>JAQQTO010000053.1:40277500-50277500 GCA_029884595.1 Ormosia semicastrata | reverse complement strand
GCAAGGAGTATGGCTCTGGCAAGAGGTTCGTTTGTCAACAATGTGATTTTCAGCTGCATGACTTCTGTGCCTTTCCTCCTCCAGCCCTCAAAGCCCATCCCTTGCACTCCCAACACTCAATCTTGTTCCATACCAAACCAGGTCACTAACATAAGCTCTCTTTCTTTGAATCCAAGTCTTAAATTATGTAGCTGATGTTTACATATATGTGATATTATGGTGATATTCATGCATATTAAATTTAAGATATAAACCAAATATTTATAGGTATTTAATCTAGTAGTTGATGTTTACATATAATTTAAAAATAATGTTAATAAAGACTTAAGTTTATGATAAACCCTATATGTGATAACATATTTATCATTGAATTTTATAATATATATATTTATGATTTTAAATTATATTTTAAATGATATATATATTGTTACTTATAAGATTTACTATGAATCTGAGTCTATATTAAGATTAGTTATAATTTAAAACCACAACATATACTTATAAGATAAAGTAGTTCTTTGATATATTAATTAATTTTTAAATTATATATGAAATTTTATAGAATTGATCAATCTTATAAGAGGAATCAAATCTTTTTTCTCAATTTCTTACATTTTTCTTCATCTTCCTAATTAACAGAAGACAATTCAATAAAAATTAATATCTTATCTTTTTCTTCATCTTCCTAATTAACAGAAGACAATTCAATAAAAAATAATAAAATCTCTCTTTCATGTCTTAATTGGCAATAACTTTTTTCTAGTTGATTTTTTTTCGTGCGTAGCATTTAATTGAAAGGACAAGGGAACAAACGATTTGAATCCAGTATCAATAAAATTTGTTACTTTTTATTATCAATTCTGATTTTCTTATATTATTCTTTTCTCAATTTATTTTTTATATATTTTTTATATTATTAATTACATTATTTTTTATTATTATTATTTTTTCACTTAATCGTAATTATTTAAAAATAATATAAAAAATAATGTATAAAAAAAAATTGATGTATGAACATTATTTTTCTTTTATTATTGAATGTATACCATGCACTTATAATATTAAAAATATAATTAAAGTGGGATATGATAATTCCAACATAGCTAAAGTGTCAATAAAAAAAATACATAGCAAAAGTAGTGCACATTAAGTCTTTAGACATTCTTACACAATTTAATAACTACTTATATGATATGAATTTTATCGATCTAACTATTGAAATATAATATTTTATTATTTTAATTATTTGTGTCAAATTTTATAAAAATTAAATATTAATAAAAATATAATTCAATGATTCTTATTTTCACATATTTTAAAAATATATATTACATTAATTTTGATATGTATAAATGAAGTATTAAATAATTTTGAATTAATATAAAATTTTATAAATATAATCTATATGATAAGAATTTTTAATCTAATTATAGATATTTAATGATAAAATTATTTAATAAAATATTGTTTAAGAATATAAAAATGACTTGAAGTTATATCAATATAAATTGATTCATATATATATATATAAAAAACGTAGGAGACTTCTTGCTTTTAACAGCACGTAAGGATTTCTCTTTAATACTCTTTATTAAACCATCCTAATTACTTGATGAAAAACATATTAAATGTTTTAAAAAAATTTAAAATATCAATAGTTTATATTTTCATTTCATAATTTTTATTTTAATTCCTTAACTAATTATTTTTACAAATTCCGTTTATTTATTATGGGTTTCAGTGAAAGTCGGGATGGTTAAATCGAAATGCGATGTTTGTAGCAAACCCACCAAAGGTTATGCCTTCATATGCACTGCATGTGGGTTTCAGATGCATCCCGGTTGCGCTATGCTCAACACAGAAATTAACTACTCACCCCATCCCCACACCCTCAAACTCCTGCCAGCCACCACTACAGCAACAAAAGCAGATGCTGCTGGTTATTTTTGCGGTGAGTGCAAGAGGAGAAGGTCTGGGAGAGTGTACCAATGCACTGTCTGTGATTATCATCTTCATGCAGTGTGTGCCAAGAGCAAGGTTAATGGGCTCCTAGCCAATGGCATAAAGCCCCCAGAAAAGCCAAGTATGCTTGCCGCTGCAGCACGAGTTGCTTCCCAAGTGGTGATTGAATTCATAGGATCATTGGTTGAGGGTCTTGGAGAAGGCATGGGAGAAGCACTTGCGCAAAACATAGCCAAAGGAAGTAGCAATGACACTAATACTAGCACAAGAACAAGACCTCGGTAAACAATCATTTACATGTAGCTGCCTCCGCAAGTGCAACTCTTGTGCTGAATTGCTGGTCTCTGCTCTATTTCTATTAAATTTGCACATATATTTTCCCTATAAGGAAAAAAGAAGAATTGTATATCATTAACTTATGCAACTATTTATATCTTTGCTTTTGGTTTGGGGAGGGAATCTAAAAAAGGTGGCTAGGCAGTGCTTCGTATTTAAAATTTTTACTGCTGAAGTGTTTGTTATATATGCGTGTAAAGTATATAAATATTGCACGTATTTGTTAGCTTTCTTTTTTCTAAGAGTAATTTTTAGGTAGAGACAGCTGTTCACCTAAGAATTTCTCTTTTTCTAGATAAAGATTTCTTTTTGTGCTAGTATTGAGTCTATTGACTCTCGACACTTGAGCTTATGGGGATTGGCCGACTCTACAACTAACTCTATATTTTCATCTATATTTATTTTATAAGGAAAATGCTTGTTGCTACAAAAACTTTGTATGAATTTAGAATAGGAAAAGCTTTCAACCAATGAGAACACATTCAAGATTAAGCAGTTACACTTTTTTCTCTTATTTCTACTGAGTTCATGATGAGTTTTGTCAAAATGCTTTCGTAATGTTATTAAGTGGAATGGCATGCTGACTCACAAGTCAGTTACAACTTGCAACAGACTGCCAAGTAGATGAGGGATTTCGTGCAAGGGGGTTATAAGGTGTGGGAAACGAGAGGTTATTGTATAACCAGTCCGTTAAAAGTGTAACAAGTACTGCTTATAACTATACGTGCAGTTAGATTAAAAAATAAAATATTATTAAATAAAAATTAAACTGATGTAAAACTCCCCCGAGTAATACTCTCGGAGTAGTTTAAAATTTCTCGTGGGAAATGAATAGGAGGAGGAAGTTATGACAGAAGCGTGAAATCTGCTCTTCTCATCTGATTCTCTCGTCTTTCCTCTTCTTGAGTTCTCAATAGTTCTTCTATTCCACTTTCATTGTAATATATCCCACCTTGACAATTGATTCAATAATACAGAAATCCTACCTAAACGTCTCTGGCTTGAGGATCATCACTTTTATCCATACTGGTTATATGTTTTGAGTATTTAGTTACTTGCTAGCTACCATTACACGTACCAAATAGCATTGCTGTGAGTGATGTTCATACCAATTAATCTGGTTCATATGAGTAATCTATTTTGTGTTTCATATCAGTAATCATAGAGCTATATCATTTCGACTGGTCATTAATAAATTTATTTGCAATTAAAATAAATAAATATTCTTGCATCATTTAATATATTTTTAATTTTATATAATTTTATATTATAAAAATAATGTAAATTAAAATAAAGTATAATTTATGATTAACAGGATAACATATAAATATTAACTAGAAAAATCTAGTATTTTAAGTGACTTATCTGTTTTGTTATAATGAATAAATAATATTTAAAAAAATTAAAACAAACTATCTAACTATTGATGTAAGTACATATAAGCATGCTCTACAAGTTTATAACAATATAATCTCATTTGAATTTTTTTCAAAATCATATATTATATCCATATCATAGATTTTTTTTGCCTTCAGAAAATCTTTAAAAATTAATTAGAAATTTTTTTGCTAGCATCATGCAAAATTCTATTATAACTGTTTGTTCTGAGGTAGATTCAAAGGGTACTTGAAATAGGCACGTGTGGTGGTTCCTCCTTGAGCAGCAACGATCGAGCGTATTGAAACAGGGGGATGGGTACCTACAAATGGACTCCAATGCTCAAGTCAAGCTGTGCACAAGTAGGGTATTATTTAGTGAATAGTTTACTGATACCTGTTTAAGGTTACTTAGCCTGGTATTTATAAAACATGTGTAGAATCCTTATGGAATCTGTGTTGAATGCAAGTATTTAGGATTAGTATCCTGGTAGAGATTATCATCCCATTATTGTTGAGGTAAATCCTTATAAGTTAGGAATTTAGATATGAAAGCTACTTAGTAGGCTAAGATAGTTATGAGTCCTATAATATCATAAGTTGATGATTAGTAGTTACAGATATTTAAGGATATATCCTCTATATAAATCTAGCAATCTTGATATTATGGCCCAACGTCGCTTTACATGCATAATTCTGAGATCCAGACTACCATCAAGGTCTTAGCTATGTAGTCTAGGGCAGAATCTGATTATACGTGTATGGCGGGTTGATCTATTATAAGGGATTCTGGATCACGGTCCAGAACAGTTGCTCGCAACTTGACTCTTAGATGGAGCAGTCAATTGTCAAGATATAAGTTTCGAACGGATCACTGGGCATGCAACGAACAAAGGAGTCTGATGTCCTTATATCAGATCTCTTATTTTACATAAAGAACCAGGATTTGCAATGTACAGTATTCCTCTAGGGTTGAAGTGTTAGGCCAGAATATGAATATATTTTTCTTACTTACCCCGTTATCCTGTAATCTGAGGTGTATCATGTTGTCCCCATACAGTTCATAGTGTTTCTTAAGTGCTCTCCATGCAATCTCTGATGTTGCAGGTTGTGAGATTCTCTAGGAAATTGCTAATTTGATTTTATTGGGAATTAAAGATCCTTTAAAGAGGATATCAATTTCGTACTATTTCCCAATTGCCTGCTACTTCCATGACTAATCTGAAACTAGGAGCATTTAACTTGGCTGCCATCAGGGGATCAATTCACTTTTCATGGGACCAATCAGAGTACTTTATTTTCTCTATAAATAAGGAATGTTTGCACTGAAACTGGCATTGCATTGTATTCCTTTTGCCTTGTAGTTCCATGCGAGGATGATTCTCTCTGAGAGAGTGGTTCCCCTTTCATTTTTTGCATATGTGTGGAGGGTTCCATCTCCTGCAAAGGTCATCCTTTTACTTTGCCCAAAATCTCTGAAAGTGTTTAATTTTCTGCAACCAACTCCCTCCTTTTGTGGGAGCCTCTCTTTCTTGGCATAATATCTAAGTCGCTATGCATTTGGGGGGTGATAGCCTTTCTCTCCTGACATACATGGGGGTGTCTGATCTAACGTGTTGCTAGGATGGAGTGATGCTTCCGTAAGCTAGTGCATAGGGACATTATAGGGCACTCTGTCCTTGTCCTTCTTCCTTCTTGAGTGATTTGGAGGCACAAAACCGGTCTTCTTCGTAGAGCAGTTGGTTATGCAAGAATGCAGCCTCTTTAGAAGGGAAAATCCTCTTGGAGTAGCCTAGGGTGATGCATTCTCCTAGATCTACTCCACGGGGAAGTGGTGGATGCTGGCCCTTATTATCACTATGAAGGAGGTAGGGAAGAAGAAGTGGGAAGGTAGTGACTCTAGACTTCGGAAGCAGTGTTCTGCTCTGGTTTGCCAGTGTCGCAACCGTCCCGAAGGGCGCCGCAGAAATGAAAAGAAAAGGAGGATAGGACCTCGGGGTATTGGGAGTCGCCACCAATCGCTTTATCCATTAAATGGAATGGCGCAATTGGACACCTAAAAAATGGTCTACGTTTCAGAGTTTGAGGTTCGGGGGTTGATTACGGATAGGGAAGGTGTTAGCACCCTACACCGTCCGTTCTAAGAACGGTTACCTATTTAATCTAATGTTATTTGCAAGATTAATTTAATTGGTCCTTTATTAATTAAAAGAAAAGAATTTTTTTATTTTTTTATTTTGACATGTCCCATTTTGTCAAGCATAATATCAAGAATGATAAATGACTAAGACAAGCAATGAGTGGCTAAATAGCTATTATTTTAGAACAAATTCTAAGTCTACAACATATTATATAAAAGTGGTGAATTAAAATTTTATCTTTTTGAAGAGAAGTAATTTTCAAAATAAAATGGCCAAATAAAAAAAAATATTTCAATGAATAATTTTAACTCAAAGAAATTTGTTTAAGGTAAGAAAATGATTTTTAAAGTAAATGGCCAAATAAATCTCATTCGTAATCAAGGAAAAAAAAAATTTAGGCACAATAAGATTTTTGTATTAATTTCTAAAAAAAAAAAAGTCTTCATAAAAAGAATAGAACTTTAATTCACCACAATCATAATGTTGAACTATATGAAATTGTTCACTTTTATTTGAATATTTTATTTTACAAAAAGAAAAGTTTATTTTGGTTTATTAAAATTATATTTTAATTTACATAATTATTTTAATTTTTATGTGGGGATTAGACCTCACGCCGGCAGTTGCTCATGGCAAAATCCAATATAAAATCTCAAGATTATCGAGAAGATTGTAACTGATCGGCGCTCTCGATCCTCTCCCAATTTTTTCGTCATAGGCGAGTTTTAAATTATCTAATTTATAATAATTAAATTAAAGTCACATATCAATCTCATAAAAACAAGATAATTAACTAAAGAAAAATGTATTAAATTAAAATACAAATAAGTGTAAATTCCAAATTAATAACTACAAATCAATTCAAATAATAAATGAATAAGATATATATATAAAAAAAAAATAAGCCCAAACCAAAGAAAAACGAGAAGGCCCAAATGAGAGAGAGAAAAAAAAAAAGTAAGCGAAGAAATAAAAAAAAAGGAACAATCACAGATTATGAATCGGAAAAGAAAGAAGCAAAATGGGAGGGAGAGAAGAAACTCACGATCGGTGGAGGACAAGGGAGGAGGGCTCGGTACAGATCCGGGGATCCGGGTTCGGGAGAGCGCGCGGCCGGCGACGCGAGGTTCTGGATGCCGGACTCGACCGTGCGCAATGCGCGGCGGCGGGGTTCGGCCTGGACCTTTCGGACCGGTGGTGCGGCGGTGGGGTTCTGGTCGGGTTCGACGTCGCGGAGGGCGGATATGGAGGGAAGGACGGTGCGGGACAGCGGCGGTGTTCTCGTTGGGGAGCCGGTGCGGCGGTGGGTAGCGTGAAGACGGACGGTGCGGGGCTGCGGAGGTCCTGTTTGAGTGGTGATGGGGAGTTCGGTGGTTGAGGAGGTCGTGCGGCAATAGGGTGGCTTCACGTGGGTGTTGGTTGTGGGATGGTGAGCTTTGAAGATGGGTGGTGAAGGAAGTGATGAAGATGAAGGGGTGATGGTGGCTTCACTGAGTTGACTCAGTTGGCTTGCTAATGGTGGTAGCTGTTATGGTGGAGAATGGTTTGTGATGGTTCTGTTTTTGGGTGGGTGGTTGTTGATGTTTGTTAATAGTGGAAAAAAATGATGAAGGTTGAAGATGGTGGTCAAGGTGAAGCTTGGGGACGAGAATGGAGAGTGCTTAGTTAACTCGAGTTGACTCGATTGAGTTGATGATGGTCAATGATGGCTTTTGTTGGTGGTGTGTGGTTCTATGGTTGCTCTGCGTTTTTTTAATCCTATGTAGCTCTCTCTCCCTTTTTCTCCTTTCTTTTCATGTTCATTTGATGTTTCGAGATGGAAAGTTTTTTTTTTTTTTTTTCGCTCATTTTTTTTTCTTCTTTTCGTGGACTCAAGTTGAATAGTTTGGGCCCTTCTTCTTTCTTTTTTTTAGTTTGGGCCTAATTTTTTTTTCTTTTTTTTTTTTTAATTTAATTTTGTTTATTTATTATTTTAGATTGATTTGTATTTATTAATTTGGGGTTTACTTTATATGTATTTAATATTTTTTTATTTATTATTTTGGATTGATTTGTATTTATTAATTTGGGGTTTACATTATTTGTATTTAATTTTTTTTATTTTTTTAAGTTTTTTAAGTATTTTGTTTGTTATTATGAGGTTGATATATGACTTTAATTTAATCATTGTAAATTAGATAATTTAAAACTGGCCTATGACGGAAAAATTGGGAGAGGATCGGAGCGCCGATCAGATTACACTCTTCTCGATAATCTTAAGGCTTTATATTGGATTTTGCTGAGAGCCTTGGCTAAGTCTAATCTCCACATAAAAATTAAAATAATTATGTAAATTAAAATATAATTTTAATAAACCAAAATAAACTTTTCTTTTTGTAAAATAAAATATTCAAATAAAAGTGAACAATTTCATATAGTTCAACATTATGATTGTGGTGAATTAAAGTTCTATTCTTTTTATGAAGACTTTTTTTTTTTAGAAATTAATACAAAAATCTCATTGTGCCTAAATTTTTTTTCCTTGATTACGAATGAGATTTATTTGGCCATTTACTTTAAAAATCATTTTCTTACCTTAAACAAATTTCTTTGAGTTAAAATTATTCATTGAAATATATTTTTTTTTATTTGGCCATTTTATTTTGAAAATTACTTCTCTTCAAAAACATAAAATTTTAATTCACTACTTTTATATAATATGTTGTAGACTTTGAATTTGTTCTAAAATAATAGCTATTTAGCCACTCATTGCTTGTCTTAGTCATTTATCATTCTTGATATTATGCTTGACAAAATGGGACATGTCAAAATAAAAAAATAAAAAAATTCTTTTCTTTTAATTAATAAAGGACCAATTAAATTAATCTTGCAAATAACATTAGATTAAATAGGTAACCGTTCTTAGAACGGACGGTGTAGGGTGCTAACACCTTCCCTACCCGTAATCAACCCCCGAACCTCAAACTCTGAAACGTAGACTATCTTTTAGGTGTCCAATTGCGCCATTCCATTTAATGGATAAAGCGATTGGTGGCGATTCCCAACACCCCGAGGTCCATTCCTCTTTATTCTTTTTATTTTCGCGACGTCCTTCGGGACGGTTGCGACAGCTGGCGACTCCACTGGGGACAGTTAGAGGGTTAGACCTTATTTTAATCTTATGTTATTTGCTCTTTAATTATGTTGGTCCATTTTTGTTTGTTTATTTGTTATTTGTTTCATATTATTGTACATTTTGTTTGCATTATATGTATTATATTTTTGCTTTGTAAATAAGTTCTCTCATATACACCTACACACACAGGCTCTCTACCCGAGCTTAGTACCTTGTAGGCTTAGATAGAGGGTGAAGTAGTGTTGCTTTGTGGGACCGTTGGTCTCCGTTTAGGCACATGAAAACCCCTCGCTCAAATTGAACTCTTTCCGCTTGTAACCTATCATGGGTGAGGATGGAGGACCCTTGCTAGCCAAAGTGTTAGTGACAGCAAGGGACAATTTGGGGACCTTTTGTCCGATAGGGGTCTAGAACCAAAGCTCTCACTTGTAGATATAATCTTAGAGCTATCATCGTCCATAGAACTCATCCTGCTGAACGGGTACCAAGATTAGGTACCCATTTTCCTCTAACATATAAGGAATTTCTGTTTGTCTTTTATTTTGTAGTTGTTAACTTTTCTTTTATCTTGCATTTGCATACGTGGTCCGATCCTGTGAAGATATCGATAAACCTCAAGCATGAATAAGGGAAAGATGACTCTAATGTCTGAGGTGGCAGAGAGTATCAGGGCTGTCGGTGAAGAGTCTGCAAGAATTCAAGCCAAGGAAGGAAATAGTTTGCATCGCGAGGATGTTCCTTTACCTCTCTTAAAGGGGAGCCATGACTTTGAGCAAAATGACTTAAGGAGGCTCCGTAATACGTGGTGTAGCATGAGAAGACAAGAAGAGTTCAATGACAAGTATGGAGATATTGCAGCTCTCATGTTCATCACCCTTGACCTCCAAATGTTGAAAGCTATGCTCCATTTCTGGGACCCATCATATCAGTGTTTTACTTTCTGATAATTTGACTTGGTGCCCACGATTGAGGAGTATGCTAGGCTTCTTAATAGAGACGACGTGCCAAAGGACAAAGTGTACTCACATGACCCTAAGAAGACGCCGAGAAGGATGCTGTCCAAATTGATAGGGATTCATGCCAATGAACTGGACAAGTACATGGTGGATGAAGGACGAAGTCTAGATTCGGAGTTCTTGCTTAGGCTGGTTGAAGCTCAAATTGATCAAAGGTTTGGTTTGGTAGCACTAGCCCTTGCTATTTATGGGTTAGTAATTTTCCCAAGATGGAAAAATCAAATAGATGGACATGTGATCAATTTGTTCGAGCAGATTGAGCATGGGGTATACCCAGCCCCACCAATTTTAGCCGAGACAATTCGATCTCTGAACTACTGCCGAGTCCATCAAAAAGGAAGGTTTTGGGGATGTGCACCATTACTTGCAGTATGGATGCTTAGTCATATGCCAACGTTGAAGTGCTTTAACCATCCAGAAATTGATCTGAAACAGTATGTCATACCTAAGCACCCGCTCTCTCTATATGGTCGTGACAATTGGCCTCCCCGAACTCCGACGATGAGGCAATGGATCAGTTTTTTCATGGAAATAAAAGAAGTGGTCTGGAGGGCCAAGTGGTTTCCTCACACTTATACCATATATAGATGTGGAAGCAAACCTTGGGTTCCACTTATTGGCCCATGGGGAGTAGTGGGCTATGCTCCAGCTATGGTCCGAAGACAAATGGCATCTCTGCAATTCATTCCGATGACTCATGGACTGTCCAAATTTGAATTCTCGTACGACAATGAAGGAACCAGTCATAAAATAAAAGAAGTCATTAAAGATTGGAAGGACACAAGAAGTGTGAAGCCCGGTCTCCCATCTTCTGAAATGACACCGGAATACTTAATTTAGCAGGCTAGTAGGAGGAAGGGGTTTCTTGCTCCCAAGGTATAGGGTCCAGAGTTACCAATGCACCAATTTAATGAACCCAATGACTACTATGCTGAAGCAGAGGGGCGGTACGAAATCATTTATCGGCAGTGGACTACTGAGAGAAGGTCATTGGAAGAACAACTTAGCACTGCAAGAAGAAAAATCCAAAGTCAAGAACAAATGGCCTCTAAAGATATTGAAATAGAGAGGTTAAGGAAAACATGTCAAGCCCTCGAAACAATCATTCAGGGGAAGGATGGTCAACTTCAAGAATTCAAGAATGAAGTTAAAATCTTGAATCAACATTTGGAAAAGCATGTTGAATGGTCTACTTTCTTGGAAAGTAAGAAGAATCAGTTAGAGGATGATGTTCTTTTCTTGACTAATGAAAAGAATTTCTATCGTAATGCAAGCCAAGAAATGGAGCGGAAAGCCGAAATGGTTCTTGATAATATGAGGGAAATCTCCAACCATTCAAGAAAAAGGGCAAGAGAAATCATTAAAGTGGAAGCCAAGCTAGCACCAGGAGAAAACCAAGATATTCTAACTCGGGTTAGAAAGGACCTTGACTTCCTAGGAAAATTTCACTGAAATTAGTTTCTTGTTCTAGGAATGCTGATGTAATCTTGTTTTGTAAAGCTAACTCCTCCATTTGACTTGAGGAGTAGCAAGAATCAACATGTGTAAAACTCTCTATGACCATAGAGCTTTTTCCTTTTGAATAAATGAGGTTTATCGATATCGCTTGCTGCTTTGGATCACGTCTCTACATGCATAGTTTTATTTTTGTTTGCATTTTCTTTTCCTTTTTCATATTTTCTAATAAAAAAAATGAATACAGAAAGGAAAACTGTCTCTACGACACCCATATAGGACTCGCTCTCAATTAAGATTCATGGATGAACTGGGTCAGTCACAAGAGGAGTTGAGAAGTGAAGTAAGTCAGCTAAAGGAACAAATGGCTAAGATTTTGGAAATTCTGGAAAAAACAAAGAACACAGAGGGGACTCCTTTAAAGGCAAATGATGATCCTTCTGCCACGCCTGCTCACCCGCCTGGCTTTACGCCAGTTCCTTGGCAATATCCTAGTGTCACCTCTCAAGGGACCATGATGCCGCTCACCATCTACTCAAATAATCCGAAGCACGGGCATCTTCATTCCCACCATATGGCCTTCCACCCGGTTATGTGCCACCATTATCCACCAATATTCCCGAGGGCGGTGCACCGATCAGGTCCCCAACGAGTTCAAACCCTCCCCAAGGATCTCAACCAAATACCAGTGAGATTCCTCAGTACCCTGTTTCTATTCCACCTTATGGCATTTCTCCTGGTTTTATGTCATCCCAAATTACCAACCCTCTTGAGAGCGGTTCATCATTGGTAATACCTACTTCAGGGCCACAAGGCTCGACTCAGGCCCAACCTCCTTTCTACATGCCACAGTTTTTTCCCCATAAAGTCGCTGAAACTTCTCCGCTGAACCCTTCAACCGAAGGCATTCAATCCAAGGGAAAATTAGAAGTTCTGGAAGAAAGATTGCGAACCATAGAAGGAGCAAGTAACTATGGTCTTCTGGATGCTGCAGAGCTCTGTCTTGTCCCGAATGTGGTAATTCCTCCAAAGTTTAAGGTCCCAGATTTTGAAAAATATAAGGGAACCACTTGCCCAAAGAATCATCTGACTATGTACATCCGCAAGATGGCATCCCATGCTCATGATGATAACCTGTTGATTCATTTCTTCCAGGATAGCTTAGCTGGGGCAGCTTCTAATTGGTATACACACCTGGAACGTGCTCATATACGATGCTTCAAGGACTTGGCGGATGCTTTTTTAAAGCAATATAAGTACAACATCGATATAGCACCAGATAGGCTACAATTACAGAATATGGCTAAGAAAGGAGCTAAAACCTTTAAAGAATATGCTCAGCGGTGGAGAGAAATAGCTGCTCAGGTTGAACCCCCATTGACAGAAAGAGAAATGGTGGCCACATTCATTGACACTCTCCAATCACCCTTCTATGACAAAATGATAGGGAGCGTGTCGTCGAATTTCTCAGACATGGTCATCATTGGGGAAAGAATTGAAGGAGGAATGAGAAGTGGAAAAATTACTGAAAGCTCAATGGGGACATTTAGTGCCAAAAAGCCCCCAGCAGGCAAGAAAAGAGAAGGAGAAGCCCATGCTGTGACTTTCGATCAAAGGAGTTTTGCCCAAGGGAGACATAGCCAGGCACCTGTTAACCCTCAACCATCCTTCCAACCTCCCTACATGCCTTACTATCCATACATTGCTAATGCCTCTCAAGCTCCATACCCTCAACCTTATCACCCAATGATCCCTTATCGTGCACCGTCTCCTATCCCAAATCAAACACTCCCTACCATGCCATACCAACCAACCCAACCATGGGCCCAAAACTCAAATACCAACCAAAAAAGGCCTCCAGCTAACCAAGAAAAGAAACCTGTCCAATTTGACCCAATTCCCATGACTTATACTGAACTGCTACCACAACTCTTCCGAAACTCCTTATTGGTTCCTTGCCCAATGAAGCCACTGGAACCCCCTACCCAAGAGGGTTTGACCAAAATGCTAAATGTGAGTACCATGTTTGAAATTTGTAGGTCACTCAACGAAAAATTGCGAGCCTTGAAGTTCAAAGTACAAGACTTGATTAATACCAAATGGTTAAACTTTAAGGAAAAAACTCCTAATGTAGGCCGCAATCCCTTGGCTGATCATGGAGGTCCAGTAGTTAATGACATAGAGAAGTCTTCTGGACGATGCCTCATAAGTCAGGTAGCTGAGGTAAAAACTCCCATGAGAGTAATTTTTCAAGAGTTTTGCAAATATGGGTTGATACAAAACCAAGCTGGGATAAAAAAGGTCAATGAAGATGAAACTGTGTGCAAGATCCATGGGGAAGTTGGGCATTCTATTGAGGAATGTGATGAATTCAAGCAGATCCTCCAAAGTTTAATGGACAGTCACCTAGTGCAAATAAGCAATCAGTACGCTAATGGTGACGTCTATATGGTCAAGGAAGTTACACCTCCACCAGTCCAAGAGGCTGCCAATACCTATGCAATGCAACCAATCATAGGGCAAGCTCCAGGCATACCAAGGACATTGACAATTCATTATAGTAAAGAGGTGTCTCCGCAAGTCTCTTTTGGTCGGAATCCTATCACTATTCAAGTGCCGACTCCTTTTCCCTATAAGGACACTAGAGCCGTGCCTTGGAAATATGATGTGCAAGTCGTTGTAAATGATCTCCAGGATAATCAAATGAAAATCCCATCGGCTATCTCTAGCATATCTGGGATCGGTGGAATGACTCAGAGTGGTCGTATTTATACACCCGAGGATCTGCGTAAAGACCAAGTGGAGGAAGTGGAAAGAATTCGGAAAGGGAAAGGCAAGATGGGGGAAACTTCTACTGAAAAAACTTTGAAAGAAAAGGAGGAACCAAAAGCAGCACAGCAAGAGGTCTATAAGAAAGAAGTGACCGAGGAAGAAGCTTGTGAGTTCTTAAAATTCATAAAGCAAAGTGAATACAAGGTGGTGGATCAACTGAACCGCACCCCTGCAAGAATATCACTTTTATCTTTATTAATGAACTCTGAGCCACACAGGAAGGTGCTGATGAAAGTGCTTAATCAAGCCCATGTTTCTCATGACATAACGGTTGACAAGTTGAATAGCGTTATCAGCAATATCACAGCAGATAATTACATCACTTTCATCGATGATAAAATACCCAATGAGAGAAGGGGACATAATAAAGCACTTCATATCTCAGTAAAATGTCAAGGCCATATCATGGCTAGAGTACTGATGGA
The DNA here is from genome assembly GCA_029884595.1 of Ormosia semicastrata. NCBI lineage: Eukaryota > Viridiplantae > Streptophyta > Magnoliopsida > Fabales > Fabaceae > Ormosia > Ormosia semicastrata. The sequence continues at coordinate 50,262,842 of JAQQTO010000053.1, read as the reverse complement.
TAGTGGCTCTTCCTTGAATGTGATGCCAAAGTCGACACTCTCCAAATTACCTTTTGATGGGTCACACATGAAATCAAGTGCGATGATAGTAAGGGCATTTAATGGCACAAGGAGAGAAGTCATAGGGGAAATCGAAATACCAATTCAAATTGGTCCTTGCACTTTCAACATACTCTTCCAAGTGATGGACATTGCACCATCATACAGTTGTCTCTTAGGACGACCATGGATTCATTCTCATTTGGAGTCAGTGCCTTCCACCTTGCACCAAAAAGTCAAATTCATAGTTGATAACAAGATGATTACTGTCTTTGGTGAAGAAGACCTACTGGTGAGCAAGCCGCTAGACACCCCTTATATTGAAGCTACAGAAGAGGCTTTAGAGACTGCCTTTCAAGCACTCGAGGTTGTCAATACCATTTATATAAAAGAAGGAGCTCCAATTCCTAAATCGCAGCCCTCTGTTGCATCTGTAATGATGGCTAAAGTTATTCTAGAAATGGGTTATCAGCATGGAGAAGGGCTAGGCAAGAAACGACAAGGTGCCACAGGACTTTTTCAACATTTGGAAAATAAAGATAGATTTGGGCTGGGGTACAAACCCACCAAGGCCGATAAGAAGAGGATCATGGAAGAGAAAAAAGAGAAAAGGCTGGCTCACTTAGAAAATTGAGAACCTAAAGTGAAGGGAGTCCCCATCTGTGATATACGACAAAGCTTCCGGAGCGTGGGAGTTATGTTCGTAGACCAAGTGACCGCAGTTGAAGATGACGATTTTGTCAGTCATATAGACCTGGTGTATGCATGTTCTTCAAATACAAGACTCGACAATTGGGAGATTTCCGAGTTTCCTATAACCTTAGAGTCTCTTTCAAAGTAATTCTGTAGTGCTTTTCCTTTAGCTCTGCCCAAGGCTTTAGGATTTTCATTTGTAAAATGGGCTCACATGTTTCATTTCTAATAATTGTTATTAATAAAATGCATTTTTGAGTTCTCTCATTTTTCATTCCATTAAGCTTTCATCCCACCATTATCATGACCTTCTATTCATTTCATTTTTCTTGTGTCAACATCACTTATTGCAGATCTGAAAATGACTCTCTTGAAAGTGACAAGTGTCAATATCTCATCATATAATTTTGAACACCCCGTTAATCATGTTTGATGAGGATAATGAGGATGATTGGGAAACTTCACCTGAGTTAATGAGATTACTTGAACAAGAAGCTAAAGAAATCCAACCCCATGAGGAACCAATTGAAGTAATTAATTTGGGGACTGAAAATGATAAGAAAGAAATCAAAATTAGTACCTCGATGAAAGAGGATGAGCGTAACATGTTGATTAAGCTCTTGTTTGATTATAGTGATGTCTTTGCATGGTCATACCAAGATATGCCTGGGTTAGACACTGACATAGTTGAGCACAAATTGCCACTAAAACCTGGGTATCCTCCGATTAAGCAAAACTTGAGACGAATGAAACCTGAGATGTCCCTAAAAATCAGAGATGAAGTAAAAAGACAGTTTGATGCTGGATTTATTGCAGTTGCAAAATACCCACAATGGGTTGCCAATATTGTTCCTGTCCCAAAGAAAGACGGGAAAATCTGAATGTGTGTAGACTATCGAGACTTAAATAGGGCTAGCCCTAAAGATGACTTCCCGTTACCTCATATTGATGTTTTGGTGGACAACACTGCTCAGCATTCATTTTTTTCCTTTATGGATGGTTTCTCGGGATATAATCGATCAAGATGGCACCTAAAGACATGGAGAAGACCACATTCATCACTTTATGGGGCACCTTCGCTACAAAGTGATGCCTTTTGGTTTAAAAATGCTGGGGCAACGTATCAAAGAGCTATGGTGACATTATTCCATGACATGATGCACAAAGAAATAGAAATTTATGTGGATGATATGATTGCAAAGTCAAAAACAGAAGAAGATTATATAATCAATCTGCAAAAAGCTTTTTGAGCGATTGAGGAAGTTCAAACTCGATTGAATCCCGCAAAATGCACTTTTGGTGTCGATCGTGCAAACTATTGGGGTTTGTGGTGAGTCGAAAGGAATAGAAGTTGATCCCGACAAGGTTCGAGCAATACTTGGACATGCCGGTCCCCTCGCACCGAAAAAGAAGTTCGGGGATTTTTGGGAAGGTTGAATTACATCTCTCGATTCATATTCCACTCACAAAGAATGCGAGCCGCTCTTCAAGTTATTACGCAAGAATCAACCAGTCAAGTGGAATGATGATTGCCAAAGAGCCTTTGAAAAAGTCAAGCAGTATTTACAAGAACCCCCAGTTTTGGTGCCTCCAGTGCCAGGGAGACCTCTCATTATGTATTTGATGGTGCTTAATAAGTCTATGGGCTGTATACTGGGGCAGCATGATGAATCCAGTAGAAAAGAAAACGTCATTTATTACTTAAGTAAAAAGTTCACCGATTATGAGGCAAAGTACTCATTGTTAGAGTGAACTTGTTGCGCCTTGGCATGGGCTGCCCATCGATTGAGGCAATATATGTTGTGTTACACTACTTGGTTGGTGTCCAAAATGGATCCTATCAAGTATATCTTTGAGAAACCCGCTCTCACTGGGAGAATCGCGCGATGGCAAGTTCTATTATCGGAGTATGAAATTGTTTATGTCACCCAAAAGGCAGTTAAGGGAAGTGCCCTTGCAGATTATCTGGCTAACCAACCTATAGAAGATTATGGGTCGATGCAATGTGAGTTCCCTGATGAAGATATAATGGCTCTGTTTAACAATGAGGATTCCTCTGAAAAAGAAAAATGGACTATGTGGTTTGATGAAGCCTCTAATGCACTGGGGCACGACATTGGAGCCATTTTGATCTCCCCTGAAGATAAATTCATCCCAATCACAGCAAGGTTGTGTTTTGACTGTACTAACAATATAGCAGAATACGAAGCATGTGCTTTGGGTATTCAGCAAGAATAGAATCAAAAGCAAAGATCTTAGAAGTATATGGGGACTCGCCTTGGTCATTCATCAACTAAAAGGAGAATGGGAGACCCGGGATGCTAAACGATTCCATACCATGTTTACATCAAAGAATTGATCGAGCAATTTGATGAAGTCACTTTTCATCATGTTCCTCGAGAAGAAAATCAGCTGGCTGATGCTTTGGCCACACTGTCATCAATGTTCTAAGTAAGTCATGAAAGGGACCTACCACTTATAAAAATGAAAAGTCGTGATTGTCTTGTATATTGTCAAGTGGTTGAAGATGAGCCTGATGGGAAGCCGTGGTACCATGACATCAAATGCTTCATCAAGAATAGGGAGTACCCTGCAGGCGCTTCAGAAAATGACAAGAGGATCCTGAGGAGGCTCGCAATGGGTTATTTTCTGAGTAGGGAAATACTTTACAAAAGAAATCATGATATGGTGCTTCTAAGATGTGTTGATGCAATGGAAGCAGAAAAGATTATTGAAGAAGTACATGAGGGCTCCTTTGGAACTCACTCCAATGGACATGCAATGGCAAGAAAAATCCTAAGATCTGGTTATTATTGGTTAACCATGGAAACTGACTGCTTCAATCATGTGAGGAAGTGCCACAAGTGCCAAACATATGCTGATAAGATCAATGCGCCGCCAGTCCCCCTTGAATGTCCTAGCAAAGACCCACGGCCATTTTCCATGTGGGGTATGGATGTCATAGGACCTATTGAACCTAAGGCCTCAAATGGGCATCGCTTTATCCTTGTCGCGATAGACTACTTCACCAAATGGGTTGAAGCTGCTTCTTATGCCAATGTGACCAGGAATGTGGTGATCAAGTTCATCAAAAGAGAGTTGATATGTCGTTATGGTTTACCGAATAAGATCATCACTGACAATGCAACCAACTTGAATAACAAAATGATGAAAGAAATGTGTGAGATTTTCAAGATCCAACATCATAACTCCTCGCCATACCGCCCAAAGATGAATGAGGCTGTTGAGGCAGCAAACAAAAACATCAAGAAGATCATTCAAAAAATGGTTATGACATATAAAGATTGGCATGAGATGCTTCCCTTTGCTCTGCATGGTTATCGCACGTCTGTCCGTATCTCAACTAGGGCAACTCCTTTCTCTTTAGTTTACGGAATGGAAGCCGTACTCCCTATTGAGGTAGAGATCCCCTCATTAAGAGTACTGATGGAGACAAAATTGGAAGAGGCCGAATGGGTCCAAGCTCGACTAGATCAGTTGAATCTTATTGAAGGTAAAAGGTTAACTGCACTGTGTCATGGCCAGTTATATCAAAGGAGGCTTATGAAAGCCTATGCGAAAAAAGTGTGCCCTCGACAATTTCAAGAAGGAGACTTAGTGCTCAAAAAGATCCTGCCAATTTAAAAAGATCACCGTGGAAAATGGACTCCAAATTATGAAGGACCTTATGTCGTGAAGAAGGCTTTTTCTGGAGGGTCCTTGATTCTCATAAAAATGGATGGTGAAGATCTACCACTTCCTGTAAATTCGGACGTAGTCAAGAAATATTATGCGTAAAAGCACTACTTGTAAAAAAAAAGAGAGAAGAAAAAAAGAAAAAAAGGGATAACCATGGCTCGCTAGGTGGAAAACCTGAAAAGGCTACCTAGGCAAAAGTTAGAGCGACCTGGTAGGTTGAAAACTCGAAAGAGCGACCTAGGCAAAAGTTAAGGTCCAAAATAAAATGACAATAGTGCTTGATATGACAAAGGAAGTGAGACAATATTGCTTGAGTCTCCATGCTAGGGAGAAACAAATCTCTGCTTTATAGCAAACTAAGTTTCCATATTGGGGCAGGCCAAATGATCCCAATCAAGGGCGATCAAAGTCTTCATAGGTCAAGTTAACGGTGTTCAAAATTGAGTATGCAGAGGATTGACGCTGATTACGATAAAGGGTTTCATTGGAAGAGTTGAAGACCTTTGCCCTTATCATCCCTCTGTAAATTTCATGTTGATGACCACAATAATATTTTCTTTTCACCATTCCCATTTCAATACAATATCGTCATGTTTTTACCTTTGCCTCTTCTTTGACTCAATATGCATTTTTCTAATAATCATAAATTGGAATGTGAAATGTGTGACATTGCTGTCCGAGCATTGAGAATTGCTAATGACTTGAAAGGTATGGGAAACACAATGATTCCTGATAAGAATATTGATAAAAAAGGACAACCAGGTCACCTCAAGGGTCATCTAAAGAGTTTTCCTATTGCTCTTATGTGTCACATTTAATGCACACCTCAAGGGTCATTCTGGTTGGACATTTCAACCATCGGCTGAATAGACAAATGAAAGGATGCCATTAAATCCTATTCCAGTTCATCTTTGAAAATGATTGCAATCATGTCCTCAAGGGTCGTGGAGACAAAAAAAAAACAAACAAACAAAAAAAAAACAAACAAAAAAAATTTCATACTTTCATACATTTGAAGCATGCATTGCATAGTGCATTTGTTCTCATTTTGCTAGCCTTGACCTACAAAGGTCCAAATTGCTGTTTCCTTTTCTGGGTCCCCGTACCCATTGTTTTTATTTTTGGGTCCCCGTACCCATTGCTTTTAAGTTTTTGTTAAGCTTCAACGGATGCTTGACTCCGCAAGCTTTTTATCTTTTTGGGTCCCCGCACCCATTGTTTTATCTTTCGGGCCCCCGCGCTATTGTGTTTTCCTTTTCGGGCCCCTACGCCCATTGTGTTTTCCTTTCCGGGCCCCTGTGCCCATTGTGTTTCCTTTTCGGGTTCTTACACCCTTGTTTTCCTTTTTGGGCCCCCGCGCCCATTGTCTTTTAGTTTTTGGGTTCCTACACCCATTGTTTTCTCGTTTTTGGGCCCCCGCGCCCATTGTGTTTTCCTTTCTGGGCCCCCGCGCCCATTTGTCTTTTAGTTTTTGGGTTCCTGCACCCATTATGTTCTCGTTTCTGGGTCTCCGTACCCATTGCCTCTTTGTTTCTGTTAAACTTCAACAGATACCCGACTCTGTAAGCTTCTTACCTTGTTTTTATTAAGTTTCAGTGGATATCTGACTCCGCAAGCTTTTTACCTTTTCTGGGTCCTCGTACTCGTTGTTTTTGGGTCCTCGTACCCATTGTCTTTTTGTTTCTGTTAAGCTTCAATGGATACCCGACTCCGTAAGCTTCTTGCCTTAGTTAGCTTCAGCGGATACCTGACTCCGCAAGCCTTTTACCTTTTTCGGGTCCTCGTACCCGTTGTTTTTGGGTCCCCGTACCCATTGCCTTTAAGTTTTCTGTTAAGCTTCAACGGATACCCGACTCCGTAAGCTTCTTACCTTGTTAAGCTTCAACGGATACCCGACTCCGTAAGCTTCTTACCTTGTTAAGCTTCAACGGATACCCGACTCTATAAGCTTCTTACCTTGTTTTTGTTAAGCTTCAGTGGATACATGACTCCGCAAGCTTTTTACCTTTTCTGGGTCCTCATACCCGTTGTTTTTGGGTCCTCGTACCCATTGCCTCGTTGTTTCTGTTAAGTTTCAACGGATACCCGACTCCGTAAGCTTCTTACCTTGTTTTGGTTAAACTTCAGCGGACACCTGAATCCGTAAGTTTTTACCTTTTCATGGACAAAATTGAATCAATTCCTTTGTTTTTCATTTATTCTAAATGTAAAACAAAGGGGGGCAGCTGTTGATACCCAATTTTGTCCATTTTTTTATTTTTATTTTATTTATTTAATTTAATTTCCTTCTTTAAAAAAAAGAGAAAAAGAAATTAAAAAAAAAAACTTTGTACGGGTCAACCCATGACCCATTCTCCATCTCTACCCATGACCCAATTCTCCAACCCATAACCCAACTTCTTCCTTCTTCATGCTACTGCAGCCCTAGCCATCAAATCTTAGCCTCCACAAATAGCTACTTTAAGTTGGATTAAAAGCGGTACATGCTTTTTCTTTTTCCATTGCCTTCCAATCACGTTCAAATGACTTTTGATCTTTTGTCTTCCAATAGTTACAAATTGAATGAAAAAACTATTGCAAATTAAATGGAGTCTTAATCACAAGGCAAGAATAAAAAGAGCATACAATCACAGAGATAGGGGGGAAGGATGGAGAAAGAAAAAACAGGAGCAACCAAAGCTACACAGACACGAATGCTACATAGAAAAATTCCTTCACATTTAGCAATCACAAAAAAAATTACTTTCACCTTCACCTCACTTCCATTAACAACCACCCTGCTACCTTCATCTCTAACCATCAACCTCCACTCCACGCACCTTCGTTACCACCGTAAGCTACTCTCCATTTCCATCTACCCACCGTCGTTACCACCGTAAGCCACCCTCCATTCCCATATTCACTATCTCAAACTAACCATCCACAGTCACGATCACAAACCAAAAAAAACTATCCGCAGCTAACCCACGTCCTCCACCCTTCACCACCGTGCACGCGTCGTTCAACCAGTGGCCTGCACCCCGCGAATCGCGCGCCGCTCGAACCAGGCGTCGAGCCGCCGATCTGCTTCATCGGCACCGTTGCGAACCAACACCAAGCCCGTCGTCGCTCCTTAGGACCCGGATCTGTCGCCGCCGAGCCCAATCCCGCCAAATCCGGCACCATCGCACCTCGCCGGAGCTCCATCACGCTGCCTCTGCCATCTTTACGTTGCACGCGTTCCATCGCAGGCGCTCCACCACGCTGCACCACCGTCCTCACGCCGCGTATCTGCCACGCCTCCTCGCGCCTTCCACCGTGTCATTGCTCCTGTGCCGGATCTGGGTACCAGACGCCGTCTGTGAGCTCCCTCTTCCCCTCTTTTTCTTTCTTTTCATGTTCATTTGATGTTTCGAGATGGAAAGTTTTTTTTTTTTTTATTTTGTCTTTGCTCATTTTTTTTTCTTCTTTTCGTGGACTCAAGTTGAATAGTTTGGGCCCCTCTTCTTTCTTTTTTTTTTAGTTTGGGCCTAATTTTTTTTTTCTTTCTTTTTTTTTTTTAATTTAATTTTGTTTATTTATTATTTTAGATTGATTTGTATTTATTAATTTGGGGTTTACATTATATGTATTTAATATTTTTTTATTTATAATTTTGGATTGATTTGTATTTATTAATTTGGGGTTTACATTATTTGTATTTAATTTTTTTTTTTTTTTTAAGTATTTTGTTTGTTATTATGAGGTTGATATATGACTTTAATTTAATCATTGTAAATTAGATAATTTAAAACTCGCCTATGACGGAAAAATTGGGAGAGGATCGGAGCGCCGATCGATTACACTCTTCCCGATAATCTTGAGGCTTTATATTGGATTTTGCCAGAGCTACCGTGAAGTCTAATCCCCACATAAAAATTAAAATAATTATGTAAATTAAAATATAATTTTAATAAACCAAAATAAACTTTTCTTTTTGTAAAATAAAATATTCAAATAAAAGTGAACAATTTCATATAGTTCAACATTATGATTGTGGTGAATTAAAGTTCTATTCTTTTTATGAAGACTTTTTTTTTTAGAAATTAATACAAAAATCTCATTGTGCCTAAATTTTTTTTCCTTGATTACGAATGAGATTTATTTGGCCATTTACTTTAAAAATCATTTTCTTACCTTAAACAAATTTCTTTGAGTTAAAATTATTCATTGAAATATTTTTTTTTTATTTGGCCATTTTATTTTGAAAATTACTTCTCTTCAAAAAGATAAAATTTTAATTCACCACTTTTATATAATATGTTGTAGACTTTGAATTTGTTCTAAAATAATAGCTATTTAGCCACTCATTGCTTGTCTTAGTCATTTATCATTCTTGATATTATGCTTGACGACATGTCAAAATAAAAAAATAAAAAAATTATTTTCTTTTAATTAATAAAGGACCAATTAAATTAATCTTGCAAATAACATTAGATTAAATAGGTAACCGTTCTTAGAACGGACGGTGTAGGGTGCTAACACCTTCCCTACCCGTAATCAACCCCCGAACCTCAAACTCTGAAACGTAGACCATCTTTTAGGTGTCCAATTGCGCCATTCCATTTAATGGATAAAGCGATTGGTGGCGACTCCCAACACCCCGAGGTCCATTCCTCTTTATTCTTTTTATTTTCGCGACGCCCTTCGGGACGGTTGCGACAGCCAGCATTCTTTAGAGCTTGGTAAAGTGGAAAGAGAATGGAGAAACTGTTGATGTGATAATGCAGCTAGGTGCCCCAACAGTGATGTCAGTTCTATTTTCAAGCTCTCCTACGGACACTGTTTTCTTAACACTTTTGATGTATTTTCCTTCTTTTTTTCGGTGAAGGTTGACGATGTATGGAATGAAATCAATGAATAAAATTCGTTCTTTTTAAATACTACCTTGTATCTCTTTTTCTTTTTAGTATTCTACTGTTTATATCTTCTGGGGTAAGTCCAATGCTTACCTTATCTTAAGGTAAGTTGCCCTCTAGCTTGTTTCTTGGTTGGTACAATGAAGTGGCAAGCTTGAGTTCCTTATTTGGGGTTTGTGTTCCTTATGGGGTTGAGAACTTAAACTTTAGCCTTTTGACATCAACCATGATCCTGTTACCAAGTGACCTCAACACTCAAGAGAGGGGGTGAATTGAGTATGTAAAAACTTTTCACAAATCTTTTCGTAAAACACTTGATTACCAATTTTCATTGAAACTATTGATTGATTGAAGTGAATAGATAAATGAGATTGATCACTTCACTCACAAGTAAATAAATAAACCAAAGCAGAGAGTATTCAAGTAAGCAAATAAATATAAAGCACAAAGTAAAGAGATAGAGTTGAGAAGATCAAACACAAGATTTATCCTAGTTCAGCGACCAAATCACTTGTGACCTACGTCCAGTCCTCAAGCAATCACCTAAGATTTTCCATTATATCTTCAAGATTCAACAGGTGCTTGACAACCTTTACAATTGAGAGCACTCAACACACCTTAGGATACCTCACCCTTGTGCTTGAGCCTCAAACAGGGATATCTCACCCTTTACAACTTTTGAGGGATGTCTTACCCTCTTTATAACCAAGGTTTACCTCACCCTCTTTACAACTAAGGGATACCTTACCCTTTTTTCTCTAGAGGGATACCCCACCTTCTTTGCAGGAAATCAAAATGTAGATAAAATGAAACTCTCTTATTCGTGGATAATACAAATTCAAGCTCTATGGGTATCAAGGATTCACACTTTAAAACTCAAAACAGGGGTTTGGAGAAAATGATAGTGAAACATGAATTTAATACACAAGAATGATTTTCAGATTGTTCTCCAACATTTCTTTGATGCTCAAACACTTTCATTTATAGCCTAAAGCTTTTTAGAGCCATTGATGGTGGTTAGGAGCATTAAATGCTCAAAATACAATTGTTGGAAATCTATTTCTGCTACCCAAATAACTGATTAGGAACTTGTTCTAATTAGTTAGGAGTTTACAATTTTAGCTCCTGTGATTCTTAATAACCGGTTAAGGGATATTTCTAATCAGTTAGGAACTTTTATAACTTGCCCAATAACCAATTAGAGGAAGGCTCTAACCGGTTAGGAGCTTCTAAGAAATGTGAAAAACACTCCTAAGTTTTGCATTAACCGATTAGGTGAATTGCCTAATTGGTTAGGAGCTTTGAAAATATGAAAAATGCTCCTAACATTCACAATAACCGGTTAGGTAAATTGCCTAATCGGTTAGGAGCTTTTAGAACATGAAAAATGCTACTGACATGGTGAATAATCGGTTATGAAAAATTCATAATCGATTATTACACTCTAGTTTTGAAAACTGACTTTAAATGGTCATAACTTCTTCGTTTCTTATCCGTTTAAAGAAAATAACCACTCATTGGAAAGATCTTTGAGTCTATTTTCATATGAAATAAGTTTTACATGGTGAATAATCGGTTATGAAAAATCCATAATCGATTATTACACTCTAGTTTTGAAAACTGACTTTAAATGGTCATAACTTCTTCGTTTCTTATCCGTTTAAAGAAAATAACCACTCATTGGAAAGATCTTTGAGTCTATTTTCATATGAAATAAGTTTTAGAATAAAAATTAAAGTATTTTAAAAGTTATAATCAAAAGAGTAACCAAAAGTCAGTTTTACAAAACACAAACTTGTCTATTTTTCAAAGGTTTGAACTACCACCAAGACTAACTTTTCAAAACATGTTTGTTGGGCATTTTAGAATGTAAAAGACACTTTTAAAGATGTTAAAACTTATTTGAGCTTAGTGTAATTCTCATTTACCTTTACATAAGATCTAAATTCTATAAGCTATTCTTGAAGAACTTGGGACTTGATCTTTTGCACTTCCATTCCTTTCTTGTTTGTTATCATCAAAACCATTGCTTTAGTTAATAACAATTACATTCTCCCCCTTTTTGATGATAACAAACAACCATTGAGAAAAGAGTTAGTTCAAATAAATTGAAACTCACAAAAGGTGTTAGAGACTTACTCCCCCTCAATTTTTTTAAGAGGAGATTAGATCAGAGATGCACAGCTCCCCCTTAATTTTGGAATCCCAAGATCATTGAATTTACACTTTTTTCTTTTTACTTTTTCTTAATGACTCATAAACTTCTCCCTCTTTTGTCATGATCAAAAAGTTATGCAATAAAGAGATTTTGACAAACAGAGAAGTAAAAATATAACCTTAAATACAAAACCATTGCCATCCAACAATTATTCAGTGATAATCCATGAACAATATAACCAGATCAACAGTATATTCATGTCAACAAACCATCCATTGCAAAAATAGCATATCAAGGTCATACTGTGGTTAAGCAAGGTCATAAGCTAAGACAATGAGCAGCATATCCAAAAGATAACCTATTGTGGTTAGATGAGCTTTAATCACAATAACATAGTTAAAACAAAAAAAGATTAGCTAAGTAAAAGAGATCCATGCCTAAGCCCCATCATTTTGTGGTGGTGGAAGGCGATGCTTAATGTTGTCCAAGCGGTAGATGACTCCAATGCTATGCTCTTGATAAGCTCGAAGATCCGCAATCTGGGCTTGAATGCTTGCTAGGGTAGCTTGGATGTGGTCTTCATTGGTGGCTAGAACCACTTCCATAACTACATTAGCAGGGGCAGTAGGAAGTTCTTCTTCTTGTGGGGCTGCTTCATGCCCAACACTATAAACCCAAACACTATTAACCAACTTGATTTTCATGCGATTTATGGAAGCCTGTGCAAATTTGTTGTCTTGGTGGAAATAGAAGTTAGGTCGTGGTTTTAGAGACCAAGGAGATGAGAGGTGTGAGATTTTTAGAAGAATTTATGAGTTTTAATCAGTGGAAAGTTATGGAAAGTGATGGAAAAGGTGTTTTAATGGTAGATTTTGGTTGGATTTTAGGTAGGTGATGAGTTTAAGTGAGTGGGTGCTTGAGGAAGAAGATGATAATGGAAGTTTGAGTCATGAATGGTGAAGGGAGGTCATAGTTTTTGTTTTTGTTTTAATGAGCACAATAATCGGTTAGAGCATTGTGGTAACCGATTATTTTGGTGGGGAGTGAAAAGGGGAGGCCACGGGTTGAGTAAATAATCGATTCGGGGTTCGAGCTAACCGATTATCTTCGTGTGAGATCAAAAATGTAAGGTCCCTGTGAGCTGAAATAACTGATTATGGCATGGAGTAATTGGTTAGTGTGAAGAGAAATCAAATAAGGAGCTCTCGGTTAGCCTCAGTAATTGATTAGGACTTGTTCCTAATTAGTTATTTTCGTGGTCCACACCAAAAATGTTGCCTCTGTTTGTTTAAATAACAAATTAGGAAAGGCTCCTAACAAGTTATTCTCGTGGACCTCTAAAAGATTGAGCCTCTGTTTACTTCAATAACAGATTAGGAAAGGCTCCTAACAGGTTATTGTCGTGATCCTCTAATAGATTGAGCCTCTGTTTGCTTTAATAATAGATTAGGAAAGGCTCCTAACAGGTTATTTGTGGTCTCCAGGAGCCTCAAAATAACTCCATAATTGGTTAGAGAGGTCTTGTAATTGGTTATCTTCATAGAATGAAAGACCAGCAGCCTCTGACTTTATGAATAACAGGATAGGTACTTCTCCTAACTAGTTATTTGCCTTGACAAAAGATAGAATCACACACCCCAGGAGTCAATAATTAGTTACTTTCTTCCTATAACTGATTAGCAAGATCTTTAATTGGTTAATATGTCCTGACAGAAAGAAGTTTCAATGTGCCGTTCTCATTTCAAATTCAAATAACAAATTATTTCCTTCTTCTAACTGGTTATTTCACTTCCAAAACCAGAAATTCTTTAGAGATTCATCCTTTAAGAATGCAATCACATGTCATCTTTGATAATCAACTTGACTTTGCTTCTATGACATCCACTTTAAGTACCATAAATGAAGTTCAAAAATGATTTAATCTTTTCAAAGGCATAAGAAACCAATTATGTGAAGGCTCTAATTAGTTATTTGCTTTCCATAATGGATTATGACTTTACCATAAACAGAGAGAAATTTCAAGAAATCAATCCTTAAACCATCAACTTATGCCATTTTAGGAGTGATTTTAGCTTGTCTTCAATTTCATATTTTCAAACCATCATAACTTTCACTCAAAAGCTTATTTTTCTTCTTCAAAAGTACGAGAAACAATTTTCTTCATTAAGAACTTGATACTGGGAACTGGGGGACTTAAGCATGGATCAAGCACCCACAAAACAATCTTAGGAGAAACTCTGATGCTTAAGCCAGTATTGGATTTCAAAAATCACTAAAGCAAGATAATTATGCACGGAGTTCAACAAAGCAGTAAACTATCAAATTATGCTACAAAGCAGCAAGTTATGCATCCAAATGACATATCAAGCAGTAAATGACAGATTATGCAACTAAATATCATATTATGCAATAACATGACAAATTATGCAGCAAAGTATCATATTATGCATCAGCATTACATATTGTGCAATAAAATATCACATTATGACAAGTTATGCAGCAAAATTATGATTTTTAGCAAGAGTTAGATGCATGATTGATCCGATATGCCTAGTTCAAAGATATTTTCATCAAATATGCTATTTCAAATAAAAAGTGAACTTATCTAGAATATTATCACATGTAGAGATATTTTCAAGATATAAAGTTAGAAAAGTACTACTTTGAAGCAAGTTAAAGCATAAAACAAATCTCCACTTATCCAAGGTTGCAAGTCCAAGCTTCTTGGAGACAAGGAAGAGAACTTGAAGTATTTTCTGAACTTGTGCTTATAGCAGTCACTTTTGAGATTCCAAAATCAGTTCTTGACCTTCAAGTACACTTACAACATACTTCAATTTTTGGCTTTTGATATCTAAATTTTCTTGAGTCCTTGTGTGTTAACTTTTGATAAAGTGCGTTTGGGAACCCAAACCATTTTAGTCTCAATCTTAGTGTTCAAGTTTTTTCTAACATTGCATGTAGAAGCACTATGCCCTTTCCGCCCACAATGAAAACATTTGATGAAGGGGCTACTTGATGTACTTAAGGAAACAAAGAAATTCGTGAGAAACTTTTGTTGGTTATTAGGATTATACCCTAAACCCCCCTTTTGAAAAACACATCTTTATTTTCCTAATAATACATTCAAGTTATCTCTTTCAAAGGTAAATTTTGAAAGAGTGTTTTTCAAATCCTCAATCTCAATTTCAAATACTTTACATGATGAGTAAAATGGGGGTGTGAGTGCATTATCATATGAAGAGCATGTTATACATGAAGAATTTGCATCAATTAACCCAAAAGTTTCATTTTCTAATTTTAATTCCTCAATTTCTTTGTTTAAAGTAAAAATTTAATTTTCAAATGAAGGTATTGTTTTCTTTGAATATGAAATCATTTTTGCAAGCCTCATAGATTCATTATACAATTCTTTAAATGTATCTTGCAATTCATCATAGGAAGGGGAAGAGTTTGATTTAAAATTTGAGGATGTTACCTTTATGTCATCTTTATCTTTCTCTTCTCCTCTAACCATGAAACATAGATTGACTTTCTCATTGTCTGAGCTATCGGTTAAATCCATGTCATTATCATCCCAAGCTATGTAGGCTCTTCCTTCTTTCTTCTCCTTTGCGGATTTTTTTCTCATATTTTTCTACTTTACTTTGATAAATTGGGTACTCCGTCTTCATATGACCCAATTCTCCACATTCATAGCATTTAAGAGTGGATGAGGTTCTTTCCCCTTTATGATAGACATTCTTTTGGAGAAAGAGAAGTTTTCTATGAGCTCCATTCTTCTTAAAGAATCTTCCGAATTTCTTTACTAGTAGAACAAGATTTTCCTCATTTATTTCTAAGCCATCTTCATTATCATCATTGATTATGGAGGAACTGACCTTGAGAGTTATTCCTTTCTTTTTCTTGTCTAGCTCCTCATTTTAGTTGAGTCTATTCAACTCCAATTCATGTTCTTGGAGCTTGCCAAAAAGTGTGGCTAGGGTCATGGTTTAAAGATTTTTTGACTCCGTAATAGCTGTCACTTTAGGTTGCTAATGCCTGCTCAAAATACTTTGTTAATAATATCTTCAAGAGGAAAAGCCTTTCCCAATGAAGCAAGATGATTTGTAATATGCATGAACCATTTTTGCATTTCTTGAATGCTTTCACCTTGGTTCATTCTAAAAAGCTCATACTCATGAGTGAGAGTATTAATCCATGATCTTTTCCTTCACTAGTACCCTCATGGGTTACTTGTAAAGTGTCCCACATTTCTTGGGCAAATTTATAATTTGACACTCTAAATAACTCATCATACCCTAAAGTTGTGGTAATGATGTTTTTGGTCATCAAATTATATTCGACCTTCTTCTTATCATCATTGGTCCATTCACTTCTTGGTGCATTAACTCTTACACCATTTACAACTTGTGTGAGGACAAAAGGACCATTTTCAACAGCATCCCACACATCTAAGTCAATAGCTTCAATAAAAAATTTTATTTTTTCTTTCCAATAAGCATACTCATCCCAATTGAAAAAGAGAGGTCTATAGAGAGAAGAACTTTCTGAAAAACTATTTCAAGAGGCCATTACTTTCTCTTGAAACTGCTAAACTCTTTACACAAGAGCCTAGCTCTGATACCACTTGTTACCAAGTGGCCTCAATATTCAAAAGGGGGGGTGAATTGAGTATGTAAAAACTTTTCATAAATTTTTTCGTAAAACACTTGATTACCAATTTTCGTTGAAGCTATTGATTGATTAAAGTGAATAGATAAATGAGATTAATTACTTCACTCTCAAATAAATAAATAAACCAAAGCAAAGAGTATTCAAGTAAGCAAATAAATATAAAGCACAAAGTAAAGAGATAGAGTTGAGAAGATCAAACACAAGATTTATCCTGATTCAGTGACCAAACCACTTGTAGCCTACGTCCAGTCCTCAAGCAATCACCCGAGATTCTCTACTATATCTTCAAGTTTTAACAAATGCTTGACAACCTTTAAAATTGAGAGCACTCAACATACCTTAGGATACCTCACCTTTGTGCTTGAGCCTCAAACAGGGATACCTCACCCTTTACAACTTTTAAAGGATGCCTCACCCTCTTTATAACTAAGGGATACCTCACCCTTTTCTATAGAGGGATACCTCACCCTCTTTACAACTAAGGGATACCTCACCCTTTTTTTCTAAAGGGATACCTCACCTTCTTTACAGGAAATCAAAGTGTAGATAAAATGAAACTCTCTCAAGAGTGGACAATACAAATTCAAGCCCTATAGGTATCAAGGATTCATACTTTAAAACTCAAAACAAGGGTTTGGAGAAAATGGTAGTGAAACATGAATTTAATACACAAGAATGATTTTCAGATTGTTCTCCAACATTTCTTTGATGCCCAAACACTTTCATTTATAGCCCAAAGCTTTGTAGAGCTGTTAGTGGTGGTTAGGAGCATTAATTACTCAAAATAGAGTCGTTGGAAATTTGTTTTTGCTACCCAAATAACCGGTTAAGAAGTTGTTCTAATCGGTTAGGAGTTTACAATTTTGGCTCCTGTGATTCTCAATAACCAGTTAGGAGATATTTCTAATCAGTTAGGAGCTTTTATAACTTGCCCAGTAACCGAATAGAGGAAGGCTCTTACCGATTAAAAGCTTCTAAGAAATGTGAAAAACGCTCCTAAGTTTTGCACTAACCGATTAGGTGAATTGTCTAATCGGTTAAGAACTTTAGAAACATGAAAAATGCTCCTAACATTCACAATAACCGATTAGGTGAATTGCCTGATTAATTAGGAGATTTTAGAATATGAAAAACGCTCTTGACATGGTGAATAATCGGTTATGGAAAATTCATAATCGGCTATTGCACTCTGGTTTTAAAAACTGACTTTAAATGGTCATAACTTCTTCGTTTCTTATCCGTTTAAAGCAAATAACCACTCATTGAAAAGTTCTTTGAGTTTATTTTCATATGAAATAAGTTTCAAAACAAAACTCAAAGTATTTGAAAGTTATGATCAAAAGAGTAACCAAATGTCAGTTTTGCAAAACACAAACTTGGCTATTTTTCAAAGGTTTGAACTACCATCAAGACTAGCTTTTCAAAACATGTTTGTTGGGCATTTTAGAATGTAAGAAATATTTTTAAAGATGTTAAAACTTATTTAAACTTAGTGTGATTCTCATTTACTTTTACATAAGATTTAAGTCCTATCAGCTATTCTTGAAGAACTTGGGACTTGATATTTTGCACTTCCATTCCTTTCTTATTTGTTATCATCAAAATCATTGCTTTAATCAATGCTAATTACAGATCTCTCTTGGGGGTGCCATAGTCTACGTTCATTCCTTGTTTGACTTCTTAATGCACCGAGGTCTGCGAAAAAATTTCGTGGTCCGTGGAAGAATTCTGTGGTTTGTTTTGCTGAGGTTGCGTGTTTCTTGGTCTATTGCGCAATCGTGCCTTCAACTACCATGACAGCTGTGAGGGCCATGAGGCGCGTTCTGGTTGAGGAGTCGTGCTTAGTACTTCACGCGCCATAATGAGTATCTTTTCAAATACGGACTGCTAGGACAAAATTACCTCCTAGCCATCTAGCCTTTATAAATAGGGGTTTAAACTCCCCTTATTCACCTTTATTGTTTTGTTTGCAAACTCAGTGGCTTGAGGTAATTTCCAATGGTTTTTGGATTGGTGGAGGGCAATTTCATTCTTTTTCCAATAGTTCAAACTTCTAGTGATCCAGCCTCTTCTATTTTCTTAAAGGTAAAGCCTTTCCCTTTGACTTGTCTGAGCTTATTTCTCCTTTTAGAGTGCTTGTGCACTCCTTTAATGGAGTGCATTTTTCTTTTCCCTCTATAAATAGATGTGGGAATAATATTTCCCTTATCTTCAATGGCATTGCCTTGTGGAGCACCTCCTCCATCGCACTGCGTGCGGTGGAGGTGTCCTTTTGAGGCTTTAGCCTTGGTGGGTGTGAAGGCCAGTGTGTGGGTACGAGCATTTTTCTCTGTTTGCTCGCTTACAAGTCAGAATCTCTGAACTCAACTAATTTTGACTACTGGCCTCTGTGTGTTTCCGGGAAAAATGGCCAAAAGGAAAAGAGTGGCTAGGCCTGAGGCACCGGTTCTAGAACCTCGGGAGCTGGTAGATGAAGGGGCGGCCTTGGAAAATACAATTTACATTCACCGAGTTTCGGGGATGGTCTTCCCAGGGGTCGCGGATGACGCCTATGATCGGATATCCCGTTTTCAGCCTAGAGAATTTCTCGATGAACTTCAGGGTTACTTGATGTTGACCGAGAAAGGTGATAGGGACCACGAATTCTAAATCTTGTCCTTGGAGAATGAAAGGGTGTGCTTAACTAACCAGGAGGGTGAGCATTACATGTATTTGTATGAAGACTTCTTCGTTAGGTTTGGACTTTGGCTTCCATTCAATGACTTTCATCTTACTATCCTGCGAACTCTTAATGCTGCCCCATCACAGATTCATCCCAATGGCTAGGCAAACATTCTGACTTTTGAAAGGATTTGCCTACTGGTGGGCTTATGGTGCTCGGACAAAGCATTCTTCTATTTTCATACTCGATACTTTATACATGGTTCTAATGCCCCTTAGAAAACCTGGTTCTTGGTTTGTTCGTGGCAAAGGCAAAAGGTCTTCCATCCATGCCAAGAAAGTTATAAGGACTTTAAAGAGAAGTTTTTTAAGCTAATGGCGGCTCGCAATACCCATCCTTTCTGGTTGGATCGTAACGGAGAACCAATATTCAGCCTGTATAGGAATCAGGTGGCATGAAGCATTCCCACTCAATCCTTAAAAAAAAAAAAGACATCATCTAGATGAAGAAGAGGTTGAGTGCGTTGATTTCTTTGAAATATGGATCAAACAAATCAGTTTGATCCATACTAAAGATATTCTGGATACCCCAGATGATGGCACCCTTTGGGCCATACTAGGTAGCTTAGACCATTGTCTAAATTTAGTTACATGGTTTTCACTTTATATGATACCTTGTAACACTATTTTTATTCTGACTCTTTGTTGTTTTCGTAGAAAGCTTGGCTGAGATGACAATTGGAAATGCTTTGGCAGTCCTCGAAATTTTGAAAGCTAAGAACGCCCCTAGGCTATCAAATTCCCCTAAGGATATTACTCCGGTTCCTTCATCCCCACCAGTTGAGGTTCTGGTGATGGAGAGGGAACTTATCCAGGTGAAGGACTCTCCCTGGCCGTTCAAGAGGCGTAAGAGGAGGGCGGTGGAAGATGGTAAGTGATAATCACATATTTAATACATTAATAAACCCTCATTTTTAGTCATTTACATTCTCCATGTACTTAATTGATTGAGCTTGGTTATGTTTTGTAAGTTTGAACTCAAATTGGACTTAATTGATTTTTTTCAGTAAGATTTATATCTTACACTGTTTCTGTATTTTGGCCATATCTTGAGTTCTAGATGTATAATAATTATGTACTTTACCTTGTAGGAAAGATAAGAGAAAGCTCTAGGTCAAAATCATACATCTAGTGGAGCTAATTGGTCTTGGAAGTCAGAACACGGATTTTGTGATTGGAACCTGAACAATGTACAGTAATCAGAGCATAACTTGACCTGTAAGAACTTAATTGGGCTAACATTTTGGTATCTACAAGTTAAGACCCATATCTACAATTTCATCAATAACACAAGACTCATTTTGGATTTCTTAGAAGCCATATTGGGCTTCCAAGTCAGAACAGAGGAACTGTAGCTGTGCCTGAGTAATGTGTAGTGATTGGATCATATCTTGAGCTGTAGGAATGCTTTTGGGCTCAAACTAACAACATTTGAAAGCTAAGATCCAGACCTATAACTTTTATGAAGACCACTTGGTGAGAATCTGACGAATGCAATAAGTTTAGCACTGAATGATTTTAGAGACAAAGAATCTCAATAATTTTTCACTCATCAAAAGTCATTTGGCATTTTCCACTTATTTTCCACTCATCCACCCACTCATGAATCAGCCCCTTGTCCTTTTATATTCCTAATTCTCTATAAAAGGGAGTCTTGACTGATCATTTAGGAATCTTGGTGTAAGATATCAAGATCATGCTATTATGTTGTTTGATTATCTTGTTGTAGTTTTCTTTTGTTCTAAATTGAAGTCATGTTCTTCTTCTTCTTCTCTCTTTCTTTCTTCTTGTTTATGAGTAATTAATTTTCATTTTACTTGGGTGAAAGGGTGAAGCGTTTAGTAATAAGTTAAGGTTAGATTAATTTCTTTTTTATGCTTAAATGATATATTTTCAAGTGGTCATTATACGTGTTATATTTTATTTTCAATCAATTTAGAAACCCTCCTTGTAAAGTGAAGATCTTGACTTATTATAGACAAGAGGTTAACACAATGAATGCTTGAGCCCATTTATAAGTGGTGGTGTTAATAGATGATTAAAGGAATCATATTATAATTACGTATATAATTTTTAATGAACTTTGAATGTTGTATTTTTCAATTAGAACCTCCATTATGTGTGGATTTTAATTGAGTTATAATAAGAATTAATCTTGTCCTTAATTTATTTACCAAGAGTGGATCTCCTAACTCAAGTAATTCTTTTAATTTCTGACTAAGTTTTGTCACTTTTATTGTTGTGACAAAATATTTACTTTAGGTCAAAGAATTTTTCTTCATCAATTCCCTGTGGATCGACCTCGGACTCCCGAGAATTTATTACTTGAAATAGCCTGCACTTGGGTTTGTAACTTTTATTCTGCATCAAGTTTTTGGTGCCGTTGCCGGGGACTTGATTTGAAGAATAAATTTATGGTGTAATATTTTGTGTGTGTATATATATATATTTATTTTTTTTATTTATATAGATCTTTTGTGTGTGTGTGTGTGTGTGTGTATATATTCTACTCTTTAAATTTTTTTTTTCTTTGTACTTACTAACGTACTAACTTAGTGGGAAAAACTCTTCATTATCTCTCTGTAATCTTTAATCATTAATGAAATAATCTTTCTTCTTCTCTTCTCTCTCGCCGGAGTAAAAAATTGGCTTGTCGATTCTCCGATTTTCATATTTTAAATTTACTTTCTGTACTTTACTTTCTATATTTTATTTTTTGTATTTTACATTCTGCACTTTATTTTTTGTACTTTATTTTCTGTATTTTACTTTCTATATTTTATTTCTAACTTTTGAACTTACTAACCTACTAACCTTTTTAATTTTATTCCTTACTAACTTACTAACTATCTAACTCTTTTATTAACTATCTAACTTTTTACTTTACCTCGCTACTAACATTTTAATTTATCTCGCTACTAACTTTTTAATTTATCAACTTATTAACTTATTTGGTGGTTAGTTTATACCACACCCTTGTTAATATATTTATTTACTACGTTTTAATATATATTTGGTGGCTGGTTTCTACCACATCTTTGTTAATATATTTAACAACAGGTTTATACTACTTACTTGTACATTATCTTTTCTATTTTAAGTTACTTGTTTATGCTTAATTGGTATCGTGATTCAAATTTTGGTCATTTGGTTAAAATTAATCCTGGTATTTTACATATTAATTTGTCTGAATCACAATCACACACATTAAACACAATGGCTGAAAATGAAAGTGTGCATGATGAACATGAAAATCAACCGTTGTGAACCGTGTGTGAGTATTTGCAACCATCTCGAAATTCTAGTCCATCATGTTTTATCTTTCCACTCAATGCTAACAATTTTAGATTCAAGCCAAGTATGATTTCATTACTTTCTAATTTCCATGGTTTAGAATTTGAAAGCCCATATTTACATCTAAAAGAATTTGAAGAAGTATGTACTGCTTTTAATGACCAAACTTGCACTGAAGAGATTGTTAAGCTTAAATTGTTTCTTTTTTCTTTGAAAAATAAAGCAAAAACTTGGCTTAACGCTTTGAAATCAAGATCAATTAGTACATGACAAGAAATGCAAGGTGAGTTTTTAAATAAATTTTTTTCAACACATAAAACCAATGCTATGAAAAGACAAATCCAAAATTTTTTCCAAAATTCAAATAAAGCATATTTTCAAAGTTGAGAACATTTTAAAGATTTGTTAAATTCTTACCCACATCATGGTTTTGAAAAATGGCACACTATAAGTTTCTTTTATAAAGGGTTAACACCTGAAAGTAAACAATTTGTGGAAACAATGTGCAATGGTGAGTTTCTTGATAAAGAACCTGAAGAAACTTTAGACTATCTAGACCATTTGGCTGAAAATTCTCAATCTTATCATGGTACTAATCATTCTAAAAATTCAGTTAGATATAACCTTGCAAATACTAGTAAAGGAAAATATCATCTTAGTCAAGAAGAAAATTTAAATGCTAGGTTTGCTAGTTTGGCTAGAAAGGTTGAAGCCATGGAATCAGGGAAAGTAAAAGAAATCAAATCTGTGCAAAATGAAGAAATTTGTAGCATTTGTGATGAATTAGGACACTCAAGAAATGAATGTCCAAAATTTTTTGTTTTTAAATAAGTTGTGCATGAGCAAGTAAATGCAATGAACAATTTTAAAAAGACACTCACTTCTTCTTTTTCAGATACATATAATCCGAAATGGAGAAATCACCCGAACTTTAGTTGGAGGACCAACAATCAGATACAATTTATGCAACCACCACCTCCTTAAGCACACCAAGACTCTCAAAATTCTCAAGGATATGCACCTTATATCCCACCATATAGGAAAAACTTTGAAGGAACATTGCATGCATTCATGGAAAAGCAAGAGGCCATTAATAACCAAAACACTCAAGCCATGATTGACATAAAAGACACACTTGTTAAACTTTCTTCTGTACTCGCCATTCACAAGAAAGAAAAGTTTCCCTCTCAACCTCAACTAAATCTCAAGGGTCAATACAACCTAAATGAGGATAGTTTAGAAAGCCAACAAATAGATTAAGTCAAGTTAGTGATAGCTCGTAGGAGTGGAAAGGTTATTGAAAAACAAATTCCTAAACCTTATGAGAAAAATGATGAGTCAAATCCTAAAGATGAGGAAGGAGTTGATAAGCCACCTGGCCAAAAGGAGACCAAACCTTCACCTTCACCCCCATATCCTCGAGCATTAAACAATTCAAGTAAAGTGAACCATAACAGTGACATTTTTGAAATCTTTAAACAAGTGAAGGTCAATATTCCTCTGTTAGATGCTATCAAATAGATCCCTTGTTATGCCAAATTTTTGAAGGACTTGTGCACTATTAAAAGGAAACATAATATAAAAAAGAATACTTTTTTAATAGGTAAGCTTCATTCTTCAAAACAATAATGAGTTGAAATATAAAGACCCTGGTTGACCTACAATTTCATGCATTATTGGAGAACATAAAATTGAACGAGTTTTCCCTGATCTTAGTGCTAGTGTTAATTTGCTTCCATATTTCAATTTATCAGCAACTTAACCTGGATGAGTTAAAACTGATTTCTGTAACTCTTCTACCTACTGATAGATCAATTAAAATCCTAAAATGAATAGTGGAAGATGTGTTGGTACAAGTTGATAAATTCATATATTCTGTGGATTTTATTGTCTTAGAAACTGAACCTATGGTTGATAGTTCTAAGTCAATTCCTGTTATCTTAGGTCGCCCATTTTTAGCAACATCTAATACTTTGATTAATTGTAGAAATGGAGTGGTGAAGCTAACGTTTGGAAATATGATATTGGAGCTTAATGTTTTCAACATGTGCAAGCAACCACAGGAAATCTATGATGACAAGAAAGAAATTGAAGGGATTGAGGCCATTATAGATGATCATCTTTAAATCAAGAGTTCTTCTAACCCATTAAAAATTTGTTTAATTAATTCTTTTGATTCAAGTACATAATTAGATCATGATATTTCTGAAGTATGCTCTTTGCTTGACTGTTCACAAGTAATGGAATACAAAGGATGGAAGTTGAGATTTGAAGAGCTAAAACCCATGAATGAAAATACTCATGAAGAAGTACCTACACTGGAACTAATGCCATTACTTGATGGGTTGAAGTACACATTTTTGGGAAAAGAACAAAGCTTTTCGGTGATAATTTCCTCATCCCTTACCAAAGAACAAAAAGGTATGTTGATAGAAGTACTTAAAATGCAAAAAAGTACAATTGGATAGACATTACAGGACATAAAAGATATTAATCCATTAATTTGTACATATGGAATACATTTAGAGGATAATACTAAAATATCCCAACAACCTCAAAGAAAATTAAATCCACATATGAAAGAGGTAGTTAGAGCTGAAGTTCTTAAATTACTTGATGTTGGAATTATTTATCCTATCTCTGATAGCTAGTGGGTAAGCCCTACACAAGTTATGCCTAAGAAATCTAGAATAACAGTGGTTGAAAATGAAAAAGGAGAATTAATACCTACCTGAGTCTCATCCAGTGGGTGTATGTGTATTAATTTTAGAAAATTGAATGCAGCCACTAGGAAAGATCATTTCCTTTTGCCATTTCTTGATCAGATTCTGAAAAGAGTAGCAGGACATCCCTACTATTATTTTCTTAATAGTTATTCAGGGTATAATCAAATACCAATTGCATTAGAGGATCAAGAAAAAACCATTTTCATGTGCCCCTTTGGCACTTTTGCATATAGAAGAATGTCTTTTGGTCTTTATAATGCTCCGAAAACTTTTCAAAGATGCATGCTAAGTATTTTTAGTGATATAATTGAGCATTATTTAGAGATTTTCCTAGATGACCTGACAGTTTTTTAAAATTCTTTTGAAATTTTTCTTGATAATTTGAGAAAAGTTTTTAAAAGATGCGAAGAAAAATGATTTGCGTTAAATTAGAAAAAATGTCATTACATGGTTACCTCAGGAATAGTATTAGGTCATGTGATATCTTTTAATGGAATTAAAGTTGATAAGGTTAAAGTTGAATTAATTGCTCATTTGTCTTCCCCAAAAATAGTCAGAGAAGTTCGTTCTTTTTTAGGACATGTAAGATTTTACAGAAGATTCATTAAGGACTTTAGTGCCATATCTAGATCATTATTTAATCTTTTGACAAAATATACACTATTTGATTGGACCCAAGATTGTCAAAAATCTTTTAAAAAATTAATTAATCTTCTGACATCTGCTCCTATTATGCAATCTCCTGATTGGTCTTTGCCTTTTGAGTTGATGTGTGATGCTAGTGATTTTGCTGTTGGAGCTATTTTAGGCCAAAGTAAGGAAGGTAAGCCTCATGTAATTTATTACGCAAGTCAAACTTTGAATAGTGCTTAAATGAATTACACCATTATTGAAAAAGAACTACTTGTTGTAATATTTGCATTGGATAAATTTTGAGCTTATTTAATTAGTTCTTCTACTATTATTTTCACCGATCATGTTGTTGTTAGATATTTAATGTCTATGAAGGATGTCAAACCTAGGTTGATACAGTGGATCTTGTTGCTTCAAGAATTCAACATCACAATAAAAGACAAGAAAGGAGCCTAAAATGGTGTTACAGATCATTTGTCCAGACTTACAACAGGCTCATCTTTTGATAGCACACCTATCAATGATTGTTTTTCCGATAAATTTTTATTTTCTGTCAATTCCATACCTTGGTTTGCTAACATTGTTAATTTTCTTGTAACAGATAAGATGTCGCCTCAGTGGACACACTAAGACAGAAAAAGATTTTTGATTGTGATGAAAAAATTTTATTGGGATGACCCATATTTGTTTAAATATTGTCCTGATCAAATCTTTCGGAGATGTGTACCCGACAATGAGGTAGGTAATGTCATTAAATTTTGTCATTCAGAAGCATGTGGGGGTCATTTTTCTTCGAAGAAAACAACTGCGAAAATCTTGCAGTGTGGATTTTATTGGCCCACTTTATTTAAGGACAACTATACTTTTCACAAAAGTTATGAAAATTATCAGAAATTGGGGTCCATTTCTAAATAAGACATAATGCCTCTGAACCCTATCATTGTCATTAAAAATTTTTATTGTTAGGGAATTAATTTCATGGGTCCATTTCCATCATCATTTGGATTTGTGTATATTTTGGTTGTAGTTGATTATGTCTCAAAATGGATTGAGGCAATTCCATGTTGACACAATGATCATAAAATTGTTCTTAAATTTTTAAAAGAAATTGTTTTGAGTCGATTTGGAATCCCTCAAACTATCATCAGTGATGGGGGAACACATTTTTACAATAAACCATTTGAATCTTTAATGAAGAAATATGGCATCACACACAAAATTGTCACCCCTTATCACCCTCAGATAAGTGGACAAGTAGAATTAGCAACTAGGGAGATTAAACAAATTCTGAAAAAAATAGTTAACCCAAATCATAAAGATTGGTCTTTAATATTAAACTATGCATTTTGGGCTTACCGTACTGCTTTCAAAACATCTTTAGGCATGTCACCCTATCGGTTAGTCTATGGAAAACTTTATCACTTTCCTGTAGAATTTGAGCAGAAAGCATTTTGGGCCATTAAAGCTTTCAACATAAATCTTGATGATGCTTTCAAGTTATGCAAATTACAATTAAATGAACTTAAGGAATTGAGAGATGATGCATATGAAAACTCAATAATTTATAAAGTTAGAACAAAAGCTTTTCATGACAAATCAATTTTGAGAAAATCATTTGAAATTAGTCAAAAAATTCTGCTTTATGATTCTCATCTTCACTTATTCCCTGGAAAATTGAGATCTAAGTAGATTGATCCTTTTATTGTCAAATATGTGTATCCTCATGGGGCCATAGACATTGAGAACCCTAGGAATGGTAATGTATTTAAGGTCAATGAACAAAGACTCAAACCATTTTTGGAACATCAAGTTTTTGAGGTAGAATCCATATCCTTTTCTAATCCTTGTTATGAGTAGAATTTATTTTAATTTTGTTTCTTTCTTTTTGCAGTTCTTTGTGTTTCCGGTTAAGTGACGGATAACGGTACTCCGTGACTCTCAAGTCGATTTATTTTTTAGTTTCCCATAATAACTAATTCATTCTCCTTTTAAAATAGATGTCATTCTCTCAAATTTAAGAAAGCATTTCCCTTATCTCCTTCTAAATGCTCTAACAAAAATCTAGAAAGTTAGGTGTGAAAGACTGAGGCTGTTAATGTACAAGGGCATCCTAGAAGATACGTTGGATAATCGAAGTAAAGGTTCATTTAGCTGGTGAATTTTCAGATTCATTTGTCCTATATATGCTGGGTCTCGGTAAAAGTTCGTATTCAAAAAGGAGAAGAGCAAAAAAAATGAAAGTTTGTTACAAGTGTGCGCGATGGCTTTGTAACACGCGATGTCATTCTTTGGGAATGGTTTCCGCAAACAGAGAAAATAAAATATTCTTCATTAAGAATTGACTGAGTAAGGAGTCATTAGATAATATTTTATTGACTCTTGAACTCATTCTTATTGATATGTGCAGCGTGAACTTCTTAATTTGTGGAATCTCTTCAAGGACGAGCAAGAGCATTACAGTCTTAGGAATCTGACTCAAAAAGACCTTGTTTGCCAATTTATAAGAAAACTAGATAGGAAGCTTATCATCGACTCATAGAAGGCATTTAAGCCGTTATTGGACGTAAAACTAGAAGAAGATGTGAGCCACAATTACAATAACTTGTATATATTATCTTGTACATCTTCTTAAAAAAAAAAAAAGAAAAAAAAAGAAAAAAAAGAAAAGAATAAAGAAAAGAATAAAAAAAGAGGGCGAAACTTCAATTGTACTTGGTCTTTAATTAGATTAGGAGGCCCTGCCAATGGCAGACCCGTCATTGACTTGGGTGGACCTTCGCACGTCATTCTGTAAATAAGGTTCATATGTCATCCTCTATAGAAAGCCGCGCAAGCATTCCCAGGTTTCAACCGTAGGCTCTGCTTGTTGATGGATAAATAGAAGCATCTCGTGCTTGCATTCTCGCGTGACAATGCCTCTGAGCTAGATCCTGTGATTTAATGCCATGGACTCTCCAACAACCTCTCACTGGCTGTGGTCGTTGGTGGTAGCTGTCAGATTTACACACTTTAATTAGTTACATCGTAGCTCAATCCAAAATATCCCACAAGTGGGAGGGAGAAGAATTTTTAGATTGACAGAGCCGTCTTGGTATTACTGCTTTCATGACGAGCAGTATAAAGATACGCCATGAAATCTGTACATAAAGGTATGTCATCATTTGTTATTATTATTTTATCTTTGTATGATTTCTTTGTATTTTGGTTTTGGACAGACGATCCTTTGGGCGGGTCCTTCAAGGGTTTCTAGACTTTTTTACCTTGATGGTTTTCTTGAAGTCTAAAAAAAATTAAAAAAAAATGTTTCTTAAATTCAAACTTTTCTGACAATAGCCAACCTACCCATACTGGAGCTATTATTACTTTTTCTATTCTCTTTCCTATTTAAACACTTCATTTTCTTCACTTTCCTGCAACTTAGAATCATTCAAAGAGAGTGTAAGTATAGAAATGGAGGGAACTTCTTCTTTAGTTCGTAGATTTACCAGTATCTTTGTATTTTGTGAGACAAGTTATGGGAAGGGTTTAGATTTTGTACACATAGCAAGCACTATTGGTAGAATACTTACTGCGAGAAACATTCGTGTAGTATATTGGGGAGGTAGCATTGGGTTAATAGGGGCTGTATCACTTTCTGCACATATAAGAGGAAGTCAAGTTTTAGATATCATCTCTGAACCTTTAACTTGAAGGAATATCATTGCAAAGACAATTGGGCTGGAAATTCAAGTATCATCTATGCATGGACGAATGAAGGCAATGTTTGAAAACTCTGATGCATTCATTGCCTTACCAGGAGGTTTTAGTACTTTGGAAGACGTTTTTCAAATTATCTCTCGGGCCCAACTGAACATCCACCATAAATCCAAAGGTTTGTTGAATGTTAATAATTTCTTTGATAATTTGTTATCTTTTGTTGACCAAGCTATGGAACAGAAATTTATCACACCTTCGGCAAGACAACTCCTTATCTCTACTTTCACTGTTGATGAGTTAATTAATAAATTAGAAGCTTTTGTTTATGAACCTGATCCAGTAATAGCTCTGATAGATTGGTCAAAAAGAAGCAGTGAGGGAAGCAGTATGAAAAGCAAGCCAAATCAGACACTCTAACTATTTAAATAATTACAAGCTTTGGTTTTATTTATTGTACTTTATTTCTGTTTAAATTTGTGTCAGGTCTCTTTTTCAGTAATTGCTACAACAAGTAATGTTTATTATCCTTTACTCATTTATATTTTAACATTGCGGACAATGTTATGATCTAGTTAGGGGGGAAGGATAGTTGTTCAAAAAAAAAATTGGGAAGTATGATATGATTGTCAGTAACTTACTAAACCAGTTAAGGATGGTAGAGTAAAGAGTAAATTTTACTCTTGAGATGCATCTTACTTGGGGTAGATAACTAGTTTGTGTGGAAGTAGCAATTCAAATTCAAGAAAATTTGCATGATTGAGTAAATTGTCTTCTTTCTTAAAAATCACATGCTTGGTTATGGATGTTACATTGGTAGACTGAGAATGATAAAATTATACCTTGTGAGATTTTGAGCCTATTGATGAATAGATTGATTATTTGTACCATTCTCTTCTTTCTTGTGTGAATTTCACTTATGGAATCGTTACTCTAGAACTTGCTTTGATTCTTTTTTAGACTACATTTTCACATGCATACATAAACATGATTGAGGTAATTTTCTTGAAATAGCTACTTTAACCAAATAGCCAAGAATGACTGGCACACAAATAGGCAGTCTTGCTCAGTAGCATATTGTCTCAATATAATATCAAGCACTCTTATGACTTCTTGAAAATTCTCTGATTTCTAATATGATATCAAGCACTCTTATGGCTTCTTGAAAATTTTCTTATTCCTGCCAACGTAAGGCATTGGAAATAACTTATTTCCCTTTGCTTAACCCTATTGAGCTTATTTGACCATTCTTTATTTCGAACTCATTATGTGCCTTAAATTAAAAACCATGTTCTTCCCTACCTTAGGGAATAAGAGAACGTTAGCTTTGTCATTGGATGAGTTCTTGAACAAGTGTGGGGATGTGTGTACAGAAAGGTTGAAAAAAATTATTTATATGTATATGTTATGTTCATCTTGTAAAAAAAAAATAATAACAAAAACAAAAAAAAAATGTGTAAAGAAAGGTCAACAAGGAAATAAAGGAAAGAAAAAGAATATGTAAAGGGAATTTATATTAGGTGGAGTTAGGATGAATTTTCATGCTTGTTAATTGAACTCAACTCTTATACTTTTTTATTCTCTTTGGTATTTAACTTGTCATATCTATATTACCCCTCCTTTACCTTGACCCCATTACAACCTTGAATAAAGTCCTCATGATTTGTGTGTGCATGTGTTCTGAGTAGTGGAGAAGAAGAAGATAAGCAACCTTATGGTAGTGTAATTTTCATGGGTTGAATTAAGTGAAATACCTACCTTTTTAAACACTTGATGGATTAGAGTGAATCTTGTGAAGAACTATCATTCTTGACTCACTTGTTGGTTTGAGATGTGAAGAAACATCACCTCATAAATGTTTTGATCCCTTGAATCTTTGGTTGCTTTTCATTCTTAAATACTATTAGAAATTAAGTTTTTTAGAGTGTTTAGCTTTTGAGTCTGTCTTTTTTTTCCTTAATTTTGGTCTTGTGTGTTTTGCCCAAGAGTGCAAAGAGTTAAGTATGGGAGAATTTGATAATCACATATTTGATACATTAATAAACCCTCATTTTTAGTCATTTGCACTGTCCATGTACTTAATATATTGAGCTTGGTTATGTTTTGTAAGTTTGAACTTAAATTGGACTTAATGGATTTTTTTCAGTAAGATTTACGTCTTACACTATTTCTATATTTTGGCCATATCTTGAGTTCTAGATGTCTAATAATTATGTATTTTACCTTGTAGGAAAGATAAAAGAGAACTCTACAACTTTCATGAGAGCTCTAGGTCAAAATCAGACATCTAGTGGAGCTAATTAGTCTTGAAAGTTAGAACACGAGTTTTGTGATTAGAACCTGAACAGTGTACAGTAATCAGAGCATAACTCGGGCTGTAAGAACTTAATTGGGCTAAAATTTTGGTATCTACAAGTTAAGACTCATATCTACAATTTCATGACACAAGACTCATTTCGAATTTCTTAGAGGCCATATTGGGCTTCCAAGTCAGAACAAAGGAACTGTAGCTGTGCCTGAGCAATATGTAGTGATTGGATTATATCTTGAGCTGTAGGAATGCTTTTAGGCTCAAACTAACAGCATTTGAAAGCTAAGATCCAGGCCTACAACTTTCATGAAGACCACTTGGTGAGAATCTGACAAATGCAATAAGTTCAACACTAAATGATTTCAGAGACAAAGAATCTCAATAATTTTTCACTCATCAAAAGTCATTTGGCATTTTCTACTCATCTACCCACTCATGAATCAGCTCCCTTGTCATTTTGTATCCTTAATCCTCTATAAAATGGAGCCTTACCTGATCATTTAGGAATCTTGGTATGAGATATCAAGATCATGCTATTGTGTTGTTTCATTATCTTGTTGTAGTTTTCTCTTGTTCTAAATTGAAGTTACGTTCTTCTTCTTCTTCTTCTCTCTTTCTTTCTTCTTGTCTATAAGTAACTAATTTTCATTTTACTTAGGTGAAAGGGTGAAGCTTTTAGTAATAAGTTAAGGTTAGATTAATTTTTTTCTTGTGCTTAAATGATATATTTTCAAGTGGTCATTATATGTGTTGTATTTTATTTTTAATCAATTTAGAAACTCTTCTTGTAAAGTGGAGATTTTAATTCATTGTAGACAAGAGGTTGGCACAATGAATGCTTGAGCCCATTTATAAGTGGTGGTGTTAATAGATGATTAAAGGAGTCATAATATAGTTACGTATATAATTTTTAATGAACTTTGAATGTTGTATATTTCGACTGGAACCTCCATTATGTGTGGATTCTAATTGAGTTATAAAAAGAATTAATCTTATCCTTAATTTATTTACCAAGAGTGGATCTCATAACTCAAGTAAGTTTTTTTTTATTTATGACTAAGTTTTATCACTTTTATTATTGTGACAAAATATTTACTTTACGTCAAAGAATTTTTTTTCATCAATTCCCTGTGTGTCGACCTCAGACTCTCGAGAATTTATTACTTGAAACAACCTACACTTGAGTTTGCAACTTTTAATCTGCATCAGTAGGTCAGATGATCGTGGCAAGAGGGCAGCAGTTAGAGAGGTCACTAGCCCAATCAGCTTACATTATGAGGAGTCAGACCCCTGGGAGTTCATTGACTTCAATATTTTAGACGTCGAAGTTAGAAACCACCTCTCCCAACGTAGCATGAAGGAGGCTTTGTTGTCTTTTCAAAATTTTGGCCTTCGCTTGACGCCGAGGCTCGATTCCTAGAGCAGTCCATCAAAGGGCATGATCAGGATATTACGAATAAAGTGGCAGCAGCTAAGAGAGGTGAAAACCAGGCTCTCAAGGTCATGGAGGAGGCCGTAAAGGCCAACAACGATTTTGAGGCTCAGACCCGGGAACTAGAAAGTGAAGTGGCTGCCTTGAAGGATGCTGTGAAGCAAAAGGAGGCTAGCTTGGTTGAGGTTAAGAGGTACGTAATTGTGCTCCGGGCTAAGAATAAGGGTTTTTGCACTAAGAGCCAACAGCTCGAAGACAAGACTGCCTCTTTACAGGGTGACGTCCAGTAACTTATCACTATTTGTACCAACATCAGTGGGGAGCAATTTCAGAATGTCATTGACCAAGTCCAGCTTTTTAACCCGGGGTGGCTCTGGTCTTGGACGCACTGGATTCTGGGAGGGTAGTCCAGAACGGATGCCTCATGCTTCCCAATGTTGCTCTAGGAAATCCAAGTGTTGCTGAGGCTTCGTCTAATGGAGTCTGTGGTCAAGATGCTGCTGATGAATAAATGAATGCTTTTTTATTTTTGCTTTTGCTCCTTGCATGGGGTTTTTAACATTTGTATAGATAGTTACCCCAGTCATTAGGGTGTCTAATTTATTTCTCTGCCTTTAATTTTGCTCCATATGCTCTTTTATTTCCATGGTCCATTTTGGGTCCAACGCACATTATGGTATTTTACATAACCATTTCATGGACTTAGAAATTTTTCATGTTAGAACCATGGTCCATGGTCCAACGCCCTTTATGGACTTGCGGTTCCCTTTAGGACTTAGGTATTAAATAAAAGAAACCTTGTCTGGGGTCCATCGCCATCTGCTTTGGCTTTTAGGATCCCACATGACTTAGGCATAAAAAACCTTATCCGGGGTTTGTTGCCAATTGCTCTGGCTTTTAGGATCCCACAAGACTTTGGTTTTGGTGGTCCTTGTCGGGGTCTTTCGTGTTTATGGCTTAGTGTGAGGATTTTCCAAAGACTTAGAATTTTCTACTACACGACCTTTTTAATACAAGACAATTCTCGGTGGGCACCATAATAACTTGTCCATGCTGGCCACGACCATGCAACAAAGTAAAAATTCATTGTTTTATTAATTCAATAGAGGGCTAAGGTTCATACAAAGTACGCAGATCAAACATGAAGTAAACTTAAGACTAGGCCTTAGAAGGCTCTTAGCTATAATACTTTCAAGTTTGTCTGTGTTTCAATAGTTCTTGACCGGCTTGCCTGTCAGTGTCTCCAAGGTGTAGGTTCTTTTGTCGATGCTGATTACGATGCGACAGGGGCCTTCCTAGTTAGGGGCTAACTTTCCCTGGGAGGCATTCTTACCTCCGATGTCAGCTCTGCGGAGGACTAGGTCACCTGGATGGAATCTTCTGGGTACAACCTTTCGGTTGTAATGAGATGTCGTCCTCTGTTTGATGGCGGTGTCGCATATATGAGCGACACGCTTTCTTTCTTCTAAGAGGTCCAGGTCTTCCTTGATCAATTCTGGGTTACTATCTGGTGAGAAATGTTAGAGGCGCCACCTGGGTTCTCCTATCTCTATCGAGATCATAACCTCACACCCATAGGTGAGCTTGAAAGGAGTCTCACCTATTATGGAGTGGGGGGTAATCTGGTAGGCTCCAAAGGACATGATCTAACTGTTCGGCCCAGTTTCTTTTAACTTCACCCAACCTTCTTTTTAATCCTCAAATAATAACCCTGTTGGCTCCTTCAATCTATCAGTTTATCTAGTGAGTAGCTCTTCAAACCCCTTATCCTTAAATTGTGTTCCGTTATCCGTAACAATGGATTCCAAGATTCTAAACCTTGCAATAACGTGGCACCATGTGAACTTTTGGATTTGGGCCAAAGTGATGGTGACCAAGGGCTCGACTTTGATCCATTTGGTGTAGTAGTCCATGGCTACCACTAGGAACTTCAACTACAAGGTTCTTGAGGGAACGGGCCCAAGATGTCCATCCTCTATCTGTAGAATGACCAAGGTACGGAGGTCGTGAAAAGTTTCTCGGGTGGAGCATTATAATGGCTGAGTGCCGCTGACATTTGTCGCAGACTTTGACATGTGCAATAGAGTCGGCCTCCATCATAGGCCAATAGTATCCGGCCTTGAGCGCTTTTAAAGCCAAGACTTTTCCTCCTAAGTGGTGCCCGTAGCTCCCCTCTTAGACCTCAACCAGTACATATTCAACTTTCTTCGACATGAGACATTTAAGGAGAGGCGAAGAGTATCCATGCCGGTATAACTGCCTATCATAAATGGTGTATCGGACTGCGATCTTAGCCAATTTAGAGGTTTCTTTTGGGTCTTCAAGACGGATGTCGGACTGCAAATATTCCATTATTAGAGTGATCTAAGTACTTTCATACTCTTCTACCTAAAAAATGGAGGAATCCATGAAAGGAGGTTATAAGAGGGTCTCTTGGACCACGATGCAGTTATTACCTGGACTCTTTATGCTGGCCAACTTGGAGAGGAGGTCGGCTCTTGAATTCTGCTCTTGGGGTATATGCTCCACCTTGATAGTTTGGAAATTTTGGAGGAGCCCTTGTACCTTTGCTAGGTATTTTTGTAAGAGGGGCTCCTTAGCCTGATAGTCACCTTGAGTCTAAGAGGCTACGAGCTGGGAATCACTACAAAGCGTGATCTTTTTTGCTCCCAATTCCTTAGCCATTGTTAATCTAGAAATGTATGCCTCATATTCCACCTGATTGTTCAAAGTAGGCAATTCGAACTTCAGGGAGCTTTCAATAGTCACACCTTCCGGGTTTTCAAGTATCACCTCGGCACCACTACCCTTAGGGTTAAAGCATCCATTGACGAACACGGCCCATGATACCTCCTCAGTATCACTAGGGTCTAATACAAGCTCAACAAGGAAGTCTGATAGTGCTTGTGCCATGATTACCGGTCTGGGTTCGTAGGCTATTCCAAACTTGGAAAGCTCAATGGACCAGGCAATCATCCTCCCTGCTAGGTTTGGTTTATGTAATATTTGGTGAATCGGCTGGTCCGTTCTCGCCACCATAGGATGGTACTAGAAGTACTGCCTTAGCCTCTTGGCTGTAACGATTAGAGCAAAGGCAACCTTCTCGATCTTCTAATAATGGAGCTTGGGACCCTGTAACACTTTACTCATGAAATAGACTAATTTTTGGCCTTCTGTCATGTCTTGGATCAGTATTGAGCTTACGGCCTCCTCATGGATCGAGAGGTATACGAACATCGTCGCTTCGGGTTTTGATCTCGTCAAAATGGGAGGAGAGGATAATAGTCCTTTCAGTGATGTAAATGCGTTCTCACATTCCTGAGTCCACTCAAAACCTTTCCCTTTTTTTAACAGCTTGAAAAGGGGAAGAGATTTATGAGCAGCTTTGGTGAGGAGTCATGTGAGGGCTGCTATCTACCCTATCAACTGTTGGACTTCTTTCACATTCTGAAGGCTACGCATGTTAAGCATCACCTGACATTTGTCAGGATTTGCCTCAATTCTACAGTGAGTCAATATGAAACCTAGAAACTTCCTAGCCTAGACCCCGAATGCACATTTTTCTAGGTTGAGCCTCATATTGTGCTTTCTCAATTGTGCGAACACTTCTCCGTGGTCTGCGACATGTGATCTGGATTGTGGAGTTTTGACTATCATGTCATCAATGTAAACCTCTAGCATTTTTCCCATTTGATCCTCAAAAATCTTGTTCATCATCTGTTGGTAGGTATCTCCAATATTTTTGAAACCGAAGGGCATCACCTTGTAGCAGTAGCTTGCCTTCTTAGTGATGAACACGATTTTATCTTCATCTTAGGGGTACATAGGGATCTGATTATACCCGGAGTAAGTATCCATGAAAAACAGTAGCCAAAAACTAGAAGAGCTATCAACAAGTTTATCAACATTAGGGAGGGGGTATGGATCTTTAGGGCATGCCTTGTTCAGCTCTGTGTAGTCCACACACATCCTCCACTTCCCATTTGAATTTTTCACCAGGACCACATTGGGGAGCCATGTGGTGTATGAGATTTCTCTGATAAATCACTGAGCAACTATTTGACTTGTTCATCAATGATTTGCTATCTTTCAGGGTCTATTTTTCTCTTCTTCTGGGAGACTGGTTTCGCATCTCGTTTAATAGATAAACGATGACATATGAAAGCGGGCTCAAGCCCAGGCATGTCAGAGGACATCCAAGAAAATAGGTCCTAATTTTTCTACAAAAGCTTTATTAGCTGGCATCTCTCCTATTCCTCTAGATTTGCACCTATCTTGGTGACTTGATCAGGCTTGTCACCCAGCTGGAGTGGAAACAGTTCTCCTTCTGGCTGGGGTCTGGTACCCTGCATTTCTTCATGAACATTGTAACATCTCGAGAAACATATTAGGCTTGTATATGGTTTCAAAGGTACTATTATACTTGTATAACATATTAGTTAAGTTTTGTGACAAACTGAATTCATTTAGGTACTTTTTTGTAACTTAGAATGCGAAAAATAACTTAAAATGACTCAGATAATGGCATAAATGACCTAGTTAAGTGAAATAAATAAAGAGAATTTATTTCCAAGTCGCAAATAGGTGGATTAAGATGTAGTTAAAATTTGAGAGCTATCGGAGTTCGTTTGGCATTTTTAAGCATACTGATTGTATGTTTTAATGTCGGGTTGATCTCCAGCAGATATGAAAATTTGAGAAAATGGTGAAACATAATTTTGATGAATCTTAATTTTTATTTCAAATTTGTTGGAAGTTGGAAAACTTGAATTAGCAAAATTTAAGTGTTCGTAACAGATATGAAATTATTTGTATATAGTAAGTCTTATTTTTGACTTGTTTTATCTTCTCTTCCACACGTTTTCTTTGCTGAGAAATAGAAGAAAGAAAGACAGAATAGAAAAGAAAAGAGGGTGAGAGGGAAAGACGAAAGGCAAGAAAGAAATCCAATAAGGAATAACCATCCAGCACTATCCAAACATCTAGAGGTAGGAGTTTTAGATTTCTCACCTTCTTCCCTTAATCTTCATCTTACTCTTATTTTTGGCTTGATGAAGACTATTGGTTATTTTTGGGTGAAAACAGAGAAGTAATTCCTAGTTAATACTTAGTTGAGAAAGTGGAAATCTTGAAATCCATAGCCTTTTTGTGATGGAATCCATAGCTTCCAAGTTCTTAGTTTATTGAGAAATGATTTAGTAATTTTTTTTTATTGGATTGAGTTGATAAATTTTGAATGTTTAAATCTCAAATTTATGATATTGTTTAGTTGATGAGTGATGATTTTAAGGTTTGAATGTTTGTATATTTGATGTTGGGGAAAATGAATTGAAGTGGATGAAGTTAACGTGCAATTCTGGAAAAATCTAGAAAAATTGCACTGTTCACATGCACTATTCATGGTACTGTTCATGTGGGTATTGTTCATGCAGTGCTAATGGAGTTTTATGCCTTGGCACAATTCTTCCTTTTTCATGTTTTTATGCCTTTCCAAGCTATGTTATGCCTTAAATTGAGTATTTAGAATCATAACTAATATAGAATTGCATAAATTAATGATAAGGAAGTATTAGAAATGATAAAATAGATTTCAGCATAAGTTGAATTTCCAAGTTTATTAAGATTGGTTCCCTTAATGAGGTTAAACCCTAGTAAAGATTAGTTCCTTTGATGAGGTTGAACCCTAGTAAAGATTGGTTCCCTTGATGAGGTTGAACCCTAGCAGCCATTGGTTCCCTTAGGGTTGAACCATAATATACTTGTGAGAATGATATTTTACATTGATAAAGTCAATTGTTTAGTATCATTAGCAAGTTCGTGAGTTATAGTTTATGAATGTACCATTGTGTATATATTTTACTAGTGCCATAAAATGTATGTATTACTGAGAATTTATATGTTCTCACCCCTTTTGTATGTTTTATGGTAGTAGAACAAGGTCTTTCTGAAGAAGTAAGGAATAAGAAAAAGAGAAACAAGAAAAAGATCCAAGAATAAATAGTTTAGTTTTAACTTTGTAGTTTACAACTCTTATATATTTTTGTTGCCTTGAGTTGTATTTTGCTGTATATTTTATAGTGCCCGTGAGGTTTTTGATGTAGTTATGTATATTTTTCTATTTAAGTGGCTCTTCATATTTATTTATTTGTATAAATGATATGGGACTAGTTACTAAATAAGTAGTAGTAGCATATCTAATATTGATTATCTTTATATTCTGATGAATTATCAAGATAATTCATATTAGGGTGTTACAAACATCAATCTCAATCATAAGAATGTTGACCTGGTCTAAAGCCGGGCCAGATGTGCGTGTTCTGGTTTTCTTGGGAGTCTTGCATATTCTGAAGCTCTCGTTATAGTACTTCCGCACTATGATCTGATCGCCCTTGACCGTGACTACCTCATTATTTTTATTGAAGAATTTCATGGCTTGGTGAGCAGTTGACATTACAGCGACAAAGTAGACATTATCATCACCAAGTGTAAGGAATGTCTCAAAGTAGCTAACTAGGGTGACCTTTTCTCCAGAAAAACCAGTGAGCTCACCATCATAGGGGGTCAATGCAATCATAGGGAATTCCAATCTTTCGAAGGCGTCTATGAACATGATGTCCACCGAGCTTCCTTGATCGACAAAAATACGCTGGACCTCGGCATTAGATATTATTCCAGAGACGATGAGTGGATCATTGTGGTCCCGGATAATATCGTCGTAGTCCTTGTCTAAAAAAGAGATGGGTGGCCCCTCCCCGTCCTTAGCACGGGGCTTGCGTGTAGAGCCAGAAATGCTCAATACCGCAGTTCGTAGTGCCTTCTTCAGGGAATTGCGGGATGAGCCTCTTCCTGTATATTCACCCGATATAGTACCAATGAGTCGTTCTGTTCTGTTGGTTCCATTTTGAGTTTCCTAGTTTCTATCATACTGGTTGTCAGCGTCATGGCGAGGTGGAGTCCTGGATTTTCTAGCAAGGCTGCTTATCCTTCTTCTTTGGCATGGAGTTAGACTTCACCGCAGACTGTGACTGTGTTTTTAGTCCCTCCGTCTTCCACGATTATCATTATTTTGGATTCCAGTAATATATTTATGTAGCCATCCCTCTTTAATTAAGGATTCAATAACATCAGCTGGTAATACTTTTCTATTCATGGTCATAGCTTTTATGCCATTTACAGTGTTTCAAGTGGTCTTTTGACTTTTTCAGAGGATGTGGCCTTTTAATATCCCGGAACTCAGTCTGAAGTACTTCTTTGAGAATTGTTTCTCATGAGGTATTCAGAGGAGTGTAATCAGAATATTTAGGCCGGTAAGCTTCGCCCTTCGGAGAGTTTTTAGGTTGGTTAGAGCTCCGGTTATTCTTCTGGTGAGCGGGTTCACCTTTTTCCAAAGTCTCTTTATCCTTAATGGTCTCTTCTAGGTCGATGTATTACACGGAGCAGGCATAAAATTCATTCATGGTTGTCAGGTTCTTTTTTGTCAGGGACCGAAAGAATTCAAAATCAGTTTGGAGACTGCTCCTGGCATAATGAAGAGTAATCCGATCATCCAGGCTAGGCACATGAGCTAGGGCGTCACTGAATCTTTTGATATACTCGTGAAGAGGTTTATTGCTCCCTTGGCGAATTCCAAAAATGGAGTTAACTAATTGAGGTTGCTCCTTGGCGATAGTATATTGGAGCAAGAAACGAGTTGCGAGGTCATCCTACCCGGTGACGGATTTTGTAGGTAAGGTTGTGAACTAGCAGAGAGCACCTTTCTTTAAAAAGAAGGGGAAGGTGCAGCATAGTAGCTTTGGGGATCCCCCATGAAATTGCATAGACTGA
Organism: Ormosia semicastrata; assembly: GCA_029884595.1. NCBI lineage: Eukaryota > Viridiplantae > Streptophyta > Magnoliopsida > Fabales > Fabaceae > Ormosia > Ormosia semicastrata. Next base: position 50,222,065 of record JAQQTO010000053.1, on the reverse strand, counting down.
ACATAAGAGTCTAGGTGTTCTTGAGAGTCTATTGTCCCATCATAGGGCTCTAAGTTGGAAGGAGACTTAAAGTTTCTCGGAGTCCTATATACCATTAGTTCATCCAAGAAGGGTTGGTGTTGGACATCGGGGACCGGGGCATTGTTTCCAACAGCATTGCTGCCTTGATCGTGGGGTAGCCTACTTATGTTTGGGTCACGTTCCTCCTTCCATTGTCATTCTCAACATGCACAGACCTTTCCAACTCGTCTAGTCGGCGACGTTGGTCTTCAAACCAACAACATTGTTTATCAATCTACAACATTTGTTGGGCCACGAGCTCTTGGAGATGGTTTCTAGTCATCTCAAAGCGGACGGTGTTTTGACTAGAAGCATGATCAGCAACAACGTTGTTCAGGGGGCCTAGGCGTGTTTGCACTAGGGCCTTAGACCTTTGAACGACATTGTAAGATCTTTCTCCAGGGTGACCAAGCCTGTCCATGACAGATACTGTGCGCGACGGATGTGGACTTTCATCGGAGAGTGAAGTCTCATGTCCATCATGCAGATATTTCGAGACATGTGCTTGGTGTCTTATGACAGAAGCTTTAGTTGTAGGTGGTGGAGCTGGATGAGGAGGGGGCTGCACTGTTGGCTCATATCTTTATTCTGCAGGGGGCTGCGCAGCATCCCTCCTTGACTATTGACGTGTGTTCACCATGATTGTGTGGGATTAGAAGTTTATCACTTTCCCACAGCGCCAATGTTCTGAGGTGGATTCAGATGGTACCTGAGCTAGGCACGTTGCGGTGGTTCCTCCTTGAGCAGCAGCGATCGAGCGTATTGAGAAAGGGAGGTGGATACCTGCAAAGGGACTCCAACACTCAAGTCAGGCTATGCACAAATAGGGTATTGTTTAGTGAATAGTTTATTTATACTTATTTAAGGTTACTTAGCCTAGTATTTATAGAGCATGTGTAGAATCTTTATACAATCTGTGTTGAATGCAGGTATTTAGGATTAGTATCCTGGTAGAGATTATCATCTCATTATTGTTAAGGTAAGTCCCTATAAGTTAGGAACTTAGATACGGAAGCTACTTAGCAGTCTAAGGCAGTTATGAGTCTTATAATATCGTAAGTTAATGATTGACAGTTACAGATATTTAGGGATATATTCTCTGTATAAATCTAGCAATCTTGATATTATGGCCTAACTTCGCTCGACATGCATGATTTCGAGATCCGGACAACCATCAACGCCTTAGCTATGTAGTCTAGGGCAGAGTTCGGTTATACGTATATGCCAGGTTGATTCGCTATAAGGGATCTCATATCACGGTCCGGATCACTGTTCATGTATTTTAGTTTTATCCGAGTTAAAGAAACCAAATTTCAAGTAAGACTTTTAAATATATAGAATTACTTAGATATAATTACATTATGCATAATTTGTCATTAGTTCCTTGGTAATGTTTTAAATGCTCCTCAACTGATTTGGAGCATCGATGCTCCTAACTTCATAACCGTTTATATGTATGCCAAAATGATCTATAGCTGAAAAGTGTTACAGATAATCTGCCATACAAGTTACCTTCATCATATTTTTTTTTTCATTCTCCTTTTTTTTCTCTTATCTTTCTCTTTCCTTTCTTTCTCCTTCCCCTTCCCCGTGGTCTCTGTTTCATAACCAGAAAAGAAAACAACCAAAAAAATAAGACAACAACCAAAGGCATAACCATAACCTCAAAACGCAAGACTTGAATTCTAGTGTTTTTCACTCATTGTTAGCAAATTCCAAATGTTATTGCATCCGATGTTGATGGCCTGGATCTATGTTATGCTCGTATTATGTCTTGAGTTTTGACATCCCACCTTTGAACTTCAATATTGAGATGTTTTGAGTATTGAATTAATTTTTGGTTTTACTTCAGGAAACATTTTAAATAAGACAACAACCAAAGACACAATCATAACTAGCAAAGAAAAAGTCTTTTTAATGGTTTATGCCTACAACTCAGATCTTAGTGAGGTTTCTTCACTCAAGATGCTCGGAGCCATTAACCATAGGTTTCACCACACCAGTGACGTTTTCGGTGAAGTCAGTGTAGAGAGCAAAATGAGTGATGGTTCTAGTTCTAGAGAGAGAAAGTTTTTCTATTATAGAGAGAGAAAGTACTGAAGAGAGAGAGAATAATAACGAATTAAGGGTTAATTTTATAATTACACAAAACTTACACTTAAAAAAATATTAAGTCAAAGGTTTTTACCTACTACAATGGATAATTTTCATTAGAGTACTGATTTTCAAAATCTTGTTAGGAGTATTGTAAACGCCTCTTAGTTCCTCAGCTTCAAAGTTTGTGTTTAACAGTTGATTGTTGGACTTATGAGCAAAAATTTAAACTATGTTTGATTGCACACTATATTGACATTGAATGCAATTTTCACAAGAGAATTTGGAGTTTTCATTATAGAAAATCACCTATGAAGCACAAACACGGACACGGGATATGACACAGACACGACATATATATATAATTACAAAATTTAAGAAAAAAGATTTATAATTCATTGATATCATTTCTATAAGTTTAAAGATTTACAATATTTTAATATATGTCATATATGTCAATATTTGTTATATAGTAAGCTCCTCCTAAATAATATGGAGCATAATTTCTATTAATATTTTCTAAAAAATCTCTTAACCTAACTTCTCTTAATAGAACTAATCATGTATAAGTACATGTGCATAAAAAAAATTAACTAGAAGGAATATTGGTGTGAGGCAAGTTTCGGTGACGACAAAGTAGACGATTTGGTACTAGTAGAGGTAGAAGGAGCAGATGAAAATAGTAGTGTGTAAAAAGATAAAATTTAAAAGTCTAATAGTAACATGTGAAAAGATAAAACTTAAAATACTGGTATGTGAAAATAGTGGCTTGGGACGTTAGTCTTGTAATTGGACTTGAGTGAGTTACGGGCTTACTAATTGAACATTAATCATGGAAACTAATTTTTTTTTTAAAAATATTAATGAGTCATGTTCAAATCGTGTCCTAGACGTGTCCAAGCGTGTCTGAGACGTCTCTAAACTGGAAAATAATAATTTTTTTTATCGGACACATTCAGACACACAAGGCATGTGGGTCATATGAGTGTCCTTATATATCTGACACGGACACACCTCAAAAATAACGTATCCGTGCTTCATAGAAAACCACAAAGTTGAAAGAATTGGGGAAGCAATTGAGCGTTTAATTGAATGAAAGATTGAGTGGGTTTTCAAGATTACAATTGATAATGCAAGCTCAATATTGTTGCTGTGGGTTATTTCAGAGAGAAAGTCTATGATTGAATTTCGGTGTGTTAAATGGACATTACTTCCATGTAAGATTTATTGCTCACATTTTGAATATTGTTAATGATGGGTTAAATGATCTACTTGAATCAATTATGATAATAAGAGATGAAGTTAGGTATGTGCCTAAATCTCCAGCTTGAATGGTCAAATTTAAGAATGTAATCAGAAGATAAAATCCATAGCTACAATCTAGTTGGAAGTTCCTACTAGGTCCTACTTACCTTGTGCGAGATAGCTCCTTAGAATTTTAAAAAGGCATTTGGGAAGTGTGAAATCCAAGATGCACAGTATGTCCCTGGTGGTCAAATTTAAGAAGTGTAAACAGAAGATAAAATCCATAGCTACGATCTAGTTGGAAGTTCTTATTAGGTTCCACTTACTTTATGCGAGATAGTTCCTTAGAATTTTAAAAAGGCATTTGGGAAGTTTGAAACCCAAGATGCACAGTATGTCCCAAGTGATATAGAAGAGGGAGCAATAAGAGGTATCCAAAATAAGGAAGATTGTATTTAACTTCATCCATATATTTTCAGTGTTCTCATAATAGGATGGGTCGGTCAGATCAGTTCAACCAAGAACCAAAACATTGGCCAGTCCAGTCAAGTCCCACCAATCGGCATTTTTGAAAACCAGTCTATAGACCGATAAACTGGTTAAATTAGCCACGGTTCAACTAACCGGTTCAAACTTTACTAAAGAGCCAAGCACATAACCACCACAGCACATGTGTTTTTATGTTTATACGTAGATATTATTATATATTACATATTAGCTTAAAATATAAAATGTATTTTATACAATGTAAAACATATATAAATATTTTTACAAAATTCAAAATTATTTAAATTACTATGTTAATTTATTGTTTATAGAATTATAAAGATATACTAATTCTTTATTTTCTTTTTATTTATTTATTAATATTTCATTGTCATAATATTACTTACTAACATTATTCATATTAATAAAATAACATTTTAATTCTAAAAAAATATTTTAAATATTATATTTACGTTTATAAATATTTTTTAATATATAAAATTATATTCTGGTTCAACCGCAGTTCGAATAGTTAAACCATTAATCTGTGAATTAATTCTTACCTGTCCAGTTTTCAGACTCTTGCTTATTTTCATGGTTTCTATACTTTAAAAACGTTGAAGGCTTGGTGCGAAAGTGATGACCCAAAATTGAGAAAGATGGCTAAAATGACGAAACAAAACTTGATAAAAATCGAGAAAGCCTGAAAATATCAATAGGCTAATTTTTTGTAGTGGTGCTTGATCTCAGTTACGAATTGAAGTTTGTCAAAGTGAATTTTTGAAAAACAATATGATGTGGACATGGCTGATTAAATAACTTGGAGGGTGAAGGAAAACATTTGATATAGTATACAAACATTATAGGTTGTTTTACGGTCCACCCGAGGATACGCTCCAAGTAAGACCTCCCAATCTATGCATGTGGACCAAAAATGGAAATATATGAAAATGAAAGGGATTCATTTGCTCGTGAATTTGATAGAAATATGCAAGTGGAAGACACTATTGAGAGGAAGCTAGAAGTAGATCGGTCGAAGGAGAATCTTACCAAGTATCAAGCTCTTGGTTAGATTGCCAGACGTGTCTGTCATACCAAGTTCCACAGCTGCTTCTTCATCAACCTTTAGTACTGGGAGGAGTTTCATTGACGAATAAAGCTCATTGACCCCAAAATTAGTGGAAGCCCTTTTTTATGCTCAAAATTAGTTCTGATCCAAGACAAATAAGTATGAAGGTTGAAGAACCTATGGTGGCTAGAACTTGTTTTTTTATTTTATTGCTTCTAGTATCTCTTGTACACATCGCAAGCTTTCCACAAATAAACATGCACGGACACGGGCCTTTCAACAACAACAAGGCCTCAGCCTATTAAGATGTTGAGTTTGATTATAAACATCCACAGTTAAGATACTAATTACGATGTACTTTGCCTTCGTTGAAGAACAATCCATCCACCCTCTGAATTGTTCCTCCAATAAAATAGCCCCCTTGGCTCATAAATAGGCCTGAGCTACGCACGACTAGTCAAGGTTCATTCATTTGAACATTTACAAATTACGGAAAACAGGTCTAAAATTACCTTTTGCCAGAAAAATTAAAATATAATCACCCAGCAACGCAACAAATGTCAATAATAGCGTGGTAGAACTGTAGTATATCAAAGAAAATATCAATAATGATCAGAACATCCTCAAGCATTTATATGTCCATAGGAGCATAGTTTTAGTGGTACAACATAAAAAATCCATAATGGAAAAAGATGTCTTAAAAATGAAAAATCACATGCGCAACAGGGATGGCAATTTTACCCGCCCATGTAATACCCGGATGTAAAGCTGACATAATACCAAATTTCCCCCAGATATAAATACCCGCTTTAAGATTATTCTCATTTAATAAACGGGAAGGAGCGGAGGTGGTTCAACAAAAATTTTATAAAAATATTTTATATAAAATTATTAAAAAAACTTAATTATATAAATTAAAATATTGTAAAGTTATATAAATTAAAAATATTTTAGATGTTTGATTATTTTTAAATTAAGTTGTGTTAGACAAATTTTATAAAATTATAATATTATACTTTTTTTTCATTTTTTATTTTATTTTTTTGATTTTTTTGATTTTTTTATAATTTATTAGGTATCCGGTGGGATATCCGCGGATGACATGCTGCTTATCCGCGGAAGAAAGATAAATGGGACTGCATGGATTAGAGGCGGGGCGGAGGTGGATATTATTCGCGAGGCGGAGGCGGAGACGGGGCTACTACTCCCGCCCCCGCCCCGCCCCGCTACATCCCTATGCGCTACCAAGAAGGAGGCGGCGTAAGGAGGAGAAAGGAAACTGAAACAGAAATATTAGATGTAATTAAAAATATACTACACATTTTAATCATATAGTATGGTCAGTTCTATGATCAGTATCCTCAAATCAACTTTACAGTTACGAAATCCATGCCGCAGAATACCCAGGACTTGTAATTTCGAATTATAACAGAACTATCATTAGGGATAAATAAAGCAGGGAATATTTCCCGGTTGACTGTTGGGAAGTAAGGAGGCAATGAACCGACGTAGTGATCACATCAACAATAATAACCAACATTTACTCACCAGAGTTCTCTTTATTCCGAATGCTTACTGCTCTCATAATTATTTCTGCTTGGGGCCATACTTCACCATTCCAACTTAAATTGGAAGGTCATGTTTTATCTGGTCTAAAAAGCTGAGGATTTTTTTTAATTCTGAAATTCCAACACCAATCGATAAACATTGGAGCATAACTTATCGTGTCCTTAAAACTCCGGCATTATAGAGAAATATGCAGCATTCAAGTCAGAATCTGTACCCAAGCCAGCTCTACTTTCTTGTTTCTCCTGGATCTGCCAAATATATATGTTTACTTGGGCTCTCATCACAAAATGCCCCATTTTCCCACAAGCAGATTTGCTATGTGAGGAAAAAAGCAACAACAGGGTTTTTCCCCAAGCTTATGCCTTCCATTCCCTTTATCTGAATTTCATTAACCAATAACACTACATTGTGCCATAATCCAAATTTTCCCACCTGAACGGAGCAACTGAGCCTACGAAAGGGGTTCCACGCAAGAACAGACAAACACATACACATACAGCAGCAATAGCTAGCATTGAATGAATAAAAGGACGGTGAATCAAGCCCCGTGAACCAGGAATTCTCCTGGTGTAGTGAATTTCTGCAATCGCACACTTAGCACAGGTATTCTGACCTTGCTTGACTTTGTTACTTAGGCTTTGCTTAAGCTCAATTCTCAGTGATGGTTGCTCTATCTCACTGTCAATTGTTACTGAAACTTGACCTCTTTGTCTATCAGCAAGTTTACGAGCAACCAGCACATTATAAGAGTGATTATTCCTCATCATGGCATAGGCATGCGGAGTCTGCCCATTTGCATCCACTAGGGATTCCCAGCACTTCAACCCAATCTACACAAGCACAAAAAACACATAAGTTAAGAACTCAATAAAAGAGAAGCATGCAGACATTTCTGATGCTTGTTGAACATACCGCTAAAATGACTTCAGTGTGCAATTGGAAGTAATACAATTACAAGGAGTAAAGGTTGAGAAATATAATCCACATTTGTAGGGAAAAAGTGTGATGAAATTGGTAATAAATAAATGTTGTCCCAACAACGAGCAATATCACCATGATAATAATTCTAATATTCTATATCCTAGTTTTCACTCTTACAGGCAAGTGTAAATCTATCACTCGTTCCAGGAGACAGAACCTGTTATTATGAGTCATCACATTGCCAACACCACACCCCCCCCCCCCAAAAAACAAAAAACCAACAAACACAACCAGGAGACAGAGAAAAGCAAGAGACATGTGCTATATACTTAAGGTCTAGAATAGAAAATCCCCAGTTCCACTGCCGTCCAGGAAAAGAAGCAAGCGATATTTACCCACAACTACCTTGGGCAAGCTCTGTGTCAGATTAACCCAATTAGATTATTTCCTTCTGTTAGTCGGCATAAGAGAATCAGTAAGCCCAAATGAGGAAGATAATTTCCTCTTCAAACCTCATTACTAAAGTAGGGGGAAAAAAGTTACCTCTTGTGGGTCATTTGTTAAAGAGTCAATTACACCCTCAGAACACGATGTGCATGCTGCCAAGTGCAAGGGTGTAATGCCATCAGGGCCCCCAAGATTCGGTGGAAATAAATATTTCCTGGATGTGTCGTTTTCGCTAGGTATAGAATAGTGGATGAGCAAATCAACCATGTTTATGTACTTTCTTTTCACAGCTCTATTTAAGAGTTGGATTGCATTTAGCATCTCCACTGATCCCGTTGACAACCATTCACCTTCCAAGTGTTTATCAACCAGCATATCCAGAAGGGTTTTGACTAACATACAACAGTTTCTTTCCACAGCAAATGTGAGTACAAATTTGAACCTGTCAAGCGAATAATCTGGAACCTCATTCATATACGAGAACCTTTCTCTCTGGAACAGCCAGCCAAGCTCATTCAAAAAGTGCAAAGCCTCCTCCCTTGATCTGGGCCTTCCAAAATCATATTCCTGCTCATCTGAAATGGCATCACATATTTTTTCCTCCATATCAAATTCAGACTCAAGTGGTCTCAATTCCTTACAAATGGTTGCATCAGCTATTATCACCGGAAAGCTGTCACCCTTGAAACCATTTTCAACCTGTTCATAAATATGTTGCATTTCTTAAAAACATACTTCACACATACGAAAATTCAAGAGATATGCATGTGTCTGCAAGCACACACAGATTTCTCTACAGTAATAAAATGCAAGAGAATAGAATGACGAGATCTACCTCAATGAAACAGCGACCCAGAACACCAGGAGATGCATTCTGAACTTTAAAACCACTCAATTTTATCTTATCATAGGTCATACCAGGATATTCAGATCCTATAACTTCCTCCGATGTGTAACAGCCAGTACCTGTGCAATGAATCCTGCAAAATTTAGTGACAAACATTAGGAAAACAGACCAGAAAGAAGCATAACTCAACATCCAAATAAGGGAAAATCAGTACTGACTTGGTGCCTGGAGTTGACAGGTTTCTACCCTTCAATGAAATCGAGGTTTCTTGTCCACTAACAACTGCCAAAGGGGTCACTGATATCAACTCTGGAGACCTCCATGTTCTCCATGGTTTGCATAAGCGAATCTTTCCTGGAATTTCAGTTCAAATGCATCTAATTCAACTCCTTGATAAGAAAAATCCAGCTACGAGGGTGCATTTAATCTTCTAAGTTTGATTACAAATCACCAATCCAATTTATGGGGGGGAAAAGCAAAACACTAGTCCCAAAGAATAAAGCTTGATCATAAAAATATGCTGTCTAAAATAAAAAGAGATGGAGATCAGTCATTGATCAGTACTGGGTACAGTACTCACCATCTTTATGCAATGCTAACCGACTGCCAGAATGAACTAGAAACCTTCCATTCCTCCAAAAATCAGAATCTGAATTTTTAATTAAAGAATGAACACATTGAAGGAAATTTTCTTCAAGCTGCAAAAAACACAATATGCAAGTAAATCAGCAAGACAGAATCATAAAAGCTGCAAATGTGCACCACAGCAGTTCACTCACTTGCTCCCAGGCAGCAGAAGACATTGTAGCATAAACTGATAGGACCACACAGCCAGGCCTTATGTAGCTCTCCAAGTCTGACGGCCTACTAGAAAGCCAATTGTAAATCTAGAAAAAGAAAAAAAAGGATTAATAACATTATCATGTTTGCCAAATTCAATAAAAACAACATCAGAACAAATTTTATAGGACAGTGCCACAATAGTTTCACCTGTGTTCGCAGTGTCCCTGGGAAATGGCTAGGATCCTTGTCAAATAGTTTAAACATTATTCTCCCAGTACGATCCTGTTGGAATAACACAAATAGATCCAATCCCAAATGAGGAATTACCTATACTTGCTTATAAATAAGAAAGATAAAGCAAAGTGCAAAATTTAAGTCGACATAAACCAGGAATAGTGAAATCCCAAACTACCTGAGCATCTGAATTCAAACTGGGAGGTGAATGATCAGAACCTGAAGATGTATACCCAGCTTGAAATGGAACACTTTGATGTGAACTAGGTTGGATTCTGCTATTTGACCCATTAAAGAGATCAAGAGAGATACTACAACTATGACTTTGGCTAGCTTCCTTATTTGCATTGACTTCTCTTCCAATTGAAAAGCTCACGGGCCGGAGACCCCTAGTCACACCGTGCAAATCAAACTGCTTCTCCACAACGGGAGGAGAAGATGATGGTAACCTCTCTTCCACAGGGTTACTACTGTCAGATGAGAAATACTTTCGCGAAGATGCCATTTTTGGCAGGCTTTCATCTTCTGGAAAGGAGCTAAAAAGTTGCAGTGGTAAGTCAACTCGAACTTCCGGGCAATCTGAATCTTCAACAGGAGACTGGGAACTACCACTACTTCTTTCTCCTCCAATTGAAGTGAATTCTAGTGGCGGTTGTCTCATCTGTAAACTTGGCTCAGCAATTTGGTCAGCATTAGTCCTAGACTTCTCGCCGTCCCTATTCTGGCTGCAATTTTGAGAGAGTGATGCAATGGCATCAGGAGCAGATGCCAATAGAGTGGTCGAAAGAACAGCAAGTAAGTCCATAGTTAATGGGCCACAGTTGCTCTGGTTGAGTTTGTCATGATGATATGATGAAGTTTGCACATGACCATTCCCATTAAAATTATCAACATTGAGCAACTTTGCAGCAAGATCAGCAGGCAAAGATATCCTATTAAGAATCTGAACAAGCTGGTCTCTATCTGGAACTTGTGAGCCAATCTTGCTTATTTCCTCAAATTTTCCTATACATTATCACAAACAAACTTAGCTAGCCTGTTACAGATAAGAAACAAAAAACCATCCACTAGGAAACTCTCCCTTACCTTGTGAACGAGCTATTGCAGTCAACAAGTTGAAAATTTCCATATTACCAGTAGTCGCATACTCCGGCTGCGAGGTAACATCTTCCGGTTGGGTTTTTCTTCTCCGACGGTTATGCCCAGCAAGTCTACGCCTACAACTTCGCTTCCCTTCATCAAACTCCGACAGAGGATGAAATCTACAGAAGTCAATCAACATTTTAAAAAGGAAATCACAGCAAAAGCAATTAAGATGATGCTGAAATAAATTCCACATCCACCAATTTTGATAAAATGATTAAAAAAATAGTACAATAAATTGGTAAGGGTAAGTGAATGAATCAACATAAAACTAAAAACAAAAACCAAAAACAAAAACAAATTGAAAATTTATGACAAGTACAAACAAAAATTTGGGTATGGTAAATGGGTAGTACCTGCTACACTGCTGGCAGAACCTTTGCATTTGGTTAGCTAGGAGGGCTTTGGAGGCTTTGCTGTGAAGCTCACAAACTTTATGGCGGCGGTGATAGTCTTTGGCGTTGGAGAGATTTTCCCTACAGTTATCGACCTGACACATGGGATACGACACTGCCCCAGAAGGCGACCCAGAACGCCCCCTCTTGTTAGGGCGAGACACGATGGGGTCACCACCACCACCACCACCACCACCTGCAGCGCCCAGATTCAACCGTAGAGTCTCGTCTTCGACTTCATTGTTGTTGTTGTTGTTGTTGTTGTTGTTATTAGAATTTGTGACAACCGTGTTTTGCTGCGGAACGGTCAAGGGCTTGCCGAGAAACCTGACACTGTCCCAGTTCCATCCCTTTGGGTTCCAATTGTCATTAGGGGTTTGGTGAAGGAAGTCATAGGACAGATCGCGCTTCTTCTTCGTCATGGAAGAAGGTGAATCACAAAATGAACTGGGAAGTGGTGGGTGTATGAAGATGGGAGGAGCCACCTTTTCCATTTCTATGAGTAAAAAAATTATATTAGAAGGGGTTTGATTGATTGCATAAGAAGATATCCCAAATTGAAGAGAAAGAAAGTCAGCATCACATACCTTTATTTATTTATTTTTGCTGGAAATTTGGGAATGTTTTTTGTTGAGGAAGGAAGGGGACTAATAGAAATCCATGAGGATGGTTGATAATTCAGATCCAAACTCAAAAGGCAAAGTAACAATTTGGTGAATTTGGTTACAGAGAAGGGATCTGAGAGAGTAGTGAGATGGAAAAAAAAAAATTTCTTTTGGGAGTTATTTTGGTTTCTTGTTCAACTTGTACCAAGTCTTCCTTGCCGTCTTCAACTTGCATCGAACACCTTTCTTGGTTTGGGTTTGTTGGCTTGAAATGGCAGAAACGGTAAATTGAAACAAGTTTAGGGGTTTTGGTATTGGGAATAGCCGACCATCGGGGAAGCACAGGAAGAATCCAAGAGCTTTCCCAGTCCCACAACTCATTCCGTACAACTGCTTCCTTTTACTTTTTGAGTAAAGGGATCTGTAACGTAACAGTACAATTTTATTAGGATAGGATGGAATGGGAATTGCACTGCTGTTGCCGCGTATCCCGTCTATATCCAGGTGTTTGGTTTTCATAAGTATAAAGTATTGAGTAATATTATTCATATATATTTTTTATTTATATTTTATATTTTTATAATTTTTATTATTCAATTATAATTAAATTAATTTTATTTTTTATATATTTTTATTCTAATTCTAATGTATAAATAAATATGTATGAGATATAAGTTTAAATATATATCACTAGCATTTTTTATATAAATTTACCGTAACTAAGACAATATTTTCCATATTTATTTTATTTAATATTAAATATGTGTAAAGTTATATAATATGATAATTATTACTTAAAAAATAGTATACATGTTTAATGTTAAATAAGTATTTTTTATTTCAATATTAAATAAGTGTTTTTAATAGATTTGTCTATTAATTTCTTAATTATCAAATTATTTTTTTTGTTAGCAAGAGTTGACTCACTTGCCTGCCATCCACTAATATTATGCAAATCATAATAAAATATATTTATTAATTTTATGTGAACTGCTAATTTTATTATTCAGAAAAATCGGTAGAAAGAATTTGGATAAAAAAAAAAGTCTTGTGGATCCTCAACCCAAATAAAAGAACCATGCAAAATTTGCTATAGCATCAGCATCTCTATTACAAATTCTAGGCACATAGGCACACTAAGACCAAGAAAAAATGTCCAGCAAAACTGAATCATTATAGCTCATGTCTTCAGAAGTACCATTGATGTTGTTGTAGACACGTTGAGCATCCCCTTACATACAAACTTTCTTACATCTCCTAGGCAAAGAGGAGCCCCTATCTAGTTGCAAGAAGCTCGCCCCTATAAGAATCAACAGCCCCATATGCCTTGTGAGCTTTAACAAATTGTTAATATTGAATGAAGTGTTTATAGAATACTTGCCTAAGAATTTCTTAATTATCAAATCATTTTCTTTTGCTAACAAAAGTTTACTCATTTTGTCGTCCTATACTGATGATAAACACATGACTTAAGTCCGAATTTAAGAATTTCCTATTAATAGATTATTTGTAAGTTAGGATTTGTTTGGCATACTGTATTAGATCTAATAGGATAAGTTAATACAATACATTATGACCTTATCAGTTATTTAGTACAAATATTGTATTATATAAATTTATCCATCAAACTTCTCTTATACATTAAAATAATAGATAACTTAATCAAGTCTTGGGGATGGGATTAGGCCTGATTGAGTTTTGATTTATAAGCTGTTATAAAGATTTTTCCATTATAATTTTAAACATTCTGATATTATCAACCATTACATATTAGGTCTTATATTATCAGATCTTATACTATCATATCTTATACTATCATATCTAGTACTATCAGGTCTTATCCTATCCTTTATACCAAACGAACCCTTATTTGTAAGTTTCTTGTAAGAGTTCAATGAACTGGGCCTGTTTGGTATGCTGTATTAGGCCTGATAGGATAAGCTAATACAATACATTATGACTTTATCAGTTGTTTGGTGCATATACTGTATTGTATAAGCTTATCCATTAAACCCCTCTTATACATTAAAATGATGGATAATTTAATCAAGCCTTGGGGGTGGGATTAGGCCTGATTGAATTTTGATGTATAAGGTGTTATAAATACCTTTCCATTATAATTTTAAATATTTCGATATTTCCAACCATTACGTATTAGGTCTTATACTATCAAGTCTTATACTATCAGACCTTATACTATCATACCTAATACTATCAAGTCTTATCCTATCCTTCGTACCAAACGAGCCCTTAGAGTTTGTTCTAATATTAGATTGGAATAATCATCTCTAATCCTAATTTTTTCTAACAAAAATATAAAAAAAATAAAAGTATTTTCCAGTTAATTTGACTTGATTTAAGTTGTCAATAATTATTTCTAATAAGCAATTATTTTAGTCTTATAGTGTATCTACATACTTTTTATATATGAGACTAATCTTTACTGAAAATATTGAAGTTATCTCTTCTTATAAATATTACATGCTTAAATTGTTCACGTTTCAAAAGACCCTTAAGTTCTAAACCAAAACTTAATTATCACTTAAGTTATCCCTAATTAATTTTTAATAAGCAATTTGTAAGTATCATTATATGTCATCTATACTAATAGGAAAATGTTCATCCTACCACGTACAGTACCTACACCGTTTTTAACACCCGGTACTGTTCATGGAACCCACCCATGAACAATACCAAATTATGTTTTCCGTCTCTTTTTTTTTTTAGTATACGTCGTCCATTAACCAACTTCTCTACGTCGTTAACCAATTTTTTGTTTTTCGTTAACCAACTTATTTCACGAGCATAGAAACCGTGGTAAAATCTTATGTCATTAACCAACTTCTATATATAATTAACTACTTTTTTGTTCTTCATTAACCAACTTTATTTCTATACTTGTGAAAAAAGTTAGTTAATGAAGAACAAAAAAGTGGTTAATTACATATAGAAGTTGGTTAATGACACAAGATTTTACCATGGTTTCTATGCTCGTGAAATAAGTTGGTTAATGAAGAACAAAAAATTAGTTAACGACGTAGAAAGTTTAATTAATTGACGACGATACTATAAAAAAAAAAAAAGAGACAAAAACATGATTTGGTATCTTATTTACAAAGTACCTGTGAATAATACTAATGTTAAAGCGGGTGTGAATAATCAGACTGCATGTGATAGGATTATCGAGGTTGATACTAATAGATAAAGGGGGTTCCTCTTATTTGATCTCCAAAATGATCATTCCTACTTTACTATTATTTTTATGTTAAACACAAAAAGGACAATAAAAAAGTAAAAGATAAAATTATAATTTTATATTATTACTGTTTACCCCACACACCTAAAAATATAATTGCATAGCAGTTCTCTTTTTATTACTACCAAAACTAACTGTACTAAGAGCAATTTTCTTTTTCAGGAGTGTAAAAAAATTAAAAATGTGAATTGACAAGAGCATAACATACCTGTACGTGCCTGTAAATCGATTAGTTCTTAATTGATTAGGATATTTTATTTTTTTCTTTAATTATAAAAAATATATAAAAAAATTATTAATAAAATTCAGTTAAAATTTATAAAATTTCTTTTATAATCTTATATTTTTTTCTTATAATTAACCACTTGAAAAAGAAAAAAAATTAAGAGATACTAATCCGTTGTTAATACTTACAATATATATTCTAATCTTAAAATAACTCAGTCTTTTTCTTAATTAAAAAATAAACTCAATTTTTAACCGTTTAACTTAAAAAGAATAGAAGTGTCAAAGAAAAAAAAAAGAATAAAGGAAGAACAAAATTACTTCGGTATCCATTTCTTTTCCATGTTAATGGACTATTAGACTTTAAGAGTATATTTAGAATGTAAAAAAATACGAAATAGTTTGATTTATAAATTAAATTTAATTAAATTTTGTATTTAAAAATATTAAAAATAAGAAATAATTTGGTTTTTAAAATTAAATAAATTTAATTCTTTTAATTTTAGAAATTTCATAAATTTTAATAAAATTTATTAGAATTTGATTTGATTTGAAATAATTAGACTATTTTACTCTTAGTAATTATTCTTAACTACTTTTCATAAAGATAAAAATATAAAATAATAAAATTAAATCAAATTAATTCACATTTTAATGAATTTCAAATACAAAATTTAACTTCTAAATCAATTCAAATATCACTTTTTTAATAAATTTTAAACACAAAATTTAATTTCTAAATCAAATCAAATCAAATTAATTCATTTCCAATTTTAATTAATTTCAAACACTACATAAATGTTCTAAAGTAGATTTAGAGGTGTACCTAAGATAAGCATGTCACAATGGTTTTCTCCTTGCACAGTAGCAGTAGCAGAGCGTGTTGAAATGAAGGGGGTTGGTACCTGTAAAGAGACTTCAACGCTCAAGTCAAGCTATGCACAAATAGGATTTATGCAATGAGTGATAAGTTACCTGAGAAGGTGAAAAAGTCAGATATTTATAAAGGTTAGAGAGATACGTTCCCATAATAGTAACAGAAGAATATATGTTCCTTATTTAGTTGCAGAGAATCCCTATAATATCGGAATATAGATACTACAAATATAGGCAGTTAGAAACAGTTATTGATGTTATTATTCTGCAAGATCATGATTGACAATAACAAATATTCTTAGGATTTATCCATTGCGCAAATCTCGCGGTAAGGCTATTGTTACCCAATGTCGTGGTTCGATATACATATAGTCGGGATCTCATCCGTGTTGTAAGCGAACTCCTGTCGAGGGCGTCTACGACAGACTCTGGCGTACTGTGTGCTGAGTCAACCCATGGGACATGAACCTGGATCACGATCCAGAATAGTTGCCCCCAGCTTGACGCTTATACGAAATATTTAAGTGTCAAGGTACCAAATTTAATAAGAGCACACGACGCGCAATGGATAAAGGGATCCAAGTCAATCAACGTTAGATCTCGCAATATTTTCCAAAAGGCCAAGGTCCGTTTCAATATACGTCTGAGGTAGACGTGTAAGGCTAGGATCCGAGGTAGATTGCTCTACTTATGTTATCATTCTGCCATCTGAGGTACTTCATTTGTTGCCCCCCCATATGTAGTTTACGGGGTTTTCGTCCTTTCTTGCAGCTTTTATTCTGCTGCTTCTTATAGTCTGAGCTTACTTAGGAAACTATTGTTTTGACTTTATTGGGAATTAAAGATCCTTTAAAAGAGGATAGCAATTTCATGTTGTTTCCCAACTGCCCACTACTCCCGTGACCAATCAGAGAGAGAGAGAGCATCAAAGCATAGCTTCTGTGCAATCAGTTCACTTTTTTCAGAGCCAATCAGAATGCTTCATTCCCTTTATAAACAGGGAATGTTTGTATTGAGGATGGCATTCCTTTTGTTCTGTGACTTTGCTTGAGAATGATCCCCTTTTAGAGAGTGTTTTCTCCCCTATTTGTTGTACACATGTGGAGGGTTGTGCCTCTTGCTGAAACCATCTTCTTGTTCTTTTTATAGTATTTAAAGGTATTTGCTTTTTGTAGTCAGTCCCTCCGATGGAGGCTTTTCTTTCTTGACGTAATGGCTTGGTGAAGATCAAGTAATTACCTTACGTGGGCTAGCCAATATGCATTTTGGCAGCAGAAGCCTTTCTCTCGCGGTGTACGTAAGAAAGTGCAACTTTTCTACTTGTACTGGGGGGTACTCGTTGCTTTTGTGTAGTTCTTGAGATGCATGGAGGTGCTCTATACTCCATCCTCCTCCTTTCTTGTTGTTGTGGGGGCGCTTAGCCAAGCGCTTTCACAGTTTCTCTTCCTAAGTGCAATAAGATATGCAGGAGTGCTCCGAGAAAATCTCCTTGAGGAACTGAGGGTGATTTGAAGCAACTTGGGGTGATTGTGAAGCCTGTTGTAGTTCCGGTGGAACACTCATTTGATGTGGAGTAATCTCCCATTGGTCAACAAGAAAGAGATGAGTGCTGGTTTCTGGAAGACCCATGGAGGTGGTAGTGGTTGTCATCATCAATGACATCTCATCTGGCTTCCTTTCTGGCTCTTACTAGTGGGCATTCTTCACTTTTTTTTATCTTGGAGGAAACTTTTATGTATATTTTTTTGTTAGAGTAAGCGATGTATAGAATGTGAATGATAATAAAATTCTTTTTTCTGAATCTTGTATTTTCTATTTACTATTTCCATTCTATACTTTTTCTTTTTCCTCCGGGGTGAGTCAAACGCTCAACCTATAATGATGTTATGTTGCCCCTAGCTTGGTATATGGTTGGTACAGCGAAGTGGCAAGATAAAGTTTCTATTCCCCCAAGCGATAGTATTCGTACTTCACTTAAAGTCAGGGTCCAAATTACCAAGCCATTTGATCTTTTCTGGAAGCGTTGTGGTCCGGATTGACCCTGCGTCTTTTGACCACAAATGGACATTCAAGGCGTAGCCGAGGCCCGTAGAAAAAATTTGGGGTCCGTGGAAAAAATTTGGACTCAACTACAGAGGTTGTGTGATGCTTGGTTTGCTGCATAACCGTCCTTTCAACTGCTTCGATAGTTGTGAAGGCCACATGGCGTGCTTTAATTTGCTAGTCATGTTTCATGTTTCGCGTGCCATGATGGACGATTTTTGAAATTTTGAGTGTTAGGATGAAAATGCCCTTTAATCGTCTGGCCTTTATAAATAGGGGTTAAAGCTCCTCTTTTTCATTTTTATTGTTCCTTTCTCAATTTCAGTGACCTAAGGTGATTTCTGGTGGCTTTTCCTTGAGGAGGAGTGCAGTTTCCAACAGTTTTCAACAATTCCCCTTCTTTCAGTTATCAATTTTCGTTCATTTCTTCAAGGCACGTCTCCTTTTCCTTTCTTGTTTTTGCTATTTTTAGCATCCCAGCATGGTTTCGCCCCCTTTATTTTGGGGTGCGTTCCCTTTCCTTTTAGTAAAATGAGTTAGGACACCATTGTTTCTGGGTCACTTCAATGGCATTGCTCTGTGGGTCACCTTCTCTATCGCGTCATGAGCGGTGGAGGTGTTCATCTAAGGCTTAAGCTTTGGTGGGCGCGAAGGCCGGTATATGGGCGTGAACTTTCGATTCCTTCCACGGTCTGCCCTATTCTGAATTTGTAAGTTAATTGATTCTTACAATTACTTACCAACCTCTATGAGTGTTTCCAGTGATTTAATGGCTAGGAGATGAGCGGCTAGACCCCAAGTGCAGACTCCAGAAGTTTGGATGCCAGCTATAGAAGACCTCATGGTGATTGTTCGCGGTCCAGGACGGGTGTACCCGTGGGTTAGGGATTACGCCTACGATCGAGTGTCCGTCTTCCAACCTAGGGAAGAGCTTGAAAGGCTTAAAGGCTACTTGATGCTAACGGAGGAAGGTCGAAGGGATCGCGAGTTCAAGTTCCTATCTCCAGAGAACGAAAGGGTGTGCTCATCCCAAGATATGGGTGTGCACTACATATTCCTGTACGAGGATTTCTTCACCAGACTTGGACTTCGAATCCCCTTCAACAACTTCCAGTTTATGGTTCTCCACACTCTCAATGCGGCTCCATCCCATATTCACCCCAACAACTGGGCAAATATCCTTGCCTTCGAAAGAATTTGCTGAGTAGTCAAATTGCGAAACTCGAAGAGGGCGTTCTTTTACCACCACACTCGGTGGAGTCTTTAAGGCGGGGGAGCTACTCATAAGAACTGGCTCACAATCTAGTCAAGGCCCGGTTGAAAGATCTTTCAGATTTTCCCAGAAAATTACAATGACTTCAAGGAGAAATACTTCAAGCTAATGGCGGCCCCAAGGACTCGTCTTTTCTTTCTAGACAATGATGGGGAGCCGACATTTACCCTGTATTGGACAGAGAGGGCATAGAGTACTCCTCTTGGATTGATTGAACGGGAGAGGCCCAACCTTGACCGGAATGACATTGAGTGTGTTGACTTCTTTACCATATAGGTTGAGCAAGTGGGCTTCATTTCTTCTAAACTGCTAGATGCCCCTGATGACGCAACTCTCTTGGCCATTCTAGGTAGCATAGGTTGTAGTTCACATTTGATATTTTGTGTATGATAATTTCTTTACTTTTTTCTTGTTATCTGACTCTTGTCATGTTTTGCAATAAGTTTGGCTACGATGGCATCCGAGAATGCTCTAGAAACCCTTAAGGCCCTGAGAACTAAGAATGCAGTGGGTCCCTCCAACACTCCCATGGTCGTTGCTCCAACCCCTCTGCCCTCGCCAGTTGAGGATCCAGTGATCAAAGGGGCCCCGATTTAACTAGAGGATTCCCTTACACCACTACTCCAGAGGCGAAAGAGAAGGGTCATTGCGGATGGCAGGGCGGATGACCAAGGGAATAGGGCGGCCCTTGAGAAGGATGTCGAGGGTCTAATTAGTTTGTATGGAAACAACTTGGATCCTGGGGATTTCATCGATTTCAATCTCCTGGATGACAAAGTCACAAGCCATGTTGCTCAGCATAACATGACAGAGTCCTATTGTCGTTTCAAACTTACACCCTCCGCCTTGCTGTCGAATCTCATTTTCTAGATAGATGTTATGAGGAGTATAATTAGCGGATGGCAGAGAAGGTGGCGGTAGTTGAGGAGGGTGAAAATCGGGCCCTTAAAGCCAAAGAAGAGGCTATGAGGCCAAGAATGATGTCAAAGCAAAGGTCAAGGAACTGGAGGCCTTGAAGAACAGTCTGAAGTAGGAGAAGGCTAGTTCGGTGGAGTTCAAGAGGGAAATTGTCAGTCTTCGTCCTGAATATGAGAACCTCCGTACTGAGAACCAAGACCTCCAAACTGGAGTAGCGCATCTGCAAGAGGATATTCAGCAGTTGATTATAGTTTACACGAATATCAGTGGGGAGCAATTTCAAAACGCAAATAACCAAGTCCAGTTTTTCGATCCTGGGGTAGCCTTGGCATTGGATGCATTGGACCCTAGAAGGGTAATTCAAGACGGTCATTTTATGCTTCCAAGTCTCGCTCAAGTCAACCACAATGCCAACAAGGCCCCAGTGGCCTACAGGAAACATAGCTTAGCCTGCCTCTTATTTTTGCCCCCTACATGAGGTATTTTACTTTTGTCAAGACAATTACCCCGGTTGCTAGGGTGTTTTAATTTATTGCCTTTGCTTATTTCTTATCCATAGTCCGTATTAGGTCCAACGCCCATTGCGCTTTGTAACAACTTAAAGGACTTAGGGTTTTTATTTAATTGAATTGACACATTGTCCAAGGTCCAATGCCCAAAATATTAAGCATTCGAAATTCCACTTGACTTAGGCAAAATTTAAAATCAAGACCTTAGCCCAAGGTCCAACGCCCTAAATGTTTTAGCACTTTGAATCCCACTTAACTTAGGTGTTGAGGTGATCTGTAACCGGGATCTTTAATATTTACGGTTTATAGCGAAAAATTATCTAATACTTAGGAATTTTTTACTTCAGAACCTGTTTAACATAAGACATTTTCGATGGATACCTTATGGTGGAACACGGATGTCGTAACCCGCATTGCCACTTTATTTCTTAACCATAAAAGGATCATGGCCAAGTCTTGAGGATTGGGTATTGTAACATCCTACTCTAGTTATTATTATTATTTTTCTTATTATAATATTATAGTATTTTAACTCTAACTAGAATAGCACGTTACAAACATTTTCTAACATTGTTATTAGCTAATATTTATAGTAATTTACATAGTCTAGAGGCATTACACTATTCTAGAGTTAATTGATACATACAATCATTTCTAAGTTAAGCACCTATTTTCCAAAAATTAAGGCTTACAAAAGCCTTCTTAAGCTACTATTATTTACAAATATTATCATAATTTTCAAGCTTCAACCTATAGAATTGCTTTACACGAAAATCTGTCAGACCCCTTTCAGCCATCCTTATTTGAAATATTACACCACAAAGTGGTGAGATACAATCTCAGCAGGAAGATACAAAAATAGATATACATTTACCACCCACTCTTTACAATTCTCTCTTTCTAAAATCATAACTGAGAGTCCACAAATAAATAAATCAATATTTGAGAAATAAATTAGATGGGTAATAAGTGATGCAAAATTTAAAATATAAGAGTATACACTTTCTAATGAACAAATCAATAATGAAAAAGTAAGGAATTATGTAAGAATGATAAATCTCAAAATTTCTTTGTTCCTCATGTTAGTAAAATAAATTGGAAAATGAGTAAATAACATAAAAGTGAGTATTTAATTAAGAATAAAATAACTCAATAGAAAAATAAGTCATTCATAACTTCATATAAAAAAAGTAATTGAATATTCTTTTCTCATCATTATTCAAAATCTTCTTTTCATCATCTCTTTATCATTTATCTTTATTAGCATCATCATCATCATCTTATTAACATCATTATCTTTATTATCTTTTCAACGTCATCTTTATCAGTGTCATCCCATTTTAATACTCTCAATCAAATGTGCATCTTTCTCTATGATAATGAGGTGTCCCTCAAAGTCCTCTGATTATGATCATAATAATCTCTAATTAGGGCGCCCCAAATAATCTCTAATCATGGCCACGATATTTCTTATTCGAGGAATCCCCAATAATCTCTTGACAAAGAGGCATCCCTCAATGTCCTCTGGTCATGGCCACAATAATATTTAATCAGAGTGTCTCCTAATAATTTCTAATCATGGCCACAATATCTCTTTGCACATTTATTCATTTTTATCCATGGGATGACAATTCAAAAATACTTTCTCCATAGAGCGACATTAAAAATAAACTTGTATTAAAATAGGTATCATTATATTATATAGTAAAAATAAGAACAACTGATAAAGAATGTTAATAATAATTAGTAATTAACATATCCAATATAAAGAATAGCATAAAATAACTCATAATAAAATTAAATAAATGAAACATTGATAAAAAGAGTTAAAAGAATAGCACATAAGAGATTAATTATATTTGAAATCTCATTTCTAAAACTTTTCTCACAAAATCATTATCGAATAACATAATCATTATTAGAATAACAAAGTCATTATCGAATAACAAAGTCATTATCAGAATAACAAAATCGTTATCAGAATAACAATCTTACTTTTATTTGAATAACAAAAGTGTTATTCGAAGAAAAGCTTCTAAAAAATAGCTTTTGAAGTGTTTTAACAAGCTTTATTCGAATAACATAAGTGTTATTCGAATAAACTGGTTGAAAATCACTGTTTAAAAGCATTTTAGCATACTTTTATTATAATAACATCAATATTATTCAAATAATGGGGTCAAAAATCACATTCCATACTTTTGTAATGTCACTGTTATATTAAATTAAAAGCAGAGCAATGCGAACGGAAGAAAAAGGATGGACTAGGAGGCATGAGTGATTAAAATAAAGAGTAAAGAATGATGTTTTTGACATTTCCTGCCTAGTTTTTAGA
Source organism: Ormosia semicastrata (assembly GCA_029884595.1). NCBI lineage: Eukaryota > Viridiplantae > Streptophyta > Magnoliopsida > Fabales > Fabaceae > Ormosia > Ormosia semicastrata. The sequence continues at coordinate 50,198,732 of JAQQTO010000053.1, read as the reverse complement.
ATTTGGCTTAGTGGTAATGTAGTTAAAGATGGGAAAGTTGAGGATGGCAACAAATATAGGCTGGCTTTGTGACTTTGTGGCTTTGTGTTTGTGACAAGATTTGGGAGGCTGAAAGTGTAATACCCTGAATGGTATGCTAGACTTGTTTATGTGTTCAAAAGGTAGCATATGACTTGTTTAGTATGTATGTATAATTTTGTGACAATCTGAGTTCATTTAGGTATTTAGTTGCAAGCTGAACTGTGAATAGTAACTTAATATGACTCATATAATAGCATTAATTGCTTAGGAGAGAGAAATAAATATAGATAATTTATTTTTAGGTCACAAATATATAGATATAGTTACAGTTAAAGTTTCAAGGTAAACTGAGCTAGTTTAGCATTTTTAGGCATACTGGTTGTCTAATTATAGCTGGTTTGACTAGTAGCAGATATAGAAATATCAGAGAATGTTGAAATGACTTTTTATATGAATCTTAGTATTTATTTTAAAGTTATTGGAAGCTAAAAATCTAGATTTAGTTAAATCTGAGTATTTTTAGCAGATCGAGAATTACCAGTTATGGCCTAAAGGCCTTAAGGGTCTTTTGCTTCTCCTTACTAAGCCTCACTCACGGTTATTTTGTTACTAAATTCAGAAACAGAAAACGTGAGAAGAAAAGAGAAAGAAGACGAAAGAAAGGAGAAGGAAGAGGAAGAGAGAAAGAGGAAAACTAAGGGTAAAGATAGGGCTTAAGGATCTAAGCAAGCTTGATTCATCAACTCGGCTCCAAAGGTAAGGGGTTTTGATCTTAAACTTCGTCTTTTCTCATTTCTACATATTCAGGCTATTTGAAACATAATATGTCAAATTGAGTTCTGGATGTATTTTAAGTGTTTTTCTTGCTTGAATGAGTTTCAAATGATGTTTAGAACTTGTTCATGCTAAGATTTGAGATTAGAAACTGAAAATACTCATTTTGAACCTAAATTACTCAAATAGGTGATTTTAGGGGTTTGGATGAGTGATTTGTGTTTTGATCCGTTTTTGGTGAAATCAATTGGTGTTTTAAGTTTCCCTCATGTTTGTGAACTTGTTTGGGACTTGAAATTACCTAGAAATTGATTTGTAGTGGCCAAAATCCAATATTTTAGCCATTGGAACAGTAACCATTCTGCAAAATTCTGCAGAATCTGGGTTCTGTCACGGGGGCCTAGGCGCTCGGACTTGGGGGCCGCGGCGCTCAACGCGGGCCGAGGCGCCCGGTAACGGGGGCCGAGGCGCTCGTTCGATGACAGCACCAGTAGAAAATCCAGGGAGCAGAGGGCCGCGGCGCACAAGTTGGGGACCGAGGCGCTGAGCTCTGGAACTCCAAAAGTGTCATTTTTTTGATGTTTTGAAGTTCTAAACTATATGGAATCATTAGAATATGTTTCCTAGATAGTGTTAAAGCACCAATAGGGATAATTTTCAAGTAAAGATCTATACTTATTATGTGGGAAAGAAAATGGTAATGTTGTATTGTGAATATCCTTTGATGTTATTCTTGGAGGCCAAGGGAAATTGAAGGGTGTCTAAAAGACTCTTTTGAATAAGGACTTAACCTTGATGTTTCGATAATGCCAAGGCCATGGGAGATAAGTAGGGATCCTTAAAGTTCTTCTGAATAAGGATTTAGACCGAACTTCTCAACAAGCCAGGATGTATGTTGTTGTGGAAAGATACCACTAAATATCACAAAATAACATATTAAACCAGTATTCCTATGACTTCTACGTAACAGTTTTGAGTTGAACTAGACGTAGATATGTAATGTAAGATATCTTGGTTTATTTTAAAAATTACAGATAAACCTTGCATATGTTTTAACCATGTTTCATTAGTTGATATTGAAATTCTGTGTATAACTGTTATGTATGACTGGTTTTGATTACTCATATTGAGAATGTAATTTCTCACCCCGATGTGTATCATGTAATTCCAGGTGAATCTTCTTCCAAGAATAAGAAGAAGAGCGAAGATAAAGATTAGACTAGGTTTTATATAATGTTTCAGTTTATGTACTTATTAGTATACTTTAAAATGTTTAAGGTATGAGACACTTAAAGCCTTTGCTAAGGCTAGTATTGTATATGTACTTGATACATTATTGTATAATTATTATATTCCAGCATTTCATAGGGCTCTCTATAGTGTTTCTAATGAACATTATGGATATAAATATATCGTTAGAATGTACGTAGTGACATTGTAATGCTACATATCTCTTGTTTAATGTTAATGCTGAGATATTGGTATTAAGATGTTACAGAAAGGGTATTTATAGACTTTAGTTAAGCTTGCCTTACATATCAGGATGAAGTATGGATTATGTAAGGTAGCTTGGTTGTTAAAACGAGATTCCTTCTTGTAAAATAATCCTTTCCCATAATCATTTGCTTAATCTGATTTTCATGCATATATAAGCTTCTTCAAGCTTCATGGACACTTGTCTCTTCCTTATTCTTTAAATCTAGAATTTTCTAAGATATAAGATGTTTATGATTTTCCACCTATTACTAACAATCATTTCCATAATCTCATAAACTTTCCCGTTCCTACACCTGTCTGTGCTGACTTCATTTTGCTGAGCTCATCCTTCATTAGATGCCTAGGCACTTGTCTTCCTTCTCTGGCTTAGTTTCAGATGAATGTTTAATCAAATTGATCTCTTCATCATTGCTTTATTAATTTGGTTTCATTATAACCAGAAAGAGCTTGAAGTCCAACAAGACAAGGAACTAGATCAATTTTTTTATCCTATTTTCATGCTTTTTAATTTCCCATTTCTACTATCCTGCAACTATTTTTTTGAATAATGATATCATTATTCAAATAAATGGCAAATTTTTCATATACTTTCTTAGCTTGTTATTCGACTATGAAATGTTTTATTCGAATAATGTTTAGGTTATTCGAATAAATGATTTCATATTTGAAAATTGTTATTTTATATATTAAGGGTTATTTTATTATCTTATTTTTATTTATTAGTATTTCTAGGGATGTTACAGGTATTGACCCATAACTCAAGATCAAAATGCTCACATGGGTTTGGTGGGTTATTCCTCTTAACCTGGACTTTTTAAGATGCCTCATATATCCCATAGGGAATGGGCTTTAGGCCCTCTCAATGTGTTTTCTAGCTTGCGGGTTTTAAGTTTGTTGAAATCCATATCCCATGAGGGATGGTCTATGGACGATCTCAAGGCGGAGTTTGGCATGAGAGTCCTTTAAGACTTTAGATAGTGTAAGATGATATCTGAATAGCTCCGTTTTATTGATAAATTTGAGGACAATATTCCGTACAGAGTGTATGCTCACCAAAACAAGGACAAATCAAACATAAAGTAAACTAAGATCATGCCTTAAGGGGCACTTAGCTATAATACTTTCTAAGTTTGTCTGCATTTCAATAGTTCTTAATTATCTTACTTGTTAATGTCTCCAAAGTGTAAGCTCCTTTGCTAGTGCTGATCACGATGCGGTAAGGGTCTTCCCAATTAGGTTGTAATTTTTCTTGGGAGGCATTCCTACCTCAAATGTCTATTTTCTAGAGCACCAAATCTCCTGACTAGAACTTTCTTGGAATAACCTTCAAGTTATACCAAGCCATCGTCCTCTGCTTGTTGGCGGCATCACGTATATAGGCAACACACCTTCTTTCCTCCAGAAAATCCAAGTCTTCCCTAATTAGTCCAGGGTTGCTGTCAGGTGAAATCTGTTGGAGACGTTAGCTCGGTTCTCCTATTTCTACCAGGATCATAGCTTCGCACCCATAAGCAAGTTTAAAAGGAATTTCACCTATTGTAGAGTGAGGCGTAGTCTGGTAGGCCCAGAGGACATGGTCTAGCTGTTCAGCACAGTTTCCCTTAGCTTCATCTAGCCTTCTTTTAATTCCACGAATAATAACCCAGTTGGCAACTTCGGCTTGCCCATTTGTCATTGGGTTCTCAACAGAACTATAACGGTGCTTAATTTTTAGCTCTGCAAGCAACTCTTTGAAACCTTTATCTTTGAACTGGGTTCCATTGTCCGTCACGATGGACTCCGGAACCCCAAACCTGGTGATGATGTGGTGCCAAATGAACTTTTGAACTTGGGCAGAGGTGATCGTGACCAAGGGTTCTACCTCAATCCATTTTGTAAAATAATCCACTGCCACCACTAGGTATTTCAATAGACCAGGTGCCTGGGGGAACGGACCCAAGATATCCATACCCATCTGTAGAAAGGCTAGGGTACCGACATCGAGGATAGTTCCTCTAAGGGAGCCTGATAATGGTTTGAGTGGCGTTAGCATTTATCAAAGACTTGGATATGTGCGTGGGAGTCTGCTTCCATTGTTGGCCAATAGTATCCTTGAGTGCCTTTAAGGCTAGGGCTTTGCCTCCCAAGGAGTGTCCACAACTCTCCTTGTGAACCTTAACTAGTACATATTCTGCTTCCCTTGGCATGAGGCATTTAAGGAGAGGTAAGGAAAACCCACCTCGCTATAACTGCCCATCGTGGATGGTGTACCTGATTATTGTCTTAATTAATCTGAAGGCTTCCTTCGGGTCATAGGGTCTAGCTCCGGACAACAAATACTCTATGATTGGGGTAATCCAAGTACGCTCTTCCCCTTCTACCTAGAAAATAGCGGAATTCATGATGGAGGGTTGAGAGAGGGTCTCTTGGATCATGGAACGGTTATTGCCTGGGATTTTTGGCTAATTTAGATATGAAGTCTACTTTGGAGTTCTGATCTCTTAGTATATGCTCTATCTTGGCCTGCTAGAAGCTTTTAAGAAGCTCTTGTACCTTAGCTAAGTATCTCTGAAGGAGGGGCTCCTTAGCTTGATAATCACCTTGGATCTCGGAGGTCGCAAGTTGGGAATCACTACAAAGCGTGATCTTAGTTGCTCCCATATCCTTGGCCATTACCAGTCTGACAATAAATGCTTCATACTCCTCCTGGTTGTTTGAGGTTGAGAACTCAAACTTTAGGTAATTTTTCACTATCACTCTTTCAGAATTTTTTAAAATTACCCCGACACCACTTTCCTTAAGGTTCGAGGACTCATCAACAAATATGGTCCAAGAAATACCTACGGGGTCACTAGGGCCCGATGTGAATTCTGCCAAGAAGTTGAAGAGTGCCTGAGGTTTTATTGCAAGCCATGGCTCATATGCAATTTCAAACTCAGAAAGCTCTATGGACCAGGCAATCATTCTCCTTGCTAATTCTGACCCTGCATCTTTTGACCACAAATGGACATTCGAGGTGTAGCCAGGGCTTGTAGAAAAAATCTAGGGTCCGTGGAAAAAATCTGGACTCAACTGTAGAGGTTGTGTGACGCTTGGTTTGCTACGCAACCGTCCTTTCAATTGCTTCAATAGCTGTGAGGGCCACGTGGTGCGCTTTAATTTTCTAGTCATGCTTAGTGCTTCGCGCACATAATGGGAGATTTTTGAAAGTTGGAGTATTAGGATGAAAATGCCCTTTAATTGTTCGGCCTTTATAAATAGGGGTTAAAGCTTATCTTTTTCATTTTTATTGTTCCTTTCTCAATTTCGGTGACCTAAAGTAATTTCTGGTGGCTTTTCCCGGAGGAAGAGTGCAGTTTATAGCAGTTTTCAATAGTTTCCCTTCTTTCAGTTATCAATTTTCATGCATTTCTTCAAGGCACGTCTCCCTTTCTTTTCTTATTTTTGCTATTTTTAGCATCCCAGCATGGTTTCGCTCCCTTTATTTTGGGGTGCGTTCCCTTTCATTTTAGTAAAATGAGTTGGGATACCATTGTTTCTGGGTCACTTCAATGGCATCGCTATGTGGGTCACCTTCTCTGTCGCGTTGTGAGTGGTGGAAGTGTCCATCTGAGGCTTAAGCCCAGGGAGGCGCGAAGGCCGGTATGTGGGCGTGAACTTCCGATTCCTCCTTTGGTCTGCCCCATTCTGAATATATAAGTTAATTGATTCTTACAATTACTCATCAGCCTCTATGGGTGTTTTCAGGGATTTAATGGCTAGGAGATGAGCAGCTAGACCCTAGGTGCCAACTCTAGAAGTTTGGATGCCGATTACAAAAGACCTCATGGTGATTGTTCGCGGTCTAGGACGGGTGTACCCGCGGGTTAGGAATGATGCCTACGATCGAGTGTCTATCTTCCAACCTAGAGAAGAGCTTGAAAGGCTTAAAGGCTACTTGATGCTAACAGAGTAAGGTCGAAGGGATCGCGAGTTCGAGTTCCTATCTCCAGAGAACGAAAGGGTGTGCTCATCCCAAGATATGGGTGTGCACTACATGTTCCTGTACGAGGATTTCTTCACAAGACTTAGACTTCGGATCCTTTTAAACAACTTCCAGCTTAGGGCTCTCCACACTGTTAATGCGGCTCCATCCCATATTCACCCCAACAACTGGGCAAACATCCTTGCCTTCAAAAGAATTTACCAGGTAGTCAAATTGTGAATCTCGGAGAGGGCATTCTTTTACCACCACACTCGGTGGAGTCTTCAAGGCAAGGGAGCTGCTCATAAGAACTGGCTCACAGTCTAGTCAAGGCCTGGTCGAAAGATCTTTCAAATTTTCCAAGAAAAATACAAGGACTTCAAGGAGAAACACTTCAAGCTAATGGCAGCCCCAGGGACTCATCCTTTCTTTCTAGACAATGATGGGGAGCCTTAGCCTGTATTGGACTGAGAGGGCATAGAGTACTCCTCTTGGATTGATTAAACGGGAGAGGCCCAAGCTTGACCGGAATAACATTGAGTGTGTCGACATTTTTGCCATATAGGTTGAGCAATTGGGCTTCATCCTTCTAAACTGCTGGATGCCCCTGATGACGCAACTCTCTTAGCCATTCTAGGTAGCATAGGTTGTAGTTCACATTTAATATTTCATGTATGGTAATTTCTTTACATTTTTCTTGTTATCTGACTCTTATCATATTTTGCAGTAAGTTTGGCTACGATGGCATCCAGGAATGCTTTGGAAACCCTTGAGGCCTTGATAGCTAAGAACGCAGCATGTCCCTCCAACACTCCCATGGTTGTTGCTCCAACCCCTCTGCCCTTGCCAGTTGAGGATCCAGTGATCGAGGGGAGGCCAATTCAACAAGAGGATTCCCATACACTGCCACTTCAGAGGCGGAAGAGGAGGGTCGTTGAGGATGGCAGGGCGGATGACCGAGGGAAGAGGGCGGCCTTTGAGAAAGATGTCGAGGGACTAATTAGTTTGTATGGAAACAACTTGGATCTTGGGGATTTCATCGACTTCAATCTCCAGGATGATAAAGCCACAAGCCATGTTGCTCAGCATAACACGATGGAGTGTTATCGTCGTTTCAAACTTACGCCCTCCGCCTTGTTGTCAAATCTTATTTTCTAGAGAGATGCTATGAAGAGTATAATCAACGGATGGCAGATAAGGTAACGGTAGCTGAGGAGGGTGAAAATTGGGCCCTTAAGGCCAAAGAAGAGGCTGTAAGGCCAAGAATGATGTCAAAGCTAAGGTCAAGGAACTAGAGGCCTTGAAGGATAGTCTGAAGCAGGAGAAGGCTTGTTCGGTGGAGGTCAATAGGGAAGTTACTAGTCTTCGTGCTTAATGTGAGAACCTCCGTATTGAGAACCAAGATCTTCGAATTGGAGTGGCACATCTGCAAGAGGATATTCAACAGCTAATTATAGTCTACACGAATATCAATGGGGAGCAATTTCAAAACGCAGTTAACCAAGTCCAATTTTTCGATCCCGGGGTAGCCTTGGCATTGGATGCATTGGACCCTAGAAGGGTAATTCGAGACGATCATCTTGTGCTTCCAAGTCTCGCTCAAGTCGACCACAATGCCAATGAGGCCCCAGTGGCCACCATCCATGATCCAAACACTGGCAAACGTGCAGGAAACATAGCGTAGCCTGCCTTTTATTTTTGCCTTTTATGTGGGGTATTTTACTTTTGCCAAGGCAGTTACCCTAGTTGCTAGGGTTTTTTAATTTGTTGCCTTTGCTTATTTCTTATCCATGGTCCGTATTAGGTCTAATGCCTGTTGCGCTTTGTAACCGCTTAAAGGACTTAGGATTTTTATTTAATTGAATTGACACATTGTCCAAGGTCCAATGTCCAAAATATTAAGCATTCGAAATTCCACTTGACTTAGGCAAAATTTAAAATCAAGACCTTAGCCCAAAGTCTAACGCCCTAAATGTTTTAGCACTTTGAATCCCACTTAACTTAGGTGTTGAGGTGATCTGTAACCGGGGTCTTTAATATTTACGGTTTATAGCGAAAAATTATCTAATACTTAGGAATTTTTTACTTCGGAACCTATTTAACATAAGACATTTTCGATGGATACCTTATGGTGGAACACGGATGTCGTAACCCGCATTGCCATTTATTTCTTAACCATAAAAGGATCATGGCCAAGTCTTGAGGATTGGGTATTGTAACATCCTACTCTAGTTATTATTATTATTTTTCTTATTATAATATTATAGTATTTTAACTCTAACTAGAATAGCACGTTACAAACATTTTCTAACATTGTTATTAGCTAATATTTATAGTAATTTACATAGTCTAGAGGCATTACACTATTCTAGAGTTAATTGATACATACAATCATTTCTAAGTTAAGCACCTATTTTTCAAAAATTAAGGCTTACAAAAGCCTTCTTAAGCTACTATTATTTACAAATATTATCATAATTTTCAAGCTTCAACCTATAGAATTGCTTTACACGAAAATCTGTCAAACCCCTTTCAGCCATCCTTATTTGAAATATTACACCACAAAGTGGTGAGATACAATCTCAGCAGGAAGATACAAAAATAGATATACATTTACCACCCACTCTTTACAATTCTCTCTTTCTAAAATCATAACTGAGAGTCCACAAATAAATAAATCAATATTTGAGAAATAAATTAGATGGGTAATAAGTGATGCAAAATTTAAAATATAAGAGTATACACTTTCTAATGAACAAATCAATAATGAAAAAGTAAGGAATTATGTAAGAATGATAAATCTCAAAATTTCTTTGTTCCTCATGTTAGTAAAATAAATTGGAAAATGAGTAAATAACATAAAAGTGAGTATTTAATTCAAGATAAAATAACTCAATAGAAAAATAAGTCATTCATAACTTCATATAAAAAAAGTAATTGAATATTCTTTTCTCATCATTATTCAAAATCTTCTTTTCATCATCTCTTTATCATTTATCATTATTAGCATCATCATCATCATCTTATTAACATCATTATCTTTATTATCTTTTCAACGTCATCTTTATCAGTGTCATCCCATTTTAATACTCTCAATCAAATGTGCATCTTTCTCTATGATAATGAGGCGTCCCTCAAAGTCCTCTGATTATGATCATAATAATCTCTAATTAGGGCGCCCCAAATAATCTCTAATCATGGCCACGATATTTCTTATTCGAGGAATCCCCAATAATCTCTTGACAAAGAGGCATCCCTCAATGTCCTCTGGTCATGGCCACAATAATATTTAATCAGAGTGTCTCCTAATAATTTCTAATCATGGCCACAATATCTCTTTGCACATTTATTCATTTTTATCCATGGGATGACAATTCAAAAATACTTTCTCCATAGAGCGACATTAAAAATAAACTTGTATTAAAATAGGTATCATTATATTATATAGTAAAAATAAGAACACTGATAAAGAATGTTAATAATAATTAGTAATTAACATATCCAATATAAAGAATAGCATAAAATAACTCATAATAAAATTAAATAAATGAAACATTGATAAAAAGAGTTAAAAGAATAGCACATAAGAGATTAATTATATTTGAAATCTCATTTCTAAAACTTTTCTGTCAAAATCATTATCAGAATAACATAATCATTATTAGAATAACAAAGTCATTATCAGAATAACAAAGTCATTATCAGAATAACAAAATCGTTATCAGAATAACAATCTTACTTTTATTTGAATAACAAAAGTGTTATTCGAAGAAAAGCTTCTAAAAAATAGCTTTTGAAGCGTTTTAACAAGCTTTATTCGAATAACATAAGTGTTATTCAAATAAACTTAAATCACTGTTTAAAAGCATTTTAGCATACTTTTATTATAATAACATCAATGTTATTCAAATAAAGGGGTCAAAAATCACATTCCATACTTTTGTAATGTCATTGTTATATTAAATTAAAAGCAGAGCAATGCGAACGGAAGAAAAAGGATGGACTAGGAGGCATGAGTGATTAAAACTAACAGTAAAGAATGATGTTTTTGACATTTCCTGCCTAGTTTTTAGAATTTGGCTTAGTGGTAATGTAGTTAAAGATGGGAAAGTTGAGGATGGCAACAAATATAGGCTGGCTTTGTGACTTTGTGGCTTTGTGTTTGTGACAAGATTTGGGAGGCTGAAAGGGTATTTATAGACTTTAGTTAAGCTTGCCTTACATATCATGATGATGTATGGATGATGTAAAGTAGCTTGGTTGTCAAAACGAGATTCCTTCTTGTAAAATAATCCTTTCCCATAATCATTTGCTTAATCTGATTTTCATGCATATATAAGCTTCTTTAAGCTTCATGGACACTTGTCTCTTTCTTATTCTTTAAATCTAGAATTTTCTAAGATATAAGATGTTTATGATTTTCCACCTATTACTAACAATCATTTCCATAATCTCATAAACTTTCCCGTTCCTACACCTGTCTGTGCTGACTTCATTTTGCTGAGCTCATCCTTCATTAGATGCCTAGGCACTTGTCTTCCTTCTCTGGCTTAGTTTCAGGTGAATGTTTAATCAAATTGATCTCTTCATCATTGCTTTATTAATTTGGTTTCATTATAACCAGAAAGAGCTTGAAGTCCAACAAGACAAGGAACTAGATCAATTTTTTTTATCCTATTTTCATGCTATGTAATTTCCCATTTCTACTATCCTGCAACTATTTTTTTGAATAATGATATCATTATTCAAATAAATGGCAAATTTTTCATATACTTTCTTAGCTTGTTATTCGACTATGAGATGTTTTATTCGAATAATGTTTAGGTTATTCGAATAAATGATTTCATATTTGAAAATTGTTATTTTATATATTAAGGGTTATTTTATTATCTTATTTTTATTTATTAGTATTTCTAGGGATGTTACAGGTATTGACCCATAACTCAAGATCAAAATGCTCACATGGGTTTGGTGGGTTATTCCTCTTAACCAGGACTTTTTAAGATGCCTCATATATCCCATAGGGAATGGCTTTAGGCCCTCTCAATGTGTTTTCTGGCTTGCGGGTTTTAAGTTTGTTGAAATCCATATCCCATGAGGGATGGTCTATGGACGATCTCAAGGCAGAGTTTGGCTTGAGAGTCCTTTGAGACTTTAGATAGTGTAAGATGATATCTGAATAGCTCCGTTTTATTGATAAATTTGAGGACAATATTCCGTTCAGAGTGTATGCTCACCAAAACAGGGACAAATCAAACATAAAGTAAACTAAGATCATGCCTTAAGGGGCACTTAGCTATAATACTTTCTAAGTTTGTCTGCATTCCAATAGTTCTTAATTATCTTACTTGTTAATGTCTCCAAAGTGTAAGCTCCTTTGCTAGTGCTGATCACGATGCGGTAGGAGCCTTTCCAATTAGGTTGTAATTTTCCTTGGGAGGCATTCCTACCTCAAATGTCTATTTTCTGGAGCACCAAATCTCCTGACTAGAACTTTCTTGGAATAACTTTCAAGTTATACTAAGCCATCGTCCTCTGCTTGTTGGCAGCATCACGTATATAGGCAACACACCTTCTTTCCTCCAGAAAATCCAAGTCTTCCCTAATTAGTCCAGGGTTGTTATCAGGTGAAATCTGTTGGAGACGTTAGCTCGGTTCTCCTATTTCTACCGGGATCATAGCTTCGCACCCATAAGCGAGTTTAAAAGGAGTTTCACCTATTGTAGAGTGAGGCGTAGTCTGGTAGGCCCAGAGGACATGGTCTAGCTGTTCAGCATAGTTTCCCTTAGCTTCATCTAGCCTTCTTTTAATTCCACGAACAATAACCCAGTTGGCAACTTCGTCTTGCCCATTTGTCATTGGGTTCTCAATAGAACTATAATGGTGCTTAATTTTTAGCTCTGCAAGCAATTCTTTGAAACCTTTATCTTTGAACTGGGTTCCATTGTCCGTCACGATGGACTCCGGAACCCCAAACCTGGTGATGATGTGGTGCCAAATGAACTTTTGAACTTGGGCAGAGGTGATCGTGACCAAGGGTTCTACCTCAATCCATTTTGTAAAATAATCTACTGCCACCACTAGGTATTTCAATAGACTAGGTGCCTGGGGGAACGGACCCAAGATATCCATACCCATCTGTAGAAAGGCTAGGGTACCGACATCGAGGATAGTTCCTCTAAGGGAGCCTGATAATGGTTTGAGTGGCGTTAGCATTTATCACAGACTTGGATATGTGCATGGGAGTCTGCTTCCATTGTTGGTCAATAGTATCCTTGAGTGCCTTTAAGGCTAGGGCTTTGCCTCCCAAGTAGTGTCCACAACTCCCCTTGTGAACCTCAGCTAGTACATATTCTGCTTCCCTTGGCATGAGGCATTTAAGGAGAGGTAAGGAAAACCCACCTCGCTATAACTGCCCATCGTGGATGGTGTACCTGATTGTTGTCTTAATTAATCTGAAGGCTTCCTTCGGGTCATAGGGTCTGGCTCCGGACAACAAATACTCTATGATTGGGGTAATCCAAGTACGCTCTTCCCCTTCTACCTGAAAAATAGCGGAATTCATGATGGAGGGTTGAGAGAGGGTCTCTTGGATCATGGAACGGTTTTTGCCTGGGATTTTTGGCTAGTTTAGATATGAGGTCTGCCTTGGAGTTTTGATCTCTTAGTATATGCTCTATCTTGGCCTGCTAGAAGCTTTTAAGAAGCTCTTGTACCTTAGCTAAGTATCTCTGAAGGAGGGGCTCCTTAGCTTGATAATCACCTTAGATCTCGGAGGTCACAAGTTGGGAATCACTGCAAAGCGTGATCTTAGTTGCTCCCATATCCTTGGCCATTACCAGTCTGACAATAAATGCTTCATACTCCTCCTGGTTGTTTGAGGTTGAGAACTCAAACTTCAGGTAATTTTCCACTATCACTCTTTCAGAATTTTTTAAAATTACCCCGACACCACTTTCTTTAGGGTTCGAGGAGTCATCAACAAATATGGTCCAAGAAATACCTACGGGGTCACTAGGGCCCGATGTGATTTCTGCCAAGAAGTTGAAGAGTGCCTGAAGTTTTATTGCAAGCCATGGCTCATATGCAATTTCAAACTCAGAAAGCTCTATGGACCAGGCAATCATTCTCCTTGCTAATTCTGACCCTGCATCTTTTGACCACAAATGGACATTCGAGGTGTAGCCAGGGCTAGTAGAAAAAATCTAGGGTCCGTGGAAAAAATCTGGACTCAACTGTAGAGGTTGTGTGACGCTTGGTTTGCTACGCAACCGTCCTTTCAATTGCTTCGATAGCTGTGAGGGCCACATGGTGCGCTTTAATTTTCTAGTCATGCTTAGTGCTTCGCGCCCATGATGGGAGATTTTTGAAAGTTGGAGTATTAGGACGAAAATGCCCTTTAATTGCTTGGCCTTTATAAATAGGGGTTAAAGCTTATCTTTTTCATTTTTATTGTTCCTTTCTCAATTTCGGTGACCTAAAGTAATTTTTTGTGGCTTTTCCCGGAGGAGGAGTGCAGTTTATAGCAGTTTTCAACAGTTCCCCTTCTTTCAGTTATCAATTTTCATGCATTTCTTCAAGGCACGTCTCCCTTTCTTTTCTTATTTTTGCTATTTTTAGCATCCCAGCATGGTTTCGCTCCCTTTATTTTGGGGTGCGTTCCATTTCCTTTTAGTAAAATGAGTTGGGATACCATTGTTTCTGGGTCACTTCAATGGCATCGCTATGTGGGTCACCTTCTCTGTCGCGTCGTGAGTGGTGGAAGTGTCCATCTGAGGCTTAAGCCCTGGGAGGCGCGAAGGCCGGTATGTGGGCGTGAACTTCTGATTCCTCCCTTGGTCTGCCCCCTTCTGAATATATGCGTTAATTGATTCTTACAATTACTCACCAGCCTCTATGGGTGTTTTCAGGGATTTAATGGCTAGGAGATGAGCGGCTAGACCCCAAGTGCCGACTCTAGAAGTTTGGATGCCGGTTACAAAAGACCTCATGGTGATTGTTCGCGGTCTAGGACGGGTGTACCCGTGGGTTAGGAATGATGCCTACGATCGAGTGTCTATCTTCCAACCTAGAGAAGAGCTTGAAAGGCTTAAAGGCTACTTGATGCTAATAGAGTAAGGTCGAAGGGATCGTAAGTTCGAGTTCCTATCTCCAGAGAACGAAAGGGTGTGCTCATCCCAAGATATGGGTGTGCACTACATGTTCCTGTACGAGGATTTCTTCACCAGACTTAGACTTCGGATCCTTTTAAATAACTTCCAGCTTAGAGCTCTCCACACTGTCAATGCGGCTCCATCTCATATTCACCCCAACAACTGGGCAAACATCCTTGCCTTCAAAAGAATTTACCAGGTAGTCAAATTGTGAATCTCGGAGAGGGCATTCTTTTACCACCACACTCGGTGTAGTCTTCAAGGCAAGGGAGCTGCTCATAAGAATTGGCTCACAGTCTAGTCAAGGCCCGGTCGAAAGATCTTTCAAATTTTCCAAGAAAATTACAAGGACTTCAAGGAGAAACACTTCAAGCTAATGGCAGCCCCAGGGACTCATCCTTTCTTTCTAGACAATGATGGGGAGCCTTAACCTATATTGGACCGAGAGGGCATAGAGTACTCCTCTTGGATTGATTAAACGGGAGAGGCCTAAGGTTGACCGGAATAACATTGAGTGTGTCGACATTTTTGCCATATAGGTTGAGCAATTGGGCTTCATCCTTCTAAACTGCTGGATGCCCCTGATGACGCAACTCTCTTAGCCATTCTAGGTAGCATAGGTTGTAGTTCACATTTAATATTTTATGTATGGTAATTTCTTTACATTTTTCTTGTTATCTGACTCTTATCATATTTTGCAGTAAGTTTGGCTACGATGGCATCCAGGAATGCTTTGGAAGAACGCAACATGTCCCTCTAACACTCCCATGGTTGTTGCTCCAACCCCTCTGCCCTTGCCAGTTGAGGATCCAGTGATCGAGGGGAGGCCAATTCAACAAGAGGATTCCCATACACTGCTACTTCAGAGGCGGAAGAGGAGGGTCGTTGAGGATGGCAGGGCGGATGACCGAGGGAAGAGGGCAGCCTTTGAGAAAGATGTCGAGGGCCTAATTAGTTTGTATGGAAACAACTTGGATCTTGGGGATTTCATCGACTTCAATCTCCAGGATGACAAAGCCACAAGCCATGTCGCTCAGCATAACACGATGGAGTGTTGTCATCGTTTCAAACTTACGCCCTCCGCCTTGTTGTCAAATCTTATTTTCTAGAGAGATGCTATGAAGAGTATAATCAACGGATGGCAGATAAGGTAACGGTAGCTGAGGAGGGTGAAAATTGGGCCCTTAAGGCCAAAGAAGAGGCTGTAAGGCCAAGAATGATGTCAAAGCTAAGGTCAAGGAACTAGAGGCCTTGAAGGATAGTCTGAAGCAGGAGAAGGCTTGTTCGGTGGAGGTCAATAGGGAAGTTACTAGTCTTCGTGCTTAATGTGAGAACCTCCGTATTGAGAACCAAGATCTTCGAATTGGAGTGGCACATCTGCAAGAGGATATTCAACAGCTAATTATAGTCTGCACGAATATATGTGGGGAGCAATTTCAAAACGCAGTTAACCAAGTCCAATTTTTCGATCCCGGGGTAGCCTTGGCATTGGATGCATTGGACCCTAGAAGGGTAATTCGAGACGGTCGTCTTGTGCTTCCAAGTCTCGCTCAAGTCGACCACAATGCCAATGAGGCCCCAGTGGCCACCATCCATGATCCAGACACTGGCAAACGTGCAGGAAACATAGCGTAGCCTGCCTCTTATTTTTGCCTTTTGTGTGGGGCATTTTACTTTTGCCAAGGCAGTTACCCTAGTTGCTAGGGTGTTTTAATTTGTTGCCTTTGATTATTTCTTATCCATAGTCCGTATTAGGTCTAATGCCTGTTGCGCTTTGTAACCGCTTAAAGGACTTAGGATTTTTATTTAATTGAATTGACACATTGTCCAAGGTCCAATGCCCAAAATATTAAGCATTCGAAATTCCACTTGACTTAGGCAAAATTTAAAATCAAGACCTTAGCCCAAGGTCCAACGCCCTAAATGTTTTAGCACTTTGAATCCCACTTAACTTAGGTGTTGATGTGATCTGTAACCGGGGTCTTTAATATTTACAGTTTATAGCGAAAAATTATCTAATACTTAGGAATTTTTTACTTCAGAACCTGTTTAACATAAGACATTTTCGATGGATACCTTATGGTGGAACACGGATGTCGTAACCCGCATTGCCACTTTATTTCTTAACCATAAAATGATCATGGCCAAGTCTTGAGGATTGGGTATTGTAACATCCTACTCTAGTTATTATTATTATTTTTCTTATTATAATATTATAGTATTTTAACTCTAACTAGAATAGCACGTTACAAACATTTTCTAACATTGTTATTAGCTAATATTTATAGTAATTTACATAGTCTAGAGGCATTACACCATTCTAGAGTTAATTGATACATACAATCATTTCTAAGTTAAGCACCTATTTTCAAAAAATTAAGGCTTACAAAAGCCTTCTTAAGCTACTATTATTTACAAATATTATCATAATTTTCATGCTTCAACCTATAGAATTGCTTTACACGAAATCTGTCAGACCCCTTTCTGCCATCCTTATTTGAAATATTACACCACAAAGTGGTGAGATACAATCTCAGTAGGAAGATACAAAAACAGATATACATTTACCACCCACTCTTTACATTTCTCTCTTTCTAAAACCATAACTGAGAGTCCACAAATAAATAAATCAATATTTGAGAAATAAATTAGATGGGTAATAAGTGATGCAAAATTTAAAATATAAGAGTATACACTTTCTAATGAACAAATCAATAATGAAAAAGTAAGGAATTATGTAAGAATGATAAATCTCAAAATTTCTTTGTTCCTCATGTTAGTAAAATAAATTGGAAAATGAGTAAATAACATAAAAGTGAGTATTTAATTCAAGATAAAATAACTCAATAGAAAAATAAGTCATTCATAACTTCATATAAAAAAAGTAATTGAATATTCTTTTCTCATCATTATTCAAAATCTTCTTTTCATCATCTCTTTATCATTTATCATTATTAGCATCATCATCATCATCTTATTAACATCATTATCTTTATTATCTTTTCAACGTCATCTTTATCAGTGTCATCCCATTTTAATACTCTCAATCAAATGTGCATCTTTCTCTATGATAATGAGGCATCCCTCAAAGTCCTCTGATTATGATCATAATAATCTCTAATTAGGGCGCCCCAAATAATCTCTAATCATGGCCACGATATTTCTCATCCGAGGAATCCCTAATAATCTCTTGACAAAGAGGCATCTCTCAATGTCCTCTAGTCATGACCACAATAATCTCTAATCAGGGCATCTCCTAATAATCTCTAGTCATGGTCACGATATCTCTTTGCACATTTATTCATTTTTATCCATGGGATGACATTTCAAAAATACTTTCTTCATAGAGCGACATTAAAAATAAACTTGTACTAAAACAAGTATCATTATATTATATAGTAAAAATAAGAACACTGAAAAAGAATGTTAATAATAATTAATAATTAATATATCCAATATAAAGAATAGCATAAAATAACTCATAATAAAATTAAATAAATGAAATATTGATAAAGAGGAGTTAAAAGAATAGCTCATAAGAGATTAATTATATTTGAAATCTTATTTCTAAAGCTTTTCTGTCAAAATCATTATCAGAATAACATAATCATTATTAGAATAACAAAGCCATTATCTGAATAACAAAGTCATTATCAGAATAACAAAGTCATTATCAGAATAGCAATATTACTTTTATTTGAATAACAAAAGTGTTATTCGAAGAAAAGCTTCTAAAAATCAGCCTTTGAAGTGTTTTAACAGGCTTTATTCGAATAACATAAGTGTTATTCGAATAAACTGGTCAAAAATCATTGTTCAAAAGCATTTTAGCATACTTTTATTAGAATAACATCAATGTTGTTCAAATAAAGGGGTCAAAAATCACATTCCATACTTTTGTAATGTCACTGTTATATTAAATTAAAAGCAGGGCAATGCGAATGGAAGAAAAGGGATGGACCAGGAGGCATGAGTTATTAAAATAAAGAGTAAAGAATAGTATTTTTGACATTTCCTACCTAGTTTTCAGAATTTGGCTTAGTGGTAATGTAGTTGAAGATGGGAAAGTTGAGGATGGCAGCAAATAAAGGCTGGCTTTGTGACTTTGTGGCTTTGTGTTTGTGACGAGATTTGGGAGGCTAAAAGGGTATTTATAGACCTTAGTTAAGCTTGCGTTACACATCGTGATGAAGTATGGATGATGTAAGGTAGCTTGGTTGTCAAAACAGGATTCCTTCTTGTAAAAAAATCATTTCCCATAATCATTTGCTTAATTTGATTTTCATGCACATATAAGCGTCTTCAAGCTTCATGGACACTTGTCTCTTTCTTATTCTTTAAATCCAGAATTCTCTAAGATCTGAGATGTTTATGATTTGCCACCTATTACTAACAATCATTTCCATAATCTCATAAACTTCCCAGTTCCTACACCTGTCTGTGCTGACTTCATTTTGCTGAGCTCATCCTTCATTAGATGCCTAGGCACTTGTCTTCCTTCTTTGCCTTAGTTTTAGATTTATGTTTAATCAAATTGATCTCTTCATCGTTGCTTTATTAATTTGGTTTCATTATAACCAGAAAGAGCTTGAAGTCCAACGAGACAAGGAACTAGATCAAAAATTTTTTATCCTATTTTCATGCTATGTAATTTCCCATTTCTACTATCCTGCAACAATTTTTTGAATAATGATATCATTATTCGAATAAATGGCAAAATTTTCATATACTTTCTTAGCTTGTTATTTGACTATGAGATGCTTTATTCGAATAATCTTTAGGTTATTCGAATAAATGATTTTATATTTGAAAATTGTTCTTTTATATATTAAGGGTTATTTTATTATCTTATTTTTATTTATTAGTATTTCTAGGGATGTTATAGGTATTGACCCATAACTCAAGACCAAAATGTTCACATGGGTTTAGTGGGTTATTCCTCTTAACTTGGACTTTTTAAGATGCCTCATATCCTATAGGGAATGGGCTTTAGGCCTTCTCAATGTGTTTTCTGGCATGCAGGTTTTAAGTTTGTTGAAATCTATATCCCATGAGGGATGGTCTATGGACGATCTCAAGGCAGAGTCCGGCTTGAGGGTCCTTTGAGACTTTAGATAGTGTAAGATGATATCTGAATAACTCTATTTTATTGATAAATTTGAGGACAAGAGTCTATACAAAATGTATGCTCACCAAAACAGGGACAGATCAAACATAAAGTAAACTAAGATCATGCCTTAAGGGGCACTTAGCTATAGTACTTTTGAAGTTTATCCACATTCCAATAATTCTTGATTGTCTTACCTGTTAATGTCTCCAAGGTATAAGCTCCTTTGCTAGTGCTGATCACGATGCGATAAGGGCCTTCCCAATTAGGTGGTAATTTCCTTTGGGAGGCATTCCTTATTCAAATGTCTAATTTCTGGAACACCAAGTCTCCTGACTAGAACTTTCTTGGAATAACCTTCAAGTTATACTAACCCTTTGTCCTCTGCTTGTTGGCGGTGTCACGTATGTAGGTAACACACCTTCTTTCCTCCCAAAAATCCAAGTCTTCCCTAATTAGTCCGGGGTTGTTGTCAGGTGAAATCTATTAGAGACACTAGCTCGGTTATCCTATTTCTACCAGGATCATAGCTTCGCACCCATAAGTGAGTTTAAAAGGAGTTTCACCTATTGTAGAGTGAGGCGTAGTCTGGTAGGCCCAGAGGACATGGTCTAGCTGTTCAGCACAGTTTTCCTTGGTTTCATCCTGCCTTCTTTTAATTGTACGAATAATAACCCTATTGGTGACTTTGGCTTGCCCATTTGTCATTGGGTTCTCAACAGAACTATAATGGTACTTAATTTTTAGCTCTATAAGTAGCTCTTCGAAACCTTTATCTTTGAACTGGGTTCCATTGTCTGTCACGATGGACTCTGGAACCCCGAACCTGGTGATGATGTGGCGCCAAATGAACTTTTGAACTTGGGCAGAGGTGGTAGTGACCAAGGGTTCTGCCTCAATCCATTTTGTAAAATAATCCACTGCCACCACTAGGTATTTCAATTGACCAAGTGCCTGGGGGAACAGACCCAATATATCCATACCCATCTGTAGAAAGGCTAGGGTACCAACATCGAGGGTAGTTCCTCTGAGGGAGCCTAATAATAGTCTGAGTGGCGTTGGCATTTATCATAAACTTGGATATGTGCATGAGAGTCTGCTTCCATTGTTGGCCAATAATATCTTTGAGTGCCTTTAAGGCTAAGGCTTTGCCTCCCAAGTGGTGTCCACAACTCCCCTTGTGGACCTCAACTAGTACATATTCCACTTCCCTTGGCATGAGGCATCTAAGGAGAGGTAAGGAAAATTCACATCGCTATAACTACCCATCGTAGATGGTGTACCTGACTGTTGTCTTAATTAATTTGAAGGCTTCCTTCAGGTCATGGTACCTGGCTCCAGACTGCAGATACTCTATGATTAGGGTAATCTACGTACGCTTTTCCCCTTCCACTTGAAAAATAGCGGAATCCGTGATGGAGGGTTGAGAGAGGGTCTCTTGGATCACGGAACGGTTATTGCCTAGGCTTTTAGTGTTGACCAATTTAGATATGAGGTCTGTCTTGGAGTTCCGTTCTCTTGGTATAGGCTCTATCTTGGCCTCCTAAAATCTTTTAAGGAGCTCTTGTACCTTGGTTAAGTATCTCTGAAGGATGTGCTCCTTAGCTTGATAATCGCCTTGGATCTTGGAGGTCACAAGTTGGGAATCACTGCAAAGCATGATCTTAGTTGCTCCTATATCTTTGGTCATTACCAGTCTGACAATACATGCTTTATACTCCTCCTGGTTGTTTGAGGTTGAGAACTCAAACTTCAGGGAGTTTTCCACTGTCACTCCTTCAGAATTTTTTAAAATTATCCCAGCACCACTTCCCTTAGGGTTCGAGGATCCATAAACAAATATGGTCCAAGAAATACCTACAGGGTCATTGGGGTCCGATGTGAATTCTTCCAGGAAGTCGAAAAGTACCTGAGCTTTTATTACAAGCCAAGGCTCATATGCGATTTCAAACTCAGAAAGCTCGA
This sequence comes from Ormosia semicastrata, assembly GCA_029884595.1. Classification (NCBI taxonomy): domain Eukaryota; kingdom Viridiplantae; phylum Streptophyta; class Magnoliopsida; order Fabales; family Fabaceae; genus Ormosia; species Ormosia semicastrata. The sequence goes on along the minus strand of JAQQTO010000053.1, from coordinate 50,177,272 downwards.
TGGACCAGGCAATCATTCTCCTTGCTAATTCTGACTTGTGCAACACCTAGCGAATAGGTTGGTCCATTCTTGCCACCATAGGATGGCACTAAAAGTATTTGCTGAGTCTCTTAACTGTGGTGACAAGTGCGAAGACAAGCTTTTCAATTTTCTGGTGGCAGAGCTCTAGGCCTTGCAGAACTTTGCTTATGAAATAGACCAACTTCTTTCCCTCCTCCGTCTGTCGGATCAGTACTGAGCTTATAGCCTCTCTATGAACTGAAAAGTACAAGTATAGCATCTCACCGGGTTCCAATCTTGTAAGTATGGGGAAGAGGACAAAAGATTCTTCAAAGATGAGAAAACACCCTCACACTCCTGAGTCCACTCAAAATCCTTCCCTTTCTTGAGGAGTTTGAATAAGAGGAGGGATTTGTGGGCTACTTTACCAAGGAATCATGTGAGGGCCACAATCCGACTAGTTAGCTGCTGTACTTTTTTGACATCCTGAGGGCTTTGCATGTTGAGTACCGCTTGACACTCAATTCTGCGGTGAGTTAGCATGAAACCCCAAGAACTTGCCCGCTTGGACTTCGAAGGCACATTTTTTCGAGTTAAGTCTCATGTTATACTTCCAGAGTTGTGTGAACATTTCTTTAAGGTTTGTGGTATGTGATTCACCTTATAGGGTCTTTACTATCATGTCATCGATGTAAACATCTAGTATATTCTCCACTTAGTCTTCAAAGACCCTATTCATCATTCTCTAGTAGGTGGCTCCTACAATTTTCAAACTGAAGGACATGACCCTATAGCAGTAGCTTGCTCTATCAGTGATGAAGACGATCTTGTCTTTGTCTCCATGGTATATTAGGATCTGGTTGTACTTAAAGTATGCATCCATGAATGACAACAATTGAAAACCTGAGGAGCTATCAACCAGTTTATCCACATTGGGAAATGGGTACAGGTCTTTAAGGTAGGCTTTGTTTAAGTCTGTGTAATCTATGCACATTCTCCACTTTCCATTTGACTTCTTAACTAGGACGATGTTGGATAACCATGTGGTATACGGTATTCTCTTGATGAAACCGGCGCTGAGCAACTCCTTCACCTATTTTTCAATAATTTGCTATCTTTCTGGGCTAACTTTTCTTTTCTTTTGGGAGATCAGCCTAGCATCTTCCTTGATAGACAAGTGATGGTAGACGAAAGAGAGGTTAAGCACAGGCATTTCAGAGGACATCCAGGCGAAGAGATCTTTGTATTTAAGTAAGAGCTCAATCAGTTGGCGCCTCTCTTCTTCTTCCAGGTTCATTCTAATCTTAGTGACCTGGTCTGACTTTGTACCAAGTTGGATAGGTTGTAATTCGCCCTTCGGCTAGGGTTTGGTACTCCAAATTTCTTCTTGAACATCTAGCTTGGTCATAAGGATGTTGACCTGATCCAGGACCAAGCTAGATGTACTAGTTTTTGCTTTCTTGGGAGCCCTGCAAATTCTGAGGCTCTCGTTATAGCATTTTTCGGGCCGTAATTTAGTCGCATTTTATTGTGACAACCTCATCATTCTTACTGGAAAACTTTATGACCAAGTGGGTAGTAGATACCATGGTACCAAGTGCATTTAAAGCAGGACAGCCCAAGATAATGTTGTAAGCCGAGGCGTAATCCACGATCAGAAACCTTACCTTGACCATCTTGAAGAGTTTAGGGGATCCCAAGGTCAAGTAAGTTTCATAATATCCTGCCGGGGTGATCTTCTCACCAGTGAACCCTATAAGCTCCCCATCACAGGGAGTTAGCTCCGTACATAGGAGTTCTAGCTTTTGGTAGAGGTCCATGAATATAATGTTTGTCGAACTCCCTTGGTTCACAAAGATACACCGAACTTCGGCATTAGAAATTATTCCTGAGATAGCTAGTGGGTCTTCATGATTCGAGATAATTTTGCCATAGTCCTAATCTAAAAAAATGATAGGGGCGCTTTCCTCTCTCCAGTCCGTGACTTGGACTTGGAGTAAGAGACACTTAACACTGCCACCTTGAGGGCTTTCTTCTGAGCACCATTAGATGAACCACCACTAGCAAATCCACCTACAAAAGCGTTAATGGTTTTGTTGGGCTGGGCATAGCAATTATCGTTATCATCAGATGGAACATCCTTGTACTTGTCCTATCAGTCATTTGTATCACGGTGAAGTGGACTCTAGGATCTTCTCTTGGGGCTCCGGGTTCTTCTTCTTTAGCATGGAGATAGGCTTCATCGAGGGCTACATCTCCTTTCTCTCTGCCTTCTGCGACATTCATTGTCTTGAACTCGGATGACGTATTGTTGTAGTCATCCTGCCCTCATTAAGAACTCAATTGCATCATAGAGTTGATAATAATCTTCAATTTTATGGCCATAGCTTTTGTGCTATGTATAGTGTTTGGAGTGATCTTTCTGTTTGTGCTCTTTTATGAGGGGTGGCCTCTTGATGTCCTGAAACTCTGTCTATAACACTTCCTTTAAGATTGTCTTGCATGGGGTGTTCAGATGAGTATAATTGGAGTACTTGCCCCAAGGCAGACTATCCTTGGGGTTCTAGGACTGTGAGGAGTTGTGGTTGACTTTCTAGTGAGAGGATTCACCTTTCTCCCATCTCCTCTGGTCCTCAGTTGCTTCCTCAAGGTTTATATATTTCTGAGACCATTATCGAAATTTTTGCATGTTCTTTGGCTTTTTCTTTGCCAAAGATACAAAGAACTCGGAACAGGCTCGGAGACTACTTCTGCCATAATGGAGGGCAATTCTATTATCAAAGTTCTCCACGTTAGTACATGTCTCACTGAACCTTTTAACATACTAGCAAAGGGGTTCATCACGCCCTTGGCGAATCTTGGATAAAGATTCAATGGACCTAGGTTGTTCCTTGCTAGTAGTATATTGAAGCAAGAAATGTTGTCTAAGGTCTGACAAGTTAGTGATGGATTCTCATGGCAAGGTACCAAACCATCTGAGGGCTCCCTTCTTCAGGGAAAGGGGAAAGGCATGACATAATAACTGTGTGGGTCCCCTATGGAAGCACATAGATTGGACGTAAGCGTCTATGTGTTCCAGGGGGTCCGTAGTCCCGTCATAGAGCTCTACATTGGTTGGGAATTTGAAATTTCTTGGGACTCGATACTCCAAGAGTTGAGCAGAGAACGGATGTTCTTGAATGTTGGGGTCCAAGTTGTTATTGACAACATTAGACATAGTGGCGTCTGTATGTGGTTCCCTCTGGTTATTATTTGCATTTCGTCTTCTTTCTGACATTGCGACCTAGGCTGATCTTTATGCACAGCCCATCCCAAATCCTCCAATCTGCCGTATTGTTCTTCAAACATCGTCATATGTTATTGCACCATGTCTTGAAATTGGTGTCTGGATATGTGAGATTGATTCACATGTTTTGCACGAGACACACGATCGTCAGCTTCAATGTTTGTGAGTCCTAGGCACTGATGCACCATAATTCTGGATCCATGAACATTAGAGTTGGCTCCTTGCACGTGGATTCCAAGTCTATCCCTCACAAGACCCCTGCGTGATGGGTGGGGCCTCTCGTCAGAAAGCGAGGTTTTATGCTCATTGCGTAGTTGTTCTACATTGGGTGCTTGATTTCTCATAGCAGATGTCACAGCAACTGGTGGTGGAACAGAGTGGGGAGGGAGCTGCGCTGTTGGTCCTCACCTTTGGCCTGCAGAGGTCTACGTAGCGTCTCCTCTCCTCAAGCTTTATCTCGTATTCACCATGGTTGAGTGAGAATAGAAGTTCATGGTTTTCCACAGACAGCGTCAATGTTTTGAAGTAAATTCAGAGGTGTACCTGAGATAAGCACATCACGGTGGTTTTTTCCTTGCACACCAATGGCAGCAAAGTATGTTGAAACGAGGGGGCTTGGTACCTGCAAAAGGACTCCAATGATCAAGTCAGGTTGTGCACAAATAGGGTTTATGCAATGAGTGATAAGTTATCTGAGAAGGTGAATAAGCTTGATCTTCTTTTTTATAGAGGTTGGAGAGATACACTCCCATAATAGTAAAGAGGAAGATATGTTCCTTATTTAGTTGCAGAGGATCCTTATAATATCAAAAAATAGATACTACAATTATGGACAGTTAGAGACAATTATGGGTGCTATTATTCTGCAAGATCATGATTGACAATAACAAATATTCTTAGGATTTATCCATTATGTAGATCTCGCGGTAAGACCGTTGTTACCCAATGTTGTGGTTCAATATACATATAGCCGGGATCTCATCCGTGTATTATAAGCGAACTCCTGCCGAGGGCATCTATGACAAACTCCAACGTAGTGTGTGCCGAGTCGACTCATGGGACATGATCTCAGATCATGGTCCAAAACAATAAACATTTATTATAATTAAAGTCAATAAAACAACTGTGATAATTGGCAACTCAAAAAAATATTGGGTATACTTTTTTATTTTTAATTGTTTTTTGGAGTTTGGGATGCTACGTTGTTGGTTGGGCATGGAAAATGTGCTATCTACTACTTCATGAATTCTGTCTCATTAAATTTGTTTTGATCGAATGGCTGTAAAAGGATCCAAATTTATTGTTCCTTTTATAAGGAAGAACAAACATTGAAATCAAGGTCAAAAGTGAGATGCACAACATAACACAAAATGTTGGAATTAAATTATGAAGATGCAATTAATAAATAAATAAATAAATTACATAATTCCCTCTAAAGTTTAATTTATTTTTAATTTTTACACATAAACTTTATTTTGTAACACATAAGTCTTCTGAACTTTGGTAAAAAATATAAAAATGTATTTTTTGTCAATTTTAACAATATCAACTTGCATGTGTTGGAAAGTTAAGTATTTGAGAATTACATTGAAAGATATTACGTGTTTTTCACATGCATATTTTTATTGTTAAAATTGATAGAAAACATAATTTTATGCTTTTTACTAAAGTGTAAGGAATTATGTGTTATAAAATAAAGTTTATAAAAAGTTAAAATGAACAAAACTTTATGGGAAACGGTTACGGTACTCTTGAATTTTTTGGGAGTATTGATGCTTCATAACTAGATATAATTGATTTATTATTAAAATAAATCAACAACCCTAATTTATTACTTGTAACCTAATTAGAAGGTAACAAATATGATCCTTATTATATATATAAAAAATTCTATAGATTTTAATTTTTAATATTTATACACACACGTAGAGTCAAACATAGAGGATTTGGACCAAATTTGTTTTTTACTATAAATAACTATGCATACAAATTTTTTTTATAAATTTTAATTAGTAATATTTATATACATAATAATAAAATTTATTTTAAAAAAACCAATTAACTAGTCACAAAATGTAAATTTAGTTGGAGCACTCAAGTAATATGTAATTTAAAAAAACAATTATGAAGATGCATTGTCGTGATTATTGATTATGTCTAAAGAATAATGTGATAATTGTAGCATAGTTTTGAGGTGTCGATTCCACATAGAAACAAAATAAAAGAATAGCTAAAGAAACAAAAAAACTAAAGGAAAATATTAAATTATTAAAAGTAAATAAAGATTAATTTAAATGTAAAATTAAGTAAAACAAAGTAAAACAAATTTAGTTTCTATTAGATGTAAGATAACTAAGGTTCATAATCCACCAAGATTAATTTTAATATTAACTATGTCAAATTATTATATCCAAATAATGTAACTCATGAATATCTAGCGGCAAGCATGTGCTCCTCAAAAATATATCAATAAAATATTAAAAATAATAATCACATGTATGATAAAATTTTCTTAATTAATATTAAATTATTAATTTTTTAATTGTATCTCTAATATAAATAATTACCACTAACATTTAGATAATTAAATTACAAAGTATGACTAAATTCATCTTAAAATTTATTCATAAATGGCGATAAAAAATAAAATCAATAAGCATTAAATCTTAAAATTGGGTAAAAATAATTCAACATAGTAATATCAAAATAATCAAGGTTTCATCTTCTAATAATTAGGTTTTTTAATATATATTTGCATCGCTTCTTTATTTATTTGGGCTTTGAATTTTTCTTTGGATTTGATTGGGCTCTAACTTACTCTTTATAAACTCTGAAATTAAACATAAAAAACTATTTAAGAGTATTTCAAAGTAAATAGAAACTTAATTTAAAAATACACATTAATTTCAATAATTTCTATTCATATTTTAACATTTTAGACCAATAATAGGGTATTTAGAGAGCACTTTCGTACACTCATTACACCCTAACTTGATTATTGCTAGTCCTTAACAATTTTTATGCAAAAGAGGTTAAAGAGACTAAGAAAATAATAAAATAGCCCATCAATTCACATTTTTCATATTCACATATCAAAACAATCTTAGGATGTCAATAACCATATCACAAGCAATCTTCCTGTAGCAGTCCACAGAGAATGTATGTGTGTTCCAAACTATATCCATCTAACCCTAACATATGTAACATTAAGAACATTTCAAGCAAAAGGTTCAACTCCATAACTTATAGGTATAAAAGTGTTTTGTGTGAGGATTCTCTCTATGGAGTTGACAATGGGTGTACACACACTCTCATGAGAAATTAGGCAGTTATGTACAAGTAACAAGCAAACATTGATCTTATGATATGAACACCAACAAATGAGACTTCCACCACTATTTCCAAAAACTTACTTAGGATCAAAACGATCAACACAAAAGGTTGCAACATGACTTAGGTTTGGGGCTATATGAAAAAAAATATGAAAATGATTCAAAAAGACTTCCAAGTACATACAAAGGGAATCTTATTAAATATTTCAGTAGATCACAATTCTCATTTGATGTACTTTTCAACTTTTCAAATTATTGAATGATAATGCTTTTCCTTATTCTTCCTTTTTTTTTTGAACTATTTGATGAACAAACACACGCCACTTTGGTATTCTTGCTATTTCTTCCTAACTTTGACTACTTTTTTTACTAACTCAAATGAAAGAAAATGTAAATTCCACACTTAGCATACACTTGGAAGTAAAAAGGGTAGAAAAATCAGTGTATAAGCTATACTCCAATGTAAAGAGGCATGGATGATGTGAGCATATGAAAAGAAAAGGCTATATGTGTTTATTGGCTCAAAGTCGGCTACTAGGTGTCTAAGATGGAAATGGTTAGATTAAAAGGTTCAGATATTAGTCCTAAGTTAACCTTTGTCATATCCCAAGTATATCCACCATCTTATCACAAACCATATAATGATGTTCTCAAAAGAAGTGCCTAATTCAATAGATTAATGAACACTTATCACAATTTGTTGCATTTGTAGGCTCTCAATTCTCTCCAAAATTCACATGAATACTTAAGCTAAAGAATTCTCTAGCTATATGTGCCAAACCACCATCTTACCACAAAGCTTGGATGAGTGCATTAGAAGTTTTGTGGGTGATTTAGTAAAAATGATTATGCTAGGTTTGGTGAATTCACGAAGATGACTATGAATAAGAATGAGAAAATATGTGATAAAGATGCATATATGATGCAAATTAAAAAAAATTGACACATGAAAATATGCCATAGAGTTTCAACAAGTATTTTAAATATTGAATTTGCACCACCAACACCCCTAACTTAAATGAAACATTGTTCTCAATGTTTAAGGCTCAAAATTGAATAGGGAGTAGCTAAAAAGGTTAGAATACACCTGATGGGTGATGTGAATAACTCACTAAGCACCAAGGATGATAACCTGAAATGAAAAAAGGAAACTAACCTGCAAACAAAAATAAACAAAACAACAACAAAGCAAAAAAAAAAAAAAAAAAAAAAGAAAACAAAACAAACAAAACAAATAAAGAAAAACATACCTATGTGGTGTGTTCAAGGTTGATAGACCAGATCCACAAGTGGATTGTCTTCCACTTCTGGAACTTGCCTATTAATTAAAACTTTAAGGCATTGACTATTTACTTTAAAGATCTAACCATCCGTAGGATTCTCTATTTCTACCGCCCTATGTACAAAAACATTCTTCACTACAAAAGAGTCAGTCTACCTAGATCGAAGTTTTCCTGGATGCTTATAGAGTCTAGAATCATATAAGCATATTTGATCATTAGGCTTAAATATTTTTCTCAAAATATTTTTATCATAAAATACTTTTATTTTAGCCTTATAGATTTTAGAGTTCTTATAAGCATCATATCTTAACTCCTCTAACTTGGTCGACTGAAATTTTCTAAGCTTACCTGCTTCTCTCATATCAAAATTAAAATGCTTGATGGCCCAAAAAGCTCGATGTTCGAGGTCCACAGGTAAGTGATAAGGCTTTCCAAAAACAAGTTTATAAGGTGACATGCCTAAGGGAGTTTTGAAAGCTATACGGTAGGCCTAAAGTGCATCTACTAGTCTCAAAGACCAATCTTTGCGATCCGGGTTGACTATTTTCTCTAAAATTTGCTTAATCTCCCAATTTGCAAGTTCTACCTGTCTACTTGTTTAGGGGTGATACGCAGTAGAAATCTTATGTACTACCCTGTATTTTTACATCAAAGCCTCAAAAGAAAGGCTACAAAAATGTGTACCCCAGTCGCTAATGATAGCACATGGTGTAGCAAATCGAGATAACACATTCTTTCTGAGAAATTTAATTACCATCCTATTATCATTGCTCTTGCAAGCTGCTACTTCCACCCATTTTGACACATAATCTACTGCTACAATAATAAATTGATATCCAAAAGAAGGAGGAAATGGTCCTATAAAGTCAATGTTCCAACAATAAAAAATTTCAATCACTAAAATTGGGTTTAAGGGCATCATATTACGATGAGACATAACTCCTAACTTTTGACACTTTTCACATGAGCGACAATAATTATTTGTATCCTTATATAACGTCGACCAATAAAATCCACACTATAAAATCTTTGCAGTGATTTTCTTCATTGAAAAATGGCCTCCACAAGCTTGGGAGTGACAATATTCCAAGACGCTAGCAATCTCTTCATTAGGGATGCAACGCCTTAAAATTTGGTCAGGGCAGTATTTGAAAAGAAAAGGTCATCCCAATAGAAATGATGTACATCAGGCATGAATTTCCTCTTATCCTAAGCGCTCCAATCCACTAGTATCTCACTTGAAGCTAAATAATTCACAATATGAGCCAACCATGGTAGAGAAGTAATAGAAAATAAATATTCATTAGGAAAATAATCTCTGATTGGCAAGTTTTCAGAAGTATCCTCAAATGTGAGCCTTGAAAGCTGGTCAACCACTACGTTCTCCAATCTTTTCTTGTCTTTTATGGTGATGTCTGTTAGCCATGGCAACCATTACCCAAGAGGGGAGTGAATTAGGTGATGACAAGTTTTAATGCAACTTTGACAAATTACGCATTTTAAATCACTCAATTAATAAATGCAGCGAAACATGCATAACAAAGGCACAACTATTAAGGATTACTCAAATACAACTTGGGTTAAAGGATAAATCAAGCAAATAAACTAGATATCAAGATCAACTCAAGCATATATAGTTAAAGCACAAATATAAAGAGATAGAGTTGAGAAGAGCAAACACTGAGATTTATCCTGGTTCAGCCACTAACCACTTGTGGCCTACGTCCAGTCCCCAAGCTTAACTTGAGATTTTCTTCACTATCTCCTAGACTTCATGGGTGCTAGAAAAACCTTTGTACATGCAAGAGCACTCTTCATACCTTGGGATACATCACCCTTGTACTAGAGCCTCCAATTTTTCAAGCTTCACAGGTGCTTGCTGACCTTTACAATTTTGAGCACTCAACACATTGGGATGCCTCACCCTTTGTGCTTGAGCCTCTACTTTCAAGGGATGCCTCACCCTTTATAATTATTGAGGGATATCTCACCTTCTTACAATGATTTCAAGATGAAGAGAAAGAATAAAAACTTTCACAAGAATAGATATACAACTTGAAGAACAAAGTATGGATAATAAGAAAACTCTCTCAAGAGTGAATAATACAAGTTGAAGCTCAATGAGTATAAAGGATTCACACTTTAAAGCTCAAAATATGATTTTTATAATTCAAGGATCAATTGTAGTGTTCAAGAGGTGTATAAGCTTCATACAACACTTATATATAGAGCCCAAGTGATAAAATAGCCATTGGGTAGTGTTTTATAATGATTTTCTATGAAAACTAGCCATTTATAGCGGTTAGAAACATTCCTGGGCACTTGGTAATCGATTACAAGTTTCATGTCATCAATTACAAGCTTTTTGGGTACTTTGTAATCGATTACACACTTCTTGTAATCGATTACACGACTTCTATCAATGTTGTAATCGATTACAGCATTTTCTGATTTTGAAAACTGACTTTAAAAGGTTATAACTTCTTCATTTCTTATTCGATTAAAGCGAATGACCACTCATTGGAAAGATATTTGAGTCTATTTTCATATGAAAGAATTTCAGAACAAAACTCAAAGTATTGTGAAAGATATGATCAAAATAGTAATCAAAGGTCAAATTTTCAAAACTCAAACTTTAATTGGTCATAACTTTTTCGTTTCCTATCTGTTTAAAGCAAATGACCACTCATTGGAAAGATATTTCAGTATATTTTCATATGAAATAAGTTTCAAAACAAAACTTAAAGTAATTTGAAAGTTATGATCAAAATAGTAACTAAATATCAGTTTTACAAAACACAAACTTGACTAATTTTCACAGATTTGAAATACCACTAAGACTAGCTTTCCAAAAACATTTTGTTGGGCATTTAAACATTTTAGAAACACTTATAAAGATGTTTAAAAATTTTTTGAGTTTAGTGTGATTCCTTTTTACCTTTACACAAGATCTAAGTCCTATAAGCTATTCTTGAAGAACCTTGAGACTTAATCTTTGCACTTTCAATCCTTTGGCTTCTTGATATAATCCAAGCTTCTGAAATTTTCTTCTCTTCATGTATTGCACAAGCTTGGAACATCTTTATTATTTTCATCCTTCTTGAGTTGAGCATAGTTGTGATCTTTTTACTTTCTTGTTGCAATGCTCACTCTTGGTACTTGGACTATCCTACAAGGTATTACTCACTTAAAACAAATATAATTAGTCCAAATTCATAACTCAATATCTTCATATACATGATTCATAAATGTATAACTATAGTTAGTCTAACATGCATATAAGACTTTTATAGATACATTCAAATAAGATATTTATCAATTACAAATAGATATGCCTATATAAGATGCAACAAAGAACACTTTACACATTTTTATCAAAATAGAATCAAATCCAATATTAATTCAATACAACTCATATAATGCATTATTGGATATATTATATGATAAATGTTATATATATCTCATTGCATGATTATTAAATGAAATATAATTAGATAAATTACATCATCATGCATGATATAATATATCTCATTAAGCACATCTATGTAACATGATTAATATTCTTTTATGATGTATTTGACATCTATTAAGCACAACTATAAAGCATAAGCATCATTCTTTTTGTTTTGTATTTATCATCATCAAAACCTAACATATTAAACCATTGGGGCAAACCTATTTCTACAATCTCCCCCTTTTTGATGATGACAAATCACCAAAGAAAAATATGTTTAGCAATATATAAGAATATATATTCATGTAAGCATATCAAAAAATAAGCATAAGAACATATTTTTCTTTCCAATTTTCACTCCCCCTATTTGACATCAACAAAAAGGCTTAGGAAAGAAAGATAATATTTTTCTCTTTATAAATAAAACGCATGTTGTCAAAAGGAGTAGGATAGAGGGAAAGAGAATAAGAGATAATCTTCGTTGACATGTTGATAAAATTAACAATAAAACATTTCATGTCAGACAAGGATGTAAGCCAAGAGATATAAGCAATGAATTAAGAACTAGGATCTCCCTCAAAATATGCATATTATCAAAATATCAAACATAATAGTTTAACATAGTTATGCATATATTCTTAGTCAATAACTAAATGGAAGAAAAATATGTAAGATAAGTAAGATAAGCTCCCCCTTATTGAAGTATAAGATAGATAAAGGGAAATATGCATGCCAAGACCGTGTAAGCACATTACCGTAAAGAAAAGCAAGACAAAGATATATATTCTTAATCCATCAATAAAAAAACCATTTTAAAACTTCTCCCCCTTTCAAAAAGAATTTTATAATAACACATTACATTTCCAAAAGTATTTTAGAAAGGTAGAAGGGTTTTATATTGAAACTACATATTCCTTGAGAATGATCAAATCCAGATCAAAATAATATTTGAAAGTACATCTTCTCTCTTTCTTATTAAACAAGAGCCTTGAGAAAATAAAACACTTTAAAGAACAAGGCTTATCTTTTGAAGTTTAAAGAAGAGCTCTATAGAACATTTCAAAAGATCTATTTGAAAACTTTCTTAAGTATTCTCTCAAGATTTAATAAAACATTTCAAAGCAAATGAAGAGAATACCACATTTATAACACAAATCAAGTGATTTCCAAAATTTTAAGACAATTAGGAGGTAAAAATTCTTTCAAGTTCTTAAGACAAGTTCAAAAGATTCTCAAGGATATAAAACTAGAAAAGCTTCTAAAAGATTTTGTTTAAAAAAAAAACTTTTTAGTCAAATCATAAACTCTTTTCAAAACAAGTGCATGATTCTTATATGTGTTATACTACTAAGAAATCATATATCAAGTGTTGATACCCAATTTTGTCCATAATTTTTTTTTATTTTTGTTACTTAATCAATGTATGAACACTCAATTTTGTCCATAAAGTTTATTTCTAAACCTTGAAAAATGAATGAAAATCTAAAAAAATAAAAAGGAAAAAATGAAAAAAAGGAAAAAAGTTGAAAAAACTAAAGTGTTTAAGTCCCACATTGGAGAAGTCAAGCTCCTTCTCCCTCCCCTCCTCCTATATAAAGGGGTGCTTCTCAATGGTTTGGATATCCAAAATTTTTCACACTTGGGCTTAATACTAAGTATAAGAGCCTGAGAACTTTAGTAATTTTTTTTTACTTAGGCTTAATACAAAGTATAAGAGCCCGACACTTTGGTAATTTTTTTTCCTCCTTGCAAGTGGGTTGCTTTTCAAGGTTTAATTTGAAGAGAACGCGTGAGACTCTATGTGGACTTCTTTGAGCATAGCATTTTTATATGTCTTGGAGGTAAGTTTGCTCTCTCTTCTTTTTTTTTGGTTTGTTTGTATTTTTATTTTTTATTTTATTTTTACCTTTTATTTGGGCTTAAATAAAATTTGGGCCTTCTTTTTTTTTTTTTACTTGTTTGTGCTTGGATCTTTAGTCATTTTTAATTTTATTCTTATTTTTATTTATTTACTTTCTTTTGAATTGACATGTATTTATTAATTTAAGGTTTATATTATTTGTATTTTAATTTAACACACTCTTTTTTTATATATTAATTAGTTATTTAAAATTGTCCGATGACGAAAAAATTGGGAGAGGATTGAGCGCCGATCAAATACACTCTTTCTGATAATCTTGAGACTTTATATTGGATTTTGCTAGGAGCGCTAGCGAGGTCTAATCCCCCACATAAAAATTAAAATAATTTCGTAAACTAAAATATAATTTTTTTTAAACCAAAATAAAATCTTTCTTTTTGTAAAATAAAATATTCAAATAAAAGCGAACAATTCCGTATAGTCTCAGCATTATGACTATGGTGAGTTCAAAAGAAAAATTTTTTTTTTGTTTTTTTTTTAAAAATGATATTTTTTTTCTTTCTTTGCAAAAATTCATTTTAAATCATTTTATCCCATAAAAAATAAATATTTTGAAAAAAATTTCTTTGCAAAATTTACACAATTTCAATTCACCACTTTTATATAATATGTTGTAGACTTAGAATTTGTTTCAAAATAATAGATATTTAGTCACCCATTTCTAGTCTTAGTCATTTATCATTCTTGATATTATACTTGACAAAATGGGACATGTTAAAGTAAAAACCAAAAAAAAATATTTCTTTTCTTTTTTAAAGGACCAATTTAATTAATCTTGCAAATAACATTAGATTAAATAGGTAACCGTTCTTAGAACGGACGGTGTAGGGTGCTAACACATTCCCTACTCGTAATCAACCCCCGAACCATGAACTCTGAAACGCAGACCATCTTTTAGGTGTCTAATTGCACAATTCCATTTAATAGATAAAGCGATTGGTAGCGACTCCCAACACCCCGAGGTCATTTCCTCCTTGTTCTTTTTATTTTCGCAGCGCCCTTCGGGACGGTTGCGACAGCTGGCGACTCCGCTGAGGACATAGAGTGTTAAGCCTTGTTTTAATCTCATGTTATTTGCTCTTTGATTATGCTGGTCCATTTTTGTTTTGTTTGTTTATTTGTTTCATATTGTTGTACATTTTGTTTACATTACATGCATTGTATTTCTGCTTTGTAAATAAATTTACTTGCATGTTCTCTCATGTACACTTGCACACACAAACTCTATACCCGAGCTCAATACCTTGTAGGCTTAGATAGAGGGCGAAGTAGTATTGCTTTGTGAGACCTTTGGTCTCCGGTTAGGCACATGAAAATCCCTCACTCAAATTGAACTATTTCCGCTTGTAACCTATCATGGGTGAGGATGGAGGACTCTTGCTAGCCAAAGTGTTAGTGACAGCAAGAGGCAATTTGGGGACTTTTTGTTCAATAGGGGTCTAGAACCAAAGCTATCACTTACTGGTACATAGAACCCATCTTTTAGGACAAATACCAAGCTTAGGACCATGTCTCCGCATGCATATTTTTACTCTTGTTTTAGTATACTTATGTTTGCATTTTTTTATCATATTCATAATAATACAAAAAAAAATTATCTCTACGACACCCATATAGGACTTGTTCTCAATTAAAAGTCATGGATGAACTGGGTCAGTCACAAGAAGAGTTGAAAAGTGAAGTAAGCCAGCTAAAGGAACAAATGGCCAAGGTCTTAGAAGTTCTGCAAGCTTTGGAAAGAACGAAGAACACAAAGGGGACTCCTTCTGGAGCAAATGACGATCCTTCGGCTACGCCTACTCACCCACCTGGCTTTACGCCAATTCCTTAGCAATATCCTAGTGTCACCTCTCAAGGGGCCATGATGTCACTTGTCATCTACTCAAATAATCCTGAAACACATGTATCTTCATTTCCACCATATGACCTTCCACTTAGTTATGTGCCACCATTATCCACAAATACTCCTGAGGGTAGTGTACTGATAGTCATAACAACTTTAAACCCTCCAAACACTACCCAAGGATCTCAGCCAAATACTAGTGAGATTCCTTAGTACCCTGTTTCCATTCCACCTTATGGCCTTCCCCCTGGTTTTATGCCGTCACAAATTACCAACCCTCTTAAGAGTGGCTCATCATTGGTAATACCTACTTCAGGGCCTCAAATCTTGACTCTGGCCCAACCTCCTTTTTACATGCCACAATTTTTCCCTCATAAGATCACCGATACTTTTTCACTGAACCCTTCAATTGAAGGCATTCAATCCAAGGAGAAAATAGAAGTTCTTGAAGAAAGACTACGAGCTATAGAAGGAGCAAGTAGCTATGGTCTTCTGGATGCCTCAGAACTCTGCCTTGTCCCGAATGGGTTGATTCCTCCAAAATTTAAAGTCTCAGATTTTGACAAATATAAGGGGACTACTTGCCCAAAGAACCATCTGATCATGTACATCCGCAAGATGGCCTCACATGCTTATGATGACAAGCTATTGATTCATTTCTTCTAAGACAACTTAACTGGGGCAACTTCTAATTAGTATACACACCTGGAACGTGCCCATATACGATGTTTCAAGGACTTGGCTGTTGCTTTCTTGAGACAATATAAATACAACATTGATATGGCACCAGATAGATTACAGTTGCAGAATATGGTTAAAAAAGAAGTTAAAACCTTTAAGGAATATGCTCAACGGTGGAGAGAAATAGCTGCTCAGGTTGAACCCCCATTGACAGAAAAAGAAATGGTGGCTACATTCATCGATACTCTCCAATCTCCCTTCTATGACAAGATGATAGGGAGTGTGTCATCAAATTTCTCGGACATGGTCATCATTGGAGAAAGAGTTGAGGGAGGAATGAGAAGTGGGAAGATCGCTAAAAGTTCAATAGGGATGATTAGTGCCAAGAGGCCCCTAACAGGAAAGAAACAAGAAGGGGAAGCCCCTGTTGTGACTTTCGATCAGAGAAGTTTTGCCCAAGGGAGACATAGCTAAGTGTAACATCCCGAAAAATTCTTTATTTCATTATAAATAATCATTTTATAATATTTATGATTTTTAGGAATTTTTGTAGATTTTTTTGGAAATGATGAATATTTTAATATATTCTTCATTTTACGTGCGCATTGAGCGGAACCGGGATAACGAAATGTTTTCCCTGAGACTGGTAAACCTTGAACTGTCAATGTGTCAACGGGGGATCTTACTAAACCTGAGGTCATGCACAGTTTGCGAGGTTTACATTTTTTGAGGTTTTATCTGCTAGATAAAATCGCTGTATCATAAAATTATCTGATGAATAATAAAATATTATTTTCATCAATTGTAACTTTTATTCACTGAGAAAATAATTCTAGCAGTATAATTAATTATCTGTCGAATGTATCTAATTAAGGAGACAAGCTTACTATGTACTTTATCAAGAAACGCGCGAAGCTTCTCAAGGAAGCTTTGAGGGAAGCTTCTAGGAAGCTTCCTCCAACCACTTCTCTCTCTCTCTCCTCCCTTTTTGGTGCTGCACGGTTGACTAAGGGGGCATATTACATTTTTACTTCTCTCATTTTCTCCCCCTCACGTCTGCTCTCTTTCTCCCTTCTCTTTTCACTCCACAGCAGCAACACCTTTACCATCCACACCTCCATTTTATCTTCAAGCTATCACACTCCTTGTACCCATTTTGTGTTTGGAGGACCACCATCTTTGAGGAAATCATCTTCAAGAGTTCACCATTCTCTCCACTCTTCATCCTCTTCCACTTTAGAAGCTTAAAGGTTGGAGCTATAAGGTAAGAGCTCATGGCTTTCTCTTCCTCTCTTCTCATTTTCGTGACTCACGATCATTTTGGTGACCATGGGTATCCATTTCAAGATTTGGTTTTGATTTTGTAAGTTTGAATGTTCTAGGACTTTCAGGAAGCTAAGTACGAAATTTTTAAGCAAAAAAGGAGCATCCTTTCTTTGTGCTTCTCTAAGGTAAGAGGAAGACACTCCTCCTCAACCTCTATTAGCATTTAGAAACGTTGTCTGCGATTGATAGTGAGGGAACCCTATTAAGGGTCATCCTTTGTTTGCATGTTATTTTTAAGGTGTTTGTGCTATTAGATTGTTTTTGTATATATTGATGTATCTGAATGAGTTGGAATGTATAACATGGAAGGAAATGATGTCGAATTGGTTCTCGGATGGCCACGGTTTTGAGCCCAAACTTTAGGGTCCTTTGTGAACAATTGTAACAATTGGAATTCCAAAATAAAATCAACTATACATTATGTGATAAATGAAGAGAAACTTCTCCAAATCCGTCGAGTAGAGTTTCTGACCACTTGGGAGAGAAACTTCTCCAATGCCAAATCCGTCGAGTTAGAATGCCAAATCCGTCGAGTTAGTATGCCAAATCCGTCGAGTAGAATTCCTGACCGTTTAATAGAGAAATTTCCCCAATGTCAATATCCATCGAGTTTGAATGTCAATATTCGTCGAGTAGAGTTTCTGACCACTTGGGAGAGAAACTTCTCCAATGCCAAATCTGTCGAGTTAGTATGCCAAATCTGTCGAGTAGAATTCCTGACCGTTTAATAGAGAAACTTCTCCAATGTCAATATCTGTCGAGTTTGAATGTCAATATTCGTCGAGTAGAGTTTCTGATCACTTGGGAGAGAAACTTCTCCAATGCCAAATCCGTCGAGTTAGTATGCCAAATTCGTCGAGTAGAATTTCTGACCGTTTAATAGAGAAACTTCCTTAATGTCAATATCCGTCGAGTTTGAATGTCAATATTCGTCGAGTGACATATCTGTCGAGTAGAGTTTCTGACCACTTGGGAGAGAAACTTCTCCAATGCCAAATCCGTCGAGTTAGAATGCCAAATCCGTTGAGCAGAATTCCTGACCGTTTAATAGAGAAACTTCCCCAATGTCAATATCCGTCGAGTTTGAATATCATTATTCATCGAGTGACATATCCGTTGAGTAGAATTTCTGACCATATAGTACTTTTGTCGGTTCAACCTTGGAAGATTTCTCTAACGTCAACACCCGTCCGTCAAATTAGGATTTCTGTTGGCCTTCTAGTATATTCGACAGTTTTTTATCCCCATTCGACAAAAATTAATTTTTTGCCATTCTTGTGAAATAATGTTCTCCCATCTTTCATCATTCTGCCATGTTATTTTTTGTCGAAAGGTAGCCTCAATTTTATACTAGATACATTGTCTCCTTCAAATTCAAAAGTATAATTTATCATCCAATACCTAGCGATCAAATTAATGGTTTTGCTGGTGATTTCGGCCGTGTATCCTCCTGGACTCAAGGCTTTTGGACTAATATAAACATATTAATCATAAATAATTGGAGGACCAGAAACTAATTAGGGATTCATAAAGAGGGAAAATCAAGGAACGTGAGCATGCCTTACCACTAGTGAGAATTTTGAATAAAGGAAGAACATGAGTATGGGTGAGGTTGTGAGAAACATAATGAACCTAATGGTAGACTTCTATCATGACCATGAATGGGATTGTGGTTATCCTTAAAATGTGCTATGGGCTTGATGTGGATCCATGAATGGGATCAAACCTTGTTGTTAAATGATATGACATGCATTTGAAGCATGATTGACCTAGTTTGTCATGAGGAGCATGATTGAGTTATGCATTGAACAAAAAGAAAGAGAACGTCTGTTGGACTCTGTTAAGGCCGAGTTGCCTAGGAGATGATCGCACCTTAGTGGTACGAATAGACATGTATGGTCCTATAGTTGACCTTGAGGGCGTCGGGGCGCGGGCGTCTCACAGAGGGCAGTGGTAGCCCCTCTGGACCGTGAGACAAACCGATGCAAACGCACCTATGATCCTAACTGGACACAGTCCTATATCGAGATCTTGTAGGAATGGTGCTGTATAAAGCCTATTTGTGCAAAATGACTGATTATTTTCTGGAAAGCACTTGTTTTTATGGCTGACGAGATACTGGCATGTCTCCCTGATCATTCTCTCTGACTGCTTTGTGTCTAGCTCCATGGAGTAGGATTTTGACTATTGCATGCATGTGAACAGTGAGTCCATGCATCATCTAGCATTTATTCGTTATTATAACTTAGAATTGTTATCTTACAGTTAAATATGGATATGACTTCCTGGAACTGCTTATTTGTTTATTTCTGCTATTCAATGCTCATGATTATTATCAAAAATGCTATGTGAGCGCTTTGTGCCGTTTTGTCTCTTGTTGCTATAATTGGTAATGATGGTAGGATGTCTTACCTCTTCCCTGTCTTTCAATTATTTCCCATCTGTATATTGTGTCCTATCGAAGACGACGGCAAGGGAGGCGAAGCTCCCGAGTTTCTCGACTTTTGGCCCGATCGAGATTAGCGTCTAGTGTCGGATCATGGTGGCGCGCCCGAGTAGATTTCTGGGTTATGTACGTCTGACTTTCCTCGGAGGGCCAGACTATTGGTACATTAACCTGAACTCCGAGCAGTTCATCTACGAGGGTGAGGTGTCGATCTCACTAGGTTGGAGGCGTCATGATTCGCCCATCTTCACGAGTAGCATCAGAGTGTGTCTGGAATTCTACTTGCCCATCTGGGAGATGTGGGGTGATCGCCACTACACCCCACAGGAGGATACTTTTGTTTCCACAGCTCGGGCCCCGTCCCGTAGCTTTGTGGCTCCTATGGTAGTTTCCTCTGATGAGGAAGACCCCGAGGAGGTCCTTGAGGACGACCTCGCGGAGGATCCTGATACGATTCCTTCTCATTTGAGGGACTGAGATTACTTGTAGCTACTGAGGGCTACCAGTGTTTTATTTTGGGGACCTGATGTTTTGACTGTAGTGGGCTGTATATTCTGATATCGTGGGGGATGTGTATGTATAATCCTTTGGGGGCAAGTATAGTTTTGCTTTTTGATATACCAGGCTTTGTAACCAAATAGTTTGATGAATATATATATAATATATATATATATATGATATATATATATATATATATATATAGATGCAATGTTAATTTCCGTGTATGCTTTACTTCTGCTTTCGTTCTTTATCTCCATTGATGTTCCATCACCGTTGTTATTAATTATGGTTATTATATAAAAAATAATAATACTCGTCAATTTAATTACCCAACTATAATCAAGTAAATATATATTATATTAAAAGGAACCGGGTCTTAACTTAGATAATTTTATTTTCGCATTGTAATTGACAATGTGACGTTCCCTTCCAAAAAGGGGCGTTACACTAAGTTGGTATCAGAGCCCCAGTTTATGTTTCTTTGGGTCTTGTGATTGAGTCCATCTTGTTTGTGCTGTGTGTTCTCTGAATAGTAAATGCAAAGGTGTATTGTTTGGTATTCTTAGTGAATGCAACTGACTTTTCTATGTTTCCAGTTAATCCGATTTGAGAAAGTAAGATGGCGCGAAGGGAAGACATGGCAGCGGCAATAGCGGCAATACAGAGGATGGCTAAGGCCGTCACACAACAGACTGAACAAGCTGCCCAGCAACAAGAGAGAGTTGCACAACAACAAGAGCGAGCTACTCAACAGCTCGAGGCTACTGCAGATGCTCAAAACTTGGCAGAGTTTTGACGCCACAACCCTCCTCAATTTAAAGGAGAGTTTGATCTGGACAAGGCTAGTCTGTGGATCAAGGAGTTAGAAAAAGTCTTTCGAGGAATGAACTGCGCCGAGGATAAGAAGGTGAACTATGCTACTTTTATGTTGGTGGACAATGCTAAAAACTGGTGGAACGGAGTGCAGAGAATGTTAGAAGCTGCAAACTGTGAGATTACTTGAGACTTATTCAAGGAGAACTTCTTAGATAAGTATTTTCCTGCAAGCGCAAGACACGCGAAGGAGTCAGAGTTTCTCAACCTACGACAAAGGAATATGACCATTAGTGAGTATGCGGCCAGATTCGAAAACTTGTCACAGTTTTCGACGTACTTTCAGAATCAACCAAATGAAGCACGGAAATGCCGAAGATTCACGGAAGGATTGAGGTATGAGGTGAAGAAGGTTGTGATCACCTTGAAGATCAATGAATTCTCAGAACTGCTGGATATTTGCTGTGACGTAGAGGCTCTAGAGGAATCTAGAGATACGATGAGCAGAAACTTTGGGCCTACGAGGTTCCAGAGAGGCGGCGATAACAGTGCTAACCGCTTCCAGAAGAAGCCATACTCCCAACCAATGAGAAATCAGTAACAGGCCATGGGTGGAAGTTCTGGTGGAGGTTTTACTGGGAACCGGACTGGCCAGAACGTGGTGTACCCTTCCAAATGCCAGAAGTGCAGAAAGGATCATCTAACAAGGGATTGTTCTATCAAAGGGATTATCTGTTTCTGATGTAGAAAACCTGGACATATCTACAGAGACTGCAATCAAGCGAAGGCTGAACCTTCAATGAATGCTGCAAAAGCCAAGAAAACCACAAGCTGGAGGGTGAGTTTACACCATGAGCGGAGCTGAAGCCTCCGAATCCGAAGATTTGATACAAGGGGAAGGCACCATAGAAGGTAATCTTTTAAGTATACTGTATGACTCTGGGGCAACCCATTCTTTCATATCATATGACTGTGTGCAAAGACTTGGTTTGCTAGTGTCTATCTTACCTTTTGACTTAACTGTTTATACCCCCACTGATAAACCGGTAGTTACTACCAAAGTCTGTCTAAACTGTTCATTGGTTGTTGAAGGTCGAACCTTTTCGGTCGATCTGATCTGTTTACCCCTTTCCCAACTAGATATTATCTTAGGGATGGACTGGTTGTCTTTCAACCATGTTCTGTTAGACTATTCCAGAAAGACCATAGTTTTTCCCATAGATGAGAATTCTAGATTTCTGACGGCCAACCGAGTTCAAGCTCTCTTGAAAGAAGGAGCTCACGTATACATGCTACTGTCTTCTTTGAAAGTCGAGAGCGAGGTTGATGTAAACACAATTCCAGTGGTGAATGAATTTCCCGAAGTCTTTCCTGATGATGTACCTGGTTTACCACTGGCTCGAGAGATAGAGTTTGCTATTGACCTAGTACCGGGAGCTGGTCCCGTGTCTATAGCACCTTATAGGATGACATCGAAAGAGTTAGCTGAGCTCAAGAAATAGCTAGAAGAGCTTTTGGAAAACTAATTTTTCAGACCAAGTGTGTCACCGTGGGGAGCACCAGTGCTGTTAGTTCGCAAGAAGGATGGCACATCAAGATTATGTGTGGACTATCGACAGTTGAACAAAGTAACGATCAAGAACAAGTATCCACTCCTAAGAATTGACGATTTAATGGACCAACTGAAGGGAGCAACGGTGTTTTCAAAGATTGATTTGCGATCTGGGTATCATCAAATACGAGTAAAGATGGAGGATATACCTAAGACTGCTTTCCGTACCCGATACAGTCATTACGAATATCTCGTGATGCCATTTGGCATGACGAATGCACCAGCTATTTTCATGGACTACATGAACCGAATCTTCCATCCTTACTTGGACAGATTCGTTGTGGTCTTCATTGAGGACATTCTGGTATACTCTCAAAATTAGGAGGACCATGTCGAACACCTCAGTATAGTTCTTCAGATTCTGAAGGAAAAGAAACTGTATGTCAAACTGTCAAAATGTGAATTTTGGCTGGAAGAAGTTAAGTTTTTGGATCACGTGATCTCGAAGGATGGGATTATGGTGGATCCATCAAAAGTGGAGGCAGTACTGCAGTGGGAAAGGCCAACGTCAGTGACGGAGATCCGAAGCTTCGTGGGTTTAGCAGGATATTACTGGAGGTTCATTGAGGGATTCTCCAAGATTGCTGGACCACTTACACAACTCACAAGGAAAAACCAAGCTTTTGAGTGGACCAACAGCTGTGAGCAGAGTTTCCAAGAGTTGAAGAATCGGCTGACTACCTCACCAGTGTTAGTGCTACCCGATCTGAATGAGCAGTTTGAAGTATACTATGACGCTTCTTACCAAGGACTGGGATCCGTACTTATGCAGCATGGAAGGGTAGTGGCTTATGCTTCAAGGCAGTTGCGAGTGCACTAGAAGAACTACCCGGCGCACGACTTGGAGTTAGCGGCTGTAGTTTTTGCTCTGAAGATATGGAGGCATTTTCTCTACGGAGCGACGTTCAACATTTTCAGTGATCACAAGAGTCTGAAGTATTTGTATGATCAGAATGAGTTGAACATGAGGCAGCTAAAGTGGTTAGAGTTCCTGAAGGATTATGATTTCCAACTCCTATATCACCCTGGCAAGGAAAATGTTGTGGCAGACGCCCTGAGTAGGAATATGATCAGTGTCTCTGCCCTGATGATCAAGGAAAAGGATATGCTAGAGCAGTTTAGAGATATGTGGTCTTTTGTGGAGTTAGAACCAGGGAAGATTTGCATGAATATGGTTACCATCTCAAGCGAGTTAATGGATGACATAAGGGAAAAGCAGAAGATTGACAAGTTCTTATGAAAAGTAAGAGAGCAAGTGAAGCAAGGTAATGAAATGACATTTACGGAAGGAACAGACAGAATTCTGAGGTTTCGTGGAAGAGTTTGTATTCCCCGAGACCAAGAACTTAGAGAGTTTATCATCAATCATGCTCATACAAGCCAACTGATTATGCATCCAGGCATAACAAAAATGTACCAAGATTTAAAGAAGTTGTTCTGGTGGCATGGAATGAAGAGTGACGTCACTAGATGCGTATCGACTTGTCTGGTTTGTCAAAAAGCTAAAGTGGAACATCAGAGACCAGTGGGATTGCTGCAACCGTTGTCTATTCCTGAATGGAAGTGGGACAGTATTGCCATGGATTTTGTAGTCAGATTGCCAAGAACAAGAAAAGGTCATGATTCGATTTGGGTAATTGTAGACCGACTCACGAAATCAGCACATTTTCTCCCGATCAACATAAGATACAAACTGGAGAGACTAACTCAGATCTATATTGGAGAAATTGCTAGACTGCACGGTGTACCTACAAGTATTGTTTTGGATAGAGATCCGATATTTACTTCAAATTTCTGGAAGAGTTTGCAAGAAGCGTTGGGGATGAAGTTACGTCTGAGTTCTGCTTATCACCCACAGACTGACGGTCAATCAGAGAGGACGATCCAATTTTTGGAAGATTTGCTTGGAGCTTGTGCCATAGAGCAGACTGGAAGTTGGGATGACATTCTACCATTGATAGAATTCACCTACAACAACAGTTATCATTCGAGCATAGGGATGGCACCCTATGAAGCTCTGTATGGGCGATGGTGTCGGACACCCCTGTGTTGGTACCAAGACAGTGAGCGCCGTACTATTGGACCAGAGATTATACAGTAGACAACTGAGAAGGTTAAGATAATTCAGGAAAAGATGAGGACAGCTCAGAGTCGGCAAAAGAGTTATGCAGACCAAAAGAGAAAGCCTCTTGAGTTTGAGGAAGGCGAGTATGTATTCCTGAAAGTCACACCTACGACTGGGGTAGGCCGGGCCCTAAAATCTAGAAAACTCACTCCAAAATTTCTTGGACCATACCCAATCATTCGCCGAGTAGGTCCTGTAGCCTACCAAATAGCCTTACCTCCTTTCCTTTCAAACATTCATAATGTTTTCCATGTGTCACAACTTCGAAAATACCTTCCTGACTCAAGTCATGTCATAGCACCGGATACAGTGCAATTAAAAGAAAACTTAACTTATGTGGCACATCCTGTAAGAATCGAGGATAGAAGGATAAAGCAATTAAGAGGCAAGGAGATCGCATTGGTGAAGGTAATCTGGAACGAGGTGACTGGAGATGTAACCTAAGAGCTGGAAGACAAAATGAAGGAGCAACACCCACGGTTATTCTGAGGTATGCAAATTTCGAGGATGAAATTCCTTTTTAGAAGGGGAGTGTTGTAACATCCCAAAAAATTCTTTATTTCGTTATAAATAATCATTTTATAATATTTATGATTTTTAGGAATTTTTGTGGATTTTTCTGGAAATGATGAATATTTTAATATATTCTTCGCTTTGCGTGCACACTGAGCGGAGCCGGGATAACGAAATATTTTCTCTGAGGCTGGTAAACCTTGAACTGTCAACGTGTTGACGGGAGATCTTATTAAACCCGAGGCCAGGCACAGTTTGCGAGGTTTATGTTTTTCGAGATTTTATCTACTAGATAAAATCGTTGTATCATAAAATTATCTGATGAATAATAAAATATTATTTTCATCAATTGTAACTTTTATTCACTGAGAAAATAATTCTAGCAGTGTAATTAATCATCTGTCGAATGTATCTAATTAAGGAGACAAGCTAACTATACACTTTATCGAGAAACGCGCGAAGCTTCTCAAGGAAGCTTTGAGGGAAGCTTCTAGGAAGCTTCCTCCAACCACTTCTCTCTCTCTCCTCCCTTTTTGGTGCTGCACGGTTGACTAAGGGGGCATATTACATTTTTACTTCTCTCATTTTCTCCCCCTCACGTCTGCTCTCTTTCTCCCTTCTCTTTTCACTCCACAGCAGCAATACCCTTACCAACCACACCTCCATTTTATCTTCAAGCTGTCACACTCCTTGCACCCATTTTGTGTTTAGAGGACCACCATCTTTGAGGAAGTCATCTTCAAGAGTTCACCATTCTCTCCATCTTCATCCTCTTCCACTTTAGAAGCTTAAAGGTTGGAGCTTTAAGGTAAAAGCTCGTGGCTTTCTCTTCCTCTCTTCTCATTTTCGTGACCCACAGTCATTTTGGTGACCATGGGTATCCATTTCAAGATTTGGTTTTGATTTTTTAAGTTTGAATGTTCTAGGACTTTCAGGAAGCTAAGCACAAAATTTCTAAGCAAAAATGAGCATCCTTTCTTTGTGCTTCTCTAAGGTAAGAGGAAAACACTCCTCTTCAACCTCTATTAGCATTTAGAAACGTTGTCTGCAATTGATAGTGAGGGAACCGTATTGAGGGTCATCCTTTGTTTGCATGTTGTTTTTAAGGTGTTTGTGCTATTAGATTGTTTTTGTATATATTGATGTATCTGAATGGGTTGAAATGTATAACATGGAAGGAAATGATGTCGGATTGGTTCTCGGATGGCCACGGTTTTGAGCCCAAACTTTGGGGTCCTTTGTGAACAATTGTAACAATTGGAATTTCAAAATAAAATCAACTATACATTATGTGATAAATGAAGAGAAACTTCTCCAAATCCGTCGAGTGGAGTTTCTGACCACTTGGGAGAGAAACTTCTCCAATGCCAAATCCGTCGAGTTAGAATGCCAAATCCGTCGAGTTAGAATGTCAAATCCGTCGAGTAGAATTCCTGACCGTTTAATAGAGAAACTTCCCCAATATCAATATCCGTCGAGTTTGAATGTCAATATTCATCGAGTAGAGTTTCTGACCACTTGGGAGAGAAACTTATCCAATGCCAAATTCGTCGAGTTAGTATGCCAAATCCGTCGAGTAGAATTCCTGACCGTTTAATAGAGAAACTTCCCCAATGTCAATATCCATCGAGTTTGAATGTCAATATTCGTCGAGTAGAGTTTCTGACCACTTGGGAGAGAAACTTCTCCAATGCTAAATCCGTCGAGTAGAATTTCTAACCGTTTAATAGAGAAACTTCCCCAATGTCAATATCCGTCGAGTTTGAATGTCAATATTCGTCTAGTGACATATCCGTCGAGTAGAGTTTCTGACCACTTGGGAGAGAAACTTCTCCAATGCCAAATCCGTCGAGTTAGAATGTCAAATCCGTTGAGCAGAATTCCTGACCGTTTAATAGATAAACTTCCCCAATGTCAATATCCATCGAGTTTGAATATCATTATTCGTCGAGTGACATATCCGTCGAGTAGAATTTCTGACCATATAGTACTTTCGTCGGTTCAACACTTGGAAGATTTCTCCAACGTCAACACCCATCCGTCGAATTAGGATTTCTGCTGGCCTTCTAGTATATTCGATAGTTTTTTATCCCCATTCGACAGAATATTCATTCGACAGAAATTGATTTTTTGCTATTCTTATGAAATAATGTTCTCCTATCTTTCATCATTCTGCCATGTTATTTTTCGTCGAAAGGCAGCCTCAATTTTTTATACTAGATACATTATCTCCGTTGAATTCAAAAGTATAATTTATCACCCACCACCTAGCGATCAAATTAATGGTTTTGCTGGTGATTCTGGTCGTGTATCTTCTTGGACTCAAGGCTTTTGGACTAATATAAACATATTAATCATAAATAATTGGAGGACCAGAAACTAATTAGGGATTCATAAAGAGGGAAAAACAAGGAACGTGAGCATGCCTTACCACTAGTGAGAATTTTGAATAAAGGAAGAACATGAGTATGGGTGAGGTTGTGAGGAACATAATGAACCTAATGGTAGACTTCTATCATGACCATGAATGGGATTGTGGTTATCCTTAAAATGTGTTATTGGCTTGATGTGGATCTGTGAATGGGATCAAACCTTGTTGTTAAATGATATGACATGCATTTGAAGCATGATTGACCTAGTTTGTCATAAGGAGCATGATTGAGTCATGCATTGAACAAAAAGAAAGAGAACGGTCGTTGGACTTTGTTAAGGCTGAGTTGCCTAGGAGATGATTACACCTTAGTGCGGGTGCGAATAGACATGTGTGGTCCTGTAGTTGACCTTGAGGGCGTCGGGGCACGGGCGTCTCACAGAGGGCAGTGGTAGCCCCTCTGGACCGTGAGACAAACCGATGCAAATGCACCGATGATCCTGACTGGACACAGTCCTATATCGAGATCTTGTGGGAATACCGCTATATAAAGCCTTTTTTGTGCAAAATGACTGATTATTTTTTGGAAAGCACTTGTTTTTATGGCTGACGAGATACTGGCATGTCTCCCTGATCATTCTCTCTGACTGCTTTGTGTCTAGCTCCATGGAGTAGGATTTTGACTATTGCATGCATGTGCACAGTGAGTCCATGCATCATCTAGCATTTATTCGTTATTATAACTTGGAATTGTTATCTTACAGTTAAATATGGATATGACTGCCTGGAACTGCTTATTTGTTTATTTCTGCTATTCAATGCTCATGATTATTATCAAAAATGCTATGTGGGCGCTTTGTGCCGTTTTGTCTCTTGTTGCTATAATCGGTAATGATGGTAGGATGTCTTACCTCTTCCCTATCTTTCTATTATTTTCTATCTGTATATTATGTTCTATCAAAGACGACAGCAAGGGAGGCGAAGCTCCTGACTTTCTCGACTTTTGGCTTGATCGAGATTAGCGTCTAGTGTCAGATCATGGCGGTGCGCCCGAGTGGATTTCTGGGTTATGTACGTTTGACTTTCCTCGGAGGGCCAGACTATTGGTACATTAACCTGAACTCCGAGCGGTTCATCTACGAGGGTGAGGTGTCGATCTCACTAGCTTGGAGGCGTCATGATTCGCCCATCTTCACGAGTAGCATCAGAGTGTGTCTGGAATTCTACTTGCCCATCCGAGAGATGTGGGGTGATCGCCACTACACCCTACAGGTGGATACTTTTGTTTCCATAGCTCGGCCCCGTCCCGTAGCTCTGTGGCTCCTATAGTGGTTTCCTCTGATGAGGAAGACCCTGAGGAGGTCCTTGAGGACGACCTCGCGGAGGATCCTGATACGATTCCTCCTCATTTGAGGGACTGAGATTACTTGTAGCTACTGAGGGCTACCAATGTTTTATTTTGGGGGCCTGATGTTTTGACTGTAGTGGGCTGTATATTCTGATACCGTGGGGATGTGTATGTATAATCCTTTGGGGGCAGGTATAGTTTTACTTTTTGATATACCAGGCTTTGTAACTAAACAATTTGATGAATATATATATATATATATATATATATATATATATATATATATATATATATATATATATATATATATGAAGATGCAATGTTAATTCCAGTGTATGATTTACTTCTGCTTTTGTTCTTTATCTCCATTGATGTTCCGTCACTGTTGTTATTAATTATGGTTATTATATCAAAAAAAAAATACTCATCAATTTAATTACCCAACTATAATCAAGTAAATATATTTTATATTAAAAGGAACCGGATCTTAACTTAGATAATTTTATTTCTGCATTGTAATTGACAATGTGATGTTCCCTCCTAAAAAGGGGCGTTACACTAAGTGCCTATCAACCCTCAGCCATCCTTCCAATTTCCCTACATGCCTTACAACCCATACATTGCTAATGTCTCCCAAGCTCCATACCCTCAACCTTATCACCCAATAATCCCTTATCGTGCACCATCTCCTATCCCAAACCAAACACTCCCTACCATGTCATCTCAACCAACCCAACCATGGGCCCAAAACTCAAACACAAGCCCACTAAGGCCGATAAAATAGGATAATGGAAGAGAAAAAAGAGAAATGGCTAGCCCGATTGGAAAATCGAGAACCAAAAGTGAAGGGAGTCCCCATCTGTGACTTTCGACAAAGCTTTTGAAGTGCAGTGACCGCTATCGAGGATGATTAACCCATCAATTATGGTGTCAATCCGGTGTGCCCTTGTTCCTGAGATGCAGAGCTGAACAATTGGAAGATCATCAATTTTTTTCATGACCTTTGAGATTGATACAAAGTAATTCTATAATCCTATAATTCTGCCTAAGGCTTTAGGAAGATATGATTGAGAAAATAGGCTCACATGTTTCCTTTTCAATATTTACTATCAATAAATGCATTTTCTTGCCATTCTTTTAGTTTTTGTCCAACTATCACCTTCATTCATTACCTTTTTACTTGTGCGGATCTGAAAGTGATTCTCTTGAAATGACGGTGCTATGACCCCATTATATAATTTTGACCATCCTATTAAAAAAGATAATGGTGACAATTGGGAACAATAGAACAAAAGGCTAAAGAAATTCAACCCCATGGAGAGTCAACAGAAGTGATTGATTCAAGGGTAGAGGATGAAAAAGAAAAAGTTAAAGTTGGCACTCCCATAAAAGAAGATGAGCGAAGCAAGTTGGTTAAGCTTTGATGTGATTATTGTGACATTTTCGCATGGTCATACTAAGAATGGATCCGAGCTTGGCTTCCCACAAAATTCTGCTATACCCCAATGCTGAGGCGAAGAAGTAGAAATTGAGGAGAATGCAACCCTAAAATAAAAGGAAGAAGTCACCCAAGCAATTAGAAGCAGGATTTTTGAAAAGGAACAAATAAGTAATCACTTGTGCATTAACTTTTGGTCTTAAAATTAAAGTTTTGAAAATAAATAATCATGATTTAAAAATGAAGATTGGCCATCTTTCTCTATCCTTCACAATCCGTAATATCCCTTGTTACCCCCTTTTGAGCTTGAAAATTTTCTTTAAAGAACCTCAGACAAGGATCACCTCTACACTAGAGGTTAGAAAAATAAAAAAGAAGAAGAAAAAGGAAAAGAAGAAGATAGGCAAATGATGAAAATAAAAAGGGAAAGAATACAAAAGTAAATGAAAAGTTTTAGTACTTTTGACAATGCCAAAAGCAATTGACAAAGTTTGCTAAAGATCCTTAATCTCATTCAACCTTTAAACACTTGTTTGAGCCTTATATCCTTATTTTCATAACCCTTAACCTTGGTCACGTTACAAGTTTAAAAAAGTCCATTCTGATCAATGAAGGATTATTTTCATTTTTATTAACTTTAATTCTGAGACAAAAGGTTCATGCACTTCTGATTTTTCAATTCCTTGCTCCTACATTAAAAAAAATAAAAAAATAAAAAAAAAGAAAAAAGAAAAGTGGCTCACTAGGTTGAAAACCTGAAAAGGCGACCTAGGCAAAAGTTAAGGTGACCCGCTAGGTTGAAAACTTAAAAAGAGTGACCTAGGCAAAAGTTAGGGTCAAAAATGGTATCTGACACATCCGAGAAAATGGAGTTGCCTCAAGTCACAAACTGGGACAGTTTGAGTTCATTAAGGCCAAACTGGGGCAGTCTGAATTTGTCATCAAATGCTTCGATACACAAAGACTTGGGTCGAACTAGGGCAGTTTAAATATATGAAGTCTTGTCATGAAAAGCTCCTAATGCGTGAAGACGGGGTCAAATCATATTCTTGGAAATAGACAAAGGGGTGTTCAAGGTTGCATACATGGGAAATTAACACTAATCATCCTAGAGAGCATCACTGGAAGAGTTGGAAAGCTCCACCCAAACATTTCTTGTAAACCTTTCAATTCTAATCCCTTTTGAATTGTTTTTCTTATACTTTTCCTTTCCATAAGGATAACCCATTTTCGCTGCAACCTATTGTTGATGCATTTCTCATGATAGACTTATATTGAGATGTGAAACATGTGACAATATTGCAAAAGCATTTAGATTTGCTTGAAAGGTCATGGGAAATACAATGAATTCCTGATAAGAGTGTTGATGAGAAAAGAAAGGATAGTCAGGTCACTATCACATCTAATGCACACCTCAAGGGTCATCCCGACTGGATATTTTAACCATTGGCTGAATAGACAAATGAAAGGATACCAATAAATCCCATTCCAGTTCATCTTTGAAAATGGTTGCAATCATGTCCTTAGGGGTCGTGGAGACAAAAAAAAAAAGACAAAAAAGTAAAAAAAAAAGTTTTCATACTCTCATACATCTAAAGCATGCATAGTGCACTATTTCATTTTGCTAGCCTTGACCTACAAAGGTCCAACTTGCTGTTTCCTTTTCTGGATCCCCGTATTCGTTGTCTTTAATGTTTTTGGGTCCCCGTACCCATTGCCTTTAAGTTTATTTAAGCTTCAACGGATACCTGACTCCGTAAGTTTTTTACCTTTTATGGGTACCCGTACCCATCTCTTCTTGTTGTTTCCTTTTCTAGGTCCCCGCACCCATTGTTTTATGTTTTCAGGTCCCCATACCCATTACCTTTAAGTTTTTTGTTAAGCTTCAATGGATACCCGACTCCGTAAGCTTCTTACCTTGCTTTTAAGTTTTTGTTAAGCTTCAACGGATACCCGACTCTGTAAGCTTCTTACCTTATTTTTGTTAAGCTTTAGTGGACACCTGACTCCGCAAGTTTTTTACATTTTTTTGGGTTCCCATACCCATTGTTCTATGTTTTCGGGTCCCCGTACTCATTGCTTTTAAGTTTCTTGTTAAGCTCTGGCAGATACCCTACTCCGCAAGCTTTTTATCTTCATGCTTTAAGTTTTTTTGTTAAACTTCAACGGATACCTGATTCCGTAAGCTTCTTATCTTGTTTTTACTAAGCTTCAGCGGATACCTGACTCCGTAAGCTTCTTACCTTATTTTTGTTAAGCTTCAGCGAACACTTGACTCTGCAAGCTTTTTACATTTTTTTTGGGTTCCCATACCCATTGTTCTATGTTTTTGGGTCACCGTACTTGTTACTTTTAAGTTTCTTGTTAAGCTCCGGCAGAT
Source organism: Ormosia semicastrata (assembly GCA_029884595.1). NCBI lineage: Eukaryota > Viridiplantae > Streptophyta > Magnoliopsida > Fabales > Fabaceae > Ormosia > Ormosia semicastrata. Next base: position 50,144,599 of record JAQQTO010000053.1, on the reverse strand, counting down.
ACCCTGACTCCACAAGCTTTTTACCTTTCGGGTCCCCGTAGCCATTGCTTTTAAGTTTCTTGTTAAGCTCCGGCGGATACCCTACTCCACAAGCTTTTTATCTTCATGCTTTAAGCTTTCTGTTAAGTTTCAGCGGATACCTGGCTCCGCAAGCTTTTTACCTGTTTGGATTCCCATACCCATTGTTTTATGTTTTCGAGTCCCCGTACCCATAAGTTTTTGTCAAGTTTCAGTAGATACTCGACTCAGCAAGTTTTTTACCATTTCTGCTTTAAGTTTTTTTGTTAAGCTTCAACGGATACCCAACTCTGTAAGCTTCTTACCTTGTTTTTGTTAAGTTTCAGTGGATACTTGACTTTGCAAGCTTTCTACCTTTTCGGTCCTCGTATCCATTGTTTTATGTTTCTAGGTCCCAGTACCCATTACCTTTAAGTTTTTTGTTAAGTTTCAACAGATACTCCGCAAGCTTTAAGTTTTTACCTTTAAGCTTTTTACCTTTTCTGCTTTAAGTTTTTTGTTAAGTTTCAGCAGACATTGAATCCGTAAGCTTTTTACCTTTTCATGGACAAAATTGAATCAATTTATTTGTTTTTCATTTATTCTAAATGTAAAACAAAGAAGGGCAGTTGTTGATACCCAATTTTGTCCATAATTTTTTTATTTTTGTTACTTAATCAATGTATGAACACTCAATTTTGTCCATAAAGTTTATTTCTAAACCTTGAAAAATGAATGAAAATCTAAAAAAATAAAAAGGAAAAAATGAAAAAAAAGAAAAAAGTTGAAAAAACTAAAGTGTCTAAGTCCCACATTGGAGAAGTCAAGCTCCTTCTCCCTCCCCTCCTCCTATATAAAGGGGTGCTTCTCAATGGTTTGGATATCCAAAATTTTTCACACTTGAGTTTAATACTAAGTATAAGAGCCTGAGAACTTTAGTAAATTTTTTTTTACTTGGGCTTAATATTAAGTATAAGAGTCCGAGACTTTAGTAATTTTTTTTTCCTCCTTGCAAGTGGGTTGCTTTTCAAGGTTTAATTTGAAGAGAATGCGTGAGGCTCTGTGTGGACTTCTTTGAGCATAGCATTTTTATACGTCTTGGAGATAAGTTTGCTCTCTTCTTTTTTTTTTTTTTTTTGGTTTGCTTGTATTTTTATTTTTTATTTTATTTTTACCTTTTATTTGGGCTTAAATAAAATTTAGGCCTTTTTTTTTTTTTGTTTGTGCTTGGATCTTTAGTCATTTTTAATTTTATTCTTTTTATTTATTTACTTTCTTTTGAATTGACATGTATTTATTAATTTAAGGTTTATATTATTTGTGTTTTAATTTAACACACTCTTTTTTTATATATTAATTAGTTATTTAAAATTGGCCAACGACGGAAAAATTGGGAGAGGATCGGAGCGCCGATCAAATACACTCTTCCCGATAATCTTGAGGCTTTATATTGAATTTTGTCAGGAGCGCTAGCGAGGTCTAATCCCTCACATAAAAATTAAAATAATTTCGTAAACTAAAATACAACTTTTTTTAAACCAAAATAAAATCTTTCTTTTTGTAAAATAAAATATTCAAATAAAAGCGAACAATTCCATATAGTCTTAGCATTATGACTGTGGTGAGTTCAAAAGAAAAATTCTTTTTTTGTCTTTTTTTTTCAAAAATAATCTTTTTTTTCTTTCTTTGCAAAAATTCATTTTAAATCATTTTATCCCATAAAAAATAAATATTTTAAAAAAAAAATTCTTTGCAAAATTTACACAATTTCAATTCACTACTTTTATATAATATGTTGTAAACTTAGAATTTGTTCCAAAATAATGGCTATTTAGCCACCCATTTCTAGTCTTAGTCATTTATCATTTTTGATATTATGCGTGACAAAATGGGATATGTTAAAGTAAAAATCAAAAAATAATATTTCTTTTCTTTTCTAAAAGACCAATTTAATTAATCTTGCAAATAACATTAGATTAAATAGGTAACCGTTCTTAGAACAGACGGTGTAGCTTGCTAACACCTTCCCTACCCGTAATCAACCCCCAAACCATAAACTCTGAAACGCAGACCATCTTTTAGGTGTCCAATTGCACCATTCCATTTAATGGATAAAGCGATTGGTGGCGACTTCTAATACCCTGAGATCATTTCCTCCTTGTTCTTTTTATTTTCACGGCGCCCTTAGGGACGGTTGCGGCATCAAGAGAATCATAGATATCAAACATTCACCATGATGGAATATGCTATAGGGATCAAAACATGTATAGAACTAATATCATTCACCCTATATGTAATGACAAAAATAGCAAGTTAATATCCAATTAAGCACTTTGTCAATGCTAAGCATACTTCTCATGTAAGGAAAGCATCTAATAATTTAAGATCAAATTATCAACAAGTATCATACAACGCATACCATAACAACTTAAGGATAGAGATACTTATTGAAAGAGTGATGCTTCGTTAGAATGTTGTTCGTTTATTGGATCTTTGAGTTTGGGCTTTCTTCCATTGAGTATTCCATTTCATTGTTCTTGAAGAAAGTCTCCGCTTGTCTCTTTTCATCCAACTCTTCTCTTTGTCCACATATGCTTGACATTTCAATATTTGATGACTATCTTTGAAGCACATAGAGACACTTGCAAAGCTAACTCTAAAAGTGCTCTAAAACATAGGTTAGCATCAAATATCATTTAAGCTCATTTACAAGCATAATTTAGGTTGATATATAATGTAAAACATGTACCACATTATCAACCATGAATTGTTAGCTATAAAGAGAACAAAAGAATGATATATGCACTTAAATCCAAAAATATGATTTAAGTAATTTAAGACATGATTCAAGTTTATCAAGAAACACATGATCAACATCAAAACTTATATAAGCATTTTGGGGCAAACAATGATCATGTAAGGCATGTAATATCAAGTAAGGAATTCTAGTATGCACACATGCCAATCAAGAACAAAAAGTCCCTTATTGTAATGAAAGAATTGAAAAACCGTGGAACTATAACTTTTAAAACCATTCATGATTCATTTCAAGATATACTGTTACCAAGTGGCCTCAATACTCAAGAGGGGGGGTGAATTGAGTAGTTAAAAATAAGTTCACAAATCTTTCGCAAATCGTTTGACAATCAATTTTCGTTGAAGCTATTGAATGAACAGAGATAATTGAATAGATGAGTTAAGCACTTTTACTAATGAACGTAATAGCCAAGGAGACAATATCCAAATAAAACAATGAAACAGTGCACAAAGATAAGCAAAGGAGGGTTTAGAGAAACAAACACAGTCGTTTATCCTGGTTCAATCACTACTCCACTTGTGATCTACGTCCAGTTTTTTCCACTATATCTTCAAGTTTCAATGGGTGCTTGAAAAACCACTACAACCTTGAGCACTCAACAAGATGGGATACCTCACCCAAAAGCTTGAGCCTCTATTTTCCAAGGGATACCTCACCCTTACAATACTTGAGGGATACCTCACCCTCACTAATCAAAATGTATAAGATTGAAATAGAAGAAGCTCTCTCTAGAGCAAGTGTTTACAAATTGAAGCTCTAATATGCTCTCAAAGATTTTTCACGTTTTTAGTCAGAAAACAGAGCAAGAAATGATTTTAAGGATTGATTCACGTTTTGAAGTATGATGATCAGTTTTGGTTCAAGGTCAACCGTAAATGAGAACCCAACTTTGGTATTTATAAGTTTCTCAATTAATAGAGCCGTTGGAGGTAGTTGGGCATGCATTTAATGCATTTAATATAGCCGTTGGACGTTGTCGAGGATGCGTGTAATCGATTACATATCTCGTGTAATCGATTACATTATTGTTCCAACGTTTTCGAACTTTCTGAGGCTCGTGTAATCGATTACATTCTTGAGGTAATCGATTACATGGCTTCTGACTTTGCTTGTAATCGATTACAATGCTCATGTAATCGATTACATGACTTCTGACTTGCTGTGTAATCGATTACAATATTCATGTAATCGATTACATATCTCGTCGAACGTGTTCTTTGAGTTTCTGGGTTTTGTGTAATCGATTACATATATTGTGTAATCGATTACATGCCTCTGACTTTGTTTGTAATCGATTACAACATCAATGTAATCGATTACATTTCTCATCGAACGTGTTCTTTGCCTTTCTGGGCTTTGTGTAATCGATTACATATATTGTGTAATCGATTACATGGCCTCTGACTTGGTTGTAATCGATTACATTCACAATGTAATCGACATGCATTTCTGTTTGATGTGTAATCGATTACAAACATTATGTAATCGATTACATAATGTTTGAACACATTTTTCAAGTCCAATAATGCTTGTAAGTCATTTCCAACACCTCAAGATACTTGTTTAAACATAAATCCTTTTAAGAGTGTTAGATTTAAAGTTGAAACTCAAGTTTTATTGAAAGCCATGTTTAACTTTGAAATTTCCCATTTATTTAGAAATCATATATTGAAAAATCATTTGAGAAATCTTGAGAGCATTTAACATTAATATCCTAAGTCTAAATAAACCTTCTCTTCTTTCTTTGATCTTGATTTTTCCTTTTTGCGCTTGATCTTCTCTTTTGCTTTTGTTATCATCAAAAACCTTTTGACATGCCTTAGAGACATAAGCATTCACATTCTCCCCTTTTTGATGATGACAAACTGATCATAGGAAAAAAAAGAATTTTTGCATTTGTATATAATAGTCATTTAGGTACAATGCGCCCCTGAGTTTATGCATGATATTGGGTTAGATCTTGCATATGAAAAGCTTAATAACTTAAAAGGTCAATAACTCCCCCGTACTCATGCAACCTTTAATTACATTTCATTTTCATTTTTCCTTATTTTCTCCCCCGTTGGCATTATCAAAAAGACATAAGCATTTAAGAAAAAAAAATGGACAAAGATGACAGCTATATTTCATGATTCCCAAATGTTTGCCATAAACGTAAAAGCCACAAAGATCACCAATCAATCATTCAAAGTGAAAACAAGTTCATGTATTAATAATCAGTATGTACAAATAAACATATCTCAACCAGTAGGCAATAATCAAAAGATAACCATAAAGGTATACCAATTTTATATAATCTAAGTCAAAACAAAATAAGTACAAGGTGGTCATCAATACAAGAAAATATATCAAGGCATAAGGCCATGATCACTATCAGTGTCCTCGCTGTCACAGAAGACTTCACCCTCTGGATCCGCAGCAGAATCTCCTAGATCAATGTTATCATCGCTGGGCATAAGATCGTCGTCAGAGTCCAGAAGCTCCTCATCATCAGCAGGAACTCCAGATGGACCAGCGAAGGATAGGGGATCCGGAGGGGCAGAGGATGTGGGGGTGCAAGCCAGCCAGACTCACAGAACAGGAGGTCCACGTAGGAGGGATCGAATGGAGGCAAGCTCTGGTCCGAGTAGTCCATCCTCGGCTCAAGATGGTCAATCTTTTGCTCAATATGATCCATGCGTGTGTTTACGTTGGCGCTCGGGTTGCGCATTTCTTGGAGCGAAGATCAAGAGAAGTTGGCATGAGCCTCCTCATCATCACTATCCTGGATTGTGATGGATATGACCAAATGTCCCATGAGTAATGTAATGCCACCTATCTTCCATCTTGTAGAGTGAAGCTTCTTCGAGTATGCGCCTAATTGATTGGGGTCCCTTTGAGTGGTGTCCTTGGACTCTTCACCAAATAAATGCGACAAGACTCAAGGATTGTGGTGACCAACATGGCAAAGGGGAGAGCAGAGTTCTTCTTTTTCTTGATGTCCAAAGATATGCTCTAGAATGTAGTATCCCCGCTTTATTGGGTGCCCCGTGGTCATTGCCCATAATGCCACTACATCATCCTTGAGGACTTGGGAGTAATTCCTCCTCTGGGAATCAATCCACGAACCAAGAGGTAGTGGAGGACCCTGTTTTCCATAGTGAGGCCGGTGGCCATTATTCTACGTCTAGGATCACCGGGAGGTGGTAGCCATCCTAATCAAAGAGAGAAGAGCAGCCTTATGCTCAAACTCATGCCCCCGAGACTTTGGCATTTCCACGTAACCGAGCTCCATCGGGAGTGAGCTTGGTAAGCCTATACCACTCTGCCATTGTTAACTTTGATTTGGTGCTTTTTCACTTCGTAAATTATGCAATTATCCTCAACCTTCGAGTTAGCATAAAACACTCTGACAAGGTTAGGGTAGATGGCCTTCTCTATGCTCGGAATCCCAAAGAGCCTAAGTTTTCTATTGTCCTAAAGCTCTCTAAAGGTTCACTCTCGCAGAAGGTGATGGGAAGATACACAGGGAGAGATGATTTTGCGAAGCCGGAAGTTCTTCCGAACAACTCGCCTTTCTTCACGGTGGAGAAGTGCCTCGTGAGGTCCAGCCGGATATATTGCGTGAAGAACCACCGTCCTCCAACAAAGCAGCCCTGTTCTTGGGCGCTTCGAGCGATGAGAGGATTCACCATTAATGAGAAGGAGAAGCAAGGGATGAGTGGTAAATGGTTGGGGATGAGTGAGGAGAGAGAGAGGGACGAGATTAGGTCGAGAAAAGTGGAGAGGGTGTTCGTGAGAGAAGATGGGGAGATTTGGATGAGGGATGTGAGGGGATTTGATCGGTGGGCTATGTGGAGAGGGGTTTTCCGAGATTGAGAGAGGCGAAATGACCGGTTTTGATGGAGATTTGAGTGAGAAAAGAGAGATTTTGAGATCTGAGGTGCGTGGGAGCAGAAGGAGAGAACGAGGAAGATGAACAGGCCCAAATAGAAATGAGCTCTACGCGCGTCAGGAACCTTTTTAAAACCCCGTGTAATCAATTACATTGAGTGTGTAATCGATTACATGCATTCTCAAAGTGGTATGTAATCGATTACATTTTTAGTGTAATCGATTACATGCTTTCAAACCTTGTAATCGATTACATAGGTGATGTAATCGATTACTGAAGTTCTGAGTTGGTTGTAATCAATTACAAAATGTGTGTAATCGATTACATGCGTGATGAACTTTGTGTAATCGATTACAAAGGCATTGTAATCGATTACCAAAGACTTTTAACTCAGATTTTACGTTCCAAACAGCATATAATCAATTTTAATCCATCCAAAACAGTTTAAAGCAACTTAAATCAGTTCAAATCTTCATGCAAGCATATAGACTAATCATATTATGATTCAACTCATATAATTGATCAAAATTATCATTTTTACCAAGAATTTCACCCTTTTTGGTGAAATTTGAGGTTGTTGAATTTCTTATCAAAGTTGGACATGAGGGAGCACCTGCAAAATAATTTAGGGGAAACCTCCGACGCTCAAGTTAGTATGGGATTCAAATATATAATGAAAATTCAAAATTGTGCGACAATGTGGCATAATTATGCAAAAAAGCAAGCTTAGGCATTTGTTTTAGGATTATGCAGAAATATCTAACTTATGCATGAATGGTCCAATATACCCAGTTCATTTCTAATGTAGAAAAATGCTTCTTTTGCTAGGGTTTGGTGAAAATATCGCTAATTGCTTAGTTGTTTCAACAAATTCAAGTATGCAATCACCCTTTGAACATGATCTCTAATGAAATGATGTCTTATTTCAATATGCTTAGTTCTAGAATACAAAATGGGATTTTTTGACAAGTTAATTGCACTAGTATTATCACATTTTATGGGAATGTGATCAAGCTCAAGACCATAGTCCAAGAGTTCTTGTTTCATCCAAAGGACTTGAGCACAAAGAACTCCCAAATGTACCGCAACATATTCAGCTTCACTGTGGACAATGCCACACTATTTTGTTTCTTCTTGTGCCAAGAAACTAGTGAGCTTCCAAGCAAGTGGCATGTCCCACTAGTGCTTTTTTCGATCCATTTTGCATCCAAAAAATCGAAATCTTACCCAATAAGACTACATGAGGCTCCCTTAGGGTACCATAAACCCATTTGTGATGTGCCTATTAGATATTTCATTATTCTCTTAACAAAGATATAAGTGTGATTCCTTAGGATTAGCTTGATATCTAGCACACATGCATACACTAAACATTATATCGAGGCCTACTTGCAAAGTGAGATAAAGGAGTGAGCCAATCATACCTCTATATTTTGTAATTTCTACTGATTTACCTCCTTCATCCTTGTCCAAATAGCAAAAGGTGCCCATAGGAGTAGCCATATGCTTGGCATTGTCCATTCCAAACTTCTTGAGCAGCTCCTTGCAATACTTGGATTGGCTTATAAATGTTCCTTCTCTTGTTTGCTTGATTTGTAGACCAAGGAAGAAGTTGAGCTCACCCATTATGGACATCTCAAACTCACTTTGCATAATATTTGAAAATTCTTTACAAAGAGAGTTGTTAGTAGCTCCAAATATAATGTCATCAACATAGATTTGAACTAGAAGAATGTCATGCATTTTGTGTTTTATGAAAAGAGTGGTGTCAACTTTACCTCTAGAAAAGCCTTTTTCTAAAAGAAATTTGCTCAACCTTTCATACCAAGCTCTAGGAGCTTGTTTCAAGCCATACAAGGCCTTTTTCAATTTAAAAACATGGTTGGGCATTTCAAAGTCCTCAAAACCAGGAGGTTGTTCTACATACACCTCTTCTTGTATAAAACCATTTAAAAAGGCACTTTTAACATCCATTTGATAGAGTTTGAAGTCCATGATGCAAGCATATGCAAGTAGCATTCTAATGGCCTCTAATCTAGCTACGGGAGCATAAGTTTCTTCATAATCTATGCCTTCTTCTTGATTATATCCCTTAGCTACAAGCCTAGCTTTATTTCTTATTATTAAACCCGTTTCATCAAGTTTGTTCCTAAAGACCCATTTGGTGCCAATTATAGGATGATCATTGGGCCTTGGAACTAATTCCCAAACTTGATTCCTCTCAAATTGGTTTAGTTCTTCTTGCATGGCCAAGATCCAATGCTCATCATTAATGGCCTCATTTATGTCTTTAGGTTCAACTTGAGAGACAAAGGCTAGATGATTACATGCATCTCTAAGTGAGTTTCGAGTGATTACCCTTTTGATACATCACCTATCACCTTGTCAAGAGGATGATACCTTGAAGTCCTCCATTCCTTGGGTAGATCCAAGATTTTAGAATCTTCTTGCCATGAGTGATCAAGGAGTCTCTCTTCTTCCTTCTTGGACTCTATCTCTTGATTTTCCAAGTGCGTCTTTGCCAAGATTTCTGCAACATCATCAACAAGTTCCTTTCTCGGCTCATTTGGGTTAGTTTCATCAAATGCAACATGTATGGATTCTTCTATGGTCATAGTTCGTTTATTATAGTCTCTAAAGGCCTTGCTATGAATAGAATAACCAATGAATATTCCCTCATCAGATTTTGCATCAAACTTCCCCAAGTTATCCTTTCCATTATTCAAAACAAAGCATTTACATCCAAAAATATGAAAATGTGACACATTAGGTTTCCTTCCTTTGTACAATTCATATGGGGTTTTCTTTAAAATTGGCCTTATTAGGGCTCTATTCATAACATAACAAGCGGTGTTAACCGCATCCGCCCAAAAGTACTTAGGAAGATTGGCCTCATTGAGCATAGTTCTTGCCATTTCTTCTAAAGATCGATTTTTCCTTTCTACAACACCATTTTGTTGTGGTGTTCTAGGGGCAGAAAAATTATGCTCAATGCCATGTTCATCACAAAAAGTTTCAAATTCATGATTTTCAAATTCATCACCATGATCACTTCTTATGGATGCAATACAAAAACCTTTTTCGTTTTGGATAACTTTGACAAGTTTTCTAAATGATTGAAAAGCATCATTTTTGTGAGCCAAGAATAATGTCCATGTAAATCTAGAAAAATCATCCACAATCACTAATGCATAGTAATTCCCACCAAAGCTCATAGTTCTAGAGGGTCCAAAAAGATCCATGTGCAAAAGTTATAAAGGTCTAGAAGTTGAAACTATGTTTTTAGCTTTGAAAGAGACCTTTACTTGTTTTCCCTTTTGACATGCATCACAAAGTTTGTCTTTTTCAAATTTGAGCTTTGGAAGACCAATTACTAGTTCTTTAGAAACTAATTTGTTTAAGTGATCCATGTGAATGTGAGTAATTCTTCTATGCCATAACCATGAATCATTTTCTCTACTCATAAAGCATTTAGCATCATTTGAGGAAATATCATCAAGACTAATCATATATATGTTATTGACCCTATGACCAACAAACTTAACTTGCTTATCATCCTTTCCCTCAATTATACAACAAGAGGAATCAAATATAACTCTATTTCCTTTATCACACAATTGACTAATACTAAGTAAATTATGTTTAAGTCCTTCAACAAGTAAGACATTATCAATAGATGATGAAGGTATCTTACCAACTTTGCCAATTCCAAGAATCTTCCTTTGTTGTTGTCACCATATGTGACATGACCATGTTTCTTGTGTGTAAGGGAGGAGAACTTGGAGCCATCACCGGTCATGTGCTTGGAGCAACCACTATCAAGATACCAACTTGAGCTCTTGGTCTTCAAGCACACCTACAATACACATTCAAGATTTAACTTTTGGTACCCAAATTGTTTTGGGTCCTTGTGTGTTAGAATTAGGTATGGTGCCTTTAGGGACCCAAACCCTTTTGATTCCAACCTTGGTGTTTATGTTCTTTCTAACATTACAAGTGGATGCACTATGCCCTTTCCTACCACAATGAAAACATTTAACAAATGGGCTACTTGAAGTTTTTGAGGAAACAAAGAAGTTCTTATAAGATTTTTGATGGTTGTTTGGATTAAATCCTAAACCGACTTTTTGGAAAACACATTTTTGTCTCCCTAACAACACATTCAAGTTGTCTCTTCTAAAAGTGAATTTTGCAAGAGTGTTGTTCAAGTCTTCAATTTCTTTTTCAAAAGCTTTGCATGATAAATAAGGTAATGATATGGATGCATTATCATGTGAGGAACAAATCATGCATGATGAATTAGCATCTATGAGTCCTAAAGTCTCATTTTCAATTTTAAGTTCATTTATCTCCTTGGTTAAAGTAGAAACTTTCTTTGTCAATAGGGAGATTGTTTTATTGGAAGACAAAATCATTTTTGTGAGCCTCAAAGATTCATCATGCAATTCTTGAAAGGCATCTTGCAATTCATCATAAGAAGGTGGAGGTTCTAGGTTAGAAGAGGTTACCTCGGTGTCGCTTTCTCCACTTTCTTCTCCTTGAGCCATGAGGCAAAGATGGGCTTCCTCATTTTCTGAATCATCGGAAGAGCTTAAGTCATTGTCCTCCCAAGCTATATATGCTCTTCTTCCTTTCTTTTCCTTGGAGGGTCTTTTCTCAAACTTCTCCGTCTTCTTGAGATATATAGGACACTCCATTTTCATGTGCCCCGGTTTTCCGCATTCATAGCATTTTGGAGGAGTGGAGGATCCTTCTCCTTTGTGATATGCTTTCTTTTGAGGAAACGGTGGTCTTCTTTGAAATCCCTTTTTCTTCAAGAATCTTCTGAATTTTCTCACAAGGAGACTAAGATTCTCCTCACTTAGCTCAATATTTTCAGCATCCTCTTCACCATCTTCATCATCATCTTCAAGTATGGGAGAGGTGGCCTTGAGTGCAATTCCCTTCTTCTTTTTGTCATGTTCTTCATTTTGATTGAGCCTACTTAGTTCCAGCTCATGCTCTTGAAGTTTTCCGAATAGGGTGGCTAGAGACATGGTTGATAAATCTCTTGATTCCGCAATCGCCGTTACCTTGGGTTGCCAATTCCTGGTTAGACATCTCAAGACTTTGTTAATAAGATCCTCATTAGGAAATGTCTTTCCCAATGAGATGAGATGATTAACAATATGAGTAAATCTCTTTTGCATATCTTGAATACTCTCACCTTGATTCATTCTAAACAATTCATATTCATGAGTAAGAGTGTTTATTCGAGATCTTTTTACCTCACTAGTGCCTTCATGAGTTACTTGTAGGGTATCCCACATTTCTTTTTTGCGGTCTTACAATTTGACACCCTAAAGAATTCATCATACCCCAAAGATGTGGTGATGATGTTCTTGACTCTCAAATTATATTGAACCTTCTTTTTATCATCATCGGTCCAATCACTTCTAGGTGTATTAATTGTCACACCATCCTTAGTTTGTGTAGGGACAAAAGCACCATTTTCAATCGTCCTACACATCTAAGTCAATAGCTTCAATAAAAATTTTCATCCTTTCTTTCCAATAGGCATAACCATCCCCATTGAAATAAGGAGGTCTATTTATAGAAGAACCTTCATTTGAAAAACCATTTGAAGCCATCACTTCTCTTGAAGCTGCTAAGCTCTTTATACAAGAGTCTAGCTCTGATACCACTTGTTACCAAGTGGCCTCAATACTCAAGAGGGGGTGAATTGAGTAGTTAAAAATAAGTTCACAAATCTTTCGCAAATCGTTTGACAATCAATTTTCGTTGAAGCTATTGAATGAACAGAGATAATTGAATAGATGAGTTAAGCACTTTTACTAATGAACGTAATAGCCAAGGAGACAATATCCAAATAAAACAATGAAACAAAGTGCACAAAGATAAGCGAGAGGAGGGTTTAGAGAAACAAACACGCGTTTATCTGGTTCAATCACTATTCCACTTGTGATCTACGTCTAGTCCCCAAGCAACACCTTGAGATTTTCCACTATATCTTCAAGCTTCAATGGGTGCTTGAAAAACCACTATAACCTTGAGCACTCAACAAGGTATGGGATACCTCACCCAAAAGCTTGAGCCTCTATTTTCCAAGGGATACCTCACCCTTACAATACTTGAGGGATACCTCACCCTCACTAATCGAAATGTATAAGATTGAAATAGAAGAAGCTCTCTCTAGAGCAAGTGTTTACAAATTGAAGCTCTAATATGCTCTCAAAGATTTTTCACGTTTTTAGTCGAAAAAGAGCAAGAAATGATTTTAAGGATTGATTCACGTTTTGAAGTATGATGATCAGTTTTTGGTTCAAGGTCAACCGTAAATGAGAACCCAACTTTGGTATTTATAAGTTTCTCAATTAATAGAGCCGTTGGAGGTAGTTGGGCATGCATTTAATGCATTTAATATAGCCGTTGGACGTTGTCGAGGATGCGTGTAATCGATTACATATCTCGGTCGATTACATTATTGTTCCAACGTTTTATGAACTTTCGGGCTCTGTGTAATCGATTACATTCTTGAGGTAATCGATTACATGGCTTCTGACTTTGCTTGTAATCGATTACAATGCTCATGTAATCGATTACATGACTTCTGACTTGCTGTGTAATCGATTACAATATTCATGTAATCGATTACATATCTCGTCGAACGTGTTCTTTGAGTTTCTGGGTTTTGTGTAATCGATTACATATATTGTGTAATCGATTACATGGCTTCTGACTTTGTTTGTAATCGATTACAACATCAATGTAATCGATTACATTTCTCGTCGAACGTGTTCTTTGCCTTTCTCGGCTTTGTGTAATCGATTACATATATTGTGTAATCGATTACATGGCCTCTCGACTTGGTTGTAATCGATTACATTCACAATGTAATCGATTCATGACTTCTTGTTTGATGTGTAATCGATTACAAACATTATGTAATCGATTACATTGGCCTTTGAACACATTTTTCAAGTCCAATAACGCTTGTAAGTCATTTCCAACACCTCAAGATACTTGTTTAAACATAAATCTTTTTAAGAGTGTTAGATTTAAAGTTGAAACTCAAGTTTTATTGAAAGCCATGTTTAACTTTGAAATTTCCCATTTATTTAGAAATCATATATTGAAAAACCATTTGAGAAATCTTGAGAGCATTTAATATTAATATCCTAAGTCTAAATAAACCTTCTGTCTTCTTTCTTTGATCTTGATTTTTCCTTTTGCGCTTGATCTTCTCTTTTGCTTTTGTTATCATCAAAAACCTTTCGACATGCCTTAGAGACATAAGCATTCACATATACTTCATTGTAAAAACCATTGAAATTCAAATACAAGTTCAAGACACAAAATGAATCATTTGCTTCTTGTTTTCAAGATATGAACATATCAAGCAATTTCAAACAAGAAGACATATGACATTTTACTTTCCAATCTCCAAATAAATATATAAGACAATTAAGCATCAAAGAGAAAGGATTAGAACTACTTATGAGCATGTGAAATTTTCATATTTGAACAATGAGAAATGGTCACAAGCTCAAGAATAAAAATATTATCATAATATGTCATTCCAAGCAAGTTGTATGCATATCTAGCGTGTTAGCATATGTAAATACACTTTTAAAACATAATGCTAGAAAAGCACAATTTAAGGCATGTTAAGGCATAAAACAAATATCTACTTATCCAAATATTACATGATATTCAAATTAAAGCACAAGTAAGGATAAAAGATTGATATCACCAAAAGTGTACTCTTTGAGTTTTTGTAGATGACTCCAACTTCTATGCCTCAAGGTCCCTTGAGAATGTTGTGGTTCTTCATGTCTTTCTTTTTATGTTTTTCATCACTTTTGGAGAACTTGGACCATTTTAAGTTTTCTTAACCTCAAGTAGCATGATTGTATTTCACTTCATTTGCATGTTTGAGCTAGCGGTCACCCTACAACACAATTCAAAGTAATTTCTTTGGTATCCACCAATTTTGGATCCATAGGGGTTAGTCATTAATTATTAATTCATTATGCTCTCATAAAAAAAATTAATTTTTTCATAGTATGTAAATTGAACACAACAAATTAAACAATCGATTACCATTAAACACATAACCAAAAGCAAGCTTACTTTCATGATATATAGATAATTCAAATCATAGAAAGCATACCTAGGCATTGTAGAATCTCATGTACCAAGATATATAACAAATCAATGAGCTACGGTACAACAAGAATTGATATAATCATGTGCTAAACAAAATATTCATATTTTACCAAGTGCACATGATTCTATCATTTACCTAGGGCCTACAAAGAATATACCTCATATTCATTGTCTTTTTAAGTAAATGTGCATAAGAGGTAAAAACATTTGATACCTTGACCTTGGTAATTAAGGAAACTCTTTTCTTTACCCGTTGCTTCTCTTTTGGTGTTTTGACCTTTACAAGTTTCACATTTTGTACTTGAGAAGTTTTGATTGAAGTAATCTTCCTTCTTTGATCAAAACTTCACCAATGGGCTTTGGAAGCATTCCCCTTGATGATTCCTTTTTTACTTGACCAATTTGTCCATCCTTTTGAGAAGATTTCTGCATAATTGAAACACTAGGAGGACATTTTGGTATCCACTTCATCTTGGGTCCTTGAATGTTAGTACTAGAGCCTTTATGATTTTTAGGAACCCAAACCATGTTATTTCTCATATAAGAATTTCTTCTATAATTGCACAAATGAGAAATATGTCTTAGATGACCACAAAAATTGTAAACAAGTGAATTTAATGATGGCTTGGTCCTTTGAAGATCATTTTTGAAAAACTTGAGCCTTTGGTTGTTATTACATTCTATGTTATTTTTGCCACAAGCCTTACTTGAATTTCCATGTGAAATAACATCAATTTCATTAACAATCATGGATTGTAAACAATTAGAATCATTTACTTTGGAAAATTTGAAAAATAAGTCCTTAACTTGATTTTCTAAATTAATGCACTTTTTACAAGAAGTTGAGATTTCAAATTTTAAAGGCATTTCCTCTTCAAGAAAAGCATATTCATTTTTCAAAGTCTTAATTTCATTTTCAATAGAGGAAATATTTTCCAAACAAGATAAGTTTTTCTTTTCTAAAAGCAACAAGTCATCATATGCACATTTTAATTCATCATAGGAAGGACCATAATCAAGATAGACATTATTTACCTCAAGGCTCTTTGGAGTCAAGTGAGAGGTTGTCTCAATTTCTTGCACCAATGACTTTTCAAGGGAATCATCATCTTCCTCATTGTTGTGCATCAAAGCTTTAAGAGTATATACCAATTGGTTTTGCTTTGCCACCTCTTCAAATTGAGCATCATTTTGAGGATATTTTTCACAACAAGAATTCTTCAATGGCTTTTGCTTTTCTTGCTCTCTATGTACAACTTTATACAAAAAATTATTGTTAGCAAGATAGATATCATCAAGAGTATCCCATATATTTTTAGCACTAGAGCAACTCTTAATTTTAGCATAAGCATCATCATTTAAGCCACTTCTCAATATTTGCATTGCTCTAATGTTCAAGGAAAAACATTTCTTATCATAGTCATTCCAAGATTATTTTGATTTGCAAGTAAATCCATCAAACACAATATCCCACAAATCAATATCAATAAATTGCATATAAATTTCCATTTTAACTTTCTAATAAACGAAATTCGCACCATCAAAGAATGGTGATTTATTAATTTCAAAATCATTCATTTTGAAAAGCTTTCAATGGTTGCCAAACAAACAAGGATCTTTAACTCCAAGCGGTTAAGCTTTTAACAGAGCACGAAGCTCTGATACCACTTGTTAGCCATGACAACCATTACCCAAGAGGGGGTGAATTGGGTGATGACAAGTTTTAATGCAACTTTGACAAATTACGCATTTTAAATCACTCAATTAATAAATGCAGCGAAACATGCATAGCAAAGACACAACTATTAAGGATTACTCAAATACAACTTGGGTTAAAGGATAAATCAAGAAAATAAACTAGATATCAATATCAACTCAAGCATATATACTTAAAGCACAAATATAAAGAGATCGAGTTGAGAAGAGCAAATACTGAGATTTATCCTGGTGCAACCACCAACCACTTGTGGCCTACGTCCAGTCCCCAAGCTTAACTTGAGATTTTCTTCACTATATCCTAGACTTCACGGGTGCTAGGAAAACCTTTGTATATGCAAGAGCACTCCTCACACCTTGGGGTACCTCACCCTTATGCTAGAGCCTCCAATTCTTCAAGCTTCACAGGTGCTTGATGACCTTTACAATTTTAAGCACTCAACACCTTGGGATACCTCACCCTTTGTGCTTAAACCTCTACTTTCAAGGGATGCCTCACCCTTTACAATTCTTGAGGGATACCTCACCCTCTTACAATGATTTCAAGATGAAGATAAAGAATAGAAACTCTCACAAGAGTAGATATACAACTTGAAGAACAAAGTATGGATAATAAGAAAACTCTTTCAAGAGTAGATAATACAAGTTGAAGCTCAATGAGTATAAAGGATTCATACTTTAAAGCTCAAAATATGATTTTTATGATTCAAGGATCAATTCTAGTATTTAAGAGGTGTATAAGCTTCATACAACACTTGTATATAGAGCCTAAGTGATAAAATAGCCATTGGTAGTGTTTTATAATGATTTTTTATGAAAACTTGCCGTTTATAGCCGTTAGAAACGTTCCTGGGCACTTGGTAATCGATTACAAGCTTCATGTAATCGATTACAAGCTTTTTGGGCACTTTGTAATCGATTACACACTTCTTGTAATCGATTACACGACTTCTATCAACGTTGTAATCGATTACATAACCTGTGTAATTGATTACATCATTTTCTGGTTTTGAAAATTGACTTTAAAAGATCATAACTTCTTCATTTCTTATCCGATTAAAGCGAATGACCACTCATTGGAAAGATATTTAAGTCTATTTTCATATGAAAAAAGTTTTAGAACAAAAATCAAAGTATTTTGAAAGATATGATCAAAATAGTAACCAAAGGTCAAATTTTTAAAACTCAAACTTTAATTGGTCATAACTTTTTCGTTTCCTATCCGTTTAAAGCAAATGACCACTCATTGGAAAGATATTTGAGTATATTTTTATATGAAATAAGTTTCAAAATAAAAATTAAAGTGAAAGTTATGATCAAAAGAGTAACTAAATGTCAGTTTTATAAAACATAAACTTGACTAATTTTCACAGATTTGAAATACCACCAAGGCTAGCTTTCCAAAAACATTTTGTTGGGCATTTAAACATTTTAGAAACACTTATAAAGATGTTTAAAACTTGTTTGAGTTTATTATGATTCCTTTTTACCTTTACACAAGATTTAAATCCTATAAACTATTCTTGAAGAACCTTGGGACTTAATCTTTGCACTTTTAATCCTTTGGCTTCTTGATATAATCTAAGCTTCTGAAATTTTCTTCTCTTCATGTCTTGCACAAGCTTGGAACATCTTTATTATTTTCATCCTTCTTGAGTTGAGCATAGTTGTGATCTTTTTACTTTCTTGTTGCAATGCTCACTCTTGGTACTTGAACTATCCTACAAAGTATTACTCACTTAAAGCAAATATAGTTAGTCCAAATTCATAACTCAATATCTTCATATACATGATTCATAAATGTATAACTATAGTTAGTCTAACATGCATATAAGACTTTCATAGACACATTCAAATAAGATATTTATCAATTATAAATAGATATGCCTATATAGGATGCAACAAAGAACACTTTACACATTTTTATCAAAATAGAATCAAATCCAATATTAATTCAATACAACTCATATAATGCATTATTAGATATATTATATGATGAATGTTACATATATCTCATTGCATGATTATTAAATGAAATATAATTAGATAAATTACATCATCATGCATGATATAATATATCTCATTAAGCATATCTATGTAACATGATCAATATTCTTTTGTGATGCATTTGACATCTATTAAGCACAACTATAAAGCATAAACATCATTCTTTTGGTTTTGTATATGTTATCATCAAAACCTAACATATTAAACCATTGGGGCAAACCTATTTCCACAATGTCAAATTCCTGCAAATGTAAAATCCACCATATTAGTCGAGCCTTAGCATCTTTCTTTGTAAGAAGGTACTTAAGGGCTACATGATCTATGAAAATAATAATAGGAGAACCATTCAAGTAAGCATGAAACTTATCCAAAGCAAACAGTACAGCTAGAAACTCTTTTTCAGTGGTGGAATAATTCATCTGAGCACTATTTAGAGTTCTACTAGCATAGTAAATGACAAAAGGCTTCCCCTCCCTTCGCTGTCCAAGAACAGCACTTACAGCAAAATCACTAGCATCACATATGATCTCGAAAGGTAAAGTCTAATTAGGTGGCTGCATTATTGGTGCTAAGGTAAGCTTTCCAATTAGTGTTTTAAAGGCCTCTTGACAAGCTTGTGTCCATTCAAATAGGGCATCTGTAGCTAAGAGGTCACATAGTGGAAAAATTTTGTATAAACCTCCTATAAAACCCTGCATGACCAACAAAAGATCTTACATCCTTTACTGTCCTAGGTGTAGGCAACTTAGAGATTAGTTCGATCTTAGATTGATCAACCTTTATCCCCCTAAAAGAAATAATATGCCCTAAAACAACGCTTGAAGGTACCATAAAGTGACATTTTTCCAAATTTGAAACCAATTCCTTCTCCTCACAATGAATTAACACCCTCTCTAAATTCAATAAGTATTCAACAAAAGAAGATCCAAATATAGTTAAGTAATCCATAAAAACTTTCATGTAATTTTCAACCATGTCACTAAAAATGCTCATCATGCAATGTTGAAAAGTAGCAGGTGCATTACACAATCCAAATGACATTCTACGAAAGGTAAAAGTATCAAAAAGACAAGTGAAAGTGGTTTTATCATAGTCTTCTAATGCAATTTCAATTTGATAATAACCAGAATAACCATCCAAGAAGTAATAGAAAGGATGACTAGCTACACACTCAAGAATTTGATCAATAAAAGAGAGAGGAAAATGGTCTTTTCGGGTGGCAACATTAAACTTTTTGTAATCATTGTACATCCGCCACCCAGTCACAAGTTTTGTAGGGACTAACTCTCCCAAGTCATTCTTCACTACAGTAACACTTGACTTTTTAGGAACAACTTGTGTAGGACTTACCTATTTACAATTAACAATAGGATATATAACTCCTGCATCTAATAGTTTCAACACTTCATTCTTCACCACTCTTTCATAGTGGGATTAAGCCTAGGTTAAGGGTATCTACGAGGGATAATTCCTTCCTCCAAATTAATTTTATGAGAATAGACTAGAGGACTAACACCTTTTATATTAGCAATGCTCTAACCTAAAGCTGACTTATGCTCACTTAAGGTCCAAATCAATTTCTCACTTTGAGACTTAGACAATTCATATAAGATAATAATAGGAAAAGTATTACCTAGACCAAGGAAAACATGATTTAAACCCTTAGGCAGAGGCTTCAATTCAACCTTGGGTGCTTCCACACTTGAAGGAATTTATTTTTCACCTTTCTCAGGCAACTCTTCGAACTTTGGTTGCCATGTCCGAGTGTCATAATCCTGAGTTCTATATAAAAAAATAGCACTAATATCAACTACATCATATGGAGTAATGATAGAATCAAACTCAGAATTAATAAGAAAATACTCAAGAGGATCAAAATCATGAGTTGTAGAAACTCCCCTATCCATGATTGAGTCAATTATGTATGTCTGGTGGTCCTCGTCATCATCTTTTGGCTGTTTTGCAATATGAAAGATATTCACCTCAAGCATCATGTTTCCGAAAGATAGTTTCATGAGCCTATTCCTGCAATTAATAAGAGCACTAGTAGTAGCAAGGAAAGGTCTTCCTAAAATCAAAGAAATTTTAGAAGTAGTATTAACAGCAGAGCTCGAGGATTAAGAAATCAACAGGATAATAAAATTTGTCAATTTGAATTAGAACATCTTCTACCACACCCCGAGGTACTCTGACTGAACGTTCAACCAATTGCAATACCATGGTGGTTGGTTTGAGTTCTCCCAACCCTAACTGCAAATAAATAGAATATAATAGAATATGACATTATATTTACGTTAGCTCTTAAATCTATCAAAGCTTGCCCAAACTCATGATTTCTGATGCTGCATGCAATGGTTGGACAACCAGGATCTTTGTACTTAGGAGGAATCCACTGCTCAATTAGAGCAGTAACTTGTTCTATCAGGAACGCCGTCTTCTTCACATAGTGCTTCCTTTTAACTGTATATAAATCTTTGAGAAATTTTGCATAAGTAGGAACTTGTTTAATCACATGCAAAAGAGGAAGATTGATTTTTACCTATATTAGATTCTTTAGAATTTCATTGTTAGAATCCATAATTTGCTTGCTTGATTTTAAAGCTTGAGGGAATGGTACCTTAACAGGACTCTTTGTCACCTCAGGTTCCTTGGGTAATTCGGCATCACTACTATCTTGATTCTTGTCCACATCCTCTAAGTTATTTGTTATTGGGATGTGCAATGATGTATCATATTGTGTCACAATGACATTCACATCCTTCAAATTGTCTTGCGCCATATGTTGACCATGGGGTGCATACTGAGCTTGAGAATGGAACTTATCTCACTCATTCACACTCAAGGAGTTCATTAATTTGGACTCTTGGCTCTTTATCTCCTTGTTTTCTTCAATAATTTGTGTAATCAATGACTCGAACTTTTGGTTAGTCTTACCCTATGCCTCAATAAAAGTATGCAAAGTGTCTTCTAAATGACTCCTAGAAGATGAAGGTGCATGATATGATGCAGGATATGATCGAGGAGGCGGTGCAAGTGGCTGGTTTTCAGACTTCCAGCTAAAATTGGGGTGATTGCGCCACCTTAGATTATATGTATCATAGAAAAGTTAAAAGGCTTCTTGTACATACCTAAGGCATTACATTATTCCTCGTACATCCCTCTCATCTTAGCAAATGTGGGACAATCTTAGGGGAGGTGATCTACCCTGCCACACACAAAACATAGTTCAAAAGACTATACATGATTAGCCACATGCATTCGCTTTAAGTCCTTAATCTTTAGCACCTCTAGCCTTTAGGTTATCCTCTTCTCTGAGATGGTAAATTCCACCACTATTTGGGTTTCTTGCAGGTTATGACCAATTTGTGCTATCTGTAGCACCAGGTCCAGTCTAAGTGTGAGCTTTTTCAGCAAGCTCATTAAGGTATTCTATGGCCTCAACAGGATCTTTCTGTAAGAACTCACTATTACACACCATCTCCACAAATTAGCGCTCCCTAGGTGTAAGTCCCTCATAAAAATAACTCACTAAGCACCAATTCTCATACCCATGGTGAGGACACATACTTAACAACTCCTTAAATTTGTCCTAAGATTGATATAGAGTCTCACTGTCTTTTTATGTAAAGGTGGAGATTTGCCTTTTTAAAGCATTAGTCTTATGTTGGGGAAAATGTTTATTGAAGAAGGCCTGAGTCATCTCATTCCATGACCCAATAGATTGTGGTCTCAGTGAGTATAGCCAACTCTTAGCTCTATCCTTCAAAGAGAAAGGAAAGAACTTAAGTCTCATAACGTCATCAGTTGCATTTTGACTATAAAAAGACGCAACTACTTCTTCAAACTCCCTAATGTAATGGATTTTCATTTTCCAAGTTATGAAAAGTAGGGAGTAACTGCATCATCTCTGTTTTAAAATCAAGTCAGGGAGTATTAGCTAGAAACATGATGTATGACGGTGTGGTTGTGTGTGTAGGGTGGAGGTAATCCTAAAGGGTTCTAGTGAGTTGATCTCTGTGTTCACTCATTTCTTCAGAATTAGAAGTATCAAATAAATGAATAGAAAAATTAGACACTAACTTTGACATAGGTCTACAGGCAAATCGACCCAAAGTGTCTCTATACCTATTCATGAAAGGTAGAGAAAAATAATGCAACACTAAAAAAAATAAAAGAAACTACAAAAAGAAAATAGAATAAAATAAAAATACAACAAGATAAAAGAGGGAACGAAGTTACCACCTTTACAAACTACTGAAAGGAAAATATTTGATTAGCAATTCTTCTACTATTTCCTCGGCAACGATGCCAAAATTTGATTACGTCCAAAAAATAACATAGTAATTGTAGCGCAACTTTAGGGTGTCAATTCTACAGAGAGACAAAATAAAAAAGCTAAAGAAACAAAAAAAACTAAAGAAAATATCAAATGATTAAAAGTAAATAACGATTAATTTAAATGCAAAATTAAGTAAAACAAAGTAAAGCAAATTCGATTTCTACTAGATGTAAGATTACTAAAGTTCAGAATTCAATAAGATTAATTTTAACATTAACTATGTCAAATTATTATATGCAAATAATGTAACTCATGAATATCTAGTAGCAAACATGTACTCACGAAAAATATATCATAAAACATTAAAACTAATAATCACATGTATGATAAATTTTTTTAATTAATAGTAAATTATCAAATCACCAAATATATCCCTAATAAGGAACCATAATTGATGTCTAATAATTATCACTAATATTCAAATAACACAAATAAATTATAAAGTATGACTGAACTCATCTTAAAATTTATTCATATAATCTAATAAAAAAATAAATTTGATAAATATTAAATTTTAAAATTAAATAAAAAATTTAATATTGTAATATCAAAATAATCAAAATTTAATTATTTTTTTAATATAAAAAATTTAAAAAAATAGTAAAATTAAAACTTAATAAAATTATTTCATTAAAATTCTTCGTAGACAAAACTATCTGCACTGTAGTACGTTTCTGCATCACTTCTCTGATTCCTCGAGCAGCGTGCATCCCGAATCTGTTTCTTTCTTCCTCTGTTACTGCATGGCTGCTTTTTTTCTTTGTTCCACACCGTACGGGCCCCCAACAGCAAGTCTCCTGTTTCTTTTCTATTTATTCTCCCACGATGCAGCCTTCATAGACCTTTTAATTGCCCTTTTTATAAGTTGCTAGCAGTAGCTTTAACAATTAGTTTTTTTTAAATATATATTTGCACTGCTTCTTTATTTATTTGGGTTTTAAAATTTTCTTTGAATTTGATTAGCTCTGACTTAATTTTTATAAACTCTAAAATTAAATATAAAAAACTATTTAAAAATATTTTAAAGTAAATTAAAAACTTAATTTAAAATTATATAGTAATTTTAATAATTTTTATTTATATTTTAATATTTAATTTAATAATAAGATATTTAAAAAATACTTTTATATACATATCAATTATAGAGAAAAGTTTTATCATATGTGGCAAAATTCACCACAAATCTAGCATTCTTTTTTAATTTGTTATTTTTTGTTATCACCTTGATGATCATCTACCATTATTTTATTTTCATCAAAACAAAATCAGAAGAGAGCACTTCAAGCGATCTCACAAATGTAATTCAACAAAAGTATAAGAGGAATGTTAATAATACATATTTTTAAATATTTTTTAAATATTTATTTTATTATTAATTCATTTTATATACTTAAAAAATAATTAAAAAATATTAATAATACTTATTTTTTATATTAATAATAAAATAAATATTAAAAAATATATTATTAGTATTTTACAAATTATAATAGAAGAGAGTTAGGAGCACCATTGCTTGCCATACTAAAAGGTATCAAATTAGAAACAGATGGGGGAAGAACATGAGAGAGAGAGAGAGAGAGAGAGAGAGAGAGAGAGAGAGAGAGAGAGAGAGAGAGAGAGAGAGAGAGAGAGAGAGAGAGAGAGAGAGAGAGAGAGAGAGAGAGAGAGAGAGAGAGAGAGAGAGAGAGAGAGAGAGAGATCGATGAAGAATGAATGAATTGATTAACTCACTAAATCAAGGGTAAGACAAAGACTTATATAGTGCTGCACAATTGACTAACTAACATATAACAACTAACAAAATTAATAACAAAAACTAACTCTTAACAGAAAACTAATTCTGCTATGAAACAGAAAACTAATTCTGCTATGTTGTTGAGCTGTATTCCTTATAGCCCCCTCAAACTCAGGGGAGGAGAGATTTTTAACTCTGAGTTTGATCTTGAGCTGATGAAACAAAGAACTTGATACTACCTTAGTGAAAATGTCAGCTACTTGTTTTGTTTAACTGAAACAATTTTGTGTTGCACTTTCTCATGAACAAAATGAGGATCTAATTCAAAATGCTTTGTTCTGGAGTGTAAAATTGGATTGGTTGTAAGGAAGATAATGCTTTGGTTGTCATAGTATATATGAGGAGTTGGAACAATAAGCTTGAGCTAACTTAAAAGAGCTTGTATCCATAGTAACTTAGTCATGACAGAGGTCAAGTTGCAGTATTCAGCCTCAATACTTGACCTAGAGACCACAATTTATTTCTTGGAAGTCTAGGAAATCAAGTTGCTGCCAAAATAAACACAATGTCTAATAGTAGATCTGCAATCATCTGGATCAGCCCCCCGATCAAAAGAAAAAAAGGCATGCAACTACAAATTTGATGACTTTTGAAGATGAAAACCATGAGTGATAGTACCACTAAGATACCTTAAAATTCTTTTGATAGCCTTCCAATGGCTCTCGAGAGGAGAATGCATAAATTAACAAACTTTGTTGACATAGTATGCAATCTCTGGTTTGGTTATGGTAGCATATTGCAATGCACCAACAATTGACCTATAGAGAGATGGATCCTGTATAACTATACTACCATGTGCTGATAATTTTAGGCCAACTATCATTGGTGTAGGTGTAGGCTTATAGTGTTCCATCTTAGCCTTTATTAGGAGATCAGTAACATACTTAGTATGAGACAAATATAGTCCACCAAATTTTAGCTTTTAGCTTTAATGCCAATAAAGTAGTGCAACTGTTCCAAATCTTTTAGTGTAGAAGTAGAATGAAGATCAACAATGAGAGTCTGAATAGAAAGAGGAGAGTTACTAGTAACATTGATATCATCAACATATACTAGAACATATACAGTGATATGAGGAGTGAGCTTAAAGAACAATGAAGAATCACATTTGGCAAACTAAAACCCAAATTGATAGAGAATAGAGCTAAGCTTGTCAAACCAGGCCTGAGGAGCATGTTTCAAACCATATAGAGTCTTATTCAGCTTACAAACCAGATTAGATGGACCAGTAGTAAAGCCTTGAAGCTGCTGCATGTAGATTTCCTTAGTAAGATCCCCATTGAGAAAAGCATTGTTAAAATCAAGTTGATGTATAGGCCAGCTGTGAGAGAGAGCAATTGTGAGAATAATCCTAATAGTAACTGGTTTGACTACTGGACTAAATGTCTCAGCATAGTCAAAACTAGCTTGCTGATGGAAGCCCTTGGAAACTAGTCTTGCCTTATATTTATTGATTGAACCATCTAGATTATATTTGAGTCTAAAGACCCATTTGCAACTAATTGTTTGTCTATGAGGTGAAAGAGAAACTAAAGTCCAAGTTTTGTTGGTTAGTAAAACATTAAACTCCTCTTGCATTACATTTCTTCATTCAGGCTGAGCTAGTGCTAATTTAACTAAAGTAGGTTAAGTAACAATAGTAAACACCTTAGGCATGAAAATTCCAACTTTGGACCTTGTGGTCATATTATGAGTGTTAACAGTGGACACTATTTCTGTGGCAGGAGCTACTAAAGTAGGTTACTCAATTGTATGAATAATAGAAGCTGGTTTTGTAATTATTGGAACCAACTCAGTCTGTTGAATTGAGCTAGAACTAGAACTGCCAAGATTAGTGTGCTACTAGTAGGAAAAGAGCAATAGGAACAGGTTGACTATCAACAAATGACATATTCTGAGTATTTTGAATAAATATTAGAATGAATGGGATAAAATTTGATACAAGAACAGAAGAAGAAGTTAGAACAGAAACTGACACAAGACTTTTGAATGGAAAAGTAGATTCATCAAACAATACATGTATGTAGAAATAAACTTTTCCATTTGGAGACAAACATTTATACCCCCTGTGATTATTATTGTAGCCAAGAAAAGTGCATTGATGAGACCTAAAATCAAGCCTGTGTTTGTTATAAGGTCTGAGGAAGGGAAAACATGCACAACCAAATGTTCTGAAAAAGAGAGTAATTTGGTTTTCTATGAAAAAGCATTTCAAATGGAGAAAGGTTTTTAAGAACTAGTGTAGGCAAACTATTTATGAGATAGGTCGCAGTAAGAAAGGCATCACCTTAATATTTCAAAGGAAGAGAAGAATGAGCTAACGAAGTCAAGCCTACTTCAGTAATGTGTCTGTGTTTTCTCTTACGGCACCCATTCTGTTGGTAAGTATAATGACAACTAAGTCTATGGTGAATACCATTAGAAATTAAATATGATGTGAAAGCTAAGTACTCTTTGCCATTGTCAGTTTATAGAGATTTAATTTTTCTACCTAGCTGTAACTCAATCATTGTTTTAAATTGAATGAATATAGAAAGTGCTTGAGACTTCGCATGCAGTGAATAAATCCAACTATATCTAGAATATGCATCAATGAACACAATATAATATCTAGAACTAGTAGTTGATGGCATGGGTGATGGTCCACAAATGCCAGAAAATATTAACTCCAAAGGTTTATAGATAGTATTAGAATCTGAAAAAGGCAAACAATAGGAATTACCCATACAACAAGATGAACAAAAGAACTTTGAGCAATTTGAAGAAACATCAACATTACACTGTTTAAGCACTTTAGATACTGTTTTAACAGCAAGGTGGCCTAGTCTTGCATGCCACAAATCAAAAACAATATCCTGTGAATTACAACTTGCAGTATTTACAGAATTACATGAAGAAGCATGATAAGAAATAGAGGTAGTGGACAGAGAAGAACCAGTAGACTTTGGAGTTGACAATTAGTGATCAAAGATATACAAGCCATCTCTAAGTCTGCCTTGGAGAAAGATCTCTTTGGTATCCTGAAATTTAACAAGACAATAATCAACATAAAATTCAAAGAAGACATTATTCTCTCTATAAATTTGTGACACATTGAGTAGATTCTTATAGACGCCAAGTACATGCACTAAATTTCGAAGAACTAAAGCAAAATAAGCATTGGAAGATGAAAGCTCAGAATAGCCAATTTGTTTGATAGGAATACTTATACCATTATCAAACTCCATTGTGTCTAAACCATTGTAATTTGATCTAATTTGTAGGTTAGAGAGATCTGGTGTCAGATGATTTGAAGCACCTAAATATGAATACTATGTAGGGTCATACAGGGTTGAGGATGTAGCAAGCATTGCTTGGAATGGTGGATAAGAGGCAATGGATGAGGGATTAGTAGATGTGCTAGCCATCATTGCTTATGTAGGTGGGTAAGGTGGTGTAGCAGATTGGTCACCAAAGGGATTTGAATGTCTCTTATTGAACCGATGCCATCATTCCTAAGCCAAATGGTTGGACTTTCCACATAACTAATATTTGTTGAACCAAGAAGCTCTTCCAGCTCCACCTCTAAAGTTTTTTCCTCTTCCTCAAAAAATTAATCTGCCTTTGCCAAAATTAGAAGGAAATTGATCATTAAAACTTCCTTGAGCATAGCCACCTCTATGAGTAGAATCACCTCTGAAGTTGCCACCATTAAGAAACCTGTTTGACTATGAAGACTGAGCAGTATTCACTTGAATTGACCCAGTCGTCTTAACTTTTCTATGCTTCTCAATTCATTCTTCCCGAGCCATGAGAAGTGCTTCAATTTTAGAAACTGAATAGGGATCAGTCCTAGAGGACACTGAGATCATAAATGAGTCATAATCTTCTATGAGACCATCAAGAATTGCATCAACATGGTTTGATACTGAAATTGATGCACCTATAGCAGCTAAGGAATCCATAATTTTCTTGATTTGAAGCAGATACTCATTAATTGGTGTCTCTAATTTCTTTATGCTACGAAGTTGTGATTTTAATTGCTTGATCTTAGCACGTGTTTGACTTGCAAAGAAAGTTTCAAGCTTACTCCATACCTAAAATGAATGATCACAACCTACCATCCTTGTGGTGAGAGACTTAGACATCGAAGCAAGAAGCCAAGAAAACAACAATGAATCTTGTTGTTCCTAATTCAAATAATCCTCTATGTATCTTCTAATTACAGCATCTTCGTCTGATGCAAATTTTCGTGGTGCAGAACCAGTTCCTTCTTGAAGATATCATTGCAACTTGAAGCCTTTGATAATGGCAAGGGCTTGTTGATGCCATCGAAGGAAATTTCCTTCATCAAGCATGAATGAAACCGAATTAGAAAAGGTTTGCAGAGTGAAGCATGTGATCGGAGTCTACATGGATCTGATTGTTGCTCTGATACCATGAGAGGTATCAGATCAGAAACAGATGGAGGAAGAACACGAGAGAGAGAGGGAGAGAGAGAGAGATATGAAGAAGAATGAATGAATTGATTAACTCACTCAATCAAGGGTAAGAGAAAGACTTATATAGTGTTGCACAATTGACTAACTAACATATAACAACTAACATAGTTAATAACAGAAACTAACTCTTAATAGACAACTAATTCTACTATGAAACAAAAAGGTTTGGGAACAACACTGAGTATAGCAAGGATCAATCTGTTCTAAAAGATGCTTTAGGTGCACTTCTTGGTGAAGATTTCCATGGTTAGCACTAGCAAGTTGGTGATCTGGATATTGCTTTGGCCTTTGTTGTAGTACTTGTTCATGAGAAGACTTAACTTGTTTGTCAACTTTCTAAAGACAATATTAGGTCAAGTTTTTTCTATTCTCAGTCACCTCTAGAACCTTCAGTTATGATTGATAAGAGATTTTATGTCGGATATTTCAATTTTATCAATGTTGTGAAGGTGATAGTATGCTTTCTATCTAATGTTGTCACTTTACATGGTGCTGATATTGGAAGATAAACTCCATCACATGTTTCACTTCAATCACAGGCGACGTTTACGGTTTGGAACAATGGTGTTTCAACCAAATTTATCTTCTATAGTTAGTTAATTGGTTTTTCTTTTAATTTTATTACTATGTGTAATATTATTAATTAAAGTTTATAATTTTTTTATATATACAGTTATTTACATTAAAAAAAACAGAGTTGATATAAGTTTTTTGTATGTGAATTTATGTGTGTGTAAATATTAATTAATAGTTAAAATCTATAAAAAAATTATATATAATAAAGACCATTCATATTATTTATTATGTAAATTACAAATAATAAATTAAAGTCATTGATTTATTTTATTAATAAATCAATAATATCAAATCATAGAACACGATGCTCTTAAAAAAATTTAAAATACAAATGTTTCATTTTCATTAAATTTTAATGCATTGTTTATGTCATGTGTACATACATCCTTGACACAGTCCTAGCCTTGAAACACACTAATAAAAGTCTTATTTCTTATGTGCCAAAAATTAAAAGTTTTATTTATTGGTATATTTCACGAGAAATATTTTTATAAATTTTTTAATTTTAATATAAATGGTTTATCTTTAATTAAATAGAAAAAGTAATTTAGTTAAAATGTACATAAATTCACTTAGATATCATTTTATCATAATAAAAAAAAGTCTTATTCAC
This sequence comes from Ormosia semicastrata, assembly GCA_029884595.1. Lineage (NCBI taxonomy): Eukaryota > Viridiplantae > Streptophyta > Magnoliopsida > Fabales > Fabaceae > Ormosia > Ormosia semicastrata. The sequence continues at coordinate 50,114,214 of JAQQTO010000053.1, read as the reverse complement.
ACGTACTCTTCATTATCTCACTTTTATTTTTCTTCTTTTTTTTTTAAGATTCCCTTGCAGTTTTATGACAGTAGTCTACTTTAAATAATACTTGGTGTACCACACCACCAATTACATCACTTTATATTTATGTATGTAAGGAGACATAATTCAAGTATTAGTGTAAAAAAATGAGATAAAATTACTTATAATTAAATATAAAAATTGTATAATGTGAAGTGATGTATATAAATACTGTGAATGAGTAATATTATTAGTCGACTTTATCATCATAATAAAATGAGTAATGCTATACAGTAAATAAAATAAAATAAAAACCACTTATTAATATAAGAGTAAATAAATATGCTATCTCTATTTATAAAAAATTCTGATAAAAGATTCTAAATGTGTATCATCTTTCTAATCATATTAGCTATACACTAGTCATATTTCTAAAATCAAGTGTTTAATGTTAATATTACAATTGTACAACACTTGCAGTTGTATATGTATGTGATTGATTCTAAAACCATTTTTGTATATCAGGATAGAAGCCGGAAGAAAAGGCAGCACCTAAGTATATGCTGCGATTCTCCACCTTTGTCTTGAGGTCATATTTTAACATCTTATCTTAGTATGTATTTGAGCCAGATTTTGTAAATTTGATTTTGTTTGAACTTAATTTTGTAATTTTTCTTTTATTTTGCTAAGAAGTATAGTAATTAATTTTAGCAGAATTAATGTTGTTTAAATGTGTGGATAAATTTTTGTTCAATTTTTTCTTCAGAAAGGATCGCTCTCTCTTTTGTTGTCTTCACAATTGCATTACATCGCTTGTGTTGCCTTTTTCGCTCTTTTCCTATCAATATTCAATATCATCATAGGTAAGCCATATCAATTCTATTATCAATCTTTTTTTTTTATTAGCCCCCCTCCCCCCAAAATCTCTCTCTTTCCCCTTCATTTTTGGGGTTTTGATTCTAATCTCCTTTTTATCTTCATATTTTAGCTTCTTATGACCTTATCTCTCTTTTGCTTTGTTCTTTGATCTCGAATTGCCATCAGATCTTACTTCACTCATAGGTAGGGTTTGTGCTTGATTTTTGCTAATTCAAATTTTGAGGGATGCGTTATGTTTTAGGTTTAGGCATTAATAAAACAATGAATATGTGGATAAAAATTACTTTTAGATGTCTAATTATTAATAAAGGTATGATAAATATTGTTAAAAAAATAAATAAATAATATAATATTCAGGTGAGATAAATAATATAATATTATTAAGTCATGATGATATTTTTGTCAATACACATGTAACTTAGTTTTTTCACCGCAAAAATGTTGTTTATGTTAGAGGTGTTCATCGGATCGATTTGACTTGATAAATTCAAAAATTCAAACTAAAACAATTAAATTAGTTTGGTTTGGATTAAGTATTCAAGTTGTTTCGAGTCATGCTTGATTGAACTCGACTTCCAATGGTTCGGGTCTCGAATTTGATAATTTCAAATCTGAGACCTGAGACCTGACCACCCGACCCATCTACCCAATTAATCATCATCTTCTTCTTTTTTTAAATAAAAAACTGCAACTCCCCTATTGTGTATAATAGTGCTTCAAGATATGAGACGTTTCAAGACTAGATCAGCCACCTCGTCGCACAACCACCATCCCTTAAGCCACTGTATTGCACTCCTTGTTGTCGTCAACGAGCCCAGCCACCATTGTCCTCCACCTCTACCTCGACCTCCAATCACACCCCAGTTCATAGTACCACCTGACCATTGCTCACCGCATCAAAACACAAACCCAACCCACATTGCCAACTAGCATCACCTCCATTTGCCATTGCTCTGGCCACCACAAACTCCACCATCCACATGAGCCGCTGTACCCTATCCCCCTTACCAAACCCAATCACCACCGTTCAGCCTTTTCCAGACGAGGACCAAGCCCCACATTTTATCTCTTGTTTTTACCTCTTTTTATTTATTAGTTCATTTAGATCTGGTTTAATATGTTAAGGTGTTAATTTTTTAGTATAGTCCTGCTTTGGTTTAGATTTATGAATTATGTTTTACTTAATGTTTTTTTTAAAAAAAACATGCAGGACCCGATGCCCTAACCCGAACCAACTCGTTACACATCGGGTTAGTTAGGTTTGAGTTGGCTTGTAAAATTTGAACCAAACCAAACTAATTTCATTTGACCGGTTTGGATTTTTTTTCTACCTAAAATCAAAACCAACCCGACCCGTGTACACCCCTAGTTTATGTGGTTAAGTTCCAAAACCAATGCAAAATCAATTCAATCTCAAAATTGCCAAACATGATAGCACTATTATCATAGGCATGTTTTGGGCCTCAAATGGGCTTTTATTGGACACAAACGTTGCTATAAACACGCACCAATTCTATCACTAATTTCAAGGCAATGAAGTTAATGGGGATGACTAGTAAGAATCAAAATACTTTATTTGAAATACTTATGTTTGATTCCTATATCTAGTAATCCCCTTAAAAGACAATCTTGTAAGCTCCAAAACCTTTTAGAAGCATATAAACTTGCTAAAGTTCTTTAGAACTTTCTAAGTTTTGATTATTAACAAGCCTAAACTTAGAATCTTATGTTTACTAATATCTTATCTAAGTGTATCATAGCATAGTTAAGAAGACTGAAAGCAAAGGTTCTTAGTATGAAACTCTAATCTATTTTATTCATCATAAAATGATTACAATATATATACCAAAGACAAATAGCTGCCAGGTTGAAATATAGCAACCAAAAAGGAATAATTTCCTAAACTTCAGTCAATATCATATTACTACCTAAAATAGAAAACATAACAAATATACACCTAATAATTACACTTTTACAATTGATAATGCCATAATTTTAGCATTAAATCAATCCCTTAATCCTTGGGATTTCACCTCAAGTTGGTGAACATATGTCGATCATTCCCAGCTTGCTAACATTTGAGTCAAATTCTGACTTTAGTAAAGATTTTGTGAACATATCAACTTCTTGTGACTTGGTAGACATATAATGTAGGCTGAAAGTTCCATTTTTAATTATGATTTTATGAAGCTCCTGTCAATCCTCATATGCTTTATCTTATCATGTTGTATAGGATTGTGAATTATGCTAATAGCTGATTTACTATACAGTACAATTTCATAGGGCCTTCAGGTGGCATAAATAGGTCTTGTAGTAACCTACTTATCCAAATAAGTTCACAAACTCCTTGTGTAATTGCCCTATATTTTGCTTCAGCATTACTCCTTGTAACAATAATTTGTTTCTTACTTCTCCAACTCATAACATTTCCCCACAGTTTTGTGCAATACCTAGTAGTTGACTTTGCGTCTTCTATAAAGCCTGCCCAGTCTGCGTCTGTGTAGCACTCAATCTCTCGATGATCATTTTTCTTGAACAACAATCCCTTGCCAATAGTCCCTTTTAGGTAGCGAAGGATTTGGTTTACAGCTTCATCCCAAAAAGAATGTAGGACATTACTTGCAATCATGAGGGAACGAGCAACTTCAAGAATATGGCAATTTTTTCTTTCAACTATACCGTTTTGCTATGGAGTGTAAACACGTGTATTTTGATGGAATATGCCATGCTTAGTAAGGTAATTTGCAAGTTCATGAGAAAAATATTCTTTGCCATTGTCAGTTCGAAAAATCTGAATAGTGGAATGAAACATGTTTTGACAAGGTTATGAAATTGTTTGAAGAAGGCACTTGTCTTAGATTTGTCTTTCATAAGATAAGTCCAACATATTTGTGTGTGGTCATTAATAAAGGTAACGAACTATCTTGTTCCAGTAAGGTTAGAGACTCAGGCTGGACCCTATATGTCACTATGGATGAGGTGATATGGTTTTGATTTTTGATGAGAATGCTTAGGATGATGTTTTCTAGGTTGTTTTGCAATAACATAGTTTTCACATTGGAAAGAAGAAACATCTTTATTGAGAAACAACTTTGGTCACAAGAATTTAAGGTAATTGGAACTAGGTGACCTAGGCATTTATGTCAAAGCATTACATCAGAATCTGAAACAGTAGACAGGGAAACCTTTGATTGAAGTTGAAGTTTTGAAGAAGAAACAAGGAAAAAAATAGAGACCACTTCGTTCCTCAACTTTGCTAATCATCACCCTTGAGTCCAAATCTTGAAATTCACAACCAGTAGGAGAAAAAATTAATGTACAATTTTGATCCTTGGAAAGTTTGCTAACTGAAATTAGATTGTATTTTAAGTTAGGAACATAAAGAATAGATTTCAGACTTAAACCACACAAATTCAGATCACCAAACCTAGCCACAAAGGTGGAACTTCCATCCGCCACTGTGATCTTTATGTCACCATCACACCTTTTATATGAAGAAAATAGATTTGTAGACCTATTGATGTGGTCTGACGCTCCTGAATTAACAATCCATTTTTCCAAATTTTCCTGTTTTGAAAGAAAGAGTTACCTTATTGTGCAACATGAGCAAAAAAGTTTGTAGGTGCAGTAGGTTTAGTTCAGGACTTCTGGAGCATGTCCTTTAGCATCTCCATTTCTTCAATAGTGAATGGAGATGTGTTTGGAGTCTCGTGCTCTGTAGTAGTCTCAGCCACATGTGCAGATGCAAAATTATTTTGTCTCCTTTGACTGCGAGGCTTCCAATCTGTGGGTTTCCCATGGATGTTCTAGCATGTTTCCTTAGTGTGGTAAGGCTTTGGCAGTGATCACACCACAATTTGCTATCTTTGGAGTGGTGGCTCTTGTTGCAGGACTCCCCCCGGTTTGAGATTAAAGTTGAGCCAAGCTGGTGGGTTTCTTCTATAGTTGGATTTATGTTCAACATTACTTTTCTTCGGCTTTCTTCCCTCCTAACTTCAGCGGAGACTTCCTTGATTATAGGCAGAGGCTTAGTTCCAAGGATACGACTTCTTACTTCATCAATGCCTTTGTTGAGTCCATGAAGAAAATCAAAGACCCTTTCCTTTTCAAGCATTTGATTGTATAGTTAGCTTTCTTAAGCACACTTCCACTGTATGGTTTAGAAAAGATCTATTTCTTTCCATAATGCAACTAATACATTATAGTATTCAGTCATAGACCTGCTTCCTTGCTGTGTATTGCGAAGTGCAGATCGGATTTCAAAGCATTGGGATGAATTTTGAAGGTTCGAGTACATTTCTTGGACAATCTTCTAGATTTTGTGAGTTGTGTTATAGAACAAGTAGGTTCTGTCAATTTTAGACTCCATCGAGTTGATCAACCATGCCATCACAATAGAGTTCTCTACTTCCCATGTCTAATAATTCGAATCTGTTGAGGCTGGTGTAGAGATGTCTCCAGTGAGATAGCCCATCTTCCATTTCCCTTTGATAACAAGAAGGGCATATTGGTACCATTCTCAGAAATTTAACCCAGTGAGTTTATGTTGGGTTATTTGAAAGGGATGGCTGATGTCGGTAGAGAAACTGGGTGCTACATTTTGCTACATAGTATAGTTTGGTTGGGGGGTCTGTGTGCGTGAGGCATCAGCAGACTTGGGTGTTTGAGGGTCGGCCATGGGAGAATCTTGGTCCTACGTTTTTTGACTCATAATTACAGAATAATTATAGCTCTGAATACCATGAATGCAGAGGTTCTCAGTATGAAACTCTGATCTATTTTATTCATCATAAAATGATTACAATACATACACCAAAGATAGATAGCTATCATGCTAAAATATAGGAACAAAAAGGAATAATTCCTAAACTTCAGCCAATATTAGATTACTACCTAAAATAGTAAAGGAAACAAATATACGCCTAATAATTACACATTTACAATTGATAATACCATAATTTTGGCATTAAATCAATCCCTTAATCCTTGGGATTTCATGTAGCCACAAGGAACTTCCGTCTGCCACTATGATCTTTATGACATCACCTTCCTTGAACATCAACCATTCTTTCCCAATGTTTCCCATCAGGGGGAGAACTCAAGTGAAGATAAAGATTGGAATCCTTCCATATCCCTTCCTATCTTACTTCCCACTTCATCTTCAAAGGAACCTACCATTCAAAATCCTAAACCTATGCAGCTTATAACTCAAGGAGAAGGACCTAAGAAACAATTGCAAGGTGAACTTTGTGTTTGACTAGAATGACGAGCTCAACCAAATAACAAAATTCTAATTCTACCGATAACGTGCAGCGTAAGGCAGCGAACCGAGTCATTTCTTGAGGATATAGGTACCAATCAAATCAAATCAAGGTCAAACAGGGGGGCTTTGTATTCAGAATGTAAACATAATAATTAAATGTAAGAAAAAATAAATTGCAAAGCAATCAATCCAAGAAACCGTCAGAAACCTAGTTGGTTTGTCATCGATCACTAAACATGCATCTGGATTGAATTAATTAGTTAATATGTGATTGACCAAAATCTCTGCATCAAACACGTAGAATTCAACACAAGATAATCACCTAGAATTTAACTAATAAATGATTTATAAACCTGCGATCGCTAGATTCTTGCAAACTATGCTAGTTTAACAACCAGAATTCAATTAACCTAGATTAACAAATCTATTAACTTAACTGTCTTCAATTCATATGAATTAACCATAATTAATCAATCACAATTTAATCATAAATCACAATTAGGATTAAAGATCCAATCAGATCACATCACACGACAGAAATATCTAATCATGCAATTCGAATCCAAATTAAGAGAAGAAGAAGATAATTAATTCAATTTAAAATCAAAATTAGTACAGAATCTCAAAGCCAAACTAGAACTTTATAAAGATCCTTGCATTGATCTCAAATGTTTAGCTCTCCATGGCTACAGCACACAGTTTGCAAAAGAAAGGAGAAATTTCTAGGTAGAAGAATCAAGTAGTACGGATTAGGGATTCTATCTATCTCGAGTCCCCTATTTATACAAAAATAACTGACTTAAAAATTAAGAATCTATTTTGGCCCTAGGTTAAATTTAATCCTCTACCTCTTAGCTTTCCTTGGCCACCGAAATCACTTGATTTGGGCTTAAGATGATAGAGTTATGCCTAAATCATTTTCAATGGGTCTCTAGACTCGTCAGTCGACTTCACAAGGGTAGAACACCATCAAAACGTTGTGGTTTCAATTTGTGGTCTTCATAAGAGTCTTATCCTTGTGTGTAATCTTTCCAATGGAATAATTTCATTTTGAAAAAGACCCCTATAGCCCAAGTTATGGACTAATTAGTGCACATTACTCGAGTTCTAGTGACAACACCCTTGTTCTGACTTCCAAGCCCAATTAGGTCCACTAGATATCCGATTCAGCTCTAGGACTTTTCATAAAAGTTGTAGATCTCTCTCTTATCTTTCCTACAAGGCAAGATATATAATTTTTAGATATCCAAAACTTAAAATATGGCCGAAATAAAGAAACAATGTAAAATCATAATAATGCTGAAAAGATCAATTAAGTCCAATTTGAACCCAAACTTATAAAACATGGCCAAACTCAATTAATTAAGTACATGGAAAGGATAAAGGGCTAAAAATTAGGGTTTATTAATGTATGAAATGTTTGATTATCAAATTCTCTCACACTTAACTTTTGCACTGCAACCAAGTGGCTTTAATACTCAAGAGGGGGTGAATTGAGTTTATAAAAGTTTTTCGCAATTCTTTCAAAAAACACTTGAATATCAATTTTTGTCGAAGCTATCGATTGATTAAGGTGAATAGATAGAGAGGATTGAATGCTTTCACTCACAAAATGAATAAGCCAAGATATATAGTATTCAAGCAAGCATATAAAAACAAAGCACAAATATAAAAGGGGTTTGAGTTTAGAAGATCAAATACAAGATTTATCCTAGTTCAGTCACTCCTTGTGACCTATGTCTAATCCTTAAGTAATCACCTAAGATTTTTCACTATAACTTCGAGCTTAAACAGATGCTTGCTACCTTTACAAACTAGAGTACTTAACACATCTTGGGATACCTCACCCTTTGTTCTTCAGCCCCAACAACAAGGGATACCTCACCCTTACAATCCTTTTATGGATACTTCATTCTCTTTACAGATTAAATAAAGTATAGATGAATGAAAACTCTCACAAGAGTGGATAATACAAATTAAAGCTCAATGGGTATCAAGGAATCACACACTATAACTCAAAATAGGGTTTTTTGAGAAATGATAGTTAAAACTCATATTTAATGCTCAAGAAGCTTGTTTAAATTGTTTTCTAACTTCTCTTTAATTCCCAAATACTTAAATTTATAGCCCAATGCATTTAAGAGTCATTGGAAGTCATTGGGAGCATTACATGCTAGAAACTAGTCGTTATTTTCGTTTTATGTAAGCCTAGATAATAGATTATTTGTTTCCAATAATAGGTTATTGGTTTCATCAGGAAATGTAACATCCCAATATTTGTTATCCAATTATATCGTCATATAAAAGAATAACCTAATACTGCACCTGCTACTTCTAAAACTATGCAATTTCCAATATAACAAAGCCATGTATATATAGAAAATATGAGCCTCGAATGTATAAATAATACACAATAACTATATCTATCACAAATACAATACGTACATCATATCGAAAGAAACTACTCAGCTACGCTAAGCTAAGCACTCCAAGCTCCTGCTGGTCTTCAGTTTCCATTAGACTTCCTTCCTGGAATCATCATGGAAACGCACACAAAGGGGTGAGATTCACACATTCTCAATAGACAAAACCCACAAACAATGTCATCACAATCATTCTAGCTATTTCGGAGAAAAACATGTTAGTAAACTCAAATATCATACATAGCAAGCTAGAAAGGTGGCAAAAGCCAAAACTAGTTCCTTTCTCTTCCCGAAATAGAATCTCATTTTATAAGTTTGTATAAAAACTCATTTATTACAAACAATCTTCTAGAAATTGCCACACTCACAAAACATTGTCTCTTTCCCAGAGACACTAAAGCATCATCTCCATCCCAGAGACACAACTACAATACCTCCATCTTAGAGTTATGTACCCAGATAATATACTTAATTATCATATAAGTACTTCAATCACAGAAGTAAATGGCATCTCCATCTTAGAGACACAACACAATATCTCCATCTCAAAGATACGCAACTGCCCATACAATTGCAATGTCATGGTTATGTCATGATAGCAACCGCTCATACAATTGCCATGCTATGTCAACTTATGTCTAATGTTCATGCCTATGTAATAACCTAAAATGAATGTGGATAATGTCATGATTCCTTAGATTTAGAGAAGAAACTCATCTTCAGTCACTCAGGAAATGTATGGTATGCATGAGCCTTGAACAAAATAAAGGAACTCGATTCCATAAGCTCTGAATAAGCACTGGAAACCTAGCTCCAGCTATTCCACAGGGTGTGGGGGAAAGACCATCCTCAACTCATTACTATGATTTGGAAGGTATGCTACCTCTTCACTTACAATCATGTATGATCACCCTCTCCGGGTAGTGAAGTCTCATTAACTACATGGTCTTCAGTAACAATCATATTTGATCAGAACAATGATCTCTGTGATGGGAAGGATTGGCTACCTACTCGTTCAAAATCGCATTAGATCATTCACAGCAATCACTGTGATAGGAAGGATTGATTACCTTCTCATTCAAAATCACATTATGATCATCGACAATGAGGGCTCAACCTCATCAACATAGTTAAGGAACAACAATAATACCAATTACTACAATAACTAGCATGTCAATTGATTTACATTTCTAACTACCAACATGAAACACAATGATGTTAAATACCACAATAAATAACATACCAATTGATTTACATTCATCACATAACTACTTCATTAGATACTTCTATTAGAGTCTCCATACTTAAAAAGAAGCATAAATGAAGAAACTACACTATTGGAAGACTCCAAGGCAACCTAACACAACATATAGTTATTTTTTGGCCCACATTGCGGCGTTTCCTTGTGCCATGTTGCGGCGCCCAAGCCTCTAGTTCAAGTACTGACAGGAAAAATTGCCAACGTTGCGGCGTAAACATTCAATGTTGCAGCGCAAACATTCAACGTTGCGGTGCGCATCCCCTGTTCTTCCCAATGTTGCGGCATTCAAAGTCCAACGTCGCGGCGTTCGTCCTATTCTTCCCAACGTTGCGGCGTTGAAAGTCTAACGTTGCGGTGCCAACAACAGAACTCAAAATCTGCATAATTTTGCAGATACGAGTACTGTTCCATTGGAACTAAACCCTTTTTCAATCACTCAAAATCCGTTTTCAAGTGATTTCCAACCTCTAATAAGGTCCAACTACACATAACAACTCACAAACAACATCAATTTCATTTAAATCAACACTTATGATTCAAAATCTCCAACTTGACCAAAACCCCCAATAATGACCTAGAATTGGAATTAAGGCGCCAAATGATGAAAAATTCATCCTAACACATTAACAATTCAATTTCTAACTCAACCACACTAACCACATCAAGATTCAACTTATAAAACATCAAATCACCTCTCAAACCATCATTTTTCTCTTCAAACTTCTCTTAAACTAAAAGAAAAGAATGAAATAAGCAAGCAAACAAAATTCCCCTACCTCAAGTCTTGAAGATGAAGATGAAGCAAGACCTTCACTTGGATCCTCCTCTTCCTTCTTCTCCATTGGTTTCCTTTTCTCTCTTTTTCTTTTCTTTCTTTTCTCTTCTCTTCTTTCTCACGTTTTTGTTCTTCTGTTTCTGCCCCTAAAATATCCCCATTGTGGGATATTTTCACAAGAGAAGTTCATTTTGGCTTCTCTTGGTTGGGTAGTAAAATCCCGATCTGCTAAGAACACTCAGATTTAACATAATTCAGTTTTGTAACTACCAACAGATTCACAATAAATCCTGAGTTCATTAAAAATTTTGTTTCACCAAAAACTAATATTTTCATATCAATTGTGGGTCAATTTGACATTAAAATGCACAACTAGCATGCTTAAAAATGTCAAACTAACTCCGAAAATTCTCAAACTTTAACTGTAATACAGTTTTCACATTTGTGACTTGGAAACAAACTTTCTATATTTATTTCCACTAACTAAGCAGTTTAAGCCACTTTTAAAGCAAATAACAGCTATATTTCTCACATAATGTTACAACAAAGTGCCTAAACGTGCTTAGATAGTCACAAAACTACACAAACATGTTAAGTAAGTATTAGGCTACCTCTGTAACTGTATACAAGCCTAACATGACTTTCTAGGGTATTATAAGAAACACTATAGCACATGAATAGTAGGTTATTTGGTTTCAATAACAGGTTATTGGCTTCATCAGGAAACACTGTAGCATGTGAATAACAGGTATTTGGTTTCAATAACAGGTTATTAGTTTATCAAGAAAATATGATTTCTAAAAGATTTTGCAACCAAAATTTCCCAAAACTTTTTCAACCTTTCTTAAACCATTTTGCTCAAACTTAATAAATATTTTCGCAAGTATAAAACATGATTTTGCAAAGATATTTAAGTTGAATAAAAAACAAGATATAAGCTTAGTGTAGTTCTTATTTACCATTAAATAAGATCTAAGTCCTATAAGTTAAAGTCGAAGAACCTTGGGACTTGATCTTTGTACAACCATTTCTTTCTTGTTTGTTATCATCAAAATCATTGCAATTGCCAATGCTAATTATATTCTCCCCTTTTTTTATGATGACAAACAACCATTGAGAAAAAGAATTAGTTTAAATAAATTGGAACTCACAAAAAGGTGTTAGAGACTTACTCCTCCTCTAATTTCTTAGAGGTGATTAGATCAGAAATGCACAACTCCTTAATTTTGGAATCCCAAGATCATTTGAAATTGTACTTTTTTCTATTTTACTTTCCTTTTCTCAATGTCACATAAACCAAAATCTTCTCCCTCTTTTGTCATGATAAAAAAGATATGCAATATATAGATTTTGATAAAGAGAAGTTACAAAAAACTATTACCAAACAACAAATATTCAATAAGTAATTTAGCAACAAGATAACTAATTCAAAATTATATCCATTTCAGTAAAATATCCATTGCAAAAACAACATATGCACTATTTATTGAAATTAGTTAAGCAAGGCATAAGCTAAGACAAAAATCATCATGTTCAAAAGATAAATCTACAATGGTTAGATCCTAAAACATAACAATATAGCTAAAACAAAAATAGATTAGCTAAAGGACGTGATCCTTGCCTAAGCCCCATCATACTCCGGTGGTGGAAGGCGACGCTTAATCTTGTCCAAACGGTCATCTAAAGTTCTTAAGCAGTCATAGATAACTCCATTACTATGCTCCGCATAGACCCAAAAATCTGTAAGCTAGGCTTGTCTATTTGTAATGGCAGTTAGGATCTGGTCTTCATTTGTGGTAGAGGCCTCTTTTATAACCACATCAGCAGGGGCAACGAACATTCCTCCTTCTGGTGTGGCTGCTTCAAGTCCAACACCATAAACTCACTCATTATTTACTTTCTTTATTTTCATCTAATTGACGGTGACCTTTCCAAACTTGTTGTGACACATAAGATAAATGACTCCTTCATCACTTAAGCACAACTTGTATTGATTTAGGATCTTAGCAAAGATCAAGGCATAGGTGAGGTCCATCATCATTTTTTCTTTGGCCTTCATCATGTAGTGCATAATATAAAAAGGTCAATTGATATGCATTCTCTATTTCATGGCCCACAACAGGAAGATGTCCTCTTGTTCAAGTAAGGCATAGTTGCTTGATCTTGGAACCAGAATGTGTGCTAACACAAAGTGAAGAAGGCAATCTTGAGGATTCAAAATTCTAGCCATGAAGGACCCTTCTAGAATTGGAATGCCCGGCTGAATCATGCTCCAGATAGTCTCTGCTCTATTATATCTTGCTAAGTTATTATGACTATCCTCCGTTAAAGTTTCCCCAAAATGAGTTAGACCAAAGAGGGACGTCCACTGACTGGGTCTCATAACAATTTTATACCTTTTGATCTCTGTGACAAGATTTGCTTCACTAATACTCAAAATTGTAGAAAAAGAATTTAGTTGGGTCAACGTAGTACTCACCATGGGAAGTGACGAAGGTTTTCAACCTATAATACTCCAAGAGCTCCGTGAGGAAAGTGAACCCTTCTCTGATAAAGAAATCTCAATCCATGTGTTTGGGTTGAATGAGATTTCTAGCTTGGAACTCCATGCGATATTTGTTCATCTAAACTGCATGGGAAAAGTATCTTCAGTGGTCCAAGCTTAGAGAAACATCTAGGTTAATGGCTGGGGGAGGAGTTTGCTTAGGAACTGAGGGATTTTTGGTGCGTGATTTCTTTAAGTGAGAGGAGCTATTGGCCATAATGGACAAAGGGGGCTAGGGCACGATTTTAGGAGAGAGAAAAGATAAGGAAGAATTTTTGGGTTTTAAATGGTGAGAAGTGATGGATATGAGTGGAAAAGGCATTTGAATGGAAGATATTGGTTGAATTTGAGGTGGGTGAGGTGTTTGAGGGAGTGGATGTGAGTGGATGTTAAGAAGAAGAAAATGAAGGTGAGCTTGGTTCTTGTGTGAATGATAGAGGAGAAGTTCTGTTTTGCTGTTATAAGAGCCTCAATAATCAATTAAACATTTTCCATAACCGGTTATGGTGAGAAAGGTGAAGACATGCATGGCTGGGAGGCTGCAATAACCGGTTATATGTTTTTCATAACCGGTTATTTTCGAGGGATGAAAAACAGGTGCCTCTAAGTTTGATGAATAACCGATTATGTTTTTTAATAATTGGTTATTTCCACGAATTGAAAAACACCAAAAGCAGCAGTAACATCCTCTGTCTTGAGGAATAACTAATTATTCCTCTCTTCTAACTAGGTATTTGTGAAGTGAAAACACCAACAACCTCTGACTTTATTGAATAATCAGTTATGCATTCTCCTAACTAGTTATTTGGCTTACACATAACGTATCAGGACACCTCTATTGAGCAAACAATAGGTTATTTGCTTCCTATAATAGATTATTTCACCACCAGAAATAAAATTTCTTCAAGAATTCAGTATTAGCCATGGCAACCATCACCCAAGAGGGGGGTGAATTAGGTTATTACAAATTTTCAAAATAACTTTGAGAAATTATGCACTTTGATATACTCAATCAACACATGCAGTGGAACGAGTCTAACAAAGATACATCTATTATAGATTACTCAAATACAACTTAGGTTATAGGATAAATCTAGCAAATAAACTAGATATCAAGTTCTTAAAATCATAACATCAAGATGACTCGATATGCAATAAATAAATATGTTACACCAAATATAGAAATTAAAGAGTGTAGGGAATATAGAATCAAACTCAAGAATTTATCTTGGTTTAGTCACTAACCACTTGTGGACTATATCCAGTCCTCAAGCTTAACTTGAGATTTTCTTCACTATCTCCTAGACTTCGCAGGTGCTAGGAAAATCTTTGTACAAGCAAGAGTACTCCTCACACCTTGGGATACCTCACCCTTGTGCTAGAGCCTCCAACTCTTCAAGCTTCACAGGTGCTTGAAAAACTTTTACATTCAAGAGCACTCACAACACTTTTGGGATACCTTACCCTTTGTGTTTGAGCCTTACTACAAGGGATACCTCACCCTTTTCATACCTTACCATCTTACAAAGATTTTAAGATGAAGAGAAAGATTATAAACTCTCACAAGAGTAGATATACAACTTGAAGAACAAAAAAATAGAATGATTTTACAATAAAGAGCTTAAAATATGATTTTGATGATTCATGGATCAAATCAAGTGTTCTAGAGTTCCTAAAAATGTACATGGTTCAATATACACTTATTTATAGATCCCAAGTGATAAAATAGTCGTTGATAATGTTTAGCAATGATTTTTTATGAAAACTAAATGTTAGGAGCGTTTCTGGGCACGTTGTAATGGATTACATGGATGTTGTAATTGATTACATGGCCTCTGCCAGAGTTGTAATCGATTATAGGACTTATGTAATCGATTACATGCACTCTGATTTTAAAAATTGATTTTAAATGACCATAACTTCTTTATTTCTTATACATTTAAAACAAATGACCACCCATTGGAAAGATCTTTGAGTCTATTTTCAAATGAAATATTTCAGGAAAAAACTCAAAGTATTTTGAAAGTTATGATCAAAAGAGTAACCGAAGGTCAACTTTTCAAAACTCAAACTTGACCATTTTTCATAGTTTAAAGCAAATGGTCATAACTTCTTCATTTCTTATCCATTTAAAGGAAATGACCACTCATTGAAAATATCTTTGAGTCTATTTTCAAATGAAATAGGTTTCAGGATGACACTCAAAGTATTATAAAAGTTATGATTAAAAGAGTAACCAAAGGTCAACTTTTCAAAACTCAAACTTGACTACTTTTCATAGTTTTGAACTATTATCATGACTAGCTTTTCAAAACATGTTTATTGGGCATGTTCATATGTAATAAAAACATATTTGAGCTCTTTTCTTGTAAAACCTCTATCTTTACATAGGAAAAAGCCTAAAAGAAAAATATATCAATTCTAGTCCTTAGGCTTCTTGACGTAATCCAATCTTCCACAAATTTCTTCTCTTCAAATCTTGCAAATGCTTAGAACATCTTATCATTTTCATTCTTTTTGAGTTAAGTATAATTATAATCTTTTTCTTTCTTGTTACAATGTTTACTCTTGGTACTTGGACTATCCTACAAAGTATTACTCACTTAAAACAAAAATAGTTAGTCTAAATTCATAATTCAATATCTTCATATGCATGATTCATAAATGTGTAACTCTAGTTAGTCTAACATACATATAAGATTTTTATAGACACATCCAAATAAGAAATTTGTCAATTACTAATAGAAATGCTCTATATAGGATGCAACAAAGAACATTTTGCATATTTTTATTTAAATAGAGCCAAACCTAATAGTAATTTAATACAACTTATATGACACCTTATTGGACATATTCTATAAAAGATGTTATAAATAATATGCATGATTCTTATATGAAATATAACATGATGGATTACATGATCATGCATGATCCAATATAATCTATTAAGCACATTTATGTAGCATAAATATCATTTTTTTGGTCTTGTATTTGTCATCATCAAAACTTAACATATTAAACAATTGGAACAAACTTATTTCCACATTCAGCCCTTAAAACACAATCTTATGCCTTCTTGAAGATCTTTTTAGCTTGGCCTCATTTTCCATCCACTCTAAACACCAAATTTCAACCTAATAATAGATTCTTCTTCTTCAAAAATACCAAAAAGTAATTTTCATCAGCAAGAACTTGAGATTTGAAATTGAGGGACTTAAACATGGATCAAGTACCTGCAAAAAAATGGGAAAAACTCTGACGCTTAAGTCAGTATTGGATTCAAGAGATAAAAAATTCAAGAAAATTATGCAGCAAATCATTATGTAGCAAAGCCATTTATCCAAATTAAATGCATGATTAATCCAATATGTCAAGTTCTCTTCTTATATAAAAGAAAGTCTCTTTAAGCAAAGGTTTAGTAAAGATATTAGCTAATTATTTAGTAGTTTCAACAAACTCAAGCATGCAATTTCCTTTTTGCACATGATCTCTTATGAAGTGGTGCCTTATTTCAATGTGCTTAGTCCTAGAGTGCAAGATGAGATTCTTAGACAAATTGATTATACTAGTGTTATCACATCTTATAGGGATGTGATCAAGCTGAAGTCCATAATCTAGAAGTTGTTGCTTCATCCAAAGGATTTGAGTACAACAATTTCTAGCTGCAATATATTCAGTCTCAACAGTAGACAATGCCACACTATTTTGTTTCTTGCTATGCTAAGAAATAAAAGAGCTTCCAAGCAAGTGGCATGTCCCACTAGTGCTTTTCCTATCCAATTTTCATCCATTAAAATCAGAATTTGAATAACCAATTAGACTACAAGAGGCACCATTGGGGTACCATAATCCCATTTGTGAAGTGTCAATAAGATATTTCATTATTCTTTTTACTGTACATAACTGTGATTCTCTAGGATTAGCTTGATATCTAGCACACATACAAACATTAAACATAATATCTGGCCTACTAGCAGTAAGATAAAGGAGTGAGCCAATTATACTTTTATACTTTGAGATTTCGACAAGTTTACCTCCTTCATCCTTATGCAAATAACAAGAAGTGCCCATTGGTGTGTCCATATGCTTAGAATTGTTCATTCCAAATTTCTTGAGCAGTTCATTGCAATACTTAGATTGACTTATGAAAGTTTCATTTCTTGTTTGCTTGATTTGAAGTCCAAGGAAGAAGTTGAGTTCACTCATCACAAATATCTCAAACTCATTTTGCATAGTATTAGCAAACTCCTTGCAAAGAGACTCATTAGTAGCACCAAAAATTATGTCATCAATATATATTTGCACAAGGAAAATGTCATGCATTTTGTTTTTAATGAAGAGAGTAGTGTCAACCTTTCCTCTTGTAAATCTTTTTTCTAAAAAGAACTTGCTCAACCTTTCATACTAAGCTCTATGAGCTTGTTTTAAGTCATACAAAGTCTTTTTCAATTTAAAAACATGGTTAGACAGTTCATAGTCTTCAAAACTAGGAGGTTGTTCCACATACACACCATTTAAAAAAATACTTTTAATATCCATTTGATATAATTTGAAATCTATGATGCATGTATATGCAAGTAGCATTCTAATGGCCTTTAATCTAGCTACAGGTGCATAAGTTTCCTCATAATCTATGCCTTCTTCTTGATTATACCCTTTAGCTACGAGCCTAGCTTTATTTTTTATTATTAAGTCTGTTTCATCAAGTTTGTTCCTAAAGACCTATTTGGTACCAATTATAGGATGATTATTGGGCCTTAGAACTAACTCCCAAACTTGATTTCTTTCAAATTGGTTTAGCTCATCTTACATAGCCAAGATCCAATGTTCATAACTAATGGCCTCATTTATGTTTTTATTTCTTTCAAATTGGTTTAGTTACCCTTTTTGATATATCACATATCACTTTGTCAAGAGAATGATATCTTGATGTCCTCTATTCCTTAGGAAGGTCCATGATTTGTGAATGCTCTTGCCTTGGGGGATCAAATGGGTTTTCTTCTTACTTCTTGGCTTCTTTCTCTTAGTTCTCCAAGTGTGTTCTTGCCAATATTTCTGTAACATCATTAACGAAATCCACTACTAGAATTTTGGGTTTTAGAGACCGATTTAGAGATCGATTTATTTTGGTCTCTATAGAGACCGAAATAGCGAGCGATTAAGAAAAAAAAATCTAATTTGCTACCGAAATAAAAGTCGTCTCTAATTCGGTCTCTAAATTTTTTAGAGACCGATTTAGAGACTGAAATTATGTTATAAATTTTTTTTAAAAAAATAAAAATTTGTCTTATTTTTAGAGACCGATATTTCGGTCTCTAAATAAAAAATTTATAAAAAAAAATAATAAATAAGTAGCGATCACAAATTCAGTTTCTATTAAAATAAAAAAATAAAAAAATAAGGTGTTAGAAATCGATATTTCGATCTCTAAATAAAAATTTTTAAAAAAATAAAATTAACAACCGAATTTTCGGTCGCTAAAAAAGTGTTAGAAACTAAAATTTCAATATCTACATAAGCTTTTTTTTAAAAAATATAAGCAGATAGTGACCAAAAATTCGGTCGCTAAAAAAATAAAAAATAATCTCATTCCCCATATTTCAGAAAGTTATAACACGAATCACATAGAAACAAATGAGGAAAACTGAATAGTGAGGCTTTAGCCTATGGTCTCACCCAGGTAATGCGGAAGACGTGGTGGTTGGCAGGTGCGAGACGACGTCGGCCGGATCTGGTGCGGTCTCCGGGTTGTGCCGGTGAAGGGATGGAGGACGACGGAGCGCGAGATGGTGACGAAGTGGTTGGGGTACGCAGATCTGGTTCGCAGGTGGCTGAGGACCGCAGATCTGGGTTTCTGCTACGGATTTTGGTGCGCGGTTGGGCTCGCACGGATTGGGTGGGTGACAGTGACGGAGCTGTTGGCGATCCTGGTGCGGTGGCGACAGCTTCGGTTGGGCGAAGGGAGCCAGTGGTCGGATCTGGGAGTGCCACGACTGGTCGGATCTGGCGTGTTCGGGCTGTGAAATGGGGAGGCAGTGGTATGAGAATGGGAAGCTTTTGAAGAAAAAGAATACTTTCACTGATTTTATTGCTTGTGCTGAATGTTTGATTAAAAACAAATTCTGTTCTAATTAAGAAAAGACTATGCATCAATGGAAGAAGTGCTGGAGGTTTGCTAATTGGAGCAATTCTTAATATGAGACCAGATTTATTGAAGGCTGCTATTGCTGGACTACCTTTTGTGGATGTTGTGATAACAATGCTCAATCCAACTATTCCTCTCACTACTTCAGAATGGGAGGTAAATTTCTTTCTCTTATATTTGTCTACCATTGAATATCAACATTTGAAAATGATTTAATACACGTTAATTGGGTTCTAGAAACTAGATCTTCCCGTTTCTAATTTTCGATAACTATGTCACTTGGAATTGAGAGATATAATCTCATTTAGAATGTGCTTATAATTGCCTTAAGGAAGAATAAGGAAATGTCACTTTCAGTGAAGATGGAGCTGTCAAAGATGCATTGGCTTATATTTTCCCTATGAATACTCTCCCTTATCAAAAGCATGTATTCTCTTATCATGTGAATTATTAACTTGTAATGAAACAGCTGAAGACATGGTAAGAGAACGAAAATATCCTTTACACAAAAGACAAAACTGAAATGCTTCTATGAGTTTTCTATGTTTAAAATTATTTACTATAGTGTGCAGGGAGTCATATATGTTAATTAGACCAACGATAAAGCAGGCGCTCAAGATAGTTGGTTGAACTAATGTATTTTTGGTTGCTGATGATAATGTGTTATTCTCTGGACTTGTTACCCTGCTACAATGGATGGATTTGCCTAGCCAAGCCATGTTTTTAGTGCAATAGCTGCTCCTACATAATTGTTTCTCATTGATATACTCTTGTTCAACCATCTTGTGCACCTGTCATTTTTGTTTTTTATGTGGCCTTTACTGAATCCTTTCTCCCTTTATGTTTATCTTAGAAATACTGTGTTCCAAATATGATTTATGCTTGGTCGCTCATTGCATAATGTCCCTGTATTATATTATTTTTTCTGGGGCTTTAAGCCAGTTAAATTGTTTAAACATTTTTTTCTCTATTTTTTTTCTTATAATTTGTCATAAATTGTATGAAGCTTATTTAGTTATATTATTCGTTGGCCTTTTATACTAATGTTAATAAGATCCATTATATGGCCACCTGTATCTTCAGACATGATTATAATTATGAAGGTCTTTATTTCGTATGTGCTATCAAAATTCTTGAATTTCATTATTTAACCAAATCCACAGAATATCATATTATATGATTTCTCTCTTGTTTTTCCTTTTGGTAAATGTGATTATTTCTTCATGTTACTGGAGGAATGGGGTGATCCTAGGAAGGAGGAATTCTACTTCTACATGAAGTCATATTCCCCCTTTGATAATGTGAGAACCTTATGGCTGTGCTTGATGGCCAGTACCCTTCACTAGCTATCATTTTTTTTTTGGTCCGACCATGATTGTTATTTTCTCCTATTTGAAATTATTTTTAGGAATCACTAATAAATAATTATTTTATGAATTTTTTATCCTACTCTTATTTTATGCAGGTGAAGGCACAGAATTATGCGCTCATTCTTGTTACTGCTAGATTAAATGGTAAGCATTTCTGATTCTTATCACGAAACTACTCTTGTTTTTATATGTAAAGCCACAGTATTCTTACTGTTTAGTGATGATAATTTGGCTGGAAAATTATACTTTGATTTTACATGTGACAAGTGCATCTTATTATCTGTGGTTGTACATGCTGTAGACCCACGGGTTATATATTCTGAACCTGCAAAGTTTGTGGCAAAACTGAGGGATATGAAGACTAATGATAACATACTGCTGTTTAAATGCGAGCTTGGTGCTGGGCATTTTTCCAAGTCAGGAAGGTAAACTTTAACTTACTGCTGTTTGTTTTTAAATTTGTTTAAAATTTGTTTTGTTTTACAATTATTCCCTATGGTTTGGGATTTTATTCCATTTAACTTATCTGCTCTCTTTGATCTGCTTGGGGTTGGGGAGGATGGGAGTGTTTAGTTTAATGAAAGTGCAAGACCCTGTGCTAATTTTGTAACTCTTTAAGTACATCCTGTGTAGTGTAGAACGTAATTTAGTGAGTAAAGTAATTTAATCAATTTAATTTGAGTGGCTTGGATTTCTATAATGAGTTTATAAAGAAGCTAGACATCACAAGATCTTTTCGGTAAACAATTGATATGGGAATCAAAGTTCCATCTGAAGCACGTGCCCACTTCCTTTCAGTGACATAACGTGTTGCATCAAAACCTCCCAGAACTTGAGTAAAATAGGAGACAACCAATACAGACATTGACCATGATTAAACAAGACACAAGGAAATGAGGAAAACCTATAATAATAATAATAATAATAATAATAATAATAATAAGAACAACAACTTCAATAATGGGGGTATTATCACCTTAACTATTCCCATCAGTACCCAATACCTTTTCAAACCTTGCTTTATCATATGTTTGCCCTACTTACCATATAATTCATTTTATTTACCATATAACCTGCTCTATTTGTTAAGTTGGAACTAGTTCACACACTCCTAAGACCATGAATATTACATCAAAGCCCTCTTTAAAAATATTGGTAAGTCATTCCTCATCATAGCTTTCTCATAGAGTTCCATTCCATATTTCACAATTCAAATTTCATTTCAGAAGCTTATAGTAATCCAAATATAACATAACATCTTTTGAGAATATAATAGAATATAACTAGAATATTCATTTTGATTGAAACTATGTTTATTCTTATTTTGGCCTATTTTTTGACTTGTTATGATATTTGTTTATTACATGTCAAAAGTTCTTATTCTATTTTCAAAAAGGAATATTTTAACTGTGTCATCATCTCAAATTGAAATTAAACAAGCTTGTAGCTTTTAACATTTGATTGAAATCACGTTTCTTCTTATACTTTATGTTATGGTTTATATTATGTTAGACTTATATGCTGCTTTAACTTTTTGCATTAATTAGTGTCATATTGGTATTGACAGACTAAATTTGCAAACGAAATGCAAGAAATGATCCAAAGAGCATCAGAGCAGGGAACTCCTCCCCCAGATGAGTTGGATGTGTGGCGCAATGTGGCTGGAGTGAAAAAACGTAAAATATATGGTCTTGGAATTGAGTCAACTGTAGTGGCTGGAAGACCACAATATCATGACTCAAGTTCTTCATCATCTGACTGGGTGCAAAGAGATGAACTTGAAGAATTAAGAAGTGAGAGAAATGAGCTTCGGGCTCAAGTGACAGATAATAGGAGATAGATTGAGGAGACAAACCGGCTGGTACGAGAGCTGATGCAATCGATGAACTTTCAACCTTCTCAAACATTTCCCATGACTGATGGAGCAGAAGAATAGGAGGACGAGGACGAGGACGAGTTTTTATGATTACCGTTTAGTATGTGTTGTATTCAACTTTCTTACACTTGAAATGTTGTAGTAATGAGATATTGTAGACAATGCTTAGTTTAGTTTATTATAGAATGTCTTGATGTTTAAATGATCGATATATTCTAAGGACTGAATTAGTTTACTTTACGCTATTTTTTATTTATATGTTTGGTTATATATGAGATTGTTGATTGTTGTTTATTAAGTGTTTTAAAAATTTGAATTTTAATAAATTTAAAAATAATTACAAATTCATATTACAAATTATATATTGAATTAGAGACTAATAATTAGAGACCGATTTAGTGACGGATTTAGAGACTGATTTAGAAATCGATAAATTAGTCTCTAGTTTAGAGACTGCTTTAGCGATCGATTTTATAAAATATATAATATATTCATGCTTTTAGAGACTGATTTAGAAACTGATTTAGAGATCGATTTAGAGACTGAAAAATCAGTCTCTAAAAATCAGTCTCTAAATCGGTCTTTAATGTACTTTTTTGAAGTATAATCGACCAACATTTGACCAAAAATTAGAGACTGAATCGGTCTCTAATATTTAGCGACGAGGCTTTTAGAGACTAATTTAAATTGGTCTCTAAATCGGTCTCTAATTATTTTAGAGACTGATTTTCTTGATTTAGAGATCGATTTTTCAGTCTCTAAAACCCAAATTTCTAGTAGTGATTTTTTCTCGGTCCATTTGGGTTAATTTCATCAAAAGTAACATGAATAAACTCTTCTATGATCATAGTTCTCTTATTGTAAACTTTAAAAGCTTTACTATGCATAAAGTAGCTAAAAAATATACCTTCATCCGATTTAACTTTAAACTTCCCTAAGTTATTCTTTTCATTATTAAGAATAAAACATTTACATCCAAAAATATGAAAGTGTGAAACATTTGGCTTCCTTTCTTTGTATAGCTCATAGGTGATTTTATTTAAAATTGGCCTTATTAAGGCCCTATTCATAACATAACAAACGATACTTACTGCATCCGCCCAAAAATACTTAAGAAAGTTAGCCTCATTGAGCATAATTCTTGTCATTTCTTTAAAGATCTATTTTTCTTTTCTGTAACTCCATTTTGTTGTGGAGTTCTAGGGGTAGAAAAATTTTGCTCAATGTCATGTTCATCACAAAAAGTTTCAAACTCATGGTTTTCAAACTCACCACCATGATCGATCACTTTTTATGTATGCTATTCAAAAACCTTTTTTATTTTGGATAACTTTGGCAAGTTTCTTAAAAGATTGAAAAACATCATTTTTGTGAGATAGAAATAATGTCCATGTAAACCTTGAAAAATCACTCACAATCACTAATGCATAGTAATTCCCACCAAAGCTCATTGTTTTAGAGGGACCAAAAAAATTCATGTGTAAAATTTGTAAAGGTTTAGTAATTGAAACAATATTTTTAGCTTTAAAAGATACATTTACTTGTTTTCCCTTTTGACATGCATCACATAATTTATCTTTTTCAAATTTGAGCCTGAGAAGTCCAATTACTAGCTCTTTTGAGACTAACTTATTTAAGTGATCCATGTGAATGTGAGTAATTCTTCTATGCCATAACCATGAATCATCTTCCCTACTCATAAAGCGTTTTGCATCATTTGAAGATATATCATCAAGCCTAATCATGTATATGTTATTGACCCTATGACCAACAAACTTAACTTGCTTATCATCTTTTATTTCAATTATGCAAAATTAAAATTAAATATAACTTTATTTCCTTTATCACACAATTAACTAATGCTAAACAAATTATGTTTAAGCCCATCAACAAGTAAAACATTATCAATAAAAGAGGAAAGGATTTTACTAACTTTTCCAACTCTAAGGATCTTCTCTTTATTGTTGTCGTCATATATTATGTTTATTTTTCTTGGGGACAAGGAAGGAAAACTTAGAGCCATCTTCGATCATATGTTTGGAGCATCCACTATCAAGATACTAACTTGAGCTCTTGGCCTTCAAGCACACCTACAACACACATTTATATTTTAACCTTTGGTATCTAAATTTTCTTGGGTCTTTGTGTGTTAGCTTTGGGCAAGGTGCCCTTGGGGACCTAAACCATTCTAATCCCAACTTTGGTGTTGATGTTTTTTCTAACATTGTATGTTGAGGCACTATGTCCTTTCTTCCTATAATGAAAGCATTTGATAAATGGGCTACTTGATATACTTGAGGAAACAAAGAAATTTTTGTAAAACTTTTGTTGGTTTTTAGGATTATATTCTAAATTGGCCTTTTGAAAAACACATATTTGTTTCCTTAACAATATATTTAAGTTGTCTCTTTCAAAAGTAAATTTTAAAAGAATATTTTTTAAATCCTCAATTTTCTTTTCAAATGCTTTACATGATGAGCAAGATGAGGATATGGATGCATTATCGTGTGAAGAATAGGCTATACATTGTGAGTTAGCATCAATTAGTCCTAAAGTCTCATTTTCAATTTTGAGTTCCTCAATCTCTTTATTTAAAATAGATATTTTGTTTTCTAAAAAAGAGATTATTTTCTTGGATGAAGAAACCAATTTTGTGAGTCTTATAGATTCATCATGCAACTCTTCAAATACATCTTGTAATTTACTATAGGAAGGTGCAAAGTCAATGTTAGAAGAAGTTACCTCCACGTCACTTTCTACATCTTCTTTTCCTTTAGGCATAAGGTATAAATGAGTTTCCTCATTGTCCGAGCTATCAGTGTAGTCCATGTCATTGTCATCCCATGCAATATAGGCTTTCATTCTTTTCTTTTCTTTAAAGGTTCTCTTTTCAAATTTCTCTATCTTCTTTTGATAAATAGGACACCCCATCTTCATGTGCCTCGATTTTCTACACTTAAAGCATGTTGGAGTGGATGAGATTCCTTCTCCTTTGTGATAGAATTTCTTTGGAGGGAAAGGTGGTCTTCTTTGAATTCCTTTCTTCTTAAAGAATCTTCCAAACCTTCTTACAAGGAGACTAAGATTCTTCTCATTTATTCTCTTCATTTACCTCAAGGTTCTCTATGTCATCTCCATCATCATCATCATCAATTGTGGATGAAATAGCTTTAAGAGCAATCCTCTTTTTCTTCTTGTCGTGCTCTTCATTTTGATTGAACCTATTTAGCTTTAACTCATGTTCTTGAAGCTTACTAAATAGAGTGACTAGTGTCATTATTGATAGATTTCTTGACTCCACAATAGCTGTCACTTTGGGTTACCAATTCCTACTCAAACACCTCAAAACTTTGTTAATAAGATCTTCGTTAGGAAAAGTTTTTTCCAATGAAGCAAGATGATTTATAATATGAGTGAACCTCTTTTACATTTCTTGAATGCTTTCTCCTTCGTTCATTCTAAAACGTTTATACTCATGAGTGAGAGTATTTATTCTTGATCTTTTTCTTCACTTGTACCCTCATGGGTTACTTGTAAGGTATCCTACATTTCTTAGGGAGTCTTACAATTTGACACCCTAAAGAATTCATCATACCCTAAGGATGTGGTAATGATGTTCTTGGCTCTCAAATTGTATTGGACCTTTTTTTTTGTCCTCATCAGTCCATTCACTTCTTGGTCTATTGGTTCTTACACCATTAACAATATATACAGGAATAAATGGATTATTTTCAATGACATCCCACACATCTAAGTCAATAGTTTCAAGAAAAATCTTCATTCTTTCTTTCCAATAAGCATAGTCATCCTCATTGAAAAAAAGTGGTCTTTTTATAGAAGAACTTTAAGAAGAAAAACCATAAAGAAGCCATCACTTCTCTTGAAGCTGTTAAGCTCTTTACACAAGAGTCTAGCTCTAATACCATTTGTTACTAAGTAGCTTCAATACTCAAGAGGGAGAGTAAATTGAGTTTATAAAAAGTTTTTTCACAATTCTTTCGCAAAACACTTGAATATCAATTTTTGTTGAAGCTATTGATTGATTGAGGTGAATAGATAGAGAAGATTGAATACTTTTACTCACAAATGAATAAGCCAAGATAGATAGTATTCAAGTAAGCATATATAAACAAAGCATAAATATAAAGGAGTTTGAGTTTAGAAGATCAAACACAAGATTTATCTTGGTTCAGCCATTCTTTGTGACCTACGTCTAATCCTCAAGTAATCACCCGAGATTTATCACTATAACTTCAAGCTTGAACAAGTGCTTGCTACCTTTACAAACTAGAGCACTCAACACACCTAGGGATACCCCACTCTTTGTGCTTCAACCTCAACAACAAGGGATACATCACCCTTACAATCCTTTGAGGGATACCTCACCCTCTTTATAGATTAAACAAAGTATAGGTGAATGAAAACTCTCACAAGAGTGAATAATACAAATTGAAACTCAATGGGTATTAAGGAATCACACACTAAAGCTCAAAACAAGGGTTTTTGAGAAATGATAGTTAAAACTTGTATTCAATGCTCAAGAAGCTTGTTCAGATTGATTTCCAACTTGTCTTTAATGCCCAAATACTTACATTTGTAGCTCAATGCATTTAAGAGCTGTTGGAAGTGATTGGGAGCATTAAATGCTAGAAACTAGTCGTTATTTTTGTTTTATGTAAGCCCAAATAACAAATTATTTGTTTCCAATAACAGGTTATTCGTTCCAATAATAGGTTATTGGTTCCAATAACAGGTTATTAGTTTCATTAGGAAACATTGTAGCGCGTGAATAACAGGTTATTTGGTTTCAATAACATGTTATTGGTTTCATTAGGAAACATTGTAGCACATGAATAACAGGTTATTGGTTTCAATAATAGGTTATTGGTTTCATCAGGAAACACTGTAGCACATGAATAACAGGTTATTTGGTTTCAATAATGGGGTTATTAGTTTATCAAGAAAACATGATTTTTAAAGGATCAGGATCCTCTCAATTTTTTCCTTTCTCAAGTGATCAATTGTAAGAGAGAGAAAGACATAAAAGAAGTTATTAATAGGACTTAGTTGAAACTTATGAATTTTTTTTAACCTTATGTCTTTCTTTCTCCTACAATTGACCACTTGAGAGGGAAAAAAATTGAGAGGATCCTGATCCATTTTTAAAGGATTTTGCAACCAAAGTTTCCCAAAACCTTTTCAACCTTTCTAAAATCATTTTGCTCAAACTTGATAAATATTTTCACAAGTATAAAATATGATTTTGTAAAGAGATTTAATTTGAATAAAAAACAAGATATGAGCTTTGTGTGGTTCCTATTTACCTTTACACAAGATCTAAGTCCTATAAGCCAAACTTGAAGAACCTTGGGACTTAATCTTTGCACAACCATTTATTTCTTGTTTGTTATCATTAAAACCATTGCCATTGCCAATGCTAATTACATGCATGTCCTAGACAAACTAAAGATTCAAATTAAGGGACAAGGAACATAAAATCAAAAATGAAAACTCAAAGAGATTCATTTTTCAATGACCTTCAAGAATGTAAAAGTTTACAAATAAGGATAGCAACCAAGAAGTTTAAGGGATCAAAACATTCATGAAGTGACATTTTTTTACATCTCAAATCAATAAGTAAGGTAATGTCAATTGAAAAACATAAATTAAGAATAATAGATTCTCATAAAATATACTCACACTCCCTCAAGTGTTTAGTGTTAGTAATGTCTAGAAGGTAAGTGTTTCACTCAACCCAACTCATGAAAATTTATATTATCATAAGCTTGCTTATCTTCTACTTCTTCACTATTCTATACACATGCATACACAAATCGAGAGGGCTTTATTCAATGTTGTAATGGGGTCAAGGTAATGGATGAGAATAATAAGGATATGACAAGCTAAAAACCAAAGAGAATAAAAGAACATTGGAGGTGAATTCTAAGAACAATCATGAAAGTTTACTGTAATTCCATATGATGTAAATTATTCTCTTCATATATATTCCCTCTTCCTTTTTTTTAGAAGTATTGCAATTTTTTTTTGCATAACAAT
The DNA here is from genome assembly GCA_029884595.1 of Ormosia semicastrata. Classification (NCBI taxonomy): domain Eukaryota; kingdom Viridiplantae; phylum Streptophyta; class Magnoliopsida; order Fabales; family Fabaceae; genus Ormosia; species Ormosia semicastrata. Next base: position 50,085,617 of record JAQQTO010000053.1, on the reverse strand, counting down.
TTAGCACAACATTTTCACATCCCCTACACTTAAACCTTGCTTATCCTGAAGCAAGACCAAACAATAATAACAATTTAAGATTCCCCCACACTTGTTCATGAGCTCATCCAAGGATAAGGTCAATGCTCTCTTATTCCTTAAGATAAAGGGACAACTTGATTTTTCAATAAGAGTATGTAATGAGCTAAGAACAGTAAAGAATAAGAAAATAAGCTCAAGGGGGTTAATAAAGGAAAAATATATAAGGTTGACTATTTGGCTAAAGTAGCTAATGAAAGGAAAGAATGTCTCAATCATGTTCATGCATGCATGTGAAAATGTAGCCTAAAAAAGAATCAAAGCAAGTTCTAGAGTGATCAAAATCCATGAGTGAAAATCACACAAGAAGGAAGAGAATGGTACAATTACTTAATCCATTCATCAATAAACTCAAATTCTCACAAGGTATAAGTCTATCAAACTTAATTTACTAATTCAATTTCCATTACCAAACAAGTCAAATTCAAGATGAAAGATAATTCATTCACTTATGTCATGAACCTCTAATCCTCAATTTGTCCAAACTCACGACTTTCACACATCTCAAGAACCATTGGAAAGCAATTAAAAACTAAAAACAAGAAGCATACAATTTTTTTTTCAAAAACATCAAAATAGAATTTAAAAACAAAACAAAAATTGAATTGAAAAATAGAAAAATAGAAAATAGAATTGACAGAAAAAATAGAAATAGCAACAAAAATTAAAACAGAAAAATGGAAAATAGAAAATAGAAAATAGAAATAAAAAACAAAAACAAAAACAACAAGCGAAACAAAAAACAAAAAATAGAAAACAGAAATAAAAAATAGAAAAATAAATAGACAGAAAAATAGAAAACTAAATTAAAAAAAGAAAAACTGAAACAAAAAATAAATAAGGAAAGGAAACTCCCTCTTTCATTTTGGATGAGTAGCATCAAGCAAGGCCACCTCTTCCATGGTATACTCTTGGAAACCATCATAAAAGTACTTGAGTCTATGCCCATTAGCCTTGAAGCTCCTCTTTGTAGTCACATCTTGAAGCTCAACTACACCATAAAGAAAAACATTAGTAACAACAAAAGGACCTTCCCACGTATATCTTAATTTTTCAGGCATTAATTTAAGACGAGAATTATATAAAAATACTTTTTGACCAATCTCAAATGTTTTTCTCATAATCATCTTATCATGTATGGCTTTAGTATTCTCTTTATAAACTTTGGAACTCTTATATGCCTCTAAGCGGATCTCCTCCAATTCCTGCAACTGTAGCTTCCTCTCCATGCCCGCTTGGTCTAGGTTCAGATTGCACCTCTTTACTGCCCAAAATGCGTAATGCTCAATTTCCATTGGTAGGTGGCATGCCTTGCCAAAGACAATCCTATAAGGGGACATCTCAGTGTCTTATGGGTAATTCGGTAAGCCCATAAAACATTCCCAAGCCTCTTGCTTTAGTCTTTTTTGTTAGGTTGGATTATCTTCTGAAGTATCTGCTTGATCTCTCTGTTAGAAACCTCGGCTTGTCCATTGGTCTGGGGTGGTAAGGTGTAGAAACTTTGTGCATGACTTCATACTTCTTCATCAAAGCCTCTATGCTCTGATTATAGAAATGTGAATCCTGATCACTAATGATGGCCCTCGGGACTCCAAACCTGCAAAAAATCTGTGATCTAACAAAATTCACAATAACTTTGGAATCATCAGTCCAAGTGACTTTTTCCTCCACCCACTTAGATATATAATCAACCGTTAGCAAAATATAAACAAAACCAAAAGAAATAGAAAAAGGTCCCATAAAATCAATATCCTATACATAAAAAATCTCACAAAACAGCAACGGTTTATGGGGTATCTCATTCCTACGAGAAATGTTCCCTGTTTTCTGGCATTATTCACAAGACTTATAGAACAAATATGCATCATGGAACAAGCTAGGCCAATATAAACCACAGTCTAAGACTTTCGTAACTATACATTTAGGTCCAAAATGTTCACTACATGCAAATGCATGACAAAAGCTAAGAACATAGTCAAACTCATGATCAGGTATGCATCTCTTAATCACTTGGTCACTACAAAATCTCCTTAAATGAGGATCGTCCCATACATAATACTTAGATTCACTCTTTAACTTATCAATCTGAGACCTAGTGAAATACGCAGGCAGTGCACTAACAACCAAGTAATTAACTAAGTTAGCAAACCAAGGAGAGGTAGTCTTAGCTTGTAGCTGTAAAAGCTACTCATCTGGGAAGGAGTCATGGATGGCTAGAGGCTCTGAAGCTCTCTCAACTTTGCTCAAATGATCAGCCACCAGGTTTTCTGCTCCACTCTTTTCCTGGATTTCAAGATCAAACTCCTAGAGCAGCAGCATCCACCTAATCATGGTTTCACTTTGGGTTTCTTCAAAAGAAACTTCAACATTGCATGATTAGAAAACACAACTACTTTAGAACCAAGTAGATATGATCTAAATTTGTCTAAAACAATTACAATGACTACGAGTTCTTTTTCTATAGTTGTGTAGTTGGCTTGAGCGGCATCCAAAGTTCTGGAGGCATAGTAAATCACATGAGGATCCTTCCCTACTCTCTGTGCTAGGATAGCTCCTACTGCAAAATTGGAGGCATCGCACATAAGCACAAACGGAAGTATCCAATCAAGGGGGCTAGATGATGGGAGTGTTGGTCAACGCCTTCTTCAAATGATTAAAAGCTTCTTGGCATTTCTAGTTAAAGACGAACTCCACATTCTTTTGTAGCAAATTAGATAGTGGAAGGGCGATCTTGTTAAAATCCCGGATGAAGCGCCTGTAAAAACTTGCATGTCCCAAAAAAGAACGCACCTCCTGCACACATTTGGGATAAGATAAATAGGTAATGACATCTATTTAGCAGGATCTACTTCAATGTCCTTACTAGAGACTATATGACCTAAAACTATACCCTATGCTACTATGAAATGACATTTTTCAAAATTTAAAATAAGGTTAGTTTCAATGCATCTATGCAGTACCTTATCCAGATTATCCAAACAAGAATCAAAAGAAGAACCATAAATAGTAAAATCATCCATGAATACCTTTATGCGCTCTTCTAAAAAATATGAAAAGATGCTCACTATACACCGTTAGAAGGTGTCAGGGGCATTGTAAAAGCCAAAGAGCATCCATCTATAAGCGAAGGTGCCGAAGGGACAGGTGCAATGTGGATCTGGAAGTATCCAGTATAACCGTCCAAGAAGCAATAGTGTGACTTGCCAGCCAACCGCTCTAGTATCTGGTCATTGAATGGAAAGGGGTAATGGTCCTTCCGAAAAGCTTGATTGAGTCTTCTATAATCAATATAGACTCTCTAACTATTCTATACTCTGGTAAGAATCAACTCATTCTTCTGATTGGCCACAATAGTCACTCTAGATTTCTTAGGGACAACCTGCACAGGGCTCACCCATTGATTGTCAGAGATGGGATAAATAATGCCAGCCTCCAGTAGCTTGGTCACCTCTTTCTTCACCACATCCAAAATTAGAGGATTCATTCTCTGCTAAGGCTACTTCACTAGTTTAGCTTCATCCTCAAGTAAAATTCTATCCATGCATGTGGAAGGGCTAATGCTAGGAACATCCGCTAGTGTCCATATGAAGGCCCTCTTATTCTCACTTAAAACCTGTAGTAATCTTGCCTCCTATTTACCAGGGAGGTTTCTGGCTACAATCATCAGAAGCTGCTTATTATCTGTCAAGTATGCATACTTTAGGTGCTCGGGTAACGACTTCAGCTCCAATTTTGATGGCTATACTACATAAGGTAATAATCTAATGGGTTGTTGCTGCTCTGCTTCTGCTACCTGAACTTTTGCATATATATCACCTGTTGTACAATCTACTAACATAGGAAAAGATTCATCATATCCCCAAAATGCAAAAATTTTAGAACACACAGAACATAACTTAATCACAACTAACACACAAATCACCGCACATAAAGTCACCAAAATTAACAATATCAAGAAACTCCTCACACAAGTCAACATACGAATTATTAACCAACTCATCAATTAAATTAATATGAAAGACATAATGTTCTTCTATGGGATGTTTTATAGCATCAAGAATATTAAATCTCACAATGGAATCTCAAAACTCCATGGATAGAACTCCTGCATGCACATCAATCTTTGTCGGTGCTATTTTGAGGAAAGGTCTCCCTAGAATAAGGGGAGTCTTGTTGGATGATGACTCTCCCTCCATCTCCAAAATATAGAAGTCAACTAGGAATATTAGCTCGTTCACCCAGACCAGCACATCCTCCACCAAACTAATTGGGTAAGTATTACTCCTATTAGTTAGTTACATAACCACACTTGTAGCCTGCAAAGGACCAAGTTCAAGGGAATTTAAAATAGACATAGGCATTACATTATTGAAAGCACCTAAGTCTATCATGACATTCTCAAATCTACAATTTCCTATTATGTAAGGAATTGTAAAAGTCCCTGGATCCTTCACTTCTATGGCATAGGCTGGATGAGGGCTGAAACATTATGCCCCATGTTGATTCTCTCATTGCCCTTTAGCCTCCTTTTGTGTGTACACAGTTCCTTCAAGAACTTGGCATACTTTAGTATCTGCTTGATTACATCTAGTAGTGGGATGCTTACATCCACTTTCCTAAAAGTCTCAAGCAGCTCTTTATCTTTCTCAGCCTTTTTTATTTTTCTGGGCTATGTGGCTCTTTATGGAAAAGGAAGAGCTATGGTAGGTTGAGGCTTCTGTTTGGCTCCAGCGACTGCTTTCTCATCATCATTACTAGATTTCTAGGCTGGTGTACCAGAATCAGGTGTGACTACTACTGATGGCTTGTGCAGTTGTTTGTTCACTGCTGGTTGGGAATCCATCTCCACTGTTTTTCCAGACCTCAACATAATGGAACTCATATTCTCCTTTGGATTGGGAATTGTTTAGGAAGGGAATTGGCCAGATCCTTGATTCTGTAATTGACTCAGAGTAGAAGCTAACTGTCTAATTTGAGTTTCCAATTTTTGAATTGAAGCTTCCGTCCTCTGTTGAAACTGCATGTTGTTGGTGGCTATATGCTTCATTAGATCCTCCAAAAGTAGGCTCAGATTTTATGGCTGCAGGACCTTGTGGTTGTTGCTGGAAGGGTGGTCAGCTTGGTCCAGCCTATTGTTGAAATTATTGTTGTCTTATTGGTTGTTGGAAGGGCTACTTGTACTGCTGTTGTGGTGCTACATTCCCATATCTTAGGTTAGGATGATCTCTCTAGCTAGGATTATATGTGTTAGAGAATGGATCATATCTTTGTTGCTACTGCTGGAATTGTGTTTACCAGGAAAGACACCTGTTGCAGGAACTTATTGGTCTTGGAATGCAGAACTATCATCTTGAAGTGTATACATGCATCTGTGGGGTATGAAAGACAAGAACAAATACTGCACACTCGAGCGGGTCCTTGTACAAATAGTCGGTGCCTCTCTGCTACTAATTATCTCATCAAAGAGGTAAACTCATCAAGTATATATTCTAGTCTTTGTTGTTCAGCATTAGAAAGTTGGACTTCATTGACTCCTCTAGTTAGAGTTATCATTCTGGTACCAAATTATTGTGAGTTGACAGCCATGTTTGCAATCAAGTTTTTGGCAGTAGCTAGGGTTTTGTCAACTAAGGCATCTCCACTCGCTACATCCACCATGCTTCTGTCCATTGGCAGCAAGCCTTCAAAAAAGCACTGGATCAACAATTGATCACTAATCTGGTGGTGTGGGCAGCTTGTGCATAATTTCTTGAATCTCTCCCAGTATTCATACAAGGTCTCACCACTCATCTGTCTGATCCCACATATATCATTTCTGATTGTAGCAGCTCTTGAGGCGGGGAGAAACTTCTCCAAAAATAGTCTCTTCATGTCATTCTAGTAAGTGATAGCTCTTGGTTTCAAGTAGTATAACCATCTTTTGGCTACACCACCTAATGAAAAGGGAAAGGCTCTCAGCTTGATGTGTTCCTTTGCAATTCCTTGTGGTTTCATGGCGGAATAGACTATATGGAACTCCTTTAAGTGCTTATTAGGGTCCTCTCTTGCAAGGCCATGAACCTTAGTCAGTAAGTGAATTAAACTAGATTTAAGTTCAAAATCAGCATCCAAATCAGGATATTGAATGCACAATGGTTGGTAGTTCATATCAGGTACAACTAGTTCCTTTAAGGTCCTATTTTGCATGCTATCAGTCATGGATGTAGTGTTATCTATATGCTCACCTTCAGTTTCAAATTCAATGTCAGTCTCAACCTCAGATGTTATTCTTTCACTAATCCTACAAGTTATATTCAATACATGTAAGGTTCTTTTAATTTTATGATCAATGTCAAGTATATGACTATTGGAAGACCTAGTCATGCATCATATAGCACTATAGCGACTCAAAACTAACTCAAAACACAAAAACACAAAGCAATGGTAAAAATCACACAAAAACTCAATAGAAACTATATCTATAAATTTTTTAAAATTATGGGACCATCACAGGGTGAAAACTAGTCAAAAATACTACCAAATAGTAAAATAAAAAATCTTAAAAAATTAAAAAGTGGTCTAAACGTTGAAATTTGATCTTTGTTTATTGGGCCATTTCCCTTCAACTTACTAAGTTTCAGCTCATTCTGAGTGTGTTCATCCATACATTTTTTTGAAAATTCACCCAAAATCACCTGTTTTCGCCTGAGAACCACCAAAAACAAAGAAGAAAAGGGGTTAGGGCATTAGTGAAAGTCTTGATATGATTAATTAGCACCTAATGATCCCTGGTAATGGCTCCAAATTTGACTCGAATGTCAAGCTCAACCAAATAACAAAATTCTAATTCTACTAATAACTTGTAGCACAAGTTAGCAAACCGAGTCATTTCTTGAGGATCTAGGTACCAATCAATCCAAATCAAGGTCAAACAGGGGGATTGTGTATGCAAAATGTAAACGTAATAATTAAATGTAAGAAAAATCAAATTGCAAAGTAACCAATCCAAGAAATCGTCAGAAACTTAGTTGGCTTGTCATGGATCACTAAACATGCATTTAGATTGAATTAATTGGTTAATCTATGATTGACCAAAATCTCCACATCTAACACATAGAATTTAATATTAGATAATCACTTAGAATTTTACTAATAAACGATTCATAAACTTACGATCGCTAGATTCATGCAACCCTGCTAGTTTAACAATCAAAATTCAATTAACTTAGATTAACAAATATGCTAACCTAACCGTCTTCAATTCATGTGACTAAATCATAATTAATCAATCACTGTTTAATCACAAATCTCAATCAGGATTAAGGATCCAATCAGATCATATCACACAATAAAAATCTCTAATCATGCAATTCGAATCCAAATCAAGAGAAAAAGAAGATAATTAATTCAATTCAAAATCAAAATTAGGTATAGAATCTCAAAGCCAAATCATAATTTCCTCAAGATCCTTAGATTGATCTCAATTATTTAGTCCTCCATGGCTGCAGCACATGGTTTGCAAAAGAAAGGAGAAAATTATAGGTAGAAGAATCAAGTAGTATGGATTAGGGATTCTATCTATCTCTGGTCTCCTATTTATACAAAAATTATTGACTTAAAAATTAAGAATTCTAATTTGATCCTAGGTTAAAGTTAATCCTCTGCCTCTTAGCTTTCCTTGGCCACCGAAATCACTTGATTTGGGCTTAAGATGAGAGAGTTATGCCTAAATCACTCTCAATGGGCCTATGGACTCGTCATCCGACTTCACAAGGGTAGAACACCATCAAAACGTTGTAGTTTCAATTAGTGGTCTTCATAAGAGTTTAAACCTTGTGTGTAAGCTTTCCAATGGCACTAGTTTCAGCTCCAAAAGACCCCTAAAGCCTAACTTTTAGACCAATTAGCTCACACTGCTTGGGTTCCAACAACAGGACCCTTGTTCTGACTTCTAAGCCGAATTCGGTCTACTAGATATCCAATTCATCTCTGGGACTCTTCATAAAAGTTGTAAAGCTCTCTCTTATCTTTTCTATAAGGTAAGATACATAAATTTTAGATATCTAGAACGCAAGATATGACTGAAATATAGAAACAGTGTAAAATCCTAATAATGTTGAAAAAGATCAATTAAGCCCAATTTGAGCCCAAATTTAAAAAACATGGTCAAACTTAATCAATTAAGTATATGGAGAGTGTAAAGGGCTAAAAATGGAGATTTATTAATGTATGAAATTTGTGATTATCAATGTCTACTCTAGGAGACCACAAATTCCTCAATAAAACCAAACACCAGAACTGGGGCCAAATCTAGTGGAAGACACACAGGTTGATGAAGGTAATTGCACAATTAATGATTTACATGCTACTGTTAATGATCTTGATGTTCCTATTACCATTAGAAAGGGAGTTAGGTCCTGCACTCAACATCCCATATCTAGTTATCTATCTTATTCTAAGCTATCATCAAAGTACATGACTTTCATCACAAAGATTGATCAAGCAAAGGTTCTCAGTATGAAACTCTGATCTATTTTATTCATCATAAAATGATTACAATATGTACACCAAAGACAGATAGCTAACAGGCTAAAATATAAGAACCAAAAAGGAATAATTTCCTAAACTTCAGCCAATATTAGATTACTACCTAAAATAGAAAAGGAAACAAATATACACCTAATAATTACACATTTATAGTTGATAATGCCATAATTTTAGCATTAAATCAATCCTTAAACTTTGGGATTTCAAATTAACAAAGGCTCCTAAACAATCAACATCAATCTTATGAAATACTTAAGACTCTCTTGGAGGAAGTCTTAACTTGATCAAAGTCTTCATAGAGAATCGTTGTTTTTGGTTTGAGTATGAAGAAGAACTTAATAAACACGCTTGCCTCTCAATATAAAAATCAAAATAAGTTCTTTAGAAGACAAGAATCAGATGTAAAGTCCTTCAAAAGACAAGAATCAGAAATGAAGTGCATCAGAAGACTAAGTTCATAAGTTAACTTCATCAGAAGACAAATCTATCAAAAACATCAAGCATCGGAATAATCAAGTCTTTCAAAAGTATACTAGTTCAAAATACAACTATTGCCTATAAATAGAAAAGTCAAAGTTAGAAAGCCTCAGAAGTTTGAAACTTCTTACTATTGTTGGAAAAAGACAAAAATAATTAAGGAAAAACTGTCTGACTGCTACAGGACAAGAAAACGGTGACCTGGTCTTGAATAGTAATTGTTGGAGTCTCAAACAATTAGTTTCTGAGGCTCTATAAATTAAAGAAGCTTGAAAGTTTGAAAGTATGAAGTGAACTGTTATTCTGTTAAACTTTTTATCAAACTTTTGAAAGCTCAAATCTCACTTCTGAACAAAGTTTCTCTACTGAAACCATCTTCTGATCGCTTGCTTAGAAGAAAAACTTATTCTCTCAAGTTTGTATTTGATTAGATCCACTCTTTGAGTGTTAAAGAATATAAAATCTCATTCTCATCCCTTTATTGAATAGATTAAATCCACTCTTTGAATGTTGAGAGGAACACAAACCCATATCATCTCTTTGTAACCTAATCCGCCAGTGATGTGAGTGAAAGTCTAGCTTGAAGAGGTTAGGGTGGAACAAACTCTACTTATAATCTAGCTTGGGGATTCTAAGGTTGAAGAAAGAATACTTATGGCAATACAAAATCCTGGTTTCTAACTAGGGACTGGACGTAGACACGTGGTTTGGCTGAACCAATATAAATTTCTATGTGATATCTTCTGAACTCTATCTCTTAGTTTTCTGTTCATTAAATCTAGCTTTTAATTTGTCCTTCTAATAACTGAAACTGATCTTTTATCTTAAAAAATAAGTTTTTTAAAAGTTCCCTGATTCAAACTCAGTTTCTTTTTAGTAACACTTCTAAACAACTTAGCTTATGACCTATACTTTGCTTTACCCAAGTTGAGAAAACTTGAGAAGTTGATAAGTTTGTAAGAAATATTCTAAAATTAGAAGCACGATTCAGCTCCCTTTCTCATGTTGTTGTCATTTTCAAATCTTACATCTTAAATGGGGTAAAGGGACAATGAAATTGTTACTTGTATCAGATATAATCATCATTGCAACAATCCATCCCTTTTATATTAAATTAGAGTACTCTTACTTGATAGTGATTTAATCTATTTATGCTACCCTCCGTCAAAGAGTAACATGTGTCATTCTTAAATTCTCTTTTTTTAAAATATAAAATTCAAATTCAAATTCTCTTTTAATATAATTATGCATATCTTCTTTTTTAGTTTTGAACATTTTCTTCTTTAATTTGTACCTTTTTAAATTCTATTTGAATTAAAAAAAATCAATTTTAAACATTTTCTCTTTTTTTTAAAAAAAATCTAACTAAAATTTAAAAAACCCACGCAATGCACTAAATACTCACTAGTATATAAAGAAAATGGCTGATAGCAAGCAGTAATGCTCTTGTGTTAATTCATAATAGATGAATTCTCTTACCCATATTCTATAACAAGGAAACTAGAAATTTAGGGGTTGCAATGAATCCAAGAACACCAAATGCAATCAAGTAGGGAAATAGTAGATGGAGATGCTACTTTTGATGATCAAAAGCAAAGTGCAAGTTTATAGTAACAAAGAAATGGGAAAGAGGAGAACTCTTGTATTTTCAGTGATGTGTGTTTTTGTGATCCACTTGTGATCTCCATATAAGGTGTCAGTAATTACAAATAAAGAAAATAAAAAGCAAAATAAAAAATAACTAGTTCTACTCAACATTGAAACAAAATACCGATGTAAAGTTTGTGCCTTCTAACTAATTTCTTGTAACAAATCGCTCCCCTTTAAAGAGCCATTGTCCTCCTCAAGTGACACAATAAGTACGCGTAAAAGTAAGCAAACACTAGGTTTGATGAAAAATGTAAGTTTTATTCAAGATGGAATACTAAAATACACTGAACAAAACATATTTAAAGGGTGGCTTACCCTAATTAGGCATCCTAATTAAATAGGAAAATAAAGAAAAATATGGAAAAATATAAAAACTACCTAAAACATGTCTAGATTAAGTATCTTGGGCCAGAAAACAACCCCAAATGAATTAATGCGATTACCACATATTGGGCTTGGAAAGAGGTTTCCGCTGGTATATAATAAAACTCAAAAGTTCCTCCAGAGCAAAAGTTATGGTCATTTAATGTCAAGTTTTCTGTTTGGGCTTCTAACGATCAGCACGTTTCAAGACATGTCATCAAGGGTCTACAATCATAGTAGAATTTCCAAGTAGCACAAGAGAAACTTCCATCCAACTTCGTACGTCAACTATCCTTCAAAATAGCAGAACTTTCATTACTCAAAGCACATTCCTAACGCATTATCTTCCACATGACTCCTCATCGGAATGATCAGATTTTCAAGTTACAGTAGACTTGTGAAATTATCTAGGACAAAGCTCAATCTTCTCTTCTGATTAAAGTCTGATGGATTCGAATAAACAACAGCTATATCCAAAATATATTGAAGCTGTTAAAACTTGGAGAGATTATGAAGAGACGTCACCAACTGACTATAAGTAGCATAAAAAATTAAACATGTGCACTTCTTTGTCAGTTCATGAAAAAATATCTATGGTCCAAAACTCGAAATCAATTAATTCTTGGCCAATGAAGCTACGTGGGCAGCCATCCTATTCCCCTTAGCCTTACAAGCATCAAATTTGCATTATTGAGTATCATGAACACTCCTACAAAGAATGAATGTTGTTGCAATTAGTAACCATCCACTTATAACAAATATGAGGATTGGATGTGGATGTCCAAGGTCAGACAAGAATAGTCCAATTAAAGCCAAGAGAAGCATCAGTACTGCCACAATAAGCAAAGCTAGATGCACATCATTGTATAATCTTATAATTTTAACAAAATTTTCATTTGTATTCTTGATAAGTGTATTTACTTTAGTATTTATATCTATTCCACTACCTTTCCAATTAGTTACCCTTTTTCCCAATTGCAAATATAAGGACAGGTGCTTGCAAGCAAGATCTTTAGTAATGCACCCCATACTTTCAGTTCTTTCATACATTGCCACAGGATAAGAAATGTAGTTTACAGTATAACCTGATGGCCCAGATATATTGGTTTATCCTTCATCAAGAGCTATAACATTCATTAGAATTAACATACAATTTAAACATAGTGCCTTAAGGAACAATTTTCAAAGCCTCCTCTTAAACCTGATCTATATTTTACACCTGAGCAATTGTAACTTGTTCACTTATTTCCTGCATATTTCCATCATTGCTTTCATATCTTGCAAGCCAGTCTCAGCTTTGGTTCTACCAAAAAATCTCTCTTCATGTCAATCAATATCTCTTTACATAGTACTTGTAGGATAATAGGTTAAAGTTTCATCATCCTCATCACATACAACTTTCAATGTCTTTAACTTGTTAATATATGTAAGTTCCACCCAAAGATACACTACCCAAAGGTCCTTTGAAGCTGGGCAAACCCTCAGACCTTCCTACATTAGAGCATGAGCAGCTGCAACATTTAAGTTATGGTCAAATTCCCAAGTTGCAGCAAATCCATAACAAAGAGACTTGATAATCTTTTCCCTGATGTGAATATCTTCTTACATAGTTTTTCATTAGTACTTGTAGGATAATAGGTCAAAATTTCATCATCCTTATCACATGCAACTTTCAATGTATTTAACTTGTTAAGATATGTGAGTTCCACCCAAAGATACTCTACCCAAAGGTCCTTTGAAGTTGGGCAAACCCTCAGACCTTCCTACATTAGAGCATAAGCACCTGCAACATTTAAGTTATGATCAAATTCCCAAGTTATAGTAAGTCAATAACAAAGAGACTTGATAATCTTTTCCATAACGTGATAACAAAGAGACGTGATGATCTTTTCCTAAGTTGTACTTTTAGGTGTTTTTGAATGCTCAAGATTTTGAGCTTAGAAAATAATGTCTTAAAGAAAAACAGGGAACTGGGATTAAATTCTAGGTTTTGCATCTGGGAGAGATGTTGGGTAGAAGGTAAAATCAGAGACGGATTGAGAAGTTATAATGGTTTGATGATACTTACATAGACTGATATTTGATTCTAGACTCCCAAAACCTTTCCACTGCCCTTGTCATCTTTTTCATCAATGGGTATGGTCGTGGAGGATTGGAGATCCTTGGGTTGCTTAGAGTCTCAGTGCTACAACTCTAGTGTTTGAATCTGAATACCAATTCTAGAAGAATCCTTAACGAATTCTTGACTTCCATATATGATATTTTCTGTGATGACATCGTCACTGTCAAATTCAAACTAGTCTTCCCCATTAATATGGTTGTACACAACTACTTGTTCCAATTTAGCCATCATAAAGGTGGTGGAGCCATCTATCTTGCATCATGAAGGCAGTGGATTCATCTATCTTGTGGGTGAGAGATTGCTGCAGTTACCATCATGCGAGGTCACAGGAACGTGACTTCTGATAGCAATTGTAACATGGAAATTGGAAATTCAGGGGTTGCATGCTGTAAATTTTGGGTTGAAACCAAAATATAACAATCAAAAATTTGATGATCAATTTAATCACATATTATGGCATGCACTAATAATACAGACTGGGTATAGTTACCTAGAAAAAATAATGATAAGGCAGCCATAGAATTCTTCAAGGCAGTATCGAATAGTAAGGGAAAGAAACTATTCCTATGTCACAGTAGTTTACTCTTACACTAGTATGGATAGGGCGATGTATACAATATGGTGGTTAGGAATAAGGACATTTCTCTTGTGTATATATTTACATAAGAATGGGCTAAATTTACCCATCATGGTATGCCTACACACAAGACTTAATAACAAAAACTCATTTATGAGAAATGTTTAATAACAACAATATTGATTATTATTTGAACTATAACAATAAGCTCCGATGGTTTTGGCATCCAATTAAACATTATTTTTATAAAAACATATATACTGCGACTTATGCTAGTTCACATAAAATTAATAAAACTAATCTAACATTATCCTAATTTGACGGCATAAATCATATTATTTTATTTTATTTTAATAAAAAAAATTCTCCATATTGATTAAACAATATGTAACCACAACAAGATATCAAAATCGAACTAGCATTCTTAACCAATGTTCCAAGATAGGTCTACAAGCATCTTAACAATGTAAAAAATCATACTCGATAAAAGTACTGATATTATACATGTAAAATACTTATATCCTAGTAACTTAACAAAACGTGGTATATAGGTAATGGGAAAACAAAACAAAATTGCATGTCAATATATGATCAAAGTGCAATTTCGAACAAAATGGCTCAAGCATCCACCTAAGATGCTTTTTGAGATTTAATAATATTATCTCAACACAACAATCAAATGAAACAGAGTCTAAAATGTCTCAATAATATGTCATAATATAAATAATATTGTGCATAATAATAATAATAATAATAATAATATTATATTATTAATAATAGTATAATTATTATATTATTATTATTATTATTATTATTATTATTATTATTATTATTGTTGTTGTTGTTGTTGTTGTTGTTGTTGTTGTTTAATTAAGGTCTCAAGACATAACAACCAAATACAAGGTCACTATATAACCACAAAATAAACTCCTATTAATCCCAAACACCAAAAGACCTCATTTTGCAACTTACCAATGAGTCATACCAAGTTTGCTCAAGTATCTCCCAAGTAAGCTAACAACAAAGGCAATATCAAGGCATGTACAAACTTGAGCATACATGACATTGCCAACAACATAAGCACACATGAGACTTTCTCCATTTCAGCTGTTTCTTTATCATTCTGAGGACTCTAACTATTAAATTGTCTTTCACCATTTTGAATGGGTGAAGTATAAGGATTATGAGTTCATTACTAGCCTACAATATTTCACCTACATATAAGACGAGAATAATGAACACTCCTACTATTCATGAACTATCACAACTAGATATGGATTCCTAAAAAGAATCAGGATCAGAATCCCACATTGAGTTAAACTCATGTTTCTGCTAGTATACAACATAATTTCTTAAACCTAGTAGAGTCACAACAACGTGTGGATTATGTACATCACTTTCAATCTTTTGAGGGATATCAACGTCTAACATATGTATTCTATTAGACAAATTCCAAAACTAACAATAGCAGAATCTTATTATAAAGAAAATTTTATTAATTTATTATAGTAGAAAGTGTAGTCACAACTATTCTAAATATAAACTAAAATTAAAACCAAGTTCCTTTTTATAGAAGGTACATAAACAATATCTTTTAAAATTAAATTATCTCCAGTAGGTAAATTTAAAGAAACAATTCCCATATACTTTATTTTGATACTAGGTCTATTTCATACTATGATCATTAACTCCTCTTTATTCAGTCTCCTCCTGCTTTTGAACTTTCTTCTTCTTAAGCCAATTCTTAAACTTCAAACAAACAGCTTGCTTATGCCCAAAATATGTCACAAAACTTGCACTTTCCATTGAAGCAATATTTAGGTTTGTCTTTAGAAATCTCACCAGTAGATTGTTGCCAAGAAGGATGTCTAGGATTGTCATCCCCTCTTCTTAAACCAAGGCATATTGTTCTTAACTTTGAGAAATTTTTTCTTGTCAACACTTTTATTAATTTTTGTAGGAGCATTTTTTTTTTAATTTTTTTGCATGAAAGGCTAGTAATGCGAAAGGATGGACATGAACACATAAAGAAAGTAGTAAGGAAAGGCATGAGTTACACGTGTTGAAAAGGGTTGGAAGATAAGTAGGACACCGAAGAGGAAGAAGTCGACGCTAGGGAAAGAGTCGACGCAAACTAGGAACATGTCAACCAAGGCAAAGAATTGCCAATCACTTGGAGCTGTTGGAAACTACCCAAAACTATATACAACTGCCAAAGACACATTGTTAAGTGGAAAATGTGGGATCTAGTCTTGACAAGGAAAAGGTAACTACTATGAAGGCGCCTAGATTATAAAGTTTTCAAATTCAAAAGAGAGGTTGGAAGGAAGGAAAGTTTGAAGGGTATAAATACCAAATCTGAAAAAGAAAAAAAGGCTTGACACTCGCCACTCCTCACACACATACATCAGGAAAAAGAGTCCCTTAAGTGCCTTTACGTTTCTAGAATTTTCTTTTGTTTAGTCTTTTAGATCTTATTTACATTTTGTTGTTTTGCTATTTTGCTATAACTCTTACAACTCTATAAATTGTACTATTTACTTTCAATTCAATCAAATTACTATTTCTTATACTTGTTAATGGTATTTTGCATCTCATCGCATAGACATTTGCATGCACATATTTTGACACTATGTGAACATAGAGAGCCCATAGGACGAAGCAATTTCTTTCTTCGAATTGAGATTCTAGAATCACACCATCAATTAGTGTTTTGGACCGTGGACCGGGATCCTATCCAGAAGGATCAACCCGGCGCACGCTCTGCCGAATTCCTCCATTAATACCTCAGAAAGGTCTGTAGGACCTAGGAATACAGAACTATGACGAGGATCAGGGAGTCAACACAGACTTTCGTAATTACTGATTTGGATCTCTCTGATTCTATAACCTCTCATCTCAATAAATGACTGTAATGTCCACATTTCAATAATATCTGCATTGAATGCTATGACTCCAATCATGCTCCATAAAGACCAGGCTAAGTAAACCTAATCGAGAAAAATGGTTATTCAATTACTGACACATTTGCACACAGCCTGACTTGAGTGTCGGAGTCCTTGAGTGTCGGAGTCCTTTTTACAGGTACCACCCCCGCTGGATTATTACGGTTGAGCACAGTCCCAGAAAGGAGGAAACTACCACTACATACCTTCTACAGGTATCCTTCTGAATCCATTTAGAACATTTGGCGCTGTCTGTGGGAATCTGATAAACTACTATTCCCACGTTCATCATGGTGAGTACAAGGTAAAACCAACGGAGAGGAAGTGCTGCACAAGCTGCCCTTGTCCACGGACAGGGCCCAGTGGCTCAGCGCGACCCTCCTTCTATTGCACCACCAGAAACCTTCGCCGTAAAGCCCACAAAACTTCAAAGCATCGTGAAAGCCCGATCCCTCGCGAAGGTTCTCTGTCCGGGATAGACTCATCTTTCCCCCAACTGGAGAGAATAATGCAAATCAAGGTGTAAGGATCCCAACGCATGCCCGCCTGGGAATCCCGAATGTGGATGCAGTGTATGTCCGCTTCGGAATCCCGAATGTGGATGCTAACCACTCGCATTATGAGGACAACTCACAATCTGGAATGGCGAGGAATGAGCTTCGAGAATTACTGCGCCAACAGACCGCACTGATTGACAACCAATGGCGTCAGCTGGAGGAACAATGCCATCGTTTGGATGATTTAGAAAGGTTTGCACAGGCTGGCAATGAGGGTGGAGAGCATAATAGGTGGTGGGAACATATCCGAATTTTACATGATCTTTCTAGGATCATATCATGTGGTATCAAGAGCCATCCTTCCTAGAGTGACTTTTGATCTTGTTCTTCATATTTTTTTTCCCCAAAAAATTTCTTCTTCCCACCACCTATCATGGAGTCTCTAATGAAGAAAAATGATGCTAAGCAAAGGGAGGATCTTTTCTATTCTAGATGCTATGTGAAGGACAAGACATGTAGCTTGGTCATTGATAGAAAGGGTTACACTAACCTAGCTAGTACCACCATGGTGCAAAAGTTGGGACTTCCTATTCTACAGCATCCACAACCATATAAGCTTTGGTGCATCCCGGAGTTTAGTGATCTCGGTGATGTGATGGTGAACAAACAAGTGCGAGTTTCGTTCCGGATTGGGAGATATGAAGATGAGGTATTATGTGATGTGGTGCCCATAGAATCGACACACTTGTTACTTGGGCGTCCTTGGAGGGTCGAACGACAAGCGAGATATGATACCTATAAGAGTAAGTACTCATTTGTATGTAATAATCGCCAAATTACTCTTGTACCATTGTCACCAAAACAAGTGTATGAAGATCAAATGCACTTGAAAATCGAGAGTGAGAAAGGAAGAATGATTGAGAAAAAAGTTGAAGAAGGTTCGGTGGATGAGGTAAAAGTTGAGAGTACATTTGAAGAGAAAGAAAAGAAAGATGAAAGTATGGAAAAGAATGAGGAAAAAGAAAAAGATGAGAGCAAAAAAAAAAGTGTTGTGAAAAATGAAAACTTGAATTCTTGTTTTGATGTTATTCCTAATTCTTTGCCTAGTTGTGTTGAATCTCTTTTCAAGGAAATTGAGTTTGTTCCTCCAAAGGAAGCTTGTAAGACAATTGAAGATATGATTCCAAAGGAAGAATGCAAAGCATCCATTGGCTTTGAATTGCAAGAGGAAAGTAAGGAAGTTGAAGAAACAATTTCAAGGGAGGTGCCCCATGGATTCAAAAGAGTTGTGTTTGAACCTGGAGGGTGAAGAAGATTCCCGAAGGTAATAAATTCGAGGTCGAATTCTCTTCAAGAGGGAGGGAATGATACAAATCAAGAATGATGTCCAATTTAAGGCCAAATTGATTTTTGATGAAAATTTTATTTTCATTAGTGAGGAATTCGTTGACTTGTTTTGGCTTTATCTTGCACTACAGAACTCGGATTAGTGCATTCTTTAGTTCGTTGGAAAGCTAAGGAAATTACCTACAAATCGTATTTCGAGCTTCTTGACCAGAATCGACCTCTATCATGGTGAAAAATGGGATGAAAATTTAAGACGAATTCTTGGATTAAAATTTACTTGTATTTTGGGCTTTCTATTATGTTTCTTTTATATTTTGTTATTTTCAAGCCTAGAGTGTCTTTAATGTTCCAAATTCCTAGAGTTTCTTTTGGTTCAATTTATTTAGCTACTTAGTGGAATGGTTAATGCTTTTATTAGCCACTTAAGGAATAGTTATTTCTTTTATGAGGGATTTTATGTCACTTTATGGTGACCTTTTGTTAGCATGATGTATGCAGCCCCTAAACTCTATATATGTACACATCTATGATGAATGAAAACAACTTGGATGTTCAATTTGGATTTGTTCCAATTGTGAGAGTGTTTAGCCTCTCTTAGGTTCTTCATTGAACTAACCCCTTTGATCTTATCAAGAGTCCAAGACCCTTGTGGCGATCCTCACCTTGGCTTATCAATTTCCCTTGGAATTGTGGTGCCTACCATTCAATTCCTTATCTTGTCATTTGATTATTTTCTTCTTCTTCGAATTTTATTTTTGTCACTCAAGGATATATCCGAATTTCTACATTATCTTCTCCGGTTCCTATCTCGTATTTTACAAATTGTGTTCTGGTGATTCATGAGTCAAATTCGTGATTCAAAACGTCCTCTTTCACCTCGGTTTGGAATCGCTCAATTCCGAGTAGCGTAGCGCGAGATACAAGTGTTTTAAAACAAGACGTCCTTTGTGAGATCAATTTCGTGAAATCCACCCTAGATAGATCCGTAAAAGTGAAACCATGGTAAGTGGATTCACATCAAGATCACAGTTCAAAGGGAAGCCCATCATGTCGGCCCCGCGACCATAGAAAATAATGACCCGGCTCCCGGCCGCCAGCAACAATTTTTTGATGCCTTAATGGTGTACAGGGTCCCGAGGGACTTCAAGCCCTCAAGCAACTTGGAGCCTTACGACGGGACTACGGATCCGCAAGAGCACTTGGATACTTATACTAAATGCATGTAGCTTTACGGGTATACCCCGGAATTGCTATGCCATGCTTTCCCGCTCTTTCTAAAGAATGATGCTCTTCGTTGGTTCGTTACTTTACGAACGAAAATTACAGGATGGAGGGACCTCACGCAACGTTTCTTGTTACATTATACTACTGCCAAGGAACGACCGAAGTCGATTGATTCTCTCTCTGGAATTCACTAAAAAAGTGATGAATCCCTACCCGAATACATTAAGAGGTTCAGTCATGCTTGTGTGGGTATAGAAAGCCTTGATGACAGGATAACCCTCCATTATGCCAGAAATGGCCTACGGACTGATTCAGACCTTTTTCGGTCACTAGCTAAAAAGAAGTCAGTCAGTTTAGATGAGTTCCACTTGCGGGCAGACAAGTACGTCGAACTGGAAGAAATTACTAAGGCCAAAGAGAGCCTAGAGAAAGGTGAAGCAATTCAGAAAAAAAATCAAAATTCTAACCAGCCCCGGGATTCCTCCAAAAGTGAGCGGTATAGGCCCAAATTTTCTGAGTATACTCCTTTGAACACCCCTCGAGAGACAATCTTGAAGGAGGTCCTTCAAACTGAGTTCCAGGATATTAAAAGGCCACCACCTGTTAAAAAATAATCCCAGAGGGATCATTCGAAGCATTACAAGTGGCACAATAGTTACGTAATGAAACTGAAGATTGTTATCAACTCCGAGATGTCATCAAGTCCCTAATCAAAGAAGGACGTTTGCAGAAGTACATTAGCGATTTTCATGGTAAGCAAGATCACAGAAGGAGAAGGGATCAGAGACGAAGCCGCAGTCCATGGCGGAGTCTAAACCAGCATCGACAAAGAACCCGAAGTCTGGCCGGAAGAATCCAAAGTCCCGCAAGAAGATCCCGAACCCCTCCATGCCGAGATAGGGAGAACAGAACTGGGATACTCAAGTAGGTGGATACCGGAAAGACAGACTAATCCATACCATCGCTGGAGGGTTCGCTGGAGGGCGAATGTCAAATAATTTCCGGAAGAAGGCACTTCGGACGGCGGTCTTAAGCATGTCAAGTTCCTCACGAAGACCACCCGTCCAAGACAATGATGTACCTCCCATTTCCTTCTCCGAAAAGGATTACGGTGATATTATCCGAGATCATGACGACCCACTAGTAATTTTCAGAATAATATCTAACGCCGAAGTCCGTCGAATCTTTGTGGACCAGGGGAGTTCGGCAGATATCATGTTCATGGACGCCTTTGAAAGGCTGGAGTTCCCTTTGTCTGCATTGACACCATACGAAGGTGAGCTTACTGGTTTCTCCGGAGAGAAGGTCACCCCAGTGGGATATTTTGAAACTTTTCTAACCTTGGGTGACTATAGCACGTACAGAACCGTGAAGGTGAGATTCTTGGTTGTAGATTGTCCCTCGGCTTACAACATCATTTTGGGTCGTCCTACATTGAATGACATTGTCGCTATAGTCTCCACTGCCCACCAGGCCATGAAATTCCTTAACCGGGATAATAAAGTGGTCACGGTCAAGGGCGATCAGATTACAGCCCACAAATATTGCAATGAAAGTTTGAAAGTCAGTAGGACATCCCGAAAAATGAAGGTGCGCACACCTATCCCAATCCACCACCAAGTCAATATTTTAATGACCGAATTGGATGCACGTGAGGAAATCCGAGGCACTAGACCCCAGCCCGATGGAGACTTGATTCCATTACAGCTTGGTGATAAACCTAATCAAACCACTAAGATTGGGGCAAACCTTGACGAACAGGAGAAAGCTCAATTGGTAAAACTTTTGTAAGAGAATAAGGATCTTTTCGCCTGGACATTTGCTGATATGCCTGGAATTAACCCGCTTTCATCTGCCATCATTTATGTATTAAACGAGATGCAAAGCCGGTCTCCCAAAAGAAAAGGAAAGTCAGCCCAGAAAGGCAGCAGGTTATTGATGAGCAAGTAAAAGAGCTCCTGAACGCCGGATTCATCAGGGAGATCTCATATACTACCTGGCTCTCAAATGTTGTCTTAGTTAAAAAATCCAACGACAAGTGGAGGATATGTGTGGATTATACCGACTTAAACAAGGCATGCCCTAAAGATCCATACCTCCTCCCCAACGTGGACAAGCTGGTTGATAGTTCCTCCGGTTTCTAGCTACTGTCCTTCATGGATGCTTACTCTGGGTACAATCAGATTCCGATGTACTTCAAGGATGAAGATAACACCGCGTTCATCACTGAAAAGGCAAGTTACTGCTACAAAGTAATGCCTTCTAGGTTGAAAAATACCGGAGCCACGTACCAGAGAATGATGAACAGGGTCTTCGAAGATCAGATAGGAAGAATGCTAGAGGTCTACATCGATGATATGATAGTCAAGACCCCGTCATCAGGATCATACACCTCAGATCTAGAAGAAGTGTTTATACAACTTAAGAAGCACAATATGAGGCTTAACCTAGAAAAGTATGCATTCGGGGTCCAGGCTAAAAAGTTTCTGGGATTCATGCTAACACACCGGGGAATTGAGGTAAACCCCAACAAGTGTAAGGCTGTTCTTGATATGCACAGTCCCCGAAGTATGAAAGAAGTATAGCAATTAAATGGATGGAACCCAGCTCTTACACGTTTCCTAGCTGAAGCCGCTCACAAATCCCTCCCACTTTTCAAATTATTAAAAAAAAGGGACAGGATTTGAATGGACTCAGGAGTGTGAGGACGCGTTCATCTCTTTAAAAAATATCTTGTCATCCCCTCCAATCCTCATAAAACCTGAACTAGGAGAAACGTTGTACATATACCTCTCCGTTCACGAGGAAGCCGTTAGTTCAGTACTTGTTAGAGAGACTGGGAACGTCCAAAAGTCAGTTTATTTTATGAGCAAAGTATTGCAAGGCCCCGAACTGCGATATCAAAAGATCGAGAAAGTTGCATTCGCACTTGTCGTCACAGCCAGAAGACTAAGACAATACTTCCAATGTCATCCGGTTGTGATAAGGACAGATCTGCCTATTCGACAGATATTGCATAAACTGGACTTGGACGGAAGGATGATTGTCTGGTCCATTGAGCTTTCCGAGTTCGGGATCACCTACAAACCCAGAGTAGCAATCAATGTGCAAGCACTCTCGGACTTTTTAACTGAATTAACCTCAAAAACTAACACAACCAAGGAAACAGAATAGACCGTGTTTGTTGATGGGTCCTCAAATCCAAGAGGAATTGGCGCCGGGATAATATTAGAAAACCCCAAAGGAGTTACTATAGAAAATTCCCTCAGGTTCGAATTTCCCACCTCGAACAATCAAACTGAATATGAAGCATGCATTGCTGGACTAACACTGGCTAGAGACTTGGGGGCCACCAAACTTAAACTTTGTAGTGACTCCCAACTCGTGACTTCCCAGATCTGAGGTGATTATCAAGCCAAAGAGCTACTCCTATAGAGATATTTGTTGAAAGTAGAACAACTTCTCTCGAGTTTTCAGTCAGTACAGCTAGACCACATCCCAAGGGAGCAGAATTCTAGGGCCAATCTCTTGTCCAAACTGGCTAGCACTAAGAGCCTGGGTAATAACTGCTCAGTAATCCAGGAGATCATCCAACAACCCTCAATCACCGACATGACAATTTTCCAGGTTGACGGACAAGAGCGCGACTGGATTACACCGTTGGTGGAATACTTACAGTCTGGTAGTCTCCCTGATGACCCAAAGGAAGCTTTCAGACTAAAGAAAAGTGAGGTCATGTATACCATCTATAATAGGCAGCTTTACCGATGTGGATTTTCCTTACCCCTCCTTAAATGTCTTACTCCAAAAGAGGCTGAATACGTTTTGGCCGAGGTCCATGAAGGAAGTTGTGGACACCATCTTGGAGGGAAGGCCCTAGCTTTGAAGGCTCTTAGGGCAAGTTACTACTGGCCGACAATGGAAGCAGACTCTTTTGCACATGTTCAAATATGTGACAAATGCCAACGGCATTCAGATCACTATCACGGTCCACTAGAAGAACTATCCACGATGTCCATACCCTAACCTTTTTATCAATGGGGAATGGACATCCTGGGTCCGTTCCCTTAGGCTCCCGGACAGCTGAAGTTCTTGATTGTGGCTATGGATTATTTTACCAAGTGGATTGAAGCAGAGCCCGTGGTTACCATCACCTCGGCTCGAGTTCAGAAATTTACTTGGCGTCACATTATTACCATATTCGGGGTCCCGGAGTCAATTGTGACAAATAATGGGACACAATTTAAAGATAAAGGATTCGAAAAACTACTTTTCGGATTAAAAATAAAACATCATTGTAGTGCAGTTGAAAACCCCAGAACAAACGGAGAAGTCGCAAACCAGATCATCATCTAGGGATTAAAGACAAGGCTAAATGAAGTAAAAAGGAACTGGGCCGAGCAGTTAGACCATGTTCTGTGGGCCTACCAAACTACTCCCCACTCCTCGACGGGTGAAACTCCCTTCAAACTCACATTTGGGTGCGAGACCATGATCCCGGTGGAAATTGAAGAACCAAGCTGGCGTTTTCAGAACTTCTCGCATGATGATAA
The DNA here is from genome assembly GCA_029884595.1 of Ormosia semicastrata. NCBI lineage: Eukaryota > Viridiplantae > Streptophyta > Magnoliopsida > Fabales > Fabaceae > Ormosia > Ormosia semicastrata. Next base: position 50,061,258 of record JAQQTO010000053.1, on the reverse strand, counting down.
CTCCGAATTAATCAGGGAAGACTTGGACCTTGTGAATGCTTATGTCTTGAAGCATATCAAATGGGTTTTTGATGATAACAAAGGCCAAAGTGAAGTTCAAGTGCAAAAGAGAAGATCAAGCGCAAAAGGAAAAATCAAGATCAAAGAAAGAAGTCAAGAGGTTCATTTAGTTATAAGACTTAGAACATTAATGTTAAATGCTCTCAAGATTTCTCAAATGGTTTTTCAATATATGATTTCAAAATAAATGGGAAATTTCAAAGATAAACATGGCTTTCAAGAAAACTTGTGTTTCAATCTTAAAACTAACACTCTTAAAAAGATTCATGTTTAAACAATTATCTCAAGGTGTTAGAAACGACTTACAAGTTTTATTGGACTTGAAAAATGTGTTCAATGGCCAATGTAATCAATTACACGACGTTTGTAATCGATTACACAACAAACAGAAGGCATGTAATCGATTACATGAGCAATGTAATCGATTACAAGCAATCGATGTAATCAATTACACAATATATGTAATCGATTACATCAAGCCCAGAAAAGCATGAACATGTTCAAAGAGTCAAGTAATCGATTACATGGATATTGTAATCGATTACACAGCAAGTCAGAAGTCATGTAATTGATTACATAGATATTGTAATCGATTACACACAAGTCAGAAGCCATGTAATCGATTACACCAAGAATGTAATCGATTACACGAGCCCGAAAGTCAAGAACACGTTGGAACAACATATGTAATCGATTACCTGAAATTTGTGTAATCGATTACAAGAAATCGACAACGTCCAACGACTATATTTAATGCATTTAATGCGTGCCCAGAAAACCCCAGCGGCTCTATTAAATGAAAAACTTATAAATACCAAAGTTGGGTCTTTATTTGAAGTTGACCTTGAACCAAAAACTGATTACCAATACGTCCAAACATGAATCAATCCTCAAATAATTTTCTTGCTATTTTTTCTGTCAAAAAAGTGAAAAAAATTTTAGAGCATATTAAGAACTTCAATTTGTATTTATCTACTCTTTAAGAGAGTTTTTAACTTCTATACTTTGTGTAATCTGAAAAAGAAGAGGGTGAGGTATCCCTCTAGAGTGAAGGGTGAGGTATCCCTTAGAGAGTGAGGTATCTCTCAAAGTTAGAAAATGGTGAGGTATCCCTTGAGGGTGAGGCATCCCTCAAAAGGTTGTAAAGGGTGAGGCATCCCTGTTTTTGAGGCTCAAAGCACAAGGGTGAGGTATCCTAAGGTGTTGGTGAGTGCTCTATTGTGTAAAGGTTTTCAAGCACTGTTCAAGCTTGGAAGTTTAGTGGAAAATCTCCAGTGGTTCACTTGAGGACCGGACGTAGGTCACAAGGGGTGGCTGAACCAGGATAAATCCTTGTGTTTGATTCTCTCAACCCTATCTCTTTACATTTGTGCATTTACTTTATATGCTTGCTTAAATATTATTCATCTTGGTTTATTTAATTTGGGAGTGAAGTATTCAATCTCATATATCTATTCACTTCAATTATCCAATAGCTTCAACGAAAATTGTTTAACAAACGTTTTACGAAAGATTTGCGAAAATATTTCATAAACTCAATTCACCCCCCTTTTGAGTTTGAGGCCACTTGGCTAACAGACCTGTTGGAGGAAAGAAGACGCATTGCCCACATACACGATGCCGCAATCAAGCAGAGAACGACATCCCGGTATAACTTGAAGGTCATTCCAAGAAGATTCCAGTCGGGTGACTTAGTACTCTGCAGAGCTGATGTCGACGGAAGGAATGCCTCCTAGGGAAAACTAGCCCCTAACTGGGAAGGTCCTTACCATGTCGTAATCAGCACCGAAAAAGGAGCTTATACTCTAGAGACTTTGACAGGGAAGCCAGTAAAATTTTTTTGGAATGCAGACAAACTTAGAAAGTACTATAGCTGAGTGCCTTTTTAGGCCTAATCTACTAGTTTACTGGATCTGCCCAATTGTTATGAAACACATTGCGATATTCAATAAAGTAAGTGTTATTTTTCTACTCAATTTTTAAGCTTTTAATTTTGTGATATCCAGTCACTTCATGGTACCAACCGAGATGTGCTAGATAGTTCGTTTAATAGAAAAATCCTACATTAGAAAAATTCTAGCACCAAACTAAAAGCACGAAAAGACCTCGAGAAGGACCAGTCTTTTAAAACAACGTCGCGCAGTATCCTAAAAATCCAAATTGGTTAAAAGGACCCAGACAAGGTTTCTTACCTTTGGCACGGTTCTTAAATGCCAGACTAATCTGGTCATCGGATCCTAAGCCAAGGTTCAAACAGTTCTACGAAGAATAAAGAATACGGCATCTCAATAAAACAAGAGCAATGGTAATTGATAAAACCCCAAAAATCTGGGTTAACGTTTACAAAAAACTGAGGCAACAATAAACTCAACCTCACGCAGAAGGTTAAAAAAAAAAAATCTACAGCGGAGTCCAGACCACGGGAGTTAGCAGGAGTCCTCAGTAGCCAAATTTGAAGAGGTAACACGGGGAGCTACAAGGAAACCATCTCGAACTACCTTCTCAGAGTCAAGCCCATCTAAGACCAAGGCAACCCCAGGATTGAAATGTTGAACTTGGCTGACAGCGTTGCAGAATTGATCTTCCTTTATCTTGGTACACAAGGCTATCAGCTGGTTGACGTTGGCCTGCAGGGAGGTAATTTTGGCCTCATACCACTAGGACTTGGCACGAGAACTATCGCTCTCAGTCAGAAGTGTGGCAATCTGCTTCTGCTGCTCTGCCAAGGTGGCCTCTTTTGCCTTACTGGCATCTCTCAAAGCAACTACTTCAGTTTCCAGCTCCTGTATCCGAGATAAAGCTTCATCCTTAGCCTTGACGGCATCCTCCACGTCCTTGAGAGCTTTGGTTTCACCCCTTTTGGTCGCTGCCAGTTTGTCCGCCATTTCTTGTTCATGTTCTTCGAGGGCAAGTTCTAAGAAATGAGCCTCGGTAGCAATATGGATTCCTATATTTTGGAAAGCCAGCAGAGCTTCCTTTAGACTACGTTTGGCAAAGTAATCCCCAACCTCTTCTTCTAGAATGTGGAAGTCAATAAACTCCCGAGGATCTGCTTCCTCACGAAACAGTTCCATTGGCCTGGAAGTTTCTCCTGTTGCTTTCCTTTTACTCTGGCCATTAGACTGACCTTCCTCCAATGCCGTCCTCTTACGTCCTCAGGGTGATTCGGGAGAATCGTCCAAGTTTATAGGCTCTACCGCCTCAGAGGGAACGTCGGTCACCGTGGTCGTAAGGGCCGGTATGAACCCCACTAGAGGACCTATCGGGACATCAGAGTTCCTTGCCCTCAACGCCTCTAAAATCGTCAAAAAATCGTCAAAGAATCGCCATCTCCCATCTCGGCTAAGCTCTCTACACAACATAGATATAAGTCATCATGTGGCATGAAAAAATCAGGCATTTAAATATACACTATAGCCGGCCAAGAATACCTAGCACGACCCAAAGCTCATTGTCATCTGGGCTATCTAATATATCTTTAGGTCAGATCTTTCCGACCTCGTCAACCCACATTTCGAAGAAGTTTACACATTCGACTTCTTCATCAGTAAGTTGGTTTATCTCCCTCTCAAAGGATCGAGTGAGGATACTCTATGCCATCAGGTTCCAGTAAAGGCTGAATACTGTCTCCTCACCATTACCTAGCCAGAAAGGATGACTGCCGCTAGCCGCCTTCAGTTTGAAGAATTTCTCCTTGAAGTCTTTATAACTCTCCAAGTATGGGTAGAATAAAGTCCTTCCCTACCGAGATCGAACTAAGAGCCAGGACTGTTGTCGAACACAGGATCCATGGGCTGAATACCATGTGTGAAAATAGAAGAATGCCCCATCAGAGCATTGCAACCCCACTACTCGGCATATTCTTTCGAAGGACAGGATGTTCGCCCAACCATTGGGATGGATTTGACTGGGGGCAGCGTGAAGAGTCCGGAGAATAGAAATGTGGAAGTCATTCAAGGGGAGCTGTAACCCGAACCACGAAGCACTATGCACGTTCACTCAACCGTAGCAAGCCACGTGGCCCACGTCGCTGTCATGGCAGTTGAGGGGATGGCTACTCAGCAGATCGAGACAACCCCAGTATCTACAACATTCACAAAACATTACGGACCCCGGCATGTTGTATATCCCGAAGATTTCCCTCACAGTACCAAATACCCCGATCAGATTGCTTAAGCTTTGCACTTCGTCTGTCTCGACAAAGTACAGAGCTGGGGGCAACATGCTATACAAGGCAAGCTTTGGACTCACCCCGGCACAATATAAATTCCACAGATCAAAAGGACGAGTGATTCAGGCAAATAAATATTTTATTTCATTTCATACATCGTCATGCATCGATACAAGGAGAAGAAAAACTTAGGATATGAAAAGGTTAAACAGCACTGACGAGCCCAGAGGCCAACTTCTTACTTGTGTGCTTCACATCCAGATTCTTTAGAGCTCACACCGGTCTCTTCCCCATTGAGGCTTCTTGAAAAAATGGATAGGCTTCAAAAAACTGAAGATAACCAGAACAGGACACTGCTGCCGGATTAGGGAAATTCAGCCACAATACTCATCGGTTCCACTCACAAGGATAAAAAAAAATCGGGGTGCGTTCTTTTCGGCTAAACGGGGTATGGGTTGATCATGAAGGAGTTCATTCCACCAGAACTCGACCAATTTCATGGTCATTCCAGGTCGCTTGAAAGCAGCCACCTCAATAGTCCCTCCTGCTTATTTCAAAGGAAGACCAAGAGGGGCTCTATTTCTCCAATTACCTCCGTCCAACACGACAGGAATTACAGAGCTTCCCAACGAAGAAGTGTGAATTAGACACACCTTCATACGCTGGGAAAGTAAAGTCCCTGCCGTCACTACGCTGGAAAAGGAAAGTTCCTAATAAAAAGGTTGTTGGCAGGAAAAGAAGTATTTTCAAAGATTTTGGGAAAAGCAAGAAAATTGTGACCTTTGCAGAAGACAAAGCTTCCATAGCTCTCTTTGAGCATGACCACAGGCATAAGAAAAATAACAGAACCATTCTGGAAAATAGAAGGGAAAATTCAAAGAAAGAATGACTGTATCAGACGCGAACCTTCCATATTTATAGAATAGGAAGCTTTGACCAGCTCTACGAATCAAATCAGTTGCACTAAATGCTCTCCCTTTCCCATTGGTTATGAGAGCAACAGATATTTGGGAAATATTGAAACTGATTCTCTTTATTGAAACTGATCCTCTTTAAAGGATCCTTATCTCTCAATAAAATCAGAAGCAACAATTTCCAAAGATAGGATTCAGGTCTCTACCTAGTTTCCAAAAATCTCATTGGTGTGGTGTGGAATGCGATTAAAAAATAATATTAAAAACAGTTGCCAAGTTCCACAAAAAATATAAAAACCTTGCAACCAGTTGTAGTAAGCAAGGGTCGATCCACAGAGAACCAATTCAATTAACACTATCAATCCAATTCCTAAATTAAACTCTGATGAAAAATAAATAGTAAAAGTAAAAAGGGGGTTTTGTTGATTAAAACTAAAAAGAGAAATTAAACTTAAACCAAAACAATAAACACAAATTGAATTACCAAGTTAAAGACATTGGTTAAGAGATGGAATCCACCACTAGATTTATATGATTATGCTAACTTACATACCCTTTATACCAACATGATCAATTATGTTCTTATGCAATTGCGAGATAAATCCCATGTCTTCCTTAAGTTTCGCTTAATTCAGCAACCGCTCAAATCAAATCCTAACCATTACTTATTTGTAAAGCAACCGCTTTTACACCTACCTAATGATTGCATTAAGAATTAGAAAACCAATCACACTAAGATCTAATCACACACCGGGATTAAATTACTTAGATCATATGTCTCACTAGTCATACCACCGCAACCGCGCATAGCAATCCTAGTTTTACCACTCTCGAAATTTGGCAAGAATATAAAAATCTTTATATTGATTTAAGAATAGAAACATATGAATAAAAACATAATTGTATTAATATAAAGAAGTATATAAGATTCACATAATCAAAACTAGAGTTTCATCTTCCCTTAACCAATCAAGAAGTTTAGCCACACATGGCAAAGTTAAAATCACAAGAAAAATAGAAGAAAAACATAGTTCAAAATGAAAGTGCAAAAGAAAACTAAAGATCAAACTAGTTTCCAAAAGTTGGGGATGATCAATCTCCGATTGCTCGAACCCGAGACTCCAATCTTCGATCCAATCTCCCTTCCCCTTGGTCTTTGTGTTTCCCTCAGTTCCCTTGACGGCTCTCCCTGTCCAGAATACCTTAAAGGACTCTAAGCAACCCTATTTATAGGTTTGGATACCTAATTTAACATTAAAATACGAATTTAACTTTCTGGTGCGACGACACGGGCCGTGTCATATGACACGGCCCAGCCCCGTACTTCTTTCTCATCGCCCCAATTCCATGTATTTCACAAGTCGAGAAGGACACGACCCAGGCCCCGTATTGACACGGGCGTGTCGTTTGACACGGCCCACCCCTCGTCAGTGACATGGGCCTGTAATTTGACACGGCCCAGGCCCCGTAATTCGACATGGGCCCCAGTAATTTGACACCTTCATTTTCACTGATTCTTTACAAATGCTTTTCTTTCATTGCTTCAAGAGGTGATATTGATCTCCTTAAGCATTCATCTCTCTCCTCAAATGGCCATCAAGCTTGGTTTGATGCTAATGGACTCAAACACTCAAAGATATCTTGAAAAACATAATTCATTTATGAGTGTTTATAACCGCATTTAGCATAGTTTCACAATAAACATCCAAAGACAACTCTAAATCAGAAACTTAGCTAAATGTCAACAATTGAGCACATATGAGTCCAATTAAATCAATCATAAGGCATTTAAAGTATGAAAATAATCGACAGATCAAATACCCCCACACTTAGCCTTTTTGCACTCTGGGCAAAACATAAGGACAAACCAAGGAACAGGGAAAACAAAACAAATTCAAAACCTAAAAATTTAAAGAACTCAATTTCCAATGATATTCAAGAGAAGTTTGTGAGCAAGAAGAGCAAGAAAAGAATCAAGGGATCAAAACATTCAAGAGATAACAATTCTTCACATTTCCAACCAACAAGCAAGGTATCTTCAATTTGAAAAGCATGAATTAAGAATGATAGATTCTCATAAGATACACTCTCAATCTCTCAAGTGTTTACAAGGTAAGTATTTCACTCAATTCAACCCATGAAAAATGCACTACCATAAGCTTGCTTATCTTCTACTTCTCCACTACTCAAACACATGCACACACAAATCAAGAGGACTTTATTTAAGGTTGTAATGGGGCTAAGGTAAGGGAAGGAAATAATATGAGTATGGTAAGATGAGCACCCAATAGAATGAAAGAATATTGGGGAGGAACTCAATTGACAAATATGAAATTTTTATCCCCTCAAATCTATATAATGCACATTCTCTTTATATATTCCTTTCCTTTTTCTTTCTTTTCTTTTACAACCTTTCTTGAATTTTTTTTCTTTTTCTTTGCATATTTTTTTCAACACCTTGCATATTACACATCAACTTGCACAACCCCCACACTTGTCCTATTAAACACTTGCAAGCAAAAGAGCTCCTCCAAATGAAAATGAACCAATGCTCTCCCATTCCCTAAGGTAAGGTAAAATTATGGTTTTTCACATAAGGCATAAAATGAGATAAGACAAAGAATAGGCAAATAGGCTCAAGGGGTTAATCAAAGGGAAATAATGCAAGGTTGACTATTTGGCCAAAGTAGTCAATCACAAAAGAATGCCTCAATCATGTTCATGTATGCAAGTGAAAATGTAGCCTAAAAAAGAATTAAAGCAAGTTCTAGAGTGATCAATATGACATGAGTGAAAATTACACAAGAAAGAAGAGAATGGTATAAATGTTAAATCCATCCATCAAAAGGCCCAAAATCTCACTAAGTATGCATCAATCAAACTCAATTCATCAATCAAACATCCAAAACCAAGCATGCTAAATTCAAGATGACAAAAACCTTGAATTTCAATTGCTTCAAACTCATAGACTTCACAAATCTCAAAACATTATTGGAAATCAAATAAAAACACAATTTTTTTTCAAAAAATCAGAAAATAGAAATTAAAATAAAAATAAAAATAAAACAGAAAACAAAATGTCAATTCTTCCCCCACACTTAAATTCTACATTGTCCTCAATGTAAACCTCAACAATAAACAATCATTAATAAATTTAGGACAAGTAAAATAAAAGAGAGGAAAGAAACATCCTTATTAATTGAAGTAACAGAGGTAGATGAAGAAATTTCCACCAGGATCCCATTGGCGAAAGCATAATAACCAATTTATGCTTGAAATAACATGAAAGCTTCCACTGGGGTCCCATTGGCTAAAATGTAATAACCAAGTTATGGTTGAAACAGCATGAGGGCTTCCACCAGGGTCCCATTGGCCTTCCTTAATTGCCTTGACTTCACCACTGAAAAGTAATATGTGCACTTCATCAACTTCATATGCATAGTTTCTATTGGACCATGGCCCAAAAACAAAATCCACTTCAAGAAGTGTCCGTCATCTGGTGCTCTTCACCCTTCATTGAAAACTATTCAAAGAGCTTTGCAATTCTATCTCTCCTTGTATCTTAGACCACCGCAACCGCATCAAAAGCATTATTGATAGATCCTTCAACAACATTAGCTTTTGTATAAACAGAATCATCGGCTCTCAAGAATGCAAAAATTTCAACCAAATAACACATATCATGTCACCATCACAATCAAGTACATGAGTTGCAATGAGTATAATTATTGAAACCAATAAAATCAGAAATTCATCACACAACTCATCATCTTGTCTCTCCACTACCTTAGGAAGGGGTTCAAGAATACTTAAATTGGGGGCCTTAGAGTTTTCCCCCTCCTCACTTACCTCTTCAGGCTCTATTTCTTTCTCTTCAATAGCTTGTGGATGAGAGGTGGGTTCATCTAACGTCTTCCCACTGTGCAATGTGACAGCACTAGGATCTTCCTTCATATCCTCTTCGAGTTGTGAGTGAAGTCTCCCAGAAATTAGGCTCGACATCTTCTTGAATTATGTGGCTAAGCGCCCCAAAGAGTTTTGCGGGTCATCATCGCTCATAGCCTTTGTCTCTTCTTTGAAACCGAATGTTATTAGTGGCCATTTGTCTTATTAGCTCCTCCAAAGTGAAGATTCGAAGGAGGTTGAACTTGTTCTTTGCCCATGACTCAGTTAGGAGGATCCCACCACCCTGGATAATATGTATTGGAGTAAGGGTTGTAGTTATCGGACGGTTCGAATATCCCCATACGCTTTACCTCCTCATTTGTGTCTACTAGGAAAGTGGGACACAAATTAGTGGGATGTCCAGATGATAAGCAAATCTCACAAGCTTTCCATGATCAATGGATATCAACACCTACAAACACTCGAAAGAAAGAATCAAAAATTAAAATAAAAAAATAAAAACAGAGTAAAAATAGGAAATAAATTAATAGCGCAATTGAAAAATTAGTTCCCAAGAACGGCGCAAAATTTGGTGTGGTGTGGAATGTGATTAAAAATTAATATTAAAAACAGTTGCCAAGTTCCACCAAAAATATAAAAACCTTGCAACCATTTTGTAGTAAGCAAGAGTCGATCCACAGAGAACCAATTCAATTAACACTATCAATCCAATTCCTAAATTAAACTCTGATTAAAAATAAATAGTAAAAGTAAAAAGGGGGTTTTGTTGATTAAAACTAAAAAGAGAAATTAAACTTAAACCAAAACAGTAAACACAAATTGAATTACCAAGTTAAAGACATTGGTTAAGAGATGGAATCAACCACTAGATTTATATGATTATGCTAACTTGCATACCCTTTATACCAACATGATCAATTATGTTCTTATGCAATTGCGAGATAAATCCCATGTCTTCCTTAAGTTTCGCTTAATTCAGCAACTGCTCAAATCAAATCCTAACCATTACTTATTTGTAAAGTAACCGCTCTTACACCTACCTAATGATTGCATTAAGAATTAGAAAACCAATCACACTAAGATCTAATCACACACCGGGATTAAATTACTTAGATTATATGTCTCACAAGTCATACCACCGCAACACATAGCATAGCAATCCTAGTTTTACCACTCTCGAAATTTGGCAAGAATATAAAAATCTTTATATTGATTTAAGAATAGAAACATATGAATAAAAACATAATTGTATTAATATAAAGAAGTATGCAAGATTCACATAATCAAAACTAGAGTTTCATCTTCCCTTAACCAATCAAGAAGTTTAGCCACACATGGCAAAGTTAAAATCACAAGAAAAATAGAAGAAAAACATAGTTCAAAACGAAAGTGCAAAAGAAAACTAAAGATCAAACTAGTTTCCAAAAGTTGGGGATGATCAATCTCCGATTGCTCGAACTCGAGACTCCAATCTTCTATCCAATCTCCCTTCTCCTTGGTCTTTGTGTTTCCCTCAGTTCCCTTGACGGCTCTCCCTGTCCAGAATACCTTAAAGGACTCTAAGCAACCCTATTTATAGGTTTGGATACCTAATTTAACATTAAAATACGAATTTAACTTTCTGGTGCGACGACACGGGCCGTGTCATATGACACGGCCCGGACTTTTCTGTCGTATTTCACAAGTCGAGAGAAGGACACGGCCCGGGCCCTGTAATGACACGGGTCGTGTCGTTTGACATGGCCCACCCCTCGTCAGTGACATGGGCCTGTGTAGACACGGCCCAGTGCCCAGTAAACATGGGCCCCGTAATTTGACACCTTCATTTTCGGCCGGATTCTTTACAAATGCTTTTCTTTCATTGCTTCAAGAGGTGATATTGATCTCCTTAAGCATTCATCTCTCTCCTCAAATGGCCATCAAGCTTGGTTTGATGCTAATGGACTCAAACACTCAAAGATATCCTGAAAAACATAATTCATTTATGAGTGTTTATAACCGCATTTAGCATAATTTCACAATAAACATCCAAAGACAACTCTAAATCAGAAACTTAGCTAAATGTCAACAATTGAGCACATATGGAGTCCAATTAAATCAATCATAAGGCATTTAAAGTATGAAAATAATCGACAGATCACTCACCGCAAAGGATCCCAGTAACCCAAGGAAGCAACAAGATCCTGACTCCGGGATAAGGGATACAGATTTACCGCATTCCAACCCCGGAGGTATTTCTACACAATGGACGTCGGCCTCAGTGTGAGACATCGCAAAACTTGGCTCTAAAGCCGGGGCGTGGTCCACTAAGCTTTATAAAGCTAAATACCTTGGCACTTAGCTATCCTATCAAAGCGCCAAGTTGGGGGCAATTGTGCTGGACCGTGGATCGAGATCCTATCCAGAAGGATCAACCCGGCGCACGCTCCACCAGATTCCTCCATTAATACCCCGGAAAGGTCTGTAGGACCTCGGAATACAGAACTATGACGAGGATCAGGGAGTCAGCACAGACTTTCGTAACTGCTGATTTGGATCTCTCTGATTCTATAACCTTTCCTCTCAATAAATGACTGTAATGTCCACATTTCAATAATACCTGCATTGAATGTTATGACTCCAATCATACTCCATAAAGATCAGGCTAAGTAAATCTAATGGAGAAAAATGGTTATTCAATTACTGACACATTTGCACACAGCCTAACTTGAGCGTCAGAGTCCTTTTTGTAGGTACCACCCCGGCCGGATCATTACGGTTGAGTGCAACCACAGAAAGGAGGAAACTACCATAACATACCTTCTACAGGTATCCTTCTGAATCCATTCAGAACAACTAGATATTTGAAATCTAACTTAAGCAGGTCCTTACCCTTCTTCATTATTTGCTCTTCTTGAGTAAGAATAGATATTAACCCATCAATGCTCCAATCCTCTTTCTGCGCATTGTAAGAAGTCCTCAGGATGTCAAAATTAACTGCAAGAGATTCAAACACCTGATAGGTCAGAAAATCCTCTCCTAACTCTACTTTCATGGACTTTAACTTATTATACCAATTCACAAGCTTCTTGACGTTCACACAAACATTAATTAGACCATCATACTTAGTTCATGTTTGGTTGGGATTATTTCCTAAATTAACAACTTTTTTTGCTCAAAAGCTTTTTTCACTGTTCATGGTATGTTTGGGTAATTCTCTAATAGCTTTTGCACGAAATTCAATGTATTATAACAATTTTTTTTCATAAGCTTGAAGCTTATTATTCTAGATTATAGATTATTCTAAAGCTATGAGATGTAAATATCATTTTGTCCTCAATCAAATAACTTTTTTAACCATTTTATACCTCTTTTGGTAATTTAAAGCATAAAAGTGATTATTTTTATACCATCCAAAAGAAACAGATTATTTTAAAATTATTTTTCAACTAATATATCTAAACATAAAACTGATTTTATTATAATCGATTATACAATAATTGATTATTGAAATAATTAAAGTTTTCATAACTGAACCAAACATACCTTTAGTCTTTATCAATAGAGAGAGGTAATAGGTCTTTTCAAATTTGTCAAACTTCTGAATTTATCAGCAACAGACTTTGAGAAATTCCTTGGCATTATCAGTTTTAGGAATGCTCTCGTTAATGGTTTTATCCATGCCATACTTTGTGGTCATTAAGCAGATTTTATTAGAACGAGCCCACCTATCATGTTTCATCCTATATGCAGCTGAAGACGTATTTGTGGGCAAAAGAGGCTCATCCTTAGTGAGAGTTACATCAACATCCTAGACAATTAAAAATAATTTCATAGATTCTACCCAATCCTCATAATTGGTCTCATTTAGTTTTGTCAAAGTATTCATTTGCATGGGCAAAGCTGAAATCAATATATTAAAAGAGATTTCTTGTCAAGCATGTCAATGTTACAAGATTGAGCAAATAACCACAATGAAGCTCTCCCATATAATTGTATTCCTGCCAAGGATCTCGAATTACAACACATGAACAGACTCTTACAACTTTAAAATCATGTTCCTAAAGCTAATACCAAAAGGATACTTAAAAATCTAAGCACACAACTTGTAATGCCTTTAACAAATCACTAGGAACTACATTAAAAAACATGTTCCTAAAGCTAGTATTGAGAAGATACTGAAAGCTCTAAGGATAACTTTTAATGCCTTTAACAAATCACTAGGGATACATAATATTAAACACATTAATTTTATTATTAAACTACGTTATTATACGTATCAAAATTGTGGTGTCATAAATTTTTTTTAATAAATTATTATATATTTGTGTTTAATATTATGTATCCCTAGTGTAGATTAATCACTAGGGTAGACTGATAATAACATATTTTAATATTATGTATCCTTAGTGTTTGGTCTACAAGTGCACAAGTTAAGCAAGTAACATGAGAGTAAGAAAGAGTGTTGTGTCCCAAGGGATTTGATTTTAAAGTTTGTATTATCATATAGTCAATTACTTTGTTCAGATTTAAGCAAGTAAAAATTTGTAAAGGTAAAAGGAAAATGCACTAAAATAAGATAACCAAGTAAGCATTCAAATAAGAGATTTAGTAATGGATAAAAAGTTAAGGGACTTTCTTCACCCTCTACTTCACTTGATTAATGTAACTTACAAGAATATATGAAAATGAGCTTAAATTGTTAGCGAAAACCTCATGCACCCACAACGCCTATGTCTAGATCACTTGAGTTTTTAGTATTTAATTACCTAAAACACTATGTCTCCATGTGAAAAAGAGTAACCTTATGCTCATTCAAACTTTGTTTCAAACATATGCTATGCATGACCAATGGGTATATGTCAATCCCATTAGCTACTCAAAACATCAAATAAACTCAAGTGAAAATTGATCATGCATTATCCAAAACCAAGGTGCTACTTCCCTTTCCCTATGTCTAGTTCAAGAGAAAGCCCCAAATCAATTAGTGATCAAGCAATAGAATACAATAACCATGGATTTGAATAAACAACTTATACACATTGATCAAATATTCAAGAACAAGTCATTTGCAATCAAGATTCATAGTAGGATCCAAAAGATCCCTTAAAAAGAACTTAGAAATTCAACAAATTCAAAGAAATAGAAGGTAGAAAGAAATCTATAGAAGAGCAAGAAAATCAAATAAGGAGAAGAAAGCAAAATTAAGGATAATCCTTAATCTTGATCCTTCTCTTGAAGCTCGATTTTCCAATCTTCAAAGATCTTCTCTTAAGAACCCTAAAACTCAAAGCCAATCTCTCACTTTTCAAGCTTGAAGGTCAAAAACCAAGAGTAGGAAAAATGGTCTACTAATTACATTAAAAACAAAAAATAATCGTGGAACAGGGCGTTACTCATGCCTTAGTGTGCTCTAGGCCTAGCCTTCTCGGATAAAAAATCCTAAAAAATAAAGATAGACAAGCCTAGGTGTGACTATGCGACACCTAGGCGTGGCCTCTGATGCTGTCTTCCTTGCTTTCCTCTATTATACTGAATTTCCATGCCATTGTTCACCTTCAAAACCTTAGAATTAGACTTCGGGCTCTTCATAAAAGTTGTATGGATTTCTCTTAACTTTCAAATGCCATTAGAATTATCTCAAAATAAGGTCATTTGCTTTAGTTATGATCAAAATATTGGAGCAAGGTTAGGATTCCAGTTCACCAATTTGGCCCAAACTTTCCTTAAAGTTTATGTACTCAATCCAGTGGAAAGGAAAGAGATCAACATATAAATTTTCGATATATCTCTTAGATTTCTAATAACTCTAGTATTGTTTCAATTGGAGGTCTACATCTTCAAATCCACTCCATTTAATCCAACATGGTTGGGAAAGTTCAAAACTTGATGTCTTTATCTTATTGGCTTGGCTTGATTCCTTTTGTTTTTGGCATTCATTTGGGTCATCAACCTACCTTCAAAGATTAAAATATACCCCAATAAGATACCAATCATGAATAATACATAATTAAACTAATTAACTCTAAATCAAGCCTAATCAACACTGAAGCACATGTAATTCAAGATATTCAAATAAGCTCACAAACTTTTCCAATTTTTAAACAAATCAAGGGCTGAGTATACATTTAAGCACAAAACTAGGATATAATAACCCTATTTTATAAAGTTATCACACCCCCAAATCTAAGTATTTGCTAGTCATTGAGCAAGCTAAAGTAAAGCAAGGAATCCGCATTAAGTTTACAAGAACATGGGTGCCACAATCATTTAACAAATTTAAAACTCAACAATACCAAGGTTCAAGGGTCATCCACATCCTCAAGGATCAATCCTTGACTTCAATTGAAAGTAACTCATATATAGGCCTTAACACACATGTTTTCACTCCAAGATATCCTCCATGTATTCATGTCAATCTAATATCACTTATGCACAATCCCTTCTTAATCATAGCATACATATGCAAATAAGATTATAAACATGAAATTTGTAAATTAACTTATACACCACAAGATTGCTATCTTCTCTCTCTCTCCACTTAACCTAGGTAACATTACTTCAAGAATTATTTGTACATGCACACCCTCTACAATTTTTTTTATTTCATATTTTTAAAACTTCTTTTATAGAGGCATAAGTTGTAGACAATTCGAGCTAATGACCATGCATATCCTCCACACATCACTAACTCTTATCAAAGGATCTAGAATTGTGATCATGCATCTCTTTCACACATTACAACCATTTACCCCCTATTAGTCATCCCTCATTCTTTATGCATCATTTTTTTCTTGTTTTTGGTGGTCATACCTTGATTTAACTTATTTTCAACTCAATGATTTTCCTTAGAAGATGTTACCCAAGATATCATGTCAAGAGAGATTAAAGCAACCATGAGGATATACAAGCTTCATTGTGTATGTATTTTATGATCTTTCTTTACTTATGTAATACCAATCTTAATCCAAGATTCTACATATGTTGTAATGGAAATCCATGCATACACATGTGGAAATAAAAGGGATCAACATGCAAGAAGAAGCATTTGTAATTTCCATTAACCAAAGTCATTTCATGATCCATTCAATCATTAGATGGTCATCTCAGACACTTAGTTTATTGAGATTCAAATTCATCTCATGATTGGACAAGAAAAATTTTCTTCAAATCATACAAAACCAAGCTCTCCGACCCAAAACCACATGCATTAGGCCATTGAAGTTTAAACATCCCAAAAAAATCTCAAACACACAAAAACAAGTACTAACACAACTAAACAAAACACATATCTAACTAAATAAGATATCACATTGCAAGGTAAAGGGAAGATAGGTCTAATCAAGCATCCAATCGAAAAATGAAGATTTAAAAAGCCCAAAATGATAACTATCCCCCTAAACATAAGAAGAACAATGTCCTCACTATTCAACAAACAAGGACACAAGAAAATCAAAGAAAAATAAAGAAAAAATAAAAGGCAAAATGACACTCCCTTAGGTGAAGATCGTGGAGGCAAGAGAATGAGTAACCAAGCATGCCAAGTAGTCCAAGCTTCAGTCTCCAAAGGACCTGTAATCATAACTCAAAAAAAGGGTTAGAGAAAAGAAAACAAATTTGGGTTTAAATTTTTTTTTAAAACAACCCACGCCTAGGCGTGACTTGCTTATCTATAGAATTCTACAGCAATAGTTTTCCTAATGTAGTAGTTGTACTCTTCCCAGCTTCCAAACCTGCAAAAACACCCCAAAACTGAAATCAATGTTTATGTATAGTATGATTGACTTAGAAACAAAAAAACCAAATAAGACTCACACCAATACAACTAGAGATCGAAACTAACAAAATGCAATGCATAAAAGCCAAAAACATCTCAAAAGAGAGAGATTTAGTTTAGAACTTAGGTTGCCTCCCAAGAAGTGCCTTATTCATAGTCCTGGTTGGACTTTGTCATTTGTATGGATCAAGGTGGTTTGAATTGGGAAGGAAATGCAATCTCTTTTTCTTTGTCAAAGTAAGGAGTCATGCCATAATTAATATCCTTTGAAGTACCCCCAAGGCCATATGGTGTCCCAAATGTGACTTGTTGACTTGTTGACTTGATAGTTTCTTGTAATGAATTGCTCCACTAGGTTAGGTGTTTTGAGATGGTTAGACTAACTTAGGATGTCATTATGCTCCCCAAGAAAGTCTTTGTCATTCTCACCCATTGTGGACTTGGAGTTACATTGTTCAAGAGAAGATATATGGTTTGCTTGGGCTAATTTCTTAACCCCCTTGCCTTCTAGAAAATGTAGCTGAGCACTAGGGGTAAAAATAATAGTTGATTTTTCCCCCTTCAAACACATTAATGGCAACTTGTTCACCATCTACCATTAGAATTAGCTCACCTTTTGGCACATCAATCAAAGTAATCACCGAAGCCAAAAATGGTTCCCAAATATCAGAGGCATAGTGAGATCCTCATCTATATCAATTATAATAAAATTCATGGGGAATATGAATTTATCTACTTTGACTAGTATGTCCTCCACATACTCCAAGGATAGGAGTAAGATCTATCTGCAAGTTAAATAATAACTAAGCTGGGCTTATGGTTCCCCAAACCAAGCTGCTTATATATGGAGAGAAGCATAAGATTAAAACTTGCCCCAAGGTCACACAAGGCATGTCCAAAGAATTTCTTACCAATGTTACATGAGAGTATGAAGCATTCGAGATCCAGGAGTTTGGGAGGGCATTTGCCTAGTAAGATGGCATTACACTCCTTGGGGGCCGTCACAACCTCACATTCCATAAACTTTCACTTCTTGGATAAGATCTCCTTCTTGAACTTGAGGTACCGGGGCATTTGGGTGAGGGCTTCTGCAAATGGGATGTTGATATGAAGCTTTTTAAACACCTTTAAGAACTTGTGGACCTCTAAATCCAATTTATGCTTGACTTGGCAGTTGGGGAATGGAAGGGGTGGCACAAATGGGTTATCTTCTTTCTTCTTACACTCCTTCTAATTCTCCTCAAGCTTTGCCTCCTTAATCACCTCTTTGTTCCCCAGAAGGAACTTTTGAACTCTCAAGGTCCTTTGTAGTTATGTTTCCTTCAAGCTCTTTGCTGCTTCGGAGGGTTATGACCATTCATTGCTCCTTAGAGACATCTTTGGGATTGTTGAGGGTGTCACTTCGGAAGCTCCCATGGGACCTATTGTTTAAAGCTTAACCTAATCGACCAACTTGAGTCTCCAAGTTCCTTAAGGAGGGTGTTTGGCTTTGCATCAATGCATCATGGGAGGTAAGCCTCGCATCGGTTCTAGTTATGTAATCATATTGGTTAGTCATGAATTATGCAAACATCTTCTCTAAGTTGGAAGTCTAATCTTGAGGGGCACTTAGTTGAAATACAAGAGAAACATGGGGTGCTTTTTTGGGTTGAGAGGAAGAGGCACTTTGAGAATTACCACCCCAAGAGAAATTAGGATGGCTCCGCCAACTTGGGTTGTAGGTTTTGCCAAAAGCATTGTTATGACCGAGTTGACAGAATGGATTGGATATTGCACATTTCTACTATCGTGCAATTAGGTATGTCCCCATGCTCAAATGCGCTATTAACATGGAGTTGATTTGCTTGTCTTCTTAGAGAGTGCAGCCACTTGAGTATAAAGTAATGTAAGAGCATCAACCTCTTGTATACTTGTACTTATTCTCCTAGGAGAAACCCTTTCAATTGGCTATTGATAGTTATTTGTTGCCATTTCTACTATAAGGATGTATGCCACATCAACAGTCTTGCTCATGAGAACACCTCCAGCAACTGCATCTATGGTAGATCGAATGGGTCAATCAACCCACTATAAAAAGTATGAAACAACATCTATTTAGCTAACCCATGGTGGGGGAACCTCTTTAGCATCTCCTTGAACCACTCCCAAGCCTCAAATAGAGTCTCAACCTCAAACTACCTAAAGGACATAATTTCATTTCTGTACTTCATTGCTTTTATTGGAGGGAAGAATCGATCTATAAAATTTTTCATCAACTTATCCTAAGTGGTGATGGAGTCATCAGGAAAGGATTGAAGTCAAGTCTTCGACTTATCCCTCAAGGAAAAGGAAAAGATCCTCAATCGAGCTGCATCTTCAGACATCCCGTTGTGCCTAAAAATGTCACAAATATCCAAAAAGTTGGCTCGATGAACATTAGGATCTTTATGAGGTAGGTCTAAAAACTACAAGGTGGACTAGATCATTTAGATAATAGTTGGATTTATCTTAAAGGTATGAGCTTGGACAGCTGGCTTGTGGATGCTAGATCGAATGTCCTGAACATTGGGAGTAACAAAGTCCCTAAGTAGTCTATCAGGATACTCTTCACCAGTCATTTTAGAAACTTGATCAAAATCAAGTGCTTGAGCTTGCTCTTGTTTCTTTAGCAATCTCTAGAAGGTCTTTTCAATTTCAAGATCCTAGGGAAATCTAGAAACACTCCAAGACCTTTGCATGCACCAATATAGTACTTGAAAAGTAAATAGAAAAGAAAAGCACTTAAGTCAAGAAACCTGTGATCAACTAGAAGTAATGTAAACAATAACATCAAATCCCCAGCAATGAAACTAAAAACTTGTTTGGTCCACAAGTGCATGAGCCGAGCAAGTAAAATGAGAGTGAGAAAGAGTGTCATGTCTCAAGGGATTTGATTTTAAAGTTTGTATTATCGTATAGTCAATCACTTTGTTTAGGCTTAAGTAAGTAAAAAAAATGTAAAGGCAAAAGGAAAATACACTAAAATAAGAGAGCCAAGCAAGCATTCAAATAAGAGATTTAGCAATGGTTAAAAGCCTAGGGGACTTTCTTTACCCTCTACTTCGTTTGATTAATGTAACTTACAAGAATATATGAAAATGAGCTTAAGTTGTTAGCAAAAACCTCATGCATCCACAATGTCTATGTCTAGGTCACTTGAATTTTTAGCATTGAATTACCTAAAACACCATGTCTCCATGTGAAAAAGAGTAACCTCGTGCTCAGTCAAACCTTGATTCAAACATAAGCTATGCATGACCAATGAGTATGTGTCCATCCCATTAGATACTCAAAACACTTAATAAACTCAAGTGAAAATTGATCATGCATTATCCAAAACCAAGGTCCCATTTCCCTTTCCCTATGCCTATTTCAAGAGAAAGCCCCAAATCAATTGGTGATCAAGCAATTGAATACAATAAGCATGGATTTGGATAAACAACTCATACACATTAATCAACTAATCAAGAACAAGTCATTTACAATCAAGATTCATAGTGGGATCTAAAAGATCTCTTAAAAAGAACTTAGAAATCCATAAGATTTAAAGAAACAAAAGATAGAAAGAAATTCACAGAAAAGCAAGAAAATCAAGATAAGGAGAAAAAAGAAAAACTAATGATGATCCTTAATCTTGATCCTTCTCTTGATGCTTGATCTTCCAATCTTCAAAGATCTTCTCTTAAGAACCCTAAAACTCAAAGCCAACCTTTCATTTTTCAAGCTTGAAGGTCAAAAACCAAGAATAAGAAAAATGGTCCATTAATTACATTATAAATAGAAAAAAAATGTGGACCAAGGCATTACTCACGCCTAGATGTGCTTCAGCTATGCCTAGGCATGGCCTTATCAGTTAAAAAATCCTAAAAAATAAATAGAGTCATGCCTAGCCGTGACTGTGCCACGCTAGGCATGGCCTCTGATGCTATTTTCTTACTTCCATGTCATTTTTCACCTTCTAAACCTTAGAATTAGACTTTAGGCTCTGCATAAAACTTGTAGGGATTTCTCTTATGTTTGAAATGACAAAAAATAAGGTCATTTTCTCTAATTATGATCAAAATACTATAGTAGGGTCAGAATTCTGATTCACCAATTTTGTCCAAACTTCCCTTAAAGTTTATGTATTCAACCCAGTGGAATCAAAGAAAGTGGCCAACATAAAAGTTGTAGATATATGTCTTAGATTTCCAATGACTCTAGTATTGTTCTAGTTGAAGGTCTACATCTTCAAATCTGCTCCATTTAATCCAACATGGTAGGCAAAGCTCAAAACTTGATGTCCTTATCTTCTCTGCTTGTCTTGATTACTTTCATTTTTGGCACTCCTTTGGCTCATCAACCTACCTTTGAATATTAAAATATACCCCAATAAGACACCAATTATGAATGATACATGATTAAACTAATTTAACTCCAAATCAAGTCTAATCAATACTAAAGCATACATAATTCAAGATATTCAAATAAGCTCACAAATTTTACCAATTTCTAAACAACTCATGGACTTAGCATGCATTCAAGTACAAAAGTAGGATATAATAACTCTATTTCATAGAGTTATCACCTAGTTATTAATAACATATCAAAATTTATTTTAAAATCTATGTTGTTGTTATTGTTGTTGTTGTTGTTATTATTATTATTATTATTATTATTATTATTATTATTATTATTATTATTATATTATTATTATTATTATTATTATTATTATTATTATTATTATATATTTATATTGTGGTATTTTATTTTGATACATTACATTCTACCCTCCTAAAAGAAATTTTATCCTCAAGATTTGTACTATACCTAGTTCAAAAAGCATTGGATATTTCTTTTTTAATATTTGCTTCTTTTTCCTATGTTGCTTCATCTGTGGTTTTTCCCTGCCATAAGACTTTAATCATTATAATGTTCTTATTTCTTAGTTGTCAGCAGTTTCGATCCACGATTTGTACAGGTTGTACCTCAAAAATTAAGTTAACTTTTAATGGTATTAATTATGTCCCAATGATGTATGAAGAATCAAGGCATTATTTTCGTAGTTAAGACACAAAAATCACATCATGAATGTTGGATAGATAAGGAGGCATAACAATTGAATAGGCTACTAGGCCAATTCTTTGGAGAATTTGAAAATGACTAACGAATCTGGGATTCAACTTTTTAGATTTTATAGATCTTCCTAACCTAGTAGTAGGAGTAGCCCGAAGGAATACATGTTTTCCTTCTCGAAATTCTAGAAATTTCCTTCTTCTATCCACATAGTTTTTCTGTCTACTTTGTGTTATTCGCATTCTCTCACTGATCAATTTTATTTGTTTAAAGGTTCTTTGAACTAAATCAAGTCCCACAAGAGTCCTTTCTCGTAGTTCATTCCAATACAAAGGGGGTCTACATTTTCTTCCATACAATGCTTCATAGGGTGTCATCCTGATGCTGGAATGGTGGCTATTAATATAAGCAAATTCTATCAAAGGCAAGTAGGTGTCCCAGTTTCCTTTAAATTCTAAAATGCATATTCTAAGCATATCTTCTAGGTCTGAATGGTTTTTTCTATCTAGCCATCAATTTGAGGATGATAGGATGTACTGAAGGATAATCTAATTCTATAGGCCTTCTACAAAGCTTCTCAAAATCTAGAGGTAAACCTCAAGTCTCTATCCTAAATTATGGTTGTGGGTACACCATGTAATCTCACAATCTCCTGGATATATAATTGAGTCATCCTATTAAGTGGACTATTCATTTTAATGGGAAGAAAATGGATAGACTTAGTCAATTGAACCACAATAACCATATACCATCATTCCTAGATGATGTTTTTGGCAAACCTACCACAAAATCCATAGAAATACTATCTCACTTCTATTCTGGAATTTCTAAAGGTTGCAATAAATCTATGGTTTTTTTATGTTCTTCATTTATCCTTTGGAAGGATAAGCATAGTCAGAAAAATCTTGCTATTTCAACTTTCATCTTTGGCCACTAGAATTCTCTCTTAAGGTCCTGATACATTTTATTTATTCTAGGGTGGACAATATATCTACTTTTATAGGCTTCCTCCAAAATTTTCTCTTTCAAGTTGGGGTCATTAGGAATGCACATTCTTCCCTTAAATATAACCACTCCATCTTCTATCAATTCAAAACCAGTTTGCTCCCTATTTGAAATTTTTCCTTTAAGGGTTCGCAAAAACTTATCTTCATTTTGAGCTTCTCTGAGCTATGTTCTTAAATCACAAACAACCTAGAATGTATTTAAACATATTTTGCCTAGGTAAAGATTCACTGAAAAGTTTAAATCCCTATATTTTTCTATTAAATCCAATTCTTGGATCATCATATAGGACATGTGAAGGGATTTTCTACTCAGAGAATCAGATAGCACATTAGCTTTTCCTCCATGGTACGTATTTGATTTGCATATCATAATCCTTCAAAAATTCAATTCACATTCTTTGACTCATATTTAATTTATTTTCATCAAAAAGATATTTCTAACTTTTATGATCAGTATAGACCTCAAATTTCACACTGTATAAATAATGTCTCTCTAGATTTTTAGAGCAAAGACTACTACAACTGATTCCAAATTATGACTTGGATAATTTTTCTCATGGGGTCTCAGTTGTCTAGAGGCATAAGCTATCATTTTTCCATTTTGCACGAGTACACATCCTAAACCCTTTTTAGAGACATCATTTTAAATTACAAAATTTCCTAAAGGGCCAGGTATCGTTAGTATTGGGGTGGTGGTAAGTCTTTTCTTTAATTTTTGAAAACTAGATTCATATTCTTTGGTTCACACAAAAAGGGTTCCTTTCCTAATCAACTTGGTTAAAGGTTTAGCTAACAAAGAAAATCCTTCAATAAATCTACGATAATATCTTGCTAATCCTAAGAAATTTTTTATCTCTATTATTGTTTTTGGTTGTTTCCAACACATTACTACTTCAACCTTACTGTGGTCTACTGCCACACCTTCTAAATTTATGATATATCCTAAAAAAATTATTTCTTTTATCCAAAATTCACATTTCTCTAGTTTTGCATACAATTGTTTTTCTTTCAAAATTTTCAACACTATACTTAAATGAACTACATGTTCCTTTTCTATTTTTGAATAAATAAGGATATCATCAATGAAGAGTACCACAAGTTTATTCAAATATGGTCTAAATATCCTATTTATATAATTCATGAAAATAACTGAGGCATTGGTAAGACCAAAAGGCATAATTAGATATTTGTAATGTTCATACCTAGTTCTGAATGCAGTCTTTGGTATATCTTCTAATGATACCTATATCTTAGATCTATTTTTGAGAAAACAGAAGTTCCCCTCAACTAATCTAACAAATCATCTATTCTGGGGAGTGAGTATTTATTCATTATAGTTACCTTATTTTATTGTTTATAATCAATACACAATCTGATGCTACCATCTTTCTTTTTCACTAGAAACACTAAGGATCCCCAAGGAGACACACTGGGTTTGATAAATTTCTTTTCTAGCAGTTCTTCAATTTGTTTTTTAAGCTCACTTAGTTCAACTAGGGACATCCTGTAAGGTGCAATAAATATGGGACCTACTCCTATCATTAACTCAATGGAGAATTCTATTTCCCTTTTTGGTGGAAGATTGGGGATCTCAAGGGGAAAAACCTCAAGCTATTGATTAACTATAGGGATAGTACTTAAATCCAATTTAACCTCTATCTCTGAAGAGAAAATGATAATGTATCTGTGAGCCCCTTCTATTAAACATTTGCTAATCTAGGTAGCAGAGAGAAAACCAGACTAAGACTTATTTTTAAAAAAATTCTCTAGAAAAAAAATATTTTTATTAGGGCAATTTAGTAGTACATGGTTAGAAGACAACTAATCTATACAAGAATTATGTCAAGTCCTTGTATGGGTAAACGATAAGGTTTACAACAAAGAATCAATTTTTAACAAAGATAAGACAATTTAAGCATGCATAAGAAGATAAAACTCAGCTCCCAATAAAGGTAGCAACCAACAAGTCATAAGGTAACTCAGTTATGGACAATTTTGATCTCTTCACATAATCATCAGATATAAAGGAGTGTGTAGCTTCTGAATCAAACAATACAGTTAAAAGTGTGTTCCTAATGAGGCACTTACCTTATATCAAATTTGGGGATTGGTCTGTGGCTTGACTGATAAAAACTCTACAGACAACTTGAGGCTTGGAATAAGGATTTCCTTTTTTCCTAAATTTACAATCTTTGGACATGTGTCCAGGCTTTCCATAGGTATAGTATACACGTGGTCCAAAAAGACAAGGTCTATCTCTATGAGATTTTTCACATTTTGGCATGTAGCTGGTACAAGTTCTAGTTGAATTTGCTTGCCTTTATTCTAATTGGGCTTAAATCAGGAAGTACCACCTCTCTTCTTATCATATTCTCTCCTACGTTTTAATTGAAAATGTCTTCCTTTTTCTGCTTCATACTCCGTAAGATCTCTTTCCACAATATTGCACTTATTCACCAATTAGAGTAATTTCTTATCTCCAAGTAGCCTACTTCTTTCTTAATTTGTGGTTTTAGTCCAGATTCAAATTTGGCAGCTTACCATTCCTCATTTTGATTAAGCTGGAGATAAGAGGAAAATTTAGTCGGTACCTTAAATTTTGCTACATATTGACCAACAAACATATTTCCCTGACACAAATGTAAAAATTCTACTTCCTTTTCATTCTTAACACTAGTTAGGAAATACTTATCTAGAAAGGTAGTTTGGAAAATCTCCCAAGTGATAGGGGCATCTAGGGTCTCTAAAAGTCTTCTGCCTCCTTGCCACCAATGTTCTGCCTCTCCAGTCACCATGTAGGTAGCAAAAGTCACTCTTTGAGCATTTGTACTCCCCATTATGGTGAAGATCTTTTCCAGCTCCATCAACCATCCTTCTGCAATTACTAGATCATATTCCCCCTTAAAGACTAGCAGTTTAGCCTTTCTAAATGCAAATAATCCATGAAAATTAGGATTTGCCACTGGAGCATCTCATTCCAAGCCTCCTTGATTATTATTCTTATTGAGATTTTCCAGCATACACTATAGGAATTGATTGGTTGCAGTTGTTTGTTCTCTCATTGCAATAACTATTTTTTCCAGCATATCCATTATCCTGTCTACACGAGCATCTAGATTAGGTACATTTTGTCTACGTGAAAACTCTCCTTCATACAAAAACTAGTTTTAGCAAGATAATGACATTTTAACCTTATTCTATGGATTTCCATTCCCACTTCTCTGAGGCAACTGTTCTAATACCACACTGTAACATCCTATTCTAAGTTTCTAGTAGCCTAAAGATTTTCTACATGAAATATGGCTAATACGCATTGCCTCCTCAGGGTAGTATGCCACTTCATTCATTTTACTCAAAAAAAATTTCTTCTTTGACTTTGTTTTTGTCTTATCTATGTTTGCATCCTAATTATCTCCCTAAGACTCCTTGAAGAAAAAACTTGTGAGGTATAAAACATGATTTGACATATTTACATAAATCCTAATTATTTATTCCTTATTATAAGACTATTCATGATACTAATTAAATTTTATTTTACTTAATTTTCATACTTGGAGTATACTAAAAAAAAACTAATGTTGATTCCTAAGTTAAGGCTATGGTGCACTAACCATATAAGAAAGAGAAGGAGTAAAAGCTTCATATAATATCATAATAACCTAATATATCATATGGGTTCATCATATTAGATACCCGAGGCTTAATTACTTTAAGAAGTTAAATTTTACTACTTTCTTTTTATGTTTAAGATATGTTGCTACTCAAACCACAAGACAAGTTTGTCACAAAATATAATCATTAGGATTTCTTATTAGAGGTGCGTACAACAACATAAGAAGGATGAAAAACCCTTCCAAAGTTACTACTCATAACTATATATGCATCATAAATATAAAGGTAGCAACCCCTAGTTAGAAGGTTAGGACCTAAGTTAGTCAAAAGTGAGCATAATATAAGCTCTACATGGTGCTTTACAAAATAAGCGTGGTAAGTCTTAGGAGTGCTACTAATACTACTACTACTACCCCAGCATCCCTCCATCATCATCTGGTATCTCTAGTATGTCAATCCTAGTAATGACAGGCATATTAACTCCCACCAGAGGAAAAAAAATCCACCCAGTGATAATCCATGGTCAGACGAAACCTTGAGACTCTTACTCATCTAAAATATCATGCAAACATAAAGTGAGATAATTTTTTAACTAATAGTATTTCAACCTCAAGTACGAAAAACAGTTTTTCTCAATTTCTTTTCTCCAAATTTCATTCTACTTGTAACTAATGACTACAATAGTTATTTTCAATGCTAAAGGTAATAATTTCTAGAGATTAATTATAAACAATAACTCAAATTTTCAAAAAACTTATGAAGGAACATATCAGAACTTTCTTCTTGTCCCTTTTATTTTTCTTGAGGCTTTTTGGCCTCCTTTCTAACAAAAGGGCTTTGGACCCTTTGTAACTCTTCTCTTGATCATATGTATGCACCCTCTTTTTGAGCTCAGTTCTAGAAGGTCCCCTACCATTTTTTTTACTTATGAGCCATAATAATTTTCTAGCACAATGAACCTAGCTTATCGTTTAGGGATAATATAACTTAGTTGCCTCCATATAAATAAAGCAATTTTTTCTCTTTACATATGCATAAAACAGGGATTTGACATGCCATAAAGAAGATAATAACTTGTTCATGTTACTTTTCTAAAACTGAAATCAGAAAACATATCAAGGAACAATACACATTGGTTCATATTTCCAAGAAATAATAAGATATGATAGCAAATCTTTCTCAATCAAAGAAAAATCAGTTTTTCAGATTGATGTTCAGAATATCACCACGATGTAAGACAGTCCCAAAACTATATTTTCAGCATATATAAATTTGTTTCCTTTCTTGATAAACTTCAAGTTCATAGAATAGACATACATGATAAAAAATTTGGCCTCTAATAATTCCAAACAGAACTTTTGATCATTCATCTAAAAACTTAATAACCAAAATATAGAAGTTTCAGTCTTGAAAAAGGAGTGCTTGCACATATCTCAATCAATCTTCAACCCACACACTTTTTTTTTTCTTTCCAGTTGTACCAGTCTCGGTTTCAAGGCTCTGCCTTGTAGAAACCTTTAAATAAAAGGAGAAGAATTTCTTCAAGTGTCCAAGTGGATAGGTTTGCTGCCTAATCACAACAAAATCAGTCCTTTGAGCCAGGGACTCCACCGAAAACAAAATAAAAATAAAAACAGTCCACAATCCATATTACAACACATTTAGGGGGTCTCTTTTCACCCCTTTAAACCCACATTTTGAGTTTAATAACATAGAAAAGAAAAGAAAGCGATGAAAACAGCGGATGGCACATGCAATGGAGCCTTCCTCTTGGGACCTCCTTGCAACTCTAGGTTCTGAAAATTTCAGAGAACAACCCCAACCCTTTTAACAGTATAAGAAAAATCAGTGTTAGTAAATAAGATGAAAACGAAATTAGATGAAGATTATCTCTTGGAACTCAAGGGTTTAAAACTCGGTTTGAATACTTTGAGAAACAGGAACTCAAAACGTGAAAAGGGCGTGCATAGTGAACTTGAGTTAGTATCCATTATTGATCTTCCAAAAGAAACGATTTTTAAGAATAAAAGGGTGGAAAGAACCATAACGATAAGTTATAAGAGATGGAACAAGGAGAGCAAAAAAGGGTTTCTATCTTTTCCTACCTTGGAAGGTCGCGGTTTGAACTAGAGAGGAAGAGAAGTGCAAGGTTGATAAAGAAAGGAAGACTCCATGCTTCCTATAGGTGATGGTTGAGCCCAGAAGTTCCTGGTTCTCTCACTTTCTTCTGTTTCCATGATATCACACTCCCTCTAGGTATTTTTCAGAGTTACGTTTCAGCTGCCGGAATGAGAAAGGGGGTAGAGACATTGGGGTGGTGAAAGGAGTTAAGAGGGTACCTTTTCTTCCGGTTTCCTACCATATTGATCATTCTTATTTATGATACATTATTGACACTTGGCAAGCAGGGGTCATATGCGAGAGCACGTTAAAGAGCACCTACCGTGCTTCTCCCTCCTCCGTCGGCTTTTTTACTAAATTATCACGGTTGATAAAATTATTTATCAAAATATTATTTTTTAAATTATTTATTAAATTATTATTTTTTTAAATTATTTATTAAAATATCATTTTTTAAAATTATTTATTAAATTACTATTATTTTGTCATATGTGATATTTTTAAATATTTTTTAATCACGTAAGATGTGCTAAATAGGATGACACATCTATGAAAGTTACACCAACACGTTTAGTGTAATCTTCATGGATGCGCCATCCTGTTTAGCGCATCCTACGTGAGTTTTGTACTAAATACACCAACAAGCTTGGCGTAACCAAGCTAAATACACCAACACGTTTAGCGTAACATAGTTATATATTTAGCCCCCTTCCCTCATACGTGCCATTCACTCTATTTTCTAAATTCTCACATTCTCTCTACAAATTTCTTCTCTCTAAACGTTCTTAACTTTTTGTCACGTAATTAATTTAACAGTACGTTGCTATTAGAAGTGGTGTCCGAATCTCCATCTATGATCATATTCAGATAGTATTCCTTATATGTAAGTATTTGTTATAATGTTTGAATTTTTTTGTTTATGATTTGTTGACTATTTTTTTATTGTATTAATGTTAATTATACATAGGGCTTATAGGATGGAGAGCATTTACAGAGCTTACGAGTTTGAATTTGAACCAATTCGGGCTGAACCATGATGGCCTGCAAGTCCTAACATAACTTTGCTACGTGATCATGCATTGCTTAGATTTAAAGGTCAACCAAAATTAACCTGACTCAGAAATGATATGAATTGGCGCGAAGCAGGCCCATAACAAACGTGTACAAAATGCTATCAACCTAGACATAATTTTCGCACATATCATGTTGTTGAATCGGGTTCCTTGGGGGATAATAGAGTAGGGCCATCTAGTTGATCTAGGATATATTTTCATTGTCAGACTTTTGTATTAGCTAATCATCAATGTGTATTTTGGAGCCATATTATTGTGTATTACTCCACTATGATGTTGAATTCGAATATTATTAATACATGTTAGTTGATTATCAGCGTGCACTTCATTTCTCCCACATAATTTGATTCTTATATTGCTTTAAGTAATTGTGTCTTCTTTTATACCATCAATAACAAATATTATATAATATTTTTCATATTGTCACACTAATTATTGTTATTGTTTGGCATATATACAACGTGACAGATGACATTCTATGTAAACTCAAGCCCAGAGGATGACTCGGTTTTGGAGTTACAGGAGTATCATGTTTCTCAGCATATATGGCAGGGACATGAGGGCCGGCATGTGCGTGTCAGACGTGCTCAGAAAACAAAACATATGGACCCCCTACGCTGATTCTTCCATATATATAGCAAGTTGTGTTAGTCATGACAACCATCACCCAAGAGGGGGGTGAATTAGGTGATTACAAATTTTCAAAGCAACTTTGAAAAATTATGCATTTTGATATTTTCAATCAACACAAGCAACAGAATAAGTCTAACAAAGATACAATTATTGTAGATTACTCAAATACAACTTGGGTTATGGGATAAATCAAGCAAATAAGCTAGATATCAAGTTCTTAGAATCAAAACATCAAGATGACAAGATATGCAATAGATAAATATACTACACTAAATACTAAAATTAAAGAGTGTAGCGAAGAGAGAATCAAACTCAAGAATTTATCCTGATACAACCACCAACCACTTGTGGCCTATATCCAGTCTCTAAGTTTAACTTGAGATTTTCATCACTATCTCCTAGGCTTCACGAGTGCCAGGAAAACCTTTGTACAAACAAGAGCACGTCTCACACCTTGGGATACCTTATCTTTATGCTAGAGCCTCCAACTCTTCAAGCTTCACAGGTGCTTGAAAAAATATTTACATTCAAGACCACTCACAATACCTTTGGGATTCCTCACTCTTTGTGTTTGAGCCTCACCTTTTTTTCTCTTGAGGGATACCTCACCCTTTTCTCTCTTCAAATCTTGCAAATGCTTGGAATATCTTTTCATTCTCATTCTTCTTGAGTTGAGCATAATTGTAATCTTTTACTTTCTTGTTGCAATGCTTACTCTTGGTACTTGGACTATCCTACAAAGTATTACTCACTTAAAATAGACATATTTAATCTAAATTCATAATTTAATATTTTTATATGCATGATTCATAAATGTTGACTCTAGTTAGTCTAACATGCATATAAGAATTTTATAAATAAGACATTTATCAATTACTAATAGATATGCTCTATATAGGATGCAACAAAGAATACTTTGCACATTTTTCATTAATAGAGTCAAGTCCAACATTAATTTAATATCACTCGTATAACATATTGTTGGATATATCCTATAAATGATTCTATAAAGAATATGCATGATTCTTTATAAAATATAACAAAATGAAGTACATGATCATGCATGATCCAATATAATCTATTAAGCACATTTATGTAGCATAAGCATCTATCTTTTTGTCTTGTATTTATCATCATCAAAACTTAACATATTAAACTATTGAGGCAAACTTATTTCCACAATCTCTCCCTTTTTTATGATGATAAATCTCCAAAGAAAAAATATGTTGAGCAATATAGAAGAATAGATATTCAAGTAAGTATACCAAACAATAAGCACAAGAACATGTTTTTCTTTCCAATTCTCACTCTCCCTATTTGACATCAACAAAAATGCTTAGGAAAGAAAGATAATATTTTCTCTCCCCTTATAGATAAAGCTCGTGTTGCCAAAAGGAGTAGGATCATCAAAACCAAAAGCTTTTTCAAAAACATATCTATCTCCCTCTATTTGATTCTACATATGATTCAAGAATAAAGAAATGAAACAATCATGCTTTCAAAATGTAAAAGATTATTCATGCTAAACTTGTCATATTTTGGTACATCAACATTTAACATATGATAGCAATAAGTTTAAGAAATTATGTCTAACATATAATTTCTTGCATACCACATGATAAATAAGTATTGTTCGATGAAATTTACAAAATATCCATATAAGGTCATGGAATTAAGGTTTTCAAATGAAAGATCATACAACTTGCCACATATTAAGCATTTCTCAATGAAAGAATCAAAAGATATGAAGTTTAAGAATATTTACATTCTTTCATTGATAGAGGGAAAGAGAATAAGAGATGGTATTCATTGACATGTTGAAAGTATTAACAATAAAACACTTCATGTCAAATAAGGATGTAAGCCAAGAGATATAAGCAACAATTTAAGAATTAGGCTCCCCCTCAAAATATGCATATTATCAAAATATAAAACATAATAGTTTAACATAGTCATGCATATATTTATAGTCAACAAGGACTTGGAAGAAAGATATGTAAGATGAAAAGGATAAAAAAATCATTACAAATCAACAAATAATTATAAGAAATTATAACAAAAGAAGATAAGCTACCCCTTATTGGCGCACAAGATAGATAAAGAGAAATATGTATGTCAAGACCATGTATGCAAATTACCATAAAGTAAAGTAAGACAAAAGATACTTATTCTTAATCTATTAATCAAAAACCATTTTTAAACTTCTATCCCTTTCAAAAAGAATTTTATAAGAACACATTACATTTTCAAAAGCATTTTAGAAGGGTAAAGATGTTTTATATTAAAATCACATATTCCTTAAGAGTGATCAAACCCAAGTCAAAAGAACATATGAAAGTACATCTCCTCTCTTTCTCATTGAAAAAGAGTCTTGAGAAAATA
This sequence comes from Ormosia semicastrata, assembly GCA_029884595.1. NCBI lineage: Eukaryota > Viridiplantae > Streptophyta > Magnoliopsida > Fabales > Fabaceae > Ormosia > Ormosia semicastrata. The sequence goes on along the minus strand of JAQQTO010000053.1, from coordinate 50,028,550 downwards.
AAGCACTTAAAAAACAAGACTTATCTTTTGAAGTATTAAGATGGTATCTATAGAACATTCCAAAAGATTTATTTGAAAACTTTCTTAAACATTCTCTCAAGATTTAATAAAACTTTTCAAAGCAATGAAGAAAGTACTATATTTATAGCACATATCCAATGATTTCCAAATTTTCAAAACAATTAGGAGGTGAAAATACTTCAAGGTCTTAAGACAAGTTCAAAAGATTCTTAAGGATATCGAACTTGAAAAGCTTCTTTCAAAAATAATAAGAGATTTTGATTTAAAAAACTTTTTAATCAACCAAGAAACTCTTTTCAAAAGAAGAACATGATTCTCATAGGTGTTATACCACTAAAAAACCATAGATCAAGAGAATCATAGATATTAATCATTCACCTTGATGAAATATGCTATAGGGATCAAAGCATGTATAGGACTAACATCAACTACCCTATATGCAATGACAAAATTAGCAAGTTAATATCTAATTAGGCACTTTGTCAATGCTAAGCATACTTCTCATGTAAGGAAAATATTTAATCATTTAAGATTAATTTATCAACAAGTATCATACAATCCATAACATATAAAATACCATAATATCTTAGAGATAGAGATACTTATTGAGAAAGTAATGATTTTTTAGAATGTTCTTCGTTTATTGGTCCTTTGGGTTTGAGCTTTCTTCCATTGAGTATTCCATTCTATTGTACTTGAAGAAAGTCTCCTCATGTCGCTCTCCATTCAACGCTTCTCTTTATCCATTTATGCTTGATATTTCAATATTTGATGATTATATATGAAACACATAGAAACACTTGCAAAGCTAACTCTAAAAGTTTTCTAAAACATAGGTTAGTATCAAATATCATTTAAGCCCATTTACAACCATAATTTAGATTGATATATGATGTAAAACTTGTACTATATTATCAACCATGCAATGTTAGCTCTAATAAGAATGCATGAAGTACATATGCACTTGAATCCAAAAAATATGGTTTAAGCATTTTAAGGCATGATTCAAGTTTATCAAGAAACACATAATTATCATCAAAACTTATATAGGCATTTTAGGCAAATAATGATCATGTTAGGCATATTATATTACGTAAAAAATTCTAGTATGCACACATACTAATCAAGAACAAAAAGTCCCTTATTGTAAAGTAACAATTGAAAAGTCATGGAATTATAAATTTTAAAATTATTTATGATTTATTTCAAGATATATTTCAATGTAAGAATCATTGAAGTTCAAAAACAAGTTCAAGGTATAAAATGAATCAATTACTTCTTTTTTTTAAGATATGAACATGTCAAATAATTTCAAATAAGAATACATATAACTTTTAACTTTTCAATCTCCAAATAAGTATATAAGACAATTAAGTATTAAAGAGAAAGTATTAGAACTGCTTATGAACATGTGAATTTCTATATTTGAACAAAGAAAAATGGTCACAAGCTCGAGAACAAAGATATTACTATACAATATGTCATTCAAATCAAAGTGTGTACATATCTAGCATGTTAACATATGTAAAGATACTTTCAATACACAATGCTAGAAAAACACAACTTAAGGTATGTTAAGGCATAAAACAAGTCTCTACTTCTCCAAATATCACATGATATTCAATTTAAAGCAAAAAATAAGGATAAGAGATTGATATCACCAAAAGTGTACTCTTTGAGTTTTTGTAGGTGACTCCAACTTTCAAGCTTCAAGTCTTCATGAAAGAATAGAGATTCTTTGCACCCTTTTTAGAAGTTGAGTATTTTCAAGTTTTACTAACCTCAAGTTAAATAATCTTATTCCACTTAAATGCTTGCTTAAAGTAGTTATCACCCTACAACACAATTTATAGTACTTTATTTGGTATCCACCAATTTTGGATCTATAGGGGTTAGTCATTGATTATTAATCCATTACACTCTCATAAAAATCAATATTTCCATATTATGTAAATTAAGCACAACAAATTAAATAATCAATTGCCATTAAGCACATAGCCAATAACATACTTACTCTCATGATATATAGACAATTTAAAGTATAGAAAGCATACATAGTCATAGAATACCCTATGATTAAGAAATATGCAAGATAGTGAGCAAATGGTGTAACAAGAATGAACATAATCATATGTTATATATAATATTTAACTTTTACTAAGTACACATGATTCTATCCTTTACCTAAGGCCTACACGGAATATACATCATATTCATTGCCTTTTTAAGTGAATGTGCATAAGATGTAAAAACTTGTGATACCTTGACCTTGGTAATCAAGGAAACTTTTTTCCTCACCCATTACTTCTCTTTTGGTGTTTTGAACATTGCAAGTTCCACATTATGCATGTGAGAAGTTTTAGTTGAAGGATCCTTGTCTTCATGATCAAGAAGTCTATTATTGGGTTTTGAAAGCATTCTCCTTAATGATTCTTTTTTCCTTTGACCAATTAATTCATCCTTTTGAGAAATTTTTTGCATAATTGAAACACTAAGAGAACGTTTTGGTACCCACTTCATATTGGGTCCTTGAATGTTAATACTAGAGCCTTTAAGACTTTTAGGAACTCACACCATGTTATTTCTCATATAAGGATTTCTTCTATAATTGCACAAATGAGAAATATGTCTAAAATGACCACAAAAATTACAAACAATGAATTCAATGATGGCTTGGTCATTTGAAGGTCATCTTTGAAAAACTTAAGCCTTTTGTTATTTTTACATTCTAAACTATTTTTGGCATAAGCCTTGCTTGAATTTTTATATGGAATAACATTAATTTTATTATCATTAACAAGCATAGAATGTAAGTAATTAGAATCATTAGCTTTGGCAAATTTGAAAGATAAGTCCCTAACTTGATTTTCTAAATCAATGCACTTTTCACAAGAAGTTGAGGTTTCACATTTCAAAAGCATTTTCTCATCAAGAAAACATATTCATTTTTCAAAGTCTAAATTTCATTTTCAATGGAGGAAATCTTTTCCAAAAAAGATAAGTTTTTCTTTTCTAACTTCAACAAACCATCATACAATTCATCATATGTACATTGTAGCTCATAATAGGAAGGACTATATTCTAGTTTAGAATTATTTACCTCAAAGTCCTTTTTAGCCATATAGGAAGTAGTCTCAATTTCTAGCATAGTTGACTCTTTAAGGGAATCACCATCTTCCTCATTGTTGTCCATCAAGGATTCAAGAACATCTTCCTTCTCAAATTTGTTTTGCTTTGCCTTTTTTTCAAATTGAGCACCATCATCATCAAGAGGTATTGAACTCATTTTCTTACTTTGAACATCTTCTTGAGAACATTTTTTATGACAAGATTCCTTCAATGACTTTTACTTTTCTTACTTTCTATATACAACTTTATACACAAAATCATTATTCGCAATATAAAGAGCATGAAAGGTGTCCAAAATTTCTTTGGCACTAGAGCAATTCTTAATTCTAGCATAAGCATCATCATTCAAACTACTTATCAAGATTTGCGTTGCTCTAATGTTCAAGAAAAAATATTTTTTGTCATAAGCATTCCAAGTTTGTTTTGATTTGCAAGTAAATTCATCAAGCACAATATCCCACAAATCAAAATCAATAGATTGCATATAAAATTCCATTTTAACTTTCCAATAAACAAAATGCACATCATTAAAGAATGATGGTTTATCAATTTCAAAACCTTCCATTTTGAAAAGTTTTCAATGGTTGCCAACAAACAAGAATCTTTGACTCTAAGCGGTTAAGCTTTTAATAGAGCACGAAACTCTGATGCCACTTGTTAGCCATGACAATCATCACCCAAGAGGGGATGAATTGGATGATTACAAATTTTCAAAGCAACTTTGAGAAATTATCCATTTTATATTTTCAATCAACACATGCAACAAAATAAGTCTAACAAAGATACAACTATTGTGGATTACTCAAATACAACTTGGGTTATGAGATAAATTAAGCAAATAAACTAGATATCAAGTTCTTAGAATCAAAACATCAAGATGACAAGATATGTAATAGATAAATATACTATACCAAATACTAAATTTAAAGAGTATAGGAAAGAGAGAATCAAACTTAAGAATTTATCCTAATTTAGCCACCAATCACTTGTGGCCTACATCTAGTCCCCAAGCTTAACTTGAGATTTTCTTCACTATCTTTTAGACTTTACGGGTGCTAGGAAAACCTTTTTACAAACAAGAACACTCCTCACACCTTGGGATACCTCATCCTTGTGCTAGAGCCTCCAACTCTTCAAGCTTCACAGATGCTTGAAAAACCTTTACATTTAAGAGCACTCACAACACCTTTGGGATACCTCATCCTTTGTGTTTGAGCCTCACCCTTTTTTCTCTTGAGGGATACCTCACCTTTTTCTCTCTTCAAATCTTGTAAATGCTTAGAACATCTTATCATTCTCATTCTTCTTGAGTTGAGCATAATTGTAATATTTTACTTTCTTGTTGCAATGCTCACTCTTGGTACTTGAATTATCCTACAAAGTATTACTCACTTAAAACAGACATAGTTAATCCCAATTCATAATTTAATATTTTCATATGTATAATTCATAAATGTTGACTCTAGTTAGTCTAACATGCATATAAAATTTTTATAAATACATTCAAATACGACATTAATCAATTACTAATAGATATGCTCTATATAAGATGCAACAAAGAACACCTTGCACATTTTCATTAATAGAGTCAAGTCCAACATTAATTTAATACCACTCATATAACATATTGTTGGATATATCCTATAAATGATTCTATAAAGAATATGTATAGTTCTTATATGAAATATAACAAGATGAAGTACATGATCATGCATGATCCAATATAATCTATTCAGCACATATATGTAGCATAAGCATCTATTAAGCACATCTATGTAGCATAAGCATCTATCTTTTTATCTTGTATTTGTCATCATCAAAACTTAACATATTAAATCATTAGGGTAAACTTATTTCCACAGGATGACTTCTTGGGGGTTGCCCATATGAGCTATTGCAGCAGTGATCACTCCTTAATTATTGTGTTGGTTGAGAGATGGCACCCAGAGATGCATACATTTCACATGCCTATTGGAGAGTGCACCATAACGTTGGAGGACATCGGTATCATATTGGGTCTTCTTATTGACGGCGCTACAGTTACTAGCCTTACCCATCAGACAGATTGGCTCGATCTATGTGATCAGTTGTTAGGGATTGATGAGACTCCATCGCTCATATCTGGTGCACGCATTGATATGACATATCTATGGCAGTCGAGTATTACAAACGTCACTGACGATGATGATGATGAGTACGTACAACAATATGCATGATATTACATACTTAGGTTGCTTGGGGGTTTCTTATGCCCCGATGATTCTGGTAAGTCTGTGCACTTGATGTTCCTTCCATTGTTGGAGGACTTTGTTGTTGTCGGGATATACAATTAGGGGTCTGCAGTCTTGGCGTACTTGTATAAAGAGCTTTGCAAAGCTACAGACTACATGGAATGCGAGATTAGAGGGTCTTGCATCTTATTGCAGTATTGGGCATGGTACAGATTCCCTCGGCTTGCCCCTACACTAGCTGACCATGTTAAACCCGATGTGTTTTATGGTACTGATCGTGATCAATTACGTCCATTAGGATGGGAGTAAGTTTATTTTCATATCATTTATTTACATTATTTTTCTTTATTACTTACTTTGCTAATATTTCTCACTTACATTCATAATACTTTTATTTATGAATAGGTGGCACAAGCATAAAGTCTTGAGTGATATTGTGATCGGTGTACTTGAATATTATCGCTGGTTCTTTGATCAGTTGAAGAATGATGAGGTATGTATTATTTTATATTCGTTTGACTTAATTACTTATATATATGACTTTTTAATTTTGTGTGCATCTCATTTTGCAGATTATATGGCAACCATACATAGATGAAAATGTGGAATCACTTCCACCTTTTTGTGTGGGTTGGTAGGGACATAACATTAGTAGTGGTCCCTCTTATATGTTTTCACATTAGTGAGTGGCATTAGCCAGACTGAGTGATGTGCCAGTTTGGTCTTGACCAGCCTATACCACAGAGACCGCTCCAATTTTATAGATTGCACTCAATTACACTGGCCGGTAGGCATAATGAGAATTGGCTAGCTACACATGCTATTTACATAGCCATATGGGATAGTTGATGAACCTGCAAAAATTCATATTTTTACAGTTCAAAGTCTTGGGTTTTCATTCTCTTTTAATCTTTTTGATTGAGTTTGTTCTCAAGTTTTTTTATTTTTAGTTATTTTAAATTATGTTTTAATTATCTGTTTTTATATGTTTTTGTAGGTAATTGCATATGGAGAAGACTGGGCATTTAAAGAAGCAGAAAAGAGAAAAGAAAATAATTCAGAAGCCCAACGCTTGAGCGTTGGGCCCTCACCGCTTGAGCGCGCAACGTGCGCTGGAGGATTCCTATTTTAGTGGGCCAGCGCTTGAGCGTTGAAAGATGAGCGCCTGAGCACTGAACGCGTAACAGCAGCGTGAATTTCTTATAAAAAAGAAAGTCTTGCCAAACTTTTCACACTCTTACACTTTTCTTTTTACATACTCTTAGACACTTGAAAAGAAGGCAGTAGACGTCAAGAGGCACAAACCCTAATGTGGTGTGGGCGCAATTAGGATTGAATATTAGGGATTTTCTTTAACCTTTCCACTTTTCTACAATGGAGTTTGTCATATTCTTCCATTTGTGTACTTCTTTTTCTATGTGTAACTAATTTCCCATTGTTAGGGGGATGATGGATCTTGTTTTTGGATAATGTAACTTTCTTTTATGGGTTTAATTTATGTTTCTATTTCATGATTTACGTGTTTATCTCTATTCTTAATTTTTTTTTAAATCTGGCCAATTTGGGAATGATCTTTTGGGTTTATGTATGATTTGGAAAAATTTGCATGAACCTAGAATTTGTGATAAACACCATAACTTCTATAATCGCTAGGAATAGACGTTGTGGGTTATATGGTCTTTCTTTTAATTCCCTCATTCTTGATAATGACTTTCTAATTAGGGTTATACTAAGGAATTAGTTAATTCCAATCAGCGTAAGAGGATTAATATACCAAGGGATTGAGTATTAATTAATTTTGAGAATTGACCATGAATCATTGAAATAGAACATAATTAAACTAATATTTAAATATGCATTTAAAAAGTTCAAGTGAAGTCTGACTCCTAACCTTTTCATATCATTGTTTTTCAACTCAACCCAATTAATTAAATTTGACTTTTGTTATTTTTTTTATTCTTTCTTTTTATTGTGTTTACTAACTCTCTTTTTGTTAGCTTAAATAGTGTTATTTTCAGTTAATTTAGTAATTAATAACTTAATCCTCGTAGGACGATATTCTACTCACTTTTTATTACTTTTGTTGATTCGGTGCACTTGCCAATATCCGCATCAAGTTTTTGGCGCCGTTCTTTGGGGATTATTGTTATTAATATTAAATAGTAGTTGAAAAGACACTAATTTAAGCATTTTTTAATTGTTTAATTTTATTTTTAATTGTTTATTTTTAATTTTTAATTTTTTTTTTAATTTTCTTTTATTTATATATAATTGTTTTTCTTATTTAATTTCATTTTTCTTCATTTAATTTTATTTTTAATTTGTTTCTTTTATTTTTGTTTTCTTTATTTATTTTTATTAGTCATTTATTTTATTTTATTTTATTTATTTTTATTTTTAATTTCCTTCTTTACTTCACTTTGGTTTGTTTGTTTATACAAGGTTCTCTAGAGTCAGAAGAATTACTTTTTGATCTAGAGATAGAGAGAACAGCTAGAGCAAACAGGAAAGCAGCTAGAGAGGGGAAAAGGCTTGAAGAAGTAGAGCAAAAGATGGCAGAAAGAGTTGTAACTGCAGAGCGAAGACGCACATTGGCTGACTATGCTACTCCATCTGCTGAAAATATTTCTACCAGTATTGTGCGTCCTGCTATTCAGGCTAATAATTTTGAGATTAAACTAGCACTTCTACAGCTGGTGCAGCAGAATCAGTTTGGGGGAGGCCATGCAGAAGATCCAAACTTGCATATTGTGAATTTCTTGCAGCTCTGTGATACTTTTAAGTATAATGGTGTTACTAATGATGCCATTAGATTACGACTGTTTCCATTTTCTCTCAGAGACAAAGCAAAGAGCTGGCTACAAGCCCAGCCACGAGGGAGCATTTCTACTTGGGAGGATCTGATTGGCAAATTTTTGACTCGATACTTTCCTCCATCAGTGTTTTTGAAGATGAGGAGTGAAATTGCTTGTTTCACTCAAAATCAAGGAGAATATCTTTATGAAGCATGAGAGAGATTCAAGGAGCTACTAAGGAGGTGTCCTCACCATGCATTTGAGGTTTGGCAGCAGGTGCAGATATTTTATAATGGTTTGAATCATTCCACAAGACTTATGGTGGATGCATCTGCAGGCAGATCTTTAAATACTAAAACTCCTGAAGAAACTCTAGAACTATTTGAGATCATGGCGACCAATGAATATCAGTTGCCTAGTGGGAGAGCAGCAGTTAAATAGGGAATGTTAGAGCTTGGTGTTGTTGATACTATACTTGCTCAGAATCAGACTATAATGCAACACATTGTCAACCTTACTAAGCAAGTTGGTAATTTACAGGTAAATGCAGTTAATCATCAAGGTTTGACTTGCGGTTTTTGTGGAGGTAACCATGTCAATGGTCAATGTGAGGCAGTGAATTCAGGTGTCAACATTCCAGAACAGGTGAACTATATGGGTAATCCTTCAAGGCCACAAGGTAATCCTTATTCTAATACTTACAATCCAAGCTAGAGGAATCATCCCAATTTCTCTTGGAAGAATCAAGCTGTACCATTGAATGCTCAGCTCGAACAGAAGTCTCCTCTTGAGATTGCAATGGAGAAACTTTCTTTGCAGACCTCTGTTTTTGTGCAACAGACTTCAGCTTTTATGGAGGAATCAAGAACTAATTTCAAGAATCATGAGGCCGCTATTAGAAGTCTTGAGAATCAAGTGGGGCAAATAGCGAAATAGTTTCAAGAGAGACCTCTAGGTACTTTTCCAAGTGATACTATAGTCAATCCAAAAGAGCAATGTCATGCAATCACTTTGAGAAGTGGCAAGACTTTGGAAGACAAGAATGAAGCATCTGATTCTGCAGAAAATCAGAGTGAAAGTACTGAGGTTCTGATTGAAGAGGTTTTTTCTCAGGATAATGGTGAAAAGGTTGAAGTTAAAGAGGAGCAACCAAAGTGGCAGAGGAAGAAGAAGGAGCATGAACAGAAAATAGTTGATCCTTCATTGTATTCTAAACTTCTTTATCCTCAAAGATTTAAGAAGGAGATTCAAGAAAAGCAATTCTCCAAGTTCTTAGAAGTCTTTAAGAAGCTGCAGATTAATATTCATTTTGCTGAAATATTAGAGCAGATGCCCTCATATGCGAAGTTCATGAAAGATTTGCTCTCTAAGAAGAGGAAGTTGGAAGAAGATGAGACTGTAGCACTTACTAAGGAGTGCGGTGCCATTATCCAGAGGAAACTTCCACCGAAGTTGAGAGATCTAGGAAGTTTTAATATTCCTTGCACCATTGGAAAGCTGAATGTTGAGAAAGCTCTATGTGACTTAGGGGCTAGTATCAATTTGATGCTATTGTCTATCTTGCACAAGCTAGGAATTGATAAAGTTAAGCCTACTATGGTTTCTCTTCAACTAGCAGATCGATCAGTCAGGCATCCGTACGGTATTGTGGAAGATTTGCTAGTGAAGGTGGATAAATTTATTTTCCCAGTTGACTTTGTAGTCTTGGATATAGACGAGGATGCCGATATCCCGTTAATTCTGGGGAGACCATTCCTAGCAACATCAGGAGCATTGATTGATGTCCCTAGAGGAGAGCTTATTTTGAGGGTGGATGGAGATCAGGTGACTATTAATGTTTTTGATAAATCTGCATCAATATCAGATCTCTATTGTTACCAAGTGGCCTCAATACTCAAGAGGGGGGGTGAATTGAGTAGTTAAAAATAAGTTCACAAATCTTTCGCAAATCGTTTGACAATCAATTTTCGTTGAAGCTATTGAATGATCGAGAGATAATTGAATAGATGAGTTAGGCACTTTTACTAATGAACGTAATAGCCGGGAGACAATATCCAAATAAAACAATGAAACAAAGGTACAAAGATAAACAGAGGAGAGTTTAGAGAAACAAATACGGTCGTTTATCCTGGTTCAATCACTACTCCACTTGTGATCTACGTCCAGTCCCAAGCAACACCTTGAGATTTTCCACTATATCTTCAAGCTTCAATGGGTGCTTGAAAAACTACTACAACCTTGAGCACTCAACAAGTATGGGATACCTCACCCAAAAGCTTGAGCCTCTATTTTCCAAGGGATACCTCACCCTTACAATACTTGAGGATACCTCACCCTCACTAATCGAAAGTATAAGATTGAAATAGAAGAAGCTCTCTAGAGAGCAAGTGTTTACAAATTGAAGCTCTAATATGCTCTCAAGGATTTTTCACGTTTTTAGTCAGAAAACAGAGCAAGAAATGATTTTAAGGATTGATTCACATTTTGAAGTATAATGATCAGTTTTTGGTTCAAGGTCAACCGTAAACAAAGACCCAACTTGGGTATTTATAAGTTTCTCAATTAATAGAGCCATTGGAGGTAGTTGGGCATGCATTTAATGCATTTAATATAGCCGTTGGACGTTGTCGAGGATGCGTGTAATCGATTACATATCTCGGTAATCGATTGACACATTATTGTTCCAACGTTTTACGAACTTTCACGGGCTCTCGTAATGTCGATTACATTCTTGAGGTAATCGATTACATGGCTTCTGACTTTGCTTGTAATCGATTACAATTCTCATGTAATCGATTACATGACTTCTGACTTGCTGTGTAATCGATTACAATATCCATGTAATCGATTACATGGCTCGTCGAACGTGTTCTTTGAGTTTCTGGGTTTTGTGTAATCGATTACATGGCTTCTGACTTTGTTTGTAATCGATTACAACATCAATGTAATCGATTACATTTCTTGTCGAACGTGTTCTTTGCCTTTCTGGGCTTGGTGTAATCGATTACATATACTGTGTAATCGATTACATGGCCTCTGACTTGCTTGTAATCGATTACATTGTTCATGTAATCGATTACATGCTTTCTTTGATATGTAATCGATTACAAACATTGTGTGTCGATTACATTGGCCTTTGAACACATTTTTCAAGTCCAATAACTCTTGTAAGTCAAGTCATTTCCAACACCTCAAGATACTTGTTTAAACATAAATCCTTTTAAGAGTGTTAGATTTAAAGTTGAAACTCAAGTTTTATTTGAAAGCCATGTTTAACTTTGAAATTTCCCATTTATTTTGAAATCACATATTGAAAAACCATTTGAGAAATCTTGAGAGCATTTAACATTAATTTCCTAAGTCTAAATAACTAATTAAACCTTCTGTCTTCTTTCTTTGATCTTGATATTTCCTTTTGTGCTTGATCTTCTCTTTTGCTTTTGTTATCATCAAAAACCTTTCGACATGCCTTAGAGACATAAGCATTCACATTCTCCCCCTTTTTGATGATGACAAACTGATCATAGGAAAAAGAAAGAATTTTTTGCAATTGTATATAATAGTTATTTAGGTACAATGCTGCATGATATTGGGTTAGATTTTGCATATGAAAAGCTTAATAACTTAAGAGAACTTAAGAGGTCAATAACTCCCCCGTACTCATGCAACCTTTAATTACATTTCATTTTTCCTTATTTTCTCCCCCGTTGGCATTATCAAAAAGACATAAGCATTTAAAAATGGACAGCATGACAGTTATAGATCATGATTCCCAATTTGTTTGCCATAACAGAAAAGCCACAAAGATCAGTCCAAGCAATATTCCAACAGTCCAAGCAATATTCAAAGTAAAAACACGTTTATGTATTAATAATCAGCATGTACAAATAAACATGTCACAACCAGTAGGCAAGAATCAAAAGATAACCATAAAGGTATACCAATTTTATGTAATCAGAGTTAAAAAACAAAATAAGTACAAGGTGGAAAAACAAATCAAGGCATAAGGCCAGGATCACTATCAGTGTCCTCGGTGTCACAAAAAAGACATCACCCTGGGATCCGCAGAGAGTCTCCTAGATCAATGTCATCATCGGCGGGCATAAGATCGTCGTCGAGAATCCGAAGCTCCTCATCATCGGCGGGAACTCCCGGATGGACCGGCAAAAGGATATGGGATCCGGAGGGCGAGAGGATGTGGGGGTGCGGCCAGCCAACAGGAGGACTCGGGAACGGGAGGTCCACGTAAGAGGATCGAATGGAGGCAAGCTCCTGGTCTGAGTAGTCCATCCTCAGCTCAAGATGGTCGATCTTTTGCTCTATATGATCCATGCGCGTGTTGACGTTGGCGCTCAGGTTGCGCATCTCTTGGAGCAAAGATCAAGAGAAGGCGGAGCGGGGAGCGAGGCGGAATCATGAGCCCCCTCATCATCACTGTCTGGATCGTGATGGATATGGCCAAATGTGCCATGAGTAATGTAATGCCACCTATCCTCCATCTTGTAGAGCTGAAGCTTCTTCAGAGTATGCAGCCCAATTGATTGGGGTCCCTTGGAGCTGGTGTCCTTGGATTCTTCAGTCAACGAAATGCGACAAGTACTCAAGGATTGTGGTGACTAACATGGCGAAGGGGAGAGAGCGAGTTCTTCTTTTTCTTGATGTCCAAAGCATATCTTTGTAGAATGTAGTATCCCCGCTTTATTGGGTGCCCCGTGGTCATTGCCCATAATGCCACTACATCGTCCTTGAGGACTTGGGAGTAATTCCTCCTCACGGGAATCAATCCACGAACCAAGAGGTAGTGGAGGACCCATTTTTCCATAGTGAGGCCGGTGGCCATTATTCTCGCCTGCGTCTAGGATCACTTGGGAGGTGGTAGCCGGTCCTAATCAAGGAGAGAAGAGCAGCCTTGTGCTCAAACTCATGCCCCCGGACTTTGGCATTCCCACGGGGCGAGCTCCATCGAGTGAGCTTGGTGAGCCTATACCACTCTGCCATGGTTAACCCGATTTGTTGCTTTTTCACCTCGTAGATGATGCAATTATCTTCAACCTTCGTGTTAGCATAAAAAACTCGGACAAGGTTAGGGTAGATGGCCTTCTCTATACTTAGGAATCCCAAAGAAGCCTAAGTTTTCTATTGTCCTAAAGCTCTCTAAGGGTTCACTCTCGCAGAAGGTGATGGTAGATACCGGGAGAGATGATTTTGCGAAAAATTTGGAAGTTCTTCCCGAACAACTCGGCTTTCTTCACGGTGGAGAAGTGCCTCGTGAGGTCCAACCCGGAGATATTGCGTGTAGAGCCACCGGAGGAACCTCCAACAAAGCAGCCCCTGTTCTTGGGCGCTTCGAGCGATGGGAGGATTCACCATTGATGAGAGAGAGAAGCAAGGGTTGAGTGGTAAATGGTTGGGGATGAGTGAGGAGAGAGAGAGGGACGAAATTAGGTCAGAAAAATGGAGAGGGTGTTCGTGAGAGAAGATGGGGAGATTTGGATGAGGGATTTGAGGGGATTTGATCGGTGGGTTATGTGGAGAGGGGATTTCCGAGATTGAGAGAGGCGAAATGATGGGTTTTGATGGAGATTTGAGTGAGAAATGAGAGGTTTTGAGATCTGAGGTGCGTGGGTGCAGAAGGAGAGAACGAGGAAGATGAACAGGGCCAAACAAAATGACCACTACGCGCGTCAGGAGCCTTTTAAAAAACCCTGTAATCGATTACATTGAGTGTGTAATCGATTACATGCATTCTGGTGGGTATGTAATCGATTACATTTTTGGTGTAATCGATTACATGCTTCTACAGTAGGTATGTAATCGATTACATTTTTAGTGTAATCGATTACATGCTTTAACTGAACCTTGTAATCGAATCGATTACATAGATGATGTAATCGATTACTGAGTCCCTGAGTTGGTTGTAATCGATTACAAAATGTGTGTAATCGATTACATGCGTGTGAAAGATTCACTGTGTAATCGATTACAAAGGAATTGTAATCGATTACAAAGACTACTTTTAACTCAGTTTTATGCGTTCCAAACAGCATATAATCAACTTTAATCCATCCAAAACAGTTTTAAAGCAACTTAAATCAATTCAAATCATCATCCAAGCATATAGATTAATCACATTATGATTCAACTCATATAATTGATCAAAAATTATCATTTTTACCAAGAATTTCACCCTTTTTGGTGAAATTTGAGGTTGTTGAATTTCTTGTCAAAGTTGGACATGAGGGAGCACCTGCAAAATAATTTAGGAGAAACCTCCGACGCTCAAGTTAGTATGGGATTCAAATATTTATAATGAAAATTCAGAGATTGTGCAGCAGTGTGGCATAATTATGCAGAAAAATGCAAGCTTAGGCTTTTGTTTTAGGATTATGCAGCAAATATTTAATTTATGCATGAATGGTCAAATATACCCGTTCGTTTCTAATGTAGAAAAATGCTTCTTTTGCAAGGGGTTTGGTGAAAATATCAGCTAATTGCTTAGTTGTTTCAACAAATTCAAGTATGCAATCACCTCTTTGAACATGATCTCTAATGAAATGATGTCTTATTTCAATATGCTTAGTTCTAGAATGCAAAATGGGATTTTTTGACAAGTTAATTGCACTAGTATTATCACATTTTATGGGAATGTGATCAAGCTCAAGACCATAGTCCAAGAGTTGCTGTTTCATCCAAAGGACTTGAGCACAAGAACTCCCAAAACAACATATTCGGCAACTTTTCAACCTGTGGACAATGCCACACTATTTTGTTTCTTGCTGTGCCAAGAAACTAGTGAGCTTCCTAGCAAGTGGCATGTCCCACTAGTGCTCTTTCGATCCATTTTGCATCCAGCAAAATCAGAATCGGAATACCCAATAAGACTACATGAGGCACCCTTAGGGTACCATAAACCCATTTGTGATGTGCCTATTAGATATTTCATTATTCTCTTAACAAACTTTAGGTGTGATTCCTTAGGATTAGCTTGATATCTAGCACACATGCATACACTAAACATTATATCGTGGCCTACTTGCAAAGTGAGATAAAGGAGTGAGCCAATCATACCTCTATATTTTGTAATTTCTACCGATTTACCTCCTTCATCCTTGTCCAAATAGCAAGAGGTGCCCATAGGAGTAGCCATATGCTTGGCATTGTCCATTCCAAATTTTTTGAGCAGCTCCTTGCAATACTTGGATTGGCTTATAAATGTTCCTTCTCTTGTTTGCTTGATTTGTAGACCAAGGAAGAAGTTGAGCTCACCCATCATGGACATCTCAAACTCACTTTGCATAATATTTGAAAATTCTTTACAAAGAGAGTTGTTAGTAGCTCCAAATATAATGTCATCAACATAGATTTGAACTAGAAGAATGTCATGCCTTTTGTGTTTTATGAAAAGAGTGGTGTCAACTTTACCTCTAGAAAAGCCTTTTTCTAAAAGAAATTTGCTCAACCTTTCATACCAAGCTCTAGGAGCTTGTTTCAAGCCATACAAAGCCTTTTTCAATTTAAAAACATGGTTGGGCATTTCAAAGTCCTCAAAACCAGGAGGTTGTTCTACATACACCTCTTCTTGTATAAAACCATTTAAAAAGGCACTTTTGACATCCATTTGATAGAGTTTGAAATCCATGATGCAAGCATATGCAAGTAGCATTCTAATGGCCTCTAATCTAGCTACGGGAGCATAAGTTTCTTCATAATCTATGCCTTCTTCTTGATTATATCCCTTAGCTACAAGCCTAGCTTTATTTCTTATTATTAAACCCGTTTCATCAAGTTTGTTCCTAAAGACCCATTTGGTGCCAATTATAGGATGATCATTGGGCCTTGGAACTAATTCCCAAACTTGATTCCTCTCAAATTGGTTTAGTTCTTCTTGCATGGCCAAGATCCAATGCTCATCATTAATGGCCTCATTTATGTCTTTAGGTTCAACTTGAGAGACAAAGGCTAGATGATTACATGCATCTCTAAGTGAGTTTCGAGTGATTACCCCTTTTGATACATCACCTATCACCTTGTCAAGAGGATGATACCTTGAAGTCCTCCATTCCTTGGGTAGATCCAAGATTTTAGAATCTTCTTGCCATGAGTGATCAAGGAGTCTCTCTTCTTTCTTCTTGGACTCTATTTCTTGATTTTCCAAGTGCGTCTTTGCCAAGATTTCTGCAACATCATCAACAAGTTCCTTTCTCGGCACATTTGGGTTAGTTTCATCAAATGCAACATGTATGGATTCTTCTATGGTCATGGTTCGTTTATTATAGACTCTAAAGGCCTTGCTATGGATAGAATAACCAATGAATATTCCCTCATCAGATTTTGCATCAAACTTCCCCAAGTTATCCTTTCCATTATTCAAAACAAAGCATTTACATCCAAAAACATGAAAATGTGACACATTAGGTTTCCTTCCTTTGTACAATTCATATGGGGTTTTCTTTAAAATTGGCCTTATTAGGGCTCTATTCATAACATAACAAGCGGTGTTAACCGCATCCGCCCAAAAGTACTTAGGAAGATTGGCCTCATTGAGCATAGTTCTTGCCATTTCTTCTAAAGATCGATTTTTCCTTTCTACAACACCATTTTGTTGTGGTGTTCTAGGGGCAGAAAAATTATGCTCAATGCCATGTTCATCACAAAAAGTTTCAAATTCATGATTTTCAAATTCACAAACCGACAGATTTCAATTACTAGGTGTTGGGTGACCACCATGATCACTTCTTATGGATGCAATACAAAAACCTTTTTCGTTTTGGATAACTTTGGCAAGTTTTCTAAATGATTGAAAAGCATCATTTTTGTGAGCCAAGAATAATGTCCATGTAAATCTAGAAAAATCATCTACAATCACTAATGCATAGTAATTCCCACCAAAGCTTATAGTTCTAGAGGGTCCAAAAAGATCCATGTGCAAAAGTTGTAAAGGTCTAGAAGTTGAAACTATGTTTTTAGCTTTGAAAGAGACCTTTACTTGTTTTCCTTTTTGACATGCATCACAAAGTTTGTCTTTTTCAAATTTGAGCTTTGGAAGACCAATTACTAGTTCTTTAGAAACCAATTTGTTTAAGTGATCCATGTGAATGTGAGCAATTCTTCTATGCCATAACCATGAATCATTTTCTCTACTCATAAAGCATTTAGCATCATTTGAGGAAATATCATAAAGACTAATCATATATATGTTATTGACCCTATGACCAACAAACTTAACTTGCTTATCATCCTTTCCCTCAATTATGCAACAAGAAGAATCAAATATAACTCTATTTCCTTTATCACACAATTGGCTAATACTAAGTAAATTATGTTTAAGTCCTTCAACAAGTAAGACATTATCAATAGATGATGAAGGGATCTTACCAACTTTGCCAATTCCAAGAATCTTCCCTTTGTTGTTGTCACCATATGTGACATGACCATGTTTCTTGTGTGTAAGGGAGGAGAACTTGGAGCCATCACCGGTCATGTGCTTGGAGCAACCACTATCAAGATACCAACTTGAGCTCTTGGTCTTCAAGCACACCTACAACACACATTCAAGATTTAACTTTTGGTACCCAAATTGTTTTGGGTCCTTGTGTGTTAGAATTAGGTATGGTGCCTTTAGGAACCCAAACCCTTTTGATTCCAACCTTGGTGTTTATGTTCTTTCTAACATTACAAGTGGATGCACTATGCCCTTTCCTACCACAATGAAAACATTTAACAAAGGGGCTACTTGAAGTTTTTGAGGAAACAAAGAAGTTCTTATAAGATTTTTGATGGTTGTTTGGATTAAATCCTAAATCGGCTTTTTGGAAAACACATTTTTGTCTTCCTAACAACACATTCAAGTTGTCTCTTCCAAAAGTGAATTTTGCAAGAGTGTTGTTCAAGTCTTCAATTTCTTTTTCAAAAGCTTTGCATGATAAACAAGGTAATGATATGGATGCATTTTCATGTGAGGAACAAATCATGCATGATGAATTAGCATCTATGAGTCCTAAAGTCTCATTTTCAATTTTAAGTTCATTTATCTCCTTGGTTAAAGTAGAAACTTTCTTTGTCAATAGGGAGATTGTTTTATTGGAAGACAAAATCATTTTTGTGAGCCTCAAGGATTCATCATGCAATTCTTGAAAGGCATCTTGCAATTCATCATAAGAAGGTGGAGGTTCTAGGTTAGAAGAGGTTACCTCGGTGTCACCATTCGCAAAATTGTCAAACCAACGTACATTCCTTTCTCCACTTTCTTCTCCTTGAGCCATGAGGCAAAGATGGGCTTCCTCATTTTCTGAATCATCGGAAGAGCTTAAGTCATTATCCTCCCAAGCTATGTATGCTCTTCTTCCTTTCTTTTCCTTGGAGGGTCTTTTCTCAAACTTCTCCGTCTTCTTGAGATATATAGGACACTCCATTTTCATGTGCCCCGTTTTCCGCATTCATAGCATTTTGGAGGAGTGGAGGATCCTTCTCCTTTGTGGTATGCTTTCTTTTGAGAAACGGTGGTCTTCTTTGAAATCCCTTTTTCTTCAAGAATCTTCCGAATTTTCTCACAAGGAGACTAAGATTCTCCTCACTTAGCTCAATATTTTCAGCATCCTCTTCTCCATCTTCATCATCATCTTCAAGTAAGGGAGAGGTGGCCTTGAGTGCAATTCCCTTCTTCTTTTTGTCATGTTCTTCATTTTGATTGAGCCTACTTAGTTCCAGCTCATGCTCTTGAAGTTTTCCGAATAGGGTGGCTAGAGACATGGTTGATAAATCTCTTGATTCCGCAATCGCCGTTACCTTGGGTTGCCAATTCCTGCTAGACATCTGAAGACTTTGTTAATAAGATCCTCATTAGGAAATGTCTTTCCCAATGAGATGAGATGATTAACAATATGAGTAAATCTTTTTGCATATCTTGAATACTCTCACCTTGATTCATTCTAAACAATTCATATTCATGAGTAAGAGTGTTTATTCGAGATCTTTTTACTTCACTAGTACCTTCATGAGTTACTTGTAGGGTATCCCACATTTCTTTTGTGGTCTTACAATTTGACACCCTAAAGAATTCATCATACCCCAAAGATGTGGTGATGATGTTCTTGGCTCTCAAATTATATTGAACCTTCTTTTTATCATCATCGGTCCAATCACTTCTAGGTGTATTAATTGTTACACCATCCTTAGTTTGTGTAGGGACAAAAGCACCATTTTCAATGCGTCCCACACATCTAAGTCAATAGCTTCAATAAAAATTTTCATCCTTTCTTTCCAATAGGCATAACCATCCCCATTGAAATAAGGAGGTCTATTTATAGAAGAACCTTCATTTGAAAAATCATTTGAAGCCATCACTTCTCTTGAAGCTGCTAAGCTCTTTATACAAGAGTCTAGCTCTGATACCACTTGTTACCAAGTGGCCTCAATACTCAAGAGGGGGGGTGAATTGAGTAGTTAAAAATAAGTTCACAAATCTTTCACAAATCGTTTGACAATCAATTTTCGTTGAAGCTATTGAATGATCAGAGATAATTGAATAGATGAGTTAGGCACTTTTACTAATGAACGTAATAGCCAGGGAGACAATATCCAAATAAAACAATGAAACAGTGCACAAAGATAAACAGAGGAGAGTTTAGAGAAACAAACACAGTCGTTTATCCTGGTTCAATCACTACTCCACTTGTGATCTACGTCCAATCCCCAAGCAACACCTTGAGATTTTCCACTATATCTTCAAGCTTCAATGGGTGCTTGAAAAACCACTACAACCTTGAGCACTCAACAGTATGGGATACCTCACCCAAAAGCTTGAGCCTCTATTTTCCAAGGGATACCTCACCCTTACAATACTTGAGGATACCTCACCCTCACTAATCGAAAGTATAAGATTGAAATAGAAGAAGCTCTCTCTAGAGCAAATGTTTACAAATTGAAGCTCTAATATGCTCTCAAGGATTTTTCACGTTTTTAGTCGAAACAGAGCAAGAAATGATTTTAAGGATTGATTCACGTTTTGAAGTATAATGATCAGTTTTTGGTTCAAGGTCAAATAAACAAAGACCCAACTTGGGTATTTATAAGTTTCTTAATTAATAGAGCCGTTGGAGATAGTTGGGCATGCATTTAATGCATTTAATATAGCCGTTGGACGTTGTCGATGCGTGTAATCGATTACATATCTCGGTAATCGATTACATTATTGTTCCAACGTTTTACGAACTTTCGGGGCTCGTGTAATCGATTACATTCTTGAGGTAATCGATTACATGGCTTCTCGACTTTGCTTGTAATCGATTACAATTCTCATGTAATCGATTACATGACTTCGACTTCTTTATGTGTAATCGATTACAATATCCTTGTAATCGATTACATGGCTTCGTCGAACGTGTTCTTTGAGTTTCTGGGTTTTGTGTAATCGATTACATACATTGTGTAATCGATTACATGGCTTCTGACTTGTTTGTAATCGATTACAACATCAATGTAATCAATTACATTTCTTGTCGAACGTGTTCTTTGCCTTTCTGGGCTTGGTGTAATCGATTACATATCTTGTGTAATCGATTACATAACCTCTGACTTGCTTGTAATCGATTACATTGTTCATGTAATCGATTACATGCTGTTTGATGTGTAATCGATTACAAACATTGTGTAATCGATTACATTGGCCTTTGAACACATTTTTCAAGTCCAATAACTCTTGTAAGTCATTTCCAACACCTCAAGATACTTGTTTAAACATAAATCCTTTTAAGAGTGTTAGATTTAAAGTTGAAACTCAAGTTTTATTTGAAAGCCATGTTTAACTTTGAAATTTCCCATTTATTTTGAAATCACATATTGAAAAATCATTTGAGAAATCTTGAGAGCATTTAACATTAATTTCCTAAGTCTAAATAACTAATTAAACCTTCTGTCTTCTTTCTTTGATCTTGATATTTCCTTTTGTGCTTGATCTTCTCTTTTGCTTTTGTTATCATCAAAAACCTTTCGACATGCCTTAGAGACATAAGCATTCACATCTATGCCCCTGTTAAATGCATTCAAGACAAGCCTCTACAGGCTTTGGCTAGTAAGAGCTCTTCGTCATTAATCAATGCTGATTTTCCTACTCCCAAGTTAGTTGACGAAAAGGAGAAAGGACCTCCTCTTTCTAAAAGTGCTGCAATTGAAGAAGATCCTCTAGCTTCCACTAATATATTGCAGATTGATTCCAGAGGTAGTGACAGAGTATGGAGACAAAGAGCTGATAAGAGAAAAATGTCATCCTACTTCTCTTGCTTCAAGCCACCATGATTAATTGAGAAAAGGCAACGTTGAGCTAATGACATTAAACATGCGCTTTTTGGGAGGCAACCCAAATTTTCTCTCTTTTTATCTTTTATTTTTGTTTTTGTTTTTATTTTGTTATTTCTTATTTTATTGATTAACATTTTTCTATTTTTGTTTTGAAGGTAGCGATGAGTCGGCTTAAGTGCCTCCCTGAGTTCGGAGCCTTTGTAGGGGAATGTATATAGTTGTCGGCCGCCAAAAAATATTTTTCTTTTCCTTTCTTGCATTTAATTCATTTTGTTTTTTTTGTTTTTATTGATTTTATTTTTCCATCATCACTCCTATTGTGTTTTGAGTCATTGTTGAAATTGTGCATGCTGGTGTGTTGAATTGAATATCCAATGATTGTTTGAATTGTGGATTAGTCTGATTTTTTGGGATAGCACATGAGAATCCATGAGTTATCTCTATTACTTTAATTGTGTATGGATGTTCTTCCCATCTTTATGATTGATAGACTTTGGATTTTAATTGTATGTCAAGCTTAGAGAAAGTTTATGGGATTGCATGTGTGTGGATGATTTGCATCTAGAAGTTGTTTGATTCTCTCTTGAGGCGAAATCCTAGGCAGTGCATGATTAAGGAAATGATAAGGGCCTTCTTTGGACCGTTTGAGCCTTTCAAGCCAACCTGTATACACAGTTTATCCTTAAGTCCCTTTTGCAGCTTTGTTATTGTTTGGCCTCTATTTCTTTTCTTTTACCCACATTTTCCTTTTTCCATACCCATATGAAAAAAAAGAAAAAAAATCTCTCTTATATAACCTCTATTGAGTGCATATTTTGTATTATTTTATTATTAAAGTCTTCATTATTTTTGTGCATGAAGTTTTGTGGAGTTGAAAAATTTCAAAGAAAAAAAGAAGGAAAAAGAAAAGAAAAAAAAAAACAAGAAAGTCCACCCAAAGTATTGCAAAGAAATAAGTTTGGAGGTGGAAGTTGCTGAAAAATAAAAGAAAAGAAAGAAAGAAAGAAAGAAAAAAGAAAAAAAATGAATGTTGTGTTGATTCTTTTGCTCCGTTTTGCACTTGTCTTATATTTTGAGGCTTGAATTTTGAAATTTGCATGATTTTGTATCTCAACTTTTGTTTTCATTTTTCTACCACTTCTTTCTTAACCCATACCTTTGGCCTTTCATTACAAGCTTTGTAAAGTCCCTTTTGATCCTTGGTTGTGTGTTGTTTACATTAGTGAAGAGAGAGGTGAAAAATAACTTTATGGATGTGAGTTTGATGTGCACTTACAGTTTTATGAACCTATCTGGATTTGTACTTTATGAAGATATTGTGTCTTTCATTCATGTTTTTGAGAAGTCATTTGTGCATAAGAGTTGTATGTGAGAAACGATGTGATAATTAGATTGTTTATGTGTGACACTTTGAAATTAGATTGTGAAGCAGTTTTTGAGGATATATATGATATTCACTACCCAGTATTGCCATGTTTGAGTCTATTTTGAGTTTTAGATTATTTTATTTTATTTTGTTTTTCTTTTACTTGAGGACAAGCAAAAGCTTAAGTTTGGGAGAGTGATGAACCTGCAAAAATTCATATTTTTACAGTTCAAAGTCTTGGGTTTTCATTCTCTTTTAATCTTTTTGATTGAGTTTGTTCTCAAGTTTCTTTTATTTTTAGTTATTTTAAATTATGTTTTAATTCTATGTTTTTATGTGTTTTTGTAGGTAATTGCACATGGAGAAGACTAGGCATTTAAAGAAGTAGAAAAGAGAAAAGAAAATAATTCAGAAGCCCAGCGCTTGAGCATTGGGCCCTCACCGCTTAAGCGCGCAACGTGCGCTGGAGGATTCCTGTTTTAGTGGACCAGCGCCTGAGCACTGAAAGATGAGCGCCTGAGCGCTGAACGCATAACAGTAGCGTGAATTTCTTATAAAAAAAAAGTCTTGCCAAACTTTTCACACTCTTACACTTTTCTTTTTACATACTCTTAGACACTTGAAAAGAAGGCAGTAGACGTCAAGAGGCACAAACCCTAATGTGGTGTGGGCGCAATTAGGATTGAAGATTAGGGATTTTCTTCAACCTTTCCACTTTTCTACAATGGAGTTTGTCATATTCTTCCAGTTGTATTCTTCTTTTTTCATGTGTAACTAATTTCCCATTGTTAGGGGGATAATGGATCTTGTTTTTGGATGATGTAACTTTCTTTTATGGGTTTAATTTATGTTTCTATTTCATGATTTACGTGTTTATCTCTATTCTTAATGCTTTTTTAAATCTGACCAATTTGGGAATGATCTTTTGGGTTTATGTATGATTTGGGAAAATTTGCATGAACCTAGAACTTGTGATAAACACCATAACTTCTGCAATCGCTAGGAATAGACATTGTGGGTTATGTGGTCTTTCTTTTAATTCCCTCATTCTTGATAATGCCTTTCTAATTGGGGTTAGACTAAGGGATTAGTTAATTTCAATCAGCGTAAAAGGATTAATATACCAAGGGATTGTGTATTAATTAATTTTGGGAATTGACCATGAATCATTGAAATAGAACATAATTAAACTAATATTTAAATATGCATTTAAAAAGTTCAAGTGAAGTCTGACCCCTAACCTTTTCATATCATTGTTTTTCAACTCAACCCAATTAATTAAATTTAGCTTTTGTTATTTTTGTTTATTCTTTCTTTTTATTGTTTTTACCAACTCTCTTTTTGTTAGCTTAAATAGTGTTATTTTCAGTTAATTTAGTAATTAATAACTTAATCCTCATGGGACGATACTCTACTCACTTTTTATTACTTTTGTCGATTTGGTGCACTTGTCGATATCTGCATCAATAGTCGAAGGGAGAAGCTTGTTAGGGGAATCCTATTGCTCGCACCCCTCGCTTCACATTCTGAGTACATGTGTTGGTATAAAAAAATTACTAGACGCTAGATTTCTCCCACCAGTGTATCTATTGAGAATGCGGTAAGCTCTTTACCAATTCGCTGATGACTATATGTATTTTTTATTCATTATAATGACATATTTTATATTTATTTCTTAGGCAGACATTGCAGAGCATTTGTTTAGTTCGACTACTGATGCTGCCGCTCGAGAAGCTGCTACACAGATCTTATATTCATTGTGAGAGCATGATCGCATTACAATAGAACATCTGCCTCTATCTCCAGCAGTAGGTGACATTTCAGGGCCACTCGAGGAGTCCAGTCAACAGGGGACGCGGCGTAGAAGGAGGACAGGATTAGCGAGTA
This sequence comes from Ormosia semicastrata, assembly GCA_029884595.1. Taxonomy (NCBI): domain Eukaryota; kingdom Viridiplantae; phylum Streptophyta; class Magnoliopsida; order Fabales; family Fabaceae; genus Ormosia; species Ormosia semicastrata. Next base: position 50,003,825 of record JAQQTO010000053.1, on the reverse strand, counting down.
CTCAGACATGACTTCGACATCCCAAGGACTCTGGTTCTACAAGCCAGCACACGACTTAACCTCCTACCACTGCTATCGCTCTGAATGTAACTGCTACATACCCAACTACTCAGCTACCACTTACATATCATCCACTATACCCTTACCCGCTATCGGATTACCCATCATATCCTTACCCATCACAGGGTTACCCACCATATCCTTACCCGCCACTAGGTTACTCACCATACCCATCACAGCCAGGTCCTTCTTCTGATCCCTTTCACAGGCCACCATATTCTGATATGGGCCCATCTCGTTGACATGTAATTATATGTCATTAGTATATCTGAGAATGTTATATTTAGTAGTTTTGTTTAAATTACTATTGATGATTTTCTATTGTAATCTTGGTACCCTTGTTGGATTAAACATGTTTACCGCTTTATTTTTTGTTAATGATCTTGGTAACTGGTTAAATTAAACTGGTTCATGTGCTTTTGGGGAGGTCTAATATTTAGGGAAAACTCTATCAAAATTTTCATAGAATCCAAATGATTGAACTTTGGTTGAATTACGTCAAATAGGTTTATGTCCTTCTGTGTTAACCAAAAATATAAAAAAATGCCACTCCTTAAAATTGGGAGTGTCATGATTGGGAGATTACTCACCAAATAAACGTTTAAAAAAATGATGTTTTTTTTCTCAAATAAACATGCAAGAACATACACAAAAAAAGAAAAAGAAATTTGACTTTAAAGACTCTTTGTTATGACAAGCAAATATGTATGAGTTTGGCATTATAGTTAACCTATATTACGATTTATAAATCTATATTTTATAGTCTTAAACAGGATAAATTATGGTGACTTACTTATGTTTATTGGTGAATTTTACATAGATCCTTATCATTGTCTTCATTTTTGTAAATTGAATGAGATCTATTATATTTGGAGTGAAAGCATGCAAAGACATCGCGTTTTCAAAGCAAAAGAATATCATTTTGGCCCTCATAGGACCTTGTGAGCGATTGAGGAGTTACACAGCTGTGTGTAACTCTCTAAAACACTTCTGTCTGATTTTTTTTAAGATACACAATTGTGTCTAACTTGGAAAACACTTCTATTTGATTTATGTAAAAAGACACGATCGTGTGTGGATTGTGCCAAAAAATGGCGTATTTGCCTTAGTTATGCCAATAAGCTTGGCATATTCTATGTAAATATATCATCACAGATGACAGCTCCACGTAAGATGCACCAAACAGGATGACGCATCCATGAAGGTTACGTCGAGCATGTTAGTGTAACCTTCATGAATTCGTCATCCTATTTGGCGCATCCTACATGGCCAAAAAATATTTAAAAATGCCACGTAGGATAAAAGGGTGGCAGTTTGATATATAAATTCAAAAGAGCGATATTTTGATAAATAATTTTAAAAAAGTGACAGTTTGATAAATAGCTTAAAAATGACATTTTAGTAAATAATTTTGCCAACAGTGATTTGACATGCCATAAAGAAGATAATAACTTGTTCATATTACTTTTCTAAAACTGAAATCAGAAAACATATCAAGGAAGAATACACATTGGTTGTTCATATTTCCAAGAAATAATAAGATATGATAGCAAATCTTTCTCAATAAAAGAAAAATCAGTTTTTCAGATTGATGTTCAGAATATCACCACGATGTAAAACAGTCCCAAAACTATATTTTTAGCATATATAAATTTGTTTCCTTTTCTTGACAAACTTCAAGTTCATAGAATGGACATACATGATAAAAAATCGGCCTCTAATTCCAAACAGAACTTTTGATCATTGATCTAAAAACTTAATAACCAAAATATAAAAGTTTCAGTCTTGAAAAAGGAGTGCATGCATATATCTCAATCAATCTTCAACCCACACACATTTTTTTTCTATTTCCAGTTGTACTAGTCTCGGTTTCAAGGGTCTGCCTTGTAAAAACCTTTAAATAAAATGAGAAGAATTTCTTCAAGTGTCTAAGTGGATAGGTTTGCTACCTAATCACAACAAAATCAGTCCTTTGAGCCAGGGACTCCACTGAAAACAAAATAAAAATAAGAACAGTCCACAATCCATATTAAAACACATTTAGGGGGTTTCTTTTCACCCCTTGAAACCCACATTTTGAGTTTTTTAACATAGAAAAGAAAAGAAAGCGATGAAAATAATGGATGGCACATGCAATGGAGCCTTCCTCTTGGGTCCTCCTTGCAACTCTAGGTTCTGAAAATTTCAGAGAAAAACCCCAACCCTTTTAACAGTATAAGGAAAATCAGTGTTAGTAAATAAGATGAAAACAAAATTAGATGAAGAATATCCCTTGGAACTCAAGTGTTTAAAATTTGGTTTGAATACTTTGAGAAACAGGAACTCAAAACGTGAAAAGGGCATGCAAGGTGAACTTGAGTTAGTATCTATCATTGATTTTCCAAAAGAAAGGATTTTTAAGAATAAAAGGATGGAAAGAACCATAACGATAAGTTATAAGAGATGGAACAAGGAGAGCAAAAAAGGGTTTCTATCTTTTCCTACCTTAGAAGGTCGCGGTTAACTAGAGAGGAAGAGAAGTGCAAGGTTGATAAAGAAAGGAAGACTCCATGCTTCCTATATGTGATGGTTGAGCCTAGAAGTTCCTAGTTCTCTCACTATCTTCTGTTTCCATGATATCACACCCCCTCTAGGTATTTTTCAGAGTTATGTTTTTGCTGCTAGAATGAGAAAGGGGGTAAAGACATTGGGGTGGTGAAAGGAGTTAACAGGATACCTTTCTTTCGGTTTCCTACCATATTGACCATTCTTATTTATGATACATTATTGACACTTGGTAAGTAGGGGTAATATGGGAGAGCACCTAACGTGCTTCTCCCTACCTCAAAGGCCAGAAAAGAAGTTTGAAAGTAGCTCCTCTCCTCCACTAAACTCTTCCTCCTTTTTGTTAGTTGATTCACCACCTTTGCCTTGCTTCTTTCCTTTTCCTTTAATTATCTCTGTTGCAGCCAAGAAAGAGAAAAGAAAATGAGACAAAAGTCTCACTTTGCTCATTTATAAAGACTAAACAGCCTCTAACAACTGTGTGGTCACTTGGTAACTTAAGTGACTATACTGCTTTACCCCGATCTACTAAGAATGCTTGAATTTCACCAAACTAAGACTCTTACCTTCTAACAAGTTTAAAATAAATCCTAAGATTCATTAAAAATCTTGTTTCACCATTTTCACATTTTTGCATATCTTCTGGGGGTTAATTCGACACTTAAACACACAATCAGTATGCTTAAAAATGCCAAACTAGCTCCGATAATTCTCAAACTTTAACCACATCTACTTCCACGTATTTGTGACCTAGAAACAAGTTCTCCACACTTATTTCCACTAACTAAGTAGTTTAAGTCAAAACTAGGGTTAAAAATAATTATATTCCACATATAGTGCTACAGCAAAATGACTAAACGTGCTCAGACAGTCACAAAAATTCACAAGCGTGACAAACTAGTGTTAGGCTACCATAGGAACCATTTACAAGTCTATCATGATCATCTAGGGTGTTACAGAACCCAGTTCTAGAAGTCTTCTCTCTGAGTAGTGAACACATCAACTACGCAGTCTTCAAGGATTACTATGATAGGAAAGGTTGGTTTGTAACGCCCCCTTTTTTAGGAGGAGGACATCTGACCAAACATACGGAACTCAAAACAAACTATTAAGACCTGGTTTATTTTATCTATAGATATTAACCTATTCATCAATAAAGTATCATAATTTAGCAATTTTCTCTTTTTCTTTTTTGTAAGCAGAAAACACAAACTTAGCAAAACTTAACATGAAGATTAAACTATACATTTATACGAAAGATACATACTATGTATATTTAGGTACATAACATAAGTCATTAAATACATCAACAGTTTTAGCAAAAGAAAGTAGAAGCTTTACATGCCCAAAAGGTTATACAGACAACCACCAAGACTACAAAAAGTATCATGCCCCCAACAGCTACTGAGAAGGAGCCTTAGTTGGATCCTCCTCAGGCTCCTCCATAGGATCCTCCTCAGAAGAAGAAATCCTCACAGGAGCAACAGATTCATGAGCAAGAGCTCATGCAGAAGATAGGAACGAATCCTCGTGTGGAGTATATTCACGATCACTCCACACCTCACGCATTGGCATGTAGAACTCCAGCCATATAGAAACGTCAAAAGAGAAGACATGTGGATCATAATGACCCCAAGCCAAAGATACAGTCATATCTCCCACGTAGATGAAACGCTCGGTGATCAAGTTGATGTACTAACAATCAATGCCTCCGTGGAACCTCAGTCTGGCATACCCTAGAAAACCTCATCGGGATGCTATAGCCAAGCAAAAAACTAACTCGCCCCAAAATTAGGAAACTCAGGCTCTTCCCCGCCTCGGTCTTTTAGGAAGTATAGATATAAACAGAATAGCAGAATACAAAAAAAAAAGGTGAGATATCCAACATCAATACCAGTTATGGCAGTAAAGAACCGAAAACGGCATAGGATGCCTTACAGCATGGTAATATAATAAACAACATCAAGATTCAGATGATAAGCAATTTAATAATACAGATAGTCATAACATCATTAAAAGAAATAGTTCCATAATCACATATATTTATGCCAGATAAATATGTTGACAGACTATGCACATGCACAAAGTGCCAAAATCCTACTCCATAGAGCTAAACACAACATCAGAGAGAATAATCAAGGAGACATGTCTGTATCTCATCAGCTTCAAATCAAGTGCTTTCAATATCAATAAATTGCGCAACATGACTTATACAAGGCATTCTTCACAAGATCGCGATATAGGACAATGTCTCGGTCCGGATCGTCGGTGCGTTTGCATCGGTCTATCCCATGGTACAGAGGAGCTACTAACTATCCATTGTGAGATACCCACACCCCGACGCCCCCAAGGTCAACAAGTGACCTACACTAGTCTATTCGCATCCGCACGTAGGTGTGATTCATCTTCTAGGCATACAGCCTTACAAACAGAGTCCAACAGACTTTCACAATGCATGATGACTCGATGCATATATATATACAGATATTCAATAATAGTATAACTTATCCATGATTACACTCCACATTAGGCCCAATCAATTATCAACAATCCTTGGTCCTACTTATGGACCCACAACAAGTCATTGTCCAAATCTCAAGGGTGAAAACATACTTTTCCTATTAAACCCCTCTAGGGAAATTCTCTAGTTTTTTTCGTTCAACCTTTAATACTCTTAATTAGATAAGTCATTTCCTTTGTTTTAGCTCAAACTCACTTAAGGTAATTATTTTAAGCTCCTTACAACCTCACCCACACTCATATTCTTTCTTTGTCCAAAAATCACTCTAGGCTATAGGATAAAGTTTTGTTCTTTATTCTTTCCATATTATGAATTCCTAATTAATTATCTAATCACCTAATTACCTAAGTTTTAATTGATACAAAAATTTTGTCAATGGGTGCCCTAGATGGCCATGACCTCCCAAGGGCTAGAACCTAAAATTCTCATTACATTATTAATTACTTATTACTTGATTTTGTTAAGTCCTAAAGTAGCACAAAAATTCCATTATGGACCCATCAATGGCCTTATGGTCGTGAACCTCCAAGCAAAAGGGGTAAGAATCCCTTGCTTTCCATATACACATCCAAGCATTCAAAGCATTCCAATCCATTAAGTTACACAATAGTAAGTATTAAAGTCATACAACACAACCAATTACAATATTACCAACAATCACACAACAAAATGAGCAACCCACACATAGATTCCTCACTATCAACACAAAAACGCGTTCCTCACCACCATGATAGGTTGAAAAGGATGATCTCCCTCTTACCTTAAGAGACAACAAAAGAAAGCAAGCTCCTTGATGCTTCCTTGTAATTTTCGTCCACCACCATGAAACCTTAGGATAGTTAAACCCACACAATCAATAACCAAAGCTTGAAAAGAGGAGTCTTTGATCACAAAGGTGACCAATGTTCATGAAAATGAGAAGAGAAAAGATGAAAGTCAAGAACTTTACCTCAAAGTTTCAAGTTTTAGGGCTTGGTAGAAAGTGATGAAGATGGAAGAATCAAGAGATGATCATCAAAGAGAAAAGCTTCAAGATGATGAGAGGATTCAAGAATCTAGATTAGCTTGAGAAAGCAAGCTTGGGTGGCCAACAACGGTGTTGAGGCCGTGAGAGTGGAGAGAAAATGGAGATGAGAGAAAAAAGTGAGAGAAAGGAAAAAGTGAGAGAATGAAAAGTGAAACTTTGTTTGAAATGAAAAAGTGATGGGTAAGTGAAAAAGATAAAAAAAATTTGGTCATCTTTTCCCCCCAATAGCCATGGGGTTCACCAAGGGAGGAGAGAGAGAGAAGTGGCTTCCTTGAGAAGCTTGATACAAAGCTTCCTTGAGAAGCTTCACACACTTTTTAAAAAGTCAAGGATGATGTCATGGTGATGATGTCATCTTAGTGATGTCATTAAAGTGCTCTCTAGAAAAGATGACTAACACTCTACTAAAACTATTATCCATTGGACAAAAGTTACAGTTAGCAAAAATAGTATTTATCATCCAACGGATAATAAAGCGTACCACAATTTTATTTATCAGATAAAATCTCAAAAAATAAAAATTTCGTAAACTTTGTCCGGCCTCGGGTTTAGTAAGATCCCACGTCGACGTTTTCACAGTCTAAAGTTTTCTAGTCTCGGGGAAAATATTTTATTTTTCCAGCCCCGCTCAGTACGTACGCAAATCGAGCAATATATTAAAATAATCAAATAATTCAAATAATTTTAAAAAAATTCACAAAAATCACAAATATTATAAAATGAATATATATAACGAAATAAGTAATTTTCAGGATGTTACATGGTTACCTTCTCATTCAAAATCATATTTGATCACCAACAATAAGGATCTCATCCTCATCAATATAATTGTGAAAAACAATGATGTCAATTACTACAATAACTAGCATGTCAATTGGTATACATTCATAACCACAAGTGTGAGATAAAATGATGTCAATTACCACAATAGATAGCATACCAATTGAATTACATCCATCACTCAATTATGAACAACAATGATGCTAAAATATCACAATAAATAACATATCAATTGATTTACATTCATCACAAAAATACTTCATTAAATACTTCTATTAGAGTCTCATCACTCATTAAAAAGCATAAAAGAAGGAGCTACACAAGTTAAGCATTTCATTTTCATAAAAAAAAAAGTTCTCTCCAAAATTGGATTGGGTGTTCAAGCGCTGGCTCTTAGGTACTCAAGCGCTAGGGTGGCAAAGAGCTTCCCCTGCTCTCCCCTACGATGGGCGCTCAGGCGCTCAAGCCTAGCGCTCAGACACTCCACATGCTCTTAGGTGCTCCACCACGGGCGCTTAAGCAGTGGCTGAACAGCAGCACATAACATTCTTTCTAGGAAGTAGGTGCCTAGGCTCCCAACTCCCAACGCTCAAGCGTTGGTTGCTCAGAGTAAAATCTGCAGAATTCTACAAATTCAGCCACTGTTCTAGTGGGAACAAATGGTCTTCCAATCACTCAAACCTCCATTTCAAGTGATTTCTAACACCATACAAGGTCCAAAAACACATTGTAACTCTCATACAATTTTTCAATCACTCCCATATGGATTAATGAATAAAAAATCTACCTCAAAAACCTAAAACTCGACTCTTAGCTCAAGTGGAATCAAAGGAAACTAAGGGATGAAAATTCATCGCCATGCATTCAACAAACCAAAAACATGTCATACTCAAGTTCTACAACAAGAATCAAGCCTAGAATACAAAAATCACATTCAAAACCCACTTGCCTCATCAAGCCCTCTCATGAACAAGATGAAGAAAATGGAAGAAAGAATGCTAAAACAATTTCCCCTACCTCTATTGGCCAGAAATGAAAGAACTTAGAAGCTCTTATCCACTTCTATCTTTTTCTTCCTCCTTGGTTATTGTTGCTTCACCCTTGTCTCCTTTCCTTCCTTGGCCTTTGCTTTTCCCTAATGGCAGCCATTTGAAAAGAATGGGGAATGAGAGAAATATCACATTTTAAACAAGAAAGTCAAGGAAGCAAAGAGAAGCAACCGTGGGATATTTAGTCACTTAAGTGACTAGCTACACTTCTGATCCGTTAAGAATACTTAGATTCCACCAAATGAAATTTTTGAACTTCCAACAAATTTAAAATAAATCTTAAGATTCATCAAAAATCTTGTTTCACCATTTTCATATTTTTTCATATCTGTAACTAGTCAATCCAGCATCAAAACATACACTCAGTATGCTTAAAAATACCAAAATAACTCCGATTAACCTCAAAATTTAACTACATCATCTTTCACACATTTGTGATCTAGAAACAAAATTTTCATACTTATTTCTACTAACTAGGCAGTTTAAGCTAATTCTGAGGCTAATAATAGTTATTTTTCACATATAGTACTATAACAAAGTGACTAAACCTGCTCAAAAGACCACAAAATTTAACAAGAAAGTTAAGCAAGTACAAGGCTACCTTTATAACCATTTATAAGTTTAACATGTTTTCGAGGGTATTACATCATCAAGCACTTGGGAGGAAAATTCCTATAGGAAACAACACACAATTATAAAATTCCATTTAGTAGAAGAAATAAATATCAATTAAAATGTAACGGTGTGAAGACCTTAGCAGTAACTGAATCATCTTTAGATTCATCACAGTCTAGGATGTAAACCTTAGGAAATAGAGGATTGAACAGGGATTACGTCCATTACATAGGTGAAATGAATGACATAAGCTAATTATTAAACTTTTTTTTCCAAAAAATCATATATAAAACAGAAGCAAACACTTCAAAAAAAAAACCCATGATAAAGATAGAAAAAAAATACAAAACAACAACAACCTTTGTAGGAGTCATCTCAGCCCCAGAAAGTTGGAACATGGCAACAATGGTGTCATCATCTTAGACAAGTTTGACCTTGTATATTCCATCATATTAGTTTGTCAAAGCATATTTGGTCACAATTTTAAATAACAGCTTCTTCCCCACCAGAGAATTGACCACAGAAGGGTAGCTAGCAACACTTCCACCTAAAAATCATCAAAGATAAAATAAATAACAATGTATAAGATATAAATCACACACCATATATATGAAAATTTTCAATGATATTAACCCATAAAAAATTAGCCTTCTTTGCTTTAGTTATCATGTCAGCACATGTTCTCTTAAACAGGAGGTGACCATCACGATCAAACAGCACCAATATAGTAGTGGCAATAGCATCTTCAACTTCAATTTTGACCCTATACCTAGAACACCAAGAAGAGCTAGTCACGGTGACTTCCACTATTGCTTAAAGGACAAAAAGAATAAACAAAACTATATAAATTAGTTTCTAGAGACCTTGGCATGATATTGAGCACATGGGTAAAGCAGACATCATAATAATACATTCCCAAATCAGGAATGACAGCCCACCTACACTTGCATGCTACGTACCACCACCAATCACCATCTTCAACAATTTCTTTCATAGTGGCCATAACAATGAAATAGACATCAAAATCAATTGCCAACTAAAAAATAGTAAAGCATAAACTAAGTAGATGGCACACACTTATAATGAAAATATGTGATAAATGTAGCATATTCAACTAGTTTGCTAAGTAAGTGCAGAATAAACAAAATGACCACTAACCTCTTTGACCTCAATTAGCTACTCCAAAGACTTTCTAGGATGCAGCCTCATAAAATCATCCTTTAGAGATACCCTATGGAATTCAGGTAGAAAATTTAATGGCTGAAAACCCACCAAGTTGACAGCAACAAGGCTACAAAGAATCCAACAAAAAAAGGCATAAATTAGCATATGAGACGACACAAAAAAAAAGTCCAAGTCCAAGTCTAGCACCCGAAAAAAGATAGTCCTCAACAACTACAACTTCTCCATCTTCACCCTGTGCAACACATTAGCACTGGGAGCATCAACAACAGACTTCATAACTTCTTCAAGGTTTCTCTTTGCATGCGTGATTTTAACCTTCCTAGAAAGTTCAACAGATCCAAGACAAACAACGTCAACAAGCACTTTAGAGGAAAATTCTTACAGGAAACAACATACAGTTATAAACTTCCACTTAGTAGTAAAATAAATATCAATAAAAATGTAAGGGTGTGAAGACTTTCGTAGTAACTGAATCATCTTAAGATTCATCACAGCCTAGGTTGTAAACCGTAGGAAATGGTGGATTGAACAAGGTCTACATCCATTGCATAGGTTAAATGAATTTCATAAGCTAATTATTATTCCAAAAAATCAGACACAAAATAGAAGCAAACACTTAAAAAAAATCATGATGAAGATAGAAAAAAAAAATACAAAGCAACAACAACCAATGTAGGAGTCATCTCAGCCCTAGGAAGTTGGAACATAGCAACAATGATGTCATCATTATAGACACATTTGACTTTGTATGTTGCATCAGATTGGCTTGTTAAAATTGATTTGGTCTCAATTTCGAATAAGAGCTTCTTCCCCACCAGAAAATTAAGCACAGAAGGGTAGCTAGCAATACCTCCACCTTAAAATAATCAAAGATAAAGTAAATAACAATGTAGAAGATATAAATCACACACCATATATATGAAAAATTTCAATGATATTAGTCTATGAAGAATTAACCCTATTTGCTTCAGTTATCATATCTGCACATGTTCTCTTGAACTGGAGGTGTCCACCACGATCAAAAAGCACCAATACAGTTGTGCCAATAACATCTTCAACTTCAATTTTGACCCAATACCTAGAACATCATGAAGAAGTGGTCACGATAGCTTCAACTATTGCTTAAAGGACATAAAGAATAAACAAAATCATATAGATTAGTTTCTAGAGACCTTGGCATGACATTAGGCACATGGGTATAACAGACATCATAATAATACATTTCAGAATCAGGAATGACAGCCCGACCACACTGGTATGCTATGAACTACCACCAATCACCATCTTTAACAATTCCTTTCACTGTGGCCATAACAATGAAATAGCCATCCTTTAAAAATAGACTTAGACATCATAATCAATTGCCAACTAACAAAATATTAAAGCATAAACTAAGCAGATGGTACACACTCAGAAGGAAAATGTGTGGTAAATGTAGCATACTCAACCTAGTTTTCTAGGTATGTGCAGAATAAATAAAATGGACACTAACCTCTTTGACCACAATTAGATGCTTCAAAGGCTTTCAGGGATGCAGCCTCATAATATCATCCTCTAGAGATACCCTTTGACCATTAGGTAGAAATTTAGTGGCTGAGAACCAACCAAGCAAAGATACAAAGAATCCAATTTAAAAAAGGCATAAATTAGTAGATGAGACAACAACAAAAAAGGACAAACAAAAAGTCCAAGTCCAGCACCCAAAAAAAGATAGCCCCCAACTACTACAACTTCTCCATCTTCACCACGTGCAACACATTAGCATTGGGAGCATCAACAACTGACTTCATGGCTTCTTCAAGGTTTCTCTTTGTCGGCATGATCTTAATTGCTAGAAGGTTTTGTAGATCCAAGACAAACAACTTCATCAAGCGCTTGGGAGGAAAATTCCTACAGGAAACAACACACAGTTATAAACTTCCACTTAGATGTAGAAATAAATATCAATTAAAATGTAAGGGTGTGAAGACTTAGCAATAACTAAATCTTCTTCGGATTCATCACAAACTAGGTTGTAAACTTCAGGATATGGTGGATTGAATAGAGTCTACATCCATTACATAGGTGACATGAATTACATAAGCTAATTATTAAAATTTTATTCCAAAAAATCAGATACAAAACAGACTCAAACACTTTAAAAAAATTATGATGCAACAACAACCTTTGCTGGAGTCATCTCAGCCCCCAAGAAGTTGGGACATGGCAACAATGGTTTCATCATCATTTACACGTTTGATCTTGTATGTTCTATCAGATTAGGTAGTTAAAATATATTTGGTCTTAATTTTGAATAAGAACTTCTTCCCCACCGGAGAATTAAGCACAAAAGGGTATCAAGCAATACCTTCACCCTAAAATAATCAATGATAAAATAAATACCAATGTATAAGATATAAATTTTCAATAATATTAGCCTATAAAGAGTTAACCCTCTCTGCTTCAGTTATCATGTCAACACATGTTCTCTTGAACAGGAAGTGTCCATCACAATTAAAAAGCACCAATATAATAGTGGCAATAGCATCTTCAACTTCATTTTTGACCCTACACCTAGAACACCAAGAGTAACTGGTCACGATGGCTTCAATGATTGCTTAAAGGACAAAAAGAATAAACAAAACAATATGAATTAGTTTCTAGAGACTTTGGCATGACATTAAGCACATGGGTAAAGGATACATCATAGTAATAAATTCTAAATCTGTAATAACAGACCACCCACACTTGTATGCTATGTACCACCACCAATCACCATCTTCATCAATTCCTTTCACTGTGGCCATAATAATGAAATATCCGTCCTTTAAAAATAGACATAGACATCATAATCAATTACCAACAAATAAAGTATTAAAGCATAAACAAAGTAGATGGCATACACTCAGAATGAAAATGTGTGATAAATGTGGCATATTCAACCTAGTTTGCTAAGTAAGTGCAGAATAAACAAAATGGACACCAACCTATTTGACCTCTATTCACTGCTCCAAAGACTTTCTGGGATACAGCCTCATAAAGTCATCCTCTAGAGATACCCTTTGGCCATCAGGTGGAAGATTTAATGGCTGAGAACCAATCAAGTTGATAGCAGCAAGGCTACAAAGAATCCAATAAAAAATACATAAATTAGCAGATAAGACAAAAAAAAAGCAAAAATAAAAAATCAATGTCTAGCACCCAAAAAAAGATAGTCCACAACTACTACAGCTTCTCCATCTTCACCGTGTGCAACACATTAGCATTGGGAGCATCAACAACAGACTTCATAGCTTCTTCAAGGTTTTTCTCTGCAGGCATGATCTTAACCTTGCCAGAAGATTTAGCAGATCCAAGACAAACAACATCATCAAGCACTTTAGAGGAAAATTCCTACTGAAAACAACACACAGTTGTAAACTTTCACATAATAGTAGAAATAAATATCAATTAAAATGTAAATATGTGAAGACCTCAATTGTAACTGAATGATCTCCAGATTCATCACAAACTAGGTGGTAAACCTTGGGAAATAGGGGATTGAAAGGGGTCTACATTCATTGCATAGGTGAAATGATTTACATAAGCTAATTAATAAACTTTTATTCCTAAAAATCAAATACAAGGCAGAAGCAAACACTTAAAAATACCATAATGAAGATAATAAAAAAATACAAAGCAACAACCTTTGTAGGAGTCTTCTCAGCCTCAAGAAGTTGGAACGTGGCAACAATGGTGTTATCATCATAGACACATTTGACCTTGTATGTTCCATCAGATTGGCTTGTTAAAACAAATTTTGTCTCAATTTTGAATAAGAGCTTCTTCTCCACCAGAGAATTGAGCACAGAAGGGTATCTAGCAACACCTCCACCCTAAAATAATCAAAGATAAAATAAATAACAATGTAAAAGCTAAAATTCACACACCATATATATGAAAATTTTAAAAGATATTAGCCTATAAAGAATTAACACTCATTGCTTCAGTTATCATGTAAGTGCATGTTCTCTTGAATAGGAGGTGTCCATCACGATAAAAAAAATACCAATATAGTAGTGGCAATAACATCTTCAACTTCAATTTTGACCCTATACCTAGAACACCAAGAAGAACTGGTCACGATGGTTTCAACTATTTGTCACCAAGTGGCCTCAATACACAAGAGGGGGGGTGAATTGAGTATGAAAACTAAGTTCACAAATCTTTCTCAAATCATTTGATAAACAATTTTCGTTGAAGCTAATTGATTATTAGAGATGATTGGATATAAGAGATAAACACTTTCACTTATAAATGCAATAGCCAAAGGTACCAATATTCAAGCAATTCAATAAAACAATACTTAATGTAAAGAGAAGGGTTTAGAGAAAACAAACACAATGATTTATCTTGGTTTGATCACCAATCCACTTATGATTTACGTCCAGTCCTCAAGCAACCGCTAGAGATTTTTCACTATTTCTTCAAGCTTCAATAGGTGCTTGATGACCTTTACAACCTTGAGCACTCAACACTTTGAGATACCTCACCCTTGGAGCTTGAGTCTCTTCAACTAAGGGATACCTCACCCTTTACACTTTTGGAGGGATGCCTCACCCTCTTTACAAAGCAATATAGATTGATTGAATGAAGCTCTCACTAGAGTAGATGATTACAAATTGAAGCTCTAATATGCTCTCAAAGATTATCCCACGTTTTTACAAAAAACAGAGCAAGAAATGGATTTGAGGATTGATTCACGTTTGGAAGTATTGGTAATCAGTTTTTGGTTCAAGGTCAACCTCAAATGAAGACCCAACATTGGTATTTATAAGTTTCTCAATAAATGGAGCCGTTGGAGGGTTTTAGCCATACATTTAATGCATTTAATATAGCCGTTCGACGTTGTCAGGGTGCGTGTAATCGATTACACAACAAATGTAATCGATTACATTGTTGTTCCAATGTGTTCTTGGCTTTCTGGGCTTAGTGTAATCGATTACATAACTTCTGACTTTGCTTGTAATCGATTACAATATCCATGTAATCGATTACACGACTTCTGACTTGCTGTGTAATCGATTACAATATCCATGTAATCGATTACATGACTCTTTGAACGTGTTCTTGCCTTTCTGGGCTTATTGTAATCGATTACATTAATTATGTAATCGATTACATGGCCTCTGACTTGCTTGTAATCGATTACATTGCTCATGTAATCGATTACATTGCTCATGTAATCGATTACAATGCCTCTGTTTGCTATGTAATCGATTACAAACTCCATGTAATCGATTACATTGGCCTTTGAACACATTTTTCAAGTCCAATAAAGCTTGTAAGCCATTTCTAACACCTCAAGACATTTGATTAAACATAAATCCTTTTAAGAATGTTAGATTTAAGATTGAAACTCAAGTTTCTTGAAAAACTATGTTTAACTTTAAAATTTTTCACTTATTTTGAAATAATATATTGAAAACCCATTTGAGAAATCTTGAGAGCATTTAACATTAACGTTTTAAGTCTTATAACTAAATAAACCTCTTGACTTCTTTCTTTGATCTTGATTTTTCCTTTTGCGCTTGATCTTCACTTTTGCATTTGATCTTCACTTTGGCCTTTGTTATCATGAAAAACTATTTGACATGCTTTAGGGACATAAGCATTCACATTCTCTCCTTTTTTGATGATGACAAACTGATCATAGGAAAAAGAAAGAGTTTTTGCATTTGTATATAATAGACATTTAGGATCAATGCTCCCCCGGAGTTTATGCATGATATTGGGTTAGATTTTGCATATAAAAAGCTTAAGAGCTCAAAAGCTCAATAACTCCCCCGTACTCATGCAATCGTAATTACTCATGCAACCTTTAATTAGATGTCATTTCATTTTTCCTTATTCTCTCCCCCGTTGGCATTATCAAAAAGACATAAGCATTTAAAAAGAAATCGACAGCATGACAGCTATATTTCATGATTTCCCAAATTTTACCAGAACAAGAAGTCCAAAGAGAGTAATCAGTCTAATCAATTTTTCAAAAAGGCAAACATTCAAAGAATAGAAGCAAAGCTAAAATAAGTTCATATATCATTAATCAGTATGTACAAAGTAACTTTTCACAACCAGTATAACCAATAACAAAAAAAACACCAGAAATGTATACCAATGTTATATAATCAGAGTCAAAATAAAATAAAATACAAGGTAGTCATCAAAAACATCAGGGCAATGGGCCATGATCACTATCAGTAGCCTCGCTGTCACTGTCTGGATGCGCAGCAATGTCTCCTAGATCAACGTTATCATCGCTAGGCTCAAGATCGTCCTCAGAGTCTAGAAGCTCCTCATCATCAGCAGGGACACTAGATGGACCAGCAAAGGACAGGGGAACCGGAGAGGCAGAGGATGTGGGAGGTGCAGCAGCAGCACTCGGAGGAACAGGAGGTCCACCCAGGATGGATCGAATGGAGGCAAGCTCCTAATCTGAGTAGTCCATCCTCAGCTCAAGGTGATCTATCTTCTGCTCTAAGTGATCCATGCGTGTGTCTACAGTAGCACTCAGGTTTCGCATCTCTTGGAGCAGGAGGTCAAGTGTAGCTGGAGCAGGGGCAGAAGCAGGAGCAGGGGCAGGAGCAGGAGCAGGATGCTGAGCCTCTTCATCATCGTCACTATCCGGATCATGATGGATATGACCAAACGTGCCATGAGCAATGTAATGCCACCTATCGTCCACTTTGTAGAGTTGGAGCTTCTTCAATGTATGCAAGCCAATGGATTATGGTCCTTTCGAGCTGGTGTCCTTGGACTCCTCAGCTAGGGAAATGCGATAGTGCTCTAGAATGGTTGTGACCAACATAACAAACGGGAGAACAGAGTTCTTCTTTTTCTTTACATCCAACATATGCTCTATAATGTAGTAACCCCAGTTTATTGGCCGCCCTATGGTCATTGCCCATAAGGACACCACATCATCCTTGAGAACCTGGGAGTAATTCCCTCCCCTAGGAATCAATCCTCGGACCAAAAGGTAGTGGAGAACCCTGTTCTCCATAGTTAGGCCAGTGGCCATGGTTCTTCTTTTAGGATCACTAGGGGGTAGTAGGTAGTCCTAATCAATGTGAGAAGAGCAGCCTTATGCTCAAACTCATGCCCCCAGACATTTGTATTCTCACAGAAGTTAGCTCCATCAAGAGTGAGCTTTGTTAGCCTATACCACTTAGTCATAGTTATCTTTATTTGTTGCTTTTTCATTTCAGATAACAAGCAATTGTCCTCAAATTTTAGGTTTGTATAAAAGACTCTCACAAGGTTTGGGTAGATAGCCTTCTCTATGCTCAGGAAACCCAGCAAGCCTAAATTTTCTATAGTTCTAAAGCTCTCCAAAGGTTCACTCTCACAGAAGGTGATGGGAAGATACTTGGGAGAAATGATCTTGCGTAGCTAAAAGTTCTTCCAGAACAACTCAGCTCGCTTCACTGTGGAGAAGTGGTGCGTAAGGTCCAGGCCAGAGATGTTGCGTGAAGCACCACCAGAGGACCCTCCAATGGCAGCCCCTGTTCTTGGGCGCTTTGAGCGATGAGAGGATTCAGCTATGTGATGAGAAGGAGTAGAGTGGGATGAGTAGTAAGTGGTTGGGGATGAATGAGGAGAGAGAGAGGGATGAGGTTAGGGCAGAGGAGTGGGGATGGGGTTCGTGAGAGGTGATGGTGAGATTTGGGTGAGGGATGTGAGGGGATTTGACAGATGGGTCAGTGGAGAGAGGAGATTTTCGAGTTAAATGGAGGTGAAATGAAGGATTTTGAGGGAGGTTTAAGTGAGAAATGAGAGATTGGGAGGTTTGGGTTGCGTGGGAGCAGAGGAAAAGGACGAAGGAGATGAAGAGGTTCTGAGAAATGAGCTCTGCGCGCGTCAGAAACCCTTTAAAAAACCCTGTGTAATCAATTATATTGGGTGTGTAATCGATTACATGCATTCTGGTGGATATGTAATCGATTACATTTTTGGTGTAATCGATTACCACACTTCTAGGGAACCTTGTAATCGATTACATGCTTGACAGAACCTGTGTAATCGATTACAAAGGCATTGTAATCGATTACTAACACTCTTTAACTTAGATTTTGCATTCCAATTAGCATATAATCACTTTTAATCCATTAAAAACAGTTCCAAAGCAACTTAGATTAATTCAAATCATCATGCAAACATATAATCTAATCATATTATGATTCAACTCACATAATTGATCAAAATTACCATTTTTACCAAGAATTACACCATTTTTGGTGGAATTGTGAGGATGTTGAGTTGCTTGGGAGTCTTGGGCATGAGGGAGCACATGCAAAACAACTTAGGGGAAATCTCCAACGCTCAAGTCAGTATTGGATTCAAATATGATGAAAAATTCAGAGATTGTGCAGCAATAAGGCATGATTATGCAAAAAAATACAAGTTAGGCATTAGTTTTATGATTATGCAAATAGTTAATTTATGCATAATTGATCCAATATACTAAGTTCATTTCTTATATAGAAAAATGCTTCTTTTGCTAGGGGTTTAGTAAAAATGTCAGCTAGTTGCTTAGTGATTTCTACAAATTCAAGCATACAATCACCCTTTTGAACATGGTCTCTAATGAAATGATATCTTATTTCAATATGTTTAGTCCTAGAATGCAAAATGGGATTTTTGGACAAATTGATTGTACTAGTATTATCACATCTTATGGGGATGTGATCAAGCTCAAGACCATAGTCAAAGAGTTGTTGTTTCATTCAAAGGATTTGAGAACAACAACTCCTAGCTGCAACATATTCAGTTTCAGCTGTAGACAATGCCACACTATTTTGTTTCTTGCTATGCCGAGAAACTATTGTGCTTCCAAGCAAGTGGCATGTCCCACTAGTGCTCTTTCTATCCATTTTGCATCCAGCAAAATCAGAATCAGAATACCCAATAAGGCTACATGAGGCACCTTTAGGGTATCATAAACCCATTTGTGATGTGCCTATTAGATATTTCATTATTCTTTTAACAGCACTTAGGTGTGATTCTTTAGGATTAGCTTGATATCTAGCACACATGCATACACTAAACATTATATCAGGCCTACTTGCAGTGAGATAAAGGAGTGAGCCAATCATGCCTCTATATTTCATAATTTCTACTGATTTACCTCCTTCATCCTTGTCCAAATAGCAAGAGGTGCCCATAGGAGTAGCCATATGCTTGGTATTGTCCATTCCAAACTTCTTGAGCAGCTCCTTGCAATACTTGGATTGGCTTATGAACGTTCTTTCTCTTGTTTGCTTGATTTGGAGACCAAGGAAGAAGTTGAGCTCACCTATCATAGACATTTCAAACTCACTTTGCATAATATTTAAAAATTCTTTACAAAGAGAGTTGTTAGTAGCTCCAAATATGATGTCATTAACATAGATTTGAACTAAAAGTATGTCATGCTTTTTATGTTTTATAAAAAGGGTATTGTCAACTTTGCCTCTAGAAAAACCTTTTTCTAAAAGGAATTTGCTCAACCTTTCATACCAAGCTCTAGGAGCTTGTTTCAAGCCATACAAGGCTTTTTTCAGTTTAAAAACATGGTTGGGCATTTCAAAATCCTCAAAACCAGGAGGTTGTTCTACATACACCTCTTCTTGTATAAAACCATTTAAAAAGGCACTTTTGACATCCATTTGATAGAGTTTGAAATCCATGATGCAAGCATATGCAAGTAACATTCTAATGGCCTTTAACCTAGCTACGGGAGCATAAATTTCTTCATAGTCTATGCCTTCTTCTTGATTATAACCCTTAGCTACAAGCCTAGCTTTATTTCTTATTATTAAGCCCGTTTCATCAAGTTTGTTCCTAAAGACCCATTTGGTGCCAATTATAAGATGATCATTGGGCCTTGGAACTAATTCCCAAACTTGATTTCTCTCAAATTGGTTTAGTTCTTCTTACATGGCCAAGATCCAATGCTCATCATTAATGGTCTCATTTATGTCTTTAGGTTCAACTTGAGAGACAAAGGCTAGGTGATTACATGCATCTCTAAGTGAGTTTCGAGTGATTACCCCTTTTGATACATCACCTATCACCTTGTCGAGAGGATGATATCTTGAAGTCCTCCATTCCTTGGGTAGATCTAAGATTTTTGAATCTTTTTGCCATGAGTGATTAAGGAGTCTCTCTTCTTACTTCTTGGACTCTTTCTCTTGATTTTCCAAGTGCGTTTTTGCCAAGATTTCTGCAACATCATCAACAAGCTCCTTTCTCAGCTCATTTGGGTTAGTTTCATCAAATACAACATGTATGGACTCTTCTATGGTCATAGTTCGTTTATTATAGACTCTAAAGGCCTTACTATGTATAGAATAGCCAATGAATATTCTCTCATCAGATTTTGCATCAAACTTTCCCAAGTTATCCTTTCTATTATTCAAAACAAAGCATTTACATCCAAAGACATGAAAATATGACACATTTAGCTTTCTTCCTTTGTACAATTCATATGGAGTTTTCTTTAAAATTGGCCTTATTAGGGCTCTATTCATAACATAACAAGTGGTGTTAACCGCATCTGCCCAAAAGTACTTAGGAAGGTTGGCCTCATTGAGCATAGTTCTTGCCATTTCCTCTAAAGATCAATTTTTCCTTTCTACAACACTATTTTGTTATGGTGTTCTAGAGGCTGAAAAATTATGCTCAATGCCATGTTCATCACAAAAAGTTTCAAATTCATGATTTTCAAATTCACCACCATGGTCACTTCTTATGGATGCAATACAAAAACCTTTTTCGTTTTGAATAACTTTGGCAAGCTTTCTAAATGATTGAAAAGTATCATTTTTGTGGGCCAAGAATATTGTCCATGTAAACCTAGAAAAATCATCCACAATCACTAATGCATAGTAATTCCCACCAAAGCTCATAGTTCTAGAGGGACCAAAAAGATCCATGTGCAAAAGTTGTAAAGGTCTAGAAATTGAAACCATGTTTTTAGCTTTAAAAGAGACCTTTACTTGTTTTGCTTTTTGACATGCATCACAAAGTTTGTCTTTTTCAAATTTGAGCTTTGGAAGACCAATTACTAGTTCTTTAGAAACTAATTTGTTTAAGTGATCCATGTGAATGTGAGCGATTCTTCTATGCCATAACCATGAATCATTTTATTTACTCATAAAGCATTTAGCATCATTTGAGGAGATATCATCGAGACTAATCATATATATATTATTGACTCTATGACCAACAAACTTAACTTACTTATCATCCTTTCCCTCAATTATGCAACAAGAAGAATCAAATATAACTCTATTACCTTTATCGCACAATTGACTAATGCTAAGCAAATTATGTTTAAATTATGTTTAAGTCCTTCAATAAGCAAAACATTATCAATAGATGATGAAGGAATCTTACCAACTTTGCTAATTTCAAGAATCTTCCCTTTGTTGTTATCACCATATGTGACATGACCATGTTTCTTGTGTGTAAGGGAGGAGAACTTAGAGCCATCACCGGTCATGTGCTTGGAGCAACCACTATCAAGATACCAACTTGAGCTCTTGGTCTTCAAGCACACCTACAACACACATTCAAATTTTAACCTTTGGTACCCAAATTATTTTGGGTCCTTATGTGTTAGAATTAGGTATGGTGCCTTTAGGAACCCAAACCCTTTTGATTCCAACCTTGGTGTTTATGTTCTTTCTAACATTGCAAGTGGATGCACTATGCCCTTTCTTACCGCAATGAAAACATTTGACAAAAGGACTGCTTGAAGTTTTTGAGGAAACAAAGAAGTTCTTATAAGACTTTTGATGGTTGTTTGGATTAAATCCCAAACCGGCTTTTTGAAAAACACATTTTTGTCTCCCTAACAACACATTTAAGTTGTCTCTTCCAAAAGTGAATTTTGCAAGAGCGTTGTTCAAATCTTCAATTTCTTTTTCAAAAGCTTTGCATGACAAGCAAGGTAATGGTATGGATGTGTTATCATGTGAGGAACAAGTCATACATAATGAATTAGCATTAATAAGTCCTAAGGTCTTATTTTCAATCTTGAGCTTATTTATCTCTTCACTTAAAGTAGAAACTTTGTTTACTAATAAGGAAATTGTTTTGTTAGAGGACAAAACCATTTTTGTGAGCCTCAAAGATTCATCATGCAATTCTTGAAAGACATCTTGCAATTCATCATAAGAGGGTGGAGATTCTAGGTTAGAAGAGGTTACCTCGGTGTCGCTTTCTCCACTTTCTTCTCCTCGAGCCATGAGACAAAGATGGGCTTCTTCATTCTCCAAATCGTCGGAAGAGCTTAAGTGATTTTCCTCCCAAGCTATATATGCTCTTCTTCCTTTCTTTTCCTTGGAGGGCCTTTTCTGAAACTTCTCCGTCTTCTTGAGATATATAGGACACTCCATTTTCATGTGCCCCGGTTTTTCGCATTCGTAGCATTTTGGAGGAGTAGAGGATCTTTCTTCTTTGTGATATGCTTTCTTTTGAGGAAAGGGTGCTCTTCTTTGAAATTCCTTTTTCTTTAGGAATCTTCCAAACTTTATCACAAGGAGACTAAGATTCTCCTCACTTAGTTTAATATTTTCAGCATCCTCTTCACCATCTTCATCATCATCTTCAATTATGGAAGATGTGGCTTTGAGTGTAATTCCCTTCTTCTTTTTATCATGCTCTTCATTTTGATTGAGCCTATTTAGTTCCAGCTCATGTTTTTGAAGCTTTCCGAATAGGGTGGCTAGAGATATTGTTGATAAATCTCTTAATTCCGTAATAGCCGTTACTTTGGGTTGCCAATTCCTGTTTAGACATCTCAAGACTTTGTTAATAAGATCCTCATTAGGAAATGTCTTTCCTAGTGAGATAAGATGATTAAAAATGTGAGTAAATCTCTTTTTCATATCTTGAATACTTTCACCTTGGTTCATTCTAAACAATTCGTATTCATGAGTAAGAGTGTTTATTCGAGATCGTTTTACCTCACTAGTACCTTCATAAGTTACTTGTAGAGTATCCCACATTTCTTTTACGGTCTTGCAATTTGACATCCTAAAGAATTCATCATACCCCAAGGATGTGGTGATGATGTTCTTGGCTCTCAAATTGTATTAAACCTTCTTTTTATCATCATCGGTTCATTCATTTCTAGGTGTATTAATTTTCACACCACCTTTAGTTTGTGTTGGGACAAAAGCACAATTTTCAACGGCGTCCTACATATTTAAGTCAATAGCTTCAATGAAAATTTTTATCTTTTCTTTCCAAAAAGCATAACCATCCCTATTGAAATAAGGAGGTCTATTTATAGAAGAACCTTCATTTGAAAAACCATTTGAAACCATTACTTCTCTTGAAGCTGCTAAGCTCTTTATACAAGAGTCTAGCTCTGATACCACTTGTTACCAAGTGGCCTCAATACTCAAGAGGGGGGTGAATTGAGTATGAAAACTAAGTTCACAAATCTTTCGCAAATCGGTTGATAAACAATTTTTGTTGAAGCTAATTGATGATTAGAGATGGTTGTATATAAGAGATAAACACTTTCACTTATAAATGCAATAGCCAAAGGTACCAATATTAAAGCAATTCAATAAAATAGTACTTAATGTAAAGAGAAGGGTTTAGAGAAAACAAACACAATGATTTATCCTGGTTCGATCACCAATTCACTTGTGATCTACGTCCAGTCCTCAAGCAACTGCTAGAGATTTTTCACTATTTCTTCAAGCTTCAATAGGTGCTTGATGACCTTTACAACCTTGAGCACTCAACACTTTGGGATACCTCACTCTTTACACTTTTGGAGGGATGCCTCACCCTCTTTACAAAGCAATATAGATTGATTGAATGAAACTCTTACTAGAGTAGATGATTACAAATTGAAGCTCTAATATGCTCTCAAAGATTATCCCACGTTTTTACAAAAAACAGAGCAAGAAATGGATTTGAGGATTGATTCACATTTGGAAGTATTGGTAATCAGTTTTTGGTTCAAGGTCAACCTCAAATGAAGACCCAACATTGGTATTTATAAGTTTCTCAATAAATGGAGCCGTTGGAGGGTTTTAGCCATGCATTTAATGCATTTAATATAGCCGTTCGACGTTGTCAGGGTACGTGTAATCGACTACACAACAAATGTAATCGATTACATTATTGTTCCAACGTGTTCTTGGCTTTCTGGGCTCAGTGTAATCGATTAAATTATTAGTGTAATCGATTACATGGCTTCTGACTTTGCTTATAATCGATTACAATATCCATGTAATCGATTACATGACTTCTGACTTGTTGTGTAATCGATTACAATATCCATGTAATCGATTACATGACTCTTTGAACGTGTTCTTACCTTTCTGGGCTTATTGTAATTGATTATATTAATTGTGTAATCGATTACATGGCCTTTGACTTGCTTGTAATCGATTACATTGCTTATGTAATCGATTACAAGGCCTCTATTTGCTGTGTAATCGATTACAAACTCCATGTAATCGATTACATTAGCCTTTGAACACATTTTTCAAGTCCAATAAAGCTTGTAAGCCATTTCTAACACCTCAAGACATTTGATTAAACATAAATCCTATTAAGAATGCTAGATTTAAGATTGAAACTCAAGTTTCTTGAAAAACCATGTTTAACTTTGAAATTTTCCACTTATTTTGAAATGATATATTGCAAACCCATTTGAGAAATCTTGAGAACATTTAACATTAATGTTCTAAGTCTTATAACTAAATAAACCTCTTGACTTCTTTCTTTGATCTTGATTTTTCCTTTTGCGCTTGATCTTCACTTTTGCATTTGATCTTCACTTTGGCCTTTGTTATCATCAAAAACTATTTGACATGCTTTAGGAACATAAGCATTCACACTATTGCTTAAAGGATGAAAAGAAAAACCAAAATCATATGGATTAGTCTCTAGAGACCTTGGTATGACATTAAGCACATGGGTAAAGTAGACATCACAATAATACATTCCCGAATCAGGAACGATAACCCACCCACACTTGCATGCTACGTACCATCACCAATCACCATCTTCAACAATTCCTTTCACAGTGGCCATAACATTGAAATATGCATCCTTTAAAAATAAACATAGACATCATAATCAATAACCAACAAACAAAGTATTAAAGCATAAACCAAGTAGATGGCACACACTCAGAATGAAAATATGTGATTAATGTAGCATACTCGACCAAGTTTACTAAGTAAGTGTAGAATAAACAAAATGGACACTAACCTCTTTGACCTCAACTAGCTGCTCCAAATATTTTTCGGGATGCAGCTTCATAAAGTCATCCTCTAGAGATACCCTTTGGCCATCTGGTAGAAATTTTAGTGACTGAGAACTAGCTAAGTTAATAGCAGAAAGCTACAAAGAATCCAATGAAAAAAAAGGCAAAAATTAGGAGATGTGACAAAAAAAAAGGAAAAACAAAAAGTCCAAGTCCAGTACACAAAAAATGATAGTCTCTAACTACTACAGCTTCTCCATCTTCACCACCTTCAACACATTAGCATTGGAAGCATCAACAATGGACTTCATAGCTTTTTCAAGGTGTCTCTTTGTAGGTGTGATCTTAACCATGCCAAAAGGTTCAACAGATCCAAGATAAACAACATCATAAAGCACTTAGGAGGAAAGTTCCAACAAGAAACAACACACAGTTATAAACTTCCTCTTAGCAGTAGAATTAAATTTTAATTAAAATGTAAGGATGTGAAGACCTCAGCAGTAATTGAATCATCTTCAAATTCATCACATCCCAAGTTGTAAACCATAGGAAATGGTGGATTGAATAGGGCTACATCTATTGTGTAGGTGAAATGAATTACATAGGCTAATTATTAAACTTTTATTCCAAAAAATGATGTAAAACAGAAGTAAAAGCTTTAAAAAAAATCATGATGAAGATAGAATAAAAAAAATACAAAGCAACAACAACCTTTGTAGGAGTCATCTCAGCCCCAAGAAGTTGGAACATGGAAACAATGGTCTCATCATCATAGATGTTTTTGACCTTGTATGTTCCATCAGATTGGCTTGTTAAAACAGATTTGGTCTCAATTTTGAATAAGAGCTTCTTCCCTACCAGAGAATTAAGCACAGAATGGTAGCTAGCAACACATCCACCCTAAAATAATCAAAGATAAAATATATAACATTGTAAAAGATATAAATCACGCACCATATATGTGAAAACTTTCAATTATGTTAGCCTATAAAGAGTTAACCGTCTTTGCTTCAGTTATCATGTCAGCATATGTTCTCTTGAATAGGAGGTATCCATCATGATCAAAAAGCTCCAATATAGTAGTGGCAATAGCATCTTCAACTTCAATTTTGACCCTACACTTAGACCACCAAGAAGAACTAGTCATGATGCCTTCAACTATTGCTTAAATGATAAAAAGAATAAACAAAACTATATGGATTAGGTTCTAGAGACCATGGCATGGCATTAAGCACATGGGTAAAGCAGACATCATAATAATACATTCTGAATCAAGAATGACAGCCCGCCTACACTTGCATGCTACGTACCACCACTAATCACCACCTTCAACAATTCCTTTCACCGTGGCCATAACAATGAAATATTCATCATTTAAAAATAGACATAGACATCATAATCAATTACCGACTAACAAAATATTAAAGCATAAACTAAGTAGATGGCGCACACTAAGAATGAAAAATGTGTGATAAATGTAGCATATTCAACCTGGTTTGCTAAATAAGTGTAGAATAAACAAATTGGACACTAACCTTTTTGACCTCAATTCACTACTCCAAAGACTTTCTAGGATGCAGCCTCACAAAGTCATCCTCTAGAGATACCCTTTGGCCATCAGGTAGAAAATTTAATGGCTGAGAACGAACCAAGTTGATAGCAGCAAGGCTATAAAGAATCCAATAAAAAAGGCATAAATTAATAAATGAGACAATAAAAAAGGAAAAACAAAAAGTCAACATCCAGTACCCAAAAAAGGATAGTCTCCAACTAGTACAACTTCTCCATCTTCACCACGTGCAACACATTAGCACTAGGAGCATCAACAACAGACTTCATAACTTCTTCAAGGTTTCTCTTTGCAGGCGTGATCTTTACCTTGCCAGAAGATTCAACAGATCCAAGACAAACAACATCATCAAGCACTTTGGAGGAAAATTCCTATCGAAAACAACACATAGTTATAAACTTTTGCTTAGTAGTAGAAATAAATATCAATTAAATTGTAAAGGTGTGAAGACCTCAACAGTAACTAAATCATCTCCAGATTCATCACAACCCAGGTTGTAAACCTTGGGAAATGGTGGATTGAACGGAGCCTACATTCATTAAATAGGTGAAATGAATTACATAAGCTAATTATTAAAATTTTATTCCAAAAAGTAAAATACGAGGCAGAAGCAAACACCTTTAAAAAGCCATAATGAAGATAAAAAAAAATTACAAAGCAACAACAACCTTTGTAGGAGTCTTCTCAGCCTCAGGAAGTTGGAACATGATAACAATGGTGTTATCATGATAGACATGTTTGACCTTGTATGTTCCATCAGATTGGCTTGTTAAAACAGATTTGGTCTCAATTTTGAATAAGAGCTTCTTCCCTATTAGAGAATTGAGCACAAAAGAGTAGTTAGCAACACCTCCACCCTAAAATATTCAAAGATAAAATAAATAACATTGTAAAAGACATAATTCACACACCATATATATGAAAATCTTCAATGATATTAGCCTATAAAGAATTAACCCTCTTTGCTTCAGTTACCATGTAAGCACGTGTTCTCTTGAATAGGAGGTTTCCATCACAATAAAAAAGCACCAATATAGTAGTGGCAATAGCATCTTCAATTTCAATTTTCACCTTATATCTAGAACACTAAGAAGAACTAGTCATGATGGCTTCAACTATTGCTTAAAGGACGAAAAGAAAAACCAAAATCATATAGATTAGTTTCTAGAGAGCTTGGCATGATATTAAGCACATGGGTAAAGCAGACATCACAATAATACATTCCTGAATCAGGAATGACAGCCCGCCCACACTTGCATGCTATGTACCATCACGAATCACCATCTTCAATAATTCATTTCACAGTGGCCATAACTTTGAAATATCAATCCTTTAAAAATAGACATAGACATCATAATCAATTACTAACTAACAAAATATTAAAGCATAAACCAAGTAGATGGCACACACTCAGAATGAAAATGTGTGATAAATATAACATACTCAACCAAGTTTACTAAGTAAGTGTAGAATAAACAAAATGGACACCAAACTCTTTAACCTCAATTAGCCGCTCTAAAGACTTTCTGGGATGCAGCCTCATAAAGTCATCCTCTAGAGATACCCTTTGGCCATCAGGTAGAAAATTTAGTGGCTGAGAACCAATTAAGCTAACAGCAGCAAGGCTGCAAAGAATCCAATGAAAAAAAAGGCATAAATTAGGAGATGTGACAAAAAAAAAAAGGAAAAACAAAAAGTCCATGTCCAGCATCCAAAAAAGGATAGTCCCCAACTAGTATAACTTCTTTATCATCACCACCTTCAACACATTAGCACTGGAAGCATCAATAATAGACTTTATAACTTCTTCAAGGTTTCTCTTTGTAGGTATGATCTTAACCTTGCCAGAAGGCTCAGCAGATCCAAGACAAATAATGTCATGAAGCACTTGGGAGGAAAGTTCCAATAAGAAACAACACACAGTTATAAACTTCCTCTTAGTAGTAGAATTGAATTTCAATTAAAATGTAAGGGTGTGAGGACCTCTACAGTAACTGAATCACCTTCAGATTCATCACAGTTCAGGCTGTAAATCGCAGGGAATGGTGGATTAAATAGGGTCTACATCCACTGCGTAGGTGAAGTGAATTACACAGGCTAATTATTAAACTTTTATTCCAAAAAATTAGATATAAAATCAAAGTAAACACTTTATTTTTTAATCATGACAAAGATAGAATGAAAAAATATAAAGCAACAACAAACCTTTGTAGGAGTCATCTTAGCCCCAACAAGTAGGAACATGGAAACAATGGTGTCATCATCATAGACGTATTTGACGTTGTATGTTCCATCAGATTGGCTTGTTAAAACGGATTTGCTTTCAATTTTGAATAAGAACTTCTCCTTATCAGAGAATTAAGCACAGAAGGGTAGCTAGCAACACGTCCACCCTAAAATAATTAAAGATAAAATACATAACAATGTAAAAGATATAAATCACACACTATATATATGAAAACTTTCAATGATATTAGCCTATAAAGAGCATGTTTGGTATGGCTTTTGATTAGCTTTTTTTTTTTGAGAAAAAAGCTGTTGTAATAGTATTTAATCATGTTTGGTAAAATTAGCTTCAGCTTTTGCATGAAATTCAATGTAAAATAAAAGCTTTTTAAAGCTAATTTTTATAATACTAAAGATTGAAGCTTATGATTTTAGCTTATAGATTATTCCTTATATTTTGATATTTAAATACTATTTTGTTCCCAATCAAATAATTTTTTTAATCATTATATACCTATTTTAGTAATTTAATGCATAAAAGTGATTCTTTTTTATATCATCTAAATGAATCAGATTAGCTTAAAATCGCTTTACAGCTCATACATCTAAACATAAAAATGAATTAATTATAATCGATTATAACAAAAAGCTTTTATATAATAATTGATTACTAAGCATAATCAAATTTTTGCAGCTTTTCCAAACACACACAAAGAATTAACCCTTTTTGCTTCAATTAACATGTTAGCACATGTTCTCTTAAACAATAGGTGTCCATCACAATAAAAAAACACCAATACAATGGTGGCAATAGCATCTTCAACTTCAATTTTGACCCTATACCTAGAACACCAAGAAGAACAGGTCACAATGGCTTCAACTGTTGCTTAAAGGATGAAAAGAAAAACCAAAACCATATGGACTTGTTTCTAGAGACCTTGGCATGATGTTAAGCACATGGGTAAAGTAAACGTCATAATAATACACTCTCAAATCAGGAATGACAGCCCGCCCACAATTGCATGCTACATACCATCACCAATCACCATCTTCAACAATTCCTTTCATAGTGGCCATAACATTGAAATATCCATCCTTTAAAAATAGACATAAACATCATAATCAATTACCAACTAACAAAATATTAAAGCATAAACCAAGTAGATGGCACACACTCAGAATGAAAATATGTGATTAATGTAGTATACTCAACCAAGTTTACTGAGTAAGTGTAGAATAAACAAAATGGACACCAACGTCTTTGACCTCAAGTAGCTACTCCAAAGACTTTTTGGGATGCAGCTTCATAAAGTCATCCTCTAGAGATACCTTTTGGCCATCAGGTAGAAAATTTAGTGGCTGAGAACCAACCAAGTTGACAGTAGCAAGGCTACAAAGAATCCAATGGAAAAAAAGGCTTAAATTAGTAGATGTGACAAGAAAGAAGGAAAAACCAAAAGTCCATGTCCAGCACCAAAAAAGGGATAGTCCCCAACTACTACAACTTCTCGATCTTCACCACCTTCAACATATTAGCGCTAGAAGCATCAACAACAGACTTCATAGCTTCTTCAAGGTTTCTCTTTGTAGGTGTGATCTTAATATTGCCAGAAGGTTCAGTAGATCCAAGACAAACAACGTCTTGAAGCACTTAGGAGGAAAGTTCTAACAAGAAACAACACACAGTTATAAACTTCCTCTTAGTAGTAGAATTAAATTTCAATTAAAATATAAGGGTGTGAAGACCTCAGGGGTAACTGAATCATCTTCAGATTCATCACAGCCCAGACTGTAAACTGTAAGGAATGGTGGATTAAATAGGGACTACATCAATTGCATTGGTGAAATGAATTACATAGGCTAATTATTAAACTTTTATTCCAAAAAAATTAGATATAAAACTAAAGTAAACGCTTTAAAAAAATCATGATGAAGATAGAATAAAAATAATACAAAGTAACAACAACCTTTGTAGGAGTCATCACAACCCCAAGAAGTTGGAATATGGAAACAATGGTGTCATCATCATAGACGTGTTTGACCTTGTATGTTCCAATAGATTGACTTGTTAAAATTGATTTAGTCTCAATTTTGAATAAGAGCTTCTTTCCTACTAGAGAATTGAGCACAGAAGGGTAGCTAGCAACACCTCCACCCTAAAATAATCAAAGATAAAATACATAACATTGTAAAAGAGATAAATCACGCACCGTATATATGAAAACTTTTAATGATATTAGCCTATAAAATGTTAACCCTTTTTGCTACAGTTATCATGTCAGCACATGTTCTCTTGAACAGGAAGTGTCCATCATGATCAAAAAGCATCAATATAGTAGTGGCAATAGCATCTTCAATTTCAATTTTGACCCTACACCTAGAACACCAAGAAGAATTGGTCACGATGGCTTCAACTATTGCTTAAATGACAAAAAGAATAAACAAAACCATATGGATTAGTTTTTAGAGACCTTGGCATGGCGTTAAGCACATGGGTAAAGCAGACATCATAATAATACATTCCGAATTAGGAATGACAGCCTGCCTACACTTGCATGCTACGTACCACCACTAATCACCATCTTCAACAATTCCTTTCACCGTGGCCATAACAATGAAATATTCATCATTTAAAAATAAACATAGACATCATAATCAATTACCAACTAACAAAATATTAAAGCATAAACCAAGTAGATGGCACACACTCTGAATGAAAATATGTGATTAATGTAGCATACTCAACCAAGTTTACTGAGTAAGTGCAAAATAAGTAAGATGGCCACCAACCTCTTTGACCTCAACTAGCTGCTCCAAAGACTTTTTGGGATGCAGCCTCATAAAGTCATCCTCTAGAGATACTCTTTGGCCATCAGGTAAAAAATTTAGTGATTGAAAACTAACTAAGTTGACAGCAGCAAGGCCACAACGAATCTAATTAGAAAAGGCATAAATTAGCACATGAGACAAAAAAAAAAGGGAAAACAAAAAAGTCCATGTCCAGCACCTAAAATAGGATAGTCTCCAACTACTACAACTTCTCCATCTTCACTAGCTTTAACTCATTAGCACAACGACCATCAACAGTAGACTTCATAGCTTCTTCAAGGTTTCTCTTTGCAAACATAATCTTAACCTTGCCAGAAGGTTCAGTAGATCCAAGACAAACAACATCATCAAACACTTGGGAGGAAAATTTATACAAGAAACAACACATAGTTATAAACTTTCACTTAGTAGTAGAAATAAATATCAATTAAAATGTAAAGGTGTGATAACCTCAGTAGTAACTGAATCATCCTCACATTCATCATAGCCCATATTGTAAACTTTAGGAAATGGAGGATTGAGCAGGGCCTACATCCATTATATAGGAGAGATGAATTACATAAGCTAATTATTAAATTTTTATTCCAAAAAATCAAATATAAAACAAAAGCAAACACTTTATAAAAACCATGATGAAGATAGAAAAAAAAAATACGAAGCAACAACAACCTTTGCATAAGTCATCTCAGCCCCAAGAAGTTGGAACATGGCAACAATGGTGTCATCATCATAGACATGTTTGACCTTGTATGTTCCAATAGATTGGCTTGTTAAAATAGATTTGGTATCAATTTTGAATAAGAACTTCTTCCCCACTAGAGAATTGAGCACAAAAGGGTAGCTAGCAACACCTCCACCCTAAAATAATCAAAGATAAAATAAATAACAATGTATAAGATATAAATCATACACCATTAATATGAAAATTTTCAACGATATTAGCCTATAAAGAATTAACCCTCTTTGCTTCAGTTATCATGTTAACACATGTTCTCTTAAACAGGAGGTGTCCATCACGATCAAAAAGCACCAATACAGTAATGGCAATAGCATCTTCAACTTCAATTTTGACCCTATACTTAGATCACTATGAAGAAGTGGTCACAATGGCTTCAACTATTGGTTAAAGGACAAAAGAATAAACAAAACCATATGGATTAGTTTCTAGAGACCTTGGCATGACATTAATCACATGGGTAAAGCGAACATCACAGTAATACATTCCCGAATCAGGAATGACAGCCCGCCCACACTTGCATGCTACGTACCACAACAAATCACCATTTTCAACAATTCCTTTCATAGTTGCCATGACAATGAAATATCTATCCTTTAAAAAAAGACATAGACATCATAATCAATTACCAACTAACAAAATATTAAAGCATAAACCAAGTAGATGGAACACACTCATATTGAAAATGTGTGATAAATGTAGCATACTCAACCTAGTTTGCTAAGTAAGTGCAGAATAAATAAAATGGACACCAACCTCTTTGACCTCTTTTAGCTGCTCCAAAGACTTTCTAGGATACATCCTGATAGAGTCATCCTCTAAAGATACCCTTTGGCCATCAGGTAGAAAATTTAATGGCTGAGAACCAACCAAGTTGACAACTGCGAGGCTACAAAGAGTCCAATAAAAAAAAGCATAAATTAGTAGATGAGACATAAAAAAAAGAAAAACAAACAGTCCAAGTCCAAGTCCAGCACCCAAAAATGGATAGTCCCCAACTACTACAACTTCTCCTTTTTCACCACCTTCAACACATTAGCACTGGGAGCATCAACAACAAACTTCATAGCTTCTTCAAGGTTTCTTTTTTTAGCCATGATCTTAACCTGGCAAAAGGTTTAGTACATCCAAGACAAACAACATCATCAAGCACTTGGGAGGAAAATTCCTACAGGAAACAACACACAAGTATAAACTTCCACTTAGTAGTAGAAACAAATATCAATAAAAATGTAAGGGTGTGAAGACCTCAGCAGTAACTAAATCATCTTCAGATTCATCACAGCCCAGGTTGTAAACCTTATGAAATGGTGGATTGAATAGGGCCTGCATCCCTTACATAGGTGAAATGAATTACATAACCTAATTATTAAACTTTTATTCCAAAAAATCAAATACAAAATAGAAGCAAACATTTAAAAAAAACTATAATGAAGATAGGAAAAAAAATACAAAGTAACACCAACCTTTGTAAGAGTCATCTCAGCCCCAGGATGTTGGAACATGGCAATAGTGGTGTTATCATCATAGACACATTTGACCTTGCATGTTCCCTCAAATTGGCTTGTTAAAACAGATTTGGTCTCAATTTCGAATAAGAGTTTTTTCCCCCACCAAAGAATTGAGCACAGAAGGGTAGCTAGCAACACCTCCACCATAAAATAATCAAAGATAAAATAAGTAACAATGTATATGATATAAATCACACACCATATATATGAAAATTTTCAATGATATTAGCCTATAAACATTTAACCCTCTTTGCTTCAGTTATCATGTTAGCACATGTTCTCTTGAACAACAGGTGTCCATCACGATCAAAAAGCCTCCATATAGTAGTGGCAATAGCATCTTCGACTTTAATTTTGACCCTATACCTAGATCATCAAGAAGAAGTGGTCACAATGACTTCAACTATTGCTTAAAGGACAAAAAGAATAAACAAAACCATATGGATTAGTTTCTAGAGACCTTGGCATGACATTAAGCCTATGAGTAAAGCAGACATCACAATAATACATTCCCAAATCAGGAATGACAACCCGCCCACACTTGCATGCTAAGTACTACCACCAATCACCATCTTAGACAATTCCATTCACTATGGCCATAACCATGAAATATATATCTTTTAAAGATATACATAGACATCATAATCAATTAATAACTAATAAAATATTAAAGCATAAACCAAGTTAATGGCACATACTCAGAATAAAAATGTGTGATAAATGTAGCATGCTTAACCTAGTTTGCCAAGTAAGTACAGAATAAACAAAATGGACACCAACCTCTTTGACCTTAATTAGCTACTCCAAAGACTTTCTAGGATGCAGCCTCATAAAGTCATACTCTAGAGATACCCTTTGGCCATCAGGTAGAAAATTTAGTGGTTGAGAACCAACCAAGTTGATAGCAGCAAGGCTACAAAGAATCCAATAAAAAAAAGTATAAATTAACATATGAGATGGGAAAAAATGGAAAAACAAACAGTCCAAGTCCAGCACCCAAAAAAGGATAGTCCCCAACTACTACAGCTTCTCCATCTTCACCACCTTCAACACATTAGCACTAGAAGTATCAACAATAGACTTCATAGCTTCTTCTAGGGTTCTCTTTGCAGGCGTGATCTTAACCTTGCCAGAACATTAAGCATATCCAAGACAAACAACATCATCAAGCACTTGAGAAAAAAATTCCTATAAGGAACACCACACAATTATAAACTTCCACTTAATAGTTGAAATAAATATCAATTAAAATGTAAAGGTGTGAACCTTAGGAAACCTCAGCAGTAACTGAATAATCTTCAGATTCATCACAGCTCAAGTTGTAAACCTTAGGAAATGGTGGACTGAATTGGGCCTACATCCATTACATAGGTAAAATGAATTATATAAGCTAATTATTAAACTTTTATTTTTTTTTTTGTCAAGAACCAAATCATCTCAAGAGTTTAAACTTTTATGTATAGGCAGAAGAGTGATGTATCTTTCTTTTTTTTTTGGTCTTAAATGTGATTAAGAGATTCTTCAAAAGAAATTATTGATCAAAAAAAAAAAGTAAAATACAAACACAAATAAGGGCAACAACACCCTATACAAACCTAAAAAAAACATTATTTAAATCTAAAATTAGGAAGACTAAACCTATTATGTTGAATGCAAGTCTATCCTAATGAAATCGAATCAAATCCCACCAAGAGAAGCATTTAGAAGCTTTTGTCCAAAGGAAGCTAATTTATCCGCACGATAGTTATTCCCTTCCAAGTCTATAAATATCAGATACCTTGAATTGCATTTACCCTTAAGTGAGTAGGAGACAATTAATCTACTTATTTCGTAGTGTCTAGTTGAACAACTCCGGTAGATGATTAAAAATTTTGCTTGAACTACCAAAGAAGAATCACACTCCAACCACAACTTATGCCATCCTTTCTCAAAGGCCACTTGGATATGTTATTGTGGGGCTTACATCCCGGGTAATTGTTAACTCACCCACTGAATTGAATTCTTAATACCATAATAATCATTCATCCCCAGGCTAGGTTCATAAAACACCCAAGAATCGTTCTCCGAGCATAATCTCTAAAAATAACACCACCACCATGACAACATGACCAGAGAACCTTATATATATATATCCGAATTAGCTTTGATCCAACCACGGAGGAGGAATCCAATCCACTTGAATGATTAAGAAGGAGCTTTACTAGGATGACCATTGAAATACATATTCCTAAAGGATTTTAGAATTAAAAACTCCTGCATAGAAGAGGTCATATGGTTCTTGGAGAATTTTCCCGATAGAGAAGTGGAGGCTATAACCATACAAATGTGTCAAATGACACGATTTGATAGCCACCGATTTATTGTGAAATCTTACGTAGGCGAGCTTGTTTCTACAATGCCAAGGTGTGGTCCAAAAGATGTTAAAATATAAATATAAAACAGAAATGACATCTCTAACTTGAGACACCCATCCTTCATTACCATTATTGCAAATAAATATCAAGAACAGCGCCCAAAGAAGAAACATCAACAGTAAATAGTGAAATTTATAATAAAAACAATTCAACTTAACCAAGACCATAGCTTGTTTGCAAAGTACATTCGAAGAATAAAATAGCAGTGAGATCACAATAGTATTTCCCGGATCAACACAACAAACACATAATCGTTGCAAAAACAGCGAAATGCACCCTTTGATGAGTGAACGATGCACATTTATCATCAATTGGAATCTTATCATGAAGTAATCGCATAAACTATAAAGGATTTGGAGGGAGGAATAAAAGTGCTATAACTCATCAATTTATCCAAATCATAGCATTGTACGCATTCTACGAAGATGATAGGTTGAATAGGTTTCATCGTCACGTGCAACCAACTGCTTCCCCCAAGGTCAACGAAGACCTCATTGTCTATTCGCAAGCACTAACGAACTTGATTTTTGCTTTTTGAATGATCCTCAATCATGCTCCTCACAAACTCTTGGAATTATCATTTGAGCAATATCAACAAGGTTTGCCCAACGGATCTAGGACATTTCAAGGATAAACAAAAAATGGAGCAGAATTATCCACCATGATTATGAATGAAATGACCAATATAAGCATCAAGGACTTAAGATTTTTGTGTAACCTACATCGGAATATGCATAGATTCCACTAGAGGATGGCCTAACTAATTATCCATTTTCAAGGTTCAATTAATGTTTTAAAACCATCACCTAAAAGCCATAAAGAGTTAGCCTCACACTCTCATGTTCTTCACTCACTTAATCTTTATACCACTCTTAGTCCTTTAAGATTGAAGATTTGACATATTTCACATTAGGCTTTCACATAGGTTCTAATTTGAATCCTTATGATTCCAATTTATCAAAAAAATAGCCCACTCAAAAATACTTAGAGGCAAACATTTCCATTCAAGTCATGATAGCTTCAAAAGTAATTTCTTGACCTATTTAAATGCCTAAGTGATTTAATTCCAAGACCTCTTTTTCAAATGGCACCGTTTTGATGTCATACCTTATGCCAAGCAACCTTGTTTACTATACCTTTTTCGACATTGATGTCACCAAATTTCAAACAAAGTTTCTCATGCATTTTTCAAGATGTTTTAGGAAGGATATAGGCTTTCAAATGGCATAAATCAGATCATTCCGATATCGAAAGCTCGAGTATATGAGCATACTTTGCATTACAGATTTTATAAGCTCCACTCTTCCCATTAGATATAAACTTTTATTCCAAAAAATTAGATATAAAATAAAAGCAAACACTTTAAGAAAACCATGATGAGGATAGAAAATAAATGCAAATCAACAATAACCTTTATAGGAGTCATCTCAGCCCCAGAAAGTTGGAAAATGGTAATAATAGTGCCATCATCATAGACATGTTTGACCTTGTATATTCCATTAGATTGGCTTGTGAAAATAGATTTGGTCTTAAATGTGATTAAGAGATTCTTCCCCACCAAAGAATTGAGCACAGAAGAGTAGCTAGTAGCACCTCCACCCTAAAATAATCAAAGATAAAATACATAACAATGTATAAGATATAAATCACACACCCTATACACATACCTATTTTTATTTTCTAGGGTAAAATTAATATGTTTAAGTTATTGTTATTCACATAACTGACTTTAGAGTAACCATCTTATGTTGAATGCATCGGGGAAAACGAAAATGTTGTGGGGTTCAAGAGAAACACCAAGAAATCTCCTTTGCAAATTTTCGGATAATTGACTCCCCCAAGACCTAATTCCAACTTTGTTAAATCAATTCCAATGCTTAAAAAAAATGAAGTATGGATAACCAACATATAGACCATAACCACGAAAATGGTTTTCTTAAAATCTTTCAAGGGTTTTCCATTTTTTCCTAACCAATAAAGTTGATGGCGACTCCCTTTGAATTCATTTTGTTCTTTAAAATTTTGGTTGCCTCCCTTCGTGGTTCTGGTTACGATAGATGGCGACTTCATTGGGGACTGGTTAAAAAGTCAAGTCTAATAAAGTTAGTCATGTAAATTTTATAACCTTTGCATATTTCTTTTACCCTTATTATTTTGTGAGTCAATGTTTTTGTTTTTTAATTTATTACATTTTGCTATTATACATAGTTGAACCATAGGGTAGATGATTATTATGGTGATTTGGTTTCATTTTGGCTTTGTTTTGGAGATGGATGGGTTATGATTACTAGATTCATAGCACACATCCTACCTCATATACTTTTGGGCTCTATACTTGAGCCTTGGGATGCTATAAGAGCATAAAGAACTTTAGTTATGTTATTGTGGGGCTTATGCTTCCCTGGTAATTGTTAATTCACCCACTCAGATTGTTACTAGTGTCATGTACTATCATATTATGACTTATTCATCCCTGTGGCTAGGTTCATAGAACCGGGTCCTTATCATTTGGATAGGGACAATCTAAGAACCACTTCCACTAGGGATATAAAACTAGCCTTGAATACCTTGCATTGATTGAGTTACCCTAGAGGTCATCCAATCAAGCAAAAGCGTAAGTTATGTTTGTTAGACATAAGCACTTCCCAACCCTGAGATAGGCTTTAGTTAAGAGACTTGGGGGCTCGTTGCTTGTTATATCTCCCTTGGTCCTCCATCCGTCTTCCAATTCTCAAAATAAAAGTTTGTTATCTATTTATAACAGATTTGATTCATGTTTTCTTCTTGCATGTTCTCATTTTGGAAAAAAAAAATTATAGTTTTTCATCCTTTCATTCCCTTAAAAAAAAGAAATAAAATCTAAAGAATTTTAATTTACCATTTTTAATTTCCATCTTAGCATTAGTCTTACATTCATTTCCTCTTAAAAAAAGAAAAAATTCTTGAAAAATTCAAATTTTGAATAAACTTCTCCTAATACTAATTTATTTTCAAATTCTTAGATTTCACCTTTATGCCAATGCATGTTTGTTTGAAGCGCAATTCACCCCATAATTTTTCATACCTTTAACCAATTATGATCTCTTTCAATTCCTAATCATCTTGAACCTTTTTGTAAATCCTAACTTTACCTTGGAGTAAACATCGTCAATTTTTCCAATTTTCTTCATCCCAAAATATTATTCCAAGAGTTCCTCCATTGTTAAACATTTTCAGATTTTGCCTTTGATACATGTTTGACCTTCTTTACCGTAATTTGTACATGGAAATCATTGAATTCAAGAAATTGTTGGTCATTTGGCAAGATTAAGATTAAGTTAATACCATAAAGAAGCTTGAGGCTTCATGTTGATCATACTAGTGTGTTCTTGTTTTGCACTTCAATGTCTTTCTCTAAACTTTGTTTCCATCAAGAAGGTGTTTTTGTTACTCTTCAACCAAGTGTCTCTTATCCCCGTTATTTCATCATTTGATATACAATTTCTTTAGTGTCTTTCATCCCTGTTGTCTTAGCCTTTGATACGTCATTTCTTCATATTCCAAAAAAAAAAATAGAGAGAGAGAAATTTGAAAAAGAGCAAATCAAAACACATCAGTTGTAGTTTTGTCTTTGGATTAAATTTTTAAAAATAAACAATCATGATTTGAAATGAGGATTGATCATTTATCTTTATCCTTTTTTTTAAAAAAATTCATAATTCATTTTCACCCTATTAGAGCCTGAATGTTTCCTTCAGATAACCTTGGACAAGGATCACCCTTACACTAGGGGCTTGCACTTAATGAAGATCAACTATTATCAGTTAGGTGTTACATAGTTTATAAATACTTATTTCAAGAAAATAGAAGAGCAAAGTATGAAAAAAATTAATGCAAAAGTGAATGAATAAAATTCAAAAGTGAATGAAAAAATGTGTTTCATGGGAATTTTTGACGACCATTGTCCTCAAAGTGAAAAAGAAATTGATAAAGTGTGTTATCATGTGGAGAAGTTAATGATCGTTGATCCTGATTAATCCTTAAACACTTGTTTGAGCCTTTAATATCTTTTTATTTCATAACTCCTTTAATCGTTCGCCATTTTACAAGCTTGATAAAGTTCATTCTGATCATTAATTGATTGTTTTATTTTCACAAACTTTAATTTTGAGATAAAATGATTTTGCCCTTTCAAATCCTTAGTCCCTTACTCTAAAGAAAAAAAAAAGAGAGTGAAAAAGAAATGATGAAAAAGAGAGTTTTCTTGAACCTTGAATAAAAGGATACTTGTGATTTTTTTTTATGGAAGTAAATGTTTAGACAATTCACTAAATGTTTGAAGTAAGAGACAATGAAAACGCCTAAAAAGAAGTTGATTGTCAAATCCTAAAGATCATCTTGAGTCTTGGACTTTTAACTTAGGGGCTTGAAAAAGCTAAATAGTTGTTTCTTGAATTGATACTTTAATGCTTGGGGGCTTGTTTCTTAATGCTTGATCTCCATTGTTACCTCTTCAAATAACTCCTGCTTTTC
The DNA here is from genome assembly GCA_029884595.1 of Ormosia semicastrata. Classification (NCBI taxonomy): domain Eukaryota; kingdom Viridiplantae; phylum Streptophyta; class Magnoliopsida; order Fabales; family Fabaceae; genus Ormosia; species Ormosia semicastrata. The sequence goes on along the minus strand of JAQQTO010000053.1, from coordinate 49,963,005 downwards.
CTACTAGCTTTTAAACTTATCTTATTTGTCCTTGAGCGAATAAACTTGTATTGTGACACATTGATGAATGCATTTGAAGATTTTCATTGGGAATGCAATTTTATTTGAGTTTTTCATGGATTCTGATTTAGATCTGAAAAGACATTTGGTATAAAAGGAATTTCATGTCAGATTTTCTTTTGAACAAATATTGGAATTTCAAACCTTCAATAATAATGTTACCTTTTTTTTATGAAGCTTTTTCATTATTTTGATATGCATTTGATCTAGTTTTTCTTCCTCCAGGTTTTGTGAAACCAAGTTTGCTTCTTCTAGACCTTGAATTGTCTAGTTTGTCTGTTTCAGATTTTTGAATAACTCATTGTTGTGTAACTAGACCTTGAGTTATCTAGTTTGTCAGTTGATTCTTTAAATGACTCAATGTTTGTTACTAGACCTTGAGTTGTCTAGTTTGTCAGTTACGAGTATTTGAATGACACGTTGTTGTTGTTAGGCCTTGAGTCACTTAGTTTGTTAGTTGCAGGTTTTTGAACAACTTGTTATGTCAATAGACCTTGAGTTGCTTAGTTTGTTAGTTACGAGTCTTTGAATGACTTATTTTTTTCGCTAGGCCTTGAGTTGCCTAGTTCATTAGGTTCAGGTTTCTGAATAACCTTGTGTTTGTTGCTAGGCCTTAAGTTGCCTAGTTTGTCAGTTACATGTTTTTGAATAACCTGTTATGTTACTAGGCCTTGAGTTGTCTAGTTTATCAGTTACAGGTTCCAACCTCATGGTTTTAAGCCTCAAACATAGTAACCCTATCAACTTCAAAACAACAACTATCATGGAGCTTTGCCCACCATACATCGACACTCAACCATGGCCTATACCCTTATCAACCAACAATCTCACACACCCATTAGCCATAAATCTCCATTATCTTCAATTCAAGGTCATCACACCAGAACCCCAACACCCTAGCCTCATAAATTTTGAAGCACCACCACCTAGAACAACATCCGAACTTGCTCAAGAACCCAAAATTGTACCACTCCTAAACCACCCCAACAACCACTAGCCTCGTCACCATGAGACTCGTTAGAAACACAACACCACCATCCCCATGCCCAAACCAATAGAAAGTCCATCGCGAGCCACCATGCTGAGTCTAAATCGTCATCTCCTTCCTCACACGCAACTGCCATCTCTGCTGCCAAACGATAATCCAGCACTATCGCACGTGGAGCCACCATTTACCACCATCACTTCTGGCCAGCCACCATCACGTCGATACAGGCAGTTCACCGGTTGATTACCCTACCGTTGTTGGGAGTTGGGTGTCATCGAATCTAACTCCCTTTTTTTGTGATTCTAATATTTCTATATCATTTTTTTCATTTATTTATCCAGGTTGGTTTAGGATTTTAGGATGATGATGTCTTGGGTTTGGTTGGTGTCTTGGGTTAGTTTGGTTTGGACCTTAATTGCTATAATGGACTAAAGTCTGACTTTGTTTCTGTCTTGTTTAGGTAAATAACATATAAATTATTCTTTTAAGGTAAAAGAAGTCCTTTGGGTATAATTATATATATTTTTTTGATTTGTTAGGCATCAAGGAAAAGTTTTAGGATAAATGTTTTGCAGTAGTTAACCAAGTTTTGTTAGTAGGTTCAATATATTTATATTATTTTGTTAAGGAAAAATATAAAATAAAAATTAAAAATAAGAAAATACAAAAAAATGAGAAAATATCAAAAAATTTAAAAATACAAAAAAAATGTTTTAAAAAAGATTTAAAAAAAGTAATATTGTGGTTTAGTTTGAATTGAGTTCAGATTTTTTTTTACTTTGTTGAATTTGGCTTGTTGCCCTAATTGTTATACTAATTGGCATGTTACTTTATTTTACTTAATCCATTGTTGACAATTATTTGAACATCTTAATTTTCTTTAATTAATTAAAATTGACTAACTCACACTTATTTTATAAAGAACGACGTGATTTTGTGTTTCTCATTGCATCAGGGGATATATAGGAGCAAAAACTTTTTTCTGCACAAGCCAAAATTTAATTTTCATAATTTAGTTTTTGATTTTATTTTTATGTTCCTTGTCTTGTAAATATTTTTATACAAGTTTTATTTTTATTTTGCTTGTAAATATTGTGATTTATATTTTCTTGACATTGTAAATATTGTTATTGTTGATACTTACCTTTATTTATTTTTTGAGGAAAAATTAATATGTTTAAGTTATTATTATTCATACAACTGACTTTAGGGTAATTGTCTTAAGACAAATGTATTAGGGGTGTTGCGGATTCAATCTCCACATTTCTCTATGCGTAATTGACTCCTAAACTTAACTTTTTTTTCGTAGATTGGTTTTCTTAAAATCTTTCAAGGATTTTCCAAAATTTCCTTGGCCAATAAAGTTGGTGGCAACTCCCTCTAAATTCATTTTGTTTTTTAAAATTTTGGTTGGCTTCTGCCGCAGTTCCGGTCGTGACATTGGCATTCAACTAAAAGATTGTATCAACTAACAAAATCAAAGCATTAACTCGAACTTCCAAAAACTGCATGTATCCAATTGAGGTAGTGGGTGAAGAAAGACCCTCAAGGCTTTGAACCCTTTGATATCCCTTTATTTTGGTGTGTTGAGTGCAGATAGTTTCTTTGAATGCAATTTTCCTTATTATGCTCAATTTTTGTGTTGATAAATCCTGAACGAAGTGATTAACATATCGATAATACATTCATTCAACTTGTTCTCTTGGGACATGACAATCTTTAATCACACTATATTACTTGTTCAACCTATGCACTTGCGGATTACCCAACAACATACGTGTCAAAGAACTTAAAACAAAACAAAACTACATTAACAGAGAGCTAAAAGATGTATGAAAGCAAATACATCTTTAATTCAATGAAACATGACTAGTAATTATTAGGAAAGTAATGCTTGACATCCAAAATTATTTGATAGAATTCAATTAAAATTTACCAAGATTCAAGTATGGTTGTTAGATAAGTTTGAACATTTTCACCTCCAAGTTTAGAAAACTTCAGAAATTGTTGAGAAGATTTACAATTTTAGGACTTCTCTAAGAAAAAGAAGACACAACTCAATCCACCTTCTTGTGTCTTTGCTAACTTCAAAGGTTCTTTCAAGTGACACCCATCCAATCAAATGAAAGGTCTACAAGCACTTAAGAAACCCCTCTTCACAACATCAATTCACATGTATAATCTTTGGAAGATAGGTTGTTGAGTAATTATGGGCTTGTCAACTTGAACCTTCAAGATGGAACCTGAGTTTTAGCTCCTAACCTTCTTACAATAGTCTCGGATTATGCTATACTGCTCAATAGTAGCACCTAGCATCTTCTGTATTTCCTTTCTCCTAGCCCAATATGCTTTGGTCATTGATATCTCAGCTATGCATTTATCCTTAACATTTTGGATTATTGGTGCCAATTTAATTTTTTTTATCCATTTTCATTATCGCACTTAATTTCTCTATAACCCAATTGGAAGAAGCCAAGTATACCTTGAAGGTTCTACCATATGTGTGTTTTCCCTTGAAAGTCTTTACAGTGTAAGTCATAGAACCACCCACCTTGCTAACAAAAGCCAATCGTTGACAATCTAGACCAATGCAGTTAAATATGGACTCAACTTGTCAATATTTGCATACCTCACATCTCTACCATTTAACAATACATATTCCTTAATTGCCTTCCTAAATTGAGTAGTGGAATTAAATTCAAGCCCTGCTCTCCATGGATAGTCATGCCTCATTTCTACAGAGTTGTATCTTGGAGATCTGGGTTTGATTTGGACATCTCTATCACTAGATCTACCAATGCTATCCAATGACTCATTGTCATATCTAGAATCAGATTTAGCATAGGATATAAAGGGATTTTTGCCAGGTCCTGTTTCATTTGTTTCATGTGTGGGATTTGGGATTGAAGGACCAACAACATTAATGTACATGTATTTGTCCATTTCAGGTTGAATTGGTTATTCTTGGTTTGTAGGTTGTTCAGGTTCTATAGGGTTTTCAAAGTGATCATCATGATCACCATCATTCGTACTTTCATAAAATCTAATGTGCATTGCACTGCCATCACTACTCTCCCCTCATCCTCAACTTCTTCTTCAATCTTATCACTACTTCCCATCTTAGTTTCATCAAGGATGTAGTCCTCATCCACTAAGATTACTTCAATTCCATCATTTTTCTTATATTTGAAACAAACATATAACTCAGTCTCTTTTATAATGGTACTTAATAGTAATCTGGCTATGGCAATGTAGTCAGAAATCATTCTTTAACTCCTTTAACCTACTATTCATTAGAGTCATCAAGATGGGTTTGGCCAGTTAGGTTGACTCAATCCATTCTTTTTTTTTTTTATATAAGTTGGGTTTTTGATTTTATGACTTATTTAAAGGTAGGTCAGTCAACTAAGCTCAATTATGTTACAGGTCGATGTAAGGTAGGCAAGCATGGGGCGGAGCGAGGCGGTCTAACTTGCCTATATTAAAAAAAAAACCTTGTGTTCTTCACATCTTAGTCTTTCTACCTTCAATTATTCACAAAGAAAGAGCACGTGGGTTTATTCGATGGCACCACAATGAGGGACTACATGAGCAATGAAGCCTAAGCATGTGGAAGAGTAGTTTGCAACATTGGATCTAAACAACGACAGAGTTTTCTTGCAAGTAGAGCTCTGCACTGCCATCAAGCCCATGAGATGGTGACATCATTAGAGCTCTACACCGTCATGGAGTTATGATGCAACTCTGCAACTCCATCTTTGAGAAGTTCGACGATGACAACAATGACACCGTTGGTCGTGATGAGTTCAAGTTGGAGAATGGAGACAAAGATCGGGCTTACCATATCGTGCTTTCCCAATTTGGATAGACCTTGAAGATGATCCTTAGAACTTCCTTCAGGACACCACAATTCTCGAACCTTTCAAGATTGCATATGCTTGATCTAAAGCTTTTCTTAACATCTTTTGATTTATTTTTTGTCTAAGGTGATCTTTCTGATAAATAAGCAATTTCTTCTTCTTATTTTTTTCTAGTAAATAGTGAATTTAGAAATGTTACTAAGAAAAAGGGAATTTTTTTTTTTAGGAAATGAAATTAATCAATTTGTTGTTTTGATGATTTGATGTTCAGTATAAGCAAGGTAGGATTAGATTAATATGTTCTTTTGATTCCGTGTATTAGTTTATTACATTACGGGTGGTGGGATGGGGTGCGGCGAGTTCTTTTCATTCTATGTATTAGTTGATTACATTAATGGTTGCAATAATAACTTGTGTTAATGCATATAGTTGCTATTAGCACCACCCGTAGCTTTTGTGTCACAACCAATTAGACTTATTGAGTTTTCTTCAAAATTTTCAGAACAATTAGAACAAAGATAGGCATTTGCAATTAGTGTACATAATGAATGCCATTGCAAGTGGTGGGCCTATCCCTATCTCTTTCTTTTTTCCCTTATTCCAATTCCAGGATGGAAGTTGACGACAATTTCAAAGGTGTCTTCCATGTCCTTTCACTTACAAATCGCAATAACAATTCACAAACCTTTATTCCAACTACAACCCATGTTGTCTTTTAAATCATTTTAATATTGGGGCGACAATATACTAGAGAATTAATTAAATTACACAAGCACTATCTAGGGTTTAAGTTCAAATAATTAAAATTAATGAAGGAGTAATTGAGTTATTTAGTTTTAGAATCGGGTTGTGTGAATTATTTTTCTGCCAAGGAATATGATCTGGGGTATTGATTTCTCTTATATGGGTTGGAGCCATTAACTTTGCAGCCATTACTGGGGGCATTGCAGGTGTGACGACGGTTCCACCATTTGCTCGAAATTCGTCATCTAGGTCTGAGCCAAAGGCTCCGGTAGCTATGTAGTGGTGGTTATGGCGAAGATAGAGTCATGGTGAGAGAGAAATTGTGAGATGGATATGGGTCTGATTTGATGAGGATGACTTTTTGGTGTTAGAATTTTTTATTCATGGACTAGCATAAATTATATTATATTTCTGTGAAATTCAGATTAATTGGATGTCAAAATTATTAGAGTATTTTGTTTAGTCCAAATTATGATCAGTATTGTTAATGGGCCTATTGTTGTAAAAACATTGCTCATATATATGGGTTTTATTTTATGGGTCCTATATATGAGTTTACAATAGTGGGTAGGTTTAACCCATTTTTAACTGTTTTATATATACAGGGAGATGCCCCTATTCCTAGTCACTCTAGTGCATACAGTTGCCCCCATTGATATTGATGCGTGAGCGACTATTATGGGATAGGAATAGTATCTCCCCCTCATTGTGTTTTTCTTTTCAGGATTTTCACAATGGCTTCCTCATCGACGCTTTTTCAAGGTAACCCTAAAAACTTTTTATATGTATTGATATGTCATAAATTATTGAGATTAATAGATTCGATAAATTTCTATCAATTGGTATCAAAGCCAATTTTAATCCTAATTGTGACTATTATTTTTTTTTTATTTTACATACAAAATATATGAGATTTAAAATTATAGAAATATGAAATATTATAATATGTATATTTCATCTTCAATTCAAAGTCTTCTTTTAAAAACTAGATGATCACGTCTGTGTCATCTTGTTTTCGTTGTGCGTGCTTTGTTGTTGCAATTGTCTAATTCTTTTCTCACGCGGCACTGTGCATAATGTAGTCTTTCACCTTTTTTTTTTGTTGTTTTTGTGGACGCTCCTCTTTTTTCTTTTTGTTTTCTTTTATTTTAAAATTGTGTGTAATCAAAATTTTAGTGAGATAATTTTGTTCGGTTATTTTAAGTTTAAAAAATAAATAAATAAATAAATATGTATATTGAATTATAATATTGTGAATTCACAAAGAATTTTATTTATTTATTTTTCATACCTATTTATTATTTATTTCAAAATTTATAGAGAATAAAATTGTTAAAAATATATAGTATCCTTTTTTTGTCTCTAAAATTTTTTGTGTATTATTGTAATGCTACTAGGCATGATATATATTGTGCACTCTCAAAGTTGATATTGTTTGGTCACTTAAATAATTTTGGTGTTATTTTGTGCATAAATTAATATATAATATTTTGAAAGCTATATGTTTTGTTATTATTTATGTGATTTAATTCTGAGAGTTGCTGTTTAAAGTATTGTAATATTGTTTTGAGGCACTTTTCATGATTGTGAGCTCGCCTTCACGGGACCAATTATGTTGAGGTGTCAATTTTGGTAATATTTTGTTAATAATGTTACATTAGAAATTATGTTGATAATGCGCTTACCCTATCAGTTTGCCTTTATGAATGTAATTTCTGATGATTTATTAAGTGATGCTATTTTGAGCACTTTTCATAATTGTGAGCTTGCCTTCACAGGACCAATTGTTGTAAGGTGCTATTTCATTGATAAAAATATTGTTATGTTGTGGCTTTGGAGATTATATTGATAATGCGCTTACCCTATCGGTTTACCTTTATTAATGTGATTCCTGATAATTTGTTAAAGGCATTGAGGTTCTGACCTTAGAGTTCTCAGTATCCTTTTGGTACTAGCTTTAGAGACATGATTTTGATGTTTGTGAGAGTCTACTCATGTGTTGTAATTCGGGACCCTTAGGTGGGATTACAATTGCATGGGAAAACTCGTTTATGGTTTTGCTCAAATATTGTACATATTGATATGCTTGACAAAATCTCCCTTTAATGTATCGTTCTTTCAGCTTCATCGATGCAAATGAGTGTTATAACGAAATTGAATGAGACTAATTTTGAGGATTGGGTAGATTTTGTGAAATTATTCCTTGCTGTCTCTAATGTTGATGCTGCTCTCACTGAGGATAAACCTTAGAGACCCATAAATGCATCTTCTGCTAGAGATAAGAAGAAGCATGAAAGGTGGGTTCAATCCAATAAAGTTTGTTTGATGACTATAAGTATAGCATGGAGAAGACTATTAAAGAGAGCATTCCTGAAACAAATAATGCTAAAGAGCTTCTCGAGTATGTTGGTGAGAAATTCAAGAAGTTTGATAAAACTGAAAATACCTATTACCTTTCTTTGTTGACAAAGACTACATATGATGGTGTGAGTGGTATCCGTAAACATGTTTTGAAGCTTGTGAACTGGTACAACAAGTTGAGGTCCATGAAAGTAGAGTTGGGAGAGGATTTCCTGGCCTAGCAGGTGTTTGAGTCTCTTCCGACTAGTTTTGATGTCCCGAGAACCACTTACAACTCTCAAAAGGAGGAGTGGACTGTTGATAAACTTATATTTGTTCTTACTCAAGAGGAGCATACCATGAAGAAGGGTAAGACTCATAGTGTTTAGTTTGTTTCACATAAGAATGGTGAAAAGAAGAAGAAATTTGCTAAAAGGAAGAATAGTAAGCCTCAGTTTAAGAAAAAGTGGAATGATAAGCCTGGATATTCTTCTAAGCCATCTTCTGGTCCTGGTGAGTCTTCTGGTGTTAAGCCCAAATATCGATTTAATGAAAATTGTAAGTTCTGTGATATATATGGGCATAAGCAGTTTGATTGTTTAAAGTTTAAGAGCTGGCTTGAGAAAAAGAAAGATAATCCCTTGGCTCTAGTATGTTTTGAATCAAATCTAGTTGATGTTCCTTCAAATACTTGGTAGTTAGATACTGGTGTAACTATTCATGTTACAAATTCATTGCAGGAATTCAGAAGCAGGAGGAAACCAAGTGAAGGGGAGTTGATGATCATAGTAGGAAATGGAGCTAAAGTCAAAGTAGAACATATAGGAGTGGTTTCATTAAAGTTGTGTAGTGGACATGATTTAATTTTGAAAGATACAGTTTATGTGCCTTCTATGAGGATGAATTTGATTTCAGTTTCTGTTTTGGATGATTGTGGCTACTCTTTCCATTTTAGTAATGCAAAAGTTTCTTTATATTATGATTATGTTCTTGTTGGTTCTGGAGTCTTGTCTAATGGTTTATACATGTTGAATGTTGATTCTCTTTCTATTGATCAACGAGATTCAAATATTAATAATGTTGTTGGGAACAAGTGTGGTAGAGTTACTGAAAACTCTTCTATGTTGTGGCACAAACATTTAGGACACATCTCTAGGGAGAGAATGGCGAGGTTGATCAAGGAGAATATTCTTCATGATCTGAACTTCTCTGATTTTGATACCTGTATTGATTGTATAAGAGGGAAACTTACTGCTAGAGTCAGAAAGAGTGGTTACCAGGAGTGAAGGGATGCTACAGTTGATTCATACAGATATTTGTGGGCCCATTACTCCTATTGCTATGAGTGGTTTTAGGTACTTTATCACATTTATTGATGACTTCTCTAGATACGACTGGATTGATTTGCTGCGTGAGAAATTTGATTCTTTAAATGCCTTTAAAGCATTCAAAGTCGTTGTTGAATTGAAATTTAGTAAGTAGATCAAATGTATGAGGTCTGATAGAGGTGGTGAATACTATGGCAGGTATGATGAAACTGATAGAAATCCTGGACCTTTTGCTAGGTTCTTACATGACTGTGGTATTGAGGCACAGTACACCATGCCTGGCACTCCACAACAAAATGGAGTTGTATAGAGACGAAATCGTACTCTTATAGATATGGTGAGATATATACTTAGTCATTCTACTCTTCCAGAATTCTTGTAGGGAGATGCCTTGAAGACGCTGCTTATATATTGAATCATATGCTAAGTAAATCTGTGCTGAAAACTCCATATGAGCTTATGATAGGCAAACGGCCTACCTTGAGGCATTTCTGTGTTTGGGGTTGTAGGGCAGAGGTGAGACCTTATAACTCACATTTAAAGAAGCTTAATCCCAAAACCATCAGTGGTTTCTTTATTGTCTATTGTATTGGCTCAAGAGGTTCTAGGTTCTATTGTCCTTCTCATACTACTAGAGTTATTGAATCTGATCGAGCTGTCTATTTTGAAGGGGACTTAGAACATTGTGGAACTCAAGAGCAGCGTATTGTTGATTTCAGTGAGGAGCATGTTGTTGTTCCTATTCTTATTGATCCCTTTCTAGGAATAATGTCATCTCCTTTGATTTATAATGATAATGTTGTTGATCTTGTTGATAATGTCAATATCCCTTAATAAGTAAAAAATAATGTACAGATTCCAGATGTTGCTATGACTCCACTGAGAAGATTTAAGTGGGTTCCAATATCCACTGAGTCTACTAGATTCAGGGATTATGTTATGTACCTGCAGGAGCATGAATTTAATTTAGTTGAAGATTCTGATCCTATTTCTTTTTAAGAGGCCATGGTTAGTCCTGATAATGCACAATGGCTAGTGGTTATGGAGGATGAGTTAGCTTCTATGAGAAAGAATAATGTTTGAGAATTGGTGGAGTTGCCTATTGGTTGTAAAACAATTGGTTGTAAATGGGTCTTTAAGACTAAACGTGATGCTAGAGGTGAAATTGAGAAGTATAAGGCCAGATTTGTTGCCAAGGGATATAACCAGAGGAAATGCATTGATTATAAGGAAACTTTCTCACCGGTCTCTACTAAAGACTCTTTTCGTGTTGTGATGGCCTTGGTTATTCATTTTGATTTGGAGTTTCATCAAATGGGTGTTAAGACCACATTCCTAAATGGTGATTTGTATGAGGATGTGTATATGGATCAACCTGATGGTTTTGTTGAAGATGGTAAAGATCATATGGTATGCAAATTGAGAAGATCCATTTATGGATTGAAACAGGCTTCCAGGCAATGATATTTGAAATTTGATTATATTGTTAGTTCTCTTGGTTTTAAAGAGAATATTGTTGACTAATGCATTTATCTGAAGTTTAGTGGGAGCAGATTCATCATTCTTGTTTTATATATTGATGATATATTGTTGGCTAATAATGATATTATTTTCCTGAATGAGACTAAGCAGATGTTGACAACACATTTTGATATAAAAGATCTTGGTAATGTCTCTTTTGTATTAGGTATTGAGATTCACCGTGATAGATCTCATGACATTCTTAGCTTGTCTCAAAAAGCTTATATTGAAAGGATTCTGAATAGATTTAATATGAAATCTTGTAATCCTTGTGTTGCACCTATTCAAAAGGGTGAAAGACTCTCTAATACCTAGTGTCCTCAAAGTGATAAAGATGTTGCTGAAATGAAGAACGTCCCATATGCTTCCGTTGTTGGCAGCCTTATGTATGCTCAAGTTTGTACACGTCTTGATATTACTTTTGTTGTTAGTGTACTTGGAAGATACTTGAGCAAACCTGGTGTGGCTCATTGGCAGGCTGCAAAATGAGTTATGAGGTATCTACAGGGTACCAAAGATTGTATGCTCACTTATAGGAGGTCTGACCGCCTTGAGGTGATAGGTTATACTGATTCTGATTATGGTGGTTGTCCAGATGACTACAAGTCCACATTAGGGTATATCTTTATGTTAGCAGGAGGAATTGTTTCTTGGAAGAGTGTTAAACAGACACTTACAGCTACTTCTACTATGGAGGCAGAGTATATAGCTTGTTATGAGGCTACGCGTCAAGCGATATGGTTGAAAAATTTGATTACTGAATTTCTTATTGTGAATAGTATTTCTAAGCCTCTTACTATTTATTGTGATAACTCTGTCGTAGTGTGCTTCTATCAAATTAATAAAAGCTCAAAGCGTTCAAAACATTTTGATACAAAATTCATGTTTGTTAGAGAGAAGATTCAGGAGTTTCAGACTTGTTTCGAGCATATCCCTGCAGAACTTATGGTTGCAGACCCATTAACCAAAGGTTTAGCTATTAAAGTTTTTGTTGATCATGTGACCCATATGGGTATAGTGAGGTCTTTTGATGTTTTGGATTAGTGGGAGTTTGTTTTGTAATTTTTTTGTGACCTCATTTTATTATGTCTCGAGACAATTATATTGTTATTATTGTTATCGTTGCCATATAATATTGTTATTATTATTATCTGTGCAGTTTTGTTTATTCATCATATGACATATTGTGGAGACATTTTTGACCCAATCTCATTTTGTTGTTATGCTGAGATTTAGTTAAATCTCAGATAACATCTTGGGCGATGCTTAGGGCCATTTTGTTGGGAAATGTACTTTGATCACATATTGACATGCAAATTTTGGATGTGCTTTCCTATTACCCATTTACCACATGTTGATGGGTCACCGAGATATGAGTATGTTGCATGTATGATATCAGTACTTCTTCGAGTATGATTTTTTGCATTGTTGAGATATTTGTAGTCTCATTTTGGACCAGTTGTTGAGAGTGCTATCTTGATTTTGACATCATATTGTGGCAACATATTATTTAATTAATCTGGAGAATTATTTTTTTATTAAAGTGATATAATATGACTTATGTTGTATAAGTGGGAGAATGTTAGAATTTTTTATTCATGGACTAGCATAAATCATATTATATTTTCGTGAAATCCAGATTAATTGGATGTCAAAATTATTAGAGCATTTTGTTTAACCCAAATTGTGATCAATATTGTTAATGAGCCTATTGTTGTTAAAGCACTGTTCATATATATGAGTTTTGTTTTATGAGTCATGTATATGAGTTTACCATAGTGGGTAGGTTTAACCCATTTTTAATTGTTTTATATATACAAGGAGAAGTTCTTATTTCTAGCCACTCTAGTGCGTACAGTTGCCCTATTGATACTAACGCGTGAGCGACTATTGTGTGATAGAAATAATATCTCTCCCTCATTGTGTTTTTCTTTTCAGAATTTTCATAATGACTTTCTCATCGACGCTTTTTTAAGGTAACCCTAAAAACTTTTTATATGTATTAATATATCATAAATTATTGGAATTAATAGATTCAATAAATTTCTATCATTTGGTTGACAATTTCTTTGGCATCGTATAGGAAGGAGAAGCCATAGGAGTCTTTGATAGTGGCAACATGCTCACCCATGGAGAATTTGAATGTTTTGATCTTGAAACTTTGTTGGCCGGGTGTGGAGCTAGTAGCAATTGTACATGTAATAACATGTGTCATTATCTTAACCATTAATTTTTTTCAATGCTGAGTATAACTTTATTTTACTCTTTAAAGTGAGAGCTTCACTTTAGATTCAACCCACTCATGGGTTGGAGGGAAAGGGAAAATATAGTCTTGTGTGAGCATCACATTACTTGAAGTAATGTGGCATTGCCTTATGGCACCTTGGATTCAATTGATAATGTGGTTTGTTCAAGTGTGGTGTTGATGAGAAATTCTAAAATACTCATAGAGTAAAACTTTGAACAATTTTATAATTGTTTAAATTTGATTTAAAAATATTTTATTTTCAATTTAACTGTATGGTCATACATGATCACTTGTTACAATTTTAGTGGAACAGTTTAATATTCTGAGAGTAAAAAATAATTTCTCCATGTTGACTCCACACGTAAGACATCTCAAGCCACATAGGATATCTTGGTTCACATTTTGTTAAGTCACGGGTTAGTAAATGTTTCTTAAATTATAGGGACCAGTTACAAATTTTGAAAGGTGTGGGGGACCTATTCCAAACTTTTAAAGTGTAGGAACCGTTTGAAAATTTTCAAATAGTATAGGGATTTTCGGAATAATTTAACCTAATTTATATTTACTTTTTAAATTTATTTCTAAATTTATGTATTATAACAAATTTTTTGTATGAATTTTATATAGTTGACAATTAGACGCTCAATAGGAATTAAATCTTGGAGTTCTTTATGAATATTAAATTTAATCACCACTTCTGTCTTCAAGACGAGCGAGTAATTTGTTATTGTAAAAAATTAAAAAATAGACGATCAATTTATTTTGACTTTTAAGATTCGATGAGTGAAAAAAAAAATACATATGTAATAATATTATAGTTAAAAAGTAATTTTTATACTTAAGATTAATTATAATTATTAATGAAAAAAGTTGATAAGCATATAAATGATATTAGATTATTAGATTACTAGTTAAATTCAAATAAATAAAAAACTACATAAAAATAGATAAATTGGAGTGACAGCAATTAAAAGGATAGTGAGATTCAACCCATGATGATTATCTAAAAACAAAATAGTAGATAACAGATGTCTGTTAAAGAAAAATAAGAGTTATCTAATCTAAAATCTAAAATAATTTCAAATTTGAAATGTAAAGTCGTATAAAAATTCCCATCGCCTTTCTTCTATTTTATCTCTCCATCTTCGTTTCTCTCTCTCTTTCAACTCTTTCAACGCACATTTAGCAATAACTAGCTCTCTCGAATTCTCTCTCCCTGATTCGCTCATCTGCGATCTGTTCGCTCCGCACCCGCGCCTGATCCGACTCTGTATCTCTGTAAGCAAATCTGATCTTCTTTGCTCTCTCATTGTGATTTGATCTGATTCTGTTTGTGTTTGATCCATTGACGTGATCCGTTTTCGTGCGATTTGATCCCGTGGTTCGTTTGAATTTTGATGCCATTGTTTGGATTTGCAGAAAACACAATGACGGAGGAGGAGGTGGTGAATGTGCCAGGCGAAATCTCCGAGCGCGGTGGTGCGGAGAACGGCGACGATGATCAGCACAAGATCAAAGGTGAGTACTGCAATGGCGTTGCTCATGCGATGGAGAATGAGGAGGTGGTGATGAATGGTGATGTCGGTGGCAAGATCGACAGTGACGCCTCCTGCGAGTTTGTCGGTGGAAGTGACGCTGTTGCTGCTGACGGTGATTCCGGTGCATCGGATCTCGTTGCCGTTGTTGACGAAAATGTTGCTGGTGCTAGTGCTGCATCAGAGGGCTTGGACCTTGAGCACAAGGTGGATGGTGATGGTGAGGGTCTTGGTGAATCTCAAGTGACGGTTTTGGAGGTTGTTGAAGCTGAATGTGAGTGCGAAGTGGTTAATAAGGAGAATGATTGCGCAGATGCTTCTGTGGTGTGTAACGGTTCAGCAGAAGAAGAAATCCGCGAAACCGAAATTAGTAACGGTTCGGTGTCTGTCGATGTTGATGTCGGTGTAGAGAATGCTGTGCGGGAAAGCGAGTCAGAATGTGCAGATGGTCAAAACGGTTCAGGATCTGTCACCGTTTTAGATTTCTCGGGAGATAAGAAGGACGTTACTACTACTGTTGTGGAGGAGGGAGTTACGGATGTGAATAAAATTCACGATCCCAAAATCGAAAGTGTTGTAGTTGGTGCAGAAGATGTACAAAACGGTGTGGCGGATAGGGAATTGAGTGAGTGCGCTGTGGAGAATGAGATTCACGGTGATGTTAATGGAATCTCCGTTACAGATGTGAATAAAGTTCACGATCACGAATTCGAAAGTGTAGTCGGTGCAGCTGATGTTCAAAACGGTGTGGAGAATGAGATTCGTGATGATGTGAATGGAGTTCAGGAATGCGAAAATATTGCTGGTGCTGCAGAGGTTTTGGGAGATGAAAAGGACGTTACTACTACTACCACTGTTGTGGAGGAGGGAGTTACGGACGTGAATAAAATTCACGATCACGAAATCAGAAGTGTTGTAGTTGGTGCAGAAGATGTACAAAATGGTGTGGCGGATAGGGAACTGAGTAAGTGCGCTGTGGAGAATGAGATTCATGGTGATGTTAATGGAGTCTCCGTTACAGATGTGAATAAAATTCACAATCTTGAATTCGAAAGTGTAGTTGGTGCAGCTGATGTTCAAAACGGTGTGGAGATTGAGATTCATGATGACGTGAATGGAGCTCAGGAATGCGAAAATATAGCTGGTGCTGCAGAGGTTTTGGTAGATGAGAAAGATGTTAGTACTACTACTGATGTGGAGGAGGGAGTTACGGATGTGAATAAAATTCACGATCAGGAAGTCGAAAGTGTTGTAGTTGGTGCAGAAGATGTACAAAACGGTGTGGCGGATAGGCAAGTGAGTGAGTGTGCTGTAGAGTATGAGATTCCCGATGATGTTAATGGAATCTCCATTACAGATGTGAATGAAGTTCACGATCACGAATTTGAAAGTGTAGTTGGTGCAGCGGATGTTCAAAACGGTGTGAAGAATGAGATTTGTGATGATGTGAATGGAGTTCAGGAATGCGAAAATATTGCTGGTGCTGCAGAGGTTTTGGGAGATGAGAAGGACGTTGTAACTGTTGTGGAGGGAGTCGCAGATGTGAATAAAAGTCATGGCGAATTCGAAAGTGTAGCTGTTCAAAACGGTGTGGGAGATACGGAACTGAGTGAATGCACCAAGCAGAATGAGATTTCTGTTGCTGTTGTTGATGGGGTGTCTGAAGAATGTGTTGACGAAGGTGCTCAAAACAGTTCAGGAGAAAAGGCACAGATCGAGTCTATAGATTCAGGAGGTGGAGATGAGAAGGACGGTGGGACTGTTGTGCAGGAAAGAAGCGAGTCTGTCTCTGATGCAGTTGTGGATAAAAGTCTGGAATGCCAAAATATAGTAGGTGCTGCTGTTTCAGATGAGAAGGAGACTGTAAGTGAGGAAAGTCACGATGGTGAATTCAAAGGTGTAGTTGTTGCAGATGATCAAAACAGTTTGGTAGATACGGAACTGAGTGAATGTGATGAGAAGAATGAGATTTCTGTTGATGTTGATGGAGTCTTTGCTGATAGTGATGTGAAGGAATGTGCAGATGAAGATGATCATAATGGTTTAGAGAAGGCACAGATTGAATCTGTAACTGACACGGATGTGGATCAAAGTATAGTTGGTGTAGATGTTCAAAACGGTTTGGCAGATGCTGAGGAGAATGAGATTCCTATTGAAGGCGAACCAGGCAGCAAAATGGAGAGGTCTGAGGAGGAGTCAGGGCATGAACTAGTCCCTGAAGGAGAAAATTTATCAGCCTTAAACAGCACAGATATGACTGGAGATGGTAATGTTGTGTCTGACACGAAAGACAATGCAGTGGAGAGGGAAGGTGAACCTTCTGCTGATATGTCTAACATGAAAAACAATGCGGTGGAGAGTGAAGCTGAACCTTCAAACATTGCAGTGGAGAGTGAAACTGAACCTTCAGTTGAAGTTGAACTTTCTGTTGAAGGTGAAGCTGGCAAACATGGAGATGTAGACTCAAGACCCGCCAAAGAAGGATCTACTACCGATACTTTGGATGGACAGAATATGGGTGCAGAGGTAGTTAAAAGGCCTTTCTACTATTTGATCAGGCTTCCAAGATACGATGATGATGAAAATATGAAAGAGCAGATTAAAAATGCTCTTCACCAAGTAGAGGAGAAGACTAAAATTCGAGAGGCAATTCGAGTTGAAAGCCAGACTAAAAAGGTCAGCAATCAGAACATACAGCATATTTTAATATTATTTTGATGGCAAAAAAGAAAATTTATATATATTTTTTATACGAATATTTGATGTTAGATAATATTTTGAATGATACTATGATCAGGCCAGTTGTAAGGAGTGTGGTCAAGATGTTAGAGCGGCAATATCAGCAGAGAGAGCTGCTCGGGACTTACTCAAATCCAAACGCCAGGAAATGGATTCAGTTCAATCCACAGTGAACAGATTAAACAATGCAATTTCTGTTGGGGATATAGATGGCAAGGTATGCTTTCAATTTTCTTCCGGAGATATTTATAAGAATTTGATTCTTCTGTCTGTTTTGTTGTGTTTACTTCTCTGGATATATGATTTATTGGCAGATAAGAAACATGGAACACATGATCCAGCATGAAACTCTGCCTCTAAAGGAAGAAAAGCAGTTGATACGTCAAATCAAACAATTGAAGCAGAATCGTGAGGAGCTGTCTTCTAACATGGGAAAGCAGGATCAATCAGAGCAATCTCCAGACCACAAAGACAGTGTTGAAGAGCACTTTAAGGTACCATAGTCAGGTTGCCCTTTATTATATTTCCTGAATTAACTACTTGATTGTGTTTACCAAGCCTGTGACTATTATCAAATACGCGCACTAATTTTTAGGGGATTTCTAATGTCTTTTACATGATATCATTATTTCAATATTTTCAGCGCTTACAGCTTTTGAAGAAGGAAGTGGAATTGCTTAGAAATAATGTTCTGAAGACAGAAGTAGCAACTAAAGCTGCAAGGAGGAAATATGACGATGAATCCAATAAACTGAGTGACTTGCAAGCTCGGTTTAAGGCTGCTGATGACATTCGTCAAGAGGCATATGCAAAGTTACAGGCTTTGAAAAAACAACTGCATGAGAAGGTATACTATACTCCCTTTCCTTTCCATTTCATTCCTTTTATTTTTTGTAATTTCTCTTTAAGAAATTAATTGTATTAAAGGTATGTGTTGATAAGAACAGAGAGAAATTTACTCTTGGATTGTTTTGCTCTGATTATAGAAGCTTGGGACCTAGCTGACAACATTCTAGTTGCTCACTAACAATATACCTAAGGGTTTCTATTAGAACCACAAAGTAATAACAATACGTTGAGGGGACATCAACGAATATGCTCCTGTGTGGATTGTTATTCTTGCTAGTACACAACGAATATGCTTCTGGGTTTAGGCAATGAATTTCTCTTGTTTTCAAGATTAGCATATTATCTAGGGAAACTCACTACACTGAATGTAGTGTTATGAAACTAATGTTGATAGGTACATACACGTCTCTATCATCACCTCAACTCTATTTATTTGTTTTTCTTTTCCTTTTTTTACTTTTCCTTAAATGTTATTGGCTGAACTTGTTTGTTCTAAAGGATGATGTATGTTTAGTGATACTTGAATACTTGATCTTGATTAATCTCTTGTCTGTTCTGGAAGAAAAACATTAGACTCTTCTCAGATAATTGCAAATGCTTAGACACAAATACTGAGCCTATTCTTGTTCACCGACACTGCAGAGCAAATATTTTTGGGAATACAAAAATGCTGCGAAGAAAGGGCAAGAACTAGCAGCAGAAGGGAAGAGAGAGGAGCTGCAATGCTTCTGTGTTGATCAGGTAATCCTTTTACACTTAGAAGTTAGAACAAGTAGAGAGATTATCTTTCTTTCTTACTCTATTAGACAAATAAACTTGAATTCATCACTTACGAATAAGCAATTTAGGTTGAGAGAATAATGGAGCTGTGGAACAAAAATGATGAGTTCAGAAGGGACTATGTCCGGTGCAACACCAGGAGTACACTGAGGAGACTGCAAACCCTGGATGGCCGATCACTTGGTCCTGATGAAGAGCCTCCAGTATTTCCTAATGCCTTCACTGAAAGAGCCTCCAAAAATAATCCTTTGATCTCACAGTCAACTCCGGAACAAGAAAAGAAATCAACATCAACAGAATCTGTTAATATAAAGGATGAACCCGTTTCAAAGGTTGTGGTACAAAAAACTGACAAAAGTCAGCCAACTAAAGCTAAAAAGCCTGCAAAACCTGCTCCTTTGGAGAAGTCATTGGTTGCGGTTTCTCGTTGGGGGGATGAACCTGAAGATACGATAGAAGAACCTGTGAGAACAAAGGAGGAAGAGGAGCTTATCTTAAAGGCTGAAAAAGCGAGAAAGGAAGAGGAAGCAACAAAGTTGAAGGAGAAGCGGAGGCTAGAGGAGATAGAGAAAGCTAAGGAGGCAATGCAGAGGAAAAAGCGTCATGCAGAGAAGGCCCAACAAAGGGCTGCCTTAAAGGCACAAAAAGAAGCTGAACAGAAAGAGAAGGTAATAGCATATATTTTATTTAGACTCTTGGCTATTTATATGTTGTTCTTCAACTATATAACCATGCATATATTTTGGTGCAGGAAAGGGAGAAGAAAGCAAGGAAGAAGGAAAGAAGAAAGGCAGCTTCTACTGACACTGCAGACAATACAGAACAAGAATCTGCTCTTAGCTCAGAAACTCTAGCAAGTACTGAAGAAAATGATCAAAGTGAGAAGCCAGTAGAGGTAACAAAAAGGCCGCAGAAACCATCTCAATTCACGAGGCAGACCAAGGCAAAAAAATCTATACCCCTGCCTCTTCGCAACCGGGGGAAGAGACGAATTCAACCATGGATGTGGGTTCTAATTGCACTTCTGGTTGTCGTTGCCTTGTTTTATATGGGGAATAACAGCTCTTCGAGATCTTTGCTGCGAGGCTTTGGTTTCTGACTACGCTCCAGAGTCAATTTGCTTCGAAACTAAGCAATCACTAGGTGTTTCTTGGGGGATGTTAACCCTTATATTTATTACATGTATACGTATAGAAGCAATTCTTTCGTGTCCTTACAATTTTTTCCTGCTAGTTTTGGTCTCTTGTCATGATATTGTTTTCTTCAAGATTTGTTACTTTGCGATGTGATGTGAATTTAATTGCTGAATGCTTTTGCCAACAATTATGATAATAAATTATTGGTTGTGCCTTTTTATATTCACTGTTATTTATTATTTATTATTCTTCTTCCTTCTATCGTGTCTACTTTTAGTTAGTAGGATAGAAACTACTGTGTTTTTCCTCTTTCCTTTCTCGTGTTTCCGTTTGGATACCATAAAACGCTGAAGTTGGAAAGTGCTTAATTTTCACGGTAAGCTTTGCCATTTGTTGTTTTATAGCATGTTTAGTTTGACTTTTGGATTCATTTAGATGTGCTGTTAATTTTTTTTTATGTGATATTTTTTTAAAACATCTTTTAAAAAAAAATTATTTTATGTCTGGACGTAGTACTTAAAAATTACTTTTTAAAAATTTATTATTGTTTGAATGTAAAAATATAAAAGTATTTTTTATAGTAAAATTACTTAAAAAGATATTTAAAAGTGAAAAATTATCATTTTATATTTTTAAAAAGATGTGTAAGTATTATTTATATTTTTTAAGAGATGTAATTAAGTGAGAAAAATAATAAAAAATATGTATAATAAATAATATTAGATAAAATATAAAAAAATATATTATTTAATATAAAATATAAGAGTTATTTAAAAGTATTTTTTATGAAAGACATTTAGATAAAAAAGTACTTCTAACATATTAAAATGTCATTTTAAAAAATAAAGAACTGAATAATTTGATGTGAAACCTTGAGCGCTTAATATCAAAGTCTAAATATTCATAAGCATAAACCCAAGTCTAAATATCAAAATATCAATAGGCAAAATTTTATGTAATCAAATTATTAATAATAATAACGTAAAATTCAAAAGCATAAACTCAAGTCTACATTCGATGTGACAATTGATCTTTTATATTATCTCTTATTTCTTTCATTATTCTAACATCTTGTGTTGGCTCTTCGCAGTCAACTTCATTTTTTCTTGCTCTGTCATTTGTATCATCACATTCATTCTCTTGCAACGAACCAATTTTCTCAAAACACTGAAGAATGTCTATATCATCAGAATCCATCATTCTTATGAGCAAAACATGCAACAATGATATTATGTTGGGTTTTGAACTTTCCTCTTGGCATGCTCTGCAATATCTCCCACCTTGCTTTGCAGACAGAGATAGATGTAAAAAATATTTAGTAAAAGAATAAAAAATTATGAATCATATTTTTAAATATAAAAAAAATTAAAATCAGTAAATAATAATTTATTTATTTTTAAATTATTTAATAGATTAAGATTAAAATGTATTATTTTAAATTAAGAATAAATATACTTTTATTTATTCACTTTAAAATAGTATTTTTTTTCATTATATAAAAATATTTATGAAAAAAATGAAAAAAATGAAAAAGTAAAAAAATATATTTATATTAAATATTAAATATATCACAATAGTAGTTATCCTTTACATCATGATTCATAGTAAAACAAAGTTTTTAGATATATAGATTTTAAAAAATAGAAGAGAGTATAGATAAAAATGAGATGAACTAGTAGGTTTATTATATAAAATTAAAAATTAATAAAAATGAGTTAAAATTATAATATTAATGTATATAAAATAATTATGAATCACATTTTAAATACATATCAAATATAAACTCTTTTAACTTTACTATTTTTATCTTTTGTATAATTATACTTGACTTCTTTTGAGGTTAGTATTTATAATATTGACATCTTTTTGTTTGAGAAATTACTCATATTTATCTTACTTTGTATTTTCAATAGAATTTTATGTAATGTTTGTATATAAAGTAAGAAAAGTATATGTAATTTCGTAAACAAAGAAGTGTATTAGAATATAATACAAATACATAAAATCAAATAAGTGAGTATAATTTTTAAATAAAAGTGTTAATATAATAAATACTAACTTTATAAAAGATCAACATAATTATTTTTTTATTTTTTAGTAAATTAAATTAAATTATTAATATCTAATATATATATATATATATATATATATAAAGAAAGAGCCGAGACCCATGTTTGTCACCCTTGGATCCGTCCTTTTTTGCTGACACCAAAAGTCTTTTCTATAACTGTCATTTTTTTTTTGATAGGCAAAAGAAACTTAAATAAAAGGAGTACAAGGGGAACTCCAACCCTTACATCGAAAACAGAGTAGAGTTATTTAAGGGCATGAAAACATCCCATAGGATTTACACACCAATTAGCAAAAGAAAGGCTTAAGTTTCTACCTTCCCTATAAATAAGCCATCCCCATGAAACAAACTTAATATGAGCAACCACAGCAGTACAATCTGCAATAGCACCTCGAAAGACAATTTTATTTCGCAGCAACCATAGGCACCACACAACGGCACATCAAAGAAGATATCTAACTTTCCGCACCTGCTTGCCTCTTAAGAGCGCACCATGCTGCAAGAAATGATTAACACCATCTCTATGAAAAACTCCATCAAAGCCCAACCAAGCATAGATTAAGGACCAAACTTTATAAGAGAAGGAACAGGAGAAGAACAAGTGGCTAACAGATTCACACTGAGAAAAACAGAATACACAACTTTGTTCAAAAGGGTCCGAAATTATGCCCTTGCTATGCAACAGTTCTCTTGTAGGTAAGCGCTCCAGAATTAATCTCCAAACGAAAACAATCACCTTAGATGGGATTGCACCCAACCAAAGCTCCTTATAAAACTTGACAAGATTATGGTTCGAAGAGAAAGAACAAAGAGAATTCAATAAGTGCAAATATGCTGACTTAACACTAAAAGAATTTGAATTATCCAACAACCACATCCATTTATCTCTACCTTCCTTTTGGGGTGTAACAGAAGACACTAAAGTTTGAAGATCACCTAAAAGTTCTTCCTCCCAAGCAAACAGGGGCCTCCTCCACTGCCAAATCCAAACCCACCTACCATCACACTAAGCACCAAAATTTACCACTGACACATTGGTGTTTTCAGCAACCTGAAAAAGTCTCGGAAAGCAATCTTTTAGAGAAGAAACGCCTAACTAAATATCATTCCAAAAACTTATATCAGAACCCGTTCCAAGTTTCAGGCGGACTGCATCCGAGAACCAAAAAGGCCTAGTATTCCTACCCGTATCTAACAAAACTAGGTCCTTCCACCACAAGGAAGAATGCTGGAAACCTGGAGGGGTGATAAAACTTCCCCTAGTAAGAGGGCCGTATTTGTGAGACAACAATTTGTACCAAAAAGTTATGGTCAACCAAGCAACGCCATTTCCACTTAGTAAGGAGGCTGATATTAAACAATTCAAGATTCTTTACCCCTAAACCACCAAGCTTCTTAGGCAAACAAACTTTATCCCAGCTTACCCAATGTACTTTTTGTGTTTCACTAAAACCTCCCCACAAAAAATTCCTCTGAATGCAAATCAAAGTGTTCAAAACTTTCTTTGGTGCTTTATAAAAAGAGAAGAAGTGAAGGGGCAGGCTAGACAAAACAGGATTTATTAGAGTGATTCTACCTCCCATAGAAAGAAAGCGCCCATTCCACAAGGATAATCTCTTCTTCATAGAATCCACCACCGGGGACCAAGTTGTGCTTCTCCTTGGGTTAGCTCCGACTGGGATACCAAGAAATTTAAAAGGAATGCTCCCAACACAGCAAGATAAAAAATTAGAAGCAGCTGACATAAAATAATCATCCACATTCAAGCCAAAAAGGTTGCTTTTGGAAAAATTCACCCTTAGGCTGGAAACAAGTTCAAAACTTCTCAGGATCGTTTTAATGCTCCACAAAGAGTCCCACGAGGCCTCACACAACAATATGGTATCATCTGCGTATTGGAGAATAAGAAAAGAAAGCTCTTGATTAACTTTATACCCCTGAAAAAGGCTCAAAGCCACAATTTTTCCTACTAGTCCTGACAAACCCTCAGCTGTGATAAGAAAAAGAAAAGGAGCTAGAGGATCACCTTGTCTAAGACCCTTCTTAACAACGAAATCGTCTGTGGGGCTTCCATTCACAATAACCGAAACTGAACTAGAGAAAATACATGCCTTTAACCACCTTCTCCACTTAACACTAAAACCCAACCGAACCAACATGTAGTACAAAAACTTCCAGTTAACTGAGTCGAACGCTTTTTCGAAGTTGACCTTCAGAAGGAGACAGCGATCTTTCCTTCTTTTTTCCAAGTCGATAATCTCGTTAACAGTCAAAACCCCGTCGAGAATCTGCCTGTTTGGAAGGAAAGCAGATTGGCAAGGAGAAATAACCTTGCCCAGAACTCTTTTCAATCTTGAAGCCAACAGCATAGAAATAATTTTATACAAGCAACCAATAAGGGAGATAGGTCTGTATTCAAGTAAAGATTGTGGATGATCCTTTTTGGGAATAAGGGCCAAGAAGGAAGCAGTTATAGCTTTTGGTAAGAAAGCATTTGAATGGAATTCTTGAATAAAAGCACACACCTCATCCTTCAGCAGATCCCAACAAGATTTAATGAAATTAAAGTTGAAACCGTCAGGCCCAGGACTTTTATTTCCATCACAACTCCACATAGCCTCTTTAATCTCTTTATATGTAAACAGGGCGGTGAGATCACTATTATCCTCATCTGAGATCTGCGAGAAAGAAATACCGTCCAAGGTAGGTCTGCTGAAGTTATGTTTAGAAAAAGACAGAAGAAAGTGACTCTTGACTTCAGCTTTGACACCCTCCACATCGTCAACCCAAACACCACCCACTTTTAGAGCAGGAATATGGTTTTTTTCGCCTTTTCGCACATAAACATGCGTGAAAATACCTGCTGTTAGCATCCCCCTCCAAGATCCATTTAGCTCTTGACTTTTGCAAAATCAAGCTCTCTTTACCGTGTAATTGCTGCCAAAACTGAGTAGATAACAGCTTTCTACTATCTAAATCAATACAAGCACCCTCTGCTGCAGCAACGTCCAGATTGTTAATTTCTTCCACTGTTTTATTAATATTTAGATCCATTATGCCATAAACCTCCCTATTCACCATTTTAGCTTCTCCTTTAACAACTTCAATTTTTCCTTGAGAGCATAACCCTTCCAACCGTCTACCTTAAAGTTATTCCAGCAATTTTCCACAAAAGGTTTAAACTCCTTATGATCCAGCCAACAGTTGTTGAAACGAAAGGGTTTAGGACCCCAATTAAGTTCAGAGACTTTCAACCAGATTGGACAATGATCAGAGATATCTCTGTCACCAACCCATTGAGTTGAGACCTTCCATTCAGCAATAAGATCCTCAGATAATAAAAATCTATCAATTCTGCTCATAGAAATGCCATCTGCACTGAACCATGTGAATTTCTTCCCCAGTAAAGGAATATCAACAACTTCCATCTTTTCAATAAAAGTCCTGAACTCAACTAATTCAGTCTGATTAACCTGCGTATTCAACCCCTTTCTTTCCTTTCTGGATACTATGGCATTGAAGTCCCCTGCTATGCACCAGACCCCTTTAGCAAAGCCCCTTTTAGACATGCACAAATCATTCCACAATTTACGTTTCCCCGCTAGTGTACAGGGAGAATACACGTTAACAATGTAGTACAAAGAGATAGAATTCTTCATAGAAACACACACCAAGAAAACCGTCACCAGTGAAAGGAAAATTAACGGTAAACAAACCAGATTTCCACACAGATATTAAGCCACCAGAAAACCCTTCAGTAGGTATGGCAAACCAATCAGCATCCATCCCACCCCAAATGCTCTCAATCAAAATATTATCAACCACAGAGCATTTAGATTCTTGAATCAAGCAACAATCAAAATTACCTGAAAGTAAGAAGGATCGGATTCTTCTCCTCTTTGCCCGATCCCGAAGCCCTCTCACATTTAAAGAGACAATCTTCATGGAAACACTGATTTTGTCTCCCGCATATCCTTGGCCGAACGATCTCTGGCCTCCATTTCCCTGATCAAGGCAACATAATTCTCGTCCCTCTCTTCATTAAACTTGAATGGCAATAATTGAACTTCTCATTGTTTGATATGAAAGTTGGAGCTAATATGAATTGAGGAATATGATACCTTGTTTGTTGATATGATCCTAAGAAGCCCTTAAATGTAGGATATCCAGCATCTACTAGGTAATACTTGCCTACAATATAAAAGTGAGTTCATATATTAGTGTACAAATAAAACTATACATCATTCATCAATAAAATAATTTTTGTAACACGAATCACTGACCTTCGGGAGGGTGAAGAAAATGTAGCCTTCGTGTTTGAAGAGCCTCCATAAAAATTTTTGAATCATGTGCCTAGCCCTCCCAACCAGCCCATACAAATGAAAAACGCATATTAAAGTCACACATAGCCATTACATTTGTTGTAGGATACCCTTTCATGCCAGTAAGACGTGCTTGTTCATCTTGAGGATCATGGATTGTTATATGTGTGCCATCTATTGCCTCTATAAAGTCTTTGAAGTAAGGCCAATATCATTATCTCTAATATAATCAGGCACATATCTAAAACTGGGGTCAAAAGGTCTAATAACGTCTTTTGACAATTTTTTTATCGCTGATAACACACTATGAAAATGACGATGTATCGTCTCACCAGAATGTTGAAACCGCTCCTCCACCACTCTATAAGAAGTTGAGTAGCCAAGCATGTATAAGAACAATACTACCATCTCCTCTATACTAACACCTCGTGTAGGTTTCAAACCATACTTTTGAATCAAGTCATTGCATAAGTGTTCAAATATTGGTTTTCTGATTCTAAATTGTTCAAAAAACCGCATGTCATTTCCTTCCTTTAATTCTAATAGCCATTGATGTCCTGAGTTTTGAAGTCCTTTTCTCCTGTTTGTTCACAAATTGTAAGAAATAATTGGCAACTCCACAAGCTGTCAATCTACCAGCTGTAACATAATCAATTTTATTTCCTCATATTCCCTTCTATTAGAATATGTTTCATCATCGCTCATTCTGTGTAATTTAAATAAATAAAATATAAATTAAAAAAATCGAAAATCATAAAAATTCCACAATCTTTAAATCCATAACACACCAAGCGATAAATAAAATGACAATGAAATAAATATATGTTACTAATCTAAAACATGTAAATCAAATACGATCCAGGTCCTTCTTTTTGAAAGTTTCCGGTCAACAAAGTTGCATGTCAGGATCATCTTTCAATGAAACAAAGGTCTCTCTGTATTGTGGCTTAGTCATTAATCTAAGGGCTAAGTAGAATTGTGAACAAAGTGGTAGTAGGCCTGGCAAATTTAGCAGCATCTTTATGCAATTTTCTATTGAATAAGGATCATCTGCTTTTGTTGTAGTCGTTGTGGCTTGTGACTCCATACCAACCACAATGCGATCAAGAGAGTCCTGCAACCTAGCAGCTATCCCAGCCCTTTTATCTACCTTTCCCCCTTTGGTCCTCTTTCTTTTCTGCCTATTTGAAGGACTTTGAACCACTGTCTAGTTACCAATATCCTCTCCAATCCCTTGAGCAGAACAATTTATATCAGCTCCACCCATAAAGTCAATATCCTCACCACTATCATTACCCTCACCATCATTATCTTCGCCAGCTGAATCTGGGTCTTCAGATGGTGCCCATGCACCATAACCAGTAGCTATTATATCCTTGTAACATAGCTCAAGTATATCCAGAAATTTAGGACCCTCTTTCCTAAACTTACTGAACTTTGGATTAATCTGTTAAGCAAAGTTTTTAAAAAAATAAGAACTTCAAAAAATAGTCATTTTCTAAGAAAGTTGATGCATTTACAATGGAAAATTAACATATCTTAATCTTATCAGCCCACCAAGAATCAGAAGTTATCACAGTCTTCTTCTCATGATCCTAACCAAGACCAATCTCTTTTCCAGCAAGCTTAGCCCATAATTGAAAAATTGATTTTAGAGTGTCCCATCTATTTCTTAGTTGTTTATGTATATATGAAAGTCCTGTCCTCTCTCTAAATTTTTTTTTGAATATGCTTCCATCCATCTTTGCTAAAATGTTTGTGAGCCTATTGCCAGCTTGTATTTCCGCCACACATATTGGCAAAAATATTTTAATATTCCAATCTTCCCATTTTGCTGTCACAGTCTGGGGCTCAGTATCATCCGCCACATCATCATTCTCAATATTTATTTGCTTAGGACCTCTTCTAGAAATTAATTTTAGAGACATACTATAAATAAAAATCATATCAAATTGGTGGGATGGAAAATAAAAAGTTCATCAAGTGAGATAAGAAGCATTCAGTACTCAAAATTGCAAATACTAATATACTTTTAAAATATCATGATTAGAAGATAAAAGTATTCTACACTCTGAAGTGTGTAAACCAAACCCTTATGTAATATGTTTGATTTTTATAACAGGGGTTCATGAATAATTAAAAGAATAAAGCAACATGCAGCAGGTAAAACACAACACGTCATACCAGGGATTTTTTTATAAGTAATTACATTGCTATATGTCAAAAAAAGAAAAAAAAATAATATGCAGTGTGGTTGGCTGGAAATATTGCAGTAAGATTGAGTGACATTGACAAGCATGTTGATAAAAGTAATTGCAGAAAACTAATCTGGCACCATGAAAAAAGTAATATGCAGTGAGAAAAAAAAATCATGGTTAGCATAGTACTTTTTTTCATGCCCAATGGAGTCAAACGCATATGAGGAAATGAAATAAACGAGGGAACAGTAAAGTGGTTGAACTTGCCTAACCAATGATGGTCTCAAAGGAAATGATTGTGGAGTCATCACCGACACCGTGCAGCACACAACAGAGAAAGAATACAGAAAGAAGATAATTGGTACGGACGTAAGGCTGTAAGAGAGTTTAAAGGATAAGGGATGTCATTATCAAAATTAGCTAGGGATATTTTTATCTAAGAAATATTTCTGAACAGCCTTTTTATGAGTCAAAAAAAAAACTTTTGTAAAAGCTCCAAAACCCAACTTTTAGCCTTCGTTTGGTTCGAGAGAAAATACGAAGAAAGAAAATAAGATGAAGAGAAAAAAAAAATTTATACTATTTTCTGTTATTTGGATCAGTAAAGAAAAGAGAGAAGAGAGAAAACAGATGCATAGGGTCCACAAAAAAATTTTCTCTTCAATACTACGAAGAAAACTCAAAAAATGAGACAAATTGCACATTTTTTAATATTTTTTTTCTTTTTTTTACCAAAAGTTCATTCAAACTTATTAAAATTGAATAAAAATACTTATTTATTTAAAAAAAATTATATAAAAAAGCATATCCAAATTAGTCTTTTATATGTCCTTCAACAGCTTTTTCTTTACATAACCCTTTTCCTTGCATAAAAGTTGTTGCAATCATTAACATGCTTGGGTAAGGTGAGTAAAAGCTGATGATGTAATTTTTTTAGTGGTAATAGGGTTTTTTTTTCCAAAAACTATCAATGTGAGTATTATTTATAAAAGTTGTTGAGATTATTTTTATTTTAAGATATAAATATTATTTTGTTTTTAATTAAATAATTTTTTTAATTTTTTTATATTTTTTTTGATAATTTAATATTTAAAAATAATTTTTTATTATTTAAATAAAATAAATTATTTTAAAATTATTTTTTAATTAATATATTAAAACATAAAATTAGTTTTATTATAATTAATTAATTTTTATAATAATACAAAAATTTATAACTGAATCAAATATACCCTTAAAGTATATTCTGATTGTCACACATAACTCTATTAGATAATAGATGTGCTTCAACTTGATGCCCCCTTTCCTCACAATAATTTATGTTATGGAAAATAGCGTCAAAATCGTTATTGGAAAATTGGAACTAAATTGATGTTATTTATATTGAAAGTACCATTAACTTTTTATTTTTGAAAGATTAAATTAATGTTATTTTTTATGGTTTATGGATTACATTGATAATTTTTTTAAAGAACCAAATTGATGTTATGATGGACTAATTAATGTCAAATTTTTTAAAGGATCAAAATAATGTCATGTATATATTTGGGGGATTCAAATGAGTGTTTTTTCAAATTAGAAGGAAAAAAATGAGACATTTGCAATTTAGTATGTTCCATTTTTTAGTGAGTTTTACTCCAAAATAATTTAATTGTTTATCACCTACCTACTTTTTCTTTCTTTGATTATTTTAAAATAATTTTCTTCAAAATTATAATTATAATTAAGTTAATGTTGGTTAAATTTTAAATTTTAAAATAATTAATTATCATACAATAACTAACAAAAGTTGGGCATAGTGGCTAATGAGTCACGCTTATAAAAGGGAGGACCAAAATTCAAACTCAAGAGAAGTCAATTGTTGAAAACACCTCTTAGTCGTAACAATGTTTCAGGAGTTAGTCTTGTGGAGATACACCGATCAAAAATTAAAAAATTATCATACAATTATATTATATATTAAACAAAAATTTATATAACATGTTTCTCACTTTTTATTCCAAAAAAAACAAAATAAAAGAAGATTTATGTTAAAGCTCCATCGAATTGGCTTCCTATCTCTTACATTTTCTTTTGCTGGATGATGTGTTAGATTTTTAAAATGAGCCATAAAAATTGAAGACAAACTGTAAAGCTCCCTTTTGTAAAACATTTTTAGCATAACTATCAATGTGATAATTGATTTTGAAATAAAACGTGTTCTTATCTTAAACAGATATTAAAATGCGTTCTTATTTTTAGTCTTACGATGCGTTCTTTGTTATGAAATGTGGTTGTTTAATTATTATCTTGTCATGATTTAGAGATTTGAACCTTCATTTGGATTATGATAAGATTATGTGAAGACTTGTATCTACTTATAAGTTGTGTTTGAATACTTTTCGGTGGGTTATAAAATCCTGGGCCCTATTATTATACACTCCTTTGATGTAATTAATTATCTAATTTATTCTTTTTATTTTCTTTTCTAATTTTTTTTGTCTCTTGAGATTTTTACAAATATTTTATAACATGTTATCAATATGAGTCTCTATCATTGAATGACGGCTTGAAGAACATGGAGTTTTTATTCTCTACAATTCTTTTCACCCTTTTTAAATAATCTAATTTATGACTCTATTTTTATAATGGCTTTCTTCATGTTCTTTTTCATATGAAATATCTTTTGTATCTCATTCTTGATTATTAATTGTCAAATATTCTTAAACAAACGTGTTTTGCCTTACATTAAATTTATTGCTTTTCAATGGAAGAAACTACATATAAAATGTGTTTCGTTGATTTTGACACAACGAAGGAAATTAAATAAAGTATTCCAATAAGGTTGCACAAAAATCAATAATTTTCTTTGGTCAATATTTGTATGAAAATTTGTAACATAGTTCGTAAAGAATTATACATTTAGAACAAGGCTGAAATTCATATTGACTCTATATGGATCTTGGAAAATCTTCACCGCCTTAAGGATTGAAATCTAAATATCTTACCTTAAAAGATTCCATCGATTTTTTGAATAGTTTGAAAAGTATATATGACTACCGAAAGGTGGTAATAC
Organism: Ormosia semicastrata; assembly: GCA_029884595.1. Taxonomy (NCBI): domain Eukaryota; kingdom Viridiplantae; phylum Streptophyta; class Magnoliopsida; order Fabales; family Fabaceae; genus Ormosia; species Ormosia semicastrata. The sequence goes on along the minus strand of JAQQTO010000053.1, from coordinate 49,931,231 downwards.
TAATAAAGATTCAGTCAAGTTGTAGAATCATTTCTCAATTGAAATTATATGGGAAAAATATTGTTGATAAGAGAAAATAATCTCTACTTTACATGTCTCGAATGTACTTCTACAGTAGTAATATCGAGAAAAGAGTTTTAGAAAATATTTTGAATGCCTTTCTTCTTGAAAACCCTATTATCTCCAAGGACATAGACTATTCTTGATCCTCATGGTTGTGCCAAAATTGCAAGTCTTATATATTTTGCTATAATATTTTGAAATTTATGTAGTAAATCTTTGGCAAAAATTAATGAAAGAATATCATGTGTAACAATATGCTTGAGTGACTTCATATTTAAATCATAAGGCACCACTAGAAAAAGGTAATATTTTCATGTGTAATTGCTCAACAATGTCTTCTTCAAGTTTTACCATCAAGGGGAGATCTAATGAAAGGGTGTAATATATATGGTTTTCATGTTATATTTATATTAATTTCCTCTGATGGAATTGATAATCACATATTTTATACATTAATAAATCTTCATTTTTATTCATTTACACTCTCCAAGTACTTAATGGATTAAGTTTGATTATGTTTTGTAAGTTTGGACTCAAATTGGACTTAATTGATTTTTTTAGCATGATTTATGTCTTACACTATTTTTGTATTTTGACTATATCTTGAGTTCTAAATGTCTAAAAATTATGTATTTTATCTTGTTGGAAAGATAAGAGAGAGATCTACAACTTTCATGAGAGCTCTAGGCCAAAGTCGAATATCTAGTGAAACTAATTGGGCTTGGAAGTCAGAATATGAGTTTTGTGATTGGAACCTGAATAGTATGTAGTAATTAGAGCATAACTCGGGTTATAAGATCTAGATTATGATGAAAGCTTGGTATCTGCAAGTTAAGACCCATATCTACAACTTTCATGAAGAACATAAGACTCAATTCAGACTCTGGTCATATTGGGCTTGGAAGTCAGAACAAAGTAGCTGTAACTGAGCCAGAATACTATGTAGTAATTGGGTCATATCTCGGGCTGTAGGTGGCCTTTTGAGGTGATTCTGGCGGCATTTGAAATCTAAGACAAAAGTCTACAACTTTCATGAAGACCATATTTCAATATTCTGACGCATTCAATGACTTCAAAACTGAATGATTTTAGAGACAAAGAATTTCCATAATTTTTCACTCATCAAAAGTCATTTGACATTTTTCACTCATTTTTCACTCATCCACTCACTCATGAATCGCCCCCTTGTCATTTTGTATCCCTAATCCTCTATAAAAGGCACCATTGGCTACTCAGTTAAGAGTCTTGGTCTTAGAGACTAAGATCATGCTATTGTGTTATTTGTTTATCTTGTTGTAGTTTTCTTTTGTTCTAAATTGAAGTCATGTTCTTCTTCTTCTTCTCTCTTCCTTTCTTCTTGTCTATGAGTAACTAAATTTCATTTTACTTGGATGAAAGTGTGAAACTCTTGGTAATGAAATAAGGTTAGATTCATTTTTTTCTTATGCTTAAATGATATATTTTCAAGTGGTCATTATACGTGTTGTATTTTATTTCCAATCAATTTAAAAAACCCTCCTTGTAAAGTGGAGATCTTGATTTGTTGTAGACAAGATATTGACACAATGAATGCTTGAGCTCATTTATAAGTGGTGATGTTAATAGATGATTAAATGAATCATAATATAATTGCGTATATAATTTTTAATGAACTTTAAATGTTTTATTTTTCGAATTGGAACCTCCATTATGCGTGGATTCTAATTGAGTTATGAAAAGAATTAATCTTATCCTTAATTTATTTACCAAAAGTGGATCTCCGAACCCAAGTAAGTTTTTTTTTATTTGTGACCAAGTTTTATCACTTTTATTGTTGTGACAAAATATTTACTTTATGTCAAAGAATTTTTCTTCATCAATTCCTTGTGGATTGACCTCGGACTCTTGAGAATTTATTACATGAAACAACTTGTACTTGAGTTTACAACTTTTAATCCGCATCAAGTTTTTGACGCCGTTGTCTAGGGACTTGATTTGAAGAATAAATTTATTGTGTAACTATTTTGTATATATATATATATATATATATATATATATATATATATATTTCTGTGGATCTTGTATATATATATATTTTCTACTCTTTTAATTTTTTTCCTTTGTACTTACTAACATACTAACTTAGTGGGAGAAACTCTCATTTATCTCTCTGTAATCTTTAATCATTAATGAAATAATATTTCTTCTTTTTTTCTCTCTCGCTGGAGCAAAAAATCGGCTTACCGATTCTCCGGTTTTCATATTTTAAATTTAGTTTCTGTACTTTATTTTTTGTACTTTATTTTTTGTTTATTATTTCTAACTTTCTAACTTACTAACCTTTTAATTTTCTTGCTTACTAACTTGCTAACTATCTAACTCTCTTAATAACTTTCTAACCTTCTAACTTTCTAACATTTCACTTTACCTGCTTCTAACATTTTAATTTACCTGCTTACTAATTTTTTAATTTATCTGCTTACTAACTTATTTGGTGGTCGATTTATGCCACACCCTTATTAATATTTATTTACTATGTGTTAATATATATTTGGTGGTTGGTTTATACCACACCATTGTTAATATTTATTTGGTAGTTGGTTTATACTACATCCTTGTTAATATTGAATGACAGGTTTACCGTCTACTTGTTAATATTTTTTTTTTACCATAGCAAGTTTATCTCATACTTGTTTATATTGTTTTTTTTACCATGGCAGGTTTACTACCTACTTGTTTATATATTTTTTTTACCATGGCAGGTTTACTGCCTACTTGTTAATATTTTTTTTATGGAAGGTTGAGCTCTGTATATATATTTTTTATTATTTTATTCTTACTATTTCTTCTTCTCTTTTGTCATGTGTAGTTAAATTTGTGTGTTTCTAGGGTGAAGACGTAACTTGATTCAATCGACATGTATTAAGATTGAAATTTTAATTAATTTCTTTTTTATTCAATTTGAGTACTTATTATGATTCTTAATGCTTTTATAAATTAGCCACTCATAAATTGATCTAGTGAGGTGTATGTAGAATCGGAAGGTTTACATATGACTTAGACCATAAATAATAAGTGCTATGATTTATAATCATCTAGGAATGGAGGTTATAGGTTGTGTGGGAGAATTGTGATATTTTCTATAAGAATCCATAGAGTAAAGGTCATGCCTTTAAGAGTTAAGGTTTAGACCAAAGAATTGAGTTTTAATTAATTATTAGATTCTCCCAATCAATTAAATGATTAGAAATTAATTAAAATGAAGGTCTCAAAACTACTCTATTATTTATGATAGATTGTTGAATCTAGTGAAGTCAGATCCTTAGTGTTTTAATTTCATATGTTTACATCCTTAATGTGTTTTGCATCCATGTGCATTGTTCTCTCTTGTCCCTCTTAATTTCATGTATTTTAGTTTTTTTTCCCTCTTAATCATCAACTTTATTACTTTGACGATTCGGTGCGCTTGTTGATTTTCTTAAGAAGTTTTTGCAAACCTAGGTTGATACAGTAGATTTTGTTGCTTCAAGAATTCAACATAACAATAAAAGATAAGAAAGAAATTGAAAATGTTGTTGCAGATCATTTGTCCATACTTACAACAGGCTCACCTTTTGATATCACATCTATCAATGATTATTTTTTGGATGAATTTTTATTTCTGTCAATTCAATGCCATGGTTTGCTAATATTGTCAATTTTCTTGTAACAAGCGATATTGTTCTTTGGGGATGGTTTCCGTAAATAGAAAAGATAAAATTTTCTTCATTAAGAATGTACTGAGTAAGGAGTCATTAGATAATATCTTATTGACTCTTGAGACGCATTCTTATGGATATGTGTAGCGTGAACTTCTTAGTTTGTGAAATCTCTTCAAAGACGAGTAAGAGCGTTACAGTCTATGGAATCTGACTCAAAAAGACCCTGTTTGCCAATTTATAAGAAAATTGGATGTGAAACTTATCCTCGACTCATAGAAGGCGTTTAAGCCGTTACCAGACGTAAAATCAGAGGAAGATGTGAGCCACAATCACAATGTATATATTATCTTGTACATCTTCAAAAAAAAAAAAGAGAAAAAAAGAGAAAAGAAAAAAGACAAAAAGAAAAGAAAAAAAGAGGGCAAAACTTTGGTTGTACTTGGTCTTTAATTAGATTAGGAGCCCTTGCCAGTGGCAGACCTGTCATTGACTCAGGTAGACCTCCGCATGCCGGTCCGTAAATAAGGTTCGTGTGCTATGCTCTGTAGAGAGTCGCGCAAGCATTCCTAGGTTTTAACCGTAGGCTCTGCTTGCTGATGGAAGATAGAAGCATCCCGTGTTTGCATTCTCGCGTGACAATGCCTCTGAGCTGGATCCTGTGATTTAATGTCATGGGCTCTCCAGCAACCTCTCATTGGCTGTGGTCGTTGGTGGCAGCTGTCAGATTTATGCACTTTAATTAGTTGCGTCGTAGCTCAATGCAAAATATCCCACAAGCGGGAGGGAGAAGAATTCCCAGATTGGCTGAGCCGTCTAAGTATTTCTGCACTGGTGACACACATTATAAAGATATGCCACCAATTCCCTGCACATAAAGGTATGCCATCATTTATTAATTTTTGTATGATTTTATTGTATTTTGGTTTTGGACAGACGATTCTTTGGAACACAAATTTATCACACCTTCGGTAAGACGACTCCTTATCTCTGCTTCCACTGTTGATGAGTTGATTGATAAATTAGAAGCTTTTGTTTATGAACCTGATCCAGTAACAGCTCAGATAGATTAGTCAGAAGGAAGCGGTGAGGGAAGAAGTATGAAAAGCAAGCCACATCAGACACTCCAACTATTTAAATAATTACAAGCTTTGGTTTTATTTATTGTACTTTGTTTCTGTTTAAATTTGTGTTAGGTTTCTCTTTTCAATAATTGCAATAACATGTACTATCTTTTATCCTTTACCTATCTATGTTTTGACATTGAGGACAATATTGTGATCTAGTTAGGGGGAAGAATAGTTGTGTAAAAAAAATCTAAAAAAACACTGAAAAACAATTAGGAAGTGTATTTATTAATATGTTTATTATGTTTATATATTTGTCAGCAACTTACTAACAACAAAACTAATTAAGGATGACAGAGTAAGGAGTAAATTATGCCCTTGAGGTAAATTTACTCTTGAGACGCATCAAAATTAGTGGCAAAGTAAGGAGTAATTAGGTAGACAACTATGTTGTGTGGAAGTAGCAATTCAAATTCAGGAAAATTTGCATGATTGAGTAAATTGTCCTCATTCTTAAAAATCACATGCTTGGTTATGAATGTTGAAATTGGTGGACTGAGAATGATAGAATTATGCCTTGTGATATTTTGAGCCTATTGATGAATGGATTGAACATTTGTACCATTCTCTTCTTTCTTGTGTGAATGTCACTCATAGAATTGTTACTGTAGAACTTGCTTTGATTCTTTTTGAGACTACATTTTCACATGTATACATAAACATGATTGAGACATTTTTCTTGAAATAGCTACTTTAACTAAATAGCTAAGAATGACTGGCACACAAATAGGTAGTCTTGCTCAGTAGCATATTATCTCAATATGATATCAAACACTCTTATGACTTCTTGAAAATTTTCTTATTCCTGCCTATAACACCCTTCTTAGGGTGCCACATTTTATGTTACTTAGTTACCAAATTACCCCTTCATTAGAAATCGTGCTTGTAATATAAATATGAATTATAAAATTTCTTGATGATAATACGATAACTTAGCAGAAATAAAAACATAACAACACTGTCACAAATAATTTACATCATATATACATACAAGTCTTTAGTATTGTCAAACTTAAATAATTACAAACTAAACTTTCAAAATATTTTTAATATTAAATTAAACTAACATATTGCCCAAGTCCTACTAGACAGCAGAACCCTCAGACGAGTCCTCCTCAGCTTCCTCAGCATATAGGAATCCATCATGATGTGAAGTCCTACAGACAGGTGTCCGAGCAGACGACACAATACTAGCCTCACCAGGGGTACGGTAGTATGTCCCCTAATACTGCCTAATAGATATTGGAAACTCTAGGTATACATATATGTTAACACTAAAGTACGGATGTCCTAAATGTAATCTACTCAATCTAATATATAAGTCCCCCATATAATAAATACTCTCTCTATCTAAATCGACATGCCACACTTCCTTTCCTCCAAGAAACGTAAACCTCATATAACCAAGGAAACTAGGCATCTCCATCGTCTCAAAACTCAACGTCCTCAACGGGAATCTGCTCTTCCTCAACTTCTCGCTCCACTTCTTGCTTGACGTCTTTACAAATATAATTATAATACAGAACAGACATACAAAGAGGTAAGATCACCTACGCCATTACTAGTATGGTAGCAATGAAGATAAACACATGCAATATCTCATACAGCTATCATAACATAATTACAAATATGTCATCAATATCATTTATCAACAAAACACATGATATAAACAATATTTACGATCATGCCACTAACAACAACCAAATAATCAACAATTCAATTATCATAAGTAGGAATTATGATATTACCCTCAATAACTATATGTATGCACACAGACTCAATTTCCTACTCTATGGAGCTAAAACTCAGGTCGGAGAGAGTGATCGAAAAGATTTGTCGGTACCAACATGCCTCGGACCACGTGCTCAATCTTGCACATCTAGCATATACACGACAATCTTTATCAGATCTTGATTAAGAATAGTGTCTCGGTTAGGATCATTGGTGTGTTGCGTCGGTCTAACCTACGGTACGGAAGAGCTACCAACTGCCCATTGTAGGCAACCCGCACCCCAATGCCCCTAATGTCAACGAGTGACTTACACTACGCATATCGTACCCACTCAAGATGTATAGTCTCTCCTAGGCAACTAACCTCATACAGTCCATTGGACCTTTCCAATGCATGTATTGTGCATTATTCACATTTCTAATTATTATTACATATTTGGGGTCCACTCAACAACCCAACAACATTATTACTGTATTTTCATAGTGTAGTCATATTTTCACGTTGTCCAATCGCGTAAATATTTTTTATACATTTTAAATCCAAAAATATTATTTTTCTAATTTAATATTAAAAATTCACTTTATTTTCCATATTTGCATAATAGCCCCTCAAAAATATAATATTTACATTATAGTCCTTATTTAAATAATATTTTCACAATAGTCCCTCATAAAATTCATATTTATGAAATAGTCCCTCTTTTATAAAATATTTATAATATGACCCCTCTAAAAATAATATTTGCAATATGGCTCCTCTAAAAATAAAAATTACAATATTGCCCCTTATAAAATGAAATTTTGCAATATGACCCCTATTTTAATAAAAATTGCAATATGGTCCTTTTTAAAATATTAATTACAATTTCGTCCCTCTTTTATAAAAATTTGTAGTATAACCCCTTTAAAAATTGGTATTTGCATTATTTCCCAAAAATTGATATTTCTTTCTTTTACTTCACATAATACAGCTCAAATTTTACAGACGCGCTTCAAAACCCGTAGGGTGAGCTATACGTCAGTAAACTTCAAGTATTGACCCTCATTTCACTTTATAACTCTACTATTTAATTATATCAAATTGTTTTCCAAAATCATTTTACTTTGTTATTCTCAAACTCTTACAAATTCAGTTCTTTTTCATTTAAATCTTTAATTCTCATTTGAATCCATCATTTTCAGGACTTTGGTCCTCTAATCCCTAGTATGGCCGTGAGCCTCATTGCTCTTTGGAGCATTCATACAATTGTTTAATCATGTTGTTCACATCTTACTTTACATATACACTTGCATGCATTCCAAATTATCCATACAAGCATATAATCAAAGCAATAATCATACAATCACACATGCAATCACAAAAATAAAATTATAAATCATACAAACACAATCAAAGAAGCAATAAATAATAGGTGAAGAACCCTTATGAATTTTTTACCGTACAAAACCATCCCCACACTACCAAAACTTGGTTGGTGAGGTTGAATCTCCCTCTTACCTCTTGAAGACAAGTCCTTCAAGCTCCTCTCCTTCTCCTTGATTTCGTACAAACCACAAACAATTCCTAACAATTCTAAAATAATTAGTAAAATCATAACCAAAGCCTAATAATGATAAACCATGGAACAATCATGGTATATAAAATCAAAAACTAAATTTTAAACCAAGAAATCAAAAGTTCACCTTTAGGAAGTAGGATAGAACTTGGATTTTGAAGCACTTAGAGTGGGATTTTGACAAAATCTCCTAAATGAAAAGTGTTTAGGAGGTTGTCTAGCTTTAGGAAATGATGAGAGTAGAAATTATAGAAGATTGGTGATGTTTATGGGTGTAGGGGCCGAACCATATAGAGAGAAATAGGGAAGGAAAGTGTTCTTGAGTTCTTGGGAAATTTGAGAGGAAATAATGTAAGGTTTTTGGTGAGAGAGAAAAGTGAATATTGATAGCAATTTGAGAGTGGGTTGCTGTGGGGTGTGTAGGAGAGATTAAAGAGATTTACTTGAAATAAATATCCCATTTTGTGTTCACACTTGAAGCACATGACTTGATCATCTTTTAATTATTAAATTGCCATGCAAGATAGTTCAAGAACCTTGGAGAAGCCTCCCAAGGCTGCTAGCCGTGTGGCTCTAAGGTGTTTAGAGACTAAATTTGACTTCACTTAATGCTTAGTTGCATGCTAATTAATTAGTTAATTAATTAGGTTAAGTCTCCTAATTTCACTTAATTAACATTCTAATTACATAACTAACTAATTAAATATATAATTATATATATCATAGCCTCTGAATAAAATTAGGATGTCTAATTAGTAATTAGATTATAACTAATTAATAACTAGATTAATTTACTTAGTTTGCCATTAAGATGACTTAATTTAGGTTTAATTAGCTACTAAGTAAAAGTCAAGTCACTATTGTTGACTCCATCCTAGCCATTGAATTTAACTTTGTTTTCTATCCATTGATCTCATCTACGGTGGATATTACTTAGTGATTTTATCAGGATTCGTTTCACACCATTGATCGGATCAACGGTTATGATCGAAAACATCTTAATCAAGCTTTTCATCCGATGGTCCACAACAAAGTCTTTGCCCCTTTGTTTGACCACTTCCTATTGGATAGAAAAGTCCAGCCACCTATTTTGACTGATTTCGATTGGTTCATTTTGATTTAGGCTATAGAAAATATTCTAAGCACATTTTCTGTCAACTAAAATTTATCGGGTCAAATAAATTATAGCAAAAGCTGCTATAAATAAAATAACAGATATTTATTTGTGAAATATTTTTATTTCATAAATAAATTCTAAAAATTAGAAGAATCTTTTTTGTCTCTTTCAGATTCGGGTTTAGTAAGATCCCTCGTCTCCAAAATAATCAGATAAGATTTTTTTCCGCTCGAAAATTATTATTTTCCTGACCAGGAACAAATCACACAAAATGATCAAAAATAATTTTAGAACAGTCAAATTATTTTTATAACATACAAAAAAATACAAAAAATGTAATTCTACTATTATTATTAACATAGTCTGAATTTAGGGTGTTACACTGCCAATGTAAGGTATTGGAAATGACCTATTTTTCCTTACTTAACCCCTTTGAGCTTATTTGATCATTCTTTATTTCAGACTCATTATGTGCCTTAAATGAAAAATCATGTTCTTACCCGGCCTTAGAGAATAAGAGAACATTAGCTTTGTCATTAGATGAGTTCTTGAACAAGTGTGGGGGTGTGTGTGCAGAATGGTTGAAAAAATGTTTAATTAAAAAAATGTATATATTATGTTTATCTTAAAAAAACAAAAATAAAAAAAACAAAAAAAAAAAAAAAAAAATTGTGTAAATAGAGGCCAACAAGGCAATAAAGAAAAGAAAAAAAATATGTAAAGAGAATTTGTATTAGGTGGAGTTGGGATGAACTTTCATGCTTGTTAATTGAACTCAGCTCTCACGCTCTTTTATTCTCTTTGGTATTTAACTTGTCATATCTATATTACCTCTTCCTTTACCTTGACCCCATTACAACCTTGAATAAAATCCTCTTGATTTTTGTGTGTATGTGTTCTGAGTAGTGGAGAAGTAGAAGATAAGCAAGCCTATGGTAGTACAATTTTCATGGGTTGAATTGAGTGAAATACCTACCTTTTAAATACTTGAGGGATTGAGAGTGAATCTTATGAAGATCTATCATTCTTGACTCATGTTTTTCAATTGAAGTTTTCTTACTTGTTAGTTTGAGATGTGAAGAAATGTTACCTCATAAATGTTTTGATTCATTGAATGATTGGTTGCTCTTCATTCTTAAATATTATTGGAAATTAAGTCTTTTAGAGTGTTTAGCTTTTGAGTTTGTATTGTTTTTGCTTGTTCCCTAATTTTAGTCTTGTGTGTTTTGCCCTAAAGTGTAAAAAATTAAGTATGAGAGAATTTGATAATCACATATTTTATACATTAATAAACCCTAATTTTTAGTCATTTACACTCTCCATGTACTTAATTGATTAAGTTTGGTTATGTTTTGTAAGTTTGGACTCAAATTGAACTTAATTGATTTTTTTAGCATGATTTACGTCTTACACTATTTCTATATTTTGGCTATATCTTGAATTCTAGATGTCTAAAAATTATGCATTTTACCTTGTTGGAAAGATAAGAGAGATCTCTACAACTTTCATGAGAGCTCTAGGCCAAAGTCAGACATCTAGTGGAACTAATTAGGCTTAGAAGTTAGAATACGAGTTTTGTGATTAAAACCTGAACAATGTGTAGTAATCAGAGCATAACTCGGGCTGTAATATCTCGATTGTGTTGAAATTTTGGTATCTGCAAGTTAAGACCTATATCTACAACTTTCATTAGAACATAAGACTAAATTCAGACTCTTTGGAGGTCATATTGGGCTTGGAAGTCAGAACAGATGAATTGTAATTGAGCCTAAATACTGTGTAGTAATTGAGCTATATCTCGGGCTGTAGGTGGCGTTTTGAGGTGATTCTGGCAGCATTTGAAAGCTAAGACAAAAGCCTATAACTTTCAGGAAGATCATGTTTCAATATTCTGATGTATTCAATAACTTCAGAACTGAATGATTTCAGAGACAAAGAATCTCCATAATTTTCCACTCATCAAAAGTTATTTGGTATTTTTCACTCATTTTCCACTCATCCACTCACTCATGAATCAACCCCCTTGTCATTTTGTATCCCTAATCCTCTATAAAAGGCACCATTGGCTGCTCATTTAAGAGTCTTGGTCTTAGAGACCAAGATCATGCTATTGTGATATTTGTTTATCTTGTTGTAGTTTTCTTTTGTTCTAAATTGAAGTCATGTTTTTCTTATTCTTCCTCTCTCTTCCTTTCTTCTTGTTTATGAGTAACTAAGTTTCATTTTTCTTGGGTGAAAGAGTGAAGCTCTTGGTAATGAAATAAGGTTAGATTCATTTCTTTCTTGTGCTTAAATGATATATTTTCAAGTGGTCATTTTACGTGTTGTATTTTGTTTTCAATCAATTTAGAAACTCTCCTTGTAAAGTAGAGATCTTGATTTGTTGTAAATAAGATATTGGCACAATGAATGCTTGAGCCCATTTATAAGTGGTGGTGTTAATAGATAATTAAAGGAATGATAATATAATTACATATATAATTTTTAATGAACTTTGAACGGTTTATTTTTCTATTGGAACTTTCATTATGTGTGGATTCTAATTGAGCTATGAAAAGAATTAATCTTATCCTTAATTTATTTATCAAGAGTGGATCTCCTAACCCAAGTAAGTTTTTTTTATTTGTGACTAAGTTTTATCACTTTTATTGTTGTGACAAAATATTTACTTTACGTCAAAGAATTTTTCTTCATCAATTCCCTGTGGATTGACCTCGGACTCTCAAGAATTTAGTACTTGAAACAATTTGCATTTGGGTTTGCAACTTTTAATCTGCATCAGAAATATATACTAGTAATGCATAGCTTTATAATCAATTGTATTAGCAATATGTAAGACTTATACTCATAGGACATTGAATATTTTGGATTATTGGTGAAGCTAATTAATACAGTTGTTAATAGTACAAAGATGATTGAGAGTTCTAGAAGAGTTAATGTTTATTACCTGAAGTAACAAAAGATTATTATCACACTTGTTGAGTTTTAGAGATATCCATCAAAATGGATATCATATTGGATATCATAAAGGTTATTCGCCTTTATTCTAGTCTATATTACTTTGAGTGCAATTGAAGCATATGTTATTTGTCGCAATCGAGATCGCGGCAGGATTGGTGAAAAGTAAAATTTTGAAAAGAAAATGGAGTCACCACTAACTTTATTTAAATGAGGAAAAGTTGGAAAACTTTTTAAAATAAATTGATCTTTGAAACTAAGTTGAGTTCGGGAGTTGATTCTGTACAAGGAATGGTGGAAGCTAAATTCCACAACACCCTTAATACACCCGTCTTTAGACGGTTACTCTTAGTTAATTGTGCAAATCAATAATAACCTTAAAATATTTATTTCACCCCTTTTTAAAAGATAAAATTGAGATGTTGTAATTATTCAAAAAAGAATGAAGATAGATCAATTATGAAAATTTAATTTTTGGCTTGACTTTCGGCTTACATATTTCTTGATTGTAATGAGAAGCTCAAGGCCAACGTAATTCTCTAGAAAATAATTGTGGATTAGTTGATTTTAATTATTAAAATAATTTTTGAAAAAGAATTTTGTTTGAAAATAAATCTACTCTTGCACAGGGTTCAAGTTAGCAAAAAATTGCTCAACATATCCTTATGATTCAAATGACATTGAAGATAGTATCCACTATTCAATCATTATCATTGGTCATTACGTAAATTTAAAGATTTTTTTTTTGTGTTTATTTAATTTTTTTATTTTTAGTATATTATTCCTAACCTAATTTATTTAACTACTTCATCATGTAATTTCTTTTACCAAATTTTTAATTTTTTTATTATATTTATTTATTTTTTAAGAAAAATCAACCTACTCTAAGAGCTAATGTAGACCATACATAATTAGAGACAACTTTAACTTATTACACTAATTTAAACAAAGCCTTTTATTCAAAGCCCATTCAAGGACTTTTTTTAAAATGTTTTTCTCTTTTCTTAGTAGCAAAAAGAACCAAAACCCAAATTTGCCTAATTCTTACAATTTTACCCCAATTCACAGCAACCCTTTAGCAACAAGTCATTGGCCCAAAAGGAGCTAAACTACAACCCAAATCAATATACGATACATCTACAGGGGGTTACTTTTACTATTTAGTGCCCTGTTGGTTGCCACGCATCGATCTCCCCTTTCTCTTTATCAATTTCAGAAGCTGCTGTCACATTTTAAGTGATTTTGTTAAATTGAGTCAATTTTAAAAACTACTCCATGTGACATGTAACACCCTAATACTAGTGTTAATAACATATCCAAGATCATGCATTAGTAGTCAAGATTAGGTATGTCACTCTGATACTAATAATGAAATTTGTGAAAAATTTATAACATATATGAAAATATAAGTATGTTGCAGGTGTAATAATATACATATATAAAAAGAATCTTTATCTAGATACATTCATCATAATACAAATACTATAATATATGCCTTCATGGCAATACCTACACAATACTTTCGTAGTATTTACAACTAAACTCTTTCTTCACGACTCTGATATTCTCTTTTTCTTAGTGGTGCCTTCAATGTCCCTGGAAAGTATTATGGAAAAAAATACAAATATGTGGGGGTGAGAATTTAAAGAATTCTCAGTAGTTTTATGAAAAACATGTCATCATAATACTTTTAGTTGTTTCGAGAAAAAAATATATCTTTGTTTAAAAACTCAATATATATATATATAAGTTAGAAAGGTGACAAATAACCAAATTTGGTCTTTTCTCTTCTCGAAATAGAGATTCAATTATTAACCTTTATACAAAATTCTTTGCACAATCAAATAATTCACAATATTCATTAAACATTACTAGTCATCAAATATTTCAATCCAAATAGATATAAAATAGCAAATCAATTTCTTTATCCAAATCATTTATATGATCAAATCAAGTATTCACATCATACCACATACTACAAATACTTATTCATCATTTTTCACCATTCTTCATAAGTCTTATGTTTCATCACCTCATATTTATTTGTTTCTCATAATATATCTTTGTATCCCATCATTTTTGTGTATACATATTTCATCATGATTCAAGTTCCTTAATCCATCATAATACTTTACATATATCTTACATCGTAAATTAAATGCTTCATCTTTAATCATATTTCATTCTTTTATTTCTTTATTGCATCTTATTCATCATTCGTTTATCATTCATTTGCATATTCATAATTCATTCTTCATCCATTATGTATATTTTCATCATTATTCCAAGTTCATAATTCATCAAGTTTTATTCTTCAACAATTCTTATCATTATTCCTCATATTATCTCATGATATGGTATTCATTTTGGGATACTCTTATACTCGAGGTTATATCCCATTCTATTTTGGATACTCTTATGCTTGAGATTATATCAAATTCTCAAACATGGAGATATTCTCATACTCGAGGTTATATCTCATTCTTTTCTTTTTCACCTAGTAGTAGTCTACTTTCAGGTTGGTGCGCTTTAACTTATTCATGACCATTCGCCAATCACACAGAACTACTCCATATACATAATACTATTCACTGGGTAGTAATATGCTTTCAAGTTTGTATACCCCAACCTATTCATGACCATTTTCCAGTCACACAAAACTACTCCACATTCAGGGTAACCCAAACCACAACTTGTGAGGGAAATACCATCCTTATTTCAGAGTTGTGGGTGTGAGGGAAATACCATCCTCATATACTATGATAGGGTGGGAAATACCATTCTCACACTATCATTTCATTCTCATACATATTCTTGGTAGGTGAGGGAAATACCATCCTCACAATATCATTATACTAGGATCACCTCTGCCAACTAGGAAAAACTTGAGTGAAGAGGAAGAGGGCATCATCCATCCTCAATCCTCAATTACTTCAGAAGAGAGGGAATGCCCATCCTTAACCTTTCATTCTAACCTAGGATGAGGATCCTTTCCTTATTCTATCATCTATCCAAGATCACCTTTAGTAGAAGAGAAAATGGTCATCCTTAATTACCTTTCATCTAGGGAGAAAACTCAAGTAAAGAGGGAGGGAATGTTCATCCTCAACTTCAATAACTTTGGTGGTAAGGGAAATGTAACACCCGTAAAAATATGATAGGTTTGCATATGGTTACGGAGATAGCCTAATACCTGATTATCATGCCTGTTAAATTTTGTGATCGTCTAAGCATGTTTAGTCATTTTGTTATAGCACTATGTGTGTAATGTAGCTATTTTTAGCCCCGAATTTAACTTAAACTGCTTAGTTAATAGAAATAAGTGTGGAGAACTTGTTTCTAAGTCACAAATGTATGGAAGGAGATGTGTTTAAAGTTTGAGGTTAATCAAAGTTAGTTTGACATTTTTAGGTATATTGGTTGTGTGTTTTAATGCCGAATTGACCCCAGTAGATATGGAAAATTACAAAAATGGGGAAACAAGATTTTTAAATGAATCTTAAGATTTATTTTAAGCTTGTTGAAAGTTAGAAAACTTGGTTTAGTGAAATCCAAGCTTTCTTAACTGATCGGGTGAATAATAAGTTACTTAAGTGACCAAAATAAGGGCACGGCCCTCTTGTTTCTGTTGCTTGGCCTATTTAAGGCCAAAATGAGATATTTGTCTCATTTTCTCACCCTTTCTTCATAGCTGCAAGTAGGAAAAGGTAAGGAGAAAGGAAAGCAAGGAGCTAAAAGAGAAGGATCATCATCCAAACAAGGGAAAGATCTTAGCTTTGCAGAGGAACGATTAAGTGATTTCAATTTCTGAAGATTGAGGTAGGAGAAAACTTGTATTTCACATTTTCTTTCTATGCTCTTCATTTGGTTCTTGAGTGTGCTTGATGTGAGATATGGATTCTTAGTGTGATTTTGATGTTTTGGCTTGAATCTTGTTGGAGAACTTGAGGATGGTTTGTTTATGAGTTGTTGGGTGTATGGAAATGGATTTCCATCCCTTGTATCCCTTAAATCCCATTTATGTTGAGTTTTGGGGTTCTAGGTTTTGTATTTGATGATTTTTCATGATTTTTGATTTTGAGTCAAATCAAGAAGGAATAAGGGTTGGTATGTGTAGAAGGACCTTGTTTGAGGTTAGAAATCACTTGGAATTAAGTTTTGAGTGATTTGGAAGGGGGTTTAGTTCCAATGGAATAATACCTGTATCTGCAGAATTCTGCAATTTCTGCATCAAGCAACGAGTTGCTAGGAGATAGGGTGTTGGGCATTTGATTGCCCAATGTCCAACTACCTTGTGCGTGTTGCTGTGCGATGAGCGCCTAAGCGTTTTTTTGTGGGCATCTGAGAGCCCATTGCTGGGAAGAACAAGGGAGATGCTCTGCCTCCTTAGCGCCTAAGCGCCCTAGGTGAAGCATCTGAGTGTCTATTCTAGTTTTTGAGAGCATCTTTATTTTAAAATGAAGTGCTTAACTTGAGTAGTTGCTTCTTTTATGCTTTTTTTAGTATTGAGACTCTAATAGGAGTATCTAATGAAGTGTATATGTGGTGAATGTAAAGCAATTAGTATGTTAATTATTGTGGTATTTAACATCATTGTATTACATTTTCGTAGTTATGAATGTAAATCAATTTACATGCTAGTTATTGTAGTAATTAGCATGATTGTTGTTCTATAGCTATGACGATGAGGTTGAGTCCTCATTATTAGTGATCTAATGTGATTTTGAATGAGACGTTAATCAATTCTTCCTATCACAATGATCATTGTTGGTGATCTAATGTGATTTTGAATGAGAAGGTAGTCAATCCTTCCAATCACAGTGATCATTATTGATGATCAAATATGATTTTGAATGAGAAAGTAACCAATCCTTCCTATCATAGTGATCATTGTTGATGATCGCATTGATTAGGATAGTTCAATTCCCTCACTACCCGGGATGAAGACTGCTAGAACAAGGTTTCCAGTGCTTATTCAAAGCTTATGGAACTGTGTTCCTTTGTTTTGTTTGAGACTTACGCATATCACAACATTATCATAGAACTGGGTTCTTGTAAATGGTATCATACATTATGCATTACATATTTAGGATATTGCATAGACATGAACATAAGGCATAATTTGGCATAACATGACAATTGTATGGGCGATTGCTAATCATAATATAATCATGCATTGCAATTGTATGGGCAATTGCATATCTCTAAGATGGAGATGTTGTTTGCTTCTATGATTGAAGTGTTGATTAGATAATTATGAATATTATCTGAATGTATGTATATGTATATATATTGATTTTGGAATACTTCTATTGAGAATTACGATTTCTCACTTTGATTGTGTTGTCATATAAATTCATGTGCGAGTTCTACCAAAGGAAAGAAGAAAATGTAGGAAGATTAGTATAATTATAGGTTTTTTGTTAATAAAGCTTGTATTTTATGCTAGATCTTGTTGTTTTAAAAGTTTATGTATTACAATGTGCCTTGGAGGCAAATATGTATATATATAACTTTTGTTATCGTGGCTATCCATATATACTCATTATATATGAATGATATGAGTTTAGTTTGGTATTGTACATCAGAAGTAGCATGGTCAATATTGATTATTCTTTTATATGATGATATATCTGGATAACAAATATTGGGATATTACATTATGGTATCAGAGCAGTTCATCCAATTGAGCCAGGGTATGGACTGACTATGCTTAGGCATATGTAGTGTTAGTTATGCATTTCATATCTCTTATATGTGATTGTTTGAGTGGAATTGCATGTTTTGCCTTTGTATGTCTATTTTAGCTACTGTTGCATAGGTACATGATATTGAGATTAGCTACCTCAATATGGATTGTTCTGTGTTTACAAGAAACTATGGCAGCAAGAGGGCGACTGCATGGAAGTAAGAACAAGAACTTTGAGAATGAAGGTCTGGGTATGGCCGAGGCCGTGATGGCAATGGCCAAAGCGATGCGTGAGCAGAAGACTGCGAATACCACAATAATGAGGGAGTGGGCAGCTGTAGCTATTAGGGTGATTGAGAGGCTAGAGGTCAATCAAACACAACCTACACCACCACCGATACCACCACTAGGGCGTGAGGTACAAGGGAACAGAAACCAGGACTTTCATGACCTTTCTGAGTTTCGGAAGGTGAGTCCACCATCGGTCAGAGGAGATTATGACCTGGTAACGGCTGAGGAGTGGATAACAGAGCTAGAAAATATTTTTAAAGTTATGAGATGTTCAGAGGAGCAGAAAATGTCTTTTGTGGAATATATGTTGAAAGAGGAAGCTGAGCACTTGTGGAACGGTGCAAAGAGGATGATGGAGGTAGCTGGGACCCAAGTTTCTTGGAAGGTATTCAAGGTTGTCATTTTGGAGAAATACTTTCCACAAATTATGTGAGAGGAGAAAAAGGTGAAGATTTTACAGCTGCAGCAAGGGAACATGATGGTTGGATAATATGTAGCGAGATTCGAGGAGTTGTCCAAGTTCTCCTATTCATTCTGATACAATCCTAATGACAGTCGAAAGTGTGTGAAGTTTGAAACTGGTTTGAGAGAGAGTATGAGGAGGTTGGTGGAACCTTTTAAGATCATGGATTACCCTTCCTTGATTAACAAATGTAGAGTTATTGAACCTTTGAGTTTTAGACCATAGCACGAGCATCGATCACAAGATTCCTACAAGCGAAAGAGTACAAAAAATAGATCAGAGGGGAGTATTCCATAACATAGAGATCAGAAAGACAAAGGAAAAGAAGATCGGAGGGTCGGTCGTGAGCAGCTATGTGCTAAATGTGGTACACACCATGGAGATAAAGCTTGTGTAGCTGATCAGTTAACATGTTACAAGTGTGGCCAGCCAGGCCACTTTACAAGAAATTATCCTCCAAGAAAAGAAGCGAAGTCAAATGTTAGACTGGGAAGAGTCTATTGTTTAGACGCCAAGGAGATAACACAGTCTCCGAGTTCAGGTAAAGGTGAGTACATGGTTGTATTTGTTGAGTAATTTTTTTTTCTTGAGGTTTAGTTGTACCTGTTGTTGTGCGTGAGTTGTTTGGGACTTCTTACCAAAGGTAAACCAAATTTTAGGGACAAAATTTTAAAATAGAGGGGAAAAATGTAACACTCGTGAAAACATGATAGGCTTGTATATGGTTACAGATATAGCCTAATACTTGATTATCATGCCTGTTAATTTTTGTGACCGTTTGAGCATGTTTAGTCACTTTGCTATAGTACTATATGTGTAATGTAGCTGTTTTTAGCCCCAAATTTGACTTAAACTGTTTAGTTAATGGAAATAAGTGTGTAGAACTTGTTTCTAAGTCACAAATGTGTGGAAGGAGATGTGTTTAAAGTTTGAGGTTAATCGGAGTTAGTTTGACATTTTTAGGCATACTGGTTGTGTGTTTTAATGCCGGATTGACCTCAGTAGATATGAAAAATTATAGAAATGGTGAAACAATATTTTTAATGAATCTTAGGGTTTATTTTAAGCTTGTTGGAAGTTAGGAAATTTGGTTTGGTGAAATCCAAGTATTCTTAACTGATCGGGTGAATAGTAAATTACTTAAGTGACCAAAATAAGGGCATGACCCTCTTGTTTCTATTGCTTGGCCTATTTAAGGCCAAAATGAGATATTTGTCTCATTTTCTCACCCTTTCTTCACTCCTACAAGTAGGAAAAGGCAAGGAGAAAGGAAAACAATGAGCTAATAGGGAAGGATTATCATCCAAACAAGGGAGAGAGCTTAGCTTTGTAGAGGAACGACCAAGCGATTTCATTTTCTGAAGATTGAGGTAGGGGAAAACTTGTATTTCACACTTTCTTTTTATGTTCTTCATTTGGTTCTTGAGTGTGCTTGATGTGAGATATGAATTCTTAGTGTGATTTTGGTGTTTTGACTTGAATCTTGTTGGAGAACTTGAGGATGACTTGTTTATGAGTTATTAGGTGTATGAAAATGGATTTCCAGCCCTTGTATTCCTTAAATCCATTTGTGTTGAGTTTTGGCATTTTAAGTTTTGTATTGGATGATTTTCCATGATTTTTGGTTTTTGAGTCAAATCAAGAATGAATAAGGGTTGCTATGTGTAGAAGGACCTTGTTTGAGGTTGGAAATACTTGGAATTGAGTTTTGAGTGATTTAGAAGAGGGTTTAATTCTAATGAAGAGGTTTTAGTTCCAATGAAATAGTACCTGTATCTACAGAATTTTGTAATTTCTGTAATTTCTGCATCAGGTAACGAGTGCCTAGGCGCTGAGGTGTTGGGCGTTTGAGCGCCCAATGTCCAGCTACCTTGTGCGTGTTGTTGTGCAATAAGCGCCTAGACGCTCGTGTGGGAGCGCCTGAGCACGCGTAGAGTGCCTAAGTATTTTTTAGAGTGCGTCTGAGCGCCCATGGCTGGGGAAAATAGGGGAGATGCTCTACCACCTTATGCCTAAGCGTCCTAGGTGAAGCGTCTGAGCGCCTATTCTAGTTTTTGAGAGCATCTTTGTTTTGGTTAAAATGAAGTGCTTAACTTGAGTGGTTGCTTCTGTTATGCTTTTTTTTGAGTATTGAGACTCTAATAGGAGTATCTAATGAAGTGTATGCGTGGTGAATGTAAATCAATTAGTATGTTAATTATTGTGGTATTTAACATCATTGTATTACATGTTTGTAGTTAGGAACATAAATCAATTGACATGCTAGTTATTGTAGTAATTGGCATAATTGTTGTTGCATAGCTATGATGATGAGGTTGAGTCCTCATTGTTGGTGATCTAATGTGATTTTGGATGAGAAGGTAATTAATCATTCTTATCACAGTGATCATTGTTGGTTATCTAATGTGATTTTGAATGAGAAGGTAATCAATCGTTCCTATCATAGTGATCATTGTTGATGATCAAATATGATTTTGAATGAGAAGGTAATTAATCATTGTTGAAGAACGCGTTGATGAGGATGGTTCAATTCCTTCACTACCTGGGATGAAGACTGTTGGAACTAGGTTTCTAGTGCTTGTTCAAAGCTTATGGAACCAGGTTCCTTTGTTTTGTTCGAGACTCACGCATGTCACAACATTATCATAGAATTGGATTCTTATAAATGGTATCATATATTATACATAACATATTTAGGATATTGCATAGCCATGAACATAATGCATAATTTGGCATAGTATGACAATTGTATGGGCGTTGCTAATCATAACATAATCATGCATTGCAATTGTATAGGCAATTGTGTATCTCTAGGATGGAGATGTTGTTTACTTCTGTGATTGAAGTATTAATTAGATAATTATGAATATTATCTGAATGTATGTATATGTATATATACTGGTTTTGGAATACTTCTATTGAGAATTACGATTTTTCACCTCGATTGTATTGTCATGTAAATCCATGTGTGAGTTCTACCAAAGGAAAGAAAAAAATGTATTAAGATTAGTATAGTTATAAGCTTTTTTGTTGATAAAGCTTGCATTTTATACTAGATCTTGCTGTTTTAAAAGTTTATGTATTACAATGTGCCTTAGAGGTAAATATGGATATATATAACTTTTGCTATCGTAGTTCTCCATATTTACTCATTATGTATGAATAATATGGGTTTAGTTTGGTATTGTTTGTCAGAAGTAGCATGGTCAGTATTGGTTATTCTTTTATATGACGATATATCTAGATATTAAATATTGGGATGTTACATTATGGTATCAGAGTAGTTCATCGTATTGAGTCGGGGTATGGACTGACTATGCTTAGGCATGTGTAATGTTAGTTATGCATTTCTTATCTCTTACATGTGATTGTTTGAGTGGAATTGCATGTTTTGCCTTTGTATGTCTGTTTTAGCTACTATTGCTCGGTTACATGATATTGGGATTAGCTACCTCAATATAGATTGTTCTGTGTTTACAAGAAACTATAGCAGCACGAGGGCGACTGCATGGGAGTAGGAATAAGAACTTTGAGAATGAAGGTCTGTGTATGGCCGAGGCCGTGATGGCAATGGCCGAAGCGATGCATGAGCAGACGACCGCGATTACCACTGCAATGAGGGAGCAGGTAGCTACAACTGCTAGGGTGATTGAGAGGCTAGAGGCCAATCAAATGTAGCCTACACCACCATCAGTACCACCACCAGGGTGTGAGGTACATGGGGACAAAAACTACGACTTTCATGACCTTTCTGAGTTTTAGAAGGCGAGTCCACCATCGTTCAGAGGAGATTATGACCCGGTAAAGGCTGAGGAGTGGATAACAGAGCTAGAAAAGAGTTTTACAGCTATGAGATGTTCAGAGGAGCAGAAGATGTCTTTTTGCGGAATATAAGTTGAAAGGGGAAGCTAAGCACTGGTGGAACAGTGAAAAGAGGATAATGGAGGTAGCTAGGACCCAAGTTTCTTGGGAGGTATTCAAGGTTGTCTTTTTGGAGAAATACTTTCCACAAATTATGCAAGAAAAGAAAGAGGTGGAGTTTTTACCGCTGCAACAAGGGAACATGACGGTTGGACAATATGTAGCAAGATTCGAGGAGTTGTCCAAGTTCTCTTCTTCATTCCGATACAATCCTAATGACAATCAAAAGTGTGTGAAGTTTGAAGCTGGTTTGAGAGAGAGTATGAGGAGGTTGGTGAATCCTTTTGAGATCAGGGATTACCCTTCCTTGATTAACAAATATAGGGTTATTGAACCCCTGAGTTTTAGACCACAGCATGAGCATTGATCATAAGATTCCTACAAGCGGAAGAGTATAGAAAATTGTGGAAATAAGTTTGCCCCAAATGGTTTTATATGTTAAGTTTTGATGATGACAAATACAAGACAAAAAGAATATCTTGCTTATACTCTTTGTTGCATTCTATATAGAGCATATCCATTAATATTTAATAAATATCTTATTTGGATGTGTCTATGAATGTCTTATATGCATGTTAAACTAATTAAAGCTATATATTTATGATTCATGCATATGAAGATATTAAATTATGTTTTTGGACTAACTATGCTTGTTTAAGTGAGTGATACTTTGTAGGATAGTCCAAGTACCAAGAGTGAGCTTGCAACAAGAAAGCAAAAGATCTCAATTAAACTCAACACAAAGGAGAATGTGAATGCCTATTTCATGAAGGTATTGATAAACATCGAAGTCATGTCAAAGACCAAGTCCAAAAGAAGATTAAATGGTATAGCTTATAGGACTTAGTGTCTTTATGTACGAAGCCTTATGGATATCTCAAATATGTTTTTACAAATGGTTTTCCTATGCTAAAATACCCAACAAATAAGTTTTGAAAAGTTATTTATGGTGGTAGTTCAAATTTATGAAAAATAGCCAAGTTTGAGTTTTGCAAAACTGACCTTTGGTCACTCTTTTAATCATATCTTTTAAAATACTTTGAGTTTTGTTTTGAAACTTATTTCATTTGAAAATATACTCAAAGATCTTTCCATTGACTGGTCATTTGCTTTAAACGGATAAGAAATGAAGAAGTTATGACCATTTAAAGTTAGTTTTCGAAATCTGAGTGGTTTATTCGAATAAAGCATATGTTATTCGAATAACACACCACAAAAATCATATCAGACCGAGTTTTTAATGGTTTATTTGAATAACCAAAGGGTTATTCGAATAACATGACCCAGAAAACATTACTGAACGTGTTTTTAATGTTTTATTCGAATAACTAAACGTTTATTCGAATAACCAAATGTTTATTCGAATAAATGGACTACCAAAAAGGTTTCTCTCAAATGAATTATTCGAATAACTCAGTAGTTATTCAAATAATCCTAGTTTTTCAAAACCCTGTTTGTTAAAGAGTTATTCGAATAAATTTAAGGTTATTCGAATAACCCATGTCAGTTTACTTTTTACGATGGTTTTATGAACAGTGTTATTCGAATAATGGTTTATGCTATTCGAATAACCTCGGGCTTTTACGAATACTGATATGGAAACTAACGGACATATTCTCGTAATAATCACAGATTTAATTACACCCAATGGCTATTTTCTATCTGGCTCTATAAATAGAGACCGTAGGTCTCATCTGAAATACCCCAGCTATTTGTTTAATTTACGCTTGCTCTGAAAAATGTGATTTATATTTTGCGCCTATTTTCTATGCTCTTTTTGCTAAAACTTTGAGATATCCTTAGAGAGCTTCATAGCACTTCAAATTGTATAATTTGCTCTGAGTGAGAGTTTCTCTTCATCTATATTTCTATTCTACTATATTGAGGGTGAGGTATCTTTCAAGATTTGTATCGAGGGTGAGGCATCCCTCAAGGTTTGTATAAAGGGTGAGGTATCCCTGCAGGCTGAGACTTTAGCACAAGGGTAGAGTTTTCCTGTGTGTGAAAAGTGCTCTCTTATGTAAAGGTTGCAAGCACCTATTAGAAGCTTGTATACACAGTGAAAAATCTCGAACTATATTTCGGGGACTGGACGTAGACCACAAGTGGTTGGTGGTCGAACCAGGATAAATATCGTGCTTGCTCTTCTTCTCTTTATCTCTTTATTTTATGTAATTTTATTTTATTGCACATTTACTTTCCGCTGTTCTTAAAGTTTCTTTTCTTCATCACGTTCCTTCTATGCTTTTATTTAAATAGCTTAAATATTTGTATTTATTTTAAGAGCTTTTGTGAAAAGTTTTTAATACCCAATTCATCCCCCCTCTTGGGTAATGGTTGCCATGACTAACAAGTGGTATCAGAGCTTCGTACTCTGGTGAAAGCTTAACCGCTTAGAGTTAAAGATCCTTGTTTATTAGCAACCTTGAAAGTTTTTCAAAATGGAAGGTTTTGAAATTGATAAATCACCATTCTTTGATGGTGTGAATTTTGTTTATTGGAAAGCTAGACTAGAGTTTTATATACAGTCTATTGATTTGAATTTGTGGGATGTTGTGCTAAATGGATTTATTTATAAATCAAAACAAACTTGGAATAGTTTTGATAAAAAATATTTTTCTTTGAATATTAGAGCTATGCAAATTTTGAGAAGTTGTTTGAATGATTATGCTTATGCTGAAATTAAAAATTGTTCTAGTGCCAAAGAAATTTTAGACACTCTTGATGATATTTATCTTGCTAACAATGATTTTGTGCATAAAGTTGCATATAGAAAGCAAGAAGAGCAAAAGTCATTGAAGGAAGCCTGTCATGAAACGCATGCTCAAAGAGATGTTCAAACTACTGAAGTAAGCCAAATGTCTCTTGGTGACGATGGTGCTCAATTTGAAGAAGAGGCAAAGCAAAATAAAATTGATGATGAAGAAGGTGATTCTCTTAAAGAGCCAAGTGTGCTAGAAATTGAGACTACTTCCTATATGGCTATAAAGGACTTTGAGGTAAATAATTCTAAACTATATTATAGTCCTTCTTATGATGTGTTACAATGTGCATATAATGAATTGAATGATGGTTTATTGAATTTAGAAAAGAAAAACTTATCGAGTTTGGAAAACATTTTCTCTATTGAAAATAAAATTGAGACTTTGAAAAATGAATATGCTTTTCTTAATAAGGAAATGCCTTTGAAATATGAAACCTCATCTTCTTGTGAAAAATGCATTAATTTAGAAAATCAAGTTGAGGACTTAGCTTTCAAACTTTCTAAAGCTAATGATTTTAAATGCTTACATTCTATGCTTGTTAATGAAAATAAAATTAATGTTATTCCACATGAAAATTCAAGTAAAACTTGTGGCAAAAATAACATAGAATGTAATAACAAGAAAAAGCTTAAGTTTTTCAAAGATGATCTTCAAAAGACCAAGCCATCATTAAATTCAATTGTTTGTAATTTTTGTGATCATCAAGGACATATTTCTCATTTATGCAATTATAGAAGAAATCCTTATATGAAAAATTGTTTGATATGGGTTCCTAAAAATCCTAAAGGCCCTAATACTAATATTCAAGGACCCAAAATGAAGTGGGTACCAAAGTGTCCTCCTAGTATTTCAATTATGCAGAATATTTCTCAAAAGGATGGACAAATTGGTCAAAATAAAGAGGAATCATCAAGGAGAATGCTTCTAAACCCTAATGGTAGAAACTTTGGTCAAAGAACAAAGATGGCTTCAACCAAAGTTTCTCAAGTACAAAATGCAGAACTTGCAAAGTTCAAGACTCCAAAAGAGAAGGAACGGATAAGAAAAAGTATTTCCTTGATTACCAAGGCTAAGGTATCAAAAGCTTTTACCTCTTATGCATATTTACTTAAAAATGATAATAATAAATATGAGGTATATTCCTTGTAGGCCTTAGGTAGAGGATAGAATCATGTGTACTTGATAAAAAAAATTAAATATTAAATATAGCACATGATTATATTCCTGTTACACCCTTTGCTCACTGTCTTGTATATTTATTGATCATAAGATAATCTATGACTATGTATGTTTGCTATGCTTTAAAATTGTCTATATATCATGAAAGTAAGCATGTTATCAACTATGTGCTTAATGATATTTAATTATTTAATTTATTGTGATCAATTTACATATTATGAAAAATTGATCTTTATAAGAGCATAATAGATTAATATTCGAAAACTAACACACAAGGACCCAAGAAAATTTGGGTACCAAAAGTCAAAAGTTGAAGTGTGTTGTAGGTGTGCTTGAAGGCCAAGAACTAGCTTTGACATCTTGAAAGTGGCTGCTCCAAGTACAAGGACCAGAAATAATTTCAAGCTCTCATCCTTGTCCACGTGAAGTTTGGACTTGCAAATTTCGGATAAGTGGAAATTTTTATGCTTTTCTAGCCTTATAATCTGAAAATATACTTCTTGTTTGAAATAATAATATCCTTGAACTTGAGTTTTTGATCAATCCAATATATGATTGCATGTTTTATTGTTGAAGATTATCTCTATTTAAATCACACACATATATATATATGCTTTGAATTCTTGAACGTTTTCATCTCTGTGTTTCCTTGTTAGTTTTATAAGGTTTTTACTCGAATAAACTCCTTTGCAGCTTGTTAAATAATGTGTTGAATATCGACTTTATTCGAATAATACTTAGTTTATTCAAATAAACTAGTTCTTGTGTTCAAACCTGTGTGTATCATGCGCTCTGTCTATTCGAATAAAAGCTGATTTATTCGAATAACCTGAAACTTGTTTTATCAGTTGTTTACGTTTGCTCTCTGTCTATTCGAATAGAACTCATATTATTCGAATAACCAGAGACTTGGCTTATCAGTATTGATTGTTTGCTTTTCTGTCTATTCGAATAACTCCCAAGTTATTCGAATAAACCTGTTAAAATGCTAAGACACTTAGCTCTCCAGATCCTTTATTCGAATAGGATCCTCTTCTTATTCGAATAAACACGGTTTGTTTTTAAACGTAATCTGTTCTGCTACGTTTCGATTAATACATGTTAAATTCTTTTGATGCTTATATATAATTGGCTTGATTGATCATGAAATATCTTTTGCCATTGTGAACTTATTTATTGTTTTGAATGCTTATTTGTTTATGAGTTTGGCATAATAACTAACCTCTATGGATCCAAAATTGATGGATACCAAAGAAAATTCTTTGAATTGTGTTGTAGGGTAGATAACTACCTCAAGCAAGCATTTAAATGGAATAAGCTTATTCAAGTTGAGGATAGTAAAAGAATTCAACTTTTGAAAGGGGTGCAAAGAATCTCTATTCCCTCATGAAAACTTGAAGCTTGGAAGTGAGAGTCATCTACAAAAATTCAAAGACTACACTTCTGGTGATATCAATCCTTATTTATGCTTTAAATTTGATATCATATGATATTTGGAGAAGTAGAAAGTTATGTTATACCTTCACATGCCTTACATGAAAATTATTTGCCTAAAAATGTCTAAATAAGTTTTGATGATAATTACATGCTTCTTGATAAACTTGAATCACGCCTTAAAATACTTAAACAATTTTTTTTATTCAAGTGCATATACGCTTCATGCATTCTTCTTAGAACTAATATTGCATGGTTGATAATGTGATACATGCTTTAAATTATATATCAACCTAATTTATGCTTGTAAATGAGATTGAATGATATTTGATGCTAACCTATGTTTTAGAGGACTTTTAAAGTTAGCTTTGCAAGTCTCTTTATGTATTTCAAATATAGCCATCAGATTTTTTTTTTCATACAAGCATATGTGGATAAATGAGAAAAGCTGAATGGAACTCAAATGAAGAGGAAGATAAAGAAGACTTTCTTCTAGTGCAATGGAATGGAGAATTCAAAGGAAGAAAGCTCAAAGTCAAAGGACAAATAAACAAAGAACATTCTAAAGAAGCATCACTCTTTATCTAACTCAATAAGTATCTCTATCCCTTAACTTTTATGGTATTCTATATGATATGAATCATATGATACTTGTTGAAAAATTGATCTTAAATGATTATATGCCTTCTTTACATGAGAAGTATGCTTAGCATTGACAAAGTACCTAATTGGATATTAACTTGATATTTGTGTCATTGCATTTAGGGTGAATGATATTAGTTCTATACATGCTTTGATCCCTATAGCATATTTCATCAATGAGATGTACTTATGATATTTTGACTTGGATTGATATGTCTTAATGAATATATTTTTTTAAATATAAAATATTTCTACCCTTCTAAAATGCTTTTAAAAATATAATGTGCTATTATAAAATTCTTTTTGAAAGGGGAAGAAGTTTTAAAATAGTTTTTGTTTGAGAAATTAAGAAGATGTATATTTGCCTTGTTTTTCTTTAAGGTAATGTGCTTACATTGTCTTCGTATACATATTTCCTTTATCTATTATTTTGATAATATGCATATTTTGAGGGGGAGTCTAGCTCTTAAGTTGTTTATATCTCTTGCCTTACATCCTTGGTTGATTACATAAAGTGTTTTATTGTTATCATATGCAAAATGTTGACATACAAAAATATGATAAACATTGCATGAATAATCTTATATATCTTGAAAGCATGATCGTTTCATCTCTTTGACAACATGAGTTTTATCTATAAGGAGAAAGAAAGTTATTATCCTTCCTTCCTAAGCGTTTTTGTTGATGTCAAATAGGGGGAGAGAAAATTAGAAAGAAAAATATGTTCTTGTGCTCAATTGCTTGATATGCTTACATGAATATCCATTCTTGTATATTGTTCAACATATTTTTCTTTGGTGATTTGTCATCATCAAAAAGGGGGAGATTGTGAAAATAAGTTTGCCCCAAATGGTTTTATATGTTAAGTTTTGATGATGACAAATACAAGACAAAAAGAATATCTTGCTTATACTCTTTGTTGCATTCTATATAGAGCATATCCATTAATATTTAATAAATATCTTATTTGGATGTGTCTATGAATGTCTTATATGCATGTTAAACTAACTAAAGCTATATATTTATGATTCATGCATATGAAGATATTAAATTATGTTTTTGGACTAACTATGCTTGTTTAAGTGAGTGATACTTTGTAGGATAGTCCAAGTACCAAGAGTGAGCTTGCAACAAGAAAGCAAAAGATCTTAATTAAGCTCAATATAAAGGAGAATGTGAATGCCTATTTCACGAAGGTATTGATAAACATCGAAGTCATGTCAAAGACTAAGTCCAAAGGAAGATTACATGGTATAGCTTATAGGACTTAGTGTCTTTATGTACGAAGCCTTATGGATATCTCAAATATGTTTTTACAAATGGTTTTCCTATGCTAAAATACCCAATAAATAAGTTTTGAAAAGTTATTTATGGTGGTAGTTCAAATTTATGAAAAATAGCCAAGTTTGAGTTTTGCAAAACTGACCTTTGGTCACTCTTTTAATCATATCTTTTAAAATACTTTGAGTTTTGTTTTGAAACTTATTTCATTTGAAAATAGACTCAAAGATCTTTCCAATGACTGGTCATTTGCTTTAAACGGATAAGAAATGAAGAAGTTATGACCATTTAAAGTTAGTTTTCAAAATCTGAGTGGTTTATTCGAATAAAGCATATGTTATTCGAATAACATACCACAAAAATCATATCAGACCGAGTTTTTAATGGTTTATTCGAATAACCAAAGGGTTATTCGAATAACATGACCCAGAAAACATTACTGAATGTGTTTTTAACGTTTTATTCGAATAACTAAACGTTTATTCGAATAACCAAATGTTTATTTGAATAAATGGACTACCAAAAAGGTTTCTCTCAAATGAATTATTCGAATAACTCAGTAGTTATTCGAATAATCCTAGTTTTTTAGAACTCTGTTTGTTAAAGAGTTATTCAAATAAATTTAAGGTTGTTCGAATAACCCATGTCAGTTTACTTTTTACGATGGTTTTATGAACAGTGTTATTCGAATAATGGTTTATGCTATTCGAATAACCTCGGGCTTTTACGAATACTGATATGGAAACTAACAGACATATTCTCGTAATAATCACGAATTTAATTACACCCAACGACTATTTTCTATCTGGCTCTATAAATAGAGACCGTGGGTCTCATCTGAAATACCCCAGCTATTTGTTTAATTTGCGCTTGCTCTGAAAAATGTGATTTATATTTTACGCCTATTTTCTGTGCTCTTTTTGCTAAAACTTTGAGATATCCTTAGAGAGCTTCATAGCACTTCAAATTGTATAATTTGCTCTGAGTGAGAGTTTCTCTTCATCTATATTTCTATTCTACTATATTGAGGGTGAGGTATCCTTCAAGATTTGTATCGAGGGTGAGGCATCCCTCAAGGTTTGTATAAAGGGTGAGGTATCCCTGTAGGCTGAGACTTTAGCACAAGGGTAGAGTTTTCCTGTGTGTGAAAAATGCTCTCTTATGTAAAGGTTGCAAGCACCTATTGGAAGCTTGTATACATAGTGAAAAATCTCGAATTGTATTTCGGGATCGGACGTAGACCACAAGTGGTTGGTGGTCGAACCAGGGATAAATATCGTGCCTGCTCTTCTTCTCTTTATCTCTTTATTTTATGTAATTTTATTTTATTGCACATTTACTTTCCGCTGTTCTTAAAGTTTCTTTTCTCCATCACGTTCCTTCTGTGCTTTTATTTAAATAGCTTAAATATTTGTATTTATTTTAAGAGCTTTTGTGAAAAGTTTTTAATACCCAATTCACCTCTCCCTCTTGGGTAATGGTTGCCATGACTAACAAAAATATATCAAATGGGAGTATTCCACAACATAGAGATTAGAAAGGCAAAGGAAAACAAGATCAGAGGGTCAGTCGTGAGTAGCTATGTGCTAAATGTGGTAGACACCACGGAGATAAAGCTTGTGTAGCTGATCAGTTAACATGTTACAAGTGTGGCCAGCAATGCCACTTTGCAAGAAATTGTCCTCCAAGAAAAGAAGTGAAACTGTTTGGACGCCAAGGAGACAACACAGTCTTCGAGTTCAGGTAAAGGTGAGTACATGGTTATACTTGTTGAGTAATTTTGTTTTCTTAAGGTTTGGTTGTACCTGTTGTTGTGTGTGAGTTGTTTGGGGCTTCTTACCAAAGAAAAACCAATTTTGGGAAAAAAATTTTAAAATGGAGGAGAGAAATGTAATACTCATGAAAACATGATAGGCTTGTATATGGTTACGGAGATAGCCTAATACCTGATTATTATACCTATTAATTTTGTGACCATCTGAGCATGTGTAGTCATTTTACTGTAGCACTATGTGTGTAATATAGTTATTTTTAGCCCCAAATTTAACTTAAACTGCTTAGTTAATGGAAATAAGTGTGTAGAACTTGTTTCTAGGTCACAAATAGGTGGAAGGAGATGTGTTTAAAGTTTGAGGTTAATCAAAGTTAGTTTGGCATTTTTAGCCATACTGGTTATGTTTTTTAATGCCGGATTGACCCCAACAAATATGAAAAATTATGGAATTGGTGAAACAAGATTTTTAATGAATCTTAGAATTTATTTTAAACTTGTTGGAAGTTAGGAAACTTAGTTTGGTGAAATCCAAGCTTTCTTAACTGATCGGGTGAATAGTAAGTTACTTATGTAACCAAAATGAGGGCACGACCCTCTTGTTTCTGTTACTTGGCCTATTTATGGCCAAAATGAGATATTTGTCTCATTTTCTCACCCTTTCTTCACAGCTGCAAACAAGAAAAGGCAAGGAGAAAGGAAAGTAAGGAGCTAAAGGGGAAAGATCATCATCCAAACAAGGGAGAGAGCTTAGCTTTGCAGATGAACGACTAAGTGATTTCAATTTCTAAAGATTGAGGCAGGGGGAAAACTTGTATTTCACATTTTTTTCAGCTTTTTTACTAAACTGCCACTGTTAGTAAAACTATTTATCAAAATGCCATTTTTTTAACTATTTACCAAATTGCCATTTTTTTTAACTATTTACCAAATTGCCTTTTTTTTAACTATTTACCAAAATGCCACTCTTTTGAAATTATATACCAAACTGCCACCCTTTTGGTTGACGTGGCATTTTTTAATATTTTCTGGCCAACCAGGATGCGCCACGTAGGATGGCGCATCCACGTAGGTTGCGCCAACACGCCTGGCGCAACCTACGTGGATGCGCCATCCTACGTGGCGCATCCTGGTTGGCCCTGGAACTAAAAACGCCACCCTTGATGGCGCAACCAAGTACAAAACGCCAACAAGGGTGGCGTAACCCTAGTATATATTCCCACACCCCTTCCCCGTGCGTGACATTCTCACATTTTCCTAAATTCTCACTATCTCTCTACAAATTTCTTCTCTCTAAACACTCTGAAGTCTCTCAATTCTTACGAGAAGTGGTGTCAGGATCATTATTTGTACTTTAAATTATATTCCTTCACACTGTAAGTATTTCTTTCAATAGTTAAATAGTTTATTTATTATTTATTGATTACTTTTTTACTAAGTTAGTGTTAATTATAATGTATTATTATTATAGTTTAATATTTGTATTGACTAATGAATAATGAAGTTGTATGATATGTAATTTAAATTATATAGATAATTAATTTATAGGTAATCTAGTAGGATATATATCTTTGACATGATTTACATTAGTAAATGTAGCTTAATTCAACCATTAATTTAACCAGATCTGGAGTGATGACTTATTGAAGCACTGGAGAGTAAACTGGCAAAGGCCGTTCACACCAAGTTCGTCGGTACAATAGAGAGAACACAAGGTTCATGGTTGAAGAGGCTTTTAATCCTGTAACACAACAGGGTGGACTTTCTTATACTTTGAACCTGGAAGCAAGGTAGTGTGACTGTGGGGTGTTTCAAGCATTGCATTATCCTTGCTCGCATGCGCTTGCTGCGTGTGCTTTGGTGGCAGTTGACCCATTCGAACTTGTTCATAGGGTTTACAGGATGGAAAGCATTTATAGGGCCTATGAGTTTGACTTTGAACCGGTCCGGGCTGAACCATGGTGGCCTGCAGCTTCCGACACCACTTTGGTGCCACCACGTGCATTGCTTAGATCCAAAGGTCGACCAAAATCAACTCGACTTAGGAATGAGATGGATTGGCGCGAAGCAGGGCCAGGACAGACATGTACAAGATGCCATCAACGTGGACATAATTCTCGTACTTGTCGTGTCGGCGGATCGAGTTCCTTGGGGGATGATGGAGCTGGGCCATCAACTACGCCCATCTAGTTGATCTCGGACCTATTTCCATTTTTCAGAATCTTGTATTAGTAATAATGTGTATTTACGAGTTGTATTGTTTTGTATCACCAATCTATGCAGTTGTATTTGAATACTATTCTCTTATATATGTTAGTTGATTGTCAGTGTTATCTTTATTTATTCCATATTATATTCTTGTATAGTTATCATATGGTTATATCATATTTTATTATAAAAATAATAGGATCATACTAATTGTTGTTAATGTTTGGCATATAGCTGACAGATGACATTTCGTGTAAACCCCGGACCAGAGAACGGCTCGATTTTGGAGTTGTAGGAGTACCATGTTTCCCAGCATGTATGGCAGGGACATGAGGACCGACACCTGTGTGTTAGACGTGTAACACCCCAAATTTTAGACTATGTTGCAAGAACTGACAGAATTACACTACTTTGTGTTTTCTGTGCATTATAAAAATAATTTGATTATTTCGATACTATTTGTGATTATTCTGTGTGATTTGCTCCTGGTCAAGAAAATAATAATTTTCGAGCCGGGGAAATTCTTGTCTGATTATTTAGAGACGGGGGATCTTACTTAACCCGAATCTGAGTAACACAGAAAAGAATCTATTAATTTTTAGAATTTATCTGTAAAATAATTCTATTTCTTGATAAATATATGTTGCTTGATGCATACATTGTTATTGCTATGACTTATTTTGACCCGGTATAGTTTAAATTGCCATTATACTCAACCGACCAAAATTATGAAATTCCTAATTCGACCAAAATTCTGGAAATCCCAATCCGACAGAAGTTCCTCAACATTTTCCCAAATGGTTTTCATTTCAAAACCTGTTTCGAAAAACCGAATTCGACAATTTCTTTTGAGAATAGATTCTTGTTGATACTGACTTCATTTCAAGCCTATTCCGACAAACAAAGCTCGACAGTTTTATGAATATACTCCTGTCGATAGACTCGGTCTTTCTCAAGCCTTACAGGGATCCAAAAGATCAATCTCACGTAACTCATTCGACAATCCAAGATTTTTGAAGGTCTTGACATCGACAGAATTTGGACAAGATCCAAACACTTGAAGAAATTTTCCTAACATTTTGATCCCGTTGGATTTAATTACTGAATGCAAGCATAAGTTAAATAGTGAGTTGAATTCGACACTTCCAGAGCATTTCCCGACAACATCAATCGGTAGTTCGACAAAATCCAAAATACCTCAAGACTAGATGAAACTGATTCTCAATTCTTGAATCAGAAATCAAAGATTTTGGCTGTTATGGCTGTCTCTTCCGACAAAGACCATCTATTCCGACCAAGACCATCTTTCCGACAGAAGACCATCTATTCAAAACATGGGAGAAGTCCTCAGGTTCGACAAAGCGATGGACGTTCGGTTAGCAAAGAATCAGTTAAAGAACAATATGGTTCTCCTTTTCCCTCAATCTTGTCGGAAGATTTTGTAAATCAAAATGAAGATGACTGCTATGTAATCGACCTAACTGATCATAAATAGTACTACTATTCGTTGTCGAACACTATTTTATGTCGAAGGTTGCTCATTGTTGGACAAACACTTATCGTCGAATTTTATCTTCAGACCATTTAGGACAATGTTAATATCTGTCGAATTTGATCCTCTGATCATTTAAGACAATGTCATATCCATCGAATTTGGACTTCTATCCAAATACGTCGAATTTAATCTTCTTACTATTTGGTACCATGTTAAAATCCGTCGAATTGGATCTTTTAATTATTAAGTACCAAGTTAAAATTTGTCGAGTGAGGATGCTAGTATCAGTTAAGTGAAAATGTCAATATTCGTCGAGTGAGGATGCTCATGTCTGTTGAGTTAGAATGTCAATTTTCGTCGAATGGGGATACCAATGTCCGTCGAATTTGAATGATAATGTTCGTCGAATTATGGTGCTAACGACCGTCGAGTAAGAATTCCTGATTTCAGTAGAAAAACTTCTCTAATGTCAAAATCCGTCGAATTTGATCTTCTGACCATATAGTATTTCGTCGATTCGACAATTGGAAGATTTCTCTAACATCAACATCTGTCCGATGAATTAGGATATTTGTTGACCTTTTCAAGTTCATCCGACAGCCTTTCATTTCGTTTGACAGAATCAACATTCGACAGAGTTCTCATCCGACAACACTTGATTTTAACCATTCTTGGGGAAATGATGTTCTCCCATCTACCGAATGTTATGTCATTTTTCGTCGAAAATTTCCTTGGAAACTCACGTTCATGCAGCAATTTGGAGGGGTTCTACGTCGGCCACGTAGCAGCTTGAAGGAGGTTCTACAAGGTTCTTGAACAATCCAATAACCTTGAAAGTCAAATAAATGACATCACCACGTGCATTGAGAATAAGATATTTTACTTCAAGTAAATCCTAATTTTTCCTATACTTATCCCACTGCAGAAGCATTCATAAATTTCACTCTCCCACAATTACATTTTCTCTCACATCAAAAACAGTATTCATCTTTTCTCTCAAATCCCACGAACCTGAGCGTCATCTTTCTTCCTTTTCTCTCCATTTCATCCTCACAAATTCACCTTCTTTCACCCAAAGACTTCACTCCATTTTCTCTCAAAATGGTTTACGACCATGCATAGTCAAATTCTTTATCTTTCTTCAAAATTCTCCAAATAGCAAAAGCTCTCAAATTTCCTTCTTCTTTTCTTCTCCAACCTCACGGCCTTCCACCCACTTTCCATCAATCACTCTTCTATAATTCTAAACTACCTTATTTCTTGCTTTCCTACTTCATTTCAAGACATTTTGTAGTTAAAACCTAAGCCTAAATCATCTATTTTTTTTATCTTGTTCTTTAAAGCTCAAGTTTAAAGCCTTGAAGAAGCTCTTGGTGGAGGGAGTTTGCTTGAAGAAGACATACAAGGAGCTTTGGAGGTTCTTCAAGAGGTAAGAGGGAGATTTAACCTCACCAACCAAGTTTTGGTGGTGTGGAGATGGTTGTGTCTGGTGAAAAACCCCTAAGGGTTTATTCACTTATTGTTTAATTACTTTTTAGTTGTGATTGTGTTCTTTGGTGATTTTATGTTTGTGATTGTGGTGTTTATGGCCTTGAAATTATGATTTGCATGTGTGATAATATGTTTATTGTTTTGATAAATATTGGTATGTATGAAACTGAATGCATGTAAGTGTATGTGTAAATTAGGATGTGAATAATATGATGGATTAAACTGAGAATTTAGAATTTGAAAGAAAAGGAATTGAATTTGGAAGAGTCGAATACAGCAAGATGAAATGATTTTGGAGAAACAATACAGATTATGATTTTATAGGAGCAATATTGTAATTTTTGTGTTTAATGGGGACATGTTGTAACTATTGATTTTTGAATGGTTATATTGTAAATATGATTTTTTATAAGGGACTATTTAGTAAATATGGTTTTGAGGGACTATTTCATAAATATAATTTGTATGAGAAACTATTTCGTAAATGTGATTTTATGAAGGACTATTTCGTCAATAGGATTTTTATGAGGGACTATGTTGTAAATTATGAATTTTATGAAAGATTATTTCGTAAAAAGGAATTTTATGAAAAACTATTTTGTAAATATGAATTTTTGAGGGACTATTTTGTAAATATGAATTTTATGAGGGATGATTTCGTAAAATATGAATTTTTCAAGGGACTATTTCGTAAATGTGACTTTTATGAGGGACTGTTGTGAAAATATTATTTGGATGAGGATTATTATGCAAATATGAAAAATGAAGTTGAGTTTTGGTGTTAACTGAGGAAACTAGTATTCTTGATTTAAAACGTGTGAAGAGTATTTTACGTGATTGAGAAATGATGAAAAATTGATACGTGATTTGAGAAAATGCGAAAAATATGGTTTCGCGATGAAATTACTGTAATAATATTGTTGGGCCAATTTTGAGGACCCCGAATATGAGATAAAGAAAATTGAATTGAGAAGATGAGAGAATGAATTGAACTGAGAAAGATGCATTTGAATGTACATTGAAAAAGTCCGAGGAGCTGAATAAGATTGATTGCTGAAAGAAGGAAAGAACACACCTCCTGAGTGGGTGCGATGTGCGTAGTGTAGGTCACTCGTTGACCTTGGGGGCATCGGGGTGCGGGTTGCCTACAATGGACAGAGAATAAAGCTTCTGCACCGTAGGTTAGACCGATGCAACACACCGATGATCCTGGACCGAGACACTATCCATAATCGAGATCTGATAAAGACGTGATGCATATGCTAGATGTGCAAATGCTAAATGAGCAAATGCTAAATGAGCAAAGAGAATGAGCACGTGGTCTGAGGCATGTTGTGCAGACAGATTCTTTTCGATCACTCTTTCCGACCTGAGTTTTAGCTCCATGGAGTAGGAAAATTGAGTCTAGGTACATGAGTCTAGATGCATATACAGAGAGATCTTGAGGGTATTATCATAATTATTGATTTTGATAATTGAATTATTGAATAAGTGAATATTGATAAGGACATGGACGTAATTATGAATTATTGTATGAATTATGATGATAAATGATGTGTGTTAGATAAATGATATTGATGATATAATTGTAAATATGTATGATGTATGGTATGAGAATTTGTATGTGTTTATCTTCATTGCTACCATACTGGTATTGACGTAGGTGATCTCACCTCTTTGTCTGTCTATTTCAGTATTATATTTATAATTGAAAAGAGATTGAGCAAGACGTTGAGTGAGAACGCAAGGAAGATCAGATTCTCGAGAAGGAAGTTGAGTTCTAAAGAGATGGAGATGCTGAGTTTTCGTAAGGTTTATGGGAACCGGAGGCATAGTGCGTCGAGCTTGCTGGAAAATATAGTTCTCACATAAATAGTAATAGGAGCTTACTACCGTACTCCTGGTACGGTTAGTATTGTATATTTTGTATCAAGTTGGATTCCTCCCTGTTGAGGAGTCTGAGGAGAACCCGTTTGAGGGTTCTGCATGTTTAGAGTTACTTGGGCATTATGTAATTTAATTAATGTGTAAATATTTTTAAGAGTCCAATTTGTAAATATTAAAGTGTGACAGTACTACGACTTATGTATATATAATGTAAAATTTTATTGTAATGATGCTGTAATGTTTTAACTTCCGCTAAGTTTATCTTACTATCACCAAGAAATTTTACAACTCGTATTTATATTACAAGCACGATTCATAACGAAGGGGTGATATGATAATTGAGTAACACGAAGTGTGACGCCCTAAGGAGGATGTTACAAGACGTGCTCAAAAGATGAAACATATGGACCCCCCTGCTCCGATTATTCCTTATCTTCAGTAGGCTGGTTTCTTGGGAGTTGCCCACATGGGTTATTGCAGTATTGATCACTCCCTGATCTCTGCGTTGGTTGAGAAATGGCGCCCAGAGACGCATATATTTCACATGCCGACCGGGGAGTGCACCATTACGTTGGAGGATATCGGAATGATATCGGGTCTTCCAATTGATGGCGCAGCAGTCACTGGCATTACGCATAGGGACGATTAGCTCAGTTTGTGCGCTCAGTTGTTAGGGATTGATGACACTCCCTCGCTCGTAGCTGGGGCACGCATTGACATGACATACCTGTGACAGTCGAGTGTTACTACAATCCTTGAGGACGATGATGATGAGTACGTGCAACAAACGTGCACGACATTACATACTTCGCTTGCTTGGGGGTTTCTTATGCCCGATCATTCGGGTAAGCTCGTGCACTTGATGTTCCTCCCATTGTTGGAGGACTTTCTTTATTCTGCGGGACGTATAGTAAGGGGTCTGCAGTTTTGGCGTACCTGTATAGAGAGCTTTGTAAAGCTACAGACTATGACGCACGCGAGATCGGAGGTGCATGCATCTTATTGCAGTACTGAGCGCGGTACAGATTCCCCCAACTTGCCCCTTCACTAGCTGACCATGATGAGCCTGATGTGTTTTACGATGCTGGTCGTGGTCAACTACGTCCCTTAGGATGGGAGTAAGTTTCTATTTCATTTCATATTTTTACATTACTTTCATGACATGCTTTGTTGATAAAAATACTTACGTTTGCAATACTTTCATTTACCAAATAGGTGGCGCAAACATAAAGTATTGAGTGATACTGTGATTGGCGTCCTTTCATATTATCGTCAGTTCTTCGATCAGTTGAAGAACGATGAGGTATGTCTTCGTTTACATTCCTTTGATATATTTACTTATGCATATGCCATCTTAATGTTTTGTGCATCTCATTTTTTCAGTTTATATGGCAACCATACACGGATGAGCAGGTGGCAAAGATTGCCACCTTTTTGTGTGGCTGCTAGGGACATAGCGGCGGCGGGTCCCTCTCATATGTTTCCATATTGTCGAGTGGCACCAGCCAGACCGCGTCATGCGCCAGTTTGGTCTTGACCAGCCCATTCCACGGAGACCGCTCCAGCCAGACAGATTGCACTCGGTTACATTGGCAGGCAGGCATGATGAGGATTGGCCGGCTACACATGCTGTTTATATAGCCACCTGGGATAGTCGTAGGGAGAAGCTTGTTAGGGGAGTCCCATTGGTCGCACCCCTCAGTTCGCGTTCTGAGTACATGCGTTGGTATAAAAGAATTACCAGACGCTGGATTGCTCCCACAAGCGCATCTATTGGGAATGCGGTAAGCTCTTTACTAATTCGTTAGTGACTATATGTATTTTGTATTCAGTATAATGACATAAATTGTATATGTTTATTAGGCGGACATTGCAGAGTATTTGCTCAGTTCAACTACCGACACTGTCGCTCGAGAGGCTGTTACACAAATCCTACACTCATTGCGGGAGCATGACCGCATTACGATGGAACAGCTACGTCCAGCTCCACCAGCAGACGATATTTCAGGGCCGCCCGAGGAGTCGAGCCAACAGGGAACGCGGCGTAGACGGAGGAGAGGATTAGCGAGCAGTCGGACACGACTTTGACATCCCGAGGACTCCAGTTCTACTTGCCAGCATACGACACAGCATCCTACCGCTGCTACCGCTGCTACATACCCCTCCACTCAGCCTCCTACTACTGCTACGTACCCCCTACTTAGCCACCACCTGCATATTACCCACCATACCCACCATACCCTTACTCACCGTATCCATACCCGCCACCGAGTTACCCCTCATATCCTTACCCACCATAGGATTACCCACCATATCCTTACCCACCACCAGGTTACCCACCATACCCATCACAAATGTCCCTCTTCCGAACCATCTCACAGCCACCGCATTCTGATGCGGGCCCATCTCATTGACATTTAAAGAATATATTTATTGATTTTGTGTAAAATACTATTGAGAATATATTCTTGTGAGTTTGATACCCTAATTAGATTACACTATATATGCTTTTCGCACTGTTTTAGATTTTATTAAATATTATGGTAACCTTGGTTGCATTAAACAGATCATTGGCTTTTGGGGAGATCTAACATTTAGGGAAACTCACAAAATTTTTACTAATTCAATTACTAAAAATTTGAGAGAGGATTATTCTGATCAGAATCTTACTCACTATCATCTAATCCTACTTAACAAAAATTCATTTAAGTGATACGTCT
This sequence comes from Ormosia semicastrata, assembly GCA_029884595.1. Classification (NCBI taxonomy): domain Eukaryota; kingdom Viridiplantae; phylum Streptophyta; class Magnoliopsida; order Fabales; family Fabaceae; genus Ormosia; species Ormosia semicastrata. The sequence goes on along the minus strand of JAQQTO010000053.1, from coordinate 49,889,765 downwards.
CTTCTACAGGATATACCATTTAATTTTTCTTATATGTTGTTTAAATTATTTGTGTCAAAATAAATAAATATATTCAATAACTTTAATAATAAGATATGTATGTACATTTGATTAGATTATTTTTAAATTTATTAAAAATCATACATAAAGACAATTAAAAGCAAATAATTAATACCTCAATCGTTTTTTAAATTGAACAATAAATTGAAACAATAAATTTTTAAAAAATAACAAAAAAATAAACATATGTGTTATGTAATTAATAAATCTTCATAATAACTAAAATAATATTCAATATTACTAACATATTAAATTTGTCACTTTTTTTATTTTATATTATATATTTTATTCTCGTAATTAGTATGAATTCATTAATAAACGTTTATAAATATTTATTAAGTATTTCAATTAATTTTTAATTTATTATTTAATTTTAATAGCTTGCGCCAAAAAAGGGTGGCGTTTTTTGGTTCCAAGGCCAACCAGGATGCGCCAAGTAGGATGGCGCATCCACGTAGGTTGCGCCAACACGCCTGGCGCAACCTACGTGGATGCACCATCCTACTTGGCGCATCCTGGTTGGCCAGAAAATATTTAAAAATGCCACGTTAGCCAAAAGAGTGGCAGTTTGGTATATAGTTTCAAAAGAGTGGCATTTTGGTAAATAGTTAAACAACAAGGGCAATTTGATAAATAGTTAAAAAAATGGCAATTTGGTAAATAGTTAAAAAAATGGCATTTTGATAAATAGTTTTACTAACAGTGGCAGTTTAGTAAAAAAGTCCATTTTTTTCTATGTTCTTCATTTGATTCTTGAGTGTGCTTAATGTGAGATATGGATTCTTAGTGTGATTTTGGTGTTTTGGCTTGAATCTTGTCGGAGAACTTGAGGATGACTTATTTATGAGTTGTTGAGTGTATGAAAATGGATTTCTAGCCCTTATATCCTTTAAATCCCATTTGTGTTGAGTTTTGGAGTTTTAGGTTTTGTATTAGATTATTTTCTATGATTTTTGGTTTTGAGTCAAATTAAGAAGGAATAAGGGTTGCTATGTGTAGAAGGACCTTGTTTGAGGTTGGAAATCACTTGGAATTGAGTTTTGAGTGATTTGGAAGGGGGTTTAGTTATAATGGAATAGTACCCATATCTGTAGAATTTAGTAGTTTCTACATCAGGCAACGAGCGCCTAGGTGCTGGGGTGTTGGGCATCTAAGTGCCCAATGTCAAGCTACCTTGTGCGTGTTACTGTGCAACAAGTGCCTAGACGCTCGTGTGGGAGCACCTGAGCACGCGTAGAGTGCCTAAGCGTTTTTGAGTGGGCGTCTGAGCGCCCATGGCTGGGAAGAATAGGGGAGATGCTCTGCCACCTTAGTGCCTAAATGCCCTAGGTGAAGCGTCTGAGCGCCTGTTCTAGTTTTTGAGAGCATCTTTATTTTGGTTAAAATGAAGTGCTTAAGCTGAGTAGTTACTTCTTTTATGCTTCTTTTTTAGTATTGAGACTTTAATAGGAGTATATAATGAAGTGTATGCGTGGGGAATGTAAATCAATTGGTATGTTAATTATTGTGGTATTTAACATCATTGTATTACATGTTTGTAGTTAGGAACGTAAATCAAGTGACATGCTAGTTATTGTAGTAATTGGCATGATTGTTGTTCCATAGCTATGATAATGAGGTTGAGTCCTCATTGTTGGTGATCTAATGTGATTTTGAATGAGATGGTAATCAATCCTTCCTATCACAGTGATCATTGTTGGTAATATAATGTGATTTTGAATGAGAAAGTAATCAATCATTCCTATCACAGTGATCATTATTGATGATCAAATATGATTTTAAATGAGAAGGTAATCAATCCTTACTATTATAGCGATCATTGTTGAAGACCGCGTTGATAAGGATGGTTCAATTCCCTCATTACCTGGGATGAAGACTGCTGGAACTGGGTTTTGAGTGCTTATTCAAAGCTTATGGAACTGGGTTCCTTTATTTTGTTTGAGACTCACACATGTCACAACATTACCGTAGAACTGGGCTCTTGTAAATGGTATCATACATTATACATTACATATTTAGAATTTTGCATAGACATTAACATAAGGCATAATTTGGCATAACATGACAATTGTATGGGCGTTGCTAATCATAACATAATCATGCATTGTAATTGTATGGGCGATTGCGTATCTTTGATATGGAGATGTTGTTTACTTCTGTGATTGAAGTGTTAATTAGATAATTGTGAATATTATCTAAATGTATGTATATGTATATATATATTAGTTTTGGAATACTTCGATTGAGAATTGTGATTTCTCACCTCGATTGTGTTGTAATGTAAATCTAGGTGCGAGTTCTACCAAAGGAAAGAAGAAGATGTATGAAGATTATTATAGTTAAAGGCTTTTTGTTGATAAAGCTTGTATTTTATGTTAGATCTTGTTATTTTAAAAGTTTATGTATTACAATGTGCCTTGAAGACAAATATTTATATATATAACTTTTGCTATCGTGACTCTCCATATTTACTCATTATGTATGAATGATATGAGTTTAGTTTGTTGTTGTAAGTCAGAAGTAGCATGGTTAGTATTGGTTATTCTTTTATAGATGATATATCTGGATAGCAAATATTGAGATGTTACAGGAAATACCATCCTTAACCACCATTCTCCAAGTATCACCCTAGGTATGAGGATAATCCTAGATAATGAGTTACTCTTATTCTCATTCAATATTCTTTTAGTTCTTGTCTTGATCTTCAAATTCATTATATATACATTAATATACTTCTCAATATTATTTATTAATGTTCTTCTTAATATCATTCTTACACCAACTCATCTTAGTTGTCATTCATGATACATATAACGTGTATACAAGGATTCACAACATAAGTAATTCATTCATCATCTATTCTCAAATCATAACATGATACCTTTCATAAAGCAATATGCCATTCCAATATTTCACAAAAGTTACATAATCATAAAATAATGGTTCATATTATTACTCATCATACAAATGCATCAAAATACTATTCATTCCATTTCATGTCTATATTCAATACATAATCATCTCACAAATCTTAATATTCATAAATAAAATTATGCATAATCACGCTTTACATAGCATTACTTGTGTTTATATTAATCTAATATACCATAGAATAGAATTACATTGCATCACAAATCTTGTTTCCATGTAATAAAATAGCATAACATTTTCTACCATGTTCTGTTTTGCGAGCGCCAGCTTTCTAGCACTCAAGTGCCAGCTTTCCAGCGCTCAAGCGCCAGCTTTCCAGCGCTCAAGCACCAGCTTTCCAGTGCTCAAGCGCCCCATAATGGGCACTCAGTCGCCCAATGTGCATTACCACGCTGAAAGTCTCTGGGCACTAGGCGCTCAAGCGCCCAACAACTAGTGCCTAGGTGCTGACATCCAGGTTCATCCTCTATTTTTGGTTGGTTTTCATTCTAACTTTCAATATCTCAATCCTTGATTCTATATTGTTTTCAATTACATAAAATATCATTATAATATCTAGAAACATTCTCAAACAATATCAATCCATTAATATAATAAAATCCTCAACCAAAATCATCAAATCATCTATCCAAACTCAAATCCATTTCAAAGCACAAAATCAAAAAAACCATTCAAATCTATTTTTAAAATCATACATGCTAATCATAAGCATGAAGTTTAGAACAGTAGAAGATAGAAGATGAAAACAACCCCTTACCTTCCTTTCTTAGCTCCTTAGTGCTTGATTCTTCACTTTTCCTTATTTCCTTCTCTCTTTCCCTACTTCTCATCTTCTCCCTTTTCCTTTCTCTTCTTTCTCTTCGTTAGCTGCTGGGCTTTTCCGTGGAAAAAGGAGAGCAAAATGAGAAAAGAAGAGAGTCAAAAGGCTTAAGAAAAGATGAGATAAAGAGAGGTGGTGGAGGGTAAAAATATCTAACCAAATAATACTGAAACTTTTATATCTCTTAGGAACACTCTAATCTTCCAAAACCACATTTTTCAACTTCTATAAGTGTTCCAGAAAATCATAGGTCTCAACTAAATTCTTATATGTAGACTTTCATAATTTTTCATATATTACTATTCATCAAGTAAGCTGCACTATTTTTCTTAAATTAAATCGAACTTGTGAAGAAAGTAAACATACCTGCCTTAACTTATTTTCCATACCAAAATATTCTTCATGTAACATCCTTTTTTTACCATATTAGGCTTGTATATGGTCATAGAGGTACCATAATGCTTGTTTAACATGTCTGTTAAATTTTGTGACAAACTGAGTTAGTTTAGGCACTTTGTCACAACACAGATTGTGCAAAATGATTATTTTAACTCAAGAAAATACCATAAATTGCTTGGTTAAGAGAAATAAATATGAAAAATTTATTTTTAGGTCATAAATGTGTAAAAGAGGATGTAGTTAAAATTTCAGGATAAACGAAGTCGGTTTGGTATTTTTAAGGACATCGAGTGAGTGTTTAAATATCGAATTGATGAGTCGCAGATATGGAAAGTTATGGAAATGGTGAAATAAGGATTTATATTAATCCAAAAATTTATTTTACTACATTTGGAAGTTAGGAAACTTGATTTGGTAAAATCAAAGTGTTCTTAATAGATATAAAGTTTCAGTCACAATAACTTAAGTTACCAACTTTTCAAACGTGCTTGTCTCTTCAAATCTTGACTTTTCTCTCCTACCTTTAATTTTTCTCACGTTCCAGCAAGAAAAGAAGCAAATAATAGAGGGGAAATGAGAGAGGGGAAAAAGGAAATGAGGTGCAAAAGAAGAAGGAAGCTAAAGGCAAAGCAAACGTTGAGAGTTCATCTTCATAAAGAGGTAAGGTACTTATTTCTATGGCTCCATTCCTCTATTTCTTTCACTTGCTGTTTGTTATTACTTTGTTGAACAAAAATGGGTTTAATATGAGCTTGGGTCTTGCTTGATTTTTCTTCATTTCTTGTGGCTGGAATGGAGATGTTTCTAGCTTATTAGAAGTTTGGTTAGTAGTTTTAAACTTGTAAACTCCCATGAGTCTTCTTGTGTTAATGGATAAGGAATAGGTTTTTAGTATGTTGAGATGTAATTATTATTTCTTGATTCTTTGAGTTGTGAATATGTATACATGATTAGGAACCTTGAAAGGTTCTAAGAAACGCCTAGAAATTGATATGGGAAGGTTGGAATTTTGGAATTTGGAAGGATGGAAACTGGTTAGAGGTTTGAATTTCTAGTTTAGTTTTAGTTTGCTTGAAGTATGTTTTGATGGTTGAAAAATGGGAATTTTGTGGAATTTTAGTTGATTATTGATCCAATATTGATGAGTTAGAAGTGTATTTAGAGTTTACAATGTGATTTTGATGTTGGAGAACAACTAGAAACTGATTTTTAAGGGTTAAAACTCGGTTAGTACCCAAGATTATGCAGAACATGTTTTTGCAGAATTCTCTGACAGCCTGTGGTGTTTGTTGCATAACTTAAGCTATAGACATCAAAATGACTTGCTTCTTATTGCATTTGAAAGCTAAGATACAAGCTTTATATAGTACAAATTTCAAATTTTTAGGCCACCCCAAATAGCATCAATTTCTATTTGAATCCGAGATAGATTCTGCAGAAACAATCAATCTGTCACTCAGTAAACCAGATTGCATAACTTCCTGCTTCTAGGTCGTACTTACATGAAACTTATGGCATTTTGAAGCTAATATGTAAGGCTATAAGGGGTAAAAATTTCAAAAATTTTACACTATTAATTCATTCCCAGTTTTAATTTAAAGAAGGGTCAGATTCGGGTAAAACAGTTAGTTAGTGCCTTATTTAGCTTCTGCATTATGTGGCATAACTTTTATCACACTTAACCAAATGAATTGAGGTTTTTTTAATTTGAAAGATATAAGGTAGGGTTATTTGCTTATAAAATTTTAGAATTTATGAAGTTAGAATGCACATTTGGTGCACTCATGAAAAATAATATTTTTAGGCAAAATTGAGATATTTTTTGTGATGATTTGAACCTTAGGAATACTAGTAGCTCCTTTAACAGCTAAAATTTTGTTAAGGTAGTGTAGTATGAGTGTGGTTACTCTCTTATAGGTTAAACATAAATTAAATGCTCCTCTATTGAGTATTAAAATGAAATGAATGCATGATATTTGATGTATGAATATAATGAATTGAATTACTTATGATATGGATCATTTTATGTACTTTGTATGGAATGAATAATATATGTGAATGATGTTGAGGAGCATATTGATATATGCATGTTAATGAATAATATTGACAGGTATAGTATTGGGAAGCATAATAAGGAAAGGATAAGGGTAGATTGAGGTTGAGTGAGTCACTCCCTCTCTACTTGGAATCTAAAAAGATTGAATAACTTTATATACACTGTGCTGTATAGATGAAAATTTTGATGATTAAGGTTTTGCTTCCTTACTATGCAAGGAAAAACTAGATTATGTGAACAGTGAATGAAGGAACGGTCTTAAAATATTCTTGCATGTTTTGTTTTCAAATTTGTTACTTATTATTTCCTTGTATTAATGGCCTTATGGCTTGGACAACAAAGGCTCCTAACGCCAAGGCTTGGGTTCTCATACCCAGTATGGTGGAAAGGTAAACAGTAACCTCACTGTTGAGGGGCAAGATTGACCACTCATACAAAGGTAGAGCAAGGAGGTCAAGGAACAAAGGTTCTCCTACCCCTTCCTACCTGAGGATATACAAGGATCAAAATGACTTCCTAGAACAAAGGTCTTCCTAGAAGAAAGGGATCCTTGGAAATATGCAAGTAACATGTGTTCTCCAAAATCAAAATCTTTTAAAAACAATGCATAAGCATACTTTAGGGCATCCCTTAGGCATAATCATACATCACAATGCATTGCATAAAATGACAATTGTATGGGAAATTGCCTTGTTTTTAGAATTAAATTAATAAGGACCAAGGTTAATGCTTAACTTGAGAGTATCTCGAAAGAATGAAATATAGTGATTGTGTTGAGGTATAATAATTGATATGATTTCTTATTACTTTATGTTTTATTATGAATGATGAATATATATGATGTAAATTATGTATACTTAGTGTTAATGCTTGAATTGATTGTGATAAAGATCATAGTTTGAAACTGTATGATTGATTAGATTGTGCAAATGATTTTTATAAAGGATAATAATTGAACTTCTGTTTTGGAAAGAGAAAGGACCAGTTTTGGTAGTTTGCCACCTCTCAAACTTGTGTGCATATATATATATGTGTGTGTGTGTGTGTGTGTGTGTGTGTTGAGTTTTAAACAAAGGATGTGTTTTTCTCCAAAATAGCTGAAAATATTACGATGGCACGTTTTTACAAAACTACTGAGAATTCTTTGAATTCTCACCCCACATATTTGTATTTCCGTATTATTTCCAGGAACTTCGAAGGCATTAGCACACAGAAAGAAAGACTAAATCGAAGAAGAGAAGTTTAGTTATAATTGTTAGATAAGCATTATGTAGAGTTTGTATATGTATTGCCATGGAGGCATATGATGAATTATTTGTATTAAGAAGTATGTATTTGTATAAAGATTATTTCGATATATGTGTATGATTACACCTACATCAGGCTCATATTTTTTGTAAAAGTTATATTTATTTTCATAAACTTGTTATTAGTTTTTAAGTGACATCACCAATGCTAATCACTAAGGCATGATCTTGGACATGTCATTAGTACTAGTATTAGGGTGTTACACTTCATATTTTACTTATCATCTCCAAATAATTTCATAATTTTTTAAGCTACAAAGCTATTTTATTTCACCTTTAAACACTTTCTCAGTATTATTAAAAATATCAAACTAATCCGTTTGATCCTCTAGAATTTACTACAACTCATACTAATTATCTTCATCTTGGGGAATAATTGTTTCATATTTATTTTCTTCATTTTAGTTATTTATCTCAAAATATGAGTTATTATTCACTTTCAATGTTATAGAATTGCACTCAAACTTATCCAAAAGATTTTCAAAATTTAACAGGCAACTTATACCAATATTATTGAGCTTCTATAACAGTAATTAGAATTTATTAGGTCAAGAAGGATGTTATAATTTTCCCATCCTTTTAAAAATTTTGTCTTCAAAATTTGATCACTCAGTATGAGTAATTTCCAATAATTCCATATCATACTAAAATTACATTTTTAAATATCCTTAACTTTATCTCATAAAAGATTGATTCTAAGTTTTGTACACACCTGGTCCAGAATTAAAGGATTGGGCTGCCTCTTTACCCTTCAAGACATACACTCTTCCTATGGTCTTGGGTCTGGGAGTCATTATCTCTCATTGTTGGGGGCATTATCTGGCATATTGTCCTTTTTTGCCACAAGTAAAACATTCAATCTGATCAATCATACAAACTCTTTTTCCATGGTATCTACCACATTTCATACATTGTGGCCCCTGATCTCTTATTTGAATATGTTTTTCCTCTTCTTGTTGATCTTCAAATGGTGATGCACTTTTCTTAAATCTATCTTCATCTTTTTTTTTTTTTTCATAATATTCTTGTTGTGGCTTTAGACCCGTCTTTATAATTCTACATCTATCTATTAAGGTATGAAAGTCCCTAATCACGAAAGGTTTTACCATTCTCCTTATTTCATATCTTAATCAATCCTCGAATTTTACACACTTCTAGTTCTCATCCAGATTATACTGAAAAAAAGAAGAGAACTTCGACAATTCTTCAAACTTCGCCATATCATATCCTTCTACTCCAATTTTAAAAATTCTAACTCTTTTACTTCTTGCAAATTTCTTGAAAAATACTTATTCGGGAAAGCAATCTTAAATACTTTCCAAGTTATTTGAATACATGCTGCTTCCTTTATCCTTTGAACATCATTCCACCAATACTTAGATTCCCCCATTAACATGTAGGAAGCAAAAGATACCTTTAGATCATCCCTACATCTCATTACTACGAAAATATTTTCCAACTCTCTCAACCATTTCTCCGCCTTTAATGGATCATACTCACCTTGGAATAATGGAGGGTTGACTTTTCTAAATTCGGATAAATCATGGAAATCTTGATTCTCCACCAAAGCCTCATTATTCACTAGTGCTCATTGTGCATTAGCCCTTATCTCTTCCAAAATTCTATTTGTCACAGTCGTTTGTTCTCTTACTGTAGCCACTATGTCTCTGAAGGCTTCAAACATATCAGGTGTGTTATTTCTACCACTAACAGAGGCTCTATTACCTTGGGTACACTTGGTCGATGCCATAGTTTTATGCACACATAACACAATATATTGAGTTAATCACACTCAATATTATATAACAGTGTGATAGTAAACCATAAATATACAAACTCAAGGCCATTATACAATTCTACTTATGCATCTCATCACTGGTAAAAGACAAATGTGTAACAAAGCATAACTATTTCATACCCTGGCTCAACAGGATGAACTACTCTGATACCAAAATGTAACACCCTAATACTAGTACTAATAACATGTCCAAGATCATGCATTAGTAGTTACGATTAGGTATGTCACTCTGATACTAATAACAAAATTTGTGAAAAATTTATAACATATACAAAAATATGTCACCTATGAGGGGCACGTGGGTTTGGCTGAATGCAATTTTAAGGGAGTCGAGGGTGGAATGGCTTCAAGCACTTAAAAAGAAAAAAATAAAAGAAAGGGTATGGCATGATTTAGTTCTTAGTGGCTTAGGGTAGCTATGTAGGTTGTTATCATGAAATTTGACTTGGTAGTTGTTCATTGCTTTGGTGGGTTTTGAAATTGGAGGAGACTCATGCATATTAAGGAAGTAATAGTTGATTTAGTTGGGAGAGTCTCTCCTATGTATTCAGAGCTCCATGGGAAACTCTTTCACTTAGGAACTACTCAATATTTTCGCATTAAATGAAACACTTAGTAATAAGTTTGGCAGTGGAATTTAGAAAAAACAATAAAAGAATTAAAAAAAATACAAATAAAGTGATAAATTCCTATGTTCCTTTTTGCACTTATTCAACATTTTAAGGCTTAGATTGTGAAATATGCATGATTATGTATTTCAACTTATGTTTTATTTATCTTACCCCTTCTTTCTGAACCCTCACCCTTGGCCTTACATTGCAAGCTTTGTAAAGACCCTTTTGATATTTGGTTATATGCTATTTACATTAGTGGAGAAAAAGATAAAGAAAAACCTTATGGATGCGGGTTTGATATGTATTTGTAGTTTTGTAAACCTATTTGGGCTTGTACTTTATGAGTAGATTTGGTCTTTCGTTCATGTTTCTGGAAAGTCATTTATGCATGAAAGTTGCACGTGAGAAACAATGAAGCAATCGGATTGTACATGTGTGACACTTTGAAATTAGATTATGAATCAGTTTATGAGGATATGCATGATTTTCATTACTGGTATTGCCATTTTTAAGTTCGCATGTCATTGGTTTTTAGTTGTTTATTCTTTTTGTTTTGCTTTATTTTTAATTCTTTCTCTTTCTCTTTTGCTTGAAGACAAGCAAAATCTTAAGTTTGAGGAAGTGATGAACCTTAAAAAATTCATTTTTTTTACGATTCAAATTCTGGGTTTTCATCCTCTTTTAATATCTTTGATTGAGTTTTGTTCTCAAGTTTTATTATGTTTTTAGTATTTTAAATTGTGTTCTTATTACTTGTTTTATGTATTTTTGTTAGGGAATTACTCATGGAAGAAGACTGGACGCTTGCACGATGAAGAAAAGCTGAAAATTTACATTTTGGTGGTCACACGCTCAAGCGCTGGAAAGCCAGTGCTCAAGCGCTAGTATGACAGAACGTGAAAAATCTCTTTAGTCAGTCAATGCCTAGACATTGAAGACCCAGAACTCAAGCGCGCAGTGTTGGGAATTGCGGATCAAAATATCTCGCAGTGGAATAATAGGATTCCCATACAGGATCCATGCGAAAAGTCCATAATCCGAGTTTTTTTTTTTAAATTTACCTCTTGAAGCGTGATAAACACAAGCGAGGTGAATCACCAACACCGTAATAGCGACGATGTTTCTGCGGTATTCACACGAACAGACTTGCAAAAGGAGTCACGCCTCTGTTTTGCGGTGCTAGCTGCGAATAGAAGAGAAGAACCTTTCACTGTCTCTCACTCACTTTCTTAGGTGCAGCTAGGGTTGTGATGTAACATCTATAGCAGCCCTTAATAGTACTATTTATAATAGTGGCTGCCTTAAGTGAGTGTGAGCAAATAGCAAGGTAAGTCAGTGCAACCCTAAAACCCATCTGTCATGAGTTAGGCCCACAATTGAATCCGAGTCCAACTTGGATCCTTATTGCTCCAATTTAGTCTGTTTCTAAGTGTGCGACCTGCGCAGTTCTCATGACGTTGGTAGTAATATTAAAATCTCATTTTAATATTACAAACAAGTGAGCGTATCTAGCAACACATCACTGCTACCCAAGTAATGAGAATGTCGGTGATTTGACATAACCTATCCGTGATTAATGTTTCCGTGTAGTTTAGTCCCTTTGTCCGATATCCGGATTGAACACAAGGCATGGAATGTGTCACCCTTGTTTAATTCAATCTTCAGTTTCCTGATTCCCAAGTAGACATAGTAATAACAAATGAGATCAATATCTCATATTGACTCATTTGAGCATGGCCATGCATTTCATAGTCTCACTCAATCGGGGAGAAGATATCACTCCTGTTATGTAGGAGGGACAAATCCCATCTAGGTCACTCACATTCCTCCACATGCATCGCAATATGTCTAATAACCAACTTTATAATCATCTTGTTACAGATGACGTTTGATGGCATTTAAAACACACAACTCCTCATGTAGGAATCGTAGTGATTTCAGGTCAAAGAACCACATATACCATTATCACTATGAGAATCGCTTATGACACTCACGTAACGATCCACGTAGCGTTCTCATGGCGGGTCTGTCCAATACATCATTACTCTAATATGTATCCATGTGTAGACTTGATATCTCATATCCATGACCCGTGAGATGTGGTCATCAGTCTATGCACATACTAGTCTCAATGTATTATTGTTGTCCTAATTAACAATAATACTTGACTAGGGACATTTAAGAATAGTATTTTATCCAATAGGATCTCACCATCAAGTCATCCACTTGATGTCCTATGGTATCAAACTTACTATTCTAAGGACTTTATTATGTCTATCAAAAAGAACACAATAAATGAAATGCCTCATATATCAAAAATAGCATAATATAATGTATGTCAATACAAACAAAATGTATTGGCCACTAGGGCATACACCAACACGCAATTGGCAACATGTAGCTAAACTATTTGGACATCTAGTGCTCAAGTACTAGTCGCGTAGGTTGACACATTATTTTTCTATAGATAAAAAAGTTTCTCCAAATTGAACATAGAATTCAGCAGCCGTCAAAGAGAGAAGCGACGACACTAACCCTAGCTTGGTGTGGGTACATTCAGGAGTGAAGATTAGGAATTTTTTTCATCCTTTCCACTTGTCTTCTATGGAGTTTGTCAAATTATTCTCTCTATTTTATTCTTTATCCATGTGTAATGAATTTTTTCTTGTTAAGGGGATGATGAATCTTGAACTTTGATGATGTAACTTCGTTTATGAGTTTAATTTATGTTTCTATTTCATGATTTTATGTGTTTATCTTTACTCTTAATGCTTTTCTAAACCTGATCAATGTGGGAATGATTTTTGGATTGATGTATGATTTGGAAAAATTTGCATGAATCTAGAACTTGTGATAAACATCATAATTTCCACAATCACTAGTAATAGACGTTGTGGATTATATGGTCTTTCTTTTAATTCCTTCATTTTTTATAAAGTCTTCTCTATTTGAAGTTATACTAAGGGATTAGTTAACTTTAAATAGTATGAAGAGGATTAATATACTAAGAGATTGGGTGTTAATTAATTTTGGGAATCGACCATGAATCATTGAAATAGAACATAATTAAACTAATATTTAAATGTGCAATTAAAGAGTTCAAGTGAAGTCAAAACGCTAACGCTTTAATACCATTATTTTTTATCCCTTTAATTTATTGCTTTGTTTACTTACTTTAATTCTTTTAATATTCTCCACTTTGAATTTTTTTTAATTATATTTGCAACAACTATTTTTCTTTGTTACCTTAGATAGTGTTAATTTGAGCGAACTTAATAATTAGTAACTTAATCCTTGTAGGATGATACTCTCACTTATTATTTATTATTTTTGCGATTCAGTGCACTTGCTGAATTTCACAACAAGTTTTTGCTGAATTCTGACTATGGTGTTGGGCAATTTTTGTTGATTGTGACAATTCTTGATATGTGGTATTGCTGACTGTGGTAATTGGGCAATTTTTGCTTCATGTAGTGTGCATTGTTTGATATGTTCATATGTTCATATGTTAGCATGTGTTGCATTTGTTCAATGCACTTACCCTGTGCACTGTTCACTATGCCCATTTGGTGTTTGATCAAATGCTCATTATGATTGATTTGCTTGAGAATATTACTGGATGGTGTCATTTTTTATGGATTATTTTTTATGTGTGCTACTGATGTTTGTGAGAATGGTTGATTAGTTGAATTTGCATAATGTACATGTCAAATTTTGAGTTTGTTATGTTTATCTTCTTTGCAATTTTTGACATGCTCACTAGGAATAAAATGGTGTGATTGAGAATGCCATTAAGCATGGTTTGATTGATTTGGAAACTTAAGAGTTAATTATTTTGCGTTCAGAAATATGTGTTATTAATTTTGTGCTTTTATTTTTTTGGATATTCATAATGCCACCTGTGAAAAGAAGAAGGGGTGCTGCATGAGAAGGCTCTAGCTCTTCCTCATTCGATGCAATCTGTTTTCGTTCAGCCATTCATGAACAAAGATTCAATAATGTGCTATTGAAAAGAAACTTTATTCGAGAACGGGGGCTCATTTTAGAAGAAAATAAATATCTAGATATTTGGTCCCATGCAGGTTTTGGAAAGGAAATGGGGCAGATTATGCCAACTTCTAGCTTCGTGGTCCCATACATTGGTTTATGAATTCTATGCAATTGCTTTTATCGATGCCAATGAAGGTGATCGTTATCAAAGCATGGTTAGGGGAATGCTAATTGATTTCAGCAAGGATATGTTGAACGCGTATTTTGGTCTTAAGTATGACTTTCCAGGGCACTGTGGCTATTATAATTTGCTTAAGAGGCTACTAGAGCCAAATCTTGTCCTTAGCGTGCTTTGCAAGGCAGGCGCTTAATAGGCATTGGACACCAAATATGCACCTAAATTTTGAAGGGTTTGGTGCACTTTTGTTCAATCCAACATCTTCCCATGCTCCAACACCTCCGAGGTGCCAGTCAAGAGGGTTTTGCTTGTATTTGCTATTGTGACTGGTGATGTGGTTGATATTGGGAGGACTATTACTTTTTATATGCACATGGAAGCACAAGATACTTCTAGAAGCTTTCCATATCCCTCTCTCATCACTAGATTGTGCCCCGAGCAAGGTATTTAAATTACTCGGGATCAACTCATCTAGCCTACTCCTCCAATCACGGCAACAGTGATTGAAAGTTATTTTCAAGAAGACCAAGTGGCCCTAGCTCTAGCTCCAGCACCTCAAGGCCCAGCAATTAGGCAACCCCATCGGATACTCTCTATTGCTTAAAGGTTAGATAGACTGGAGCGTGTATAGCTCCAAACTAGAGGAAACTGAATAATATCATTCAAATGGTGGCCGAGCAGATGAGCCTGAACACTGATGTTCAAGGCGAACCTCCCATGACTGATGAGGAGATTATGGCTAACATCAACTTTAGCTAGGAAGATGAAAAGGAGAATGAAGACAATGAAGAGCAAGATTGATCTCATCACCAAAATAATAAGCTTTTCTTGACCCTCCACTTTTATTTTACTGTTTTTATTTTCCTATCTATTTTTTTTTTTGCATTTAATTATTTGTACAGTGGGGGCATTATTTATTTTAAGTTTGGGGGGAGATAGCTTCGCTATTTTTATGTTTATTTTTCCTTTGTTTTCTAATGTTGAGTCGACTTAGGTGCTTAACTGAGTTCGAAGCCTTTGTAAGGGGATGTATATAGTTGTCGGCTGCCAAAAAAATATTTTATTTTCATATTTATTTTATTTGTTCTTATTGTTTTTATTTTGTCTTTATCATCCTATGGTGTTTAGAGTCATTGTGTTGAAACTTTGCATACTGGCATGTTGAATTGAATATCTAATGATTGCATAAATTGTGGATTGATCTATTTTCTTGGGATATCACATGAGAATCTATGAGTTGCATTTATCTCTATTGTTTCAATTGTGTATGGATGTTCTTCCCATCTTTTTGTTTGATAGACCTTGGATTATGCATACATGTCAAGCTTAGAGAAAGTTTATAGGATTGCACTTGTGTGGATGGTTTGCATCTAGAAGTTGTTAGATTCTCTCTTGAGGTGAAATCCTAGGCAGTGCATGATTAAGGAAATGATAAGGGTCTTCTTTGGACTGTTTGAGCCTTTCAAGCCAACTTGTAAACACAGTATGTCTCTAGGTCCCCTTTGCAACCTTGTGTATGTTTGACCTCTATTTCTTTTCTTTACCCACATTTACCTTTCCCATACCCATGAAAAAAAATATTTTCCTCTCTTACACACCCTTTGTTGAGTGCATATCTTGTAATTCAAGCCTTCGTTATTTTTGTGCATGAAGTATTTTAGGAGCTAAAAAAAAAAAGGTGTCCACCCAATGTAATGCAAAGAAATAAGTTTGGGGGTGGAATTCAGAAAAGAAAAGAAGAATTCAAAATAAAAAATATGTAAATAAAATGATGAATTCCTATGTTCCTTTTTGCACTTGTTCAACATTTTGAGGCTTGGATTGTGAAATGTGCATAATTATGTATTTCAACTTATGTTTTATTTATCTTACCCCTTCTTTCTGAACCATCACCCTTGGCTTTACATTACAAGCTTTGTAAAGACCATTTTGATAATTGGTTATGTACTATTTACATTAGTGGAGAGAGAAATGAAGAACAACCCTATGGATGCGGATTTGATATGCATTTGCAGTTTTATAAACTTATCCGGGATTGTACTTTATGAGTAGATTTAGTCTTTCATTCATGTTTTTGGGAAGTCATTTATGCATGAAAGTTACATGTGAGAACCGATTTAGCAATTGGATTGTATATGTGTGACACTTTGAAATTAGATTGTGAAGCAGTTTATGAGGATATGCATGATTTTCATTACCTGATATTGCCATTTTTAAGTTCACATGTCATTAGTTTTTAGTTGTTTATTCTTTTTGTTTTGCTTTATTTTTAATTCTTTTTCTTTTTCTTTTACTTGAGGACAAGCAAAATCTTAAGTTTGGGAGAGTGATGAACTTTAAAAAATTCATATTTTTATGGTTCAACTTCTGGGTTTTCATCCTCTTTTAATCTCTTTGATTGAGTTTTATTATATTTTTTAGTAATTTAAATTGTATTCTTATTACGTGTTTTTATGTATTTTTGTTAGGAAATTACTTATGGAAGAAGACTGGATGCTTACACGATAAAGAAAAGCTAAAAATTTACATTCTGGTGGTCCCGCGCTCAAGCGCTGGTAGAACAAAACGTGGAAAATCTCTCTAGTCGTTCAATGCCTAGACGCTGAAGACCCAGCGCTCAAGCGCCTATCTGGACATCCAGCGCTCAGGCACTGGTCGTGTAGGCTGACACGTTATTTTTCTATAAATAAGAAAGTTTCACCAAATTGAATGTAGAATTCAATAGTTGTCAAAGAGAGAAACGATGATATAAACCCTAGCTTGGTGTAGGTGCATTCAGGAGTAAAAATTAAGAATTTTCTTTATCCTTTCCACTTGTCTTCTATGGAGTTTGTCAAATTCTTCTCTTTATTTTATTCTTTATCCATTTGTAACTAATTTGCTCTTGTTAGGGGGATGATGAATCTTGAACTTTGATGATGTAAATTCATTTATGAGTTCAATTTATGTTTCTATTTCATGATTTATGTGTTTATCTCTATTCTTAATGCTTTTTTAAACTTGATCAATTTGGGAATGATTTTTGGGTTGATGTATGATTTGAAAAAATTTGTATGAATCTAGAACTTGTGATAAGCACCATAATTTCTGCAATAACTAGGAATAGATGTTGTGGGTTGTGTGATCTTTCTTTTAATTCCCTCATTTTTTATAAAGCTTTCTCTATTTGGGGTTATACTAAGGGATTAGTTAACTTTGAATAGTGTGAAGAGGATTAATATACCATGAGATTGAGTATTAATTAATTTTGGGAATTGACCATGAATCATTGAAATAGAACATAGCTAAATTAATATTTGAATATGCATTTAAAGAGTTTAAGTGAAGTCGAAACCCTAACGCTTTAATACCATTATTTTTCACCTCTTTGATTTATTGCTTTGTTTACTTACTGTAATTCTTTTAATATTCTCCACTTCGAATTTTCTTTTTAATTATATTTACGACAACTATTTTTCTTCATTAGCTTAGATAGTGTCAATTTGAGCGAACTTAATAATTAGTAACTTAATCCTCATGGGGCGATACTCTCACTCACTCTTTATGACTTTTACTATTTGGTGCATTTGTCGAATTTCACAACAATGTTGCTGAGTGTGGCATCTTTGACAAATCAGTGCATGGCATATTTTTCCAATTGGGATTCAACTGGGACTGAAAGAGCTACTCTTTATTTCATGTTAGAATAGGTAGATTGAAGATCATGAGGTATGGTAAGATGTACTTTTCCCTAAATGTGATTGATTATTTGTTAAATCAATTCCTATCTCTCTAATTTTATCATGTATGTAGATTATCTTATCTTATTTTATCTAATTAGATTCCATGATTTTTCCACGTGTAGGTTAATACTTCATTATGGACCTCTGATCTCTAATATAATTTGCTTATAACACAGGTGGGATCCAAAAAATCCCTTAGTCAAAAGTTTAGAAACCCAATAAAATCAAAGAACCCAAAACTACAAAGAGATCCATTCAAAGATAACAAGATTAAGGAAAAGAGAGGAAGAGATAGAACCAGAGTGGATGAGCTTTTGGATTGAGTCTCCTCCTTCTTGAGCCTTAATCTTTAACCATGAGTGGTTTTTTTCTCTCAGTTTGAGTCTCACATAAACCAGAGCTTCTCTCTCTAATTTGGGCCTTTGACATAGCATGATCAACTTATTACACATATATCGGTTTAAAAATACAACAAAAATCTCAAATTTGGGTCAATTAACTATGCCTAGGCCTGATTGAGTCATGCCTAGATATGGAAAGTCTAGTACATTGGTGGTTTAAACCACACCTAGGCTTGATTGATCCATGCCTAGGCGTGGAGTTCTCTACTCTTAAGTTCTCTCTCAGCTACAAGAGCCACACCTAGGCGTGGTCTTCTCTGGTCCAAGAATGCATTTTAGCTACCATTGCCATGCCTAGGCCTAGGAAACCATGCCTAGGCACGACTTTCTAGTATTTTTATCCTTTATTTCTTCCTTCTTCATCTACTTAGATCTCCTAATCCATTTGCTTGGCTCTTCTTGTGATCCATAATTTAGGCAATCCTGCAAAACAACACCAGAAAATCACATAAAGATATCTAATTTGTTAAGAAATTTAAATTTAAACATTAAAGAGCCAAATCATGACCAATTTGAGATAAAATGGAATTGTAAGGTCAAAGACTCCAAAATGATTATATAATCTATTAAAACCATAGACAACTTGGACTAGCAACTGAATTAATAACCCAAAGAGAAAAGTAGTAACTCCATCTCCTAGAGTTATCACATGTCCAACAAAATAAAGATATATTCATTTCTTGTCAAATTGATATGTTCATGATGTGTTATAATAAATAATTATTACAATTGTTAATTGAGAATTTAGATAAGTATAGAGATGGCAATAGACCATTAATTTGACTTAAGTAATGAAAGATATTTTAAAAAAATAGAAAAAAATCAATTAGAAAGAAGTGACAATAGATAAATAAGAATGATAATGAATGACTTTGGCTAAAAATGTTCTCTTAGTGCTCCTATCTTACACAATGCAAACCTCGCCCCTAAGAGCATGTGTGATGCCCTTAATAAGACGAATAAATGCTTTGTTTAGGAGATACAAAGGTTGGAAGGAAAGGACATCATGTTGGCTAGGAAGATATGTGTAGCCCAAAGCAAGTTGGTGGTGTAGGTTTGAGGAGAATTAGAGAAACTAATAAATCTCTGGCCATGAAGTTGTGATGGGGTCTAGTTCATAACCCCTCTATAGGTTTGTGTTCTTTGTACTAAATATAAGTGTGGTGATGGAGACAAACTACGTGTGGCTAGTTGATTAAATCAATTTCGTATTTGGATGAGTATATGCATTGTTTGGATTAATGTTGAAGTCAATTTGTGGTGTAATATGGGAAAATGAGATAGTTAGATTTTGGTATAATAAGGGCCTCTCATCGAATATTATTTTGGAAAATGCATGCACAGTTTAGGAGTTAATTGTGCACAGGGAAAGATAAAAACTAAATCCCACAGTACCCCTGATACACCTATCGTAAGACCGTTACCCTAAAGCTAATTATGTCAATTTACTAATAACCTTCACAATATTTATTTTACCCTTTAATAAAAATAACATTGTAGTTCAAGACATATGTCACTATTATATTTTGTAACATGCAGGACCTGAGTCATAAAAAGACAAACAAGCATTCACTATTTTTAGTATCATTTCTTATTATTTAATTTTAGTTTCTCTTATTTTAACTCTCTTCTCTTTTCAATTAAATTTTTTTACTACCATTATTTATTTTATTTCATTCTATTCTATTTGACATTTTTTCTTTTGTCTTAGACTAATCCTATAAATCAAAACAAATATTCAAGCCTAATGATGTTTAGCTGTAGTCCATTAGCCCAGAACCATATAAGCCTAATCCACTAACATCTACCTTTATTCACATATAATCTAAAGCAAAGATTAAATTAACATAAACTAATAGAACGTAACTTTGAGTCACACCCCACCCACACAAAAATACAACCAACAAGTGTTAAGTATCGGCCCAAAAAAATATAATCAATGACCTAGAACTTCACCTTCATCGTCTTAGTCTTTGGTTTGCTTCCTAGTGTGAGGTAGCGTTTGACATACCCTCCATCTCAATGTGTTCTCCAGTGAATGCGACGAGGCTACCAAGAAAAGGAGGAGGTCAACTATAGGAAGCATAATCTTTTTGAACACTTCTATGAATATAATGTTAGTTGGACCCCCCTAGTCAATGAACATATGTTTGACTAGAGAGTTGGTGATTACTCTAGAGGTCACCCAAGGGTCATCTTACCTTGGGATTATGCCATTAGCATCCTTACCCGTAAAGGATAACAAGGGTGTTTTCCATGTTCTGCTTTCTCGCTTGGAGATAGGATGTGAGGCAATATTAAGTACTTCTTTCAAGTGCTTTTTCTTGTTGGACTTGGACTCTCAATGAAGCTGCCTGATATTACGTGGATTGTCCTTGAGATTTCGACATCATGCTGGTCATCTCTTTAGTGATAGGGTTCCCAAGGTTACCTTTTGCCATCACGCCCAAGGACCTTTGTATTGAGGGTGATGTCCATGATGGGAGGTTGTAACTCTTCTTTCGATAGTTCCTTCTTGAGAATCTTTTGGGGTTTAGTCCCTGTGATTTTTGGATATATATTTCTAGTTTTTCTTCCTAGATTAGGGCTTCAATAGCATCCTAGAGGCCAATATAGTCTTCTGTGTGATGGCCCCATCCATCATGGTAATCACATCTCTTATACTTGTCAAGTCAGATGCAGGGTCGTAATGATTTTTGCTTAGGGATCCTAGATAGCTCCATGTGGTATAACTCCTTGAGGATTTTACTTCTGGGAACCTTAAGAGGTTTGTACTTTGTGAACTTTCCTTTTGGTGCTCTCTTAGGGGAGTTTCAAAATGAATTTAGGTTTGGAGCCTTCCTTCCATTATCGTCGTTCTTTTCAATATTCTTTTTTGCTTTCAAGACCTCCTTCATATTAATGTATTTTTCTAAGTGGGCTTTGAGATATTTGTGATCGAATGGGAATCTTTTGGCCAAAGACTTGGTAAAGGTACCCCACTCGAATCCAATGATGATAGCAAGCATGACAATAACTTTGTCGAGGTCCTTTATCTGTAGAGCCTCCTTGTTAAATTTGCCCAAGTAGTCCCATTGGGATTCATCGCAGCCCTGCCTAAAGTGTATGAGGCTGGCTAAGGTTTTTGGCTAGGCTTTACTGGTGGTGAAATGGGTGAAGAATTTTTAGTTAAGCTCCTAGAATTTGTTCATTAAATATGGTGGAAGCAAGTAGGGCAGGCAATGAACTGAATCAACTCGAGATTAGTTTGAGACTTAGTTTGTTAATGAGCTCAATGAACTTTGTTCATGAACCAAATTAGTTGAACTTTATCTCAAAATTAAGCTCGTTAAATAAATGAGGTGAACTTGAGCCAAGCACCACTCGACTTGTCTGGTTCATGAATTGCCCATCTATATTTAGAATACTATCCTTTTATTAAGAAATCAACTAAAAAAGTTGCCTTTATACTAGACAAATAAAAAAAATTATAGCATCAAAATGTTGCCCTTTAGGTGTGCGTGACCGTCTTTTTCATTTGGACTAAAACCTAATTTTACATTGTTGGCTTGTGTTACCCCTTTTTCTTCGTTTTCTACCTTAGCCACTTTTCCACACTTTACAGTAAGAGCAAGAGCAAGGGATAGCAGGTAATGGAATTTTTGTTTAACTAAGCATTAGTTAATTAGTTAAAACACAAATTCCATTAACTAATTAAATTAATTATAAATAAACAAAAATTGCTTAGTTAATTTATGCTTAGTTAATGGAATTTGTGTTTTAAACATTTTTTTATTCTAATTTGTAAACTACAAAGCATTTGTTTGTTACTTTATTTATTTATATTCAAATTAAAAAAAATTGTTGCAGTAATTCACACCACTTGTCATTTGTTTTTGTGATATCTAACATTTTTTTATTATTATTTTAGAAGTATGTGCTAGTTCATCAACTCAAACACTAGGCAGATGATGAAGAATGATTCTTTGATCAATTGACTTCTATGGTTGATTGAGATGCAAGTGCGGATGAAGGAGCACTAGATAGTGTAGTTGGTGAAGAGGAAGATCATGATAACAATAAGGGTATTATTCAAAAAGCAAAGAGGAAGAAAACTTCTCCAGTTTGGGATCATTTTAAAGAAGTGGTGTTGAAGAATGGGACTAAGAAATGGGGGGAATGCATGCACTATAAAAATAAATATGATGTTGTCAATACTAGATCAACCATCTATTTGAAGAGGCACTTAGATGAAAGTTGTTTTATTTATAAGAAGATCATAGTAAAGTAAAATAAATAAATAAATAAACTTGCAACCAGAAAAATCCATGGTTGATGAGAGGCTTTCTAGGCCAATGGTGATGAATCTAGGGGCTAAATATGACCATGCAAGACAACGAAAAGCCATTGCACACTGGGTTATGATGCATGATCATCCATTTAGTATTTTGAAGGAAGAAGGTTTTGTGTTTATGATGAAGTGTTGTAACCTGTCATATGAGAAAATTAGTCAGAAAATATTAAAAAATGATTGTATTATGGTTTATGAAGCTAAAAAAAAGAAGTTGAAGTCAACCTTGAAGGTTTTTTACAAAATTTGTTTGACCACTGATTTATGGAAATCACAAAATCAGAAAATTAAATACTTGGTGCTCATTGAACATTTCATTGATGTTGATTAGGTTTTGTAGAAATGCATTGTTAGCTTTATCTATGCTCCTCCACCTCGACACGGTGTTGATATTGTTGATGTCATTTTCAAATGTCTCAAAGAATGGGGCATTGAAAATAGAATATTTAGTGTGTTAGTGGATAATGCTCAATATAATGATAATATTTGATGGAATTGAAAGTTATGCTTTCAAGAAACAAGAAATTAGTGTTGGATGGGAAGTTGCTTCATGTGTGTTGTTGCGCATATATATTAAACTTGCTGGTTCATGATGGTCTAGGAAGAATAGTAAAATTAGATGAAAAAATATGTGAAAGTGTGAAGTTCATCAATTATTCTAAGGCAAGATTGTGCACATTCTCTCAAATAGTTTAGCAACTAAAGCTTGGTATAAATAAGTTAATTCTTGACTGCCCTATATGTTGGAACTCCACCTATCAATTGCTATTAGTTGTAATATAGTTCAAGGAAGCCTTCCCATGATTCCAAGACTAACAACCAAGTTATGCAACTCTTTTAGAGCCAGATGAATTGGAAAAAAGGTGGAGAAAATAGCTAAACTACTAGAGGTATTTAATGTAGCCACCAATATTATTTCTAGTAGTGAATACCCTTCTAAGGTGTAGTAAATTTTAGATAAAATTAATATGATTTTATGCGAGATATAGCAAGGACAATGAAAGACAAATTTGACAAGTACTAGAGTGAGTGTAGTTTAGTTATTCCACTTGCTAATGATTTGGACCCTAGAATCAAGATGATGGGTGTTAAAAATGTGTTTTCCCCTAATTTACCCTAGAGATAAAGTTATATATATATAAAATATATATAATATATATATATATATATATATATATATATATATATATATATATATATATAAATAGGAGTAAGGTCAAGGTGAAGATCACGGGAAAGGCGGAAGAGACAGGGATGAAAGAAAGTAGGAGAGCGGACGGATTTGCGTTACATGCTATGTAAAATAATTAAACATAAAATAAAAGATAGAAAATTAAAGTGTAGAATTTAAAACTAAAGCATTTAAAACTAGAGACTGAGCTAAGTAAAGTACAGAAATTAAAATATAGAAATTAAAACATGAAAGCCATGTGGAGGTAGAACTTTCTGGCCGGCGAAGGAGGAAGAAAAGAAAAGTTAATTACTATTATTAAAACATAAGGAAAAGATTACAAGATTGGAAGAGGGGAAAGGGGGAGAGTTTCTCTCTCTAACCTCTCTCTAGAAAGGTGTAAAATAACGAATGCCTAACATCATGGGCAAACATCCTATAAATAGACTAAAATTTTACTATTTCAATAATGGCGCTACAGTGTCCTGCTACAGTGAACAGTAAAACAATAATAGATCGCAGCGCTACAGTGAACAGTGTTCAATAGTAATCTTCCACAGATTGCTACAGTGATTGCTACAACGATTTGCATAATAACTTGACTATTCATCTTCTTCAAGATTGATTGTGTAGCAGTCATCTTCTTTCTGGTTTACAGAGTCTTCAGATAGGATGATTAAAGGAGAAGGAGAACTAGATTTTTTAGGAACTTGTTCTCTACTAACAGCAACATCCATATCTCTGTAGAGTTTGAGGACGTCTTCCATGTTTCGAAATAGATGATCTTTGTCGGAAGAGGCGGCAATAGCAACCAAGATTTTTGCCCTTTAATTGAGAAACTGGCAATCCTCTTCATCAGCAGTCTTGATGTGTTTTGGGTTCTTTTGGAACCATAGTTTGATGTTGTCTATAGATGCTCTGGAGGCGTCAAATTCAGCCCACCATTTTGCATATGCTTGCCTTTGCAGTGCAAGGAGGAGATTGGGGAGACCCTCATGAGCCTTGTACTTGTACTGCCAGGAAAATATCTAGGCAAGAGAAAGCTTGGAGAAGAAGTGAAGATCGACAGGAAATAAATCATCACCTGAATTAAACTTCTTCAAAAAATATTGAAATCCTTCTATAACATTCGCCGGAAGAATCTGCTGGATTGGACCAAAGAAGTTCCACCATTGCATGAACTAGTGAGGGAACTTGTACTGGACATTTTGTTTGAAATAGATCATCCAGGAGTGGCGGTTGGACTTATTCTGGAGCCAAAATGTGTTGTTCCATGCTTGTATATAATCTCGATAATTATAACTGATTGGGTCATAGTACTGAGAAAATTTCTTTAATGAGTTTGGATTTTTGCCAAATTCTACAGGTGTCATGACCTTCAAAATTTGTATAGTTGAATGAGTTATGTAAGACTCATCTTTTGGGTCCCTGTAATGCTTGAGAGAGACCGAGTCAGTATCAATAAGAATATATTCATAAAATTGTTGAGTTTTGTTTGATGAAATTGGCTTAAAATGAAAATCGTTTGGAAAGATTTTTTGAGAAACTTTTCCTGGGTTGGGATTCCAGAATTCTGGTTCCATTTGGATTATAGGCCAAAAACTTTCTTTTGGAATGTAGTGTGGTTTGGAAGAGATGGGTTGAGTTTGGATGATTAATTCCTTTTTTGGTTAGTTGACTACAATAGCTTTGCCTTTAAGGGTTTGAATCATGGTTTGAATGTCAATTCCTTCGATAAATTCTTCAGTGAAGATATGTTTCCACGATTTATCTGGGAGATGGGTTAGGCCTTGATCTTGCAGGGCTAATAGGGTTGTGATTGGCATGGTATAGTCTTCTTTTGATTGTTTTCTCTGAATCGATGACTCAGCCTTAGCTTGGGTTGATGACCCAGATGGAAGGGTTGAAGACCCCGATTAAGACGATGATTTGGCTAGCTGTGCCAAGGAAGGATTACCTATGCCTCTTCCCCTAGAGGAAGAAGATCTTGTTAATCTCGGCATGGGGCTACTTTCCATGTAAGTATTCACGAGTAAGCTAGTTAGGTAAGGTGTTTGAGGTGCCTTTAATATATTCTATATCAAAATAAAAAAACACTCAAGATTGCTTGCCACCTAGCAAAAATTTATTTTGAAGCAAGATTTTTAACATCCTTGTGTAAAATATCTTTTGCAGATTTACAATCGATACAGATCAAAATTTTTTATTCAATAAATCAGATTGAAATTTTGATATGCAAAGAACAATTGCTAAAATTTCTTTTTTGACAGTTAAATAATTTTGCTGTGTAGGATTCCAGTGTTTTGATGCATATGCAATGATATGTTCTTTGTCTGCGACACGCTGTTTGAGAATGCCATCATAACCTATGTCAGAGGCATCAGTTTCAATAATTTTGAATAATTGAAGATTCAGAAGATAGAGGGATGGAAGATCCTTTACCTGAGATTTTACCTGTTTGACAATGTTTGTACGAATGTCTGACTAAGAAGGAGGACTCTTTTTCAAACGATCATGTAGTGGTTTAATAAGATTACTCAGCTGAGGAAAGAAGTCAGTGACAAAATTTAAACAACCAAGAAATCTTTGTAATTGGTTTTTATCAATGAGTTAGTTTGGAAACTTGTCAGCAAACTCAATTACTCGATTAATAGGATTGATAGTTCTTTGATAAATATTATGACCAAGAAATCTAATTTTAGTTTGGAAAAGATTAATCTTTGACTTGGAAACCACAAGACTATTTCTTTTAATGACTGCAAGAAAAATATTAATGTGTTTAAAGTGTTGATCCATTGATTGAGAAAAAAATAAGAACATCATCAATGTAGACGATGGTAAAGTTTGAGTAAGGATTGAAGATTTCATTCATGATCCTTTGAAATTCTGAAGGAGCATTCTTAAGACCAAAAGGCATTACGTTCCATTTGTACTGCCTAAACGGTACAGTGAAGGCTGTCTTGTACCGATCACTTTCTTTGATTTGGATTTCCAAAATCCATATTTCATATCAAATTTTGAAAAGATTTTAGCAGAATACAGTCTTTTAAGAAGATCTTTTTTGTTTGGAATCGTATACCGAATCCATTAGAGTGCTTGATTTAACAGTTTGTAATTAATGACCAATCGAGGAGTACCTCTTTCGATCTTGGCTTGTTTGTTGACGTAGAAAGCTAAACAAGACCATGGACTCTTACTTTTCCTAATGAATCCTTTCGCAAGAAGATCTTTAATCTCCTGCTGACAATACTAAATGAGTTCTTGACTCATTTGAATTGGTTTAGCCTTTGTGGGAATTTGTCTTTCATTGAAATCCTTCTCGTAGGGAAGATCCACCATATATTTCTTCCTTTCCCAGAAAGCATTTGGAAGATCTGAACAAATTGATCCTTGAATCTATTCAAGAAGAGATTGAATCCTTTTCTGGATTTGGGGTTGACTAAGGTTGGAATTAATATTTTTAAAGGAAATTTCCTCTTTTAGATAATTGATTTGGTTTCGTTTATATTGGATTAAGTTAAGATTCCTTAGAGTCGATTTCCTAAGAAATTTGAAAGCGATTGTTTGACTAAGATGTTGGGTAATAATCCCTTCATCCGTGATTTGTAGAGGAAAAAGCGATCTGATGAATGGTGTTCCTATGATCACTTCATTTTTTAGATTTTTGACTAATAAAAAAGAAGTTTCAACTTGGAAACCTTGGTTTTGAATGATTGTAAATGAAAGTTTGAATTTGATTTTTTGTTTTGAACAGTTAGTCGTGCTAAGCTGTTCCGTTATTTTTTCAAAATACTTTGTTGGGATTAATCCCTCTAAAATACAATTTGAATCTGCCCTTGTGTCAAATAGTGCGACAGTGTTAATGACAAAGTCATCAATTTTGATATTTATGTTAATAAAGAATTTTTGAATTTTCATTTGATTAATTATTTGTGCAAAGAATTCTTCGTCATCTTGATTTTCAATCTTTTGACTTTTTTTACTCTTATTTTCGGGAATTGTATCCTTATCAGAGTTAGTTTGAATATCCTGAAGTTGGGATATTATAATATGATGTAAGCTTTGCTGTTCTTTAAGTTGTTTAACTTCAATTTTTAGATTATTAATTTCATATTAAAGATCTTGGATTGTTATAGTTTTCTTAGAAGTTTTCTTTTCAAGTTTTCTAAGTGTTTCTGTAAGATTATATTTATTTGGATTATTGATTCTTTGAAAGATTTAGAAGAACTTGCTTCCATTAAAGATTTAAATTTTTCTAGATAAACTTTCCTATCTTAGGGATTATCGATTGAATTAAGAACTTCGAACAGGAGATCTTGCTCCTTTGTTAAGATATTGATTTCAGGAGAGTCAGAATCTCCTTTAGATGAAATATCATCATTTTGAATTTGGTTTAAGTCTTCAGAGGATTCTTTATCAGACCCTTCTTCGGATGATTCAACTAATAAATTATTAATTTGTTCTTCGATTGTTGGTTCAAGATTTAAAGATTTTATCTTCTTCTTTAACCTACATTATTTACTAATGTGATCAGGTTTACCACAGTTATAGCAAATTATAGGTTTCTTTGGGACTTTGATATTATCGATTGGAGGTTTGGACTTAAATTCTTGTTTAAGTCTTCTAGGTTTGGTGTTTACTTTATGTTTGTAATACCTAGTTTTCTGGACATGATCAGATTTTGGTTTTGATTTCGACTTCCTCCTAGCACAAGGAAGGCCAAATTTTTCACAGAATGTTCCTAAGTCCCGCTTGGTTTGGGCCTTTTCTTTGGCAAGTTAGGCTTAAATCTTGTCATCTTGGCAGATTTTTAGGGCTACCTTTTGGATGAAGGCAATGAGTTATCCGTAACTCAACTGCTCGTAAGGGATTTCTCCATTTGGGGATTGACTTCTGATCTTGTCACGAACCTTGTCGCCTAAGGATTTTGGAAGACCAGCAAGAAATTTTTCTTTCCAGAACGGCTGTTGACTATCTTCTCTGGTGTAAACCTTAGTTAAGAAGTGTCTCTATACTACCTAAAGTTAGCTAGAGTTTTGCATTTTAAGTTTGAAAGAAGTTTGGTAGACTTATCTTTCCATAAAGACAGATCTCCTATGAAATGTTAAACAATTGTGAAGATTAAATTGTTCACAGCATCGGGAATTGGCTTCCCGTCACTGAGGATTATATTACCATCAGCGTCAGTCTTGACTGCTTCGCCAATCTCGATCTTTTGGTCAGCGGAGATATAGTTATCCCACCAACCTTTGAGCTAGCCGAAAAATCCTGAAACAAGGATTCTGACAATGACTTCTTCTGGACAGTCATACAAGGTTTGATAAGCAGCAGACACCATGGTCATATGCTGAAGAGTGTTGATGATGGCATATTCAGTCATCCCATCAATGTTCCACTCATAGATGTTGCTTGCGCTAAAGCTTCTGAAGTTTGAATTTCTTTCTTCAAGCAGCAGATCTGGAGCTGTCGCTCTTTGATAGTAGAGTTTCGAAGGATTTTTCCAGTTAAGAGTTTGGCTGATTACAGGATTTACCTTGATGAGAGAATTTGTCTCAGTTTCAGTTTCTGGGCATTGTGAACTAGATTGTCTAATTGTATTAACAATCAGATTTTTATCTTTAGATTTGCTAGTCTTTGACTCTTGGGTTTATGGTGTATCTGGGGCGACTAATTTTAGTCTATCTATGAATTCATTAATAAGACTTTGGTTAGATGGTTTTGGATTGTTTAAAAGTTTTATGCTTTCTTTAAGCTGTTTGCTAACCTTGAATGGTTTGAAAAGAAGCTTTTCGATTGACTTGGAGGTTTAGTTTCATCAGTTTTGGTTCCCGAGGTTGAAGGTTTATCTACGGATTATTTAACTAAATTTTCTCCTAAAACTTGAAGGTATTTGTTAGTATAATTATTTTGTTCCATAAGACTTTTAATGTCTTTTGAATTTATCAGCTCATCTTCTACTTTAGTCTTGAAAGGAGAAGCTAAGACAAGATTGTTATCTTTGTCTTTTACGTTTGGAATAAGATACTGACTGAAAGGAGGTAATTTAGATTTGTTTAACTCACCATCTTTGCGATGCCAGACAGTAAGAACATTAGCTGATTTATCTTCAATCAGACCAATGCTCCAGGGATATTCAATTTCATTCTTAATCATGTAGGCATAAAACCAATTGAAGAATGAAATGTGTTGTTTGACTTTGTTGAGAAATTTGTAGAACTTCTCTTGGATTTCAGTTCTATTTGATCTCTTAAAATTTTTGAAAAACCATTTCCTTTGCGGAGTCCATTCCGCGGAATAAAAGTCTTTCCTAAGGGTTTCCTTATCTATGATGAATTCAGATAACATAGAAATCATCATTAAGGGAGGAATAGGTTAGAGATTGAATAGATCTCTGTTCATCTTCGTCTTCACGTTGATATGTCGACCTTGGGATGCTTGATGAAGTATCCAGTCCTCGAAGATTGATTATTGATGGAGTAGATTGAATTATGGAAAAAGATTTTCTAGAGATAGCAGATATGTAGTCTTCAGATCTGGAGGATAAAGATCTAAAAGATCTAGAAGAGCTGAACAATTTCTCCTATTGAAGGCTAATTCAACTCTACCTGATTGGTGTTGGGTGATTTCCTGAATTTCAGGTGTTTCTCTAGGTAAAGCTGGAGTTGCTTTATCCACAATCCATTTCTCAGGGAGGATTACATATTCTCATCAGATTTGTTTAGGGACAACTACGTTGGCCTTTGTTATGTTTGTTAGGAATAACATTGTTACTCCCTTGTCTTTTGGTTTTAATACCTTTGAGTAGAAAGAAATCATTACTTTGTACTGAATCTTATAGATTAAGGCTAAAGGGATTGATCCGGGCTTCATATCTAAACCACAGACTTTAATGTTTAAAAATAATGTGTCTTGAATATTTTTGTCTTTTAGGCTAGCATTCCTATTAAGATAACAATTAAAATAGATTGGACCATGACCAAGACTAGTTTCTACGATTCCCAGAAGTGAATCATGGAATTGATTATGTCTTATGTCTCTTAGACAAAGCAGAACAGATGCGTTTAATCCTTTTCTAATTAGAGGTTTGACAGCTACCTGCACACATCCGATATGCAGATAATTATATTTGTTGGCTTGACCTTTTAAGGTCTCTTGACAGAGAAGATGAAATTCTTCATCATCACTTTCAATAGTGATTTATTTCTCTATAGTTCTGATAGTGTAATCAGAACTTCTGAAGAATTGTCCTTCAGTTTTATAGAGTTCATTGTTTGGGATTCTGGGGATTTCCCAGCCATCCATGTCTTGATTTATGTTTTCAAAGCAAATTTCTTCATTAAAGATGTTTGTTGTAGATGGATTAATTTGTTGCTCAGTGAGCGATGAAGAAGAAGATTGAGAGGACTTGAAAGAAAGCTTTGAAGACAGAGAACGCAACATAGCAGAAGATTTAAACAGAAATATAAAGGATAGAAATAAAGACAGAATATAAGAATTAATCGCAGGAAATAGCAAGAAAGAGAATAAAATAGAATAATAAGGAAATAAACAGCAGATAACAGATATGAACTTAACCCCTGATATCATTACCCTCATTTGGTTTCATAGATTTGTAACTAAAAAATTTAAGTCAAATTTTATCCTTTGAACTAGATCTTAAAATTATCATATTTCATACTTTGAATTATGTCTGATTTAATTATTACCTTCTGAACAATTTGTCAAAATTTTATAGATCATACCTAGATCTTTAGCCACCGCGTTTATTTATCAGTTCTTAACCATGGTCACCACCGTGCCTCATCCTTCACTACCTGTGGCGACATTATCGAATTAGACTTACCACCTCCCTAGGACTTACTGCTACAGTCCCATAGAATAGATCCAACACTAGGCATTATGTATCGTCCAGTTAAGAAAAGACAACATATAGATGCGTACTAACCAGATCCAGATATAATAATAACATTATTATTTAGTTCAGTTAAGATAATAAATAAAGCAGATAAAGATCAAAGCAAAATAACGATTAATCGGTATAATAACATTAATATCCAATTCAATAAGATAATAAATAACTGAAATCCACCATTTACATTCCTACTTCCCCACCAAAGAAAATTAAACTTTGGTTTTTACGCATCCAGAGTCAGGTGTATATATATATATATATATATATATATATATATATATATATATATATATATATATATATATATATATATATATATATATATATAGAAAAGGTGTACAATGCTCTTAATGCTATGTATAAAGAGTATAAAGCTCTACTTAGTGAGCATGATGAAGAAGACTCCACTAGAATTAGTGCTGATCAAACTGGCCTTCTTATAGGGTCATCATGCTCCTCATAGTACTCATTATTGATGAATTATGTTCAAGAACAACAGGCTGTTCCTTCTATGATATTTAAGGTTGAAGAGTATTTAAATGAACTAACACACAAGCCTAAAGATAATTGACATATGACCTTTTGCACCTTGGAATGTTGGAAGTTGAATAGTGAGAAATATTAAGTGTTATCTTGTGTGGCTCCAGATGTTCTTACCATTCCAATATCTAGTGTGGCTTCAGAGTCCACCTTCAGTGTTGGTGGAAGAGTTATTGACTTATTCCAAGCTTCTTTGCGTCCAAACACTATTGAGGCTTTATTTTGCGGAGGTTATTGGCTTCGAGTATTGCATGGGATTAGAAACAAGCCTAAGGTAATATGTCCTTTTTTATGCATAAATATTCTTTAAGCATTTAAATTATATAGTGTTAATGATGACAAAACTTATTATTTTTTAGGTGGAGCAAGTTCCCATAGATATTTCACAACTCCCTTGAACTTTTTTGTCTTATGATAGATATGTATACTCTCTAATTTTATTAAAATCATTATGGCTAAATGCTATTAGCTAATGAAATATTTACCCATGCTTTTGAATGTTTCAAGTAGATCCATGAGGATTTGGGCAACAAAGAGGGTTAGACTTTTGGATGATATATACTTAGTTTTTTGCATTAGACATGCCTAAATGATAGAATATTCAAATCTGGATATTTTTTGTATAGACTAATTATATGATATTTGTAACTTGGACAATCTTTTGTATAAAAAGCTTTAGTCATCTTTAAGTAAAATTGTGAGTTTGGAGTTTCCAAGAGCCAGATTAGTTATAGTAGCTTGTTGACTTACGATATTTATGAAAAACTGATTAGTTGAATTGAGTTATGAACTAAACTAATGAACCAGGTTCACGAGCTAGCGTAGTTCATTTAGTTAATATTGTCTCATTTTGATATTTAGTTCATATAATTCAAGTGACGAGCTAAACCAAATAATCTGAAAGCTTGATTCGAGCTGAGTTCAGGTTAAAAATAATAGTTCATATCGAACTCGATTTGAGTTTCAAGCTGAAACCATTTCTAATCGAGTCAGCTCGGCTTGTCTCATTTCAAGCCCTAGTAGCAAGGAAAACCATTGGGTGTGGCCTTTTTGAGTGTTTCGAGAAAGGCATAGTAGGTAATAAGATTTGTCCTTCCAACGAGTAGCATGGATAAGCTGAAAGAGTTTAAGTGCTCTTAGGGATCAATCTTTCCGTCACAGGATTTGACATTATTGGGGATCTTGAATCCCTTGGGAAGCACCATACCTATGATAAAGTTAGAGAACGGGTGGCTGAAGGTGTAGAAAGCACCCTACCTTTGGTATACCTAAGAGATCTTATATTGCTTTGAGACTCTATAGTGGTTCCCTTTTGGATAGGGTCTTATATTATTTTTACCTACCCACCCCATGGTGACCAATTTCCTAGTGTCCATAATCTGCCAACTTTAGGCATTAATGAGTGTGAGAAAGGCCTGGTAGTTTAGTACCAATAGTGCCTACTTAACCACGATGCTAGATTGTGCAGTCACAAGAGGGTTAAGTGCAAGGTATAGCATCATAGGTCATCTTTCGACAATGGAATGCAGTAGGAATAGGCTCTAGATTACAAGAAAAGGGTGTAGTGTCCTAGCTTTCTATGATGAGGTCGCTACATTGTCACGATTCTGATCCTAATTTGTTTAGGCTTTCTTACGGGAGTCAGAGTTTATTGAAATTCTCACAGATAATACCAATGTTCTATCTGAGATTCAAATGTAGGAGTGTACTTGATCTTAAGCAAAAGGAAAAGTGGATGATGATGCTCCTAGTGTAGCAGTAGAGTGTAGGGTGGGAGTTCTTACAAAAGGCACTCTGACCCTCAAGTAAAAGGTGGCACTAGGAGGCAAAAATGCATGGGAGAAGACTTATCTACGGACTTAGCCTCTTTTATATAGTGGATGGATACTTGCATAGGAAATAACTCTAAGAGTGGCAATCTTATTATTATAGGATTGGGAGCAATTTCATCCCTTTATTCCTTGATACTAGAGATTTGGTGTTATCTTGTACAAACTTCCAGAAGGTGTGGGTATTGTTAGGTAGGGCTGAGATAGATACATTTAGGGTTTAGGGGATCCACCTGTGATAACATGAAATAATATTTAAAATGTAGAATCATTTTGAGATATAATAATTAACTTTGTTACATGGAAAACTAATTCTCATTTTTCAATTCTCATAATAAAATATAAAATTCATCATAATGTAACTTTCATAAATAACAACTTAATAGTTCACAAAGTCAATAAGCCTATAGCTCCAAAAAAATAATCATCATGGAGTAAGCTTCATAATTTCAATGAGTTTCTCAATATAACATAAAATTTCTTATTTCCCCAGAAGACAAAATTTGATGCAATAAATAAGAATAACAAATAATTTCATATTCTAAGTTTTAGATAATAAGGAAACTTGATTTGGAATGCTAGTAGGAGAAAAAAATGTATATCGAGATATTTTGGAAGCTAAAATAAGTCACAAAGTAAATTATCCACTCATAATTGAAAGTTTTAATCAATCCACCTCCCTTTGTACACCTACCAAAACCAAAGGTCTTACTAATTTTTCTATAGCTACCCACTCCATGAAAATTTTAGAACCAATTATTGGTACGTCTATCTATATTCCATTGAAGTTCCTAATTTCGCAACCAAAATTCTTGAATTTTAGCAACTTATTTCTCTGCTAATTATAGACTCCATGTCTATGTTGATTCAACCATTAAATAATGGTTTTGGGCTAAGAAATTGTCTTTTAGAGCTAAAAATGGAATATAAGAGGCATGGGTAGTGGAATTCATCACAAACTATAGCCAAAACTTTTGAAATTTCTACCACATGTGGTTGAATGAAGAGATTGATGTTGCACATTAGAAAACTCACTAAAACCCTAAGATGTTATGTCTTATGGCTTGTGTTTTGGTGATTGGTTGAAGGGAAAAAGGAAGAAGGAGAATAAGGAGAAAAGGGAGATTGAGAGAGACGTAGGAGTCTTTCTAATAAAACATTTATGATCTTTTGTTTTTAAAAACTGTGAAATACCAAATTCATCCTAAAAAATATGCTAGCTACTATTTTTTTTTCTTCATGTTCCTTGTTACCATATTGTTAAACTGCCTTTAACATTAGAATGCATCAACTTTGAGCCCAATTTCATGCAAACCATTTACTCAGATGTCGAAATAGAAGAACTCAAGAATCATGTCTAAAACAAGTCTAAGGTAAAGTAGAACCCAGTCAAATCTTTCTCAAACCCTGTATCATGCTTAAATCTTTAAGCCACACCAATTGAGATTAATTGTTCTAATTTCGACAATTATAGAAACACTTGGCCTTAAACCAAGGCATTTGCATCAACAAAACAAAATTCAAAAAAGAAATTCCACTAAACGCTATTCTCACACTAGAAATTTTATTAGTTTTTTCTCCCGCAACCTCAAAATTGATTAACAATATTGATTATTTCCAACCTCTTTGCCAAATACAAAACATTTAACACAATTCCTTGCAATCCACCAAAAATAGTATAGCCAAATCCACCAACAACTCCATTAGCACATACCCACTTGTTAAAGACAATAAAAACTCAACCCAAAAACTAAAATTCCTTATCAATCTTATGCTCAAAAGAAAAAAAACACCACTAAATGTCGTTGTCTTATAAACAAACCATAGCATTTGTTTTTATGGAAGATGATACAAACCAAGTTAGAGAGAAGCTTACCAAAGAATATGACATAGAACAAGGTAGAACCAAATGTAGCAATAAGGTCCAAAATCCTCTTGCGTAAAAGGTCCAAAGAATTTGAGTTAGTTTTAGGCTACGTTTCAAAAAATACCTGTATGCTTTAGCTTGGATAGGCTATGTCATTTAAAGAATTTTAATATCTAGTCAAAAATCTCGGTCTAGTGTTGGGAATTGGATGTAGCCCATGTGGTTGAAGGTGAACCAATATTATGTTGAGCTTCTTCTTCCCTTATCTCTTTTATTTTAGGTGTTCTGATCAAGTTTAGTTTCTACCCAGTTGGTTTACATAAGTTAAAAACCAAGTTTTAACTCAACCAAGTGTTTTTTAAACTAAGCCTTTTGTGACTTAAGTTTCTGTTGCTCAAATCTTGTTTAAAACATGTTTTCTGGCACTAAATCATGTCCATAAGTGTTAAAAAGTGTTTTGAAAAAGTACCTATTGCTTAGTATCAAGTTTGGTTATCAATTGATATATCTAACTGAGTTGAGAAAAATGATTCTTGTCAACAGTTATTGTATTTGCTATGTCTCTTCTCATCTCCAAGTTATCACACTTGAGAAAGGCTTAAGAAAAGTGACTGTGTTTTAAGAAACTTTCAAGTTTTGAGAAGTACAATTCAATCTCCCTTCTTGTGCCTTTTGCCAACTTTAGCATCAGTTGCCAAACAAAAAATCAAGAAGAAAGCCCAAAACAAAAATATAAGATTCAAATTTGTAAGATCCAAAATGAAAATCAACAAAATCAAGGAAGATGCTGAAGGTGTGATCTACATAACTAGAATAGATATGAGATTAAGAGAAGCCATGGAGGTTGATAAGCCATGAAAATTATGTGACTATAAAAAAAATGGAAAGAATCTATGGAGGTTAAAAGGTTTATCTTCTCTCCTCAAGCAAGAAAATGGTGGTGGAATTTTAGAAATTCCACCTAATGAGGTAAAATTTCAACTTATTTATCTTAGGTAGTAAAATACCTTGATACTTTAAGATTTTTAAAATTCTTGGTTCAACTATCCAAAAAAGATATTTTGAGATAAAGTATTTTAAATGCCTAAAAATTTACATTCTCTTAAACTCCCTTTATCAAAACATAGCTATAAAGTTTTTCTTATGGTTTCTCCCTAGTTGTCAGAGGTCAAACTAAAAATTAAAATTTTCTTATTTAAGTTGCACCTATCTATGAATAAAATGAGCAATCACATACATATGATTCATGTTATAAATTGAAGTAGGAGTATCAATGATTAGTAAAACCATTTGATGATTGTATAACCATATGTATTTTAAATTTGCTTTCTCATTGTTAAACAATTGCATATAATCTCTAGCAAGAGTGATACAAAAAGGAATTTGAAATTGAAGATGAGTAACAATTTTGAAATCTCTAAATCCTTGATTCTCTATAAATTTAATTGGAAGCTCATCATTTTATATGATCTTGGAAAGTGCAATATTGCATTGCTATTAATTAAAATCTATGATTTTCTTACTAACATCACTATTAGGATCATCTTCTCATTAATTTCTAAAAGAGAATTTGTTTACTTTTCATTTTTAGTTTCTTATAAATCTCAATATGGTTTTTTGTGGACAAACTTTCATGTGTTTTAGCTCGTTAGTGGTGCCATGATAACCGCTACTACATGCATGGGATTTTGTATAATAGTTGCAAGTAGCTTTATCGCAAGCTTTAGTAAAAGAAGACCAAGCATTAAAAGTGGGTCTAGTAGGTTTAATCTTTAATTCCTTTTATGATCATTGAGTTTTTGGTGACAGAACTTGTTCAAAAGGTATTATAGGTCCTTCAACTTGGTGTTTAGTGCCACTAATTGTTGGAGTAAGAGCACTTCCTATTGAATTTTGCTAGTTTTTTAGTTCCAATTTTATCTTGTTCAATCAATATGTTGATATTTTGGGGATAAACTGAGAAAAGAACCAATGGGATATATAAAACTAAGTAAGGGTTCATTGGTAGCAGTAATAAATAAATAATTCATCTAAAGATATCCTATCATAGATATAGAGATTTAATATGTGTTTGGATGGGTTCAAACATGGGTTTGTAGAATGGAATGAGCTTTTTCTTATGTTTCATCTTGTTTGGTCACACATTTAAGAATGATCTCAAACTTGATTCTTATCTCAAACCAGCTTTTGGTCTAAAGTGAGACCACTTACTTTTACATTTAGAAATGGCGAAATAGTCATCCTTCCTAATTATAGTATTCCAACTTGTATTCACTATAGTCTTTGCGTCTTTGTGTGAATCAATGATGCTTCGCTATCTCTGTTTGAGCTTTGCTCTCTTACATATCCAATCTATAGCAAGTCAAGTTGTCTTCATTCTAATTTGCCTCACTCCACTAGTATTTACTCTTATCTCAAAGCTTTAGCTATTGGTTTTCACTTGATCTATCATATTTGTAACCTAGGTACAAATCTTCAAACATACTCTTTGCCAAGCTAACCAATGTACAGTGTGTCAAGTAAGTGGAATGACCTTCCCCTGTAATTAGTCATTCTTTCTTTATTGATTTTTCTACAATTTTGTTTAGTAGGACTAAGTTATTTCCTTTCATTTTTCTTTTAGAAAAAAAAAGATAGGATAGAAAAAATTGTAAAGGAGCCATATTTCTTTAGTGACATTCCTTTTGTATTAGTAGAATAGATGGCAATAAGTTTGAGGCCATTTTGTTGGTAGACCACCTCATCATCATTAATCGTCTCAATACTGCTCGATGTTGTTGGCGTGCTTTATAGGCTAGAGACGAGCAAGTCCTATCATGGCCGACAATGGGAACAACATTATAGAGGCAATGACTCAGGATGAAGGGGTAGCACCTGGGGTTTTCGGCTAAATAGAAGAGGCTAAACTCTTTTTATATAATAGGTGATCTGTCAATTATTTCTACATCTTAAGTGTCTTATGTTTGATCTAATTGGGCTCCATATGTGCTTAATTGTTAACATTTAACTAAGTTTCTAGATATGAAGCTTAATCAGATTCTTATTGTGAAACTATTCTTAAGTGTGACTATAAGCGCTCATAATTGAATTGTGCTTTTCAGGAGATCTTTGAGCGATGGAGTCCATTAGCATCAAACCAAGCTTGCTATCACTTGAGGAGAAAGCTAAAGACTCAAGGAAATCAACATCACCTCAAGAAGCAAGGAGAGAATATCATATGTGAAGAATTAGGGCTGAACATGAAGAAACCAAGTGACAAGGCTCGTGTCCTCAGACACAAAGGGGTCGTGTCCTTTTCTAGCACCTCAATTGGACCCAGTTATGAGCATGACTAATGACACGGCCTGTGCCCCCGAACACTGGGGGGTTATGTTCTTCTCTGCCTACTCAATCCCACAAAAATTATGGTAACAGACTAAGACACTAGGGGGTCGTGTCATCAGACACGACCTGTGTCTACGGCCCAAAAAGTCAATTTCGAATCTGAATGATGAGCTATGGGACCAAAGGTATAAATAGGTTTGTTCAAGATTCCAAAAGGGATTCTTCTTGGCTCTAAGCCGCCAAGCAACTAAAGAGAATTCGAAGAATAAGAGAAAGGGAGATTCAATCAAAGATTGGAGATTCGGGTTCGAGCTATCGAAGATCAATCAAACTCAATCATTGAAAACTAGTTTGATCTTGAGTTTTCTTTCGCACTTGTATTCTTGACGATGTCTTTCTTTCATTTTTCTTTTGATTTTGAATTTGCCATGCGTGACTAAGTTTCTAATTTGGTTAAAGGAATATGACACCTAGTTTTGATCTTGTGCATCCTACATAGTTCTTTATATCAATACAATTGTGTTTTTATTCATATGTGTCTAATCTTAATTTAGTATAAAGGTTTTTATACTCTTTGCCATTTTCTAAAGTGGTAAAACTAGGATTGCTATGTGCAGTTGCGGTGGTAGGACTAGTGAGACATATGATCTAAGTAATTCAATCCCGATGTATGATTGGACCTTAGCATGATTGGTTTTCTAAATCTTAATGCAATCATTAGGTAGGTATAATAGCGATTGCTTTATAGGTAACTAGTGATTAGAGCTTAATTTGAGCGGTTGCTAAATTAACCAAAACCTAAGGAAAATAGAGAATTAATCTCACAATTACGTAAAAACATAATTGATTATGTTGGGGTAAAGGATATGTAGGTTATCATTATCATATAAATCTAGTGATCGATTCCATCTCTTAACCAATACCTTTAAATTAGTAATTCAAATTATGTTCACTGCTATTACTTTAGATTCAATTTCTATTCTTAGTTTTAATAGACAAAATCCCCTTTTACTGCTTATTGTTCTTTAGAATTTAAATTAGGAATTGGTTTATCATGTTAATTGAATTAGTTCTCTGTGGATCGACTCTTGCTAACTACAACTAGTTGTAAGGTTTTTATATTTTTGGTGGGACTTGACAACTAATTTTGATCTTAATTTTATTCACAATCCACATAACATCAAATTTTGTACTCTTTGTCATTTTTAAAAGTGGTAAAACTAGGATTGCTATGTGCAATTGCAATGTTAGGACTAGTGAGATGTATGATCTAAGCAATTCAATCTCGGTGTGTGATTGGACCTTAGCATGATTGGTTTTTTAAATCTTAATGCAATCATTAGGTAGGTATAAAAGTGGTTGCTTTATAACTAATTAGTGATTATGACTTAATTTGAGCGGTTGCTAAATTAACCAAAACCTAAGGAAAATAGAAAATTAATCTCACAATTGCGTAAAAACATAATTGATCATGTTGGGATAAAGGATATGTAGGTTAACATTATCATATAAATCTAGTGGTGGATTTCATCTCTTAACCAATACCTTTCAATTAGTAATTCAAATCGTGTTTACTGCTATTGCTTTAGATTCAATTTCTACTCTTAGTTTTAACAAACAAAATCCCCTTTTACTATTTATTATTCTTTAGAGTTTAAATTAGGAATCGATTTATCATGTTAATTGAATTAGTTCTCTGTGGATCGACCCTTACTAACTACAACTGATTATAAAGTTTTTATATTTTTGGTGGGACTTGACAATTGATTTTGATTTTAATTTTATTCACAACAAATTTTGGCGTCGTTGGCAGGGAACTAATTATCAGATTGCGCTATTAATTTGTTTACTATTTTTCACTCTATTTTTGTTTTTATTTTGAATACTTTATTTAGTTTTGTCTTATTGTTTTGCAAATGTTTATGTCCATTGAAGGAGTGGATGAGAAATTGAGGAATTTGGGGCACTACATTGATCAAGTCAAATCACATCCTCAGTTTCCCTTCCATCCATTTAATTTTCAATTCACACTTACTAACATTGAAGCTACCCTTATATAGATCTATCAAGTTCTGAGACATCTGAAGAGGAGGCGATGACAGAGTTTACTCTAAGGGCGTTGGGTGCTCCAAACTGGGACCAACAGCCTCTGTGCATAAAGATTCTAAAAGATGAGAGGCATTTGAGTTGAAGTCTGGCCTAATCCATCATTTGTCATCTTTCCATGGATTAGTCGGGGAGGACCCCAAAAGCATTTTAAGGAGATTCATGTGATGTATTCTAGCATGAAGCCCATGAGAATTTCAGTAGAACAAGCCAAGCTAAGAGCTTTTATATTCTCACTGAAAGATTCTGCAAAGGAGTGGCTGTACTATTTGCCACCTGGATCTATCCGTTCATGGTAAGACATGGCTCGAGCTTTCCTGGATAGATACTTTCTTGCCTCAAAGGCCGCGACCATCAAAAAAGAAATTTACGGCATCCAACAAAGGCATGGGGAGTCACTTCATGACTACTGGGAGAGATTTAAGAGATTATGTGCTAGCTGCCCTCAACACCAAATCAATGAACAACTTTTGATTCAGTATTTCTATGAGAGTTTGCTAGTGATGGACCGTAACAAGATTGCTGCTGCTAGTGAAGGAGCTTTGGTTGATAAGACTTCTCAAGAGGCTAAGAACGTGATGTCAAGAATGGCTACAAACACTCAATAATTTTTCACCAAGAATGGCACTGGAGTGAGAGCAATTAAAGAGGCAGAAACGACTAGTTTGCAGTAACAAATAACCCAGTTGACTACCATGGTTCAGTGGCTAATGGATAATGGGAAAGCACCAGTAAATGCTTGTGGGATTTGTTGCTCTTCTAGACATCCCACTGATATGTGTCCCACTCTACAAAAGGACAAAAATGAGGAGGTAAAGGCAGTAGGGGGATATTCTGGACCTTCCAAAAATAACAACCCTTACTCCAATACATATAATCCGGGATAGAGGGATCATCCTAACTTGAGCTATGGGAAGCAGCCCCAAAATTAATCTCAAGCCTATGGACCTCCAGGATTTCAACAAAGGCAAGCATATTTCCCTCAAAGACAACAACAAGCTCAAGCTCCTAGGCAATCTGAGCCCTCGAGTTAATGAGGCAAATGGCCACTAGTAACATTCAATTTTAGCAAGAGCAACAGGCCACTATATAGAGCTTCCAACAAGAAACAAGGGCAACTATCAATAACCTGCAGAACCAAGTAGGGCAGTTAGCCACATGATGTGAATTTTAAGTTACAAACCTAAGTGCATATTGTTTCAAGTAATAAATTCTCGAGAGTCTGAGGTCGATTCACAGGGAATTGATGAAGAAAAATTCTTTGAGGTAAGGAAAAGATTTTGACACAACAATAAAGATGATAAAACTTGGTCACAAATAAAAAAGAATTGCTTAGTTTAGGAGATCCACTCTTGGTAAGTAAATTAAGGACAAGATTAATATTTTTTTTATAATTCAATTAGAATCCACGCATAATGGAGGTTACAATCGAAAAATACAACATTCAAAGTTCATTTAAAATTATATATGTAATTATATTATGGTTCTTTCAATTATCTATTAATCCCACCACTTATAAATGGGATCAAGCATTCATTGTGTCAACCACTTGTCTACAATAAATCAAGATCTCCACTTTATAAGAAGGGTTTCTAAATTGATTGGAAATAAAATACAACACATATAATGACCACTTGATAATATATCATTTAAGCATAAGAAAGAAATTAATCTAACCTTAATTTATTACCAAAAGCTTCACCCTTTCATCCAACTAAATGAAAATTAGTTACTCATAGATAAGAAGAAAGAAAAAGAGAAGAAGAAGAAGAAGAAGAAAATGAACATAACATCAATTTAGAAGAAAATTACAACAAGAAAAATAAATAACATAGTAGCATGATCTTGATATCTAAACCAAGATTCCTAAATGATCATCCAATGATACCTTTTATAGAGGATGAGGGATACAAAATAATAAGGGGGTTGATTAATAAGTAAGTGAATGAGTGGGCGGATAAGTGGAAAATGCCAAATAGTGATTCGATGAGTGAAAAATTATTGAGATTCTTGTCTCCGAAATCATTCAGTGCTGAACTCATGGATGCCATCAAAAAATGGAAAAGTGATCTTCATGAAAGTTGTAGATCTGGATCTTAAATTTTAGATGCCAAAGTTTCAACCCCATTCAGTTCCTACAGCCCGAGATATGCCTTGATTACTACACACTATTCAAGCCTAGTTACAACTCATCTATTCTGACTTACAAGCCTAATATGACCTCCAACCCATCCGAGTTTCCTCTTGTGTTCTCATAAAAGTTGTAGAGCTCTCTCTTATCTTTCCTACAAGGTAAAATACATAATTCTTAAACATATAGAATTCAAGATATGGCTAAAATACAGAAATAGTGTAAGATCTCAATAATGTTAGAAAAAATCAATTAAGCCCAATTTAAGTTCAAACTTACAAAACATAACCAAGCTCAATCAATTAAGTACATGGAGAGTGTAAATGACTAAAAATGATGGTTTATTAATGTATAAAATATGTGATTATCAAATTCTCCCACACTTACCTTTTTGCACTCTTGGGCAAAACACATAAGACCAAAACTAGGGAACAAGGAAAAACAATACAAACTCAACAACTAGAAATTCTAAAAGACACAATTTCTAATAATATTTAAGAATAAAGAGCAACCAAAGATTCAAGAGATCAAAACATTTATGAGGTAACATTTTTTCACATCCCAAACCAACAAGCAAGGAAACTTAAATTGAAAAGCATGAGTCAAGAATGATAGATCTTCACAAAATTCACTCTCAATCCCTCAAGTATTTAAAAGGTAGGTATTTCACTCAATTCAACTAATAGAAATTGCACTACCATACGCTTGCTTATCTTCTACTTCTCCACTACTCAAAACACATGCACACAAAAATCAAGAGGACTTTATTCAAGGTTATAATGGGGTCAAGGTAAAGGAAGGGGA
The DNA here is from genome assembly GCA_029884595.1 of Ormosia semicastrata. NCBI lineage: Eukaryota > Viridiplantae > Streptophyta > Magnoliopsida > Fabales > Fabaceae > Ormosia > Ormosia semicastrata. The sequence goes on along the minus strand of JAQQTO010000053.1, from coordinate 49,845,475 downwards.
TAATATGGATATGACAAGTTAAATACCAAAGAGAATAAAAGAGCATTAGAGTTGAGTGAAAATAACAAACATGAAAAGTCCATCCCAATATAATGTAAATTTCCTTTACATATTCTTTTTGATTCCCTTTTTTACCTTATTGACTTTTCTTTACACTTTTTTTTATGTTTTTTTTTAGATGACTACTCTTTTCTTTTTCATCAACCGTTCTGTACAAACACCCCCACACTTGTTCAAGAACTCATCCAATGTCAATGCTCTCTTATTTCCTAAGGTTCAGTAAGAACATGTTTTTTTTAAGGCAAGTAATGAGCTAAAAACAAGGAATGGTCGAATAAGCTCAAAAGGGTTAAGCAAGGGAAAATATACAAGGTTGGCTATTTGGTTAAAGTAGCTATTTCAAGAAAAATTTCTCAATCATGTTTATGTATGCATGTAAAAATGTAGCCTCAAATAGAGTCAAAGCAAATTCTAGAGTAACAATTCCATGAGTGAAAATCACAAAAGAAAGAAAAGAATGGTGCAAATGTTCAATTCATTCATCAATAGGTTGAAAATCTCACAAGGTATATTTCTATCATTCTCAATCCACCAATTCAACATTCATAAACAAGCATGTGATTTTTAAGAAAGAAGACAATTTACTCAATCATGCTATGTTCCCTGAATTTGAATTGCTACTTCCACACAAAATAGTTATCTACCTAATTACTCCTTACTCTGCCACCACTTTTGATGCGTCTCAAGAGCAAATTTACCTCAAGGGCATAATTTACTCCTTACTCTGCCATCTTTAATTAGTTTTGATGTTAGTAAGTTGCTGACAAACATCCTTTTCTTTTTTTTAGTTTTTTTTTAACTATCCTTCCCCCCAACCAGATCACAACATTATCCTCAATATCAAAATATAGATAAGTAAAGGATAAAAGATATTACCTATTGTGACAATTATTGAAAAGAGAAACTTTACACAAATTTAAACAGAAACAAAGTACGATAAATAAAACCAAATGTAAAGGAAAGTTATAGATGAAGTGTCAGATCACATTCACGTTCCTTGCTACCTCCTTTACTATTTCCTTCTGACCAATCTATCTGAGTTATTGCTAGATCAGGTTCATAAACAAAAGTTAGTAATTTATCAATTAATTTATCAATAGTGGAAGCAGATATAAGGAGTCATCTTACCAAAGGTATGATAAAGTTCTGTTCCACAGCATGGTCAACAAAAGATAACAAATTATCAAAGAAATTATTAACATTCAACAAACATATGAGTTTATGGTGGATGTTCAATTGGGCCCAAGAGATAATTTGAAAAACTTCTTCCAAAGTACCAAAACCACCCGGTAAGACAATGAATGCATCAGAGTTTTCAAGCATTGTCCTCATTCATCCATGCATAGATGATACTTGAAGTTTCGACCCAATTGTCTTTCCAATGATGTTCTTTCAAGTGAAAGGTTCAGGAATGATACATAAAACTTGACCACCTCTTAGATGTGTAGAAAGTGATATAGTCCCCATTAACCCAATGCTACCTCCCTTATATACTACACGAATATTCCTCGCACCAAGTGTTCGACCAATAGTACTTGCTGCATTTATAAACTCTAAATCTTTCCCATAACTGGACCCACAAAATACACAAATATTGGTAAGTCTACGAACAGAAGCTCCCTCCATTTTTACACTTACACTCCCTTTGAATGATTATGAGTTAGAGAAAAGTGAAGAAAATAGAGTGTTTAAATAGAGAAGAGAATTAAAAAAGTAATGATAGCACCTATATAGGTAGATTGATTGTTGTTAGAAAAGTTTGAAATTAAAAACTTTTTTATTTTTTATTTTTTTTTTTTATTTTTTATTTTTTATTTTTTATTTTTATTTTTTATTTTTATTTTTAAAACTTCAAAAAAACCATCAGAGTAAATAAGTCTAGAAACCCCTGAAAGACCTCGCCCAAAGGATCGTCTGTCAAAAATCAAAATATATCAAAATCATACAAAGATAAACAAATTATGACATATCTTTGAGTTGCGTGTCACCAGTGCAACATAAGAACTCCACAAGGATTGGAAACACCCTGCCAAAATAGGCCACAAAACCTTTGAGCCTTTTTCATCCCACTTATGGAATAACAGCCCTATCTTCCTGCAAACCTAATTAAAGGTCTGTATTCTAAGGTAGTAGTTTGCCGCAGCCAGTCAGAACTCACCATAGAGGCCTACTAATTAAAGTAAGTATATGGCTCAGTGACAGTTTCACGTGCACTGTAAAGATGGGACGCTTCTATCTGTCCATCAATCATCTAGAGCCTAGGAAAAATCCTGGGAATAGATAATGCGGCTCTTTACAGAGCATGGCACACGAACTTTATTTATGAACCGGCATGCGAAGGTCCACCCGAGTCAATGACGGTTCTTCCACTGGCAGGGGCTCCACACTCAATTAAAAGCATAGTACTCTTTTGATCGCCCTCTTTTTTTTTTCATTTTTTTAAGAGATGAACAAGATAATATATACATATTGTTGTGATTGTGGCTCATATCTTCCCCTGGTTTTACATCCAGTAACGACTTAAGCACCTTCTATGAGTCAAGGATAAGCTTCCTATCCAATTTTCTTATAAATTGACAAATAGGGTCTTTTTGAGTCAAATTCCCAAGACTGTAATGCTTTTGCTTGTCCCTGAAGAGATTCCACAAATTAAGAAGTTCACGATGCACAACTCCACAAGAATGCATCTCAAGAGTTAATAATATATCATTTAATGACTCTTTACTTAATCTATTCTTAATAAAGTATATTTTATCTTCTCGGTTTACGAAAACCATTCCTAAAGAATGACATTGCGTGTTACAATTCCATCGCACACATTTGTAATAAACTTGCATTCTTTTTGTTCTTCTCCTTTTAGAATACGAACTTTTACCAAGACTCGGCATGTATGAGACAAATGAATTTGAAGATTCACCACCTAAATGAGCCTTTGCTTCAATTATCTAACGTATATCTTCTGGGATGCCCTTGTACATTAATAGTCTCAGTTTTTCATACCTAGCTTTGTAAATTTTTGTTAGAGTATTTTAAGGAAAAGAAGGAAAATGTTTTCTTCAATTCGAGAGAATGAAATCCATTACAAAGGAGAAGGAATCAGTTATTATGAAAAACTTCAAAATAAACTGACTTAAGAGTCACAAAGTACCATTATCCGTCACTTAATCGGGAACACAAAGAACTGCAAAAAGAAAGTAGTAATATTAAAATAAATTCTACTCATAACATGGATTAAAAAGGGAGATGAATTCTACCTCAACAACTTGATTTTCTAGAAATGGTTTGAGTCTTTGTCCATTGACCCTAAATACATTACCATTCCTAGGGTTCTCAATGTCTATGGCCCCATGAGGATACACATGTTTGACAATAAAAGGGCCAGTTTACCTAGATCTCAATTTTTCAGGGAATAGGTGAAGACGAAAATTATAAAGCAGAACTTTTTGACTAATTTGAAAAGATTTTCTCAAAATTGATTTGTCATGAAAAGCTTTTATTTTAGCTTTATAAATTTTTTTGTTTTCATATGCATCATTTCTCAATTCCTCAAGTTCATTTAATTACAATTTGCGTAACTTGCAAGCATCATTAAGATTTAAGTTGAAAGCTTTAATGGCCCAAAATACTTTATGCTCCAGTTCTACAAGCAAGTGACAAGGTTTTCCATAGACTAACCGATAGGGTGACATGCCTAAAGATGTTTTGAAAGCAGTACGGTAAGCCTAAAGTGCATCATTTAGTCTTAAAGATCAATTTTTACGATTTGGGCTAACCATTTTTTCTAAAATTTGTTTAATCTCCCTATTTGCTAATTCTACTTGTCTGAGGATGATAAGGGGTGGAAATTTTGTGTGTAATGCCATATTTCTTCATTAAAGATTCAAATGATTTATTGTAAAAATGTGTTCCCCCATCACTGATGATAGCTCGAGGGATTCCAAATTGACTCAAAACATTTTCTTTTAAAAATTTAAGATTAATTTTGTGATCATTGTGTCAACATGGAATTACCTCAATCCATTTTGAGACATGATCAACTGCAACCAAAATATACACAAATCCAAATGATCATGGAAATGGACCCATGAAATCAATTCCCCAATAATAAAAAATTTCAGTGACAATGATAGGGTTCAAAGGCATCATGTCTCGTTTAGAAATGGAACTTAATTTCTGACAATTTTCACAACTTTTACAAAAAATATATCTGTCCTTAAATAAAGTGGGCCAATAAAATCCATACTACAAGATTTTTGCAGCTGTTTTCCTTGAAGAAAAATGACATCCACATGCTTCTAAATGACAAAATTTAATAACACTACCTACCTTATTGTCAGGTACACATCTCCGAAAGATTTGATCAGGACAATTGAACAAATATGGGTCATCCCAATGAAAATTTTTCACCTCAATCAAAAATTTCTTTCTGTCTTGGTGTGTCCATTGATGCGACATCTTTCTTATTACAAGAAAATTGACAATGTTAGCAAACCAAGGCAAGAAATTGACAGAAAATAAAAAGTCATTGGGAAAAGAATCATTAATAGGTGTGTTATCAAAAAATGAGCTTGTTGTAAGTTTAGACAAATGATCTGCAATAACATTTTCGGCTCTTTTCTTGTCTTTTATTGTAATATTGAATTCTTGAAACAACAAGATCCACCGTATCAACCTAGGTTTGGCATCCTGCTTAGATATTAAATATCTAATAGTCGAATGATCAGTGAAAACAATAATAGAAGAACCAATTAAATAAGCTCAAAATTTGTCCAATACAAAAATTACAACAAGTAGTTCTTTTTCAGTAGTGGTGTAATTCATTTGTGCATTATTCAAAGTTTGAATTGCGTATTAAATTACATGATGCTTACCTTCTTTTCTCTCTCCTAAAATAGCGCCAACAACAAAATCACTAGCATCACACATTAACTCAAAAGGCAAAGACCAATCAGGGGATTGCATGATAGGAGCATATATCAAAAGGCCGATTAATTTTTCAGAAGATTTCTAACAATCTTGAGTCCAATCAAATGGTGCATCTTTTGTTAGAAGATTGCATAATAGTCTAGATATGGTACTAAAGTCTTTAACGAATCTTCTGTAAAATCCTACATGTCCTAAAAAGGAACGAATTTCTCTGACTATTTTTGGGGAAGGCAAATGAGCAATTAATTCAACTTTAGCCTTATCAACTTCAATTCCCTTAGAAGATATCACATGACCTAACATCATTCTTGAGGTAACCATGTAATGACATTTTTCCCATTTTAACTCAAATCTTTTTTCTTCACATCTTTTAAGAACATTTTTCAAATTATCAAGACAATTTTCAAAAGAATTTCCAAAAACTATCAGGTTATCTATGAAAACCTCTAAATAATGCTCAATCATGTCACTGAAAATAGTTAGCATGCATCTTTAGAAAGTTGCCAGAGCATTATGAAGATCAAAAGGCATCCTTCTATATGCAAAAGTGCCAAAAGGACACGTAAAAGTGGTCTTTTCTTAATTCTTTAATGCAATTGGTATTTGATTATACCCTGAATAACCATCAAGAAAATAATAGTAGGGATATCTTGCTACTCTTTCCAGAATTTGATCAAGAAATGGCAACGGGAAATGATCTTTCCTAGTGGCTGCATTCAATTTTCTAAAATCAATACACATACGCCAGCTGGATGAGACTCAGGTAGGTATTAATTCACCTTTTTCATTTTCAACCACTGTTATTCTAGATTTCTTAGGCACAACTTGTGTAAGACTAATCCATTTACTATCAGAGATGAGGTAGATAATTCCAACATCAAGTAATTTGAGAACTTCAACTCTAACTACCTCTTTCATGTGTGGATTTAATCTTCTTTGAAGTTGTTGAGATGTTTTAGCATTATCCTCTAAATGTATTCTATGTGTACAAATTAATGAATTAATACCTTTTATGTCCTTTAATGTCCATCCAATTGTACTTTTATGCATTTTAAGTGCTTCTATCAACATACCTTCTTGTTCTTTAGTAAAAGATAAGGAAATTATCACTAGAAAGCTTTGTTCTTCTCCCAAAAATGCATACTTCAACCCAGTAGGTAATGACTTTAGTTCCAGTATGAGTACTTCTTCATAAATATTATCATTCATAGGTTTTAGCTCTTCGAATCGCAGCTTCCATCCTTTGTATTCCATTACCTGTGTACAGCCAAGCAAATAGTATATTTCAAAAATATCATCATCTAATTGCGTAGCTGAATCAAATGAATTAATTAAACAAATTTCTTATGGGTCAGAAGAACTCCTGGTTTGAAGATTATCATCTATAATGGCCTCAATCCCTTCAACTTCCTCATTTTCGTCATATATTTCTTGTGGTTGCTTGCATATGTTGAAAACATTAAGCTCTAGTGTTATATTTCTAAATGTTAGCTTCACCACTCCATTTCTGCAATTTATCAAAGTATTTGATGTTGCTAAAAATGGGCGACCTAAAATAATAAGAATTGATTTGCTACTATTATCCATTGTTCAGTTTCCAAGACAATAAAATCCATAGGACATATGAATTTATCAACTTGTACCAACACATCTTTCACTATTCCTTTTGGAATTTTAATAGGTCTATCAGCAAGTAGAAAAGTTACAGAAGTTAGTTTTAACTCACTCAGGTTGAGTTGCTGATAAACTGAATATGGAAGTAAATTAACACTAGTACCAAGATCAAGTAAAGCTTGTTCAATTTGATGTTCCTCAATAATGCATGAAATTGTAGGACAACCACGATTTTTATATTTCAACGCATTATTGTTCTGAAGAATAAAGCTTACTCGTTTAGCCAAAAATGCATTTTTTCACATTTAGTTTCCTTTTAATAGTGCATAAGTCCTTCAAAAATTTGGCATAATAGAGAATCTATTTGATAGCATCTAATAGAGAAATATTGACCTTCACTTGTTTAAAGATTTCAAAAATTTCACTGTATGGTTCACTTTACTTGAATTGTTTAATGCTTGAGGATATGGGGGTGAAGGTGGGATTTTGATCTCCTTTTGGCCAGGTGGCTTATCATCTTATTCCTTATATTTGGGAATTGATTCATCATCTTTCTCACAAGGTTCATGAATTTGTTTTTCAACAACCTTTCTACTCCTAAGAGTTATCACTGACTTGACTTAATTTATTTGTTGGCTTTCTGAACTACCCTCATTTAGGCTGTAATGACCCTTGGGATTCAGTCGAAGTTGAGAGAGAAATTTTTCTTTCTCATGAATGGTGAGTGTAGAAGAAAGTTTAGCAAGAGTGTCTTTTATATCAATCATGACTTGAGTGTTTTAGTTATTAATGGCCTCTTGCTTTTCCATGAATGCATGCAATGTTCCTTCAAGATTTTTCCTATATGGTGGGACATAAGGTGCGTATCCTTGAGAATTTTGTGAATCCAGTTGCGCTTGAGGAAGTGGTGGTTGCATAAATTGTTCCTAATTATTAGTCCTCCAACTGAAGTTCAAGTGATTTATCCATCCCGGATTGTATGAATCTGAAAAAGAAGTGAATGACTTTTTAAAATTGTTCATTGCATTTACTTGCTCATGCACAACTTCTTTTAAAATAGGAATTTTTGGACATTCATTTGTTAAGTGTCCTAATTTATCATAAATACTACAAATTGCTTCATTTTGCACAGATTTGATTTCTTTTACTTTTCCTGATTCCATGGCTTCAACCTTTCTAGTCAAACTAGCAAACCTAGCAGATTTTTTTCTTGACTAAGATGATATTTTCCTTTACTAACATTTGCAAGGTTATATCTAATTAAATTTTCAAAAGGATTAGTACTATGCCAAGATTGAGAATTTTCAGCCAAATGGTCTAAATAGTCTAAAGCTTCTTTACGTCTTTATCAAGAAACTCACCATTGCACGTTGTTTTCACAAATTATTTAGTTTCAGGTGTTAACCATTCATAAAAGAAGCTTATAGTGCGCCATTTTTCAAAACCATGATGTGGGCAAAAATTTAACAAATCTTTAAAACGTTCCCAACTTTAAAAATATGCTTTATTTGAATCTTGGGAAAAATTTTGGATTTGTCTTTTCAAAGCATGGGTTTTATGTGTTAGAAAAAATTTCTTTAAAAACTCACCTTGCATTTCTTGCCATGTGCCAATTGATCTTAGTTTTAAAGCGTTAAGCTAAGTTTTTTCTTTATCTTTTAAAGAAAAAGAAAACAATTTAACATGAACAATCTCTTCATTGCAAGTTTAGTCATTAAAAGTGGTACATACTTCTTTAAATTCTTTTAGATGTAAATATGGGCTTTTAAATTCTAAACTATGGAAATTAAGAAGTAAAGAAATCATACTCGGTTTAAATCTAAAATTATTAGCATTAAGTGGAAAAATAAAACATGTTAGACTATTCGAGATGGTTGCAAATATTCACACATTATTTGCAACAATTGATTTTCAAGTTCATTATGTAGACTTTCATTTTCAGCTATTGTGTTTGATGTGTATGATTGTGATTCAAACAAATCAATATATAAAGTACCAGGATTAATTTTAACCAAACGGTCAGAATTTAAATCACGATACTAATTAAGTATAAATAAGTAACTTAAAATTAAAAAAAGGTACAAATAAGCAGTATAAATAGGCCATTAATTATTAACAAGGATATGGTATAAACCAACCACCACTAAATAAATATTAACAAGTAGTAAGTTAGTAAGCTAATAAAGTAAAAAGTTAGTAAGCTAATAAAGTAAAAAGTTAGTAAGCTGAAAAATTAAAAAGTTAGATAGTTAGAAAGTTGATAATTAGGTTAGCAAGTTAGTAAGTTAGAAAGTTAGTAAAGAACATGATTAAAGAAAGTAGAAGAGTAGATTGACTGCTTTACATGCTATGCAAAATAATAAAATAGAAAGTAAAATACAAAAAATAAAGTACAAAAAGTAAATTTAAAATATGAAAACTAGAGAGAGACAGAGCCCCACCAGAGCCGGCGAAGGAGAAAGAAGAGAAGAATCAAGATTGAGATATTATTAAAACATAAAGTAAAAACCAGAGAACCGACAAGCTGATTTTTTGCTCCGACAAGAGAGAAGAGAAGAACAAAGATTATTTCATTAATAATTAAAGATTACAGAAGGAGAAGGGAAAGTTTCTCTCACTAAATTAGTACATTAGTAAGTACAAAAAAAATTAAAAGAGTAGAAAACATATAATATATACAAGATCCAAAATATATATATATATATATATATATATATATATATATATGCAAAATATATTCAAAATAAATTTGTTCTTCAAATCAAGTTCCCGGCAATGGCGCCAAAAACTTGATGGGAATTTCAAGTTGCAAACCCAAGTGCAAGTTGTTTTAAGTAATAAATTCTCATGAGTCCGAAGTCGATCCACAGGGAATTAATAAAGAAAAAATCTTTGAGGTAAGGAAAATATTTTGTCACAACAATAAAGATGATAAAACTTAGTCACAAATAAAAAGAATTTACTTGGGTTAGGAGATCCACTCTTGGTAAGTAAATTAAGGACAAGATTAATTCTTTTTATAACTCGATTAGAATCCACGCATAATGGAGGATCCAATCGAAAAATACAACATTCAAAGTTCATTTAAAATTATATATGTAATTATATTATGGTTCCTTTAATTATCTATTAATATCACCACTTATAAATGGGATCAAGCATTTATTGTGTCAACCTTTTGTCTATAATGAATCAAGATCTCCACTTTACAATGAGGATTTCTAAATTGATTGGAAACAAAATACAACACATATAATGACTACTTGATAATATATCATCTAAGCACAAGAAAGAAATTAATCTAACTTTAATTTATTACCAAAAGCTTCACTCTTTCACTTAAGTAAAATGAAATTTAGTTACTCATAGATAAGAAGAAAGAAAGAGAGAAGAAGAAGAAAATGAACATAACTTCAATTTAGAAGAAAATTACAACAAGAGAAACAAATAATACAATAGCATGATCTTGATATCTAAACCAACATTCCTAAATGATTAGCTAATTATGCCTTTTATAGAGGATGAGGGATACAAAATGACAAGGGGGTGATTAATGAGTGAATGGATAAGTGTGTGGATGAGTGGAAAATTATTAAGATTCTTGTCTCTGAAATCCTTCAGTGTTGAACTCATGGATGCCATCAGAAAATGGAAAAGTTGTCTTCATAAAAGTTGTAGATTTGGATCTTAACTTTCAGATGCCAAAGTTTCAGCCTCATTTAGTTCCTACAGCCCGAGATATGGCTTGACTACTACACACTATTCAAGGCCAACTACAACTCCTCTCTTCTGACTTGCAAGCCCAATATGACCTCTAAGCCATCCGAATTTTGTTAGTGGTGATCCACAAGTGCACGGGTCAACAAGTAATATATGAGAGCAGAGTATCATGTCCCAAGGGATTGACAATTAGAGTAATGCGAAACTTAACAAATTTTCACAAATTCTTATCCAAGCAATCGAATTATGAGAGTAGTTTGGAATTAAAATAACAAATTAAAAAAAACAAAGCCAGAAAATATCGAACACCAGTTCCACAAGAGAAATATGAGAATGATTAAAGCCTAGGGTCCCTATTCACTTACTACTTCAATGAATATTTACAAATTCACAAGCATCTAACAATGAGTTAGTTTTGTTAGCTAAAATAAGCAATAGATAAAAGCCTATGTCTAGGACAATTACCCATGTGAAACCTAGTTAATCCACTATATGTCCATGTGAATTAGCATAAGAATCACTCATTGAGACCAATAATCAAACACTTATTATGCATGACTAATGAGTATGTGTCAATCCCATTAGCTAAGCAACACATTCAATCCAATAGAATGTAATTGAACATACATCAACCATACCATATCCATATTCACAACACCATATTTTTAGTTCAATTGGAATACTAAAATCATGCAATTGATGGTCAATCAATAACAAGCATTAAGCATAGATATGGAAGAACAAACTAATTTCATTGATAGAAACCTAACAAATTTACAAAATATTCAAATCCATAGCAAGATCCTAGAGAGCCCCTAGATTAGGATTTAGTTACACATCATGAAAGAAGAGAAAACTAATGAAGTTATGAAACCCATCAAATTACAAATCAAGAGAGAAAAGAATGAACAAGAATGGTGAGAATCCAATGCTTGATCTTCCTCCTTGATCTTGATTCTTCACTTGAATCACCTCAATCTTCCAAGGTTTTCTCCTCCTCTCCCTTTCTCTATGAAGTTCGTGCTTTGTCAAAAACAGAAGCTCCCTTCAATCTCCCAAAATCAGATATTAAAAGCTAATTTTCATGGATCAGGAATTTTCCCACGCCTAGGCGTGGTTATGAAGCACGTGGTGTCAGGTGCAAGTCACGCCTAGGCATGACTTTTACACTCGTAGGCGTGGAGCTCTCTGCCTGCGAACCTTGAAATATTGTAAGGGTCATGCCTAGGCGTGATTTTTCTATGCCTAGGCATGGGTTGGCTGCCCTTGCTTCCCTCTTGCATCCTTCTTCATTTTAGCTCTTCTTTGCTTCTTTATCCCTTTCAAGGTCTTCCCATCTTGAATACTTGCATCAAGACAATGCCAAAGTCTATCAAATCATGATTAATCCAAATTCTTTAAATAAAATCCTCAAAGATTCAAATCTTAATTACGAGCTTAAATCATCAAAGTCCTACATGAATTGATCATTTGGCTTATAAAACTTAACGTTAGCATGCTCATATACATTCAAATTCTAGTGAAATAACTTCATTTCCAGAAGTTATCAAATTTCCTCTTCTGTTCTTCATGAAAGTTGTAGAGCTCTCTCTTATCTTTTCTATAAGGTAAGATACATAATTTTTAGATATATAAAACTCAATATATGGCCGAAATACAGAAATAGTGTAAAATCTCAATAATGTTAGAAAAAATCAATTAAGCCCAATTTGAGTCTAAATTTATAAAACATAACCAAGTTCAATCAATTAAGTACATGGAGAATGTAAATGACTAAAAATGAGAGTTTATTAATGTATAAAATATGTGATTATCACCACAGAACTCAACAAGGTTCAGAGCTAACTTTCTAGGAGACTTCCCTCACAATCGAAAATGAATCTGAGGGAAAATGCTAGTGCTGTCACATTGCGAAGTGAAAAGATGTTAGATGATATTACATCTCCTCCACAAGTCACTAAAAAGAAAGATTAAGAGCTTAAGGAGGTAAATAAGGAGGGGCAAAATGCTAAGGTCCCTAAGGTAAGTATTATTGAACCCCTTCCTAAGTATGTCACTAAGGTCCCATTTCCTAGTAGGTTGGTTAAGAATAAGAAAGATGAAGTAGATAAAGAGATCTTAGAGACCTTTAGGAGAGTGGAAGTTAATATTCCTTTATTAGATGTCATTAAGAAAGTGCCTAGGTATGCCAAGTTCCTAAAGGAATTGTGCACTAACAAAAGGAAGTTAAAAGATAATGAGAAAGTCCAAGCGGGAGAGAGTGTATCGACTGTAATTAAAAAGAAACTCCCAACTATGTGTAAGGACCTTAGCACATTCCCCATACCATGCACTATAGGTAGCACAAGGTTTGAGAGGGCAATGCTAGATTTAGGTATAACCATAAATGTCATGCCTTAATCCATTTATGCATCTTTATATCTAGGTCTTTTGGAGCTAACTTGTGTTATTATTCAACTGGCAGATAGATCTAACGTATACCTAAAGGGGCCGTTGAGGATGTGTTGGTGTAGGTGAATAAACTAGTATTTCCAGCAGACTTCTATGTGCTAGACATAGAGGAGAATAAATACCCCAACTCTGCTTTTATTTTGTTGGGGAGACCATTCTTAAAGACTTAATGGAAAAAGAATGATGTGCACTCAGGGACGTTGACCACGGAATTTGATAGGGAGATGATCATATTCAACATTTTTTAGGCTATGAGATACTCGAGTGATGTGCACTCTGCCTGTTTGATTGACTCATTTGATGCTTTTGACTCTTTCATTTCTATAGCTTTTGAGTCTAATCATTTTGATGCTCTTGATACAATACTGACTAATAGCTTATATTTACAAGAAAAGAAGAGGGTGATGAAGGAGATCCAGGGAGTGAAGACATTGATGATGTAGTAGCAGCCTTGCATGAGCTTTCTTCCACTTCAGAAGGACATGAGGTTTCTTATGTTGAGCTACCAGTTGCTAATGATGCACCTAAACCTTCTGTTATGTAAGAACCAGAGTTAGAATTGAAAGAATTTCCTGATCATCTCAAATATACATTCTTGGGAGAGAAAAAAACACTTCTAGTGATAATTTCTAAGTTACTTATCCAAGAACAAGAGGAGAAATTGGTGTCTGTATTGAAGGAGCACAAGATGACCATTAGTTGGATTATTAAGGGCATTAGCCCCTCCATTTACATGCATAGCATCTTAATGGAGGAGGGGGCTAAGCCAGTGAGAGATCCCCAGAGGAGGTTGAATCCTCCTATGATAGAGGTTGTGAAGAAGGAGATACTGAAGCTCCTGAGTGTGGGGGTGATCTACCCCATTTCTGACAGCAAGTGGGTAAGCCCAGTTCAGGTAGTACCAAAGAAATCTGGAATTATAGTGGTAAGAAATGATAAAAATGAGTTTATTCCCATTATGCTACAAATAGGGTGGCGTGTTTGTATAGATTATAGAAAATTAAAATATTGCAACTAGAAAATACCACTTTCCTTTTCCTTTTATTGATCAAATATTGGAGAGATTAGCTGGTCATACTCACTATTATTTTTTGGATGGATTTTCATGTTATAACTAGATTGTTATTGTTCTAGAAGATCAGGACAAGACCACTTTCACTTGTCCCTTTAGCACTTTTGCATATAGGCGCATGCCTTTTGGACTTTGCAATGCACAAGGACCTTCCAGAGATGTATGGTGAGCATATTTTTTTATTATATAGAGAACATTATAGAGGTCTTCATGGATGATTTTAGTGTATTTGGGAATGGATTTGAGAATTGTTTAAAACATTTGAAATTGGTACTAAAAAGATGCATTGACACTAACCTTTTGTTGAATTGTGAAAAATGCCACTTCATGGTGGAAGAGGGTATAGTGTTAGGTCATGTGGTCTCTGCTAGGGGAATCGAGGTTGATAAAGCTAAGGTAGAGCTTGTGCGTTCTTTACCCCCGCCCACTAGTGTGTAGGAAATTCATTGTTTTCTTGGTCATGTAAGGTTCTACTAGAAATTCATAAAGGATTTCTCCAAGATATCTTTGCCCCTTTGCACACTACTTCAAAAGGATGTTCCATTCCATTTTGATGAGAATTGTATGGAGGCCTTCACCAAACTCAAGGAGTTGATAACTATGGCACCTATCATTAGGCCACCAAATTGGGAGTTGTCATTCGAGTTGAAGTATGATACTAGTGACTTTGCAGTAGGAGCTATCCTAGGATAGTGAGTTAATAAGGTGCATTATGCATCAAGGACCCTATCATCCACAGACAAATAGGCAAATTGAAGTCTCCAATCAAAAAATCTAGTTTATCCTTGAAAAGATAGTGAATCCAACACGTAAGGATTGGAGTACCAGACTTGATGATGCATTATGGGCTTATAGGACTGCATATAAGACCCCGATTAACATGTCACCATTTTGGTTGGTATATGGGAAGCCCTGTCATTTGCCCATGGAGTTGGAGCATCGATCTTTTTGGGCTATCAAGCAAGTCAACTTGGATTTGGAAGGTGCTGGAAAGCAAAGGAAACTTTAATTACAAAAGTTGGAAGAATTAAGGAATGAGGCTTATGAGAGTGCCCTTACTTACAAGGCAAAAACCAAGGCATTCCATGATCAAATGATCTCCAGGAAAAGCTTCAAAGAAAGACAAAAAGTGCTGCTATACCAATCCAAACTTAAAATGTTTCCAAGTAAATTACGTTCTAAATGGATTGGATCATTTATGGTGACTCATGTTTTTCCTTCTAGTGCATTGGAGATCATGAATGAGGCATATAGAAAAACATTCAAGGTTAATGGACACCACCTCAAGCCTTACCATAAGCTTCCAAATAGTGAAGAAGTAGAAGAGATAACCCTACTCTATCCACATTATGAAGAACATTAAGGAGTGGCACAATGTCGGGCTGAGGATAATAAACCAAGCGCTCAATGGGAGGTAACCTATCACCAAGAAAACCAGATTTGCTTTCTTTGTCCCTCTTATTTTGTGTTTCTTTATTGTTTTCTTAATTAATTTCTTAGGTTAAGTAGATCTTGATGTGTTTCTCGAATGATTACCCAAGAGTCCTTCAAAATCTTTGTGTTTCGTAATATTGGAATTGTGATTGAATGCATGATTTATTTGTTTGATAAGTATTTGAGGTCATGATAAGAGTTTTAGGTGCATGAAAACCCTTGGAAATTAGTAATTTAGTGGGGAATTAGTGTGGATTATAGAGTTACCAAGTCAATGGACAACATAGGGAGTATGTTTCAAGACACAACCCATGTCTCCAACAAAGTGAAGCCCTAATTACTCATAGAGCCATACACAGGGGGTGGCCATGTCGTTATACACGGCCTATGTCTTCGAACGCTGAAACCCTAATGTCTCCAAGTCAGTGGACAACATAGGGAGTGTGTTTCAAGATATACCCCATGTCTCCAATAAAGTGAAGCCCTAATTACTCATAGAGCCATACACAGGGGGTGGTTGTGTTGTCAGACACAGCCTATGTCTTCGAACGTTGAAACCCTAATTGCTCACAGAGCTATACACGGGGGAGGGGCGTGTCTTCACGTGACAATTCCTATTAAACCTAACTTAAGGTTTCTAGGCTGCCTTCTCCCCCAAATCCTCTTGCGCTGTTGCCTTCCCACCACCTCATTTCCTAAATTTCTTCCATTCAAGCACCAATAAAGCTCATATTTCCTATTTCCATCCATTCCTAAGCACCACACACTCCCTTTTTCTTCCTAATCCACTCCCAAAAGCTCTAAAATTCTCTTCTTACATCTTCTACTCGCTACCCACCTCCATTTCCCTTGGTTTCTTCTCCAATGGTTCCAAAGAAGCGGATGAAGACCACGACAAAGACCTCATGCTCTACTTACCCCAACAGCAAACCATCTAGGAGAGCAAGGGAACCTCCCCCACCTCCACCTGTAGAGCCACCTCGATAAGCACATGTGCATCCTCTAGATAGGAAGGAGATAGTACCTACTTAATATCTAGATGAGGATACATTAAGAGCTATTGATTTATATGAGGAGGTCTATGATTTATTGTATAGAATAGGATGGGTTATGTTTGCCAACATGCATAGGCCTACCTATGCTAATTTGACTAGAGAGTTTCTTTCTACTTTTGACTGCAAACTATACCCCTTATGTGATGAAGAGAGTTGGCTAGGATAGATAACTTTTAAACTCTTAGGAACACCTTATGAATTAGACATTCATCAGTTTAGTGCCATCTTTGATTTTCTTGTGGGGCACAATCGTATTCCCCCTAAATTCCTTTAGGAGCATGCTTGGTATGATTTGACTATTACAAATTCGAGTAGTTATCTGCCCAAATCTTCTAAAGCTTCCAAGCTCTGATCCCCTACCCTCAGATACATACAAAAGTGGCTGGCAAATACAATTTGTGCAAGAGGGAGACCTAGGGGGTCTTTAGTAGGCCCGAGTTATTTTTTATTCATTGCATGGTACATGGGGAAAAGGTGAATGAAGGTTATTGGCTTTGTAATCAATTCAAGCATATAGAGTCCACTAGAGTTGGATGAATATTACTTGAAGGTTACATCACTGCTATCGCAGAACAATGTGGAGTTGAGCTGGACTTCCAGAAGGAGGATCTTGTAAAGGGTCCTAGTGCTATTGATGGGCCTATTCTAGTAGCCATGGGCATGTGTGTGTACCAGAATGGTGCCTTCCACTTAGTTGCTACAGATGGTAATGTCCTACCTAGGAGAGCTCTGATACCCAAACCGCAAGAGCATGTTGCAGCATCAGTGCCTCCGGAGTATGTTCCCTCTTTTGCAGCAGATGCAGAGCCATCCACTAGAGTTGCTTCATATGATGAGGTCATGACTCGTATTGATATACTGGAGCTGGATCAAGCCACCCGATTCCAGTGCTTGGAGGACCGATTCCAGTAGTTGGAGGAATTCACTGCCAGGTGGATGGATACCATAGATGGCAAGCTGGATGCTTTGCTTCAGAGGCCATTTCATTCCCTACCCCCATCTTGATTTATTACCCTTGCTGTTTTGGATTATGCTTTGGATATGACTGTTAATATTTTGGCATTGTAATTGGATCTTATTTTGGGATATAAACAATGATTACTGGTTATGGATTCAATTTCCTTATTGATGTCTTTGACTATGCACTATTGGTTTACTTGAGTTTATTTTCTCTAATATGTATATGCCTTGACATTAGGGACAATGTCTACTTTAAGTGTGGGGGGGTAATAATCTTAGTTGAATATATGGTGCATGTCTCTCCAATGGGTTTTAGAATGATTTAAGTAGTGAGTAAAAGATCCATTTTTTTAAAAAAAAAAATCTGATAAGTTTTAAGCTTGAAGGAGTAGACTTTCTTGCTTTCAAATATATCAAGTGAGGTTTTTAAAAATTGAAGGGTTAATTCAAATGTGATAAATTGAGACCTAGTGAGATTTTGGGCCTTGGTGTGAATAGCTAATATTATGCTATCTTTGTTCTTTGTTATGTGATTCAACTCATAACTATGTGTTCTTCGGAACTTGTCTTGACTATTTTTTTTTTAGCTATAAATGACCACTGTACACATTTGAAATGACAACTGTACACATTTGAAATGACAAAGGCATTTCTTTTAAATAGCTACTGGCCAAATAGTTATCCTTACATTTTTATCCATTGTTTACCCCTTTGAGCCTAATTGACTTTTTTTTCCTTTCCTTCTATCATAGCTCAATACAAGCCTAAAAGTGAAAAACTATTATGCTACCCTATCTTATGGAGTAGAAGAGCTTAGTAATTTTGTTGTGAATTGGTCTTGAATAAGTGCGGAGGGATTTAATAATGTGTTTGCCTAGCTATGTATGCATATAAAAAATGTATATATATATATAGGCAAAATATTAAGATGCTTGGATGTGATGCACAGTACAAAATGAAAAAAAAAGTGAAAAAGTGAAAAAGAAAGAAATGAAGAAGAAAAGGAAAATTTTGATTATTGTATGGAGAAAAGCAAGAAAAGGGAAATGATACAAAAAGAGAATTGAGGTTGAAAAGTACTGAGGTAATTTTTATTGCAATGATTGAGTATATTCCCCTTTGTTTTTCTATTTCCTATGGTCAAACTTTGCTAATCTTTGGTGTATCCTACCTTAACCCTGACCCCATTACTGTGAACGCTTATGTCTCAAAGCATATCAAATGGGTTTTTGATGATAACAAAGCCAAAGATAAAGATCAAGATCAAAAGAGAAGACCAAGATCAAAAGATAAAGACCAAGATCAAAAGAGGTATATTAGATATAGGTCTTAGAATATCAATGTAAAATGCCCTTTAAGTATCTCAATGATTCTCAAATGATTTTTCAAATATCGTTTTCAAAATCAGCTTGTAAATTCAAGGTTAAACATGTTTTTCAAGAAATGTTATTTTTAATCTTGGATTCAATATTCATAAAGGCATTTATGTTTAATCCAATGATCTAAGTGTTAGAAATGGCTTATAAATTTTATTGGACTTGAAAAATGTGTTCAAAGGACAAGGTAATCAATTACATATGTTTTGTAATCGATTACAAGCTAAACAGAGAGCTGGTAATCGATTACATGGAGAATGTAATCGATTAGAAGTAAGTCAGAGGCCTTGTAATCGATTACACCAGTAATGTAATCGATTACATTGAACCCAGAAAGGCAAGAACATATTCAAGAAGGTATGTAATCGATTACATGGATATTGTAATCGATTATAAAGCAAGTCAGAGGCCTTGTAATCGATTACACTAAGAATGTAATCTATTACACAGAGTTCAGAAAGCCAAGAACACGTTGGAACAACAATGTAATCGATTACATTTGTTGTGTAATCGATTACAAGCAATTTGACAAAGTCCAACGGCTATTTTAAATGCATTAAATGCTTGGCTTTAACACCCCCAATGACTTTTTTCTTCATATAACTTATAAATACTTACCTTGGGTCTTCATTAAGGGTTGAACTTTAATTTAGAACATCAATCTAACACTCATATACGAGAATCAATCCTAAAAACATTTTTGCCCTACTTTTGTGGGAAAACTTGAGATATTCAAAAGGGGCATTGTTAGAGCTTCAATTTGTATTAATTTACTCTTTGAGAGAGTTTCTATCATTCAAACACTTTGTTTATTATGTAAAGAGGGTGAGATATCTCTCTAGTGAAAAAGGGTGAGGTATCCCTTGTTGAAAAGAATGTGAGGTATCCTTCAAAGGTGTAAAGAGGGTAAGGTATCCCTCAAAGGTTGTAAAGGGTGAGGCATCCCTGTTTTGAGGCTCAAAGCCCAAGATTGAGGTATCCCAAGGTATTGTTGAGTGCTCCAATCGGTAAAAGTTTTCAAACACCCATTCAAGCTTGAAGTTTAGTGGAAAATCTCGAGTGGTTCGCTTGAGGACTGGACGTAGGTCACAAGGGGTGGCTGAACCAGGATAAATCCTTGTGTTTGATTCTCTCAACCCTATCTCTTTACATTTTTGCATTTATTTAATATGCTTGCTTGATTGTCATTCATCTTGGCTTATTTAATTTATGAGCGAAGTATTCAATCTCATTTATCTATTCACTTCAATTATCCAATAGCTTCAACGAAAATTGATAAATAAACGTTTTACGAAAGATTTACGAAAATATTTCATAAACTTAATTCACCCCCCTCTTGAGTTTGAGGCCACTTGGTAACAAGTGGTATCAGAGCTAGGCTCTTGTGTAAAGGGCTTAGCAGCTTCAAGAGAAAGTGATGACCTCCTCAAATGATTTTTCAGAAAGTTCTTCTATCTATAGACCTCCCTCTTTCAATGGGGATGGGTATGCTTATTGGAAAGAAAGAATGAAAATTTTTATTGAAGCTATTGATTTAGATGTGTAGGATGCTATTGAAAATGGTCCTTTTATCCCCACAAAAGTTATTGATGGTGTAAGGGTTAACACACCAAGAAGTGAATGGACTAATGATGATAAGAAAAAGATCCAATATAATTTAAGTGCCAAAAACATCATTACCACATCCTTGGGGTATGATGAGTTCTTTAGAGTCTCAAATTATAAATCTGCCTAAGAAATGTGGGACACCTTACAAGTAACCCATGAGGGTACTAGCGAAGTGAAAAGATCAAGGATCAATACTCTCACTCATGAGTATGAGCTTTTTAGAATGAACCAAAATGAAAGCATTCAAGAAATGCAAAAACATTTTACACATATTGTAAATCATCTTGCTTCATTGGGAAAGACTTTTCCTAATGAAGATCTTATTAACAAAGTGTTGAGATGTTTGAGCAAGCATTGGCAACCTAAAGTGACAGTTATATCGGAGTCAAGAAATCTCTCAACCATGACCTTAGCCACACTTTTTGGCAAGCTCTACGAACATGAATTGGAATTGAATAGACTCAACCAAAGTAAGGAGATTGACAAGAAAAAGAAGGGAATAGCTCTCAAGGCCACTTCCTCCATGATTAATGATGATGATGATGATGATGATGATGGAGATGACTTGGAAATAGATGAAAAGAATCTTGCTCTATTAGTGAAGAAATTTGAAAGATTCTTCAAGAAAAGTGGAGCTCAAAGAAGACCTCCCTTTCCCCAAAAGAATGTCCATCACAAAGGGGAAGGAACTTCATCCACTCCTAAATGCTATGAATGTGGAGAATTGGGTCACATGAAGATGGAGTACCCAATTTATCAAAGTAAAATGGAAAAATATCACAAAAGATCCTTAAGGAAGAAGAAAGAAAGAAGAGCCTACATAGCTTGGGATGATAATGACATGGATTCAACCGATAGCTCGGATAATGAGAAAGCCAATTTATGTTTCATGGCTAGAGAAGAAGTGGAAGAGCGAGATGACATGGAGATAACATCCTCAAATTTTGAATCAAACTCTTCCCTTTCCTATGATGAATTGCAAGATGCTTTTGAAGAATTACATAATGAATCTATGAGGCTTGTAAAACTTGTTTCATCATCTAAGAAAACAATTTCCTCTTTTGAAAACAAAATCTCTATTTTAACCAAGGAAATTGAGGAACTAAGAATAGAAAATGAAACTCTTGGACTTATTAATACAAATTCTTCATGCATGACATGTTTATCACTTGATAATGCATCTACACCATTATCTTGCTCGTCATGAAAAACATTTGAAATTGAGATTGAGGATTTGAAAAACACTCTTTCAAAATTTAGCTTTGGAAGGGATAATTTGAACATATTGCTTGGGAACCAAATATGTGTTTTTCAAAAAGCTAGTTTGGGGTATAATCCCAATAAACAACAAAAGTTTCTCAAGAATTTTTTTGTTTCATCAAGTACATCAAGTAGTCCCTTTATTAAATACTTTCATTCTGGTAGGAAAGGGCATAGTGCATTAACTTGCAATGTAAGGAAGAATATCAATAATAAGTAAGGAACTAAAATAGTTTGGGTTCCCAAAGGCACTTTGCCAAAAACTAACACACAAGGATCCAAGAAAATTTGGGTACCAAAAGTCAAAAATTGAAGTGTGTTGTAGGTGTGCTTGAAGGCCAAGAATTGACTTTGCCTATCTTGAAAAGTGGCTGCTCCAAGCACATAACCAGAAAACACTTCAAGCTCTCTTCTTTGTCTCCAAGAAGCTTGGACTTGCAACCTTTGGTAAAATGGAGACTTGATTTATACTTCTCTAGCTTATTTTCTTGAAAATATCTTTACTTATGCTAGATTAGTTTGCTTTTTGTTTGAAATATCATATTTGATGAAAATATTCTTGAAATTACCTTTTTGGAATAATCATGCATCTAATTCTGCTGTACAATATATTGGTCTGCTGCATAATATGCTTATTTGCTGCATAAATTGGTCATCTTGTTGCATAATGTCTTGTTGCATAACATTTTGCTGCATAATGTCACAATCTTTTGCATAATACATTAACTTGCTGCATAATATGCTTCCTTGATGCATAATATATTATTTTGCTGCACAATAATGTGTTTTGGATCATAATCTGATTAGAATATATGCTTAAATGATGTTTGAAATTGTTTTGGAATGATTTGGAACCTTTTTTATTAATTCAAGTTTGGTCCTTCATGATGCTTTCCTTATGCTTAATCTTTATCTAATCTCATATTGCCCTTGTATATGACTCTGTTTTCTATTGGCATAAATGATAAATACTATCTAAGTTTCTCTTCATATGCATTTGCTATTGGTATCACATCTTGATATGCTAAACAGTTATACTCTGATATTGATCCTGCTAGGCTGAAATGATTATATCAAATCTGAATGCTTATATCTTCTTTTTGATAATGCCAACGGGGGAGAGATTAGTGAAATATATTGCATGTGTACGGGGGAGTTTTGCGCTTTCACATATTCTATCTCATGCATACATTATGGGAGAGAGTTGTGTAACACCCCAACTTTTGGGATAATTACAATATAGTCCCGAAATGTACTGTTTTGTGAATTCTGTGAGCAGTAAATTAAATTTGACTATTCCGTGAGTGTACTTGACTGTTGTGTGTGATTTGCTCCGAGCCAGGAAAATAATAATTTTCTGATCGGAAAAATCTTATTTTAATTAATTGGAGTGGGGGATCTTACTAAACCCAATTCGATTAATATATATATTAATCTCGTAATTTTTAGGATTTAACTTGTGTAATAAAATAATTTTATATTATTATAATATTATTTTATATTACAAGATCCTACTATCTCAAAAACAAGAAAAATCAAATGCTTCGATTTGACCACGGATCTTTAAAAGTACTGTAGGACCCGCATTTAGGAAAAGCAGTCAACTGTGCTGACTGGACAAATTCTAGCCAATGAGAGTAAGTCAACGAAAGTGGCTTGACTTTTTAAAACCAATAGGAAAAGGTCAACAAAAGGAGCATGGACTTTGATTAGGACCGTTGGATGAAGACTTAGTTAGGAAGCCTTTAACCTTAGTCGTTGATCTAATCAATGGTGAGATTAGAATTATAGTTTTATGACCAATTGATATCTACCTTAGATGTAATGTATGGCTAGGAATTAAAGATGAATCAATGGTTAGAATTAAGTCAAAAATTGTAGGCTTGAATTTGGTTAGTAGCTAATTAAGCTTAATTTAACTAATCGAATTACTTAATTAGCAAACTAAGTGAACTAGCTTAGTTATGAATTAATTATAATCTAAATACTAATTAGACATCCTAATATTAATTAAAGGTTATAATATATGCTAATATATACTAAATTAATTAGTTATATGATTAGTATGTTAATTAAGATTGGTTAGGATATTTAACCTAACTAATTCCCTAATTAGTTAGTATATAATTAGGAGTAATTTAGAAACAATTAAGTCACTAAAATGAAGAAGGGCTGCACGGTTTTGGGCAGCAGCTTGGAGGCTTGGATGGCTTGGTTCTACTAGCTTCTTGAACCCTCCAAATTGTCATAAACCATGTGCACCACCATGTGCATTCATTTGGATATTTACCTTGCCAAATTGAACACTCAACCTCACCCAAAAACTCTCACACGGCAGCAGCCTTGCATTTACTCTTTACTTTCATTTTATTACACTTATCACAAATCAAAGCATCCATTTTCTCTCCAAAAACTACCAAGAACCAAGAACACTTCTTTTCTTTCTTTCTCTCCATATTCGGCCATATACCCTACACCCACAACCAAACCTCTATAATTTTATCTCATCATATTTTCTAAACCCAAATCCTATTCTAAACACTTTTCATTCACAAAGTTTTTCCAAATTCCTACTCTATCTTGTCCAAAATCCAACCTTTTGCTTACTTTCTTAATGGTAAGTTTTGATTCTATGGTTCAAAATTGGATCTCTAATTTTTCTAACCATGATTGTTTCATGGTTTTCCAATATTGTACCTTGTATGTATTTTTACTAATTGTTTAAGAATTTTAGGGATTTTTTTGGGAGATTGCACGAAATTTCAAGAAAGAAGGAAACTAACCGATTAATTATCTTCAAGAGGTAAGAGGGAGATTTAATCTCATCAACCCTAAGTGGTGATGGGAAAATGGATTTGTATGTGTGTGTAGAATCCATAAGGATTCATTTGTGTGATTGTTTATGATTTTTATTATTTTTGTGATTGTTTAAATGCTTTCCTATTTGTGATTTATTTTGCTATGCATGTTTATAGTAATTATTATTTTTGCTATGCATGTTTATGGCTTTAAATATATTGTATGTATATTATATGTGATTATATATTGTTGTATGTATATTATATGTGATTATATATTGCATGTGTTTATAATTATATAATTATTAAAGTAGGATGTGAATAACATGTACGGTTTGCATGAGTGTTCCAAAGAACACATTATGAGGCTCACGGCCTTACATCTAAACCGAGAACCAAAACGTTCTCAACAATTTTTTTAAATTACTGATTTGAGGAATCTAGGTAAAATAATCAAATTAAAGTTGATTTAAGTTAATTATGGCCAACATGCCATTTAGTGTATAATTAAATGCCATTTTATTTACTGAGATAGGTTAGGTAATCGTTTTACAACATAAATTGATTCCAATAAATCATTGAGAAAATAAAAGGAATAAATTCAGTTTTAGAATTTTAACTTAGCAGAAATTAGTTTAAATAAGAATTAAATCAGACACTTGAAAAATAATAACGTAGAGCTCATTCCATAAATTTTGAAGCGCGTTAGTAAGTTTCAAAGTGAAATTATTAGGTAAAAATAAAATAAACTATATTTAGAGGAAAACGTTAAAAATACCTTATACTTGATTTTATAGGTAAAATGCTTTGCCAAAATTTATTAAAATCGACGCATAAAATGAAAAGATTTCATACTATATTTAGAACACAAGAAAAATACTCTACGTATTTTAAATATACTATATATAATTTTACATATATTGAAAATAATAATTATAAGCTATTCGGTTAAGAAAATAAATTAAAAATCTTACGCGATTGAGAAAATGATTTAAAAAGATTTTACGATGTTTAAAAATGTCAAAATATATTTACGCGATTTAAAAACGTTTGTGAAAACAACGAGATTATGAAAATGCGATAAAATTCCTACGCGATTGAAAGATACTGTGAGTTTTGCTGTCGGGCCAAAGTGGTGGACCCGGACATGTTGTGGTGTAGTACTGTCAGGTGGGACGTACTATACTTTGATATTTTGTGACTAAGGGCATTTTGGTAATTTTTTATAATTATGGTAAAATTTGGATAATAAGGGCATTTTTGTCATTTTAGATCATACTTAGAGTGTTGTGCCAATTTGGGTTATAATTGGTGATTGATTGACGAGGCGAATTACACCGTGTTTGGTGTGATAAGCATAGTGTAGTTCATTTATGAACTTAGAGGCATTAGTGTGCAGAGGATCCCATATGTGGACAGTGGTAGCACCTCTAGGCCGTGGTAACGGGCAACACACTAATGATCTTGACAAGCACTATTCTTAATCAAGATCTTGAGGGGACTATTAAGTACTATGCCTGTGGTACACGATGTTGGACTGTGTACTACTACACGATGTTTTGGACTGTGGGCTATAGACATAAAGATTGGATAGTGCAATAGTTTGGTTGGGCAGCCATAAAGTATTATTAGTTTCTATTCGGATCATTCCCTCAGATATCCGTGTTTAGCTCCATGGAGTAGGAAC
This sequence comes from Ormosia semicastrata, assembly GCA_029884595.1. NCBI lineage: Eukaryota > Viridiplantae > Streptophyta > Magnoliopsida > Fabales > Fabaceae > Ormosia > Ormosia semicastrata. The sequence goes on along the minus strand of JAQQTO010000053.1, from coordinate 49,819,454 downwards.
AAGTCAGTGTGTGTATCATTCATCATCTGCATTTTAAATGTTTATTATGTTCATGCATTATTTGCATTTTACTGTTCATGCATCCTCTGCACTTTACTGTTTACCATAATCTGTGATAAAATGTATGATCTATTGCTTTGATATATTGTGCATGATATGATGTATTAATTTGATGTATTAATTTGCTATACTGTATACGATGTATTAATTTGCTATAATGTGTATGATATAATGGTATGTGTTATTTTAATATGTATTGTATTGTCATATGTTGTATTGTCGTTTTCTTTATTGCCATGCGGGTAATGATGTAGATTGTCTCACCTCTTTATTGTATTGTCCTGTTTTGTTTTCTACTTTATGTTTATATCATCAAAGACTAGAATGGTGGCAAGGCGAGATCAATTAGGTTTCTTTAGACTTCAGTTTCTCGAAGGCGCTGAGGCTTGGTATGTCCACTGGGACACAGGACACATAGAGTACAGTGGTAATGTGACTTTATTAGTAAGTAGGACTCAACATGGGGTTGTTACTACACGTTATACAATTACTTTCGTAGAGATCATTTTACCTATTAGGGAGTTGTGGGACGAGTTTTACTATACCCCTAGAAAGAACTTTGATACACTTTTGGGTCGAATTTCTATCGGTCAAGACATTCCTAACTAAGGAATTTGTCTTATGACGAGGGCTCATATCTTAGGTGTTATGTTTGAGTAGTATACTGTCTTTTATTGTTTCTATTAAATATTAATAGTTGTAAATTAATTGTATACTTCAGACAAGAATCACATGTATATTATGGTGAGTTTATGTTTGTTATATTTTGTGTTCCGTGTTATTTTATTTAATATTATAATTATGAAAAGAAAAAATATATATATATATATATACCACAAATATTATTCAAGTATCAAGTGTTTTACAACTTGGGTAAGGATTTTATTTTATTTTATTTTTCTGCATCATAAATGTGACATCCCCAGAAAGGGTGTTACAAGTTGCGCTTAAATATATGATAATCAAATAAATACAAATATTTCTCCTTCTGTTGAATGCTTAGTTTGTCATCATCAAAAAGGGGGAGAATGTGAATGCTTATGTCTCAAAGCATATCAAATGGGTTTTTGATGATAACAAAGCCAAAGATGAAGATCAAGATCAAAAGAGAAGACCAAGATCAAAAGATAAGACCAAGATCAAAAGAGGTATATTAGATATAGGTCTTAGAATATCAATGATTCTCAAATGATTTTCCAAATATCATTTTCAAAATCAGCTTGTAAATTCAAGGTTAAACATGTTTTTCAAGAAATGTTATTTTTAATCTTGGATTCAATATTCATAAAGGCATTTATGTTTAATCCAATGATCTAAGTGTTAGAAATGGCTTACAAATTTTATTGGACTTGAAAAATGTGTTCAAAGGCCAAGGTAATCGATTACACATGTTTTGAATCGATTACAAGCTAAACAGAGAGCTGGTAATCGATTACATGGAGAATGTAATTGATTACAAGCAAGTTAGAGACCTTGTAATCGATTACACCAATAATGTAATCGATTACATTGAACCCAGAAAAGCAAGAACACGTTCAAGAAGGTATGTAATCAATTACATGGATATTGTAGTCGATTACAAAGTAAGTCAAAGGCCTTGTAATCGATTACACCAAGAATGTAATCGATTACACAGAGCTCAGAAAGCCAAGAACATGTTGGAACAACAATGTAATCGATTACATTTGTTGTGTAATCGATTATAAGCAATCTGACAGAATCCAACGACTATTTTAACTGCATTAAATGCTTGCCTTTAACACCCCCAATGACTCTTTTCTTTATATAACTTATAAATAATTGCCTTGGGTCTTCATTAAGGGTTGAACTTTAATTTAGAACATCAATCTAATACTCATATACGATAATCAATCCTGAAAACGTTTTTGCCTTGTTTTTGTGAGAAAACTTGAGATATTCAAAAGGGACATTGTTAGAGCTTCAATTTGTATTAATTTACTCTTTGAGAGAGTTTCTATCATTCAAACACTTTGTTTATTGTGTAAAGAGGGTGAGGTATCCCTCTAGTGGAAAAGGATGAGGTATCCCTTGTTGAGAAGAAGGTGAGGTATCCTTCAAAGGTGTAAAGAGGGTGAGATATCCCTCAAAGGTTGTAAAGGGTGAGGCATCCCTGTTTTGAGGCTCAAAACCCAAGGGTGAAGTATCCCAAGGTGTTGTTGAGTGCTCCAATATGTAAAGGTTTTCAAGCACCCGTTCAAGCTTAAAGTTTAGTGGAAAATCTCGAGTGGTTCGCTTGAGGACTGGACGTAGGTCACAAAGGGTGGCTGAATTAAGATAAATCTTTGTGTTTGATTCTCTCAACCCTATCTCTTTACATTTATGCATTTATTTAATATGCTTGCTTGATTGTTATTCATCTTGACTTGTTTAATTTGTCCGTGAAGTATTCAATCTCATTTATCTATTCACTTCAATTATCCAATAGCTTCAACGAAAATTGATAAACAAACGTTTTACGAAAGATTTGCGAAAATATTTCATAAACTCAGTTCACCCCCTCTTAAGTTTGAGGTCACTTGGTAACAATTACAACTTAATTAAAGACCTTTTGATCTTTGTATGCATATGGCCTAAGTGGTAGAGAAGTAGAGACTTGCCAAGTTTATGGTAGGGCATGTTTTCATGAGTGGGTTAAGAGTAAATATAAGCCCTAAACACTTGAGTGAAAGAGTATATCTGTGAGGATCTATCATTTTAATTTAATTCTAATATTTGATTGACTTTACTTGTTGGTTTGGATTGTTAAGGGAAGAAATACCTAATTGCTTAGATTCCTTCAAAAAAACTAAGATGTGCAAGTCTTTGCTCATTGTTTTGCACTTTCAGTACTTGTCGATAAACATGTGCTTAATTGTATATTTTCGCCAATAGTGCAAAAAGTTAAGTGTGGAGGTATTTAATCAATCGATTATTTCTACATCTTAAGTGTCTTATGTTTGATCTAATTAGACTCCATATGTGCTTTATTGTTAACATTTAGCTAAGTTTCTAGATATGAAGCTTAATCAGATCCTTATTGTGAAACTATACTTAAGTGTGATTATAAGCGCCCATAATTGAATTGTGCTTTTCATGAGATCTTTGAGTGATGGATTTCATTAGCATCAAACCAAGCTTGCTATCCACTTAAGGAGAAAGTTAAAGACTTAAGGAGATCAATATCACCTCTAGAACTAAGGAGAGAATATCATATGTGAAGAATTAGGGTTGAACATGAAGAAACCAAGTGACACGGCCTGTGTCCTTAAACATAAAAGAGGTCGTGTCCTTCTCTGGCACCTCAATTGGACCCAGTTATGAGCATGACCAAAGACATCTTGTGCCCCTAGACACTAGAAGGGTCGTGTCCTTCTCTGACTGCTCAATCCTATGAAAATTATGCTAACAGACTAAGACACGAGGGGGTCGTGTCATCAGACACGACCCGTGTTTGCAGCCCAAAAAGTCAATTTTGAATCTGAATGATGAGCTATGGGCCCAAAGGTATAAATAGGATTGATTAGAGTTCCAAAAGGGATTCTTCTAGACTCTAAGCCGTCAAGCAACTAAATAGAATTCGAAGAATAAGAGAGAGCGAGAATTGATCAAAGATTGGAGATTCGGGTTCAAGGAGTCGGAGATCAATCAACCTCGATCATTGGAAACTAATTTGATCTTCAGTTTTCTTTCGTACTTGTATTCTTAGTGATGTCTTTCTTTCTTTTTTCTTATGATTTTGAATTCGCCATTCGTGACTAAGTTTCTTATTTAGTTAAGAGAAGATGAAACCCTAGTTTTGATATTGTGAATCCTACATAGTTCTTTATATCAATACAGTTGTATTTTTATTCATATGTGTCTGATCTTAATTTAGTATAAAGGTTTTTATACTCTTTGCCATTTTTGAAAGTGGTAAAACTAGGATTGCTATGTACGGTTGCAGGGGTAGGAATAGTGAGACATATGATCTAAGCAATTCAATCCCGGTGTATGATTGGATCTTAGCGTGATTGATTTTCTAAATCTTAATGCAATCATTAGGTAGGTATAAGAGCGATTGCTTTATAGCTAACTCGTAATTAGGGCTTAATTTGAGCAGTTGCTAAATTAACCAAAACCTAAGGAAAATAGAGAATTAATCTCACAATTACATAAAAATATAATTGATCATGTTAGGATAAAGGATATGTATGTTAGCATTATCATATAAATCTAGTGGTAGATTCCATCTATTAACCAATACCTTTAAATTGATAATTCAAATTGTGTTTATTGTTGTTGTTTTAGATTCAATTTCTGTTCTTAGCTTTAACAAACAAATTCCCCTTTTACTGTTTATTGTTTTTTAGAGTTTAAATTAGGAATCGATTGATCATGTTAATTGAATTAATTCTCTGTGAATCGATCATTGTTCACTACAACTAGTTGTGAAGTTTTTATATTTTTTGTGGGACTTGACAACTAATTTTGATCTTAATTTTATTCACAATCCACAAAACACCAATAGGGCTCTTGGCACTTCTTTTTTCCTATTTACACTCCTTCTTAATTGCTTAAAACTTTGATTATAAAAAATGACATCTATTAATTAATTAATTAACTTATTTATTTATTTATAATTCAAGCTTTCTACTACTTATACTTAACTATTTAAACATTTAAATTTAAACATTTATTTAATTTATTAATTAAAATTTTGGTATACAAAAATATTTTAAACCAAACTTACTATTTATATTTTTAGTTATATATTTATACTTTATAAATTTAATAATAATTATTTTGCTTTTTTTTTTGTATTTTGTTAGTTAGAAATAACTCTGACAATGCTTTAAGACCTTGCTTGAGCTAGCAATGTCTTAAAGTTACGTTCAAATCTTTTATAGATGCATGTAAGTATATGAAAAGTGTTTTTCATGCAACTTTTTTTGTCAATTTTATCGACAAAGTTACATTTAACACTTTTATATATGAAAAATTATTTTATATCAAGTATAAATCTTGTAATATATGGATCAAATATAAATGTTGATGGCAGTTGTTTCACTTTTCCTAGAAAGGCTGGTTTTGGTGGGTTGATTCAAAATGATGATGGTGCTTGGTTGTTTGGGTTCTCAAGGCTTGCAGGTGATATGAATATCCTTCATGTTGAACTCCTTGCATTCAAGTTTGGTCTCTTACACGCTTGGGAGCTTGGTCACCGCCGGGTCTATTGCGAAACCGATTCTAGTGAAACTCTTCGCTTAGTTTCGAATAGTTCTTCACAGAGGTATCATCTGTATAGGTCAGTTGCTTACATTAGGCAGCTCATGCAACGTGAGTCGCTTCAATTCAACATTGTTCATGTTCTCCATGAAGCAAACTTCTATGTTGACAGCTAAACTCAGAGCTAAGGTGTTGCTTTCATGGCTATTTGGAATATGCCTTCTCCAAGACTTGGACCTCAGCTACAAGCTGAAATGATGGGTGTTTCTTTTATTCGTAGTTAGTTTCTGTCGTTTTTATTCTATTGTATAAAAAAAATATTAAAAAAATACTTTTCATGAATTTAAGTAAAAGTTATAAAAAAAATTGTTAACTTAACTTACAACCTTAAAAAAACTGTTATTATATTTGAATATTTATTAATATCAAATTTTTTCAAGTCAATAGACACTTAAATAATTTATCATGTCCGTTATTGATAATTTGATATACTTAATTTTTTTATGTTGTTTTTATATTTTAGTTATCTCAAATATTTTTAAGAAGTAGTTCTTGCCTTTTAATTGTATGTATAATATTCTATTGAGTGGGTTGGGTGGATTTTGGGGTTTTTTTGGATCCAACTTGTTCATTTAACTAGTGGATTGAGTTTGGTTGGGTCGATGAAGTTTTTACTTTTAACACAACACAACTCAACCCATTTAAGAGTGGGTTGGGATAGGTCAAACTCTCATTGCCTGAAGAACTTCAGGCCTTTCACCTTTTGAAGACACCGCCATTTGATTATATATTTTGCTGATTCAGATGGTAGAAACTACTCTTTGATGATTGATTTGTTCTTGGATATGGTTCTATGAAAACTTTTTATAGTTTTGTTCTCCTTTTAAATTTTCTCATAATTTTCTCAGATCCTTCTCAGGATGAACTTTTTCATGTTCATCAGAAACCTTCTTGAGAATTCCTTGAACTTTGTCAAGTCATAAATTGATCCTTTTTTGTCTCTCTAATCACCTAGAAATGTTCTTTTATACCAGGTTTAGTCATACATTGGTTAAAATAACAAAAAAAAACTCCACAAAAATTTATGTTAATTCATTATAAACACTAAGAACAGTGATATTCATTTTTCAACATAGTAAGTTTTCATAAAAATATAATATGCACTACTAAGCACAAAATGACTTTAAAGCTTACATTGTTCAATAGGGCTAAGTTGTTTCCTTTTTTTCTTTTAGAAAAAAACAAAGATGGGATAAAAACAATTATAAAGAAGCCATATGTCTTTACCAATATTCTTTTTAGGAAAAACTCCGCTCATTTTCTTTGAGGTTTGTTGTAATTGCACAAGACTCCCCTCTTGGTTTGGAAATTGCATTGGCTTCCCCTGATATCTGTGTTGGTATTACACTTTGCCCCTTGTGTTTAATGGACCATTTGAAACTCGAGCAAAAGGATGAGCACATGAGCTTCATGTGATTTATAATAGCTCAATTGTAATTTTGTGTAGCTCTCTTCCTTCTTGAAAGAGATAATATGCCTAAGTATACCTAGTGGAGGTGTATGGAGGCTTGAAAATTTTGGTGTTGATTTAGCTTGGTAAGGCATATTTTAACAACTTTTATCTAGATTCATATGTGTTCATGGTCTCTATGTGAACTATGCACTAGTAAATACAATACACAATATTTCAACAACATTGGGTCTTTTAACACGCTTTGCAGCTAAGGGCAAATTAGGTAATTCATCAACTAATTTACGATACTTAACACCATCTAACATAAGGGAGGTCAGTGTCATGCTGAAACCAAAAGGAGAGTCATGTGTAATTGTAGCAAATCTTGAAGAAGGTAAGTGTAATTTCTCCTTTCTTTTATATTAGTAGTATAGATGGTAATAGCTTTGAGAGAACAATTCTTGCTTGGGCACATACCCAACACCTCATCTTTAGACACAATCAATGAAATAATAGCAACACATTATAAATATAAATAAAAAAAGACAACTAAGAAATATTTCGAATCAGCCTAATCTAGCCGAATACGAAGCCAGATATAAAGCCAAATGACCAAATCTTACTTTTCGATTGGCCTAGTCCCAACTATTCATTCCACCACTCACCTCCTCCCATTAGTAAACCCAATCCTTTTAACTTTTGGAGACCCACACCACTTGAGAAGTCGACAGGTCTAGCTCTATAGTGTCATGGTCTAGCCTTTAAACGTGCAGCAGAACCTTCATCGGCACCAACGTGGCCACGTAGTGCCCGTGCGGCAACACCACACCCACATGTGCGTGGTAGTGGTGCACGATCCTTGGCGATGCCATCATGGCATGCTTGGTTGTGTTCCCAAGAACTGCTCGCTCTGGCTGGTTGTCAATTTGTGACCATTCGCGCTATGCAACAGTGGAATCGAGTTGTGCCGCCATTGCAAAGTGGGATTTGAATTTTGGCTGATGTACATTTTTTAGAATGAATCTGATCTATTCTAGAATAGGTTACAGGCTCAAAGAGTTAGATTAACCCAACCTGCCAGGCTAGCAGCTGAGTGTACAGCGCACATGAAAAAGCCTAAACATTAGGCATGATGACAAGAACAAATCCTGATCGTATCTCGTACCAGTAGACGAGTAAGGACAAAGGAGTAACAGTTTCCACAATCCTGTCCCCATGATCCGTCTCCTATGATTGTGTGGCCATGATCTTAGGTAGCAGTTTTCGACACGCACTAAATGCTCAGACACCATATTGATGTGTGTATAAAACCTACATATTTTATGTTTGTTTAAACATAAATTTTAATATTTTGATATAAGAATCATGCTATTTATTTATGATATTGAGTGAATTCTGTGTCCACTGAATTAAATGTATTTTTATTGAGTTTTGAAGGAATATAAGGGCTTTTGAAGTATTTTACGCATGATTATTAAAATCTTGATGAAAAGCATAAGGACATTGTTGTAATATTTTGAGCATAACTTTTGCTACAGAGCTTACAACAACAACAACAACAACCAAGCATTTTCCCACTAAATGGGGTCGGCTACATGGATCAAACGACGCCATTGTGCCCTATCATAAACCAAGTTTTCCGATATGTTATTCAGATCTAAATCTTTTTTAATCATTTCACCTACAGTCTTTCTTGGCCTTCCTCTACTTCTAGCTATTGGGCTATTATCTACCTGATCTACTCTTCTTACAGAGGCTTCTAAGGGTCTTCTCCTTACATGTCTAAACCACCTAAGGCTAGATTCTCCTATTTTTTCCACAATAGGTGCTACCCCTACTTTCTTTCTAATGCATTCATTCTTAATCCTATCTTGTCTTGTATGGCCACACATCCAACGCAACATCTTCATCTCCGCAACACTGATCTTATGCTCTTGTTAGCTTTTTACCGCCCAACATTCAGTACCATACAACATCGCAGGCCTTATAGTCATATTTTACCCTTAAACTTGAGAGACACTTTTCTATCACAAATAACTCCTGAAGCACTCCTCCATTTCATCCATCCAGCTTGAATCCTATGGTTTACATCTCCCTCTATCTCTCCATCATTTTGTATGATAGATCCAAGGTACCTAAATTGTGTGACTTGTGGTATTGTATGATCTCCAATTTGCACCGCTAAGCTAGTATTAACACGCCTCTTACTGAATTTACATTCCATATACTCCGTCTTACTCCTATTTAGACGAAGGCCATATTTTTTCAAAGTTCGTCTCCATAGCTCTTACTAAACTTACTGCTACAGAGCTTAGATTAAGCTAATTTTGGTGTCTATGGAAAGATGAGAAATTTTTTTACAACTTTCATGAAGACATCAAAGCCCAATTCCTGTATTAAGAAGGTGAAAAACTGTGTATAAAGTGGATGATGAAGTTTGACCAAGTCAACTAGCATTCATAAATTTTAAGGATCAAGTTAGATTCTTAATTGGAGTACAAATAATCTCTACTTGATGACTAAGTATTTTTGCATTTAATGCAAGAATCTCAAGGATTTTCTTAATTTGAGTGGGATATTTGTTTCCTGATTTATATGGATTCAACAAAAAGAAATAGGAAACAAGAGATTTGGTCAAAGATTAATTAAGGAAAGTATCGCTATCAAACTCATCTCAGTAAATTAGGGACAACTTTCTCTATAAGTATATTATTTACCTGATTTTGGTGGCATTTGAAAGCTGAGAAAGAGATCTACAAATCTTATGTTGACAACTTTTTGTAATTAAGCTGCCATTATTATTGAAGATTGGATAATGATTCTCCAAGAGATTTGATCCAGATTCTCGCACTATCCTGACCATTCCTCATTAATTGGGTCATATCTTGAATTACAGAGATAAGATCGATGCACAATTTATGGCATTGAAAAGCTAACATAAAATCTTACAAATTATATGTCGAGATCAACTCAAATTCGGCATCTAAAGGGTGAGAAAAATCGTGCAAGTTGGATACAAAAAGCTTATAGCTTTTCTATAAAAAAAAAAGAAAAAGAAAACAAGTTCAACAAAGTAGCTCTCTTTTGGTTCAGAAAATACACAAAAGTTATAGAGTTTTGGAGGCTTAAAGGCAGCAAGGGGACAAGCCCTAGGATAGAAGGAGAAGGTATCATGGAGCTCTCATGCAGTTGGAGATTGAATCACCATTGAAGGCGTTTTAGTTTCATCTCTACAATTCTATCATGATGATTTTTCTTTCATCTTCCTATCTCTTCTTCTCTTTTGTCATGAGTAGTTGAATTATTGTTTTGCTAAGGTAAAGATGTAATTTGATTCAATCGACATATATTAAGATTTGATTTTTAATTAAATTCCTTTCTTTTCAAATTGAGTGTTTATTATAGTTCTTAATGCTTTTATGAATTAGACTCTCATAAATTGATATAATGAGATGTATGTAAAATCAAAAGGTTTGCATATGACTTAGACTATAAATAATAAGTGTCATGATTTATAATCATCTAAGAATAGAGGTTATAGTTTGTATGGGACAATTGTGGTATTTTTCATGAGAATCCATAAAGTGAAGGTCATGCCATTAAGAGTTGGGGTTTAGATCAAGGAATTGACTAACCTTTGATAATTAAAGAGAATTAATCTACCAAGAAATTGAGTTTTAATTAATTAAGAGATTTTTTCCATTAATTGAATGACTAGAAATTAATTAGAATGAAAGTCCCAAAGCAACTCCATTACCTATGATAGATTGTTCAATTAAGTGAAGTCGAATCCCTAGCATCTTTACCATTGCTTGTTTACACCTTAATTTGTTATCGTGCTCTCTTACTATTTTTAATTTATATAATTTTTACCATGTTTTGTTTTTCCTTTAATTACTTGTTTTCTTTTGAACTTTTTTCAATCTCAAGTTCTTATAGCTTAGATAGTGTTGATTTAGTGAATTTAGTACTTGACAACGCATCTCTATGGGACGATACTTGCTCATCATTATGTTAATTTTACGATTTAGTATACTTGCAAATTTAGCAACACATATACCCTAAAATGCTCATATAAATACAGTAAGTAAGAGAAACAAGGTATGAGCTAAGTCCCAAAACTTCACTATACTCTCCTTACGAACCTGCCGACTTGAGCGTCAGAGTACTTTTTGCAGGTACCCACCCCTTGCTCATCCTTGTTGAGGCAGCATTATGGAGGAGCTCATCGTTTCATACCTATACAGGTAACCCTTAGAATCCAGTTCTAAACATTGGCACTATCTGTGAGAAAAGATAAATTTCTACTCCTAACACCACCTTCAAAAACTCTCCTTACTATCATCACTATGGTGAACACAAGAAGGCGATAGACGTCAACTAACTAGAATTGCATCTTCACTGCATGTAACCTTCCTTCTTCAAACTGTCACCCGGTGTCTAACCCCCCTGCTCACCAGCCAGCTGTGGAGCTTGTCATAGACAAGACAAGTGGGAGACTTCTTTCACTGGAGAGAGTCTCCCCCTCCTTCCCTAAGGATTCCGACAAGGCAACGCCTTGGCCCTTAGAGAGCACCCTCCAGGAAGCTGGGCAATGAGTATCGGTGCTATAATGCCTTGGTAACCAGGTAGAAAATGAAGTTCAGTCTCATCAGGGAATAACTAATCACCAGGAGCTATCCAGAGCGGAACTGCTCTCCTTGGTTAGACTCCAGGATGAAATGATTCACCGTCAAGATAAGAGAATCCAAAACCTGAAGAGGATTACTAACCAAGGCAATGAAGCGGAGAACTGTCCCCTAGTTAGGAACCATGAAAATATAAAAGACCACTACCGGCATAATGACCGCCAACCAAAGAACTCTAGGATCATGGACCCCGATCGTTAGCCTAAACTTATTCACATAAGATAGCAGGCACACGTAGTAAGGGACATGGTATCACAAAACCAACCCTTCTCTGATAGACTGATGGCCTATAGGATCCCAAAAGGCTTCAAGTATCCTACCAAAATCAGCGACGAGACCACGAATCCTCAAGAAAATATAGACACTTATGTGTTTGCATTCTTATTTGTTGGAGGAGGCGACTTTCTCATATGTCTTGTTTTCCCCTTGTCTTCAAAGAAAACCACCTTGAGATGGTTTACCACCTTACTCTGAGGTCTGTGGACAACTGGGGAAACCTATCCTTGAGATTTTTGCTGCACTTCACCACCAATAAAGTGCAGCCTAAATCCATTTCATACCTCTCCTAGATAAGGCAAGAAAAAGAAGAGTCTCTCCGAGGTTTTATATCCTGGTTCAACAAGGAAATCGTGAATGTACGCAATTGGGATGAGAGACTTAGAGTGTTCTACATCAAGGAAGGACTTTATCAGGGACTTTCTTTTTCTCATTGGCAAAAAAAGAGCCTAAGACCATAGATCCAGGCCCACACCGATAAATATATTAACACTGAAAACGTTCTCCAACCAAGAAGCATCATGACAAAGAAGATGCTAAGTCGAGATTCGGGAAGCAGCCAAATTAATAGGGGAGGAATCCAAGGCCACCTCTCAAGGGGAAATATAACAACTATACTTGCCTCAATGCACCACGGGATCAGATCTACCAAGTCATGAACGCAAAGCTTCAGGATATACCTAAGCCTCCCCTCTGAAGAACCTTACGCAGAGAGACATATCCAAGTACTATGAATGGTATGATGGTCCCGGTTACAACACGGAGGATTGCACCAACCTCCAAGATGCTATTGAGTCCCTCGTCCAAGATAACCATCTGGACCGATACCTTCAGAAGGCCTAAAGCAATCAAAAGAGGGGCCATTATAGAAAATGGAGCTATAGCCCCTAGAGTCCCTCTCCTTCCTATCAGAGAAGACGTTCTCCGACAAGAAATGACAATCCTAGCCCACGCTCACCTCGGGATAATGCTCATGATCAAGATAGAGCACGATCGCATGACGGTAACTAGGAGAACAATTGCCACCATGAAGTAACCCGCACAATCATGTAATGCCTTGTAATTGTTACTTATGTTGTGTAATAATATCTTTGCATATCAATAAATTAGCATTTCTTCACAACTATCATCTCATCTTAAAGCCAGTACCTCGGTTACAATCTTGAGTCAACTGGTGCTCTGGCTCATCAACATCTACAACTAGTATCCCAACAATGACCTCGAGTCCCTAGATACTCAGGCCTATCACAACACACGAGGTCACCACACCTTGATGAGGTTTGAGGAATGTAAGGTCTGAAAGGATCAACTATTCCAGTATCTTTACGTATAGCCTAACTGGGAATCCACTTCAACACCCTCTTGGGTCATGCAGAGCATATAAGGGTCTTCACTCGTACTCATTTGAGCCTGACCTTAACCCATAAACCTACTATAGTTTACAGAGGTTAAGCTTATTTTTACTTAACGGCCAGACATGAGAATCCACTTGAACACCCTCTGGGGTCAAGTAGCACATTCAAGGGTTTCCACCTATACCCTTATGACCTAACCTTAACCTATAAACATATCATAGTTTATAGAGTTTAAGCGTGATCGACTATTGCCCCAGGATCATGGACCCACACCTAGAGGCTTCTATGTCACGTCTAGTTAAATGAACCCAACCACCGAGATTCTAGGTTCATACTCATCTCGACTGGAAAAACGCGTATTTGTATAGTTAAATGAACCCAACCACTGAGATTCGAGCTTTGTACTCATCTCGACTTGCACAACAAGTTTTCATCTAATTAAATAAACCCAACCACCGAGATTCAAGCTTCAGACTCATCTCGGCTGGGCAAAATGAGCATTCATCAATCTGACCAAGCAGTTGTCGAGGTCGAGTGTTAGACCCATCCCGATAATTTATATACTAAGATTGAGAATCAAACCCACCTCAGTAAGAACAAAACAATGGCTAGGATCGAGCATTGGACTCATCTTGGTAGAGGAAACATACAACAGAAAACATTCAGAAGAAGATCAAGTTTATACATCATTAATCTTACAAAAGGAGCCTATAAACCACTCTAGTGCAAAATTGCCCTTTTGAAGGAAGCCGATAAGGTAGTTCAGTCAATTAATGATAATGGTCAAGCGCCAATCACAACCTCCTCAATGGATTCTTAAAATGCAAGCGGACAACCACCTCTTCCTCGATCAGAGTGAAGATAGGTCTTACGACCCTACACTTCCTAACCACCCCTACGCACCCACGGCAGGGTAGCAATCAGGGGAGCAAAGGAAGAGGGTGGTGCAACCCACCCATGCCTCACAAGAACTAAAGAAAGAAGCTCCAAGCCTTTCCAGTGGAAGTGGGACCTTACCCCACCGTAACACATGCCTAGAAGAAAAGGACTTACGTTGTTAAGAGATGGGTTGACTAAGCTACACAGGGCGGTTACTCGGCCTTCATTGGGCCATTAATCCTGGAAAGGAAGGCCTCCTCCAGCGAGACATATAGGGTAAAAGCAGATACCTTTAAAAAAATTTAAGAAAGAAAAGGAAGATGGCCTCAGAAGGGGACATGACTCTCAGTGCGCCCACAGGAGGTAGAAAATGAGCCATTCTCAGGAAAAAGATCTGCCCTCAAGAACAACTAGAAAACAAAAGGAATAAGTGACAACTCTACTGCATGTATTCCTTATTTATAGAGGGATTAATGCATTCTAGTTGGTTCTTAGAAAGGTGAACTAGTTGTACATTTGAAGTCACGTTTAAATGCTTATGCCTTTGTGATTGGCTACGAGGGCAGCGGACAATTGGGAAATAACATGAAACTGCTATTATCATCAAAGCGATTTAATTCCCAATGAATGCAAGGCAACGGTTCCACTTGATGTCCTTTCAAACTTACTATTTCTAAGGACTTTATTATGTTTCTATCAAAAAAAGAAATACAATAAATGAAATGTCTCATATATAAAATAAAGATAATAGAACCAAAGTAAGTGCAGATCATCACTGCGAATCGCTAAGTAAAGGCAACTAAAGGGATAAGACATAGAATGTTTGAAATTGAAGCGACGTGTGGCATCCTAGAACACCTAACCCAAATCTTGGACCTTTGAGGAGCCATCACAGTGTAACAATAGCTCGAGCCTCGATTCAAATTTGGATGAAAAGATACAAGACCCGGCCAACTACATATGGGAGCAACGCATTATATACCCTGGACAACAGAACAATGACCTAAGCAGAGCAATCCAACTTGGATCTCGGTCTTGCTCATAAACCCCAGGAACCTATTATGGTACATTACGGACCCCGAGCCTTTGGGAAAAACATCGCAAGATCGGATATCAATAATACAACTCAGATCCCTTTGTCCATCACACACTGTGGGCTCTAGATGAATTCATATCTCGACACTTTGTTGTCCTACCAAAGAGTCAAGTTGGGGACAAGTGTTTTAGACAGGGTTATGGGTCCAAAGAGCTAGAGCAACTCGACCTGCCAAGCTAGCACCCAAGCGTACAATACACATGAAGCAGCCTAAACACTAGGCATAATGACAAGAACAAATCTTGATCATATCTCGTACCAGTAGACAAGTAAGGACAAAGGAATCTCCACGACCCTGTTGTTCACTCTTTACTTACCGCAAGTGCACGGGTCGCACTTGTAGTATAGCTTGGAGTCAGATATCATTCCCAAGAGAAAAAAACGTTAAATTAAGTGCTAAGTATAAACCAATAATTCAAGTACTTCTATTCAAGGACTTATAAATTGGAAAAATCATGTATTTATTAATTATAAGAACTTAAAAACTATTAGATTGATGTAAGAAGTGATATTTCGAGAATAGGGATTCCTTTTTCACCTCTTATTTCAATTAATAACAAGTAATCTTTACGAGCAATATAAATGAAATGGCTAGGTTAGCTTGAGAATCATAATTAGTTAAAAGCCTATGTCTAGGTCAATTAACCCTGCTTCCATTACCTAATTCACTATGTTTCCATGAGAACTAGCGTAAATCCATTCATTAAGATCAATTCCCAACTAATTACTATGCATAGTCAATAGGTATATTTCTATCCTATTAACGAATCATTGCATCCAACCCAATTGAATGAAATAGAATATGCATCAATCATAAATATGATCTTAAATCCAAATTCCTATGTCTAGGTTCATTAGATTTAAACAAATAAATTGAAAGCTGATCAGACTATCAAACCATTAAGCACTATATAATTGAACAAAAACCAAATCATATATATAACTCAAAGGATTACAAGATTAATCAATATTCATAGGAAGATCCAAAGAAAAACCCTATAACAACCTAGCCAGACATGACAAATGAAAATATATCAAGAATAATCATAGTCATGGAGATGGAGATAAGGAAGGAGAAGAAAAGGGAAGAACAAAGCTTAAGGAGATGATCCTTCAAACTTCAATCCTCCACCAAGGTGAAGAAAGCTTACAATCTTGGCTACTTCTGCTTCTTTTCTACCCAAAATCGTAAACCCTAGCAGCTGTGTTCTGTTTCTGATTATTCTCTCTGGAAAAACTAATAGAACAATATTTATAGACGAAATTAACATCTGCGCACTGCAGCCCTGATCTCTTTGCGCCACGGCCCTCATCAATTAGGTCACTGGGGCTGCGGCCTTCACTACATGTGCGCCGTAGCCCTGAAGCCTCGGGTTGAAGTACTGGAATGCTGCTGATGCACCGAGCGCCGCGGGCCTCATGCGTGTGCGCCGCGGCCCTCTGTTCTGGGATGCTCTATATGCTTTTTCACCCTATGCTGGGCCTTTATTTGCATCTGTTTATCCATTTTGAACCCACCTTTATTTAAGAATTCACCCACTTAAGCACAAGTGCACAATCTATTTAATTTATCAAAGACTTGAAAAGATTTTCTCAAAAGCAGAACGGAAGACATCAATCATGAAATTGAATGAAAATAAAGTTAAAGTCTTCCATTCATGCCTCAAAATAAGGACTAAGCAATCATAAAACACACATATAGGAGGCAGAAATAACTAAAATACAAGGAGTTATCACACCCCCAAACCTAGATTTTTGCTAGTCCTCGAGCAAAACAAATTATTATCAACATTCATCCAGCATCTAATCATGAATTTCATTTTCAATTAACCTAATCTAGTGTTCAATGATTGTATGGGCCTCAAAGATTGCTCATGCATCATAATCAGCTTCACACATGCACACTCTTTAGTATGATAACATTCAAGGTCTCTTATCCAACAAATGACATCTCCTACAAGCATGCAAGCTAAACTTCTACTTTTCAGTTCATACACATTCGGATAAGTTTATAAGCATACAGGCATATGATTCACAAAATCCACAAGATTGCCGTAAAAATCTCTCTCCACTAATGTAAATCATACACAAATAAGGATCAAAAGGGTCTTTCACAGCTTGTAATGTAAGGCCAGGAATTATGGGATGAAGAACAAAGGGGAATGGATTTAACACAAACATTGAGAATCATACTCATACAATTTCAAGACATGAGCTCAATTAAAACTATCAGGGTATTCAAAATCAGAACTCCTTAGAACCATTCAATGCTTTTTGTATTTAACTTTTCTTTTCCTTTTCTTTTGCTTTGTTTATCTCTCTTCTTCTTCTTTTTTTCTTTTGAACAAAGCAATGTTTTCTATTTGCAGATGGTTCTTTCAGGTTCATTATTGAACTTAATTTACACAATACCCCTAATTACTGAACTCACAACAAGAAATCATATGGTATGAACTCAACCAATAATGATGGTAAGATAATAAATGCAATGTTTTCACATGCATCAAGAATGGTTACATGGTATGGTATATGTAGGTGATAAAAGAAATAAGGCCAACATATATATAGCTTCAAAGGGGGACCTAAGGATATGATCATGTCAAGGTAAGTTTTTTAAGGCTCAATCGGTCCAAACAATGCCCTTATCATTTCCTCAATCACGCACTATTTAAGATTTCGCTTCAAAAGAGTTTCAAAACAATATTACAGAAAGATGAAATCTATATAAGTACTTCCCATAAACATTTTCTAAACATGCATACAACTCATTTTCAAGCTACACAAGCATACAAGTGGGAAACAAAACCATGCATATGAAGAGACAAACAATGATTCTCATGCTTCAAAATCGCGCAAGGTTTTGCTAAGAGAGGCAAATTGCAAACATTCATATCATCAGACAATCATTACCATACTAGTCATTTGCGCAAGCCATTCATTTCATCTAAACAATCATGCAAAATTTATGTTGTGCACAATATATCAAAAAAATTATCATGTGCACTTCATATATACCAAAAGAAATTATCTGCACTATGATCAATCAATTTTGTGGTATTCATTATTGCTTTATATTTAGCCTAATTGATGATAATTGTATCCAATATTATGTTTGTGGGTGAGTTTTAGATGATTGGGCCTCATTGAGCTTAGTTGTAAAAGCTTTATTAATTTTCAGAATTTAACTCATTTTGACCTTTCTTTCTTATATAGGCCATATCTTAGGCTACAAATGTCATAATTGGATGATCTTGGTGTTCCCTAAAAGCTGAGACGAAGATACACAATTTTGTGTCTGAGAAGTTTTTCTAATTCAGCTAGATTCAGGGTGAAATTGAGCCTCGAAGTTAGCACGCTGTTGTTGTCATAAAGCTTGGACCTTTCCTCACTGATTTGGGCTTAACTCTCACAATTTAAACCCAAATAAGGTAAACTATATGTCTCTGTAAAGCTTATTCAGAGGGCTACAGATTAGGCTAGGGGTAGATTAGGAATTACAGAATAATTTTCAGTTACAAATAGGTTTAGGCAGAATACGAAAAGAACCACTTTTTACGAATCCTGATTTTGGAGTTTTACGATAGGAATCAAGAAACCCTTTTTCTTCTCTTTTTGTCTTCTCTATTTCGTTTTCCTCTTTTCTCTAATCTGTATCTCTTCAATGGTGATGGCCATGGAAGGCTAAAGATCCAATCAATCCAAGGAATTCAATGATTGTGGTTAGAGTTTTGAGTTCTTTTGTTTTATTTGTGATTTCTGATTGTGTTCTTTCCTCTTCTCCTTTTTTAATTGATTTATGATTATGTTTCAAAATTGAAGATAGATTTGGATTGATTAATCTAAATTGAATGGAGAATAGATCATCAAGTGATAATCTATGTTAATTCAAAATTATGTTTAATTCAATCTTAATCAAGAATTGCGATTGTGATTCTGTTTTAGTTGATTAAATTCTAGGTGATTATCTAGTTGAATTCGAATTAAAAGAGGTAATTGCATAAATAATTTTACTCTCTTTGAACTATGATTTACTTTGCCACTTGATTTGAAACCCTTGGATTGGTGTTTTCAGTTTTGAATTTATTCCTAATTACTATCGAATTTGCATTCTGTTACTTGATGAATAAAACCCCCTACCTTTTGATAATTTTTGATATACTTGAGAAATCTGAATTGATCCTTGGGAGATGACCTAGGTTATGCACTATGCTATATTCCATTTAAATCCTAGTCTATTTGGAGGCGAGCACGACATCGCGCATCACACTATGATTAGAATGTATGAACAAAGCAGTTATAATTAGTTATATAATTAAAAACCAAAAGCAGTTATAGACACCCCCCCAAACCTGAGGGAAACAGTGTCCTCACTGTACATAGTATGAGCAAATTTACAACAAAAATAAAAGGAAAGATGCCCTGTATGCATCAAATGATATCTTTATCGGAAGAAGTCACCTCCTCAGCATCCTCATCATGATCAGAATCCTGCGGCAGTCGAGACGGGCCAGCCATTGCCACGGGTGGGAATTGGGGCACAGGGTAGTGATCCATGGGGAAGCCTGACTGCTCAGCCATCCACAGAGGCACGCCATGCAACATCTGGGACAGGAACTGAACTAGACGCATCATGAGGCTGTCGTTGTCGCCGAGGTCTCTGAGGCACAGGAGCAGCAGCTGGAGCAGGAGCAGGAGGTGCTCCCAACCGCTTAATAATGGAGCTAGTGATGGACTGTTTCACCTCAGATAACTCCTCATGAGGCTCCCAAGTAACATGTGCCGCCCGGCAAAGCTCCTGAATGAGGGCAGGAAAGTACAAAGTTCGGGCCTCCTCGACCGTTCTCCGAATCTGGGAATGGATGACCTGAGCCACATTAATGTGGTGGCACTCGAGGATAGCATAAAGATGGATCGCTCGGTCCCAAGTAACCTAGGACATGTTCCTAGAAGGAGTGAGGCGGTGAGAGATAAAATGATACCACACCTTGGCCTCGGGGGTCAAGTAGCGCCAAGGAAAGAAATGAGGTCGCTGAGTATCCACAGTCAAGGTCCAAGGTACAGGAAGAGACTCTGGACTACAAAGGCAAGCAGTAACAACAGTGAAGTCAATCCCCTCCTCCGGCACCCATTTCATAAACTGCTCATAATCACATATCTCAGGCGCCGAGTCCAATCCCAGAATGCGCCTGATATCATCAGGGGAGTAAGAGACAGTGTGAGTGCGCACCCGCGCAGTAGTGTGGCTAGCCGAGAAAGCGGCATTCACATAGAATTCGTGAACAACTGGCAAAACAGCAGCTTCAGGATGAACAATAAACCTCTGCCAGTGATGACGAGTGATGAGGTCCTGGATATCACGGTGGATACCCTTAGTAAAATTGAAGCCTCGCTCAGGAATAACTAGTTTTTTTACTAGAATGTTATACTGCTCAGCCGCCTCGGCTGAAATAAACCTTCGCCTATCAAACACAGGAGGAGAAGGTTCCTTTTGTGACCTACTGCTGGAAGCTCTATGTCTGGAAGTCATAATGGAGCGTACAGGGTACCTAACCTTGCAAAAAGAATGCTCAAAGTTAGAAAATAGAAAAGATACGGGAAAGTAGAACATAGAACAAGGTAACAAACATATGAATAATGCAGTAATAAAGCAAATAGGGCCACCCAACACCACCAAAAGTGAAAAGAACCATTACTGGCCATTCTAAGTGAGAGGGCCGCGGCCCCCAAAGGTCACTGCTGTGGCGCATAAGCCCAAAAACACAGAAATGGCTATCCTGTTCCATGGTTACTCCAAATAGTTCAACAACAACAACAACAAATAACAATGATCAAATAACCAAGATTATACAAGATTGCTCACTAATTAACAAAAAATCAAGCTCTTACTATAAAGAAATGTACAGAAATGGAAAAAAAAATGCATAAAAACAAACAAGAAAAGGGTGAGTCCGTGTTACCTCGTGAAGAAAATGGAAATGGGGATGAATGGGAGCCAAAAATCCACCAGGAGAGGAAGAGAAATGGGGAGGGAGAAGAGAGAAACTCGAGAGAGGGAGGGAAAATGATAGAAATGGGAGGAGGGTTGGGTTTTAACACGGTTCCCGCTGAGCGCCGCGGCCCCCATCGTGTCACGGCCACGACCCCCATCAGAATGAAACGAGCATTTCACTCTAGGGGTTTTTTTTTTTTTGAAGAGCCGCGGTGGTCATGAGTAAGGGTCGCAACCATCATGTGGGGCCACGACCCTGAGGCCCCTAGATTTTGGCCTAGAATGCACTCAGAGCCACGGCGCTACTTTGTGGGGGCCACGACGCTTGAGGTTTGACTGCAGAATTCTACAGCAGACTTCATTTCTGGCTAGTTATTGCCTCTATTAGGCCTTCAACACCTATAAAACTTGTCCAAAGTAATTATTTACAAATCAGACCACAAAAACATGCTGAAAATATTAAATCTACTTATTAAGCTATTTAAAGACTTAAAGAACAAGAATCAAACTCTTGGGTTCCCTCCCAAGAAGGGCCTAATTTATAGTCCCGGCAGGACTTTGGTGATTTCAAGTTGGAGCTGATAATGTGAGGGAGGACTTCTCCCTGTGAATTTCTCCTCCAAAATAAGGTTTTAGGCGCTGGCCGTTAACCTTAAAGCTTGTTGGTCCATCCAGTGGGGCTATTTCCACTGCTCCATGGGGAAACACCTTTATCACCACAAAAGGTCCCGACCACCTTGATTTAAGCTTTCCAGGGAAGAGCTTAAGCCTGGAATTATAAAGGAGAACTTGTTGGCCTTCAGTAAATCCTTTCTGGACTATTTTCTTGTCATGCTAATATTTGACCTTCTCCTTGTATACTTTTGCATTCTCATAGGCTTGTAGCCTAAATTCGTCTAGCTCATTGAGTTGTAAAAGTCTCTTCTCACCGGCAGCTTGTGAATTAAAGTTGAGCCACTTTATTGCCCAATAAGCACTATGCTCAAGCTCAACCGGTAGGTGGCATGCTTTCCCGAATACCATCTTATACGGAGACATCCCAATAAGGCCCTTATAAGCAGTCCTATAAGCCCACAGTGCGTCATCTAACTTCCTTGACCAATGCTTTCTGGTTGGACACACTGTCTTCTCTAAGATCTGCTTTATTTCATGGTTAGAGACTTCTGCTTGCCCACTTGTCTGTGGGTGATAGGTTGTGGCAACCCGATGCGTCACACCATAGTTGGCTAAAAGGGCTTCAAAGTACTTGTTACAAAAATATGACCCTCCGTCACTGATGATGGCCTTAGGTGTTCCAAACCTAGTGAAGATTTGCTTCTTCATAAAGCCAATTACTACCTTGGAATCATTGGTAGGCAATGCACATGCCTCCACCCATTTGGACACGTAGTCCACAGCCACAAGTATGTATTAATTCCCAAATGAGGGAATAAAGGGGCCCATAAAGTTAATGCCCCACACATCAAAGATCTCAACTTCTAAAATGAAGTTAAGGGGCATCTCATTTCTTTTAGAAATGTTTCTAGATTTCTGGTACTGATCACATCATTGCACATGCAAATTTGCATCCTTAAATATTGTTGGCCAATACAAGCCAGATTGGAGCACCTTCACTGCAGTCCTATCACAGCTGTAATGTCCACCATATGGAGAAGCATGACATTCATTCAGGATTTGCTCCACTTCATCCATAGGTGCACATCTCCTCAGCATCTGGTTAGAGCACTGCTTAAACAAAAATGGCTCACCCCAAATGTAGTGCCTGACATCGTACAAAAATTTTTTTTTTCTGATAAGAGGTTAAATCAGGCGGCAGTACACCACTCACAATATAATTCACCATGTCTGCATACCATGGATAGGATTTAGTGGTGGCTACAAATAGCTGCTCATCCGAAAATGTTTCGCTGATTAAGATCGGTTCAATTCGGCTTTCTTCATTTTCAAGTCTTGAAAGGTGGTTTGCCACTTGATTTTCTGCACCTTTCTTATCCCTAATCTCCAGATCAAACTCTTGTAGAAGCAAAACCCACCTAATCAATCGAGGTTTTGTATCTTTCTTGCTCACTAAATACTTTATCTTTCTTGCTCACTAAATACTTTATGGCAGAGTGATCTGTATACACTATCACCTTGGTCCCTACCAAATAAGCTCTGAACTTGTCAAACGCAAACACAACTGCCAGCAGCTCTTTCTCTGTTGCTGTGTAGTTCAGTTGGGCATCGTTAAGTACCTTGCTCGCATAATATATAGAGTGAAACACCTTATCTTTTCTCTGTCCCAACACTGCACCCACAGCATAATTGCTGGCGTCGCACATAAGCTCGAATGTTAAGTGCCAATCTGGAGTAATAATTATTGGTGCTGAGACCAATCTCTTCTTCAACTTCTCAAATGCAATCTGACATGAATCATCAAAGGTAAACTAGATATCTTTCTCCAGAATGTTACAAAGAGCTTGGCTATCTTTGAAAAATCCTTAATGAACCTCCTATAGAAACCCGCATGGCCAAGAAAACTGCAGATTCTTTTCACTGCGTTAGGCGGAGGAAGCTTATCTATTACGTCAATCTTTGCCTTATCCACCTCTATCCCTCTAATAGAAACATTATGGCCAAGGACTATTCCTTCTTGGACCATAAAGTGGCATTTTTCCCAGTTCAGGACGAGGTTGGTTTCTTCACACCTCTTCAGCACATATGATAAAGTTTACAAACAGCTATTGTAATCATCCCCAAACACTGAAAAGTTGTCCATAAACACTTCTAAGTCATGCTCTATCATGTCTGCAAAATAGCTATCATGCAACGTTGAAAGGTTGCAGGAGCATTGCATAACCCGAACGGCATCCTACGAAACGCAAATGTACCATAAGGATAAGTAAATGTTGTCTTCTCTTGGTCCTCAAGCACTATGGCAATTTGGTTATATCCAGAATAACCATCCAAGAAGCAGTAATAAGCCTTTCCTGCTAGCCTATCCAACATATGGTCTATAAACGGAAGCGGAAAATGGTCCTTCCGAGTGGCCTTGTTCAGCTTGCGGTAGTCCATGCTTACCCTCCAGCCTGTGACTTTACGAGAGGGAATCAACTCATTATTTTCATTGGTGACTACTGTCATACCACCTTTCTTGGGAACGCATTGAATCGGTGAGACCTAAGGGCTATCAGAAATAGGATATATTATGCCTACATCCAGCCCCTTGATCATTTCCTTCCTCACCACTTCTTTCATAATTGGATTGAGCCTCTTTTGATGTTCCACAACTCCATTTTGATTATCCTCCAATAGGATCTTGTGCAAACAAATAGAAGGGCTAATGCCTTGGATATCGACAATAGTCCATTGATGTGTGTGAAACAACATCATGTTTTGTTCTTGTTTTGTATGTATTCTTAGACATTTTAGACATTTTAGTTTCCCTTTTTGTTTGTTTTTCCCTTAGGAGGCTTGGGTTCTTTATCTTTCTCCCTTCTTCTTCCATTGTTACGGGTTTGGGATATTTTTAAGTTTGATTTCTTGTCTCTTCTTCTCTATGTCTGAGTAGTTTCTTTTGTTTCTAGGATTGGGCAATGCCTTTTGATACATTGGTAATGATTAATTGACGTTGTTTCTCATTTTATTAATCTTGAATGTTCTTTGATTCAATCCTTATTACTTTTATTCATGTGAATTTGATGACCACTTATTTGCATCTCATAGGCATTTAGGGACGTACTGAGAGGTGAACCTAAGTGTTGGAACCATAAGAATTGAACTTAAGGTCTAAATCATGAGAGTAGTTTTAGCATTTCGAGGATTCAATGAATTATCACAAAACGTAATGGGTTCAATTTAAATTCAATTACCACGAGAATAGGAATTGGTTTAATTGGGCACGGATCTTGTATCTTGAGAAAGAACATTAACTAATTTAGGGTAATTCACCTTCAATTGAATTTTAGATTTAATAAAAGGGTTGTCAATTAGGATTTATCTTGTATCATTGTGGTATCCGAATCTTGGAAGCTTTCTTGAATCTGAATACCATTCTTGATTACTTGCTATTTTTGTTTTCTTGATTTTTATTTAATTGTTTTGTTATTACGTTCTTCTTAATAAACAATCATATTCCCTTTTGTTTAATTTAATTGAATTAATTAATTAATTGGAATTCATAGACACAGTCCCTGTGGATTCGATCTTTTTATTACTTGATGACTAAACCGTACACTTGCGGATTTCACGCATCAAGTTTTTGGCGCCGTTGCCGGGGACTGTGTTTTTCTTGAATATCAATTTAATTTTTAATTTAATTATTTTAAACCTTTTTATTTTTACCATATTATTACGTTCTTGTTTTCTCTTTGACTCTCTGCAGGTAATTTCTCTGGTTTATACAAAGTACTAGACGTTTCGGGACTCTTATTGAAGCTGATCCTGAAATTGAAAGAATTTTATGTAGAAGGAGAAGACAACAAAGGCAAAAAGTGAGAGAAATATTGGAGCCAATACACATCATGGCCGAACCTGAGGACAATAAACCATTAAAAGAGTATGCAGCTCCTAGCGCTCGGGGTTTGCGATCTGGAATTACTCGGCCAGTCATTGAAGCCAGGTACTTCACCATACCTCCTGCCTTACTTTCTATGATAAGGCAGAACCAGTTTGGAGGATTGCCGTCAGAGGATCCTAATGATCATGTGGATATGTTCTTGGAGTTCTCTGAGACCCTCAAGATCGAAGGCGCCTCTGTTGATGCTATTCATCTCTGCCTGTTTCCTCTATCATTGAGAGATAGAGCTAGAGCTTGGCTGAAGTCTGTTCCTGCTGAGACGATAACTACTTGGGACTAATTGGAGCAAGCCTTTTTGGATAAATTCTTTCCACCTTCCAAGACTGCTCACCTAAGGACCCAAATCACAAGCTTTGTTCAGAAAGATGACGAGTCATTGTCAGAAGCTTGGGATAGATATAAGGTTTTGCTGGAAGCCTACCCATACCACGGGTTAGAGAAATGGTTGATTGTCCACACCTTCTACAATGGTTTGGAATATTCTTCGAATGTGTCTCTTGACTCCGCAGCTGGTGGAGCTCTGATGAATAGGAGGCTCACAGAGGCTTATGAGATAATTGAGAGTGTAGCTTCAAATCATCACCAATGGGCCAATGAAAGAGGGCACAACCCGAGAAAGCTTTCAGGAGGTAAGTTTAAGGTAGATTGTGTTGATTTAATTATGTCAAAGTTTGATTCTTTGAATAAACGTTTTGACATGCTTGAGAAAGCTCATGTAAATGCTGTTGGTGTATGCCCTAGTGGCCAATACATTTTGTTTGTATTGACATACATTATATTATGCTATTTTTAATATATGAGGCATTTCATTTATTGTGTTCTTTTTGATAGACATAATAAAGTCCTTAGAATAGTAAGTTTGATACCATAGGACATCAAGTGGATGACTTGATGGTGAGATCCTATTGGATAAAATACTATTCTTAAATGTCCCTAGTCAAGTATTATTGTTAATTAGGACAACAATAATGCATTGAGACTAGTATGTGCGTGAGACCGATGACCACATCTCACGGGTCATGGATATGAGATATCAAGTCTACACATGGATACATATTAGAGTAATGATGTATTGGACAGACCCGCCATGAGAACGCTACGTGGATCGTTACGTGAGTGTCATAAGCGATTCTCATAGTGATAATGGTGTATGTGGTTCTTTGACCAAATCACTACGATTCCTACATGAGGAGTTGTGTGTTTTAAATGCCATCAAACGTCATCTGTAATAAGATGATTATAAAGTTGGTTATTAAACATATTGCGATGCATGTGGAGGAATGTGAGTGACCTAGATGGGATTTGTCCCTCCTACATAACAGGAGTGATATCTTCGGGCCCCCTGATTGAGTGAGACTATGAAATGCATGGCCATGCTCAAATGAGTCAATATGAGATATTGATCTCATTTGTTATTACTATGTCTACTCGGGAATCAGGAAACTAAAGATTGAATTAAACAAGGGTGACACGTTTCATGCCTTGTGTTCAATCTAGATATCTGGACAAAGGGACTAAACTACACGGAAACATTGATCACGGATAGGTTATGTTAAATCACTGACATTCTCATTACTTGGGTAGCGTGATGTGTTGCTAGATACCACATCGTTTGTAATATTAAAATGAGATTTTAATATTACTACCAACGTCATGAAAACCTGCAGGGTCGTACACTTAGAATAGACTAAATTGGAGCAATAAGGATCCAAGTTGGACTCGGATTCAATTGTGGGCCTAACTCATGACAGATGGGTTTTAGGGTTGCACAGCTTACCTTGCTACTGCTCACACTCACTTAAGGCAGCCACTATTATAAATAGTACTGTTAAGGGGGCTGCTATAGAAGTTACATCACAACCCTAGCCGCACCTAAGAAAGTGAGTGAGAGACAGTGAAAGGTTCTTCTCTTCTATTCGCAGCTAGCACTGCGAAACAGAGGCGTGACTCCTTTTGCAAGTCTGTTCGTGTGGATACCGTAGAAACATCGTCGCTATTACGGTGTTGGTGATTCACCTCGCTTGTGTTTATCACGCTTCAAGAGGTAATTTTAAAAAAAAACTCGGATTATGGACTTTTCGCATGGATCCTGTATGGGAATCCTATTATTCCGCTGCGAGATATTTTGATCCGCAATTCCCAACAAATGCCATAGGTGCTTCTAACAATTTTTGTGAGATTTGTGGAGCACAGGGACATATAGGTGCTGAATGCCAAGTTGGAATAGGATCCTCACATGGTGCACCGGTGGAGCAAGGGGAATCATGCCACAATTTTCATGACTTCAACCAAAAGGGGAGGAATGATCCGTATTCCCAAACTTACAACCCAGGTTGGAGGTCACATCCTAACTTCTCTTACCGGAATAGTCAATATCAAGCTGGGCAAGGTAGTGCTCAACCCTCTTCTAGATCTCAACAGGTACAAAAATCTAGACTTGAGTCTCTTCTTGAGAATTTTGTTGAGAACTAGTCTAAGCAGAATGAGGAGTTTAGGCACCATGGGCAAGTTGTTTCTGAGGCCATTAGAGAGTTGTCAGCTAAGGTTGACAATTTAGCTGTTCATAACAAGATGTTAGAAACCCAGATTGCCCAACAAGCGAGCACTTCACATAGGCAACAAGGTAAGTTTCCTGGTCAATCAAAAATAAACCCAGGGAATGAACATTGTAAAGCTGTGAATTTGAGGAGTGGAAAGAAATTAGAGGATTCCAAAGGTAAGGGGGAAAGTGACAAAGATGAGGTGACTGAGGAAAAAGATACTAAGACACAACCCTTAGAGGAGGAGGAAACTAGTGAAAAAGTGTCTAAGTATATACCCCCTGAACCTTACCAACCCCCAGTGCCCTTTCCTCAAAGATTGGCTAAGGCCAAGTTAGATAGGTAGTTTAGGAAGTTTTTAGAGGTTCTTAAGAAATTGTACATTAATGTACCCTTCACTGAGGCGTTAAAACAAATGCCTACCTATGCTAAGTTTCTTAAGGACATTTTGTCTAATAAGAGAAAGCTTGAGGAATTTGAGACAGTAGCTTTAACTGAGGAGTGTAGTGCCTTAATTCAGAATAAATTGCCTCCTAAGCTAAAAGATCCAGGTAGCTTCTCTATTCCTTGCTTGATTAGTAACATTATTTTTGATAAAGCTCTGTGTGATTTGGGGGCTAGTGTTAGTCTTATGCCCCTTTCTGTGTGTAAGAAATTGGAGGTGGGTGAGCTAAAACCCACAACAATCTCACTTCAATTGGCGGATCGGTCTGTCAAGTACCCCATAGGCATCTTGGAGGATGTTCCCATTAAGGTTGGTAAGTTTTACATGTCGGTGGATTTTGTTGTGCTTGACATGGAAGCTGATGCTACAATGCCAATCATACTTGGGCGTCCATTCCTTGCCACTGGAAGGGCGATCATTGATGTCCATGAAGGAAAATTGACTTTGCGATTGAATGATGAGGAAGTAGTTTTTGATATTTTTAAATCTAAAAATAATTCTAATTCCTTAAATTCATATAATCGCATTGATGCTACTAAAGTTGTGGATAGTGTTGTGCTTTCAGGTATACAGGAATCAGTGACTGATGCTATGCCCTGCAAGAAAGGACCTAAGAAGCAGAATGACAAGTGTGTCGAGAAGCGTGAATTTAAACTCGGGGATAAAGTTCTTGTCAATAACTCGCTTCTACGTTTCTGTCCTAGTAAGTTATGGTCGAAATGGTCTGGACCATATGAGATTGTTCGAGTTTTATCCTACGGTGTGCTTGAGGTGCAGAAAGAAGGTCATAGGCCTTTCATGATAAATAGCCAGAGAGTGAAACACTTTGAAGGAATGGGGACTGAGCACTACTCCATTGACATCACCTGAGCACAAAAACCAGACTAAAGTCAAGCTAATGACTTTAAACAAGCGCTTCTTGGGAGGCAACCCAAGTTTCTTTGTTTTTGTTTTTCCTTTTAATTTCTTCTTTTTTCTTTTGATTTTGTGTGTTGTTTTGTTGGTTTGATCTTTATCTTATGGATTTTGTCTAGGTTTGACCCCTTTTGAAGCTAAATTTAGAAAGCGAGTGAAGTGTGAAGTCGAAAGTTCCACACCCACCCGTGGATTGAACACTAGAAGTTTTTCCACCACCACAAGAGTTCTTTTCTTTTATCCCTTCTCTTGTTTTAGATTTTTACATTGGGGACAATGTAAGTTCTAAGCTTGGGGGGGTATTTTTGTATTTTTATATTTTTATTTTCATTAGTTTCATACATTTTCATGTCTTGTTTTGCATTGCATTTTCATATCATCATATCTCTTGGGTTTTTTATTGAACTTGTGCCCCTCTCTTTTGAGGATTTTGAGATGGTATTGATTTGGAACCCAATTGGTTGATTCTTGTAGTTGGCAATAGGCATTGTTTTAATTGATAGTAGAGGTGATCTTTTGATAGTTGATAATTAGCATATGTTCTCAGAATTTATGCTTCTCATTGAATTTTTAAACCTCTAAATGTGAGTTTTGAGCTTATATGGGACTTATGCACTGTATGATTTTTGTTCCCATTCTTTGTGTTGAGTGATATTCCTTATTGATCTTGTGCTCTAGAACTTGATTTGAAACCATTTTGAGGCAAAATTTTTGGTTGCATGCGTGAATATGATTAAGGCATTTTAGGTATTCTTCTGGTCTTCTGAATTTGTTACACTTTCATCCACTAGTTGCCCAACTTGAGCTTATTGCATAATTAATTTTCTTGATGTCTATGATGATATATTGTTAGTAATCATTTAGAATATTAAATGGAGCAAAGTGGGTTTGAAAGTTGTGAAAAGAGTGTTGGGAATCATATGTGAATGACCATTCTCAATTCTTTTAATAAAAAAAAAGGAGTGCAAATAAAAGAAAATCATAAGAAGCTTGAAAAAGAGGAAAGAAAAGAAAAGAAAGGAAGAAAATTCTTTGAAATGTGGAGTTATGTTTTAGATTGAAATATTGCCTTTGCTCCATTTAATTTCTATTGAATTTGTGTTTATTGAGAATCTTGATGAGCCCTTTTGTCATACCTTCCTTTCTCTACCTTACCTAACATCATTCCCATGGCCCCATTATAACCCTTGAAAGACCTTTTGATTCTTGTATGCATGCTGATTATTAGTAGAAATCTGGTTTCATATCAAGCATATGGAAGTGCATTTTCTTTGAGGAATTTTGAGCGCATTGTCTTCACCCTTAAACACTCTGAGTGTGGTTAGTGGAGTGAACTTAATTCAATCAGTGAGGATGCATGATTTCTGAGAACTTAGCCTCTAATTGGACTTGATTTTGATTACCTCTCAGATTCTTTGTTTGTCTTAGCCTATTACTTGGATATTGTTTTCTCGAGTTTCTTATTCTTTATTGTCTTTTGATCCCACATCTTGGTTTGACATTAGTTATTACTTGGGGACAAGCAAAGTCTTAAGCTTGGGGGGATTTGATGTGTGTGAAATAACATCATGTTTTGTTCTTGTTTTGTATGTATTCTTAGACATTTTAGATATTTTAGTTTCTCTTTTTGTTTGTTTTTTCCTTAGTTCGGATAACTGCGGTGTTTGTGGTGTTATTGTGTAGGATTGGTGCTAAATTGGCCTTGGAATGGATGGAAGCTTGCATGATTGAAGTTAGAACTTTATGAATAGCAAAAAGGTACAAAAAGAGACTTCCAGAGAACCAACCACGGCTGTGGAACTCAACAGCATGCAAAATTGGCCTGTGGCAGAGAGAACCACGGCCTGGCCGTGGAATGATCCACTGCCCCATGGAATTCTGGCAAAGAGAACCACGGCCCCATGGAATTCTGACAGCAAGTTCCACGGCCTGGCCGTGGAATGAACCACGGCCGTGGTTCGCAGCGCGCAGCAGAATTTTAGTTTTTATTTTTATTTCTTTTAGGGCCTTTTAGCCAATGAAAACCCTAGGCTATAAATAGATGTTCTGAATAGAATGAGGGGGTTCGAGTTTGGTTCCAAAGGAGGCACAAAGGAGGCTTGGGTTCTTCATCTTTCTCCCTTCTTCTTCCATTGTTACGGGTTTGGGATGTTTTTAAGTTTGATTTCTTGTCTCTTCTTCTCTATGTCTGAGTAGTTTCTTTTGTTTCTAGGATTGGGCAATGCCCTTTGATACATTGATAATGATTAATTGACATTGTTTCCCCTTTTATTAATCTTGAATGTTCTTTGATTCAATCCTTATTGCTTTTATTCATGTGAATTTGCTGGCCACTTATTTGCATCTCATAGGCATTTAGGGACGTACTGAGAGGTGAACCTAAGTGTTGGAATCATAAGAATTGAACTTAAGGTCTAAATCATGAGAGTAGTTTTAGCCTTTCGAGGATTCAATGAATTATCACAAAGCGTAATGGGTTCAATTTAAATTCAATTATCACGAGAGTAGGAATTGGTTTAATTGGGCACGGATCTTGTATCTTGAGAAAGAACATTAACTAATTTAGGGTAATTCACCTTCAATTGAATTTTAGATTTAATAAAAGGGTTGTCAATTAGGATTTATCTTGTATCATTGTGGTATCCGAATCTTGGAAGCTTTCTTGAATCAGAATACCATTTTTGATTACTTGTTATTTTTGTTTTCTTGATTTTTATTTAATTGTTTTGTTATTACGTTCTTCTTAATAAACAATCACATTCCCTTTTGTTTAATTTAATTGAATTAATTAATTAATTGGTATTCATAGACACAGTCCTTGTGGATTCGATCTTTTTATTACTTGACGACTAAACCATACACTTGCGGATTTCACGCATCATCCATCCAATAACATGTTTATATTGTCTCAGCACACAGAGAAGTTTCTCCATTTGATCATCTGAAAGGGATGATGATATGATTACCAGGAGAGTGGAGGTTGCTCCTAAATATGCATACTGCAAATGATTGGGCAGAGGCTTCAATTCAAGCCTTGGAGGTTCCTCAATGGAAGGCTTAGATGCCTCCTTTATTGCTTCAGACTCCAAGGTTTCAAACTTGGATGACCGATATTGCCTAGAGACTGCCTCTAGGTGCTTAATAAAATTTGACACATCGTCCCTAAGCTCTTCATCATTACTAATTGATGACGCCAACGCCACAGCAAGGGAGTCTTCTGGGATATTGGCTTGGAATGAGTCATTAATGATGTTATCCAATATCCCAACATAAGAACACTCTTCCTAATCTTGAGGAAACTTAATTGCTTTAAATATATTAAAGGTTACCTCTTGATCTTGAACTCTCATTGTTAGTTCACATTTTTGTACATCAATGAGTGTTCTCCCTGTGGCTAGAAACGGCCTGCCTAGGATTAATGGGACCCTATGATCTTTTTCCATATCTAGAATCACAAAGTCCGTAGGGAATATGAACTTGTCCACTTTAACCAGGACATCTTCCACAATTCCCCTTGGATACGTATAAGAACGATCGGTAGCTAGAGGGTTGCTTGCATTCCCCCAAACCTAACCTCTGGAATATGGATAGGGGCATGAGATTAATGCTTGCCCCCATATCACATAATGCTTAGCCTAGGAAATTTTCTCCTATGGCGCAAGGGATAGTAAAGCTTCCCGGATCCTTCAGCTTTGGGGGAAGCTTCTGTTGCAAAACGGCACTACATTCCTCAGATAATGTCACCGTTTCAAACTCACCCAGCCTATGTTTCTTAGACAAAATATCTTTCATGAATTTAACGTAGCTGGGCATCTGTTCCAAGGCTTCAGCAAAAGGGATGTTAATATGTAATTTCTTGAAAACTTCTAAGAATTTCTTAAACTACTCATCCATCTTATGCTTGATTTGCCTATTAGGAAAAGGTAGAGGATGTACATAAGTTCTATTCTCCACTTTCTTTCCCTCGGGCTTCCTTTGGACTATACCTTCATCCTTTTCACTTTCCTCACTTTTCTTGTCATCCATCTCCACTATTTCGCTTTGGTCTTACTTCTCGGCTACTTCATCTTCCAACATTCTAGTCTTTGGATTACCCTCAATGTCTTTGCCACTCCTCAGTGATATGACCTTACAATCCTCATTCGAGGCACCCTTTGGATTATTAACTATGTTGCTTGGGAAGGAGCCTGGGGGTCTGTTGTTGATCGCATTTACCAACTATCCCACTTGAGTTTCTAATGCTCGTATCGAAGCTATTTGGCTTTGAATAATCGAATCATTCTTTGATAAGTGAGCATTTGTCCTTTCCATGTGGGCGTCAGTCTTAGTGATGAAAGCATCATTCTTGGCCATCAACTGCATGAACATATCCTCCAAAATAGGCTTCTTTTCTTGCATTGGTTGTCTCTATTGAGCTGGGAACCTAGGAGGGTTATATTGACATTCATTTCCCGGAGTATTGGAGGAGGAGGAGGATCCTTGGTTGTCCCTCCAGGAGAGGTTAGGATGGTTCCTCCATCCAGGATTGTACTGATTTGCATACGGGTTGTTCTGGGGTGGCCGATAGTTGCTAACATATTGAGCAATTTCTGAAGCAGAAATGCATCTATCAGTTGCATGGTTGTCCCCACATCGATCACATAGAACAAAAGGGCTTTGATGTGGACTTGCCCCCAGACTATCCAATTTATTAGCAATTAATGCCACCTGAGCAGAAAGTGATGTGATTGCTTCAACATCATGCACTCTAGCTGCTCTTCTTAGGGTATTTCTTGGAGACGGCCATTGATAGCTATTGGTTGCCAATTCCTCCAAAAGCCCAAAGGCATCCTCAAAAGATTTACTCAATAAAGAACCATCGGCTGTAGCATCTACTATTGGACGGTGATGATGTAACAAACCCTTGTGGAAAGAGTAAATTTGGTGCCAAGGTGGTATCTCATGGTGTGGGCACCTTCTTAGAAGATCTCTATATCTTTCTTATGCTTCATGCAGGGATTCGGATTCAGTCTGGATGAATGAGGTAATATCATTCACAATTTTCACAGTCTTAGCCGGGGGAAAATATTTGTTCAAGAACTTAGTACAAACCTCTGCCTAAGTTGTAATGGATCCTGCTGGAAGAGAATGTAACCAACTTTTGGCTCTATCCCTAAGTAAGAATGGGAAGAGCCTTAAGCGAATGGCATCGTCAGAAACGCCATTATGCTTGAACATATCACAAATCTCCAAAAAGTTTGAGAGATGCGCATTTGGGTCTTCTTTGGATAAGCCGCCAAACTGTATAAAAGTTTGAATCATTTGGATAATGGCCGGCTTTATCTCAAAATTATTTTCCCGGATGGCAGGACTTCTGATGCTAGATTATAGATTATCCATTTGAGGAGTAGCAAACTCCCTCAATGATCTAGAGCGACTATCGTCCTCCAACTGGAGCATGACGTTATCTTCTGCCATCTTATATTTAATTACCTGAAACAATCAAGATTAAGAAAAATTAAATCAATATGGACAAAATAAACTTGAACTAGAGATACTTAAATTCGTTGTTTATATTAGCTGATCTAAATTTAAACTGTCGATTCTTTCCCCAGTAACGACGCCAAAAACTTGTTCACTCTTTACTTACCGCAAGTGCATGGGTCGTACTTGTAGTATAGTTAGGAGTCAGATATCGTTCCCACGAGGAAAAAACATTAAATTAAGTACTAAGTATAAACCAATAATTCAAGTACTTCTATTCAAGGACTTATAAATTGGAAAATTCATGTATTTATTAATTATAAGAAATAAAAACTATTAGATTGATGTAAGAAATGATATTTCGAGAATAGGGATTCCTTTTTCACCTCCTATTTCAATTAATAACAAGTAATTCTTACGAGCAATATAAATGAAATGGCTAGGTTAGCTTAAGAATCACAATTAGTTAAAAGCTTATTTCTAGGTCAATTAACCCTGCTTCCATTACCTAATTCACTATGTTTCCATGAGAACTAGGGTAAATCCATTCATTAAGATCCATTCCTAACTAATTACTATGCATAGTCAATAGGTATATTTCTATCCTATTAACGAATCATCGCATCCAACCCAATTGAATGAAATAGAACATGCATCAATCATATATATAATCTTAAATCCAAATTCCTATGTCTAGGTTCATTAGATTTAAACAAATTAATTGAAAGCTAATTAGACTATCAAAGTATTAAGCACTATATAATTGAACAAAAACCAAATCATGTATATAACTCAAAGGATTACAAGATTAATCAATATCCATAGGAAGATCCAAAGAAAAATCCTATAACAGCCTAGCCAGACATGACAAACAAAAATATATCAAGCATAATCATAGTCATGGAGATGGAGATAAGGAAGGAGAAGAAAAGGGAAGAACAAAGCTTAAGGAGATGATCCTTCAAGTTTCAATCCTCCACCAAGGTGAAGAAAGCTTCCAATCTTGGCTACTTCTGCTTCTTTTCTACCTAAAATCGTAAACCCTAGTAGCTGTGTTCTTTTTCTAATTATTCTCTCTAGAAAAACTAATAGAACAATATTTATAGATGCAATTAACATCTGCGCGCCGCGGCCCTGATATCTTTGCGCCGCGGCCCTCATCAATTAGGCCACTAGGGCCGCGGCCCTTACTACATGTGCGCCACGGCCCTGAAGGCTCGGGTTGAAGTACTGGAATGCTGCTGGTGCACCGAGCGCCAAAGCCCTCATGAGTGTGCGTCGCGGCCCTCTGTTCTGGGATGCTCCATATGTTTTTTCACCCTATGCTAGGTCTTTATTTTCATCTATTTATCCATTTTGAACCCACCTTTATTTAAGAATTCACCCAGTTAAGCACAAGTGCACAATCTACTTAATTTATCAAAGACTTGAAAAGATTTTCTCAAAAGCAGAATGGAAGACATCAATCATGAAATTGAATGAAAATAAAGCCAAAGTCTTTCATTCATGCCTCAAAACAAGGACTAAGCAATCATAAAACACACATATAGGAGGCAGAAATAACTAAAATACAAGGAGTTATCACCTGTCCCCATGATTCTGTCTCCCACAATTGTGTTGTCATGATTCCTAGTAGCATTTGGCACGCACTGAATGATTAGACACCATATACCCTAAAATGCTCATATAGATATAGTAAGTAAGAGAAACAAGGTATGAACTA
This sequence comes from Ormosia semicastrata, assembly GCA_029884595.1. Classification (NCBI taxonomy): domain Eukaryota; kingdom Viridiplantae; phylum Streptophyta; class Magnoliopsida; order Fabales; family Fabaceae; genus Ormosia; species Ormosia semicastrata. The sequence continues at coordinate 49,782,809 of JAQQTO010000053.1, read as the reverse complement.
AGTCTCAAAACCTCACTATACTCTCCTTGCGCACCTACTGACTTAAGCATCAGAGTACCTTTTATAAGTACTCACCCCTTGCTCGCCATTGCTATGGTTGTGCTATAGAGGAGCTCATCGTTTCGTACTTATACAGATAACCCTCAAAATCCAGTTATAAATTCAGATGGGTTGAGTATTGGTTCCTCTTTTCCTTCTTTTCATTTTGAAGGAAAAAATGAGTGAAGTTGAATGATGGAGAGGAAAAGACGATATGCTACAGTCAAATATACTCACCATCTTAATAAACATATCCAGATCCAAAAATGGAATACTTTTTTTTTTTTGTAAAATGAATTCTTTTTAATACGGTTGCCAGTAGGCACAGAGTTAGTTGTTAATATGTTAGTATCAAAAAGAAAAAACAAGTCATCCAAAAAATAAGCCATGGCTTTTATTTGGCTACACTAAGCTGATTTTAAATATTTTCTCTTTTGCCACTGTTTATTCATATTTTAATGTGTTAGCATTGTTTCTTTGGTTATATCTAAAAATGAGGTGTTGGGTTTGTGTGTAAGAATTACTCTACATTTGAGGCTGTTCTGAAGTAAATTCATATGATACCTGAGATAGACACGTATATGGTGGACTCCTTTGTTGCACAACTGTAATCAAGCGTGTTGAACTAGGGCATGGGCACTTGCAAAGGGACTTCAATGCTCAAGTCAGGATGTGTACCGATAAGGTTTATGCTCTGAGATGATTTGTACCTGATTAGGGTGACTTAGCTTGATATTTATAGAGGTTAGATTGATATATTCTCTTGATGAAGAGATACATTCCCATAATAGTTGCAAGAGAAGATATGTTCCTTATTTAGTTATAAAGAATCCTTAAATTATCGTAATATTAGTATGGCAATTATAGTGTTATTATTCTATAAGATCATGATTGGCAATTAGGAGATATCATAAGATTTATCCTTTGCGTAGATCTTACGGTAAAATTGTTACCATCCAAAATTGGGATCTCATGAAAAACTGACTCTACTGGAGACGTGAAGACTTGGACCTCTACGAGTACGTGTACCGAGCTGGACTACATATTAAGAGTCCGGGTTACGGTCTAGAACAGTTGCCCTCAGCTTGACGCTTAAGTATAATAGTTAAGTATCAAGATTTTAAATTTAACAAGAACCCGTGGCACTTAATAAATAAAAATCCATTAAGGTCGAGATCCAATATTATGGAGCACCTCTGGGGTTGGCATATAACATCATCCCGTCATCTAAGGTATGTCCTTTGCCCCCGTATATGATTTCACAGGGCTTTTTTTCTTTCTTTTTACACATTCCTTAACAGTATTGAGCCTTCTTCGAAAACCGTTGCCTTGACTTTATCTGGAATTAAAAATCCATTAAAGAGATATTAATTCCATGCTACTTCCCAACTAAGCAATTACCTCATAACCAATCAAAAATGAGAAGCATTAAAAATACAGTTTATCTTGTACCATCAGTTCACTTTTCTTGGGACCAATCAGAGTGCTTCATTGTATCTATGAAATAAGGAATGTTTGCATTGAGGTTGGTATTCCTTTTGCTACATTCTTCTTTCCTTGCCAATCTGTTTGAGAGTGCAATCTTTTATCGCTGTCTTATCACTTTGTTCATATTCAAAAAGGGTTTTGCCCCCTACAAAAATTATCTTCCTATTTTTTCTAAAATCTGTAAGGATGATCTATTTCTCCTTGCAAATAATTCTTCCAATGAGGACTTTTTTTTCTTAGCGTAGCAATGACAGACACTTTTCTTTCTCAACATATGAGGGAGTATTCGATATATGCTCTGCTGCTGGGGAAATCTGTGATACCTGTCATATTAGATAGAGCTCCTCGGAGAAACAGAGCCTACACTCCTCTTGTTTTCTGAGAACTTAGCAGGTGCTTCGTCCCAAGCTTTCCTAGTTTTCAAATAAGCAGGAGAGACTGTTGAAGCAGCTCCGCAATTTGAGGCAACTTGGTGTGATCATGAAGCTGGTGGAATGATCTTCTTCATGAAAAGTTGTACCCCGTCCAATGAAGGAAAAGGCCGATGCTCTTTCCTTATATATTTCATGTCTCAATTTTTTATTTTCCCTCTTTTCCAAGTGTAAGATGATGTATGGAATGAAAACAAATCAATAAAAACTCTTATATTATGAACTTTGTATTATGTTCACTTTTTTCCTCTCATTTTTTATGCTTTTTTCTTTTTGTCAGGGTAAGTCCAATGCTTATTCCGACACAATGCTACGATGCCCCCAGCTTGGTGCTTGGTTTAAGAAAAAAAGTGGCAAGCTTCAAGTCCCTAGTCCTGGGTTCGAGTACTTTGCCAATTATTGGACGTTCTTTAATAACCGTGGTCCGACTGATAACCCCAAACTAAACAGATACCCCAGTTAAAGTCGGGGTTCATGGAAAGAATTCATACTTAACCTCCAGAAGTTTTGTGACGTTTGAGTTACTGTGCAACTGTCCTTTCAACTGGTTCTAGAACTGTAAGGGCCACGTGGCGTGTTTTCACTTGTGGGACATGCCTAGTGCTTCGCGCGCCATGATGAGTGTTCTTTTGAAAATTGGGTCGTAAAGACAACAATACCTCTGACCGGTTAGCCTTTATAAATAGGGGTTTAGGGGTGTATTGTTCTCACCCTACTATTTCTAAATATCTTTCTGAGAACTTTGTCCAGCAATGAAGCATGAACTTTAGGTGATTGTCAACCATTTTCATCTTTAGCAATCAAGAGCTTTTCTTACATGGTATATCCTTTTCTTTTTTCTCCATTACTGTTTTCCCTTTTTAGTCGCTTCTATTGTGATTGAGTAACTAAGTAGTTATGCATTCCTTGTTGGAGTGCGTTTCTATTTTTCATCTTTCACGAACTAGATTTAGGACTTCCAACCCTCTTCATATGACTTTATCCTCTCGGAACACCATCTCTGCCATGGTAATCATGGCGGAGGTGTCCTTCTGAAGTTTCAAGCTTTAGAAGGATAGGTGTGAATTGTTTTGTTCACCCTTCTCCGTGTCTGAATCTCTGATTTGATTGATTTTGACAATTACTTACTGGCCTATTTAGGTGTTCTCAAGATCTTCATGGCCAAAGGTAGAGGGGGCTAGAGCCCGAGTACTGGTTGCCAAAGCTCATAAACCAGCTGAGGAGGACCTAATCCAAATCCAGCTTGGTCTATGACTAGTATACCCATGGGTTGGGGACGATGTCTGGGATCGTTTATCTAAACTTTCTTCTGAAAATGGACTCGGATAATTATTACAACATTTGGAGCTGACAGAATGAAGGACTCACGATAGAGAATTCCAAGTTCTATGTCTGGAGTGGAATGAGAAGGTTTGCTCCTCTCGGGAGGCAGGTTCACACTTCATATTTCTCTATGAACCCCTCTTTGTCAAATTAGGGCTTCGATTACCATTTACAGAATTCTAGATTGCAGTCCTCCAGACCTTGTGTGCGGCCCCTACCCAGATCCATCCTAATGACTGGGGCTACATCATCGCTTTTGAGAGATTCTGCCGAATAATAGGGCTGCGATATTGAACCAATGCCTTTTTCTATTTTTATACCCAGATAAACCCCCAAGGTTCAGTGAGGCAGAAGAATTGGCTCACAATTCGGTCGAGATCTAGTCACAAATCCTTTGATGTCTTTCAAGATAGTTTCAAAGGATTTAAGACTAGATTCTTTAAGCTGATGGCAGTGGAGGGGTTTCGTCCCTTTTTCCTGAAACATGACGGGGAGCCAAAATTCCCATTATACTAGACGAAAGATGTTTGGTGTTTTTCCACCATGCTTCTTGAAAAAGAAGAAAAAGATCTCACACCGGACGAGCTTGACTGCATCAAGTTTATAACTCGGTATTTTGAAGAACACTAGTTTATCAAAATCAAAGACATTCTTCATACCTCTGGTAATGATCTTCTCTTTGTTTTATTAGGTATGAATTACGATATTATTACCAATAATTTGCCCTAGGCTTTTTGCGCTTTAAATTTTCTATACCTCACAATTTTGTTCATATTACTTCAATCTTGCTTTTTTGTCTTATTTCAGTAAGCAACATGGCATCGGGACCTTCTCTTATAGCCCTGTAAGCCTTGAGATCAAGGAGGAAAAGAGTAGGATCCATAAGTGTCCCCACAGCTGCAGCTCTAGCATCCTCAAGCTGGGGTGTTGTTATTGAAGAAACCCCGGAAAAATCGGACTCCTTAACTCAGAATGTTCAAAGGAGGAAAATGAGGACTACTGAGAGCTCTGCTGATCGAGGTAAGGGGGCTACAGAGGGCAGCAATGAAGAAGGGGCGGAACCTTTGCCTATTATCTTGGGGCAGTCTGATACTGGGTCGTTTATAGATGAGCGATTCTGAGCAACGAAGTGATGGGACATATCTCTAAACAAAATATGGCCTAAACTCTGGCTAAGCTTCAAACTTTTATGCTTTGGAGCACCACTAAAATTTGCTATATTGAAAGGTCTATCGAGGCAACTAATAGGAAAATGACAGATGAAATCAAGAAAAAAGATTAATAGGCTGCTCGGAAGCTTATTGCGGCTCTTAAACTGAATGAGGACGCTCAAGCGTAGATTACCGAGCTAGAGGTGGCGTTAGCCTCCTTCGACTTGGCTAAAAAGGCGCCCGAGGTAAAGGGATTCTGAGCCGACAATACCATCAACACCCTTTAAACTCAAATAATTCAATTAGAAAAAGACGTAGAGAAGTTGGATACTATTTCAGGAAACATCGGTGGGGAGTAGTTCTAGAATGTCGTGGCCCAAATTCAGCATTTCAACCCCAGCATCACCCTTGCCTTGGAAGACCTCAATTTAGAAAAGGTTTTTCATGACGGTTAACTAGTTTGGGCAAAAGACCTTGCTTAAGCCAATTTCGGTGCCTTCCCGAATGCTGCTCCAGCTCCAAAAGGAGAGGAAGTTGACACTTAAATTTTTCCTTTTTCTTCCTCTTTGCCTCCTATATGGGGTTCTTTGTTTTTGTAAAGACAATTACCTCACATCCAGGATTTAAAATTAACTTTTTATTTTTGGTGAATGCTTTGCCTTGCTAATTTATTTTCTTTCTGTGGTCTGTTTTGAGTTTAATGCCTAATATGGAATTTATCATTACCATTCCATGGACTTAGGAAATTGTTTTCTTACTGAGGAGACCATGGTCCAGGATCCCACACCTATAATAATGGGTGCATGACATTTCACTTGACTTAGGTAAAAATGACGCATTAGTCCATGGTCTAATGCCTATCATAAACAAGCATTTTGGAATTTAAGACTTAGGTAAAAATAACATCCTAATCCATAATCCAAGGCTCATAATATTGAGCATTCAGAATCTTTAGATTTAGGTAAATATAACACCTTAATCCATAATCCAAGGCCCATAATATTAAGCATTCAGAATCTTTGGATTTAGGCAAATATAACACCTTAGCTAAGGGTTTATTGTCCAAGAAAATTTGGTGCATATGGCCCCTTCTGCCTTAGGTATAATTATTAAAAGACCTTAGCCGGTGTTCTTTACTATCCATAAGGATTTTTTGGGATCCTATCTAGCTTAGGTATCTGGGAGGACCACAGATGTTGAATCTACCCTACCTTTTGATTTCTTGACCTTTAGATGGTCAATGCCAAGTATCGAGGATAGGTATTGACCGTGTGACTTACTACCAAAGCTTGGTGTGTTAACCCTCTTGACCTGGGCTTGTTAATGTATCTCGTATGAGAAGTAATGTCTGAATAACTCTGTTTTATTAATAATTTTGGGGGACAAAAGTTCATACAGAGTATAAAATTCAACTTTGGGATAGATTAAACATTAGTTTACTAAAGGACTAAGCCGTCATAGGCATCTAGCTATAGTATTTTCTAAGTTTATTCGTATTCCAATAATTCTTGATTGGGGTGCCTGTCAACATCTCCAAAGTGTAAGCTCCTTTACCAGTGCTGACAGCAATACGGTAAGGGCCTTTCTAGTTGGAGGCTAACTTCCTTTGAGAGGTATTTTTTCCCCCGATATCCGTTCTCTTGAGTACCAGATCTCCTAGTTGGAACCTCCTAGGGATTAATTTTTTGTTGTATCTGGCCACTGTCCTTTGCTTGAGGGTAACATCGGGTATATGGGCCTCGCGTCTTCTTTCTTCATTAAATTTAGGTCTTCCCTAATCAAACCGGAGTTGTTATCCTATGAAAACTATTGGTTGCACTAACTTGGTTTGCCTATCTTTTTCGGAATCATGGCTTCACACCCATAGGTAAGTTTGAAGAAAGTTTCACCCGTAGAAGAGTAGGGTGTGGTCCGATAGGCCCAAAGAACATGATCAAGCTGCTCAACAATTTCCCTTAGTTTCATCCAATATCTTTTTGATTATGTGTACAATAATCTTATTGGCTGCTTCGGTCTGTCCATTAGTTCTGGGGTTCTCCACAAAACTACAATGGTGCTTTATTTTTAAGCCCACTAGTAGTTCTTCAAAACCTTAACTAGGTTCCATTGTTCATTACAATGGACTTCAAAATTCCAAACCTGAAAAATAATATCATGTTGTTAGTGCTTTTAGTACCAAGGCTTTGCCTCCTAAATGATGTCCGCAACTTCCTTTATATATCTTGGCTAGAACATATTCAACTTCTTTTGGAGTGAGGCATTTGAGAAGGGGAGATGAAAAATCACGTAGATGATGTACCTTATAGTTGTCTTGACTAACTTAGAAGCTTCTTTGGGATCTGAATGTATAGCCCTAGACAACAAGTATTCCATGATAGGGGTGATCAAGGATGGCTCCTTCTCCTCTACTTGAAATATGGCATGATCTGTGATGGAGGGCTGAGAGAGGATTTCTTGGATTACTAATCGGTTGTTACTGGGGCCTTTAGTGCTGGCTAGCTTAGACAAAAGGTCTGCCTTAGAGTTCTGTTCTCTCGGAATGTGCTCAATCTTTGTTTCTTGAAAGTTTTTAAGGAGTTCTTGTACTTTGACTAAGTATCTCTGTAGGAGAGGCTCCTTACCTTGATATTCACTTAGGATTTGGAAGGTTACAAGTTGGGAGTCAATATAGAGTGTGATCTTGGTTGCCCCCATATCTTTGGTCATTACTAGCCCGATAATACATGCCTCATATTCATCCTAGTTGTTTGACGTTGGGAATTCAAATTTCAAGGAATACTCTAACGTCAGTCCCTCTGAGTTTTCCAAAATTACTTTGGCGCCACTTCCTTTGGGATTCGAGAATCCATCAAAGACGATCCAAGAAATTCCTTTTAGGTAACTGTGGTCTGATGTGAGTTCAGATAAGAAGTCGGATAGCGCTTGGGCTTTTATCACAAGTCGTGATTCATATGCGGTCCCAAACTCGAAGAGTTCAATTGACTAGGCAATCATTCTTCTGGCCAAATCTGGCTTGTGCACCACCTAGCGGATGGGCTGGTCCGTTCTTACTACCACCGGGTAATATTGAAAGTATTGTCGCAGTCTTCTTATCGTGGTAATTAGTGCGAAGGCAACCTTTTCAACTTTCTGATAGCGAAGCTTAGGGCCTTGTAGAACCTTGCTTACAAAGTACAATGATTTCTGCCCTTCGCTTGCCTCCCAGATTAACACAGAGCTCTCTGCTTCGCCATGAACTGAGAGGTATAAGTAGAGCGTCTCACCGGACTCCGGTTTTGTCAAAATAGGAAGGGAGGACAGCAAGTTCTTCAAGGATAGAAAAGCGTCCTCACATTCCTGGGTCCATTCAAAATTCTTCCCCTTCTTGAGTAGCTTGAATAAGGGGAGAGATTTGTGGGCTGCTTTGGCAAGGAATCTTGTGAGAGCTGTTATACAGCTTGTAAGCTGTTATACTTCTTTAACATTTTAAGGACTTCTCATGTTAAGTACCACCTGACATTTATCAGGGTTGGCCTCAATTCCACGGTGGGTTATCATAAATCCCAAGAATTTCCCTGCTTGGACCCCGAAGGCGCACTTTTCTAGGTTTAGCCTCATGTTATACTTCCTGACCTGGGCAAATACTTCTTCAAGGTCTGTCGTATGCGATCCGCCTTGTGGGAATTTCACTATCATGTCATCTATATAGACATATAGCATCTTCCCCACTTGATTATTGAAGACTTTGTTCATCATCCTCTGATAGGTGGCTCCTGCATTTTTTAGACTAAAGGGCATAACCCTATAACAGTAGCTCACCCTATCAGTGATGAAGGCAGTTTTATCCTCATCTTCGGGATACATGGGAATTTGGTTATAGCTGGAATATTCATCCATAAACGACAGCCACCTAAAACCTGAAGAACTGTCCACCAGTTTATCCACATTGGCGAGTGGGCATGGATCCTTTGGACAAGTCTTTTCAAATCTGTATTGTCAACACACATTCTCCACTTTCCATTGGATTTTTTAACCAGGACCACGTTGGATAACCATGTGGTATAAGAATTCTCCCTAATGAAGTTACCGCTCAGCAACTTCTTAATCTGTTCTTCAATGACCTGCTATCTTTCTGGGCCAACCTTTCGTTTCTTCTGAGTGATCGGCTTCACGCCTTCTCTGATGGGCAAGCGGTGAAAGATGAAGCTAGGATCAATTCTTGACATGTCAGATGACGTCCAAGCAAAAAGGTCCTTATTCTTCAGCAAAAGTTCTATCAGTTGTTGTTTATCTTTTTCTTCTAAATGCATTTCGATCTTGGTAACCTGATCCGGCTTGGCTCCAAGTTGGAGAAGTTGAAACTCACCCTCTAGCTAGGGTCTGGCACCACAGATTTCTTTCCTAACATCCAGTTTAGTCATAAGTATGTTGACCTAGTCCAAGACTGGGCTGGTGGTGGCAGATTTTCTATTTCTGGGAATTCTACAAATTTTTAGGATCTCATTGTAGCATTTCCTGGTAGCCACTTGATCTCCTTTAATGGTGACAACCTCGTTGTTGTTATTCAAAAATTTCATTATAAGGTGAGTGGTTACGGCACCGAGAGCATTTAGAGAGGGGCGAACTAAGATGATGTTGTAAGCTAAAAGGCAGTCTATAACCAAAAACCTTACTTTGACCGTCTTGAAGAGTTTAAAGGATCCCAAAGTTAGATGGGTTTCGTAGTAACCTACCGGGGTAATCTTTTCACTTATGAAACCTGTTAGTTCCTCATTGTGAGGAGTCAAATCCAATCGCGGTAACTCTAGCTTCTGATAAAGATCCAAGAACATAATATCTACTGAACTTCCTTGATATACAAAAATTCAACGGACCTCGGCATTGGATATTATTCCTAAGATGACGAGTGGATCATCGTGTTCTGAGATAATTTTATCATAGTCCTCATCTGAAAAAGTGATGGAAGGCGTTTTCTTTTCAGCAGTCTACAATCTAGGCTTAGAATGGGATACACTAAATATCGCCATCTTGAGGACTTTTTTTCGGGCTCCATTTGATGACACTCCACTAGCGAAACCGCCAGCAATGGTGTTAATCATTCTATTTGGCTCAGAACGTCAGTCTTCATTGTCATTAGCCGGGGTGTCCCTATTCCTATCTTGCTGGTCAGTGTTATCTCGGCGAGGTGGGTCTGGGATCTTCTTCTGGACTTCAAGTCCTTCTTATGCGGTGAGGGGATGGGTTTCGCCGTGGACTGTATTTATCGTCTCTGCACTTACCACGATGCTCTTCGTTTTGGACCCAGAGGATATATTGTTGCAGTCATCCAGCCTTAATTAGAAATTCAATAGCATCACGAAGTTGGTAGCAATCTTTCGTATCATGCCTATAACCTTTTATGTCATGTGCAATGTTAGGAATGGTTTTTTTACTTGTGTTTCTTAATGGGGAGTGGTATCCGTATATTTTGAAACTCAGTTTATATCACTTCCCTCAAAATTATTTCTCGTGGGGTGTTCAGTGGAGTATAAATGGAGTATCCTACCCGAGGTGGACTACCTTTGGAAGACTGAGGCCGTGAATAATTACGGTTAGGATTTTGGTGAGAGGGTTCACCTTTATCCCATTGTCTCTGGTCCTCCATTGCCTCCTCAAGGTTCACGTACTTTTGGAATCGTATCTGAAACTCACTTAGGTTCTCTGATTTCTTTTTCACCAAGGATGTGAAAAATTCAAAGCCTACCTGAAGACCACTTCTGGCATAGTGAAGGGCTATTATGTCATCGAAGTTCTCTACGTTAGTACATGCCGCCATGAACCGCTTAATGTAATCACGGAGGGGCTCATCCCTCCCTTGGCGGAGCTTTGCTAGGGATTCAATATATTTGGGTTGTTTCTTGCTAGTGGTGTATTGGAGCAGAAAACATTATTTAAGATCCGACCAATCAATCATTGACCTTCGTGGTGAGCCTGAAAACCATTTGAGGGCTCCTTTTTTCAGGTAAAAAGGAAAAGCACGGCACAACATCTCCATAGATCCTCCGTGGAAGCAAAGGGATTGCTCATAAGCATTTATATGCTCCTAGGGGTCTGTGGTTCTATCATAAATCTCCAAGTTTGTTGAAAATTTAAAATTTCTGGGAACGCGGCATTCCATAAGTTGATCAGAGAAAGGATGTTCCTGGAATCCGCAGTTCAAATTATTATTCCGGATATTAGTCACTGAAGCATTAGCATGTGCCCTTCTTTGATTGTTTTCCACGCTAAGACTTCCATCACAATGGTGAGGCCTAGGTCAGTTTTCAAGCATAGCCCGCTGCATATCTTTCAACCTCTGATATTGTTCATTCAACATAGCCATATACTGTTGTAGCATGTCCTAAAATTGACGTTGGGATGCTTGGGACTGATTTGTGCGTTGAGAGCGAGACGCATGATCACCGATTTCGTTATTAGGCATTCCCAAACGTTGATGAACTGGGATTCTGTGCTCTTGGGCATTAGGGTTACCTCATTGTGCTGGGATTCCAAGTCTATCTCTCACATAAACCCTGTGCGATGGGTTAGGGCTTTCATCAAAAGCCGAGGTGGGGTGCCCATCGCATTGGTTTTCTGCATTGAGTGCCAGGTTTCTCACAGTGGAGGTTTCAACAGCATGTGGTGGGGCAAGAAGAGGAGGTCATTGGGTGGCAGGGTCCTGCCTTTGGTTGGTTGAGGTTTGCCCTATGTCTCTCCTTGAATTTTGTCTCATGTTCACCATGATTATGTTGGATTAGAAGTTTATCAGTTTCCCACAGACGGCGCCAATGTTCTGAAGTAAACTCAGAGGGTACCTGAGACAGGCACGTATACGGTAGACTCCTTTGTTACACAACTGTAATCAAGCGTGTTGAACCAGGGGTGGGTACCTACAAAGGGACTCCAACGCTCAAGTCAGGATGTGCACCAATAGGGTTTATGCTCTGAGATGATTGACTTAGCTTGATATTTATAGAGGTTGGATTGATATGTTCTATTGATGAAGAGATACATTCTCATAATAGTTACAGGAAAATATATGTTCCTTATTTAGTTATAGAGAATCCCTAAATTATCGTAATACTAGTATGACAGTTACAATGCTATTATTTCATAAGATCATAATTGACAATTAGGAGATTTCATAAGATTTATCCATTGCACAGATCTTACAGTAAAACTGTTACCATCCAAAATTGGGATCACATGATAAGCTAACTCTGCTGAAGACATGAAGACTTGGACCTCTGCAAGTAGTGTACCGAATTGTACTACATATTGAGAGTTCGTGTTACGGTCCAGAACAAAGGCCATTATATTGGCCTTCTTCGTAACATTTTTTTTCTGATAAGCTTTGGGGGCAAAGCCCAAGTACACAGCCATTAAATGATGGAACATAATATTACTAGCATCTGTAATACAAGCAATAGAAACAAACGAAGCAAAGGCGGAATCAAGGGATGTGTATGAGCCGTGATTCCCCCAGCTTTGAATATTTTTTTTTATATAAACATGATATATTTTTTGTTGGTTCCTTTACTAAAAAAATGCTTATCATATATTGTTTCAACTTGTTTTGACCCCTCTTGTATCAACAACAATTATTAAGCATGTCTTTTCAGTTATAAAAATTATTAAAACAAGATTGCAAAATAAGATGGAAGATGATTTTCTCACATATTACATAATTGTTTATGTTGAAAAGAAGATTGCTGAAAAATTTATCACAAATACAATAATAAACTACTTTTATTTTATGAAATAACGTGGAACACAACTTAAAAATTAAAAGTATATATTTAAGATTATCTTATATTCAATTGTATTTATTATAAATATTTCTAATTTAAAACATGTTGATTATGAATTGAATTAAATTTATTTTTATGTTTATATTATATGATAATTATATTTTTTTAAACTTAAATATTTAGAGACATATATTTAGTTTTTAACCCAACTCTACCCCGAAGAGTATATCAGATATGAACACCCAAAGGAAGGGCAGCATGCTTGGCTAGAGCATCAGCACAGCCATTGCTTTCTCGAAAGATATGATTACTAACCACCTCCCAGTCATTGTGAAGAAGGTCCTGGATTATCCAAACAAGCACAAAGCATGGGTGCTAAGGGTCGCACCCAGAGGACAAGAGCTGAATGTTACACTTTGAAGCAGCTTCTAAAACTATTTTTCAATAACCCCAAGTCATACACTAACTTCAATCCATGATAAATACCCCTAAGCTTAGCCATTGTGATGCTACAGGCCCCAAGATTAGCCATAAAAACAGGCCACAAATCTTCCAACGTCATTCCGCACCAATCCGCCACAAGAAGCACTCTGCTTCCACGTTAACCTTCACCCACTGGTAATCTGGAGCTACCCACGACACTAGAGTGAAAGAGTACTGAGGAGCAACATGGTGAGAAAAAGATTGAATAGTAAAAGCTTTAGCATAATCTAAAGCTGAAGAATGAATTTTCGGAGCAACAGTATCATCTCTATCGGCTGCATCCTCGAAAATACAATGGTTTCTCTAATGCCAAATAACTGAGCAAGCTGTTATGAATCTAAGCGTCCAGCCATGTCTCCTGCCATTGCGATGGTTGGTGCTAAAATACTCCTATTGTATATGGGGAGGAGCCAAATGGAGCCACACACTTCTAGCATGGTGACATTCCTTTAACACGTGCATGGTTGTTTCATATACACCCTCACAGAACTGACAAGTTGCATCTATTGTTAAATGATGTTCTCGTATCTGGTTGCTGAGCAAAGAATCATTTGCCACCAGCCACATGAAAGCTTTGAGACTGAGGAGCATTGACTGTTGAATTTTTTAGATATATATGTAACGTGAATAGCATTAATTAATAATTAAAATATTATTTAAATCATTAATATATATTAATTATAAAATTATGATTTATAATATAACACTTTGTCAATTAGTGAATATTGTAATTGGACCTTTTAGTGTAAGTGACCCGTGATGAGTTGGACTATTCATTTCGTAGTCTGTTGAGAGGTCCATTCTCTCATCTAGTAAGAATATAAACTAGCTTTCCCATTAAGTAATTGACACATGTATAAAAAATTTATCAAGATTGAGGACAATTTTCTCTCACACAATAATTTCTTTCAATTTCTTCACAAAACACAAATGAATTACAGAATCATGTCAGGTACACATTCTTGATTAATTTTTTGAATATAATGTGTTTATATATGCTATAATCTTATATCTGTAATTGATTTGAATTTATAAAATTAATATAAAATTCTTTAATTAGTATTAGAGACTAATTAGATACAGATTATGACTATTATATATATATATATATATATATATTATAATTATAATTAAATTAGAAATATAAACCCTAATTTTGATTTTTTTTAACCAAATTGATAAAATTAGTTTAGGAATTTTTTATTGTGAGTGAATGTTTCCTATTCGCAATGCATACATCTGCATTTTTGGGAATGTAGCATCATCCAAAAGGCACTCATACGAATTTACTCCTCCAAAGTACTTGATTATAGCAAAAGCATATAATTCTTCCAGTTATGAACATCTTCACATGGTCTTGTCCTTCCTCAGAATGCATTAAAAGACAAGATTCTATTAGCTTGTTTATACCCTCATTCACACAGCTTCTTGTCATGTCAAATGATTGAACATCCTTGCATAAACCCAGCCCCACTGCTTACCTGAATAAACTATATCCTGATACCGTAAGCGTAGAGTTCGAAATAGTGCGACCTCAAGATACAAGTCATTGTTATTTAATATTTTAATGCTTTGGCATCTGTAAATATTTTATAATAATTTATCTAAAAATAATTTATAATTTTAAATATTGTATTCTCAAATTTTGGACCTGAATTTTTTTTTTACTTGTTATTGTTATTCTACTAGTGACTCTTTGGTATATGACACTTTTCCTATTAATATGTCATAGTCATGATATTATTTTTGGGTATATATATGAATTAAATTTTTATTTTTTAATATGAGTTTATCATATTCTATTAAGCATAATTGCTTTGATAATTTGTATAATTGTAAGCTCACCTATCGTAGGTATAATTGTACAAATTTTGTGACTTGAATGATTATTATTATTTAATTATAATTATTATTGCATTGATAGTAATTACACTCTATCAATGTGTTGTTATTAATGTAATTTGTTATTGTACAATATGCTGTTAGATTTATGCTTATGTCAATTATCCTTCAAGTACCCTATCAGTATTAGAAATTTTGGTAATATAAGATTTGTGTATTGTATTATTATATTTCTTATTTATTATGGTTCAAGACCCTTAGGCGGGACTATGATAAGTAAGAAATTTTCTTAATAGAGCTTATTTGGTTGTGCATATGGAACCATTTAATTCTCTTATTGCATAATAACATTATGCATATTAAATGTTTCCTTTGTTGTTTTCATGCCAGCCTCTTTGCCCATGCAATTAACTTCTGTCAAAACTTTGAATAGGACTACTTGGCTATTACTAATATGGACTTGGCTTTGCGAGAAGAAGAGTCTACTGCTCTTACTACTGAGTCCGCTGCTGCTGAAAAGGCTTCTCGTGAAAAATGGGAGCACTCAAATAGAGTGTGTCTTATGATGATAAAATACACTATGGAGAAGTCAAGTAGACAGAGCATTCCAGAGAGCAAGAAGGCTGCGAAATTTCTGAAATCTGTTAGTGAGAAATTCACGACTTTTGATAAAGCTCAGAAGGGATAATATCTTTCTTTGATAGAGAAGACTAAATATGATGGTGTTAGTGGAGTTCGTGAGCACATCATGAAGTTAGTGCACTATTTTAATAAACTGAAGTCTCTCCTCAGTGAGAGTTATTTAATCTGGCTGGTTCAGGAGTCACTTCCTTCTCAATTTAATGTTCTGAAGACCTCTTATAACATTCAAAAAAATAAGTGGACAATTGATGAAATGATTGCTATTGTCTCTCAAGAAGAGGATTCTATAAGGAAAGGGAAATCACACAGTGTTCAGTTTGTTGTTTCTACTTCTGGTACTAAGAATGAGAAAAAAGAAAGGTTACAAAGGTAAATTTTAACATGATAAGAAGAAATGAGGGAAAGTATCTCAACACCTAGAGCCTAAGAAGAATTTCTTCAAGGGAAACTGCAAGTATTACAAGAAGTATGGCCATAAAGTGGATGATTGTTACATTCTCAATAAGAAACTTGAGAAGCAAGCTACACTCCTAGCTTTAGCTTGTTTTGAATCAAATGTGATTAATGTTCCTCCCAACACTTGGTGGTTTGACAACTATTCATGTTGTGAATTCTTTACAAGGGTTCACAAGCCTGAGGAAACCAAGTAGTGCTGAATCCAAGATCATTGTGGGAGATGGAGCTAGAGTATCAGTGGAAGAAATAAGAGTAGTTACCTTGTATTTACCTTCTGGACATACTTTATTATTGAAAGATGTTGTTTATGTACCTTCCATGAGAAGGAATTTAATTTCAGTTTTAGTTTTGGATAGATGTGACTACACTTTTGAACTTGGTAGTGGAAAAGTTATTGTTTGTTTTAATTCCGTTGCCGTTGGTTCAGGAGTTTTGTATGATGGGCTATATATGCTAAATTTGAATGAACTATAAATAAGGAAGTTTTGGTGGAAACTTAATCACAAAGACACCTAACACACCCGTCCTAAGACGGTATGTCCGTTAACTCCGTTGTTGGAAGTAAGTATAGTAGGACTGATGAGAGTTCTTCTATGCTATGGCATAGATGCTTAGGGCACATCTCTAGGCCCCGAATTGAAAGACTGATTAAGGAAGGTATTCTTCATAACCTTGACTTCTCTAATTTCGACACTTGCGTTGATTGTATTAAAGGCAAGTTCACTGCCAAAACTAGGAATAAAGGAGCGAACATGTGTGATGATGTGCTACAGTTGATTCTCACAAACATTTGTGAACCTATAACACTCACTGCCATGGATGGATATAGGTATTTTATTACCTTCATATATAACTTCTCTAGATTTGGTTGGATAGATCTTCTCTAGGAAAAATCTGGTTCTTTGGATGCTTTCAGATCCTTTAAGGCTGTCGTTGAATTGAAGACAAGAAAGAAGATCAAATATGTAAAGTCTGATAGAGGAGGTGAGTATTACGGCAGATATGACAAAATTGGAAGAAATCCAGGACCGTTCGCTAGATTTCTCGATGAATGTAGAATTGAAGCTCAATATATGCCTGGTACTCCTGAGCAGAATGAAGTTGCGGAGAGACGTAACTGCACGCTTATGGATATGGTGAAATGCATGATGAGCCATTTGTCATTGCCAAATTTTCTTTGGGAGATGCTTTGAAGACTGCTGTGTACATTCTTAATCAAGTACCCAGCAAGTTTGTGCCAAAAACTCCCTATAAGCTGATGACTGGAAAGAAGCCGAGTTTGAAACACTTTCATGTGTGGGGTTGTAAGGCAGAAGTTAGACCTTATAATCCTCAGCAGAAGAAGCTTGATCTTAAGACTGTTAGCGGCTTTTTCATTGGCTACTACGTGGGCTCCAGAGGTTGTAGATTCTATTGTCCTTCTCACTCCATGCGAGTCATCGAGTCTGACCGAGCGATATTCTTTGAGGATGATTTAGACAGTGGGAGCCATACACCACGACCAGTCACTCTTAAAGAAGATCGGACTGTAGTTCCTATACCGGCTGTTTCACTTCCTACAGATATCATGGTTCTAGTTAATCATAATGATGATCAAGTTCTTTGAGGAGAAGATGATGTAGTGGCACCACCAGCTGATGAACAGGAACCATATGACATTGCTGAAGTAGTCTCATTAAGATGATCTCAGAGAGTACGCAAACCTTCTATACCAGATGACTATGTAGTGTATCTTCAGGAGCACGAGTTTGATCTCCATGATGACGATGATCCTATCACCTTTAAGGAGGCAATCTCTAGCTCTCATGCTTTCGATTGGCTAAATGATATGCATGATGAATTGTCTTCTATATCTCATAATACTGTTTGGGATCTTGTAGAGTTACCAGTTGGTTGCAAACCTATTGGATGCAAATGGATTTGCAAAACTAAGCGTAGTCCAGATGGTAAAATTGATCTCCATGATGACGACAATCCTATCACCTTTAAGGAGGCAATCTCTAGCTCTCATACTTCCGATTGGCTAAATGCTATGCGTGATGAATTGTCTTTTATATCTCATAATATTATTTGGGATCTTGTGGAGTTACCAGTTGGTTGCAAAACCATTGGATGCAAATGGGTTTTCAAAACTAAGCGCAGTTCAGATGGTAAAGTTGAGAGGTACAAAGCTAGACTAGTAGCAAAAGGCTATAGTCAAAGAGAATACATTGATTATAAGGAGACTTTTTCACCGATCTCTACAAAAGATGCGTTTCGAGTTGTTATGGCTTTGGTAGCTCACTTTGATTTAGAACTTCACCAGATGGACGTGAAGACAACTTTTCTGAATGGAGATCTAGCCGAGGATGTCTATATGGTTCAGCCTGATGATTTTGTTGAAACAGGTAAGGAGCATTTGGTTTGCAGACTCAAAAGTCCATTTATGGACTAAAACACAGATCCATTTTCAACTGGCCTCATCTACGCAACCACTTGATAACTCAATCCACTGTTTTGCTACTTTTCAACACATCTCTTTAACTTTAAAATTTTGTCTATATAGCTAACCGAATAATGAAATTGTCGCTCGTAGGGCTGATCAAACGAATTCAAAGACAATGATATTTGAAATTTGATCAGGTTATCACTTCTTTTGGCTTCAAAGAAAATGCCTCAGATCAGTGCATTTATTTGAAGATTAGGGGGAGTAATTTTATAATTCTTGTTCTATATGTCGACGATATTCTTCTCGCTAGCAGTTTTGTTTGTGGAAATAAGTTTGTCCAAATAGTTTAATATGTTAAGTTTTGATGATGACAAATAGAAGACAAAAAGAATGGTGCTTATACTTGATAAATGTGCTTTATAGATGACAAATGCATTACAAAAAAATATTGATCATGTTACATAAATGTGCTTAATGAGATATATTGTATTATGCATGATTATGTACTTTATCTAGTTATATTTCACTTAATAATTATGCAATGAGATATGTGTAACATTCTTCATATAATATATCTAATAATGCTTTATATGAGTTCTATTAAATTAATATTGGATTTGGCTCTATCTAAATAAAAATGTGCAAAGTATTCTTTATTGCATCTTATATAGGCATATCTATATATAATTAATAAATATCTTATTTAGAAATGTCTATAAAAGTCTTATATGCATGTTAGACTAACTAGAGTTATACATTTATGAATCATATATATGAAGATATTGAGTTATGAATTTGGACTAACTATGATTGTTTTAAGTAATACTTTGTAGGATAGTCCAAGTACCAAAAGTGAGCATTGTAACAAGAAAACAAAAGATCACAATTATGCTCAACTCAAGAAGAATGAGAATGATAAGATGTTCCAAGCATTTGCAAGATTTAAAGAGAAAAAATTTGTGGAAGTTTGAATTACATCAAGAAGCCTAAGGACTAGAATTGGTATATTTTCCTTTTAGGTTTTCTCCTATGTAAAGATAGAGGTTTTACAAGAAAAAAGCTCAAATATGTTTTTAAGTCTTTCAAAATGATTCTTACATGTTTAAATGCCTAACAAACTACTTTTTGAAAAGTTAGTCTTGGTGGTAGTTCAAACCTTTGAAAAATAGTCAAGTTTGTATTTTGCAAAACTGACATTTGGTTACTCTTTTTATCATAACTTTCAAACTACTTTGAGTTTTATTGTGAAATATTGTATATGAAAATAGGCTCAAAGATCTTTTCGATGAGTGGTCATTTGCTTTAAACGAATAAGAAATGAAGAAGTTAAGACCATTTAAAGTCAGTGTTCAAAAACAGTTAAGTTTGAGTTTTAAAAAACTGACATTTGATTACTCTTTTGATCATATCTTTCAAAATACTTTGAGTTTGGTTCTGAAACTTATTTCATTTGAAAATAGACTCAAATATCTTTTCAATGAGTAGTCATTCGCTTTAATCAGATAAGAAATGAAGAAGTTATGACTTTTTAAAATCAGTTTTCAAAACTAGAAATGCTGTAATCGATTACACAAGTCCTGTAATCGATTACCATGTTGGCAGAAGCTATGTGATCAATTACCAGAAGTGTGTAATCAATTACCAAGTGTCCAGAAACATTCCCAACGGTTATAAATGGCTAGTTTTCATAAAAAATCATTTCTAAACACTACCAACGGCTATTTTATCAATTGGGCTATATATATAAGTGTTATATGAAGCTTATACACCTCTTGAACACTTGATTTGATCCTTGAATCACCAAAATCATATTTTGAGCTCTTTATTGCAAAATCCTTCTATTCCTTTGTTCTTCAATTTGTATTATCCATTCTTGAGAGAGTTTCTATCATCCATACTTTGTTCTTCAAGTTGTATATCTACTCTTGTGAGAGTTTCTATTCTTTCTCTTCACCTTGAAATCATTGTAAGAAGGTGAAGTATCCCTCAAGAGAGAAAATGGTGAGGTATCCCTTGTAGTGAGACTCAAACACAAAGGGTGAGGTATCCCAAAGGTGTTGTGAGTGCTCTTCATGCACCTGTGAAGCTTGAAGAGTTGGTGGTTCTAGCACAAAAGTGAAGTATCCTAAGGTATGAGGAGTGCTCTTGTTTGTACAAAGGTTTTCTTAGCACCCATGAAGTCTAGGAGATAGTGAAGAAATCTTAAGTTAAGCTTGGGGACTGGACGTAGGCCACAAGTGATTAGTGGCTGAATCAGGATAAATCTTAGTGTTTGCTTTTCTCAACTCTATCTCTTTATATTTGTGCTTTAACTATATATGCTTGAGTTGATCTTGATATCTAACTTATTTGCTTGATTTATCCTTTAACTCAAGTTGTATTTGAGTAATCCTTAATAGTTGTGCCTTTGCTATGCATGTTCTACTACATTTATTAATTGAGTGTTTTAAAATGCATAATTTGTCAAAGTTGCATTAAAACCAGTCATCACCCAATTCACACTCCCTCTTAAGTAATGGTTGCCATGGTTAATAAGTGGTATCAGAGATTCGTGCTCTGTTAAAAGCTTAATCGCTTGGAGTTAAAGATCCTTGTTTGTTTGGCAACCATTGAAAGCTTCTCAAAATGACTGGTTTTGAAATTAATAAACCACCATTCTTTGATGGTGTGAATTCCATTTATTGGAAAGTTAGAATGAAAATTTATATGCAATCTATTGATCTTGATTTGTGGGATATTATGCTTGATGGATTTACTTGCAAATCAAAACAATCTTGGAATGCCTATAATAAGAAAAATTTTTCCTTGAATATTAGAGCAATGCAAATCTTGAGAAGTGGTTTAAATGATGATACTTATGCTAAAATTAAGAGTTGCTCTAGTGCTAAAGATATATGGGATGCTCTTGATGATTTTTATCTTGCTAACAATGATTTCTTGCAAAAAGTTGTATATAGAGAGCAAGAAGAGGAAAAGCCTCTAAAGGAAGACAATATTGAAAAATGTCCTCAAGAAGATGTTTTTGAATCTTAGATGGACAACAATGAGGAAGATGGTGTTTCCCTTAAAAAGGACTTTGAGGTAAATAATGTTAAATCATATTATAGTCGTTCCTATGATGAGTTAAAATGTGCATATGATGAATTATATGATGACTTGTTATTTTTAGAAAAGAAAAACTTATCTTGTTTGGAAAACATTTCCTCCATTGAAAATGAAATTGAGATTTTGAAAAATAAATATGTTTTTCTTGATAAAAAAATGTCTTTAAAGTGTGAAACCTCAACTTCTTGTAAAAAGTGCATTGATTTAGAAAATCAAGTTGGGGACTTATTTTTTGAAATTTCCAAAGCCAATGATTCTAATTGCTTACATTCTATGCTTGTTAATGAGAATAAAATTAATGTTATTCTACATAAAAATCCAAGCAAGGCTTATGGCAAAAATAGCATAGAATGTAATAAAAACCAAAGGCTCAAGTTTTTAAAAAATGATCTTCAAAGGACAAAGCCATCATTAAATTCACTTGTTTACAATTTTTGTGGTCATCTAAGACATATTTCACATTTATGTAATTATAGAAGAAATTCTTATATGAGAAATAATATGGTATGGGTTCCTAAAGATCTTAAACGCTCTAGTACTAGCATTCAAGGACCCAAGATGAAGTAGGTACCAAAATGTCCTCCTAGTATTTCAATTATGCAGAAAATTTCTCAAAAGGATGAATAAATTGGTCAAGTGAAAAAGGAATCATCAAGGAGAATGCTTTCAAAGCCCAATGGTAGAAGTTTTTATCAAAGAAGGAAGATGGCTTCAACCAAAACTTCTTAAGTACAAAATGTGAAACTTGCAAAGTTTAAAACACCAAAAAAGAAGCAATGGGTAAAGAAAAGAGTTTCTTTGATTATCAAGGCCAAGGGTGATAACTACCTCAAGCAAGCATCTAAATGGAATAAGTTTATTCAACTTGAGGATAGTAAAGTTTAAAATGATTCAACTTTTAAAAGGGGTGCAAAGAATCTCTATTCCCTCATGAAAACTTGAAGCATGGAAGTTGGAGTCACCTACAAAAACTCAAAGAGTATACTTTTGGTGACATCGATCTCTTATCCTTACTTATACTTTAATTTGAATATTATGTGATGTTTGGAGAAGTAAAGAATTGTTTTTATGTCTTTACATGCCTTAAGATTTTCTAGCATTATATCTTGGAAGTATCTCTACATATGTTAACATACTAGATATGCATATATTTTTTCTTGGAATGACATAATATGGTAATATCTTTGTTGTTAAGCTTGTGATCAATTCTCTTTGTTCAGATATGTAAATTCACATGCTCATAAGTCATTCTAATCCTTTCTTTTTAATGCCTAATTGTCTTGTATACTCACTCGGAGATTGGAAAGTAAAATATTATATGTCTTCTTGTTTGATATGTTTAAATCTTGAAAACAAGATGTAAATGGTTTCAAAAGTTATAATTCTATAGTTTTTCAATTCTTTCATTACAATAAGGGATTTTTTATTCTTGATTGGCATGTGTGCATATTAGAATTCCTTATTTGATATTACATGTCTTACATGATCATTGTTTACCCCAAAATGCTTATATAAGTTTTAATGTTGATCATGTATTTCTTGATAAACTTGAATCATACCTTAAAATGCTTAAATCATGTTTATGGATTCAAGTGCATATGTGCTTCATGCATTCTTGTTAGAGCTAACATTGCATGGTTGATAATGTGATACATGATTTACATTATATATTAACCTAAATTATGCTTGTAAATGAGATTAAATGATATTTGATGCTAATTCATGTTTTAGAGAACTTTTGAAATATAGTCATTAAATATTGAAATGTCAAGCATATGTGGATAAATGAAAAATGTTGAAGGAATAGGAACATGAGAAGACTTTCTTCAAGTGCAATGGAATGAAATACTCAATGGAAGAAAGTACAAACTCAAATGACCTATAAATGAAGAACATTCTAAAGGAGCATCACTTTCTATCTAACCCAATAAGTATCTCTATCCCTAAACTATTGTAGCATTCTATATGATATGGATTATATGATACTTGTTGATAAATTGATCTTAAAAGATTAGATGCTTTCCTTACATGAGAAGTATGCTTAGTATTGACAAAGTACCTAATTGGACATTAAATTGCTAGTTTTATCATTGCATATAGGATGGATGATATTAGTTCTATACATATAGCATATTTCATCATAATGAATGTTTGATATTTATGATTCTCTTGATCTATGATTTCTTAGTAGTATAACACTTATGAGAATCATACTCTTTTTGAAAAGAATTTCTTATTTGATTAAAAAGTTTTTTTAAGGCAAAATCTCCTATCATATTTGAAAGAAGCTTTTAAAGTTCCATCTTCTTGAGAATCCTTTGAACTTGTCTTAAGACCTTGAAAGTATTATCACCTCCTAATTGTCTTGAAAAATTGGAAATCATTCGATTTGTGCTATAAATGTAGTACTCTCTTCATTACTTTAAATTTTTTTATTAAATCTTGATAGAGTACTTAAGAAAATTTTTAAATAAATCTTTTGAAATGTTCTATAGAGACCATCTTAATACTTCAAAAGATAAGTCTTGTTCTGCAAAAGTGTTTTATCTTTCCAAGGCTCTTGTTTAATGAGAAAGAGAGGAGATGTACTTTCAAATGTTCCTTTGACTTGGATTTGTTCACCCTCAAGGAATATGTGGTTTCAATATAAAACCCTTCTACCCTTCTAAAATGCTTTTGAAAATATAATGTATTATTATAAAATTCTTTTTGAAAGGGGGAGAAGTTTTAAGATGGTTTGTGATTGATGGATTAAGAATATATATCTTTGCCTTGCTTCTCTTTATGGTAATGTGCTTACATGGTCTTGGCATGCATATTTCCCTTTATCTATCTTGTGCTTCAATAGGGGGAGCTTATCTTACATATTATTCTTCCATATCCTTGTTGACTAAGAACATATGCATAATTATGTTAAATTATTATGTTTGATATTTGGATAATATGCATATTTTAAGGAGAAGCCTAGTTCTTAAATTGTTGCTTATATCTCTTAGCTTACATCCTTATTTGACATGAAGTGTTTTATTGTTAATACTATCAACATGTCAACAAAGATCATCTCTTATTGTCTTTCCCTCTATCAATGAAAGAAGGTAAATATTCTTAAACTTTATATCTTTTGATTCTTTCATTGAGAAATGCTTAATATGTGACAAGTTGTATGATCTTTCATTTGAAAACCTCAAATCCATGATCTTACACGAATATTTTGTAACCCCTAACAAGTGATATCAAGTGGTACTTATTTATCATGTGGTATGTAAGATATTATATGCTAGACATAATTTCTTAAGCTTATTGCTATCATGTGCTAAATGTTGATGTACCAAAATATGACAAGCTTTGCGTGAATAATCTTTTATATCTTGAAAGCATGCTTGTTTCATCTCTCTATTCTTGAATCATGTGTAGAATCAAATAAAAGGAGACAATTATGTTTTGAATAACTTGAAGAAGCTTTTGAAGTTTGATAATCCTACTCTTTTTGACAACATGAGTTTTATCTATAGGGGGAGAGAAAAATATCACCTTTCCTTCCTGAGCCTTTTTGTTGATGTCAAATAAGGGGAGAGAGAATTGGAAAGAAAAATATGTTCCTTGTGCTTATTGTTTGATATGCTTACATGAATATCTATTCTTCTATATTGCTAAACATATTTTTTCTTTGGTAATTTGTCATCATCAAAAAAGGGGGAGATTGTGAAAATAAGTTTGCCCTAATAGTTTAATATGTTAAGTTTTGATAATGACAAATAGAAGACAAAAAGAATGATGTTTATGCTTCATAAATGTGTTTTATAGATGACAAATGCATCACAAAAGAATGTTGGTCATGTTACATAAATGTGCTTAATGAGATATATTGTATAATGCATGATTATGTACTTTATCTAGTTATATTTCACTTAATAATCATGCAATAAGATATGTGTAACATTCTTCATATAATATATCCAATAATGCTTTATATGAGTTGTATTAAATTAATATTGGATTTGACTCTATCTAAATGAAAATGTGCAACGTATTCTTTGTTGCATCTTATATAAGCATATTTATTTTTAATTAATAAATATCTGATTTAGATGTGTCTATGAAAGTCTTATATACATGTTAAACTAACTAGAGTTATACGTTTATGAATCATGCATATGAAGATATTGAATTATGAATTTGGACTAACTATGATTATTTTAAGTAATACTTTGTAGGATAGTCTAAGTACCAAAAGTGAGCATTGTAACAAGAAAGCAAAAGATCACAATTATGCTCAACTCAAGAAGAATGAGAATGATAAGATGTTCCAAGCATTTTCAAGATTTGAAGAGAAAAAATTTGTGGAAGCTTGGATTACATCAAGAAGCCTAAGGATTAGAATTAGTATATTTTTCTTTTAGGTTTTCTCTTATGTAAAGATAGAGATTTTACAAGAAAAGAACTCAAATATGTTTTTAAGTCTTTAAAAATGGTTCTTACATGTTTAAATGCCCAACAAACTACTTTTTGGAAAGTTAGTCTTGGTGGTAGTTCAAACTTTTGAAAAATAGTCAAGTTTGTGTTTTGCAAAACTGACATTTAGTTACTCTTTTTATCATAACTTTCAAACTACTTTGAGTTTTGTTGTGAAACTTATTGCATATGAAAATAGACTCAAAGATCTTTCCGATGAGTATCATTTGCTTTAAACGAATAAGAAATGAAGAAGTTATGACCATTTAAAGTCAGTTTTCAAAAACAGTTAAGTTTGAGTTTTGAAAAGCTGATCTTTGATTACTTTTTTGATCATATCTTTCAAAATACTTTGAGTTTTGTTCTGAAATATTTCATTTGAAAATAGACTCAAAGATCTTTCCAATGAGTAGTCATTCGCTTTAATCGGATAAGAAATGAAGAAGTTATGACATTTTAAAGTCAGTTTTAAAACCAGAAATGCTGTAATCGATTACACAAGTCCTGTAATCAATTACCACGTTGGCAGAATCCATGTGATCGATTACCAGAAGTGTGTAATCGATTACCAAGTGCCCAGAAACATTCCCAACGCTATAAACGACTAGTTTTAATAAAAAAATCATTTCTAAACACTACCAACAACTATTTTATCACTTGGGCTATATATATAAGTGTTGTATGAAGCTTATACACCTCTTGAATACTTGATTTGATCCTTGAATCACCAAAATCATATTTTGAGCTCTTTATTGCAAAATCCTTCTATTCCTTTGTTCTTCAATTTGTATTATCCACTCTTGAGAGAGTTTCTATCATCCATACTTTGTTCTTCAAGTTATATATCTACTCTTGTGAGAGTTTCTATTCTTTCTCTTCACCTTGAAATCATTATAAGAGGGTGATGTATCCCTCAAGAGAGAAAAAGGTGAGGTATCCCTTGTAGTGAGACTCAAACACAAAGGGTGAGGTATCCCAAAGGTGTTGTGAGTGCTCTTGAATGTAAAGGTTTCTCAAGCACATGTGAAGCTTGAAGAGTTGGAGGTTCTAGCACAAGGGTGAGGTATCCCAAGGTGTGAGGAGTGCTCTTGTTTGTATAAAGGTTTTCTTAACACCCGTGAAGTGTAGGAGATAGTGAAGAAATCTTAAGTTAAGATTGGAGACTGGACGTAGGCCACAAGTGATTAGTGGCTGAACCAGGATAAATCTTAGTGTTTACTTTTCTCAACTCTATCTCTTTACATTTGTGCTTTAACTATATATGCTTGAGTTGATCTTGATATCTAACTTATTTGCTTGATTTATCCTTTAACCCAAGTTGTATTTGAGTAATCCTTAATAGTTGTGCCTTTACTATGTATGTTCTGCTGCATTTATTAATTGAGTGTTTTAAAATGCATAATTTGTCAAAATTGCATTAAAACTAGTCATCATCCAATTCATCCCCCCTCTTGGGTAATAATTGCAATGGCTAACAATGTTAAACTTTTGACTGAAACAAAACTGATATTAAGTAGCCACTTTGATATGAAGGACCTTGGTGATGCCTTAGTTGTTTTAGGTATCCAAATTTATCATGATAGGTCACGTGGCATTCTTGGATTGTCTTAGAGAAGATATATTGAAAAGATTCTCAAACGGTTTAACATGCATTCTTGCTCCCCATGTGCTGCACCTATTCAAAAAGGTGATAAACTCTTTAAATCCCAATGTCCTCAAAATGATATAGAGATAGTTAAAATGAAAAAAGTCTAATATGCTTCCGCTGTTGGCAGTTTAATGTATGCTCAAATTTGTACTCGTTCCAATATTGCTTTTGTTGTTAATGCTTTAGGGAGATACTTGAGCAACCCAGGTTTGGGTCATTGGAAAGCCTTACAAAAGGTCATGAGATATTTGCAAGGAACTAATGATTATTTGTTGACCTATAAGAAGTCTGATAAACTTCAGGTCATTGGTTATTCTGATTCTAATTTCACAGGTTGCCCTGACGACCAAAAGTCTACTTCCGACTCTATTTTTATGATGGCGGGATGAGCTATTTCTTAGAAGAGTGTCAAACAGACTCTTACAACTACTTCTACCATGGAAGTAGAGTGTGTCGCTTGCTATGAGGCTACTTGTCAAGCTATGTGGCTAAAAAACTTAATCTTTGGCTTTCACATTGTTGAAAGCATATCTAGGTCACTTGTGATATATTGCGACAATACTACTGCTATGTATTTCTATCAAAACAACAGAAGTTCTTCTCACTCAAAGCATTTTGATATTAAATATATGTTTGTTAGAGAGAAAATTCTGGAATTTCAAACTCAAATTGAGCATCTTGCTACAGAGAACATGTTAGCAGATCCACTAACTAAAGGCTTGACTGTTGGAGCTTTTCAGAATCATGTAGCTCATATGGGTTTAGTTAAGTCTTTTGATGTTTTGGGTTAGTAGGAGTCTGAAATTTTATATTTACTTATTGTTATTCTTATGAGATATGTATGAGATAATGTCACTTATATTATCATATCTCTTATAACATTTTCAGATGCTTTGACCATTCTTGGATTACATATTTCTCTTAATTGATTATGTTTTTCCATATTCATTATTCTTTATGTGAAATATAAGCATTTAACATGTATGATATACTTCCATATCGAATACTATTTCTGCAACTTTAAAGCTTATGTTTCTTAGACTGTTGATTGGCATGTGCTTTGACCATAGTTGATATTCTAATCTTAATTATTCTTGTATTTTTAATGATTGACTAATGCTATTCAAGTGGGAGAATTGTTAAATTTTTTAAATATATATGTAACGTGAATAACATTAATCAATAATTAAAATATTGTTTAAATCATTAATATATATTAATTATAGAATTATGATTTATAATATAACACTTTGTCAATTAGTGAATATTATAATTGGGCTTTTTAGTATGAGTGACTCATGATGGGTTTAACTATTCATTTCGTAGCCTGTTGAGAAATCTCTTCTTTCATCTAATAAGAATATAAACTGACTTTTCCATTAGTCAGTTGACACACGTATAGAAAATTTACTAGAGTTGAGGATAATTTTCTCTCACACAAGGATTTCTTTCAATTTCTTCACAAAACACAAATGAATTGCGGAATCATATCAAGTATACGTTCTTGATCAATTTCTTGAATATAATGTATTTATATATACTATAATCTTATATCTATAATTGATCTGGATTTATAGAATTGATATAAAATCCTTCATTGACTCGCTAAATGGAAGAAAACAGAGGGTCTCTCTCATTTCTAGCTGTCTGCGAGTAAGCTTCATAAGCTGTTCTTAAAGAAAAAATCTCGTGTTTAGTAGGAAGCCACGCCACTGTATCCTCTTGGCCTTCAAGCGAGGGAGGACGTTGAGCTATTATAATAATATCAACAAAATCCGCAGGGAGGGCCTCGGATTATTTATGTACATTCCAACCATACTTACAGCCAAAGTGATGTCTTTTACTGTCAAATCAGTATCGATATCCAGTTGTGGGACTGTAGCAAAGTCTATTAGTGCTCATACCTGGGACCAGTAGTGGGTCCAAAATTTTACCACATCACCCATGCCAACTAGCCAGAGCAAATTGCGAGAACAAAACTCCTGGGTCTTGGTAATCCAACGCCATGTTTTGGAAGTGTTTTCTTTTCTATGGATGGTAGGAATGAGATCCCCCCTACACCTATATTTTACTCTCAAAACTCTAACCCAATGATCTTCTTTCCGTTGTATAAGTCCCCATCCCAACTTCATCTTATAGGCAGCATTTAAAACCTTGTGAACCTCTAAAACCAATTCCACCACAATCCTTTGGAGTGCACAATTTTTGCTAAATAAGGAGATGGTGAGTGCACATTCTTTGTAACATTGTTTAAGTCTTATAAGTGGTGTATGTGTGCAAGATTGATTTATTGTTTTATTCATATATTATTACATTATTCAAAGAAATTGACTATGATAATAATTATTTAAAAGGATAAATTATTTTAATGATAAAACAATTTTTTAAACTATCACATAATTATGTGTTATCACTACATTTAAATTAGTTTGACTATGATAACAACAATTTTAGAAGTCAAACTCTTTTAATAATATGACTAATACATGATTATATAATAATATAATAGTATTGTTATAGAGACAAATTAAATTAATTTATATTATAGTATATATTTATTTCATTTTATTTTATATTATTATTTTTATAATGTAATTTTATGTTATAAATAATTTATTATTCATTAAACTGTATTAAAACTAAGAATTTTGAAAATTAATGAATATAAGTAATTTATTATTCATTAAACTGTATTATCTCTTTCCTGCCTTGAATAAGTAACGGCTAGAATTATCATTTGAATAGAATATATTTTCAAAATTTGAATCACAAAACCCAACGCTCCCATCCCTCAAATACCTTTGGTTCTTTTCTCTCTTCTCTCTCAGGTGAAACCCTGGAACGGAAACCGAACAAGACGAAGAAGAAGAAGAAGAAGAAGCTTTCACTGCATCAACAACAATGGCGGATGGTGAGATTCAGAAGCTGGATCCAGAGACACAGTTTCTGGCGTCGAAGAGAAAGACGGGGAACGAGTGGGAAATCTTCAAAGAGAACGTGAAGCCATTGAAGAGGGGCCGCAACGTTAGCCTCTTGAACCAAGCCCTCAAGTCCCACACCGACAATCGACTCAAGAAATCCCTCCTCCACCACCGAAGGTCCTTACTTCACTCTTCACCCATTTTTTGCAACACCCTTTTCAAATTTTCATTATATTCTTTTATTTTTCTCACTGTTAATTTCCTCCAATGCTTTCTCAGGAAATTGATTGAAGCAATTGATGAATACAAAGGTGAAGATCCTCTTCTCCCGTGGCTACAGTGAGTATTATTCTTCCATCTTCTCCTGAGATCGTAATTAGTAGGGGATTTCTCCGCTATCTGTTTTTTTTAAGGGTACGGGTACCCAGAATGAGGTGTAACAACCAATTGACAACTCCCTCTGAGTATGGTAATTTATGGTTACCATAGCAACTGCCCAATTAGTATTTTCTTTCAATTTAGCAAGTAACTAACACTTTTTTGTATTTTCTTTTTTACTTTGTCTTGAAGGTGTATCAAGTGGGTTCAGGAGGCTTTTCCTCCAGGTGGAGACTGTTCCGGGCTTGTCGTGATTTACGAGCAGTGTGTTCGTGCTTTTTGGCATTCGGAGCGTTATCAGGATGATATGCGCTACCTCAAAGTGTGGCTTGAATATGTGGGTTTGATTCTGATAATTTTTTCTTCTCACACTGTTTGTTTGTTCCCTACTTCAATTATTCGTTTTAACTTGCATTCTCAAGAAATTGATTATGTTGCAGGCAGATAATTGCTTTGATGCGGACGTTATATATGCTTTTCTGGATGCAAATGGAATTGGAAAAACTCATTCCGATTTCTACATTTCGTATGGTTTGCACTTAGAATCTAAGAACAAGTATAAAGCTGCTAACCAGATATTCGAACTTGGCATATCTAGGTAACAAGCCTCATCTCTAGAAGCTTGGGAATCAAATTTATTTTTGTTGTTTGATACCTGTTAATTATACTGTTGAAAAATATTATATCCTCCTAGTTACTTTAAGAAGAAAGTATTAAATGCTTTTTTGGTTTCCAAGACATTAAATATTTTAATTTTTCATTTAATACTTACTGTTTTAAGTAATTAGGGGGATCTAAGAGGATTTGTTGAGAGGATATAGCATTACTCATATCAGTTTAAGTGCTCATATCAGTTTAAGTGCTCAAAGTGCTTGTCCTTGTGATTTCATTTTATACAAATTTGGAAAGGCAAATGTTGGTGCATTTCCCCTCCCTTCTGTTATCTTTGGTTTTGGAGTTTGTGGTTCACAAGTGTCACAACTCACAAATGTGTGTGTTTCTTGTGTCTGTATTCTGGTGAGATGTTATCTTGTACTTCACTTTGAACTTCGATGTTGTACTTGTATATACGGATGACCTTTATGTGTTGCAAACTTGCAAATGTCATCCCTCATTAGATTGCCCATTTTGCAGGAATGCTCAACCTGTTGATAAATTGAAGGCTGCTTATAGAAAATTTCTTGCACGCTCAATGGCAAGACCGAAAGCTACAGATGTATGTGGTGTTATGCTTGAGTACCTCTTCTATTCTAAAATAACTGTCCCATGAACTATGATCTATCTGCTATTGTTGTCTAACCCTGCATTTCTTCCACTAACTAGGATTCATTGGAAAAACCAGCACCTGTGCGTAGCTTTGGAACTGTCCTTACAAAGGGAGAAAATCGTGAGTCCTTTTTCTGTACATTACCTTTTGTCTCAAATTTATGAATTCTGAACATATCTTCCCTGTGTTGCAGGGATGCGCCTGGCCCCTTTGAACTGTAATCCTTCTGCTAAGAATGATAGGTAACAGTGTTATTTCTTTGGCTTTACTTAGTTGAAGTTGGTTACCTAGTTGTTCTTCCCTTGTATTTCTTGTATTTTTGAATCCTTATATAGTTCTTTTTTGAATTGCACACTATGTTTACACACTGTACAATGTTGTCTTGTAGAGAAATATATGAATTTTGGTGAGTTTTGCGAACACATATAAATTGACCTGGGAAATGTTAACTCCAAACTCATGCAACATTTCTCCCTAGGAATTCTGAATTTGAAGTGTTTTTCAGTTTCCCATGAATATTTTCATTGAGAATACTTAATGACACTCCATCATATTGTTTTCTCTTCAAGTAGGACTCAAGCAGCTCCGTTTTCCATTTATAAAGATTCAGTTGCCACTGATGATACCTGCCCTCATATGCCAGACGTGTCACACTCTTGGCACACACTTGGACCTCGAGCTGAAAGAAATAAGGAAAATAATGCAATCCCTGGCAAATGGAAATCCTATAAGGTTCCATTTTCCCTAGA
Source organism: Ormosia semicastrata (assembly GCA_029884595.1). NCBI lineage: Eukaryota > Viridiplantae > Streptophyta > Magnoliopsida > Fabales > Fabaceae > Ormosia > Ormosia semicastrata. Next base: position 49,750,258 of record JAQQTO010000053.1, on the reverse strand, counting down.
CCTCTTTCCTTTGCCTTCCTTTTCATGATTGATCATATTATTATATACTATACTTTTTATTTGCGTTTGTGTTCTGCATTCGTTTAATGTCTTAGTTACTGAATGATTTCAGATTCCACAGCGACCTGGGACTAGAATTGGGGGGGCTACTGCAAGTGCCTGCATCCCGGTGTTTGTTGATGAAGAATGTCAAGAGTAAGTGGAATTAGTTTTCCTTGTCAGTTTGGCTGTTAAAGTTTACATAGAGATGTTTACCTAATGGCAACCTCCATTGCACCTACTCAATTTGGTCTTTTGAACTTGGTTTGGTAACACCTTAAAATTAGTTTGTAAACACCTTAAAAATGGGGTGAAAAATTCGTCATTCTTGTAATTTGCATATAAATCTTATCCACAAAACTAACCCTTAGAATTATCACTGGAAATGAAATAGCCACAAAAGAATTTGCTTAATAATTTAGAGCAAGGCTTAATGAATACTGTTAAGAATGATTCTGTGGGACGCTAGAGGAATGATGGTTTATGTCCTGGTTAACATTGATCCTACCAGATGATAGTAGTTTGTAATTGCTTCCATTAGTAAACATTGCGTACGGCAGTTTGTCTTTGTTGTTGAATTTCTACAGTATATTAGTGAACCCATTGCATGTTTTACAGATCACAAAGTGTGAAAGCTGAGGGGTGTAAGTCCTCAAGTTTGCAGATTAGGCAGGAGGACGACAAGGAGTTGAAAAGGTAATCCCGATTCTCCAGACAATTTTGCCCTCTGATACCAGTAATTCAGGGAAGACCCTTGTGACCTGACACATATGTGTTGTTCCCTGCAGGGAAACAGAGCTACTAAGGAAGAACCCATTACGCAACTTCCCTCAAAACAGCCTGCCCAGATAATGAAAAACCTTTGAAAGTCATGCCTGTTGCGGCATTATGCTATTTTTTCTTCAACAATTTGCGGTCAGCTTTTCCCTAGAAAGCTTGACCCGCATTTAACTTTTGCTTCAAGTTGGTACTGTAATTTCGGGTTTGTTTGATTGGTAGAAAATGAAAATCCGTTTGGTTGGAGAATTTTAAGAAATATGTAATTTGTAATGCAAGACAATTCAACTGCTTCAATTCAATTTAATTAATCAGAAAAAACTAATTGATTTTAACAGTATAAACGAAATTGTTCGCTGGAATACAACAAAACTGTTAGCACATTAGTCTGTAATGATTTTCGTACAAAACCTTTCCTGTTATATAATGACGCTCTTAATTCATTTGAAAAATTAATTATTTGTGAAATTGGACGTTCATTCCAAAATTTTACAGAATAAAAACGAATAAAATATTTCAAAAAATAATTTTGCAAAATATATACATAAAATTGAAAACTTCACTACACTAAGTTTTTTTTTTGTCATATTTCACAAGAAAAAAAATATGTTCTACATATGCTACCATCGGTAGATCTAAATCATATATTCAGTTGAAAAAAAAAATTGAGGTTTGATGGTTAATATTATTATCATAATATTATTTTCAGTCAAAATATATCATAAATGGTACCACAGTCATGTCAAAAATAAAAAATAAATGGTACCACTGTAACTATCCTAACCGCAAGTAACTCGTGAGTAGTTTCTTTGGCTTGTAGTGGAGGACAAGTTGCAATCCTCTTTTTCTTTTTCTTTTTCTTGTTTTTGTGTATATTGGGAAATAGTTCTCACAACTAATAATTGACTTGGTGTGTGTTTGAATTAGATTATGTAAATTTAATTTTGCATGAACTTAATTTTACACCTTTAATATGATTTCATTTGTAAAAAAAAAAAAAGTGATTATTTGTTGCTTCTTCCAAAACCTCACTTTTTCTAGCGGTAGCATTTATTTTCCAAACATGATATAACAGTATTCGAGACACATTTACCTCTTCAACGTGATTTTGACTATCTCAAATGCTAATCCAAACATGCTTTCGGATTTTGAGTTAACCAACTCACAGTTTAGGCCATTTTTTATGAGCAAGATATGATGCTTTGTAATTGTTTGCATAAGTTATATTAAAGATTGTTACTTCTCTATTGAAATATTATTTTTTCCATTTTTTTTCCTTTGAGATTGCATGCGTGAGCAATTTGAAAGTTTTTTCATTTTCTTTATACCAAAACTTGTTCCTCTAAACTTAGTGTAGTACTAAAAGTTATTGTATCGTCAGTTACTGCATCAATCTTCTCTTCGGTTGCTTCTTTGCTTGCAAGCTATTAACATTAAAAGAGCAATCTCACTTCTCAGCTTCATTTTCAGTGATTTTATCTTTTACGCAAAGATATATTATATTATTCGAGTTTATAATCACCTTAAATTGGAATAGCTCGGTATCTTCATTCAGCTAAAAAGATAAGGGAAAACATGAGGTACGTAGAGGAAAAGTTGTTCTAGGAGACATGAAAATTGGGGTGGAGAAGTCTACAAATCATGAGGTGGACTTGATGAAAAGTTCGTATGTATAGAAGGTCATGGAGGGTTTGATGGGGTCGTCCACTAACCCCATAGGATATAGCAGTTCGCAGGGCGTGGCCTTAGTAGGGGGTACAGACGGCCAGGTCCTAGGGCAATCTATGCAATGATGAGTTTGATTCTTGTGTTTCTGATCCTCATCCTGTTAAAGATATTTTATAGGATGGGCATGATGAGTATTGTGCGCCATGGTGAAACTCGGTTATTGTGCAGCTTTTGGGGGAAAAGATGGGGCTTAAGATGATGGAAAGTAGACTGAGAAGTTGTGAGAGAGGTCAAGAAAGATCAAAGTATTGGATATCAGTCCTGCTTATTTCTTGGCTAGTTTTACTCATGATGAAGATTTACAGCTGGCCCTTACGGGTGGTCACCAGCTCATTAGTGACCACTACTTTGTGGTGCAATGATGAAGACCTTTGTTTGAAACATCATACCTACGCGTCAAGAGGCTTGCTGTTTAAGTTAGGATACTAAGACTACCTATTGAATTCCATAACCCTAAGTGTTTTGATGTGATTTAAAGATGTACATGAGATAAGTATGTTATGGTAGTTTTTTCCTTGCGCCGCAGTAATTGAACATGTCGAGACAAGGACGTTAGTACTTGTAAGGGGATTCTAATGCTCAAGTCAAAATGTGCACAAGTAGAGTTATGTTATAAGTGATAATTTATTGATAATTGTTTAAGGTTACTTAACTTAGTATTTATAGAGCGTATATAGAATCATAACGCAATTTGTATTGAATGCGTGTATTTAAGATTAGTATCCTGGTAGAGATTATCATCCCATTATTATTGGGGTAAATCCCTACAATTTAGGAATTCAGATATAGAAGTTGCTCAGCAATCTGAGATAGTTAGGATCCTATAATATCGTAAAATGATGATTGATAATTACAAATATTTTAAGATATATCTTCTACACAAATCTAACAATCTTGATTCTATGGCCTAATGTCGTTCAACGTGCATGGCTTCGAGGTCTAGACTTCTGTCAAGACTTTAAGCTAAGTCATTCAGGGCGAAGTCTGGTTATACACGTGTCGGGTTCATCCGCTAGACGAGATCCTAGATCACGGTTTAGAACAGTTGCCCCCAGCTTAGTACTTGGATGAGACAACCAAGTGTCAAGACATATAAGTTTCAAATGGATCACAAGGCATGCGACGAACAAAGAAGTCCTAGTGTTGATGTCGGATCTCGGATGTTCTGCGCAAAGGGTAATATTCCTCTGGGTTGATGTGGAAGGTTAGGGTCAGAGTCTGATTGCTCTACCTACCTTGTTACTCCGCCATCCGCGGTATATCAAGTTGACCCCACACATGGTTCGTAGGGCTTCTTGAGTGCTCTTCACACAATCTCTTATTCTACAGGTGGTAACAGTCTGAGATTTCTTGGTAAACTGCTACTTTGATTTTATTGGGAATTAAAGATCCTTTTAAGAAGGTATCTGTTTCGTATTGTTTCTTAATTGCCTGCTACTCCCATGACCAATCAGAATTTGGGAGCGTTAAACGTGGTTTCCATCATGCAATCAGTTCACCTTTCACGGGGCCAATCAGAGTGCTTCATTCCCTCTATAAATTGGAAATGTATGCACTGAGGCTGACATTCCTTTCATTGTATTTCTTTTGGTTTGTAATTCTGTCTGAGGATTTCAGAGAGTGATTTTATCTTTTATGCATACATGGACAGTTTTGTCTTCTGCGAAGATCATTTAGTTCTTCTTCCCAAAATCTTTGAAAGTGTTTACTTTTTTGTAACTAACTCCTTCGATGGGAGCCTTTCTTTCTCGGCGTAACGTTTGGGTAGCCATGCATTTGGAGCACAGAAGCCTTTCTCTCCCAACGTACGTGGGAGTGTTTGATCCACCTGCTCTTGCTGGGATGGAGTGAGGTTTTTCTGCTGTGGTGCATGGAGACACTCCGTCACTGTCCCTCCTCATTCCTGAGTGATTTGGAGGCACCAGACCTATCTTCCTCTGAGAGCAGTTGGATGTGCAGGAGGACGGCTCCTTTGGAAGGGAAAATCCTCTTTGAGAAACTTGGGGTGATGCATTCTCCTAGGGCTGCTCAATAGGGAAAAGGCGGGTGCTGGCCTTTATTATCATTGTGGAGGAGGTAGTGAAGAAGAATTCGGACGGTAGTGGCTCTGGACTCCGAACTCCGAAAGCAGTGTTCCATTCTGGTTGCCTTTGCCAAAGTTCTTCAAAGCATATTCTGCTTAACAAGGAAGAGACCGGTGCTGGCTTTGGAGGAGTCGTGGAGGTGGCAATGACCCCAGGCGTCATGATAATGATGTTGGTTCCCTTCCCCGGGTTCTCCAATGAACACTCTATCTTGAACACTTTTGATGTATTTTCCTTTCTCTTTTTGTTAGAGTTGATGATGTATGGAATGAGAACAAGTAATAAAAATTCTTCTTTTTGAATTTTGTCTTAGCTCTTCTTTTTCTTCTCTTTGTTTTCTGTTGACCATACTATTCTTTTTCTACTGGGGTGAGTCCAACGCTCACCCTGTAGTAATGCTAAGTTGCCCCCAACTTGGCTCTTGGTTGGTACAACGAAGTGGCAAGCTTAAGTTCCTTCCCTCGGGGTCTGTGTTCTTCACGGGGTGAAGAATTTCAACTTGGCTATTCGAGACCAACCATTTGACCTTTTTGGGGTGTCGTAGTCCTCATTAACCTTCTGTCGTTCTATCATAAATGGACACTTTGGGTGTAGCTTGGATCCATAGTAAAAATTCGTTGTCCATGGAAAATTTCAGGACTCATCTTGCTAAGATTGTGCGCCTCTTGGTCTGCTGCATAACTGTCATGACAGCTGTGAGGGCCACGTGACATGCCCTGCTTGGTTAGTCGTGCTTAGAGCTTTGCGCGCCATGATGAGTATATTTTTAAAATTTGTGTTGTCAAGACAAAAATGCCCCCAACCGTTTGACCTCTGTAAATAGGAGTTAAAACCTTCTTTGTTCATTTTTATTGTTTCTTTCTCAAATTTGGTAGCTTGAAGCAATTTTCGATGGTTTTCAAGACTAGTTTCCAACAATTTCTAGTGGTTTAGGCTCTAAGTTGACCATCTGTTCTGTAACACCCCAAATTCTGCTATTTGATAGTAATGCCTAAATTGTACTGTTTTGTGTTTTCTGTATGAAAATTATTTAGACTGTTCTGAGGCTGTTTTTGATCTTTGTGTAAGATTTACTTTGAGTCAGAAAAATAATAATTTTCAGGCCGGAAAAAATCTTTATTGATTTATTCAAAGCCGGGGGATCTTACTAAACCCGAACCTGAGAGACATGAAAACAAATCTTTTAATATTTAGAATTTATCTGTGAAATAAAAATATTTTGTGAAAAAATATCTACTGTTTTATTAACAGCAGCTTCTGCTACTAGGTAATGGACCCGGTGTATTTTATCTGTTAGAAAATAGATTGAGACTAATTTTAAAATGAACCAATAGAAATTGGTCAACATTAGTGGTTAGACTTTTTCTAACCAATAGGAAATAGTCAATATAAATGGTTAGACTAGTTACTAAGTAACTAGATAAACTAACTAAGCTACCTAATAGCTTAATTAGTAACTAAATGAACAAACTTAGTTACTATGTACTTAGAAGCTTTAGTTAGAAAATTAATCTAGAACCATCTAGAAGTAATGACTATGCATGACATATACAATGACTTAATAATGTAACTAGATGGTTAGATTATGTAACTAAATAACCTAACCTAGTTAGCTTACTATCAAATTAAGGTGTAACTAGAAGCTAGTTGGAAACAAACCTAGTTAGCAACTCCATTGAGCCACATGGCCATAAGGCCTTCCTACCATGTTCTTGAACCATCCTTATGACCACTAGATGACCATTACATTACCTAAGCCATGTGAAATGCATGTGAACACCTTATGATATTTCTATCATCATAATTAACCTTGATATTCCTACACACTTACCTCACGGCCATTCACTCTAAATTGGCTATTCCATTAGCATTTTCTTACACTTTGTGATACAAGTCTTCATCTTTTTCTCTCATCTCTCAAGAACACTCAAGAAATTTCTTTCTTCCTACCTTGAACCTCACGACCACTACACCAAAACCATACCTCCTCACTTCCATAATTTCATCTAATCATACTTTCTAAACCCAAACATCATTCTAAACACTTTTCTTTTAGTGAGTTTTATCTAAATCCTTCTCTAATGGCTTCAAAAATCAAGCTTTAGTTTCCTACTTTTAAGGTAATTTCTTGATTCTTTGATCCTAAAAGCTTTGATTATGACTTTTAGAATTGTTTAAGTTTGATTAGGGTTTTCTTTGGGCTACATGAAATCAAGAGGAGAAGAATCTTGAAGTTTATTGTCTTCCTTGAGGTAAGAAAGAGATTAACCTCATCAACTATGTGTTGGTGGTGAGGAAATAGATTATTTGTGGTGAAAATTTCATAAAGATTTATTCACTATATTATTTGAGCCTTCTTTATATGTGATTGATTTGTTTATGACTTTGAAAATATGATTGCATGTGTGTTTGTATGCTTATAGCTTTGACTATATGCTTGCCTATGTGATTTTGAAAGCATGTTAATTTATGTGTAATTTAGGATGTAATTCACATGAAGGAAATGTTGTATGAAGGTTCCAAAGAGCCTATGAGGCACACGACCTCAACACCACAAAGGGAACCTAGGATTCTAAATTATTTTCCTAATCAATGATTAAATGATTTTATGATAAGTGATTAAATTAAGTATTTTGCAAGGAATAAATGATAGAAAGAATTAAATAATGATTTATGTAATCTATATATGAATTTTGGCCAAGAAGCCATTTTAATAAACTAGTGATAACACTGTATTTTATATATTTTATAATGCTCTCACTAGGCTTCTTAAGGTTCAATTAGGCTTAGTTATGTTAGTTTTGTTACATTTTATGATATTAAACTGGATTGGACAATTAAACAAATTATTGCATAAATTAACCTTAATTATCTCTTTGGAAGTGTTTAGTAAACTGGCTATAACTTGAGTTGCAAATATCTGATTGATGTGACTTTTTCTTGTAGGAAAGCTTAGACAATTCTCTACAACTTTCATGAAGAACACAAAACTCAGATCGAACTCCTTGGATGTGATATTGAGCTTTGAAGTCAGAACAGATGAGCTGAAACTGGGTCTGAACACTCTGTAGTAATTGGACTATATCTTGAGTTCTAGGAATAATTTTGGACTCAAACTAAAGCCATTTTAAAGCTAAGATCCAGACCTACAACTTTCATGAAGACAACTTCTCTCAAAAATGAAAAAAATAGGAGACATGATTGTACATGTTAGCTTAATTATTATTAAAAAAACAAAAAAACAAAAACGTCATTGATGACGTTTAAAACTTAATCGTTAAGTTTTACTATGCAGGTTACTATGCATTGCATAGTAACCTTGAATTTGCCTATAAATAGGTAATTCATTTCAGAATGAATGGGTACATTCGGGGAGGGGGAATTCTGAGGAATTTCCTCCTCCCTCCAATTTCCTTTCTCTCTCTTTTTCTCCTTTTCTCTCTTTTAGTCTATGTGTAAATAAGTTTTAGTCTACTTTAGTTAAAGTGTGAAGCTCTTGGTAATAAAATAAGGTTAGATTTATTTCTCTATTGTACTATAATGTTTTATATTTTTAAATAATTATTATATGTGTTATATTTTGTTTCTGATAATTTAGAAATTACCCTTGTAAAGAGGAGTTTTTGATTTGTTGTAAACAAGATTTTGGCACAGTGAATGCTTTAACCCATTTACAAGTGGTGGTAATAGTTAAAGGAAACATGATATAATTATGTAATGGACTTTTAACGATGTAATTTTCGATTGGAACCTCCATTATGTGAGAATTCTAATTGAGTTATAAAAGGAATTAATCTTACTATTACTTTATTTACCAAGAGTGGATCTTTTTAACTCAAGTAAATAATTTTTATAGTAGTAACAAAATATTTACTTTACCTTAATTAATCTTCATCAATTCCCTGTGGATCGACCTCGGACTCCCGAGAAATTTATTACTTGAGACAACCTGCACTTGGGTTCGTAATACAACAATTAATCCTGCATCAAGTTTGTAGACTTGGTCAAGAAAAGTGTGCTTCAAGTTTTTAGCACCGTTGCCGGGGATCGAACTCGAGTCACCCGCATGACAGGCGAGAACACTCACCAATATACTACAAAAACTTGAAGCACACTTTTCAAAAACTTGAACCACACTTTTCTTGACCAAGTCTACAAACTTCATGCAGGATTAATTGTTACATTGCGAACCCAAGTGCAAGTTGTCTCAAGTAATAAATTTCTCGGGAGTCCGAGGTCGATCCACAGGGAATTGATGAAGATTAATTAAGGTAAGGTAAATATTTTGTTACTACGATAAAAATTATTTACTTGGGTTAAAAAGATCCACTCTTGGTAAATAAAGTAATAGTAAGATTAATTCATTTTATAACTCAATTAGAATTCTCACATAATGGAGGTTTCAATCGAAAAATATATCGTTAAAAGTCCATTACGTAATTATATCATGTTTCCTTTAACTATTACCACCACTTGTAAATGGGTTAAAGCATTCGCTGTGCCAAAATCTTGTCTACAACAAATCAAGAACTCCTCTTTACAAGGGTAGTTTCTAAATTATCAGAAACAAAATATAGCACGTATAATAATTATTTAAAAATATAAAACATTACAGTATAATAGAGAAATAAATCTAACCTTATTTTATTACCAAGAGCTTCACACTTTAATCAAAGTAGACTAAAACTTATTTACACATAGACTAAAAGAGAGAAAAAGAGAAAAAGAGAGAGAAAGGAAATTGGAGGGAGGAGGAAATTCCTCAGAATTCCCCTTCCCTGAATGTACCCATTCATTCTGAAATGAATTGCCTATTTATAGGAAAATTCAAGGTTACTGTGCAATGCACAGTAACCTGCATAGTAAAACTTAACGATTAAGTTTTAAACGTCATCAATGACGTTTTTGTTTTTTTGTTTTTTTAATAATAATTGAGCAAACATGTACAATCGTGTCTCCTATTTTTTCATTTTTGAGAGAAGTTATTTTCATGAAAGTTGTAGGTCTGGATCTTAGCTTTAAAATGACTTTAGTTTGAGTCCAAAATCATTCCTAGAACTCAAGATATGGTCTAATTACTGCAAAGTGTTCAGACCCTGTTTTAGCTCATCTGTTCTGACTTCAAAGCTCAATATCACATCCAAGGAGTTCGATCTGAGTTTTGTGTTCTTCATGAAAGTTGTAGAGAATTGTCTAAGCTTTCCTACAAGAAAAAGTCACATCAATCAGATATTTGCAACTCAAGTTATAGTCAGTTTACTAAACACTTCCAAAGAGATAATTAAGGCTAATTTATGCAATAATTTGTTTAATTGTCCAATTCAGCTTAATATCATAAAATATAACAAAACTAACATAATTAAGCCTAATTGAACCTTAAGAAGCCTAGTAAGAGGATTATAAAATATATAAAATACAGTGTTATCAAATTCTCACACACTTAACTTTTGCACTCTTGGGCAAAACACAAAAAATAAAAACTAGGGAACAAAGAAAAACGACACAGACTCAAAAACTAAAAACTCTAAAAGATTCAATTTTCAATAATAATAATGAAGAGCAACCAGACATTCAAGGGATCAAAACATTCATGAGATAACATTTCTTCACATCTCAAACCAACAAACAAGGAAACTTCAGTTGAAAAGAATGAATCAAGAATGATAGGTCCTCATAGAATTCACTTTCAATCTCTCAAGTGTTTAAAAAGTAAGTATTTCACTCTATTCAACCCATGAAAATTGCACTACCATAAGCTTACTTATCTTCTACTTCTCCGCTACTCAAAAATAACATATATACACAAATCATGAGGACTTTATTCAAGGTTGTAATAGGGTTAAGGTAAAGGAGGAAGTAATATAGATAAGACAAGTTAAACACCAAAAAGAATAAAAGAGCATTATGATACAGTTAGAGTGAAAAAGATGTTTGAGAACATTCAGTCTAAATTTCTCAAGAACTTCTTAGTTCTTTCTCATACAGGACAATGACCAATATCTGACTAATGTTTCGTTAAAGATCAATTGGTAGGTTGAATTCATTGTTAGGCTTGAACATTCTCCTTCTATTCCTGTTATTTCCAATCATCCACCCTCATTCTAGGTTTGAATATATCACATGGTGCCTTCTTTTGATTGTAGCAATAATCAGCTCTTTTTTTTTATAGGAACATTTTTTTCCTTTTTTTTTCTTTTTTATATAACCAATCTGCACACGTACCCGCACACTTATTCAAGAACTCATCAAATAACAAAGTCTATGCTCTCTTATTCCCTAAGGCTAGGTAAGAACATGGTTTTTCATTTAAGGCACGTAATGAGTTAGAAACAAAGAATGGTCAAATAAGCTCAAAGGGGTTAAGATAAGGAAAATATGCAAGGTTGGCTATTTGGTCAAAGTAGTTAATTCAAGAAAAAATATGTCTCAATCATGTTTATGTATGCATGTGAAAATGTAGCCTCAAAAAGAATCAAAGTAAGTTCTAGAGTAACAATTCCATGAGAAAAAATCACACAAGAAAGAAAAGAATGGTACAGATGTTCAATCCATTCATCGATAGGCTCAAAATCTCACAAGGCATATATCCATCATTCTCAGTCCACAAAAATTTCAACTTCCATAACCAAGCATGTGATGTTTAAGAAAGAAGACAATTTACTCAATCATGCAAATTTTCTTGAATCCATTTGCTACTTCCACACAAACTAGGTATCTACCCCAATCTAGATGCGTCTTAAGAGTAAAATTACATTCACAACAAAATTTACTCCTTACTCTGTCATCCTTAACTGGTTTAGGTTAGAAAATTACTGAAAAACATATAAACATGACAAACATATTAATAAACACACTTCCTAATTTTTTTTAAACAATTTTTTTTAAACAAATTTTTTTTACACAATTATTTACACAATAATTATTCACATTATCCTTCCCCTCAACCAGATCACAACATTGTCCTTAATGTTAAAATAAAATCGATAGGTAAAGGAAAGAAGATAGTACCTGTTACTGCAATTACTGAAAAAAGAAACCTCACACAAATATAAACAGAAACAAAGTACGACGAATAAAACCAAAGCTTGTAATTTTTTAAAAAGTTGGAGTGTCTTGACTGGCTTGCTTTTCATTTTGCATCCCTCACCACTTCCTTCTGACCAATCTATCTAAACTGTTACTGGATCAGAGCTGTCATAAGAAGAAGATATACAAGAAAATATATACATGTAGTTGTGATTGTGGCTCACATCTTCCTCTGATTTTACGTCCAGTAACGGCTTAAACGCCTTTTATGAGTCAAGGATAAGCTTCCCATCTAATTTTCTTATAAATTGACAAACAGGGTCTTTTTGAGTCAGATTCCCAAGACTATAGTGCACTTACTTGCCTTTGAAGAGATTTCACAAATTAATAAATTCACACTGCACAAATTCACAAGAATACGTCTCAAGAGTCAAAAAGATTTCATCTAATGACTCCTTACTCAGGTCATTCTTTACTGAAAAATATTTTCTTTTTTTATTTGCGAAAACCATCCACAAAGAACAACTTCGCTTGTTACAAGAAAAATTGACAATTTTGGCAAACCAAGACATGAAATTAAAAATTCATCGAAAAAAAAATCATTGATAGGTGTGGTTTAAAAAAAAGTGAGCCTATTGTAAGTATGGACAAAACATTTTTGGCTCATTTTGAATTCTTGAAGCAACAAAATTCACGGTATCAACCTAGGTTTACAAAAACTTGTTGAGAAAGTGACCAAATTGTCAAAGTTAAGTTGACACTTAAGAGGAAAAAGAAAAACAAACACTAAGACACACGAAATACTAGGAAAAAGAAAAAACAAAGATTTTTTATTAATTTTTTAATTTTTTAATTTTTTTTAATTTTTAAATTTTTTTTAAATTTTTTTATTTTTTGAAAACACATGAAATTAGAATACTATGGATCAGACTTCACTTGATTCAATAATCGATCATAGACAATAGAGTAGCTTTGGGATATTCCTTCTAATTAATTTCTAATTATTCAATTGATGGGGAGAATCCAGCAATTAATTAAAATTCAATTCCTTGGTCTAAACCTTTAATCTTAGGATTCTCATGGAAAATACCATAATTTTTTCACACAACCTATAACCTTCATTCCTAGATGATTATAAATCATGACACTTACTATTTATGATCTAGGTCATATGCAAACCTTCTGATTCTACATATACCTTACTAGATCAATTTATGAGTGGCCAATTCATAAAAGCATTAAGAATCATAATAAGCACTCAAATTGAATAGAAAATAAACTGATTAAAATTTCAATCTTAATGCATGTCGATTGAATCAAGTTACGTTTTCACCCTAAAAACACACAAATTAATTACACATAACAAAATAGAAGAAGAAATAGAAAAATAAAAAAATAAAAATATATACAAAGGTGTGGTATAAACCAACCACCATATAAATATTTACAAAGGTGTGGTAATAATCCAACCACCAAATATATATATTAATACATAATAAATAAATATTAACAAGGTGTGGTAATAACCAATCACTAAATATATATATTACCAAAAGTGTGATAATAAACCAACCACCAAATAAAAGAAAATAATAAAGGTGTGGTACAAACCAATCACCAAAAATAAAATAAAATAAAATAAAATAAAATAAAATAAAATAAAATAAAAATAAAAAAGGCGTGATATGAACCAACCACCATAAAAATAAAAATAAATGTAAAAATTAAATTATAGAAAAAGTAAAAGAGAGATGTTCCCCACTAAGTTAGTGCGTAAAATAAAAGGGAGAGTTTCCCCCACTAAGTTAAGATATATAAAAAAATTAAAAGGGAAAGGTTCTCCCACTGTTAATATGTATAAGAAAATAAAAGGGAGAATTACCCTCACTGTATAAAAATTAAAAGGGAGAGTTTACCCCCACTAAGTTAGTAAGGACAAAAAATAAAAGGGAGAGTTTCCCTCACTAGTTAATAAGGACAAAAAATAAAAGGGAGAGAATCCTCCCACTGTTAGTATACATAAAAATAAAAAAAAAAAGCTTAACTTTTTTTTATATATAAAATACTATTCACACTATTCACATTACTATTCACACACTATTCATGTTACTATTTACATTACTATTCATGTTACTATTTATGTTACTATTTACTCAAATTAGTGTGGGAGAATTACTCCCACTAGTTAGTGCGTTAATATGTACAAAAATATTTATACCAGAAATTTGTTCTTCAAATCAAGTTCCCTGGCAACGGCGCCAAAAACTTGATGCACACTTTTCTTGACTAAGTCTACAAACTTGATACGGGATTAATTGTTGCATTGCGAACCCAAGTGCAGGTTGTCTCAAGTAATAAATTTCTCGGGAGTCCGAAGTCGATCCATAGGAAATTGATAAAGATTAATTAAGGTAAGGTAAATATTTTGTTATTATGGTAAAAATTATTTACTTGGGTTAAAAAGATCCACTCTTGGTAAATAAAGTAACAGTAAGATTAATTCCTTTTATAACTCAATTAGAATCCCCACATAATGGAGGTTCCAATTAGAAAATACATCGTTAAAAGTCCATTACAAAATTATATTATGTTTCCTTTAACTATTACCACCACTTGTAAATGGGTTAAAGCATTCACTGTGCCAAAATCTTGTTTACAACAAATCAAGAACTCCTCTTTACAATGGTAGTTTCTAAATTATCAGAAACAAAATATAACACGTATAATAATTATTTAAAAATATAAAACATTAAAGTACAAGAGAGAAATACATCTAACCTTATTTTATTACCAATAGCTTCACACTTTAATCAAAGTAGACTAAAACTTATTTACACATAGACTAAAAGAGAGAAAAAGAGAGAGAGAGAGAGAGAGAAAATTGGAGAGAGGAGGAAATTCCTCAGAATTCCCCCTCCCCGAATGTACCCATTCATTCTGAAATGAATTGCCTATTTATAGGCAAATTCAAGGTTACTGTGCAATGCACAGAAACCTGTATAGTAAAACTTAACGATTAAGTTTTAAACGTCATCAATGATGTTTTTATTTTTTTGTTTTTTTAATAATAATTGAGCAAACATGTACAATCGTGTCTCCTGTTTTTTTTTCATTTTTGAGAGAAGTTGTCTTCATGAAAGTTGTAGGTTTGGATCTTAGCTTTAAAATGGCTTTAGTTTGAGTCCAAAATCATTCCTAGAACTCAAGATATGGTCCAATTACTGTAGAGTGTTCAGATCCAGTTTTAGCTCATCTGTTCTGACTTCAAAGCTTAATATCACCTCCAAGGAGTCCGATCTAAGTTTTGTGTTCTTCATGAAAGTTGTAGGGAATTGTCTAAGCTTTCCTACAAGACAAAAATCACATCAATCAGATATTTGCAAGTCAAGTTATAGCCAGTTTATTAAACACTTCCAAAGAGATAATTAAGGCTAATTTATGCAATAATTTGTTTAATTCTCCAATTCAGCTTAATATCATAAAATGTAACAAAACCAGCATAATTAATCCTAATTGAACCTTAAGAAGCCTAGTGAGAGGATTATAAAATATATAAAATACAATGTTATCAACTAGATCCAAATTTTATTTTGCTAAGTGTAGATTTAGGTGTTTAATTGATAAGAAATTAATTTAGTAGATTTTGAACCTAAAATCAAAGTAATATAATTTTTAGAATTAAAATTAGCATGATTAAATAATTAAGTTATAAAGTAAGATAAATGCTGATACTTAAAATTTACTAACGTATAACTCACCCTATGGGTTTTGAAGCGCATTAGGAAATTTTGAATTGTAATGTCTTAAGTAAAATTAAAGAAATGCAGTTTTTTGGGAAATAGTAGAAAACACTGATTTTACCAAGAATATATTGGAAATATTCTTTAAAGAGGGATTATTATGAAAATAATGAAAATAAAGTCACATTTTGATATTAAGTAAGAAAAATCTTATTTTGAGCTTAAAATATGATAGAAATAATTTACGCAATTGAAAATATACAGAAAAAAAATTACCTGACTTAAAAATAGTAATTTTTAGCTACGCGATTGAGAAAACGCGATAAAATATTTACGCGATTTGAAAATGTAAGAAAAATGTTTCGCGATTGTGAAAATACGATAATATCGCTATGCGATTGAACGCAAACAGCAGTTTGCTATCGGGCAGTTGTGGTGGGCCTGGTTATGTTGAATAATGATATCGCCAAGAGAAAGCGAGAGTATGCGTATTACTGTAAAAATAATAATTATATGTGTGTTTGAACCATACATCATGCATAAAAAAGCGTGTCAGCTTGTTTGGTTAAGACTGTATGCTTAGGAGGTTGAATTACACCTCAGTGCGAGTGCAAGTAGACAAGTGTAGGTCACTTGTTGACCTTGGGGGTGTTGGGGTGCGGGTACCTCACAATGGACAATTGGTAGCTCTCTTGTCCGTGAGGTAGACCGATGCAAACGCATCGACGATCCGGACCGAGACACTGTCCTATATCGAGATCTGGGGTATAATGTCTTGTACAATATCTTGATGTGCACGTTGATAAATTGATAGCACTTTTGGCCACGATAGCCGAGTTACAGATATGTCTTCTAGATCATTCACTCTGAAACTGTGTTTAGCTCTATGGAGTAGGAATGGATCTGTGTGTATATGCATAGTTGGTCAGCATATTGAAGTGTTAATTATACTTATTTGATTTATTATCCGTGATGTGATAATATGATATGTTAATATTGTATTTGTATGCTTGTTGTCGTTTTCTCTACTGCCATCCTAGTATTGATGTAGGGGGATCTCACCTCTTTATTATATTGCATCTGTTTTGCTATGTATGTTTGATAAAGACCGGGAAGACGAAGAAGCTAGTAATTCTATTTACTATCACTAGCCGTTTGTTTGTTGATTGAGATGGCAGCAAGATGACAGGTGTTAGGTTTTGTCTGGGTACAGTTCTATGGGGGGACTGATGCCTGGAGGTCTGATTTTGATAACTAACGTTTTGTATACACGGGAGATCTGATTCTGAACTTGAGTGGGACCCTTAATGGTATCCCTGTTTTGACGCAACATGCGTCGGTGCGCCTCAAGTTTATGATGCCCATTCGTGATCTCTAGGGTGGCATAACTTATACTCCGCATGAGGACTCTATGGTGTCTTCCATAAGGACCCCTATGAGGCTACTGTATCTGCCTAGGTTATTTGATAACAATGTAGAGGAGGAAGAGGAGGAGGATCCTTCCGAGGAACCAAATCCTTAGTTAGGAGTTTAGATTTTTTGTTTAGTAGTTAGGTCTGTATTTTACTTTTAATATATGTTTGTATTTATGTAAATTATTTGGACAAAGTTTGTAATATCAATATATATTTTGGTGTGTTTATTTTAATGATAAGTTTTACTTATGACTTTTTGGTTCAATTTATTTATTTTCTTTTATTCAGCAAATGAAATTTTAAAATCAACATTTTTACAAGATTAATTCTTTTACAACTTGGGTAAGTTTTATTAGAATTAGTCTTAAATGTGATACCCTATGGTGGGTGTTACATGTTCTCACTTTCCAGAAGGTATTTCTTCTTTCTTTTATTTGCTTCTGCCATTTTTGAGTCATAGAGTAGTCGTGTGCTCTTTTTTTTGGAGTGCACTTCCCTTTTTTTCTCAATGAAAAGAGTTGGGAGTGTCAGTTCCTGTGTCTCCTCAATGGCGTTGCCCTGTGGATCACCTCTTCCACCGTACTATGTGCAGCGGAGGTGTCCTTCTGAGGCTAAAGCCTTAGTGGGTGCGGACGCTAGTATGTGGGCATGAACAGTCCTTTTTGTTTGCCCTTTTTCATGTCTAAATCTTTTAAAATTAGTTGATTCTAACAACTGCTCACTGGCCTCTGTGGGTGTTTCCAAGAACTTAATGGTCAGGAGAAGGAGAGCGGCTAGGCTTGAGGCACCAGTTTTAGAAGTTCGAGAGCCGATTGAGGAAAATCCTATTTGAATTTGATGTTATCCGGGTTGGTCTACCCATGGGTTGGAGATAGGGGTGGAAATAGGCCAGACTGCAGGTTAGGGGCCTACAGCCTGGCCTGCTTGAGGCCTGGCCTAGCCTAACCTGTTTACTAAACAAGTTAGGTCAATGCTTTTTTAAAAGTCTGTTTAATTAAAAAGGTCAGGCCTCAGGCTATCTAATAGGCCTTTTAAGCTTGGTAGGCCGCTACTGCCTATTTAATTATATATAATATAATATATAATATTATAATAATTATAAATTATAATTATAATTATTAATTTATTATAATATATTAATATATTTTTTAATTAAATTTTAATAAAAGTCAATAATTAAAACTTAAGTTAGTAAGTTAGAATAGAAATAACATAGTTATTAATATATTTAACATAATATATTTATTAGAATAAAAATAATAAGTTAACACTCATTCCTTACTTTTATAGATGCTCACTACTTTCTTACTCTGATCTTTGATAGATGTGAGACTTGAAATACTAGAGTAAGAAAGTGACCAACTTGATATATCTCCAAGTCTCACATCGACCAAATACTAGAGTAAGAAAGTAGTGAACATCTATAACACTCACCCCTTACTTTTATGAATGTTCACTATTTTCTTACTCTGATCTTTGGTCAATGTGGGACTTGAAAGACTAGAGTAAGAAAGTGGGCAATTTGGTATATCTCCAAGTCCCACATCGACAAAAGACTAGAGTAAGAAAGTAGTGAGCATCTATAAAATTAGAAGGTGAGTGTTAAAATATAACAAAGGCATATTGGCTTTGAGTAGGCCCGTTGGCTTATTTCAATGCTTAAGCTATTAGCTTATGTAAAGACATATTGACTTATTTAAATGTAGGTCTATTAGCCTATATAAGACATGTTGACCTATTTAAAGGTAAGTTGTTAATCTATATAAAGACCTATTGGCCTATTTAAAGGTATGTCTGTTAGTCTATTTAAAGGCCTCATTGCAAAGTAGGCCTTTAAATAGGCTTTCAGGCCAAGTTAGGCTTTTAAAAAGGTCAGGCCAGGTCTTAAAAATCGGCCTATTACAGGCTCATAGGCCAGACTCAAGCCTTATAATTAAGATACAGGCCAGGCCTGTTTAAGGCAGAGCCTGGCCTGGCCTGGCCTGTTTCCACCCCTAGTTGGAGATGACACCTATGATTGAATATCCCAATTCCAGCTTAGGGAACAGCTCAAAAAACTTCAAGGCTACTTGATGCTTACTGAGCAACGTAGTAAGGATCACGAATTCCAAATCTTATCGTTGAAGAACAAAAGGGTGAGCTCCTCTCAGCAGGCAGGAGTGCACTAAATATACACATATGAAGATTTTTTCATTCGGTTTGGATTTCGGCTTCCCTTCAACGGTTTCTAACTTACCGTCCTCCGAACTCTCCAAATTGCCCCTTCTCAGATTTATCCCAACGGCTAGGCAAACATTGTGCCTTTGAAAGGATTTTCTAGTTGGTTTGGTTGCGGTGCTCGGAGAGAGCATTTTTCTATTTCCATACTCAATTTTGTCTACAAGGCAGTAACGTTCCTCAAAAACCTGGCTTTAGGTCTAGTCAAGGCAAGGCCAGAAGGTCTTCCATGTTTACCAAGAAAGTTACAAGGACTTCAAGGAAAAAAATTTTAAGTTGATGGTGGCTCCTGGAACTTGTCCTTTCTGGCTAGACAATAATGGAGAGTCCAAATTTAGCCTGTACTGGAATCGAGAGGCATAGAACATTCCTACTTAATTAATTGAGAATGAAAAATACCAATTGGACGAGGTTGAGGTTTAATGTGTTGACTTTTTTGCGATGTGGGTTCAACAAATTGGTATGATTCCTTCTAAGGATGTACTGGACACCCTTGATGACGAGACTCTCTGAGCCATTCTAGGTAGTATGGGCTGCCATTCACATTTAATTATATGCTCATTATGATATCTTGTAACATAGTATTTTCTCATTCTCTGACTCTTTGTTGGTTTTGCAAAAAGTTTGGCTACAATGGCAACCAGAAATACCTTGGTGGTCCTCGAAGCCCTGAAGGCCAAGAATGTATATGGTCCTTCTAATGTCCCTATGGTTGCTACTCCAGCTCCTTCACCCTCAATAGTTGAGGTTTCAGTGAATGAAGGGGAACCAATTCAGTTGGAGGATTCTCCTCAATGGCCGCTCGAGAGGTGAAAGAGGAGGGCAGTTGAAGAAGACAGGTCAGATGATCGGGGTAAGAGGGTGGCTGTAAAGTCTGGACGAGCTAGACCAATCAGCCTGTATTCAGAATACTCAGATCCTGGTCACTTTATAGACTTCAACATCCTCGATGATGAATCATGTCTCTAGGTATGATACAAAGGAGATCTTATCAGCCTTTCAAATGTATGCTCTCCGTCTGGCTGTCGAATCCCATTTTCTAGAGAGGTGCTATGACGATTATAGAAAGGAGATGGTAGAGAAGGTGTCGGAAGCTAAGCAGGGTGAATGGCAGGCTCTAAAAGCAAAAGAAGAGGCTTTGATGACTAAGAATGATGCTGAAGCCAAGAACCATGATCTAGAGAAAGAGGTGGCAGGCTTGAAGGATGCTTTGAAGCAGAGGGAAGCTAGATTGGTGGAAGTTCAGAGGGAGGTAACCGCACTCTGGACTGATAACGAGGGCCTCCATGCTCAAAACCAACAACTTCAAACTGGGGCGACCTCTCTGCAAGGTGATGTCCAGCAGCTTCTCATGGTTTGCACGAATATCAGTGGGGAGCAATTTCAAAATGTCATTGACCAAGTCCAGCTCTTCAATCTTGGGGTGGCCTTGACCTTGGATGTGTTAGATCTTGAGAGATTGATCCAAGACGGCCGCCTCTGGCTTCCCAGTGCTGTTCCAGAGGATCAAAGGGTTACTGAAGCTCTGCCCGCTGCCACCCGGGGTCCAGATGCTATCGGGGACTAGGCAGATGCCCTTTAATTCTTGCTCCCCTACGTGGGGTATTTAAATTTTGTTAAAATAATTGCCCCAATTGCCAAGGTGTTTAATTTATTTCTTTTCACCATTTAGAGTGTTGTATGTCTACTTGTTTTTCTCGGTCCCTCTTGGGTCCAAATGTCAATAATGGTATTTCTTACAACCATTTCATGGACTTATGAATATTTCTTATGGGAAAAACCATGGTCCAAGGTCCAATGCCCTTTGAGCACTTGGAATTCCCTTTAGGACTTCGGTATTCTCTTGTAATCAAAACCTTGTTTGGGGTCTATCGCCAACTGATTTGGTGTTTAGGATCTCACTTGACTTAGGTATAATTTTAAGTGGTCCTTAGCTGGGGTCTTTTAATGTTTATGGTTTAGTGTGTGGATTTTTCTAATACTTAAGATTTTTCTATTACACAACCTGTTTAACATAAGACAACATCATGACAGGTACCATGATGGCTCGACATAGATTTCAATATCTATGCTGCCAATAACCACGTAATGGTTTTAGCCAAGTGTCGAGGTTTTAGGTGTAAACCCTATAACTCGTGACCAACCTGCAAGGAGGGGTTTGGTGGGTTGTCCTCTTAACCTAGAAGCTAAGGCATTTCCTGATCTCATTGGGGAAGGGCTCCTAAGGCTACTCAAGGTGAAGTCCGGGTTGAAGGCCTCTAATCTTCAAAATCCAGCTCCTATCAAGAACGGGCTTAGTGGATAATTCCAAAGATGTCAGCCTTATGGACCTTTCGAGACTTTTTAAATGCAAATAGATGTGTAAAATCACTTTGCTTTATTGATTTGGTAGAGGACTAAGGTCCATACAAAGTGCTCCCACAGTAATTGGGATGGATCAAACATAAAGTAAACTAAGAGACTAGATAGCTATAGTACTTTCTAAGTTTGTCCACATTCCAAAAGTTCTTGACTGGCTTTCCTGTTAGTGTCTCCAATGTGTAGGATCTTTTTCCAATTTTGATCACGATCTGATAGGGGCCTTCCCAATTAGGAGCTAACTTCCCTTAAGAGGCATTCCTACCTCTGATGTCAGCTCTGTGGAGAACTAGGTCAGCTGACTGGAATTTCTTTTGATAACTTTCAGATTGTATCGTGCTATTGTTCTCTGCTTGGCGGCATCGAGTATATGAGCAACGCACCTTCTTTCTTCTATAAGATCTAGATCTTCTCTGATCATATGAGGTTACTGTCATATGAAAATTATTGGTGGCGCCAGCTAGATTCTCCTATCTCCACTGGGATCATTGCCTCACACCCATAAGTGAGCCTAAAGGGAGTTTCGTTTGTGGTAGAGTGGGGCATAGTCTGGTAGGCCCAAAGGACATGGCCTAGTTGTTCAGCCCAGTTTCCTTTAGCTTCATTCAACCTCCTCTTTAGTCCATGAATGATAACTCGGTTTACAGCTTCAGCTTGTTCATTTTTCCGGGGGTTCTCAACAGTGTGTGATTGGCATTGACTCAAGAAATGATTTTGATTATAACAAAACAAAGAAAGGAAGGCAAATGTAAAAGACAAATCCCAAATAGCATCAAGTCTAGAATATAGGCTTTAGATCTTATGTAAAGATAGTTGAAGTATTCATACTAAGCTCATAAAATATTTTCTTACTTAACTTAAATATGTTTTGCGAAATAAGGATTTATATCGGTTAAGATGATATTTAAGTTTAAGCAAAATGTTCTTGAAAACCTCTTTAAAATCTTTCTTGTGAAAACCCTTCACAAGAGCTGAAAGGCTAAGGCTCCTAACCGATTAGAGAGACCATCTAATCGGTTATTTGGCTTCATAGGAGCTAAAAACCAAAGATCCTAACTGATTAGAAGCTTACCCTAATTGGTTATTTGGCTTCACAAGAACTAAAAACCAAAGCTCCTAATCGATTAGGAGACTTACCCTAACTAGTTATTATACTTCATAGAAGCTAAATATTAAAGCTCCTAACTGATTAGGAAGCCCTCCTAACCGATTTTTCTAAATGTCAGAAGTCAAAATCTAAAGACCCTAACCGGTTAGCAATCTCCTATAATCGGTTAGGAGATGTATTTGGAGTCAGTTCTTGACTCCTAACTAATTAGGAGAAAATGTCCTAATCAGTTATCTGGGCAACCAGAACTTACGCTCAACAGCTATATTAAAGAGCATTTAATGCTTTCAACTACCTCAACAGCTCTTAATTGCTTTTAGTTATAAACTTAAGGTGTTTGGCATTTATGAAACGTAAGAGAATTGAGAAAAAGAAAAGAAACAATATGAAAAACATTTTCTAAGCATTGAATACTTGACTTTGACATTCCTTCAATCATACTCTATTTTTTAGCTTTAAACTTGTGAATCTTCAATACCCATAAGCTTCAATTTGTATTATCCACTCTAGAGAGAGAGTTTCATTTCTTCTATATCTTGTTCAATCTGTAAAGAGCATAAAGCATCCCTCAAAGAATTGTAAAGGGTGAAACATTCCTTGTTTGAAGAGGCTTAAGCTACAAAGGGTGAGGTATCCCAAGGTGGTGTTAAGTGCTCCAATTTGTAAAGGTTACAGGCACATGATTCAAGCTTGGAATTTAGTGAAAAATCTTGAGTGTTTACTTGAGGACTGGACGTAAGTCACAAGTGGATTGATGGCTGAACCAAGATAAAGCTTGGTGTTTGTTTTCTCTAAACTCTACTCTTTACTTTAAGCATTGTTTTATTGCTTTATCTGAATCCTATCTCTCTTGGTTAATTCATTTAAAAGTGAAAAGATTATATCTCTTCTATCCATTCATCTCTATCAAACAATAGCTTCAACGAAAATAAAAATTCAAGCATTTTGTGAAAGATTTGTGAACTTATTTTATATACTTAATTCACCCCCTCTTGAATATTGAGGCCACTTATGAATAAGTGGTATCAAAGTTAGACTCTTGTGTAAAGAGTTTAGCAGCTTCAAGTGAAATGATGGCTTCAAATGGTTTTTCTAATGAAGGTTCTTCTATTAATCAACCTCCCTATTTCAATGGTGATGATTATGCATATTGGAAAGAATGAATGAAAATTTTTATTGAAGCTATTGATATTGATGTGTGGGATGCCGTTGAAAATGGTGCCTTTGTTTCCACACGTATAATTGATGGTGTAAGAACTAACACACCTAGAAGTGAATGGCCAGATGAAGACAAAAAGAATGTTCAATACAACTTGAGAGCCAAGAACATCACTACCACATCCTTAGGGTATGATGAATTCTTTAAGGTGTCAAATTATAAGACCGCCCAAGAAATATGGGATACCCTACAAGTAACCCATGAGGGCACAACTGAGGTAAAAAAGATCAAGAATAAACACTTGCACTCATGAATATGAATTGTTTAGAATGAATTAATGAGAAAACATTCAAGAGATGCAAAAAATATTTACACATATTATAAATTATCTTGCTTCATTGGGAAAAACTTTTCCTAATGAGGATCTTATTAACAAAGTCTTGAGGAATTTGAGTAGGAATTAGCAACCCAAGGTGACAGCTATTGCAGAATCAAGAAACTTATCAACAATGACCTTGGCCACCTTATTCAGGAAGCTCCAAGAGCATGAATTGGAGCTAAATAGGCTCAATAGAAGTAAGGAACATGACAAGAAGAAGAAGAGAATTACACTCAAGGTCACCTCATCTACAATAGAAGATAATGATCAAGATGATGGAGATGGCATAGAAAATCTAGAGCTAAATAAGGAGAATTTTAGTCTCCTTGTAAGGAAATTTGAAAAATTCTTAAAGAAGAAGAGATTTCAAAGAAAAGCATATTTTCCTCCAAAGAAGACATATCACAAAGGAGAAGGAACTTCATCCACTCTAACATGTTATGAATGCGGAAAACCGGGACACATGAAGATGGAGTGTCCTGTGTACCTCAAGAAGGCATATAAGTTTGAGAAGAGACCTTCTAAAGAAAAGAAAGGAATAAGAGCATACATTACATGGGAAGATAATGATATGGACTCCTCCGATAGCTCGGAGAATGAAGAAGCTCATTTATGTCTCATGACTAAAGAAAAAAAAGAAGAAGTAAGTGACACTAAGGTAATTTCTTCTAACCTAGACTCTTTACCTTCTAATAATGAATTACAAGATGATTTTCAAGAATTGCATGATGAATCCTTAAAGCTCACAAAAATTGTTTTATCTTCAAATAAAACAATTTCCCTATTAGTAAACAAAATCTCTATGTTGAACAATGAAATCAATGAACTTAAATTGAAAATGAGACCTTAGGACTTATTGATGCTAACTCATTATGCATAACTTGCTCATCACTTGATAATGCATCCATTCAATTATCTTGCTTATCATGTAAATCATTTGAAAAGGAGGTTGAGGATTTAAAAAATAATCTTGCATAATTTACCTTTGGAAGAGACAAATTAAATATGTTATTGGGGAAGCAAAAATTTGTTTTTCAAAAAGTTGATTTAGGATACAATCTAAATAATCATCAAAATTCTTATAAAAATTTTTTTGTTTCCTCAAGTACATCAAGTAGCCCCTTTATCTAATGCTTTCATTGTGGTAAGAAAGGGCATAGTGCATCAACATGTAATGTAAGAAAGAATATCAACACTAAGGTTGGAACTAATAGGATTTGGGTTCCTAAGGGCACCTTGCCCAGTGCTAACACACAAGGATCCAAGAAAATTTGGGTACCAAAGGTGAAAACTTGAATGTGTGTTGTAGGTGTGTTTGAAGACCAAAAGTTCAAGTTGGTATCTTGATAGTGGTTGCTCCAAGCACATGACGGGTGATGGATCCAATTTCTCCTTCCTTGCACTAAAGAAGCATGGACATGTCACATATGGGGACAACAATAAAGGAAGGATCCTTGGAGTTGGAAAAGTTGGTAAGAATCCCTCTACTTCAATTGAAAATGTCTTGTATGTAGAAAGACTCAAACATAACTTACTTAGCATAAGTCAATTATGTGACAAAGGAAATAAAATCATCTTTGACTCAAATTGTTGTATAATTGAAGGCAAAAATGATAAACAAGTTAAGTTTGTTGGCCATAGAGTTGATAACATATATATGATTAATCTTGATGATATTGCCTCTCAAAATGCAAAATGTCTTATTAGTAAGGAGAGTGATTCATGACTATAGCATAGGAGAATTGCTCACATTCATATGGATCATCTAAACAATAAGAGAATTGCTTACATTCATATAGATCATCTAAACAAACTTGTTTCTAAAGATTTAGTAATTGGTTTACCAAAGCTCAATTTTGAGAAAAATAGACTTTGTGATGCATGTCAAAAGGGTAAACAAGTAAAGGTCTCTTTCAAAGTTAAAAATGTTGTTTCCACCACTAGACCCTTACAACTTTTGCATATGGATCTTTTTGGACCATCAAGAACTATGAGCTTTAGGGGTAATTACTATGCTCTTATGATTATGGATGATTACTCTAGATATACATGGATACTATTCATTGCTCATATGAATGATGCCTTTCATGCATTTAGAAAACTTGCAAAGGTTATTCAAAATGAGAAAAATTATAGCATTGCATCCATAAGATGTGATCATGGTAGAGAATTTGAAAATCAAGATTTTGAAATATTTTGCAATGAAAATGGCATTGAGTATAATTTTTCTACTCCTAGAACTCCATAACAAAATAGAGTGGTTAAAAGGAAAAATCAATCATTAGAGGAGTTAGCAAGAACTATGCTCAGTGAAACAAATATTCCGAAGTATTTTTGGGCGAATACAATGAGTACCGTTTGTTATGTTATGAATATGGTCATGATAAGACCAATTTTAAAGAAAACCCCTTATAAACTATACAAAGTAAGGAAACCAAATATTTCTCACTTTCATGTCTTTAGTTCTAAGTGTTTTGTTTTAAACAACGGAAAAGATAACTTAGGCAAGTTTGATGCTAAATCCGATGAGGAAATATTTCTTAATTACTCTCTTAGTAGTAAATCCTTTAGAATCTATAATAAAAGAACAATGACAATTGAAAAATTAATTCATGTTGCATTTGATGAAACTAATCCAAATGATTCGAGAAAGGATTTAGTTGATGATGTTGCATAAATTTTATCAAAAACTCACTTGGAGAATGAAGAGAAGGAAGCCAAGAAGCGAGAAGAAAGCTCATTTGATCCCCCAAGGCAAGAGGATTCACCAATCATAGACCTTCCCAAGGAATAGAAGACATCAAGATATCATCATCTTGACAAAGTGATAGGTGACGTATCAAAAGGGGTAATTACTCGAAACTCTCTTAAAAATGTATGTAACCATATGACTTTTATTTCTCAAGTTAAACCTAAAGACATAAATGAGGTCATTAATGATGAACATTGAATCTTGGCCATGCAAGAAGAACTAAACTAATTTGAGAGAAATCAAGTTTGGGAATTAGTTCCAAAGCCTAATGATCATCCCATAATTGGCACCAAATAGGTCTTTAGGAACAAACTTGATGAAATAGGTTTAATAACAAGAAATAAACCTAGGTTGGTTGCAAAAGGCTATAATCAAGAAGAAGGAATAGATTATAAAGAAACTTATGCTCCCGTAACTAGATTAGAGGCCATAAGAATGCTACTTGCATATGCATACATTATGGATTTCAAATTTTTTCAAATGAATGTTAAAAGTGCTTTCTTAAATGGTTTTATACAAGAAGAAGTGTATGTGAAAGAACCTCCTAGTTTTAAAAACTTTGAACTACCCAACCATATCTTTAAATTGAAAAATGCCTTGTATGGCTTAAAACAAGCTCCTAAAGCTTGGTATGAAAGGTTGAGCAAGTTCCTTTTAAAAAAGGCTTTTCTAGAGGAAAGGTTGATACTACTCTTTTCATCAAGTATAAAAAGGATGATATTCTTCTTGTTGAAATATATGTTGATGATATTATATTTGGTGCTACTAATGACTCTCTTTGTAAATAATTTGTTAATATTATGCAAAGTGAGTTTGAGATGTCCATGATGGGTGAGCTCAACTTCTTCCTTGGTCTCCAAATCAAGCAAACAAAGGATGAGACCTTCATAAGTCAATCCAAGTATTGTAAGAAACTGCTCAAGAAATTTGGAATGGACAACACCAAGCATATGGCTACACCAATGAGCACTTCTTGTTATTTGGACAAGGATGAAGAAGGTAAATATGTAGAAATCACAAAATATAGAGGTATGATTAGCTCACTCATTTATCTTACAGCTAGTAGGCCAAATATTATGTTTAGTGTGTGCATGTGTGCTAGATTTCAAGCAAATCCTAAAGAATCACACCTAAGTGCTATAAAAAGAATTATGAAATATCTAATAGGCATTTCACAAATGAGATTGTGGTACCCTAAAGGTGCCTCATGTAGTCTAATTAGTTATTCCGATTTTGATTTTACTGGATGCAAAATGGATAAGAAGAGCACTAGTGGAACATGTCATTTGCTTGGAAGCTCACTAGTTTCTTGGCATAATAAGAAACAAAATATTGTGGCATTGTTTACAGTTGCAGCTAGAAGTTGTTGTGCTCAAATCCTTTGGATGAAGCAACAACTTCTAGACTATAGTATAGAACTTGATCATATCCCTATAAGGTGTGACAACACTAGTGCAATCAATTTGTCTAAGAATCCCATTTTGCACTCAAGAACAAAACAAACAGAGATAAGGCACCATTTCATAAGGGATCATATTCAAAAAGGGGATTGCATACTTGAATTTGTTGAAACCACTAAATAACTAGCTGACATCTTCACTAAACCATTAAACAAAAAAGCATTCTTTTATATAAGAAGTGAACTTGGCATATTAGATCAATCATGCATTTAAACTCTTGTTGCACATTTCTTTTTGCATAATGAACAATCTTTCTGCATAATATGTTAAATTTGAGTTCCTTGCATAATTTTCTTGCATCTTATCTTAAATCCAATACTGACTTGAGCGTCGAAGTGTCCCCCAAATTTGTTTTGCAGGCACTTGATCCATGCTTAAGTCCCCCAATTTCCATTAATCAAGTTCCTGATAAAGAAAAATGTTTTCTGGTTCTTCTAAAGAAGAAAAATTCTGAATTTTAGATGTTCTTGAAGTGATTAGTATTAAGGAAAAGGAAACCAAGCTAAGATGGAACAAACTGATGCTTTAAGGACTAATTTCTTGAAGATTTTCTAATCTTAGAAGTGCAATAATTAGTTAGAAGAAGAAAATAATCTGTTATGTGGGTTTTGGAACTATTTTGTCAAGGAAAAGGGCTCTCTGCCAAGCAAAATAATCGATTAGAAGGCTCCACTAATCGATTATGGGTGTTTTGGGATTTCCTAGAACTATTTCAAATTAAGTGCTAACCGATTAGAGACATTCTCTAACCGGTTAGAGGACACTTGGTAACCGGTTACACAAAGCATTATAACCGGTTACTAGACAACAAAAACCACTCCTAACCATGACCTCTTTCACGTACCAAGCCCCTTTCCTCCATTGTCATCTTCCTCCTCAAGCACCCACTCACTCAAACACCTCTCCCACTCCAAATCCAACCAAAACCCACCACTAAAACTCACTTTCCACTAATTAAAACTTTCATTTTCTTCCAAATTTTCACCTTCCCTCTCACTTTCTCTCTCCTCAATCGAGCCCTAGCCTTCATTTTCAACCATGGCAAGTAGTTCTTCTCACCCTAAGCGTTCTCGCACCAAAAATCCAAATATACCCTTGCCAACACCCACTTCACCTACTGACCAAGACTTCTCTATTAGCCTCAACATTGGAATGTACTTCTCCCACAAAAATCAAATGAAGGCATACATACTACATTTTCATGCGCGACGCCTCATTCAACCCAAGTACATGGACTGGGACTTCGTTGGAGAAGGATTCACATTCCTCACAGAGCTTTTAGAATTCCATGGGCTAAAAACTCTTGTCACCACAAATCCCGGGTATTTCTATCTTGAACCCACAAAAGTTTATTTCTACAATTTAAACATCATTGGTGTAAATCTAGTTTCTGAATTTAAGAGGCATAGAATTGTTGTGTCACCGAGTCAATGGACTCCTCTGTTTGGTCTCACTTATTCTGGAGACAAATTCCATGTGGAAAATTACAACTCATAGGAGGATTTTGATCGAGACCAAGCAGTAGCAAGTATACTTTAACCAAGAATTCAAGTGCCAAAAGGATCTTTTACTACTAGTATTCTTAATTTACAAGATCATTTTCTTCACTTCATAGTAACATATATCTTAGTACCAAGGGCAAACAACTATGCCTTGGTTGAAGAAGAATACATTTTCTTGATATGGGCACTTAAAAGACGTGTGAAAATAAATTGGCCTTATTACATCATGCACTACATGATAAAAGCTAAAGAGAAGGTAGTTATGGATCTTCCTTATGCCCTATTGGTTGCTCATATTCTAGACCAATATAAAGTCAACTTACAAGATGATGGAATTGTGCAAACTATAGGTCCCCACAAGTTTAGACTTGCCTCTCTAAATCGCATGCAAGTGAAGAAAGTAAATGGTGAATGGATCTATGGTCGTGGACATGTGGCAGCAGCACAACAAGAAGAAATTCCTGCTACCCCGGCTGATGTGCCTATGGAAGAGGCCCCTGCCACTAATGATGACCGCATCTTGGAAGCCATAGCAAACATGCAAATTAGTATTGAAGCTCGCATTGCTGATCTTAGAACCTATCAAGAACACAACAACACAGTCATCTATGATCATTTGAGTGCTATGGAAGATCGTTTGGATAGGCTTGAGCGTCGTTACCCAACACCAGAGGATCATGGGGCTTAGACATGGAGTACTTATTTTAATTATAGTAATGTTTATGAACTTCTTTATTTTTAATTTCAATTATCTTTTGGATATGATGTTTATTATCTTAGAACCATGACATGCTTAACTATAATTAGTATGACTTGAATGTTTCTATTTATGAATAAATTACTGAAATATGCTTATATTGTTGATAAATTATTACTTGAATGGTCATGCACTCCCTCTCCATTGTTTTTTTGATCATGACAAAAGGGGGAGAAGGCTCTTGGTTTTTGAGAAAATAAAGTAAAATAACAAAAAGTATATTTTTTTTAAATGGTCTTGGAATTCCAAAACAAAGGAGGAGCTATGCATCTCTGATTCAATCACCTCTTGAATAATAAAGGGGGAGTAAGCCTCCAAATCCTGTTATGAATTCTAATAATTATTTGAACTAACATTTTCTCAATAGTTGTTTGTCATCATCAAAAAGGGTAGAATGTGATTAGCATTGACTCAAGAAATAGTTTTGATGATAACAAAATAAAGAAAGGAAGGCAAATGCAAAAGAGAAATCCCAAAGAGCATCAAGTCCAGAATATAGGCTTTAGATCTTGTGTAAAGGTAGTTGAAGGATTCACACTAAGCTCATAAAATGTTTTCTTACTCAACTTAAATATGTTTTGCAAAATAAGGATTTATATCTATTAAGATGGTATTTAAGTTTAACCAAAATGTTCTTGAAAACCTCTTTAAAATCTTTCTTGTGAAAACCCTTCACAGGAGTTGAAAGGCTAAGGCTCCTAACCGATTAAAGAGACCATCTAATCAGTTATTTGGCTTCACAGGAGCTAAAAACCAAAGCTCTTGACCGATTAGAAGCTTACCCTAATAGGTTATTTGGCTTCACAGGAGCTAAAAACCAAAGCTCCTAACCGATTAGGAGATTTACCCTAACCAGTTATTATGCTTCATAGAAGCTAAATATTAAAGCTCCTAACTGATTAGGAAGTCCTCCTAACCAGTTATTCTAAATGTTAGAAGTCAAAATCTAAAGACCCTAATCGATTAGCAATCTCCTGTAATCGGTTAGGAGATGTATTTGGAGTTAGTTCTTGACTTCTAATCGATTAGGAGAAAATGTCCTAATCAGTTATCTGGGCAACCGGAACTTATGCTCAACGGCTATATTAAAGAGCATTTAATGCTTTCAACTACCCCAACGGCTCTTAATTGCTTTTAGTTATAAATTTAAAGGCATTTATGAAACATAAGAGAATTAAGAAAAAGAAGAGAAACAATCTAAAAAACATTTCTAAGCATTGAATACTTGACTTTAACATTCCTTCAATCATACTCTATTTTTTAGCTTTAAACGTGTGAATCTTCAATACCCATAAGCTTCGGAGTTTCATTTCTTCTATATCTTATTCAATCTGTAAAGAGAGTGAGGCATCCCTCAAAGAATTGTAAAGGGTAATCCATCCCTTGTTTGAAGAGGCTCGAGCTACAAAGGGTGAAGTATCCCAATATGGTGTTGAGTGCTCCAATTTGTAAAGCTTACAAGCACCTGCTTCAAGCTTAGAATTTATTCAAAAATCTTGAGTGTTTACTTGAGGACTGGACATAAGCCACAAGTAGATTAGTGGCTAAACCAGGATAAAGCTTAGTGTTTGTTTTCTCTAAACTCTACTCTTTACTTTGAGTACTATTTTATTGCTTTATTTGAATTCTA
Organism: Ormosia semicastrata; assembly: GCA_029884595.1. Classification (NCBI taxonomy): domain Eukaryota; kingdom Viridiplantae; phylum Streptophyta; class Magnoliopsida; order Fabales; family Fabaceae; genus Ormosia; species Ormosia semicastrata. The sequence goes on along the minus strand of JAQQTO010000053.1, from coordinate 49,718,127 downwards.
TCTCTCTTGGTTAATTCATTTAAGAGTGAAAAGCTTATATCTCTTCTATCCATTCATCTCTAATAACCAATAGCGTCAACGAAAATGAAAATTTAAGTATTTTGTGAAAGATTTGTGAACTTATTTTATATACTCAATTCACCCCCTCTTGAGTATTGAGGTTACTTGGTAACACGGTGCTGCAGTGATGCTTAATTTTCAAATCAGCAAGTAGCTCTTCGAAACCCTTGTCTCTGAACTATGTTCTGTTGTTTGTCATAATGGATTTCGGGACTCCAAATATAGTAATGATATGGCACCAAGTAAACTTTTGGATTCAGGCAGAGGTGATAGTGACTAAAGGCTCTGCTTAATCCATTTAGTGAAGTAATCCAAGGCTACCACCAAGAATTTCAGCTGTCCAGGTGCTTGAGGGAACAAACCCAGAATATCCATACCCCACCTGTAAAATGGCCAAGGTACGGACGTCATAAATAGTTCCTCATGTGGAGCATGATAATGGTCTGAGTGTCATTGGTATTTTGTCACAGACTTGGACATGTGCAAAGGAGTTGGCCTCCATTATAGGCTAATAGTATCTAACCCTGAGTACTTTCAAAGCTAAAGCTTTGCTTCCCAAGAAGTGTCCACAGCTCCCCCCATGGATCTCAGCTAGTACATATTCTGCTTCTTTGAGAGTGAGGCATTTAAGGAGAGGCGAAGAAAAACTACGCTGGTATAACTGCTCTTCATAGATAGTATACCAGACCGTAGTTTTGACTAATTTGGAGGCTTCATTCGGGTCTTCAGGATGGACACCAGACAACAAGTATTCCATTATTTGCGTGATCCAGGTATGCTCTTGTCCTATTTGGAAAAATGATGTTTCCATGATGGAAAGTTGCGAGAGGGTCTCTTAGACCACTGAACAGTTGTTACCCGGACTCTTGGTGCTGGCCAACTTGGACAAGAGGTCGGGCCTTGAATTCTATTCGCGGGGTATGTGCTCCACCTTCACTGTTTGGAAGCTTTTGAGAAGCCCTTGTACTTTCGTTAGGTACTTCTATAAGAGTGGCTCCTCAGCCTGATAATTACCTTGAATCTGGGAGATCACAAGTTGGAAGTCACTACACAGTGTAATCTTTGTTGCTCCCAATTCTCTAGCCATTACTAATCTGGCAATGCATGCTTCATATTCTTCCAGGTTGTTTGAAGTGGGAAATTCAAACTTCAGGGAGTTCTCAATAGTTACTCCTTCTGAATTTTCAAGGATTACCCCAGCTTCACTCCCCTTGGGGTTAGAGAAACCGTTAACGAACATAGTCCATGATATTTCCTCGAGGTCACTGGGGTTCAAAGTGAGCTCAGCAAGGAAGTCTGAGAGCGCTTGTGCCTTGATTGCTAACTTGGGCTTGTACGCAATTTCGAACTCGAAAAGCTCAATAGACCAGGCGATCATTCTTCCTGCTAGGTCCAGTTTATGTAATATTTGGCAGATAGGCTGATCCATCCTCACCATCATTAGATGGCGTTGGAAGTATTATCTAAGTCTTCTAGTCATGACAATGAAGGACCTTGCAGCACCTTGCTCATAAAATAAATCGACTTCTGACCTTTGACCGTTTCCCTGATAAGTACTGAGCTCATGGCCTTCTCATGTACTAAGAGGTACACATACAATGTCTTATTTGGTTTCAGCCTTGTCAAGATGGGTGGGGAAGACATGAGGTTTTTTAAAGATGTGAAGGCATTCTCGCATTCCTGTGTCCACTCAAAACTCGTCCCCTTTTTTTAACAACTTGAAGAGGAAGAGAGATTTGTGAGCAGCTTTAGCGAGGAATCGTATGAGGACCGCAATCCATCATGTCAATTGTTGTACTTCTTTAATGTTCTGAGGGCTACGTATGTTGAGCACCGTCTTCCATTTGTTTGGGTTCGCCTCAATTCTGTGGTGAGTCAGCATGAAGCCTAAGAACTTGTCGACTTGGACCCCGAATGCACATTTTTCTATATTAAGCCTCGTGTTATGCTTTTTCAATTGCGTGAACACTTCTTCGAGGTCTGCGTTATGTGATCCAGATAGTGGGATTTTGACTATCATATCATCGATGTAGACTTTTCTCCCTACTTTATCCTGAAAGACCTTGTTCATCATTCGTTGGTAGGTGGCTCCTACATTTTTCAAACCAAAGGGCATTACCCTGAAGCAGTAGCTCGCCTTCTCAGTGATGAAAGTGGTTTTATCTTCATCTCCAGGGTACATTGGGATCTGATTATACCTTGAGTAAGCATCTATGAAAGGCAGCAGTTGGAAGCCGTAGGAGCTGTCAACCATTTTATCAATGTTAGGGATGGGGTATAGATTTTTAAGTCAAGCCTTATTCAGGTCCGTGTAGTCCACACATATCATCCACTTCCCATTTTACTTTTTCATTAAGACCACATTGGAGAGTCAAGTGGTGTATGAAATATCCCTGATGAAGCCAACACTGAGTAGCTCTTTGACTTGCTCTTCGATAATTTGTTGTCTCTCAGGACTAACTTTTCTATTCTTCTGGGAGACCGGCTTGGCGTCTCATTTAATAGATAAACGATGGTAGATGAAAGCAGGGTCAAACCCAGGCATGTCGGAGGACGTCCAGGAGAAGAGGTCCTTGATTTTCTGTAAGAGCTCTATAAGTTAACATCTTTCCTGTTCTTCTATATTTGCACCTATCTTGGTGACTTGATCAAGCTTGTCACCCAGCTGGAGTGGAAGCAACTCTCCTTTTGGTTGGGGTCTAGTACCTTAGATCTCTTCACGGACATCTATCTCAGTCATAAAGATGTTTACTTGTCCAAGGCCAGGCTAGATGTGTGTGTTTTGGTTTTGTTGGGGGCCTTGTAGATTTTGAGGCTTTCATTGTAGCATTTGCGAGCTGCGATCTAATCGCCTTTAATGGTGACCACCTTATTATTCTTATTGAGAAATTTCATGGCTTGGTGAGCAGTAGATACTATAGCAACAATGTTATTTAGCGTAGGTCGACCTAAAATAATATTGTATGCTGATGGGCAATCCACAACTAGAAACTTGACTTTGATAGTTCTGTAGACTTTGTCGTAGCCCAGAGTCATGCATGTTTCAAAGTAACCCACCGGGGTAACCTTTTCCCTAGAGAAACTTGTGAGCTCGCCATCATAAGGGGTTAACGTAAACAAAGGGAACTCCAATCTCTCAAAGGCATCCATGAACATGATGTCCGCCGAGCTTCCTTGATCAACAAAGATACATCGGACCTCGACGTTAGATATTATTTTAGAGATAACTAGCAGTTCGTCTTGATCCTAGATAATATCTTCGTAATCCTTATTTAAGAAGGAGACGGGTGGTCCCTCCCTGTCTTTAGCACGGGGTTTGCGCATATAGATGGAAATGCTTAATACCGCCATCCATAGTGCTTTCTTCTAGAAGTTGCTGGATGATCCACCACCTACAAACCCTCTAGAGATGGTACTCACTAGCTATCCTTTCTGTTGCCCCCACTTTAAGCCTTTCGATTCTGCCAGTTTTCAGCATCACAGCGAGGTGGAGTCCGAGATTTTCTGGTAGGGTTGCGGGTTCTTCTCCTCTGACACAGAGCCGGACTTCGCCTCGTACTATGGCTACCTCTTCACTCCCCGCGTCTTTCACAATTCTCATTATTTCGGATGCCACTTATGTACTTCTGCAGTTGTCTTTCCTTAATTAAGGATTCAATGACATCGCGGAGTTGGAAACATTCTTTTGTTTCATGGCCATAACTTTTATGCCATTTACAGTGTTTCGAGTGATCCTTCTGAGCCAGTTTCTTTAGAGGAGGTGACCTCTTAATATCCTAGAACTCGATCTGAAGCACCTCTCTAAGAATTATTTATTGTGGGGTGTTCAAAGGAGCATAGTCAAATTTTTTTGGCTAGTACGTATCGCCCTTAAAGGAGCTTCGAGGCTTATTTTTCTGGTGAGTGGGCTCACCTTTTTCCAGACTCTCTTTAGCCTTAGTAACTTCCTCTAGTTCGATGTACTTCTGGAAGCAAAAATGGAATTGGTCCAAAGTCTTTGGTTTCCTTTTTTTCCAAAGAACAGAAGAAGTCTGAATTAGTCCGGAGGCCACTCCAGGCATAATGAAGAGCAATCCTGTCATACAGGCTATGTATATGGACACAAGTGTTATTGAATCTCTTGATGTATTCACGAAGGGGCTCTTTGCTCCCTTGGCAAATTCCAGAAAGAGAATTAACTGACTTGGATGCTCCTTGGCGGTGGTGTAATGCAGGAAAAAGCGTTGTCTGGGGTCATCCCCCCCAGTAATGGATTTTGCTCGTAAGGTGACAAACCAGTGGAGAGCGCCCTTCATTAAAAAGAGAGGGAAAACGCAACACAGTAACTTTGGGGGTCCCACAAGGAGCTACATAGGCTGGACGTAGGCGCCTACGTGTTCCTGAGGGTCCATTGTCCCATTATAAGGCTCCATGTTGGAAGGAAACTTGAAGTTTCTTAGGACATTATATGCCATTAATTCATCTGAGAAAGGATATTCTTGACCGCCAGGGGCCGGGACATTATTTCCAACAGCATTGCTGGCTTCGTCATGCAACGACCTTCTCCGGTTGTGGGGCACATTTAGTCTTCTGTTATCATTCTCCTCATGTATAGACCTCTCCAATTCATCTAGCCAATGATGTTGGTCATCTAACTAGCGATGTTGTTCGTTGATCTACACTATTTGTTGGGTCACCAATTCTTAGAGGCGATTTTTGGTCATCTTGGAACGAACGGTGCCTTGGTTGGACATGCGATCAGCAACATCGTCGTTCAGGGGGCTTAGGCATGATTGCACTGGGATCCTAGACCCTTGAACAACATTGTTGGCTCCTTCCCCTGAGCGACAAAGTCTGTCTCTCATAGATACTCTGCGCAATGGGTGGGGGCTTTCATCAGAAAGTGAAGTTTCATAGCCATCACGCAGATGTTTCGGGACAGGTGCTTGGTTTCTCACTGCAGAGGCTTCAACAACAAGTGGTGGAACAGGATGAGAAGGGCGCTGCGTTGCTGGTCCCTGGATTTGGTTTGTAAAGGGCTTCACAACGTCCTTTCTTAAGTGTTGTCGTGTGCTCACCATGGTTGGGTGGGATTAGAAGTTTAATTTTCCCACAGACGGTGCCAAAGTTCTGATGTGGATTTAGATATGTACTTGAGATAGGCACGTTACGGTGGTTTCCTTCTTGCACCGTAGCAACTGAACATGTCAAGACAAGGGGATTGGTACCTGCAAAGGGACTCCAACACTCAAGTCAGGCTATGCATAAGTAGAGTTATGGTATAAGTGATAATTTACTGATGTCTGTTTAAGGTTACTTAGCCTAATATTTATAGAGCGTGTATAAAATTGTAACGCAATCTGTATTGAATGTAAGTATTTAGGATTAGTATCCTGGTAGAGATTATCATCCAATTGTTATTGGGGTAAATCCCTATAATTTAGGAACTCATATATGGAAATTACTTAATAATCTGAGATAGTTATGAGTTCGATAATATCGTAAGATGATGATTGGCAATTGCATATATTTTGGGATATATCTTCTGCACAAATCTAATAATCTTGATTTTATGGCCCAATGTCATTTGACGTGCATGGCTTCGAGATCTAGAATACCGTCAAGGCTTTAAGCTGAGTCAATTAGGGTGGATATGCTTACGTCCCAACAGACTCAAGGAGATTTTGCTAGGTTATGTGTCGAAGTTGACCTCACCAAAGAACTCCTGGCCAGGTTCACCTTGTTTGGGAGGGAGATTAGGCTTGAGTATGAGGGTCTTCACCTAGTTTGCTTCAAATGTGGAAAGTATGGTCATAAATGTGTTGATTGTATAGATGCTTACCCACTAGTTCCTAAAGCTTTGGTAATGGATGGATATGTTCATAGTCAATCGCAATCAACTGGCGAAGAAAGGGAACAAGATCCCAGAGTTCATGAAAAATAAAAGGAAATAGGTTCTAACTTTTAGGAGGGAATGGATATCGATGGATCTTTTGGGGCCTGCATGATTGCTAAGAAGCCACAAGAGATAAAACAAATAACTTTAGGCAAAATGATAGGGTCACTAACAAGGTTACTTCTAAAAAGGGGGTGGGGAGTCAAAGAATTATGTCAAATCACTCAATAATAGAAAAATCTCGATTTGATGCCTTAAATATTGTAACAAATGCAAAGGCTGCTATTCTAGTGAGGGTTTGCGACGAAATGGAGAAACTCTGTACAGGTTTCATTTGGGGCAACACCTCTGATAAAAGATGATGTGATATGCTCTCTTGGAATGAAGTTTGTAAGTCTAAAGAGGCATGGCGCTTGGCTTTCGATCCTTTAGATATCTATGTGACTCTTATCCCATGAAGGTGGGATGTGGGTTGATTACTAACCCTGATGCTCTCTGGGTTAGAGTTTTACATGCCAAATATAAGTATGGAGACCAAATTGTTCCCAAAGTCAAGGGTAAACGATTAGGCCCAAAGAATAACATGATAATTGTAACACAATTTTAGAGTATCAATTTTAAAGAGAAATAAATTAAAAGAATAACTAAAGAAATTAAAGAAAAATATCAAATGATTAAAAATAAATATATATTAATTTAAATGTAAAATTAAGTAAAGTAAATTGGGTTTTATTACCATATGTAATATAACTAAGATTCAGAATCTACCAAGATTAATTTTAACATTAACTATGTCAAATTATTTTATCCACATAATTTAACTCATGAACATCTAGCGGAAAGTATGTGCTCACGAAAAATATATTAATAAAACATTTAAAATATTAATCATATGTATGATAAAATTTTCCTAATTAATAGTAATTATTAAACCATCAAATGTATTCCTAATAAAAAACTATAATTGATATCCAATAATTATCACTAATATTTAAATAATACAAATAAATTACCAAGCATGAGAAAAACATGATTGAACTCATCTTAAAATTCATTCATATAATCTAATAAGAAAATAGAATCAATAAACATTAAATCTTAAATTTGGGTAAAAATAATTTAACATAGTAATGTTAAAATAACCAAAATTTCATTATTCCTTTAATACAAAAAATTTAACAAGACACAATAAGATTAAAATATAATAAAATCATCTCACTAAAATTTTTCATTGTGCACAAAAACCTATTTGCTAGGGGTGGGCATGGTTCGATTCGACATGAAAAACTAAACCAAATTGGTAAATCGATTTGGTTTGAAAATCGAATTAGTTTTTTTGGAACCGAGCCGATTTTCTTTTGGAGTCAAATTGGTTTTAGTTCGGTAAACCGATTTTGAACCGGTTTTGAGAAAAGGGATATTACGCGACCAGAACCTGGAAAAACATATTCACAAGCAGATGGGGTGCATAGTTGGGTTCTTGCAGAACTTCGATCGCCACCAGCTTCTCACCAGAAAACACATTCACTTTGTCAAAAGACTCCTTCCCTCTGCTACTCCTCCCGTAATGCTAGCTAACTCTTCACTTCTCTTTGCTTTCTCCAATCCCTCTTGTTCTTCTCCTTTTCAGTTATTCTGACTCGCCGTTGTTGGGTTTTGCAGGTATCAGATTCATCGCCGGAGCCGGAGAAACATAGTGTCTCTCCTGTGGGTTCGACACCTTCCCCTGAGCCCGTGAAACAGAGTCCAGTGAGAGAGGCGCAATCTCAAGCGAATGTGTCTCTTTCCCTTCCAATTCTGGAATTCAAGGAAGGGACGAGATGTTCATGGAAGTTTTCTAAAGAAGCTCCCAGGCTGTCTCTGGATAGCAGGGCCGTCGTAGATATGTGGTGCTATGTTGCTTCGTAAATGACAGAAAAGAGACTAGGGTTCTTCATAGATGTGGATTTGGAAATTTGATATTGAGATTTGATTTTGTGTAATAAGATTTTAATTTAAAATGTAATTTGGGTTAATGAAGTTAATTGGACTGAATTAGAAACTAGTTAATCAGATTGTAAAATTATTGAAAATAGTTTAATTATGAGAACCGATTCTCTCTAGAATAATTTTACATGGTTAGATTTAGTTCAATTTATGGAATGATTCGGTTCTTGTGGGTTTTATGTCCACCACTGCTATCTGCACTAAAACAATGTTGCACTGCCTCACTTTCTTCCTATCTCGGACGACGCGCTCTTGAATCAATTCCTGCTCTTTTTCTCTCCCACGAACGCACAACGCTTTCTCTACTGTTTCGTTTCTCTCTCTCAATTCTTTGTGACGGTGCTGTACCACGTCCAATGTGCTTCCTTCTCTCCAGTTGACTTTCTTTCTCTATTTATAATAAATTTTGCACGGCCCGCTGTAGCTTTTTCTTCTCAATTTGTTGTCCACCACAGCTCTTGTTCACGGCCCACGTCCCATTGGCAGCAAGTCTTCCTCTTTTTATCCTCTTATAATTTGCTTCCCACAATGCTGTTCCTTTTCTTCAATTTGCCCAATTCATTTCTTGCTTCTTGGGCCGCGTGCGGCTTCTTTCATTTTTTATTTATTTTATATTTGGACTATTTTCTTATTGGAGTTTCGAATTCTTCTTTGAATTTAATTAGACTTTGACTTATTTTTCATAAATTTTGAAATTACACATAAAAATTTATTTAAGAATATTTTAAAATAAATAAAAAATTAATTTAAAAATACACATTAATTCTAATAATTATATTTATATTTTAATATTTTAATCCAATAATAAAATATTTAGATAATACAAAGAGTACTTTCGTATACTCATCACACCTTCAACTTATTTATTGTTAGTCCCTAACAATTTTTATGCAAAAGAGAGTAAAGAGACTAAAAAATGATAAAATAATTCATCAATTCACATTTTCTAAATTCACATATCAAAACAATCTTAGGAATTCAATAGCTATATCACAAGCAATCCGCCTATAGTAGTTCACAAAGTATGTGTGTGTTCCAAATTATATCCATCTAATCAGAAGTCTCGACACATGCAACATCAAGACTATCTCAAGCAAAAGGTTCAACTTCATAACTCAAGAGTATAAAAGTATTTTATGCGAGGATTCACTCTATGGAGTTGACAATGGGTGTACACACACTCTCATGGAAAATTAGGCAATTAAATACAAGCAACAAGCAAACATTGATCTCATGATAGGAACACCAACAAATGAAACTTCCACGAATCTTTCCAAAAACTTACTCAAAATCAAAACGGTCAACACAAAAGGTTGTAATGTGGCTTAGGTTTGGGGCTACATAAAAAAAATGGAAAAGGATTCAAAAAGACTTCCAAGTACATACAAAGGGAATCTTATTAAATATCTCAACAGATTGTACTTCTCACTTGATGTACTATGTAACTTTTCAGATCATCAAATAATAATTCTTGTCTTTCTTCTTCTTTTTTTCTTCTTCTTTTTTTTTTTTTGAACTATTTTATGAACAAACACATGCTACTTTGGTATTCTTGTCATTTCTTCCCAACTTTGACTTTTTTTTTTTGGCAAAACTCAAGTGAAAGAAAATTCAAATTCCATACTAAGTATACACTCGGAAGTAAAAAGGGTAGAAAAATCAGTGTATAGGCTATACTCCAATGTGGAAAAACATGGATGATGTGGGTATATGAAAAGAAAATGCTTTTTTTTCTCAAAGTTAGTCACTATGGGTCTATGATGGAAAGGGTTAGCTTGAAAGGCTCAAATGTAAATCCTCAGTTGACCTTCGTCATATCTCAGGTATATCTATCATCGTACCACAAATCATATAATGATGTTCTCAAAAGAAGTGCCTAATTCAACAGATCAATGAACGTTTATCACAATTTACTACATTTGTAGGCTCTCAATCCTCTCCAAAACTCACATGAATACTTAAGCAAAAGAGTTCTCTAGCTACATGTGTCAAATCACCATCTTACCACAAAACTTGGATGAGTGCATTAGAGGTGTTGTGGATGCTTCAACAAAATGATTATGGTGGGTTTGGTGAATTCACAAAGATGGCTATGAATGAGAATGAATACACATGTGATAAAGATGCACGTGTGATGCAAATTTTAAAAAAAATTGATGCATGAAAATATGTCACAGAATTCTAACAAGCTTTTTAAATACTGAATTTGCACCACCAATACCCCCAACTTAAATTGAACATTGTCCTCAATGTGTAAGATTCAAAATTGAATGGAGAGTAACTAAAAGGTTAGAATACACTTGATAAGTGATGTGAGCGGCTCGCTAAGCACCAAGGATGATAACATGAAATGACAAAATGAAACTAACCTGCAAACAAAAACAAACAAAACAACAAAGAAACAAAAAGGAAAAGAAAGAAAATAAAAAAAAACAAAAATAAAACAAAAATAAAACAAAACAAATAAAGAAAAACATACATGCATGGTGTGGTCAAGGTTGATAGATCGAATCCACAAGTGGAATGTCTTCCACTTTCGGAACTTGCCTATCAATTAAAACTTTAAGGCGTTGACCATTTACTTTAAAAATTCGACCATCCTTAGGATCCTCTATTTCTACCACCCTATGTGCAAAAACATTCTTCACTACAAAAGGGCCAGTCCACCTAGACCAAAGTTTTCCTGGATGCTTATGGAGTCTAGAATCATATAAGAACACTCGATCATTAGGCTTAAATGTTTTCCTCAAAATATTTTTATCATGAAATGCTTTCATTTTAGCCTTATAGATTTTAGAGTTCTCATAAGCATCATTTCTCAACTCCTCTAACTCGGTCATCTGAAATTTTTGAAGCTTACCTCCTTCTCCCATATCAAAATTGAAATGCTTGATGGCCCAATAAACTCAATGCTCGAGCTCCACAAGTAAGTGACAAGGCTTTCCAAAAACAAGCCTATAAAGTGACATGCCTAAGGGAGTTTTGAAAGCCTTACGATAGACCCAAAGTGCATCCACTAGTCTCAAAGACCAATCTTTGTGATCCGGGTTGACCGTTTTCTCTAAAATTTACTTAATCTCCCTATTTGTAAGCTCTAGTTGTCCACTTGAGTGGTATGCAGTAGAAATATTATGGACCACCTCGTATTTTTTCATCAAAGCCTCAAAAGAATGATTGTAAAAATGTGTGCCTCGGTCACTAATGATAGCACGTGGTGTACCAAATCGAGATAACACATTCTCTTTGAGAAATTTAATTACTGTCCTATTATCATTGCTCCTGCAAGCTGCTGCTTCCACCCATTTTGACACATAATCTACTGTCACAATAATATATTGATATCCAAAAGGAGGAAATGATCCCATAAAATCAATGCCCCAACAATCAAAAATCTCAATCACTAAAATTGGGTTTAAGGGCATCATATTACAATAGGACATAACTCCTAACTTTTGACACTTTTCACATGAGCTACAAAAATTGTTTGCATCCTTAAATAAAGTGCGCCAATAAAATCCACAATGCAGAATTTTTGCAGCAGTTTTCTTCATTGAAAAGTGGCCCCTGCAAGCTTGGGAATGACAAAATTCTAAGACGCTAGCAATTTTTTCATCAGGGATGCAACGCCTTAAAATTTGGTCAGGGAAATATTTGAAAAGAAACGGGTCATGCCTCCAATCCACTAGTATCTCACTTGTAGCCAAATAATTCACAATATGAGCAAATCAAGGTAGAGAAGTAACATAAAATAAATGTTCATAAGGAAAATCATCTCTGATTGGCAGGTGGTCAAAAGTGTCCTCAAATGTGAGCCTTGAGAGATGGTCAGCCACTACGTTCTCCACTCTGTTCCTATCTTTAATGGTGATGTCAACTTCCTGCAAAAGTAAAATCTACCGTATTAATTGTGTCTTCGCATCCTTCTTTGTAAGAAGGTATTTAAGGGCTGCATGATATGTGAAAATGATAATAGGAGAACCAATCAAGTAAGCATGAAACTTATCCAAAGCAAACACTACAGTTAGCAACTCTTTTTCAGTAGTGGAGCAATTCATCTGAGTACTATTTAGAGTTCTACTAGCATAGTAAATGACAAAAGGCTTCCTCTCTCTTCGCTGTCCAAGAACAGCATCTACAGCAAAATCACTAGCATCATATATGATCTCAAAAGGTAAAGTCCAATTAGGTGGCTGAATTATTGGTGCTGAGGTAAGCTTGCCAATTAGGGTTTTAAAGGCCTATTGACGAGCCACTGAAATGGGGCATCTTTAGCTAAGAGGTCACATAGTGGTCTAGATATAGTGGAAAAATTCTATATGAACCTCCTATAAAAGCTCGCATGACCAAAAAAAGATCTCACATCCTTTACTATCCTAGGTGTAAGCAACTTAGAGATTAATTCGATCTTAAATTGATCAACCTTTATCCCCTTAGAAGAAATAATATGCCCTAAAACAATACCTGAAGGTACCATAAAGTGGCATTTTTCCCAATTTAAAATCAATTCTTTCTCCACACAATGAATCAACACCTTTTCTAAATTCAATAAGTAGTCATCAAAAGAAGATCCAAAAACAGTCAAGTCATCCATACAAACTTCCATGCAATTTTCAACTGTGTCCCTAAAAATGCTCATCATGCAACATTGAAAAGTAGCAGATGCATTACACAGTCCAAATAGCATTCTACGAAAGGTAAAAGTACCAAAAGGACAAGTGAAGTGGTTTTATCTTAGTCTTCTAATGCAATTTCAATTTGATAATAACCAGAATAACCATCCAAGAAGAGAAAAGACGACGAGCTACTCATTCAAGAATTTGATCAATAAAAGGGAGAGGAAAATGGTCTTTCTGGGTGGCAGCATTCAACTTTCTATAATCAATACACATCCGCCACCCAGTCACAAGTTTTGTAGGGACTAACTCTCCTTGGTCATTCTTCACAACAGTAACACCTGAATTTTTAGGAACAACCTGCGTAGGACTTGCCCATTTACTATCACAAATAGGATATATGATTCCTGCATCTAATAGTTTCAACACTTTATTCTTCACCACTTCTTTCATAGTGGGATTAAGCCTGTGTTGGAGGTCTTTACGAGGGATAGTTCATTCCTCCAAATTAATTTTATGAGAATAGACTAGAGGACTAACACATTTTATATCAGCAATGCTCCAACTTAAAGCTGACTTATGCTTACTTAAGGTCCGAATTAACTTCTCACTTTGAGATTCAGACAATTCAGATGAGATAATAATAGGAAAAGTATCACCTGGACGGAGGAAACATGCTTTAAACCTTTAGGAAGAGGCTTCAATTCAACTTTCGGTGCTTCCATACTTGAAGGAATTTTTTTTCACCTTTTTCAGGCAGCTCTTCGAACTTTGGTTGCCATGCCCGATTACCATAATCCTGAGTTCTATCAAAAATAGCATTAATATCAACTATATCAGATGAATCGTTGATAGAATCAAACTCAGAATTAACAAGAAAATACTCAAGATGATCAAAATTATAAGTTGTAGAAACTCCCTTATCCATGAGTGAGTTAATCATGTATATGTAATGGCCCTCATCATCATCTTCTGGCTGTTTCGCAATATGGAAGATATTTAACTCGAGAGTCATATTTCTGAAAGACAGCTTCATGAGCTCATTCCTGTAATTAATAAGAGCATTAGCAGTGGCAAGAAAAGGTCTACCTAAAATCAAAGGACTTTTAGAAGTAGTTTCAACAGTAGAGCTAGTGTCGAGGATTAAGAAATCAACAAGATAATAAAATTTATCAATTTGAATTAAAACATCCTCTACCACACCCCGAGGTACTCTGACTAAACGGTCAGCCAACTGTAATACCATAGTGGTTGGTTTGAGTTCTCCCAACCCAACTAAAAATAAATAGAATATGGCATTAGATTCACGCTAGCTCTTAAATCTAACAAAGCTTGCCCAAACTCATGATTTCCGATGTTGCATGCAATGGTTAGAAAACCAAGATCTTTGTACTTGGGAGGAATCTGCTGCTCAATTAAAGCACTAACTTGTTCGGTCAGGAACGTTGTCTTCTTCATATGGTGCTTCCTCTTAACTATACACAAATCCTTGATAACCTTTGCATAAGTAGGAACTTGTTTAATTACACGCAAAAGTGGAAGATTGATTTTTACTTGCCTTAAATTTTCTCAAGGATTTCATTCTTAGAATCTAGAATTCACGTGCTTGATTTTAAAGCTTAAGGGAATGATACCTTAATAGGGCTCTTTCTCACCTCATGTTCCTTGGGTAGCTCGACATCACTGTTGTCCTGATTCTTATCAACATCCTCTGTGTTGTTTGTTGTTGGGATGTGTAATGATGTACCACTTCGTGTCACAATGGCATTCACATCTTTTAACTTCTCTTACGCTATGTGTTGACCATGGGGGGCATACTAAGCTTAAGAAGGGAACTTACCTCGCTCATTCACACTCAATGAGTTCATCAATTTGGACACTTGACTCTTTATCTCATTGTTTTCTTCAACAACTTGAGTAATCAAAGATTCGAACTTCTGGTTGGTCTTTCCTTATGCCTCAATAAAAGCATGCAAAGTGTCTTCTAAAGGACTCTTGGAAGATGAAGGTGCATGATATGGTGCATGATATGATCAAGGTGACTGTGCAGGCGGCTGGTTTTTAGATTTCCAGCTAAAATTGGGGTGATTGCGCCACCCCAGATTATATGTATCATAGAAAGGTGAAAAAGACTTCTTGTACATACCTAAGATATTACATTGTTCCTCGTACATCCCTCTCATCTCAGTAAATTTTGGACAATCTTGGGTGAGGTGATCTACCCCGCCACACACAAAACACGGTCCAAAAGACTCTGCATGATGAACCAAATGTGTTAGCTTTACGTCCTTAGTCTTTAACATCTCTAGCTCCTAGTAAGCATCTCAACCTTAGCCTTTAGGTTATCCTCTTCCCTAAGATAGTAAATTCCACCACCATTTGGGTTTTCTATAGGTCGTGACCTATTTGTGCTCTCAGTGGCACTAGGTCCAGTCCAAGTGTGAGCTTTTTCAGCAAGCTTATTAAAGTATTCTATAGCCTCATCATGATCTTTCTATAAGAACTCTCCATTGCACATTATCTCCATAAATTAGCACTCTCTAGATGTAAGTCTCTCATAAAAATAGCTCACTAAACGCTAATTCTCATACCCATGGTGAGGACACATACTCAGCAACTCCTTAGATCTCTCCTAAGACTGATATAGAGTCTCACTGTCCTTTTGTGCAAAGATGGAGATTTGCCTTTTCAAAACATTGGTCTTATGTTGGAAAAAATGTTTATTAAAGAAAGCTTGAGTCATCTCATTCCATGACCCAATAGATCGTGGTCTCAGCGAGTATAGCCAACTCTTAACTCTATCTTTCAATGAGAAAGGAAAGTACTTTAGTCTCACAACGTCATCAGTTGCATTTTGACTATGACAAGTCTCAACTACTTCCTCAAACTCCCTAATGTGCAAATATAGATTTTCATTTCCCAAGCCATGAAAAGTAGGGAGTAATTGTATCATCCCTATTTTAAAATTCAGTCAGGGAGTATTAGTTGGAAACATGATGCATGATAGTGTGGTAGTGCGTGTATGGTGGAGGTAATCCTGAAGGGTCCTAGTGGGTTGATCTCTGTGTTCACTCATTTTCTCAGAATCAGAATTGTCAAACAAATGAATAGAAAAATCAGACTCAGACTCAGACTCTGACATAGGTCTACAAGCAAACTGACTTGAAGCATCTCAATACTTGTTCATGTAAGATAGAGAAAACTGCAACACTAAATTAAAAATTAAAAAAAAGAAAATAATAAAGATGCAGCAATATAAAAGAGGGAACAAAGTTATCGTCTTCACAAATTGCTGAAAAGGAAAATTGTCTAGCAATTCTTTTACCGTCTCCCTGGCAATGACGCCAAAATTTGATTGCGCTCAAAGAATAACACGATAATTGTAACACAATTTTGGGACGTCGATTTCACCGAGAGACAAATTAAAAAAATAACTAAAGAAACAAAGAAACTAAAAGAAAAATATCAAGTGATTAAAAATAAATAAATATTAATTTAAATGAAAAATTATGTAAAACAAATTAGGTTTTATATTAGATGTAAGATGACTAAGGTTCAATCCACTAAGATTAATTTTAACATTAACTATGTCAAATTATTTTACTCACATAATTTAACTCATAAACATCTAACAGAAAACATGTGCTCACAGAAAATATATCAATAAAATATTAAAAATACTAATCATATGTATGATAAAATTTTTTTAATTAATAGTAATTATTAAACTATCAAATGTATTTCTAATGAAAAATCACAATTAATATTCAACAATTACTACTAATATTCAGATAACACAAATAAATTATTAAATATAATAAAAATATAACTTAACTCATCTTAAAATTTATTCATATAATTTAATAAAAAATATAATCAATGAACATTAAATTTTAAAATTAAATAAAAATAATTTAATATAATAATATAAAAATAATCAAAATTTTATTATTTCTTTAATATAAAAAATTTAACAAAACATAATAAAATCTACTCACTAAAAATTTCTATTATGCGCAAAAATTATCTGCACTAAAACAATATTGCACTGCGTCACTTTCTTTCTTCCTATCTCGGACGGTGCGCTCTTGAATTACTACTTCTCTTTTTCTCTCCCACGATCACAGAGCGCTTTCTCTCCTGTTTCGTTTGTCTCTCTTAATTCTTTGTGGCGGCGCTGTAGCATCTCTAATAAAAAATTCTTAAATAAATACGGTTTATCATATTATTACTTAGATACTTAAATTATTATTTAATATATATAAAAATATTATTAATAATTGATGTAATTCTATAAAAATTTTTATTATCTTACATATATTAAATAATAATTTAAATACCTATAATAAACTGAAACACTCAAAAATTACTCCACGTCCAATATGCTTCCCTCTCTCCAATTGACTTTCTTTCTCTATTTATAATAAATTGTACACGGTCCACTGTAGCATTCTCTTCTCAATTTGTTGTGCACCACGGCTCCTGTTCACGGCCCACGTCCCAACGGCAGCAAGTCTTCCTCTTTTTATTCTCTTATAATTTGCTTCCCACAATGCTGTTCCTTTTCTTCAATTGCCCAATTCGTTTCTTGCTTCTTGGGCAGCGTGCGGCTTCTTTCAATTTCTTTATTATTTTATATTTGAACTATTTTCTTATTTAAACTTCTAATCTTTTGAATTTAATTAGACTTTAATTTTTTTTATAAATTTTGAAATTAAATATAAAAAATATTTAAAAATATGTTAAAGTAAATAAAAATTTAATTTAAAAATATATATTAATTCTAATAAATTTTATTTATATTTTAATATTTTGATCTAATAATAAAATATTTAAAAAATACTTTCCTACGCTCATCATAAAGGTTATATGTTGAATGGTTGGAGGGGTATTACGAAGGTTTGGAATCTGGTGGAAAATGGCATTCTTTGGGTTCTTAATTGGTAATAGCTGACTACGCACTTCTTGGATGATATATGGGTCCCAAAGTTAGGGTTTCTTAATGACCATGTCACTAGCATACTATATGATTGGGAAATTAACCTCCTCATGGCTCATTTTGCAGACAACAGCAGATGGTGTTAGAATATTCTGTCCCTCTACCTTCGTGAAAATGTGTGCTTTTTTATTACGAGTTTTGTTATCTCTTTTTAAAATATTTTTTTAATAATTCTCTTATTATTTAATAAAAAAATATTAAATAAAAAATTAAATATAATAAATATCTTAAAAATATAAAAAATATTTAATATTTTTTTATTTAATAATTAAAAAATTATTAGGAAAATGTGTTAAGAGAATTAATAATTTTCTTTTTTATTACTGGTATTAAATCACCTTCTCTGGGGGACCCTCAAACCGTCCGGTGTGGAGATTTTCTTTTAATGGTGTTTTCTTTTATCAAAACAACATATTCAGTTTCCATGAATGAGTCTGACTCTTCTTTCCACAATCCTCTCTTCTTTTGTATTTGGTTGCGGTGAAGGATATCATCGTGGTTTTGGTCTAGTGACATTTGTCCTCATTGTGGGCAATTTCCAAAAACTGTAATGCATGTAATCCGTGACTGTGATGAGGGGAAATGGATCCTCTCCTATAACATGAGAGTCCTGTTTGTTTGTAAAAGAAAATTTTTATTGCATGCGGTATTTATAAAAGATATCGCATGTAATATATATTAAAAATATATGTATTTTTAACTAACATTATTTACTTTGAGAACAGGAGAGGATACTGATCCGTGATAAGACTTATGAGATTTCGAACATGATGATTCAGCCTAGTAATTGGATTGCTTTTTTTAACTTGGGTCTATATGACTAGCTAAGGTTTAACTTTAGTTGTCGCCTTTCGAGGAGGTATGGAATAAACTGGTATATTCTATTTGCAGTGTTAATTTGGATGGCATGGCATGAAAAAACTGAAATGAAGTGGTTTTCGCTTTGGCCCCTGATGGCCACCACTATATCTTGTTTCGTGCTGTGAGCTTGGCTAGACGTATCTTTTATAACCTATATAATCCATCTCCCCTATACATGTAGCATATGACTAAAATAGAGATCCTGGTGAACTAGCTTTTTCTTCCTAGTGGTGTTGTTAAGTTAAATGTTGATTGATCTATTAGGCATCTAGGTATGCTAGCAGCATGCGGTGGATTAATTAGAGATGTTGCAAGAGACTTTGTTATAGGTTTCACTTGCAACCTGGTTGTCTGCGCTTCTGTGATAGCTAAGCTCTGGGCTCTTTTCCATGGGTTCTGTCTAGCCAAGTCCTCGAGATATTTTAAGGTGATTGTTGAGTTGGACTCATTGGTTGCCATTCATTTGGTTCGGGAGCAATGTACAACTTCCCTTCAATGCTTCCAACTTGTTAGAGATATTCAGGGCTTGATAGGAGATAGCTGGGAAGTTTCTCGCCGGCACTTGTTCAAAGAGGTTAATCATGCTGCCGATCACCTTGCTAATGCTGCGCATGGAGTTGCTTACTATGATTGCACTACGTTCTAGCAGCCTCCCCAGTCGTAGCGTAGCTACATATCGTAAGATACCATGGGTCTTGCTTTGTTTCATTTTGTAGTGTAGTTTGTTTGTGTTGAAAATTAAGTGGGAGGGTTAAAATTTTATATTAGTAAGAAATGAATTAACTAAAACTATATAAGTGAGAAGAATTGGACTCAATCTGAACACTTAGTTTTGACTAACCATATTTAATTTTTATTTTTATCTGTGTGATAATAATAAATTTCAAATGAAAAATAAAATAAAATAAAAAATAACCTAATTTTATGCTGTAATGTTAACCAAAAATGGCAGGACTTAAACACTATCAATTTTGTACCTGATCCATATCCCTGTTTCTTTGTGAGACCCGGTTCCGTTTCTATAACCCATTCCCCACGTTGCAAAACTCATAAACCCATAACCGAATTGACTCGTGGCCCCAACTGAAAATTCCAAATAAAAAATAATAAATTAAAACAATAAAACAGAAAAAAGAGACAGAAAATAAAAAATAAAAAAAATAAAAAAAAATTCAGATCCCTCATCCTATACATAATTTCAATTTTTTATCACATTTTTTTATATTGTTGTTTATATTATTAATCACGTTATTTTTTTTATTCTTTTATTTAATCATAATTATTAAAAAATATAATAAAAAATAATGTAAAGCAGAAAATAATTGGAGATTCTACGCACGCTCTCTCTCGTCTCTTAACCCCATTTCCCCACCGTACGCCCCTGAATACTCAACCTCTGCAAACCCAAGATTTCACCCAAACCCCAGCCACTTGTCACTCCCTTCACCTTCCCCGTACCACCAGCCATCACCAAATTTCCCTATGTACACACGCAGTTCATGTTTCTTCCTCTCACTCACGCGGTTCGGTGTTCAAGCAGAAGGGAGAAAGTGACTTCCATCTCCACGCCAGGAAGGACAGAAATCTGCGAGAATGGCGGAAAGGTTCAAAAATCAGATGAGGAAGTAATAGAGGTGGAAGGGTTAGCGTGAAGAAGTTTTTAACCTTCCCTCATACCAACCCTCTCCAGATGGCATCAGTGACCATAACCCTAAGAAGGCTATCAATTGAGCCTACCTTTAATCCCAAGCACTGGTAAAAAAGGGGGTTCGGTCAACAAAAGGAAGGAACGATAAAAGGAGGGAGGTGAAAACAGAGAGGAAAAAGAGAGAAGGCAGAAGGAGATTTGGTGAAAACGAAGGTGCTAAGGAAGGGAAGAAGCCTGGGCGAGTGAGCGTTCAAAAAAGAACCCCATATTCTCAGAAGCAATCCCAGCTTTAGGAACTCTCGGGGTAACCAAATTTCCTCTTTTGGTTTAGTTCATTTTAATTTTTTAGTTGTTGAATGTAATGTAAGCATAGAGATGTGGTTGTTTGAGTGATGGTTTGAAGCTCGGCAATCTATGGTGATAGCTGTTCGTAAGGTTTTGATGTTATTATTATACTTATCATGATGCACTCGATCTGTTTGATGAAAGTCTTGAATGGTTGCTAGTTTAGTTTGTGTAATTTGACTGAATTCATTTTTCTTTCAAACTAAGCATGGCTTTCCATTTTGTTATATTAAAAATTGATTTGTGAAGTTAAACTGATTTGGTTTCAATGATGAGTTAGCTGGGGTTATTGGTTGAAAAAAAACAAAAGACAACAGAACTGGGATGGGCTGCAGAGTTGCACAGGTTCAGCTCTGCTTTGATTTTGTGAAGTTTAATGATGCCTTTACTAAATACTGTGCAACTCTCAGTTAATTGTCAGTTGTTTGGCTCTTTTTTTTTTTTTAAAGTGATTATCATTCCTAATGAGCTTGTGCAAATACTGAATTTTCCATGTGATTATATGGTTTTAATTGACATGGGTGATGTACATGTTTGGCTTGATTTATTATGTGGAATTGCATTGCACCATAAGAGCAAGTTTTGTAGTTTCAACTTTCTGGCCTATTTCCTTTCAATTTATGCTAAGGAGTGGGTTTACTTTCTCATTTTACAAATTCTCATGGCAAGAAGGAAAAAGTTCAATGAGTGAGAATCCTTAAGGAAAAAGTGTGTTAATGGTTTTAACCCTTGCAGATGCATTAAAATGGTAGGGTAATCTAGTATTCTAGCTTTCATGATTGAAAGTTAACTTGTTAAGTGCAAATTTTAGTTGCAGCCTTTGTGTGGTGTTTCATATGATAATTTCATGAGGTGTTTATGTTTTGTTCCCTTGAAGTTATTTTGGGAGTATTTCATTTTAAATTGGAAGTGTTATTCTGTGCTTAGATGAGATATTTTATGCTGCTTAACTCTTTGAGAACATTGCTGGTCTATGATATCTTACCAGGGTTGGAAGTTTTGTTTTTCTTCACTTGAATGCATGTTTGTTCCGGGGAAATGGGTTAATTACTGGGGTTGCTGAAAGTCATTTCCTTAAGAACTTAGTGACTGAAATACTAAATGTTGTAGACTTTTACACTCTTTTGATCCTTTGGATCCCAAATCAATTTTAAAATAAATAATTTGTCTACTGATAGGTGACTGCTAAGTTGAGGGTGGTTTTTAGTTGACATGCTGATATTGTGGTCTTGAAATTAGGAGGAATATCAGTGGGTGGCTAGAGTGAGTCATAAATCAAATTGATTAAGAAAGTCTCCTTTGTTGAAGTTAAAACTGAATTTGAAGGTCAAATCTGTGATCTCTGGTCATTTTTCTTTCTTTGGAATAAAAGTGGGTATAGATTGATTTTGGATCTTCACTGGTGCTGTCCCTTTTTTTTTTTAAAGTTTTTATGAAGTCTTAGTTTCTCATATGCCTAGTCTTTCTGCCCTGTTTTTGAGTGAATCCATACAAATTTTGGTTGTTCCTTATGTTTAGGTGATTGTAAGTGCTGACTGATATGCATGCCTAAGTCAATTTCCCATTTGTTTTCTGTCTATTTTTATCTGAATCACACAAGTTTGCTTAGGGCATCAGGGGTATGTGTTCTGGTTGAAGTGAGAAGAAACGGGTTGATAGTTTATCTACTAACCTTTTTACGGCTTAAATCTCCTGGTTTGAAATAAAAAAATATATAAATTTACAGTGGGCAAATGGTAAAAGGGCAGGCTTGATTAGAGGATTCATAGTTGGCTTTTGGTTGTGTAATGATTTTTTTTTTGAAATGATTAACTGCTGGTCCTTCCTTTTATGTTGTCATATTGGTAGACACATCCCGGTTTTAATTGAATCATATCATTCTTTGTTAAGTTTTTGGTGGCTAAGTCACCTTGTTGCCTTTTTATTGTCTTTGCTTGTTGTTTGTTGTTCTGGTGCTTGGCTTTTTGAGTCCAACACTCTAATTTTGTGTGTGATGGCCGTTTGATTGAGAAATTGGAATAGTTTACTTTTCTGTTGAGTTAGTTATCCTAACAGTGATAGTAACTCATGATGTATATTCCTGTGTTTGTTAATAGCTCTTGGATAAACTAGGATGAAATCATGCATTTATGGTTTCCTTGATTATCACCTGTTTTTGCATCCTAAATAGCATAATGGAATAGTACTTAACTGTTTCTTTGTTCTACTGTTTATTTGTTTTGCACAATTGTTGGCATGTTGAGCATGATATTTTGAGTAGTAAAAAGGAGAGAACCTATTTTGGTCTGGATCTTATGGTTTAAGAGGATAGCAATCGAGTTTGCTTTGCTGGAGATTTTAAACTTAAAAGCTTTCAATAATAGAAGTCTTTAAATTAAGCCTTTGCCCATCAAGGGTCTTTTAGTTTGCTTAGAGGTATCTTGTTTGTATGGTTTCTTTGAGTGTGTTTTGTTTTTTCCCTCTTCTGTTTATACAGTAATTGAGTGAGCAATAATGAGTTGCAAGGCGAGGGTGTCATGGTTTGCGCTGTAGAACTGCTGTTTATTATTTTGCTGGCCTTGTTTCCTTTTCCTTTGGGTTATGTATTTGAGCTATATCCGCTGAGAGTGATGAAATGCTAAGACTCTTAGGGTGGCACAATGCTTGTGAAATTGTTTGCTGGTGTTGCTTTGTTCTTGACACCTCGAGTATGATGGTTGGTGAATGCTGAGTGTGATACTTGTAGGTCGATTTGATACACATGCACTATAATTTGGTTGAAATTCTGAGGATCATACTTAGCTGTTTTGGGTGAATAGAATGGTTTTTTTGCTTTGATAAAATGTGAACGAACCATCACATGACTAACTCTCACCCTTTGGTGTTTCACTTTGATATTTCAAGAATAAAAGAGTAACGTATACATGTTTGTTCCTTACTAAATTTGCTAGTCATTTGAGGAAGTTGAGTACCCTATGTTTCTATCATAGTGGTCCAACGCCACTTGTGCTCGATGTGAATTAAATAGACTATGCCTTGTAATTTGTGATAAAAATTGAGTTTGTACAAGGAGTGGCCTTGATTGAATAGTTACATGCTATCTTCATCGTTACTCAATTTTTCCTAAGGATTTATTGTGTAACTCAATGCTATCTTAAAAATAATAAAAGGTAATAAAAAAAATTCTTTTAGCTCACATGAGTGTTATTTTTTATCAAAAAATGAAAGGTAATAAAATTACATTTTTTTTAATTCACATGAGTATTCCTTTTTTAAAAAATTCATAAAATATTTTTTAACCCAACGATAATGATTAAATAGCTTTATGTTGTCTTTAATATTGTTCAAGTTATAAAAGTTTATCATATACCTCAATGTTATTTTAAACTTTGAACAATAAATTGGTTTTTAATGTGAGCTCGCAAGTTTTTTTTTAATTTATTTATTTGTCATAGAAAAAAGAAAAAAAATTAAGTAAATAAAATGAAATTGACATAATGAGGAAGAAATAACAAAATATGTAATAAATGATAAATAGTTTTATCTGATGACTAATAATGATAATTGAATAGCATTATGCAATCTTTATTATTATTAAAGACATAAGAATTTATTGTATAGTTGAATGTTATTTTAGATCCTGTGTAATTTTTTTTACTAGTTCAAATGCACCATGTTTCTTTGTTCTTTTCTTTTATTTTTACTTCTTGGTTTTATTTATTCAATTAATTCCAAAGATCTTTTTAAGAAGGGTAAAGCAAATAATTTTAAGGTTGTTAAAAATTGCATGATTAATTTAAGGTAACCCATCTTAGGACGAATGTGTTAAGGTGCAATAAAATTAAGTTTTTGCCTTTCCTTACGCATAAATAGACTTTCAAACTTAATTTGGTTTCTAGAGACCTTTTCTTTTTTCCTTTTATTTAAAAAAACGATTTTTTCAAATAATTTTTCTACTCAAATAAAATTTGATGGCGACTCTTAAAAGTTATTAAAAAATTCTTCTCTTTCTTTGTTACCAATCCCATCACAATTTGGGTCATGACATTCATTGTTTTAAAGTTTTGGATTAAGATATGGTGTTAGGTCTATTATTGTGATTTCCCATTTAGTTCACTGATGAAGATCTTTCCAATTTTTGGGCTTTTCCAGACTATCCAACAAATGGTATTAAAGTCGATAGTTCAATAAGGCCGATTATTTGGAAACGGTGGTTGATGTTTGAGTTTGTGCCTAACCCATGTTATGGAGCATTGACTAAGATTTTGGTTTTAGTTGGTAACCCTGTTAATATTCGGAATGGCTTCTGCTTAGAGATGACTAAGCGGGTTAGACTTGATAGGTCAACTCGTTTAACCTGTCAAAAATGGTGGGTTAGGTTACTTTTTTGCAACCCGTTTTAAAAACGAGTTATTTTAACCCGCCTCGTATAACCTGTGGGTTAGGGCAGGGCAGATTGATTCGTCGAGTCATTTTTCTTTTTTTTGTGGTGAGTTAGGCGGGTCAATCGGGTTAGATAGGTCAATCCACAGGTTGACTCGCCTAACTCACCTTTTTAGTTCATTTTTTGACGGATTGACCCGTTTAATCCGCCAACATGCTAACTCACTACAAAACAGAGTGGGTTGACACTTTCATCCCATATTAAAATAATATGTTAACTTGCCCAGTTTCGTTTTTGGCCAACCTACGACAAGGCAAGGCGGGTTGACTTGCTTTGCCACCTTTACTTTCACTTAAAGAAAAATATACTAATGTTGAGACTCACACTTGAGGAGGACAATGTTAGAAATTCAAGCATGAGTGTTGAAGTCTCACATTGGTAAGAAATAAGTTAAGTGAGGACCATATAAGTAAGAAGACTTATAAACTCATTGTCTTAAGCCTTTAGATCAAGATGTGATGTCAGACTCATTATTGTGTTTTCTCGCTTAGCTCATTAAAGGAGATCTCTCCGACTTTTTGGGTTCCCTTTGACCAGCCAATAAGTAATGTAAGTAAAAAAAATGTGAAGATTACATGAAATTAGAACATCGATAAAATGCTTACTTGTTGAAGACATGATTTATTAACAGTTAGGAATTGTTGCGTTGATCTAATGTCCTACAAAACTTGTGAAAATGCTACAATTCACACTTCTTATCATAACTCTCAATGGGACAAGTTGTGGAGTCTTTGTATCATTGTAAATGCAAAAGGGACCTAACCTAAATAAGCTAACCCTAGTACCCTCTCATCATGGGCATATGGGCTAAGGCATACACCATTACCCACACTAATCAAACTTGCAAATATCTAACCCATACTAAATAGATTACTTAAATTAATAATTTGGCTAAAATGCATCCCTATATGGATCATATATTAGCCTGTTTTTAGCAAAACAAAAAACCACAATTGATTGTAGTTCATAAAAATTATTAGATAATTCTAACATTCTTTCACTTGAGCAAAATGATTGTGTAACTTTAATTTGAAAAACATTTGTTTGAAAATGACTCTTGGTCTAATGATGTAATTTTGTGATCTGATCACATTTTAAGAAAACACATTATCTAAGATGTGACGACTGAATATGACTTCATCCAACTAAAGTCAAGTAACATCAATTATTAGAGATGCTGCAAGAGACTTTCTTATCGGTTTCACTTGCAACCTAGGTGTCTGCACTTCTGTGATAGCTGAGCTTTGGGCTCTTTTCCATGTGTTCTGTCTAGCCGAGTCCTCGAGGTTTCTGAAGGTGATTGTTGACATGGACTCATCGGTGGCTATTCGTTTGGTCCAAGAACAGTGTCCAACTTCCCATCAATGCTTCCAACTTGTTAGAGATATCCGGAGCTTGATAGGAGATGGTTAGGATGTTTCTGTCCAGCACTTGTTCAAAGAGGGTAATCAGGCTGCCAATCACCTTGCTAATGTTGATCATGGAGTTGCTTAATTCGATTGCAGTACGTTTTAGCAGTCTCCCCAGTCTTTGCGTAGCTACCTATTG
This sequence comes from Ormosia semicastrata, assembly GCA_029884595.1. Lineage (NCBI taxonomy): Eukaryota > Viridiplantae > Streptophyta > Magnoliopsida > Fabales > Fabaceae > Ormosia > Ormosia semicastrata. The sequence continues at coordinate 49,691,769 of JAQQTO010000053.1, read as the reverse complement.
CAAGATATTATCGGGCTTGCTTTGTCTCGTTTTGCAGTGTAGTTTGTTTGGGCCTTTTGTCCCATCTTGTAATTTAAAAAAATAGAAAAAGGAAAACTTGAAGTTTTAAAATAAAATTTGTTAAACTAGAAAATAAAGGTCTAGAGCCAAAAGACAAAACAAGTCATACAACACGAAGAAATGCTACCATAGCAAGATAAATACCTAAGTTTACTTAAGTGTATTCCTATTAAATCGAACAATAAATTAAGTGCATGTTTAGTTTAACTGTCCATTAAAAAGAATTGCGTTTGAGGACTCAAGAGTTAATTCTTTGAAAGGGGTTTGTTCTGAACAGGGTTTCGGGTTAGCACTTTAAGAATAACTTAGTCCACCATAATAGTATCTCAAATATTATTATGCGCTATTATATAAGTACATTTATCTATTTATAAAGAACAAATCTCTCACAAAATCTCTTAGGGTGTGTTTGGATGAAGTATTTAAGAGAAGTAATGTATTTTAATAAGGGATTTAAAATGATTTATTATAAATAACTTGTTTGGATATCTTATCAAATCATTTTAAAAATTCTAAGTATTTTAATAGGGTATTTTATTAGTTTAAAATGAAAGAATTTTAATTTCCTTCTGTTTAGGTAGAATTTCTAAAATCCTCTGTGCTATCTCGTTCTCGTGCCCTCCCATTCACCCCGTTTTCTCCCTGCTCTCTCGTGGCTCCGTTCTCTCCCTTCTCTTTCGTCTCAGTCACACGCCGCACGCCACCACCGTAGCACCCAGAGCCACCGTGCGCCGCCCATCTCGAACCCAACCCACCACCACGACACCTCCATCCACAAATCATCCTCGGTAACTTCTTGTTTCGCAGTTCATAACTTCTTCTTTTGCCCCTTTTGGTTCCTTTTTCTCGAATCATTGATCTCTCCTATGCATGATTTCTTTGTTTTGTTGTTTTGGGTTGCATTTAGATTTTCGTTTAATGGCCTGAATTTGTAAACCCGATTTCCACTCTGTTTAAGAATCGTTGTGTAATTTGTCATAATATGAAACCTGATCTGGGGTTGTGAGCTATTTCAATTTGATTGGGGTTTTTGTTCCTTGTTTTGCTATTATTTATTAGTTGTTATTGCAGATTTTGTTAGATTTTCACGAAATTGAGGTTTTGTTATTTTTGTCCTAAAATTTTATATCTAACTTTTGTTTTAACAAAGCTGAGATGCTTAGAGGGATGGAGGGCTCTGTTGGGTTTTGTGATGTATCTGAAGTTATGGGAGGAGGGAAAGAGAGAGCACAAGGCATGAGACCTTAGTTGGAGTTGGAGGAGTGACATTTTCTGATATTTCAAGGATAGCAGAAAAGCTTGTTGTTGAGTAAGATGTAGTGGACTACGTGAAAGCTTCTTCTAAAGGAAATAAATAGATAAGAGGAAATCTGTCAATCAATTCATTGTTCCTTGCTGGGCCAGTTATGCTATAATGAAATTGTCTCAAAAATGAATCTAGATGTGCTTGCTTATATTCTGGATGTAAACACCCTTTTGTAGAATTTTTGAGTTCTTAATGGTAGATTATTATGTGCGTGAACTGCAGTGCAAGGGTTAGGAGTTAGGACAATTTATATCACTTGGCTCATATTATATATGAAATGTGAATAAGAAAATAATTTGTGGATCCTGTCGATAAGTTATCTATTAACTATCATCTTTACATTAGGAAAATATGATTTAAGAATCTTTAAGAACTTGATAAGACGTTTGATGAATTACCTAGGAACTCCCATGAAATATAACAAAAAGGAACCAGGAAAAAATAATGGACAAGAAGGAGGTCCAAATATTTTGATTATTTCATCACTCTTTCAATTAGAGATCGCGGTGTACTATTTTTGGCATGTGTACAATAATTATACAAACAAAGAATCATATTACTATGACCAATAATCTAATTTTCAGATATAACCCTACCAAAATCTGTCCTTGTTGACACTCAAGTAACCAGCCATTACCTTTCCCCCAGTATTTCTCATTCCATCTATAAGGAAAGACCAAGTAGAACCCAATGCTCCAACGAAAAAATCTGAGTCAGCAGCCATCAAGAAATTAACTAGTGGATAATTAGTGCTAGTCTCCCTACCCAGGCTGGCTTCATACTCAGCCATTGACACATTAGTCCTAACTTGGCGTCTTACCATTGTATAGTGAAAGTTTCAATGAGAATATTCTCTGGTTTTGTCTATGACATCCTGAATCAAACTAATGCCATAATAATGTTAAGACTGTATAACAAACTATCATCTAAAAGATGACTCAAAATAAGTAATAAGAAAGCTGTAAGGTCTGCAACAAGTGCAATACCTGCATCTCAGTGGACAGCCAAATGTTATTAAGGTTTGGGAAGTGCCTCCGAATCCGATCAGCAAGCTGCATGTATTCTTGTCCTTCTCGGCCACCAACTCAAGTCTCTTCAAGAAAGCTGACATGGGTATCAGTATCACCACAAGTAGAATCCCAATCAGAAGAACCAAGCCTCTCACTTGCAACGCCTTGTTCGGACTTCGGACTGGGTGTGCCCGAGCTCGTGGTTATTGCTGGAGTTGCTGCCCTCGTTTTCGGACCCAAGAAGTTGCCCGAAGTGGGTCGCTCCATCGGCAAAACCATTAAGAGCTTCCAACAGGTTCCTATTCTCTTCTCATTCTTTCCTCTTTTTTTTTTATTTTAATTTCTTTGATTGATTCAAAGTTACACATTTTTGCTATTTGGAAATTCTCTCATCAATTGTTAGCGTTAGTGATGTCCATGTCAATTTTATACCTTGGCTTGATTGCTACTCATTCACTTGTTCCCAGATGTAGCATCTTTCCACACCTAGATGCACGAATATAAATACGAGATACGGTTACAATACGATATGGATATGTTGATATAACCAAAATTTAAAAGATAATTAAATCTAATCCTGTCTATTTTCTGCCTACTGCTTTAACCGGCTTTCTATTAGTGGCTCAAAGTGAGATATTTGGGTTGAGGATTTGTGTCTCTGTTTCACATGAAACTTCATTGAGGAAACCCATAGAAAGAGTAAGCTCTAGCTGTTTGTTGTAGTAATTATGTAGGCTTACATACCAACAAAAAAAAAGCACTCAATGTTGAGCTTTGGAGAACGTGGTATGGCATTGTTAGTGACATTCTTAGCCAAAGTGGATTCGATTGGGATGGCACGAAATACATGATTTCAGTTGAAAATGAAAATGCATAGAATGAGTATATCAAGGTAAAGGTTTTTTTTAATGCTATTATTATTAAATTCAAATCATTTTTTTGTACTATTATTAACATGTTTCCTTTTGCTTTCAAGTCACATTAAGAGGTTAAACGATTCCAGTTTAAGGTGATTCCAAATTGGGATGACATTGTAGACCTATGTGCCAAAGATAGGGCCACTGGAATTGGAGCGGAGACTGTACTTGATGCAGATGATGTCATGAGTAAAGAAGCAAATGAAGAGGATGAGGTTGATAGTGTTAATATTGATTTGGAAGAACCAAGCTCTGCAACAAAGAAAAGAGGACAATCTTCATCGTCTACTTCCATGCAATCCCGAAGAAAAAATGGAGAAAAAGATGGGATAGTTGCTTCAATGAGAGAAGTGGCTGAGTCGTTGAAAGAATTTGTACAAGCAACTACAAAGAAGACGGAGGAGAAAACTGTTAAAGAAGTGATGAATGAGCTAGATAAAATACCTGATCTTGATAACCCACATTGGTTGAAAGCTATTAATTGGTTGACAGAAAATCCAAGTCAACTAGTGGTTGTGAAAGCTCTTCCAATAGAGAAGAAGAAGGATTACATCTTGGCTTTTATGTCTTGATGCCAAGTTGAAAATGTGAGAGTTGATATTACTTTGTTTAATTACATATACACATGATGTTGAGTTCATATATTTGAGATGTTTGTTAGGCATTTACATAATGTTGGGTTCACATGCCCATTAATATTTGAGATATTTTCAATGTAGCTTAAATCGTGTTATTTTATTTTTATTGATAAGGCATAAGTTTGCACTCCTAATGGTATAAGTTGTACTTATAGATTATCTATGAAAAAATGATATATTAATCTTTTTATTTTATGCAAATTTTTCAATTTTTTAAAAATAAAAATGGTATAGGCTGAGGATAGTTACAGTGAATGTTTGCATTTAGTATATTTATATAGGATGTGAATGAGAAAAGCAAGATCAAATTTAGCGTTTTTTAAAATCAAACCAAAAAATCAAAATTTAATCAAAGCTTAATAAATTTTATAAAAAAATGTTATATGATATTTATTTTGTTTTGTAAAATTTTATATTGAAATCCTAATTTTACAAAAATATCTTAAAAATAAATTTTACAAAGTCTAGAATTGAATTGATTTATCCAAACAAGGTATTTGCAATTTAAGGGAATTTAATTGCTTTATCCAAACAAAATATTTTACAAATGAAAGAAATTAAATTGATGCAATTAAAATTCTTTGAATTTTAAATACCTTGAAATTTCAAAATACCTTATCCAAACACAACCTTATAGATACGAACACTAATTATATCTCACATAAATAGCAAAATAAGTTATAAGAGATAATAATATCATAGATTATGATATTAAATAATAACATTCAATTTAGATTGAACTGCAATTCTTAACATCCAAGATGCTCCTATAAATACCTTACAAGGTCTTAAATGTATGCATCTAATTCTAACACTACCATCCTTCTGCACGGTCTAACTTGAGCGTCAGAGTGCCTTTTGCAAGTACCAACCCCCTCACACCACCGTTGTTACTGTCATGCCATGGAGGTTTGCACCTTCAACCACCTACTGAGGTATTCCTCTGAACTCAATTCAGAACATTGGTGCCATTTGTGGGAAAAGATAAAATTCTATTCCCATAATCATCATGGTTACCTTGAGGAGAAATCAAGCCTCTGCCAATCAAAATCATGCCTCTACTGTGCAGAACCAACCGTCTCCAAACCGCCATTCGGCATCTGCTCCTGCTTATGAGCCAATCCCAAAACCAGTTGCTGCCCAACTGGAACCTAGGCAGGACGGGTAGAGACTTCTTTCACTGGAGAAATCTCCCCCTTCCACCCCTGTGAGTTCTAGCAAGGTAATGCCTCAGTCCACAAAGAGCACCTTCTGGAGATGTCAGACAGCAAGTGTCAGCACTAAAATGCCTTGGAGCTGGTGTGGAGAATGAAGAAGTTCGGTCCCGTCCTGCTGAAACCAGTCTTCTAGAGCTATCCAGAGTAGAACTCATCTTTTTGGTTAGACTTCAAGATGAATGGATCCACAACCTAGAGAGAGCTATCAACCAGGAAAATGAAGGCGAGAACTGATCTCTGAGAAGAAATCACGAAAGCCAAAGGGATAAAGCCTAAGACGAGGTTTGCCATCCAAGAAATTCCAAGATCCCACATCCCAGATCCCAGTCATAATGTTGAAATCCTTGTTTGGGCAAGAAGAGAGTAGGAACACGGAGTAAAGAACTCGGTTTCACAAAACTAACCTTTCTTTGATAAGCTAATGACCTACGAGATCCCTAGGCATTTCAAATATCCCACAAATATTGAAGCTTATGATGGGACCATGAATCCTCAAGAGCACTTAGATGCTTATGTTTCTACACTTTTATTTGCTAGAGGAGATGATTCTCTCATGTGCCACGCTTTTCCTTTATCACTGAAGAAAGTCGTCTTCAAATGGTTCACCACCTTAACTCTTAAATCCATTGTCAACTGGGAGGGCCTGTCCTTGATATTTTTGTTGCACTTCACCACCAGCAAGGTGCAGCCAAAATCCATCTCATGCCTCTCTTAGGTCAAAAAAGGAAAGGAGGAGTCTCTCCAAGAATTTATATCGCAGTTTAACAAGGAGATGATGAATATATGTGACTGGGATGAAAAGCTCGGATTGTATAATATAAGAGAAAGACTTCGACCTAGACCACTTTCTTTTTCTCTTGCCAAGAAAGTGCCCAAGACCATGGACGAGTTCCGCACCCGAGCTGACAAATACATCAATGCTGAAGACGTTCTTCAGGCTAGGAAGCATCTCGAGAAAGGAAAAGATGCTAAACCTAAGTCCGGACAACCCAATCAACAAGGTCGAAACTCGAAGCAACCTTTTAAGGGAAAGTACTAGGACTACACTCCTCTCAACGTACCTCAGGCTTAGATCTACCAAGAAGTAAGAACACTAAGTTTAGAGATGTACAAAGACCTCCCCCTTGAAGAAACATGTGCAGAGGGACAAGTCCAACCACTATGCATGGCATGATGGTCACGAACATAACATAAAGGATTACATCAACCTCCAAGATGTTATCGAATCATTGATTTGTGATGGCTGCTTGGGCCGCTATGTGCGCTAATCTCGAAACAACAACTAAAGGGAGGGCAAAACTACAGGAAGCAGAGCTATAGCCCATAGAGAAGCTCATCTCCGCCATACCAGAGAAGATGTTCTCTTACTAAGAACGAGAATCCCAGCGCATGCTCATCTTGGGGGGTTTCGTAAGTGGCGGTGAGTCAGGAAACACTAAGAAGGAAGCACCCTAGGCTGTATTAAGTGGGACCTCCCTCTCAGGAACCAAATCATATAGTAGCGTGAGAAAATCCCTGCCGATTTCATTCACTGATGAGGATTACAGGAGCACCATCCCAGATCACGATGACCCTATGATAATCTTTGAGATAATCACAAATGCCAAGGTCTGTCAAATATTCGTTGATCAGGGGAGCTCGACTGACATCATGTTCTTAGACTTGTTTAAGAAGTTGGGATTATCGAAGAAAGAACTGATCCTATGCACTAGTGAGTTGATCGGATTTACTACTAACAAGATCACCCCGATGGGATACATAGAGATATACTTGACTACCCCTCAGCCTACAATGTCATATTGGATCGTTCTTCGCTCAACGCCTTTGGGGCCTTAACCTCTACACTCCACTTAGCCATGAAGTTTCTAGACCAGCAGGACAAGGTCATCACAATAAGAGGAGACCAGGCCATGGCTAGAAAATGCTATAATGAAAGCCTGAAAATAACCAAGAAACCTCAGACCATAGACCAACATAACAACTCAGCTTCAGTCACTACGGATCCCGTTAACGTCCTCTTGATTGAACTGGATGTTCGTGAGGAGATTCGTGGTACACGCCCTCAACTTGATGGAGAACTACAACCCTCCAACTTGGCCCCAAGACAAACCAGGTGACCAAGATTGGAAGACATTTCAATAAGGAAGAGAGAGCTTAACTAACTGAGTTTCTGATGAGAAATAAAGATCTGTTCTCCTGGACCTTCGCTGACATGCCAGGGCTAGATCTAGATTTCATCTGCCACCGACTCTCTATCTCCAAAGATGAAAAGTCAGTGGCCTAATGAAAAGGGAAAGTCAGACTCAAGAGGTAAGAAGTGATACGGAAATAGGTAAAAAAAAAATACTTGACGCTGAATTTATCAGGGAAGTATCTTATACCATTTGACTTTCTAACGTGGTCCTAGTCAAAAAGACCAACGGGAAGTGACGAATATGTGTTAATTATACTGACCTAAACTAGCGTGCCCTAAAGACCCTTATCTATTTCTCAACATTGACAAACTAGTGGACAACTCGTCTGGATTTTGGCTACTTTCCTTCATGGATGCCTATTTTGAATACAACCAAATTCTCATGAACCCAAAAGATGAAGACAAAAATGCCTTCATAACCAAGATAGAGAGCTATTGTTACTGCATCATGCTGTTCGGATTAAAGAATGCAAGGGTAACTTACCAACGAATGATGAACAAGGTTTTTGAAGGTCAGATTGGTAAGATGCTCGAAGTGTATATTGACAATATGATCAAGATAGCGGAGACCAGTGACAAGGATCTGGAAGAAGTGTTTACCCAAATTCAGAGGCACAACATGAGGTTGAATTTGGAGAAATGAGCCTTTGGGGTTCAGGTTGGCAAATTTTTGGGGTTTTTATTGACAAACCGAGGTATTGAAGCGAACCCAAAAAAATGACAGGTCATCCTCGACATGTGCAGCCCACAATCCGTGAAAGAAGTGCAACAACTAATAGGTCGGATAACAGCTCTAACATGCTTCCTCGCCAAGGCTGCTCAAAAATCTCTTCCCTTCTTCAAAACTATAAAAAAAGGAAAAGAATTTTGAGTGGACCCCAAAGTGTGAACCAGCCTTTCAAGAGCTAAAGAAGATGTTGTCCACACCACCAATCTTGACAAGACCAAATCCTGGTGAAACACTTTATGTCGACCTCTTTGTCAGTAACGAAGTGATCAATTCAGTTCTGATAAGAGAAACTGAAGAAGGCCAGAGACCAGTTTACTTAATCAGTAAAGTCCTGCAAGGCCCCGAGATCCGCTATAAGAAGATTGAGAAATTGGCTCTAGCACTTCTGATTACTGCACGAAGGTTGAGGTAGTACTTCTAGTGTCACCCCGTGATAGTAAGGATAGATCAGCCAATCAAGCAAGTATTGCATAAGTCGGATCTCACTGGAAGAATGATTGTTTAGTCAATGGAGCTCTCCGAGTTCAGTATTACTTATGAGCCAAGATTAACCATAAAAGCTTAAGTATTATCTAATTTCTTAGTTGAGCTTATACCGGACTCCAGCCATCTTGAAGCGTATTCCTAGACCATCTACTGTTACCAAGTGGCCTCAATACTCAAGAGGGGGTGAATTGAGTTTGTAAAACAAGTTCGCAAATCTTTCGCAAAACATTTGATAATCAATTTTTGTTGAAGCTATTAAATGGATAGAGGTTATTGGATAAATGAGATGAACACTTTCACTTATAAATATATTAGCCAAAGAAGACAATATTCAAGCAATTCAATAAAATAGTACACAAATGTAAAGATAAGGGTTTAGAGAAATAAACACAGTAGTTTATCTTGGTTCAATCACCAATCCACTTGTGACCTACGTCCAGTCCTCAAGCAAACACTCGAGATTTTCCACTATATCTTCAGGCTTCAATAGGTGCTTGACAACTTTTACAAACTTGAGCACTCAACACTTTGGGATACCTCACCCTTTGAGCTTGAACCTCTTCAACTAAGGGATGCCTCACCTTTTATAATTTAGGAGGGATGCCTCACCCTCTTTACAAAGCAATTCAGATTAATAGAAAGAAACTCTCACAAGAGTAATTGATACAAATTGAAGTTCTAATATGCTCTCAAAAGATATCTTAAGATTTTCACAAAAACAGAGCAAGAATGGATTTCAAGGATTGAATCCCGTATTAAAGTGTTAGAAATCAGTTTTTGGTTCAAGGTCAACCTCTAATAAAGCCCCAACATGAGTATTTATATGAAGAATGAACAATGGAGCCATTGGGGATATTAAAGCTAAGCATTTAATACACTTAATGTAGCCGTTGGGCACTGTTAGACCATTGGTAATCGATTACATGGCTGTTCCGATGTGTTCTTGGCTTTTTTGGCACTTGGTAATCGATTACCAGCTTGGTGTAATCGATTACAAGACCTCTAACTTGCTTGTAATCGATTACCATTTCTATGTAATCGATTACAAGGCTTTTTGAACATGTTCTTGCCTTTCTGGGCTCACTGTAATCAATTACCAGCTAGGTGTAATCGATTACAAGGCCTTTGACTTGCTTGTAATCGATTACAATGCACATGTAATCGATTACAAGGCCTCTATTTGCTATGTAATCGATTACAAACATCTTGTAATCGATTACCTTGGCCTTTGAACACATTTTTTAAGTCCAATTGAGATGTAAGCCATTTTGAACTTTGAGAAACTTGGATTGAACAATATTGACATGTGTTTTACATAATCCAAGATTAAAATCAACATTTTCTTAAAATATGAGCTTTCAATAACAAGTTGATTTCAAAGGATCTTGAAAAATCATTTGAAGATCTTTGAGACACTTAGAGAGCATTTCACATTGATAATCTAGGACCTATATCTAATATACCTCTTTTGATCTTGTCCTTCTCTTTTGATCTTGATCTTCATCTTGACTTTATTATCATAAAAAACTCATTTGATATGCTTTAAGACATAAACATTCACATTCTCCCCCTTTTTGATGATGACAAACTAATCATAGGAAAAAGAAAGAGAGTTTTTGCATTTGTGTATATTAGAGATTTAGGCGCAACTCTCCCCCATAATTTATGCATGATATAGGATAAGATTTTTCATGTAAAAATTTAAAGCTTCCCCGTACACATGCAACATTAATCAAATTTCATTTTTCACTAATCTCTCCCACGTTGGCATTATAAAAAAGATATAAGCATTTTAAATGAAATTTCAATAGCATTTCCGCATAATCTCGTGATTAGCCCAAAAACAATCAAACATAGCAGCCAACAGAAATAATAAGATCATTAAGAGTCATAAAGAGATATATTATATCATTAGCAAAAACAAAACCTATAATGGTCCAAAGACAAATGTAAATCAGTCATGTACAGTAATCAAAGTGAGAAACTACTGATTTTAGGCAAACAAAACAAAAGGACATCTGACTAAATCCTAAGTCAATGTGTAGCCTTGCTGTCACTATCACTATTGTCGTCATCACCAGTCACATCAGCAGCCATGCCAACACCAACAGGATTAACGTCATCGTCATTGTTTGAATTAAGACTCGTCTCATCATCAGAAGCACCAATTGTAGGACCCAATGGAGCAGCAAATGATAGAAGAGTAGGGGGTGCAGCAAAGGAGGAAGGAGCACCTTGTCCCTCCATCAAAGAGCGAAGATAATCTATCTCTAATCCTTGATGATCAACCTTCTGCTCGATGCGATCAATTTCTGCTTCAGGTTGTGTACTTCTTGAAGGAACCATTCCAAGGTTGCTGGAGCAAGCTGTGGTTGGGCCTCAGCCACATCCTCATCCTCGTGAGGCATATGTCCATAACTCCCATGGGTGAGGTAGTACCATCTTCCATCTGCCTTATACAGCTGAAGCTTCTTCAATGTATGCAAGCCTATAGATTGTGGCCCTTTGGAGCTTGTGTCCATTGACTCCTCAATCAAGGAAATGTGACAAAGTTCCAAGATTGCTGTCACTAGCATAGCAAATGGAAGGGCAGAGTTTTTCTTCTTCTTAATATCTAACATATGTTGAATTATATAATTGCCCCAGTTAATTGGCCTATCATTGGTTATTGCCCATAATGTCATAACATTATCTCTCAGAACTTGGGAGTAATTTCCTCCCCTTGGAACCAATCCTCTGACCAGAAGATAATGCAGCACCCTGTTCTCCATAGTTAAACCAGTGGCCATTATCCTCTTTTTGGGATCCCTGGGGATATCATATCCAGACCTTATCAGGGAAAATAAAGCAGTTTTATGCTCATATTCATCTCCCCAAACATCAGCATTTCCACAGAAATTGGTACCATCAAGAGAAAGTTTAGTCAACCTATACCAATCATTTGTAGTAACCCTGATTTGTTGCTTCTTCACCTCAGATATTAAGTATTCATCTTTATATCTCAGATTAGCATAAAACACTCTAACCAAGTTTGGATAAAAAACTTTTTGAATGCTAAGGAACCCAAGCAAACCTAAATTTTCAATTGTTCTAAAGCTCTCCAGAGGTTCACTTTCACAGAAGGTCTGAGGGAGATACCTGGGAGAAATTATTTTTCGCAACTGGAAGTTTTTGCTGAACAACTCAGCCTTCTTGACAGTGGAGAAGTGGCGAGTGAGGTCCAGCCCTGAGATGTTGCGTGGATGAGCCCTTGAAGATGCTCTAGTGGTGACCCCTGTTCTTGGACGTTTTGCACGTTGAGAGGATTCTGTTATTTTGGTGGTGGATTGGGATGCAAGAAGGTGAGGGAGGGATAGAGTGGAGGTTTAAGGCTGAGAGGGAGAGAGAGAGATCGTGAGAGGTGATAGGGAGATGTTCTTGGGGTGATTTTGGTGGAAATTGATTGGGGGTTTTGGTGGAGAAAGGATTTTCGAGTGGAATGGAAGTGAAATGGGGAGATTTGGTTGAGATATAGGAGAGAAATTGAGTGTTTGGTGAGAGTGGGTGCGTGGAGAGAGATAGGGAAAATGAGAGGTTTTTTGAAAAATGAGGCATTTGCTTGTTTGGGACCTTTTAAAAAACGTTGTGTAATCGATTACATTGAGTGTGTAATCGATTACATGCTTTCTGAGAACATTGTAATCGATTACATGATTGGTGTAATTGATTACCTGAGTTTTGGGAATGTTGTAATCGATTATATGTAGTGTGTAATCGATTACCTGCTTAACAGAAACGTTGTAATCGATTACAAATGGCTTGTAATTGATTACAATGTTACTAAACTCAATTTTTGTACTTCAAACAGTAAAGGATCACTTTCCAATCTTTCAAATTAGTTCCAAAACATCCTAAATCAATTCCAAACAACATGCAAGCATAAAAACTAAACAGCTCTTGATTTAAAACATATGTTTTTGCAAAAAATCATTACTTTTACCAAGGATTGGAACACTTTGATGGATAGGTGCATTTTGAGCAATTTGGAAGGCTCATTCATGATTGAGTACTTGCAAAACAACTTAGGGGGAACCTCCGACGCTCAAGTTAGTATTGGATTCAAAAATGTTTAATAAGCAAGAAATTATGCATCAAAACATCATTATTATGCAGCAAATTAACATGTTATGCAACAATTTTAGGTTTATATAGCAAATAATCAATTTATGCATGATTGATCCAATATACCAAGTTCATTTCTTATAAAGAAAAATGTTTCTTTTACTAAGGGCTTAGTGAAAATGTCAGCTAGTTGCTTAGTGGTTTCTACAAATTCAAGCATGCAATCACCTTTTTGAACATGATCTCTTATGAAATGATGCCTAATTTCAATGTGTTTAGTTCTTGAATGTAGAATGAGAATTTTAGATAAGTTGATTGCACTAGTGTTATCACACCTTATTAGGATGTGATCAAGCTCAAGACTATAGTCCAAGAGTTGTTGCTTCATCCAAAGGATTTGAGCACAACAACTCCCAACTGCAATATATTCAGCTTCAGCTGTAGAAAATGCCACACTATTTTATTTCTTGCTATACCAAGAAACTAGTGAGCTTCCAAGCAAGTGGCATGTCCCACTAGTGCTTTTTCGATCCATTTTACATCCAGCAAAGTCAGAATCGGAGTAACCAACTAGGCTACAAGAGGCACCCTTAGGGTACCACAAACTTATTTGTGAAGTCCTATTAAATATTTCATTATTCTTTTAACAGCATATAGGTGTGATTCTTTAGGATTTGATTGAAACCTAGCACACATGCATACACTAAACATGATATCTGGTCTACTTGTGGTAAGATAAAAGAGTGAGCCAATCATACCTCTATATTTTGTAAATTCTACAGATTTACCTCCTCCATCCTTGTCCAAATAGCAATAGGTGCCCATAGAAGTAGCCATATGCTTGGCATTGTCCATTCTAAACTTCTTGAGCAACTCCTTGCAATACTTGAATTGGCTTATGAAAGTCTCATCTCTTGTTTGCTTGATTTGGAGACCAAGGAAGAAGTTGAGCTCACCCATCATGGACATCTCAAACTTACTTTGCATAATATTTGAAAATTCTTTACAAAGAGAGTTGTTAGTAGCTCCAAATATAATGTCATCAACATAGATTTGAACTAGAAGTATGTCATGTATTTTATGCTTTATGAAAAATGTAGTATCAACTTTACCTCTAGAAAAGCTTTTTTCTAAAAAGAATTTGTTCAACCTTTCATACCAAGCTCTAGGAGCTTGTTTCAAGCCATACAAGGCATTTTTTAGTTTAAAACATGGTTGGACATTTCAAAATCCTCAAAACTAGGAGGTTGCTCCACATACACCTCTTCTTATATAAAATCATTTAAAAAAGTACTTTTAACATCCATTTGATAGAGTTTAAAATCCATAATGCATGCATATGCAAGTAACATTCTAATGGCCTCTAATCTAGCTACGAGAGCATAAGTTTCTTCATAGTCTATGCCTTCTTCTTGATTATAGCCCTTAGCTACAAGCCTAGCTTTGTTTCTTATTATTAAGCCCGTTTCATCAAGTTTGTTTCTAAAGACCCATTTGGTGCCAATTATAAGATGATCATTGGGCCTTGGAACTAATTCCCAAACATGATTTCTCTCAAATTGATTTAGTTCTTCTTGCATGGCCAAGATCCAATGTTCATCATTAATGGCTTCATTTATATCTTTAGGTTCAACTTGAGAGACAAAAGCCAAGTGATTACCCTTTTTGATACATCACCTATCACCTTGTCGAGATGATGATATCTTGATGTCCTCCATTTTTTGGGTAGACCCATGGTTTTCGAATCCTTTTGCCATGTGTGATCAAGGGGTCTCTCTTCTTGCTTCTTGGACTCTTTCTCTTGATTTTTCAAATGCATTTTTGCTAAGATTTCTGCAACATCATCAACAAGCTCCTTTCTCGGCTCATTTGGGTTAGTTTCATCAAATGCAACAAGTATAGACTCTTCTATGGTCATAGTTCTTTTATTATAGACTCTAAAGGCCTTACTATGTATAGAATAGCCAATAAATATTCCCTCATCAGATTTTACATCAAATTTCCGTAAGTTATCCTTTCCATTATTCAAAACAAAGCATTTACATCCAAAGACATGAAAATGTGACACATTTGGCTTCCTTCCCTTGTACAATTCATATGGGGTTTTCTTTAAAATTAGCCTTATTAGGACTCTATTCATAACATAACAAGCAGTGTTAATCGCATCCGCCCAAAAGTACTTAGGAAGGTTGGCCTCATTGAGCATAGTTCTTGTCATTTCCTCTAAAGATTAATTTTTTCTTTCTACAACACCATTTTGTTGTGGTGTTCTAGGGGCATAAAAATTATGCTCAATGTCATGTTCATCATAAAAAGTTTCAAATTCATGGTTTTCAAATTCACCACCATGGTCACTTCTTATAGATGCAATACGATTTTTTTTTTCATTTTGGATAACTTTGCAAGCTTTTTAAATGATTGAAAAACATCATTTTTGTGAGCCAAGAATAATGTCCATGTAAACCTAGAAAAATCATCCACAATCACCAAGGTATAGTAATTCCCACTAAAGCTCATAGTTTTAGAGGGACCAAAAAGATCCATGTGCAAGAGTTGTAAAGGTCTAGAAGTTGAAACCACATTTTTAGTTTTAAAAAAGACCTTTACTTGTTTTCCTTTTTAACATGCATCACAAAGTTTGTCTTTTGTAAATTTGAGTTTCAAAAAACCAATTACTAATTCTTTAGAAACCAATTTGTTTAAGTGAACCATGCAAATGTGAGCAATTCTTCTATGCCATAACCATGAATCATTTTCTTTGCTCATAAAGCATTTAACATCATTTGAGAAAATGTCATCAAGACTAATCATATATATATTATTGACCCTATGACCAACAAACTTAACATGCTTATCATCTTTACCCTCAATTATGCAACAATTAGAATCAAATATTACTCTATTATCCTTATCACATAGTTGACTAATGCTAAGCAAATTATGTTTGAGTCCTTTAACAAGCAAAACATTATCAATAGATGAAGAATGGTTCTTACTAACTTTACCAACTCCAAGGATCTTCTCTTTGTTGTTGTTACCATGTGTCACGTGACCATTCTTCTTGGGGACAAGGAAGGAAAACTTGGAGCCGTCACCGGTCATGTGCTTGAAGTAACCACTATCAAGATACCAACTTGAGCTTTTGGTCTTCAAGTACACCTACAACACACATTCAAATTTTAACCTTTAGTACCCAAATTGTCTTGGGTCCTTGTGTGTTAGAGTTAGGCAAGGTGCCCTTAGGAGCCCAAACTCTTTTAGTACCAATCTTGGTGTTGATGTTCTTTCTAACATTACATGTGGATGCACTGCCCTTTTCTCCCGCAATGAAAGCATTTGATAAAGGGACTACTTGAAGTATTTGTGGAAACAAAGAAATTTTTGTAAGATTTTTGTTGGTTATTGGGATTATACCCCAAACTAGCTTTTTGAAAAACACATTTTTGTTTCCCTAACAACACATTCAAATTATCTCTTCCAAATGTAAATTTTGCAAGAATGTTGTTTAAATCTTCAATTTCTTTCTCAAATGCTTTACATGATGAGCAAGGTAAGGATATGGATGTGTTATCATGTTAGGAGCAAGTTATGCACAATGAGTTAGCATAAATAAGTCCTAAGGTCTCATTTTCAATTTTAAGCTCATTAATCTCCTTGTTTAAAATAGAAACTTTGTTTACCAATAAGGAGATTGTCTTGTTAGAAGATAAAATCATTTTTGTGAGCCTTATAGATTCATCATGCAATTCTTGAAAAGCATCTTGCAATTCATCATAAGAAGGTGAAGATTCTAAGTTAGAGGATGTTACCTCAATGTCACTTGCTTCACTTTCTTCTCCTTGAGTCATGAGACAAAGATGGGCTTCTTCATTCTTTGAACTATCGGAAGAGCTTATGTCATTGTCCTCCCATGCTATATATGCTCTCCTTCCTTTCTTTTCTTTGGAAGACCTTTTCTCAAACTTTTCTGTCTTCTTAAGATACATAGGATACTCCATTTTCATGTGTCCCGATTTTCCACATTCGTAACATTTTGGAGGAGTAGAGGATCCGTCTCCTTTGTGATAAGCTTTCTTTTGAGGAAAAGGTGGTCTTCTTTGGAATGCCTTCTTCTGTAAGAATCTTCCAAACTTTCTCACAAGGAGACTAAGATTCTCCTCACTTAACTCAAGATTTTCTGCATCCTCTTCACCATCTTCATCATCATCTTCAATTGTAGAAGAGGTAGCTTTGAGTGCAATTTCCTTTTTCTTCTTATCATGCTCTTCATTTTGATTGAGTCTATTTAACTCCAACTCATGTTCTTGAAGCTTTTCAAATAAGGTGGCTAGAGACATTGTTAATAAATCTCTTAATTCCGCAATAGCTGTTACTTTGGGTTACCAATTCCTGCTCAAACATCTCAAGACTTCGTTAATAAGATCTTCATTAGGAAATGTCTTTCCCAATGAGATAAGATGATTAACAATGTGTGAATCTCTTTTACATCTCTTAAATACTTTCACCTTGATTCATTCTAAACAATTCATATTCATAAGTGAGCGTGTTTATTCTAGATCACTTTATGTAACACCACGAAAATTATTTGTTTCCTCATAAATAGTCATTTTATAATATTTGTGATTTTTAGAAATTTTTTTGGATTTTTCCAACAATGTTGAATATTTTAATATATTTCTCATTTTACATGTGCTCTAAGCAAAGTCAGCGTAACACTTCGTATATTGTTTGTTTCATGATAAATAGTCATTTTATAATATTTGTGATTTTTGAAAATTTTTGTGAATTTTTTCAGAAACGTTGAATATTTTAATATATTCTTCGTTTTGCATGCGCATTGAGCAGAGCCAGGAAAATAAAATATTTTTTCCAAAGCTGGTAAATCTTGAACTGTGAAAACGTCGATCGGGGATCTTATTAAACCCGAGGCTGGACACAATTTACGATATTTACATTTTTTGAGATTTCATCTGATAAATGAAATCGCTGTATTGTGAAATTATCTGATGAACAATAAATACTATTTTTATTAGCTGTAACTTTTGTTCACTGGATAATAGCTCTAGTAGAGTGTTGAACATCTTTTCTAGAGTGTTCACTTTATGAGACAACATCACTTTATACTTTATCGAGAAGCGTGCGAAGCTTCTCAAGGAAGTTTCAATGAAGCTTCAAGGAAGCTTCCTACCAAGCTTCTCAAGGAAGCTTTGCTCTCTCACTCTCTCTCTCTCTTCTACACGGCCATGAGGCCTTTGGGAGCCAAAAATTGGCTTTTCATTTATCATTTCCTTTTTTAATTTCAAACTCTAAAAAGCTACCATCATTTTTACTATCACCTTCTCTCTCTACATTTCCCTCCTCTCTTTTCTCTCAACCATTTTCTCCTCCTTCTCTCTTCTCCTCCCCCATGGCAGCTCCACTCTCATCCTCCCCCATTATTGTTTGATTTCAAGCAACCACCTTGCTTGAATCCATCTCTCCATTGAAGCTTTTCTCTTCTTGTTAAAATCTCGTACAAAGAACTCAACTTTTCCTCTCCATTTTCTCTCCTCTTCCATGGCCAAGACCATCATTGTTGGCCATCCAAGCTTTTTCATTCAACCAACCTCATTTCCAACCATTTCTCATCACCTAGAACATTTTCTCTTTTGTGACCACCACCAAAATTCACCATTTTCGTTTTGTTCCATCAAGCTTCAAAGTTGGAGACTTTGAGGTAAAAGTTCACAGCTTTCTCATTTTTCCATCTCATTTTTGTGATCCATGGTCACTATGGTGATCATGGATGCCTTTTTCAAGCTTTGATTGTGATTCTTGTGAGTTTGATGTTCTTACGGGTTTTCGTGAAGGGTGAAGGCCGAATTTACAAGGAGCTTCAAGGAAGTTTCTTGCTTGTTTTTCTCTCTTGGTAAGAGGAAGACTATCCACTTCAACCTCTATTGGTAGTGGGAAACTTGTATTATGTATTGATTGTGAGAGAATCCATGTTAGGGTTACTCTCTTAGTTGTGTGTTTTCCTAATGATTCTTGTATTTATTTTACTCTATGTGATTTATTGATTATTATTGTGTATATTGATGATCTTGGATTGAATTTGATGGATTGGAAACATGATTTGGAAGCAAGGGTTCCCTTTTTTCCTTAGTGAGGCTCACGGCCATACCCTTTCATAGGGTGTCCATGAATTAAAATTTTGCAACAAGTGGAGAGATAATTAATCAAGTGAATAACAATTAATGGATCAAAGAAAAATTTGGGTTCATACTTCTTAGGGAGGCTCACAGCCTCTAGGGCCATTTTGGGCCCAAGTGTGTAATTTTTGGACAACCTTGAGAATTTAATAATTAAGTGTTAAGTAATTAATAATATGATGGAAAGAAATTTAATTGGTGACCTAGAGCGATTTTTGAACTTAAGAAAAGAACAAGAGTGTATGAGACTTGGAGAACCTTAGATAACTTTCTAAGTAAACATGATTCAATTTGAATAAATGACTTGACTAATTAAGAGAAATAAAGATTTAGGGAGAATTACAAGAGATTTCCTCTAGTGAAAACTTTTATAGGAAACATTAGATTAAAGTGAAACTCCATAATGAACCTTAAAAATGTATTGTCATATTTGAGAATTTGATTAATATGTTAATATGGGTCCATGAGTGAGACCAAAATTCTGTTGATGTTTAACTTGGCCAAATTGTGGCATGCTATGAAAAAAATATATCATTATGGAATATACATGGATATCCATTGTGTCATCATGCATTGTGAAAGTCTGATGGACTATTGTTAAGGCCATGTTGCCTAGGAGATTGAATCACACCTATGTGCGGGTGCGAATAGACTAGTGTAAGTCGTATTGTTAACCTTGGGGGCGTCGGGGTGCAGGTGTCTCATAATGGTCTGTTGGTAGCTCTTCTAGGCTGTGGGATAGACCGATGCAAATGTATCGACGATCCGGACTGAGACACTGTCCTATATCGCAATCTAGTGTAGAATGTCTTGTACAATGCCATGATGTGTACTTTGATAAATTGAAAAATTTTAGCACTTGTTGGCCTCGGCAGCCGAGTTACAGATATGTCTCCTGATCATTCTCTCAGATGTTTGTGTCTAGCTCTGTGGAGTAGGATTTTGATATCATACACATGTGTATAGTGAGTCTACATATTATTTGGGATTTGTTTATATGATGATTGAAGCTGTTGCCTTATTAATGTCATAACTACCTGAAACTGTTTAGTTGTTTACTATTTGTTCTTGATGCTGATTATGATTATATCTGAAATGCTATGTGGGTGCTTCGTGCTGTTCTATTTCTTTACTGTCTTAATTGGTAATGAATATAAGATGTCTTACCTCTTTTCTATATTTCTGCTAGTCTGCTTATCTACGTATTACTCTGAAGACGTTGGTGAAGAAGGGGAAGTGCACGAATTCCATGGCTTCTGGCCTGATTTTGATTAGCTACCTGTTTGGATATGACGTCTCATCCACAAGGCTTTTTGGGTTACGTGAGGTTGACTTTCCTTGGAGGTCTAGACTGCTGGCATATCAACTTGGCTATGGATCGCTGCATTTACCTTGGAGACGTGATAGTGTCTCTAGCTTGGGGGCGTTATGATCTGCCTATTTTACTTGTAGTGTTCGTTTGCATTTAGAATTTTATTTGCCCATACGTGACATGTGGGGTGAGTGTCATTGCTCCCCACAAGAGGATTCTTTCTTATCCTCTGCACGAGCCCCCGCTAGTAACTCAGTGGCTCTGATGAGGGTTTCCTCTAACGAGGAAGACCCTGAGGAGGATCCAACTATGAATTCTTCTCATTCACCTTAAGGGCCGATGCTGTGGGTAGCCGCTGATGGCTATCGATAAATCTTTTGTGGGCCTGATATTTTGTCTTTTTGGTGGGCTGTATATGCACAACCTTTTGGGGCAAGTAAAGCTTTTGCTGTTTGTATATTTGACGATGTAACTAAATGAACATGATATAAATATATAAATATATAAATATATAAATATATAAATATATATATATATATATATATATATATATATATATATATAGCATGATGTATGTATATATGTTTCATTTCTCATGTTACTTTCTGTTGTAACTAAATATTATTATCTTATCATATCGTAACAAAAAAAAAAAAGAATTCGCTAATTTAATCACACAATTACAACCAAGCAAGGTTATCTTTATTATATGAATCGGGTCTTATTTTATTCAGTATTGTTTCCATTTCTTGATCATGGCGTGACGTTCCCTCCTCAAAAAGGGGCATTACACTTTACCTCACTTGTACCTTCATGAGTTACTTGTAAAGTATCCCACATTTCTTTAGCGATTTTGCAATTTGATACCCTAAAGAATTCATCATACCCCAAGGATGTAGTGATGATGTTCTTGGCTCTCAAATTGTATTGAACCTTCTTTTTGTCCTCATCGGTCCATTCATTTCTAGGTGTATTAATTTTCACACCATCTTTAGTATGTGTGGGAACAAAAGCACCATTTTCAATGGCGTCCCACACATCTAAGTCAATAGCTTTAATAAAAATTTTCATCCTTTATTTTCAATATGCATAACCATCCCCATTGAAAAAGGGAGCTCTATTTATAGAAGAACTTTCATTAGAAAAACTATTTGAAGCCATTTCTTCTCTTGAAGTTGCTAAGCTCTTTATACAAGAGTCTAACTCTGATACCGCTTGTTATCAAGTGGCCTCAATACTCAAGAAGGGGGGTGAATTGAGTTTGTAAAACAAGTTCGCAAATCTTTCGCAAAACGTTTGATTATCAATTTTTGTTGAAGCTATTAAATGGATAGAGGTGATTGGATAAATGAGATGAACACTTTCACTTATAAATATAATAGCCAAAAAAGACAATATTCAAGCAATTCAATAAAACAGTGCACAAATGTAAAGAGAAGGGTTTAGAGAAACAAACACAATAGTTTATCTTGGTTCGGTCACCAAAACACTTGTGACCTACATCTAGTCCTCAAGCAAACACTCAAGATTTTTCACTATATCTTCAAGCTTCAATAGGTGCTTGACAACCTTTACAAACTTGAGCACTCAACACTTTGGGATACCTCACCCTTTGAGCTTGAGCCTCTTCAACTAAGGGATGTCTCACCCTTTACAATTCAGGAGGGATGCCTCACCCTCTTTACAAAGCAATTCAGATTGATAGAAAGAAACTCCCACAAGAGTAATTAATATAAATTGAAGCTCTAATATACTCTCAAAAGATATCTCAAGATTTTCACAAAAATAGAGCAAGAATGGATTTCAAGGATTGAATCTCATATTAAAGTGTTAGAAATTAGTTTTTGGTTTAAGGTCAACCTCTAATGAAGGCCCAACATGAGTATTTATATGAAGAATAAACAATGGAATGGTTGGGGATATTAAAGCCAAGCATTTAATGCACTTAATGTAGCTGTTGGGTACTGTCAGACCACTGGTAATCGATTACACAATTTATGTAATCGATTACATGGCTGTTCCAACGTGTTCTTGGCTTTCTGGGCACTTGGTAATCGATTACCAGCTTGGTGTAATCGATTACAAGACCTCTGACTTGCTTGTAATCGATTACCATTTCTATGTAATCGATTACAAGGCTTCTTGAACATATTTTTGCCTTTCTGGGCTCATTGTAATCGATTACAAGGCCTCTGACTTGCTTGTAATCGATTACAATGCACATGTAATCGATTACAAGGCCTCTGTTTGCTATGTAATCGAATACAAACATCTTGTAATCGATTACCTTGGCCTTTGAACACATTTTTCAAGTCCAATTGAGATGTAAGCCATTTTGAACTTTGAGAAACTTAGATTGAACAATATTGACATGTGTTTTACACAATCCAAGATTAAAATCAACATTTTCTTAAAATATGAGCTTTCAATAACAAGTTGATTTCAAAGGATCTTAAAAAATCATTTGAAGATCTTTGAGACACTTAGAGAGCATTTCACATTGATAATCTAGCACCTATATCTAATATACCTCTTTTGATCTTGGTCTTCTCTTTTGATCTTGATCTTCATCTTGACTTTGTTATCATCAAAAACTTATTTGATATGCTTTAAGACATAAGCATTCATATCTACGTCGATGGATCCTCGAATCCCAAAAGGAGCGGTTCCAGAGTAATGTTGGAAAATGAAGCCAACCTCGTGTTGGAACATTCTCTAAGGTTTGAGTTCCCAAATTCCAACAACCAAGCTGAATATGAAGCATGCATCATAGGCATCAACATTGCAAAGGAGATGGGAGCCACGAACATAATCATATGCAGTGATTCATAGCTAGCAACATCCTAGATCTAGGGTGAATACCAAGCTAAAGAGCCCCATTTGCAAACGTACTTAGCTAAGGTCAAGAAGTTAATGGAAAGCTTCAACAGTGGAGTATATTCTAAGGGAGAAGAACTCCAGAGCAAACATCCTATCAAAGCTTGCCAGCACTAAGAGCCTTGGCAACAACAGGTCCATGATCCATGACACATTACTTACTCCCAGTATTACAGACAATAAAGTCCTCCTATTAGAAGATGACGAAACCTGGATGACACCTATAGTTGCCTACCTCCACAATGGCTCATTACCAGAAGATTAGAAGGAAACCCAGAAGATACTATGAATAGTAGCCTAGTACACCATCCTTGAACACTAGTTGTATTATCGTAGGTTCTCTTCTCCCCTCCTTAAATGCCTTGGTCCCAAGGAGGCAGACTACGTCTTGGCCAAGATTCATGAAGAAAGCTCTGACCATCATCTCGGCAAAAAGTCCTTAGCATGGAAAGTGCTGAAGGCTGGATACTATTGGCCCACTATAGAAGTTGACAGCAAGGAACATGTATTGAAATGTGATCAATGTCAGCACCATTCAGACATCTATACTGCCCTACCAGAGGAGTTATCTACAATGTCCGTCCCTTGGGCATTTTACCAGTGGGGGATGGACATACTAGGTCCTTTCCCCTAAGCACAAAGGTGGGTTAAGTACCTAGTGGTGGCTGATGACTACTTTATCAAGCAGATTAAGGCAGAACTATTATCCATCATCACCTCTGTGCGAATCCAAAAACTTACTTACAAGAACATCATTAGCAGGTTTGGAATCCCAGAGTCAATTGTCACGGATAACAAAACCTAGTTCACTAATCAGAAGTTCAAGGATCTCCTGGCCAGTCTCAAGATCAACCAGCATTTCACCTCGACCATTCAAAAATGAACGGGCAAGATGAAGCAGCTAATTGGGTTATACTTAGAGGGATAAAAAAGATATTTGACGATGCTAATCAAAATTAGGTGGAGCAACTCGATCATGTCCTATGGGCATATCTGACCACACCACATTCCTCAACTAGAGAAACTCCCTTTAAACTGACTTACGGTTGTGAGACTATGATCCCAGTGGAAATAGGAAAACTGAGCTGGAAAAAACAAAAATTTTCTGAAGAAACCAACCCAGACCTCATCTGCCATAAACTAGACTTGTTGGAAGCACAATGTCGTATTGCCCACGTCTGTGAAGCTGCCCTCAAACAGAGAATTATTGGACAGTATAACACTAAAGTGATTCCACAAAGATTTAATCTTGGCGACCTCGTCCATCGTAGGGCAGATATTGGAGGGAAAGATGCAAATGATGGGAAGTTATCTCCAAATTAAGAAGGTCTATATAGGATCGTATCCAAAACCAACACAAGAGCCTACACTTTAGAAACTCTTTCTGGAAAAACTATCAAAATTTTTTGTAATGCGGACAAACTATGGAAATATTATAGTTAAATATCTCTTGTTGTTATTATCATGAATAAATCATATATTATTTTTTTCAAACATTTATTTACTTTATTCATCTACAACCCACAAGGTTACCGCACCTTGGAGAGGTCCGAGAAATACATGGTCCAAAGAGGATCAACTATTCTAATATCTGTACATGATGACAAAATAGGGGAATCCACTTGACCACTATCCACAGTCAAGGAGTACATTCAAGGGTTTTTACTCATATCCTAATGAGCCTGATCTTAACCCATAAACTAACCATGCTTACAGAGGTTAAGTGTATTTGACCATAGCCTAGGATAGTGGACTCCACACCAAGAAGCTTCCGTGTTAACGATACTCCACAATTTTAAGACTAAGATTAACCCATAAACCTAAAAAAGGTTTAATGTGGTTACAACATTAAGTTTAACCCATAAGCCTAAAAAATGTTTAACATAGTTACGAGCAATGGATTGTTTCTTAGGATAGTGGACACCACTCCAATAGGCTTCCGTGTCATACTTTTACACCTAAAGTTTGACTAAGTGTCAAATATTTCTAAGTGAACCCAACCACCTAGATTGAGCTTTGGACTCATCTCGGTTGGGAAAAAATGAGTGTTTGCTAAGTCTAAAACATCCACCAAGATCGAGCGTTGGACCTATCTCGGCTGAACAAAGGCAAGAATACACCAAGTATAAAAGAAAGACACCGAGATCGAGCATTGGACCCATCTCGGTGATGAAAAAAGAAAAATAGCAAGAATATATGGAGAAAAAGTGCTTAAGTACTTAGAAAGGCGCCTGAGATTAGGACTTGCCCATTTACAATTATAAAACCCCACGCAATGGGAGAATGAAAAGTAAGAAAAATAAGAAAAAATTGGATCAAGCGTCCTCTGAGGGCCCCTTCACAATTATATTTGAGGTTCTCGCCTTCGATGTCCCACCCTCCTTCTCTTCACCGACGTCCATCCTCTGAGTAACTTGTTCAGTAGGAGTAGTCTCAGGAGCGACAGTCTCAGGAGCAATATCTACGATTTGACCATCCCAGACTAGCTTCATTGAACTAATTCCTTCCTCATTAAGATTTGGGTTCAGAAGGCAGAGTTGGGCAAGAGCATTAGTGAAAGATTCATCCACAGACTTAGACCATTCATCCTCAAGCACCATGATTTCTTTATTCAGCTCGGAGGGTGGTAAGAGTGGTCTTGATTGAAGATATATGATCCTTTAACTAATTTTCCTGAATCACTTCTTCAATAACTTGGACCTGGAGCATGTTCACCATGGCAACTTGGGCTCGGAGGTTAGTCACCTCAGCAGCATCCTCAATAAGGCTGGCGACCTTGGTCTGGAGCTCGGTGATATCTGTTTCGTGCAACTCTAGCTCTTATTTAACTTGAGCCAATTGCCCATCTTTTTAGGCGATAATTAGCTCAAGACTTTATTTTTCACCCCGGAGGGCGTTCAACTCTCTCTCCAACTCTTGAGTCCCATGAATGGGCTCCAAAGCTCCCTTTTGAAACTAGAGGATGAAGACGTTGCGTAGGCCCCAGATTTGAGCATCCTGAAGTAGCTCCACTATATCGTGCTCAATTAGCACATCAAAATCATTGAGAGACAAAAGGGTAGTGTCAATGATCCTTACAAGATCAACCCCACTGCCCCACACTGACCCAAAGTTGAAATATAATGGAGTTACCTTCGGGATTGTCAACCCCAAACTAATTGGAACCTCAGTAGGAGCAGCTTCGACAGTTGCCCTCTTGCCCCTCTGATCCCTCCTATTCCCAACGCTCTTTTTTCGAGGTTGAAGAGACTGTGCAAAGGAGCTGGGCTCCACATCTTAGACTATGGGTGGAGGTGGAGGAACTACTACCATCACCCTTAGAGCAATTACCGGGGCCCGGGATCCAGAAGCTCCTGCTCTCCTGGCCGCCAAGCGTTGGGCAAAGAGTTCAAGTCCACCAAAGGCACCATGCTTTCTGCAAAAAGAAAACAAGTGTTACAACACTTAGAAAATTTTGAAATATAGGTAAAACAAATATATGCATGACAAGATACCTAACAATGCTTTTATTGAATCGACGGGCTCGTCGAGGATGTCTTTACAATAGATAGACCCCCTTGTGTCGACCCTGTGCAATAAGAAAATGAATGACCTAAGCCTCGTCCTCAAAGAGCTCAAAGATCAGAGTTTCAATCTCTTCAATCCTCCATTCCCAAATGGCTTGAGTCCAGTATAAGTAGAGATAGGGTTCACCATCTGGGGTAACAAAAAAAGGTATTGACCCCGAAGCCCCTTTTATTCTGAAGAAAACCTTTCTAAAATTTTTGAAGGACTCTTGATATGGTTTGAATACTTTTGCATCTGGTTTGTGCTCGCAAAGTAACCCATCCCTTTTAGTTACTATTCCCAGAGGATGAGAGTAGGGTGAAAAAGAAGAAGGATCTAACAGAATATAGCCACTCGAAAACCTGACAAACTAGCTTGAAAGCCTGAGTGAACCCCCATGCGTTTGGATGCAGCTGGGTTGGAGCCACACGCAGGCGGTTGAGGAACTTGATTTCTAACTTGGAGAATGGAAGTTAGACCCCGATCCTTGAGAAGAGTGCCTCGTACATGTAAATAAAGTGGTTGCCTTCAATCTGCATAGAGCAGTCTCTTTCTTCCTCGAGTGGATGGTGGATGACGTACTCTCTATCCCTCAGTCCATCTGTAGTCATTTGTAAAAATTATTGCTTTTCATAAGCATCCTTAACACTTATCACACTTAAAGGAGTGCCCAAGATCCTTTGGTTAACCCATTGATATAGGTTGACATCATGGGGGAAGATGAGCTCCCTATGCTTTGATGGTGCTGTCCTCTGGTTTTGGGCCATAATGTCACTTATAAAGGACACACTTGTGTTAGATTCAGAAGATGATTCACTAAGGTTTGCTAAATTAACATGAGCTCGGAAAACGGACGGGTTGGCCCTTGCCTTGCCAATTCTCTAGCATGATCCACTATACGAATTGCCTCCAAGATCCTCATCCTAATCAACGAACTCAGACCACCATCAGAATCCCCACCTTGAGCTTGATGCCTCCGTTGTGACTAAGGCGGTGGGGACAATGAAGAACTCATAATCTCTATTGACATATCACTATTTTATACTATTTCCTCATTACTCACTGACATTTTCCTCTCAAAAGGGTGTTTTCAAGAAAAAAAAAAGGTGGAAAAGGAAAGTATCTTAGATTTAAATGGTGAAAAGGGCTTGAAAAAGGTTGAAAATCACCAACAAACTTTGCAAGTACTCGTCGGAAATCACCTTGGTTCACTGGAGAAGAAAGTCAAAAATGCTAGAGAAGAAGAAAAGTGGGAGGAGAAATCCCCTACTCCTATTTGTGAGGAAAACTTCTCTAACCGTTGTCATGAATAGGGGTAGAAGTGTCTCTTCAACATTGTTTCAAAATTTGAAAATTGCTAATTATGACATTACAAATCCCAAACGGCAGCTTCCACTATTTTTTAATCACGTGGCATATTGTTTCTGAACAAGAGCAGTTGAAAAGACAACATTCAGAATTGAAACAACACATACGTTTCAGAAGGACACCCAAGCTGGACCACAAGCTTTCATCAGGATACCATGGTAAAAGCATAACACGGATCTCGGTTCCAAACTAAATTACACTCAAAATTGGAAGGGCCCCTCCAACAAATTTGTATGGGGGCAACCTACTATGTATCCTGGATAATGGTACAAATGACTTAAGTAGAGTGATCCATTTCAGATCCCGACCTTACTCATTAACACCAATGGCATACAATGACACATCTCAGACCTCGGCCGGAAAAAAAACATTACGAGATTCGACATTTTTTATATGACTTGGATTCCTTTGTCCTATGCATGCTGTGTGCTTCTATTGAACTTAGGTATCTTGACACTTAGCTGTCACATCTAAGCGCCAAGATGGGGGCAACTGTTCTAGATCAAGTTTTGGGTTAGCGGTTCAGGAGCAACCCGGCCCACCAAAATAGTATATCAGATATTATTATGTGTTATTAGATAAGTACATCTACCTATTTATGAGAAGCAAATCTCTCACAAAATCCTTTATAGATACAGACACTAATTACATCCTACGTAAATAGGGAAATAAGTTATAAGAGATAACAATCTCATAGATTATGATCCTAAATAATAGCATTCAACTTAGATTGAATTACGATTCTTAACACCTAAGACACTCCTATAAATACCCTGCAAAGTCTTAAAGGTATGCATCCAATTCTACACTGGTGTGCTATGGATTGAAATAAAATTTTGATCAAAATTAGTTGCCAAGTTCCATCAAAATTATAAAAACCTTACAACCAATTGTAGTTAACAAGGGACGATCCACAGAGAACTAATTCAATTAACTCTATAAATTAATTCCTAATTTAAACACTCAAAAATAGTGAACAATGAAAAAGGGGTTTTGTTTGTTAAATCTAAAAACAAAAATTGAATCTAAAGCAATAACAATAAATACTGTTTGAAAAATCAATTAAAAGACAATGGTTAAGAGATGGAATCCACCACTAGATTTATATGATAATGCTAATCCACATATCCTTTATACTAACATGATCAATTATGTTTTTATGTAATTGTGAGATTAATTCCTTATTTTCCTTAAGTTTTGGTTAATTTAGCAACTGTTCAAATCAAACCCTAATCATTAGTTAATTGTAAAGTAATCGCTCTTACACCTACCTAATGATTATACTAAGAATTAGAAAACTAATCACACTAAGATCCAATCACACACCGGAATTGAATTACTTAGATCACATGCCTCACTAGTTCTACCACCGCAACCGCACATAACAATCCTAGTTTTACTACTTTCAAAAATAGTAAAGGGTATAAAAACCTTTATACCGAATTAAGAACAGAAATATATGAATAAAAACACAACTGTATTGAATATAAAGGGATATAAAGAATTCACATAATCAAAATTAGGGTTTCATCTTCCCTTAACCAAAACAGAAGTTTAGTCGCATATGACAATTTCAAAATCAACATAATAACAGAAGAAAAACATCATCCATAATAAAAGAAGAAAAAGAAACTAAAGATCAAACTAGTTTCTAAGGTTTGAGATTGATTGATCTCTGATCGCTCGAACTCGAGTCTCCAATCATTGGTCAAATCTTCCTCTTGCTTGTTCTTCGTACTCTCTTTTGTAGCTTCACGGCTTCTAGTCCAGAGAGATCCCTTTTTTAACCCTAGGCAACCCTGTTTATAACTTGGATACCTAGTGCATCATTAGAATTCTAATCTGGTTTCCTGATTCGCAGACACGAGCCGTGTCATATGACACAGCCCACCCCGTGTCTGCCTCTGTGCATCAATTGAGCCTCAGCTTACAAACCACCCCTTGTTTGGCTCTGTCAACAAGTTTCCAGGAGTTTCACAAGTCAGAGAAGGACACGGTCCACCCTGTGTCTGGGGATACGGGCCGTGTCATCTTGTTTCTTCAATTTCAGCCTAAAATCTTCATAGAACTCTTCCTCCTTTGTCTCTAGGGGTGATGTTAACCTTCTTAACTCTTTAACACTTTCTTCAAGTGGATATCAAGCCTGGTTTGAGGCTAATGGACTCCATCATTCAAAGGTTTCCTAAAAAGTGCAATTCAATTAAGAGCGTTTATAAACACATTTAAGCAAAGTTTTACAATAAAGTTCTAATTAAGCTTGATAACAGAAACTTAGCTAAATGATAACAATTAAGCAAAAATGGAATCCAATTGAATTAATTATAAGGTACTCAAAATATGTAAATAATCAACAGATCATACACACTAACATCCTTGTGCACAGTCTAACTTGAGCGTCAGAGTGCCTTTTGTAGGTACTTACCCCCTCACACCATAGCTGTTGCTGTCGTGCCACGGAGGTTTCCACCTTCAACCACCTACTCAGGTATTCCTCTGAACTCAGTTCAAAATAGAGTTCACGTGTTAGTTTCAAGTTTTGATGATGAAAAATTTTTGTAGGAAATTTTTTAGGTTGATTGATAACTATGAATTTGAGTATAGAAGGAAAGTTTTCAAATTTGATTTTCCTATAAAACATTTCCTTACTCATAATTTGATTTCCATTATTGTTAGAGACAAGCCATTTATACCACTTTATGATTGGATCAAGCTTTTTTAAGTGTAAATGAATGCTCCAATGTTCAAAAAATTAAATGATATGTTGCCATACATAAATTAGAGAAATGAAGCGACTGTCAGAATAGAAGGAGCAACTATGCATTTTTTACATGAAATTAACTCCCACGAATTAGAGGTTGATTTTCCCTAATTTTTTCTATCTCTAATGACTAGAAAAATATGAGGAAGCTTTCTATTATAAATAGAAAGCCTCGGAGAAGATCAAGATACACCATTTTCTCAAATCAAAAAGTGAGGAATTCTTGAAAATGTGTTATCTCTATTTTCTTCCTCCTAGTTAGTTCTAAATTTGTATATCCACTCTATAGAAAGAGTTTTGTTTTTGGAATCCATTGTAGCTCATCTTATAAGAGTATAAAAGTGAGAGTAAATTTTTGTTCGAGTGAAATAAGTTACTCTTCTTTGGGTTGAAGTTGAGGGAGGTTTGATAGTATCCTTAGCGAAAGAAACCATTGTAACTCTGCTTTGAGGCTAGGGTAGAGGAAGGTTCATCGAAGTCCTTGTAAGAAAAAATTTGACAAGTGAAGAAAATCTCAAACGTTTCCTTGGGGACTGGATGTAGGTTGTGAATTGTGGCTGAACTAGTATAAAATTGGTTTGTGCAAGTCTCTTAACCTTTTCCTCTTTACTTTCAACTTTTACTTGTGTTTGTATTGCAATTGTTATTTAATTTTAAAATTTTCTATTATTGAACTTTATAGAACCAATTCACCACCCTCTTAGTTATGTCATCATGTTTAGCTATTTTTTAGCTGCATTCACAAGAATTGATTCATTTTCAAAATTGATTCATTTTCAGAATTGAACAGACCACATGAAACTCCTTTAAGTGCTTATGAGGATCCTCACCTGCAAGACCATGAAACTTGGGCAACAAGTGTATCAATCCAAATTTTAACTCAAAGTCAGCATTAAGATCAGGATATTGAATGCACAAAGACTGGTAAGTTACATCAGGAGCAGCAAGTTCTTTAAGGGTCCTATTTTTCCTGTTATCAACCATGATTTCAGAATCACTTAAGATCTCAAGTGCACTCTCAGATTCAATGTCACAATTTAATTCAGAAGCAATTCTTTCACTTAGCCTACGAGTTCTAATCAAAACTATGCGATGTTCTATCAATCTCAAGATCAAATTCAAGCAAGATATCAGGATCAGACCTAGTCATGAACCAATCAAGGCTAAATAGGTGTCAGGATGCCAAAAACACAAAATCATGCAAATCTACACTACATAAATGGCTAGAAAACATAAAAAATCATATCAAATGAATTTTAAAAATCATGGGACCACCACATGATGAAAACTACACTTTTTTAGAAAATTATCATATAGAGAAAATATTTCAAAAATTGAAAAAGTGGTCTAAACGATGAAATTTTGAAAAACAGAGCATAGTTAGAGTTGCCTAAAAGGTATTTCTAGCCTAGTGGTTTAGATTTTTTTTCTATCAACTGACAAAAAATCAGCTCATTCGAAGATACAAAAACAATAGCAAAAATTATCGTTATATCCCCACTTTTCTCAAAACTCCTATCAGGTGATGGAATTTGGCTAAAAATGATGATTAAACCTTGGGGACCAAGTCTCAACTCAAAACTCCACAGTCAAATTAACACTAATCTGTCCCTGCACCCGTAAAAATCAGAAAATGGTGAAAACGTGCTAGCAAGTATGAAACAGTGTTAGATAGTTAGGAACATGTCCAAAATGAGTGAAGGACACTTATAAGGAGATCTTGCAATGCGATTGTCACAACAGGCAGCAAAAATGATCAACAGCAGTAATTACCAATGTAACAATAATAATAATGCAATAGAATGCAATTCAGCAGTTATGATCAGACAGAACAAAAGTTAATTTTTAGTAAGGGCAAGAACAAGAGTTAGTATGTTCACTTAATATGATCAGATCGCAATCAACAATCCCCAGCAACGGCGCCAAAATCTCTACGAGCGCCGAACTCAATCAAAATTAAAATCGACTTATACCTATGGCTTATAGCATAGAAGTCAACACCGGATCGTCTCTCAATGATCTTTAATTGTAATTTAATCAAATCAAGCCAAAATTAGGGGGGAAAGAGTTGATAAACAGAATACGAAATAGCAGAATTAAGGAAACAACAATCAATTAAAAGCGCAATTAATTCAGAAATCTATCCGAAATTTGGTGGATTCTATCATAGATCAATAAACAAACATTTGAATTGCATTTAAATGATTAGCTTGGAATTAACCAAAATCTTAGCATTAAATCTAGAATTCATACTAGACAATCATCCAAAATTTAATTAACAACA
This sequence comes from Ormosia semicastrata, assembly GCA_029884595.1. NCBI lineage: Eukaryota > Viridiplantae > Streptophyta > Magnoliopsida > Fabales > Fabaceae > Ormosia > Ormosia semicastrata. Next base: position 49,658,774 of record JAQQTO010000053.1, on the reverse strand, counting down.
AATACACAAATTCACAATCGCATAATTCATGTTAGATCTATGTTAATTTTATATCTAAATTCAATTAACCTAAGCACAATTTAGCACTTAACTTCTAATTCTGTGATTAAACCAGATTAATCAACCTAATTCAATCACAATTCTCAATCTCAAAACAAGATCTAATCAGATCAAGATTAAGAAAAAGAAAGAGAATAAGAAGGATCCAAATACAAATCAGAAAAACAAAATCAGAACAAGATCTCAAGAATCCAAACTAAAATTTCTTCAAGAATCCCGAATTGATTACAAGGTGTTTAGCCCTCGATGAGAAGGAAGAACTCAGAAAAATATGAAGAGAAGAGCAAAATGAATCTTTCAGAGAGTAAGAGAAGAATGAATTCAGAATCCTAGATCTAGATCTAGATCCAGATCTAAATAGAGAAGGTGGAAGTGTAATCATGAGAGTCATCTCGGATTCCTATTCTTTACAGCTAAAACTGCACCCTAAATTGGCCCCTAATGTCTCCTTGCACTTCCCAAACATAGTTGGACCTTGTAGGAATGTAATGGCCTAAGTCCTATATGATTTAGACTTGAATTGACCAAGATATGCCCACTTTAATGCCATATGCTCCCCAAATCCGAGTCTGAACTTCCAGGCCCAATTAGGTCTACTAGACATCCGATTGAGACTTTCAACTCTCATCAAAGTTGTAGAGATTCTTCTCATCTTTCCTACAAGGTAAAATGCATAATTACCAGATATCTAAAACTCAAGATATGACCAAAATACAAAAATAGTGTAAAATCTCAACAATGCTGGGAATTATCAATTAAGCCCAATTTGAGCCCAAACATATAAAACATGACAAAGCTCTAGGAATTAAGTACATAAGGAGTGTAAATAACTAAAGATGGGGGTTTATTAATGTATAAAATATGTGATTATTAACGATAGCCTAAAGGAATTCATCGTTGGAAATATTCAGAATATCCTTGCATTTGATCTGGCTGACCTTTGACCCCCACTCAATTATAAAATTGACACATTTGGCGTCTCCCTCATCCAAATCCTTTTTCTCCTTTTCAATGAATTTAATGGGAATGCCCCAGGCATGCTGCTTCTAGTATAAGCAAAATTGGGCTTCCCCGTTAGCCTTCAGGTAAAAAGGTCGGGTGCCCGACGTTGCAGTCAATTTAAAAAACTTATGCTTCCACTCTTTATAGCTGTCCTAGAAAATTTCAAACACTCTCCTCCCAAACCTCGATTTGACGGACATCCAAGACTGCTGTAATGCATTCCTCCTTTGAATACTCCATCATGTGAAGAAATAGAAAAAGGCTCTCTAAGAGCACCAAAGTCCGACCACTTGATAAAATCTCTCGAAAGCTAAGATATTACCCCAACAATTAGGGTGAATCTAGATTGGGGCAACCTGAAGGGTTCGGAGAAAATTGGTGAATGGAAGCCAAAAACCATAGTTGAGGAAGAGGCCCTCATACAAGAACATGAAGTCTTGACCCTCTTCCCGTTGTATGCATACTCTGTCATCATGCTCTGGGCACAGAACTTGAAACTCTTGGTTCCCCAAACCTCTCTCTATCAATTCTAAATAGCCCAAAAGTTCTCTGAGTCTCGCCTCAGAAGAATATACGGATGTATAGTTCCAAACGTCATTAGTAACCTAAGGGTAGGTGGGCCTCATAAGGGCAAGAACTAGAGGTTCCTCTTCGGTCGCTCTCTGTTGCCTCACAGCCCTTTTCCTTGCCATTGAACACTTGGAAAACACCTGTCAAGACCATTAACCTAATGTCGGAATCAAGGACTGCTATCGATTCAGACAAAGAATGGATGGACCTAGAGGTATTCGCATCCACCCTTAAGCCTTAGGACTGCGGCCTCGAAGCCCATGAAGGTATAAACCTTGTTAGGACTCCCCCACTGCCCTTGACGTGGCGGGGTGGGTGTTTCACAAGGGATATAACCCAGAAAGGAAGGTAAAAATTGAATACAAGTGAGCAATGATAAAGGGAGTACTTTTAGAATCTGAAAAAATAGGAGACTATGAAGTTGTTGGATTGAAGCAAGTGAACAACTGCAAGCTGCTCACAATCACACCACCTCGTTTGTAAAACTTGTAAAATAGAAACTCTCTCAGAAGATCTCTGATGCTTAGGAATAGTAAAGTCTGGTGAAGATGAACTTAAACCCCAATTAAAGTGGTGAGACGGTTCGGGGACACTTTTGTCAAATTTATTTCAATTTTGAAAGGCACTCATTATGGTGCACGAAACACTAGGCACGTCTACTCAATCAGGGTGCGCCACGTAGCCCTCATAGTGTCATAATGGTTGAGGGGACGATTGCGCAGCAAGCCAAGGGACACGCATCCTCAGCAAACCAACTCTATAAATTTTTCTACAGACCTTGGATGAGTCCGTAGTGCCCACAAATGTGAGATGCTAACATGGACAACGGTACCCCCAAGAAAGGCTGACGGACTTCGAAAGACCACGGAAAAACTCTTCACCCGATGAGAAACACAGACCCTGGGGGCAAGAGCTAAAACTTGCCATTTCGTTGTAACCAACAACCAAAGGTCGAGCTAGGGGCAACTTAATATAGCTTCAGGATAAGCATTAGACTCACCTTGGATAATGCAAACCAGAAACAGAAATAGAAAATGGAGGAGATATAAGACAAATTCTCAAAAAGTAAAATTTTATTGATTTCATTCTATACATTGTCAACTTCCATGGAAGCAGAAGGAAAAGTGAATTAAAAGGAAAGTGAAAATAGTGTCTGTAAGAGAGCTTAAAGATAAAACTGACATCACGGCAGAAGCAAGCTGCTGCATTATCACATCTACAGTTCCTCCACTCTCTTCACCAGAATAGGCTGAAGCTACTCCACTTCTTCTTCGCTGCCTCCTTCACAATGATAATAAAAGCTAGCATTGGCTACCACTACAAGAAATAAGCAAATGAACGAGGGATAAATCAATCACTTTTTTTTCATCGCTAATTAGTGAGGGAATACGGTCCCTCGCTGATCCGCCGCTAGTGCATTTATTTCTCTTGCTAATCTATCTCTAATCCCTCTCTAATACGTTGCAAATATAACCCTTTATTCCCTTGCAAATCAGCGAGGAAATTTACGTCACTATTCTATCGCTGTATAATAAAAATTCGTACTGATTTTGGATCCATTTCAACCAATCCCCCTCGCTATTTCTTTGCTAATCCGTCGCTAATATTTCTCACTATTACATTACAAATCAGTCGCTAAATTCCCTTACTATTTTGTCGCTAATCCATCGCTAATGACCTATATGATTTACTTGCTATTCCGTCGCTAATCCCTCGTTATGATTACTTGCTATTCCATCGCTAATCCCTTGCTAATTACCTATATAATTTCCTCACTATCCCGTCGCTAATCCCTCGCTAATCAATTTTTTTTAAATTACCTATATTATTGACTTACCAAAAACTATATATCAAATAGAAATCCAACAACAGCAGCAGCAAAAAAATTATACAAATAATCCAAAATAAATCTACTAGTTATATAAATAGTTCATAAAATGTACAAAACAAGATAAAAAGAATGTCGTTTTCATAAAATGTACAAAACAAGATAAAAAAGAATGTCATACAAAACAAGAATAAAAAGAACAAAAAATCATTCTACGTTGGCTTCGTCTTTGTCTTCGTCTCGACCCTCCCCAACTATTGCACTTTGCGATGATGCTTGTGAAGCAACATTTGCTGATCCGACCGTAGATAGGATGGGCGCCAACATAGGGACAAGTTGAGTTTGGACAAAAGAAGCTATCGTTGTTATCACTGTTGCATTTACAGCTTCAATTATGTCCTGTATCAACGGTGTAGAACTGGAAGGACCAGCAACCGAGGAGGATGAAGCTTGCATGGTGTTATTAATGCCAATGTGCAAGTTGTTACTTACGCTATGCACCCGTCCCTTCTTGTTAGGACTCGCCGCATCCAACCAGACCTCTGGGTCAACCATAGGATGAGAGGGAGAGTTTTCTCCATATTTTTCTGTCATCACAGCGTTATACGACTCCTAAAATAACAAAAAAAATATTAACAAAAATCAATAACAACAATATAAATGACTTTTGAATTTTAAAGACACCAATAATAAAATTCCTCGAGCACTCAGAAACATAGCTTCCGTCTTTCTTCTTATGAACGTTGGCATAAAGATCTCTGTAAGAAACTGGATGCTTTAACTCTGCCTCCTGTAATCACATATGGAAGAATATATAACAAACACATATCAAAAGTAAGGCAACCCCTCTAAAATACTAATGCCTTTATGTTATACTTAAGATAGGCAAATAACTCAAATAATTACAATATGTTAATAAATAGATTAATAAAATAAATTAAAACTCAAAAAATTCTAGATTAATAAACAGATTACCATTAAAACTTTAAATGAGGAAGTTATATTACCATCTTATTCTTGTATTGACCAAAGCTTATCGACCCTCCTGTATGCTTCAAGGCATCAGGCATGACTGCCCTATTCCTTCGGGCAGCTACAGACCTCGTCATCCGTTTATCTGTCAGCCAAATGTTGACCAGGCCATCCCACACTTCTATCCTCATTCCTCTGGGCCCATGGCCCTTAACATCAGCTAAGTTATTTGAACTGGCCTTATCAAAGGCCTTATCTCGTGCTTTGTTCAAATGGTCTGGATAATGGTCCATGCAAGTCCGTTCCCAGACAGTTCTCGCCATACCGCGATCAGAATCGGATATGAACTAATGCTTATCCTACACAAATGTTATGTAAGTATATTTATTTTTCAATGAACATATAATATATAATTCTATAAACACAATTACTTATCATAAAGTCCTTAAATAGTATTTCTTTCATGTCAGCAGGATAATCTCTCCACGTACTAGCTGGAACAGGCATCCTTGACATGACATTGTACATAATGTCACGTGTCACTCTCGGTGGAAGAAACCTCCTCCTGTAAGTACAAGAAGATAATGTTACTAATCTAAAAGTAAATAAATGTAATAAAAGATGACAATCACTATTACTTACGGTTCAGGGACAGGCGCCACATATATAAGTTCCCTACCTGATGCGCCTCCAATGGTCAATGGGATAAACGTTGGTAGGCCTGCACTGGTCAATAGGCCATTAGCTGAAGTTGCACCTAACATAATTATAGATAAATAAAAAATACATATATATTACATGTATACAAACCACGAGTTAATAATAATTAAAAAGATTATTCTACAGGTATACCTGGGGAGGGCTGAGAAGGCTGTAGTGGTGGACAATTATGGCCATATGGAGAAGGCTGGGATGAAACATTACAGCCTCTCCTACGACTGCGTCCAGCACCTCTACCTCGAATGATCATGATGAATATCTGCATAAGGAAACATAACGAAACATGACAAGTTAAGAAACTATATGTAAATAAAAACCTCAAAATATAATAATGATATTTCAGTGTAAATACCATTAACAAAATTTATTGAACAACATTCAATTTTAACTACTTGAGTCTGAAGTAAAAGATTCCTCATCTTAATCTGAGAATTCATTAATTTCATTTTCTTCGTTGTCATCAATGAACTCATCATCAATCAGAACGTCCATTGGATAATGTATATTATGTATGTTCACTTCTTCCATTTGGGCATATGCATCAAACAAGGAAAGTGCTTCATCATCTATGACAATATTGTGTGTTCCAAGGGATCCATCATCTTGGTAATAATCAGTGGCGGCTAGGTCATTCAATTCATCACCTTCATCATTCAATGTCTTAGCCACGAAGAGTTTTGCTCTAACCTTGCAAGCTGCCCACCATTCACCATTAGCTCTACTCCTACTTTGTGGGTATCTTATATAGTACACTTATTGTGCTTGTTCGGCTAAGACGAATGTCTCATTTGAGTGAAGTCTTGATTTATGCTTGATGTCAACCAACCCATGTCTCTCATCAACATTGACTCCATTAATCAGGTCAAACCAATGACATTGTAAAAGAAATACTCTGTTCTGATTTCCTACATATGACAATTCCAATATATCTTCAACGATGTCATAATAGTCGAAGCCATTCTCACCATATATACTACCTCTAACACATACGCCATTATTCATGGTAGCTTTATTTTGTCCATACTCCTTAGTATGAAATCTATACCTATTAACTATTAAGCCACAATAAGAAGTCACGAACTTGGATGGACCATAACTTATCTCTCGTATCATTTGATCCTCAACTTGACCTATATTAACCTGTATCATTACATAGATTGTAGATAGTTATAACATTTAGCATAATGAACATTGAATTTAATATGACAGATGTGATTATGGATAAAAGGACTCACTAGATGTTTTAGCCACCTACTGAAGTCCTTATCTCGAGCTTCCACTATTTGATCATCAGTGATATTGGGGTATATTTCCCTTAACGAATCCTCGAATTGTCTAATCAATTCAATAATTAATATTTAGCATAAATTTAACGAAAAATAAACAAATTCAGTAGATAGGGAGTAGACTTGCTAGAGATAAGGTTCTACTTCTCCATAATTTACAAGAACATATGTCTCAGCAATCTGAAGTTCATCTATTTCGACCTCTCCCGATAGGACGACATGGATGTTTAAAAACAAACAACCATTCATTAATTGTATATTCCCTACCGTCGTCAATCCGAGGAACTTGAGTGCACCTGGTCTATAGGTGGGGATCAAAATATATGGAAGCAAAATTGGAAATTTCTTCTAAAATATACGCTTCACAAATAGATCCTTCAACTTTTGCCTTATTTCGGACCTTCCTTTTCAAGTATAGCATACATCTCTCAAAAGGGTATATCCACTTGTAATACACTGATCGTCCAACCTTAGCTTCATAGGGGAGATGCACGATTAGATGTTCCATCACGTCAAAGAATGTTAGAGGAAAAATCTTCTCTAACTTGTAAATTGTTTCAATAATGGAAAGCTCTGCATTCTCTATAGTGGAAGCACGAATTTCACTTGCACAAACTTCTTTAAAGAACAAGCTTAGTTCTGTTAATGGTCCCCATATAGGTTTTGGCAAGATATCACGAGACGATAGAGGAATTAACCTTTGCATAAAAACATGACAATCGTGACTTTTCATTCCATATTATCTTCCCGCCGTCTCCTTTGATGCAACGTGCGATATTCGATGTATACCCATAAGGAAATTTCAACTGTTTTATCCACTCACACACCATCCTCCTTTGATTGGCATCCAAGACATATGTCGCCTTTGATTTTTTACACTTGCCATTCTCAACTATTAGCTCCAAGGTGGGACGTTTCCATATTATCTTCAAATCTTCTCTTGCATTTGCATTGTCTTTTGTCTTGCCCTTTATGTCCATGACAGTGTTGAAGATATTGTCAAACACGTTCTTCTCGACATGCATAACATCTAAATTATATCGTATTAGATTAGTGGACTAATAAAGCAATTCCCAGAATATGCTCTTCTTCACCCAGTTGTGGTGTATACTAAAGCCACATTATTTTTGTTTACCTGAATTCAAGCCGAAAGAGATTTCCTTAAGTTGAGTCACTCTATTCAAGACATCTGTCCCACTCAGCCGTTGCGGTGGATTAAATTTTTTCACTATTGATTTCTTAAAAGAGTTTCAATCACAGCGAAATGGATTATCGAAAGGCAGAAATTGGCAATGACAAACAAACCAGCAGCAATTCCTACTGTGCTTCAATACAAATGACTTACCGTGATTCATACAAAGTAGACAAGAAAGTTTTCCATGAGTGCTCCACCCAGACAGCATTCCATAGGTTGAAAAGTCACTTATTGTCCACAACAAAGCCGCTTTCCTATCAAAATTTTGCTTCTTCCAAGCATCATAAGTTTGCACCCCATCGTCCCACAATATCTTTAGATCGTCAATTAGGGGTCTAAGATAGACATCTAAACTTTTACCTGGTGACTTTGATCTAAGAATTACAAGAGTGAGGAATATGTATTCCCTTCTCATACACATACTTAGGGGTAAATTGTATGGTGTGACAAAAATAGGCCAGCATGAATATGGTGTGGTTGAACCGTTAAATGGATTAAAACCGTCTATACAAAGGGTAAGCCTAACATTTTAAGCGTCTAGCGCATATGTTGAATGGGTAGCATCAAATTGTTTGCAAGCCTCAGCATCAGTTGGATGCCTGATCAATGATTCATCTTAACACACTCCATCCGCATGCCAACTTATATATTATGCAGTATTTTTGGACATAAACAGACATTAGAATCTTGGCATAATGGGAAAATATCACAACACTAAGTGCGGCACATCCTTCTTATTCGATGAAGGTCCCGCATTCGGCTTGAATCATGGGTGTCCACATACTAAGCAAACTAAGTAGAGTCTCTTGTCACTATATTCTTTGTAATACAACATACACTGATTAGAATATGCATCTATCTTCTCATATCCTAATCCTAACTCACAAACCATTCTCTTCGATTTGTAAAAGTTTTTGGGTAACCTTTCAAACTCTGGAAGCATGTTCTTAATTATGACAATCATTCTATCATAACAACTCTCACTCATGTTAAACTCTGACTTCAAGTTCAATAGTTGAGTTACAGATGACAATTTCGTGTGCTTATGGCAACCATCCGATAAAGGTTCATCAGCATCTCTTAGCAAGTCATAAAACTTCGAAGCTGACGGATTTGGATCCTCTTGAACTTCTAGATTTAATCTATCACCTGTGGCATCCATAACTATATCCACGTATGGATTCCTAGGCTTCACTACATCATCATGGACAATGGATGTTGAGTCGCTATCCCCCTATCTGTCGTCACCATGAATGGTCCAATTTACATAACCATCCACAAACCCGTACTTATACAGATGTTGTTCTATCCCAAATACCTCCCTCCAAGCACGATTCTTACATCTAGCACATGGACAAAGGATGCAATTTAATGCATCAGTAACTGTCAGGTCTCCTTGAGCAACCCTAATGAAATCATCAACTTCATCCTTGAATTCTTCACTTACATAGCCAGTAGGATCATTTCTTCGTAACATCCAACTTCGATCGGGTCTCATGATTGCTGAAATTGGTTTAGCACATTAAAATAATCCTTATATCTCTACCTCCTTCTTAACATGGTATGGTCTTATCCCATTCGATAAGAAACTTTTTCAACACTTGGTTAATAGTTATTCCTTAAATCTCATATTTTACACTTGATGAAATTTCGGCAGCATCTTTCATTGGTCTCCAAGTGCATGACTTGAATGCAGTGAGATCTACAGCGTTTAAGTATACACCCAGAGAACAAAAGGAAATGTAGCAAACCGAAATTTTCACAAGTATAAGATATGAGATTTAAAGAATAACTATTAACTAAGTAAAGAAAAAATTTCTTACCAAATTATCCCACTTCGACAATTCAAGATTCAATACAATGAGCAGTACCTTGAAAAGTTATGTGTGCTCACTAATATTGAATCTCAAATGAGAAACTAAGGTTTTGCTCAAATTTTTACTCGAATAAGAAAATAAAACTTTAAGCATATGTTAAAGCACAATCAAAAGTTAAATCAAACCAAGATTCTTAACACATAATTCGTTAGAAATTCATAACTTTTATTTTCAGCATCCAAGGTTTGATGTCATATTTAGAGAGTCCTAAATGTACTGGGATATAAGGGAAAATCAATTCTTAAAGGCAATTGGTTTTATAATTCCGTTGATGGAAGCCCTATATGCCAGTTACTATACTAAGGAAGTCATGATTATTTTGATTCGTGAATTTCAGTCGCCTGAAGAAGAAATGAAGAAAATTGTTCTGAAAGTGGTGAAGCAGTGTGTAATTACTTGAGGGTGTGGAAACTTATTATATTAGAAATGATATTCTCCCTGACTTTTTCAGGAACGTCTGGGTTAGGAGGATGGCTTTGGATCGAAGAAACTATAAGCAACTTATGGAGACTACTGTAGAGATAGCAAACAAAGTTGGCATTGTCAATATTGTCGAGAGAATTGTAGAGGATCTTAAAGATGAGAGTGAACTTTACAAGCAAATGGTTATGGAAACTATTGAGAAGGTGGTCACTAACTTGAGAGCATCTTATATAAATGCCCGGTTGGAAGATCTTTTGATTAATGGTATTCTTTATGCTTTCCAAGAGCAGACCAGCGATAATGCTAATGTGATGCTTAACGGGTTTAGTATAGTTATGAACTCTCTTGGGCAGAGGGTGAAACCATATCTTCCTCAGATTTGTGGTACCATCAAGTGGCGGTTAAACAACAAGAGTGTAAAGGTGAGACAACAAGTAGCGGACAGTCATGAAGCAGTGCCACGAGGAATAATTGATAGGCCATCTTGGTGTTATCTTATATGAGTACTCCCCTTAATTTCTCTTAACCTTTTCCTCTCATCTTCTTCCTATCTCATTAACACACACAAAGAAAGTCTATTTAACCTAATTTGTGGGCAAATCATTCCAAGTCCAATTTAAACTCAAAAGAATATTATGAAATTAAGCTATTGAAATTAATTAAACTCAACATAAGAAAAAGGAGACAATACTCAAAGGCCACCTAATTGTTTGAAGGCAGTTGAGCTTTCACAGAAAATGTGCTTAAAGGGACAAAGACCTAGACATTGTTATGATATAAATTAAATCAGCTATATAATTTGTACCTTAATTTATGCTATATAAATTTATGCTATATAAATTTCTGAAGTTAGACCAGTATATATAATTGTAATGCAGCATTTCTAGATACATTTGTCCATAAGCAATTACAGAGCATAAAGCAAGATAAAATGTTGGAGGCTGCAACTCTGCCTGACAGAGTATAATTAGGTCCCTTGCGACCCTGCCTCAGATCCAGATGCTGAGGAACTGTCACTATCAGAAGCTGCACTAACACATACAAATCAGAAAGACAGAATATTTGACTTCAACACATCTACCAACCAATATGTATTAGTAAATGTCAAATTAAGAAAGCCAAATCAAAGATAGTAATTGGAAAGTCACAATTTAATAATAGTAAATGATCATCCTTAGTAATTGGTGGAAGGCTATGTGATATGGTAGCACCACTTATTAGCACATTCCTTGTGGCAAATAAAGAAAGGAACTTGATGACTTGTGGCACATTCCTAAATTAATTTATAATACCTTACATCTAAGCTATAGGCATCCCAGTCCAATATGCAGTTATCAGATGAGCCATAAATCTTACGCTAAAAGTGATTGACTTTTGATTTCTTTCTTATTTTAGCCACAATTAATAATTTATAAAAATTCTTGGGCCATGAGTTTCTTTTTTGTGATCCGGTGAAAATTAGGTGTTAACACCTTCATCTCTCAATTTTCTTCAATGCATTCCAAAACCCGTGGTTACTCTGTGTTAATTTTGCGTCCTATACATGTTTTCTCCCCAATGAAGTTCTACCCAAGACTACAGATTAGATATATGACTCTCAAACAAACACATCTCATGCCTCTTCTCTGCGAAGAACTCTATCTGCAGACATGTCCTCCAAGAAATGGCTTTCTCAAAATGGGTCCTCCCCCATAAAAAAGATTGCTTCATCTGAACAATTCTTGCACTTATCCAAAACCATTGCTGACTCATTCTCCTCTTCCTCCGAATGAAAAGATGAAGCAGAAACAGAAGCAAAGAGAGAACAACTTGAGATTTGGAGCTCAATCCAAAGGAACAAAAAGGAGGAGCAAGAGAAAGAAAGAGCATTTGACATATGGAGCTCAATCATGTCCCTCAAGGACAACAATGAAATCTCCAAATCACTTCCAGTCACTCCTTATATTCACCCTCTTGTGAAAAGGTCAAAGAGCACTTTGAGTGAAAAGAGCCTCGAAATTTGTACAGAGAGTCTTGGATCCGAGACTGGCTTTGATGGATTGTTCTCCTTATACCCACCATTTGAGATAGGGGATGCAGAGGAAGAAGAAAAAGTGATAGAGGAAGCATATGAACCAGAAAAGGAGTTGCAAGTGCTAAGGTACAATTATGCTGCAGTTACCAAGAAGTCTCCACCACGCTCTTTCCCTCCAGCACTCCCTTCAGTCTCTTCTCGTCAAACTGGGCCTTCACTCCACATGTGGTCTTATTGTGACAACGGAAGGTTTGTCATAGATATATTAATGACATTATTGTGGGTTCACTAATAGATACACCAAAACAACGACCCAAATCTCAAACTTACTAACTGAAGTATCATATAATCAACTTAAACTCTAAACCATAATCACTAAAAATGTCCCAAAATAAAAAACCCTAATTAAAAAAAATGGAATTCTGATATAAGGAGGCTTCAGAGGGGTAACCTGCAAGGAAGAAAGCTAAGTCTCCAACGCTTCAACAATAGCAGATTCTGCAAAAAAACATATGATTTACCTAGTGTAAGGGAACAGGTGGGAGAAAGAAGAAAACTAAAGAAGACAAATGGAAGAGGGCTTACCTGGTGGTCGCGTCGCATTGCTATGGCTACGTGGTTACTCGTCACTCTCATCGCTGCAGAAGGAGGGGAAGTCACTTGCATCACTGCAGAAGGAGGGGAAGTCACTCGCGTCGCGTGGCTGCCGTGCTCAGCTCCGGGGAAGAGCCTGGGTGGTAGAGGGGAAGGTTGTGGGTAGTGGAGGGGAAGGTCGTACGGCTCAGGTGTTGTGGGTGGGAAGGAGATGTGGAGGGGAATGAGATTTGATTTCTAACCTAAAGGAGATGTTTTAGCTCTTTACTGAGTGGGCGCGGTCTCTTTTTTTAGCGATGAAAATTATTTCCTCGCAATTCCCTCACTGATTTTAGTGAGAGAACTTCTTAGCTCGCAATTCTCTTACTGATTTTAGTAAGGGAACTTATTACCTAGCAATTCCCTCGCTGATTTTAGTGAGGGAACTTCTTCCCTCTCAATTCCCTCGCTAATTTTAGCGAGGGAAATAATCCCTCGCTATGCACTCGTTGTTTCCCCTCTGGAGTTTTTTTTTTTAAATTTAGCGAGGGAAAATTTTCCCTCGCTAGATCCTCGCAAAATTCTGTTGCTAAATCATGAATTTCTTATAGTGTACCTCTTCGCAAAGCAAGTCCAAGAAAGCAGATCACCCCAAGTTACTCCCAAAGGATTTTCCTCTCCACTGGGGTGGCATTCTTGCATATCCAACTACACTATGAAGAAGATTGGCCTAGTGCCTCCAAATAACTTAGGAAAGAGGCAAGGAGAGAGACAGAGTGCTCTCTAGTGTCCCCATGCATCGGTTGACAGAAAGCATCATTCCATCCTAATAACATGCTGGGTAAAAAACCCCCGTGTACACTAGAAGAGAAAGGCTTTTGCCTCCCTAAATGCACAGCGACCCAACATTATGCCAAGAAAGAAAGGCCTCTATAGAAAAATGAAGTTGCTTGCAGAAGGTCAATCACTTTTAGGAATTTTGAAAAGATTAAGAAAATAAATATAAGTACAAAAAATAAAGGGGAAACTACTTTCTGAAATAGGGTCATTCTCAAATAGAGTTGCAAAGCGAAAGGAATATAACGAAAGGGATGCCAGCTTTGGTGCAAACATTCTCTATTTATAGAGAGAATGAAGCACTCTGATTGGCCCCGTAAAAGGTGAACTAATCGCATGATGGCAGCCACGTTTAATGCTCCCGGTTTCTGATTTGTTACGGGAGCAGCGGGCAGTTGGGGAACAGTACAAAACTGAGATCCTCTTTAAAGGATATTTAATTCCTAATAACGTCAAAGCAATAGTTTCCCAAAGAATCGCAGACTGTTACCACCTATAGTTTCAAAGATTATACTCAAAGTTTACATAAAGAACGCCTAAGGAAATCTCAAGAATTAATACTTGGGGGCAATGAATCTGTGGGATGTAACAGCATATTAAGGACACCAACATTTCACGTGAAACGACCGAAGTTTGATGTTAATTTTTTCGGGCTCCTATGTTAACCGTATGCCCAAATGATCCTGTTAAAACTTGACACCTGGCTGTCCTTCAAAGCATCAAGCTGTGGGCAACTGTTCTGGACTGTGATCCGGGATCCCGTCTAGTTGGACCAACCCGTTACACATATAACCAGACTCTGCCTTGGACGACGTAGCTAAGGCCTTAAAGGCAGTCCGGACCTTGGAGCCATGCACATTGAGCGATGTTGGGCCATAATATCAAGATTGCTAGATATGTACAGAGGATATATTCCTAAATATCCGTAACTTCCAATCATCTACTTACGATATTATAGGACTCATAATTGTCTCAGATTGATAAGTAGTTCTCGTATTAAGAGTTCCTAACTTATAGGGATTCATCCCAATAATAATAGGAAGGTAATCATTGTCAGGATACTAATCCTAAATACCTGCATTCAATACAGATTGCATAAGGATTCTACACACGCTCTATAAATACAATGCTAAGTGGCGTTAATCAGGTATCAGTAAATTACTCAATATATACTGCCTTACTTGTGCACAGCCTGACTTGAGCATCGGAGTCCCTTTGCAGGTACCCACCCCCTGTCTTAACACGCTCGACTGCTGCTGCTCAAGGAGGAGATCATCGTTACGTGCCTATCTCAAGTACCCTCTGAATCCACTTTAGAACAGGGAACAAGATGGAATCATCATTGAATTTTAATTCTTCATCATCATCATCTTCTGGGGCTGTAAATAACAACAATATTATTACGAATAACAATGATAACAGTGGTGGCACTATAACATGGTTTGGGATGAGTTACCCTTTTTATTCTCCACCTTCTCTTCTGCTTGATTACTCTGGCATCATGTGCTCCTCAACAACCTGTGGTGATTATGAGCCTATGACCAGGTTCATCATTCCTATTATGCGCCCTCTGTTTCAGGTTCAATATGGTTCTAGTTCAGCTTGTGGTTATGCTTTTGCTGGCAGCGTTTGTGATGGCACCGAGGAAGTTATGATACAGATAAATAGGGTTGGAGAACAAGAGAACAATATGGGGTTAGGTTATGTTTCATCGGCATCGGTGTCTTCGTTGTCATTGTCATTGCGAAATCAAGTTGGGGAAGGGGGTTCTGGTGGTGTTGGTGATTTGACGAGTGGTAGGATTAAGATGTTGTCATTGTAGAGCGTCATTCTAAGCCCACAGTTATTTTCGCCTTCACCCTGAAATAGCATTGTTGACACCTGAGCTCGTGATGTCATGCTTTGCCGCCACCTTAGTGACCATGTCTGGTGTTATTGTACTAGATTAAGCGTTGTCGACACCTGAGCTCGTGGCATTGTGCTTTGCTGCACCACCCTAGTGACCATCTCTAGCGACATCGTACTGAATTGAGCATCGTCATCACCCTAGTTCTTCACATTATTCAATGCTAAAGTGAAGAGGGAGACGAAGATAGGGTTCAATCACATTTGGCAGGGGGTTAAATTAGATTAGGGAGGGGGAGAAGACCTTCACTGGTTTTGACATAATGCCAGGGGCAAATTTGCCATTTCTGCTACATGCTGAGTCCAAAAAATTACAAGATTACCATTAAAACTCATGTGCAACGCACGTGATCTTAATTCCATCAAATTCTCTAATGACTGGGTAACGTCAAGGGGTAACTGTAATAAACCTTAAACCTCAAGGAAGGTCGGTATCAATTTTGAAAATAAAGGGTTGTTGGGTGTACTTATGATGATCACATATTTGATACATTAATAAGCCTTCATTTTTAGTCATTTACACTCTCCATGTACTTAATTGATTGATTTTGATTATGTTTTATAAATTTGGACTCAAATTGGACTTAATTGAATTTTTCAACATAATTTACGTCTTACGTTGTTTCTGTATTTGGGCTATATCTTGGGATGTAGGCGGTTTTTGGAGGTGATTCTAGTGGCATTTGAAAGATAAGAGAGAGTTCTACAACTTTCAAGAATACCTCAAAGGCCCAATCACACGAGTAGATAACTCAAATTGGGGTTGAAGCAAGAACCAGAGTGCTTTTCCTAACAGCTTAACCTATGTATACTGTTCATCACATATTTCGAGATAAAAGTTGTCAAATGGGCTGAAATTTGGATGCTGAATAGTAAGACCTATATCTACAACTTTCATGTTGAACACTTTTCCAGAATCGGATTCCTTGAAGGTAATATTGGGCTTGGAAGTCAGAACAGAGGAGTTGTGACTAGGCCTGAGTAGTGTGCAGTGAGTTGAACATATCTGGAGTTATAGAAATGATATTGGATTCAAACTAAAGCCATTTGAAAGCTAAGATCTAGACTTACAACTTTCATGAAGACCACTTGGTTCAAAAATGACAAATGCAATAACTTCAGAGCTACATGATTTCAGAGATAACGAATCTTCATAATTTTCCACTCACCAAAAGTCTTTTGGCATTTTTCACTCATTTTCCACTCATCCACCCACTAATGACTCACCCCCCTTGTCATTTTGTATCTCTAATATTCTATAAAAGGGGGCCTTGGCAGATCATTGAGGGAGTTAGATGTTAGTTACCAAAATGGTGTCATTTTGTTACTAGGTTTTCTTGTAGTAATTTTCCTTTGTTCTAAATTAAAGTCATGTTCTTCTTCTTCTTCTTCTTCTTCTCTCTTTCTTTCTTCTTATCTATGAGTAACTAAGTTTCATTTTACTTGGATGAAAGTAATAAAGTAAGGTTAGATTTATTCTTCTCTTGTGCTTAAATGATTTATATTTTCTAGTAACCATTATACGTATTATAATTTGTTTCTTATAATTTAGAAACCATCTTTGTAAAGAGGAGTTCTTGATTTGTTATAGACAAAATATTGGCACAATGAATGCTTTAACCCATTTATAAGTGGTGGTAATATTTTTAGGAAACATAATATAATTACGTATATTATTTTAAATGGACTTTTAATGTTGTATTTTCTGATTGGAACCTCTATGTTGCGAGGATTCTAATTGAGTTATAAAAGAAATTAATCTTACCTTTACTTTATTTACCAAGAGTGGATCTTTTAACCTAAGTAAATAATTTTTACCGTAGTAACAAAATATTTACTTCACCTTAATTAATCTTCAACAATTCCCTGTGGATCGACCTCGGACTCCCGAGAAATTTATTACTTGAGACAACCTGCACTTGGGTTCGCAATGCAACAATTAATCCCACATCAAGTTTGTAGACTTGTTTGAAACTAAAAATTGTGCATCAAGTTTTTGACGCCGTTGTTGGGGACTTGGTTTGAAGAACAAAATTCTTGTGTAAATATTTTGTATATATTTTCTACTTTTTTAATTTTATTTTTTTTGTACATATTAACTTTGTGGGGGTAATTCTCCCTTTTAATTTCTGTACAGTGGGGGTAATTATCCCTTTTATTTTCTTGTACATATTAATTTAGTGGGGGAAACTCTCCCTTTTATTTTACGCACTAACTTAGTGGGGGAACCGCTCCCTTTTATTTTTTTTGTACTCTACTAACTTTGTGGGGAAAATCTCTCCTTTTTATTTTTTTTTGTACATACTAATAGTAGGGAAAACTCTCCCTAATTTCTCTGTAATTTTTAATCATTAATGAAATAATCTTTCTTCTTCTCTTCTCTCTCGCTGGAGCAAAAAATCGACTTGCCGATTCTCTGGTTTTCATATTTTAAATTTACTTTCTGCACTTTATTTTTTGTATTTATTTTCTCGTATTTCATTTTCTCGTATTTATTTTTTGTATTTATTTTTTGTCATTTATTTTTTTTGTTATTTATTTTCTGTCATTTATTTTTGTTTACTAACTTACTAACTTACTAACTCTCTTACTAACCATCTAACTTTTTACTTTATCTGCTTCTAACATTTTAATTTTTTTTTTTTGCTTATTAACTTAATTGGTGGATGGTTCATACCACACCTACTTTTGTTAATATTTATATATATGTGGTGGCTGGTTTATACCACATCCATATTAAGTTTCTTGTGTATGCTTAATTGGTATCGGGATTTAAATTCTGGTCGTTTGGTTAGAGTTAATCCAGGTACGTTACATATTGATTTGTTTGAATTACAATCACACACATCAAATACTATGGCTGAAAATGAAAGTGTGCATGATGAACATGAAAATCAACCGTTGCGAACCATGCGTGAGTATTTGCAACCATCTCGAAATTCTAGTCCATCATGTTTTATCTTTTCACTCAATGCTAACAATTTTAGATTCAAGTCAGGCATGATTTCTTTACTTCCTAATTTCCATGGTTTAGAATCTGAAAGCCCATACTTACATCTAAAAGAATTTGAGGAAGTATGTACCACTTTTCATGATCAAACTTGCACTGAAGAGGTTGTTAAGCTTAAATTGTTTTCTTTTTCTCTAAAAGATAAAGCAAAAGCTTGGCTTAACACTTTGAAACCAAGATCAATTGGCACGTGGCAAGAAATACAAGGTGAATTTTTAAAGAAATTTTTTCCAACACATAAAACCAATGCTTTGAAAAAACAAATCCAAAATTTTTCCCAAAATTTAAATGAAGCATATTTTCAGAGTTGGGAACGTTTTAAAGATTTGTTGAATTCTTGCCCACTTCATGGTTTTGAAAAATGACGCACTATAAGTTTCTTTTATGAAGGGTTAATACCCGAAACTAAACAATTTATGGAAACAATGTGCAATGGTGAGTTTCTTGATAAAGAACCTGAAGAAGCTTTAGACTATTTAGACCATTTGGTTGAAAATTCTCAATCTTGGCATGGTACTAATCCTTCTGAAAATTCAATTAGATCAAACTTTACAAATGCTAGTAAAGGAAAATATCATCTTAGTCAAGAAGAAGATTTAAATGCTAGGTTTGTTAGTTTGGCTAGAAAGGTTGAAGCCATGGAATCAGGGAAAGTAAAAGAAATTAAATCTGTGCAAAATGAAGGAATTTGTAGCATTTGTGATGAATTGGGATACTCAACAAATGAATGTCCACAACTTCCTGTTTTTAAGGAAGTTGTGCATGAGCAAGTAAATGCAATGAATAATTTTAAAAGTCATTCACTTCTTCTTTTTCAGATACATATAATCCGGGATGGAGAAATCACCCAAACTTCAGTTGGAGGACCAACAATCAGGCACAATTCATGCAATCACCACCTCCTCAGGCACAACAAGATTCACAAAATTCTCAAGGATATACATCTTTTGTCCCACCATATAGGAATAACCTTGAAGAAACATTACATGTATTCATGGAAAAGTAAGATGTCATTTTTAATCAAAACACTTAAGCCATGATTGACATAAAAGACACTCTTGCTAAACTTTCTTCTACACTCACCATTCACGAGAAAGGAAAATTTCCTTCTCAACCTCAACTAAATCCCAAGGGTCAATATAGTCTAAATGATGATAATTTAGAAAACCAACAAATAGATTAAGTCAAGTTAGTGATAACCCTTAGGAATGGAAATGTTGTTGAAGAAAGCAAGGAGATAAAGAGCCAAGTGTCCAAAGTGATGAACTCCTTGAGTGTGAATGAGCTAGAGGATGTGGAAAAAAATCAAGATAGTAGTGATGCTAAGTTACCCAAGGAACCTGAGGTGACAAAAAATCTTGTTAAGTCAGAAAATGATGATGAGGGCTATCAGACATACATGATCGACTCAATCATAGATAGGGGAGTTTCTACAATCTATGATTTTGATCCCCTTGAGTATTTTCTTGTCAATTCTGAGTTTGATTCTATCAATAATCCCTCTGATGTAGTTGATATTTCTACTATTTTTGATAGAACTCAGGATCATGACACTCAGGTATGGCAACTAAAGTTTAAGGAGTTTCCTAAGAAAGGTTGGAGCATTGCTGATAAAAAAGGTGTTTGTCCCTTGGTCTGTTCTTATAAAATTAATTTGGAAGAAGGTAAATGGTCAGCGGTTGAAGCTATAACTTGAGTTGAAGGATCCAGATGTAGTAGAGACTTTGGTAGACGATCCTGTCTATCAAAGCTGAGGTAAGTTTTTAGTATTTCGTATTTTTATTGAGTCGGCTTAAGTGCCTCCCAAATTTCAGAGCCTTTGTATGGGGATGTAAATAGTGTCGGCCAACAAAAAAAATTATAAAATAAAAGAACCCAAAAAAAAATGTTTGCATGCTTGTTTATTTCATTTTATTTCATTTTTTTTGTCATTTCTAACTATTGTCAAGATGTAGTTATTTTCTTCTTGTCTAAGCATTTTGGGTATGTGACTTCTCCCCATTACTTTATTTAATTTTGTCCCAATAATTTCTTTGATGTATATTGATGATTATTTCTTCAATCTAGATTTAATTATTAACATTGAGGATAATGTTGTGATCTGGTTGGGGGGAAGGATAGTTGTGTAACAAAAAACCAAAAAAAAAAATTTTTTAGGAAGTGTGTGTATTAATATGTTTGTTGTATTTGTCAGTAATTTACTAAATTAGTTAAAGATGGCAGAGTAAGGAGTAAATTTTACTCTTGAGACGCATCTTAGTTGGGGTAGACAACTAGTTTGTGTGGAAGTAGCAATTCAAATTCAGGAAAATTTGTATGATTGAGTTAATTGTCTTCTTTCTTAAAAATCACATGCTTGGTTATGAATGTTCAATTGGTGAACTGAGAATGATAGAATTATGCCTTGTGAGATTTTGAGCCTATTGATGAATGGATTGAACATTTGTACCATTCTCTTCTTTCTTTTGTGAATTTCACTCGTGGAATTGTTACTCTAGAACTTGCTTTGATTCTTTTTGTGACTATATTTTCATATGCATACATAAATATGATTGAGGCATTTTTCTTGAAATAGCTACTTTAATCAAATAGCCAGCCTTGCTTAGCAGCATATTGTCTCAATATGATATCAAGTACTCTTATGACTTCTTAGAAATTCTCTGATTCCTGCCAATGTAAAGCATTAAAAATGACCTACTTCCCCTTGGTTACCCCCTTTGAGCTTATTTGACTATTCTTTATTTTGAACTCATTATGTGCCTTAAATGAAAAACCATGTTCTTACTTGACCTTAGGGAATAAGAAAACATTAGTTTTGTCATTCGATGAGTTCTTGAACAAGTGTGGGGGTGTGTGTGCAGAATGGTTAAAAAAAATATATATATGATGTTCTTTTTGTAAAAAAAAAATAAAAAAAATCAATAAAAAATGTGAAAAGAAGAGGGTCAACAAGGTAATAAAGGAAAGGAAAAAAATATGTAAAGGGAATTTGTATTAGGTGGAGTTGGGATGAACTTACATGCTTGTTAATTGAACTCAGCTCTCATGCTCTTTTATTCTCTGGTATTTAACTTGTCATATCCATATTACCTCCTCCTTTACCTTGACCCCATTACAACCTTGAATAAAGTCCTCATGATTTGTATGTGCATATGTTCTGAGTAGTGGAGAAGTAGAAGATAAGCAAGCTTATGGTAGTGCAATTTTCATAGGTTGAATTGAGTGAAATACCTACCTTTTAAACACTTGAGGGATTGAGAATGAATCTTGTGAAAATCTATCATTCTTGACTCATGCTTTTCAATTAAAATATCATTGCTTGTTGATTTGAGATGTGAAGATATGTTACCTCATGAATGTTTTGATTACTTGAATGATTGGTTGCTCTTTATTTTTAAATATTATTAGAAATTAAGTCTTTTAGAGTGTTTAACTTTTGAGTCTGTTTCATTTTTTTTTTTAGTTTTGGTCTTGTGTTTTGCCTAGGAGTGCAAAAAGCTAAGTGTGGGAGAATTTGATGATCACATATTTGATACATTAATAAGTCTTCATTTTTAGTCATTTACACTCTCCATGTACTTAATTGATTAATTTTGATTATGTTTTGTAAGTTTGGACTCAAATTGGACTTAATTGAATTTTTCAGTATAATTTACGTCTTACGTTGTTTTTGTATTTGGGCTATATCTTGGGATGTAGGTGGTCTTTGGAGGTGATTCTAGTGACATTTGAAAGATAAGAGAGAGTTCTACAACTTTCAACCTCAAAGGCCCAATCACACGAGTAGATAACTCAAATTGGGGTTGAAGCAAGAACCAGAGTATTTTTCCTGACAGCTTAACCTATGTATACTGTTCATCACATATTTCGGGATAGAAGTTGTCAAATGAGCTAAAATTTGGATGCTGAATAGTTAAGACCATATCTACAACTTTCATGTTGAACACTTTTCCATAATCGGATTCCTTGAAGGTAATATTAGGCTTGGAAGTCATAACAGAGGAGCTGTGACTGGGCCTGAGCAGTGTGCAGTGATTTGAACGTATCTGGAGTTATAGAAATGATATTGGACTCAAACTAAAGCCATTTGAAAGCTAAGATCCAGGCCTACAACTTTCATGAAGACCACTTAGTTCAAAAATGACAAATGCAATAACTTCAGAGCTACATGATTTCAGAGACAAGGAATCTCCATAATTTTCCACTCACCAAAAGTCTTTTGACATTTTCCACTCCTTTCCCACTCATCCACCCACTAATGACTCACCCCTTATCATTTTGTATCTCTAATCTTCTATAAAAGGGGGCCTTAGCAGATCATTGAGGGAGTTAGGTGTTAGTTACCAAAATAATGTCATTTTGTTACTAGGTTTTCTTGTAGTAATTTTCCTTTGTTTTAAATTAAAGTCATGTTGTTCTTCTTCTTCTTCTCTCTTTCTTTCTTCTTATCTATGAGTAACTAAGTTTCATTTTACTTGGGTGAAAGGGTGAAGCTCTTAGTAATAAAGTAAGGTTAGATTTATTCTTCTCTTGTGCTTAAATGATTTATATTTTCTAGTAACCATTATACGTATTATAATTTGTTTCTTATAATTTAGAAACCATTTTTGTAAAGAGGAGTTCTTGATTTGTTGTAGATAAAATATTGACACAATGAATGCTTTAACCCATTTATAAGTGGTGGTAATATTTTTAGGAAACATAATATAATTACGTATATTATTTTAAATGGACTTTTAATGTTGTATTTTCCGATTGGAACCTCTATGTTGCGAGGATTCTAATTGAGTTATAAAAGAAATTAATCTTACCTTTACTTTATTTACCAAGAGTGGATCTTTTAACCCAAGTAAATAATTTTTACCGTAGTAACAAAATATTTACTTTACCTTAATTAATCTTCAACAATTCCCTGTGGATCGACCTCGGACTCCCGAGAAATTTATTACTTGAGACAACTTGCACTTGGGTTCGCAATGCAACAATTAATCCCGCATCAAATTTGTAGACTTGTTTGAAACTAAAAATTGTGCATCAACTTACGTTAAACCTTAGGGGAGGTTAGTATAATTTTCCCTTACTATTACTATTAGCACCATTACCACTTTTGTTGTCATTGTGGTCACCGTAATTACTATCATCGTTATTTGCACCGCCGCCGCCACAATTGGCTTATGTACAATTTGTTGGTAAATATTATCCTTTTTCATTATATTGACAAAACATTGAATTCTATATGCTATTTTTACAAAGTAATGAAAATTTTATCTACTCGTAAAAAAAATTGATATTTTTTTATCTAAATAAATACTTTTTTTTATATTTTAAGGTTATATTGTTCTTGACAACAAACATATGATAGGATCGAATTAGAAGTTTATACAAACTAGATTTTGCACTCATACAATGCATGAGATAAATTAAAAATTAAATGATAAAAATAATTTTATTAAATAAAATATATAGATAATAATTCATCAAGAAAAAGCGATATTTAAAAAGTTTAGTTTAAAATATATAAAATTATATTTTTATTATATTTTCATGAAAGGATTTCACTCCAATATAAAAACTAAAAAAATTAAATATAAAATGTTATAAAACAACTTAAATGCTTGGAAAAAATATTTATAATATAAACAAAAATCTTTGTCTTTTAAACGTACAATTTAATCCAATAATTTTATAGAAAAATATTTTAATAAATTAACCTTATTGAGAATTACATATAAATTATTTTAATTTATGTTTATGTAATTCAAAAGAAGTAAGTTAAGTGATAAGTAGTATAGGAATGACAAAATATCCCTGCATTTGGGGATTCTCACAAGGATTCGAATTTAGGGAATGCCTTAAATAGAAAAGGTCAATAAGCTAGAGTTGAAATGGGACACCTATTTTAAAAAATCCATAACTTTATCCAAATATCTAAATTTAGTACACATTATAGTTAATGCAGATTATTAAGGAATACCTTGAAGTAGAAAAATAGTGAACAGAAGATCCACAAACCTTGCAAACACTACATAAATGGTAAAAAAATGGTGTCAAAAAAGGAAAAAAGAGAAAAAAAAAGTAAAGAAGAGAGTAAGAAAGAGCATAAAGGAAGAAAATTGAGTTAACTTTCATGTAATCTATGAGCATATTAGGTCTCAAGTTTAGAGTGACAGTACATATATAGTAAAGATGATATCAAACACTTACAAAAAACTTGAGATTTTAATATCAATCACCAATAAAACAATTAATAATGTGATCAACTAAAGATATGTAGGAATTTTTTGAATTTTTTTAATATGATTTAATATGCAAAGGTATATATGTAAATGTAATTAACATGTGATTATAAATATCTATATTTATATGTGTGAGTAATAAATTTAATTTAGACCTAGTGACACATGTATACTTTCCTTTTAAATTGTAACATGAGATGTCACATGGCAGATATTAGAATCATATATTTGTCACATGACAGATTTTTAAACATGTTGTTCAATATCAAAATGATACATGTCAGAATATGAAGGTATGTACATTCTCTTTATATATTAATTAATAATTAATAATTAATAATAATAATAATATGATGTTAGAATAACACATGTTAGAATATGAAGACATGTACATTCTCTTTATATATTAATATGATGTGTATCAAATGCAATATTTTCGAATCGACCGATTATTGAATCGATAAAAGGAGAAGGTTCAAGATTTTGAGGTTGAATCGAATTGAACTAGGGTCGAATCAAAATTTTTATATATATGTTTATTTTGTAAATATATAACAATATATACAAAATCACTAGCATATATATTAAGTATAAAAGTAAAACTATAATAAAAAATTAAAATATCTCTAATATAATCAAACTACATCATGATATATTACAAAAATACAATAAATATATTTTACATTATATAAATATATCTACATAGAACTTATATTAAATAAAAAAAATATGTTTAAAAATGTCTCATAATATTATAAATGAAAACACAATATCAGATTGAAAAAAATAATATAATAAATTAATTGACATTTTTAGGTAACCAACATTGTTGGTTTAGTGGTTAGGTTTGCCACTTTAACATTGTTGACTGACTGGATCAAATTTCGATCCCAAACTTTGCAGTTTTGTAATATTTTTAAACACTATTTTGGTATGGTCAAGGGTGTTGCTACACCTACACACACGTATTGAGACTCGAGTTTGTGAGTGGAGTTTTTGTGACAATTTATGATTTGAACTTAACCGGTTTCACTAGTCAAACTATGACCGATTTATCGGCTTGCAGCACACAGTTTTTGGAGGTTTAATCGGGTGGGTTAAATTTTGAAAACTATGATAAGAACTCATCAATACTTTCATAATATTAAGCTAATTTTATTGTCGTATATTATCAAGTTTTATATTTTAAAATTACATTTTTAGTTTTTCACCAACACATCTTCATAGATATTGTTGTAAGAAATATTTTTTTAATAAATTTATATAAATCTTTTAGATATATTATCTTTTAGAAGATCTAAAGAGTTTGATTTTATTTTTTTAAATATGTCTCATGTTATGGTAGATTAAAATTTTTTAACTTTAATTTTCTCATATGTGACTCATGCATTGGTCTTATAAAATAGTAAGAATGACGATATGCTTGGCAATCTCACCTCATCATATGGGTATCCAACCTATCCCAACCTACACGGGGTAGGTTTAAAAGTCATTTTGGATACTATAGATCTATCAAGAGAAGAAAGTAGATACAATATTCATCAAAAACTACCTTATGATTTGTAATTTTGCTCTTAGTTTGTAGACTATTGATTATAACACATCACTTATTATGGAGATTGACATATAACATGTCACTGTTTGAAGATAGTATTACATCTTTTATCTTAACAAATCTGAAACTTTTACTACTCCGTAAGGCCAAGACATGTGACTAATATGATATAACAAAGGTTAAAAGTTTTAGATCTACCATAAGAATAGGAAAATTTATAAAATTCAAAACCAAACTTTCTATTCAAAAGATCACAAATCTAAAATATTTGGATAAATTTATTTGAAAAAACCAGAAAAGTAAGAAAAGGCAAAAAAGAATATAGAGAAAGCTATCTCTTATTGATATGGGTGACAATCCTATTAATGAAACACCCAAAAGAAGAGATCAAAGTATCACAAAGAGGCCCTCTTGTAAACCAAAAAAAAAAGTATCACAAATAGAAAAAAAAAAACACCATAGGAGGAAGCAATGGTTTTAAAATCGGACCAGTCATTGAATTGGTGAAGACACTAATTTAATGTTCTTTGGTTCAAACGTGGTCGAACGGGAGATAATTAAATATATATATTTAATATTATATACTATATAAGTAATAAACTAACAGATTAAAATTTCATATTATGTTATTTAGTACTTTAAAGTCTTACATTGTATAATAAGTAAATCATTCAAGCGTACAAAATATATAAAAGCTAAGAGAATGACACACTTACAAGTCTCACATAGAGTAATGAGTAAAACATTTAAATATATAACCTATATAAAAGCCAAGAGGAGATAAACCTTATTATGCCTTTATAGGACCTTATATGTGAGCATTTATAACTTGACTTTGAGCCTCTATTTAGCTCAAATATTATTTTTGAATAAATTAAAAATTTGTTAACAAAAAAATAAATTTAAGTTTTTTTAATAAAATTGATTCAAATTAATTTATTATTGGTTTTACTGATTTTTGATTGGTTTTTGATCAATTTTTTCATAGAATGATTTTGTAAATTAAATGGAGCGGATGTGTGACCATTTCACCAATTTTTATCTTATCCGATTGCTCAACATTGGAAGGGAGTGGAAATTAAGGCCTCCTCATTTTTCGCTTTCATTTATATGTTCAACTTTTCAAGTATTTTGTAGTGGTAGGTAGAGTATTCAAGATTGACAATATAAATCAAGTTCATGTTTAACATATGATAGGTACCAATAGATAGAATAACAGAAATTATTAACACAGCAAGATGAACTGAATATTCTGTGTGATATCAGTATGATATCACAACCAGTTTTGTGTATTCTTGGAAAAGAAACAAAAAGAATTACAGAAAAGAAGAAGAAAATAGCTCTAGACAGTTATAGGGTGCCTAGTCCCTCTTATGCCTAACCCAATCCTTGCCTACCTATGTTTTCCCACTCTCTCGGCATATAAACCATTCTAACAAACTTCCACTCACTTTTCCCATACCATCATTTGACCAACTCAGTAGTTAGTTACTGCCTGCTGTTGGTGCCTCCTTCTGGTGTAGACTTGTGTCACTTTTGGGCCTGGGCCTCTATCAATACGGCCTGGGTCTCTATCAATACTTTCCCCCCAAAGATTCACCTTGTCATCAAGGTGAAATTCAGGAAAATTAACCTGGATAGCAGAGAGCAACTCCTAGGAATTTTCAAAATATGGTAAGTCTTGTCACTTGACCAGAACCTTAATTTCCCTTACTGTATTTTGTCTGCAATCAATGATATCAGCTGGTCCCTGCAACTCCCAGTCTTCAGCAAAGAACAATGGCAAGGGTTGTGTGTCAACCATAGGAGAGATGGATTTCTTGAGTAAAGAAGCATGGAAAACCGGATGGACTAGACTGCCCGGAGGCAATTTTAGTTTGTAAGCCACAGGTCCTATTTTTTCCAGGATCTCATAAGAGCCATAGAACCTAGGACTTAGCTTCTGGTTAACTCTTTTGGCTAGAGTTTTCAATTTGTATGGTTGGATCTTCAAATAGACTGTCTCTCCTGGCTAGTAATCCACCTCACGTCTGTACTTATCAGCTTGCATCTTCATCCTATTTTGAGCCTTGGCTAGAGAGTCTTTTAATTTATCCAGCATTTGATTCCTTTTAGTCAAAAGTTAGTTCACCTCTTCCACTGCTGAAGGAACTCCATCCCCCCTAATAAGGACAGGTGGATCTTTGCCATATAGAGCCTCAAAAGGAGTCATCCTAGTGACTGAGTGATATTGGTATTGTACCAAAACTCTGCCTAAGCCAAACACCTAGGCCACTGCTTAGGTTTTGAACCAGTGAAGCACCTCAAATAGGTCTCGACACATCTATTCACTACCTCCGTTTGGCCATCTGATTGAGGATGATAAACAGTGCTATACTTCAACTTTGTCCCAACCATCTTGAATAATTCTGCCCAAAAAGAGCCGAGGAAAACCCTGTCCCAATTTGATACAATTGAGGAAGGAAAATCATGCAACTTGACTATATCTCTAATAAAGATTTCAGCAATCTCCTTTGCTGTGTAAGGGTGAGATACAGCCATAAAGTGAGCATATTTAGTGAGTCTGTCCACAACCACCATGATGGTGTCCACTCCACCCGTTTTTGGGAGCCCACCAATAAAATCCATAGACAAATTTGTCCAAATGGTAGATGGAATGGGTAGAGGCTGTAATAAACCTCCAGGAGTGAGGTTTTGGGACTTATTCCTTTGACAAACTTCATATACCTGCACATATTTTTGAATGTCTCCTTTCATGCCTTCCCAAAATAGTAACCCTGAAATTCTTTTATAGGTCCAGAAGAATCCAAAATGCCCTCCAATGACTGAGTCATGAAACTCCTTAAGTACCCAAGGAATTTTCTGGGAAGTTTTTGGAATCACCATCTGACCCTTGTAGTATAACCTCCCCTTCTTTAGTTGGAAGCATGTATGAGAGTCTGGTTGCCTCAATAGATCTTGCAGAATTCCTCTCTGCCTTGTATCAGTTTGGATCTCCTCCTCTAAGTCATCCTAGTCATTGAATTGTATAGAGGAAATAGCTGAGAATTGTAATATTCTAGACAAGGCATCTGCAGCCCTATTCTCCTTGTCAGGCTTATATTTGACCTCAAAATCATACCCTATTAATTTAGAAGCCCATTTTTGCTGTTCCTCACCCCATAGCCTTGCGATTGACATTGACTAGATGCAAATGGTTTTGATGTCGTCAAACAAGAAAGCAATGGATACACAACGATCAAGTCACAAGGAATTCAAGATTAGCATATAGGTCATAGATCTTATGTAAAGGTATATTAAGGATTCACCTCAAGCTCAAATGGCTTCCTTAAAATGAATTTACAAAATGGTTTTCTAAGTTAGGATCAAAAGGTTTTTGCAACACCTCTCTAAAATCTTATATCCTTTTTCAAGTAAATCTCCTTGTATGAGCCAAAATTGAAATAAGCCTTTTTGGGAACTTACCAGTTTTTTAATAAACACAAAACTGCTATTTGTCATGTTAGGAGCCAAAATTCTAAGGCCCTTAACCGATTAGGACCAGCTCCTAATCGGTTAGTTTGTTCAAATAGAGGCTTTGCCTCGTTATTTATCAAATGTCTAACCGATTAATCAAAGTGGCTAATTGGTTATTTAACAACTCAGAAGCCAAAATGTTTTTATCCTAACCGATTAGGTGAGAGACCTAACCGGTTATTCTCTAACTCAAAAGCCAAAATATTTTTGTCCTAACCGATTAGGTGAGAGACCTAACCGATTATTCTTCAACTCATAAACCATTCTGATAATGTCCTAACTGATTAGCTTGGAGCTCTAATCGGTTAGCAGCTTTCCCAGAAGCCTTTTTTGTGTTGTCCTAACCGATTAGGACACATTTCTAACCAGTTAGTTATTAAACCAAAACAATTTCCCTTAAGCTTAAATGGGCCCCTAACTGGTTAGAGTGCTTGGCTAACCGGTTAGTCTGTGTTCTGGAATAATAAAAGGAAGCTCGTAATGGCTATATTAATGAGCATTAATTGCTCAAGTCTACCTCCAATGGCACTAAATGGCCCTTAACTATAAATTTAGATGTTGGGCTTCAATGGAGGGTTAGAAAAACAGAGACTATCAATCTGAAAAATCACTACTGAGCATTAGAACAAGTTTTTCTCATCATTTCACAAAATCCTCTGTTTCAAGCTTGAACTTGTGTGAATCCCAAATACCATAGCTCTTCAATTTGTATTACTTGCTCTAGAGAGAGTTTCTTCCATTTAAATCTTATATAATCTGTTTAGAGAGGGTGAGGTATCCCTCAAGTATTATAAGGGTGAGGTATCCCTTGGAAATAGAGGCTCAAGCATAAAGGTGAGGTATCCCAAAGTGTTGAGTGCTCAAGGTTGTAAAGGTTGTCAAGCACCTATTGAAACTTGAAGAAATAGTGGAAAATCTCTAGCGGTTGCTTGAGTACTGGACGTAGATTACAAGTAGATTGGTGATCGAACCAAGATAAATCATTGTGTTTGTTTTCTCTAAACCCTTCTCTTTACATTGAGCATTGTTTCATTGAATTGCTTGAATATTGTTCTCTTTGATTATTGCATTTATAAGTAAAAGTGTTTATCTCATATATCCAATCATTTCTAATCATCAAATAGCTTCAATGAAAATTATTTATCAAATGATTTGTGAAAGATTTACGAACTTGTTTTACATACTTAATTCACCCCCTCTTGAGTATTAAGGTCACTTGGTAACAAGCCTCTGATCTTGCAAGAATCTGAGGCTCCTCTGGTCAGCTTACACTAGGAAATGCCTCCCCATCAACTAATGCCTCCACTTCTGAATTGCCATTACCACGGCCATTAATTCTCTCTCATAAACTGACTTATTTTGAGCTCTACTGGAGATAGTTTGACTCATGTAAGCCACGAGTTTACCCTCCTGCATAAGCACACCTCCCACTCTTTTTCCCGAGGCATTAGTCTCTAGCACAAACATTTTCTCAAAGTCTGGTACAGCCAAGATAGGTAGTGATGTCATGGTAGTTTTGAGTTCCTCAAATGTTGCTTGAGCCTCTACTCCCTATTTGAAATTGTCTTTCTTAAGCTGTTGTGTTAAGGGCCAGGCAATTTTAGCATAATCTTTCACAAACCTTCTATAATAACCTGTGAGGCCCAAGAAACCTCTTAGCCCTTTGATATCAACTGGTTGAGGCTATGTTTGCATGTCTTCCACCTTCTTGGGATCGGCTGCCACTCCTTCTGCTGAGATGAGGTGCCCCAAATATTCTAATCGTTCTTGGCCAAAAGAGCATTTCTTTCTATTCACCCACAGACTATTCTCCTTTAGTAATTGAAGAACCATCTTGAGATGTTTGCCATGCATTGGTTGATCATTGTTGAAAATTAGTATGTCATCAAAGAACACCAACACAAACCTCCTTAGATAAGGTTTCAGCACTTTGTTCATTAAAGCTTGGAAGGTTGAGGGAGCATTAGTTAAGCCAAAAGGCATCACTAGAAACTCATAATGCCCCTTATGCGTTCTAAAGGCTATTTTGGGAATGTCACTCTCCTTTATTCTGATATGGTGATACCCGGATTTTAGGTCCAGTTTAGAGAAAATGTTGGCCCCTCCTAACTCATCCAACAACTCATCAATCACTGGTATTGGGAACTTGTCTAGTATAGTCACTTTGTTTGGAGCCTTATAGTCCACACAAAATCTTCACCCCTCATCTTTCTTTCTGACCAAGATCACCGGGCTAGAATATGGACTTGTACTTGGTCTGATTATCCCTGCAGTCATCATCTCATCCACAATTTTCTCTATTTCATTTTTTTGGTAGTAGGGGTACCTGTAGGGCCTTAAGTTGGGAATTTGAGCTTCTTCCTTGAGGTTGATGGCATGATCTTGCTCCCGGTTGGGAGGTAACTCCTGTGGTGTCTGAAATAAGTCTGTGTACTCTTGCAAAATATCTTGAATATCATCTGACACATGCTCCTTAGGATGCTCCTCAAGTTGCAGCTCCTGGTACTCTATGTAATATCCCGCACCCTTATCCCTTAAAGCTTTTAACATGACTTTAAGTGATGCTTGAGCCTTACAAAGATATGGTTCTCCCTTCAGTGATACCCTGTGTCCGTCCTTCTCCCAGTGTAAGGTGAGGTCTCTAAAGTTGGCTTGTATGTCCCCAAGGCTCTCCAACCAATCCATCCCCAACACTGCCATAGCCCCCTAGTTCAAAGAGGAAAAAATTTTGTTGTATTTTCACTCCTTGAATTGTCATCTTCACGTTACTGCAAACTCCCTTGCTCTTTACTTTACAACCATTACCAATTTCCACTGTGTAATCAGGAGTATCTTCAACTGCTAGGCCCAGCTCTTTCACTAATTCCTTTGAAATAAAATTATTAGAAGCTCCACAATCAATGAGCACTACTACTAATGCTCCCCAATTCTGCCCCACAGTTTTAGGGACTTAGAAGAAGTTAATCCTATTATACTCTTCATTGATAGCTGTAGAGCTTTATCATTCAACTCCTGCTCCAAATCCTCTTTTTCCATATTGGATTCCTCATCCTCCTTATCCTCTCCTTCCAACAAAATAACTGGTAATGTTTAAATTTACAAATGTGCTCCTTGCGCCACCTTTCTCCACATTTGAAGCATAATCCCTCTCTGCTCCTCTCCTGGAGTTCTTCCTGTGAAAGTCTCCTAGGGCTCGTGTGCTTCTTCTTATCTGCAACTCCATTTGGTGGTTTAGGTTCTACGGGTGGCCTTGGATTAATACTTCCTCTTTGAGTTGTTTGATAATAAGTTTTTCCTCCTTCAGGTACTGCGTACTTTCGGTATCCAGCTTCTCCTTGCACTTTTTTAAATGGAATTCCCCCTCCTTTCATCGAAGATCCCCCTTTCTGTAAGGCCCAGTTCTTCTCTTCAATCAACTGGGCTCTGTTCATGAGATCGGACAGTGAGTGCAACTCATACAGCTTCAACTCAGCTTTTAGTTCCTCCTTTAGTCCATTCAAAAAAATTCCCCTCATCACTGTGTTGTCCACGATCTTAACTGGCTCTGCAGCTAGCTCAAATTGTTCACGGTACTCTGTGACAATTCCAGTCTGCTTGATACTCAGCAAAGGTTCCAAAGGATTTTTGGATAATTCTAGGCTGAAACCTATGAATTACCCTTTCCTTGAATTGGTTCCAACTAGGATTATACATTTGATCCTCCCACCATTGATACTAGTTCAAAGCTCTCCCTTCCATGGCCACCATTACCGATTCCAACCTTTCCTTCCCACCCACTCCATTCACCTTGAAGTAATGCTCCACCCGGTTGATCCAACCATATGCATCCTCCCCCGAAAATGCCGGAATCTCTAATTTCCTACCTCCTTCATTCTTTTCTAGAGGTCGGCTTTCTTCCGAAGACTCTATCTCTGAACTCCGAGATCGTTCCTCGTTTCTTCGGAAAGAATTCGATCTTTCCTCCGGTCCAGCCTTGCTTCTCTAATCTCTGTCCGTGCCATCCTCTTCATCATGCAGAGGGGATTGCTTCCTGTAACGTGATCGTCCCCTGGAATGTCCCTTATTTCTCGTTTTGAGCAAGCATACCAGCTTATCCAATTTAGCTTCCGTCTTGTCTTGTTTCGTCAAACTTTCCATCAGACTCCTCTCTACCGTTTCCAACCGTGATTCCATGTTTGCTCGGGTGTTGACCATCAAAAAAGCCCAGAACGAACAACTTTGATACCAATTGATAGGTACCAACAGATAGAATAACAGAAATTATTAACATAGCAAGATGAACTGAATATTCTGGGTGATATCAGTATGATATTCTTGGGAAAGAAATGAACAGAATTACAGAGAAGAAGAAAAAAATAGCTCTAGACAGTTATAGGGTGCCTAGTCCCTCCTATGCCCAACCCAATCCTTGTCTGCCCACGTTTTTCCACTCTCTCAGCATATAAATCATTCTAACAAACTTCCACTCACGTTTCCCACACCATTATTTGACCAACTCAGCAGTTAATTACTGCCTGCTGTTGGTGCCTCCTTCTGGGGTAGACTTGTGTTACTTTTGAGCCTGAGCCTCTATCAATACGGCGTAGGTCTCTATCAACATATCATTTGCTTATTAATATTAATTCACACATTGCATAATATAATTTTTTTTAAAGATTTTATTAGGACATTTATTTAATAATTAAATGTAAAAAAGTATTAAATAAAAAATTTAATTTTTAAAGTTTTTAATATATTAAATCATTTATTTTAATTTTTATATTTTTCATTTTTAAATTTTCAATAAGTGTCACATTCGTTAGATAAAAGTTTATTTATTTATTTATTTTTGAATAATGATTTTTTTTTTGGTTCAAATTTATTTAATAATGATGATAGGTTGATCTTGGGTAGAGTTGGCAAAACGGGTTCAACCCGCCGGGTTAACCCGCCAACCCGCCACTTTTTATGCGGGTTGGGTTGAGAATTGAACCCATATTTTGTTTCCAACTCAGCATAATCCGCTTCGCATAACCATGGGTTAAGCGATGGAGCGGCGGGCTTGACCTGCGAGTTAATTTTTTTTTTTAAAAAAAAATGATAACTAATACTATAAATAAATTTTTTTGATGTTATATAATTTATGTTTGAATACTTAATTAGACTATTTTAAAAATTATATTTTAGATATGTGATTTATAATTTTTTATCATTATTATTTATTATTTTTTATAGTATTTATTAATTTTTGTATATTTTTTTTTTTTTTTTAGTAGGATGTTCGATCGATTATTAACTCATCTATATTTTTACTCATTTTATTTTTTTATGCGGCCAACTCACAACCCGCCAACCGTCTTAAAATGCGGAGTGGGTTAATTTCTTCCAACCCATTTTTAAAATGGCCAACCCACCCTGCCCGTATTTTAATGCGGGTTGAAGCGGACGGAATGCCGGTCATGGGCCATTTGGCGTTTTGCCACCTCTAATCTTGGGAATGCTAACCTTCGAATGCACACAGCAGGACACGGGTTCGTTCGAGTTTGCCATAAATCCGAGTCCTTCACCTTCAGATCCGTTCCGGCACTTTCTTCTCCATCAGTTAGGGTTTCCAAAACCCTACACAATCGACAAATGCACCAAATTCACTAAAATCTTCCTCTTCCCAATTGCAATTCCAAACACCACACACACCCACAGACCCAAAAGAACAAGAAGAAGAACCTCATCATCAACACCATCAATCAACCATGGCAGAGCACCTTGCTTCGATTTTCGGGACCGAGAAGGACCGCGTGAACTGCCCGTTCTACTTCAAGATCGGCGCGTGCCGCCACGGGGACCGGTGCTCTCGCCTCCACAACCGCCCCACCATCTCCCCGACGCTCCTCCTCTCCAACATGTACCAGCGCCCCGACATGATCACCCCCGGCGTCGACCCCCAGGGCCACCCCATCGACCCCCGCAAGATCCAGCAGCACTTCGAGGACTTCTACGAGGACATCTTCGAGGAGCTTTCGAAATTCGGCGAGATCGAGTCCCTCAACATCTGCGACAACCTCGCCGACCACATGATTGGCAACGTCTACGTCCAGTTCCGCGAGGAGGACCAGGCCGCCGCCGCATTGCAGGCCCTTCAGGGAAGATTCTACTCCGGCCGCCCCATCATTGCCGATTTCTCTCCGGTCACCGACTTCCGCGAGGCCACGTGCCGACAGTTCGAGGAGAACAGCTGCAACCGCGGCGGGTACTGTAATTTCATGCATGTAAAGTTGATTGGGAGGGAGCTGAGGAGGAAGCTGTTTGGCCGGTACCGCGGGTATCGGGTGAGCAGAAGCCGGAGCCGGAGCTTGAGCCCTCATCAGAGGAGGGATAGGGAAAAGGATTTTTACGAAAGGCGCGAAAAGGAAAGGGATAATCGTGGAAATGGAAGAAGGAGCAGGGACAGGTATGATCGAGACGGAGACAGAGACAGAGACAGGGACAGGGACGGTGGTAGGCGAAGACATGGGAGTCCGAGGAAGAGTGATAGTCCGGTGAGGGAAGGGAGTGAGGAGCGGCGAGCTAGGATTGAGCAATGGAATCGAGAAAGAGAGGAGAAGCAGTGATGTTTTGCACTAATGAATAAATAAGTCATGACCCTAACATTGTTTTACTTGTTCCTTACGGTAATCATTTTTCTAGGCTTTAATTTTTCTGATATCACTCTTTTATGGTGTTTGTTTTGAACAGAGAATGGAACATTCTAGAGCTTTTGTTATGGTGTTTGTGTATGTTTCCGGAGTTAGTTCAATCAGGATTGCTGCTGTAGTAAAACCATGTGTGTTTGTGTGATGTCTTGATAATCCATTTTCGGTTTGAAACTTTGAATATAATAAATTGTGCGCTAACTATTGAAATATGCTATCTTGTGGGTGGTTCTGCTGAATTTTAGGTGGTTTTATTCATAGCTACTTTTGTAGGAGGAGCAATTGGTTTGTCCACTAATTGGGGAAGGGAATGGCGAGCTTTATTTAGTGGTTAAAATACACTGTTATATGAAAAAAACAATCAGCGGTCGGTAGAGTTGGAAGCTTAAAACTGAAATTCATAAGGTCAGGACTAATGTTCTATTCTACTGTGTTCATTGTTAGATAGTTAGCTTTTCACATAATTTTAGTCATGAATGGGAATTAATTAGTTCTTTTCTGGTGACAATCTCATATTTGATCTCTGTTATGCTTTTGGGTATTTGTGTGCATAGCCATAATCCAAGGTCAGCTGGTGAAATCAGTTCTGTTGATTGTATAAGTATTTTTGATAAAATCTAATGGAATTAGAGCTTTTTTCAGAGCCTTCTAAGAATTATTTTTACTAGTTTGGTCCATTTATGGGTTTGGGTTACATATCAAGGGTTTTGAAAAGTAAAATACATCCGGTGGCAGTAATTTTATGGAATTTCTGTTTTCCAGAAAATTAGTTCATGCAGCCCTGATTGATAAATTTTGAGTACTGACTTGCTGCGCTGCCTACATTCTCTTATTTTATTTTGTTGTTGCCCATGTTATGACAAATGTAAAGCTAAGTAAGATGGAAGGTATATCCTCATGTTTTGATGACAAATTAGGGTAAGCTTTGCTGCAGGACAATGGGACAATTTTCAATGGCATGCTACTTCCCACTTCTGGGTATAAAAGTAAATTAGGACATCCTCTATAGACCTGAGTTTTAGCTTGCATTTGGTTTGCAGTTAGAACATTTGGCCATTTGGGAGTGTGGCTATGATCTTACCTTGTTGATTCATTATATATGTCAATTTCAGTAAGGGCTATCATGTAGAAAACAAACTTGAAGAAAGAGGTCTCTCCTTTTGGGTTGGGTGTAAGTACTCCACTTTCTTGAGACCTTCTGCCCTCAGGAAAGGTAATGGCAGTTAGCTCCAGAACTAACAATTACTGTTTTCATAGTTGTTAGTACTTAGTAGTGAGCTATAGCCACCACTATATTGTTTAGTAATGAACTAGCCCCTCTTATGCTACATGCTTAGCAAGGGTAATTTTCAAATGGCATGTGGATATTGCTGCTATCTGCTCAATGGCTGTGGCAAAATAGCGTCTGCCATGATGCTAAGGGAGAAACAAAGCAATCCATCCAATTCTTGTTTCGATCAGGTCCTAAATCTAACTGAAAAGGCCTAAACTACCCTCAATTTCATTCATTGACCCTGGGTTTGCTGACAGCCTCTGGGTTTTTCATGTGGCGGCTTCTCTGTTCTGATTTCTCTTATCTCTTGCTCCCTATATTTTCTCTTATTTTCTTCTCTTGCTCTGTCATGCCTGTTTGGATTGGGAAATCTTAAATGCTACTACATCAGCGGTTGAAAGTTGAAACTCTGTTGCCGCAAATGTGTGTGATACTGCAACCCTCTTTTCTGCATCTCTGTTCTGGCCTTTTGTGTCTGGGCTATACTTCTTTCTGTTTGCTTTTCCTGCTGAGCAATATGTTGATTTTTCTGCCATATCCCAGTTTTCTGCTGCATGTTTCTAAGTGAATAAGTGATAATGGTGATTTTTTTGCTTCTTTTTTAATATGCCATCTGCCACTAGGTTGGATATTCTTCCTAGTTGTTTTTAGATTTAATTTTCTCTCTTATTCATGCTAAGACCAAGAGGCCCAAAACATACTCATTTTCCTGTAATGCTGTGATTTGTGATGTTCTGTTCTTCCTTTTCCTCTACCTCTCTTCCTCAGTTCCTCAGTTTTTATTCGTATGTCTAATAATACTTTCAATTCTCAGGGTTTTTTTTTTAAACATTTTAAGATGAGTATATTATTTTAATTTTGAATAGTATTGAGAATATCATATTTTTATGTAATATACGCCATATTTCCAAAAAAACTGCAGTTTGCTATGTGCCATTTGCTATAGCCCTGCAAGCCAGTCACCACCTATTGCTTGCTACAAGTACACTATTCGCTGTTAAACTACTGGCAGGTGGCTGTTTTTATATAATATGAATGTTTTTCTTTTTAAACTACTGGCAGGTGACATCTATATCTTTATCTGTTTCTTCTTCTTGCTTGTGGTCTTTCTATTTTGTCTTTTTTAATTCTCTTTTGTTCGGCTCTATGATGTCAAGAAGTTTACATGCATGTCTCTCCCCGTGTAGGCTAGGTGCTAGGGGGATTGGTTGTGCAGCTGGTGTTCTTGGGATGGTAGGAATTGCAATTCAAAGATTAACGAGGTTGGGGTTGAATGGCCTCTTGTAAGACTGCATGTTTCTCTTATTTATTATTATTATTATTATTATTATTATTATTATTTAAACATTTAATATTTACATGTGAGATTGGAATCCTTATCTTCGCAAGCCAATTCAGGCAGGTCCACGTGTGAATATTATAACATGCTTTCTTTGTTGTCTTTTCAGCACTCTAGGTATATAAAAGCATGTTTCAGAGAACTGTTTTTGATGAATCCACGTGCTAAATACTGTGCAAATATGAGACAACTAAGATGGGCAACTTCTGGTTTGTTTATCACATGGGATTTCTGCCATTTAGGTTGTAGTGGTGTTTGAGCTCTCCAGATTCTTACGCCGACAAATATGGCTTAGTCCTTACTATCAATTTATGCTGCTCCTATTTTATTTCTTTAGCTAATTTAGCTAGGCAGTGTGACACCCTGGTTTTTTATGGGCTTGTCCAACAAAATTATCATTTTAAGAAAAAGCAGTTGTTTTTCACTATTAAGTTAGGAGGGAACAAGGATGGTAATCATCTGATAATCTATGATGTAGCAGTTCAGGTACCTGAAACCCAAGATAACGCCAGCTAGGTGTACTGAGCAGTACTGTGTTCGCAGTTTTTGTTAGGCTACCAACGGTTAACAGCTGAAATTTTTGTCGGGCCGTACCATGCTTGAATTTTTTTAGTCATTGACCATAGTTGAGTATCAAATCTCTAAAATAGATAATTATCCAACATCAACTGCAGTTGATTGCGTTCTGTAGTCGCCAGATTGATGCATAGAATTTTGGATCTTACTGCCTTGGTTCTTTGAAGTCTTAAATGGGTCTGATTGAATCATTATGTTGCCAAGACAGTTTGAAGAGAAGTCAGGAATCAAAGCACCAAAATGAAAGCGAACTTGGTCTTCCCGTCATTTACTTTCAAATTTTTACAAATGATGGCTTGGCGTGTTCAGAAAAAGGGATAATTTAATTCAGAAAAGAACAACCAGTCTTGTTCATCTGTAAGTATTAGGGGTTGACATTATTTTCTTTATCATCTTTTTGGGCAGTGTGATGCCTGTTGGTATAAAATCTTATAATTAAGCATCAATCTATGTATGAATGAAATTTAATTCTTCATATCAAACTTGTTAATATTGAGATTTCTTGTAATTAAGATATAGGAGTACCATCCATTAATTTTTTAATGTTAGTTCACTAAACACGTAACTTAACTGTTATTAGCTGTTTATGGGTTACAAATGACTCATATGTTCTTATTTTTCTCTATTTTGTCAAAGGTGGAACGTAAGTTAGAAGGAACAAAAAAGAACAGTACATATGTATATAGAGCTTAGGAAAACAATGTTCGCACAGACTTAGGGGACTTGTGAATATTGAGAGCTAAGTAGGGTATAGTCAAAGAATATAGATAGTGGTTTACTAAGTTATGAAAAGTATGTAAGTAATGTGTTTGTATGAATATCATTACTCTGTAGCTTGTAATTTAGTCATTTTCGATGAAACATCTCCTAGTGATGGCGTTTATGGTTAGGGTGCACTGGTGCACCTTTGATTTTACTTAGTATCATAAGTTTTGAAATTTTTATAATAAAGTCCATTATATTATTTATGTTTTAGTCATTCATTTACTATTGTTTTCATTTTAGCCCTCCATTTTGCTTTGCTTCTTCCTCCCATTGTCGCCGACCATGATACCGAGAACAACCAGTCACCACCTCAACACCATTACAAAGTTGCTGCGCCACCAAGACTCCTGGCCACTGATAGACCCACCATTTCACTAAGCCACCAAATCTTTGCCTCAGGCCCCTATTAGGAGACCCACCGTCATTGCTACAAACTGGCACCTCTGCTAGCACCGGTTACTGCCCAGCATTATCCAAGCCATCATTGGCCCCCACACATGAAATCAGTGGGCCATTAGCGTCTCATCCCTAATTCTCATTGTTGGTCGTCTCAATCCTCGGAGCTTTGATTTCTAGCAACTACCTCATGTACAACCCTTGGATTCATCCCTTTCTTTATCTTCTATCTGATTTGTTAAGTTTTCGTTCCTAGTGAGAAGTTAGTGGATCATGTGGGTTTTCTGCAAGGGCATGTATGTGGGTTTTCCACCAAGAGATGCGTTGAGGGGATGGGTGAAGTTTGCTTTGCGTGTGTGCCACTCGCTGACGGAGGATGCACAATGCTAGAAGTGGTGTTTCGGTGGGGGGTCTGAAGGCGCGACAGAGGTGAGTGGTTCGGTTTCATTGTCGTCGTGGTTGGGTAGACCTCGTTGCTGCAGAAAGAGGTCCAATGGAGGCTTAGCATGGCGGGAAGCGATGGGTTGTTGTGGTCTGAGCATTTGTGGTGATTCACGGTGGAGCTTGGATGGCTGGTGGCAGCGAAATCAGGAGATGAGTAGCCACTGGTAGTCTTTGATATGCAGGAATGGTTAAGGAATAATTTTCATTTTTTTGGGCAATCTTTATAAATATTAATGTTCACAAAATAACTTGTTTAATAGGTAGCACTTCTTCAATCCCAACCATTCATCTCATTTTTCACACATTCATTGGCTTAAAATAGAAGGAGCACTAGTGCACCTTTACTTAGAGGGTAAACCATAAACGCCACCTCTCTTAATATGCCTACTTTACGTGGGCACTGAATCTTGTAGATCACCAAAATACAAAGTTTAATAGTATAAGCAGTAAATTGAAATAATATTCTTTTTATGAAATAAAATGGAAGACTGTTGCCAACGCTCTGGCTGCAGATGCTGCAGGAGTTTTATTTTTGAGGCTTTAGTTGTTTCTGTTTTCTTTTTGTTTCTTTTCTTTCATTACCAAAAAAAAAAAATGCATTTGCATCTTGCCATTTGATCCCTAGAGGGAAAGAGTTTACATGTGCTTCATGCCCATTGGGGGCTTGCATTTTTCTTTTTGGGCTTCGGCTGAAAGGTAACTAGAAGAACTAGTGAGAGGGTGAGAATGAAGGTTAAGTGTGACTGTGAGTATTGATATTTATTAGAGATTGAATCTAATATCAAGTGTTTTCTAAGGAGGCTGTATGTTATTAGGCTACAATAAAGCTATTGGAGGTTGTACCCGAAAAATAAAAATATTGGAGAAGGCTCTACTTTTTTTTTAAAAAAAATTTTATTACATAAAAGCTTAAGGTGGGGGAGGGGGGAATTGTTCAATTTCAAGTTTAAGGCATGCCACAAGCCTAGTTACAGACTGCCCATCAATAAAGGATGCCATCAGCAGAATTCGACGTCAAGACCTTCTAATCAAGGCAATTGAATTCTACTAGTTAAGCTAACACTGGTTAACAGAGAATGCCTTATGTTATGTTATTGTACAAATTTTAGCCTACAAAGTAATTGTGGTACTTGAGAAACTTGATTTTGAGTCTTTGAAGCACAATTAGTATTAGTTATGTTACCTACAATCAAATTCCACCGTCCGTATTGATTAAAAGAAAATTACACTCATGATTTATGAAGCATGTCTAGAAGAATATATGATATTTGAGTATTCGAAAACAAGACTTAGATGTTAGATGGATTGAGATCCTCTCCTATTGGAGAGAAATGGGACAATGTCATGTTTTGTAAATCTCATCCTTGCACCTTTATTAATCCCTCATCTACTGTCTAGAGAGAAACACATCATCAAACTCTTCTGAAAATCCTTCATGCCTCTATATTTAGTGCACCACCATTAAATTAGAAACTTACTTAACAGTGAATACTTACTGAACCCAAGTAGTGAGAGAACTCTCCTTAGTTTGGTTCACGCCATCATCTTCATCCATTCTCTGCTTTTAACAGTTGCCAATCGCAACATCTCCTCCCACCCCTAACCCCACTGCATAACCAACTGAACTTGGTCATTTCAGTTTCACGGGCTACTCTGTAACCTCACTTGCTTCATCTATTCTCTTCCACCATTATTGCCGCCGCCCATCTTCTTTATCCCTAGGGCTCCCCACCACTTCATTCAAATTACAATCCAAAATCCACTTCAATCAATGTTCCCTTTTGTTTCTCCTTCTCCACCTCCAGACACTACCATCACCAACCATGTGTTCATGGACTATAGCCCCTGCCCCAACCACTTCCTTACCAACCAAACTCTCGACCTTTCTTCTCTTTGCTCCAGTTCCACAACTCCAGGTTGCCATGTTCTTGGCCTTTACATCCACCTTGTCCCACTAATTATTTTAACGAGGGGCAGTTTGAAACAAAACTCCTATGCACCTCTGTTTATGGGAAAAATTTGTCTGTGTAGACAATTTTGTAATTCTAGTTGTCAATATAGGAAAGGACTCTCCTCCTTTTGGAATTATCAAGTTCTTGGTAATTTGTCAATTTAAAGTATTACATTGTCAAGTAATAGGGAATTAGACAAAATAATAGCTTCAACAGAAAGTGAAAGTTATGGTACAAATGGCAAACATATGAAGTGCAAGAATGATAAATGTCAAATGTAAAAGCAAATTTGACAGAAAAGTAAATGTACTGAATAATAAATGACGAAATATAAACATGAAAGAGACTGGAATGTCCGCATCTTCAAGGGTGCTTCGTCGTCTCT
This sequence comes from Ormosia semicastrata, assembly GCA_029884595.1. Lineage (NCBI taxonomy): Eukaryota > Viridiplantae > Streptophyta > Magnoliopsida > Fabales > Fabaceae > Ormosia > Ormosia semicastrata. Next base: position 49,615,397 of record JAQQTO010000053.1, on the reverse strand, counting down.
TAATTTGTTATGGAATAGAAATGTTTTCATGACTTCTCTTTGGTGTTCAACACATGGTCTTTTTAAGGGAATCATCATTTGAGTATGCAAAGAGATTGGACAGCTCTCCTACACAGACTAGTTTTTAGGAGTTCCCTTACTTTGTCTTTGTTTTTCTCTCCTTTTGCTTTGTCTTTGTTGAGGATTCCTTATCCTTCTACCTTTTGTACTTCTATCTCTTTCTTTCTCTAATAAAATATCTTATAAAAAATACAAACATGCAAGAAATTAAACTGACAGGAATGTATAGTGCGCCAAATGTAAAAGAATTAAACGTAATTGATGGTAATATAAATTGCTGGAATGAGAATAACTAAGAATATGTTTGGATTAGTAAGATTCAGCGAAATAAAATAGAATGAGATGTGATGAAGATGAGTTTTATTGTTTGGTTATATTAAAAAATGATGAAATAAAATGAAAGTGAGTAGGATGGATCCCATTCCATTATATCAAAAATTATTAATTTTATTTTCCCCCCAATTTGCGGGGTATGAGATGAAATTATATTTTTTATTATAATTATAATTAAAATTTTACTACATTAACCTCATACCTTAAAATTGGTGTGTTTGCAATAAGAGTGATTTAGGAAAAATAAAGTTATAATTCTTACCATTCCATCCACTTACTAAACAATGGAATGATAATTTTACTCCATTTCATCCTAAAATATCTAAACAATGAAATTGTATTTTTATCCCATTCTATTTCATCTCATCTCATTCCATCTCATTCCATTCCATTCCATTCCATTCCATCAGTTACTAAATAATCTAAATCATAGAATGTCAACTTACAAGGAATGTAAATTACAATCAAATTTAAATAACAAAGTGTAAACTTACAAGGTATGTAAAAAATAGTCAAATTTAAACAACAGAATGTAAACTAAATCAATTATAAATTGCATTGAAATATGTGATTGACATTGACTAAAACAATGATTTTAATGATAATAAACAAGAAAAGAATGGTAATGTAAAGATCAAGTTTCAAGACTTTTCAAGATTAGCATATAAGACTTAGATATTGTGTAAATGTATTTTAAGATCACACTAAGCTCATTTATTGGTTTTTGTCTCAACATAAATGGCTTTGCAAAATCATGATTTATAATTATAAATATGCGGTTTAAGTTTGAGCAAAATGTTTTTAGAAAGCTTGAAAAGGTTTTTAGAATCCTTGGTTACAAATTCCTTTAGAAATATTGTCTTCTGGATTATCAAATAACTGGTTATCACTGTTCAATAATTGGTTATCACTATTCATATAACTGATTATATGAAACCCAATAACTTATTATTACTGTTCATAACTGGTTATTTGCCAAAATTAGAAATGCGCCAAATTTTTTTTAAAAGGAATAACTAATTATGGAATTCCTATAACAGGTTATTCCATAAGTTAAAGGCGCAGGGTCTGGTTATGCTAAACCAAATAACCAATTATTGGAAATCAATAACCGGTTATATGGGAAAGGTGAAAACACCTTCCAACGGCTCTATTGGAGCATTTAATGCCCCCAACTATCTCCAACAGTTATTAATTGGTTTGGGCTATAAATGAAAATGGTTAAGCATTAAAATCAAGTTGAAAAACTATTTGAAAATCATTCTTGAGCATTAAATTTGTGTTTCACATTCATTTTCTCCAAACCCTTATTTTTGAGCTTCAAAGTTTGAATCCTTGATACCCATTGTTCTTCAATTTATATTATCCATTCTTGAGAGAGTTTCTTATCACTCATACTCTGTATAAACTATAAAAGAGAGGGTGAGATATCCCTCAAAGTTGTAAGGGTGAGGTATCCCTTTATTATTGAGACTCAAGCACAAATGGTGAAGTATCCCAAAGTGTATTGAGTGCTCTAGTTTGTAAAGGTTACAAACATTTGTTGAATCTTGAAGATATAATGAAAATCTCAGATGATTACTTGAGGATTGGGCGTAGGCCACAAGTGAATTGGTGGCTGAACCAAGATAAACTTCGTGTTTGATCTTCTAAACTATGGCTTTTTTTTATCAAACTGCCACTGTTGGCAAAACTATTTACCAAAATGCCATTTTTTAAAACTATTTACCAAATTGCCACTTTTTTAAAACTATTTACCAAAATACAGTTGTTTTGAAACTATATACCAAACTGCCACCCTTTTGTCCTACGTGACATTTTTAAATATTTTATAGCCACCTAGGATGTGCCAAGTAGGATGGCGCATCCACGTAGGTTGCGTCAAACGTGGATGCGCCAACCAACCTACGTGGATGTGCCATCCTACTTGATGCATCCTAAGTGGTTTTGCCATTGAAAATGGCGCATCCTTTGTAAATATACCAAGCTTTTTGGCGTAACTAATAAGCATAATCTTTGTTTTTATTAGACACGACCGTGTCTCCCAAAAAATTTCAGACAGAAGCGTTTTGGGAGTTAGACACTGCCCTGTCTAACTCCTCAATCGCTCACAGGATCCTGTGAGAGCCAAAATGAATATCTTTTATATGGAAAATGGTAGGTCTTTGCAATTTGCCACTTTTAATGTGATAAATCTCATTAAATATACAAAAAATAAAGACGATAATAGGGATGTATGTTTAAAAAAAAATGCCATTTTTGATTTTTTTTCTTTTTTTGTGTATGTTACTGCATTGTTTCAAACGTTTATTTGGTGAGTAGGATCCCAATCATGTCCCACCCAATTTTGAGGAGTGACATTTTTTTATTATATTTTTAGTTAATGCAGAAGGACATAATGTTTGATATAATTAAATCACAGTTCAAAATATTCGAATTGGAGTAAAAATTTTGACAGAGTTTTCCCTAAATATTGGACCTCCCCAAAAGCACATGAACCTGTTTTCAACCAGTTATCAAGATCATTAATAAAAACTAAAACTAAGCGAAAAATATATTTAATCCAACAAGGGAACCAAAATCACAATAGAAAGTTATCAATAGTATTTTACACAAAACTACTAAATATAACATTACATTATCAGATACACTAATGACATATATAATATACACATCAATGAGATGGGCCCGCATCAGAATGTGATGGCCTGTGATAAGGATCAAAAGAAGGACCTAACTGTGATGGGTATGCTGGGTAACCTGATGGCGGGTAAGGATATGGTGGATAACCATGTGGTGGGTAAGGATATGAGGGGTAATCCGATGGCAGGTAAGGATACGGTGGGAAAGGGTATGGTGGGTATGAGGGGTGATATATAGGTGGTAGCTGAGTGGGTGAGTATGTAGTAGTAGTAGGAGGCTGAGTCGTGTGCTAGCTGGTAGAGTAGGAGTCCTCGGGATGTCGAAGCCGTGTCCGACTGCTCGCTAATCCTATCCTATGTCTACGTCGCGTTCCCTGTTGACTGGACTCCTTGGGCGGCCCTGAAATGTCATCTACTGCTGGAGCTGGACATAGATGTTCCATTGTAATGCGATCATGCTCCCGCAATGAGTGTAGGATCTGTGTAGCAGCTTTTCGAGCAGCAGTGTCAGTAGTTGAGCTGAACAAATGCTCTGCAATGTCCACCTAAGAAATAGAGTCACTAGTAAATTGGTAAAGAGTTTACTGCATTCTCAATAGATGCACTAGTGGGAGACATCCAGCGTCTGGTAATTCTTTTATACTAACGCAAGTACTCAGAACACGAACCGAAGGGTGCGAGCAATGGGATTCCCCTAACAAGCTTCTCCTGTTGACTATCCCATGTGGCTATGTAAACAGCATGTGTAGCTGACCAATCCTCATCATGCCTAATTGCTAGTGTAACTGAGTGCAAACTGTCAAGCTGGAGCGATCTTCGTGGTATGGGCTAGTCAAGCCCAAACTGGCGCATCACTCAGTTTGACTAGTGCTACTCAACAATGTGGAAACATATGAGAGGGACCATTGTTAGTGCTATGTCCCTAGTAGCCACACAAAAAGGTGGGAGTGATGCTACCATCTCATCTGTGTATGGTTGCCATATAATCTGCAAAAAATGAGATGCACACAAAATTAAGACGATATATACATAAGTAAATAATTTAAACGAATGTAAAATAAGACATACCTCATCATTCTTCAATTGATCAAAGAACTGGCGATAATATCCAAGGACGCCGATCATAGTATCACTCAAAACTTTATGCTTGCGCCACCTATTTGTAAATGAAAGTATTATAAACGTTAGTTATATATAATTAAAAAAGTAATAGAACAAAATAATGTAAAGAAATGATATGAAATAGAAACTTACTCCCATCCTAAGGGATGTAATTGACCATGATCAGCATCATAGAACACATCAGGTTCAACATGGTCAGCTAGTGTAGGGGCAAGCCGGGGGAATCTGTACCATGCCCAATACTGCAATAAGATGCACGCCCCTCCGATCTCGCGTGCCTTATAGTCCATAGCTTTACAAAGCTCTCTATACAAGTACGCCAAAACTGCAAACCTCCAGTTATATGTCTCGGCAATAGCAAAGTCCTCCAACAACGGAAGGAACATTAAGTGCAAAAACTTACCAGAATGATCAGGGCTTAAGAAACCTCCAATCAACTGAAGTATATAATGTCATGTACGCTGTTGCACGTACTCATCATCATCATCTTCAGAGATTGCAGTAACACTTGGCTGCCACAGTTATGTCATATTAATGCGTGCACCAGATATGAGCGAGGGAGTCTCATCAATCCCTAACAACCGAATATATAGACCGAGCCAATCGGTCCTATGGGTAAGGCCAGTAACTGCAGTGTTGTCAATAGGAAGACCCGATATGATACCGATATCCTCCAACGTAATGGTGCACTCTCCGATAGGCATGTGAAATGTATGCATCTCTGGGTGCTATCTCTTAACCAACGCAGTGATTAAGGAGTGATTAATGCTGTAATAGCCCATATGGACAACCCCCAAGAAGCCATCTTGCTGTAGATACGGAAGAATTGGCATTGGGGGGTCCATATGTTTTGTCTTATGAGCATGTCTCACACGCAGGTGTCGGTCCTCATGTCCCTGCCATACATGCTGAGAAACATGATACTGTTGCAACTCTAATATCGAGTCGTCCTCTGGTCCGGGGTTTACACAAAATGCTATCTGTCAGCTGTATGCCAAACAATAACAATTAGTGTGACAATATGATTACTATAATATGATATGACCATATGATTACTATACTAAAATATAATATGAGAGAAATGAAGTGCACGCTGATAATCAACTAACATATATTAATAGGGGCAAAAATACAATATCATCGAGCAGTGATACAAAATAATACAACTGCAAAATGCACATTGATGGTTGACTAATACAAGATTCTGACAATGAAAATATGTTCTAGATCAACTAGATGGCCCCACTCCATCATCCCTCAAGGAACTCAATTCACCGGCACGACATGTGTGAGAATTATGTCTAGGTTGATGGCATCTTGTACATATTTGTCCTGTCCTTGCTTTGCGTCAATCAATCTAATTCCTGATTCGGGTTAATTTTGGTCGACCTTTAGATCTAAGCAATGCACAATCTAGCACCAAAGTTATGTCAGGACTTGCAGGCCATCATGGTTCAGCCCGAACCGGTTCAAAATCAAACTCGTAAGCTCTGTAAATGCTCTCCATCCTGTATACCCTATGCACATATCAAAATGGGTCAATTGCCACATAAGCACACGCAGCAATCGCATGGGAGCATGGAAAATGCAATGCTTGAAACACCCCACAGTCACACCGACCTTCTTCCAAGTTTAAAGTATAAGAAATTCCACCCTGTTGTGTTACAGGGTTAAAAGTCTTTTCAACCATGAACCTTGTGTTCTCTCTATTGTACCGGCAAACTTGGTGTGAGCTGGCCTTTGCCTTGTTGACTCTCCAATGCTTCAATAAGTCATCACTCTATTCCTGCCCAAATGTCATCAATTTCACATTTGCCTCATCTTTTCAGTTGACAAAGTATTATACTAACTTCGTATATGTCAACTGAATCAATGCAGTTATAGGTAGATTTCTGCTACCCTTCAACACTCCGTTGATGCACTCTGACAAATTGGTTGTCATATGATCGAATCTACAACTACCATCATATGCCAAACTCTATTTTTCTTTTGGAATTGCATTAATCCAATTTGCCACCTCCGTAGAAGCTGTCAACTTCTCTAGCCTAGCATCAAACTTTATTGCAATTAGTTCATACCCTGACACAACAAATGAATTGATTTGGTATTAGGAACTCACTATTCTTATCATAAATTAGACTACAAGTTGAAAATTTTAAGTACCTGTGTTAATCAAAAATCTTTTCAACTCCTTATTCTGGAATTTGGAGTTAAAATTAGAACCAATGTGCCGTATGCAGAAGACATGATACACATTCGGTGGCTGCTATCCAAGATTTTCATTTGCCACTGATTATAAGATGCCTCGATGTCGATTAGAGATCAAACACAAGCCCTCTTGTTGTGTGACATGTAACCTTAGGTTGGCTAAGAACCAACTCCAGGCATCCTTGGTCTCCCCCTCCACAATGGCAAAGGTAATTGGCAAAGTTTTTCTATCTTCATCTTTGATGCGTGAAATCTGCAAGTGTACGGTTTCGTCGTCAAGTAATAAAAAGATCGAATCCACAGGGACTGTGTCTATAAATACCAATTAATTAATTAATTCAATTAAATTAAACAAAAGGGAATATGATTGTTGATTAAGAAGAACGTAGTAACAAAGCAATTAAATAAAAATCAAAGTGCAGAATTTAGAACAAAAATAGCAAGTTATCAAGAAAGGTATTCAGATTCAAGAAAGCTTCCAAGATTGGGATACCACAATGATACAAGATAAATCCTAATTGATAACCCTTTTATTAAATCTGAAATTATATTGAAGGTGAATTACCCTAAATTAGTTAATGTTCTTTCTTAAGATACAAGATCCATGCCCAATTAAACCAATTCCTACTCTTGTGGTAATTGAATTTAAATTGAACCCATTACGCTTTGTGGTAATTCATTGAATCCTCGAAAGACTAAAACTACTCTCGTGATTTAGACCTTAAGTTCAATTCTTATGGTTCCAACACTTAGGTTCACTTCTCAGTACGTACCTAAATGTCTATGAGATGCAAATAAGTGGCCAGTAAATTCACATGAATAAAAGCAATAAGGATTAAATCAAAGAACATTCAAGATTAATAAAAGGGGAAACAACGTCAATTAATCATTATCAATGTATCAAAGGGCATTGCCCAATCCTAGTAACAAAAGAAACTACTCAGACATAGAGAAGAAGAAATCAGAAATCATGTTCATAAACATCCAAACCCGTAATCCAAGAGAGAAGAGGGAAGAAAGATGAAGATCAAGAGCCAAAGCCTCCAATGTGCCTCCTCCCAAAACCAAATTAGAACCCCTTCATTGTATTCAGAACCTCTATTTATAACCTAGGGTTTTAATTAGCTAAAAAGCCCCCAAAAGAAATAAAAATAAAAACTTAAAAACTGCTGCGCACTGCGAACCACGACCGTGGATCTTGCTGTCAGAATTCCATGGTCATGGATCATTCCATGGCCAGGCCATGGATCATTCCACGACTAGGCCGTGGAACTCCCTGGAATCTCTCTTTTGCTACTTCAAGTTGCTGCTCGATCCATGGCCGTGGTTTAATCCACGAGCAGGCCGTGGATCCCTCTAGAATGGTCTTTTTACACCTTTTTCCTATCCATTAAGCTCCAACTTCAAACATACAAGCATTCCATTCAATCCAAGGCCAATTCAACATTAATCCTGCACAAGAACACCAAAAACACCGCAGTTATCCGAGCTAAAGGAAAAACAAACCAAAAGGGAAACTAAAATGCCTAAAATGCTCAAGAATGCATGCAAAACAAGAACAAAACATGATGTTGTTTCACACACATCAAATCCCCCCAAGCTTAAGACTTTGCTTGTCCCCAAGCAATAATTAATGCCAAACCAAGAAGTGGGATCAAAAGACAATAAAGAATAAGGAACCCAAGAAAACAATATCCAAGCAATAGGCTAAGGCAAACAAAGAATCTGAGAGGTAATTAAAATCAAGTCCAATTAGAGGCTAAGTTCTCAGAAATCATGCGTCCTCATTGATTGAATTAAGTTCAATCCACTAACCACACTCAAAGTGTTTAAGGGTGAAAACAATACGCTCAAAATCCATCAAAGAAAATGCACTTCCATATGCTTGATAAGAAACTAAATTTCTACTAATAATCAGCATGCATGCAAGAATCAAAAGGTCTTTCAAGGGTTGTAATGGGGCCATGGGAATGATGTTAGGTAAGGTAGAGAAAGGAAGGTACGACAAAGGGCTAACCAAATTTTCAATAAGCACCAGAAATACAATAGAACATAAATGGAGCAAAGGTAATTCATTTTTTTTTCAACCAAAAACATAACTCCACAATTCCAAGCAAAATTTTTTTTCTTTACTTTTCTTTCCTTTCTTTCTCTTAATCCTTTTCAACCTTTTATCTCATGATTTTCTCTTCTTCTTTTTTTTTTTCACATGAGAAAGGTAAAGGTCAAAAACATATGATTCCCAACACAACTTTCAAACAACTTTCAAGCCCAATTTGCTCCATTTAATATTCTAAATGATTACCAACAATGTTTTAGCATAGGTATCAAGAAAAAATAATTATGCAATAGGCTCAAAATGGGCAACTAGAGGATGAAAGTGTAACAATTTCAGAAGGCCAAAAAAATACCTAAAATGGCTTAATCATATTCAAGCATGCAACCAAAAATTTCGCCTCAAAATAGTTTCAAATCAAGTTCTAGAGCACAAGATCAATGAGAAATATCACTCAACACAAAGAATGGGAACAAAAATCATACAGTGCATAAGTCCCAAATAAGCTCAAAACTCACATTTAGAAGTTTAAAAATTCAATAAGAAGCACAAATTCAGAGAACATTATGCTAATTATTAACTATCAAAAGATCACCTCTACTATCAAATTAAAACAATGCCTGTAGCCTATCACAAGAATCAACAATTGGGTTTCAAATCAATGCCATCTCAAAATCCTCAAAAGAGAGGGGCACAAGTTCAACCAAAAACCCAAGAGATATGATGGTGTGAAAATGCAACATGAAAATACAATGCAAAACAAGACATGAGAATGCACGAAACTAATGAAAATGAAAATATGAAAATACCCCCAAGCTTAGAACTTATATTGTCCCCAATGTAAAAATCTAAAATAAGAGAAAGGGTAAAAGAAAAGAACTCACTGCGATGGTGGAAAAACTTCTGGTGTTCAATCCATGGCCATAGAATTTTTCATGGGCTGGGTGTGGAACCTTCTAACTTCACTCTTCTTCTAAATTTAGCTTCAAAAAGGGTCAAACCTAGACAAAATCCATGAGACAAACATCAAACCAACAATCTAACACACAAAATCAAAAGAAAAAAAAATTAAAGGAAAGAAAAAAAATAAAGAAACTTGGGTTGCCTCCCAAGAAGCGCTTGTTTAAAGTCATTAGCTTGACTTTGGTCTAGTTTTTGTGCTCAGGTAACGTCAACGGAGTAGTGCTCAGTCCCCACTCCTTCAAAGTGTTTCACTCTCTGACTATTTATCTTGAAAGGCTTATGACCTTCTTTTCGCATCTCAAGCATACCGTAGGATAAAACTCAAACAATCTCATATGGTCCTGACCATTTCGACCATACTTATTAGGACAGAAACATAGAAGCGAGTTATTGACAAGAACTTTATCACCGAGTTTAAATTCACGCTTCTCGACACACTTGTCATTCTGCTTCTTAGATCCTTTCTTACAAGGCTTGGACTTCTCAAATTTAGTAGTACCATTGGGCAAGGTCTTTTCTAGCATAGCATCAGCCACCGATTCCTGCACACTTGAAAGCACAACACTATCCACAACATTAGTAGCATCTATGCGATTACATGAATTTGAGGAATTAGAATTATTTTTAGATTTAAAAACATCAAAAACTACTTCCTCATCATTCAATCGCAAAGTCAATTTCCCTTCGTGGACATCAATTCGCCGCTTCCAAAGGGCAAGGAATGGACGCCCAAGTATGATCGGCATTGTAGCATCAGCTTCCATATCAAGCGCAACAAAATCCACCGGCATGTAAAACTTACCAACCTTAATGGGAACATCCTCCAAGATGCCTATGGGGTACTTGACAGACCGATCCGCCAATTGAAGTGAGATTATTGTGGGTTTTAGCTCACCCACCTCCAATTTTTTACACACAGAAAGGGGCATAAGACTAACACTAGCCCCCAAATCACACAAGACTTTATCAAAATTTATGTTGCCAATCAAACAGGGAATAGAGAAGCTACCTGGATCTTTTAGCTTAGGAGGCAATTTATTTTGAATTAAGGCACTACACTCCTCAGTTAAAACTACTGTCTCATAGTCTTCTAACTTCCTCTTATTAGACAGGATGTCCTTAAGAAACTTAGCATAGGTAGGCATTTGTTTTAACGTCTCAGTGAAGGGTACATTTATGTACAATTTCTTAAGAACCTCTAAGAACTTCCCAAACTGCTTATCTAACTTCGCCTTAGCCAATCTTTGAGGGAAGGGAACTGGGGGTTGGTAAGGTTCAGGGGGTACATACTTAGACACCTTCTCAGTGATTTCCTCCTCTTCTAAGGGTTGTGCCTTAGTCTCTTTTTCCTCATTCCCCACATCTTTGTTACTCTCCCCATTACCCCTAGGATCCTCTAACCTCTTTCCACTCCTCAAACTCACAGCCTTACAATGTTCATTGCCTGGGTTGACTTCAGGTTGACTAGGAAACTTACCTTGCTGCCTAAGAGAAGTGCTTGCTTGTTGGGCAATCTGGGTTTCCAACATCTTATTATGAATGGCTAAATTGTCAACCTTAGCTGACAACTCTTTAATTGCCTCAGTCACAACTTGCCCATGGTGCCTAAACTCCTCATTCTGCTTAGACTGACTCTCAACAAAATTCTCTAGAAGAGACTTAAGTCTAGATTTCTGTACCTGTGGAACTCCAGAAGATGGTTTAGCATTACCTTGCCCAGCTTGGTACTAATTATTCCGATAAGAGAAGTTAGGATGTGACCTCCAACCGGGGTTGTAAGTTTGGGAATACGGATCATTCCTCCCCTTTTGTTGAAGTCATGGAAATTGTGGCATAATTCCACTTGCTCCACTGGTGCACCATGTGAGGAACCCATTCCAACTTGGCATTCAGCACCTATATGTCCCTGTGCTCCACAAATCTCACAAAAATAGTTAGAGGCACCTATGGCATTAACATGAGCTTTTTCAAGCATGTCAAAACGTTTATTCAAAGAATCAAATTTTGACATAATTAAATCAACATCATCTACCTCAAACTTACCTCCCGAAATCTTTCTCGAGTTGTGGCCTCTTTCATTAGCCCATTGATGATGATTTGAAGCTACACTCTCAATTATCCCATAAGCTTCTGTGAGCCTTCTATTCATCAAAGCTCCACCAGCTGCGGAGTCAAGAGATACCTTTGAAGAATATTCTAAACCATTGTAGAAGGTGTGGACGATCAACCACTTCTCTAACCCGTGGTGTGGGCAGGCTTCCAACAAAGCCTTATATCTATCCCAAGCTTCTGACAATGACTCGCCATCTTTCTGAACAAAGCTTGTGATTTGGGTCCTTAGGTGAGCAGTCTTGGAAAGTGAAAAGAATTTGTCCAAAAAGGCTTGCTCCAATTGGTCCCAAGTAGTTATCGTCTCAGCCGGAACGGACTTCAACTAAGCTCTAGCTCTATCTCTCAATGATAGAGGAAACAAGCGGAGACGAATAGCATCAACAGAGGCGCCTTCGATCTTGAGGGTCTCACAGAACTCCAAGAACATATCCACATGATGATTAGGATCCTCTGACGGTAATCCTCCAAACTGGTTCTGCCTTATCATAGAAAGTAGGGCAGGAGGTATAGTGAAGTGCCTAGCTTCAATATCTGGCTGAGCAATCCCAGATCGCAAACCCCGAGCATTAGGGGCTGCATACTCTTTTAATGGTTTATTATCTTCAGCTGCTGTCATGACAAGTGTTAGTTCAAATATTTCTCTTACTCTGTGCCTTTGTTGTCTTCTCCTTCTACGTAAAGTCCTTTCAATTTCAGGATCTGCTTCAATGAGAATCCCAGAACGTCTAGTACTTTGCATAAACAAGAGAAATTACCTGTAGAGAGTCAAAGAGAAATCAAGAACGTAAGAACCAAATATAAAGAAAAAGGTTTAAAATAATTAAATTAAAAATTAAATTAATATTCAAGAAAAACACAGTCCCCGGCAATGGCGCCAAAAACTTGATTTGTGAAATCCGCAAGTGTACGGTTTCGTCGTCAAGTAATAAAAAGATCGAATTCACAAGGACTGTGTCTATGAATACTAATTAATTAATTAATTCAATTAAATTAAACAAAAGGGAATATGATTGTTGATTAAGAAGAACGTAGTAACAAAGTAATTAAATAAAAATCAAAGTACAGAATTTAGAACAAAAATAGCAAATTATCAAGAAAGGTATTCAGATTCAAAAAAGCTTCCAAGATTGGGATACCACAATGATACAAGATAAATCCTAATTGATAATCCTTTTATTAAATATGAAATTCTATTGAAGGTGAATTACCCTAAATTAGTTAATGTTCTTTCTCAAGATACAAGATCCATGCCCAATTAAACCAATTCCTACTCTCGTGGTCATTGAATTTAAATTGAACCCATTACGCTTTGTGGTAATTCATTGAATCCTCGAAAGGCTAAAACTACTCTCGTGATTTAGACCTTAAGTTCAATTCTTATGGTTCCAACACTTAGGTTCACCTCTCAGTACGTCCCTAAATGCCTATGAGATGCAAATAAGTGGTCAGCAAATCCACATGAATAAAAGCAATAAGGATTGAATCAAAGAACATTCAAGATTAATAAAAGGGGAAACAACGTCAATTAATCATTATCAATGTATCAAAGGGCATTGCCCAATCCTAGAAACAAAAGAAACTACTTAGACATAGAGAAGAAGAAATCAGAAATCATGTTCATAAACATCCAAACCCGTAATCCAAGAGAGAAGAGGGAAGAAAGATGAAGATCAAGAGCCAAAGCCTCCAATGTGCCTCCTCCCAAAACCAAATTAGAACCCCTTCATTGTATTCAGAACCTCTATTTATAACCTAGGGTTTTAATTGGCTAAAAAGCCCCCAAAAGAAATAAAAATAAAAACTTAAAAACTACTGCGCACTGCTATCCACGGCCGTGGATCATTCCACGGGCTGGCTGTGGATCTTACTGTCAGAATTCCATGGCCATGGATCATTCCATGGCCAGGCTGTGGATCATTCCACGGCTAGGCCGTGGAACTTCCTGGAATCTCTCTTTTGCTACTTCAAGTAACTGCTCGATCTATGGCCGTGGTTTAATCCACGGGCAGGCCGTGGATCCCTCTGGAATGGTCTTTTTGCACCTTTTTCCTATCCATTAAGCTCCAACTTCAAACATGCAACCATTCCATTCAATCCAAGGACAATTCAATATTAATCTTGCACAAGAACACCAAAAACACCGCAGTTATCTGAACTAAAGGAAAAACAAACCAAAAGGAAAACTAAAATGCCTAAAATGCTCAAGAATGCATGCAAAACAAGAACAAAACATGATGTTGTTTCACACACATCAATCTTGAGTTATTGCAATCAACAACTTATGATACTATTTGCCATATAAATGAGTGGCATCAATCTGAACAATGGGCTTGCAATATCAGAAGCCAGCAACACATGGTTTAAATTTCCAAAATAATCGACAAAAGACTATTTTCAAACGATCAAGTCGGTTATTCATAAAACATTCTTTGTTTTGCAACTCCACCACTATGCCTTCCATGTCTCTTCTCATGACTGCTAGTCATCTGGGCAATACCTCGTAAGATTTGTCCCAATCTCCAAAAACATTCATAATGGCCAATTATTTTGCCTTTTAAGCTTTTCGATATGAAACTTGGTAACCAAATTGGCTTCGAATCCATTCAATGATTAAGCATACAGGTGCATCGGGTTTTGTTCTAACTAACTCAAAAATGCAAGAGCAGATCATACAAGAGTCCAACTTGTGGTGATCTAATGACACAGCTGGGTTTACGCAATTGTGAGGTCCATTATATTTTGTAATCTGTCACGTATTCAACTTCTTGCTTTGTATGGCCCTAAGTCTCCAATTACATCCTTCGTTAAAACTAGGGCACTTAGCAATAAATTTTCGTGAATCAGAATCTTCAATCTTGTACTCTTGATGCCTGTGAATCGAATAATGTTTGAGGGCCAACTTCACGACATCTTTTGATGGAAATTGCAAGCCAACATAAAATTCATCATTGATGCTCCAAGTCCCACGACTATCTAATTCAGGCAAGTTATCAGGATTACTCAATGCATCCCAGTTGATTTGAGAAAACTGAGGGCATGGTGGCACAAACACAAATTCAGGTCCTCGAGGTATAAACATGGAATGAGGAGCAATCAACAATGGAACTTGTAAATTTTCTTTAGCATTAAAGTTTTCTGCCTCTGTGTCAGTGTCTGAATCATCACCCTCAGCTACCTATTCTTTATCTTCACTTGTCTCCCACACTGCATCTCTGACAAGTGGGTTATCAACTTCAACTATTACACCACCAATAACAATCATATTGCATGACTCAACTTGATTAGAAGGACCAAATTGAGCTTCGGTTTCTCCAGGAGCTTCAACATGCTCTTCCTGCCCACTTGTTTCTACCTCAACATACAACTCCATCGAGGCCATGTTTGGAGTTTAACAGAAGGAATCTATCATATACTTTACATCATCATCGTCTTCTAATGGAAGACCTACCCATCTCCATGGATTGTAGCATTGCGGACACCGACAGACAACCTTAGACACATGTTAGTTTGCTTAGAGTCTCAACTTTGAATGAATCTTATTTTTCAACCCATCCAAAGTCATATTGGCTGTGATCACAATAGGCTTAGGAGGAGGACCTTGATACATGAGACCTTCTTCACCATCATACATTGTCCCATTGAAGTAAATGTGCACATTTAGGGATTTTGCCATATTAATTCCACTTCTGAACAATAACAATTCAACACATATGTATTCAATATACACGTGTCAATTAAAATAAAATTACACACATAACAATTAATTTATATTATTATTATTTTATGTACAAATAACTTCTTAAGTCCTACTAATTTGAATTAAACTACACTTACTTATTTAAACCATGCCAAGTACTCAAAATTTTTTTTTATCCTATTATTTTACGTACAAAATACTTCATACAAATTAGACTACATATCTTATTAATCACATTATTAATTAGTCAAGGAAAATTAATTTTGGACCTCTAAATACGTATACAATAACATAAATGTATAATAAAATAATTAAGCACAAATCATTAACAAAAAATTCAAACATTGAAAGAGATACGTACATATAAGGAATACGATCTGAATTTGATCACTAATACTGAATTTGATCACCTATAGAGATCCAAATACCACTTCTAGTGAGAATTGAGTTCGTTTAGAGAGTTGAGAGTATTTAGAGAGAAGAAATTTGTAAAGAGATAGTGAGAAATGAGAAAATAGAATGAATGTCATGGAGGAGGTGGGGGGTAGCCAATATATACACATGTTGTGCCAACACGGTTGGCACATTTGGTTAGGTTACGCCACTCTTATTGGCATTTTTAAAGGGGATGCACCAAGTAGGATGGCGCATACGGTTGGCGCAACTTACGTAGATGCGCCATCCTACTTAGCGCATCCTAGGTGGCTAGAAAATATTAAAAAATGCCACGTAGGACAAAGGGTGACAGTTTGGTATATAATTTCAAAACAGTGATATTTTGATAAATAGTTTAAAAAAAGTGGTAATTTGGTAAATAGTTTTAAAAAATGACATTTTGGTAAATAGTTTTGCCAACAGTGACAGTTTGGTAAAAAAACCTCTAAACTCTACTCCTTTACTTTTGTGCACTGTTTTATTGGATTTCTTGAATACTTGCTTACTTGGGTGTTATATTTGTGAGTGAAAACTTTCAATCTTATCTATCCATTCATCTCTATTAATCAATAGCTTCAACAAAAATTAATAATCAAATGATTTGCACAAGATTTGCGAAATTATTTTACATACTCAATTCACCCCCTTCTTGAGTATTGAGGCCACTTGGTAACAAAATAAATTTACATGAAAAGTAAAATGCAAAGAAACTTAAAAGTGCAAGGAAGTAAACTTAAAGGAAAATAGATTACATGGAAACTAAAATATGTCAAATGTGCATAGTCATTTGACAAACATAAAGTAAAATGTAGAAAGTAAAGTGTGCAAATTAAATGACTGAAATGTTAAAGTGTGTGAAGAACATAATGACCCAAAAAATATAAGTACATGAACATAAAGATGGATGAATTTAAAGTGCAGAAATGTAAAGAATCTCAAATGATTTTAAGTCATTTGATGAATGGGAAAGAAGAGATGAATGAATAACATTGTATTGAATCTTAAAAGTACATGAAAATAATAGGGAAGGATGACATACTTAAGTTTGATCCTGTGTGTTCGTGTGTTTCAAAGTGAAGAGTAGGATATGTAGGGTGTTTTCAAGTGTTTCCAATCAACCCTTTTACCTTTGTAACAAGGCTTATTTATAGACAAACCTACATTCCAATATGTTGACACCTATCCTTATTTTACTAATAATTTGACATCTAATAGACAAGTGTCTTTCATGAATCATACACATGTCACCTATCTTTCTTTAACATATAACTAACTGATGTCTACCTTCATTTTAAATTCAAATTTCTCTATAACTGCCAACTTCCTTCTTTTCTTTTGAATTTGAATCGATAACTACCACCATGAGTGTTGGCAATGAGTCGAATGACTTCTTTTTGTCAAATGCACTCTAGACTTGTAACTTTTTTAAATCTTCTAAGTGTAATTTTCATGTCAGATGACTCTTATCTGATTTTCTTTTGATGTTTGATTATTTCTAGATACATTCAAAGCTTTAACTCTTGAAATGTCATTAAGTGCTGATAATGAGTTGAATAATGCTTGCCTGGTCTAATAAAACCTCCATCATTTATCGAATATCTTACTTCTATTTTTCATACGTGGGTGTCATTATGCTTTTCTTCCTCATATTCTTACTTGACATTCTCTATTCCAAGATATTCTTCCAAATATATTCTTTGTCAAGTTGAATTCATGTCCTATTTTGCAAATAAGCTTACTCATTCAACATTTTGCTAAACTTGTCAAATAGTTACCTCACCCTTTGGGGCCTTCCCCTTTTTCCTTTGAATTTGAACAATAATCTTAGTTAAATAAAAAGAGGAGAAGAAGAAAAATGAATGGAGAATTTGTTCGCATGACAACATACAAATAAATATGATTCTTCCTGTATTTTTATTTTATTAATTAATTAATCATTGGTTTTGGAGGCAAATCACAACCTATTTGAAATTTCTAATGGCTAAGGAGAGCTAAGCAAAATTTTGGTTCAATGGTGCGCTAATGTTAGTATAAAAATAACACTTTTTGATTCAGGAGATTTCGATGTGTATTCGAAGACCTACTTCGAGAATTTATGCAATTCTATTAGAATTGAAGGTGTAATAAGGTTATCGAAATAACATTTTAGATTTTGAAGTTACCAAAATGGTAGTTTTGATTTGGTATTAAAAAATGGTAGTTGGAGTTGAAATTGTAAGTCTTGAAACTATCAAGTATTAGTTTCGATTTATTATCAGAAATGATACTTTCAACTTCATATTATAAGTGGTGACTTCGAGTAGGTCTCGAACATTGAGACCTACGATTTCAGTTTTATTAGAGTTGAAGTTGTAGTAAAGAGTCAAAGTTATTGAAATGATAGTTTCGATTTGAAATCATAAAATGTCATTTCGATTTCATATCAGGAGTGGCAATTTCAGGTTAATATCCAAATGGAGATTCAAAGAGGAGCTACACTTAGCAAATTTATGAAAATAGAAACAAGGGGTCTCGATCAAAAGCTAGCAAATGTTTGAAGATTCAAGTTTGAATTCAAAAGAAAGGATCTGAATTTGAAATAGAAGTTAACATCAATTGTAAGTATAAGACCAAGACAATACAAGGATTGCTGATAGAGACTGAGCAGTTACTTGTAACACGATGATTGCTAACAAAGATTTGGCGGTTGTTTGAAAAGGATCACTAATAATCATTAGGTAGTTATCTTTGTTTTGGACACTTGTCAAGATCCTATAGAAAGGGTAGTTACTTAGAATGTCTATAAATACCAAAAGGATGAAAACACTTAGGGGGGTTGGAAATTCTATACTCACAAACACTTGTCAACACGGTCTCACATCCTTGACATCTTGAGCAAACACAAGTCTAGTCCAGTATATTTCCATCCAATTTCCTTTCTGTATCATTTACATTTTCAATGCAAATTTAATTCAAGTTCATTTAAACTTCCTGTCATGCTTTACTGCAAACTCTTTTCTGCTTCTGATTAAGTGATTCTTTCGAGATCATTTGAGTTCTTTTAATTACTTTCATTTAACTGCTTTCTTTACTTTTATGCAAATTTACTTTCCTGCACTTTACATACTCGCAAGTTTATTTTTTCATGGTTCTTTTACACTGCTTTATTTCAATTCATGTTCTTTAAACTTTTGCATTTTACATTACTTGTCAAGTTTACTTCATTGCACTTTACTTCTTTGTCATTCACATTTCATGCCATTTATTTGCTTTCTCTTTACTATTTTCTCAACTTTTAAAAGCAAACTTTACTTTTTCAAAACGAATTTCTTTTTATTCATCTTGTCATTGTTTCACTCATTTACCATTGTTTTACTAGTTACTTCTTATGCATTAATATTTTGATTTCAATTTACACAATTCTGTATTTCATTTGAAATTAACTTTTGACGTTCTTGCTTAAAAATTAGTCCGGGAACTAGAAGATCTCAAGAGGAAGTGATTCCCTTTCTCGAATTGAGATCTGGAATCAAATTTGTCCTTAGAAAAAGTTTATCATAAACAAATTGGCATACCCAGTGGGACTAGTCGAAAGATAGGTATTTAGGAGAACTCCATTTGTTTATGCAATTAAGAAGTAGTAAGATAGTGCCAAGAATGTATGAAAATACATCAATGAGTGCTCAAATTCTTCAATCAGGAAATAATAGAGCCAATGGCAAAAAAGGCACTATAGTCTCTATAACTCTGCCACAACATTCGGAGCTTGTGATTAGTGAAATCACAAGGGTCCTTGTTTCTAACTTAGAAAATAAGACTCTTGGGATGAATAGGACTGCACCCCCATAGGGGTTGCCTCCTGGTTTTACTCCCCAAAATATCACACATAATATAGGCATTGCCTAAGCCACATACACAAGTTCAATACCCAATGTTTCACTAAGAAACCAAGTGGTAAGTGTTAGTGGCCAAGGTGCAGGAACTAGTGTAAATCGAATTGATAGGCTGAATATAGGAACACTAGTTTTCTTTAATTTGCCCATGGATTTGTCTTCAATTCCCTTAGGGAACACAAATACAGCCCTGAATAATATCAGGTAGCAGATTAATGAAAGTAACCACAAGACGGTCCACATGCTAACTCAACAGATGACCACTGTCATAACCCCACTCATAGAGTCAACCAATAATACCTATACCATATTGCCAATTTCTTTGGCAACCTAGAGGAATCCATAGGCAATCAAAGGGGAAATACTCAACATGTATAACCCAAATAATACCCAATTAGTAAATAATCCAATGTTAATAATCCAATTGAGGATAATCATCTAAGAGAAAATCCACTTGGCCCAAATATAGGATTTTAAGTAGTTAATCGAAATCAAAATACTGATAACCTCCTAGAAAGGATTAGACTAAATAATCTTGGGGGGGCATTAAAACATCAACCAGGCAATTGAACAGGTGCTCAACAAGTATGGCTTCAATGTGGGATACACAAATTAACCCTATTTTGTGTCAGCCTTCCCTGAGTTCATCCAACATGCAGAATTGCCCAGAGGATGCAAAGCACCTAAAATCTTTAGCAAAATTGTTGGAGGAGAGTAGAGAGTCTACAGTGGAGCATATTGCTCGGTATACTATCAAAGCAGGGGATGTAGTCACAGATGAATACTTAAAAATGAAATACTTCCCTAGTTCCCTAATCAAGAATGCCTTTACTTGGTTTACAACTCTTCCACCAAATTCAATCCATTCTTGGAACCAGCTTGAAAGAAATTTTCATGATCAGTTCTTTAGAGGAGAGACTAAGGTAAGTCTCGTGGATTTGTTTAATATTAAGAGGGGTAATGGAGAATCCATCGATGATTACTTAGCAAGATTCAAGCAGATGAAGGCTAGATGCTTTATAGTCATCCTAGAATCTGAGGTAGTCAAGATGGCTACTGGTGGCTTAGATTATTGTATAAGGAAGAAACTAATAAATTAGCAACTCCTAGACATGTCTCAGCTTGCAGATAAAGTGAGATAATTTGAGTAACTAAAACTCGAAAATGAGAGGTTTAATAAACACCTTAGAAAAGAAAAGATTACTTATGTCAAAACTCTTGATGTACAGGATAAGTACTATGCACAATCGAAAGATAATAAAGTAGCCTATATCAAAGTCGATGAGGTTGAGGATGATAAAGAGAGTGAGGTTAACATAGCAGAATTAAAATCTGGTTCTCCCTATACCTGCTCTTCTTTAATGCCTAATTGAACTAAAGATAACATGAAATCCCATAATGGGCCAACATATACTTTCGATATATTGAAGGCAAATTTGATCTTTGATGTGTTATTAAAAGATAAACAAATCAGACTTCCTGGTGGACATAAAATCCCTTCAGTCGAAGAAATAAAAAGTTGAAAGTACTATAAATATCTTAATAGATATGGTTATTCGACTAATAGCTATATTTGTTTCAGGGATTTAATACAGAAGGGCATCCAGTCAGGAAATCTTAAGTTCAAAAGCAAACATAAAAATATGAAGATTGATGTTGTACTCTTCGAAGTTAATGGAAGCTACATCGAGCTTGTTGGCTTCACTGAAGTTAACATAGTTGAAGTATTAGGAGAGACTGCCCTTGCTTTTAGCAGTAAATCTAACCTCGATGCCTTTGAGCAAAACGAGGAAGAAATCTTCCCTAAGGTTAAGGAGACTTTGGTGGAGTTCCTTCTTAGAAAGAAGGAAGGAGAGAAGGAGGTATCTTTCTGCCCCAGGTGCAATGCAGTTTTTGATAGATTGGTAGCCAATTCTTACTAGGTTGCCATAAAGCAGAGGCAGAAGCAAAAGCAGAAGACTCCTATTAGAGGATCCATTTAGATCCACAACCAACCCATAAACCACAACTTAGTGGTGATGGGTGAAACCTCTTAGAAGATAAAAAAAAAAAAAGGGAAAATGAGGCTGCCACTAGCTAATGTGACCCCCAATAAGTGGTTTAGGAACATTCCCCAAACCCTAAAAAGTCCTTAAATGAAGCCAAACTGGCACAGGTTTGAGTTAAGGATGCAATAACCCATTGGTGGGAATATTAAGCCCAACACATGGGTTCGAAGCATTACAAAAGCTTCAACTCAGGGTTTAAGTCCTTCTATGTCAAAGACCCAATGGCGCAAAGCCCATAGGATCAGACAATAACAACAATATGCAATGGCCAATCTGCATATGCAACAAAGGCCATATGCTGAGGTAGTAAAAGCTCCACCAGTTAAAACCATCAGGAAAGCAAAGCCACGAAGTCCCATGGATAAGGATGTAATCACAGATTCTTTCGGATCAGGCTTTAAGAATGACCTAGACACGATCTTTGGGGTGAATGTGGTATCCCTCCCGCCTTATAACTTTGCAGTTGTAGGAGTTGAAGGCTTGGACTCAAAAGAGGATTTCAAGGATGACTCTGAGGAGTCAAGATGATATTTAGTTGAAGAGGATACTGTTGAAGTCAAGGAAAACTCAACAATCTTTGATGTGCCCACAACTAAAATGAAGAACCATTTGTGCAATCTCTTCATAAAAGCTATAGTGAATGGTAAGCTGGTTGGGAAGATCTTGGTTGATGAAGGTGAAACTATTAACCTCATGCCTAAGAGTCTGCTGAAGAAATTTGGCACGGTAAAATTAGATCTATTGCCACACAACATGGTGGTGATATATTTCAATGGCAAATCTTCGATCTCTAAGGGAGCCATAGCCCAAGACATTAAGGTGGCCTTAGTCACTGATGTGGGATTAAAAGTTGCAAACCCAAGTGCAGGTTATCTCAAGTAATAAATTCTCAGTGAGTCCGAGGTCGAACCACAGAGACTTGATGAAGAAAAATTAATTAAAGTAAAGTAAATATTTTGTTACAACAATAAAGATGATAAATAAAATTGTTCACAAGTAAAAAGGAATTGCTTGGGTTAGGAGATCCACTCTTGGTAAATAAATTAAGGACAAAATTAATTCTTTTATAACTCAATTAGAATCCACATATAACGGAGGTTCTAATCAGAAAATACAACATTCAAAGTTCATTAAAAATGATATACGCAATTATATTATGATTCTTTTAATCATCTATTAACACCACCACTCATAAATGAGATCAAACATTTATTGTGCCAAAATCTTGTCTACAATAAATCAAGATCTCCACTTTATAAGGAGAGTTTCTAGCACCACCACTTGTAAATGGGTTAAAGCATTCATTGTGCCAATCTCTTGTCTACAACAAATCAAGAACTCCACTTTACAAGGAGGGTTTTTAAATTAATTGGAAACAAAATATAATACGTATAATGACCACTTGAAAATATATCATTTAAGTACAAGAGAGAAATTAATCTAACCTTATTTCATTACCAAGAGCTTCACTCTTTCACCCAAGCAAAATGAAACTTAGTTACTCATAGATAAGAAGAAAGAAAGAGAGAAGAAGAAGAAGAACATGACTTCAATTTAGAACAAAGAAAAATTACTACAAGAAAACCTAGTAACAAACTAGCATCATTTTGATACCTAACACCTAACACCCTCAATGATTTGCCAAGACCCCCTTTTATAGAGGATTAAAGATACAAAAATGACAAGGGGGCTGAGTCATTAGTGAGTGGATGAGTGGAAAATGAGTGGAAAATGCCAAATGACTTTTGGAGAGTGGAAAATGATGGAGATTCCTTGTCTTCGAAATCATTTAGCTCTGAAGTTATTGAATGCGTCAGAATGAGCAAATATGATCTTCATGAAAGTTATAGGCCTGGATCTTAGCTTTCAAATGGCTTTAGTTTGAGTCTAATATCATTTCTATAACTCCAGATACGTTCAAATTACTACACACTGCTCAGGCCCAGTCACAGCTCCTCTATTCTGACTTGTAAGCCCAATATCACCTCCAAGGAGTCCGATTATGGAAAAGTGATGAAAGTTGTAGATTTGGGTCTTAACTATCAATTATCAAAATTTCAGCCCATTTGACAACTTGTAGCACTAGCTATGTAATGAACAGTACATATAGGTCAATCTGTTAGGAACAACACTCTAGTTCTTGTTTCAACGCCAATTTGAGTTATCCAAACGTGTGATTAAGTCTTTGAGATCTCATAAAAGTTTTAGAGCTCTCTCTTATCTTTCAAATGACACTAAAATCACCTCAAACATCCACCTACAGCTCAAGATATGACCCAAATACAGAAATAGTGTAAGACATAAATCATGCTGAAAAATTCAATTAAATTCAATTTGAGTTTAAACTTACAAAACATAACCAAACTCAATCAATTAAGTGCACGGAGAGTGTAAATGACTAAAAATGAAAGCTTATTAATGTATCAAATATGTGATCATCAAATTCCCCCACACTTAGCTTTTTGCACTCCTGGGCAAAACACACAAGACTAAAAAAAAAAACAAAACAGACTCAAAAGTTAAACACTCTAAAAGACTTAATTTCTAATAATATTTAAAAATGAAGAGTAACCAATCATTCAAGTAATCAAAACATTCATGAGGTAACATATCTTCATATCTCAAATCAACAAGCAATGATATTTCAATTGAAAAACATGAGTCAAGAATGATAGATCTTCACAAGATTCACTCTCAATCCCTCAAGTGTTTGAAAGGTAGGTATTTCACTCAATTCAACCCATGAAAATTGCACTATCATAAGCTTGCTTATCTTCTACTTCTCCACTACTCAGAACATATGCACACACAAATCATGAGGACTTTATTCAAGGTTGTAATGGGGTCAAGGTAAAGGAGAAGGTAATATAGATATGACAAGTTAAATACCAAAGAGAAAAAAAGAACATGAAAGCTGAGTTCAATTGACAAGCATGAAAGTTCATCCCAACTCCACCTAATACAAATTCTCTTTACATATTCTTTTCCTTTCCTTTATTGCCTTGTTGACCCTTTTTTACACTTTTTTTTAATTTTTTATTTTTTTTATTTTTATTTTTGAATTTGAAGAAGAAGAACATAATATATACATTTAAACAGCAAGCTCAATTTTTTTTAAACTATTTTACACACACACCCCCACACTTGTTCAAGAACTCATCCAGTGACAAAGCTAATGTTCTCTTATTCCCTAAGGCCGGGTAAGAACATGGTTTTTCATTTAAGGCACATAATGAGCTAGAAATAAGGAATGGTCAAATAAGCTCAAAGGAGTTAAGCAACAGAAAATATACAAGGTTGGCTATTTGGCTAAAGTAGCTATTTCAAGAAAAATGCCTCAATCATATTTATATATACAAGTGAAAATGTAGTCTCAAAAAGAATCAAAGCAAGTTCTAGAGTAACAATTCCATGAGTGAAAATCACACAAGAAAGAATAGAATGGTACAAATGTTCAATTCATTCATCAATAGGCACAAAATCTCACAAGGCATATTTCTATTATTCTCAGTCCACTAATTCAACACCCATAACAAAGCATGTAACTTTTAAGAAAGAAGACAATTAACTCAATCATGCAAATTTTCCTGAATTTGAATTGCTACTTCCACACAAACTAGTTGTCTACCCCAACTAAGATGCGTCTCAAGAGTAAAATTTACTCCTTACTCTGCCATCCTTAACTGATTTAGTAAATTACTGACAAATATATAAACACAACAAACATATTAATACACACACTTCCTAAAATTTTTTTTTTGATTTTTTTTACACAACTATCCTTCCCCCCAACCAGATCACAACATTGTCCTCAATGTTAACAATTAAATCTAGACTGAAGAAATAATCATCAATATACATCAAAGAAATTATTGGGACAAAATTAAACAAAGTAATGGGGAGAAGTCACATACCCGAAATGCTTAGATGAGAAGAGAATAACTACATCTTGACAATGGTTAGCAATGACAAAAAAAATGAAATAAACAAGCATGTAAACATTTTTTTTTGGTTCTTTTGTTTTATAATTTTTTTTATTGGCCGACACTATTTACATCCCCATACAAAGGCTCTGAAATTTGGGAGGCACTTAAGCCGACTCAATAAAAACATGAAATACTAAAAACTTACCTCAGCTTTGGTAGACAGGATCGTCTACCAAAGTCTCTGCTACATCTGGATCCTTCAACTCAAGTTATAGCTTCAACCACTGACCATTTACCTTTTTCCAAATTAATTTTATAAGAACAGATTAAGGGACGAACACCTTTTTTTTTATCAATAATGCTCCAACCTTTCTTAAGAAACTCCTTAAACTTTGGTTGCCATGCTTGAGTGTCATGATCTTGAGTTTTATAAAAAATAGTAGAAATATCAACTACATCAGAGGGATTACTGATAGAATCAAACTCAGAATTGACAAGAAAATTCTCAAGGGGATCAAAATCATAGGTTGTAGAAACTCCCCTATCCATGATTGATTCAATCATATATGTCTGGTGGCCCTCGTCATCATTTTTTGGCTTAATAAGACTTTTTGTCACCTCAGGTTCCTTGAGTAGCTCAGCATCACTACTATCTTGATTCTTTTCCACATCCTCTAGCTCATTCACACTCAAGGAGTTCATCACTTTGGACACTTAGCTCTTTATCTCCTTACTTTCTTCAACAACCTTTCCATTCCTAAGGGTTATCACTGACTTGACTTGATCTATTTGTTGGTTTTTTGAATTACCATCATTTAGACTATATTGACCCTTGGGATTTAGTTGAGGTTAAGAATGAAATTTTTCTTTCTCGTGAATGGTGAGTGCATAAGAAAGTTTAGCAATAGTGTCTTTTATGTCAATCATAACTTGAGTGTTTTGATTAATAATGACATCTTGCTTTTCCATGAATGTATGCAATGTTTCTTCAAGGTTATTCCTGTATGGTGGGACAAAAGGTGCATATCCTTAAAAATTTTGAGAGCCCTGTTGTGCCCGAGGAGGTGGTGGTTGCATGAATTGTTCCTGATTATTGGTCCTCTAACTGAAGTTCGGGTGATTTCTCTATCCCGGATTGTATGTATCTGAAAAAGAAGAAGTGAATGACTTTTTAAAATTGTTCATTGCATTTACTTGCTCATGCACAACTTCTTTAAAAATAGAAATTTTTGGACATTCATTTGTTGAGTGTCCCAATTCATCACAAATGCTACAAATTTCTTTATTTTGCACAGTTTTAATTTCTTTCACTTTCCCTAATTCCATAGCTTCAATCTTTCTAGCCAAACTGGCAAACCTTGCATTTAGATCTTCTTTTTGACTAAGGTGATATTTTCTTTTACTAGCATTTGCAAGGTTAGTTCTAATTGAATTTTCAAAAGGATTAGTACCATGCCAAGAGTGAGACTTTTCAGCCAAATGGTCTAAATAGTCTAAAGCTTCTTCAGGTTCTTTATCAAGAAACTCATCATTGCACATTATTTCCATAAATTATTTAGTTTCGGGTGTTAACCCTTCATAAAAGAAGCTTATAGTGTGCCATTTTTCAAAACCATGATGTGGGCAAGAATTTAACAAATCTTTAAAACGTTCCCAACTTTGAAAATATGCTTCATTTGAATTTTGGGAAAAATTTTGGATTTGTCTTTTCAAAGCATTGGTCTTATGTGTTGAAATTTTTTTTTAAAAAACTCACCTTGCATTTCTTGCTACGTGCCAATTGATCTTGGTTTCAAAGTGTTAAGCCAAGTTTTTGCTTTATCTTTCAAAGAAAAGGGAAACAATTTAAACTTAACAACCTCTTCAATGCAAGTTTGATTATGAAAAGCAGTACATACTTCCTCAAATTCTTTTAAATGTAAATATGGGCTTTCAGATTCTAAACCATAGAAATTAGGAAGTAAAGAAATCATACCTGGCTTGAATCTAAAATTATTAGCATTGAGTGAAAAGATAAAACATGATGGACTAGAATTTCGAGATTGTTGCAAATACTCACGCATGATTCGCAACGGTTGATTTTCATGTTCATCATGCACACTTTCATTTTCAGCCATTGTGTTTGATGTGTGTGATTGTGATTCAGACAAATCAATATGTAAAGTACTAGAATTAACTTTAACCAAATGACTAGAATTTAAATCACGATACCAATTAAGCATAAACAAGTAACTTAAAACATAAAATAAAATGTACAAGCTAGCAGTATAAACCGTCTATTAAATATTAACAAAGGTGTGGTATAAACCAACCACCAAATAAGTTAATAAATAGAAAAATTAAAAAGCTAGTATGCAGATAAATTAAAATATTAGAAGCAGGTAAAGTAAAAAGTTAGATAACTGATAAAGTAAGAAGTTAGATAGTTAGTAAGAGAGTTAGTAAGTTAGTAAACAAAAAAAAATGACAGAAAATAAATAACAAAAAATAAATGACAGAAGATAAAATACAGAAAATAAAGTGTGAAAAATAAATTTAAAATATGAAAACCAGAGAATCGGTAAGTCGATTTTTTGCTCCGGCGAGAGAGAAGAGAAGAAGAAAGATTATTTCATTAATGATTAAAGATTATAGAGAAATTAGGGAGAGTTTCCCCCACTAAGTTAGTACGTTAGTAAGTACAAAGAAAAAAATTAAAAGGGTAGAATATATATACAAAATATTTACACAATAAATTTGTTCTTCAAATCAAGTTCCCGGCAACGGCGCCAAAAACTTGGAGCGGGATTAAAAGTTGCAAACCCAACTGTAGATTATCTCAAGTAATAAATTCTCGGTGAGTCCGAGGTCAAACCACAGAGACTTGATGAAGAAAAATTAATTAAAGTAAAGTAAATATTTTGTTACAACAATAAAGATGATAAATAAAATTGTTCACAAGTAAAAAGGAATTGCTTGGGTTAGGAGATCCACTCTTGGTAAATAAATTAAGGACAATATTAATTCTTTTATAACTCAATTAGAATCCACACATAACGGAGGTTCCAATCAAAAAATATAACATTCAAAGTTCATTAAAAATGATATACGTAATTATATTATGATTCATTTAATCATCTATTAACACCACCACTCATAAATGGGATCAAGCATTTATTATGCCAAAATCTTGTCTAAAATAAATCAAGATCTCCACTTTATAAGGAGAGTTTCTAGCACCACCACTTGTAAATGGGTTAAAGCATTCATTGTGTCAATCTCTTGTCTACAACAAATCAAGAACTCCACTTTACAAGGAGAGTTTCTAAATTAATTGGAAACAAAATATAATACGTATAATGACCACTTGAAAATATATCATTTAAGTTCAAGAGAGAAATTAATCTAACCTTATTTCATTACCAAGAGCTTCACTTTTTCACCCAAGCAAAATGAAACTTAGTTAATCATAGATAAGAAGAAAGAAAAAGAGAAGAAGAAGAAGAAGAACATGACTTCAATTTAGAACAAAGAAAAATTACTACAAGAAAACCTAGTAACAAACTAGCATCATTTTGGTACCTAACACCTAACACCCTCAATGATCTTCCAAGACTCCCTTTTATAGAGGACTAGAGATACAAAATGACAAGGGGGCTGAGTCATTAGTGAGTGGATGAGTGGAAAATGAGTGGAAAATGCCAAATGACTTTTGGTGAGTGAAAAATTATGGAGATTCCTTGTCTCTGAAATAATTTAGCTCTGAAGTCATTGTATGCGTAAGAATGAGCAAATATGATCTTCATGAAAGTTATAGGCCTGGATCTTAGCTTTAAAATGGCTTTAGTGTGAGTCCAATATCATTTCTATAACTCCAGATACGTTCAAATTACTACACACTGCTCAGGCCCAGTCATAGCTCCTCTATTCTGACTTGTAAGCCCAATATCACCTCTAAGGAGTCCGATTATGGAAAAGTGTTCAACATAAAAGTTGTAGATTTGGATCTTAACTATCAATCATCAAAATTTCAGCCCATTGGACTACTTGTAACACGAGCTATGTTATGAACAGTACATATAGGTTAATCTGTCAGGAACAACACTCTAGTTCTTGCTTCAACGCCAATTTGAGTCATCCAAACGTGTGATTGAGTCTTTGAGGTCTTCATGAAAATTTTATATCTCTCTCTTATCTTTCAAATGACACTAAAATCACCTCAAACATCCACATACAACCCAAGATATGACCCAAATACAGAAATAGTGTAAGATGTAAATCATGCTGAAAAATTCAATTAAATCCAATTTGAGCTCAAACTTACAAAACATAACCAAACTCAATCAATTAAGTGCATGGAGAGTGTAAATGATTAAAAATAAAAGTTTATTAATGTATCAAATATGTGATCATCAGTCATAAGAAAATGTTCCTCTGGAATCATATTAGGGACTTAGAGATGGTCGAGGTAGATGACACTTTATACCAAGCCCAACAAAACCATGCTGACTTACAGATTTACGTCGCAGGTGTCAAGCCCTTCTGCATATAGGATTCTGTTGCTCTGGACAGGAAAAGATTAGAAATGGTGGCGCTCACTACAACAGGCTTCTCACTGATACCAAAGGCCGATTCAATTCGACTTGAAGTCTGTAATAACCGTACAAGGGCCTATAGACACTTGTTTAGTAGTCAAGGCCGATTCGATTCTGCCTCTAGTTGCAATTTGAATGAAAATTGAGAGCCAATTGGATCGATTGTCAGCCTATATAGCTAACAAATGCACTACTGAGGGTGCAATTTTGAGCCAGTTGGCTAAAATATTAGCCTATATTGCTGAAAAATTTGGTACCATTGAAGGTACCAACTTGGATTGTATTTATGATGATTTCTCCTTGGGCTTCAAACAGGTCCCTCTATATTCTAAAATTAAAAAGCTAATGGTACAAGATCCCTTCAAGGAAATTAATTTAGAAAATAATGTAATAAATAAACCTACTTTCATTAGTAGATTAATAAATGTAAATTTCAAGTATAAGTTAGTTCATTTGCTCAAAGAATATAAAGACTATTTTGCATAGAAGTATGAAGAAATGTCTGGACTCAGTCGAGATTTGGTAGAACACAGACTACTAATTCAAGTAGGACAAAGACCAATAAAGCAAGCTCCAAGGAGGTTTGCCCTTGAAGTGGTCTAAAAAATCAAAGAGGAAATCGAAAGGTTACTAAAGGCTAAGTTCATTCGAATTTCTAGGTATGTTAATTGATTTATAATGTTGTTCCTGTTATGAAAAAATGGTAAGTTAAGAGTATGCATTGATTTTCGAGATTTAAATTCTACTATTCCTAAAGATGAATATCTTATGCTAATTGCTGACATGTTAATTGACTCAGTGCCAGGCCATGAAATCTTAAGTTTTATGGATGGCTATTCTGGGTGTAATCAAGTGTAATCAAATTAATATTGTAGAAGAGGAAGTATTGAAGACCGCCTTTCGATGTCTTGGAGTAATTGGCACTTATGAATGGGTGGTCATGCCATTTGAATTAAAGAATGTTGGTGCCACATATCAAAGAGCCATGAATACCATCTTTCATGATATCACTGGTAAATTCATGAAAGTGTACATTGATGATGTGGTGGTCAAATTGAAGTCAGAATAGGAGCATTTATCGAATTTGAGACAGTCATTTGAAATAATGAGAAAATATGGATTAAAAATAAATCCTATTAAATTTGCTTTTGGTGTTTCTATAGGAAAATTTCTCAGTTTCTTGGTTCAAAAGAAAGGAGTTGAGGTTGATCAGAATAAGGCTAAGGCTATACTTGAATCATCACCTCCTTCGAATAAGAAGCAACTCCAGTTTTTGCTAGGAAAGATTAATTTCCTGAGAAGATTCATTTTGAATATGTCTGGAAAGACCAAAACATCTCCTCACTCCTGAAGCTCAAGGTTGAAGAAGAGTTTCGATGGGAGAAAGAGCACCAAGAGGCCTTTGACCAAATCAAGCACTATTTGGCCAATCCTTCAGTGATGATGCCTCAAATGTCTGGATGTCCTTTGAAATTGTACTTCTTAGCATCAGATGAAACCATTGGGTGCACGTTGGCCTAGGAAGATGAGAATGGAATCGAAAGAGCTATTTACTTGCTGAAACTAGATATAATATAGTCAAGAAGCTATATTTAGCTTTGTATTTCTCCTGCACTAAGTTAAAGTATTTTGTAAAGCCACATAATGTACCCGTCATTTCAAAGATAGATGTAATAAAGTACATGTTATCCAGGCCTATCTTGCATGGTAGAATAGGAAAACGGGCTCTTGCTTTAACTGAATTTTCTTTAAAATATGTGCCACTGAAGGCTATGAAAGGCCAAGTGTTGGCAAATTTTTTGACTGACCATCCTTGTGTTGACATAAAAGAAAATAATATTAACTACGTGGGGTTAAAACTCTAGAAGTTATATTTTGATGGATCGAAACACAACGAGGGCGTTGGTCTTGGAGTTTTGATTGTTTCACTAATTGGAACTCTAACTCAATTCTTATTCGAATTAAAGCATGAATATTTGAATAATGAAGTTGAATATGAAGTTTTGATAGCTGGTGATGCACAAATTTTCAACTAAGTCTACAAACTTAATGTAGGATTAATTGTTGCATTGCGAACCCAAGTGCAGGTTATCTCAAGTAATAAATTTCTCAGGAGTTCGAGATCGATCCACAGGGAATTGTTGAAGATTAATTAAGGTGAAGTAAATATTTTGTTACTATGGTAAAAATTATTTACTTGGATTAAAAGATTCACTTTTGGTACATAAAGTAAATGTAAGATTAATTCCTTTTATAACTCAATTAGAATCCTCGCAACATGGAGGTTCCAATCGGACAATACAACGTTAAAAGTCCATTTAAAATAATATACGTAATTATATTATGTTTTCGAAAAATATTACCACCACTTATAAATGGGTTAAAGCATTCATTGTGCCAATATTTTGTCTACAACAAATCAAGAACTCCTCTTTACAAAGATAGTTTCTAAATTATAAGAAACAAATTATAACACGTATAATGGTTACTAGAAAATATAAATCATTTAAGCACAAGAGAAGAATAAATCTAACCTTATTTTATTACCAAGAGCTTCACCCTTTCACCCAAGTACAATGAAACTTAGTTACTCATAGATAAGAAGAAAGAAAGAAAGAAGAAGAAGAAGAAGAACATGATTTTAATTTAGAACAAAGGAAAATTACTACAATAAAACCTAGTAACAAAATGACATCCTTTTGGTAACTAACACCTAACACCTAACACCCTCAATGATCTGCTAAGTCTCCCTTTTATAGAGGATTCGAAATACAAAATGACAAGGCGGTTGAGTCATTAGTGAGTGGATGAGTGGAAAATGAGTGGAAAATGCCAAATGACTTTTGGTGAGTGGAAAATTATGGAGATTCCTTGTCTCTGAAATTATTTAGCTCTGAAGTCATTGAATACATCACAATGAGCAAATGTGATCTTCATCAAAGTTGTAGGGCTTGATCTTGGCTTCAAAACAGACACTAGAATCACCTCATTTGGCTACCTATAGCCCAAGATATGGGCCAATTACTACAGAGTGTTCAAGCCCAGTTCTAGCACCTTTGTTTTGACTTTTAAGCCCAATATCACCTACTAGACCTCCGATTCTTGAAAAGTGTTCAACATGAAAGTTGTAGATATAGGTCTCAAGTATTCAGCATCAAAATTTCAGCCTATTTGACAACCTCTAGCCTAAAATAATAATAACAAATGATTACATACCTTTATGTACAGGTTTCAAGGTAGATCTTTATACTGCGCGTCATGAGTGCAGTAATACCAAGACGGCTCAGCTAATCTTGGTATTCTTCTCCCTCCCGCTTATTTGAAGAAAAGAGAATAAAGAAACCATCGTGGGTTTCCATCCTGGGTCTAGAACCTGGAGAGCTCACACTTGGCTTTGTAACATCAATAAAGATGCTAAAATCTGAAACCCGCAATGTCCAAGATCCAGAACGCTCCATCCCAGGGCACTGAGAGCCCCTTCTAATAAAAGAGAGGATCAAGCTCAGATGCCTCATACGCTTTGGTAGCCGCGGGTTACTTCTCACTAATAACCAAAGTGGGACGCTTCTACCTATCCATCAACTCCACAGTGCCTAAATGGTGAACATTGGGTTGTGGAGTGCGGCTCTCTACAGAGCATGGCACACGAACCTTATTTACGGACCTGTATGCGATGATCCACCCGAGTCAATGACGAGATTGCCGCTGGCAGGGGCTCCTAATCTAATTAAAGACCAAGTACAACCGAATTTTTGCCCTTTTTATTTATTCTTTTTTATTTCATTTTTTTTTTTTTTTTTTTTTTTTTGAAGATGTACAAGATAATATATACATGTTATTGTGGTTATGGCTCATATCTTCCTTTGGTTTCACGTCCAGAAACGGCTTAAACGCCTTCTATGAGTCGAGGATAAGCTTCCTATCTAATTTTCTTATAAATTGGTAAACAGGGTCTTTTTGAGTCAGATTCCCAAGACTATAACGCTCTTGCTCGTCCTTAAAGAGATTCCACAAACTAAGAAGTTCACGTTGCACAACTCTACAAGAATGCATCTCAAGAGTCAATAAGATATTATCTAATGACTCCTTACTCAGTCCATTCTTAATGAAGAATATTTTATCTTCTCTGTTTACGGAAACCATCCCCAAAGAGCGACATCGCGTGTTACAATTCCATCGTGCACACTTGTAATAAACTTGTATTCTTTTTGCTCTTCTCCTTTTTGAAAATGAACTTTTACCGAGACCAGGCATGTATGGGACAAATGAATATGAAGATTCACTAGCTAAACGAACCTTTGCTTCGATTATCCAGCGTATATCTTCTGGGATGCCCTTGTACATTAACAGTCTCAGTCTTTCACACCTAGCTTTATAGATTTTGGTTAGAGCATTTTTAGGAATAGAAGGGAAATGCTTTCTTACATTTGAGAGGATGACATCCATTTTGAAGGAGAAGGAATCATTTATTATGGGAAACTAAAAGACAAACCGACTTGAGAGTCACAAAGTACCGTTATCTGCCATTTAACCGGGAACACAAAGAACTGCAAAAAGAAAGAAACAACATTAAAATAAATTCTACTTATAACAAGGATTAGAAAGAGAAATGGATTCTACCTCAACAACTTGATGTTCCAAAAATGGTTTGAGTCTTTATCCATTGACTTTTAAAACATTACCATTCCTAGGATTCTCAATGTCTATGGCTCCATAAGAATACATATGTTTGACAATATAAGGACCAATCCACCTAGATCTCAATTTTTCAGGGAATAGGTGAAGACGAGAATTATAAAGTAGAACTTTTTGATTAATTTCAAAAGATTTTCTCAAAATTGATTTGTCATGAAAAGCTTTTGTTCTAACTTTATAAATCTTTGAGTTTTCATATGCATCATTTCTCAATTCCTCAAGTTCATTCAATTGTAATTTGCGTACCTTGGAAGCATCATCAAGATTTGAGTTGAAAGTTTTAATGGCCCAAAATGCTTTATGTTCCAATTCTACAGGCAAGTGACAAGGTTTTCCATAGACTAACCGATAGGGTGACCTGCCTAAAGATGTTTTGAAAGCAGTACGGTAAGCCCAAAGTGCATCGTTTAGTCTTAAAGACCAATCTTTACGATTTGGGTTAACCATTTTTTCCAAAATTTGTTTAATCTCCCTATTTGCTAATTCTACTTGTCCACTTGTCTGAGGATGATAAGGGGTAGCAATTTTGTGTGTGATGCTATATTTCTTCATTAAAGATTCAAATGATTTATTACAAAAATATTTTCCCCCATCACTGATGATAGCTCGAGGGATTCCAAATCGACTTAAAACATTTTCTTTTAAAAATTTTAACATAGTTTTGTGATCATTATGTCGACATGGAATCGCCTCAATCCATTTTGAGACATAATCAATTGTAACCAAAATATACTCAAATCCAAATGATGATGGAAATGGACCCATGAAATCAATTCCCTAACAATAAAAAATTTCAATGACAATGATAGGGTTCAAAGGCATCATGTCTCTTTTAGAAATAGAACCCAATTTTTGATAACTTTCATATCTTTTGCAAAAAAATATAGCTATCCTTAAATAATGTGAGCCAATAAAATCCACACTGCAAGATTTTTGCAGCTGTTTTCTTTGAAGAAAAATGACCTCCACATGCTTCTGAATGACAAAATTTAATGACACTACTTACCACATTGTCGGGTATACATCTTCGAAAGATTTGATCAGGACAATATTTGAACAAATATGGGTCATCCCAATAGAAAATTTTCACCTCAATCAAAAACTTTTTTTGTCTTGGTGCGTCCATTGAGGCAACATCTTACCTGTTACAAGAAAATTGACAATGTTAGCAAACCAAGGCATGGAGTTGACAGAAAATAAAAATTCATCGAGAAAAGAATCATTGATAGGTGTGCTATCAAAAGATGAGCCTGTTGTAAGTCTGGACAAATGATCTGCAACAACATTTTTGGCTCCTTTTTTGCCTTTTATTGTGATGTTGAATTCTTGAAGCAACAAGATCCACCGTATCAACCTAGGTTTGGCATCCTATTTAGACATTAAATATCTAACAGCAGCATAATCAGTGAAAACAACAGTGGACGAACTAATTAAATAAGCTCAAAATTTGTCCAATGCAAAAATTACAGCAAGTAGTTCTTTTTTAATAGTGGTGTAATTCATTTGTGCACTATTCAAAGTTTGACTTGTGTAATAAATTACATGAGGCTTACCTTCCTTTCTTTGGCCTAAAACAGCGCCAACAGCAAAATCACTAGCATCACACATCAACTCAAAAGGCAGAGACCAGTCAAGAGATTGCATGATAGGAGTAGAAGTCAAAAGACCAATTAATTTTTCAAAAGATTTCTGACAATCTTGAGTCCAATCAAATGGTGTATCTTTTGTTAGAAGATTACATAAAGGTCTAGATATGACACTAAAGCCCTTTATGAATCTTTTGTAAAATCCTGCATGTCCTAAAAAGGAACGAACTTCTCTAACTGTTTTTGGGGAAGGAAAATGAGCAATTATTTCAACTTGGCCTTATCAACTTCAATTCCCTTAGAAGATATCACATGACCTAACACTATTCTTGAAGTAACCATGTAATGATATTTTTCCCAATTTAATAGAAATCTTTTTTCTTCGCATCTTTGAAGAACTTTTTCCAAATTATCAAGACAATTTTCAAAAGAATTTCTAAAAACTGTCAGCTCATCCATGAAAACCTCTAAATAATGCTCAATCATGTCACTGAAAATACTTAACATGTATCTTTGAAAAGTTGCTAGAGCATTACAAAGACCAAAAGACATTCTTCTATATGTAAAAATGCCAAAGGGGCAAGTAAAAATGGTCTTTTCTTAGTCCTCTAATGCAATTGGTATTTGATTATACCCTGAATAACCATTAAGAAAACAATAGTAGGGATGTCCTGCTACTCTTTCCAGAATCTGATCAAGAAATGGCAATGGAAAATGATTTTTCCTAGTGGCTGCATTCAATTTTCTAAAATCAATACACATACGCCAACTAGATGAGACTCGGGTAGGTATTAATTCTCCTTTTTCATTTTCAACCACTGTTATTCCAGATTTCTTAGGCACAACTTGTGTAGGGCTTACCCACTGGCTATCAGAGATAAAATAGATAATTCCAACATTAAGTAATTTAAGAACTTCAACTCTAACTACCTCTTTCATGTGTGGATTTAATCTTCTTTGAGGTTATTGAGATGTTTTAACATTATCCTCTAAATGTATTCTATGTGTACAAATTAATGGATTAATGCTTTTTATATCCTTTAATGTCCATCCCATTACACTTTTATACCTTTTAAGTACTTCTATCAACCTGCATTCTTGTTCTTTGGTCAGGGATGAGGAAATTACCACTGGAGAGCTTTGTTCTTCTCCTAAAAATGTGTACTTCAACCCATTAGGTAATGGCTTTAGTTCCAGTGTGGGTACTTCTTCATGGCTATCATCATTCATGGGTTTTATCTCTTCGAATTTCTGCTTCCATCCCTTGTATTCCATTACTTGTGAACAATCAAGTAAAGAACATACTTCAGAAATATCATCATCTAATTGTATACCTGAATCAAAGGAATTAATTAAATAAATTTCTAATGGGTCAGAAGAACTCCTGATTTGCAGATGATCATCTATAATGGCCTCAATCCCTTCAATCTCTTCTTTGTCATCATAAACTTCATGTGGTTGGTTGCACATGTTGAAAACATTAAGCTCCAGTGTTATATTTCCAAATGTTAGCTTCACCACTTCATTTCTGCAATTTATCAAAGCATTAGATGTTGCTAAAAATGGGTGACCCAAAATAACAGGAACTGACTTAGAACTATCAACCATAGGTTCAGTTTCCAAGACAATAATATTCACAGGATATATGAATTTATCAACTTGTACCAGCACATCTTCCACTATTCCTTTTGGAATTTTAATTGATTTATCAGCAAGTAGAAGAGTTACAGAAGTTAGTTTTAACTCACCAAGTTGAGTTACTGATAAATTGAATATGGAAGCAAATTAACACTAGCACCAAGATCAAGTAAAGCTCGTTCAATTTTATGTTCTCCAATAATGCATGAAACTGTAGGACAACCAGGGTCTTTATATTTCAACTCATTATTGTTTTGAATAATGGAGCTTATCTGTTCAGTCAAAAATGCATTCTTTTTCACATTATGTTTCCTTTTAATAGTACACAAGTCTTTCAAAAATTTGGCATAACAAGGAATTTGCTTAATAGCATCTAACAGAGGAATATTGACCTTCACTTGTTTAAAGATTTCAAAAATGTCACTGTTATGATTCACTTTACTTGAATTGTTTAATGCTTAAGGAAATGTGGGTGAAGACGAGGGTTTGATCTCTTTTTGGCTAGGTGGCTTATCATCTCCTTCCTCATCTTTGGGACTTGACTCATCATTTTTCTCACAAGGTTTAGGAATTTGTTTTTCAACAACTTTTCCACTCCTAAGAGTTATCACTGAGTTGACTTGATCTATTTTTTGACTTTCTGAACTACCCTCATTTAGGCTGTACTGACCCTTAGGATTTGGTTGAGGTTGAGAGGAAAACTTTCCTTTCTCATGAATTCCAAGTGTAGAAGAAAGTTTAATAAGAGTGTCTTTTATGTCAATCATGACTTGAGTGTTTTGGTTATTGATGACCTCTTATTTTTCCATGAATGCATGCAATGTTCCTTCAAGGTTTTTCCTATATGGTGAGACATAGGATGCATATCCTTGAGGATTTTGAGAATCTTGCTGTGCCTGAGGAGGTGTTGGTTCCATGAATTGTACCTGATTGTTAGTCCTCCAACTGAAGTTCAGGTGATTTCTCCATCCCGGATTACATGTATTTAAAAAAGAAGAAGTGAATGGCTTTTTAAAATTGTTCATTGCATTTACTTGCTCATGCACAACTTCATTAAAAACGAGAATTTTTGGACATTCATTTGTTGAGTGTCCTAATTCGTCATAAATGCCACAAATTTCTTCATTTCGCATAGATTTGA
Organism: Ormosia semicastrata; assembly: GCA_029884595.1. Taxonomy (NCBI): domain Eukaryota; kingdom Viridiplantae; phylum Streptophyta; class Magnoliopsida; order Fabales; family Fabaceae; genus Ormosia; species Ormosia semicastrata. Next base: position 49,576,289 of record JAQQTO010000053.1, on the reverse strand, counting down.
TTTCTTTTACTTTCCCGAATTCCACGGCTTCAACCTTTCTAGCCAAACTGGAAAACCTATTATTTAGATCTTCTTCTTGACTAAGATGATATTTTCCTTTACTAGCACTTGCAAGGTTAGATCTAATTGAATTTTGAGAAGGATTAGTACCATGCCATGATTGAGAATTTTCAGCCAAATGGTCTAAATAGTCTAAAGCTTCATCAGGTTCTTTATCAAGAAATTCACCATTGCACATTGTTTCCACAAATTGTTTAGTTTCGGGTGTTAACCCTTCATAAAAGAAGCTTATAGTGCACCATTTTTCAAAACCATGATGTGGGCAAGAATTCAACAAATCTTTAAAACATTCCCAACTTTGAAAATATGCTTCATTTGAATTTTGGAAAAAAATTGAATTTGTTCAAAGCATTGGTTTTATGTGTTAGAAAAAATTTCTTTAAAAACTCACATTGCATTTCTTGCCATGTGCTAATTGATCTTGGTTTCAAAGTGTTAAGCTAAGCTTTTGCTTTATCTTTTAAAGAAAAAGGAAACAATTTAAGCTTAACAACCTCTTTAGTGCAAGTTTGATCATGAAAAGCAGTACATACTTCCTCAAATTCTTTTAGATGTAAATATGGGCTTTCAGATTCTAAACCATGGAAATTAGGAAGTAAAGAAATCATACCTGACTTGAATCTAAAATTGTTAGCATTGAGTGGAAAGATAAAATATGATGGACTAGAATTTCAAGACGGTTGCAAATATTCACGCATGGTTTGCAACGATTGATTTTCATGTTCATCATGCACACTTTCATTTTCAGCCATTGTGTTTGATGTGTGTGATTGTGATTCAGATAAATCAATATGTAAAGTACTAGGATTAACTTTAACCAAACGACCAGAATTTAAATCACGATACCGATTATGCATAAACAAGTAACTTAAAATATAAACTAAAATATATAAGCTAGCAGTATAAACCGTCCATTAAATATTAACAAAGATGTGTTATAAACCAGCCACCAAATAAGTTAATAAGCAGAAAAATTAAAAAGTTAGTATGCGGATAAATTAAAATGTTAGAAGCAAGTAAATTAAAATGTTAGAAGCATGTAAAGTAAAAAGTTAGATAACTGATAAAGTAGGAAGTTAGATAGTTAGTAAGAGAGTTAGTAAGTTAGTAAACAAAAAAATAAAAATAAATAAATGACAGAAAATAAATAACAAAAAATAAATGATAGAAGATAAAATACAGAAAATAAAGTGTAAAAAGTAAATTTAAAATATGAAAACCAGAGAATCGGCAAGTCGATTTTTTCCTCCAGCGAGAGAGAGGAGAAGAAGAAAGATTATTTTATTAATGATTAAAGATTACAGAGAAATTAGGGAGAGTTTCCCCCACTAAGTTAGTAAAGTACAAAAAAAATAAAAGGGAGAGGTTCCCCCACTAAGTTAGTACGTTAGTATATATACAAAATATTTACACCAAAAATTTATTCTTCAAATCAAGTCCCCGGCAACGGCGCCAAAAACTTGATGCACAAATTTTCAACCAAGTCTACAAACTTAATATGGGATTAATTGTTGCATTGCGAACCCAAGTGCAGGTTGTCTCAAGTAATAAATTTCTCGGGAGTCCGAGGTCGATCCACAGGGAATTGTTGAAGATTAATTAAGGTGAAGTAAATATTTTGTTACTATGGTAAACATTATTTACTTAGGTTAAAAGATTCACTCTTGGTAAATAAAGTAAAAGTAAGATTAATTCCTTTTATAACTCAATTAGAATCCTCGCAACATGGAGGTTCCAATCGGACAATACAACATTAAAAGTCCATTTAAAATAATATACGTAATTATATTATGTTTTCGAAAAATATTACCACCACTTATAAATGGGTTAAAGCATTTATTGTGCTAATATTTTATCTACAACAAATCAAGAACTCCTCTTTACAAAGATGATTTCTAAATTATAAGAAACAAATTATAACACGTATAATGGTTACTAGAAAATATAAATCATTTAAGCACAAGAGAAGAATAAATCTAACCTTATTTTATTACCAAGAGCTTTACCCTTTCACCCAAGTAAAATGAAACTTAGTTACTCATAGATAAGAAGAAAGAAAGAAAGAAGAAGAAGAAGAATAAGAAGAAGAACATGACTTTAATTTAGAACAAAGGAAAATTACTACAATAAAACCTAGTAACAAAATGACATCATTTTGGTAACTAACTCCTAACATCCTCAATGATCTGCTAAGCCCCCTTTTATAGAAGATTAGAAATACAAAATGACAAGGGGGCTGAGTCATTAGTGAGTGGATGAGTGGAAAATGCCAAATGACTTTTGGTAGGTGGAAAATTATGGAGATTCCTTGTCTCTGAAATCATTTAGCTCTGAAGTCATTGAATACGTCAGAATAAACAAATATGATCTTCATCAAAGTTGTAGGGCTTGATCTTGGCTTCAAAATGGATACCAGAATCACCTCATTTGGCCACTTATAGCCCAAGATATGGGCCAATTACTATAAAGTGTTCAAGCCCAGTTCCAGCACCTCTATTCTGACTTTTAAGCCCAATATCACCTACTAGACCTCCGATTCTTGAAAAGTGTTCAACATGAAAGTTGTAGATATAGTCTCAAGTATTTAGCATCAAAATTTCAGCCCATTTGACAACCTCTATCCTGAAATATGGAATGAACAGTATACATAGATCAAGCTATCAGGAACAGCACTCTAGTTCTTGCTTCAACCCCAATTTGAGTTATCTACTCATGTGATTAGGCCTTTGAGATTTCTTGAAAGTTGTAAAACTCTCTCTTATCTTTCAAATACCACTAGAATCATCTCTAAAGACCACCTATAGCCCAAGATATGGCCCAAATACAAAAACAGTGTAAGACGTGAATCATGCTGAAAAATTCAATTAAGTCCAATTTGAGTCCAAACTTACTAAACATAATAAAACTCAATCAATTAAGTACATGAAGAGTGTAAATGACTAAGAATGAAACCTTATTAATGTATCAAATATGTGATCATCAGCTGACTTACAAACATTAATTTTACTCAAGGTCAAAAATATCAAAGTTTTGGGTGACTCCCAACTAGTCATTAAATAATTGACTCAATAATATAAGTGCATTAATCAGAATTCGTTCACATACTTTGCTTTTGTAATAAGACTATTATGTGAATTCGATGAATTTATAATGCAACATATTCGAAGAGAAGAAAACTATGAAGCGAATGAGCTTGCTAAATAGCTTCAGGTTATAAGATTTCGAGCGAGACTTTATCAAGGTTAACCGAAATTAAAGAAAAATTGTATCCATTTGAGAACTTAGAAGTATGTTCAATCGAAGATATGAATGACTCTGACTGGAGAAAGTAAATTGTTAATTATGTATAAAACTCAAATTCATCAGTTGAAAGGAAAATAAAATATAGAGCCCTACGCTATATAATGAGTGATTCACTTTACAAAAAGTCAGTAAATGAAAATTTATTGACATGCCTAAGTGAAAAAGAAGCATACATAACCTTAGCATAGGTGCATGAAGGTATTTGTGGTGCTCATCAGGCTGGTGAAAAAATGAAATAGGTTTTACATAGGTAAAGGATTTATTGGCCTGTAATGGCTAAAGATTGTCATTCTTATGCTAAGTCTTGTAAAGAGTGTCAAAGGCATGAGAATATTCAACATGTTTCTGTTAGTGATTTACACTCAATTATTAAACTATGACCATTTTGAGGATGGGCACTTGATCTGATAAGACAGATCCACCCTCCATCTTCTAAAGGACATAAATATATATTAGTTGCCATTGATTATTTTACAAAATGGGTCGAAGTAATCCCATTAAAGGATGTCACTCAATAGGATACTATAAATTTTGTCGAGTGATGCGGATATCGGCAAGTGCACCGAATCGATAAAAGTAATAAAGAGTGAGTAGAGTATCGTCCCATGAGGATTAAATTATTAATTACTAAATTCACTGAAAATAATACTATTTAAGCTAACAAAAAGAGAGTTGGTGAAAATTAAATTAAAAAGAAAAATAAAAATCAACAAATAATAAATCAAAAGGGTGAAAAACAATAATGTTAAAGCGTTAGAGTTCAGATTTCACTTGAACTCTTTAGATGCACACTCAAATATTGGTTTAACTACGTTCTATTTCAATGATTTATGGTCAATTCCCAAAATTAATTAATACCCAATCCCTTGGTATATTAATCCTCTTACGCTGATTGAAATTAACTAATCCTTTAGTCTAACCTCAATTAGAAAGGCATTATCAAGAACAAGGGAATTAAAAGAAAGACCACATAACCCACAACGTCTATCCCTAGCGATTGCAGAAGTTATGGTATTTATCACAAGTTCTAAGTTCATGCAAATTTTCCCAAATCATACATAAACCCAAAAGATCATTCCCAAATTGGTCAGATTTAGAAAAGCATTAAGAATAGAGATAAACACGTAAATCATGAAATAGAAACATAAATTAAACCCATAAAAGAAAGTTACATCATCCAAGAACAAGATCCATCATCCCCCTAACAATGGGAAATTAGTTACACATGGAAAAAGAAGAACACAAAGGGAAGAATATGACAAACTCCATTGTAGAAAGGTGGAAAAGTTGAAGAAAATCCCTAATCTTCAATCCTAATTGTGCCCACACCACATTAGGGTTTGTGCCTCTTAACGTCTACTGCCTTCTCTCCAAGTGTCTAAGAGTATGTAAAAAGAAAAATGTGAAAAAGATCCCTTTAATTTGGCAAAACTTTCTTTTTTATAAGAATTTCACACTGCTCAGTCACTCAAGTAATGGTGTAATATTCGCAACCAGCACTCAAGCGCCCACCGCCAGCGCTCAAGCGCTCGACTAGTGCTCAGGCGGTGGGATTCTAGTGCTCAGGCGCTCAACGAGCTCCTGACTTGATTTTTCAGCTTTTCTTCATCATTCAAGTGTCCAGTTTTTCCATATGCAAATACCTAACAAAAACACATAAAATCACACAATTAAAACATAATTTAGAATAACTAAAAATAAAAGAAACTTGAGAACAAACTCAATCAAAAAGATTAAAAGAGAATGAAAACCCAAGATTTTGAACCGTAAAAATATAAATTTTTGTAGGTTCATCACTCCCCCAAACTTAAGCTTTTACTTGTCCTCAAGTAAAAGAAAATAAAAATAAAACAAACTCAAACTCAAAACAGACTTAAACATGACAATACCGGGTAGTGAATATCATACGTATCCTCAAAAATTGCTTCACAATCTAACTTCAAAGTGTCACACATGAACAATCCAATTATTACATCGTCTCTCACATGCAACTCTTATGCACAAATGACTTCCCAAAAACATGAATGAAAGACCCAATCTCTTCATAGAGTACAAACCCAGATAGATTCATGAAACTGCAAGTGCACATCAAACCCACATCCATAAGGTTATTTTTCATCTCTCTCTCCACTAATGTAAACAACACACAACCAAGGATCAAAAGGGACTTTACAAAGCTTGTAATGAAAGGCCAAGGGTATGGGTTAAGAAAGAAGTGGTAGGAAAATGAAAACAAAAGTTGAGATACAAAATCATGCAAATTTCAAAATTCAAGCCTCAAAATATAAGACAAGTGCAAAACGGAGCAAAAGAATCAACATAACATTCACTTTTTTTTTTCTTTTTCAACAATTTCCACTCCTAAACTTATTTCTTTGTAATACTTTGGGTGGACGTTTTCTTCTCTTTTTTTTTCAGTTCTTTTTTTTCTTTTTAAATTTTTCAGCTCCACAAAACTTTATGCACAAAAATAACGAAGACTTGAATAATAAAATAATACAAAATATGCACTCAACAGAGGTTATGTAAGAGAGAGAATTTTTTTTCTTTTTTTTTAATGTGGGTATGGGAAAAGAAAAATGTGGGTAAAGAAAAGAAATAAAGGCCAAACAACAACAAGGCTGCAAAATGGACCTAAGGATATACTGTGTCACAGGTTGGCTTGAAAGGCTCAAACGGTCCAAAGAAGGCCCTTATCATTTCCTTAATCATGCACTGCCTAGGATTTCGCCTCAAGAGAGAATCAAACAACTTCTAAATGTAAATCATCCACACACATGCAATCCCATAAACTTTCTCTAAGCTTGACATGCAATTAAAATCCAAAGTCTATCAATCATAAAGATGGGAAGAACATCTATACACAATCAACAATAGAGATAAATGCAACTCATAAATTCTCATGTGCTATCCCAAGAAATCAAATCAATCCACAATTCAAACAATCATTGGATATTCAATTCAACACATCGGAATGCACAAAATGACTCAAAACACAAAAGGGATGATGATGACAAAATAAAAACAAAAAGAATAAATAACAAAATGAATTAAATGCAAGAAAGGAAAAGAAAAACTCTTTTTGGCGGCCGACAACTATATACATCCCCCTACAAAGGCTCCGAACTCAGGGAGGCACCTAAGCCGACTCAACATTAGCAAACTTCAAAACAAAGAAAAAAAATGTTAGTCAATAAAATAAGAAAATAACAAAATAAAAATAAAAATAAAAATAAAAATAAAAATAAAAGAGAAAAGAGAAAAGGAGAGAAAATTTGGGTTGCCTCCCAAAAAACGCTTGTTTAACATCATATAGCTCGATGTTGCCTTTTCAACTAGTCAAGGTGGCTTGAAGCAAGAGAAGTAGGATGACATTTTTCTCTTATCAGCTCTTTGCCTCCATACTCTGTCACTACCTCTAGAATCAATCTGCAATATATCAGTGGAAGCTGGAGGATCTTCTTCAATTGCAACACTTTTAGAAAGAGGAGGTCATTTCTCCTTTTTGTCAACCATCTTGGGAGTAGGAAAATCAGCATTGATTGATGACGAAGAGCTCTTACTAGCCAAAGCCTGTAGAGGCTTATCTTGAATGCATTTAATAGGGGCATAGAGATCTGATGTTGATGTAGATTTATCAAAAAATATTAATAGTCACCTGATCTCCATCCACCCTCAAAATAAGCTCTCCTCTAGGTACATCAATCAATGCTCCTGAATTAGCTAAGAATGGTCTTCCAAGAATAAGAGGAATGTCAGCATCCTCATCCATATCCAAAATCACAAAACCAGTTGGGAAAATAAACTTGTCGACCTTCACTAACAAATCTTCCACTATACTATATGGATGTTTAATTGATCGATCAGCTAGTTGAAGAGACACTGTAGTTGGCTTCACTTTTCAATCCCAAGCTTGCGGAGAATTGACAATGGCATTAAATTGATGCTAGCCCCTAAGTCACATAGAGCTTTCTCAATAGTCAATTTGCCAATGGTGCAAGAAATAGTGAAACTACCTGGATCTTTCAATTTATGTGGCAGTTTCCTCTGAATTATAGCACTGCATTCCTCAGAAAGTGCCACAGTCTCATCTTCTTTCAACTTCCTTTTCTTCAAGAGCAAATCTTTCATGAACCTTGCATAAGAAGGCATCTGCTCAAGTGCCTCAGTAAAAGGAATGTTAATCTGTAGCTTTTTGAAAACTTCTAAGAACTTGGAAAACTGCTTTTCTTGAATCTCCTTCCTGAATCTTTGAGGATAAGGAAGTTTAGCATAAAGTGAAGGATCAACTATTTTCTTCTCACATTCCTTCTTCTTCCTCTGCCACTTTGGTTGCTCTTTTTTAGCTTCTTCATTGCAGCACTTTTGAGGTTGGACATTTGCAACAGGAACATCAATTTCCTTAACTGGTCTATCTAAAGTCTTATCGCTTCTCAATGTAATTGCATGACATTGCTCCTTTGGATTGACAACAGTATCACTTGGGAAGGTACCTGGAGGTCTCTCTTGAAGCTGTTTGGCTATCTGCTCCACTTGCTTCTCTAAACTTTTAATCGGAGCTCCTTGATTCTAAAAATTTACCCTTGTTTCCTCCATAAAAGCAGAAGTCTGCTGCACAAAAGTAGATGTTTGTACAGAGAGTTTCTCAAGTGCAATCTCAAGAGGAGACTTCTTATCTGGTTGAGGATTCAATGGCACTGTTTGATTGCTCCAAGAAAAATTAGGATGATTCCTCCACCCTGAATTATATGTATTTGAAAATGGAACACCCTGAGGTCTAGAAGGATTACCCATATAATTGACCTGTTCTTGAGAACTGAAACCAGAATTACTTGCCTCACATCCACCATTTGCATGGTTACCTCCACAGAAATCACAAATTAACACCTGGTGATTCACAGAATTTACCTGCATACCCTCAACTTGCTTGGTCAGGTTAGCTAACTGCTGAGAAATACTTTTATTCTGAGCAAGTAAGGTATCGAGAGTACCAAGTTCCATCACTCCTTGTCTGACAACTGCTTTCCCACTAGGTAACTGATATTCATTGGTGGCCATAACCTCAAATAATTCCTGAGCCTCTTCAGGAGTCTTAGTGTTTAAAGACCCACCTGCAGATGCATCTACCATAAGTCTTGTGGAATGATTCAAACCATTATAGAAAATCTGCACCTGCTGCCAAACTTCAAATGTATGATGAAGACATCTGCTTAATAGCTCCTTAAATTTCTCCCATGCTTCATAAAGAGATTCTCCTTGATTTTGAGTGAAATAAGCAATCTCACCCCCATCTTCACAAACACCGATGGAGAAAAGTGTCAAGTCAAAAATTTGCTAACCAGATTCTCCCAAGTAGAAATGCTCCCTTGTGGCTGGGCTTGTAGCCAGCTCTTTGCTTTATCTCTGAGAGAAAATGGGAATAGTCATAATCTAATGGCATCATCAGTAACGCCATTATACTTAAAAGTATCGCAGAGCTGCAAGAAATTGGTAATGTGCAAGTTTGGATCTTCTGCATGGCCTCCCCCAAACTGATTCTGCTACACCAGCTGTAGAAGTGCTGGTTTAATCTCAAAATTATTAGCCTGAATAGCAGGACGCACAATACTGGTAGAAATATTTTCAGCAGATGGAGTATCATAGTCAGCCAATGTGCGTCTTCGCTCTGCAGTTATAACTCTTTCTGCCATCTTTTGCTCTACTTCTTCAAGCCTCTTCCTCTCTCTAGCTGCTTTCTTATTTGCTCTAGTTGTTCTCTTAACCTCTGGATCAAAAAGTAATAATTCTGATTCCAAAGAATCTTGCATAAATAAACAAACAAACAAACTAAAGTGAAGTAAAGAAAAAAAAAATTAAAAATAAAATAAAATAAAATAAAATAAAAATAAATGACTAATAAAAATAAATAAAGAAAACAAAAATAAAAGAAACAAATTAAAAAGAAAATTAAATGAAAAAAAATTAAATTAAAAATAAAAATAAATAATTAAAAATAAAATTAAACAATTAAAAAAATACTTAAATTAGTGTCTTTTCAACTACTTGTTTAATATTAATAACAATAATCCCCGGCAACGGTGCCAAAAACTTGATGCGGATATCGGCAAGTGCACCGAATCGACAAAAGTAATAAAGAGTGAGTAGAGTATCGTCCGACGAGGATTAAATTATTAATTACTAAATTTACTGAAAATAACACTATTTAAGCTAACAAAAAGAGAGTTGGTAAAAATTAAATTAAAAAGAAAAATAAAAATCAGCAAACAATAAATCAAAGGGGTGAAAATTAATAATGTTAAAGCGTTAGGGTTCAGATTTCACTTGAACTCTTTAGAAGCACACTCAAATATTGGTTTAACTACGTTCTATTTCAATGATTTATGGTCAATTCCCAAAATTAATTAATACCCAATCCCTTGGTATATTAATCCTTTTACGCTGATTGAAATTAACTAATCCCTTAGTCTAACCTCAATTAGAAAGGCATTATCAAGAATGAGGGAATTAAAAGAAAGACCACATAACCCACAACGTCTATCCCTAGCGATTGTAGAAGTTATGATATTTATCACAAGTTTTAAGTTCATGCAAAATTTCCCAAATCATACATAAACCCAAAAGATCATTCCCAAATTAGCCAGATTTAGAAAAGCATTAAGAATAGAGATAAACAGGTAAATCATGAAATAGAAACATAAATTAAACCCATAAAAGAAAGTTACATCATCCAAGAACAAGATCCATCATCCCCCTAACAATGGGAAATTAGTTACACATGGAAAAAGAAGAACACAAAGGGAAGAATATGACAAACTCCATTGTAGAAAGGTGGAAAGGTTGAAGAAAATCCCTAATCTTCAATCCTAATTGTGCCCACACCACATTAGGGTTTGTGCCTCTTAATGTCTACTGCCTTCTCTCCAAGTGTCTAAGAGTATGTAAAAAGAAAAGTGTGAAAAAGATCCCTTCAATTTAGCAAAACTTTCTTTTTTTATAAGAATTTCACGCTGCTGTTACGCGTCCAACGCTCAGGCGCTCATTCTCCAGCTCTCAAGCGCTCAGTCACTCAAGTAACAGTGTAATATTCGCAACCAACGCTCAAGCGCCCACCGCCAGTGCTCAAGCGCTTGACTAGCACTCAGGCGGTGGGATTCTAGCGCTTAGGCGCTCAACGAGCTCCTGACTTGATTTTTTAGCTTTTCTTCATCATTCAAGTGTCCAGTTTTTCCATATGCAAATACCTAACAAAAACACATAAAATCACACAATTAAAACATAATTTAGAATAACTAAAAATAAAAGAAACTTGAGAACAAACTCAATCAAAAAGATTAAAAGAGAATGAAAACCCAAGACTTTGAACCATAAAAATATGAATTTTTGTAGGTTCATCATCGAGGAAAACATCAAATACAGGTGTGTTTGGATGCTTACCATTGAAGATTTGTTTTGATGATAACAAACGAGAAGATTAAATGAAGATGAGTAATAGACCAAGTCCAAGTTTATATGTGATTAGTATTAGGACTTAGGATCTATTGTACGGAGCTCACATTAATATCTCTTTGTTTTTGAAAGAAAAGATAAAAAAATCTATTTTGAAACAAACTCAGTATCTTTGAATCATCTCTTTTTCAAAATAGTTTTTGGCTTGATTTATTCGAATAAAACATTGCCTATTCGAATAAATGTCTTCACGAGAAGCTGGTTTTTAAAGTGGCTATTCGAATAAACATTTGTTTATTCGAATAACTAAGTTTTTCAGAAACAAGTTTTTAAATGAGTTATTCGAATAACTCATCTGTTATTCGAATAAAGGTTTCTATCTGAACTTCTTTTTAAATACGTTATTCGAATAACCAAGTTGCTATTCGAATAACCTTTGGCTTTTGAATTGGTTTTAACGAGTTATTCGAATAACAGGATGGTTATTCGAATAACCCTTTTCGATAAGTTTTACACAATGCGTTTTATTCGAATAAGTCATGTTGCTTTATTCGAATAAACACGAACTGTGTTTACGTAAATGGAAACAGACAAGAATTTTAAATTGCCATTAATTGTACCCAACGGCCGTTTAACCTAATTTTCCCTATAAATAGCAAGCCTGGGTCACGTTTTCCATTACCCTTTATTCTCGAACTATTTTCGATTACTTCTGTCTTTGTGAAAACTATTTTCTACGCTCTTCTTGCTTAAAAACTTTGAGATATTTCTGTGAGAGCTCTATTAGCACTTCAACTTGTATTACATACTCTGTTTGAGAGTTTCTCTTCATCTCTATTTTCGATAATCAGTATCGAGGTGAGGTATCCCTCAAGGTTTGTATAAGGGTGAGGTATCCTCGGGTTGAGACTTTAGCACAAGGGTATAGTGTCCCTGTGTGTGAAAAGTGCTCTATTTTATAACGTAGCAAGCACCTATTGAAGCTTGTATACTTAGTGAAAAATCTCGGCTTTCGAGGACTGGACGTAGACCACAAGTGGGTTAGTGGTCGAACCAGGATAAATACTGTGCCTGCTTCTCTTTTCCCTAATCTCTTTATTTTAAGTAATTTATTTTATTGCACATTTATTTTACGCTGTTCTTTATTGTTTATTCTCTTCTTCTCATTCTTTCTGTGCATTTATTTATTAAGCTTTTGATATTTGTTTTAATTAAAAAGAGGTTTTGCAAAAAGTTTTTATACTCAATTCACCCCCCCTCTTGAGTACTGGAAGCCACTTGGTAACAAGTGGTATCAGAGCTAGACTCTTGTATAAAGAGCTTAGCAGCTTCAAGAGTATATGGCTTCTTCAAATGGTTTTTCAGAAGGATCCTCCATAAACCGACCACCCTTTTTCAATGGGGATGGTTACGCATATTAGAAGGAAAGAATGAAAATCTTCATCGAAGCTATTGATCTAGATGTTTGGGATGCTGTCGAAAACGGCGCTTTTATACCCACACATGAGGTCGATGGTGTAAGGACCGAAACACCACGAAATAAATGGTCTGATGAAGACAAAAGAAAAGTGCAATTTAATTTAAAAGCCAAAAATATTATTACTACTTTGCTTTGGGATATGATGAGTTTTTAGAATTTCAAATTGTAAACCGCTAAAGAAATGTGGGATACTTTGCAAGTTACCCATGAGGGTACTAGTGAAGTTAAGAGGTCGAGAATCAATTCTCTAACTCGTGAATATGAACTATTCAGAATGAACCAAGGAGAAAGCATTCAGAAATGCAAAAGAGGTTCACCCACATAGTTAATCATCTTGCATCCTTAGGCAAAAGCTTTTCAAATGAAGATTTGATTAACAAAGTGTTGAGATGTCTTAGCAGGATTTGGCAACCCAAAGTGACAGTTATATCCGAATCGAGGGATCTGTCCACAATGACTCTAGCTACCCTCTTTGGAAAACTTCACGAGCACGAGTTGGAGTTGAGCAGATTAAGCCAAAGCGAAGAGAATGATAAAAAGAAAAAGGGAATAGCACTCAAAGCCACCTCTTCATTAATCGACAATGATGATGAAGAAAATGAAGAAGGCTCAGAAAACGTTGAGGCAAGTGAAGAAAATTTAAGTTTGTTGGTTAAAAAGTTTGGTAAATTTCTCAGGAAAAAGGGAACGCAAAGAAGACCTCCCTTCCCTCCTAAAAAGACACACTTCAAAGGCGAAGGAGCTTCATCGACTCCAACTTGCTATGAATGTGGCAAACCTGGTCACATGAAAATGGAGTGCCCAGTTTATCAAAAGAAGAAGGAGAAATTTGAAAAGAAGCCCTTCAAGGAAAGAAAAGGAAGAAAAGCCTACATAGCGTGGGATGAAAACGACATGGACTCAACTGACAGCTCAGATAGCGAAGAAGCTCAACTGTGTCTCATGGCAAAAGGAGATGAAGAAGAAAGCGAAAACGAGGTAAGTTCTAATACTTTATTACCTTCTTACGATGAGTTACAAGATGCTTTTGAGGAATTAAATAAAGAATCTTTAAAACTCACAAAAATTATTTCTTCATCTAAGAAAACAATTTCTTCATTAGAAAAACAAATTCTTGTTTTAAATAAAGAAATAGAAGAATTGAAAATTGAAAACGAAACTTTAGGAATCATTGATGCATGCACAAATCATTCTTCACATGCTTCTACTTCCTCTTCTTGTTCTTCATGTCATACACTTGAAAAAGAAAACGAAGATCTAAAGAATACTCTTTCTAAATTCACTTTTGGAAGGGATAACTTAAATATTTTATTAGGAAGACAAAGAGTGGTTTTTCAAAAAGCCGGGATAGGTTATAACCCGAAAAATCAACAAAAACTCTATAAAAATTTCTTTGTGCATTCTAGTATTTCAAGTAGCCCTTTTATTAAATGTTTTTATTGTGGAAGAAAAGGACATAGTGCTTCAACATGCAATGCAAGGAAAAACATAAATACAAAAGTTGGAACAAAAATGGTTTGGGTTCCCAAGGGTACTATACCCAAAACTGACACACAAGGACCCAAGAAAATTTGGGTACCAAAAGTTAAAAACTAAACTTGTGTTGTAGGTGTGCTTGAAAGCCAAGAGTTCAAATTGGTATCTTGATAGCGGCTGCTCCAAGCACATGACCGGGGATGACTCAAAGTTCACCGCACTTATTCCCAAGAATCATGGACACGTCACTTATGGCGATAATAACAAGGGTAAAATTCTTGGAATCGGCAAAGTCGGTAAGAACCCTAACTCTTCCATTGAAAATGTGTTTGCTTGTTGAAGGCTTGAAACACAACTTACTTAGTATTAGCCAATTATGTGATAAAGGAAATAAAGTCATATTTGATTCAAACTCTGTTGCATAATTGAAGATAAAAATGACAAGCATGTTAAATTCATTGGTCATAGAGTAAACAACATCTATATGATTAGTCTTGATGATATATCTTCAAATGATGCGAAATGTCTTTTGAGTAAGAATGATGATTCATGGTTATGGCATAGGAGAATTGCACACATTCACATGGATCACTTAAAGAAGTTGGTCTCTAAAGAGCTAGTAATTGGACTGCCCAAGCTTAATTTTATAAAAGATAAATTATGTGATGCATGTCAAAAGGGTAAACAAATAAAGGTCTCTTTTAAAGCAAAAAATATAGTTTCTACCACTAGACCTTTACAACTTTTGCACATGGATCTATTTGGACCTTCTAGAACTATGAGCTTTGGTGGGAATTACTATGCTTTAGTGATTGTGGATGATTTTTCTAGGTTTACATGGACTTTATTTCTTGCAAATAAAAATGATGCATTTCTAGCTTTTAAAAGACTTGCCAAAGTTATTCAAAATGAAAAAGGTTTTCAAATATCCTCTATAAGAAGTGACCACGGTGGCGAATTTGAAAATAATGTTTTTGAAAATTACTGTGATGAACATGGCATTAATCATAATTTCTTTGCCCCTAGAACTCCGCAACAAAACGGAATTGTAGAAAGGAAAAACCGTTCTTTAGAAGAAATGGAGAGAACTATGCTTAATGAGGTTGCTCTTCCTAAATACTTTTGGGCAGATGCTGTAAGTACAGCTTGTTATGTAATGAACCGGGCCCTTATAAGGCCTATTTTAAAGAAAACCCCATATGAGTTGTATAAGGGAAGAAAGCCAAATGTCTCACACTTTCATGTTTTTGGTTGCAAATGTTTTGTTTTAAATAATGGAAAAGATAATCTAGGCAAGTTTGATGCTAAGTCTGATGAAGGTATATTTCTTGGCTATTCAAATCATAGTAAAGCCTTTCGCATTTACAATAAAAGAACTATGACTATTGAAGAATCTATACATGTTGCATTTGATGAAACTGACCAAAGTAGATCGAGAAAGGATCTTGTTGTTGATGATGTTGCGAAATCTTGGCGGAAACACACACAGACAATAAAGAAAAGGAAATTAAGGAAAAAGAGGATGAACTAAGACAAGAGGATTCTCAAGCTTTGGAACTTCCCAAAGAATGGCGAACTTCAAAATATCACTCCCTTGATCAAATTATCGGTGATGTTTCTAAAGGTGTAAGTACTCGTAACTCCCTTAGAAATACTTGTAATCACTTAGCTTTTGTTTCTCAAATTGAACCTAAGGATTTAATTGAAGCTTTTGATGATGAACATTGGATCCTAGCTATGCACGAGGAATTAAATCAGTTTGAAAGAAATCAAGTTTGGGAATTAGTTACTAGACCTAATAATCACCCTATAATTGGAACTAAATGGGTTTTTAGAAACAAACTTGATGAAAATGGATTAATAACTAGAAACAAAGCTAGATTGGTTGCTAAAGGGTATAATCAAGAAGAAGGGATAGATTATGAAGAAACCTATGCACCAGCTAGACTAGAAGCTATTAGAATGTTACTTGCTTATGCTTGCATCATGGATTTCAAATTATATCAAATGGATGTCAAGAGCGCTTTTCTCGAATGGTTTTATTCAAGAGGAGGTATACGTTGAACAACCTCCGTGTTTTGAAAATCATGAACTACCCAACCATGTTTTTAAACTTAAAAAGGCTTTATATGGTTTAAAAGTAAGCTCCTAGAGCTTGGTATGAAAGGTTGAGCAAGTTTCTTTTGGAAAATGGTTTTTCGAGAGGAAAAGTCGATACTACTCTTTTTATTAAAAATAAAAAGCATGACATTCTTCTTGTGCAAGTATATGTGGATGATATTATTTTCGGTCCTACTAATGAATCCCTTTGCAAAGAATTTGCTAAGTCAATGCAGAATGAATTTGAAATGTCAATGATGGGAGAATTAAATTTCTTCCTTGGACTTCAAATCAAACAAACAAACGAAGGGACTTTCATAAGTCAAACAAAATACTGCAAGGAATTGCTGAAGAGATTTGAAATGGAAAACGCTAAACATATGGCCACTCCGATGGGCACATCTTGCTACTTGGACAAAGATGAAGGAGGTAAATCAGTAGAAATAATGAAATATAGAGGTATGATTGGATCTCTCCTTTATCTTACTGCTAGTAGGCCAGATATAATGTTTAGTGTATGCATATGTGCTAGATATCAGGCAAACCCTAAGGAATCTCACTTAAGTGCTGTCAAACGTATAATGAAATACCTAGTTGGCACTTCACAAATGGGCTTATGGTACCCTAAAGGTGCCTCTTGTAGCCTAATAGGCTATTCTGACTCTGATTTTGCTGGATGCATATTAGACAGAAAAAGTACTAGTGGGACTTGCCACTTGCTTGGTAGTTCTTTAGTTTCTTGGCATAGTAAGAAACAAAATAGTGTGGCTTTGTCTACCGTTGAGGCTGAATATATTGCAGCTGGGAGTTGCTGTGCTCAAATCCTATGGATGAAGCAACAGCTCTTAGACTACGGTCTTCAGCTTGATCACATCCCGATAAGGTGTGCTAACACTAGTGCAATAAATATCTCTAAGAATCCCATATTGCATTCAAGAACAAAGCATATAGAGATAAGGCATCACTTTATCAGAGATCATATACAAAAAGGGGACTGCATTCTTGAGTTTGTTGCAACTTCTAAGCAACTTGCAGATATCTTTACTAAACCCTTAGCAAAAGAAGCATTCTTTTATATTCGAGGAGAATTGGGCATAATTGATCAATCAAATATTTGAATTGCTTATTTGATTATTCATTGCTGATCATTATCATGTTTGTATGCTTTTAAATACGTATATGCTTCTGTATGAGTTTTTATTTGAATAAACAAAGCGTTATTCGACTAAACTCCTTCTCTGCTTGTTTTTGAATATCAGCCTTATTCGAATAGAATTCACTTATTCGAATAAACGATACCTTTGCTTACTTCGTGTGTTTTTCATCTCTCGCTTATTCGAATAAAATCTTCCCTATTCGAATAACCAAAAACTGTGTTTCTCAAGATTTCTTTCTTTCTCTGCTTATTCGAATAAAACCCTTTTTATTCGAATAACCAGCATCTGTCTTTATCTGTCTCTCTGTTCTTGATCTCGGTCTATTCGAATAGACCCCGTGTTATTCGAATAACACAGAACCTTGTTTTTATCAGTCTTGACTGTTGGGTTCTGCCTATTCGAATAACTCCATAGTTATTCGAATAAATCTTTCCAGCTAGCCAAAACGCTTGGCCTTCCTAGTCGTTTTATTCGAATAAGAACACCTATTATTCGAATAAACCCCAGCTGCCACACCTCTTCGCTTTCCTACGCGCCCGTCTGCTCACCTTTCTCGCAAGGTTTATTCGAATAAACCTCTGTTTATTCGAATAAACACGGGGTTCTTTAAATAAACCGCTGCGCGCCTAAAGACTCTCACCCTCCATCTTCTCTTCTCTTCTCTGACTCTTCACTCCTCCCTATCCAACCTTTCACTATCTGCTTCTTCTTCTCTCTCTCTCTCTCTCATGGCTTCCTCCTCTAGCAAACGTCCTCGCACGAAGAATGCTCCAGGCACCAACCCGCTTGACCTTCGAAGGCTCTCCTCCAATGAAGAGCACCGTGCACGCTTCATCTCTCATTTCTGGGAGCGAAACTTGGTTCAACCCAAGTATCTGGATCTTTCCTTTTTCCAAGCGACCGCGGCCGACTTCGACCCCGCCGCAAAACCAGGGGTGTTCTTCAGCTTTGCTCTCACCGGGCCACCATTTATCCAGCCTTGGTGAAGATGTTCTTCTGCAATCGGCTTTCGACGGCCAGAATCTCCTTTCTGAGGTATGTGATCAGAACATAGTGATCACACCACTGGACTGGTCAACTCTGTTCGGGCTGCAGTTCTCCGGCGCCCTTGTTGAAGAGGATGACACACCATTCCTTGAAAACTTCAACAAACTTCAAGCAGTTGAAGACTTGCTGAAGCCTGGCCTGGCCCTTCCTGATAAAGGTCTCAAGGGTGGAATGCTGAAAAGCCAAGATAGGCTTTTGCATTACGCCTATGCTCACATTCTGGCCCCTCACGGTGGAAACTACGCCTATCTCAGCGAAGAGGACGTCTTCATGCTATGGTTTCTGAAAAATGGCCATCAGGTCAACTGGCCTGTGTTCATCATGAGGCACATGATGCGGGCCAAGGGCAAGGACAAATCAGACCTACCTTATGGCATCATCATCACTACCTTGCTGAGCAAGTATCCTCAGGTCTTGGAGACTGAGCGGGACATTGCTCTGACTCATCACAATGTCTTTGGCGCTCACACCTTACAGAAGATGAAGATGATTCAAACTGATAAAGGTTGGGTGTACCCAGATGAGGTTGCTGAGGACGAGCTTGACCCTGCTGATGCCCCTGCTGCTGCACCTACTCCTGTCACTCTGGAACAGATCATGGCCACCTTGCAAGACAACCGCGCTTACATGGAACATACCTTCTCTATTCTATTTGACAGAATAGAAGGTGTTGAACGTGAGGTTGCGGCTCTTCGATCTGCTTCACCTGCTCCTGCACCAGTCTCTTCACCACCACCTCCGGATGCTTACTTTTAGTTTTCTTTTGTTCTTAGGCTGTTTGTGTTTGGCTCTATGTAATTTTATTTATGGCTTATGTACTTGAATCTCATTTTATTAATGCATAAATAAATAATTACTGTTGATCTATTGTTTTGAGCCTGTTTCCTTTTCTACACTTTGCTATATGTTTCTGGGACTTACCCCTCCTTTTTGCTCATGACAAAAGGGGGAGAAATATTTAATACATTTAATCACTTGACTTTATTTAAGAAAAGACAGGTAACTTTAAATAGGATTGGATTCCAATTGAAAGGGGGAGCTGCACACTTATCTGATATATATATATTACCTCTTATTTAAAGAAGGGGAGTAAGCTTTTATACCTTTTGTTAATTCTAATTATATACACTAATGCTTTTCTCTTTGATAGTCTCTTTGTTAGTTTGTCATCATCAAAAAGGGGGAGAATGTGTTTGGATGCTTACCATTGAAGATTTGTTTTGATGATAACAAACGAGAAGATTAAATGAAGATGAGTAATAGACCAAGTCCAAGTTTATATGTGATTAGTATTAGGACTTAGGATCTATTGTACGGAGCTCACATTAATATCTCTTTGTTTTTGAAAGAAAAAATAAAAAAATCTGTTTTGAAACAAACTCAGTATCTTTGAATCATCTCTTTTTCAAAATAGTTTTTGGCTTGATTTATTCGAATAAAACATTGCCTATTCGAATAAATGTCTTCACGAGAAGCTGGTTTTTAAAGTGGCTATTCGAATAAACATTTGTTTATTCGAATAACTAAGTTTTTCAGAAACAAGTTTTTAAATGAGTTATTCGAATAACTCATCTGTTATTCGAATAAAGGTTTCTATCTGAACTTCTTTTTAAATACGTTATTCGAATAACCAAGTTGCTATTCGAATAACCTTTGGCTTTTGAATTCTGGTTTTAACAGAGTTATTCGAATAACAGGATGGTTATTCGAATAACCCTTTTCAGATAAGTTTTACACAATGCGTTTTATTCGAATAAGCTGTTGCTTTATTCGAATAAACACGAACCTGTGTTTACGTAAATGGAAACAGACAAGAATTTTAAATTGCCATTAATTGTACCCAACGGCTGTTTAACCTAATTTTCCCTATAAATAGCAAGCCTGGGTCACGTTTTCCATTACCCTTTATTCTGAACTATTTTCTGATTACTATGTCTTTGTGAAAACTATTTTCTACGCTCTTCTTGCTTAAAAACTTTGAGATATTTCTGTGAGAGCTCTATTAGCACTTCAACTTGTATTACATACTCTGTTTGAGAGTTTCTCTTCATCTCTATTTTCTGATAATCTGTATCGAGGGTGAGGTATCCCTCAAGGTTTGTATAAGGGTGAGGTATCCTGCGCAGGTTGAGACTTTAGCACAAGGGTATAGTGTCCTGTGTGTGAAAAGTGCTCTATTTTGTAACGGTAGCAAGCACCTATTGAAGCTTGTATACTTAGTGAAAAATCTCGGCTTTCGAGGATCGGACGTAGACCACAAGTGGGTTAGTGGTCGAACCAGGATAAATACTTACCTGCTTCTCTTTTCCCTAATCTCTTTATTTTAAGTAATTTATTTTATTGCACATTTATTTTACGCTGTTCTTTATTGCTTATTCTCTTCTTCTCATTCTTTCTGTGCATTTATTTATTAAGCTTTTGATATTTGTTTTAATTAAAAAGAGGTTTTGCAAAAAGTTTTTATACTCAATTCACCCCCCCTCTTGAGTACTGGAAGCCACTTGGTAACAACAGGTGTGGTATTCCTCAAACTATAACAACTGATCAAGAAACTATGTTTATTGGTTGTTATATAACCTAGTTTGCTAAATCAAGGAATATCAAGTTACTTATTTCAACTCCCTATTATGCTGAGGCTAATGGCCAAGTCGAGGCAACTAATAAAATCTTAATTAGTTTAATTAAGAAACATGTTGGTCGAAAACCAAGAAGTTGGCTTGAAACTTTGAGCCAAGTTTTGAGGGCCTATCGAAATTCTCCTAAAGAAGTAATTGGTAGCACGCCATATCATTTGGTATATGGTCATGATGCAGTATTACTAATTGAAATTAATCTTCAATCAATTAGATTACAATGTCAAGATGAAATCCTTACTCAAAATTATTGGGATTCAATGTTTGATGAACTAAATCACTTAGATGAAAAAAAGTTAATTGCTCTTGAAAATTTAATTTGACAAAAAGAAAGAATTGTGAAATTCTATGATCTTCGAGTCAAGAGAAAAGAGTTTAACATAGGTGATTTAGTTTGGAAAGTCATTTTACCCATGGAGAAAGGAATGAAGTTATTTGGTAAATGGTCCTCGAATTGGGAAGGACCATATAGAATCAAAGAAGTTTTTTTTTCTAAAAATTCTTATTCAATTATGAATGTTAATTCCAACAAAAAAATTACTTCAATAAATGGTAAATACTTAAAACTATATAGACTAACAATTCATGAAGTAAAAATTTCATTGTGAATAACTGTTATAGTAATTTCAAATCAATATACATTCAAAATACAAAAAGAATTGTCATTACATCAATAAAAATATACATTTGAAGTAATAAAAAAAATTATTGATGGAATCTTTTTGGGATTGGAGGTGGTTGTCTTGCCTTTGATTTGGTCTTTTGAACCTTCTTAGGCCTTGGTGGTTCATTCTGCCAATTCTCTTCTCCCAGGTCCTCCATCAATCTAGTCCTCTTTGAGACTCTGTTAATGAATATGATTAGTAGTCAAATTGAAAAGAAAATGAATGTAAAAGACTTAAGACTTTACCATGTGGTGGATATTTTTTTACTTGAGTGTATCCATAAATTGGAACTTGGCAGTTGTCCAGATAGTAGTTAACAAAAGTTACCTCTCGTTTCTTTGATTCCTTTCCCACACCCAATGCTCCACTTTTAGGGTCTGGATACCTATCAGCCATAAAAAGAGCATTAGGAAGTGGAGAAAATTTTAGTGGGGTTTTGAACTTTTTGAACGAGGCAAAAGGATTCGAGACCAATAAAATGAGTGTAGCACTTCTCATGATATTCTACTTTCTTTTGTTTCAGGACTTGTTCAGCCTCTCAAACCACTAGTTTTAAGTTTCAATGATCGTATTTAACTTTAAAGAATTTCTCAAAGTTAGAGATTTCTTTAAAATGTATACCTTTGGTTTTCTTGTGTGCTTCTCCACTCTGCATAGATGAGCCTTAATTAGTAAATCTTTAGAAACAAGCTTTAATCGAAGGCTTCTGTGTTGAATAGTATTTCTCCCACTAGTCTAAGAACCCTAAGGTCGAGTAGAAGGATGGCTCACATTTGAAAAGGTTGAACCCCTCTCTCATGCCACCATTTTTCTTTAAGAAGCATTTGTATTGGCTAGAATTCCTAGCCTTGGACTCGAAGATTTGGCCCTCATCTCGAAAAGAGATAGGGGAAGGGATGCATTGAGAAAACCTAAGTTGCCTCGAAGCATAAGAAGGGAGATACAATTGAAGGTTGAAGTCATTTAATTTTGGGATTCTGGGTGACAAAATTTAAGTAATGAAAATATTGCTCCAGATGCTCAGATTTTTATACTGGGCCCCAAGGGTATCATAGAAAAATGGTTGTCGAAACCATTCTGGGCCACGGTCTTAAAGGACGAAAGGAGAGAAGTTAAAATTATTGGAATAGTGTTTCATTGTCATGAAAAGAGAAAAGAAAAATTTGAAGTCCTCAATTTCTTTTCCTGGCCTTGAAGGATAATAAAGTTGGGATATTCAAGGGCCTTTGATTGTGTTTGAAGTATTTCAATGAACAGAGCCCTGGAGGTGAGGTTCCAAGATGGCGTTGATCTAAAGATACAATAGTCAGAAAGGCCCCCAATGTTAGTTAGGGGTTTATCTCTTGATCGAAGCAGATTGACTATTTCAGTCATCAAAGAATAAAATTGGGCAAGAATCAATTTGCCCAAACAAAGAGAAGAGCCTTCACAAAGGAGGATGGCCAGGTGAAGAATGGATTTAGGAACTTGAAGTGACTTAGTACAAAAAATGAAAGCACTAAGCCACAAAATAAGAAAAGCAACATTCTCTTCATCAGAGACATGGTCAGTATCGAGATAGTTGTTCTTGATGAAAGTAGTAATGATCAATTTCAACCAGTTTGGTTTGATGATTGTCTTAGGTTTCATGGTACTGGTGATTGATAATCACATATTTGATACATTAATAAACCCTTATTTTTAGTCATTTACACTCTCTATGTACTTAATTAATTGAACTTGGTTATGTTTTCGATTTGGACTCAAATTGGACTTAATTGATTTTTTTCAGTATAATTTACGTCTTACACTGTTTCTGTATTTTGGCTATATCTTGAGTTTTAGATATCTGAAAATTATGTATTTTACCTTATTGGAAAGATAAGAGAGATCTCTACAACTTTTATGAGAGTTGAGGTCAAAGTCAGACATCTAGTGGAACTAATTGGGCTTGGAAATCAGAATACGAGTTTTGTGATTGGAACCTGAACAATATGCAGTAATCAGAGTATAACTCGGACTGTAAGATCTAGATTGGGCTAAATTTTGGTATATGCAAGTTAAGACCTACATATACAACTTTCATGAATAACACAAGACTCAAATCGGACTACTTGGAGGTCATATTGGGCTTGGAAGTCAGAATAGAGGAGCTGTAATTGAGCCTAAATACTGTGCAGTAATTGGGCCATATCTTGGGCAGTAGGTGACCTTTTGAGGTGATTCTAGTGGCATTTGAAAGCTAAGATACAATCCTACAACTTTGATGAAGATTACTTGGTTATAATATGATGCATTCAATAACTTCAGAGCTAAATGATTTCAAAGACAAAGAATCTCCATAATTTTTCACTCATCAAAAGTCATTTGACATTTTTCACTCATTTTCCACTCATCCACTCACTCATGACTCATCCCCCTTGTCATTTTGTATCTCTAATCCTCTATAAAAGGGAGCCTTAGTTGATCATTTCGGAGTCTTGGTGTTAGATACTAAAATCATGCTATTTTATTGTTTGATTATCTTGTTGTACTTTTCTTTTGTTCTAAATTGAAGTTATATTCTTCTTCTTCTTCTTCTTCTTCTTCTTCTTCTTTTTCTCTCTTTCTTTTTTCTTATCTATGAGTAACTAAGTTTTATTTTACTTGGGTGAAAGGGTGAAGCTCTTGGTAATGAAATAAGGTTAGATTCATTTCTTTCTTGTGCTTAAATGATATATTTTCAAGTGGTCATTATACGTGTTATATTTTGTTTTCAATCAATTTAGAAACTCTCCTTGTAAAGTAGAGATCTTGATTTATTGTAGACAAGAGGTTGGCATGATGAATGATTGAGTCCATTTATAAGTGGTGGTGTTAATAAATAATTAAAGGAATCCTAATATAATTACGTATCTAATTTTTAATGAACTTTGATTGTTATATTTTTCGATTGGAACCTCCATTATGTGTGGATTCTAATTGAGTTATAAAAAGAATTAATCTTATCCTTATTTTATTTACCAAGAGTGAATCTCCTAACCTAAGTAAATCTTTTCTATTTGTGCCCAAGTTTTATCACTTTTATTATTGTCACAAAATATTTTCCTTACGTCAAATAAATTTTTCTTAATCAATTCCCTCTGGATCGACCTCGGACTCCCAAGAATTTATTACTTAAAACAACCTACACTTGGGTTTGTAACTTTTAATCCACATCAGTGATCACCCTTCCAATAGGCTTAAGGCCAGTAATGGCAGCTAAATCGAAGAGGGTAGATGTTAACATCCCATAAGGGACATGGAAGAAGTTGATGGTTTCATTCCAAAAAAAAGAAGGAACTTGTCAATATAGGAGCATTATACTCCATGCATTCCCTACTCAGCTGAATAAAATCAAAGATGCAAGTTGACTTCCAAGTGGCCTGCTTGGTATCTTCGACCCCATTCAGCCATTTATGGTATAAAGATTTGGTTTGATGACCAGAAAGGGGTGAATTGCTCAAGACTTTTGGGAAAAATTGAAAAAGTCAATGTTCAGGGTAAAATTGAAAGTTGAGATAGACTCACCCTCTAGGCATGGAAAAAAGGATTGAATGGACTCATATTCGTCTAGGGGAAGAGTTGGACCCAAGAATGCAAACCTCTCATTAGCAATGGTGAAATGGATCATTACCTGGGTTCTTCAGAGCTTCGAGTTATCAATAGAGGGGTCTAGAGCATAAAAGATTCCACCTTTCTGCAGGGGGCAGCCACCGCAACAGTGTTTGGTAGAATCACCATTTCTTCTGTCTCGGAAGATGAGTGAGATGGCTGAGCAGAAGTGACTTTTGAGGAGGAGGAAGCCATTGGAGTTTGAAAGCTTCAAGAAGTGTAAGGCAAAAAGAAGTTGTTTGACTGAGAACAGGTCTCAAGGTTTTAAGAAGGAAAGGTAGAAAGCTTCAGAACGCTGTAATGGCAAAAAAAGCAAGAAAGCTTAGAGAAAAGGAGGCTTACTGAAGAAGAGAAAGTGGAAAAAATAAAACCTTTTTCAAATCCTTAAAAGGACTTCGAAAATAGGAGAGAGAAAGAGAAAAAAAGGGAAAAGGTGCAGTAACATCATTTAAGCTAACGTGATGGCCTTAGTCATTTTGACATTTAAAGCCTTCATTGGCATTATGGTTCCCCAAAACGCATGACAATTGGTTAGTGGGGAAGTAGCCACGTAGTGGTTGTAAAGATGAGTGGAAGTATGATTCCATATTTATCCTTTGACCATTCACTTACTTGTTGTAGACAGAACTGATATAGAGTAAATAAAGCTTTGAGAAATAGAATACGAAATAATAGAATTAAGGAAAGAACAATCAATTAAAAGCGTAATCAATCTAGAAATCTATCTGAAATTTGGTGGATTCTATCATAGATCACTAAACAAACATTTTGATTGTATTTGAATGATTAACTTAGAATTAACCGATATCTCAGCATTAAATCCAGAATTCATACTAGAAAATCGTCTAGAATTCAATTAACAATTGACACATAAATTCGCAATCACAAAATTCATGTTAGATCTATGTTAATTTTAGATTCGAATTCAATTAACCTAAGCACAAATTAGCACTTAACTTCTAATTCTATGACTAAACCAAATTAATTAACCTAAATTCAATCACAATTCTTAATCTCAAATCAAGATCCAATCAGATCAAGAAAAAGAAAAAGAAGGGGAAGAAGAAAAATCCAAATACAAATCAAAATAAGAAATTAGAACAAGATCTTAAGAATCCAAATCGAAATTTCTTCAAGAATCCCAAATTGATTACAAGGTGTTTAGCCCTCCATCAGAAGGGAAAAACTCAAAAAATGAAAATTAGATAGAAGGAGAAAAGATAGGAGAGAGTTCTAGAGAGATGTGAGAAAAATGTGGAATAAAAATTAATTCTCGGATTCCTCCTTCTCAAACTATAAACTGCACCCTAAATTAGCCTCTAGTGCCTCATTACACTTCCCAAACATAGTTGGGCCTTGTAGGAATGCAATGACCTAAGTTTCATCTGAATTGGACTTGAATTGACCAAGATATGCTCACTTTAATGCCATATGCTCCCTAAACCCGAGTCTAAACTTCCAGGCCCAATTAGGCCCACTAGACATTTGATTGAGACTTGGAGCTCTGCATCAAAGTTATAGAGCTTTCTCTCAGCTTTCCTACAAGATAAAATGTATAATTTTTAGATGTCTAGAACTCAAGTTATGGTTAGAATACAGAAACAACGTCAAAACTCAATAATGCTAGAAAAATTCAATTAAGTCCAATTTAAGCCCAAACTTATAAAACATGTCCAAGGTCAAACAATTAAGTACATGAAGAGTATAAATCACTAAAAATGAGGGCTTATTAATGTATAAAATATGTGATAATCATTATACCACTAAGAAACCATAGATCAAGAAAATCATAGATATCAAACATTCACTTGATGAAATATGCTATAGAGATCAAAGCATGTATAGAACTAACATCATTCACCCTATATGCAATGACAAAATTAGTAAGCTAATATTCAATTAGTCACTTTATCAATGCTAAGCATACTTTTCATGTAAAGAAAGCATCTAATCATTTAAGATCAAATTATCAACAAGTATCATATAATCCATAGCATATAGAATACCATAATAGCTTAGGGATAGAAATACTTATTGAGAGAGTGATGCTTCTTTAGAGTGTTCTTCATTTATTTGTCCTTTGATTTTGTGTTTTCTTCCATTGAGTATTCCATTTCATTGCACTTGAATAAAGTCTCCTCATATCCTTCTTCATTCAACTCTTCTCATTTATCCACATATACTTGACATTTCAATATTTGATGACTATATTTGAAGCACATAGAGGCACTTACAAAGCTAACTCTAAAAGTTCTCTAAAACATAGGTTAACATCAAATATCATTTAATGCTCACTTACAAGCATAATTTAGATTGATATATAATGTAAAACATGCACCACATTATCAACCATGCAATGTTGGCTCTAACAAGAATAAAGGAAGAACATATGTACTTGAATCCAAAAGCATAGCTTAAGCATTTTCAAAGCAAGATTCAAGTTTATCAAGAAAAACTTGATCATCATCAAAACATAAATAAACATTTTGGGATAAATAATGATCATGTAAGACATGTAATATCAAGTAAGGAATTCTAGTATTCACACATGTCAATTAAGAACAAAAAGTCCCTTATTGTAATGCAAGAATTGAAAAGTCATGGAATTGTAAATTTTAAAACCATTTATATACTTCAATGTAAGAATCATTGAAGTTCAAAGGCAAGTTCAAGGCACAAGATGAATGATCTGTTGATTATTTCTATATCTTGAATACCTTGTCTTTGATCTAATTGGACTCCATATATATTTAATTGTTAACTTTTATCTGAATTTCTAGATATGAAGCCTAATCGAAGTCTTATTGCGAGACTTTGCTTAAGTAAGTTTATAAGCACTCATAATTGCGTTGTGTTTTTCAGAGATCTTTGAGTGTCTCAGTCCATTGGATTCAAACCAAGCTCAATATTCACTTGAGGAGAGAGCTAATAAGTTAAGGAGATCAATATCATCCCCTAGAAGCAAAGAGAGAAGATTATATATGAAGAATTAGGGTGAACATGAAGGAACTAAGTGACACAACCCATGCCATCAGACACTAGAGGGTCGTGTCCTTCTCTGGTACCTCAAGAAGGATCAAAATCTAAGTGAACTAAGTGACACGACTCGTGTCACCAAACACTAGGAGGGCCGTGTCCTTCTCTGGTACCTCAAGAAGGATCAAAATCTAAGTGAACTAAGTGACACAGCTTGTGTCACCAGACACTAGGGGGGTCGTGTCCTTCTTTGGCATCACAAATTGGGATCAGTTCTGAAGAATTTACCTGAAGACACGGCCCGTGTCTTAAGACACGGGGTGGGCTGTGTCCTTCTTTGACTCCAAATTATATAGCATTTCAGCTGGAAGACTCAGACACGGGGTGGGCTGTGTCATATGACACGACTAGTGTCTGCGAATCAGGAAATTAGTTTTGAATCTTAATGAAGAATTATATATCCAAAGGTTTCTATAAGGCTGTTTAGGGTTCCAAAAGGGACATCTCTGGACTGCAAGCTGCTGAAGAACTGGGAGAGAAATGTTGGATCGAAGACTGAAGATTCAGGTTCAAATTATCAGAGATCAACCAATCGTGATACTGGAAATTAGTTTGATATTCAGTTTTTCTTCTACACTTGTGTTCTTGATGATGACCTTCTTTAGTTTTTGTTTTGAATTGGAATTCACCATGTGTGGTAAAGTTTTTTTTTTGGTTAAGGGAAGATGAATCCCTAGTTTTGATTATGTGAATCCTACATACTTCTTTATTTCAATAAAGTTATGTTTTTATTCATATGTTTCTATTCTTAATTCGGTATAAAGGTTTTTATACTCTTTGCTATTTTCGAAAGTGGTAAAAGTAGGATTACTATGCGTGGTTGTAGTGGTAGGACTAGTGAGATATATGATCTAAGTAATTTAATCCCAGTATGTGATTGGACCTTAGTGTAATTAGTTTTTTGAATCTTAATGTTGTCATTAGGTAGATATAAGAGTCGTTGCTTTATATAACTAATTAGTGATTAATGATTAATTTGAGCAGTTGCTAAATTAACCAAAACTTAAGGAAAACAGAGAATTAATCTCACAATTGCATAAAGACATAATTAATCATGTTGGGATAAAGGATATGTAGGTTAGCATTATCATGTAAATCTAATGGTGGATTCCATCTCTTAACCAATCTCTTTAAATTAGTAATTCAAATTGTGTTTATTGCTGTTGCTTTAAATTTAATTCCTTTTCTTAGTTTTAATAAGCAAGACCCCCTTTTACTATTATTTGTTCTTTAGAGTTAATTTTGGAATTGATTGATAGTGTCAATTGAATTAATTTTTTGTGGATCGACTCTTACTAACTACAACTGGTTGTAAAGTTTTTATGTTTTTGGTGGAACTTGACAACTATTTTCAATCACAATCCGTAGCACACCAAATTTTGGCGTCCTTGCCGGGGAACTAATTTTCCAATTGCACTATTAATTTCTTTCCTATTTTTCACTTTATTTATGTTTTAAATTTTTTTTTACTTTGATTAATCCTTTTTGACCATTTTACAGGTGTCTATGTCCGTTGAAGAATTGGAAGAGAAAGTGAGGGACTTTAGGCACTACTACATTGATCAAATCAGCTCACATCCTCAGTTTTCCTTCTATCTATCTAATTTCTAATTCACACCTACTGACATTGAAGCTACTCGCCATATAGATATATTAAGTTCTGAGACATCTGAAGAAGAAGCGATGGCAGAAAATACACTGAAGGCGTTGGGTGCTCCAAACTTGGACCAACAACCTCTGTGCATAGAAATTCCAGAAAATGAAGAAGCATTTGAATTGAAGTCCTGCTCAATCCATCTTTTGCCATCTTTCAATGGTTTAGCCGGGGAGGATCCCAATAAGTATCTATATAAGATCCATGTGGTGTGTTCTAGCATGAAGCCTATTGGAATTCCAATAGAACAAGTCAAATTAAGAGCTTTTCCATTCTCATTGAAAGATTCCGCAAAGGAGTGGCTATACTATTTACCACCCGGATCCATTAGTTTAAGGCAGGACATGGCTCAAGCTTTACTGGATAGATACTTTCTTACCTTAAAAGTCGCAACCATCAGAAAAGAAATTTGCGGCATCTAACAAAGGCATGGAGAATCACTTTATGACTACTGGGAGAGGTTCAAGAGACTATGTGCTAGCTGCCCTCAACATCAAACTAGTGAGCAACTTCTGATTCAGTATTTTTATAAGGGTTTGTTAATAATGGACCGTAACATGATTGATGCTGCTAGTGGAGGAGCTTTGGTTAATAAGACTCCTCAAGAAGATAGGAACTTGATATCAAGGATGGCTGCAAACACTCAATAATTCTTTAACAGGAATAACACTGGAGTGAGAGCAGTTAAAGAGGTAGAATCAACTAGTTTGTAGCAACAAGTGGCCTAGTTGACGACCATGATTCAACGGTTATTGGATAATGGAAAAGCCCAGTAAAAGCTTGTGGGATCTATTGTTCTCCTGGACATCCCACTGATATGTGTCCCACTCTACAAGAGGACACAAGCAAGGAGGTAAAGGCAGTAGGGGGATATTCCGGACTTTCCACAAACTACAATCCGGGATGGAAGGATTATACTAATTTGGGCTATGGAAAGCAGCCCCAGAATCAACCTCCAGCCTATGGACCTCTAGGATTTCAACAGAGGCAAGCTCATTTCCTTTAGAGACAATAATAAGCTCAAGCTCTTAGGCAACCTGAGCCTTCACTGGAGGAGTTAATAAGGCAATTGGCCACTAGTAACATTTAATTTCAGCAGGAGCAAAAGGCCACTATGCAAAGCTTCCAACAAGAAATAATGGCCGCTATCAGTAACATACAGAACCAAGTAGGGCAGTTAGCCACAGACCTCAACAAGGTTCAGAGCTAACTTTCTGGGCTACTTCCCTCACAACCGGAAATGAATCTGAGGGAAAATGCTACTGCTATCACTTTGCGAAGTAGGAAGGTGTTAGATGAATCTACATTCTCTCCACAAGTCACTAAAAAGAAATATCAACAGCCCAAGGAGGTAAAAGAGGAGGGGCAAAACTCTAATGTCCCTAAGGTAAGTATTCTTGAACCACTTCCTAAATATGTCACTAAGGCCCCTTTTCCTAGTAGACTGGTTAAGAATAAGAAAGATGAAGTAGAAAAAGATATCTTAGAAACCTTTAGGAGAATGGAAGTTAACATTCCTTTGTTGGATGCCATTAAGCAAGTACCCCGGTATGCCAAATTCTTAAAGGAATTTTGCATTAACAAAAGAAAGTTAAAAGGAAATGAGAGGATCCAAGTGGAAGCGAATGTTTCAGCAGTAATTACCAAGAAACTCCCAACAAAATGTAAGGATCCTGATATATTCACCATACCATGTACTATAGGTAACACAAGGTTTGAGAGGGCAATGCTAGATTTAGGTGCATCCATAAATGTCATGCCTTATTCCATTTATGCATCTTTATGTCTAGGTCCTTTAGAGCCAACTGGTGTTACTATTCAATTGGCTGATAGATCTAATGCATACCCAAAGGATGTTGTTGAGGATGTGTTAGTGCAGGTGAATAAATTAGTATTTTTAGTAGACTTTTATGTGTTGGACATGGAGGAAGATAAATCCCCTAACTCTGTTCTTATTTTGTTGGGGAGACTATTTTTGAAGACTGCAAAAACAAAGATTAATGTTCACTCAGGGACATTAACCATGGAATTTGATGGGGAAAAGATCTAATTCAATATTTTTAAGGCTATGAGATACCCGAGTGATGTGCACTCTACCTGTTTGATAAACTCTTTTGATAATTTTGATTTTTTAATTCCTGTAGCTTTTGGGTCTAATCATTTTGATACTCTTGATGCAGTATTGACTCATAGCTTAGTTTCACAGAAGAGAAGAGGGATGATGAAAGAGAGCCATGTAGTGAAGATATCCATGATGTTGTGGTAGCTTTGCATGAACTCTCTTCCACTTCAGAAGGACATGAGGTTTCTTATGTTGAGCTACCAATTACTATTGATGCACATAAACCTTCTGTTGTGTAGGCACCGGAGTTGGAATTGAAAGAATTTTTTGGTCATCTAAAATATATATTCTTGGGAGAGAAGGACACACTTCTAATGATAATTGTTAAGTCACTCACCCAAGAACAAGAGGAGAAGTTAGTGGCTATTTCGAAGGAGCACAAGACGGGCATTGGTTGGACCATAGCAGATATTAAGGGTATTAGCCCCTCCATTTGTATGCATGGAATCTTAATGGAGGATGGGGCTAAACTAGTGAGACATCTCCAGAGGAGGTTGAATTCTCCTATGATGGAAGTCGTGAAGAAGGAGATATTGAAGCTCCTAAATGTGGGGGTGATCTACCCTATTTTTGATAGCAAATTAATGCCTTTTGGACTTTACAAAGTACTAGGGACGTTTCAAAAATTGGAGATCATGAATGAGGCGTTTGGAAAAACATTCAAGGTCAATGGACACCGTCTCAAGCCTTACCATGAGCTTCCGAACAGTGCAGAAGTGGAAGAGATGACTTTTCCCCATCCACATTATGAAGAACACTAAGGAGTGTCATGATGTAGGGTTGAGGACAATAAACCAAGCGCTTATTGGGAGGCAATCCAATCAAATTTGCTTTCTCTATCCTTTTTATTTTATATTTCTTTATTGTTTTCCTGTTTAGTTTCTTAAGTAAAGTAGATTTTGGTATGCCTCTTGACTGATTGCCTAGGAATCCCTAAATATCTTTGTGTTTTAGAATACTGGATTTGTGATTGAATGCATTATTTGATTGTTTGATGAGTGTGTGGAGTCCTCATAAGAGTTTTAGGGGACGAGAAACCTTGGAAATTGATAATTATGTGGGCTATTTGTGTGGTTTTCTGAGTTGCCAAGTTAGAGGAAAACATGGGGGGTGTTTCAAGACACACCCCACATTCCTAGCTAGCAGAAGCCCCAATTGCTCACAGTGCAGTACACGGTGGGGGCCGTGTCATGTTTTTATGACAGAAAGCCCCAGTTGGTCACAGAAAAATGGTGGGGGTCATGTCATAGGACACAAACTGTGTTTACATGTACAGAGGTCCCCATTTCTCTGAGAGTCTTACACGGAGGGTGCTGTGTCAAAAGACACGGCCCGTGCTTACGTGATAGTTCTTTAAAATCCTCCCTTAGGGTTTTATTTGCCACTCGCAGCCCCAAATTCTCCCATCACTTGTGTAGCTCCACCACCATCACCATTCTCTCATCCTCATCCACTTATTCCTTCCCCCAAATTTATTTCCCCCATCACTTGCGCAGCTCCACCACCATCACCATTCTCTTATCCTCATCCACCAGCTCCCTACCACCATACTTATGTAGTCATCCACCACCACACTTGCGTAGTCACTCACCACCATCACCATTCTCCATCACCATTTCACTGTAACCCACTATATTATCCACCATCCTCTTCCATAATTACATACTCCCCAAACCTCAACCATCACTGTCCCCTTCACTCATTCCCTTTTCTTCCAAATACATACCCGAAAACCTCCAAATCTTCATATTTCATCTTCTTCTCACTCCAATCTCCATTTCTATGAGTTTCACCTTCAATGCCTATAAAGAAGCACATAAAGCACACGCCCAGGAGGGAATGGGCACCTACCCTACCTCCATGAGCAGAAAACCCTCCTTAGGTACCTATTCATCCTCTAGATAGGAAGGAGTGGTTCCCACTAGGTTTTTAGATGGGGACACATTAAGAGCAATTGGTTTGTATGAAGAGGTTTTTGCTTTATTGGATAGAATAGGATGGGTCGAGTTTACGAATTTGCGTAGGCCTACCTAAGCTGACTTGACTTGTGAATTTCTTTCCACTTTTGAATGTAAATTGTACCTTTTAAGTGATCAAACTGAGTGGCCTAGAGAAATTACTTTTAAACTGTTAGGAGCACCACATGCATTGGATATTCATAAATTTAGTACAATTTTTGGTTTTCCTATGGGGCACAATTGTGTTCCCTGTGAGTTTAACTAGGAACATGTTTGGTCTAACTTGACTATTGTTGAGTCTGGTCATTATGAGCGTAAATCCTCTAAGGCCACCAAGCTCTGTTCCCCTGCCCATAGGTACCTTCAAAAAATGGTCAGCAAATACCATTTGTGCTAGGGGAGAAAGTCAGGCCACCTTTAGTAGGCCTGAATTCTTTTTTCTTCACTGTATGGTCCCTAGAGCACCTGTGAATGGGGGTTATTGGCTGTGTAACCACTTTAAACATATCGAGGCCACTAAGGCTAGCCGTATCTTAATTGGTGCTTATGTGACGAGCGCCGAACTCAATCAAAATTAAAATCGAGTTATACCTATGGCTTGTAGCATAGGAGTCAACATCGGATCGTCTCTCAAGGATTTTAGTTACAATTTAACCAAATCAAGCCAAAATTGGAAGGGGGTTAAGCATACAGAAAATTTAAATAACAGAATTCAAATAAAAATGGATAAAACAGAATTAATAAAGCAACCAATCCAAGAGAATTAACCAAACCTGATCTTAATCCATCCTTGATTATTATAGGTCCATTCAATCATCAATTAAGTCCTTGGTCTTAGATCACTTCAAGAAGCCTCTCAATGATCCACAGATCTTCTACTAGAAATGCTTCCAAGATTCAATTAATTAAGGTTAGAAAAATTAAGCATCCATCCAAATCGAAATTAACTTAAAAGCTAAGATCCAACCAAGTTAAACATTTCATCAAACACCTTCAATGCCTTGTTTAATCTCTGAGTTCATCTCTTTGCACATGATAATTAAGCAATTAACATATGAAAATTCTAATCAGACAACTAGAATTAAGAAAGACAAGAAGAAGAAGAGAAACTTGATTAATAGATGAATATAACAATTAAAGCAGAATCTCAAGATTAAGCATCAAGTTGTTCAATCTCTTGGATTGATCTAAAGGCCCTACCCCTCCATGAGAAGGGGAGAACTTAGAAAAATAAAAGAAGAGAAAATAAAATTCTAGAGAGAAGGAGGAGGAAGAAGTTCTAGAGAGAAGAAGAGAAAAGTGTAGAATAAGAGGTATTTTTGCCTCGCCTCGGATTTCTTCCTAAAACTCCTAAAAATATCTCCTATTTTGGCCTCACATGATTAGAATCCACTTAAATACAAAGTTGGGTCCATTATGAGCAATTGGGCCTAAACCCCAAGCAATTTGGGGTTCTACAACTCAAGTTATGATTAAAACAATATCAAAGGGTCACTAAACTCGTATTCTGCCTTTCAGGCCTAATTCAGTCCACTAGAAATCCGATTGAGACTTTGAGCTCTTCATCAAAGTTGTAGAGCTTCTTCTCAAATTTTCTACAAGGTAAAATTCATAATTATCAGATATCTAGAACTTAAGATATGACTAAAATACAAAAATAGTGTAAATGACTAAACATGAGGGTTTATTAATGTATAGAATATGTGATTATCAAATTCTCTCACACTTAACTTTTTGCAAAACACATAAGACCAAAACTAGGGAACAAGGGATCAATATAAAAACTAAAAAACTAAAAACTCTAAAAGACTCAAATTCCAATGACATTCAATAATGCAAAAGTTTACAAGCAAGAAGAGCAATAAAAGATTCAAGGGGACAAAACATTGATGAATTAAATTTTCTTCACATATCAAACTAACAAGCAAGGTAACTTCAAATTGAAAAACATGAATCAAGAATGATGGATCCTCACACAAGATACACTTTCAGACCCTCAAGTGTTTACAAGGTAAGTATTTCACTTAATTCAACTCATGAAGAATTGCACTACCATAAGCTTGCTTATCTTCTATTTCTCCACAACTTAAACACATACACACACAAATCAAGAGGACTTTATTCAAGGTTATAATGGAGCCAAGGTAAGGGAAGGAAAAAATATGGATATGGCAAGATAAATACCAAAGAGAAAGAAAGAGCATTGAGAAGGAACTCAAATGACACGTAACAAACAAGAAATTTTATTCCCAACTCCAAATAATGCACATTCTCTATATATATTTCATTCTCTTATTTTTTTTTATATTTTTTACACAATCTTTCTTGAATTTATTCTTTTTCTCTCTGTTTTTTTACATTCTATTTTTTTTCTTTTTTTCCTTTTTTTATCTTGTATCTTTTTTCTGTATATCACCAAATATCTTGCATGTTGCACATCAAATTACACAACCCCCACACTTGAACTACTAATTATCCACAACCAAAAGAGCTCCTCCGATGAAAATGAACCAATGCTCTCCCATTCCCTAAGGTAAGGTAAAAATATGGTTTTTCACATAAGGCATATAATGAGCTAAAACAAAGAATATGCAAGTAGGCTCAAGGGGGTTAAACAAAGGAAAATGATGCAAGGTTGGTTGTTTGACCAAAGTAGTTAATCAAGAAGGAATGCCTCAATCATTTTCATGTATGCAAGTGAAAAATGTAGCCTAAAAAAGAATCAAAGTAAGTTCTAGAGTGATCAATTGACATGAGTGAAAAACACACAAGAAAGAGGAGAATGGTGCAAATGTTAAATCCACTAATAGGCTCAAAATCTCACAAGGTACGTATCTATCAAACTTAATCCACCAATTCAAACATCCACCACCAAGCATATCAAATTCAAGAAGAAAGAAAATTTATTCAATCATGTTATGAACCTTGAATTTCAATTGTCTCAAACTCTTAAACTTCACAAACCTCAAAACATCATTAGAAAATAATTAAAAACACAAACACATTTTAAAAACAAATAGAAAACAAAATTGAAAAATAGCAAAAATATAAAAAAATAGAAAATCAAAAATAGAAATTAGAAACAGTTGAATTCAATAACAATAGAATTTAGCAAAGAATAGCGAAAAAATCAACACAAAGAGAAATTAAAGTAGCAAAAAATTAAAATAGCAAAAAATTAAAATAGTAGAAATTAAAAACAGAAACAATTAAAAATAGAAATAAGAAATAAAATCAGAAATAGTAAAAAGTAAAAAAATCGAAACAAATTGCTTAAAATAAAATTTAGCAACAACAAAAAATAGAAACAGAATCCAAAAATGAAATTTAACAAGAAAATGGTAAAAATAGAAAATATCAAGTAAACAACAATGTAAATGATAGAAATAAAAATAACAACAACAAAATAGTAAAAGCAGATACAAAAACATCGAAACATCAAAACAATGAAATGTAAATTTGGAAACATGAAAAACAAATGAGAGATAGTAAATTAAAAATTACAAAACCAGAAAGTTAAATACCAGCAATATTAAAATTGAAAATAGCAACAAAAACAGAATGCTAAAATCCTCCCCCACACTTAAATTCTACATTGTCCTCAATATAAAGCTCAACAGACAAACAACATCCATCAAAATCATCAAGTAATGAAGGATAAGTAAAATAAAGGACAGGGAAAGAAAATAAACATCTTTATCAAGTGAAAAAGACTTCCACCAAGGTCCCATTGCTTGAAGTGAGATGACTGAGACAAAGTGAAGTGTGAAGTAGGACTGGAAACATGACTTGAAGTAGGAAAGCTTCCACTGGGGTCTCATCGGCCTTCCTTAATTTCCGTGTCAACACCACTAGAATGCAATATCTGTACTTGATCAATGTCATTTTCCTTGTTTATGTTGGACCACGACTCAAAAACAAAATCCACCACAGTAATGATCGCCATCCGGTGATTCTCTGAGTATTCTACAATGGCCTTCCGCTCAAGGGTAGGTGGTTGCAGCACTGAAATTAATTCTGTTGATTTAACTACAGCATCACCTGTAATCTGTATACAATCTTCCAAAACAACATGATCATATCTCATAGAAGGAGGAAATTCAGAATATGCAGCATCATCTCCTATACATGCAAGAATTTCAGAACATGTAGCATACATATTAGCCCCATCAGAAACAACACATCCAGAACATTCAGAAAAATCAACACTATCCAAAAATTCCACAATTTTAGGAAATTCAACTAGCATATCATCAATAAGCAAATCAATGACATCTAATTGAAAAATAGAATGTTCTTCTAAAGGATGTTTCATGGCAATAAAGATATTGAATTAAACTAAGTTATCCCCATATTCCATGGAAAGGGTATGATGCGTGAAATCCGCAAGTGTACGGTTTCATCGTCAAGTAATAAAAAGATCGAATCCACAGGGACTGTGTCTATGAATACTAATTAATTAATTAATTCAATTAAGTTAAACAAAAGGGAATATGATTGTTGATTGATAAGAACGTAGTAACAAAACAATTAAATAAAAATCAAGAAAACAGAATTTAGGACGAAAACAGCAAGTTATCAAGAAGGGGGTTTTCAGATTTAATAAAGCTTCCAAGATTGGGGTACCACAATGATACAAGACAAATCCTAATTGACAACCCTTTTATTAAAACTCAAATTCAATTGAAGGTGAATTACCCAAAATTAGTTAATGTTCTCTTTCAAGATACAAGATCCGTGCCCAATTAAACCAATTCCTACTTTCGTGGTAATTGAATTTAAATCGAACCCATTACGCTTTGTGGTAATTCATTAAATCCTCAAAAGGCTAAAACTACTCTCGTGATTTAGACCTTAAGTTCAATTCTTATAGTTCCAACACTTAGGTTCACCTCTCAGTATGTCCCTAAATGCCTATGAGATGCAAATAAGTGGCTACCAAATTCACATGAATAAAAGCAATAAGAATTGAATCAATGAACAATCGAGATTAATAAAAAGGGAAACAACGTCAATTCATCATTATCAATGTATCAAAGGGCATTGTCCAATCCTAGAAACAAATGTAACTACTCAGACATCAAGAAGAAGAAAACAGAATTCAAACTTAAAAACATCCCAAACCCGTAACAATCAAAGAAGAAGAAGAAGGATAAAGAAATCAAGCCTCCTTCGTGCCTCCTTTTGAACTAGGTTTCAATTCAAGATAGAATACCCTAATAGCAATCAGAACATCTATTTATAGCCTAGGGTTTTTATGGGCTAAAAGCCCCCAAAAGAAATAAAAATAGAAAACTAAAATCTGCTGCGCACCCCGAACCACGACCGTGGTTGATTCTGAGTTGGAGGTTTTGCTGCTATCTTCAAACCACGGCCGTGGTGTAGACCACGGCCAGGCCGTGGTTGAGTCTGCTTCAAATTTCTTGAATTTCTTGGTTCCCACGAACCATAGCCGTGGTAGAGACCACGGGCAGGCCGTGGTGCCCTCTGGAATGGCCTTTTTGGCACCTTTATTGCTATCCATTAAGCTCCAACTTCAAACATGCAAGCATTCTATTCAATCTAAGGCTAATTCAACATTAATCCTGCATAAGAACACCAAAAACACGGTAGTTATCCGAACTAAGGGAAAAATAAACCAAAAGGGAAACTAAAACGCCTAAAATGCTCAAGAATACATGCAAAATAAGAACAAAACATGATGTTGTTTCACACACATCAAATCCCCCCAAGCTTAAGACTTTGCTTGTCCTCAAGCAAAAATTAAAGCCAAACCAAGAAGTGGGATCAAAAGAAAATAATGAATGAGGAACCCAAGAAAACAATATCCAAGCAATAGGCTAAGGCAAACAAAGAATCTGAGAGGTAATCAAAATCAAGTCCAATTAGAGGCTAAGTTCTCAGAAATCATGCATCCTCACTGATTGAATCAAGTTTACTCTACTAACCACACTCAAAGTGTTTAAGGGTGAAAACCATACGCTCAAAATCCATCAAAGAAAATGCACTCCATATGCTTGATAAGAAACCAAATTTCCACTAATAATCAGCATACATGCAAGAATCAAAAGGTCTTTCAAGGGTTGTAATGGGGCCATGGGAATGATGTTAGGTAGGGTAGAGAAAGGAAGGTATATACAAAGGGCTCATCAAGATTTTCAATAAACACAAGAAATCCAATAGAACATAAATGGAGCAAAGACAATCTTTCAATCTAAAACATAACTCCACATTTCAAAGAATTTTCTTCCTTTCTTTTCCTTCTTCTCTTTCTCCTCTTTTTCAAGCTTTCATCTTATGATTTTCTTTTATTTTCTTTTTCTATTTTTTTTCTCTTTTTTTTTAAGGAAGAGGAAGAGGAAGAGGAAGCTCAAATACATATAATTCCCAATACAACTTTCAAACAACTTTCAAGCCCAATTCGCTCCATTTAATATTCTAAATGATAACCAACAATGTTTCAGCATAGGTATCAAGAAAACAAGTATGCAATAAGCTCAAATTGGGCAACTAGTGGATGAAAGTATAACAAATTCAGAAGACCAGAAAAAATACCTAAGATGCCTTAATCATATTCAAGCATGCAACCAAAAATTTTGCCTCAAAATGGTTTCAAATCAAGTTCTAGAGCACAAGATCAATGAGGAATATCACTCAACACAAAGAATGGGAACAAAAATCATACAGTGCATAAGTCCCAAATAGGCTCAAAACTCACATTTAGAGGTTTAAAAATTCAATGAGATGCACAAATTCAGAGAACATTATGCTAATTATCAACTATCAAAAGATCACCTCTACTATCAATTAAAACAATGCCTGTAGCCTATCACAAGAATTAACAATTAGGTTCCAAATCAATACTATCTCAAAATCCTCAAAAGAGAGGGGCACAAGTTCAACCAAAAATCCAAGAGATATGATGGTGTGAAAATGCAACATGAAAATGCAATGCAAAACAAGACATGAGAATGCATGAAACTAATGAGAATGAAAATAAGAAAATGAAAATGAAAATACCCCCCAAGCTTAGAACTTACATTGTCCCCAATGTAAAAATCTAAAACAAGAGAAGGGATAAAAGAAAAGAACTCACTGCGGTGGTGGAAAAACTTCTGGTGTTCAATCCATGGCCATAGAATTTTTCATGGGCTGAGTGTGGAACCTTCTGATCTCTCTCTTCTTCTAAATATGACTTCAAGAAGGGGTCAAATCTAAACAAAATCCAAAAGACAAACATCAAAACAACAATCTACCACAAAAAATTAAAATAAAAAGAAGAAATTAAAAGGAAAAACAAAAACAAAGGAACTTGGGTTGCCTCCCAAGAAGCGCTTGTTTAAAGTCTTTAGCTTGACTTTGGTCTGGTTTTTGTGCTCAGGTGATGTCAATGGAGTAGTGCTCAGTCCCTACTCCTTCAAAGTGTTTCACTCTCTGGCCATTTATCATGAAAGGCTTATGACCTTCTTTCTGCACCTCAAGCACACCGTAGGATAAAACTCGAACAATCTCATATGGTCCTGACCATTTTGACCATAACTTATTAGGACAGAAACGTAGAAGCGAGTTATTAAGAAGAACTTTATCCCCGATGTTAAATACACGCTTCTCGACACACTTATCACTCTGCTTCTTAGGTCCTTCCTTGCAGGGCATAGCATCAGTCACTGATTCCTGTATACCTGAAAGCACAACACTATCCATAACTTTAGTAGCATCAATGCGATTACATGAATTTAAGGAATTAGAATTTTTTTCAGAATTAAAAACATCAAAAACTACTTCCTCATCATTCAATCGCAAAGTCAATTTTCCTTCATGGACATCAATGATCGCCCGTCTAGTGGCAAGGAATGGGCGCCCAAGTATGATCGGCATTGTAGCATTAGCTTCCATATCAAGCACAACAAAATCCACAAGCATATAAAATTTACCAACCTTAATGGAAACATCCTCCAAGATGCCTACGGGGTACTTGACTGACCGATTCGCCAATTGAAGAGAGATAGTTGTGGATTTCAGCTCACCCACTTCCAACTTTTTACACACAGAAAGGGGCATAAGACTAACACTAGCCCCCAAATCACACAGAGCTTTATCAAAACTGGTATTCCCAATCAAGCAAGGAATAGAGAAGCTGCCAGGATCCTTGACTTTAGGAGGCAACTTATTTTGGATCAAAGCGCTACACTCCTCAGTTAATGCTACGGTTTCATACTCCTCTAGCTTTCTCTTATTAGACAAAATGTCCTTAAGAAATTTAGCATAGGTAGGCATTTGTTTTAATGCCTCAGTGAAAGGTACATTAATATATAATTTCTTAAGAACCTCTAGGAACTTCCCAAACTGCTTATCTAGCTTGGCCTTGGCCAATCTTTGAGGAAAGGGCACTGGGGGTTGGTATGGCTCAGGGGGTACATACTTAGACACTTTCTCATTGGTCTCTTTTTCTTCTAAGGGTTGTGTCCAAGTTGTTTCTTTTTCGTTATCCCTCCCATCTTTGTCATTTTCCCCCTTTGCTTTGGAATCTTCTAGTTGCTTTCCACTTCTTAAACTCACAGCCTTACAATGTTCATTAGGATTTATTTCAGGCTGTCCTGAAAATTTTTCGTGTGGTCTATATGAAGAGCTAGCTTGTTGGGCTATTTGAGTTTCTAACATCTTGTTATGAATAGCTAAATTATTAACCTTAGATGTCAAATCCTTAATAGCCTCACTAACAACTTGACCATGGTGCCTAAACTCTTCATTTTGTTTGGTTTGACTCTCTACAAAATTTTCAAGGAGAATTTCGAGTTTAGACTTTTGTACCTGGGGGAATCCAATAGAAGGTTGAGCACTACCTTGTCCAGCTTGATTTTGATTGTTTCGATAGGAGAAGTTGGGATGAGACCTCCAACCGGGATTGTAAGTCTGTGAATATGGATCATTGCGCACCTTTGGTGGAATGTCATAGAAATTGTGGCATGATTCCACTTGCTCCACCGATGCACCATGTGAGGAACCCTTTTCAGCTTGG
The DNA here is from genome assembly GCA_029884595.1 of Ormosia semicastrata. Taxonomy (NCBI): domain Eukaryota; kingdom Viridiplantae; phylum Streptophyta; class Magnoliopsida; order Fabales; family Fabaceae; genus Ormosia; species Ormosia semicastrata. Next base: position 49,533,521 of record JAQQTO010000053.1, on the reverse strand, counting down.
CATTCCACACTCATATGTCCCTGTACTCCACAAATCTCACAAAAGATGTTAGTAGCACTTATGACATTAGCACTAGCTCTTTCAAGCTTATCAAAACGTTTATTCAATGAGTCAAACTTAGCCATAATTAAACTAACACCATCCACCTCAAACTTACCTTCCGAGAGCTTTCTCGGGTTGTTACCTCTTTCACTGGCCCATTGGTGATGGTTTGCAGCGACACTTTCAATAATCTCATAGGCTTCTGTCAACCTTCTGTTCATTAAAGCTCCACCAAATTTCATGCGAGTCAAGAGACACCTTCAAAGAATATTCTAATCCATTGTAGAAGGTGTGAACGATCAACCACTTCTCTAACCCGTGGTGTGGGCAGGCTTCCAGCAAAGTCTTATATCTATCCCAAGCTTCTGACAATGACTCTCCATCTTTCTGAACGAAGCTTGTGATTTGGGTCCTTAGGTGAGCAGTCTTGGAAGGTGGAAAGAATTTCTCCAAAAAAGCTTGCTCCAATTGATTCCATGTGGTTAATGTATTAGTGGGTACCGATTTCAACCAAGCTCTAGCCTTGTCCCTTAATGATAATGGAAACAATCAGAGGCGAATGGCATCAACTGAGACACCTTTAATTTTGAGAGTCTCACAGAATTCTAAGAACATCTCCACATGATCATTTGGGTCCTCCGAGGGTAAACCTCCAAACTGGTTCTGCCTTATCATAGAAAGTAAGGCAGGAGGTATGGTGAAGTACCTGGCTTCAATGTCTGGCCGAGCAATCCCAGATCGCAAACCCCGAGCATTAGGGGCTGCATACTCTTTTAAAGGTTTATTATCTTCAGCTGCTGCCATGACAAGTGTTGGTTCAGATTTTTCTCTTACTCTTTGCCTTTGTTGTCTTCTCATTCTACGTAAAGTTCTTTCAATTTCTGGATCTGCTTCAACAAGAGTCCCAGAACGTCTAGTACTTTGCATAAACCAGAGAAATTACCTGCAGAGAGTCAAAGAGAAAACAAGAACGCAATAATATGGTAAAAATAAAAAGGTTTACAATAATTAAATTAAAAATTAAACAGATATTCAAGAAAAACACAATTCCCGGCAACGGCGCCAAAAACTTGATGCGTGAAATCCGCAAGTGTACGGTTTCGTCATCAAGTAATAAAAAGATCAAATCCACAGGGACTGTGTCTATGAATACCAATTAATTAATTAATTCAATTAAGTTAAACAAAAGGGAATATGATTGTTGATTGATAAGAACGTAGTAACAAAATAATTAAATAAAAATCAAGAAAACAGAATTTAGGACGAAAACAGCAAGTTATCAAGAAGGGGGTTTTCAGATTTAATAAAGCTTCCAAGATTAGGGTACCACAATGATACAAGACAAATCCTAATTGACAACCCTTTTATTAAAAATCAAATTCAATTGAAGGTGAATTGCCCAAAATTAGTTAATGTTCTCTTTCAAGATACAAGATCCGTGCCCAATTAAACCAATTCCTACTTTCGTGGTAATTGAATTTAAATCGAACCCATTACGCTTTGTGGTAATTCATTAAATCCTCGAAAGGCTAAAACTACTCTCGTGATTTAGACCTTAAGTTCAATTCTTATAGTTCCAACACTTAGGTTCACCTCTCAGTACGTCCCTAAATGCCTATGAGATGCAAATAAGTGGCCACCAAATTCACATGAATAAAAGCAATAAGAATTGAATCAATCAACAATCGAGATTAATAAAAAGGGAAACAACGTCAATTCATCATTATCAATGTATCAAAGGGCATTACCTAATCCTAGAAATAAATGTAACTACTCAGACATCAAGAAGAAGAAAACAGAATTCAAACTTAAAAACATCTCAAACCCGTAACAATCGAAGAAGAAGAAGAAGGATCAAGAAATCAAGCCTCCTTCGTGCCTCCTTTCGAACTAGGTTTCAATCCAAGATAGAATATCCTAATAGCAATCAGAACATCTATTTATAGCCTAGGGTTTTTATGGGTTAAAAGCCCTCAAAAGAAATAAAAATAGAAAACTTAAATCTGCTGCGCGCCCCGAACCACGGCCGTGGTGGCCACCACGGCCAGGCCGTGGTTGATTCTGAGTTGGAGGTTTTGCTGCTGTCTTCAAACCACGACAGTGGTGTAGACCACGGCCAGGCCGTGGTTGAGTTTGCTTCAAATTTCTTGAATTTCCTGGTTCCCATGAACCATGGCCGTGGTAGAGACCACGGGCAGGCCGTGGTGCCCTCTGGAATGGCCTTTTTTGCACCTTTATTGCTATCCATTAAGCTCCAACTTCAAACATGCAAGCATTCCATTCAATCTAAGGCTAATTCAACATTAATCCTGCACAAGAACACCAAAAACACGGTAGTTATCCGAACTAAGGGAAAAACAAACCAAAAAGGAAACTAAAACGCCTAAAATGCTCAAGAATGCATGCAAAATAAGAACAAAACATGATGTTGTTTCATACACATCAGGGTACCAACATGCAAATCAATTTTACTTTTTACAGTTTTCAAGAAGGGTTTACCTAAAATCAACGGTGGCTGACTAAATGCAGATTCCTTATCCATTTTTAGAACATAAAAATCTACTAGAAATATTAAATCATTTACCATTTCCAAAACATCCTCAAGCACTCCTACAAGATGAGTCGTGCTCCTATTTGCTAGCTGAATTACTACTCCGATTGGCTTCAACTCTCTAAGCCACAGAGATTCAAAAACTGATTGTTGCATCACATTGATCGAAACACCCAAATCTAACATTGCATGAGGAAATTGCTTGTTGCCTATTATACAAGGAATGGTGAATGTTTCCAGGATCCTTGCATCAGGGGCATGTTTGGTTGGATCAAGGTAGAAACATTTCTTCCCATGCTCTCTTTCTTATTTCCTTTTAACTTTCTCTTATGAATGCACAGCTCCTTCAAGAATTTAGCATACTTTGTAATCTGCTTGATTGCATCCAGGAGGGGGATATTGATTTCCACATTCCTGAATGTCTCTATGACTTCTCCTTCCATTTCTACTTTCACTATTTGCTTGGACTGTGTGACTCTATTTGGGAAAGGTAGTGGAATGGCCAAATCTGGATTCTTTGGACATTTCTTCTAGCATGGATTTTTGCACTGAACTATTTATTTTTTGTGAATTTTGTTGTTTCTGGTCTATCTCAGGTTCCTGCTCAGGTTGCTGAATAGGTTGACTAGGACCATCAACTTCTTTGCCACTTCTCAAGGAAATGACATTTACATTGCCTATTGGGTTTTTGACTGTTTGCGAAGGCAATTGGCCCAATCCTTGACTTTTCAACTCACTCATAGTAGTTGCCAACTGCCCAATTTGAGTTTATAAATTCTGAATGGTAGCATTGACATTCTGCTGGAACTGAATGTTGTTTGTGGCTATCTGTTTCATTAAGTCATCCAATGATGACTCGGCTGGAGTGGCTACTTGACTTAGTAGCATGAGGGGCTACTGCATAGGTGGCTGTCTGAATGCAGGTGGTTGGTATTGCTGACCAAAATTCCCATATCTCATGTTGGGATGGTCCCTCCAACCAGGGTTATAAGAATTAGAAAATGGATTATATCTTGGTTGTTGTTGAGACTGCTGATGTTGAGGTCTACCAAGAAAAATACCACCTGCTGCAACTAATTGCTCTAGAAAAATAGAACCACCATCCTAAAGTGTGGGCCAAGTATCTGTAGGATGAGATAGACAAGAGCAAATTTTGCACACCATTGCAGCCATTTGCATAGGTGGTTGTTGTCCTACTGCTAACTGCCTCACCAAAGAAATCAATTCATCCAATCTGTGTTCCATTCTCTATTGGTCTACAAGAGAGATTTGGATCTCATTTACACTTCTGGTTAGAGTTACCATTCTTGTCCCAAATTGCTGTGTATTGGCAGCCATGTTTGCTATCAAGTCTCTAGCAGCAATAGGAGTCTTATCTATTAGAGCTCCTTCACTGGAAGCATCCATCATGCATCTGTCCATTTGCATCAGCCCCTCATAAAAGTATTGGATCAATAATTGATCACTAATTTGGTGGTGTGAACAACTTGAACACAACTTTTTGAATCTCTCCCAATACTCATGCAAGGTCTCACCAGAAATTTGCATAATGCCACATATGTCTTTCCGAATTGTAGTAGCTCTGAAGGCAAGAAAGAATATCTCTAAGAACAACCTCTTCATATCATTCCAACTCCTGACTGAACCTGGTGAAAGATAAAATAGCTAATCCTTGGCCGCATCACCAAGTGAGAAAGGGAATGCCCTCAGCTTGATATGCTCCTCAGGGATCCCATGCTGCTTCATGGTAGAACAAACCACATGGAACTCCTTCAAGTGTTTATAGGGGTCCTCACCTACAAGACCGTGAAACTTGGGTAACAAGTGTATCGATCCAGATTTTAACTTAAAGTCAGCTTCAAGATCAAGATATTGAATGCACAAAGACTGGTAAGTTACATTAGGAGCAGAAAGTTCCTTAAGGGTCCTATCATGCATGTTATCAGCCATGGTTGCAAAATCACTAGAACTCTTGGATGCAATGACAGATTCAACACTGGCAGATTCAATGTTACAATTAAATTTAGAAGCAATTCTTTCACTTAGCCTACGAGCTCTAATCAACCTATGCAACGTTCCATCAATCTCATGATCAAGTTCAAGCAAGATATTAGGATTAGACCTAGTCATCGACCAATCAAGGCTAACAGGTGTTAAGATGCCAGAAACACAAAATCATGCAAATCTACACTACAGAAATGGCTAGAAAACATTAAAAAAATCAAATGAATTTTAAAAATCATGGGACCACCACAGGATGAAAATTACAATTTTTTAGAAAATTATCATGTAGAGAAAATATTTCAAAAATTGAAAAAGTGGTCTAAATGATGGAATTTGGCTTACAAATGAATATGTAGCACAATGTCCTGCCCCTCGCAAATGGATTTTTTTTTTATTTATTGCAAAAAAATTAGTCCATTTAGAGATACCAAAACAATTACAGAATTTACCGCTATATCCCCAGTTTGCTCAAAACTCCTACTAGATGATGGAATTTGGCTAAAATCCCAACAGATGATCCCAAGAGGATCTCTCTGCTCAGAATGGTGATTTAACCTTAGAGACCAAGTTTCAGCTCAAAACTTCATAGCCAGAATTGCACTAGTCTACCCCTGCACCCGAAGAGATCAGAAAATGGTGAAAAATTGTTAGTAGGGTATAAAACAGTGTTAGGCAAGTAGGATCTCATCCAAAATGAGTGAATGATACTTACAAGGACATCTTGCAATGTAATTTTCAATAATGGCAGCAAAAGGATGACTAATAGTAGCAAAAACTAATGGAACAGTAACCAAGTAGCAGAATTGCAATGCAGCAGATAATTGAACAATTATGTTAGTGTTGTAGTAGAATTATCAATTGTGTTATGTTATGAAATGCAATTGTAAGGAAATCATGCAATCCACAATAACAGAATGTAATGCAATGTAGTAGAATCTAATGCAACAGTAACCAGAATTATGCAGTGCAAAGGCAGTTTAGCAGAATGGCAGTTATGAGCAGAATGAATGAACAAGAATTAGTTGTTAGTAAGAACAAGAGTTAGTATGATACATAATGTGATCAGATTGCAACTATTAATCCCCGGCAATGGCACCAAAATTTTGATGAATGCCGAACTCAATCAAAATTAAAACTGAATTATACCTATGGCTTGTAGCATAGGAGTCAACACCGGATCGTCTCTCAAGAATTTTAGTTGCAATTTAACCAAATCAAGCCAAAATTGGAAGGGGGTTGAGCATACAGAAAATGTAAATAACAGAATTCAAACAAAAATGAATAAAACAGAATTAATAAAGCAACTAATCCAAGAGAATTAACCAAACCTGATCTTAATCCATCATTGATTATTATAGGTCCATTCAATCATCAATCAAGTCCTTGGTCTTAGATCACTTCAAGAAGCCTCTCAATGATCTACAGATCTTCTACTAGAAACGCTTCTAGGATTCAATTAATTAAGGTTAGATAAATTAAGCATCCATCTAAACCGAAATTAACTTAAAAGCCAAGATCCAACCAAGTTAAACATTTCATCAAACACCTTCAATGCCTTGTTTAATCTCTGAGTTCATCTCTTTGCACATGATAATTAAGCAATTAACATATGAAAATTCTAATCAGACAACCAGAATTAAGAAAGACAAGAAGAAGAAGAGAAACTTGATTAATAGATGAATATAATAATTAAAGCAGAATCTGAAGATTAAGCATCAAGTTGTTCAATCTCTTGGATTGATCTAAAGGCCCTACCCTTCCATGAGAAGAGGAGAACTTAAAAAAATAAAAGAAGAGAAAACAAAATTCTAGAGAGAAGGAGGAGGAAGAAGTTCTAGAAAGAAGAAGAGAAAAGTGTAGAATGAGAGGTGTTTTTGCCTCGCCTCGGATTTCTGCCTAAAACTCCTAAAATTACCTCCTATTTTAGCCTCACATGATTAGAATCCACTTAGATACAAAGTTGGGTCTATTATGAGCAATTGGGCCCAAACCCCAAGCAATTTGGATTCTACAACTCATGTTATGATCAAAACAATATCAAAGGGTCACTAAACTTGTATTCTAACTTTTAGGCCCAATTCGGTCCTTTAGGCATCCGATTGAGACTTTGAGCTCTTAATCAAAGTTGTAGAGCTTCTTCTCAGTTTTCCTACATGGTAAAATACATAATTATTAGATATCTAGAACTCAAGATATGACCAAAATACAAAAATAGTGTAAAACCTCAACAATGCTGGGAATTATCAATTAAGCCCAATTTGAGCCCAAACTTATAAAACACAACCAAGCTAAAAAAATTAAAGACATGGAAGGTGTAAATGACCAAACATAAGGGTTTATTAATGTATAGAATATGTGATTATCAAATTCTCCCACACTTAGCTTTTTGCACTCTTAAGCAAAACACATAAGACCAAAACTAGGGAACAAGGGATCAACATAAAAACTAAAAAACTAAAAACTCTAAAAGATTCAAATTCTAATGACATTCAATAATGCAAAAGTTTACAAGTAAGAAAAGTAATAAAATATTCAAGGGGACAAAACATTCATGAATTAAAATTTCTTCACATCTCGAACCAACAAGCAAGGTAGCTTCAAACTGAAAAACATGAATCATGAATAATAGATCTTGACACAAGATACACTCTCAAACCCTCAAGTGTTTACAAGGTAAGTATTTCACTCAATTCAACTCATGAAGAATTGCACTACCATAAGCTTGCTTATCTTCTATTTCTCCACTACTCAAAATACATGCACACACAAATGAAGAGGACTTTATTCAAGGTTGTAATGGGGCCAAGGTAAGGGAAGGAAACAATATGGATATGGCAAAATAAATACCAAAGAGAATGAAATAGCATTGGGAAGGAACTCAAATGATAAGTAACAAACATGAAATCCCCAACTCCAAATAATGCACATTCTCTTTATATATTTCCTTCTCTTATTTTTTATTTTTATTTTATTTTTTTCATGACGTTTCTTGAATTTATTCTTTTTCTCTCTTTTTTTTACATTCTATTTTTTTTCTTTTTTTTATCTTCTTTTTTTTTTATATCACCAAACATCTTGCATATTACACATTAAATTACACAACCCCCATACTTGAACTACTAATTACCCACAAGCAAAAGAGCTCCTCCAATCAAAATGAACCAATGCTCTCTGATTCCCTAAGGTAAGATAAAAACATGATTTTTCACATAAGGCATATAATGAGCTAAAATAAAGAATATGCAAGTAGGCTCAAGGGGGTTAAACAACGGGAAATGATGCAAGGTTGGCTATTTGGCCAAAGTAGTAAATCAAGAAAGAATGCCTGAATCATTTTCATGCATGCTAGTGAAAAATGTAGCCTAAAAAAGAATCAAAGTAAGTTCTAGAGTGATCAATTGATATGAGTGAAAAATACACAAGAAAGAGGAGAATGATGCAAATGTTAAATCGACCAATAGGCTCAAAATCTCATAAGGTATGCATCTATCAAACGTAATCCACCAATTCAAACATCCACCACTAAGCATATCAAATTCAAGAAGAAAGAAAATTTATTCAATCATGTTATGAACCTTGAATTTCAATTGTCTCAAACTCGTAAACTTCACAAACTTCAAAACATTATTGGAAAACAATTAAAAACACAAACACATTTTAAAAACAAATAGAAAATAGAATTTAAAAATAGTAAAAACTCAAAAATAGAAAATCAAAAACAAAAATTAGAAACAACAAATTCAATAACAACATAATTTAGTAGCACTAGCGTAAAATCAAAGACAAGAGAAATTAAAATAGCAAAAAATTAAAACAACAAAAAAATTAAAGTAGCGAAAATTAAAAACAAGAAATAGTAAAAACAAAAATAAGAAATAAAATCAAAAATAGTAACAAGCAAAAAAAATAGAAACAAAATGCTTAAAACAGAATTTAGCAACAACAAAAAATAGAAAGCAGAAACCAAAAATGAAATTTAATAGTAAAACAAAAAAATAGAAAATATCAAGTAAATAACAATGTAAATGATAGAAATAAAAATAGCAATACTAAAACAAGAAAAAACAGATACAAAAACATCGAAACATCAAAACAATAGAAACAAAATTTGGAAACATGAAAAACAGAAACAAAGATAGTAAATTGAAAATAGCAAAACCAGAAAGTTAAATAGTAGCAATATTAAAATTGAAAATAGCAACAAAAACAGAATGCTAAAATTCTTCCCCACACTTAAATTCTACATTGTTCTCAATGTAAAGCTCAACAGGCAAACAACATCCATCAAAATCATCAAGTAATGAAGGACAAGTAAAATAAAGGACAGGGAAAGAAAAAAAACATTTTTATCAAGTGAAAAGACTTCCACAAAGGTCCCATTGCTTGAAGTGAGATGATCGAGACAAAGTGAAGCTTGAAGCAGGACTGGAAACATGACTTGAAGCAAGAGAGCTTCCACTAGGGTCCCATTGGCCTTCCTTAATTTCCATGTCAACACCACTAGAATGCAATATATGTACTTGATCAATGTCATTTTCCTTGTTTATGTTGGACAATGGCTCAAAAACAAAATCCACCACAGTAATGACTGTCATCCGGTGATTCTCTGAGAATTCTGCAATGGCCTTCCGCTCAAGGGTAGGTGGTTGCGGCACTGAAATTAATTCTATTGATTTAACTGTAGCATCACCTGTAATCTGTATACAATCTTCCAAAACAACATGATCATATCTCATAGAAGGAGGAAATTCAGAATATGCAGCATCATCTCCTATACATGCAAGAATTTCAGAACATGCAGCACACATACTAGCCCTATCAGAAACAACATATCCAGAACATCCAAAAAAATCAACATTATCCAAAAATTCCACAATTTCAGGAAATTCAGCTAGCATATCATCATGCATATCATCAACAAGCAAATCAATAACATCTAACTAAAAAATAGAATGTTCTTCTAAAGGATGTTTCATGGCATCAAAGATATCGACTTAAACTAAGTTATATCCATATTCCATGGAAAGGGTACCAGCATGCACATTAATTTTACTTTTTACAGTTTCTAAGAAGGGTTTACCTAAAATCAATGGTGGCTGACTAAATGCAGATTCCTTATCTATTTTCAGAACATAAAAATCTACTAGAAATATTAAATCATTTACCATTACCGAAACATCCTCAAGCACTCCTACAAGATGAGTCGTGCTCTTATTTGCCAGCTGAATTACTACTCTGATTGGCTTCAACTCTCCAAGCCGTAGAGATTCAAAAACTGATTGTGGCATCACATTGATCGAAGCACCCAAATCCAACATTGCATAAGGAAATTGCTTGTTGCCTATTATGCAAGGAATGGTGAATGTTTCAGGATCCTTGCATTTAAGGGGCATGTTTGGTTGGATCAAGGTAGAAACATTTCTTCCCATGCTCTCTTTCTTATTTCTTTTCAACCTTCTCTTTTGAATGCACAGCTCTTTCAAGAATTTAGCATACTTTGGAATCTGCTTGATTGCATCCAGGAAGAGAATATTGATTTCCACCTTTCTGAATGTCTCTATGACTTCTCTTTCCATTTTCGCTTACACTGTTTGCTTGGATTGTGTGACTCTATTTAGGAAAGGTAGTGGATGGCCAAATCTGGATTCTCTGGACATTTCTTCTATCATGGATTTCTGCACTGAACTATTTATTTTTTGTGAATTTTATATTTTTTGGTTTATCGCAGGTTGCTACTCAGGTTGCTGAATAGGTTGACTAGGACCGTTAACTTTTCTGCCTCTTCTCAAGGAAATGGTACTTATATTGCCTATTGGGTTTTTGACTATTTACAAAAGCAATTAGCTCGACCCTTGACTTTTCAACTCACTCACAGTAGTTACCAACTCCCCAATTTAAGTCTGTAAATTCTGAATGGTAGCATTGACATTCTGCTGGAACTGAATGATGTTTGTGGCCATCTATTTCATCAAGTCATCCAATGATGGCTCGGCTGGAGTGGTTGCTTGACTTGGCAGCATGAGGGGCTGCTGCATAGGTGGCTGTCTGAATGCAAGTGGTTGGTATTGTTGACCAGAATTCCCATATCTCAGGTTGAGAAGGTCCCTCCAGCCAGGGTTATAAGAATTAGAAAATGGATCATATGTTGGTTATTGCTGGGAATGCTGATGTTGAGGTCTACCCGAAAAAATACAAGCTGCTGCAACTGATTGCTCTGGAAAAATAAAACCACCATCCTGAAGTGTGGGGCAAGCATCAGTAGGATGAGATAGACAAGTGCAAATTCCGCACACCTTTGCAGCCATTTGCATAGGTGGTTACTGTCCCACTGCTAACTGCCTCACCAAAGAAGTCAATTCATCCAATCTGTGTTCCATTCTCAGTTGGTCCACATGAGACATTTGGATCTCATTTACACTTCTGGTTGGGGTTACCATTCTTGTCCCAAATTATTGTGTATTAGCAGCCATGTTTGCTATTAAGTCTTTAGCAGTAATAAGAGTCTTATCCATCAGAGCTCCTCCACTGGATGTATCCACCATGCTTCTGTCCATTGGCATCAGCCCCTCATAAAAGCATTGGATTAACAATTAATCACTAATTTGGTGGTGTGGATAGCTTGAACATAACTTTTTGAATCTCTCCCAATACTCATGCAAGGTCTCACCAGAAATCTTCCTAATGCCACATATGTCTTTCTGAATTGCAGTAGCTCTAGAGGCAGGAAAGAATCTCTCCAAGAACAACCTCTTCATATCATTCCAATTCCTGGATGAACTTGGTGAAATATAAAATAGCCAATCCTTGGCTGCATCACCAAGTGAGAAAGGGAATACCGTCAACTTGATATGCTCCTCAGGGATCCTATGCGGCTTCATGGTAGAACAAACCACATGGAACTCCTTTTGGTGTTTATGGGGGTCTTCACTTGCAAGACCATGAAACTTGGGCAACAAGGGTATCAATCCAGATTTTAACTCAAAGTCAGCATCAAGATCAGGATATTGAATGCACTAAGACTGGTAAGTTACATTAAGAGCAACAAGTTCCTTAAGGGTCCTATCATGCATGTTATCAGCCATGGTTGCAAAATCATTAGAACTCTCAGGTGCAATTATAGATTCAACAATGACAGATTTAATGTTACAATTAAATTCAAAAGCAATTCTTTCACTTAGCCTACGAGCTCTAATCAACCTATGTAATGTTCTATCAATCTCAGGATCAAATTCAAGCAAGATATCAGGATTAGACCTAGTTATGCACCAATCAGGGCTAACAGGTGTCAAGATGCCAAAAACACAAAATCATTCAAATCTACACTACAGAAATGGCTAGAAAACATAAAAAAAAATATCAAATGAATTTTAAAAATCATGGGACCACGATAAGATGAAAACTACAATTTTTTAGAAAATTATCATGCAAAGAAAATATTTCAAAAATTGAAAAAGTGGTCTAAATGATGGAATTTGGCTTACAAATGAATACGCAGCACAATGTCCTGCCCCTCGCAAATGGATTTTTTTCTATTTATTGCAAAAATTCAACCCATTCAAAGATACCAAAATAATTACAGAATTTATCGCTATGTCCCTAGTTTGCCCAGAACTCCTACTAGATGATGGAATTTGGCTAAAATCCTAGCAGATAATCCCAAGAGGATCTCTTTACTCAGAATGGTGATTTAACCTTGGAGACCAAGTTTCAGCTCAAAACTCCATAGCCAGAATTGCACTAGTCTGCCCCTGCACCCAAAGAGATCAGAAAAAAGGTGTAAATTTGCTAGTAGGGTAAGGTATAAAACAATGTTAGGCATGTTGGATCTCGTCCAAAATGAGTGAATGATACTTACAAGGAGATCTTGCAATGTAATTATCAATAAGGGTAGCAAAAGGATGGCTAACAGTAGCAAAAACCAATGGAACAATAACCACGTAGCAGAATTACAATGCAACAAATAATTGAACAATTATGTTAGTGTTACAGTAGAATTATCAATTATGTTATGCAATGCAATTGTAAGGAAATCATACAATGCACAATAACAGAATGTAATGGAATGCAATAGAATCCAATGCAACAATAACCAAAATTATGCAGCGGAATGGCAGTTCAGCAGAATGGCAGTTATGAGCAGAATGAATGAACAAGAATTAGTTGTTAGTAAGAACAAGAGTTAGTATGACACTTAATGTGATCAAATTACAACTATCAATCCCCGGCAATGACGCCAAAATTTTGACGCTCGCCGAACTCAATCAAAATTAAAATCGAGTTATACCTATGACTTGTAGCATAGGAGTCAACACTGGATTGTCTCACAAGGATTTTAGTTGCAATTTAACTAAATCAAGCTGAAATTGGAAGGGGGGTTGAGTACACAAAAAATGTAAATAACATAATTCAAACAAAAATGGATAAAACAGAATTAATAAAGCAACCAATCCAAGAGAATTAACCAAACCTGATCTTAATCCATCCTTGATTATTATAGGTCCATTCAATCATCAATCAAGTCCTTGGTGTTAGATCACTTCTGTTAGGAATTGTGGATACATCACGCAGCGGAAAAACAGGATTCCCACCAAGGATCCATGCGAAAAGCCATAATCCGAGTTTTAAAATATTTACCTCTTGAAGCGTGATCAAAAGGAAGTGACGTGAATCACCAACACCGTAATAGCAATGATGTCTCTGCAGTATCCACATGAACAGACTCACGAACATCCAACGTCCGCAAAGAGGAGCCTCACGTCTCTCACATAGTGCTAGCTGCGAAGAGAAAAGAAGAAACCTATCGCTCTCTCACTCACTTTTCTATAGGTGCGGCTAGGGTTATATAATATATGTGTCTTAGCAGCCCCTTAGCAGTACTATTTATAATAATGTCTGCCTTAAGTGAGTGTGAGTAGTAGCAAGGTAAGCTGTGCAACCCTAGACTCATCTGTTCTGAGTCTGGCCCATATTTGAATCTGAGTCTAACTTGGATTTATTGCTCCAATTTTAGTTTGCTCTATGTATGTAATACTTGACTAGGGACATCTAAGAATAGTGTTCTAATTATATCCAATAGGATCTCATGATCAAGTCAACCACTTGATGTCTTATGGCATCAAACTTACTATTCTAAGGACTTTATTATGTTTATTAAAAAAACACAATAAATGAAATGCCTCATATATTAAAATAAGCATAATAGAATGTATGTAAATATAGACAAATGTATCAGCCTCTAGGGTATACACCAACAACTTCAACATGCCTTTCAATGATCCACGGATCTTCTACTAGAAATGCTTTCAGGATTCAATTAATTAAAGTTAGACAAATTAAGTATCCATCCAAATCTAAATTAACTTAAAAGCCAAGATCCAACCAAGTTAAACATTTCATCAAACACCTTCAATGCCTTATTTAATCTCTGAGTTCATCTCTTTGCATATGATAATTAAGTAATTAACATATGGAAATTCTAATCTAAAAACCAGAATTAACAAAGAGAAGAAGAAGAAGAGAAACTTGATTAATAGATGAATATAACAATTAAGCAGAATCTCAATATTAAGCATCAAGTTGTTCAATCTCTTGGATTGATCTAAAGGATCTACCCTTCCATAAGAAGGGTAGAACTAAGAAAAATAAAAAAGAGAAAACAAAGTTCTAGAGAGAAAGAGGAGGAAGAAGTTCTAGAGAGAAGAAGAAAAAGCGTAGAATGAGAGGTGTTGTTGCCTCGCCTCGGATTTCTGCCTAAAACTCCTAAAACTCCTAAAACTACCTCTTATTTTGGCCTCATATGATTAGAATCTACTTAGATGCAAAGCTGGGTCTATTATGAGCAATTGGGCCCAAACCCCAAGCAATTTGGAGTTCTATAACTGAAGTTATGATCAAGACAATATCAAAAGGGTCACTAAACTTGTATTCTAACTTCCAGGCTCAATTCGGTCCACTAGACATCTGATTGAGACTTTGAGATCTTCATCAAAGTTGTAGAGCTTCTTCTTAGATTTCCTACAAGATAAAATACATAATTATCAGATATTTAGAACTCAAGATATGGCCAAAATACAAAAATAGTGTAAAACCTCAATAATGCTAGGAATTATCAATTCAGTCCAATTTGAGCCCAAACTTATAAAACATAACCAAGCTCAAACAATTAAGGACATGAAAGGAGTAAATGACAAAACATGAGGGTTTATTAATGTATAGAATATGTGATTATCATTATGTCACTATTATTACTGAGCACTGTGGCGTTGATATGGATTTGCTCATGGAGGAGAATCCTATGAAGGGTCCTAGTGCTATTGATGGGTCCATTCTGGTTACCATAGGCATGTGTGTGAACCAGAATGGTGCCCTCCATTTGGTTGGCACAGGTGGTCACGTTTTCCCTGGGGGAGCTCCGATGCTTGAGCCACAGGAGCACATTGATGCATCAGCCCCTCTGGAGCATGTGTAACACCCCAAAATTTCCTATCCTATAAACAGTAATTTTGACAGCTAACAGAATTTTACTATTTAGTAATTTTTGAATACTGTAAAATTATTTTGATTATTCCGTCAGCGTATTTGATCATTTTGAGTGATATACTCCGTGTCAGGAAAATGATAATTTTTGGGCCGGGGAAAATCTTTTTGTATTTATTTCTCTTGACTGTTAATTATTTTTAACAATCTGACTTGATTTTCATACGTTTTCTAATTTTTATGATTTTATGTGTGATTTTAAATTT
The DNA here is from genome assembly GCA_029884595.1 of Ormosia semicastrata. Lineage (NCBI taxonomy): Eukaryota > Viridiplantae > Streptophyta > Magnoliopsida > Fabales > Fabaceae > Ormosia > Ormosia semicastrata. Next base: position 49,518,182 of record JAQQTO010000053.1, on the reverse strand, counting down.
TTTTTCTGTTTGTGGGCCCCACGAGGTGTTTGTGGGCCTAGGTGACCATACGTGGGCCCAGGTGGGTCCCGCAAAGTAAAAAATTTTTATACGCATAGAAAAATTTGTACTGTTTAGACGGAGACAGGGGATCTTACTAAACCTGAATCCGGAAACAGTTTTAGAAAATTTGTTTTGTACTGTATTTATTTATCAGAAGATAAAAATACAGTAAATATATTCTTTTGTGAGATTTTTAGTAGATAAAAATAGAAATTATATTGCTTAAGTCAATATTGGTGGTTTGGATATCCACTATTGATTCAATTAACGGTTAAGAAATAAATTTAATAAAGAAACATAAGATAATCATCATTGATTTAATCAATGGTGTGAGAATAAACTTAATTAGGCAAGCTTCAATATCAATCGTAGATTTAATCAACAGTGTAAAATTAATTATATAAAGTGACCATTTACAACCATTGGATTTAGAGTTGATCAAGGGTGGAGATTTGGTCTTAAAAAGTGACAAAGACCATTTATGACCATTGGATGAAGAATTAATCAAGGGTGGAGATTTGGTCTTAAAAAGTAGCAAAGACTAATTATGACCCTTGGATTAAAAGTAAGAAGAAGCAATCTTGACCCTTTATTTTGGAGACACATCTAATGGCTAGAATTTAAAGGAGAAGGATCTAATGGCTTAGATTTAGTCTTCTAAATCAAAAGTCTACCTAAATCCTAACCATTGAATTAATCAATGGCTAGAAATGCTTCAAATAATGGCCTAATTAACAAGCCAAGTAAACTAAATTAAATGTTAAATTGTTATAATCTAATTCTTAATTAGATATCCTAATTTTAATTAGAGATTATAATATATGAAATAATATGTCTAATTAATTAGTTATGTAATTAGAAAATTAGTTAAGATTGATTAGGAAACTTAATCTAATGAATTAACTAATCAATTAGCAAGTAATTATGACAACTTTGGAGTGCATGATGAAGGGGGGGACGGTTGGAGAAGCAAGAAAGAAGAAGAGACATGTTGAGACAAGTTGGAGTAGCCTTTTTAGGCCAAAGAAAAAGCTCGAAGACATTAATTAGATGTCTTGACCAATTATTGGTCATTTTCCTAAAACAAAATTATTTTCTTCTTTCTCTCCATGCAATGCTACGGCTGCCCACTTCAATTCAGCCATTTGATTTCATTTGTATCACATTTTATAACACTTAACTCATTCTCTCTCTTCTCTCTCTTCCAATTTGTCAAGAACACCAAGAACAACACCATTTTCTTTCCTTCCTTGAGCATTCGGTCACCACCCATGGAACCACTTCCAATCTTTCATAATTTTATCTAGCTACATATCTTGAATCCTTTCATCAATTCAAAACACTTTCAAGTTGGAGACTTTCTCTAAATCATTCATCTTCATCACTCAACCAAGCCAAGAACACTAAACAACCATTTTCCTTCATTTTCTCACCAAATGGTTCGGCCATGACCACCAAAAGCACCACCCATCACTTTTAATTTCATCCAACCATAGATCTTGAATCTACATGATATTCTAAGCAACTTTTATGTTGGAGACTTTCTCAAAATCATTCATCTTCATGGACTTTCTTCAAGAGCCAAGTTATTGAGTTTTTAAGGTGAAGTGTAAGAAGACTTCAATTCTTATCTCTTTTTCATGATCTAAACCATGTTTGATCCATGGTTCCTCTTAATCAAGCTTAGTATACTAATTTCTATGTATTTTATTTTGAATTTGAGAAGCCTTTGGTGTTGAAGGACTTGGAAAGAGAAGCAAAATCAAGAAGCTTTGAGGATCTTCAAGAGGTAAGAGGGAGATCCATCTCACCAACCAAGTATGGTGGTGAGAGATGGTCTTATATTTGATGGATGGTGAATCCATGTGAGGATTCCAATCCATGGTCATGTAATAATTAATTGTATGTTTATGAGCTTTGATTTATTTTCTTGTGCCTTAATTATTTTGTCTATGCTTAATATGCTTTGCATGATTTTATGGCTTTGATAGTATACTTATAATATGCATGATGAGTATATGGCATGTTTGTAATATTTATGATGAAATATATATATGTATGCCATGATGTGTGGATGGAAAGAAAATTGATCTTGGTTCCAATGGCCAAGGAAGAGCTACGGTTTTGATGCCCTTGATGAGGGTCAATGTTGAAAATTTTCAAGAACAAAGAAATTAAATTTTGATCCCTAGAACAATGAGAATTTCGGCCAAGACACCTCAAAATAGGTGTTTACAAATTAATATGTTTGTGGAAGAATAAAATTGGATTGATTTGAGGAGTATGGAAAATGAACTAAAGGTTTGTTTTTTTTTAAGAAAACATGAACACAAATTTTAGAATGAAATTTTATTGATTTATTTTGTGTAGAAACAAGAATGGAATTTATTTAAGTTAGAAGAAAAATATTTCATGGTTCCAATGACCATCTATAAGGTTTTGATAATTTAGAAAAATGTTTTGATGCTATGAAATACAAGAATTTTCAAATAAGAATTTTTGAAAAGGCAATTAAGTGAAGTGAAATTTTCATAAATAAAATAAAAAGAAGATTGAAAGTATTGAACTTCAAATTAATTTAAAAAGAATCAATTTTTAGAAGTGATTTAGAAATATAAAAGAAAATGTTTGTAACTTAAATTTACTCACGAAGAATTTATTTGGGTTTTGGAAAACGTTAGGAAATTTAAAGTTAAGAAACAATAATTAAAACAACTCAATATGATTTTGTAGGATTAGATCAATAAAAAGTGATTTTGAGAAAATATATATTAAGGAAAAGATTTTTGACTAAGAATGAAAAAGGATTTGCAAAGAAAGTGAAAATGAATTTGAACAAATGGGTTTGTTATATGACCAATCGGTACTTTGGTTTTGAAAATAAAACTTTAATGGTTTTGTTTGTGTAAAACCATATCAATTTAAAAGGAAAAATGTTTTGATAATTTTTCAAATAGTAATGCCTAGATTTTGATGAAACAAAGTAATTTTTCAAGTGAAAATATAATTGATTTAATACAAGAAATTTGAAAAGGGAATCAGAGTATTTTACTCACTTGAAAAATTAAGTTTTGTAAACGAAAATGTTTTCAAACTTCAATTTATTTTGAAGTAGGTTAATTTGGAAATGATTTGGGGAAAAATGGAGAATATAATGGTATTTTGAGAATTTACTCAAGTATAACTTATTTTCAAGTTTTGAAGTACGTTTGAAAATTTTAAGATTTGAAACATTGATTTATATTAATGGAAAAGTAATTTGGTGGATTATATTTGAAAAAGAATTTCTTGAGTAAAGAAACGTGGAAAAAGATTTTCTTGAGTAATAAAATGTGAAAAATGAAGTACAAAGTCATAATATTTTGAGAAAGGATGAAATGGAATTATTGAAGGTTAAGAAATATTTTTCGTAAAAGAATTGTGGTGAAAAATGATTTACGTATCTTTAAAATGATTTAGAATATAGTAAAATATTCCTATGCGATTTAAAATATGTTAAAATATTTCTACGTGATTTGAATTACGTTTAAATATTTTATGTGAGTTTAAATATTTGACGTACTGTTAAAAAATCACTATGTGATTTAAAAGTAATAGAATATTTTTACGGTATTGTGAAAATATAACAGAAATGTTTCAGAATTTTGAAAACGTAACAGAAGTGTTACGATATTTTGAAAACGTAACAGAAACATTTTGGAATTGTGAAAACATAATGAAAATGTTGCGCAATCTTGTGAAAATACGGCGAAAATATTTTATAACTATGAAAACATGAAAACATGATTTTGTGTTGAAAATACAGTATAATTACTATTTAACCAGTGTATGGACACTGTATGAGAGAGTGACGTGTTTTGCCTATGATTGGTATTTGGTGCATTTTATATGCATTGGAAAGAGATGCCCGTATTTGGATTTGGTGCATTATACATGCATTGAAAAGATTTGGCCCGTTGGGGTTGGATTTGCACTGATATACTCGTGCATTGTACAAATGAAATTGAAAAGATTTGGTCCGTTGGGGTTGGACTTGCACTGATAAATTCGTGCATTGTATAAAAGATAGCTAATAGCTATTATGGCCCTTGTGGTTGAAGAGGGAATGAGAATTGATAGTGAAGTCTATGATGGATCTTGGGGCGTCGAGGCGCGCGGTCGACCGCTGGAAGGGACAAATTTGGCGAGTACCCTGTGCCACTTGGCGATGCAGTCCGTTGCAATGCATTGACGATACCCGACAAGAACACGATTCTTTTCAACGACTGAGAGATTGTCTTTGGGCTAAGGCTGACAATTAACCAGAGCATTCTTCTCGAAATTGTGAAAACCTCCATGGAGTCGTTTTTGAATAAAATGAGTCTTTGTACATATGCATAAATCTGAGCATTTATATCTGTGTGATATATTAATTGGGGAATATTGGTTATTGGTTATGACAATTGTTTTGAGTACTTGGATGATGATTGAACTGATAAATGATTAGATGATGATAGTTGATTAATGCTGATAGCATGATTATGGTATGATCTATCTGTATGATATAGCTATTTGTGTTATCTCTGTGCTGCCATGTTGGTATTGGTGTAGGTGATCTCACCTCTTTGTTATATTGTTTTGTTGTGTCTGTACTGTTAAAATCAAATAATAGAAGGATCGAGTTGTCTTAGACATAACGGGCGATGGATACTCTGAGATTGGTGATAACAATAAGGAGTGGACATTCAGGACTCGAAGGTGTGCAGTGTTGACAAAGGAACAGATGTCTGATGCATCAAGATGGACAGAAAAAGGAATAAGTATGTTAAAGTTTCTCGTTAGTGTTGTACCGTGCTATTAAGTAGGACCCGTCATGGGGTTTGCTACTGTAAAAAAAAAATAAGTCTGTTAATTTTATATTTCTCTTTAAATTGTGATATTAATTGGTGTCAATATTGCATAATGAATAGTTAAAATATGATTTTCAATATTACCTAATATTTTCAGTAAATTTACGTTTCAGTAAAGAAGAAATTTTGAAACCCATCTTTTATAACTCAAACTTTGTACGAACTTATTTTCAGATTATGAGTCGGGAGTCAGAAATGTGATGCCCTAGCTAGGGTGTTACATTAGTTGGTATCAGAGTTAGGGTGTTACATTAGTTGGTATCAGAGCTAGGGTGTTACATTAGTTGGTATCAGAGCACGGTTTGAGTCTTTTGGGGTTTGTGGTTAGGTCTATTTTGCTTGTGTTGTGTTCTCTGTGTTTGTTTTTCGAAACGAAATGATGTTGTTTATAATGGATATTAGATCCATTGTATTTCAATCCGCACGCCTAAAAAAAAAAGGGGAAATGGCTCGGGATAGTTATACTTGTGTGGAAGTGAAACATGTTACTAGTAATGCAGTTGCAGCTACGGGAGCAACAGGAGCAATGTGAAAAGATGACTGCACGAACAAAGGACCGCTGTTCAGTGGAAACTGGAAGTTGAAGTTTAGGATTTGATGGAAGAGAATCAGTCTTGGAATATAAGATTTCGTAATTTTGGAACATGGTATTTTTTAGGATATTGAGAAAGTAATTGATTTCGATGGAAGATGAATTTACAACCATTAAAGAAACCAAAAGCAGTAAGTGATGTGAAAGAAAGTACTTAAATGAAGGAATGTACGTCAAGAAAACAATTTACGAAAAAGTTGGACACATTTCCAAAGAGTATAATCTCTGATGTGTTCTTTGAAAACAGAGTTTTCTATTAGTAAAATTTTTTATAGTAAGGGAAGTTGTTACTCTGAATGGAACGGGAGTGTTCTGAGCGGAAGATTTAAACAATGGAGATTGCATCATTGGATCTAATCCTATAAACCATACTGAATATTTCTATGAATAACTTATTCCTTATAACATATGATTGAGTAGATCAATTATATGTTAGAGTTATTCGTTATCCTCTGATTTGTTTACTTCTGTTTCTATTCTTAGCTGATCGAGCTATTCAAGTTATTCAAATTGTTGTTGCGAATCAAATCTTTGTATTAGTTTGATCTGTTGTTCAAAATTTTTGTGTTAGTTTGATCTGTTTCATAAATAGACGTGGTCTTTGAAAATGGATTGGTTATTTTCCAACCATATCCAATGAGATTATTTCAACAGACTGTGAGTAATCTAGAGAAAATTCATTCTTGAAAATTGGGTTACATCCAATTCTTTGCTAGATATATTTGATAACAGGTTCGATTCATTTTGTTATCTTTCATGATGTTTTCTTTCATCTCCTGCAACTGAAGGAATATCTTGCAAGAAAGGATATTTCTATATTTGTATCCGTGTTAATGTATCTGAGTAATGCAGCAGAAGCGTGGTGAATTCTTCAAAAGATTGGAACAATTCTTCTATGGGAAAACTTAAGACGGTAATGGAAAACTGTAGAAAAAAAATTTACGGAAGTATCCGGTATAGTGCTGTGGAAAGAAGAACTCAGTTAGTGAGACATTTCTTGTTAAAAGCAAAAATCTAGAATATGTAGTGATACGAAGATAAGGAAATTTTAAGTAATACATTACATTAGCTAAACATTACATTACATTAGTTGGAAGTTATCTGAGAAAAACTATTCTAGGCATGAATGAAGATCGGTTGTTGTTATGTTGATATTAGAGATATGGAAATTCTTTCTTTCTAGAGTAACATTCAATATCTTCAGTAATAACTAACAAAATCTCTATGATAGGAGTCTGAGATATCTGTTTGATCAGGAGAAGTTGAACATCAGCAAAGAGATTTTGTGGGGTTAGAATAGTATAGCAAGACGTAAGAGAGGAAGCTTCATGAGAATTGAAAAATAAGATGAAAGCACCATATCCGTATTTATTCTGAGGGTGTGAAATCATGTTTCTCAAATTTCGAGGACGAAATTTCTTTTTAGAGGGGGAGAATTGTAACACCCCAAAATTTCCTATCCTATAAACAGTAATTTTGACAGCTAACAGAATTTTACTGTTTAGTAATTTCTGAATACTGTAAAATTATTTTGATTATTCCATCAGCGTATTTGATCATTTTGAGTGATTTACTCCGTGTCAGGAAAATAATAATTTTCGGGCCAGGAAAAATCTTTTTGTATTTATTTCTCTTGACTATTAATTATTTTTAACAATCTGACTTGATTTTCATATGTTTTCTAATTTTTGTGATTTTATGTGTGATTTTAATTTTTTTTTTCTGTTTGTGGGCTCCACGAGGTGTTTGTGGGCCCAGGTGATCATACGTGGGTCCAGGTGGGTCCCGCAAAGTGAAAAAATTTTCTACGCATAGAAAAATTTGTACTGTTTAGATGGAGACAGGGGATCTTACTAAACCTGAATCCGGAAACAGTTTTAGAAAATTTGTTTTGTACTATATTTATTTATCGGAAGATAAAAATATAGTAAATATATTCTTTCGTGGGATTTTTAGTTGATAAAAATAGAAATTATATTGTTTAAGTCAATATTGGTGGTTTGGATATCCACTATTAATTCAATTAACGGTTAAGAAATAAATTTAATAAAGAAACATAAGATAATCATCATTGATTTAATCAATGGTGTGAGAATAAACTTAATTAGGCAAGCTTCAATATCAACCGTAGATTTAATCAACGGTGTAAAATTAATTATATAAAGTGACCATTTACAACCATTGGATTTAGAGTTGATCAAGGGTGGAGATTTGGTCTTAAAAAGTGACAAAGACCATTTATGACCATTGGATGAAGAATTAATCAAGGGTGGAGATTTGGTTTTAAAAAGTAGCAAAGACTAATTATGACCCTTGGATTAAAAGTAAGAAGAAGCAATCTTGACCCTTTATTTTGGAGACACATCTAATGGCTAGAATTTAAAGGAGAAGGATCTAATGGCTTAGATTTAGTCTTCTAAATCAAAAATCTACCTAAATCCTAACCATTGAATTAATCAATGGCTAGAAATGCTTCAAATAATGGCCTAATTAACAAGCCAAGTAAACTAAATTAAATGTTAAATTGTTATAATCTAATTCTTAATTAGATATCCTAATTTTAATTAGAGATTATAATATATGAAATAATATGTCTAATTAATTAGTTATGTAATTAGAAAATTAGTTAAGATTGATTAGGAAACTTAATCTAATGAATTAACTAATTAATTAGCAAGTAATTATGACAACTTTGGAGTGCATGATGAAGGGGGAGACGGTTGGAGAAGCAAGAAAGAAGAAGAGACATGTTGAGACATGTTGGAGTAGCCTTTTAGGCCAAAGAAAAAGCTTGAAGACATTAATTAGATGTCTTGACCAATTATTGGTCATTTTCCTAAAGCAAAATTATTTTCTTCTTTCTCTCCATGCAATGCTACGGCTGCCCACTTCAATTCAGCCATTTGATTTCATTTGTATCACATTTTATAACACTTAACTCATTCTCTCTCTTCCAATTTGTCAAGAACACCAAGAACAACACCATTTTCTTTCCTTCCTTGAGCATTCGGTCACCACCCATGGAACAACTTCCAATCTTCCATAATTTTATCTAACTACATATCTTGAATCCTTTCATCAATTCAAAACACTTTCATTTGGAGACTTTCTCTAAATCATTCATCTTCATCACTCAACCAAGCCAAGAACACAAAACAACCATTTTCCTTCATTTTCTCACCAAATGGTTCGGCCATGACCACCAAAAGCACCACCCATCACTTTTAATTTCATCCAACCATAGATCTTGAATCTACATGATATTCTAAGCAACTTTCATGTTGGAGACTTTCTCAAAATCATTCATCTTCATGGACTTTCTTCAAAAGCCAAGTTATTGAGTTTTTAAGGTGAAGTGTAAGAAGACTTCAATTCTTATCTCTTTTTCATGATCTAAACCATGTTTGATCCATGGTTCCTCTTAATCAAGCTTAGTATACTAATTTCTATGTATTTTGTTTTGAATTTGAGAAGCCCTTGGTGTTGAAGGACTTGGAAAGAGAAGCAAAATCAAGAAGCTTTGAGGATCTTCAAGAGGTAAGAGGGAGATCCATCTCACCAACCAAGTATGGTGGTGAGAGATGGTCTTATATTTGATGGATGGTGAATCCATGTGAGGATTCCAATCCATGGTCATGTAATAATTAATTGTATGTTTATGAGCTTTGATTTATTTTCTTGTGCCTTAATTATTTTGTCTATGCTTAATATGCTTTGCATGATTTTATGGCTTTGATAGTATACTTATAATATGCATGATGAGTATATGGCATGTTTGTGATATTTATGATGAAATATATATATGTATGCCATGATGTGTGGATGGAAAGAAAATTGATCTTGGTTCCAATAGCCAAGGAAGAGCTACGATTTTGATGCCCTTGATGAGGGTCAATGTTGAAATTTTTCAAGAATAAGGAAATTAAATTTTGATCCCTAGAACAATGAGAATTTCGGCCAAGACACCTCAAAATAGGTGTTTACAAATTAATATGTTTATGGAAGAATAAAATTGGATTGATTTGAGGAGTATAGAAAATGAACTAAAGGTTTGGTTTTTTTTAAGAAAACATGAACACAAATTTTAGAATGAAATTTTATTGATTTATTTTGTGTAGAAACAAGAATGGAATTTATTTAAGTTTGAAGAAAAATATTTCATGGTTCCAATGACCATCTATAAGGTTTTGATAATTTAGAAAAATGTTTTGATGCTATGAAATACAAGAATTTTCAAATAAGGATTTTTGAAAAGGGAATTAAGTGTTATAAATTAAGTGAAGTGGAATTTTCATAAATAAAAGAAAAAGAAGATTGAAAGTATTGAACTTCAAATTAATTTAAAAAGAATCAATTTTTAGAAGTGATTTAGAAATATAAAAGAAAATATTTGTAACTTAAATTTACTCACGAAGAATTTATTTGGGTTTTGGAAAACGTTAAGAAATTTAAAGTTAAGAAACAATAATTAAAACAACTCAATATGATTTTGTAGGACTAGATCAATAAAAAGTGATTTTGAGAAAATATATATTAAGGAAAAGATTTTTGACTAAGAATGAAAAAGGATTTGCAAAGAAAGTGAAAATGAATTTGAACAAATGGGTTTGTTATATGACCAATCGGTACTTTGGTTATGAAAATAAAAGTTTAATGGTTTTGTTTGTATAAAACCATAGCAATTTAAAAGGAAAAATGTTTTGATAATTTTTCAAATAGTAATGCCTAGATTTTGATGAAACAAAGTAATTTTTCAAGTGAAAATATAATTGATTTAATACAAGAAATTTGAAAAGAGAATCAGAGTATTTTACTCACTTGAAAAATTAAGTTTTGTAAATGAAAATGTTTTCAAACTTCAATTTATTTTGAAGTAGGTTAATTTGGAAATGATTTGGGGAAAAATGGAGAATATAATGGTATTTTGAGAATTTACTCAAGTATAACTTATTTTCAAGTTTTGAAGTACGTTTGGAAATTTTAAGATTTGAAACATTGATTTATATCAACGGAAAAGTAATTTTGTGGATTATATTTGAAAAAGAATTTCTTAAGTAAAGAAACGTGGAAAAAGATTTTCTTGAGTAAGAAAATGTGAAAAATGAAGTACAAAGTCATAATATTTTGAGAAAGGATGAAATGGAATTTTTGAAGGTTAAGAAATATTTTTCGTAATAGAATTGTGGTGAAAAATGATTTACGTATCTTAAAAACGATTTAGAATATAGTAAAATATTCCTATGCGATTTAAAATATGTTAAAATATTTCTACGTGATTTGAATTACGTTTAAATATTTTACATGAGTTTAAATATTTGACATATTATTGAAAAATCACTATGTGATTTAAAAGTAATAGAATATTTTTACGGTATTGTGAAAATATAAATGTAAATGTTTCAATTTTGAAAACGTAATGTAAGTGTTACGATATTTTGAAAACGTAATGTAAAACATTTTGGAATTGTGAAAACATAATGAAAATGTTACGCGCAATCTTGTGAAAATACTGACGAAAGTGTTTTATAACTATGAAAACATGATAACATGATTTTGTGTTAAAAATACAAGATAATTACTATTTAACCAAAGGTATGGACACTGTATGATGAGAGAGTGACGTGTTTTGCCTATGATTGGTATTTGGTGCATTTTATATGCATTGAAAAGAGATGCCCGTATTTGGATTTGGTGCATTATACATGCATTGAAAAGATTTGGCCGGATTGGGGTTGGACTTGCACCGATATACTGCATTATACAAATGAAATTGAAAAGATTTGGCTGTTGGGGTTGGACTTGCACCGATAAATTCGCAGCATTGTATAAAAGATAGCTAATAGCTATTATGGCCCTTGTGGTTGAAGAGGGAATAAGAATTGATAGTGAGGTCTATGATGGATCTTGGGGCGTCGAGGCGCGACGTCGACCATGGACACCGGCGAGTACCCTGCCGTGCCACTTGCGATGCAAATCCGTTGCAATGCATTGACGATACCCGACAAGAACACGATTCTTTTCAACGACCGAGAGATTGTCTTTGGGCTAAGGCCGACAATTAACCGAGCATTCTTCTCGAAATTGTGAAAACCTCCATGGAGTCATTTTTGAATAAAATGAGTCTTTGTACATATGCATAAATCGAGCATTTATATCTCAGTGTGATATATTAATTGGGGAATATTGGTTATTGGTTATGACAATTGTTTTGAGTACTTGGATGATGATTGAACCGATAAATGATTAGATGATGATAGTTGATTAATGCCGATAGCATGATTATGGTATGATCTATCCGTATGATATAGCTATTTGTGTTATCTCTCGTGTCGCCATGTTGGTATTGGTGTAGGTGATCTCACCTCTTTGTTATATTGTTTTGTTGTGTCTCAGTCTTGTTAAAATCAAATAATAGAAGGATCGAGTTGTCTTAGACATAACTGCGATGGATACTCCGAGATTGGTGATAACAATAAGGAGTGGACATTCAGGACTCGAAGGTGTACAGTGTTGACAAAGGAACAGATGTCTGATGCATCAAGATGGACAGAAAAAGGAATAAGTATGTTAAAGTTTCTCATTAGTGTTGTACCGTGCTATTAAGTAGGACCCGTCATGGGGTTTGCTACTGTTAAAAAAAAATAAGTCTATTAATTTTATATTTCTCTTTAAATTGTGATATTAATTGGTGTCAATATTGCATAATGAATAGTTGAAATATGATTTTCAATATTACCTAATATTTTCAGTAAATTTACGTTTCAGTAAAGAAGAAATTTTGAAACCCATCTTTTATAACTCAAACTTTGTGCGAACTTATTTTCAGATTATGAGTCGGGAGTCAGAAATGTGATGCCCTAGCTAGGGTGTTACATTAGTTGGTATCAGAGTTAGGGTGTTACATTAGTTGGTATCAGAGCTAGGGTGTTACAGCATGCTCCTCATTTCACAGCAGATGCAGGGCCTTCTACTCGGGCTGTTTCATATAAGGGCATCATGGCCCGCATTGACCACCTGGAGTTAGATCATGCCAACCGATTCTAGTATTTGGACGACCGTTTCCAGTAGCTAGAGACCTTCACTGCTAATAGGATGGATACCATTGATAGCAAACTTAATATTTTGCTTCAGAGAGTGCCTTTTCCTCTACCCCATCTTGATGTATTGCCTTTGTATTAGGATTCTGATTTGTATTTGCATTGCTATTTTGGACATGAATGATAATTATTGGTTATGGATTCAATTTTCTTCTTAATGTCTTTTAATATACACTGTTGGTTTCCTTGAATTTATTTTCTCTAATGGGTGTATGTCTTGACATTAGGGACAATGTCTGCTTTAAGTGTGGGGGGAGAAATGATCATGTTGAATTTTGAATTTATGGTGCATGTCTCTCCAATGGGTTTTAAAGTGATTTGAATGGTGAGCAAATGATCCATTTAAAATTTTTTTTTTGAAGGAATAGATTTTCTTGCTTCTAAATCTGTTAAGTGAGGTTTTGAAAATTGAGAGGTTAATTTGAATGTGATAAATTGAGACCTAGTGAGATTTTGGGCCTTGATGTGAATGGCTAATCTTAGGCCATTTTGGTTCTTTGTTGTGTGGTTCAAAACATGATTATGTGTTCTTTAGAACTTGGTTTGACTCTCTTTTAAGCTGCAAAAGACCACTGCATATTTTTGAAATGAAAAAGGCATTTCTTTCTAATAGCTGCTGGCCAAATAGTAATCCTTGCATTTTTATCCATTATTCACCCCCTTTGAGCTTAATTGACTTTTTCTTTCTTTAAAGCTTAATACAAACTTAAAGGCGAAAAACCATTATGCTACCCTACCTTAGGGAGTAGAAGAGCTTAATGATTATGTTGAAAATTGGTTTTGAATAAGTGTGGGGGTATTTTATAATGTGATGCAAGGTATATATGAAAAAAAAAACAAGAGAGCTCAAAAGTAAAAAAAAGAAAAGAAATGAAGAGAAAAAGGATAAGTTGATGGGTGTATGGTGTAATACCCTAGAAAGTCATGTTAGGCTTGTATATGGTTACAGAGGTAGCCTAATACTTACTTAACATGTCTGTGAAGTTTTGTGGCTTTCTGAGTACGTTTAGACACTTTGCTGTAACACTATGTGAGAAATATAGCTGTTATTTACTTTGAAAGTGGCTTAAACTGCTTAGTTAATGGAGATAAATGTCGAAAGTTTATTTTCAAGTCATAAATGTGGGAACTGTGCTACAGTTAAAGTTTGAGAATTTTCGGAGTTAGTTCGGCATTTTTAAGCATACTGGTTGTGTGTTTTAGTGCTGGTTTGACCCACAGCTGATATGGAAATATTAGTTTTTGGTGACAAAGAATTTTTAATGAATCTTAAGATTTATTTTGAATATGTTGGAAGCAAAGAAACTAGATTCGGTGGAATCTGGGTGTTCTTAGCAGTTTGGGTTTTGGTACCCAAATAAGAGAAGTCTAAATAGACTTCCCTTCTTGTGAAAATATCCCACGGTGGGGATATTTTATGGGCATAAATGTAGAAGAGCAAAAACATGAGAAAGAAGAGAAGAGAAAAGAAAGAAAAAGAGAGAGAGAAAGAGAAGGAAAGGAGAAGGAAGAGAAGGATCAACCATCCAAGGAGAGGATCCGCGTGAAGGCCTTGCTTCATCTTCATCATCTTGATCTTGAGGTAGGGGGAAATCTGTTTTTACTTGTTTGTGTTCATTCTTTTCTTTTGGTTTAAGAAAAGCTTGAAGAGGAAATGAGGTTGATGGGTGATTTGATGTTTTATAAGTTGAATCTTGATGTGGTTAGTATGGTTGAGTTAGAAACTGAATTATGAATGTGTTTAGATGAATTTTTCATCATTTGGAGCCTTAATTCCAATTCTAGGTCATTTTTGGGGATTTTGGTCAAGTTGGAGATTTTGATTCATAAGTGTTGATTCAAATGAAATTGATGTTGTTTGAGAGTTAAAATGTGTAGTTGGACCTTATTAGAGGTTGGAAATCACTTAAAAATGGATTTTTAGTGATTGGAAGTGGTTTTAGTTCCAATGGAACAGTAACCCGTAGCTGCAGAATTATGCAGATTTTGAGTTTTGCTGTTCACGCCGCAACGTTGGGAAGAACATGATGAATGCCGCAACGTTGGACTTTGAATGCCGCAACGTTGGGTAGAAAAAGGGACGTGCGCCGCAACGTTGGCAGTTTTTCCTGCCAGTACTTGAACCCGAGACTTGGGCGCCGCAACGTGGAATAGGGGACGCCGCAACGTTGGTGCCAGAAAATAACTATGAGTTGTGTTTGATGCTCTGGATCATTCTAGTAGCATAGTTTTCTTCTTTTATACTTCTTAATGAGTGTTGAGACACAAGTAGGAGTATTTATTGAAGTTAGAACATGTTAAATCATATTGATTTGTTATGCTAATTATGTGAGATAATTAGACATGAATATATACATATATGGTGTATTATGATGAATTGAGGAAATGAGTTTCTCCTAAGTATTAGGATCACTCATGTATGCTCTTTTAAGAGTGTTAAAGTACTTCTATAAGTATTTGATGAAGAGTTGTGAATTAAACCTGAAATGCATATAAATCAATTGTGAAACTAGTTATGGAAAGTAATTGGTAATTGTTTTGCATGAGATGTTTGAGAAGCATAGATTGGTGAGTAATATCCTTTCTATGTCTTTGTATAATAGATTGGTGAGTAATATCCAACTCTATTGTATGTGAAATACCTTGAGGTTTATAATATCCTCTTAGTATTGTTGAGAATCATAGATTGATGAGTAATATCCTCTCTATGTTGTGAGTAGTAAGGTGAGTAATATCCTTATTACATTGTGAAGTAAGGAGGTGAGTAATATCCTCTTTGCTTTGTTTGGCCCCGTGAAAGTGGGTGTTCTATATCAGGTAAGGCGCTTAGTACCCTTCCTAATATAGTAAAGTATGAAAGGATAAAATTCCTTGTTCATTATTGTTAACCGTGTAGTTGATGAGACTTCACTACCCGGGGGGGGGGAATGAGACTTCCTCTGTTATAATTATACATGCCGGATGAGACTTCCCAATGCTTGTTCAAGGTTATGGATGAAACTATGGACTTCCATTACTTTGTTCAAGTTTCATGCATTCATGACATTGCCATGGGATTGGAGTCCTGGATGTGGTATCATGCATTATGCATTTTCATACTTAGGAATCTGCATAGACATAATCATTAGTCATAATTAAGCATTACATGGCGATTGTATGGGCGGTTGCTATCATGACATTTTCATGCATTGCAATTGTATGGGCGGTTGCTTGTTGTTGAAATGAGGAGTTGTTACTTCTATTATTGAAGAATCAACGAGATAATTTTAAATATTATCTGTTTGTATATATTTATATACTGGTATTGGAATACTTCTACTGAGATATATTTTCTTACCCCGATTGTATTGCCATGTAAATCCAGGTGCGAGCTCTTCGAAAGGGAAGAAGAAAATGTATGAAGACTAGCATAATATAGATGCTGTTTTGAGCTGAGCTTATAAATGTTTTATATTTGCTTAGTTGTTGCAAGTTATGTATAACAGTACGCCTTGAGGCTGTGATATATATATATATATATAACTTTTGCTATCATGGCTTTCCATATTTATTAATTACGTATGAACGATATGGATAAGATGTTATTTTATGTTAGTAGTAGCAGGGTCAATATTGGGTTATTCACTTATATGACGATATATTTGGGTAGCAAATATTGGGCTGTTACATTTTGGTATCAGAGCAGTTCATCCTGCTGAGCCGGGGTATGGACTGACTATGCTTATGCATGTGTAGTAATGGTTATGCATTTCTTATCTCTTACATGTGATTGTTTAAGTGGAATGGCATGTTTTGCCTTTGAGATGTTTGCTTTAGCTGCTGTGACACGATTACATGATATTGAGCCTAGCTAACTCAATATGGATTGTTCTGTGTTTACAGAAGACTATGGCAGCACGAGGGCGACCGGTAACACGAGGGCGACCACGTGGAAGTCGAAATCGAGACTCTGATAATGAAGGTACCGAGATGGCTGCAGCTATGATGGCAATGGCCAATGCCATGAGGCAGCAGACTGAACAAGCAGCGGCAACTGTTAGAGTTTTAGAGAGGTTGGTACCTCAGCAGCAAGTACCACCGGTACCACCACCAGTACAAGAGGTACCAGTTGGGAGAAATCAAAATTTTCTCGACATTGCAGAATTCAGAAATATGAATCCTCCGATATACAGGGGTGATTGTGATCCGGTTAAAGCGGAAGAGTGGTTGACCGAATTAGAGAAGATCTATGAGGTAATGGTTTGCTCTGAATAGCAAAAAGTTTCTTTTGCTTCTTTCATGCTGAGAGGGGAAGCAGAACAATGATGGCGAAACACTAGAAGGCTGCTTGCGACAGCGGGGACTTTGATCACGTGGGGTGTGTTCAAAGGGATCTTTTTGGAAAAACATTTTCCAAAGAGTTTACAAGATGATAAAGAGAAGGAGTTTTTGAATCTTCGACACGAGGACATGAAGGTTGGACAATATGAGGCAAAATTTTATGAGTTGTCCAAGTTTTCTTCACGCTTTAGGCGTAATCCGGATGAGAGAGAGCCGGAGGTGTGTCAGGTTTGAGTCCGGGCTGAGGGGAAATATAAGAAGGGTTGTGAGACCTTTTGAAATCAGGCATTTTCCATCCTTGGTAAACAAGTGTAGAATTGTGGAGTCTGAAAATCTCCAAATTCAGGCAGAGCGGAGTTTGCAAAGTCTTCAAAAGAAGAGGAACGTGGATGGTGGAAATGGGAAAGGTAATCCTAAATCCAGTCACCCACAAGAAATGCACTGAATAATCGAAAGTAGGTCGGCAAGAAAATTGCAACAAGTGTGGTAAGTATCACAGAAACAAAGTGTGTTGGGTGGACCAGGTAACTTGTTTTAAGTGTGGTGAGAAGGGACACTACGCGAAGAGTTGTTCTCAGGGGCAAGAGAACAAGACTGACGATGGACTTATCGCTGGGGGTAGAGTCTACGTTGTACGAGGCGAGGAGACATCACCATCTCCTGGTTTTCAAAAATTCGGTAACTTTGCTTAGTATCTTGGTTTTCTTATAATTGAATTATATCTGTTGTGGTATGTTGGTTGTTAGAACTTGATACATAAGTTACACTAATTTTGAGGACAAAATTCTAAAAAGGTGGGGAGAATGTAATACCCTAAAAAGTCATGTTAGGCTTGTATATGGTTACAGAGGTAGCCCAATACTTACTTAACATGTCTGTGAAGTTTTGTGGCTTTCTGAGTACGTTTAGACACTTTGCTGTAACACTATGTGAGAAATATAGCTGTTATTTGCTTTGAAAGTGGCTTAAACTGCTTAGTTAATGGAGATAAATGTCGAAAGTTTATTTTCAAGTCATAAATGTGGGAACTGTGCTACAGTTAAAGTTTGAGAATTTTCGGAGTTAGTTCGGCATTTTTAAGCATACTGGTTGTGTGTTTTAGTGCTGGTTTGACCCACAGCTGATATGGAAATATCAGTTTTTGGTGACAAAGAATTTTTAATGAATCTTAAGATTTATTTTGAATATGTTGGAAGCTAAGAAACTAGATTCGGTGGAATCTGGGTGTTCTTAGCAGTTTGGGTTTTGGTACCCAAATAAGAGAAGTCTAAATAGACTTCCCTTCTTGTGAAAATATCCCACGGTGGGGATATTTTATGGGCAAAAACAGAAGAGCAAAAATGTGAGAAAGAAGAGAAGAGAAAAGAAAGAAAAGAGAGGAGAAAAAGAGAAGGAAAGGAGAAGGAAGAGAAGGATCAACCATCCAAGGAGAGGATCCGCGTGAAGGCCTTGCTTCATCTTCATCATCTTGATCTTGAGGTAGGGGGAAATCTGTTTTTACTTGTTTGTGTTCATTCTTTTCTTTTGGTTTAAGAAAAACTTGAAGAGGAAATGAGGTTGATGGGTGATTTGATGTTTTATAAGTTTAATCTTGATGTGGTTAGTATGGTTGAGTTAGAAACTGAATTATGAATGTGTTTAGATGAATTTTTCATCATTTGGAGCCTTAATTCCAATTCTAGGTCATTTTTGGGGATTTTGGTCAAGTTGGAGATTTTGATTCATAAGTGTTGATTCAAATGAAATTGATGTTGTTTGAGAGTTAAAATGTGTAGTTGGACCTTATTAGAGGTTGGAAATCACTTAAAAATGGATTTTTAGTGATTGGAAGTGGTTTTAGTTCCAATGGAACAGTAACCCGTAGCTGCAGAATTATGCAGATTTTGAGTTTTGCTGTTCACGCCGCAACGTTGGGAAGAACATGATGAATGCCGCAACGTTGGACTTTGAATGCCGCAACATTGGGTAGAAAAAGGGACGTGTGCCGCAATGTTGAATGTTTACGCTGCAACGTTGAATGTTTGCGCCGCAACGTTGAATGTTTATGCGGCAACGTTGGCAGTTTTTCCTGCCAATACTTGAACCCGAGACTTGGGCGCCGCAACGTGGAATAGGGGACGCCGCAACATTGGTGCCAGAAAACAACTATGAGTTGTGTTTGATGCTCTGGATCATTCTAGTAGCATAGTTTTCTTCTTTTATACTTCTTAATGAGTGTTGAGACACAAGTAGAAGTATTTATTGAAGTTAGAATATGTTAAATCATATTGATTTGTTATGCTAATTATGTGAGATAATTAGACATGAATATATACATATATGGTGTATTATGATGAATTGAGGAAATGAGTTTCTCCTAAGTATTAGGATCACTCATGTATGCTCTTTTAAGAGTGTTAAAGTACTTCTATAAGTATTTGATGAAGAGTTGTGAATTAAACCTGAAATGCATATAAATCAATTGTAAAACTAGTTATGGAAAGTAATTGGTAATTGTTTTGCATGAGATGTTTGAGAAGCATAGATTGGTGAGTAATATCCTTTCTATGTCTTTGTATAATATATTGGTGAGTAATATCCAACTCTATTGTATGTGAAATACCTTGAGGTTTATAATATCCTCTTAGTATTGTTGAGAATCATAGATTAGTGAGTAATATCCTCTCTATGTTGTGAGTAGTAAGGTGAGTAATATCCTTATTACATTGTGAAGTAAGGAGGTGAGTAATATCCTCTTTGCTTTGTTTGGCCCTGTGAAAGTGGGTGTTCTATATCAGGTAAGGCGCTTAGTACCCTTCCTAATATAGTAAAGTATGAAAGGATAAAATTCCTTGTTCATTATTGTTAACCGTGTAGTTGATGAGACTTCACTACCCGGGGGGAATGAGACTTCCTCTGTGATAATGATACATGCTGGATGAGACTCCTGTTGCTTGTTCAAGGTTATGGATGAAACTATGGACTTCCATTACTTTGTTCAAGTTTCATGCATTCATGACATTGCCATGGGATTGGAGTCCTGGATGTGGTATCATGCATTATGCATTTTCATACTTAGGAATCTGCATAGACATAATCATTAGTCATAATTAAGCATTACATGGCGATTGTATGGGCGGTTGCTATCATGACATTTTCATGCATTGCAATTGTATGGGTGGTTGCTTGTTGTTGAAATGAGGAGTTGTTACTTCTATTATTGAAGAATCAACGAGATAATTTTAAATATTATCTATTTGTATATATTTATATACTGGTATTGGAATACTTCAACTGAGATATATTTTCTTACCCCGATTGTATTGCCATGTAAATCCAGGTGCGAGCTCTTCGAAAGAGAAGAAGAAGATGTATGAAGACTAGCATAATATCGATGCTGTTTTGAGCTGAGCTTATAAATGTTTTATATTTTCTTAGTTGTTGCAAGTTATGTATAACAGTACGCCTTGAGGCTGTGATATATATATATATATATAATTTTTGCTATCGTGGCTTTCCATATTTATTAATTACGTATGAACGATATGGATAAGATGTTATTTTATGTTAGTAGTAGCAGGGTCAATATTGGGTTATTCACTTATATGACGATATATTTGGGTAGCAAATATTGGGCTGTTACATATGGAGAAAGGAGAGAAAAAGTAAAAGATACAAAAGGAAGTTGAAGAATGCTAGGAAATTTTTATCGAACCAATTGAATATATTCCCATGATTTAACTTTGTTTATCCTTGATGTATCCTACCTTGACCCTGACCCCGTTATAACCTAAATAAAGACCTTTTGATCTTTGTGTGCATGTGGCTTAAGTGGTAGAAAAGTAGAGGCTTGCCAAGCTTATGGTAGGGCATGTTTTCATGAGTAGGTTGAGAGTAAACACAAGACCAAGACACTTGAGTGGAAGAGTATACCAGTGAGGAATTATCTTGTTGATTTAAGTCTGATATTTGACTGACTTTACTTGTTGATTTGGATTGTTGAAGGAGGAAATTCCTGATTGCTTAGATTCCTTGGAAAGACTAAGAGGTGTAGGTCATTATTCATTATTCTGCACTTTCATTGCCTGTTGAGACACATGTGCTTGATTATATATTTTGGCCTAGGCGTGCAAAAGGCTAAGTGTGGGGGTATTTGATTTATCAATTATTTCTATATCTTGAATACCTTGTCTTTGATCTAATTAGACTCCATATATGCTTAATTGTTAACTTTTAGTTGAGTTTCTAGATATGAAGCATAATTGAAGTCTTATTGTGATACTTTGCTTAAGTATGTTTATAAACACTCATAATTGCATTGTATTTTTCAGAGATCTTTGAGTGTCTCAGTTCATTGGATTCAAACCAAGCTTAGTATTCACTTGAGGAGAGAGCTAAGGAGTTAAGGAGATCAATATCATCCCCTAGAAGCAAAGAGAGAAGATTATATATGAAGAATCAGGGTGAACATGAAAGAACTAAGTGACACGGCCCGTGTCATCAGACACCAGGGGGACTATGCCCTTCTCTAGTACCTCAAGAAGGATCAAAATGTAAGTGAACTAAGTGACATAGCCCGTGTCACTAGACACCAGGGGGCCGTGTCCTTCTCTAGCATCATAAATTGGGATCAGTTCTGAATTTACCCGAAGACATGGCCCGTGTCTTGAGACACGAGGAGGGCCGTGTCCTTCTCTGACTCTAAATTATGTGGCATTTTAGCTGGCAGACTCAGACACGGGTTGCAAATCAAGAAATCAGTTTTGAATCTTAATGAAGAATTAGGTATCCAAAGGTTTATATAAGGTTGTTTAGGGTTCCAAAAGGGACATCTCTGGACTGCAAGCTGCCAAAGAACTAGGAGAGAAAGGTTGGATCAAAGATTGAAGATTCGGGTTTGAATTATCAGAGATTAACCAATCGTGATCATCGAAAATCAGTTTGATATTTAGTTTTTCTTATGCACTTGTGTTCTTGATGATGACTTTCTTTAGTTTTTCTTTTGAATTGGAATTCACCATGTGTGGCAAAATTCTTTTTTGGTTAAAGGAAGATGAAACCCTAGTTTTGATTATGTGAATCTTACATACTTCTTTATTTCAATACAGTTATGTTTTTATTCATATGTTTCTGTTCTCAATTCGGTATAAAGGTTTTTATACTCTTTGCTATTTTCGAAAGTGGTGAAAGTAGGATTGCTATGCACTGTTGCGGTGGTAGGACTAGTGAGACATATGATCTAAGTAATTTAATCCCGGTGTGTGATTGGACCTTAGTGTAATTGGTTTTCTGAATCTTAATATTGTCATTAGGTAGATATAAGAGTCGTTGCTTTATATAGCTAATTAGTGATTAAGGATTAATTTGAGCAATTTCTAATTTAACCAAAACCTAAGGAAAACAGAGAATTAATCTCACAATTGCATAAAGACATAATTGATCATGTTAGGATAAAGGATATGTAGGTTAGCATTATCATGTAAATCTAATGGTGGATTCCATCTCTTAACCAATCTCTTTAAATTGGTAATTCAAATTGTGTTTATTACTGTTGCTTTAAATTTAATTCCTTTTCTTAGTTTTAACAAACAAAACCCCCTTTTACTGTTATTTGTTCTTTAGAGTTTAATTTGGGAATCAATTGATAGTGTCAATTAAATTAGTTCTTTGTAGATCAACCCTTACTAACTACAATTGGTTATAAAGTTTTTATATTTTTGGTGGAACTTGACAACTGCTTTTAATCATAATCTGTAGCACACTAATGAATCATTTACTTCTTGTTTTCAAAATATGAACATATCAAGCAATTTCAAACAAGAAGACATATAACTTTTAACTTTCCAATCTCTAAGTAAGTATATAAGACAATTAAGCATCAAAGAGAAAGGATTAGAACTACTTATGAACATGCGAATTTCTATATTTGAGCCAAGAGAATTGTTCACAAGCTCAAGAATAGAGATATTACCATAGCATGTCATTCTAAGCAAAATGTGTGCATATCTAGCATGTTAGCATATGTAAAAACACTTTTAAGACATAATGATAAAAAACACAACTTAAGGCATGTTAAGCATAAAAACAAATCTCTACTTATCCAAATATCACATGATATTCAATTTAAAGCATAGGTAAGGATAAGATATTGATATCACCAAAAGGTACTCTTTGAGTTTTTCTAGGTGACTCTAACTTCCATGCTTCAAGGCTCCTTGAGACTGTTATGGTTCTCCATGTCATTCTTTTTATGTTTTCATCACTTTTGGAGAACTTGGACCATTTTCAGTTTTCCCAACCTTAAGTAGCATGGTTGTATTTCACTTCAATGCATGCTTGAGCTAATGGTCACTCTACAACACAATTCGAAGTACTTTCTTTGGTATCCACCAATTTTGGATCCATAGAGGTTAATTATTAATCATTAATCCATTATGCTCTCATAAAGATCAATTTTTCCATAGTATGCAAATTGAGCACAACAAATTTAAAAAATCAATTACCATTAAGCACATAGCCAATAATATGTTTACTTTCATGATATATAGATAATTTAAAGCATAGAAAGTATACATAATCATAGAATACCCTATGATCAAGAAATATGCAAGATACTGAGCTAAGGGTGTAATAAGAATGAACAAAATCATGTGTTATGTATCATATTTAACTTTTTCCAAGTACGTATGATTCTGTTCTTCACCTAAGGCCTACAAGGAATATATCTCATATTCATTATATTTTTAAGTGAATGTTCATAAGAGGTAAAAACTTTTGATATCTTGGCCTTGGTAATCAAGGAAACTCTTTTCCTTACCCATTGCTTCTCTTTTGGTGTTTTGAACTTTGTAAGTTTCATATTTTGTACTTGATAAGTTTTGGTTGAAGCCATCTTCCATCTAAAACTTCTACCATTGGGCTTTGGAAACATCCCCTTGGTGATTCCTCCTTCACTTGACCAATTTGTCCATCCTTTTAATTTTTTTTTGCATAATTGAAACACTAGGAGGACATTTTGATACCCACTTCATCTTGGGACATTGAATGTTAGTACTAGAGCGTTTAAGGTCTTTAGGAACCCATACTATACTATTTCTCATATAAACATTTCTTCTATAATTGCATAAATGAGAAATATGTCCTAGATGACCACAAAAATTACAAACAATTGAATTTAATGATGGTTTGGTCCTTTGAAGATTATCTTTTAAAAACTTAAATCTTTTGTTATTTACATTCTATACTATTTATGCCATAAGCTTTGCTTGAATTTTTATGTGGAATAACATTAATTTTATTTTCATTAACAAGCATGGAATGTAACCAATTAGAATCATTAGCTTTGGAAAAAAGATAAGTCCTCAACTTGATTTTCTAAATCAATGCACTTTTTACAAGAAGTTGAGGTTTCACATTTCAAAGGCATTTTCTCATCAAGAAAAGTATATTCATTTTTCAATGTTTCAATTTCATTTTTAATGGAGGAAATGTTTTCTAAACGACATAAGCTATTCTCTTCTAAAAATGACAAATCATCATACAATTTATCATATGCACATTGTAGCTCATTATAGGAAGGACTATAATCTAGTTCAGCATTATTTACCTTAAAGTCCTTTTTAGCCATATATGAAGTAGTCTCAATTTCTAGCATCCTTGGCTCTTTAAGGGAATCACCATATTCCTTATAGTTGTCCATCAAGGATTCAAGAACATCTTCCTTCTCAATTTTGTTTTGCTTTGACTCTTCTTCAAATTGAGCACCATCATCACCAAGAAGCATTGAGCTCATTTTCTTACTTTGAACATGTTCTTGAAGACATTTTTTAATGTTGTCTTCCTTTGGAGGCTTTTGCTCTTCTTGCTCTCTATATACAACTTTATGCAAAAAATCATTATTAGTAAGATAGATAGAATCAAGAGCATTCCATATATATTCAGCACAAGAGCAACTCTTAATTTTAGCATAAGTATCATCATTTAAACCACTTCTCAAAATTTGCATAGCTCTAATGTTCAATGAAAAACATTTATTGTCATAGGCATTCCAAGTTTGTTTTAATTTGCAAGTAAATCCATCAAGCATAATATCCCACAAATTAATATCAATGGATTGCATATAAAATTTCATTCTAACGTTCCAAAAAACAAAATTCACAACATCAAAGAATGGTTGTTTATCAATTTGAAAACCTTCCATTTTGAAAAGCTTTTAATGGTTGCCAACAAACAAGGATCTTTAACTCGAAGCGATTAAGCTTTCAACAGAGCAAGAAGCTCTGATATCACTTGTTAGTCATGGAAACCATCACCCAAGAGAGGGGTGAATTGAGTGATTACAAATTTTTAAAACACCTTTGAGAAATTATACATTTTGATATTTTTAATTGATACATTCAGCGGAATAAGTTTAACAAAGGTACAACTATTAGAGATTTCAAAAATACCACTTGGACTATAGGATAAATCAAACAAATAAGCTAGATATCAAATTCAATTCAAGCATATATAATTAAGGCACAAATGTAAAGGAGATAGAGCTGAGAGAAGCAAACACAATATTTATCCTGGTTCAGCCACCAACCACTTATGACCTATGTCTAGTCCTCAAGTAAACCACCCGATATTTTTCACTCTATGCTCAATCTTCTGTTGGGAATTTTTTGCGGATACAACACGCAGCGGAAAACAGGGATTCCCACCGAGGATCCATGCGAAAAAGCCATAATCCGAGTTTTTAAAGGATTTACCTCTTGAAGCGTGAATCACTAACACCGTAATAGAAACGATGTCTCTGCGGTATCCACACGAACAGACTCAGGAACGTCCAACGTCCACAAAGAGGAGCCTCACGTCTCTCACACAGTGCTAGCTACGAAGAGAAAAGAAGAAACCTGTCGCTTCTCTCACTCACTATTCTCGTAGGTGCGGCTAGGGTTCGAATTATATAACTTAGCAGCCCCTTTCTTAGCAAGATTATTTATAATAGTGACTCGCCTTAAGTGAGTGTGAGCAAAGCAAGAAAGGTAAGTCAGTGCAACCCTAGACCTATCTCATTATGAGTCCGACCCATATTTGAATCCGAGTCCAACTTGGATCCATTGCTCCAATTTTAGTCTCGCTCTATATGTGTGACCTCGCAGTTTCTTATTACGTTGGCGGCGTAATATTAAAATCCCATTTTAATATTACAAGCGAGCTGCGTATCTAGCAACACATCGCTGCTACCCAAGTAATAAGAATGTCAGTGATTTGACATAACCTTTTCGTGACCAATGTTTCCGTGTCGTTTAGTCCCTTTGTCAAGATATCTAGATTGAACACAAGGCATGGAATCGTCACCCTTGTATAGTCCAATCATTCATTTCCTGATACTTGAGTAGACTTTGTAACAACAAATGAGATCAATATCTCATATTGACTCATTTGAGCATGGCCATGCATTTCGCAGTCTCACTCAATTAGGGGCCCCAAGATATCGCTCCTGTTATATAGGAGTGACAAATTCCATCTAAGTCACTCACATCCCTCCCGCATGATTTGCGGTATGTCCAATAACCAACTTTATAATCACCTTATTACGATGACGTTTGATGGCATTAAAACACACAACTCCTCATGTAGGAATCGTAGTGATTTCGTGTCAAAGGACCACAAACACCATTGTCACTATGAGAATCGCTTATGACACTCACGTAACGATCCATGTAGCGTTCTCATGGTGGGTCACCCAAGACATCATTACTCTAATATGTACCAATGTGAAGACTTGATATCTCATATCCATGAACCGTGAGATGCGGTCATCGGGCTCTACACATACTAGTCTCAATGTATTATTGTTGTCCTAATTAACAATAATACTTGACTAGGGACATTTAAGAATAGTGTTGTAACCAAAAGGATCTCACGATCAAGTCATCCACTTGATGTCCTATGGCATCAAACTTACTATTCTAAGGACTTTATTATGTTTATCAAAAAAGAACACAATAAATGAAATGCCTCATATATAAAATAGCATAATAGAATATATGTAAATACGTAAAATGTATTAGCCTCTAGGGCATACACCAACAATCTCCCACTTGCACTAGAGCCAATCGTGCATATATCTAATGCCTAAAGACCTAGTGTGACCCTCATGCTTTTGCTTTGTGCAAGAGGCTTCGTCGGTGGATCAAGAATGTTATCATCTCGTTGGTACTCGCATATCTTCACATCTCCTCTATCGATGATCTCTCGAATGAGATGGAAGCGCCTAAGTATATGTTTGGATCGGCGGTGAGATCTAGGCTCCTTAGCTTGTGCAATGGCTCCATTGTTATCACAATAGAGGTCCACCGGGTCCACAATGCTAGGAATAGTGCCAAGTTCAAGAATGAACTTCCCGATCCAAACGGCCTCCTTTGCCGCATTGGAGGCGAATATACTCACCTCTCGTGGTAGAATCGGCGACGTCTCTCTCGCTTTGAACTCTTCCACTCACAAATTTCACCATTTAGGCAAAAACATAACCCGATTGCGATCCGGAGTCGTCCTTATCGGTTTGGAAGCTAGCATCGTGTAACCTTTTACAACTTGCTCTTCCTCACCTCCATATACCAAGAACGAATCCTTAGTCCTTCTTAAGTACTTAAGGATGTTCTTGATAGCAAATCCAGTGACTTTCACCGGATCGATCGGTACCTACTCGTCATGCTCAAAGCATACGAGATGTCCGTCGAGTACATAACATGGCATACATGATAGATCTAATTGCGGATGCATATGGAATCTTGCTCATGCGATCCCTCTCATCCCGGGTGGAAGGGGATTGAGCCTTAGATAGGCTTACACCATGTGACATAGGCAAGAGTCCTTTCTTGGATTCATGCATGTTAAATCGTCTTAACACTTTGTCTATGTATGTACTCGACTTAGGCCAAGCAGGTCTCGATGATCTATCTCTATAGATCCCGATACCTAATACATAGGTGGCTTCACCTAAGTCCTTCATAGAGAAGCGCTTCCCAACCAAGTCTTTACTGATCGTAGGGTAGGGATGTCATTTCCAATAAGTAGTATGTCATCAACATACAATACCGTAAAAGACAATAGTGCTCCCACTAACCTTCTTGTAGACACAAGATTCTTCTCTTCATTCTTGATGAAACCAAACTGTTTTATTGTATCATCAAAACGAAGATTCCACTTTCCGGAAGCTTGCTTTAATCCATAAATAGATCGTTGCAACTTGCATACACTTTTCTAGCATCCTCTGGAGTGGCAAAACCCTCAGGTTGTGTCATGTACACATCTTCGAGAAGATTTCCATTAAGGAAAGTAGTTTTGACATCCATTTGCCGATTTCATAATCATGGTATGCTTTGCATGAAGCAAGATCCGAACGGATTTAAGCATCGCAACTGGGGAAAAAGTCTCATCATAGTCTACACCATGAATTTGTTTGAAACCTTTAGCCACCAATCGCGCCTTAAAGGTATGCACATTACCATCCATGTCGATTTTCTTTTTGAAAATCCACTTGCACCCAATGGGTTTTACCCCTTCAGGTGGGTCAACCAAGGTCCATACCTGGTTGGCATACATGGAATCCATTTCAGATCTCATGGCCTCAAGCCATTTCTCAGATTCTGGGCCAATAATGGCTTCCTGGTAAGTCACGGGCTCATCTTGATCCATGAGCAATACGTCACCTTGTTGGGTCATGAGAAATCCATATCTCTCTGGTTGATGACGTATCCTGTTAGACCTACGCAGGTCTTGTGCTACTAGAGCAGTTGTTCGTTCCACAACATTTTGTGGAGGTTGCTCTATTTCCACCATTGGTTCATTGCTGCTTTGTGAAACTTGAACTTCTTCAAGTTCTACTTTTCTCCCACTCGGTTCCTTTGGAGATAAACTCCCTTTCTAGAAACACACCGTCCGTGCGACAAACACTTTGCCCTCGTAGGATTATAGAAAAAGTATCCCTTGGTTTCCTTTGGATACCCCACAAAGAAGCATTTATCTCGATTTAGGTCCAAGCTTATCAGAAACTTGACGTTTCACGTAAGCTTCGCAGCCCCAAATCTTCAAGAAAGACATACTGGGCCGTCTCCAAGTCCATATCTCATATGGTGTCTTTTGAACCGACTTAGATGGAACACGGTTAAGTGTGAAAGCTGCTGTTATGAGCATGTCCCCGTAAGAGCCTGGAAGGTTTGCATGACTCATCATGGATCGGACCATGTCCAACAAGGTCCTGGTTCCTCCTTTCGAGACACCATTCCATTGTGGTGTTCCCGGTGGAGTGAGTTGAGATATTATCCCATACTCTTTCGGATGATCATCAAACCGTTGGCTTAAGTATTCTCCTCCTCGATCCGATCGAAGGATTTTAATACTCTTGCCAAGTTGGTTTTGTACTTCATTCTTGAACTCTTTGAACTTTTCAAAGGATTCTCGATTTGTGCTTCATAAGATATACAAATCCATATCTACCGAAATCATCGCAAATGTAATGAAGTATTGAAAACCGCCTCTAGCGATCGTGTTTAGTGGCCCACATACATCACTATGTATAAGGCCTAAAAGATCACTAGCCCTTTCACCTTGTCCAATAAATGGGGCCTTTGTCATCTTCCCCAATAAACAAGATTCACATATCTCATATGATTCAAAATCAAATGAGTCCAAGAATCCATCTTTATGGAGTTTGGAGATGCGTTTCTCATTTATGTGGCCCAAACGACAATGCCGTAGAAAAGTTAGGTTCAGATCGTTTGATTTAAACCTCTTTGTATTTATGTTATAAATGGGCGTTTCGAGATCAAGTACATAAAGTCCATTACTCAATTGTGCACTACCATAAAAAATATCATTCATATAAATAGAACAACACTTGTCCTTTATTATAAAAGAAAACCTTTCTTGTCCAAACAAGAAACAGAAATGATATTCCTACTAATAGCAGTGCACAAAATAACAGCTCTCTAACTCTATTACAAGCCCAGTGGGCAAAGATAATAAATAAGTCCCTACAGCTAATGCAGCAACCTTTGCTCCATTTCCAACTCGTAGGTCGACTTTGCCCTTCGTCAATGGTCTACTACTCTTTAGGTCCTGCACATTTACACAAATGTGAGATCCACATCCAGTATCTAATACCCATGATGCGTAAGTAGATAAATTGACTTCAATAACAAAATACCCGAAGTGGAAGTCTCACTTCCCTTCTTCTTTTGAGCTCTTCCAGAACTTGGCACAGTTCCTCTTCCAATGTCCTGGTCGACCACAATGGAAGCATGTACCTTCCTTAGCCACTCCACCCACTAGTTTCAAGCCAGAAGTGCTAGGCTTGGACTTGTCCTTGCCTTTGCCCTTCCAGTTGTCCTTGGGCTTTTTCTGCTGTTTCTTGCCCTTATTCTTTTGGACCATCATTATGGCCTTCCCTTTGCCTTTGTTAATGTTCTGCTCAGCGCTTCTCAACATGCCTAGCACTTCGGTAGTGATTTGTCAATCTCATTCATGTTGTAGTTCATGACAAAATGACCGAAACTTTCCTAAGAACGATTGCGGGACTAAGTCGATGGCCAACTCTTGGCCCAAAGGAAAACCAAGTCTCTCTAGGTTTTCAATGTACCCAATCATCTTGAGTACATGAGCACCAACAGGGCTTCCTTCTACCACTTGCACTGAAACAAGGCTTTAGAGACCTCAAATCTCTCATGCTCGGCCTCGCTCTTGATAGAGCTTCTTAAGGTGTACGATCATATCGTATGCATCCATGTTCTCATGTTGCTTTTGGAGCTCGAGTTCATGGTGGCCAGCATTAGACATCCAATGTCCAAGGCATCATCTTGATGCTTCTTATAAGCATCTCTTTCAGCTTCTAGGGGCATTAGCAAAGCAGTGGGCTCAGAATAGGCATTTCCAAAACATACAGCTTTTTCTCTTGCTTGAGGACAATCCTCAAATTCCTGTACTCGCCTAGAAAATTCGTTCCAGCACAACTTGTCCTTCTCAAGGACGGATCGCAATGATAAAGTACCCGATGTGTTTATTGCCATGGTTATCTATTAACAGAAATATGCAAAATATAAGTATCATGCCATAAACATATTTAATGAGGTCTTTTAATTAAATATGCCTCCCACTATTTTATTCAAGTCAATGACCCTCAACAATGACTCGAAAAATCCCATCGTAAGATTTCCTAGTAGGCCAAGATCCATATTTCACCTAGTTTTGAGTCAGCTTTGGCTGATCACTCAAAATTAAGTTATTTAGGTAGGAAACACTTTCCAATTACATCACATGTAACTCTTGGATAGTTGGGTGAATAACACTTATTCAAGTCCATCTAATGGACCAAAGCCCAACTTCATGCCTCTAAGCCTTCAATCCTATTGAAATGGCCTAGTTAAGTCAGACCCAATGGTTGGCAGTTGGATATTACCTTTATCCTATCGCGTCTTACTAATATAGATAAAGGCATCCTGCTTTGGCAGACCTGCACTTGATCGATACTAGTCTTGACGAGTGCCACACATTGGAAGGCATCACATAATGACTTAATATTTGCTTTGAGGGAATTATTATTATTATTATTAGATCTCACCATTTATTAAACTGTTTATCATACCATAAATAATATCCATGCATCTCATACATAAAAGACATATAATAAAAGTGATATGGTTATGGCCCCTAAGAGAGTAGCATTAACTAAGCCAGCTTCATCAAGCATCTCCCACCAACGTCCTCACTTGATGCTGCCTTCTTGTCTCCACATCATAATTACATTATATAGAAACCTCTTTTACATTCGAGGGGAGTTAGGTGAGAAGAGAATGTACAATCAGAATGTAGAGAGAAAGGCACGACACGCAGGTCGTATTTATTTAAACCAAAAGGCATAAAGAGAGGACTAAGGCCATAACCATGCACCATGCATCACAAAGAACATATAAACTCATAACAATAATATATAATTATTTTTCGTGAGTTTTAAAAGGATAGAAAATAATGCGCTTTCGAATAACACACTACGCAGAGGCCGCAGGGAACCCTTGCGCCGTCGTTCAACACTTGAACTTCAGGCGCCTCGTTGGCGGCTTGACATCAACACTTGATGCTGCTGCCGCAAAACAAGAATAGGGTTTCCAAAACCCCTTGCGCTGCGCCTCTTGTGCAGAAACAAGGATTCCATAACCCCGCCGCAAGAAGCCAAGAACAAGGTTTCCTAAACCCTTGCACCGCGCATTGAGAATAAGGATTCCATAATGCTGTTTGTATCACATATATACCAGAAAGCTTCGCAAAAACATATATCTTAATACAAAACAGTTTTCATAGAACATATGAACATCTTCATGAAGTTTTGAAAACAACATCACAGTTTTGCATACAACATAAGAAACAGAATATGTTTTCGCAAAGGGTTTCATACGGTTTTCAGAAATAACATATTAAAGATCATATCTTTTGTCAAAACAAGAACAGAAAACATTTTATCTCATGTAAACGAAAATAGAAAACCGAATCATGGTTTCGCAAGACGCTCTGATACCACTGTTGGGAATTTTTTGCGGATACAACACGCAGCGGAAAACAAGGATTCCCACCGAGGATCCATGCGAAAAAGCCATAATCTGAGTTTTTAAAGGATTTACCTCTTGAAGCGTGAATCACTAACACCGTAATAGAAACGATGTCTCTGCGGTATCCACACGAACAGACTCACGAACGTCCAACATCCGCAAAGAGGAGCCTCACGTCTCTCACACAGTGCTAGCTACGAAGAGAAAAGAAGAAACCTCTCGCTCTCTCACTCACTATTCTGTAGGTGCGGCTAGGGTTCAGAATTATATAACTTAGCAGCCCCTTAGCAGTACTATTTATAATAGTGACTACCTTAAGTGAGTGTGAGCAGCAGCAAGGTAAGCTGTGCAACCCTAGACCCATCTGTTATGAGTCTGGCCCATATTTGAATCCGAGTCCAACTTGGATCCATTGCTCTAATTTTAGTCTGCTCTATATGTGTGACCCTGCAGGTTCTTATTACGTTGGCAGTAATATTAAAATCCCATTTTAATATTACAAGCAGTGAGCGGTATCTAGCAACACATCGCTGCTACCCAAGTAATAAGAATGTCAGTGATTTGACATAACCTTTTCGTGACCAATGTTTCCGTGTCGTTTAGTCCCTTTGTCAAGATATCTAGATTGAACACAAGGCATGGAATGCGTCACCCTTGTATAGTCCAATCATTCATTTCTTGATACTTGAGTAGACTTTGTAACAACAAATGAGATCAATATCTCATATTGACTCATTTGAGCATGGCCATGCATTTCGCAGTCTCACTCAATCAGGGGGCCCGAAGATATCGCTCCTGTTATGTAAGAGTGACGAATTCCATCTAGGTCACTCACATCCCTCTGCATGATTTGCGGTATGTCTAATAACCAACTTTATAATCACCTTGTTACAGATGACGTTTGATGGCATTAAAACACACAACTCCTCATGTAGGAATCGTAGTGATTTCAGGTCAAAGGACCACAAACACCATTGTCACTATGAGAATCGCTTATAACACTCACGTAACGATCCATGTAGCGTTCTCATGGTGGGTCACCCAAAGACATCATTACTCTAATATGTACCAATGTGAAGACTTGATATCTCATATCCATGACCCGTGAGATGCGGTCATCAGTCTCTACACATACTAGTCTCAATGTATTATTGTTGTCCTAATTAACAATAATACTTGACTAGGGACATTTAAGAATAGTGTTGTAACCAAAAGGATCTCACGATCAAGTCATCCACTTGATGTCCTATGGCATCAAACTTACTATTCTAAGGACTTTATTATGTTTATCAAAAAAGAACACAATAAATGAAATGCCTCATATATAAAATAGCATAATAGAATATATGTAAATACAGAAAATGTATTAGCCTCTAGGGCATACACCAACATCTTCAACAGGTGCTTGATGACCTTTACAAATTGGAGCACTCAACACACCTTGGGATACCTCACCCTTTGTGCTTGAGCCTATACTTTCAGGGGATACCTCACCCTTACAACTTTGAGGGATACCTCACCCTCTTTACAAACAAGGGATACCTCACCCTTTACAACCTTTGAGGGATGCCTCAACCTCTTTACAAATAAGGGATACCTCACCTTTTTCTCTAGAGGGATACCTCACCCTCTTCACAAATGATCAAAGTGTATATAAAAGATAAACTCTCAAAAGAGTGGATATTACAAATTGAAGCTCTATGAGTATCAAGGATTCACACAATTATAGCTCAAAACAGGGATTTGGAGAAAAAGGTAGTGAAACACGAATTTAATATTCAAGAATGATTTTCAGATTGTTATCCAACTTTTTTAGATACCTAAACACTTGTATTTATAGCCCAAAGTAATTGAGAGCCATTACTGGTGGTTGGGAGCATTAAATGTCAAAAACTAGCCATTATTCACATTTTCTGGTTGCCCAAATAACTAATTAGGAGATTGTCCTAATCAGTTAGGAACCTTAGAAATAGGCTCCTGACTTATCAAATAACCAATTAAGGGAATGACCTAATTAGTTAAGAGCTTTAGAAATTAGCTCCTAACTTACAAAATAACCGATTAGAGGAAAGACCTAATCGGTTAGGAGCTTTTAAAATTTGCTCATGACTTGCCCAATAACCGATTAGAGGAAGGGCCTAATCGGTTAGGAGCTTTTAAGATTGGCTCTTGACTTACCCAATAACTAATTAGGGGAATAGCCTAATCGCTTAGGAGCTTTAAAAACATGAAAAACGCTCCTGACTTAGTGAATGACCGGTTATGGAAAATCCATAATCGATTATTGCACTATGGTTTTGAAAACTGAATTTAAATGGTTATAACTTTTTCGTTTCTTATCCATTTAAAATAATTAACCACTCATTGGAAAGATCTTTGGGTCTATTTTCATATGAAATATTTCAGAACAAATCTCAAAATATTTTGAAAGATATGATCAAAAGAGTAACCAAAGGTCAGTCTTACAAAACACAAACTTGGCTATTTTTCATAGATTTGAACAACCACCAAGATTAGCTTTTCAAAACATGTTTGATGGGCATTTTAGCATGTGAAAATCAATTGTAAAGATTTGAAAACATATTTGAGCTTAGTGTGATTCCTATTTAAGGCCTATAAGCTATTCTTGAATATCTTGGACTTGATCTTGCCATCATCAATTCTAGTCCTTAGGCATCTTGATGTGATCCAAGCTTCCAAAATATTTCTTCTCTTAAAATATTGTAAATGTTTGGGATAACTTATCATGCTTATTCTTCTTGAATTGAGCATAAAGGTGATCTTTTACTTTCTTGTTGCAATGCTCACTCTTAGTACTTGGACTATCCTACAACGTATTACTCACTTAAAATAAACATAGTTAGTCCAAATTCATAATTCAAAATTTTCATATACATGATTCATAAATGTATAACTCTAATTAGTCTAACATGCATATAACACTTTCATAGACACATTCAAATAAGACATTTATCAATTTACTAATAGATATGCTCTATATAGGATGCAACAAAGAATACTTTGCATATTTTCATTTAAATAGAGTCAAATCCAATATTAATTTAATACAACTCATATAACATATTATTGAATATATTCTATAAAAGATGCTATTAAGAATATACATGATTCTTTTATGAAATATAAAAAGATGGAGTGCATGATCATGCATGATCCAATATAATCTATTAAGGATATCTATGTATCATAAGCATCATTCTTTTTCGTCTTGTATTTGTCATCATCAAAACTTAACATATTAAACCATTGGAGCAAACTTATTTTCACAAATCTTGCTTTGAGTTTATTGACAGAACCATCTAAATTGAACTTGGTTTTGTATACCCACTTGACACCAATAACCTTCTTGTTTTTTGGTCTGTCCACTAGTTGCTAAGTCTCATTCTTTTTGATCATGCTTACTTCCTCCTTCATTATAACTATCCAACCATGTGAGCTTATAGCTTCAGTATAATTGGCTGGTTCCAATGTTACATCATTACATCTTTCATAAATATCATAGAGTAGTCTAGTGCCTCTAACAACAGCTTCAGTATCACTTTTAGATTTAAACCCTCCACCTGCTCCTTCTTTTTGAGATATATTTCTTCTAATTGAATCTTCACTGGCTTCCTCAACTTCCTTCCTGTCCTAGTTCCAAAGAGTAGCTTCAATAAATTTTACATATCTGCTGACCATTATCTTTTCTGTTTTCAAGTGAAACACCATATAAACTTTTGTATTGTTGTTGTAACCTAAGAAAATTCCTACATCAACTTTTTGATCAAGCTTATCTCTCTTGGCCTCTGGAATGTAGGAGTAGCTTATGCATCCAAAGACTCTACAATGATCCACAACTAGCTTGACCTCAAACCATGCCTTAAATAGAGTTTTATCTTTTAGTGCCTTTGTTGGAAGCCTGTTAAGTAAGTAGACAGCATTATTGACTGCCTCTGCCCAAAATATCTTTGGAAACTTCTTTTCAATCAACAAGCATCTTGCCATTGACAGTCCTATTTTTTCTTTCACTCACTCCATTTTGTTGAGTGTAAGGAACTAGAAGTTGATGTTGAATGCCAGCTTCTTCAAAAAATCTAACAAATTTCTCCAATGTGTACTCGGTACCGTTGTTCGATACGAGCACTTTAATTATGCAACCAACTTGGTTTTCAACAAGGATTTTGAACTTTTTAAACATATCAACAACATCTGACTTTAGCTTCAGAAAATAAACTTAACACATTTGACTAAAGTCATCTATAAATAAAATGAAATATTTGCTTCCATTAAGAGATGGTGTTTTCATAGGTCCACACACATCAATGTGGATTAGTTGCAGCTTCACTGAAGCTCTCCAAGCACTATTTTCAAGAAAAGATAGTTGTGTAGCTTTCCAAGTGAACACACATCGCAAATAGATTTGCATTCATCAATTATAAGCAGATTTTGAATTAAGCCTTTATTTACATGTGCTTTGGAGAAAAATAATTAAAATAACCAAATCTTCTATGCCATAAGGATGATTCATCAACTGAGCTAATTAAAGCTCATATATTAGTTTGCTTCCAATTAATTGGAAAACTTTTATCAGCCATTTGATGGCAAGAATCCTAGCATGAGAAGGATCAAACACACTACATGACTTATTTTCAAAATATATAACATAATTCTTCTCAAGCAGTTGACCAACACTAAGCAGACTTTGACTTATTTCAAGCACAAAAAGTACATTAGAATTATATCTAGTACCTGAAGTGGTCTCTACTGCAACTACGCCTTTGCCTTAGACTTGCACATGCTTTCTATTTCCCACTTTCACTTTTCAAGTGTAACTTCTATCTAACTCTGTAAATAAGCCAACATCATAAGTCATGTGGTGAGTGTAACCACTGTCAACCAGCCAAGCATCTGAGTTATAGTTTACCGCATAACAAGTTACAACAAAATTTTTTTCCTCTTACTGCACTTCATTTTTTGCCATTTGAGCCTACTGTGTTTGCTGTTTAGATTTGCTTCTGTAAACTTTCTCCACATGGCCAAATTTTTTGCATGACCTGCATTGAACTTCTGGTCTATACTAGCAATAGTTAGTTAAATGACCCTTTTTCTTGCAGTGAGGACAAAAACTAAACTTGTATTTCTTGCTAACACCTTTATTTCCTTGATAATCCTTCTTCTCTTTTTTTTTTCTCACCAAAATATTTCTTTTCATTGTTGGTTGATGAAGCTTTACCTTTATGGCTGTTGAGAAGGCTCCTTTAACTGCTTCTTGTCTAAATGATCGCCTCTGCTCTTGTGCTTGCAAGGCACATACTAACTCTAAGAGAGTTAGGCTGTTTAAATCTCTAGAGTCTTCTAAAGAGGAAATATTTGATTCAAATTTCTCAGGTAGACTTATAAGTACCTTCTTAACAATCCTCTTGTCAGCAAGCTCCTCTCCAAGAAGCCTAATATGGTTCACAACTTTCATGAGCCTATCAGAGTATTCTTTGATAGTTTCTGTATCCTTCATCCTTAAAAGTTCAAACTATAACACCCCAAAATTTTTCATTTTTCAGTAAAATGTGATTTTACTAATTTTTGCGATTTCTGTACACTATAAATTTATTTTGACTGTTCTGTGATTATTTTTGATCTTTTCGTATGATTTGCTCTGGGTCAGGAAAATAAAAATTTTTGGGCCGGGGAAAATCTTCTACAATTTATTCGGAGTCGGGAGAGCTTACTAAACCCGAATCCGAGAGATACGTTACCCGATCTTTTAATTTTTAGAATTTATCTAGCCAATAAAATTTTATGTATTTTATTATCCATTGGATAGTAATCGCTGGTATTTCGACAATATACTCTATCCATTGGATAGTAGCTTCCGGAAATATCTAGTGGATGGTTATCTATAAGCCAAAATATCTTGGAGCTCATCATGAGTAATCATGATAAGCTTTTGTATTGCACCAATAGGAGACCTTGCTTGCTTAGCAAGTTGTTTGAAAATTCAACAAAGGGCACTTGCTCAAAGGTGGACTAATGGAGAGGTTGCTTGTTGGCTAAGCTTGGAGGCTATGGTGGAGAAGTTAGATGCTCATTCTTTGGAAAATATCTTTTTGAAAATATCTTCTTGAAAATATCTCTTTATAAATATCTAGTGTGATAGTTCTAGACGCTAGCCTAGTCACTCACTCTGGAATGTTTTAGAATGATGACTCATCGTATAGTGACTCACCTAGGTGACTAAGCTAGTGACTCGCGTATTCTAGAAGATTCTAGTAGCTGACTCAGCTATTCTGGAAAATTCTCTCTGATGACTCACTTTGTGACTCATCAAGGGTAACTAGTGAAAAATGATTAATAATAGTTGTTACCCAAATAAGAGCAAGTCAATAATACTGACTAGTCTCACTTTGTGTGAGCCAGTTACAAAGCAAATATCTAAGAAAAATATCTAAGTTAAATATCTTAAGTGTAATCATGAACCATCATTACATAGCTTTATGACCAACTAATTAGAATTAAGCTTGCTTGTTAAAAAGTCAATAATAATGGCTAGTAACTAGATGACTTAAATAAGTAACTTAAGTCTAGCTAGAAGCTAATTGAAACAAACTTAGTTAGCCTAATCCTTTACACCTCACGACTACCTAGTGTTCTAGGATGTTCATGAACAAGATATTTATCTAATTGTGACCATTACACGATCACTTGATGATCTAAGCCATGTGAAGCCATGTGCTTGTTTTATAAAACTTAAAAGCTACGTTTTGATCTCATTTGACATGCAATCCACAGCCAAGCACCATTTTGAGGAAAACCTTCACAGTTCATTTCATAAATCAATATCACAAAGTAATCTATCATTTTCTCCTGAAACCTTACGACTAGCTTATGGTTCTAGCACACTTTAACTTTAATTTTCATAATACCTTGCAAACAAAAAATCAATTCTCTCCATTCTTTCTCTTCTATGAACAAGAAAACATCACCTTTCCTCTCATGGAACCTCTCGGCCAAGCCACTCCAAAGTATCATCCAATCACTCATAATGTCATCTAGCTTTGTTTTCTTAACCTATACACCATTCCTAAATACTTCTATGTTGTAGCTTTCTCTAAATCTCTATTCTAATTCTTAGAAAGCCAAAAAGTTCTCTCCTTTTCTTTTCAAAGAGGCCCACGGCCAAGACCCATTGAAACACCTTCCAAGCTTCAATAATTCTAAATAACCTTAGATCTAGAATCTATACATAATTCTAAAATACTTTGTAGTTGAGATCTTAGCCTAGATCATCCATCTTCAATCTTGTTCTTCAAGTTGAAAATCAAAAAGTTCTCACCTTGTTCATCCAAGGAAGCTCACAGGTATACTCGTTTCACCAACATTCAACCACTTTTGATTCAATCCAACCCCACTTCTTGAATCCTCACATCATTCTAAGACTCTTGGGTGTTGAGACTTTAGTCTAAATCAATCATCTTCTATCACTTTCATCAAAGCTCTAATCAAGAGTTTTAAGGTAAAGGTTATTAATCTTTGCTTTTCTATTCATTTTAAAGTTCTAGACTATGTTTTGATCCATAGTCATTTTAGATAAGCTTTAAATGTTAACTTGTATGTTTTCTTTGATTTTAAGTAAATCTTGGAGGTGGTGCACAAAATTTTCAAGAAAGACAATCAAGAAGAGTTTTTGATCTTCCTTTAAGGTAAGAGGGAGATTAACCTCATCGGCCATATGTGGTGGTAAGGGAATGGATTTGTTTGTGTGTGAATGAAAAATCCCTTAAAGGATTTATTCACTTAATTATGTATGTTTAAGTGCTATGTGTTGTTCTATGTGATTTTATTGGTTTGATAATTATGCATGTTTTTTATTAAGTGATTACTATGTGAGATGGTATGATTTTGATTGAATCGTGATTAGATGCTTAACATGATTTTATTGCTTTAATAGTAAGCATGAATATGTGATAGTAGAAATATCACGAGTGATATGTTGTATATGATAAGGATCATGTGGAAAGGAAAACTATTTTGGTTTCAAAGAATCAAGAGGCTCACGGTTTCCATGAGTATTTTGGAGCAAATCACTTAAAATATTTTACTACGTATGGATTTTAGATGATTATGTAACAAGTAATTGGATTAAAGATTTTTACAAAGAAAAATGAGATAGGAAATGAATAAATATTTGGTTATGGAATATAAATTGATTTTCGGCCAACATGCCAAGAAATGGTATTTTAGACTAAAAATATTTTCTCAAGTGTAGTCTTAAAGGATAAATTAACAAGAACTCAATTTAGTGAATTTTGAGACGTAAAAAGAAAGTAAACTAATTCTTGGGATTAATTAAATTAATGAATCAAGGTCAAGTTGGGAAATAAATTTATAAGTTAAAGTTTACTGACGTATAGCCTACCCTTTGGGTTTTGAAGCGCGTTAGAAAACTTTGAACTATGATATTTGACTAAATCATGGAAGTATAAAATTTTGTGAAGGAAATATTAGAAAATATTATTCAGAGGAGTTTTAGCAAGGAAATAATTTTAAGAATGGTTTGAAGTTTAAAATATTTTATTCAAGAAAGTTTTATTAAGAGAAAAGAAGAAAGATTTTAAGATATCTTGAATTAATTAAAATAATATAAGTTTTTGTGAAAATGTTTTGAAATATTAATTAAAGGAGGTTTAGTGAGAAAATGTTAGAAATACCATTTAAAGATGATTTATTAAGGAAATATTGGAATTAAAGTCCAATTTTGATATTAAATGAGAAAAGTTTTAATTTGAGCTTACAATATGATTAAAATGTTTTACGCGATTGAAAATACGCAGAAAAACTCTTACGTGATTTAAAAGTAGTGATCTTTAGCTACGCAATTGAGAAAACATTGAAAAATCATTGCGTGATTTGAAAATGTAATAGAAGTTTTCTGCGATTGTGAAAATGTGATAATATCGCTACGCGATTGAGAGGAACAACCAGTTTTGCTGTAGGGCCGACGTACTGGACCCAAGTGGATTGTGGACTTAGCATTGTGCTTGTGGAACCGAAGTACTGGACCAGAGTGGATCAGTGGTATTATGTAATTGTATGGGCGGTTATATAATATCATTGATACTAATGATATTAGACAATTGTATGAGCAGTTGCTTTAATATCATTGGGAACAGTTCAAGGGTGATTTGATTTGATTTCATTCTTCATACATTGAGCATTATTTCAGTCGGCTTTTATTGCCTAGGAGTGGGCGAGAGCTTACAGGATAGTGTGATCTATGATGGATTTTAGAGGACGTCAGGGTGTGGTGATTCACTTGGTGACCATGTTGTCACATTGTATACCCCTAGCCATGACAAACCGTTGCAACACACTGATAGCCCGACAAATACTGTTCTTTTCGTGGTCTGGTGTAGACTGCCTTTTGAGGGGGGACAGATCTTCTGGAACGCTCATCTTTGAATTTGAGTTTAGCTCCATGGAGTAGGAACTGGTTGCATTGTGCATAAGGATGGTTAGCATACACATCGTGCATATGCATAGTCAGCATTTATACTGTTGTGATGTAGTATTATTGTGATATAATATTATTGGGATATTATCATTATGTCAGATATGATGTTGCAAGTTTATTGGATTATTTATTTATTAAATATCATGAATATATCTACTGATTTTATGTTATTCTATAGATTGTATGTTGAACTATGTTGTCATGTTTATCGTTTCTTTGCTGTCATATTGGTATGCGATGTAGGGGATCTCACCTCTTTGTTGTATTGTTTGTCTGTTACATTTTTATGATTATGTTTGATAAAGACCGTAAGAAGGACGAGGTTGGATCGCCTATGTTTAAGTTGGATTGTCTTTGTTTGATCGGTTTGCAATGACTGCAAGGAGGGATTTCTTGGTTATGTGTGCGTGCAGCAGTAGGAGGCAATGATGTCTGGCGCTATGATAATGATGTTGAACTTGTTGTTTATTTTGGGAGTTTTTCTATTAGGGATCTGAAGGAGGATCTGGAGGAAGATCGGGTGCAGGACCCTATTCTTCTAGTGTTTAGACTTGGGCTAAGTTCAGTTTTTATATGGTAATTATATGTTATTTGGAGTACGTAAGTTTTATGCAATTAAGTAGTTATTAATCTATGTTATGTACGAGAGATGTATGTTATTCAGTTCTTGTATCTTGTGTTTTCTAAAATTTGGTAAGTTTATGTTATCCATGTAACATCCCGAAAATTCTTTATTTCATTATAAATAATCATTCTATAATATTTATGATTTTTATGAATTTTTATGAATTTTTCTGGAAACGATGAATATTTTAATATATTTTTCATTTTACGTGTGCATTGGGTAGAGCCGAGAAAATAGAATATTTTCCCTGAGACTGATAAACTTTGAACTGTGGAGATGTCGACGGGAGATCTTACTAAACCCGAGGCCGAGCACAGTTTATGAGATTTACGTTTTTTGAGATTTTATCTGATAAATAAAATCACTATATCATGAAATCATCTGATGAATAATAAAATATTATTTTCATCAATTGTAACTTTTATTCACTGAGAAAATAATTCTAATAGTGTAATTAATCATCTGTCGAATGCATTTAATTAAGGAGACAAGTTTACTATGCACTTTATCAAGAAGCACGCGAAGCTTCTCAAGGAAGCTTTGAGGGAAACTTCTAGGAAGCTTCCTTCCCAACCACTTTTCTCTCTCCTCCCTTTTTTGGTGCTGCACGATTGACTAAGGGGGCATATTACATTTTCACTTCTCTCATTTTCTCTCCCTCACATCTGCTCTCTTTCTCCCTTCTCTTTTCACTCCACAGCAGCAACACCCTTACCACTCATACCTCTATTTTATCTTCAAGCTGACATACTCCTTGTACCCACTTTGTGTTTGGAGGACCACCATCTTTGAGGAAGTCATCTTCAAGAGTTCACCATTCTCTCCATCTTCATCCTCTTCCACCTTTGAAGCTTAAAGGTTGGAGCTTTAAGGTAAAAGCTCATGGCTTACTCTCCCTCTCTTCTCATTTTCGTGACCCACGGTCATTTTGGTGACCATGGGTATCCATTTCAAGATTTGGTTTTGATTTTGTAAGTTTGAATGTTCTAGGGCTTTTAGGAAGCTAGGCATAAAATTTCTAAGCAAAAAGGAGCGTCCTTTCTTTATGCTTCCCTAAGGTAAGAGGAAGACACTCCTCCTCAACCTCTTTTAGCATTTAGAAACGTTGTCTGTGATTGATAGTGAGGGAACCCTATTGAGGGTCATCCTTTGTTTGTATGTTGTTTGTAATGAGTTTGTGCTATTAGATTGTTTTTGCGTATATTGATGTATCTGAATGGATTGGAATGTATAACATGGAAGGAAATGATGTCGGATTGGTTCTCGGAAGGCCACGATTTTGAGCCCAAAAAGTTAGGGATTCTTTGTGAACAATTGTAACAATTTGAACTTCTGACCATTTAGTAGAATGTCAATGTCCGTCGAGTTTAGACTTCTGACCATTTAGTATAATGTCAATGTTCGTCGAATTTAGACTTCTGACCATTTAGTACAATGTCAATATCCGTCGAGCTTGGACTTCTGACCATATTCGTCGAATTTGATCTTCTGACCATATTCGTCGAATTTGATCTTCTGACCATTAAGCACAATGTCAATATCCGTCGAGTTAGAATACCAATATCCATCGAATTAGAATTTCTGACCATTTTGTGTTTTCGTCGGTTCAACACTTCGAAGATTTCTCCAACGTCAACACCCATTCATCGAATTAGGATTTCTGTTAATCTTCTAGTATATTCGACAGTTTTTTATCTTCATTCGACAGAATCTTCATTCGACAGAAATTGATTTTTTTGGCCATTCTTGTCAAAATTGTACCCTAGCCATTTCTATCACCAACTCACCTTATGACCGACATCTTTCATCATTTTGCCATGTTATTTTTCGTCGAAAGGTAGCCTCAATTTTACACTAGATACATTGTCTCCGTCGAATCCAAAAGTATAATTTATCACCTAACCCTTAGTGATTAAATTAATGGAAATAGGATGCAAGAATTAGCAAATTAGAAAATTAAATTATACTGAGATTCATAAATTTTAAAGAACCTAGAATGGAATTTTCATAAGACTTAGGATAATTTTAATTAGGGTA
Organism: Ormosia semicastrata; assembly: GCA_029884595.1. Classification (NCBI taxonomy): domain Eukaryota; kingdom Viridiplantae; phylum Streptophyta; class Magnoliopsida; order Fabales; family Fabaceae; genus Ormosia; species Ormosia semicastrata. The sequence goes on along the minus strand of JAQQTO010000053.1, from coordinate 49,473,506 downwards.
AGAACAAGAGAGTGTGAGATTTTGAGATCTTAGAATAACCTTCTAAGGGTATGTGAATAAATTACCTAAGAGGATTTAGTTAATTAAGAGAATTCCTTTAGAGACAAACTCTGTAAGAAAAGCTAAACCTAAGCAAGAATTCATAACACACCTTGAAAATGCATCAATTCATTTAATTCTAATATTATGATATTATGGGTCCATGTGAGTGACCAATGATTTTGTTGATTCTTGCTTTGGCCGATTGTGGCACATTATGGAATAGTATGTAATAATGATCATACATGATTATGCATAGAGTCGGTATGCATTGTGAATGTCCGTTAGACTGTCGTAAGGCCTAGTTGCCTAGGAGTTGAACACACCTTAGTGCGGGTGCGAATAGACAAGTGTAGGTCATCGGTTGACCTTGGGGGCGTCAGGGTGCGGGTACCTCGCAATGGACAGTTGGTAGCTCTTCTGTCCATGGGGCAAACCGATGCAAACGCACTGACGATCTGGATCGAGACACTGTCCTATATCGCGATCTAGTGTAGACTGTCTGTATAATGCCATGATGTGCATGTGGATAAATTGAGAGTTATAACACTTGGCCTCGGCAACCTAGTTACAAACATGTCACCTGATCTTTCTCTCTGACCGTTTGTGTCTAGCTCCATGGAGTAGGATTTTGACTATTGTATGCATGTGCATAGTGAGTCCATGCATTATCTGGCATTTATTCGTTATTATAACTTGGAATTGTTGTCTTACTGTTATATATATGACTGCCTGGAACTACTTATTTGTTTATTTCTGCTATTCAATGCTTATGATTATTATCAAAGATGCTATGTGGGCGCTTTGCGCCGTTTTGTTTCTTGTTGCTATAATTGGTAATGATGGTAGGATGTCTTACCTCTTTCCTGTCTTTCCATTACTGTTTTTCTGTATATTGCGTCCCACCAAAGACGACTGCAAGGAAACAGAAGCTCTAGATTTCCCCGGCTTCTGGCCTGATCTCGATTAGCGACTACTGAAGAGCATGGAGGCACGCACGCGCAGATTTTTGGGAGATGTGCGTCTGACCTTCTTAGGAGGGCTAGAGTGTTGGCACATCAACTTTAACTCCGAGTGCTGCGTCTACTTGGGAGACGTGTCGTTAGCTTTGGCCTGGAGGCGTCACGAGCCACTGATTTTCACCTGCTATATCAACCTATGTCTGGAATTTCATTTACCTATACGGGAGATGTGGGGTGACCGCTCCTACACCCCGCTGGAGGAATCTTTTGATTCCATAGCTCGGGCCCTGTCCCGTAACTCTGTGGCTCCTATGGTGGTTTCCTCTGATGAGGAAGACCCCGAGGAGGTCCCTGAGGATGACCTCGCGGAGGATCTTGACACGATTCCTCCTCATTTGAGGGACTGATATTACTAGTAGCTACTGAGAGCTACCAGTATTTTATTTTGGGGCCTGATGTTTTGACTGTAGTGGGCTGTATATTTCTGATACCGTGGGGATGTGTATGTATAATCCTTTGGGGGCAGGTATAGTTTTGCTTTTTGGTATACCAGGCTTGTAATCAAACAGTTTGACAAATATATATATATGAATATACAAAGTTAATTCTAGTGTATGCCTTACTTCTGTTTACTCTCTGTTTCCATTTATGTTTCGTCAATGTGGTTATTAATTATTGCTATTATAACAAAAAAAAATATTCGCCAATTTAATTACATGATTATAATCAAGTAAATATATATTATATTAAAAGGAACCAGGTCTTAACTTAGATAATTTTATTTTCGTATTGTAATTGACAATGTGACGTTCCCTTCCAAAAAGGGGCGTTACATTAAGTTAGTATCAGAGCCCCGGTTTATGTTTCTTTAGATTTTGTGATTGAGTCTGTCTTGTTTGTGCTGTGTGTTCTCTGAATAGTAAACGTAAAGGTGTATTGTTTGGTATTCCTAGTGGATGCGACTGACTTTTCTGTGTTTTCAGTTAATTTGATCTGAGAAAGTAAGATGGCGCGAAGGGAAGACATGGCAGCGGCTATAGCAGCAATGCAGAGGATGGCTGAGGCCGTCGCACAATAAACCGAGCAAGCTGCTCAGCAACAAGAGAGAGTTGCACAACAATAAGAACGAGCTACCCAACAGCTCGAGGCTACTGCAGATGCTCAGAATTTGGCGGAGTTTCGACGCCACAACCCTCCTCAATTCAAAGGAGAATTTGATCCGGACAAGGCTAGTCTGTGGATCAAGGAGTTAGAAAAAGTCTTTCGAGGTATGAACTGCGCTGAGGACAAGAAGGTGAACTATGCTACTTTTATGCTGGTGGGTAATGCTAAAAATTGGTAGAACGAAGTGCAGAGAATGTTAGAAGCTGCAAACCGCGAGATTACTTGGGACTTATTCAAGGAGAAATTCTTGGATAAGTATTTTCCTGCAAGCGCAAGACACGCGAAGGAGTCAGAATTTCTCAACTTACGACAAAGGAATATGACCGTTAGTGAGTATGCGGCCAAATTTGAAAACTTGTCACAGTTTTCAACATACTCTCAGCATCAACCAAATGAAACATGGAAATGTCGGAGATTCACAGAAGGACTGAGGTATGAAGTGAAGAAGGCTGTGATCACCCTGAAGATCAATGAATTCTCGGAACTGTTGGATACATGCTGTAACGTAGAGGCTCTAGAGTAATCTACAGATACGAGGAACAGAAACTTTGGGCCTACAAGGTTCCAGAAAGGCGGCAGTAACAGTGCTAACTGCTTCCAAAAGAAGCCATACTCCCAACCAATGGGAAATCAATAACAAACCATGGGTGGAGTTTTTGGTGGAGGTTCTACTGGGAACTGGACTGGTGATGTGTGTGAAACAACATCATGTTTTGTTCTTATTTTGCATGCATTCTTGAGCATTTTAGGCATTTTAGTTTCCCTTTTGGTTTGTTTTTTCTTTTGTTTAGGCAAGATTAATGTTGAATTGGCCTTGGATTGAATGGAATGCTTGCATGTTTGAAGTTGGAGCTTAATGGATAGGAAAAAGGTGCAAAAAGACCATTCCAGAGGGATCCACGGCCTGCCCGTGGATTAAACCACGGCCATGGATCGAGCAGCAACTTGAAGTAGCAAAAGAGAGATTCCAGGGAGTTCCACGGCCTGGCCGTGGAATGATCCACGGCCGTGGAATGATCCACGGCCTGGCCATGGAATGATCCATGGCCATGGAATTCTGACAGCAAGATCCACGGCCAGCCCGTGGAATGATTCACGGCCGTGGATCGCAGTGCGCAGTAGTTTTTAAGTTTTTATTTTTATTTCTTTTGGGGGCTTTTTAGCCAATTAAAACCCTAGGTTATAAATAGATGTTCTAAATACAATTAGGGGGTTCTAATTTGGTTTTGGGAGGAGGCACATTGGAGGCTTTGGCTCTTGATTTTCATCTTTCTTCCCTTTTCTCTCTTGGATTACGGGTTTGGATGTTTAAGAACATGTTTTCTGATTTCTTCTTCTCTATGTCTGAGTAGTTTCTTTTGTTTCTAGGATTGGGCAATGCCCTTTGATACATTGATAATGATTAATTGACGTTGTTTCCCCTTTTATTAATCTTGAATGTTCTTTGATTCAATCCTTATTGCTTTTATTCATGTGAATTTGCTAGCCACTTATTTGCATCTCATAGGCATTTGGACGTACTGAGAGGTGAACCTAAGTGTTGGAACCATAAGAATTGAACTTAAGGTCTAAATCACGAGAGTAGTTTTAGCCTTTCGAGAATTCAATGAATTACCACAAAGCGTAATGGGTTCAATTTAAATTCAATTACCACGAGAGTAGGAATTGGTTTAATTGGGCACGGATCTTGTATCTTGAGGAAGAACATTAACTAATTTAGGGTAATTCACCTTTAATTGAATTTCATATTTAATAAAAGGGTTGTCAATTAGGATTTATCTTGTATCATTGTGGTATCCCAATCTTGGAAGCTTTCTTGAATCTGAATACCTTTCTTGATAACTTGCTATTTTTGTTCTAAATTCTCCACTTTGATTTTTATTTAATTGCTTTGTTACTACGTTCTTCTTAATCAACAATCATATTCCCTTTTGTTTAATTTAATTGAATTAATTAATTAATTGGTATTCATAGACACAGATCCCTGTGGATTCGATCTTTTATTACTTGACAACGAAACCGTACACTTGCGGATTTCACGCATCAAGTTTTTGGCGCCGTTGCCGGGGACTGTGTTTTTCTTGAATATCAATTTAATTTTTAATTTAATTATTTTAAACCTTTTTATTTTTACCATATTATTACGTTCTTGTTTTCTCTTTCACTCTCTGCAGGTAATTTCTCTTGTTTATGCAAAGTACTAGACATTCTGGGACTCTTGTTGAAGCAGATCCAGAAATTGAAAGAACTTTACGTAGAAGGAGAAGACAACAAAGGCAAAGAGTAAGAGAAATATCTGAACCACCACTTGTCATGGCAGCAGCTGAGGATAATAAACCGTTAAAAGAGTATGCAGCTCCTAACGCTCGGGGTTTGCGATCTGGAATTGCTCGGCTAGACATTGAAGCCAGGCACTTCACCATACCTCCTGCCCTACTTTCTATGATAAGGCAGAACCAGTTTGGAGGTTTACCCTCGGAGGACCCAAATGATCATGTGAAAATGTTCTTAGAATTCTGTGAGACTCTCAAAATTGAAGGTGCCTCAGTTGATGCCATTCGTCTCCGGTTGTTTCCATTATCATTAAGGGACAAGGCTAGAGCTTGGTTGAAATCAGTACCCACCGATACATTAACCACATGGAATCAATTGGAGCAAGCATTCTTGAATAAGTTCTTTCCTCCTTCCAAGACTGCACATCTTAGAACTCAAATAACAAGCTTTGTTCAAAGAGACGGGGAATCATTATCAAAAGCTTGGGATAGATACAGGGGGCTGTTGGAAGCTTGCCCGCATCATGGACTAGAAAAGTGGTTAATTATTCACACCTTCTACAATGGATTGGAATATCCTTCAAAGGTGTCTCTTGATTCTGCAGTTGGCGGAGCTTTGATGAATAGAAGACTTACAGAAGCCTATGATATTATTGAGAATGTCGCTGCAAACCATCACCAATGGGCCAGTGAAAGAGGTAACAACCCGAGAAAGCTCTCGAGAGGTAAGTTTGAGGTAGATGGTGTTGATTTAATTATGTCAAAGTTTGATTCTTTGAATAAATGTTTTGATATGCTTGAGAAAGCTCATGTTAATGCCATAGGTGCCTCTAACAATTTTTGTGAGATTTGTGGAGCACAGGGACATATTGGTGCTGAATGCCAAGTTGGAATGGGATCCTCACATGGTGCACCGGTGGAGCAAGTGGAATCATGCCACAATTTCCATGACTTTAACCAAAAGGGGAGGAATGATCCGTATTCTCAAACTTACAACCCCGGTTGGAGGTCACATCCTAACTTCTCTTACCGGAATAGTCAATATCAAGCTGGGCAAGGTAGTGCTCAACCGTTTTCTGGATTTCAACAGGTACAAAAATCTAGACTTGAGTCTCTTCTTGAGAATTTTGTTGAAAGCCAATCTAAGCAGAATGAGGAGTTTAGGCAACATGGGCAAGTTGTGACTGAGGCCATTAGAGAGTTGTCAGCTAAGGTTCACAATTTGGCCATTCATGATAAGATGTTAGAAACCTAGATTGCCCAACAAGCGAGCACTTCACATAGGCAACAAGGTAAGTTTCCTGGTCAACCAGAAATAAACCCAGGGAATGAACACTGTAAGGCTGTGAGTTTGAGAAGTGGCAAGAAATTAGAGGATTCCAAGGGTAAAGGAAAGTGTGACAAAGATGAGGGGAATGAGGAAAAAGATACTAAGACACAACCCTTAGAGGAGGAGGAAACTAGTGAGAAAGTGTCTAAGTATGTACCCCCTGAACCTTACCAACCCCCAGTGCCTTTTCCTCAAAGATTGGCTAAGGCCAAGTTAGATAGGCAGTTTGGGAAGTTCCTAGAGGTCCTAAAGAAATTGTACATTAATGTACCCTTCACTGAGGCATTGAAACAAATGCCTACCTATGCTAAATTTCGTAAGGATATTTTGTCAAATAAGAGAAAGCTCGAGGAATATGAGACAGTAACTTTAACTGAGGAGTGTAGTGGTTTAATTCAAAATAAATTGCCTCCTAAGCTAAAAGATCCAGGTGGCTTCTCTATTCCTTGTTTAATTGGTAACACGAATTTTGATAAAGCTTTGTGTGACTTGGGGGCTAGTGTTAGTCTTATGCCCCTTTCTGTGTGTAAGAAGTTGGAAGTGGGTGAGTTAAAACCCACAACTATCTCCCTTCAATTAGCAGATCGGTCTGTCAAGTACCCCATAGGCATCTTGGAGGATGTTCCTATTAAGGTTGGTAAGTTTTACATGCCTGTGGATTTTGTTGTGCTTGACATGGAAGCTGATGCTACAATGCCGATTATACTTGGGCGTCCATTCCTTGCCACTGAAAGGGCTATCATTGATGTCCATGAAGGAAAATTGACTTTGCGATTGAATGATGAGGAAGTAGTTTTTGATGTTTTTAAATCTGAAAATAATTCTAATTTCTTAAATTCATGTAATCACATTGATGCTATTAAAGTTGTGGATAGTGTTGTGCTGTCAAGTATACAGGAATCAGTGACTGATGCTATGCCCTGCAAGGAAGGACCTAAGAAGCATAGTGACAAGTGTGTCGAGAAGCATGAATTTAAAATCGGGGATAAAGTTCTTGTTAATACCTCGCTTCTACGTTTCTGTCCTAGTAAGTTATGGTCGAAATGGTCTGGACCATATGAGATTGTTCGAGTTTTATCCTACGGTGTGCTTGAGGTGCAGAAAGAAGGTCATAAGCCTTTCATGATAAATAGCCAGAGAGTGAAACACTTTGAAGGAGTGGGGACCCAAGCACTACTCCATTGACATCACCCGAGCACAAAAACCGGACCAAAGTCAAGCTAATGACTTTAAACAAGCGCTTCTTGGGAGGCAACCCAAGTTTCTTTGTTTTTGTTTTTCCTTTTAATTTCTTCTTTTTCTTTTGATTTTGTGTGTTGTTTTGTTGGTTTGATCTTTATCTTATGGATTTTGTCTAGGTTTGACCCTTTTGAAGCTAAATTTAGAAAGCGAGTGAAGTGTGAAGTCGAGAAAGTTCCACACCCACCCCATGGATTGAACACTAGAAGTTTTTCCACCACCGCATGTGAGTTCTTTTCTTTTATCCCTTCTCTTGTTTTAGATTTTTACATTGGGGACAATGTAAGTTCTAAGCTTGGGGGGTTATTTTTGTATTTTCATATTTTCATTTTCATTAGTTTCATGCATTTTTATGTCTTGTTTTGCATTGCATTTTCATATCATCATATCTCTTGGGTTTTTGGTTGAACTTGTGCCCCTCTCTTTTGAGGATTTTGAGATAGTATTGATTTGGAACCCAATTGGTTGATTCTTGTAGTTGGCAACAGGTATTGTTTTAATTGATAGTAGAGGTGATCTTTTGATAGTTGATAATTAGCATATGTTCTCGGAATTTATGCTTTTCATTGATTTTTTAAACCTCTAAATGTGAGTTTTGAGCTTATATGGGACTTATGCATTATATGATTTTTGTTCCCATTCTTTGTTTTGAGTGATATTCCTCATTGATCTTGTGCTCTAGAACTTGATTTGAAACCTTTTTTAGGCGAAATTTTTGGTTGCATGCTTGAATGTGATTAAGGCATTTTAGATATTTTTCTGGCCTTCTGAAATTGTTATACTTTCATCCTCTAGTTGCCCATTTTGAGCCTATTGCATACTTGTTTTCTTGATACCTATGCTGAAACATTGTTGGTTATCATTTAGAATATTAAATGGAGCAAAGTGAGTTTGAAAGTTATGAAAAGTGTGTTGGGAATCATATGTGAATGACATTTCTCTTTCTTAAAAAGAAGTGCAAATAAAAAAAATCATAAGAAGCTTGAGAAAAAAAAAAGGAGGAGAAAGAGAAGAAGGAAAAGTAAGGAAGAAAATTCTTTGAAATGTGGAGTTATGTTTTAGATTGAAAAATTATCTTTACTCCATTTATGTTCTATTGGATTACTTGTGTTTATTGAAAATCTTGATTAGCCCTTTGTCATACATTCCTTTCTCTACCTTACCTAACATCATTCCCATGGCCCCATTACAACCCTTGAAAGACCTTTTGATTCTTACATGCATGCTGTTTATTAGTAAAAATTTGGTTTCTTATCAAGCATATGGAAGTGCATTTTCTTTGATGGATTTTGAGCGTATTGTTTTCACCCTTAAACACTTTGAGTGTGGTTAGTGGAGTGAACTTAATTCAATCAGTGAGGATGCATGATTTCTGAGAACTTAGCCTCTAATTGGACTTGATTTTAATTACCTCTCAGATTCTTTGTTTGCCTTAGCCTATTGCTTGGATATTATTTTCTCGGGTTCCTTATTCTTTATTGTCTTTTGATCCTACTTCTTGGTTTAGCATTAATTATTGCTTGGGGACAAGCAAAGTCTTAAGCTTGGGGGGATTTGATGTGTGTGAAACAACATCATGTTTTGTTCTTGTTTTGCATGCATTCTTGAGTATTTTAGGCATTTTAGTTTCCCTTTTGGTTTGTTTTTCCTTTAGTTCGGATAACTGCGGTGTTTTTGGTATTCTTGTGCAGGATTAATGTTGAATTGGCCTTGGATTGAATGGAATGCTTGCATGTTTGAAGTTAGAGCTTAATGGATAGAAAAAAGGTGCAAAAAGACCATTCCAAAGGGATCCACGGCCTGCCCGTGGATTAAACCATGGCCATGGATCGAGCAGTAACTTGAAGTAGCAAAAGGGAGATTCCAGGGAATTCCACGTCCTGGCCGTGGAATGATCCACGGCCTGGCCATGGAATGATCCATGGCCATGGAATTCTAACAACAAGATCCACGGCCAGCCCGTGGAATGATCCACGACCGTGGATCGCAGTGCGCAGCAGTTTTTAAGTTTTTATTTTTATTTCTTTTAGGGGCTTTTTAGCCAATTAAAACCCTAGGTTATAAATAGATGTTCTGAATACAATTAGGGGGTTCTAATTTGGTTTTGGGAGGAGGCATATTGGAGGCTTTGGCTCTTGATCTTCATCTTTCTTCCCTCTTCTCTCTTGGATTACGGGTTTGGATGTTTAAGAACATGTTTTCTGATTTCTTCTTCTCTATGTCTGAGTAGTTTCTTTTGTTTCTAGGATTGGGCAATGTCCTTTGATACATTGACAATGATTAATTGACGTTGTTTCCCCTTTTATTAATCTTGAATGTTCTTTGATTCAATCTTTATTGCTTTTATTCATGTGAATTTGCTAGCCATTTATTTGCATCTCATAAGCATTTAGGGACGTACTGAGAGGTGAACCTAAGTGTTGGAACCATAAGAATTGAACTTAAGGTCTAAATCACGAGAGTAGTTTTAGCCTTTCAAGGATTCAATGAATTACCACAAAGCGTAATGGGTTCAATTTAAATTCAATTACCACGAGAGTAGGAATTGGTTTAATTGGGCACGGATCTTGTATCTTGAGAAAGAACATTAACTAATTTAGGGTAATTCACCTTCAATTGAATTTCAGATTTAATAAAAGGGTTGTCAATTAGGATTTATCTTGTATCATTGTGGTATCCCAATCTTGGAAGCTTTCTTGAATCTAAATACCTTTCTTGATAACTTGCTATTTTTGTTCTAAATTCTGCACTTTGATTTTTATTTAATTGCTTTGTTACTACGTTCTTCTTAATCAACAATCATATTCCCTTTTGTTTAATTTAATTGAATTAATTAATTAATTGGTATTCATAGACACAGTCCCTGTGAATTCGATCTTTTTATTACTTGACGACGAAACTGTACACTTGTGGATTTCACGCATCAACTGGCCAGAACACGATATATCCTCCTAAATGCAAGAAGTGTGGAAAAAACCATCTCACGAGGGACTGTACCATAAAGGGAGTCATTTGCTGCAGATGTGGCAAACCTGGCCACGAGTCCCGAGATTACAATCAAGCGAAGGCTGAACCTTCGATTAATGCTGCAAGAGCCAAGAAACCACAAGCTGGAGGGTGAGTTTACACCATGAGCGGAGCTGAAGCCTCCGAATCCGAAGATTTGATATAAGGGGAAGGCACCATAGAAGGTAATCTTTTAACTGTACTTTATGATTCTGGGGCAACCCATTCTTTCATATCATATGACTGTGTGCAAAGACTGGGTCTACCTGTGTCGTCTTTACCTTTTGACTTAACTGTTTCTACCCCCACTGATAAACCGGTAGTTACTAACAAAGTCTGTTTAAATTGTCCATTGGTTGTTGAAGGTCAAACCTTTTCGGTCGATCTGATCTGTTTACCCCTTTCCCAACTAGATATTATCTTAAGGATGGACTGGTTGTCTTCCAACCATGTTCTGTTAGACTGTTCCTGAAAAACCATAATTTTTCCTATAGATGAGAATTCTAGATTTCTGACGGCCAACCGAGTTCAAGCTCTCTTGAAAGAAGGAACTCACGGATATATGCTACTGTCTTCTTTGAAAGTCGAGAGCGAGGTTGATGTGAACACAATTCCAGTGGTGAATGAGTTTTCCTAAGTTTTTCTTGAGGATGTACCTGGTTTACCACCGGCTCGAGAGATAGAGTTTGCTATTGACCTAGTACCGGGAGCTGGTCCCGTGTCTATAGCACCTTATAGGATGGCACCGACAGAGTTAGCTGAGCTCAAGAAACAGCTAGAAGAGCTTTTGAAAAAGTAATTTGTCAGACCAAGTGTATCACCGTGGGGAGCACCAGTATTGTTAGTTCACAAGAAGGATGGCACTTCAAGATTATGTGTGGACTATCGGCAGCTGAACAAAGTAACGATCAAGAACAAGTATCCACTCCCAAGAATTGATGACTTAATGGACCAACTGAAGGGATCAGCGGTGTTTTCAAAGATCGATCTGTGATCTGGGTATCATCAGATACGAGTGAAGACGGAGGATATACCTAAGACTGCTTTTCGTACCCGATACGGTCATTACGAATATCTCGTGATACCAATTTGGCGTGACGAATGCACCAGCTATCTTCATGGACTATATGAACCGAATCTTTCATCCTTACTTAGACAGATTTGTCGTGGTCTTCATTGATGACATTCTGGTATACTCTCAAAATCAGGAGGACCATGTTGAACACCTTAGTATAGTTCTTCAGATTCTGAAGGAGAAGGAACTGTATGCTAAACTGTCGAAATGTGAATTTTGGATGGAAGAAGTTAAGTTTCTGGGTCACGTGATCTCGAAGGATGGGATTACAGTGGATCCATCAAAGGTGGAGGCAGTGCTACAATGGGAAAGGCCAAAGTCAGTGACAGAGATTCGTAGCTTCGTGGGTTTAGCAGGATATTACCGGAGGTTCATTGAGGGATACTCCAAGATTACTGGACCACTTACACAACTCACAAGGAAGAACCAAGCTTTTGAGTGGACCGACAGCTGTGAGCAGAGTTTCCAAGAGTTGAAGAATCGGCTGACTACCTTACCAGTGTTAGTGCTACTCGATCCAAATAAGCAGTTTGAAGTGTACTGTGATGCTTCTTACCAAGGACTGGGATCTGTACTTATGCAGCATGGAAGAGTAGTGGCTTATGCTTCAAGGCAGTTGCGAGTACATGAGAAGAACTACCCGACGCACGACTTGGAGTTAGCGGCTGTAGTTTTTGCTTTGAAGATATGGAGGCATTTTCCCTACGGAGCGACATTCAACATTTTCAGTGATCACAAGAGTCCGAAGTATCTGTATGATTAGAAGGAGTTGAACATGAGGTAGCGAAGGTGGTTAGAGTTCTTGAAGGATTATGATTTCCAACTTCTGTATCACCCTGGCAGGGCAAATGTTATGGTAGACGCCCTAAGTAGAAATATGATCAGTGTCTCTGCCTTGATGATCAAGGAAAAGGATATGCTAGAGCAGTTCAGAGATGTATGGTCTTTTGTGGAGTTAGAACCAGGGAAGATTTGCATGAATATGGTTACCATCTCAAGCGAGCTGATGGATGACATAATGGAAAAGCAAAAGGTTGACAAGTTCTTACAAGAAGTGAGAGAGCAAGTGGAGCAAGGCGATGAAACAACGTTTGTGGAAGGAACAGACGGAATTATGAGATTCCATGGAAGAGTTTGTATTCCCCGTGACCAAGAGCTTAGAGAATATATCATTAACCATGCTCACACAAGCCAGCTGAGTATGCATCCGGGCATAACAAAAATGTACCAAGACTTGAAGAAGTTATTCTGGTGGCATGGAATGAAGAGTGACGTCACTAGACGCGTATCGACTTGTCTGGTTTGTCAAAAAGCTAAAGTGGAACATCAGAGGCTAGCGGGATTGTTGCAACCATTGTCTATTCCTGAATGGATGTGGGACAGCATTGTAATGGATTTTGTAGTCGGATTGCCAAGAACAAGAAAAGGTCATGATTCGATTTGGGTAATCGTGGACCGACTCACGAAATCAACACATTTTCTCCCGATCGACATAAGATACAAACTGGAGAGACTGACTCAGATCTATATTGGAGAAATTGGTAGACTGCACGGTGTGCCTATGAGTATTGTTTCGGATAGAGATCTGAGATTTACTTCAAATTTCTGGAAGAGTTTGCAAGAAGCATTGGGGACGAAGTTACGTCTGAGTTCTGCTTATCACCCACAGACTGATGGTCAATTAGAGAGGACGATCCAATCTTTGGAAGATTTGCTTAGAGCTTGTACCATAGAACAGACTGGAAGTTGGGATGACGTTCTACCATTGATAGAATTCACCTACAACAATAGTTATCATTCGAGCATAGAGATGGCACCCTATGAAGCTCTGTATGGACGACGGTGTTGAACACCTTTGAGTTGGTACCAAGACTGCGAGCGCCTTATTATTGGACCAGAGATTATACAACAGACAACTGAGAAAGTTAAGATGATTCAGGAAAAGATGAGGACGGCTCAAAGTCGGCAAAAGAGTTATGCAGACCAAAGGAGAAAGCCTCTTGAGTTTGAGGAAGGTGAGCATGTATTCCTGAAAGTCACACCTACGACTGGGGTAGGCCGGGCCCTAAAATCTAGAAAACTCACTCCAAAATTCCTTGGACCGTACCAAATCATTCACCGAGTAGGTCCTGTAGCCTATCAAATAGCCTTACCTCCTTTCCTTTCAAACATTCATAATGTTTTCCATGTGTCACAACTTCGAAAATACCTTCCTGACTTAAGTCATGTCATAGCACCGGATACAGTATAATTAAAAGAAAACTTAACTTATGAGGCGTCTCCTAAAAGAATCGAGGATAGAAGGATAAAGCAATTAAGAGGCAAGGAGATCGCATTGGTGAAGGTAATCTGGAACGAGGTGACTGGAGATGCAACCTGGGAACTGGAAGACAAGATGAAGGAGCAACACTCACAACTGTTCTAAGGTATGCAAATTTCAAGGACGAAATTTCCTTTTAGAAGGGGAGTGTTCTAACATCCCGAAAATTTTTTATTTCATTATAAATAATCATTCTATAATATTTATGATTTTTAGGAATTTTTGTGAATTTTTCTAGAAACGATGAATATTTTAATATATTCTTCATTTTACGTGTGCATTGGGCGAAGCCGGGAAAATAGAATATTTTCCCTGAGACTGGTAAACTTTGAACTGTGGAAATGTCGACGGGGGATCTTACTAAACCCGAGGCCGAGCACAGTTTATGAGGTTTACGTTTTTTGAGATTTTATCTGATAAATAAAATCACTGTATCATGAAATCATCTGATGAATAATAAAATATTATTTTCATTAATTGTAACTTTTATTCACTGAGAAAATAATTCTAACAGTGTAATTAATCATCTGTCGGATGCATTTAATTAAGGAGACAAGCTTACTATGCACTTTACCGAGAAGCGTGCGAAGCTTCTCAAGGAAGCTTTGAGGGAAGCTTCCTTCCCAACCACTTTTCTCTCTCCTCCCTTTTTTGGTGTTGCACGGTTGACTAAGGGGGCATATTACATTTTCACTTCTCTTATTTTCTCTCCCTCACGTCTGCTCTCTTTCTCCCTTCTCTTTTCACTCCATAGCAGCAACACCCTTACCACCCACACCTCTATTTTATCTTCAAGTTGTCACACTCCTTGCACCCACTTTGTGTTTGGAGGACCACCATATTTGAGGAAGTCATCTTCAAGAGTTCACCATTCTCTCCATCTTCATCCTCTTCCACCTTTGAAGCTTAAAGGTTGGAGCTTTAAGGTAAAAGCTCATGGCTTACTCTCCCTCTCTTCTCATTTTCGTGACCCACGGTCATTTTGGTGACCATGGGTATCCATTTCAAGATTTGGTTTTGATTTTGTAAGTTTGAATGTTCTAGGGCTTTCAGGAAGCTAAGCACGAAATTTTTAAGCAAAAAGGAGCATCATTTCTTTGTGCTTCCCTAAGGTAAGAGGAAGACACTCCTCCTCAACCTCTTTTAGTATTTAGAAACGTTGTCTGTGATTGATAGTGAGGGAACCCTATTGAGGGTCACCCTTTGTTTGTATATTTTTTGTAATGTGTTTGTGCTATTAGATTATTTTTGCATATATTGATGTATCTGAATGGATTGGAATGTATAATATGGAAGGAAATGACGTCGGATTGGTTCTCGGATGGCCACGGTTTTGAGCCCAAAAATTTGGAGATTCTTTATGAACAATTGTAACAATTTGAACTTCTGAACATTTAGTAGAATGTCAATGTCCGTCGAGTTTAGACTTCTGACCATTTAGTACAATGTCAATATCCGTCGAGTTTGGACTTCTGACCATATCCGTCGAATTTGATCTTCTGACCATATTCGTCGAATTTGATCTCCTGACCATTAAGCACAATGTCAATATCCTTCGAGTTAGGATGTCAATATCCGTCGAGTTAGGATGTCAATATCCGTCGAGTTAGAATGCCAATATCCGTCGAATTAGAATTTCTGACCATTTTGTGTTTTCGTCGGTTCAACACTTCAAAGATTTCTCCAACGTCAACACCCATCCATCGAATTAGGATTTCTGCTAATCTTCTAGTATATTCGACCGTTTTTTATCTTCATTCGACAAAAATTGATTTTTTTAGCCATTCTTGTCAAAATTGTACCCTAGCCATTTCCGTCACCAACTCACCTTATGAACGACATCTTTCATCATTCTGCCATGTTATTTTTCGTCAAAAGGTAGCCTCAATTTTACACTAGATACATTGTCTCCGTTGAATCCAAAAGTATAATTTATCACCTAACCCCTAGTGATTAAATTAATGGAAATAGGATGCAATAATTAGTAAATTGGAAAATTAAATTATACTGAGATTCATAAATTTTAAAGAACCTAGAATCGAATTTTCATAAGACTTAGGATAATTTTAATTAGGGTAAGAACAAGAGAGTGTGAGATTTTGAGATCTTAGAATAACCTTCTAAGGGTATCTGAATAAATTACCTAAGAGGATTTAGTTAATTAAGAGAATTCCTTTAGAGACAAACTCTATAAGAAAAGCTAAACCTAAGCAAGAATTCATAGCACACCTTGAAAATGCATCAATTCATTTAATTCTAATATTATGATATTATGGGTCTATGTGAGTGACCAATGATTTTGTTGATTCTTGCTTTGGCTAATTGTGGCACATTATGGAATAGTATATAATAATGATCATACATGATTATGCATAGAGTCGGTATGCATTGTGAATGTCCGTCGGACTGTCGTAAGGCCTAGTTACCTAGGAGTTGAACACACCTTAGTGCGGGTGCGAATAGACAAGTGTAGGTCATCGATTGACCTTGGGGGCGTCAAGGTGCGGGTACCTCGCAATGGACAGTTGGTAGCTCTTCTGTCCATAGGGCAGACCGATGCAAACGCACTGACGATCCAGACCGAGACACTATCCTATATCGCGATCTAGTGTAGACTGTCTATATAATGCCATGATGTGCACATGGATAAATTGAGAATTATAGCACTTGGCCTCGACAGCCTAGTTGCAAACATGTCGCCTGATCTTTCTCTCCGATCGTTTGTGTCTAGCTCCATGGAGTAGGATTTTGACTATTGTATGCATGTGCATAGTGAGTCCATGCATTATCTAGCATTTATTCGTTATTATAACTTAGAATTGTTGTCTTACTATTATATATATGATTGCCTGGAACTGCTTATTTGTTTATTTCTGCTATTCAATGCTTATGATTATTATCAAAGATGCTATGTGGGTGCTTTGCACCATTTTGTTTCTTGTTGCTATAATTGGTAATGATGGTAGGATGTCTTAGCTCTTTCCTGTCTTTCAATTACTATTTATCTGTATATTGCGTCCCACCGAAGACGACTGCAAGGAAACAGAAGTTCCAGATTTCCCTGGCTTCTGGCCTGATCTCAATTAGCGACTACTGAAGAGCATGGAGACACGCACACGCAGATTTCTGGGAGATGTGCGTCTGACCTTCTTAGGAGGGCCAGAGTGTTGGCACATTAACTTTAACTCCGAGCGCTGCGTCTACTTGGGAGACGTGTTATTAGCTTTGGCCTGGAGGCGTCACGAGCCACCGATTTTCACCTGCTGTATCAGCCTACGTCTGGAATTTCATTTTCCTATACGGGAGATGTGGGTGACCACTACTACACCCCGCGGGAGGACTCTTTTGATTCCACAGCTCGGGCCCCGTCCCGTAACTCTGTGGCTCCTATGGTGGTTTCCTCTGATGAGGAAGACCCCGAGGAGGTCCTTGAGGACGACCTCGCGAAGGATCCTGATATGATTCCTCCTCATTTGAGGGACTGATATTACTAGTAGCTACTGAGGGCTACCCGTATTTTATTTTGGGGCCTGATGTTTTGACTGTATTGGGCTGTATATTTCTGATACCGTGGGGATGTGTATGTATAATCCTTTGGGGGCAGGTATAGTTTTGCTTTTTGATATACCAGGCTTGTAATCAAACAGTTTGACAAATATATATATATATATATGAATATGCAAAGTTAATTCTAGTGTATGCCTTACTTTTGTTTACTCTTTGTTTCTATTTATGTTTCATCAATGTGGTTATTAATTATTTCTATTATAACAAAAAAAAAATATTCGCCAATTTAATTACATGACTATAATCAAGTAAATATATATTATATTAAAAGGAACTGGATCTTAACTTGGATAATTTTATTTCCGCATTGTAATTGATAATGTGACATTCCCTTCTAAAAAGGGGCGTTACAATCCACAAAAAAGAAATTTTGAAACCCGTATTAAAATAATATTAATACTTTACAACTTGGGTAATTTAATTATAAAGGAGTTAGTCTGAAATGTAATGACCTAAGGAGGGTGTTACAAAAACTCTCTCCTGAGATTCAAAACTTGCATCTGCCTTGTCTTATCACTGCCTTGGAACTCCATCTTGAGAGTGTCCCAAGCTTCCTTTGCAGTTTCACAAGTCATAATCCTTGTGAATGTATAATCTGACATAGCATTTTGAATGCAGGACAATGCTTTAAATCTCTTAGCACACTCCTCACTATGCTGCTTTATCTAGGCTGTAGTAGGATTGCCTCACAATAGAGGTGGATCTACTTCTATTTCCACAACCTCCCAAAGGTCATAAGCCCATAAATAGGTTTTCATTTTGACAGCCCATATTGGGTAATTTGCACCAGAGAAAACAGGAGGTGGGGGTGTCGAGTAGTTTGTTGAAGCCATTGATGAAAGTCTATTTGGTGAAGGGAACCTTTCTTATTTTCTCTCACACTCATACCCACAGCCCCTCAAAGATCAGAGAGAGCTATGGTACCAAATATAGGCTATATACTAAGAAGAATGGAGAGGAAGATTAGCAACTATTCTCATATACTAAGTGGGTTGTACATTCATTGAAATATATATTATACAAAACTTATATTGGCTTACAACATAAGCTTCTCTGTCTTACAACATAATCTTTTAATCTAGACCAAAAACTATTTCATCATTACAAGATTAAAAAAATCACTACTAATAACAGCTTTAATGTACATTAGTATTATTAAATTCAAAATATCTAGCTGCAAGATGTGACAGTAAAAGTGTCACAGAATTCTTCAAAATAATCTAAGAGAACATCATACTCCTCACGAGTTGATGAAAACAAGAGGATGTCATCTATATTGACTAATGTTGAATAAAGTATGGACTTCGAGATCTTTGTCATCGCCTTCTAAAATTCTAATGGTGCAATTTTCAATCCAAGTGGCATGATTGTCCATTGATAGTGAAAATTAGGAATACAAAATGCTAATTTGTACTTTCCTTCTAGAATAGCTCCAAATTTCCAAAATCCTACTTTCATAAAGAACATAGAGAATATTTTTTCTTTGAGAAGCTATTAAAATTTTCAAAACTCATCCATTATGGAAGAAAGCCGAGACATAATGTTGTTCAGCCGCATTTTCAAATTCTTTATTTATGCTTACTTTTAGGCTATATAGGAAGTATACATATTGGAAGTTATGGATCGTTGAGAAAGTTGTTGATGCTAAGAGCTTATATTTTGATTTACCCATTTGACAACATGATCTACATATGAGAATCATTATTGATTTGGCCTTCAATTTCTTGTTGTTTTGTAGCTATCTGTTGAAGCATCTTATTATAAGCCAAAACATTTTCAGATTGCCAATTAAGCATTGCTTCAACTAGAGAACTTGATTCTTGTTGAGTACTATATTGTTGTTTGGTAATTTTGTTTTTAATTTAAGGACTTGCTTTGTTTTCTCCTTTGTAGAGTTGTATTGAAGTTGAGGAAATTCTTCATCATTGTTAGCTTCTAGCTCCATCATTAAGCATAGAATTGGTTACAAATTTTCTGGTTTTGTAGGTGTAACCTCTACATATGGTTTACACTTCTAAGGATTTAAGGGAAGTTTCTTGCTCCTTGGATAATGAACATAATAATCAAATATTACACTTAGATGTACAAGAAGATCAACTTTAGGATCTCTTCTTTATATCTTTCCTTTAGAATTTGCTGGTTTGACTTCTTTTTCCACTGCCTTCATTTTATAACATCATCAAAATCTTCATCACCTTTTAGACAAGCTTGGCATTCACATATTCCCATATAATACCAAATATGGCCATTATCAAGTGTTGCTTCATAAATGCATTCATCTTTAGAGTTGAAGACCTATATGGGAATACCATCATCTTATTCCTCAAGGACTTGGAGGATATCAACTACAGGAGTTAGTAATATATTTTTTTCCTCTTTGGAAAAGATATTTCTAACAAACTATTTGATTTTCTCTAATAGACGGCTACGAGTTTCGGATAGGCTGATGAAACTGCTGTTTTCATAAAACATAACCAATGAATTATGAAGAGATTTTCTAACTTAACTCTGGTTAATTATTGGGGAGCAAATGTATAGCATGAGCTTTGACTTGATTCAACTTGTTAGTACAAAAATAACACCTTTTGTCTTTAAAGGAACTGGAGCAAGTTTCTTTGGAGGTTGAGATGAAGAGGCCGTCTTCACCGAGGCTTTTGAATTTGTCTTTTGGGCTTTTCTTGGCCTCAGAGGTTCATCCTCCCAGTTTTCATCCTCATTTAAATCCTTCATCACCTTAATTCTTTTCCAGACTACATTAATGAATATATAATTAGTATTCGAATCAAAAATAAAGAAACAAAGGTTAAAGACTGAAGACTTTACCATGTGGTGGGTATTTTATTACTCAAGTATATCCATAAATTAGAATTTGGCAATTATCTAGATAACAGTTAGCAAAAGTTACTTTTAGTTTCTTCGAATCCTTTCCTACCCCAAACGCTCCACTTTTGGGGTCTGAATACCAGTTAGTCATAACAAAAGGAGCATTGGGAAGTGGAGGAAACTTTAGTAGGGTCTTGAATTGTTTGAACAAAGCCAACAGATTTGAAACCAACGCACTAATGAAACGAGCGTAACACAATTGGTAGTACTCTGCTTTCTTTTGTTTCAGGATTTGTTTAGCCTCTAGAACCACCAGTCTTAAGTTTCGAGGATCGTTCTTGACTCTAAAGAATTTCTCAAATTTGGAAATTTCATTAAGGTGCATTCCTTTTGTTTTCTTATGTGCAGCTCTAGTTTGCAAAGATGAACTTGCATTAGTAAACTATTGTAAGCAATCTTCAAATGAACGCTTCTGTGCAGAGTAATATTTTTTCCACCAGTCTGCGAACCCAAAGGTTGAGAAGAATGATGGTTCACATTCGAAATGATTAAACCCTTTTTCTCTTTGTAGCATTCTTCTTCAAAAGGTGTTTGTATTGTCCAAAGTCCTTAGCCTTTGACTCGCATATTTGATGCTTGTCTTTAAGGGAGATGAGAGAAGGAATACATTGAGAAAATCCAAGTTGTCTCGAGGCACAAAAGGGAAGGTATAGCTGAAGGCTATAGTCTTTCAATCTTGGATAACTAGGAGATAAGATTTGAGTAGTAAAGATGTTACTCTAAATTCTTTGATTTTTCAGACTGTGCTCCAAGAGTCGATCATAAGTATGGTTGTCGAAACTATTCTAGACCACTGTTTTGAAGGGCAAAGGGAGAAAAGTTAAAATTATCTAAGTGGAGCTTCATAGTCATGAATAGTGAAAAGAAGAATTTAAAGTCTTCGGTCTCCTTGCCTGGTTTCAAGGCATAGTAAAGTTGAGACAATCAAGGACCTTCGATTGTATTGAAAGTAGTTGAAGTAGTTGAACTTTGAAGGTGAGGTTCGAGAATGACATTGAGCCAAAGCTGCAACAACCAGAAATACCGTCCAAGGTTAGTGAGGGGTTTAGTTTTTGATCGAAGTAGATTGATTGCTTCTGTCATTGAAGCATAAAGTTAGGTAAGAATTAATTTGCCTAGACAAAGAGGAGAGCCCTCATGAAGAAGGATATCTAAGGGAAGAAAAAAATTTGGGATTTGAAGAGACGTAGTACAGAAAACAAAGGCACTAAGCCAAAACATGAGGAAAGCCACATGCTCTTCATCAGAGACTTGGTCAGTCTCGAGGTAGTTATTCTCGATGAAGGCAGTGTAGGTTAATTATGAGAAGTTAGGCTCAATTACTATTCTAGGACTCATTGTATTGGTGATTACCCTTCCAATAGGTTTAAGGCCAATAATGGCAGCTATATCAAAGAGGGTAGGAGTCAACATCCCATAAGGGACATGAAAAGAATTGGTAGACTTGTTCCAGAAAAAGAAGGAACTAGTCAACATGGAGGCACTATATTCCATGTGCTCCCTACTCAGTTGGATAAAAACAAAGATACCAGCTGATTCCCAAGCAGCTTGTTTGGCACCTTCCACTCGATTTAACCACCAAAGATATAAAGATCTGGTTTGGGAACTAGAAGGTGGTGAACTTCAAAGATTTTGGGGAAATAGTCGAAGAAATCAGCTTTTAGGTAAGAATGGAAGACTGGAATTGATTCTCCTTCAAGACAAGGGAAGAAGGACTAAATAGATTCATATTCTTCTAGAGGAAGGGTTGGACCTAAGAATGCTAGTCTTTTTTGGCTAATAGTGAAGGGGGATCATTACCTGAGTCTTCCAAAGCTCAGAGTTGTTGGTAGAAGGGTTTGGAGCGCAAAAGGTCCCATTTTTCTTCAATAGAGCAGTTATTGTGGCAGTGTCTGGCAAAGCCACCATTTCTTCCGTCTCAAAACTTGAGTGAGAAGTTTGAGCAGATGTAGTTTTGGAGGCCATTGGTGTATGAGAGCTTTAAGGAATATGGAGTTTTAGGGAGAAAAGAGAGAAGGCACAGAGCTTATAAGGAAGCTTTAGAGTTCAGCAATGGTGGAGGCTACATAGAGAAAACTCAGAGGGAGTACATATTTGTAGAAAAAAGGAGTAAAAAGAGGGGGGAACCATTTTTCACTCTTTAAATAAGAGTTTTCAAAAATAGAATAGAGAGAAAAAAGAAAGACGTGTGTGTGCTCCTTTAATGATGACATGATGGGGATACAACTAAAGCCATTTTATCCATTAAAAGCCATTATTGGCTTTATAATTCCCTAAATAGTGGAGGCAGTTGGGTAATAGGGGAGTGGCCACGTAGTGATTGTACAGGTAAGTGGAGATTTAGATCAAATTAAAGATCGTGCCATTTGACCTTTCATTTGCTTGTGTTATGCAAAATTGATATAGAGTGGATAAAAGCTCTTAGTTAGTTACAATTGAAAAAAAAATGCTCAAAATGATAAAATATTTATCTCTCATACTTCGAGAATAAATATTGGGGGCATCTATTGGTATAAAAATGACACTTTTTCGATTTAAGGGACTTCAATGATCTGTCGAAAACTTACTTCAAAACTTTACATGATTCTATTAGAATCAAAGGTAATAAGGTCATTAAGATGACATTTTCGATTTGGAAATTACCAGAGTGGTGGTTTTGATTTGCCATCGAAAAATGGTAGTTCAAGTCGAAATGATAAATTATGAAACTAAAGTATTAGTTTCAATTTGATATAAGAGATTATACTTTCGATTTCATAACTATGAGTAGTGATTTCAAGTGGATCTTGGAAATTGAAAACTTCAGTGATTATTAGAGTTGAAGTTATAGTAAAGACTCGAAGTTGGCAAAATGATAGTTTTGATTTGAAATCAAGAAAGGTCATTTTGATTTCATGTCAGATGTTGTTATTTTGATTCAATATCGAAAAAAAGATTTGAAGAGTAGCTACACTTAGCAAATTTTTGAAGAAGGAAAAATGGAAGATCTCGACCAAAAGCCAACAATTGATTGAATATTCAAGTTTGAATTCAAAAAGAAAGGATTTGAATTTAAAATAGAAGTTAGCAATAGTTTTAAATATTAGATCAAGACAATACAAAGATTGCTGAAAAAGATTGAGCAGTTACTTATGGCATGAGGATCGTTGACAGGGATTTGTGGTTACTGGACAAAAATTACTAATCATTTAGTAGTTATTTTTGTTTTAGACACATGTCAAGATCTTATAAAAAGAGTAGTTACATAGGAAGTCTATAAATACCAAGAGGATGGAAACACTTAGGGGTTGGAAATTCAATACTCATAAACACTTGTAACTTACACTCTTACATCCTTGACATCTCGAGCAAGCAGTGCAAGCCTAGTCCAGTATGTTTCCATCCACTTTCATTCCTATACACTTTACAAATTCAATGCAATTTTAATTATCTGTTCATTTACATTTAGTCATTTACTTTTCTGCAAAACTCTTTTCTACTCCAAATCAAGTGATTTTTTCAAAAAGATCATTTGAGTTCTTTTAAATTGCTTTTATTTACTTTCTTTCATTACTTTTCTGCAAACTTTTTTCCCTGCACTTTACATATTTGTACGTTTATTTTTCATTGTATTTACTTTGAATTACTTTACTTTATGCCCTTTTTATTTTTAGTATTTTACATCATTTGTCACGTTTACTTCAAATGCACTTTCATTTCTGTCATTTACATTTTTTTCATTTAACTTGCTTCATTTGCACTGATTTTCTTATTTTTCAAAACAAAAACTTCTCTTATTTCCACTTATTTTTCATTAAGTCACATACTACGCATAAATACTCTGATTTTGGATTTGCATAAGTTGGTCTTTTATTTGAAATTATCTTTTATGTTCCTTCAAATATTAGTCTTAGAATAGGAGAATCTCAAGAGGAAACGATTCCCTTTCTTGAATTGAGATCAAGAATCAACTTTGTCCATAGACAAAGGTTTACCATAACCTAATTAATACTAATTGAAATATTTTGGTAAACACAACTAAAAGAAGTAAAGTTTCCAATTTGATTTGGATAGGTCAGGTCATATGAAAGGTTTTGCAAGCTAAAACAATGTTGGATGTGCAAGGTAGCTGTAATGGAAATATGGTTCATTTCAGCACCAATTATCTAAATTTGAACTTGAAGAGCAACTGGAAAAGTAAGGCATTAGAGAGGTATTGCAATTAATGTAGAAATAGAGTGATGAAAATAGCTGCAGCATTTAGGGTGGTCTAGATAATGGGTAGACAAGCATAAGAGTACTTGACTATCCTGGTATCAAGTACTACAATTTTAGATGTTGTTGGAAGACCTTTTCTACCATGAAAAGTTAATGTTATTCTAATTGCCCTAAAATGAACATGAGTGTATCCCAACTTTTTCCATTGATCGATGGAGAACATCAGCTTTTTTCAATTGCCATAAACCATCTTTGAATTTGTTTTGGATGCTTGAACATAATCCAAACATTTTGAAAAAAATTTGCTTGACCAAAATAGATAGAGTACGAGAAGTACATGAAGTCTATTATTTTTCAAAAACACATTATGGACTTGTAAATACAAAATATGTTACAAGAACTTTATTATCTTCAAAAACATATGATGCTTCATAAAGATAATCTAGTTTGAAGTTCACATAAGCATCATATCTGATAATAATAATTGAGCCAGTTCATGAACCAAAATGAGTCAAGCATTACTCCATTAAAATTCAGCTCATTTGGTTCATGTGTGGAAATAGGTTTGCCCTAATGGTTTAATATGCTAAGTTTTGATGATGACAAATACAAAACAAAAAGAATGATGCTTATGCTTTATAGTTGTGCTTAATAAATGACAAATGCATCACAAAATAATGTTGATCATGTTACATAAATTTGCTTAATGAGATATATTGTATCATGCATGATTATGTACTTTATCTAGTTATATTTTACTTAATAATCATGCAATGAGATATATGTAACATTCATCATATAATATATCCAATAATATTTTATATGAGTTATAAATGAATTAATATTGGATATGTCTATGAAAGTCTTGTATGCATGTTAGACTAACTAGAATTATACATTTATGAATCATGCATATGAAGATATTGAGTTATGAATTTGGACTAACTATGTTTAGTTAAGTGAGCAATATTTTGTAGGATAGTCCAAGTATCAAGAGTGAGCATTGCAACAAGAAAGTAAAAAGATCACAACTATGCTCAACTCAAGAAGGATGAAAATAATAAAGATGTTCCAAGCTTGTGCAAGACATGAAGAGAAGAAAATTTCAGAAGCTTGGATTACATCAAGAAGTCAAAGGATTGAAAGTGCAAAGATTAAGTCCCAAGGTTCTTCAAGAATAGCTTATAGGACTTAGATCTTATGTAAAAGTAAAAAGAAATCACACTAAGCTCAAACAAGTTTTAAACATCTTTATAAGTGTTTCTAAAATATTTAAATGCCCAACAAAATGTTTTTGGAAAGCTAGCCTTTGTGGTATTTTAAATCTGTGAAAATTAGTCAAGTTTGTGTTTTGTAAAACTGACATTTAATTAATCTTTTAATCATAACTTTTAAATTACTTTGAGTTTTGTTTTGAAACTTATTTCATATGAAAATAGACTCAAATATCTTTCCAATGAGTGGTCATTTGCTTTAAACGGATAGGAAACGAAAAAGTTATGACCAATTAAAGTTTGAGTTTTGAAAATCTGATCTTTGGTTACTATTTTGATCATATCTTTCAAATACTTTGAGTTTTATTCAGAAACTTCTTTTATATGAAAATAGACTCAAAGATCTTTCTAATAAGTAGTCATTCGCTTTAATCGGATAAGAAATGAAGAAGTTATGACCTTTTAAATTCAGTTTTCAAAACCAGAAATGGTGTAATCAATTACACAAGTCATGTAATCGATTACAACGTTGACAGAAGCCGTGTAATCGATTACATGAAGTGTATAATCGATTACAAAGTTCCCAGAAAGCTTGTAATCGATTACCAAGTGCCCAGGAATGTTTCTAACGGCTATAAACGGCTAGTTTTCATAAAAAATCATTATAAAACACTACCAATGGCTATTTTATCACTTGGGCTCTATATATAAGTGTTGTATGAAGCTTATACACCTCTTGAACACTAGAATTGATCATTGAATCATAAAAATCATATTTTGAGCTTTAAAGTGTGAATCTTTTATACCTATTGAGCTTCAACTTGTATTATCCACTCTTGAGAGAGTTTTCTTATTATCCATACTTTGTTCTTCAAGTTGTATATCCACTCTTGTGAGAGTTTCTATTCTTTCTCTTCATCTTGAAATCATTGTAAGAGGGTGAGGTATCCCTCAAGAGAGAAAAGGGTGAGGTATCCCTTATAGTGAGACTCAAACACAAAGGGTGAGGTATCCCAAAGGTGTTGTGAGTGCTCTTCATTGTAAAGGTCTTCAAGCACCTGTGAAGCTTGAAGAATTGGAGGCTCTAGCACAAGGGTGAGGTATCCCAAGGTGTGAGGAGTGCTCTTGAATGTACAAAGGTTTTCCTAGCACCCGTGAAGTCTAGGAGATAGTGAAGAAAATCTCAAGTTAAGCTTGGGGACTGGACGTAGACCACAAGTGGTTGGTGGCTGAACCAGGATAAATCTCAGTGTTTGCTCTTCTTAACTATATCTCTTTATATTTGTGCTTTAACTATATATGCTTGAGTTGATCTTGATATCTAGTTTATTTGCTTGATTTATCCTTTAACCCAAGTTATATTTGAGTAATCCTTAATAGTTGTGCCTTTGCTATGCATGTTCCGCTGCATTTATTAATTGAGTGATTTAAAATGCGTAATTTGTCAAAGTTGCATTAAAACTTGTCATCACCCAATTCACCCCGCCTCTTGGGTAATGGTTGTCATGGCTAACATCATGAACCAAGTCCATCGAATTAATCAATGAATTGAGTCTTGAACTATTTCTGAACTAGTTCAGTTCATTGCCAGTCCTACTTGAGTGAAAATGAAGGAAACAAATTTTAAGGAGGAAAAATTTTAATGTTAACTACATTTGGTTGTGTTTGGCTGAAACTTTCACTAGCACTGGCGCCAAGCTTACATCTCACATTGCATAATTACCTCCTAATATGATATTATGTACTAGGATGACTATTTCTTTATTTTCTGTGTTTTTCCACTTGTCGTGTGGTTCAATTTTAAAGGTATCTGAACTCAAGGCATGAAAGATAGAGAAAAGAGAAATAGTAAGAATGAAGGAAAAGATGTATTGATTGAGAAAATGAATATGAGTTACTCAGTTATCACATAATGCTATAAGTTATATAGCAACAGAAAGTAATAACAGAAAATGTAATAACAAAATGTAACAAACTAACCAAGTATAACAACTATAACTGACTCCTCAACAGTTAACTAACTACACTACTCCTTACAGCCCCCCTGCAAACTCAGAGTGGAGTAATCTTGAACTCTGAGTTTGTATCTACACAATTGAAAAGATGTTGCTGAAATTGGTTTAGTGAGGACATCAACCATCTGCTCTTGAGAAGGAATATGATGAACTTCAAGTAGCTTTTGTTGTATTTTCACTCTGACAAAATATAAATCAAGCTCAAAGTGTTTGTGCGAGAGTGAAGTATGGGATTTTCAGTAAGCAAGACTGCACTCAGATTATCATAGAAAATTGTAGGAATTTTAGTTACATGAATATGCAGTTCATATAATAAGGACTGAATCCAAGTTATTTCAGTAACTACTACAGCCAGACTTCAATACTCGACTTCAGTACTTGATCTAGAGACAAAATGTTGTTTCTTGGAAGACCATGAGATGGGGTTATTGCCAAGATAAACACAGTAACCAGAAGGTGATCTTTTGTCATCAACATCTGACCCTTAATCTGAATCACAGAAGGCTGAAAGATGTAGATGTGATGATTTTGACAGAACTAGACCATAATGCATCGTGCCACTGAGACATCTCACAATCCTCTTTACAGCCTGCCAATGTGAGGCTTAAGAATAGTGCATATATTGATAGAATTTATTTCCCAAGTATGCAAGGTCATGTCTTATGATTGTCACATACTGAAGTCCACCTATGATAGACCTATATAAAGTAGCATTTGGAGCAGGACCAGTTCCGTCTGCTATGAGCTTTAGACCAGAAATCATAGGAGTTAGCATTAGTTTAGCAGCAGCCATATTTGCCTTTGTGATAAGATCTTTAATATATTTAGTCTGTGAGAGATGAATACCCCCAGTTTGAACTTCAATCCCTAAGAAAAAATTAAGATTACCAAGATCTTTGAGAGGGTAGTGTGTGTTAAAAGTTACAATGAGCGTAGTAACAGCTTGAGAAGAACTGTTTGTGATGATGATATCATCAACATATACCAGAACTAAGATAATGTACTCAACAGCAAATTTCATAAAGAGAGAACTATCACATTTGGCAGAGGTGAAGCCTAGATGAATGAGGGTAGAGTGAAGCTTTTCAAACCAAGCCTGAGGGGCTTGCTTGAGTCCATAGAGAGCTTTATGTAGTTTACAAACCAATGAATTATTGCCCTGCACATAACCTTGCAACTGAGACATATATATTTCTTCAGCCAAGTTCCCATTTAAAAATGCATTATTGATGTCAATTTGCCTTAGAGACCATCCTTTTGAAAGAGCAAGAGTGAGAACTGTTCTAATGGTAGTAGGTTTTATAACTGGGCTGAATGTCTCAAAAAAATCAAAGCCCTCTTATTGGTGAAAACCCTTTGTAACCAGCCG
This sequence comes from Ormosia semicastrata, assembly GCA_029884595.1. NCBI lineage: Eukaryota > Viridiplantae > Streptophyta > Magnoliopsida > Fabales > Fabaceae > Ormosia > Ormosia semicastrata. The sequence goes on along the minus strand of JAQQTO010000053.1, from coordinate 49,444,853 downwards.
AGCCTTATGCTTATTCACATTTCCATCAAGATTTTTTTTTTCAGTTTGAAAACCCATTTGTAGCCTATAGTTATTCTGCCAGGAGGTAGAGAGACTAATGATCATGTATTGTTATTCATTAAAGCCTGATATTCCTGATCTATAGCTGACTTCCATGATGGATAGGATAAAGTAGAAGAAACTGACTTAGGTTCTGTATCAGGGCTAGCAGCAGCAAGAAAAACCTTAGGCTTTTGAATACCAACCTTAGCTCTAGTGATCAAAGGATGCTGATTTTGAACTGTAAGTGGTGAAGTAGATGATTGTGATAAAACTTGACAAGTAGGTGATGGTTTAGCAGAAAATGGTATCACAGATGGACCAGGAGTAGCAGTAATAGGAGTGACAATTGGAGAAGGATTAGAAGTAATAGAAACAAGAGGAATAGAGGGAAGTACACAAGGTGTAGAAATACAATGCACTGATGATTTTGAATTAAGAAAAGAAGAATTTGGATTTTTAAAAGGAAATTGAAATTCACAAAATATAACATGTCTAGACACAAAAAAAATTCCACTAGATGCCAAGCACAAATAACCCTTATGTTTGCCACTATAGCCAATAAAAACACACTATTGGGATCTAAAATCAATTTTAAACTGGTTATAAGGCCTTAGATATGGATAACAAGCACAATCAAAGGTTCTTAGAAAATGATAATTTGGTCGGTGATGAAACAGAATTTCAAGTGGGGACATATTATTAAGGGTAGGAGTTGGTAATTTGTTTATAAGGTAGGTTGCAGCAAGAAAAGCTTCACCCTAGTAGGACTGAGATATGGATGCATTGGCTAAAAATGTCAGACCCATCTCTGTGATGTGTCTATGCTTCCTCTTTGTAGAACCATTCTGCTCATGAGTGTAGGGACAACTAATTCTATGTATAATTCCTTGAGACTGAAGGAATTTTAAGAAAATAATATACTCCTTACCACCATCTAACTGAAGGGCTTTTATTTTAACACCAAGTTGTAACTCCATCATAGTTTTGAATTGAACAAATGTGGTAAGAGCCTCAGATTTATTATGCAACAAGTATGTCCAAGTAAATTTGGAATAGACATTTATAAAATGAATATAATAACGACTACCATTAGATGAAGGAATAGATAAATGACCCCATATATCAGAATAGATGAGCTCTAATGGCTGTGTATACATAGAATCAGGAGAAATAAAGGATAGTTTATGTGACTTACCCATATAACAAGATTCACACACAAAAGGAACTTTATTAGAACTAACAGGAATGTTACAATGTCTCAAGACAGAATGTACAATTTTTGGTGAGGCATGGCCTAGTCTAGCATGCCAAAGTGACAAATTGGAATAAATAAAAACTGAATTACATGAATGAGAATTAAAACTACATGAATTTGAAACAAGAAAGAGTTGTTTAAAAGGTGAAGAAGATATATGAACATTGTCAAAAGCATATAGGCCATTTCTAAGCTTCCCTTCCAAGAGAAACTGATTAGTGGCTTGAGATTTGACATAACAATGATTAGAATGAAATTCAAAATAAACTTTATTGTCTTTAGCAAACTGAGAAACACTTAACAAATTTTTGGAAATGTAGGGGACACTTAACAAATTATGCAAGAAAAGTGGTTTAGCAGAATTTGGAGAGAAGAAAAAAGAATTACCATTGTTTTGAATATTAACTGCTGTTCCATTAGCCATTTTGATTTTGTTTTCACCAGTGTAGGTTGAACTAGTCATTAGATTATCAGAAACTGGTGTCAAATGATTTGTTGCTCCCGAGTCAGGGTACCAGATAGAATCAAAGAGATTTTCTAGTGCTACCATCATAGCAGACATAGATGAATTCTGGTTACTAGAAAATCTTGACTCTGCTGAATGTTGAGAGGGACTAATTAATTATGATGAACCAGAACCAGAATATTGCATTTGATTAAAACGAGGTCTTGTAAACTGCTCATCAAATCTATAAAAATAATTCATGGCTTAATGACCATATTTTCTGCATACTGACACCGAGGCTTATTAGTTTATCTACCTCCAAAACCTCCTCTTTGAAAACGAACTCTACCTCTATAATTTCCATAGAATCTACCTCGATTGTGGACAAATGATTGATATTTTTGTTAGGTCCAAGATCTTTTTGACCCTGAAAATGCTGGTGTTGAGCAAGATTAGCTTGCATTCCTTACATTGAGAATGCATCAGCAATAGGTTTCTTGTTCTTCTCTAATCTTTCTTCTTGAGCCATTAATTGTGCCTCAAGTTCAAGTATTGAAAAAGGTTCAGAACGAGTCATAGTAGAAGTAATGAAACCATCATATTCATCAGGTAATCCATCAAAAATTACATTAATATAATCTTCTGTACCTATCGGAGAACTAACAAGTGCAAGAGTGTCTGCAATCTTCTTGATTGAAAGTATATATTTTCTAATTCCAGCTACTTTCTTTACACTTTTAAGTTGCATTTTCAATTGCTTCACCTTTGCTCTCGTTTGTGAAGAAAAAAATACTTTAAGATTCTTCCACACTTGGAAAGAATAGTCACACCCAACCATTCAGGTAGTCAAACTTTCTAACACAGACGAGAGCAGCCAAGACAGCAATAGCTAATCTTGTTGTTCCTAATTTGTGAAATCCTCACTGACCACATCTTGAGCTTCATCTTCTGAATTTGCATACTTGGTTGGCATACCTCCAGATCCTTCGATAAAACTTTTGCAATTTGAAACCCTTGATGGTTGCAAGTGCTTGCTGCTTCCAAGGTAAAAAATTACCCTCATCCTATTTGATAGAAACTAGATTTGAGAAAGTGTGCATAGTGAAGCGTGAAGAGGAAGACATGACAGAGCTTCCTTCCATTGTTGATAGCTGAGCTCTGATACCATAAAGGTATCTGAACTCAAGGCATGAAAGATAGAGAAAAGAGAAATAGCAAGAACGAAAGAAAAGATGTATTGATTGAGAAAATGAATCTGAGTTACTCAGTTATCACAAAATGCTATAAGCTATATAGTAACAAAAAGTAATAACAAAAAATGTAATAACATAAAGTAACAAACTAACCAACTATAACAACTATAACTGACTCATCAACGGTTAACTAACTACACTACTCCTTACAAATTTACCTGTGTCTTGTCATCTTGGTTTTGCAATCAATAACATTTCTACCTTTGCTGGTAAAAAAGAGTTGAGAAATGTTATATGCATATGATTTTTTAGGACTATAAAAAAATCTTTAATTGATTCAATTAACCTCTTCTAAACTTGTTTTTATAAATACCTAGGTAATATAACTTTTTGAGAAAAAGATTAGTTCTAACAGTTTTTTAATCCCAATGTTAACTCTGCTTCTACCTCAGTTTTGCACATTTTTCAAAGGAGGATATGAAGGACTTTAGCTGTGATACTTATACTTAATATACAATTTTCTCACAGTCTTTGTTTAAATTTTAAATCTGACATCGTTGATACAAGTAATTAGTCAGGTATAAAACTAACTAGAATGTCTGAATCCTTCACATGAAAAAAATAATTAATAAATAAATAAATAGAATTGTAGCGGGTACTGCCAACTCTATAGGAAAGCATAAACTTTGAAGACTCTACATGAGATTCCACTCAAGAAAACGATAAACGAAGCCAGAGACACAGTTGCTTCAATACTCCACATAATGTCCATTGGAAAATAATCTAGAAAGTTATTATTCAATAAGAAATGCAAAAGCCGAGAGCAATCAAAGACTAAAACAATCTCAAAGGAAGTCGGTAACTAGCAAGCCTGAATCCTTCATGTGAAAAAATAAATAAATAAATAAATATAATAGTAGCAGGTACTGCCAAATCTGTAGAAAAGCATAAACTTTGATGACCCTACATGAGATTCGACTCAAGAAAACGCCGAAAGAAGCCAAAAGACTTGCTTGAATACTCCACATATTGTCTATTGGAAAATAATCTAGAGAAGTTATTATTCAATAAGAAATGCAAAAGCCGAGAGCAATCAAAGACTAAAACAATGTCAAAGGAAGTCCGTGAAAGCACGAATCAGAGAGTTATAGGCTTACTCATGTACAGCACTATAACATTTTTTTCTTTTTTGTGAATATATGTACAAGTTGCAGCAGCAGAAAACTACCAGAAATAACAACAATAAACAGCATCCAAAATCCCAAGTCTTCTTATTCACTTATCAAACAAGCAGGGATTTAGTCAACCTTACTGGTCTGTTTAATCTCCAGGGATTCTCAAATCCTTGACTTATCAGCCCTTATCTCCTTTTTCCTATTCATGATTGTGGCACTGAAGATAGGGAGGAATCTCAAGAAAACTAACTCAACTAATATACCCCCAGGACCATGGAAGCTACCTATTTTCGGAAATATACCACATCTTGTTACATCTACGCCACATAAAAAATTAAGAGACTTGGCCAAAATATATGGACCCTTGATGCATCTGCAACTTGGAGAGGTCTTCACCATCGTTGTTTCCTCACCAGAGTATGATAGGGAGGTAATGAAAACCCATGATGTTATCTTTGCATCAAGGCCTCAAATTCTAGCTGCAAAAATAGTTTCTTATGACTCCACAAATATAGCTTATACACCTTATGGAAATTATTGGAGGCAGCTACGAAAATTTGCACATTGGAACTTTTGACCCCAAAACGTGTCAATTCATTCCAGCCGATAAGAGAAGAAGAGCTCACCAATCTCGTTAAAAGGATTGCTTCAGAGAAAGGATCACCCATCAATCTCACTCAAGCAGTACTTTCATCAATATATACAATCACTTCAAGGGCTGCATTTGGCAAGAAATGCAAAAACCAAGAAGAATTCATATCACTGGCAAAAGAAATAGTAACGGTTGTGGAAGGTTTTGCCATAAGAGATTTATTTCCTTCTGCTAAATGGCTTCAACTTGTAACTGGTTTGAGGCCTAAGCTTGAGAGGTTGCATCGACAAATTGATCAAACACTAGAAAACGTCATCAATGAACATCATCATTGTTCTCAATTCTCTGTTGATCAGCATCAGAAACCCTTACTTATTGACTCATTTGGTTGAGGTAATGACTCATGTGCCAAATTATTGTGCATTTGCTGTCATGTTCGCTATTAAATCTCTTACTGTAATAGGGGTTTTGTCCTCTAAAGCTCCTTAGAGGCAGCATCTACCATGCTTCTATCCATGGGTAAAAGTCTTTCATAAAAATACTGGATTAGCAACTGGTCACTGATCCGGTAATGAGGACAGCTTGCACACAACTTCTTGAATATCTCTCAATACTCATATAGAGCTTATCTTGATATCTACCTTATGGCACATATATCCTTCCTAATGGCAGTAGCTTTGGAAGCAGGGAAGAACTTTTCTAGGAACGATCTCTTTATATCATTCTAACCTGTTATGGTAGCTGACTGCAAGTAATACAACCAATCCTTGGCTGCTCCATCTAATAAGAAAGGAAAGGCTCTTAATTTGATGTCTTCTTCAGGAATGCCTTGTGTTTTTATGGTGGAGCACACCCCATGGAACTCTTTCAAGTGCTTATGGGGATCATCTCCTACAAGTCCATGAAACTTTGACAGCATGTGTATCAATCCATATTTCATTTCAAAATCAGCATTTAACTTAGGATATTGAATACACAAAGATTGGTAATTCACATTAGGTGCAACTAGTTCCTTAAGAGTCCTATTATTCATATTATCTGTCATGTTTGCAGTGTTATTTGTATTCTCATGTTCAGTTTCAATTTCAATATTATCAGTCATTGTTGTAGTGCTACTTATATTCTCAGGTTCAGTTTCAATTTTAAAATTTATCCTTTCACTATGCTTTCGAGATATATTAAGTGTATGCAAGGTGATGCGAATTATAAGTTGCAAACCCAAGTACAGATTGTTTCAAGTAATAAATTATCGGGAGTCCGAAGTTGAACCATAGGGAATTGATGAAGAAAAAATCTTTGAGGTGAGGAAAAGATTTGTCACAACAATAAATGTGATAAAAGTTGTTCACAATAAAAAAAAAAAGATTTGCTTGGGTTAGAAGATCCACTATTGGTAATAAATTAAATACAATATTATTTCTTTTTATAACTCAATTGAAATCCACATATAATAGAGGTTTCAATCGAAAAATATAATATTCAAAGTTTAATTAAGATTATATATGTAATTATATTATGGTTCCTTTAATTATTCACTAACACCAACACTTGTAAATGGGCTCAAACATTCATTGTGCCAACCTCTTGTCTACAATGAATCAAGATCTTCACTTTACAAGGAGGGTTTCTAAATTGATTGGAAACAAAATACAACACATATAATGACCACTTGATAATATATCATTCAAGCACAAGAGAGAAATTAATCTAACCTTAATTTATTACTAAAAGCTTCACCCTTTCACCTAAGCAAAATGAAAATTAGTTACTCATGAACAAGAAGAAAGAAAGAGAGAAGAAGAAGAAGGAGATGAACATAACTTCTATTTAGAACAAAAGAAAATTATGACAAGAGAAACAAATAACACAATAGCATGATCTTGATCTCTAAGCCAATATACCTCAAATGAGCAGCCAATGCTCCCTTTTATAGAGCTTAAAAAGTACAAAATGACAATAGACTTATTTAATGAGTGGTTGGATGAGTGGGTGGATGATGGGTGGTTGAGTGGAAGATGACAATGGAGTTGTTTAATGAATGAATGGATGATGGGTGGTTGAGTGGAAGATGAAAATGGAGTTATTTAATAAGTGAGTAGATGATGGGTGGATGAGTAGAAAATTATTGTCATGCTTATCTTTCCACTTGCACCAACCAATTCAGCTATCTTCACATGACTATAACTCTGTCATAGAGTCATCATCTTGAAAAGTGATCTTCATGCAAGTTGAAGGGTTTTGTCTTAGCTTTCTAATGTCATAGGTTTCAATCCAATCCAACTCCTACAGCCCAACTTATAGCCTAATCTTTGTACACTTTTGGGTTCCAGTCATAGCATCTTTGTTCTAATTTCTAGGCCCAGTATGACCTATTATACTTCCAATATGACTCTTATTTCTCATGAAAGTTGTATATTTGGGTCTTAATTTTCTAATGTCACCGATTTGGTGTCAATTGAACTCCTATAGCTCAAGAAATAGGCTGAAGAATGTGCAGAGGTCAAGCTGTCAGGATCAGCACTCTAGATCTTACTTCATCTCCAGTTTAAATTATCCAAACGTGTGATTTGTCCCTTGAGGTCTTCATGAAAGTTGTAGAGAATTGTCTTAGCTTTCGTACAAGACCAGAATCACATCAATCAGATATTTGAAACTCAAATCATAGCCTGTTTACTAAACATTGCCAAATTGATAAATTAAAGCCAATTTAAGCAATAATTCCTTTAATGATCCAACTCAATATTATAAAATGTAATAAAACCAACTTAATTAATCCTAATTAGACCTTAAGAAGCCCAGTGAAAGGGTTATAAAATAAATAAAATATATTGCTATTAAATTCTCCCACACTTAACTTTTGCATTCTCAGGCAAAACACATAAGACCAAAGTTAGGGAATAGGAAAAAATAACACAAACTCAAAAGTTAAAAATTCTAAAAGACTCAATTTTCAATAATGCAAAAGTTTATATCAAAAAGAGCAAGCAAAGATTCAAGGGATCAAAACATTTATGAGGTAACGTTTCTTCACATTTCAAACCAATAAGTAAGGAAACTTCAATTGAAAAGCATAAGTCAAGAATGATAGATCCTCACAAGATTAACTCTTAATCCCTCAAGTGTTTAAAAGGTAGGTATTTCACTTAATTCAACCCATGAAAAATTACACTACCATAAGCTTGCTTATCTTCTACTCCTCAATTACTCAAAACACATGTACACACAAATCAAGAGGACTTTATTCAAGGTTATAATGGGGTCAAGGTAAAGGAAGGGGGTAATATGGATATGACACGTTAAATACCAAAGAGAATAAAAGTGCATTAGGGTTGACTTAAAATAGTAAACATGAAAAGTTCATCCCAACATAATGCAAAATCCCTTTATATATTCTTTTCGCTTCCCCTTTTTACCAACACTGTAACAGCAATGATGTCTCTGCGGTATCTACACAAACAGACTCACGAACGTCAAATGTCCGTACAAGGAGCCTCACGTCTCTCACACAGTGTTAGATGCAAAGAGAAGAGAAGAAACCTGTCATTCTCTCATTCACTTTTTTTGTAGGTGCGGCTAGGGTTTTGTAATGCATACCTTAGCAGCCCCCTTAGTAGTACTATTTATAACAGTGATTGCCTTAAGTGAATGTGAGCAGTAGCAGGATAAGTTGTGTAACCTTAGACTCATCTGTTACAAGTCCGACCCATATTTAAAGCTGAGTCCAACTTAGATATATTGCTCCAGTTTAGTCTCCTCTATATATGTGACCCTGTAGGTTCTCATAATGTTGGTAGTAATATTAAAATCCTATTTTAATATTACAGCAGTGAGCAGTATCTAGCAACACATCCCTGCCATCCAAGTAATGAGAATGTCAGTGATTTGATATAACCTTTTCATGACCAATGTTTCCATGTCGTTTAGTTCCTTTGTCAAGATATCTAGATTGAATATAAAGCATGGAATGCATCACCCTTGTATAGTCCAATCATTCATTTCCTGATACTCGAGTAGACTTTGTAACAACAAATGAAATTAATATCTCATATTGACTCATTTAAGTATGGCCATGCATTTCGTAGTTTCACTCAATCAGGGCCCCCAAAGATATTGCTCTTGTTATGTAAAAGTGACAAATCACATCTAGGTCACTCACATCCCTTTGTATGAGTCACAATATGTCCAATAACTAACTTTATAATCACCTTATTACAGATGATGTTTGATGGCATTAAAACACAGAACTCCTCATGTAGGAATCGTGGTGATTTCAGGTCAAAGGACCACAGACACCATTATCACTATGAGAATTGCGTATGACACTCACATATTCCATGTAGCGTTCTCATGACGGGTCAGTCCAGTACATCATTACTCTAATATGTACCTATGTGAAGAGTTGATATCTCATATCCATGACCCACGAGATGTGGTCATCAATCTACACACATACTAGTCTCAATGCATTATTGTTGTCCTAATTAACAATAATACTTGACTAAGGACATTTAAGAATAATGTTCTAATTTTATCCAATAGGATCTCACGATCAAGTCAACCACATGATATCCTATAGCATCAAACTTACTATTCTAAGGACTTTGTTATGTTTATTAAAAAAGAACACAATAAATAAAATACCTTATATATTAAAATTAACATAATAGAATGTATGTAAATATAGACAAAATATATCAGCCTTTAGGGCATACACCAACATCGCTGAACTCCTTGATGTATTCATAAAGGGGTTCATTGCTCCCTTGGCGAATTCCAGAAAGAGAATCAACCGGCTTGGGTCGCTCCTTGGCAGTGGTGTAATGTAGTAGGAAGCGTTGGGTGAGATCATTCCATCCGGTGATGGATTTCACTCGTAAAGTTATGAACTAGCGGAGGGCGTCGTTCTTTAAATAGGGGGAAGATGTATCACAACAACTCTAAGGATCCCTCATGAAACTGCATAGACTGGGTGTAGGCATCTAAGTATTCCTGAGGGTCCGTTATCCCATCATAGGGCTCCAAGTTGAAAGGGAACTTAAAGTTTCTTGGGACTCTATACGCCATAAATTCATCTAAGAAAGGTTATTGTTGATCAACGGGGGCTGGGGTGTTATTTCCAACCGCGTTATTGACTTCTTCATATTACGGTATTCTCTGGTTATGGGCCACATTCCACCTTCTGTTATCATTCTCTTTGTGCATAAATCTCTCGAGATTTTCTAGCCTATAGCATTGGTCGTCCAACTGACGTCATTGATCATTGATTAGCGCTATTTGTTGGTGCACCAGTTTTTAAAGGCAGTTTCTCATCATTTCATACTAGATAGTGTCCTCATGGTGGGATTCGTGATATGTGTCGTTATTCAAGGGCCCTAGGCGAGCATGTACGGGGATTCTGGGCCTTTGAACAACATTGTTAGCTTCTTTACCAAGGAACACGAGTCTCTCTCGAATAAGGACTCTTCGCGAGGGGTGAGTGCTCTCGGTAGAATGCGAGGTCTCATGCCCTTCATTAAGAGTCTCAATGATAACTGCCCGGCTCCTAGCAGTGGAGGTTTCAGCATGAGCTAGTGGTAAGACAGGTTGAGGAGTGCATTGCACTGCTGGGCCCTGTCCTTGACCAGGGGTAGCATGCGCAACACCTTCTCTTCTTGAACGATGTCTTGTGCTCACCATGGTTGAATGGGAATAGAAGTTTATCGTTTCCCACATACGGCACCAATGTTCTGAAGTAGATTCAAAGGGTACCTGAGATAGACATATATATAATGGACTCTTCTATGGCACAACTGCTTCTGTGGTAGTGTGAGAGGTGGATACCTGTAAAAGGTACTCCAACATTTAAGTTAGACTATACACATAGTAGGCAGTCCGTATATCAGAGGAGATGCATACCTTTGAGACCTAACATAACATATATAACAAAGTCTTAGGATGAGTGCAATCTGTATTAAATGCAACTATTTAGGATTAGAATCTGTTAGGGATTGTGATCCCTTTTAATTAATTTTTCTATTTATGTGGGATATAATTAACTTTCATATCCATCAAGGATACTTGAGAGATTTATTCCTAATAAATAGATAGATATACTCATCAAGATAGCGCATAGTAATATCTGAGTATTATTCTAGTGGGCCGGATTGCTCCTGACTGATAACCTAAAATCTCATTCTAGAACACGTTAAGTCTCTATGCATTATTTAGTTCATGATGAGAACACGTCAAGTTCAGCGAGTGTAAAGGGATGGCTTTGACATTTTATATGATAATTAATTGTTATCATATGCTAGATCTCTTATTACTTTCTTTTTCTATCATAAAATCCAGAGAGCATGATTTATGGTGTGTGCTTGTGTATTTGTGGTTTTGACTCTTTTCCAACCAAATTTAAGCTTTAATTTCACCATGACTAGGTAAGATGGTTTCAGGTATTTAGAAAGCTTGTAAATGCCTTATCTTAAATCATATAGCTAATGGGGTTATTCTTTTGATGCTTTTTTGTATCTGAAATCTCATCCCTTTCATTTGGTTAGTGCATAATGACAGTTTTGATGGCTCTATGTTGATTACTGAATGAATGTCTTAGTCTGATGTCCATGGCCATATTTGGATATTATGTTGGTCCTAATAAAGCTAACTGTAGTGGTGATTTCATCTCTTGTCTTATGCAATGACTATGTTATGAATCTGAGTTTAAAATTCATGATTATGAGGTTTGATTAATGGAATCCCATATCTGATATGTTGTCATGGTTTGTGGAGATTGAGTTTCTTGCGGTAACTTTATAAGATGAAACCATCTTCAAGTCAAGATTCATAGGTCCTGCAGTGTTCAATTCCAAATGTTTATTTTTTTTTCCATTGGATTAGGCGTTGGTGGTGAAGGTGATCTTAATAGGGTTTTATAGTTCAGTTGATTAATAAGGATTGTTGTACTGAGGTCCTATTAACTTTGGATTCTGTTTGGTAAATTAATCCAAGAGTTATTGAAGGTAAAAGTAGGAAACATGCCTGGAGTTGGTATGGGTTATGTAATTTGTTTTTTTTTTTTGTTCAGATTTATTGGTTGCACTATTTAACACATTTTAAATAAAAAATCTAACAAAAACAATGGAAGTATACCTACCTATTAGCTACTTAATAAATTGTTATTATGCACGTTAGGGGATCCTCACTACCTTTGCTTGCAGGTTATTTTCCTTTCTAAGGTTTTTTTTAGCACTGCATAAAAAATGCAGATAGGCTGAAATAGTGAATCATTCATGTTCACCTTTGGGTAACATCTTTAGCATGACGTTGGGACTCGCCCTTTTCAAACTTAAAATGGGTCGAATAAGTCGCGACGACTTGTTGATCCAAGTTTTTTTTACAAATAATAATACTAAGTATCATTATTATTATTATTATTAATTAATTAATTAATTAATTAAAGTCAACGTTTTCTTTAAATAAAGTCTCAAACTTCTTTTGTAAAAATAATTTAAATTATAAAAATTTCATTTAATCATAACGAACTCAATAATGGGTGATGTATCTAACGTGACACTGAGCTTCTCCTATTCAAACTTTAATGGGATTAACTAAGTCGCGATGACTTGTTAATTCAAATTTTCAAAATTAAATATTTTTTTAAAATTAAAATTGACCCAACTCACAAGTGCTTTTTTTAAGAACTACATGTCTTTGAGTTCCCTATTACACCAAGGGATACGTAGGTGTGCAAGTCAAGTCAGAAATTAATTTTATTTAATTTAGTAGTTCTTATTTTATTTTATCTTATTTTACTTTGATTTTATTTTAGTTCATTTTATTTTATTTTAAAAGAAGTGTAAAACAAATATTTAAAGATTTTAAATAGTTTGCATAATTATCTTAGGGTAACTGTCCTAGGACGGATGTGTTAGGGGTGTTGTGGGATTAAGTTTTTACCCTTCCTTATGCATAATCAACTCTCGAATTCAATCTATTTTAAAAAGACCAGTTTTTCCTAAACAAGAAAGGTTTTCTAATTTTTTCTATTTTAAATAAAATTAGTGGTGACTTCTAATTTATTTATTTTTTTGCCGCTCCCGCTGCGATCACAGTCACAACATCGTCCAGCCGATCTTGAGGTTGTCATTGTAGCATTTACGTGCCATGACCTAATCCCCATTGATCGTGATGACCTCATTATTCTTGCTGAGGAATTTCATGGCCAAGTGGGTAATAGATACCACGGGTCCAAGGGCATTCAAAGCAGGACGACCCAAGATGATGTTATAATCTAAAAGGCAGTCCACGACCAGAAACTTGACCTTGATAGTTTTGAAGAGTTTAATGCTCCCCAGGGTCAGGTGAGTCTCAAAATATCCTATCAGAGTGATCTTTTCTCTAGTGAAACTGGTAAGCTCGTCGTCATAGGGAATTATCTCCAAGCTTGGAACTTCCAGCTTTTGGTACAGGTTCACAAACATAATATCCGTTGAAGTCCCTTGGTCAATGAAGATGTGCCAGATATCAGCATTGGAAATTATTCCTAAGATAACTAGTGGGTCATCATGATTTGGGATAACTCCACCATAGTCCTCGCTTGAAGAGGTGATTGGGGTGCCTTTCGATCTCTGGCCCGTGACTTGGGTGCAAAGTGGGAGACGCTCAAAACTATCATCCTAAGTACTTTCTTCCGGGAACCATTGGAAGACCCACCACCGACAAACCCACTAGCAATAGTGTTGATGGTTCGGTTGGACTGGGCACGGCAGTTGTCACTGTAATTAGATGGAGTGTCTTGGTTCCAATCCTGCCGATTGTTAGTCTCATGGTGAGGTGGACTTTGGGATCTTCTGCTAGGAATCCGAGTCCTTCTTTGGCATGGAGATGGGCTTTGTTGGGGTTGCATCTTCTTTCTCTCTGTCCTCCACAGCGTCCATCATTTTGGACATGGCTTATGTACTGATCTAGTCGTCCTGTCCTAATTTAGGATTCCATAGCATCGCAAAGTTGGAAACAATCTTTAGTGACATGGTTGTAGCTCTTGTACCATGAACAATGTTTGGTATGATCCTTCTGCGTATATTTCTTCAAAAAGGGTGGCCTCTTGATACCCCGAAATTCAGTCTACAATACTTCCCTCAAAATAGTTGCAGGTAGAGTGTTCAAAGGAGTGTAGTTAGAGTACTTGGCCCAAGGTGGATCATCCTTAGAGGGGGTCTGGAGTCGTGAGGAGTTCTGGTTACCTTTCTGGTGAAAGAGCTCACCCAGAGGTTTTCCTTGGCCTTAGTAACCTCCTTAAGGTTTTTGTTCTTCAGGGACCATTGCTAAAATTATTCCATAATTTTTGACATTTTCTTCACCAAAATATAAAAAAATGGGAATTGGTCCAGAGGTCGCTTCTGGCATAGTGGAAACCAATTTGGTCCTTGAGGTTCTCCACATTGATACAAGTTGTATTGAATCTGTTAAGGAACTCGCGAAAGGGCTCATTTTGCCCATGGAAAATCTCGATTAGAGATTCAATGGACCTAGGCTGCTCCTTGCTGGTGGTATAATGGAACAAAAAATGTTGTCTGAGGTCCAGCCAGTTGGTGACGGATCCCTATGGCAAGGTCACGAACCATCTGAGGACCCCTTCTTGAGGGAAAGGGGAAGGCACGACATAGTAATTGTGAGGAACCCCCTTGGAAGCACATAAATTGGACGTAAATGTCTATGTGCTCCTAAAGATTCGTGGTCCCGTCATAGAGCTCCACGTTAGCGGAAACTTGAAATTCCTTAGAATCCTAAACTCCATAAGTTGAGCAGAGAAGGGCTGCTCCTGATCATTGAGATCCGGGTTGTTATTAACAATATTGGACATTTCGATATCAGAGTGCAGTATTCCCATCTGATCATTAATCGTGTTCCACCTTCTGTCATCACAGTGTATTTCAGATTGGCCCTTGTGCATGGATCGCTCTAGATTTTCCAATTTGTGACGTTGCTCTTCCAGCAGTGCCATTTGTTGTTGCACTAAGTCCAGGAGAGGGTTTCTGAATGCATTGGACTGAATCGTGCCCTCTGGATGGGACACGCGATTATTTGCATCGTCGTTCCTAGGTCCTAGGCGCTGGTGCACTAGGATTCTAGGCCCATTAATGTCAGAATTGGCTCTATGCAAGCGGGGACCAAGTCTCTCCCTTGCAAGGACTCTGCACGATGGGTGTGGACTTTCATCAAAAAGTGAAGTTTCATGCCCATCATGTAGAGGTTCATTAGGTGCCTGGTTTCTTGTGGCAAAGGTTTCAGCAACTAATGATGGAATAGGGTGGGGAGGATGGTGTGTAACACCCTGGAAAATATGTTAGGCTTATATATGGTTACGAAGGTAACCTAATACATACTTAACATGCCTATTAAGATTTGTGGCTTTCTGAGCACGTTTAGTCATATTGCTATAACACTATGTGTGAAATATAGTTGTTATTTGCTTGAAAAATGGCTTAAACTACCTAGTTAGTGGAAATAAATGTGTAGAGTTTATTTCCAGGTCACAAATGTGTGAACTGTGCTATAGTTAAAGTTTGAGATTAATCAGAGTTAGTTTTGCATTTTTAAGCATACTGGTTGTGTGTTTTTAATGCCAGTTTGACTAGCAGCTGATATGGAAAAATAGAGAAATGGTGAAACGGGATTTTTAATGAATTTTGGAATTTATTTTGAATCTGTTGGAAGCTAGGAAACCGGATTTGGTGAAATCTATGTATTCTTAACAGATCAAAATTTTAATGCTTATATGAGAGAAGCCAAAATTGACTCCTCTTTATAAGTGGCTTACGGTTGGGAAATAAAGGAAAAATAGAAAGAGAGAAGAGAAAAGAGGAAACATAAAGAAAGGAGAAAGAAGAGGGAGAAGAAGGAGAAATTAAGAGGCAAGCAAGGATTGAAGAGCTTTGATCCATATTTGGCCATCATCAAGACCTTGAGGTAGAGGGAAAAACCTTGTTTTTAACTCATCTTCCTATTTTCTTTATCTTGTTCATGAGTGTTGACATGATAAGAAAGTTAGTTTTTTAGTGTGATTTTGTTATTTTTAGCTTGAATCTTGTTGGAGGACTTGAGGATGGCTTGTTTATGAGTTATTGGGTGTGTGGAAATGGATTTCCAGCCTTTGTATTCCTTAAATCCCACTTGAGTTGAGTTTTGGGATTTTAGGTTTTGTATTGGATGATTTTTCATGATTTGTAATTTTGAGTGAAATTAAGGTAGTTTAATAGTTGCTATTTGTAGTTGGACCTTATAAGAGGTTGGAAATCACTTGAAATCGAGTTTTGAGTAATTGGAAGAGGGTTTAGTTCTAATGGAACAGTACACGTATCTGTAGAATTCTGCAGATTCTAAGTTTAGCAGTGGGCGCCATGGCACAAGGCGTAGCACGCCACAACGTGAGTATGATGCATGTTTAGAATTTTGGACCCGAGAGATGAGCGCTATGATGTGGCACTTAGAGTGCCACGACATGTTGAAGAATAGGGGTGCGCACCGCAGCGTGGCACAAGGATGCCATAACGTTGGCAATATTTTCCTTCCAGTACTTGAATTTGAGGCTTAGGCGCTGCAGCGTGGCACAGGGCAATGCCGCGGCGTGAGTTACAGTGAGCAACTGGATGTTGTGTTGTTTTGCATTGGAGACTTCTAATGGTGTAGTTTCTTGGTTTATTCTTCTTCTTGAGCATTAATACTCTAATAGAAGTACTTTTTGAAATGGAGTTGTGGTGAAAGTAAATCAATTAGTATATTAATTATTGTGGTATTTAACATCATTGTATTTCATGTTGGTAGTTAGGAATGTAAATCAATTGACATATGTTGATAAGGGTGAGTCCTCATTGTTGATGATCATAATGTGATTTTGAATGAGAAGGTAATCAATCCTTCCTATCACAAAGGTCATTGTTGTGATTAAATATGATTTTGAATGAGTAGGTAACTAATCCTTCCTATCATAATGATCGTTGTTGAAGACCGTGTAATTGATAAGACTTCTTTACCTGGAGAGGGTGATCATAGATGATTGTAATTGAAGAGGTAACATACCTTCCTAATCATAGTGATGAGTTGAGGATGGTCTTTCCCTCACACCCCGTGGTTTAACTGGAACTGGGTTTCCAGTGCTTGTTTAAAGCTTATGAAATCGGGTTCCTTTGTTTTGTTCAAGGCTCATACATTCATGACATTGCCATGGAACTGAGTTCTTGTAAATGGTATCATACATTATGCATTTCATATTTAGGTTATTGCATAGGCATGCACACTAGACATAAATTGGCACATCATGGCGATTGTATGGACGATTGCTATCATGACATAAAACCATGACATTGCAATTGTATGGGCAGTTGCATATATCTGAGATGGAGATATTGTGTTTATATCTCTAAGATGGAGATATTATTGTTGTGTCTCTGCGATGGAGACGATGCTTTGGTGTCTCTAGGATAGAGATGATGTTTTTGTAAGTGTGGTAATTTCTAGAAGACTGTTTGTAATAAATGAGTTTTTTATACAAACTTATAAAGTAGGAATCTATTTCGGGAAGAGAAAGGACTTGATTTTGGCTTTTGCCACCTTTCTAGCTTGCTATGTATGAGATTTGAGTTAACAAATGTGTTTTATCCCAAAATGGCTAGAATGATTGTGATGACATGGTTTATGAATTTTATCTACTGAGAATGTGTGATTCTCACCCCTTGTGTGTGTTTCCATGATGATTCTAGGGAGGAAGCCTTATGAAAAATGAAGACAAGTAGGAGCTTGGAGTGCTTAGCTTAGTATAGTTGAGTTGTTTCTTTCGAAATGATGTGCGTATTGTATTTATGAGAAATATTGTTGTTGTGTAATGATATATTCATTCGTGGCTTATATTCTCTCTATATATATGGTTTTGTTATATTTGAAAATGTTTAGTAAAAGTAAGTAGCAGTTCTGAATCTAATTACTATAGTATACGTTGGCTATGTTATGGTTATTAAATTCGGGATGTTACATGGTGCGCCACTAGTCCTTGCCTTTGGCCTACAAAGGTTTGTGCAGCCTCTCCTCTCCTTGAGTTCTATCTTGTGTTCATCATGGTTCAGTGGGAATAAAAGTTTATGGATTCCCACAGACAGGGCCAATGTTCAGTAGTGGATATTCAGGTGTGCCTGAGATAGGCACATACACAGTGGCTTCCTCGTTAGGCATCAGCGGAACTTGATCAATGGAGGTGGTTGGTACTTGCAAAAGGACTCCAACACTCAAGTTAGGTTGGACACAAGAAGGGTTTATGTAGTAAGTAATAAGTTACTTGTAGAAGGTGAATAAACCTGATATTTATAGCGTGTAATTAGGGTTTTGTCTCCCTTAATTATAGCAAGAAATCCTTATAAGATCAGAATATTGATACTATAGTTATGAGCAATTAGAGGCGGTTACGGGCCTAATACTTACATAAGATCGTGATTGGCAGTTACAGATAATTTGGGATTTACCTACTATGCAAATCTCAAGATCATGATGTTATTGTCCAAAGTCATGGTCCAACTTACGTGGTACCGAGGTCTCGACAGTGTGTCATCATTGCTTGGCTAGATTATCCATGGCGGATACTGGTTGGACGCGTGCCAAGTTGATCCACTGGACGTGATCCGAATCATGGTCCAGAACAGTTACGGTGAAAATTGAGAGCTCGATACTAACATTTCCCGATATCATAGGTTTATTTAATGCTTATTTTAAACTGCATAAATACTATTTTGTAAAAAACAGGGCATGTGTTATAAAAAAAGAGTATGTGAATCATATATTATGATTTGTTAGTTTATCTATATTATTATTCATTATTACTGGCTGTTATATATTTTCTAGTTGAAATGCTAATTGTTATATTATCTAGGCACTTATTGTGTTAGGGAAACTTTTAAGAAAACAATTTAATACTTAGAATCTAAACAATTATATTAAATAATTGAATTACAAAAACAAGTAATATTTGGTGGCCAAATAAAAACAAGACAACATGACCATTTTTTAAAATTTAAAAAATTAATTATTCATTAAATTAATGATAATGTTTAATTGAAATTAATAGTGATAACAAAGAGTTCATGTTAGACTATTAGTTTGATTAACAAAGTAGTCGAAGGATATTTTAGAGAAATTAAATACAACTTAATTAAATAGAAGTTACAATAAACATATAAAGGTGGCAATAGACATTCTTTCTTATTGCTATTTTCAACGATTTATAGTTCTGTTTGAATCTAAAACATCGTATGTGTTTGTTTAAGTTTGATTTCATCTTTGTCTGATGCGTTTGCAGCTTCATGTTCCAAGTGCCCATGGACCAAGTATTAAAGTTACTTGCAATAATATGCCCTTGGCAGGCAGGCATTTATACTACTAAATTCAGACAATCTATGGAAAATTGTATTGTACTAAACAACTTCATTCCAAGTGGTCTGCAGAACGCTGCTCTCTTTGCTTAGACAATTTCAGCAAGGCAAGAAGAACAAGAAGAAAATGACACCTAGCTTTTGCCTTGGACAGTTTCTGACAAAATGACAATCATCCACATTACTTTGCCCTAAATCAAGCACTATTTGATAATTTATCTCCAATTAATCATAATGCTCTGCCAAAAGGGTTGGATCAATTGGTAAAATCCAAGCACTTTACTTGTAAGGCTTAGATTTGATTCCCGCTACCAGCAATTCTTTGTTGGCAAGAAATTTACAAGTACAACTATAAGTCTTCACTGATGCCTCTAGCATATGCCCTTACTTTGAAATGGGATAGTCTCATCTCCCTCCTTAAGTTATTATTAACCAAAATAATAAAATCATAATATTTTGACAAAATCCATACATTTATCCTCTAACTTATTTTCTATTTTTAAATTCATCCTCTACTAATAAACATTCCAAATACATCATTTAATTTTTAAAAACCTAATAAAGTTATCCTTTAACTTAACTCCGTTAGTTCCATTAACAGAACAATCTTAGGTGGCGGCGTAATTGGCAATACAACGTTAGCTCCTATTAGTGATTAATTTAGATTCTGAACTATTTCGTTTTGTGAGGGAAAATTGAAGAAATAAAGATTGAAAATTGAGAGGGAAAGGCTAAAAATAGAGAGAGAAAATTTACAAGGTGAGAATCCTTCTTCCGCCTCATCAAAACCAAATCCCTCTCTTTAGCTACATCCTCATTATACCATTCAAAATATTCACAGCCAGAACCTTTCACACCTTTCTTAAAACAAAGCAAATAGTGCACAATTAGTCAATAAACAAATTGAGGAAATTTGGAAAACCCACCATCAACATGAATTAAACATGCATGAATTCTCTTACTCACAAGTGCCTACAACTCCAAACTCTTCTTCCAAAGTTGGCATTTATTCCTGCAGTGTGAACCACGGTCTTGTCCCCATATTTGCAAAATGAAGCCATTGACCCCCTGTGCTGCCAATCATGGAGGAACTACCTTCAAAATTCATTGGCCCTTCTGGGTTCTGTACGAAATCAATGTAACAACTTGCAATAGGAGTCCTTGTTCTTTGACGAAATGGAAATGGAGAAAAAATAAGGGAATTACAATAGTGGGAAGAAGAAGATGAAGCATAAATAGAAACCCTACCCTGAAATGGGGGTGAAATTAGGGAGAACCACCAACGACTAATTTTTTATTCATTGGCCATGTCATGTCCCTTACCACATATGGCACTTGAGTTTTTTTAACCATGTCAGATGCCGACTACGTTATTTTCTACCACGTATACAAACGGAACTAACAGAATTAGGTGAAAGGATAACCTAGTTAAGTTTGTAAAAGTTGGATGACGAATTTGGAACGTTAATTAGCTAGAGAACAAATTTAAAAATGGAAAATAAGTAGGAGGATGAAAGTATGATTTTTGCCTAATATTTTCAAGCAAAACTCAGTGTTAGAATTCCTCTCATTGTGGTCTAATCCATGGGGTTTGTTTTAATATCTTGCGGTAGCATAATAGAAGCTCATAACTTCAATATACTTGTTAGCACAGTATGCAATGCCATATGAATGAAATTAAGAAGGTGACGACATTACTACTTCTAGCTGTTTTAGCTGCCGGCCTATTATTGTCAAATATTTGTTTGAGCATGATGGCATTAGGATTATTCTTTTTTTATGAATGGTTATCACGCCAACTAGAAAACAAATAGTCATTGTAGTATCAGTCAATTGGACCAGATCCATTCCCGGCAAAATTCCCCTGAACTTAGGAACTTTCTTTTGACTTCAAAATCTATTCCACTTAAAAACCATCTCATATTTACTACACCCACTTCTAGCAACAAAGCTGATTAATCCACATAAACTTTTTGTATCAGACCCCATATTCTGCCCAAATGGAAAAAATTTCTATCTGGGTAGTTTTCATTACATCCCTTTTCCTCCTAAACATGACTAATTGTGTGCAGGATGAGGTCAAGAGAACACTGATACAATTTCTTGCACAACTCTCTGGTAATAATGGCCAACGGAATTCCACTTTGGTTTGGAAACCAGACTTGGATCCCTGCAAGGACCTCTGGCAAGGTGTAGACTGTGATGCTCAAAATACGTCTGTAAAGAGGCTGTATCTTGACAGGTTCAATTTGGCTGGAACTCTTGATGTTGCTATGCTTTGCAACTTGCCGCCCCTGGCTGTATCTCTCACCTTTCTTAGTCTTGAAGGCAACAAAATTAGTGGAGGGATAGCAGCTGAAATTGGAAACTGCAAACAACTCACTCGCTTGCACGTAAGTGGAAACCAACTTGCTGGAAATCTTCCTAAT
This sequence comes from Ormosia semicastrata, assembly GCA_029884595.1. NCBI lineage: Eukaryota > Viridiplantae > Streptophyta > Magnoliopsida > Fabales > Fabaceae > Ormosia > Ormosia semicastrata. The sequence goes on along the minus strand of JAQQTO010000053.1, from coordinate 49,423,332 downwards.
TCACTTGCCATGTTAAATAATTTGAAAAGACTTGATATTTCGAACAATAAGTTTTCGGGACCCTTGCCAGACCTGTCCAGAATCTCAGGGTTGAATATGTTCCTTGCACAAAACAACCACCTCAGTGGAGATATACCCCCATTTGATTTCTCAAATTTTGACCAATTCAATGTCTCCTTTAACAATTTCAGTGGCCTCATTCCAGCTGTGCATGGCCATTTCTTTGCAGACAGCTTCCTTGGTAATCCTGAACTCTGTGGAGATCCACTACCAAACACTTGCTCTGGTCTGCCTCTGCCTGTTAGTGAGAAATCAGAAGAATCAAATGGATCAAAGGGTCCTTCTAAAGAGCAGATTCTAATGTATTCAGGCTATGCTGCGTTGGGTATTGTCTTTATCCTTTTCGTAGTCTTAAAGCTGTGTAGAAGAAAGAAGAAAGAAAAGAAAATTGAAGCATTGAATGAGGTAGTGGCAACTGATAGTGGTATTGATAAGCCCAGCAATGTTTCAAGTGACGACAAAGGAGGGGTAAGCAGATCTGAGTTTTCAGTCACTTCTGAAAGTGGGATCGTTTCACAATCACTTATAGTTCTTTCAAGGCCAGTGGTAAATGAATTAAAATTGGAGGACTTGCTGAGGGCCCCTGCCGAATTGATTGGCAGAGGAAAGAATGGAAGTCTTTATAAGGTGATGCTTGACAGTGGGATAATGGTGGTTGTAAAAAGGATCAAGGATTGGACTATTTCCAGCCGTGACTTCAAGCAAAGAATGCAAATTCTGAGTCAAGTAAAGCACTCTTATGTACTGTCACCTCTTGCTTTCTATTGTTCGAAACAAGAGAAGCTTTTGGTCTATGAATATCAGCAGAGTGGAAGTTTATTCAAGCTTATTCATGGTAAATACCTTATCTTCTTTCTGTTTATATGTATGTTACACTTTCTTATCGAACAAGAAATATCATATCCAATTTTTTTTGAAAAATATCATGCTTGGAACTTCCTAGGTAATGAAAAAACAAAATTCACAAATCTTATGTCTATAAACTTGTGTAGGAATCGACATGTACTAAAGTACTAGATATGCTTTTCAGGTACTCCAACAGCCTTTGACTGGACTAGCAGACTTGGAATTGCAGCTACGGTTGCTGAGGCATTAGCTTTCATGCATCAAGAGCTTGGCCGACATGGTATTGTACATGGTAACCTGAAATCCTCCAACATTTTGCTAAACAAGAATATGGAGCCATATATAAGTGAGTATGGTGTTATGGGTATGGATGACCAACAAAGTTCACCTTTGGCCAGTCCTATTGCAGCTGGTGAGTCAGAAGTCTTCAAGGGAGATGTTTATGGCTTTGGTGTTATTCTTCTTGAACTACTTACTGGAAAGTTAGTGAAGAGCAATGGGATTGACTTGACTGATTGGGTTCAGTCAGTCGTAAGGGAAGAATGGACAGGTGAGATCTTTGACAAGTCCCTAATATCAGAGTATGCAAGTGAAGAGAGGATGGTCAATTTGCTTCAGGTGGCTATAAGATGTGTTAATCGTTCCCCAGAGGCTAGGCCAAGTATGAACCAAGTTGCTCTTATGATTAACACTATAAAAGAGGAAGAAGAAAAATCCTTGATTTATGAAGTATGATTTAACTAGTGCTTATGCTTATGAAAGCATATAACTCAAACAAGAAAGAAGCAGAGAGCCTCTCTCAAGTGAAATTTCGTATCTCACCTCTCTTTGTCCCCAGAATTTAGTCCTTCAAATCAATTTCCGTAGAATATTTGTATGTTTCTATGAATAACCAGATAGGATATGCATTTAGGGATATGAAATGCTAGTATGTCAGAATAACCAATTAACTGTCGACTAAATTATTGTTCCTACTTGTATTTTTTGAGCTGTTTAGTTTATATATATTGAGAGAGAGACAGGGATTGATTGACACTGGTGTAAAAATTTTACTCGTACACCAATACCAATGATTGCAATATAATCTATTAGTTTAAAATTCCCCAACTTAATGAAAAAAAGAGATTAGAGGATAACATTTTTAATAATGAGAGAGATTTCATTAAATAAGTATTTAAAATAGAAAGAGATTACTAACTCTACTCATTATCCTTTGTATTTTTAATCATCAAATTTTGAATTATTGACACTTAACGATATTTGCTCACAGTATTCATATTATTTTCGACAATATAGTTACTTGTTTTTTCTCTTTTCTCTACTATATATTAAGCAAGTGTTTTTTTTTTTTTTTATAGTGTTCTGGATTAGGTTATGAGTCCATAAAATTGGAGCAACCTAACCCGTCATGCTGACACCCATACGTACCTAGCACATAAAGCACCTAAATATAACACCCTAACTCTAGATACCATAGCGTATACGCAATATCTACAAGTACGCAAAGTTATGCGAGTTCCTTCTATCTCATAAGCAATATAGATAATCCATAATAACATACATGTCATTATAGAGAGCCTTGTGAAAAAGAAAAGATTATATATATACAACTTCAGTCTAAAAGGGCATATTGTAATACATAGAACCTTTTATACAAACCTAAGCAAGTATAATAATACATAAGCTTTGTCTCTAAAAGCAAATAAACTATAATAGTCTTTCTGCTTCATCTTCTTTTCCTTTGAATGGCTACAACCTGGATTTTTCATGAAATTAACAAACGGGGTGAGAATTTACAATTCTCAGTATATGTTTCCAAAACATGGCATCATAATACCTCTAACTACTTTGGGGAAAAGCTAGTATAAAACTCAACTTATACCTTAGAAAGCTGGCAAAAGCCAAAACTGTTCATTTCTCTTCCCGAGGCAGACAGTTCATTCATTTACAAATCATGACATAATTATCACACAATTATCCATTCATAATGAATAAACAAATCCATTTACATCATAATATGTTTGCAAAATGTACACGGGCCACTACTCATTACAAAAGGAACATTCACATACTCTATGTATTATTCCTAAGCAAACCATAATCATAAAGATAAGACAATCACTCATACAATTATCATCAAAACGCAAATGCTTGTGCTATGTCTAGTACTATCAATATGAGTTATAACCCACACTACAGTCCACTAAGCCCTCCTATTTAGTCCTATTTTTTTAAGCCCACCATGTGATGAGGCTTTTTTTAGCCCTAACCCATTAAACCCGCTAATTTAGTGGGTCAAGAGGGGGCTGACCCTCAAAGGCCCCCAACCCACATTTCACTCAATAAAATTTTTTTAATCCCAAATCAAAAAACTCTAATCTCAAATCAAAAACCTAATCCATTTCTTATAGTTTTCTCTTCAGTTTTCCTTTCCAGTTAAACAAACAATACCGCAAAGAGAAATCGTTCATTCTAAGACCTATCCATTTTTTTCTTTTTCTTTTTCTCATTTTCGATTTAGATCTCTTTCTCTAGGTGTTTGATCCCTAATCCCATGAGTAACTACTACTCCAACCTTGTTATCCCTTCACGGTAAGTTTCTCATAACCTTTTTTATATCCCAAAGCAAGTATGGTGTAATACCCTCTATAACATGTTAGGCTTATATAATGTTATATAGGTAGGCTAATATTTGTTTGACATGTTAGTGAAGTTTTGTGACAAACTGAGTTAGTTTAGACACTTTGTTGCAACATAGAATGTGGAAAGTGACCTAAAATAAATCAGAAAATAGCATAAATTGCTATTTTAAGAGAAACAGAGATGTATAATTTGTTTCTATGTTACAAATAAGCTAAGTGTGATGTAGTTAAATTTTGAGGATAATTGGAGTTGTTTTGGCATTTTTAAGTATAATGGTTTTGTGTTTTGATGCTGAATTGACTACCAACAGATATGAAAAAATAGAAAAATAGTGAAACAAGATTTTTGATGGATATTAAGATTTATTTTAAACTTGTTGGAAGTTAAAAATTTGGATTCGGTGGAATCTAAGTGTTCTTAACAGATCAAAAATTTTAGTACAAGATAGTTTCTATCCTATAAGAAGAAAAATTTGACTTTGCTTATTATGTTTTCTTTTCTCTTCACGGTTGAAGGCAGAAATAGAAGAGAGAAAGTGAGAAAGAAAAGGAAGCAAATGTAGAAGAGAAAGAAAAGGAGAGAAAAGAGGAGGATCCAAGAGCAAGTTCAAGGCTTCAAGATCTTCATCAATACAAGAGGTAGGAGAGTTTCTATTCATCTTTTCCTTTTTTTCATCTTGAATGAGCTTAGGTTTCATGAATGGAAATAAGGGTTTGTGGAGTCAAATCCATGTTCTTGGCGAGGTTCTTGATTCCAAGGACTAAGATAGGATGTTTTTAGCTTAGTGAGTGTTCGATGGCCATTTATGGCTTAAGCCAAACCATTTTGGTTCATAGTTGAGGAACTTGGAAAATGGATTGGCGTTAGTGTGGTTTTTGGACCTAAATCTATGCCTAAGTGAATCAATAGGTTGTGTGAGGGTTACAACAAGTTTAGGGGCTTAGATTGATGTTAGAAATCACAAGAAAACCGATCTTGGATGGTTGGAAGTGAGTAAAGCTCCAATGGAATAGTACTCAGATTCTACAAAATTCTGTAGGATCCAATTTTTGTAATTGGTGCTGCGGCGTGAAAGGGTCATACCAAGGCGTGAGTTTCAGTGTGAGTGAACCTAAGAGTAGTACGTCGCAGCGTGAATGCACTGCGCCGAGGCATGAATGACCAGAGAGCAGGGCGCCGCGGCGTGAGAATGGCTACGCCGAGGCGTGAACTCCAAGAACTCTCAAAAATGCTATTTTTGATTAATTGAGTTCCCTTCTTGATAGGATCATTTGTTTATGCCTTTTAAGAGTGTTGAGACACTAATAGGGGTATTTCTTAGATAGAAATACCATATGGCATACAAGGAAAAGTAAGGAAAGATTGTGCATCCATTAAGCATGGATTGCCATAGATAAAAGTTTAGTTTCTTAAGTGACAAAGTATTACTTCGATATCACTTGGGAAGTGATGAAAAAGTGAGATACAAGTGTATAGGCTAGTTAGCAAGAGTTGAGAGCCACAATGCCTAGCTGGCAAGAGTAAAATGCCATAGTGCATGAAAGCTCTCATAGAGTTGAGGTAGGGCTAGTAATGTATGGATAGAAAGTGTACTAAGTCTTCTGGCAATAATAGAGTGCCTTAGTGCATGAAATACTCTCGTAGAGTTGAGGTAGAGTTAGTAATGCAAAGATGGACTTAGTATAGAGTTATGTGGTGGTTATGTGAGAGTTAGTCATAGCACCGCACTTTCACACACAAAATACATTTTTCATATACTTGCTCTTCCTAACAGTTGAGGCAGTGGAAAAGTCCACTCAGTTTAAGGTAGGTTACAGGAGGTTACATATTCCCTCCCTACCTAGTAGGTTACAGGAGGTTACATGTTAAAATAACTGATTCCCTCCCCACCCAGAAGAACAGTTAAGTCTTATGACATTGCACCTACACTATCATACACTTTTTCTTTGAGCATAATCATACATAGCATAATCATTATATCTTTTGGTATATGTCTTTATTTGTGATTTATGACTCTTTTGTGTATGTGTCGCATTTGCCTTCGGTGACAGCTGTATGAGCCATTGTCTTGCTTAATGATATCTTATGATTGTATGGACAGTTGTTTGATATCATTATTGTTACAGTCCAAGTTAAGGTTATCGAATTACATTTCAAATATTGCATAGAGTTGATGTATATATATTCTTATGTAATAGTTTGATTTATTCATCGTGAATGACTAAACTCTGGTTTTGGAATACTTATACTAAGAATTTTGATTTCTTATCCCATGTGTTGCCATGTAAATCTAGGTGGACAATCTTCCAAAGGAAAGAAGAAAAAGTATGACGACTACAGTAGTTTTTATGCTTAGTAGTTAAAGCTTGTATTTATTTACGCTGCTTTGAGTATGTACAGAAAGTTTATGTATACAATATGCCCTTTTGAGGCAAAGATATATGTATATAACTTTTAATTTTTCGCAAGGCTCTCCATTATTATTTGTTTAAATGATATGGATTAGTATGATGTTTTAAGTTAGCAGTAGCTTAACTAATATTGCTAATCCATGATATACTAGGTATACTAGGTTATCGGTATTAGGATGTTACATATGATGTTTTTGTTTATTCATATTCTTTGTGTGTGTAGCTGTTGTATACTTGTATGCTTGTACCCTCCACTTTCTTAATGATTTTGTGGGCTTGGTTCAACTAAGCTGATAATTTTGAGATTTATTTTTTTTAGAAGTGAAAAAGGCAACCTGGGCATGAATTATTAGGCTCGATTCAACGAAAATTCTGTTGTTCCAAATTCCCAATTCAAATACATATTAGATTCTATTTATGGGGTTTGTTTGTTTTAACATATGATTGACATGTTAGGGTCTTATTTATTGGTGGTCACTGCTTCCTTGTATTTGATTCATATTATGTTGTATATTCCAATTTTGGAACTTTGTGGTTTGATTGCTTCTATTTTTTCTTCAAGAATCTTAGTTAAAAAATAAAATAAAATTGAAGTTTATTTGTTTGTGATTCTATAAACGAATCTACTAATTCAGAATTTGTCTTTCTTGTTTGATTCTATTCAGCCTTTTTTTTCTTGTTTTAGTGATAAAAAAATTGACCTTTTATTTTTCATTCTTCAGCTAATTGAAGGGTTAATTTGGTGTATTGATCACTGATGTGTTCTTTGCGCCAGGAGGACAAAAATGTTGAGTTGAAACTAAAACACTTTGGGCTTCATCAACAAAAGGAAGTTGTATATCTCACAACCAATGCCTGCACTAATAGGGACTACACACATGTTGTTGTTGGGGTATACTTTGTAGGACAAGATATCACTTATGAGAAAGTGGTTCTAGATAAGAAGCAAATATTTTAGATGCCTTTGTCAGTCAAGTCAAGATCTTGATAAGAAGCAAAGACTTGTAGCTGTTTCATGAAATTCCTAATGAAATCAAAACATTTGCTCTATATGGTGACCAAATTAAGTTTCAGGTGGTGTTGTTTGACTTTTTGCTTAATGTAGTCAGCCATACACCAACTCTAAATGGTTAGGTAGAAATCAATATTTCACCTGATTCAAAGATAATGCAGGATAGCAATGAGTTAATTCATCTGAAGTTCAGGTACACAAACTAAGAATTTAATTTGGTCACTAATACTTATCCCCTCTAGTGATGTGTTTAGTATTTATTGTACTTTCTGACTTAAGGATAGTTGATTATTCCCTTTTTTGTTATAAGTGCAATTTATGTTTGATTCATGTTTAAATCAGTTATGGATTTATGTTTAACATTTAGACCTTTTGGACAAGTGAAGTCCAACTTCCTTTGACTTAGATGTACCACCTGTTACATTACATGTATTTTCTAGTTATCAAATTTTCTAGAACCATGAGCAACTCTTCTCTCCTATTGCTTATGTTGACAACACTTATCCACAATGGAAATTTAAATTGATTACATAGGTATAGGTAGACCTACAAATTATAATAATGAAGAGCATCCTTTGTTGAACTACAAACGTAAATCTAAGATTTCAAAACAAACAGGTGCTTAACTAGTACCCTTTTGCCTGTGGGCTAGCCCATGGGTGGGGTAGGGCCAACGCATGGGTGGGCTAGGGCCAGTCCATTAAATAAATAGGCAAAATTATTTTTTTCTTATTGTGGACAAGCCCATGGACTAGCCCTAGCTCACCTGGCCCTACAGCCTTTTTGGCCCTATAAGGTGGGCCTTTTTGACAGCTCTAGCTATGTCATACGATTATACCTAAGGTATGTCCTTATATTATGCTCATGAAATGTGTGATGATAGTGTTTGTGCAATGCCATGAAACTTGACTTGTAACACCCTCGAAAACATGTTAGACTTGTATATAGTTACAAATATAGTCTAATACTTGCTTAACATGCCTGCTTAATTTTGTAGTTTTCTGAGTTGGTTTAGTCACTTTGTTGTAGCACTACATATGAAAAATAGTTGTTATTAGCTCCAGAAGTGGCTTAAACTTTTTAGTTAATGGAAATAAATTTGGATAATTTGTTTCTAAGTCACAAATGTGTGGAATAAGGTGTAGCTAAATTTTGAGAATTAACTGAATCTGTTTGATATTTTTAAGCACATTGCAGGTGTGTTTTAATACCAAATTGGTGAGTTAGATATTTGGAAAGTTATAGAAATGGTGAAATTAGGATTAAGATGAATCATATGATTTATTCTAATACCTTTGGAAGTTAGGAAAATTGATTTAGTGAAATCTAATTGTTCTTAATAGAAATAGAGTTACAGCTAAAATATTAGATGACTCGCGGTTTCCACCACCTTCTATTTGACTTTCTTTAATTATTTTGTTTCATTCTCATCCATTCTCTACGTTGGCCAGCAGAAAAATAGAAGAGAAAAGAAAAGAGAGAAGATGAAGGAGGAAAAGAGGAAGAACGAGGAGGAAGAAGTGGAGAAGAAACCTTGAGCTCATTCTTCTTGGACACTAGAGGTAGGAGGACCTTGTTTCATAACTATTTTCCTTCTTTTTCTTCATTTTGCTTCATGAGGTTGCTTGATGAGAAAATGGGTTTAGGTGAGTTATGAGTTTTCCTTGATTGGTTCTTGTTTTTCTTGGCTTAGTAGGTGGTGTTTGTGGTTAGTTTGATCATGGTTATGACTTAGAACATGTTTATGTCTTTGTTTCTCCATGAATTTTGAGTTGGAAAAATGGGTTTGAAGATGGAGCTTTTGATTCATTTTTTTTTTCATTGTGGTTGTGTTTTGAATGAAGTGTTTGAGAGTTACAACAATATTTGAGGTTATGTTTGATGTTGGAAAACATCTAGGAATTGATTTTTGGAGTATTGAAAATTGGTTGGGAACCAATTATGCAAAAATCATTTTTTGCATAATTTTCTGGTGCACTGGTGCCTAGGCGGCAAAGTTGGGAACCTAGGCGCCCACTGCTTAGAGAATTTTTCCTGATGATGCACATGCAAGGCGCCTAAGTTCCAACCAAGGGCGCATGAGCGCTAGGTGTGGGCGCCTAAGCACCAGCCGTGGGTGCATAGGCATCAGGTCCAGTTTTCGCGAGGAGTTTTATTTTGTTAAAATAGAGTTCTTTATTTATGTTGTTCCTTCATTTAGGCTTTCTAAAGAGTGATGAGACTCTAATAGGGGTTTTAAATTAAGTGATAATGAGGTAAATTAATTTGATTGACATGTTAATTATTGTGGTAATTGGTCATTGTTTTTCGTACTTATGATTGATGAAGGACATGATCCTCACATTTAGTGATAATATATGATAGTGTGGGGAGGTCACATGCCCTCCCTCTTTACTAGATGTTATCCTAAATAGAAGGTAGGTGAGGAGGGACATTCCTTCACTATCGGAGGTGATCCTATACTGTTGATAGTGTGAGGATGGACATTCCCTCCCTATCACCAAGTAGTTGAGGAGGGTCATTCTCTCACTACCCAAAGAAGCTTATGGAACTGGGTTCCTGTGTTCTATTCAAAACTCATGACATATTATGACATTATCCATTACATTTCATAAATCTATTTTTAAGATATTACATAGGCATGGACATAAGGCATCAATAGGCATACACATGATAATTGTATGGGAAGTTGCTAATCATTACATATTTATGACATTGCAATTGTATGGGTAATTGCTTACTTTTGAGAATAGGATGAAGATTTGTGAATTTTGTATGGGAATGGTTTCTATACAAATGAATAAAATGAGATTCTATTTCAGGAAAAGAAAGGAAGTTGTTTTGGCTTTTGCAACTTTTCTAATATGATTTGTGATTTTACTTGATGTTTTTCCTCAAAATAACTAGAATGATTGTGATGACATATTTTATTGTTAAATACTGTGGATTTGTGATTCTCACCCTGTGTGTTGTGATTTCCATAATAATTCCAGGGAAGAAGACTTATGGAAAGTAAAGTGCAGACAGGAGCTTGGGAGCTTAGTTTAGTTTTAATTGTAGCTAGTAGTTTCTTTTTGTTTGTATGTTAAGAATATTTTTGGAACTTGTATATTTGGTGCCTTGAGAGGCCTAGTCTACAAACTATGTACATATTGTAGTTATGATAAATATAGATGTTATGTATTATTTATCCTTTTCATGACTCATATTTTCTATATATATGTAACTATTTTATTAGAAAATGGTAATTAGTAAGTGGTAGCGTGTCTGAATCTAATTACTGAGCTATAATTATGGTTATGCTGTTAGTATTAAATTTGGGATATTACATTATGATATCAGAGCAGTTCATCCTATTAAGCCAAGGTATGGACTGACTATGCTTAGGTATGTTTAGGAGTTCCTTAGTGTGTTGTGCATTTCTTTGTCTCTTGTTTGAGATGTTTGAATAGAACTGCATGACTTACCTTAAGTTAGATTGTTATTAGCTATTGTTACATGGTTACATGATATTGAAATTGATTAACTCAATATGTATTGTTATGTATGGACAAGAAACTATGGCACCTCTAAGGTGAACTAGGGAAACTAGGAACTCACCTAGAAATGGCCTTGATATGGTCGAGGTTGTGATGGCAATGGCTAATGCGATGCGAGAGCAGACTATTGTTACCAATAGGATATTGGAGAGGCTGGGAGCCAACCAATCCCAACAACCAACGCCACCACCAGTACAGCTAGTACAGGAGATACATGTGGGAAGAAATCAAGATTTTCATGATCTTTCTGAGTTCCAGAAGACTAGTCCACCATCTTTCAAAAGGGAGTATGATTCGGTAAGGGCCAAGGAGTGGATTAGTGAATTAGAGAAAATTTTTGCGGTTATGAGATGTACAAAAGATCAGAAGATATCGTTTGTGTAACGTCCTAATACTACTATTAATAACATATTCGGAATTATGTATTAGTATTCCTATTAGAAAGCGTCACTTAGATCAATATCAAATTTTTCTGAAAAAATATATTTTTAATATGCAAAATATGAGCTTGAAGCGGAAGTATGTATTAGATATCAATAGAACTGTGTTATATACAAAGTATATCAAGTTACACCAAAATGAATCAAAATACTGTGTTTGGATGCATACTTTTGAAGACTTGTTTTGATGACAACAAACGTGAAGAATAAATGAAGATGATAAATAGACCAAGTCCAAGTTCATATTTGATTAGCATTAGGACTTAGGATCTATTGTACGGAGCTCACATTGATATCTCTTTGTTTTTAATCAAAAAGATAAAGCTTGTTTTTAAACTTAGTTTTCAAAATGTTTTTGAACTGAGTTATTCGAATAGAACCCAGTCTATTCGAATAAACCATTTTACGAGACTCTGTGTTTTAAGTTTTATTCGAATAACATGGCCTTTTATCCGAATAAATGAGGTTTTTCAGAACTGTGCTTTAAGTGAGTTATTCGAATAACTCATACATTATTCGAATAAATCCATTCTGTCTAAACTTCTTTTAAACTACGTTATTCGAATAGATAAGTTGTTATTCGAATAACCCATCGTTTTCAGAACTCTAGTTTTAATAGAGTTATTCAAATAATAGGTTGGTTATTCGAATAACCCATTTCAGACGAGCTTTTAAATTGGTTTCAGGAACAGTGTTATTCGAATAACCTGTTAAGTTATTCGAATAAACACGTTTGAATACGCAGTCTGATATGGAAACTTTCAAACATTTTAATTCGGATGAATTTGTTTTAAATGGTCTTAATTATACCCAACGGCTAATTCATCTGTTTTCCCTATAAATAGTAAGCTTAGGTCACGAATTTCATAGCCCATAATTCTGAACTATTTTCTGATTACTCTGATTTGTGAAAACTATTTTCTACGCTCTTCTTGATTAAAAACTTTGAGATATTTCTGTGAGAGCTCCTTTAGCACTTCAATTTGTATTACTTACTCTGAGTGAGAGTTTCTCTTCATCTATTTTTCTGATATTCTGTATCGAGGGTGAGGTATCCCTCAAGGTTTGTATAAGGGTGAGGTATCCCTGCAGGCTGAGACTTTAGCACAAGGGTAGAGTGTCCCTGTGTGTGAAAAGTGCTCTATTTTGTAACAGTAGCAAGCACCTATTGAAGCTTGTATACTTAGTGAAAAATCTTGGCTTTTGAGGACTGGACGTAGACCACAAGTGGGTTAGTGGTTGAACCAGGATAAATACTATGCCTGCTTCTCTTTTCCCTAATCTCTTTATTTTATGCAATTTAATTTACTGCACATTTATTTTTCGCTGCTCTTTATTGTTTCTTTTCTTCTTCTTGTTCCTTCTGTGCATTTATTTATTAAGCTTTTAATATTTGTCTTAATTTTAAAAAGAGGTTTTGCAAAAAAAGTTTTATACTTAATTCACCCCCCTCTTGAGTACTGGAAGCCACTTGGTAACAAGTAGTATCAGAGCTAGACTCTTGTATAAAGAGCTTAGCAGCTTCAAGAGAACATGGCTTATTCAAATGATTTTTTAGAAGGATCTTCCATAAACCGACCACCCTTTTTCAATGGGGATGGTTATGCATATTGGAAGGAAAGAATGAAAATCTTCATCGAAGCTATTGATTTAGATGTATGGGATGCTGTCGAAAACGGCGTTTTTATACCCACACATGAGGTCGATGGTGTAAGGACCGAAACACCACGAAATAAATGGTCTGATGAAGACAAAAGAAAAGTTCAATTTAATTTAAAAGCCAAAAATATTATTACTACTGCTTTGGGATATGATGAGTTTTTTACAATTTCAAATTGCAAAACTGCTAAAGAAATGTGGGACACTTTGCAAGTTACCCATGAGGGTACTAGTGAAGTTAAGAGGTCGAGAATCAATTCTCTAACTCATGAATATGAACTATTCAGAATGAACCAAGGAGAAAGCATTCAGGAAATGCAAAAGAGATTCACCCACATAGTTAATCATCTTGCATCTTTAGGCAAAAAATTTTCTAACGAAGATTTGATTAATAAAGTTTTGAGATGTCTTAGCAGGATTTGGCAACCCAAAGTAACAGCCATATCAGAATCAAGGGATTTGTCCATAATGACTTTAGCTTACCTCTTTGGAAAACTTCATGAGCACGAATTGGAACTAAGCAGATTAAGCCAAAGCGAAGAGAACGATAAAAAGAAAAAGGGAATAGCGCTCAAAGCCACTTTATCAACATTCAACAATGATGATGAAGAAAATGAAGAAAGCTCAGAGAACATCGAGGTAAGTTAAGAAAATCTGAGTTTGTTGGTTAAAAGGTTTGGTAAATTTTTTAGGAAAAAGGGAACGCAAAGAAGACCTCCCTTCCCTCCGAAAAAGACACATTTCAAAGGCGAATGAGCTTCATCGACTCCAACTTGCTATGAATGTGGCAAACCTGGTCACATGAAAATGGAGTGCCTAGTTTATCAAAAGAAGAAGGAGAAATTTGAAAAGAAGCCCTTCAAGAAAAGAAAAAGAAGAAAAGCCTACATAGCATGGGATGAAAACGACATGGACTCAACTGCCAGCTCAGATAGCGAAGAAGCTCAACTGTGTCTCATGGCAAAAGGAGATGAAGAAGAAAGCGAAAACGAAGTAAGTTCCAATACTACTTTATTGCCTTCTTACGATGAGTTACAAGATGCCTTTGAGGAACTACATGAAGAATCTTTAAAATTCACAAAAATTATTTCCTCTTCTAAGAAAACAATTTCTTCTTTAGAAAATCAAATTTTTGTTTTAAATAAAGAAATAGAAGAATTGAAAATTGAAAATGAAACTTTAGGAATCATTGATGCATGCACAAATCATTCTTCACATGCTTCTACTTTTTCATCTTGTTCTTCATGTCATATACTTGAAAAAGAAATCGAAGACCTAAAGAACACTCTTTCTAAATTCACCTTTGGAAGGGATAACTTAAATATTTTGTTAGGAAGACAAAGAGTGGTTTTTCAAAAAGCTGGGATAGGTTATAACCCGAAAAATCAACAAAAACTCTATAAAAATTTCTTTGTGCATTCTAGTGTTTCAAGTAGTCCTTTTATTAAACGTTTTTACTGTGAAAGAAAAAGACATAGTGCTTCAACATGTAATGCAAGGAAAAATATAAATACAAAAGTTGGGACAAAAATGGTTTGGGTTCCCAAGGGTACTATACCCAAAACTGACACACAAGGACCCAAGAAAGTTTGGGTACCAAAATTTAAAAACTAAACTTATGTTGTAGGTGTGCTTGAAAGCTAGGAGTTCAAATTGGTATCTTGATAGCGGCTGTTCCAAGCACATGACCGGGGACGACTCAAAATTCACCATGCTTATTCCAAAGAATCATGGACACATCACTTATGGTGATAACAATAAAGGAAAAATCCTTGGAATCGACAAAGTCGGTAAGAACGCTAACTCCTCTATTGAAAATGTGCTGCTTGTTGAAGGTTTGAAACATAACTTGCTTAGTATTAGCCAATTATGTGATAAAGGAAATAAAGTGATATTTGATTCAAACTATTGCATAATTGAAGATAAAAATGACAAGCATGTTAAATTCATTGGTCATAGAGTAAACAACATCTATATGATTAGTCTTGATGATATATCTTCAAATGATGCGAAATGCCTTTTAAGTAAGAATGATGATTCATGGCTATGGCATAGGAGAATTACACACATTCACATGGATCACTTAAAGAAGTTGGTCTCTAAAGAGCTAGTAACTAGACTACCCAAGCTTAATTTTATAAAAGATAAATTATGTGATGCATGTCAAAAGGGTAAACAAATAAAGGTCTCTTTTAAAGCAAAAAATATAGTTTCAACTATTAGACCTTTACAACTTTTACACATGGATCTGTTTGGACCTTCTAGAACTATGAGCTTTGGTGGGAATTACTATGCTTTAGTGATTGTGGATGATTTTTCTAGGTTTACATGGACTTTATTTCTTGCAAATAAAAATGATGCATTTCTAGCTTTTAAAAGACTTGCCAAAGTTATTCAAAATGAAAAAGGTTTTCAAATCTCTTCTATAAGAAGTGATCACGGTGGCGAATTTGAAAACATTATTTTTGAAAATTACTGCGATGAACATGGCATTAATCATAATTTCTCTGCCCCTAGAACTCCGCAACAAAACGGAGTTGTAGAAAGGAAAAACCGTTCTTTAGAAGAAATGGCGAGAACTATGCTTAATGAGGCTGCTCTTCCTAAATACTTTTGGGCGAATGCTGTAAGTACAGCTTGTTATGTAATGAACCGGGCCCTTATAAGGCCTATTTTAAAGAAAACCCCATATGAGTTGTATAAGGGAAGAAAGCCAAATGTCTCACACTTTCATGTGTTTGGTTGCAAATGTTTTGTTTTAAACAATGGAAAAGATAATTTAGGCAAGTTTGATGCTAAGTCTGATGAAGGTATATTTCTTGGCTATTCAAATCATAGTAAAGCTTTTCGTATATATAATAAGAGAACTATGACTATTGAAGAATCTATACATGTTGCATTTGATGAAACTGACCCAAGTGGATCGAGAAAGGATATTATTATTGATGATGTTGTAGAAATCTTGGCGGAAACACATTTGGACAGTAAAGAAAAGGAAATCAAGGAGAAAGAGGATGAACAAAGACAAGAAGATTCGCAAGCTTTGGAACTTCCCAAAGAATGGCGAACTTCAAAATATCACTCCCTTGATCAAATTATCGGTGATGTATCAAAGGTGTAAGTACTCGTAACTCCCTTAGAAATGCTTGTAATCACTTAGCTTTTGTTTCTCAAATTGAACCTAAGGATTTAATTGAAGCTTTTGATGATGAACATTGGATCTTAGCTATGCATGAGGAATTAAATCAGTTTGAAAGAAATCAAGTTTGCAAATTAGTTGCTAGACCTAATAATCACCCTATAATTGGAACTAAATGGGTTTTTAGAAACAAACTTGATGAAAATGGGTTAATAACTAGAAACAAAGCTAGATTGGTTGCTAAAGGGTATAATCAAGAAGAAAGAATAGATTATGAAGAAACCTATGCACCTGTAGCTAGATTAGAAGCTATTAGAATGTTACTTGCTTATGCTTGCATCATGGATTTCAAATTATATCAAATGGATGTCAAGAGTGCTTTTCTAAATGGTTTTATTCAAGAGGAGATATACGTTGAACAACCTCTGGGTTTTGAAAATCATGAACTACCCAACCATCTTTTTAAACTTAAAAAGGCTTTATATGGTTTAAAGCAAGCTCCTAGAGCTTGGTATGAAAGGTTGAGTAAGTTTCTTTTAGAAAATGGTTTTTCAAGAGGAAAAGTCGATACTACCCTTTTTATTAAAAATAAAAAGCATGACATTCTTCTTGTGCAAGTATATGTGGATGATATTATCTTCGGTGCTACTAATGAATCCCTTTGCAAAGAATTTGCTAAGTCAATGCAGAATGAATTTGAAATGTCAATGATGGGAGAATTGAATTTCTTCCTTGGACTTCAAATCAAACAAACGGACGAAGGGACTTTCATAAGTCAAACCAAATACTACAAGGAATTGCTCAAGAGGTTCGAAATGGAAAACGCTAAACACATGGCCACTTCGATGGGCACATCTTGCTACTTGCACAAAGATGAAGGAGGTAAATCAGTAGAAATAACGAAATATAGAGGTATAATTAGATCTCTCCTTTATCTTACTGCTAGTAGGCCAGATATTATGTTTAGTGTATGCATGTGTGCTAGATATCAGGCAAACCCTAAGGAATCTCACTTAAGTGCTATTAAACGAATAATGAAATACCTAGTAGGCACTTCACAAATGGGCTTGTGGTACCCTAAGAGTGCCTCTTGTAGCCTAATAGGCTATTCTGACTCTGATTTTGCTGGGTGCAAATTGGACAGAAAAAGTACTAGTGGGACATGCCACTTGCTTGGTAGTTCTTTAGTTTCTTGGCATAGCAAGAAACAAAATAGTGTGGCTTTGTCTACCGTTGAGGCTGAATATATTGCAGCCGGGAGTTGTTGTGCTCAAATCCTATGGATGAAGCAACAGCTCTTAGACTACGGTCTTCAACTTGATCACATCCCGATAAGATGTGATAACACTAGTGCAATAAATATCTCTAAGAATCCCATACTGCATTCCAGAACAAAGCATATAGAGATAAGACATCACTTTATCAGAGATCATGTATAAAAAGGGGATTGCATTCTTGAGTTTGTTGAAACATCTAAGCAACTTGCAGATATCTTCACTAAACCCTTAGCAAAAGAAGCTTTCTTTTATATTCAAGGAGAATTGGGCATAATTGATTAATCAAATATTTAATTTACATGTTTTATTACTGAATATTATTACATGGATATATGCTTTAAATTTCATGAACGTATGTTTTTCTGTTAGATTTATTCGAATAAACAAACCTGTATTCGAATAAACCTCTTTACTGCTTATTAAAATGTGTGTTGAACATCAGCCTTATTCGAATAGAACTCAGTTTATTCGAATAAACTGATTCCTCTATTAAATCCTGTGTGTTTTTCTTCTCTGTCTATTCGAATAAGTCCCTCTTTATTCGAATAACCAGAGTCCCTCTTCTATCAGGTTCTGTTCTTGGTTTCTGTCTATTTGAATAACACCTTCCCTATTCGAATAACCAGAGGCCTTCGCTTATCAGTGTTTCTCTCTGCCCTCTGCTTATTCGAATAATCCCCAGGTTATTCGAATAACCTGAACCTCTTTCTATCAGTGTTGACTGATTGGCCTCAGTCTATTCGAATAACTCCCATAGCTATTCGAAAAAACCATGTCAGCTAGCCAAAACGCTTGGCTTTTCTAGTTGTTTTATTCGAATAGAACCCTTCCTATTCGAATAAACCCTAGCCGTTTCACCTGTTCAGGTTCCTGCACGCCTGTCTGTTCAGCTTTCCAGCAAGGTTTATTTGAATAAACCCATATTTATTCGAATAAACACGAGTTTCTTTAAATAAACCCTGTGCGCCCAAACGTCTCCACCTTCTCTGCTCTTCAAGCTTCCTTGCTTCTGTCTCTTAAACCTTTTCACCCCTCGTTTTTCACTCTCTCTGACCTCCTTCCTCCATAGCCTCCTCTTCCAGCAAGCGTCCTCGCACGAAGAATGCTCCAGGCACCAACCCTCTTGATCTGAGAAGGCTCTCCTCCAACGAAGAGCATCGTGCACGCTTCATCTTGCACTTCTGGGAGCGCAACTTAGTTCAACCCAAGTACCTGGACCTTTCTTTCTTCCAGCAACATCGCGGCTTTGACTTCCTGACGCTGCTACAAAACCAGGGAGTTCTTCAGCTTTGCTCTCACCGGGCCACCATCTATCCAGCTCTGGTGAAGATGTTCTTCTGCAATCTGGCTTTCGATGGCCAGAATCTTCTCTCCGAGGTATGTGATCAGAACATTGTGATCACACCGCTGGACTGGTTGACTCTGTTCGGGCTGCAGTTCTCCGGCGTACTTGTTGAAGATGGTGACACCCCGTTTCTTGAAGAGTTCAACAAGCTTCAGGTGGTTGAAGACCTGCTGAAGCCTGACCTAGCCCTGCCTGACAAGGGTCTCAATGGTGGAATGCTGAAGAGCCAAGATAGGCTTCTGCATTACGCCTATGCTCACATCCTGGCTCCTCGCGGTGGAAACTACGCCTACCTCAGCGAGGAAGATGTCTTCATGCTATGGTTTCTGAAGAATGGCCATCAGATCAACTGGGCTGTGTTCATCATGAGGCACATGATGAGGGCCAAGGGCAAGGAGAAATCTGACTTGCCTTATGGCATTCTTGTCACTACCGTGCTGAGCAAGTATCCTCAGGTCTTAGAGACTGAGCGAGCCATTGCTCTGACTCACCACAATGTCCTTGGAGCTCACACCTTACGAAAAATGAAGATGATCCAAACCGATGCAAGCTGGGTGTACCCAGATGAGGTCGCTGAGGATGAGCTTGACCCTGCTGATGCCCCTGCTGCTCCTGCTGATGTACCTGCTGCTGCTCCTGCTCCTGTCACTTTGGAACAGATCATGGCCACCTTGCAGGATAACCGAGCCTACATGGAACATACCGTCTCTATTCTGTTTGACCGAATAGAAGGTGTTGAACGTGAGGTTGCTGCCCTTCGATCTGCTTCACCTGCTCTTGCACCAGCTTCTTCACCACCACCTCCAGATGCTTACTTCTAGGAACTTTAGTTCTTAGGCGTTGAATGTGCTTTGACTTCATGTTATCTTTTTCTGGCTTGTGTAATTGACTCTCGTTATTATTAATGAATAAATAATATTTCCTGTTGATCTTTTGATATAACTTAATTACATAATACATACAGTAGTTACATCGGTAATATATAATTAATCATTTTAAGGCATGTTTAATTTAATTTATTTTAAGAGAAATAATTGTTTATTTTTTAAAGTTATCTTAAAATGTTTTTTATTATACGTTATTTTAAATACAAAATAAATTAATATAAACACATATTTATTTTACACAATTTACCTAACTATACTTTACATCACATTCCTTAGAGGTAAGGTGGGAATTGTAGAATCTCCATACTTTGATATATGAGACTTACCCCTCCTTTTTGCTCATGACAAAAGGGAGAGAAATATTTGATCATTTGACTTTAATTGAGAAAAGACAGGTAAATTTAAAATGAGATTGGATTCAATTTGAAAGGGGGAGCTGCGCACATATCTGATATACATTACCTCTTATAATTAAAGAGGGGGAGTAAGCTTTTATACCTTTTTGTGAATTCCAATTATATGCACTAATGCTTTTCTCATTGATAGTCTCATTGATAGTTTGTCATCATCAAAAAAGGGGAGAATGCGTTTGGATGCATACTTTTGAAGACTTGTTTTGATGATAACAAACGTGAAGAATAAATGAAGATGATAAATAGACCAAGTCCAAGTTCATATTTGATTAGTATTAGGACTTATGATCTATTGTACAGAGCTCACATTGATATCTCTTTGTTTTTAATCAAAAAGATAAAGCTTGTTTTTAAACTTAGTTTTCAAAATGTTTTTGAACTGAGTTATTCGAATAGAACCCAGTCTATTCGAATAAACCCTTTTACGAGACTCTGTGTTTTAAGTTTTATTCGAATAGCATGACCTTTTATCCGAATAAATGAGGTTTTTCAGAACTGTGCTTTAAGTGAGTTATTCGAATAACTCATACGTTATTTGAATAAATCCATTCTGTCTGAACTTCTTTTAAACTACGTTATTCGAATAGATAAGCTGTTATTCGAATAACCCCTCGTTTTCAGAACTCTGGTTTTAATAGAGTTATTCGAATAATAGGTTGGTTATTCGAATAACCCATTTCAGACGAGCTTTTAAATTGGTTTCAGGAACAGTGTTATTCGAATAACCTGTTAAGTTATTCGAATAAACACGTTTGAATACGCAGTCTGATATGGAAACTTTCAAACGTTTTAATTCGGATAAATTTGTTTTAAATGGTCTTAATTATACCCAACGGCTAATTCATCTGTTTTTCCCTATAAATAGCAAGCTTGGGTCACGAATTTCATAGCCCATAATTCTGAACTATTTTCTGATTACTCTGATTTGTGAAAACTATTTTCTACGCTCTTCTTGATTAAAAACTTTGAGATATTTCTGTGAGAGCTCCTTTAGCACTTCAATTTGTATCACTTACTCTGAGTGAGAGTTTCTCTTTATCTATTTTTCTGATATTCTGTGTCGAGGGTGAGGTATCCCTCAAGGTTTGTATAAGGGTGAGGTATCCCTGCAGGCTGAGACTTTAGCACAAGGGTAGAGTGTCCCTATGTGTGAAAAGTGCTCTATTTTGTAACGGTAGCAAGCACCTATTGAAGCTTGTATACTTAGTGAAAAATCTCGGCTTTCGAGGACTGGACGTAGACCACAAGTGGGTTAGTGGTCGAACCAGGATAAATACTGTGCCTGCTTCTCTTTTCCCTAATCTCTTTATTTTATGCAATTTAATTTACTGCACATTTGTTTTTCGCTACTCTTTATTGTTTCTTTTCTTCTTCTTATTCCTTCTGTGCATTTATTTATTAAGCTTTTAATATTTGTCTTAATTTTAAAAATAGGTTTTGTGAAAAAGTTTTATACTCAATTCACCCCCCTCTTGAGTACTGGAAGCCACTTGGTAACAAATACATCATATGCCACTAAGGCTCCAAAAATGGTGTATAACCATAGACATCAGTCAAATCAAAAGATCTAAAGATAATGTCCTTCATCTCCTTCATAGTTTTGCATCAAGACTTCCTGGAATCATTATAGAAATCAAAGAAATGGGGTGAGAATCTTACAATTCTTAGTAATATTCTAAAATCATGTCATCATAATCATTCTAACTGTTTTGGGAAAAAACCATTTCAAATCATTATATTATAATCAATGAAAAGGTGGCAGAAGTCAAATCAAGTCCTTTCTCTTCCCGAAAGAGAGGTTCATTTTATATACTTTATCAAAATCTTTTGAATAATCAAATGAATCATCAAAATCACAAAATCAAATCAAGAAATCCATTCATGATAGACTTATGCATTAAGCTATCTCACAATCCTTTATCAATCATCATCATTAATCAATCATCAGTAATCGTCAATCATCTTTTATCAAAAGGGTATGGAGGAAATTATTTGTCCTCATAATACCGTTCACTTGGTAGTAGCCTGCTTTCAAGTTAGTGCATTTCAACTTATTTATGACAATCTATTTGTCACATAAAGCTACTCTGAGTAACCCAATCAAGTCCACAACGAATGAGGAAATTATTCATCCTCATACAGAGTTGTGAATAGAGAGGGAATTATTCGTCCTCAACTACTTTTATAGGGAGGCTATCATCCTTCGTCACTCTATCTCTAATCTAGGAATACCTCAAGTAGTGAGGGAATTATCCTTCCTCAACTACAATTCCATCCAGGGAGAGCTCAGGTAAAGAGGGAGGAAATTATCCATCCTCAACCTCAATAACTCAAGTGGTAAGGAAATATCCATCTTCAACCACCCTTTCCAGGTCTCCCCCTAGGACCAAGGATATCTTAGATAATGAGTTACTCATAAAAATCAAATCTAATTTTGAACCATTAATCACATTCATCAATTCATCAAACAAGCAATAATATGCATATGAAAATTTCTCTTATCTTCAATAATCAATTTCATCATTCAATCTCATTTGATGCATGATTCGAGTGTCGAGCTCAACTAAATAATAAAATTCCAGTTCTACCAATAATTTGTAGTACAAGGTAGCGAACTGAGTCATCTCTTAAGGATCAATATACTAATCAAACCAAATCAAGATCACGTATGGGGGATTGTGTATGAAGAATGTAAATGTAACAATTAAATATAAGAAGGAAAATCAAATTGTAAAGCAACCAATCCAAGAAACCGTTAGAAATCTAGTTGGCTTGTCATCAATCACTAAACATGCAACTTGATTGAATTAATTAGTTAATCTATGATTGACCAAAATCTCTGCATCAAACACATAGAATTCAACACTAGATAATCACCTAGAATTTAACTAACAAATAATTCATAAATTCGCAATTGCTAGAATCATGCAACCTATGTTAGTTTAACAACTAGAATTCAATTAACCTAGATTAACAAATTTGCAAACCTAACCTTCTTCAATTCATATGATTAAATCACAATTAATCAATCATAATTTAATCACAAATCTTCATTAGGATTAAGGATTCAATCAAATCATATCACACAACAGAAATCTCTAATCATATAATTCAAAATCTAAATTAAGAGAAGATTAAGATAATTAATCAAATTCAAAATCAAAATTAGGAATAGAATCTCAAAGCCAAACCAAAATTTCCTCAAGATCCTTAGATTGATCTCAGATGATTAGCTCTCCATGGCTGTCACACATAATTTGCAAAAAGAAAAGAGAAAACTCTAGGTAGAAGAATCAAGTAAAAATGGCTAGGGTTTATATCTATCTCAGATCCCCTCTATATAATAAAATAATTAACTTAAAAGTTAAGAATCCTAATTTTCTCCTACGATAAAGTTAATTTTCAGCCTCTTAGCTTTTCTTAGCTACCAAAATCACTTGATTTGAGCTTTAGATGAGAGAGTTATGCCCAAATCACTCTTAACAGGTCTCTCATCCTGTTAGCCGACTTCACAGGGGTGAAACACCATCAAAATGTTGAAGTTTCAATTTGAGGTCTCATAAGAGTTGAAGATCTATGTCTTATCTTTTGAATGCCACTAGTTACAGGTCCATATCACACCTACAACTTGAATTATGGACCAATTATTGTACACTACTCAGGTTACATGAAAGAACCTGAGTTTTGACTTCCAAGCCCAATTCGGTCTACTAGATATCTGATTCAGCTCTAGGGCTCTTATGAAAGTTGTAGAGTTCTCTCTCATCTTCCTAGAAGGTAAGATATATAATTTTTAAATATCTACAACTCAAGATATTCCCAAAATACAGAAACAGTGTAAAATCCTAATAATACTAAAAAAATCAATAAAGTCCAATTTGAGCCTAAACTTATAAAATGTGGCCAAAACTAATTAATTAAGCATATAAAAAGTCTAACAGACTAAATACGAGGGTTAAGTAATGTATGAAAATCGTGTTTATCAATGCATTAATATCATAAGAATCACTTCCCAAATGGTTTGGACACATAATTTTATCACATTTAATTGATTCATAATCTTTCAATCCAAGGCTTAAGGTTTATATTTAGGATACATGGGATAAAGAACTATGTTTCCATCATTCTCAAATCAAAATCCTCAATTTAGAGACTTGGTAATCAATTATAGGTCCTTGGTAATCGATTATCAGCTTGGTAGAACCTTGGTAATCGATTACAAGGATGATGTAATCGATTACATCTTACCCAGAAGCCTTGTAATTGATTATGAAGGCTATGTAATTAATTACAAGCTGCTCATAATAACAATTCGTAGTTCTAGAAGCTTGGTAATCGATTACAAAGGCTATGCAATTGATTACCACGTATGGATTTGCAGAAAATAGAGCCTTTATGCCATCCAAACCCACACTAAACCAATAAACCTCAATATCAACATCAAAATCATCATGTTAAAGCATCCAAATCATTTTCAAAGAAAAGAATCAAATATAGGTTTTATACTTATTTTCAAATCTCAAAGTTTTCATGAATCAAAATCAAAGCTTAAACCTTGAGTTCATAGTCACACATAAAAGCATCACTCTCATTTATCAACTCCAAATCTCAACCAAAATATTGAATTTATCATTTTCAAATGGAAAGAAAAGATAAGTAAAGTGAGGAAAATCCCTATCTCAAATTTCCACGTTCTTCTTTGCTTTTCCTTTTTTCTTTCCTTGGTTGCTTCCTCCTTCTTCCTCCTTTGTTCCTTTTCTTGTTTCTCTTGTTTCCTTTCTTCTCCTCTACTAACCGTGAGATGAGAGAATAGAGGGTGAGTGAGAGTAAAAGATGGAGATGAGAAAGGGAAAGAAAGAGTGAAAGGAAAGTAACCAAAAATATCACATATTAGGTAACTTTCCCCTGAGTGAAACAGTGAGCACCATGGGAAAACTTTCCAAAAAAGAAATTCTTCTGATAGACTTTTTTCTACTAAGAACACTTTAGTCTTTTAGAAATGAATTTTCTAACCTTCATAGGTATCGTAGAAAATTCTAGGATTTTGTTCTATTTTCCATATTATTATTCCACTACTTTCCTTATACGACAAAAATCAGTCTCTAAACTTCATTTTTCTTTCCTGGGTTAAGCTAAACCTATAGAATTCAATTAAGAAGCTTTTAGATATCCACTTAATTATCCATAGCTTAGAAATAAATCTTCCTTATTTATTTCTATTTTCTCAGCCATTTTCAGAAAAGTCCAAATTTTATATGGGCTATTTCTCACATTTAGTGTTTTTTATTTATGCTCAAATTATGCCAGCTAGTTACCAAAATTAACTAGTATCCTATATCAGTGTTATTGAACTTTTATAACCCTGATTAAATCTATTAGGTTGGAGAGAATGTTACAATTCTCCCTCCTTTTTATAAATTTTGTCCTCAAAATTTGCTTACCTCATTCAAAAACTTCTGGATAATCTCTCATCTTGTGGGATTCAAGCTCCTATGTGGCCTCCTCTGAGTCACCTCCTTCCTGTAACACTTTTACCAAAGGAATTTATTTCCCTCTGAGTTTTTTCATAACTCTATTCATGATCCTTATAGGTTTAACCACATACGTTAAATCATCTTTTAACTGTATTGATTTATTTTCTAGAATGTGTGAAGGATCCAGATTATACTTTCGGAGTTGGGAAACATGAAAAACATCATAGAAGTTTGACAAACTGGGGAGTAAGGTTATTTGGTAAGCAACACGTCTAACTCTTTTTAAAATCTGAAAAGGACCAAGAAGTCGAGGAGTCAATTTTCTGATTTTAATAGCCCTACCAACTCCTATAGTAGGAGTGACTCTGAGGAACACATGTTCTCCTTCATTGAATTCCATGGGTTTTCTTCTCTTATCCGCATAACTTCTTGCCTTCTTTAGGCTGTCAACACCCTATTCGTAATCATCTTAATATGTTATGTGGTCTGTCATACCAATTTGGTCTTAGGATAGTCTGTTCCCCTACTTCATACCAACATAAAGGTGATCTACATTTTCTGCCATAGAAGGCCTTATAAGGTGTCATTCCTATGCTAGTATGGTAATTGTTATTGTAGGTAAACTCTATCAAGGGTAAGAACCTATCTCAACTTCCTTGTTGGTCTAGCATACAAGCCCTCTCAATATATCTTCTAAAGTCTTGATGGTTCTCTCAATTTGACCATCTGTTTATAGATGGTAGGTTGTGCTAAACCTCAACCTTGTCCCAAAGGCCTTTTGCAAGGCTCCCTAAAATCTAGAGGTAAATCTAGGATATTTATCTGATACTATACTAGAAGGGATCCCATGCAATCTAACAATCTCTTGGAGATATAATTGGGCTAATCTATCTAATGGTAGCCTATATTGCTAAACAGTGTGCAAACTTTGTCAGTCTATCCACTATAACCTATATGGCATCAGGGCCTGATTGTGTCCTTGGCAATCCCATCATAAAATTCATTGATATACTTTTCCATTTTCACTCAGGAATATCCAAGGATTGGAGAAGTCCTAAGGGTCTTTGGTGTTCTATTTTCACTTTTTGACAAACTAGGCACTGGGACATATATTCAGCTATATCTCCTTTCATGTTTGGCCACCAAAATATCTTTTTGAGGTCTTGATACATTTTTGTGGCTTCAGGGTAGATGGTGTATCTACTCCTATGGGCTTCCTCTAAAATCTTCTCTTTGATTTCATTCTCTCTTGGAACACAAAGTCTATCTCTAAACATAAGTGTCCCATATGGTTCAATTTACTTGAATTGTTTAAAGCTTAAGGATATGGGGGTGAAGGTGAGAGTTTGGTCTCCTTTTAGCCAGCTGGCTTATCAACTCATTCCTTATCTTTGGGAATTGATTCATCATGTTTCTCACAAGATTCAGAAAAAAAAATTTCAACAACCTTTCCACTCCTAAGAGTTATCACTGACTTGAATTAATTTATTTATTGGCTTTCTGAACTATCCTTATTTAGGTTGTACTGACCCTTGAGATTCGGTTGAGGTTGAGAAGGAAATTTTTCTTTCTCATGAATGGTGAGTGTAGAAGAAAGTTTAGTAATAGTATCTTTTATGTCAATCATGACTTGAGTATTTTGGTTATTAATCACCTCTTGCTTTTCCATGAATACATGCAATGTTCTTTCAAGGTTTTTCCTATATAGTGGGACATAAGGTGCACATTCTTGAGAATTTTGTGAATCTAGTTGTGTAACACCCTTGTGGGGATGTCACATTTATGATGCAGTAAAATAAAATAAAATAAAATTCTTACCCAAGTTATAAAACGTTTGGTACATAAATAATATTAGTGGTAAAATTTTTGCTTTTTATATTTATAACGTTAAATAAAATAACATGGAATACGAAATGAGATAAAACATCATCATACCATAATATACATATGATTTTGTCTAAAGTATACAATTAATTTACAACTACAAATATTTAATAAAGCAGTAATAAGTTAGTATAATACTAAGACATAATGCCTAAGACATGAGCCCTTGTCATAAGACAGTTTCCCTAGTTGGGAATGTCTTGACCGATAGAAATTCGACTCAAAATTATATCGAAGTTCTCTCTAGGAGTATAGTGAAACTCATCCCACAACTCCCTAATAGGTAAGATAATCTCTACGAAAGCAACCGTATAACGTGTAGTAACAAAACCATGTCGAGTCCTACTTACTGATAAAGTCACGTTACCACTGTACTCTATGTGTCCGGTGTCCCAGTGGACGTACCAAGCCTCAGCGCCTTCGAGAAACTGAAGTCTAAAGAAACCTAATTGATCTCCTCTCGCCACCATTGTAGTCTTCGATGATATAAACATAAAGTAGAAACAGACAGAACAATACAATAAAGAGGTGAGACAATCTACATCATTACCCGCATGGCAATAAAGAAAACGACAATACAACATATGACATTACAATACATATTAAAATAACACATATCATTATATCATACACAGTATAGCAAATTAATACATCATATCATGCATAATATATCAAAGCAATAGATCATACATTTTATCACAGATTATGGTAAGCAGTAAAATGCAGATAATGCATGAACACACACCGACTCGTTCCTACTCCATGGAGCTAAACACGAATATCTGAAAGAATGATCCAAATAGAAACTAATAATACTTTATGGCCGCCCAACCAAACTATTGCACTGTCAAACATCGTGTCTATAGTCCACAATCCAAACATCGTTTAGTAGTACACAGTCAATACACCATGCACTACAGGAAAAGTACGTAATAGTCTCCTCAAGATCTCGATTAAGAATAGTGTTTGTCAAGATCATTAGTGTGTTGCCCGTTACCACGGCCCAGAGGTGCTACCACTGTCCACATATGGGATTCTCCGGACACTAATGCCTCCAAGTTCATAAATGAACCACACTACGCCTATCACACCAAAACACGGTGTAATTCGCCTCATCAATCAATCGCCAATTATCAACCGAATTGACACAACACTTTAAGCATGATCTAAAATTACAAAAATACCCTTAATATCCATATTTTACTATAATTACGAAAATACTCTTAGTTACAAAATACCAAAGTATAGTACGTCCCACCTAATAGTACTACATCACAACATGTCCAGGTCTACCACTTTGGCCCGACAGCAAAACTCGCTGTATCGTTTAATCGCATAGGAATTTTATCACATTTTCACAATCTCGTCGTTTTCACAAACGTTTTAAAATTGCGTAAATATATTTTTGACGTTTTGAACATCACGTAATGTTTTTAAATCATTTTCTCAATCGCGTAGGATTTTTAATTCATTTTCTTAACCGAATAGCTTAAAATCATCATTTTAAATATGTGTAAACTATATCTAGTACTTTTAAAATACGTAGAGTATTTTCCTTGTGTTCTAAATATAGTATGGAATCTTTTCATTTTATTCATCTGATTTTTTAGTAAATTTTGGCTACATTTTCCCTATAAAATCAGTATAAGGTATTTTTGACGTTTTCAACTAAATATAGTTCATTTTATTTTTACCCAATAATTACACTTTGAAACTTGCTAACGCGCTTCAAAATTCATAAAATGAGCTTTACGTTAGTATTTTTCAAGCGTTTGCTTTATTTCTTACTTAAACTAAGTTCTGCTAAGTTAGAATTTTAGGACTGAATTAATTCCTTTTGTTTTCTCAAAGATTCATTGGAATCAATTTATTTTGTAAATCCATTACCTAACCTATCTTAGAAAATAAAATGGCATTCAATTATACACTAAATGGCATGTTGGCCATAATTAATCAAAATCATTCTTAAACTTATTATTTTACCTAGATTCATTAATTCATTGATTTAGAAAATAGTTGAGAACATTTTGGTTCTCTGTTTGATGTAAGGCCGTGAGTCTCATTCAGTGTTCTTTGGAACACTCATGTAAATCGTCACATGTTATTTACATCCTACTTTAATAATTATACAATTATAAACACATGCAATTATATAATCACATACAATATATTTTAAAGCTATAAATATGCATAGCAATTAAAATCAATAATAAATACTATAAACATTAATGGCAATTAAATCAATCACAATTAGGAAAGTATTTAAACAATCACAAAAATAATAAAAACAATAAAACAACCACACAAATGAATCCTTATGGATTCTTCATATACAAACAAATCTATTTTTCCATCACCACTTAGGGTTGATGAGATTAAATCTCCCTCTTACCTCTTGAAGACAATTAATCGGTTAGTTTCCTCCTTTCTTTGAAATTTCATGCAACCTCCCAAACAAATTCCTAAAATTCTTAAACAATTAGTAAAAACACATACAAGGATCAATATTGAAAAACCATGGAACAATCATGGTTAGAAAAATTAGAAATCAAACTTTGAACCATAGAATCAAGACTTACCCTTAATAAAGTAAGCAAAAGGTTTGATTTTGGACTAGATAGAGTAGGTTTTTGGCAAAACTTTGTAAAGGAAAAGTGTTTAGAATATGATTTGGGTTTAAGAAAAGCTAAGAGGTAAAATTATAGAAGATTGGTGGTGGTACTTTGGTGCTTGGCCGAATTCTAGTAGGAAAATAGAAGAGAAAATAAAAGAGAAAATATGCTTGGTGTTCTTGCGAATTTTGGAGAGAATAAAAGGCTAAGTTTTTAGTAAGTATGAAAGTGAATATCAACAGTGAAATGGGAGGGGCTGCTGCCGTGAGTGGCTTGTGGAAAATGAAGAGATTTACTTGAACAAAATATCCAATTTAGGTGCACATGACTTATGTCATCATTTGGCCACCTAGTGTGCATGCAAAATGGTTCAAGAATGATGTAGAACTTGTCAAATTTTGCCTCCCAAGGCTGCTGCAAACCGTGTGGTCCAAGGGCATTTAGGGACTCAATTTACTTTTAATTCAAGTCTAATTACTTGCTAATTAAATAGTTAATTAATTAGGTTTAGTTTCCTAACCAATTTTAATTAATCATCCTATTACATAACTAATTAATTAGACATATAATTACATATATTATATCCTCTAATTAAAATTAAGATATCTAATTAAGAATTAAATTATAACTAATTAATAACTAAGTTAGTTTACTTAGTTTGCTAATTAGGTAATTAAATTAACCAAATTAAGTTTAATTAGCTACTAATCAAATTCAAGCCACTATGTTTGACTTAATCTCAACCATGGATTTCATCTTTAATTCCTAGCCCTAGATGAAATCTAAGGTAGATATTGATTAGTCATAAATCTTGAATTCTCATCTCACCATTGATTTGATCAACGGTTGAAATCAAAGGCTTCCTAACTAAGTCTTCATCCAACGGTCCACATTAAATGCTTGCTAATCAAGTTCACATCCACACCATTGATTTAATCAAAGGTCAACATTCAATGCTTCCCTACTAAGCTTGCTCCTACACCATTGATTAGATCAATGGTTAAGATCAAAGCTTCCAAAACAAGCTTTCACATCTAACGGTCCACAAAGAAGTCTTTGCCTCTTTGTTTGACTACTTCTCATTGGTTATAAAATTTAAGCCACTATCGTTGACTTGCTCCCATTGGCTTAGAAATTTGTCCAGTCAGAATCGTTGACTGCTGCACTAAACGTGGGCTCCACGAACTTTTTCGGGTCCACAAGCAGATTTTCTACTGTTTTTGAGACAAGAGGGTATTGTAATATAAAATAATATTATAATAATATAAAATTATTTTATTACACGCTTAAATCCTAAAAATTACAAGATTAATATATATATATCAATCAGAATTGGGTTTAGTAAGATCCCCCAACTCTAATTAATTAAAATAAGATTTTTCTGACTAGAAAATTATTATTTTCTCGACTCGGAGCAAATCACACACAACAGTCAAATACACTCACGGAACAGTCAAATTCATTTTACTACTCACAGAAATTACAAAACAGTGCATTTCAAGATGATATTGTAATTAACCCAAAAGTTGGGGTGTTACAAGTTGCGCTTGAGGAGGTGATGGTTGCATAAATTATGCATGATTATTAGTCCTCCAACTGAAGTTCAGGTGATTTCTCCATCCCGGATTGTATGAATTTGAAAAAGAAGAGGTGAATGGCTTTTTTAAAATTGTTCATTGCATTTATTTGCTCATGCATAACTTCTTTAAAAATAGGAAACTTTGGACATTCAGTTGTTGAGTGTCCTAATTCATCACAAATGCCACAAATTTATTCATTTTGCACAAATTTGATTTCTTTCAGTTTTCCTGATTCCATGGCTTCAATCTTTCTAGCCAAACTGGCAAACCTAGCATTTAGATCTTCTTCTTGACTAAGATAATATTTTCCTTTACTAGCATTTACAAAGTTATATCTAATTGAATTTTCAGAAGGATTAGTATCATGTCAAGATTGAGAATTTTAAGCAAAATGGTCTAAATATTCTAAAGCTTCTTCAGGTTTTTTATCAAGAAATTTGCCATTGTACATTGTTTTCATAAATTATTTGGTTTCAGGTGTTAACCCTTCATAAAAGAAGCTTATAGTTCGCCATTTTTCAAAACCATGATGTGGGTAAGAATTTAACAAATCTTTAAAACATTCCCAACTTTGAAAATATGCTTTATTTGAATTTTGGAAAAAAAATTGGATTTGTCTTTTCAAAGCATTGGTTTTATGTGTTGGAAAAAATTTCTTTAAAAACTCACCTTGCATTTCTTGTCATGTGCTAATTGATCTTGATTTGAAAGCGATAAGCCAAGTTTTTGTTTTATCTTTCAAAGAAAAAAGAAACAATTTAAGCTTAACAATCTCTTCAGTGCAAGTTTAGTCATTAAAAGTGATACATACTTCCTCAAATTCTTTTAGATATAAATATGGACTTTCTGATTCTAAACCATGGAAATTAGGAAGTAATGAAATCATACCCGGGTTAAATCTAAAATTGTTAGCATTAAGTGGAAAGACAAAACATAATAGACTAGAATTTCAAGATGGTTTCAAATATTCACGCATGGTTCGCAACGATTGATTTTTAGGTTCATCATGTATACTTTCATTTTTAGCCATTGTATTTAATGTGTGTGATTGTGATTCAAACAAATCAATATATAGAGTACCAGGATTAATTTTAACCAAACAATCAGAATTTAAATTACGATACTAATTAAGTATAAATAAGTGACTTAAAATAAAATAACAATGTACAAGTAGGTGATATAAACCTATCGTTAAATATCATAGTTAGTAAATTAGTAAGTTAATAAATTAATAAGTTAAAAAGTTAGAGGGTTAATAATTAAATTAGTAAGTTAGTAACTAAGAAAATTAAAAGAGTAAAGACAAATACACACACACACACACACACACTAAATGGTGAAGTTTACTTAAAGAAAGAAGACCTCAATAAATTTGTTCTTCAAATCAATTCTTCGGTAACGGCGCCTAAAACTTGATGCAAATTATAAGTTACAAACCCAAGTGCAGGTTGTTTCAAGTAATAAATTCTCAGGAGTCCGAGGTCGATCCATAGGGAATTGATGAAGAAAAATTCTTTGAGGTAAGGAAAATTTTTTTCACAATAATAAAGGTGATAAAAGTTGTGCACAATAAAAAAAAGATTTGCTTGGGTTAGAAGATCCACTCTTTGTAATAAATTAAAGACAAAATTATTTGTTTTTATAACTTAATTGAAATCCACACATAATGGAGGTTCCAATCAGAAAATATAACATTCAAAGTTCAATTAAGATTATATATAAAATTATATTATGGTTCCTTTAATTATTCACTAACACCAATACTTGTAAATGAGCTCAAGCATTCATTATATCAACTTCTTGTCTATGATGAATCAAGATCTCCACTTTATAAGGATGGTTTCTAAATTGATTGGAAATAAAATATAACACATATAATGACCACTTGATAATACATCATTCAACCACAAGAGAGAAATTAATCTAACCTTAATTTATTATCAAAAGCTTCACCCTTTCACCTAAGCAAAATGAAAATTAGTTACTCATGAACAAGAAAAAAAAAGAAGAAGAAGAAGAAGGAGATGAACATGACTTCTATTTAGAACAAAAGAAAACTACCATATGATAAATAAATAACACAATAGCATGATCTTAATATCTAAGCTAAGATGCATCAAATGAGCAGCCAATGCTCCCTTTTATAGAGCTTAAAAAGTACAAAATGACAATAGACTTATTTAATGAGTGGTTGGATGAGTGGGTGGATGAGTGAAAAATGACAATAGTGGTTGGATGAATGGGTGGATGATGGGTGGTTGAGTGGAAGATGACAATGGAGTTGTTTAATGAGTGAGTGGATGATGGGTAGTTGATTGGAAGATGACAATGGAGTTATTTAATGAGTGAGTGAATGATGGGTGGATGAGTGAAAAAATATTGTCATGCTTATCTTTCTACTCGCACCAACCAATTCAGTTGTCTTCACATGACTATAACTCTATCATAACATCATTATCTTGAAAAGTGGTCTTCATGCAAGTTGAAGTGTTTT
The DNA here is from genome assembly GCA_029884595.1 of Ormosia semicastrata. NCBI lineage: Eukaryota > Viridiplantae > Streptophyta > Magnoliopsida > Fabales > Fabaceae > Ormosia > Ormosia semicastrata. Next base: position 49,389,617 of record JAQQTO010000053.1, on the reverse strand, counting down.
GTTTTAGCTTTCTAATGCCACTAGTTTCAGTCTAGTCCAACTCCTACAGCCCAACTTATGGCCTAATCTTTGTACACTATTCGAGTTCTAGCAACAACATCTTTGTTCTAATTTCTAGGCCTAGTATAACCTACTATACTTCTGATCTAACTCTTGTATTCTTCATGAAAGTTGTTGATTTGGTCTTAACTTTCTAATGCCACCAATGTGGTGTTAATTGAACTCCTATAGCTCAAGAAATGGGTTGATGAGAGCGCAGAGGTCAAGCTATCAGGATCAACACTCTGGATCTTGCTTCAACTCCAATTTAAATTATCCAAACGTGTGATTTGGCTCTTAAGCTCTTCATAAAAGTTGTAGAGAATTGTATTAGCTTTCTTACAAGATTAGAATCACATCAACCAGATATTTGTAACTCAAATTATAGCCAGTTTATTGAATACTACCAAATAAATAAATTAAAGTCAATTTAAGCAATAATTCCTTCCTTTAATGATCCAATTAAGATCAATATCAAAAAATGTAACAAAACTAACTTAATTAAGCCTAATTGAATCTTAAGAAGCCCAGTGAAAGGGTTATAAAATGAATAAAATATATTACTATCACAAGGTTCTCTCAATACCAAGGTTGATGTCAAACAGATGATTACTAGAAGACCTGGTTATAAAACATGCAAAAGTGTAGAAACACAAAATATGCAAAATAGACTACACAACACTAAAATTATGCCAAAATAACACTACTTACCTTACCTACACAATTATAAAAATTATGGGACTACTACTGGGTGAAAACCACTCAAAAATGGTACTAAACAATGCAACAAAAATTCTTTAAAAAATGGAAAAGTAGTCTAAATGATGAAATTTAGCCAAAATAGGGTGGACCTTACTGGCCTTGTAGAACACATTGTTTTCTTTCAACTGACCAATTTTCAGCCTAATCTGAAACGGTTTGTCTATACAAAATTCCACTTGAAGGCCTAAATTGAGTTAAAAACTACCTAAAACAAGGAAAACAAGGGTTCGTGAAGGGATTAGTAGCTAATCATACATCTAATATGATTGATTAAACTTAGATTGATCCTCAGCAATAGCGCCAAAATTTAATAGCTATCGAGACTAACAAATTAAATCAATTTATAATCAGATTCACCAAAATACTTGTAGTATAAGTCACAACCGGATTAAGAGGTTAACATTGGGGACAGAAGGTTGCAAAATTAATTAACAAAAAATAATTAAAAATTATAAACAAAATTAAGTATACAGCCAATCTAAGGAAATCAATTAATCTTGAATTTAATCCATCATTGACCACTACAAGTCCATTCAATTGCTAATCAGATTCTCAGTCTTAGATCACATAAAGAAGCCTTAAGATGATCTATGAATTCTCTACTATATAAGCATTTAGAATTTAATTAATCAAGGTTAAACGAATTAAGCACTCATCTAATCCTAAATTAATTTAAAATTCAAAATTTAACCAAGTTTAACAAACAACATCGAAGAAGCCTTTGATGCATTGTTTAGTCACTATAATCCTCATTAAACACGTGGTAATTGTGCAATTTTCACATCGACATCCAAATCAAATTAAGCAATTCAATTCAGATTTAACAAAATCAAAGACGAACTTGATTAACAAGTAAATGATAAACTTAATCAACAAGTAAAACATAAACTTGATTAACAAGCAAAAAAGAAAATTGATTAGTAATTTAATGTAAAACAATCAAAACAAGATCTTAGAATTAAACATTAAGATTGTTAATCTCTAAGATTGATTTAAAAGGGTCTAGCCCTGCATGGGTGGAAGGGAAAAATAGAAAATAAAAAAAACTAGAGAGAAAGGAGAAGAATAAAGATGGAGAGGAAGTGCAAGCAAGAGCGGCTAGAAGAAAATTAAGGTTGAGTTTCATGGTTGTTGCTGCTATTTAAATAACTATCTCTAAAATTAAAAATACAAATTTACCCTTAACTTAGGGTTAATTTTCTTCCTCTTAACTTTAATTGGACACCTAATTTACATAATTTGAGCTTAGGATGAAAAAGTTATGTCCAAAACATTCTTAATAGCTCTCTAAACCCATCAATTTACTTCAAAGGGTTTTTTTTTGGTTTCCCAGAGTGTCCTGATAAACCTTCAAAGTAACAAATTTTTACTGTTCATTTTCTTAGTTTTTCATCCTTTTCTGATATTTTTTTACTGAACTTTGTTCTTAAATTTTATTATGTTTTCATTATTTTTAATTATGTTTTATTATGAGTTTTAATTATTTTCGATAGGTAAATTTACATGGAAGAAGACCTAACATTTTTATAAGGAGGAAAGGCACATAATTTCTCTTTAGTGTCCCAACGCTTGAGCGCTGGTAGTGGAGTGCCCAAGCGTTCAAAGCGTATACAACAACATTATTTCAAAAAGTCAGTGCCTGAGCATTGGGAAGGCACTACCTGAGTGTGCAACGTGTTACACAACATGTTTTTGGATTAGTGACTCAGTGCTTGAGCTCCCAGAAGACAGCGCCTAGGCGCTAGTCGCGTAACAGCACATGTTATTTTTCATAAATAGGAGAGTTACACCAAAATTCAAGGAGAGCACAGAAAATCCATAATCCTGAGAGACACTTTTGCAACGGTGGCTTTGGGAGATAATTTAGAAGAGAGAATTGCCACGAATCCTTGGAGGACTTGAAGGCTTGAAGATCATAATCACCGTAAAAGAGGTTTTGATTTCTTTTTCCCTCTAGTTTTCCCTTTTCTTTGGGGTTTCTCTCCATGGATTTGTATTGTGATTTGAGTTTGTTTGTTTTGAACATAAGTAGCTAAACCCATAGCTAGGGCAATGGAGGATCTTGTTTTCCTAATTAATTGGGTTTGATCTCGAATTTGATTAAGTTAATTTCTTTTAGAATTTATTATATTGCTTGTATTCTTGTCAAAATTTGATCTCTTTTGGCATGTTTTAATTCATTGTTTGACTAGTGACCATCCATACTCAATGAGTGGACCCATATGATAAACCTAAGATTAGATTGGTGAATGACCAAAAACATCAATTTATTCTACTAATGGAATTAATGATTATGTTCATCTCTTAAATTGAGGCTTAATGCATTCTTAATTAATTCAACTAAATGACCAAATAGATTATTTAATTTAGGACTAGAATATTGTCTCATCCATGACTATTGGGATTCAATAGCAAATAAGAGAATATTGGCAGAAGAATTACCTTACATAATAAATGAGTGAAAATCTGATTAATTGGATTCAAGTGAACCTTGCGCCTTGGTTTCTCCCTATTTGATTATCTTTACATTGTTTAACTGTCCATTTTTCTTCTTTATTTGTTTTCTAATTTTTAATTTAAATTTCTCTTACACTTTTGATTGTCTAAATAGCTAAGAGTTTTACGAATATAGTAATTACCACTTATTTCTCGTAGGATCGACAACTAGGACTCAAGTCCTATATTCCTTTGCTATAAAGTACACTTGCTCTTAATGTATTTTACACGTATCAAGTTTTTGACACCGTTGCTAGGGAATAAGTTTGGTAATATTAGAAGCAAAAAGCTCTAGTTAATTTAGATGCACTTTTATTTTATTTCTTATTTTTATTTTATGTTATTTTTATTTTTAATTAATTTGTTGCTTCATCTCTTTGCTTGTATTTCTTGTTTATGCTCACTCGTTTGTAATTTCCAAATTTGACATTTGATCCATAAATTGAGAAAATAGCTTGTAGGTTAAGGAAGCAATCTCATATTGAAGTTGTGATTGAAGAAGCTATAACAAGGATGGAGAGAGAGACAATAGTTGAGGGGAATCGTGAAGAACGAGCTACCCCAGTGGAGCGAACCATGCTCGAATATTCCATGCCCACAGCTAAAGGGTATGGAAGGAGTATTTCAAGACTAGCTGTGGCGGCTAACAACTTTGAGATCAAACCATCATTGATCTCCATCATTCAAACTTCTGTTCAGTTTAGTGGTTTGCCTTCAGATGATCCAAATTAACATCTAGCCAAGTTCTTGCAGTTGTGTGATACTATAAAGTATAATGGGGTGAAAGAAGATACAATCCGATTGCGACTCTTTCCTTTCTCTTTTAGGGACATGGCGTATCAATGGTTAACATCACTACCAAGGAGTTCTATCACTGCATAGGATTAGTTGACATGATAATTTTTGGCTAAGTATTTTCCTCCCTCTAAATCTGCTAAGTTAAGGAATGACATTTCTTCTTTTGTGCAGTTTGATATGGGTACTCTCTATGAAACTTGGGAACATTTTCAAGAGTTGTTGAGAGGATGTCCACATCACGAATTTCTTGTATGACAGCAGGTATAGACTTTTTACAATGGTTTATCTCCTGGCAACCGTTCACTCATTGATGCCACTACGGGAGGTACAATTTGGAGGAAAACGCTGACTGGAAGCCATGCATTGATTGAAGAAATAGAGCTCAACACTTATCAATGGCAAAATGAGCGTCAGGTGCCAAAGAAACAAGCTGGTGTGTATGTTGTTGACTCCTCTATTGCCATTTTGAGTCAATTGGAAGCATTGACAAAGAAGGTGGAGGCTTTAATGATAGCAAATAGTGCAACCCTATCAATCATATGTGAAGTATGTGGCGGACAGGGTCATACAAGTTCAAACTATCAAGTTAGTAGTTTTTTTGCTCTCGATCCTGAAGGAGTAACTTTTGTTGGTAATTTTAATCGGTAACAGTACAATCCATATTCCAATACGTACAATCCCTGTTAGAGGGACCATCCTAATTTCAGATAGGACAATCAACAGAGTCAGCAGAGAGCTCCACAATCACCTCCAGGTTTCCAAGCACCTAAAGAGAAGCAAAATTTTGAAAGCTTTTGTAATGAAGTACATGCAGAATTTAGAGGCTCGAATAAAGAGCATGGAAACTCAGATCATCTAGTTAGCCACTTTGATGTCAGAAAGGGCACTAGGAACATTTCCTGGTACTACCATGCCTAATCCGAAGGAATAGGTCAATGCAATTACCCTGAAAAGTGGCAAGATTTTGGAAGGACAGATGAATGAAGCACCTAGCTCGTCAAGAATTGAGAAAAAAGAAAAATGATGTTCTTACTGAAGATGTCTTAATTCAAGATAGCAATAAAGAAAGAGAGGTTAAGAAAGAACAACCAAAGTGGCAGAGAGCGAAGAAGGATCCTGAGTAGAACACAGTATATGAACCATCACCATATACTAAGATCCTATGCCCTCAGAGGCTCAAGAACAATCATCCAGATAAGCAATTTGATAAATTCTTAGAGATGCTCAAGAAATTACAAATTAACATTCTGTTCGTTGAAGTCATCTCTCAAATTCCCAAGTATGCAAAGTTTTTGAAGGAAATACTTACAAAGAAACGCAAGCTTGAGGAATTTTAGACGATATGTTTAAATGAGGAATGCTCCACTATTCTCTTGAAGAAGTTACCACTAAAATTAAAAGATCTAGGGAATTTCACTATTCCTTGCTCTATTGGTAACTCTTATTTTAAGAAAGCTTTATGTGATTTAGGTGCTAGTATTAATTTAATGTCTTTCTCTATTTTTAAGAAATTGGGAATGTAAGAACTAAAGTCCACTAACATTTCATTATAGTTAGCCGATAGATCCATCACTTACCCTCGTGGTGTATTGGAGGATGTTTTAGTAAAGGTGGATAAATTTATTTTTCTAGTTGACTTCATTATGTTAGATATGGAGGAGGACAATGAGACCCTAATCATACTTGGGCATCCATTCCTCGCTATTGGAAGGGCAATGATTGATGTTCATGAAGGGAAATTAACTTTGCGATTGAATGATGAAGAAGTAATGTATAATGTTTTAAATTCTGTTAAAAATCCTAGTTCCTTTAATTCATGTAATCGTATAGATGCTACTGATGTTATGGATAGTGCTGTGTCTTCATATATGCAAGAATCTATGATTATTGATATGCTTGAGACCCAAGGTTATCTCTGACTTTGAGAATACCAAACTTTGTAAGAAAAGACCAAAGAAGCAGCATGACATATGTAGCAAGCAGCGTGAGTATAAGATTAGGGATAAAGTTTTTATCGACAACTCATGTCTACATCTCTTTCCTGGTAAGTTTTGGTCAAAAGGGTATGGACCATATGAGATTGTTCGCATCTTATCATACGGTGTGCTAAAGGTGAAAAAAGATGGTGCACAAACATTCTTGATAAATGGCCAAAGTGCGAGGCATTGCTTTGAAAAAGAGAATGGGTCATTCTATTTTTGGCACTTTAAGCCACCTTGATTTGCTTGAATAAAAGGCAATATCGATCTAATGACATTAAACAAGCGCTTCATAAGAGGCAACTTGTGTTTCTATCCTTAGCATTTGGTTTTCAGTTATTTCTTTTTGCTTTGTTTTTCATATCACAAAAACAAAATGTTTTAATACTTTTGTTTTTCTTGTCAGACTAGATATTTGAGTTCATGGTACACTTCCCTCCGGCTACACCTCTCCACCACCTTCATGATTTTAAGTTTAATTTTCAGGAAAGTTTTGTTATCCTTTGTTTTGTTATTTGTCTTTTATTTACATTGAGGACAATGTTCATCTTAAGTGTGGGGGTACTCTTAAAAATTTTTGTGAAATTCTTTGTAAAATCAATGAACACTTAAGTATTGCTGGTAATCAAGTAGGAATTGTATGTTAATTTCTTGATTTATTCTGAGCTGATATAAATATTTTTGAGAGGGGAATCCACTAATCATGAGCTGATATTGTATGAAGCAATCTTGTTCAATTAAGTAGAGTGAAATTTAGCATTTTAGTTGCAAAATTGGCCATGTCTGCTTACATTTGTTCTCTCTATCAACTTTAATGATTGGATTTTTCATAAACAAAATCCTATTTTTCTTCTAGAGTAAGATTTCTCTTGATTGATATGTGCTAGAACCTGCTTTAATATCTTGTTGAGACTTTAATGATTCACATACAGACTTGAATATGATTAAGACAATTAGGTTTAATCATTTCTTGACTTTCAAAGTTGCATTGATAAAATAACCCCTCAGTTGCCCCATTTGAGCCTGAAATTGATTTCTTTGAATATCCAATTCAATAATCAGGTTGAATTCTTTGGAGCATCTGATGTGTTTATTGAAAAGTCATTAAGGGTTGCTTTTGTCTTCAAGGGCTTATTACTGAAAAAAAAAAAGATAAAATTGGAAAAAGAAGAAGAAAAGAAAAAAGATTATTGGTGAAGAATAATGAGAATATTAGGTTGAAAGTGAAAATCTGTTATACTCTTGTGCATTATGCTCTAATTATCATCTTTTCAACTTGATTCTACTTTGTATCGATTTATTCATGAACATTCTTTACCTTTATTTATCTTTTTCCTACATTTCTTTATTCCCATTGGCCTTGCTACAACCAAAGGAAGTCCTTTCGATTTTTGTGTTGTATGTGAACTTGAAAGTGGATATGAGATTGATAACCTAGACTACGATATTACATTTTTCAAGAAAAATTTGAGTGATCTCTTTGTCCTTAAACACTTAAGAGATGGAAAAATGAGTGACCTCAATTGGTTGGTAAAGAGAAAAGATGCAAGCTATACCCAAGCTTCTAATTGTTTTAAGTGCTAAATGATCTTGCTTAATTGGATTTGATTGCTAAACTTGATTGAATTATTAAATTATGGAATTTCCCTAGATTCTTATTTTCGGATGTTGAGTTTAATCTTGATTTTGATCCTTATTCTTTGCTTGAGGAAAAGCAAAAGCTCAAGTGTAGGGGAGTTGATGAACCTTTAAAGTAACAAATTTTTACAGTTCATTTCTTAGTTTTTCATCCTTTTCTGATATTTTTTATTGAACTTTGTTCTTAAGTTTTATTATGTTTTCATTATTTTTAATTGTGATTTTATTATGGGTTTTAATTGTTTTTGATAGGTAAATTTACATGGAAGAAGACCGGACATTTTTATAAGGAGGAAAGGCACATAATTTCTCTCTAGTGTTCCAATGCTCAGCGCCTAAGCGCTCAAAGCATATACAACAACATTATTTTAGAAAGCCAGCACTTGAGCACTGGGAAGGCAGCGCCTGAGCACGTAACATGTTACACAACGCATTTTTGGATTAGTGACTCAGTGCTTAAGTGCCTAGAAGCCAACGCCTAGGTGCTGGTTGCGTAACAACACAAGTTATTTTTCAAAAATAGGAGAGTTACACCATAATTCAAGCAGAGCGTAGAAAATCCCGAATCCTGAGAGACACTTTTGCGATGGTAGGCTTTGGGAGATAATTCAGAAGAGAGAATTGCCATAAATCCTTAGAGGACTTAAAGGCTTGAATATCATAACCACTGTAAAAGGGGTTTTAATTTCTCTTTCTCTCTAGTTTTTCCTTTTCTTTGAGTTTTCTTTCTATGGATTTGTATTGTGATTTGGGTTTGTTTATTTTGAACAAGAGTAGCTAAACTCATAGCTAGAGCTATGGGGGATCTTATTTTCCTAATTATTTGGGTTTGTTTTCGAATTTGATTAAGGTAATTTCTTTTAAGATTTATTATATTGCTTGTATTCTTGTCAGAACTTGATCTCTTTTGGCATGTTTTAATTCATTATTTGACTAATGACCATCCACACTCAATGAGTGGACCCATATGATAAACCTATGATTAGATTGGTGAATGACTAAACACCAATTTATTCTACCAATGGAATTAATGATTATGTTTGTTCATCTCTTGAATTGGGACTTAATGCATTCCTAATTAATTCAACTAAATGACCAAATATGTGATTTAATTTAGGAATAGAATATTGTCTCATCCATGACCATTGGGATTTAATAGCAAATAAGAGAATATTGGCAGAAGAATTACCTTACATCATAAATGAGTGAAAATCTAATTAATTGTATTCAAGTGAACCTTGTGCCCTGATTTCTCCCTATTTGATTTTCTCTACATTGTTTAACTGTCCATTTTTTCTTTATTTGTTTTCTAATTTTAATTTTAATTTTAATTTATCTTATGCTTTCAATTGTCTAAATAACTAAGAGTTTTATAAATCTAGTAATTATCACTTATTCCTCGTGAGATCGACAATTGGGACTCAAGTCCTATATTACTTTGCGATAGAGTGCATTTGCTCTTATTATATTTTATGCATACTAATCTCCTGAGTCGGGCAGGACCTCGTAAGGCGGCAAAGCTCTCCCAATCGAGTTTTAACGCAGTTGCATACCCAATGCTCGAACCTGAGACCCTTGGTTAAGCTAGAACAGCCCCCTATATGACTTCAAAGGGTTAAAACACCATCAAAACGTCACCATTTTGATAAGTGGTCTTAATTAGAATTGAATATCTATGTCTTAACTTTCATATAACACCAGTTTCAGCTCTAGTTGACACTTACAGCACAGATTATGGCCTAATCTTTGTACATTGTCTAGGTTCAATGACAACATCCCTATTCTAACTTCATGGCCCAATCTAACTCATTAGACATTTGATTCAGCCTTTAGGCTCTGCATTAAAGTTGTATAGATTTGTCTTAGATTTTCTACAAGATAAAATTCATAATTTTTAGATGTCTAGAACTCAAGTTATGCCAAAAATACAGAAGCACTGTAAAATTCCCAATAATGCTAAAAAGATACAATTAAGCCCAATTTGAACCCAAACTTATAAAATGTGGCCAAAGTCAATCAATTAAGCATATAAGAGATCTAAGAGACTAAATATGAAAGTTAACTAATATGTGAAAATTGTGTTCATCACATCTATTACAAGAACTTTAATTATCTTCAAAAACATATGATGCTTCATAAAGATAATCTAGTTTGATTTTCACACAAGCATCGTATCTGATAATAATAATAGGGCTAGTTCATGAACCTAAATGAGTCAAACATTACTTAGGTAAAATTTAGCTCATTTGGTTCATGAACCAAGTCCATTGAACTAATCAACGAGTCGAATCTTGAACTATTTCTGAATTAGTTCAGTTCATTGCCAACCTTACTTTAGTGAAAATAAAGGAAACAAATTTTAAGGAGGTAAAATTTTAATTTTAATTATGTTTGGTTGTGTTTGGCAAAAACTTTCACTAACACCGATGCCAAGCTTACATCTCACATTGTATAACTACCACCTAATATGATATTATGTAGCCTTTTTTTATACTAGGATGACTATTTATTTATCTTCTGTGTTTTTTCACTTGCCGAGCAGTTCAATTTACCTGTGTGTCATGCCTTCTTAGTTTTGCGATCGATAACATTTATACCTTCGCTCATAAAAAGGAGTTGAGAAATGTTATATGTGTGAAGTGCAATATGCATATGAATTTTTACTACTATAAAAAATCTTTAATTGATTCAATTAAGATATTCTAAGCTTGTATTTATAAATACTCAGGTAATATAACTTTTTGAGAAAAAGATTATTTATAAAAGTTCTTTTATCCCAATATTAACATTGCTTCTATTCTAAATTGGATTATGAGGGTTACTTGAGAAGATTGTTGAAAGAGGAAACTTCTGTGGCACGACAGCGTTAGCGGTGGTGCAAGGGGGTGAGTACCTGCAAAAGGCACTCCGATGCTCAAGTTAGTTCATGCACAAGGAAGGCAGTGTATAGTATTTGATGATGGATCAATACCTTCTTGACCTTGTAGGGTATTTGTATGAGTGTGTTAGGACATTGAGAATCTAAGCATTCAATGCGAATTGAATGTTATTGACTAAAATCAGGGAAACTGTTATTCCTTGTCAATAATTCCCTATTTATGTGGGATATTACTACTATTCATATTTCTTAAAGAGATTATGAGTGATTTATCCTTTGCAAATAGGTAGAAGCTATCACATAGTAATATCTAGATTCCATTCTAGCGGGTTGGGTTGTTCTAAATTTGTGGATCCACAACCAGGTCCAAAATAAATGCCTAGCTTGGCGTTTAGATGTGACAGTTAAATCGCGTTGTGGACAAATGAATCCAAGTCATAGTATTTATGCCAAATCTCATAATACTTTTTCAAAAGGGTCGAGGTCCGTAATGCATTATAGTATGCCTCGGAGATTAATGAGTAAGGCTGAGATCTGGAGTGGGTTGCTCTGATTAAGTCACCATTTTATTAATCAGGATACGTAATAGGTTGCCCCTATGGAGTTCGTGGGGCCTATGTAATGTAGTTCAGTCTTAGGCTGAGATTGCTAGGCTTCGCGCTGAGGTCACTCGACTTACCACAAATGTTGCTGAAGTGGCTACCCTTTGGGTTCAAGTTTCCAAGGTGGCTACACTCCAAGCTCAAACCACCGAGGTCAATACGCTCCGAGTGCAGCTTACTAAAGCAGTAGCTCAAGGGAACTCAATAAAAGAACTCTTATCCATTTTCTGAGTCTTTCCTCGCTAGTATCCAGGATAAATGTGAACTTCTCGGACAGACTTAGACTAAGTTAAAACCATGGAAATTGAACATGATTGGTTGAGTTTTGGGTTGTTCTGAGGGCGATCCTAATGACCAAGTCAACTAGAGGGTTGAAGGTGAAGAAAAGGAATATGCAATGCCAGAGAGCGGGCAAGGAGAGAAGGTTAGGACTGCGGAGGTTGAGGTAGTGGTGGTGACCCCATGGATAAGTTTAAAGCTTGATCTCAGTGGCTCGTTATATTTTGTGTAGTTTTTCTTTTGCAATGCCAAGATAGGTTCGATGCTCAATCTCAGTATTCGTTTTATGCTTGGCAATTTGCTCGTGTAGTTTTCTAAGGTGGGTCTAACGCTCGATGTCAGTAGCTATTTCTTTGTTTGACAAACATTCTTTTTACCTGACTGAGATGAATCCAAAGCTCGATCTCAGTGGTCGGGTTCGTTTAGTAATAGTTGATATTCAAACTTTAGGTATATGTGACACGAAAGCCTCTCGTAGTGATGTTCACTATCCCGAGAACAGTCTAAAGCACATAACCACGTTAAACCTTTTGTTTGGTTTATGAGTTAGACATAGTGTTGTAACCATGTTTAACCTTTTTGGTCTATAAGTTTGATTTGAAATTGTGGAATAGGTGACACAGAAGCCTCTTGGTGTGGAGTCGACTATCCCGGGCTATGGTTAGCTACCCTTAACCTCTGTAAACCTAGTCGGTTTATGGGTTAAGGTCAAACCATTAAGGTATAAGTGAAAACTCTTGAATGCGCTCCTTGACTTCAGATAATAGTCAAGTGGATTCTCCTATCTGGCCATCATGTAAGAATATGCTTTACCTCTGTAAACCTGGTTGAGTTATAGGTTAAGGTCAGGCTCATAAAGATATGGATGAAAACCTTTGAATGTGCTCCTTGACCTCGGATAATAGTCAAGTGAATTTCTCTATCTGGCCATCCTGTAAGAATATTATAATAGCTAATCCTCTTTAGACCTTGTATTCCTTGGATCCCACCAAGGTGCGGTAACCTTGTGGGTTATGTCAGACCGAAGTACTCATGGACTCGAAGTCATGATTGAGGTACTAACTTAGATAAGAATGAGTCAAAGTACTTGTGGACTCAAAGTCACATCCGAGGTACTAGCTTAGATGAGAATGAGTCGAAGTACTAGTGGACTTAGAGTCATGATCGAAGTATTGACTTAAATAAGAGTGGGTCGAAGTACTCATGAACTCAAAGTCACGGCCAAGGTACTGGCTTAAATGAGAATGGGTCGAAGTACTCGTGGACTCAAAGTCATAGTCGAGGTACTGACTTAAATGAAAATGAGTCGAAGTACTCATGGACTCAAAGTCATAACCGAAGTACTAGCTTAAATGAGAATGAGCTGATGTTAGATGAGAACTTTTGAAGTGTTCGCTTCTTTTGACATTTTGGGGGACTTTAGCCTCCTTTTGGAGGAGGATTGCTCTAAGGCACTAACTGTGGTCTCCTCCTTAAGATTCACCATTTGGTTGAAACTGTAGTTGAGTATAATGTTATGCCCATCATGTGAGGAATGGATGACTACTTCTGCCCTTGACGTTTCACCATGCGACTCTAAGTTTGTTTGCCACAACTGCAATCCAGGCTCTGTCTAAAATATGGGGTGCCCTTCAAATCAAACAGGCCAACGTTTTCAATTTTTTATCTCAAACCAACCAAGAAGAATTTCTTTTGATGAATCATCTAGTATGTTCTAGAAGCCCTTTGCGCATATATCTCTTTGAATAAAAATGAGCGCAACTGAAACACCCCTTGATTTATTAACCACGACACAATTGTCATTATACTGTGGTCACTAAATTTTTGGCGTGCTACAACTTCTTCATAATACTTTTCCCAATTTTGAATATATATATATATATATATATATATATATATATGTACATTTTTTTTATATGTATATAAGGGAAATATGAGTCACGAATGCAATAATACATAAGTCATCATTAACAAATATGATTTAAGAGAATATATATAAAATACAATACGTAGAACTAAATTAATTAAGTTAAAGCATACAGAGCGTAGCGCATTTTTCATACCACTCACAATGAAATACATCAAGATTTACTTAAAAGGCAAATATATTAAAGATACATTATAACATAATTAATGCAGAAGAAAAAAACATAAACTACCCATAAAACATCCATGTCTAAGGAGTTGGGTACTCCATCGGATCCACCTCGGGATCCTCCCCTGGGTCATCTGAAGATATAAGGATAGGACCGAGTGCGGTCCCACGGGCAGGTGCCCTAGTGGCTGATGCCATGGAATCCACATCGTCATGGGGAGTGCGAATCGGATCGCCCCATAGCTCCCAGATGGCCAGAGCAAACTCCAAATGCACAGATGTAGTAAGCGTCAGGATAGGATCTCCAACACGAGTCCTCCTGATAGTCAGTCTCAGATCCCCAACATATCGTACCTGCTCTACAGCCTAGTCGACTCGCCACACGTTAGCACCACTAGTGAACACAATTCGAACGAACCCAATAGAACCCCCTTCGCGACGACATCACCGGATGCAGCGGGTCAAACCAAGAAAGTCCAAAAGAATCCAATCTCGTTCTCATTTATAGTCTTTAACCAAGAATTTACATAGAACAAGAAAAGTACAAGAAAGAGGTGAGACATCCTACTTCATTACCAATTATGGCAGTAAGAAACAGAAATGGCGTAGGACGCCCACATAGCATTACAAGAAATATAAACAGTATCAAGAGGCAGATATTAAACAACTTAGCAGTTCCAGGCAATTATAACATCGATAAGATAGCAAATCCAATCATCGCACAAATTAAATGCCAAGTTATACATATGTGTTCACTATACACATGTGCATGGTAACCAAATCCTACTCCATGGAGCTAGACACGAACATCGGAGTGAATGATCAAGGAGACATGCCAGTGTCTCGTCCACCTTGGACCAAGTGCTTACCATAAACGGTCAATCAATAATATTGCGCATAGGCTCTATAAAGCGGCATTCTCATAAGATTGCGATATAGGACAGTGCCTGGTCAGGATCGTCGGTGTGTTTGCATCGGTTTGTCCCACGGTCCAGCGGGGCTACCGACTGCCCACTGTGAGACGCCCGCACCCCGACGCCCTCAAGGTCAACAGCAGGACCCACACTAGTCTATTCGCACCCGCACTAAGATGTGATTCAACTCCTAGGCAACATGGCCTTGACAAATAGTCCACCAGACTTTCACAATGCATGATGACTCCATGCATATATGAGGTAATGTTTATTATTACATACTTTTTTAAAATATGCCACAATTGGCCAAAGTAAGCATCAACACATCATTGGTCCCTCACATGGACTCACAAGATCATATTATCAGTGTTTAAATGAAATAATACACTTCCAAGGTTTATTAGGGATTCTCACTTACACTCTTAATTCTTGTTTCTCTTATTCAATTAATCTTCAATTAAAATATTATACTTTTAGGCACATTATGAAATTATGCTTAACTTTCTATACCCTTCTTAATAAGTTTCTCTTTTTGAGAAGTGCTATCACATTATTTATTTACTCATTATTATTTTAATTACATAAGTCCATCATTAAATCTTAAACCTAATTCCCTTAGCATGATTTAAATTGGATCATTTGTCATTCTTACTTGCACTCCTGGTCTTACTTTAATTAAAATTTATTCTAAGTCTTTGGATAAATCTTCATTCTTGGTTCTTTTCATTTTATGAAGCCCTAATTGCTTCCTAATTAATCATTTAATTAAGTATCACTTCAATTTAATTTTTTCTTATGAAGTTCCTTTCGTTATTGGGTTCTTACTTTAAACTTAATGTTATTCACATGAGGAATTTATTTCTATGTCTTACCAAGTCTCAAACACCCTTATTTATCTTTAGGGTCCAAAGAATTCCTTTAAATTACTAAATTTATTTCCTTCCATTACATAATTCTCTTATTTATTTACTTGGTTAATTAAATGTCATAGTTGTATAAAGTTACATGATTAGGCCATTTTGAACCCTAGAGGCCGTGAACTTCACTAATTATTAGGATTCCAATTTTTCATTCCATCAATTACATGTTGTCAACTTGATTAGCTATGTCTTCCACTTGTTATAAATTTTTACCAAGAACCCTAATTTAGGGCCCCAAAACTGTGAGCCTCATGGAAGAGGACCAAGTCATTTTTGCTTCCAAACCAAGATTCCAATCCATCCAAATACATACATATACATAATCAATCAATCAAATAACTTAAACAATTTAACAACAACATGTAATCATATAAATCATACAAACAAAGAATAATCCTCAATAGGATTTTCTCACAATCAATTACAACACATTGTTCCTTACTACCAAGAGAGGTTGAAGAGGATTATCTCCCTCTTACCAAGAGGAGAAAACAAACAATAGAACTCCCTTGAAGCTCCCTTGAATTTTCGGATTCCACCAACACCAAAACCCTAGGGTATCAAACTTTCACAAGAATCACAATCAAAGCTTGAAAAAGGCATCCATGGTCAACATAGTGACCATGGATCACGAAAATGAAGAGAAAAAGAAAGAAGGATAGAAGCTTTACCTTAAAGCTTGAAGCTTTGTCTTGGATGACAATGGAGGAAAAATTGGTTTTAGAAGGAAACCTTTCAAATAGAAGTTGTAGAGGAGGTTGAGAGGAGTATAAAAATGGTGTTTGGGAGGAGAAAAGATGAAGAGAAATGGTGGAGGAGGGGCTGAAATTTTCGTGGTTATGGAGGGGGTAGAGAGAAAGAGGAGAAAAAGCTTGAAAAAGATGAAGGTAGAGAGAGAAAGTGCATAGGAAAATGAATGAACACTTTTTGGTTTTTGAAATTAAAGTAGTATAACTAATTTCATGAAAGCACAAATTTTCCCCCTCTAAAGTGTGCAGCAATTGTGAGGGAGGAGAGAGAAAAATTGGTTAGCTTCCTTGGGAAGTTTGGAGGAAATTTCTTAGAAGCTTCCTTGAGAAGCTTTGCACATTTCTCAATAAATTTCTTAGAAGCTTCCTTGAGAAGCTTTACACATTTCTCAATAAAGTGCAAAGTAAACTTGTCTCCTAAATTAAATACTCTTGAGCAGATGATTAATTACACTGTTAGAATTATTTTCCTAGAGAATAAAGGTTACAGTTGATGAAAATAATATTTTATTATTCATCGGATAATTTTATGATACAGCGATTTTATTTATCAGATAAAATCTCGAAGAACGCAAACCTCGTAACTGTGCCCGGCCTCAGGTTTAATAAGATCCCCTGTCGACACATCCACAGTTCAAGATTTTCCAGCCTCGGGGAAAACATTTCGTTATCCCTGTTCTGTTCAGCGCGCACGTAAAACGAAA
This sequence comes from Ormosia semicastrata, assembly GCA_029884595.1. Taxonomy (NCBI): domain Eukaryota; kingdom Viridiplantae; phylum Streptophyta; class Magnoliopsida; order Fabales; family Fabaceae; genus Ormosia; species Ormosia semicastrata. Next base: position 49,372,764 of record JAQQTO010000053.1, on the reverse strand, counting down.
AATATACTAAAATATTTGATATATTCAAAAAAATCCACAAAAATTCTCAAAAATCACAAATATTAGAAAATGACTATTCATGATAAAACAAACGATTTCCGGAGTGTTTACACTAACTTTGCTTAGTGTGCATGTAAAACGAAAAATATATTAAAATATTCAATATTTTCAGAAAAATACAAAAAATTTCTCAAAAATCAAAAATATTATAAAATGACTATTTGTGATGAAACAAATAATTTTCGGAGTGGTTACACTAACTCTGCTTAGTATGCACATAAAACAAAAAATATATTAAAATATTCGACATTTTCGGAAAAATACAAAAAAAATTTCAAAAATCACAAATATTATAAAATGACTAATTGTGGTGAAACAAATAATTTTTCAGAGCGTTACACTAACTCTGCTCAGTGCACACGTAAAACGAAAAATATATTAAAATATTTGACATTTTCGAAAAATTACAAAAAATTTCTCAAAAATCACAAATATTATAAAATGACTATTTGTGATGAAACAAATAATTTTTCAGAGCGTTACACTGATTCTGCTCAGTGTGTACGTAAAATAAAAAATATATTAAAATATTCGACGTTTTAGGAAAAATTCTAAAAAATTCCCAAAAATCATAAATATTATAAAACGACTATTTATGATGAATGAGATAATTTTCGGGATGTTACAACTCTCCCCTTCAAAAAGAAATTTCGTCCTCGAAATTTGATCTATCTTAGAATACACGTGGATATGATTGCTTATAGAACGTTTCCAGATCTTCAGCGCAATCCCAACAGCTAACTTTGAGTTTTTATGTAGAGCAACTCCCTTCATATGCCTTCAGTTGTCTTGAAGCACACGCTACTACACCTCCTATTTGCACAAGCTCACGTTCCAAAATCTAACACAAGGCATCAATAGGTACCTCAAAAGGTTCGTTGAGATCAGGCAGAATTATTACTGGTAAAGTAGTTGAGTGTTTCTTCAACCCTTGAAAATTTTCCTTATATGCATTGGTCCACACAAAATTTGACTCTCTCGTATGAGTTAGATGAGAAGTCTTGCCGCATTGAAAAATTTCTGCGACGAGTCTCTCGTATTGACCAACAAATTCCATCTGACTACGAATCTCTGTTGTAGTCGTCGGTCTTTCTCATGGAAGAGCTACTTTGACTTTCAATGGATCCATAGTCAACTCCTTCCTTTGAGATCATGTGACCCAAAAGTTGAATCGTCTCTAACCAGAATTTGCACTTGAGCAACTTCACGCATATCTTCTTCTCCTTCTTCAGGATTCGAAGAGTCACAACGAAAGGTTTAGTACGCTCCCCTGAGCATTAAGAATAGATCAGAATGTTGCCAACAAAGACAATGACAATTCTGTTTTCAACAGGGAAGAAAATCCCATTCACGAAGTCAATGAATGTTACTGACGTGTTCGTTGCACGAAACGACGCTACCAAACACTCGTAGTGCCCATAACGTGCCCGAAAAGCCGTCTTGGAAACATTATTCTACCTTCAAATGAACTCGATGATAGTTCAGAACACAAGCTGATCTTGGAGAAAACAACAGCTTCCTTCGGTTGATCTATCAAACTAATCAACCTTGACTTTAACAAGAAATGTCTCACAGATCAATTCTCATGTAATCGCGTTGCATTCGGCACTATGGTTTGAGTTAAGTTCAGGAACATCTTTTCTCAATCGAAGTACACTAGAAGTATTATAAGGGTTAGAAGGAAAAGATAATAAAGTCACTTAGTGTACTGTCAGACTCATCCGGCGAAGAACATGATACGATGCGATAAGATTTAGGAATGAGTTTCATGGATTCTAATCCAGGAACCTCCGCTTCAAGAAACACTAAGGTTCTATCGGAATAAAATAGTGAGGTATGGTCAGAAAACAACCAATCCCTTTTCTGAGGTCAAGTCTATATAGGTAAAGGCTAATAATTACATTGGCAGAAAGGTTTCAGTTTCTAACGATAATAAGATAGTTTAAACAAACTTTGTGTATTAACAACAGACTTAGAAATGAGAGGGACAGTACTCAAATCAAAAGGAAACAAATTCACAGATAATTCCAAATTCTAAAAACGAGCTCTTGAAATCTCATTGGGAACAGTCTTATAGGATATGGTTAGAAGATGGCAGAAAGGTTTCAGTTTCTAACGATAATAAGATAGTTTAAACAAACTTTGTGTATTAACAACAGACTTAGAAATGAGAGGGACAGTACTCAAATCAAAAGGAAACAAATTCACAGATAATTCCAAATTTTAAAAACGAGCGCTTGAAATCTCATTGGGAACAGTCTTATAGGATATGGTTAGAAGATAACCATTCGCTTTTTCAACATCACATCTAATTTGTAAAAGAAGTACACAAATCAGATCAACAGAAGGATTCAGTCTTTAACAGGTCATAGAGATAATTTAAACGACTTGGCTATCAAAAATAGGTTCTTAGTAGCCAAAGCAAAAATAACTTAGGCAAAAGATGACAAAGACATAAATGATCCTAATAGACTCATACAATTATTTGTCACCAGGAAATGGGTTATCCCTAGAATTATACAATGGAATCACAGGGTTATCCACTGTAGCATAGTTCTCTTCTTCATTTCGGTCTTCAGTCTGGGTGGAGGAATTAACTCTCCCTTGTTCATGAGATTTTGAGGTGCATACATCTCCAATGGAAGGCTTTGTCCTATGCAATGTACAATTTCTCGCCACATGTCCTGGCTTTCCGCACTTGAAACAAATTATTCCTTCGATCGTATAGTCCTTTGTTAAGTGGTCTTTTCTACACTTGAGGCAGATTACCCTCTTGATCTTACATTCCCTCGTTGGGCGATCTTTTCCATACTTTTTACATGTCTGTAAAAGTGTCATAGGATGACTAGGTCTGCCACCACCAGCATTACCCCCAGTTGGTTGCTATCGTCGTTGATTCCCTAGTGGTCGCGAGTACAATTTCCACTTGAACTGATTGATCATTATGTTATTCCTCCTTTGGAACTTAGGTAGTTCAGAGTTGCCCAAAAATTGACTTTCTCCCAACAAATTATGAACTTCGACTTCTAACTCCTGTTGCTGTGCGGTCCTCTGATTCGGTTGTACTGTTACGCCAGCCATTCCCTGCATTGCTTCCATAGTCGCATCCACTCCTTTGTTGTTGCGTTCCACATTCCTACGCGTACGTCTTCCGCGAGCCATTGTCTTCCTTCGAAAACAGACTGTCAAATACAATGGAAACAAGAAGTAACCATTTCAGACAATATTGTCTCCTTTCGGAAACCAAACACAAGGAGTCACACAACACAACAAGGGTGAAAATGCAAACAAATCCTAAACAAGTTCAGTCATACCAGTTGAGCTTCTTGCCAAAGGAACTTCTATTCACTTAATACGCCTAGGTGAAGTCATAGTTTTTCGTCCACACAGAACATTACACATTGAGTGAGCCAATACTCAATATCATGTAACTATGTAATAGTAGCTACGAATATTCAACCTATGGCAAGCCATGCCTTCCTTTCCCAAACATCTCTATCAAGAGATAAGGAAGTGCACAACATACAAAGAAACTTCTAACATGTCTAAGCATAGTTAATCCATACCACGACTCAACAGGATGAACTGAGCTCTGATACCACCTAATGAAACACCCCTTGATTTATTAACCATGACACAATCGTCATTATACTGCGGTCACTAAATTTTTGGTGTGCTACAACTTCTTCGTAATACTTTTCCCAATTTTGAATATATATATATATATATATATATATATATATATATATATATATATATATATATATACGTACATTTTTTTTTATATGTATATAAGGGAAATATGAGCCACGAATGCAATAATACATAAGTCATCATTAACAAATATGATTTAACAGAATATATATAAAATACAATACGTAGGACTAAATTAATTAAGTTAAAGCATACAGAGCATAGCGCATCTCTCATACCACTCACAATGAAATACATCAAGATTTACTTAAACGGCAAATATATTAAAGTTACATTATAACATAATTAATGCAGAAGAAAAAAACATAAACTACCCATAAGACATCTATGTCTAAGGAGTTGGGTACTCCATCGGATCCACCTCGGGATCCTCCCCTGGGTCATCTGAAGATATAAGGACAGGACCGAGTGCGGTCCAGCGGGGCAGTGCCCGGTTAGGATCATCGGTGCATTTACATCGGTTTGTCCCACGGTCCAGCGGGGCTACCGACTGCCCACTGTGAGACGCCCGCGCCCCGACGCCCTCAAGGTCAACAGCAGGACCCACACTAGTCTATTCGCACCCGCACTAAGGTGTGATTCAACTCCTAGGCAACATGGCCTTGACAAATAGTCCACCGGACTTTCACAATGCATGATGACTCCATGCATATATGAGGTAATGTTTATTATTACATACTTTTTTACAATATGCCACAATTGGCCAAAGTAAGCATCAACACATCATTGGTCCCTCACATGGACCCACAAGATCATATTATCAGTATTTAAATGAAATAATACACTTCCAAGGTTTATTATGGATTCTCACTTACACTCTTAATTCTTGTTTCTCTTATTCAATTAATCTTCAATTAATACATTATACTTTTAGGCACATTATGAAATTATGCTTAACTTTCTATACCCTTCTTAATAAGTTTCTCTTTTTGAGAAGTGCTATCACATTATTTATTTACTCGTTATTATTTTAATTACATAAGTCCATCATTAAATCTTAAACCTAATTCCCTTAGCATGATTTAAATTGGATCATTTGTCATTCTTACTTGCACTCATGGTCTTACTTTAATTAAAATTTATTCTAAGTCTTTGGATAAATCTTCGTTCTTGGTTCTTTCCATTTTATGAAGCCCTAATTGCTTCCTAATTAATCATTTAATTAAGTATCACTTCAATTTAATTTTTTCTTATGAAGTTCCTTTTGTTATTGGGTTCTTACTTTAAACTTAATGTTATTCACATGAGGAATTTATTTCTATGTCTTACCAAGTCTCAAACACCCTTATTTATCTTTAGGGTCCAAAGAATTCCTTTAAGTTACTAAATTTATTTCCTTCCATTACATAATTCTCTTATTTATTTACTTGATTAATTAAATGACATAGTTGTATAAAGTTACATGATTAGGCCATTGTGAACCCTAGAGGCCGTGAACCTCACTAATTATTAGGATTCCAATTTTTCATTCCATCAATTACATGTTGTCAACTTGATTAGCTATGTCTTCCACTTGTTATAAATTTACACCAAGAACCCTAATTTAGGGCCCCAAAACCGTGAGCCTCATGGAAGAGGACCAAGTCATTTTTGCTTCCAGACCAAGATTCCAATCCATCCAAACACATACATATACATAATCAATCAATTAAATAACTTAAACAATTTGACAACAACATGTAATCATATAAATCATACAAACAAAGAATAATCCTCAATAGGATTTTCTCACAATCAATCACAACACAATGTTCCTTACTACCAAGAGAGGTTGAAGAGGATTATCTCCCTCTTACCTAGAGGAGAAAACAAACAATAGAACTCCCTTGAAGCTCCCTTAAATTTTCGGATTCCACCAACACCAAAACCCTAGGGCATCAAACTTTCACAAGAATCACAATCAAAGCTTGAAAAAGGAATCTATGGTCACCATAGTGACCATGGATCACGAAAATGAAGAGAAAATGAAAGAAAGATGGAAGCTTTACCTTAAAGCTTGAAGCTTTGTCTTGGATGACAATGGAGGAAAAGTTGGTTTTTGAAGGAAACCTTTCAAATAGAAGTTGTAGAGGAGGTTGAGAGGAGTATAGAAATGGTGTTTGGGAGGAGAAAAGATGAAGAGAAATGGTGGAGGAGGGGCTTAAGTTTTTGTGGTTATGGAGGGGGTAGAGAGAAGGAGGAGAAAAAGCTTGAAAAAGATGAAGGTAGAGAGAGAAAGTGCATAGGAAAATGAATGAACACTTTTTGGTTTTTGAAATTAAAGTAGTATAACAAATTGCATGAAAGCACAAATTTTCCCCCTCTAAAGTGTGCAGCAGCCGTGAGTGGAGTGTGAGGGAGGAGAGAGAAAAATTGGTTAGCTTCCTTAGGAAGCTTGGAGGAAATTTCCTAGAAGCTTTCTTGAGAAGCTTTGCACATTTCTCAATAACGTGCAAAGTAAGCTTGTCTCCTAAATTAAATACTCTTGAGTAGATGATTAATTACACTGTTAGAATTATTTTTCCAGAAAATAAAGGTTACAGTTGATGAAAATAATATTTTATTATTCATCGGATAATTTTATGATACAACGATTTTATTTATCAGATAAAATCTCAAAGAACGCAAACCTCGTAATTGTGCCCGGCCTCAGGTTTAGTAAGATACCCCATCAACACATCCACAGTTCAAGGTTTTTCAGTCTCAGGGAAAACATTTCGTTATCCCAGCTCCGTTCAGTGTGCACGTAAAACGAGAAATATACTAAAATATTTAATATTTCCAGAAAAATCCACAAAAATTCTCAAAAATCACAAATATTAGAAAATGACTATTCATGGTAAAACAAACGATTTCCAGAGTGTTTACACTGATTCTGCTTAGTGTGCACGTAAAATGAAGAATATATTAAAATATTCAACATTTTCAGAAAAATGCAGAAAATTTCTCAAAAATCACAAATATTATAAAATGACTATTTGTGATGAAACAAATAATTTTCGGAGTGTTTACACTAACTCTGCTTAGTGTGCACGTAAAATGAGAAATATATTAAAATATTCGACGTTTCCGAAAAAATACAAAAAATTTTCCAAAAATTACAAATATTATAAAATGACTATTTGTGATGAAACAAATAATTTTTCAGAGCGTTACACTGACTCTGCTCAGTGCGCACGTAAAATGAGAAATATATTAAAATATTTGATATTTTCGAAAAATTACAGAAAATTTTCCAAAAAACACAAATATTATAAAATGACTGTTTGTGATGAAACAAATAATTTTTCAGAGCATTACACTGACTCTGCTCAGTGCACATGCAAAACGAGGAATATATTAAAATATTTGACGTTTCAAGAAAAATTTTGAAAAATTCTCAAAAACTATAAATATTATAAAACGACTATGTATGATGAATGAGATAATTTTTGGGATGTTACAGCAACTATGGCATTTATATTACATAGCAGAATGTATGATGCCTAAGTCAGGTCTTCTTTCAGACCATCTACTATGACTCTATGCTCTATGCCATTAGGTAGAGTTCTTTGATCCACTAGTTGAGCACCCTTGAGAAATTGACCAAGGTAAAGTAGCATAATGGAGAATGAAGCCAAAGAATGACCCAAAACCTTTGTACTAAGTTATGCTGGTGTAACAGTGGATGAATCAAATAATCCATAAGGGTGACACAGTAGGCAGTGGAATTGGTGCAGTGCTTTGGGCGGAAGAAGACGATAGTGGCAGTCACCTACTACAAGCGCAGCCGCAGCCTCATCAAGATCAATAGATACCCTATTGAGCTGGTGGAGCAGAGATCCTACAGTTCAAGGCCTTCGAGCCTATCCTTCTCCTCGGAAGACACCACTTCATTGGCATGGACATGAGGATCTATATGAAAGGTGGGGGCTACACATCCCATATCTACACTGTAACACCTATAGAAGCATGATAGATTTGTATATGATTACGGAGGTAGCCTAATATCTGATTATCATGCCTGTAAATTTTTGTGACTGTCTAAGCACGTTTAATCATTTTGCTGTAGCTCTATGTGTGAAATATACCTATTTTCAACCCCGATTTTAACTTAAACAGCTTTGTTAGTGGAAATAAGTCTGGAGAACTTGTTTCTAGGTCATAAATATGTAGAAGTAGATATGGTTAAAGTTTGAGATTTATCGAAGTTAGTTTAACATTTTTAAGCATACTAGTTGTATGTTTTAGTGTTGGATTGACCCCCAGCAGATATATAAAAATATGAAAATGGTGTAACAAGATTTTTAATGAATCTTAGGATTTATTATAAGCTTGTTGGAAGTTAGGAAACTTGATTTGGTGATAACCAAGCATTCTTAACTGTTCGGGTGAATAGTGGTCACTTAAGTGACCTAAAGGACATGGCCCTTGTTTCTATTTCTTGACCTATTTAAGGCTAAAATGAGAAGTTGTTCTCATTCTCACTTCCTCATCTCACAGCTACCACAAGAAAAGCAAAGGAGAAGGGAGATCAAGTTGTTAAGGGAGAAGGATCAATAACCAAGCAAGAGAGAGAGCTTAGCTTTGCAGATAAATGGTTAACCGACTTCATTTCTAGGAATTAAGGTAGGGGGAACCTTGGTTTTCACACTTTCTTTCCATATTCTTCATTAGGTTCTTGAGAGTGCTTAATGTGAATAATGGATTCATAGTGTAATTTTGGTGTTTTCAGCTTGAGTCTTGTTAGAGAACTTGAGGATGACTTATTTTTGCATTGTTGGGTGTATAGGAATGGAATTCCAGCCTTTGAATGCCTTTAATTCCCTTTTAGTTCAGATTTAGGGTTTTAGGTTGGTGATTTTTCATGATTTTTGATTTTGAGTGAAATTAAAGTGGATTAAGAGTTACTATGTGTAGTTGGACGTTATTAGAGGTTGAAAATCACCTGCAATCGAGTTTTGAGTGATTGGAAGAGGGTCTAGTTCAATTAGAACAGTACCCGTATTCGTAGAATTCTACAGATTCTGAGTTCTGCAATGGGTGCCGCAGCATGACATTTGGAGTGTCGTAGCATAAAGAAGAACAGGGGTGCACGCCGCGGTGTGGCACATGAGTGTCGCGACGTAGGCAACATTTTTCTTGCCAGTACTTGAACCCGTGGCTTGGGTGCCACAGTATGGCACAAGGCATGCTGCGGCGTGAATGCTAGAAAGCAACTAGATGTTGTGTTGGGTTGCCTTAGAGTCTTCCAAGAGTGTAGTTTCTTTGTTTATATTTCTTTTTGAGTATTGAGACTCTAATAGGAGTATTTAATGAACTGGTTGTATGGTGAATGTAAATCAATTTGTATGTTAATTATTGTGGTATTTAACATTATTGTATTTCATGTTGATAGTTAGGAATGTAAATCAATTGACATGCTAGTTATTAGCATTATTGTTGTTCCTTAACTATGTTGATGAGGGTGAGTCCTCATTGTAGTGATCAAATATAATTTTGAATAAGTAGGTAACCAACCCTTCCTATCATAGTGATCATTGTTGAAGACTGCGTTGATGAGGATGGTTCAAGTCCCTCACTACCCGGGATGAAGACTGCTGGAATTGGGTTTCCAGTGTTTGTTCAAAGCTTATGGAACCGGGTTCCTTTGTTTTATTCAAGACTCATGCATATCATGACATTACCATGGAACTGGGTTCTTGTAAATGATTTTATACATTTTGCATTACATATTTAGGTTACTGCATAGGCATGAATACTAGACATAACTTGGCAGAGCATGGCGATTGTATGAGCGATTGCTATCATGACATATTCATGCATTGCAGTTATATGGCCAATTTCGTGTCTTTGAGATGGAGATGTTGTTTGCTTCTGTGATTGAAGTGTTAATTTAGTAATTGACTATATTATCTATTTGTATATGTATATGCGTATAATGGTATTGGAATACTTCTATCGAGATTTGTTTTTCTCATCCCGATTGTGTTGCCATGTAATTCTAGGTGCTAGGTTGTCAAAAGGGAAGGAAAAGATGAACGAAGATTAGTATAGTTATATGCTTTTTGATGATAAAGCTTGTATAATATGTTAGTTTTTGTTGTTGTTGTAAAAGTTTATGTATTACAATGTGCCTTGGAGGCAGTGATGTATATATATAACCTTTGTTATCGTGGCTCTCTATATTTACTCATTGTGTATGAATGATATGGGTTAGTAGTTGGATGTTAGAAGTGGCATGGTCAATATTAATTATTCTTTTATATGACAATATATCTGAATAATAAATATTGGGATGTTACATACATCATCTGCCAAAGCATAACAAAGGCACTCGTGGCCTTCTACCAAAAGTATGTGGATGAATCAGAACCAAGTAAGTGATTCAAGAGCAAAAGTGAACCAAAGCCATAACCAATCCATCTGGGTAAGTATGATTCATCCAACCCAGGTATCCCCAATATGAAGCGAAGAATGGAGAGGTTGAGGTGTTGTTATTGCTAGGTTATGTTAGGTGGTGGTCATGGGCATGATGGGTGGTGAATACATCAAAGATCAGTACCTAAATATGAAGTTCCGGTTGGAGGGCAGTGAATTTGAGGAATTCTAGGTACAGAGAACCATTCTAATGGCCACTCAAATGGAGCATCATCATGGTTTCCAAATACACTAGCCCAAGTGGGCCATAGTCCCTCCCCCTTCTCCCTAAAATGCAGATGGAACACACTTGATGTCCAACGAAACTATCCAACTTCCATCCACCGTATGCCATGCTGGAGTATTTTGTTGACTCAGTTTCGTTCATTCATTTTCTCATTTTCGTTCCCTCATTTTCTCCTTTTCGTTCCCTCTCATTCTGATTTCTTTCTTTCCTTTAATTGTTTCAAACTTTCCTCTTATTCCTTCTCTCATTCTGGTCGTTTAATTGTTTCAGACGTTCCTCTCATGCCCTCTAACTCTCTGTTTCTCCCATCTCTTCTCTAAATCTCAGTGCCATCTTCATCCCAAAGTCGCCATCACAGTCCAATTCTAACCACCAAAACCAACACCCTATCAATCGTTACCCAAACCCCGCACGCTCCACCTCTGCCCAAATCCTCAAACACAAAAACACAGAGGAGAAAAAAACCCTGAACCCCTAAACCCAGAGCCCCATATGCTGAACCTCTAGCCAAGAACCCATCGTACGCACCACACCTACCAGCCATTGTGTTCTCCTTTTACCCATTGTCCCACACCGTTGAATGTGCATCATCCGAGTCACCACACATAGGGCATCTTGTTACTGAGTCGTGTGAGGAGAACTCTGTCATCCAGACCTATGTTGTTGCCTCCTCTGGCATAGCCTTTAGCGACACCCTCTTTCATTCTCTCTACTATATAGAATCTTTTTGAATGAGATTATATATTAATGTTGTGACCCTTTTTTATTTCATGGGTTAAAATTTGATGTGTGATTAATTCTAGATAGTATGCTTATTAGCTTTGAAATTGGCAATAAATGCATGAGGAATTAGATTTTTTGTATCAATTTTTATTCTAAAGTATGCTAGTTTGTGGTTGTGGTGGATATGGATTAAGCACTAGTGGTTTGTAGTACTATTGACCTTGGCAATCTGATTCGTCAAAAAGGAAAGGGAAATCTGGTTTGTTGTTTTGTTTTCATTTATATGCTTGTTGTTGATACTCAATTTTGTCCATAATTTTTTTTATTTTTGTTACTTAATCAAAGTATGAACACTCAATTTTGTCCATAAAGTTTATTTCTAAACCTTGAAAAAATGAATGAAAATCTAAATAAAAAATAAAAAGAAAAAATGAAAAAAATGAAGAAAGTTGAAAAACTAAAGTGTCTAAGTCCCACATTGGAGAAGCCATGCTCCTTCCCCCTCCCCTCCTTCTATATAAAGGGGTGATTCTCATTTGTTTTGGACACATTTAAAAATTTTCACACTTGGACTTAATACTAAGTATAGAGCCCGAGAACTTTAATACTTTTTTTACTTAGGCTTAATATTAAGTATAAGAGTCCGAGATTTTAGTAAAAAAAATTTTCTTCCATGCAAGTGGGTTGCTTTTCAAGGTTCGATTTGAAAAGAACGCGTGAGACTCTGTGCAGAATTCTTTGAGCATCGCATTTTTATACGCCTTGGAGGTAAGCTTGCTCTCTCTCTCTCTTTTTTTTTTTTTTTTTTTGGTTTGTTTGTATTTTTTATTTTTATTTTTTATTTATTTTTACCTTTTTTAATTTTATTTTTATCTTTCATCTGGGTTTAAGTAAAAAATAAATTTGGGCCTTCTTTTTTTTTTTTTGCTTGCTTGGGCTTGAGATATTTCCTTTTTTAAAGAAAAAGAAAGTTTTGAAATTAAGTAATTAGGACTTTTAAGAAAAGAATCTAAAAATATATAAAAAAGAGAAAAAAATTTAAAAAAAAATAAAAAATGAAAATAAAAAATGTTAAAGGATAAAAAATAATAATAACAAAAAAATTTGTTTTGCATTGTTGTGTTTAATTTGGTTTGTATGTTATTTTTATTGTATTTATCTAGCTCATGATATGACAATGTATTGTTTGTATAGTTACTTGGTTGTCTTTGTGCACGTCTTAAAATAAAACAAATAAAATAAAAATATTTTAATCCATGCAATGATCAATGATAGTGATTGAATAGCGGATACTATCTCCAATGTCATTTGAATCATAAAGGTTTATTAAGTAGCTTGGTGTTAACTTGAACCTCGTGCAAGAATAGATTTGTTTTCAAACAAAATTCCTTTCTCAAAAATCTCTTTCTTAATTAAAATCAACCAACCCACAATCATTTTCTAAAGAACTACGTGACTTTGAGTTTCCCATTGCACCAGGGGATACGTAGGAGCAGAAATTCATTTCTGTCAAGCCAAAAATTAAATTTTCACAATTTGATTGTTTCTTTGCTTTCTTTTCTCTTTTTAAAATAAAATAAAAATAAAAATAAAAAAATAAAAAATAAAAAAATTAGTTACAATGTCTTTTTCTAAAAAGGGGTAAAAATAAATATATTTGAGATTATTAAAATTTGCACAACTAACTTAAGGTACCGTTCTTAGAACGGGCAGTGTAGGGTGCTAATACCTTCCCTACCTGTAATCGACTCCCGAATCCAAACTCATTTTCAAAAAGACCAGTTTTCCTGATTAAAGGGTTTTTCTAATGTTTTTTCAATTTAAATAAATATTGGTGTTGACTCCATTGATTTTTATATTTTTTCAATCGTCCCGTCGCGATCCCAATTGCGACACCTGTTGATGGTATTGTAATATTGTAAGTTATCCATTATGAATGGATTTATGACAACGTCTTTCATTATTTGTTGGTCAATCTAGATAAACCTGATAATTAATATTTTTGTATTTTATATTAATGTGTTATGTTCAGTTTTGAGTTATCAATAATCATAGTTGAACCTATTATTTTCATTTAAGGTTTGTTTGTTGTCGTTGATTAGTTAGTTTTCTTGACTAGTTGTATTATAACCTAATTCAGATTTATGAAACAAGAGAATAAAGGATTGAGGATGGTGAAAACAACTTTACACCTCTTAGAAATAACTAATCATGGATATGTGACCTGTTCACCCCATCTTTGAGAACTGATATCTGGATTCACTAGTTACAGAAATATATTAACCACTTATTTATAATGTATAAACCAGTTACAGAAACTGATACACTAATGGATTAACCAATTAATGAGACTCACCACAAATCCTTGAACATTAATCATTTACTCCCAAGGTGTTAAAAATAACCTTACTCCTCTTAAAAAATAACTAGTCATGGATGTGTGACAAGTTCACCCCATCTTTGAGAACTGATTTCTGGATTCACCAGAAACTTATGAAGATTAATCACTTATTTGTAAAATATTAATCAGTTACAAAAACTGATAAACTAATGGATTAACCAATTAATGAGACTGACCACAACTCCAAGAACATTAACCATTTACTTCCAATAGGTTAAAAACAACCTTACACATATTAAAAAATAACTAGTCATGGAGGTGTGACCTATTCACCATATCTTTCAGAACTGATTTCTAGATTCACCAGTTACAGAAATAGATTAACCATTTATTTGTAATGTATTAACCAGTTACAAAAACTGATACACTAATGGATTAACCAATTAATGAGACTTACCACAACTCTTTGAACATTAACCATTTACTCCCAAGGTGTTAAAAATAACCTTACACCTCTTAAAAAACAACAAGTCACGGATGTGTGACAAGTTCACCCTACCTTTGAGAACTGATTTCTGGATTCACCAGAAACTTATGAAGATTAATCACTTATTTGTAATGTATTAATCAGTTACAGAAACTAATAAACTAATGGATTAACTAATTAATGAGACCGACCACAACTCCATGAACATTAACCATTTACTCCCAAGGGGTTAAAAATAACCTTACACTTCTTAAAAAATAACTAGTCATGGATGTGTGACCCGTTCACCCCATCTTTGAGAACTGATATATGGATTCACCAGTTACAGAAATAGACTAATCACTTATTTGTAATGTATTAACCAGTTATAGAAATTGATACACTAATGGATTAACCAATTAATGTGACTCACCACAACTCCTTGATCATTAATCATTTACTTCCAAGATGTTAAAAACAACCTTACACCTCTTAAAAAATAACTAGTCATGGATGTCTTACAATTTCACCCCATCTTTGAGAACTAATTTCTGGATTCACTAGAAACTAATGAAGATTAACCACTTATTTGTAATGTATTAACCAGTTATAGAAACTGATAAACTAATAGATTAACTAATTAATGAGACTGACCACAACTCCATGAACATTAACCATTTACTCCCAACGGGTTAAAAATAACCTTGCACCTCTTAAAAAATAACTAGTCATGGATGTGTGACCTGTTCACCCCATCTTTGAGAACTGATTTCTGGATTCACCAACTACAGAAACAGATTAACCACTTTTTTGTAATGTATTAACCAGTTACAGAAACTGATACACTAATGGATTAACCAATTAATGAGACTCACCATAACTCCTTGATCATTAATCATTTACTCCCAAGATGTTAAAAACAACCTTACACCTCTTAAAAAACAACTAGTCATGGATGTGTGACAAGTTCACCCTATCTTTGAGAACTGATTTTTGGATTCACCAAAAACTAATGAAGATGAACCACTTATTTGTAATGTATTAACCAGTTACAGAAACTGATAAACTAATGGATTAACCAATTAATGAGACTAACCATAACTCCATGAACATTAACCATTTACTCCCAAGGGGTTAAAAGTAACCTTGTACCTCTTAAAAAATAACTAGTCATAGATGTGTGACCTGTTCACCCTATCTTTGAGAATTGATTTCTGGATTCACCAGTTACAGAAACAGATTAACCACTTTTTTGTAATGTATTAACCAGTTACAGAAACTGATATACTAATGGATTAACTAATTAATGAGACTTACCACAACTCCTTGAACATTCATCATTTACTCCCAAGGTGTTAAAAACAATCTTACATCTCTTAAATAACAACAAGCATGGATGTGTGATAAGTTTACCCCATCTTTGAGAACTGATTTCTAGATTCACCAGAAACTGATGAAGATTAACTACTTATTTGTAATATATTAACCAGTTACAGAAACTGATAAACTAATGGATTAACCAATTAATGAGACTAACCACAACTCCATGAACATTAATTATTTACTCCCAAAGGGTTAAAAACAAGCTTACACCTCTTAAAAAATAACGAGTCATGGATGTATGACCTGTTCACCCCATCTTTGATAACTTATATATGGATTCACCAGTTACAGAAACATATTAACCACTTATTTGTAATGTATTATCCAGTTACTGAAACTGTACACTAATGGATTAACCAATTAATGAGACTCACCACAACTCCTTGAACATTAATCATTTAGTCCCCAAGGTATTAAAAACAACCTTACACCTCTTAAAAAATAACTAGTCATGGATGTGCGACAAGTTCACCCTATCTTTGAGAACTGATTTCTGGATTCACCAGAAACTGATGAAGATTAACCACTTATTTGTAATGTATTAGCCAGTTATAGAAACTGATAAACTAATGGATTAAGCAGTTAATGAGACTGACCACAACTCTATAAACATTAACTATTTACTCCCAAGGGGTTAAAAATAACCTTACACCTCTTAAAAAATAACTAGTCATGGATGTGTGACCTGTTCACCCCATCTTTGAGAACTGATTTCCGGATTCACCAGTTACAGAAATAGATTAACCACTTATTTGTAATATATTAACCAGTTACAAAAACTGATAAACTAAAGGATATTCACCACAAAACCGTGGACATTGCCCAGTGCTTCCTACAATATTATCCAAAAAACTACATACCCCAACTCCATACCTTTAGTAATTCGTTTGGAAGTAGTTTACACCCACTGTTGGGAACTCATTTTAGGATTCACCAGAAACTCATAGAGATTAACCATTTATTCCTAATATATTAACCAGTTAATTTGGATTTACCAAGTAATGAGATTCACCACAAAACCATGGATATTGACCAATTCATCCTAATATATTAACTAGAAAATTTACACATCTAAGTAGTGACTCCACTAGCAAATTATATGTAAGTAGTTTATCCCCTATTTTAGGATTCACTAGATACTAATAGAGATTAACCACTTGTTTCTAATATATTAACCACTTAATTTGGATTCACCAAGTATTGAAAACTCTTTTTTGGATTCACCATAAACTGATAGAGATTAACCACTTAGTATTTGTTTGTTAATAATAGGTGTATGAGTCACCGTTAATAATGTGCTTGGTAAGAAAAATGTTGAAATCTGAGTTTGAACACTGTATGAATATGAATTTGGCAGATTGTATTTTTCTTTGGTCTTTTTTTTTTAACTCTTGATTTATTCATTAACTTAAGTGTCTAATTTGTTATTCCTTAGGCTTAGGGAAATTTAAATGACACATGTCGAGTACAAAATTATAAAGTTGGTGCATGTCTATGAGTTCTTTTATATTGAAATTAGGGAGTAGATTGAAGAAGTTTATAGCCTCTATCTTTAAGTTGTGATACTGGTTCAACCTTGTTTGGCTTAATTCTTGAATCATATAACTCACTTGAGGCCAAGTTAGTGAATTGTAATGCGTGATATAGTTTGGAGTCCTGTAAGTATGGTTGACTGTTGATATAGCTGGCGAGTTTGCTTGGTTGTTTAACTTCATTTGGTAGGAAAAATATGTATGTTGGAAGCCTGTGTTCATTAAAGAATAGATATGAGTAAAAAACCCTTATATATTTATTGATTGGGTGTTGTTGATTCGTTGGGTTGACATTAGGGAGTTTTGTCTTTTGGGGAAATCTTCCAATAAGCAAGTTTTGACCAATACGGTTGATTACCTTGTTCTTCATTTGTGTTTTAATCTTGCTGAAATAGTGAAATTTCATACTTGGTCTTTTGTATATGCAGAATACTTCCATGAATAGCTCACGGGTAAGATAGGGGTGTGATTTGTCCAATACCAATCTGGTAACTAACTTGGTTAATATAGAAAAAACTGTGATATGTGTTTGGCTATGCAAATATGTTGACCAATTTGTTCTCATAACGTAGAAGGTGCGATTGAGGCATGTTTACACACCGAGGTTGTTGACTGACGTGAATAGCTCATTAACGGATGCCCAAAAGTTTTGAATTGAGTCTACCCCATTCAAGTCACTGTTATATATGTTGAAGAATTTAGAAATCAACTATGTCTTGTTGTGGGAGTTAGTGTGTAAATAGGATGAAAGAGGTGCGGAATTTAGAATTAGGGGTAGGGTTATCCCATTCAGTCCATTAGATGTGTGCTTGGCACTTGGCTTACGGATTGCAGGGGAACGAGTAACCCCACGTGACGATGGAGTCGGTCAAACTCTGTCATTATTTAAGGGGGGCAATGTAACCCTTAGCACGGTTTATTATGAGCTGTATCAGCATGTAGGGAACAACAACGTGGATAACTTTTGTCAACTTTATATCCTACTTGCTTTTGGGGAGTTCTATTTTCCCGTTACAGGTGTCCATATGCATTCTGCCTTCACACACCTGTTAGATGAGTTGGACTCCCTAGATAATTATAGCTGAGGTTTGGCAGTGTATGATTTTTTGGTGGATGACCTGACTCGAGTTGCACGTGCAGTGAACGAGGGTAAGAATACCTCCCAAATCCATTTAATAGGATGTGCTGCACTTCTGCAGGTACTTGTTTGTTATTTACTATGCTTCCTGGTTCTTATAATTGTTTCATGCAATATTGTAGCTTTTTTCTGTTCTTTTCTTATTGCATCATTTTGATTAACCAGAAACATGATTTTCTACAAGGTTTGGGCTCTTCATCACCTGTCATTGTGCCCCACATCAATTGTGATAATTGCTCAATCTTTCCTATGTTACTTGAATTACCACGTGTTTAGGGGGGAGGAGAAAGTGCGCACGACATTTGAAAAAAACAAGGTAACGTATAACTTTTAAATGGTGTGTGTACTGCTGTGACATTTGTACGAAAATGTCTTTGTATAAAAAAAAATATCTAATATTTAACTGTAGTAGTCAGCCTTCACCATACTCGTTAACTACGTATCTGTTGGTTGTTAACATGTAGGTAACTGAAGATCTAGTTGCCTCGAGGGAAGAGCAACAGATTGATATAGTCAGGGATGCATACACACAAAAGCAGCAACATGGTGTTGGATATCGGCGGCCAAGGCCATTTGATGTGGACGAGCTTGCTAGTGATATTTCTTGGGTGGTTGCTGAGAACGTGCAAATAAAGAAAAGGATTTCTATTCTGGAGACTGGAGTGAGCACACTGAAACAGCTATTATTACATTGTTCAGTGCCTCCACCGAGCGATGAACAATCGCCTGCACTTGGCTTCCTTTCAGCTGCACATGTTAGCTACTCTGATACACACCTGAACCTAGTGACAGACGTCACTAACTCCAACATTTGCACTCAGGTTAAAGCTCAGCCCAGGAAGCGTGTTCAAGACAAATGCACCCGAACTCAATACACTGACCTGTAAAAGAATAAGAAGACAATGCCTCCACCACAAAGTACACTATTGGGCAGTCTTGTGTGTAATCAGAGTGCTAAGAAAGCAAATCTGCATAGAAGGCTTTTTACCTACTACACCAGAGTGCTTAAAAAAGAGGAGCACGATTCCAAGTGAGCTTTTGAACTACCAACATGGCATGCTTGATAAGTATAATACTAATTTAACTTGGGCTAACATTTATCATTTGCATATTGTAAATATAGATAACAGTTATAGCAATTAAGTAAGCATAAACTCTTTTGTTCACAAACAACACAGACCACAAATATTAGTGGAGCATGTCTAGTTGAAATTATTACTTAGAGTGGGAAACTAGCTAGAAGTCGATGTTCAAGTAAGTCTAATTCCTTTCATTCTTGCGATAATGTACACTATTGTCTAGGTTGCTTGAAACTATTTACGATTGTTTGTTTTCTTTTTATTCTTCATGTCTCTTCCATTCTATGTTGCCGACGAATCTCAGTGGATATGTAACTGGTTTGCTGTGTGATTATCTTTAAACAATTTGTTTTGGGTTATGGTGTAGGGCGGTGGTCAGACTCTATGGTCAGTTTCTTACCATTGCAGATGCATTTTGCATGAAATAAAGAGGGTGAGTCAACAACTTAGTAAGAATGAATTATGTTCAACTCATGATTTATATTATGTATATCATACCTACTTATTGCATTAGTTCACATAGAAAGACCTTTTTTAATTTACGTTTTCAGGTTATTATGTTGGTTGCAAGGGTTTTGTGGAAGAAGAAATGGAGCGAGCACGAAGAGTGACCCGTCACATGTTTAGCACCGCGTTTATGGTAACAACAACATGCTCAATTAACTTAGAATTGTATGACCATTCATAATGAAACACTAACTGAATGTCGGTTATTTATAAAATGTAGGATTTGGTGAAAAGTGGACTGCAGCATTCCAAATCACTTCGCCACAGGCCCTGGCGGAGTATTAACAACTTCATGCCTCGTGCTGAAGTGGGATATGATATCACCCAATGCAATTTGATAACTTGTAAGCATTATGTGTAAAAAATGACATGTGTTTGGCTACATACACTTTATTGGGCCACATATGGGATTGGGCTACATATGGGGTTTAACCTATCATTTACCAAACATGGATTGTGTATAGTGTTTTATTTTCTTAAAATTGCATAAGACATTATGTTCTAACTATAATGCACATCACTATCATATGTCTACATTGTCAAATAACTATGTCAAATAAAAAAGAATTTCAGGAATAGTAGTACTTATGTATGGATATTACAAGGAACACATTCAATGAAATTGGATACATTTCTTCATGTAGATATTGGCTCCCATCGTGTTCGACGGCCATTGGTGGTGTTATGCGTTGGATCCGAGAATGAAAAAGTTGTATGTGTTGGATTCATTGGGCAGTTACCATGACACTGAAAAAGCTAGGCTAGACGTTTTAACGGTATTACAATCCTCTAATGCCATTGTAATTTGTAATGTATTAGTTGTGCTATATAATTTGAATTTTAACTTTACTTTGAATTTGTAGAAGCTTCGGTTTGAAGAAGTTTTGTAGTTAATTAGCTCAACCTTGGAGAATCACATACCTTTAGAGCTAGTGGAGGTTGACTTGCCCCGACAGCGTAACTCATGAGTAGAGTTGCACTATTTAAAAAATAGTATTTGTTATATTGAGGCATAAGTGTTTAATTTTTCTCTTTGTGCTTGCTGGTATGTTATTGAATTAGGGATGATTGCGGAATGTACGTTATGAAGTACATGGAGATATGGGATGGACACAAAATGTTTGGAGATAAGACTATCCCCGAATGGGAAGAGGTGAGGGAGTTATTTTGTTTTCTGATTTAACAATTACATTCTGTTAGAATTTTTATTTATTCGTACTATAATGGTACAGGGAGTAGTCATGCAAATGCAATGTGACTTATTATGTGGCTGGATCTTGCATCCGAACAACGAGTGCAGAGAAGAAGTTTTAAAAGCTGCAAATGCTATGGAGTTGCTATCTTGATTTGTAAATTTTATTCTACACTCTTTAGCTTGACTCCACGTGTTTAGTTATTGTAATGCCTCACTGTTGATAATGTATAGGGATACATATTGTGATAAATAGTCAATAGATGACTTTTATTTTTAAACCAAATGTATTATTTTGAATAAACTTTATTTATGAACTCTTTACTTGCAACATTTAGAATATTCGAAGTTGAAAGAAATATCAAAGTTACCCTCACCATTGGGAACTCTTAGTGGATTAACCAGTTACTTATACTAATTAACCACATTTATGTAACATATTAACTAGTTATATTAGAACTAACCAAGTAATGAGAGTCACCACAAAATCATGTACTTATTTACTCCCAACGTGTGAACCACATCATTACACAACCAAACTCCAACTATTACTTCATTCATAACACTATTGCCCCCACTATTGGGACCTGCTTTTTATATTTTTAGAAACATGTAGATATTTCACTACTTTTTCTATGACATTCTGACTATTTACTCCCAACTTATTAAAAACAACATTACATATGTCAGTTCCAATTAGTATATGTTGTCTAACTAATTTGCCCCCACTATTGGGAACTGATGTTACCATTAACCAGAAACATATACATATTAACCACTTTTTCCCTAATGTATTAACCAGTTATATTGGAGCTCACCAAGTAATGAGATTCACCACTTTTTCCATATTATCCTAACCATTTACACTCAACTTATTAAAAATAATATTACACATGTCAACTCTAACTACCATTTCATTTCCACCCACTACTGGGAACTGATGTTACCATTAACCAAAAATATATACATATTAACCACTTTTTCCTAATGTATTAACCAGTTATATTGGAGCTCACCTAGTAATGAGATTCACCACTTTTTCCATATTATCCTAACCATTTACACCCAATTTGTTAAAAACAATATTACACATGTCAGACATGTATCTTGGACCACCAGGAGTTCAGAAAAAGTAAGGAAAAGGGAAGTAGCAGCAGAAGCCAGGTAGCCGAGCGGCCAACTGGCCACTGGGCGATGGAGGGCCAGAATGCTCACCAAACAAAAATAGCCTAGGTCGCCAAGCAGCTAACTGGTCGTTGGGCTATGGAAAGTCAGAATGCCCACTAAACAAAAATAGCCCATATGCCGGGCGGCCAACTGGTTGCTAGGCGATGGAAAGTCAGAATGCCCACTAAACAAAATAGCCCATGTAGCTGGGTGGCCAACTGGCCGCTGGGCGATGGAGGGGCAGAATGCTCACTAAAACAAAAATATCTCAGGTCGCCTTGTTGGATTCTTAACTTAATGCTTTTTCCTTTTTAAAATCACCTAAGGAATTAGGGATTTTAACTAGGAGTTAAGGTTCTTGTGCCTAAGGAATTAGGACTTGGATATTTTGGAGAATCCGATAACGAAATAGAAGTAAAAATTTGTTTTAACCCCAAATTAATATGCAGCAAATGAAATCAAATGAAACTTGATCCCAATTCTTTCTTATCTTTGAATTCCTATCTCTTTTGTGTTCTAAGTGTTTGTTATTTCAAAGCTAAAATACCAAAAGAATCTGTTTCTTTAATTTAATTTCTTGCATGCTTAGTTGTTTACAATTGAACTCCCTTTGAACAAAAGTTCTGTTTGAATAGTAGCTAAGTTCGTGAATTAGTAATTGGTCATTGATCCCTGAGAATGATATCCGATTTTCTCAACATTTTTATTACTTGACGATTCGGTACACTTGTCGTGGTCCCATCACACATGTCAACTCCAACTAGTACTTCATTTTTAACTAGTTTATCCCCACTACTAGGAACTGATGTTTACATTAACCAGAAACATGTACATAATAACCATTTTTTCTTAATGTATTAACTAGTTATATTTGAGTTCACCAAGTAATTAGATTCACCACTTTTTCCATATTATCCTAACCATTTTTACACCCAACTTGTTAAAAATAATATTACATATGTCAACTCCAACTAGTACTTCATTTCTAACTAGTTTGCCCCCACTACTGGGAACTGATGTTACCAT
The DNA here is from genome assembly GCA_029884595.1 of Ormosia semicastrata. Taxonomy (NCBI): domain Eukaryota; kingdom Viridiplantae; phylum Streptophyta; class Magnoliopsida; order Fabales; family Fabaceae; genus Ormosia; species Ormosia semicastrata. The sequence continues at coordinate 49,349,811 of JAQQTO010000053.1, read as the reverse complement.
TAACCAAAAACATGTACATAATAACCACTTTTTTCTAATGTATTAACTAGTTATATTTGAGCTCACCAAGTAATTAGATTCACCACTTTTTTCATATTATCCTAACCATTTGCACCCAACTTGTTAAAAATAACATTACACATGTCAACTCCAACTAATACTTCATTTCTAACTAGTTTGCCCCCACTACTGGGAACTGATGTTACCATTAACCAGAAACATGTACATATTAACCACTTTTTCTTAATGTATTAACTAGGAATCAAGGAAATTGTTATTCCTATCATTAATTCCCTATTTATGTGGGATATGATTAACATTCATATCTCTTAATGAGATTTTGAGTGAATTATGCCTTGCAAATAGGTAGATGCTAGCGCACAATAATATCTGGATACTATTTTTACGACCTGGGTGCTTCAAATTCGTAGACCCATATCCTTGTCCAGAACAACTACCACCTAATTTTTGCACATTTTTTAAAGGAGGATAAGAACGACTTTAGCTGTGATACTTATACTTAATGTACATATTTCTTACACTGTCTATGTTTAAATTTTAAATCTGACATCGTTGATTCAAGCAATTAGTCAGGTATAAACAAGCTAGCAAGCCTGAATTCGTCATGTGAAAAAATAAATAAATAAATAGAATAGAATAGTAGGAGTTACTGCCAAATCTGTAGAAAAGCATAAACTTTGAAGACTATACATGAGATTCCACTCAAAAAAAGGACAAATGAAGCCAAAGACAGTTGCTTCAATACTCCACATAATGTCTATTGGAAAATAATCTAGAAAAGTTATTATCAATAAGAAATGCAAAAGCCGAGAGCAACCAAAGACTAAAATAATCTCAAAGGAAGTTCATGAAACCACGAATCAAAGAGTTATAGGCTTACTCATGTATAGTACTACAACATTTTTTTTTTGTGAATATATGTACAAGTTGCAGCAGCAGAAAACTACCATAAATAACAACAATAAACAGCATCCAAAATCCCAAGTCCTCTTATTCACTTCTATCTCCCGGTACACCATCAATAATCTTTATCTTATCAAACAAGGAGGGCTTTAGTCCACCTTGCTTGTTGTTTAATCTCCATGGATTCTCAAATCCTTGACTTATAAGCCCTTATCTCCTTTTTCCTATTCATGATCGTGGCACTGAAAATAGGGAGGAGTCTCAAGAAAACTGACTCAACTCCAAATATACCGCCAGGACCATGGAAACTACCTATTATAGGAAATATTCCCCATCTAGTTACATCTGCACCACATCGAAAATTAAGAGACTTGGCAAAAATATATGGACCCTTGATGCATCTGCAACTTGGAGAGGTCTTCACCATCGTTGTTTCCTCACCAGAGTATGCTAGGGAGGTAATGAATACCCATGATGTTATCTTTGCATCAAGGCCTCAAATTCTAGCTGCAAAAATAATTTCTTATGACTCCACAAATATAGCTTTTGCACGTTATGGAAATTATTGGAGACAGCTACGAAAACTTTGCACATTGGAGCTTTTGACCCAAAAACGTGTCAATTCATTCCAGCCGATAAGAGAAGAAGAGCTCACCAATCTCATCAAAAGGATTGCTTCAGAGAAAGGATCACCCATCAATCTCACTCAAGCAGTACTTTCATCAATATATACAATCACTTCAAGGGCTGCATTTGGCAAGAAATGCAAAGACCAAGAAGAATTCATATCACTAGCAAAAGAAATAGTAACGGTTGCGGCAGGTTTTGCCATAGGAGATTTATTTCCTTCTGCTAAATGGCTTCAACTTGTAACTGGTTTGAGGCCTAAGCTTGAGAGGTTGCATCGACAAACTGATCAAATACTAGAAAACGTTATCAATGAGCATAAAGAGGCAAAATCAAAAGCCAAAGAAGTCCAAGGAGAAGCAGACGAAGATCTGGTAGATGTTCTCCTAAATTTTGAGGATGGTAATGGTAACAAGCAGGATATTTGCTTAACTAAAAACAATGTCAAGGCTATAATCCTGGTAAGGATAATAACATCTTGCAAATACTTCTATGATGACAATCTTGCTCATTGCTGTAGAATTTAGATGAATTTTTAAAACTTATCCCAGAATATCTCACATATGAGCTCCATGAAAATGTGCAGTATGTGCCATGTTGTAGTATTGGATGCCATCTGCTTTTCTCTTTGAACCTTGTCTCTTAATGTGATTACCTTAACTTCACTGATAATCACTTTTCAGAACATCTTTGGTGCTGGTGGTGAGACATCAGCAACTACCATAATTTGGGCAATGGCAGAGATGGTAAGGGATCCAAGAGTAATGAAGAAAGCACAAGTTGAGGTGAGAGAAGTATTCAATAACAAAATAAGGATTGATGAAATTTACATCAATGAACTCAAATATTTGAAATCAGTTGTTAAAGAGACCCTGAGGTTACATCCTCCAGCTCCTCTTTTACTTCCAAGAGAATGTGGACAAGCATGTGAGATTAATGGGTATCACATACCAGTCAAAAGTAAGGTCATAGTCAATGCTTGGGCAATTGGAAGAGATCCAAACTACTGGACTGAACCAGAGAGGTTTTATCCAGAGAGATTCATTGATAGCTCTATTGACTACAAAGGGAGTAATTTTGAGTACATTCCGTTTGGTGCTGGAAGAAGAATATGCCCAGGCAGCACATTTGGTTTAATAAATGTTGAGCTGGCCCTTGCATTGTTGTTGTATCACTTTGATTGGAAGCTTCCCAACGGATTGAAAAGTGAGGACTTGGACATGACTGAGGAACTTGGAGTGACTGTCAGAAGAAAAGATGACCTATACTTGATTCCTATCGCTTCTCATCCTTTGCTTGTAACATAAACTACACAAGCAGAAGCTACAAACTTTGAATTTGTTACTCCCATTTATTCCGGAAATAATGCTTTGTCCATCTTTGATGATTCCAGTAGAGCTGAAAACTTTCTAATGCATCCAAAGTCAGACAACTGATGATAATGGAAAAATCTGAGAATTACTGATGCAAATTATATTTTGTATGCATAACTTCAAATTTCTCCATCAGTTTTGCACCTAGACTTTGGTCAAACTGCACTTTGATCATAGCCATAAAATATGTGGCGGGCTATATAGTAGTGATTCTCTCAGGTTCTGTATGAGAAAAGTTGGTACTACAGCTGAAGTTAATCATGTGATCCTTTAAGCAGCCCCTTCAAAAGGAGCAGCATTTTGGAAAAGCATTGTATCAAAAGTGGCATCTGCTAGCAAGATAAGATGGATCCTAAAATGTTTCATTTTTCGGTAAATTGTAGCTTATTCCCTTCAACTTTGTTGCATGTGCAGATTAAAACTTAAGGTTTACAAATGTGCACATGACCACTAAACTTTGCAATTGGTGCAAATAATACCTTCTGGTTGTAAAATTGTTAACTTTTAACATATTTATCATTTGACTTACATGTTACACCACAAACATAACTAAAAAAACAATAAAACATGAGAATTTTTTTAAAAAAATAACAATTTGAAAAATCATAATGTGATAGTGAAAAAATAGAATAATGCTGCACACACACTTACACATCACAATTTTCACTAGTTGATTCCATCTCATTTTCTACATAGATACATTCTGATTCTTATTCAGACTTCTCACTAATGTGAGAGAAAAAAAAAAGTGAAACTAGTATTTTTCCAAAAAATTTTATAACAATTAACAAATAAGAGAAATTAAAAACAAAGGGAATAAACTATGCACATCAACACATAGAATGGTTTCATGAGGCTTGAACAAATCAAGTAGGTGCGTCGTGTCATAGCTTTCGGAAAGGTAGCACATATACACTTGACAGGTCTTCCAAGCTTTATTCCGTTCTTCCTCTGCAAAAACGTCATCATTTTGTAGGTCCGCAAATTCTTCTCCATTAATCCCTTTTGCAACCAATGATTCTTTATCCAAAGCCTAGCTTTCCTGCTGCACCTCACGAGAGGAGAGGAAGAAGAATGTTCCTGATCACTGGGCACCAAGCATGAAAATCTTGGATGTAGGAAATGGCCGATGGGTTAATGGTAGTCGCAGTTGCGTTTTAGTGAATAGAGTCAATTGAGAATACTGCATGAGTTTTAACATCAACTGCTCGTTGAAAGGAAAGAAACCGAACTCATTTTTTTTTAATTACTTTTATAATAGATGCAAGGTAGCACTTATTGTGGAAAAGGTGAGAAAATCTCGTCATAGGTGATTTAGATGTGTAAGGAGAAGATCCTTAAAAATCATTGTAAGAAGAGTAGATCAAGTAAAGGATAACCCAACAATTAGAGATAGAGGGAGATCAAGAAAGACTATAAGTGAAACGATAAAAAAAGATTTAAATTTGAATGACATTTTTGAAAACTTGATTTATGATAAGACACAATGATGTCGTTTGATCCAAGTAACTGACTCTACCTAGTGAGAAAAGACTTGATTGTTTTGTTATTGTATTTTTATAATAGATGCAAGTAATGTGATAAATTTGTGAAAGTTAATTGTTTCTTTTGTCTTTGACCAAGTAACTTAACATTAGTATTAGGTTAACCTTTGGACACTATCACAATTACGAAATTCTTTTAACAATTATCTTCTCTAAAGTTTGAACATTGATCCTCTCCTTAAGAGTACAACTCGTTTAATATTACACACAACCCCAGTTGGTAAAGTTTTATTGAGAATGTGTTATTTGCACCAATTACATAGTTTAAGAGGTTATTTATGATTGGTATAAAAATAATATTTTTAATTTAAAGCAAATTCAAAGGTGTGTTGTAAAGCTTAGTATGAGTGAAATCACTAAGTCATGAACTTGCACATACTTTAATTGTATTTTTGAAATTGTAAAAAAGACTTCAAGTTATCGAAACAATAATTTTGATTTGACATCAAAAATAGTAATTTCAATTTCATGTCAGAAATGGTAACTTTGAGTTGGTATTGAAAATTGAGACTTAAAGAGTAACTAAACTTGGAAAGTTATGAAGATGGAAGCAAGGGGTCAGGATCAAAAACCAACAACTGTTTGAAGATTCAAATTTGAATTCATAAGAAAGAATTTGAATTAGAAATAGAAGTTAGCAATAGTTATAAGTATAAAATCAAGACAATACAAGGATTGCTAACAAAGATTAGGCAGTTATTTGTAGCATGAGGATTGATGACAAAGATCTGATAGTTACTTAACAAGGATCACTGATAATCATTTGGCAGTTTTCTTTGTTTTAGACATATATCAAGATCCTATAGAAATGGTAGTTACTTAGAAATTCTATAAATACCGAAAGGATGGAAACATTTAAGGGTTAGAAATTCAATACTCAAACACTTGTATACACGCTCTCATGTCACTCTAACAAACTTGAGCATAACATAAGTTAGTCAAGTATGTTTCTATCATGTTCTTTTCTACACCATTTACACTTCCAATGCAAAGTTATTTCAATTCCATTTAAACTTTCAGTCTTCTATTTTTTTTTGCAGACTCTCTTATACTCCTAATCAAATTACTCTTCTGAGACCATTTGAGTTCTTTTAATTACTTTCTTTACTTTTTTGCAAGTTTACTTTTCTGCACATTTATCTATAACTTTACTTTCATTGTTTTTACATTGCTTTTTTTCAATTCTTGTTCTTTATCTTTCTGCACTTTACATTACCTGTCGAGTTTTACTTTATTGTACTTTATTTCCTTGTTCTTTACGTTTAATGTCATTTAATTATTATTTTTTTAACTTTTCTCTTTATTTAAAATCAATCTTTAACATTCAAAGCAAGTTCTTTTCTTTATATTTTCCTTTATTTTTAACTAAGTTAATTACAACAACAAAATACTTATATTTTTGATTCACATATTTTTGTGAGAAATTCAAAATCATTCTTGGTTTTCTTAAACAAAAATTAGTCTAAATACTAGAGAATCCCTAGAGGAAGTGACTCTCTTCCTCGAATCAAGATCTAAAATCAAATTTGTCCTTTGACAAAAGTTTACCATAAACAAATTGACACACTCGGTGGGACCTAGTCAAAAGATCAGTGTTTAGAAGAACTTTTTAGTCATTTATGTGATTAATAAGTGGGAAAATTGTGCCAAGAATGTCTGATAGTACGACAATTAATGCTCAAAACCCTCAGACAGGGAACAATGGAGAAAATGGTAGTAGAGACACTATAGTGTCTACAACTTTGCCACAAGCCTTGGATCCTGTGGTCAGTGAAATCATTGGGATCCCTGTTTCCAACTTGGAAAACAAAAATCTTGAGATGAATAGGACATCACCCTTATATGGGTTGCCTCCTAGTTTTACACCCTAAAACATTACACAAAATATAGGCACTGCCTAGGCCACATACACAAGCACAATACCCAATATTTCACTAAGAAACCAAATGATAAGTGCTAATGGCCAAGGAGCAGGGACTAGTGTAACTCGAATTGATAGGATGAATGTGGGAACACCAATTTTTCCTTACTTGCCCAAGGATATGTCTTCAATTTCTTCAAGGAATACAAACACAACCTTGAATAATATCGGACAATAGATTGATGAAAGCAACCATGAGATAGTCCATATACTAACTTAGCAAATGACCACTGTTATAACCCCACTCATTGAGTCAACCAATAATACTTATACAACGTTGGCTAGGCAAATGAGTAGGATTGCATATGTCTTTGGCAACCCAGAAAAATTTATAGGCAATCAACATGGAAACACTCAGCCAATCTACCAGAATAATATTCAGTTGGTAAACAATCCAAATGTTTATCCTAGTTAAGGACAATCAGTCAAGAGAAAACCTACTTGGCCACAATGAAGGTCTTTGATTAGTCAATCAAAACCAAAATACTGATAACCTCCTAGAAAGGATTAGGCTAAATAATCTTGGGGGGCATCAAAATATTAACCAAGTTGTTGAACAAGTGCTAAATAGGTATGGTTTCAATGTGGGATACGTAAACCAACCTTACTTTGTATTAGCCTTCCCTAGAATCATCCAACAGGCAGAATTGCCTAGAGGATGGAAACCCCCTAAAATTTCAACTAAGTTTGCTGGTAAAAGTGGAGAATCCACAATAGAACATATTACTTGATACACAATTGAAGCAGGGGATATAGCTACTAATAAATACTAAAAAATGAAGTACTTCCCTAGTTCTTTAACCAAGAATTCCTTTACTTAGTTTACAACTCTCCCACCAAATTCCATTCACTCTTGGAACCAACTTGAAAGAAATTTTCATGATAAGTTCTTTAGAGGAGAGACTAAAGTAAGTCTCGTGGACTTGTTTAACATTAGAAGAGGCAACAGAGAATTCATTGATGATTACTTAGGAAGATTTAAGTAGAAAAAGGTTAGATGCTTTACATTAATTCTAGAATCTAAAGTAATCAAAATAGCTACTGGTAGTTTACACTACTCCATTCGAAAGAAATTAATAAAAAGTAATTATTAGATATGTCTCAACTTACTGATAAGGTGATACATATTGAGAAATTAAAGTTTGAGAAAGAGAGTTAAGAAACATCTCAAAAGAGAAAATATTACTTATGTTGAAACCCTTAAGAGGCAAGAGAAATATTTTACTCAATCGAAAGATGACAGAGTGGCCTTTATTGAAATAAATGAGGCTGAAGATGATGAGGAAAATGAGGTTAATATAGCATAATTAAAATATGGTCCTCCCTATACTTGTTCATCTTTAATGCCTAATTGAACTAAAGATAAAGTAAAGTCTCCTCATAGGTCGTCATATACATTTGACATATCTAAGGCTGATCTAATTTTGGATGTGTTATTGAAAGATAAGTGTCTCAAACTCCTTGATGGTCATAAAATCCCTTCTATCAAAGAGTTAAAAGTTGGAAAATACTATAAATACCATAATAGGTATGGTCATTCGACTAATAATTGTATTCGTTTCAGGGATCTTATACAAAAAAGCATCAAGGAGGGGAGACTAAAATTTGATCACAAGCAGAAAGATATGAAGATTGACATTGATCTATTCAAAGTCAATGCTAGCTACATGAGCTAGTTAGCTTTGTCCAAGTTAACTTGGTTGAGGTAATGGAGGAAATTGCCCTTGTTACTAGCACTGAGTGTGACCTCGATGCCTTTGAGGCAAATGAGGAAGAAGTCTTTCCCAAGGTTGGGGAGACTTTAGTGGAATTCCTTCTAAGGAAAAAGGAAGGAGAAAGTGAGGTATCCCTATGTCTCAAGTGCAATGTTGTTTTCGATAAACTGGCTTCCAAGTCTTACCATGCTGCTATAAAGTAGAGGCAAAGATAGAGAGCTCTAATGGGAAGCTCGATTCAGATCAACAACTAACCCACAAACCATAACTCTTTGGTGATGGGTGAGACTTCTGACAGAATCAGAAAAGCAAAAATAAGGTTGTCACCTGCTAATGTGGCTCCTAATCAATGGATTAGGAATAGTCCTCAGGCCCGCAAAACTCCTCCAACCAAGCCAAACTGAAACAAGTTTGAGTTAGGGATACAGCATCCCATTAGTGGGAATATAAAGCCCAACACTTGAGTGCAAGGCATGTAATATCCCAGAAAATCATGTTAGGTTCGTATAAAGTTAAATAGGTAGTCTAATACTTGTTTAACATGTCAGTTAAGTTTCATGACAAACTGAGTTAGTTTATACACTTTGCTGTAACACAGTAGTTTATACACTTTGCTGTAACACAGAATGTGGTAAATGGCCTAAAATGACTCAGAAAATAGCATAAACTACTTTTTGGAGAGAAACATGTGTGGATAGCTTGTATCTAGGTCACAAATGAGTTAAGTAAGGTGTGGTTAAAGTTTCAAGGCAATTGGAGTTGATTTAGTATTTTTAGGCATACTAGTTGTACTTTTAATGTCAGATTGACCTCCAGTAGATATGAAAAAATAGAGAAAAAGTGCAACATGATTTTTAATGAATCTTAGGATTTACTTTAAGTCTATTGGAAGTTAGGAACCTAGTTTCAGAGAAATCTAAGTGTTTATAGCATATCAGGATTTTCAGTATCACTTTAGTGGTTATCTTATAAGAAGCAAAGTTAGGATTTGCTTCTTATATTGTTTTCACTCTTCACGGCAGAGAAAAGAAAAGAGAAGAGAAGAAGAGAGAAAGAAGAGGCCACAGCCATAGGAGAGAAAGGGGAAGAGGAGAAGCTAAAGAACAAAGGTCAAGCTTGAAGATTTCTATCCAAGATCAGAGGTAGGGGTGTTTTCTAGCTTTGATTATCCATCTTTTCTATGTTTTGGTTTTAGACCTTTAGATGTAGTTAGGTTTTAAAGAGGGAAAACTAGTTTCCTTAGTTAGATTCTTATTTTCATTGATTGGAATTGATTATTTCAACTTAATGAAACCAAGATAGATGGATTTATCCATAGCTTGAGTTATTTGGTTCTTGGATTGGAACCTAGGGTTTTGATGAACCAAGAGATTAATTTTTGGTGTTTGATCTAATTTAAGAGCTTTAAGTAAGTGATTGATGATTCCTAAGTGTTTAAGAACTGATTAGGGACCTAAGATTACCTAGAAATTGGATTGGAATGACCAAAATCCAAGAAAAGAACTAATGGAATAGCACCACAGTTCTGTAGAATTTCTTTAGTTGAGAAACATGGTCCATGTCCGAAGACACGGGGGGAGGGGGTTAGTGTCCTTCTCTATCAGTTGAATTTGTGAAATAGTGTTCATAGAGCAAGACACGAGGGGGCCATGCAGTCAGACACGAGACACGGGAGGGGCTGTAATGAGACATGACCCGTGTATGAGGCCAGAATCTCCAAAAATGTCATTTTTTATGTTTTTCAAGTTCTTGGCTAGATGATATCATTAGTATATGTTTCCTAAAGTGTGTTACGGTACAAATGGGGATATTTTCTAGAGGGAAATTATCACCTAGCATGTATAAGGAAGTATAAACCTTTGAGCATTCAAGAGTTATAGTTTGCCTTAGGTAAGTTTTTAGCACCTTAGGCCACTTTTGTGATAAAGTATTCACTTAAGAGTAGTGAGTGTAGATTAAAGTTCAGCTTATGAGTGACAAAGTATTGCTTAGATATCACTTAAGAAGTGATGAGAAAGTGAGAAATCAAGTGTACAGTCAAGTTAGCAAGAGTTGAGTGCCATAGACCCTAGCTGGCAAGGGTGAATGCCATAATGCGTGAAAACTCTTAAAGAGAGAATAGTAATGCAAAGTTAGAAAGTGTACTACGTCTACTGGGCATTTGGATAAGTGTCGTAGTGCATGAACTGCTCCTACATAGAAGAGGTAGTTTTAGTAGTGCAAGATGGACTTAGTATAGAGTTATGTGGTGGTTATGTTAGAGTTAAGACATAACTCCACATTATCACACATTTCACTTCACATATACTTGCTATCCCTAGAGAATAGCGAGTGGAGGCATCCACTCGAGTTTAGTGGTGATATCTACTTAGTTTACGATAGACTACTTAGTAGTAGAAGGAGAATACTTGTTATAGTAACAGACTTTGCCCTACTAGTTAGGCTATAAGAGGTCCCACATTACTATGGCAGAGTACCTCTTTGAGTAAGGAGAATAGTTAAGTATCACGACACTACACCTCCAATACATACACTTTTCTTTGAGCATACATCATCACACTTAATGAATCGTCAACATGTCATATTTTTACGGTCCAATTCCTTAGTTTTTCATATTCTTTTTATTTATTTTTAATGAATTTTGTTTGTTAGTTTTGTTATATTTTTAGTATTGTTTAATTGTGTTTTTATTAGGTATTTTGTGTGTTTTTGTCAGGTAATTGTACAAAAAGAAGAAATTCCTAAAGATAAATATATGAAAGATTCTTATCCTATTCTTATATGCTAATTAGAGTTCTAATTGGATACAAAATCTTAGATTGGGGATTGGATAAGGATTCTCGAAGAGATTTGATTTGGAGTAAAATTCGGATTCCCACACTATCTTGACCATTCCTCATTAATTAAGTCATATCTTGAGGTACAGAGATCAGATCGACGCGCCGTTTGCGGTGTTGAAAAGCTAACAGAAAATTCTACAACTTCTTTGTTGAGATAAAGGGCAAAATCGATCATCTAAAGGGTGAGAAAAATCATGCAAGTGAGATACGAAAATCTGTCAGATTTTCTATAAAAGGGGGAAAACGAGTTTAGCAAGGGAACTTTCTTTGATTGAGCATATTATGCAGAAAATCCCTAATCCTAAGAGAGTTGTTTTACGACGACAGACCTTAGAGGACGGCTTGAAGGAGGAATTGATTCTTGAAGGCTTAGAGATCATTATCTCCATTAAAAAGGGTTTTGATTTCTCTTTCTTTTTAGTTTCTCTTTTCCTTTGGGTTTTTTTTCTATGAGTTTGTATTTTGATATGAGTTTGTTTTTATTGAACATGAGTAACTAAACTCATAGCTAGGGTTATGGGGGATCTTGTTTTCTTTATTATTTGGATTTGATTTCTAATCTGATTATGGTAATTTCTTTTTGGGTTTATCATATTGCTTGTATTCTTGTCAGAATTTGATCACTTTTAGCATGTGTTAATTCATTATTTGACTAGTGACCATCCGCATTCAATGAGTGGATCTATATGGTAAGCCTAGGATTAGATTGGTGAATGACCAAACATCAATTTATCCTACCAATGGAATTGACGGTATGTTAGTTCATCTCTTGAATTGAAGTTTAATGCATTCTTAATTAATTCAACTAAATGACCAAATAGGTGAATTAAATTAGGAATAGAATATTGTTTCATCCATGACCATTGGGATTCAATAGCAAATAAGAGAATGTTGGCAAAAGAATTACCTTAATCATAATTGAAAGAAAATCTGAATAATTGGATTCAAGTGAACCTTGCGCCCTAGTCTCTTTCTCATTGATTATATTTTCTTTGTTTAATTGTTCATTGTTTTTCTTTATTTGTTTATTTTGATTTTATTTTGAATTTCTTCATACACTTTTGATTGTCTAAATAACAAAGGGGTTTTACGAATCTAGTAATTACTATTTATTCCTCGTGGGATCGATAACTGGGACTCAAGTCCTATATTACTTGGCGATAGAGTACACTTGCTCTTAGTGTATTTTACGCGTACCACTACCATTTCATTATTTATTTAATATTTGTTTAGTTTGAATCTTGTGTTCTTGTTGTGTATATTTGGTTATTGCATTGTGGCTTCAGTGACAAATGTATGGGCAGTTATCTGGTTGATGTTTTCCAAATGATTGTACAGGCAGTTATTTTTTATCATCGTGGTTTTGGTTATCAGATCAGAAGTATAGAATTGCCTGGGAACGTTACATTAAGAGAAAAAGTTTTGTAATAATTCTTATGCAATGATTTTCAGTATGTTTATCAGTTTAAGTTGGGTTTATTCATTTCAAATATTTAAACAGCTGATTTTGGTTACTTATACTGAGAAATGTAGTTTCTCACCCCGTTTGTTGCCATGTAAATCTAGGTGGAAGTTCATCCAATGGTAAGAAGAAAAAGTATGAAGACTAGGATAGTTTTTATGCTTTGTAGTTTAAAGCTTTGTATTTATTTACTTTGCTTTTAGTTTGTATAAAGTTTATGTACAGAATGAGCCCTTTTTGTGGCAATATGTATATATATAACTTTTAGTTTCCGCTAGGCTCTCTATTATTATTTGCTTAAATGATATGAATTAGTATGATGTTTAAGTTAGAAGTAGCATAACTAATGATGTTTATCCTAGAGTATGCTTGATGTACTAGGGTATCAGTATTAGGGTGTTACATTATGGTATAAGAGCAATTAATCCTGTTGAGGGTATGGACTGACTAAGTTTAGACACGTTTAGTGTTTTTCCACTAGTGCTATGCATTTCTTGTCTTATATGTTAGATGTGATGCTAGAATTGTAAGTTATACTTTAAGTTGGTTGTTATTAGCTTTTGTTGCATGGTTACGTGGTATTGAGACTGTAGCTTAATATGTATTGTTTCTGTGTGTGTAGGAAATTATGGAACCAAAGAAGCGAGCCAAAGAAGCAGAGAATGCAGCTCCAAAGAGTCCTAACATAGTAGAAGCAGTTATGGCTTTGGCCAATGTTATGACAAGGGTGCTAGAGAGATTGGAAGTAAATCCACCTCAGCAGCCTCCACCACTTGGGCAACCAATGCAAGATATACAACAAGTTGGAAGGAACCAGAACTTCCAAGGCTTGGTAACTTTTAGGCAGATGAAACCTCCATCTTTTGATAGTGAGTATTATCCCATGAAGGTAGAGGGATGGTTGAATGAGACAGAAAAGATTTTTAAGGTTATTATCTACGCAGATGAGTAGAAAGTTTCTTTTACATCCTTTATACTGAAAGGAGAAACAAAACATTGGTGGAAAGGAACCACCAGAGTGATGGCAGTAGTTGGAGCCTAAATAACCTAGGAGGTGTTTAGGACAGCTTTCCTGGAGAAATATTTTCCACAGACTTTGCGTGATTCAAAAGAAGTGGAATTTATGGAGTTAAAACAACATGTCAGTGGGCCAGTATGTGGCCAGGTTCAAGGAACTATCAAAGTTTTCATATCACTTCAGACATGACCCGGATGAGAACTAGAGGTGTGTGAAATTGGAGTCGAGTCTGAGGACGGATATCAGAGATGCTGTGGAGCTCTTTGAGATCAAAGAATTTTCTTCTTTGGTTAACAAGTGCAAAATAATATAGAGGCATGCTAGAAAGCCACCAACAGTGGATCAAGAATCCTAAGGATCCCAGAAGAGGAAATATAGTGAGCAGAAGTTCACAAAGAATGAGAAGGGCAAACCAGATCAAGAGGATTCTAAAAAGGGTCAGTGCCCTAAGTGTGGCAGGCAGCATAGAGATAGACCTTGCTTGGTAGGACAATCCGTATGCTACAAGTGTGGGCAGTAAGGGCATTTTGCCAAAGAATGTCCACAGAAGGAAAGAGCCTAACCAGATAGTAGACCCACAGCTCAGGGAAGGGTTTACATCTTGTAGGGAAAGAATACAGAGCAACCTACAGGTTCAGAGAAAGGTTAGTGTTTGATTTTGTTTCTTTAAAGTTTGGTTGAGTTTGTTTTAAGTGTGAGTTGCTTGTGATTTCTTGCATGAGGTAAACCAAATTTTGAGGATAAAATTTTTATAAAGGAAGGGAGAAATGTAATATCTCGAAAAATCATATTAGGCTTGTATAACGTTACATAGGTAGTCTAATACTTATTTAGCATGCTAGTTAAGTTTCATGATAAACTGTGTTAGTTTATGCACTTTGCTACAACACAGAATTTGCTAAATGACCTAAAATGACTTAGAAAATAGCATAAATTGCTTTTTGGAGGGAAACATGGTGGATAACTTGTTTCTAGGTTATAAATGAGCTAAGTAAGGTGTGGTTAAAGTTTCAAGGCAATTAGAGTTGATTTGGTATTTTTAGGCATACTAGTTGTGCTTTTAATGCCTGATTGACCCCCAGTAGATATGGAAAAATAGAGAAAAAGTGCAACATGATTTTTAATGAATCTGAGGATTTATTTTGAGTTTGTTGGAAGTTAGGAACCTGGTTTCGAAGAAATCTAAGTATTTATAGTAGATCGAGATTTTTAGTACCACTTTAGTGGTTATCTTATAAGAAGCAAAGTTAGGATTTACTTCTTATATTGTTTTCACTCTTCACGGCAGAGAAAAGAAAAGAGAAGATAAGAAGAGAGAAAGAAGAGGCCACAAGCATAGGAGAGAAAGAGGAAGAGGAGAAGCCCAAGGACAAAGGTCAAGCTTGAAGATCTCTATCCAATATCAGAGGTAGGGGTGTTTTCTAGCTTTGATTATCCATCTTTTCTATGTTTTGGTTTTAGACCTTTAGATAGAGAAGTTGGGTTTTAAAGAAGAAAAACTAGTTTCCTTAGTTAGATTCTTATTTTCATTGTTTGGAATTGATTATTTCAACTTAATGAAAGCAAGATAGATGGATTTATCCATAGCTTGAGTTATTTGGTTCTAGGATTGGAACCTAGGGTTTTGATGAACCAAGAGAGTAATTTTTGGTGTTTGATCCAAATTAAGAGGTTTAAGTTAGTAATTGATGATTCCTAAGTGTTTAAGAACTAAATAGGGACCTAAGATTACCTAGAAATTGGACTGGAATGACCAAAATTCAAGAAAAAAATTAATAGAACAATACCACGGTTCTGTAGAAGTTCTCTGGTTGAGAAACACGACCTGTGTCCGAAGACACGGAGGGGGTAGTGTCCTTCTCTGCTAGTTGAATTTGTGAAACAGTGTTCACAGAGCAAGACACAGGGGGCCGTGTAGTCAGACATGGCCCGTGTCTGAAGACACGGGGGGGCCCTGTAATGAGACATGGCCCGTGTCTGAGGCCAGAATCTCTAAAAATGTCATTTTTGATGTTTTTCAAGTTCTTGGCTAGGTGGAATCATTAGTATATGTTTCCTAAAGTATATTAAGGCACAAATGGGGATATTTTCTAGAGGAAAATTATCACCTAACATGTATAAGGAAGTATAAATCTTTGAGCATTCAAGAGTTATAGTTTGCCTTAGGTAAGTTTTTAGCACCTTAGGCCACTTTTGTGGTAAAGTATGTCACTTAAGAGTAATGAGTGATGAGTTAGTGTAGATTAAAGTTCAGCTTATGAGTGACAAAGTGTTACTTAGATATCACTTAAGAAGTGATGAGAAAGTGAGAAATCAAGTATACAATCAAGTTGGCAAGAGTTGAGTGCCATAGACCCTAGCTGGCAAGGGTGAATGCCATAGTGCATGAAAACTCTTAAAGAGAGAATAGTAATACAAAGTTAGAAAGTGTACTAAGTCTACTAGGCATTTGGATAAGTGTCGTAGTACATGAACTGCTCCTACAGAGAAGAGGTAGTTTTAGTAGTGCAAGATGGACTTAGTATAGAGTTATGTGATGATTATGTTAGAGTTAAGACATAACTCCACATTATCACACACTTCACTTCACATATACTTACTATCCCTAGAGAGCAGTGACTGGAAACATCCACTCAAGTTTGGTGGCGATATCCACCTAGTTTACAGTAGACTATTTGGTAGACTACTTAGTAGTAGAAGGAGAATACTTGTTATAGTAATAGACTTTGCCCTACTAGATAGGCTATAAGTGGTCCCATGTTATTATGGTAGAGTATCTCCTTGAGCAGGGAGAATAGTTAAGTATCATGACATTATACCTACACTGCATAAACTTTTCTTTGAGCATACATCATCACACCATTTCATTATTTATTTAATATTTGTTTATTTTGTATCTTGTGTTCTTGTTGTGTATGTTTGGTTATTGCATTGTGGCTTCAGTGACAACTGTATGGGCGGTTGTCTAGTCAATGTTTTCCAAATGATTGTATGGGCAATTGTTTGTTATCATCGTGGTTTTGGTTATTAGATCATAATTATAGAATTGCCTAGGAACGTTACATTGAGAGAGAAAGTTTTGTAATGGTTCTTATGCAATGAGTTTCAGTATGTTTATCAGTTTAAGTTGGGTTTATTCATTTCAAATGTTTAAACAACTGGTTTTGGTTAATTATACTGAGAAATGTAGTTTCTCACCCTGTTTGTTGTCATGTAAATCCAGGAAGAAGTTCATCCAAGGGCAAGAAGAAAAAATATGAAGACTAGGATAGTTTTATGCTTTGTAATTAAAAGCTTTGTATTTATTTACTTTGCTTTTAGTTTGTATAAAGTTTATGTACACAATGAGCCCTTTTTGTGGCAATATGTATGTATATAACTTTTAGTTTCCGCAAGGCTCTCTATTATTATTTGCTTAAATGATATGGATTAGTAGATGTTTAAGTTAGAAGTAGCATAACTAATGCTATTTATCCTAGAGTATGCTTGATATACTAGAGTATCAGTATTAGGGTGTTACAAGGCACAGGTCAAGCCTTGACCCAGGGCTTAAGCCTATACATGTTGAAGGCTCAGTGGCACAAGGCCCAGAGGATGAGATGGCAACAACAACAGGCAATGGCCTAGCTGTAAATGCAAACAAGGTCATACTTTGAGGTGATAAAAGAACCACTAGTCAAGACAAAAAGAAAAGCAAAACGTCTTAGTCCCATGGACGAAGATGTAATTACTGATTCATTTGAATTAGGCTTCAAGGATGATCTCAACTCTATCTTTTGAGTGAATGTGGTATCCCTGCTCTCTTACAACTTCGCTGCCACAAGAAATGAAGTTATGGACTCTAAAGAAGATTTCGAGGATGACCCTGAGGAGCCATGATGGTATTTGGTCGAAGAGGATACTGTTGAAGTAATGGAGAATTTAGTAATCTTCAATGTTCCTACTGCAGAGATGAAGAATCACTTGTGCCCTCTCTTCATCAAGGCAGCAGTGAATAGGAAGTTGGTAGGGAAGGTCTTGGTCCATGGGGTTACAACTATAAACTTCATGCCAAAGTGCCTGCTTAAGAAATTTGGCAAAACAGACTTGGATTTGCTACCACACAATATGATGGTTACATATTTTAATGGAAAATCTTCAACCTCAGAGGGAGCAATAGCTCTGGATATTAAGGTCTCCTCAGTTACAAGGTCCACCTTGTCTATTGCAGTACCCTCAAAAGCCAGCTACAATTTACTACTTGAAAGGGAGTGGATCCATGCAGTGGGCGTTGTCCCTTCGATTGTCCACTAGAAAATGTTCTTATTGAACCACCTAGGAGAGTTAGAGATGGTCGAAGCTGATGACACTCTGTGTCAGGCCCAAAAAACCATGCAGACTTACATATTTATGTTCTAGGTGTCAAGCCCTTTTGCATTTGTGATTCTGCAGCTTTGGACAACAAAGGGATCGAGATGGTGGCCCTAACTCCTACAAGTGTCTCTCTAATACCAAAGGCTGATTCTATTTGGCTCCAAGTCTGTAATTCTAATGCCAGGGCCTACAAGCAGCTGTTTAATGTTTTTGTCCGAGTAGATTCAGCCTTAAGTTGTAATTTAAATGACACTTGAGAGCCAATTGGCTTGTTTATCAGCCAATATAGCTGACAATTGCTCTACTGAAGGTGCAATTTCAAGTCAGTTTTGGCTTGAATCTCAGCCTACATGGTTGAAAATTTTGGTACCATAGAAGGTACAAACTTAGACTCTATATATGATGATTCTTACATGGGCTTCGAACAGGCCCCTCTATCTTTTGAAATTAAAAAGGTAGATATACAAGATCCCTTGGAAGAAATTAATTTGGGAAGTGATGTAATATTTAAACCTAATTTCATTAGTAGATTATCAAATAAAGATTTCAAGTTCAAGTTAATTCAATTACTCGAAGAATACAAAGACTGTTTTCCATAGGAATATGAAGAAATGTCCAGACTCAGTCGAGATTTACAAGAACATAAACTACCAATTCGAGTAGGATAAAGAACAGTGAGGCAAACTCCAAGAAGATTTGCTCCTAAAGTGGTTCTCAAGATCAAAGAGGAAATCAAAAAGTTACTAAAGGCTAAGTTCATTCGAACTACCAGGTATGTTAACTAAATTTCTATTGTTGTTTCTATTATGAAAAAGAATGGTAAGTGAAGAGTATGCAAAGATTTTCGAGATTTAAATTCTGCTACTCCTAAAGATGAATATACGATGCCAATTACTGACATGTTAATTGACTCAACATCAGGCCATGAAATCCTAAGTTTTATGGATGACTATGCTGAGTAAAATCAGATTTATATTGCAGAAGAAGGTGTATCGAAAACAACTTTTTGATAACCTGGAGCAATTGACACCTATGAATGGATAGTCATATCATTCAGTTTGAAGAATGTTGGAGCCACATATTAAAGGACCATGAATATTATCTTTCATGATATTGTTGGTAAATTCATAAAGGTTTACATTGGTGATGTGATGGTTAAATCAAAGTTAAAATAAGAACATTTGTCGAACTTGAGGCAGTCATTTGAAAAAATGAGAAAGCATGGAATTAAATCAACTTAAAGATTTGACCACTTTGATGACTCAGATAATATCATCCCAAATTAATAGCATTATGCATAAAAATCAAATACTGTATATTTCAAATGCTGCATATTTCAAATACTGCATAATCAATGAAAACAATCAGAAATGTAAATATACTATAATATGCCATAAAATTCTAATAGAATCAACAAAAATATCAATAATATTTTCGTAAAATATTACTTTAAATACTGCATACGTTGTTTTTCGTAAATCCTGATTAACGAAAACAATAATATGCCAATCCTGACTATAAATATCCACTAATCCACATACTGCAAATACGTGATGGACATTACGAAAACAATCAAATATTTAAAGAATATGCAATACTGCATTGAAAAATATTAGTTTTATATCTCTTTTTAGAGGTTTATTATTGTTTACATTTTAAAAAAAATTATAATTAAGTGAAAAATAATAATAAAAAATGTATACATAATTAATAATTTGAAGAGGAATGTAAAAAATGATATGAAAAAAAAATGATAAAAAAATCATAGTTATATTGCATTCATTGGGTTAGTGAATCATAATTGGACATCAATACCACATCACTGTCAATGAAAATTAGAATTTTTCCAATCATTATATAATTAGGCTCAACAATTCACAATTAGTCAATAATAAACTATAAAATTAATCCACACAGGGCAGCAGAATAACATAATAAAATACTCTCAATTTTCACAATTAGGATTTATACAAATTATGAAAAACAATCATCATCAATAAAGAATCATAAATTCCATAACCTTCCTCATATACCATACGTTAATTTATAATTTAAAAAAAATCATAATATAGAAAATTACCATTGAAATATAAGGATTTTAAAATTTATGATTCTCATAAATAAAAATGTATGAGAATACTAATTTTTATCAATAAATAATTAAGTAGACTATATTTTAAGAGTGTTAAAGAGATCTCAAAACTTATTTTTTATTCTTTTACTTTTTTATGCTTTTTTTTATTTTAGTGATGGTGAGAAAATAAGAAACCTTTTATTACCAAAAATAAACTTAAAATTTTACGTAAAACTATTTTTTAAATATTGTCAATTTTCATCAAGTTAATAGTTATTATAATTACAAAATTATATTTTTTCTTTTACTTAATAAAAATTTAGTTTATTAACTTAATTTAATTATTTATTAAACTAATAAGAGAAGTCTTAAGTCTATCAGAGACATTCAATCTAACAAATCAAAACTCAGGCAGATGCAAATAAGCATATTGGCAATGGCCAACAACGCATACTCAGAAACAAATTTTTTGGAATTTACTTTAGCCACCAAATGTGCGCAACTCCCAGATTTTTTTTTTCTTTCCTTTTCTTGGACTTTTGCCAGATTTATTGTAAACTCAACAACCCCAACTTTCAGTTGTCTCTATATCAAATTGTGAAAGGAATCATTTATGAAGTTAGCATATGCAAACAGAATCCTTAGTTTAGAATTGTTATATAGATATTAAAACTCACAGTAGTGCTGGCTTTAAAAGTAACAAAAACTGTGTACCAAAAAAGAAAAAGAACTTCAACTAGTGCAACTGATCATGACCTGGTCATAATTGTTAATCGAATAATCCACAACCACCACTAAATCGCACATTATAAAAATGTCAGAGATCTAAGGCAGAGATTTATATTCTAGAAAATTATTACCCTGATATTCCCAAAACAAATGCTGCAAAACAGACATGACTCATATTGCAAATGAAATATACATAAAGAACATACATGGAAAATAAGAGAAATAAAGACTGAAAAAGAGAGAGAGAGGGAGAGAGAGATGGCCGGGAGGTATTGTTACAAGGACGTGGTTCCATTCACTGCAATGGTTTCAATAGAGTGCACCAACGTTGGTGTCAACGTTCTTTTCAAAGCAGCTACTCAGAAGGGGTTGAGTTACTATGTCTTCATCGTTTATTCATTTGCAGTCTCCACTCTTGTTCTTCTTTTGCCTCTGCCCTTCGTCTTCCGATGGTGCTGTATTACATGTTCATTACCTCATATAATCCAAATCAATTCTTCTCTGTAAATCTATGTTGTGTTTTTCTATATTCATATGTTAGATGTGCATTTATGCAGGTCAAGAGGGCTTCCTCGGTTCAAGGTGTCTGTGATCTTCAGAATTTTCCTCCTTGGAGTGATTGGGTAAGACAAAACAGTGCAAAAGTCTTTCTTAAGGTTTTGAAAATTTATTCATTTCTTCCGAAGAATGAAACTCAACTGTTAAATATTGATCATAATTTTGTTTTCTGAATTGGTTGAGTGAGGCAGAGTTGTGGCTCAGCTTTGTGGATATAAAGGACTTCAATACAGTTCACCTACTCTTGCTTCTGCTCTTAGCAACCTAATACCGGCTTTTACCTTCATACTTGCTGCCTTTTTCAGGTGCCTATCCCTCTTCCTTCAACCTTGAGAACTAAGAAAATCCCCTGCTTGATCCAAATAAGAATTTTTTAAATGCTTATAAGTCAATTTCATTCTGTAATTCAGTGGTGCTTCTCAAACATTACATTCATTTGCTATATTTCTATGTTTTGTTATGGGATAGTGGGATACTAATAATTCAAGATTCATATATTTGAAGATTTTAAAGTTTTGCAATTTTTATTGGTTCACAATAAATTAAACCAGGGATTCCAACTTCAGTATATTTTATATTTAATCAATATAAGTTGAGATTCGTGGCTAGAATTTCAGCTCAAAAAAATGATTCGTGGCTAGAATAGATGTCTCACTCTGACTTCCTCCATTCAATTAAAGGAATCTCATCTCTCTTCCGAGTTCCAATACATACAGAAGTATAAAACTGGAAGAGTGGGAAGTCCCAACAAATATGAATCGCTAGCATAGTGAAAGTACTTTAAATTTATTGTACAATGGCCAGAAACAAGTTTATGCGATAATCTTATTGACATCATGCACTCACCTAATACATTAAAATAAATGGGTTGAAAATACAGCATACGTCATTTTTATGCCCTCATATTTAAGTTTAGGAAGCGACGCTAAATAGAATAAGCTTGATTGATTGCAATCATTTTAGGCCCCACTTACAAAGGTGATATTACTTTTAATTATAAAAAAGTCCATCTCTCAAACTAACAAAAGAAATTAAGGAAGAAAATTAAAGTACGTAGTACATAACAAATAGATTATTAAGGATTAAAAAAATTTAAAACTGGAGAAGTGCATTACACATGCCATAACAAAAAGTGCATACATTGATTCATCTCCGCCCAATTTTTACATTAAGGTGGAAGATAATGTAATAAAGCGAATCCTTGATATTATAAGTAATCTTGACAGTAGTACTTTATCTATCCAATGAAATTTTAAAGTAGACACTATCTAGTATAGATAATCAAATCAACTATTAACATGTATAAAATATTTTTTAGAGATATATATATTTTTAACATAATCCACACAACACGTATTAGCTATTAAGTGTTTATAATAAGTAATGCTTATCAAAGAATTCTTCATCCATACAGAGTTTTTTATAGAATTTTATTATGTACATAAATGGTGTAGGTTTGTGACACCCTCTACCCTATATAGTCCACCTTATGTTCAAATAGATAAACCAGATAGAATAGAGTTCATCACATAATGTTCATTTCTATAACCCATTACCAGTTTGCTTAAGGGTAGCTTAAGTTCCTGACTTGTTTAAACTAGCTTATGTTTCAGATTTATTTGTTCCTTTTTTAAACTCGCCATCTTACCTAATTTTTAACTTTATTTTATTCTTAAATTAAATTGTTTAACTGTCAAGGTGAGTTAGACCGAAAGCCTTTAATCAAAGTGCAATAAAAATTAGTCTTACAGAACATATCTATCATATTAAAATGAGTCTTAACTGGAGGAACTCTAACTCTTTTACGCATAATTAGCTAATTACAGTTAACAAAAACATGCATATAACAAGTCACCAGCCCTCTGGGCCTTCCACTAAGTATTATTCATTAGTTAGTTCATACATATAACTTAAAAGTGTCAAAATGGACATCAGTAACCACGAGTACAGTCATCCAACAAAAGAGTAAGTTAAACAAGAAAAAAGTGATATAAAGCTAAGCAGTTAGACATCTATATCCAAATATAACATGTAAGCTCAAATGTATATATATACCAAATAACATATAGATGTCTACTGTTATCCTACCTCTCAGTCTGGCTCTACATCACAAAACCCAATCCAGCTTCATCCCCAGGCATACTCGATGTGTACATGATGTACACACAAACTAGTCCCAAGAATGAGTAGGTGTTTGTCTCCACTGAATACACTCGCTGACCATCAATGAACACGAAATACACCCTAAATAGTGGCATCTATAGTCTCTTGATATATCATGGAAAAACACAAAGGGGTGAGATGTAACGCCCCAAGTACAACTACCTTACTATCTCATTCCTCTTGTAATCCAAGTCTATGATAGACTAATACTTTATAACATTGTATTTCTTCTTTTTTTCTTACTCAAGCCTTTTGAGAGAAACTTTAGCTCAATTTGGTGAGCATGGTCGGTTGCCTATTAAAGCATTATCCAAGTTATTTTTACCATCCTTCATTAGATTCATTTGTGCAAGTGGATTCTCCTTGGAAGAACCTGAGCCATTAATTTCATAACTCATCAATTCATTCTTAAAACACATCACAGTATAATATCTATACAGAAACTGACTCATCACATACATAACATTATATCAAAGGTGCAAGCATCAATACCTTCAAGACATCAATGTATCTTGAGCCTCAGGCTCATATATACATACCAAATATAAACAACAAAACAACATAAGGGCGTCAGTACCCTATACAGTATCCAAGTAGAAGTCATACATCATTAGAATTAGTGTCAGAGTCATCTCTACATACATACTGATAGGCATATCTATATCTAACATACATCTAACTGCAAATATGGTATACAAAAATAGCTATAAATAACCACATTGTACATTATGCCTATCACAAGACAATGATGACCTCAGGAGAATGGCGTCAGTACAACCTCATGTTCATATAGATCGTGTAGGTGCCAGACTCCAAGTCATACATCCACCAACTCTCACCAGGCTCCTAGTACATGGTCAACACTGGCATCTTTAGCTATCAGTAATATTGGGCACTGGAATACTATGGAATAAACAATGGGGTGAGAACTCTAAGAATTCCCAATAATACTAACAAGCGAGTGTCATCATGATAGTTTCAGCTGCTTTAGGATTTTTGCAAACAGTTAACAATAATTAATTAAGTGGTAGAAGCCAAAACCGTTTAATTATTCCTGGGGCAGAGGTTTATTTTAATAGTCCAGTCCAACATATTAAGTCATAACATTTTTCTAGAGGACTATTAGAATATAAACTGAACAACCAACATCATCCAGGGATAGACAAAGCATTCACAAGTTCACATAAAATTCATAGATCAATTGCATATGTCTTAGAGTGCCAACATTCAATAATAGTATAATAGCAAAAATGGCAATAATGCAGAAAGTAATGACATATGCTTCATGTGATATGCAAATGCAATGCAATTTATTTTAATTGTCTTATAGTGCTCTTATCAATGCCAAGCAATCTCTTTTAATTGCCTTATAGTGTTCATTATCTTTATTTATCTGATCGTAAGCTAATTCCCTAGACCAATAGTTCTTGTCATAAATAAGTAGGAAGTCTGATGCTCATCCTATATGTGATTGTACTTCATTACACAGCTCTATCCCCTATTACTAGGGCCTCGCCCATAGTTCTCATCATAAGGGAAAAGCAAATCATCTTTTAAGTTTGAGCACTTAGGGATGCATATTACCATGTCAATGCTTTATTTATCTATCTTTCATAAGTTTTTCCAATCTTTATCTCATATCCGGGAGAGAATTACTCATCCTCAACCATTCCTTGGCAAAATATTTTTCTCACTCCTTTGCCATTAGCAGAGCACTTTTCTCATTCCTCTGCCAAACTTTGGGGAAAAAATATTCTCATTCATAATGTCAATGTCATATTTCATATATCAACATGCAACTCATGTGATTCTCATGGTAACTTGGCATGCAAGCAATGTCATATACATGAGATGAAAATCAAATCATCATGCTCATCCATAAGCTTCCTCATCTCATTCATAAGTCATCTCATCAAGACATGGAACATTCATTCAAATATCATATAACTATCAATTCATTAGCTAACTCATAATATAACAAATTATCAAATTGTCATCAATCACTTATCAGTCAACTCATACTCATCAAAGATTATCAGACAACTATCAATCACACCCAGTCAACTTGTAACTTCTATGAAATGGTTGATAACTTTCTTACTAGATAGCTTGTAACTAGATTAAGTACGTGTTTGGGATAGCTGTGAAAACTAGATTATTTCAATAATCGATTATTGTATAAAAGATTTTTGTTATAATCGATTATAAGAAAAAAAAGTTTTATGTTTGGATATGTTAGTTGAAAAGGGATTTTAAGCTAATCTATTTCGTTTGGTTGATATATAAAAAATCACTTTTATACATTAAATTACTAAAATAAGTATAGAATAATTAAAAAATTTATTTAATTGATTCAAAAAATATTTGATTGAGGACAAAATGGTATTTATATATCACTGTTGGAAATAATCCCAACAACTTTTTTAAAAACAGCTCACCCAACATATGGTGTTCCAATAGCTTTTTCTAAACAAATAAAGCTGTTAGATTTTTTTGGAACGAAAACCAAACACGTTGGCTAAATATTCGACAGGTTTTTTGTAGGAAAAAAGCTGTTGGATGGGTAAAAGAATCCCATCCAAACACACTCTAAATAGTTGATAACCAACATATTTTAGGAGCCAATATCCATGTGTTGATTTCTTAGTGTCTCTAATTAATTTACTTGGTCTAATTCAAGATAATTGATGTGATCAAGAGAACTTAAAGTACCTTAACTCAATTATACCCTTAACCCCTATTGGACACGAAACCTTAAATTAGTTTCCTACATTCAATTTCATCGTTAATCTATCCAA
Source organism: Ormosia semicastrata (assembly GCA_029884595.1). Taxonomy (NCBI): domain Eukaryota; kingdom Viridiplantae; phylum Streptophyta; class Magnoliopsida; order Fabales; family Fabaceae; genus Ormosia; species Ormosia semicastrata. Next base: position 49,323,712 of record JAQQTO010000053.1, on the reverse strand, counting down.
TTACCTTTAATTAAACACCTTTGTACACTAATTACACTGAATCAACTCCCTTAATTTCAAACTCCATGAACCTGAGACCTACACCATTTTCCCATCAACCAATTCATCATCAACTTAACTTAATTTATTGGTTTTCAGTATCAACACCTAATTAGATTTATAAGTAAAATCTCCTTGGTACAAGAACACCACAAAAATCGTGACCATAGCCTCTCAAAGACATCAAAATTCAACTAAACGTCACATGCAACCATGGATCTATACTCAGACAAACTCAAGAATTCAAGGATTCAAGAAGGATTTAGAGGAATACATCTTTACCTACCCCTCATCCTTCAAATCTGTGACCAACCCCCATGGAATCATCACAAATTTTGCATCTAAATCAACATGCAATTCATAGGTTGATCATAGAAGAGCAACAGAAAGAGAAATAGTAAGCAAGAACTCCTACTCGGTCTCCAAAGGTTCATGGGTAGGAGGAGGAAATGGTGATGAACTGGCTTGCTTTGAGAACCCAACTAGATAAAGAGAAAAAAGAGACAATGAGGAAGGAATTAGACAACTTAATCTCCAAGTTGTTGGGTTAAATGGGCAGTTCCTTGAGATTTGATGATCCTAGGGAACATCCAATTATGTCTTAGGAATTCCTAGAATTCACATAGGATCATGGTTCAGGCCATTTGATACAATTAGCTCCTAATTGTTACCAATAGGTGGGTGACTTAGGGTACAAGTAACCTCCATGCATGAAGTTCTATTGATTTAATTATAATCAAGCTCTAACCAATTAAAAATTATGACTTCAAATTAGACCAATGATAGTTAAGCCAAGTGGGTTTCACTTTTGTGCATGAATCCCTATTGGTTTTAGCGTAATGCTGACTCTAATTTATTTTATTCTAATTTTTTTCCTAAGCTTGAATAATTGATTTAATTTATTCCTATTCATTTTCTTAAGTCATATAATGATTATAAAATTACAACCATCATCTAAATGTTTTCCTTAATTTATAAAATTATTTTCATAATTTTACCCTCTTTATTTTAATTTCTACATTACTTCTTAAGCTAAGAAATTCATTAAAATTACTAAATTAAATTATTTGAGCGAATAAAATTACCATAATTTATTTCATTTATTTATGGCTCAATTATAAAATTTTCATATTTATTTTAGTTAATTTACCAATTTTTCATTTCTTTTGGGTCATTTTAGACTTAAATTACGCCCTGCGTAATTGCAATTATAAGCAAACTAACACATACATGCACAGAAACAAGCAAACAAGCCTGGTAATAATTCTAACTATATTTATATAGTCTATATAAGTAATTTGAAGTGGAGGATGTTACATGAGAATTTTAGAAATTCTCAATAAATCTATATGAAAGTGACATCATAATAAATTCAGTTGCCTCGGATTGAAAAGCATATAACAAATATAAGTTGGAAAATCTTTTAATTTATTATCCAGAGGCAGAGGTACCTTTTTAACCTATTTTACTTCGTATGATGATAAAATTTAACAAAATATTAGTTATAAATAATATCAATGCATTATGAATGCAATGCTTATGATTTGGCCGTTAGGCACCATATTTAGCAATTTCCCATATGAAGCAACCTTTGTCATTCGAGGGGGAATAACCTGCCTCTCGAGGGAGAATGACCTTCCTCCTATAAGATAGTCTATTTATCAGACTTGAGTTAGCCCACTTTCAGTAATCAAATGTGCTACATAGTGCCTATCCAAGTAAGGTGAATTCTATCCTTACACCTTATTAATAAGGACCTTACTCTTTTGGTAAGATACACTTATCCATCATTTGGTAGTGCTTACTATTTTCAATGAGCAGTTGTATAATGTATCACATATCACATTTCATGTACATATAGCTACTAAGAGCATTACATTGTATTATCACAATTCTCATGTCATTATATCAATATAATAGCCAGTGCAGGGCATACATTATCATAATAAGCAGTTACTATTAGGGATGGAAGCAGGTCAGGCTAGACCAGGCTTCACCCTAAACAGGTCAGACCTGTGTTACAAATATTTGGCCTGAGCTTGGCCTGTTACCTATCAAAGGCCTTTTTTTGGGCCTAGCTTGGCCTGTTTAAGAAGCCTGGCCTGGCCTAAAGCCTATTTAGAAGCCTGGTTTATATTAAGGCTTCTAAATAGGCCAACAGGCCAAGGCCTTCATATAGGCCTCAAATAGGCCTAAGCCTTTAAACAGGCTATGAAAGGCCATTGAAAAAAAATAGAATATAATTTTATAAATAAATATAAACAGGCCGGCCTAATAGGCCTAACAGGCTTTGCTGAGAGGTCAGACCTGACCTACTAAATGAAACAGGCTTTTAAAAAGCCCTGAGCCTGGCTCATTTTCTAAATAGGCCAGGCCAGGCCAGGCCACAGGCCCTTGACAGGCCGGCTGGCCTATTTCCATCCCTAGTTACTATTACTAATATACAATCCCTGGCACATATTCAAGCCTCATTTGAGATAACTTAACAATCAAGTAACGCATCATACATAACCATTAAGCGTATATATAAACATTGTCTTTTATCATATAATTGTAAGATCCAAGACCCCTTTGAGATGAGTTTTGATGAATAACAAATAAAGTTTGTTATTCATCAAAACTCATCTTAAAGAGGCCTTGGATCTTACATTCTCCCCTTTTTTAATGATGATAAACTATTTTTGAAAATTATAGATAAGGTTCAGTGAATATACGATTTCTATAGAATAGATTTGAGGCTCCCCCTTAATCTATTAACTTTTAGGTAGATTAACAAGTAAAGGAATATAAAACAAATGATATGACTGTAGTTGATATTGGAAACCAAATATTGTCAATTCATTCATGCTTAGTCAAATAATTAAGTACAATAAAAACATCAAAAGCTCCCCCTAAGACAGATATATTTCCCAATTATCCACCACATACTAAGCGAATATCTAATAACTCCCCCTAAAACCAATACTATGCAAAAGATTTCTAGTGAGCATAGTCATCATCATATTTTCAAGAAAAAAACATACATTTTATATATTCCCCCTTTGTCATTAACAAAAAGGAAAGAGAGTAGAGGCCATAACAAATGCTATAGAGTAGGGTAATCAAGAGGTGTGGAGGATTCCGAAGAGGTATAAGTGGGTTCAAGAATAGGATGATGGGCAGGGTAAGGATAATAAGGATGACAAATAGTATGAAGGTTAAGTTCATTCTGATACTTGTCTTGCCACCATTCCTTAAACATGAAGTAGTGATCCATCAACTCATGACAATGTTGTGAACTTCTTTAACTCCTTGATGTATCTTGATCTAATTTTTCTTCATAGTACAATTCTCTTATGTAAGCTTCTTGACTTCAGACCGAAGCAACTTGAGTTCAAATTTAAAAAACTTGATGAGACCACAGCAAGTGTACCGGATCGTCAAGTAATAAAAATGGTGAGAAAATCGGATATCATTCTCAATGATCAATGACCAATTACCAATTCATGAACTTAACTACTATTCAAATAGAACTTTAGTTCAAATGGGGCTCAATTGTAAACAACTAAGCATGTAAGAAATTAAATTAAAGAAAAAAGATTCTTTTTGGTATTTTAGTTTTGACAAATTAACAAACACTTAGATTACAAAAGAGATAGGAATTCAAAGATAAGAAAGAGTTGGGATCAAGTTTTATTTGATTTCATTTGCTGCATATTAACCTAGAGTTAAAACAAATTTCTACTTCTATTTTGTTATCGGATTCTCCAAAATATCCAAGTCCTAATTCCTTAGGCACAAGAACCTTAAATCCTAGTTAAAATTCCTAATTTTTTAGGTGATTCTAAAAGGGAAAAAGCATTAAGATTAAGAATCCAACGAGATAACAAGTATTCATCGACTATTCCTATCACAACGAATCACAAGGTTTACAATCTCAAACAAAGTTCACACATCAAATTTTCATCCAATGCATAAATCTAAAAAAATCATTCTAAGGATGATCAAACCCTAGAAAGCTTTAAGAATAGAGATTATAAACTCAAAACAGAAGTATCCATTAAGCATAACTAAAACTCAAGTTAAATATAAGCAAAATCCATCAAAATCCATTCAATCCCAGCAAGGGAGAGTTTAGCTAGACATAGAAACATATACAGAAACTAAAGTCATAGAGAAGAAGATGAAAAATTCCATGAAAGATTGAAGAAAATCTAAGTTTCCACTCTTTTCCTCTTCAAGTCCACCTCCAAGTTTTCCAAATTAGGTCCAATTTTTCATATCCTCTGCTCTCTGTGACAGCCCTCCCCCTCATTAGGCCAGAATTAATGTATTTATAAATTGGTATGGGCGCCTAGACACTACGTCTATAGCGCCTAGGCGCTAATCATCCAGAATGCAAATCTGTGATAGAAGTCTAAGCGCCTAAGCGCTTCGTATAAAGCGCCTGGATGCTGAACGTCTAGAGAGGAGTGGTCTGCTATGGGTTAGGCGCCTAGACGCTGCATCCAGGGCATCTAGGCGTTGAACTGACAGCCAAAATTCCTTTTATTTACCTCCAGAAATCAATCTCCACCATCATTAGATGCTTCCCTACAAAAAATACATCAAAGTAGTGAGGATTCTGCTTCTTTTAACTCAAGTATTCTTAATTACAAAACTAAATCAAACTTTGCAAGATACTTGAGAAACAAGCAGTAAAAAAAATAAATTCAGGGAAAATAATTCAAGATTTTAAGGCATAAAATCACATCTTTTGCGTGCTCATCACTCCCCCAAACTTAAACTTTGCCACGTCCTCGGGCAAAGAAACAAAAACTAGTGTTGCAAAACATGGATACAGAGCACAGATCACCAAAGGAAATAACTCAAATGATTACATTCCTCAATCAACACAACACCAAGAGCAGAGTAACTTTACATGCACATAAATTCACATGTGAACAGATTTAGAAAATTTGCTCACTTCACTTAAGTGTTTAGCCTTGTATTTCCACTCCTTCACAACATAAGAACACCTTACCATAGGCTTGGTTCCTCTCTACTAATCCATCATCTACATCCATGCGTTCCACAAGTCATGAGGTCTTTTATTTAGGGTTGTAATTGGGCTAAGGTAAAGGGGTGGAATAAATATAGGGAATAGCTAGGTTCAACCAAAAGAGCTATAGACCAAAAAGATCTAAATTTTCTCAAGAAACGCAATGAACTGGCACAAATCCCTTTGTTAGGGTCAAAACGTGTTTGCCCATTTGCTAACCGCAAGTGCACGGGTCGCACAAGTAATAAAATGATGAGTACAGATATCGTTCCCACGAGGATAATTTTATTTCCAATGCTAAGTATTAACCGATAGCTTACCTAATTCTATTCAAGAACATAAAAATGGATAAAAGTGAAGAAAGCAAAGACAAAAAGCAATAAGGATAAACGGTTAGAGTTTAGGGAAATCCTTCTTCACCTTTTACCTCAACCAACAACATGCAATCCTCCTCATAAATATGAATGCAATGATTAGGTTAGCTTGAGAATCTACATTAGCTAAACGCCTATGTCTAGGTCATCTAACCATGGTGTCATTTGCCCAACTCTCTAAGTGTCCTTGAGAGCTAACGCAAAATCCACTCTTTAAGGTTTATTCTCAAACACATGCTATGCATGGCTAATAGGTATATGTCTACCCCATTAGCGAATCAACTCATCCCGCCATTGGAATAGAATCGAACATGCATCACCCATACATACGATCTCAAACCCAAATCCCTATGTCTAAGTTCATTAGATTTTATCAAATCACTCAAATGTTGGCCAAACACTCAAGAGCATTAAGAACAATATGATTGAACAAAATCAAAGTTCCACACAAACTCAAAGGAGAACAAATCATTAATATTAATAAAAGGATCCAAAATCATTCCTAAATAAAGCTCAGCTATACAATGAACATGAGAACAAATTACAAAATACATGTTCAAGAAATGAGGAAGAGAAAAGAGAGAAGGAGAAAGCTTATGGATTTTGCCATTGAAGCTCGGATCCTCCTCCAATGGAAAGAGGGCTCCATCATTAGCTCCCCAAGCTCCATCTCCACCTCCAATGGAGGGCCCAGCCGCAGCCTCTAACCCTAAACTACCTAAAAACTAAAACCTAAAAGAGAGAAACTGAGAGAGAGCGAAAGGGTGCGTGAAAAACTAAATAAATAGGCTCAGCTCGCCGACGCGCGCCGCGGCGTACATATTCCCACGCCTCGGCGTGGAGCTGTCTGTCCTGTCAGTATGTGGCTGGCTGAGACCCTCACGCCGCGGCGTGCACATTTTTGAGCCGCGGCGTGGAACTCTGGAATGCTTCCTTGGCATCTTTCCTCCAATGCTGGGCCTTGGCTTGCATCAATTTGTCTCTTTTGAGCCCTTCCTACATTAGAGAAAGCACCAAATTAAATATAATTGCAAATCTACTTAATCAATCAACATATATGCACAAATTGCTCAAAAACATAAAGGAAGGTATCCAAATGACATTTAACAAATATAAACATAAAACCTTCCAAATATGTATAAGAACAAGGACTAAGCATGCCATGAAGCACAATTATGGGGCATAAATAACTACATTTCATGGAGTTATCAAATAAATATAGGGAATAGCTAGGTTCAACCAAAAGAGCTATAGACCAAAAAGATCTAAATTTTCTCAAGAAACGCAATGAACTGGCACAAATCCCTTTTTTCTTCATTTTTCATACCCCACAACCACAATTTTTCAGATTCACAATTTTTTCTTCATTTTTTTATTTTTTTATTTTTTTTATTTTTTAGTTTTTAACAATTTGGCAACCTCTTTCACAATATAAACAATTCAACCCATCATTCCCTAATGTCAACCTCTGCACTATTTTTAACCCTAAATCAAAAATAGTCTATTGACTTTTTTGGTTGGTTATTTTTCATGGTTTTATGCTTAAGGGTTGAGTTGAGCTCAAAAGAATGAAATGGTGTTCAAGCTCAATGGGCTGTACTAGGGAAAAATGTATGAGGTTAGCTTTTTGACCAGCAGGCTATCAAACAAACAATGTCTCAATCATGCCTCATGAATACATACATGCCAACAATTCCAAAAAGAGAGAAAACAAGTTCTGAAAAGTGTTAATATGAGTGAAATGCACACAATCACAAAGAAATGAGTGGGTGAATGTATCCCCCTCATGCATCAAGGCTCAAAACTCACTTGGGGTTCTCACTTACATGTGAATGACACATACTAAGTTACTCTACCCTCAAACTATGGTGAAGAGGAGCTTACTCAAAGCTATTTCCTTAGTTATCTTGCTCTTTCTTCATGATTGGCAACAATTTTTTTTTAAAAAACTCAAATTTGCAATTAAAAGAAATAAGGACACACAAAACCAGGGGAAGGTCAAAAGAGTAATGTTCATGGCATGAAAACAGATCCTCCCCCAAACTTATTCTCGTGCTTGTCCCCAAACACTTTAGAAGTGAACCAAAAACAAGAATGATGATAATGCAAAAAATTTAATAACAAAACTAATGAAATTAACTTTAGAAATGAAAAGGCAAAACAAAAAAAAATTGAAAAGAGAAACTCCCCCTTGTAGATCACTAGGAATAAGAGTTGTGCAGGAGCAATCAATCATCGCTGCTCTCACTCTCGTCCTCATCAGTGCTAGCTCCACCCTCACTCTGTGAGGGTTTTAGAAAGTGAGGAAGGGGAAAGTGAGGGTTCTGCATTTTAAAATGCAGAATTTTTTTTAACTAAGCGCCTAGGCGCTTAGTATACAGCGTCTAGATGCTATTGTAGCAGAGAAGAACTTACCTTGAGATGCTTGGACGCCTAGACGCTTCAAACTAAGCGCCTAGGTGCTATAAGTATGCTGAAACTGCTGAAACTCTACCTCTTTCGCAATTTTTTTAAAATTCACGATATGGGCCGCCCAACGGCATAATAGGCCACCCAGCGGCACAAAGTCAGAGAAGAGAAATTTTCTGGTGCACCCACCGCCCAGTGGTATAATAGGCCGCCTAGCGGCTCGCAAAAACCCTTACTGCCCAGCGACACTATGGCCACCTGGTGTCCTCAACTCAGAGAAAGCTCCTCCTTCTCTTTTTTTCATATCACCGCCTAGTGACCATTTTGCCGCCCAGCGGTGTGGCTACTGCAAAATTTTGTGGCTTAAACCTCTTCTTCTTTCTTTTCCCCCCTATCAATTGGAGATTGATTCTAACTAAAATGAAGATTATGCATGAAAAGAATGATAAAAAAAGACAGAATGAGTTCACATACTCCAAACTTAAATAAAAGCACTTACACGCAGAATTCTAGTGTTAACCAATATACTAAAGATGCAACAAAGCTAATTAAAACAAAAGGAAGTTTAGAAAAACATAAGCAAACGCAAAAGTAAAGTTAGAAAAACTCCCTAGCATGGGTTGCCTCCCATGAAGCGCTTGTTTAACGTCCTTAACTTGACAGTACTGCTTGTTATGGTGGCTTGAAACAAGAGAGGTAAGATGACACTTTTCTTTTGTCAAATCTTTCCCTCCAAACTCTGTCACTGACATTGAAGTCCCCACAGGCATTTGGAACTTGACTTGAACCTGGTTGTTCTGAGTACACCTTAGCATGCAAAATCTCATCAGGCCATGGAGGTCTCAATTTTTCAACAAGTAGGGGATTAGCTTGCAATGAACCATGGATAATGGGAGGACCTTTCTCTGTACCAGCAATCTTAGAGAGAGGAGGACATTTCTCCTTTTCATCAAAAATCTTGGAAGTGGGAGAGTCAACAATATTGGACGAGGAAGAGTTCTTACCATCCAGTCCCTTTTGAGATTTACTCTAAATGCAATTAATAGGGGTATAAAGATCTGATGTTAGGGCAGACTTATTAAAAACATTTATAATCACTTGATCTCCATCCACCCTCAAAACAAGTTCTCCTCTAGGTACATCGATCAACGCTTCTGATATTGCTAGGAATAGTCTCCCAAGAATAAGCGGGATATTAGCATCCTCTTCTATATCCAAAACCACAAAGTCAACCGAAAAAATAAATTTGTCAACTTTTATTAGTAAATCTTCCACAATACCATACGGATGTCTGATTGATCAATCTACTAGTTGAAGAGAAACCATTGTAGGCTTAACTTTATCAATTCCCAGCTTGCGCAAGATAGACAATAGCATCAAATTAATGCTAGCTCCTAAGTCACATAAAGCCTTATTAATGCTCAACTCCCCAATGGTACAAGGGATATTAAAACTTCCAGGATTCCTTAACTTGGGTGGTAGCTTCCTCTGGATAATGGCACTGCACTCCTCAGTAAGTGCTACAGTTTCATCTTTTTCTAACTTCCTCTTCTTAGATAGCAAGTTTTTCATAAACTTTGCATAAGAGGGCATCTGTTCAAGTGCTTCAGCAAAAGTGATGTTAATCTGCAACATTTTAAAGACATCTAAGAACTTGGAGAATTACCTTTCTTGAATCTCCTTCTTAAACCTTTAAGGATATGGAAGTTTAGCATAGAGTGAAGGATCAACTATTTTCTTCAGCTCCAAGTCTTTCTTTTTTCTCTGTACTCTTGGTTGGTCCTCCTTAACTTCAACCTCTTTACTATCACTCTGAGACAAAACCTCTTCACTCAGAACCTCAATATTTTCACTCTGATTTTCTGCAAAGCCAGATGCTTTATTCTTGTCTTCTTCTAAAGTCTTACCACTTCTCAAAATGATTGCATGACATTGCTCCTTTGGATTTATCACAGTATCACTGGGCAAACTGCCTAGAAGTCTCTCCGAAATCTGTTTTGCAAGTTGGCCCACTTGAGTCTCTAGATTACGGATTGAAGCATCTTGATTTCTAAACACACCTCTTGTCTCATCCATGAAATCAGTAGTCTTTTGGACAAAATAGGAGGTTTGAGAAGCTAGTTTCTCTAAAGCTATTTCCTAAGAAGCCTTCTTCTCAATAGGTGAAGGCTGAGATGAAGAACCTTGATGCGAAAAGTGTTGAGGAGGAGCTTGGTATGAAAATTGTTGTCTTTGTGGAGCTTGGTTGCCTTGATTACCTTGATTACTCCATGAAAATTCGGGCAATTTCTCCATCCCAGATTATAAGTGTTGGAGTAGGGGTTGTGTTGTTGCCTTGGAGGGTTATTCATGAAGTTGACTTGTTCTTGAGATGGAGATCCAAACATATTACCCGGATAATTTACACTCTCATGTTCTCTTCTACAAAAATCACACAACAAAGGAGCATTACTTACTGCATTCACTTTAAGAGTGTCAACCTTCTTCGTGAGATTCTCAAGTTGTTGAGTCAAGATCTTGTTCTGAGTTAAAAGTGCATTCAATGAATCAACCTCCAAGTATCCTTTCTTCACCACTGCTCTTTCCCTATTTCTTTGGTAATCATTGTTGGCTATCATTTCAAACAAGTCCCAAGCTTCTTCTGGAGTTTTATAGTTCAAGGCCCCGCCTGCTGCAGCATCAACCATTGCTCTAGTTTGAGGTAGCATACCATTATAGAAGCTTTGCACCTGGATCTAGAAGTCAAAACAGTGGTGTGGGCATTTTCTCAATATTTCATTATATCTTTCCTATGCTTCACTGAGTGACTCCCCATCAAACTTCCTGAATGATGTGATCTCGCTTCGCAACTTTGCAGCCTTGGATAGAGGAAAATATATTATCAAAAATTTCTGAACCAAAATTGCCCAAGTAGTTATGCTTCCTCTTGCCAATAAATCCAACCAACTCTTAGCCTTATCCCTCACAGAGAAAGGAAACAATCTCAAACAAATGGTATCCTCACTCACTCCATTCAACTTCGCAGTATCATAAATTTGAAGGAACTCTCGTATGTGTGCATGTGGGTCTTCATTATCGAATCCCCCAAACTGATTGTTTTGAATCAAATGGAGTAGAGCCGAATTTAATTCGAAATTGTTTGCTTGAACTGGAGGTCTTACTATGCTCGCCCCACACCCATCCATGTTACGAATAGAGTAATCCATAAGAGTCCTAACAGCTTGATGTGGTGGTGGAGAATCTACATTTTCTCAATTGTTTTCTCCATTGGGAGATCTGTTTTCTTCATTATCCGCCATGTCTTCAACATCTATTTGAGTGCTATCTAAATTCCTTCTTTGTTCTCTTAATTACTTTATCAAAACTCTTTCAGTCCTTCTTATTTCTAGGTCAAAAAGAAGTTGATCAGGATGAATTTTACCTCGCATACAATGAAGACAATGTGTCAGAACAAAAATAACTAAATAAAATGCAAAAATTTAGATAGAAAATTCTAAACGTACTAGAATAAGTAAATTAAAGAAAACTAAATACAACAATGAATAAATGAAAGAAAAAATAAATGTTTAAACTAGTAGCTGCCTTCGATATTACCGATATTGGTAATATCGATCCCCGGTAACGGCGCCAAAAACTTGATGAGACCACGGCAAGTGTACCGGATCGTCAAGTAATAAAACGGTGAGAAAACCAGATATCGTTCTCAGGGATCAATAACCAATTACCAATTCACGAACTTAACTACTATTCAAACGAAACTTTGGTTCAAAGGGAGCTCAATTGTAAACAACTAAGCATGTAAGAAATTAAATTAAAGAAAAAAAGATTCTTTTTGGTATTTTAGCTTTGACAAATTAACAAACACTTAGAACACAAAAGAGATAAGAATTCAAAGATAAGAAAGAGTTAGGATCAAGTTTCATTTGATTTCATTTGCTGCATATTAACCTAAAGTTAAAATAAATTTCTACTTCTATTTTGTTATTGAATTCTCCAAAATATCCAAGTCCTAATTCCTTAGGCACAAGAACCTTAAATCCTAGTTAAAATCTCTAATTCCTTAGGTGATTCTAAAAGGGAAAAAGTATTAAGATTAAGATTCCAACGAGATAACAAGCACTCATCGACTATTCCTAGGACAACGAATCACAAGGTTCACAATCTCAAACAAAATTCACACATCAAATTTCCATCCAATGCATAAATCTAAAAAAATCATTCTAAGGATATCAAACCCTAGAAAGCTTTAAGAATAGAGATTATAAACTCAAAACAGAAGTATCCATTAAGCATAACTAAAACCCAAGTTAAATACAAGCAAAATCCATCAAAATCCACTCAATCCCAACAAGGGAGAGTTTAGCGAGACATAGAAACAAATATAGAAACTAAAGTCATTGAGAAGAAAATGAAAAACTCCATGAAAGATTGAAGAAAATCTGAGCTTCCACTCTTCTCCTCTTCAAGTCCACCTCTAAGTTTTCCAAATTAGGTCCAATTTTTCATATCCTCTGCTCTCTGTGACGGCCCTCCCCCTCATTAGGTCAGAATTAATGTATTTATAAACTGGTATGGGCGTCTAGACGCTGCGTCTGTAGCACTTAGGCGCTAATCATCCAGAATGCAAATCTGTGTTAGAAGTCTGAGCGCCTAGGCGCTTCGTATAGAGCGCCTGGACGCTAAACGTCCAAAGAGGAGTGGTTTGCTATGGGTTGGGCACCTAGACACTGCATCCAGGGCGTCTAGGCGCTGAACTGACAGCCAAAATTTCTTGTATTTGCCTCCAGAAATCAATCTCCACCATCATTAGATGCTTCCCTACAAAAATACATCAAAGTAGTGAGGATTATGCTTCTTTTAACTCAAATATTCTCAATTACAAAACTAAATCAAACTTTGCAAGATACTTGAGAAACAAGCATTAAAAAGAATAAATTTAGGGGAAATAATTCAAGATTTCAAGACATAAAACCACATATTTTGCGTGCTCATCAGGTGAGAAGTATGGTGGTTAAAAAGGTTTGGAAGTAGTAGCAGCATGAGCAAGTTGAGTGGATCCTTGTTGAGTGTCACTTTGATCAATAGTTCGAGTGTAAATAAGGTGCTTTATTGCATTAGTCTTTTCTTGTTCCAATTGATTCAGAAAGTAACCAGTTGAGTACCCCTTCATAGATGTGGTACCGAGATCAGTATCAAGTTTCTCAAGTCTAAGGTCCTTATGGTGTTCTTTTAGTTCTGCCAAGCCAAGATCAGTAGCATCAAACATAGGTGTGCTAGCATAAGTAGGGCTAAATCTAGGAGGTGAAGTTAGTGTGGTACAAACTTGAGCAGACTCCTATGATGGAAGAGTAGGCTACTCAGTTTTGGTTGAACTAGCTTGTTTAGTGGGAGTAACTACTGCACCAGGAACATGTTCTATGATAGGTGTGGATAAGTTAACTCTAACATTTTCTCCTTGTTCTTCTGCACTAAGGGCAGCTTCTTGTTTTTCTAGATATTTTTCTTATTCTTCTTCAATTGCCTAGTGTGTTGATGAGTAGAGTGGTCCAGAGGTGGGAATGTTGTGTTATTTGGACAGTTGGGTCATAATGGTTGTAATGGCTAGATCAGTTTGATGAATAGCTTCAATAGTGGGTTGTTTAGTATCCATAGTCTGATTTGGATGGGATTGCTCTTCAAGAGTAGGTTCATGTAGAATATCATCAATATCAAAGAAATGTTCAGATGGATCAAGGGAGAGAGCAGACTCTTTTGATGGTTAAGAAGATTTTTCAACAGGATAAGTAGGCTAGTACTTTTGATAAGAAAACTCACTAGTGTGATGAGTAGGCTGAGGGTCAGCCTCCTCCATCAGTTGCTCATTCAACCTTGCTTTTTCTTGATTTTTACCTTCCTCATCCTTCTTTTCTTCAAACTTTTCTTTCCTTTCTTCATTTCATTCTTTTTCCTTTTTCTCTTTACCCTTCTCTGTCATCATTTTTTGCTAAGAACTCCCTTCTACAGGATCCTTGGATTTTGAAAGTCGATCATGAAACCTCTTAGTCCTTACTTCTCTAACTGAGTCAACCTATACCCTCTTATTCAACCATTGCTTATGTAAAGAGCACCTTCAGGTTCAGATTCCTCATTTGTTAGCTCAACACCATAATGGTTAAAGACTAGTGTCAGAACGATTCCATAAAGAACACTTATGGTGATTTTTCTGTTGTTGATTGCTACCTTTATGTAACTCAAAATAATGAAGGGCATATTCAAATGCCTCATCATTCCGAGATGGTACATGATCATGATATCCTCATTAGTCACCTTTTTAAAACTTCCTATTTTTAGAATAATAAAGTGGCAGCATAGTGAGTGAAGCACCCTTGACAGCCAAAGTCAAGAACAATTAGTACTTCATTAGTTGAACTAAATGTAATATCGTCCACATATATTTGCACAATTAGTATATCAATTTCAAGGTGTTTTCTAAACCATGTGGTATCATCTTTTCCTCTTTCAAAACCATTTTCAGGTAGAAAACTACTTAATCTCTCATACCAAGCTCTTGAAGCTTGCTTGAGTCCATAGAAAGCTTTAGAGAATTTAAATAAATGATTTGGGAATTCTTTATTTTTAAAAGCGAGTGGTTAAAGCACATATACTTCTTCATTTATAAAACCATTTAGAAATGCACTTTTCACATCCATTTAAAAGAGTTAAAAACCTTTATAGGCAACAAAAGCAAGCAATATTTGAATAGCTTCAAGCCTAGATACAGGGGCATAAGTCTCATCATAATCTATACCTTCTTGTTTATTATACCCTTGAACAACTAGTCTTGCCTTATTTCTTACCACATTGCCTCCTTCATCTAATTTATTCTTGAACATCCATTTTGTGCCTATGAAAGTGTGATCTTTAGGTGCAATTACAAGTGTCCACACATTGCTTCTTTCAAACTAGTTCAACTCCTTTTGTATGGCTGTAATCTAGCTTTCATCCCTCAAAGCTCCATCCATATTTTTTGGTTCAATTTGGGACAAGAGAGCTAAGTGGTTATCCAAATTCTTTAATTGAGATTCGGTCCTCACACCAGTTGAAGTGTCTCCAATGATAAGGTCACTTTGATGAGTAGGATGTTGTTTTCACTCCTTAGGGAGTTGAGTAGATTCATGAGTAGGGTCATAAGTATCCTGGCCTTCCTACTCATCATTCTATTCATTTTTCTATTAATTCTGATCTTTCTCAAACTCCTTTTATTATGATTTATCACTGATGTTTAGTTGCTACATGTCATCTTCCAAGTCTATAATATCCTTTTTCTCAACTGGAATGTTAGAATCACTAAACACAACATGCACACTTTCTTCTACAATAAGAGTTTTTATGTTATACACTCTATATTCTTTAGATGTTGTCGAATATCCTAAAAATACTCCTTTATCATATTTAGGATCAAATTTCCTAATTGATCATTAGTATTTAAGATATAACATTCATATCCAAAGGCATGAAAATATGTAATGTTGGGTTTTCTCTCTTTCCACAACTCATATGGAGTCTTTTTCAAGATTTGTATAATGGTAACCAGATTCAAAATGTAGCAAGATGTTCTTACTACCTCAGCCCAAAAGTACTTAAGGAGTTTAGAATCACAAAGAAGTGTTCTGGTCATTTCTTGTAGTGTACGATTTTTCCTTTCCACTACTTTATTTTGTTAAGGAGTTCTTAGACAAGAAAAATTATGCACTATGTCATTCTCATCATAAAAGTTTTTGAAAATATGATTTTCAAACTCTTCCCACGGTCACTTCTAATGGCAGTAATGGAAATTTCTTTTTCATTTTGAACTTTTTTATAAAAGACTTTGAAAGCTTCAAAGGACTCATCCTTGTGACTTAGGAAGAGCACCAAAGTGAACCTTGAGTAGTCATCAATAATCACATAATCATATCTCTTTCCACCTAAACTACTTGACTTAGTTGGACCAAACAAATCAATGTGTAGAAGTTCAAGTGGTCTTTAAGTTATAACAAACATTTTTTGAGGGAAAACTTGACTTTGTTTACTTTTCTTTTTGGAAAGGTTCACATACTATGTCGTTGTCGAATTTAATTTTAGGAAAGCCTTTAACAAGGTCATGTTTACTAACTTTGAAATATTTTTCATGTTTATATGACCAAGCTTTTTGTGCCAAAGCCATTTTTCATCATTTTCTACAAAAAGGCACTCTACATTTTGATGAGTGAGGTCCTCTAAATCAATACTATATAAATTCTTCTCTCTTTTGGTAGAAAAGAGGATTTTGCCATCATTGGCTTCTCTCACTATGCATTTTGTTAGTTCAAACACCACTTCATAGCCATTATCATAGAATTGAATGATGCTAAGAAGATTGTGTTTAAAATCTTTCCTATACCAACTATCTTGACTTTGCCATCGTCACCAAAAGTCACATCTTCACCATCTCTTGCTTTTAGTGAAAGGAATTTACTCTTTTCTTTTGTCATATATCGTGAGCATCCACTATCCAAGTACCACTTATGCCTTTATCTTCTTGTGATCAAACAAACTTGCTTGAGTAGATTTAATAGCTTTAGGTACCCAAATTTGCTTGGGTCCTCTCAGGTTAGTTACTACCCCTTTTGATGATTTGTTTCTAAAGTAACAAGTTGTGGCCTTATGACCAAGCTTGTTGCAATAGTAACATCTCACTTCAAGTTTCTTTGCTGGCACTAATAGGTTTAGATATAGCTTGTGTTACAAGGATTTTTCATATCCTAAGCCATCTTTATCTAAAGCATACCTATGGTTGCTAAGAAGCATGTATAAGTTTTTGGTGCCATTGACAAACTTGTTTAGGTCTATGTTTAACTCCTCAACCTTCTTTCTGAGCATATTACTTCATCATCATTTTGAGTAGATTGCTAAGAAGAAGTCTGAGTAAGCCTAACATACTTGAGTTTTACTGAAGCTATCAAGTTAGCATTCAGCTTGAATAAACTCTTTTTCTCTTGACTTAATGCACCCATTCCAGTTTTCAAAACCTTATTTTCTTTTAAAGCATCTGAAAGCTTATTTTTCAAACTAATACATTTTTTAACTAGAGTGTTTGAGTCATTTAATAGGTTAACAAAAGCTATTTCTAATTCTTTATAAGAGAGTTGAGTAGTTTCTAAGTCTAATACCTCATCTTTACTATCAGAGTCTCTTCCCATCAGGCATAAATTTGCTATCTCATGTTGCTCATTATCACTTGAGGACTCTTCATCAAAATCCTCCCATGTAGCTAGCATTCCTTTCTTCTAGAAGCTCATCTTTGGCTTCTTTTTCAATAATGGACACTCCAGCTTTATGTGACTAGGCTTTTTACTTTTAGAACAAATTATTTGGCCATTCCTGCTTGAGTCAACCTTCTGCACATCCTTTCTGGGTTGAAAGCATTTCTTGCCTTTACATTTTCTTCTTAGCATTCTCTGAGTCTTTCTGGATATGAATAAGAGTTCCTCTTCATTAAAGAGATCATTCTCCACATCACTATCTTCATCTGGATCTCGGGAAGAGTTTAGAGCATAGGGTTTAGTAGAGTGATGAGAAGATTAATGAGTAATATTTTTTATTGTATTATTTTAGACTGATCTGAGAGCTATTTCCTCTTTCTTTCTTTGGGAAGTCTTCATCCATCTCAGCTAGCTTTTGTTCATGAACCTTAAGTGAACCAAGGAATTGATCAAGTTGAAGAGTAGATAGGTTTTTGGCCTCTTGAATGGCCGTGACTTTTTGTCTCCATATTTTGGGTAAACTCCTTAGCAGCTTCCTTACGTGCTCTTTGTTGGAATATGTTTTACCAAGTGATTTCAAGTCATTTGTGATGACAATAAATTTAGCAAGCATCTCATCTATTATGTCATGCACTTGTATCTTAAATAACTCATATTAATGCAGCATACTTACTTTAGGTTCCTTCACTTGACTAGTCCCCTCATTAGCAACCATCATGATATCCTAGATTTCTTTGGCTATGTTGCATCCTGCTATCTTGTTATATTCATTTCTGCTAAGTGCACATGTCAAGAAGAGTATATTTGCTTCTTTCTTCATCAGTCCAATCACTCTTTGATTTCTTAATTGTTCTTCCGCCATCAAATCTGACTATGGGGATATATGGACCATTTTCAACAATATCCCATAAATCCACATGTTATGATTCAATAAATGGCCTCATGCGATGCTTTCAATTGTAGTAGTCCTTTCCATCGAAGGAAGGTAGCCCATTTGTAAAGGCTCCTTCAACAATGAACATCCCTCCTTGCTAGTTTTCCATTTTCCCTTTTCAGATCTTTTTCTTCTCACACGGTCAAGTGTGCTCAACCCAGAAGCTGAGCTTTGATACCAACTAAAGTTACCAACCACAAGAAAAGGGGATGAATTGTGTCTTCTTTTATAATGTCCTATGAGAATAAGACATCAGGGATTAACCTGACACTCATTTTTCATTAGTCTAAGACTTATTGAGCCTCCTTTGACTTTATAAATCAACTCGTTGACCTTTAATGATCTTAACTAACTCGTCCTAGAGTTGTGGCCAACCATAACTATTAGGTGCAACTTAAGGTTACCCTAGCCAAAGGCCAATCCAAAGCCAGAGGCCACATGGGCCTGCCTTGATCCAACTTCATCATCCTTGGCAAGTGGTTGTCCTCGAGGTCCAAGACCACCATGGACCACCGTGGATAGCCACCCACGATAGTGGCCTACACCGTGTCCCAATCTACACCAAAACCCCAATTTTAGGAGTTCCAAACATGGTGGTTATTGTGGTGGCCAAGGGCCACCACCACCACTCATTGCCAAGATTTGGCTACCCCCATTGTGGTAACCATCACCTCCCAAACACCAAAAATAGTCACCATAGCAAGGTTTTTCTCTTCTTCCAACTTAAGGTGGTGGCCACCATAGCTATCACCACCACAATACCTTACTCTACAGCCACCATAGGTGGTAGTTCCACCTTTATTCCACCACAACAACATAAACCAGCTCCTCCCCTCACACCTTGAGCCACCATTGTGGCACCTAAACCCACCTAAGCTTTGCAAAACCACCTTGAGGCTAACCATAACATCACCTCCACCTATGGTGGCAATTTCAACCTTACATCACCAGCAGACACACACACACACAAAACTCTAGCCCTCTTCCTTAGAGCCATCATCATGGCTCTAAAAGCTACCATGGCTCGTCTTTGCCACCTTAAAGGCTATGGCCATGGCCATCCATGGTCTTCCATGGATACCAACTAGCTCCTCACCTATTCAAGCCCAATAAGCAACCAAAAGCAAGAATTAAAAGAGTAATGGAGGTTGGGAGCCAAGAAACCTTACTTGTTCTGATGGCTTGATAGCAGTTTGGAGATGGGAGGCATTTCTAGTAAGGTAAGCTTGATTAGGATCAGGAGGAGGGTGGCGTGACTCTTTCCTTGCCAAAATTTGGTGCATGTAGTGGTGCTGGAGCTCCTTCTCTCACTAAACTCGAGCTCTCGCTCTCTATGGGTAAGGAAGACAATGGGGGAGGAAGAGAAATAAGGGATGGGTTGTTTGTTTGGCTTTTAAAGCCAAAACCATGGCGGCTTAGGTAGTTTATGAGGCTGGAGACTATGTGTATCCTTGCCTTAGCAGCCATGGCAAGTTGTTTTGATAGCTTAGCCACTAAGTTATCGAAGCAGAGTTCATTTGGGAGCCTTTCGAGTTTCGTTGAGTTCTGGTTCTGGGTAGAGTATAACTATCCCAAAGTTCCTAATTTAGAACTCATTAGTTTCCTGAGTTACATTAGATTTCTGGTTCTGGGCTCTAATTCAGATTTCGATCCTGGAAACCTTTATCAATGAATTAGGTACCATTATTTGTACAATGGACTCCGAAATCCCAAATCTACTTATAATGTTTCTATAGGTGAACTTCTACATGGGTCAAGGTGATTGTAGATAGCGGCTTTATTTTTATCCACTTGTTGAAGTAGTCAACAGCTACCACCAAGTACTTTAGTTATCCTAAAGCTTGTAGAAATGGACCCAGGGTATCCATCCCCCATTGTTAGAATGGCCAGGGGACGGACATTGTTGTAAGTTCTTCTGGCGAGGTGCTGTACAGATCCAAGAACTATTGGCATTTGTTGGTGTATACCAAGTTGTGGTCCATATCTACTTCTGTGCTTCCTTTGGCTCTTCAAGAAGGATCTCGTCCTAAAGATAGGTGGCAATTAGGCTGATCCAATCTCCTTGTTCATCAACTAGCATGAGGATTTTGCCATCCGTGATACTAGGGGTTATGAGGGATTCTTGGATGACAGAGCGATTGTTGCCCGGACTCTTGGTACTTACAAGCTTGGAGAAGATGTCGACATGAGAGTTCTATTCTTTGGGAATATGTTCAACCTTAACACTTGCAAAATTACTCAAGAGATTTTTTACCTTGACTACATATTTCTTAAAAAGAGGTTCCTTAGCCTAATAATTACCCCTGATCTGAGATTTCGCTAGGTGTGAGTCACTACACAAGGTGATATCGGATGCCATCATGTATTTATCCAATGTGATGCCGACAATACAGGCCTCATACTCTGCCTAATTGTTTGAGGTCAGAAACTTGAATATAAGGGAATGCTCAATGGTGACTTCTTCATCGTTTTCCAGAATAACCTCGATGTTGCTCCCTTTAGGGTTCAAGGATTCATCAACATAAATAGTCTATGAATTCCTTTTGGGATGGCTAGGATCTTATGTTAGCTCTGCTATGATGTCTTATAAGGCTTGGACCTTAATAGGTTGTTTTGGCAAGGTCCGACTTGTGCAACACTAGTTGAATAGGCTAGTCTATCCTCACAACAACAAGGAGGCATTGAAAGTACTACCGAAGCAGTCTAGCAGTTATGAGGAGAGCTAGTGCTATCTTCTCAATTTTCTGATAACGGATCTCAAGACCTTGTAAGAAGACTTTGCTTACGTAATAGACTAGCTTCTGCCCTTCTGTAGACTCCCTAACTAGAACGGAGTTGATGACTTCCTCATTAACAGACAGGTAAACATATAGTGATTTGTTGAGGTCTGACATAGTCAAGATGGGCGGTGACATAAGTGTGTACTTTAGTTCAACAAATGCGGCCTCACACTTCAGTAACCACTCAAAGTCTTTTCCTTTTCTGAGGAGTTTAAAGAGGGGAAGAGATTTGTGAGCCACCTTAGCTAGGAACCAAGTTAAGGCCACTATTCGTCCTATGAGCTGCTGAACTTCTTTCACAGATTGGGGGCTACGCATGTTGAATAATGCTTGACATTTGTTCGAGTTGGCTTCAATGTCGCAGTTTGTCTACAAGAAGCCCAAAAATTTCTTGGGTTGCACTCTGAAAGCGCACTTCTCTAGATTTAATCTCATGTTATGCTTTCGGAGCTATTCGAATACCTCATCAAGGTCTTGGATGTGGCTGTCAAACACCGTGATCTTGACGATTATATCGTCAATATAAACCTCCAGCATCCTACTAATTTGTTCATTAAAGACTTTATTCATCATTTGTTGGTAAGTTGTGTCAGCATTCTTCAACCCAAAGGGCATAACTTAGTAGCAGTAATTGCCTTTCTCCTTTATGAACTCAATTTTGTCCTCATTGTCAGGGTGCATAAGGATTTGGTTGTAACAGGAGTAGGCATCCATGAATGAGAGAAGTTTGAAGCCAGATGATTTATCAACAAGTTTATCGATGTTGGGAAGGGGGTAGGGGTCATTAGGACATTCCTTGTTCAAGTCAGTGTAGTCAACACACATACGCCACTTTTTGTTTGCCTTCTTTACTAGGACCATATTGGACAACAAAGTGGTGTAAGAAACTTCCCTGATAAAGTTGGCATCCAA
Source organism: Ormosia semicastrata (assembly GCA_029884595.1). Lineage (NCBI taxonomy): Eukaryota > Viridiplantae > Streptophyta > Magnoliopsida > Fabales > Fabaceae > Ormosia > Ormosia semicastrata. Next base: position 49,301,981 of record JAQQTO010000053.1, on the reverse strand, counting down.
GAGCTCCTTCACCTGCTTTTCAATGACCTGTTATTTTTTTGGACTAGCTTTTCACTTTTTCAGTGACACCGGTTTGGCCTCTAGATTGATGGTAAGTCGATGACAAATGAAATCAAGGTCCAATCCCGACAATGTTGACTAATGTCTAGGAAAAACGGTCCTTATTTTTCTCAAGGAACATAATCAGTTAGGTCTTTTCTTTCAAATTCAACTATCCTCCAATCTTGGTTACTTGGTCTGACTTGGTTCCAAGTTGAAGGGGTATGAGTTCTCCTTCAAGTTGGGGACGAGTGTCCCGGATCTCCTCCTGCACATCTAACTTAGTCAAGAGGACATTAACATGGTCTATAGTGATGGGGTTAAATTTGTTGGGTTCTGTTTTCTGTGGATCTTTGGCTATCTTTAAACTGGCAATGTAATAGTCGTGGGCCATTGTTTGATCCCCCTTACCATAATGATCTCATCATTTTTACTCAAGAACTTCATGGCCAAGTGGGTAGTTGAGACTACAGGGCTAAATGCATTCAGTGAAGGCTGACCTAGCATAATGTTGTAGGCAAAAGGGTAGTCAATAACTAGAAACTTGACTTTGATAGTTTTGAAGAGAGGCTTTTTGCCAAGAGTTAAGAGTGTTTTTACGTACCTTGTTGGAGTGATTTTGTCATTGATGAACCCTATATAGTCGCTAATATACGGGATCAATTCATTGCTAGGGAGTTCCAACTTCCAATATAAGTCCATAAACATGATGTCTATCAAACTACATTGTTCCCAGCTATCACCAGGGGGACATCATGTTCGAGGATCATGTTCCCATAATCTTGATTAGAGAAAGAGATTGGAGGGTCCTTCCGCTATCTAGATCCTTCTTTGGAGATCTGATGAGAGGCCATGCTCAAAACTACTACTTTGAGGGTCTTCTTTCTTAGATTGCTCGATTCCCTGCCACCCATGAATCCACCCAATATAGTGTTTATAGTTCAATTTATTTCGGCATGTCGGCGATCATCATTCTGAGGGGACAGATCATGGGAAGGTCAGTGATCTCAGGTCTATCTGCTGCCCGGGGTGAACCTTCCTTCTGTGGTTTGTTTCTTATTGAGGATCTTCTTCTTTGGTACGGGGAAGGACTTCTTCTTGAGCTATAGCTCATTTACATGAAAGTTTGGGATCCACGTTGGTTCTCACTTGGCATATATATTGTCCTAAATAGCCATCTTGAATGTGAGGCTCAATAGCATCCCGGAGACAAACATAGTCTTTTGTGTTATGTCTAAAATTGTTGTGCCATTTACAGTGCTTGGATTTATCCTTTTGGGCATACTTCTTCAGTGGAGGAGGCTTAGGAATATCCAGGAGCTCAGTCTACATTACTTATTGTAAGATTTGAGATCGAGGAGTATTAAAAGGGATATAGTCCTAGTACCTCCCTTTTGGTGCCGGTTTTGAGGAGTTTTGAGGTTGTGAAGCAGGCTTGGGCTGGCTTTTGGTCGTGTTTCTTCACTTTTCTCCAAGTTCCTCTTTGTTTTGGTGATCTCCTCAAGGTTAATGTACTTTTGGGATCATTCCCAGAACTTGTCCATCAAGTTGGGTTCCCTTTTTGAGAGAGAGAGGAAGAAAGAACCATGGCAAAGTTTATCCCTAATGTAATGCAGAGCTACCATTTGGTCCCAGTCTTTCATGGTTAAGGACTCCTTATTGAACTTTTCTATATAGTGACTTATCTTTCCCCTGTTTGATTTGGATAAGACATTAAATAGATTTCGACTGCACCTTGCTTATGGTGAAGTGCAGTAGAAATCTCGAGGGAGGGTAGTAAACCATCTCAGTCACACATGGATCTCGAGGGAGGGTAGTAAACCATCTCAAGGTAGCTTTCTTAAGGGAGAGAGAGAAAGATCGACATATGAGAGGATCATTGCCTCCTGTAAACATCATAGATAAGATATAAGCATCCAAATGTTCTTGAGGGTCCATTATATTGTCATATACCTCAATGTTTGTTGGGTGCTTGAACGTCCTAAGAATCTAGAAAGCCATATGCTTATAAAAAAAAAGGTTGGTTGTTCTGAGTGAGGGTTCCCAACTTACTTCCGGGTTTCGATTCCCTAGAATTTTTGAGATCATCAACTCATACTGGATCCTTTCTCAAATCACAGTTTCTTCAAGGAACATGGTTTTTCGTCTTCGCACTCCTCGTGAACCGATCTCTCATGCTCTTCCAGGTGTCTATCTTACTCCTATAGCTGTCGATCCTAATTGCAGATCATGTCCATCATTTTATATCGAGATAGATCGTGGTGGATAGACTCTGCCTGCCATGAAAGGCGATCATCTTCGTCCTAAGGGCCTAGACGTTGTAATGCTGAGATGCTGGGTTTTGGATTCCTGGATGTTACTTGGCAATGACCAAGCCATTCCCTAACTGAGATTCGTGATGAGGGGTGAGGAGGATTCTCATTAAAGAGGGAGGTTTCCTCATCGTCCCACTTGGATCCAAGGTTAACAGCTGGTTGGTTGCGAGTGGCAGATGCCCGACTTTGTTGGTTTTGTGCCATTGATGCTTGTTGTTGGGTGGTTCTGAGCGACTGACACCTGTCACTGGTTTTGCTATTTCATATTAACCAAGGTGGTGGGGGTAAAAGTTTATGACTTCCCACAAATGGTGTTAATGTTCAAATGGGTTTCAAGTGGTTCACATGAAGGCATTTCTAATAATAGGTTGAGGATGGTGTTTTCTTCCTTAATGCAGTGGCAATAGCGACGAAACGAAGGGGGTGTATCTAAAAGGCACTTTGACGCTCAAGTTAAGTTATGAATTAGGAGAAAAATGTTTAGGATTCAGATTCATACCTTTGTGGCTTAACCTGTTATTTATAAATTAGGTTTGCTTAGTGGTTAAGCAAGATAGAAAGGAATCTTCATTTGAATTGTGATGGGATGTTATGGTTATAAATTACAATTCATAACCATTCCTATAAAAGGGAGATATGCTGGGAGAGATTAGCTCTCAATTTGTGTGGCCATTGGTGAGTGGGTCGCATAGCGGCATAGGGCCGGATTTGGAATCCAGGCTTTAGCAGGCTAAGTTTCTTCGTGTTAGGCTCTAATTTGAATTCTAGTCCAGAATACTATTTATTAATAATTATTTCATATTTTAAATAATTATTCTAATTATTCCTATGAAATAACTTATTCAACAAGTTATTTGCCTATATACACATATAACACAATCAAGCAGGCAAAAACGCATCACCAGCTGCCAAACAACTCTTACAAGGAAGATGGTAGGGAGAATGTTACAACTTATTAGGTTCAACTCAAAATGCTGTATCTAACAACATTGTGAGAAATGAATAATGCAATTGGGAAGTTTATATGTTAGAGGAGGTCAAATTTTAATTACTCCCAGGAAAAAAGAAAAAAAAATCTAATTCTCTAAATTATGGCATCAAAACTTATATTCCACCAAGTCCGTGTTTCCTTTGCTTTTCTTATTTTTATTTTTAATTGATATTTTTGTTATAAGTACAAGTATGCCACATTTTTCCCGCTTTTCATTATAATTACACAACTATGATTTTTTTATCACATTTTTTTCTCACATTATTTTTTATAGTATTCCTCATACTATTAATCATATCATTTTTTTCTATTAATTTTTCTTATTTAATCATAACCATTTAAAAATGATGTGAAAAGTAGTGTTTGAGGAAAAATAATATACGAACATCATTTTTCATAATTACAAGCTCTTATGTTTTCATTCTGAACCATTTTCTTGGTCCTTGCATGAAGGATGGAGAAGGTTGCTTTAAGAAGCTCAAGCACTCAGGCCAAAATCTTGGGTTCTACAGTATCGATATTAGGTGCACTCATAGTTGTTCTCTATAAGGGCCCTACAATCTTATCAGCTTCATCTACACAACAATCACCGACTACTGATTCTCCAATGGGTTCATCGTCACAAAGGAATTGGGTTCTTGGTGGATCTCTACTTGCCGTTGAGTTTCTTCTGGTTCCAATCTGGTACATCGTTCAGGTATTAAACTCACTAGAAATTTCTCACAGCAAGTACCTATGATTTGAGTCAAATTGAGAATTTCCAAAAAAAAAAAAAAAAACTAATATCCAATTTTGTTGCTTGCAACAGACTAGTGTTATGGAACAATATCCAGCAGAGGTTATTGTGGTCTTCTTATACAACCTGTGCGGGACTCTTATATCTGCACCAGTATGCTTACTATTAGAAGCAAACTTGAGTGCTTGGAAGATAAATCCTGATATAACATTGATCGCCATTATATACTCAGTGAGAAGCTAACAAATTTATTGGATAAATGAGTCATGGAAAGGATATACATGTAATATCTAACTGAAATTTTCCACTTCATGCAGGGATTCTTTTGCACAGGCCTAAGCAGTCTGGTTCACACTTGGGGTCTCCGTCTTAAAGGCCCTGTATATATATCAATCTTTAAGCCTCTGTCTATAGCCATTGCTGCCGCTTTGAGTACTATATTCCTTGGTGATGCGCTGTATTTGGGGACGTATGAAATTCATTCCCTTTCTCCATTGTTGTTTTAATTGTAGAAAATTGGAATCAATATTTGAAAGTATAAAAGAAGACAAATATTTGCTTCATTTGGCATATTTTGTTATAATCTTTGACATTTACAGTTGATGTTTCAAATGTTGCAGTGTTTTTGGAGCAGTAATACTATCAATTGGGTTTTATGCTGTTATATGGGGAAAAGCAAAAGAAGAAGAATTGAGTGAAGAATTTGGCATATGTAGAACTGAATCTCCATCCAATAGTAAAACTCCTTTGCTGCAGAGCTACAACGTGAAAGATAAAAGAGAAATCAAGTATGACGATTGTTGATAAATATCCTACTTACGAGAGAAAAAAGTTGGGGTAGAGAGACAATATGTAGTCAACCTTAATTTTCATTTGGGATGCTTTGTAATATATAAATTGCTTTATGAAATCCAATAAAATTGTGAGAAAATCTCAACTCTCACAATTACTTGACAGTTAAGATATAAACTTACCCAGAAGTACAATGAAATTTTAGTCATATAAATCTTACTAGCAACTATGCTCAGCTTTGAAAAATTTTCAACTGAACTATGTCTCAGGAAACCTAAATTCAATAGTAGAGCGCGGTTTTTTTATCAAACTGTGGTCGTAAAATTATTTATCAAAATATCACTTTTTTAAATTATTTAACAAATTATCACTTTTTTTAAATTATTTATCAAAATGTCACTCTTTTGAAACTATATACTAAATTATCATCATTTTGTCTAACGTGACATTTTTTTAATAATTTTTTATCCACATAAAATGCGTCAAACCAAGTAGCGCATCCATGTGGATGCGCCATCCCGTTTGACGCATTATACGTGGATGTGTCATCTTACATGACATTTTTTAGTTAAAAATGCCAACACATTTGACATTTTTCACGTGGACAGAAAAAAATACTTATAGGGTTATAGGGCACTTAACCCATTTCACATAATTCTCTTATTCTTCTCAAAGACACATGTATTTCATATGCCTACTAGAGAGTGCATCATAACGTTGAAAGACATCATTATCAATTAGCTTATTTATAGATCAAGTGTTTGCTTCTGATCCATAAAGTAGTCGATGTAGAACTTTGGTGTTAGCAAGGCAAAACAATTAAGTAAGGCAATAAAATATATTTATTCAATGTGAGACTTTGTTGTTGATAAGACAAAACAACTAAGTGTAAGAAACTAATTTTGCTGTAATCTAACTTCTAACCTTAAAAGTGAATAGCAATATGTCAACCAACTAATGGTTACAATAACAAATTTGCTGACATATGTTTTGCTTTTCTTTCTTTACCACTGAAATTGATTGTTTCCACGAGTTTTTGTTTCGGCTTTTGATATTATAACATAAGAGTTTGATAAAATTAAATTGTTATCTGAGCCTTGAAGTGAAGAAAACTTTTCTCCAACGCGTTCTTGGCTTCACAAGCTACAAACTAGAACAATTATTGTGTAATGAAAAGGCAATCATTTAGTACGCAGTCCACATGTGTGCCAATGCCATACATAATGAAAATTTGCTCAAGTTTTGTTTTCATATGGCTGAGGAGATTATAGCAAATTTATTAAACAAGACATTTGTGATGGCACAAAGTTTCCATGCACAACTTAAAGAAATAATTAGTTTACTTGTTGGCTTACACTTTACAGATATAGACCTCAAAAATAAGCTTTTTAATTACCTAAACTTTAATTGAGTGCTAGCTACTCTCTAGGTAATGTGTCTAGTTTCACCTTGCCAAAAGAAGGGACTAATTGAGAAGACACGTTATTATAACTTCAGAGTTTGTCACGAAAACTTTGCAATGAGAAAGAAGTCAAAGTTGAAGAGAAGAGCCGTAGCAGGTGTAGCACTGCATAATTCTTGTATAACAACTAAAGAGAAAAAAGGTTATCTTTATGGTTTTACCACAATAACAAAACCAAATAGAAGCGCTGCGAAAAGATAAAGTCAGAAAAGAATTAACCAACTATTTTTTAAATAAATATTACAACTATTTTTTTAAACAATTTTGATATTGTCTTACTTAATTATTTTGTCTTAACAACACCAATGTCTCACATTAAACAAATGTACCTTATTGCCTTACTTAATTATTTTGCCTTACTAACACCAAAGTCTCACATCGATTACTTTACGAATCAGAAGCAAACAAATGGCTTATAAATAAGTTAATTGATAATAATGGATTTTAACGTTATGGTGCACTCTCTAATACGCATGTGAAATGCATGTGTCTTTGGGAGGAGTATGAGAATTACGTGAAATGAGTTAAGTGTCCTATAAATATTTTTTTTTTCAACGTAGAAAATGCTAAATGTGTTGGCATTTTTAACTAAAAAAAGTCATCTCACATGGCGTATCCACGTAAAAAACGTAATGTAGGATGGCGTATCCACGTTTGGCGTAATCTACATAGATGCGCCATCCTGTTTGGCGCATTCTATGTGGACTAGAAATTATTAAAAAGTATCATGTTAGACAAAAGAGTGACAATTTGATATATAGTTTTAAAAAAGTGGTATTTTGATAAATAATTTTAAAAAGTGACAATTTAGTAAATATTTTAAAATAAAGTGGCATTTAAGTAAATAGTTTTGTCACTAGTGGTATTTTGGTAAAAAAGCCGTAGAGCCAGTGTCGGATCCAAAAATTTTAGGTAATGGGAGTAAAGATAATACTATTAATACAGAAACATAAAAAAGAATTTCAATAATTATATTTATATATTAAAAAATATATTAATACAAAATTATGAAAGATCAATTTATAATTGTTCCTTTCACATTTTCATATTTTAAAAATATTAAATGATCTTTTCATTATCATTACTATCAAACATTTCTTTCTCTATGTATATAATCAAATAATCATTTAACAAAAATAATATATTTAGAAGTGGGGACATGAGGGCAAAAATTACACATATAAAAAAATAAAAAAAACATATACATATATAAAGTCAAAGAAAAATTCTAAAATAGAATGGGGGCATGTGTCCCCACTCATTTATAAATAGATCCGTCCCTGCGTAGAGCGCTGTTCACATAAGTCATTGTCTCTTTCCTTCCAACAATTGTTTAGTTTCCGGAGTGTGTTTGCGAGTTGGGGTTTAGAAGGATTTTTGAAGGAAAGTAAAAGAAAAACTTATTCTTTATTTTAAGTAAATACTCTTTATATTTGGTATTTTTTAAAAATAAATGAATAAAACAAAATATAACCATATAACTTTTCAATCATCTTTTATTCATTTTTATAAATATTTTATAATTCTTTTAATTTAAAGATGAAAAATAAATCTTCCCTTTCCTTTTTTTTTTTTCTAAAACCCTCCATCCAAACAAAAGGGATCTTATAATTTATCATTGCCGCTGGAGCTGCGGGCCGTTGCTTGAAGCTTCTTCTTAAGCAATCGTTGCTTCATTTTAGGGGAGTATTTCTGGAGATTTGATGAGTTTTAATTAATCATTGTTTCACTTGGAGCCAGCAAAATGAACCACAACCGAGAGAGACTCCAAATCCGTTTTTGCTTCAGATGTCTTAAGCTTCAACCGGGTAATTCTCTAATTTCAGTTTTCTATCTTACTCTAACTTAATTTATGAATTCGATGACTTGTATATATATTACATAATTTAGTTAATTACCTATAAATTACAGAATTTTATATTAGCATAATCTACAATAGCAAAACGCAAAATCGAACTTTTGTTTTTCCTATTGATTGAGAAATAAGAAAACTTGGAAGGACTTTAGACACATAAATTTTTCTTTTTTTAATGTTTCTATATGAAATCTCCTACCTGAGGCAGAGGCCATCTGCAAACGATCAGTGCTTTAAGTGAAGCTACCTCCATTAAAATATGTAAAGTCATCCTCATATTTGACGGAGTTTACAATAGGGTTGACATATGACGAAGGATAATGCCGTTAAAAGTTTTGGTGGTTTGCAAAATAAAAGACATGGCATTTTAATTGAGCTAGCAAGTTTTTATTTGGGGTACAAGAATTAGAGACAGGAGATTTGAGTCCTTTAGTTTTTGCTGGACTATTGAAAAAGATGAGATGAGCTGGCGTTTCAATTAAGTTTGCAAGTTTTATGTCTGGCTTAGATGAGTTTTTAAAATAATATTTTTATGTCATTTTTTTTAAAAGGTTTTTAAAAAAAGTAAAAGTTATTTTATATTTAGATGTAAGGATTTGTCTATGATGCACCTAACTAGTGTGTAGTGCATAGTGCACCAATACTCTGTAGTTGGAGATTTATTAATTTTAAAAAAACCAACACACGGGATGACAAACCTAGAAACGGGTGAACAAGTAAGGAAGAACTTCTTAAAATTACATATTTTAGTCTCTAAGAGAAAAATAATTTTTTTGTTTGATTTTGCATGTTAGTCCTTTTGGACTTAAGTTTTATTATAATTATTTATATTTTAGTCCATCTTCTTCTTCCCCAAACCCCTAGACTTCCACCACCACCATGAACTTCCATTACAAGGAGGAGCAATTCCTTACTACTAAGCTTGTTGACAGTAATAGGGTTAGAGTTCGTTGTGGCCGTTTGGCTCAAATCTAGATGGAGACAAGTGGTGGTGGCCATGGGTTCAGAAATAGTAGAGAATGGAGCAAGTTCGAGGTGTTCGGTCGTGGTGGTGATGGCTTACAGATTCGATCATGGGGATGGTTCTGATTTCGGTCTAGGTGTGGCGAAGGCTGGGCAATGTCTTTTCTTATGGTAGCCTGAAGCACTTAGGCTCAGACACATCACAACTAAACTTTTATTTACCTTGGTAATTAACTATACCAAATTTATTTCTTACTCAAACCTTGTAAGGGTAAATTTTTGCTCAAATGATGAGCATAGCCCAGTGCCTCCACTAAATTACCATCCCATATTCATTCATTTATTTATTATCCACATAGTATCCTTTGAGTTCTCTTGATAGAACTCTAGGAAATTGAACATTTATCTAAATGGATACCATAAAAAAATTCATATTCCAACCCTAGGTACAAACATATAGCTATAATACCTAATTATATACATATCAAGTATAAGTCATACTAGCATCCATAATCCATACAGTGAAGTATATCACTTTTCTACATCAATATCGAAGTTATACATATCTTGCCTTGAGAAGCATATATATATATACACACACACACATCATTTACAAACCACTGCATAAATATAATATATGACAATGGTAAAAAAATATATGTCATATTCACTAGCTAATTGCCTTAAAAATCAATCAGTCACTACTGATATAAAAAAGTTAAAGTGTCTCAGTGCTAGGTCAGAGTCTGCATCCCTACACAGAGGGCGGATCTTGAGTTGAAATTATCATGGAAAAGAAAAAAAAAACAGGGTGAGAATTCTAGGAATTCCCAGTATTTCTAACAATTATATGTCATCACAACAATTCTAACTGTTTTGGGGAATCAAATCATTTTTAAAATATTTCATAGAAAGGTGACAAATACCAAAATAATTCCTTTCTCTTTCCAATGGGTACAAGTTCAATTTTAAATATTAAACATCAACTTTATACATATATAATCAAGAGTACATAGTTTCATCGGCAAATAAACCAATAAATCATAAAATCTTCCAGGAAATATAACAATATATAAATCATCTCACACTATTCATAGAATATTTATAAATAACTCGAAGTGAAAATATTCAATATCGAATCAATGATATGTATAGCATAATCATGAAGATGTGCCAATGATCAAGCAATCCATTTAATTTTCCTTTAGTGCCAATTAGTTACCATCTTTCTCAACTCATTCCCCGGACCTATGTCCTTTAATCTCAAATTGGTAGGGAGGACATGCTACCTCTTCACACTACCCAACACTTGATGATAGTCTGCTTATTAGGCCTGAGTACTCAACCTGTATATAATAGTTTATCATTACACAACACTACCCCTAGTAACCCTGGTCAAATCCATAAAGGAATCATATCTAAGATCACCCCCATATACGTGGATCATTTCCAATATCAGATCCAGGATCACCCTTAGGTACAAGGATCATTTCCTTTCACAAAGGATTTACAACTAGGATCATCCCCAAGTAAAAGGATCATTTCCATTATCAGATCTAGGATCACACCCAAGTATGAAGATCATTTCCAAAATCCATTACTAGCCAAATCAATTATTCAATCTATAGGTTACCCTTCAAAAGGGAATAACATCTAAGGATCACCCCCAGGTACGAGGATCATGTCCAATATCTTTTATACTTTAAGCACGTAAAGATGCACTTTAAATTTTAATTCGATTACTAGCTCAACTTTAACATTTTAAAGGAGCATTTCAACATCTAGTACTTCATAATTCATCTCATACGTATAACAAGTGCACATTATCATTTATTTCAGAAGTATAACAAGTGCACATCACATTATCATTTATCTCAGAAGTATAACAAGTGCACATCACATTATCATTTTTCTCATAAGTATAATAAGTGCGCATTTTCTCGTATCATCATATAAATCACATAATTCACAAGGAAACTTCAAATGTTAGCAACTTGCATAGCCTAGATATATCCAATTCGGTCTCCAGAGAGTAGAGAACTCGTTTTTCTCAAAATAGAGGATTGGTAATTGATTTCCATGGTAATCAATTACCACATGCTATTTTCTTGAACAAGGCTTGATAATCGATTACCACTCTGTCAATTCCTCATACAAACACTTGGTAATCAATTACCATAGCTAGTAATCAATTACCTCAATCCTAGCAAGTTGGTAAACGATTACCAACACCAATAATAAATTACTATACTATTTTTCTAACACAAGAATGAGTTCTAAGCATAATAATCTCACAAATATCGTCAAACACCTAATTTAAAGACAAGAATCAATCAATCCTTCCAAAATCCCCCAAAACCTATCCTCAAAAACATCAACATGCTATGCATCATTTATTCATCAATCAAGCATCAGAATCAATTCCTAAACTTTATCAAGAGTAAAAAGGTATGGAGGTAAAGACATAGACCTCTACCTAGGCTCCTTTGAATCTGTAGAAGATGAGGGAAGAAACTTTAGATTTGTGTGATGATGGATTTAAGACCACCACTAGCTAGATTTTGATGAGAGCTTTGGAAGTTGAGGCTAGAAGGTCTTCAAGTATAGCTTTGAAAGGTGATGACCATGGTGGCTATGGAGTTTTCTTTATTTTCTCTCCTTTATTGCAATAACCGAGAGGAAAAAGTGAAAGGTGAAAATGTGAGAAGGTGAGTTTTGTGTGGTGGAACATGCTGGAAAGAGGGAGAAAAGGACAAGAATAAGTTAATGTGTGGATTGATTATAAAAGGTTTTGTCTTTTAAGGATACTTTGATCTTCCATTGATTAGTTTCTAGCTTCCATAGGTGTTATAGAAAACTCCCGGATTCGATTAAGTTCCTATACACATCATGTAGTAGCTATCTAAACACTCCATTTGATAGTCATTAGGCTCTATTACTTTTCCTTAACTTAATATAAACTTAAGGAAGTAAATTAATATGCTTACAAGTATCCACCCTAACCTGTAATCATTTATTAATCATTTCTAGAATAATCTTCATCCTTTATTTAACGACTCTATAAAATTTTCATAATTTTCTAAGTTGTTCTCCTATTTAATTTGGCCTTTAAACACTTATTCTATTTATTAAAATATCAAACTAACTCAGAAAATTATAAAAATTAACAGGTAAATCACACAAATACTAAAGAACTACTATGACAATCATTGAAGCTAACAGGATAGGGAGGATGTTACAATTCTCCCTTCCTTTTAAAAAATTTTGCCCTCAAATTTAGTTACCTGATATGAAAAGCTCTGGGTAATCTTGCATCACATTAGATTCTAGCTCTCAAGTAGCTTCCTCAAAGTTGATCCCATCTCATACCACTTTCACCAATGGAATATGTTTTCCTTTTAATTATTTGACTCCTCTTTCCACGATTTTTATAGGTTTTAGTATATAAGTTAAATCATCTCTTAATTGTACTGATTCATTTTCCAAGATATATGAAGGATCAGGATTATACTTTTTAAGCTGAAAAGCATGAAAGACATTATGAAGATTTGAAAACTGAGTGGAAGGGCTATCTGATAAGCAACAGGTCCAATTCTTTTCAAAATTTAGAAAGGACCCAGAAATCAAGGATTCAACTTTTAAGATTTCATGACTCTGTCAACCCTAGTAGTAGGAGTTACTCTCAAAAACATATGTTCTCCTTCTTCAAATTCCAGATATCTCTTTCTTTTATCTGCATAACTTTTCTACCTACTTTTAGCAGTTGTTAATCTATCTCTAATCATATTAGTCTACTTTATGGTTTGTTGTACCATTTCTAGCCCTAGGATGATTTTCTCACCTATTTCATACCAGCACGGAGGAAATTTACATTTCCTGCCATACAATGCCTCGTAGAGTGTCATTTCTATGCTGGAGTGATAACTATCGTTATAGACAAATTCTACTAAAGGCATAAATCTATCCTAACTATCCTGTTGTTCTAGCACATAAGCTCTAAGCATGTCTTCTAGGGTTTGGATAGTCCTTTCAATCTATCCATCAGTTTGTGGGTGATAGGCTATACTAAAGCACAACTTGGTCCTAAAAGCTTTCTGCAAGGCTCCCCAAAATCTAGAGGTAAATCTAGAATGTTTATCAGATACTATGCTCGAAGGGATCCCATGCAGTCTAACAATCTCCTGAATATACAATTAAGCTAATTTATCCAAATAATAATTAGCTCTCATCAAAAAAAAAAAAGTGAGCATATTTAGTCAATCTATCCACAATAACCCATATTGAATCATAACTTAACTGAGTTCTTGGCAATCCCATCACAAAATCCATTGAAACACTCTTCTATTTCCATTCTAAGATTTCTAATGGTTGCAAAGGTCCAAAAGGTTTCTGGTGCTCTATTTTAACTTTTTAGCAATCTAAACATTTTGACACATACTCAGCTATATCTGCCTTCATCTTGGGCCACCAAAATAGTCATTTAAGATCTTGGTACATTTTAGTTGCACCTGGATGTACCGTATACTTACTCTTATGAGCTTCTTCCAGAATTCTATTTCTAATCTCAACATCCCTTAGAATGCAAAATCTATTTCTAAACATAATCATTCCATATTCTGCCTTACAAATTCCTATTGTTTTCCCAACAAGATCTGTTCATTTATATTTCGTAAGACTTCATCTTTTTCTTGGGCTTCTCTAATCTGAATTTTCAAATCACTAGTTATTTCTAGTTTACTCATGTAGAGACTATGTGATGACACAATCACTGCCAGACTCGAATTTATGAAGCTTTCCAAAAGCTCCATTTCTTGAACCATCATTTGGGATACATGTAGAAATTTTCTACTAAGTGCATCAGCCACTACATTGGCTTTACCCAGATAATATTTTAATTCAAAATCATAATCCTTCAAAAACTCTACCCATCTCCTCTGCCTCATGTTTTATTCATTTTGATCAAATAGATACTTTAAGCTCTTATTATCACTAAACACCTCAAGCTTAACCTCATACAAGTAATGTCTCCAGATTTTTAAGGCAAAAACAACCATTGCTAACTACAAATCCTGAGTAGGATAATTCTCCTCATGGGGTCTCAACTGCCTGGAAGCATAGGCAACTACTCCTCTGTTCTACATCAGAACACAACCTAATCCTTTCTTTGAAGATCACAATATACTTCAGAATTCTCCTGAGAATTTAATATTACTAGCATAGGTGTTGTGGTCAACTTATGTTTCAATTCTTGGAAACTAGCTTCACACTATGATGTCCAATTAAAGGGGCTACCTTTTCTAGTCAACCTAGTCAAAGGTAAGGCTATCTGGGAGAATCCTTGTATAAATATCCTATAATATCCTACCAATCCTAGGAAACTCCTGATCTTAGTCACAGTAGTAGCCCTTTCCCAATGCACGACTGCTTCTAAATTACTGGGATCCACTAATACCCTTCCTTGGGATAACACATAACCCAAGAATTATACTTTTTTCATCCAAAACTCACACTTTGCTAATTTGGCAAACAACTATTTCTCACTTAAGATTTCTAAAACTATCCTAAGGCATTGCTCATACTCTTCTACTGTCTTTGAATAGATAAGAATATCATCTATAAAGATAACTACAAACTTGTCCAAGTGAGGTCTAAATATCATGTTCATCTAATGCATGAACACTACTGGTGCATTGGTCAAAATAAAGGACATAACAAGATATTCGTAATGCCCATACCTGGTTCTAAAAGCAATCTTAGGGACATCCTCTTCCCTAACTCTAATTTGATGATATCCTGATTTTAGATCAATTTTTGAGAAAATCGTGGCTTCTCTCAGTTAATTCATCAAATCATATATCCTAGGAAAAAGATACTTATTTTAATGGTTACTTTATTTAACTGTCTATAATCCACACACAATCTCATACTATCATCTTTTTTCTTTACCAGAAACATTGGTGCTCGCTAAGGTGACACACTGGGTTTGATGAATTTCTTATCCAACAACTCTTCCATTTGTTTTTTAAGTTGTACCAACTCTAAAGGTGACATCCTATAAAGTGCTATAGATTTATGTCCAGTTCCTGGTACTAAATCTATAGTAAAGTGTATTTCTCACTCAGGTGGAAAATTAGTTATCTCTTCTGGAAAGACTTTTGGGTACTTCTTTACCACAAGTATGTTTTCTAGATTCTGCTTAACTTTAGGATTTAAGGAGAATAGAAGAACATATCTCTAAGCTCCTTTTACTAAACAGTTTTTAACCTGCTTTGACAAAACAGTCATATAAGAAAGATCGGACATGAACATCAAGGTTTTTTCCGAACAATTGAAGGTAACATGATTCACAGACAACTAATCCATACCTAGGATAATATTGATACCAATAAGAGGTAAACAGATAAGATTTATAAGAAAAATCCTATCCTCTATATGTACACAACAATTTAGACAAACATATAAGGTTGTTACTAGATTTCCTATTAGTGTAGAGACAAACAAATCATAAGGAAGTTCAAACACGGGTAAGTCTAATAGATTCACATAATCATAGGAAATAAAGTAGTGAGATGCTTCTGAATCATACAGTACAGTTAAGAAATTATCTTTGATTAGGCATTTACCTTGTATCAGATTGAGAGATCGAATTACCTCTTCTCCACTTAGAGTGAAGACTATTCCCTTAGTTTGTGGTCTGGAATTAGGTTTCACTTCATGCCCCTAAGTACAATTTTTAGCATAATGCCCTAGTTTACCACAAGTGTAGAACACATTTTGATCCAACATACAATCCTTATTACCATGATATCTGCCATATTTTGTACACTTTGGTCCCCAAGTTCCTACTTGAACCTGTTTTCCTTTATCCTTTGGGTACTTAGGCCGAGAAGCACCCACTTTAAACTTGCCATCCGACCTCTTCCTCTTCTAGGAATACTGTGGTCTATGTTTTGTGAAGGTTTAGAGTCATAAGGCTCTACAATCCTATACTCATTAACCAGAGTAATAAATTCTTTAATCTCCAAATGCCCTACAATTCTCTGAATATCTTCTCTCAATCCTGCCTCAAATTTCACACACTTCTAGATTTCATCTAAATTATACTTAAAATAAGAAGAAAGTTTAGATAATTCTTTGAATTTGGCCATATATTGGTCTACAAACATATTCCCCTGCTCGAGTCTCAGAAATTCTTATTCTTTCACATTCTGCAAGTTCCTAGAAAAATACTTATCCAAGAAAGCAGTTCTAAACACCTCCCAAGTAATTTGGGTATATGTTGCCTCTAACAATCTCTTAACATCAGTCCACCAACTTTTTACCTCTCTTACCAATATATAAGAGGCAAAGGACATCATTTGCTCATCAATACATGCCATAATAGTAAAAATCTTTTCCATCTCCTTAATTCATCCTTTAGCTTTAACTAGATTATATTCTCCTTTAAAGGATGAAAGATTGGCCTTCCTCAACTCAGAGAGATCATGGAAGTTTTGATTTCTCACGAGTCTTGCATTATCTGCTAACTATGGCTGTCCAGGTAGGTTAGTTCTCAACCTTTTTAGCATTCTATTTGTAATGGCGATCTGCTTCCTCCCAGCTGTAGCCATCTCTCTAAATGCTCCTGTCATTTCTACTGTATCTCCATTGGCAGGTTTCCTATTAGCACGGGTTTGCTTGGTAGATGTCATAGTTTCCTATACACACAGAACATTATATATTAAGTTGATCAGCCTCAATATCATGTAATAGTGTAACAGTAACCATTAACATTCACACCTAAGGCTATTATGCAATCCTATCTATATATCTTACCATCAAGATAAAAAAAATTGCATAACATATAACAGGAACATCTAATTATGCCAAAAGCATATTCACTCCATACCCTAAGCTCATTCAAGATGAATTGCTCTAATACCACCAAATATAACGCCCCAAGACTAATACTCCACATGTATCTGAACTACACTGAAGCACTTAGCTTCAAGCATGTCATAACTAAACTTTTATTTACCTTGGTAATTAATTATACTAATTTTTTTTCTTACTCAAGCCTTGTGAGAGTAAATTTTTGCTCAAATGATGAGTATAACTGAATGCCTCCACTAAATTACCATCCCATATTCATTCATTTCTTTATTATCCACATAGTATCCTTTGAGTTCTCCTAATAAAACTCTAGGAAATTGAATATTTATCTAATTGGGTATCATAAAAAAATCATATTCCAACCCAGAGAACAAGCATATACTTGTAATACCTAATTATATACATATCAAGTATAAGTCGTACTACCATCCATAATCAATATAGTCAAGTATATCACTTTTCTTCATCAATATCAAAGTTATACATATCTTGCCCTTATAAGCATATATATATATATATATATATATATATACACACACACACACATCACGTACGAACCACTGCATAAATATAATACATGGTAATGGTCAAAAATATATATCATAATCACTAATTGTCTGTCTCAAAAATCAATCAGCAATTACTGATATAAAAAATGGTAGAGTGTCTCAATGCTAGGCCAAAGTCTGCATCCCTACACAGAGGGTAGATCTTAAGCTAGAATTATTGTGGAAAAGGAAAAAAAATATCAGGGTTAGAATTCTAGGAATTCCTAGTATTTCGAATAATTATATGTCATCATAACAATTTCAATTGCTTCAGGGAATCAAATCATTTTTAAAATATTTCAAAGAAATGGGACAAATGCCAAAATGGTTCTTTTCTCTTCCAGATGGCAGAAGTTCAATTTTAAATATTGAACATCAACTTTATACATATATAATCAAGAATACATTGTTTCACCAACACATCAACCAATAAATCATAGAGTCTTCTAGAAATATAACAGTATATAAATCATCTCACATTATTCATAGAATATTTACAAATTACGCGAAAAGCAAATATTCAATATTGAATCAGTGATATGTATAGCATAATCATGAAGATGTGCCAATGATCAAGCAATCCATTTAATTTTCCTTTAGTTCCAATTAGTTACCATCTTTCTCAACTCATTCCCCGAACCCATGTCCTTTAATCTCAAATAGGTAGGGAGGACATGCTACCTCTTCACACTACCCAACACTTGGTGATAGTCTGCTTTTCAGGCTTGAGTACTTAACCTATACATAACAGTCCATCGTTACATAGCACTACTCTAGGTAACCCTGGCCAAATCCATAAAGGAATCACATCTAGGATCATCCTCATGTACGTGGATCATTTCTAATATCAAATCAAGGATCACCCTTAGGTACGAGGATCATTTCCTTTCACAAAGGATTCACAACTAGGATTACCCCCAGGTACGAGGATCATTTCCATTATCAGATCTAGGATTACCCCCTAGTACGAGTATCATTTCCAAAATCCATTACTAGCCAAATCAATTATTCAATCTATGGGTTACCCTTCATAAAGGAATAACATCTAAGGATCACCCATATGTACGAGGATCATGTCTAATATCTTTCATACTTTGAGCACTTAAAGATGCACATTACATTTTAATTCGATTACTAGCTCAAATTTAACATTTTAAAGGAGCATTTCAACTTCTAGTACATTATAATTCATCTCATATGTATAACAAGTACACATTATCATTTATCTCAAAAGTATAACAAGTGCACATCACATTACCATTTATCTCATAAGTATAACAAGTGCACATTATCATTCATCTCATAAGTATAACAAGTGCACATTATCATTTTTCTCAGAAATATAATAAGTGCACATCACAATATCATTTATCTCATAAGTATAACAAGTGTGCATTTTCTCGTATCATCATATAAATCAAGCGTGGCAATCGATTACCACATGCCATTTTCTTAAGCAGGGGCTTGGTAATCGATTACCACTCTGTCAATTCCTTATACAGACACTTGGTAATTGATTACCGTAGCTGTTAGTTGATTACCATAATCCTAACAAGTTAGTAATTGATTACCAACACCAGTAATCAATTACTATACTATTTTTTCAACACCAAAATGAGTTTTAAGCATAATAATCTCACAAATATCATCAAACACCTAATTTAAAGACAATCAATCAACCCATACTCAATCCTTCCAAAAACCCCCAAGACCTATCCTCAAAATCATCAACATGCGATCCATCATTTATTCATCAATCAAGCATCAAAATCAAATTTTGAACTCTATCAAGAGTAAAAAGGTATGGAGGCAGAGACATAGACCCCTACTTAGGCTCTTTTGAATCTGTAGAAGATGAGGGAAGAAACATTAGATTTATGTGATGATGGATTTAAGACCACCACTAGCTAGAGCTTGATGAGAGCTTTGAAAGTTGAGGCTAGAAGGTCTTCAAGTATGGCTTTAAAAGGTGATGACCATGGTAACTATAGATTTTTCTTTATTTTCTCTCCTTTGTTGCTATAACCAAGAGGAAAAAGTGAAAGGTGAAAATGTGAGAGGGTGAGTTTTGTGTGGTGGAAGACGTTGGAGAGAGGAAGAAAAGGATAAGAATAAGTTAATGTGTGGTTTTCATTAATTATAAAAGGTTTTGTCTCTTAGGGATACATTGATCTTCCATTAATGAGTTTCTAGCCTCCATAGGTGTTATAAAAAATTCTTGGATTCCATTAAGTTCCTATACATATCATGTAATAGATATTTATATACTTCATTTGATAGTTATTAGGCTCTATTACTTTTCCTTAACTTAATATAAACTTAAGGAAGTAAACTAATATGCTTACATGTATTTGCCTTAACCTGTAATCATTTCTAAAATAATATGCATCCTCTGTTTAACAACTCCACAAATTTTTCATAATTTTCCAAGCTATTCCCCTATTTAATTTGGCCTTTAAACACTTTTTCTATTTATTAAAAATACCAAATTAAACTCAGAAAATTACAAAAGTTAACAGGTAAATCATACAAATACTAAAAAACTACTATAACAATCATTGAAGCTAACAAGATAAGGAGGATGTTACATTGTCAGCCATCATGGATTACGTATAAGCTTCGGAGATAGGGCAATTGTCAGTGATGAATAGTATTCTCCTTCCGTCAACAGTGAACAATTCTGGGTGCCCTCAGTTTCCTCGGTGTTATGGGTGGTTCACTTGCATTTGTCACAAGCAAAGGTGTCGTCGCCCTTGACATAGTGAGAGTAGTGGGTGTGGACCCACTCACTGTACTATTCACACCTCACTATCTCCTCGTCATTGGTCAAAGTTGATGCCACAGATCCAATCCATTGCCCAAAGGTAGATAACCTACAAAATCACAAAAACTCAAGGGTTAAAAAATAACACTTAACAAACCCACAATGACTAGGTATTGTTGGATAAAAAGTTGGTGCATCGGTGTACCAAAACATGTTTAGGTGCACCATAGCAAGCTCCTTAGATGAAATATCAGACAAGTACCTTTTATAAAGTTTGAATAACGTTTTTATGCTATAAAAGAGGTCTTTTTGTTTTTTAAAAGCATCAAAATCCATCTTTAAAAAGGCACATTTTGGATTTTTCCTAATGTTTTTCTTTTTTTTAAGTTCATCCAAACATGCTAAAAATGAACAAAAATAATTTTTTTAAAACATTTTTTTATTTAAAAAGACACATCCAAATGAGCTCTTAATTAAACGATAAGAAAGGGGATAGAAATTGAGGATAGGAGATTCTGATCCATTTTAGAATCAAAATATAGAACCAAATTTATAGTATTTATAGTTGAAAGTTAAAACAGAACAACAAGAACCCTTATATGATAATTATGCGCCCTTTGGGTTGATGTTAAATTGCACCACAAAATAATGAACAAATAACTCCAAGATTAAATAAGAAATATGGTGAGGTCTCCCGTTCAACAAGTACTTTTTGGTGGTTTAGGTGTCACAACTAATACATTATTAAAGTGCGATATACGTAAAAAATGTCGGGTCTACAATTTTTGTAACCTGTTATATGTCTTTGTGTAATATTATTTTGATCCATAAAAAAATTATTATATTAACAAATTGACCCCAAAATTCATGTTAAACATTTTCTTTTGTGCTTTATGCCAATGGGTATGGCCACCCATTGGCTAATTAACATACTCATACTCATTGGCTGATTAACGCACCTAATCCATGCTAGGGATTAGCAAAATAAACCATGAACTAAACCGAACTGGTACACCACATTGAGCCAGCCCACAAATTGAATCGTTTGCTCTAGTTCAATTTTTATTTTATCCTTAAAGCGGTGTAGTTATTTCTCATGAAATGCAATTAAGTTCACAAAATTAACCAAATCAAACTGTATCATTAACTTTTTCAAAACTATTACCGATGTTAAGCCGTTAAATCAATATTAAAATGAAAAAATATTACAATTCATTTGAAATAAAATGAAAAAAGAAATAAAAACAGAGTCAATTTTTTTTGGTTGGTGACATTGTTCGGCTTAACCTTTTCTTCATTCACATATATCTCCAATCATCCCTATGTTGTTCTTCAATCTCCATCTCAAAGATGCATGCTCCGAGGTAAAGTCACATATCCAACAATAGCAATAATCGTCGTAGCAATCTCTTACAAATATGAAAATCCAATTCAAGAATCAGATTCTGAAGCAAAAAATACTCCAGGAAATCAAATTCCAAAGTGATAGAAGTGTCCATGGCTATGTGACTAATTCACTACCAAGATTAGAGAAAGAGTTTTATAGTAATCATCTTCCACTACTAAATCTGACTTTGTCCATAAAATCTTTTGTAAAGTTCATGCTTTTCCTCATCCTCACTTGATCACTTCTTATAATGAGATTTCCACCACTCCATTGTAATTCTTGCTATCAAAGTTTGATTTTTTGTTGCTGATTTTGTTGGATCTCAAATTCTCAGGTGTTGTGTTTCTTCTTTCGCTTTGATTCGTCCAATATACAGCACCTCATTTTCAAAGATTATTTTAATTCACAGAACCTGTTAACCAAACTAGAATAACTAGTTTACCATGGTTTGGTTTTTTTCTTTACAAAATGGATACAGTTTAAGACTTCTATTTTGTATAAAATCGATCCATATATTTGGTTTGGTTTGATTTGGTTCTAAGAACCAAACCGAACTTTGCACAACCTTGACCCATGCAAGTGTAACTGAACAAGCATTATTCACACTATGGTCGTATTTTCAAATCCCTATGTCTAGTTCATTTGAAAACATCCAAATCATACAATTGGTGATCAAGTAATTGTAAGCAAGCATAGACATGAATGAATAAAACTATAATATTAACATAGAACATCCAAGAAATTACATATTACTCAAGATCTATAGAAGGATCCAAAGGATCCCCCTAATACAAATTTATAGATCCATGAAAATTAAAGAAACAAAATCTTGATAGAGATCCAATGAACAACAAGACAAATCAAGAAGAAAGAAGGAGATAAAGAATTAGGATGGTTGATCTAGAGCTTGGTCTCCAAGCCTCCAATGGTCCCTCTCCTTAAAACCCTAAACCATAGCTTCTCTTACTATAATTGGGACTAAAACTAGAATTCATGAAGATTCACATGCCTAGGCATGTATAAGACAAATATGCTTCATTTGGTTAGCCATGCCTTGGCGTGGTTGTCTCGGCTTTTATTTCTTTTGCATGCTACCTTGACTTGAATTCCTTATACTCTTCATCTCCATTGAGCTTCATCCTCCTTGCTTAGCTCTTTCCTAGGCTCCATTCCTACGAATTCCTACTAAACAACACTATTAATTCGTATAAGGAGTTAGGAATTACAAGCATTTCAAATTTAATCATTAATAGACCGAATCTTAGCCAAGTTAAGTTACGACTGTAAGAATATATAATATGTAGTTTGAGCTCTAAGCCATAAGAAATAATATAAAAAGAAGACATAGCTATCAAATTAATATCCAAATAAAAGAGTAATAACTTCTTTTCATAGAGTTATCAACCCTTGACATGAGCTTTAATGTGGAGTGGCTTCAAGTGTGCCTTCATTTCTTCTGATGGTTTCTTAAACTCCACAACAATATTCAACATGGTTACCATTGAATGCTCATAAACTGATAGTTCGACGATATTAGGTCCTTGTGCCTTATCTTGCAAAACCTCCATTGGGTGCCTGAATTCAACAAGTAGGATAGTCACCACATTAACAAGTAATTCTAGCCCCTTAGACGAGTCAACCTTATTTTTAATGAGATCAAAGTCTATATAATCCTCCAGGTTTACCATATGTTCTCCATCTTGGGGTAAGGGATGGTATTCAAGCAGTGGCTCATTCCCAAATTTAATAATTATTATAGTCCTAACTTGGAATAGACCTTTCGTAACTTGGTTCTCTCCCACATACCCACCATATGTGTCCTTTCAACGATGGAAATGAAGGTTCTCCACATGAATTTCAGCCACCCTCTTTGCCTTAGATCGCTCTCTTTGTTTCCTCCTCTTCTATGTTCGAGTAAATGATAACTCTGTGAAATAAAGCTATTACTCAAGCATTTCTTGATGCATTCTTAGGCTAGATCCTTGAGTTATACCTTGTTTTCACTCAATCCTTAATAAAAAGTGTATAGGGACTACTTATTCATACACTGTTATAAATGTAAATATATACACTTATCTTTTTCTATGAATGTTTGAATAATTTGGTATTTGCTTACTTTCAGGAACTAGCAAGGAAGCAAGGGCTCCTTAAGGGAACAAATGGATGAAGAACATATGATTTTTCACATTCACAATTTTGTGCCATAGCACACTCAAAATTTTGTGTCGTGTCACTTCTTCATTTTGTGTCGTGGCACAACCATTTGTGCCGAGTCACTTCTTCATTTTGTGTTGTGGCACAATGATTTGGTGCATTTCTTGACTTTCCCGAGACTTAGGAGTTGTGGCTCCTTGTGTTTTGTGTTGCAGCTCCCCTGCGCACGTGAAAAACCCCGTGTTTTAACATCCCAGATGGAATGAGATGAGATATTGGGCATTTGGGGAATTGAGATACATAGAGAGTAGTTTGGGATAAAAATTTCTGGAGAGCAATTTTGGGAAAAAAAGCAAGAGTGGATGAAGAATTAGAGAAGCTTGATGAACCTCAGTACATTCATTAAGACAACTAGTTCTTTCTTCCATCTTCTCTTTATTTTTCATGATGTCTTTGCTACTTTTTCTCGAGATTGATGTCTATGAAACCATGATGTTCTAATTTTCTTTTCTAGGGTTCTAATGAAGTTTATTATGTAATTTGAATTTTTTTATAATCTTTTTCTAGTCTTGTGATGAAATTGGTTATGGTTTTCTAATTCTATGCTTAATGCTTGCATTTGATTGGTCATTATTTGTGATGTCTTAGTGAACCCATTGAACTAGACATAGGGATTTGGATGTTGGACCATGGAATTAGATGATGCATGTTTAATTAAATTTAATTGTATAGATGAGTTGATTAGCCAGTAGGATAGAAATACACATATTAGTCATGCGTAACAAGTGTTTGATGTTTTTTCTCAATGCATGGAACTTTGTCAATTCACATAGAAATATAGTGTTTTGATTAAGGTCCATAGGCTTACAAGGCCATCGAAAGAGGTTTGTAAATGCTTAAACACGTTAGCTAACATAACCAATTTATGATTAAGAGTAATGAAAGGATTGCATGCTGTTAAATGAAATAATAAATGAAGTTAGACCCTAGATGGCCAAACCATTATTTCTTCTCTGTTTATTTTTATCTTGTTTTGGAAGTATTACTTTATTTTATTCTATCATTTAATCACTAAAATCAATTTGATTGCCTGAAATAGAGAGTAAGCAGTAATTGATCATATATTTTAATACAATCCTCGTGGGAACGATACTTGAATACTCATTTTTATTACTTGTCGACACATGCGCTTGTGTAGTCTAGCAAAACTGATAATAAGTTTTTGGCGCCATTATCGGAGATTGTTTTTTGAAATTTTATGTTAATATTAATATCGAGCTGTTAATCTTTATTTTCAGGTACTAATTCTCAATGCATGTGACACTCACATAGTTTTGAGACTTTCCCTTTTTACTCGGAGATTGAAAGGACCTTTCGTAGGCTCTTGAGGGAAAGAAATCAATCTTCAAGGAGTACCATCATGGCTAACAAAGAAGACCACACACGGTCAATGAGGGACTTTACAACACCTCAGGTTCAAGACTTATATTCAAGCATCAGGAGGCCAGCTATACAAGCCAATAACTTTGAGATCAAACTGGCCATTATCCAGATGATTCAAGCATCAGTGTAGTTCGGAGGCATGCCTAGTGATGATCCTAATGCACACCTTTCCAACTTCCTAGAGATTTGTGACACCTTTCGGCATAATAGAGTCTCTGAAGATGCCATCAGATTGAGGTTATTCTCATTTTCTCTTAGGGACAAGGCTAAAAGTTAGCTTAACTCTTTACCGACAGGGTTCATCATAACATGGGATGATCTAGCCCACAAGTTCCTTGCCAAGTATTTTCCTCAGGCGAAGACAGTAAAGATGCGCAGTGATATCACCTCCTTTATGCAATATGACTCTGAATTGCTATATGAAGCTTGGGATAAGTATAAAGATATCATCCAAAGATGCCCTCACAATGACATTCCGAAGTGGTTCCAAGTTCAAACCTTCTACAATGGGTTATTGGGCTATATAAGAGCGACCATCGATGCAGCAATAGGGGGCACTCTCATGAGTAAGTCTATTGATGCCGCCTATGATCTTCTTGAGGAGATGGCCACCAATAGCTAACAATGGCCTTCGAGACGTTCACATTTAAAAAAGTGGTGAGTATGCATGATGTTGATGCCTTTACTTCACTTTCGGCTCAAGTATCCACCCTATCTAAGAAGCTGGACACTTGAGGGGTTAATGCCACTCAAAGCCCTTTGTCCTGTGTGATCATTGTGGAAAAGCATATGCAAGTGACAAGTGCCCATCAATTATGCAAAGTGCTCGATATGTAGGGAACTTCAGACAATATCACAATAATCCATATTCAAATAACTATAATCAAGGATGGTAGAATCACCCTAATCTCTTATAGGGCAATAATCAAGGATCTTCCTCCTCTTCTAAGGAAGCACCAAATTACCCTTCAGGGTTTCATCCTCAAGCTCAAATGTCAGTTCAAGAAAAAAAGCTAATCATTGGGGGATATGTTCATACAATTCATGGTGAATACTGATCCTTATATGTCTAAGACCGATGCTCTCCTTGCAAAAATAGATGTCATCTTGCAATGCCAAAATGCTTATTTGAGAAATCTAGAGACCTAAGTCAGTCAATTGGCTAAAGCTCTGAACAACTGGCCCCAAGGCACTTTACCTAGCAACACTCAAAACAATCCAAAAAAGGGAACATTAAGAGCATTGTCAAGCTATCTCCCTTAGAACTGGCAGGATTCTTGACCAAAGTGCTTTGACGAAAGATAAAGAGACCTCAATGAAAGACGATAAAGGAGATGAAGGTGAGATGAAAATTCGAGAAAAGAAAAATGGTGACAAGGAGGTCGACCAAACCAAAGAAGAAAAGAGGTTTGTACCTCCTATTCCATTTCCCAATAGATTTGCAAAGCAAAAACTTGATCACCAATTCCAAAAGTTCTTAGAAGTTTTCAAAAAGTTACATATTAACATACCATTTGAAGAAGCTTTGGAACGAATGCCAAGCTATGTGAAATTCATGAAAGATATCTTGTCGAAGAAGTGAAAGCTTAGTGAGTTTAAGACTGTTACTCTTCCGGAGGAATGTAGTGCTATCTTACAAAATAAACTTCCTCCCATGCTTAAAGATCCCAGAAGCTTCACCATTCCTTGCACCATTAGGGAGAAATTCTTTGGTTGGGTATTATGTGATTTGGGAGCGAGTATAAATCTCGTGCCCTTTTCAATATACCAAAGACTTGGTTTGGGGGAAGCTAAGCACACATCGGTGATCTTATAATTTATGGATCGCACGTTGACCTATCCACAGGGAATAATTGAAGATATGTTTGTAAACATGGATAAATTCATATTTTCAGCAGATTTCATTTCATCCTTGATATGGAGGAAGATAGAGATGTCCTTCTCATCCTCGGAAGACTATTCCATACAACTGGAAGAACTTTCATTAATGTTTAAAAAGGGATCTCACCATGAGAGTGCAAGATCAAGAGGTAACCTTTAATATTTTCAAAGCAATGAAATTTTCCCAAGATCTTGAAGAATGCTCGTATGTGAATGTGCATGATGGGACAAGATCTAATGTATTTTGTGCAAGTGTCCCATATGACCCTCTTGAAACTTTTTTGATTTCTACATGTGAAAGGGAAAATGAGGAATTGAGAGAGCTCAAATTGTTACCTTTTCATTTACGCTATACCTATCTTGGTGATAAAGCTACATTTTTCTATTATCATTGCTGAGAAAGTCCAACCTAGGACTATAAGCGTGGCACTTCTTGGAGGCAACTTAAGTTCTTTACTTTCTATTTTATTTTGCTTTATTAATGCTTTTACTTTCATAGTGTAGTTATCTATCTTCTTTTGATTCTATTGGTTATTTGATTTCTTGTTTATCTTAGTTTGAGTTTATGGATTTAGTTTAGAGTATGTGTTGTAGGTGTGGTTAAATGTTAAATGTTGATGTGGTTGACTTGATCTATGATATGTCTGCTTATGGATCAAATGTTGATTCTAGGAAAGGATGCATGCTATTTGAAATTCAGTTGAGGCTTAGTGTTTTTTTTATATGTAAATACATTTCCCATTACATGATTATGAATCCTGGACTAATAATAGTTTGTTGGTGTATGCCCTAGAGGCTAATACATTTTCTGTATTTACATATATTCTATTATGCTATTTTATATATGAGGCATTTCATTTATTGTGTTCTTTTTTGATAAACATAATAAAGTCCTTAGAATAGTAAGTTTGATGCCATAGGACATCAAGTGGATGACTTGATCGTGAGATCCTTTTTGGTTACAACACTATTCTTAAATGTCTCTAGTCAAGTATTATTGTTAATTAGGACAACAATAATACATTGAGACTAGTATGTGCAAAGACTGATGACCACATCTCACGGGTCATGGATATGAGATATCAAGTCTTCACATGGGTACATATTAGAGTAATGATGTACTGGACTGACCCACCATGAGAACGCTACATGGATCGTTACGTGAGTGTCATAAGCGATTCTCATAGTGACAATGGTGTTTGTGGTCCTTTGACCTAAAATCACTATGATTCCTACATGAGGAGTTGTGTGTTTTAATGCCATCAAACGTCATCTGTAACAAGGTGATTATAAAGTTGGTTATTGGACATACCGAAAATCATGCAGAGGGATGTGAGTGACCTAGATGGGATTTGTCACTCCTACATAACAGAGCGATATCTTCGGGCCCCGATTGAGTGAGACTATGCGAAATGCATGGCCATGCTCAAATGAGTCAATATGAGATATTGATCTCATTTGTTGTTACAAAGTCTGCTTTCGAGTATCGTGAAACGAATGATTGGACTATACAAGGGTGACGCATTCCATGCCTTGTGTTCAATCTAGATATCTTGACAAAGGGACTAAACGACACGGAAACATTGGTCACGAAAAGGTTATGTCAAATCACTGACATTCTTATTACTTGGGTAGCAGCGATGTGTTGCTAGATACCGCTCACTGCTTGTAATATTAAAATGGAATTTTAATATTACTGCCAACGTAATAAGAACCTGCAGGGTCACACATATAGAGCAGACTAAAATTGGAGCAATGGATCTAAGTTGGACTCAGATTCAAATATGGGCCAGACTCATATCAGATGGGTCTAGGGTTGCACAGCTTACCTTGCTGCTGCTCACACTCACTTAAGGCAGTCACTATTATAAATAGTACTGCTAAGGGGGCTGCTAATTGATATAATTCTGAACCCTAGCCGCACCTACAGAATAGTGAGTGAGTGAGCGACAGGTTTCTTCTCTTCTCTTTGCAGCTAGCACTGTGTGAGAGACGTGAGGCTCCTCTTTGCGGACGTTAGACGTTCGTGAGTCTGTTCGTGTGGATACCGCAGAGACATCGTTTCTATTACGGTGTTAGTGATTCACGCTTCAAGAGGTAAATCCTTTAAAAACTCGGATTATGGCTTTTTCGCATGGATCCTCGGTGGGAATCCCTGTTTTCCGCTGCGTGTTGTATCCGCAAAAAATTCCCAACAGTGGTATCAGAGCGTCTTGCGAAACCATGATTCGGTTTTCTGTTTTCGTTTACATGAGATAACATGTTTTCTGTTCTTGTTTTTGACAAAAGATATGATCTTTAATATGTTATTTCTGAAAATCGTATGAAACCCTTTGCGAAAACATATTCTGTTTCTTATGTTGTATGCAAAACCGTGATGTTGTTTTCAAAACTTCATGAAGATGTTCATATGTTCTGTGAAAACCATTTTGTATTAATATATATGTTTTTACGAAGCTTTCTGGTATGTATGTGATACAAACAGCGTTATGGAATCCTTATTCTCAATGCGCGGCGCAAGGGTTTAGGAAACCTTGTTCTTGGCTTCATGCGGCAGCGGGGTTATGGAATCCTTGTTTCTGCACAAGAGGCACAGCGCAAGGGGTTTTGGAAACCCTATTCTTGTTTTGCGGCAGCAGCATCAAGTGTTGATGTCAAGCCGCCAATGAGGCGCCTGAGGTTCAAGTGTTGAACGACGGCGCCTGAGGTTCAAGGGTTCCATGCGGCACATGAAGTGTTCTGTTGTTCGGGCTTAGGGTTCCGCACGGCACATGCTGCACCAAGGGAGGCGCAAGAGATTCAGCTCTTATTTTTGGTCCAATTTTTTGGCCCGGGGCGCTGCCCCGCACCCCGCAAGGGGCGGCCTCCCCTTGACCCCCGCCCGCTGACCGGGCAGCATAACCCCCGTGCTGCCTCTGCGTAGTGTGTTATTCGAAAGCGCAATATTTTCTATCCTTTTATAACTCACGAAAAATAATTATGTATTATTGTTATGAGTTTATATGTTCTTTGTGATGCATGGTGCATGGTTATGGCCTTAGTCCTCTCTTTTATGCCTTTTGGTTTTAATAAATACGACCTGCGTGTCGTGCCTTTCTCTCTACATTCTGATTGTACATTCTCTTCTCACCTAACTCCCCTCGAATGTAAAAGAGGTTTCTATATAATGTAATTATGATGTGGAGACAAGAAGGCAGCATCAAGTGAGGACATTGGTGGGAGATGCTTGATGAAGCTGGCTTAGTTAATGCTACTCTTTTAGGGGCCATAACCATGTCACTTTTATTATATGCTTTTTATGTATGATATGCATGGATATTGTTTATGGTATGATAAACAGTTTAATAAATGGTGAGATCTAATAATAATAATAATAATTCCCTCAAAGCAAATATTAAGTCATTATGTGATGCCTTCCAATGTGTGGCACTCGTCAAGACTAGTATCGATCAAGTGCAGTGTCTCCGCAAAGCAGGATGCCTTTATCTATATTAGTAAGACGCGATAGGATAAAGGTAATATCCAACTGCCAACCATTGGGTTTGACTTAACTAGGCCATTTCAATAGGATTGAAGGCTTAGAGGCATGAAGTTGGGCTTTGGTCCATTAGATGGACTTGAATAAGTGTTATTCACCCAACTATCCAAGAATTACATGTGATGTAATTGGAAAGTGTTTCCTACCTAAATAACTGAATTTTGGGTGATCAGCCAAAGCTGACTCAAAACTAGGTGAAATATGGATCTTGGCCTACTAGGAAATCTTATGATGGGATTTTCCGAGTCAATGCTGAGGGTCATTGACTTGAATAAAATAGTGGGAGGCATATTTAATTAAAAGACCTCATTAAATATGTTTATGGCATGATACTTATATTTTGTATATTTCTGTTAATAGATAACCATGGCAACAAACACATCGGGTACTTTATCATTGCGATCCGTCCTTGAGAAGGACAAGTTGTCTGGAACAAATTTTCTAAACTGGTACAGGAATTTGAGGATTGTCCTCAAGCAAGAGAAAAAGCTGTATGTTTCGGAACAGCCTATTCTTGAGCCACCTACTGCTAATGCCCCTAGAACTGAAAGTGATGCTTATAAGAAGCATCAAGATGATGCCTTGGACATTGGATGTCTAATGCTGGCCACCATGATCTCTGAGCTCTAAAAGCAACATGAGAACATGGATGCATACGATATGATCGTACACCTTAAGAAGCTCTATCAAGAGCAGGCCAGGCATGAGAGATTTGAGGTCTCTAAAGCACTTTGTTTCGGTGCAAGTG
This sequence comes from Ormosia semicastrata, assembly GCA_029884595.1. NCBI lineage: Eukaryota > Viridiplantae > Streptophyta > Magnoliopsida > Fabales > Fabaceae > Ormosia > Ormosia semicastrata. Next base: position 49,270,493 of record JAQQTO010000053.1, on the reverse strand, counting down.
GTAGAAGGAAGCCCCATTGGTGCTCATGTACTCAAGATGATTGGGTACACCGAAAACCTAGAGAGACTCGGTTTTCCTTTGGGCCAAGAGTTGGCCATCGACTTAGTCCCGCAATCGTTGCTTTAAAGTTTCATCAATTTGTCATGAACTACAACATGAATGAGATTGACAAATCACTACCAGTAGCTGCTAGGCATGTTGAGAACTGCTGAGCAGAACATTAACAAAGGCAAAGGGAAGGCCATAATGATGGTCCAAAAGAATAAGGGCAAGAAACAGCAAAAAAAGCCCAAGGATAAGTCCAAGCCCAGCACTTCTGGCTTGAAACCAATGGGTGGAGTGGCTAAGGAAGGTACATGCTTCCATTGCGGTCAGACCGGACATAGGAAGAGGAACTGTGCCAAGTTCCTGGAGGAGCTCAAAAAGAAGAAGGGAAGTGAGACTTCCACTTCAGGTATTTTTGTTATTGAAGTCAATTTATCTACTTCTGCATCATGGGTATTAGATACTGGATGTGGATCTCACATTTGTGTAAATGTGCAGGATCTAAAGAGCAGTAGACCATTGACGAAGGGCGAAGTTGACCTACGAGTTGGAAATGGAGCAAAAGTTGCTGCATTAGCTGTAGGGACTTATTTATTATCTTTGCCCACTAGGCTTGTAATAGAGTTCGAGAACTGCTATTTTGTGCCTGCTATTAGTAGGAATATCATTTCTGTTTCTTGTTTGGACAAGAAAGGTTTTTCTTTTATAATAAAGGACAAGTGTTGTTCTATTTATATGAATGATATTTTTTATGGTAGTGCACAATTGAGTAATGGACTTTATGTACTTGATCTCGAAACGCCCATTTATAACATAAATACAAAGAGGTTTAAATCAAACGATCTGAACCCAACTTTTCTCTGGCATTGTCGTTTGGGCCACATAAATGAGAAACGCATCTCCAAACTCCATAAAGATGGATTCTTGGACTCATTTAATTTCAAACCATATGAGATATGTGAATCTTGTTTATTGGGGAAGATGACAAAGGCCCCATTTACTGGACAAGGTGAAAGGGCTAGTGATCTTTTAGGCCTTATACATAGTGATGTATGTGGGCCACTAAACACAGTCGCTAGAGGCAGTTTTCAATACTTCATTACATTTACTGATAATTTCAGTAGATATGGATTTGTATATCTTATGAAGCACAAATCAGAATCCTTTGAAAAGTTTAAAGAGTTCAAGAATGAAGTACAAAACCAACTTGGCAAGAGTATTAAAATCCTTCGATCAGATCGAGGAGGAGAATACTTAAGCCAACAGTTTGATGATCATCTGAAAGAGTGTGGGATAATATCTCAACTCACTTCACCAGGAACACCACAATGGAATGGTGTCTCTGAAAGGAGGAACCAGACCTTGTTGGACATGGTTCGATCCATGATGAGTCATGCAAACCTTCCAGGCTCCTTCTGGGGACATGCTCTGTTAACAGCAGCTTTCACACTTAACCGTGTTCCATCTAAGATGGTTCAAAAGACACCATATGAGATATGGACTAGGAGACGGCCCAGTATGTCTTTCTTGAAGATTTGGGGTTGCGAAGCTTACGTGAAACGTCAAGTTTCTGATAAGCTTAGACCTAAGTCAGATAAATGCTTCTTTGTGGGGTATCCAAAGGAAACCAAGGGATACTTTTTCTATAATCCTACCGAGGGCAAAGTGTTTGTCGCACGGACAGCTGTGTTTCTAGAAAGGGAGTTTATCTCCAAAGGAACCAGTGGGAGAAAAGTAGAACTTAAAGAAGTTCAAGTTTCACAAAGCAGCAATGAACCAATGGTGGAAATAGAGCAGCCTCCACAAAATGTTATGGAACAACAGACTTTGCTTCTAGTAGCACAAGACTGCGTAGGTCTAACAGGATACGTCATCAACCAGAGAGATATGGATTTCTCATGACCCAACAAGGTGACGTATTGCTCATGGATCAAGATGAGCCTGTGACTTACCAGGAAGCCATTATTGGCCCAGAATTTGAGAAATGGCTTGAGGCCATGAGATCTGAAATGGATTCCATGTATGCCAACCAGGTATGGACCTTGGTTGACCCACCTGAAGGGGTAAAACCCATTGGGTGCAAGTGGGTTTTCAAGAAGAAAACCGACATGGATGGTAATGTGCATACCTTTAAGGCGCGATTGGTGACTAAAGGTTTCAAACAAATTCATGGTGTAGACTATGATGAGACTTTTTCCCCAGTTGTGATGCTTAAATCCGTTCGGATCTTGCTTGTCATTGCAAAAGATACCATGATTATGAAATCGGCAAATGGATGTCAAAACTGCTTTCCTTAATGGAAATCTTCTTGAAGATGTGTACATGACACAACCCGAGGGTTTTGCCACTCCGCAGAGGATGCTAGAAAAGTATGCAAGTTGCAACGATCTATTTATGGATTAAAGCAAGCTTCCGTAAGTTTGGAATCTTCGTTTTGATGATACAATAAAACAGTTTGGTTTCATCAAGAATGAAGAAGAATCTTGTGTCTACAAGAAGGTTAGTGGGAGCACTATTGTCTTTCTCGGTATTGTATGTTGATGACATACTACTTATTGGAAATGACATCCCTACCCTACAAATCAGTAAAGACTTGGTTAGGGAACCGCTTCTCTATGAAAGACTTGGGCGAAGCCACCTATGTATTAGGTATCGGGATCTATAGAGATAGATCACCGAGACTCGCAGGCCTAAGTCAGAGTACATACATAGACAAAGTGTTAAGACGATTTAACATACATGAATCCAAGAAAGGACTCTTGCCTATGTCACATGGTGTAAGCCTATCTAAGGCTCAATCCCCTTCCACCCAGGATGAGAGGGATTGCATGAGCAAGATTCCATATGCATCTGCAATTGGATCTATCATGTATGCCATGTTATGTACTCGACCAGACATCTCGTATGCTTTGAGCATGACGAGTAGGTACCAGTCTGATCCCGGTGAAAGTCACTGGACTGCTATCAAGAACATCCTTAAGTACTTAAGAAGGACTAAGGATTCGTTCTTGGTATATGGAGGTGAGGAAGAGCTAGTTGTAAAAGGTTACACTGATGCTAGCTTCCAAACCGATAAGGATGACTCCAGATCGCAATCAAGTTATGTTTTTTGCCTAAATGGTGGGGCTGTGAGCTGGAAGAGTTCAAAGCAGGAGACAATCGCCGATTCTACCACAGAGGCTGAGTATATTGCTGCCTCCAATGCAGCAAAGGAGGCCGTTTGGATCGAAGTTCATTACGAACTTGGCACTATTCCTAGCATTGTGGACCCAAGTGGACCTCTATTGTGATAATAATGGAGCCATTGCACAAGCTAAGGAGCCTAGATCTCACCAAATGATCCAAACATATACTTAGGCGCTTCCATCTCATTCGAGAGATCATCGATAGAGGAGATGTGAAGATATGCAGAGTACCAACAGATGATAACATTGCTGATCCATTGACGAAGCCTCTTGCACAGCAGAAGCATGAGGGTCACACTAGGTCTTTAGGCATTAGATATATGCCTGATTGGCTCTAGTGCAAGTGAAAGATTGTTGGTGTATGCCCTAGAGGCTAATACATTTTCTGTATTTACATATATTCTATTATGCTATTTTATATATAAGGCATTTCATTTATTGTGTTCTATTTTGATAAACATAATAAAGTCCTTAGAATAGTAAGTTTGATGCCATAGGACATCAAGTGGATGACTTGATCGTGAGATCCTTTTGGTTACAACACTATTCTTAAATGTCCCTAGTCAAGTATTATTGCTAATTAAGACAACAATAATACATTGAGACTAGTATGTGCAGAGACTGATGACCACATCTCACGGGTCATGGATATGAGATATCAAGTCTTCACATGGGTATATATTAGAGTAATGATGTACTGGACTGACCTACCATGAGAACGCTACATGGATCGTTACGTGAGTGTCATAAGCGTTTCTCATAATGACAATGGTGTTTGTGGTCCTTTGACCTGAAATCACTATGATTCTTACATGAGGAGTTGTGTGTTTTAATGCCATCAAACGTCATCTGTAACAAGGTGATTATAAAGTTGGTTATTGGACATACCGCAAATCATGCAGAGGGATGTGAGTGACCTAGATGGGATTTGTCACTCCTACATAACAGGAGCGATATCTTCGGGCCCCCTGATTGAGTGAGACTGCGAAATGCATGGCCATGCTCAAATGAGTCAATATGAGATATTGATCTCATTTGTTGTTACAAAGTCTGCTCGAGTATCAGGAAACGAATTATTAGACTATACAAGGGTGACGTATTTCATACCTTGTGTTCAATCTAGATATCTTGACAAAGGGACTAAACGACACGGAAACATTGGTCACGAAAAGGTTATGTCAAATCACTGACATTCTTATTACTTGGGTAGCAGCGATGTGTTGCTAGATACCGCTCACTGCTTGTAATATTAAAATGGGATTTTAATATTACTGCCAATGTAATAAGAACCTGCAGGGTCACACATATAGAGCAGACTAAAATTGGAGCAATGGATCTAAGTTGGATTCGGATTCAAATATGGGCCAGACTCATATCAGATGGGTCTAAGGTTGCACAGCTTACCTTGCTGTTGCTCACACTCACTTAAGGCAGTCACTATTATAAATAGTACTACTAAGGGGGCTGCTAATTGATATAATTTTGAACCCTAGCCGCACCTACAGAATAGTGAGTGAGAGAGCGACAGGTTTCTTCTCTTCTCTTTGCAGCTAGCACTGTGTGAGAGACGTGAGGCTCCTCTTTGCGGATGTTGGACGTTCGTGAGTCCGTTCGTGTGTGTAACACCCTGAATTTTTCAACTTTAGTGTAAATGACAATTACGTCCCCAATATACTGTTTTGTGTTCTCTGTATACAATGTGGTTTTATTTTACTGCCTGTGTTTTATTTAGCCTATATGTTGTGTGAGATTTATTCCGGGCCAGAAAACTCTTAAGTTTTCTAGCCGGGAAAACTTTGTTTTAATTTTTCGGAGTTGGGGAAGTTGTAAAACCCAATTAGAAAGATATCTTGTTGAATCTTTTAATTTTTAGAATTTAAGCGTGTGATAAAATAATTTTAATATTATTTTATTACTCAATGTAAATTTTATCGAAGAACTTAAAAATGCGTGGGACCCACTTTTAAGCAAAATAACCAATGAATAATTTAGAAATTTTGAACCAATAAGAAAAAGCCAACAACATAGTCAAACCAATGGGAGGAGGTCAACAAAAGTGGCTAGTTTAGTTAGATTGAAACTAGGAAACCTAAGTTAGTTAGCTTGGTTAGTTTGGAATGTAACTAAGTTAGTAACTAAGCCTTTGTAAGTAACTAAATTATAGTAACTAAGTTAGTAACCTAGTTGTATCCTAAAGATAATAATTAACTAGAAGCCTTAAACTAACTAAGTTATCATAAAGTAACTACAAGGTAACTAACTAGTTAGGACCTTACACTTAAGTGTAACTAGTTAGTTGATGAAGCAAACCATTTTTTTTTTATTTTGGAGGGGAATTCGGCCAAGGCAGCATAGGAGGAGTCTTGGAAGGTTCAAGACAAGCCTTGTCATGGTATGACTAAGCTTGGTTTAACCAATCATAAACACCCTTGGAGACCAAGGCTTTATCTCAACCATTGAATGGATGAATGGCTAGGATTAGCTCTTGAATTAAACCAAAGCCTTAAGGCCTTATTCCTTCTCATTTCCACGACTGCACACTTAAGAAAGTAACAAAATATTTCTTTATTCTCTCCTTTTCTTCCAAGCTCACGTTGGAGGCTTTCTTGGAGCACCATTCGGTCAAGCTCCCAAGTGCACCATCCATCCACCCAAAAATTTTCTTTCTTTGCTTTTCTAACTCTAAACATCCATCCAAGATCATCTCTAGTTGGAAGTTTTTGCAAATTCCATCATTTGCATGCTTGAAGACTCACCTTGAAATTCTTCTTCAAGAGGTAAAACTCATTGTTTTTCCTTTCTATTTTCATTTTTAAGCTTCCAAGCCATGATTGATCCATGGTATGGTTTTCTTTTCTAGTAGTAACTCTTAGAAAATTTTATTTATTTTCTTAGATTTTTGAAAGGGCAAAACTAAATTTCCAAGGAAGGAGAAAAGAAGAATTCTCTTCATTTTAAGGTAAGGGGAAGACTATAACCTAGTTATTCTTGAGTGGTAATGAGAAAATTAAATAATGTGTGTTGGTAGAATCCATAAGGATTCTTTTATATGTTGGTTGTAATAATTTTTTTTCATGTAGGGTTTGTATTGTTAATTTAATTTGCTAAGTCTTTGTAATGTTGTTGATGTTAGTATAATGTTGTTGATGTTAGTATAATGCTAGAGATGCATGAGTATTCCAAAGAATACAACACCCTAGGTTTCGGCCATCACCCTAAAAAGAGGATTTTAGATGTTTTCAAATTAATTTCAAGAAGTAATTATGGTGTTTAGTTGAATTAATAATATTTAAGTATTAGAATGAGAGAAATAAATTTTAATCCTAGTTACATTATGATAAATTTTGGTCAACATGCCAAACATAACTGAATTTGTATTCTAAGTAATTTAAATTAAGTAAGAATGTTAAAAGAATTTTTGTCATGAAGTTTTGACATTTAAAAATGATTAAAAATAAAATAAAATAAAAACTGTAACGTCAATATTTTGAAAAGGCAATAAAGTATTTTTTTTATTTACTTTATCATGCCACAAACGAAAATAGCAGATTATACTGTTGAGCCAAAGTGGGGATACGGATATGTGAAAAGTTATAATACGCCAAGTGGGCGCGTCTTGTAATTTGATTATAAGAAAAATATGGTGCGCCAAGTAGGAGCGTACTGTATTTTGAGATTTTTGCCACTAAGAGCGTTTATGTAATTATTTTGGCCATTGAGAGCATTTTCATAAATATTTGAAGTTTAAGGGCATTTTCGTAAATAATGAAGGTTTGATAGTATTTTCGTAAATAATTGAGAATTGATAGTATTTTCGCAAATATTTGAAATTTGAGGATGTTTTAGAAATTTATGTTTTATTCATGCACTGAGTCGTGCCAATTTGAGAATTGGTGATTTGATTGACGAGATGAATAACATCGTGTTGTCGATGTGATGAGCGTAGTGTGTTCATTTTCGATGTGGGCTTGGAGGCATTGGTGTACATTACTCCATATGTGGACAGAAGGTAGCTCCTTCTGGGCCGTGGTATGTGGTAACACACCAATGTTCTCGACAAACACTATACTTAATCGGGATTTTGAGAGAACTATTTTATTGCCTGTAGTTACACGATGTTATGACTGTGTACTACGCCATGATGTTGTTAGTAGCTATAGACACAAAGTATTGACAGTGCAATAGCTGGTTGGGGTAGTCGAGCTATAGACACAAAGTATTGACAAGGTCAATAGCTGGCTGGGCAGGATTATTAGAACTTTCAAATCATTCTCTCTGATATTGATGTGTGTGTTGTAGCTCCATGGAGTAGGAATGAGTCATTTTATCGTTTTGGCATATTTGTTTTGGCATATTTATTGTGTATTCATTTATAATTTAGCGTGATTGGTTCAATTCTTTTCAGTAATTAGTTATTGTTATTAATTATTATCTGTGTTGATATTACTTGTTATTTTTGATGTATTGTAGTTTTCTTATATACCACCCTTGTGATATATTGGGTTGTCTTACCTCTTTGTTGTTGTATGTGTTGTTTGTATTATTATGTTATATATATGTAGACTGTGATGAAGAGATTGAAGAACAAGCAATAGGCAGTGTATACCATACAGAGAAAGAGTTACTATCTACCGACTTCCAGTCTAAGTGTTTAGAACCTTCGGACCATCCGTATCATTTGGACTAACTCACAGAAGATGACTGCTCCAGGATTCTTAGGTTTTGTGAGGATAGAGTTTCATAGAGGAATAGAAGGCTGGCGCACTCGTGAAGAAGACAATGTTGTAGTGTATATGGGAACTATTACTTTATCTTTGCGTCTGGAATATGATTCTAATCCTGTAGTCACTGTTGACTTGTATATACAGTTAGAGTTGCCTTTGGGGATCCGACGTCATTGGAATGGACCTTTCCATGTTCCCAACGACAATAGTGTAGTGTCTACATCCCGGACCCCTGCTCGTAGAACTGCGGTGAGACATCCTGGATATCTGTCACCTGAGGAGTCATCTAGGAATGATTCCCCAGTAGATTAGATACTCATGATGTGCACTTGGGCACTTTTTGCTTTTTGGTGTCGTACTGTTTTTGAACCTGGTATCTTATCTTCTGACAGTGGTTGTAAATATTTTGGTATGTCTTTTCTTTATTTGTAAGTTATTTGTAAATTATTTGTATAACTAATGACAACAAAACCATATGTACATTATATATAGGTAAGTATTTTATATATGTATGTTACAAGTATGGTGTTATTGCACAGCTCAGATATAATATACAGGTGATATTAATATGTATGCTAACGGTATATAAGTGAGATGATAAGTTGTACTTCATACATTTCATAAACAAAATATACCTACTAGTTATATTAATTATTTTAATATTTCTTAGCTTTATTTTATTTCTTTATATTATATGTGACATCCCCAAAAAGGGTGTTACATTAGTTGGTATCAGAGCCCAAGTTTGAGTCTTTTGGGGTTGTGGTTGGGTCTGTTTGTGCTTGTGTTGTGTGAATTCTCTGTGATTTATTTTCGAAAGGAAGAAATCTAACTTTTATGTTTGATGTGAATTGGAAAAAGAAAAGAAGATGTCTAGAGGAAGAGGAAGACGTGTGAATATCCCTAGAGAAGAGGATCCTCTGGTAGCAGCTATAGAGGCTATGCAGCGGATGGCGGAAGTAATGACTCAGCAGAACCAGAGAGCAGCTCAACAACAAGATGCTGTGGAAGCTATGCAGCGAATGGCGGAAGTAATAACTCAGCAGAACCAGAGAGCAGTTCAACAGCAAGATGCTACTGCGGATGCCCTAAATTTGTCTGAATTTAGGCGTAATAACCCGCCATAGTTCAAAGGTGAGTTCAATCCTGAGAAAGCAAGTTTGTGGATACAGGAGATGGAAAAGATATTTGAAGGGATGGGATGCCCAGATGACAAAAAGGTAACATATGCCACCTTTATGCTAAGAGGAGACGGAGAAAGTTGGTGGAGAGGAACTCGCCGATTGTTGCAAGCTGAAGGCACTGTAATAACTTGGGAAGTGTTTTCTACTATGTTTATGGACAAGTATTTTTCTGCCAGTGCTCGACATGCCAAGGAAATGGAATTTCTTGGTTTACGTCAAGGAAATATGACAGTCCACGAGTATGCATCTAAATTTGAGAGTTTGTCTCAATTCTCAGATTATGCACAGACCAGGCCAAATGATGATTGGCGATGTAGGAAGTTTGAAGAAGGACTGCGAACGGAGTTGAGACGAGGAGTACTGCCTTTGAAAATGACTCAATTTCATGTTCTAGTAGATACATGTGCACGATTAGAGGAATTGGAACCGTCACGGGATCCAAGAACTCGTAATTTTGGACCAATGAGGTTTCAGAGAGGAGGTAGTAGCAATAATAATCGGTTTCAGCACAAGCCATACTCGAAACCACCAGGAAACCCACTTCAACGACCACCTATTGGAGGAAGCTCTACTAGTACTACTTCTAGTCAGAAAGCGGCGTTTGTACCAACATGTTTCAAATGTGGGGAGAAAGGTCACATTTCTTCGGGATGTCCAATTAAAGGGACAATTTTTTTTAATTGTCGACAGCCTGGACATTTCTCTAAGGATTGTCCTCAGCCGGAAAAGAAACCTGCAGTGAAGACTGATCGGACAAGTCAGCCAAGATCTGGAGGACGAGTCTATACTATGACAGGAACCGAAGTTTCTCAGTCTGACAATCTTATTCAAGGGGAAGGAGCCATAGGAGGTAAGTCTTTGACTGTCTTGTATGATTTAGGCGCAACACATTCTTTCATTGCATATAGTTGTGTTGAGAGATTAAATTTGCCTGTGTCATCTTTGAATTTTCCATTGGTTGTTTCTACACCGACTGCTAAGCCTGTAGTTACATCCAAAATATGTTTGGATTGCCCTGTTGTTGTAAAGGACCGTATGTTTATAGTCAACCTGATTTGCTTGCCCCTGGTAAAGATAGATGTCATATTCGGAATGGATTGGTTATCTTCTAACCATATCCTGATAGACTGTGCAATTAAATCTATAGTCTTTCCGAAGAAAGAGAACTCTGGATTCTTGACTGCTGTTAAAGCTAAGTCATTACTGAAAAATGGAGCGCAGGGATTTATATTATTATCTTCTCTAGAAGTTGAGAAAAAGAAAGATGTACATACTATTCCTGTTGTTAATGAATTTCCAGAAGTTTTTCCAGATGATGTACCTGGTTTGCCGCCAGAAAGGGAAATCAAATTTTCTATCGATTTGGTACCGGGAACAGGTCCTATCTCAATTGCACCATATCGGATGTCACCAGCCGAGTTGGTAGAGTTGAAAAAGCAATTGGAGGAACTATTGGAGAAGCAGTTTGTGCAACCAAGTGTATCACCATGGGGAGCACCAGTGCTTCTAGTCAAAAAGAAGGATGGAACTTCTCGACTTTGTGTGGACTATCGTCAGCTAAATAAGGTCACCATAAAGAATAAATATCCACTCCCACGAATTGATGATTTGATGGACCAGTTGAAGGGAGCAGAAGTGTTCTCTAAAATAGATTTGAGATCAGGTTACCATCAAATTCGTGTTAAGGCAGAGGATGTGTCTAAAACAGCCTTCCGAACTCGTTATGGGCATTATGAATATCAGGTCATGCCTTTTGGAGTTACAAATGCTCCTGCTATATTCATGGACTATATGAATAGAATTTTTCGCCCGTACCTTGACAGATTTGTTGTTGTCTTTATAGATGACATTCTAATTTATTCCCGGTCTAAGGAAGAGCATGCCGAACACCTCGGTATAGTTCTTCGGGTTTTGAAGGACAAGCAGTTGTATGCAAAGCTGGCAAACTGTGAATTTTGGCTGGGAAAAGTGCAATTCCTAGGTCACGTAATTTCTAAAGAAGGTATTGCAGTGGATCCATCCAAGATAGAAACTATTCTGCAATAGGAAAGACCTAAAACAGTGACAGAAGTTCGAAGTTTTGTTGGATTGGCTGGGTATTATCGGAGATTCATAGAAGGTTTTTCCAAAATTGTCGGACCACTTACACACCTTACACGAAAAAGTCAAGTTTTTGAATGGACAGAAGAACGTGAAGCCAGTTTTCAAGAGTTGAAGAAGAAGCTAACAACCGCACCAGTATTGACCTTACCAGATCCTAACAGATCTTTTGACGTGTACTGTGATGCTTCATATCAAGGATTAGGATGCGTGCTGATGCAAGACTGAAATGTGGTAGCTTATGCTTCGAGGCAATTGAAGGTTCATGAGAGAAATTATCCGACACATGACTTGGAACTAGCAGAGGTAGTGTTTGCATTAAAGATATGGAGACATTATCTGTATGGAGCCATGTTCAATGTCTTTAGTGATCACAAAAGTTTGAAATACTTGTTTGATCAGAAAGAATTGAATATGAGACAAAGACGATGGCTTGAGTTTCTCAAGGATTACGATTTTCAACTCCAATACCATCCGGGAAAAGCTAATGTGGTAGCAGATGCCCTGAGTAGAAAAGTGCTTAGTGTTTCTGCAATGATGATAAAGGAGGAAGAATTACTCAATCAGTTCAGAAATTCAGAAGTATCAGTGGAATTGGTGCCTAGAAAGATTCGTTTAGGCAGAGTGGTAATCTTAAATGACTTGCTTAATATAATTCGAGATAAACAAGAGGAGGATGCGTTTTTACAAAATGAAAGAGAATTGTTAAAGCAAGGTCACAAGGCAACAGTGGAAGAAGGATCAGATGGAATTTTAAGATTTCAAGGGAGAATTTGTGTACCAAACGATATTGAACTGAAGACGGCGATATTGGATGAAGCCCATACTAGCAATCTAAGTTTGCATCCCGGAATGACCAAGATGTATCAAGATTTGAAGAAATTATTTTGGTGGCCAAGGATGAAAAGAGACGTAGCGGAACATGTGGCGTCTTGTTTGGTTTGCCAGAAAGTGAAAGTGGAACATCAGAGGCCAGCTGGAATGTTACAACCACTCTCTATTCCAGAATGGAAGTGGGACAGTATCTCTATGGATCTCGTTACTGGACTGCCAAGGACAAGAAAAGGTCATGACTCAATATGGGTTATAGTTGATAGGCTTACAAAGTCAGCTCATTTCTTGCCTATTAACATTAAGTATTCGTTGGAAAAATTAACCCAAATCTATATCAATGAGATTGTCAAATTACATGGAGTACTGTTTCCATAGTATCTGACAGGGATCCAAGGTTTACATCAAGATTTTGGCAAAGTCTACAAGGAGCAATGGGAACTAAACTACATTTGAGCTCGCTTATCATCCACAGACCGATGGCCGACCGAAAGAACTATACGCCTTTAGAAGACCATTGCGCGCTTGTGTCTTTGGAGTAAAAGGAAGTTGGGATGAATTTTTATCTTTGATAGAATTCACCTACAACAATAATTTTCACTCAAGCATAGGGATGGCACCCTATGAAGCGTTATATGGACGACGATGTCGAACACCTTTATGCTGGTATCAAGACGGTGAGAGTATGACTATTGGACCAGAGTTAGTGCAACAAACCACAGAAAAGGTGAAGATGATCCAAGAAAAGATAAGGACTACTCAAAGCAGACAAAAGAGCTATGCTGACAAAAGAAGGCGACCCTTGGAATTCGAAGAAGGCGAACATGTATTTTTGAGAGTGACTCCTACAACTGGTGTTGGAAAAGTTATCAAGTCCAAGAAACTTACGCCTAAGTTTATTGGACCTTATCAGATTATCCGTAGGATAGGCCCTGTAGCTTATCAAATTGCCTTACCGCCGTTTTTGTCTAATCTGCATGACGTATTTCATGTGTCCCAGTTAAAGAAGTATATTCCAGATCCGACACATGTGATACAACCTGATGAAATACAGTTAAAGGAGAATCTGACGTACGAGACACTCCCTGTAAGAATTGAAGATCGAAAAGTGAAGCAGCTTCGAGGGAAGATGATTGAACTGGTCAAAGTCATATGGAACGATGTGACAGGAGATGCAACCTGGGAACAGGAAGATAAGATGAAAGAGCAATACCCTCAATTGTTTTAAGGTACAACAAATTTCAAGGATGAAATTTTTGTTTGTTGGGGAGAGTTGTAACACCCTGAATTTTTCAACTTTAGGGTAAATGACAATTACGTCCCCAATATACTGTTTTGTGTTCTCTGTATACAATGTGGTTTTATTTTACTGCCTGTGTTTTATTTAGCCTATATGTTGTGTGAGATTTATTCCGGGCCAGAAAACTCTTAAGTTTTCTAGCCGGGAAAACTTTGTTTTAATTTTTCGGAGTTGGGGAAGTTGTAAAACCCAATTCAAAGATATTGTTGTGAATCTTTTAATTTTTAGAATTTAACTCATGTGATAAAATAATTTTAATATTATTTTATTACTCAATGTAAATTTTATCAATAAACTTAAAAATGCGTGGGACCCACTTTTAAGCAAAATAACCAATGAATAATTTAGAAATTTTGAACCAATAAGAAAAAGCCAACAACATAGTCAAACCAATGGGAGGAGGTCAACAAAAGTGGCTAGTTTAGTTAGATTGAAACTAGGAAACCTAAGTTAGTTAGCTTGGTTAGTTTGGAATGTAACTAAGTTAGTAACTAAGCCTTTGTAAGTAACTAAATTATAGTAACTAAGTTAGTAACCTAGTTGTATCCTAAAGATAATAATTAACTAGAAGCCTTAAACTAACTAAGTTATCATAAAGTAACTACAAGGTAACTAACTAGTTAGGACCTTACACTTAAGTGTAACTAGTTAGTTGATGAAGCAAACCATTTTTTTTTTTTTTATTTTGGAGGGGAATTCGGCCAAGGCAAGCATAGGAGGAGTCTTGGAAGGTTCAAGACAAGCCTTGTCATGGTATGACTAAGCTTGGTTCAACCAATCATAAACACCCTTGGAGACCAAGGCTTTATCTCAACCATTGAATGGATGAATGGCTAGGATTAGCTCTTGAATTAAACTAAAGCCTTAAGGCCTTATTCCTTCTCATTTCCACGGCTGCACACTTAAGAAAGTAACAAAATATTTCTTTATTCTCTCCTTTTCTTCCAAGCTCACGTTGGAGGCTTTCTTGGAGCACCATTCGGTCAAGCTCCCAAGTGCACCATCCATCCACCCAAAAATTTTCTTTCTTTGCTTTTCTAACTCTAAACATCCATCCAAGATCATCTCTAGTTGGAAGTTTTTGCAAATTCCATCATTTGCATGCTTGAAGACTCACCTTGAAATTCTTCTTCAAGAGGTAAAACTCATTGTTTTTCCTTTCTATTTTCATTTTTAAGCTTCCAAGCCATGATTGATCCATGGTATGGTTTTCTTTTCTAGTAGTAACTCTTAGAAAATTTTATTTATTTTCTTAGATTTTTGAAAGGGCAAAACTAAATTTCCAAGGAAGGAGAAAAGAAGAATTCTCTTCATTTTAAGGTAAGGGGAAGACTATAACCTAGTTATTCTTGAGTGGTAATGAGAAAATTAAATAATGTGTGTTGGTAGAATCCATAAGGATTCTTTTATATATTGGTTGTAATAATTTTTTTTCATGTAGGGTTTGTATTGTTAATTTAATTTGCTAAGTCTTTGTAATGTTGTTGATGTTAGTATAATGTTGTTGATGTTAGTATAATGCTAGAGATGCATGAGTATTCCAAAGAATACAACACCCTAGGTTTCGGCCATCACCCTAAAAAGAGGATTTTAGATGTTTTCAAATTAATTTCAAGAAGTAATTATGGTGTTTAGTTGAATTAATAATATTTAAGTATTAGAATGAGAGAAATAAATTTTAATCCTAGTTACATTATGATAAATTTTGGTCAACATGCCAAACATAACTGAATTTGTATTCTAAGTAATTTAAATTAAGTAAGAATGTTAAAAGAATTTTTGTCATGAAGTTTTGACATTTAAAAATGATTAAAAACAAAATAAAATAAAAACTGTAACGTCAATATTTTGAAAAGGCAATAAAGTATTTTTTTTATTTACTTTATCATGCCACAAACGAAAATAGCAGATTATACTGTTGAGCCAAAGTGGGGATTTGGATATGTGAAAAGTTATAATACGCCAAGTGGGCGCGTCTTGTAATTTGATTATAAGAAAAATATGGTGCGCCAAGTAGGAGCGTACTGTATTTTGAGATTTTTGCCACTAAGAGCGTTTATGTAATTATTTTGGCCATTGAGAGCATTTTCATAAATATTTGAAGTTTAAGGGCATTTTCGTAAATAATGAAGGTTTGATAGTATTTTCGTAAATAATTGAGAATTGATAGTATTTTCGCAAATATTTGAAATTTGAGGATGTTTTAGAAATTTATGTTTTATTCATGCACTCGAGTCGTGCCAATTTGAGAATTGGTGATTTGATTGACGAGATGAATAACATCGTGTTGTCGATGTGATGAGCGTAGTGTGTTCATTTTCGATGTGGGCTTGGATGCATTGGTGTACATTACTCCATATGTGGACAGAAGGTAGCTCCTTCTGGGCCGTGGTACGTGGTAACACACCAATGTTCTCGACAAACACTATACTTAATCGGGATTTTGAGAGAACTATTTTATTGCCTGTAGTTACACGATGTTATGACTGTGTACTACGCCATGATGTTGTTAGTAGCTATAGACACAAAGTATTGACAGTGCAATAGCTGGTTGGGGTAGTCGAGCAATAGACACAAAGTATTGACAATGCAATAGCCGTGAAGGCGATTATTAGAACTTTCAAATCATTCTCTCTGATATTGATGTGTGTGTTGTAGCTCCATGGAGTAGGAATGAGTCATTTTATCGTTTTGGCATATTTGTTTTGGCATATTTATTGTGTATTCATTTATAATTTAGCGTGATTGGTTCGATTCTTTTCAATAATTAGTTATTGTTATTAATTATTATCTGTGTTGATATTACTTGTTATTTTTGATGTATTGTAGTTTTCTTATGTACCACCCTTGTGATATATTGGGTTGTCTTACCTCTTTGTTGTTGTATGTGTTGTTTGTATTATTATGTTATATATATGTAGACTGTGATGAAGAGATTGAAGAACAAGCAATAGGCAGTGTATACCATACAGAGAAAGAGTTACTATCTACCGACTTCCAGTCTAAGTGTTTAGAACCTTCGGACCATCCGTATCATTTGGACTAACTCACAGAAGATGACTGCTCCAGGATTCTTAGGTTTTGTGAGGATAAAGTTTCATAGAGGAATAGAAGGCTGGCGCACTCGTGAAGAAGACAATGTTGTAGTGTATATGGGAACTATTACTTTATCTTTGCGTCCAGAATATGATTCTAATCCTGTAGTCACTGTTGACTTGTATGTACAGTTAGAGTTGCCTTTGGGGATCCGACGTCATTGGAATGGACCTTTCCATGTTCCCAATGACAATAGTGTAGTGTCTACATCCCGGACTCTCGTCCGTAGAGCAGCCCGGACCCCTGCTCGTAGAACTGCGGTGAGACATCCTGGATATCTGTCACCTGAGGAGTCATCTAGGAATGATTCCCCAGTAGATTAGATACTCATGATGTGCACTTGGGCACTTTTTGCTTTTTGGTGTCGTACTGTTTTTGAACCTGGTATCTTATCTTCTGACAGTGGTTGTAAATATTTTGGTATGTCTTTTCTTTATTTGTAAGTTATTTGTAAATTATTTGTATAACTAATGACAACAAAACCATATGTACATTATATATAGGTAAGTATTTTATATATGTATGTTACAAGTATGGTGTTATTGCACAGCTCAGATATAATATACAGGTGATATTAATATGTATGCTAACGGTATATAAGTGAGATGATAAGTTGTACTTCATACATTTCATAAACAAAATATACCTACTAGTTATATTAATTATTTTAATATTTCTTAGCTTTATTTTATTTCTTTATATTATATGTGACATCCCCAAAAAGGGTGTTACAGTGTGGATACCGCAAAGACATCGTTTCTATTACGGTGTTAGTGATTCACGCTTCAAGAGGTAAATCCTTTAAAAACTCGGATTATGACTTTTTCGCATGGATCCTCAGTGGGAATCCCTGTTTTCCGCTGCGTGTTGTATCCGTAAAAAATTCCCAACATAGTTGTGCCCATCCAAAAGAAACTGTGACTCACCCTTTAGTGATGAAGACTCAATTTCTGAAAGAGTGTTTGATTCTCTCTTGAGGTGAAATCCTAGGCTATGCATGCTTGATGAAATGATTAGGGCATTCTTTTGGATCGATTGAGCCTTTCAAGCCTACCTATGTATGCATGAATATCCTTAGTACCTATTTTGAGCCTTGTGAATGTGTTGGCTTTTATATTTTGTTCTTTACCCACATCATACTTACCTTGTAGCCCTTAATTACAGTTTATCCACCATTGTCCATGTTAGGAACATAACTTGTAAATGCTTAATTGAGTCAAAAGAAACAAGAGTGCACTACCATAGATATGTTTTAGAACCCAACAAATTTGTGGTTTGAAATGAAGAAAATGATGAAAAGAAGGAAAGTAAGAAATGACAAGAAAAAGTTTGAAATGATGGAAAGTTGTGATTAAAAAAAAGAGAAAAAAAAGAGTTCCTTATGCTAATTGTGCTTTATGCTAAAGAAATAAGCTTTTGGGGTTCATACGTTAGAAGATGCACCTTGTGCAAATTATTGTTTGGCTCATTTAGGTCTTTTGCAAGATTATGTGTCCCAATATTTGTTTTATCCTCCCTTTCATTTCTTTACCCATTACCATGGCCTTGCACTTTAATTTGGAAATACCCTCTTGATCATTAATCATGCTTGGTTCTACATTACTGGAGAAAGAGATGAAAGACATTTTTAAGGAAATCTAAGATGGAGTTGTTTGGGTATCATCACGAGTTTTCTTGGATGTGCATACTAGAGTTAGGAAAAGGTCCTATAATCATTTTTGGGGAAATCTTTTACATAAAAATTAAAGCATGACAGTGTAAGGTGAAGGTTAGATGGCATATATGCTTGACATTGAATCAATTTTGAACTATTGAATATGAGATTTAGCATGATGCCATATTATCATAAGCATTTTGGGAATCAAAATTTTTGGGATATGAATGTGAATATATAGATGCTTAATGGTGAAACTGAGAAGTTAAGGCAATTTTGTTCTATTTTGCTTGGGACTAGCAAAATCATAGGTTTGGAGGTGTGATAACTTTGTGAAATAGAGTTATTACTCAAGCATTTCTTGATGCACACTTAGGTTAGATCCTTGAGTTATACCTTGTTTTCACTCAATCCTTGATAAAAAGTGTATAGGGACTACTTATTCATACATTGTTATAAATTTAAATATATACACTTGTCCTTTTCTATGAATCTTTGAATAATTTGGTATTTGCTTACTTCTAGGAACTATTAAGGAAGCAAGGGCTCCTTAGGGGAACAAATGGATGAAGAACATATGATTTTGCGCATTCATAATTTTGTGTCGTGGCACTTCTTCATTTTGTGTCATGGCACATTTTCATTTTGTGCCGCGCGACAATAATTTGGTGCATTTCCTGACTTTCCTGATTGTATTTTGTGCCGCGGCTCCCCTGTGCACGTGAGAAACCACGTGTTTTAACGTCCCTGATGGAATGAGATGGGATATTGGGCATTTGGGGAATTCAGATACATATAGAGCAGTTTGGGACGAAAATTTTTGGAGAGCAATTTTGGGAAGTGAAACAAGAGTGGATGAAGAATTAGAGAAGCTTGACGAACCTCAGTACATCCATAAAGACAACTAGTTCTTTCTTCCATCTTCTCTTTATTTTTCATGATGTCTTTGCTACTTTTTCTTGAGATTGATGTCTGTGAAACCATGATGTTCTAATTTTATTTTCTAGGGTTCTAATGAATCTTATTATGTAATTTGAATTGATGTAATCCTTTTCTACTCTTGTGATGAAATTAGTTATGGTTTTCTAGTTCTATGCTTAATGCTCGCTTTTGATTAGCCATTATTTGTGATGTCTTGGTGAACCCATTGAACTAGACATAGGAATTTAGATGTTGGACCATGGAATTAGATGATACATGTTCAATTAAATTCAATTGTACGGATGAGTTGATTAGCCAGTAGGATAGAAATATACCTATTGGTCATGCATAACAAGTGTTTGACATTTGTTCTCAATGCATGGAACTTTGTCAATTCATATAGAAATATAGTGTTTTGATTAAGGTCCATAGGTTTACAAAGCCATTGAAAGAGGTTTGTAAATGCTTAAACACGTTGGCTAACATAACTAGTTTATAATTAAGAGTAGTGAAAGGATTGCATGCTGTCAAATGAAATAATAAGTGAAGTTAGACCCTAGATGCCCAAACCATTATTTCTTCTCTATTTTTTTTTATCTTGTTTTGGAATTGTTATTTTATTTTATTCTATCATTTAATCACTCAAATCAATTTAATTGCCCGAAATAGAGAGTAAGTAGTAATTAGTTAATACTTAGCATAAATTTTAATACAATTGTCGTAGGAACGATACTTGAATACTCATTTTTATTACTTGTCGACACGTGCACTTACATAGTCTAGCAAAACGGACAATAATAAGAGCTTGATAATATTTATAAGGCCTATAGGAGTATGCAAAAATCTGCGTTGCACCATACATTCCCACCATCATCAAACTTAGGTGGAGCACTTCTTGCTAGTGGAAACTACTATTTGTACTCTTTAACATTCTTTTGCCACTTGCCCACTGGCATATTAACTTCTGGCTCTCTGATCTTGTTATATAGCACTTTTGTCGAAGGAATGAAAGAGGCAACATTTATCACTTTTCTTTTACTCATCGACCTGCCGAGATTAGGGTCAGTTCGAGCACTTTGCCTTGTATGTAAGCCATTCTAGGTGGTGGTACAAGCTTTCTTTTCTCTTGCCTTCAACAGCAATGGACTTGGGAATTGTCTGTTTTTACCTTTTCTTTTTATACTAATTTGACCATTTCCTTATCCTACTTTTTGTACAACAGGTGGCAAGTGGGACACATCTTTACCTCAAACCCTTCCTCATCCACCCATTTCAAAAACTATGTCATGGTCTCATTACTGCAGGGCTGACAATGGGCCACCTCTGATAAATTATCCATTTCCCAAAGGCATAGCTCCTTATCTATCACCTCCCCAAGTTGACACGAATCATGCCCATTTGTAGGCTTTGAGGTTCAACATAACTAGCTTAAAGCTCAAATGGATTTATATCTGCCTTCATCGTTAACTTTTGCTTAGCGACAAATTTGCCTACCTTCTTTGAGTCCTTGCTGGATCATGTCCTTAAATTGAACACAACCATTAGTACTTGCTTATAAGAGTTACGATATTTACAATAAGTCTTATTTTTAATTTCACTAGGCAATGGGATGACATGTCCATTAGTTAATTTAATTTTTTTTAATCTTTTAACAGCATATAAAAAATTCGGTCTCCTTCAATGACGTCAAAATAGTATACTCAACAATTTGATAAACCTATAATTTATTTACCTTTTGGCCAGCTTAATAGCGTGGCAAGCATTTGGGGGTCTTCTTTGTAATTTAGCGACAAAGACTTCATCATCCTCTACTTCACGATCGTTGATGCATTCTACCATATTGACTCATCCTTTCTATAACATCTTTTTAGCATGTTAGACTAGTTTATGGTTACAAAGTTAACATAACACTTGCTTGACATGTCTGCTTATTTTGTGATAAACTGAACTCATTTAGGCATTTTGTTGCAACCCATAATGTAAAAGTAGCTTAAAATAACTTAGATAGTAGCATAAATTGCTAAGTTGAGGGAAATAAATTTAGAGGATTAGTTTCTAAGTCATAAATAGGTGGAAGAGGATGTAGTTAAAATTTGAGAATGATCAGAATTAGTTTGGTATTTTTAGGCAAACTAGTTGTGCATTTTAATGTCAGATTGACTAGTAGCAGATATGAAAAAATGAGATAATGGTGAAACAATAATTTAAATGAATCTTAGAATTTGTTCTAAAGTTGTTGGAAGTTAAGAAACTTGAATTGGTAAAATTTAAGTGTTCTTAACAAGTATAAGTTTCAACAAAATATCCAACTTTGCTTGAGTGACTCATGACTCTTTAAAAGCCAATGCCCTTGACTTTTCTTCATTTTTCTCACTTGTTTTCCACAACTAGAGCAGCAGCAAAATAGGGAGAAATAAGAGAAGAGAAAGAAGAAGAAAAGGAGAAGGAAGAAAGGAAGAGAAAGGGAGAAGGGAAGGCCAAGTTCTGAGCTTCATCTTCAAGAGGTGGGGGTGATTGCTATCTTGTTCCTTCATTTTCTATTCTCTTCTCCATGTTTGTTTCCTTGTGAGTTTAGAATGGAATATGGGTTTCGATGAATTTCTTAGAGATTGAGTTAGAAGAACTCAATGGAAACTTGAGATAGGATTTTTTTTAGTTAAGCTATGCATGATTAGTGGTTAGAATCATAGTTGTGTCTATGGAACTTCTTGGGTTGAAAGTTGTAAAGTGGGTATGTGAGTTTGTGATTTGGTTCCAAGAATCATCCTTAGATGAGTTAAAATTATACATGAGGTGTAATTGATGTTTAGAGATATTTATGGGTCTTTTATGTGATAAGAAATCACTTAGGATCCATAGATTAAAGGTTGGAAGTGCCTTTGTTCCTAATGGAACAGTGGTAGTTTCTGCAAAATTCTATAGAAACTGTTTCAGGCAACCAGCACCTAAGCACTGGGAGTTGGGCACCTAGGCTCCCACAGCCTGATAGAGAGCAACTTAATGCTACGTGAGGGGCACTTGAGCGCCCCTTGTGAAGCGCCTAAGCTCCCAATGAGCGCTTGAGCACCCATCATAAGGGATAATAGGGGAAGGTCTTTGCCATTCCAGCGCTTGAGCGCCCTAAGTGGAGCACCTAAGTGTTCAGCTAGCGCCTGAGCGCCCAAGAGTTAGCGCCTGAGCGCCCAGTCCAGAATTTCACAAGATTTTTTTATCTTGTAGAAATAGAGTTCCCTACCAGCTTGGGACCTCTTGTGTATGTCTTTTAAAGCGTGTTGAGGCACTAATGGGGGTCTTTCTTAAAGAGAATAACTACCTAGTATATGTATGAAGTTGAGAAAACCTTAGGCATCCTTTGAGTGATGGAATGCCATAGGTGAGTTTTTAGGACCTTAATCAACATGAGGTTGCTTTTGGTATTAATTTGAGAAGTAGTGACAAAGGTGTACTAGAAACAACTAGTTTGGGTTTGTTTGACATGGTATACCTATCTTTATGCATAGGTTACTCCTTTAGAGTTAAAGTTGAGCTTAAGATGCGTAGTTAGTGGGTGCTTCCTTATTTATCAAGGTTAAGCCTTGTGTTTTGCTAGACACAAGGGTTGGTTCCTTTATGTGATAGAGTTGAGCCAAAAGTACATGCTTTCTAGTTATAGCATTTTCACTTGGTTGAGGTGAACCTTGCGATAGGAGTTAGTAGAACCTTGAGCATCATAGGGTTATGGAATGCTATAAGGTAGTATCTTGAACCTTGAGCAACTTGAGGTTGCCTAGAGATCACTTGCGAAGTGATGAGTGATAACTTCGGAAAATGAAGTTATTTCACATGTCTTTGAATGTATAGGAGCATGCTTTCCTTAAATTGACATTACCCAATGGTCCAAATTCATGCATGATCTTGATTCTTTAAGCTTTGTATCTCAATTGTTTGATACTTTAATTGTTAATGCTTGTAATAAGAAATTGAGATTGATCATGGCTTGATGAGTTAAAGCTTTGTTTTTGTTGCAGAGATTCAAGAAGGAAAGACCTTGGAATGGAAGCATAGAAGAGTGCAAAATGAAGAAAGATGCAAAAAGGAAGCAAAGGCAACAAATCCACGCCTAAGTGCAGATAATCCACGCCTAGGCGTGTTCCTTGCAGTTTATCAGGAATCCCAGGCAGAGACCACCACGCCTAGGCGTGGTAAAGTCACGCCTAGGCGTGACAAGCAGGAGAAGGGCACGTGATTCATAACCACGCCTAGGCGTGGTAAATACACGCCTAGGTGTGGGAAAAACCCTGGCACGCAAATTTCAGCCTTCTTATTCTGATTTTTGGGGAAGGAGAGAATATTCTGTTTTTGAGACACTAAACCACGAATTTCAGAGAGCAAGTGAAAAGAGGAGGAACCCATTTGGATTGAAGGTGACTCAAGGGAGAATCAAGATCAAGGAAGAGGATCAAGCTTGGAATCTCTCCATTTTTGTTTATTCTCTCCCTTTACCTCTTGATTGTAACTTGATGGATCATTTGATTTCATTTGTTTTCTTCTCCTTCATGATGTGTAGCTAAACTCTAATCTAGGGGCTCTCTAGGATCTTGCTATGGATTTGATTAATTTGTAATTAATTGGGTATCCTTTCAATGAATTTGGTTTTGTTCATCCATATCTATGCTTAATGCTTGTTGTTGATTGGCCATCAAGTGCATGATTTTAGTATTCCAATTGAACTAGAGATAGGGAGTTGTGAATATGGATATGGTATGGTTGATGTATGTTCAATTACATTCTATTGCATTGAGTGTGTTGATTAGCTAATGGGATGGACACATACCCATTAGTCATGCATAGCAAGTGTTTGATAATTGGTCTCAATGAGTGATTCTTATGTTAATTCACATGGACACATAGTGGATTAGCTAGGTTTTGCATGGGTAATTGTCCTAGACATAGGCTCTTATCTATTGAAGGTTATCAGCTAACAAATACCATTTTATTGATTGGTGCTTGTTGATTGCATTTATTCATTGAAGTAGCAAGTGAATAGGGACCCCTAGGCTTTAATCATTCTCATCTTCTCTTGTGGAATTAGTGTTTGATGTTTTCTTATTTTGTTTCTTTAAATTGTTATTTCAATTGCAACCCATTCTCACAATTCGTTTGCTTGGATAAAAATTTGTGAATTTCGATTAAGTTTAACATTCTTCTAATTAATCAATCCTTTGGGACACGACACTCTAACTCTCCTTTATATTACTTGTCGACCCGTGTGCTTGCGGATTTACGGATCAATTACGGACCAACAAGTTTTTGGCGCCGTTGCCGGGGATTGAGTTTAGATTTTGTGTTATTTCTTACAATTATTCACAATTCTTATTTCAAGTTTTCTTTGTTGTTTTGTTTTGATTTTCAGGTACTTAGCTCTTATATGCGAAGGACTCAAAGTGTATCTCGATTTCCTTACGACCCTGAGATCGAAAGGACCTTTCGTAGATTGCTAAGAGAACGACTAGTACAAGGGAAGGCACTTGAATTGGATAGTGAATCGGAGATGGCGGAAGAAGCGAATGCTGAAAGACTCTTGAGAGAGTATGCCACTCCAAATGCTAGAGACATTCGATCTAGCATTAGAAGGCCACTGCTTCAGGCTCAGACTTTTGAGATCAAGCCTGCTATTATCCAGATGGTGCAGAATAATTTACAAATTTGCGGATCTTCCCATGAAGATCCTAATGCTCATTTAGCCAATTTTCTGGAGATTTGTGATACCTTCAAGCATCAAGGGATGACTGATGATGCGGCTCGATTGAGGCTTTTCTCTTTTTCCTTAAGAGATAGGGCCAAGGCATGGCTTCAATCATTACCTGAACATTCCATCACTACTTGGGAAGAGCTGCTCAAAAGTTCTTGGATCGATTCTTTCCTCCCATGAAAGCAATGAAGTATAGGAATGACATCTTGTCCTTCAGACAATTCGAAGGAGAAACCTTGTATGAGGCTTGGGAGCGATTCAAGGAGTTGCTAAGGAAGTGCCCCCATCATGGTATAGCAAAATGGATGTTGGTTCATACTTTTTACAATAGCTTGACAACCTCCATTAGATCCATAATTGATGCAAAGAATGGAGGGGCTCTCATGAGCAAGACCGTGGATGCACCTACAACCTTTGGAGGAAATGGCTAATAACAACTATCGTGGCCTACTGAAAGAGTTACTCCCAAGAGATCAGCAGAAGGTATTCATGAAGTTGATGCTCTTACATTTCTTACAGCTCAAGTGGCAGCTCTTTCTAAGAAGCTGGACACCATGGGAGTCAATTCTGTAGCAAGTGGAGTTAGTAACTCAGCTGAAATTTGTGATCACTGTGGGGACCTTCATTCAACTGCTAATTGCACAGCTAGCCTGGAAAGTGTGCAATATGCAAATCAATTTCGTCAGCCAATTCACAACAATGTTTTGGGCAATTCTTATAATCCTAGTTGGAAGAACCATCCCAATCTCTCATGGGGTGGTCAAGTTCAAGGTCCTTCCTCTTCTTCTTATCAGAATAGGGAAGCTCCCCGTGCTCCTCCGGGTTTTCAACAACAGAGCCCCCTTCAAGCCCAAACCTCAACATCCACATCCAATTTGGAGAAGATGTTTGCTCAGTTTATGACTAGCCAGCAAGAGTACATGTCTAAGACCGACTCAAGGCTTGCTTCGCATGATGCTTTGATGCAAGGTCAAGCAGCCTCCTTGAGAAATCTTGAGACCCAAGTTGGCCAACTTGCCCAAGCCTTAAGTAGTAGGCCTCAAGGAGTTTTCCTAGTGACACCATCAACAATCCCGAGGTTCTACCAAGGAGCATTGCAAGGCTATAACACTGAGGAGTGGGAAAGAAATTGAAGGAAATGTGAAGACCAAGCTACTTGAAAAAGAAGTGGAGGTAGCTCAAGATGAAGAAGTTGTGAGCCAAAGGGTGGAGAAGAATGAAGAGCTAGCAGAGAGGAAGGTTGAAGACAAGAAGAAGGAGGACAAGCCTTATACACTACCTCCACCTTTCCCCAACCGGCTAGCTAAACAAAAACTGGATGCTCAATTCCAAAAGTTTTTGGATATTTTCAAGAAACTTCACATAAACATATTGTTTGCTGAGACTTTAGAACAAATGCCTAGTTATGTGAAGTTTATGAAGGACATCTTGTCTAAGAAGAGAAGGTTTAGGGATTATGAAACTGTTGCACTTACTGAAGAATGCAGTGCCATTTTGCAAAATAAGCTACCTCCTAAGTTGAAGGATCCAGGGAGCTTCACCATTCCATGCACCATTGGCAACCAATTCTTTGGAAAGGCTTTGTGTGACCTAGGGGCAAGCATAAACTTGATGCCTCTATCCATCTTCCAACGGCTAGGTTTGGGGGAGGCGAAGCCAACTTCGGTTACATTGCAACTTACCGACCGATCTCTCACTTATCCTAAGGGAGTCATTGAAGATGTCTTGGTAAAGGTTGACAAGTTCATCTTTCCAGCTGATTTCATCATCCTGGACATGGAGGAAGATCGCAATGTACCTTTGATTCTTGGAAGACCTTTCCTAGCCACCGGTAAGACTATGATTGATGTTCAAAAAGGTGAGCTCACTATGCAAGTCAATGATGAGAAGGTAACTTTTAATATTTACAAGGCCATGAAATTTCCAAATGATCATGAAGAGTGTTCTTACATAGGTATGATTGATCAAGTAGTTAATAATGCATTCCATGCTAATTTCACTGATGACTATCTTGCTTTATCATTGACATCCATATATGAGCATATAGATAGGGAAGATGTTTTGGAATGTATTAAACTCGCTTGACTCGTCTCGCTAAGTGTTTCAGACACCAGGCTTTGAACCGTAGAACATACCTTCTGACAAGCCCATTCTCCAGCCTTCTATAATCACTCCTCCCACATTAGAGCTCAAGCCTTTGCCTGATCATTTGAGGTATTCATATTTGGGGGATTCATCCACATTGCCAGTCATTATTTCTTCATATTTGTCAGAGGAGCAAGAATCCAAGTTGCTTAGAGTGCTCAGAGAATACAAAAGGGCCTTGGGGTGGTCTATTGCGGATATCAGAGGCATTAGCCCCACCATATGCATGCACAAAATATTGTTGGAATCAGATCATAAGCCAACAATTGAACATCAAAGGCGCCTTAATCCTATCATGAAGGAGGTGGTTAAGAAAGAGATCATTAAGTGGCTGGATGCGGGTATCATATACCCTATCTCTGACAGCAAATGGGTAAGCCCAGTTCAGTGCGTGCCTAAGAAGGGTGGGATGACTGTGGTCGCCAATGACAATAATGATTTGATTCTCACTAGAACTGTCACAGGATGGCGCATTTGCATGGACTATAGGAAGCTTAACACTGCAACCCGGAAAGATCATTTTCCATTACCATTTATTGATCAGATGCTGGATAGGTTGGCAGGACGTGCTTTCTACTGTTTTTTGGATGGGTATTCGGGGTACAACCAGATTGCCATTTCCCCGAAAGATCAAGAGAAGACAACATTTACCTGTCCATATGGTACTTATGCCTTCAGAAGAATGCCCTTTGGGTTATGCAATGCCCCAGCTACGTTTCAGAGATGTATGATGGCTATTTTCACTGACATGGTGGAGAACTGTTTGGAAATATTTATGGATGACTTCTCTGTGTTTGGTGATTCCTTTGATGAGTGTCTCCATAACTTGGCCCTTGTACTTCAAAGGTGTGAGGAGACAAGTTTGGTGCTTAATTGGGAAAAATGTCATTTTATGGTTCGGAGGGCATAGTAATCTTGGGCCATAGAGTGTCTCATAAAGGAATGGAGGTGGATAGAGCCAAGATTGAGGTGATTGAGAAATTACCACCACCAATTTCAGTGAAAGGAGTTCGGAGTTTCCTAGGGCATGCCGCTTTTATCGACGGTTTATCAAGGACTTTTCTAAGCTTGCCAAACCATTGTGCAATTTGCTGGAAAAAGATGTGACCTTCAAGTTTGACGAGCCATGTATGGAAGCTTTTGTGGAGCTTAAGAAGAGACTTGTCTCAACGCCCATTATTACCACTCCTGATTGGTCCTTACCTTTTGAGCTCATGTGTGACGCTAGCGATTATGCTATTGGAGCGGTATTGGGCCAAAGGAAAAACAAAATCTTTCATTCCATCTATTATGCGAGCCGAACACTCACTGATGCTCAGTTGAACTACACCACCACTGAGAAGGAGCTCCTTGCACTTGTCTTTGCATTTGACAAATTTCGGGCTTATTTGGTTGGTACTAAAGTCATTGTCTTCACGGATCACTCAGCCATCAAATATCTAGTGAGCAAAAAGGATGCTAAGCCAAGATTGATTCGATGGGTATTATTACTGCAAGAGTTTGACCTTGAGATTAGGGATCGAAAGGGTGCTGAAAATCAGGTGGCTGACCATCTTTCCAGGTTGGAAAATGAGAAATATCAAAAGAACCCAACTTTGATATGTGAGACATTCCCAGATGAACAACTATTTGCTGTGTTAGCTTGTTCAGATCCATGGTATGCTGATTTTGCTAATTACATTGTGAGTGGATTGTTACCAACTGAATGGTCTTATCAGCAGAAGAAGAAATTCCTCCGGATGTTCGATACTATGTTTGGGATGAACCATATCTCTTTAAACAAGGTGCGGTCGATCAGGTGCTTCTTCGGAGGTGCATTCCTATGGAAGAGACTAGTGCTGTACTTGAGCATTGTCATGCTTCACCTTATGGAGGTCATTATGGGGGTGAACGAACAGCAGCTAAGGTGTTGCAATCTGGTTTTTATTGGCCAACTTTGTTTCGTGACGCCCACTCATTTGCAAGCAAAGTGTGATAGATGTCAGAGGACTGGAAATATCTCCAGGAAGAATGAGATGCCATTGAATTCCATTTTGGAAGTGGAGCTCTTTGATGTGTGGGGCATCGACTTTATGGGGCCCTTTGTATCATCTTTTGGAAACCGCTACATCCTTGTGGCGGTGGATTATGTGTCAAAGTGGGTAGAAGCTTGTGCCTTACCAACGAGTGATTCTAAGGTGGTTCTAGTTTTCCTCAAAAAGAATATCTTTACAAGGTTTGGGACCCCTAGAGCCATTATCAGTGATGGAGGATCACACTTCGCAACAGGCATTTTGCTACTCTACTTGCTAAATATGGTGTGAAACATAGAGTAGCCACAACCTACCATCCACAGTCCAGTGGTCAAGCTGAGATTTCTAATAGAGAGTTGAAGCGGATCCTTGAAAAAACTGTAAGTCCTTCTAGGAAGGATTGGTCTAAGAAGTTGGACGACGCTTTATGGGCTTATCGCACTGCCTACAAAACCCCTCTTGGCATGTCTCCTTATCAAATGGTCTTTGGTAAGGCTTGCCATCTTCCTGTTGAGCTTGAGCACCACGCTTATTGGGCCATCAAACAATTGAACTGGGATTCCAACGCTTGTGGGGAGAAGAGATTGTTGCAACTGAATGCACTCGAGGAATTCCGCTTACACGCATATGAGAATGCTTAATTATATAAGGAGAAAGTGAAGCGGTGGCATGACAAGCAAATTATCCCAAAAAGCTTTGAGTTAGGCCAGAAGGTCCTCTTATTCAACTCAAGGCTGAAATTGTTTCCTGGCAAGCTCAAATCCAGATGGTCAGGTCCATTTTTAGTGGTAGAAGTGTTTCCCCATGGTGCTGTAACCTTAGAGGATCCAGTTTCAAAGTCAACGTTCAAGGTCAACGGCCAGCGGCTTAAGCTCTACTTAGGTGGTGAGGTGGAGAGGCACAAAACCTCACTCACCTTGGGTCCTCCAACTTGACAATCTGCAAAGTCCAGCCAAGACTATAAATAATGCGCTTGTTGGGAGGCAACCCAATTTCCTAACCCTATCTCATCACTTAGGACAATATTTTGCATGCTTTTTCTTTTATTTTGTAGTTTTATTTGATTTTGTTTTATTGTTTTGTGTGTTTGATTTTCAGTTGGAGGATTTGGCTGTTCATATTAGTCCTATGCTTTTTCTTAGGTGTTTGAGACTCAGGAGAGTGTGTTTGATGCTTGGTTGTGGGGTTTTCTCGGTGTTTCGTTAGTATTTCGTTCCAGTAACCCACGCCTAGGCGTGGGTTATACACGCCTAAGCGTGTCCCTCTCAGCTGCTATCAGAACTTTTTTCCAGAGTTCCACGCCTAGGCGTGGTTTTATCACGCCTAGGCGTGGTCCTCTCTGTATTTTCAGTAGTTGTAACCTGCGAGCATCACGCCTAGGCGTGGTTTTTACACGCCTAGGCGCGGTTTCTGCTAATAAAAAAAAAAAAAAACCAAAATTCAAAAAAAAAAATTTAAAAAAATTACACGCCTAAGCGTGGTATGGTCACGCCTAGGCGTGATGAGCCTCCTGCTGCACAAAACGCAGCCCCCCCCCCCCATTTAGTCCCTAAATCCCTAATTTCCCCCCATTTACCGCGCATGTGCATTCCACCGTCCCCTCATCTCCCTTCTTCTCTAACCTTAGCCTTCTTCCTCCTACAAACTTCCCCTCCACCGTAACCACTCCATCCTTCTTCCCTCTTCCTCCTCTTTCCTTCTACACACAACCCACATTTCCACCACATTTCCCCACCACCGTACCCTCCCTCCTCATCTTTTCCTCCAATCTTCTTCCCCACAACACTCACATCACCATATCCACCTTCTCACCATATCACCACCACCGTAACCCCTCTCCTCCTTCCCTCCTTCTTTTCTCTTTCCTCTCCACCGTACACACACTTCACCAACACACCACTTTTCCACCGTACCCACCACACGGCCAATCCACCAATACATCTTCCTGCTGCTTGTTTGTGTGCTTGATTGGGGTTTCTTGCTAGTTTTGGGTACTTTGTCCATTTCCCCCTTCTTCAAGGTTAGATTGCTTCTCCATTTCCTCCTCTTCCTTTTGTCTTTTGATTTTCATGTATCTTTTTTGTGTTTTGCAATTTGATTTCTTTTTATATTTGTTGATTTCTATTGGGCTTCTGGCTTGATTATTTCTGATGAACAAGGACTATGTTACATGCCTATTTGTGTTAAATCCTCTGCCTGTTGACATACGTGAGGTGTTCCTTCAGTTTAAATCACCCTGTAGTTGTTCTTAGTATCTGTTGTCATCTTTTGGGTGATTGATGGGGTTTGATTCTCAGTTGTGCACTGGCTAAGATGAGACTGGTTTGCATTATCACTTGCTTATTGCTGATTGCTTGAAATTTAACTGGTTGGACCTGTTTACCTATTTCTGATTCTTTTGATTTGGGGATGACCATGGTTTGGATAGTTGGCCTTGTTGACTATGCTGGACCTGTTGCAATTGCATGCGAATATTTGAACTGATTGGGATCTGATCCTTTACTGCTTATTACTGAGTAGGACCCTGTTGCATGTTGTGGTATGTTGCCTTATTTTTGGTTCTGCATGCATTTTTGGTTGGTTATTTGACTTGGGTTGCTTGATTGCCTTGCATGCTATCTTCTTGGAAGTGACTGATTTCCTTCTAATTATTCTTAGTCTTTGTTCCAATGCTAATAACCAGCCCTTCTTCTTGTTCTCAGGTCATCATTCACCATGTCAAAGCGTCGAGAGAAAAATGTTGAAGCTGGGGCCAAGTAACCCGATGAAAGTGAAGCAATTCCAAAGATATGACCGCTTTTTCATTTCACAAAGAGCCTTTGACCACTTTTGGAAGCACTTGCGAAAAATCAATATCATACCAGAAAGGGGGTTCCATGAGTTAAATGTGGTGCGTTATCCAGCCATCTCTCGCGCCACAGCTGCTTTTCATTGGCAAACTTTTGCCGAACATCCCATTGAAGAACCAGTGGCTGCAGTGGTGAAAGAGTTCTATGCTAATGCCCATGCTGAGCAAAGGTCTTCTACAACTGTTAGAGTTAGAAGACGGACAGTTAACTACTCCGTGGAGCGCATCCGGTAAGTCCTGGACCTTGGCCCCCCTCCACTAGTCTGTTCATACAGAGAGATGCAATTACCTGAGGAGCAGGGGGGCACCCCCTTTAGCACTGTGATGGACAGTATTTGTGACTCCACTTTCCCGGTCCAAGTCCAGAGGAACACTGATAATTCTATCCGCTTTCTCAAGCAGGAGAGTTTGCGCCGTGAGCTGCGCCCGTGGAACCATTTTGTGTGTTCCTGTTTGCTTCCTACTGAGCACAGGTCGGAAATTTATCCTGAGCGTGCCTACATGCTTTATGCAATTTATAATCTTCTTCAGGTGGACAACGCTCAGATACTCTATGATCAAATCCGGTTGTGCATCACCGAAAAGCTCAAATCCTTGTTCTTTCCATTCCTCATATGTCAACTGTGTGCGCATGCGAAGGTGTCTTGGAAGGACACTGAAGTCCGTGTGAAGCTGAAGACACCCATGACAGAACGGGCAGTGCAGACTATTATGACTTGCTCAGGAGAAGCGCAGCGAGCCCCCGGCCCAGCCCCCCCCGAGATCCCGAGCCTACTCCCGCACCTACACCTCGCTCCCGCTCCATAGCTGTTCCGCTTTTGATGCCACCGGGCACACTCCATTGAGCGGCGCCGGATCGGCAAAGGGAGATGCCGACTACGCACAGAGATGCTCAAGCTTCGCTTTACCGGGCATTCATTGGATGGCCTTGGGTCGGGGCGCCCGATGGATGATTTTCCAGCCTTTTCCACCTTTGCAGCTCCTCCGGTTCCGCTTCACCTCCTCGGCCGCCTCCCCCACCTGCCGATGATCCTGGAGATGGGCGCAGAGGCGATGACCTGTTGGATGAGGATGACTTGATTTGAGGCGCCGGGCCTATTACTTTCATGCTATTTTCTGCTTTGTTTTTCTGTCTTGACTTTCAGTGCACTGTCTGTACTTATTGGATACATTCCCTATTTTGTATGCAGTGAGACACTGCATGACTCGGGTTTGGGGGAGATTTAGTACTTTCTCTGTTAATTGCTGAATCAGTTTTTGTTGATATTATGGATTTCTTTCTCTTTCCTTTGGTCTTGCTTTGTTTTTCCAAATTTGTGGATGTGAGTGTGCTTGATTGATTAGGATTAATTGGGCTGCCTGAATTATGCTCTTAATTGATGAGTATGTTGAAAGGCAAATTAAACTTATGCATGCTGGAATTTTGATTTGATTATCCAATGATTGTGTGGATCACAGATATGCCTCATTACTTGGGAAATCACATGTAAAAATTTCAGATTTTGTGCTTACACTTTTGTTATATTAGTGTATGAGTGGATTTCCCAGTTGCATGTGTGATAAATCTTGGAATATAAATGAAATGCATGTTTGGAGAAAAATTTATAAAAGGCATGTGTATAGTCATTTTGCATCTTAGAAGCTTGTCTCGATTCCCTTTCAAGGCGAAATCCTAGGTGATGTGTTTTCAAGGAAATGACTAGGGCGCTTCTTTGAAGCGATTGGGCCTTTCAAGCCAACCTTGACTTAATGAGTTTCCTAGTACCCCTTTGAAGCCTAGTGTGTGTGTATGTCTTTGCCTAATTTTTCCTTCTTTAAACTTCAATTGTCCACCCTGTTATCCCTGCATGAGAAAAATCATTTTACTCTTGATTACATGTCCCTTGTTGAATGCACGATCTGACATTTTTGTTGAGTTGAGCCAAATCAATATTTGTGCATGGTAATAGAAAATCAGGATCTTTTTGGAACAAACTCTATCCAAAAAAAAAAAAGTATAAAAAGAAAAGAAAAGAAAAATGCGTGAGTTGCACAAAATGCAGCCCCCTTTTACAAAAAAAAAAAAAAAAAAAAAAAAAAGAAAAAAAAAAAAAAAAAAAAAAATGGAATAAAGAGAGTTGATTTTTTTTTTTTATATATATATTGGATCCTTTTTGTACATCTTGCATGCTTGGCTTGATTCAATGGGAATGTGTGATTATGTGTTTGATATTTGAATTTAATTCCTTCCCATTCTTTCTTAACCATTACCCTTAGCCTCACATTACAAGCCTAAAAGACCCTCATGATTCTTGATCATGTGTTGCCTACATTAGTGGAGAAAGGGATGAAGGACATTCTTTTGAGAGTGCATGTGCATTTTATAAATTCATCCACCTTGCTCTTCATGATTAGAAAAGGGTTTTAAATTCATGAGCTTGGGAAATATTTCATGCACAAAGGATGGCATTAGAGGGTGAGCATGATAGTTGTGAATTTCTTGCATGTGTGGACCTTGTTGTAAGGATTGAAATGTGATTTCTGAGGGTACGAATGATAATTGGAAGCTGGATTTGCCCTAATTCAATTTGCCTCATATTTCTTGACCTTGGGATTGGATTGTGTTTCCTTTTCTTACTTGGTTTAGTTTGCTCGAGGACTAGCAAAACTTTAGGTTTGGGGGTGTGATAACTTCGGAAAATGAAGTTATTTCACATGTCTTTGAATGTATAGGAGCATGCTTTCCTTAAATTGACATTACCCAATGGTCCAAATTCATGCATGATCTTGATTCTTTAAGCTTTGTATCTCAATTGTTTGATACTTTAATTGTTAATGCTTGTAATAAGAAATTGAGATTGATCATGGCTTGATGAGTTAAAGCTTTGTTTTTGTTGCGAGAGATTCAAGAAGGAAAGACCTTGGAATGGAAGCATAGAAGAGTGCAAAATGAAGAAAGATGCAAAAAGGAAGCAAAGGCAAAAATCCACGCCTAAGCGCGATAATCCACGCCTAGGCGTGTTCCTTGCGCTTTATCGAATCCCGGGCGAGAGACCACCACGCCTGGGCGTGGTAAAGTCACGCCTAGGCGTGACAAGCGAGGAGAAGGGCACGTGATTCATAACCACGCCTAGGCGTGGTAAATACACGCCTAGGCGTGGGAAAAACCCTGGCACGCAAATTTCAGCCTTCTTATTCTGATTTTTGGGGAAGGAGAGAATATTCTGTTTTTGAGACACTAAACCACGAATTTCAGAGAGCAAGTGAAAAGAGGAGGAACCCATTTGGATTGAAGGTGACTCAAGGGAGAATCAAGATCAAGGAAGAGGATCAAGCTTGGAATCTCTCCATTTTTGTTTATTCTCTCCCTTTACCTCTTGATTGTAACTTGATGGATCATTTGATTTCATTTGTTTTCTTCTCCTTCATGATGTGTAGCTAAACTCTAATCTAGGGGCTCTCTAGGATCTTGCTATGGATTTGATTAATTTGTAATTAATTGGGTATCCTTTCAATGAATTTGGTTTTGTTCATCCATATCTATGCTTAATGCTTGTTGTTGATTGGCCATCAAGTGCATGATTTTAGTATTCCAATTGAACTAGAGATAGGGAGTTGTGAATATGGATATGGTATGGTTGATGTATGTTCAATTACATTCTATTGCATTGAGTGTGTTGATTAGCTAATGGGATGGACACATACCCATTAGTCATGCATAGCAAGTGTTTGATAATTGGTCTCAATGAGTGATTCTTATGTTAATTCACATGGACACATAGTGGATTAGCTAGGTTTTGCATGGGTAATTGTCCTAGACATAGGCTCTTATCTATTGAAGGTTATCAGCTAACAAATACCATTTTATTGATTGGTGCTTGTTGATTGCATTTATTCATTGAAGTAGCAAGTGAATAGGGACCCCTAGGCTTTAATCATTCTCATCTTCTCTTGTGGAATTAGTGTTTGGTGTTTTCTTATTTTGTTTCTTTAAATTGTTATTTCAATTGCAACCCATTCTCACAATTCGTTTGCTTGGATAAAAATTTGTGAATTTCGATTAAGTTTAACATTCTTCTAATTAATCAATCCCTTGGGACACGACACTCTAACTCTCCTTTATATTACTTGTCGACCCGTGCGCTTGCGAATTTACGGATCAATTACGGACCAACAATGAGGTAAGGTGCTAGATATGAGAAGGCTAGTGGTAGGAATTTTACTACTTATATGATAAGTTAAGGTAAAATCCTAAGTTACTAGTGTTGTCTTTTGCTTGGTTATGTGAACCTTGTGATGAGTATATATGTTTTTAATAATAACTTTGCATATTTAGTTTTCAAATTTGTTATTTGTTATTTCCTATGTCTTGTAACCCCTAGAAGCGAGCAATGCTATCAAGGTTAGGGTTACCGGTATAGAGGTGGTAATAGTACTCTTACATTTGGTGAGGGGAATGAATCCACTTATTACTAGGTAGTATCAAGGCTCTTTTGCCAAATTCTACCTAGCGTATACAACGATACAGAGTTCCTAGGAATTAAGCAAGTATCAAGTGGTTTCTAAACCTAAAAATTTGCATTAGCATTGCATAATCATATTATTAGGACATCGTGTGTGCATAAGCATTCAATATAACAAGCATTGCATCTATTGACAACTGTATGGACTGTTGTCTTGCTTGATGATATCTTATGATTGTATGGGCGACTGTTTGATATCATTGATTGTTATAAATGTGAGTTAAGATTATAGTTTGCCTTGTGAATGTTACATAGAGTTTGTGTATATTCTGATGGTTTTGAGCAGTGGCTCATTTATTTGTTATGAGCATAATCTTATGTAATAGTTTGGTTTACTCATTGCGAATGAATAATCTCTAGTTTTGGTATACTTATACTGAGAATCATGAGTTCTCAACCCGTGTGTTGCCATGTAAATCCAGGTAGATGCTCTTCCAAAGGAAAGAAGAAAAAGTATGAAGACTATAGTAGTTTTTATGTTTAGTAGTTAAAACTTGTATTTATTTACAGTGTTTTGAGTTTGTATAAAAAGTTTATATATTACAATGTGCCCTTTTGAGGCAATGATGTAAATATATGACTTTTAGTTTTCGTAAGGCTCTCCATTATTATTTGTTTAAATGATATGGATTAGTTTGATGATTAAGTTAGAAGTAGCATACGCAATACTACTTATCCATGTATATACCAGGTATACTTGGTTATTGGTATTAGGATCTTACACTTTCCTTAACCAACCTTTGATACGAACTTTTGCTTGTTGGAGTTGCCTAATCTAGCATACCTGATCAACTAATTGAGCTATATTGATGAACTATCAATTGATTACTTTCTTTCTAATAGAGAAATCTAGCCCTTTAGCAGTAATTTTCACAACATTTGGTTAGTATAGGAGTAAAACAACAACTTCTTATTTGCCTAAAATGACTAAAGTGATGATCAACATTCTCAATAGGTCTCCCTTGATATTGAATAGTTTTGTTAGCCCTATTATTGTTTCTGGTCTTAAAAATTGTTCATGGAACAACCTCTCTAGTTGTTCCCAAGAGTACACTAAGTGGGGAGGTAAAGTGGAATACTAGGTGAAGGTGTTTTGAGTTAATGAGTTTAGGAAAAGTTTTATTTTCAAGTACTCGTTAGATGCTAGGTTTCCACATTCTATCGTGAACCTAGTGATGTGCTCAACAAATGACTCACCACCTTTTCCCAAGAACTTCAGAAATTTGGGGATCTTACATCCTCTGGGGAGCTTTAATTGATTAATCCATTCGGTGGAAGCAAACATAAACTGTGGATGAAAAGTAAGTAATGGAACCCAAAGTTAGCAAGGGTCTGCTCAGCGACCATATTCACTTACTATTCAGGCAGATTGACCACAATAGGGGTCGCACTCCTTCTACTATGTCATACATAGGTTGATTTTGGAATACTAGTTGGTTTTGAAATAAGGGGTTGTTGTATATCCTCTCACTCGCACCTAGTGCTTGTTGGTTTTGATATAATGGACTTTGCACTGAGGGAGGAAATATATCATTTTCCTATTTCTTGCCTTCATAGCAATGATTTCGTATTGCAATAGCATCTATCACCCAGGATTGGCTCCAGCCCTTGAATTTTTCAGTTATTGGTTGGCCATAACGGGGAGTTGGATTGTTTTCAATGTAAGGTTCATCGCTTAAGAGACTAATAAGTCTCTCTATCTAATGGCCAACGTGTTGCAAGCATTATGGGTCAACTTAATAAGTGTTGTTTGTAACATCCTCCATTCCAGCTTAATTTGATAGCTAGTGAAATAGTGAGTAACATGTTGTTTGACTTGTTTGCATGTCATTGATTACTTAGTGAGCAAGTTAACTATTAAGATAAATAAAGCTAATTTTAGAATTAATTAATTATAATAATTATAAAATTAATGCCTATGCATTTAAGATATTAAAATTAAATTGATGAGTAAATAATTATAATAAATAAATATAATGATTTTATAATTATGTAATAGCCATAAAAATGCATATAAGTGGGTTTAGGCATTTATCTAAGCTT
Source organism: Ormosia semicastrata (assembly GCA_029884595.1). Taxonomy (NCBI): domain Eukaryota; kingdom Viridiplantae; phylum Streptophyta; class Magnoliopsida; order Fabales; family Fabaceae; genus Ormosia; species Ormosia semicastrata. The sequence goes on along the minus strand of JAQQTO010000053.1, from coordinate 49,232,172 downwards.
ATATCAAATTATAAAATAAAAGTAATGATTACTTAATAACCAATAGGATTACATGCAAAATCATGTGAGCACTAAGCTAAAATCTTGTTGCCTTAAGATTAAAGATGCTTATTAGTTGAGTTAAAATCAATGTTTTAAAAATGGGACTGAAATGACCAGTTGAATTAGTTGGACCATGAACTGGTCATATCTCTGGTTTGAGCATTTTCTAGTTTAACTATGGTTCAATCATAGTTCAACACAAAATTGATTGGTTGAACCAATAAAACCATGACTCGGAGGCCTTGCTGGTTCAATCTTTGATTCGATTTTTAAAACATTGGTTAAAATTTGATTTGAGCCTAAACCTATTAGAATTCATGCAAGAAATAGTAATGCACTATGGTGTAATTCTAGTGGCTAGGGTTAAAACACAATGATTATAGGGTTTGCATTGGATTTTAAATAAACCATAATATGCCCTAGGATATGCATGGATGATAGTTTTATAACCTAAAGTGGCTAAACCCAACCTAAACACTTTCTCCGTTCACTAACATGTCCTTCACCTCCACTTACACTCCCTCACAGCACTCACTCACACACTATCACTCACTCACAAATTAGAAATAAGAATAGGGATTGAAAGAGATAGAGAAGGAGAGGAAAGAACCCTCCATGGCAACTGTTGTTTAGGACCTTGCATGGTGGCCAAAGAGTCTCCAACATCACTTGCTCTTATTGACAACCTTGCTCCACTTCTCAAGCTCTACATGGTGCACTCCTCATCTTCCCCAACCATCCAAGATCATCCTCAACTTCCTCCTCTTCATTGAGAGCTTAGGCGAGGGGTTAGGGCCTTCCTTCTCTTCTTAACTCCTTCTCCTACTCATGTGGTTGTTTAGTTGAATTTGAAGGTAGTTTGAAAGCCAAGTTGACTGCAGGATGGCCTTGGTGTAGAAGGGTTTGGTGACCATGGAAGATTCTTCCTACGTGCGGGCTAGTCGCTTTCATGGTCATGAAGTGGCGATGGGACTTGGTTAAGGCCACAATGTTAGCCATGGTTGGAAGAAGAGTGCCAAGGCCATAGGTGGCCATGGTTGGCCGTGTGACGCCTCCTCCCTTATATAGTCCACCATAAGCATATCAGGGCGAACCAAATAGAATAGAGTTCATCATGGATAAACGTTGCTTTACCTTCCACTATTCTAACTAAGTTCCTTGCTTATTTGAACCATCTTATATTTCATATTTATTTATTATATGGTGTCGGCCAACTTAACCCTATTTAAATTTAGCATTCATTTTATCTTATGATTAATGGTTCTTAAACTCTCATGGTGAGCTGGGTTGAAAGCCCTCGAGAAACATGTAATAGTAAACATTTGCTTTTGAATATAACAACTATCTCAATGTGAGTCCTCAAGGTAGAACTCTAACTCTATGCGCTATTTCACATGCACATCAAGATAATCACATAATAGGCTTCTAGGCCTTCATTGACTTAGTCATTGTTATATATACATGCAAGAAAAGTAAAACATATTCCAACCACAGGTGTCAGTACCTATGGCTACAATCCAGTTGTAGCAGAGTAGATATACAAGTCCGGAGTAGATAGGCATCTATAACACAATATAGTAATGTAGCCACAAAATATCATACATACAAAAATAAGGTCAGATAAATGCCTATTTAAGGAACAAACTATAGCAGACATCAGTCAGGGTCACCGCCCACCACACTAGGTGTGATCATCATATGCGCAAGCACGATCCTATACAAAGAGTAAGTGTTAGTGCCTGGTGAGTAAATCCAAACCCCATCTACAAGCTCATAGTATATGCTAATAAGAGGCATGGTATACTACTTAGGATCTGGAATACCATGGAAATACTAGGGTGAGAATTATAAGAATTCTCACTAAACTAGCAATCAAACAACTATCACCATGATGGTTCCAGCTACCTCAGATTTTAAAAGATTAATGTATATAAGTTCATAAACCAAATAGTTGCTTATCTCGAGGTAGAGGTTCATTTTAGCCATTATTACTCAAAAAATATGTTTAATAGAATATCAATGTTATAATTGTGGAAATGCATATATGAATGCGATGCCCATGATTCTGTCCATTACATTTAGTGTCTTATGCTTAATCCTATTTTCTTTTAAGGAAATTATTTTATCCTCCATTAAACAATAGGGAGGGAATTGCTCATCCTCCAATGGAAATAGTCTGCTTGTTAGGCATGAGCTAGCTCACTTTTAGTAACTGTACTTTGCTACACAGAACTTATCTTTAGCAAGGTGATTCAATCATCCTTGCTCTTGGTAAGGAAATCCTTACTTAAATTTTGGGAAAAGCACACTTTCACATGTTTAGTTTAATAGTGCATAATACATTCACAATACATATCTAGTCATTGCTTCTCAAAGCACATTATATCATTCTCAACAATTCATAATTCATATACTCAAGGCTCAATGACAAGTATATCATATGCATAAGCATTTACAGGGCTCTAATTACCAATATACAACTCAATGCACATACTTAAAAACCTAATGAGTTCACTTGACAACCAAACAACATAACATTATTAACCCCAACTCATTAACTTACAATATCAATTATGCCTCAAGTCTATTAGTCGTAGCCTCCATGGCCAATTCAACTATCCATTTAAACTCTAACAAAGCCAAGTAACATACTATTTACATATTAACCAAGTAATTAACTTCTAATTACCTAATTAACAACTATAACCTTTGCTTCCATTCTTCCAACCAAACTAAGCCATTAGTGGCTAATTTTTAGCCACCACTTCCATGGCCACACACGGTCAAGCTCATGGAGCCACCATCCTTCCTTGTTCACCCAAAGTGGCAGCCACCACCAACATAGAACATACCTTAACACTCCTTCTTATGGTAGCCAAACCTGCGGCCATCACCACCATTTCTTTCAATTTTAAGGTCGCCTAAGTGTCAGCCACCACCATAGGTGGTAGTATCCACCTTGAATTGTCCTTATTATCCTTAAATTAGGCCAAACTGTGGCTTTCAACCACCTAAGACCACAACCCCTCTTAGCCCTAATCAAGACCACAAGCATAAACCACCACTAAATAACTAAATATCACCAAGAAGCATAAGAAGAGGAGGAAAGAGAAAGAATACCTTACCTCTCACCAATATGCTATGCTGGAAGATGGTGGAGATGAGACGAAGGTGGAGGAAATGAGAAACCAAGGAATGCAGGACGTAGAGCGAAGTGAGGTGATCATTTTTCCTAACTGGAATGTTAAGTTTAATATGTGTGTAAAACATGTAAAATGTGTGTCATATGTAAAGGGTGTGTCATGTTTAAAGTATGAGTCTTATGTAAAATGTGTCATGTGTAAAATGTGTGTCATTTGTAAAATGTGAGTCATGTGTACATTGTACTTGTACTATATATGCTTAGTCCTAGGCTAATAAATAGGTGTAAAAGTCTTTGTACTCTACTCATTCAGAAATATAAAAAATATTTAGTCTCTCTTTGTGTTCTTTATTTTGGTTTTTAAGGTGAATTTATCAAGGTGGTTACTACCACCTAAGGTGGTGGCCACGAGTTTAGCCACCACAAGAAGGATGGTTGAGGTTTGTTCTATATTGGTGGTGGCTATCACTTTAGGCAACCAAAGAAGGATGGTGGCTCCATGAGCTTGGCCGTAGGTGGCCGTAGAAGTGACAACTGAAAATTGGCCACCAATGGCTTAGTTTGGCCACTGGTTGGAAGAATGGAAATAAGGGTTAGGGTTATTAATTAGATGATTAGAAGTTAATTACTTAATTAGTATGTTAATTGGTTTTGTTAAAGTTGAAATGGATAGTTGAATTGGCCATAGAGGCTGCGACCTAATAGACTTGAGTCTCTCTACTCATACAACCTTCTCTGCCAATAATCTTGTGTCCTTCCTTAAACAACTACTTTCCAATTCTGGTAATATCTCTCCTGCCTTGTCAACTACACCAAGTAATACTAGACGGTACTTTGATTCTACTTGTCATAACCATAAGATGTTCACAACTTAGCCTTTTTCATCTATATCCATTAATGACATTGCATATTCTACACATACAGTCGATGGGTCTCTTATTAATGTAACTTATAAGAGTTCTATCTCTCTACTCACTCTTAGTTTTTTTGATACATATCTCATTCTCAAATAAAACTTCAATCTTATTTCTATTGGCCAATTGTGTGATCTTTAAAGTCATCTTTCCTTCTTCTGGTTGTCGTATGCAAGACCCACGGACAGTATAAGTCATATGGACTAGATGTGAAGTTAGAAGGCTGTTTGAGCTCACCAAACTTCATGTTCCTCCTACATAAAATCTTTATGTATCATCCACCTCCTCCTCCATTCAGTGATGGCACTAACGCCTTGCTCATATTTCTCTATCAAAGCTATATCCCCTTATATCTCAAGTAGATTTAAGTTTAGTTAATAATGAGTCTTTTTATTGCACTTCCTATCAAACTACTAAACAACATGCACTATCCTTCAATAAAAATACTTCTATCTCTAATTCTCCATTTGATTATGTGTATTTTGATGTTTGGGCCTACCCCCACACCAACTATAGAAGCTATTTGGTAGTTTGTGATACTTATTAATGATTATTCTTGTTTAACTTGGATGTATCAGATGAAAAATCATCATAAGTTATCTCAAATTTATATTAATTTTGCCACAATGGTCAAAACACAATTTTCTAAATTCATTAAATTTTTTCTTTGAGATAATGCCATGGAATATCGTGACTCAAAACTTCTGACTTTTTTGGTTGAAACTCTCTCTAAATTCTTATGTCCTAACACTTCTCAACAAAATGGTCGCACTCAGAGAAAGGATCGTTACATCTTTGACTCTATTCAAGCAATGCTTATCTCCTTCTCTTGTCCAAAGCATGCTTGGGGTAAAGCCACTCTCAAGTTATTTATGTCATCAATCGCCTCCCCTCTTCTGTCATTGGTAATGTCTCTCCATTTGAGTGTCTCCATAACTCTCCTCTAGACTACAGTTCTCTCAAAGTCTTTGGTTGTGCTTGTTTTGTTCATCTTCAACCTCATGAATATATTAAACTCAAGTCATGAGCTCACCTCTGTTGCTTTATTAGTTATAGGACAAAACATAAAGGCTATTATTGTGGGATCCAATCTCCCAGCGCATCTATCTTTCTTTCCATGTTATCTTTTGGGAACACATCATGTTCTCTTTGTTGTCTAAGTCCAAGTTTATCCCTTCCACCTCAACTCCTCATTTCATTAACCCCTCTATTGATCTCTTTCTTAGTGATTCTAATGCAGGTTCTTCTAGTGAGCTCACAGAAACTTTCAAAGTTCCAACCATTTTTGTTAAAGCAATCTCAGATGTTGATCTTGCACCAGCTCCTACTCCCGCTCCTCCTCCTAAGCACATAACTCAAATAAGAACTCAACCTTCATGTCTTCGTGATTATCATTGCTTTTCTACCTTGCCCCACCTTCATGAAACGCAGTCCTATCAAGAAGCCTCTAACAATCTTTATTGGTAACAAGCTATGAAAGAAGAATTATAGGCTTTGGAGAATACTAATACTTCTTACAGGACACTTGTTGGGTGTAAAAAAGTGTACAAGATCAAGACTCATGCTGATGGATCCACTGAGCATTACAAAGCTTGCTTGGTTGCCAAGGGTTTTACTCAAGAATGTAGCATTGATTTTAAAGAAACCTTTGTGCCGGTTACTTGTATCACTTCATTTCGCACCTTTTATGCCATTGTAGCTACTAAAAAATGGACCCTTAATAAGATGGATTTGAAAAATGCCTTTCTTATTGGTGATTTAGAAGAAGAAGTTTATATGCATCCATTCCCTATTTACACTTGCCTTGCAAACAAAGTTTGTTGTTGTCGAAAGGCTTTGTACAGTCTTAAACAGGCTCCCTGAGCTTGGTTTACTAAATTCAATTCTACCATCAGTCAACTTCAACTCTCATCTAGTTCTCATGACTCAGTTCTCTTCATCCATAAAATTGATCAAGGCTCTATGCTATTGCTTCTTTATGTTGATGACATGACCATTACAAGTGATGGCATTTTTGGCATTACTGATCTTAAGCCATTATTAAGCCGTAACTTTGAAATGAAAGATCTTGACCCTCTCAGTTACTTTATAGGTCTTGAAATCCTTTCCTCTTCTAATGGACATTTTCCTATCACAAGCTAAGTATGCCTCAAATCTTATCTCTCGAGTCAAACTTACTAATAGTCGCGCCAAATCAACTCCTCTCGAACCTAATGTGTGTTTTTCATCTATGGATGGTATTGTGCTTGATAATCCTACTCTCTATCGCTAGTTGGTAGATAACCTGATTTATCTTATTATTACTCACCTATACATTTCATATGTTGTTCACCTAGTCAGTTAGTTCATGTCAGCTCTACGCTCCACTCACTATGATGTTATTCTCCATATTATTTGCTATATGAAAGGGACTCTGTTTCATGGGCTTCATTTCTCTATTGGTTCACTCTTGATCCTTTGAGCTTATTTTGATGCCGATTAGGGTGGTGATCTTACTGATCGTCACTCCACCACTGATTATTGTATCTTCCTTGGTGACTCTCTTGTTTCTTAGTGTAGTAAGAAGCAAACTTTGGCTACTCGCTCCAGTACCAAAGCAAAGTATCATGCCTCAACTAATACCACTTCTGAGATACATTAGATTCGATGGCTACTTGAAGATTTGGGCATCTCTTAGCCTCCTCCTACTGACCTCTACTGTGACAACTGGAGTGCTATTCAAATTTGTCATAATGATATCTTTTATGAACACACCAAACACATTGATATTGATTGTCACTCCATTCGCCAACATATCCTTCTTGGTGTTCTTCATCTAATCTCTATAAGGACTCTTGACCAGCCTATTGATTTGTTCACCAAAGCTTATCATCCTAGTCGGTTCTGTCCTTTAGTTTCCAAACTCAAGTTGGTTTCCTCTGCACCCAATTGAGTTTGAGGGGGAATGTTAAAGTTAATGTGCATGTAAAACATGTAAAATGTATGTCTTGTGTAAAATGTGTGTCATGTGTTAAGTATGTGTCATGTATAAAATGTGAGTCATGTGTACATTGTACTCACACTATATATGCTTAGTCCTAGGCTTATAAATAGGTGCAAAGGTCTTTGTACTCTACTTATTCAGAAATATAGAAAATATTTAGTCTCTCTCTCTCTCTGTTCTCTAACATTGAGCAAGCTCAATCGCTACACCTAGCACCACCATGTAAAACCTAGAAAGGTAGTGGCAGAGAGTTTTTTTTCTCCTTCTCTGATGCTACTCCCTTTCTCTATTTCTCTCTATGTTTCTTTCTTTCTTTCTTTCACTTATGTGAGTGTGTGTGTGTGTGTGTGTGTGTGTGTGTATGTGTGTGCATTTAAGAGAGTGAGGGACGGTGAGTGTGTATATGAATAAGTGATTAGGTGAGTGTGAGAGATTAAGGGTAAAGGGTAGGGATTTGGGTAGGGTTTAGCCACTTTAGAGTATGTTATCATGACCCATGCATACCCTAGATCACTTTATGGTTTATTTAAAACTCCATGCAAACCTTGCATTAATCCTAACCACTAAAATTACATCTTAGAATCTTATTTTCTCTCTTGCATGCATTCTATTAGGTTTAGGGTCAAATAACCTCTAAATCTACTCATTATCACTTTTAATTTCCTAGCGAATGAATTATTAGTTAGGTGCCTTCTTTAATTTGCATGAAATCCTATAGGTCTTATAGTAATCATTACTTATTACTTCTAATAATAATATATTGTATATTTAAATAATTAGCTAATCCATTTACGTGCATTTTTATTTGCTATTTCATGTTATCATAAAAATAATTCTATTTATTTATAATAATCATTTACTTAATTTTTTTTGGATAAAAGGCTATTAGCTTGCTAAAGCTTCACTAGAGAGAAAGGAATCCCAACTAGGTTGGCACCCTAGACTCCCCCAATCATTTGCAGCAAGCCAAAAATTTATTAAAAAATAAAAAATAAGAAGCAATACAAAAAACATGGGGGGGACTTAAGCCAAAACCCATGCAAAGAAAATACATTATTTGAATCTATAATAAGGAAGACCCAATCTATCATGATAGAAGTCCTCACTTATAAAAAATGGAAAAGAATCCCACCAAATAGTAGATTTGGTAATAATCCCATGATTAGCAAGTTTATCTGCACATTTATTCCCCTCCCTAAAAATGTGAGATATTCTAAAATTCATTGCACTACACAAACTAAGACTATTCTTCCATCTTGTTCTTAGCTTCCAAGGCACAATGTATTTAGATGAGAAAGCATCCACTACAATCTTCGAGTCACATTCCAACCAAAGGTGATTCCAACCCTTTTGAGAAGCATGCTCAATTGCAATGATGGCTGCTAAAAATTCTGCATATATAGAATTTTGAATACCAAAATAAGAAGAGAAGTCTCCCAAGAAAGCACCATTCGAATCTCTGTAAAGGCCTCCCCCTGCAGCATGGCCAGGACATCCCTTTGCATCTCTATCTATATTACATTTTATCCAACTTGTTAATGGAGGACACCAATCAACTTGCATGATCCTAGGAGCTTTTGATACATGAGCTTCTACTGAAAAAGCCTTTAAGATTAGGAAATCTGCCATTGAATTTGACATGGTTCCCTTAGAGAAAGAACCAAATAAGGAGGTTGCTGAAACAATGAGACTTCTAGCTCTATTGAAATTAATCCAAGAGTTCTTAAATCTATATTGATTTCTACAAAACCAAATTGTCCATAAGACATTAACAATTGCTGCAAGGACTATATTAGCAACCTGACTACACCATGAAGCATCACAGACTGAGGAAAGAACTGCTGAAACTGAAGAACAGTTAATAGGAATGCCAATTACATAGCTCAACCAAGCCCAAAGACTAGCAGCATATTTATAATCTAAAAACAAGTGAGATGATGTTTCATCAATCTTCCCATAAAGGCTGCAAATGGAAACCACAATTAAACCTCTGGCTTTGAGGTTATCATCTGTAGGCATCCTAGAATGAAGCAGTCTCCAAATAATAAAAGATTTCGAGGGAGGGATGCATTGTTTCCAAATCTGACTGAACCATTTATCACTGGAATTTGCAGGATTCAAAAAGTCAAAAGCTTCCTTGAAACTCATAATACCAGAATCTGAATAATTCCAAACCAACATGTCCTGTTCATTTGAATAAGGAATGTGAATTGATTGAATTTTATTAGACAAGGCTGGGAACTTATCAAGAAAGATCTTAGGTAAGTTCCAAGTGTTATTACTCAAGAAATCACTTACATTAGCAGCCAACATTCCTTGCATATCAGCTGGAATACCAATATAATTCACGATTGGTCTTGATAACCATTTATCATTCCAAAAGTTTACTTGAGATCCATCACCAATCACCCAAGAAGAGTTAGAAGCAATGATGCTGCAGAACCTTTTAAGACCAAGCCAGATAGAGGATTTACAATAAGAAGAAATAAGTTGCTTATGTTTAAAGAATCTGACCCTCAATTGTTTAGCCCAGGCAGCATTGGATGACATTACTTCCCAGCTAAGTTTGAATATGGCAGCATCATTTATGGCTCGAATTGATCTAAGTCCAAGACCACCTTCACTAATGGGAGAACAAACCTTTTTCCAAGCAACAGTAACCACTTTTTTTGAATGAATATCCCCTGACCAAACAAAGTTCATAATCCATTTGTCAATAGATTTCAGTAGAGCAATAGGCCAAGAGTATATGTGAAAGCTATGTAGAAGCATTCCATTAATAATAGAATTAACCAATTGGACTCTCCCCAATATTGAGAGGAGAGAGCCCTTCCAAGAAGCTAACTTAGCTTTGATCCTGTCAGCTATAGGCTAGAGATGAATCATTTTAGGTCTTCCTTTAGAGATTAGAACTCCAAGGTAAATAAAGGGAATATGACTCGAAGAGAAGCCCAGAGTTGAACTAATATCTTGCAACCTCCTTACATTAGTAGTACCAGAGTAAAACTTACATTTAGGTAAACTCAAATGTTGGCCTGAAACATCTGGACAATCTTTAAAAAGCTGCATCAAATTCCTAAGATTCTGCTTAGTCCCTTTACAAAAAACAAGAATATCATCTACAAAGAGGACATGTGAAGGAACAACAACATTCTTAGGCCCTGACATTGGCTTCAGTTGATTACTATCCACCAAGTAGAAAATACTTCTACTTAGAACATCTTCAGCTAGGCAAAATAAAAGAAGAGACAAAGGATCCCTTTGTCTTACACCTCTTTTACAAGAGAAGAAGCCTACTAGTTTGCCATTTACTAAAAAAGAGAGCTTAGCAGAATTCAGGATTGTTTCTACCCAATTGCAAAACTGAGAGCAGAAACCAAAGGATGAGAGAACTTTCAGAAGGAAATTCCAGTCTAGAGTATCGAAAGCCTTTTTAATATCGAATTTTAATGCCAAATTACTACCAAAAGACTTGAAATCCAGAAGATTAATTGCCTCGGATGCAAAACAAATGCACTCAGTTATGTGTCTACATTTCAAAACGCCTCTTTGTTATTCTGAAACAATCTTAGGAGCAATCAAAGCCAACCTATCTGCAAGAACCTTGGTTATTATTTTGAAAATGAAATTTGCTAAGGCAATAAGCTTATAATCTTCAATTCTATCAGCCTCAGTGAATTTAGGAATCAAAGCAATAAAATTTGAATTAAGGCCTGGAAGGATCCAATTCTGCATAAAGAACTGTAGGACAGCTTTATAGACATCCTCACCAATAACATGCCAGAAGGTTTGATAGAAGTGACCCCCAAAGCCATCTGGACCAAGAGCTCCAGAACCATTCATGGAGAAAACTGCCAATTTAACTTCTTCCATGGTAGGAACATTAGAGAGCATAGTGTTATCTTCCACAGAAACAAGAGGTGGAATCACTTTATCAATAAGGTCATTATCAACACAAGAATTACTAGAAGCATAGAGTTCCTGATAGAAGTATAGCACTTACTGTTCAATTAGCTCAACAGAATAAAGAATTTCATCTCCTTTCTCTAAAATAGACATTTGCTTTGAAGTATGTCTAATTTTTGTTACCCTGTGGAAGAAGGCTATATTCCTATCTCCATGACAAAACCAATTAAGATTGGACTTTTACTTCCAAAAGGATTCCTCAATTGAAAGAGCTTTGTCCAAATTCAATTGAGCTTTCAGTTCCTGATCATGTAAAGTATCAGAATAACTAGAAGAGTCAAGATGCTGTTGAATCAAATCAACTTCGGCCATAGCTGCATCAACTTGCTGTTTAACATCTCCAAAAACAAGTTTATTCCAAGATTTAAATTCTTTCTTTATCATTTTCAGTTTCTGAACTAGAATAAACATAGAACAACCTACTACATCTTTGGACCAGGTTTCTTTAACTAATCTTAAACAATCTACATGTTCTGTCCACATGCTAAAAAATTTGAAAGAAGAAAGGAAGGCTTTAGAACCTGAGCTGACATTCAACAAAATAGGAAAATGATCTGAGCAATTCCTTGGCAAAGTACAACATGACATGTTACTCCAAAAATCAATCCAAGCATCATTAACAACAACTCTGTCCAACCTCTTTTCTGTGTGAGCAGAAGAACTTCTAAAATTTGACCATGTGTAGAAAGCTCCCCTTGCTGAAACATGAGTGAACTTACCATTATTTGTCCAAGAAGAGAAGTCATCGCAAGAGGCTTTTAGAGGTAAACCTCCACCTCTTTTTTCATGAGCCCCTAAAACTGCATTGAAATCTCTGATAAAAAACCAAGGACCAACATTAGCTTGTTCCAAATTTGAAAGATCATTCCAAAGCTGTCTTCTAACAATATGAGAGGTTGAGGCATATATTGCTGCTATAAAAAAATCATTTACTTAATTAATTTAACTTACACGTTAATTATGTAATAATTAACTTAATTTATTTAATCATTATTAATTCTAAAACTAACTTAAACTATATAATTATGAAATAATTAATTTATAATTACTCCACTTAATTTTATATATGAAATATGTAAATCCTAAATTATAAAAAATATACGAATTATTTAAAAAAATTCAAATTATATTATTTAGTGCTTGTTTGGGAAAGATGGATTATTTCTCATTCAACTATTTTTGGAGAATTAAGTTATTTTGTGAAATAATTATTATGTTTGGGTAAAAAGATTATTTTCTAAAAAAGCTTTTACATGAAATTCAATGCAAAAAAAAGCTTTTTACAGCTAATAATCATAAGCTGAAGATTGAAGCTTATGATTTTAGCTTATAGATTATTTCTTACATTTTGATATGTAAATACTATTTTGTCCTCAATCAAATAATTTTTTTAATCATTCTATACCTATTTTATTAATTTAATACATAAAAGTAATTCTTTTTTATATCATTCAAATGAATCATATTAGCTTAAAATCGCTTTACAGCTAATGTATCCAAACATAAAAATGAATCGATTATAATCAATTATAATAATAATCTATTATCAGCATAATCTATAATTTTCAACTTTCCCAAACAAGCCCTTAGTCTTAGGAGCTAATTTACTTGCTAAATTGCCATTAACAAACATGTACAACAAGAACATGCACATAAATCATGCAAACAGGTCAAGTAGCAGAATACGCTTTATCTCTATAAGCAGGCTAGAAGGGAAATGTTACAGGTGATGAGTACCATATAGAAGGACAAGGGTTAAATTGTGTTAATTACTTGTTATTATGTTAATTGGATATCAAATGATTATAAATTGAATTTTAGAGTTACTACGGAAGCTTGATTTTGATGATATCTTATGGTGAAGCAGTGGCCTATTTGCCATGAGGTGCTAAATACCTTTAATTTTGGGTGCTACTACTAATAATGTGGTAATGCTCTTGAGTTTATTCTATAATTACATTTGACTTTGAAATAGATTTGTTGTTGATGTGAGGGAGGTCTCGGCCTTGGTGGCCAAGTATGTTTGTTAGGTGCTAATTGCCTTAGTTATGAGTTTTAATGTTGGTTGAGTAATAATATGCTACTTGTTTACCAAGTTACCTTATTAGGCCATTGGTTATATGTGTTGAATTGGATATTAATAACTCTATAATCATGGATTGATATGCAGATTGTAATGTATGGAATGATGTTATTGGATACACATTTGATGAGCATATGATGAGACTGAGTATTGCTTGAGAAGCTATGGTTTTAAATGTATAATGGTTGAATAATGCATTATAATGCTCATGAAAATGTAAATGTAAGCATAAACTTATACCAAAGATTAGGTAAGGATTGCCTTACCAGAAGCAAGGAATGAGTAAGTCACCTTGCTAGGGATGGGTTTTGAGGGTGAGCTAGCTCATGTCAGATAACCAAACTATCACCCAGAGGTTGAGGACAAGTAATTTCCTCTCTAAATTGAGATAGAGGATAATGTATCTTCCTCAAGAGATAATAGGATAAATTATAAGATGAATATAATGAAAGAATTGATTACTAAGTTTTGCATTAGCATCTGCATTCTCTATCACATTGTTATCGGTATTATGTTATATCTGTATTTATGACTTGTTATAATTAAAATGAACCTTTGTATCGGGAATTATAAATTGTTTTCGCTTTGACCATATATTTATCAATCTTTTTTTGTATCCAAAAGCAGATAGAACTATCATGATGACATTTTGTTTGATTGTTAGAATTATTGAGAATTCTTAAAATTCTCACCCCTGACATTTCTATGATATTCCAAATATTGAGTAAAAGATAGGGTAATTATGCCTCTAAGTACCATTTACTACGAGCTCATAGATGGTTGGCGGAGCTATTCTCCGTATATCGATACTTATACTCTTTATGGCATCGTGAGAGTTCATGTGATGATCACTCCCAGGGTGGTGGGTAGAGACTCGGGGTGATATTCTGGATATAGTTTTCTTTTGAGATACGAGTTCTATAGGATATATTATTTTTTTTTTGTATTATATTTTGGGCATGTATTAATACATTAGGATGTTAGTCACCTAAACTTTGGTATGTATATAGTAATTATCTTACTATGGACTTGACATAACCTATATCTAGAGGATATATATATATATATATATATATGATGTAGTTTGTATGTGAATGTTAAAAAGGTGACTTTGGCAGCTGTTATATTGATTATTCATTTATTAGGATCAATATGTTGAGTTAGAGTCGTACCTTAAACAACTCACTCTAAAGAATTAAATAACCATAAATAAACGACAACTCACCATGAGAGCTAAATATCTAAACACTACAAAATAAAAATGAGAGGTAGGATGTACTTGAGAATAAGTTAACTAACCCCAAGGAAGAAATAAATTTGAAATACAAGATGATTTATTAATCAAAGAATTTAGTTAAATTATACTCATGTAGTAGGATGTCGCTCTGTGATGAACTCTTTCCTATCTAGTTCACCTGAGCATAGCTAAGGTGAATTATATAGGCTAGGGGGCATCATAGTGTTAGTACAGTATTCATCTGTTGAGTGACCATATGCACCATTTCATGATTATTGTCGTTTATTTTATGTCTAACAATAGCTTATGCCTCAATAGTATTGTTTTGAGGCCCCGTGGTATGGCTCTGGACATGTTAGGAAAGATAGGAGTAGTTGGGGCTCCCTATTGTCTTACTAGGTTGTACACAAGTGGCGCACAGTGACCCACTTGACTTGAAATAGGAATCAAGTTAGGATCTACCAAAGCAAAGGTGTAACACCCCAAGTCTAACTACCTCATTATATCAAGGCTTATATTGAAGTAATTAAGCTTAGGCTTATCACATGTTACTACCTAATACCTTTTTAGCATACACATTTTTTTTCTTAGCAACCTATCTTATCTTTATTTGCTATCCAAGCCTACTGAGGGAAACTGTAACTTATTTAGATGAGCAAGGCCGGTTGCCTTTAAGCATTACTTAACCAAATTTTTTATTTACCAATCCAATATTAGTCCAATTAGTGCACAGGAGTTCTCTTTGGAGAACTCTTGCATTTTATTTCATACTAAGCGGATCACATTCATGATTAATAATGCTAGATCAGAAGCATATAGAAAATGGTACATCATACATTTAAGTTTAAAGTGCAAGTATCAGTACCTACACCACAACATTGTCTATTTGGGCCTTTGGCCTATACATACAACAACAAAATAAAGTAAAATAAGGAAAAAAAAAGCCATCAATACCCCATATAGCAAAACTACATCAAGCTACGTCAGAGTCAGAGTCAAAGTTGTCTGTACGAACAAGTTGATAAGCATATCTACACCTGATATACAACCATACACATGTGGTATACAATGATAAACAAAAAGAACCACATCCTATAGTATGCCTATCACAAAAGTAAACCAACAATAGCTCATCAAGAGAAGTTAAAGGTGAGGAAAAAGATGAAGACCCTAGGTGAATAACACACGAACAACCTCATGTTCATGTATGTAACACCCTCCTTAGGGCGTCATATTTCATGTTACTTAATTACCAAATTACCCCTTCATTAAATATCGTGCTTGTAATATAAATACGAGTTATAAAATTTCTTAATGATAATAAGATAAACTTAGCAAAAAATAAAAACATTACAACATCATCACAAATAGTTTACATCATATATACGTACAAGCCTTTAGTACTGTCATACTTAATGTTTACAAACTAGACTTTCAAAATATTTAAACTTTAATTTAAACTAACATATTGCCCAAGCACTACTAGATAGTAGAACCCTCAGACGGGTCCTCCTCAGATTCCTCCGCAGGTAGGAATCAAGCTTGTCGTGAAGTCCTACGAACAGGTGTCCGAGCAGATGACACAATACTGACATCGCTAGGGGTACGATAGTAAGTCCCCCAGTACTGCCTAATAGATATTGGAAACTCTAGTTGTACATAGATATTAACACTAAAGTAATGATGTCTTAGATGTTGTCTACTCAATCCAAATCAACATGCCAGGCCTCCGATCCTCCTAAAAACGTCAATCTCATATACCCAAGGAAACAAGGCATCTCCATCTCTTCAAAACTCAGCATCTTCAATAGGAGTCTGCTCCTCCTCAGCTTCTCGCTCAACTTCTTGCTCAACGTCTTTTAAATTATAAATACAATATAGAATAGACATACAAATAGGTGAGATCACCTACGCCAATACCAGTATGGTAGCAATGAAGATAAACACATACAATATTTCATACAGCTATCATACCATAATTACAGTTATGCCACTAACATCATTATCATCACCAAACATATAATATACAATAATTACAATCATGCCATTACTAATAACCAAATATTCAATAATTCAATTATCATATACCATAATTATGATAATGCCCTCAATAACTATATGTATGCACACAGACTCAATTTATTACTCCATGGAACTAAAACTCAGGTCGGAGAGAGTGATCGAAAAGATTTGTCTGCACCAACATGCCTCAGACCAAGTGCTCAATTTTATACATCTAGCATATGCATGACAGTCTTTATCAGATCTTGATTAAGAATAGTGTCTCGATTAGGATCATTGGTGTGTTGCGTCAGCCTAACCCACAGTACAGAAGAGCTACCAACTGCCCATTGCAGGCAACCCGCACCCCAATGCCTCCAAGGTCAACGAGTGACTTACACTACGCATATCACACCCACTCAAGAGGTGTAGTCTCTCCTAGGCAAATAGCCTCATACAGTCCTTCGAACCTTTCCAATGCATGTGCTATGCACCATTCACAGTTCCAATTTATTATCACATATTCGGGGTCCATACATTAACCCAACAGTATCTTTACTGTATTTTCATCGCGTAGTCATATTTTCACGTTTTCTAAATCGCAACCCAATTTTGTCGCATTTTCAAATCGCATAACGATTTTTCAATGTTTCTCAATCGCGTAAAATATTTTTCATACGTTTTAAATCAAAATTACTATTTTTCTCCTTTAATACTAAAATTGGCTTTATTCTCCATATTTGCACAATAATCCCTTAAAAACATAATATTTACATTATAGTCCTCATTTAAATAATATTTTCATACTAGCCCCTCATAAAATTCATATTTACAAAATAGTCACTCTTTTATAAAATATTTGTAATATGACCCTCATTTATAAAATATTTATAATATGATCCCTCTTTATAAAATATTTGTAATATAGTCCTTCTTAATATTTTAATTACAATATAGTCCTTCTTTTATAAATTTTTTGCAATATGACCCCTCTAAAATCGGTATTTGTACTGTTTCCCCAAAATTGAAATTCTTTCTTTTACTCTAAATAATACAGCTCAAATTTTTTGGACGCACTTCAAAACCCATAGGGTGAGCTATACGTCAGTAAACTTCAAGTTTTGACACTCATTTCATTTCATAACTCATTTATTTAATTATATCAAATTGTTTTCCCAAAAACCATTTTACTTGCTTCATTCAAACTTATCCAAATTCATTTCCTTCTCAATTAATCCATTAACCTCAATATGAACTCATCATTTTCAGGACTTTGGTCCTTTAAACCCTAGTATGGCCGTGAGCCTCATTGCTCTTTGGAGCATTCATGCAATCGTCTCATTATGTTATTCACATTCTAAATTACACATACACTTGCATGCATTCAGAATCATATAGACAAGCATATATCAAAGCAATAATCATAAAATCACACATGCAATCACAAAAATAAAACCATAAACACCACAACCAAAATTCAAGAAGCAATAAACAATAGGTGAATAAACCCTTATAGGTTTTTCACCGTATAAAACCATCCCTACACCACCAAAACTTGGTTGGTGAGGTAAAATCTCCCTCTTACCTCTTGAAGACAAGATCCTCAAGCTCCTCTTCCTTCTCTTGATTTCGTGTGAGTCACAAAATAATTTCCTAAAATTCTTAAACAATAGTAAAATTACAAACAAAGCTTAATAATGATAAACCATAGAACAATCATGGTTTAGAAAATCACAAACTAAATTTTAAACCATAAAAACCAAAGTTTACCTTTAGGGAAGTAAACCAAACTTGGATTTTGAAGCACTTAGGGTAGGATTTTGATGAAACTTCCTAAATGAAAAATGTTTAGGAGGTGGTTTAGGTTTAGAAAATTGTTGAGAACAAAAATTATAGAAGATGGATAGTGGTATTGGGTGAAGGGGCCAAAACACTAGAGAGAAAATGGAAAGGAAAAGCTTCTATGCATTCTTGGAATTTTTGAGAGAAAATGATGCTTGCTTTTTGGTGAGAGAAAAAAGTGAATATTGATAGTAATCTTGAGTGTGCAGCCGTGTGAGGTGAGTGTAGGAGTGATTAAAGGATTTACTTGAAGTAAAATATTACAAGTGTGTTCACACTTGAAGCACATGACCTATGTCACATGGATGAACCTAGAAGCTTGTGGAACTTGGTAGAATGGCCCTCCTTGGCCGTGGAACACTTAGAGGATTAGGGACTTAATTTGACTTCAATTAAAGCCTAATTGCATGCTAATTAATTAGCTAATTAATTAGGTTAAGTTTCCTAATTACACTTAATTAATATTCTAATTACATAACTAATTAATTAAATATATAATTGCATATATCATAGCCTCTAAATAAAATTAGGATATCTAATTAGAAATTAGATTATAACTAATTAATAACTAGGTTAGTTTACTTAGTTTCTTAATTAGGTAATTAAGATGACTAAATTACGTTTAATTAATTACTAAGTAAAAGTCAAGCCACTATATTTGACTCAATCCTAGCCATTGAATTTAACTTTATTTTCTATCCATTGATCTAATTTAAGGTGGATATCACTTAGTGATTTTATCAAGATTCATTTCACACCATTGATCTGATCAACGGTTATGATCGAAAACATCTTAATCAAATTTTTCATCCGATGATCCATAATAAAGTCCATGTCCCTTTATTTGACCACTTCCTATTGGATAGAAAAAGTCTAGCCACCTATTTTGACTGGCTCTTATTGGTTCACTCTAATTTAGTTTACAAAAAATATTCTAAGCACATTTTTTGTCAACTAAAATTTATCGGGTTAAATAATTTATAGCAATTACTGCTATAAATAAAATAATAGATATTTATCCGTGAAATATTTTTATTTCACAGATAAATTCTAAAAATTAAAAGATTCTTTTCTGTGTCACTCAGATTTGGGTTTAGTAAGATCCCCCGCCTCCGAATAAATCAGATAAGAATTTTCTTGACCCGAAAATTATTATTTTCCTGACCCAGAGGAAATCACACAAAATAATCAAAAACAGTATCGAAACAGTCAAATTATTTTTATAACACACAGAAAACACAAAATAGTGTAATTCTGCTATTACTATTCACATAGTCAGAATTTGGGGTGTTACAATGTAGACCGTATAAGTGTCGGTCTTGGGGTTGTACACCCACCAGCTCTCAACAGGCTCCTAGTAAATAGTCAGCAAAGGCATCTTTAGGCTGCAATATTGTTAGAAGTTGGAATACCATGAAAATAAATAACGACTGATAATTTTAAGAATTCCTAGTAATTCTAACAATTAAGTGTCATCATGATAGTTCCAACTCTCAGTGGCAATAGGCAAAACTGATTAGTATCCCCAAGGCAGAGGTTCATTATTAAATAATTTATATCAATATATTAATTTTTTTAGAATTATAAACAAAGTAAGCAGAATCCACACAAAGCCAAACAAAATCATCTCAGAGACATAATAAGCATTATAAAAGTTCACAGGATGTTTACAGAAAACTCAGAACGCTAACAAACATAAGCAGAATATTAACAGAGTATGATAGTAGTTTACAGAATACTAATAGATGCTTTATATGCTATGCAAATACAATGCAGTGTCTTTTATTTGGCTCATAGTGCCACTTTAATTAATTATCTGTCCATAAGCTCATTCTCCAACCCCATGTCCTTTTCAAAGTAGGGAGTCTCAAGCTCAATCTACACTTGACGATAATCTGCTTATCAGGCCTGAGCTTACCCTACATGTGATAGTACTTCATCATACAATACTATCCCTAATAAAGATGGTCTCACCTATAAGTTACTTTCATAAGGGAGCAGCACATAAGGATCACCCCTAAGTACGAGGATCACGTCCATATCTTTTAAGTTCTGAGCACTTAATGATGCATTTTTCCATTTTAATTCAAATTGTGGGTCAACTTTTAATAATTCAAAGGAGCATACCAAATTTTAGTGCATCTCCAAAATTCAATATAGACATGGTCAGAATCATAACTCTAATGCCAAGCACAATAAGAGCAATATGTATATATCACAAGATTATTGCAATTTCACAAGGAGTGGCTCTCGGCCAAACCGTCCAAAGCATATACCATTATTCAATAATTGAATTCCAATCCATTTCCAATCATATGAACAACATATAACAAGGCTCTAATCAACCAACATGCATATATAATATAGAATGTGCATTTTTGCTAAATCATTTATCAACAAGTAAATTAAAATGTCATAGACACTAACAAAGGAGTACCATGGCCCTTGGCCAAGTACCACCTATGCACCAAAATTTCATTTTTACATTCTCCCTATCCAATACTAAACCCATTAAATTTCCTAAGCATATTTCATTAATAAAATTTAGATTCACATGACTATAACTCTTCCTATTACCCTTAAGCTCATTAATCAATTATCAATGACTTAGGCTAAGCTCAATTAGCTTAATTACCTATAGTTGACTAATAATTAGGGTCTTACTTATCAAATTAAGTCTAGTAACATAAGTATAAGTCACAACATACACTTTAATTCTAACTCAAATTTATCCAATTTCACCTAAATTATCACTACAAGTTCATTTCGTACTAAACCAACTTACACTTCCTATCTTATCCTAATTAGCAAAATTGACACCAATTCTCATGTTTTAACTCTTGGCCAAATCCAACTAAACCACCTAGTCTTTTAACAACTTAACTAATTTAACCTAGCTTAGTGTAATTAAGACTTGATTAATCCAAATAGCAATTAAATACAATTTTACTCACTTCCACCCTTAACTACCTTGAACCCGAGACCTTAGTCTCAAACCACTCTTCCAAACTAACACCCTATAATTCAAATTAATCATACAAGTAATAACAATAGGATAGATTCATAAAAATCATTCCCAATGGTGCAATTTCACATAAAGACCTGCGACCTGGCTCCACCACAACTCAACAAAATTCATGCTAATCCAACATGCAAGCATGGATTCAAATTCAATAAAGCTCAAATAATCAAGAATTCAATAGAGATTAAGAAAACACAACTAATCTTATCCCTCACTCACCAATACCCGAAGAAAACCCTATAGGAAATGCATTAATTTCTTATTCCAGGAACATCATATAAAAGCAAAAACCATGGAAGCAAGTATAAGGAAGATGAGTGGAAGTCAAGGACCCCTACTGGGTCTCCTATAGGTCATGGTGATAGAGGAGGAAAGGTGGTGAAGTGGCTTGAATGGAGATTCCAAATGTGCATTGACAAGAGGGGAAGATGGTGAACAAGTTCTTCAACTTGAGAAACTCAAGTTGAGCTTGTTTGATGGCTCATGCAAGAGCTCAAAGAGCTTCTCTAATGGCTGCCTTGGCCACGTCCCAACTAAAAGAAAAGATAGAAGAAGAGTGTTGGTGTGTGTTGGTGTCACAGAAAGGGAGTTATCAGGGAGGAGAACAACTTAGCCTCTAAGTTGTTGGGTGGAAGAGGCAGTTTAAGGAGTTTTAATACTCCTAGGGATGCTTTGATCTTCAATCCTATGTTCCTAGCATCAAATCATGTCTTAGAAATTTATAGGATTCATTTATGATCTTAGTTTAGGTCAATTGATATCAATTATGATCTAATTCTTACTAATGTGTTGTTAACTTGGTGTTCAAGTAATCCTCATGCATGCAATCCTATTGGTTTGAGTCCTATCAAGCTTAAATCTACTCATTTCAAGTCTTGACATCAAGCCAATAAAAGCTTAGCATAGTGTCTTCTCTCCCCTTGCTTGAAATCTAAGTGGTTAAAAGGTAATGATGACTTTAACTTTTTATTTTAAATAAATTCCTAAACTTATATAATTAATCTAATTTACTCTCATGCATTTTCTTAAGTCATAAGGGAATTATAACTTTGTTACCATAATCTAAACAAATTTAGTAATTTATAAAATTATTTTTATAATTTTATCTCATTTATTCTAATCTCTATATTGCATTTTAAGTTAATAAAATTGTAAAAAAAAAGTAAATTTAATTATTTGGGTTTCCAGAATTCACCATAATTCAATTTATTTATTTATAGCTTAATTATAAAAAAATTTAACCATTACTTTTACTTATATAAATTTTCTATATTTATTTGGGTTAAATTCTAAACTTAACTTACGCACTAAGTTATTATTAACATGCACATAAAACACAACCCTGCACATAAATAAGCAAACAAATCAATTAATAATTTAATTATTACGAAATTATCTATATATAGGAAAATTAGAAGGGGATGTTACAAAAGGGATATAATCTTGGGGGGTAAGATCCTGAGAGGGATGGTAGGATTTGTCGATTGATATATTTGAGCAAGGCTACTTATCGGGTTTTGGACTATTTGCGGCATGCCATATAATGCCGTAAATCCAAGGGGATATTGATGGTTTTTCAAACCCAAGCCTTAACCCCCATAAGTGCTTGATGACGCAGAGGTTATGGCCACTAGCAGGTTGGCCCTAGCCTCCAATTGAATTATGGACTGTGTTTCGTTCCTAGAGGTATTGGTTGCTATATCTTGTTTAGGTATAGTTGTTCCACTATGTAACTTCATGCATAGAACATTAAGAAGGCATTGATAGCCTCACTACTATCCAATTTAACAGCCTTAGTACTGTTGTTTAAAGGTGCTCTAAAATATATGGTGTGTAATATTTGATTTTTACTTTTGTTTGCTTTTTGTTGTCCTACTGGGCATGCAAATTTTGTTTCTAGAGTAAAATAGAAAATGAACACGTGGCCTACATGTTTGACATCTGGCCTATTAAATTCCAAATTCAGTCTCTTAATTGGGATGGAGATGGAAACCAACTCTTTATTTTGGGTTCACAAAAGCATATGCATACACTTTTCTTCTAAGATTATTAGCATCGAGATACTTGAGGAATCTTAGAATGTGCTTGTGTGTTTAAGTGATTCTGGAAAAATATCATGCAAATGCAACAGAATATGAAATTGAAATGGAAATTGTATTGAACTTGATAATATATATTTACAGCATAAGTCCAAGTACAACTACTGAGAGTCTACAAGTTACAAGCTACTTCTATGGTTGAAGAGGAAAAAAAGACCTAAACAAGCTAAACGGCTTAGAAAATATAGGGGAAAAAAAGTGGTCACTGATAACTCGCTTTCCTGTTGTGGGTTAGAAGTGTGTAGTGTTTTGGACCATTTAAAAGAATGGTCAGGACCTCCTATTTATAGAACAAACTGATAATTGCTTCTTGACCCAACAAGTATGGGTTGATTTTATTTTCTTTATGATTGTTCCAACTATGCTCGACAATTATCAGTAAGTTTTTCCCTCCCACTACAAGAAATTCAACTATTAGCAATGGGGATTTTCGGCAAATTCGTCGCCATAGATTATTCTAGTGATTTTTTGCTATAATATTCACCAGAAAACCTATTGCCGAAAAAAAAACATTTTAAATTTCTGGTGGAATAATCCACCAAAAAAATAAATTGCCACGGATTTTTTACATTTCTAGAAAATTATTTGTAAGTAATTGTATTGGTTTCTTTACTCGAGGTTTTCCAGCAGATTAATTCAGTCGAGAAATTCCTCCAACTTTTGAGGAAGAGCATCGACCAATTTCCAGCAGATTTTCTACTGAAAATAAGACATTGGATGCTCTGATAACGAGCTGGTTACATATTCTGAAATTCTGGAAGATTTCCATTTCTGCAGCCATTTCCTCTTTTCTTTCTCTCTCTCCTCTCCCTCATATCCCCCTCTTCCGCCAAGACCATTTTTGTGTCCTCCCCATGCGGCCCAACCGCCGTGGGAGTTGTGACCCTGCCACCGTGCAAGTTGCAACCCATTCACCTTGCAGCCTAGTGGTGACCACGGCATGAGAGAACCTATGAACTGTGACAGAAGGTGGACGTGATGCATGGGACGTGGGTGTAAGGCTTCTCACCGATATGTTTGTTTTCTTGTTTTTTTTTTATTTTGAATGTTATATTTGTTTATAATATACATATGTGTGTGTGTATATAAATATGCATATATTATATTATGTTTATATTTTGTATATATGCAAGTGTTTATGTGTATGTTTGATAAAGGTGTCAAAATGGGCTAGCCCGTGCAAGCCAATTCAAATTTTGAGCTAGACCAAGTCAGGCCAAACTTGTTGTGGACTAATGTTAGCCCGGCCCGGTCCTATGCAGGCCGCGGGATAGGTTGGGCAGGCCCGTTAGCCCGAATTATCCTTTTTAAAAAAATTATTTTATATTTTTAACACTAAATATATTTTATCCTCATGTCTCATCAATATATTTTTCTTTTGCATATTTCAAATACTAACCAACATAAAATAAAAGTGCTTTTGTGACACAAGTATTTATTTGTATTAGAAAAAATAAGAGTAAAACTCTTATATATCGTAAAAATTATAAATTAAATAATTAAAACATCAAGTTAATGGGCTGGTTCGACCCATTGCAAGCTAGCCCATGTTGGGTCAGCCCAGTCGATGAAAAATTTATTTTTGTATCAATTTTTTTTGTCTAGCCCGCCCATTTTATTAGGTTATTTAGGTAAGCTCATGAGGCTCAACCTATTTTGACACCTCTACTGCATTATTTGAATGTATATTTATATGTATGGCATATTGTTATTTGTTAGTGTTTGTGTGCTGATATGATAGATAATTCTCAATTATGATGTTATAGAATTTGATTAATAATTTGACTTTGTATAAAACTAATACTAATTTATTATAATAATGATATAGTATTATTGGCTAATGTGTTAATTTTAAAATTAAAAAAGCTATGATAAAATAGTAATATGAATATTAAATATTATTTTTTAAAATTTTAAGTGAAGAGGTTGATAAATTATTTAATTAAATTAATTTTAATAATATTTATATTAAATTAAAATAATTATTAATTAATATTATTTTTAATTTTAATAAATTAATAAAGTATAGTATAATAACATAATATTACAAAAAATTAAAAAGTAAAAATTTTAATTATATATAATTAATTAATTATATGATAATAATAAAATTTAAAAATGTGCTCCCAACTGTCAAACATACAATGTATACTCATGGGTTGGACACATGAGACAATGTGTCAGATCTTAAAATCGAATAATGGCTTCAAATTAAGAGGAATAACATATATAAAACGCATCAGTTGCTGAATTTTGAATTGTATACAAAATTAGAACAATATCAATAATTAATTTATTACAAAAGAGGTAGTGTGTGATATCTTGCAGAGGAACGATGGCTTCAAACTACTAAGAGGAATGAGGAATATAAAATAGCCCTCTGTTACACTGATATGAATTATGTAATATAGTAATATGTTATTGTTATTAACACTTATTTGCATTCATGTTGTAGTGTTGTAATTGTTGAAATAATTAATACTCTACCAAATTAGAAAGTTCTAATCCTTAAGTTAGATGATATTAGTTTTGCATTGGTAGGTTAAGTGATTCTAAGTTGTCTGAGATTTGATTGTTTAAGTAACTTATCTTTTGTCATCCACTGATAGTGATGACGATGACTCTAGTGATAAGATTATCAAGTACCAAATATGATAGAAAATTTGAGTATTGACATGATCCACCTTTTATGATGATAAGAAGAAGACTCGGTAGGGCGATGTAAGAAAATCAAGAAGAAAAACATTACAAATTAAAAAAATAAATTTACATGCTTTTGTGAAGTAGATTTTCTAACAGACAAAAGTTGCATGGTGGAGTAGGGGGAAAATAAGACAGAAATTGAAAGCAGACGAAATTGATATAAAGAGTGATTTCAACAAAGAAAATGACATTATACAAGAGTCTCGTGGAGAGGATGTGCCAAATAAAATCGTAAGCTCGATGTCGTTAGGATTGGGAAAGTTGAGTGGGTAGTGCCTACACTATTACCCTTGCTGGTGACACCGATAACATGTGTCTTCTTGCACTCGTCTATCGAGTTTTGGAGAGTAATTGAGAGAAAAATAATTTTAGAGGTATTTTGTTGAAGTTAGGATTAGGGTTTTGATAGTGATTGTGATTACATGTGGAATGAATGTAGTTTTTTTTTTATTAAATGTATATTAGAAACTTAAGGGAAGACTATCCATGTTTAATGAATGAGTTTGGGAACTGAGAGCATTAGTATTAGGAAAAATAATTTTTTTTTATCTTGAATAAATTGCTCTTATTTTTGTTAAAAAAATTTCGTATTGAATCTCTTATGGTGAGTTAGGATAGAAAGCTAGCAATTATTTGAGAAGTACCTTCTTTTATCTAAGTGATGTTCCTTACAAAATACATCAATCTTCATCCTTATCCTCAACAATTAAATATTTGAATTTTCTTAACATTCATATATTTGCGTAAGAATGTTAATAAAATTCGTATATTTAATAATTGAATACAATGATGATGATTGATATATTTCACAATGAATATTGCTTTTAGAAAAATTGTGCTTCTCAAATTGTTCCGAGCAAGATTAGTATCCTAATTCATCAGGAAAGAAACCAAAACAAAAAAAAATTAAATACATGAGCACTGTGAATGCTTATGTCTCTAAGGCATGTCAAAAGGTTTTTGATGATAACAAAAGCAAAAGAGAAAATCAAGCGCAAAAGGAAAAAATCAAGATCAAAGAAAGAAGACAGAAGGTTTATTTAGTTATAATACTTAGGATATGAATGTTAAATGCTCTCAAAGATTTCTCAAATGGTTTTTCAATATATGATTTGAAAATAAATGGGAAATTTCAAAGTTAAACATGGCTTTCAATAAAACTTGAGTTTCAACTTTAAATCTAACACTCTTAAAAGGATTTATGTTTAATCAAGTTTCTTGAGGTGTTGGAAATGACTTACAAGCGTTATTGGACTTGAAAAATGTGTTCAAAGGCCAATGTAATCGATTACATAATATTTGTAATCGATTACACAAAGAAGCAAAAGCATGTAATCGATTACATGAACAATGTAATCGATTACAAGCAAGTCGAGGTTATGTAATCGATTACACAATATATGTAATCGATTACACAAAGCACAGAAAGGCAAAGAACACGTTCGACGAGTCATGTAATCGATTACATGGATATTGTAATCGATTACAAACAAAGTCAGAAGCCATGTAATCGATTACATGGGCAATGTAATCGATTACACAAAACCAGAAACTCAAAGAACACGTTCGACGAAGTCATGTAATCGATTACCTGGATATTGTAATCGATTACACAGCAAGTCAGAAGTCATGTAATCGATTACATGGGCATTGTAATCGATTACAAGCAAAGTCAGAAGCCATGTAATCGATTACACCAATAATGTAATCGATTACACAGAGCCCAGAAAGTTCAGAAAACGTTGGAACAACAATGTAATCGATTACCTGATCTGTGTAATCGATTACACAAACTCTGACAGTGTCCAACGGCTATATTAAATGCATTAAATGCATGCCCAACTACCTCCAACGGCTCCATTTATTGAGAAACTTATAAATACCAAAGTTGGGTCTTTATTTGGGGTTGACCTTGAATCAAAAACTGATCATCATACTTCAAAACGTGAATCAATCCTTAAATTCATTTCTTGCTCTGTTTTCTGATTAAAAACGTGAAAAATCCTTGAGAGCATATTAGAGCTTCAATTTGTAAACACTTGCTCTAGAGAGAGCTTCTTCTATTTCAATCTTATACATTCTGATTAGTGAGGGTGAGGTATCCTCAAGTATTGTAAGGGTGAGGTATCCCTTGGAAAATAGAGGCTCAAGCTGTTGGGTGAGGTATCCCATATTGTTGAGTGCTCAAGGTTGTAGTGGTTTTTCAAGCACCCATTGAAGCTTGAAGATATAGTGGAAAATCTCAAGGTGTTGCTTGGGGACTGGACGTAGATCACAAGTGGAGTGGTGATTGAACCAGGATAAACAACTGTGTTTGTTTCTCTAAACCCTCCTCTGCTTATCTTTGTGCACTGTTTCATTGTTTTACTTGGATATTGTCTCCTTGGCTATTACGTTTATAAGTAAAAGTGTTTAACTCATCTATTCAATTATCTCTAATCATTCAATAGCTTCAACGAAAATTGATTGTCAAACGATTTGCGAAAGATTTGTGAACTTATTTTTAACTACTCAATTCACCCCCCTCTTGAGTATTGAGGCCACTTGGTAACAAGTGGTATCAGAGCTAGACTCTTGTATAAAGAGCTTAGCAGCTTCAAGAGAAGTGATGGCTTCAAATGGTTTTTCAAATGAAGGTTCTTCTATAAATAGACCTCCTTATTTCAATGGGGATGGTTATGCCTATTGGAAAGAAAGGATGAAAATTTTTATTGAAGCTATTGACTTAGATGTGTGGGACGCAGTTGAAAATGGTGCTTTTGTCCCTACACAAACTAAGGATGGTGTGACAATTAATACACCTAGAAGTGATTAGACCGATGATGATAAAAAGAAGGTTCAATATAATTTGAGAGCCAAGAACATCATCACCACATCTTTGGGGTATGATGAATTCTTTAGGGTGTCAAATTGTAAGACCGCAAAAAAAATGCGGGATACCCTACAAGTAACTCATGAAGGTACTAGTGAGGTAAAAAGATCTCTAATAAACACTCTTACTCATGAATATGAATTGTTTAGAATGAATCAAGGTGAGAGTATTCAAGATATGCAAAAGAGATTTACTCATATTGTTAATCATCTCATCTCATTCGGAAAGACATTTCCTAATGAGGATCTTATTAACAAAGTCTTGAGATGTCTAAGCAGGAATTGGCAACCCAAGGTAACAGCGATTGCGGAATCAAGAGATTTATCAACCATGTCTCTAGCCACCCTATTCGGAAAACTTCAAGAGCATGAGCTGGAACTAAATAGGCTCAATCAAAATGAAGAACATGACAAAAAGAAGAAGGAATTGCACTCAAGGCCACCTCTTCCATACTTGAAGATGATGATGAAGATGGTGAAGAGGATGCTGAAAATATTGAGCTAAGTGAGGAGAATCTTAGTCTTCTTGTGAGAAAATTCGGAAGATTCTTGAAGAAAAAGGGATTTCAAAGAAGACCACTCTTTCCTCAAAAGAAAGCATATCACAAAGGAGAATGATCCTCTACTCCTCCAAAATGCTACGAATGCGAAAAACCGAGGCACATGAAAATGGAGTGTCCTATATATCTCAAGAAGACAGAGAAGTTTGAGAAAAGACCCTCCAAGGAAAAGAAAGGAAGAAGAGCATATATAGCTTGGGAGGACAATGACTTAAGCTCTTCCGACGATTCAGAAAATGAAGAAGCCCATCTTTGCCTCATGGCTCAAGGAGAAGAAAGTGGAGAAAGCGACACCGAGGTAACCTCTTCTAACCTAGAACCTCCACCTTCTTATGATGAATTGCAAGATGCCTTTCAAGAATTGCATGATGAATCTTTGAGGCTCACAAAAATGATTTTGTCTTCCAATAAAACAATCTCCCTTTTGACAAAGAAAGTTTCCACTTTAACCAAGGAGATAAATGAACTTAAAATTGAAAATGAGACCTTAGGACTTATAGATGCTAATTCATTATGCATGACTTGTTCATCACATGACAATACATCCATATCATTATCTTGTTTATCATGTAAAGCTTTTGAAAAAGAAATTGAAGACTTAAACAACACTCTTGCAAAATTCACTTTTGGTAGAGACAACTTGAATGTGTTGTTGGGGAGACAAAAATGTGTTTTTCAAAAAGCCGATTTGGGATTTAATGCAAACAACCATCAAAAGTCTTATAAGAACTTCTTTGTTTCCTCAAAAACTTCAAGTAGCCCCTTTGTTAAATGTTTTCATTGTGGTAGGAAAGGGCATAGTGCATCCACTTGTAATGTTAGAAAGAACATAAACACCAAGGTTGGAATCAAAAGGGTTTGGGTCCCTAAAGGCACCATACCTAATTCTAACACACAAGGACCCAAAACAATTTGGGTACCAAAAGTTAAATCTTAAATGTGTGTTGTAGGTGTGCTTGAAGACCAAGAGCTCAAGTTGGTATCTTGATAGTGGTTGCTCCAAGCACATGACCGGTGATGGCTCCAAGTTCTCC
Source organism: Ormosia semicastrata (assembly GCA_029884595.1). Classification (NCBI taxonomy): domain Eukaryota; kingdom Viridiplantae; phylum Streptophyta; class Magnoliopsida; order Fabales; family Fabaceae; genus Ormosia; species Ormosia semicastrata. Next base: position 49,201,673 of record JAQQTO010000053.1, on the reverse strand, counting down.
TCCCTTACACACAAGAAACATGGTCATGTCACATATGGTGACAACAACAAAGGGAAGATTCTTGGAATTGGCAAAGTTGGTAAGATCCCTTCATCATCTATTGATAATGTCTTACTTGTTGAAGGACTTAAACATAATTTACTTAGTATTAGTCAATTGTGTGATAAAGGAAATAGAGTTATATTTGATTCCTCTTGTTGCATAATTGAGGGAAAGGATGATAAGCAAGTTAAATTTGTTGGTCATAGGGTCAATAATATATATATGATTAGTCTCGATGATATCTCCTCAAATGATGCTAAGTGCTTTATGAGTAAAGAAAATGATTCATGGTTATGGCATAGAAGAATTGCTCACATTCACATGGATCACTTAAACAAATTGGTTTCTAAAGAACTAGTAATTGGTCTTCCAAAGCTCAAATTTGAAAAAGACAAACTTTGTGATGCATGTCAAAAGGGAAAACAAGTAAAGGTCTCTTTTAAAGCTAAAAACATAGTTTCAACTTCTAGACCTTTACAACTTTTGCACATGGATCTTTTTGGACCCTCTAGAACTATGAGCTTTAGTGGGAATTACTATGCATTAGTGATTGTGGATGATTTTTCTAGATTTACATGGACATTATTCTTGGCTCACAAAAATGATCCTTTTCAATCATTTAGAAAACTTGCCAAAGTTATCCAAAACGAAAAAGGTTTTTGTATTGCATCCATAAGAAGTGATCATGGTGGTGAATTTGAAAATCATGAATTTGAAACTTTTTGTGATGAACATGGCATTGAGCATAATTTTTCTGCCCCTAGAACACCACAACAAAATGGTGTTGTAGAAAGAAAAAATCGATCTTTAGAAGAAATGGCAAGAACTATGCTCAATGAGGCCAATCTTCCTAAGTACTTTTGGGCGGATACGGTTAACATCGCTTGTTATGTTATGAATAGAGCCCTAATAAGGCCAATTTTAAAGAAAACTCCATATGAATTGTACAAAGGAAGGAAACTTAATGTGTCACATTTTTATGTTTTTGGATGTAAATGCTTTGTTTTGAATAATGGAAAGGATAACTTGGGGAAGTTTGATGCAAAATCTGATGAGGGAATATTCATTGGTTATTCTATTCATAGCAAGGCCTTTAGAATCTATAATAAACGAACTATGACCATAGAAGAGTCCATACATGTTGCATTTGATGAAACTAACCCAAATGAGTCGAGAAATGAGCTTATTGATGATGTTGCAGAAATCTTGGAGAAGACGCACTTGGAAAATCAAGAGAAAGAGCCCAAGAAGGAAGAAAAGAGACTCTTTGATCATACATGGCAAGAAGATTCAGAAATCTTAGATCTACCCAAGGAATGGAGGACTTCAAGATATCATCCTCTCGACAAAGTGATAGGTGATGTATCAAAAGGGGTAATCACTCGAAACTCACTTAGAGATGCATGTAATCATCTAGCCTTTGTCTCTCAAGTTGAACCTAAAGACATAAATGAGGCCATTAATGATGAGCATTGGATCTTGGCCATGCAAGAAGAACTAAACCAATTTGAGAGGAATCAAGTTTGGGAATTAGTTCCAAGGCCCAATGATCATCCTATAATTGGCACCAAATGGGTCTTTAGGAACAAACTCGATGAAACGGGCCTAATAATAAGAAATAAAGCTAGGCTTGTAGCTAAAGGATATAATCAAGAAGAAGGCATAGACTATGAAGAAACTTATGCTCCCGTAGCTAGGTTAGAGGCCATTAGAATGCTACTTGTATATGCTTGCATCATGGATTTCAAACTCTATCAAATGGATGTCAAAAGTGCCTTTTTAAATGGTTTTATACAAGAAGAGGTGTATGTAGAACAACCTCCTGGTCTTGAGGACTTTGAAATGCCCAACCATGTTTTTAAATTGAAAAAGGCCTTGTATGGCTTGAAACAAGCTCCTAGAGCTTGGTATAAAAGGTTGAGCAAATTTCTTTTAGAAAAAGGTTTCTCTAGAGGTAAAGTTGACACCACTCTTTTCATAAAACACAAAATGCATGACATTCTTCTAGTTCAAATCTATGTTGATGACATTATATTTGGAGCTACTAACAACTCTCTTTGTAAAGAATTTTCAAATATTATGCAAAGTGAGTTTGAGATGTCCATGATGGGTGAGCTCAACTTCTTCCTTGGTCTACAAATCAAGCAAACAAGAGAAGGAACATTTATAAGCCAATCCAAGTATTGCAAGGAGCTGCTCAAGAAGTTTGGAATGGACAATGCCAAGCATATGGCTACTCCTATGGGCACCTCTTGCTATTTGGACAAGGATGAAGGAGGTAAATCAGTAGAAATTACAAAATATAGAGGTATGATTGGCTCACTCCTTTATCTCACTTCAAGTAGGCCTGATATAATGTTTAGTGTATGCATGTGTGCTAGATATCAAGCTAATCCTAAGGAATCACACCTAAGTGCTGTTAAGAGAATAATGAAATATCTAATAGGCACATCACAAATGGGTTTATGGTACCCTAAGGGTGCCTCATGTAGTCTTATTGGGTACTCGATTCTGATTTTGCTTGGATGCAAAATGGATCGAAAAAACACTAGTGGGACATGCCACTTGCTTGGAAGCTCACTAGTTTCTTGGCACAGCAAGAAACAAAATAGTGTGGCATTGTCCACAGCTGAAGCTGAATATGTTGCAGCTGGGAGTTGCTGTGCTCAAGTCCTTTGGATGAAACAGCAACTCTTGGACTATGGTCTTGAGCTTGATCACATTCCCATAAAATGTGATAATACTAGTGCAATTAACTTGTCAAAAAATCCCATTCTGCATTCTAGAACTAAGCATATTGAAATAAGACATCATTTCATTAGAGATCATGTTCAAAGGGGTGATTGCATACTAGAATTTGTTGAAACAACTAAGCAACTAGCTGATATTTTCACCAAACCCCTAGCAAAAGAAGCATTTTTCTACATTAGAAATGAACTGGGTATATTGGATCATTCCTGCATAAATTAACTTCTGGTGCATAATCACACCAAATTGCTGCATAATCTCTGAATTCTTTCGTTATATTTGAACCCAACACTAACTTGAGCATCGGAGATTTCCCCTAAGTTGTTTTACAGGTGCTCCCTTGTGACCAAGACTCCCAAGCAACTAACATCCTCAACAAATTTGTTGAAACTCTTGGCAAAAATGGTAACTTCAATCAATTATATGAATTGAATCATAACATGATTTGATTATATGTTTAAATGATGATTTGAATTGATTTAAGTTGCTTTAAAACTGATTTGGATGAATTAAAATTGATTATATGCTGTTTGGAACGCAAAATCTGAGTTAAAGAGTGCTGGTAATCGATTAAAATGTCTTTGTAATCGATTACACATGTTCTGTCACGCATGTAATCGATTACACACCCTTTGTAATCGATTACAACCAACTCAGAACTCAGGTAATCGATTACGTCAACCATGTAATCGATTACAAGGTTCCCAGAAAGCATGTAATCGATTACATCAAAAATGTAATCGATTACATACCCACCAGAATGCATGTAATCGATTACACACTCAATGTAATCGATTACACAGGGTTTTTAAAAGGTTTCTGACGCGCGTAGAGCTCATTTCTTTTGGAACCTGTTCATCTTCTTCGTTCTCTCCTTCGCTCCCATGCACCTCAAATCTCAAAAACTCTCTTTTCTCACTCAAATCTCCATCAAAACCCGTCATTTCACCTCTCTCAATCTCGGAAAACCCTCTCCACATAGCCCATCGTTCAAAATCCCCTCACATCCCTTATCCAAATCTCCCCATCTTCTCTCACGAACCCCATCTCCATTTCTCTGCCCTAATCTCGTCCCTCTCTCATCCCCAATCATTAATCACTCTCATCCCTTGCTTCTCCTTCTCATCAATGGTGAATCCTCTCATCGCTCGAAGCGCCCAAGAACAGGGGGCTGCTTGTTGGAGGGTCCTCTGGTGGCTCTTCACGTAATATATCCGGCCCGGACCTCACGAGGCACTTCTCCACCGTGTGAAGAAAGCCGAGTTGTTCGGAAGAACTTCCAGAACTTCGCAAAATCATCTCTCCCGTGTATCTCCCCATCACCTTCTGCGAGAGTGAACCTTTAGAGAGCTTTAGGACAATAGAAAACTTAGGCTTGCTGGGATTCCTGAGCATAGAGAAGGCCATCTACCCTAACCTTGTCCGAGTCTTTTATGCTAACTTGAAGGTTGAGGATAATTGCATAATCTCTGAAGTGAAAAAGCAACAAATCAGGTTGACAATGGCAGAGTGGTATAGGCTTACAAAGCTCACTCCTGATGGAGCTCAGTTATGTGGAAATGCAAGAGTCTGGGGGCATGAGTTTGAGCATAAGGTTGTTCTTCTCTCTTTGATTAGGACTGGCTATCACCTCCCCAGTGATCCTAAATGAAGAATAATGGCCACTGGCCTCACTATGGAAAACAGGGTTCTCCACTACCTCTTGGTTCGTGGATTGATTCCCAGAGGAGGGAATTACTCCCAAGTCCTCAAGGATGATGTAGTGGCATTATGGGCAATGACCACAGGGCACCCAATAAACTGGGGTTACTACATTCTAGAGCATATGCTGGACGTCAAGAAAAAGAAGAACTCTGCTCTCCCCTTCGCCATGTTGGTCACCACAATCCTCGAGTACTGTCGCATTTCGCTGGCTGAAGAGTCCAAGGACAACAGCTCGAAGGGACCCCAATCAATTGGGTTGCATACTCTGAAGAAGCTTCAGCTCTATAAGGTGGATGATAGGTGGCATTACATTACTCATGGCACGTTTGGTCATATCCATCACGATCCAGATAGTGATGATGAGGAGGCTCAGTACCCTGCCTCTGCTCCTGCTCCAGCTTCTCTTGATCTTCTGCTCCAAGAAATGCGCAACCTGAGCGCCAACGTAAACACACGCATGGATCATATAGAGCAAAAGATTGACCATCTTGAGCTGAGGATGGACTACTCAGACCAGGAGCTTGCCTCCATTCGCTCTCTCTTGGGTGGACCTCCTGTTCCTCCAAGTGCTGCTGCTGCACCTCCCACATCCTCTGCCCCTCCGGTTCCCCTATCCTTCGCTGGTCCATCTGGAGTTCCTGCTGATGATGAGGAGCTTCTGGACTCTGACGACGATCTTATGCCCAGCGATGATAACATTGATCTAGGAGACTCTGCTGCGGATCCAGAGGGTGAAGTCTTTTGTGACAGCGAGGACACTGATAGTGATCATGGCCTATTGCCTTGATATTTTTTTTTCTTGTATTGATGACCACCTTGTACTTATTTTGTTTTAACTCTGATTATATAAAATTGGTATACCTTTATGGTTATATTTTGATTATTGCCTACTGGTTATGAATGTTTGGCTGGACTGATTATTAATACATGAACTTGTTTTCACCTTGAATGTTTGGCTTTTGGAATATTGATTGGACTGATTAATCTTTGTGGCTTTTCTGTTATGGCAAACATTTGGGAATCATGAAATATAGCTGTCATGCTGTCTATTTTTCTTAAATGCTTATGTCTTTTTGATAATGCCAACGGGGGAGAAAATGAGGAAAAATGAAATGAAATTAATGGTTGCATGAGAAATTAAAGGTTGCATGAGTACGGGGGAGTTATTAACCTTTTAAGTTATTAAGCTTTTCATATGCAAAATCTAACCCAACATCATGCATAAACTCCGGGGGCAGCATTGTACCTAAATGACTATTATATACAAATGCAAAAACTCTTTCTTTTTCCTATGATCAATTTGTCATCATCAAAAAGGGGGAGAGTGTGAATGCTTATGTCTCTAAGGCATGTCAAAAGGTTTTTGATGATAACAGAAGCAAAAGAGAAGATCAAGCGCAAAAGGAAAAAATCAAGATCAAAGAAAGAAGACAGGAGGTTTATTTAGTTATAAGACTTAGGATATGAATGTTAAATGCTCTCAAAGATTTCTCAAATGGTTTTTCAATATATGATTTGAAAATAAATGGGAAATTTCAAAGTTAAACATGGCTTTCAATAAAACTTGAGTTTCAACTTTAAATCTAACACTCTTAAAAGGATTTATGTTTAATCAAGTTTCTTGAGGTGTTGGAAATGACTTACAAGCGTTATTGGACTTGAAAAATGTGTTCAAAGGCCAATGTAATCGATTACATAATATTTGTAATCGATTACACAGCAAACAGAAAGCATGTAATCGATTACATGAACAATGTAATCGATTACAAGCAAAATCGAGGAGGCCATGTAATCGATTACACAATATATGTAATCGATTACACAAAGCCCAGAAAGGCAAAGAACACGTTCGACGAGTCATGTAATCGATTACATGGATATTGTAATCGATTACAAACAAAGTCAGAAGCCATGTAATCGATTACATGGGCAATGTAATCGATTACACAAAACCAGAAACTCAAAGAACACGTTCGACGAAGTCATGTAATCGATTACCTGGATATTGTAATCGATTACACAGCAAGTCAGAAGTCATGTAATCGATTACATGGGCATTGTAATCGATTACAAGCAAAGTCAGAAGCCATGTAATCGATTACACCAATAATGTAATCGATTACACAGAGCCCAGAAAGTTCAGAAAACGTTGGAACAACAATGTAATCGATTACGATCCAGTGTAATCGATTACACAAACTCGACAAAGGTCCAACGGCTATATTAAATGCATTAAATGCATGCCCAACTACCTCCAACGGCTCCATTTATTGAGAAACTTATAAATACCAAAGTTGGGTCTTTATTTGGGGTTGACCTTGAATCAAAAACTGATCATCATACTTCAAAACGTGAATCAATCCTTAAATTCATTTCTTGCTCTGTTTTCTGATTAAAAACGTGAAAAATCCTTGAGAGCATATTAGAGCTTCAATTTGTAAACACTTGCTCTAGAGAGAGCTTCTTCTATTTCAATCTTATACATTCTGATTAGTGAGGGTGAGGTATCCCTCAAGTATTGTAAGGGTGAGGTATCCCTTGGAAAATAGAGGCTCAAGCTGTTGGGTGAGGTATCCCATATTGTTGAGTGCTCAAGGTTGTAGTGGTTTTTCAAGCACCCATTGAAGCTTGAAGATATAGTGGAAAATCTCAAGGTGTTGCTTGGGAATTTGGACGTAGATCACAAGTGGAGTGGTGATTGAACCAGGATAAACAACTGTGTTTGTTTCTCTAAACCCTCCTCTGCTTATCTTTGTGCACTGTTTCATTGTTTTACTTGGATATTGTCTCCTTGGCTATTACGTTTATAAGTAAAAGTGTTTAACTCATCTATTCAATTATCTCTAATCATTCAATAGCTTCAACGAAAATTGATTGTCAAACGATTTGCGAAAGATTTGTGAACTTATTTTTAACTACTCAATTCACCCCCCTCTTGAGTATTGAGGCCACTTGGTAACAAGTGGTATCAGAGCTAGACTCTTGTATAAAGAGCTTAGCAGCTTCAAGAGAAGTGATGGCTTCAAATGGTTTTTCAAATGAAGGTTCTTCTATAAATAGACCTCCTTATTTCAATGGGGATGGTTATGCCTATTGGAAAGAAAGGATGAAAATTTTTATTGAAGCTATTGACTTAGATGTGTGGGACGCTTGATTGAAAATGGTGCTTTTGTCCCTACACAAACTAAGGATGGTGTGACAATTAATACACCTAGAAGTGATTAGACCGATGATGATAAAAAGAAGGTTCAATATAATTTGAGAGCCAAGAACATCATCACCACATCTTTGGGGTATGATGAATTCTTTAGGGTGTCAAATTGTAAGACCGCAAAAGAAATGCGGGATACCCTACAAGTAACTCATGAAGGTACTAGTGAGGTAAAAAGATCTCTAATAAACACTCTTACTCATGAATATGAATTGTTTAGAATGAATCAAGGTGAGAGTATTCAAGATATGCAAAAGAGATTTACTCATATTGTTAATCATCTCATCTCATTGGGAAAGACATTTCCTAATGAGGATCTTATTAACAAAGTCTTGAGATGTCTAAGCAGGAATTGGCAACCCAAGGTAACAGCGATTGCGGAATCAAGAGATTTATCAACCATGTCTCTAGCCACCCTATTCGGAAAACTTCAAGAGCATGAGCTGGAACTAAATAGGCTCAATCAAAATGAAGAACATGACAAAAAGAAGAAGGGAATTGCACTCAAGGCCACCTCTTCCATACTTGAAGATGATGATGAAGATGGTGAAGAGGATGCTGAAAATATTGAGCTAAGTGAGGAGAATCTTAGTCTTCTTGTGAGAAAATTCGGAAGATTCTTGAAGAAAAAGGGATTTCAAAGAAGACCACTCTTTCCTCAAAAGAAAGCATATCACAAAGGAGAATGATCCTCTACTCCTCCAAAATGCTACGAATGCGAAAAACCGAGGCACATGAAAATGGAGTGTCCTATATATCTCAAGAAGACAGAGAAGTTTGAGAAAAGACCCTCCAAGGAAAAGAAAGGAAGAAGAGCATATATAGCTTGGGAGGACAATGACTTAAGCTCTTCCGACGATTCAGAAAATGAAGAAGCCCATCTTTGCCTCATGGCTCAAGGAGAAGAAAGTGGAGAAAGCGACACCGAGGTAACCTCTTCTAACCTAGAACCTCCACCTTCTTATGATGAATTGCAAGATGCCTTTCAAGAATTGCATGATGAATCTTTGAGGCTCACAAAAATGATTTTGTCTTCCAATAAAACAATCTCCCTTTTGACAAAGAAAGTTTCCACTTTAACCAAGGAGATAAATGAACTTAAAATTGAAAATGAGACCTTAGGACTTATAGATGCTAATTCATTATGCATGACTTGTTCATCACATGACAATACATCCATATCATTATCTTGTTTATCATGTAAAGCTTTTGAAAAAGAAATTGAAGACTTAAACAACACTCTTGCAAAATTCACTTTTGGTAGAGACAACTTGAATGTGTTGTTGGGGAGACAAAAATGTGTTTTTCAAAAAGCCGGTTTGGGATTTAATCCAAACAACCATCAAAAGTCTTATAAGAACTTCTTTGTTTCCTCAAAAACTTCAAGTAGCCCCTTTGTTAAATGTTTTCATTGTGGTAGGAAAGGGCATAGTGCATCCACTTGCAATGTTAGAAAGAACATAAACACCAAGGTTGGAATCAAAAGGGTTTGGGTCCCTAAAGGCACCATACCTAATTCTAACACACAAGGACCCAAAACAATTTGGGTACCAAAAGTTAAATCTTAAATGTGTGTTGTAGGTGTGCTTGAAGACCAAGAGCTCAAGTTGGTATCTTGATAGTGGTTGCTCCAAGCACATGACCGGTGATGGCTCCAAGTTCTCCTCCCTTACACACAAGAAACATGGTCATGTCACATATGGTGACAACAACAAAGGGAAGATTCTTGGAATTGGCAAAGTTGGTAAGATCCCTTCATCATCTATTGATAATGTCTTACTTGTTGAAGGACTTAAACATAATTTACTTAGTATTAGTCAATTGTGTGATAAAGGAAATAGAGTTATATTTGATTCCTCTTGTTGCATAATTGAGGGAAAGGATGATAAGCAAGTTAAATTTGTTGGTCATAGGGTCAATAATATATATATGATTAGTCTCGATGATATCTCCTCAAATGATGCTAAGTGCTTTATGAGTAAAGAAAATGATTCATGGTTATGGCATAGAAGAATTGCTCACATTCACATGGATCACTTAAACAAATTGGTTTCTAAAGAACTAGTAATTGGTCTTCCAAAGCTCAAATTTGAAAAAGACAAACTTTGTGATGCATGTCAAAAGGAAAACAAGTAAAGGTCTCTTTTAAAGCTAAAAACATAGTTTCAACTTCTAGACCTTTACAACTTTTGCACATGGATCTTTTTGGACCCTCTAGAACTATGAGCTTTAGTGGGAATTACTATGCATTAGTGATTGTGGATGATTTTTCTAGATTTACATGGACATTATTCTTGGCTCACAAAAATGATCCTTTTCAATCATTTAGAAAACTTGCCAAAGTTATCCAAAACGAAAAAGGTTTTTGTATTGCATCCATAAGAAGTGATCATGGTGGTGAATTTGAAAATCATGAATTTGAAACTTTTTGTGATGAACATGGCATTGAGCATAATTTTTCTGCCCCTAGAACACCACAACAAAATGGTGTTGTAGAAAGGAAAAATCGATCTTTAGAAGAAATGGCAAGAACTATGCTCAATGAGGCCAATCTTCCTAAGTACTTTTGGGCGGATGCGGTTAACATCGCTTGTTATGTTATGAATAGAGCCCTAATAAGGCCAATTTTAAAGAAAACTCCATATGAATTGTACAAAGGAAGGAAACCTAATGTGTCACATTTTTATGTTTTTGGATGTAAATGCTTTGTTTTGAATAATGGAAAGGATAACTTGGGGAAGTTTGATGCAAAATCTGATGAGGGAATATTCATTGGTTATTCTATTCATAGCAAGGCCTTTAGAGTCTATAATAAACGAACTATGACCATAGAAGAGTCCATACATGTTGCATTTGATGAAACTAACCCAAATGAGTCGAGAAATGAGCTTATTGATGATGTTGCAGAAATCTTGGAGAAGACGCACTTGGAAAATCAAGAGAAAGAGCCCAAGAAGGAAGAAAAGAGACTCTTTGATCATACATGGCAAGAAGATTCAGAAATCTTAGATCTACCCAAGGAATGGAGGACTTCAAGATATCATCCTCTCGACAAAGTGATAGGTGATGTATCAAAAGGGGTAATCACTCGAAACTCACTTAGAGATGCATGTAATCATCTAGCCTTTGTCTCTCAAGTTGAACCTAAAGACATAAATGAGGCCATTAATGATGAGCATTGGATCTTGGCCATGCAAGAAGAACTAAACCAATTTGAGAGGAATCAAGTTTGGGAATTAGTTCCAAGGCCCAATGATCATCCTATAATTGGCACCAAATGGGTCTTTAGGAACAAACTCGATGAAACGGGCCTAATAATAAGAAATAAAGCTAGGCTTGTAGCTAAAGGATATAATCAAGAAGAAGGCATAGACTATGAAGAAACTTATGCTCCCGTAGCTAGGTTAGAGGCCATTAGAATGCTACTTGTATATGCTTGCATCATGGATTTCAAACTCTATCAAATGGATGTCAAAAGTGCCTTTTTAAATGGTTTTATACAAGAAGCGGTGTATGTAGAACAACCTCCTGGTCTTGAGGACTTTGAAATGCCCAACCATGTTTTTAAATTGAAAAAGGCCTTGTATGGCTTGAAACAAGCTCCTAGAGCTTGGTATGAAAGGTTGAGCAAATTTCTTTTAGAAAAATGCTTCTCTAGAGGTAAAGTTGACATCACTCTTTTCATAAAACACAAAATGCATGACATTCTTCTAGTTCAAATCTATGTTGATGACATTATATTTGGAGCTACTAACAACTCTCTTTGTAAAGAATTTTCAAATATTATGCAAAGTGAGTTTGAGATGTCCATGATGGGTGAGCTCAACTTCTTCCTTGGTCTACAAATCAAGCAAACAAGAGAAGGAACATTTATAAGCCAATCCAAGTATTGCAAGGAGCTGCTCAAGAAGTTTGGAATGGACAATGCCAAGCATATGGCTACTCCTATGGGCACCACTTGCTATTTGGACAAGGATGAAGGAGGTAAATCGGTAGAAATTACAAAATATAGAGGTATGATTGGCTCACTCCTTTATCTCACTTCAAGTAGGCCTGATATAATGTTTAGTGTATGCATGTGTGCTAGATATCAAGCTAATCCTAAGGAATCACACCTAAGTACTGTTAAGAGAATAATGAAATATCTAATAGGCATATCACAAATGGGTTTATGGTACCCTAAGGGTGCCTCATGTAGTCTTATTGGGTACTCCGATTCTGATTTTGCTGGATGCAAAATGGATCGAAAGAGCACTAGTGGGACATGCCACTTGCTTGGAAGCTCACTAGTTTCTTGGCACAAAGAAGAAACAAAATAGTGTGGCATTGTCCACACCGTGAAGTGAATATGTTGCGGTGGGAGTTGCTTTGTGCTCAAGTCCTTTGGATGAAACAACAAACTCTTGGACTATGGTCTTGAGCTTGATCACATTCCCATAAAATGTGATAATACTAGTGCAATTAACTTGTCAAAAAATCCCATTCTGCATTCTAGAACTAAGCATATTGAAATAAGACATCATTTCATTAGAGATCATGTTCAAAGGGGTGATTGCATACTAGAATTTGTTGAAACAACTAAGCAACTAGCTGATATTTTCACCAAACCCCTAGCAAAAGAAGCATTTTTCTACATTAGAAATGAACTGGGTATATTGGATCATTCCTGCATAAATTAACTTCTGGTGCATAATCTTGTATTTTTCTGCATAATCACACCAAATTGCTGCATAATCTCTGAATTCTTTCGTTATATTTGAACCCAACACTAACTTGAGCATCGGAGATTTCCCCTAAGTTGTTTTACAGGTGCTCCCTTGTGACCAAGACTCCCAAGCAACTAACATCCTCAACAAATTTGTTGAAACTCTTGGCAAAAATGGTAACTTCAATCAATTATATGAATTGAATCATAACATGATTTGATTATATGTTTAAATGATGATTTGAATTGATTTAAGTTGCTTTAAAACTGATTTGGATGAATTAAAATTGATTATATGCTGTTTGGAACGCAAAATCTGAGTTAAAGAGTGCTGGTAATCGATTAAAATGTCTTTGTAATCGATTACACATGTTCTCTCACGCATGTAATCGATTACACACCCTTTGTAATCGATTACAACCAACTCGTAACTCGGTAATCGATTACGTCAACCATGTAATCGATTACAAGGTTCCCAGAAAGCATGTAATCGATTACATCAAAATGTAATCGATTACATACCCACTGAGAATGCATGTAATCGATTACACACTCAATGTAATCGATTACACAGGGTTTTTAAAAGGTTTCGACGCGTAGAGCTCATTTCTTTTTGGAACCTGTTCATCTTCTTCGTTCTCTCCTTCGCTCCCACGCACCTCAAATCTCAAAACTCTCTTTTCTCACTCAAATCTCCATCAAAACCCGTCATTTCACCTCTCTCAATCTCGGAAAACCCCTCTCCACATAGCCCATCGTTCAAAATCCCCTCACATCCCTTATCCAAATCTCCCCATCTTCTCTCACGAACCCCATCTCCATTTCTCTGCCCTAATCTCGTCCCTCTCTCATCCCCAATCATTAATCACTCATCCCTTGCTTCTCCTTCTCATCAATGGCTGAATCCTCTCATCGCTCGAAGCGCCCAAGAACAGGGACTGCTGTTGGAGGGTCCTCTGGTGGCTCTTCACGTAATATATCTGGCCTGGACCTCACGAGGCACTTCTCCACTGTGAAGAAAGCTGAGTTGTTCCGGAAGAACTTCCAGCTTCGCAAAATCATCTCTCCCAGGTATCTTCCCATCACCTTCTGCGAGAGTGAACCTTTAGAGAGCTTTAGGACAATAGAAAACTTAGGCTTGCTGGGATTCCTGAGCATAGAGAAGGCCATCTACCCTAACCTTGTCCGAGTCTTTTATGCTAACCTGAAGGTTGAGGATAATTGCATAATCTCTGAAGTGAAAAAGCAACAAATCAGGTTGACAATGGCAGAGTGGTATAGGCTTACAAAGCTCACTCCTGATGGAGCTCAGTTCTGTGGAAATGCAAGAGTCTGGGGGCATGAGTTTGAGCATAAGGTTGTTCTTCTCTCTTTGATTAGGACTGGCTATCACCTCCCCAGTGATCCTAAATGAAGAATAATGGCCACTGGCCTCACTATGGAAAACAGGGTTCTCCACTACCTCTTGGTTCGTGGATTGATTCCCAGAGGAGGGAATTACTCCCAAGTCCTCAAGGATGATGTAGTGGCATTATGGGCAATGACCACAGGGCACCCAATAAACTGGGGTTACTACATTCTAGAGCATATGCTGGACGTCAAGAAAAAGAAGAACTTTGCTCTCCCCTTCGCCATGTTGGTCACCACAATCCTCGAGTACTGTCGCATTTCGCTGGCTGAAGAGTCCAAGGACAACAGCTCGAAGGGACCCCAATCAATTGGGTTGCATACTCTGAAGAAGCTTCAGCTCTATAAGGTGGATGATAGGTGGCATTACATTACTCATGACACGTTTGGTCATATCCATCACGATCCAGATAGTGATGATGAGGAGGCTCAGTATCCTGCCTCTGCTCCAACTCCAGCTTCTCTTGATCTTCTGCTCCAAGAAATGCGCAACCTGAGCGCCAACGTAAACACACGCATGGATCATATAGAGCAAAAGATTGACCATCTTGAGCTGAGGATGGACTACTCAGACCAGGAGCTTGCCTCCATTCGCTCTCTCTTGGGTGGACCTCCTGTTCCTCCAAGTGCTCCGCTGCTGCACCTCCCACATCCTCTGCGCCCTCCGGTTCCCCTATCCTTCGCCGGTCCATCCGGAGTTCCTGCTGATGATGAGGAGCTTCTGGACTCTGACGACGATCTTATGCCCAGCGATGATAACATTGATCTAGGAGACTCTGCTGCGGATCCAGAGGGTGAAGTCTTTTGTGACAGCGAGGACACTGATAGTGATCATGGCCTATTGCCTTGATATTTTTTTTTCTTGTATTGATGACCACCTTGTACTTATGTTGTTTTAACTCTAATTATATAAAATTGGTATACCTTTATGGTTATATTTTGATTATTGCCTACTGGTTATGAATGTTTAGCTGGACTGATTATTAATACATGAACTTGTTTTCACCTTAAATGTTTGGCTTTTGGAATATTGATTGGATTGATTAATCTTTGTGGCTTTTCTGTTATGGCAAACATTTGGGAATCATGAAATATAGTCATTATGTCAGCCTATATTTTTCTTAAATGCTTATGTCTTTTTGATAATGCCAACGGGGGAGAAAATGAGGAAAAATGAAATGAAATTAATGGTTGCATGAGAAATTAAAGGTTGCATGAGTACGGGGGAGTTATTGACCTTTTAAGTTATTAAGCTTTTCATATGCAAAATCTAACCCAACATCATGCATAAACTCCGGGGGCAGCATTGTACCTAAATGACTATTATATACAAATGCAAAAACTCTTTCTTTTTCCTATGATCAATTTGTCATCATCAAAAAGGGGGAGAGTGTGAATGCTTATGTCTCTAAGGCATGTCAAAAGGTTTTTGATGATAACAGAAGCAAAAGAGAAGATCAAGCGCAAAAGGAAAAAATCAAGATCAAAGAAAGAAGACAGAAGGTTTATTTAGTTATAAGACTTAGGATATGAATGTTAAATGCTCTCAAAGATTTCTCAAATGGTTTTTCAATATATGATTTGAAAATAAATGGGAAATTTCAAAGTTAAACATGGCTTTCAATAAAACTTGAGTTTCAACTTTAAATCTAACACTCTTAAAAGGATTTATGTTTAATCAAGTTTCTTGAGATGTTGGAAATGACTTACAAGCGTTATTGGACTTGAAAAATGTGTTCAAAGGCCAATGTAATCGATTACATAATATTTGTAATCGATTACACAGCAAACAGAAAGCATGTAATCGATTACATGAACAATGTAATCGATTACAAGCAAGTCAGAGGCCATGTAATCGATTACACAATATATGTAATCGATTACACAAAGCCCAGAAAGGCAAAGAACACGTTCGACGAGTCATGTAATCGATTACATGGATATTGTAATCGATCGAACAAAGTCGACAAACAAATGTAATCGATTACACAAAACCGCTCAAAGAACACGTTCGACGAATCATGTAATCGATTACCTGGATATTGTAATCGATTACACACAAGAAGTCGAAGTCATGTAATCGATTACATGGGCATTGTAATCGATTACAAGCAAAGTCGAAGCCATGTAATCGATTACACCAATAATGTAATCGATTACACGAGCCCGTAAAGTTCGAAAACGTTGGAACAACAATGTAATCGATTACGATCTGTGTAATCGATTACACAAACTCTGACAGTGTCCAACGGCTATATTAAATGCATTAAATGCATGCCCAACTACCTCCAACGGCTCCATTTATTGAGAAACTTATAAATACCAAAGTTGGGTCTTTATTTGGGGTTGACCTTGAATCAAAAACTGATCATCATACTTCAAAACGTGAATCAATCCTTAAATTCATTTCTTGCTCTGTTTTCTGATTAAAAACGTGAAAAATCCTTGAGAGCATATTAGAGCTTCAATTTGTAAACACTTGCTCTAGAGAGAGCTTCTTCTATTTCAATCTTATACATTCTGATTAGTGAGGGTGAGGTATCCCTCAAGTATTGTAAGGGTGAGGTATCCCTTGGAAAATAGAGGCTCAAGCTTTTGGGTGAGGTATCCCATATTGTTGAGTGCTCAAGGTTGTAGTGGTTTTTCAAGCACCCATTGAAGCTTGAAGATATAGTGGAAAATCTCAAGGTGTTGCTTGGGGACTGGACGTAGATCACAAGTGGAGTGGTGATTGAACCAGGATAAACGACCGTGTTTGTTTCTCTAAACCCTCCTCTGCTTATCTTTGTGCACTGTTTCATTGTTTTACTTGGATATTGTCTCCTTGGCTATTACGTTTATAAGTAAAAGTGTTTAACTCATCTATTCAATTATCTCTAATCATTCAATAGCTTCAACGAAAATTGATTGTCAAACGATTTGCGAAAGATTTGTGAACTTATTTTTAACTACTCAATTCACCCCCCCTCTTGAGTATTGAGGCCACTTGGTAACAAGCACGATCGATTCAATAGCTCAAAAGAAAAATGACTTTTTTTTTTATTTTGGCACTACTAGTTTTTAGACTGATTTGTTAAATTTGGACAGTCTTTCCTTGAGGTTCATATTGTATTACATTTAATAATAAAATTTTGTATGTTTTTCACTTGTCATCATTATCACTCTCGAAATTCTAATTTCACTCTTGTCCAAATTTCCTTGAGATTAAATTTTTATGCTACTCTTTAAAAATCATTAGACGACTACAAGTAGACACATGCTTTATATGCCACCAGCATGAGTAATGGTCTTGAGACTACTCTCTCAACTATCCTAGTTCTAATAATGTTAAGCAATAATATTATCTGGATACTTCTCTTCATGATACTCTATTACAATGTCATTTTCATTGATGTCATTATTCTTGATAAAAAAAAATCGTTTCCTTTTGGTTTCTTTCTTATTCTCCAGCTTCTCCACCAATTAAGAGACTTCTCTTCATGATACTCTATTACAATGTCATTTTCATTGATGTCATTATTCTTCATAAAAAAAATTCGTTTCCTTTTGGTTTCTTTCTTATTCTCCAGTTTCTCCACCAATTAAGAGACTTCTGTTTGGCAAAAAAATTACTTCATAAAATCATGTAAATTCATTATTATTTTCATATCTTGTTACTTAGTCTTGTCCTCATCATCATAAGAAATAGAACCATTTTCAATACGTAAACTTTCGATCATATCAACCATTTTTAGTACACGTTGTTGTATTTTTATGGTGAACTAATTTGTCGATACAAGTAGCATCTTCCTTTTGACATGGTCCATGCTTCATGGTGAAACTGATATGCAATCTAGCCCATCAGAGGAAAATACAAGAATTCAGACAAGTGATAATGGGCTCACCAGTAATAATAGGCCCAATAGAAGCAAGCATAGACCCAAACATCTTAAAGATTACATTTGAATGAGTATTATTTACAAAAGAATATTCTAGATCTAGATATTACAATTCCTTGCGTGAAATTCTATTATGATGTTTTTTTTTTCTCTTTTGCAATTCTGTTATGCCAGGTGGCATTAGTCCCTAAAAGTTAGGAAACAATAAATGATTGTAAGGAATGATTATATGCAGGAGAAATGGAAATGAAGAAAAGCAGAAACGTTATGCAGGAAAAACTCTCCTCTCTTCTCCTAGGCTTTCCTTATCTCTAAGGAATTCAATTTCTCTTATACTCATAGTTTATCATTGGTGCTTTCATCTCCCTGAACCATGCCTCGTGCTGACAAACCTGATCTCACTGACCTCCATGCCGCCATCACTGCCCTCATAGATACACTCACTGCCTTCCAAACTGAACAAAACCACTGCCATGACCAATACCTCACCTCTTTCCAATCCTTGCAAAACCAGATTACCAACCATGAATAACTCATCCAAACCACACCTTTTTCAGCCCTGACCCAACCACTAAAACCCCCCAAACTTCACCTACAGCCATTCGATGGTACCAATCCCATGGATTGGTTATTCCAAGCCAACCAATTTTTCACCCACTACTCGATTCCTCCTCCGCAACGATTGCTGCACATTTCTGCGTACATGACAGAAGATGCCCTGGGATGGTACCAGTGGATGTATCACAATGGCCTCCTCACCACTTGGGAGGCATTTACCCAGGCTTTGGAGCTGAGATTTGGCCCCTCTACTTTTGAAAATCATCAACAAGCCCTCTTTAAATTGCAACAAACCTCTACTGTTACTAACTATCAACGCAATTTTGAAAGGCTATGTAATAAGGTCATCGGCCTTCCATCTAAGGCCATCCTTGATTGCTTCCTTTCTGGGCTTAGACCTGAGATCCAATATGAGATGGCTATTCTGCAGCCTACTTCAATTTCTCAGGCCATTGGATTAGCAAAATTAGTGGAATCCAAACTTAATGCTACCAAAACCATCACCCCATAACCAAAAAACCACTACCCCAAATTTTACCCATAACCTTTCCAACAAACCCAGCCAACCCCACTACTTCCCTCACCGCCCACTCGCCTAGCTCTACCTGCACCACCCTCCCAACACCAGTTTCCTATCCGGTGAATTCCCTCGGCTGAAATGCAGGCCCGCAAAGCCAAGGGTCTTTGTTATAACTGTGATGAGCGATTTGTCTCGGGTCATCGCTGTAAAACTAGACCATTCCTCCTCTTGCTAGCTGATGTGAAACCACTTGATCCCTTACCCCTCCACCCATCTGAAATTCCCCTAGAATATACTCTACAACCACCTGACCTACCCCCATTACCTACTACCATTATTACCCATACTACCCCTGCTATGTCATCCCACACATCCACTGAAAACCATGCTCATATACCTGAAACCTTTCACCTCTCCATTCAGGCCGTGTCTGGCCATCCTTCACCTCGTACCTTACGCTTCCAAGCCACTATCCATAGACTCCCTGTGTCCGTCTTGGTTGATACGGGCAGTTCTCATAATATTATTCAACCAAGAATTACAAATTTCCTGAGCTTTCCCATTCACAACCTATCATCCTTCGCTGTGATGGTTGGAAATGGAGCCCAATTACAATGTACAGGGCTATGTGCAGCTGTGCCACTGGTGGTGGACATCCACACTTTTCATATATCATTTTATTTGCTTCCCATCCAAGGAGCAGATGTGGTTTTAGGGGTGCAGTGGTTACAAACTATTGGACCATTTGTGTTAGATTATACTATCCCATCCATGGAATTTTACTATCAAGGCAGCTTGGTCACCTTGAAAGGCACCGCCAATTCCACTTTAGTTCCCACAACCTTTCACCAAATTTCCAGAATGATGCAAACCGATGTCATTGCTACTTTCCATGTTATCTCTATGATCCCAACTACTTACCCACACTCTTCTAACCAGGATCCCAACCCCCCATCATCTTCTTTCACCCCAGCAGACCTACTTATCATCAATAACCTCCCTAAGGACCTCGCCAACATCATCCACCATGCCTCCCAAGTCTTCGCTGTCCCACACAGCCTACCCCCTAAACGACCCCATGACCACCACATCCACCTTATTCCCAATTCTTCTCCCGACAACACTAGACCATACCGCTACCCCCATTTTCAAAAAGAGGCTATGACTCAAATTATAGTTGAAATGCTTCGAGATGGTATTATCTGACCCAGCACCAGCCCTTACTCATCCCCGATTCTTTTGGTTAAAAAGAAAGACGGCTCGTGGTGCTTTTGTGTGGACTATAGAGCCCTAAATGCTATCACTATTCGAGATCGTTTTCCTATTCCTACAATTGATGAATTGTTAGATGAATTAAATGGTGCCACCTATTTTTCTAAGATCGATCTTCGCTCTGGGTATCTCCAAATAAGGTTGGTTCTTGAATACATTCCTAAGACCGGGTTTCACACTTTTGATAGTCACTACGAATTCTTGGTGATGTCGTTTGGGCTCACAAATGCTCCATCTACTTTTCAGGCTGTCATGAATGATCTTCTCTGGCCATTTTTGCGTAAATTTGTGCTTGTTTTTTTTTTTTATGACATATTGATTTTTAGTCAAACGTGGCCAGACCATTTGTCACATGTTGCCCAGATCCTACAGTTGCTGTTACATCACCAATTTTATGCTAAGTTTCCTAAGTGTAAATTTGGTACAAGATCCGTTGATTATTTAGGTCATATTATCTCTGCCCAGTGAGTCCAGGCGGACCCCAGCAAACTCCAGGCCATTGGTGAGTGGCCTTTCCCTACCTCCCTGACTACTCTAAGGGGTTTCCTAGGGCTTACTAGTTTTTATAGACGCTTTGTCAAAGGGTATGCTACTATTGCTGCACCTCTCACAGATTTGCTAAAATCTTCTACATTTTCTTAGCCCGAGGCGACAGCAAAAGCCTTCATTCAATTAAAAGAGGCTATGCAACAGTTACCAGTTTTAGCACTGCCTGACTTCTCAGTTCCATTTAAGGTCACCACCAACGCATCAACTACTGCAGTTGGGGCAGTTCTGTCCCAAAATGGCCATCCGATAGCATTTTTCAGCAAGAAGATGTGTCCCCGACTTGCATCCTCTTCCACTTATGTCCGCGAATTGTATGCCATTACGGAAGCTGTAAAGAAATGGCGTCAATATTTGCTTGGTGGCACATTCAAAATATTCACGGACCACAAGAGCATAAAAGGCCTCATGACATAGGTTATTCAAACTCCAGTGCAGCAGAAATGGCTAACTAAACTAGTGGGGTACTCCTATGACATTCATTACAAACCTGGTAAAGAAAATGTCATGGCTGATGCCTTGTCTCACCATTCTGATGTGGCCTCCACTGCTGAGTTTAATAGCATCAGCTCTCCTACTTTACCCTTGATTCAGGACCTCCAACAAATTTTCTCATCACACCCAATTGGCCTAAAGCTGGTTAGTAAGATATATTCTGATAGCACTATGCAACAAAAATTCAATTTCAAATCAGGCCTCATCTATTTTAACGATAAGCTTTTCGTACCTGCTGATTCGGGCCTTATCCTCTCTCTGCTGACTGAATTTCACTCTACCCCGTTGGGGGGGCATTCCGGTATCAAGGTGACTCTTGCACGTTTATCTGCCTCTTTTTACTGGCCTGGTATGCATTCCATGGTTAAGGACTTTGTCAACAAGTGCTCAGTGTGCCAACTCCACAAATATAGCACTCTGCCTCCCTATGGATCTCTACAACCTCTGCCTATTCTAGACCGAGTTTGGGAAGATATTTCCATGGATTTTATCACCAACCTTCCCAGCTCCTCCAACAAATCAGTAATTTGGGTTGTGGTAGATTGTTTGACAAAGTTTGCGCATTTTGTGGCTTTACCACTAGCTTTACAGCATCTTCCCTAGCTTCGATTTTCTTGACCGAAATCTATCGCCTACACGGAGCCCCCAAAACAATTGTTAGTGACAGGGATAAGATATTCATCAGCAAATTGTGGAAATAACTTTTCAAACACTTAGGCACCACTTTGGCATTTAGCAGCTCTTATCATCCACAGACAGACGGGCAAACAGAGGTCCTCAATCGATGTTTGGAAACTTACCTAAGATGCTTTGTCAGTGATGAACCCCATCAGTGGACTCGCTATCTTGCCCTTGCTGAGTTTTGGTATAACTCTTCTTACCACTCCTCCATTGGTATGTCTCCCTTTGAAGCTTTGTATGGTAGAAAACCACCTTCCATTCCTTCGTATTCACCTAGGAGCACAAAAATTGAATCTTTAGATGCAAATCTGCAAAACAGGCACCAGATCTTGAAAGTTTTGAAATTTAACCTCAATCGAGCAAGGAATCGCATGATACAGCAGGCAAATGCAAAGAGAACAGAGAAGGAGCTTGAAGTTGGGCAATGGGTCTACCTGAAATTACAACCTTATAGACAAGTCTCTGTTAGGGGTCATGCTTCACCCAAGCTAGCTAAACGGTTCTATGGGCCCTTCCAGGCTCGCCGCCGTCCTGGTGCCGTCGCCTATGAGCTCGATTTACCAGCCACCTCTCGGATACACCTGGTGTTTCACATCTCCTTGTTGAAGCCTTGCTATGGCTGCCCAGACACGCAAGTGGTTCCCCTTCCTCTTGGCTCAACCATCTCGGACTCCGCCGCCATACCCAGTGACCTTCTCCAGCGTCACCTTGTCAATAGCAAGCAAGGACACGTTACTAAATTCCTTGTGCAGTGGGAGGGTCAAGACATATCTGAAGCTACATGGGTCCCAGAAGCTTCACTTCGGTCGGCCTATCCTTTTTTTTTATCTTGAGGACAAGATCCTTCTCAAAGGGTGGAGTAATAATATGCGGTCTAGCCCATCAGAGGAAAATACAAGCAGTCAGACAAGTGATAATGGGCTCACCACTAATAATAGGCCCAATAGAAGCAAGCAGGGACCCAAACATCTTAAAGATTACATTTGAATGAGTATTATTTACAAAAGAATATTCTAGATCTAGATATTACAATTCCCTGCGTGAAATTCTGTTATGATGTTTTTTTTTTCTCTTTTGCAATTCTGTTATGCCAGGTGGCATTAGTCCCTGAAAGTTAGGAAACAAGAAATGATTGTAAGGAATGATTATATGCAGGAGAAATGGAAATGAAGAAAAGCAGAAAAGTTATGTAGGAAAAACTCTCCTCTCTTCTCCTAGGCTTTCCTATCTCTAAGGAATTCAATTTCTCTTATACTCATAGTTTATCGAAAACTTAAGCAACTCCGGTATTGCTTCATCTGGTCGAGAGCATCAATACTGTCACACACTCTTAATAGAGGTTGGTAGCCTCAAATGCTACCATAAGTCACACACGCATCTCTATATCACGTATTTTCCACATATGCTAAATGATAAAATATTTTATTTGGTCCAAACATATTGCATATTAGTTTATCTATACCCGAACCTTAACGCCCATTCCCTAAGTAATCAAAACTCTAGCAGGCAGGGATAAGGGAGCGCCAAATAGGTTTCCAATCAGCTTCCTCTGCCAAGGTTTTGTTTAAAAATCAGACTATATCATGGTTTTCTTTCTTCTTTTTGTGAGCTAACTTCTGCTCTAGTGCCAAACTCAGGCCTTCATATAGTCTTAATTACCAAAACCGACCGCGTAATTTAGCTGTGGCCTATAACAAGAAGAGAACCTGCCTGAATAATGGAAAATGTTCATCCTACCACGTACAGTACCCACACCGTTTTTAACACCCGGTACTGTTCATGGGACCCACCCATGAACAAGATGCCAAATCAGCTTCTTTTTTTTTTTTTTTTTGGTATATCGTCGTCATTAACCAAACTTCTACGTCGTTAACCACTTTTTTTTCTTCTTCTTAACCAACTTTTTCACGAACATAGAAACCGCGTGATAAAATCTTGTATCATTAACCAACTCCAGTATGCGTAATTAACATTTTTTGTTCTTCATTAACCAACTTTATTTCTATACTGTAAAAAAGTTAGTTAATGAAGAACAAAAAAGTGGTTAATTACATATAGAAGTTGGTTAATGACACAAGATTTTACCACTAAGCTTTCTATGCTCGTGAAATAAGTTGGTTAACGAAGAACAAAAAATCGGTTAACGTAACGTACGCAGGTTCTAAGAATTGAATGACGATACTAAAAAAAAAAAAAAAAGACGAAAGCGTAATTTGGTATTGATTGCTCACTACGCTACCACGTGAACGATCTTCGGTGTTGAAACGGGTGTGGATACTGTACGCGGTAGGATTATCGGGGTTGCTGAATAATTGCCCAACCCAACAACCAAACTAGCTTTTTTTTTTGTCTTTTTTAAGTCTCTATTATCAAGTTGCAAATAGCCAAATAGAATAATCCTATCCGTCTGGTCAACTGTGTTGGTCATTTAGTCAGAGTGTCAGACTCTTTCTAGGTATAGAATAACCATTAGTTGAGGGGTCTTTTTAAAAAAAAACAATTTTAGAAACAACCCTGGGCTGAGACTTCCTACAAACAAACTATAAACAACCATGATAATTTTTTCTATTTTTAATCACATCATTTTTCATATCATATAAAGTTAATTAATAAAATAAAAACTTATAATTAATAAAATATAAAAATTAATTATAAATATGTAAGAAATTAGTTAATAAAAAATAAAAAAATAATTAATATAATTTATAAATTAATTAACAAATCAAATTAAAAATATTACATATTTATATATATTTATTAACTAATAACTTATATTTTATTAATTAATTTTCATATTTAATATTAAAAGAAATATAATTACTATTTGAGATAAGAGGGGATGATTATTCAAACTATAAAATCAATAACTAAAAAGAGAAAAAGAAAAGAAAGCATCCAGATCGTATAGAGCGAAAGAGAGACGTTTGAGAGAGAAAGAGATGACCAGGCCCTGGAGGTATTGCTACAAGGAAGTGGCTCCATTTTCTGCATTGGTCACAGTGCAGTTTACTGAGGTTGGCGTGAACATTCTATTCAAGGAAGCCACTATGAAGGGGTTGAGCTACTATGCATTCATCCTCTATTCATTTGCTGTCTCCACTCTTGTTCTGCTTCTCCCTTTGCCCTTCATCTTCCGCAGGTACTGTCTTACATATCCACACTTAATCATCACAGATATCTGATATCCAAATCATCTTTCTGGGCACAAAATTTTCTCACATATTTATGTATTACATGTATGTATATTCACTATTCAGGTCAACTGGGCTTCCTTCATTGAATTTGTCTCTTCTCTGCAAAGTTTTCTTCCTGGGATTACTTGCGTAAGCTCTTTAAAATCTTTAACTTCTATGTGAAGAACCAAGTGGTTTGGTAAGAAACACTAGCCAAAAACATACCTTTTGTTGATAATGAAATTTCTTGAATGGCAGATTTTCAGCTCAGCTTTGTGGATATAAAGGTATTGAGTACAGCTCACCAACTCTTGCTTCCGCTGTGAGCAACCTGGTTCCTGCTTTTACCTTCATATTTGCTGTCTTTTTCAGGTACCTGTTCCTCCTTGTAAGTTCATTCAATTAATAGAAAACCTTGAATATGATTATTGATTGGCTAATTCTGGGATGAAACAGCATAGGAAAAGTATACAGTGTTTCACGCTTACGAAGAGATATATAATCCTTGAGTTGCTTATTCTTGATTTTGGTCTTCTATTCATAATTAAAAGATTCTCTAAAGGCCCATATCTTATTTTGAATCTTTGAGCCATATCTAACATTACATTCCCAAGCACACTGGAAGATGATTTTACCTGGTCAGCTGTTGAAGATTTATAAATTTTGCAGGGGTGCCTCAGAATGGGAAAAAAATGTAGATAAGGACTATGTGGTTCATAGTCCATTATAATCCTTTATCCATTAGCATCGTATTTCCAGATACAAGTGTTTTGATGAGTTTATCAATCATCCCTAGATAACATTCATGGTACTTATTCTTATTTCTTGTTCTTCACATTCATGATGAGAAATTGGGAATGAATATTATTTTATTCATTCATTCAAAAGCAATAATCAAACTCTGCTATCCATATAGATTTTTGACAGGAAGATATGCCTTCCTGACAACATTAAACATGTGAAACAATACTGCATCCAGGATGTCAATAGGATAGTTAGATAAACATGACATAATTAGTATTTCTGATAATAACCTTTTTAGCTGCATTTTGGAACCAACTTTGGCCTCCAGCTTCCTTCCCTTAGAAATCTTCATGTTCTTCTAACATCTTTATGGGTGCCTCGTGCCTATATGAAGGATGGAAAAGGTAGCTCTAAGAAGTTCATGCACTCAGGCCAAAATCATGGGTTCAATAACATCAATAGCAGGTGCACTCATAGTTGTTCTCTATAAAGGACCTACAATCTTAAATGCTGCATCTCCATCACAAACCCCTTCGCTTCATTCTCCATTTGGCTCTTCACAAAGGAATTGGGTTCTAGGCGGCTTTCTACTCGCTGTTGCGTATATTCTAATGTCAATCTGGTATATTGTGCTGGTAAATTCACTAGACAATTATGCAAATACATTGAGCATGTGTAAGATTTAATCAGATTGAGAAATTCCCAGAAACTAAAGTTGATTTCTGTAGCATTGAACAGACCCATGTTATCAAATTGTATCCAGCAGAGTTGATTGTGGTCATCTTATGCAACTTGTGTGGGACTATCATAGCTGCCCCAGTATGTTTTCTAGCTGAAGAAAACTTGAGCGCTTGGATACTAAAACCTGATATAAGACTGGTGGCTGTTATATACTCGGTAAGCAACTGCAGAAATTCTACAACAAATATTTCAAATTGTCAATGAAGTATTTAATAACATGTAAAAAGTGTAATATACTTCTTGTAGGCATTCTTTAGCACATTCTTCAGCACTGTTGTTCACACATGGGGTGTCCATCTGAAAGGGCCCGTATATGTATCCATCTTTAAGCCCCTGTCAATTGCCATAGCTGCTGCTATGAGCGTCATATTCCTTGGTGAAGCTTTGTATCTAGGAAGGTATAACTCATTCTCTGTCTTCATCTCTCTTCATTGAATTAAAACACTACTATTTCCTTGATTTGACTGTTCCATAACTGTTTGTTCTCCTTTCTTAAATTTTACAGTGTTGTCGGAGCAGTAATACTAGCTATTGGGTTTTATGCTGTTATATGGGGGAAAGCAAAAGAAGAGGAATTGCATGAGGATGAGAACTGCTGCTTAAGTAACTCAGGATCCCAATCGAACAATAAGGTTCCTTTGTTGCAAAGCTGCAAGGGCGAAGATATGTAAGTAAAAAATATATAGAGAGAGAGTATTGTATTTCTTTCCATGTAATTATTAGTTATATAAATTATGAAAGGAAAAAGAAAGGGGAAATTTGGGCGTAGTGGAGCCTATAAATTGTTGACATACCTTTTAATTTTTAAAACATTGTTACATTGGTTGGGAGATAAGATCAGTGTTACTTATTTACAGTTTGAACTTTTCTTAGTGTGACCTTCTACACTCACTTATACAGGATGGAACGGTGAAGTGATGAAACTTTTTGCTCCTTAATATGCATAGAATCAGTGGTTTCAGTGAATTTCACCTGATCTTTATCTAGGAAGACTTAATGTGACAAATGCGTGGCAAGTGTATGAGGCATCAAATAACACATTATATAGAAATGTTACAACACGAATTAAATCGAGTCGTAGAAAAAATAATATGGAGATATAAAATTGGATTACTCATGATGAAGAGGCAACAAGAATAAAATGACATTGATGCTTATCCCTAAAGGTTTCATTGTTTTTGTTCCTTGTGTTCAATTGCAGCATAATCGCAGTATATTGCACCTGTGTTTAAACTGCCAATAATTTGTTGAAAAGATATAAGGGTTCTTCTGGTGGGGCATATGGGTCTATAGACTTCCTTTTCTGACACTTTCATGTTATTACAGTGATATGTATAATCTGATATCTGATATATAGTAATAAAACAAGGAAGTTCTGAAATATCATTGGCAGCTTTAGGGAGAGAAAACTTGGAACTAGTCACTTACTAATTGGAGTATATCCATGTTAAACTGCATTAGTTTTCCAATAATTGATTTTTAAGATAGGTCAAATCCCAAAAAAAAAAAAAAACAAAAACAAAAACATTACAACACAACCTAAGACTTGATCAGTACAAGGGTCCAATGCCTTGAATTTACTGGCTTCATGTTAGCCATCAATAAAGCTGCAGACAAAACATGGCAGCAGTGCAACCTAACCATTTGCTCTCGACAGGCACATAAAAAGAAAGAGATGAAGAGAATCAGAAAGAATAGCAGAGATGGCTTGGAGGTATTGTTACAAGTAGGTCCATTGTTTCATTTTCCTATAATGATTGCAGTGAAATGCACTAATGTTATTGCGAAGTTGCGAACATTCTATTTCACGCAGTCACTGAATGGAGAAACTGGCATATGCTACTAAAGCATAATAAATGCATGCTCCGATAAGAATTTCCACTAACCATGAATTTTAAGTGCACACACACATTGTAGTACTTGGTACCATACTTATAATGTCAGATATTCAAATTCTAAAGCTGTCATTTTGATGAGTGATCCAAAATTGTGAAAGCATATAAATATAAATATATATATATATATATATATATATATATATATATATATAGTACGTGGTAAGGATAAGGAAAAATACTTGGGGTCTTTTGTGGTGCCTTTCTCCTATTTGTATGTGTCGATTGGATAGACTTATGATAAAAAGGACTTATTTAAAATATTTATTTTTAAAAAAGAGTTATTTTACATTTGAATACATATTTATGAAGTATTTATACTAGAAGTTACTAAAACTAAAAATCAATTATCTTTTACTTATTTTAGATTTTAACTTTTTATTATTTAAGTTTTCCTTCCAAACACAATTAAAAACATTTATAATTACTTGTGAATACTCAATTTTGTGTGGGTCATAAAAAATAAAATAAAAATTCAAAATAGATTAAAGAAAATAAATACAAAATTCCATTAATAATAAAAGGCTCAATGTTCATTAAAAATGAAAAGTGAAAGAGCGCAATGTCCAATTTATACATGACCCAAAAGCTCATTAATCATCTTGGCTCAATTCAAACTCATGTATTGTAATAGCTCATGAAGTCTTCCATGCCTTGAAAAGTAACGCAGGGAAGGGAAGGGAAGGGATATTTTTACTGCCAAGCTTGATATGAGCAAGGAGTACGACAGATTGTAATGGAACATTTTACAAAAAGTCCTATTAGCATACGGATATGTTATGGATGCCCTCTCCCATATGTGGTGCAAGGCTGTCCAAGAAGGAACCATATCAGGTATTAAGCTGAATGATGCTGCCCCAACCTTGACCCATCTCCTGTTTGCTAATTATATTATTCTTTTCTCTAAAGCTGAGCCTATGAAAACCTACGAAATCTCGAAAATCTTGAATATCTTTTCCAAAGCCTTAGGTCAAAGGGTTAATCTTCAGAAATCAAGATTGATCTTTGGAAAGGCTGTGCCTAATCATGCTAAGAACCAGATGGTTCAAATCTTTAAATTTCAGGCTTTGGATGCCCTCAGAAAATATCTAGGCCTACCTACATAATGGGGAAGGTTAAAGAGCTCCACTCTATCCTAGATTAGAGATGCAATCATGGGGAAAATTTAAAGGGTGGAAGGAGAAACTCCTAAACCCACCATGCAAAGAAGAACTTATTAAGGTTATTATATAGGCAATTCCTTCGTGTACCATGTTTGTAATCAGGTTCCCAAAAACTTAGTTCAAAAATCTGTTCTCAAATAGCCTGATTTTGGTAGACAAGGAATGGGAAGGATAGAGTTATCCATTGGTGCAGATGGAACAAACTCACTTTAAGCAAGAAGGAGGGAGGAATGGGGTTCAAAGAGTTCTTCCATATGAATACAGCCTTACTGGCCAAACAGGCCTGGAGGATCATACAAAATCCTGACTCACTGTGGGTTTGTGCTAAAAGCTGTCTACTTTCCAGAGGGTGATTGTATCAGGGTTAAGAAGAAAAGAGAAGCCTCTTAGATCTAGGCTAGCATACTCCAAGGTAAAGGCCTATTAAAAAATGTAGGTCGTTGGGTCATAGGTGATAGGAGAAGCATAAATTATCTAGCAGGACCCTTGGCTGCCTAATGGGTCTACTCTCCAACACCTCACCTCTAACTCATACTTGAAAGTTAGCAGTTTGATGGACGAGGCCAACAAAAGATGGGATCAATCTAAAGCTAAGGGCTACCCTCCCTCCCCAATATGCCATTCTTGCATTACAACTCCCTATTAGTTGGTCCTGTAATCATGACAAGTTTGTCTGGCCCCACTCTTATTTAGGGAACTATTATGTCAAATCTGGGTATCATATAGCATAAGATTTAAGTGAACCCCCAACCAACTCCCTATCTGTATCAAACCCTCCCCACCTAGAGGTTTAAAAGTAGATCTAGAACCTACAAGTGCTACAAAAAATTAAACTTTTCAACTGGAAAACTTGCCACAATGCTATCCCAATACGAGAGAACCTATTTAGAAGGAAAATTATAAATTCCCCTGCCTACTCGCTGTGCAACTCTGGAGATGAGATGGTGGAACATGCCATGTCCCTATGTCCATAGACTAAGCCTATCTAGTTTGGAGCACGGGTATAGTGCATCCCAATAAAAGAAAATGTCAGTAGTTTTGGCAAATGATTCCTAGAAAGGATGAATGCCTTAAAGACAATAGAGGACTTTTTTCCACAAGGAATTACTCTAATAGCAAACCTCCTGTGGGTTATATGGAAGGGAAGAAATTAATTCATATTCCAAAACACCCACCCAAACCCTTTGCTAGCGATCAGAAGAGCCAACACCCTATCAGTGGAGTTTAAACTGGCAGTAACAACAGAGGCAAAATCAAACAAATCCAACTCTAATTTTGGAAGAAGTACATGTTGGAGCCTACCCCCCCACCCCTAGGCACCCTCAAATGCAATGTGAATGCAGCCATTATCCAGGATGAGCTGGGAAAAGTCATAACCGAGATGGCTCAACAGGTTTCGGTGGGTTCGAGTAGAGTAGCACAGCCACTGGCAAATAGAGAAGGGATAATGCTCACAAAGAACTACTTCTTATAAAATCCCTCATCGAATCTGATTGTTTGGAGGCCATTGAGGTGTGTAGTAAAGGAGACGCAACATAGGAAATTGACCCAATTCTAGCAGACATTAGGAATCTTAAGGTATCCTTCACCCACTACGGATTTCTTTGGACGGCGAGAGAAACAAACAGGGCAGGTCATGAGGTTGCCGCTTTGCCTCTGAGGCAACAGCTCCCCTTGTACTTGTTACGGGATTACCCTAGTTCCTTAGATTCTACCTTGACTAAAGATACTCCTCTTAGATCCGTGTAATCTAGGCTCTAAATAGTTTTCTTTTGTCTGTTTCCCCAACATGCAAGTCTGACTGTGTTTTGCTTTCATTTGTAGTGCCCTGTTGGTTTGTTGGGCTAAGCCTTGTATGTTCTCTTTGCAAATCTACGAAGATAAACTTTGTTGACCCAAAAAAAAATCATCTTGCATATAAAAAAATAAAAAAATTCTTCAATTGCACACACATTCTTCAATTGAAAAGTATGAGTCAAGAATGATAGATTTTCATAAGATTTATTCTCAATCTCTCAAGTGTTAAAAAGTAAGTAGTTCACTCAGTTTAACCCATAAAAATTTCACTATCATAAGCTTGTTTATCTTCTACTTTTTCACTACTCAAAACACATGCACATAAAAATCAAAAGGATTTTATTCAATGTTGTAATGGGGTCAAGGTAAAGGAAAGGGATAATATAGATTGACAAGTTAAATACCAAAGAGAATAAAAGAGCATTAGAGTTGAGTTAAAATAACAAACTTGAAAAATTCATCCCAACATAATGTAAATTCTTTTTATATATTCTTTTCGCTTCCCCTTTTTACCTTGTTGACCTTTTTTTACACTCTTTTTTTTCTTTCAAATGACTACTCTTTCTTTTTTCATCAACGTTTTATACATACACTCCCACACTTGTTCAAGAACTCATCCAATGTCAATGCTCTCTTATTCTCTAAGGTTAAATAAGAACATGTTTTTTTTTATAAAGCATGTAATGAGCTAAAAACAAGGAATAATCGAATAAGCTCAAAGGGATTAAGCAAGGAAAAATATATAAGGTTGACTATTTGGTTATGTAGCTATTTCAAGAAAAATGTCTCAATCATGTTTATGTATGCATGTGAAAATGTAGCTTCAAATAGAGTCAAAGCAAGTTCTAGAGTAATAATTTCATGAGTGAAAATTACACAAGAAAGTAAAAGAATGATGCAAATGTTCAATCCATTCATCAATAGGCTCAAAATCTCACAAGACATATTTCTATCATTCTCAGTCAACCAATTCAACATTCATAACCAAGCATGTGATTTTTAAGAAAGAAGACAATTTACTCAATTATACTATGTTCCCTGAATTTGAATTGTTATTTCCATACAAAATAGTTATCTACCTAATTACTCCTTACTCTACCACCAATTTTGATGCGTCTTAAGAGTAAATTAACCTCAATGGCATAATTTACCCCTTACTCTGTCATCTTTAATTAGTTTTGTTAATAAATTGCTGACAAACATATCAATGAACACACTTCCTAATTTTTTTGGGGGTTTTTTTTCACTTCAACTATCATTCCCCTCAATCAGATCATAACATTGTCCTCAATGTCAAAACATAGATAGGTAAATGATAGAAGATATTACTTATTGTTGCAATTACTGAAAAAAAGAAACCTTACACAAATTTAAACAAAAAACAAAGTACAATGAATAAAATCAAAGGTAAAGGAAAGTTATAGATGAAGTGTCAGATCACACTCACGTTCCTTGCTGCCTCCCTTGTTGCTTCCTTCTGACCAATCTATCTGAGCTATTACTGGATCAGGTTCATAAACAAAAGCTTGTGATTTATCAATTAATTCATTAATAGTGGAATCAGATATAAGGAGTCGTCTTGCCGAAAGTGTGATAAAGTTCTGTTCCA
Source organism: Ormosia semicastrata (assembly GCA_029884595.1). NCBI lineage: Eukaryota > Viridiplantae > Streptophyta > Magnoliopsida > Fabales > Fabaceae > Ormosia > Ormosia semicastrata. The sequence goes on along the minus strand of JAQQTO010000053.1, from coordinate 49,168,784 downwards.
CAGCATGGTCAAGAAAAGATAATAAATTATTAAAGAAATTATTAATATTCAACAAATTTATGGGTTTATGGTGGATATTTAATTAGGCCCAAAAGATAATTTAAAAAACTTCTTCCAAAGTTCCAAAACCACCTGGTAAGGCAATGAATGCATCAGAGTTTTCAAGCATTGTTCTCATTCGTCCATGCATAGATGATACTTGAAGTTCTAGCCCAATTGTCTTTCCAATGATGTTCTTTCGAGTTAAAGGTTCAAGAATGATACCTAAAATTTGACCGCCTCTTAGATGTGCAGAAAGTGATACAGCCCCCATTGACTCAATGCTACTTCCCCCATATACTATACAAATGTTCCTCGCAGCAAGTGTTCGACCAATGGTGCTTGCTGCATTTACAAACTCTAAAATTTTCCAATAACTTGATCTACAAAATACACAGATATTAGTAAGTTTACAAACAAAAGTTCTCTCAATTTCTACACTCACATTCCTTTTGAATGATTATGAGTTGGAGAAAATGAAGAAAATAGAGTGTTTAAATAAGGAAGAGAATGGAAAAAAGATAATGATAGCACCTATATGGGTATGTTAGCTGTTGTAAAAAAGGTTCAAAATTAAGAAACATTTTTTTTTCATTTTTTTCTTTTTTTTAAGACTTCAAGAAAACCATCAGGGTAAAGAAGTTTAAAAACCCCTGAAGAATCTCGCCCAAAGGATTGTTTGTCCAAAACCAAAATACAACAAAATCATACAAAGATAAAATTACAATAATAAATGGTGGCATATCTTTGAATTGTGTGTCGCCAGTGCAATAAACACTCACTCTTATTTATTTGAAGAAAAGAAAAAGAGAAGAAAGAAACCATTGAGGGTTTCCATCTTGGGTCTAGAACCTAAAGAGCTCACACTTTGGGTTCGTAACATCAACAAAGATACTAAAATCTGAAACCCACAATGTCAAAATCCAAAACGTTCCATCCCATGGTGCTAAGAGCCCCTTCTAATAAAAGAGAGGATCAACCTCATATGCCTCATATGCTTTGGCAGCCGCAGGTTATTTTTCACTAATAACCAGAGTGGGATGCTTCTGCTTGTCCATCAACTCCGCAATGCATAGATGGTGAACATTGGGTTGTGGAGTGCGGATGTCTATAGAGCATGGTACACGAACCTTTTTTAAGGACCGACATTCAGAGGTCCACCCTAGTCAATGACGGGTTTGTCACTTGCAGGGGCTCCACACTCAATTAAGAGATTGGTACTCTTTCAATCGCCCTTATTATTATTATTTTTTTAAGAGATGAACAAGATAATATATACATATTGTTATGATTGTAGCTCACATCTTCCTCTGGTTTTACGTCCAGTAACGGCTTAAAACGCCTTCTATGAGTCGAGGATAAGCTTCTCATCCAAATTTCTTATAAATTGGCAAACATGGTCTTTTTGAAGTCAGATTCCCAAGACTGTAACGCTTTTACTCGTCTCTAAATAGATTCCACAAATTAAGAAGTTCAAGATGCACAACTCCACAAGAATGTGTCTCAAGAGTTAATAAGATATCATCTAATAACTCCTTACTCAATCCATTCTTAATAAAGTATATTTTATTTTCTCGTTTTGCGGAAACCATTCCCAAAGAATGACATCGCGTGTTACAATTTCATCACGCACATTTGTGATAAACTTGCATTCTTTTCGCTCTTCTCCTTTTAGAATACGAACTTTTGCCGAGACTTAGTATGTATGAGACAAATGAATTTGAAGATTCACCAGCTAAATGAACCTTTGCTTCTGGGATGCCTTTGTGCATTAACAGTCTCAGTATTTCACACCTAACTTTGTAGATTTTTGTTAGAGCATTTTGAGGAAGAGAAGGAAAATGCTTTCTTAAATTCAAGAGATTGACATCTATTTTAAAGGAGAAGGAATCAGTTATTATGGAAAAATGAAAAACAAACCGACTTGAGAATCACAGAGTACCATTATCGGCCACTTAACCAGGGTCACAAAGAACTGCAAAAAGAAAGCAACAAAATTAAAATAAATTCTACTCAGAACGTGGAATAGAAAGAGAGATGAATTCTACCTCAACAACTTGGTTTTCCAGAAATGATTTGAGTCTTTATCCATTGACCTTAAATACATTATCATTTCTAGGGTTCTCAATGTCTATGGCCCTATGAGGATACACATGTTTGATAATAAAGGGGCTACTCCACCAAAATCTCAATTTTCTAGGGAATAAACCAATTTCAAAGGATTTTTTCAAAATTGATTTGTCATGAAAAGTTTTTATTATATCTTTATAAATTTTTGAGTTTTCACATGCATCATTTCTCAATTCCTAAAGTTCATTTAATTACAATTTGTGTAACTTGTAAGTATCATCAAGATTTAAGTTAAAAGCTTTAATGACCCAAAATGTTTTATGCTTTAGTTCTACAGGCAAGTGACAAAGTTTTCCATAGGCTAACCGATAAGGTGAGATGCCTAAAGATGTTTTGAATGTAGTACGGTAAGCCCAAAGTGTATCGTTTAGTCTTAAAGACCAATCGTTACAATTTGGGTTAACCGTCTATTTTAAAATTTGTTTAATCTCCCTATTTACTAATTCTACTTGTCCACTTATCTGAGGATGATAAGGGGTGGCAATTTTGTGTGTAATGCCATATTTTTCATTAAAAATTCAAATGGTTTATTGCAAAAATGTGTTCTCTCATCACTGATGATAGCTTGGGGGATTCCAAATCGACTCGAAACATTTTCTTTTAAAAATTTAAGAATAGTTTTATGATTATTGTGTCGACATGGAATCACCTCAATCTATTTTGAAACATAATCAACTACAATCAAAATATACATAAATCCAAATGATGATGGAAATAGACCCATGAAATCAATTCCCTAATAATCAAAAATTTCAATAACAATGATAGGGTTCAGAGGCATTATGTCTTGTTTAGAAATGGAACCCAATTTCTGATAATTTTCATAATTTTTGTAAAAAGTATAGCTGTCCTTAAATAAAGTGAGCCAATAAAATCCATACTGTAATATTTTTACAGTTGTTTTCTTTGAAGAAAAATGACTTCCACATGCTTCTGAATGACAAACTTTAATGACACTATCTACCTCACTGTCGGGTACACATCTCCGAAAGATTTGATCAGGACAATATTTGAACAAATATGGGTCATCCCAATAAAATTTTTTTACCTCAATCAAAAACTTCTTTCTGTCTTGGTGTGTTCACTGAGGCGGCATCTTTCCTGTTACAAGAAAATTGATAATGCTAGTAAACCAATGCATGGAATTGACAGAAAATAAAAATTCATCAGGAAAAGAATCATTGATAGGTGTGTTATCAAAAGATAAGCCTGTTATAAGTCTGGACAAATGATCTACAATAACATTTTTGGCTCCTTTCTTGTTTTTAATTATGATGTTGAATTCTTAAAGCAACAGTATCCACTGTATTAACTTAGGTTTGGCATCCTACTTAGACATTAAATATCTAACAGCAGCATGATCAGTGAAAACAACAGTCGAAGAACTAATTAAATAAGCTCAAAATTTGTCCAATGTAAAAATTATAGCAAGTAGTTCTTTTTCAGTTGTGGTGTAATTCATTTGTGAACTATTCAAAGTTTAACTTGCATAATAAATTACATGAGGCTTACCTTCCTTTCTCTGGCTTAAAACAACGCCAACAGCAAAATCACTAGCATCACACATCAACTCAATAAGCAAAGATCAGTCAGGGGATTGCATGATAAGAACAGATGTCAAAAGACCGATTAATTTTTTAAAAGATTTCTGACAATCTTGAATCTAATCAAATGGTGCATCTTTTGTTAGAAGATTATATAATGATCTAGATATGACACTAAAGTCCTTAATGAATCTTCTGTAAAATCCTGCATGTCCTAAAAAGGAACGAACTTCTCTGACTATTTTTGGAGAAAGGCAAATGAGCAATTAATTCAACTTTAGCCTTATCAACTTCAATTCCCTTAGAAGATATCACATGACCTAACACTATTCTTGAGGTAACCATGTAATGACATTTTTTTCAGTTTAATACAAATTCTTTTTCTTCGCATCTTTTAAGAACTTTTTCCAAATTATCAAGACAATTTTCAAAAGAATTTCTAAAAACTATCAGGTTATCCATGAAAACCTCTAAATAATGCTCAATCATGTCACTAAAGATATTTAGCATGCATCTTTGGAAAGTTGTCAGAGCATTACAAAGACCAAAAGACATTCTTCTATATGCAAAAGTGTCAAAGGGGCACGTAAAAGTGGTCTTTTCTTGATCCTCTAATGCAATTGATATTTGATTATACCCTGAATAACCATCAAGAAAATAATAGTAGGGGTGTCCTGCTACTCTTTCCAGAATTTGATCAAGAAATCGCAAGGAGAAATGATTTTTCCTAGTGGCTGCATTCAATTTTCTAAAATCAATACACATACGCCAACTGGATGAGACTTGCATAGATATTAATTCACCTTTTTCATTTTTAACCACTTTTATTTTAGATTTCTTAGGCACAACTTATGTAGGGCTTACCCATTTGCTATTAGAGATGGGGTAGATAATTCCAACATCAAGTAATTTGAGAACTTCAGTTCTAACTACCTCTTTCATGTTTGTAAAAGCTTAAGTTTTTCAAAGATGATCTTCAAATGACCAAGTCATCATTAAATTCAATTGTTTGTACTTTTTGTGATCATCTAAGACATATTTCTCATTTATGTAATTATAAAAGAAATTCTTATATGAGAAATAGTATGGTATGATTCCTAAAGATCTTAAAGTCCCTAATACTAAAATTTAAGGACCTAAAATGAAGTGGATACCAAAATATCCTCCTAGTGTTTCAATTATGTAGAAAATTTCTCATAAAGATGGACTAATTGGTCAAAGGAAAGAAGATTCATCAAGGAGAATGCTTCTAAAGTCCAATGGTAGAAGTTTTGGTCAAAGAAGGAAGATGACTTCAACTAAAGTTTCTCAAGTACAAAATATAGAACTTGTAAAGTTCGAGACTCCAAAAGAGAAGTAATGGGTAAGAAAAAGTATTTCCTTGATTACCAAGGCTAAAATATCAAAAGCGTTTACCTCTTATGCATATTTACTTGTAAAGTTAATGAATTTGAGGTATATTCCTTGTAAGCCTCAAGTGATTGATAGAATCATTGTACTTGGTAAAATTTGAATATTTTTTTTAGCACATGATTATGTTCATTCTTATTATACCATAACTCATTAATTTGTTATATATCTTAGTACATAATGTTCTACAATGCCTAGGTATGCTTGCTATGTTTTGAACTGTCTATATATCATAAAAGTAAGCATGCTATTGGCTATGTGCTTAATAGTAATTGATTATTTAATTTGTTATGCTCATTTTACATACTATAAAAAAATTGATCTTTATGAGAGCATAATGGATTAATAATCAATAACTAACCTCTATGGATCCAAAATTAATGAATACCAAATAAAGTACTTTAAATTATGTTGTAGGGTGACTATTAGTTCAAGCACACATTGAAGTGAAATACAACTATGCTACTTGAGGTTGAAAATTTTTGAAATGGTCCAAGTTCTTCAAGATTAATGAAAACATAAAAAAATGGCATATATAACCACAACATTCTCAAGGAGTCTTAAAGGCATGGAAGTTGGAATCACCTACAAAAATTCAAATAGTGCACTTTTGGTGATATCAATCTATTATCCTTATTTATGCTTTAAATTAAGTATCATGTGATAAGTTTTGATGATGATCATTTTTTTTTATAAACTTGAATCTTACTTTGAAAATACTTAAACTATATTTTTGGATTCAAGTGTATATGTCTTTCTTTTGTTCTTGTTAGAACTAACATTGCATGGTTGATAATGTGGCACATGTTTTACATTGTATATCAACCTAAATTATGATTGTAAATGAGCTTAAATGATATATGATGATAACTTATGATTTAGAGAACTTTTGAAGTTAGCTTTGCAAGTCTCTCTATGTATTTTAAATATAGTCATCAAATATTAAAATGTCAAGTATAAGTAGATAAAGAAAAGAGTTGAATGAAGAGGTATATGAGGAGACTTTCTTTAAGTGCAATGGAATGTAATATTCAAAGGAAGAAAGCTCAAAATTAAAGGACTAATAAATAAAGACCATCATTTTCTATCTAACTCAATAAGTATCTATATCCTTAAGCTATTGTGGTATACTATATGCTATGGATTGTATGATATTTATTGAGGAATTGATCTTAAATGATTAGATACTTTCTTTACATAAGAAGTATACTTAACATTGACAAAGTGTCAAATTAGATATTAACTTGCTAATTTTGTCATTGCATATAGGGTGGATGTTGTTAGTTCTATACATGCTTTGATCCTTATAACATATTTCATCAAGGTGAATGATTGATATTTATGATTCTCTTAATCTATAGTTTCTTAGTTGTATAACACCTATGAGAATTTGCTTTTATTTTGAAAAGAGTTTTTGGTTTAATTAAAAAAAATTTAAAGAAAAATTTGTTATTATATTTGAAAGAAGCTTTTCAAGTTCCATATCCTTGATAATCATTTGAACTTGTCTTAAGACCTTGAAAGTATTTTTACCTTCTCATTTTCTTTAAAATTTGGAAATCTTTGGATATGTGCTATAAATGTAGTACTCTATTCATTTACTTTGAAAAGTTTTATTAAATCTTGAGAGAATGTTTAAGAAAGTTTCCAAATAAATCTTTTGAAATGTTTTATAGAACCCATCTTGATACTTCAAAAGATAAGTCTTGTTCTTCAAAGTATTTTATTTTCTCAATGCTCTTGTTCAATGAGAAAGAGATGAGATGTACTTTCAGATTTTCTTTTAACATTTTAATCACTCTCAGGGAATATGTGATTTTAATATAAAACTTCTCTACATTCTAAAATGCTTTTGAAAATATAGTGTGTTCTTATAAAATTCTTTTTGAAAGGGGGAGAAGTCTTAAAATGATTTTTGATTGATAGATTAAGAATAAGTATATTTTGTCTTACTTTACTTTATAGTAATGTGCTTATATGGCCTCGGTATACATATTTTATTTTATTCATCTTATGCTTCAATGAGGGGAAACTTAGCTCTTAAGTTGTTTATATCTCTTGACTTACATCCTTGTTTGATTACATAAAGTGTTTTATTGCTATCATATGTTAAATGTTGATATACTAAAATATGATAAGCATTACATGAATAATCTTTTATATCTTGAAAGCATGCTTGTTTCATCTCTCTATTCTTGAATCATATGTAGAATCAAATAGGGAGAAATAGTTATGTTTTGAATAACTTGAAAGAGTTTTTGGTTTTGATGATCCTACTCTATTCTAAGCATTTGCAAGATTTGAAAAGAAGAAATTTGTAGAAACTTGGATTACATCAAAAAGCCTAAGGACTAGAATTGATATATTTTCCTTTTAAGCTTTCTCCTATGTAAAGATAGAGGTTTTACAAGAAAACAACTGGTGTGACTACTAGGTTGTAAATAAAATTAAGATCAAAATCAATTGCCAAGTTCCACCAAAATATAAAAACCTTACAACCAGTTATAGTTAGTAAGGGTCGATCCACAGAGAACTAATTCAATTAACACTATAAACTAGTTCCTAAATTAAACTCTGAAGAACAATAAACAGAAAAAGGAGATTTTGTTTATTAAAACTAAGAATAGAAATTAAGTCCAAAGTGACAACAGTAAACACGATTTGAATTACCAATTTGAAGGTATTGGTTAAGCGATTGAATCCACCATTAGATTTATATGATAATGCTAACCTACATGTCCTTTATCCCAACATGATCAATTATGTCTTTATGTGATTGTGAGATTAACTCTTTGTTTTCCTTAGGTTTTGGTTAATTCAGCAATCGCTCAAATTAAGCCCTAATCACTAGTTAGCTATAAAGCAACCGTTCTTATATCTACCTAATGATATGATTGCATTAAGATATAAAAAATCAATCACACTAAGGTCCAATCACACACTGATGTTGAATTAATTAGATCATATGTCTCACTAGTTCTACCACCGCAACCATGTATAGCAATCCTAGTTTTACCACTTTCGAATTTGGTAAAGAGTATAAAGACCTTTATACTAAATTAAGATTAGAAACACATAAATAAAATACAACTGTCTTGAAATAAAGAAGCATGTAGGATTCACAAAATCAAAACTAAGGTTTCATCTTCCCTTAACTAAATAAGAAACTTAGTCACGCATGGCAAATTCAAAATCAAAAGAAAAACGAAAGAGAAACATTGTCAAAAATACAAGTGCAAAAGAAAACTGAAGATCAAACTAGTTTCCAATGATCGAGGTTGATTGATCATTGATGGTTCGAACCCGAATCTCCGATCTTTGATCAAATCCCCCTCTCTCTTCTTCTTCGAATTCTCTTCAGTTGTTTTGGTGGCTTCTTTCCCAGACTTCTTTCTTTTGGAACCCTAAACACTCCTATTTACACCTTTAGGCCCATACCTCATCATTTAGATTCGGAACTAATTTTTTGGGCTGCAGACATGGGCTGTGTCTGATTACACCTCCTCGGTGTCTGAATTTGTCAACAAAATTCACATAAAATTGAACAGACATAGAGGTACACGCCCCCCGGGTCTGGGGACATAGGTCATGTTTTCGGTTGTGCTCAACGTTAGGTCCAATTTGAAATTCCAGAGAAGGACACGGCCACCCCTATGTCTGAGGACATGGGCCTTGTCACTTGATTTCATGTTCAACCATGATTCTTCACATATGATCCTATCTCCTTGCTTCTAGAGGTGATGTTGATCTCCTTGAGTCTTTAGCTTCCTCCTCAAGTGGATAGCAAGCTTGGTTTGATGCTAATGGACTCCACCACTCAAAGATCTCCTTAAAAGCACAATTCAATTATGAGCGCTTATAATCACACTGAAGCATAGTTTCAAATTTTTTATGATCCGATTAAGTTTCATATCAAGAAACTTAGCTAAATGCTAACAATTAAGCACATATGGAGTCCAATTAGATCAAACATAATATACTTAAGACGTAGAGATAATCGACATATCAACAACTCAAATATATTTTTAAATCTTTATAAATGGTTCTTACATGCTAAAATGCCTAACAAACATGTTTTGAAAAGCTATTCATGGTAGTAGTTCAAAACTATGAAAAATAGTCTAGTTTGAGTTTTGAAAAGCTGACATTTGGTTACTCTTTTGATCGTAACTTTCACAATACTTTAAGTTTTGTTCTGAAACTTATTTTCATATGAAAATAGACTCAACGATCTTTTCAATAAGTAGTAATTTGCTTAAAAAAGATGAGAAATGAAGAAATTATGGGTGTTTAAAGTTGTTTTTCATGCATCAGAATGTTGTAAACACGTTTTTAACAAAACAGAAGCATGATAATCAATTAATATGCTTTCATAGTAATCGATTATCATGAGCTCAGAAATGCTTTCAATGGCTATAAACGAATAGTTTTTATAAAAAATCATTTCTAAACACTACCAACGACTATTTTATCACTTAAGCTGTATAAATAAGTGTAGATTGAAGCTTTTACAACTCTAAAACACTTGATTGATTCATGAATCATCAAAATTATATTTTGAGCTCTTTATTGCAAAATTCTTCTATTCCTTTGTTCTTCAAGTTGTATATATAATTTTGTGAGAGTTTCTAATCTTTCTCTTCATCTTAAAATCATTGTAAGAGGGTGAAGTATCCCTCAAAAGAAAAAAATGTGAGGTATCCCTTGTAGTGAAGTTCAAATATAAAGGGTGAGGTATTCTAAAGGTGTTGTGAGTACTCTTAAATGTAAAGAATTTTCAAACACCTGTGAAGCTTGAAGAGTTGGAGGCTGTAGCACAAGAGTGAGACATCTCAAGGTGTGAGGAGTGCTTTTACTTGTACAAAGATTTTCCTAGCACCTTGAAGTCTAGGAGATATTAAAGAAAAACTCAAGTTATACTTGAGGACTAGATGTAAGTCACAAGTAATTGGTGACTAAATCAGAATAAATTCTTGAGTTTAATTCTCTTTTTTCTATGCTCTTTATATTTTATATTAACTTAATTCATGCATGTTCACTGTATTTATTAATTGAATACTTCAAAATACTTAATTTTTTAATATTATCTTAAAAGCTTGTGATCACCTAATTTACTGTCCTCTTAAATGATAGTTGACATGACTAACAATACCATCCTCAACAAAAGCAGCCCCTACACCACCACCTCAAAACCTTCGGCCACCAAGACTTGTGCACGCCCTTGTAACCCGTGCACAAGTGAGTTCCGCCCACATGGCCTGTAGTGTGCTCCTTTGCAAGATTTGAGCGTTGGTCTTCTCCCGAGTGAGTGTAGCTAGCTTACTACATCCATGCCTTGTTAGTTATGTTCTTCTCTTTTGTTTTAGTTTTAGCATTTGGTACTTTTTTCGGTTTATTATCTTCGGCTCCATTTGCATTTTGGTTTGATGAACACTATGGTACCACCTATTTTTCGTGCCACCTGTTACCATGCATATGTGACACGAGTTAGCGTGCGCCACGTGGTAAAGCTAATTTCCATGGTCAAAGTTGAATTTTGTCTTGCAGATTAATTTTGTTGCCTGTGAAAGTTAGAAATTTCTTTTTAACCCTCGAACCTAAAAACATCCAAATTATAAACTGATCTCGCCACAATTTAGTTAATCAGCCCCAACAATTGCTTAATTTTGTCTTAACGCCCTAAACAATGTATAAACTCTGAACGACCCAATTAAAAATAAAATTTCAATAAAACCCCAATCTTCCTCAATATGACTACTTTCCCAAATAAACTTCCTGCAGAAACGCACCACCCAACACACCATGACCATTGTGTTTCTAAGGTTTCATCCATAAGAATTCCAGTACCATTTTTTACAGCATGACACTAGAATCAGTTCACTGCCGTCAGCGTAACTATGATTGTTGCCTTCATGTTGCTAATTACAGAGCTTCGAAGAGAAGAGAATGTCAATCCATAGTAAGGGACTAACACCAATACCCGTGTGAGCAGTGGTAACTTTTGTCCTTCATCGGTAAAAGCACGAAGGTACAAATTCAAGCAGTGTGAACATGCATTGTGCGGTAAATATGATATTTTTTTTTTCACCCGAATTAAATATGAATTTTTGTCATTAATACATTCAGTAAATATGTGTCACAGGTAGTTGGGTTGACGAATATGGAGCGTGGATTTGAGTTTAGGATATGGGAGTGATACTTTGGTGAAGTCATAGTATAGATGGAGTATTTAATAGGGGTAAGGAGAAAGTTATTGATTTTTTGAGTGAGGATATGTAACATCCAAAATTAATACTCATAGTATATTTGAATTACACTCAAATATTTAGAGTTAGGCACATTATGACTTAATTATTATTATATTTTGACAATTAAAAATACTAATTTTATATGATATTTGAACCTTATGAAAAATAAAATATTTCAAAGTATAAATATACAACTGAAAAGTTTAATTTATATTGATATTAATAGTCCGTATAATATTTATATAATACAAACTAAGTCTTCATAGGCATATATACACAAAGCCATATACAAAAGATCTACCCAGTTCTAAATACAAGGCAATGACCAAAATGAAAGGATAAATTATATTTTACCATTGCTTCTTCTCTTCTACTCTGTTGATGAACCTTGTATTAGAATTATCATGGAAAACAGCATAAAGGAATGAGAATTATAGAAATTTTCAATAGTTTTAATACAAAAGTGACATCATAATAACTTTAATTATTTTGGGATATTAAATTAGTATTCAAAATATCTTATAAAAAGTGACTAAAGTCAAAATGATTTCTTTTTTTTCCTGAGATAAAAATTCAATTATTATCATTGATCAATAATTCATATTCTATCATTGAATCAATAAATCATATGTTACATCAACAATATACATATCAGATATGAGTCATAACTCTCTATCAATAGAATATTTACATACTCTCAGGATGCAAATATTCATAATCATCTTTATGATTTATATCAATATTATTCTCATGATGATGTGAAAATATTCAATCATATATAAATTTTTTTAATTTATTTATTATTTGATTTTTGAACATGTGACTTTTTTTTACGACATGTTTCATGTTGCTACATCATATCACATGTAACAAAAAATAGCTACATAAGATAATATATGATAAAATATTAATTATTCTACTTGCTACATATAAAATAAGTAATATATTTACTTGATAACAAAGATGACACATGTCAAAATTATAAAACATGTATTTTTTTATATATTATTATATGATTATGACTAAAAGCATTCAAGTGTTGTAATGTGCCTTTATGTTGATGTCTAGTAACCATCTATGTAAGGGTATAATAGATAATTTGACAACAAAAGCAATAAAAAATTCCATACAGATCACAATTTAACTATTAAAGTATATTTGGATGATAGAGAACGAAATGAAGAAAAAAGAGAAGGAAAAATAATCTATCTTATTTGAGAGTTTAATAATATATAAAAAGAGAAATAAACTAAAGAAAAATTATTCTTCTCTTTTTCTTAAATACCAAATTTATATTCTTCCAAAATTAAGGTAAAATAAAAAAATAAGTTTATAAACTTAAAAATAAATATTTTACATTTTATTCTATTTTTTATAACTTAATTCCCAAAAACAAATATTAATATTTTATTTTATTCTTTTATTAATCTTTTAAATAAAAAATAACTTTATTTTATTTTTTTTTTCTTTTCTAATCATTTCTTATTAACCTTCATGACCAATTTAATGTTTGGTTTCTAGAACCTTGAAAATAACTAGAAAGCCTATTTTTTCATTTGAAAAAAATAAAAATAAAAATAAAAATAAAAAACAAAAACTGAAAAAGAATGATAGCAGGTACCGCCAAATTTGCAGGAACGCATAAACTTTGACGACTCTAGCCACGGAGGCAAGGACACAGTTTCTTGAACACTCCACAGAACATGTAATGGAAAATAATTTAGAAAAGTTTTGACAAACATCTTTAACAAAATTGATGTTTTTACATTATTTTTGTTTTAATTTTAATTTTTACACTCTTTTTGAGTAGATGTAATTAAGTAAAAATAATAATAATAAAAAATATAAAAAATAATAAAAAAAATATAAAAAATAATATATATATTATTTATGATAAAAATATTATTACTGATATCTTCAATAAAGAATGCAAAAGCCAAGGGCAATCAATGACTAAAAAAATCTCAAACGAAATCCGTGAAAGCGAGAAAACAATAAATAAATAAAGCAATGAAATGTTAAATACTGGTGGAGTTAAAGGCGTACTCATGTAGTACAAGTTTTGGCGAATACATGTACAAGTTGCAGCAGCTGATGAGGATGAAGATGTACAATTCAGATTTGCATAAGAACGTTCCGGGAACGATGTTGAGTGGCATATTCATTTTTCTCATTACACTCATGCGTATCCTTTGATTATTAGAGCTTTAGACATTACATGAGTGACACATTATTTTTGTTTAGATTTTAATGTCTATTATCGTTTTGTAACAATGAACATAATTAGTAAAGTAATAAGTTTATTTTGTATATTTTGAATGTAACAAGACTAAGATGTATATCACATATAATTCAAGAATTTTTTGAAGTTTTTTTTTTTGGGGTAGATAAGCTGTTTTTTCCTTCATTTTTTGTTTTTTTATTGAATTGTATTTTTTAATTTATTTATTATTTAATTTATGAACATGCAATATTTTTTTTACTACATATCTTATGTTATCACATCATATTATATGTGATAAAAAATAAATATATAAAATAATATAATAAAATATTAATTATTCTATTTATTACATATAAAATAAATAATATACTTCATAATAAAAGAGACACATATTAAAATTATAAAACATGTAATTATTATTATATATGATTATATGATTACGACTAAAAGCATTCAAAGTGTTGTAATGTGACTATCCGTGAATGTCTAGTGACCATTTATGTAAGTGTATAATTGATGATTTGACAGCGAAAGCAATAAGAAATCTCATGTAAATTAGAGTTCAATTATTAAAGTGTATTTGGATGAGATCAATTATTAGAGTGTATTTGGATAAGAGGAAATGAGAGAGAAAAGACGAGAAAAGGAGGAAGGGTAAAAAAAGATAATCTCTTTTATTTAAAAGTTTAATAATATATAAAAAAATAAACTTAAAAAGAATTATTCTCTCTTTCTTTTTTTAAAGATCAAATTTTTATTAACTTTAAAATTAAAGTAAAATAAAAAAAATAAGTTTATAAATTTAAAAATAAATATTTTATATTTTATTTTATTTTTTATAATTTAACTCTTAAATAGAATTATAAAATTTTATTTTATATTTTTATTAATCTTTTAAATAAAAAATAATAATTTTATTCTATTTCTTTCATATCCTTTTCAATCACTCTCCACTACCTTCAATCATTCTCTTTACCAAGTCAATAATGTTTCATTTATAGAACCTTGAAAATATCTAATAAACCTGATTTTTTTAATTAAAAAAAAAAACAAAAACAAAAACCTGAAAAAGAAGAATGGCAGGTACCGCCAAATTTGCAGGAGGCATTGACTTTGACGACTCTAGCCCCGGAGGCAGGAGACAGTTGCTTGAATACTCCACGGAATATCTATTGGAAAATAATTTAGAGAAGTCTTGACAAATATCTTCAATAAAGAATGCAAAAGCCGAGAGCAATTAATGACTAAACAAATCTCAAACGAATCCGTGAAAGCGAGAAAGCAATAAATAAATAAAGCAACGAAAAGTTTAAAACTTGCGAAGTTAAAGGCCGACTCATGTACTACAAGATTTTTTGGTGAATACACGTACAAGTTGCAGCAGCTGAAAACTACATGAAATAACTAGCAGAAAACAGCATTCAAAATCCCAATTCTTATTCTATTCTCTCCTTGTCCCCCATCCATAATCATATCTTATCAAACAAACAGGACTTTAGTGCATCTTACTGGTCTGTTTTAACTCTATGGATTCTCAAATCCTTGAATTATCAGCTCTTATCTCCTTTTTCCTCTTCATGATTGTGGCACTGAAAATAGGGAGGAATCTCAGGAAAACTTACTCAACTCCAAATATATCCCCAGGGCCGTGGAAGCTACCTATTATAGGAAATATACCCCATCTTGCTACATCTACACCACATCGAAAATTAAGAGACTTGGCCAAAATATATGGACCCTTGATGCATCTGCAACTTGGAGAGGTCTTCGCCATCGTTGTTTCCTCAGCAGAGTATGCTAAGGAGGTAATGAAAACCCATGATGTTATCTTTGCATCAAGGCCTCCAAACCTAGCCTCAGAAATAATGGGTTATGATTCTACAGATATAGTTTTTGCACCTTATGGTAATTATTGGAGACAGCTACGAAAAATTTGCACATTGGAGCTTTTCACACTAAAACGTGTCAATTCATTCAAGCCAATAAGAGAAGAAGAGCTCACCAATCTCATCAAAAGGGTTGCTTCAGAGAAAGGATCGCCCATCAACCTCACTCAAGCAGTACTTTCATCAATATATACAATCACTTCAAGGGCTGCGTTTGGCAAGAAAAGCAAAGACCAACAAGAATTCATATCAATGATAAAACAAGCAGGAACCATTGCGGGAGGTTTTTACATAGGAGATTTGTTTCCTTCTGCTAAATGGCTTCAACTTGTGACTGGTTTGAGGCCTAAGCTTGAGAGGTTGCATCTACAAACTGATCAGATACTGGAAAATATCATCAATGAGCATAAAGAGGCGAAGTCAAAAGCCAAAGAAGGCCACGGTGAAGCAGAGGAAGATCTGGTAGATGTTCTCCTAAAATTTGAGGATGGTAATGGTAACAACCAGCATATTAGCTTATCTAAAAACAATATCAAGGCTATAATCCAGGTAAGGATAATAACGTCCTGCAAATACTTTCATGAAGATATTCTTGCTCCTTGCTGTAGAACTTAGATGAATGTTTAATACTTGCCCCAGAATATCTCATATTCTCACATATGAGCTCTTTGTAATTGTGCCGTATTTGCCATCTTGTAGTATCGGATGCCATCTGCTTATCTCTTTTAACTGTCCCTTTGGATATCTCACAGATCGTTACTTTTCAGGACATCTTTGGTGCTGGTGGTGAGACATCAGCAACTACCATAGATTGGGCAATGGCAGAGATGGTAAGGGATCCAAGAGTAATGAAGAAAGCACAAGTTGAGGTGAGAGAAGTATTCAATAACAAAAGAAGGGTTGATGAAATTTACATCAATGAACTCAAATATTTGAAATCAGTTGTTTAAGAGACCCTGAGGTTACATCCTCCAGCTCCTCTTTTACTTCCAAGAGAATGTGGACAAGCATGTGAGATTAATGGGTATCACATACCAGTCAAAAGTAAGGTCATAGTCAATGCTTGGGCAATTGGAAGAGATCCAAACTACTGGACTGAACCAGAGAGGTTTTATCCAGAGAGATTCATTGATAGCTTTATTGACTACAAAGGGAGTAATTTTGAGTACATTCCCTTCGGTGCTGGAAGAAGAATATGCCCAGGCAGTACATTTGGTTTGATAAATGTTGAGCTGGCCCTTGCATTCTTGTTGTATCACTTTGATTGGAAGCTTCCCAATGGAATGAAAAGTGAGAACTTGGATATGACTGAGGAATTTGGAGTGACTGTTGGTAGAAAAGATGACCTGTACTTGATTCCCATCACTTCTCATCCTTTGCTTGTAAACTAAACCACACAAGCAGAAGCTATAACCTTTGAATTTGTTATTTCCCATTTACTCTGGAAATAAAGCTTTGTCTTGTTCATCTTTGTTGATTCCAGTAGAGCTGAAATGCGTCCAAAATCAAGGAAAACTGATAATGGAAAAATTTGAGAATTAGTATCTTGCTGTTTGAATGATGCAAATTATATTTTTGTATGCATAAAAATTTCTCCATCTTTTTTGAGCCTAGACTTGGTCAAACTGCACTTTAATCATAACCATAAAATATGTTGCAGGCTATATAGTAATGATTCTCTCGGGCTATGTCTGAGAAAAGTTAACAATATAGCTGAAATTAATCCTGTGATCCTTTAAGCAGCTCCTTCAAAAGGAGCATTCTGTGGTTCACTATTAGTCTATCACAAACGCTATAGTATTTGTAATATGGGAACTTATTATAATTAAATCTGAACTTATCCATCCAATTCATTAATCCATTATTATAATTAGATGGATTGGATTTTAATATAGATGAACTGGGTGGATAATGGATTAATGGATTCAATTGCCATCCTATCCCATACTCATCACAAACAAATTGAAATCACTATTGCAGACAAATTAAAAGTCGTCATTAGCCACATTTAAACCATCGATATTGATCAAATACTAAACCCTACATCGCGGGGCTCAAATTGAAACAAAGAAAAAAAAAAAGGAAGAGAGATTACATATATTACTCACGGATGACTTCTACAGCATGAGCAAAGCAAGAAGTGGTTATGAAAACCCAGCTATAAAGTGTACTAAATAGGGGTCCAATGTGTAGGCATTATATCAAACACCTCTTGAGCAACTACACATCTTCAAACCAGAATGAAAGAGAACAAAGCATGGGAGCTGACATGGCACAAATTTACAGTTATTAATCAACATATCCAATGTAACTATACAAATCACCACAAATATAAATATTAGACATAGTCAGGCCTTGGAAGTTGTATGTTAACGGAAACATTATGCAGTAGGTGAATATGGCTGGTGGTTGAGTTTGATCATTACCTATTACAAGCTTGAAATGAAAAGCTGGAAATCCAGAAATTCGATCATAGAGGTTGCAACTTCCTCATAGAGATCCAGAGATTCTTCCACTTTTCAAACTTTTGCTTCTCTGCCTTTAATTCATTCACGAATTCTTTGCCCTCCTTTTCTCGCTTCACTCTCTTTCTGATACCTCCTTTCGTAATCTTCCCCTCTCCCTTTTTCCGCCTGTGTGTGTGTGGTTAGTGTAAGACAGATGAAAGCAAATATAGTGTTGTGTGAAAAAAAGAAAAAAAAAAAGGTCTGAGTGTTGTGCGTCTGAAGAAAATGTATGCTTAAGAGGTGTGTCTGTAGTGAGAATCAGAATCAGTGTGTGGGTGCTCTTGAGCGATAGTCAGTGTGTCATCACTCATCACTCATCACTCATCAATGCGCGAATGAAAGAGATGTGCTGTCTCTGAGTGTGGAATGAGGATGCTTGAATGTTTTCTTGCTGTTTGAGATACTGGGCCTGTGGAAACAAAAGGAAATTGTGAGAACTAAAGATTCAGTAAGTGCTGCATGTATGATATGAATTGTGCGTGAGTGTGTGCAGTGACTGTCCGACCAGTGAAGAAAGAAAATGACGTGCAAGCATGAGTGAAAATCAATTTATACTCTGTTTGAATACCAGAATTGGAAGTATACTTCATAATTCTAATTTCAATTTCATTTATGTCAGATACGGAAATAAATAAAAAATTGAGGTATAAAATTATAATTTTGAATTAAATTAGATAACGTCATTGGTGTCAATGGTTGAAGGACGCCATCGCAAACGGTGGTCGAAGGGCCTTACTAGAGATGATGGTCGAAGGGCGCCACCAAGGACAGTAGTCGGAGAATCCCGCCAACAATAGTGGTCGAAAGATGTCACTGGCTACTTAGCTAGCTTCAGCAACAATGGTTGTTGGTGTATACGACCAAAATAATGCAATCCCTAAATGTTTGAGAATTCAATTTCTTTTCATGTAGATTATACATTCTTGCTTCTTGCTTAATAATCCAAAACATGTATATGATTCACTTCCTTCTTATCCACAATTCAAAAGGGATTTTGATATTACTAGGAACTCTATGTAGCAAATACATACTGGTTTTAAGCACATATATCCACAAAGATTTAGGTAAGGAGGAGTTTCTCATTAGACTCTTAACTATATCCATTAAAATACTTGGTAAAGAGGATTTAGGTAATGAGGAGTTTTTCATTAAAGTAAGGTTACGCTTTTCTATCATCCCATTTTGTTGTAACGTATGTGGTATATAGTGTATTGCACATATATGCCACATTTTTCAATGAAATTTTCAAAAGGACTTGAACAATGTCTAGATTCATTATGTTTCCTGTAATATCCACCAAATGATGGAGCATCAAAGTTCAATGTTTATAATTTTAAGAAGTTGGGAATTTCTTATGGCACCTTTGTTACTATGCTTTGCTTACTTTCCCTTCATACAATTCACACACATACCAAGATTAGTAAAATCTAAATTTGGTAAAATTTCATTCTTAACTAATCTTTCCAACCTTTCTTTGGATATGTGATCCAAACATCAATACCACAAGTAAGCATAATCTTCATCTAGCACAGTGCACTTAATTTCAACATCACTATAAACAATAAAGATTTAAGTTTCAGTTTGTATAAACAATCAATAAGAATACCAGAACCAATAAAATAGTATTATTAATAAACTAAAACAACCATGTCCAAACTAAACATCAAACCCATAAACATCAAGTTTTGAAAGAGAAACTAAATTCCTAAAAATAGAAGGTACATAAAAAGTTTGTAATGGGTTCAAGTGATAGCTAGTATCTAAGACCAAACGGTAAGTCCCCATGCCCTGAAATGGAACTTTCATGCAATTCCCCATGCAAAGAAAATATTTAGTTGGGTTTGTAGTCTGGATCTTAAGGAATCCCTACATGATGTTGGACACGAGTAGTAGCACTAAAATCACCAAGTATTATGAGGAACTTCAGTCAAATTTGATTCAAAACATAAAAAAGAAAAATAAGATTTTCTTTCCTTTTCAAACCAAGACTTACGTTTTGAGTAATCTTTCTAATAGTGGTCTTCCTTTTTACAGAAATGATATCTGTCATTATTTTGTTCTCTTTGATTAGCCTAATAACTTTAGCAGGCTTTTCTTAAACTAGTTGACTTTCTTCTTAAGTCCTTTACTAGCTTCTTGACGTAATAGAATGACTTCCTTGTTGCTTCAACCTTATTTTCTCACCATTAAGCGTATTAGACAATTCATTAATATTCCACTTGTCCTTAATAGTGATAATTAATTCAAAACGTCCATACTCATGAGATAACAAGTTTAGGATGAATTGTGCTTAACGAGTGATTCCACAAACATCCTAAAGGTCTTTAGTTTTGCTACAAATAATAGTCATCTCAATGATATATATGGTCTTGAATACTTATTAACTCAAACTTCATGATTATGAGTCTTGTCATTCACATATAGTAAGTGACTCATCTACATAAAGAAAACATTTGTCCATAAGCTTAAGGTATTCCTTTGTTCTTACTACTCCTAGGATAATAGTCTTTATGTTGTTGGAATAACATACATAACAAAAAAAAAAAGTCATTTTGTAGCGGTTAATTTGTGGCAGTTACAGTTAACTGCCACAGTTAATCATTTAGTGGCAATTGGTACGACGGTTTTGCAAACCACCACAATCTGTAGCATTTTGTGGCGGTTTTGAGTCATTTTGTGGTAGTTAGTAAAAAAAATAATGTGGTGGTTTTGCATTTATTGGAATTGACCATAATCTGTGATTATTAATTAATTTTAGGAATTGATCATAAATTATTGGAATAGGACTTGATTAAATCAATTTTTGATTTTGCATTTAAAGAGTTCAAGTGAAATCTTACCTCTAACCTTTTCATATCATTGTTTTCCAACTCAACCCAATTAATTAAATTTGGCTTTTGTTATTTTTGTTTATTCTTTCTTTTTATTATTTTTATCAACTCTATTTTCGTTAGCTTAAATAGTATTATTTTCAGTGAATTTAGTAATTGATAACATAATCCTCGTGAGACCGATACTTTACTCACTCTTTATTACTTTTGTTGATTTGGTACACTTGCCAATTCCACATCAAGTTTTTAGCGCTATTCTTGGGGATTATTGTTATTAATATTAAATAGTAGTTGGAAAAACATTAATTTGAGTATTTATTTTTCTTTGTTTAATTTTAATTTTAATTTTATTTTCATTTAATTTTCTTTTTAATTTGTTTCTTTTTTTGTTTTCTTTGTTTATTTTTATTAGTTATTTATTTATTTTTATTTATTTTTCTTTACTTCACTCTGGTTTGCTTATTTGTTTATTTATGCAAGGTTCTCTAAAGTCAGAAGAATTGCTTTTTGATCCAGAGATAGAGAGAACAACTAGAGAAAATAGAAAAGTAGTTAGAGAAAGGAAGAACCTTGAAGAAACAGAAGCAAAGATGGCAGAAATAGTTGTAACTGCAGAGCAAAGACGCACATTAGCTGACTATGCTATTCCATCTACTGAAAATATTTCTACCAGTATTGTGCGCCCTGCTATTCAGGCCAATAACTTTGAGACTAAACCAGCACTTCTATAGCTGGTGCAGCAAAATTAGTTTGGGGGAGGTCAAGCAAAAGATCCAAATTTGCACATTGCCAATTTTTTTGCAGCTCTGCGATACTATTAAGTATAATGGCATTACTAATGATGCCATTAGATTACGACTGTTTCCATTTTCTCTCAGAGACAAAGCAAAGAGCTGGCTACAAGCCCAGCCACAAGGGAGCATTTCTACTTGGGAGGATCTGGTTGACAAATTTCTCACTTGATATTTTCCTCCATTAATGTTTGTGAAGATGACGGGTGAAATAGTTTGTTTCACTCAAAATCAAGGGGAGTCATTATATGAATCATGGGAGAGATTCAATGTGTAACACCCCTCGATTTAATAGCCACGGCAAAATCGTCATTATCCCGCGATCACTAAATTTTTGGCGTGCTACAACTTCTTCATAATACTTTTCCAAATTTGAATATATATATATATATCTTTTTTTTTCATATATATATAAAGGAAATATGAGCTACGGATGCAATAATACATAATTCATCATTAACAAATATGATTTAAGAGAATATATATAAAATACAGTACGTAAGACTAAATTAATTAAGTTAAAGCATATAGAACATGACGTATTCCTTATATCACTCACAATGAAATACATCAAGATTTACTTCAAAATGTAAATATATTAAAAATACACCATAACATGATTAATGCAGAAGAAAACATAAACTACCCATAAGACATCCCTGTCTAAGGAGTTGGGTACTCCATCGGATCCACCTCGGGATCCTCCCTCGGGTCGTCTGAAGATATAAGTACAGGACCGAGTGCGGTCCCACGGGTAGGTGCCCTAGCAGCTGATGCCATGGAATCCTCATCATCACGGGGAGTGTGAATCGGATCGCCCCATAGCTCCCGGATGGGCAAAGCAAACTCCAAATGCACAGATGTAGTAAGTGTCAGGATAGGATCTCCATCACAAGTCTTCCTGACAGTCAGTATCAGATCCCCAACATATTGTACCCACTCTCCAGCCCAGTCGACTCGCCACGCGTTAGCACCACCAGTGAACACAATTCGAACGATCCCAATAGAACCCGCTTTGCGACGACATCATCGGATGCAGTGGGTCAAACCAAGAAAGTCCAAAAGAATCCAACCTCGTTCCCACTTACAGTCTTTAACCAAGAATTTACATGGAACAAGAAAAGTACAAGAAAGAGGTGAGACATCTTACTTCATTACCAATTATGGCAGTAAGAAACAGAAACGGCATAGGACGCCCACGTAGCATTACAAGAAATATAAACAGTATCAATAGGCAGATATTTAATCAAGTTGGCAGTTCCAGGAAATTATAACATCGATAAGATAGCAAATCCAATCATCGCATAAATTAAATTGCAAGTAATATATATGTGTTCACTATGCACATGTGCATGATAACCAAATCCTACTCCATGGAGCTAGACACAAACATCGGAGTGAATGATTAGGGAGACATGCCAGTATCTCGTCTGCCTTGGACCAAGTGCTTACCATAAACGGTCAATCAATAATGTTGCGCATAGGCTCTATACAGCGACATTCTCACAAGATCGCGATATAGGATAGTGTCCGATCAGGATCGTCGGTGCATTTGCATCGGTTTGTTCCACGGTCTAGCGGGGCTACCGACTGCCCGCTGTGAGACGCCCACGCCCTGATGCCCTCAAGGTCAACAACAGGACTCACACTAGTCTATTCGCACCCGTACTAATGTGAGATTCAACTCCTAGGCAACATGGCCTTGACAAATAGTCCACCGGACTTTCACAATGCATGATGACTCCATGCATATATCAGGTAATGATTATTATTACATACTTTTTCTCAATATGCCACAATTGGCCACAGTAAGCATCAACACATCATTGGTCCCTCACATGGACCCACAAGATCATATTATCAATATTTAAATGAAATAATACACTTCCAAGGTTTATTATGAATTCTCACTTACACTCTTAATTCTTGTTTCTCTTATTCAATTAATCCTCAATTAATACATTATACTTTTAGGCACATTATGAAATTACGCTTAACTTTCTATACCCTTCTTAATAAGTTTCTCTTTTTGAGAAATGCTATCACATTATTTATTTACTCATTATTATTTTAATTACATAAGTCCATCATTAAATCTTAAACCTAATTCCCTTAGAATGATTTAAATTAGATCATTTGTCATTCTTACTTGCACTTATGGTCTTACTTTAATTAAAATTTATTCTAAGTCTTTGGATAAATCTTCATTCTTGGTTCTTTCCATTTTATGAGATCCTAATTAATTCATAATTATCAAATGAATTAAGTTTTACTTCAATTTAATATTTCTTATGAATTTTTTTTCATTATTAGGTTCTTACTTTAAGCTTTGTCTTATTCACTTGAGGAATTTATTTCTAAGTCTTACCAAGTCTCAAACATCCTTATTTATCTTTAGGGTCCAAAGAATTCCTTTAAGTTACTAAATTTATTTCCTTCCATTACATAATTCTCTTATTTATTTACTTGATTAATTAAATGCCATAGTTGTATAAAGTTACATGATTAGGCCATTTTGAACCCTAGAGGCCGTGAGCCTCACTAATTCTTAGGATTCCAATTTTTCATTCCATTAATTACATGTTGTCAACTTGATTAGCTATGTCTTCCACTTGTTATAAATTTTCACCAAGAACCCTAATTTAGGGTCCCAAAATCGTGAGCCTCATGGAAGAGGACCAAGTCATTTTTGCTTCCAAATCAAGATTCCAATCCATCCAAACACATACATATACATAATCAATCAATCAAATAACTTAAACAATTTAACAACAACATGTAATCATATAAATCATACAAACAAAGAATAATCCTCAATAGGATTTTCTCACAATCAATCACAACACAATGTTCCGTACTACCAAGAGAGGTTGAAGAGGATTATCTCCCTCTTACCTAGAGGAGAAAACAAACAATAGAACTCCCTTGAAGCTCCCTTGAATTTTTGAATTCCACCAACACCAAAACCCTAGGGCATCAAATTTTCACAAGAATCACATTCAAAGCTTGAAAAAGGCATCCATGGTCACCATAGTGACCATGGATCACGAAAATGAAGAGAAAAAGAAAGAAGGATGGAAGCTTTACCTTAGAACTTGAAGCTTTGTCTTGGATGACAATGGAGGGAAAGTTGGTTTTTGAAGGAAACCTTTCAAATAGAAGTTGTAGAGGAGGTTGAGAGGAGTATAGAAATGGTGTTTGAGAGGAGAAAAGATGAAGAGAAATGGTGAAGGAGGGGTTGAAATTTTCGTGGTTATGGAGGGGGGTAAAGAGAAGGAGGAGAAAAAGCTTGAAAAAGATGAAGGTAGATAGAGAAAGTGCATAAGAAAATGAATGAACACTTTTTGGTTTTTGAAATTAAAGTAGTATAATTAATTGTATGAAAGCACAAATTTTCCCCCTCTAAAGTGTGCAGCAGCCGTGAGTGGAGTGTGAGGCAGGAGAGAGAAAAATTGATTAGCTTCCTTGGGAAGTTTGGAGGAAATTTCCTAGAAGCTTCCTTAAAACTTCCTTGAGAAACTTTGCACATTTCTCAATAAAGTGCAAAGTAAACTTGTCTCCTAAATTAAATACTCTTGAGCAGATGATTAATTACACTATTAGAATTATTTTCCTAGTGAATAAAGGTTATAGTTGATGAAAATAATATTTTATTGTTCATCGAATAATTTTATGATACAGCGATTTTATTTATTAAATAAAACCTTGAAGAACGTAAATCTCGTAAACTGTGCCTGACCTTAGGTTTAGTAAGATCCCCTGTCGACACATCCATAGTTCAAGGTTTTCTAGCCTCAGGGAAAATATTTCGTTATCCTGGCCCCGTTCAGCGCGCACGTAAAATGAGAAATATACTAAAATATTCGACGTTTCTAGAAAAATCCACAAAAATTCACAAAAATCACAAATATTAGAAAATGACTATTCATGATGAAACAAACGATTTCCAAAGTATTTATACTGACTCTGCTCGGTGTGCATGTAAAATGAGAAATATATTAAAATATTCAATATTTTCGAAAAAATACAGAAAATTTCTCAAAAATTACAAATATTATAAATTGACTATTTGTGATGAAAGAAATAATTTTCGGAGCGTTTACACTGACTCTACTCAGTGTGCATGTAAAACGAAAAATATATTAAAATATTTGACATTTCCGGAAAAATCCTGAAAAATTCCTAAAAATCTCAAATATTATAAAACGACTATTTATGATGAATGAGATAATTTTTGGGATGTTACAACTCTCCCCTTCAAAAAAAATTTCGTCCTCGAAATTTGATCTATCTTAGAATACACGTAGATATGATTCCTTGTAGAACGTTCCAGATCTTCAGCGTAATCCCAACAGCTAACTTTGAGTTTTTGTGTAGAGTAACTCTCCTTATATGCTTTCAGTTATCTTGAAGCAAGCTCGCGTTCCAAAATCTAACGCAAGGCATCGATGGGTATCTCAAAAGGCTCGATGAGATTAGGCAGAATCATCACTGGTAAGGTAGTTGTGTGTTTCTTCAACCCTTGAAAATTTCCTTCGTATGCACCGGTCCACACAAAATTTGACTTTCTTGTATGAGTTAGATGAGAAGTCTCGCCACATTGAAAAATTCTATGACGAGTCTCCCATATTGACCAACTAACCCCATCTGGCTAGGAATCTCTATTACGGTAGTCGGTCTTTCCCATTGAAGGGCTACTTCGACTTTTGTTGGATCCATAGTCAACTCCTTCCTTTGAGATCATGCAATCCAAAAGTTGAATTGACTCCAACTAGAATTCGCACTTTGATAACTTCAAGCATATCCTTTTTCTTATTCCCCAGAACTTGAAGAACAACAAGGTATGCTTGGTATGTTCAGCGTGGTTCCTCCGAACTTCAAGAACATATCGAAATGTGATCAACAAGGAAAAGAGAGATTCTATTCAGGAAATCGACGAATATCATCGAAACGTTCAATACATGGAATGACATTACAAAATACTCATAATGCCTATAACGTGTCAGAAAAAGTTGTTTTGGGAAGGTCTCCTACCTTCGAGTGAACTCAATGATAACTAGAACATAAGCTGATCTTGAGGAAAACAATGGCTTCCTTCGATTGATGGAAAGAATTGTCTCATAGGTCAATTCTCATGTAATCGCGTTGCATTCGGCACTATAGTTTGAGTTGAGTTCGGGAACATCTTTTCTCAATCGAAGTACACTAGAAGCATTATAAGGGTTAGAAGGAAAAGATAATAGAGTCACTTGGTGTACTGTCAGGCTGATCCGATGAAGAACGCGATATGAAGCGATAAGATTTAGGAATGAGCTTCATGGATTCAAATCCAGGAACCTCCGCTTTAAGAAACACTAAGGTTTTATCAGAACAAAATGGCGAGGTATGGTTAGAAAATAACCAATCCCTTTTCTGAGGTCAAGTCTATATAGCAAAAGGCTAATAATTACATTGGCAGAAAGGTTTCCATTTCTAACGATAATAAGATAGTTTAAACAAACTTTGTGTATTAACAACAGGCGTAGAAATGAGAGGGATAGTACTCGAATCAAAAGGAAACAAATTCACAGATAATTCCAAATTCTAAAAACGAGCTCTTGAAATCTCATTGGGAATAATTTTACAGGATATGGTTAGAAGACAACCATTCACTTTTTGAGACCAAATTAGCGAGAGAAGTAAACAATTGAAATCAATAAAAAGATTCAGCCTTTAACAGGTTGTAGGGTAATTTAAATGACTTGGCTATCAAAAATAGGTTCTTAGTAGCCAAAGCAGGAATAACTTAGTCAAAAGATGACAAAGACACAAATGATCCTAATAGACTCATACAATTATATGTCACCAGGAAATGGGTTATCCTTAGAATCATACAATGGAATCACAGGGTTATCCATTGTAGCACAGTCCCCTTCTTCATTTCGGTCTTCAGTCTGGGTGGAGGAATTAACTCTCCCTTGTTCATGAGATTTTGAGGTGCATACATCTCCAACAGAAGGCTTTGTCCTATGCAATGTACAATTTCTCGCCACATGTCCTGGCTTTCTGCACTTGAAACAAATTATTCCTTCAATTGTACAGTCCTTTGTTAAGTGGACTTTTCCACACTTGAAGCAGATTACCCTCTTGATCTTACATTCCCTCGTTGAGCGATCTTTTCCATACTTCTTATATGTTTGTAAATGTGCCACGTGATGACTAGGTCTGCCACCACTAGCATTACCCCTAGTTGGTTGTTGTCGCCGTTGATTCCCTAGTGGTCGCAAGTACAATTTCTGCTTGAACTGATTGATCATTCTATTATTCCTCCTTTGGAACTTAGGTAGTTTAGAGTTACCCAAAAACTGACTTTCTCCCAACAAATTCTGAACTTTGACTTCTAACTCCTGTTGCTGTGCTGTCCTCAGACTCTATTGAACTATTACGCCAGCCATTCCCCGCATTGCTTCCATAGTCGCATCCACTCCTTTGTTGTTGCGTTCCACATTCCTATGCATACGTCTTCCGCGAGCTATTGTCTTCCTTCAAAAACAGACAGTCAAACACAATGGAAACAAGAAATAACCATTTCAGACAATATTGTCTCCTTTCGAAAACCAAATACAAGGAATCACACAACACAACAAGGGTGAAAATGTAAACAAATCCTAAACAAGTTCAGTCATACCAGCTGAGCTTCTTACTAAAAGAACTTCTATTCACTTAATACGCCTACGTGAAGTCATAGTTTTCTGTCCACACAGAACATTACACATTGAGTGGGCCAATAGTCAAAATCATGTAACTATGCGGCAGTAGCTACCAACATTCAACATTTGGCAAGTCATACCTTCCTTTCCCAAACATCTCTATCAAGAGACAAGGAAGTGCACGACACACTAAGAACTTCTAACATGTCTAAGCATAGTCAGTCCATACCCCGGCTTAATAGGATGAACTGAGCTCTGATACCACCTAATGTAACACCCCTCGATTTAATAGCCATGGCACAATCGTCATTATCCCGCGGTCACTAAACTTTTGGCGTGCTACAACTTCTTCATAATACTTTTCCAAATTTGAATATATATATATATATCTTTTTTTTTCATATATATATAAAGGAAATATGAGCTACGGATGCAATAATACATAATTCATCATTAACAAATATGATTTAAGAGAATATATATAAAATACAGTACGTAAGACTAAATTAATTAAGTTAAAGCATATAGAACATGACGTATTCCTTATATCACTCACAATGAAATACATCAAGATTTACTTCAAAATGTAAATATATTAAAAATACACCATAACATGATTAATGCAGAAGAAAACATAAACTACCCATAAGACATCCCTGTCTAAGGAGTTGGGTACTCCATCGGATCCACCTCGGGATCCTCCCTCGGGTCGTCTGAAGATATAAGTACAGGACCGAGTGCGGTCCCACGGGTAGGTGCCCTAGCAGCTGATGCCATGGAATCCTCATCATCACGGGGAGTGTGAATCGGATCGCCCCATAGCTCCCGGATGGGCAAAGCAAACTCCAAATGCACAGATGTAGTAAGTGTCAGGATAGGATCTCCATCACAAGTCTTCCTGACAGTCAGTATCAGATCCCCAACATATTGTACCCACTCTCCAGCCCAGTCGACTCGCCACGCGTTAGCACCACCAGTGAACACAATTCGAACGATCCCAATAGAACCCGCTTTGCGACGACATCATCGGATGCAGTGGGTCAAACCAAGAAAGTCCAAAAGAATCCAACCTCGTTCCCACTTACAGTCTTTAACCAAGAATTTACATAGAATAAGAAAAGTACAAGAAAGATGTGAGGCATCCTACTTCATTACCAATTATGGCAGTAAGAAATAGAAACAACGTAAGACGCCCACGTAGCATTACAAGAAATATAAATAGTATCTATATGCAGATATTTAATCAACTTAGCAGTTCCAGGCAATTATAACATCGATAAGATAGCAAATCCAATCATCACATAAATTAAATGGCAAGTAATATATATGTGTTCACTATGCACATGTGCATGATAACCAAATCCTACTCCATGGAGCTAGACATGAACATCGGAGTGAATGATCAGGGAGACATGCTAGTATCTCGTCCACCTTGGACCAAGTGCTTACCATAAACGGTCAATCAATAATGTTGCGCATAGGCTCTATACAATGACATTCTCACAAGATCGCGACATAGGACAGTGCCCGGTCAAGATCGTCGGTGCGTTTGCATTGGTTTATCCCACGGTTCAGCAGGGCTATCGACTGCCCGCTGTGAGACGCCTGTACCCCGACGCCCTCAAGGTCAACAGTAGAACCCACACTAGTCTATTCGCACCCGCAGTAAGGTGTGATTCAACTCCTAGGCAACATGGCCTTGACAAATAGTCCATCGGACTTTCACAATGCATGATGACTTCATGCATATATCAGGTAATGATTATTATTACATAATTTTTCGCAATATGCCACAATTGGCCACAGTAAGCATCAACACATCATTGGTCCCTCACATGGACCCACAAGATCATATTATCAATATTTAAATGAAATAATACACTTCCAAGGTTTATTATGAATTCTCACTTACACTCTTAATTCTTGTTTCTCTTATTCAATTAATCCTCAATTAATACATTATACTTTTAGGCACATTACGAAATTACGCTTAACTTTTTATACCCCTGTTATTAAGTTTCTCTTTTTGAGAAATGCTATCACATTATTTATTTACTCATTATTATTTTAATTACATAAGTCCATCATTAAATCTTAAACCTAATTCCCTTAGAATGATTTAAATTGGATCATTTGTCATTCTTACTTGCACTCATGGTCTTACTTTAATTAAAATTTATTCTAAGTCTTTGGATAAATCTTCATTTTTGGTTCTTTCCATTTTATGAGATCCTAATTAATTCATAATTATCAAATGAATTAGGTTTTACTTTAATTTAATATTTCTTATGAAATTCTTTTCATTATTAGGTTCTTACTTTAAGCTTTGTCTTATTCACTTGAGGAATGTATTTCTAAGTCTTACCAAGTCTCAAACATCCTTATTTATCTTTAGGGTCCAAAGAATTCCTTTAAGTTACTAAATTTATTTTCTTCCATTACATAATTCTCTTATTTATTTACTTGATTAATTAAATGTCATAGTTGTATAAAGTTATATGATTAGGCCATTTTGAACCCTAGAGGTTGTGAGCCTCACTAATTCTTAGGATTCTAATTTTTCATTCCATTAATTACATGTTGCCAACTTGATTAGCTATGTCTTCCACTTGTTATAAATTTTCACCAAGAACCCTAATTTAGGGTCCCAAAACCGTGAGCCTCACGGAAGAGGACCAAGTCATTTTTGTTTCCAAATCAAGATTCCAATCCATCCAAACACATACATATACATAATCAATCAATCAAATAACTTAAACAATTTAACAACAACATGTAATCATATAAATCATACAAACAAAGAATAATCCTCAATAGGATTTTCTCACAATCAATCACAACACAATGTTCCTTACTACCAAGAGAGGTTGAAGAGGATTATCTCCCTCTTTTTACTTAGAGGAGAAAACAAACAATAGAACTCCCTTGAAGCTCCCTTGAATTTTTAAATTCCACTAACACCAAAACCCTAAGGCATCAAACTTTCACAAGAATCACAATCAAAGCTTGGAAAAGGCATCTATGGTCACCATAGTGACCATGGATCACGAAAATGAAGAGAAAAAGAAAGAAGGATGGAAGCTTTACCTTAGAGCTTGAAGCTTTGTCTTGGATGACAATGGAGGAAAAGTTGGTTTTTGAAGGAAACCTTTCAAATAGAAGTTGTAGAGGAGGTTGAGAGGAGTATAGAAATGGTGTTTGGGAGGAGAAAAGATGAAGAGAAATGGTGAAGGAGGGGTTGAAATTTTCGTGGTTATGGAGGGGGGTAGAGAGAATGAGGAGAAAAAGCTTGAAAAAGATGAAGGTAGAGAAAGAAAGTGCATAGGAAAATGAATGAACACTTTTTGGTTTTTGAAATTAAAGTAGTATAATTAATTACATGAAAGCACAAATTTTCCCTTCTAAAGTGTGCAGAAGCAATTGTGAGTGGAGTGTGAGGGAGGAGAGAGAAAAATTGGTTAGCTTCCTTGGGAAGCTTGGAAGAAATTTCTTAGAAGCTTCCTTGAGAAGCTTTGCACATTTCTCAATAAAGTGCAAAGTAAGCTTGTCTCCTAAATTAAATACTCTTGAGCAGATGATTAATTATACTGTTAAAATTATTTTTTCAGTGAATAAAGGTTATAGTTGATAAAAATAATATTTTATTATTCATCGGATAATTTTATGATACAGCGATTTTATTTATCAGATAAACCTCGAAGAACGTAAACCTCGTAAACTATGTCCGACCTCAGGTTTAGTAAGATCCCCCATCGACACATCCACAGTTCAAGGTTTTCCAGCATCAGGGAAAACATTTCGTTATCTCGGCCCCGTTCAGCATGCACGTAAAACGAGAAATATACGAAAATATTTGACGTTTTCAGAAAAATTCACAAAAATTATCAAAAATCACAAATATTAAAAAATGACTAGTCATGATGAAAAAATGATTTCTGGAGTGTTTACACTGACTCTGCTTAGTGTGCACGTAAAATGAGAAATATATTAAAATATTTAACATTTTCGAAAAAATACAAAAAATTTCTCAAAAATCACAAATGTTATAAAATGACTATTTGTGATGAAACAAATAATTTTCGGAGCGTTTACACTGACTCTGCTCAGTATACACATAAAACGAGAAATATATTAAAATATTTGACATTTCCGAAAATATCTTGAAAAATTCCTAAAAATCTCAAATATTATAAAACGACTATTTATGATGAATGAGATAATTTTTGGGATGTTACACAATGTGCTATTAAGGAGATGTCCTCACCATGCATTTGAGGTTTAGCAGCAGGTGTAAATTTTTTATAATGGTTTGAATCATTCCACAAGACCTGTGGTGGATGCATCTGCAAGTGGGTCTTTAAATATCAAAACTCCTGAAGAGGCTCAAGAATTATTTGAGATAATGGCCACTAATGAGTATCAGGTTCCTAGTGGAAGAGCTACAATCAAACAGGGAATGTTGGAGCTTGGTGTTGTTGATACTATACTTGCACAGAATCATACTATGATGCAACACATTGTCAACCTTACTAAGCAAGTTAGTAATTTACAAGTAAATGCAATTAATCATCAAGGTCTGACTTGCAATTTTTGTGGAGGTAACCAGGTTAATGGTCAATGTGAGGCAAGGAATTTAGGTGTCAACATTTCAGAGCAAGTGAACTATATGAGTAATCTTTCAAGGCCATAAGGTAATCCTTATTCTAGTACTTACAATCCAGGCTGGAGGAATCATCCTAATTTCTCTTGGAAGAATCAAGCTATACCATTGAACGCTCAGCTCGAACAGAAGTCTCCGTTTGAGATTGCAATAAAGAAACTTTCTCTGTAGACCTCTATTTTTGTGCAACAGACTTCAGCTTTTATGGAGGAATCAAGAATTAATTTCAAGAATCATGAGACTACTATTAGAAGTCTTGAGAATCAAGTGGGGCAGATAATGAAACAGCTTCAAGAAAGACCTTCAGGTACCTTACTGAGTGATACTGTTGTCAATCCAAAGGAGCAATGTCATGCTATTACACTGAGAAGTGGTAAGACTTTGGAAAGACAAATAAAAGAAGCACCTGATTCAACAGAAAGTAAAAAAATTGATGTTCCTGTTGTGGATGTCTTAACTCAAGAATGCTATATTGAAGAAGCTAAAGAGGAACAATCGAGAGTGTAGAGAAAAATGAAAGACTTGGAGCTAAAGAAAATAGTTGATCCTTCACTCTATGCTAAACTTCCATACCCTCAAAGATTCAGGAATGAGATTCAAGAAAAGCAGTTTTCCAAGTTCTTAGAAGTCTTCAAGAAGTTGCAGATAAACATTCCTTTTGCTGAAACACTTGAGCAGATGCCCTCATATGCTAAATTCATGAAGGATTTGCTGTCAAAGAAGAAGAAGTTGGAAGAAGATGAGACTGTAGCACTTACTGAGGAGTGCAGTGCCATTATTCAGAGGAAACTGTCACCAAAATTGAAAGATCCAGGTAGTTTCACTATTCCTTGCACCATTGGAAAGCTGACTATTGAGAAAGCTCTATGTGACTTAGGGGCTAGTATCAATTTGATGCCATTGTCTATCTTGCGCAAGCTGGGAATTGATAAAGTTAAGCCCTCAATGGTTTCTCTTCAATTAGCAGATCGACCAGTCAGACATCTATACGGTATTATGGAAGATTTGCTAGTGAATGTTGATAAATTTATTTTTCCAGTTGACTTTGTAATCTTGGATATAGACGAGGATACTGATATCCCGTTAATTCTGGGGAGACCATTCCTAGCAACATCAGGAGTGTTGATTGATGTCCCAAGAGAAGAGGTTATTTTGAAGGTAGATGGAGATCAAGTGGCTATAAATGTCTTTAATAAGTCTACCCTAATATCAGATCTTTATGCTCCTGTTAATTGCATTCAAGGTAAATTTCAAAGGGATTGGATGGTAAGAACTCTTCTTCGTCCATTAATGTTGATTCTTCCGCTTCCAAGATTGTTGATGAAAAAGAGAAAGATCTTCCCCTTATCCATGGTTCATTGCAAGTTAATCCTTTACCTGTTGAAAAATTGAGACCTCCATGGCCTGATGAGATTTCCCGTGTTAAGGTATGTTCAGAACAATCAGGTTTAAGTCAAGTTCCAAACACTTGTGGGGATTCTAAAGGCAGTGATAGAGTATGGAGGCAAAGAGCTGATAAGAGAAAAATGTCATCCTACTTCTCTTGCTTCAAGCCATCATGATTAATTGAGAAAAGGCAACGTCAAGCTAATGATGTTAAATAAGCACTTTTTGGAAGGCAACCCAAATTTTCTCTCTTTTTCTCTTTTATTTTTATTTTTATTTTTATTTTGTCATTTCTTATTTTCTTGACTAACATTTTTTTGTTTTTGTTTTGAAGATAGTGTTGAGTTGGCTTAGGTGCCTCCCTGAGTTCGGAGCCTTTGTAGGGGGATATATATAGTTGTCGGCCACCAAAAAGAGTTTTTCTTTTCCTTTCTTGTATTTAATTCATTTAGTTATTTGTTTTAATTAGTTTTGATTTTGTCATCATCACCCATTTTGTGTTTTTTGTCTTTGTGTGAAACTGTGCATGCTAGTGTATTTATTTGAATATCCAATGATTGTTTAAATTGTGGATTGATCTAATTTCTTGGGATAACACATGAGAATTTATGAGTTGCATTTATCTCTATTATTTCAATTGTGTATGGATGTTCTTCCTATTTTTATGATTGATAGACCTTAGAATTTAATTGTATGTCAGGCTTAGAGAAAGTTTATGAAAATGCATACGTGTGGATGATTTGCATCTAGAAGTTGGTTGATTCTCTCTTGAGGTGAAATCCTAGGCAATGCATGATTAAAGAAATGATAACGGCCTTCTTTGGACCGTTTAAGCCTTTCAAGCTAACCTGTATACACAGTATATCCTTAGATCCCTTTTGCAGCCTTGTTATTGTTTGGCTTTTATTTCTTTTCTTTACCCACATTTTCCTTTTCCCATACACACACAAAAAAAAGAAAAAAAAATTTCCTCTCTTACATAACCTTTGTTGAGTGCATATCTTGTATTATTTTATTATTCAAACTATTGTTATTTTTGTGCATAAAGTATTTCAGGAGCTATGAAAAAGAAAAAAGAATTGAAAAAAAAGAGAAGTTTCACCCAAAGTATTGCAAAGAAATAAGTTTGGGGGTGGAGGTTGCTGAAAAAGGAAAAAAAAGAAAAGAAAAGAAAAAGAAAGGAAGTGAATTATGTGTTGTTTCTTATGCTCCGTTTTACACTTGTCTTATATTTTGAGGCTTGAATTTTGAACTTTGTATGATTTTGTATCTCAACTTTTGTTTTCATTTTCCTACTACTTCTTTCTTAACCCATACCCTTAGTCTTACATTACAAGCTTTTAAAGACCCTTTTGATCTTTGGTTGTGTGCTGTTTGCATTAGTAGAGAGAGATAAAAAAAATAACCCTATGAATGTGGGTTTGATGTGCACTTGCAGTTTTATAAACCTATCTGAGCTTGTACTTTATGAGGAGATTAGGTCTTTCATTCATATTTTTGGGAAGTTATTTGTGCATAAGAGTTGCATGTGAGAGACAATGTGATAATTGAATTATTTATGTGTGATACTTTGAAATTAGATTGTGAAGCAATTTCTGAGAATATGAATGATTTTTAATTCCCGGTGTTGCCATGTTTGAGTTAGTGTGTTTTGAGTTTTTATTTGTTTAGTTTTTTTTGTTTTGTTTTGTTTTTATTTTTGTTTTTACTTGAAGACAACCAAAAGTTTAAGTTTGGGGGAGTGATGAACCTACAAAAATTCATATTTTTACGGTTCAAAATCTTCAGTTTTCATCCTCTTTTAATCTTTTATTTAGTTTTGTTCTTAAATTTTATTATGTTTTTATTATTGTAATTATGTTTTTATTATGTTTTTTATGTGTTTTTGATAGGTTTTACACATGAAAAGAGATTGGATGCTTAAAGAAGTAAGAAATAAAAGAAATAAGTTTTCAAGATAAATCATCAGATTTTGTGCAAAAATAAGAAATTCCTGAAGATAAATATTTGAAGAATTCTTATCATATTTTTAGATGCTAATTAGAGCTTTAATTAGATGTAAAATCTTAAACAAGGATTAGATTGAAGATTGGATAAGGATTCTCAAAGAGATTTGATTTGGAGCAAAATTCAGATTCTTGCACTATCCTGACCATTCTTCATTAATTGAGTCATATCTTGGGTTACAGAGATCAGATCGACTAATCGTTTGTGGCATTGGAAAGATAACAGAAAATCCTACAACTTCTCTGTTGAGATCAAGGGAAAATTAGGCCATTTGGAGGGTGAGAAAAATCATGCAAGTCAGATACGAAAATCTGTCAGCTTTTCTATAAAAGGGGAAAAAATGAGTTTAGCAAAGAAGCTCTCTTTTTACACACTCTTAGACACTTAGACAGAACGCAGTAACCATTAAGAGGCATAAACCCTAATGTGGTGTGGGCGCATTTAGGCTTGAAGATTAGAGATTTTCTTCAACCTTTCCACCTTTCTACAATGAAGTTTGTCATATTCTTTCCTTTGTATTCTTCTTTTTCCATATGTAACTAAATCCTTTTTCGTTAGGGTGATGATGAATCTTATTCTTGGATGATGTAAATTCTTTTATGGGTTTAATCAATATTTTTATTTCATGATTTATGTGTTTATCTCTTTTCTTAATACTTTTCTAAATCTGGCCAATTTAGGAATGATTTTTGAGTTTATGTATGATTTGAAAAAATTTGCATGAACTTAGAACTT
The DNA here is from genome assembly GCA_029884595.1 of Ormosia semicastrata. NCBI lineage: Eukaryota > Viridiplantae > Streptophyta > Magnoliopsida > Fabales > Fabaceae > Ormosia > Ormosia semicastrata. The sequence continues at coordinate 49,131,697 of JAQQTO010000053.1, read as the reverse complement.
GTGATAAACACCATAATTTCTACAATCTCTAGGAATAGACGTTGTGAGTTATGTGGTCTTTCTTTTAATTCCTTTCTTCTTGATAATGTCTTTCTATTTGGGATTAAACTAAGGGATTAGTTAATTCCAAACAGCTTAAGAGGATTAATATACCAAGTGATTAGTTATTAATTAATTTTGGGAATTGACCATAAATTATTAGAATAGGACTTGATTAAACTAATTTTTGATTTTGTATTTAAAGAGTTCAAGTGAAATCTGACCTCTAACCTTTTCATATCATTATTTTCCAACTCAACCCAATTAATTAAATTTGGCTTTTGTTATTTTTGTTTATTCTTTCTTTTTATTGTTTTTATCAACTCTATTTTTGTTAGCTTAAATAATGTTATTTTCAGTGAATTTAGTAATTGATAACATAATCCTCGTGGGAACGATACTTTACTCACTTTTTATTACTTTTGTCGATTTGGTACACTTGCCAATTTCACATTAGAAGCCATAAATATTGTAGTCAAACTACTAAAACTAGTTTTACTAATCTATATCTATATGTTCGTGTTTTAGAAAAATTGTGAGTGATGGGTCTACGGTAAACCCAATAATATTGATGGGTTGAACTTTGGAGTTGATCCCAACCACCGACCCTGTCTTCCCTAAGCAGCTTATTGTGAACTTTTGTTTTCTGTTGGACTAACATAACTAAAAGATGACAAATCTAATAAGTTCAACACCCATAATCATAAGAGTGCCTCTCTATCGAAGAATTTAGTTCGCTAGAAAGTACTCACTAAGAGAAGTATTCTTAGTATCCCAAGTGATAATTAGTCATATATGTCACACCCAAAAAGTATAGAAAAATTCTTCTAGTTAGTTATTTGTTTGTTATTTTATTTTTGTTATACACTAAGTATAGTTAGTTATTGTATTTAGCCTTAATTATATTTTGGCTCTATCAAATTTTACTAAACTTTAATTCTGGTCCTTAATTTTCATTACAGGAATATTATACCATTTGTTTTAAAGTTTATGCTAATAAATCTCAATTTATAAATAAAACAAGCATTTGACTTGAGAAAAATTCTAATAAGTCAGATTTTTTTTTTGCTAGAATTGTTATTAGGATGAATTGTTATTGTTATTAGAATATAACTATGTGCTAGAATTCTAATAATTCAACTTTTAAAATATTGGCACTATATTACAAAGACTTATTATTTTATTATAAAAGTGTTTTGTAAAACTTGTAGGTACCTCCTAACGACAACTTTAGTGTTTACCCCCTCTTCCAAAAAAAAAAATCTTTTATTTAATATATTGTAGTAAAATGATGTATTAACACAAGGTAAAATGGAGATAATACCTTCAAATGAAGGCTATATATATCGTGCCAGCAAGTACCTGTAGGCAAGCTTGAACTTAGGCACTAGTTGCAACTTCATTTTCTCACATCATAGATATCCATATGTTTCCCATTTAGAAGGCATAGTACTACTAAGGAGATATAAAACTCGAAGGCTAACTTCTAAAGAATAAAATTATTAATGTTAGCAAATTTTTGCAGCAGTTATTATTTCTCAAATAGTGGGAATAAAAAGGACTACTTCTCAAGCATTTTCATTTTCCATTCAACTTGGCTGTCTTGAATTTTTTCTTTTCATGAGAATTTCTGATGTTGTAATGCAGTTGCTTGCGTTGTCTTGGAACCCACTTCCAAGAGAGCAACTAAAAAGACACACTTAAGATAATTTTCTCCACAGAAGTTATCCATTGAGGCTAGAAGAGTTTAGTTTCCATTTTCTAGCAATGATTAACTATCAAAAATGTTATTTTTATACTTTATTTTTTATATTTATTTTGCTCGACACTTTCTTCTTATGAAAAAAAGTAACTTCCTCTCTTTTTTTCATAAAAATATTAAATTGCTAGATTGAATGTTTTGTGTAAGTATCGCTACCTTGGAAAAAGACTAATAATCATTAGTTTCCTTTATTCGTTATCCAGTTATCTTAGCTTTAACAATGGACAAATATTAGATTACTTTGTCATGAAATACACCTCAATATGAAGAAGGGCTTAGGGGCTTTCTAGATTTTGCATTTGCACATCAATCGGTTGACGGTAGAATTATATGCCTATGTCCTAGTTGTCGTTTCAATCAATAGGAAACTAGAGAAGTGGTCTATGATCATTTGCTCTATAAACTATTTCCTAAAGGGTACACTACTTGGATCCGTCATAGGGAGTTAGCTACAAGAGAAGATATTAATATTAATAGGACACATGCACTGGATGAGACTTTGTCTTGTGAAGATCTAATGCGAAACATGATAAATGATGCTTCTGGGGTCAACAGGCACTATGCCAATAATGACTTCCCTACATCAAATGTAGTAACGGATGAAGGGGTAGGAAGCATGCCAAATACAAGTCATGGACAAAATGACAAATGCAAAGAGTTTTATGAGCTAATTAGAGATGAAGAACAAGAATTATACAATGGGTGTACCAAGTACTCAAAGTTGTCATTTTTTGTGAAATTGTATCACATAAAATGCTTGTGTGGATTGAGTAACAAGTCAATGTCTATAATTATAGAACTATTACATGATGCCTTTGAGAATGCGAAGATTCCTTCTTTATTTTACGAGGCCAAGAAGTTCATCAACAAATTTGGCCTAAATTGCATTAAGATACGTGCATGCCCTAATAATTGTATATTGTATCCGGTTGATGATAAAAAAGAGCAATCATGTAAATATTGTGGCCCATCTAGATGGAAGCCAAGGTCTAAGGGAGGAGGAAATAACACATCTGTTGGTTGAAAGAAGCAAAAATAAGTGTTGCAAAAGTTCTACGCTACTTTCCATTAAAACCACGATTGCAAAGATTGTTTATGTCTTCCAAGACTGCTTCTGATATGAGATGGCATGATGAAGATGATAACAAAGATGACCTAAAGCATGGAAGAAATTTGATGAAATACACACTCAAGTTGCTTTGGATCCAAGAAATGCATGCCTTAGTTTAGCCACTAATGGCTTCAATCCCTTTGGAAATTTGAGTACCAATTACAGTATTTGGTCGGTGATCCTAATTCTATACAACACCCCACCTTGGAAGTGTATGTAACAAACTTCCTTTATCCTTTCAATGATCATACCGGGTAAGTGTAACACCCTAAATTTTGACTATGTTAATAGTAATAGCAGAATTATACTGTTTTGTATTTTTTTGTGTTATAAAAATAATTTGACTGTTCTGAGATCATTTTTGATCATTTTGTGTGATTTGCTTCGAGTAAAAAAAATAATAATTTTTTTAACAAAAAAAAATCTTATTTTAATTAATTGGAGCTGGGGGATCTTACTAAACCCAATTCTGATTGATATATATATATTAATCTTTTAATATTTAGAATTTAATCGTAATAAAATAATTTTATATTATTATAATATTATTTTATGTGACAGTACCTACTACCTTAGAAACAGTATAAATCTACTTCAAAATGGTCTAGGACCCGAAAAAGTCTGTGGGACTCGCATTTAGAGTAGCAGTCAACGATTCTGACTGGACAAAATTCTAAACTAATAAGAATCATTCAAAATAGGTGGCTTGACTATTTTAAACCAATAGGAAGTAGTCAAACAAAGAAGCATAGACTTCAATATGGACCCTTGGATAAAAAGTATGATTTAGATGCTTTTGATCATAACCGTTGATCCGATCAATGGTGGAAAACGAATCTTGATAAAACCACTAAGTAATATCTACTGTAGATGGAATCAATGGATAGAAAATCAAGTTGATTTCAAAGGCTAAGATGAAGTCAACAATAGTGGTTTGACTTTGTTTAGTAACTAATTAAACCTAATTTGGTTAATCTAATGGCCTAATTAACAAGTTAAGTAAACTAACTTAATTATTAATTAGTTATAATCTAATTCTTAATTAGATATTCTAATTTTAATTAGAGGTTATGATATAGGTAATTATATGTCTAATTAATTAGTTATGTAATTGGATAATTAATTAAGATTGATTAGGAAACTTAACCTAATTAATTAACTAATTAATTAGCAAGTAATTAGACTTAAAGTGAAATTAAATTAAGCCCCTAAACCCACTTGAAACCCACGTCCAAGAGGCCTTGTTCCACTATGTACTCCATTATTCTAGGTCCATCTAAGTAACCAAATGTGACATAAGCCATGTGCTCTCAAGTGTGAAACCAATTGGATATTTTATTTCATGCAAATCCTTTCATTTCTCCTACACACTCACACGGTAGCCCACACTAATTTTTTGCATGCAATATTCACTTTTCTCTCACATCAAAAAGCTTTCATTATTCCTCTCAAAATTTCCCAAGAACCCAAGCATACTTTCCTTCCATTTTCTCTCCATAGGTTCAGCCCCAACACCTATATTCACCATCCATCATCTATAATTTTCACTCTCATCATTTCCTAAAGCTAGACAACCTTCTAAACACTTTCCATTTAGGAAGTTTTTCCAAAATCTCACTCTAAGTGCTTCAAAATCCAACTTCTATCTTACTTCCCTAAAGGTAAACTTTGGTTTTTATGGTTTAAATTCATGTTTGTGATTTTCTAAACCATGTTTGTTCCATGGTTTGTCTTTATTAAGTTTTGTTTGTGATTTTACTAATTGTTTTAGAATTGTTAGGAATTGATTGTGAGTTGTACGAAATCAAGGAGAAGGAGAGGAGCTTGAAAGACTTGTCTTCAAGAGGTAAGAGAGAGATTTTACCTCACCAACCAAGTTTTGGTGGTGTGGGGATGGTTTTGTTTGGTGAAAAATCCATAAGGGTTTATTCACCTATTGTTTGATGCTCTTTGATTGTGTTTATGATGTGTATGATTTTGTTTCTATGCTTGCATGTGTGATAATATGCTTAAAGCTTTGATATTATGTGTGTATGTATAATTATGAAAGCATGAGGATGTATGTATAATTTAGGATGTGAACAACATGATGAATCGATTGTATGAGTGCTCCAAAGAGCACTGAGGCTCACGGCCATACCATGGAAAAAAGGACCAAAGTCCTCAAACTGATGAATTAAAATGAGAACTGAGAGATTTAAATGAATTCGAAAAAGTTTGAGTATAGCAAAGTAAAATAATTTTTATGTGAAGTAAAGAAAAGAAATAACAATTTTTGGGAAACAATACAAATACTTATTTTTAGAGGGGTTATACCATAAATTTTTATAAAAGAGGGACTAAATTGTAAATATTATGTAAATAAGGGACCATTGTATAAATACTTATTTTAGAGGGGTCATACTGTAAATATTATTTTTAGAGAGGTCATATTGCAAATATGAATTTTATGAGGGACTATTTCATAAATATGATTTTTATGAAGGACTATTTCGTAAAAATGATTTTTATGAGGGACTATTTCGTAAATATAATTTTTATGAGGGACTATTCTGTAAATATTATTTTTTGAGAGACCATTTTGGAAATATTAATTGAAAAAGGACTAAAACGTAATTATTATGTTTTTGAGAGACTATTATGCAAATATGAAAAATAAAGTGAATTTTTAGTATTAAATGAGAAAAATGGTACTTTTGGATTTAAAACGTATGAAAAATATTTACGCTATTGGAAAATGTTGAAAAATCACTATGCGATTTGAAAAGGCGACAAAATTGAGTCGCGATTGAGAAAACGCGAAAATATGACTATGCGATTAAAATACAATAATAATACTGTTAGATTAATGTGTGGACCCCGAATATGTGATATGAATTGGAAATGTGAATAGTGCATAGTACATGCATTGGAAAGGTCCGATGGACTGTATGAGGCTAGTTGCCTAGGAGAGACTACACCTCCTGAGTGGGTGCGATATGCGTAGTGTAAGTCACTAGTTGACCTTGGAGGCATTGGGGTGCGGTTTGCCTACATTGGGCAGTTGGTAGCTCTTCTGTGCCATAGGTTAGACCGACGCAATACACTAATGATCCTAACCGAGACACTATCCTTAATCAATATCTGATACAGACTGTCATGTATATGCTGGATGTGCAAGACTGAGCACGTGATCTGAGGCATGTTGGTACTGACAAACCTTTTCGATCACTCTCTCCGATCTGAATTGTAGCTCCATGGAGTAGGAAATTGAGTCCGTGTGCATACATATAGTGATTTGAGGGTATTATCGTAATTTTTGTTTATGATAATTGAACTGTTGATTATTTGGTTGGTGTTAGTGGCATGGTTGTAAATATTGTTTACTTCATGAATTCTATTGATAAATGATATTGATGGCATAACTGTAATTATAGTATGATAGTTGTGTGAGATATTATATGTGTTTATCTTCATTGCTACCATATTGGTATTGGCTTAGGTGATCTCACCTCTTTGTATGCATGTTCCGTATTATATTTATATTTGTTAAGACGTCGAGTAAGAAGTGGAGCGAGAAGCTGAGGAGGAGCAGATTCCTGCTGAGGACATTGAGTTTTGAAGAGATGGAGATGCTTAGTTTCCTTGGCAACATGAAGCTGACATTCATTGGAGGAGATGAGGCGTGGACTGTTGATTTAGAGAGAGAGAGAGTATTTACTATATGGGAGACCTAAATATTAGATTGAGTAGGCAACATTTAGGACACCTTTACTTTTCTGTTAATATTTTTGTACAACTAGAGCTCCCAATATCTATTAGGCAGTATTGGGGAGCTTACTATCGTACTCCCAGTGCGATTAGTATTGTGTCGTCTGCTCGGACACCTGTCCGTAGGACTGCACATCATGATGGATTCCTATATACTGAGGAATCTGAGGAGGACCCGTCTGAGGGTTCTACTGTCTAGTAGGACTTGGGCAATATGTTAGTTTAAGTTAAAGTTTAAATGTTTTGAAAGTCTAGTTTGTAAAATATTTAAGTATGACAATACTAAAGGCTTGTATGTATATATGATGTAAATTATTTGTGACAATATTGTTATGTTTTTATTTTTTGCTAAGTTTATCTTATTCCCATCAAGAAATTTTATAACTCGTATTAATATTACAAGCACGATTTCTAATTGAGGGGTAATTTGGTAATTAAGCAACACCAAGTGTGGCGCCTTAAGTAGGGTGTTACATTAGTTGGTATCAGAGCCCAAGGTTGAGTCTTTTGGGTTTGTGGTTAGGTCTGTCTTGTCTAAGTTGTGTGATTCTCTATAATTGTTTTCCGAAAGCAAAACAATATTGTTTGAAGACTGACCCTCACTTTTCTTTGTGTTGTTTAGTCTGATTGATAGAACGAAATGGCTGGACACGGAAGAGGACGCATGAATGCGAGGGCAGTAGCTGGAAATACCAGCAACGATAATTAGAATATGGCTACAGCTGTAGCAGCAATACAACGAATGGCCGAGGTTGTTGCACAACAGAACCAAAGAGCGAATGATGATGCTCACAGCTTATCGGAATTTCAGAGGAACAATCCACCGAAATTTCATGGAGAGTTTGATCCAGAGAAGGCTGATCTGTGGATCAAGGAACTGGAGAAGATATTTGACGGCATGGGATGTACTGATGAGCGGAAGCTTACTTTTGCGACGTTCGTGTTAGTCGGTGATGGAGAGGCTTGGTGGGCAGGAGCCCGTAGATTAATTCAAGCTGAAGGGAGAGTTGTGACATGGCAACTCTTTAGACAGAAATTTCTGGGGAAATATTTCCCAGCCAGTGTTCGAAATGCTAAGGAGATGGAATTCCTTAGTCTGAGACAAGAAGCGATGACCATGAGTGAGTACGCTGCAAGGTTCGAAAACTTATCTAAGTTTTCGAGGTACTTCCAAATGCATCTAGATGAGGAGTGGAAATGTAGGAAATTCAAAGAGGGGCTGAGGCTTGACATTAAGCGAGCATTAGCAACTGTAGATATCGATCAGTTTCCGGTATTGCTAGATAAGTGCCGAAAGGTCAAAGAGATTGATCATCCGCGAGAGGCTAGAAATAAGAACTTTGGACTAGCACGGTTCCAATGAGGAAAGAGTAGCGGTGGCAACCGTTACCAACAGAAACCATATACTAAACCAGTAGTAAGTCAGAATCGGCAACAATCATTTGGAGGAATTTCAAGTGGTAGTAGAGCAGTTTCAACTGGAACTTCTACACTTAAATGTTTTAAGTATGGGAAAGGACATTTCACCAGGGACTGTCAGCATAAGGGGTGATTTGTTATTGATGTGGGAAGCCGGGACATTTCTCTAAAGAGTGTGATCAGCAGAAAGCGGAGCCATCAGTAGGTAGTGTTCGCACTGCAAGGCCACAGGCGGGTGGTCGAGTGTATACTATGAGCGGGGAGGAAGCCGCTAAATCCGAGGACTTGACAATGGAGGAGTGTGTTATTGAAGGTAATCCTTTAACAGTATTATATGATTCGGGAGCAACGCATTCTTTCATTGCATGTGATTATGTGGAGTGTTTGGGATTAACTGTGACTACATTGCCGTATGATTTGAGTGTTAGTGATCCTACTGATAAGCCTGTGATAACTACAGAAGTATGCTTGAATTGCCCTGTATCTGTTAGAGATAGGATCTTTTATGTGGATTTGATCTGTTTGCCTCTTTCCAAGATTAATGTAATCTTAGGAATGGATTGGTTGTCTTCCAACCATATCTTGATAGACTGTTCGAATAAGACATTAGTTTTTCCTGAGGTTAAGGATTCTAGATTCCTAACGACTACTCAAGTGGAGGCTTGTTTAAAGGAAGGAGATCAAGGGTACTTGTTGATGTCTTCTTTGGAGGTTCAATGTGAAGACGTTCTGAAGGATATTTTCGTAGTGAATGAGTTTCCTGAAGTGTTTCCTGAAGATATACCTGGACTACCGCCAAAAAGGGAGATTGAATTCTCTATTGATTTGGTACCTAGAGCTGGACCTATATCTATGGCGCTTTCTCGGATTTCGCCAGTAGAGTTGGCAGAACTTAAGAAGCAGTTGGAGGATTTGTTGGAGAAGCAATTTGTGAGACCAAGTGTATCACCTTGGGGAGCTCTAGTGTTATTGGTAAAGAAGAAGGATGGGACTTCTCGTCTATGTGTAGACTACCGGCAATTGAACAAGATTACAATCAAGAACAAGTATCTACTACTAAGAATCGATGATCTGATGGACTAATTGCGAGGAGCCGCAATATTTTCTAAGATTGATTTACGTTCTGGTTATCACCAGATACGTATGAAGGTGGAGGATATCCCAAAGACTGCGTTTCGGATATGATATGGGCATTACGAGTATCAAGTGATGCCTTTTGGTGTGACTAATGCACCTGCGATATTTATGGACTTTATGAACCGGATTTTCCGTTCGTACTTGGATAAGTTTATTGTTGTCTCTGTTGATGACATCTTGATTTATTCTCGAAGTCAGGAGGAGCATGCTGAACATCTCAGAGTGGTTCTCCAGATTTTGAAGGAGAATAAGTTGTATGCCAAGTTGTCCTAATGTGAATTTTGGTTGAGTGAAGTACAATTTTTGGGGCATGTTATATCGGCGGATGGAATTGAAGTTGATGCTTCAAAGGTGGAGACAGTTGTAGAATGGGAAAGACTGAAGACTATATTAGAAATCTGTAGTTTCATCGGATTGACCGGTTACTATCGATGATTTATTGAAGGGTTTTCGAAGATTGCAGGACCTCTTACCCAACTTACACGAAAGAATCAACCGTTTGCATAGACTGAAGCATGTGAGGAAAGTTTTCAGGAGTTAAAACGATGAATGACTACTTCACTGGTTTTGATTCTGCCTGATCTGAATGAACCTTTCGAGGTATATTGTGATGCTTTGTATCAAGGGTTAGGTTGTGTACATATGCAAAATCGTAAGGTTGTGGCATATGCGTCGAGGAAGTTGAAAGTGCATGAGAGGAATTATCCAACTCATGACTTCGAGTTGGCAGCAGTAGTGTTTGCATTGAAGATGTGGAGACATTTTCTCTATGGGACAACATTCACTGTTTTTAGTGACCATAAAAGTTTGAAGTATTTGTTTGACTAGAAAGAGTTAAACATGAGACAAAGGCGTTGGCTCGAGTTTCTGAAAGACTATGACTTTCAGTTACAATATCATCCCGGGAAGGCGAATGTCGTAGCGGATGCTTTGAGTAGGAAAGCGCTTAATGCTTCTGTTATGATGATGAAGGAGAAGGAATTGATAAAAGAGTTTCGGGATATACAATTATCTATGAAGTTAACACTGGGGAAGATGTGTTTGAACATGATCACTATTTCGAATGACTTGATGGACAGAATACGAGAAGGACAAAACAGTGATCAGTATTTGCAAGAAGCAAAGGAAGCAAGAAGTCAAGGAGCAGAATTGGAATTCAGCGAAGGTGTCGTTGGAATTTTGAAGTTCAAAGGAAGAGTTTGTGTACTAAACGATCTAGAACTGAGTAGATCGATTTTAGATGAAGCTCACAGAAGTAAATTGAGTATGCATCTAGGAGCCACGAAGATGTACCAAGATTTGAAACAGCTGTATTGGTGGCAAGGAAAGAAGAGGGATGTCGCAGAATATGTATCATTCTATTTGATTTGTTAGAAGGCCAAAGTGAAACATCAGAGACCATCAGGAATGTTGCAACCTTTGCCTATTCCTGAGTAGAAATGGGATGACATAGCAATGGATTTCGTCATGGGACTACCAAAAACTTGGAAGGGTCACGATTCTATATGGGTAATTATTGATCAGCTTACAAAGTCGGCGCACTTTTTATCGATTAATATTAAGTACTTAATGGAGAAGTTACCTCAAGTGTACATCAATGAAATTGTCAGACTTCATGGTGTACCATCCAGTATAATTTCTGATCGAGATCCGTGATTTACATCGAGATTCTGGAACAGTTTGCAAGAAGCAATAGGAACAAAGTTACGTTTGAGTTCTGCTTACCATCCACAAACAGATGGTCAGTCAGAAAGGACGATTCAGTCATTGGAGGACTTGTTGAGGACTTGTGTTCTAGAGCAAACTGGTTGTTGGGATGAATTTCTACCGTTGATAGAGTTCACCTACAACAATAGTTTCCATTCGAGCATAGGGATGGCACCCTATGAGGCATTATATGGGAGGAGATGCAGAACACCGTTGTGTTGGTACCATGATGGTGAAAGTACTGTGGTAGGACCTGAATTTGTGCAACAGACTACTGAGAAAGTGAAGATGATCCAAGACAAGATGAGGACAACTCAGATGTAGCAAAAGAGTTATGCAGATAAAAGACGAAGACCGCTTGAATTTGAAGAAGGTGACCATGTATTTCTACGTGTGACGCCTATGATTGGAGTTGGACGGGTAATCAAGTCAAGAAAGCTCACTTCAAAGTTTATCGGTCCGTATCAGATACTTCATCGGGTAGGTCCGGTAGCTTATCAGATTGCACTACCACCGTTCTTATCAAATCTTCATAATGTGTTTCACGTATCACAACTACGGAAATATATTTCTGATCCGACTCATGTTATTGAGCCAAACACCGTACAACTGAAGGAGAATTTGACCTATGAGACGTTTCCAGTCAAGATTGAAGATCGAAGGATAAAACAACTTCGAAGAAAGGATATCACATTGGTTAAAGTGGTATGGAACGATATAAGTGGTGAAGCCACATGGGAGTTAGAAGATAAGATAAGAGAGCAGTATCCTTTTTTATTTTGAATATGTGTCAAGTTTCAAGGACGAAACTTATTTTTAGAGGGGGAGAGTTGTAACAACCCAAATTCTGACTATGTTAATAGTAATAGTAGAATTACACTGTTTTGTATTTTCTGTGTGTTATAAAAATAATTTGACTGTTCTGAGATCATTTTTGATCATTTTGTGTGATTTGCTTCGAGTCAAGAAAATAATAATTTTCGTAATCGAAAAAATCTTATTTTAATTAATTGGAGCTGAGGGATCTTACTAAACTCAATTTCGATTGATATATATATTAATCTTTTAATTTTTAGGATTTAACTGTGTAATAAAATAATTTTATATTATTATAATATTATTTTATGTGACAGTACCTATTGTCTTAAAAATAGTAGAAATCTGCTTCAAAATAGTCTAGGACCTGAAAAAGTCTGTGGGACCTGTGTTTAGAGTAGCAGTCAACGATTCTGACTAGACAGAATTCTAAACCAATAAGAATCAGTCAAAATAGGTGGCTTGACTATTTTAAACCAATAGGAAGTAGTCAAACAAAGAAGCATAGACTTCAATACGGACCCTTGGATAAAAAGCATGATTTAGATGCTTTTGATCATAACCGTTAATCCGATCAATGGTGTAAAACGAATCCTGATAAAACCACTAAGTAATATCCACCGTAGATGGAATCAATGGATAGAAAACCAAGTTAATTTCAATGGCTAAGATGAAGTCAACAATAGTGGCTTGACTTTGTTTAGTAACTAATTAAACCTAATTTGGTTAATCTAATGGCCTAATTAACAAGCTAAGTAAACTAACTTAATTATTAATTAGTTATAATCTAATTCTTAATTAGATATCCTAATTCTAATTAGAGGTTATGATATAGGTAATTATATGTCTAATTAATTAGTTATGTAATTGGATAATTAATTAAGATTGATTAGGAAACTTAACCTAATTAATTAACTAATTAATTAACAAGTAATTAGACTTAAAGTGAAATGAAATTAAGCCCCTAAACCCACTTGAAACCCACGGCCAAGAGGCCTTGTTCCACCATGTTCTCCATTGTTCTAGGTCCATCTAAGTAACCAAATGTGACATAAGCCATGTGCTCTCAAGTGTGAAACCAATTGGATATTTTATTTCATGCAAATCCTTTCATTTCTCCTACACACTCACATGGCAGCCCACTCTAATTTTTTGCATGCAATATTCACTTTTCTTTCACATCAAAAAGCTTTCATTATTCCTCTCAAAATTTCCCAAGAACCCAAGCATACTTTCCTTCCATTTTCTCTCCATAGGTTCGGCCCCAACACCTATATTCACCATCCATCATCTATAATTTTCACACTTATCATTTCCTAAAGCTAGACAACCTTCTAAACACTTTCCATTTAGGAAGTTTTTCCAAAATCCCACTCTAAGTGTTTCAAAATCCAGCTTCTATCTTACTTCCCTAGAGGTAAACTTTGGTTTTTATGGTTTAAATTCATGTTTGTGATTTTCTAAACCATGTTTGTTCCATGGTTTGTCTTTATTAAGTTTTGTTTGTGATTTTACTAATTATTTTAGAATTGTTAGGAATTGATTGTGAGTTGTACGAAATCAAGGAGAAGGAGAGAAGCTTGAAAGACTTGTCTTCAAGAGGTGAGAGGGAGATTTTACCTCACCAACCAAGTTTTGGTGGTGTGGGGATGGTTTTGTTCGGTGAAAAATCCATAAGGGTTTATTCACCTATTGTTTGATGCTCTTTGATTGTGTTTGTGATGTGTATGATTTTGTTTCTATGCTTGCATGTGTGATAATATGCTTAAAGCTTTGATATTATGTGTGTATGTATAATTATGAAAGCATGAGGATGTATGTATAATTTAGGATGTGAACAACATGATGAATCAATTGTATGAGTGCTCCAAAGAGCACTGAGGCATACAACCATACCATGGAAAAGAGGACCAAAGTCCTCAAACTGATGAATTAAAATGAGAACTGAGAGATTTAAATGAATTCAAAAAAGTTTGAGTATAGCAAAGTAAAATGATTTTTATGTGAAGTAAAGAAAAGAAATAACAATTTTTGGGAAATAATATAAATACTTATTTTTAGAGGGGTTATACCACAAATTTTTATAAAAGAGCGACTAAATTATAAATATTATGTAAATAAGGGGTTGTTGTATAAATACTTATTTTAGAGGGGTCATATTTCAAATATTATTTTTAGAGAGGTCATATTGTAAATATGAATTTTATGAGAGACTATTTCGTAAATATGAATTTTATGAGGGACTATTTCGTAAATATGATTTTTATGAGGGACTATTTTGTAAATATAATTTTTATGAGGGACTATTCTATAAATATTATTTTATGAGGGACCATTTTGGAAATATTAATTGAAAAGGACTAAAACATAATTATTATATTTTTGAGGGGCTATTATACAAATATGAAAAATAAAGTGAATTTTTAGTATTAAATGAGAAAAATAGTATTTTTGGATTTAAAACGTATGAAAAAATTTACGCGATTGGAAAATGTTGAAAAATCGCTATGTGATTTGAAAAGGTGACAAAATTGAGTTGCGATTGAGAAAACGCGAAAATATGACTACGTATTAAAATACAGTAATAATACTATTAGATTAATGTGTGGACCCCGAATATGTGATATGAATTGGAAATGTGAATAGTGCATAGTACATGCATTAAAAAGGTCTGATGGAGTGTATGAGGCTAGTTGCCTAGGAGAGACTACACCTCCTGAGTGGGTGCGATATGCGTAGTGTAAGTCACTAGTTGACCTTGGGGGCATTGGGGTGGGGTTTGCCTACAATGGGCAATTGGTAGCTCTTCTGTGCCATAGGTTAGACCGACGCAACACACTAATGATCCTAACCGAGACACTATCCTTAATCAATATCTGATACAGACTGTTGTGTATATGCTGGATGTGCAAGACTGAGCACGTGATCTGAGGCATGTTGGTACCGACAAACCTTTTCGATCACTCTCTCCGATCTGAGTTGTAGCTCCATGGAGTAGGAAATTGAGTCTGTGTGCATACATATAGTGATTTGAGGGTATTATCATAATTTCTGTTTATGATAATTGAACTGTTGATTATTTGGTTGTTGTTAGTGTCATGGTTGTAAATATTGTTTACTTCATGAATTCTATTGATAAATGATATTGATGGCATAACTGTAATTATGGTATGATAGTTGTGTGAGATATTATATGTGTTTATCTTCATTGCTACCATACTGGTATTGGCGTAAGTGATTTCACTTCTTTGTATGCATGTTCCGTATTATATTTATATTTGTTAAGACGTCGAGCAAGAAGTGGAGCGAGAAGTCGAGGAGGAGTAGATTCCTGCTGAGGACGTTGAGTTTTGAAGAGATGGAGATGCCTAGTTTCCTTGGCTACATGAAGCTGACATTCATTGGAGGAGATGAGGCGTGGACTGTTGATTTAGAGAGAGAGAGTATTTACTATATGGGAGACCTAAATATTAGATTGAGTAGGCAACATTTAGGACACCCTTACTTTTCTGTTAATATTTTTGTACAACTAGAGTTCCCAATATCTATTAGGCAGTATTGGGGAGCTTACTATCGTACTCCCAGTGCAATTAGTATTGTGTCATCTGCTCGGACACCTGTCTGTAGGACTGCACATCATGATGGATTCCTATATGCTAAGGAATTTGAGGAGGACCTGTCTGAGGGTTCTGCTATCTAGTAGGACTTGGGCAATATGTTCGTTTAAATTAAAGTTTAAATATTTTGAAAGTCTAGTTTGTAAAATATTTAAGTATGACAATACTAAAGGCTTGTATGTATATATGATTAAATTATTTGTGACAATATTGTTATGTTTTTATTTTCTGCTAAGTTTATCTTATTATCATCAAGAAATTTTATAACTCGTATTTATATTACAAGCACGATTTCTAATTGAGGGGTAATTTGGTAATTAAGCAACACCAAGTGTGGCGCCCTAAGGAGGGTGTTACATTAGTTGGTATCAGAACCCAAGTTAGAGTCTTTTGGGTTTGTGGTTAGGTCTGTCTTGTCTAAGTTGTGTGATTCTCTATAATTGTTTTCCGAAAGAAAAATAATATTGTTTGAAGACTAACCTTCACTTTTCTTTGTGTTGTTCAGTCTGATTGATAGAACGAAATGGCTGGACGCGGAAGAGGACGCATGAATGCGAGGGCAGCAGCTAGAAATGCCAGGGACGATAATCAGAATATGGCTGCAGCCGTAGCAGCAATACAATGAATGGCCGAGGTTGTTGCACAACAGTACCAAAGAGCAAATGATGATGCTCACAGCTTATTGGAATTTCAGAGGAACAATCCACCGAAATTGCATGGAGAGTTTGATCCAGAGAAGGCTGATCTATGGATCAAGGAACTAGAGAAGATATTTGACGGCATGGGATGTACTGATGAGCGGAAGCTTACTTTCGCGACGTTCGTGTTAGTCGGTGATGGAGAGGCTTGGTGGGCAGGAGCCCGCAGATTAATTCAAGCTGAAGGGAGAGTTGTGACATGGCAGCTCTTTAGACAGAAGTTTCTGGGGAAGTATTTCCTAGCCAGTGTTCGACATGCTAAGGAGATGGAATTCCTTAGTCTGAGACAAGAAGCGATGACCGTGAGTGAGTACGCTGCAAGGTTCGAAAGCTTATCTAAGTTTTCGAGGTACTTCCAAATGTATCCAGATGAGGAGTGGAAGTGTAGGAAATTCGAAGAGGGGTTGAGGCTTGACATCAAGCGAGCTTTAGCAACTATAGATATCGATCAGTTTCCGGTATTGATAGATAAATGCCGAAAGGTCGAAGAGATTGATCATCTGCGAGAGGCTAGAAATAAGAACTTTGGACCAGCACGGTTCCAACGAGGAAAAAGTGGCGGTGGCAACCGTTACCAATAGAAACCATATGCTAAACCAGTAGTAAGTCAGAATCAGCAACAATCATTTGGAGGAATTTCAAGTGGTGGTAGAGCAGTTTCAATTGGAACTTCTGCACTTAAATGTTTTAAGTATGGGAAAGGACATTTCACCAGGGACTGTCAGCATAAGGGGGTGATGTGTTATCGATGTGGGAAGCCGGGACATTTCTCTAGAGAGTGTGATCAGCAGAAAGCGGAGCCATCAGTAGGCAGTGTTTGCACCGCAAGGCCACAGGCGGGTGGTCGAGTGTATACTATGAGCGGGGAGGAAGCCGCTAAATACGAGGACTTGATAATAGAGGAGTGTGCTATTAAAGGTAATCCTTTAACAGTATTATATGATTCGGGAGCAACGCATTCTTTCATTGCATTTGATTGTGTGGAGCGTTTGAGATTAACTGTGACTACATTGCCGTATGATTTGAGTGTTAATACTCCTACTAATAAGCCTGTGATAACTACAAAAGTACGCTTGAATTGCCCTGTATCTGTTAGAGATAGGATCTTTCATGTGGATTTGATCTGTTTGCCTCTTTCCAAGATTAATGTAATCTTAGGAATGGATTGGTTGTCTTCCAACCATATCTTGATAGACTGTTCAAATAAGACATTAGTTTTTCCTGAGGTTAAGGATTCTAGATTCCTAACGACTACTCAAGTGGAGGCTTGTTTAAAGGAAGGAGACCAAGGGTACTTGTCGATGTCTTCTTTGAAGGTTCAATGTGAATATGTTCTGAAGGATATTTTCATAGTGAATGAGTTTCCTGAAGATATACCTGGACTACTGCTAGAAAGGGAGATTGAATTCTCTATTGATTTGGTACCTAGAGCTAGACCTATATCTATGGCGCCTTATCGGATGTCGCCAGTAGAGTTGGCAGAACTGAAGATGCAGTTGGAGGATTTATTGGAGAAGCAATTTGTGAGACCAAGTGTATCACCTTGGGGAGCTCCAGTGTTATTGGTAAAGAAGAAAGATGGGACTTCTCGTCTATGTGTAGACTATCGGCAATTGAACAAGATTACAATCAAGAACAAGTATCCATTACCAAGAATCGATGATCTGATGGACCAATTGCGAGGAGCCGCAATATTTTCTAAGATTGATTTACGTTCTGGTTATCACCAGATACATGTGAAGGTGGAGGATATCCCAAAGACTGCGTTTCGGACACGATATGGGTATTACGAGTATCAAGTGATGCCTTTTGGTGTGACTAATGCACCTGCGATATTTATGGACTTCATGAACCGGATTTTCCGTTTGTACTTGGATAAGTTTATTGTTGTCTTTATTGATGACATCTTGATTTATTCTCAAAGTCAGGAGGAGCATGCTGAACATCTCAGAGTGGTTCTCCAGATTTTGAAGGAGAATAAGTTGTATGCCAAGTTGTCCAAATGTGAATTTTGGTTGAGCGAAGTACAATTTTTGGGGCATGTTATATCGGCGGATGGAATTGAAGTTGATGCTTCAAAGGTGGAGACAGTTGTAGAATGGGAAAGACTGAAGACTATATCAGAAATCTGTAGTTTCTCTATGGGGCAACGTTCACTGTTTGACCAGAAAGAGTTGAACATAAGACCAAGGCGTTGGCTCAAGTTTCTGAAAGACTATGACTTTCAGTTACAGTATCATCCTAGAAAGGCGAATGTCATAGCAGATGCTTTGAGTAGGAAAACGCTTAATGCTTTTGTTATGATGATGAAGGAGAAGGAATTGATAGAAGAGTTTCGGGATATGCGATTATCTGTGAAGTTGACACCGGGGAAGATGTGTTTGAACATGATCACTATTTCGAATGACTTGATGGATAGAATACGAGAAGGATAAAACAGTGATCAGTATTTGCAAGAAGCAAAGGAAACAAGAAGTCAAGGAGCAGAATTGGAATTCAGCGAAGGTGTCGATGGAATTTTGAAGTTCAAAGGAAGAGTTTGTGTACCAAACGATCCGGAACTGAGAAGATCGATTTTGGATGAAGTTCACAGAAGTAAGTTGAGTATGCATCCAGGAGCCACGAAGATGTACCAAGATTTGAAACAGCTGTATTGGTGGCAAGGAATGAAGAGGGATGTCGCAGAATATGTATCATCCTGTTTGATTTGTCAGAAGGCCAAAGTGGAACATCAAAGACCATCAGGAATGTTGCAACCTTTGCCTATTCCTGAGTGGAAATGGGATGACATAGCAATGGATTTCGTCATGGGACTACCAAAAACTCGGAAGGGTCACGATTCTATATGGGTAATTATTGATCAACTTACAAACTCAGCGCACTTTTTACCGATTAATATTAAGTACTCAATGGAGAAGTTGGCTCAAGTGTACATCAATGAAATTGTCAAACTTCATGGTGTATCATCCAGTATAATTTCTGATCGAGATCCGCGATTTACATCGAGATTCTAGAACAGTTTGCAAGAAGCGATAGGAACAAAGCTACATTTGAGTTCTACTTACCATCCACAAACAGATGGTCAGTCAGAAAGGACGATTCAGTCATTGGAGGACTTGTTGAGGACTTTTGTTCTAGAGCAAACTGGTTGTTGGGATGAATTTCTACTGTTGATAGAGTTCACCTACAATAACAGTTTCCATTCGAGCATAGGGATGGCACCCAATGAGGCATTAGATGAGAGGAGATGCAGAACACCGTTGTGTTGGTACCATGATGGTGAAAGTACTGTGGTAGGACCTGAATTTGTGCAGCAGACTACTGAGAAAGTGAAGATGATCCAAGACAAGATGAGGACAACTTAGACGCGATAAAAGAGTTATCCAGATAAAAGACGAAGACCGCTTGAATTTGAGGAAGGTGACCATGTATTTCTACGTGTGACGCCTATGACTGGAGTTAGACGAGTAATCAAGTCGAGGAAGCTCACTCCAAAGTTTATCGGGCCGTATCAGACACTTCGTCGGGTAGGTCCGGTAGCTTATCAGAGAGAGAGATGAAGCTGACATTCATTGGAGGAGATGAGACGTGGACTGTTGATTTAGAGAGAGAGAGTAGCTACTATATGGGAGACCTGAATATTAGATTGAGTAGGCAACATTTAGGACACCTTTACTTTTCTGTTAATATTTTTGTACAACTAGAGTTCCCAATATCTATTAGGCAGTATTGGGGAGCTTACTATCGTACTCTCAGTGCGATTAGTATTGTGTCATCTGCTCGGACACCTGTCCGTAGGACTGCACATCATGATGGATTCCTATATGCTGAGGAATCTGAGGAGGACCCGTCTGAGGGTTCTGCTGTCTAGTAGGACTTGGGCAACATGTTAGTTTAAGTTAAAGTTTAAATGTTTTGAAAGTCTAGTTTGTAAAATATTTAAGTATGACAATACTAAAGGCTTGTATGTATATATGATGTAAATTATTTGTGACAATATTGTTATGTTTTTATTTTCTGCTAAGTTTATCTTATTATCATCAAGAAATTTTATAAGTTGTATTTATATTACAACATGATTTCTAATTGAGGGGTAATTTGGTAATTAAGCAACACCAAGTGTAGCGCCCTAAGGAGGGTGTTACAGTAAGCGAATGCTTGATAATGATATAGATGTTTACTTACAGTCCTTAATAGCAGAGTTGACCAAGCTATGGACTTATGGTGTTGAAACAGATGATGCTTCAAAAAATGAAATGTTCAATATGAGATCAGCCTAATTTGGACAATTAGTGATTTTCCTGGGCTTGGCACACTGTCTGGTTGGAACACTTATACTGGATTAGCTTGTCCTTCATGTAACTTTGACTCTATTAAATGTTGCCTAGCACATGGTAAAAAAGGGTGTTTTATGGGTCATCGCTGTTTTCTTATGTCAGGACATAAATTTAGATTGGATCGACGCCACTTTGATGGCAACCCAGAGGAGAGGAATCCTCTAGTAACATTATCTGGCATATAAATTTGGAAACAAGTTGAGAATGTTGATGTTAGATTTGGCAAAAGACCAGAAGGTGAAGTTTGAAGAAAAAGAACTCGTGGTAGTATTGCTGTAGATGTTGACTCAAATCAATGGAGGAAGAAAAGCATATTTTTCTAACTTCCTTATTAGGAGTATAACTTGTTGCATTATAACCTTGCATGATGCATATTGAAAAAAATGTGTGTAACAATGTGATCTACACTTTGCTAAATGAAACTGGGAAGACTAAAGATAATCTCAATGCTTGAAAAGACTTACAAGCATAAGAAATAAGAGATGATTTTTGACCAAATGAAAAAAAAAATTACCCTCCAACTTTGTTTACAATGACTAATGCTCAAAAGTATACATTTCTCGATACTTTAAAAAATATCATTGTGCCAGACGATTACTTAAGTAATATTTCTAGATGTGTTGACCTAAAGCAACGTAAGCTCAGTAGGTTGAAAAACCATGATTCCCATGTGTTAATGGAACAATTATTGTCGTTAGCCATGAGGAATGCTTTACCTAGCGAAGTGTTTGCAGTTTTGGTAGAGTTATGCTCATTTTTTCGACAGCTTTGTGGTAAAGTGTTAAATATGTTAGACTTGGATAAGCTACAAGATTAGGTTGTTCTCACTTTATGCAAATTAGAAATGTTATTCCTTCCATCATTCTTTACAGTCATGGTTCATTTATTCGTCCATCTAGTTAAGGAAGCTAAGCTTGGGGGTCCAGTTCATTATAGATGGATGTATCCTATAGAAAGGTAATTACCATGCATCCAAATGTATTATTTGTTGTTAATTTTCTTATTATTCTAATTAGTTTTAAGCATCAAATCTTAATGTATGTCTTTCTAAATATTAGGTACTTAGGACAATTGAAGTCATATGTACATAACAGGGCACAACCAGAAGGCTCTATAGCTGAATGTTACCTAGCTTAAGAGATTCTTACCTTCTGTTCAAGGTATTTAGACAACATAGAGACAAGATGGAATCAGCCTCGACATGTTGATGATGAACCAAATGCATTTTTTCAGTCTTTGGAACAAGATGCATTGTTTCCCCAAATAAGAAAACTAGTTGGGGGTCTTCCTATTTTAGCCTAACACATGTCGAGAAACTACAAGCACATTGACATGTGTTGACCAACTGTAAACTAGTCGATCATTTTCTTCAGTAAGTAAATTACAATACTTAATTACTTTCTCTCACACACACACACACGCGCGCGCGCTTCATTATTGTGGAACTAATATAATCAACATATATAGGGAATTTAGGGCCTATGTCACAAGAAAGTTGAGGAGTCGTACAAGGAATCCTACAGAGATAGACAAGATCGTTCATAGAGAATTTATTGAATGGTTCAAAGGCCGTGTAAGTGGCTAAGTAAATTTTGATACCTATATTCGTTCATAGTAAACATATGACTAACACAATTATTGGATGATTTCAGATTTTGAATGATGTAAGCGAATCTCATTCAGATGATATGAAATTTCTTGATTGAGGACCAATTAATCAAGTTAGAAGATATAATTCATATAATGTTAATGGCTTCAAATTTCGAACCATGGAGCGAGATGAAGGGTTAAAGACTCGAAATAGTGGGATATTTGGTACATTCAGAATAAGAAGTTATGCAAGTTCTAGTGATAGTCATATGAGGTTTGGAGGTGTGCCTTATTATGGAAGATTGGTAGATATTATTGAGCTTAATTACCATGGTCGATTCATGGTTACGTTGTTCAAATGTCAATGGGCTAATACGACTAATCCTAGAGGGATGACAAAGGATGATTTGGGATTTACAAAGATAAATTTCTCACAATTAATACACACTGGTGAACATGTAGATGACTAGTCATATATCCAAGCTTCAGAGTCTCAAATGGTGTATTATGTGGAGGATGGGAAGGAAAAGAATTAGTACATACCCATGCATTTAAAAATAAGAGATTTGTTTGACATGGGTGAAGATTGGGAGGTATTCTATGAGAATGAACCGTTTGAACCATAAGATCTCGGCAGATTTTTTCCAGATGAAGCTGCAAACTTGCCATTAGCAAGAGATTATGTGGATGATGAACTTCTCATATTAACTAATGATGATGATGTTGTTGATACATAAATATGTCTAGGATATTTTATGAACATTACATGTGAAACCTTATGGGTTATTTAGTTTTGTATTGTATCATGTCAAGAATCGGATACTAGTTTGAATCTTGTATATATATTAATTGTTTCCTAAGTCGTCCCTATCTATTAAATTTGAGTCCTTTTACTTGAAAGTCACTTAATTTCTTATTTTACTCTCCCTCGAATAATGATATGTAGTATTCTTAACTTCACTTTATTTAAAATATCAAACTTTTTTAATCTAATTATGCATTTCTTCCTTTTTAGTCTCTCTTTTAATCTATGCTTTCCTAGATTCTAGAATCATTGTACTGCTTGCATAGGTCATAAGCTGTGGTAGCAATGTTTATATTATATTATTTGTTTGCCAACAATGTCCTTGGAGTTGGACCATGGATTTAATAACTAGGTTCTTGACAAAATTGACCATAAAAATTATAAAGGAGGTCTTGGCTGAAGCTATCCTCTAATTGAACAAGTGAGTTATATTCTTCTTTGAGTTGCATTTCTGGAAGTCCACTCTAAGAGTATTGTGTTGGCATGGTGCAATCAACACTGCATGGTTTCCTTCTAACTCTAGAGGGGCAAAAAGTTGATTAAGGCTCCTTTGTAAACCCTTTCTTATCTTTGTATTAATAATATGAGAAACATTTGCAACGGACCAATCATTTGGTGGTTGTTACTTACACCCTATTGTATCCAAGTGAAGCTCATTTATGATTCTAAGTCTACAGAAACAACATATACATGAGATATAATCATGCATACAAATGAAAGATATTATACATTTTTCTTTCTCAATAGTGTAAGGACAATATTCAAGGAGTATAAATATAGAATCACCTACAAGTGGCTAGCAACATTTTCTCTAGTCAGTCGTGGAACATTCATCAAATCTATAGTATTTTCTTAGGACCATCTTCTGTCAAACATAAATTTTTTGTTATGAATATTTTTTTGCATGAAAGATTTGATGATGGCTAAATTAACAAAAAGATTATGCTCGGCACTCACACTTTTATTCACTGAGGTATAATGCTAGATTAAGCATAAGAACTAGATTTATTGAAGTCACAGTGATGATTCCAAATAACATTTATCTTTTTTCTATTTTCAACTTTAGAATTTGATTTACAGCTGGTACAATGCTTATTTTTGGTAGACTTAAATATAATAAGATTTCAAACTAGAACATTTAGCTTAGATTTGAGATTATGGGAGGATTACAGAGGTCACTTTGTATATATTCAAAATTCTGTTCTATAGTGTTAGAATATTAATTCGTTTGAAAAGTGTCAATGTTGGTAATTGGAAGTATAAAGATGTAATGTATGTTTTCAATCCTTAGGCATGGAACAATGCCATAGTTTAAGAAATGTATTTATGTTTATTGGAATTATAGTTTCTTGAGGTAATTGGAAATATAAAGATGTAATGGATGCTAACCTAAAAGTGAGTTATGATTATAGTTTCTTGAGACCTGACTATGATTTTGGCTTATTGGAAGAGCATAAGTTACTTGATTGATACTACATCTAGGATCTAAAGTTTCTA
Organism: Ormosia semicastrata; assembly: GCA_029884595.1. Classification (NCBI taxonomy): domain Eukaryota; kingdom Viridiplantae; phylum Streptophyta; class Magnoliopsida; order Fabales; family Fabaceae; genus Ormosia; species Ormosia semicastrata. The sequence continues at coordinate 49,107,412 of JAQQTO010000053.1, read as the reverse complement.
AATGCTTACACTTCTTTTTCATCTTTACACTTTGGTGGGGTTATTGCAGGACTTTTTTTGTCTACCTCTAATTCAATAATGCTTATAGTTTTCTACTCTGTCTAACTTTGCATTTAAGTCAAACATTGAACTATTATAAAATGTGGTCATTATTCACATTTGAGCTTATTTTTATGTGCACAACTGCATATTGATGTAGCTGTATTTAAATAATGCTATTTACATGAAGTCTTATCTTAATACTTTCTTTTCCAACCTCAATTTTTTTTCATCTCTATAAAATAGTTGCAGACATGGCAAGGATGACAAAAGTGAGCTAGATATGTAAATGCTTCTCGGTCTGATCTTGAGGCTAGCCCAGCTACTCAGATTGCTCCTGAGACTAGCCCAACCACTCAGACTGCTCTTAAGGCCAATACTCCAACTCAAATTGTTCCTGAGGCCAGTCCTTCAACTCAAATTGCTCTTGAGGCCAATCCTCCAACTCAAAATGCTCCTCGAGTTAGAAACAATAAAGAGTCCACAAAATATTGGACTGTTGATGTCATAAGTATATCTGATAACTTGATGCTTTGATAATTGTTGTTTTGTTGATGCTTTGAGCCTTTTTATTTTCATAATGCGTTGAGAATTATATTTTTAGTTTGGATTGATGATTTGAATTTCAAATGACAGATGAGGAGGAAGGTACAACATATAAGGCACATATGAAAGTCAGTGATGTATGGGTTCTCCCTACGGGGAAAAAAGTAAAGGTGTCGTTGAATGAAGTTGGCTAACTAATAAAGGAAGCAAGAGGTCTCATTGGTGGGTTTTTAGGACATTTACGGAAAGACTTTACAATATTCCCTATTTGTTATGAAAAATGGTCAAAGGTTCCAAACACAACCAAAATAGAAGTATATGACAAGACAATAAAGGTTTGTATTATGACTTTATATTTGTATAATTTAATTTTTGTTTATGCTATCTAAGATTTGATTTATTAATAAGTTATATAATTGAAGGGATAACTGACTCAAGTTATACAATAAGTTCTACAATGAATCTCTCACTCGAGATCAAAATATTCAGAATAACCCACCCAACGTTCCTTGAAATGAGTGGGCATCATATATTGATTACTGGTTAAGACGAAAAACAAAGGTAATACAATTATAATAAATATTCCTATACATGAATACTATTTGATAAATTTGATTTTTTTTATAAAAAAAATGAGACAGGTGATGTGCAAAACTAATTATGAGAATCGGAAGAAGTTGAGTGTTCCGCACACGGGTGGATCAAAGACTTTAGGTAGGAGAAAGGATGAGATGGTATTATTCTCTAAGTACATGTAGTCAATTATCCTTTTTTGTTGAATTGTCTAACACACCTTTTATCTTTTAAAATTTGTAGGAGATTGAATATGGACACCGACTAGGTAGGGGAATCATGTATAAAGCTACACACACAAAGAAAGATGGCACACCCATTAATGATGAAGCTAAGGAAATTATTGTAAGTATCAAGTGAATGAAAATGACATCTTTGTTGGATAATATATATAAAGCATATTTACTTGCATTATTTGTATGTTATATATAGGACAAGATTGATGCAAGTGAGAGTGAAGAGAATTCTTCACAAATAGGTTCATCAACAAATTCGCTTACTAGGGTGCTAGGGAAAGAACACCAAGGTTATGTTCGGGGTATGGGGTTAGGCCCTTGTCCTTCTCAAGTCTTAAGTTTGAACACTCACCAAATGAGGGGAATCTCATTGTCCTCGACTAACGAAGCAGCCTTGGTTGAAGAACTCAAGGATTTACGGGAAGAATTGCGAACCAACAATGAAAGGATGCATACTTTAGAAGCTCAAATGGCCCAAATGGCTTCTGTGCTTTGAAGCGTTGCAGGTCATATTCTAGCTGACCTTAGCAATATCATAGGTTCGCAGGTATTCATTCAAGAAATATTTTATAAATTTCTTTGAGATACATATAATAAGAAACTTTAGTGATCAATTACTCTAACTGTACAAAAAAAATATTTATCTTGAATTAAAAGTATAAGTGTTAGGCAATTTGGTTTTTAATTGTTACCAATTAGTTTTAGTTTTATTGTTGATTAAGTATTTTCTATTTCAGTTTTCTGATCAAGTTAGTGGTGAGGGTTCACCAGCAGGGGTTGCAAGACACTCTTCATCAGCTAGTCATGAACCACATTCACATCAATAGATGATACCTTCTGTATTTAACTTATGGACAATTGCTTGTTTGTTTGGGATAGTAGTTTCTACATTTGGATATTTTAGTACATGTAATAGTTATTTTGCTACTTAATTTTGTACTAGTTAATGTGCTACTTTGATAGTAGTCATTGTGCTACTTAACTTACTAAAATGTCATTAGCTTCTTATTATATTTAATTTTGTATTTGAAGTATTTGGAGTATATTTTATATGTTTTGTTGCATACTGATTCTGGACAGGTTAAATATGAAATGTAAAAACGAGCTAAATAAAAAAAAATTATTTATGCTAGGATTTTAGTCAAATAGCGGCAATTAAAAACTGCTACTAAATTAAATAAAAGTTTAATTTTTTTGCATTTAGTGGTGGTTTCAACGTAAAGGCATACTCTAGTTCGAAGTTGTAGTGGCGGTTTTTAACTGCCACTAATATATTTAATTTTCAGCCCTTGTGAATCTTTTGCGGTGGTTAAAAAATGCCACTAAAAATTCAAACAACTAAAAAATAAAATGGTGACACCAGAAAAATAACAAGGAATCGTCAAACATTTCATCCGTTAGTGGCAGTTATAACCGCCACTAAAAATTATCATTTAGCGGTGTTTGTTCCCGCAGTTGGTCCTAACCGCCACAAAATGAGCACGCGGCGGTATAAATAGTGGTGGTTAACAAACTGCCACGAGCAGCATTTAGCAGCAGTTGTAACCACCACTAAAGGCCTATTTAACGGCCACAAAATACCTATTTTTTTGTAGTGATATATGATTTCAAATTAAAATACATTTACTTCATAGATTCAGATAATATAACAATTAAGTATAACATAGTTCTCCTTTGGGTAGATAATACAGTATACTATCATTAATTAAATGTCAATATCAACATTTATCAAATAATTAAATATTTCAAATCAAACATATATGTTATCCTTGGATATACAAATATATTCGACCAAAATATTAATTTATCTTCATCATGCTCACTATTCATAGGATAATACATTTCGTTTGGGAAAAATCTAAAATTCCATGGTTAGAAAACTTTTATTTATCCATTTGATTTCACTTACAAGCATTTCATAATATCGTAGATAAATAACTATAATTTATGCATGTTAATTTCTTTATACATCTTAGTTTGGTGACTAACAAACTTATGCAACATAATCATTCATAAAAGTTCTTTTATGCATGTATTCATTCTAGTTTGGTCACTTTGGTGACTTACAAACTATATAAACATAAAACATGCATATAAATATTATTTCAATAATTATAGAAAAGCATAACATGAAAATTATGGTATACTTAAGGAATTATTTAATCTCTATTAATCATAAACAATAAGCATACATATAAGATAAAAACACGCTTGAAGATATATTTAATTTTTCCCTCTTTTTTTCATTAAAACGTAGCTTGTCAATAATCAGGATTTATAACTCAATGAGATAAGACACTTTAATTTTTTATTGAAAATAAAATTGCTACTTACAGCACATCAAAAGCACTAACAATTGGATGTTAATTTGACATCATAAACAATAAGCATTCTTTTAGGCTTCTGATTGTTTCTATTAAGTATCATTTGAATAACATAAACTTCACTGATTAGTTATATATAATAAAAATTAAATATTTACATCATATTAAAAGTGTCAGATACCATGTGGAGAAATTAAATGTTCAACAACCTAGGACTCATATACCACATGTAAGTTTTTCTTTAAACATAAAGATGCAAATTCTAAGTATCAAAACAACATTACTATCTAGAAACTTTGAAAACATAAGTCTCACAAATCATTAGGAAGAGTACCTAGTTGTCTTCATGAGGAAGGAAGAAGAAGCCATGACAAAAAACCTAGCCTTTGCAAATAAAATAGTTTCTCTACCTTGATCCTTTCGCACGTTATCCACAATTCGTATTATGTGAATTGAATATAGGTGTGTGTGTAGCCCTTATGGATAAAGAGAGAACTAATTTATATACACCAATCTTTAATCTGGCTCGTCCATCAAGTACCAAATACATGATTAAGATTTGTCTACTATTAATTAGTTGACCATCAATCGATAAATTAAATTGATTATTATTATGCCAATAAATCTTAATGGCACAACTTACCATAACTTCATTAGATATTGATCTCACATTATGGGAATCATATCAAATAATGATCCATAAATATCATGATCAAATCCAGCATTGATCCCATAAATATCGGGCAGTTATATAACATGTAATCCCAAGAAAAAAGGAGGGCTGGATTTTTATAATTTCCATGAGTTTAATGATGCTCTTTTGGCGAAACAAGGTTGGAGAATTCTAAAATTCCCCAATGCTTTAATGACTAGAGTCATAATGGTCAAATATTTTCCATAATAGCATTTTCTTAGAGCAAATTTGGGCTTCTCTCCTGGCTACACTTGGAAAAGTATTCAGAATGCCTCCTGGGCGCTTAAGAAGAGTGAGTATTGGCGTATGGGGATGGGAAAATATTAAAGTGTGGAGTGGTGGTTGGCTCCCTAACCAACATGAACATCGTGTGTGAGCCCCTATGCCATTCTATATGATGAGGCTAAGTGCTAGAACTAAACACTAGTTGAGGTCATTATCTACACATTTGAGGCCTCATAAATCCTACAAATCCTTATTGCAAATATACACAAGCCAGATGAATTTGTGTGGGGTTGCACCAAGCAAGGCACATATAAGGTCAGTTCTATGTATCATTTTGTTAGAACATATGCACACGATAGAACTTAACTTAACTTTACCACACGATAGAACTTAACTTAACTTTACCCAAGACCTCATCAACAGTGGTGTATGTAACATCCCAAAAAGCATGCTAGACTTGTAAATAGGAACAAAGGTAGCACATTACTTGTTTAACATGTCAGTTAAATTTTGTGATAAACTAAATTCGTTTAGACATTTTGTTGCAACATAGAGTGTGAAAAGTATCCTGAAATGACCCAGATAGTAGCATAAATTACTAAGTTAAGGGAAATAAGTCTAGAGAACTTGTTTCTAAGTCACAAATAAGTGGAAGAGGAAGTAATTAAAGTTTGAGAGTAATTAGAGTTAGTTTGGTAATTTTTGACATACTGGTTGTGTGTTTTAATACTAGATTGACTAGTAGCAGATATAAAAAAATAAGTTAATGGTGAAAAAACAATTTAGATGAATTCTGGGATTTATTCTAAAGTTATTGGAAATTAGGAAACTTAAATTGGTGAAATTTAAGTGTTCTTAGCTGTTAGCCATGGCAACCATCAACCAAGAGGGGAGTGAATTAGGTGGTTACAAATTTTTAAAGCACATTTGAGAAATTATACATTTAGACATTTTCAATCAACACGTGTAGTGTAATAAGTTTGACAAAGATACAACTATTAGATATTTCACAAAAATCACTTGGGCTATAGGATAAATCAAGCAAATAAGTTAGATGTCAAATTCAACTCAAGCATATATAATTAAGGCACAAATGTAAAGGAGATAGAGTTGAAAAAAATAAACACAAAGATTTATCCTGGTTCAGCCACCCTTATGACCAACATTCAGTTCTCAAGTGAACCACCCGAGATTTTTCACTAAACCTTCAAGCTTGAACGAGTGCTTGATGACCTTTACAAATTTGAGCACTCAACACACCTTGGGATACTTCACCCTTTGTGCTTGAGCCTCTACTTTCAAGGGATACCTCACCCTTACAACTTTGAGGGATACCTCACCCTCTCTTTTACAAGTTTATACAAAGTACAGATGATAAGAAACTCTTTCAAGAGTGGATAATACAAATTGAAGCATTATGGGTTCCAAGAATTTACACTTTGAAGCTCAAAATATGATTTTGATGATTCAAGGATCAAATCAAGTGTTCAAGAGTTGTAAAAGCTTCAAAAATCACTTATATATAGAGCCCAAGTGATAAAATAGTCATTGGTAGTGTTTAGAAATGATTTTTTTTATGAAAACTAACAATTTATAGCTGTTGGGAACATTTTTGGGTACTTAGTAATCGATTACACACTTCTGGTAATCGATTACATGGCCTCTGCCAAAGTTGTAATCGATTACAGGACTTGTGTAATCGATTACATCACTTTTAGTTTTGAAAACTGACTTTAAAAGGTCATAACTTCTTCATTTCTTATCCGATTGAAACAAATGACAACTCATTAGAAAACTCTTTGAGTCTATTTTCATATAAAATATTTCAGAACAAAACTCAAAGTATTTTGAAAATTATGATTAAAATAGTAACCAAAGGTCAGTTTTTCAAAACTCAAATTTAACTATTTTTCATAGTTTAAAACAAATGGTCATAACTTCTTCATTTCTTATCCATTTAAAGCAAATGACCACTCATTGAAAAGATATTTGAGTCTATTTTCATATGAAATGATTTTAGAACAAAAATCAAAATATTTTGAAAGATATGATCAAAATAATAACCAAAGGTCAGTTTTACAAAACACAAACTTGGTTATTTTTTAAAGGTTTGAACTACTACCAAGATTAACTTTTCAAAAATAATTTGTCGGGCATTTAAACATGTAAGAAACACTTTTAAAGATGTTAAAACATATTTGAGCTTAGTGTGATTCCTTTTTACCTTTACATAAGATCTAAGTCCTATAAGCTATTTTTGAAGAACCTTAGGATTTGATCTTTTGTCATCATCAATTCTTGATGTAATCCAAACTTCCGAAAATTTCTTCTCTTTAAATTTTACAAATGCTTGGAACATCTTATCATTCTCATTCTTCTTGAGTTGAGCATAATTGTAATCTTTTACTTTCTTATTGCAATGCTCACTCTTGATACTTGGATTATCCTACAAAGCATTGCTCACTTAAAACAAATATAGTTAGTCTAAATTCATAACTCAATATCTTCATATGCATGATTCATAAATGTATAACTCTAGTTAGTCTAATATACATATAAACTTTCATAGACATATCCAAATAAGATATTTATCAATTACAAATAGATATGCTCTATGCAGGATGCAACAAAGAACACTTTGCATATTTTCATTTAAATAGAGCCAAATCCAATATTAATTCAATACAACTCATATAATACACTATTAGATATATTATATGAAAAATGTTACATATGTCTCATTGCATGATTATTAAGTGAAATATAACTAGATAAAATAGATAATCATGCATGATACAATATATCTCATTAAGCACATCTATGTAACATGATCAATATTCTTTTTTAATGTATTTTTCATCTATTAGGCACATCTATCAAACATAAGCATAATTTTTTTTGTCTTGAATTTGTCATCATCAAAATTTAACATATTGAATCATTGGGGTAAAGACAATTCTATAATCTCCCACTTTTTGATGATGACAAATCACCAAACAAAAATATATTGAGCAATATAGAAGAATAGATATTCATGTAAGCATATCAAACAATAAGTACAAGAATATTTTTTTTTTCTAATTTTCACTCCCCCTATTTGACATCAACAAAAAGGCTTAGGAAGGAAAGATAATATTTTCACTCCCTTTATAGATAAAACTCGTGTTGTCAAAAAGAGTAGGATCATCAAAACTCAGAAACTTCTTCAAGTTATTCAAATCATAACTATCTCCGCTTATTTAATTTTACACATGATTCAAGAAGAGAGAGATGAAACAAGCATGTTTTTAAGATATAAAAGATTATTCATGTTATGCTTGTCATATTTTGGTATATCAACATTTAGCATATGATAACAATAAACTTAAGAAATTATGTCTAACATATAATATCTTGCATATCACATGATAAATAAGTACCACTTGATATTACTTGTTAGGAGTTACAAAATATCTGTGTAAGATCATGGAATTAAGGTTTTCAAATGAAAGATCATACAACTTGCCACATATCAAGCATTTCTTAATGAAAGAATCAAAAGATATGAAGTTTAAGAATGTTTACCTTCTTTCATTAATAGAGGGAAAGAGAATAAGAGATGATCTTTGTTGACATGTTGATAACATTAACAATAAAACACTCCATGTCAAACAAGGATGTAAGCCAAGAGATATAAGCAACAATTTATAAGCTAGGCCCCCTCAAAATATGCATATTATCAAAATATAAAACATAATAGTTTAACATAGTCATGCATATATTTTTAGTCAACAAGGACATGGAAGAAAGATATGTAAGATAAGTAAGATAAGCTCCCCCTTATTGAAGCACAAGATAGATAAAGGAAAATATGCATTTCAAGACCATGTAAGCACATTACCATAAAAGGTCATATTCTTAATCCATTAATTAAAAACTATTTTAAAACTTCTCCCCTTTTCAAAAAGAATTTTACAAGGGCACATTATATTTTCAAAAGTATTTTAGAAGGGTAGAGATGTTTTATATTAAAATCACATATTCCTTGAGAATAATCAAATCCAAGTTAAAAGAACATATGAAGGCACATCTCCTCTCTTTCTCATTGAACAAGAGCCTTGAGAAAATAAAACACTTTGAAAAATAAGACTTATCTTTTGAAGTATCAAGATAGGCTTTATAGAATATTTCAAAAGATTTATTTGGAAACTTTCTTAAGCATTCTCCAAGATTTAATAAAACATTTCAAAGCAAATGAAGAGAGTACTACATTTATAATACATATCCAATGATTTCTAAATTTTCAAGACAATTAGGAGGTAGAAATACTTTCAAGGTCTTAAGACAAGTTCAAATGATTCTCAAGGAAATAAAACTTTAAAAGCTTCTTTCAAATATGATAAGAGATTTTGCTTTAAAAAGAAAACTTTTTAGTTAAACTATAAACTCTTTTCGAAACAAGTGCATGATTCTCATAAGTGTTACACTACTAAGAGACTATAAATCAAGAGAATCACAGATATCAAACATTCACTTGATGAAATATGCTATAAGGATCAAAGCATATATAGAACTAACATCATTCACCCTATATGCAACAAAATTAGCAAGTTAATATCCAATTAGGAACTTTGTCAATGCTAAGCATACTTATCATGTAAAGAAAGCATCTAATCATTTAAGATCAAATTATCAACAAGTATCATATAATTCATAGCATATAAAATACCATAATAGCTTAGGGATAGAGATACTTATTGAGAGAGTGATGCTTCTTAAGAACGTTCTTCGTTTATTGGACCTTTGAGTTTGGGTTTTCTTCTATTGAGTATTTCATTCCATTACTCTTGAAGAAGGTCTCCTCATGGTCCTTTTCATCCAACTCTTCTCTTTGTCCATATATGCTTGATATTTCAATATTTGATGACTATATTTGAAGAACTTAGAGACACTTGCAAAGCTAACTCTAAAAGTTCTCTAAATCATAGGTTAGCATCAAATATCATTTAAGCTCATTTACAAGCATAATTTTGGTTGATATATAATGTAAAAACATGTACCACATTATCAACCATGTAATGTTAGCTCTAACAAGAATGCATGAAGTACATATGCACTTGAATCCAAAAAAAATGGTTTAAGCATTTTAAGACATGACTCAAGTTTATCAAGAAAAGTTTAATCATCATCAAAACATAAATAAGCATTTTGGGACAAACAATGATCATGTAAGGCATGTAATATCAAGTAAAGAATTCTAGTATGCACACATGCCAATAGCATGCTTACTTTCATGATATATAGACAAATTTAAGTGAAAATGGTTGTTCCCGCACTGAAAATCTTTTTAAAGTTGTTGTGTAATCGATTACAATGAGTGTGTAATCGATTACCAGCCCTCTGGAATACTTGTAATCGATTACAAGTTTGGTATAATCGATTACCATATTTCTGGGAACCTTGTAATCGATTACATGGTTGGTGTAATCGATTACCATCCTTGACAGAGCCTTTGTAATCGATTACAAAGGTCTTGTAATTGATTACCAATTTACTAAAACTCAATTTATGCATTTTAAACAATAAAGGACTAATCTTAAAGTTTTCAAATTAGTTTCAAAATGTCTCAAAGCAATTTCAAACATCATGCAAGTATACCTATGCATTGTAGAACCTTATGTTATAATAAGAATAAACATAATCATGTGCTAAACATAATATTCGAATTTTACCAAATACACATGATTCAATCCTTTACCTAAGGCCTACAAGGAATATACCTCATATTCATTGTCTTTACAAGTGAATATGCATAAGAGGTAAAAGCTTTTGATATATTGGCCTTGGTAATCAAGGAAACTCTTTTCCTTACTCATTGCTTCTTTTTTCGTGTTTTGAACTTTGCAAGTTCCACATTTTGTACTTGAGAAGCTTTCATTGAAGCCATCTTCCTTCTTTGACCAAAATTCTACCATTAGGCTTTGGAAGCATTCTCCTTGATAATTCATATTTCCTTTGACAAATTAGTCCATCTTTTTTAGAAACTTTCTGCATAAGTGAAATACTAGGAGGACATTTTGGTACCCACTTCATCTTGGGTCCTTGAATGTTAGTTATAGGGCCTTTAAGATTTTTAGGAACCCATACCATACTATTCCTCATATAAAGATTTCTTCTATAATTGCACAAATGAGAAATATGTCCTAGATGACCACAAAAATTATAAATAATTGAATTTAATGACAGTTTGGTCCTTTGAAGATCATTTTTAGAAAACTTAAGCCTTTTACTATTTTTATATTCTAAATTATTTTTGCCATAATCCTTTCTTGAATTTTCATGTGGAATAATATTAATTTTATTCTCATTAATAAGCATAGAATACAAGCAATTAGAATCATTAGCTTTGGCAAATTTGAAAGATAAGTCCTCAACTTGATTTTCTAAATCAATGCACTTTTCACAAGAAGTTGAGGTTTCACATTTCAAAGGCATTTCCTTGTCAAGAAAAGCATATTCATTTTTCAAAGTCATAATTTCATTTTCGATAGAGGAAATGTTTTCTAAACAAGATGAGTTTTTCTTTTCTAAAAATAACAAGTCATCATATAATTCATTATACGCACATTGTAGCTCATCATAGGAAGGACCATAATCAAGATAAACATCATTTACCTCTTTAGCCATATATGAAGTAGTCTCAATTTCTAGCATACTTGGCTTTTTAAGAGAATCACCTTCTTCCTCATCAATTTTGTTTTACTTTGCCTCTTCTTCAAATTGAGCATCATCATCACCAAGAGACATTGAACTCATTTTTTTACTTTGAACATCTTCTTGAGGACATTTTTCATGACAAGCTTCCTTCAATAGTTTTTGCTCTTCTTGCTCTCTATATACAACTTTATGCACAAGATCATGATTAACAAGATAGATAGAATCAAGAGCATCCTATATATCTTTAGCCCTAGAGCAACTCTTAATTTTAGCATAAGCATCATCATTTAAACCACTTCTCAAAATTTGCATAGCTCTAATGTTCAATGAAAAATATTTCTTGTCATAGGCATTCCAAGTTTGTTTTGATTTGCAAGTAAATCCATCAAGCATAATATCCCACAAATCAAGATCAATAGATTACATATAAAATTTCATTCTAACTTTCCAATAAACAAAATATACACAATTAAAGAATGGTGGTTTATCAATTTCAAAACCTTCCATTTTTAAAAGCTTTCAATGATTGTCAAATAAACAAGGATCTTTAACTCTAAATGGTTAAGCTTTCAACAAAGCACAAAACTCTTATACCACTTGTTAGCCATGGCAAACATCACCCAAGAGGGGGTGAATTGGGTAGTTACAAATTTTCAAAGAATCTTTGAGAAATTATACATTTAGACATTGTCAATCAACACATTTAGCGAAATAAGTTTCACAAAGGTATAACTATTAGATATTTCACAAAAATCACTTGGGCTATAGGATAAATCAAGTAAATAACCTAGATGTCAAATTCAACTCAAGCATATATAATTAAGGCACAAATGTAAAGGAGATAGAGTTGAAAAAAGCAAACACAAGGATTTATCCTAGTTCAGTCACCCCTTGTGACCTACATCCAGTCCTCAAGTGAACCACCCGAGATTTTCTACTAAACCTTCAAGATTGAACGGGTACTTGATGATCTTTACAAATTTGACCACCCAACACACCTTGGGATACCTCACCCTTTGTGCTTGAGCCTCTACTTTCAAGGGATACCTCACCCTTACAACTTTGAGGGATACCTCACCCTCTCTTTTACAGTTTATACAAAGTATAGATGATAACAAACTCTCTCAAGAGTAGATAATACAAATTAAAGCACTATGGGCACCAAGGATTTACACTTTGAAGCTCAAAATATGATTTTGATGATTCAAGGATCAAATCAAGTGTTCAAAAGTTGTAAAAGCTTCAAAAATTACTTATATATAGAGCCCAAGTGATAAAATAGTCGTTGGTAGTGTTTAGAAATGATTTTTTTTATGAAAACTAGTTGTTTAAGCCATTGGGAACATTTTTGGGCATTGGTAATCGATTACACACTTCTGGTAATCGATTACATGGCCTCTGCCAAAGTTGTAATCGATTACAGGACTTATGTAATCGATTACATCACTTCTAGTTTTGAAAACTGACTTTAAAAGGTCATAACTTCTTTATTTCTTATCCAATTAAAGCAAATGACTACTTATTGGAAAGATATTTGAGTTTATTTTCATATAAAAAAGTTTCAACACAAAACTCAAAGTATTTTAAAAGTTATGATCAAAATAGTAACCAAAGATCAGTTTTTCAAAACTTAAACTTAACTATTTTTCATAGTTTAAAGCAAATGGTCATAACTTCTTCATTTCTTATCCATTAAAGCAAATGACTACTCATTGGAAATATATTTAAGTCTATTTTCATATCAAAACGTTTTAAAACAAAAACTCAAAGTATTTTAAAAGTTATGATCAAAATAGTAACCAAAGATTAGTTTTTCAAAACTCAAACTTAATTATTTTTCATAGTTTAAAGCAAATGGTCATAACTTCTTCATTTCTTATCATTTACAGCAAATGACTATTTATTGGAAAGAACTTTGAGTCTATTTTCATATGAAATAAGTTTTAGAATAAAACTCAAAGTATTTTGAAATATATGATCAAAAGAGTAATCAAAGGTCAGTTTTACAAAACACAAACTTGACTATTTTTTAAAAGTTTGAGCTACTACCAAGACTAACTTTCCAAAAATAGTTTGTTGGGCTTTTAAACATGTAAGAAATACTTTTAAATATATTAAAACATATTTGAATTTAATGTGATTCCTTTTTACCTTTACATAAGATCTAAGTCTCATAAGTTATTCTTGAAGAACCTTGAGACTTGATCTTTTGCCATCATCAACTCTTGATGTAATCCAAGCTTCCAAAAATTTCTTCTCTTCAAATTTTACAAAAGCTTGGAACATCCTATCATTCTCATTCTTCTTGAGTTGAACATAATTGTGATCTTTTGCTTTCTTGTTGTAATGCTCACTCTTGGTACTTGGACTATCCCACAAAGCATTGCTCACTTAAAACAAATATAGTTACTCTAAATTCATAACTCAATATCTACATATGCATGATTCATAAATGTATAACTCTAATTACCCTAATATGCATATAGGACTTTCATAGACACATCCAAAAAAGATATTTATCAATTACAAATAGATATGCTCTATGTAGGATGTAACAAAGAACACTTTGCATATTTTCATTTAAATAGAGCCAAATCCAATATTAATTCAATACAACTCATATAATGCATTATTAGATATATTATATGAAGAATGTTACATATATCTCTTTGCATGATTATTAAGTGAAATATAACTAGATAAAATAGATAATCATGCATGATACAATATATCTCATTAAGCACATCTATGTAACATGATCAATATTTTTTTGTAATGCATTTTTCATTTATTAGGGACATCTATCAAGCATAAGTATCATTCTTTTTATCCTGCATTTGTCATCATCAAAACTTAACATATTAAACCATTGGGGTAAAGACAATTCTACATTAGCAAGTTTAGGTTTTAGCAAAATTTCCAGTTTTTGCTTAAGTGTTTTACGGCTCTTTAAAAGCCTTAAGCCTTCACTTTTCTTCATTTTTCTCACTTGTTTCCACGACTGGAGTGGCAGCAGAACAGGGAGAAAGAAGAGAAGAGAAAGAAGAAGAAAAAGAGAAGAAAGAGAAGAAGAGAAGCGAAGAGGGAAGGCCAAAGTGTGATCTTCATCTTCAAGAGGTAGGGGTGTTTTATATCTTAGTTCCTCCATCTTCTATTCTGTCCTCCATGTTTGTGACTTGTAGGTTTGGAATAGAATAAGGGTTTGGATGAGTTTTCTTAGAGTTTGAGTGGTAGGAACTCTTAGGGAACTCTTGATAGGAATATATTTGAGCTAAACTAGGTATGATTTCTAGTTTGGACCATAAAGATGTTCATGAAACAGTTAGGTTTGGGAGTTGTTAAGGAGTATTTTGAGTTAGTGTATTTTTTTACCTAAATCTATGCGTAAGTGAATCAATTGGTTGTGTGAGAGTTACAATAAGTTTAGGGGCCTAGATTGATGTTAGAAATCAATACAAATATGATCCTGAATGATTGGAAGTGAGTAATGTTCCAACAGAACAGTACTCGAATTCTACAGAATCCAATTTCTGCAACTGGCTCCGCAGTGTAGGGAGGTCACGCCGAGGCATGAGTCTCAGAGTATGTGTACCCGAGAGAGGCATACTGCGGCGTAAGTGCACTACGTCGAGGCGTGTGGGACCAGAGAGTAGTGCGCCGCGGCATGCAAGGGGCTGTGTCAGGGCATGAGATGCAGGACTTTCCAGCATTATGTTTTTTATGTTTTGAAATTTCCTAAGTGTTGGGATCACTCATATAAGCCTTTTTAAGTGTGTTGAGGTACTTATGGGGGTATTTCTTAGAGAGAATAACCACCTAACATATTTGAGGAGTTGACCAAACCTTAGGCATCTTTTGAGGTGTAGAATGCCATAGGTGGGTTTTTAGAACCATAATCAACATGAGGTTGTTTTTTGTATCTTTTGAGAAGTAATGATAAAGTATACTAGAAATAACTAGTTTGGTTTGTTTGGTATGGTATGCCTATCTTTATGCATAGGTTGCTCCTTTAGAGTTAAAGTCGAGCTTGAGATGCATAGTTAATGTATGTTTCCTTGTTTATCAAGGTTAAGCTTTGAGTTTTGCTAGAATCGTGGGTTGGTTCCTTTATGTGATAGAGTTGAGCCAAGATAGCTTGTTTTCTAGCTACAACCTCTTTCACTTAGTTAAGGTGAACCTTGTGATAGGAGTTAGTAGGACCTTGACCGACCTAGTGTTGTGGAATGTTATAGGTTAGTATCTAGGACCTTGAGCAATATGTGGTTGCCTTTGATATCACTTGTGAAGTGATGAGGTGGGGTTCTAGGTAAAAGTAAGCTAAGTTTACTTGGCTAGTTTATACTCATTCGCTCGGTTATGTGAACCTTGTGATGAGTATAATAGTTTTCATTAATAACTTTGCATATTCAGTTTTCAAACTTGCTATTTGCTATTTTCTTATGTATTGTAACCCCTTGTGGCATACAATGTTATCAAGGTTAGGGTTACTGGTATGGGAGTTGTAACACCCACCTTAGGGTGCCACATTTATGTTACTTAATTACCAAATTACCTCTTCATTAGAAATCATGATTTATAATGTAAATACCAGTTGTAAAATTTCTTATTAATAATAAAATAAACTTAGCGAAAAATAAAACATTACAACATTATCTCAAATAATTTACATCCTATATACACAAGTCGTAGTATTGTCATACTTAAATATTTACAAATTAGACTCTCAAAATGTTTAAACTTTAATTTAAACTAACATATTGCTCAAGTACTACTACACAGCAGAACCCTCAGATGGGGCCTCCTCAAATTTCTCTGTAGGCAGGAATCCAATTTGACGCGAAGTTCTACGGACAGGTGTCTGCACAGATGACACTATACTAATCGCACTAGGGGTACGGTAGTAAGCTCCCCAGTACTGCCTAATAGATAAAGGAAACTCTAGGAGTACATTAATATTCACACTAAAGTAAGGGTGTCCAAGATGAAGCCTACTTAAAATAATATTTAAGTCTCCTATGTAGTAAATACGTGCTCTATCTAAGTCAACGTGTCATGCCTCCGATCCTCCATGGAACGTCAATCTCATATACCTAAGGAAACAAGGCATCTCCATCATCTCAGAACTTAGCTTCCTCTATAGGAATCTGCTCCTCCTCGCCTTCTCGATCAACTTCTTGCTCAACGTCTTTACAAATATAAATATAATATAAGATAGGCATAGAAAGATGTGAGATCACCTACGCCAATACCAGTATAGTAGCATGAAGAGAAACACATACAATATCTCATACCAACACATCATACCATAATTACAATTATGCCACCAACATCATTTATCATCACAACTTATACAATAAATAATAATTATGATCATGCCCTTAATAACTATGCATATGCACCTAGACTCAATTTCCTACTCCATGGAGCTAAAACTCAGATTTGGATAAAGTGATCGAAAAGATCTGTCTGCACTAACATGCCTTATACTACGTGCTCAATTTTGCACATCTAGCATATGCATGACAGTCTTTATCAGGTCTTGATTAAGAATAATGTCTCAGTTAGGATCATTGGTGTGTTAGGTCGGTCTAACCCACGGTACAGAAGAGCTACCAACTGCTCATTGTAGGCAACCCGCACCCCAATGCCCCTAAGGTCAACGAGTGACTTACACTATGCATATCGCACCCATTCAAAAGGTGTATTCTCTCCTAGGCAATTAGCCTCATCTAGTCCATCAGACTTTTTCAATGCATTTACTATGCACCATTCACAGTTCCAATTTATTATCTCATATTCGGGGTCCACTCATTTACCCAATAGTATCTTTACTGTATTTTCATCACGTAGTCATATTTTTACGTTTTCTCAATCGTGCAACAATTCTGTCGCATTTTCAAATCACGTATCAATTTTTTAACGTTTCTCAATCGCGTAAAATATTTTTTATACGTTTTAAATTAAAAATACTAATTTTCTCATTTAATACTAAAATTTAACTTTATTTTTCATATTTGCATAATAGTCCCTCAAAAACATAATATTTACATTATAGTTTTCATTTAAATAATATTTTCACAATAGTCCTCATAAAAATTATATTTATAAAATAGTCCTCTTTTATTAAATATTTGCAATATGACCCTCTTTAAATAATAATTACAATATAGTCATTCTTAAAATATTAATTATAATATAGTTCCTCTTTTATAAAATAATTACAATATAATCCCTCTAAAAATTAGTATTTATATTGTTTCCCCGAAAATGGTAATTCTTTCTTTTACTTCCAATAATACAGCTCAAATTTTTTGGACGCGCTTCAAAACCCATAGGGTGAGCTATACGTCAGTAAACTTCAAGTATTTGACACTCATTTTATTTCATAATCTCATAACTTAATTATATCGATTTGTTTCCTAAAAAGCATTTTGCTTACTAAAAAATTCAAATTCTTCCAAAACAATTTTCCTTCTCAATTAAATCTTTAATCCTCAATTAAAACCATCATTTTAGGACTCTTGGTCCTCTTTGACATTGTAAGGCTGTGTGCCTCATTGCTCTTTGGAGCACTCGTAGAGTCCTTCTAACATGTTTTACACATCCTAGGTTACACATACACTTGCATGCTTCCACAATTATACATACAAGCATATTATCAAAGCCATAGACATACTACCACACATGCAATCATAAACACAAAATCATACACATCACAATCATAAACAAAGAAGCATTAAACAACAAGTGAATAAACCCTTATGGATTTATCACCATACACAAACATCTCCACACCACCAAAACTTGGTTGGTGAGGTTAAATCTCCTTCTTACCTCTTGAAGACAAGATCTTCAAATTCCTTCCTCTTCCTTGATTTTCGTGTGACACTAAATAAATCCCTAATAATTCTGAAACAATTAGTAAAATCACAAACATAGCTTAATAATGAAGAACCATGGAACAATCATTGTTTAGAAAATCAAAAACTAAATTTTAAACCAAAGAATCAAAAGTTTACCTTTAGGAAAGTAAACCAAAGCTTGGATTTGAAGCACTTAGGATAGGATTTTGACAAAACTTCCTAAATGAAAAGTGTTTAGAAGGTTGTTTAGGTTTAGGAAATGTAAAGAGGAAAAATTATAGAAGATGGGTGGTGGTTCAAGGTGCTTGGGCCGAAACTCAAAGAGAAAAGGGAAGAAAATGTGTTCTTGTGTTCTTGGGAATTTTGAGAGAAAATAAAGCTAAGCTTTTTAGGTGAGTGAAAAAGTGAATAATGAGAGTGAAATTGAGTGGTGCAGCCGTGAGGTAGTTTATAGGAGAGATTAGGAGATAAGTTTGATAGTAAAATATCATGATGTGTTCACATTAGGAAGCACATGGCCTATGGTCATCATGTGGTCATCAAATGGTCACAAAAGACCATTCAAGAAGCTTGGAGAAGCCCACTTGGACTCCTTGGCCGTGTGGCCTCTAGGGGATTAAGGACAAGATTTAACTTCCATTAAATGTTATTTACATGCTAATTAGATGACTAGTTAATTAGATTAGGTTTCCTAATTACACTTAATTAACTATCTAATTACATAACTAATTAATTAAATAGGTCATTGCATATGTCATGCTTAGTCATGGCTTCTAGATAAAAGTAGGATATCTAATTAGTAACTAGATTATAACTAATTAGTAATTAGGTTAGTTAACTTAGTTTCTTAATTAGGCAATTAAGATGACTAAATTAGGTTTATTTAGCTACTTAGTAACTAGTCAAGCCATTATTATTGACTAAATCCTAGCCATTGAAATTAACTTTACTTCCTAACCATTGATTTAAGGTAAGGTGGATATCATTAGTTACTTTATTAGGATTGTTCTCATACCATTGATCTGATCAATGGTTATGATAAAAAACATCTTAATCAAGCTTTTCATCCAATGGTCCACAATAAAGTCCATGCCCCTTTATTTGACCAATTCCTATTGGTTAGAAAAAGTTCAGCCATCATTTTTGACTGATTCCTATTGGTTCATTCCAATTTAGGTTACAGAAAATATTCTAAGCACATTTTCTGTCAATTAAAATATACCGGGTCCAATGATTTATAACAGAAGCTGTTATAAATAAAATAGCAGATATTTATCAATGAAATATTTTTTATTTCACAGATAAATTCTAAAAATTAAAATTTTCTTTTCTGTGGCACTCAGATTTAGGTTTAGTAAGATCTCCCGTCTCCGAATAAATCAGATAAGAATTTTTTCGGCTCGAAAATTATTATTTTTCTGACCCGGAGCAAATCACATAAAACAATCAAAAGTAGTATCAGAACAGTCAAATTATTTTTATATTGCACAGAAAACACAAAACAGTGTAATTCTGTCGTTTCTGTAACATAGTCTAAAATTTGGGGTGTTACAACTCTCCCCCTCTAAAAAGAAGTTTCGTCCTCAAAACTTGACATACACTTAACATAAATATGGATACTGCTCTCTTATCTTCCCTTCTAACTCCCATGTAGCTTCACCACTTACATCGTTCCAAACCACTTTAACAAATGCAATCTCCTTACCTCGAAGTTGCTTTGTCCTTCGATCTTCAATCTTGACTGAAAACGTCTCATAGGTTAAATTCTTCTTCAGTTGTACAGTGTCTGGTTCGATAATATGAGTTGGATCAGAAATATATTTTCGTAATTGTGATACGTGAAAGACATTGTGAAGATTTGATAGGAAAGGTGGTAGTGTAACCTGATAAGCTACCGGACCTACCCGACGAAGTATTTGATACGGCTCGATAAACTTCAGAGTGAGTTTCCTTGACTTGATCACTCGTCCAACTCCATTCATAGGTGTCACACGTAGAAATACATGGTCACCTTTTTCAAATTCAAGCAGTCTTCATCTTTTATTAGTATAACTCTTTTGTCGCGTCTGAGTTATCCTCATTTTGTCTTACATCATCTTCACTCTCTCAGTTGTCTGCTGTATAAATTCTGGTCCTACCATAGTACTTTCACCATCATGGTACCAACACAACAACATTCTACATCGTCTCCCATACAATACCTCATAGGGTGCCATCCCTATACTCGAATGAAAACTATTGTTGTATGTGAATTCTATCAACGATAGAAATTCATCCTAACAACCAGTTTGCCCTAAAACACAAGCTCTCAACAAGTCCTTTGAAAATTCTAACTATCGTCTCTTCCTTATATCCAAGCCCCTCTCGATTGACAAGTGCTTCAAGCCCTTGAAATTATTATAGATTTTATAGGAAAGAAAATGTCTTCAGATTTTCCTTGCAAAACGACTATCGCATATCCTAAAACGTAAATCGAATAATTCTTCTCATGCACGTTCCACTGCCTTGAAGTATACGCCACAACCTTTCTATTTGATCTCAACACTCAATCTAAATCTACGAGTTGAACTTCTTCTGATAGAATTTGCATTTAACTAGTTTCGCGCATAACTCCTTCTTCTTCTTCTTCTTCTGAAATTGAAGAACTGCATTAAGATCTTCGGCATGTTCCTTCGGATTTCGAGAATAAATTAAAATATCGCCAATAAGGATAATGACAAATTTGCCTAGATAGGAAAGAAAAATCCTATTTATAAAATTCGTGAATATCGTAAAAACATTCTTTTCCCCCGAATGGTAGTACGAAATATTCATAGTGCCTGTAGTGCGTCTGAAAAACTATCTTGGAACATTCTCTACTTTTACGCGAATCTAATAATAACCAGCACGCAAATCGATCTTGGAGCAAACAGCGATTTCCTTCATTTGGTCTTCTAGTTCCCCTGTTGTCACATCATTCCAGATTTTTCTTCATCAAGATAAATTATTATACTTGCCTATTTTTAATCTTAACAGAAAATGTCTCATAGATCAATTTTCATTTAATTGTACTATATTTGGTATTATGACATAAGTTAAATCAAGAATAATCATTCTTAATTGAGATAGATGAAAGACACTATGAAGGTTATAAGGAAAAGTAATAAGACTATTCAGTAGATTACTAGATTAGTCTAACAAAGAATTTGAGATGGTCTAATAGATTTCGAAATGAACATAGTCCAATAAATTTTTTTTTTTGAAATGAACTTTTTGGATTCAAATCCAAAAATCTCAGGTCAAGGAAACACTAAAGTTGCATTGTAACAATCTAGTAGGATATGGTTGGAAAATAACCAATCCATTTATAAAGTCAGGCTCTTAAATCGATGTGAGTTTAGATAAACAAATCAAATCAACAAAAAAAATTTGATATTCAATAGACATAGGGTAGAGTTAGAAAACTTGAGTATAAACAACAAGTTTAATTGAGAAAAGTAGAAATACTGAAATCAATTATAACAAAGACACGGATAAGTCGAATTGATTTACTCAGTCTATTTGAGAAAGAAATAGACAAACCAGATCAATAGAAAAGTTTCAACCTCCAATAATAATGGGATAGTTTTAAACAGGCTCGAGTAGTAATAACAAGTTTAGAAGTTGAAGTAGCATTATGAAAAGAAGCAAAACACAGATAACTCTAAAAGATTTATACAGTCACAGATCACAAGAGAATGAGTTACCTTGCGAATTATACAACACGGTTTTAAGATTACCCCCTATGGCATAACTTCCTCACTTCTTAAGTTTTTGTATTTGAACGTTCTCATTACACTCCTTGCATCGGCTCTTTCTTCTTCTTGAGATTTTGAAACACGTGTATTACTACTGGAAGGTTTCATCTTCAGTTGATCACATTCTCTAGAGAAATGTCCAAGCTTCCCACATCCATAACAAATAATCCCTTTATGCTAACAATATTTGGTGAGGTGATTTTTTCCACACTTAAAACATTTCATTGGTGATGCCACAGCCTGACCAAAATCGTTGCCACAAGTACTTCTTCTCTTTGTTTGTTGTTGCTTCCCCAGTGGTCGTATATACGACTTTCATTGAAAATGATTGACCTTACGCTTCCTTCCATCTTGGATTATCGAAAGTTCTAAGTTACAGCTTCTCGCACCTGGTGACTGCTCCAATCTTAATAAGCTATGAAGTTCGATTATCAGTTCCTGTTGCTGAGCGATCATCTGTCTCTGTTGTACTGCAACTTCAATCATCTTTTGCATTACACTTCTAGCTGCGGCTATATGATCTTCATCACGTCTCTCGTTCATATGCTCATGTTCACTACATTCCATTATCTTTCTTCAAAGACAAACAAAATCAAAACACAACGAACTAAACGTAACTATTTCACACAACATTGTCTCCTTTCGGAAACCAAAATATATCTCTGTGTTCAGTGTTAGAGATTCACACAGCACAAATAAGACAAACCTACCAACAAACCCAAAAGACTCTAACTTGGGCTCTAATACCAACTAATGTAACACCCACCTTAGGGTGCCACATTTATGATACTTAATTACCAAATTACCTTTTCATTAGAAATCGTGCTTTGTAATGTAAATACGAGTTGTAAAATTTCTTAATAATAATAAAATAAACTTAGCGAAAAATAAAACATTACGACATTATCTCAAATAATTTACATCCTATATACACAAGTCGTAGTATTGTCATACTTAAATATTTACAAACTAGACTCTCAAAGCGTTTAAACTTTAATTTAAACTAACATACTGCCCAAGTACTACTACACAGCAAAACCCTCAGACGGGTCCTCCTCAGATTCCTCCGCAGGCAGGAATCCAATTTGACGCGAAGTCCTACGGATAGGTGTCCGTGTAGATGACACTATACTAATCGCACCAGGGGTACGGTAGTAAGCTCTCCAGTACTATCTAATAGATAAAGGAAATTCTAGGAGTACATTAATATTCACACTAAAGTAAGGGTGTCCAAGATGAAGCCTACTTAAAATAATATTTAAGTCTCCTATGTAGTAAATACATGCTCTATCTAAGTCAACGTGTCATGCCTTCGATCCTCCACGGAACGTCAATCTCATATACCCAAGGAAACAAGGCATCTCCATCGTCTCAGAACCCAGCTTCCTCTACAGGAATCTGCTCCTCCTCGCCTGCTCGATCAACTTCTTGCTCAACGTCTTTACAAATATAAATATAATACAAGATAGGCATACAAAGAGGTAAGATCACCTACGCTAATACCAGTATAATAGCATGAAGATAAACACATACAATATCTCATACCAACACATCATACCATAATTACAATTATGCCACCAACATCATTTATCATCACAACTTATACAATAAATAATAATTACGATCATGCCCTCAATAACTATGCATATGCACCTAGACTCAATTTCCTACTTCATGCAATTAAAACTCAGATTCGGAGAAAGTGATCGAAAAGATCTATCTGCACCAATATGCCTCAAACCACGTGCTCAATTTTGCACATCTAGCATATACACGACAGTCTTTATCAGGTCTTGATTAAGAATATTGTCTCGGTTAGGATCATTTGTATGTTACGTCGGTCTAACCCACGGTACAGAAGAGCTACCACTACTCATTATAGGCAACCCGCACCCCAATGCCCCCAAGGTCAACGAGTGACTTGCACTACGCATATCGCACCCACTCAAGAGGTGTATTCTCTCCTAGGCAATTAGCCTCATCCAGTCCATCGGACTTTTTTAATGCATTTACTATGCATCATTCACAGTTCCAATTTATTATCTCATATTCGGGGTCCACTCATATACCCAATAGTATCTTTACTGTATTTTCATTGTGTAGTCATATTTTTGCATTTTCTCAATCGCGCAACAATTTTGTCACATTTTCAAATTGCGTATCAATTTTTCAACGTTTCTCAATTGCATAAAATATTTTTCATACGTTTTAAATCAAAAATACTATTTTTCTTATTTAATACTAAAATTTAACTTTATTTTCCATATTTGCATAATAGTCCATCAAAAACATAATATTTACATTATAGTCCTCATTTAAATAATATTTTTACAATAGTCCCTCATAAAGATCATATTTATGAAATAGTCCTCTTTTATCAATATTTGTAATATGACCCCTTTTTAAATAATAATTACAATATAGTCCTTCTTAAAATATTAATTACAATATAGTCCCTCTTTTATAAAATAATTACAATATAACCCCTCTAAAAATTAGTATTTATACTGATTCCCCAAAAATGGTAATTCTTTCTTTTACTTCCAATAATACAGCTCAAATTTTTCGGACGCGCTTCAAAACCCATAGGGTGAGTTATACGTCAGTAAACTTCAAGTATTTGACACTCATTTTATTTCATAATCTCATAACTTAATTATATCGATTTGTTTCCTAAAAAGCATTTTGCTTACTGAAAAATTCAAATTCTTCCAAAACAATTTTCCTTCTCAATTAAATCTTTAATCCTCAATTAATTAAAACCGTCATTTTAGGACTCTTGGTCCTCTTTGACATAGTAAGGCCGTGTGCCTCATTGCTCTTTGGAGCACTCATACAATCCTTCCAACATGTTGTTCACATCCTAGGTTACACATACACTTGCGTGCTTCCACAATTATACATACAAGCATATTATCAAAGCCATAGACATACTACCACACATGCAATCATAAACACAAAATCATACACATCACAATCATAAACAAAGAAGCATTAAACAACAAGTGAATAAATCCTTATGGATTTATCACCATACACAACCATCTCCACACCACCAAAACTTGGTTGGTGAGGTTAAATCTCTCTCTTACCTCTTGAAGACAAGATCTTCAAGTTCCTTCCTCTTCCTTGATTTTCGTGTGACACTAAATAAATCCCTAATAATTCTTAAACAATTAGTAAAATTACAAACAAAGCTTAATAATGAAGAACCATGGAACAATCATGGTTTAGAAAATCAAAAACTAAATTTTAAACCAAAGAATCAAAAGTTTACCTTTAGGAAAGTAAACCAAAGCTTGGATTTGAAGCACTTAGGGTAGGATTTTGACAAAACTTCCTAAATGAAAAGTGTTTAGAAGGTTGTTTAGGTTTAGGAAATGTAAAGAGGAAAAATTATAGAAGATGAGTGGTGGTTCAAGGTGCTTGGGCCGAAACTCAAAGAGAAAAGGGAAGAAAATGTGTTCTTAGGAATTTTGAGAGAAAATAAAACTAAGCTTTTTAGGTGAGTGAAAAAGTGAATAATGAGAGTGAAATTGAGTGGTGCAGCTGTGAGGTAGTTTGTAGGAGAGATTAGGAGATAAGTTCGATAGTAAAATATCATGATGTGTTCACATTAGGAAGCACATGGCCTATGGTCATCATGTGGTCATCAAATGGTCACAAAAGACCATTCAAGAAGCTTGGAGAAGCCCACTTGGACTCCTTGGCCGTGTGGCCTCTAGGGGATTAGGGACAAGATTTAACTTCCATTAAATGTTAATTACATGCTAATTAGATGACTAGTTAATTAGATTAGGTTTCCTAATTACACTTAATTAGCTATCTAATTACATAGCTAATTAATTAAATAGGTCATTGCATATGTCATGCTTAGTCATGGCTTCTAGATAAAAGTAGGATATCTAATTAGTAACTAGATTATAACTATTTTGTAATTAAGTTAGTTCACTTAATTTCTTAATTAGGCAATTAAGATGACTAAATTAGGTTTATTTAACTACTTAATAACTAGTCAAGCCATTATTATTGACTAAATCCTAGCCATTGAAATTAACTTTACTTTCTAACCATTGATTTAATGTAAGGTGGATATCATTAGTTACTTTATCAGGATTGTTCTCACACCATTGATCTGATCAATGGTTATAATAAAAAAACATCTTAATCAAGTTTTTCATCCAATGGTCCACAGTAAAGTCCATGCCCCTTTATTTGACCAATTCCTATTGGTTAGAAAAAGTTCAGCCATCATTTTTGACCGATTCCTATTGGTTCATTCTAATTTAGGTTACAGAAAATATTCTAAGCACATTTTCTATCAATTAAAATATACCGGGTCCAATGATTTATAGCAGAAGCTGCTATAAATAAAATAGCAGATATTTATTAGTGAAATATTTTTTATTTCACAGATAAATTCTAAAAATTAAAAATTCTTTTTTGTGTCACTCAGATTTGGGTTTAGTAAGATCCCCTGCCTCCTAATAAATTAGATAAGAATTTCCTCGGTCCAAAAATTATTATTTTCCTGACCCGGAACAAATCACACAAAACAATCAAAAGTAGTATCAGAATAGTCAAATTATTTTTATATTGCACAGAAAACATAAAATAGTGTAATTCTGTCATTTTTGTAGCATAATCTAAAATTTGGGGTGTTACAAGAGTGGTAATAGTTCTCTTACATATGGTGAGGGGAATGAATCCACTTATAGCCAGGTAATCTTAGGGCTCTTTTGCCAATTCTATCCAGCTTATACAAGGATACAGAGTTCCTAAGAATTAAACAAGTATCATGTGTTTTCTAAAACTAAAAATCTACATTAGCATTGCATAATCATATTTTTAGGACATTGTGTGAGCATAACCATACATCATAACACAAAGTATTGCATTTGTTAACAACTGTGTGGGCAGTTGTCTTACTTGTTTGATGATATCTTACGATTGTATGAGCAGTTGTTTGATATCATTGACTGTTATTTATGTGAGTTAAGATTATAGCTTTCTTGGTGAATGTTACATAGAGTGTATGTATTTGTTCTGATAGAGTTGAGCAGTGCCTCATTTATCTGTTGTGAGCTTAATCTTGTGTTTATAGTGTGGTTTATTCATTGCAAATGTTTAAACTCTGGTATTGGTTACTTATATTGAGAATTATAATTTTTCACCTCGTTTGTTACCATTTAAATCCAAGTGGAAGCTCTTCCAAAGGAAAGAAGAAAAAGTATGAAAACTAGAGTAGTTTTTTATGCTTAGCAGTTAAAGCTTGTATTTATTTACACTGCTTTGAGTATGTACAGAAAGTTTATGTATACGATGTTCCCTTTTAAGGCAAAGATGTATGTTTATACTTTTAGTTTCCGCAAGGCTCTCCATTATTATTTGTTTAAATGATATGGATTAAATTGATGTATAAGTTAGAAGTAATATAGCTAATGCTATTTATCTAGGTATATGTCAGGTATACTAGATTGCTAGTATTAGGATGTTACATTATGGTATCAGAGCAATTCATCTTATTGAGCAGGGGTATGGACTGACTAGGCTTAAGCATGAGTAGTAGTCTTCATATGTGTTGTGCTATTCTTGTCTCGTTATGTGATGTGTGCATAGAATTGCATGACTTGTCTTAGGTTGGATTGTTATTAGCTAATGTTACACGGTTACATGATATTGAAAACTGATTAACGCAACATGTATTGTTCTGTGTGTACAGGAAACTATTGCACCACCTAGGCGAACCTGAGGAAGTAAGAATACCTCTAGTGAGAGCCCAGATATGGATGTGGCACTGATGGCGATGGCTAATACTATGCGAAAGTAGGTAGCCATCACCAATAGGATGTTAGAGAGGTTGGATGCAGATCGACCTCAACAACTGGTACCACCACCAGTTCAACCGGAGCAACCAGTCCAAGAGGTACCAACAAGAAGGAATCAGAACTTCCAAGACCTTTTGGAGTTCAGGAAGTCTACCCCATCATCCTATAAGGGAGAGTACGACTCAGTGAGAGCGGAGGGTTGGCTCAAGGAGATGGAGAAGATTTTCGCAGTTATAACTTGCTCGAATGAGCAGAGAGTGCTCTTTGTATCCTACATGTTAGAGGGGGATGTAGATGATTGGTGGACTGATGCCAAGAAAGTGTTTGATACTTCAAGGACTCTTATCACGTGGGAGAACTTCAAGGGTTCATTCTTGGAGAAGTTTTTCCCTCAGAATTTACAAAATGCAAAAAAAGATGGAGTTTCTAAAGTTGGAACAAGGCGACATGTCTGTTGGCAAGTATGTTGCCAAGTTTAATAAGTTATCCAAATTCTCATCCTATATCAGACTTAACACTAATTTGAGATGGAAATGTACAAAGTTTGAAGAATGTTTGAGAATGGATATACAACAAGCGATTAGGCCATTTGAGATCTGAGATTTTACAACCTTGGTGAACAAATGCAGAATAATAGAAGGGTGTGATTGGAAACCCTCGATGGAGCAAAAATCATAATATGTTTAGAAGAGGAGAAAGGTGGATGATGGAGATAAGAAAAGTGTTTCTAAATCTAGTTATCCACAAGATAAAAGTGAACAAGTTCAGATGAAAACCATGAGCCTAAATGCCCTAGGTGTGGAAAGCAACATGGCGATAGACCTTGTATAGTGTGTTATGTTTGTGGACATGAAAGACATTATTTGAAGGAGTGTCTGTAGAGAAAGGAGGCAAAGTCAGAGGTTATACCTAGAAGAGTCTACTGGTTGGAGGGCAAAGAGACAATATAGTCTCCTAGTTTTGAGAAAGGTAAGTTTGTTGGTAAAATTTTGTTTCTTTGGTATTTGGTTACACCGATTTTCACATGTGAGTTATTTAGGACTTCTTATATATGGTAAACCAAATTTTGGGGACAAAATTTTAGAAAAGAGGGGAGAAATGTAACATCCTAAAAAGCATGCTAGACTTGTAAATGGGTACAAAGGTAGCAACTTACTTGTTTAAGAAGTCAGTTAAGTTTTGTGATAAACTGAATTCGTTTAAGCACTATGTTGTAATTCAAAGTGTGAAAGGTAGCCTAAAATGATCCAGATAGTAGCATAAATTGCTAAGTTAAGAGAAATAAATCTAGAGAGTTTGTTTTTAAGCCACAAATAGGTGGAAGAGGAAGTAGTTAAAGTTTGAGAGTAATCATAGTTAGTTTGATGTTTTTGGACATATTGGTTATGTGTTTTAATACCGGATTGATTAGCAACATATATGAAAAAATGAGTTAATTGTGAAACAACAGTTTAAATGAATCCTAGGATTTATTCTAAAGTTGTTGAAAGGTAGGAAACTTGAATTGGTGAAATTTAAGTGTTCTTAGCAGGTTTAGGTTTTAGCAAAATATTCAATTTTTGCTTAAGTGTTTCACGGCTCTTTAAAAGCCTTAAGCCTTCACTTTTCTTCATTTTTCTCACTTGTTTCCATGGCTGGAGTAGCAGCAAAATAAGAAGAAAGAAGAGAAGAGAAAGAAGAAGAAAAGGAGAAGAAAAGGAAGAAGAGAAAGGGAAGAGGGAAAGCCAAAGTGTGATCTTCATCTTCAAGAGGTAGGGGTGTTTTCTATTTTAGTTCCTCCATCTTTTATTCTTTCCTCCATGTTTGTGACTTACAGATTTGGAATAGAATAAAGGTTTGGATGAGTTTTCTTAAAGTTTGAGTGGTAGGAACTTTTAGGGAACTCTTGATAGGAATATCTTTGAGCTAAACTAAGTATGATTTCTGGTTTGGACCATAGAGATGTTCATGAAATAGTTAGGTTTGGGAGTTGCTAAGGAGTATTTTGAGTTAGTGTATTTTTGACCTAAATCTATACCTAAGTGAATCAATTAGTTATATGAGAGTTACAACAAGTTAAGGGGCCTAGATTGATGTTAGAAATCACTAGAAATTTGATCTTGAATGATTGAAAGTGAGTAAAATTCTAATGGAACAGTAATTAGATTCTGCAAAATCTAGTTTCTGCAATTGGTGTCGCGGCATGGGGAGGTCACGCCGAGGTGTAAGTCTCAGAGTATATGCAGCTGAGATCTACTCGCCACGGCGTGAATGCACCACGCCGAGGCGTGAGGGACCAGAAAGCAACGCGCTGCGGCATGCAAGTGGCTGTGCTGGGGCGTGAGATGCAGGACTTTTCAGCATTGTGTTTTTTATATTTTGGAATTTCTTAAGTGTTGTGGTCACTCATATATACCTTTTTATATGTGTTGAGGCACTTATATGGGTATTTCTTTTAGAGAATAACCACCTAACATATATGAGGAGTTGAGGAAACCTTAGGCATCTTTTGAGGTGTAGAATGCCATAGGCGGGTTTTTAGAACCATAATCACCATGAGGTTGTTTTTGGTATCTTTTGAGAAGTATGATAAGGTGTACCAGAAATAACTAGTTTGGTTTATTTGGTATGGTATACCTATCTTTATGCATAGGTTGCTCCTTTAGAGTTAAAGTTAAGCTTGAGATACATAGTTAGTGTATGTTTCCTTGTTTATCAAGGTTAAGCTTTGAGTTTTGCTAGAATCATGGGTTGGTTCCTTTATGTGATAGAGTTGAGCCAAGATAGCATGTTTTCTAGTTATAGCCTCTTTCACTTGGTTAAGGTGAACCTTGTGATAGGAGTTAGCAGGATATTGAGCATCCTACAGTTGTGGAATGCTATAGATTAGTATCTAAGACCTTGAGCAACATGTGGTTGCCTTTGATATCACTTATGAAGTGATGAGGTGGGATTCTAAGTAAAAGTAAGCTAAATTTACTTGGCTAGTTCATACTCATTCACTCGGTTATGTGAACTTTGTGATGAGTATGACAGTTTTCGTTAATGACTTTGCATATTCAATTTTCAAACTTGCTATTTGTTATTTTCCTATGTATTGTAACTCCTTGTGGCATGCAGTGCTATCAAGGTTAGGGTTATTGGTATAGGGGTGGTAATAGTTCTCTTTCGTGTGGTGAGGGGAATGAATCCACTTATTACCAGGTAATCTTAGGGCTCTTTTGCCAATTTTATCCAGCTAATACAAGGATACAGAGTTCCTAGGAATTAAGCAAGTATCATGTGTTTTCTGAAACTAAAAATCTGTATTAGCATTGCATAATCATATTTTTAGGACATTGTGTGAGCATAACCATATATCATAACATAAAGCATTACATTTTTTGACAACTGATGTGGATTAAAAGTTGCAAACCCAAGTGCAGGTTGTTTTAAGTAATAAATTCTCAGGAGTCCGAGGTTGATCCACAGGGAATTGATGAAGAAAAATTCTTTGACGTAAAGTAAATATTTTGTCACAAAATAAAACTAATAAAACTTAGTCATAAATAAAAAAGACTTACTTGGGTTAGGAGATCCACTCTTGGTAAATAAAATAATGACAAGATTAATTCTTTTTATAACTCAATTAGAATCCACACATAATGGAGGTTCTAATCAGATAATACAACGTTCAAAGTTCATTAAAAATTATATACATAATTATATTATGACTCCTTTAATCATCTATTTACACTAACACTCATAAATGGGATCAAACATTCATTGTGCTAAAATCTTGTCTACAATAAATCAAGATCTCCACTTTACAAGGAGGGTTTCTAAATTGATTGAAAATAAAATACAACACATATAATGACCACTTGAAAATATATCATTTAAGCACAAGAAAGAAATGAATCTAACCTTATTTCATTACCAAGAGTTTCACCATTTCATCTAAGTAAAATAAAACTTAGTTACTCATAGACAAGAAAAAAGGAAGATAGAAGAAGAAGAAGAAGAACATGATTTCAATTTAAAACAAAGGAAAACTACTACAAGAAAAACTAATAACAAAATAACATCATTTTGGTAACTAACAACTAACCTCCCTTAATGATCAGCCAAGGCTCCCTTTTATAGAGGATTGGGGATACAAAATGACAATGGGGCTAAGTCATGAGTGAGTGGATGAATGAAAAATGAGTGAAAAATGCCAAATGACTTTTGATGAGTGAAAAATTATGGAGATTCTTTATTTCTGAAATCATTCAGCTCTGAAGTCATTGCATTCATCATTTTTGAGAAATGTGGTCTTCATGAAAGTTGTAGGCTTGGATCTTAGCTTTCAAATGGCTTAGTTTGAGCCCAAAATCATTCCTACAACTGAAGATATAATTTGATTACTGCATGCTACTCAGGCCCAATGGCAGCTCCTCTATTCTAAATTCCAAGCCCAATATGACCTCCAAGGAGTCCGATATGGGTTTTGTGTTCTTCATAAAATTTGTAGATATGGATCTTAGATATCAACCATAAAAATTTCATCCCATTTAACATCCTATAGCCTGAGATATGATATGAACAATAGACATAGGTTAAGTTGTCTGAATCAGCACTCTAGTTCTTACTTCAACTCCAATTTGAGTTATCCAATCGTGTGATTAGGCCTTTGAGGTCTTCATGAAGGTTGTAGGAAATTTTCTTAGTTTTCAAATTCCACTAGAACCACCTCAAAAGACCACCTACAGCCCAAGAAATGGCCAAAATATAGAAAAAGCGTAAGATGTAAATCATGTTGAAAAAATCAATTAAGTCCAATTTGAGTCCAAACTTATAAAACATAACCAAACTCAATCAATTAAGTATATGGATAGTGTAGATGACTAAAAATGAGGGCTTATTAATGTATAAAATATGTGATTATCAAATTCTCCACACTTAGCTTTTTGCACTCTTGGGCAAAACACACAAGACTAAAACTAGAAAAAAAACGATACAGACTCAAAAGCTAAACACTCTAAAGGACTCAATTTCTAATAATATTTAACAATGAAGAGCAACCAATCATTCAAGTAATCAAAACATTTATGAGGTAACATTTCTTCATATCTCAAACCAACAAGCAAGAAAATTTTAATTGAAAAGCATGAGTCAAGAATGATAGATCTTCACAAGATTCTCCTCTCTCAATCCCTCAAAAACTTTAAAATGTAGGTATTTCACTCAATTCAACCCATGAGAAATTGTATTACCATAAGCTTGCTTATCTTCTACTTCTTCCCTACTCAAAACACATACATACACAAATCATGAGGACTTTATTCAAGGTTGTAATGGGGTTAAGGTAAATGAAGAGGTTATATGGATATGAGAAGTTAAATACCAAAGAGAATAAAAGAGCATGAGAGCTGAGTTCAATTAACAAGCATGAAAGTTCATCCCAACTCCACCGAAAACAAATTTCCTTTACATATTTTTTTCCTTTCCTTTATTGTCTTGTTGGCCCTTTTTTACATTTTTTTTGTTTTTTGTTTTTTATTTTATTTTATTTTATTTTTATTTACAAGATGAACATAATATATACATTTAAACAATAATCTCAATTTTTTTAACCATTCTGCACACACACCCCTACACTTGTTCAAGAACTCATCCAATGACAAAGCTAATGTTCTTTTATTCCCTAAGGTCAGGTAAGAACATGATTTTTCATTTAAGGTACATAATGAGTTCGAAACAAAAAATAGTCAAATAAGCTCAAAGGGGTTAAGTAAGGGAAAATAGGCCATTTCCAATGCTTTACGTTGGCAGGAATCAGAGAATTTATAAGAATTCATAAGAGAGATTGATATCATATTAGGAATCAGAGAATTTCCAAGAAGTCATAAGAGTGCTTGATATCATATTGAGACAATATGCTACTAAGTAAGGCTGGCTATTTAATTAAAGTAGCTATTTCAAGAAAAAATGCTTCAATCATATTTATGTATGCATATGAAAATATAGTCTAAAAAAGAATCAAAGCAAGTTATAGAGTAACAATTCCATGAGTGAAATTTACACAAGAAAGAAGAGAGTGGTACAAATGTTTAATCCATTCATCAATAGGCTCAAAATCTCACAAGGCATAATTCTATCATTCAGTCCACCAATTCAACATCTATAACCAAGCATGTGAATTTTAAGAAAGAAGACAATTTATTCAATCATGCAAATTTCCCTGAATTTGAATTGCTACTTCCACACAAACTAATTGTCTACTTAATTACTCCTTACTCTGCTACCAATTTTGATGCGTCTCAAGAGTAAATAACTTACTCCTTACTCTACCATCCCTAATTACTTTGTTGTTAATAAATTACTGATAAACACATAAACACAACAAACATATTAATAAACACACTTCTTAATTTTTTTAGGTTTTTTTTTTACAACCATCTTTCCCCCCAACCAGATCACAACATTGTCCTCAATGTCAAAACATAAATAGGTAAAAGATAGAAGATATTACTTGTTACTGCAATTACTGAAAAGAGTAACATTACACAAATTAAAATAGAAACAAAGTATGATAAATAAACTAAAGATAAAGAAAAGTTATAGATGAAGTTCCAGATCACACTATTGTTCCTTGCTGCCTCCCTTGCTGCTACCTTCTGACCAATCTATCTAAGCTATTACTGGTTCAGATTCATAAACAAAAGCTTGTAATTTATCAATTAATTCATCAACAGTTGAAGCAGATATAAGGAGTCGTCTTGCCGAAGGTGCAATAAAGCTCTGTTCCATAGTATGGTCAACAAAAGATAATAAAGTATTAAAGAAATTATTAACATTCAATAAACCTATGGGTTTATGGCGGATATTTAGTTGGGCCCAAGAGATAATTTGAAAAACTTCTTCCAAAGTACCAAAATCACCCGGTAAGGCAATGAATGCATCAAAGTTTTCAAGCATTGTCCTCATTCGTCCATGCATAGATGATACTTGAATTTTCAACCCAATTGTCTTTCCAATGATGTTCCTTCGAGTTAAAGGTTCAGGAATGACACCCAAAATTTGACTACCTCTTAGATGTGCAGAAAGTGATACAGCCCTAATTAACCCAATGTTACACCCCCCATATACAACAAGAATGTTCTTCGCAGCAAATGTTCTACCAACAGTGCTTGCTGCGTTTACAAACTCTAAACCTTTCCCATAACTTGTCCCACAAAATACACAGATATTGATAAATCTACGAACTGAAGAAGTTCCTTCCATTTCTACACTCACACTCTCTTTGAATGATTATGAGTTGCAGGAAAGTGAAGAAAATGAAGTGTTTAAATAGGGAAGAGAATAGAAAAAGTAATAATAGCTCCTATATGGGTAAGTTAGCTGTTGTCAGAAAAGTTTGAATTTAAGAAACTTTTTTTAATTTTTTTTAATTTTTTTAATTTTTATTATTATTAATTTTTTTCATTTTTTTAGACTTCAAGAAAACCATCAGGGTAAAGAAGTCTAGAAACCCCTGAAGGATCCCGCCAAAAAAATCGTCTGTCCAAAACTAAAATACAACAAAATCATACAAAGATAAAATAATAATAACAAATGATGACATACCTTTGTGTACAGGTTTCATGACAGATCTTTATACTGCGCGTCATGAGTGCAGTAATACCAAGACGGCTCAGCTAATCTTAGAATTCTTCTTTCTCCCGCTTATTTGAAGAAAAGAGAATAAAGAAACCATCGTGGGTTTCCATCCTAGGTTTTCGGGAGCCTAGAACATAAAAACTCCATGGTTAAGCGTGCTTAACCTGGAGCAATTGTGGGATCGGTGACCTCCTGGGAAGTTTCCTAGGATGCATATGAGTGAGGACAAAGCACGCTGAAAAGACCCGTGTTGGTTTGTGGAGACACTCGTCAATCCTGCAGGAAGTCCCGGGACTTTACAGATGGTATCAGAGACGGGACCTCTCCCAATACAGTGTGGTTCGAGGACGAACCAAGCAAAAGTTAGTGGGCATGTGTGTCCCGAGGCCGATGAGGGTGGGGAGTGATCGCCGGTGCAATGAAGCACGGACAAGGAGCGGCTTCTGACATGCTTCTAAGCGAAGGGTCGCATGAATGAACTAAATACGCACCGGAATGAGAGGGATTCAGAGACTGTGCAGGTATGGGACTGTATAGTTGAGGATGGCTTAAAAGAATTAATTTGGCGTAACCATAACAACAAGTTGCAACTTCTTTTCGGGAGCCTAGAACATAAGAACTCCATGGTTAAGCATGCTTAACCTGGAGCAATTGTGGGATGGGTGACTTCCTAGGAAGTTTCTTAGGATGCGTGTGAGTGAGGACAAAGCACGCTGAAAAGACCCGTGTTGGTTGTAGAGACACTCGTCAATCCTACAGGAAGTCTCGAGCTGTTACATTATGCATTTTAAGTACTTCTATCAATATATCTTCTTGTTCTTTAGTCAGGGATGAGTAAATTACCACTGGAAAGCTTTGTTCTTCTCCCAAAAATGTGTATTTCAACCCAGTAGGTAATGGCTTTAGTTCCAGTGTGGGTACTTCTTCATGGGTGTCATCATTCATGGGTTTTAGCTCTTCGAATCTTGGCTTCCATCCTTTATATTCCATTACTTGTGTACAGTCAAGCAAATAGTATATTTCAGAAACATCATCATCTAATTGTGTAGCTGAATCAAATGAATTAATTAACCAAATTGCTAATGGGTCAGAAGAACTCCTGATTTGAAGATTATCATCTATAATGGCCTCAATCCTTTCAATTTCTTTCTTTCCATCATAAACTTCCTGCGGTTGCTTGCATATGTTGAAAACATTAAGCTCCAGTGTCATATTTCTAAATGTTAGCTTCACCACTCCATTTCTATAATTTATCAAAGCATTAGATGTTGCTAAAAATGGGCGACCTAAAATAACAGGAATTGACTTGCTACTATTTTTCATAGGTTCAGTTTCTAAGACAATAAAATCCATAGGATATATGAATTTATCAACTTGTACCAAAACATCTTCCACTATTCCTTTTGAAATTTTAATTGATTTATTGGCAAGTAGAAGAGTTACAGAAGTTGGTTTTAACTCACCCAGGTTGAGTTGCAGATAAACTGGATATGGAAGCAAATTAACACTAGCACCAAGATCAAGTAAAGCTCGTTCAATTTTATATTCACCAATAATGCATGAAATTGTAGGACAATCAGGATCTTTATATTTCAACGCATTATTGTTATGAATAATGAAACTTACCTGTTCAGTCAAAAAGGCATTCTTTTTCACATTATGTTTCCTTTTAACAGTGCAAAAGTCTTTCAAAAATTTAGCATAACAAGGAATCTATTTGATAGCATCTAACTGAGGAATATTGGCCTTCACTTGTTTAAGGATTTCAAAATGTCACTATTATGGTTCACTTTACTTGAATTGTTTAATGCTTGAGGATATTGGGGTAAAGGCGAGGGTTTGGTCTCCTTTTGGCTAGGTGGCTTATCAACTCCTTCCTCATCTTTGGGACTTGACTCATCATTTTTCTCACAAGGTTTAGGAATTTATTTTTCAACAACCTTTCCACTCCTAAGAGCTATCATTGACTTGACTTGATCTATTTGTTGGTTTTCTGAACTACCCTCATTTAGGCTATACTGACTTTTGGGATCGATTGAGGTTAAGAGGGAAATTTTCCTTTGTCGTGAATGGCAAGTGCAGAAGAAAGTTTAGCAATAGTGTCTTTTATGTCAATCATGGCTTGAGTGTTTTGGTTATTAATGGCCTCTTATTTTTTCATGAATGCATGCAATGTTCTCTCAAGATTTTTCCTATATGGTGGGACATAAGGTGCATATCCTTGAGAATTTTGTGAATCCTATTATGCCTGAGGAGGTGGTGGTTGCATAAATTGTGCCTGATTGTTGGTCCTCCAACTGAAGTTTAGGTGATTTCTCCATCCCGAATTATATGTTTCTGAAAAAGAATAAGTGAATGGCTTTTCAAAATTTTTCATTACATTTACTTGCTTATGCAAAACTTCTTTAAAAATAGAAATTTTTGG
Source organism: Ormosia semicastrata (assembly GCA_029884595.1). Classification (NCBI taxonomy): domain Eukaryota; kingdom Viridiplantae; phylum Streptophyta; class Magnoliopsida; order Fabales; family Fabaceae; genus Ormosia; species Ormosia semicastrata. The sequence continues at coordinate 49,069,585 of JAQQTO010000053.1, read as the reverse complement.
ACATTCATTTGTTGAGTGTCCCAATTCATCACAAATGCTACAAATTTCTTCATTTTGCACAGATTTGATTTCTTTTACTTTCCTTGATTCCATGGCTTCAACCTTTCTAGCCAAACTAGCAAACCTAGCATTTAAATCTTCTTCTTGACTAAGATGATATTTTCCTTTACTAGCATTTGCAAGGTTATATCTAATTGAATTTTCAGAAGGATTAGTACCAGCCATGATTGAGAATTTTCAACCAAATGGTCTAAATAGTCTAAAGCTTCTTCAGGTTCTTTATCAAGAAACTCACCATTGCATATTGTTTTCATAAATTATTTAGTTTCGGGTGTTAACCCTTCATAAAAGAAGCTTATAGTGCACCATTTTTCAAAACCATGATGTGGGTAAGAATTCAACAAATCTTTAAAACATTCCTAACTTTGAAAATATGCTTCATTTGAATTTTAGAAAAAAATTTGGATTTGTCTTTTCAAAGCATTGGTTTTATGTGTTAGAATTTTTTTTAAAAAAAACTCACCTTGCATTTCTTGCCATATGCCAATTGATCTTGGTTTCAAAGTGTTAAGCTAAGTTTTTAATTTATCTTTCAAAGAAAAAGGAAACAATTTAAGTTTAACAACCTCTTCAGTGCAAGTTTGATCATGAAAAATGGTACATACTTCCCTGAATTCTTTTAGATGTAAATATGGGCTTTCGGATTCTAAACTATGAAAATTAGGAAGTAAAGAAATCATACCTGACTTGAATCTAAAATTATTAACATTGAGTGGAAAGATAAAATATGATGGACTAGAATTTCGAGATGGTTACAAATACTCACACATGGTTCGCAACAGTTGATTTTCATGTTCATCATGCACACTTTCATTTTCAGCCATTGTGTTTAATGTATGTGATTGTGATTCAGACAAATCAACATGTAAAGTACCAGGATTAATTTTAACTAAACGACCTGAATTTGAATCACGATACCAATTAAGCATAAACAAGTGACATAAGATAGAAAAGAAAATATACAAGTTGGCAGTATAAACCATCCATTAAATATTAACTAAGATGTAGTACAAACCAGCCACCAAATAAATATTAACAAGGGTGTGGTATAAACCAGCCACCAAATATATATTAACACTTAGTAAATAAATATTAACAAAGGTGTGGCATATACTAACCACCAAATAAGTTAATAAGTAGATAAATTAAAAAGTTAGTATGTAGATAAATTAAAATGTTAATAAGCGGGTAAATTAAAAAGTTAGATAGCTAATAAAGTAAAAAGTTAGATAGTTAATAAATTAGTAAGCAAGAAAATTAAAAGGTTAGTAGGTTAGTAAGTTAGAAAGTTAGAAATAAAATACAGAAAGTAAAGTATAGAAAATAAAGTGCAGAAAGTAAAGTACAGAAAGTAAAATATAGAAAATAAAAGGGAGAGTTTCTCCCACTAAGTTAGTACGTTAGTAAGTACAAAAGAAAAAAAATTAAAAGAGTATAATCGGCAACGGCACCAGCAATTTGTTTTTCAAATTAAGTCCCCAGTAACGGCGCCAAAAACTTGATGCAGATTAAAAGTTACAAACCCAAGTGCAGGTTGTTTCAAGTAATAAATTCTCGGAAGTCCGAGGTCAATCCACAGGGAATTGATGAAGAAAAATTCTTTGACGTAAAGTAAATATTTTGTCACAACAATAAAACTGATAAAACTTAGTCACAAATAAAAAAACTTACTTGGGTTAGGAGATCCACTCTTGGTAAATAAAATAAGAACAAAATTAATTCTTTTTATAACTCAATTAGAATCCACACATAATGGAGGTTTCAATCGGAAAATATAACGTTCAAAGTTTATTAAAAATTATATACGTAATTATATTATTCCTTTAATCATCTATTAATACCAACACTCATAAATGGGATCAAGCATTCATTATGCCAAAATCTTATCTACAACAAATCAAGATCTCCACTTTACAATGAGGGTTTCTAAATTGATTGAAAACAAAATACAACACGTATAATGACCACTTGAAAATATATCATTTAAGTACAAGAAAGAAATGAATCTAACCTTATTTCATCACCAAGAGCTTCACCCTTTCACCTAAGTAAAATGAAACTTAGTTACTCATAGACAAGAAGAAAGAAAGAGAGAAGAAGAAGAAGAAGAAGAAGAAGAAGAAGAAGAAGAAGAAGAAGAAGAAGAAGAAGAAGAAGAAGAAGAACATGACTTCAATTTAAAATAAAGGAAAACTACTACAAGAAAAATTAGTAACAAAATAACATCATTTTGGTAACTAACACCTAGTCTCCCTTAATGATCAGCCAAGACTCCCTTTTATAGAGGATTAGGGATACAAAATGACAATGGGGCTGAGTCATGAGTGAGTGGATGAGTGAAAAATGAGTGGAAAATGAGTGAAAAATGTCAAATAATTTTTGACGAGTGGAAAATTATAGAGATTATTTGTCTCTGAAATCATTTAGCTCTGAAGTCATTACATTCATCATTTTTGAGAAATGTGTCTTCATGAAAGTTGTAAGCCTGGATCTTAGCTTTCAAATGGCGTTAGTTTGAGCCCAAAATCATTCCTAAAACTCAAGATATAGTCTGTCTACTGCATACTACTCAGGCCCAGTGATAGCTCCTCTGTTCTGACATCCAAGCCCAAAATGACCTCCAAGGAGTTCGACCCGAGTTTTGTGTTCTTCATGAAAGTTATAGATATAGGTCTTAACGATCAACCATAAAAATTGCAGCCCATTTGACTTCCTTTAGCCCGAGATATGGCATGAACAGTAGACATAGGTCAAGCTATCAGGATCAGCACTCTAGTTCTTGCTTCAACTCTAATTTGAGTTGTCCAATAGTGTTATTAGGCCTTTGTGGTCTTCATGAAAGTTGTATGGAATTGTATTAGATTACAAATGCCACTAGAATCACCTCAAAATACCACATATAGCCCAAGATATGGCCAAAATACAGAAACAACATAAGATGTAAATCATGCTGAAAAAATCAATTAAGTCCAATTTGAGTCCAAACTTACAAAACATAATCAAACTCAATCAATTAAGTATATGGAGAGTGTAAATGACTATAAATGAGGGCTTATTAATGTATAAAATATGTGATCATCAATAACTATTTGGGCGGTTATCTTGCTTGCTTGATGATATCTTATGATTGTATAGACAGTTGTTTGATATCATTGATTATTATTTATGTGAGTTAAGATTATAGCTTTCCTAGTGAATGTTACATAGAGTATATATATATGTTCTGATAGAGTTGAGCAGTGGCTTATTTATCAAATGTGAGCTTAATCTTGTGTTTATAGTGTGGTTTATTCATTGCAAATGTTTAAACTCTGGTATTGGTTACTTATATTGAGAATTATAATTTCTCACCCCGTTTGTTATCATGTAAATCCAAGTGGAAGCTCTTCCAAAGGAAAGAAGAAAAAGTATGAAGACTAGAGTTTTATGCTTAGCAGTTAAAGCTTGTATTTATTTACACCACTTTGAGTATGTATAGAAAGTTTATGTATATGATGTTCCCTTTTTAGGCAAAGATGTATGTTTATACTTTTAGTTTTCGCAAGGCTCTCCATTATTATTTGTTTAAATGATATGAATTAGATTGATGTATAAGTTAGAAGTAACATAACTAACATTGTTTATCCAGATATATGTCAGGTATACTAGGTTATCGATATTAGGATGTTATAGTGTGTGGAAGAAGCTTTAGTAGCTAAAAGTCCCACCTTGAATCTCCAACTTCATATGGCATTGCCTACATGACGCGTTACTAGTGAGGAAAAAACATACAAGAAATATATGAATGTCTCTCCATTATGCCCTTGATGTCATGATATGGATACATTTGTATCCCATGCATTAAGAGATTGTGCATGGGTAAGACATTTGTGGTGCTTCTCTAGGCATTTGAATCCCATAGCCTTTCTATCAAACACTAGATGTTTGGATGATAAAGATGATTTTATCTACTTTTCTAGAAGTTAGTGAACATGTTACCTTTTTATCTTATGATATTGGAAATTCTAGAAACAAACTTTGATTTGAAATTAAGCTCTTTCGTATAGATATGGTGATCCCACGAGCCATGGTAAGCATCAATGATTATTGGAAGGAGAATAACCTTTTAAAGTCACAAATACCTCCACCACCAAGTGAGTCGTAATTGTGGTAACCATAAGGTAGCTTGTCTCTACCTAGTAGGGGTGTACACGGGTCAGTTTGGTTCAAATTTGGGAGGAAAAAAATTTAAACTAATCAAAATTAATTAGTTTGGTTTAGTTCAGTTTTATAATATTTTTTTGCCAAACCCAAACTAAACCAAACCAAACCATACCAAAATAGGTTGGTTTGGTTCAGGTTATTGAGTCCTTCAATTTTTTTAAAATAATTCCCTAGAAATCAAATTAACATTCCATAGCATAAAATGCATTATAAACCTATATAAAAAAAAACTCAAAAAAATACATTAAAATCAAACTCATTTGCCACAAATCACAAGTCGCCATCATAGATCAAAGCAATCCAATATAAATCAGAGCTCGTCATCACATATCCTTCTCACAGAAGCTCGTCGCTAGTTTCCTTATCATAAATCGGAGCAGTTCATCATAAACCATAGCAACTTGTCATGGATCAGAGCTCATCATTATAGCAGCTCATCAATGGTTGCCTCGTCACATATTAAATGAAATATAAACATCACAGGACATAACTTACTAAATATTACACACCAAAAAGAATATATACAACAATGGCATAAATCATAGTCCACCCAAAAATTTACAAGTTTGTACAAAAAGACATAAGTGACAGATTCACAAAACATCGACTAGCCCAAGTCTAGAGACCTAGGGAGCAGGATCTTCCCCTGGACCCTTCATTGGATCCTCTTTGGACTCCTTCGTTGGTTCTTCCTCTTCGGACTCTTCCTCGGCCAAACCTCTCAGTTGTGGCAGAAGCTTGCAAATAGAAGTTCTAACGGATGATACCACATGGTTCGAATCCTCTCTAGGGGTGTAATGCAAGTCACCCTATAGCTCCCTAATCGGCATGAAAAACTCTAGACGCACAAAAACACTAAGAGAGAAAAAAAGAGCCCCATCACGAGTCCTTCTAATAGACAGAGTCAATTCTCCTACATATCTAATCCTTTCTATGCCCTAGTCAATCCGCCACGCATCTAAACCTCTGTGGAAAATAGCTCTGACAAAACCAAGGGAATCTCTATGAGCAGCCATCCAAAAGCAAAACAACAAAAACTACAAACCTTCTTCTGCCTCTCTCAGTCTTTAACAACAAGGACACATAAAGCAAATAGAAAAATAATACAAAGAGGTGAGATTCTCTACATCCATACCAGTGTGACAGCAAGAGACAGCAATGACAGTCAAAATCTCATAATACAGAAATAACCATTACAGTCACAAAATTCTCAATAGATATTATAATAATATATCTATAGGCAATTCCACAATATAACATATTACAATGAAATGCTCAATATCTATGTGACACAATGGACTGACATCTACTCCATGGAGTTCTAACCAATATCGGAGAGAATGAACGAGGAGTCAGTGTCTGTATCTCGTTAGCCTCAAATCATGTGCTTCACAATCTCATCAATATGCGTAACTTGGCTATACATGACACTCTCAACCGAATCGGGAATAAGATAGTGTCTGGTCGACATCATCGGTACATTACACAGTCACCATGGCCCAGTGGAGCTACCTACTGGCCACATGTAGGATACTCGTGCCCCGACGCCTCCAAGTTTAACAAGTGAACTGCATTACACGATTTGCACTCGTATAAAGGTGTAATTCATCTCCTAGGTATTCTGCCTTGACAACAAGTCATTCTGACTTTTACAATGCATGATCTCATGACAATGATCCACAATATTCATACACAACAAAAGTTCCACCAACAACAGGGGTTGAGTCATCACTGACATTCTCAAGTCCAGTACGTCGGCCCGTCAGCACAAAGCTTTATATTCCAACACAAGGTATCTCAATTACACAAGCTTAAGAACCATCTTTTCACTTTTAACTTTAGTTAAGGTACTTTCAAGAATTAATATGAAAATTCACCCTAATCTTGAAACTCTCCTAGTTAAGTTCCTCTATGTAATACCTCTTCACACTTTTCACGAAAACCTAAAAGAAAACTACATCATTTTAATCTCACAAATTCATTTCCTTTTCCCCCTTAAACCCTAAAAGTGCTCTACTTTTTATGATCTCTTTTTCTAGCTTACTTTCCCTCTTAAAGCTGAAATCTCTCTCTAACTAAGTAGTCAAGGTTTAGTTTTTCCACTCCTTTGTTGTTATTAAATTCCTAATTCAACTCTATTTTTATTTAAGCTTCCAAATTCCAAATTAACACAAAATTTTCTCTTGGGTCCCCTTTTGGATCTCTTGGCCGTGAGCTCTCTAGGGTTCTTGGGCCTCAAAAATTTTTATTTTCCACAAAGATTTCATATAACCAATAAATATCAACCATCAAACTTTCCATTCCATCAAGGTCATAGACAACATCAAACCACAAAACCACATAGATTACAAAAATCACCAAGAGTCAAAAATAATCAAGTGAAGAATTCTCACATGGATTCTTCACTCTCAACACAACAAAACGTCTCTCACTACCATGAAATGTTGATGAGAGTGATCTCCCTCTTACCTTAGAAGATATCCAACCACTTCTTGAAGGACTTTTTAAAGCAAACCTCCACTTCTAAGAGACTCTTGAAAACGAAAATTTCATGCCAAAGAATCAACATTTTAAGCTTGGAAAAGAATGACCATGGATCAAAATGATGGTCTTAGAAAAGAAAAGAAAGGAGAAAAGAAAGAAGAATGAAAATGGAGAAATTTTACCTTAAGAGTCTTCAAGCCCTAACTTGAAGAGATACTTGAAAAATGACGAATAAACCAAGATCTTCACTCCAAAGGGTCTTAGAAAAAGATGTAGATTCAAGAAATGTGTTTTGTTACAATTAAAAAAGATGAAATGGTGGATTTTAGGAGGTGGCCGTGAGGTGGGTGGAGAGAAAAAGAGAGAAGAAAATGAGAGAAAACCAAGTGAGTAGCTTTTTGGGTGAAGAGAAAAAAATTGATAGAAAAGTGATAAGATGAAAAATGAAATGAAAACTTAACCAAGAAGCCTCCTTCCCCCCCCCCCTCATGGCCGTGCAACACACATAGGGAGGAGGAGCCAAGCTTCCTCAACAAGTTTCACCAAGCTTCCTTGAGAAGCTTCCTTCTTTGGTCCAAAGTCAAAGATGATGTCATATGGGTGATGTCACTTGGATGATGTCACAAAAGTGACTAAATAAAAATAATTTACTAAATCTTTTCTACAAGCTATTATCTAATAGACAAAAGTCACAGTTAACAAAGCTGGTATCTATTGTCCAATGAATAATAGAGCGTACCCAAATTTTATCTGTCAGATAAAATCTTAGACAATGAAAATTCTGAAAACTGTCTCCAGTTTCGAGTTTAGTAAGACCCTCCGGCCCCGATTCAACAATCCAAATTTTTTTGAAAATAATATTAAAATAATCCATATAAGCCAAATAATTCATAAAAATTCATAAAATTCACAACAACACAGATAAACCAAAAAGAAGATCAAGTTAGGGTGTTACATTTCGTAATCAGGATAGAAACATTATTACAGTGTCATTCAAAAGGATGCAATGTGATCAATAAGTGCAGCTCGTGGAAGAAGTTGACCTATGGTAGGGCTTGTTATTTGCACAAGACTTATGTCTCCATGATATTGAAGTTGATATGGACTTCCTAGAGCTCTTTAATTCTTTGACGGCCCCACAATAATATCCTAGTTATTTTGACATGATTATTGATAATTGTATTCACATTAGCAAGGCTTTCCAACATTGTGTTTTTATACATTCCAGAAGGGGTGCTTATAGGTAAGGTTAGCAATGAGTTGAGCTTAGTCGAGCTTGGTTGGGCTCAAGCTCGACTCAATAACAATATGTTTGGCTCAAGATCAAGCTCAATAAGAAAATAAGCTCATTTTGTTGACTCAAGATCAGCTCGCTATGAGCTCATAAGCTGCTCGAGCTTAATGAGACAATCTTGAAATCTACATCGACACACTATAATTTAATTAACACTCATCTCAAAATATCAAAATTAGCCATAATGAGTAACATAAAATGTATTCTTGCAAGTTCCAACCAAGCAACCACCCATTATTCAACTATTTTCTTCTAACATAAACAAAACAACCATCATAATCTTAGAGAATTTTGATTAATTGGTTCCTAACAAAGTTTAATTTTGATTATTATATATCAAGCTTAACTCATGAACCTACCTTATTGAGCAATCAACGAACTAAGTCTTAATTAGGTTATGAGCTACCTTGCCTCATTGCTAGCCCTACTAATAGGGTAGCACATACTATAGCTAAATTTGCTTGCATTGAGTATAATATGGTGTGGCTAGAAGATGACCCCCTCTACTTACAAACTTTGGCTATGTTGGACATTTTCCTAGCAGTGTTTTAGTACAATAGTATTAGAAGTTAAATTTGTAATCCACTTTACTCCATTATTTACTATTTAACTTTAAAACAATGGACAAAAGCTTTTTTCTTTCCTTGGTTAAAACTTTCAAACAATAGAGTCAAATTATTTTACCTTTTCACTACATAATATTTCAAATCATTCCATTACGAACCACTCTACTTTGAAAACTCCAAAATATTACTTTAATAATTAGCGTCCACTCAATTTAGTGTGATACATCATTCAAAATATAATTTTGGCTTCACACATGAACGTGAAGTACACCTTTTACACCAAATTTCCTATTGACAAAATCCCATATATTAATTCCTTTTTATGTGACAAGGATATTTATTTTACTTTTAGTAAGGTCATTATAGAGTTTGTTAGTGTGTTAGGGGACATTTGTTTGTGGTTTCTAATCACATTCCTTGGAATTAGGGCTGGAAATGAGTCGAGTCAAGTTGAACTTGATTCAGCTTAGGTCAACTAGATAAGAAATAGTTGGTTTAGCTTGAAACTCGACTCGAGTTCGACATTAACCATTTTTTGTAGCTTGAACTCGGTTTAAGTCAAGCTCGTGAATTGTTCGATTTGGCTCGTGAGTTTGAATTATACGAATCAAATGTTAAAAATGAGAAAATATAAATCAAATAAACTAAGCTAATTTGTGAGGCTGGTTCAGTAACTTAATTCATAACTCAATTCAACATATCAATTGGATAGCTCCCATTATAGGTCCCACGTGATAGGTGAGCATAACTAATGGCCTACATTATTATAAAAGGAGATGATCTCTACTAATTTTATAGATGTTGCTCAATGGAGTGGTTGGGAAGCTCCCGGATATGGAACTTCTATACAATATGCTTCTTTTATATCTATTGCATATTAGAGTGCTTTGGGAGCTATCCAATGTGGGACTCTAAAAACTCTTGTATAGTGCATATTCAAGAGTCAAGATTGAAAGATAGCATATTAATAATAAATATTAATTATTCTTACATTTTATTCTCTTTTCTTTTCTCTCAAAAATTTCTTATTTTCATTTCTCTATTATATTCTATTTTACCATATTTTCTTAGTGTTTCTTAATTAAACATCTTTGGAGGATATTGAGTTTCAATCCAAGGTATTGTAATATGTGTTTATATTAGCTCTTTTTATTTAGTTAGAATAATGTATGTATATATACTATATAAAATTATATATGTATATTTAATTATATTCTAGTTCGACCATTAAACCTTGAATCAGTTTCTTGACTGGTTCAATACCCGATTCAGTTTTTAGGACCTTGACACACACACACACACACGCACACACACACAAATACTCAACCTATTCAACATACAAAAATAAGATCAATAGTTCAAGATTATGATAATATAAGGATAGGCATGCTTAGATCTAAATCATCAATTGTCATATCAACACCTCCCATAGCAATCTCTTCTAGACATTCAATAGATGGGTCATCAATTAATATAAATCTAACTAGGTTAAACTTTGAACTCAATGTTCCTCAACCTATTTATCAAGAATACTCACCAATTAGGTCCTATGTAAATAATGTCATAACTAGGGATCAACCAGTTAAGATAGATGAGAAATGGATAAGAGAAGACTTTGATACTCCTTATAACAAAGATAAGATAGAGTGGCGCTTTGAACTTTTAGTAAAGAACAAATAGTTAATTATAGAAAAGAATTTTACTCTTTATTAGAAGAACAAGAAATCAATATGTATTTTTCTCATTGTTTCAAATGTATTGTCAACAAAACAATATAGAAAACCCTTATATAAAGCCTGTAGAAGTTTTAGTAAACACTAGAACAACTATTGCTTGGAAGGTAGAATGATAAGGTAATTGCATCTGAATATTCTCCTTTAGAAGCAATCAAGGTAATGACAAAGGAAGGAATAGAGGTAGAAGCGTCTCCCTTTAAGACTATAACTAGATCATTATCCCAATCAATTGAAAAAAATGATATTTATAAGGTTCTTCAATAGCTTAATTATTTTAATCAAATGCTTGACACTTTGTCTCAACATCTAGAAAGAATATGATGTCAAGTATGAGAAAAAGAAAACTCAACACCACAAAACATTAATAAGAACTTGGATCCAAAAAGACCAATATATAAAGTCATAAATGTTCCAGAATCTAACTTAAAAGAAATAAATTTAGGGTCAAAATCTAAGAACTCTATAGAGGAGATAAAAAAAAGAAATTAGAAAAAATGACTTTAGGATCAACATTCACATCTGAATCCAAGATCCAAACTTTGTCAAAAATCGAAGAGTTAGAAAATGAATTGTTAAATTTAAGTATTAATAAGTTAAGAAGAGGATCAGCTTCTCTCCCAAAAACCAAAAATTATTATTCAAGGCCAACATATCTAGATGTTCAATATGAAGAGAGACCATATATCATGTAGAAAACTCATATTCAGGAGAATCAATAGTAGAATGGAATATAGATGGGGCAAATGAGCAACAAATTTTAGACATCATCCAACAAATGACAATGGCTACAACAACCTTTAAAGGAAGAGGAAATTCTGATAAGAAAACTATAACACTGTTAATCATAGGTTTTACAGTGTAACTTAAAGTTTGGTGGGATATTGTACGATCATAGGCCGAACAAAGTGGAATTATGAATGCATAAAAGCTTATCAAAATAGATCCCCAATAGTAGATGTTGTAACAACGCTTCTATATACTATAACAAAACACTTCATAGGAGAACCCCTAAAGTTCCAACAAAGAATAGCCGATCAAATCATTTACTTATACTGCCCTTCTATGTCTGACTATAGATGGTATAGAGATATATTCTTGTCTAAACTTTACTTAAGGAGTGATGCCTCTACAAACTACTAGAAAGAGCAATTTATCGCTGGACTTTCAAAATTATTTGCCAAAAAGACTAAGATCATCATATAAAGGCAAAATGATGGGAGTATCCCGTACAAGCAACTTACCTTTGGTTAAATATCAAACTATATAATAGAAACAGGTCTTCAAGTCTGTTTAGACCTAAAGCTTCAACATAAAATCAAAATTGAGTCAAGAAATGCAAGAAAAAAATTAGGATTGTCTTGTCAACAATGGGGAATAGAAGGAGTCAAAGCCCCTAGTTGAAAAACACAAACGATAGAAGAGTATGTTTTCAAAAGATCAAGAAAATCAAGGAAATATTATAAAAAAGAATCAAAGACAGGAATCCACAAGTTAGTCTAGCCCTTAAAAAAAGGTCAAAACATAAGTCTTCTAAGTCAAAATGAAATATAGTATACTATAAATATGGAAGGGTGGGACAATACAAGAAGGATTGCAAAGTTAAGCAAATGATCAATAGTTTAAATATATATGAAAAATTAAAGAAAAATATAATCAACATACTAATAAATGAATCTAAATCATCATCAGAAGAAGAATATAGTTCACAAGAAGATAAGTTCATAAATCAAGTAAAAGAAAGTTCCTCTGACTCAGAAAGCGAGGAAGAAGAAAAAGATTATACAGGATTGGGACCAAAATTATGCGATTGTTCAAAATGTGTCAAGATAGTTAATGTAATCACAAGAGATCAAGCTTCATCATTAATAACTATAGTTGAAAAAATGGAAGAGTCCTCAGTTAAGCAAGATTTTATCCAACAAATAAAAGAATTTTTAGAAAATAAGGATAAGCAAAAAGAAAAAATACTAAAAATAGATATGAAAGAAGTATTAGATAGGTTTAAAATACCTCAAAAAGAAGAAATTACTTTAATCGACCTTTGGTAAAAAATTAAGAATTTAAAGAAAGAAGTTAATCAATTAAGAAAAAAAGACAGTGAAATTGAGTTCAAAATGTTAAATATGCAAGGACAAATAATCATGCAAGGGCAATTAGTAAGTTCATCAAAAAATTAATAATCTAAAGATGACTCATATATTAATTTGTTAAGTGAAGTACTTGTTCATAAGTGGCACTATCCAATAAAATTAATAGTTCAAAATGAAAGATTCAAACTTATAGCACTAATAGATTCAGAAGCATATATGAATTGTGTTCAAGAAAGATTAATACCCACCAAGTATTATGAAAAGATCAAAGAGTCGTTAAGTAATGCATGTGGATCAAAATTGTTTATTAATTACAAATTAAATAATACTAAAATTTGTAAAGAAAAAATTTGTTATAAAACATCCTTTTTATTATTAAGAAATATATATGAACAAGTAATTCTAAGAACTCCTTTTTTATCATTATTATATCCTTTCTCTGTAACAAAAAAAGGGTTAGTAACTAAAGCCTTAGGAAAAGAAATTTGTTTTGAATTCCTAAAAACTCCTCAAATTAAAGAACTGAATGTTGTTTAAGAATCTATGATTTCAAAAATAAATCTAATTCAAAGGTAAACAAAGTTGATCAACATGTTAAGCAAAATTTCAAGATGATTTATTCAACAAAAAGTTTTTATTAAAAACTGATTGCAAAGCAATGTCAAGCATTATTCAAAAAATTGTAAAGAATTTGGTTTCCAAATAAATATTTGCCAGATGACAATCTTATTTTGCAAAGAAAAAGATGAATCCTTGTTCCTCATCAAGATCAACATCTTCTCAATCAAAATCAAAGGATACTAAAATTACCCTAGATCATTATTCAAAGTTCAACATTAAGATCAACATTGGGTTATCTACCCAAAAGAGCAGGTCATGCACCCAAGCAGGATCATCTATCCTGACCCTTTCTTCTTCTACGCCAGTTCAACAAATAAAACAATCATCTTCCTAAACACCTGATCAAAATATATTTAAAGCCCTTACTTATCAATAGATTTTGGTAAGTACCCTTCCAAAACCAGTTCAAAAACCAAAACAGTTATCTCCTTTAGTGGCCAATAGCCTAACCACAAAAGAATACAAATATATAAGAAAAAAATATTATGGAACCTCTGTTCACCGTAGAACCTCAGTGTTTTTTCCTAAAGGAAACTACGAAAGAAATTGTTCAACATGTCTTACCCCCAAATTAGCATTTTGTTCCTCATGACTCTCTAAAAAAAGACAGAGCCTTTTTGAATTAATCCTCCTTGATACCAAATTCATAGAACTTGAGCATCACTATAGTCTAGAGAACCCTGACTACATAAAGTGTGAATGCTTATGTCATGAAGCATTATCAAATGAAGTTTTTTTTATGATAACAAAGTCAAAATGAAGACCAAGATCAAAAGAAGTATATTTGGTATAGTTTATAAGACTTAGCATATCAATGTAAAATGCTCTCAAAATATCTCAATTATCTCCAAATGATTTTTGAAAGATCTTTTATAAATCAACTTAAAGTTCAAAGTCCATGTTTTAAAGAAATGTTGATTTTAATTTTGGTTTTTGTAACTCAAGTTCACATATTAAACAAATCCAAGGTTTTCTAAGTTAGAAATGGCCACCAAGCTTAATTGGACTTGAAAAATGTGTTTAAGGACCATTGTAATCGATTACAAGTCAAACAGAGGCCTTGTAATCTATTATATTGATGTTGTAAACAAGTATGGTAGAAGCCTTGTAATCAATTACAATGAGGTTGTAATTGATTACAAGTCTAGAAGAGGTCATGTAATCGATTACATGAAGGCTGTAATCGATTATATCCTGCCCAGAAAGTCAAAAACACAGTCAAACAATCATGTAATTGATTACATAGACCATGTAATCGATTACAACAAGTCTGACATTGGTCAATGACTATTTTATAAGCATTTAATGCTGCCCTTTAATGCACCCAATGACTACTTTGAACAAAAACATTATAAATACTCGATTTGGGTCTTCATTAATGGCAAACCAACAACTTGAAACATATTTCTATCACTCTAATATGTGAATTAATCCTTGAATCACTTGTGCTCTATTTTTGCAACAATTTGAGATATTCTTGAAGAACATTCTAAGGCTTCAATTTGGATTACATACTCTTGTGAGAGTTTCATCTTATAAACACTTTGATTCTTTGTAAAGAGGGTGAGGTATCCCTCAAATATTTGTAAGGGTGAGGTATCCCTTTGGAATTGAGGCTCAAGCACAAAGGGTGAGATATCCCAAGGAGTGTTGAGTGCTCTAGATTGTAAAGGTTTCAAGCACCTGTTGAAACTTGAAGATATAGTAGATATCTTAAGTGATTGCTTGAGAACTGGGCGTAGGCCACAAGTGGATTGGTGGCTAAACTAGGATAAACCTTGTGTTTGATCTTCTAAACTCAACCCCTTTACATTTGTGTATTCATTTTATATGCTTGTTTGAATACTCTCTGTTTTGGTTAGTTCATTTGTGAGTGAAAGTATTTAATCTTCTCTATTCATTCATCTCTATCATTCAATAGCTTCAATGAAAAATTGGTAATCAAGTGTTTTGTAAAAGATTTACGAAAATAATTTATACACTCAATTCACCCACCTCTTGAGTATTGAGGCCACTTTGTAACATAAAGTTCTCGAAGGTAAAAACTTTTAAGGTCCTCAGCCCTAGAGAATGGAATCAAGAGCTCCACACTCCAAAAACGTTTTCAATAAAGTATGATCCTCATATTATACTTATTGGGGCTATCAACAAGTGCGGTATAAGTTCATGTATATATCAGACCTTATTCACATTCCTGGTTCTTTTGGTTTCAAAAAAGAATGAAGGTTTTTCCATCATGGTTAGTATATTGGCTTTGTGTCACAAGACCATGTATTGAGATACTTCCTCAACCAGTAAAGGAATCCAACAATCTGTTCAGAGAAATGACAAATTTTCTAGAAGGATCAAGATTGCTTTAATTTTATGCTCAATTCGGCATAGCATGGATCAACATTAGGGATTATAATTTTCGTCAAAAATTTCAAGTTCAACATTCAACTTGGATCGCCAGAGAATTCAATGTCAAATGGTGGCCCAGTTTTAACCTTAACCTGATCAACACCAGTGCTATTAATAAGTGGTGTGAATCAAATCCCACCTTGTTAAGAAAAAAACCACAAAAAGGCTTCCGATTTTGAAGAAATCAAATAGAAACTAATTCAAGAATTAGAAAGTTCATCATCCGAACAGGACCTTCTCCTGAAGCTCAAAACTACTATTTCTACATCTGGATCCACACATTCCCCACCAAGTGAAGAAAACGACAGCAATTATCTTCTAAACGAAGATGACTACCATGGAGTAGACCTCTTTGACATGTGAAGGACTCTCTAAGGACCCTGTGCAACAAATTGTGTCCCTACAAAACAAAAAGAGATTCTTTCGTATGTCGACAAGTATCTTTAAGGACAATGCAAACCATTTTGTCCTTTACCGTTCAAAAGAAATTCCTTTAAAACAATAATATCGGACTTGAGCATAGGTGAAATCCGACTTCATCATGGAAGATTAATAATTTTATACTTCATTAAATTTGAAATTTGAGGAACCTTAGTTATAAAAAGAAAGCTTATGTAGATCAACAAGCATATCATAAAATTCACTACTATTTTTTATTGCTACCCTTTGTATCCATAATCTCTCAAAACCTTGTAATTTTAAATTTCTACTCCTTACTTGTAACATTTGGAAAAGCACTTCAATCAGATCGATAAGCATCGAAAAATTCATAAACCATCTTTGAATTTGTTCTGGATACTTGAACATAATCCAAATATTTTGGAAATTTTTGGCTTGACCAAAATGAATAAAGTACGAGAAGTCCATGAGGTCTTTTGTTTTTCAAAAACACGTTATGGACTTATAAATGCAACATCTGTTACAAGAACTTTATTATCTTCAAAAATATATAATGCTTCATAAAGATAATTTAGTTTGAAGTTCATACAAGCAGCGTATTTGATAATAATAATAGAGCCAGCTCATGAACCCAAATGAGTCAAGCATTACTTAGCTAAAATTCAGCTCATTTGGTTCATGAACCAAGTCCATTGAACTAATCAACGAGTTGAGTCTTGAACTATTTCTGAACTAGTTCGGTTCATTGCCAACCTTACTTGAGTGAAAATGAAGGAAACAAATTTTAAGGTGTTAAAATTTTAATTTTAATTATGTTTGGTTGTGTTTGGCTAAAACTTTCACCAACACCGGCGCGAAGCTTCCATCTCACATTGCATAACTACTTCCAAATATGATATTATGTAGCCTTTTTTATACTAGGATGTCTATGTCTTTATCTTTTGTGTTTTTTCACTTGCTGAGGGGTTCAATTTACCTGCGTGTCATGCCTTCTTGGTTTTGCGATCGATAACATTTCTACCTTCGCTGGTAAAAAGGAGTTTAGAAATGTTATGTGTAAAGTGTAATATGCATATGAATTTTTACTACTATAAAAAATCTTTAATTGATTCAATTAACATCTTCTAAACTTGTATTTATAAATACTCAGGTAATATAACTTTTTGAGAAAAAGATTAGTTGTAAGATTTTTTTTTTCTTAATGTTAACATTGCTTCCACCTCATTTTTGCACATTTTTTAAAGGAGGATAAGGACTTTAGCTGTGATACTTATACTTAATGTACATATTTATCACACTGTCTATGTTTAAATTTTAAATCTGACATCGTTGATTCAAGCAATTAGTCAGGTATAAACTAACTAGCAAGCCTGAATTCTTCATGTGAACAAAATAATAAATAAATAAATAAATAGAATAGTAGGTACTGCCAAATCTGTAAAACAGCATAAACTTTGAAGACTATACAAGAGATTCCACTCAAGAAAACGACAAACGAAGCCAAAGGCACAGTTGCTTCAATACTCCACATAATGCCTATTGGAAAATAATCTAGAAAAGTTATAACTCAATAAGAAATGCAAAAGCCGAGAGCTACCAAAGACTAAAATAATCTCAAAGGAAGTCCATGAAAGCACGAATCTGAGATTTATAGGCTTACTCATATGTAGTACTACAACATTTTTTGTGTGAATATATGTACAAGTTGCAGCAGCAGAAAACTACCAGAAATAACAACAATAAACAGCGTCCAAATCCCAAGTCCTCTTATTTACTTCTCTCTCCTGGTACACCATCAATAATCTTTATCTTATCAAACAAGCGGGGCTTTAGTCCACTTTGCTGGTTGTTTAATCTCCATGGATTCTCAAATCCTTGACTTATCAGCCCTTATCTCGTTTTTCCTCTTCATGATTGTGGCACTGAAAATAGGGAGGAATCTCAGGAAAACTTACTCAACTCCAAATGTACCCCCAGGGCCATGGAAGCTACCTATTATAGGAAATATACCCCATCTTGTTACATCTACACCACATCGAAAATTAAGAGACTTGGCCAAAATATATGGACCCTTGATGCATCTGCAACTTGGAGAGGTCTTCGCCACCGTTGTTTCCTCAGCAGAGTATGCTAAGGAGGTAATGAAAACCCATGATGTTATCTTTGCATCAAGGCCTCGAATTCTAGCCTCTGAAATAATGGCTTATGATTCTACAGATATAGTTTTTGCACCTTATGGAAATTATTGGAGACAGCTACGAAAAATTTGCACATTGGAGCTTTTTACCCCAAAACGTGTCAATTCATTCCAGCCAATTAGAGAAGAAGAGCTCACCAATCTCATCAAAAGGATTGCTTCAGAGAAAGGATCGCCCATCAACCTCACTCAAGCAGTACTTTCATCAATATATACAATCACTTCAAGGGCTGCGTTTGGCAAGAAAAGCAAAGACCAACAAGAATTCATATCAATGATAAAACAAGCAGGAACCATTGCGGGAGGTTTTTACATAGGAGATTTGTTTCCTTCTGCTAAATGGCTTCAACTTGTGACTGGTTTGAGGCCTAAGCTTGAGAGGTTGCATCGACAAACTGATCAGATACTGGAAAATATCATCAATGAGCATAAAGAGGCGAAGTCAAAAGCCAAAGAAGGCCACGGTGAAGCAGAGGAAGATCTGGTAGATGTTCTCCTAAAATTTGAGGATGGTAATGGTAACAACCAGGATATTAGCTTAACTAAAAACAATATCAAGGCTATAATCCAGGTAAGGATAATAACGTCCTGCAAATGCTTTCATGAAGATATTCTTGCTCCTTGCTGTAGAACTTAGATGAATGTTTAATACTTGCCCCAGAATATCTCATATTCTCACATATGAGCTCTTTATAATTGTGCCGTATTTGCCATCTTGTAGTATCGGATGCCATCTGCTTATCTCTTTTAACTGTCCCTTTGGATATCTCACAGATCGTTACTTTTCAGGACATCTTTGGTGCTGGTGGTGAGACATCAGCAACTACCATAGATTGGGCAATGGCAGAGATGGTAAGGGATCCAAGAGTAATGAAGAAAGCACAAGTTGAGGTGAGAGAAGTATTCAATAACAAAAGAAGGGTTGATGAAATTTACATCAATGAACTCAAATATTTGAAATCAGTTGTTAAAGAGACCCTGAGGTTACATCCTCCAGCTCCTCTTTTACTTCCAAGAGAATGTGGACAAGCATGTGAGATTAATGGGTATCACATACCAGTCAAAAGTAAGGTCATAGTCAATGCTTGGGCAATTGGAAGAGATCCAAACTACTGGACTGAACCAGAGAGGTTTTATCCAGAGAGATTCATTGATAGCTTTATTGACTACAAAGGGAGTAATTTTGAGTACATTCCCTTTGGTGCTGGAAGAAGAATATGTCCAGGCAGTACATTTGGTTTGATAAATGTTGAGCTGGCCCTTGCATTCTTGTTGTATCACTTTGATTGGAAGCTTCCCAATGGAATGAAAAGTGAGAACTTGGACATGACTGAGGAATTTGGAGTGACTGTTGGTAGAAAAGATGACCTGTACTTGATTCCCATCACTTCTCATCCTTTGCTTGTAAAATAAACCACACAAGCAGAAGCTACAACCTTTGAATTTGTTATTTCCCATTTACTCTGGAAATAAAGCTTTGTCTTGTTCATCTTTGTTGATTCCAGTAGAGCTGAAATGCGTCCAAAATCAGTGAAAACAGATAATGGAAAAATTTGAGAATTAGTATCTTGCTGTTTGAATGATGCAAATTATATTTTTGTATGCATAACTTCAAATTTCTCCATCTTTTTTGAGCCTAGACTTGGTCAAACTGCACTTTAATCATAACCATAAAATATGTTGCAGGCTATATAGTAATGATTCTCTCGGGCTATGTCTGAGAAAAGTTAACAATATAGCTGAAATTAATCCTGTGATCCTTTAAGCAGCTCCTTCAAAAGGAGCATTCTGTGGTTTACTATTAGTCTATCACAAACGCTATAGTATTTGTAATATGGGAACTTATTATAATTAAATCTAAACTTATCCATCCAATTCATTAATCCATTATTATAATTGGATAGATTGGATTTTAATATAGATGAATTGGATGGATAACTGATTCAATTGCCATCCTATCCCATACTCATCAAAAACAAATTGAAATCACTACTACAGACAAATTAAAAGTAGTCATTAGCCACATTTAAACCATCGATATTGATCAAATACTAAACCCTACACCGCGTGGCTCAAATTGAAACAAAGAGAAAAAAAAGGAAGAGAGATTACATATATTACCCACGGATGACTTCTACAGCATGAGCAAAGCAAGTAAGTGGTTATGAAAACCCAACTTTTAACAGTAAATCAACAGGAAAATCCTCTTCTATCAAGTGTACTAAATAGGGGTCCAATGTGTAGGCATTATATCAAACACCTCTTGAGCAACTACACATCTTCAAGCCAGAATGAAAGAGAACAAAGCTTGAGAGCTGACATGGCACAAATTTACAGTTATTCATATCCAATGCAACTATACAAATCACCACAAATATAAATATTAGACATAGTCAGGCCCTGGAAGTTGTATGTTAACGGAAACATTATGCAGTAGGTGAATATGGCTGGTGGTTGAGTTTGATCATTGCCTATTACAAGCTTGAAAGGAAAAGCTGGAAATCCAGAAATTCGATCATAGAGGTTGCAACTTCCTCATAGAGATCCAGAGATTCTTCCACTTTTCAAACTTTTGCTTCTCTGCCTTTAATTCATTCACGAATTCTTTGCCCTCCTTTTATCGCTTCACTCTCTTTCTGATACCTCCTTTCGTACTCTTCCCCTCTCCCTTTTTCCGTCTGTGTGTGTGGTTAGTGTAAGACAGATGAAAGAAAATATAGTGCTGTGTGAAAAAAAGAAGAAAAAAAAGTCTGAGTGTTGTGCGTCTGAAGAAAATGTATGCTTAAGAGGTGTGTCTGTAGTGAGAATCAGAATCCGTGTGTGGGTGCTCTTGAGCGATAGTCAGTGTGTCATCACTCATCAATGCGTGAATGAGATTATGAGAGAGGTGTGCTGTCTCTGAGTGTGGAATGAGGATGCTTGAATATTTTCTTGCTGTTTGAGAAACTGGGCCTGTGGAAAGAAAAGGAAATTCTGAGAACTAAAGATTCAGTAAGTGCTGCATGTATGATATGAATTGTGCGGGAGTGTGTGCTGTGACTGTCCTACCAGTGAGGTAAAAAAGTGACGTGCAAGGATGAGTGAAAATCAATTTATAGTCTGTTTGAATAGCATAATTGGAATTATACTTCATAATTCTAATTTCAATTTCATTTATGTCAGATATGGAAACAAATAAAGAATTAAGGTATAGAATTAAAATTTTGAATTAATTTGGAGGACGCCACCAGCGTAAGTGGTTGGATGACGCCATCACAAATGGTGGTCGGAGGGTGCCATTGGTGACGATGATGGAAGAACGCTGTCGAGATCAGTAGCTAGAGAATACCCCTAGCAATAGTGGTCGAAACTTAGCTAGCATCAGCAATAATAATTGTCGGAGTATACGACAAAAATACTGAATAATAATTATAATATATTATTTTTAATTTTTGTGTTTGAATTTAATTCTTAAGGTTTAAATTAAGAATTAAAAACAAGATAAAGCAAATATTTTCTAATTTCATGGAATTAAACTCAAAATTGACATTTCAATTCTAATGTACACATCAAATAAGATAATTAGAATTGAAAGGTTTAATTTTAATTTAAATATTCAATTCCAAACATAATTTCATGTGCCAAACGACACCTTATTGATGATGAGATGGTGGGAAATGAATTATTTAATGTGTATTTTTCACATTATGTTAAGAGAATGATAAAGACAAACACTTGTTTTTTTCTTTGGTATAAAACACAAACACTTTAAATAAAAGTTATCTTATTTGGACACAATGATGAAAGTGTGTGAAAGAAAAAGGAACATTTTCTAGTGCAATAAGCTAGCAACTATGAGTGGGAAGAGGTTAAGCTATTTATCAAAAGCTTGTGGTCAAATCTATTTTTAGCATAGTATGACGTATCTTATTAAGTAAATAAGTTTAGGTTTTTAAAAATATCTATTTAATTATGTTTATGAATTTCCTTCCTTTAAGGAGCCAATATCTTTTGGCATGACCACAAATCTTCTATTGTGGAGGCTTACTTTGAATATAGGAGAAGCCAAATTCTGTGTTGTTATGCTTAAAGCAAGAACAACCATACATGATTTTTTTGAAGGCTCTATAAAAGCCTAATCTTTGAAGATATTCAGACCAAGCTCAGCATCATCTCTCACGGAGAAGAACCAAAATAGGTTTTGTAATTTCTTCTCTTGGTATATTTTGTTGAGAGTTAAGTGTATACACTGGAGAGAAAATATTATGAGGTATTTGAGATTTGGATTTGAGTAAAGTGTGACAACTCCTTTTGTATTCTCCATTATATTTTATATCAAGTTATCGTAGTCGTCTTTGCCTATGGATGTAGGCTATAAGCCGAACTATATTTTTTTATTACACTTCGCTTATTTAAGCTAATTTTATCACAAACTGGTATCAGAATGCTTGTAATGTCTTGGGAAGATTTGGTAAGTGGTAACTACTACAAAATTTGACATTCAACAGTTCGATGGGCACATCAACTTTAG
Organism: Ormosia semicastrata; assembly: GCA_029884595.1. NCBI lineage: Eukaryota > Viridiplantae > Streptophyta > Magnoliopsida > Fabales > Fabaceae > Ormosia > Ormosia semicastrata. Next base: position 49,047,025 of record JAQQTO010000053.1, on the reverse strand, counting down.
GATATGAAGGGGCCTTATGATAGTTGTTCTTACACAGCAAGGCCTAAAAGTAGCATTCAATGTCAAAGAAAAGAAGCCTAACACAATGAAGGACTCAGAGTGGAAAGAGGCTAATCAAAAGGCTCTTTCTGCCTTTTAATTATGCATTACAGATAATGTATTACAAGAAGTCCTATCGGAGAGAATAACAACATCATTATGGACCAAGTTGGAGTTATTATATATGACAAAAATAATGGCCAACTGTCTTAGTGTATTGCAACATCTATACATGCTTCACATGATTGAAGGGACATCCATCAAAACATACATTTTTGAGTTTATTTCACTCATCATTGGAATTGAAAAATACATTCTCTACTGAGCAACAAGCAATGATGTTGCTTTGCTCCTTACCTCCCTTTTATAAGCATTTTTGGGAAATGCTCAAATATGGTCGTGAACGTCTTGATATTGATGAGGTTAAATCCACACTTTTGAGTCATGAAAAGATAGATCCCAATAGTGGTGAACGTGATGACGTCGCATCTAGTTTGGTTGTTTGAGGGAGATCAAAAGAGATTGGCTCAAGTAGTCGCAGAGGCAAGTCTAGATCTAAGTCTAGATATCGTAAAAGTAAATGTCGATACTACAAGAAAGAAGGGCATTGGAAAGCAGAATGCCCAAGGCTTAAAGAAATTAAGGAGATAGATTCAAGTAATACAACAAATGTTGAAAGTGCTTAAAATGTTCTCTCTATATCAACTAGTTCAGTTGGTGATGCTTGGATTATTGATTCTAGTTTCTCCTTCCACATGTATCCAAACCAAGATTGTTTAACAACCTACCAGTCAATTGATGATAGTATTGTCCTTATAGGAAACAATATATCCTATAAGGTCATTAGCATTAGAATAGTCTGAATCAAGATGCATAATGGAATCATGAGAACTTTGACTGATGTTTGACACATACTAGACTTGAAGAAAAATCTCATTTCTTTAAGAACTCTTAATTCTCAAGGGTGTAAGTATTTTGCTGAAGGTGGAGTTCTAAAAGTCTCTAAAGGTGCTCTTATTGTGATCAAAGGGAAATTGGCTAAAGGTCTTTACTTGCTTCAAGGTATCATAATTACTAGAGCCAATCTATATCATCTTCCCTTGATTCTGATTTGGATACTACTCATTTATAACATAAGCATCTGGGGCATATGAGCGAGAATGTCTATTTTAAGCAAGCGTAGTTTGTTGGGTGATCATAAAATTGGAAAACTTGACTTTTGTGAACATTGTGTTTATAAGAAGCAAACTAGAGTCAAGTTTAGCAATTTCATTCACAAGACCAAGGGTATAGTTGACTACATTTACTTTGATTTATGGGGCCCAACGCCTGTCCTATTATAGGGTGGTGTCAGATATCTATTAAGTTTCATTTATGATTTTTCAAGTAAAGTTTGGGTATATTTTTTGAAGCACAAGCATGATGTTTTCTCCACTTCCATGAAGTGGAAAGTGCTTATTGAAAATTAGATCGATAAGAAAATCAAATGTGTTTAAACAGACAATGGCTAGAGTTTGGTGAAGGTCAATTCAATCAGTTTTGCGAGAATGAAGGCATCATAAGACATTGTACTATATGGAAGACATCACAATAAAATGGAGTGGTAGAATGTATAAATAGAACTCTTCGGGAGAAAGCTCATTGCATGCTTTCTAATGCGGTGCAATCAAAGGTTTTTTGGGCTTAAGCTATTGATATGGCTTGTTATTTGGTGAATCGGTTTCCATCAACTGCAATTGAGTTAAAAACTTCTATTGAAGTATGGTTTGGTGCTCCAGGTGATTATCTAGACTTAAGAATATTTAGTTGTCCTGCATATGCTCATACAAATGACAGCAAACTTGAACGAAGAGCACAAAAATACATATTTCTTGGTTAAGCATCTAGGGTGAAAGGTTACAAATTATGGTGTACTGAGCCTAAATCATCCAAATTCATAATAAGCAGATATGTTAAGTTCAATGAATCATCCATGCTTTGTCCAACAAAGGAGGTTGGTAATGAAAAAAAGAGTATGGTATTAGCAAACAAATGGAGCTTGAATTTGAACAACCAAAGGAAGAACAATAAACTACTTCTTATAAGCCCATTCAAGAGGAAGAGCAAGAAGATATTCGACAAGAGCAACAACAATATAGCCTTGCAAAAGACAGAGAAAGGACGCAAATAAAACCACTTATGATGTATGGCCATGCAGACAGTATCCTTTGCATTATCAGTTCCAGAGGAAATTGAAACTCAAGACCCTATAATATACCATGAGGCTATCTTGAGTGATTAGTCTGCACAGTAGGTTATTGCTATGAATGAAGAAATGAAGTCCTTCCACAAGAACTAAACTTGGAAGTCGGTAAAATCGCCCAAAGGACAGAAGACCATTGGTTGCAAAAAGGTCTTCAAGAAAAAAGGAAGGATCCTTTAGTGTTGAAAGAACTCATTACAAAACACACTTAGTTGCAAAAGGTTTCACTCAAAAGGAAGGAATAGACTTCAATGAAGTGTTCTCCCTAGTTGTGAAATATAACTCCATTCGAGTGTTGCTCACCACGGTTGCATTTTTTGACCTAGAGCTTGAGCAGCTCAATGTTAAGATAACTTTTCTTCATAGGGAGTTTGAAGAACATATCTATATGCAACAATCAGAGGGTTTCATAGTTCAGAGCAAGGAAGATCATGTTTGTCTTTTAAAGAAGTCATTATATGGTTTGAAGCAATCTCCTCGCTAATGGTATATGAGAATACAAAAAATATGATGAAGAACACAAAAGAATGATCACATTTCACTCAAACCCAAATCCTAAATACACCCAAATACCTTATAGTATTTTCTCACTAGTGTATACACTAAACTTTCAACAAATATACTAAGAGAAGCAATTATAAAACCAATTTGGTTCTTCTCCGTGAGAGATGATGCTGAGATTAATTTGAATATCTTTAAGGATTAGGCTTCTATAGAGACTTCAAAAAACTCACATATGGTTGTTCTTGCTTTAAGCATAACAACACAAAATTTGCTTCTCCTTATGCTCTTGGTAAACATCCATAACAAAAGATTTCGGGTCAAAAGATATTGGCTCCTCAAAGAAAGGAAAGTCATCAACAAATATCCATCTTCACTTGAACTTTCTTCAGGCCTCAAATTCCTTGTGTTACCTTCACCAAAATGACCTCAAGGGCCAAGTTACAAACTACGAATACCGATTAAGTCCAAGTAATGCTTGAACTAAAAATTGTAATTGGCTTCATAATCATATCTACTAGATTATCAAAAGTAGCAACCTTTTTTAGTACAATGGCACCTTGAGAAATAATCTCCCATATAAAATGATATATGACATCAATATGATTGATCCTTTCATGATACAGTTGATTTTTGGTCAAATGTTTAGCACTTTGGCTATCACAATATACTACTATAACATCTTCACTAAACACAAATTGCTTACCAAACTTCTAAGTCAAATGGCTTCTTTTACTACTTCTGCTTCTGCCATATATTCAGCTTCTGTAGTAGATAATGCAATATTGAATTGTAAAGTCACTTTCCAACTAATTGCACTACCCGAAAGCATGAAGACATAACCCATCAGAGATCTTCTTTTATCAATATCTCTAGCATAATCAGAGTCAACATAAGCAATAATACTACCACCAGTATTATGACTCCTATCATATACCAAGTTAACATTTGTAGTACCTCAAAGATACTGAAGTATCTATTTTACAGTTTGCCAATGCATCTTGCCAAGATGCCCTATATGCCTGCTAATGACACTAATGGCTTGTGAAATATCTAGATGAGTACAAACCATAATATATATGATGCTTCCAACTATAGTAGAATAAGGAACATGTGACATTTATTCCTCCTCTTCAATAGACTATAGTGATAATGTAGCTGATAGTCTGAGATGTGCTACTAATTAAGTATTCACATGCTTTGCATTATGCATTACAAAGTGCTCTAATACTTTTTCAATGTATTTTTTTCTGAGACAAATCTAAAATTTCAACATGTCGATCCCTACAAATTTCCATGCCCAAGATTTTCTTAGTAGCACCCAAGGCCTTCATTTCAAATTCACCAGTGAGTTGATCCTTCAACTTCTTGATCTCAGACAGACTCTTAGCAACAACGATCATGTCATCAACATAGAGCAACAAATAGACAAATGAACCATCTAGCATCTTCTTGTATATATAAAACTATCATAGTCACTTCTAGAGTAACCATGACCCAACATGAAAGAGTCAAATCTCTTATACCATTAGTGAGGAGACTACTTCAAGCCATATAATAACTTCTTTAAAAGACAAACATGATCTTCCTTGCCCTGAACTATGAAATCCTTTGGTTATTACATATAGATCTATTCTTCAAGCTCTCTATAAAGAAAAGTTTTCTTGACATTGAGCTACTTAAGCTCTACATCAAACAACGTAACCATGGCGAGCAACACCTAAATGGAGCTATGTTTCACAACTAGAGAGAACACTTCATTGAAGTCTATTCCTTCCTCTTGAGGGAAACCTTTTGCAACTAAGCACGCATTGTAACTAGCAGTTTCAACTCTAGGGGATCCTTCCTTTTTCTTGAAGACCCATTTGCAACCAATGATCTTTTGTCCTTTGGAAGGTTTCACCAACTCCCAAGTTTGGTTCTTATGAAGAGATTCCATTTCTTCATTCATAGCAACAACCCACTATGAAGACTCATCACTTGAAATAGCCTCATGGTATGTTATAGGGACTTGAGTTTCAATTTCCTCTATAATCGATATTGCAAAAGAGACAATGACTGCATGGCCATACCTTGTAGGTGGTTTTATTTGCCTCCTTTCTTTGTCTCTTGTAAGGTTATATTGTTGTTGCTCTTGTGGAACATCTTCTTGCTCTTCTACAACCTCTTGCTTATGCTCATGCTCTTGCACTTCTTCTTGAATGAGCTAATTAGAAGTTATTTATTTTCCTTCATTTGGCAGTTCAAATTCAAGCTCCACCTGCTTGCTAACATCGTACTCCATTTTTGCACTGCCAACCTCCTTTGCCGGATGAAGCATGGATGATTCATTGAACTTAACGTCTCTGCTAATTATGAATTTGGATGATTTAGGCTCAGTACACCACAATCTATAACCTTTTCACTATAGATGCATAACCAAGAAATATGCATCTTTGTGTCCTTCGTTCAAGTTTGTTGTCATCTGTATGAGCATATGTAGGACAAATAAATATTTTTAAGTCTGAATAATTCCTTGGAGAATTAGACTTAACCTAAATAGAAGTTTTTAACTCAATTACAATTGATGGAGAACTATTCACCAAATAACAAGCCATATTGACAGCCAAGATTGTCAAAGACGAGTTTTCATCAAAAAATATTGGATAGTCAGGTAAAAGCGAACCATAAAAGCGTAGATATTCACGTACTAAAAGAACATGTACAAATATGGCAAAAGAGTCAAGTTGTCTTGGAAAATACAAAACCTGTAGTGTACATATAAATATTAATATATAAAATCCCAACTCAAATTTAAGTACTAAATTAACAAATTCCATAACATAATGCAAATTAATAAGTCATATCAGTGACTGACCAACATTCAACAAAATGTTGATAAGTTCATAGCTCATAGCTCATATTAGGCAAAACATATACTAAAATCTAAAATAAATCATCTACTGTCATTTCATGTCCATCATCTTCACTATTGTCATTCTCTAAGTCTTCCTCCCATTTTGCATTATCTTCATCATTATGACTAGGAGAAATATTATCCATGTTTGCTTCTTCCCCTCCTCCATTTTCTTCATCTTCATCAACAACATTACCAAAATCATCATTTATCTCTAAGTCATCATGAGCTAAGTCAGCCCTAACACTTGCATTTGAAGTTTCTCCATTATCTCCTTTAGAAACCCTTTCCGCTTCTTTTCTTGCTTCTTTGTCAAGAACACTCAACCAATGCTTATCTATTGGAAGAACATGATCTTCCTTCTCTACTATCCTTTATCTTTAGAGGACAAATCATCAAGGCAATTTTAGACGTTGGTCACATCAAATTTTATATTCCTTTCTTTCAGTTTCAAATTGTACATTACGAAAACTAAGTCATTCATCTTCTCTTAGAGCAAGCGGTTTTTTTTTTTTTTGTGAACCTAGACATGAAACAAAATATAATTAAACATGAAAATGAAATAACTCTATTAAAAATAGAAAAACAGGGACACAATAAAAGTCTGAAGAAGGTTTTTATATATTCTCTGAATTATCTCTGAATTTTTAAATGATATGAATTAATTAGTGTGTACAAAAAGATTTCCTATTTATAGGAGAGAGAGTCTATATAAAAAAAGAAATACAATCAAATATAATCAAAATAGTATTTCTAATTATGTATGAAGCAAATTCCTAAAATAACACAAAATCAAGCTTAATCTAATCTTGAGATATGTTCTAGATATTCAAACACTCCTCCTCAAGCTAAAGCTACAAACCTTTAGCTTATTACAATTAGACACATGAAAATAAAATAAACTTAAAATAATTTAAAAATACAACGTTGAGATCTTAGAGAAGCCAACGAGTCCAAACTACATTTGGGATGGAGTCATCTGCATATGGGAAAATGTACAATGGGAACGGAGTCTTCCATCATAATGGAGTTTGGAATCTAGGACGAAGTCTAAAATGGAGTCTAGCATCAGGACGGAGTCTAGAATCTAGGACAGAGTTTAAAACGGTGTCTGAAATCTATGATGAAGTCTGAAATGAAGTCTGGCATCAGAATGAAGTTTGGAATCTATGACAGAGTCTAAAATGGAGTCTGGCATCATAACGAAGTTTGGAATCTAGAACAGAGTCTAAAATGGAGTTTGAAATTTAGGGTAGAGTTTGAAACGGAGTGATAAAAAAAATAGTGACGGTGAGTGGAAGGATTGGACCGAAGTGGACAAAGATGAGAAGAACAACAAAATTAAATTTGGATTTGATGATGATTAGTAATAATTCTAACGAGTTCCATGAACTCTGCATAGCGAAAAAGGATAAACTCTCCTCAAGGTGGATACTATGTCCCTGATACCATGTTAAAAACAGAAAAACAAGGACACAATAAAAGTCTAAAGAAGGGTTCAGTATATTCTCTAAATTATTTCTAAATTATGTCTTAATTATATTTGAATTACTCAATGTGTACAAGAGGATTCCTTATTTATAGGAGAGAGAATCTATATAAAGAAAGGAATACAATCAAATATAATTAAAATAGTATCTCTAATTATGTGCGAACTAAATCTCTAAGATAACACAAAATCAAGTCTAATTTAATCCTGAGATATATTCAAGATATGTTAATAAACTCATAAGCAAAAGAAAGAAAATAAGTGCTAATCTAAGTTGTTAAATGCTAACTTAATAAACTTGAGTAAAGATTTAAGTACCATCTCAAATGAACTCCAATTCCGCTCACAACCTGAGGAGCTACAAGTTAAGCTCAAGACTCGAATTATAAACTTTTGAAGCTCAAGACAATGATCTCCATAAGAAAACCACCAATTAGCTAGAGGTTTTGCCCTCCTTGCTGCCTTGGCCATCTCATCACCAAACAAACCTGTAGCATTTCTAAAAGAGTCAAGTTGAACATCTATTTTCAATCTTTCACTTGCATCTGGAACCATTCGATCTCATTATGCATTGGTAAAGACCAATATTTAGCTATGCATTTAAAGCTTTAGAATCTGGACTATATTATATTGAGATTGAGGATTTAAATAATATCCAGCAGCATGCAATGGCCTATGAAGTTGAAGTTCCCACCTTCGATCAATAGTTTTCAAAATTGGCTCATAATTGCACAAGAAGTCAATAACAACATAAAATTAAATTTGCATATTTCTCTAATAAAAATTCTGCCAAAGATAAAAGTTTTAGTAGAAGATTTTTACCTCTTTGCCTTGTTATCAAAATTTTGTTGTATCTTCCTTTTAGCTTGCTCCATTGCATCATAAATAAAGCCCATGGCTTGTCTTTCATCTAAATCTACCATTCTTAGCACCTTTACAAGAGGAAATGCAGCCTTCAGACAAGTTGTAACATTCTTCCAAAAGCCACTGTCCATGACGGTGTGTCGAACCTTCTTGCCTTCTTTTAATTTGGCAAACCTTCTAACCTTCCATCTTGCTGAAGTAAACATATTCATCAATGCAGCCTTTTGCTCATTTAGAAACCCCAATGTCAAGTACGCAATTGCAAATCCAGTAACCGATGGCCTAATCAAATCTCTCCCTCTAGCTATGGTTTGACGATGCACCTTAAGTTTCTTTTAAAATCTTCAAGAATTAGATCAACACAGTGGGCAGCACAAGGAGTCCAGTATAACTTCTCCCATTTTCTTATTAACATCTCCCCGACACTTTTATAATTAGCTGCATTATCTGTGATTACTTGAACTACATTTTTCACTCCAGCCTTATCCACAATGCTATCCAACATCTCAAATACTTTTTCAGCAGTTTTAGAGATGCTAGATGTATCAATAGAACACATAAAAATAGTACCTTTTGGGCTGTTCACAAGGAAGTTACAAACGGAACACCTTTTTTTGTTGGTCCAACCATCAGCATAATTGAGCACCCCGTCTTCTTCCACTCTTTGAATTCCTCAAGCAAATCCATTGTTCGCATAGCCTCCTTTTTAAGATATATCTCTCTAATTTCATGATAGGAAGCTGGTTTAAATCCTAATCCATGTCTAGCAACCAAGTCAACCATCTTTGCAAACTCAGGATTCTTGACACAATTAAAAGGGATTGCACTTGTATAGAAGAATCTAGCAATCTGTTGACAAGCTTCCTCCCTTAAATCTTTCTTCAGCACCGCATTTATGTTTGTTTAAGTCTTCAGTCCCGAAGTTTTATTTGCCATGAAGTCAGTAATTGTATTCTTTAACTTTTTGTTGTTGGATTGTTGTTGATCTTCCAGCACCTCATCCCCATATTCAGAAAATTATATTTTCTTTTTGTATGATCCATCTTCAAGATTAGCTAAATGTTGTAATATCTTTTTTTTCACTTCATCTGGCACACTAGTACAAGCCCTTGCACCTTTCTTAGTTCCAGCTAAATGTTGATTGAAACGATAAACTCCTCCCGTAAATGTACCACTACAATATTTGCATTTTGCAACTTTTGAGTCTCCATTCACATCAAGTGCGTGCTCCCACTCAATGTCAGATCAATTACCAGTTTCATTTCTTTGTTTGCTCTTTTGAGGTTTGGTAGATTGAGCTGGCTCACTACTAGTACCAACAGCTGCAGTTGCAAACCCAATACCACTTGAGATTTTGAGATATCAATCCAAACACAGAGGGGAGTTTCAGAATTAAAAAACAAAAAAAAAAAAAAAACAAAAACACAAAGTCTAAAGCAGAACATTGGGTATAGAAAATTCTAACTTTAAGATTTTTCAGAATTTATTCTACTTTAAGTGAAAAAAAGCAAACTTCTACTGGATATTGAAAATTGTTTCCTAGTTTCTACTCACATTGGGTATCAAGTTAACATTACCCTAATTAATGACCATTTTTAAAGCTTTCTTTCTTTGTATTTTATTTTAGTAATTGTATGCGTAAAAATAATTGAGTAATGTTATATAGTTAAAAAACTTTACTAGAATTAAGTCAAAATTTGTCAAAGATTCAAAGGTGAAAGTGTTACCAAGTGGCTTCAATACTTAAGAGGGAGGTAAATTGAGTTTATAAAATATTTTTGTAAATCTTTCGCAAAATACTTGATTATCAATTTTCGTTGAAACTATCGATTAATTAAAGTGAATAGATAAATGAGATTGAGTAACTCACTCACAAATAAATAAGCTAAAATAGAAAGTATTCAAGCCAACATATAAAATTGAAACACAAATGTAAAGAGATAGAGTTGAGAAGAGCAAACACAATTATTTGTCCTGATTCAGCCACCTCTTGTGACCTATGTCCAGTCCTCAAGCAAATCACTCGAGATTTTTCACTAAACCTTCAAGTTTGAATAGGTGCTTGACAACTTTTACAAACTAGAGCACTCAGCACACCTTGAAATACCTCACCCTTTGTGTTTGAGCCTCAAAACAGGGATACCTCACCCTTTACAACCTTTGAGGGATACCTCACCCTCTTTACAATCAAGGGATACCTCACCATTTTATCTCTTGAGGGATATCTCTGTTGGGAATTTTTGCGGATACATCACGCAGCGGAAAACAGGGATTCCCACCGAGGATCCATGCGAAAAAGCCATAATCCGAGTTTTTAAAAGATTTACCTCTTGAAGCGTGAATCACCAACACCGTAATAGAAACGATGTCTCTGTGGTATCCACACGAACAGACTCACGAACGTCCAACGTCCACAAAGAGGAGCCTCAAGTCTCTCACACAGTGCTAGCTGCGAAGAGAAGAGAAGAAACCTGTCGCTCTCTCACTCACTTTTCTGTAGGTGCGGCTAGGGTTCAGAAATTATCTCTCTTAGCAGCCCCCTTAGCAGTACTATTTATAATAGTGACTGTCTTAAGTGATTGTGAGCAGCAGCAAGGTAAGCTGTGCAACCCTAGACCTATCTGTTATGAGTCTGACCCATATTTGAATCCGAGTCCAACTTGGATCCATTGCTCCAATTTTAGTCTGCTCTATATGTGTGACCCTGCAGGTTCTTATTACGTTAGCAATAATATTAAAATCCTATTTTAATATTACAAGCAGTGAGCGGTATCTAGCAACACATCGCTGCTACCCAAGTAATAAGAATGTCAGTGATTTGACATAACCTTTCCGTGACCAATGTTTCCGTGTCGTTTAGTCCCTTTGTCAAGATATCTAGATTGAACACAAGGCATAAAATGCATCACCCTTGTATAGTCCAATCATTCGTTTCCTGATATTTGAGTAGACTTTGTAACAACAAATGAGATCAATATCTCATATTGACTCATTTGAGCATGGCCATGCATTTCGCAGTCTCACTCAATCAGGGGGCCCGAAGATATCGCTCCTGTTATGTAGGAGTGACAAATCCCATCTAGGTCACTCACATCCCTCTGCATGATTTACGGTATGTCCAATAACCAACTTTATAATCACCTTGTTACAGATGACGTTTGATGGTATTAAAACACACAACTTCTCATGTAGGAATCGTAGTGATTTCAGGTCAAAGGACCACAGACACCATTGTCACTATGAGAATCGCTTATGACACTCACGTAACGATCCATGTAGCATTCTCATGGTGGGTCAGTCCAGTACATCATTACTCTAATGTGTACCCATATGAAGACTTGATATCTCATATCCATGACCCGTGAGATGTGATCATCAGTCTATGCACATACTAGTCTCAATGTATTATTGTTGTCCTAATTAACAATAATACTTAACTAGGGACATTTAAGAATAGTGTTGTAACCAAAAGGATCTCACGATCAAGTCATCCACTTGATGTCCTATGGCATCAAACTTACTATTCTAAGGACTTTATTATGTTTATCAAAAAAGAACACAATAAATGAAATGCCTCGTATATAAAATAACATAATAGAATGTATGTAAACACAGAAAATGTATTGGCCTCTAGGGCATACACCAACAACCTCACCCTCTTTTACAAGAAATCAAATGGAGATTGAATGATAAACTCTCACAAGAGTAGATTACACTAGTTGAAACCCTATAATGCTCTTCAAGAATATCTCAAATATTCACAAAATAGAGCACAAATGGATTGAAAGATTGATTCTCGGATTAGAGTGATAAAAATGTGTTTTCACTTGTTGGTTAGTCATTAAAGATGACCCAAGACATGTATTTATAGTGTTTTAGATCAAAGGAGTTGCTTGGTACATTTAATGGAAGCATTAAATGCCAAGAAAATAGTCGTTGGCTACTGTCAGACTCGTGGTAATTGATTACATGGTCTATGTAATTGATTACATGGCTCTTAGAATGTGTTCTTGGCTTTTTTGGGTAGGATGTAATCGATTACAATCCTCATGTAATCGATTACATGGCCTCTGCCAAAGTTGTAATCGATTACAATTGTGCAATTACAATCCTCATGTAATCGATTACATGGCCTCTATCAGAGTTGTAATCGATTACAACACTTGTGTAATCGATTACACTCACTCTAAAACTCATTTTCAAGCCCAATTAAGCTTGAAAACCATTTCCAACTTAGAGATTACTTGGATTTGTTAAGAAATAGAGTTGAGTTACATAATCCAAGATTAAAATCAACATTTCTTTAAAATATGAACTTTCAACTTAGAGTTGATTTGAAAAGACCTTTCAAAAATCATTTTGAAATATATTGAGACATATTGAGAGTATCTTACATTGAGATTCTAAGACTTATTAGTCATACTACATATACCACTTTTGAACTTGGTCTTCGTCTTGAATTTGTTGTCATAAAAAACTTCATATGCTTCATGACATAAGCATTCACAGAAAGCACTTATCCACCCAAGACTCAATAATAATGTCTACTCATTTTACTAAACTCTGTCAAAAAATTTGGACTATCTAATATTTTCTTTTTCCAAAATAAATTTATTTTATACAATCTAAATATTTTTTTCAAAATAACTTTTAATTATTATTATCAAACAAATTAATTCTTTTAACATTATTTTTTATAATTAATTATTTTTTGCAACTATTTTTTTAAAAGAAATTATTTTACAAACAAAACCAAATGATAATTCAAATTTTGTTATGTTTTCGAAACGTGTTGCACCATCTTATCCCTAGGGATTGGATGCATACACATTATTAACTAATTGTACTAAATTAACCATTTATTTATATATCATTAACCACAAATTTATTCATCATTTATTTAATTGATTCAATCACTAACAAAAATTAATGTAATTACTCATCATTTATTTAATTGAATTAACCATATTTTATATCTCATCATTTACTATGAAAAAATTCCTTAAGATATATGTTAAAGTCTAAAGTCCTTTTGTGCTTTAGATTGTATATTATATTTTGATGATAACAACTATATTGAAAATCATGTTTGAATCTTCCCAATGCCTTTATCAGTTTAACATGATCTTTTTGGAGTGTTTCTTGGTGTGATTAAGTCTTATGGGACTACACAAGATTCAAGGAAGCTTCTGGGTAATTGGAGAAGACTAAGAAGATCAATTTTTGATTTGAGAAAGTTCAAGTGTAGCATGAGAAAGTTCCTGAAGAACATGAAAAAGTTCAGCTTGAATAGGTCCTTTGGGTCAAGCATCAATTGGAGGATTACTCCATGAGGCATAACTACATCCCAATCCTTTGTGATAACACAAGTGTTATAAACTTGTCCAAAAATCCTATTTAGCACTTAAGATCAAAACACATTGAGATAAAACAACACTTCATTCATAATCATGTCCAAAAGGTTGACTTTGAACTTAAATTTGTTGATACTGACCACCAATGGATAGATATTTTTACCAAACTCTTTTATGAGGATAGGTTTTGCTTCATAAGACAAAATCTTAAAATGAAGCCTCTCATGTGATTGATTCTGAATTTTGAATTATGATAGTTAGGAATTTAATGTGTTATATGCTCTTTGATTATAATAGAATGCATAAAATAATTGTTTATATATGTTTATTAAGTGTTATGAGTATGTAGTTTTGTTAGGAATCATAAGATAGTTAAGTGTCAGGAAGTGAGAAGGTTCATGAGAGAGTTCATGAGAAAGTTAGTGAGAATGTTTTCAACTTAAGCTTCTCACCCTACCTTTCTCACCCTCGTTCTGGGTTTTCCAGACAATTACTCCAACTGATAGTTTTTAAACTAATCGTCCTTTCTCTTCATCAATGGACATTTATTAATGTCCAATGGTAATTTTTTATCTCACACAGTCAAAAGTCACTGTTTGTAAATTCCCCATGATTTCTATTGTTGATCCTCACTTATCCACTAAATTTCTATAAGTTCTGTCTTTTTCTCACACTCTCTCTTTCTCTCACTCGTTTTTACTCTCTGCAACCTTTTAACTTTATTTCTCTCTTCCGAAACATTCAAATCCAAGTGTTCTGACTAAATTAAAACCTACCATGCAAGTTAAACATATAACCATGAGGACCAAAAGCCCAACTATTGTTTCCCCTCGTCCTCAAGTGATGAATTTTCTTCTTCCTTGACCATAACTCCTGAACCTTCACCATAACTTGTAACCCAAGACGAAGCAGCACCATCACAACCTCAACCTGCACTCCAATTTGCACCTGTTCACATAAAAAGATCTCTAAGAGTCATGTCAGGGGTAATAAAGTCTATAGCACCCAAGAAAAAGGCAAAGATTAAGGAGGCCATAGTTTTGGAAGAAGAAGAGAAGGATGAAGCAAGAAGAAATGAGAAAAAACTACAACCTTCTCAAACTGAACTAAAGTCTCTCACTATCAAAAATGCCAAGAAGAAATTTGAAGTCTAGTTCAGACATAAAAAGGTGGTACCAAGAAGGAGCATCTCTTTTAAAGAAATGTCCAAAGAAGGAAAGGACTTTAGGCCACACATGAAAATTCTAGAATAGGACAACTTCTTCAGGATATCTGATATGGTTTACTTAGTCTTATTGATACGAATGATGTATTGCAAACTTAAGTGCAAGTTGTCTCAAGTAATAAATTCTCGGGAGTCTGAGGTCGATCTATAGAGAATTGATGAAGAAAATTCGTTGAGGTAAGGAAAAGATTTGTCACAATAATAAAGGTCATAAAAATTGTTCACAAATGAAAAAGATTTGATTGGGTTAGGAGATCCACTCTTAGTATTTAAATTAAAGACAAGATTATCTTTTTTATAACTTAATTACAATCCACGTATAACGAAGGTTCCAATCAGAAAATATAACATTCAAAGTCCATTTAAGAATATATATGTATTTATATTATGGTTCCTTTAATTATCCACTAACGCTAACACTTGTAAATGGATTCAAGCATTCATTATGGTAGTCTCTTATCTACAACAAATCAAGATCTCCAATTTACAATGAGGGTGATATGCCAACACTTGTAAATGGGTTCAAGCATTCATTGTGTCAATCTTTTGTCTACAATGAATCAAGATCTCCACTTAACAAAGAGAGTTTCTAAATTGATTGAAAATAAAATACAACACATATAATGATCACTTGATAATATATCATTCAAGCACAAGGAAGAAATTAATTTAACCTTATTTCATTACCAAAAGCTTCACTCTTTCACTCAAGCAAAATAAGAATTAGTTACTTATGAATAAGAAGAAAGAGAAAGAGAAGAAGAAGAAGAAGAAGAAGAAGAAGGAAATGAACATAACTTTTATTTAGAACAAAAAATAATTACAATAAATAATACAAGAAGATGGTCTGAATCTCTCATCCAAGATGCTATAAATGAGCAACCAATGCTGCTTCTTATAGAGCTTAAAGAGTACAAAATGATAATAGAATTGGTTGGAGAGTGTGAATGCATGGAAAATGTATGTTATGCTCACCAACCAATTTGATACCTAACCGCAGTAGTCTTCACACAACTATAACCCTGTCAAAATGTTACCATTTTGAAATATGATCTTCATGTGAGTTGAAGGATTTTGTCTTAACTTTCTAATGGCACTAACTTCAGCCCAATCAGAATTCTATAGTCCAACTTATGGTCCAATATTTGCACACTGCTCAGGTTCTAACTATAGCACCTCTATTTTGACTTTCAAGCTCAATGTGACTCATTTGGGCTTAGCTTTCATTTGGGCTTAGTTTGGCATCTATTGAACTCCTACAATTCAAGATATGCGTTTATGAGTGCACAGAGGTCAAGCTGTCAGGATCAGCATTCTGGCTCTTGTTTTCACTTCAATTTAAATTATCCAAACGTGTGATTCAACTCTTGAGGCCTTCATGAAACTTGTAAAGAATTGTCTTAACTTTCCTACAAGACCAGAATCACATCAATCAAATATTTGAAACTCAAATTTTAGCTAATTTAATGAACATTGTCCAATAGACAAATTAAGGTTAATTTATGCAATAATTCTTTCAATGATCCAATTAGGCTCAATATCATAAAATGTGACAAAACTAACTTAATTAAGCTCAATTGAACCTTAAGAAGCCTAGTTAGAAGATTATTTAATGAATAAAATATATTGATATCACTTATGCTAGAAATTCTATGTTGAGGGTTCGAATTTAGGAGTAAAAATAAATCAAAATAAATCCAAACAAATCAAAATAAATTGATTTGGTTTGGTTCAGTTTTGTAAGATTTTTTTGCCCACCCAAACCAAACCAAACAAAAATAGGTTAGTTTGGTTCGGGTTATCGAGTCCTTCAAATTTTTTTAAACAACTCCCTGGAAATCAAATTAACATTCCATAGCATAAAATGCATTATAAACTTACATAAAAAACTAAAAAAAATACATTAAAATCAAACTCATTTGCCACATATCACAGGTCGCCATCACAGATCAGAGTAATCCATCACAAATCAAAGCTCGTCATCACAAATCTTTCTCACAAAAGCTTGTCACCAGTTTCCTTATCATAGATCAGAGTAGTTCATCATAAATCATAGCAAGTCATCACAAATCAGAGCTCATCATTACAGCAGCTCATTGTTGGTTGCCTCATCACATATTGGAGTAGCTCGTCACAGATCAGAGCTCGTCATCACAAATCCTTGTCGCAACAGCTCATCATTGATTTCCTCTCGTTGCATATTAGAACTTGTTATTGCAAATCTATAGAGCTTCTTATCAAAAATTACCCCTCAAGCATATTAGAACTCGTCACAAATTCTTATCACGGTAGTCATTCACCGGTGGCTATTGTTGTCGAGTCGATGCAAAGAGGAGCGGCTTGTGGAGGCTAGGTCACACAAGGGTGATGGGTGACTAATGAGGTTCAAATAGGAGAGGGTGCATATCGTATCTAAGTGAAAACTCAATCTCAAAGACAAAAATGTCATATGATAATATTAAAAAACAAAAATGAATAGTTCATCGAGTCAATCGGGTAGGGTGTTTGGGTTTCAGGTTCTAAATTAAGAAACCTAATAACCAAATCATTGATGATCAGTTTTGATTAAGTTTTACCAGATTGAACCCAAACACCTAAACTAATTTAATTGGTTTGGTTTAGTTTTTCGAGTTCACCAGGTCAATCCAACCCAATGAACACCCCTACCACCTAGAGTGGGCTAGTATAAGTTGAATGTTGATGCTGAGAAATTGGACAACCTTAGCTAGGGAGTTGGTGTGGTGTTTCATGATCAAGATAGAAACATTATTACTACCTCATTCAAAAGGATGCAATGTAAGGATAGAAACATTATTACTACCTCATTCAAAAGGATGCAATGTGATCAAGAAGTGCAACTCGTGGAAGAAGTTTACTTAAGGTTTGGCTTGGTATTTGCACAAGACTTATATCTCCATGATATTGAAGTTAAGATGGACTGCCTAAAGCTCTTTAATTCATGGCCCCACAACAGTGTCCCAATTATTTTGACATGATTGTTGATGATTGTATTCACATTAGCAAGGCTTTCCAACATTGTGTTTTTATACATTCTAGAAGGGATGCTAATAGGTAAGGTTGGCAATGAGCTGAGCTTAGCCAAGCTTGGTTGGGCTCTAGCTCCACTCAATGACAATGTGTTTGGCTCAAGCTCAAGCTCAATAAGAAAATGAGCTCATTTTGTTGCTTAAGATCAGCTCACTATGAGCTACTCGAGGTTAATGAGCCAATCTTAAAATCTAATTCGACACACTATAATTTAATTAACACGCACCTCAAAATATAAAAATAATTCATAACGATTAACATAAAATATATTATGGCAAGTTTCAACCAAACAACCACCCATTATTCAACTATTTTCTTCTAACATAAACAAGACAATCATCATAATCTTAGAAAATTTTGATTAATTGTTTCCTAACAAAGTTTAATTTAACAGCATTGGGACCATGTCATAATAATATATCAAGCTTAGCTCATGAGCCTAGCTTATTGAGTTGTCAATGAACCAAGCCTTAATTAGGTTAAAATCTAGCTTGCCTCATTACTAGCCTTACTAATAGGGTAGAACATACTCTAGCTAAATTTGCTTGCATTGAGTCTGATATGGTGTGGCTAGAAGATGACCCCTCTACTTACAAACTTTGGCTATGCTAGACATTTTCCTAGCAGCGTTTTAGTTTAATGAATTTCTTAAGGGTCAAAAAAAAGTTAAAACAATAGTATTAGAAGTTAAGTTTGTAATCCACTTTACTCCATTATTTACTATTTAACTTTCAAACAATGGACAAAAGCTTCTTCCTTTCCTAGGTTAAAACTTTCAAACAATAAAGTCAAATTATTTTACCTTTTCACTAATATTATTTCAAATCATTCCATTATGAACCACTCTACTTTAAAAACTCCAAAATATTACTTTAATAATTAACTACCACTCAATTTAGTGTGATACATCATTCAAAACATAATTTTGGCCTCACACATAAATGTGAAGTACACTTTTTATACCAAATTTCCTATTCACAAAATCTCATATAGTAATTCCATTTTATGTGACAAGGATATTAATTTTACTTTTCATAAGGTCGTTAAAGAGTTTGTTAGTATGTTAGGGGACATTTGTTTGTGGTTTCTAATCACATTCCTTGGAATTAGAGTTGGAAATGAACCGAATCAAGTTGAACCTGGTTTAGCTTAGGTCAACTCGATAAGAAATAATTGGTTCAGCTCGAAAATCGACTCGAGTTCAACATTAACCATTTTTTATAGCTTAAACTCGGTTCAAGTCAAGCTCACAAGTTGTTCGATTTGGCTTATCAGTTTGAATTATACGAATCAAATGTCAAATTGTGAAAATATAAACTAAATGAACTAGGTTAATTCGTGAGGCTAGTTCATTCACTTAGTTCATAACTCAATTCAACATATTAATTTGTTCACAATTATTTTATATATATATATATATATATATATATATATATATATATAATGTCTATTATGGGCCCCACATGATAGGCAAGCATAACCAATGTCCTACACTGCCAAAAAAGGAGATAGCCTCTCTACCAATTTTATAGATGTTGCTCAATGGAATGGTTGGGAAGTTCCCTGATGTGGGTCTTCTATACAGTGTGTGTAACATCCTAATACCGTTAACCTAGTATAATTGACATATACCTGGATAAGCAGTATTAGTTATACTACTTCTAATTTAAATTTCAATCTAACCCATAACATTTATACAAATAAATCTTATGGAGAGCCTTGACTACTAAAACATAAAACTAAACTATTCTCCATACTTCTTCTTCTTTCCTTTATAAGAGTTTCCTCTTAGATTTACATGGTAATACGCGGGGTGAGAATTCATAAATTCTTAGTAAAAGTATACCAATGCCAGCAATTTTAATATCCATAAAGAATAAATAACTCATTCATTCCATGCAAGATTCATACAATGATTCTCATCAAATAACTCAATTTTGCATTTAAGGAGTAATACAATTCAAATTTCAACTACAAAAAAAAGGGCAGCGCCTGCCACAATTAATTATCAATATTTTGATCTCAATCTCAAGTATACAAATAACCAAATTCTATTTAGAAAATAGGGCAACACAGCCAATGGTAACTCATCCCCAAGAATACCATAAAATCTCATCTTCATTTCTAGAATTCATATGTAAGATGACAATTCATTTTTTTCCAATATCCAATAATCTGGCCTCACCAAAATTCCTTCCAATTCTCAAAACTTAAACCTTAGGACTATAATCATATAAATACACCATTAAACATTCAAAATCAACAATCTCGGTTTTGGGCATTTCAAGATCAAAAAACACATTTTTAGAAGGAATTTGGCCTAGAGAAAGACCAAAGTTATGGCCCAAGATTCTCAATAACCCAAACATGAATTTTCAACCTTTAACAAACCAATTACCTTGTTAAAAGTCAGAGTTTTCAGCCATTTCATTAAGAAAACGAAATTCATACCAATAAAGCTCTTGCCAACAATCCATAACAAATAGCTCATACTATCAAACCACAACAAATACAATCTCAAGGATGTGGAAATAAGTTTGTCTCAAATGGTTTAATATGTTAAGTTTTGATGATGACAAACATAAAACCAAAAGTACACTTTGCATATGTTCTGTGTTGCATCCTATATACAGCATATCCATTAGTATTTGATAAATATTTTATTTGGATATGTCTATGAAAGTCTTATATGCGTGTTAAACTAACTAAAGTTATATATTTATGAATCATGCACATGAAGATATTGAATTATGATTTTGGACTAACTATGCTTGTTTAAGTGAGCAATACTTTGTAGGATAGTCCAAGTACCAAGAGTGAGCATTGCAACAAGAAAGTAAAAGATCTCAATTAAACTCAACACAATGATAATGTGAATGCCTATTTCATGAAGGTATTGATAACATCAAAGTTGTGTCAAAGACCAAGTCCAAAGGAAGATTAAATGGTATAACATTTAGGACTTAGGGTCTTTATGTAAGAAGCCTTATGGATATCTCAAAGATTTTTTCAAATCTTTATAAATGATTTTCACATGTTAAAATGTCCAACAAACAAGTTTTGAAGAGCTAGTTATGGTAATAGTTCAAATCTATGAAAAATAGCCAAGTTTGAGTTTTGCAAAACTGACATTTGGTCACTCTTTTGATCATATCTTTCAAAATACTTTGATTTTTGTTTTGAAATCTTTCATTTGAAAATAGACTCAAATATCTTTCCAATGACTGGTCATTTGATTTAAACGGATAAGAAATGAAGAAGTTATGACCATTTAAAGTCAGTTTTCGAAATTAGAGTGGTCTATTCGAATACAGGATGTGGTATTCGAATACCACACTCCAGAAAATGTTCCTGAACGAGTTTTTAAAGGTTTATTCGAATACAGTATGTGGTATTCAAATACCATAGCCTAGAAAATGTTCCAGAATGTGTTTCTAAAGATTTATTCAAATAATCAAAGGGGTATTCGAATAAACACACCCAAAATCATGCAACGGCTATTTTCAAAGGCTTTAATGTGATATTAATTAATACCCAACGGCTCTTTTTCTTATAACACTATAAATACATATTTTTGGGACATCTTTTAAAAACACCCATTTATGTGAAACAATTCTTTCTTGCTTTATTTTGTGATACATATTTTACCAAATTTCTGTGCTCTTTTTCGCCAACATTTGAGATATCCTTAGAAAGCTTCATAGAGTTTCAAATTGTATCATCTACTCTTTGTGAGAGTTTTTTCTTCATCTATATTTCTATTCTTTTGTATTGAGGGTAAGGTATCCCTTCAAAGTTTGTATAAGGGTGAGGTATCCCTGCAGGTTGAGGCTTTAGCACAAAGGTAGAGTTTTCCTGTGTGTGAAAAGTGCTCTTTTATGTAACGGTTGCAAGCACTTATTGAAGCTTGTATACATAGTGAAAAATCTCGAATTGTTTTCGAGGACTGGACGTAGACCACAAGTGGGTTAGTGGTCGAACCAGGATAAATATCGTGCCTGCTTTTCTCTTCTCAATCTCTTTATTTGACGCAATTTTATATTATTGCACATTTATTTATTTGCTGTTCTTAAAGCTTTTATTCTTCATCTTGTAATTCTTTCTCTTTTATTTAATAGCTTAAATATTTGTGTTTATTTTAAGAGCATTTGTGAAAAGTTTTTTATACCCAATTCACCCCCCCTCTTGGGTAATGGTTGCCATGACTAACAAGTGGTATCAAAGTTTCGTGCTCTGGTAAAAGCTTAACCGCTTAGAGTTAAAGATCCTTACTTGTTGGCAACCTTGAAAGTTTTTCAAAATGAAAGGTTTTGAAATTGATAAACCACCATTCTTTGATGGTGTGCATTTTATTTATTGGAAAGCTAGAATAGAATTTTATATGTAATCTATTGATTTGGATTTGTGGGATATTGTACTAAATGGATTTACTTACAAATCAAAACAAACTTGGAATAGTTTTGACAAAAAATGTTTTTATTTGAATATTAGAGCTATGCAAATTTTGAGAAGTAGTTTGAATGATGATGCTTATGCTAAAATTAAAAATTGCTCTAGTGCTAAAGATATATGGGATGCTCTTGATGCTATTTATCTTGCTAACAATGATTTTGTGTATAAAGTTGTATATAGAAAGCAAGAAGAGCAAATGTCATTGAAGGAAGCTTATCATGAAAAACATCCTCAAAGAGATACTCAAACTATTGAAGGGAGCCAAATGCCACTTGGTGATGATGGTGCTCAATTTGAAGAAGAGGCAAAGCAAAACAAAATTGATGAGGAAGAATGTGATTATCTTAAAGAAGCAAGTACCCTAGAAATTGAAACTACTTCCTATATGGCTAAAAAGGACTTTGAGGTAAATAATTCTAAACTAGATTATAGTCCTTCCTATGATGAGTTACAATATGCATATTATGAACTGTATGATGGTTTATTGAATTTAGAAAAGAAAAACTTATTGTGTTTGGAAAACATTTCCTCGATTGAAAATGAAATTAAGACTTTAAAAAACGAATATGCTTTTCTTAATGAGGAAATACCTTTGAAATATGAAACCTCATCTTCTTGTAAAAAGTGCATTAATTTAGAAAATCAAGTTGATGACTTATATTCTGAATTTGCCAAAGCTAATGCTTGTAATTGCTTAAATTCTATGCTTATTAATAAGAATAAAATTAATGTTATTACATGTGAAAATTCAAGCAAAGCATATGACAAAATTAATTTAGAATATAATAACAATAAAATGCTTAAGTTTTTCAAAAATGATATTCAAATGATTAAGCCATCATTAAATTCAATTATTTGTAATTTTTGTGGTCATCTAGGACATATTTCTCATTTATGCAATTATAGAAGAAATCTTTATATGAGAAATTGTATGGCATGGATTCCTAAAAATCCTAAAGGCCCTAATACTAATATTCAAGGACCTAAAATGAAGTGGGTACCAAAGTGTCTTCCTAGTGTTTCAATTATGCAAAATATTTCTCAAAAGGATGGACAAATTAGTCAAAATAAAGAGGAATCATCAAGGATAATGCTTCCAAAGCCTAATGGTAGAAACTTTGGTCAAAGAAGTAAGATGGCTTCAACCAAAACTTCTCAAGTACAAGATGTAGAACTGGTAAAGTTCAAGACTCCAAAAGAGAAGCAATGGATAAAAAAAAGTATTTCCTTGATTACCAAGGCCAATGTATCAAAAGCTTTTACCTCTTATGCACACACACATGCAAAGTCAATAAATTTGAGGTATATTCCTTGTAGGCCTTAGGTAGAGGATAGAATCATGTGTACTTGATAAAATTTGAATATTATGTTTAACACATAATTATGTTCATTCTTATTATATCATAATTTATTAATTTATTATATATCTTAGTACATAAGGTTCTATAATGCCTAGGTATGTTTGCTATGCTTTAAAATTATCTATATATTATGAAAGTAAGCATGCTATCAACTATGTACTTAATGGTAATTGATTATTTAATTTATTGTGCTCAGTTTACATTTTATGAAAAAATTAATCTTTATGAGAGCATAATAGATTAATATTCAAAAACTAACATACAGGGACCCAAGAAAATTTGGGTACCAAAAGTCAAAAGTTGAAGTATGTTGTAGGTATGCTTGAAGGCCAAGAGCTGACTTTGACATCTTGAAAGTAGTTGCTCCAAGTACAAAGACTAGAAATAATTCTAAGCTCTTTTCCTTATTTCCAAGAAGCTTAGACTTGCAAACTTTGGATAAGTGAAAACCTTTATTATGCCTTTCTAGCCTTATAATTTGAAAATATTTTTTACATGTTAATATGCCAGATAAAATATGCTCCTTGCTTAAAATGACATCCTTGAGCTTGAGTTCTTGATCAATGATATATATAATTAAATATTTGAATTTATTGCTTAATTATGATTTCATCATTCTTGAATTATTACTGACTTGAGCGTGGAGTTATCACGAAATCTTTTTTGTAGGTCCTTGATCAAAAGGTAAGCTTTCGTCTCTTAAAATGCAAATCCTGGACATAATATATATGCTTTCTTGTTTAAGTTATTCGAATACCTCCCTATGGTATTCGAATACCATTGCTTTTATATGTGCAAATTTGTATTTTTCTGATAGGCCTATTCGAATAGACTTATGGCTATTCGAATACCATACATCAGTACAGTATTCCTATAAGCTGGTGTATTCGAATAACTAAGTAGTTATTCGAATAACCTGAGGCTTATCAATATCAGTGTTTATCTGAAGTATTCGAATACCTAAGAAGCTATTCGAATACTTGCTCTTGTCTTGCCTATTTTATATGTGTGGGTATTCGAATACAGGAGAAAGTATTCAAATACCATAGGCTAGTAGCCAAGCCAATTTGGCCCATCTATTCGAATACTTGGGTAGGTATTCGAATACCTTCTGTCAAAAGGGTGCGTCCCTTGGCCTTTCTCAACCATTCTATTTGAATACATCTCATGGTATTCGAATAAAATCTGTTAAAGGCCACAACGCTCAGCTTTCCCTGCTGCTGCTGCTGATATTCCTGCCCCTGCTTTATTTGAAAGGTTCTGCTACATTTGTTGCTGTATATGTTGTATAGTATTAATAATCAATATATGCTAAATTCTTTGTTTGTTTTGTCTAAAAATATGCACTTAATGATATGTATGAAAAATGCAAATGCTTAACCAAATGTAATTGGCTATTCTTTTGATGATTATATGTACTTAGCTAAATTGATCAATGAAATGAAATATATTTTACCCTTGTAAACTCATTTGTTATTTTGCCTTACTGTTTTGAATGCTTATTTGCTTATGAGTTTGGCATAATGACTAACCTCTATGGATCCAAAATTGATGGATACCAAAGAAAGTACTTTGAATTATTTTGTAGGGTGTCAACTACCTCAAGCAAGCATTTAAATGGAATAAATTCATTCAACTTAAGGATAGTAAAATTTAAAATTATTCAACTTTTAAAAAGGGTGCAAAGAATTTCTATTCCCTCATGAAAGCTTGAAGCTTGGATGTTGGTGGAAGTTGAAGTCACCTACAAAAACTCAAAGAGTACACTTTTAGTGATATCAATCTATTATCCTTATCTATGCTTTAAATTTGATATCATATGATATATGGAGAAGTAGAGAGTTGTGTTATACCTTTGCATGCCTTACATGAAAATTATTTGGCTAAAAATGCCTAAATAAGTTTTGATGATGATCTTATGTTTCTTGATAAACTTGAATCATGCCTTAAAAATGCTTAAACTTTTTTTTTGGATTCAAGTGCATATGTGCTTCATGCTTTCTTGTTAGAGCTAACATTGTATGGTTGATAATATGATACATATTTTAAATTATATATCAACTTAAATTATGCTTATAAATAAGCTTACATGATATTTGATGCTAACCTATGTTTTAGAGAATTTTTTAAAGTTAGCTTTGCAAGTCTCTCTTTGTATTTCAAATATAGCCATCAGTTTTTATACATACAAGCATATATGGATAAATGAGAAAAGCTGAATGGAATTCAAATGAAGAGGAAGATAAAGAAGACTTTCTTCTAGTACAATGGAATGGAGAATTCAAAAGAAGAAAGCTCAAAGTTAAAGGACCAATAAAGCAGGATCATCACTCTTTATCTGACTCAATAAGTATCTCTATCCCTTAACTTTTGTGGTATTCTATATGTTATGAATTGTAAGATACTTGTTGATAAATTGATCTTAAAACGATTAGATGCTTTTTTTACATGAGAAGTATGCTTAGCATTAACAAAGTGCCTAATTGGATATTAACTTGCTATTTTGTCATTGCATTTAGGGTGAATGATATTAGTTCTATACATGCTTTGATCCCTATAGCATATTTTATCAAGGAGATGTACTTATGTTCTTTTGACTTGGATTGATTTGTCTCAATGAATATGTGTTTTTTAATATAAAATATCTCTACCCTTCTAAAATGCTTTTGAAAATATAATGTGCTCTTGTAAAATTCTTTTTGAAAGGGGGAGAAGTTTTTAAAATATTTTTTGATTGATGGATTAAAAATAAAAATCTTTTGCCTACTTTTCTTTAAGGTAATGTGCTTACATGATCTTCGCATACATATTTTCTTTATCTATTATTTTGATAATATGCATATTTTGAGGGGGAGTCTAGCTCTTAAGTTATTTATATCCCTTGCCTTACATCTTTGTTTAATTACATAAAGTGTTTTATTGTCATCATATGCTAAATGTTGACATACAAAAATATGACAAGTACTGCATGAATAATCTTCTATATCTTAAAAGCATGATTGTTTCATCTCTCTATTCTTGAATCATATGTAGTATCTATAAGAGGGAGAAAATCTTTTCTTTCTACGCCTTTTTGTTGATGTCAAATAGGGGGAATGAAAATTAGAAAGAAAAATATGTGCTTGATATGCTTTTTGTTTGATATGCTTACATGAATATCTATTTTTGTATATTGCTCAACATATTTTTTCTTTGGTGATTTGTCATCATCAAAAAAGGGGAGATTGTGGAAATAAGTTTGTCTCAAATGGTTTAATATGTTAAGTTTTGATGATGACAAACATAAGACCAAAAGTACACTTTGCATATGTTCTGTGTTGCATCCTATATACAGCATATCCATTAGTATTTGATAAATATGTTATTTGGATATGTCTATGAAAGTCTTATATGCATGTTAAACTAACTAAAGTTATACATTTATGAATCATGCACATGAAGGTATTGAATTATGATTTTGGACTAACTATGCTTATTTAAGTAAGCAATACTTTGTAGGATAGTTCAAGTACCAAGAGTGAGCATTGCAACAAGAAAGTAAAAGATCTCAATTAAGCTCAACACAAGGAGAATGTGAATGCCTATTTCATGAAGGTATTGATAACATCAAAGTTGTGTCAAAGACCAAGTCTAAAGGAAGATTAAATGGTATAACATTTAGGACTTAGGGTCTTTATGTAAAAAACCTTATGGATATCTCAAAGATTTTTTCAAATCTTTACAAATGATTTTCATATGTTAAAATGTCCAACAAACAAGTTTTGAAAAGCTAGTTATGGTAGTAGTTCAAATCTATGAAAAATAGTCAAGTTTGAATTTTACAAAACTGACCTTTGGTCACTCTTTTGATCATATCTTTCAAAATATTTTGAGTTTTGTTTTGAAACTTCTTTCATTTGAAAATAGACTCAAAGATCTTTCCAATGACTGGTCATTTGCTTTCAACGGATAAGAAATGAAGAAGTTATGACCATTTAAAGTCAGTTTTCGAAATCAGAGTGGTCTATTCGAATACAGGATGTGGTATTCGAATACCACACTCCAGAAAACGTTCCTGAACGAGTTTTTAAAGGTTTATTCGAATACAGTATGTGGTATTCGAATACCACAGCCTAGAAAACGTTCTAGAATGTGTTTCTGAAGATTTATTCGAATAATCAAAGGGGTATTCAAATAAACACGCCCAAAATTACGCAACGGCTATTTTCAAAGGCTTTTAATGTGATATTAATTAATACCCAATGGCTCTTTTTCTTATAGCACTATAAATACATATTTTTGGGACATCTTTTAAAAACACCCATTTATGTGAAACAATTCTTTCTTACTTTATTTTGTGATACATATTTTACCAAATTTTTGTGCTCTTTTTCGCCAACATTTGAGATATCCTTAGAGAGCTTCATAGAGCTTCAAATTGTATCATCTACTCTTTGTGAGAGTTTTCTGTTCATCTATATTTCTATTCTTCTGTATTGAGGGTGAAGTATCCTTCAAGATTTGTATAAGGGTGAGGTATCCCTTCAAGGTTTATATAAGGGTGAGGTATCCCTGCAGGCTGGGGCTTTAGCATAAGGGTAGAGTTTCCCTGTGTGTGAAAAGTGCTCTTTTATGTAACAGTTGCAAGCACCTATTGAAGCTTGTATACATAGTGAAAAATCTCGAATTATTTTCGAGGACTGGACGTAGACCACAAGTGGGTTAGTGGTCGAACCAGGATAAATATCGTGCCTGCTTTTCTCTTCTCAATCTCTTTATTTGACGCAATTTTATATTATTACACATTTATTTATTTGCTGCTCTTAAAGCTTTTATTTTTCATCTTGCAATTCTTTCTCTTTTATTTAATAGCTTAAATATTTGTGTTTATTTTAAGAGCATTTGTGAAAAGTTTTTTATACCCAATTCACCCCCCTCTTGGGCAATGGTTGCCATGACTAACAAAGGAATCATAAATCAATGGAGAAAAGGAATGAAATCATCTAATCTTACCCCTCACCCTCCAAACCCTCACAGCCCCATTAAAGTAAAATACCAAAAATGCTCAAATTTATAACTATAAATTCATGATTAAAATAAAGGAAGAAAAGTAAAAGGTGCAAAGCTTCAAAAACCTCTACCTTGGCTCCCTAAGCTCGTGGTTTTGAGAGTGGAAAGAGAGGAAGAAGGAGCTTGATGATGGAGATTCTTGGCTCTTTAGAAAGTGGAAGTGATGTGGATTAATTTCTCTAACTACACCAACTCAAGATAAAGGCTCTAAGGTGCTCATAAGTGAGCTTGAAACTAAAACCCATTTTTCCCCTTACTGTCCAGCACGTAATAGAGGAGAGAAAGAAGTAAGTGGGATGAAAAGGATGAAGAAAGAGTGAATATGAATTGGGTAGAAAAATCTAGAGGCTTGGTTCTATGAATTTTTCCTCCAAATTCCTCCATTTTTCCTCCTTATTTTCTCTCCTCCTCTGCCCCTTTGGTTGCCAAAATCCCCCTCTGCTTTTGCAGGCCCTGGGCTACGTGAGAGAGTGAGGGAAGAGTTGGATAAAGATGGCCAAAATGTGTGGTTGTGAGTGAAAGAGAAAATAACTAAAATTTTCATGATGAAACTTTGATATTTGTCACGTACACTTTAATTTTTAAAAATTAAGTTTTTAACAATCCATAAATCTTATAGAATATTTTAGGACTTATTTTAGTCATCGAATCCATTTTTCTATAACTTTTCATATACTGATTTTCATTAAATAAGTTGCACTACTTTTTCAAATTAAATCGAACCTGTAAAATGAGTAAATATGTCTACCTTAAAATATTTTCTATACCAAAATATTTTTCATATTCTACTTATCATATCTGTAACATCCCAAAAATTATTTATTTTATTATAAATAATCATTTTATAATATTTATGATTTTTTGAAATTTTTGTGAATTTTTCTAAAAATATCGAATATTATAGTATATTTCTCGTTTTACGTGCACACTGAGCGGAGCTAGGATAGCGAAATGTTTTCCCTGAGGCTGGTAAACTTTGGACTGTGAAAACGTCGATGGGGGATCTTACTAAACTCTAGGTCTGGCACAGTTTACGAGATTAATGTTTTACGAGATTTTATCTGATAAATAAAATCACTGTATCATAAAATCATCTGATGAATAATAAAATATTATTTTCATCAACTGTAACTTTTATTCACTGAGAAAATAATTCTAACAGTATAATTAATCATCTGTCAGATGTATTTAATTGAGGAGACAAGCTTACTATGCGCTTTATCGAGAAGCGCACGAAGCTTCTCAAGGAAGCTTTGAGGGAAGCTTCTAGGAAGCTTCCTTCCCAACCACTTTTCTCTCCCTCCACCCTTTTTGGTGCTGCACGGTTGGCTAAGAGGGATATTTCATTTTCACTTCTCTCATTTTCTCTCCCTCACGTCTGCTCTCTTTCTTCCTTCTCTCTTCTTCACACGGCTGCACCCACCCACAACCACCATTGTTGATTTCAAGCTTCTTTTGCTCAACCCAATAGAGACCATTGTTTCCCCTCACCATCTTCAAGCTTTTTTCTTGGTGGAGCTCTTCTTTATTCCTCCATCATCTTCGTGTTCCACAGCCAACATCAAAGCTTGGAGCTTTAAGGTAAAAGCTCTCAACTTTCTTCTCCTCTTCTCCTCATTTTCATGTTCCATAGTCACATTAGTGACTATGGATGCCATTCCCATTCTTTGATTTTGATTTTTGTGGATTTGAACACCCAAGGTTTTGTTGGTGGTGAGGAACGAATTTTCAAGGACAAAAGGAGCTTGCTTTCTTTGTTCTTCACTAAGGTAAGAGGAAGACACTCCTCCTCAACCTCTATTAGCATTTAGAAACCTTGTCTGTGATTGATTGTGAGGAAACCCTATTGAGGGTTATCCTTTGTTTGCATGTTGTTTATAATGTGTTGTGCTATTAGATTATTTGTTTGGGTATATTGATGTATCTGAATGGATTGGAATGTATAACATGGAAGGAAATGACGTCGGATTGGTTCTCGGATGGCCACGGTTTTGAGCCCAAAATTTGGGGATTCTTTGTGAATAATTGTAACAATTTGAACTTCTGACCATTTAGTAGAATGTCAATGTCCGTCAAGTTTAGACTTCTGATCATTTAGTACAATGTCAATACCCGTCGAATTTGATCTTCTGATTATATCCGTCGAATTTGACCTTCTGACCATATCCGTCGAATTTGATCTATTGACCATTTAGTACAATGTCAATATCCGTCGAATTTGATCTTCTGACCATATCCGTCGAATTTGATCTTTTGACCATTTAGTACAATATCAATACAATGTCAATATCCATCAAATTTGATCTTCTGACCATATCCGTCGAATTTGATCTTTTGACCATTTAGTACAATGTCAATATCCGTCGAATTTGATCTTCTGACCATTTAGCACAATGTCAATATCCATCAAATTTGATCTTCTGACCATTTAGTACAATGTCAATATCCGTCGAGTTAGAATGTCAATATCCGTCAAGTTAGAATGACAATATCCGTTGAGTTAGAATTTCTGACCACTTAGTAGAGAAACTTCTCCAATGTCAATATCCGTCGAGTTGGAATGTCAATATCCGTCGAGTTAGAATTTCTAACCATTTAGTAGAGAAACTTCTCTAATGTGAATATCCGTCGAGTTAGAATGTCAATATCCATCGAGTTAGAATTTCTGACCATTTAGTAGAGAAACTTCTCCAATATGAATATCCGTCGAGTTAGAATGCCAATATCCGTCGAGTTAGAATTTCTGACCATTTAGTAGAGAAACCTCTACAATGTCAATATCCATCGAGTTAGAGTTTCTGACCATTTAGTGCTTTTGTCGGTTCAACACTTTAAGATTTCTTCAACGTCAACACCCATCCGTCGAATTAGGATTTCTGCTGACCTTCTAGTATATTCGACAGTTTTTTATCTTCATTCGACAAAATCTTCATTCGACAGAATCTTCATTCAACAGAACTTGACTTTTAGCCATTCTTGTGAAATAATGTTCTCCCATCTTTCTTCATTTTGTCATGTTATTTTTTGTCGAAAGGTAGCCTCACCTTTGTACACTAGAGCCATTGTCTCTGTCGAATCCAAAATTATAATTTATCACCTAACACCTAGTGATTCAATTAATGGTAATAGGATGCAAGAATTAGCAAATTGGAAAATTAAATTATACTTTGAGATTCATAAATTTTAAAAAACCAAGAATGGAATTTTCATAAGACTTGAGATAATTTTAATTAGGGTAAGAACAAGAGAATGTGAGACACTAAGATCTTAGAATAACCTTCTAAGTGTATATGAATAAATTGCCTAAGAGAATTTAATTAATTACGAGAATTCCTTTAGAGACAAACTTTGTAAGAAAAGCTAAACCTAAGCAAGAATTCATAATACACCTTAAAAATGCATTAATTCATTTAATTATAATATTATGATATTGTGGGTCCATGTGAGTGACCAATGATTGTGTTGATTCTTGCTTTGGTAAATTGTGGCATATTGTGGAATTGTATGTAATAATGATCATACATGTTTATGCATAGAGTCTGTATGCATTGTGAATGTCCATTAGACTTTGTTAAGGCCTTTAGCCTAGGAGTTGAATTACACCTATGTGCGGATGCAAATAGACAAGTGTGGTGCTGTAGTTGACCTTGGGGGCGTCGGGGCGGGGGTGTCTCACAGGGGGCAGTGGTAGCTCCTCTGGACCGTGGGACAAACCGATACACACGCACTGACGATCCTGACTGTGGCACAGTCCTATATCGAGATCTGTGTAGAATGTCTTGTAAAATACCATGATGTGCACGTTGATAAATTGAGAATTATAGCACTTGAGGGCCTCGGCAGCCAAGAATACAAACATACCTCCTGATCGTTCTCTCCGACTGTTTTGTGTCTAGTTCCATGGAGTAGGATTTTGACTTTGTATGCATGTGCATAGTGAGTCCATGCATTATCTGACATTTATGATTATTATAATTTGGAATTGTTGTCTTACTGTTATATATATAATTGCCTGGAACTGCTTATTTGTTTATTTCTGCTATTTAATGCTTATGATTATTATTTGGAAATGCTACGTGGGCGCTTTGCGCCGTTTTGTTTCTTGCTGCTATAATTGGTAATGATGGTAGGATGTCTTACCTTTTTCCTGTCTTTCCATTACTGTTTGTCTGTATATTACGTCCCAATGAAGACGACGACAAGGAAATCGAAGCTCCCGACTTCCCCAGCTTTTGGCCCAACCACAATTAGCATCTAGTGTCAGATCATGGCGGCGCACCCGAGTGGATATCTAGGTTATGTACGTCTGATTTTCCTCGGAGGGCCAGACTAATGGTACATTAACCTGAACTCTGAGTGGTTCATCTACGAGGGAGAGGTGTCGATCTCACTAGCTTGGAGGCGTCATGATTCGCCCATCTTCACGGGCAGCATCAGCATGTGTCTGGAATTCTACTTGCCCATCCGGGAGATGTGGGGTGACCGCCACTACACCCCACAGGAGGATACTTTTGTTTCCACAGCTCGGGCCCCGTCCCGTAGCTCTGTGGCTCCTATGGTGGTTTCCTCGGATGAGGAAGACCCCGAGGAGGTCCCTGAGATGACCTCGCGGAAGATCCTAAAGAGGATCCTGACACGATTCCTCCTCATTTGAGGGACTGATATTACTAGTAGCTACTGAAGGCTACCAGTATTTTATTTTGGGGCCTGATGTTTTCTGTAGTGGGCTGTATATTTCTGACACCGTGGGGATGTGTATGTATAATCCTTTGGGGGCAGGTATAGTTTTGCTTTTTGATATACCAGGCTTTGTAACCAAACAGTTTGATAAATATATATATATATATATGCAATGTTAATTCCAATGCATGCTTTACTTCTGTGTCATTCTTTATTTCCATTTATGTTTCGTCACTGCGTTTATTAACTATTGTTATTATTATTGTAATAAAGGAAAAAAAAATATTCGCCAATTTAACTACACAACTATAATCAAGTAAAAATATATTATATTAAAAGGAACCGGGTCTTAAATTATATAATTTTATTTTCGCATTGTAATTGACAATGTGATGTTCCCTCCCAAAAAGGGGCGTTACAATATCCATGAAATTTCATAATTTTCTGAGCTACTTAACTGTCCCAACTATTTTTCAACAGTATCCTTAAGAATACCAAATTAACTCAGTTGACTCTCCAAAATTTTCTACAATTATTATCAATTATTTATAGTTAGGAAATAAATTTTTTATATTTATTTCCATCATATCAACTGATTCTGCAGATAACTTAATTATTCTCTTGTACTCAGTGTTATAGATTTACGCTCAAACTAGTTCAGAAAATTAACCAAATTAACAGTTAATCTCTTACCAAAATTACTGAGTTTCTGTAACATTATTTAGGACTTATTAGGTTAGGAAGAATGTTACAATTCTCCCCTCTTTTTTAAAAAAAAAAATTGTCCTCAAAATTTGATTACTCACTGTAAGTAAATCTCAATAATTTTGCAGGTTTATGTCATAATATGATGTACAAATTCAATTCTAACTTAACCTTACTGACTTAAGGGAGTAAAACAAATTCCAATTCAAATTCTAAATTCACATTCTAACTCAACTTGAATAATCAATGAACAATGCCATTGAATTTCACTTGTCATATTTCACAAATTCTCAATAAGTGTATAATTTCAAACTTATTTGGTACGCAATCAGTTATTCAGTAGTTTTCTATATAAACACAATTCAGTCACTTTTACATTAAATACTGCATAAAGATTACTATATCTCCTTCCATATCATACATAAATTACACCCTCAAATATCTTTAACTTCTCCTCATAAATGATTTAATTTTGAATTTCACACTCAGTTTGTTCGGCGTCAGAGAATTGAGTTACCTTTTTATCTTTCAAACATGCACTCTCCCTGTATTCCTGAATTTGGAAGTCTTTAGCTCTTACTTCCAGAAACATTATCTAACATAAGGCCCCCTTTTTACAACCATTAAAACATTCTATTCAACCAATTATACAAACTTTATATTCATAGTATCCACCGCATTTCATACATTGTGACCTTTAACAATTCTCTTTGAATGGTACTGAAAACATACTGTCTATTTCGATTAACTGACAATAAGCCTTTCTTTGCTTGTTTCGATCCATCGAAACTACGCTATTCGAATTACTCTCAAGTTGGTCTGACTATTCTCTAAATTATGCCTATAGAATAGTTGTCTATTTACTATGCCCTTTTCTGAACATAATTGAAAACTTGTTAATTGAATAACTCGTATAGTATATTCGGTTAACCTAAAACTCTAGCCAATTGAATAGCTCTCTTTGTCTACTCGGTTAGCTTGATTTATCATTTTGAAATAGTCTATTTGAATAGTTCTCCATCTATTCGATCACTATTAAAAGTATGTCATTATATCTCTTCGTCACGACAGGCGAAACATATGTCATTATATCTCTTCGCCAGACAGGAAGAACATATGCCGTTGTATCTCTTCGCCTTTACCAGCGGAACATATGTCACTATCTCTCTTCGCCACAGCAGGTGGAACATATGCCGCTATATCTCTTCACCACGGCAAGCGGAGCATATGTCGTTATATCTCTTCACCACGGTATGCGGAACATATGCTGTTATCTCTCTTCGCCATGGCAGGCGAAACATATGCTGCTATATCTCTTCGCTACGGCAGGTGAAACATATGTCGCTATATCTCTTCACCACGGCTGGTGGAACATATGACGTTATCTCTCTTCGCCACGGCAGGCAGAACATATTGTGATAGGGAAAAAAATGCTGTCCTCGACCTATCATTTCTTTCTCATTTTCCAAGCATTCATTCATATCATCCTTTGCATACCACAAATTACTATACCTTTCGGTTCAAATCTATAATCAATACTTATTCATTGTACAATCTCAAATCCTCATCTATTACACTATAAATAACATTTCATTACATTAAACACCATGTGTTTGTATCATTGCATAACTTAAAAACTTCTATGCCCTTTGGGTGCTTGGGTGCTAAGCACTAGGCGCTCAGGCGTTAGCCTTCCAGTGCTCAGGCGCTACCTATGCGTTCAACCGCTACACAATGGGCGCTCAGGCGCCCAACAACTGACGTAATTTATTCTCTATTTTGTTAGTTTCCAAATCATCTCCCAACCTCTCAAACATAGATTCAAAGAGATTTCTAATCTCATAAAAGATCTTTGTACCATCTGGAAATATTCTAAAACAAATCTCAAAACCACTTCATAGTGGATTCACAACCAAACTCAAGAAACATCTTATTCAAACCCAAATCCATTTCTAAAACATAAAGTCATAGAAAACCACTCAAACCATTTTCAAATTCATACATGCTATTCATAATCTTAAAGATGAGAATAACAAAAGGTAACCAAAGTAAACAATCACCTCGGCCTTCCTTCCTCAGCTTGAGAGGGTTGCTTCCCCTTTTTACCTTCTTTCTTCCTTTCTTTTCTTGTTTCTCCCTTATTTTGATGAATCTTGAACTGTGGAACATTTCTTTTAGATTTCTCATCTTCCCTTTTTCCCTTTCTAGAAACCTTATTGTCTAAACTTCTGCAATAACCTTAAGTTCTCCGATTCCATAATACTGCATGTGTTTAACAACAATAGAAAAATCTCTAGTCTCTAGAAACCTAACTGCTTTTCTTACCTTATCTCTCAGTCCAACCTCAAATTTAACGTATTTCTAATTCTCATCTAGATTATATCTAAAATATGAAGAAAATTTAAATAGTTCCTTAAACTTCACTTCATACCACTCCACGGTCATATCTCCTTGCTCAAGTTCTAGGAAGTCCAACGCTTTCTCTTCTTGTAACTTCTTTATAAAATACTAGTCCAAATCATGTTATCTTAGTCCTGATAATTTCTTTTAAACTTCTGGCACTAGCCCACCAATGCTTAACTTCTTCTTTTAACATTTAAATAGTAAATGACACCTTTCGATCACTCGTGCATCTCATTGTTACAATTATCTTCTCTAAATTCCTTATCCATACCTTTGCTTTTACTGGGCCATACCTTCCCCTAATATTCTGATGATTATAACTGCTCTATGTTTCTAAAAAAAACCTATATCATGTCTGGCACATTATTGCCAGCAAGGGTTCTATTACCTCAGGTTCGCCTGATCAATGCTATAATCTCCTACACATACCGTACATTATATATTAAGTTTATGTAACAGTGTGACAGTTAACCACAACATGCCAACTCAAGGTTGTTATGCAATTCTACTTATACATCTCATCATTAAGACAAGCCAAATGCATAACAAAGCATAGCTAGTCTATACCCCGGCTCAACAGGATGAATTGCTCTGATACCATAATGTAACATCCTAATATCGTTAACCTAGTATAACTGACATACATCTGGATAAGCAGTATTAGTTATGCTACTTCTAATTTAAACTTCAATCTAACCCATAACATTTATACAAATAAATCATTATGGAGAGTCTTGACTACTAAAACATAAAACTAAACTATTCTCCATACTTCTTCTTCTTTCCTTTATAAGAGTTTCCTCTTGGATTTACATGGTAATACATAGGGTGAGAATTCATAAATTCTCAGTAAAAGTATACCAATACTAGCAATTTTAATATCCATAAAGAATAAACAACTCATTCATTCCATGCAAGATTCATACAATGATTCTCATCAAATAACTCAATTTTGCGTTTAAGGAGTAATACAATTCAAATTTCAACTACAAAAAAAAGGACAGCACCTGCCACAATTAATTACCAATATTTTAATCTCAATCTCAAGTATACAAATAACCAAATTTTATTTAGAAAACAGGGAAACATAGCCAATGGTAACTCAACCCCAAGAATACCATAAAATCTTATCTTCATTTCTAGAATTTATATGTAAGATGTCAATTCATTTTTTTCCAATATCCAATAATTTGGCTTCAGCAAAATTCCTTCTAATTCTCAAAACTTAAACCTTAGGATTATAATCATATAAATACACCATTAAACATTCAAAATCAACAATATCGGTTTTGGGCATTTCAAGATCCAAAAATCACATTTTTAGAAGGAATTTGGCCTAGAGAAACACCAAAGTTACGGCCCAAGATTCTTAATAACCCAAACATGAATTTCCAACCTTTAACAAACCAATTACCTTGTTAAAAGTCAGAGTTTTCAGCCACTTCATTAAGAAAACGAAATTCATACCAATAAAGCTTTTGCCAACAATCCACAACAAATACAAGCTCATACTATCAAACCACAACAAATACAATCTCAAGGAATCATAAATCAATGGAGAAAAAGAATGAAATCATCTAATCTTACCCCTCACCCTCCAAACCCTCACAACCCCATCAAAGTAAAATACCAAAAATGCTCAAATATATAACTATAAATTCATGATTAAAATAAAAGAAGGAAAGTAAAATGTGCAAAGCTTCAAAAACCCCTACCTTGGCTCCCTAAGCTCACGATTTTGAGAGTGGAATGAGAGGAAAAGGGAGCTTGATGATGGAGATTCTTGGCTCTTTGGAAAGAGGAAGTGATGTGGATTAATTTTTCTAACTACACCAACTCAAGACAAAGGCTCTAAGGTGCTCATAAGTGAGCTTGAAACTAAAAACCCATTTTTCCCTTGTTGTCCAGCATGTAACAGAGGAGAGAAAGAAGTGAGTGGGATGAAAAGGATGAAGAAAGAGTGAATATGAATTGGGTAGAATAATCTAGAGGCTTGGTTCTGTGAATTTTTCCTCCAAACTTCTCCATTTTTCCTCCTTATTTTCTCTCCTCCTCTCCCCCTTTGGTTGCCAAAATCCCCCTCTGCTTTTGTAGCCTCTGAACTGCGTGAGAGAGTGAGGGAAGAGTTGGATAAAGATGGCCAAAATATGTGGTTGAGTGAAAGAGAAAATAACTAAAATTTTCATAATGAAACTTTGATATATGCTACGTACGCTTTAATTCTTAAAACTTAAGTTTTCAACTATCCATAAGTCTTATGGAATATTTTAGGACTCATTTTAGTCATCGAATCCATTTTTTCATAATTTTTCATATACTGATTTTCATTAAATAAGTTGCACTACTTTTTCAAATTAAATCAAACCTGTAAAATAGGAAAATATGTCTGCCTTAAAATATTGTCTTTACCAAAATATTCTCCATAGTCTACTTATCATCTCCATGAAATTTCACAATTTTTTGAGCTACTTAACTATCCCAACTATTTTTCAGCAGTATCTTTTAAGAATACCAAATTAACTCAGTTGACTCTCCAAAATTTTCTACAACTATTATCAATTATTTATAATTAGAAAATAAATTTTTCATATTTACTTCCATCATATGAACTGATTCTACAGATACCTTAATTATTCTCTCATACTTAGTGTTATAGATTTACGCTCAAACTAATTCAAAAAATTAACTAAATTAACAGATAATCTCTTACCAAAATTACTAAGTTTCTATAACATTATTTAGGACTTATTAGGTTAGGAAGAATGTTACAATGTGCTTCTTTTATAACTATTGCTTATTGGAGTGCTTTGAGAGCTATCCAATGTGCAACTCTAAAAACTCTTGTATAGTGCATATTCAAGAGCCGAGATTGAAAGATAGCATATTAATAATAAATATTAATTATTCTTACATTTGTTTTGCTCTTTTGTCTTCTCTCAAAAATTTCTTATTTTCATTTCTCTATTATACTCTATTTTACCTTATTTTCTCGGTGTTTCTTAATCAAACATGTTTGGAGGATATAGAGTTTCATTCCAAGGTATTGTAATATATGTTTATATTAGCTTTTTTTTATTTAGTTAGAATAATGTATGTATATACACTATATAAAATTATATATGTATATTTAATTATATTCTATATAAGATCAATAGCTCAAGATGGTGATGGTATAAGGATAGGCATGCTTATATCTAAATTTTCAATTGTCAGATTAACACCTTCCATAACAACCTCGTCTAGACATTCAATAGATGGGTCTTCAATTAATATAAATCTAACTGGAGTAAACTTTGAACCTAATGTTCCTCAGTCTATTTATCAAGAATACTCACCAACTAGGTTCTAGGTAATTAATGTCATAACCAGGTATTAACCATTTGAGATAGATAAGAAATGGATAAGATAAGACTTTGATACTCCTTATAACAAAGATAAGATAGAGTGGTACTTTGAAACTTTTAGTAAAAAATAAACAGTTAATTATAGAAAAGAATTTTACTTTTTCTTAGAAGAACAAGAGATCAATATGTATTTTTTCTCACGGTTTGAAATGTATTATCAATAAAACAGCATAGAAAACCCTTACATAAAGTCTGTAAAAGTTTTAGTAAACACTAGAACAACTATTGCTTGGAAGGCCGAAAATGATAAGGTAATTATTTCTGAATATCCTTCTTTAGAAGCAATCAAGGTAATATCAAAGGAAGGAATAGAGGTAGAAGCATCTCCCTTTAAGATTATGACTAGATCATTATCTCAATCAGCCAAAAAAAGTGATATTTATAAAGTTCATTAATAGCTTAACTATTCTAATCAAATGCTCCACACTATGTCTCAGCATCTAGAAAAAATAGAATGTCAAGTATAAGAAAAAGAAAAATCAACCCCACAAAACATTAATAAGAACTTAGATCCAAAAAGACCAACATATAAAATCATAAATGTTCCAGAATCTAACTTAAAAGAAATAAATTTATGGTCAAAATATGAGAATTCTATAGAGGAGATAAAAAAGAAATTAGAAAAAATGACTTTAGGATCAACATCTACATCTGAACCCAAGATCCAAACTTTGCCAAAAATCGAAGAGTTAGAAAATGAATTGTTAAATTTAAGTTTTAATAAGTTAAGAAGAGGATTAGCTCCTCTCCCAAAAACCAGAAATTACTATTCAAGACCAACATATCCATATGTTCAATATGAAGAGAGATCATATCATGTAGAAAACTCATATTTAGGAGAATCAATAGTAAAATGGAATATAGATAGGGCAAGTGAGCAACAAATTTTAGACGTCATCCAACAAATGACAATGGTTGCAACAGTCTTTAAAAGAAGAAGAAATTTCGATAAGAAAGCTGCAACCTTGTTAATCATTGGTTTTATAGGGCAAGTTAAGGGTGTTACCAAGTGGCTTCCAGTACTCAAGAGGGGGGTTGAATTGAGTATAAAAACTTTTTAACCAAACCTCTTTTTAATTAAAATAAATATCAAAAGCTTAATAAATAAATGCACAGAAAGAATGAGAAGAAGAGAATAAACAATAAAGAACAGCGTAAAATAAATGTGTAATAAAATAAATTACTTAAAATAAAGAGATTAGGGAAAACAAGAAGCAAGCACAATATTTATCCTGGTTCGACCACTAACCCACTTGTGGTCTACGTCCAGTCCTCGAAAGCTGAGATTTTTCACTAAGTATACAAGCTTCAATAGGTGCTTGCTACCATTACAAAATAGAGCACTTTTCACACACAAGGACACTATACCCTTGTGCTAAAGTCTCAACCTGCAGGGATACCTCACCCTTATACAAACCTTGAGGGATACCTCACCTCGATACAGTTATCGAAAAAATAGAGATGAAGAGAAACTCTCAAACAGAGTATGTAATACAAGTTGAAGTGCTAATAGAGCTTTCACAGAAATATCTCAAAGTTTTTAAGCAAGAAGAGCGTAGAAAATAGTTTTCACAAAGACAGAGTAATCAGAAAATAGTTCAGAATAAAGGGTAATGGAAAACGTGACCCAGGCTTGCTATTTATAGGGAAAATTAGGTTAAACAGCCGTTGGGTACAATTAATGGCAATTAAAATTCTTGTCTGTTTCCATTTACGTAAACCAAGTTCCGTGTTTATTCGAATAGAGCCAAGGCTTATTCGAATAACATTGTTTCTGAAAAACTCATACAAGATGGGTTATTCGAATAACCACCTTGTTATTCGAATAACTCTGTTAAAACCAGAGTTTGTGAAAACGCACGTTTATTCGAATAAGGACTCATCTATTCGAATAACGTGTTTAAAAGGAAGTTCAGAAAGAAAGCATTTATTCGAATAACATATGAACTATTCGAATAACTCATTTCAACACAGGGTTCTGAAAACTTAGTTATTCGAATAAACCAAGGTTTATTCGAATAGCCACTTTAAAACCAGATTCTGAAAAACCTTGGTTATTCGAATAACGGGGTAGTTATTCGAATAACTCTTTTAAGAAAACAGACCACGTGTAGATGGTTATTCGAATAAGCACAGCTTTATTCGAATAACTCAGTTTAAAAGATGTTTTTCAAGGGTTACTGAGTTTAAAACAGTTTTCTCTTTTCTTTTCAAAAACAAAGAGATATTAATGTGTGAGCTCCGTACAATAGATCCTAAGTCCTAATGCTAAGCGAATATAAACTTGGACTTGATCTAAATATTATCTTCATTTATTCTTCCCGTTTGTTATCATCAAAACAAGTCTTCATAGATAAGCATCCAAACACATTCTCCCCTTTTTGATGATGACAAACTATCAATAAGACTATCAATGAGAAAAGCGTTAGTGCATATAATTGGAATTCACAAAAAGGTATAAAAGCTTACTCCCTTCTTTAAATAAGAGGTAATATATATATATCGATAAGTGCGCAGCTCCCCTTTCAAATTGAATCCAATCCTGTCTTTTCTCAATAAAAGTCAAGTGATCAAATATTTTCTCCCCTTTTGTCATGAGCAAAAAGGAGGGTAAGTCCCATAAACATATAGCAAAGTGTAGAAAAGGAACAGGCTCAAATTAATAGATCAACGAATTATTTATTTATGCATTAATAAAATGAGATTCAAGTACATAAGCCATAAATAAAATTACATAGAGCCAAACACAAACAGCCTAAGAACAAAAGAAAACTAAAAGTAAGCATCCGGAGGTGGTGGTGAAGAGACTGGTGCAGGAGCAGGTGCAGCAGCAGGGACATCAGCAGGAGCAGCAGGGGCATCAGCAGGGTCAAGCTCGTCCTCAGCAACCTCATCTGGGTACACCCAACCTTCATCGGTTTGAATCATCTTCATCTTCCGTAAGGTGTGAGCGCCAAAGACGTTGTGATGAGTCAGAGCAATGGCCCGCTCAGTCTCTAAGACTTGAGGATACTTGCTCAGTAAGGTAGTGACGATGATGCCATAAGGTAGGTCTGATTTGTCCTTGCCCTTGGCCCGCATCATGTGCCTCATGATGAACACAGGCCAGTTGACCTGATGGCCATTCTTCAGAAACCATAGCATGAAGACGTCCTCTTCGCTGAGATAGGCGTAGTTTCCACCGCGAGGGGCCAGAATGTGAGCATAGGTTTAATGCAGAAGCCTATCTTGGCTTTTCAGCATTCCACCCTTGAGACCTTTATCAGGAAAGGCCAGGCCAGGCTTCAGCAGGTCTTCAACTGCTTGAAGTTTGTTGAAGTCTTCAAGGAATGGCGTGTCATCCTCTTCAACAAGGGCGCCGAGAACTGCGGCAGACAACGAGTTGACCCCCATCCGGTGGTGTGATCACTATGTTCGATCACATACCTCAAAAAGGAGATTCGGCCGTCGAAAGCCGGATTGCAGAAGAACATCTTCACCAAGGCTGGATAGATGGTGGCCCGGTGAGAGCAAAGCTGAAGAACACCCTGGTTTTGCAGCAGGGTCAGGAAGTCGAAGCCGCGGTGCTGCTGGAAAAAGGAAAGATCCAGATACTTGGGTTAAACCAAGTTTCGCTCCCAGAAGTGAGAGATGAAGCGTGCACGGTGCTCTTCATTGGAGGAGAGCCTTCGAAGATCAAGCGGGTTGGTGCCTGGAGCATTCTTCGTGCGAGGACGTTTGCTGGAGGAGGAAGCCATGAGAGAGAGAGAGAGGAAGCAGATAGTGAAAGGTTAGAGAGGGAGGAGTGAAGAGTCAGAGAAGAGTAGAGAAGATGGAGGGTGAAAGGCTTTGGGCGCACAGGGGTTTATTTAAAGAACCCCGTGTTTATTCGAATAAACAGAGGTTTATTCGAATAAACCTTGCAGGAAAGGTGAACAGACAGGCGCATAGGAAACTGAAGAGGTGTGGCAGCTAGGGTTTATTCGAATAATAGGTGTTCTTATTTGAATAAAATGACTAGGAAAGCCAAGCGTTTTGGCTAGCTGGAAAGATTTATTCGAATAACTATGGAGTTATTCGAATAGGCAGAGATCCATCAGTCAAGACTGATAAAAACAAGGTTCAGTTATTCGAATAACACAGGGTCTATTCGAATAGACCGAGATCAAGAACGTAAACCGATAAAAACAGATTTACGTGTTATTCGAATAAAAAGGGGTTTATTCAAATAAGCAGAGAACAGAAAGAAACACTGAGAAACACAGGTTTCTGGTTATTCGAATAGGGAAGATTTTATTCGAATAAGCAGAGATGAAAAACACACAGAAGTAAGCAAAGGTATCAGTTTATTCGAATAAGCTGAATTATATTCGAATAAGGCTGATATTCAAAAACAAGCAGAGAAGAAGTTTAGTCGAATAACGCTTTGTTTATTCGAATAAAAACTCACACAGAAGCATATACGTAAAATTAAAGGCATACAAACATGATAATGATCAGCAATGAATAATC
Organism: Ormosia semicastrata; assembly: GCA_029884595.1. Classification (NCBI taxonomy): domain Eukaryota; kingdom Viridiplantae; phylum Streptophyta; class Magnoliopsida; order Fabales; family Fabaceae; genus Ormosia; species Ormosia semicastrata. Next base: position 49,002,822 of record JAQQTO010000053.1, on the reverse strand, counting down.
AAATAAGCAATTCAAATATTTGATTGATCAATTATGCCCAATTCTCCTCGAATATAAAAGAATGCTTCTTTTGCTAAGGGTTTAGTAAAGATATCTGCAAGTTGCTTAGAAGTTTCAACAAACTCAAGAATGCAGTCCCTTTTTGTATATGATCTCGATAAAGTGATGCCTTATCTCTATATGCTTTGTTCTTGAATGCGATGGGATTCTTAGAGATATTTATTGCACTAGTGTTATCACACCTTATCGGGATGTGATCAAGTCAAGACCGTAGTCTAAGAGTCATTGCTTCATCCATAGGATTTGAGCGCAAGAACTCCCGTACGCAACATATTCGCCTCGGCGGTAGACAAAGCCACACTATTTTGTTTCTTACTATGCCAAGAAACTAAAGAACTACTAAGCAAGTGGCAAGTCCCACTAGTACTTTTTCTGTCTAATTTGCACCCAAAAAATCGAGTCGAATAGCCTATTAGGCTACAAGAGGCACCCTTAGGATACCATAAGCCCATTTGTGAAGTGCCTACTAGGTATTTCATTATTCGTTTGACAAAGACACTTAAGTGAGATTCCTTAGGGTTTGCTTGATATCTAGCACACATGCATACACTAAACATTATATCTGGCCTACTAGCAGTAAGATAAAGGAGAGAACCAATCATACCTCTATATTTCATTATTTCTACTGATTTACCTCCTTCATCTTTGTCCAAATAGCAAGACGTGCCCATTGGAGTGGCCATATGTTTAGCATTTTCCATTTCAAATCTCTTCAATAATTCCTTGCAGTATTTTGTTTGACTTATGAAAGTCCCTTCGTTTGTTTGTTTGATTTGAAGTCCAAGGAAGAAATTTAATTCTCCCATCATTGACATTTCAAATTCATTCTGCATTGACTTAGCAAATTCTTTGCAAAGGGATTCATTAGTAGCACCGAAAATAATATCATCCACATATACTTGCACAAGAAGAATGTCATGCTTTTTATTTTTAATAAAAAGAGTAGTATCGACTTTTCCTCTCGAAAAACCATTTTCCAAAAGAAACTTGCTCAACCTTTCATACCAAGCTCTAGGAGCTTGCTTTAAACCATATAAAGCTTTTTTAAGTTTAAAAACATGGTTGGGTAGTTCATGATTTTCAAAACCTGGAGGTTGTTCAACGTATACCTCCTCTTGAATAAAACCATTCAGAAAAGCGTTCTTGACATCCATTTGATATAATTTGAAATCCATGATGCAAGTATAAGCAAGTAACATTCTAATAGCTTCTAGTCTAGCTACAGGTGCATAGGTTTCTTCATAATCTATTCCTTCTTCTTGATTATACCCTTTAGCAACCAATCTAGCTTTGTTTCTAGTTATTAATCCATTTTCATCAAGTTTGTTTCTAAAAACCCATTTAGTTCCAATTATAGGGTGATTATTAGGTCTAGCAACTAATTCCCAAACTTTTCTTTCAAACTGATTTAATTCCTCATGCATAGCTAGGATCCAATGTTCATCAACAAAAGCTTCAATTAAATCCTTAGGTTCAATTTGAGAAACAAAAGCTAAGTGATTACAAGTATTTCTAAGGGAGTTACGAGTACTTACACCTTTAGAAACATCACCGATAATTTGATCAAGGGAGTGATATTTTGAAGTTCGCCATTCTTTGGGAAGTTCCAAAGCTTGCGAATCCTCTTGTCTTAGTTCATCCTCTTTTTCCTTGATTTCCTTTTCTTTACTGTCCAGGTGTGTTTCCGCCAAGATTTCTGCAACATCATCAACAACAAGATCCTTTCTCGATCCACTTTGGTCAGTTTCATCAAATGCAACATGTATAGATTCTTCAATAGTCATAGTTCTTTTATTGTAAATGCGAAAAGCTTTACAATGATTTGAGTAGCCAAGAAATATACCTTCATCAGACTTAGCATCAAACTTGCCTAAATTATCTTTTCCATTATTTAAAACAAAACATTTGCAACCAAAAACATGAAAGTGTGAGACATTTGGCTTTCTTCCCTTATACAACTCATATGAGGTTTTCTTTAAAATAGGCCTTATAAGGGCCCGGTTCATTACATAACAAGCTGTACTTACAGCATCTGCCCAAAAGTATTTACAAAAGTATTTAGGAAGAGCAGCCTCATTAAGCATAGTTCTCGCCATTTCTTCTAAAGAACGGTTTTTCCTTTCTACAACTCCATTTTGTTGCGGAGTTCTAGGGGCAGAGAAATTATGATTAATGCCATGTTCATCACAGTAATTTTCAAAAACATTGTTTTCAAATTCGCCACCGTGGTCACTTCTTATAGAGGATATTTGAAAACCTTTTTCATTTTGAATAACTTTGGCAAGTCTTTTAAAAGCTAGAAATGCATCATTTTTATTTGCAAGAAATAAAGTCCATGTAAACCTAGAAAAATCATCCACAATCACTAAAGCATAGTAATTCCCACCAAAGCTCATAGTTCTAGAAGGTCCAAATAGATCCATGTGCAAAAGTTGTAAAGGTCTAGTGGTAGAAACTATATTTTTCACTTTAAAAGAGACCTTTATTTGTTTACCCTTTTGACATGCATCACATAATTTATCTTTTATAAAATTAAGCTTGGGTAGTCCAATTACTAGCTCTTTAGAGACCAACTTCTTTAAGTGATCCATGTGAATGTGTGCAATTCTCCTATGCCATAACCATGAATCATCATTCTTACTCAAAAGACATTTCGCATCATTTGAAGATATATCATCAAGACTAATCATATAGATGTTGTTTACTCTATGGCCAATGAATTTAACATGCTTGTCATTTTTATCTTCAATTATGCAACAGTTTGAATCAAATATGACTTTATTTCCTTTATCACATAATTGGCTAATACTAAGTAAGTTGTGTTTCAAGCCTTCAACAAGCAGCACATTTTCAATGGAAGAGTTAGGGTTCTTACTAACTTTGCTGATTCCAAGAATTTTACCCTTGTTATTATCGCCATAAGTGACGTGTCCATGATTCTTGGGAATAAGTGCGGTGAACTTTGAGTCATCCCCGGTCATGTGCTTGGAGCAGCCGCTATCAAGATACCAATTTGAACTCTTGGCTTTCAAGCACACCTACAACACAAGTTTAGTTTTTAACTTTTGGTACCCAAATTTTCTTGGGTCCTTGTGTGTCAGTTTTGGGTATATTACCCTTGGGAACCCAAACCATTTTTGTTCCAACTTTTGTATTTATGTTTTTCCTTGCATTGCATGTTGAAGCACTATGTCCTTTTCTTCCACAATAAAAACATTTAATAAAAGGGCTACTTGAAATACTAGAATGCACAAAGAAGTTTTTATAGAGTTTTTGTTGATTTTTCGGGTTATAACCTATCCCGGCTTTTTGAAAAACCACTCTTTGTTTTCCTAATAAAATATTTAAGTTATCCCTTCCAAAAGTGAATTTAGAAAGAGTATTCTTTAGATCTTCGTTTTCTTTTTCAAGTGTATGACATGAAGAACAAGAAGAGGAAGTAGAAGCATGTGAAGAATGATTTGTGCATGCATCAATGATTCCTAAAGTTTTGTTTTCAATTTTCAATTCTTCTATTTCTTTATTTAAAACAAGAATTTGTTTTCTAAAGAAGAAATTGTTTTCTTAGATGAAGAAATAATTTTTGTGAGTTTTAAAGATTCTTCATGTAATTCCTCAAAAGCATCTTGTAACTCATCGTAAGAAGGTAATAAAGTATTAGAACTTACCTCGTTTTCGCTTTCTTCTTCATCTCCTTTTGCCATGAGACACAGTTGAGCTTCTTCGCTATCTGAACTGTCAGTTGAGTCCATGTCGTTTTCATCCCACGCTATGTAGGCTTTTCTTCCTTTTCTTTCCTTGAAGGGCTTCTTTTCAAATTTTTCCTTCTTCTTTTGATAAACTGGACACTCCATTTTCATGTGACCAGGTTTGCCACATTCATAGCAAGTTGGAGTCGATGAAGCTCCTTCGCCTTTGAAGTGTGTCTTTTTAGGAGGGAAGGGAGGTCTTCTTTGCGTTCCCTTTTTCCTGAGAAATTTACCAAACTTTTTAACCAACAAACTTAAATTTTCTTCACTTACCTCAACGTTTTCTGAGCCTTCTTCATTTTCTTCATCATCATTGTCGATTAATGAAGAGGTGGCTTTGAGTGCTATCCCCTTTTTATTTTTATCATTCTCTTCGCTTTGGCTTAATCTGCTCAACTCCAACTCGTGCTCGTGAAGTTTTCCAAAGAGGGTAGCTAGAGTCATTGTGGACAGATCCCTCGATTCGATATAGTCACTTTGGGTTGCCAAATCCTGCTAAGACATCTCAACACTTTGTTAATCAAATCTTCATTTGAAAAGCTTTTGCCTAAGGATGCAAGATGATTAACTATGTGGGTGAACCTCTTTTGCATTTCCTGAATGCTTTCTCCTTGGTTCATTCTGAATAGTTCATATTCACGAGTTAGAGAATTGATTCTCGGCCTCTTAACTTCACTAGTACCCTCATGGGTAACTTGCAAAGTATCCCACATTTCTTTAGCAGTTTTACAATTTGAAATTCTAAAAAACTCATCATATCCCAAAGCAGTAGTAATAATATTTTTGGCTTTTAAATTAAATTGCACTTTTCTTTTGTCTTCATCAGACCATTTATTTCGTGGTGTTTCGGTCCTTACACCATCGACTTCATGAGTGGGTATAAAAGCGCCGTTTTCGACAGCGTCCCAAACATCTAGATCAATAGCTTCGATGAAGATTTTCATTCTTTCCTTCCAATATGCGTAACCATCCCCATTGAAAAAGGGTGGTCGGTTTATGGAGGATCCTTCTGAAAAACCATTTGAAGAAGCCATATACTCTTGAAGCTGCTAAGCTCTATATACAAGAGTCTAGCTCTGATACCACTTGTTACCAAGTGGCTTCCAGTACTCAAGAGGGGTGGTGAATTGAGTATAAAAACTTTTTAACCAAACCTCTTTTTAATTAAAATAAATATCAAAAGCTTAATAAATAAATGCACAGAAAGAATGAGAAGAAGAGAATAAACAATAAAGAACAAAGAAAATAAATGTGCAATAAAATAAATTACTTAAAATAAAGAGATTAGGGAAAACAAGAAGCAGGCACAGTATTTATCCTGGTTCGACCACTAACCCACTTGTGGTCTACGTCCAGTCCTCGAAAGCCAAGATTTTTCACTAAGTATACAAGCTTCAATAGGTGCTTGCTACCGTTACAAAATAGAGCACTTTTCACACACAGGGACACTATACCCTTGTGCTAAAGTCTCAACCTGCAGGGATACCTCACCCTTATACAAACCTTGAGGGATACCTCACCCTCGATCTGATTATCGAGAAAATAGAGATGAAGAGAAACTCTCAAACAGAGTATGTAATACAAGTTGAAGTGCTAATAGAGCTCTCACGAAATATCTCAAAGTTTTTAAGCAAGAAGAGCGTAGAAAATAGTTTTCACAAAGACAGAGTAATCGAAAAAATAGTTCGAGAATAAAGGGTAATGGAAAACGTGACCCAGGCTTGCTATTTATAAGGAAAATTAGGTTAAACAAATTATTTGGGTACAATTAATGGCAATTAAAATTCTTGTCTGTTTCCATTTACGTAAACCAAGTTCCGTGTTTATTCGAATAGAGCCAAGGCTTATTCGAATAACACTGCTTTCTACGAAAAACTCATACAAGATGGGTTATTCGAATAACCACCTGTTATTTGAATAACTCTGTTAAAACCGAGTTTGTGACGCACGTTTATTCGAATAAGGACTCATCTATTCGAATAACGTGTTTAAAAGGAAGTTCAGAAAGAAAGCATTTATTCGAATAACATATGAACTATTCGAATAACTCATTTCAACACAGGGTTCTGAAAACTTAGTTATTCGAATAAACCAAGGTTTATTCGAATAGCCACTTTAAAACCAGATTCTGAAAAACCTTGGTTATTCGAATAACGGGGTAGTTATTCGAATAACTCTTTTAAGAAAACAGACCACGTGTAGATGGTTATTCGAATAAGCACAGCTTTATTCGAATAACTCAGTTTAAAAGATGTTTTTCAAGGGTTACTGAGTTTAAAATAGTTTTCTCTTTTCTTTTCAAAAACAAAGATATATTAATGTGTGAGCTCCGTACAATAGATCCTAAGTCCTAATGCTAAGCGAATATAAACTTGGACTTGATCTAAATATTATCTTCATTTATTCTTCCCGTTTGTTATCATCAAAACAAGTCTTCATAGATAAGCATCCAAACACAAAGGGTTGATGGGATAATGTACTATCTCAAGCCAAAAAAAGTGAAATTATGAATGCTATAAAATCTTATCAAAATGGATCCCCAAAAGAAGATGTTGTAACAACACTTCTATATACTATAACAAAACACTTCATAGGAGAATCCCTGAAGTTCTAGCAAAGAATAACCGATCAATTCGTTAACTTATATTATCCTTCTATGTCTGACTATAGATGGTATAGAGATATATTCTTGTGAAAACTTTACTTAAGGAGTGCTATCTCTGCAGACTACTAGAAAGAACGATTCATTACTGTAATTTAGAAATTGTTTGCAAAAAAGGTTAAGATCAACATAGAAAGGCAAAATTGATAGGAGTATCTCATACAACCAACTTACCTTTGGTTAAATATCAAACTACATAATAGAAACAAGTCTTCAAATTTGTTTAGAGCTAAAGCTTCAACATAAGATCAAAATTGAGTCAAGAAATGCAAGAAAAGAATTAGGATCATTTTTTCAACAATGGGGAATAGAAGGAGTCAAAGCCCCTAGTTGAAGAAAACAAAAGACAAAAGAGTATGCTTCCAAAAGATCAAGAAAATCAAGGAAATATTATAAAAAAAAACATTAAAGACAATAATCCACAAGTTAGTCTAGCCCATCAAAAAGGTCAAAACATAAGTCTTCCATGTCAAAATAAAATATAGTATGTTATAAATGTGAAAAGGTAGGACACTACAAAAAGGATTGCAAAGTTAAGTAAAAGATCAATAGTTTAAATATAGATGAAGAATTAAATAAAAATCTAATCAACATAGTAATAAATGAATCTAAATCTTCATCAAAAGAAGAATAAAGTTCTCAAGAAGAAGAGTTCATAAATCAAGTAAAAGAAACTTCCTCTGACTCAGAAAGTGAGGAAGAAGAAAAGGATTGTACAGGATTGGTAGCAGAATTATGCGATTGTTCAAAATGTGTTAAGACAGTTAATGCAATCATAAGAGCTCAAGCTTTATCATTAATAGCTATAGTTGAAAAATGGAAAAGTCCCTAGTTAAGCAGGATTTTATCCAACAAATAAAAGAATTTTTAGAAAATGAGGATAAACAAAAAAAGAAATACAAAAAATAGATATAAAAGAAGTATTAGATAGGTTTAAAAAACCTTAGAAAGAAGGAAATTACTTTAATCGATCTTCAGCAAGAAATTAAGAATTTAAAGGAAGAAGTTAATCAATTAAGACAAAAAGACACTAAATTTGAGTTCAAAATGTTAAATTTGAAAGGATATATAATCATGCAAGGACAGTTAGCAAGTTCATCAAATAATAATAATCTAAAGATGACTCATATATTAATCTATTAAGTCAAGTACTTGTTCATAAGTGGAACTGTCCAATAGAATTAATAGTTCAAAATGAAAGATTTAATCTTATAGCACTAATAGATTCAGGAGCATATATGAATTGTGTTCAAGAAAGATTAATACCCACCAAGTATTATGAAAAGACCAAAGAATCGTTAAGTAATGCAAGTGGATCAAAATTGTTTATTAATTACAGATTAAATAATGCTAAAATTTGTAAAGAAAAAGTTTGTTATAGAACATCCTTTTTACTAGCAAGAAATATATCTGAACAAGTAATTCTAGGAACTCCTTTTTTTTCATTACCATATACTTTCTTTATAATAGAAAAGGGGTTAGTAACTAAAGCTTAGGGAAAAAAATTTGTTTTGAATTCCTAAAAGCTCCTCAAATTAAAGAATTGAATCTTGTTCAAGAATCTATGATTTAAAAAATAAATCTAATTCAAAGGAAAACAAAGTAGATCAACATGTTAAGCAAAATTTCAAGATGATTTATTCAACAAAAGGTTTTTATTAAAAATTGATTGCAAAGCGATGCCAAGCGTTATTCAAAAAAGAATTTGGTTTCCAAACAAATATTTTCCAAATGGTAATCTTAGTTGTCTTACTTTGAATTTGATGTTCAACATGTTAATGGAAAGGATAATCATCTTCCTAATTTTCTAACTAGGAAATTTTTGCAAGGAAAAGATGAATCCTAGTTTTTCGTCAAGATTAACATCGTCTCGATCAAATCAAAAGGTACTAAAATTACTTTATATCATTATTCAAAGTTCAACACAAAGATCAACACTAACATCAACACTAAGTCATCTACCCAAAAGAGTGGGTCATCCACCCAAGCAGGATCATTTATCCTAGCTCTTTCTTCTCCCACTTCAGTTCAACAAATAAGACCATCATATTCCCAAACACTTGATCAAAATAGATTCAAAGCCCTTACTTATCAACAGACTTTAGTAAGTACCCTTCCAAAACTAGTTTAAAAAGCAAAGCAGTTATCTCCTTTAGTGGCCAATAGCCCAACTACAAAACAATGCAGATATATAAGAAAAAAAATATTATGGAACCTTTGTTCACCATAGAACTTGAGTGTTTTTTCCCAAAGGCAACTCCCAGAGAAATTGTTCAACATGTCTTACCTCTAAATTAACATTTTGTTCCTCGCGACTTTCTCAAAAAAGACAGAACCTTTTTGAATTAATCCTCCTTGATACCAAATCCATAGAACTCGAGCATCACTATAGTCCAGAGAACCCTAACTACATAGAGTTCTCAAAGATAAAAATTCTTAAGGTCCTTAGCCCTAGAGAATGGAATCAAGAGCTCCACACTCTAAATTTTTTTTCAATAAAGTACGATCCTCAGACTTATACTTATTGGGACTATCAACATATGTGATATAAGTTCATATATATTAGACCATATTCACATTCTTGGTTCTTTTGGTTTCAAAAAGGATTGAATGTTTTTCCATCATGGTTAGTAGATTGGTTTTGTGTCACAGAACCATGTATTGAGATACTTCCTCAGCCAATAAAGGAATCCTACAAGCTGTTTAGAGAAATGACAGATTTTCTAGAAGGATCAAGATTGCTTTAATTTTATGCTCAATTTGGCATAGCATGAATCAACACTTGGGATTATAATTTTCATCAAAATTTTCAAGTTCAACATCCAACCTACATTATCAGAGAATTCAGTGTCAAATAGTGGCCTAGTTTCAATCTTAACCTGGTTAACACCAGTACTATCAATAAGTGGTGTGAATCAAATCCTACCTTGTTCAGAAAAAAATCACAAAAAGGCTTTTGAATTTGAAGAACTCAAACAGAAGCTAATTCAAGAATTAATAAGTTCATCATCCAAACATAACCTTCTCCTGAAGCTCAAAACTACTATGTCTACATCTGGATCCACACACTCCCCATCAAGTGAAGAAATCGACAACAATTATCTTCTAAACAAAGATGACTACTATGGAGTAGATCTCTCTAACATGTGAAAAACTCTCTAAGGACCATGTGCAATGCATTGTGTCCCTACAGATCAAAAAGAGAATTTTTTGTACGTCAGCAAGCATCTTTAAGGACAACGTGCAAACTATTTTGCCATTCGCCATTCAAAAAAAATTCCTTTAGTACAATAATACCAGACTTCAGCATAGGTGAAATCCGACTTCATCATGCAAGATCAATAATTTCGGACTTCATTGAATTTGAAATTCGAGGAACCTCATCTATAAAAGGAAAGCTTTTGCATATCAACAAGCATAAAAAAATTCACTTCTATTTTTGTTGCTACCCTCTATACCCAAAACCTCTCAAAACCTTGTAATTTTAAATTTCTGCTTCTCACTTGTAACATTTGAAAAAGCACTTTGATCATATCAACAAGCATCAAAAAACTTACTACTATTTTTTATTGCTACCCTCTATACCCAAAATTTCTCAAAACCTTGTAATTTTAAATTTTTGCTCCTTACTTGTAACATTTGGAAAAACACTTCGATCAATATTTTGAAAATTTTGTATCAACAAAATGTAAGTTCAATATTTTTAATAAAAATTTATTTGATACATATTACTGATCTATTCTTCTAGATTTTTTATGCATATTTTGAAAATTACTGTTGAGTTATGCCTTGATCCTGTCATTTTGGTATATATATATCAAGTCGGTTCATGAATCAAACGAGCAGAGTAGTACTTAGCTCGAGTTTAGCTTATTTAGTTCATGAACCAAGTATATCGAGCTAATTAATGAGTCAAGTCTCAAACTAATCTCAAGTTGATTCAGTTCATTGTCAATCCTACTTGGAATCACATTACTAAGAATCCTATGACTAGGAATGTTATTCTTGGGCATTTTAAAAAATTTGTTTGATTAGAATTTAAAAATCTTGGGAATCTTTTTTGGAATTCCCAAGAATAACTTGAGAATTTGTTTGGTTCATAATGCATATTCCTAGGAATATATGTTATAATTCTCAAAATAACCCTAATATATAAAATATTATTTAAATATCATTTTTTTCAATGTAATTGTTGATATATTTAGAGAATTCGTTGGTTTCCAACTATGTTAGTTAAGTAGTTAAGAGTTGTTAAGTTTCTGTTAGAATGTTGTTAGTACTGTTAGTTAGCTATGCTACTATACACACAGGTCTATTTTAAAGTGTGTACATCACTCCCCTTGTATATATATTATGAGTAAGTTAATAACAAATGATGTATTTCATTTTCACCAACACTTAATCAACATGGTATTAGTTGAATAGTTTCTCTCTCACTTCTGCTTCACATTTTTTTATCATTTTTTTGCTCAGTTTCTTGCTTTTTCCTGGTCTTTCTCGATTCTTCCCTTTTCCACCATAGAAGACAAATTCAATCCATTCTTCCTTCATCCTTCAGATAACCCAGGGATGCTTCTCGTCTCTCAACCCTTGATTAGAGACAACTATGCTTCTTAGAGTCGTACAATGCAGATAAAGTTAATGGTGAAGAACAAATTTGGCTTTGTGGATGTTTTATTCCACAACCTGCTACTCTTGATGATCCTCAACTACATCAAGCTTGGATGCGAAACAACCAAATGGTAATTATTTGGATTCTCAACTCTATATCCAAAGAAATTTCTTCTAGCATCATTTACTATGCCACTGCTTCAGAGATCTGGTTCAATCTTTAAGATCGCTTCGAGCAACATGATAATAACTTAATTTTTATATTTTTCTTATAAAAAATAGGCATTATTATATTTCATTATATTTGATTTTAGTGATTTGTAATACTATTGATTTATTTATTTAAAGAAGTCATTAATTTAATTATTGTGATAATTGTAAGAAATTTGTTAAAAAATCTTGGACAACAAAATAATGGCAATTTGGAAGCAAGTTAAATTGAAGGAAGAAATCAAAACTTGAGCCCACAACAAATAAAAGAGATTAGGACATTAAGCAAGTGAAATGATGGGTGCAGTGCATTGAAAAAAATAAAATCTAACCTATTTAAAGGGACAAGGATACGTTGCAAAAGGATTTGGAAGCACTTACCTAATTATAAAAAGGACAACGCGGCACGGAGCAAGAGGTAGGATAAAAAAATTGGGGATTGAACATGTAGCGCCGTAAAGGAAAAAAAAAGAAAATAAGGAAATGCACAGTGCTCAAGAGGATAGAACGCACAACAGAGATGAGAAAAAGAGGAAGTTGTGTGCAATGGAGAATATTAGTGAGATAATTTTATTGTGTTATGATTTTATCATGTATTGCTAAATTCTCTGTACTAATGGGATGATGAAACCTTGATTATTTTGACATTATTATATTGAATTATTTTTACCCAATTTTAAGATTTAATGTTTATTGATTCTATTTTCCTATTGGATTATATGAATAAATCTTTAGATGAGTTCAATCATGCTTTTCTCATATTTTGTAATTTATTTATGTTATTTGAGTATTAGTAGTAATTGTTGAATATCAATTGTGATTTCTTGCTAGGGATACATTTAATAATTTAATAAATTACTATTAATAAAAAAATTATCATACACTTTATTATTATTATTAGTGCATCATTGATAAATCTTTCATGATCACATGCTTTATCGCTAGATGTTCATGAGATAAATTATTTGCGTATAATAATTTAACATAATTAATGTTAAAATTAATCTTGATAGATTCTGACCCTTAATCTTTTTACATTTGGTAGAAACCTCATTCACATACTTGCTTTCTTTTAATTTACTTTTTATTTTAGTTATTTATTTAATTTAATTTCTGTGTCTTTGGCTTGTCAATTTATGCAACTAAATTAGGAAAAATTTCTAAATACTTAAAACTTTTATTCTAAGTCTCTGTGGAAACGACCTCATACTTGCTCAACTGTACTTCAGTACGACTCATGCACTTACGAGTATTTAAAGGCTTTAAAAAAAAGGTTATAATAAGTTTTTGGCGTTGTTGTCGATGACTTAGTTAGTTAAAAGTTAAGTATTTGTTAAATTTTTCTCTTCTACTAGCTGATTTTTTTTCTTATTTGCCTTATCTTTTTTATTTTGTTTTTTGTTTAATTGCTCTATTTTTTAATTTTATTTTTTGTTGTTTTATCATTGCATGATAGCTTGGGTTTGTGATCATACACATATATTAGTGAGAGTTGATATAGAACCCATAGCAGAGATAAATGTGGCTATTCAAGGAGGATGTTAGACCACTTTTAAGGAATTATTTTGCCCAATATCTGTGAATCCACTCTCATGCATTGTTTTACCTACTAATACTTACTACCCATTTTGAGATTAAACCTTAAGTTATTAGTCTACTTCCAATTTTTCATGGCTTAGATAGAGAAGACCCATATTTGTATGTCATGGATTTTTTAGAAATTTGTGAAGCATTTCAATTTCAAATTTTTTTTTGCAGAATTTGTGTGTTTGCATCTCTTTCCTTTTTCATTGAAAGATAAAGCAAAAACTTGGCTGAACTTTTTACCTTCTAACTCTATTACATCATGGGAAATGTTGAGCCAAAAGTTTTTATCTAATTTTTTTCTTGTGTCCAAAACAAATTCTTTGAGAAGGAAAATTTCATATTTTTGTCAAGAACATGAAGAATTCTTTGAAAGCTGGGAGAGGTTTAAAGATTTGCTTTTGAGGTGCCCTCACCATGGTTTTGAGAAATGACACCTTGTCCAGTATTTTTATAATAGGTTGACATAATCTAATAGGGGTTTGGTTTAGTGTACGAATAGTAGAACATTTTTTAATTTGAATGCACAAAAGGGTTATTAGTTTTTTAAGCATTTGTCTGAAAATTCTCAACAGTGGGACTTTGCTAAACGTAGGGATAGATCAAACCAACCTAAGAAGGGAGGTTTATATGAGGTTAGTGAGGATACATACATCAAAGCTAGACTAGATGCTATTGCACGTGAAGTTAAGTCTCTATCACTCAATAAAGGAGTTAGTCAAGCTAATAGTGTCCAACAAGAAAATTATACATTTTGTGGGAGTAATATGCATGTTTCTTCTATGTGTTCTTCTTCTGCAGCTAATAATGATTGTTTTGTTGAGTAGGAAAATGCAAAACGAAGATCTTTTGGTAATACTTCTTCAGATACTTATAATCGTAATTGGCAAAATCACCATATTTTTTCTTGAAAGCAAAATAACATTTTAGGTAACTTAGATAGTCAACCTATGGAGAGTCAGACTCAGTTCTAGTAATCTAACCAAGGTTACCAATGACCATCATATTTCCCAAATCAAGGAGCAGGTCAGTCTAGGCAACAGTCATCACTAGAAGAGACTTTTGGTCAATTTATGCAAGAGATGAGAAATACTAGCCAAGTGACTACCATTGACATTTAAGAGATAAAGAATGTTACCCAAGTGCACATTAATGCTATAGCAAAGTTGGAAGTTCAGATAAATCTGTTAGCTAGTCAGACATGGTAGAAAGAGAGAGTGTGAGAGAGAGAGAGAGGGGAAAGTTCCCTAGTCAACCTATCCCTAAATGAGCAGGTTCAATCTACCACTACCCTTAGGTCTAGGAAGTAAATAAATAATCATGTTGTAGACTTTGTGAAGGATAATATAAAGTTAGAAGCTAGTAGTTCTAGGGATAAAAATAACTCAGATGAGGATAATGTGTCATTAAAGCTTAATGTGTCTACTCCTAAAGTTGTAGAGCCTAGAGTTAAGGAGTATGTGCCCAGGGCCTCTTTCCTCACAGATTAGTAAACCCTAAGAACACTGTGAAGTCATGTGATATTTTGGAGATTTTTAAATAGGTACAAATTAACTTGTCTTTCCTTGATGCTATTAGACAGGTGCCTACATATGCTAAATTCTTGAAGGATCTTCTCACTGTGAAGAGGAAGTTTAATGTTCCCAAGAAGGCCTTTTTGACAGAGCATGTAAGTTATGTGATTATCAATAAATATATTGTTAAGTATAAAGACCCTGGATCACCCACTATTGCTTGAAAAATTGGGGATCATCATTTTGAGAGAGCTTTACTAGATTTAGGTGCAAGTGTTAATTTGTTTTCTTATTCTATTTACTTACAGTTGGGTTTAGGGGAGTTGAAACCAATTAAGATGACTCTCCCACTAACTGATAGATTTGTTAAATATCCTAGTGTCATTGTTGAGGATATGTTGATAAAAATTGAGAATTTTTACTTTCTTGTTAATTTTGTTGTGCTTGATACTTAGCCCATTTGTGGTCCCTATACCTCAATTCATGTTATTTTGGGTAGTTCATTCCTTAATATATCTAATGTATTGATTAATTGTAGGAGTGGTGTGATGAAACTATCATTTGGGAACATGACTATTGAACTTAATATTTTTCATATCAGTAAACAAATATCTGATGATAATGATAAAGAGGCACATTAATTGAATTTGATTGATAGTTTGGCTCATAACTCATTTATGCATTATAGTTATGATGATCCATTATTGGCATGCTTGAATCATGTTAATGCTTATTTTGATATTGATTCGGTCATTAGGGATACAAATTATTTGTTAGATTTTATTCCTCTGATGAATGTGGATAGGTGGCAACCCATAGTCCAGCCAATCACTTTGTCTTCGTCCCCACCTTTGTCATCCTTTGTAGAGCCACCTAAGTTAGAGATGAAGCCCTTGCTGAGCACCCTCAAGTATGTGTTTTTAGGCATTAATGAGACATTACCTATCATTGTAGCTTCTGATTTAGATATGTCCCAAGAACATCAGTTAGTGGACGTGTTGAAAGAACATAAGGAAGCTATAGGATGCTCAATTGCAGATATTAAGGATATTAGTCCTTCAATAGTTATGCATATGATTCACTTAGATGAAGGTGCTAAAGCTACTCGTGAAGCTCAAAGGCATTTGAACCTAATCATGCAGAAAGTAGTTAGAAATGAGGTGTTGAAATTGTTAGATGTAGGGATTATCTATCCTATCTCTAATAGTAAATGGGTCAGTTTTGTGCAAGTTGTGCCTAAGAAGTCTGGAATAATTGTGATTGAAAATGAAGCCAATGAGTTTGTTCCAACTAGGGTGCAAATGGGGTGGAGAGTGTGTATTGATTATAGGAAATAAAATGTTATAACTAGAAAAGATAATTTCTCTCTTCTTTTTATTGATCAAATGTTGGAAAGATTTGTTGGTCATGCATATTATTGTTTTTCAGATGGATATTCAGGGTATAATCAGATTCTCATTGCACTTGAGGATTAAGGAAAGACTACTTTTACAAGTCCATTTGGTACTTTTGCATATCATCACATGCCTTTTGGGTTATGTAATGGACCTGCTACTCTCTAGAGATGCATGATTTGTATTTTTTCTGATATGGATGGTGAATTTTTGGAAGTGTTCATGGATGAATTTTCTGTTGTTGGATCTAATTTTGATGATTGTTTACATCACTTGTCTTTGGTTTTGGCTAGGTGTAAAGAAAAGAATCTTGTGCTTAATTAGGAAAATTGTCATTTCATGGTTAAAAAGGGTATTGTGCTTGGTCACGTCATATCTAAAGATGGCATTAAGATTGATAAGGCTAAAGTTGACTTGGTTTCTAACCTTCCTCCCCCTAAATCTGTGAAAGAAATTAGATCTTTTCTAAGACATACAAGTTTCTGCAGGAGGTTCATCAAAGATTTCAGCAAGGCAACAAGGCCATTATGCAACCTTCTTGGTAACGATGTTCCATTTGTTTTTTATGATGCATGCTTGTAATATTTTAATAAGCTGAAACTTAAATTGACTTCTGCTCTGATTATTTAGCTACCTTATTGGAGCTAGCCTTTTGAGATTATGTGTGATGCTTCTGATTATGTTATTGGTGCTGTCTTGGGACAAAGAGTGAATAAGTTACTTCATGAAATTTGTTATGCTAGTAAGACTCTGAATTCTACCTAATTGAATTATTCCACCACTGAGAAAGAATTGCTAGCTATTGTGTTTATTTTAGACAAATTTAGATCATATGTTACTGGATCAAAAATTGTGATATATTCTGATCATATTACATTGAAATATATGTTTGATAAAGCTAATTCAAAAGCCAGACTTATTATGTGGGTTTTAATTTTGCAAGAATTTAACATTGAAATCAGGGATAAAAAGGGTGCTAAGAATGTGGTTACTGATCATTTGTCTAGATTGGTTGTTGAGCATGATAATGATACTTCTCCTATTGTAGAATATTTTTTGGATGTGAAGTTATTGCATGTTTCACAAACCCCTTGGTATGCTGATATTGTGAATTATTTAGTTACTTTACAAATGTCATCTTATTAGTTTAAACATGATAGATTGAAGTTCTTGTCTCAAGTAAAGTATTTCTTTTGGGATGATTCATACTTGTTTAAATATTGTCCTGACCATATTATTAGGAGATGCATTCCTGAATAGGAATAGTAAATTATCATATCATTTTGCCATGATCATACATGTAGTGGGCATTTTAGCTATAGAAAAACAGCAGCCAAAATTTTTTAGTGTGATTTTTATTGACCTTCTTTTTTCATGATTCTCATGCTTACTATTCTGCTTGTGAACGATACAAAAAATAGGGAAGCATTGGTAAAGAAAATATGATGCCCTTGAATCTTATTTTGATTGTTGATATAGTTGATGTTTGGGGTATTGATTTTATGGGACCATTCCCTAACTCTTTTGGTTATCTATATATTCTTGTTAATGTTGACTATGTTTCCAAATAGGTTGAGGCAAAAGCATGTAAAAGCAATGACCACAAGGTGGTTGTCCAATTTTTGAAAGAAAATATTTTTGCACGTTTTAGGACACCACGGACTATCATTAATGATAGGGGTAAGCATTTTTGCAATAGGTCATTTGAGCATTTAATGAAAAAGTATGGCATCATTCATAAGGTAGCTACCTCTTATCACCTATAAACTAGTGATCAAGTTGAGGTATCTAATAGGGAGATTAAAAGAATTTTGGAGAAAACTGTAAACCCCTCTAGGAAAGACTGGTCTTTATGTCTAGATGATGCATTGTGAGCATACTGCACGACATTTAAGACTTTTATTGGGATGTCTCCATATAGACTTGTTTATGGTAAGACTTGTCATCTCCCTGTTGAGTTGGAGCATAGCGCATATTAGGCTATCAAGTATCTTAATTTTGAGTTGGATAAGACTGATAATCAAAGGAAACCTCATCTCAATGAATTGAAAGAAATTCGTAATGATGCTTATAAGTGTGGAAAGTCTTATAAGGATAGGATGAAGAGAGTGCATGATAGTTACATCTTTAGAAAGTCTTTTCAACCTTGTCAAAAAGTCCTTTTGTACAACTCTCACTTACATTTGTTTCCAAGTAAATTGAAATCAAAGTGGTTTGGCCTATATGTTGTGAGGACCGCCTATCCTCACGATGCTGTTGAGATAGAGAATCTCAAGGATGGTAATATTTTTATGGTAAATAGTCAACAATTGAAGTCGCACCTTGAATTGAAGGATCCATATGTAGAAAAGATTTTAGTAGATGATCCTGTCTACCAAAACTGAGGTAAGGTTTTAGTTTTTGTTTTTGTTTTAATTGAGTCGGCTTAAGTGCCTCCCAAATTTCGGAGCCTTTGTATGGGGATGTAAATAGTGTTGGCCAACAAAAAAAATTCAAAAAATTCAAAACCAAAAAAAAAATAGTTTGTGTGCTTGTTTATTTCATTTTAATTTATTTTATTTTTGTTATTTTTGTCATTGATAACCATTGTTATGGTGTAGTTATCGTCTTCTCATCTTCTCATTTTAATTTTTAAGTATTTCAAGTATATGACTCCTCCTTATTACTCTGTTTGTTTTTATCCCAATAATTTCTTTGATGCATATTGGTGATTATTTCTTAAGGCTGGATTTAATTTGAAATATTGAGGACAATGTCTGGTTTTGATTGGGAGTGAGTTATTTGAATTTAAGTCATGTTATCATTATACCACTTTTGGGAGGAAATTTTTTTTTATCATCTTACTCAACTTGTTTCATATTATTCATAGTTGCTTTTGCTTATCTCTTTGTTAAAAAACTGAAATAATTAGAAAACTTGATAGTATGTGGATACCATATTTTTCTTGAGAGAGTTTTGGGTCTTTCATTTTTATTGTGAGAGAGTTTTCTTGGTCATCCAATGTTTATTGTGGTGCTCATGATTTTTGTTTTTTTTTCTTTCACTAGATCGTTTCATTATTGTTTTGGTTAAAGAAAAGTTTTATATCACACTTGTATTTAATCTGATGTCATGATCATTGGTAAAATTGTGTTTTTCCTTGAGAGATAATATTAGGTCATGTTTCTTATTTTAAACCTTGGAATAATATTTTTGGTCCTTTACATATTGTCGCTAGTCACCTATTTGAGCCTATTTATCAAGTCTTTCTTTCTTAACCATTTCTCAAAGTGTTTAAGGAAAGAAGCAATATTATTGCAATATAGGAAGGTATAAGGGAAGGCAAAAGGAGAAAAAGAAAAAAAAAGGGAAAGTGAAACTGTAAGAGAAGAAAAGAAAAATAAAATAAAGAAAAAAATTTGAAAAACTACAAAATTGGAAAAAAAAAGTTGAGAAAAGAAGTAAGAAAAAAGACTGATTTGGGAGTTTAAAAAAAAGTGATTTAAAGAAGGTAAAGAAAATTGAGTTGAAAGTATAGAAATTAAGCTTTTAAATATTCTTGAAACACTTTTGATTTTCATTGTTTCCCTTAGCCTTCATATTTTCCCTTTACCCATATTACAAGCTTAATAAAGTCCTATTTGATCTTAAGAGATTGCATGGTTCTTCTATTGTACATGACTAATTTTAAGGTGTGATGTAAAGTTTTTTTTTCTTGGCATCTTTTCATGAAATGATTTTTGCTCTATTTTCTCAGCGTTCTTTCTATCATTTTATATATGAGATATTTGTTTTGATTTGTACTTACTACTCCACTCAAATAAACTTGCTATGAGTGACACTACACTTCTGAGTGATTTTCATTGGTAAGTGCAACTCTTGTGAGGATTGTATATAGTTGAAAGATGTTTTCTGATGGGAATTCTAGTTGTGATATTTGGAAACAATGGGTATATGTCATAGTAGCTACATTATTCACACACTTTGAGTTTGATGATAGTAGAGGTTTTGTCACAATTGTGGTGTTCTGAAACATGACTGATATTCTTGAGTAAGATTATTTTCACTGTGTCTGTGAGCTTTGTTTAGTGTCGCTTCCATTGTTAGGGACTAGTAATAAGTTGAATGATAGTTATGATAATAACCTAATTTTTTATATTTTTCTTATAAAAAATAGACATTATTATATCTCATTATATTTGATTTTAGTGCCTTCATAATACTATTAATTTATTTATTTTAAAAAGTTATTAATTTAATTATTATGATAATTGTAGGAAATTTGTTAAAAAACTTGGACTACAAAATAATGGTAATTTGGCAGCAAGTTTAATTGAAGGAAGAAATCAAAACTTAGGCCCACAACAAATAAAAGAGATTAGGGCATTAAGCAAGTGAAACGGTGAGTGCAGTGCATTAAAAAAAATAAAATCTAACATATTTAAAGGGACAAGGATACGTTGCAAGAGGATTTGGAAGCACTTACCTAATTATAAAACGGACAACGCAGCACGGGGCAAGAGGTAGGATAAAAAAACTAAGAATTGAATGTGCAGTGCCGCAAAGGGAAAAAAAGGAAAAGAAAAAAAGGAAATGCACGCTGCTCAAGAGGACAAAATGCACAACCGAGAGGAGAAAAAGAGGTAGTTGTGTGCAATGGAGAATATTAGTGAGATGATTTTATTGTGTTCTGATTTTATCATGTATTGCTAAATTCTCTGTACTAAAGAGATGATGAAACCTTGATTATTTTGACATTACTATGTTGAATTGTTTTTACCCAATTTTAAGATTTAATGTTTATTGATTCTATTTTCCTATCAAATTATATGAATAAATTTTTAGATGAGTTCAGTCATACTTTACAATTTATTTGTGTTATCTAAGTATTGGTGGTAATTGTTGAATATCAATTGTGATTTCTTGTTAGGGATACATTTGATGATTTGATAAATTACTATTAATTAGAAAAATTTTATCATACACTTGATTATTATTATTAGTGCATCATTAATAAATCTTCTGTGATCACATACTTTGCCATTAGATGTTCATGAAATAAATTATTTGGGTATAATAATTTAACATAGTTAATGTTAAAATTAATCTTGATGGATTCTGACCCTTAGTCCTTTTATATTCGATAAAAACCTTATCCACATACTTGCTTTCTTTTAATTTTCTTTTTATTTTAGTTCTTTATTTTATTTAATTTTTGCGCCTTTGCCTCGACAATTTGTGCAACTAGATTAGGAAAAAATTCTAAATACTTAAAATTTAACTCTAAGTCTATGTGGGAATGACCTCGTATTTGCTTATCTGAACTTCGGTATGGCTTGTGCACTTATGAGTATTTAAAGGCTTAAAAAAAAAGGTCATAACACAACACAATGGTCCCCATTTGTTTCAGCTTAAACATGAATTGATGAGTGTTCATCAGGGCCTACTCTCAGTGGCTCAATATTTCACTAAGCTAAAATTTTTGTGGGGGAGTTGAATGATTATAAACCTCTTGTTACTTGTACCTGTGGAGGTATCAAATCTTTTCTTGATCATGCTCATACTGAATAAGTTATCCACTTTCTTGTGGGATTGAATGAGCAATATGCTCAAATTAGGGGTCAAATTTTGCTTATGGAACCTCTTCCCCTAATCTCCAAGGTCTTCTCTTTGTTACAAAATCAGCCACTTCCAAGTCCAAGAATCCTGAGAAGGGTAGTCCTCTTTGCACTCATTGTGGTATGCTTGGCACACCAAGGATAAGTGTTTCAAGCTACATGGATATCCACAAGGGTATAAGCCCAAATACAAGTCATAGTTTGTATCAATTAATCAAGTTTATGCTAATCTTGCTGGTTTACCTACCACAGCTTAATATCAGCAACTTCTAGCCATATTGGCTACTCAATTGTCACAAGCAACCACACCCGTTGTTGAGTACCATAAATCTCCTTCTATGAGTTCTGCAGGTATAATTGTATCTGCTCAGTTTCCTTCCTTCATGTCTAATCCTAATCATTGGATCTTAGATTCGGGTGCTTCATGCCATATCTCTTTTTCCTTGCAAAATTTTGTTCATTCTATTCCAATATCCAACACTTATTTTACTTTACCTAATAATATCAAGGTGCGGGTACATTCTGTTGGTACAGTTCATTTCACTGATCACTTTCATTTACATAATGTCTTTTATATTCTAAATTTCAAGTTCAATCTTCTCTCAGTCAGTTCTTTGCTACTTGATACTAATCTTTCTATTTTGTTCACTTCTACTTCTTGTTTGATACAGGACAGCAGTCGCTTGAGGATGATTAAAGGGCTGAAATCTTCAAAGGCTTATATATCTTCAAGGTTCCTTCTCAATCAATTTCCACTACTGTATCTGATATACATTGTTTTTCATATTGTTCATACTAATCATAGTTTTCATTGTCATTTTTCTGTTTCTAAGCATGTACCTATTTTTGTTTGGCACTCTAGGTTAGGCCACTTATCTAGATAATGGCTTGGCTTTCTTACGCACAAATTGTTAGTTTCGGATTCCAAATCCACCCATGATCTACGTTGCATGGGTACGAGTACGGTATTGGTATCCGGTACGGATACGGGTACGGGGTACGAAAATTTTTAAAAAATTAGGGTACGGGTACCTCATATATATATATATGTGTGTGTGTGTGTGTGTGTGTATGTATATATATAAACTAAAATTTCACACAATAAAATATGACAAGACAACATAACATAAAAATTAAAACATACAAATTTTAACATAAAATATAACAAGAAACTTAAATTGTTCAGCCAAGACAACATTCACAATAAGAAATTACAATATTTAAATTGTTCAACATGATAACTTCTAAAGATGATTATAAAAATAAAACTCCAACAATCTAAATATTAATTATTAATGAAAAATAATAATTTGTTATTAGTGAATGATTGTTTAAAACTCTAAAATAATTTATTACGATTTCTCAGGTATCCAATTTATTGTTTTTTCTATTATCGAAACTATTACTATTACATCTTGGGCATTTTAAAGATAGTGTATTTTTCTTTCTTTGGGCTTACGGTTAGGCCCCTTTGTTTTCAAAAACTAAAACACCAGTGTCCATCACCATCATCCCGATGGAGACGAACAGAGCGTCGCGGGAGTGGAAAGAGTCAACACATGACAGAGAGGCGAGCAGTGGCCAGTCGACGGTCGTTGGAGCGCCGCTTGGGGGACAGTGGTCGTCTGGTGCCACTGGGTCATGTGAGGTCGCTCGAGTTGGGTCACGCGAGGTCATCGGTGCTGGGTCACGCAAGGTCGCTGGATCTGGGCCACACGAGATCGCCGATTGTGGAGCTGTAGTCACTGGTCCTTGCAGCGTCGCACCAAGGTAGAGAAGCAGAGAGAAGAGTGAGTGGTCGATGGTCATCTCTTCAGGTTAGGGGTGAAAACAAAATACCCATTTGGTTAAAACGACCATGTTTTTGCATAAATTTGGCCCAGCCGTACCCATCCGTTGGTGGAGCCGTACCCAGCCATCCCCAGCCGTACCCAGCCGCACCCCAGTCGTACCCAGCCGTACCCAAAACTTAAAATAATAAAAATAAAAATTGGGTATGTACCCGGTACGTACCTATCGCGTACCCAGCATGTACCCATACCCGGTACGTACCAGGTACCGGTACTCCTCCCTGGGAGGAGTACCCATGCTTCAGAGCCCATGATTCACCATGTAATATTTGTCCATTTGCTAAACAAAGACAATAATTTGTCCTTCTCATAATTATATGTCTACTACCAATTTTGATCTAGTTCATTGTAATATTTGGGGGCCCTTCCATGAGCCTACTCATGCCGGCCATAAGTATTTTTTAAGTTTGGTTAATGATCATACCAGATTCACTTGGACTTACCTAATGAAATAGAAGTCTAAAGCTCTACAATTGCTTATACAATTTTTTGCTTTAGTTAAAACCCAATTTGGGGTAACTATAAAGTGTCTCATGTCAGATAATGCAAGAAAATTACAGTTGACTAAATTCGTAGCTCAACATGGTACTTTGCATCAATTTTCATGTGCAAAAACACCACAACAGAACTCAGTTGTTGAACGAAAACAACAACACCTTCTCACTGTTGCTAGATTGTAATATCCTTACTATTATTACTATTAGTGTATCCAGAATTACACTATAGCTCTGATACCAAAATGTAACATGAAACAATAAACATTTTCTCTTCTTTCCAACTTATGATCATAATCTCAAAATCTCCATTAAGCCTATAACCAATTCACCCATGTTTAATTCCTTCTTAAAATCACCAAGTCAAAGAGACAAGATAATAATATAAATCAAACAAGGTTCCTCCATTATTTTCCTGTTTTTGACCGTGTAGCTATTTAGGACAAATATTGGTCATGAATTTCATCAATTCAAGTTACAACTTCAATTAACATTCAGTATAGGTAAAGAAGCAAATTAGAATTAAGGAAATCCTTAGTTTCTCCATATAGGTCGTGAGTCATTCAGCCATACTATACAAAAGAACTCATTTTTCTCATAAAAAAATAACATCACAATTTCAACTCATGAATCACTAGAATTGGATGAACAACTTAAAACAAAGAAATCAAACAAAGAAACCCTCTCCCACACATAGAACAGTCGTGGGTTTCCTTGTCTCAAACCAGAATTTTTGATTCAAAAATCAAGAGAAAGAAAGAGCATTTTAAACACAAAAATCTCCTACCTCACATCCTAGTCTTATTTGCTCACTTTTTCCCTTGCTTTGCTGCTAGTTCAACGTGTAAAAGAGGGAGAGAAAGCAAAGTAAATGAGACAAAAGGATGAGATAGAAGTGGGTGGAAAATGATAGAAAAGTTTAGAGACTTTTTGGACGGAGGATGACCAAGATTTATTAACAAATAGGAACCAAATTTCTCTCCTCTCAACTGTCATATCTTCTGCTCTATTTTTGCTTCAATAGACATGAAAATGAAGCCCAAATTGTGAAGGAAAATGTCAAATAAATAAAGATAAAGATGAAGCCTTTGTTGGTGAGGGAGTGAAATAAATAATTTATTTTCTCTTCTCTTTTGTCTCTGCTGTTCACGTATAGGGGAGAGAATAGGAGGAAGAAAAGTTATAAATGAAGAAAAGTTGAATGAGAAAGTTCTGGATACGTGGGGGTGCTGGAGAAATATAATAAAAAATAAAAGGATTATGCAAAAACTTTTATATATAATAATGACACTTTAACCTTTTAAAATTATATTTTTAAATGTTAATAAATATTATAGAAAATTTTAAGATTTATTTTAGTCTTCTGATCCATTTTTTCATAACTTTTTTTATATTGTTATTTGTTAAATAAGCTACATTATTTTTCACATTATATTAAACCTATAAAATAAGTAAATATACTTGTTTTAAATTATTTTTCATACCAAAATATTCTTCACATCTATTTATTATTTTCATGAAATTTCATAATTTTCTGAGTTTTTTCATTGTCTCGACTATTTCTCAGCAGTATCCTTAAAAATATTAAACTTGTTCCGTTACTTCTCCAAAATTTTTCACAACTCTTATCAATTATTTATAGCTAAGAAATAAATTTTCTATATTTATTTCCACCATATCAACCGATTCTATAGATACTTTAATTATTTTCTTGTATTCAGTGTTATAGAATTACGCTTAACTAGTTCAAAAAATTATCAAAATTAACATATAATTCTCACCAATATTACTAAGCTTCTATAACTCTGATTAGAGCTATTAGGTTAGGAAGGATGTACCATTGCTCAACAATCAGTCCCATTCTCCCTTCTTTATGGCCATGATCTAGATTACTTCATGTTTAGGATAATTGGATGCTTATGCTTCCCATCCATATTACCATCCAGTAGACACAAGTTCACAGCTCGAGCTCACCCATGAATTTTTATAGGTTATCCTACGGGTTATAAAGCTTATGAGCTCTACAATTTACAAGCTAAAGACTTTCAAATATCAAGAGATGTCATCTTCCATGAAAATGTGTTTCCTTTTCTTGCAACACCTCACCATCACCCTCAAATAGAACTTTTCCCAAATATGGTTCTCCCTATCCCTTTTCATTCATAAATTCCTTATCCTTCCCCTCCTACTCTTCCAAAAATTATTCCTTCCACTATTGTTTCAAATTCAAACACCAACCTATCACCCTCTTCTCCAATACCATTGAGAAAATCTACCTGGCCAACCAGACTTCCATCATACTTGTCATATTACACTTGCAGTATTGTTCAATCCTCCAAATCTTCACCTTATCACATTTCTTAATTCCTTTCCTATACTCAGTTGTCTCTTCCTTATTCTTAGATTGTTCTTCAGACATCTATTATATATGAGCCATAGTTCTATCGCTAAGTTGCCAGGCATCCAGAATGGGTTCTAGCTATACAAGAAGTGTCAAACAGTGATTTTTTTCTATTATATTCCATAGAGTAGATTGAAAGATATATACAGATGCAGGGAGGTATTTTAGGAGGCTATTCTTAGCCTATACAATATTTATGCCTAATATCATGGTTGACCCTTGAATAAAGGGATTCTACAGATAATGTTTCTATAACAGACTTGCTATTCTAATGACTCATGTCAACACTCCCCCTCAAGTTGGTGCATAGATATCTTTCATACCCAACTTGTAGAGTAAGTCATAGAAGTTTCTACTTGAAACTGCCTTTGTAAGTATGTCTGCCAACTGGTCTTCAGACTTAACAAATGGAAACTGAATGATCTTTTCCTCCAAGTTCTATTTGATGAAGTGTCGATCCACCTTTACATGCTTGGTGCGATCGTGTTGGACTGGGTTATGAGATATGTCAATGGTAGCCTTGTTATCACAAAACAAATTCATTGAAGAGCCAGGAGCAAAATCGACCTCGGTTAGCAATCTTCTAAGCCAAAGGACTTGGTTAGCAATCTTCTAAGCCAAAGGAGCTCATAGAGTCCTTTGGCCATACCTCAAAATTCAGCTTCAGTGCTAGATAAAGCCACCACCTTTTGCTTCTTCCTCCTCCATGTAACTAAGTTGCCTTCCACAAATGTAAAGTAGCCAGAAGTAGATTTTCCATCCAAGATATTCCCTGCCCAGTTCGCATCGGTGTACCCTTCAATATTCAGATGGCCATTCTTGCAGAAAATTATCCCTTTTTCCTGGTGATGACTTTAGATAGCAGAGGATTCGAGTTACTACACCCATATGGTCTTCACTAGGACAATGCATAAATTGGCTTACCACACTTACGATGTAAGCAATGTCTGGACGAGTATGGGATATGTAGATGAGCTTACCCACAAGTCTTTAGTATCTTCCTTTATCAGCTGGCATCTGGTCCGAGTACTCCCCAAGCCTATGATTCTGGACAATCAAAGTATCCACAGGTTTGCACTCTAATAGTCCCACTTCTGACAGTAGATCTAGTACATATTTCTGTTGGGAGAGAAATATGCCCTTTTTTGACCTCGCTACTTCTATTCTCAGAAAATACTTAAGCCCTCCCAGGTTCTTCATTTCAAATTCGATAGCCAACTGTCCTTGTAGACTAGAGATCTCCTCTGCATCATCCCCCGTAATTATCATGTCATCTACATAGATTATTAGGGCTGTCACCTTACCTTGTCGATGTTTGAGGAAGAGAGTATGGTCATAATTACTTTGCTGATAACCATACTTTCTCATAGCCGAGCTAAATCAGCCAAACTATGCCCGAGGTGACTGTTTCAAACCATACAATGCCCGCTCCAATTTACAAACAACCTTGGTCTTGGAAGATGCTGTATACCCTGGCGGAAGGTCCAAGTATACTTCCTCATCAAGATCACCGTGAAGAAAGGCGTTCTTCACATCGAGTTGGTGCAATGGCCAGTCCAAATTTGCTACAAGAGACAATAAAACTCTAACAGTATTCAATTTGACTACTGGTGAGAAGGTTTCCGAATAATCTATGTCATACGTTTGAGTAAAGCCCTTCGCCACAAGTCTCGCCTTGTATCGGTCGATGGATCCATCAGCCTTGTATTTTATAGAGAACACCTATTTGCATCCCACTATCTTCTTCCCTTCTGGTGGTGGGACCAACTTCCAAGTGTCATTTTTTTGTAAAGCCTCCAATTCTTCTTGTATCGCTTGTGTCCACTTTGGATCAGATAAAGCTTCTTCAACACTACTGTGAATATGACAAGAGGATAGTGTTTGAGTAAAAGTCTTAAGAGGCTCCGATAGACTTTGAGTGGACACATAACTTGCAATTAGATACTTGGACCTTCTTTCTTCCTCATCTGGAGAATATCTATTCGGTGGTTTCCCACAGTTGTGTCTGAAAGGCAAGATATAACTAGCAGAAGAATCTAGGACATTAGTATGTAAAGGTGTAATGTGAGTACTTACCTCAGGAATATTCCCAGGAAGAGATTCTTCGGATGCTGGGGAGTGAAGGGATTCTATATTTTCAAGTTCTCCACATTCAGTTTCTTCACTTTCAGCAGTTGTATTTTCTGGTTCTTCATTTTCAGGTATTGCAATTGCCAATTCTGCATGTTCATTTCCTAGTATTGTATATTGCAGTTCAGTTCCATTCTCACCTCCAGGAGACATCATCCAATTCGGCTCTTAAATAAGAGTCTCCCCCTGAAGAGAAGAATTGGGTACCACTAATGGGTAAAAAGTCTCAGACTCAAGGAATGTAACATCCATGGTGATATAGATACGGTTGGCAGTACGATCGTAGCATCGATAACCTTTTTGATGTAACTCATATCCCAAAAACAAGCACCAAACTGCACATGGATCTAGCTTGGTACGTTGATTCTTGTGGAGATGGACAAAGGCAACACATCCAAAAATTCTTGGAGGTAGCATCAAAAAGGTAGGTAATGGAATATGAGTAGAGAGGATTTGTAGGGGAGTCTTAAACTGTAAAACTTATGAAGGCATACGGTTTATTAAATACACTGCAGTAGCTACAGCATCCCCCCAATGGCAACTCGGCACTTGTGCTCTAAGGAGTAAAGCACGAGTCATTTCTAAAATATACCAATTTTTCCTCTTTGCGATGTCATTTTGTTGTGGTGTCTGAGAGCAAGATGTCTCATGTAGGAGACCATGTTGTTGGAAATAAGCCTGAAATCTGTGATTGATGAATTCCCCCCCTCATTATCAGAATGAAAGATTTGAATCTTGGATGAGAATTGAGTTTTAATCATGACATGAAATGCATGAAAGACTGTGAAAACTTCAGCTTTGGTTTTCAGCTAGTAGAGCTATGTCATTTGAGTGCAATTATCGACAAAAATTATAAACCAACGATGGCCAGAGGAAGTAGCTATCGGGGAGGGCCCCCACACATCAGAATGTATCAAGGCAAATGGAATTTTACTTTTATTCAAGCTAGCTAGATAAGAAACTTTAAGGCTCTTAGCCAAAATACATGTATCACACTTAAAGTTTACATTCTGCAAATTTGAAAATAAATCTGGAAATAAATGTTGTAGATAATCAAATGAAGGATGCCCCAAGCGCCGATGCCACAACCAAATCTGTTTTTCCTTGCTACTGGCCTGATGGTGCATATGATTTGCCATTCCCAGGCTGAAGTCATCCAAGTAATACAATCCCCTCTCTTAGTACCACGCCCAATAATCTCCTTGCTGAGAACATCCTGAAGAAGGCAAAAAGTAGAGTATATCAGTACTACACAATTAAGCTTTTCAGTAACCTGACTCACAGACATCAACTTATTTGAAAGAGATGGAACAAGTAGGGTATGAGATAGGGAGAGAGTGGGTGATAGAGGCATGGTTCCAGCCCCCTGTGACTGGGTATGTAACCCTATTGGCATTGGCAATACAGGTCCTTCTTTGTTGGGTCATATGGGAGAAGTCATCTGGATCAAATGTCATGTGATCTGTAGCTCCAGAGTCGATAATCCAGGCGCCATCATCTTGAGAGCTAGAGCTATAAAAAATGACCACAGTTACCTTGATCTGTGACTGAGGAGGAAGGTTCTGTCATGGGAACGAGAGATAATTGAGACTCAACAGTAACCATCGCTGCTCTACCTGTGCTTCCTTCAGGTGCATGTGTATCTCGTTTCTTTCGGGCTTGTAATTCCTACCACCAATCTGGGTATCCATGTAGTTTAAAGCAAGTATCTTGCGTATGCTTTGTATTTCCATAGTGAGTACACTTACTCCCATCAGATTGACCCTTGGGTTTTAAGAATGACCCTGACTTGACCAATGTTTGTGACTGACCGGGTCTCATTCCTTTCGTGGCCATAATAGCACCACTAGCAGCAGCAGCCTCCGCTCTCGATGCCATCACAGATTGTCGAACATTCTCCCTTTGAATGTGAGCGTACGCCTGCTCAACTGTAGGGAAAGGCTTTAGTTGCAAAACATCACTCTGAATATTATCTAGTCGGTCATCTAGCCCATCCAAAAAAATGTAGACTTTGTCCTCCTGTAGAATTAAGTTGTATTTTTGTACATCAGTTGCACATTTCATTGGATTAGGGCGACGAAAATCTATCTTTTGCCACAAACCCTGTAAATCATTATAGTATTTCTCTAAAGGTCCGCCTAGTTGTTTCATTCGGGATACACGACGCTGGAGATCATACACTTGCGAGGTGTCAGATCCATCAAAGTATGTTGTAGCAACAGAATCCCATACCTGTTTAGCCGTTGGGAAGCGAATGAAATTCGCAACCAAGGAATAGTCCATGGAGTTGATCAACCACCCTTTCACCATAGCATTTTTAGTTCGCCATTTGAGAAAGGATGGGTCTGTTTCTAGTGGCTAGGGATAGTCTCCATTGATATATCCCAATTTGTCTTTGCCTGAGATGTACATCTCAACAATCTGGGACCATAATGCATAGTTGGAACTATCCAACTTGATGCTTATAGGAACCGTCGGGGAATCGGTGATGGGTGATGAGGAGATCTGGGCTCTTGTCAAGGCCTCCGTCATTTTTGTTGTCAAATTGTCAAGGATGAAGTCAGTCGAGGGGGTGGACTCAGTTGAGATGATGGAGTCAGCCATGGATCTCGAGCAGTTTGGATCCCTTCTTGGCTACGACACAAGGAACCCAAGATCATGCTTTGATACCATGTCAAACAGTGGTTTTTTCTATTATATTCCATAAAGCAGATTGAAAGATATATACAGATACAGGGAGGTATTTTAGGAGGCTATTCTTAGCCTATACAATATTTATGCCTAATATCATGGTTGACCCTTGAATAAAGGGATTCTACAGATAATGTTTCTATAACAAACTTGTTATTCTAATGACTCACGTCAATAAGAAGAACTCCAAGCTATGAAGGCTAACAATATGTGGACTGTGGTCCCCATACCCCCTGGCAAGCATCCTATTGGATGCAGGTGGATTTATAAAGTCAAATTCAATCAAGATGGCAGTGTGGCCAAACATAAAGCCCGATTGGTTGCTAGAGGTTTCACTCAATAAGCCAGTGTTGACTACATTGAAACCTTCTCACCAGTGGCCGAACTCACCACCGTGAGGTTCTTTTGTCCATAGCAGCAATGAAAAAGTGGCATCTAGTCTAATTGGACATTAACAATGCCTTTTTGAATGGGGACTTATTTGAGGAGGTCTATATGCAGCTACCTTTGAGTTATCACATTAAGGGGGAGCATTTAGCTTGCAAGTTGAACAAATCCATATATGGTCTTAAACAAGCTTCTTGGTAGTGGTTTAATAAATTCTCTACAGTTTTGCTTCACCATGGCTTTCATCAGTCCAAAAATGATTATTCTCTATTCACCAAGGGTCAAGGAGCTTCCTTGGTTATTCTTCTAGTCTATGTACATGATATTATACTTGCTAGTCTTGATCCTATTGCTTTATAGGCTACTACAAGATGCCTTGATCCTATTGCTAGTCTTGATACTAAACAACTACTGCAACCTTCAAATTGAAAGATTTGGGCCAATTGAAGTGTTTTCTTGGTCTGGAGCTGGCAAAATCTTCTGCTACTATTACACTATGTCAAAGAAAGTATACTATATCTTTGCTACAGGACACTGGATTTTTGGATTCTAAACTTGCATCTATTCCTATGGATCTTAACCTCAAGCTCAGCTTGGATGATGGTGATCCCTTACCCAATCGTTCTCAATACAGAAAGATCATTGGTAGACTCTTATATCTCACACTCTCCAAGCCTGATATAGCTTACTCAGTAAACAAACTTAATCAATTTGTTTCCAAACCACACACCACATATTTGCATGTTGTTCATCACTTGCTACGTTACCTCAAGGCTACTCTTGGTCAAGGCCTATTGTTTTCTTCTAATTATGCTCTCACTCTAACAGCTTTTGATGATCTTGATTGGGGAAGTTGTTTGGATTCTAGGAAGTCCACTACAGGTTATTGTGTGTTCTTGGATCATTCCTTAGTCTCTTGGAAGTCCAAGAAACAATTCACCATGCCTAGATCATCTGCTAAAGCAAAATGCAAAGCCATGGCTAGAGCTACCAATGAAGTTGTATGGTTAACTCCTCTATTGCATGATTTTCATATTCTTGTCAGTTCAATTATGCTACCATGTGACAACCAAGCAGCTATCCATATTGCCTCCAATCTGACCTTTCATGAAAGGATTAAGCACATTGACATTGATTGTCATTTTGTATGAGAGAAAGTGACATCTGGATTACTCAAGCTCATTCATGTCAACTCGGGTCAACAACTAGCAAACATCCTCATCAAACCTTTACCACTTGCTTCTTTAACTAAATTGTATCCAAGTTGGGAACTATCAATATATACTTCCTACCTTGAGGGAGAGTCTTGAATATTTAGAGAATTAGTTAGTTTCCAACTAAGTTAGTTAAGTAGTTAATAATTGTTAAGTTTTTGTTAGAATATTGTTAGTAATGTTAGTTAGCTGTGCTATCATACATACAAGTCTATTTTAAATTGTGTACATCACTCCTCTTGTGCATATACTCTGAGTAAGTTAATAATAGATGATGTATTCCATTTCACCAACACTTAATCAACAGTAATTGATAAAAAATGAAATGAAAAAAAAATAAAAAGCAAGATGAGTATTATATATTATTAATTGTATAGTATTTAATTATACAAATTATGATATTTTGTCATGTAAATAATAAAATAAAATAAAAAGTATACCATTTTAATTTATATATTTGTTTATATAATTAAGGCATAAAATTATTCTACATACTGCTGAGAAGAAATAAATTTTAAAATAGAAAATAGAATAGAAAGAAAAATAATACTCATTCTTCAAACCATTTTAGTGTCTCTCTTGTAAAACTAAAATTTGTATAGTGAAATTATGAAATCTCAACTTCGTTTACTCTATTTCTCTATATTTGAAAATGTGATTCCCTGTTTTATTCATGTTAGGTATATGTCAGCTGGGGAATAGCAAACCCTGGCCCTGCTACAATGCTACCCACCTAATTGGTTGGAGAAGAAAAATAACGAAAATTCACACTTAGAATTTGTCATATGCAAACTAAAAAAGATAGTTATTGCCTTCATTTTGATCAATCACTCGTACTAATCCAAAATTAAATATGCCCAACTCTATATGTATGATGTCAACCACTGTGCA
Source organism: Ormosia semicastrata (assembly GCA_029884595.1). Classification (NCBI taxonomy): domain Eukaryota; kingdom Viridiplantae; phylum Streptophyta; class Magnoliopsida; order Fabales; family Fabaceae; genus Ormosia; species Ormosia semicastrata. The sequence continues at coordinate 48,969,383 of JAQQTO010000053.1, read as the reverse complement.
CAGTGCAAGCCAAGAAAGTAAAGTGCAGAACAAAGTTTTTTTTTTTTTAATGAGAAACGATGCTGATGGTGAAGAGAGATAGAGGTAACGTGGGGCAAAAAATGGGGGAGATGAAGACTCAATAGTGGGGTAGGTGGGCATTTTAGTATTTTTGAACAATAATTTTTATTCCTAAGTCGTGGGAATGTATCTTTCCTAATATCCTTTTCATGATAATGAAAACCTACCAAATGTGGGATCTGGAGAGTTATTCATACCTAGAAATGGTTTTATAAAACTTATATCAAATGTGATTATATTTCATTCCTAAGTCCATATTCCCATAAATAGCTTTATAAAGCTTGAAACAAACTCAACCTTATATTCTATCAATTAGTTATAATAAGAGATACTCTAAGAAGAAATGCAATCAAAGAGAATTTAGGTCGTAGTTTCTCCAAATACATATTTCATGTTATAGAAAATAATTTTACTTTATATCATTAAAATGAATTCTTTTAAAATCACTATTTGAATATTATTATTAAACACGAATTCTTTCATAATTCTGTTATAATTAGGAGTGGCACCGCCTAAGTGGAAAGTAAATAAAAAATATACTGATCCAATGGTCCAAAATATAGACTGAGTACTAACACAACAGGTTAACTTGATAAATTTTGTATTCAGAATTTAGCCTCATGTAAAATATTAATTTTTATAACTTTTTCCCTATAGTATCTATATCAAGTTCTCATAGCGAATCTAGCCACCTATTCACACAACCTCAACCAAAAATCCTTCATTACCATAAAGGCATAAATCACCTCAGAATCTAACCGGACAAAGAACCGGACCACCATTATCGCTGCCTGTTTATTTTGGTTATTTTGTTTATTTGCTATAGTTTCACCATCTAGTAACTGAACTGAGCGTCAAGGCAAGCTGCAACGGGTCATTATTATTTTGAAAAGCCAAAATGTCATGCATATATTTTTTTTAATTTTAGATTAATAAAATAAATAAAATAATTATTATTTCATGCTATTTGCTATATTAAATAAAAATAATGGTAATATAGGGAAATTACATGAATATATATGAAATTTTAAATAATAAAATGTTAATATACTTTAAGAACGATATTATGATAGAGAAATTATAAATAATAAGAGTCATTATCAAACTAATTCCACAAGCTTATATTGATCATTTAATTGAGTTAAGTAAACTAATCATTAAGTACTAAGTATTAATTTTATAGAATAAGATTTTGTTTGTTAAATCATTCGAAATCATTATTAATAAAAGGGGTACATAGTATAATAAAAAAGATTAAAAATTATATAAGTTTTTTGTGTCATAAAATATAGGCACTTGATGAGTCAAATATTGGTAGGTGATTTGTAATTCAATAATAAATTATTGTTGAGATTGGTGGTATACCCTAATCATGAAATAAAGAAGAGTCTTTCTTACTCTATGCTTTTTTTAAAACCAACTAATATACTTCTTTCTAACCATTACTAACCCTAATACAAGAAAGTGGTTATCAAATTAATCTCAGAAGGTTGTATTAGTCACTTAAGTTGATTAAGTAGACTATTAAGTATTAATTATTTTTATATATTTTGTTTGCTAATAATAGTCCGAAATCATTATTAATAAAAGGGTAATATAAAACAAATAAATTAAAAAAGATTACATAGATTATTAAGTATTAATTATTAATTTTATAGAATAATATTTTGTTTGCTAACAATAATTAAGTAATTATTATTAATAAAGGGTAATTTAGCACACACACAAAAATTTAAGTAGGCTATTAAGTACTAAATATCAAATTTAGTAGATTATGAGTGTGATTATCAAACTAATTCCACAAGCTTATATTGGTCATTTAATTGGATTGAGTAGGCTATAAAGTAGTAAATATTAATTTCTAGAATAAGATTTTGTTTGTTATCTCATTTGAAATCATTATTAATAAAAGGGTAATATAAATAAAAATTAAAAATTATATAGGTTTTCTATGTCATAAAATAGAGACACTTAACATGTCAAATGTTAATGGGTGATTTGTAATCCAACTATAAATTATTGTTGAAGTTGGTAATTTGCCTCGATCATAGAATATGAAAAGCTCCTTACCTTGAACTTTATATGAAACCAACTATCATATTTTTTTTCTAAACATTGCTAATCCCAATAGTAGAGAGTGATTATCAACTTTATCCCACTCATATTGTCTTTATTTTATTTTATTTGAAGAGTGAAATCTTATTTAAGATTTTAAATAAATAGTTTTAAAATTAAATAATAATTTAAATAATTTATTAAATATTATTTAAATTTAATAGTAAGATAATAATAAAATAATAAATATTTAAATTAAATAAAATTAAATAATTTTTTTAAACAAAATAAAAAAAGACAATACAAGAGAGAAATTTTAAATAAAATGGAATAAACCCTAACCCTAATCTTAAACCCTAAACAACTCATACGTGGATAATCATATAATAATATAATATAATATATATAATCATCATATACAAAGAGAAGGTATATATCTTTATATTTTGACATATATCATTATGACATAGAATAACATATTTAAAAATATGTTATGTGACAAATACATGATCTCAATAATTGATATGTAATATCTCATGTTGCAATTTAAAAAGAAGGTGTGCATGTGTTATCCAGGTCTAATTTAAATTTATTATCCATGCTTATAAATATAGAAATTTATAAGCACATATTAATTATCTTGACATATATACATTTGCATAATAATTCATATTAAAAAAATCTCTCATACCTTTAATTGACTACGTTATTAATCATTTTTATTGGTGATTGATCTTAAAATTCAAAATTTTTGTAATGTATATGATACCATCTTTATTATATATGTCTTGTCACTTAAATTAATTATATTTTCAAATTACAATATTTATTCATATATAATTATTCTATATTATATATAAAACTTTAATATATACATCACACAAAAGTGAAAATTTTACCTAAAAATATAGTAAAATTAATTAAATGTAATTTATTATGAGGAAACTAAAAACTATTAAGTTTTTTTAAACTAAGAAAATATAGTAAATTTTTTTAGTATACTCTTGATAATAAGTTGATAAAATATTCAAATCATATAATCATATAATTTATAAAGAAAGATATGTCTTTATGTTCTAACATGTGTCATTCTGACATAGATCAACATATTTAAAAATTTGTTATGTGACAAATACACAATTCTAATAATTGACATGTGACATCCCATATTGCATATGTGTCGTCAGGTCTAAATTAAATTTATTGGTCATAATTACAAATATAAAAATTTATAAGTGCATATTAATTGCCTTAACATATATATATATTTGCATATTCATTCATATTCAGAAAAAATCAAAACATTTTTAGTACCTTTAATTGACTACATTATTAATTATTTTTATAGGTGATTGATCTTAAAATATCAAAATTTTGTAGGTGTCTAATACTATCTTTGTTATATATGTACTATAAATTAATTAATTATATTTTTAAATTACTATATTTATTCGTATATAATTATTTTATATTATTTACAAAACTTTAATATATACATCACATACGAGTGAAAAAATTTCATGAAAATATAGTAAAATTAATTAAATGTAATGTATTGTGAAGAAACTTAAAGTTTATTAAGTGTGTTTTTAAGCTAAGAAAATATAGTAAATTTTTTTGGTATAATCTTAATAATAAGTTGATAAATATTCAAATAAATAAACACATAAAAATTAATATTAAAAGAAAAAAATTATAGAATCAAAAATTAAAATTATTTGAAACTATATAAATTAATTAATTATTGAGAGGTCATACAAAAGAAATATTTATTGAGATGAGTTACATAACCCGATTATCATAACACGAGAAGAGTCGATTAACAAAAATAAAAAAATAATTTTGAGTAGGCTCTACTGTAGATTCATTTAATTATAACTTAATTAAATTCATCTAAATCATTTGAAATATCATATCTCTAAGTTAAGTATTTTTTAATTTATTGTAATATTTTTTAATTTATCTCGCTCATTGCATAGGTATCAAATACTAGTTTTATATAAATTTTGGTGTTGATTTACTAATATAATTATTTTTAATAGATCAAAATGATATTACACAAAAATATATAACAATAAATTGCATAAAAAATAAGCTCCGCACCATATAGCACTTGTCATTAACTTATTGGTGTGTAGGTGCTTATACTATTGCACCAATGACTTCACCTTATAATTAAATCTTTTTAATGATAATTTTTAACGATCAATTATTTTTCAACCTAAACTATATTATACCTTAAATTTTGTTGGTCATGCACAATTTTCTCTTCTTCAATTCTATAAGTTTGTGGAAAGCAAACATTAGAAAGAGAGACGGGGGACATAATTTTGATGTTGGGGGACACAATTTATCGTCTCTAGTTCTAGATGCTTTGACAACTGAAAGTGTATTAGAGAAATAGAGACGGAATAAATTTTGCTATTAGATACACAAAAATTCTCTCTTCTCTAGTTTTATGCGGTTGTCAATTTCAAGCCTTGAGAGAAAGAGAAGAAGATGAACATCTTGTCCTCTTTCCGAATGAAGACCCATGCTGTCCAACACTGGTCAAAAACAGAAGCACACATTTATTTACCTTTAACTCGTCCTTCAAACATTCAACATAAGAATATGATTGACTTTGATTTTTAAAGTTGTAAATTAATTTTAAAAAGTCATAAAAAATAAATGTAACTTTTTGGTGTACAAAAATAAATGTTTTAAGTTAAACTATAATTATTTTTCAACCTAAACTAAATTATATCTTAAATTTTGTTGGTCATGCACAATTTCCTCTTCTTCAGTTCTAGAAGTTTGACGAATGCAAACATTAGAAAGAGAGATGAGAGACATAATTTATTAATTTTACTGTTGGGAGACTTCTCACTGTTGGGAGACACAATTTATCGCCTCTTGTTCTAGATGCTTTGACAACTAAAAGCGTATCCGAGAGACACAGAGAGAGAGATGGAATAAATTTCGCTGTTAGACACAGAAATTCGCCCTTCTCTAGTTTTATGCGGTTGACAATTAGAAGCCTTAAGAGTTGTTTTTTTTTTTCTCTGCCTGTGCACTTTCCGAATGAAAAGATCCATGTTGTCCAACACCTGGTAAAAAACAAAAGCACACATTTATCGTTAGAAAAATGATGTTTATATATTTTTTATATACTTTTTTTAATATTATTTTTAAATAATTATGATTAAGTGAAAAAAGTGATAGAAAAAAAATATAATTAATGATATAAAAAATAATATGAGAGAAAAATAATGTAATTATCATTATCTTGTCAACTCAAACATTTAACATACAACGATTATAATTGACTTTGACTATTAAAGTTGCAAATTAATTTAAAAATTCATAAAAAATAAATGTAACTTTTTGGTGTACAAAACTATAAAATTTTAGATTAATATGAGAAGAATTAAAATTATAGAACCAGTTGTGCTGGTTCGGTTGATGACTTTCTGTTCATAATAATTATATGAGTTGGGTTTGAATTCAAATATTATACGTTGATAATTTGTCTTAATTTTAAATGGCAGAGCCGCTTATCATCTTAATTTTTTTCATAAAAAAAATTATAAAATATCTAAAATAAGAGTTTGTTTAGATATTTTAAAATAAAATAATATTTCATGTTGTATCTCAAATAATAAGCAAACTTGAATTAAGCGGCTAAAAAACTTTGCAATAATAAGGGTTTGAGCTTGCAAAAATGCATTGCTGGAAGAGAAAACCTTTATACTACAAACATTATTAGTTTTACAAAAATGATGTAAGAACATCTTTTTTGTTTTAACATTATTTTTTACATTTATTTTGAGTGATTGTGATTAAATGAAAAAAATAATAAAAAAATAAATATGATAGATAATATTGAAATGAGTATAAAAAGAGATATATACATTATTAATAATAAGAATATCGAGAACTATTAATTTTATATCTAAAGAGTATAAAAATACCTAAACAAGGAAAAAAAATAACATTTAAAATGCAATTGTAAGAATATTTTTGAATAATGATGAAAATCTCATTTTGCTAAAATTAACTTTATACTATGAGTTTAATTAGTATGCATTGTAAATGTAAAAAAATTTATATTGATATCTTAATATTTTAACAAATTATTATTTATTAATACTTCTTTCTGTTATTAATTAAGATAAAAATAAGATATTAAAATATTAATAGATATCAATGTAAAACTTTTTATATTCACAATCCATACCACTTTAATTGTTATACTATTTATTGCTAAAATATTTTAAAAGACACTTGTCCATCTTAAAATAAAATTTATTCACCAAAATAATAAGAAAAATTATCATATTACACTTTAAAAAAATGTAATTACTATTTATATTCTTTTTAAGGGATGTGATTAAGTGAAAAAAATAATAAAAAATATGTATAATAAATAATATTAAATAATATATAAAATATATATATATATATATACTATTTGATGTAAGAATATAAAAATTAAAATAATAACTCATGAATATCTAACTCCCATCAATTTGGTGTGACACGTCGTTCAACACCAAGCTGTGGCCTGGCTTCACACATTAAAGTGAGGTATACCGTTTTCACCAAATTGCCTATTCACTTGACTTTTATATTAATCTTTTTATATGATAATAGTATCTTTAGATTAACTCTAACTTCAGTTGAGATTAAATTTTAGTTTAGATAAATTTATTTTATATTTAAAATAACTTATAATCAATAAAAATCAAACATACACTAAATTTCTTAGTGAACTATTTTAAGGAGGCACCCCATTTCATCCAGGTATAGATAGAGGATAAGTGCTAACTCAAGTTTTAACTTGAACCGTTAAAGTAGTGAACATATGGTTAAAGTTCTATTAGGTTTTTTTATTTATTAACATGTATTGATTTAAGTAGAAATAATTTAGATTTTTTAATGATGTGATTTTAAGTTCGATATAAGAATTTATATATATCAAAATAATATTATTAAGAAAAAATTTTACTTAAATGTCTGATAATACCTCAAGAAATTAGTCTTGAGTGGATATGCTTTAAGAAAAAAAAAATTATTTTGATAACTAGACTTCAAAAATTTAACTCATTGTAAAGGTTATATTTAATTTCTTTGTGCTAGTCTTGGAACACGGAAAAAACAGGTGGAAGGGTCATGGAAAACATTTAAAAAAAAATCACTCGACTCATTTTATAATATTGATTACAATGTTTGAGTTTATGGGTGTTCGTTGGATAAGTTATGTAGATTTTGTTGTATTTTTAGACTTGATTTACTCATCAAATCAGTGAGTTGAGTTAGATCGAGAATTTTTTTTTTCAAGTCAACTTAATCGAACTCACGCAAAAGTGAGTTAGTTTAGGTCAAACTTATGAATCCGACATATTTTAAAAGAAAAATTATGTTAAAATAAATATTGAAATATAAAACTGAAAATTCATTACATATAGCACATATTAATTAAAAATAATATATGTCCTAAATAAACTAAAATGTCATATAACTAATCTTAAATATAATAAGTCTTAGACAAATTAAATAAACATAATAAATCTTATTAAGTTAACATAAATCTGAAATAAACTAAGGTAAGTTAACAAGTTCTAAAAGTCATAAACAACAAACCACATTAGTTAATTGAACTCAATGTTATCACATATAACATATGAATTAATATAATCTCTTATTTCATTATTAATTTTCTTAAGATACTCTTTGTTATCTAAGTGATCCATTAAATTTTCATCACAATAGTCTGATGCTTTATAAGTTTTTTATCTTTATTTTGAAAATATGATCACAATACTTACACCTAAACTTAATTGGTACATCAAAAAAGTTAAGGAAAAGCAATTTGAAATGTCACTAAGACTAAAATACTTTTATAAAAAAAAATACTTGAATGAGTTAGGTTGACATTTTCTAAACCTGCTACTAGACCAGTACCATGTGGATTGAATTGTTTTTCAACTTAACCCAACCAACGGATTCAATCAAACATACATTTTCTAAACTTACAGATTTTCAAATTGCTCATGCAATTTTGAGTCAGAGGTAGTGATTAGTTAAAGTTCTACTCCATCCATTCACTCTTATCTATTCGTTAAGGTTAATGTGTATAGATTAAGAAAGTTGTTAAATATGTTAAATAATAGAAAAATATGATTTAACATTATTAAATTACCATTTTTCTTACTTAAGCAAAAGACACATATTTTACAAATTGACTAGATTAGTTGATTTTAAGAAGTTTTAAAAATAAATTAATATGTATTTATTGAGTTTAGTGTAGATAAAAAAGATGAGGATAAAGTTGATAAAAAATTAATACTTATTAATTTTTTAAATAGACAGATAATATTAGACAAATTAAGATTCTTAAATAGATATATAAAAGTAGAAAGAATGAATATTTAAAAAGAAAAATACTAGTAATGTATTATTTTCAAAACACTCTTTATATTATTGGGTCACATTTGACACTCACTTTAAAATGTGACTTATAACTTGTTAATGAAAAAATTGGAGATATTTTCTTCATTTTTTTATTGTAACTTCTAAAGTCACTTATTTTTTTTTTCTTTTAACAACTTATTTTTTTATTCATTTAGTAACTTGTAGGCTATTTATATATAAATATATATATATATATATTTAACTTCTCTTTATTTTTTTCATTCACTTAGTTACGTGAGCAATTTTTTTCTTAATTTTGTTTTAATTTTTTAGCAATTTATATTTTTTAAAATTCACTTGGTAATTATTAGACACTTTTTATTTTTTTTTAAATTTTTTTGGTAGAATAAAATAAAATACACCATAAAAATAATATTTTTTTCTAGTACAAAGTCACTTTTTTTTTCTTCTAGCAACTTTTTTCTTTATTTATTTGGTAACTAGTAGGTTTTTTTTTTTTTCATTCACTTAGCACGTAAGCACTTGTTTCCTTAATTTTTTTTTGTTTATTAGCAACCAACCCGAGGTAACTTCTAACATGCTGCTATCCAGGCCCGAAAACAGCCCTAAACAATAGCTTTGAATCGTGACTAAATCACTAAACAAGGCTATTAAACGCAAATTTGGAGAAGTTGTCTACATCTCTAAGCCATACTCTCCAGAAGCCCATGGCAAGAAGGAATACGAATGACCATAATTTTTTCTCTATTTTTTTTTTGTTCGTAGCAATTTCTATTTCTTTTTTTATTCACTTGGTGCCTATTAAGTCACTTTTTTTTAAATCTTTTCTAAAGACTTTGTTTTGGAAAAATAAAATAAAATACATCAATAGTAAATTTGGTAAATTAGTAAATAAGTTATACTTTTAAAAAGAGTGTGAGATGTGATCTAATAATGAAAAGTGTATTAAAAAGAGTGTGTGAAAGAATATAATACTAATATTTTATATTAAAAAATATTTTAAAAAATATAATAAAATTTAAATTTTAAATTTTAAAAAAGATAAGATAAGATAAGAAAAAAAATTAAATCACTCTTAAATAAATATACTCTAATTTAATATATAAAGATGAATTAAAATAATATATCATTCATCACCAAATTTTGGGCGCACTCGTTATTCCTATGGTAAGGAATCAATCCAAGCATAACTTTTTTGGGAACAAAAAGTCTCTATCCACTCAAAGCTCATACTTTATTGTAAAAGGTAAATTTGATTGCTTTTGCCCTACTTTTGTTCTAGCTTGGACAATTAACAAAAGCGTGTGGTAGTTAGGGTCATAGAAAAATAAAAGATAAAAAATCAAAAAAGAAACAGTGGCGTCAAATGGAGGCTTGGGAATAGTGTGAGAAAACAAAACCGAATATTCGAATAATGTATAACCAAAAAGATTTTACAAAAAGAAGAGAACAGAACAGAAAAGAAAAAGGACCCGAATCCGGTGGCCAAGGTAGGTTAGTTTTAGTTGGATAGAAGGGTCATTGGTTTTGAAGAGGAAAGAAAGTTGGGTGGGTGTAACTTAAAAGGGTAGCCAGCACTCAACAACACAACAGTCACACTATCAGAGTTACTCAACAACAACATCGTTTTCTGTTCTGTTTCTCTTCTTAGACCTCAGTTCTTCTCTCTTCTCAAAGCAAGGCATCAAAGAGATCTAATCCATGGATTCTGACTATGGTATTCCCAGAGAACTCTCAGATCTTCAAAAGCTTCGATCTTTGTACCAGCCAGAGCTCCCTCCTTGCCTTCAGGTACTCACTATTCTCTTGTATGATTAGATCTCATTTTTCTTCAGTGCCTGTTTAGCAATAGGAATCACCAAGTTTTGATTTTTTTTTGATTGGGTGATAAACTTGCATTAAATGGGGTTGACCCATTTGATTTTTGTGTGCAGGGAACCACTGTGAGGGTTGAATTTGGTGATGCAACCACAACTGCTGATCTTGCTGATGCCCCCAACATAAGCCGGTCATTTCCACACACTTATGGACACCCTTTGGCTCACTTTCTCAGGGCTACCGCTAAAGTCCCTGATGCTCAGATCATCACTGAGCATCCAGCTATTAGGTCAACATATGTTCATCATTTTGATGTTACCTAGGCATTGTTGTGAATCTGTTTATGGTGCTTGTCTGCTTTATATCTCACAAATTCTGTTGTTGTTACAGGGTGGGAGTTGTTTTCTGTGGGAGACAATCTCCTGGAGGACACAATGTTATTTGGGGTCTTCACAGTGCTCTCAAAATTCACAACCCTGACAATGTTTTACTTGGATTTCTTGGTAATTTGCATATTGGGTCTTGAGTTTTTTTTTTAATTATTTTGCAACTAAATATCTTAATTTCATGTTTTAATTATTTTGATATACCCGTTTCTTATGCAGTATATTGTATAAGTATTTATTTTCACCTTAAAATAAAGATCTGTTAGACAATTGAGTAACTAGGCCTGCATACGCTTATTTCTTTCTCTAGGTGGTTCAGAAGGTCTATTTGCCCAGAAAACTCTGGAGATAACTGACAGTATTCTTTCCACATACAAAAATCAAGGTTGGTTGTGGCAAGTGAAGTTGTTGTTATGGTGAGTCAATTATCCTTTAGAAAATTCTTAACTCCTTATTATCATACTATGGTTGTGCTTTCTTAGGTGGTTATGATTTGCTTGGGCGGACAAAAGATCAAATTAGGACCACAGAACAAGTTAATGCTGCACTTGCTGCATGCAACAGTTTGAAACTTGATGGCCTTGTCATCATTGGGGGTATACTTAAATTTTCCTGCAAATTCATGTATGGTTTACCTTTACATCTTCAAAAGAGGTTTCTAAATGTTGAAGTGCATGATCTTTTAGGGGTGACATCAAATACAGATGCTGCGCAGCTTGCAGAAACATTTGCCGTAGCAAAATGCCCCACAAAGGTATATTTACTGGTCATTCTGGATTTTGTCATTTCGTCCACATAGATGCAAAATAGGGGCTGTGTTTGAAGCTCTATAACTGGGATTATCTTTCCATTTTCATAATTAGTTTGGTTTAAAATTTATCTGTTCTTTATATTGTGTAGTTTAATTTGAGTGCATGATTTCAACAATAATTTATTGATTATGGTAGTTGGGATTCTGCAGGTGGTTGGCGTTCCTGTGACTTTGAATGGAGATCTTAAAAACCAGTTTGTGGAAACAAATGTTGGTTTTGATACAATTTGTAAGGTATTTGTCCTATGACAGTGAGAAATTTAGTTTAAACATGATTCCAATTATTAACATGTGATGGAGCTCAATAAATTTGTTCCTTTTTATGGTTTAGATATGAAACATGATGTTATTATGAAGCTGATAATTTTGGCATTATATCATCTATTATAAAATGCTATAATGGACAATTTGTTTTTAATATGATATGATAGGGCAGTGTGTATTGGGACTTTTATTTTTTTGGTACTTTGTGTTTGATGAAATGATTGCTTATTCTCATTGGCGCCTTTTAAAGTGCCCTTCTCCCGACCAAAAAGAAAGACAGATTGGGATCATTGGGGCCATGTCAGCTTCCAAGATTGTGCTATGAAATAACAAGCAATTTAAATACCATTGAAATTTTGCTTTTTGTTTACTCAGGTGAATTCTCAGCTCATCAGCAATGTCTGCACTGATGCTCTCTCTGCAGAGAAGGTAATGGGTCTAATGTATCTTGCTTTTCTCTGATATCATTTCTGTGTATTATATATATATATATATATATATATATATATATCTGTTTGCTTGTTCATGCAAGCTATTTTTTTTTCATTACTTTTCTTTTCAAGTACCTTCCTGTCTAAGTTCTCTTTCCATATATATATCTGTTTGCTTGTTCATGCAAGCTATTTTTTTTTCATTACTTTTCTTTTCAAGTACCTTCCTGTCTAAGTTCTCTTTCCATATATATATCTGTTTGCTTGTTCAAGTAAGCTATTTTTCTTTTCATTACTTTTATTTTCAAGTACCTTCCTGACTAAGTTCTCTTTTCCAGTATTATTATTTCATCCGTCTTATGGGTCGCAAGGCATCACATGTTGCTTTGGAATGCACCCTCCAGTCCCATCCAAACATGGTCAGTATTATTGTCTTGCATCACTTATGACTTATTGTGCTATAGTTCTATGCTGACAAACTATTCTTTAATATGCTCTATGCAGGTAATTCTTGGTGAGGAGGTTGCTGCATCAAAGCTTACCCTTTTTGACATTACGAAACAAATTTGCGATGCAGTTCAGACTAGAGCAGAGCAAGGTTTGAATTATCTGAATTGCCTCTCTTCAATCTTCATTTTTTGGTCTTCTGATATCCAGTATCACATTCTTATGTTTTGCTCAGACAAATACCATGGAGTAATCCTCCTGCCAGAAGGGCTGATAGAGAGCATTCCTGAAGTGTATGCACTGTTAAAGGTAACACCCTCCCCTTTCTTTTGCCCCACCTGAGCACGAAGCATGTTGAAGCTCTTATGATTCAAGTATTCGTGCATCTGTATCTGTGTGTTCGAGCCATTGTAGACTGTTGAAGCCTCAGAAGATGACATTTTCCATTTTGTCATTGATGTTATCTGTTAGCATTACAGTTTTTCTTTGTCTCCTATGATAGAGGATACAACCTTAATCCATTCTTTCCAATACCTTTTTTTACCTCAGGAAATTCATGGTTTACTCAGACAAGGTTTTGCTGTTGACAAAATATCTTCTCAGCTTTCACCATGGGCATCTGCTTTATTTGAATTTCTGCCACCCTTTATTAAGAAACAGGTTAACTCAATATTTATCATGTTGAAAACCGGCCTTGAGTCAATTCGGTTCTAAAGGGTAATAACAAATAAAATCTAACTATGATCCTTATCGCTGCAGCTGCTCCTTTACCCTGAATCAGATGACTCTGCACAATTATCTCAGGTAATAATCATCAGATGCTTTTCTGTTCATATGAATTGTTAGAATCTCAGTTCGTTCATGTCTTTGTTCTCCCCTTTGTATACTGCAGATTGAGACAGAGAAACTACTAGCATACCTTGTGGAGGCAGAGATAAACAAGCGTGTGGTATGGTCACTGGATCTCTGTTCCATTCTGTCTCCTATATCCTTTTACTGGATAACTGACATAACTGGAATCTCCACCATTTTCTTTGCAGTTCTACAGATTATTATACATGAATGCATGATTTTATTTATTTATTTATGGATATTTCCTTCCTTTACAATGCAGAGTATTATTAAGCCCAATGTTGCTGTTATTGAGTTATTCTTGTGCTCCTTCACAAACTACCAATGACTTTTTTTTATATTCATCATAACTTTGTGAAAAATTGAAAATTTTCCTTGTGAAAAAAATGGTGGATGCTTTTGTCATAGATTAGTATTGTTTTGAAATCATCATGAAGGATGTGCTAGTTATGCATGGTATAATCTTGAATCACATTTCTTACATAATTACATTCCAGTCTGATTCTAGTTTGACGCTTGATTGTCCAAAATGTATAATTATAGGCCTGACCTTATTTGCTTTTTGTGACTTGAAGGGTAAATTATCCACTTCTGCCTGGATGTTTAATATTACTTTGTTGTTCCTTTGACAGAAAGAAGGCAAATACAAGGGAAAGAAATTCAATGCCATTTGTCATTTTTTTGGTTATCAAGCTCGTGGATCTGTGCCATCAAAATTTGACTGTGACTATGCATATGTATGTTGATTCGGTTACCTTTGATTACCCCTTCTTAGTGGCATGATCTGCAGGTGTTTCCCTCTTTCTATAGTAACCATTTGATATTATTGCAGGTTCTTGGACACATCTGCTACCATATACTGGCCGCTGGTTTGAATGGATACATGGCAACTGTAACTAACCTGAAGAATCCTGTAAACAAGTGGCGTTGTGGGGCTGCTCCAATCACAGTATGTCCTTGTTCTTTTCATATTCTTGCTTGTATCTCCTATTTAATGGTTATTCATGATGGTTTTGGATTATATGTCAATGCTTGCCGCGGTAGAGAATGTTCACATGTCTTGTCTGTTTGTGATGAACTTTAGGCTATGATGACAGTAAAGCGCTGGTCTCCAAATCCTGGAGCCATATCAATTGGAAAACCTGCTATTCATCCAGCTACTGTGGATTTGAGAGGCAAAGCATATGAGTAAGACTGTTTTTTGCGTCGTATCATATATGTGTGTATGCCTGTATATGGAATAAAAGATTAACTGAAGATTTGGATTTGCAACTCCTATTGGTCAGTTAGTTTATGTACTTGATTTTATAATTCTCCCTGCAGTTAGGTGGACTGTTTGGGATTGGGAAGTATTGACCCATACATGTCCTCTCCTCGCACTATATACGCACACTTATGTTTTTACCTCAGCTTGCTTGGTCTAATTTCTTGGTCGTCGCCTGTTCTGATGCATCATTTGGGTTGCAGGCTGTTGAGACAAAATGCAGCGAGCTTTCTTATAGACGATATTTATAGAAATCCAGGTCCGCTTCAGTTTGAAGGTCCTGGTGCAGATGCCAAGGTTGTAACTCTTTCTGTTGAAGACCAGGACTACATGGGTCGCATGAAGAAACTTCAGGAGTACCTTGAACAGGTCTTGACAATTAATTCTTTGATATTTTAAGTTTTTAACAGTACAAGAGCCTTTAAAAAATAATTCTTATTTAATGTTTCATGCTGAAAATTTCAAATTTTATGGTATACCAAACTTTTCTAAGTAGCAATCTGTTAAGACTGAATCAACTAGATAAATTCATTTAATGATATGGTAAATATGTTTGCTCACTGTCTAATGTTGAGTGTCTCTTGAACAAAACCTAAAAGACAATAACTGCTCAGCCTCGTTATGTTGTGCTGGATTAGGAGGAGCTTTTATATTTATTTTCTTATCAATGATCATTACTTCCTCTTTTGCATGATAGAATTAGTACCTAGTTCTTGAGAATCAAGTTAAACTCTTGATCAACATTTTCTATGTTGTGTCTGAAGTTTTTAGCTGGTGTAATATTGTTTAATCTTTTCCATGTCTTCAATCAATATTGTGCTTCTCAAGGAATTTCTCCTTGTTGCTTCAGGTTCGAACCATTGTAAAGCCAGGATGCCCTCAAGAGGTTTTGAAAGCAGCTCTTAGTATCATGGCATCTGTTACCGAAGTTCTAGCTGCGATGACGACATCTTCTACCAGCAACCTATCATCCCTTTGAGATTAATACATAACGTTGTATTCTTTTAAAAAATTTTATGGCTTAGCATTTTTTGTTTTCACTCGTTTTATAGCCATGGAAGTAGTTGATGATTGGGAGGAATAAGAGTTAAATCTGACATGGTGCATGTCAACCCGAGATTACTGTATTCAAAGTTTTGGCTCTATCCGTTACTATAATTAGTGATGTTTTGAGACATGAGGGTTCCATGTGGCGTTGTTTGACAATATAGCTTGGTGCTTGAGATTATTCTTGCTCTTATATGGCTAGCTATGTTTTGATTCTATAAACGTTTATAATAGCTATAGACCGTTGGCCGTAAACATTGACAGACTCCATATTTTTGCCAAAATCGCACTTTATTTGGTTCATATACAAGAAATAGCATTTGTTTATTCGCATTGTACTCAGGCAGAGTTCACGAACTTAAGGTGGGAACACTAGCAGTGAATGTTAAACATGATTTCCTAGAATGAAATTCCTATCCTGTTGCCCTTCAAATTCTAGCATTCAGAATTGAGCATGAGCAATCAAACACCGTGGAAATTGGGGTGCGTTTTCCAATTGGAATTTGAGACTTATATAGCTGACCAAGTATAGAAGAACTTCTCTATTTATTGGTGACAGCAAGACAATTATAAATAGTTAGTTACTTGGGGGGAAAATTACTTATCTAGAAGCACAACATTAAAGTGTAGAAGAAAAAAATGTACCATGAAGAAACAGGACACAAATGAAAATCTCCTTGTTCATATTACCAAGCTAGAATATGTAGGATTGCAAGAAGTACCGATTCTGATTGAAAATATAGATGCTTAAAAATCAGATCAATAGTGTTCATCCTCTCACCCTAAACGCTTGCAAAATCACTCACGGATAAATAGATAAAAAGTATACTTGCTAATAAAACAATACAGTCAAAGCAACGATGGATTTGTGGCCAAAATACAAGTGTTCCGACTTCCAAGAGATTTAGAGTGGAAGTGAATAAAGGGATTCTTATATCAGTTTTTTTTTTCCTGATGGATTCTTATATCAGTTTTATTATTTACAAAGAAGATTCATTTCACAGATTCGCAAATTTTTCATCACATCCATTCATTTTTTTCTTTTTTTTTTTCCTCCATCATTGTGTCTCACACTCATTTTCTGAGGTCTATCCGGAAATATTATGTGAAAAGATACTTAGATACATCTGATATAATATAATACTCTTCCATTCAACGTCATGTAATTATGAGACAATGTTTTCTCTGACTAACCGACACTAACTATAATTAGCACTAAAAAATTACATGCAATGATAAAAGTTAGAGACATAGATAACTATAAAGTAATATTAAAGTTAGAGACCGTGATAAAAAATTAACTATGAGCTAAGACATTGATGATAATTCGTTTTCCAGTTAATAAAAGTTTAGAGGAAGAAGAGATTATTCTAAAGTTAAGATATGCTACAAGCTTTCATGAGGACTTACAGTATTACTTTTAGATGACATAAATGAAAATCCACTGCAAGAATTGAATCCAATACCTTTTTTTTATCAACGGTGTTTTATCTTACCAGTTGAACCAACACTTATCAATTCAGGTAAGTTTTTGCTTGCCAAAGTTAGAGGATGAACGAGTTTAAGCAATGAATGTGTCATAATTTTTTCTATCAAAATAATTATATAAATAAAAATGTAATAAGCTGGCTTCGTATGAAACTTTAACTCTACGTAGAATTAGTTTTGACAATAAACATATTAAGAAATGACATTTGTCAAGGTTTTATCTAACTTATCCTACATCAATATAAAAATTATATAATATATAAAGCGAAAGTACATATCTTCAAATTATAACATGTGTTACTCTGACATGATAGTATATGTATAAAATGTTGTCATGTGACAAATACATACTCTTAATAACTGTTATATAACATATCATTCTACAATTTAAATAGAAAGTGCAGATGTGTCATCACATTAGAAAAATCATGTTACACTAAAATTTTTTTAAAGACTTAAAAATAAATAAAAATTGGAATTTATTTATTAACATTATAAATTATTAAAATTTTGAAAAAAGAGCTAAAAAAAAGAAAATTGAAACATGAAATAGCAACGAAATGAAAAAGATTCATTGAAGGGAAATTTGAAGACTCATTGATGCCTTTCTGGACTGAGCTTCTAGCATCGAATTTGAAGTTCATCTCCACAAAAGTCCATCTCCTCAAAATATTATAGTACGATGGCTACCATCCAAATTCTCGTTTCCTTCATCATTTTCAGTTGATGGATCTTCATTCTTGAAAAGGATTAAGCTTCTATATACGACGACATTGAGATTCTTGTTTCCTTCATCGTTTTTGGTTGATGGGTCTTCATCCTTGAAAAGGATTAAGCTTCTGGGTATGATGGCATTGGTGGGTCTTCATCTCCTCAAAGTTTATCTTTTGCCTCTAAATCATAAAAAGAACAAATGATGGGACCTTCAACACATATTCAAAATTCATCTCGGAGTTCATTTCAGATTATCACTCTACTTCACCACATACTCATGGTTCACCTTCGTCCTTTAGAAGAACTGCCTCTAATCAGCTCGCTGGAACATCATATTTGGGCAGTCTATCACCTCATTCGCCTGAACTCTTTTTCAATGGTCATGTTGTAAAAAAAAAAAAATGGTTGTTCAGCTAAACCCCAACAAAATCTGCAACCTGTTCATGGCAAACCTAGAACGAACAAATAGGGAAGAGGTAATTAATTTATTTTCTAAAAATGCCTATAAGTTAGTTAATTGATGGATTGCGTTTGAGGTTTAATTTTTTTTCCGAAATTCAATTTTTATTTGATTGATTCCATTTTTATTCTAATCAATTGTGATACTTTTAATATGGAAAATTATGATCACTTATTTTATTTTTCAATCACAATATTGCTGTTAATTAAATTTGGAAAATTTTCAATCACTTATCTTAAATTTGAATTGATTTTCACCTATTCAAATATGGAAAGATATTAATTAGGCATTTATTTTGAGTCAAATATGAAAATTTTTGGTTAAATATTCCAGCTAAATAATTTTGGTAATTATCCGAATTGATTTGAAATTTATTTTTCCTGATTGGTAAACTCTATAACCAAATATTGTTAATTTAATTTCTACACTCAAATTATTACTTAATACATAATTATAATTGTAACTGTAATTTCTAATAAAGGGAGTCCATTTAAGACATTTGTCATGCCTTTTGTTTTTATTTATTCTGTTTATTGAAAATATTTCTTCTTTTAGTTTTACTTAATTGTAGTAATTATTGTCAACTTTTTAATATGAAGCATTACCTTCGATTTCAAATTTATACGACTATAGTCTTAAAAATTACAACAATTAATACATAATGCCACTCAATTTAATTGTAGAGTTTGAATTTTTATTATTTTGATTTTTTTATATCTATTTCATGTTTTCAAAGGGAAAAAAAAAGAATAGTAAGGAATACAGAAGTAAATCTAATCTGTCTCACCTCTCTTACTGATTCTTTTAAGCATGATTGACGTTGGCCCACTTGATAAATGACATTCTTTTTTGTATTGTGCAATATTAGAAATTTTCTTACATAAGAATAAATTATATTAATTGAAAATATTATTATTGAATTAACATTTATATCAAATTTGGTGTTTATTATGCACGATCAAATATTTTCTTTATAGGTAATTTGGTATTTAATATTTATTATATACATGGTCAAATTTTTCTTTGTACTTAATCTCCTTTTGCACATAATAATTAGTTTTATTTATTTGAATCAATATTATTGTTTTGATATTTAATGAATAATAATATGTTTTGAATCATATTGTTTTACATATGATATCATTAAAATGTCTCTACAAAGTTTGGGTGACAACTTCTTATGTATTGTTTACTTTATGATTTTCTTTCTTTTTATGTTTTAGAGTGAATTCGTTCCATAACTTCTAAAAAATTTCATTACGATTTATGTTTTATCTTTCATATCTCTTTCTAATTTGATCTTCTACTACGCCTTCTTTTAGTTAATATTTATTTGTTTCCATGTCTATATTGCAAGGGGAAAACATGTTATCATTATTAAGTTGTTCAACTATTTTTTTTTAGTAATATGTATCATTATTGCATCTTTTAAATTTGATATTTAATTTGTGAAATTTCACTAAGTGACAATATCAATATTAAATACATGTTTTTTAGCAAATTCTGACTCATTCTACTGTACGTGTGACCGTTTAACATATATTAATATTGAACACATATCTTTCACCACATGTCTTTCATTTGTTTTCCTTTTTTGATTCTTATTTATTTTATCTATTATTTATTATAATATATAAAAGTGATTGTCTCGCGTAGATCTCTTTTATCACTATTTAATCTTATTTATTTTTTATCAATTTTTTCTAATGATGTGAAACAAAAATATCAACCATATTATTATTTATTTGTAGAGCCAAGTGACTGAAAACAATTTTGACAAAGTCTTCTTATATAATATTTGTTTTCTTGTTTTGCTTTTTTTTTTTATCTATTATTTTTTATAATATATAAAGTGAGTGTTTTATTACACGAATTGTCTTATGTCTTAATTTCATTACATATTAATTTTCTCATACTGTTTCCTAATTTCATTACACATTAATTTTCTCATACTATTTGTTATCTGTAGAATTATATAATACAAAAGTGTAGTTATTGTGTGTTGCTGTATTTCTACTGTAATTCTTATTATATTTATAGATTTATATAATTATAAAGCATATATTTTATTTAATATTATTACTTATTACTTTTATTTATAATTATATTTATTCTTTTATTTAATTCATTGTTCGTCCGTGCATCGCAAGTGCAAAATCTAGTATATATTAAACCAAGGTTTCCCACTGGAAGCACTTGTAATCCAAGTCATACTATCAAGAATCCATTTCACATACTCCATAAAAAACGTGGAGTACCTATACTCCACATCAAATAAACCGTTGATTTGGCAGAAAAAAACGATCCATGGCTGAGAGTATGGGTAACCTGGAGAGGAGGTCGACTATGTTATTTGTTTTAATTGCAAATGAGTCTCTATAATTAAGCAAATTTTGATCAAGCACCTTCTAGATAGATGGCACTCAGCCACCATCCGAGTCCACCACTGTACTCTGCGGCGGATCTGGTGGGGAGCGGTGGTGCACGTTGGATTCACCTTCCTGGTGGTGAGCGACAGATCTGGTGGATCTAGTATCGGCGACGTGTAAAGATGATGGCGGGGGGTGCTTGCATCATGGTGGAAGGAGACATAGTGGCTTTGGCGAGGTTAGGTCATAATCTTGGTGGTGACGAGTTCGCATGGTTGGTTTTCCGGTGGTGGTGGTGACGGGTTTGCGGCGGTTGCGAGAGGCGGCTCTGGTGGCAGCGAGGGGAGGCGCGATGGAGATTCGATGGCGGTGGTTGCAGATTCAACCATGAGGGGCACGGTAGAGCTCGCGGGCTGAGATTCGGGTTTGGCAAGCGGTAGTGGTTGAGAGATTCTAGGCGTCGTCTGTGCAAGTGGGGGGTTGAGTTGGGTGCTAGATCACATTGGTGGCAGCAGAGAACAATGGCTGGTGGGGTTTGAGTCTCGGTTGAACGGTGGAAATGGTAGCAGTGAGGGTGCCGACGGGGGAGAGGAGGGAGAAGAGGGCGGCGACAAGGTTGGAGTCGTTGGAGGTGGTATCACCTATAAGCAAAAATAAAATAAATAAATTCTTTTTAATAAATAACAATAAATGTGAGAAACCTGTTATCATAGGTGAAAGTGTGAAGTATCATACTCCAAATATTGTTTAGAGTATATGAAATGCTTCGTTCTATCAAATACCTGATCGGAAATTAGTTGAATTAATTTGACATCTAAAAGTTGTAGATACATTTTGTGATAGAAGAAAAAAACAAATATTATAGTAGAATGCATATTAGACACCATTGTAGTTTGCCACCCAAGCTCTGACATGGAAAAACATTAACAAAAGCATTAACTACTATTCCATTTTAGTACTTCTCTCTTCCATTTTTTTTTACGTTTGTACTCCTCTTGTTATTATAAGTGAGTGTTAAGAAAAAAAAAGTATATGCAGTTTATAAAAAATAATGTTTTTAATCTTTAAATGATTAAACAAATTAATTTAAAAAACATTGAATGGTAAGTGGGGCGTCAGGTGTGGATCCTCTCGTTAGGGTAAAACAGAAGAGTGCCATGTTCTTCAAATCTGATCCTTTCATTTATTTGAAAACTTGATCAACCTTATATATCATGACACATCAATTAAATGAAGCACACCGTTTCAATACTAAATCTTTTTTCACCTTAGAAGAGATAAGAGTCGTTCCCACTGTTCCTTTTCATGCTGTAGCTCACCTTGCTGTTGATGAGCCCCGCCGCTCGGATCTTTGTTGTCATTAGTGAGCTGCATGTGAATACTTATTATATGAAAGTTTGATGATAACAAGGTAACGATAAAGACTAAATCTAAAGAAAACTTTAAATAATATATTTATAGGACTTAAGAACTTATTTGTGAGAAGTGTTTTTTGATATCTCAATAGGTTCAATTTGATTTTGAAAAGTTCATCATAAAATCTTTTAGTTGGTAGTTATTGACTTGGGAAAATCTAAGTTGCTTTGCACAAAATCCTGTTTTAAGCTTGAGTTATGAAAATCTTGTTTGAATCCTTGAAAAATTTAAGTTTTAGTTGTTGGTAGTTTTTACAAAGCTTGTTTGTGTTCAAAACTTAGTTTAAAAGTGGTTGTAATCCATTACCGAAAGTTGATAATCTATGATGTTTCGTAATCCATTACTAACATATCAAAAAGCTCATAATCGATTATCACAAGCCTGTAATATTACAAGCTTTCCAAAACTCTTTTTTTTATTTTATCAAAACATAAGCATGCAATCGATTACCATGCTTTGTAATCGATTACCAAGAGCCTAGAACCTTTTTTTTAAAGCTTGTAATCAATTACCAAGGGTCTCAAATACCCAGAACTCGTTTTTAAAGCATGGTAATTGTTTATCATAAGCTTGTAATTGATTACCACTATTCTAAAACCAACAACGTCTAGTTTTTGGTGCATTAAATGCTACACCAACTCTCTTTAACAACTCTATTTCATTGATGAAGGTGATGACTCCTCTAAGCTCGATGATGATGATGATGATAATGACAACGAGGAGATCAAGTAAGAAGATGAGACTTAGTCATGATGAGCTTCATGGTACTTATCGCAAGAAGGGGAAACTATTCTCAAGTACAATCGGATGATGTGGTGACCCTTTGGGCTTTGAACAATGGAAAACAGATAAATTGGGAGTACTATGTCATCAAACACATGGTAAAGGCAAAGAAGGGCAACCATCCTTTACCCTATGTTATACTCATCACCAAAATTCTTTAGCAATTCCATGTTCCACTCATTGGTGAAGTCAAGGACCAAAGTAAAGATGGTCCTGAATCCAATGATGAGCACATCATCACCATGATAAAAATGAAAAATATTGGTGATGAATAGTTTTATATAGACCATGGTGTAGATGGTAATATTACCCACGGTAATGAAGATGATGAGAATGATGAAGAAGCAACAATGCCTGAAGCACAACAAGGTGCTCTACCACCAGTCTCCATGGATCAGTTACTCTAAAAGATGTGAAGCCTTCACACATATATTGGTGTGAGCATAGGAGAAGTTCGCAACCGGCTGGGTCAATTTGAGGGAACTATGATCTAACGCATAAATTGCACCGATCGGGAGTTAACCTTAATCTTCTCTATGATAGAAGGTGCTAAGATTGAGTAAACTTTCACTACTACTCCTCCCACCACTTTTGCTGCCCCTTCTCAAGCACAACCAGTTTATGATGAAGGTGATGACTCCTCTAAGCTCGATGATGATGATGATGATGATGATGATAATGACAGTAAGGAAACCAAGTAAGGACATGGGACTTAGTCATTACGAGCTTCATGAATCTTATTGCAAGAGGGGGAAACTATTCTCAAGTACAATCTAATGATGTGCTGACCCTTTGGGCTTTGAACAATGGAAAACAGAATAAATTGGGAGTACTATGTCATCAAATACATGCTAAAAGCAAAGAAAGGCAATCATCCTTTACCCTATGCTATGCTCATCACCAAAATTCTTCAGCAATTCCATGTTCTACTCATTAGTGAAGTCAAGGACCAAAGTAAAGATCGTCCTGAATCCATTAATAAGCACACCCTCACCAAGATAAAAATAAAAAAAGATTGGTGATGAATGGTTCTATATTGGCCATGGTGTAGTTGGTGTATACCCTAGAGACTGATATATTTTGACAGTATGTATATATATTGTATTATGCTATTCTTTAATATATGAGACATTTCTTTTATTGTGTTATTTATGATAGACATAATAAAGTCCTTAGAATAGTAAGTTTGATGCCATAGGACATCAAGTGGTTGACTTGATCATAAGATCCTATTGGATAAGATTAGAACACTATTCTTAAATGTCCCTAGTCAAGTATTATTGTTGATTAGGACAACAATAATGCATTGAAACTAGTATATGCGTAGACTGATGACCACATCTCACGGGCCATGGATATGAGATATCAAGTCTTCACATGGGTACATGTTAAAGTAATGATGTACTGGACTGACTGGCCATGAGAATGCTACATGGATCGTTACGTGAGTGTCATAAGCGATTCTCATAGTGACAATGGTGTTCATGGTCCTTTGACCTGAAATCACTACGATTCTTACATGAGGAGTTGTGTGTTTTAATTCCATCAAACGTCATCTGTAACAACGTGATTATAAAATTGGTTATTGGACATACCACGAATCATGCAGAGGGATGTGAGTGACCTAGATGAGATTTATCACTCCTACATAACAGGAGCGATATCTTCGGGACCCCTGATTGAGTGAGACTGTGAAATGCATGGCCATACTCAAATGAGTCAATATGAGATATTGATCTCATTTGTTATTACAAAGTCTACTCGAGTATCAAGAAACAAAGGATTGAACAATACAAGGGTGACGCATTCTATGTCTTGTGTTCAATCTAGATATCTTGACAGAGGGACTAAATGACACGAAAATGTTAGTCACAGAAAGGTTATGTCAATTCACTAACATTCTCATTACTTGGGTAGCAGCAATGTGTTACTAGATACCGCTCACTGTTTGTAATATTAAAATGAGATTTTAATATTACTGCCAATGTTATGAGAACCTGCAGGGTCACACACATAGGGCAGACTAAAATTAGAGCAATAGATCCAAGTTGGACTCGGATTCAAATGTGGGTCGGACTCATAACAGATGAGTCTAGGGTTACACAGCTTACCTTGCTACTGCTCACACTCACTTAAGGCAGTCACTATTATAAATAGTACTGCTAAGGGGGCTGCCAAGACACGTATAATAGAACCCTAGTCGCACCTACAGAAACAATGAGTGAGAGAGTGACAGGTTTCTCATCTCTTCGCAGCTAGCACTGTGTTAGAGACGTGAAGCTCTTTTTGTGGACATTGGATGTTTATGAGTGTGTTCGTGTGGATACCATGGAGACATCGTTGCTGTTACGGTGTTGGTGATTCACGTCGTTTGTGTTTTCATCTCGCTTCAAGAGGTAAATTTTAAAACACAGATTATGGACTTTTGCATGAATCCTTGGTGAGAATTTTAGTTTTTCCGCTACGTGATGTATCCCCGATTCCCAACAAGTGTGGATGCTAATATTACCCAAGGTAATGGAGATGATGAGAATGATGAAGAAGCAACAATGCCTGAAGCACAACAAGGTGCTCCACCACCAGTCTCCATGGATCAGTTACTCCAAGAAATGTGAAGCCTTCACACATATATTAGTGTGAACATAGGAGAAGTTCATGACTGACTAGATCAATTTAAGGGAACCATGATCTAACACATAAATTGTGTCGATCGGAAGTTAGCCTTCATCTGCTCTACGATAGATCACAAGGATGATTGTACTAGTATAAATCTTGTTTGCATTCTTCTCTACCTTTATCTCTTTACTTTCAAGCTTGTTAATTGAATTTACATATTTATTGCTTCATCCTCTACTCATTCACTTTCTTTAAAACTTGTGTAAGATCTTTTTGTTGTCATAAATACATTCACTACATAAGACAAAAGCTTTAACAAAAATCAAAATAGACTTGTTTGTAAAAAGTTTTGAAAAACTCAATTCACTCTCATTCTTGAATTTTGAAGCCACTTAGTAACACGACACACCTCATCCAACTGGGAACCACCGATGGCAGCCTGCTAACCACTTTGCCACCATACATGGATTTGTAACCAACACCTTAAACCCACCTCAATCACCAGTTTCCACCATAGAACCAAGACCCAATCCACTTTGCCTCCACAAAATCGAAACCCAAATGATCCCACAACAGTGTGCCAAACTAGAAAAATGCCCAGACCCGAAAACATACCTGAGCCGCCATCTTTGCCAAGCCACCTATGGTTGAACCAGCCGCTCTGCCCTCAACCTCCGTCAAACTCATCTTGTTCCCTGGCCAAGCTTGAACTCGCTGCTAGAACCAACAAACCGCTATTCCCCACCATCACCTAACGAGTCTCCTTCGTGATCCGCTGTCGAACTCCCGACTTCAAACCACTCTGTGGGTGTTGTCCTCACATAAAAGCTAGGGCCTTCTGTGTCTCCCTTTCTTTCGCTTGCGCTCGTATAGAGAGCCCGGATGACAAGATTGCTCTTTACTATGCCCGGAGCGGCCTCCGAATTGATTCAAACTTCTTCCAGTCTTTGGCAAAAAAGAAGCCAGAGACTATAGACGACTTTCATTGGCGCTCCAAGAAGTATATCGACCTAGAGGAAATCACTAAGGCTAAAGAGAGTTTGGAAAAGGGTGAACCCATCTCCCAAATGCCCAAGTATGCAAAGTTCTTAAAGGAGATACTTTCAAACAAATGCAAGCTTAAGGAATTTAAGACAGTCAGACTAAATGAGGAGTGTTCCGCTATTCTCTTGAAGAAGTTACTACCAAAATTAAAAGATCCAGGGAGTTTTACTATTCCTTACTCTGTTGGTAACTTTTATTTTGAGAAAAGTTTATGTGATTTAGGTACTAGTATCAATTTGATGGCTTTTTCTGTTTTCAAGAAATTAAGAATGCAGGAACCCAAGCCTACTATCATTTCTCTACAGCTGGCCGATAGATCCATCACTTACCGTCATGGTGTATTAGAGGATGTTTTGGTAAAGGTGGACAAGTTCAATTTTCTAGTTGATTTCATTGTGTTAGACATAGAGGAAGACTTTGAGGTCCCAATCATACTTGGGCATCCATTCCTCGCTACTGGAAAGACCATGATTGATGTCCATCAAGGGAAGTTAACCTTGCGATTAAATGATGAGGAAGTAGTTTTTAATGTTTTTAATTCTTGTTGGAAACATCCAAGCTGGGAATAGAGAACACCTATTCACCAGCTTGAGGGGGAGTGTTGGAAATAGTAATGTTTATGACTTCTCTTCTAAAGTAGTTAGATTCATTGTATAGAAGTAGAATAGATACAATGCACCGTCCACATTAATTCTAGCATAGTTATTTACCTTGTAAATTGTATTTAGCATGTTATTTTCTATGTAAATCAGCTCTATAAATAATATCTTTTGCTGAGTGCATTATTTACTTAAGTTATTCAGAAATACTTGTGTCTTTTGATAGATGATATGGTATCAGATTAAGTTCCGATCCGAGACTGATTTTGTTTTACGCTGATTTTTTTTTAATCGGCCTTCATTGCTAACCAAACTGTGTTTCTGGCCTTCATTGCCCTTTTGCTAAACATTCCTCTTTGGCCTTCATTGCCACCTAAATAGTACCTTATGAACAGTACCCATGAATAGTACCCAAATAGCAACCCCTGTCGAACAGTGAGGAAATTGCTGCCTCGTTTGCTGGCCCTCCATCTTTTTTGTTTCAAGGCTATTTTCTAGTTCCTCCATGTCAAACAGTGAGGAAATTGTCAACCAGAAAGACTTAGAAAGAATATGAGCTTTCCTCAATAGTCTGGAGAAATCATCAGGTAACTGTACTGTGGTATATTCAGGTAAGCTTCCACTTTCATTTGGATTTAATGTCTCAAAAATACCAAGTCTTTTATGGGTATTAGATTCAGGAGCCATAGACCATATAACACCCTCTTCTAAACACCTCTCCACATATTCCCCTTGTCCTAGCAATAAGAAAATTGCCACTGCAGATGGTACACTTGTAACTATAGCTGGCGTTGGAGACATCCAAATAAATAATTCTATAACCCTAAAAAATGTGCTCCATGTTCCAAAACTATCGATAAACCTTGTCTCTATTGAGAAACTTACAAAAGACTTATCTTGTAGCGTAATTTTCACAGTGATTGTTGTGTATTTCAGGACAAGGAGTCGGGGAGGACGATTGGACGTGCTAGAGAAGGGAATGACCTTTACTATCTTGAAGAATCAGGTCTGTCTATAGAAAACCACTTGTCTCACTCATTCATGTCAGAGTCTGTACTCTCTAATAAAGAGAAAATATCTTTTTTTCACTGTCGATTGGGTCATCCTTCTTTTGGAATCATTAAAGTTTTGTTTCTGTCACTGTTTACTAAGGTAGATATTGAGAGTCTTCATTGTGAGGTGTGTGAGCTTGCCAAACACAAGCGTCTACCTTTTCCTTTGAGTAATAGAAGAAGCATTTTTCCTTTCTACCTTATTCATACAGATGTTTGGGGTCCCTCTACTATTCCAAGTGTTTGGTGCTAGATGGTTTGTGACTTTTATAGATGATTGTACTCGGGTTACTTGGATTTTCTTACTTAGAAACAAGTTTAATGTCAGTACTATTTTCCCAAATTTTTTCTACATGATTAAAAATCAATTTGGTGTGAACATCAAAAGACTCAGGTCTGACAATGGCAAAGAATACTTTAATTCTATCCTTACTTCATTCTGTCAAAAGAAGGGAATTATCCATGAGTCGTCTTGTGTTAAAACACCCCAACAAAATGGGATTGCAGAAAAAAAAATGGGCACCTTTTAAACCAAACCCGAGCACTGTTGTTTCAAAAAAATGTTCCCAAAAACTTCTGGGGGGAAGCTGTTCTCACAGCCACATATCTCATTAATCGATTACCCTCTAGAGTCTTAGGGTTCAAGAGTCAAATGGATGTTCTTTCTTCCTTCTATCCAAGTTTGTTAGCCACTAATAATCTTAAACCTCAAATCTTTGGGTGTGTGTCCTTTGTCCATGTTCATGGTCATGAAATGGGAAAACTTGATACTAGAGCTCTAAAATGTGTTTTTGTTGGGTATTCCTCCACTCAGAAAGGGTATAAGTGTTACCATCCCCCATCCAAAAAATTCTTTGTGTCACGAGATGTCACATTTCATGAAAGGGAAGCCTATTTCACACAACCTTATCTTCAGGGGGAGGATTTTAGGAAAGATAAGCTTGAAATACTCGATCTTTCTGGTCTTAAGTCAAACACTTATGGTCTTGAGTCAAACACACTTGTGTCAGATCCATCTAGACATGAAACTGAAGAACCTAAAGTTGAGTCCGATCAACCAAATTCACCTATAGTTGAACCTGGACTTAAAGTGGATACAAGATATGGAAATAATCTGGTGTTTTCAAGAAGGTCAAAGGTCATTCCTGGATCGACACATGTTCAAGAGCCTGACTCGACTCATTCGAATGAGGTAATTAATTTTAATTCTCCAACATTACAAGATGAAATTGAAGCCCAAACAACACATGATGACCTAGATCTCCCAATTGCTATTAGAAAAGGAACTAGAAAATGCACCAAACAGCCTTTATATCCCCTCTCAAACTACCTCTCATTTAAAAAATCCTCACCAACCCATAGAGCCTTCCTTACAAACCTAAACACTACTTCCATACCCACTACTATTTTGAAGGCATTGTCTGATGAAAAATAGAAGCAAGCCATGAATGCAGAAATAGAGGCATTAAGGAAGAATGGAACGTAGGAGTGAGTTTCTTTACCAGAAGGAAAGAGGCCAGTTGGGTGCAAATGAGTTTACACAGTAAAATATAAGGCTGATGGATCGATTGAAAGATACAAAGACAGATTGGTCGCCAAAGGGTTCACACAAACCTATGGGGTTGATTATTCAGAGACATTTGCTCCTGTTGCCAAGATGAATACAGTCCAGGTAATTTTGTCCCTTGTTGCTAATTATGGTTGGGAATTGCAGCAATTTGATGTAAAGAATGCCTTCTTACGTGGGGAACTTAAGGAAGAAATTTACATGCAAGTGCCACCAGGGTATGATAAAAAGGTTGTCACCAATACAGTGTGTAGGTTGAAAAAGGCATTATATGGGCTGAAACAATCACCCCGAGCATGGTTCGGAAGATTCACTAAGGTTATAACAACTTTGGGGTACAAGCAAAGTCAAGGATATCATACTTTGTTTATCAAACACTCAGCAATAAGGGGAGTAACAATTTTGATAGTATATGTGGATGACATTATAGTAACCGGAGATGATTGGAAAGAGCAACAAATCTTGAGCCAGTGTTTGGCCAAGGAGTTTGAAATAAAAACTCTAGGAAAGCTAAAGTATTTTCTAGGCATTGAGGTGGCACACTCAAGGAAAGGCATTTTTATATCCCAGCAAAAATACATTACAGATTTGCTCAAAGATACAGGGAAAACAGCATGCAAACCTGCAAATACTCCTATGGATCCGAATTTGAAATTAGGGAATGCAGAAGAAGATGCTATGGTGGATAGAGAAATGTATCAACGCTTGGTAGGGAGATTAATTTACTTATCTCACACCAGACTAGATATTGCATATGCAGTAAGCTTGGTTAGTTAATTCATGCATAGTCTGAGAGAGGTTCATCTACAGGCAGCTCATAGGCTCCTACAGTATCTCAAGGGGACTCCAGGAAGAGGAATTCTATTCAAAAGAAGTGGGAATATAACACTTGAGGCATACACTGATGCTGACTATGTGGGATCGATCGTTGATAGAAGATCTACTACAGGGTATTGCACCTTTCTTAGAGGAAATCTTGTGTCTTGGAGAAGTAAAAAATAAAGTGTCGTAGCTTGTTCTAGTGCTGAAGCTGAATTTCGAGCCATGACACAAGACATTTGTGAATTACTTTGGTTGAAAATTATTTTAGAAGACTTGAAGATTAAATGGGAAGGACCTATGAAGCTCTATTGTGATAATAAGTCTGCAATCAGTATAGCACATAATCCTGTTCAGCATGATCGGACTAAGCATATAGAGGTTGATAGGCATTTCATTAAGGAGAAGCTCAATAGTGGATTAATTTGCACTCCATATGTGCCCTCACAAGGGCAACTTACGGATATTCTCACCAAAGGGTTGAGCAGCCCATTTTTTGAACGAATTATATCCAAGATGGGAATAGAGAACACCTATTCACTAGCTTGAGGGGGAGTGTTGGAAATAGCAATGTTTATGACTTCTCTTCCCAAGTAGTTAGATTTATTGTATAAAAGTAGAATAGATACAATGCACCGTTCACATTAATTCTAGTATAGTTATTTACCTTGTAAATTGTATTTAGCATGTTATTTCCTATATAAATCAGCTCTATAAATAATATCTTTTGCTGAGTGCATTATTCACTCAAGCTATTCAGAAATACTTGTGTCTTTTGATAGATGATAATTCTGTTAAACATCCTAGTTCCTTTGATTTATGTAATTGCATTGATTCTACTGATGTTGTGGATAGTGCTGTGATTTCATATTTGAAGGAATCTATGACTGATGATGTTCTAGAGAGGATCTCGACTATGGTCGCCACTGACCTTAAGGATGCTGAAGAGGTCACGGCAATGATAATGCGGTCAGAAACTGGCATGTCCTTGGACGAAAGAAGAACTTGGGGGCATCCTGAGGATTTGGATAGGAAAAATATTACTACACCAAAACCCTTAATTGAGGAGCCCCCTGAACTTGAGCTCAAGCCCCTTCCATCTAATTTAAAATATGCTTTTCTGGATCCTCCATCATCTTTACCTGTGATTATCTCTGCTTTACTTTCAGGTCCGATGGAGGAGAAACTTATGAGAGTGTTAAGGGAGAACAAGAAGGTATTTGGGCGGACCATTCATGACATTATGGGCATCAACCCTATTATATACACCCATAGAATTTACATACAGATGCAAAACAAGACACTTGTGCAACTACAGAGGCGTCTCAACCCAAATATGAAAGAAGTTGTAAAAGAAGGAGGTAATAAAGCTGCTCAACACAGGTATTATCTACCCCTTTTCTGATAGTCCTTGGGTAAGTCTGGTACAAGTGGTGCCTAAAAAGCGGGGTACAACTATCATGAAAAATGAAAATAAAGAACTCATAGCTGTTAGAAATGTGACTGGGTGGCGTATATGCATTGATTACAGGAACTTGAATGACGCCACTTGGAAAGATCACTTCCCTTTGCCCTTCATTGATCAAATGTTAGAGAAACTTTCAAGTTATGCATTCTTCTGTTGCTTGGATGGATACTCTAGCTATATGCAAATACCTGTGGCACCTGAGGATCAAGAGAAAACCACTTTCACATGCTTGTATGGTACATTTGCATATAGATGGATGCCCTTTGGATTGTGTAATTGATCGGCTACTTTTCAGTGATGTATGATGGCCATTTTTTTTGACTTGATAGAGGATTGTATTAAAATTTTCATGGATGATTTCTCTGTGTTTGACCCTTATTTTTTATAATTGTTTATATCATCTCAATTTGGTTTTGAAGCGATGCAGGAGCACTAATCTTTTGTTGAACTGGGAAAAATGCCAATTTATGGTACAAGAGTGAATTATTTTGGAGCATAAGGTTTCGCCCAAAGGTATGGAGGTTGATCTAGCAAAGGTGGAAGTAATTACGAAATTACCTCCACCTAAATCTGTTAAGGTCGTTCGAAGCTTTTTGGGGCATGCAGGTTTTTATTGGAGGTTCATCAAGGACTTTTCAAAAATTGCTAAACCTTTGACAGACCTCCCAATAAAGGATGCACCATTTGACTTTTCTGATTCTTGCTTAAATGCATTTCTTGCTTTGAAACAAAAGTTAACTAGTGCACCCATCATTGTTTCTCCTGATTAGTCCTTACCTTTTGAACTCATATGTGATGCAAGTGATATAACAGTTGGGGCCGTTTTGGGCCAGAGGAAAGGTAAAATTTTCTAAACTATTTACTACACTAGCTGTGCTTTGAATGAGGCACAAAACAACTACATCACTACTAAAAAAGAGTTGCTAGCAGTAGTATTTGCTTTTGATAAATTTTGCCCTTACCTCATTCTCTCTAAAGTTATTTGTTATACTAACCACTCTGCTATTAAGTATTAGCTTGTTATACAGGATGTTAAGCTGAGGCTGATTCAGTGGATTCTTTTGGTACAAGGGTTTGATCTTAAGATACATGATAAAAAGGGGATAGAGAATCTTGTAGCTGACCACCTATCACGATTGGACGAGGTGTTAAAGCCTGCTACTGAGCGTGCCATAAATGAATCATTTCCTAATGAGCACCTCATTGTAGTCTCCTCTTTATCATGGTATGCTGATTACGTAAACTTCCTCGCAGGTGCATAGTGACATAACTAGCTCAATGAGTTGGACAAACTTCGTCTTGAGGCATATAAGAATTCCAAGCTCTATAAGGAGAGAACGAAGAAGTGGCATGACATGCGTATCAAACAATGTGAGTTTAAGATTGGGGATCAAATTCTTGTTTATAACTCATATCTTCGTCTCTTTCTAAGTAAGCTGTGGTCAAAATGGTATGGACCATATGAGGTTGTTAAAGTCTTACCATATAGTGTGCTTGAAGTTACGAAAGAAGGCCAACAACCTTACAAGATAAATGAGCAGAGAGTGAAGCACTATGAAAAAGGAGTGAAGCCTAAGCACCACTTTATCCGCCTCACCTAACCATGGCACCAACCCATAGTCAAGCTAATGACTATAACTTAGCACTTCACAGGAGGCAACCTATGTTTCTTCTTTATATATCTTATTTTCATTATTTTTGTTACTTTTGTTTTTTCTTTTAGATGCTACTCATTGGTTTTGGGATTTTTTAGATTCTGTTGCGATGCTGACTCTTGTGCTTCTTCTCTGCTTGACACTGTATCACTTTTCATCAGGTTGTGTTGCTCTTTTCTTTACCCCTTTATTTATTTTTCTTTTACATTGAGGACAATGTTTATCCTAAGTGTGGGGGGTACTCTTGTTAAAAAAAATTTGCACAACTGATGAATACTTGAGTATTGCTCGTAATTAAGCTAGAATTGTGTGTTAATTTCTTGATTATTCTGAGCTGATAGAGATATGTTTTAAAGGGGATTCCATCATTCATGAGTTGATTTTGTGTGAAACAATCTTGTTCAATGAAGTAAAGTGAAATTTAGCATCTTAGTTACAAATTAGCCATGTCTGCTTGCTTTTGTTCTCTTTATTAACATTAGCTAGAAAAGTGAGTTTTGAGCTTTAATGATTATATTTTTCATAAATAAAATCCTATTTTTCTTTTGGAGTGAGATTTCTCTTAATTGATGTGTGCTAGAACTTACTTTGATATCTTGTTGAGACTTTAATGATTCACATACATACTTGAATATGATTAAGGCAATTAGATTTAATCCTTTCTTGACTTTTAGAGTTGCATTGATAAAATAATCCCTTAATTACCCCATTTGAGCATGAAATTGATTTCTTTGAATACCCAATCGAATAATCAGGTTGGATTCTTTGGAGCATCTGATGTGTTGATTGAAACGTCATTAAGGGTTACTTTTGTCTTCAAGGGTTGAAAAAAAAGAAAAAAATTAAAAAGAAAAGAAGAAAAAAATGAAAGAAAAGAAAAAAATGGAAAAAGAAAAAAGAAAGAAAAAGTTTATTGGTGTAGAATAATGAGAATATTAGACTGAAAGTGAGAATTTGATATACTCTTGTGCATTATGCTCTATTTATCATCTTTTCTGTAAACATTATCTTTTTAGCAGGTTAGACTTGTATATGGTCATAAGGTAATATAATACTTGTTTAATATGTCTGTTGACTTTCGAGACATTTTGAGTTAATTTAGGCACTTTACCGCAACACAGAATGTGCAAAATGACTATTTTAACTCAAGAAAAATAGTATAAATACTAAATCAAAGGAAATGAATAAGGAAAATTTTATTAATAGTCACAAATTTGTGAAAGAGAATGTGGTTAAATTTTGAGGACAAACAGAGTCAATTTGGTATTTTTAAGGACACTGTAAAAGTATTTTAATACCAGATTGAGAAATGGTAAATATGGAAAATATTATGAAATCTTAGAATTTTCCTTAATGCTTATGGAGCTTGGAAAATTCATTTCTGATAAATTAAAGTGTCCTTAGCAAATAAAAATTTATCAGTTGAATTGTACCTTTCCATTTTATTTTCCTACTCCACTGACCCCACACCCTCATCATTGTTTCTTCAAGATATTTTCTCACTCTTCTCTCCCTCACTCTCTCAGCTGACTTGACCAAAAAGAGAAACAAATGAAAGAAAAGAAATAAAAAGAGAAAGAAGAGAACGAGACGGTAAAAAAGGCAGAAACGAAGAGAAAAGAAAACAGAGAAGGAAATAGAGAAGAGGAGAAAAGAAAAGAAGAAGAGGGGGTCATGAACCATGGCATAAAAATGGAGAAAGGAAAGAAGGAAGAAGATCAACAAGGAAGAAATAAGATTAAGAGCTATGGAAACCAAGGTAGGGAGATTTTCTCACTCTTTTCTTTTGTTCTTTTTCATTTCAAGATTTGATTCTTGATGTTTTGAGTGAGATTTTTGGTTTGATGATGAAAGATTTAACCTTTTGTATTTGATTCATGATGTGAAAATCTGATTTCCCCTCTTGGTTCTTGATGATTTTCAAGATTGAAAAGGGGTATTGAAACCACCTTTGATTTATGATTTTGGATGAGGATTTTGATGCTTGAATAAGATAACTTTGATAATTTATTTATGATTTTGAGCTTAATCTTTGGAAGGCTTGAGATCTGGATCCAAAACGGGGGTTCTGGTTTAAGCGCCTAGGTGCTCTAAATTGAGCGTTTGAGCACCCATAACCCAGAATTACATTTCTAGATGCGCAATGAGCGCCCAAGCGCTCATGGTTGAGCGCCTAGGAGCTCATCTCCCAGTGCTTAGGCGCCAGACTGGCAGAATAAAATTTCTGCTCTATTTCTCAAAAATTTGCTTTCAAAATGCAATGCAATACCATATTTGAGATATATTAGATGAAAAATAGCATAAATAATGTTATGTAAATGATGCTTACGCATGAGTTTTATTGATGAATACCAGGATTTGGTAGAATGATTATATATATATATATATATATATATATATATTGAACATGGATTTGAGATGAACTAAATGATGCTTGATTGCATAATATGTTTGCATCAAGTGAGATTGATTGATGATATTTGAACACCCATGACGGGAATGATTTAATTATGCATTATGTTGCATGACGATTTGATGAAACGATTTTCTCTTATGGGTATCCACTTTGTGGAACTAGGCCGAATTGGATTTTGGATGTACTTGTACTAGGGTAAGTCTTGGTTAATGGTAAGAGAATATGTGATTTTCTCTATACCAGAGTAATTGAGGTTAAGGAAGAACCTTCCTCTTTGCTTGAGCTTCCCTAGTCATTAACTGGTGGAGGATGAGTGTTTCCCTCACTACTTGGGGTAATCCTATATCCTGGATAGTTTGAGTAACGTACCTCTAATTCTATTCCCAATGATTGATATTGTGAGATAACGTACCTTCTCCTTATCATGATGGATTGAAGTCTAACCTTAGCTTTGATATTGAGGAGACGTACTTCCTATAAGCTAGAAAAGGGAAGACTGAGCCTAGTTACCCGGAGTAGTTCTGTGTGGCGACGTACGACCATGAAGAGGTTGATGTGCACTAACCTAAAAGCAAATTACTACTAAGAAAAATGATTTTGTAATGCTAGCATGAACAAGAGATGAAACATAATGATTTGATGACATAGATTCCGATTTAATGATTTGAGTCTTAATGACTTTGGACTTAATGTGATTTTTGACGATTATGAATGATTTTCATAATGATAAATGGATTATCTATTTTGGGAAGAGGAATGACCCAATTTGACTTTTTGCTACCTTCCTAAATTATAAAGATTACTTTTAAAAAGTTGAATTTTTTCCTGAAATAGTTGAAATTATGGTGATGACATGTTTTTAAACACACTACTGAGAATTTTGATTCGCACCCCCTACATCTATGACTTGCCATGATAATTCCAAGAAGGATTCTCAATGGGCAGGCAAGATGAAGCAAGATGGAGCTTAGAAATGAGAAGATATTTTTGTTAGTTGTTCTAGATTTTGTAAATAGGATGATATATCTATATTAAGTACAGTGATGAAAACTTTGTATAGAAATTCATTTCGTATATTATTTATTGTAAGTTTCCGCTAAAGGCTCATATTTTGTATATTATTAAATTATTTATTTGAATAATTTGTGGATATTCATAAGTAACATTCTAAATTCTAATTACTGATATGTAAACTGGGTACATCATTAGTATTAGTTTTTGGGACGTTACATTTTCAACCTAATTCTGCTTTGTATCGATTTATTCATGAGCATTACCCTTGTTTATCTTTTTCCTACCTTTCATTATACCCTTTGTCTCGTTTCAACCAAAGAAAGTCCTTTTAATTCTTGTGCTGTATGTGAACTTGGAAGTAGAGTTGAGATTGATAACCAAGCCTATGATATTATATTTTTTAAGAGAAATTTGAGTGATCTCTTTATCCTTAAACACTTGAGCGATGAAAAGATGAGTGACCTCAATTGGTTAGTAAAGAGAAAAGTTGTAAGCCGGATTGAAGCCTCTAATTATTTTAGGTGTTAAATGATCTTGCTTGATTGAATTTGATTCCTGAACTTGAATTTTAAATTGTGGAATTTCCCTTAATTCATGCTTTTGGATGTTGAGTTTAATCTTGTTTTTTTATTCTTATTCTTTACTTGAGGACAAGTAAAACTCAGGTGAGGGGGGTTTAATAAGCCTATATTTATAATCTTATACCAAATAAATTGTGGTGATTTGCTTATGTTTATTAATGAATTTTAGATGAATACTTATCATTATCTTCGTATTTGTAAATTGAATGAGATTTATCGAACTTGGAGTGAAAGCATGTAAAGACACCGTGTTACTGAGCATTTTTACAAGGAGGAAAAACACAAAATTCTAGTTTCCCAGCACTTGAGCGCTGGGAGTGAAGCGCCCAAGCGCTCAGAACGTATGCAACAACGTTGTCTCAATGTCTCAGCGCCTGAGCGCTGAGGAAGCAGTGCTTGAGCATGCAACACGTTATACAATGTGAATCTAGTTTAGTGGCTCAACGCTTGAGCGCCCATAAATCAGCGCCTAGGCGCTAGTCGCTTAACAACTATATGATTTTTGATGAAATAGAGAAGTTACGCCATAATACAACACACATAACATAATGCGCAGAAAATCCCTAATCTTGAGAGAGCACTTTTGCAACAGCAGACCTTGGAGGACAGCTTCAAATTGGGGATTCAATTCTTAAAGGCTTGAAGATCATAATTACCGTAAAAATAGGTTTTGATTTCTCTTTCCCTGTAGTTTTCTCCTTTCTTTGGATTTTCTTTCCATGGGTTTGTGTTTTGATATAAGTTTATTTATAATGAATATGATGAGCTAAACCCATAGCTAGGGCTATGGGGGATTTTGTTTTCCTAATTATTTGGGTTTGATCTCAAATTTGATTAAGGTAATTTCTTTTGAGGTTTATTATATTGCTTGTATTCTTGTCAGAACTTGATCATTTTTGGCATGTTTTAATTTATTGTTTGACCGATGACCATCCGTACTCAATCAGTGGACTTATATGATAAACCTAGGATTAGATTGGTAAATGACCAAACATCAATTTATTTCTACCAATGAAATTAATGATTATGTTTGTTTATCTCTTGAATTGGGCTTAATGCATCCTTAATTAATTCAACTAAATGACCAAATAGGTGATTTAATTTAGGAATAGAATATTATTTCATCCATGACCATTAAGATTCAATATCAATTAAGAAAATATTGACAAAAGAATTACCTTACATCAGAAATGAGTGAAAATCTGATTAATTGGATTTAAGTGAACCTTGCGCCCTAGTCTCTCTCTAATTGATTCATCTCTACATTGTTTGATTGTTCATCTTTCTTCTTTATTTTTGATCTAATTTTATTTCGCGTTTCTTCTTACACTTCCAATTGTTTCAATAACCAAGGGCTTAATGAATCTAATAATTACCTTATTCCTCGTGGGATCAACAATTGGGACTCAAGTCCTATATTACTTTGCGATAGAGTGCACTTGCTCTTAGTGTATTTTACGCATATCACATCCCTGCCGTGATACTGAAAACCAACAGGATTGGAACCAGGATAATCAAAGTGGGTGCAATCGAAAAGATTGACTTGTAAGTACCATCTCTAGAGGGTTTGCAAGGTGGTGGGTCATCTAGTAATTCTCAGAAGAAAGCATTACAGACGATGATATTAAGCATTTTCGGCTCTACGTGCAAACGCCTTACTGAAGAAAGGGAGGAACCACCCATCTCCTTTTCAAACAAGGACTATGACGATATTATCTGGGATCACGATGACTAGCTGGTTATCTCCGGAATAATATCAAACGCTGAGGACTGGCGTATCTTGGTCAATCAAGGGAGCTCGGTAGATATCATGTTCATAGATGCCTTTGAGAGATTGGAGTTCCTCTTATCTGCATTAACACCTTATGAAGGCGAGCTCACTGGATTTTTTGGGGAAAAGGTTACCTCGGTGGATTACTTTGAAACATTCTAGACCCTAAGTGACAAAAAAAATCCTACAAAACTGTAAAAGTCAAGTTTCTGGTTGTGGATTGCCCATTAGCATAGAATATTATCCTGGGTCACCCTAAGCTGA
The DNA here is from genome assembly GCA_029884595.1 of Ormosia semicastrata. Taxonomy (NCBI): domain Eukaryota; kingdom Viridiplantae; phylum Streptophyta; class Magnoliopsida; order Fabales; family Fabaceae; genus Ormosia; species Ormosia semicastrata. Next base: position 48,929,435 of record JAQQTO010000053.1, on the reverse strand, counting down.
ATGGTATTGCCACTGTAGCATCTACCACTCACAAGGCCATGAAATTTCTCAATAAGAATAATGAAGTGGTCATGGTTAAGGGCGATCAGATCGCAACACGCAAATGCTACAATGAAAGTTTCAAGATCTGTAAGACCCCCAGGAAAACCAAAACACGCGCATCTAGCCCGACCCTGGATCAAGTAAACATCCTAATGACCGAGCTAGACATATGTGAAGAGATCTGGGGCACCAGACCCCAGCCAGAAGGAGAGCTGCTCCCACTCTAGCTGGGTGACAAGCCTGATCAAGTCACCAAGATAGGCGTAAGAAAAGGAGAATCACCAGCTTGTAGAGTTCTTACAAAAAAAAAGATTTTTTTGCACAGACATCCTCCGATATGCCTGGGCTTGACCCTATTTTCATCTGCCATTGTTTATCTATTAAACGGGATGTGAAGCCGATCTCCCAGAAGAAAATGAAAGTTGGCCCTGAGAGACAACAAATTTTTGAAGAGCAAGTCAAGGAGCTACTCAATGCCGGCTTCATCAGAGAGATTTCATACACTACATGGCTCTTTAATGTGGTCTTCGTAAAAAAGTCAAACATAAAATGGTGGAAATATGTGGACTACACAAACTTGAATAAGGCTTGCCCTAAAGATCCATTCCCCCTTCGTAACGTTGACAAACTAGTGGACAACTCTTCCAACTTCCAGCTACTGTTCTTCATGGACGTCTACTCCGGGTACAATTAGATCCTAATGTACCCCAAAAATAAAGATAAAACCACTTTCATTATCGAAAAGTGAGCTATTGCTATAGGGTAATGTCCTTAGAATTAAAAAATGCAAGAGACACCTACTAGCAGATGATGAACTGCGTTTTTGAGGATGAAGTGGGGAGAATGCTCGAGGTCTACATTGATGATATGATAGTCAAAACCCCACAATCCGAATCACACATCTCAGACCTTGAAGAAGTGTTTGCCCAATTGAGAAAGCATAACATGAGGCTTAATCCAGAAAAATTCGCATTCAGAGTCTAGGCTGCAAATTTTTAGGCTTTATGTTGGCTCACCACAGAATAGAGGCGAATCTAGACAAATATCAGGTGGTGCTCAACATGCGTAGCCCTCGGAATGTAACATCCTATTCAACATGTTAGACTTGTAAATAGTTACAGAGGTAACTTAATACTTGCTTAACATGCCTATTTATTTTCGTGACAATCTGAGTTAGTTTAGACACTTTACTGCAAATCGAAAGGTGAAAACTAGCTTAAAATGATCTAAATATTAGCTTAAATGGTTTAGCTAATGAAAATAAATGTAGATAACTTATTTCTAAGTCACAAATAAGTATTTTGTGATGTGGTTAACATTTGAGAATAATCGAAGTCCATTTGGTATTTTTAGGCATATTGGTTGTGTGTTTTAGTGTCGAATTGACTAGTCAAAGATATAGAAAATATTGATATTGTCGAATTGACTAGTCAAAGATATAGAAAATATTGATATTGGTGAAATGACTTTTTTAATTAATCTTAGTATTTATTTTAAAGTTGTTCGAACTTGAAAATCTTGATTTAGCTAAAGTTTAGTATTTTTAGCAAATCAGGAAATATCAGTATCGTAACTAAAGACTTTAAACCAGTCACGGGTATAGCCTTTTGTTTGGACTTTTCTTTCATGATATTTGTTACTTTTTCCTTGTTTCTCATTGGTTCTTCGCGGTTGAAAACAGAAATGAAAACAACAATAGAGAAAGGAGACAAAGAGGAAGAACAAGAGAGAAAGAAGAAGAGATCAAAGGGGAAATCTAAATTCTGGTTTGAGACTCAAATTTACAGCCTCAAGGCAGTATCAAGAAGCTTAAAGGTAAGGGTTTTTGACGTTGAAAACACTTTTGTTCTCTTTTTCCATGTTAGGATATTTTGGGGTTTAATATGTCAAATTGAGTTCTTGTACTGTTTTAAGTGATTTTCTTGCTTGGATAAGTTTTAAATGTGGTTTATGACTTGTTCATGCTAAGAGATTGGATTAGAAACTGAAAATTCTCCATTTGGACCTAAAATGCTTTATGTGTTGATTTTAGGAGTTTGGATGAGTGATTTAGTGTTTTGATCTATTTTTGGTGAAATCAATTGGTGTTTTATGTTTCCTTCATGTTTGTGAACTTGTTTGGGACTTGAAATCACTTAGAGATTGGATTAGAATGGCCAAAATCCAAGAATTTGGCTAATGGAATAGTATCACCTTTTGTAGAATTTTGCTGAACTAAGTTCTTACTTGATATAATTGATTACAATGTCAATATAATCGATTACAAAGCCTCTGGAAGGGAAATAATCGATTACAAGACCAATGTAATCGATTACTAGAGTTTTGGAATTGATGTAATTGATTATGAGGGAAATGTAATTGATTACCAAGCTCCTAACTTTGTTGTAACAGATTACAACAAGGATGTAATCAATTACAAAGTCCCCTGTTTCTGGAGAAACCAAGTATTACTTGATGGGATCATTTTTGCAAGTCTTTTAGAGTGTATTGAGGCACTTTTTAGGATATTTCTTGGAGAGAATTATCAACTTGCATATATGAAAAGTTTGAGAATCCTTAGACATTCAAGTGTGATAAAATGTCAAGGTTAGTGTTTAGAACTTTGTTCAACATGAGGTTGATTTCTAAGTCACTTGTGAGTGATTTTGGAATGTTCTAGATACTGTTTAGCTAGAAATATGAACTTGGCTACCTTTGTTGGATAAGTGAGACTAAGATTCTTATGTTCTAGTGTACAATTTGTGGCTCAGAAGTTTGGTTTTCAAACCTGGTATTTGCTTGTTTTCCTATGTATTGTGACCATAGATGGTGTGCACAACCATATGACCTGAGAATAAGGTGTTGGATCCGAATTCTCCTTGTGGTTTGCTTGTATGGTCAGGGTTATCGGTGTATGGAGTTGGTAGTCGGTACTCTTACTTTTGTGAGGGAAACTGGTCCACACATTACCAGGTAGTGTTAGGGCTTGGATGTCTATCCTACTTAGTATATACAAGGAACGCGGTTCTTGGGGAAAAATAAGTAAATAGCTTGTGTTTTCAACTTAAAAATATGCATTGACATTGCACATCCATAAAATGTAGACTTTGTTTGAGCATAAACATACTTCATAACATGAGCATTGCATGGTTGACACTTGTACGGGCATTTGTCATGGTTTAATCGATTGATTGTTTGGTTGCTCATTTGATAATACCTTAGGATTGTATGAGCGATTCTTTGATATTATGAATTGTCCTTTACATTGAACGTATTTTTAGTGTTCAGTTGTATTATTTATTATAAATGATTAACTACTAATCTTGGTATGCTTATACTGAGAAATTGTGATTTCTCACCCCTGTGTATTTTATGTAAATCCAGTTAAAGTCCCTAAAAAGGGTAAGGGCAAGGAAAAGAAGAAGTAGAAGGCTTAGTTTAGTATTTTGTTTCTTTTTGGACTAGCTTGAATATGTGTATATTTCTAGTTGTTTAGAAACATTTATGTATACTTTCTGGCTTGTTAGTTAGTGAGAGTTGTATATATGACTTTTAGATTATTCGTGGCTCTCTATAATGACGATGTATGTTATTATGGGTTTGTATTTTTTGTATTTTTAGAAGTGACATGTCTGATGCGATTTATTTTAGAATATGCTGTTTGTTTTACGATAATTCGTATTAGGGTATTACACAGAACATTAAAGAAGTACAATAACTGACGGGATAGATTGCGGCCCTTGCAAGGTTCCTCGCTAAAGTTGCTCACAAATCTCTCCCCCTCTTTGTGGAAATAAGTTTGCCCTAAATGATTTAATATGTTAAGTTTTGATGATGACAAATACAAGACAAAAAGAACACTTTGCATATGTTCTTTGTTGCATCTTATATAAAGATATCCATTAGTAATTGATAAATATCTTATTTAGATGTATCTATAAAAGTCTTATATACATGTTAAACTAACTAGAGTTATACATTTATGAATCATGCATATGAAGATACTGAATTATGAATTTGGACTAACTATGCTTGTTTAAGTGAGCAATACTTTGTAGGATAGTCCAAGTACCAAGAGTGAGCATTGCAACAAGAAAGCAAAAGATCTAAATTAAGCTCAACTTAAGGAGAATGTGAATGCCTATTTCATAAAGGTATTGATAACATCAAAGTCATGTCAAAGACCAAGTCCAAAAGAAGATTAAATGGTATAACTTATAGGATTTAGGGTTTTTATGTAAAAAGCCTTTTAGATATCTCAAATATGTTTTTCAAATCTTTAAAAATGGTTTTCACATGCTAAAATACCCAACAAATAAGTTTTGAAAAGCTAGTCATGGTGGTAATTCAAATCTATGAAAAATAGCCAAATTTGAGTTTTGTAAAATTGACCTTTGATTACTCTTTTGGTCATAACTTTCAAAGTACTTTGAGTTTTGTTTTGAAACTTATTTCATTTGAAAATAGACTCAAATATCTTTCTAATGAGTGATCATTTGCTTTAAACGGATAAGAAATGAAGAAGTTATGATAATTTAAAATCAGTTTTTGAAACTAGAGTGATTTATTCGAATAAGGGATGTGTTATTCGAATAACACACCCTGGAAAACATTCCAGAACGTGTTTTTGAAAATTTATTCGAATAAGGGATGTGTTATTCGAATAACATACCCTAGAAAACATTCCAGAATGTGTTTTTAAAGATTTATTCGAATAACAAATGTGTTATTCGAATAACACGACTCAGAAAACGTTCCAAAACATGATTTTGAAGATTTATTCGAATGACAATGTTGTTATTCGAATAAACACAACCCAGAAACACGTAACGGATATTTTTTAAGCATTTAATGTGATATTAAATGGTACCCAATGTCTATTTTCTCAAGAACACTATAACTACATGGTTTTGGGTCATCGTTTAACAACACCCAACTGTTGAAACAATTCTTTTTTGCTTTAATTTGTGATTCATATTTTACCAAATTTCTGTACTCTTTTTCGTTAAAAATTGAGATATCCTTAGAGAGGTTCATAGAGTTTCAAATTGTATCATCTACTCTTGTGAAAGTTTCTCTTTTCTATACACTCTGATTTGTTGTAAAGAGGGTGAGACATCCCTCAAAGAAATTGTAAGGGTGAGGTATCCCTAACTGTCGAAGCTCAAGCACAAAGGGTGAGGTATCCCAAGGTGTGGTGAGTGCTCTATTATGTAAAGGTTTCAAGCACCTATTCAAGTTTGAAGTGATAGTGGAAAATCTCAGATGATTTACTTAAGGACTGGACGTAGGCCACAAGTGGTTGGTGGCTGAATTAGGATAAATTTTGTGTTTGCTCTTCTTAACTCAAACTCCTTTATTTCTTGTACTTTAATTATATATGTTTGAGTTGAATTTGATATCTAATTTATTTGCTTAATTTATCCCATAACCCAAGTTATTTTTTGAGTAATCTACAGTAGTTATACTTATTCCGCTGCATATGTTGATTGAATTTATCAAAATGTATAATTTCTTAATGTTGTTTTAAAAATTTGTAATCACCCAATTCACTCCCCCTCTTGGGTGATGGTTGCCATGACTAACAAGTGATTTCAGAGTTTCGTGCTCTGTTAAAAGCTTAACTGTTTGGATTTAAAAATTCTTGTTTATTTGGCAACTATTGAAAGCTTTTCAAAATGGAAGGTTTTAAAATTGATAAACCACCATTCTTTGATGGTGTGCATTTTGTTTATTGGAAAGCTAGAACAGAGTTTTATATGCAATCTATTGATTTGGATTCATTGGACGTTGTGCTAAATGGATTTGCTTATAAATCAAAATAAACTTGGAATAGCTATGATAAGAAATGTTTTTCCTTGAATATTAGAGCTATGCAAATTTTGAGAAATAGTTTGAATGATGAAGTTTATGCTAAAATTAAGAGTTGCTCTAGTGCTAAAGATATATGGGATGCTCTTGATGCTATCTATCTTGCAAACAATGATTTTTTGCATAAAGTTATATAGAGAGAGCAAGAAGAACAAAAGTCATGGAAGGAATCTTGTTATGAAAAATATCCTCAAAATGATGTTCAATTTGAAGAGGTGGCAAAACAAAACTAAATGGTATATACTCTTGAAGCTTTGATAGAAAAGAATAAGGATGATGATTCCCATGAAGAGTCATTCATGCAAGAAATTGAGACAACCTCTCACTTGACTCCAAAGAATTTTGAGGTAAATGATACTTATCTTGATTATGGTCTTTCCTATTATAAGCTACAATGCGCATATGATGAATTATGTGATGATCTGTTAAATTTAGAGAATAAAAACTTATCTTGTTTGGAAAACATTTCCTCTATTAAAAATGAAATTAAAATTTTAAAAAATGAATATGTTTTTCTTAATGAGGAAATGCCTTTGAAATGTGAAATCTCAACTTCTTGTGAAAAATGCATTGATTTAGAAAATCAAGTTAAGGACTTATATTCCAAATTCGCCAAAGCTAATGATTCTAATTGCTTACATTCCATGCTTGTTAATGAGAATAAAATTAGTGTTATTCCATGTGAAAATTCAAGTAAGGCTTATGGCAAAAATAATTTAGAATATAAAAACAACAAAATGCTTAAGTTTTTCAAAAATAATATTCAAAGGAACAAACCATCATTAAATTTAATTATTTGTAATTTTTGTGGTCATCTAGGACATATTTCTCATTTATGCAATCATAAAAGAAATTCTTATATGAGAAATAGTATGGTATAGGTTCCTAAAGATTTTAAAGGCTCTAGTACTAACATTCAAGGACCCAAGATGAAGTGGATATTAAAATGTCCTCCTAGTGTTTCAACTATGCAGAAAATCTCTCAAAAGGATGGACTAATTGGTCAAAGAAAAAAGGAGTCATCAAGGAGAATGCTTCCAAAACTCAATGGTAGACATCCTGGTCATGAAGGCAAAGATCCTTCAACTGAAACTTCTCACATACATAATGTGAAACTTGCAAAGTTTAAAACACCAAAAAAGAAGCAATGGGTAAGGGAAAAAGTTTCCTTGATTACCAAGGCCAAGGTGTGCTTGAAGGCCAAGAACTCACTTTGACATCTTGAAAGTGGCTACTCCAAGTATGCTACTCCAAGTACAAATACCAGAAATAATTTCAAGCTCTCTTCCTTGTCTCCATAAAGCTTGGACTTGCAATCTTTGAATAAGTGGAAACTTGTATTATGTTTTTCTAGCTTTATGTCTTGAAAATATTTTTACATGTTAATATGCTAGATAAATATGCTCCTTGCTTGAAATGACGTGTCTAATAATAATATCCTTGAGCTTGAGTTTTTTTATCAATCATACATATAATTGAATATTTGTATTTATTGCTTTATCATTGATTTATTACTCTTGAATTATTACTGACTTAAGCATTGGAGGTATCCCAAAACTTGTTTTGCAGGTATCTCATCTTTGGGTATGTTTCCTTCTCTCTAATTGTATCACTGTATATACCTATTAATGTTTTTTTGATAGGTTTATTCGAATAAACTTGTGGTTATTCGAATAAACTTAATCAGTTGCGTGTAAAAATGTGTTGCGTATCAGTTCTATTCGAATAACATTCAATTTATTCGAATAACCTGAGACTAGCAACCACAGTTCTTATATTCGAATAACGTTTTCTAGTAGCACCTCATAGTTGTTGTTTCGTATGCTTTATTCGAATAGATCATATCTTATTCGAATAATGCTTAACAGAATCATTCTCAAAATTCTGTTCTTTTCTGTGTTATTCGAATAACCATATGGTTATTAGAATAAAGCTTAACAGTAAGCCAAGTCTGAATATTTTTATTCGAATACTACAAACATTATTTGAATAAAGTCTAACAGAGAGCTACATCTGTTGGCTTTTCACAAGTCTATTTGAATAAAGAACCTGCTATTTGAATAAACACGAGTTATATGAAGGGTTGTATGCTTTTCTTTGTTTGTTTTGACTAAAATTATGCACTTAATGATATGTATGTAAAATGCAAATGCTTAACCAAATGTAATTAGCTATTCTTTTGATGATTATATGTACTTAGCTAAATTGATCAATGAAATGAAATATCTTTTACCCTTGTGAACTAATTTGTTGTTTTATTATTTTTGAGTGCTTATTTGCTTATGAGTTTGGCATAATGACTAACATCTATGGATCCAAAATTGATGGATACCAAAAAAAGTATTTTGAATTGTATTGTAGGGTGATAACTATCTCAAGCAAGCATTTAAATGGAATAAGTTCATTCAACTTGAGGATAGTAAAGTTTAAAAGGATTCAACTTTTAAAAGGAGTGCAAAGAATCTCTATTCCCTCATGAGAACTTGAAGTTTGGAAGTTGGAGTCATCTACAAAAACTCAAAGAGTACACTTTTGGTGACATTAATCTCTTATCCTTATTTATGCTTTAAATTGAATATCATGTGATATTTAGTGAAATAGAGAATTGTTTTTATGCCTTTACATGCCTAGCATGATCATTGTTTGCTCAAAATGCCTATATAAGTTTTAATGATGATCATGTGTTTCTTGATAAACTTGAATCATATCTTAAAATGCTTTTAAAAATGTAATATGCTCTTATTAAATTCTTTTTGAAAGGGGGAGAAGTTCTTAAAATCTTTTTTGATTGATGGATTAAGAATAAAAATCTTTTGCCTTGCTTTACTTTATGGTATTGTGCTTACATGGTCTTAGCATACATATTTCTCCCTATCCATCTTGTGTTTCAACGAGGGGGAGCCTAGCTCTTAAGTTATTTATATCTCTTGCCTTACATCCTTGTTTGATTACATAAAGTGTTTTATTGCTATCATATGCTAAATGTTGACATACAAAAATACGACAAGTATTACATGAATAATGTTCTACATCTTGAAAGCATGCTTGTTTTATTTCTCTATTATTGAATCATATGTAGAATCTATAAGGGGGAGAAATTATTATTTTTCTTTCTAAACATTTTTGTTGATGTCAAATAGGGGGACTGAAAATTAAAAAGAAAAATATGTTCTTGAACTTATTGTTCGATATGCTTACATGAATATCCATTCTTGTATATTGCTCAACATATTTTTTTTTGGTGATTTGTCATCATAAAAAAGGGAGAGATTGTGAAAATAAGTTTACCCCCAAATAGTTTAATATGTTAAGTTTTGATGATGACAAATACAAGACAAAAATAACACTTTGCATATGAAGATATTGAATTATGAATTTGGACTAACTATGCTTGTTTAAGTGAGCAATACTTTGTAGGATAGTCCAAGTACTAAGAGTGAGCATTGCAATAAGAAAGCAAAAGATCTCAATTAAACTCAACTTAAGGAGAATGTGAATGCCTATTTCATGAAAGTATTGATAACATCAAAGTCATGTCAAAGATTAAGTCCAAAAGAAGATTAAATGGTATAGCTTATAGGACTTAGGATTTTTATGTAAGAAGCCTTTTGGATATCTCAAATATGGTTTTCAAATTTTTAAAAATGGTTTTCACATGCTAAAATACCCAAGAAATAAGTTTTGAAAAGCTAGTTATGGTGGTAGTTCAAATCTATGAAAAATAGCCAAGTTTGAGTTTTACAAAACTGACCTTTAGTTACTCTTTTGATCATAACTTTCAAAATATTTTGAGTTTTGTTTTGAAAATATTTTATTTGAAAATAGACTCAAATATCTTTCCAATGAGTGTCATTTACTTTAAACAGATAAGAAATGAAGAAGTTATGATAATTTAAAGTCAGTTTTCAAAATCAGAGTTGTTTATTCGAATAAGGGATGTGTTATTCGAATAACATACCCCAGAAAACATTCTAGAACGTGTTTTTGAAGATTTATTCAAATAAGGGATGTGTTATTCAAATAAAACACCCCAGAAAACATTCCAGAATGTGTTTTTAAAGATTTATTCAAATAACAAATGTGTTATTCGAATAACACGACCCATAAAACGTTTCAGAACATGATTTTGAAGATTTATTCGAATAACAATGTTGTTATTCGAATAAACACGACCCAGAAACACGTAATGACTATTTTCTAAGTGTTTAATGTGATATTAAATGATACCCAATGGTTATTTTCTCAAGAACACTATAACTACATGGTTTTGGGTCATTCTTTAACAACACCCAACTATTGAAACAATTCTTTTTTGCTTTAATTTATAATTCATATTTTACCAAATTTTTGTGCTATTTTTCATCAAAATTTGAGATATCCTTAGAGAGGTTCATAGAGCTTCAAATTGTATCTTCTACTTTTGTGAGAGTTTCTCTTTTCTATACACTCTGATTTGTTGTAAAGAGGGTGAGGCATCCTTCAAAGAAATTATAAGGGTGAGGTATCCCTGACTGTCGAGGCTCAAGCACAAAGGGTGAGGTATCCCAAGGTGTGGTGAGTGCTCTATTGTGTAAATGTTTCAAGCACCTGTTCAAGCTTGAAGTGATAGTGGAAAATCTCGGGTGGTTTACTTGAGGACTAGACGTAGGCCACAAGTGGTTGGTGGCTGAACTAGGATAAATTCTGTGTTTGCTTTGCTTAACTCAAACTCCTTTATTTCTTGTGCTTTAATTATATATGTTTGAGTTGAATTTGATATCTAATTTATTTGCTTAATTTATCCCATAACCCAAGTTATTTTTTAAGTAATCTACAGTAGTTATACTTATTCCGCTGCATGTGTTGATTGAATTTCTCAAAATGTATAATTTCTTAATGTTGTTTTAAAAATTTGTAATTACCCAATTCACCTCCCTTCTTGGGTGATAGTTGCTATGAATAACACCCTTCAAGTTGTTAAAGAAAGGGATAAGTTTTGAGTAGACTTAGGAGTGTAAGGATGCCTTCACATCTTTGAAAAACCTCTTGTCCTTTCCCTCGATCCTCACAAGGTCAGAACTTGGTGAGACGTTGCACGTGTATCTCTTAGTTCATGAAGAGGCTGTAAGTTCAGTGCTTATTCGGGAAATGACTGAAGGTCAGAAGTCGGTTTATTATGTAAGCAAGGAGTTGCAAGGTCCCGAACTTTGCTATCAGAAAATAGAGAAGGTTGACTTTGCCCTCGTCATCACGGTCAGAAGGCTCAGGAAATACTTCCAATTCCATCCGATAGTAATAAGGACGGATCAGCCAATCTGCCAAATACTACACAAACTAGACCTAGCAGGAAGAATGATCGCCTAGTCCATCAAGCTTTCTGAGTTCAGAATTACATACGAGCCTAGGTTAGCAATCACGGCACAGGCATTCCGACTTCTTTGTTAAGCTTACTTTAGACTCTGGTGATCCCGAGGTAGTATCATGGATTGTGTTCATTGGTGGATCCTCTAACCCTAAGAGGATTGGTGCCAGGGTAATCCTTGAGAATTCTGAAGAAGTAACCATTAAGAACTCCCTGAAGTTTGAATTCCCCACTTCAGACAACTACGAAGAATATGAAGCATGCATCATCGGACTGGTACTGGCTAGAGAATTAGGAGCAACAAAGATTACACTTTGTAGTGACTTCCAGCTAGTAGTCTCCCAAATCTAAGGCGATTATCAGGCTAAGGAGCCCCTATTACAGAAGTACCTAGCGAAAGTACAATGGCTCCTCAAAAGCTTCCAAATAGTGAAGGTGGAGCATATACCATGATAACAAAATTCAAGGGTCGATCTCTTGTCCAAGTTGGCTAACACAAAGAGCTCAGGCAACAATCGGTCAGTGATCCAAGAGACCCTCTCATAGCCTTCTATCATGGACTCATCTATTTTTTAAGTAGAAGAACAAGACCATACTTGAATCACCTCAATAATGGAATACTTGCAGTCCAATATCCATCTTGAAGACCCAAAGGAAGCCTCCAAGTTAGTGAAAATCGTGATCCGATATACTATCTATGATGGGCGATTATACTAGTGTGGATTTTCTTCACCTCTCCTTAAATGCCTCATGCCAAAAAAATTAAAATATGTGCTGGCTGAGGTCCATGAGGGGAGCTGTGGACACCACTTAGGAGGCAAAGCTCTCACTTTAAAAGCACTCAAGGCTAGATACTATTAACCTACGATGGAGGCCGACTCTATTGTGCATGTCCAAGTCTGTGACAAATGCTAATGACATTCGGACCATTATCATGCTCCATATGAGGAATTATCCACGTCATCCATACCTTGTACATTTTATAGGTGGGGTATGGACATTCTGGGTCCGTTCCCTCAAACACCTGGATAGCTGAAATTCCTGGTAGTAGCCGTGGACTACTTCACTAAATGGATTAAGGCAGAGCCTTTAGTCACTATCACCTCTGCTCGGATCCAAATGACGCCACATCATTACTAGGTTTGGAATCCCAGAATCTATTGTGATGGACAATGGGACACAATTCAAAGACAAAGGGTTCAAAGAATTGTTAGCTGATTTGAAAATCAAACATCACTGTAGCACTGTTGAGAACCCCCAGACGAACGGACAAGCTGAAGTAGCTAATCGAGTTATTGTTTGTGGACTAAAGAAAAGGTTAGATGAAGTTAAGAGAAACTAGGATGAACAATTGAACCTTGTCCTTTGGGCCTACCAGACCACACCCTACTCTACAACAGGTGAGACTCCTTTCAAGCTCACTTATAGGTGTGAAGCTATGATCTTGCTAAAGATAGGAAAACCTAGTTGGTGCCTCCAACACTTCTCACCCGATAGTAACCTCGGATTGATCAGGGAATACTAGACCTTCTGGAAGAAAGAAGGCGCGTTGCCCAAATACGTGACGCCCTCATCAAGCAGAGGACGGCAGCACGATACAACCTAAATGTTATTCCTAGGAAATTTCAACCAGGCAACCTAGTTCTCCGTAGAGTTGACATTAGAGGTAGGAATGTCTCCCAAGGGAAGTTAGCTCCTAACTGGGAAGGCCCCTACCGCATCGTGATCAACACTGGTAAAGGAGCATACACATTAGAGACATTAACAGGCAAACCGGTGAAGAACTTTTGGAATGCAGACAAACTTAGAAAGTATTATAGCTAAGTACCTTCTAAGGCCTAGTCTCTTAGTTTACTTTATGTTTAATCTGCTCTAATTACTATAGGAGCACTTTGTATGGACCTTAGTTCCCTACCAAATTAATAAAGCAAAATGATTTTTACATATCTACTTCAACAATCATTGCGTGATTGTTGGCGGCATGGATGGTAAAATTTATGTCTAGCCATTATGGTACTCGCTGTGAGTTGTCTTATGCTAAACATGTTATGCAATAGAAAAATCCAAAGTCTTGGGAAAATTCATGCACTAAACCATAAAGATTAAAAGACTCCAGTTAAGGACCACTTAAAATTATGCCTAAGTTGAGTGGGATCCTAAACGCCAAAGCAATTAGTGACGGACCCCACACAAGGTTTTAATTATAAAGTTTACCTAAGTTAAGTGGAATCCTAAATGTCAAAGCAATTGATGATGGACCCTGGACAAGATCTTGATTTCAAAAGAACACCTAAGTCCTAAAGGGAATTCCAAGTACACAAAGGACGTCGGACCCTGGACCATAGTTTCTCCCATCAGAAAAACTCCTAAGTCCACGAAATGGTTATGAAAAGAACCATAATGAGTATTGGACCCAAGATCAACCATGGAAAATAAGCAGACATATAACAACAAAAATTGGCAATAAAGCATTTAATAGTACCCCGACAACTGGGGGAATTGTCTTTACAGAAGATAAAAAACCCCACGCAGGGGGCAACCAAATGAAACAAGTAAAGGAGGAGGAGGAGAAGGCTACTCCTCGCCCTCTTCCTTACCCGGGCTCCATTTCTCCTCATCCAAGACCCTTTCGGTCTAATCCAACGTTCCAGTTGAAGTCCTGGCAGGATAGGCCTCGGTGCCCGACTTATTAGATAGCCTCGCTGTAACCAAGCATCCATCCTCCACCATCTTATCGAGGCTCAGATCCCCTAAGGCCAGCTCAATCCCAAGGGTTAAAGTATTGGACTTGGGTGATTGCATTCCAAAATTATTCTCCACCAATGTTATTGCTAATGGAGAACAACTCTACGTTCTCTCTCTCCAAATTCATATTTGCTGCTTGAAGCTCGTCAAGGGCTTTATTGAATTGGACTTTCTTATTTCTCAGCAAAGACTTAGAGTCTGCAAGTTACTTTTTCAACCTAGCAATCTTGGCCTCTATCTCCTCTCTCCCTTTAAGAGCTATCTCTAGTTGTCATTTTCCCTCAGCTTCAATAGCTTTTAATTATCCTCCACATTCTTCTAGAACGATAGCACAATCTTCTCTAGAAGTCGGGCTTCGGCAACAGTCCGGAGGGTAAAGGTCTGAAATAATGATAAAGCATCGGGGACCCTATTTTGAGTGATGAGTTTGACAACATCATCACTCAAGAAGACTTTGTCAATAAAGTCCCACGGCAGTGCATCCCCAGTTATTAGTGGCAATGGATCGAGCCGGGCCCCTTTGAAATAAAGTCCCTCAACAGTAGGCCTGCTATGATCTTCTGCCACGGCACCCTCAACGGCTTTCCTTTTCCTCCCCTAGAGGAGCTATGCATTAGAATCCAATCTCGATTCTTGGATAACGAGAGCTGGACCAGAGGAGGCCGGAGGATGGCAAGATCCTGCCTTGTTCTTCTTTGCCCTTAAAGATTGAAGCGCCCAAATTGAGGACATGGCTTCTGCGTTAACGGCCAAGTTATCTACAAAATAGAAAGTGAGATTACGAAATGTGCAAGTAGTCAAATAAAATATCAAACAAGAGTAAGTTTGGTTAGTGTCATGCATAAGGCTAAATACGGACCATAGCCTACACTACTTAGAATGGCCCAGAGAGTGTCGTCCAGCACATCCTGAGAAAAGATGAGACTAACTTCTTCAACCTACGTACTAAAGAAATCAATGCACTCAATCTCATCGGCATCCAATTGGGGTCTTTCTTTTTCAATCATTTGAATAGAAGCGTGTCATGCCCCCTTATTCCAGTACATGCTGAACTTAGTCTCCTCGTTGTTATCCAGCCAGAAGGGGCAAGTGCCGGGAGTTGACATTAATTTAAAAAACTTCTCCTTGAAGTCCTTGTAATTGTCCTGGTAAACATGGAAGACCTTCCGACCCTGTCGTGGTTGTACTGAAAGCTAGGTCTTTTGAGCAGCATTACCGCCCTATAGACAGAACCAAGTACGAAAATAGAAAAATGATCTCTCTGACAACCACAACCTGACCAATCGACGTACTTTCTCGAATGTGAGAATGTTCACCCAGCCGTTCAGATGGATTTGGCTCGGAGCAACTTGAAGAATCTAGAGGATGACAAGCTAAAAGTCATTGAAGGGAAGCTGGAGCCCAAACTAAACAAAAAAGTCCTTGTACATGAACGTATAATGCACTCCCACCTGCTGTGTGGAGCCCACCCTTTCATTTTTCAGTGATAGAATCTGGAACTCATGATCCCGACTCCCCTTCTCAGTTAACATCAAGTAACCTTAGAGCTTCTCAAACTCTCTACCAGGTTAAAATTAGTATATCCGATCATAGGCATTTTCCGCGACCTATGGGTATACCAATCTCGGGCCACGTCAAATTCGGATAACGTTTTCCTCAACCGGCTCCCGAACTTCTGGAACTAGTGCTTCAAGTCTAGTCACTCTCCTTCTCTTGGCCATTTTAGTTCGTGGAAACACCCACAGAGGCTGGTGATCAAAATCAACCAACTTTAAAGATTAAGACATGGAAGGGAGCAAACAGAAAAGACTAATCATGCCTACACACTAGCCTCTACGCCCACCGAGGCTAAAAGCCTAAAAAAGACACCTCCACTGCACATAGTACGGTGGAAGAGGTGCTCCACAGGGCAATGCCATTGAAGAGACACAAGAACTGACATTCTTAACTCCTTTCATTAAGAAGTTGTAGGGAAGTGCACTCCAAAGAAAGGAGCACATGATTATACTACTCAAAAATGGTAGAAGCAAATAAAAGAAAGAAGAAATAGCTTGTGGGAAGTGAGAACAAATGGTTAACTTAGAGCCTAAACTTTTAGAAACTGATGGAAACTGATCTCCTCTATTGTGAAAGCCATCGAAAATTGTCTCAAGCCACCGAATTAGAGAAAGAAATAGTAAAAATGAACAAAGGAGGCCTTAACTTCAATTTATAGAGGCCAAAAGGTTAAGGGACAGTTCTGTCTTGATAGTTCATATTTCAAAAGATACTCATCATAGCGTGCGAGGCTCTTAGCACGACTACCTAACCAGAGCGTGCCACGTGGCCCTCACAGTTGTCATGACAATTGAAGGGACAGTTGCACAATAGGCCAAAAGACGTGCAATCTTAGCAAGACTGAGTCCAAAAATTTTCCACGAACCACATACTTTTACTACGGACCCCAGTTATAACGAAATGTCCATTCATGATAAAACGTGGAAGATTAATGCGGACTACGACATCCCCCAAGAAGGCCAAATGGTTGGACTCGAATGACTAAGTTAAAATTTTAACCCATCAAGGAGCACAGGCCCCGGAGGAAGGATTTCAAGCTTGCCACTTCGTTATACCAACTAAGAATCAAGTTGGGGCAACTTAGCATAATTATGGAACGAGTGTTGGACTCACCCCGGTAGAAAAAGAGTAATACGAATAACGGAAAGTGAAAAAGAAAAAAGAGAAGACATAAGATAGAATTCGGAAAGAATTTTATTCATTGATCTTGTTCCATACATCATCAACTTTTACAAAAAAAGAAGCAAAACTAAATCAGAAGTGTTTAAAAAAAAGTTATTATTTAAGAATGTGGGGAAGAGAACTAACATCACCATCACAGTCCCCAGGGTCATTGCCACCTCCACGGTTCCTCCGGAACCACATTAGTCTCTTCCCTGTTGAACAGGCTTTGAAGAACTTTGGTAAATCGGAACAGAACACTGCTTACGGACTCCAGAGTCACTACCCAATTCTTCTTCCCTGCCTCCTCCATAGTGATAATAAGGGTCAACATCTGCCTTGGAGCAGCCCCAGGAGAATGTATCACCCTAAATTACTCTAAGAAGATTTTCTATTCCAAAGGAGCAGCCCTCTAGCACAACTGCCCTTAGAGGACCTTCCTAAAGGCTGGCCTGGTGCCTCCAAATCACTCAAGAAGGAAGAAAGATAGGAATAGAGCGTCTCCAAGTGTCTCCATGCACCACAGTAGAAATATCACTCCTCCCTAGTAAGAGTAGGTAGATCAAACACTCTTTCGTACCCCGGGAGAGAAAGGCTTCTACCCCCCAGATACATGGCGACCCGGACATTACGCCGAGAAAGAAAGGCCTCCACCGGAGAAGTTAGTTGCAGAAAAGCAAACACTTTCAAAGATTTTGGGAAGAACAATAGGATGATCTTTGCAAAAGACAAAACCCTCCATAAATATACAAAAAATAAAAAAAATGACTCTCTAGAAGAAAATCATTCTCAAACAGAATTACAAAGCAAAAGGAATACAATGAAGAGAATGACAAATTTAATGTAAACATTCCCTATTTATAGAGAGAATGAAGCACTCTGATTAGTCCCGTAAAAGGTGAACTGATCGCATGATGGCAGCCACGTTTAACACTCCTAATTTCTGATTGGTCACAGGAGTAGCGAACAGTTAGGAAACTAGTACGAAACTGATACCCTCTTAAAAGGATCTTTAATACCCAATAAAGTCAAAGCAATAGTTTCCCAGAAAATCTCAGATTGTTATCACCTACAGAATCAGAGGTTGCGTTAAGAGTACTGAGGATACCTAGCGAACTATACGTGAAGGCGACTTGATACACCTCGAATGACGGAGCAATGTGAATGCATATTTATGTCATAAAGCATATCAAATGATGGTTTTAATGATAACAAAAGTCAAGATCAAGATCAAGATCAAAAGAAATGACCAAGATCAAAAGAGATCAAAAGAGGTATATTTGGTATAGATCATAGGCCTTAGAATCTAAATGTAAAATGCTCTCAAGTATCTCAACAATCTCCAAATGGTTTTTCAAAGATCCTTTTAAATTAACTTATAATTTAAAGTTAATCTTTTTAAGGTTATGTTGATTTCAATCTTGGATTTCGTAATTCAAATGTAAATCTTGTCAAAATCCAAGCTTCTATAAGTAAGAATTGACCAATACACTTAATAGGGCTTGAAAAATGTGTTCAAAGGACAAGGTAATTGATTACACATGTGTTGTAATCGATTACAAGCTAAACAGAGGCCTTATAATCGATTACATTGAGGCTGCAATTAATTACAACTCTGGCAGAGGCTATGTAATCGATTGCACAAGGCTGACAATTGATTACATCATTCCCAAAAGGCTAAGAACACGTTCTAAGAGCCAAGTAATTGATTACATGGACTACGTAATTGATTACAACTGGTCTGACACTACCCAATGGCTATTTTATCAGCATTTAATGCTGCCCATTAATGCACCCAACGACTCTTTTAATCTAAAAACTTATAAATACATGTCTTGGGTCTTCATTAATGGCTAACCAATAACTTGAAATATATTTCTATCACTCTAATCCAAAAATCAAATTTTCAAACCCTTATTGCTCTATTTTTGTAAATCACTTGAGATATTCTTGAAGAACATTCTAGAACTTCAATTTGTATCAACTACCCTTGTGAGAGTTTCATCTTGTATATACTTTAATTCTTTGTGAAGAAGGTGAGGCATCCCTCCAAATTGTAAAGGGTAAAGTATCCTTAGTTAGTAAAGAGGGTGAGGCATCTCTCAAGGTTGTAAAAAGTGAGGTATCCCTTGTTAGTAAAGAGGGTGAGGTATCCCTCAAGGTTGTAAATAGTGAGGTATCCCTTGAAGTTGAGGCTCAAACACAAAGGGTGAGGTATCCTAAGGTGTGGTAAGTGCTTTATTGTGTAAAGGTTGCAAGCACTCATTGAAGCTTGAAGATATAGTAAAAATCTCGAGTGATTGCTTGAGGACTGAACGTAGGCCACAAGTGGATTAATGACTAAACTAGGATAAATCTTGTATTTAATCTTCTCAACTCTATCTCTTTACATTTGTGCTTTAATCTTATATGCTTGCTTGAATACTTTCTATCTTGTCTTATTTATTTGTGAGTGAGTTATTTAATCTCATCTATCTATTCACTTCAATTAATCAATAGCTTCAACGAAAATTGGTAATCAAGTGTTTTGCAAAAGATTTGCTAAAATATTTTACAAACATAATTCACCCCCTCTTGAGTATTGAGGCCATTTGGTAATAAGTGGTATCAGAGCTAGGCTCTTGTGTAAAGAGTTTAGTAGCTTCAAGAGAAAGTGATGCCTCCTCAAATGATTTTTCATAAAGTTCTTCTCTCTATAGACCTCCCTTTTTCAATGGGGATGGGTATGCTTATTGGAAAGAACGAATGAAATTTTTTATTGAAGCTATTGACTTAGATGTGTGGGATGCTATTGAAAATGATCATTTTGTCCCCACACAAGTTATTAATAGTGTAAGAGTTAACACACCAAGAAGTGGATGGACTGATGATGTTAAGAAAAAATGTCCAATACAATTTGAGAGCCAAAAATATCATTACCACAACCTTGGGGTATGATGAGTTCTTCAGAGTCTCAAATTGTAAATCTGCCCAAGAAATGTGAGACACTCTACAAGTAACCTATGAGGGTACTAGTGAAGTGAAAAGATCAAGGATAAATACTTTCGCTCATGAGTATGAGCTTTTTAGAATGAACTAAGGTGAAAGCATTCAAGAAATGCAAAAATGGTTCACACATATTACTAATCATCTTGCTTCATTGGAAAAGACTTTTCCTAATGAAGATCTTATTAACAAAGTGTTGAGATGTTTAAGTAGCCATTGGCAACCTAAAGTGACAGCTATTGCGGAGTCAAGAAATCTTTCAACTATGACCCTAGTCATACTTTTTGGCAAGCTCCAAGAACATGAATTAGAATTGAATAGACTCAACTAAAGTGAGGAGCTTGACAAGAAAAAGAAGGGAATAGCTCTCAAGGTCCCTTCCTCCATGGTCAATGATGATGATGATGAAGATGATGGAGATGACTTGAAAATAAATGAGGAGAATCTTGGTCTTCTAATAAAGAAATTTAGAAGATTCTTCAAGAAGAATGAAGCTCAAAGAAGACCTCCCTTTCCCCAAAAGAATGTCTATCACAGAGGGGAAGGAACCTCATCCACTCCTAAATGCTATGAATGTGGAGAATTGGGACACATGATGATGGAGTGTCTAATTTATAAAAAAAAGCCAAAAAGTATGAGAAGAAAGAAAGAAGAGCCTACATAGCTTGGGATGATAATGACATGGATTCAACTGATAGCTCGGACAATGAGAAAGCCAATCTATGTTTCATGGCTAGAGGAGAAGAGGAAGATGAAGATGACATGGAGGTAACATCCTCAAATTCTGAATCAAACTCTTCCTCTTCCTATGATGAATTGCAAGATGTATTTGAAGAATTGCATAATGAATCTATGAGTCTTACAAAAATGATTTCATGTTCAAAGAAAATAATTTTCTCATTTAAAAATTAAATTTCTACTTTAAACAAAGAAATTGAGGAATTAAAATTAGAAAATAAAACTCTTGGGTTGATAGATGCAAATTCTTCATGCATAACATGCTCTTTATATGAAAATGAACCTATATCCTTTTCTTGTTCATCATGCAAAACTTTTGAAAAGGAAATTGAAGATTTGAAAATTACTTTTTTAAAATTTATCTTTGGAAGAGATAATTTGAATATATTACTTGGGAAGCAAAGATGTGTTTTTCAAAAGGCTGGTTTAGGGTACAATTCCAAAAACTAATAAAAACTTTACAAGAATTTCTTTGTTCCCACAAACACATCAAGTGTTTTCATTGTGGCAAGAAAGGACATAGTGCATCAACTTGCAATGTAATGAAGAATATCAATAATAAGTTAGGGACTAAAATGGTTTGGGTTTCTAAAGGCACTTTACCAAAAGTTAACACACAAGGACTCAAGTAAACTTGGGTACCAAAAGCTAGAAATTGAAGTGTGTTGTAGGTTTGCTTGAAGGCCAAGAGCTAACTTTGGAATCTTACAAGTGACTGTTCCAAGTACAAGACCAGAAAATACTTCAAGTTCTTTTCCTTGTCTCCAAGAAGCTTAAACTTGCAATCTTTGGATAAGTGGAGACTTGTTCTATGCTTAATTTGCTTCTAGCTTCATATCTTGAAAAATATCTTTATATGTGATTATATAATAGATAAGTTCACTTCTTGTTTGAAATAGCATATTTGATGAAAATATCTATGAACTTATTTTTTTTTTGGATCTTTCATACACAAATTCATTTTACTGCATAACTTCATTTGCTGCACCATTAGATGTTTGCTGCATAATGTGTTATTTGCTATATAATCTATCATTTTGATGCATAATTTGTTACTTTTGGTGCATAAAGTTGTAATCTTCTGCAAAATCTAAAATTTGCTGCATAAGTTGATTGATTTGATGCATAATATGTCATTTCTGCTGCAAAATTACTTTGCTTCAATCACTTTTGAATCCAATACTGACTTGAGCGTCGGAGGCTCCCCTAAGTTTGTTTTGCAGGTACTCCATCATGACTAAGTCCTCCAAGTAGCTCAAAATTCACCAATCCTGGTAAAATGGCTTGATCTTTGACAAAAATGATGATTTTGTAAGAACATGTGTTTTGGATCAAGAATTTGTCAGTTTTTATGCTTGCATGATGTTTAGAATTATTTTGGAAAGTTTTGGAACCAATTTGAAAGCTTTTGAGTTTGGTCATTTACTGTTTGAAGTGCAAAAACTGGATTCAGCAAGCTTGTAATTAATTACAAGACCTTTGTAATCAATTATAGAGGCTCTGAGAGTGTGTAATCGATTACACACACTATGTAATCGATTATAATGTTTCCAGAACTCATGTAATCGATTACACTCACCATGTAATCGATTACAAAGCCCACAGAAAGCGTGCAATCGATTACACACCTATTGTAATCGATTACACAAGGGTTTAAAAGAGTCCTAGACGTGCGAACAGCCTTTTCTGGCCTGTAACTAATCCTTTCTCTTTAATGCTTAATTGTCTTATATACTTATTTGAAGATTGAAAAGTTAAAAATTATTTGTCTTCTTCTTTGAAATTGCTTGATATGTTCATATCTTGAAAACAAGAAGTAAATGATTCATTTTGTATATTGAACTTGTCTTTGAACTTCAATTATTTTTACAATGAAGTATATCTTGAAATGAATCATAAATGTTCAAAAGTTATAGTTCCATGATTTTTCAATTCTTTCATTACAATAAGGAACTTTTTGTTCTTGATTGGCATGAGTGCATACTAAAATTCCTTACTTGATATAACATGCCTAACATGATCATTGTTTGCCTAAAATGCCTATATAAGTTTTGATGATGATCATGTGTTTCTTGATAAACTTGAATCATGCCTTAAAATGTTTAAACCATATTTTTGGATTCAAATGCATATGTACTTCATGCATTCTTGTTAAAGCTAACATTGCATGGTTGATAATGTGGTACATGCTTTACATTGTATATCAACCTAAATTATGTTTGTAAATGGGCTTAAATGATATTTGATGACAGCTTATGATTTAGAGAACTTTTGAAGTTAGCTTTGCAAGTGTTTCTATGTGTTTCAATTATTACCATCAAATATTGAAATGTCAAGCATATATGGATAAATGAGAAAAGTTGAATGAAGAAGGACATAAGGAGACTTTCGTCAAGTGCAATGAAATGGAATACTCAATGGAAGAAAGCTCAAACTCAACGGACAAATAAACGAAGAACACTCTAAAGAAGTATCACTCTCTCAATAAGTATCTTTATCCCTAAGCTATTATGGTATTCTATATGCTATGGATTATATTATGCTTATTGATAATTTGATCTTAAATGATTAGATGCTTTCTTTACATGAAAAGTATGCTTAGCATTGACAAAGTGATTAATTAGATATCAACTTGTTAATTTTGTCATTGCATATAGGGTGGTTGATGCTAGTCTTATACATACTTTGATCCCTATAGCATATTTCATCAAGGTGAATGATTGATATCTATGATTCTCTTGATCTATGGTTTCTTAGTGGTATAACACCTATAAGAATCATGTTCTTCCTTTGAAAAGAGTTTCTTAGTTAATTAAAAAGTTTTTTTAAAGCAAAATCTCTTATTATATTTGAAAGAAGCTTTTCAAATTCCATATCCTTGAAAATCATTTGAACTTGTCTTAATACCTTGAAAGTATTTTTACCTCCTAATTGTCTTGAAAATTTGGAAATCATTGGATATGTGCTATAAATATAGTACTCTCTTCATTGCTTTGAAAAGTTTTATTAAATCTTGAGAAATTGTTTAAGAAAGTTTCCAAATAAATTTTTTGAAATGTTTTATAGAGACCATCTTAATACTTCAAAAGATAAACCTTATTCTTTAAAGTATTTTTTTTTCTCAAGACTCTTGTTCAATGAGAAAGAGAGGAGATGTACTTTCAAATGTTCTTTTGACTTGGGTTTGATCACTCTTAAGGAATACGTGATTTTAATATAAAACTTCTTTACCCTTCTAAAATACTTTTGAAAATGTAATGTGTTCTTATAAAATTCTTTTTGAAATAGGGGAGAAGTTTAAAAATGATTTTTAATTGATGAATGAAGAATAAGTATCTTTTGCCTTGGCTCACTTTATGGTAATGTTCTTACATGATCTTGGCATACATATTTCACTTTATCCATCTTATGCTTTAATGAGGGGGAGTCTAACTCATTGCATCTTATCACTTTTATAATTTTGTATATGACTTTGAATCTTTTGGTATTAATTTTTATTCAATCTGTTTTTTTTGCTAGTTCATATACATATGTTGTTGTTTTGATCTGTTTGGGATAATTATACTCTGATTTTGCTTTGACTGAATAAGGTAATTATGAAAAATGTTGCTGAAATTTTATTGGTATTATTAACAAATTATTGAATGCTTATATCTTTTTGATAATGCCAACGGGGGAGAGATTAGAGAGTTTATTAGACCATATGCTTTGCATGAGTATGGGGGAGTTTTTACATGCAAAATTGTTTATCCCATCTCATGCATAAACTACAGGGGAGAGTAACGCTTAAATCTCTTATATATACATATACATGCTTTGCTCTTTTCTTATGTTATTTTGTCATCATAAAAAAGAGGGAGAATATGAATGCATGCTTATGTCATGAAGCATATCAAATGATGTTTTTGATGATAACAAAAGTCAAAATAAAGATCAAGATTAAAAGAAATGACTAAGATCAAAAGAGATTAAAAGAGGTATATTTGGTATAGGTCATAGGCCTTATAATCTAAATGTAAAATGCTCTCAAGTATCTCAACAATCTCCAAATAGGTTTTCAAAGATCCTTTTAAATCAACTTATAATTCAAAGTTCATCTTTTTAAGGTTATGTTGATTTCAATCTTGGATTTCGTAATTCATATGTAAATCTTGTCAAAATCCAAGCTTCTATAAGAAGGAATTGACCAATACACTTAATTAGGCTTGAAAAAATGTGTTCAAAGGACAAGGTAATCGATTACACATGTGTTGTAATTGATTACAAGCTAAACAGATGCCTTGTAATTGATTACAAGGCTTCTGCCATGCTTGTAATCGATTACAAGCATGGCAAAAGCCTTGTAGTCGATTACACTGAGGCTGTAATCGATTACAAGTCTGGTAGAGGCCATGTAATCGATTACACAAGGCTGGTAATTGATTACATCTTGTCTAGAAGGCCAAGAACACATTCTAAGAGCCATGTAATTGATTACATGGACTATGTAATCGATTATAACTAGTCTGACACTGCCCAACGACTATTTTATTAGCATTTAATGCTGCCCATTAATACACCTAACGACTCCTTTAATCTGAAAACTTATAAATACATGTCTTGGGCCTTCATTAATGGCTAACCAACAACTTGAAACATATTTCTATCACTCTAATCCGAAAATTAATCTTTCAAACCCTTATTGCTCTATTTTTGCAAATCACTTACGATATTCTTGAAGAGCATTCTAGAGTTTCAATTTGTATCAACTACTCTTGTGAGAGTTTCATCTTATATATACTTCAATTCTTTGTGAAGAAGGTGAGGCATCCCTCCAAATTGTAAAGGGTGAGGTATCCCTAGTTGGTAAAGAGGGTGAGGTATCCCTCAAGGTTATAAAGGGTGAGGTATCCCTTATTAGTAAAAAGGGTGAGGTATCCCTCAAAGTTGTAAAGGGTGAGATATCCTTTGAAGTTGAGGCTCAAGCACAAAGGATGAGGTATCCCAAGGTGTGGTGAGTGCTCTATTTTGTAAAAGTTACAAGTGCTTGTTGAATCTTGAAGATATAGTGAAAATCTCGAGTGATTGCTTGAGGACTGGACGTAGGCCATAAGTGGATTGATGGCTGAACTAAGATAAATCTTGTATTTGATCTTCACAACTCTATCTCTTTACATTTGTGCTTTAATCTTATATGCTTGCTTGAATACTTTCTATCTTGTCTTATTTATTTGTGAATGAGTTATTCAATCTCATCTATCTATTCACTTCAATCAATCAATAGCTTCAACGAAAATTGGCAATCAAGTATTTTGCAAAAAGATTTGCTAAAATATTTTACAAACTTAATTCACCTTCCTTTTGAGTATTGAGGCCACTTGGTTACACAACAAGGTAAGCAAAGCAATATCAAACCCCGACCTTACATGTTAACCTCGAAAGAATTCTATGCTTCACGGACCTTGGCTTTCTGTGTAAAACATCTGAGATTTGATGTCAACACTAGGACTCCTTTGTTCATCGCATGCCTTGTGATCTGTCTGAAACTTATATCTTAACACTCAGTTGTCCCATCCAAGCACCAAGCTAGGGGCAACTGTTCTGGACTGTGATTCGAGATCTCGCTTAGCGGATCAACCCGACATATATACAGTCGGGTTCTACCATGAATAGCTCAGCTTGAAGCCTTGGTGACAGTCTAGACCTCGAAGCTATGCACATTGAACAACATTGGGTCATAGTATCAAGACTGCTAGATTTGTGTAAATGATATATCCTTAAATATCTGCAACTGTCAATCATCATCTTACGATATTATAGGACTCATAATTGTCTCAGATTGCTGAGTAGCTTCTATATCTAAGTTCCTAACTTATAGGAATTTAGCTCAACAATAATGGGATTATAATCTCTACTAGGATACTAATCCTAAATACTTGCATTCAATACAGATTGGATTACAATTCTATACACGCTTTATAAATACTAGGCTAAGTAACCTTAAATAGGTATCAATAAATTATTCACTGCATAATACCCTACTTGTGCACAGCCTGACTTGAGCATTGGAGTCCCTTTTCAGGTACCCACCCCTAGTCTCAACACGCTCTACTGCTGCTGCACAAAGAGGAAACCACCACAACGTGTCTATCTCAGGTACCCCTCTGAATCCACTTCAGAACAATAACACTTATGGAAGTTAGGAAACTTAGATTAGTAAAATCAAATTATTTATAAGAGATATAAAGTTTCCAACTAAATATCTCAACCTATCTTTATCTCTCTAACTCTTCCATCGTCTTTAACTTTTTGCTTCTTTGACTTTTCTCTCTCATTTTCTCTCATCTCTCACGTTAGTAGTAGAGAAAAATGAAATGAAAGAAGAGAAGAAAAGAAGGAAAGGAAGAAGGAAGAAGAGGTAGAACCAAGGAAAGGCAAGAAGACCAAGTTCAAGCATAATCCTTAGAGACTTGAGGTAGGGGTGTCTGTTAATGCTTTACCCTTTTTTTGTTTTCTACATCTTGTTTATGGTGCATGGTGCATATTTAACATGGTAGAAAATGGGTATTGTGAGGTTTTTCTATGGTTTGAGATGGTGAACTTGATTAGAAGTTTGAAAAATGGTATGTAATGAGTTGAGACATGTATACTAGTGGTTTAAAGCATGTAAGTATCCATAAAACTCCATTATCTTATGTTTGAGGAAAATGGGTTTTAGGATGAGAGTTTTAACATAATTGTTCTTGTTTCACTAGTTGGGTGATTTGAGAATGTGTATGAGAGTTTTAGTATGTTAGATACCATGTGTGAGGTCGAAAACCATCTAAGACTTGTGTTTGGGGGTCAAGAATTGGTTAGAAACTCACTAGAACACGGCATCTGAGTCTGATGCTAGGCGCGCTTCAGCACCTAGAAGTTGGACGCTTAATCGCCCAAGGCCAGAGAGCAAAGGCGTGTTAGGCGCCTAAATGCCCCAGAGTTGAGCGCTTAATTGTGCATGGACAAAGAGTTAAGGTACTGAGCGATTGATCACTTAAAAGTTAAGCGACCAAGCACCCAATGACAAAAAAACTAGGAGGGTTTTACTGTCATGGAGTGCTTGGAAAAGTGGGTGATCAAGCGCCCAAGGGCAGAATGTGTCATATGTTTCCTTCTGAGGAAATGAAGCTTCCTGCTTATTGAGATCTTTTATGCATGCTTTTTAGTGCGAGTTAAGACATTATTAGAGATATTTCATGAAGGAAATAACCAACTTGCGTATATGTAAAAGAATATACCATTGTAAGTCTAATGGCAATGGATTGACATAGTGTTTACTAAAATATTTCGATTAATGCTAATTAGGTTATGGTAAACCTTTGTCTATGGACAAAGTTGATTCTTAATCTCAATTCGGGGAAGAGAATCGCTTCCTCTTAGGATTCTTCTGTTTCAAAACTGATCTTTTAAAGAATGTAAAAGATGAATTCGAATAAAACACATACTTATGCAAATTAAAAATCGAAGTGTTTATGCATAATATGCAATTCAATGAAAATAAGTAGAAATATAAAGAAGTTTAGTTTTGAAAAGTAAGAAAATCAGTACAAATAAAGCAAGTTAAATGATATAAAATATAAATGACATAATTGAAAGTGCATTTGAAGTAAAT
Source organism: Ormosia semicastrata (assembly GCA_029884595.1). NCBI lineage: Eukaryota > Viridiplantae > Streptophyta > Magnoliopsida > Fabales > Fabaceae > Ormosia > Ormosia semicastrata. Next base: position 48,901,386 of record JAQQTO010000053.1, on the reverse strand, counting down.
GTAATAAGGAATGTAAAATATTGAAAATAAAGAGCAAAAAGTAAAGCAAGTCGAAATAAAAGACAAGGAAAAGTAAACGTGTAAATATATAAAATACAGGAAAATATGTTTGCAGGAAAAAGTAATGAAAGCAAGTAAATGAAAGCACTTTTAAAAGAACTCAAATGATCTTTAGAAAAAATCACTTGATTAGGAGTAAAAAAGAGTTTGCAGAAAATTAAATGATTGGATGTAAATGAACTAATAATTAAAATTGCATTGAATTTGTAAACTCTACAGGAATGAAAGTGGATGGAAACATACTGGAATAGGCTTGCACTGTTTGCTTAAGATGTTAAGGACGTGAGAGCGTGAGTTACAAGTGTTTGTGAGGATTGAATTTCTAACCCGTAAGTGTTTTCATCCTCTTGGTATTTATAGACTTCCTAAGTAATTACCTTTTTTACAAGATCTTGACATGTGTCTAAAACAAAGATAATTGCTAAATGATTAATAATATTTATCAAGTAACCACTAAATCCTTGTCAGTGGTCCTTGTGCTATAAGTAATTGCTCTATCTTTGTCAGCAATCCTTGTATTGTCTTGATCTAGAATTTGCAATCGCCGCTAACTTTAATCTGAAATTCAAATCATTTCTTTTGAATTCAAACTTGAATCTTCAATTGTTTGCTGACTTTTGGTCGAGATCCTTTGTTTTCTTTCTTTAAAAATTTGTTAAACGTAGCTACTCTTCGAAATTTTATTTTGATACTGAATCGAAATCATAACATCCGATATAAAATTAAAGTGACCTTTCCTGATTTCAAATCAAAATTATCATTTCCACAACTTCGAGTCTTTACTATAACTACAACTCTAATAATCACTGAAGTCGAAAGTCTCAATGTTTGAGACCTACTCGAAGTCACTACTCATAGTATGAAGTCAAAAGTATCATCTTTGATATCAAATCGAAACTAATACTTTAGTTTCAAAACTTACCATTTTGACTCAAACTACCATTTTCTGATGGCAAATCAAAACCACCATTTGGGTAATTTCCAAGTCGAAAATGTTATCTTCAATAACCTTATTATCTTTGATTCTAGTAGAATCGTGTAAGGTTTTGAAGTAAGTTTTCGACTGATCATCAAAGTCTCTTAAATCAAAAAGGTATTATTTTTATACCAACAGATACCCCCAATATTTATTCTCGAAGCATGAGAGATAAATATTTTTGTTTCGAGCCTACACTTTTTGATTTAAAACTTGTCGTAGAACTTTTATTCACTCTATAACAGTTCTATCTGCAATAGGTAAGTGAAAAGATAGAGGGTAAAGATAGAATCCTACTCCCATTCAACTTAGTAGCCACTATGTGGCCACTTCCCCATTAACCAACTACTTCCACTATTTTGGGAACCACGAGGCCAATGATGGCTCTTAATGATTAAAACGGCCTTAGCCGTATTCCCATCATGTCAGCATTTATGAAGTGTACGTTCACTTCCTTTCTCCTCTTTCCTCTCTCCTATTTTATTAATTGCCTCAACTTGCCCATTAGCTTGAGCGTAATAAGGATTCAAAGTAAGTAAAATGATATTCCTTTACCTAACAAATTCAGTAATGTAACGACCAGTAAACACAATACCCTGATTAGTAGTTAGAGTTTGAGGATACCAAATCTATGTATGATATTCTTTTCAACAAAATTTATAATATCTTGTTGAGTAACATCCTTCAAAGGGATTGCCTTGACTCATTTTTTAAAATAATCGATGGCAACTAATATATACTTGTGCCCTTTAAAAGATGATGGATGGATCTATCCTATCAGATCAAGAGTCCATCCTCAAAATGACCAATGTTTAATAATCAAATGTAAATCACTAGTAGGAACATGCTGTATGTTTCCATGCTTTTGATATTTTTCACAGGACTTAGCGTATGAATGACAATCTTTAGCCATTGTAGGCCAACAGACTCTCTACCTACGCAGTACCCATTTCATTTTTTCACCAGCCTGATGCGTACCATAAATGCCTTCATGCATGTACTTCTGATAAGGCTGTGAATGCTTCTTTATCACTTAGACATGTTAATAAATTTCCATCTACTGACTTTTTGTAAAGTGAATCCCCCATTATAACATAATGTAGGGTTCTATATTTTAATTTCCTTTCGAATGATGAACTTGGATTTTGCAAATAATCAATAATTGATTTTCTCCAATCAAAATCATCCATATCTTTGATTGAACATACTTCTAAATTCTCAAATGGATATAATTTTTCTTTAATTTCGATTAACTTTGACAAAGTTATACTTGAAATCTTGTAACCTAAAGGTATTTGAGCAAGCTCATTGGCTTCGTAATTTTCTTCTCTCGGAATTTATTGCAACATAACTTCATCGAATTCACATAGTAACCTTACTGCAAAAGAAAAGTATCTGAACAATTTCTGATTAATGCACTTATATTCTTGAGTCAATTGTTTGATGACTAATTGGGAGTCACCCAAAACTTTAATATTTCTAGCCTTAAGTGAAATTAACGTTTGTAAGCCAACAACTAAAGCTTCATACTCAACTTCATTATTCAAACATTCGTGCTTTAATTCAAATAAAAACTTAGTTGGAGTTCCAATGGGTGAAACAATTAAAACTCCAAGACCAACACCCCCACTATGTTTCGATCCATCAAAATATAACTTCCATGGTTTTAAAACCACGTAGTTAATATTAGTTTCTTCGATGTCAACTCAAGGATGGGCAGTCAAAAAATATGCCAACAATTAGCCTTTCATAGCCTTTAGTGGCACATATTTCAAAGAAAATTCGATTAAAGCAAGAGCTCATTTCCTTACTCTACCATGCAAAATAGGCTTGGATAACATGTACTTTATTATATCTGTCTTCGAAATGACAAGTACATTATGTGGTTTTACATAATACTTAACTTATTACAGGAGAAATACAAAGCTAAACATAGCTTCTCGACTGCACTATATCTAGTTTCAGCATCTATCAAAACCCTACTAAGATAGTAAATGACTCTTTCAACTCCATTCTCATCTTCCTAGGCCAATATGTACCCAATGGTTTCATCTGATACTGAGATATACAACTTCAAAGGACATCTAAGTATTGGAGGCGTCTACTGGAGGATTGGCAAAACAGTGTTTGATTTGGTCAAAAGCCACTTGGTGCTCTTTCTCCCATCGAAACTCTTCTTCAACTTTGAGCTTTGAGCTTTAAGAGTGAGGAGAATACTTACTTTGGTCTTTCCAGACAGATTTGAAATGAACTTTCTCAGGAAGTTAACTTTTCCTATCAAAGACTGGAGTTGCTTTTTGTTCGAAGGAGGTGATGCTTCAAGTATAGCCTTAGTCTTGTTCTGATTAACCTCTACTCCTTTCTTTTGAACCAAGAATCCAAGAAAATTTCCTGCAGAAACACCAAAAGCACATTTAATAGGATTCATTTTTAATCCATGTTTTCTCATTCTTTTAAATGATTGCCTCAAATTCGAGAGATGCTTCTGTTCTGATCTCGATTTGACAGCCACATCATCAGTGTACACCTCTATGAATTTACCAATGATATCATGAAAAATGGTATTCATGGCTATTTTATACGTGGCTCCAACATTCTTCAATCCAAATGGCATGACTACCTATTCATAAGCAGCAATTGCACCAAGACATCGAAAGGCAGTCTTCGACACATTCTTTTCTGTAATGTAAATTTAATTAATACCCAGAATAGCCATCCATAAAATTTAGGATTTCATGGCCTGAAGCTGAGTCAATTAACATATCAGCAATTGGCATAAGATATTTATCTTTAGAAGTTGCAGAATTTAAATCTCGAAAATCAATGAATACTCTTAACTTACCATTCTTTTTCATAATAGGAACAACATTAGAAATTTAGTTAACATACCTAGCAGTTCGAATGAACTTAGCCTTTAGTAACCTTTCAATTTCCTCTTTGATTTTCAAGACCACCTCAGGGGCAAATCTTCTTGGAGCTTGCTTGATTGGTCTTTGTCTTGCTCGGATTAGTAGTTTGTGTTCTACTAAATCTTGACTAAGTCCAAGTATTTCTTCATACTCCCATGCAAAATAATCTTTATATTCTTTGAACAAATGGACTAACTCATACTTGAAACTGACAATTATTGATCTATTTATAAAAGTAGGTTTATTTATTACATCATTTCCTAAATTAATTTCCTCCAAGGAATCTTGTACCTCTATTCTTTTAATTTCAGAAGATAGAGGTGCTTGTTCGAATCCCAAGGAGGAATCAACATAAATGAACAAGGATCCTCTAAAGTGAGGATCCTTGTAAAGTGAGCAAGTAAGCCCACATCAACCATTGATAGTTGTTGTGGGCCCATCTACTAATGATTGATGTGAGCTTATTTGTTCACTTTACAAGGATCTTCACTTTAGAGGATCCTTGTCCATCATAAATATAGTACCTTCGATGGTACCAAATTTTTTAGCCATGTAGGCTAAAATTTGAGCCACTTGACTTGAAATTGCATTGTTTGTGCAATTCCTAGCCATATAGGCTACTATTCGAGACATATGGCTCAATTTTTGACATTATTATTACAACTTGAGGCTGAATACACTTGACCTAGAATGTTAAATAAACGTCTATAGGCCCTAGAATTATTACAATTTCTAAGCTGAAATGAATTAGCTTTTGGTATTATAGAGAAACCTGTTGGGGTGAGGGCCACCATCTCAACCCCCTTATTGTCCAAAAATGATGAGTCACAGATACAAAAAGGTATGACTCCTGGCATGTAAATCTGCAGGTCTGCATGATTCTGGTTGACATGACACAATATGTCATTAGCTTCCACCATTTCTAGAGGAACATCTGTTGGTGGGCGGTCGAAGGTACTGCCTCTACAGCGTGTATCCATTCTCTACCCAACAAGAGATTATAGATGGCCTTGGAGGGGACTTCTATGAACAAAGTTGACCTCGTGACTGAGGCCACTTTAATATCAAGAGCAATAACCCCTTCTGATGTCGAGGATCTACCATTGAAGTTAGTTACCACCATGTTATATGGTAACAGGTTAGCCTCTGATTTGCTAAACTTTTTTAGCAAATTTTTGGGCCACAAATTGATGGCAACTCCTCTATCAACCAACACTTTACCCACCAATTTACCATTTATAGTAGATTTGATAAACAGTGGGCGTAAATGGTTCTTCATCTCAAGGGTAGGAGTGTTCAACACTGCCGAGTTTTTTTATTACCTCTACTATGTCCTCTTCGACCATGTACCAACTGGCCTTATCCAAGTCATCCTCGAAATCCTCCTCATGATCCACTTCTTCATTATATGAAATAGAAAAATTGTATAGGAGGAGGGACATCACGTTTACACCAAAAATGGTGTTCAGGTCATCTTTAAATCTGAATTCGAATGAATCCATTATAACATCCTCATCCATTGGACTCATATCATTTTGTTTTTCTGTCTTCAAAGGTGGCCCTTAGACCACTTAGGAGTAGGACCTTTGCTGCAATTGTAGCTTGGCCAATGTCTGTTGTTGTTGCTGTTGTAGCTATTATTGTCGAAGCGTTTAGGCTTTGCGCCACTAGGACTTTGACAAATATTGGCTTAAACCCTGGCTCGAGTTTGAATTTTCACCTTGAAACCAAGTATTCATCTTCCTACCAAAGGGATTATTAATCCCATAGTCGAATCTTGGCCAGAGTGGCCTGTTCTGGACCTTGTGAGATTGTGGACTATTTCTTATTCACTGGTTGGGAGCCACATCCGAAGGGGGCACCCTCATCTTGCCCTTCCCGATCCTCTCAGGATCTTGCACTACCACAAAATTGTAGTTTATTGGTTGATTGTTTATATTGATCGAGCCTCTTACAAAGGTCTTCATTTTCTGTTTCTACTTCAAGGCTGCTTGAAAAGACTTGGCAACCAATTTGTCGAAGACAGCACTGCATCGTGGGCAAAGAGATACTTCTCTCTCATCCTCTTTTTTTCCTTAGGAGGAACTCGACTAGAGTTTCCCCTACTTTCAGGGAAACTTCCTCTTCATTAGCCTCGAATGTCTTGAGGCTACAATTAGAGGTGAAGATAGGGGTGGTTTCTCCCACTTCGACCATGTTGACTTTTGAGAAGTCAACTGGCTCGATGTAGCTGGCGTTCACCTCGAATGGGTCAATGTCAATCTTCATCTTGTTCTTGTTTTCAAATTTTAATCTTCCCTTCTGCATGGCTTTTCGAATTAGATCCCTAAAACGGATACAATTGTTAGTTGAATGACCATATCTATTATAATACTTTTTATAATATTTTTGACCATTTATTTCTTCAAGTGAAGGAATTTTATGTCTATAAAGAAGTTTGATTTGCTTATCTTTCAACAAGACATCGAAGATTAAATCTGCCTTCGATATATCGAAAGCATAAGTTGTCCTATTAGAGGGTTTCATGTTATCGTTGATTTGATTAGGCATTGAAGAAGAGCGAATATAGGGAGAACCAAACCTTAATTCTACTATGTTAACCTCATTCTTCTCATCATCTCCAACCCCATCGCCTTCGACATGGGCTATTTTGTTATCTTTCGATTGTGTGAAGTACTTTTCTTAAACATCAAGAGTTTCGACATGATTACACCCAAAGAATAATGCAGTAATTGTAGCACAACTTTGGGGTGTCAATTCCACAGAGAGACAAATTAAAAGAATAAAGAAAGAAAAAAAGAAACTAAAGAAAAATATCAAATGATCAAAAATAAATAAATATTAATTTAAATGCAAAATTAAATAATAGCAAATTAAAGCAAATTGAGTTTTATACCAGATGTAAGATGACTAAGGTTTAGAATCCACCTAGATTAATTTTCACTTTAACTATGCCAAATTATTTTACTCATATAATTTAACTCATGAACATCTAGCAGAAGCATGTGCTCACAGAAAATATATCAATAAAATATTAAAAATAATAATCACATGTATAATAAAATTTCTCTAATTAATAATAATTATCAAACCATCAAATATATCATTAATAAAAAATAGCAATTGATATCTAACAATTATTACTAATATTCAGATAACACAAATAAATTATAAAGCATGAGAAAAATATAACTAAAATCATCTTAAAATTCATTTATATAATCTAATAAAAAATATAATTAATAAACATTAAATCTTAAAATTAAGTAAAAATAATTTAACATAATAATACCAAAATAATCAAAATTTTATCATCTTTTTAATACAAAAAATTTGATAAAATATAATAAAATTAAAAAATAAAATTATCTCACTAAAAATCTTCCTTGTGCACGAAAGCTATGCAATGTTGTTGTCTTGTTCTTCTTCCTTTCTCCTCGAGTGGCGTACCACACAATTCTTCTATGTAGCGTGACTCCTCTCTATCTCGAGTGGCACACTCAATTTATGTGTTCCACTGCTTCAGCATTAGGTTACCTATCGTTTGTGCACACCGTTTCACTTTGACCACAATGGGCTTTACTTTATTCAATTCTATGTTGTTTATAAGCCCAAAAGGTCATTTGCTTCCAAATTAAGTAGATCGTGGGACCCACTTCCTGTCATCATCTCCATTCTAATTGGACAATGGCCAACTCCTCATTTGTTTGCTTCAACCCACCAAGTCTCCTATTTCTTAATATGTTTTCTCCTTTTCAATCTTCACTTTCTACACGACCCAACACTTCATTCCTCCAATTCTGTTTTCATTTTTTTTTAATTTATTTGGACTGCTTCAATTTTTCTACTTAAATCTTCCTTTGAATTTGACTGAACTTTTATTTGCTCTTTATAAACTCTAAAATTAAACATAAAAATATATTTAAGAATATTTTAAAGTAAATAAAAATTTAATTTAAAAATACATATTAATTTTAATAATTTCTATTCACATTTTAACATTTTAATTTAATAATAAGATATTTAGAGAGTATTTTCGTACACTTATCACGACATAAGCAACTTTTTTTTCTAAGGTATTTCTTAAACCTTTCCTTTTCATGTTTTAATTGCTCTATTTGTCTCACTTTATTTGCAAGCTGAGACATGTCTGAGAGTTGCTGGTTTATTAGCTTTTTTTCGAATTGAATAATCTAAAACCACCAGCTACCATCTTGACTACTTCAGATTCAGGGATGATCATGAAACATCTAGCCTTCATTTACCTAAATCTGGCTAGGTAATCATCGATGGATTCTCTATTACCTCTCCAAATATTAAATAAATCCACAAGACTTACTTTAGTCTCTCCTCTAAAGAACTGATTATAAAAGTTTCTTTCCAACTGGTTCCAAGAGTGGATCGAATTTGATGGAAGAGTTGTGAACTAAGTAAAAGCATTCTTGATTAAAGAGCTGGGGAAATACTTCATTTTTAAATATTCATCTGAGGTTGCGTCCCCTACTTCGATAGTTTATCGAGCAATATGCTCTATCTTAGACTCTCCACTTTCCTTAACAAATTTGCTAGAGATCTTATGCGCTTTGCATCCTTTGGGCAATTCTGCTTGTTGGATGAATTCAGGAAGGCGGATACAAAATAAGGATGATTTGCATGTCCCACATTAAAGCCATACTTGTTGAGCACCTGTTCAACAACTTGGTTGATGTTTTGTTGCCTCCTAAGATTACTTAGCCTAATCTTTTCTAAGAGGTTATCGGCATCTTAATTTTGACTGACTATTCGAAATCCTTCATTAGGGCCAGATGGATTTTCTCTTGGCTGGTTATCGTCAATTGTGTTATTAACATTGAGATTATTTACTAATTGAGAAATTTCTTAATAAATAAGTTGATTGTTTCCCCTTTGATTGCCTATGGATTCTTCTAGGTTGTCAAAGACATCTGCAATTCTACTTATTTGCCTAGCCAAGTAGTTTATGTGTTATTGGTGGACTTTATGAATGTTTAATTACATAATAATTGAACACTCTGCCTCAGGAAGAGAAAGTAACAGTTTTTGGCTTTTGCTACTTTTCTAAAGTATAAGTTGAGTTTTACAACTAGTTTTCCTCAAGCAACTGAAGTTATCATGATGCCATATATGTATATATACTATTGAAAATTGTGAATTCTAACCTCGTTTGTTGTTTTCCATGATAAATCCAGGTAAAGACTCTTCCAAGGGGAAGAAGAAGAAGTGAATAGAATAGATAGTTTTTATTTGCTTTCCGAGTAAAGCTTGTATTTTATTATATTTGCTTTGGTTTGTATAAAGATTTGTGCATTACACTGTGAATGCTTATGTCTTGAAGCATTTCAAATGGGTTTTTGATGATAACAAAGTCAAAAGTGAAAGATCAAGTGCAATAGTGAAGATCAAGCGCAAAAGGAAAAATCAAGATCAAAGAAAGAAGACAAGAAGGTTTATTTAGTTATAGGTCTTAGAACATTAATGTTAAATGCTCTCAAGATTTCTCAAATGGTTTTTCAATATATGATTTCAAAATAAATGAGAAATTTCAAAGTTAAACATGGCTTTCAATAAAACTTGAGTTTCAACTTTAAATCTAACACTCTTAAAAGGATTTATGTTTAATCAAGTATCTTGAGGTGTTGGAAATGACTTACAAGCTTTATTAGACTTGAAAAATGTGTTCAATGGCCAAAATAATCGATTACACAGCAAACAGAAAGCATGTAATCAATTACATGAAAAATGTAATCGATTACAAGCAAGTCGAGAGGTGTAATCGATTACACAATATATGTAATCGATTACACAAAGCCCGTGAAAGGCAAGAACACGTTCGACGAGTCATGTAATCGATTACATGAATATTGTAATCGATTACACAGCAAGTCCGAAGTCATGTAATCGATTACATGGGCATTGTAATCGATTACAAGCAAAGTCGAAGTTATGTAATCGATTACACCAAGAATGTAATCGATTACACGAGCCCGAGAAAGTCAAGAACACGTTGGAACAATAATGTAATCGATTACAAAAGTTATGTAATCGATTACACGCATCCTGACAACGTCCAACGGCTATTTTTAATGCATTAAATGCATGCCCAAACCACCCCAACGGCTCTATTAATCGAGAAACTTATAAATACCAAAGTTGAGTCTTTATTTGAGGTTGACCTTGAACCAAAAACTGATTATCAATACGTCCAAACTTGAATCAATCCTCAAATTATTTTCTTGCTCTGTTTTCTGTCAAAAACGTGAAAAATCTTTGAGAGCATATTAGAGCTTCAATTTGTATTCATCTCCTTTATTGAGAGCTTCATTCTATCTATTCAATTGCTTTGTAAAGAGGGTGAGGTATCCCTCTAGTGAAAAAGGGTGAGGTATCCCTTGTTGAGAAGAAGGTGAGGTATCCTTCATTTTTGTAAAGAGGGTGAGGTATCCCTCTAGTGAAAAAGGGTGAGGTATCCCTTGTTGAGAAGAAGGTGAGGTATCCTTCAAAGGTGTAAGAGGGTGAGGCATCCCTCAAAGGTTGTATAGGGTGAGGCATCCCTGTATTGAGGCTCAAAGCACAAGGGTGAGGTATCCCAAGGTGTGGTTGAGTGCTCCAATCTGTAAAGGTTTTCAAGCACCCATTCAAGCTTGAAGTTTAGTGGAAAATCTCGAGTGGTTTGCTTGAGGACTGGACGTAGGTCACAAGGGGTGGCTGAACTAGGATAAATCATTGTGTTTGATTCTCTCAACCCTATCTCTTTATATTTATGCATTTACTTTATATACTTGCTTGAATATTATTCATCTTGGTTTACTTATTTTGTGAGTGAAGTATTCAATCTCATTTATCTATTCACTTCAATCATCCAATAGCTTCAATATAATCGTTAAACAAACGTTTCGCGAAAGGTTTGAGAAAAGTTTTCATAAACTCAATTCACCCCCCCTCTTGAGTTAGAGGCCACTTGGCTAACAAGTGGTATGAGAGTTAGGCTCTTGTTTAAAGGGCTTAGCAGCTTCAAGAGAAAGTGATGGCCTCTTCAAATGGGTTTTCAGAAAGTTCTTCTATCTATAGACCTCCCTTTTTCAATGGGGATGGGTATGCTTATTGGAAAGAAAGAATGAAAATTTTTATTGAAGCTATTGACTTAGATGTGTGGGATGCTATTGAAAATGGTCCTTTTATCCCCACAAAAGATGTTAATGGTGTAAGGGTTAATACACCAAGAAGTGAATGGACCAATGATGATAAGAAAAAGGTCCAATATAATTTGAGTGCCAAAAACATTATTACCACATCTTTGGGGCATGATGAATTCTTTAGAGTTTCAAATTGTAAATCTGCTCAAGAAATGTGGAATGTTTTAGAAGTAACCCATGAGGGCACTAGTGAAGTGAAAAGATCAAGAATTAATACTCTCACTCATGAATATGAACTTTTTAGAATGAACCATATTAAAAGCATTTAAGAAATGCAAAAACGTTTTACACATATAGTTAATCATTTAGCTTCATTAGGAAAGACATTTTCTAATGAAGATCTTATTAACAAGGTTTTAAGATGCTTGAGCAGGGATTGGCAACCTAAGGTGACGACTATCTCGGAATCAAGAGATTTGTCAACAATGTCTCTAGCCACCCTATTCGGAAAGCTTCAAGAACATGAGCTAGAACTAAATAGGCTCAATCAAAATGAAGAAGTTGACAACAAAAAGAAGGGAATAGCTCTCAAGGCCACTTCTTCCATGTTTGATGATAATAATGATGATGAAGATGATGGAGATGGCTTGGAAGTAGATGAGGAGAATCTTGCTCTACTAGTAAAGAAATTTGGAAGATTCTTTAAGAAGAGTGAAGCTCAAAGAAGACCTCCCTTTCCCTAAAAAAATGTCTATCACAAAGGAGAAGGAACTTCATCCTCTCCAAAATGCTATGAATGTGGAGAATTGGGTCACATGAAGATGGAGTGCCCAATCTATGAAAGTAAAGTTGAAAAATACCATCAAAGGTCCCTAAGAGAGAAGAAAGAAAGAAGAGCCTACATAGCTTGGGATGATAACAACATGGACTCAACCGACAGCTCGGATAATGAGAAAGCCAATCTATGTTTAATGGCTAGAAGTGAAGAGGAAGATGGAGATTACATGGAGGTAACATCCTTAAATTCTGAATCAAATTCTTCCCCTTCCTATGATGAATTGCAAGATGCTTTTGAAGAATTGCATAATGAATCTATAAGACTTGCAAAACTTGTTTCATCATCCAAGAAATCAATTTCCTCATTTGAAAAACAAATTCATGCTTTAAACAAAGAAATTGAGGAATTAAAATTAGAAAATGAAACTCTAGGATTGATAGATGCAAATTCTTCATGTATGACATGTTTATCACTTGATAATGCATCTACACCCTCATCTTGCTCATCATGTAAAGCATTTGAAATTGAGATTGAGGACTTGAAAAATACTCTTTCAAAATTTACCTATGGAAGAGATAATTTGAATATATTGCTTGGAAACCAAAGATGCGTTTTTCAAAAGGCTGGTTTAGGGTATAATCCCAATAAACAACAAAAGTTTCTTAAGAACTTCTTTGTTTCATCAAGTACATCAAGTAGTCCCTTTATTAAATGCTTTCATTGTGGTAGGAATGGGCATAGTGCATCAAATTGCAATGTAAGGAAGAATATCAATAACAAGCTAGGAACTAAATTGGTTTGGGTTCCCAAAGGCACTTTGCCAAAGACTAACACACAAGGACCCAAGAAAATCTGGGTACCAAAAGTCAAAAATTGAAGTGTGTTGTAGGTGTGCTTGAAGGTCAAGAATCAACTTGGGATATCTTGAAAAGTGGCTGCTCCAAGCACAAAATAAGAAAATGCTTCATGCTGTCCTCCTTGTCTCCAAGAAGCTAGAACCTGCATCCTTTGGTTAAGTGGAGACTTGCTCTATGATTTACTAGTTTAATATCTTGAATATGCTAAATGAATGTGTTTTATTTTGGGAAATGGCATGTATAATATCAACATCTTTGAACTTGTCATAATAGATCAATCATGCATCTAAGTCTGCTGCATAATATGCTTATTTACTGCATAAAGTTACATTTTCCTGCATAATTTGTAATTTTTGCATAAATGTGAGCTTTGGATCAAGAACTAGTCAGTTTTTATGCTTACATGATGTTTGGAATTGTTTTGGAAAGTTTTGGAATTAATTTGAAAGCTTTGAGTTCGGACCCTTACTGTTTGAAGTGCAAAAACTGAATTCAGCAAGCTTGTAATCGATTACAAGACCTCTGTAATCGATTACAGAGGCTCTGCCAAGCGTTCCAAGCAAAGTCAGAGAGCGTGTAATCGATTACACATACTATGTAATCGATTACAACGTTTCCAGAACTCATGTAATCGATTACACAAACCCTGTAATCGATTACAAGGTTCCCAGAAAGTTGGTAATCGATTACACCAAACATGTAATCGATTACATGGATTCCAGAGGGCTGGTAATCGATTACACACATATTGTAATCGATTACACAGGCTTTAAAAATAGTTTTCATTGCTAAAATGATCATTTTTACTTAAGATTGTCTACATATCATGAAAGCATGCATATTATTGACTATGTGCTTAATGGTAATTGATTGTTTACATTTGTTGTGCTCAAATTACATACTATGGAAAATTTGATGAGAGCATAATGGATTAATGATCAATGACTAACCCCTATGGATCCAAAATTGGTGGATACCAAAGAAATTTCTTTGAATTGTGTTGTAGGGTGACCATTAGCTCAAGCATGCAAATAAAGTGAAAAACAACCGTGCTACGTGAGGTTGGGAAAACTTAAAATGGTCCAACTTCTCCAAAAAGTGATGAAAAACATAAAAAGAAAGACATGAAGTCACCTACAAAAACTCAAAAGACCTATAAATGAAGATCATTCTAAAGAAGCATCACTCTCTCAATAAGTATCTCTATCCCTAAGCTATTGTGGTATTATATATGGTATAAATTGTATGATACTTGTTGATAAATTGATCTTAAATGATTAGATGCTTTCTTTACATGAGAAGTACGCTTAACATTGACAAAGTGCTTAATTGGATATTAACTTGCTAATTTTGTCATTGCATATAGGGTGGATGATATTAGTTCTATACATGTTTTAATCCCTATAGCATATTTCATCAAGGTCAATGTTTGATACATATATGATTCTCTTGATCTATGGTTTTTAGTGGTATAAACTTATGAGAATCATGCTCTTGTTTTGAAAAGAATTTCTAGTTTGATTAAAAAAAGGAGATGCTTTTCAAGATCCATATCCTTGAGAATATTTTGAACTTGTCTTAAGATTTAAAAAGTATTATCATCTCCTAATTATCTTGAAAATTTGGAAATCATTCGATTTGTGCTAAATGATTTATACTCTGATATTGATCCTGCTGGGCTGATATAAAAATCTAAATGCTTATGTCTTCTTTTTTGATAATGCCAACGGGGGAGAAGATTAGTTGTGAAATATATTGCATATGTATTATGTATTGCATGTGTACGGGGGAGTTTTGCACTTTCAAATAATCTATCTCATGCATACATTACGGGAGAGTATTGCACTTAATTATCTGATAATCTTAAATGCATATATTTCTCATTCTCTTGAATGTTTAGTTTGTCATCATCAAAAAGGGGAGAATGTGAATGCTTATGTCTTGAAGCATTTCAAATGGGTTTTTGATGATAACAAAGTCAAAAGTGAAAGATCAAGTGCAATAGTGAAGATCAAGCGCAAAAGGAAAAATCAAGATCAAAGAAAGAAGACAAGAAGGTTTATTTAGTTATAGGTCTTAGAACATTAATGTTAAATGCTCTCAAGATTTCTCAAATGGTTTTTCAATATATGATTTCAAAATAAATGAGAAATTTCAAAGTTAAACATGGCTTTCAATAAAACTTGAGTTTCAACTTTAAATCTAACACTCTTAAAAGGATTTATGTTTAATCAAGTATCTTGAGATGTTGGAAATGACTTACAAGCTTTATTGAACTTGAAAAATGTGTTCAATGGCCAAAATAATCGATTACACAGCAAACAGAAAGCATGTAATCGATTACATGAAAAATGTAATCGATTACAAGCAAGTCAGAGGCCATGTAATCGATTACACAATATATGTAATCGATTACACAAAGCCCAGAAAGGCAAGAACACGTTCGACGAGTCATGTAATCGATTACATGAATATTGTAATCGATTACACAACAAGTCAGAAGTCATGTAATCGATTACATGGGCATTGTAATCGATTACAAGCAAAGTCAGAAGCCATGTAATCGATTACACCAAGAATGTAATCGATTACACAAAGCCCAGAAAGTCAAGAACACGTTGGAACAACAATGTAATCGATTACAAAAGTTATGTAATCGATTACACGCATCCTGACAACATCCAACGGCTATTTTTAATGCATTAAATGCATGCCCAAACCACCCCAACGGCTCTATTAACTGAGAAACTTATAAATACCAAAGTTGGGTCTTTATTTGAGGTTGACCTTGAACCAAAAACTGATTATCAATACGTCCAAACTTGAATCAATCCTCAAATTACTTTCTTGCTCTATTTTCTGTCAAAAACGTGAAAAATCTTTGAGAGCATATTAGAGCTTCAATTTGTATTCATCTGCTCTATTGAGAGTTTCATTCTATCTATTCAATTGCTTTGTAAAGAGGGTGAGGTATCCCTCTAGTGAAAAAGGGTGAGGTATCCCTTGTTGAGAAGAAGGTGAGGTATCCTTCATTTTTGTAAAGAGGGTGAGGTATCCTCTAGTGAAAAAGGTGAGGTATCCCTTGTTGAGAAGAAGGTGAGGTATCCTTCAAAGGTGTAAGAGGGTGAGGCATCCCTCAAAGGTTGTATAGGGTGAGGCATCCCCGTATTGAGGCTCAAAGCACAAGGGTGAGGTATCCCAAGGTGTGGTTGAGTGCTCCAATCTGTAAAGGTTTTCAAGCACCCGTTCAAGCTTGAAGTTTAGTGGAAAATCTCGAGTGGTTTGCTTGAGGACTGACGTAGGTCACAAGGGGGTGGTGAACCAGGATAAATCATTGTGTTTGATTCTCTCAACCCTATCTCTTTATATTTATGCATTTACTTTATATGCTTGCTTGAATATTACTCATCTTGGTTTACTTATTTTGTGAGTGAAGTATTCAATCTCATTTATCTATTCACTTCAATCATCCAATAGCTTCAGTATAATCGTTAAACAAACGTTTTGCGAAAGGTTTGAGAAAAGTTTTCATAAACTCAATTCACCCCCCCTCTTGAGTTAGAGGCCACTTGGCTAACATACACTATGCCCTTTAGAGGCAAATGTTGTATATATATGATCTTTTCTTTCCCTCTTGGTTGTTTAAAATAACTTGTATGATTATTATGAATCTAGAAGTTGTTTTTAAGTTAGAAGTAACATGACTAATACTATTTACTATTGTATATTCAAAATATACTAAGGATATGTTTGGATTGGTGAGATTGAGTGAAATAGAGGGGAATGGAATGGAATAGAGATATGTTCCATTATTTGGGTATGTCAAAAAAGGATGGAATGTGATGAAAGTAGGTGGGATGGATTCCATCCCATCTCACCAAAAGCTGTCGCGACCGTATTAATCGCGGCGAAATAGCAACTTAAACTAAAATATATTTAATTAGGAGTCGCCACCAATTTTATTTTTTTTATTAGGAAAAATTAGAAAACCCAAGAAAAATAGTCTTTAAAACCAGATTGAATTCAAGAGTCAGTTATGTGTAGAGAAGGGCGGAAACTTAATCTCACAGCACCCCTAACACACCCGTCCTAAGACGGTACCTTAAATTAATTATACAAATTCTTAATAATCCTTGAAAATATTTGTTTTACCCCTTTTGTAAAAAATATGAAATAAACAAATAAATTATGAAAATTTAATTTTTGGCTTGACAGAATAGAAATTCTGCTCCTATGTATCCCAAATTTGCAATGAGGAAATCAAAGTCACGTAGTTCTTTAGAAAATACTTGTGGGTTGGTTGATTTTATTAAAAAAATTAAAAATTTGAATTAACAAGCCGTCGCGATCATTACTCAAATTAAGGATTAAATAGGTGAAACTCAAGCGTCACGCTAGAGATGTCACCCATGATTATCAAATTTGTTACAAAATTTTTATTTAAAATTTATCTAGGAAAAAATATTAGTTGATTATTTTATTATTATTATTATTATTATTATTATTATTTTATTTTATTTTATTTTTTTAAAAGAAACAACTGAATTATTTTTAAAAATTTGAATTAACAAGTCGTCGCGACTCAGTTATTCAAATTAATGATTGAATAGGTGAAGTTCGCGTCACGCTAGAGACGTCACCCATTGCTCTTCAAGTTTGTTACGAAATTTTTTTTTTATTTTTTTTTAAAAATTAAACCTTTATCAATTAACAATTTATTTTATAAAAGTTTGAAGACAAAATAATAATTTAAATTATAATAATTGGAATCATCAAGCTGTCGCAACTCAGATGATTACAAATGTTACAAGGATTAGCAAGTTGTCGCAACTCAGGTAACCCATGTTATTCTTTTTTAAAAAACATTTAATTATCTTATTTTTATATTTTATTTTTATCAATTTTTCTGTTTTTTTATTTTTTTTGTTTTTTAGCTCATTAAGTTAAAGTCCACTACTTAAAACCATTTCTCTCAAAAAAAAAAAAAAAAAAAATACAAAGACTTTTAAAAAAAAATGTAGTAACTTTTGAAAGAGAAAAAAACAAGTTAACAACTTTACGGAAAAGAAGAAAAAAAAGACAAGTTAACAACTTCATTTAAAAAGTTTGTTTCTTTTCTTTTCTTTAATTAAACTAAATAAAAAAAATAAAGAAAGCAAATAATAAATAAAAAAGAAAGAGAAAACAGATAAAGCGAGAAAAAATAATAAAAAGAATAACGAATCAAAATAAGCAAAAGAAAACAGTGGCTTATCAAGCTTTACTAAAAGAATGAAAAAAAAAAAAGTGGTCTGTTTCTTTTCTTCTTGATGTTTGTGGAAAGAACAGAGGAAGAAGATGAAGGCGATTAGGCGGCGGCACCAAGTAGGTAGTGGCTCGGATGGAAGTGAGTCACGACGGTGACTTGCTATTAGTGGGATGAAGGAGTTGGTGTATTGTTGGTGATAGGCTAACGTGAATGGTAATTTTGGTAGAGGGGTTATTGTGTTGTGAGAAGTTTGAACGTATGCCAAAGGTGATGATGGGATGGTGAGGAGTTTGGTTGAAGATGGAAGATGAAGGCTATGTAAGTGAGAAAATATGGTTGCAGTGTTGGTAACCATGTAGGCAAAAGTCTGTGTGTATGAAGGCTGAAGTAAGTCCGTTTCTGAGTGTGTGGGTGATGGGTATTTATAGGAGGGGATTAGGTTGAAGAGTTTGAGTTAAAATGCGATTAGGAGTTTGTTTAGGATAAGTGATGGGGGGTTTAGGATAAGTTTGTTTAGGATGAGTTTGAGTTAGGATGGGTTTATGCTAGGATAAGTTTGTGTTAAGATGGGTTTGATGATAACTGCCAAGGTTGGTTTAGGATAAGTTTGTGGTAGGATGAGTTATGGTTAGTTTATGATAGGTTTGTTTGGGATAGTTAGGATAAGTGCTTAGGGATTAGGATAACTGATGAGGTTTATTTAGGATAAGTGCTTAAGGGTTGTGGGTTAATGGGTTAGATCATGGGTTATGGGTCAATGAGTTGGTTTAGGGGTTAATAGGCTAATGGGTTGAAAGATGAGTCTTTTTATTTTTTTATTTTTTATTTTTATTTTTTATTTTTTTACAAAATGTCCCGGATAAAATTGGGTGTTCACAGTTACCCCTCTTTACTTGTTTCTTACTAGATAAAAAAAATAACCGTAGTTTTTCATTTTATCATGGTAAGGAACAAGTAAAGACATGAACTCGAAAGCGAAAAAAAAAACAAAACAATGCAAAGAGCGATGCGTTCAATGATAGAAACTTAAATGACAGGGAGCTGATGCGCTCAAAAGCAAAAGACAGGAATTTAAAATGCATGGAATACATGGAGCCGATGCGCTCAACAAAGACTTAAAATGCATGGAACCGATGCGCTCAAAGAAATTGACAAAATTTAAAATGCATGAAATGCATGGAGCCGATGCGCTCAATGTAACTTAAAATGACAATGGACAACTGAGTCCCTAATTTAAAAGGCAATGGGTAACTGAGTCCCAGAATTTAAATGACAATGGGCAACACTGAGTCCCGAAAATTAAATGACAATGGGCAACTGAGTCCCAGAATTTAAATGACAATGGGCAACTGAGTCTCGAAATTTAAAAGGCAATGGACAACTGAGTCCCGAAATTTAAAAGACAATGGGCAACTGAGTCCCAAAATTTAAATGACAATGGGCAACAGAGTCCCGAAATTAAAAAGACAATAGGCAACAAAGTCCCAAAATTTAAATGACAATGGGCAACAGAGTCCCGAAATTTAAAAGATAATGGGCAACAGAGTCCCGAAATTTAAATGACAATGGGCAACAGAGTCCCGAAATTAAAAAGACAATGGGCAACAGAGTCCCAGAATTAAAAAGACAATGGGCAACAGAGTCCCAGAATTTAAATGACAATGGGCAACAGAGTCCCGGAATTTAAATGACAATGGGCAACAGAGTCCTGAAATTTAAAAGATAATGGGCAACAGAGTCCTGGAATTTAAATGACAATGGGGCAATAGAGTCCCAAAATTAAAAAGACAACGGGCAACAGAGTCCCAGAATTTAAATGACAATGGGTAACACAGTCCCAAAATTTAAAAGACAATGGGCAACAGAGTCCCAAAATTTAAATGACAATGGGCAACAGAGTCCCAAAAGACAAATTTTAAAGACAATGGGCATCTTGACCCAAAAAGATCTTCTTTTTCTTTTATTATTTTTTTTCTCTCTTTCCTTTTTTTCTTTTTTTTTTTTTTCTTTTTTTTTTCTTTTTTCTTTTCTTTTCTTTTTTTTTTTTTTAAAAAAAAAATCATTTGAACCAAGGACGACTTTGGAAAGCTTTAACCAATCAAACCCCTCGTTCACGTGCTTTAGCCCATTGGACCTGATAACTTCGGTCCTCATCCTTTCTTTCCATTTTCTTCTTTTTTTCTCTTTCCTTGTTTGCTACTCTCAACTTTCCTTTTGAGAAATGAAATGATCATCTCTTGTCATGAACCCTTGCTTGGCTGAGTCCTTGAGAGAAAATTTTACTCCTGTATTTAACTTTGTCCTTCACCCAATTGATTCCCTGCAACTGCTTGATTACTCAATCATTATCTCTATTGCTACTTCCTTCAACATATATTCTCTTTAATCCTTCAAAAATTTGCCCCAGTATGACCAATTGAACAAAATTGCCCCAGTTTGGTGAACTTTTCAAGGAGCTTTAGGCCATCTTCCTATTTATTTGCCCCAATTTTGCTTAAACCGCCCTTTCGGGTTTTCAGTCTAACAGGATCTTTTCCCTTTTTGCTTAGGTACCTCTTGTTTCTGGATTATCCACTAGGATATCATTTTCCCTTTTAATTGGAACTTCTAAATTCTTTTCAGTCTAAATTGTTCATCAAGGGATTGCCATCGGATGGTCAAATCATAATGTTGTACTCATGTTCACCTTACCTGAAGCATTACGTAATAGATAGACATGGATCCAAAAATACAACAGAACAGGAATTGACTAAGTGAACAACTTCCAGATTGGCCTTGGAAGTTTGACAACACAAAAGGGTACATATGGAACAAGACATAAACGATGGTATGAAATTCAAAGAATAGTTGCCTTGATATGGATTGGTTTGATCCTCATGAAAACGATATTTAGTCGCTCACTAGACATTATGACCAAGGATTGCCCCAGTTTAGGATTAAATAGAATAAGGCTAACATTCGTTCTAGTGATCGAAAGATTTATCCCAGTGTTGGTCAATCGAACCAAGGAAAAGAAAAATTGCCCCAGCAGGGTAGACATTTGTCCTAGTGTAAGGCCCAAATTGAACCAAAGAAAAATTTGTCACAGTTTAGGACTGAATTGAATAGAACAGGAACTCGCCCTAGTGACCAAAAGATTTGCCCTGGTGTAGGTTGAATTGAACTAGGGAAAAGAATGCCCCAGTGTAGGGCCAACTCGAACATGGTAGAAACTTGCCCTGGTGGAAGTCTTTTTTTTTTTTTCTCTTTTCCTTTTTTTTAAGAGCAATGAACTTGATACTTAAATGAGTATAACCTTTCTCA
Source organism: Ormosia semicastrata (assembly GCA_029884595.1). Taxonomy (NCBI): domain Eukaryota; kingdom Viridiplantae; phylum Streptophyta; class Magnoliopsida; order Fabales; family Fabaceae; genus Ormosia; species Ormosia semicastrata. The sequence goes on along the minus strand of JAQQTO010000053.1, from coordinate 48,880,104 downwards.
AAATTAAAGTTAACGAAATGATAACAACCTTTCATTGATCAGAATGGACTTTTTGAGGCTTGTAACGTGGCCAAGGCTAGGGGTTATGAAAGGAAAGATATAATGCTCAAACAAGTGTTTAAGGGTTGAATGGGACTAAGGATCCTTACACTTTCAAAATTGAACTTTGTCAACTGCTTTTACACTTTTAAACACACTTTTCTCTTATTGTTCTCAATTTCTTCCCATCTCATTTCATTTTCTTTCATTCCTCTTTTGTCATGACCCATTTTATTTCACTTTCTTTCTCTCTTTTTTTTCCTTCTCTTTTTTTTGTTTCATTTTTTTCTTCTTCCTTTTTTTTTAGTTTTTTTTTACTTCTTACCGCTTTCACCTTTTCTTCCTTTTTCATTATGCTTCAAAATCAACTTTTGCTTTGTGCTATCCCCTAGTGTAGGGGTGATCCTTATCCAAGGTTTATTGAAGAAATTTTCAAGCTCAAAAGGGGTAGCAAGGGATAAAGATAATGAAATTTTGTAAAAGATAGAGAAAAATGGACAGTCTTCATTTCCAAATCATGATTGTTTATCTTCAAAACTTTAATTTTGAGACAAAAAGATAATGCACACCAAATGATCACTTCATTGCTCTTTTTTTTTTCTTTTTTTTTCTTTTTTTTCAAAAGATACTTGCACTCGAGGACTTTATTAACATCTACCAAAATGAGGATTGCCAAGAATTGGATAAAAGGAAAACACTTTGCAGGAATGAAATATCATAAATGTGAAGAAAGATAATGTGATGGAAAAGGAAAAAAATAATGTACCCACGTAAATTTATTACATTAATGCTTCAAGAAAGTTAACATAAGTTCAATATCACTGATTACTTTATGACAATCACTTCAAGAGTTGTTGACAATACTGGGTCCAGCTACTTCTTCAATGTCAAGCTTCCCATAAGCAATTAGCTTCCTTACTACAATCTTGAAGGATTCACAATCTTCAATTAAGTGCCCTGGGATGTCCCTGTGGTATTTGTAAGTTAAATTTGGGTTATACCACGTCGGGAATGGTGGTTCTAGGGGACGTACAGGATTTCCAGATATGAGGTGGGCATCAAACAGTCTTTGGAATAAGTCTGCGTTTGAGATGGACAATTTTGGAAAATGGGGTAGGTTTTGGGGATGGGAACGACTTTGATTTTGGAAGTTTGGTCAGGTTGTGGGTGATTTGGGAAATTTTGTGAAGCTGCAGGTGGATATTGGGTATAAGTCGAAGGAGTTGGTACATATGGTTGTGGAGTGGGGACATTATTGATTTGGAATTGTGGAGTTGGGTTGATGTTCATGGGAAGAGCAGTTAGGCCAGGTATATGAGAAGGTGCAAGTGTCTGATAAAAAGAGTAGGGGTTTGGGTTATATGGAGGGGCTCGATAGGCAGGGTAACACGATGGATAGCTAGGTTGTGAAGGTTGTTGGTTTTGCACATAGCTCACCTCAGGCTCCTTTTTCTTAGGGGGGAACCCCTTCTTGAAACTACTTTCATTATTGCCAGTTGGCAATTTTCCAATCTTTACCAAAATTTCATTTCTTTCTCCAACAACAATTAAATCGGCAAAGTCTCTGTAAATGGCGCCCGCCATTGTCCCAATATAAGGAGCTCCTAAAGTCCCCAAGAAGTATGAGCACATTTCTGTCAGAGTTAAAGGCGGTTGCACTTGAGCTGCGAGAGCTCTCCACCTCTGGGCATATTGTTTGAATGTCTCCTCATTTTTCTTCTATAATGTTCCTAACTGCTCCCGGGTTGGGGCTGTATCCAGATTAAACTGATATTGACCCATAAACAAATTCGCCCAGTCATCCCAAGAGGAGATTTTTGAGAGGTCCTGTTGGATACACCACTCCAAAGCAGGCCCAGTCAAACTTTCATGAAAGAAATTGACGAGGAACTTCCAATCCTTTGACCAAATGGACATTTTGGTAATGTAAGTTTTTAGGTGGAAAAAGGGATTGGTGCTCCCATCATACTTGACAAATTCTGAGATTTTAAAATCCTTGGGGATGATGATGTTAGCGAGGGCACAATTCTTCTATCCCAAGGGGGCCGTAGGTGCTAGGACCCTAGATCGCCTTGATTTGCTCCTCCATCTTTTCCATCCACTCTTCTTTCATCTTATCATTCGAACAGTTGTGTGCCCATTACCTGGCAGAAATCCAGTTGGCATCCGAATGGACATATGTGGTGGTTCCCACGTGAACTTGGTGTTACCATAGACCTCATTTTGAGTACCTTTCAATGAATGATATCCTTCTCCAATAGGAATTACTACTAATGCAGTGTTTGAGGTTCCTCCCACAGAAGGTCTCTCAGTAGTGACCCTTGGGTTTGTCCTCATGGAAGTAATATTCAGTGGGTATGAATGTGCCCCAGTTACTCCTGTACTTCCAGCTGCCCCTATCAAGGTGAGGGTCTCCCTCATAGCTAACAACATTTCCTCCATTCTTCTTTGAGACTCCGTCACCTCATTCACCTTTCCTTTCACTTCATCTACTTCCAAACTTAGGTTCCTACCTTCGTCCTCAGCTGCCATTGTTGCAAGCAACCTTGTTCGAGTTCTTGTATTGTGAACACGGGTTTGATTGGTGTCTTCTTTCCTTGGTCACGCAATGGTTGCTGAACACGGTAACATCATACAAGGAATGAGATGAAATGAATGAGATTAATGTCATGCATAAAATGAAATGAAAATATTTTTTAAATGCATGGAATGAAAATGCATGATTTTTTTTTTAGAATGCTAAAGATGCCATGAAAATGCAAGATGGTGTTTTTTTTTTCTTTTGAAGAATGTTAAGAATGCCATGAAAATGCAAGACATAAAAAAAATGCTAAGAATGACATGAAAATGCAAGATTTTTTTTTTTTAAGAATGCTAGGAATGCCATGAAAATGTAAGAAAATGTATTTTTTAAGTTTTTTTTTTTTTGCAAGAATGGATGGCATGAGGAAAGAAGAAGTATGCTCCCTTTGTGTCCTAATGGGGTTGCCTTAAACTTGAGAATTCTATCCTAAGGATCTAAGAGTCTTTCTAGTTCGTGAGAACTTTCATAGGGTGGCTCTTCTATTTTAGAGGTCTCTAGAGCCAAGTCCTATTTCAGAATGTTGACCACGAAATAGTGGGTAAACCACTAGGTGTGGGACATTCATGAAAAAGGCACACTCTAGATGAGGTTTTCGCGATAACCAAACAAGAAGTACATCCAAAATGGCTACCACTACGCAACCTCTACTTAACTTAGGCTTCACTCAGACCCGGGTATAGGGCCCCACTCGAATGTGTGTGAATAATGTGTAGGTGCGGTGGGTGTAGGGAGCGTATAAACCTTTACAATCCTAAAGACTACTTATATCCTGCAAAATAAAGCAAACACAAAACAAAGTCTAAAAGTTTTCTACCCTAAAGTTTAAATAATAAAACAATTAACACTAAAAATAATAATAATAATAAAATCATCAAATAATAAAAAGAAAAAAAAGGGTAAAACAAACACATAAAGATCACCAAAAATTTTGCATAACCAACTTTTATAGGCTTGACTCTCAAGTATCTCCAGCGGAGTCGCCATATGTCACGACCGTATTAATCGCGGTGAAATAGCAACTTAAACTAAAATATATTTAATTAGGAGTCGCCACTAATTTTATTTTTTTATTAGGAAAAATTAGAAAACCCAAGAAAAATAGTCTTTGAAACTAGATTGAATTCGGGAGTCGGTTATGTGTAGAGAAGGGCGAAAACTTAATCCCACAGCACCCCTAACACACCCGTCTTAAGACGGTACCTTAAATTAATTATGCAAATTCTTAATAATCTTTGAAAATATTTATTTTACCCCTTTTGTAAAAAATATAAAATAAACAAATAAATTATGAAAATTTAATTTTTGGCTTGACAGAATAGAAATTCTGCTCCTACGTATCCCCAACTGCAATGAGGAAATCAAAGTCACGTAGTTCTTTAGAAAATACTTGTGGGTTGGTTGATTTTATTAAAAAAAACTTTAAAAATTTGAATTAACAAGCCGTCGTGACTCAGTTACTCAAATTAAGGATTAAATAGGTGAAGCTCAAGGTCCACGCTGAGACGCCACCCACTGATTATCAAATTTGTTACAAAACTTTTATTTAAAATTTATCTAGGAAAAAAAATTAGTTGATTTTATTATTATTATTATTATTATTTTATTTTATTGAAAAGAAACAACTTAATTATTTTTAAAAATTTGAATTAACAAGTCATCGCGACTCAGTTATTCAAATTAATGATTCAATAAGTGAAACTCGTGTCACGCTAGAGACGTCACCCATTGCTCTTCAAGATTGTTACGAAAATTTTTATTTTTATTTTTTTAAAAAAATTGAACATTTATCAATTAACAGTTTATTTTATAAAAGTTTGAAGACAAAATAATAATTTAAATTATAATAATTTGAATCATCAATTTATCCGCAACTCAGATGATTACAAATGTTACAAGGGTTAAGCAAGTTGTCGCAACTCAAGTAACCCATGTTATTCTTTTTAAAAAACATTTAATTATCTTATTTTTATATTTTATTTTTATCAATTTTTTCTCTTTTTTTATTTTTTTAGCTCATTAAGTTAAAGTCCACTACTCAAAACCATTTCTCTAAAAAAAAAAAAAAAAATACAAGACTTTTAAAAAAAATGTAGTAACTTTATGAAAGAGAAAAAATAAGTTAGCAACTTTACGGAAAAGAAGAAAAAAAAAGGACAAGTTAACAACTTTAAGAAAAAAGTTTGTTTCTTTTCTTCTCTTTAATTAAACTAAATAAAAAATAAAAAAGCAAATAATAAATAAAAAAAGAAAGAGAAAACAGATAAAGCGAAAAAAGTAATAAAAAGAATAACAGAATCAAAATAAGCAAAAGAAAATAGAAGTGACTTACTCGCTTACGAAAAGAATGAAAAAAAACAAAAGGGGGTCTGTTTCTTTTCTTCTTGATGTTTGTGGAAAGAACAGAGGAAGAAGATGAAGGCAGATTAGGCGGCGGCGGCCCAAGTAGGTAGTGGCTCGGATGGAAGTGAGTCACGACGGTGGCTTGCTATTAGTGGGATGAAGGAGTTGGTGTATTGTTGGTGATAGGCTAACGTGAATGGCAATTTTGGCAGAGGTGGTTATTGTGTTGTGAGAAGTTTGAACGTATGCCAGAGGTGATGATGGGATGGTGAGGAGTTTGGTTGAAGATGGAAGATGAAGGCTATGTAAGTGAGAAAATATGGTTGCAGTGTTGGTAACCGTGTAGGCAAAAGTCTGTGTGTATGAAGGCTGAAGTAAGTCCGTTTCTGAGTGTGTGGGTGATGGGTATTTATAGGAGGAGATTAGGTTGAAGAGTTTGAGTTAAAATGCGATTAGGAGTTTGTTTAAGATAAGTGATGGGGGGTTTAGGATAAGTTTGTTTAGGATGAGTTTGAGTTAGGATGGGTTTATCTTGCCAGATAAGTTTGTGTTAAGATGGGTTTGATGATAACTGACAATGTTAGTTTAGGATAAGTTTGTGGTAGAATGAGTTATGGTTAGTTTATGATAGATTTGTTTGGGATAGTTAGGATAAGTACTTAGAGATTAGGATAACTGATGATGAGGTTTATTTAGGATAAGTGCTTAAGGGTTGTGGGTTAATGGGTTAGATCATGGGTTATGTGTCAATGAGTTGGTTTAGAGGTTAATAAGCTAATGGGTTAAAAGATGAGTCTTTTTTTTTTTTTTTTTTTTTATTTTTTTTTTTTTTTTACAAAATACCTCGGACAAAATTAGGTGTTCACAAAAGCCATCAATTTTCTTCCTCCCAATTTGGGAGTATGAGATAGAATCATCTTTTTATTATTATTATAATTAGGATTTCATCCCATTCCACAAAAAATCATCTACTTCTCAAACAAAAAATCATCTACTTCTCAAACAGTGAAGTGGTAACTTTACTCTATTTTATCTTAAAATATCCAAACAATGAAATGATACTTTTATCTCATTCCATCTCATCCCATTCCATTTCATCAATTACTAAATATTCAAACATAACCTAAGGTATTGGTATTAGGATGTTATAACTAGCACCTTTGCTCCTCACAACCCAAACCACTGAATTCCACCAACCACTTCTGATCTATCCAGTCTAACTCGCCATAGTCACCTCGCCATTCATAGCCACCTCCGTCCGTCCACTTATGAACCGTTCATATGAAATCAGATCAAAGAAACAGGAAGAGGGAAGAAAAGGAATCTGAGAACATATATGAGAACAGGGATCTAAGAATCAGATTTGCATCATAGCCATCTCACCATCCTTGTTGAAGAGGTTGAAGGCCTCCTTGAACTCAAAGATCTATTCATTGGCGGCAAGGTGGTGTATGCAGTCTTGCTCATCGAAGAGGGCATCAGCGACGGAGGAGGAGGAGGGGGCGAGGTAGGCGGGTTTCTTGGGATTGCAGTGGAGTAACTGAGAGACTAGATTGAAATGGGCCTTAGAAGAGTAATTAAGAGACAAGATTGCAATGGAGTTGAGGTGCCATGGTTGGGTTGTGGCTCTTAGAAGGGAGCATAACATTTTGTTTTGTTTTTCTCTAAATCTTAGTGATTCACAAAGACACACATGAGGTTTTAAGTTTTGGAAAATAAGGGAGATGATAAGACATCACTGCGAGTTTGCTATGGTGACTCTGGCTAGCGTTTAAGCTCTGATGGTGGGAATAATGTGGGTCTTGGTTTGGTAGTGGCAAGAAGAAGATAAAAAACTAAAATGAAAATTACAATGGATTAAAGACTAAAATATAAATAAAAGAACTCTATTATTAAATTATAAACTTACTGTAGCAAGTGATTTTAAGGGTCTGTGGATGACCTTAACTCAGAGGGTCGATCATAAATGCCACCCATGAAACAACGAAACAATAACTTGATAATCAATGTTCCCAATGCCTGAATCACTCATTCCATCCCAGTCCCAACTACAACTTGATAATCAATGTCGGTCAGTTACTCCTTCTCTTACCTCTAAATCCATTCTCTTTCTTCTTGTTCTTTGTTTACCTGTTTTTGGGTTACATTATATTGCGAAATTGATGTGAAACCAAAACCCAAAAAAAAAAAAAAACGGATTGCAATTGCAATTGCATTCCTCTGGGGAAGTGATTGGCCATGGATGTGGAAAACGAAGCAATGGAGTTCGAAACGGGCGAAGAAGAAGAACCACAATCATCAAACCCACACGTCGACAAGTTTCCCCAAAACCCGAACGAGAACGATCCTTCAAACCCTATCGGCGAACCCTTCGAGGGCATGGAATTCGATTCCGAACAATCCGCACGCGTTTTCTACAACTCCTACGCCCGCCGAACCGGGTTCAGCACCCGCGTCAGCGTCTACCAGCGTTCGCGCCGCGACGGCTCCGTCATCTGCCGCCAGATCGTGTGCTCCCGCGAGGGTTTCCGACGCGAGAGCAACGGCCGCGAGTCTAAACGGCAGCGTCGAGTCACTCGAGTCGGCTGCAAGGCCCAGATGACCGTTAAGAAGAAGAGTCCTTTTGGCAAATGGTGTATTTCTAAGCTTGTCAAGGAGCACAACCACGAACTTGTGCCCCCTGACAAGGTCCACTGTCTCCGATCCCACCGCCACGTTGCAGGTCCCGCCCGCAGCCTGATCGACACCCTTCAGGCTGCCGGGATGGGACCCTGCGGCGTGATGTCCGTGTTGATCAAGGAGTCAGGGGGTGTTCATCATGTTGGCTTCACTAAAGTTGATTGCCAGAATTATATGAGTAGCAGCAGGCAGAGGAGTCTTGAGAGTGGGAGCCAATGTGTTTTTGATTATCTGAAAAGGATGCAGGATGAGGATCCTGGGGGGTTCTTTTGTGCCGTTCAGGGCGATTTTGGGAATTTGATGACAGGGAACGTTTTCTGGGCCGATGCCAATGCTAGAATGAATTACAGTTACTTTGGTGATACTGTTGTTTTTGATACGGCATACAGGAGGAACCGTTACAGGGTTCCATTTGCTCCGTTTACTGGATGGAACCATCACGGGCAGCCGGTGCTGTTTGGTTGTGCTTTGATGATCAATGAATCGGAGACGTCGTTTATTTGGCTGTTTCGGACTTGGCTCGATTCCATGTCTGGACAGCATCCTGTCTCCATTACGACTGACCAGGATAGAATCATACATTCTGCTATTTTGCAGGTGTTTCCCAGGACTCGACACAGGTTTTGTAAATGGAGTGTGTTTGGGGAAGCGCAGGAGAGGTTGTCTGATGTATATCAAGTGCACCCTAATTTTGAATCAGAGTTTAAGAGATGCATCAATGCGACAGAGACAATTGATGAGTTTGAGTCATGCTGGAAGTCCCTTGTTCAAAGATATGAACTCGTGGACGACGAATGGCTTCACTCGATGTACCAGGCTCGTCAACAATGGGTGCCTGTGTATCTTCGGGATACTTTTTTCGGAGAAATGTCTGCAACCCAAGGGAGTGATACTATAAACTCATACTTTGATGGGTATATAAATGCATCAACTAATGTTCAGGTGCTGGTTAAGCAGTATGAAAAAGCTATTGCCAGTCGATATGAAAAGGAAGTGAAGGCAGATTATGATACTCTGAACACGACACCTGTTTTAAAAACTCCTTCTCCAATGGAAAAACAAGCAGCTAGTCTTTATACTAGGAAGATATTCACAATTTTTCAAGAGGAACTGGTTGAGACCCTTGCATATCCTGCAACCGTCACTGATGATACAAGATCAGAAACTATGTATCGGGTGGCAAAATTTGGGGAGGACCATAGAGCACATTTTGTTAGGTTCAATGTTTTCGAAAAGAAAGCTAGTTGCAGCTGCCAAATGTTTGAATTTGCGGGTATCATTTGTAGGCACATATTAGCAGTTTTTAGAGTCACCAATATTCTAACTCTTCCATCTCATTACATCTTAAAACGGTGGACAAGAAATGCCAAAAGTGGGTTCTTGCTGGATGAACACACTCTTGGATTGCAAAATAATTCTCGGGAGTCCTTTGCTTCTCGTTATGACAGTCTACGCCGAGAAGTTATGAGATATGTGGAAAAGGGGGCAGAATCAATGCATACATATAGTGTAGCAATGGATGCTCTACATGAGGCTGCAAAGAAGGTTGCAGCTGCAAAGAACCTTGGTCCTGGACTTGTGCAAAATATTTCAGATAATGACATCCATGAGATTCAGCCTTGCACTACAGTCAGTTATTTTTCCCTTTTAAAAGAAGATTTTATGTTTCTTTCAGTATCATGCAATCAATACACAGTTTTGTTCATAATATATGCATTATAGTTTGAGCTTATATTCTTACACAGAACTAAATTAATTAATTATTGCATGCACTATATGATCATTTTATTAGACAGCCAATATCTGCAGCTGTATAAAACTCCATTGGAAATCTAGAAATGCGTAAGTCACCTGACTCACCTTTACATCAGTACATGTATGACATTAGACACAAGCACAACAGTATTGAAAAATGAAAAATGAAAAATGAATTGGATAGGTTCTTAGTGCCAACATGTTGAACACAATTATAACTGTAATGATAAGGAGAAGTGTCAGTGAAAACTTAAGAGTAGTTTGCATGGGAGTACGTTCCTGACTTGGTATGAAACAATGATCAGTTCGCTCAGAGCAGTGAAATAGGCATTATATAACTCAGGATGGGCACACTTGTAGACTTATTTTTCTTTCTTTCGTAATATCTTTATTCATTTTATGAAGTAAATGTTCAATAAAAGAAACAAGAACTGATTTTCTGTCCTAGTTCTCCATAGATATATATGGCCTTGTTTACTGTAAATTTTGTCAAAGATAAATTTCGGTTCTAGTTATCATTTTTGGAAGGGAATCTCTTCCTTTCAAAGACTCTCAAGTACTTGGTGATTTGTGAACTAAAAGAATATCAGAAACTTATTTTGAATTAAACAAGAAAATAATGAAATACTGATGCAAAGAATAAGAATTAATGAATCACTTATCGAAAAGGTAAATTGATACTTGAAATTAAGTAAACTGATAAATGCAAGAAATGTAAATAACAATCAAAATTGACTAGGAAGCGAATTAAAAGCAATCAAACGTAAAGAACTGATAGTGTAACTTGTAGAACAATGGAAATTGGAAAAAATAATACAATCGAATAAAAAGAACAAGTAAATGACAGAACTTGAACAAAGATAAATTTAGTTAGAATTTAAATGAAAGCAAAGGAAATGTGCAGAATAATAAATGAAAAGCAATAAAGATGCAGTGAAATGAATTTGTTCGAAAATAACAACCAAGTAAAGAAAACAATTAAAAGAGAAAAATAAAGATGTAGAAAGTAAATGTGCAAGAAAGTAAAGTTAGCAGAAAAATAAATTCGCAGAAAAGTAAAGAAAGAAAGTAAAGAAATCGAATAATTCAAAGAATCACTCGATCAGGGGATGAAGAGAACTGCGAGAAATGTAAAGAAATGACTTTAAATTTGCATTGAAGGATAAAGAGTACAGAAATAGAGTAGACTGAAAGGCATACTTGAATTAGTTTCTTTGTGTTTCCTCTAAAGTTTGCAGTAGACATGATAGGAATAGTGAGAGATTTTGCGCAAGTGTTTTACAACCACCTAAATGCCTTTACTCCCTTAATATTTATAGATAAAGAAAGTAATCGACTTTCTAACAATATTAGGATAAGTGTCCCTGATACAAATAACTTCCTAATCTAATAGTAATGATTGCCTTGTATTTGTATTACAGACTCAACCACTATAAACTCCTTGAATTTAAATTCTAACACTTGAATTTTAATTTGAATTTTAAGTGTAACTATTTTGAGTTTGCTTCTAAGTCTTCTGAACTCGAAAGAGACTCTGTGCAAATCTTGTAAATTTGTCTAAGTGTTCTCACTCTTCTACTTTGATCTTGGTTGTGACTTCAAGCAATTATCTTTCTTTGTCGAAGTGAACACACCCTTGAAAGCTCACCTTTTGTCTTCAAGTTACCTTTGCCCTACAAAGCTTAGTCAAAACTTCTTAATTGAAAGGAGTATTTTTTATTATGTGATCAAATTTTAACTTTTAGTTAAATCAATTGTAAGATATTTTATTTGTCAATATATTTTGTAAATCAAAAAGTTTTATTTCTGTACCAACAGGTGTCTATTGGTATTGAACTGTTTTAAATATCTTTTTTATAGACCTGAGTGAATACATTCTAAATGTTACAGCTGCAGTTTTCTTTCTAAAGAATACTGACACATCATTTTGAAAATGATATTCAACATGCTCATGGAAGTTATAATATTTTCTCTGTTTGTAGGATCAGGATAAGAAAATTCAGGAGTTGACTATTGAGTTAGTAGGTGCCAGTCAGCGATGTGAAGCATATAGACAGAATCTGCTTGGCCTCCTAAAAAATATGGAAGAGCAGAAGTTAAAAATATCTGTTAAGGTTCAGAATGTTAGGCTGAATCTACGAAGTTAAATGATAGCTGATGGAAGTAAGCTGTGTTAGCACCATTACAAATAATTAGCTGATGGAGGGGAGTTGGGTAGATGGATTTCTCTTTAATCTCCGTTGTTGCATATATGATGAAAGATGATATGGATATTTCCAGCATAGAAAATGGTGATATACTGTGAACAATTCTTTGTAACCATAGAAGACCTTAAATTGTACAGAAGGGATGAGAGCTTAGTTTGCGGACAGAGTCACAGAGGTGTATAGTCATGGTTCTTTTTTTATCCATCAATAATTGATTCTAACACAAATTTTGCAATCCCTTGGAGCAGTCGTCAACCATGGCATATTTTTTGTTGGTACTGACTGACGGAAAGATAATGGGTTCATTTGATTAAGCAAAAAAAAAAAAAAATTTAAGATAGTAAAAAAAGTTTTTTTTTCTCTCTCATCTACTTTTTCTATTTTTTTCAGAAGTAGCCCATTTTAGTTTTTCATAAAAAGTAAAAAAATTAATTATTTTTAGATTTTGCATATTTTAATAATTTTATCCAAACAATTAAAAGTATTTGAGAAGTGTTTTTTTTAATTAAAATAAATACTTTTCTTGCCCCAAAAGCACAAACAAATGCAGTTACTTTGACTCTTACTTTGATGACCTGGACAGGACTTTGTCTTCAGGAAGAACAAGTCGGAACAATTTCGATTTTGGATGTAGGAATCATCTATTGAAGATTGCCGATTTGCTTGGTTCCCTCAAGCGCATACTCTATATACTGATATCACAATCTGTTTTAGGATTATCAACTTCTGCCATTTTACTTCCATATTCAAGGGAATTATGGTTGACTGCCCTGTTAGGAAATTTGGACATCTTCACTGTAATTATCCTCGTTGAGCATAGTCATGGATCTTCGAGATTTACGGTCTACAAGGATACTTTTAAAAAATAAGAATGAAAATAGATTGCAAAGTATTTTATTGTTGGCCACTCGTTAAAATTTCTTACTATATTTACAATTAAATAAGCATAATAATAGTAAATACTGAATTCACTTGAAACTATACAACTGAAAGAGAGCAAATCGCAGTGACCAGACTCGAACATATTTATGGTAAAACAACATTTAACATAAAATAAGTTGGAGACACAATCCCAACTAATCTTGACCTCTAGTTCATGACACAAGCCACATGAAATAAGTTGACCAAAAAGTTAGTGAGATTGAAGCCAAGAGGTAAGCCCACAGCAGGATGACAGAACATTCATTCTCTCCTGTCCCAAACAATTGAGTGATGGCTCCTGCACAAAATAGCATGAAAAATTTAATTCCATATGAAATCAAACTTCATTGTTAAAATCTAGGAGTGTCATTTTTGGAGAAAAAGCACAAAAAATATTTCAGCATGAGATTGACGAGAACCTATGTTCATGGCAGGTGGAACTGCATACTGAATCAGAAGAACAAACTGATACAGTGAATCTGACTGCACCAAACCTAGTTGAACTGCCCATTTAACAATGAAGATTCCTGACACAGGCAGGATTATATATCTTGAAATAATAATACCAATAATGATGGATTTCTGGATTTTTGATCCTTGCAAACCTGACACAAATTCAGCCACTGTTAGCTTCTTACAAGGCTTTGAAAGAGGAGGAGTTCAAACATGGAAAAGAGGACCTGCTGTCAATTATCACCTCCAAGGAGGTTTCCCCCAACTATCAAAGTGACAGAAGGAATGGCTGCGTCTCTGCAGTCATAAAGAGACATTTATTAAAAGGAGTACGTAGATATTTATCAAAGTTATCATGAAGAGAACTAAAAAGAAGTCGATAAAGCCACTTGAGCAATGGCTAGCATAGTACTCAGAGAAACAGATATGATATCTAGCATACTACTCAGTTGTTGCTGTATCTTGTGGTTGCTAAAATCATGGCCATTTACACCCAATATATATAACAGAAAAAGAATAGTTATGTACCCTAAGAAGAAAGTTGAGTCCTGAATCACACGTAGTGGAGCTTCATTGCCAATCAAAACCTTTCGCGTCTGAGGGACCAATCCAACTATAAACCCAATAATCTACACAGAATGAATCAAAGAAAAGCCTGCAGTTTAGTCAACGAGTGACAATGACTCAATGTTAAATTGAACAGCTCTTAACTAGGATGCAGTTTGTAAGTTGTAAGTACTAACCAAGCAAACATGTGAAGCAATTTAATAACTGCCTCGTTAGCATGAGGAAAGTAAAAGTGTCATATGAAGAAGTCATCACACCTTACACAGAAATCTTAATACTGATGAATAAGGTAAATAGTTAATCTTTTATACAATTTTTTTAATAGATGATTGTCCTTTGCATTCATCTTAAACACGTGGTGAGTTTAGGGATGGCAAGGGGGCGGGACGGGGACGGGTAGTAGCCCCCAGTCCCCCGCCTCTGCGAATAATATCTGATCCGAATCTTTCTTCTGAGGTCCGCAGATATCCGCGAATAATAAATTAAAAAAATTCAAAAAAATCAAAAAAATAAAATAAAAAATAAAAAAATATAATTCATAATTTTTCAAAATTTGTGAATAACTTAATGCAAAAATAATGTCAAACACCTAAACTAATTTATATAACTTTACAATATTTTAATTTATATAATTAAGTTTTTTTAATAAATTTATATAAAATATTTGATAAATTTTTTATGGCATTAGGATAACACAAACCGATAATATCTCTCACTACGGAGAAATTTGACAAATATTACTCATCACGTGGTATTATCCGTGGGTACCCACGGGACGGGTAAAATTGCTATCCCTAGGCGATTCCCCTATACAAAGAATTAATCTTAAGGATATTAGGATTGAAATGGTGTAAAATTTCACACCATAAGGTCCCATAAATAATTTATAGCATGTACGCTCAAAGCTGTTATATCTAGTTTTGACTATTTTCCCATGGATAAATGTTCTTTCTGTGTATTTTTTTTCTGCTTCCATAGTAAGTTCAACCATGTTCTTTACTTTCACAGCATTGTCTTTTCCATTTGATTAAGTCCATGGAAGATCTTGGTTTTCTATTAGGGGTCAATATCAAGGCTTTAATGCAGAAAATCATGAGCTAAAAGCCATACCGCTGCAATAGTCGAGGGAGCAAATGATTTCTTCAGATTAATTTTTCTGAGAAACAACTGTAAACGCTTCTTCATGTTAATTGTAGCTGCTACCTGCCATTCAATTAATCAATATTATGCTTCCATATCGCTGCCAACTAATGCCGTAATACTGTAGTATAAATTGGAGAGGCTTTATTTAACAGCACCTCACCATTATAGATAGATATATAGATAGGAGAATGCTAGATAATAAGAACTTTTTTGTCAGAATTTTTGACAGAATGTGTTGGCATGTTTATTGACTCTTGCACTGATAAGTGGTCTCTACCACTTTTATCTAGTCTAACAATCAGCCTTGAGTGATTGAGTCTAGCTGAATTCTGTTAAAATTCTGACTACATTTTTTTCTACTGCAAAGCACTACTCAGATAGATAATACGGAAAAAGAGTGGCTGCTTTCCTCCGCTCTCATTTTAGATATACACAGAAAGGGGATTAGGATTTCATAGTTGTTTTATGGAGTAAAAAGCCTCATCTTTTCTTTCAGATGTAGTGCAGGGTAGTACATATTGATCTGCATCATCCTCGCTGATCAATTCCTTGGATACAAGTAAAGGTTCTGAACAACTTGTCAAGCCTGATTCAGAGGATTTTCTGCAAGACTCATCGATGGAGTCATTTACACCATTGGAACAATTGCTGGTGCTTCTTGAAGAGACCCTCACAATATTATATACATAGGTCCACAAATAGATATTTCCTAGCTAAGTGTCACAATAAGCACATAAAGGAAAAGGAAATGTTAGAATGAGATGGAGTCCATAAAGGATGGGAAATTCACAATGTCACACACTTAATGAACATATATACCGCCAGTGAAAGTGAAGCATAAGCTATTCCATACGTACTACAAACATCAGGAGCCCCAAATAGACTTCCTTTTTCTTTGCATACTGCTGGGATTATAATGAGAGGCAAGTTTCCTAAATTACCTGTTAATAGAAAAATGGAAAAAAAGAAAAAGAAGATGCCCACAACCATACATAATTAAAGAAATTTTCCTTTTCTTTTCTTTGTTAGTATGGAACTTTAATCTGAATGAATAATAGCTGCAGCAGAGCAACCAACTATGAGGCCTCTCAGATGTTTAGGTGCTCTGGTTATGTGGATAACCAACAATCCAAGGAATGAACCAATGGCAAAAGTGATAAGGATGTTAAGTGGCATGAACCACCTACAGCACACATTTGAAGGTGCCTCAAAATACAACATCATATTGGAGAAAATGCTAGAATTAAAAAAAAAATGCATCATTAATTTTTTGTTCTCATTTTAATTTGACTAAACGCTCATAAATAAAACAGAACCTAACTCACAATTTCACCATACTATCATATGTAATTGTTCTGGCTAGATTGGCCGCAACAAGGGCTGGATTTAACACGTAAAATACTACCTGTTGATTCAAAGAAAAATATGGCAGTAAGCTAATAATCAAGTGTAGGACACTCACACACACATGTAGACAGAAACACACATAAATATGCATGAATAATAGAGAACTCACAATATTCAAGTGCTTCCTAGCATCTGTCCCCAAGATATCAATACGATCTAAAGCAAGATATGACCCAAGTGCTGTAACCAGTAGTACTTTCAAGACCGGCATGGATGCAGCAATATAAATATCTATAAGCCCCATTTTGGAGGTCCTCAATCAATTTCAGATGAATCCCAGTTCCTATATGCCTGGAGTCAGGAGATTTCAGTTTACTAAAGTAAATATATAATGATTAACATGCATAGAACAGGACAAGGTAGTTAATTTCTTAATTGCATGCTCCTGTGTGTTACAAATACATTCTTGCTCAAGGTGTTTTTCAGTATGACAACCAGCACTGGAGGATCAGATAAGTGAGATAACACAACGTCCCAATCCGAAAGACCAAAAACAAAGATGAAACCTCAACAAGCTGAAGAAGAAGATTGAAATATTACCATAAAATATAATTAGTTCAGAACCACTTCTGTCAATATATATATGGGATTAAACATGGGTGCTGATGCAGGCACTAGTGAAACTACAATAGTGAAACTGGTATAATTAAATATTTGACAAACCAATATATTGATCTTCCTGATGCTTTGCCCTTGTAACTTGTAATTGAAAAACTGTCTGTAGTTTGCTTGCTTGCTGCTAAGTGCTTATTCCCCAATGCCTTTTCCTGTTATATCATGTACAAATTGTCAAGTATATATAAAGCTCTTTTCATAAAGGAACGGTGCATACTGCAAACTCTAGTCATTGGTATGAATATTCTAGTTCCCGCCAATACCAACCTTATGTGCACTAGTGGATGGTTTTTGTCCCCAGTCTCGGCTGATGGCTATCTATAAAGCATGTACGTGTGTCGTTTTTCTTTACACTAATAATTCTAAATCTTTGTTTTGATAATCAGTAATGCTTGGAATATAATGGAATAGAATGAAATAAGATGAAATGAAATAAAATTCTTATACTATTATTAGGATATTATTTGTCAGAATAAAAAAAAGTTTTCATTTCAATGTTTAAAAGTTTTAGTAGAAGAGAATAGAATATTAAGAATTATAAATATTTTTGTTTATATATTACCCTTATCTCAAATATGTTAAATGTTATTAGTTTTTAGCTAAAAAAATACTTTAATTATTTTTTAAGATTCTATAGTCCACAATAATAGTAATATGCCTTGGTTAAAATTTTTAATATTATTATTGTTTAAACATTAAATAAATATGATTACTGAGTATACAACCTACACAATTATCCAAAAATGGTTTTGTAGTTTAACTATTTAATTATTTTTGAAATGCCTTCTAATTAACTATGACTATATTCTTATAGATCTCACTCAGTCAAGAGTCTCCACAATCTTCGTCACGTTGTTGGGATTTATTGTCAAGTTATCAGTTATTGTAGCTTATATGTTAATTAAATTCTAATTCTTTTCTTAAATTCAATTGACAGCACCACATTGGTGTACTGTGCCCATTCTATTTTCCACCCAAAACTAAAATGGAAAATGCTTGGTACACATTAAGGAGTAATTACATATTCTTACATTTGTTTAGATGGTAAATTTAAAGTATAAGTACATAAAAATTTAAGTGAGATCAATTATAATTAGTTAATAAAATTTATACAAACATAAGATTATGCGTATATAAAGTATGTGTATATATATGAGTAGCATTTTTCAACCAAAATACTATTGTGGGTGAAATTTTATAGGTACTTTTAGTTTCTTTGTACTGATTGACCGGCTGTTGTTAGTAACTTCACATCTAGATCCAGAACTAGGAACAAACATTAAAAGCCTAAAGGTTAGTATTGTGCCAATTACTATGAAAAAAGAGTACAGAGAAATCTGAGTATAAAATGTGTGGAAAAAAAAGGTGTATGAACAAATAGGGAGAGTCTGTCTCTTACAAATGAAAAAAGATATTTTTATACTTATAAAAAGGATGTATTACTGTTTGTATTATTTTTAATAAATATAATTAAATAAGAAAAAATAATAATTAATAATATTAAATAAAGTATAAAATATATATATATATTATTTAATATAAGAATATAAGAATTTCTTACAAATAAAATACGATACAGAAACAAATAGAGTGAGACATAGAAAAGTATGAAAGTAAAGATGCAAATAGCGTACAAGGCGTCTTACGTACGTGTATGCCCTTTCGGCATCTACCCATTTGTTGACTATGAGGGCTGCAAAATAAAAACAGACTCCATTGCAGCAGCCTTAACACTTGTCTTTAGGGGCAACTCTATAAAATGGACACCAATAGCTGTGGCACCTGTCTATTTTGCACAGAAGAGTCCTACTCCACTGTAATATGCGGTTCATAATTGGTCAAAGAAACGCTCAAGCGAGAGAAATTTTGATGTACATTTATTTATTGGAAAATATTAGTTTCACAAATAAAATATTTACAAATTCTTCATATAAGGTGTGGTGGCAGACATCAAGGGAGGAAGAAAAAAAGTTAAATAATGTGATAAGTGGATATTAATGAGCACGAGTAGTTCCAAAAATAAAAGTGCAACATATAATCCACACAAAGTGAATCATCACCTTTGCCTTTTATTTTCCTCTCTCTCTTTCTTTTCCTATTTCCCGTTAACGATTTTAATGATGTCTATGTCATTTTTGTTTTTTTTCAAATGTTACTTTACCACCTCATCATATGTGAAGAATCGACATAAATTTTGTTTGTGAAACCAATAATTTCTTTATGTATTTAGCTTGTGTAATTAAGTTAATAAAAATGGATGAATTATTATTTTATATTAATTAAATATAATAATAATGTATAAATTTTTGGTGTCAAATATTATTATAGTTTAATTTAAATATTTTTTTAATCTTTATACATATAATATTTTTTTATTTTAGTCCTTAATAAATTTTAGGTTCAATTTGTGTTTTTGATTTTCTCAATAGTAAGTGAATGTGGTCTTTGACGTTATCACAAGTCTGCTCAATGATGATGTGGCTAACGAAATGCCAAATCGCACTTGTCACTTGTCATGTATAATTCACATGGATTTAAACCCTTAACCACATCACCGCCTCTCTTCTTCTTCCTTCACTTTCCACTTCCCCCCCTCTCTAGTCTTAGTTGCAAAGCATTTGGTTTAAACAAGCAATAAACAACACCATCTCAAACCTTTTCTTTCTCTCATTAGTCATCACCGACTGTAACAAATCAAATCCAAAAGTTTTGACTACAAAAATTTCACAACAAAGACCCATAAAACCCTCCATTCAAGCCCCTATTTAACAACCATCCAACTTCACAAAAGAGAACAAAATAACCCATTCTTTCCCATTTGCAACAACCACCCAAATCCCAAAAGGCAATCCAAGCCACAAGCTCGTCCCTATCACCACTGCCAATATCCATTAAGAGCGACTCAGCAACCAATGCCACCATCCAAGTTCATCAAGTTTGTCCATGCAATTGTTGTCTAGCCACCACTGCCAACATCCATTAAGAGTGATTCACAACCATCCATCTACTACTAGTCTTGGAGGTTTGAAGTTTCAAGAGAGGGTGTGTTTTAGCTTTAAGTGGAATATGGGTTTGTTCATAGTGGCTAGGCAGCAGAGGCTTGGCGGTGCATGGAGGAAAGGCAAAGCAAAAGAGTTGAGTTTGGTGATGGTGAGATTGGGTTTTTCGAGTATAGGTTCTATTTTTCGGGTTGATGGGGGAAAGGTATGGTGGTTGGACGGCAGTTGTGTGGTGGCTTCCCCTGGGTCTGTTTTGGAGTCGGCGGTGGCTAGTTGAGAATGAAAATGGAGATTGTTTTAGATATTAGTGTTTGGTTTTCATTGACAATGTGGCTGATGTGGGATGGTGGAGTGTTGATTCGGTTGTGTAAGGTTGAGGCTTTGTGGTTGCTCTATATTAGGAAATCTTTGGGGTCATATTTTGAGTTAGAATTGAAGGTTGGGTTATGGATAAGGTGTGTGTGTGTGTGTGTGTGAGAGAGAGAGAGAGAGAGAGAGAGAGAGAGAGAGATAGGAGAGGAAGAAGAAGAAGAGGTGGGGGTGTGAAAAATGATAGAGATTTGGCAAATAATGTAATGTCATGTGGCTCCACATCGATAATGGAGTACCCATGACAACGATGACTTGACTCTCTGTTTGCCATGTCATCAGTTAACATACCCTTGTTAATGGCAAGGACCAAATTTACACACTTTTGAAAATCAGAACACAAACTAAACCCAAAATGTAACAGAGACTAAACAAAAAAAAAAAACTATATTTACAGGGACAAAAACATATTTAGGCCTTATAGTTCTCACGTGGCTTACACATGATGCTCTATTACTCAACTTTTAAGAATATGTAATTAGGAACTCATGTCAAATTAGAACGGTGTGTTCTTAAATTTTGAAGGAAAATGACCTTTTTTCTTTTCTTTTTTTAGTTATATAGGATATATGGTTTAGTGAAAAAGCAAATTTAAAACATCAACATTACATATAAATTTAAAATAATTGAGCTGGAGCCAAATATCAATTAAGATAAAATTCATTAAGAAAAATAAAAATGTTCTTTAAGAGTGAAGAAAATATATTTTTTAAGCATAAATAGTACTTTTTTTTAATATATCTTTTGACTTTTTAAGATGTATTTGGTTTGTGAAATACTTTTCAACATTCCTAAGAATATAATAATATTCCTATACTCGATTTAGTTAAAAAGTATTCCAAAAAATTTAGCATTTCTCAAAATGATATTTTCACATGTTTTAGCCAAATGCCATATAGAGGATATTATTATATTAACAATTCTCATAATGGAATGTAACAAGACATAATTGTTCACACTTTTTTATTTACCCAGCTTCTTTTCAATTGCTACCTCCATTAGCATATACTACTAGGAAATTTTTATGGTAACTATCTTTTTTTTTAGGATATGATACTCATCAAACATTTAATTAGTTGTCGATTATTTTTAATGAAATTTTAAACTTTTATTATGAAATAATTTTGTTATGGAATATTGGATGTTCATACACTTCATGCTTCCCACGATAGGATGCGTTCTGGACCAAGTTATTGGTCCAAAGAATTAGAGCAACCCGACCCGTCAAGTTAGCACCCAAGCGTACAATGCGCATGAAGCAACCTAAACCCCAGGCGTAACGACATGAATAAGTCTTGATCATATCTCATACAAGTGTAACATCCTAATACTAGTAACCTAGTATACCTAACATATACTTGGATAAGTAGTATTAGCTATGCTACATCTAACTTAACATCAAACTAACCCATAACATTTATATAAATCATTATGGAGAGCCAATACAAACTAAAAGTTATATATACATCATTGCCTCAAAAGGGCACATTGTAATACATAAATTTTTTATACAAACTCAAAGTAGTGTAAATAAAAACAAACTTTATCTACTAAAGCATAAAAACTATACTAATCTTCATACTTCTTCTTTTATTTGGAAGAGCTTCCACCTGGATTTACATGGCAATACACGTGGTGAGAATTCACAATTCTCAGTACAAGTATTCCAGAACCAGAGTTTATTCATTCACAATGAGTAAACCAAACTATAAACATAAGGTCATGCTTGTAATAGATAAATGAGCCGCTACTCAACACTATTAGAATATACATATAATCTCTATGTAACATTCACAAGGCAAACTATAACCTTAAACTCACTTTTATAATTATCAATGATATCAAATAACTGCCCATACAATTGTAAAATATCAACAACAAAAGGTAACTGCCCATACAATTGCCAAACAGATGCGATGCTTATTATGTTGAATGATTATGCTTAAAAGATGTCCTAATAATATGATTATGCAATGCTAATGTAGATTTTAGTTTTTGAAAGCACATGATACTTGCTTAATTCCTAAGAATCCTGTCCCCTTGTATAAACTGGGTAGGATTGGCAAAAGAGCCCTGATACTAACTAGTAATAAGTGGATTCATTTCCCTCACAAAAGTAAGAGTATTATTATCACTCCTATACTGGTAACCCTGACCTTGATAGCATTACCTGCTATAAGAAGTTACAATACATAAGAAATAGCAAAAAGCAAGTTTGAAAACCAAATATGCAAAGTTAATAATAAAACACTTACACTTATCACAAGGTTCATCCTAACCAAGTGAAAAAGGAAAAACTAGTATACCTAACACTAAGCTCAACCTAACCCATAAGGAGCAAAGTCATGTTTCTAGTGCTTTCCATACCTCAACCTTGTCACCCAAGGAAGTAATTGTCATTCATGCACCCCTAGCTATGCTTTATGCCCAAAGGAGCTAGCCATGCATGTTAACAAAAACAACTAGCCAAGTAAACTTAGCATACTTCACCTAGAACCTTATCTCATCACTTTGCAAGTGATTTTAAAGACAACCTCATATTACCCAAGGTCGTAGATACTAACCTATGACATTCCACCACACTTTGGTTGTCTAAGGTTTCTCAATTTCTCACATATACAAGGTAGTAATTTCCTCCATGAAATACCCCTATTAGTGCCCCATCACACTTTAAAATGCATATATGAGCAATCCTAATAAGTAGGAAAGTCAAAATCATCAAAAATAAGATCCTGACTTAAGACTGGCAGTGGCACCTAGGTGCCACTTTCCCATGCTTAAGCGTGGTCCATGCCCTGTTTCCAAAATTATGGCGCTTAGGCGTTACCCTCTGGTGCCTAGGCGCCATGGTCTCTGCATGTGCCTGAACTGAAAATCATCAGGCTGCACTTAGGCATGCCAAACTGGAGCCTAGGCGCCATCTACATCAGAAAATTATGCAGAAAATGCATCCATTGTGCCATTAGTTTCCAACCAATTTCCAACCTTCAAATCTTGGATTCTAAGAGGTTTTCAGGTCCATACATGATTACTAGGATTCTAAGAAATTTTCATATAGTCTTACAACACAAAAACTCATGGAAAATGAACAAAATTATTAATCCAAAAACCCATTTTTGAAACTTATCGATTATGAAGTTTTAAAGATGTCAACAAGTTTCAATCCATTAACCATGTATGAACTAACACAAGCTGAACCATAAAATGAGCTTACCATAAGTTCATCCACTTTAACCATGGAAAAACACACCAAAAACCCATTTTTGAAACCCAACAAGCATCACAAACACGAAGAGCAAGAACCAAGAATAGAAAATGGAAATCAATCAACCCTACCTCTTGAAATTGAAGCTCAAACCTTGGCTTGCCTTTGATCTTCTTTTTCTTCTCTTCCTTTTCTTTCTCTCTTCTCTTTTTTCCTCTGCTTTATGCTCCTTCAGCCATGAGAAATGGATAGATTGGGTGAGAAAAAATCCAAAATGTCAAGGTTGATGGCTTTTAAAGAGTCGTGACTCACTTGAGAAAAAATGGATATTTTGCTGAAACTTTTTACTTGTTAAAAACACTTAAATTTTACTAATTTAAGTTTCCTAACTTCTATAAGTATTAATGAAAATCTTAGGATTCATCTAAATCCTAGTTTCATCCTTACCTTATTTTTTCATATCTACAACTAATCAATCCGATATTAAAACACACAACCAATATGCTTAAAAATACTAAACTAACTCTGATTATCCTTAAATTTTAACTACATTCTCTTCCACCTATTTGTGACCTAGAAGCAAATTCTCTAGATTTATTTCCCTTAACTTAGTAATTTATGTTATTATTTGAGTCATTTTAAGCTATTTTTCACATTCTATGTTGTAGGAAAATTCCTAAACTAATTTAGTTTATCACAAAATTAAGCAGACATGTCAAGCGAGTGTTATGCTACCTTTGTAATCATAAACTAGTCTAACATGCTAAAAAGAAGATGTTACACAAGAAGGTGAATAAGGATAAAGGAATAGCGGTCTCCACAACCTTGTCCCCACGATCCTGCCTCCTATGATCGTGTCGCATGATCCCAGGTAGCAGCATTTGACATGCACTGAATACTCAAGCATCACATACCCTAAAACGCTTATATAAATATGGTAAGAAAGAGAGACAAGGTATGAGCTAATTCCCAGAAACTCATTATACTCTCGTTGCACACCTACTGACTTGAGCGTCAGAGTGCCATTTGCAAGTACCCACCCCCTTGCTCGTCGTTGTTGTGGTTGCACTATGGATGAGCTCATTGTTTCATACCTATATAGGTAACCCTCAGAACCCAATTCTGAATATTAGCATTATCTGTAGGAAAACAATAAATTTTTACTCCAAACACCACGTTAAGAACTTCCCCTACTATCACCATCACGTTGAACACAAGAAGGAGATAAACATCAACCAACTAGAATTGTGCCTCCGCTACATGCAACCTTCCTTCTTCGAACCGTTACCCAACGTCTAACCCCACAACTCTTCAACCAATTGTGGAATCGGTCGTAGCCAGCCCAAAACCCAAATAGGACGGGCATGAGACTTCTTTCACTGGAAAGAATCTCCCCTTCTTTCCTTAAGGATTCCGGTGAGGCAACGCCTTGGCCCTCAGAGAGCACCTTCTAGGGATGCTGGGCAGCGAGTATCGGCACTACAACACCTTGGTGACTAGGTGGAAAATGAATTTCCTTCTCATTGGGGTATGACTAATCACTAAGAGCTGTTTAGAGCAAAACTGCTCCCCTTGGTTAAACTCTAGGATGAAAGGTCTCACCATCAAGACAAGAGAATCCATAACCTGAAGAAGGTTTCTAACTAGGGCAACAAAGCAGAGAATCGTTCCCTAATTAGGAACCATGAATACATAAGAGATCAATACCAATGTGATGACCGTCAACTGGAGAACTACAGGATCATGGATCCCGGCCATCAGGCTGAACTTGCCCACACAAGAGAGCATACACACACAGTAAGGGACATAGTGTCACAAAACCAACCTTTCTTTGATAGACTGATGGCCTATGAGATCCCGAAACGCTTCAAGTATCCTGCCAATATCGAAATTTACAATGGGACCACAAATCCTCAAGAATATATGGATGCTTACTTGTTCGCACTCTTTTTTGTTGGAGGAGACAACTTTCTTATGTGCTATACTTTCTCATTGTCTTTGAAGAAAGCTACATTGAGATGGTTCACCACCTTACCTCTAAGGTCCGTGGATAATTGGGGAGACTTATCCTCGAGGTTACACTTCACCACCAACAAAGTGCAGCCTAAATCAATTTCATGCCTCTCCCAGATAAGGTAAGGAAAAGAAGAGTCTCTCATGAACTTTATATCCCAGTTCAATAAGGAAATCACAAACGTGCGTGATTGGGATGAGAGACACAGACTATTCTATATTAGGGAAGGACTTTGCCTGGGATAATTCTCTTTCTCGTTAGCAAAAAAGGAGCCCAATACCATGGATGAGTTCTTAGCCCGCGCTGATACATATATCAACGTTGAAGATAGTCTCCAAGTCAAGAAGCATCTTGATATAGAAGATGCTAAGCCGAGGTTCAGGGAGCAACCAAATCAACAAGGGAGGAATTCAAGACCACCTCTCAAGAGGAAGTATGACAATTACACTCCCCTCAGCACACCACGAGCCCAGATCTATTAGGAAGTCATGAACACAGAGCTCCGGGATGTACCTAGGTGTCCTCTTAAAGAAACTTACGCGGAGAGACATATCCAAGTATTATGAATGGCACAATGGTCCTGGTCACAATAATGGAGGACTGCACCAACCTCTAAGATGTCATTGAGTCCCTCATTCGGGATGACTATTTGGGCCAATATGTTCAAAAGGCCCAAAATAACCAGAGGAGGGGTCATTACAAAAAATAGAGATATAGCCCTCGGAGTCCCTCTTCTTCTTATTAGAGAAGACATTATCTAGTGAGAAATGACAACCCCGGCCCATCATCACCTTAGGATAATGCTCGTGATCAAGATAGAGTGCGACCACAAGACGACAACCAAGAGAACGATCACAACCACGAAGTAATCTGCACAATCATGTAATGCCTTGTAATCATTACTTCTACCGTGTAATGAATATCCTTGCATATCAGTAAATTGGTGTTCCCTCACGACTGTTGTCTTATCTCAATGCAGTACCTTGGCTGCGACCTTAAGTCCACAGGTACTCAGCTCATCAACATCTACAGCTACAATCTTGCCAATGACCTCGAGTCCCTGGATACTTAGGCCTGTCACAACCCATAAGGTCACCACACCTTTGTGAGGTCCAAGGAATACAAGATTTGAAAAGATCAGCTATTTCGACATCTTTACATGATGGCCAAATTGGGAAATCCACTTGAATACCTTCTAGGGTCAAGCAGAGTATTCAAAGGTCTTCATCCATACCTATTTAAGCCTGACCTTAACTCATAAACCTACCATAGTTTACAAAGGTTAAGCATATTTTTACTTGATGGCCAGATAGGGGAAGCCACTTGAACACCCTCCAAGGTTCTCACTCGTACCCTTATGGCGTAACCTTAACCTATAAACCCACCATAGTTTATAGAGGTTAAGTATAATCGATTGTAGCTCGAGATCGTGGACCTCACAACCTGAGGCTTCCATGTCATGTGCATTAAACAAACCCAACCACCGAGATTCAAGCCTCGGACTCATCTCGACTAGAAAAACGAGTGTTCGTCCAATTAAATGAACTCAACCATTGAGATTCAAGCTTTCGACTCATCTCGGTTAGGTAAAACGAGCATTCATCAATCTGACAAAGCAATTACCAAGGTCGAGTCTTAAACTCATCCCGGTAATTTCTATACCAAGATCAAGTGTCAAACCCACCTCGACAAGTGTGATACAATCTTTGGGATTAAGCGTTGGACTCGTCTTAGTAAAGAAAACATACAACAGAAAGTAAAACATTCAAAAGAAGAGCAAGTTTTACTATTCATATTCTCTAGAAAAGACTCACTTTCAACTACAATTAGAAAATGAAAGAAATAAGTGACAACCTTGTTACAAACATTCCCTATTTATAGAGGGACTAATGTGTTCTGATTAACTCCCAAAAAAGTGAGCTAGTTGCACGTTAGAACCAACATTTAATTGCCCCCTTACGATTGGGCTCGAAGGTAGTGGGCAATTGGGAAACTGAGTGGAAAACTGCTATGGCCATTAAAGTAGTCTTAAGTCCTAATAAATTTAAAGCAATGGTTTCCAAGCAAGCATAGACTGCCACAAACTGTAGAGAAAGGCTATTGAGTAGGCACAACCTGCTTCAGAGTAAAGGTTGCTAAAAGTATGTTAGATCCAAAGTCTTGCTACCAAGATCGAGTGTTGGACCTGTTTCGATAAATTACACAAGCAAAATTGCTTAAATGTAAACCTAACACCAAGATTGAGCGCTAAGCCACCTCGGTCTAGCAAAGGCAAATGTTCAATAAATGTGAAAGCGACACCGAGGTTGAGTGTTGGACTCATTTCAGAAAAAGGGGAAACATATATCAACAAGAAAGAAATACCGAGTTTTAAAATTAAATAGTGCCCAAGATCGAGACTTGTCTAAATACATAGATTAATCCCACGCAAAGGGCATGGAAATGAAAAACACAAACACCATAAGGTAGCACTCTGGTCCTCTAAGATCTCCACCACCGCCTCGGGCTACACTGTTCGGCTGGCACCTCCCCGACCATAACAGCACTGGTCTCCCCTCGTCCAACCCACGACATCGTTTCTGCCCTTTCACCACCATCTGGCACGTGGTCCACTTGGTCATTTAGGGTAGCCACTGAAACTGCCATGTCCACAATCCAACCATCCTAGACCTCCTTCGATGCGTCGATCCCCTCCTCGTTAAGTTTAGGGTTAAGAAGACGAAGTTGGTTTAGGGTGTTCTCAAAAGCCTCCTCCACAGACGTCAACCAATCATCCACTATTTGGTTAAGTTCACCCTGCAGAAGTTCATGTTGAGCCCGGGCATTAGTGAAGGCGGACTCAGTCGAGGCCATACTCTCCTTCAGCATATCCTCCCAGGTCGTTGCCTAACTAAGTTGGACCTGAAGATCGTTGGGCGCAACAACCTTGACCTAGAGTGCCTCCACCTTGGCAACTTGTGCCCGAAAGGAAGGAGCCTCGACAGCATCCACAGAAAGATGAGTAACCTCAGCTCGGAGTTTGTCTAGTTCAGAGGCATACAACTTGAGTTACTTATCTTTCTGGTTTGCATCCGTGATGACCTGGGTGAGTTGCCTATCCTTCTTGCCAAGGTCTAGCTCGAGTTTTTGTTTTTCACCTCGAAGGGTATTGAGCTCACTCTCTAAGTGTGTAACCTCCCAAATGGACCCACAAGTCTCTTCTACAAATCAAAGGGCCGAGGAAACAGGCAAACTCCGAAGTTGGTCCTCTGAAGGATCTCCTCCATGTCACACTTTGTTAGCACCTCAGACTCGACGGTTCTCAGTAAGTGGCCATCAATAAAGCGCATGAGGTTATCCCCCTAAGTCCACACTGATCCTGACAGAAAGAGACGTGGAGCCACCCCAAACCTCGGAGCATCTTCAAGCCTAAGACCAAGGGGAGCCTCATCTACTTCAGGATTCTCCAAAATACCCTCAACTATCGGCCTCTTTCCTCTATCACCCCTGCCACTCTCTGTCTGCCTCTTCTGGGATCGCAACAGTGGTACAAGAGAGCTCGGTTCAACATCTTAAACCCCAACAATCGGGGGAGGTGGAGAAACCACCACGACCACCCCTTGAGTAGTCACTGGGGCCCGAGATCCTGACACCTCATTACTCCTAGCTGCCAACATCTCAGCCAGGCGCTGAAGTTTAGATGATGGAGTCATGCTTTCTGCAAGCAAAAATGAGAAGCGTTATAATACTCAGGAAAATTTATGCAAGAAGGCAAGTGCAAAAGAAAAATATGCAGGACAAGATACTTAGCGTGGCCTTTACGAAATCAGTGGCCACATCCAAGACATCTTTGCAGGAGATGACCCCTTTCTTCGTGGCCCAATCAATCAAGAACTCTAGGATTCAGACCTTAAAAGGAGGGACCTTGGAATCCAAAGTCTCTAACTCCTTGTTACTCCGCCCCCAGCCGACTTCAATTTAGTATAAGTGGAGGCGTGGCTCACCCTCTGAGGTGACAAAAAAAAAAAGGTTTCTTACCCAAAGCAACTTCTACCCTAAAGAAGTCCTTTTTAAACTTCTTGAAGGACTATTAGTAGGACTTGAAGATCACGCACCCACTCTACACCCGCAATGTGACTCATCCTTTGGTTTGGTTGCTTCCAGAGGTCATCAACCAAGGGAAAAGAAAAAAGAAAGATTTAACTGAGTATAGCCACTCAAAGACTTAGCAGACCAGTTCGAATGCCTGGACGAACCCCTAAGCATTCGGGTGAAGTTAAGTGGGCACCACCCATAGGTGATTGAGAACGCCCATTTCAAAATCAATAAACGACAATCAGATTGAAGAAAGCCTCGTACATATACATGAAGTGCTCGTCCTTTGTACGAGTTGAGTACACCCTCTCTTCCTCCGAGGGGTGCCAGAGCATAAATTTCTGGTCTCTGAGTCCCTTCACAGTTAGCTACAAATACTGTTGCTTTTCTAAGGCATCTTCAATGGTCCTCACGTCAGAAGGAGTACCCAAAACCTCTTGGTCCACCCACCGATATATGTCAACATCTCGGGGGAAAACGAGCTTCTTTTGCTCCACAAGTACAACCCTTCCCTTCTCCGCAAGTGTAGCCCTCCAAGTTCGCATCATACCTACAGAGGACGCACCCGAGTCAGATTCAAAAGAATCACCTATGGAAGAATCGCTCATGTCCCTCATTGCCACCATAAGTTCAAAGAATGGATAAGCTAGCCTATGCCTTGCCAATTCTTTGGCTTGGTCCACCATCTGGAGTGCCTCGAAGACCTTCATCCTAGTCAAGGGATTCAAACCCTCTTCAAAATCCCCACGATGGGCTTTAAAGCCCATCGTGGTAGAGGCAATGAAGACAAAGGAGGACTCAAGACCTTCACAAATGGGTCACTATTTTGTACCGTCTCCTCACTACCAGACATTTCCCCCTGCTAAATCACTCAAAAGAAAAGGGCAAAGATTAAAAGGGTGAATGATAAGTACCTTGAGTAGGAAGAAGTCTCTGAAAGGTGAAGGAAACGCCGAAAAAGCCTCACTGAGAAAGCATTGAATCACCGATAACCACTACCAAGGTGCCAAAAATCACCTAAGTTGGGAGAGAGAAAAATTTGAAATACAGGAATGAACAAAGAGTGGGAAGGGCTAAACCTCATCCCTATTTATAAGCATGAAAAGCCATCCTAAATCATTGCCATCAATGGGAATAGTTACATTTTTTCGTGCGAAGCGCCCCATCATAACGCCTTTTCAGTTGCAAAATTTAAAAACGAATAATCATGACGCTTCAAACCCCAAACGATGGCCTCCACTGTTCCTCAACCATATGGCACACTATTTCTGAACAAAATAATTTGAAAGGACAAGGCACAAAATGTTTGAAACATTACTACACGGATCCCATTTTTCCATTGTGTGCCATGTGCTCTAGATAAATTCGTATCTCGATACTTTGTTGTCCAACCAAAGCTCCAAGTTAAGGAAAATTGTTCTAGAACAGCTTACAGGCCCAAAGAACTAGAGCAACTCGACCCGCCAAGATGGCACCCAAACGTATAGTGCACATGAAGCAACTTGAACGCCAAGCGTAATGACAAGAAGAAGTCCTAATCATATCCCATACAAGCATGCAAATAAGGACAAAGGAATAGCGATCTCCATGACCCTATCCCCACGATCCTACCTTCCATAATTGTGTCGCCATGATCTCAGGTAGTAGCATTCGGCATGCACAGAATGCTCAGACATCACATACCATAAAACGCTCATATAAATACAGTAAGCAAGAGAGACAATGTATGAGCTAATTCCCAAAAGCTCACGATACTCTCATTGCGCACCTACTAACTTGAGAGTCAGAGTTCCTGTTGTAGGTAACCACTCCCTTACTCGTCGATATTGTGGCTGTGCTACGGAGGAGCTCATCGTTTCATACCTATACAGGTAACCCTCAGAATCTAATTCTGAACAGAATGTTTGTTTTCTTTAGAGATCAACATTTATTATCTTTTTAATTTTAAAGGCTATGAAATTATGCCTAACAAATCTCGAGCATTCTAATGCTTGAGTGATCCATATCACATCCCATTAAGAAATCAACATTTAATAAATGCTTAATAACTTATCATGGGTACCGAAACTAGTGAGATACTATAGAAATTATCACACCATGATATATGTGTAAAATCCATATATTTTATGCTTATTTAAACATGAATTTGAGTGCTTTGAGATAAGAATTACACCACTTATTTGTTATATTGAGTGAATTCTAGACCCAATGAATTAAATGTGTTTTTATTGTATTTTGTAGTGATTTAAGGGCTTTTGTGATATTATAGGTACAACTTTCGCTATAAATATTAGATTAAGCTAATTTTGGTGTTTATGGAAAGATGTGAAAATTTTCTACAACTTTTTTGAAGACATTGAAGCCCAGTTCATGCATTAAGAAGATAAAAAATTGTGTACAATGTTACTGACGAACTTTGACTAAGTCAACTAGCATTCATAAAATTTAAAGATCAAGTTAAATTCTTAATTGGAGTGCAAGTAATCCCTACTTGGTGACCAAGTATTTTTGTGTTTAATGCAAGGATCGTAAAGAGAGTTTCTTAATCTTAGAAGAATATTTGTTTCCTAATTTATATGAATTCAATAAGAAAAAAATAGGAAACAAGAGATTTGGTCAAAGATTAATTGAGGAAAGTATCATTGTCAAATCTATTTCAATAAATTAAGCATAACTTTATCTACAAGTATGAAATTTACTCAATTCTAGTGACGTTTGAAAGCTAAGAAAGAGATATACAAATCTCATGTTGATAATTTTCCTTAATTAAGCTGCCATTAATGGGAGATTTGGACCCCAAGTAGCAGCAAAGCAAGGCTTGACTTATTTTACCTTAGATTCCTTGAATTTATTATAAAATAAAGGGTAAGGCTAAGGATTTGGGTAGTAGATGTAAATAATTCATTTGGAGGCTTAGAGGAGTTCACCATTGAAGACTTCCAAGATCTTTCTTTTCTAGGATTTTCTTAATGATATTTCTTCTATCCATTTATTTGTTTTGTGCTTCTTTTGCCATGAGTAGCTAAACTTTTCTCTTGCTAGGGTAAAGATGTAACTTGATCCAATCAACATGTATTAAGATTAGATTTTCAATTATTTTCTTTTCTATTTAATTTGAGTACTTGTTATGATTCTTAATGCTTTTATGAATTAGGTACCCTTCATAAATTGATCTTGTGAGATGTATGTAGAATCGAAAGATTTGTATATGACATAGACCATAAATAATATGTACCATGGTTTATAATTATCTAGAAATGAAGATTATAGGTTATGTGAGAGAATTGTGATATTTTCAATGAGAATCCATAGGGCGAATGTCATGTCTTTAAGAGTTAGAGTTTAGATCAAGGAATTGACTAGGCTTTGATAATTAAAGAGAATTAATCCGCCAAGGAATTGAGTTTTAATTAATGAAGGGATTCTCCCCATCAATTGAATGACAAGAAACTAATTGAAATCAAGGTCCCAAAGCTACTCTGTTGTCTATGATAGATTGTTGAATTAAGTGAAATTGGATCCCTAGTATCTTTTAACATTGCTTATTTACACCTTAATTTGTTATCATGCTCTCTTTACTATTTTTAGTTTATATGTTTTTACCTTATTTTGTTTTTCCTTCAATTACTTGGTTTCCTTTGAACTCTCTTTGAATCAAATCTTTGCCTAGATAGTAGTTGGATTAGTGAAGTGGTAATTGACAACTCAATCTCCATGGGAATGATACTTTCTTATCACTTTATTAATTTTACGATTTGGTACATTTATCAAATTTGTGAACAAGTTTTTGGTGCCGTTGCAGGAGATTGAATGATTTAGTCAATATTATTAGTACCTAGGAATATACTAATCTAGACGTCATTTTATTTTACTTTTTTTAATCATTTAAAATTTTGTTTTTCTATTTTTATTAGGTTTTTTTTGTTTTATGCAAGGTACGATTGATCCAAAAGCATTGCTATTTGATCTAAAAATTAAAAAGACAACAATAAAGAATAGAAAGGAGACTAAGGAAAAGAAGAAGACTGAGAAAGAAATTATGGCTGAAGAAAATAGATATCCTATTCATAGAACTTTAGGTGAGTATTCTACACATAATGCTCAAGGGAGCATGTCAAGCATAATGATTCCTCCTGTTGAAGCAAATGATTTTGAGCTTTAGCTAGTCCTTATCCATCTTGTTCAACAAGAGCAATTTGGTAGAAATGATGATGAAGACCCTAATCTTCACATATCCAACTTTATACACATGTGTGAAAATATCAAGATTAATAGGGTTGTTGAAGATGCTATCAGACTAGGGCTTTTCAGATATTCTATAAGGGACAAAGCAATGAATTGGTTGCAATCATTGCCTAATGGGAATGTCACTACATATAATGATTTGGCTAACAAGTTCTTTGCTCGATTCTTTCCTCCATCCAAGTACATGTAGATAAGGAGTGAAATCACATGTTTCTCACAAAAGAAGGCTGAATCCTTATATCAGACATGGGAAATATATAAGGAGTTGCTAAGGAAATGTTCAAATAATGGGTTTGATGAGTTTCAACAAATGCAAATCTTCTAC
This sequence comes from Ormosia semicastrata, assembly GCA_029884595.1. NCBI lineage: Eukaryota > Viridiplantae > Streptophyta > Magnoliopsida > Fabales > Fabaceae > Ormosia > Ormosia semicastrata. The sequence goes on along the minus strand of JAQQTO010000053.1, from coordinate 48,846,163 downwards.
AATGACCTAAACCCATCCACAAGGTATATGGTTGATACATCAGCTGGAGGTTCTCTCAATACCAAAACTCTTGACGAAGGCAAGCAATTAATTGAGATTATAGTAACTAATGAGTACCAAATGTCCAGTGGAAGGTCAGTAATGAAGAGGGGAGTAATGGAATTAGACACTTTTGATGCGATTCTTACTCAAAAGAAAACACTCTCTCAACAACTTTCAAGCCTCACCAAGCAACTAGGCCAAATGCAAGTAAGTGCATTGAATTCGAATTCTCTACCTTTGTTATATGAATTTTGTAGAGTGATGAATATAGGAAAGTACTCTCTAAATACTTATTATTACACTAAAATGCTAAAATGTGAATAGAAATCATTGGAATTAATGTATATTTTTAAATTGAGTTTCCATTTACTTTAGAATACTCTTAAACAATAATTTATATATATATATATATATATATATATATATATATATTATTTAAACTTGATAATTTTTTATTCTTGTATTTATTTTTATCAATTTAATCTTACTATTTAATTATTTTATTTTATTTTATAGATTAATATGAGCAAAGAATAGAGACAAGAAGACAAAAGTTCAATTAGATGCAACAACACTTTGGGCTAGACACGAATTGGAAAGCGTTGAACAAATAAATAAAGAAAAAAGAAAAAACCTAGGAAATTAATGCAAAAGTGAGGCGATGAAGAATTGGGTATAAATAAAAGAGAAACAAATTGATGAAGGGGCACGCTGCTTGAGACCAAAAAAAGGAGGATTTGGATGTAAAGCAAGAGCACAATGGAGCGAGAATAAATCCGACATAGTAACGTCGTAGTGTAGGGAAAATTTTGAAAATGTGTGGAATGAAGAATTTTAGTGATATAATTTTATTGTGTTTTGGAATTGCTATACTAAAGAGATGATGAAACCTTAATTGTTTTGGAATTGCTATGTTGAATTATTTTTACCCAATTTTAGGATTTAATGCTTATTGATTCTATTTTCCTATCATATTATATGAATGAATTTTTAGATGAGTTCAGTCAGGATTTTCTCCTGGTTTGTAATTTATTTGTGTTATCTGAGTGTTGGTGGTAACTGTTGGACATCAACTGTGATTTATTATTAGGAATACACTTGATGATTTGATAATCTATTACTAATTAGGGAAATTTTATTATGCATTTGATTATTATTTTTAGTTCTTTTTTGATATGTTTTTCGTGATCATATGTTTACCACTATATGTTCAAGAGTTAAATTATTTGGGCACAATAATTTGGTATAGTTAATATTAAAATTAATCTTGGTAGATTATGAACCTTAGTCACCTTATATCTGGTAGAAACCTAATTTGTTTATTTTGCTTCACTTTAATTTACATTCAAAATTAATATTTATTTATCATTAATGATTTAATATTTTTCTTTTGTTTCTTTAGCTATTTTTTTAATTTGTCTCTTTGTGGAATCGATACCCCAAAGTTGTGCTACAACTACCGCGTTATTCTTTGAGCATAATCAAATTTTGGCGTCATTGCCAAGGAGATAGTAAAAGAATTGCTAGACAATTTTTCATAGTTAAAATGCTACTAATGACATTGTGAGACTTAAGTTCTTTCCTTTCTCTTTGAAGGATAGAGCTAAGAGTTAACTATACTAACTAAGACCATGATCTATTGGGTCTTGAAATGAAATGACTCAGGTCTTTTTTAATAAATATTTTCCCCAATATAAGACCAATACTTTAAAAAGAAAAATCTCTGCCTTTACACAAAAGGACAGTGAGACTTTGTATCAGTCTTGGGAGAGATTTAAGGAGTTATTGAGTATGTGTCCTCACCATGGGTATGAGAATTAACGCTTTTTATGAGGGACTTACACTTAGAAAACGTCAATTTATGGAGATGATGTGTAATGGTAAGTTCTTACAGAAAGATCTTGATGAGGCTATAGAATGCCCTAATGACCTTATTGAAAAAGCTCACACTTGAATTGGAACTAATGCTACTAAAAGTACAAATAGGTCACGACTTACAAGAAACCCAATTCGTGGTGGAATTTACCATTTCAGGGAAGAGGATAACCTAAAGGCTAAGGTTAATATGCTCACAAGGGAGCTAGATGTGTTAGAAATGAAGAACTTAAATCCAACACATGTGGTTAATCATGCAAAGTCTTTTAGACCATATTTTGTGTGTAGGGGTAAATCACCTCGCCCAAGAGTGTCTCATATTTGCTAAGATGAGAAGGATGTATAAGGAACAATGTAATGCCTTAAGTATATACAAGAAGCCTTTTACACCATTCTTTGAAACCTATAATCTGGGGTGGTGCAATAACCTCAATTTTAGTTGGAAGTCTGAAAATTAGCCGCCTGCACAACCTCCTAGATCATATCCTCCACTATATCATGCACCTTCACCTTTTAGGAGTCCTTTAGAAGACATTTCACATGCTTTTATTAAGGCACATGGTAAGACTAACCAAAAGTTTGAGTCTTTGATTACGTAGGTTGTTGAAGAAAACAAAGAGATAAAGAATCAAGTGTCCAAATTGATGAGCTCCTTGAGTGTGAATGAGTGAGGTAAGTTCCCTTCTCAAGCCTAGTCTGCACCCCATGGTCAACACATGGCGCAAGAGAATTTGAAGTCAACACATGGCACAAGAGAATTTGAAGAATGTGAATGCCATTATGACACAAAGTGATACATCATTACACATCCCAAAAATGAACTAATCAGAGGATATGTAAAAGAATCAAGATAGTAGTGATGTCGAGTTATCCAAGGAATTTGAGGTGACAAAGAGTTCTATGGAGGTTCCATTCCCTCAAGCTTTAAAATCAAGCAAGCGAACTCTGGATCCTAACAATGAAATCCTTGAGAATCTAAGGCAGGTAAAAATCAATCTTCTTCTTTTGCATATAATTAAACAAGTTCCTACTTATGCAAAAGTTCTCAAGGATTTGTGTACAATTAAGAGGAAGCACCATGTGAAGAAGACAACGTTCCTGACAGAACAAGTTAGTGCCCTAATTGAGCAGTGGATTCCTCCTAAGTACAAAGATCTTGGTTGTCCAACCATTACATGCAACATCAGAAATCATGAGTTTGGGCAAGCTTTGCTAGATTTAAGAGCTAGCATGAATCTAATGTCATATTCTATTTATTTGCAGTTGGGGTTGGGAGAAATCAAACTAACTACTGTGATATTGCAATTGGGTGACCATTCAATCAAAGTACCCTGAGGTGTGGTGGAGGATGTTCTAATTTAAATTAACAAATTTTATTATCCTATTGATGTTTCTAATCCTCGACCTTATCTTTGTTGTTGATACTACTTCTAAAATTCTTTTGATTTTAGGTAGGCATTTCCTTGACACAGTTAATGCTCTTATTAATTGTAGGAATGAGCTCATGAAGTTGTCTTTTGGAAACATGATTCTCGAGGTGAATATCTTCCATATTGCAAAACAGGCAGAAGATGATGATGAGGGCAACTGATGCACACTTTTTAATTGTTGCTTTGCAAACCCAAGTGCAGGTTGTCTCAAGTAATAAATTTCTCGGTGAGTCCGAGGTCGATCCACAGGGAATTGATGAAGATTAATTATGGTAAGGTAAATATTTTGTTACTACAGTAAAAATTATTTACTTGGGTAAAAAGATTCACTCTTGGTAAATAAAATAAAAGCAAGATTAATTCTTTTTATAACTCAATTAGAATCCTCGCAACATGGAGGTTTCAATCGGAATACAACGTTAAAAGTTCATTAAAATAATATATGTAATTATATTATGTTTCCTTTAATCATCCATTAATATCATCACTCATAAATGGGATCAAGCATTCACTGTGCCAATATTTTGTCTACAATAAATCAAGATCTCCACATTATAAGGAGAGTTTCTAACACCAACACTTGTAAATGGGTTAAAGCATTCATTGTGCCAATCTCTTGTCTACAACAAATCAAGAACTCCACTTTACAAGGATCGTTTCTAAATTGATTGGAAACAAAATATAATACGAAATAAAATAATATACGTAATTATATTATATTTCCTTTAATTATTACCACCACTTGTAAATGGGTTAAAGCATTTACTGTGCCAATATTTTATCTACAATAAATCAAGAACTTCTATTTACAAGTGTAATTTCTAAATTATCAGAAACAAAATATAACACGCATAATAACTACTTAAAAATATAAATCATTAAAGTACAAGAGAGTAATAAATCTAACCTTATTTTATTACCAAGAACTTCACACTTTGATCCAAGTAGACTAAAACTTATTTACACATAAACTAGAAAAGAGAAAAAGAGAAAAAGAGAGAGAAAAGAAATTGGAGGGAGGCGGGGAGAGAAGCGGGGAAGCACTTGCCCAAAAGCCTCTCTCCCTCTTCGTCTTCCCTCCGTCTGGAATTGTAGATTCTCAATGTTCAATTGCCTATTTATAGGCAAATTCATGTTACTTGTGCAATGCATAGTAACATGAATAGTGAAACTTAATTGTTAAGTTTCCTAACGTAAGCCATGATGTTTTATTTCTTTTTTTTTCTTTTTTTTCAAATAACAATTGAGTAAATGTACAGTCGTGCGTCTAGTCATCTTTTCATTTTTGAGAGAAGTGATCTTCATGAAAGTTGTAGGCCTGAATATTTGCTTTAAAATGGCTTTGGTTTCAGTCCAAAATCATGCCTAGAACTCAAGATATGGTCCAATTACTGCACAGTATTTAGGCCCAGTTTCAACTCCTCTATTCTGACTTCAAAGCTCAATATCACCTCTAAGAAGTCTGATTCTGGAAAAGTGTTCAACATGAAAGTTGTAGGGAATTGTCTTAGCTTTCCTACAAGACCAAAATCACATCAATCAGATATTTGAAACTCAAATTATAACCAGTTTACCAAACATTGCCAAAGAAATAATTACGGTTAATTTATGCAATAATTTATTTAATTGTCCAATTCGGCTCAAAATCATAAAATGTGTCAAAACCAACTTAATTAAGCTTAATTGAACCTTAAGAAGCCTAGTGAGAGGATTATAAAATGTATAAAATACAGTGTTATCAAATTCCCCCACACTCAACTTTTGCACTCCTAAGCAAAATACAAAAGACAAAAACCAAAGAAAAAATGACACAGACTCAAAAATTAAAAACTCTAAAGGATTCAATGACTTAAGAAGAGCAACTAGACAATCAAGGGATCAAAACAGTCATGTGGTAACATTTCTTCGCATCTCAAACCAACAAGCAAGGAAACTTCAGTTGAAAAGAATGAATCAAGAATGATAGATCTTCACAAGATTCACTCTCAATCCCTCAAGTGTTTAAAAGGTAGGTATTTCACTCAACTCAACCCATGAAAATTGCACTACCATAAGCTTGCTTGTCTTCTATTTCTCCACTACTCAAAACACATGCACACACAAATCATGAGGACTTTATTTAAGGTTGTAATGGGGTCAAGGTAAAGGAGGAGGTAATATGGATATGACAAGTTAAATACCAGAGAATAAAAGAGCATGAGAGCTGAGTTCAATTAACAAGCATGAAAGTTCATCCCAACTCCACCTAATACAAATTTTCTTTATATATTCTTTTCCTTTCCTTTATTACCTTGTTGACCCTTTTCTTTTTACATTTTTTTTATTTTTTTTATTTTTATTTTTACAAAAAGAACATCATATATACATTTTTTTAATCATTCTGCACACACACCCCCACACTTGTTCAAGAACTCATCTAATAACAAAGTTAATGCTCTCTTATTCCCTAAGGCTAAGAAAGAACATGATTTTTCATTTAAGGCACATAATGAGTTTGAAACAAAGAATGGTCAAATAAGCTCAAAGGGGTTAATCAAAGGAAAATATGCAAGGTTGGCTATTTGGTCAAAGTAGCTATTTCAAGAAAAATGCCTTAATCATGTTTATGTATACATGTGAAAATGTAGTTTCAAAAAGAATCAAAACAAGTTCTAGAGTAACAATTCCATGAGTGAAATTCACACAAGAAAGAAGAGAATGGTACAAATGTTCAATCCATTCATCAATAGGCTCAAAATCTCACAAGGCATAATTCTATCATTCTCAATCCACCAATTCAACATCTATAACCAAGCATGTGAATTTTAAGAAAGAAGATAATTTACTCAATCATGCAAATTTCCCTGAATTTGAATTGCTACTTCCACACAAACTAGTTGTCTACCCCAACTAAGATGCGTCTCAAGAGTAAAATTTACTCCTTACTCTGCCATCCTTAACTGGTTTAGTAGTTACTGACAAACATATAAACACAACAAACATATTAATACACACACTTCCTAAATTTTTTTTTGAGTTTTTTTTTACACAACTCTACATACGACAAACATACTACACACGACAAACATAAACACACTTACTATTTTTTTTACACAACTATCCTTCCCCCCAACTAGATCACAACATTGTTCTCAATGTTAAAAAATAGAAAGGAAAAATATAGAAGATAGTACCATTTACACGCAATTCTTGAAAAGAACAACCTCACACAAATATAAACATAAACAAAGTACGACCAAAGATTGAAATTATTTATACTGGATGGAGTGTCTTGACTGGCTTGCTTTTCTTATTAATTGCTTCACAACTTTTCCTTCGGACTACTTCTTCTTTGTTTTTACTAGATCGTATTTGTCATAAGAAGAAGATATACAAGAAAATATATACATGTAGTTGTGATTATGGCTCACATCTTCCTCACGGTTTTTACGTCCGATGAATGACTTAAACGCCTTCTATGAGTCGAGGATAAGCTTCCCATCCAATTTTCTTATAAATTGGCAAAAGGGTCTTTTTGAGTCGATTTCCAAAGCGTAACACGCTTACCTTGCCTTTGAAGAAATTCCACAAATTAATAAATTCACATTGCACAAATTCACAAGAATGCGTCTCAAACAAAAAGATTTCATCTAATGACTCTTACTTTTCCCCATTCTTTAATGAAAAATATTTTATCTTTTTTTTTTTACGAAAACCATCCACAAAGAACAACTTCGCTTGTTACAAGAAAAATTGACAATTTTGGCAAATCAAGACATGAAATTAAAAATTCATCAGAGAAGAAAAAATCATTGATAGGTGCGATTTCAAAAGGTGAGCCTATTGTAAGTATGGACAAATCAACAATAAAATTTTAAGCTCATTTTGAATTCCTGAAACAACAAAATCTACCATATCAACCTAGGTTTACAAAAACTTGTTGAGAAAATTGACACATGACCAAATTGTCAAAATAAAGTTTGACTATTTAAAAAGAAAAGAAAAACAAACACTAAGACACATGAAATTAGAAGAAAAAGATAAAACAAAGTTTTTTTTTTTGTTTTTTCTTTGAAATGAAAACACATGAAATTAGAATACTATGGATCAGATTTCACTTGATTCAATAATCTATCATAGACAATAGAGTAACTTTGGGACCTTCCTTCTAATCAATTTCTAATCATTCAATTAATGGGGAGAATCAGTAATTTAAAAATATTTAAAGGCATGACTTTTACTCTATAGATTATCATGAAAAAATACCACAGTTCTCCCTCACAACCTATAACCTTCATTCCTAGATGATCATAAATCATGGCACTTTATTATTTATGGTTTAGATCATATGCAAATCTTTCGGATTACACATATACCCACTAGATCAATTTATGAGTGGCCAATTCATAAAAGCATTATGAATCATAATAGGCACTCAAATTGAATAGAAAAGAGTTAATTAGAATTTCAATCTTAATACATGTCAATTGAATCAAGTTACGTCTTCACCCGAAAAACACACAAATTTAATTACACATGACAAAATAGAAAAAGAAATAGAAAAAAAATAAAAAAATATATACAAATGTGTGGCATAAACTAGCCACCAAAAAAATATTTACAAAGGTGTGGAATAAACCACACCAAATAAATAAAAAAAGAATAAAAAGGTGGGATAATAAACCAACCACCAAATAAAAAATTAAAAATGGTGTGGTAGAAACCAACCACTAAATAAATTAATAAGTAAAAAAAAAAAAAGTAAGTATGCGGGTAAATTAAAATGTTAGAAGCGAGTAAAGTAAAAAATTAGATAGTTAGTAAGAAAATTAATAAGATAGTAAATTAAAATAAATGACAAAAAATAAATAAATAAATAAATAAATAACAAAAATAAATGACAGAAAAATAAATAACAAAAAAATAAAGTGTAAAAAATAAAATACAAAAAAAAATAAAGTGCAAAAAGTAAATTACAAAAAGTAAAAGGGAGAGTTTCCATTTGTTAATATGCACAAAAAATTAAAAGGGAGAGATTATCCCACGAGTTAGGATGTACAAAAAATAAAAGGAGAGTTTCTCCACTAATTAAATAAGGACAAAAAAATAAATAAATAAAAATAAAAGGGAGAGAATCCCCCATTGTTAATATTTACAAAAAAATAAAAGGGAGAGTTTCTCCATTTAAGTTAGTATATACAAAAAAATAAAAGGGAGAATTATCCCCACTCTTAGTAAGGACAAAAAATAAATAAATAAGAATAAAAGGGAGAGAATCCCCCCACTGTTAATATTTACAAAAAATTAAAAGGAGAATTACCCCCATGAATTAATATGTACAAAGAAAATAAAAGGCTTAATTTTTTTTTAGTTCCCTTTTTTTCTGTGACCACCTTTTTTTTGGTTTTTTTTTAATTTTTCATTTTTTATATATTTTTTTTTACATTTTACTTTTTTCTACTCTTTTACTTTTTTACTATTCACACTATTCACACATCTTTTTTTAAAATTTTATTATTATTATAAATTTTTTTATTTTTTTATTTTTTACTATTTATACTATTCACACACTATTTACCCTATTCTTATTATTCACATTATTCACACAAATTTTTTTTTACTATTCATACTATTCACATACTATTCACACACTATTCACACACTATTTACTTTTTACTATGTATAAAAATATTTACACAAAAAATTTATTCTTCAAAAAGTCCCGTACGCTAAAAACTTGATCTGTGACACTTTTTAATTGTTGCTTTGCAAACCCAAGTGCAGGTTGTTCAAGTAATAAATTTCTACAGCGGTGAGTCAAGAGTCGATCCACAGAAATTGATGAAGATTAATTATGGTAAGGTAAATATTTTGTTACTACAAAAAAATTATTTACTTGGGTAAAAAGATTCACTCTTGGTAAATAAAATAAAAACAAGATTAATTCTTTTTATAACTCAATTAGAATCCTCGCAACATGGAGGTTCCAATCGAAAATACAACGTTAAAAGTTCATTAAAATAATATACGTAATTATATTATGTTTCCTTTAATCATCCATTAATATCATCACTCATAAATGGGATCAAGCATTCATCAAAAATATTTTGTCTACAATAAATCAAGATCTCCACATTACAAGGAGAGTTTCTAACACCAACACTTGTAAATGGGTTAAAGCATTCATTGTGTCAATCTCTTTACATACAAAATCAAGAACTCCACTTTACAAGGATCGTTTCTAAATTGATTGGAAACAAAATACAATACGAAATAAAATAATATACGTAATTATATTATATTTCCTTTAATTATTACCACCACTTGTAAATGGGTTAAAACATTTATCTTGTGCCAATATTTTGTCTACAATAAATCAAGAACTTCTATTTACAAGGATAATTTCTAAATTATCGAAACAAAATATAACACGCATAATAACTACTTAAAAATATAAATCATTAAAGTACAAGAGAGGAATAAATCTAACCTTATTTTATTACCAAGAGCTTCACACTTTGACCCAAGTAGACTAAAACTTATTTACACATAAACTAGAAAAGAGAAAAAGAGAAAAAGAGAGAGAAAAGAAATTGGAGGGAGACTGGGGAGAGAAGCAGGGCACTGCCCAAAAGCCTCTCTCCCTCTTCGTCTTCCCTCCGTCTGGAATTGTAGATTCTCAAATGTTCAATTGCCTATTTATAGGCAAATTCATGTTACTGTGCAATGCATAGTAACATGAATAGTGAAACTTAATTGTTAAGTTTCCTAACGTAAGCCATGATGTTTTATTTCTTTTTATTTCTTTTTTTTCAAATAACAATTGAGTAAATGTACAGCCGTGCGTCCAGTCATCTTTTCATTTTTGAGAGAAGTGATCTTCATGAAAGTTGTAGGCCTGAATATTTGCTTTAAAATAGCTTTAGTTTCAGTCCAAAATCATGCCTAGAACTCAAGATATGGTCCAATTACTGCACAGTATTTAGGCCCAGTTTCAGCTCCTCTATTCTGACTTCAAAGCTCAAGATCACCTCTAAGGAGTCTGATTCTGGAAAAGTGTTCAACATGAAAGTTGTAGGGAATTGTCTTAGCTTTCCTACAAGACCAAAATCACATCAATCAGATATTTAAAACTCTAATTATAGCTAGTTTACTAAACACTGCCAAAGAGATAATTACGGTTAATTTATGCAATAATTTATTTAATTGTCCAATTCGGCTCAAAATCATAAAATATGTCAAAACCAACTTAATTAAGCCTAATTGAACCTTAAGAAGCCTAGTGAGAGGATTATAAAATGTATAAAATACAGTGTTATCAGCTACCAGATATACATTGTTGACTCACTCATGGATATGGGAGTTTCTACAATCCATGATTATAATCCCTTTGAAACTCAAGATTATGGCACTCAGGTATGACAACCAAAGTTTGAGGAGTTTCTTGAGAAAGGTTGGAGCATTGCTAATATAAAAGGTGTTAGTCCCCTACTATGTTCTCATAAAATTAATTTGGAGGAAGATAAATGATTAGTGGTTGAGGTCGTACCTTAAGTTGAATGATCCATATGTAGAAGAGATTTTAGTAGACAATCTTGTCTACCAAAACTGAGGTAAATTTTTAGTTTGAGTTTTTATTTTTATTGAGTCAATTTAAGTGCTTCCCAGATTTTTGAGCCTTTGTATGAGGATGTAAATAGTGTCGGTTAACAATAAAATAAAATAAAATAAAATAAAAAATTTAGTTTGTGTGCTTGTTTATTTCATTTTACTTTATTTTGTTTTTGTTATTTTTGTTATTGCTAACCATTATTAGGTTGTATTTATCCTCTTCTCGTCTTCTCTTTTTAATCACTAAGCATATCAGGTATGTGACTCCTCTCCATTACTTTATTTATTTTTGTCCCAATAATTTCTTTGATACGTATTGGTGATCATTTTTTAAGTTTAGATTTAATTTCAAACATTAAGGACAATGTTTCATTTAAGTTGGGGGGTATGGTGTTGGTGATGCAAATTCAGTATTTAAAATGCTTGTTGAAACTCTATGACATATTTTCATGTGTCAATTTTTTTTAAAAAAATAAAAATTTGCATCACACATGCATCTTTTTCACATATGTACTTATTCTCATTCATAGTCATCTTTGTGAATTCAGCAAACCCACCATAATCATTTTTGCTGAAGTATCCACAGAAACTCTAATGCATTCATCCAAGCTTTGTGGTAAGATGGTGGTTTGACACATGTAGCTAGAGAACTCTTTTGCTTAAGTATTCATGTGAGTTTTGGAGAGGATTGAGAGCCTACAAATGCAGTAAATTATGTTAAGCATTCATTGATTTGTTGAATTGGGCACTTCTTTTGAGAACATCATTATATGGTTTGTGGTAAGATGATGGATATACTTGGAATATGACAAAGATAAACTTAGAATCAACGTTTGAGCCTCTTAATCTAACTCTTTCCATCATAGACCCCTAGTAGCCAACTTTAAGCCAATAAACACATGTAGCTTTTTCTTTCATATGCCTATATCATTCATGTCTCTCCACATTGGAGTATAGCTTACACACTGGTTTTTATACCCTTTTTACTTCCAAGTGTATACTAAGTGTGGAATTTGCATTTTCTTTCATTTGAGTTTAGTAAAAGAAAAAAGAAAAAAAAGTCAAGGTTGGGAATAAATGTCAAGAATACCAAAGTGCCATGTGTTTGTTCATTAAATTGTTAAAAAAAAAGAGGAAGAAGAAGAAAAAACATTATTATTCGATGATCTAAAAAGTTGGAGAGTACATCAGGTGAGAAGTGTGATTTATTGAGATATTTAATAAGATTTCTTTCCCTTTGTATGTACTTGGAATTTTTGAATCCTTTCCATTTTTTTATATAGCCCCGAACCTAAGCCACGTTACAACCTTTTGTATTAACCATTTTGATCCTAAGTAAGCTTTTGGAAAGAGTGACGAAAGTCTCATTTGTTAGTGTTCCTATCATAAGATCAATGTTTGCTTGTTGCTTGCACATAAATGCCCAATTCCTCATGAGTGTGTGTGTACTTCATAGAGAGAATCCTCACACAGAACATTTTTATATTCTTGAGTTATGGAATTGAACATTTTGCTTGAGATGTTCTTAATGTTGTATGTGTCAGGGCTCTGGTTAGATACATATAGTTTGGAACACACACACACACACACACACACACACACACTTTGTGGATTGCTATAAGCAGATTGTTTGTAATAGGGTTATTAAATTCTTAAGATTGTTTTGATATGTGAATCTAGAAAATGTGAATTGATGAGCTATTTTATTATTTTCTTAGTCTCTTTCATCTCTTGTGCATAGAAATAGCTAGGGATTAGCAATAAGCAAGTTGGGGAGGTGTGATGAGTATACAAAAGTACTCTCTAAATACCTTATTATTGGACTAAAATGCTAAAATGTGGATATAAATCATTGGGATTAATGTGTATTTTTAAAATTGAGTTTCTATTTACTTTAGAATACTCTAAAGCAATAATTTATACATATATATATATATAATATTTAAACTTGATAATTTTTCTATTCTTGTATTTGTTTTAATCAATTTAATCTCATTATTTAATTATTTTATTTTATTTTATAGATTAATATGAGTAAGAATAGACAAGAAGACAAAAGTTCAATTGGGTGCAACAACACTTTGGGCTAGGTGCAAATTGGAAAGCGTTCAACAAATAAATAAAAAAAGAAAAAAAAAAACTAGGCATTTAATGCAAAAGTGAAGCAATGAAGAGTTGAGTATAAATAAAAGAGAAATAGATTGATGGAGGGGCACGTTACGCGAGACAAAAAAGGAGGATTTGGACATAAAGCAGCAGCACAACGTAGCGAGAATAAAAGTGGCATAGTAATGTTGCAATGTAGGGAAAATTCTGAAGATGTGTGGACTGCATAATTTTAGTGAGATAATTTTATTGTGTTTTAATTTTATTATGTTTTGCTAAATTCTTTGTACTAAGGGGATGATGAAACCTTGATTGTTTTGAAATTTTTTATTGAATTATTTTACCTTGTTTTAGTATTTAATGCTTATTGATTCTATTTTTTCTTTCAGATTATATAAATAAATTTTTAGTTGAGTTCAGTTATATTTTTCTATTACTTTGTAATTTATTTGTGTTATTTTTGTATTAGTGGTAATTGTTGGATATCAATTGTGATTTTTTATTAGGGATACATTTGATGATTTGATGTACTTAGAGGCAAACTCATTTTGAGGGTGGATGGAGATCAAGTGACTATCAATGTTTTTGCTAAGTTTTCACCAACATCAGATCTCTATGTCCTTGTTAATTGCATTAAAGATAAGTCTCAAAAGGATTTGGCTATCGAGGGTTCTTCACCATTAATTGATGTTGACCCTCCCATTTCTGAGATTATTAAAAATGGGAAGGGTCCTCCCATTGTCCATGATTCATTACAAACTAGTCCCTTATCTTTTGATCAATTAAAACCACTATGGTCTAGTGGAATCTCTCATGTCAAGTTGCATTTAGGACAACCAGTACCATTTGGAGTTCAAAATGCATTTGAAGGCATCTCTAAGGTCATTGACTAAGGATTAAAGCATTACTTTGAAAAAGAGAAGGAGTTATCCTTTTTCTCTTACTTTAAGCCACCTTGATCAACTTAAACAAAGGGCAAAGTCGAGCTAATGACCATAAATAAGTACTTCTTGGGAGGCAACCTAAGTTTTCTTTCTTTTTCTTTACTCTTTTATCTTTAAATTTGTTGTTTTTGGTAGTTTAGCTTGCAAATTCTTTTGATTCACTAGCAACATTGTTGTGTAATAACGTGTCTTCATTTTGTTTCTTTAAGGTGGAGAAGGTGTGTTTTGTGCAAGGGATATAGGTCTTGAAGTTGTGGATATGAGTTTGCATGGGGAGTAAGCTTTAAGTTCGGTAATTTAAATATTTGAGAAAGTTTATTTGGGTTTGTATAATTGTTAAAGAGAGTAAGGTTTAACATCTAATTCTTTTTTATTAAAAAAAGGGGCAAAACAACCTCCCTTTGTCATTTGACATAGGGCGTGTGATTTCAGGGTCAAGAAGTGTGTTTTCCAGAATAGAACACGACCCCCCATGTCATTTGACATGGAGTCGTGTCTTATATACAACAAACTGAGCTCGTATCAGAAAATCACACCTCCCATGTCTTTTGACATGAGGTCGTGTGTAATAGACCTCCTAACCTAATTTCATAGAGAGGGATATGGCAAAGACATAGGGTCGTGTTGGCCCAAGCTTCTAACCCACTCTGATAGAGAAGGACACGACCTCCCATATCATTTGACACGAGGTCATGTTAATTATGCAACAACTCCTCTTTTGTAGAAAATCACACGGTGCCCCGTGTCTTTTGACAGGGGGCTGTGTGATTCCCAAAAATTGCACACTTTTTTGACATAAAAGGACACGAGGACCCCAAGTCTTTTCGCACAGGCCGTGTCAAGCATGCAGAGAATATAAAGTTTTCTCTTCCAAAAACAACTAAGTTGTGTTCTTTTGCCCACAAACCCTCATTCCATTTTTTTAATGCTTTCCCATTTCATTTTGTACGTCATTGATGACATTGCTGCATTTTAAGTTTAGGGTGGGTCGTTTCGATTTTTGTTAGTTAGTTATTTTTTTATTACATAATTTTTCTATTATTTCGTTATTTCTTATTTTATTGACTAACATTTTTCAATTTTTGCTTTAAAGTTAATGTTGAGTCAGCTTAGGTACCTCTCTGAATTTGGAACCTTTGTAGGGGGATGTATATAGCTGTTGGCCATCAAAAAGATTTTTTTTCCTTCCTTCAGTTTTTTATTTTCGCATTTATTTGTTTATTTTATTGATTTTTTTGTCATCATCACTGTAAATCCATGTTCACTCAAGCATATGCATGAGGTAACTTGTTTTGAAAAGAAAAATATTACTTTGAAGACTTAGGCCAAGAGAACTTGATTCATGTTAACTTAGGATTATGTTGGTTAGAGATTTGTTCATGATTGTCATGCGTATTTAGCTTTGGGCATTCAATTTTTCTTTTATATTAGTCATTAAACTTTTAATTGAATTTGTATGTTCCTAGAAAAGGACTATGTATGCTAAAGCGAGTATCTAATTGCCTCATCGGTCCTAGAACAATTCATCTGCATCCTTTCAAGGCGAAATCTTAGCGTGCACTTAAAAGGATCTAGGCATTCTTTCTTTAACCTCATCATGGCCTTAGACCACCTACTCATCATTATTATCCCTTGGCATCCAATTTGAGCCTTTCATTAGCCTATTTTCTTTCATTAACCCATATTCCACATTTACCCTTAACCTTTAAACACTTACCTACCCTTTTGTGAGAGAGGATTGAATGTAGAAAGGAGGGACTTATTAAGGATCCAAGTAAGATGAATGCTGAAGATAAAGGAAGAAGAAAGAAATAAAAGTCAAAGTCTAGCATGTTATAAAAAAAAGAAAAAATAAAAAGAAGGTCCACCAATGTGTTGCAAAGAAATAAGTTTGGGAGTAGAGGTTAATATTCAAAAACTAAAAAAAAAAAAAAACAAGTGTGCTGGTAAATTGAGGTGAAGTTTTACCTTTGCATAATATACCTCAATTATGTCATTGAGGTTTTAGATATTTCTTTATGTGCATAGTCTCATCTGAGTGTATACAGATTCATAATTTTGTTTGTCAAAACTTGCTTAAGTTAAGTTGTTTGTGCATTGTTAAATGTGTATGCTTGATTAGGTATTTTAACTTCTTGGCATTTGAATAAGTTATTCATGGATTTGAATTCTTGAGGTCTCTTTGAGAAGTTTAAATTGCAATGCTTAACATCTTTATAAAAGAAATACCCTTGCTATAATTTTTACTGTTTATTCATTGCTTAAGAACAAACAATTATTCAAGTTTAGGTGTGTTTGATATGTGTGTAAAACCCACATATTTTATGTTTGTTTAAACATGAATTTGAGTGTTTTAAGATAAGAATTATGTCATTTATTTGTTATATTGAGTGAATTCTTGACCTACCAAATTAACTGTGTTTTTATTTTGTTTTGTAGGGATTTAAGGATTTTCGTAGTATTTTGGGTACAATTGCTATAGATCTCAGATTGAACTAATCTTGGTATCTATGAAAAGATGAGAAAAATTCCTATAACTTTCTTGAAGACATTGAAACCCATTTTATGCATTAAGAAGATGAAAAATTGTGTGCAATGCTGTGAACGAAGTTTGACCAAGTCAACCTATCTTCATATATTTTAAAGATCAAGTTAGATTCTTAATTAGAGTGCAAGTAATCCCTACTTGGTGACTAAGTATTTTTGTGTTTAATGCTAGGATCTTAAGAAGAGTTTCCTAATCTTAGAAGAATATTTGTTTTTTAATTTGTATGGATTCAACAAGAAGAAAATAAGAAACAAGAGATTTGGTCAAAGATTAATTAATGAAAGTATCGTTATCAAATTTGTTTCAGTAAATTGAACATAACTTTCTCTACAAGTATGTGATTTACCTGATTCTAGTGGCGCTTAAAAGTTAAGAAAGAGATATACAAATCTCATGTTGGCAACTTTCCTTAATTAAGCTGCCATTGATGCGCGATTTGCGTCCCAAGTAGCAGCAAAGCAAGACTTAACTTATTTTATCCTAGATTCCTTGAATTTATTATAAATAGAGGATAAGGCTAAAGATTTGGGTAGCAGAGGCAAATAATTCACTTTGGAGGCTTAGATGAGTTCACCATTGAAGATTTCTAAAATCTTTCTCTTCTAGGATTTTGTTCATGATGTTTTTTCTACTCATTTGTTTGTTTTGTGCTTCTTTTGTCATTAGTGGCTAAACTTTTCTCTTACTAGGGTGAAGATGTAACTTGATTCAATCGATATGTATTAAGATTAGATTTTTAATTAATTTCTTTTTTATTCAATTTAAGTGCTTGTTATGATTCTTAATGTTTTTATGAATTAGGTGCCCTTCATAAATTGATCCAGTGAGATGTATATAGAATTGGAAGGTTTGCATATGACTTAAATCATAAATAATAAGTGTGATGGTTTATAATCATTTAGGAATGGAGATTATAAGTTGTGTGAGAGAATTGTAGTATTTTCTATGAGAATCAATAGGGGCGAAGGTCATGCCTTTAAGAGTTGAGGTTTAGATTAAGGAATTGACTAGACTTTGATAATTAAAGAGAATTAATCTGTCAAGGAATTGAATTTTAATTAATTAAGAGATTCTCCTCGTCAATTGAATGACTAAAATTAATTAAAATAAAAGTTTCAAACTACTCTATTGTTTATGATAAATTATTGAATTAAGTGAAATTAAATCCCTAACGTCTTTATCATTACTTATTTATATCTTAATTTGTTATTATGTTTTCTTTATTATTTTAAATTTATATGTTTTTACCTTATTTTATTTTTCCTTTATTTACTTGTTTTTCTTTAAACTCTCTTTGAATAAAATTTTTACCTAAATAATAGTTGAATTAGTGAAATGACAATTGACAACTTAATCTCTACGTAAATAATATTTTTTTATTATTTTATTACTTTTATGATTTAATATACTTACCAAATTTCTCACGACATCACTATTGTTAGTATTGTCGTCACCTCTACCACATCGATGATTCGCTGCAAGATATGGCAAAACAAAACAGACCTATCACGAGTGAGACAAATTTAAAATGAGGCGAAAGGATTAACTTGTTTTTGTTTAGTGAGTTAAAAAAAATTAACTCACTCTGTTTATTAGCAAATTGATGGATTGACATGACAATCCGCTTAAGATTTTTAAAAAATTTAATAAAAAAAATAAATTAACAAGTTAATTTGTTAATTTTTTTTAAATGCATGTTAGACAGATTAACCCACCACCCAAAAAAGCAAAAAAAGAATCAAACTTAGCCCGACAACCCACGGATTATATACGCAAGCGAGTTTAATAACGCCACTCTAATAAAATGGACCGGAGCATGCAACCAGCCTCTCTATTTTTAGCTTGTTACTTGTCAGGCTAGACTCGCTTTACCATATCTAATCGCAACAGATAGTATTACTGCGGTAGCGTCACAATCACACTGGCACATGTTTTAAAAATCAAATCGAAAATTAAACTGGTAAAACTTTTTTATTATAGCTCGATTGGTTTAGCCAACTAAATTTGTGATTAAACTATAATTAAACTAAATATTATCTGAACCAAAAATATGACTGATTCATGATTCAGTTAATTCAATCAATCGATTCAGTCCGACTTTAAAACCCCCAAGTCCATCGCCACCATTACATATGATTTTTTCAGATAAAACTATTTTGGTCCTCGAAATATTTTTCAAAATAACTGGACTCACCAAAATTTGCATAATGAATTCCCACAGTTGGAATACTCCAGCGGACTATGAAGTCTTTAGATTATTATGAATGTAATTATTTGAAAGCCGCAAGAGAACATCGTCATTATGCTCTTTTCATTTACTTCTATTTTCAGAGTTTCTGTAATCTAGACATGCATATAAACCTAACCCACTTAACCAGGGTCAAAACTCAACTGGCTCTAATGTCAAAAAAATGATAGATTCTGATCAGTTGTAAGTTTCTTCGTTAACTGTTGTTTGGGATTCCACCTGAGGCAGGCTTCATGGGCATAAGATCTGCTATTGATTCTGGTCCATACAAGTTAACCAGCTCTTCCTGTCGCCCCACCAAATCACACACTCAAATTAGTAGTAATCTTGGAAACGAAAGCGCAAAAATCACAAGAAAATACTCTCTCATTACTCATCAGCAGCTCAAGACTCAGAATTAGCTTCTTAGTAAACCATCATCAAAAGCTGGTGAATAAATAATTGTTATCTAAGAAACTGAACGTTGGTATCATCATGAGAGCAAATTCAGCCATGCCACAAACTCACAATTGCATATGATGTTGTATGCATGTGAAAGAGCACGATTCATAATACGAGCACATTATGGTTTTTTTAATAGTAATTTTAAGGATGATGTTTTATTGTTATTGTCCCTTTCAATTGTCTATTCATACTCTCAATAAACTTCTGTAATTCAAATTATTTAAATTATAAAAATAGACAAAATAGAATATAATTAATTAAAATTTGAATTGAATAAAAATATTCAATTCAGAGTAATTTTGGAGATTATGATTGAATGTAGTTAATACTTAATAGTAAAAAGTAAGTGTGAAACAATGACTAGACAGCATGGAGTACTAATAGCCTCACCCAAATTGCAAATTACTTTAAAGAAAGAATGAAACACGAGGACCACTCCCTTTAGTATGAATCTATGTACTTCACTCGAATGAATTGTAAATAATCGAAAAATAGCGGTTTAAATGATAGACCTGTATAGAATCGTTTTCATTGCTGAGCTCCAGACAGTCCTCAGAAAGCCTCATAAGCCTGTGCGTGAGCTTGGAATTTTCATCCTTAAGAATGTCCATGTTTCTATGTAGCTCTTCACATTCTTGCTGCCAAGTCAAGTCACAAACAATGAAAACATCATAAGAAGACCAACTTCAAGAAAAGGACCAAAAACTATCACATTCACAAGAGATGTGACAGAAGTCAGAGAGAAGCAAAGTAAAATTTTGTACTTCCATAGTAGTCATCAAAGATATGATTTGGCTATTTGGCAAGCCAAGCCCTATCATCATGTTCTAAAAAAAGAGGTAGGTGGTTTTAAGCATGTACTGTAAGTTCATCATGATGAATTTATTAACTCCTCTTCTGAAAAAATAGCCCTGCATCCGTTGTTCAATATTGAGAAATTTTCATTGCTGTGCCCACAAGTTTAAGCATGTTCTGAGAGTGATCATCAATGAAGAACCTAAGATTTAATGTGTCCTTTTGATCAACTCCATACTCTAGAACATGTCAAAATAGCAGAAGTATACAAGACAATCAGAACAATCAGAATTGACTTTTTCTATAAAGAAAAACATAATAAAACTATTAAAAATGTTGATTCTTTTTTTAAAAAACTTACATGCACATCCAGCAATGTGTCACATATCTACACTACATAATAAAATGGTACCAGGTTAGAGATAGTGCTGGCCATTGGTAGTGCCACATAGCATACCCAAACAAGTTAAAACCATGGTTTCTTTGATATTTTGTGATTAAGTTCTCCACAGTTTTTAATCTATCTATCTTTACTACCTATAGTGTAGCCAAGGTTGGAAGAGTTCCGTCCAGTGTTTTAATAAATGGGTTGTCGTAAAATTACAAAATAGTCTAAGTAGGTTGTGCAGGTGTGTGGTTCTTTCTGTAATTTTGTCACCGCCGTTTGAATACATTTTTATGATTCCTATTCTTAAGATCATTAGAAAAATTGAAGAAAAGTAGAAACTAGAAAGTGATCAAATGTGAAGTAGGAAAAAGAATAGGACAAAATTAAGAAAAGTGAAGAGAAAATATGAAGTATAATTTTTTGAAACAACTATTTTATGTTACTTCAATTATTTAATTATACTTAGATTATAAAAATTAATAATTTATTAAATAAATATAAAACAGAAATAAGGATTTTTTATAAAATAAAAAACTTTTGGGCCAAAAAAAGAAGATGAAAAAATCTCCAACAATTCTTTTTGTTAGTAGTTTAGATAATGAACTAGCAACTTCATTTTACCTTTTTATATTCAATCATTGTTGAATTCATAAAACATTTTAATATTTAACTGTAATTCTGAAGATATATGGTTACAACATCCACAAAAACCTGCTGCATTGCACGATCATTTTACTAGTATGTATTTTATACCTGTTTCCGCATCCTTGATCTCTTAGCCGATTCCCTGTTTGACTGTCTTTTTCTTTCTTTTCTTATTTCATCATCTTCCTGTCAAAACAAAAGCAGCTCAGTAGGAAAGAGTAGACATGGGTAAGAATTAAGTTGAGCAACCTTAAGGAGGGATTTACTTTCTGAAAAGTAATCACCAGAGAACCTCATTTTCAATGAAGTACACATCTCTAGCCAGAACACTAATTATAAAATGGTGGTAGCATTTCATATGAAAGGCTCATAATTGACAGAAATGAAATGTGGAAAGAAAAAAAAAAAAAGCAAATGCAAAATTACACATATGAGAAAACTTAGAGAAGTTGAAGATGAAACTTCTTCCAAGATCACTTGCAGTGGAAGAAGAAAACATAGTAGGAGCATTGGCATGGCATGGATCACGTAGATTTAATGATAGGACTAGACAGATGGTGTAACTTTAGTTGTCAACCAAATTCTAACTTAAGTATATTTAAGTATTTAACAAAATTAAAGATGGAAAATCAACAAGTTTCATCTCAACCCATCCAATGCTGTCTAAGGCGCATCTCATGTGCACGATTCCAAACCAGTGATATTTGAATATCAACATTACATTCCCTTTTGACACTACAGTTAAATTGGTGAGTCCATATTTTCTTCCATGGTAACTATAAATGGTCAATGTAAAAGAGATTTTATCTTTAAGGAATTTATACAATATATCTATAATAGAAAAAGGGGGGGCTAGTCAATATGATATTTTCTTTCTTTTGGTTGCTTTCTTAATCTATTTCAACATTGAAATATGCAGTCTAGCATTAAATGCTGTAATGTTGAGATACAAAAGTCCAAAAGCACAACCACATCAAAGAAGCCTTTTAGATATACATATATGTTTTGCATACTAATTCAAAAGGAATTTTACAAGTTATCTGAGCTAATAAATTTATTGTTCTTTCATTTTAGCTAATCGACCAATAAAAGCTAATCAAACATGATATGAAACCCATAAAAGTTTATAGTACCAGCTTTGAAAGTTGAGCATTACTGCCAGAAGCGTTTAGGCCTGTCCCCCAATTCTGATTCTGTTCAGTTGAATTTGCTGCAATGTGGTGAGATACAAGATTGTTAGTCAAATGAACAGCATTACAATTTTCAATACTCCTTGCCCAAATCTCATAGATCATAAAACATGAATTTTCATCTTTCAGATAACCAAATGCAAATCCATGACCTTAAAACATACCATTTCCAAGCATCACATTACATTGGTGCTTCTTAGTTGAAGGAAAATCCTGCAACAGAAAGGATATCATTTAACCTTCTTGCCAAAGATTCTAATCATCCTGAACTATACAGAAGAATAAATTAGTTCATCTTAATGCCTTAATAAATTACCAGTTTTTTAAGTGTTCTAAACATAAGCAGTAGCAGAACATATATTACATTCCTCAGCTGTATATGCACCTTAAAATAAAAATTTAATAGATCAACATACATTTTTAGTGTCATGGCCTTCATCTGGTGATCCCTTGCTTCCACTTGCTGCACTGCACACAGATAACCTGTGAATTAAGTTTGGAAAAATGTGATCAAGATGTTCAGAAGAACAAAATCTACCTTGATGACACTCCATCCCTGTTGTTTTTCAGAATTGCAGATCTGTTCCCATTTTCTCTTGATTCCTTAGTTTTTAAACTTTCAGGTTGCAAGTTTCCATCACATTTTTTCATTGAATCCAGGTTATTTTCACCAAAAATCCTTCGAACTTTTTCTGAAAAAATCAATGCAGCATCCTGACCAAAATGCAAAATCAGTTGGATCATGTCCATTAATGAATATACAAACTCATAATTCATCATGAAAGTTGCCCTAAGAGGAAGAAACGTAGATTGAATCCATTAGTAATTGCTAACCTCACCCCACCCCCTAAAAGAATTAAATCTGAACCAACTGGGAACCTGAATTTCATAGAAATTACAGTAGAAAAAATAAATTACGAAAATACTATGATAAATTTATGGATAGAACTTGGCTCCAACCCTAGTTGGAGGGACCCCCATCTAATTTGTTACCACGTGTCCATTACCCATCTAATCTGTTATCATGTGTCAATTAACTTAATTAAATGAGATTGGAAGTAACACATGGCATCAGATTATATGGATAATAGACACGTGGCAATAGATTAGATGGGGGTTGGAGCCAAGTTCTGTCCTAAATTTATTGAATGATTTAGGATTACCCCAGCTACTGTAGGATTATTGGAGAGCCTCCTGGGGTCATGTTGAAAATCATATTGAAGTGGGGTGCCATTTGCCTGGACCAAACAACAAGAATGCAAAAACGAAGCACATGACTTGTCCCTTTGTCATAGTCAAAGAAAGCTACCTTGCTATAAGATGCAATGATATGTATATCACTACCTGAGTTGGCCATGTGTAGTTACAGAAGTGAGAACCTGCTGCATATGGATTTAAAAAGGGAGTTGGAGTAGACCCAGAATTATGATATACCTATTTAAAAGAGATGTAGAGCGTTAGTTTTTGTCTATGTATGAGAAACACAAGAATACATGACCAAAATACCAACACAAATTGGTTCAAACCAAAAATTCTTTTACACCTGCATAGAAGTAGTCCAATGTGGTGGCAAAGGCTTGTTTAGGGTTTCCTGTTAGAAAAAAAAATGAAAAAGACTAGAGAATATCAGTTATGAGCAGATTGCAGATAGAGAAAATTAGTTGAGATGGTACATAGCATATTTACTGACATTTTGAGGCACCAAAAATTTGTAAGGTGTACCAAAAGTATTGGATTTTTCTGTCCCCATCAAGCTCGAGAAACTTATGAACTCAGTAGCTTCCTAAATGAATAGCTGCTTTTTAAAATCAAATACCAAGAGAATGAGAATCAAGTAATGAACGAGGTCGGGTTCATTTAAACATATGACTTAGTTGTGCTAAAGATAAATACAGACAATATTTGAGCACAATCCTTTACTTTCCATGCCTTTTCTACAGAAGGATAATTGTGAGGATCATTGTCAAAGAATATTTGGTAGACTAGCTTAAAAGTTGCATTAGAAGTTCATCAATTACTTGACCAAATCCACCCACATTAGTAACACTTGATAATGGTTGATCAAGTTTGATACATTCAAACTTTGAAGAAACAATGAGATTAAATAGATGTAGCCAAATAAATAAAAGTAACTGATTTGCTTGACAATGAGATTAAATAGATGCAGCCAAATAAATAAAAGTAATTATTTTGCTTTACACTTAATACAAAATTACAAAATCTTCTTCTCTTCCTTGGCCCCCCAATTTTTTTTCTTTAAATTTAATCTTGACAGCCATAAAATTTAAGGTGAACCCTCTGTTCAGTTATACAATCCTCGATTAACAAGAAAAAAAAGAAAGAGCTTTTTTTTTTCATCATAAGCCAATCCAAATAGAAAATATAAAAAAAAAATGTACCAAAAAACAAACCCAGAATGAATATTGCAATGTCAGAATATTTTCCAAAAGAAGAAAAAAATAAAACTAATTGCACACATATACTGCTACGAACTAAAAAGAAACACTCAAAAGGTAACATACAGAAGATGAATAAATGAAAAACACAATTTATTTGTGAAATAAGGTAGGAACAATATGAATGAACATGTTTGAATCGTTGATCCTGAAGCATAAAAAAAAAAAAACGAAAAAACGAAAATTTGAAGCAAATAGCAATTAGAAAGTGAAGAAAAGCTTCAAATTTACCAGAACTTTGAGAATAGCGTATGTGAAGTTAACGAAACAGAGAGATAAGGTGAAGAAGAAAGGGAAAGAAGAGAAACCTGTGTGGCGCGAAAGACTTGTCCAGGGAAAATATACAACTATGTTTGAGTCACACTTATTCTTTTAATAATATTTTTTTAATAACGTTGTTTTTAATAACTCTTTTAATATTATTTTAATTATTGTTAATTTTTTTTATCAGTTTTAATTGTTGTTAATTTTGTACATATCTCGATAAAATTGGATTATTGTTAGAGTTTAATTCTATTATTTATTACTTGGATTCAAATCTTTTCCACCTATTTTATCTTTAATCCTTTCCCTCAATACAAAATTGAATCATTATCACTTACTCTCGGTAATAATAAGCTACTGCACTTAGAATTCATATGTCATTATTACTTTTCCTACTGTAGTATTGCATAGAACAATTTTTTTGGAAGAATTAACAAGGAGGAATGATCATTTTAAATGATTATTACTGTTATAAGAATAATTATTAATCCTTCACCTTTACTTTTGTGTTGTTAACATCCTTCTCGTTAATTTTTTAATTTTTTTATGGGTATTGCATAGACAATTTATATAGAAAAAATTAATATTAAGGATCATTAAAAAGAAATATTTAATTTAAAGGGATTAAAAAAGTTAAAATTATTACAAAAGACAATTCAAGTTTTAATTAAAGAGTGATTATATAATTTTACTTAGTAATTAAAATTATCTTTAATGAAATTTTCAATTCTTCATCTCTAGCCCAATTTTTTCACGTTCCTTTTTTTTTAAGTGAATATAGGTTCCTTTTTCTCAACACCATAATTGAACAACTCTTCCTTCTAATTAATCAAGGTTAACCAACACCATCTGATAGTAGTATCTAAAAATTAGGGGTGTAAGTAGGTGGTTTGGTTCAGTTCCTAGAAGAAAATAAATCTGAATCAATCAAAATCAATGAGTTCAGTTTAATTTGTTTTTCGTATTTTTTTATAGTCAAATCTGAACCAAACCGAACCAAACATCTACAGATTAGTTTAGTTTGAGTGATCAAGTTGACCTTTTTTTAACACAAAAATCAACTAAATAGTTAGATTTCCATAACAACAACAACAAAAAAATACATAATAAACTCATAAATTTTTTTCTAGAAATATAATCAAACTTATTGATTTAAACACTAATAATTATTTCATGTTTCAAAATATATATTAAAAAATTCATAAAGAGAGAACAAAGAAACATATTTATATTTGTATTAAGAAATTATATTTGAATAAGTTAAAAAATTCTTCAAGAGAGATTTAACTTGACAAGTTGTATACTACTAGTATTCAATTAAGAGGAAATTGTGAAGCTACTAACCTGGAGGTATATATGTAATCAATTGAATCCCTAAGGACATGAGTGGAGCTAATGGAGACTTGATTAGTTGAACTTTGAATTAGTAACCTAGCGAATCCAAAGTCTCCAACCTTTGCCGTCATATTTTCATCCAAGAGAATGTTGTTGGGCTTCAAATCACAATGCACAATAGGAACTTCACTATCATTGTGCAGGTAATCCAATACACAAGCAACATCAATATTTATATTCAGTCTCTCTATAAGGTTCAACCCATTTTCGTTTGCATTCTTTCTTTTTCCCTTAATCCAATCTTTCAAACTCTCATTACTTAAGTATTCATAAACCAGAGCTATAAATTCATTATTTTTAAAGTCAATACTAGAGCATTTAAAGTCAATTCATCGTTTCCAAGCTTCCAAGTTCAGATGATGTTGTTGCTATTACCTTCACTTTTTTGTTCTTTATGTATAATAGCAAGCAAATTGTCAGACATAGTATCAGTGTTATCACTGTGACTACGATGATGTAATGTCTGACATGTCTTCTTCTATGGTTATTGTAAAAACACAGGAAGATGAGAAAATATTTTGTATATTTTCTGAGTTACAATGTATAATGAGGTGCTCCTATTATAGGTTAGGAGAGAATAAAACAAAATCGGAATCAATCATATACATAAAGTCTAATTAATTCTAATCTGATTATAAGATAATAACAAATAAACAACAAATCATTTACAATTGTAACAAATCAATAACAAATCAATCACTATCGTAACATAATCGTAACAAATTATTAACAAATCAATCACTATCGTAACACAATCATAACAAATCAATCACTATCGTAACATCCCCCCTCAAACTCAAGTAGGTGCAATGGTAACCAACTTGAATTTGGACAGTAAAGTGCGAAAGCGACTAGGAGAATGAGGTTTGGTGAACAAATCAGCTGGCTGATCAAGAGTGCCAATTGAGACAAGATGAAGATCACCACATAGAATATGTTGAGGAATGAAGTGACAATCAATCTCAATATGTTTGGTGCGCTAGTGGAAAACATCGTTGTGTGCAATTTGGATGGCACTATGGTTGTCACAATGAAGATCAGTGGAGGAAGACTAAGGTATCTCTAAATCAGCAAGAAGCCAATGGAGCCACAATATTTCAGAAGTAGTATCAGCAACGGCACGATATTCTGCTTCAGTGCTGGAGCGAGCTATCAAAGTTTGTTTCTTACTCCGCTAAGAAATAAGAGAATCTCCAAGAAAAATGCAAAAGTCAGTGGTGGAGCGACGATCACTAGGATCACCAGCCCAATCGGCATCAGAGTAGGCTCGAAGAGTCAAAGGAGATGCAACGGAATAATGAAGACCATAAAATAAGGTACCCTTGATATATCGAATAATGCGGAGGACAGCAGCATAATAGGTGGTACAAGAGGCAACCATGAATTGACTAACCAAATGAACAGCATAGGAGATATCCGATCGAGTAACTATAAGATAGATCAGGTTGCCTACTAGCTGACAATAGAGAGTGGCATCATCCAACAAAGAACCATCCTGAGGAGTAAACTGAACATTGGGTTCAAGAGGAGTGTGTTCGATTTTGCAATCATTGAGGCTTACTCGAGAGACAAGATCAGAAGCATACTTAGCTTGTGAGAGAAATAAGCCATTGCTGGAAGATAAAACTTCAAGCCCCAGAAAGTAACTTAAAGGTCCAAGATCTTTCATCTCAAAATATTGACATAAGAACTGTTTGAGCTCAGTAATGCTAGTAGAATCATTGTCAGTAATAATCATATCATCGACATAAAGAAGTAAGATAACAGTACCATTTTCTATTTTTCGAGTAAAAGGAGCAGAATCATAAGCACTGGAAGAGAACCCCAACTGACTGATAGTGCTGTGAAATTTAGTAAACTAGGCCCGAGGTGCTTATTTGAGATCATAAAGAGCCTTACGAAGACGACATACCTTGTTAGCTGGACAAGTATATCCCGGAGGAGGAAAAAATATAAACCTCTTCTTCTAACTCACCATTAAGGAAGGCGTTTTTAACATCTATTTGTGTAAGTGGCCATTGTCGAGTGGCTGCAATGGCAAGAAGAGTTCGAACAAAGGTGATGCATGCAACAGGGGCAAAAGTTTCTTCATAATCAATACCATACTCTTGAGCGAACCCTTTTGCCATTAAACGAGCTTTATACTGCTCAATAGAACCATCAGAAAAAGTCTTGATTTTATAAATCCACTTGCATCCTACAAGAGGCTTACCAGAAAGAGGAACAACAAGGTCCCAAGTGTGAGTATTCTCTAATGCTTGTAATTCCTCCTATATAGCTTGCTACTAATGAGGATCGGTAGAGGCTTCCTTATAGGACTGTGGTTCATGAAGGTGAAGCATAGTAGAAAAATAATACTAATCACGAAGATAAGTAGGTGGAGTTCTTACCCTATGAGGACGCTCAATAGTGGGAGGTACAAGATCAACAGTCGGAACAACATCATCGAAAGCAGAGGGAACATCGGAAGAGGCTGGGAGCTCACTGGAGGTACCTGCATCTGTGTCACTAGGGAAGTAATCAACATCAGGGTTAATAAAAAGAGGAGTAGAAGTGGATGGAATTGACATAAACTTGGATAATGAAGAGAACATTATATGTTCCCAAAAGACAACATGACGAGAGATACAGATACGTTGAGATATCGGATCCCAACAATGATACCTTTGTGCTCTGTGCCATACCCAAGAAAATAACAAAGACGAGCGCGAGGCTCAAGTTTAGTATATTCATGAGGTTGGAGGAGGACAAAACAAGCACAACCAAACACCTTAACTGAGTGATAATCTGGTGTAGTATGATAAAGACGCTCAAAAGGAGAGACATTACTAAGGATGGAGAAAGGGAGACGATTAATAACATGGACAGTAGTAAGAGCAGCTTCACCCTAGGCACGTTCAAGACAAGAGGCTGAGAGAAGCATGGCATGGATTGAGTCAAGAATATGACAGTGCTTTCTCTCAACGTGACCATTCTGTTGAGAGGTATATGGACATAAAAACTCAGACAAAGTACCCTGTGCACCAAGAAAAGATAAGAGTTTAGAATCACGGTATTCCATGGCATTATCTCGGTGAAAAACTTTAATGACTTTAGAGAATTGTGTTTGAATCATATTGGCAAAGTTAATGTAAATTTGAGGAAGTTCATAACTATTTTTCATTAAATATATCCAAGTAAAGCGAGAATAATCATCAATAAATAACACAAAATACCGAGACCCTCCCATAATAGGTGTGGGAGCAAGGCCGCAAATATCAGAATGCACAAGATCAAATGGTGAAGCAGAAATAGAAGTACTTTTATGAAATGGTAAAGCTGGTTGTTTAGTAGTTTGACAAGCAGTACAATCAAGAGACTCATTAGTAACAGATCTTAAAAGACCCTGAGACACAAAAGGACGCAATTTGCTAAGAGAACTATGAGCAAGACGTTGATGCCAAATCTGAATGGAAGAGGTGGTGGAAGCAGCACAAATGTTGGACACTTGGGGAGCATGCACTTGAGTGAGTTCAAATATCCTTCCAATCTTTCATCCAGTCCCTATGAGTTGTCCCGTCTGTGGGTCCTACACACGATATCCAGAGGAAGAAAAAGTAAGTTCATAACCAAGATCACATAATTGACCAACAGAGATAAGGTTAAAATTTAGTTTAGGAATGAGATAGGTGTCAAGTAAACTTAGATTGGATAGGGAGATAGAACCCTTATGACTTACATACATAAGAGATCCACCAACAATTAGGATAGAATAGGCAGTGTCATTTTTAGATAAGGATGAAAAGAAATGAGATGTAGAGGTCATGTGGTTATAACAAGCAGAATCTAAATACCATGTAAGATTACCTTGTGTGGTGAAAAGAGCTGCAGGAGTATTACCATTACCAGAAGAAGAAAGAAGTTGTTTAAGGAGAGACTCAAGATCACTGGCGGAGAAGGCAGACTGAGAAGATTCAGGAGATTCATTGGCAGCAGCAGTTGTGGAAATAAGTTTGCCCCAAATGGTTTAATATGTTAAGTTTTGATGATGACAAATACAAGATAAAAAGAATGATGCTTATGCTTCATAGATGTGCTTAATAGATAACAAATGCATTACAAAAGAATATTGATCATGTTACATAAATGTGCTTAATGAGATATATTGTATCATGCATGATTATGTACTCTATCTAGTTATATTATACTTAATAATTATGCAATGAGATATGTGTAGTATTCTTTATACAATATATCTAATAATGCTTTATATGAGTTATAAATGACTCTAATTAAATGAAAATGTGAAAAATGTTCTTTGTTGCATCATATATAGAGATATCCTTTAGTAATTGATAAATATCTTCTTTGGATGTGTCTATGAAAGTCTTATATGTAAGTTATACTAACTAGAGTTATACATTTATGAATCATGCATATAAAGATATTGAATTATGAATTTGGACTAACTATGTTTGTTTAAGTGAGCAATACTTTGTAGGATAGTCCAAGTACCAAGAGTGAGCATTGCAACAAGAAAACAAAAGATCACAATTATGCTCAACTCAAGAATAATGAAAATGATAAAGATGTTCCAAGTATTTACAAGTTTTGAAAAGAAGAAACTTTTTGAAAGCTTGGATTACATCAATAATTGATGATGGCAAAAGATCAAATCCCAAGGTTCATCAAGAATAGCTTATAGGGCGTAGATCTTGTGTAAAGGTAAAAAAGATTCACACAAAACTCAAAAAAGTTTTAAATATCTTTATAAGTATTTCTTAAATGTTTAAATACCTAACAAACTATTTTTTGGAAAGTTAGTCTTGGTGGTAGTTCAAACCTTTGAAAAATAGCCAAGTTTGTGTTTTGCAAAACTGACATTTAGTTACTATTTTGCTCATATCTTTCAAAATACTTTGAGTTTTGTTTTGAAACTTATTTCATTTGAAAATAGACTCAAAGATATTTCCAATGAGTGGTCATTTGCTTTAAACGGATAAAAAATGAAGAAATTATGACCATTTAAATTCAGTTTTTGAAACCAGAGTGGTTTATTCGAATAAGCATGTATTTATTCAAATAATACACCCCAGAAAATATTCTAGAACATGTTTTTAAAGATTTATTCAAATAACAAATGTTTTATTCGAATAACACAACCCAAAAAATGTTCCAGATCGTGTTTTTTAAGCTTTATTCGAATAACAAATGTCTTATTCGAATAACACGAGATTTATTCGAATAACAATGTTATTATTTGAATAAAAATGGCCATAAACATTTCCAACGATTATAAACGGCTAATTTTTATAGAAAATTATTTTTAAACACTATCAATGGCTATTTTATCATTTGGGCTCTATAAATAAGTGTAGATTAAAGCATTTACACTAGGAGAAACTCTTGAACACTTGGTTTGATCCTTGAATCATCAAAATCATATTTTGAGCTTTAAAGTGTGAATCCTTGATACCCATTGAGTTTCAATTTGTATTATCTACTCTTGAGAGAGTTTCTTATTATCCATACTTTGTTCTTCAAGTTGTATATCTACTCTTGTGAGAGTTTCTATTCTTTCTCTTCATCTTGAAATCATTGCAAGTGGGTGAGGTATCCCTTAAAAGAGAAAAGGGTGAGGCATCCCTTGTAGTGAGATTCAAAACACAAAAAGTGAGGCATCCCAAAGTTTTATGAGTGCTCTTGATTGTAAAGGTCATCAAGCACCTGTGAAGCTTGAAAAGTTGGAGGCTCTAGGACAAGGGTGAGG
Source organism: Ormosia semicastrata (assembly GCA_029884595.1). Lineage (NCBI taxonomy): Eukaryota > Viridiplantae > Streptophyta > Magnoliopsida > Fabales > Fabaceae > Ormosia > Ormosia semicastrata. The sequence goes on along the minus strand of JAQQTO010000053.1, from coordinate 48,814,054 downwards.
TATCCCAAGGTGTGAGGAGTGCTCTTGTTTGTACAAAAGTTTTCCTAGCACCCGTGAAGTCTAGGAGATAGTGAAGAAAATCTCAAGTTAAGCTTGGGACCTGGATGTAGGCCACAAGTGGTTGGTGACTGAACCATGATAAATTCTTGAGTTTGATTCTCTCTTCCCTATAGTCTTTAATTTCAGTATTTAGTGTAGTATATTTATCTATTGCATATCTTGTTATCTTGATGTTTTAATTCTAAGAACTTGATATCTAGCTTATTCACTTGATTCATCATATATCCTAAGTTGTATTTGAGTAATCTATAATAATTGTATCTTTGTTAGACTTATTCCGCTACATGTGATAATTGAAAATATCAAAATGCATAATTTTTCAAAGTTGTAATAAAATTTGTAATCACCTAATTCACCCCCTGATAATCACATATTTTATTCATTAAGAAACCCTTATGTTTAGTCATTTACACTCTCCATATTCTTAATTGATTGAGTTTGGTATGATTTTGTGAGTTTGAGCTCAAATTGGTCCTAATTGAATATTTTCAGTATTATTGAGATTTGACACTGTTTCTGTATTTTGGCCATAACTTGAGTTTCTGATATCTGATAATCATGAATTTTATCTTGTAGGAAAGCTAAGAGGAATCTCTACAACTTTGATGAAGAGCTCGAAGTCCTAAAAAGATGTCTAAGGGACCCAAGTTTACATGGAAGTCAGAATACGGGTTCTATCACTAGAATCCGAATGGTGTGCACTCATAAAATCATATCTCAAGCTGTAATAATGGAGATAGGCTGAAATTTGGATAGTTGATAGTTAAGATTCAAATAAACAACTTTCATGAAGAACACTTTTTGAAAAAATGAAGTCTAATGGGCAAGTCTGAGCTTGCAAGTCGGAACAGAGGTGCTGAAGTTGGGTTTGAGCAACCTGCGGTATTTGGGTCATATCTTGGGCTGTAGGAAGCCAAATTAGACGATTCAGATATGCATGTTATAGCCAAGACAAAGATCTACAACTTTCACGAAAAGTACTTTTCATGGATCTGAAGTATAGTTGGTCGTTTTTGGCTTCCAAGTCAGACAAGAAATTTTCGTCCTCAACCATCCACTCCACCAACCCACTCAACCACTCCACTCCACCAACCCACTCAACCACTCCACTCCACCAACCCACTCATCCACCCACTCCCCTTTATCCTTTTGTTACCCTAGACTTCTATAAAAGGCACCATTGGTTATCATGAATGACAAGTTGTATTCTCCTTCATTTCTCTCATAGTTTTTTCTTGTTTCTTCATAGTTTCTCATAGCTTTTGTATATTTTGATGCTCCCCTTCATGGTAATGGAGGCCTAAGCTACTTTCGGTCAATTTAGAACTCTTGAAGAGATTGTGGTTTGGATTCTTGAGACCTTGGTTATGTATTGTATTTGATTTGTAATTGAATTTCTCTTTTCTTCTTCTTTTTTTTTTCTTCTTCTTGATCTTGAATGCATGAATGGTGATTCTATTTATGTTGATCTGATTTGATCTTGGTTTAAGATTAAGATTTGTGATGAAACTTAGAACTGATTGATCTAAACTAATCATATAAATGAAGATTGAGATTTGTGATGAAACTTAGAATTGATTGATGTAAATTAATCACGAGAATTGAAAAGGTTAGGTTATTGATTTGTGCCTAAGTTAATTGAATTTGGTACTTGAAATTAACATAGATCTTCATGAATGGTGTGATTGCGGATTTGTGTTTATCACTTGTTAATTGAATTCTAGACGATCGTCTAGTATGAATTCTGGATTTGATGCAGAGATCTCGATTAGATCAAAATTAACAATTCAATTGCGCTTAAGTGTTCTATGAAGGGTCTATGATTGAATCCACCCAATCTTGGATAGGTTTCTAAATTGACTGCTCTTTAATTGTTATTTCTTCCTTTAATTTTGTTAAGTGCGATCTTAAACTGTCAAACCCCCCTTTGCTAAACTTTCACTTGATTTGATTAAATTGTATCTACAATCCTCGTGGAGATGATCCGGTGTTGTCACTGTGCTACAAGCTTAGGTAATAACTTTGGTTATAATTTTGACTGAGTTCGGCGTTCGTCACCCCCCTCTTGGGTAATGGTTGTCATGGCTAACAAGTGGTATCAAAGTTTCGTGCTCTGTTAAAAGTTTAACCGCTTGGACTTAAAGATCCTTGTTTGTTTGGCAACCATTGAAAGCTTTTCAAAATGGAAGGTCTTTAAATTGATAAACCACCATTCTTTGATGGTGTGCATTTTGTTTATTGGAAAGCTAGAATGAAGTTTTATATGTAATCCATTGATATTGATTTGTGGGATATTGTACTTGATGGATTTACATGCAAATCAAAATAAACTTGGAATGCCTATTATAAGAAATATTTTTCCTTGAACATTAGAGCAATGCAAATATTGAGAAGCAGTTTAAATAATGATGCTTATGATAGAATTAAGAGTTGCTCTAGTGCAAAAGATATATAAGATGCTCTTGATGTTATCTATCTTGCTAACAATGATTTTTTGCATAAAGTTGTATATAGAGAGCAATAAGAGCAAAAACCTTTAAAGGAAGATAATATTGAAAAATGTCCTCAAGAAGATGCTCCTGAATCCTTGAAGGACAACAATGAGGAAGATTGTGATTCCCTTAAAAAGGACTTTGAGGTAAATAATGCTAAACCATATTATAGTCATTCCTATGATGAGTTAAAATATGCATATGATGAATTATATGATGACTTGTTATTTTTAGAAAAGAAAAACTTATCTTGTTTGGAAAACATTTCTTCCATTGAAAATGAAATTGAAACCTTGAAAAATGAATATGTTTTTCTTAATGAGGAAATGCATTTGAAATGTGAAACCTCAACTTCTTGTGAAAAATGTATTGATTTAGAAAATCAAGTTGAGGACTTATCTTTTAAATTTGTCAAAGCTAATGATTCTATTTGCTTACAATCCATGTGTGTTAATAAGAATGCAATTGATATTATTCCATATGAAAATTCAAGTAAAGTTTGTGGCAAAAATAACATAGAATGTAATAATAACCAAAGGATCAAGTTTTTTAAAAATGATCTTCAAAGGACCAAGCCATCATTGAATTCACTTGTTTGCAATTTTCGTGGTCATCTAGGACATATTTCTCATTTATGCAATTATAGAAGAAATTCTTATATAAGAAATAATATGATATGACTTCCAAAAGATCTTAAATGCCCTAGTACTAACACTCAAATACCTAAGATGAAGTAGGTACGTCCTCCTAGTGTTTTAATTATGCAGAAAATTTCTCAAAAGGATGGACAAATTGGTCAAGTGAAGAAAGAATTGTGAATGCTTATGTCTTGAAGCATATCAAATAGTTTTTGATGATAACAAAGCCAAAGATGAAGATCAAGACTAAAAGAGAAGACCAAGATCAAAAGATAAAGACCAAGATCAAAAGAAGTATATTAGATATAGGTCTTAGAATATCAATGTAAAATACTCTTTAAGTATCTCAATGATTCTCAAATGGTTTTTCAAATATTATTTTCAAAATCAACTTGTAAATTCAAAGTTAAACATGTTTTTCAAGAAATGTTGATTTTAATCTTGGATTCAATATTCATGAAGGCATTTATGTTTAATCCAATGATCTAAGTGTTAGAAATGGCTTACATACTCAATTGGACTTGAAAAATGTGTTCAAAGGCCAAGGTAATCGATTACAAGATGTTTGTAATTAATTACATAGCAAACAAAGGCCTTGTAATGAGCCCAGAAAGGCAAGAACACGTTCAAGAAGCCTTGTAATCGATTACAGAGAAATGGTAATCGATTACAAGAAAGTCAGAGATCTTGTAATCGATTACATCAAGCTGGTATTCGATTACCAAGTTCCTAAAAAGCCAAGAACACGTTCAAACAGCCATGTAATCAATTATAGAGATTGTGTAATCAATTACCAGTGGTCTGACAGCAGCCAACAACTATTTTCTTGGCTTTTAATGTTGCCATAAATGCTACCCAACGACTCTTTTCTTCTAATAACTTATAAATACTTGCCTTGGGGCTTTGTTAATGGCTAACCTTCAATTCAGAATATCAATCTAACACTTATATACGAGAATCAAATTCTGAAAATGTTTTAGCCCTGTTTTTGTCAAAAAACTTGAGATATTTAAAAGGGGCATTCTAGAGCTTCAATTTGTATCAATCTACTCTTTGAGAGAGTTTCTATCATTCAAACATTTTGTTTATTCTATAAAAAGGGTGAGGTATCCCTCTAGTGAAAAGGGGGTGAGGCATCCCTTGTTGAAAAGAAGGTGAGGTATCCTTCAAAGGTGTAAAGAGGGTAAGGTATCTCTCAAAGGTTGTAAAGGGTGAGACATCCCTATTTTGAGACTCAAAGCACAAGGGTGAGGTATCCCAAGGTGTTGTTGAGTGCTCCAATCTGTAAAGGTTTTCAAGCACCCGTTCAAGCTTGAAGTTTAGTGAAAAATCTCGAGTGGTTCGCTTGAGGATTGGACGTAGGTCACAAGGGGTGGCTGAATCAGGATAAATCCTTGTGTTTGATTCTCTCAACCCTATCTCTTTACATTTGTGCATTTATTTTATATGCTTGCTTGAATGTTATTCATTGTGGCTTGTTTATTTTGTGAATGAAGTATTCAATCTCATTTATCTATTCACTTCAATTATCCAATAGCTTCAACAAAAATTAATAAACAAACGTTTTACAAAAGATTTGTGAAAATATTTTATAAACTCAATTCACCCCCCTCTTGAGTTTGAGGCCACTTGGTAACAAGAATCATCAAGGGGAATGCTTTCAAAGCCCATTGGTAGAAGTTTTGATCAAAGAAGGAAGATTACTTCAACCAAAGCTTCTCAAATACAAAATGTGGAACTTGCAAAGTTTAAAACACCAAAAGAGAAGCAATGGGTAGGAAAAAGCATTTCCTTGATTACCAAGGCTAAGGTATCAAAAGCTTTTACCTCTTATGCACACTCACATGTAAAGTCAATGAATTTGAGGTATATTCCTTGTAGGCCTTAAGTGATTAATTGAATCATGTGTACTTGGTAAAATTTGAATATTATATATAGCACATGATTATATTCTTGTTACACCCTTTACTCACTACGTTGCATATTTCTTGATAATAGAGTATTCTATGACTATGGATGCTCTCTATGCTTTAAATTTTATATATCTCTACATGTCTTGAATATGCTAGGTAAATATGGTCCTTGTTTGAAATGACATGATAATATCCTTGAGCTTGAGTTTTTGGATCAATCATGCATATGAATGAATGCTTGCATTTATTACTTTATCATTGATTTATTACTCTTGAATTATTACTGGCTTGGGCATTGGAGGTATCCCAACATTTATTTTGCAGGTACTCCATGATTGAGTAAGATTCCTCTTCTCAAATTAATGTTTTAAACATGCTTACTGCTGTGTTTCTAATGTGTTTATTTGAATAGAGAAACATTTTATTTGAATAACATTTTCTAGTAGCCACTAAAATCTGCTCGTAAATGTATCTTATTCGAATAAAGCAATTTTATTCGAATAACAAAACACAGTAGCCCTGGTATCTATTTCTTTGATTGTCTTATTCGGTAGAAGCATTTTAAATCTGTTCTTCGCTAGTGTTATTCGAATAACCAAATGGTTATTCGAATAAAGCTTGGCAGTAAGCCAAGTCTAAATCTTTGTTATTCGAATAACAACAATGTTATTCGAATAATGCTTCGTAAAAAGCCAACTCTAGTTGTTTTCCATAAGTTTATTCAAATAAAGAACATCCTATTCGAATAAACACGGATTAAATGAAAGATTCTGTTGCTTTTCTCTTTCATTTCTCAAGAATTTGCTGTACATGTTAAATTCCTTTTAATTGGACTGAAAATGCAAATGCTTAACCAAATGTAATTAGCTATTCTTTTGATAAATATATGTACTTGGCTAAATTGATCAATGAAATGAAATATATTTTGCCTTTGTGAATTCATTTGTTGTTTTATTATTTTGAATGCTTATTTGTTTATGAGTTTGGCATAATGATTAACCTCTATGGATCCAAAATTGATGGATACCAAAGAAAGTACTTTGAATTGTATTATAAGGTGATAACTACCTCAAGCAAGCATTTAAATGAAATAAGTTTATTCAACTTGAGGATAGTAAAGTTTAAAAGGATTCAACTTTTAAAAGGGGTGCAAAGAATCTCTATTCCCTTATGAAAACTTGAAGCTTGGAAGTTAGAGTCACCTACAAAAATCCGAAGAAATTTTTAAAGTTAGCTTTGCAAGTGTCTCTATGTACTTCAAGTATAACCATAAAATATTAAAGTGTCAAGCATATGTGGATAAATGAAAAGAGTTGAATGAAGAGGGACATGAGGAGACTTTCTTCAAGTGCAATGAAATGGAATACTCAATGAAAGAAAGTACAAGCTCAAAGGACCTATAAATGAAGAATATTCTAAAGGAGCATCACTCTCTATCTAACTCAATAAGTATCTCTATCCCTAAACTATTATGGTATTCTATATGCTATGGATTATATGATACTTGTTGATAAATTGATCTTAAATGATTAAATGCTTTCCTTATATGAGAAGTATGCTTAGCATTAACAAAGTGCTTAATTGGATATTAACTTGCTAATTTTGTCATTGCATATAGGGTGGATGATATTAGTTCTATACATATTTTGATTCCTATAGTATATTTCATCAAGGAGAATGTTTGATATATATGATTCTCTTGATTTATAGTTTTTTTAGTAGTATAATGTAACATCCCAAAAATTATTTATTTCATTATAAATAATCATTTTATAATATTTATGATTTTTAGAAATTTTTGTGGATTTTTCTGGAAATGATGAATATTTTAATATATTCTTCGTTTTGTGTGCGTACTGAGCGGAGCCGGGATAACAAAATATTTTTTCTTGAGGCTGGTAAACCTTGAACTATCAACGTGTCGATGGGGGATCTTACTAAACCCGAGGTCGGGCATAGTTTACGAGGTTTACATTTTTTTGAGGTTTTATCTGCTAGATAAAATTGCGGTATCATAAAATTATCTGATGAATAATAAAATATTATTTTCATCAATTATAACTTTTATTCACTGAAAAAATAATTTTAACAGTGTAATTAATCATCTGTCGGATGTATTTAATTAAGGAGACAAGCTTACCATGCACTTTATCGAGAAGCGCGTGAAGCTTCTCAAGGAAGCTTTGAGGGAAGCTTCTAGGAAGCTTCCTCCAACCACTACTTTCTCTCTCCTCCTTTTTGGTGCAGCACGATTGACTAAAGGGGGCATATTACATTTCATTTCTCTCATTTTCCCTCCCTCACATCTGCTCTCTTCCTCCCTTCTCTCTTCTTCACACAGCAGCAACACCATTACCACTCACACCTCCATTTTATCTTCAATGCTGTCACACTCCTAGCACCATCTTTGTGTTTGGAGGACCACCATCATTGAGGAAGTCATCTTCAAGAGTTCACTGTTCTCTCCATCTTCATCCTTTTCCACCTTTGAAGCTTAAAGGTTGGAGCTTTAAGGTAAAGCTCTCAACTTTATCTTCCTCTCTTCTCATTTTCGTAACCCACGGTCATTTTGGTGACCATGGGTATCCATTTCAAGGTTTGGTCCTGATTTTGTAAGTTTGAATGTTCTAGGACTTCCAGGAAGCTAGCACGAAATTTCTGACCAAAAAGGAGCAGCCTTTTCTTTGTGCTTCTCTAAGGTAAGAAGAAGACACTCCTCCTCAACCTCTATTAGCATTTCGGAACATTATTTGTGATTGATAGTGAGGGAAACCTATTGAGGGGCACCCTTTGTTTGCATGTGTTTGTAATGTGTTTATGCTATTGGAATGTCTGTGTGTATATTGATACATATTGGATTGGATTGGAATGTATAATATGGAAGAAAATGACGTCGGATTGGTTCTCGGATGGCCACGGTTTAGAGCCTAAACTTTGGGGTCCTTTGTGAACAATGGTAATAATTTGAACTTCTGACCATTTAGTAAAATGTCAAAACCCGTCGAGTTTAGACTCTTGACCATATCCGTCGAATTTGATCTCCTGACCAAACCCGTTGAGTTTAGACTTCTGATCATATCCGTCGAATTTGATTTTTCTAACCAAATCCGTCGAGTTTGGACTTCCGACCATTAAGCACAATGTCAAAATCCGTCGAGTTAGAATGCCAAATCTGTTGAGTAGAGTTTCTGACCACTTGGGAGAGAAACTTCTCCAATGCCAAACCCGTCGAGTTAGAATGCCAAATCCATCGAGTAGAGTTTCTGACCACTTGGGAGAGAAACTTCTCCAATGCCAAATCCGTCAAGTTAGAATGCCAAATCCGTCAAGTTAGAATGCCAAATCCGTCGAGTTTAGACTTCTGACCATCAAGTACAATGTCAATATCCGTCGAATTTGGACTTCTGATCATTTCATATTTTCGTCGTTTCAACACTTGGAAGATTTCTCCAACGTCAACACCCATCCATTGAAAATAGGGTTTCTGCAAATTTTCTAATATATTCGACAGTTTTTTATCCCCATTCGACAGAACCTTCATTCGACAGAAATTGATCTTAACCATTCTTGTCAAAATTATAACGCAACCCTTCCGTCAATAACTCACCTTATGACTCACATCTCTGATCAATCAGCCATGTTAATTCCCATCGAAAGGTAGCTTCAATTTTATACTAGATACATTGCCTCCGTCGAATTCAAGAAGGTAAGTCATCACCCAACACCTAGAAATTAAATTAGTGGTAATGCTGGTGATTTCAGCCGTGTACCTTCCTGGACTCAAGACTTTTGGACTAATAAAAGCATATTAATCGTAAATAATTGGATGACTAGAAACTAATTAGGGATTCATAAACAGGGAAAAACAAGGAACGTGAGCATGCCTTACAACTAGTGAGAATTTTGAATAAAGGAAAAACATGAGTATGGGTGAGGCCGTGAGGAACATAATGAACCTAATGATTGACTTTTATTTTGACTCTGAATGGGATCATAGTTATCCTTACAATGTGCTATTGGCTTGATGTGGACCCGTGAATGGGATCAAACCTTGTTGTTAAATCATATGACATGCATTTGAAGCATGATTGACCTAGTTGTCATGAGGAGCATGATTGAGTCATGCATTGCACAAAAAGAAAAAGAACGTCCGTTGGACTTTGTTAAGGCCGAGTTGCCTAGGAGATGATCACACCTTAGTGCGGGTGCAAATAGACAAGTGGGGTCCTGTAGTTGGCCTTGAGGGCGTCGGGGCGCAGGTGTCTCACAGAGGGCAGTGGTAGCTCCTCTGGACCGTGGGATAAACCGATGCAAACGCACTGACGATCCTGACTGGCCACAGTCCTATATCGAGATCTTGTGAGAATGCCGCTGTATAAAGCCTTGTTGCACAAAATGACTGATTATTTTCTGGAAAGCACTTGTTTTATGGCTGACGAGATACTGGCATGTCTCCCTGATCATTCTCTCTAACTGTTTTGTGTCTAGCTCTATGGAGTAGGATTTTGACTATTGAATGCATGTGCATAGTGCGTCCATGCATTATCTGACATTTATTCGTCATCATAATTTGGAATTATTGTCTTTCTGTTATATATGTATATATATTTGCCTGGAACTGCTTATTTGGTTTATTTCTGCTATCTAATGCTTATGATATTTACTTGGAGATGCTATGTGGGCGCTTTGCGCCGTTTGGTTTCTTGATGCTATAATTGGTAATGATGGTAGGATGTCTTACCTCTTTTCTGTCTCTCCATTACTGTTTTTTCTGTATACTGCATTCCATAGAAGATGACTGCAAGGAAGCGGAAGCTCCCGAGTTCCTCGGCTTTTGGCCTTACCTCGACTAAGCGACTGCTGAAGAATATGGAGACACGCACGCAAAGATTTCTGGGAGATGTGCGCCTGACCTTCTTAGGAGGGCTAGAGTGCTGGCACATCAACTTTGGCTCTGAGCGTTGCGTCTACTTAGGGGATGTATCGATATCTCTAGCTTGGAGGCGCCATGAGCCGCCTGTTTTCACCTACTGTATTAGCCTACGTCTGGAATTTCATCTTCCTATACGTGAGATGTGGGGTGACCATTATTACACCCCGCGGGAAGACTCTTTTCATTCCACGGCTCGGGCCCCGTCCCGTAACTCTGCTGTTCCTATGGTGGTTTTCTCTGACGAGGAAGACACTGAGGAAGATCCCAAGGAGGTCCCTGAGGACGACCCCGAAGAGGATCCTGCCACGATTCCTCCTCACTTGAGGGACTGACATTACTTGTAGCTACTGAGGGCTACTGGTATTTTATTTTGGGGGCCTGATGTTTTGTTTGTAGTGGGTTGTATATTCTGATGCCGTGGGGATGTGTATGTATAATCCTTTGGGGGCAGGTATAGTTTTGCTTTTTGATATACCAGGCTTTGTAACCAAACAATTTGATAAATATATATATGAATATGAAATATTAATTCCGATGTATGCTTTACTTTTGTCTTTATTTCTTTATTTCCATTTATGTTTCGTCAACGTGGTTATTAATCATGGTTATTATATCAAAATAATAATAATAATAATAATAATAATAATAATAATAATAATAATACACTCGTCAATTTAATTACCCAACTATAACCAGGTAAATATACATACTATTAAAAAGAACCGGTCTTAACTTATATAACTTTGTTTCCTCATCGTAATTGACAATGTGACGTTCCCTTACGAAAAGGGGCGTTACATTAAGTTGGTATCAGAGCCCCGGTTTATGTTTCTTTGGGTCTTGTGATTGAGTCTGTCTTGTTTGTGCTGTGTGTTCTCTGAATAGTATACGTAAAGGTGTATTGTTTGGTATTCCTAGTGAATGCAACTGACTTTTCTATGTTTTCAGTTAATCCGATCTAAGAAAGTAAGGTGGCGCAAAGGGAAGACATGGCAATAGCTATTACAGCAATGCAGAGGATGGCTGAGGCCGTCGCACAACAAACCGAGCAAGCTACACAATAGCAAGAGAGAGTTGTGCAACAACAAGATCGAGCTGCTCAACAGCTAGAGGCTACTGCTGATGCTCAAAATTTAGCGGAGTTTCGACGCTATAACCCTCCTCAATTCAAAGGAGAATTTGATCCGGACAAGGCTAGTCTGTGGATCAAGGAGTTAGAAAAAGTCTTTCGAGGAATGAACTGCGCTGAGGACAAGAAGGTGAACTATGTTACTTTTATGTTGGTTGGCAACGCTGAGAACTGGTGGAATGGAGTGCAGAGAATGCTGGAAGCTGCAAACCGAGAGATTACTTAGGAGTTATTCAAGGAAAAGTTCTTGGACAAGTATTTTCTTGCAAGCGCAAGGCATACGAAGGAGTCGGAATTCCTCAACCTGCGACAAAGAAATATGACTGTTAGTGAGTACGTAGCGAAATGCAAAAACTTGTCATAGTTTTCGATGTACTTTCAGAATCAACCAAATGAAGCATGGAAATACCGAAGATTCACGGAAGGACTGAGGTATGAGGTGAAGAAGGCTGTGATCACCTTGAGGATCAATGAATTCTCAGAACTGTTGGATACTTGCTGTGACGTAGAGGCTCTGGAGCAATCTAGAGATACGAGGAATAAAAACTTTGGGCCTACAAGGTTCTAGAGAGGTGGCGGTAACAGTGCTAACCGTTTCCAGAAGAAGCCATACTCCCGACCAACGGGAAATCAGCAACAGGTCATGGGTGGAAGTTTTGGTGGAGGTTTTACTGGGAATTGGACTATCCAGAACGTAGCGTACTCCTCCAAATGCCGGAAGTGCGGAAAGGATCATCCAACAAAGGATTGTTCTATTAAAGGGATTATCTGTTTCCGATGTGGAAAACCTGGACACATCTACAGAGACTGTAACACCCTCCTCAGGGCACCACACTTTATGTTACTTAATTTCCAAATTACCCTTCAATTAATAATCGTGCTTGTATTATAAATACGAGTTATAAAATTTCTTGATGATAATAAGATAAACTTAGCAGAAAATAAAAACATAACAACAATGTCACACATAATTTACATCATATATATACATATAAGCCTTTAGTACTGTCGCACTTAAATATTTTACAAACTAGACTTCCAAAGTATTTAAACTTTAATTTAAAACTAACATATAGCCCAAATCCTACTAGACAGCAGAACCCTCAGACGGGTCCTCCTCAGATTCCTCAGCATATAGGAATCCATCATGAGGTGCAGTCCTACAGACAGGTGTCCGAGCAGACGACACAATACTAATCGTACTAGGAGTACAATAGTAAGCTCCCAATACTGCCTAATAGATATTGGGAACTCTAGTTGTACATAAATATTGACAGAAAAGTAAGGGTGTCCTAAATGTTGTCTACTCAGTCTAATATTTAGGTCTCCCAAGTAATAGATACTCTCTCTCTCTAAATCTACAGTCCATGCCTCATCTCCTCCGATAAATGTCAACCTCAGGTAGCCAAGGAAACTAGGTATCTGCATCTCTTCAAAACTCGACGTCCTCAGCAGGAATCTGCTCCTCCTCAGTTTCTCGCTCTATCTCTTGCTCGACGTCTTAACAAATATAAATATAACATAGAACATACATACAAAGAGGTGAGATCACCTACGCCAATACCAGTATGGCAGTAATGAAGATAAACACATACAATATCTCATACAGTTATCATACCATAATTACAGTTATGCCATTAACATCAATATCATCACAAAACATGTAATACACAATAATTACAGTCATGTCATCATCAATAATCAATAAATCAATTATCATAAACAAAAATTACGATAATACCCTCTATCATTATATATATGCACACAGACTCTATTTCCTACTCCATGGAGCTACAACTCAAGTCGGAGAGAGTGATCAAAAAGAAGTGTCGGTACCAACATGCCATGGACCACGTGCTCAGTCTTGCACATCCAGCATATACACGACACTCTTTATCAGATCTTGATTAAGGATAGTGTCTCGGTTAGGATCATTGGTGTGTTGCGTCGGTCTAACCCACGGTACAGAAGAGCTACCATCTGCCCATTGTAGGCAACCCGCACCCCAATGCCCCCAAGGTCAACGAGTGACTTACACTACGCATATCGCACCCACTCAGGAGGTGTAGTCTCTCCTAGGCAACTAGCCCCATACAGTCCATCGGACCTTTCCAATGCATGTATCATGCACTATTCACCTTTCCAATTTATATCACATAATCGGGGTTCACATAATAATCTAACAGTATTATTACTGTATTTTAATTGCGCGGTCATATTTCCACGTTTTCTCAATTGCGACTCAATTAATTGCCGCTTTTCAAAATCGCGTAGCGATTTTTCAACATTTTCCAATCGCGTAAATATTTTTCTCACGTTTTAAATCAAAAATACTATTTTTCTCATTTTAATACTAAAATTGGCTTTATTTTCCATATTTGCACTTTAGTCCCTCAAAAACTTATATTTACACATAAGTCCCTCAAAAATTAATATTTATGTCAAAGTCCCTCAAAAATTAATATTTATGAAAAAGTCCCTCATAAAATTCATATTTATAAAATCGTCCCTCTTTTATAAAATATTTATAATTTAACCCCTCTAAAAATAATATTTATAATACTACCCCTCTAAAAACAAGTATTTACACAATGGCCCTTCATTTTGATAAAATTTGCAATTTAGTCCATCTTTTATAAAAATTTGAGGTATAACTCCTCTAAAAATTAGTAAATGGCATTGTTTTTCAAAAATTGTTATTTCTTTTCATTAATACCCATAAAATCATTTTATTTCACTATTACTCAAATTTTTTCCAGATTCATTTAAATCTTTCAGTTCTCATTTTAATTCATCAGTGTAAGGACTTTGGTCCTTTTTCCATAGTATGGCCGTGAGCCTCAGTACTCTTTAGAGTACACATACAATCGATTCATCATGTTATTCACATCCTAAATTACACATACAGTCTCATGCTTTTATAATTACACATGCACATAAAATATCAAAGCTTTAAGCATTTAATCACACATGCAAGCATAGAAACACAATCAAACACAACACAAACACAATCAAATAATCGGTGAAGAACCCTTATGGATTTTTCACCTTACAAAACCATCCTCACACCACCAAAACTTGGTTGGTGAGGTTAAATCTCCCTCTTATCTCTTGAAGACAATTTTAATCGGTTAGTTCTCCTCCTTTCCTTCAAATTTGTGCAATCACCCAAACAAATCCCTAAAATTCTTAAACAATTAGTAAAAACACAAACAAGGTTTAATATTGAAAAACCATGGAACAATCATGGTTAGAAAAATTGGAAATCCAATTTTGAACCATAAAATCAAGACTTACCCTTAAGTAAGTAAGCAAAAGGTTGGATTTTGGACAAGCTAGAGTAGTTTTTTTGGAAAAACTATGTGAATGAAAAGTGTTTAGAATGGGATTTGGGTTTAGAAAATATGATGAGATAAAATTATAGAGACTTGGTAGTGTAGGTAAGGTGTATGGCTGAATATGGAGAGAAAGAGAGAAAAGAAAAGTGTGCTTGGTTCTTGGTGGTTTTTGGAGAGAAAATGGATAGATTGATTTATGATAAGTGTAATAAATGAAAGTGAAATGTAAAAATGAGTGCAGCTGCCGTGAGTGAACTTTAGTGAGGTTGAGTGATCAATTTTGCATGTTAAAATATCCTAGAGTGTTCACATTGGTGCACATGGCTTATGTCATGTTGGAGGCTTCAAGAACCTTGTAGAATCAAGCCATCCAAGCCTCCTTGTTGCAGCCCAAAACCGTGCAGCCCTCCATCCTTTTAGTGACTTAATTGTTTCTAAATTACTCCTAATTACATACTAACTAATTAGGGAATTAGTTAGGTTAAATATCCTAACCAAATTTAATTAACATACTAATCATATAACTAGTTAATTTAATATATATTAGCATATATTATAACCTTTAATTAATATTAGGATATCTAATTAGTATTTAGATCACAATTACTTAAGAACTAAATTAGTTCACTTAGTTTGCTAATTAAGTAATTAGATTAGTCAAATTAAGCTTAATCAGCTACTAACCAAATTCAAGCCTACAATTTTTGACTTAATTCTAACCATTGATTCATCTTTAATTCCTAGCCATAGATCACATCTAAGGTAGATATCAATTGGTCATAAAACTATCATTCTAATCTCACCATTGATTAGATCAACGGCTAAGATTAAAGCTTCTAAAGTAAGCTTTACAATCTAATGGTTCACAAAGAAGTCAATGCTTCTTTTGTTGACTCATTCTAATTGGTTTAGAAAGTCAAGCCTATTTATTTTGACTAATTCCTATTGGTTTAGATTTACATCAAATCGAATCGTTGATCACTACACTAAACGTGGGCCCCACGAACTTTTTCGGTCCACAAATAATTTTTCTACTATTTTTGAGACAGTAGGTACTGTTGAATAAAATAATATTATAATAATACAAAATTATTTTATTGCATAGTTAAATCCTAAAAATTATAAGATTAATATATATATCAATCAGAATTGGGTTTAGTAAGATCCCCCAGCTCTAATTAATTAAAATAAGATTTTTCTCGGTCAGAAAATTATTATTTTCTTGACTCGGAGCAAATCACACAAAATGATCAAAAATGATCTCAGAACAGTCAAACTATTTTTATAACACACAGAAAATGTAAAACAGTGTAATTCTGCTATTACTATTCACATAGTCAGAATTTGGGATGTTACAACTCTCCTCCTCTAAAATAAAGTTTCGTCCTCGAAACTTGACATACATATTCAAAATAAAAATGGATACTGCACTCTTATCTTCTCTTCCAATTCCCATGTGGCTTCACCACTTACATCATTCCATACCACTTTAACCAATGCGATGTCCTTTCCTCGAAGTTGCTTTACCCTTCGATCTTTAATTTTGATCGGAAATGTCTCATAGGTCAAGTTTTCCTTTAGTTGTACAGTGTCTGGCTCGATCACATGAGTCGGATCAGAAATATATTTCCGTAGTTGTGATACATGAAATACATTATGAAGATTTGATAAGAACGGTGGTAGTGCAATCTGATAAGCTACCAAACCTACCCGACGAAGTATCTGATATGGTCCAATAAACTTCGGAGTGAGCTTCCTCGACTTGATCACTCGTCCAACTCCAGTCATAGGCGTCACATGTAAAAATACATGGTCACCTTCTTCAAATTCAAGCGGTCTTCTTCTTTTATCTGCATAACTCTTTTGCGGCGTCTGAGTTGTCCTCATCTTATCTTGAATCATCTTCACTTTCTCAGTTGTCTGTTGCACAAACTCGGGTCCTACCACAGTACTTTCACCATCATGGTACCAACACAACGGTGTTCTACATCTTCTCCCATATAATGCCTCATAGGGTGCCATCCCTATGCTCGAATGAAAACTATTGTTGTAGGTGAACTTTATCAACGGTAGAAATTCATCCCAACAACCAGTTTGCTCTAGAACACAAGCCCTCAATAAGTCCTCCAATGACTGAATCGTCCTTTCTGACTGACCATATGTTTGTGGATGGTAAGTAGAACTCAAACGTAGCTTCGTTCCCATCGCTTCTTGCAAACTATTCTAAAATCTCGATGTAAATCGCGGATCTCGATCAGAAATTATACTGGATGGTACACCATGAATTCTGACAATTTCATTGATGTACACTTGAGCCAACTTCTCCATTGAGTACTTAATATTAATCGGTAAAAAGTGCGCTGACTTTGTAAGCCGATCAATAATTACCCATATAGAATCGTGACCCTTCCGAGTCTTTGGCAGTGCAGTTACGAAATCCATTGCTATGTCATCCCATTTCCACTCAGGAATAGGCAAAGGTTGCAACATTCCTGATGGTCTCTGGTGTTCCACTTTAGCCTTCTGACAAATCAAATAGGATGATACATAGTCTGCGACATTCCTCTTCATTCCTTGCCACCAATATAGCTATTTCAAGTCTTGGTACATCTTTGTGGCTCCTAGATGCATACTCAACTTACTTCGATGAGCTTCATCCAAAATTGATCTCCTCAGTTCTGGATCGTTTGGTACACAAACTCTCCCCTTGAACTTCAAAATTCCATCAACACCCTCGCTGAATTCCAATTCCGCTCCTTGACTTCTTGCTTCCTTTGCTTCTTGCAAATACTGATCACTGTTTTGCCCTTCGCGTATTCTATCCATTATATTATTCGAAATAACGATCAGATTCAAACATATCTTTCCCGGTGTCAACTTCACAGATAATCGCATATCCCGAAACTCTTCTATTAGTTCCTTCTCCTTTATCATCATAACAGAAGCATTAAGCGCTTTCCTACTTAGAGCATCCGCTACGACATTCGCCTTCCTGGGATGATACTGTAACTGAAAGTCATAATCCTTCAGAAACTCAAGCCAACGCCTTTGTCTCATGTTCAACTCTTTTCTAGGTCAAACGGATACTTCAAACTTTTATGGTCACTAAAAACAGTGAACGTTGCCCCATAGAGAAAATGTCTCCATACCTTCAACGCAAACACCACTGCTGCTAACTCCAAGTCATGAGTCGGATAATTCCTCTCATGCACTTTTAACTGCCTCGACGCATATGCCACAACCTTACGGTCTTGCATAAGTACACAACCCAATCCTTGATACGAAGCATCACAATATACCTCGAAAGGTTCGTTCAGATCAGGTAGAATCAAAATCGGTGAAGTAGTCAGTCATCGTTTCAACTCCTGAAAACTTTCCTCACATGCTTCAGTCCATGTAAACGGTTGATTCTTTCGTGTAAGTTGGGTAAGAGGTCCTGTAATCTTTGAAAACCCTTCTATGAATCGTCGATAGTAACCGGCCAATCCGATGAAACTACGGATCTTTGATACTGTCTTCGGTCTCTCCAATTGGACAACTGTCTCTACCTTTGAAGCATCAACTTCGATCCCATCTGCCGATATGACATGCCCCAAGAATTGTACTTCGCTCAACCAAAACTCACATTTGGACAACTTGGCATACAACTTATTTTCCCTCAAAATCTGGAGAACCACTCTGAGATGTTCAGCATGCTCCTCCTGACTTCGAGAATAAATCAAGATGTCATCAATAAAGACAATAATAAACTTATCCATGTATGAACGAAAAATCTGGTTCATGAAGTCCATAAATATCGCAGGTGCATTAGTCACACAAAAAGGCATCACTTGATACTCGTAATGTTCGTAGCGCGTTCGAAACGCAGTCTTTGGGATATCCTCCACCTTCACACGTATCTGGTGATAACCAGAACGTAAATCAATCTTAGAAAATATTGCGGCTCCTCGCAATTAGTCCATGAGATCATCGATTCTTAGTAGTGGATATTTATTCTTGATCGTAATCTTGTTCAATTGTCGGTAGTCTACACATAGACGAGAAGTCCCATCCTTCTTCTTTACCAACAATACTGGAGCTCCCCAAGGTGATACACTTGGTCTCACAAATTGCTTCTCCAACAAATCCTCTAACTGCTTCTTAAGCTCTGCCAACTCTACTGGCGACATCCGATAAGGCGCCATAGATAGAGGTCCAGCTCCAGGTACCAAATCAATAGAGAATTCAATCCCTCTTTTTGGCGGTATTCCAGGTATATCTTTAGAAAACACTTCAGGAAACTCATTCACTACGAAAATATCCTTCAAAACGTCTTCACATTGAACCTCCATAGAAGACATCAACAAGTACCCTCGATCTCCTTCCTTCAAACAAGCTTCCACTTGCGTAGCCGTTAGGAATCTAGGATCCTTAACCTTAGGAAAAACTAATGTCTTACTAGCACAGTCTATCAAGATATGGTTGGAAGATAACCAATCCATTCCTAAGATTACATTAATCTTGGAAAGAGGCAAACAGATCAAGTCCACATGAAAGATTCTATCTCTAACAGATACAGGGCAATTCAAGCATACTTTTGTAGTTATCACAGGCTTATTAGTAGGAGTACTAACACTCAAATCATACGGCAATGTAGTCATAGTCAATCCCAAACGTTCCACACAATCACATGCAATGAAAGAATGTGTTGCTCCCGAATCATATAATACTATTAAAGGATTACCTTCAATAGCACACTCCTCCATTATCAAGTCCTCGGATTTAGCGGCTTCCTCCCCGCTCATAGTATACACTCGACCACCCACCTGTGGCCTTGTAGTACGAACACTGCCCACTGATGGCTCCACTTTTTGCTGATCACACTCCCTAGAGAAATGTCCAAGCTTCCCACATCGATAACAAATCACCCCCTTGTGCTAATAGTCCCTGGTGAGATGTCCTTTCCCACACTTAAAACATTTAAGTGCAGAAGTTCCAGTTGAAACTGCTCTACTACCACTAGAGCTTCCCCCAAACGATTGTTGCCGATTCTGACTTACTGCTAGTTTAGTATATGGTTTCTGCTGGTAACGGTTGCCACCGCTACTCTTCCCCCTTTGAAACCGTGCTGGTCCAAAATTCTTATTTCTCGCCTCACGAAGATGATCAATCTCCTCAACCTTTCGGCACTTATCTAGCAATACCGGAAATTGATCAATGTCCACAGTTGCTAAAGCTCGCTTGATGTCAAGCCTCAGCCCCTCTTCAAACTTCCTACACTTCCACTCCTCATCTGGATGCATCTGGAAGTACCTCGAAAACTTAGACAAGCTTTCGAACCTTGCTGCGTACTCACTCACAGTCATCGCCCCTTGCTTCAGACTAAGGAACTCCATCTCCTTAGCATGACGAACACTAGTTGGGAAATACTTCCCCAGAAACTTCTGCCTAAAGAGCTGCCATGTCACAACTCTCCCTTCAGCTTGGATTAACCTCTGGGCTCCTGCCCACCTAGCCTCTCCGTCATCGACTAGCACGAACGTGGCGAAAGTAAGCTTCCTCTCATCAGTACAACCCATGCCTTCAAATATCTTTTCCAGCTCCTTTATCCACATATCAGCCTTCTCTGGGTCGAACTCTCCATGAAATTCTGGTGGATTATTCCTCCGAAATTCTGACAAGCTATGAGCATCATCATGTGCTCTTTGATTTTGCTGTGCAACAACCTCAACCATTCGTTGCATTGCTGCTATAGCTGCAACCATATTCTGATTGTCATCGCCGGTATTTCCAGCTGCTGCCCTCGCATTCATGCGTCCTCTTCCCCGTCCAACCATTTCGTCCTATTCAATCAAACTGAACAACACAAAGAAAAGTGAAGGTCAGTCTTCAAACAATATTGTTTTTCTTTCAGAAAACAATTATAGAGAATCACACAACTTAGACAAGACAGACCTAACCAAAAACCCAAAAGACTCTAACTTGAGCTCTGATACCAACTAATGTAACACCCTCCTCAGGGCGCCACACTTTATGTTACTTAATTTCTAAATTACCCTTCAATTAATAATCGTGCTTGTATTATAAATACAAGTTATAAAATTTCTTGATGATAATAAGATAAACTTAGCAGAAAATAAAAACATAACAACAATGTCACACATAATTTACATCATATATATACATACAAGCCTTTAGTACTGTCGCACTTAAATATTTTACAAACTAGACTTCCAAAGTATTTAAACTTTAATTTAAAACTAACATATAGCCCAAATCCTACTAGACAGCAGAACCCTCAGACGGGTCCTCCTCAGATTCCTCAGCATATAGGAATCCATCATGAGGTGCAGTCCTACGGACAGGTGTCCGAGCAGATGACACAATACTAATCGTACTAGGAGTACGATAGTAAGCTCCCCAATACTGCCTAATAGATATTGGGAACTCTAGTTGTACATAAATATTGACAGAAAAGTAAGGGTGTCCTAAATGTTGTCTACTCAGTCTAATATTTAGGTCTCCCAAGTAATAGATACTCTCTCTCTCTAAATCTACAGTCCATGCCTCATCTCCTCCGATAAATGTCAACCTCAGGTAGCCAAGGAAACTAGGTATCTGCATCTCTTCAAAACTCGACGTCCTCAGCAGGAATCTGCTCCTCCTCAGTTTCTCGCTCTATCTCTTGCTCGACGTCTTAACAAATATAAATATAACACAGAGCATACATACAAAGAGGTGAGATCACCTACACCAATACCAGTATGGCAGTAATGAAGATAAACACATACAATATCTCATACAGTTATCATACCATAATTATAATTATGCCATTAACATCAATATCATCACAAAACATGTAATACACAATAATTACAGTCATGTCATCATCAATAATCAATAAATCAATTATCATAAACAGAAATTATGATAATACCCTCTATCATTATATGTATGCACACAGACTCTATTTCCTACTCCATGGAGCTACAACTCAAGTCGGAGAGAGTGATCAAAAAGAAGTGTTGGTACCAACATGCCATGGACCACGTGCTCAGTCTTGCACATCCAGCATATACACGACAGTCTTTATCAGATCTTGATTAAGGATAGTGTCTCGGTTAGGATCATTGGTGTGTTGCGTCGGTCTAACCCACGGTACAGAAGAGCTACCATCTGCTCATTGTAGGCAACTCGCACCCCAATGCCCCCAAGGTCAACGAGTGACTTACACTACGCATATCGCACCCACTCAGGAGGTGTAGTCTCTCCTAGGCAACTAGTCTCATACAGTCCATCGGACCTTTCCAATGCATGTACCATGCACTATTCACGTTTCCAATTTATATCACATAATCGGGGTTCACATAATAATCTAACAGTATTATTACTGTATTTTAATCGCGCGGTCATATTTCCACGTTTTCTTAATTGCGACTCAATTCTGTCGCCTTTTCAAAATCGCGTAGCGATTTTTCAATATTTTCCAATCGCGTAAATATTTTTCTCACGTTTTAAATCAAAAATATGATTTTTCTCATTTTAATACTAAAATTGGCTTTATTTTCCATATTTACACTTTAGTCCCTCAAAAACTTATATTTACACATTAGTCCATCAAAAATTAATATTTACGTCACAGTCACTCAAAAATTAATATTTATGAAAAAGTCCCTCATAAAATTCATATTTACAAAATCATCCCTTTTTTATAAAATATTTACAGTTTAACCCCTCTAAAAATAATATTTACAATACTACCCCTCTAAAAATAAGTATTTACACAATGGCCCCTCATTTTGATAAAATTTACAATTTAGTCCCTCTTTTATAAAAATTTGCAGTATAACTCCTCTAAAAATCAGTAAATGGTATTGTTTTTCAAAAATCGTTATTTCTTTTCATTAATACCCATAAAATCATTTTATTTCACTATTACTCAAATTTTTTCCAGATTCATTTAAATCTTTCAGTTCTCATTTTAATTCATCAGTGTAAGGACTTTGGTCCTTTTTCCATAGTATGGCCGTGAGCCTTAGTACTCTTTGGAGTACACATACAATCGATTCATCATGTTATTCACATCCTAAATTACACATACAGTCTCATGCTTTTATAATTACACATGCACACAAAATATCAAAGCTTTAAGCATTTAATCACACATGTAAGCATAGAAACACAATCAAACACAACACAAACATAATCAAATAATCGGTGAAGAACCCTTATGGATTTTTCACCTTACAAAACCATCCTCACACCACCAAAACTTGGTTGGTGAGGTTAAATCTCCCTCTTACCTCTTGAAGACAATTTTAATCGGTTAGTTCTCCTCCTTTCCTTCAAATTTGTGCAATCACCCAAACAAATCCCTAAAATTCTTAAACAATTAGTAAAAACACAAACAAGGTTTAATATTGAAAAATTATGGAACAATCATGGTTAGAAAAATTAGAAATCTAATTTTGAACCATAAAATCAAGACTTACCCTTAAGTAAGTAAGCAAAAGGTTGGATTTTGGACAAGCTAGAGTAGTTTTTTGGAAAAACTATGTGAATGAAAAGTGTTTAGAATGGGATTTGGGTTTAGGAAATATGATGAGATAAAATTATAGAGACTTGGTAGTGTAGGTAAGGTGTATGGCCGAATATGGAGAGAAAGAGAGAAAAGAAAAGTGTGCTTGGTTCTTGGTGGTTTTTGGAGAGAAAATGGATAGATTGATTTATGATAAGTGTAATAAATGAAATTGAAATGTAAAAATGAGTGCAGCTGCCGTGAGTGAACTTTAGTGAGGTTGAGTGATCAATTTTGCATGTTAAAATATCCTAGAGTGTTCACATTGGTGCACATGGCTTATGTCATGTTGGAGGCTTCAAGAACCTTGTAGAATCAAGCCATCCAAGCCTCCTTGTTGCAGCCCAAAACCGTGCAGCCCTCCATCCTTTTAGTGACTTAATTGTTTCCAAATTACTCCTAATTACATACTAACTAATTAGGGAATTAGTTAAGTTAAATATCCTAACCAATTTTAATTAACATACTAATCATATAACTAGTTAATTTAATATATATTAGCATATATTATAACCTTTAATTAATATTAGGATATCTAATTAGTATTTAGATCACAATTACTTAAGAACTAAACTAGTTCACTTAGTTTGCTAATTAAGTAATTAGATTAGTTAAATTAAGCTTAATTAGCTACTAACCAAATTCAAGCCTGCAATTTTTGACTTAATTCTAACCATTGATTCATCTTTAATTCCTAGCCATAGATCACATCTAAGGTAGATATCAATTGGTCATAAAACTATCATTCTAATCTCATCATTGATTAAATCAACGGCTAAGATTAAAGCTTCTAAAGTAAGCTTTACAATCTAATGGTTCACAAAGAAGTCAATGCTTCTTTTGTTGACTCATTCTAATTGGTTTACAAAGTCAAGCCTACTTATTTTGACTAATTCCTATTGGTTTAGATTTCTGTCCAGTCAGAATCGTTGACTGCTACACTAAACGTGGGCCCCACGAACTTTTTCGGGTCCACAAATAATTTTTCTACCATTTTTGAGACAGTAGGTATTGTTGAATAAAATAATATTATAATAATACAAAATTATTTTATTACACAGTTAAATCCTAAAAATTATATGATTAATATATATATCAATCAGAATTGGGTTTAGTAAGATCCCCACTCTAATTAATTAAAATAAGATTTTTCCTATTCGGAAAATTATTATTTTCTTGACTCGAGCAAATCACACAAAATGATCAAAAATGATCTCGAGCAATCAAATTATTTTTATAACACACAAAAAATGTAAAACAGTGTAATTACTCGCTATTACTATTCACATAGTCGAATTTGGGGTATTACTGAGATCGAATCAAGCGAAGGTTGAACCTTCAATGAATCTTTAATGTGACCAAGAAACCACAAGCTGGAGGATGAGTTTATACCATGAGCGGAGCTGAAGCCTCCGAATCCGAAGATTTGATACAAGGGGAAGGCACCATAGAAGGTAATCTTTTAACTGTACTGTATGACTCTGGGGCAACTCATTCTTTCATATCATATGACTGTGTGCAAAGACTAGGTCTACCTGTGTCATCTTTACCTTTTGACTTAACTATTTCTACCCCTACTGATAAACCGATAGTTACTACCAAAGTCTGTCTAAACTGTCCATTGGTTGTTGAAGGTCGAACCTTTTCGATCGATCTGATCTGTTTACCCCTTTCCCAACTAGATATTATCTTAGGGATGGACTGGTTGTCTTCCAACCATGTTCTGTTAGACTGTTCCAGAAAGACCATAGTTTTTCCCATAGATGAGAATTCTAGATTTCTGACGGCCAATCGAGTTCAAGCTCTCTTGAAAGAAGGAGCTCATGGATACATGCTACTGTCTTCTTTGAAAGTCGAGAGCGAGGTTGATGTGAACACAATTCCAGTGGTGAATGAGTTTCCCGAAGTCTTTCTTGAGGATGTACCTGGTTTACCACCGGCTCGAGAGATAGAGTTTGCTATCGACCTAGTACCGGGAGCTGGTCCCGTGTCTATAGCACCTTATAAGATGGCACTGACAGAGTTGGCTGAGCTCAAGAAGCAGCTAGAAGAGCTTTTGGAAAAGCAATTTGTCAGACCAAGCATGTCACCGTGGGGAGCACCAGTACTGTTAGTTCGCAAGAAGGATGGCACATCAAGATTATACGTGGACTATCGGCAGCTGAACAAAGTAACGATCAAGAATAAATATCCACTCCAGAGAATTGATGACTTAATGGACCAATTGAAGGGAGCAGCGGTGTTTTCGAAGATCGATCTGCAATCTGGGTATCATCAGATACGAGTAAAGACAGAGGATGTACCCAAGACTGCTTTTCGTACCTGATACGATCATTACGAATACCTCGTGATGCCGTTTGGCGTGACGAATCACCAGCTATCTTCATGGACTACATGAACCGAATCTTTCATGCTTACTTAGACAGATTTGTTGTGGTCTTCATTGATGACATTCTGGTATACTCTCAAAATCAGGAGGACCATGCTGAACACCTCAGTATAGCTTCTTCAGATTCTGAAGGAGAAGGAATTGTATGCCAAACTGTCGAAATGTGAGTTCTGACTGGAAGAAGTTAAGTTTCTGGGTCACGTGATCTCGAAGGATGGGATTGCAGTGGATCCATCGAAAGTGGAGGTAGTGTTGCAGTGGGAAAGGCCAACGTCAGTAACGGAGATCCAAAGCTTCGTGGGCTTAGCTGGATATTACCAGAGGTTCATTGAGGGATTCTCCAAGATTGCTGGACCACTTACACAACTCATAAGGAAAAACCAAGTTTTTGAGTGGACCGACAGCTATGAGCAGAGTTTCCAAGAGTTGAAGAATCGACTGACTACCTCACCAGTGTTAGTGCTACCCGATCTGAATGAGCAATTTGAGGTATATTGCGACGCTTCTTACCAAGGACTGGGATCTGTACTTATGCAACATGGAAGAGTAGTGGCTTATGCTTCAAGGCAGTTGCGAGTGCACGAGAAGAACTACCCGACGCATGACTTGGAGTTAGCGGCTGTAGTTTTTGCTCTGAAGATATGGAGGCATTTTCTCTACGGAGCGACGTTCAACATTTTCAGTGATCACAAGAGTCTGAAGTATTTGTATGATCAGAAGGAGTTGAACATGAGGCAACGAAGGTGGTTAGAGTTCTTGAAGGATTATGATTTTCAACTTCTATATCACCCTGGCGAGGCAAATGTTGTGGCAGACGCTCTAAGTAGAAAGATGATCAGTGTCTCTGCCTTGATGATCAAGGAAAAGGATATGCTAGAGCAGTTCAGAGATGTGTGGTCTTTTGTCGAGTTAGAACCAGGGAAGATTCGCATGAATATGGTTACCATCACAAGTGAGCTAATGGATGACATAAGGGAAAAGCAGAAGGTTGACAAGTTCTTACAAGAAGTGAGAGATCAAGTGAAGCAAGGCGATGAAACAGTGTTTACGGAAGGAACAGACGGAATTTTGAGATTCTGTGGAAGAGTTTGTATTCCCCGTGACAAAGAGCTTAGAGAATATATCATCAACCATGCTCACACAAGCCAGCTGAGTATGCATCCAGGCATAACAAAAATGTACCAAGACTTAAAGAAGTTGTTCTGGTGGCATGGAATGAAGAGTGACGTCACTAGACGTGTATCGACTTATCTGGTCTGTCAAAAAGCTAAAGTGGAACATCAGAGACCAGCGGGAATGCTGCAACCGTTGTCTATTCCTGAATGGAAGTGGGACAGTATTGCAATGGATTTTGTAGTCGGATTACCAAGAACAAGAAAAGGTCATGATTCAATTTGGGTAATTGTGGACCGACTCACGAAATCAGCACATTTTCTCCCGATCAATATAAAATACAAACTGGAGAGATTGACTCAGATCTATATTGGAGAGATTGTCAGACTGCACGGTGTGCCTACAAGTATTATTTCGGATGGGGATCCGAGATTTACTTTGAATTTCTGGGAGAGTTTGCAAGAAGCGTTGGGAACGAAGTTATGTCTGAGTTCTGCTTATCACCCGCAGACCGACGGTCAATCTGAGAGGACGATCCAATCTTTGGAAGATTTGCTTAGAGCTTATACCATAGAGCAGACTGGAAGTTGGGATGACGTTCTACCATTGATAGAATTCACCTACAACAACAGTTATCATTCGAGCATAGGGATGGCGCCCTATGAAGCTCTGTATGAACGACGGTGTCGAACACCTCTATGTTGGTACCAAGACGGCGAGCGCCTTACTATTAGACCAGAGATTATACAGCAGACGACTGAGAAGGTTAAGATAATTCAGGAAAAGATAAGGACGGCTCAGAGTCGACAAAAGAGTTATGCAGACCAAAGGAGAAAGCCTCTTGAGTTTGAGGAAAGTGAGCATGTATTCCTGAAAGTCACACCTACGACTGGGGTAGGTCGGGCTCTAAAATCTAGAAAACTCACTCCAAAATTCCTTGGACCGTACCAAATCATTCGCCGAGTAGGTCCTGTAGCCTACCAAATAGCCTTACCTCCTTTCCTTTCAAACATTCATAATGTTTTCCATGTGTCACAACTTTGAAAATACCTCCCTGGCCCAAGTCATGTCATAGCACTGGATATAGTACAATTAAAAGAAAACTTAACTTATGTGGCATCTCCTGTAAGAATCGAGGATAGAAGGATAAAGCAATTAAGAGGTAAGGAGATCGCTTTGGTGAAGGTAATCTAGAACGAGGTGACTGGAGATGCAACCTGGGAATTGGAAGACAAAATGAAGGAGCAGCACCCACAATTATTCTAAGGTATGCAAATTTTGAGGACGAAATTCCTTTTTAGAAGGGGAGTGTCGTAATATCCCGAAAATTATTTATTTCATTATAAATAATCATTTTATAATATTTATGATTTTTAGGAATTTTAGTGGATTTTTCTGAAAATAATGAATATTTTAATATATTCTTCGTTTTGTGTGCATACTGAGCAGAGCCGGGATAACAAAATATTTTTCCTTGAGGCTGGTAAACCTTGAACTGTCAACGTGTTGACGGGGGATCTTACTAAACCCGAGGTTGGGCACAGTTTACGAGGTTTATATTTTTTTGAGGTTTTATTTGTTAGATAAAATTGCGGTATCATAAAATTATCTGATGAATAATAAAATATTATTTTTATCAATTGTAACTTTTATTCACTGAGAAAATAATTTTAACAATGTAATTAATCATCTGTCGGATGTATTTAATTAATGAGACAAGCTTACCATGTACTTTATCGAGAAGCGTGTGAAGCTTCTCAAGGAAGCTTTGAGGGAAGCTTCTAGGAAGCTTCCTCCAACCACTACTTTCTCTCTCCTCCTTTTTAGTGCTGCACAGTTGACTAAGGGGGGCATATTACATTTCATTTCTCTCATTTTCCCTCCCTCACGTCTGCTCTCTTCCTCCCTTCTCTCTTCTTCACGCAGCAGCAACATCATTACCACCCACACCTCCATTTTATCTTCAATGCTGTCACACTCCTAGCACCATCTTTGTGTTTGGAGGACCACCATCATTGAGGAAGTCATCTTCAAGAGTTCACCGTTTTCTCCATCTTCATCATTTTCCACCTTTGAAGCTTAAAGGTTAGAGCTTTAAGGTAAAGCTCTCAACTTTCTCTTCCTCTCTTCTCATTTTCATAACCCACGGTCATTTTGGTGACCATGGGTATCCATTTCAAGGTTTGGTCCTGATTTTGTAAGTTTGAATGTTCTAGGACTTCCAGGAAGCTAGCATGAAATTTCTGACTAAAAAGGAACAACCTTTTCTTTGTGCTTCTCTAAGGTAAGAGGAAGACACTCCTCCTCAACCTCTATTAGCATTTAGGAACGTTGTCTGTGATTGATAGTGAGGGAAACCTATTGAGGGCCACCCTTTGTTTGCATGTGTTTGTAATGTGTTTATGCTATTGGAATGTCTGTGTGTATATTGATACATATTGGATTGGATTGGAATGTATAATATGGAAGGAAATGACGTCGGATTGGTTCTCGGATGGCCACGGTTTAGAGCCTAAACTTTGGGGTCCTTTGTGAATAATGGTAATAATTTGAACTTCTGAACATTTAGTAAAATGTCAAAACCCGTCGAGTTTAGACTCCTGACCATATCCGTCGAATTTGATCTCCTGACCAAACCTGTCGAGTTTAGACTTCTGATCATATTCATCGAATTTGATTTTTCTGACCAAATCCGTCGAGTTTGGACTTCCGACCATTAAGCACAATGTCAAAATCCTTCGAGTTAGAATGCCAAATCCGTCGAGTAGAGTTTCTGACCACTTGGGAGATAAACTTCTCCAATGCCAAACCCGTCGAGTTAGAATGCCAAATCCGTCGAGTAGAGTTTCTGACCACTTGGGAGAGAAACTTCTCCAATGCCAAATCCGTCGAGTTAGAATGCCAAATCCGTCGAGTTTAGACTCCTGACCATATCCGTCGAATTTGATCTCCTGACTAAATCCGTCGAGTTTAGACTTCTGACCATCAAGTACAATGTCAATATCCGTCGAATTTGGACTTCTGATCATTTCATGTTTTCGTCGGTTCAACACTTGGAAGATTTCTCCAGCGTCAACACCCATCCGTCGAAAATAGGGTTTTTGCAAATTTTCTAATATATTCGACAATTTTTTATCCCCATTCGACAGAACCTTCATTCGACAGAAATTGATCTTAACCATTCTTGTCAAAATTATAACGCAACCCTTCTGTCAATAACTCACCTTATGACTCACATCTCTCATCAATCAGCCATGTTAATTCCCGTCGAAAGGTAGCTTCAATTTTATACTAGATACATTGCCTCCGTCGAATTCAAGAGGGTAAGTCATCACCCAACATCTAGAAATTAAATTAGTGGTAATGCTGGTGATTTCAGCCGTGTACCTTCTTGGACTCAAGACTTTTGGACTAATAAAAGCATATTAATCATAAATAATTAGATGACTAGAAACTAATTAGGGATTCATAAACAGGGAAAAACAAGGAACGTGAGCATGCCTTACAACTAGTGAGAATTTTGAATAAAGGAAAAACATGAGTATGGGTGAGGCCGTGAGGAACATAATGAACCTAATGATTGACTTTTATTTTGACTCTGAATGGGATCATGGTTATCCTTACAATGTGCTATTGGCTTGATGTGGACCCGTGAATGGGATCAAACCTTGTTGTTAAATCATATGACATGCATTTGAAGCATGATTGACCTAGTTGTCATGAGGAGCATGACTCAATCATGCATTGCACAAAAAGAAAGAGAACGTCCGTTGGACTTTGTTAAGGCCGAGTTGCCTAGGAGATGATCACACCTTAGTGCGGGTGCGAATAGACAAGTGGGGTCCTGTAGTTAGCCTTGAGGGCGTCGGGACGCGGGTGTCTCACAGAGGGCAGTGGTAGCTCCTCTGGACCGTGGGATAAACCGATGCAAACGCACTGACGATCTTGACTGGCCACAGTCCTGTATCGAGATCTTGTGAGAATGCCGCTGTATAAAGCCTTGTTGCATAAAATGACTAATTATTTTCTGGAAAGCACTTATTTTATGGCTGACAAGATACTGGCATGTCTCCCTGATCATTCTCTCCGACTGTTTTGTGTCTAGCTCCATGGAGTAGGATTTTGACTATTGAATGCATGTGCATAGTGCGTCCATGCATTATCTGACATTTATTCGTCATCATAATTTGGAATTGTTGTCTTTCTGTTATATATGTATATATATTTGCCTGGAACTGCTTATTTGGTTTATTTCTGCTGTCTAATGCTTATGATATTTACTTGGAGATGCTATGTGGGCGCTTTGTGCCGTTTGGTTTCTTGATGCTATAATTGGTAATGATGGTAGGATGTCTTACCTCTTTTCTGTCTCTCCATTACTGTTTTGTCTGTATACTGTGCTCCATAGAAGATGACTGCAAGGAAGCAGAAGCTCCCAAGTTCCCCGGCTTTTGGCTGTACCTCGACTAAGCGACTGCTGAAGAATATGGAGACACGCACGCAAAGATTTCTGGGAGATGTGTGCCTGACCTTCTTAGGAGGGCCAGAGTGCTGGCACATCAACTTTTGCTCTGAGCGTTGTGGAAATAAGTTTTCCCAAAATGGTTTTATATGTTAAGTTTTGATGATGACAAATACAAGACAAATACAAGACAAATAGAATGATGCTTATGCTTGATAAATGTGCTTAATGTGATATATTGTATCATGCATGATATGTAGAAGAGCACATGTGGATAAATGAGAAAAGCTGAATGGAATTCAAATGAAGAGGAAGATAAAGAATACTTTCTTCTAGTGCAATGGAATGTAGAATTCAAAGGAAGAAAGCTCAAAGTTAAAGGACCAATAAAGAAGGAGCATCACTCTTTATATGACTCAATAAGTATCTCTATCCCTTAACTTTTATGGTATTCTATATGTTATAAATTGTATGATACTTATTCATAAATTAATGTTAAATTACTAGATGCTTCCAAGGAATATATGGCTTTTTATATAAAATATATCTACCTTTCTAAAATGCTTTTGAAAATATAATGTGCTCTTGTAAAATTCTTTTTGAAAGGGGGAGAAGTTTTTAAAGTGGCTTTTTTGATTGAAGGATTAAGAATATGTATTTTTTATAATATGCATATTTTGAGGGGGAGCCTAGCCTTTAAATTTATATTTATATCTTTTGGCTTACATCCTTGTTTGATTATATAAAGTATTTTACTGCTATCATATGCTAAATGTTTACATACAAAAAATATGACAATCATTGCATGAATAATCTTCTATATCTTAAAAGCATGTTTATTTCATCTCTCTTTGAATCATGAGTTTTATTTATAAGGGAAGAGAAAATTATTATCCTTCTTTCCTAAGCTTTTTTGTTGATGTCAAATAGGGGGAGAGAAAATTAGAAAGAAAAATATGTTCTTGTGCTCAATTGCTTGATATGCTTACATAAATATCAATTCTTGTATATTGCTCAATTTTTTTTTTCTTTGGTGATTTGTCATCATCAAAAAGGGGGAGATTGTGGAAATAAGTTTGCCCAAAATGGTTTTATATGTTAAGTTTTGATGATGACAAATACAAGACAAATACAAGATAAATAGAATGATGCTTATGCTTGATAAATGTGCTTAATGTGATATATTGTATCATACATGATATGTACCTTATCTAGTTATATTTTACTTAATAATCATGCAATATGATATATGTAACATTCATCATATATATAGTATATCCAATAATGCTTTATATGAGTTATAAATGAATTAATATTGGATTTGACCTTTGTATAATATGTTCTGTTGTATCCTACATAGAGCATACCTATTAATAATTGTTAAATGACTTATTTAGATATGTCTATGAAAGTTTTATATGCATGTTAAACTAACTAAAGCTATATATTTATGAATCATGCATATGAAGACATTGAATTATGTTTTTGGACTAACTATGCTTGTTTAAGTGAGCAATACTTTACAGGATAATCCAAATACCAAGGGTGAGCTTGCAACAAGAAAGTAATAGATATCTATTAAGCTCAACACAAGGAGAATGCAACTAAGCATATGTCTTTGAAGAATATTGTTTTTAATGATAACAAATATGAAGACAAAATGAAGATGATGGGAAGACCAAGTCCAAGATCTTTTAAGGATAACTTTAGGACTTAGAGTCTCTCTGTTCTAGGATCTCTTTGGATATCTCCTAGTGCATGAAGATAAAATAAAAATGTTTTTCTTAAACTTATACTAAAACTGTTATGATCTTGAAAATAACTTTAAAATGTTTTGGTGTTTTTGATAAACTTTCTGGGATATTTTTCAAAGCTTTTATAACCGTTTTACAAACTGAGTTATTCGAATAACTCATTAGTTATTCGAATAAAGCTTTATATTTTGGATGCTGCGTGACTGTGTTTTAAAGTGTTATTCGAATAACACTCCTGTTATTTGAATAAGTGTTTTCTAAATAGCTTGTTTTCACATCAGCTATTCGAATAACACTCCTGTTATTCGAATAGGACCTTTCCCAGAGATATGTTTTAACTAATGTTATTCGAATAAAGCTATCTTTATTCGAATAACCAGTTTTCTAAAGGAAGTTTTTATGGCAGCGTTATTCGAATAACACGAAGGTTATTCGAATAACCAGTGTTTAAAAGAAAGTTTTTGTGGCATCGTTATTCGAATAACACGAAGGTTATTCGAATAACCAGTTTCAGAAACGTTTTTAAAAGAACTTGTTATTCGAATAACCAAAGGCTTATTCGAATAAACACGGTAAGCACAAATACGAATATAAAAACTAACGGACACTTTTTTCATATTAATCACGGAATTAATTGCTACAACGGCTAATTTTCTTTCTAACTCTATAAATAGAGACCGTGGGTCTCTTCTGTTAAGTGCCCAGCTATCAGTTTAATTTGTGCTTGTTCTGAAAAATGTGATTTATATTTTACGCCTATTTTTTGTGCACTTTTTGCTAAAACTTTGAGATATCCTTTGAGAGCCTCTTAGCACTTCAAATTGTATAATTTGCTCTAAGTGAAAGTTTCTATCCATCTATAATTTCTATTCTTCTGTATTGAGGGTGAGGTATCCTTCAAGGTTTGTAAAGGGGGTGAGGTATCCCTCTAAGGTTTGTATAAGGGTGAGGTATCTCTGCAGGCTGAGACTTTAGCACAAGAGTAGAGTTTCCCTGTGTGTGAAAAGTGATCTTTCATGTAACGGTTGCAAGCACCTATTGAAGCTTGTACATATAGTGAAAAATGTCAAACTGTGTTTCGGGGACTGGACGTAGACCACAAGTGGTTGGTGGTCGAACCAGGATAAATATCGTGCCTGCTCTTCTTCTCTTTATCTCTTTATTTTATACAATTTATTTTATTGCATATTTACTTTCCACTGTTCTTGAAGTTTCTTTTCTTCATCACGTTCCTTCTGTGCGTTTATTTAAATAGCTTAAATATTTATATTTATTTTAAGAGCATTTGTGAAAAAGTTTTTATACCCAATTCACCCCCCTCTTGGGTAATGGTTGCCATGACTAACAAGCGTTGCGTCTACTTGGGGGATGTATAGATATCTCTAGCTTGGAGGCGCCATGAGCCGCCTGTTTTCACTTGCTGTATTAGCCTACGTTTGGAATTTCATCTTCCTATACATGAGATGTGAGGTGACCATTATTACACCTCGCGGGAAGACTCTTTTCATTCCACGGCTCGGGTCCCGTCCCGTAACTCTGCTGTTCCTATGGTGGTTTCCTCTGACGAGGAAGACCCTGAGGAAGATCCTGAGGAGGTCCCTGAGGACGACCCCGAGGAGGATCCTGAAGAGGATCCTGCCACGATTCCTCCTCACTTGAGGGACTGACATTACTTGTAGCTACTGAGGTTACCAATATTTTATTTTGGGGGCCTGATGTTTTGTTTGTAGTGGGCTGTATATTCTGATGTCATGGGGATGTGTATGTATAATCCTTTGGGGGCAGGTATAGTTTTACTTTTTGATATACCAGGCTTTGTAACCAAACAATTTGATAAATATATATATGAATATGAAATGTTAATTCCGATGTATGCTTCACTTTTGTCTTTATTTCTTTATTTCCATTTATGTTTCGTCAACGTGGTTATTAATCATGTTTATTATATCAAAATAATAATAATAATAATAATACACTCGTCAATTTAATTACCCAACTATAACCAGGTAAATATACATACTATTAAAAGGAACCGGGTCTTAACTTATATAACTTTATTTTCGCATCGTAATTGACAATGTGACGTTCCCTTATGAAAAGGGGCGTTACATATAACATCTATGAGAATCATGTTCTTCTTTTGAAAAAATTTTCTTGGTTGATTAAAAAGTTTTTTTTAAAGGCAAAATCTTCTATCATATTTGAAAGAAGCTTTTAAAGTTCTATATCCTTGAGAATCCTTTGAACTTGTCTTAAGACCTTGAAAGTATTATCATCTCTTAATTGTCTTAAAAATTTGAAAATCATTGGATATGTGCTATAAATCTAGTATTCTCTTCATTGGCTTTAACAAGTCTTATTAAATCTTAAGAGAATGCTTATAAAAGTTTTCAAATAAATCTTTTGAAATGCTCTATAGAGCTCATCTTAATACTTCAAAAGATAAGCCTTATTCTTTAAAGTGTTTCATTTTATCAAGGCTCTTGTTTAATAAGAAAGAGAGGAGATGTACTTTCAAATGTTCCTTTGACTTGAGTTTAATCACTCTCAAGGAATATGTCTTTTTAATATAAAACCTCTCAACCCTTCTAAAATTCTTTTGAAAATGGAATGTGTTCTTGTAAAATTCTTTTTGAAAGGGAGAGAAGTTTTAAAATGGTTTTTAATTAATGGATTAAAAATATATATCTTTGCCTTACTTTTTGGTAATGTGCTTACATGATCTTGGCATGCATATTTCCTTTTATCTATCTTGTGCTTAAATAAGGGGAAGCTTATCTTACTTATCTTACATATCTTTCTTCCATGTCCTTGTTAACTAAAAATATATGCATGACTATGTTAAACTATTATATTCTGATAATATGCATATTTTGAGGGGGAGCCTAGCTCTTAAATTTTTATTTATGTCTCTTGGTTTACATCCTTACTTGACATGAAATGTTTTATTGTTAATATTATTAACATGTCAATAAAGACCATCTCTTTTTCTTTTTCCCTCTATCAATGAAAGAAGGTAACATTCTTAAACTTCATATCTTTTGATTCTTTCATTGAGAAATGCTTGATATGTGACAAGTTGTATGACCTTTCATTTGAAAACCTCAATTCCATGATCTTATACGAATATTTTGTAACTCCTAACAAATAATATCAAGTGGTACTTATTTATCATGTGGTATGCAAGATATTATATGCTAGACATAATTTCTTAAACT
Organism: Ormosia semicastrata; assembly: GCA_029884595.1. Taxonomy (NCBI): domain Eukaryota; kingdom Viridiplantae; phylum Streptophyta; class Magnoliopsida; order Fabales; family Fabaceae; genus Ormosia; species Ormosia semicastrata. The sequence goes on along the minus strand of JAQQTO010000053.1, from coordinate 48,778,058 downwards.
TATTGTTATCATATGCTAAATGTTGATGTACCAAAATGTGACAAGCATTACATGAATAATCTTTTATATCTTGAAAGCATGCTTGTTTCATCTCTCTTTTCTTGAATCATGTGTAGAATTAAATAAGGGGGGATAATTATGATTTGAATAACTTGAAGAAGTTTCTGAGTTTTGAAGATCTTACTCTTTTTGACAACACAAGTTTCATTTATAAAGGGAGTGAAAATATTATCTTTCCTTCCTAAGCCTTTTTGTTGATGTCAAATAGGGGGAGTGAAAATTGGAAAGAAAAATATGTTCTTGTGCTTATTGTTTGATATACTTACATGAATATCTATTCTTCTATATTGCTCAATATATTTTTCTTTGGTGATTTGTCATCATCAAAAAGGGAGAGATTGTGGAAATAAGTTTGTCCCAAATAGTTTAATATGTTAAGTTTTGATGATAACAAATATAAGATAAAAAGAATAATGCTTATGCTTCATAGATGTGCTTAATAGATAACAAATGCATTACAAAATAATATTGACCATGTTACATAAATGTGCTTAATGAGATACATTGTATCATGCATGATTATATACTCTATCTAATTATATTACACTTAATAATTATGCAATGAGATATGTGTAGCATTTTTATATAATATATCCAATAATGCTTTATATGAGTTATAAATGAATTAATATTGGATTTGACTCTAATTAAATGAAAATGTGAAAAGTGTTCTTTGTTGCATCATATATAGAGATATTCTTTAGTAATTGATAAATATCTTCTTTGGATGTGTCTATGAAAGTCTTATATGCAAGTTAGACTAACTAGAGTTATACATTTATGAATCATACATATAAAGATATTAAATTATGAATTTGGACTAACTATGTTTGTTTAAGTGAGCAATACTTTGTAGGATAGTCCAAGAACTAAGAGTGAGCATTGTAATAAAAAAGCAAAAGATTATAATTATGCTTAACTCAAGAATAATGAAAATGATAAAGATGTTCCAAGCATTTACAAGTTTTGAAGAGAAGAAATTTTTTGGAAGCTTGGATTACATCAAGAATTGATTATGGCAAAAGATCAAGTCCCAAGGTTCTTCAAGAATAGCTTATAAGACTTAGATCTTGTGTAAAGGTAAAAAGGAATCACACAAAACTCAAACAAGTTTTAAATATCTTTATAAGTGTTTCTTAAATGTTTAAATGCCCAACAAATTATTTTTTGAAAAGTTAGTCTTGGTGGTTGTTCAAACATTTGAAAAATAGTCAAGTTTGTGTTTTACAAAACTGACCTTTGGTTACTATTTTGCTCATATCTTTCAAAATACTTTGAGTTTTATTCTGAAATATTTCATTTGAAAATAGACTCAAAGATCTTTCCAATGAATGGTCATTCGCTTTAAACGAATAAGAAATGAAGAAGTTATGACAATTTAAAGTCAGTTTTCGAAACCAGAGTGGTTTATTCGAATAAGCATGTATTTATTCGAATAACACACCCCAGAAAACGTTTCAGAACATGTTTTTAAAGATTTATTCGAATAACAAATGTTTTATTCAAATAACACGACCCAGAAAATGTTTCAGAACGTGTTTTTTAAGCTTTATTCGAATAACAAATGTCTTATTCGAATAACACGAGATTTATTCAAATAACAATGTAATTATTTGAATAAAAATGCCCAGAAACGTTCGCAACAACTATAAACGGCTAGTTTTTATCAAAATCATATTTTGTACTTTAAAGTGTGAATCCTTGATACCTATTGAGCTTCAATTTGTATTATCCACTCTTGAGAGAGTTTCTTATTATCCATACTTTGTTCTTCAAGTTGTATATCTACTCTTGTGAGAGTTTCTATTCTTTCTCTTCATCTTGAAATCATTGTAAGAGGGTGAGGTATCCCTCAAGAGAGAAAAGGGTGAGGTATCCCTTGTAGTGAGACTCAAAACACAAAAGGTGAGGTATCCCAAAGGTGTTGTGAGTACTCTTGATTGTAAAGGTCATCAAGCACCTGTGAAGCTTGAAGAGTTAGAGGCTCTAGCACAAGGGTGAGGTATCCCAAGGTGTGAGGAGTGCTCTTATTTGTACAAAAGTTTTCCTAGCACCCGTGAAGTTTAGGAGATAGTAAAGAAAATCTCAAGTTAAGCTTAGGGACTGGAGGCCACAAGTGGTTGGTGGCTGAACCAGGATAAATTCTTAAGTTTGATTCTCTCTTCCCTACACTCTTTAATTTCAGTATTTAGTGTAGTATATTTATCTATTGCATATCTTGTTATCTTGATGTTTTGATTCTAAGAACTTGATATCTAGCTTGTTATCTAGCTTATTCACTTGATTCATCATATATCCCAAGTTGTATTTGAGTAATCTATAATAATTGTATATTTGTTAGACTTATTTCGCTGCATGTGATAATTGAAAATATCAAAATGCATAATTTCTCAAAGTTGCAATAAAATTTGTAATCACCCAATTCATTCCCCTCTTCGGTAATGGTTGTCATGGCTAACAGCAGTGGTGGCAAATATAGGCCTAGAGGAACTGGGACGAGGTTGATTCTTGTTCTGGTCTCGTAGGGGAGGATGAGCCGAACAATTCTGAATTAAATGTCTTAGTTTGTTGCAATATCGATAATAATTTAAAGCAATATGACCCATTTATTTGTAATTGGGACATTCAATAGTGGGGCAGTCAGAGTAGGAATGCCCTGACTTTCGATAGTGACGACACAATTTGGTTGATTTATCTAGAACGGCAAAGTCAAGATCAGCTTTGGGACGAACAAGACCCAATCTAGTTTCTTCATACTTGAGACATTGAAAGGCATCCTCAAGTGTGGGCAAAGGATTCTGATGTAGTAAGGATGCGCAAACAAGTTCATAATCATCAGTAAGAGCCATTAAAAACTGGATAAGATGAGTACGATTCTGATGAGTCTCATACGTTTTTAAATCAGTTGCATCTTTCAGTGAAGGCTCACATGAGGTCAGCTGATCTCAAATGATTTCCATCTGTGCTAAAAACTCATAAACAGGTTGACCAGCTTGTTGTTTCAAAGTATTAAGTTCTTTCAACAGTTGATACTGATATGATAAATCAGAGATAGTGTAGCATTGCTTTAAATGATCCCATACCTCTTTGGCGTTCTCATAACGCCCAAACTGTAGATGAATTGCGAAACCAGGTAATGATATGATGGTTCTTGCTATCTTATTCCTCTAATTTATCAGCATAGGCTTCAGCAGTATCAATAGCGCTTTTGGTGGGGCCCTTTATATCACCTGTCATATATCGCCAGAGTCTGCGGCCTTTCAAAAAATCGCGCATTGCTTCGACCTGATGGAAATAATTTGAGTCATTAAGAACAACTAGAATAGGAAGCGAGACATCAGATTTTTCCATTATAGCATAATAAATTCAAAAAATAGCACTATCGGAGCAGAGACCTAAAAACACCAAAAAAAATCACCGGAAGAGAGACAGAGACCTAAGCTCTTGATACCATGTAGAAACACAGGAATATGAGAAAATGTTTTGTATATTTTCTGAGTTATAATGTATAATGAGGTGCTCCTATTATAGGGTAGGAGAGAATAAAACAAAATCGGAATCAATCCTATACATAAAGTCTAATTAATTCTAATCTGATTATAAGATAATAACAAATAAATAACAAATCATTTACAATCGTAACAAATCAATCACTATTGTAACATAATCATAACAAATTAATCACTATCGTAACAGCCATGAGGCTCACATGCAAAATGCAAGCAAAGTTTTTTATTGCCTTCTAAATGGACAGCAGAGAGATTTTGGAAAACTCCACCACTAGGAATGGTTCCTTCTAAATTATTATAAGAGAGGTTCAAAAGCTGAAGAACATGTAGATTTTGAAGTTCAATAGGAATAGATCCAGAGAGTTAGTTGGAGGAAATATCCAAAGTTTTCAAGCCTCTCACTTCTCTAAGAGTTTTTGGAATAGCACCTGATAGCATATTCCTGGTCAAATTTTTTTTTTCAAGCTTAGAAAATTGCTGAATGAGCTAGGGATGTCACCAAACAATTGTTAATTTTTTAATATATACTATGCCTAATATTGACTAAAGTTAATTTTATAATCCAACTAACTTATTTAAGAAACTGATGATGAAATAAGTTAGAAAATTAGTAATTATGTAGACCATGAATAATTATTATTAAAAGAGTTAAAACACTAGTGTCTCTTTTAGATAGGACTGAACCTCTAATTATAAGAAATAAGTAAATAAGTTTGTTAATAAAAATCCACTAATATCATGAAGTACTATGAAATCAAAACATAGGTTCATAATACTTGAAAATTTTCTGCAGCCCTAGGATCTCCAGGATTTTTGTCAGGGTGAACTATCATTGCTTGCAAAGGAAAGAAATGGTAAGCGGGATAGGAGACATTTCACCTCTCATCAAAGTGATAGAAATGAGTCAATTTTTAGGTGGATTAAAAAGAAATGTTAATTCAGGAAAAAAAGAAAAATAGAAAGCATTAGCATAAATGTCGTCTTCCACTCTTTCTAAATGTCAAATCCAAAAGTAAGCAGAAGAAAACCACTGTTTCACCTTTATGGTCGGTGAGCTATGGTGCCGGTGAACAGAACCGAACACTTTGGCAGAGGAGTTTTTTGGCTTTCTGCGTTAGATGAATGGCGTGACCCAAGCTGTGGCGGAGCAGATTTGACCTGAGCTATGACAGAGCAAAACCTACGGTGAGCTGCAGTGGTGGTGAACTGCGATGCCGGGGAATAGAACCGAACGTTTTGGCAGAGGAATTTTCTAGCCTTCTATGTTGGATGAAGACGATGTTTTAGGAGTTAGAAACTAGGAAAATATTACACAAAGTAAAAAAATAAACAAGTAGTAGCCAAAAAACATTGTAGCATAAATTTAAAAATAAAAAAAAAACATATAAATATATGATTTTGTTTGATTTAGTTTGAAAATTTCAAATCTAAGAACCGAACCAATTAAGCTTTAATTGCTTCAGATTTTACCCAAACCAATTAATATACCCAAACCAAACCGAACCAATTTAATTAGTTCGATTCAGATTGATCGGGCTATTCGAACCAATTTACACCCCTATTGAAAATTATAATGTTGAACTACTTTTGGTTTAAATGCCAACTGCCAACCATATTACAAAGTTTGGTTTTCAGATCGATAAATGAATGATGAATTGAATGAAATCTTGATGAGCATCTTCTATAAAGAATAAATAAAACATGAAAAAATGTAATGTATAATTTATAATTTATAGATTGCGCATCCAAATTCTTTATCCGACAAGACCCTCCCCCTTCCCCCTTTTACTTTACTTGTGAAGAAAATTCTAAAAGTATATCAAAAGCTAGTGGAACAAACTTTATGTATCCTTTTTGAGCTAGTATCGTTCAACTCTAATTTTTATTTTTTTTCTTATCATAGTATTATAGTATTTTATCTTTAATTAGAATAGCACATTACAAACATCTTCTAATATTATTATTAGCTCGTATATACAGTAATTTACATAGTTTGGAGGGATTACATCCTTTTAGAGTTAATTAATACATACAAATATTTCTAAGTTAGGCACCTATTTTTTAAAAATTGAGGCTTACAAAAGTCTTCTTAAGGTACTACTATTTATAAATATTAACATAATCTTCAAGTTTTGGCCTATAGAGTTGCTCTACATGAAAATCTACTAGACCCCTTTCAGTTGTCCTTATCTGAAATATTACACCACAAAAGAGTGAGATACAATCTCAGTAAAAAAGAGCAAAAACTAATATACATTTTTCACTTTTTGCAATACTCTCTTTCTAATACTATATCTGAGAGTCCAACAAAATAACAAATTAAACAAATTAATAATATTTGAACAAAAATTAATAACTTATAAATATTTCAAGATAAAGATAAATAATTCAATATTAAATAAGCAAATAACTCAATTAAAGAGTGAGAATCTCAATATAATGATTAAAAAATAATTATCTGAATAAGGAATACGAATCTCTGTAAAATATAAGGAGTATAATAAATAATTTCATATTAAAAATATGAGTAACTCTTCATCATCTTTTCATCATTTCTTTTTAGATCATCATCACTATCTCTTCATCATCATCATCTCATTTCAATATTCTCAACTAAATGTGCATCTTTCTCTTCATTAGGGCGTCTCATAATGCTCTTATCATGACCATAATAATTTTGATTAAAGCATCTATTAATCCTCACATCACGACCACCATCATTATTAATGATTAAGGTGTCCTTTAATTCTCTTATCATGGTCACAATAATTTAACCAACGTGTCCCTTTATCCTCTCATCATGGTCATAATAATTATCTCTGATCGAAGAATCCTCAATAATCTCTTAATATCTTGACAAAGAGGCGTCTCTCAATGTCCTCTAATCATGGTCACAATAATCTCTAATCAGGGCGTCCCCCAATAATCTCTCATCATGACCATGATAATCTCTTTGCACATTGATTTTTTTTATCTATGGGATGGCTTTTCTAAAAAAATATATTCTTTATAAAAATATTTAACATAATAATCATATAAAATCAAATATCATTTTGCAAAAATAGGAACTTTCTTATAAAAATAAGTAATTAACACAACTAATAAAAAATAGTTCATAATAAAAGAATAGTTCTTAATAAGACTAGTTAAATGAAAGACTGAAAAATAGCTCATCCTTCAGAAGTATAATTTATAAGACTTTAAATGATAAAGAGTTCAAAAGAGTAAAATATGATAAAAAGTTGATAAAGGAAATGTTTTATGTTCAAAATTAGCTTTCTATAGGATCTTTATTCGAATAAAAGAAAAGTTTATTTGAATATATTTCATAAAAATCAACAATTTACGTTGTTCCTTTAAGGTTTATTCGAATAGAAGAAAGTTTATTCAAATAAAACTACCAAAATCTCAATTTTAAAGCTTTTTGCCAAAATTTGAGATTCAAATAGGGAAAACGCTATTCGAATAAATTATTTAGAAAACAACATTTGAAGTGGTTTGAAATAAGGTTTATTCGAATATGCTAATGCTTATTTGAATAAATTATTTGAAAACCAGGTTGTAGAAACCAGAAAAACCATTTCTTGCCAAATTTTCTTTCAAGCAAAAACAGAATAAATGTCTTTGGTTGCAAAAGGCAAGAACTAAAAGATATGAGTATAAAAAATAAAGAAAAAAGAGTGGTGCTTTCGCTATTTCCTACCTATTTTTTAGAATTTGGATTGGTGATAGTGAGGTTGAAGATGGTGAAGTTGAAGATAACAGAAACAAAGCTTACTAGTTTGAGTGTTTGGGTGTGTGCTTGTGACGTGAATGGGAGAGTTGTGAGGTATTTATAGAGCCTAATTTAGGCTTGTCTTATGTATAAGATGATGTAAGGGAGGCTTTGCAATCAAAATGAGAAACCTCCTTCAAAAAAATCTCCTTCTCGTAATCATGCTTCTAATCAGATTTTTTTTATCAAGTTTAACACATGTTTCTGTTGATATCATTAGCTTATCTCATCTATTATTAATATTTGTACACTTGTTTACTCATGGCAGTTCTTTGACACTTGTTCTTCTTCTTAACCATAAGCCACCATCCTTTTCTAGAATTTTCTTCATGTTTACGTTCATCCTTGTGCCACCTATTCTCTTGGTAATCTTTTGCTTTCAAATAATATTGACACATGTTGCTGCTAATCATTGTTTCTCCTTAGTCAAGATTTCAAAAGTGTTTCGTTCATGACACTTGTCCCTTATTGATCTCACCTATCTTACTATTAAGAAAAATTCATACCCACAAGAAAAACAAGCAAATAAACAAGCACAATAGCACAAGAAATTTAATGTGGTTCGACCTTCATTGCCTATGTCTATGACTTCAAAAATTAATCCACTAAATTCAAATAGTAATTACAATCACCCATATTGAAATATCACTCACATACTCAAAAAACTCCAATACACTAAATCTCACAAAGTAATATTTTCTCTCAAAAAAAATCTCAAACAAAAATGTCAATTCTCACAAATTTCCCTCACCTTACCCAACATCACGGTGGCTTCCAATTTCTTTTTTGCAGCTCCACACTACAGCCAAGCAAAAAAACTTTCAAAACTCCTCACCATACCAAATGCAGTGCTGCACCCACATCATATATAAGAAGAGCTAAAAAAGGTTTGTTTAAAAACCTTCATCATCAGACTTTTCGTCTTTCACGTGCTATTACCAAAAACTAACACCTTTAAAAGAAACAATTTCTCAAATGGGCTTAACCCAAACCCAACACAAGGCATAACCTAATAAATCTCCACCTTGCCTTGTGATTGAAACAATCTGCAAGTGTCAATAGCAAGTGCTAGTAGGCTTTATCAAAGTATCTGTAAATGTTACTTTCTTCTTTGGCATATACACACGCTCCACTTTCTTGGCATCTCCTTATCAAAGTATCTCCCATCAATTTTTACAAATTACTATCAATATTTTTACCTTTCATTATCACCAAAGAGCCTCTACAAACTTGCATAACTCCACCTCTTGCAGAATATCCATATCCCAATGCATCAAGTCTACCCAAAGGAATCAAATTCCTTCTAAGTGTAGGCACATGTTTCACATCACCAAGTGTTTTCACAAGACCATTATGCATCTTAATTTTCACAGTACCTTTTCTAGCAATATTCAAGCAATTACCATTAGTCAATTTCACTACTTCATCACCACTTGTATTATATGTGTCAAACCATTCCTTCCTTGAACAAATATGATTAGAACAAGCAGAATCTAAAACCCAATAATCACCATAGGCATTATTGTCTTCTTCAACCATCAATAACTTATTTTCATAACCCAAAGGTTCTTGTACAACAGTTGTAACATTTTCAGACTTTCCTTTTCCTTTACTTTTTTCAAATTCTTCTATGTCTACTTTCAGCTTCCTGTAATAAAATTTAATATGACTCATCTCATGATAATAATAGCACTATTTTTCTCTATAATCCAACCTTGGCATAGAACTTGATCTTGAATTATCCCTACTAGAAAAATTACCATGAGAGACGATCAGATCTAGCAACCAAAATACCTCTTTTTGACTGAACACTTGGTTTTTTAAATTTTTTATTCTCCAATAATACGACAATCACATCATCTACCTTCAATGTCTCTTTTCCAACTAGCAATGTAGTGACTAAACTCTCATAAGTGTTTGGAAGAGACGACAACAACAACAAAGCTTTATCCTCATCATCAACTTTCACACCAACACTAGATAATTGTGTAATCAACTTTGTAAAATAATTCAAGTGATCTCTAATATCTACATCATCACCCATCTTCAATTGATACAATTCTTTCTTTAAAAATAAACGATTTGTGAGAGACTTAAACATATAAATATTCTCTAATTTCTTTCATAAATTAACAGTAGAAGTTTCATTCAAAACGTTGTATTTTGCCTCAGGTGTCAAACATAGCCGAATCGTACTAATTGCCTTCATCTCCAGCTCTTCCCAATCTTCATCTATCATTTCCTTAGGCTTCTTTTCTTTTCCATTTAGAGCTTTAATCAGTCTCTGCTGCACTAAAATATCCTTTACAATACTCTGCCACAAGCTAAAATTTCGCTTGCCATCAAAGAGCTCCACCTCAAATTTACTATTTCTTAAACCATGCATCTTCGCCATAAAAAACAAAAACACTAGAAGTTGGATCAGAACCCGCTCTGATACTAGTTGCTGAAAAAAATCCGCACCCACAAGAAAATCAAGTAAATAGACAAGCACAATAGCACAAGAAATTTAACATAGTTCGGCCTTCACTGCCTACATCCATGATTTCACAATTCAATCCACTAAATTCAAATAGTAATTATAGTCACAAATATTGAAATATCACTCACAAACTCAAAAAACTCCAATACACCAAATCTCATAAAGTAATATTTTCTCTAAAAAAAAATCTCAAACAAAAATGTCAATTCTTACAAATTTCCATCACCTTACCCAACATCACGGTGGCTTCCAATTTCTTTTCTGCAACTCCACATTACAGCTAAGTAAAAAAGCTTTCAAAACTCCTCACCATACCAAATATGGCACTGCACCCACATCATATATAAGAAGAGCCAAAAAAAGTTTGTTTAAAAACCCTCGTCATCTGACTTTTCATCTGTCATGTGCTATTACCAAAAACTAACACCTTTTTTTAAAAAAAAAAACTATCAAATGGGCTTAACCCAAACCCAACACAAGGCATAACCCAATACTTGCTTCATCAACTTCACTTCATCAATTTGGTTCCATTGGAACTAGTTGAGTTGAAGAATCAAGAAGGAACAGAACTGAATGGGAGGAACTGAATGAGTTCTAATTTCCCATTCTGTTATATTTAACGTGCTTCTCATTTTTTGATATCTACTATCTTATTCGAATAACCTATTGTTTATTTGAATAATTCATTCTATTACATTACATAGCAACTTGTTTTATTCGAATAATAGAAACTTTATTCAAATAATTCATGTGCCAACATAGCTAATTATTCGAATATCGAATAATAGAAACTTTATTCGAATCTTATGTGCCAACATAGCTAATTATTCAAATAAAGCAATGCATATTCGAATAACTCATTCTTGTCACCACGTATATATGCACACAACAACCTATTTATTCGAATAGAATAAACTCTATTCAAATAACTTCATCAAAATAATTACATTTTTATTTTTTGAGGTTTTCTTTTATAATACAAAGTTATCCTATATTATATACTTGTATTTATCATTATTAATATTTTTTAAGGATGTTGCACTCTACCGGTATATGCAACAATGCCACAACTCCTTATGCAATAACTCACTTATGTGTGTCTAACTCATATAGAGAAGAAAGGGAAGAATGAAAGTGAAAAAATTAGGGCAAGAGATTAAGAATTGACAGTTTTATTAAGGGTAATTTTGGTCATTGAATAAAATTATATAATCCTTCTCTTTAATTATAATATGGATAGTCCTTTTCAAAACTTGACATTTTGTCTCCCTTTTAAATTAAATATGATTTCATAATAGTCCTTAGTATTAATTTTCTCATTTATATAAAAAAAATGTTAAAAGTTAAACCTTTCTAAAGAAAATTGAGGATTTAGAGTTGATGTGCCTTCTTTTATTAAAAAATTTCTTTTAATTTTTTTAAAAATACTTTTACATTTTTAAATATGCTAAGATAAACTTCTTTAGAAAGATGTTGAAACATTAAAAAAGCACAACCCACCAAGGGCAACCTTGATTTTCTGGGAGGAGGACAAGAGTTCAAATCTTAAGGAAGCAATTCTTGTCAGGAGACAGACTGCATAACATTCGTGCTTCCACGATCGAACAGGGATTAGTTTTATAGGCAGTTCAAATGGGTCAAACTTGTAAGAATACCTCGTGGTCTCACTAAGACAATCACAATAAGTTTTTTACTTTTTAAAACAAAGTTTTTTTTTTAAATCATGGAGAAGTTGTTTAGAAATAATTGTTAGACAATATTATTTGCTAATTTTAATAATGGCTTCCCATCAGTGTTGTTTAGGCTGGACATGACCGGACGATATGACCGCCCAAATCGTGAATCGGTTATCAATCTGGTTCTAGTTTACTAACATAATCGTATCATTGGTCAAACCATGTTGAACCGGTCAAAATCGGTTAAGAACCGAGTTTGACCACAAAAATTGGCAGTTATCAATAAACTGCAAGGCACAGGTCACTCCTTTAAAAAAAAAATCTTGATACCCCAAACTGAAACCGCTGAAGGTTGTTGAAGGTTCTACTATGATTTCATGGTTATCTGCCACCATTGGTGGTGATCTACCGCTGTTTGGATTCACCTGCACTGTTCATGGTTGCTTGCTGTCGTGCTCATTTGCACCGTTCGAAATCATCTGTAGACTGCAGTGCTCGTCTCTCTATTGCCGTCAGCATTCGGACTTCTGCAACATTTTCTAATAAAAATAGGTTCACTGGTTAAGCTTTTACACATTTCATTTTATTAGCTTGGGCCCTCCTTCAATTACAATGATATTATATATAATATAAGTTGCACTTTTATGAAGAGACAACGCAAAGTCACATGAAAATCCTTCGGTTATAGTCTTTTGTTTCTTTCCCCTTGTAGCCAAAAAAACAAGTCACATGAAAATGTAAATAAATATATATATATAATATAATTATGACATATCAGTTCGACCAATCGGTTAAATCAGTTGAACCTAAATTGAAAACTTTTCTAGTTTGCTGTCCGGTCTGGTTTTAACAACATTGTATCCCATATCATTCATATTCTTAAATTAATAAACTCTTCCAATAACTGGATTATGGAGAGGGTGCAGTACTTAATCTAATGGTTGAAAGTTAATGAATTATTTGTTAATAATAATTTGTTATAAAATACAATATTTTTCATAATTCAAATTCTGTGTAATTTTTAAAAAACTGAATATTGCAACTCTATGCATCTCACCATCATCTTCTCTCTTTTCGCATCTTTGGGTGTGTCTATAAACTATATTGTAAAGAGTTGCCATATCTTTTATATAACAAATGTTTTTGGTAAGCTAACTTACTATCTTTTGGTAAGCTTTTATATAACTATTTTCAAAAAAACTATTCAGAGTCTTACGTAGCCTACTAGGTTAATATGTGGTTTGAAACTCAAAACTTTGACTCTTTGACATTTGACAGGAAGAGGGATCAAAGTCTCAAAATTAATGGACTCTTCTATGTTAATAGATTAGTTTTGTGATGAAATCGACATTCATGATATTCAATAAATAAAGTGTGTAATCTTGTTCAAACAAGCATCGAATATCAATAAATGCAAATAAAATGTGCCATTGAATGAACAAAATTGATATTGAAATTGAACTTGAGAAATACATTTACACCATGATTCTAAGCACAAGCAAGTACAAGCTATGAGTTACGAACTAGTCCTAAGGTTGAAGTTAAAATTATAGAAAAAGTAGTCCAATCTAAAAAAGGAAAATGAAAAGAATTGTAACTGGTAACTCGTCTTCCTATTGTGAGTGAAGAGTATAGAGTGTTCAAGACATTTTACATTATTATTAAGACCCCCTATTTATAGATCAATTGAGTAACCACTCCTAGCATCCAATGACCCTGCAAAAATCTTATTGATGTTAAGGTTGCACCACTTATCCTCGGCAGCTACTGCTTTTTCTCCACCCTCGCACAACATCTTTACATGTCTTCATTGGGAGTTTCAAGCATCCGAATGGGAATAACCTCCCAACATGTGTCAAATAAATAATTTTTATTGCATTCCCAATAATAACAGATGGTTAAGAGTGTGATAACTTAGAAAAATAATTACTTTTAACTTTGTTATATTATTATACTATAGATTGATAAAATACATATATTATTTTCATAATTATGTTCATAAATGAGAAATAATTTTCTAAACTTTACCATTCAACTAAATAGTTCTTTTTGGGTGAAATCATCTAAATAACTTTTTTATAACAAATTTAGTGCCTTTTTAAATTTTATATAGTGCCATTCAATTTGACCTCTAATTTAACCGAAGTATTGTCAAATCACTCTCCTATCCAATTCTTTGGTTTTAGAAAAAATGACATTTTTTTGGCTTTTTAATTTGTATAATAAGTATTATTTAATCCAAATATTTCCCTAAAAAGTACTTCTATTCTACATGCCTTTTAAGTAATTTTTCATTAAAAAAAATATTTTCTTAATTTTGCATCTAAACAATAATTTAAAAAAATAGTTTTTTCTATTTAAATGATCTTTTTAAAAAAAATAGATGACATATAAAAAAGAATACATTCAAACGAGGCCTTAATTGTGATTCAGTAAAACTTCTTTACATTGTCTAATCATGTAATCACAAATTATTAAAAAAAATATTGTCTAGAAGTCACATCCACTACTTAGGAAGTACAGGGTATGTTTACTTCATTTGTTTTTTGTTTTCAATTTCTTTAAAAATAAAAAATGGCCCTAAAACTATGATTTGTTGTTTGACAAAGCTCAAATAAATTAGATCAATATCACCACCATCTCTAGCGCTAACAACCTCATTGTCATGCAGCAAAACGTGTTGGACCAAGCGCTTATCACTAGGCCAAAAATTATGACTATTGGTAAAGGTGCAACTTTATTTCTTTAAACTTTCTTAGAACCATATCTTGCTTGAGGGGCTACACTTGTTATAGACAGGGCTGGGATGTTAAGTCCAATGAATCGTAAGGGAGACGTTAACTAAATAAAGCCAACAATCTCCCCCCTGGTGTCACTTGGGGGATTCAAATCCATGACCTCGCTCTGATACTACTTGTTAGATGAAACGCTTACTACTAGGCCAAAAGTTATAACTATTGGCAATGGTGTGACTTTATTTCCTTAAAGCTTCTCAAAACCACATCTAGCTTGATGGGATGCACCTATTATAGGCGCCATGGGCTGGAATGTTAAGCTCATCAAATCCTAAGGGAAACGCTGACCAAATAAAGCCAGCAAAACATTCTCTGACAATTCTCGCACCGGATGATGTCATAAAGATGACATCAAGGAGGATCAAAGTGACACTTCCAAAATTGTTTGTTATGTGAAACACGAGAGTAAAAGGAAAAAAGTTATCAAATGATAATTGCATGTGGAGAGTAATGGAGTTGGTCTTAAATGGGTATGGTCCAAAATTGGTGCTAAAGTTTGTCACCTTTCATTTGATTCTCTCAAAGAAGTCACAAGATGCCTTTTGGATATGAATTAGGATGTTGTCATGGTAATCTTAGATAGTAAAAAAGATATATAAAAGGATCCAACAACTCTTTGAGTTTTAGGATAGCTAGATGCATACATTAATCTTAGACTACAAGAAAGATATATGGAGGAGCCAACAACTCTTAGAGTGTAGGATAACTAGTTGCATACCCTTGTTACTCAAGGAAAAGGACTTGAGGGACATTTGCTATACGATGACATTATAAGAACTAGAGAATTTCAACATATAGCTAGTGACCCTTTCACTAAAGAATTCTTCAAAATCTATCAATTTGTTTATAAGCAACAAATACTCATGCTTGAGAAGTTACAACTTAAATATAATAAGCGGGATAAGAAATTAAGGGTCTGTTTTTGTTTTCAATCTTATTAAAAAAAATGGACCTAAAGATATGTTCGATTTTTTTAAAGAAAATGCTTTCTAAAAAACATTCTAAAAAAAGCCTAAATTTAAAAACTTAAAAAAAAAGATGTTTTAAGTATTTTCATTTTAACATTCTAAAAACAAAATGATGGATGTAAGAACATGTAAAATAGAAGGTGAGTGTGAATAAGGGAAAAAATTCAAGCACTTTTTAGTTGTTTTTTTTAGCTTATTTTTAATGAATAAGTCTCACTTATTTATAATTTATCCATCTCCTCAATGGATGAAGAAATTATAACCAATGGTGGGGATGAGGTTCTAAAACCTTCCTATGCCTTTACTTTTAAAATATCTAGATATTTACAAAGCCTTCAAAATATCTCTTAAAAGCTTTTTTTTGGATGTTTTATGATGAATGAAATGTAATAGTATATAATGAAATTAAATGAGATGAGATGGAATGGAATTGTTCGGGTATTTAATGATGGAATGGAGAAAAGTTTCCTTTTTCTTGTTTGGAAATTCTAGTGAAAGGGAATTGAATAATAAGAATTGTAAGTTAATTGTTTCAATATTGCCCTTATCTCAAGCACAATAGTTTAAAGACAAAAATGTAATTTCATAAGTTATTCCACCCCTTTCCATCCTTTACCCTGAATTTGGTTGGAAGAAAAATGAGAGAATGGAAGGGTATAGAGTAGGATGGAGTCCACCCAATACCATTTTATTCCATGCAACTAAAAACCCAAACAATGACATTCTTTACCGTTCCATTTCATGTCACTTATTTTCATCTTTTTTGCCACCAATCCAAACAAACCCTAAAAAGAAATATATAAGATATTTACAAGCAATATTCTAGAAGTTCCGTAAGAGCTTAGTTATGTTCCCCCCCCCCCCCCAAGGATCTAGACTATTCTCAAACTTCATGGTGTCTAAGAACTAGAGTTCTCTTGAACTTTTCTCAAGGTTCAAGGACCTTCCAGTGAGCTCCAAATCATTCTCTAAGGTTTAAAAATTATATAATCCTAGATTCTTTAGTGTATAAGAATTTTGTTAGCATTAATCCCTTAGCAAAAATTAACTCCCAATAAACGTGCAAGAATGTCATGCTATAATAAAATGCTAATAAAAAACTAAGGTCACTTTTTCTAGGTCTTTGACAGGGGTATTCCTATGAGCAATGCATAAATAGTGGATGATATATGTTTAGTGGATAGTGACACAATTTGTATAATTCTTCGTGATAAAAAATATTTCTTATAATTAACATTAGTCAAAATTAATGTTAATATCATTTCTAGTTCTACAAATGTAATTAAAAACTCTGAAAGAGTCCATATTATGTTCTCAAATGGAACAAAAGTGTATATTGATGATGCATTATATTCTAGTAGATTCCGAAGAAATCTAATAAGTTTCAAAGATATATGTCGCAATGGGTATCATGTTGAAATAAAAAATGAGGGAGATACTGAATATATATATATATATATATATATATATATATATATATATTATATATATATATATTACCTTTTCAATTTCGAACCAAAAGTTCATATTAGAGAAACTTCCAAGTTTCTCATCTGGATTATATTTTTAAAAAAATAAGAGTGATTGAGTCAAATTATATGCACCGGAAGTGCTCAGATTCTAAAACTTTTATGCTCTGACATGGTTGTCTTGGCCATCTAGGTTCAATTATGATGGAACAAATTATTGAAAATACACATGAATACCCTTTAAATGATTAGAAAATTCTTCTGCTTAATAATTATTTTTGTACTTCTTGTGGTTAAGGTAAATTAATTGTTAGACTTTCTCTATCTAAAATATCTTTAGATTCTCCTAATTTACTACAAAGAATATAATGTGACATTTGTGGCCCAATTCATCCATCTTATGGATCATTTCGGTATTTCATAGTTTTAATTGATACTTCCACTCGATAGTCACATGTTTGTTTGCTTTCAACTCGTAATGTTACTTTTGTTAAATTTCTTGCTCAAATTATAAAGTTAAGATCGAGTTTTCCTAACCATCTTACTAAGTTAGTTCGTTTAGGTAATGCAAGTGAGTTTACCGCAAAAGCATTTTGAGATTATTGCATGTCAATAGGAATTAGTGTTGAACATTACATTGCACATCTTCATACTCAAAATGGTTTAGCTGAATCTTTTATTAAGTGTTTGCAATTTGTTGCTAGAACTATGCTTATGAGATCAAAATTAACTTCTTGCATCTGCTTGGGGACATGCTATAGTTCATGCTACATCTTTGGCTTGTATCGGACCATCTACATATCACATGTTTTCACCTTTACAACTTGTGTCTCATCAACAACCTAATATATCTCATCTTAGAATTTTTTGTTGTGTTGTTTATGTTCCTATTGCACCCCCTCAATGAACTAAGATGGGCCCCCAACATCGCCTTGGTATTTATGTTGGTTTTGACTCCCCATCTATCATTAGATATCTTGAACCTTTAACAGGTGATCTTTTTAGAGCAAGATTCTTAGATTGTCAATTTGATGAGTCAACTTTCCCATCATTAGGGGAAGAAAAAGGTAAATAATACAAAGTACAAGAAATTTGTTGGAACAGACCAACATTGTCCAATCTTGATACATACACAAATCAATGTGAACTTGAAGTTTAATGAATAATTCATTTGCAGAATATCACAAATCAATTGTCAAATATTTTTGTAGACACCCAAAAGGTTACTAAATCACATGTACCGGCTACAAATACTCTTGCACGATTAGTTGTCCTTGCTAGGCATCATGTGGGTATGACAGCCAATGAATATAAAGTATACTAGAAGCGTGGTAGGCCTATTAGTGCAAAGGATATTGTTCATCTAAACAAGAAGGAAATGAAAAAACTTTAAGGGGATGCTCAAGAAGAGGTCATTGACACTCTTGAAGAGTTCAAAAAAATATAGATCAATAACCTCATATTTCTAGGGAAACAACCGCAGAAGTGGTTCCAGTACTGACAAATTATGATGTCTTATTAAAATATGAAAATATGAGGGGAAGAGATGAAATTGTTATTGATAATATTAGCTAAACGTAATGTATTTGGACTAGTAGTCTAGACACCTAAAGATGTCAAACCCGTTGGGTATAAATGGGTCTTTGTTCCAAAAATAAAAAGAGTTAAATGAAATTGTGAGCTACAAGATAAGACTTGTAGCACAAGGTTTCTCACAAAGACGTAATATAGATTATAAAGAAACTTACTCCCTTGTTATGAATGTAATTACTTTCAGATTTTTTATTAGTTTGATAGTTTTTAAAGGACTTGACATACATCTAATGGATGTAGTGACAACTAATATGGATCATTGGATAATGACATATGTATGAAAATCCCTAAAGGATTTAAAATGCCTAAAGCATATAATTCAAAACCTCGGCAAATGTATTATGTTAAACTTCAATTATCCTTGTATGAGTTAAAGCAATCTAGATGCATGTGGTATAATCGTTTAAGAGAATATTTATTGAAAAATGGATATGAAAATAATCCTGTTTGTCCTTGTCTTTTCATCAAGAAAATAAATCCTAGATTTGCTATAGTCGCGGTTTATGTTTATGATTTAAACATATAAGGGACTCCAGAAGAGATCTTTGAGACTATAGACTACCTAAAGAAGGAATTTGTAATGAAGGATCTTGGAATGATAAAATTTTGTCTTGGGCTTCAAGCTGAACATTTGGCAAGTAGAATTCTTTTGTATCAATCATCTTATATAGAAAAAATCTTGAAACAATTTTATATGGATAAATCTTATCCATTAAGGTCCCTAATGGTTGTTCATTCACTTGATGTAAAAAGAGATCCTTTTCATCCACGAGAAGAAGATAAAAAAATTCTTGGTCCTGAACTACCATATCTTAGTGCAATATGAACACTTTTGTATCTTGCAAACAGTACTAGACTAGATATAATTTTTACAGTTAATTTGCTAGCAATGTTTAGTTCTACACCAACTTGAAGACATTGAAATGGAGTAAAACATGTTCTTCATTATCTCAATGACACATCTGATATGGGTTTATTTTACCCAAAGGGAGAAAAGTCAAAATTGGTAGAATATGCTGATGTTGGTTATCTTTTTTATCCTTATAAAGCTCGATCACAAATAGGTTATGTGTTCACATGTAGAAATACTGCAACCTTATAATGGTCTATAAAGCAAACAATCAATGAACCTCATCAAATCATTCAGAAATATTAGTAATTCATGAAGCAAGTCATGAGTGTGTATGGTTGGGAACTGTGATCCAACACATTAAAGAAGCACGTGGATTATTAAAGGAAAATGATAAGCCAACAATATTGCATGAGGATAATGCAACGTGTATTGTACAAATCAAAGGTGGCTACATAAAAGGTGATAGAACTAAACATATTTCATCAAAGTTCTTTTGCACTCATGAACTCCAGAAGAAAGGTGATATTAATATTTGTAAAATTCGCTCAAGTGACAACCTAGAAGATCTCTTCACAAAGAGATTACCAACTTCAATTTCTAAGAAGCATGTGCATAACATTGGAATGCGTCAACTTAAGGACCTTTCATAATCAATTGTATTTTGAGGGGAATATGTTCCTAAGTTTTTATCCCACTAAATTTTTCTTAGTAAGGTTTTAACGAGGCATATTCATAGTGTATGGTTATCCAAAGGGAAGTATTGTCAAGCATGCATATTTTGTATTTGGTGGATGACTACCTTAATTTGATGTTAAGGGTACCATTAGTAAGGGTTATTGGTTATAACCTTTAGTGTGCCTAATTACTTTGTAACCATTACACTTGCTTTGGAACATTTGCACATAATAGTGCATTATTTTGAGAAGTGTAACTACTACCTCCTTCTTTATATTTGGAGTCCTATATAAGGACATGTTTTCCATGAAGAAAGAAGAAGTATGATAGAATACAACTAGTTTCTAAAGAATTAGATTTTGAGTCCATATTTTATTGTTTTGATCTCTTTATATTTCTCTTCTCTCTTTACAACTTCTTGTCTTAATCTTTCTAAATTTCTCTTCTCTATTTACAGTAGTTTTAACACAAATTAGCACACTTTATATTTGTAATATATGTATGTATGTATGTATATATGTATGTATGTATGTATGTACACACACGTAGACACACATATATTTATATGAAAATAAATGGAGTGAATATTATAAATTCAAATAATAATATTTTAATAAAAATCTAAATAATAAAAATAATCCTTATTATTATAAAATAAATAAATAACTAAATTTATTACATTTTAATTAGGGATGTCAAAATAGAACAAATTTGACAAGACAACCTAAATAACCAAACAAAATGAGTGACTATATATTTTAAGTAAAAATTAATTTGAAATATTTCAATATAAGTTAATTTAAGTCTTTCACTACTAGAAAATTCAAATTTAGAGACGAAAAATTTCATCTCTAAAATGTTGAATTTCTGTCTCTAAGAGTGTGTTTGGAATGAATAGAAATGAGAAATGAATTGATTTAATTTAATTTGAATTGATTTGATTTGATTTAAAAATTAAATTTTGTGTTTGGAACTTTAAAATAAAAATAGAATTTGAATTGATTTAGAAATCAAATTTTGTGTTTGGAATTCATTAAAATGAGAATTGATTTGATTTGATTTTATTATTTTACATTTTAACCCTTATGAGAAGTTGTTAGAGATAATTATTAAGGGTAAAATAGTATATTTATTTCAAATCAAATCAAATCCTAACAAATCCTATCAAATTTGATAGAACTTAAAAAACAAAAGGAATAAAATCCATAGGATTTTAAAAATCAAATCAATTCTTATTTTTTAACATTCCAAACACAAAATTTAATTAAGTTTGATTTACAAATGAAATCATTTCTTATTTTTTTACATTCCAAACACACTCTAAAGGAATTAGAGACAGACTCAGTTTTGTGGCAAAAGTTGGCATAACTTATTATATATAGAGAGACAGATTTTTTGTTTCCATCTCTAATTAAAGATAGAATTTTTTTGGTCTCTAAATTTTAAAATTTTGTTGCTATTCTGTGACCAAAATTTATCTTCATTTCTTTAAATAGAGACGATAAAATTTTGTCTCTATTTTCGTCTTTAAATTAGAGGCAAATTTTTTCGTCTCTAAATTTATCTCTAATGTTTTGAAAAATATCAAAAATAAAATAAAATAGTCATCTAGTTGTGGTTTGCCACAACTAGACACATTCATTTTATTAAAAAATAAAATTCTATCATCCAAAACCATAATTTACCAAAAATCATAATAAATGATCAATTATTATAATTAACCAATTAACTATAAAAGATATAAAGATAGTTCAAAGCATATGAAATAGTTACAAATTCATATACACACCATTAATTACTATTACATTTTGTAATTAAACTTCTCTGTAACTTTACAATCACAAGTAATGCAAGTCAAAGCAAAATGTGAGCTAAATTACTAATGCCTTCAATCATTGTAATTATCCAATTGGCTATAAAGGATATCAAGATCATTTCAAAAGTATTTTCAATATAAGACACATTGTAATTCATTTTAACAAGACATGTCTTATTACGCCCAAAGAATAACATGATAGTTGTAGCATAATTTTGGGGTAGGGTGTCGATTTCACCAAAAAAAATTAAAAGAATAGCTAAAAAAATAAAGAAACTAAAGAAAAATACTAAATGATTAATAGTAAATAAAGATTAATTTTAAATGCAAATTAAAGTGAAGCAAAGTGACTAACGGAAAAAGTTCTCAAATTTGACGAATAGTAAAGTGTCGGGAATCCCTTGCAAAAATCTGGTATTTAATTATTTTTAATTCATTGAATAACTCAATTGAGAACTCAATTTCCAAAATTTCCAATCAGAAAGTATAGATTTATAAACTAATTCTCTGAAAAATCATTCACCACTTTTAGCATACGTAAATTATTATCTCTATTGAGAAAATTCAATGATGACAATATACTCATGGAACGATATTATAGCAAAGAAGTAAATCAATATAAATAAATAATTGATCCAAACATAATCAAAGAACTAAATCATTCAATAGAAAAAACATGACTGAATCCATAAATAGAATAAATTCTACAATTATTCGAGAAGAAAATATCGACAACGAATTGAGAATAATAAAACAAAGGAGTTTTAGTAATTAAAAATTAAATACATAAATTAAAAATACCATTTAGTGTGCAAGTTCATCCCTAACCTTACTTGAGAATTTAGTTCTCCATACTATGATGATAGACAAATAAATTCTAGAGAAAAAACCTTCAAGTCTACCATCTCTGCGTGTCCTCTCCTTTCCTCCTCTTTGTCCATTAAAAGAGATTTTATCTAATAGGAGTGTTTCTTATATAAAATCTCCTTAATTGGTTCCCTAATAATGAAAAGATATAGATTGGGCTTAGAAAACTAAATTTAGGAAACTCAATCTCCTTAATTGAAGGCTGCCAGATTTTTGTCTTTTTCTCTCTTTATTTGTTGTGCTCCCAAGTCTTGATTTCTTCCATCAATTAAACTTGCTTCCAAATTGTCATTATTTTGTCCAAGATTTTTTAACAGATTCCTTATAATTATCACAATAATTAAATTAATGACTTCTTTAAATAAATCAATCAATGGTATTATAAAGTCACTAAAATAAAATATAATAAGATATAATAATACCTATTTTTATAAGAAAAATAGATAAAAAATTAGGCATTATCAATGCCTCACCTCTCGGTTCTCTGCACAGTTTATGAATAGTTGAAAGAGTAAATCATTACTTATAACAAAACAAAATAATATAGTTTGATTCATTAGAACAACTAATATAGACTCAAAACATCAATACCATAATCTTGGACACCAATGATTTTGTTGGGAGAAGCAACGGTACCTCTTATTTGCCATGTAGTTGAGTTGACCATTTTGAAGATAATAGGGTCGAGAAGGAGCTTTTAATGTGATCGTTTCTAAAATTCTAGCAGAGGGTAGTGAAACCAAGTGGTTTCAAACTCAAGAGGGGGTGAATTGAGTTTGTAAAAGATTTTTGCTAACTTTTTCAAAAATATTTGTTTATCAATTTTTGTTGAAACTATTAATTGTTAGAGATGAATAAATAGATGAGAATGAATATTTCTCACACTAATAAACTAGCTAAGATGTAAAATATTCAAGAAAGCATATAACAAGCAAAGCTTATATGTAAAGGAGATAGAGTAAAGAGAGAGATAGAGTAAAGAGAAGTAAACTCAAGATTTATATTGGTTCAGCCACTCCTTGTGATCAACTTCCAGTCCTCAAGTGATTCACTCGAGATTTACCCACTAAATTTCAAGCCACAACACCTTTGGGAGGCCTTACCCTTTGTGTTTGAACCTCAATACCAGGGATACCTCACCATTTTTCTCTCTTGAGGGATACATCATCCTCTTATAAAGGAAATTAGATAAATAAATGAATGGAAACTCTCGCAAGAGTGGGTTATACAAATCGAAGTACTAGAGGTAGAAGGATGATCACACTTTTAGCTCAAAACAAAGTAATAAGATTGAAGGTTGTTAAAGTTCGTAATAAATGCTTAAGAAGTTCTTTCAGATTGATTTCCTACTTCCCTTAAGTCCCCAATGACTTGTATTTAAAGCTCAAGTCATTAAAGAGTCATTGGAAGGTGATTGGTAGCATTTAATGTGAGCTACCAGCCATTTATTATTGCATTTAGAAACCCATATAATCGATTATTAGAACCCCATAATCGATTATCAACGAGATAGCACAAAAGAAATGTGTTTCTGGAACTCAATAATCAATTATTCATAAGGGATAATCGATTATTGGCATTTAAACAAAGAGGTACGCAATGACTTTTAAACTCAATAATTGATTATTACCTTATTATTACTTGAAAGATAAAAAACCATAACATTCTAACTTTTGCTAATCGATTATGGAATTACCATAATCGATTATTTCCTTTAAAAACCCAAAACAAGGCATCTATTGAGCCTAGATAATCGATTATGGCAAGCTCATAATCGATTATTTGGCTTCAACTAGCTTTAAAAAACTTAGTCATTTTGAGCCAAATGCCTCTAATTGTTCCAACAAACTTTCAAACACTTAAAAGTCATTTCTCATGATTTTAAAAACATTTTAATAACTTGAAAACACATTGATTCATTGAGTGCTATCATGAGTTTTTGAAAAATGGATTTAGAGCTTAAGTGTGAACCATTTTTACTTTTACATAATATTTAAGTCCCATAACTAGTCTTGAAGGTTCTTGGACTTGATCTTGCAAACATCTTCTTATTTATAATCATCAAAACCATTACCGATTGCCAAATACAGGTAAAGGGGCATGAACCCCTAATTGTTAAGTCTTTCACTCAAAGTTTGACATTGCCTGTTGTGATTGACATTGTCTAAAGTAATGGTTTTGATGATAACAAATAAAGAAAGGAATGAAAATGCAAAGGTCAAGTCCCAAGGAGCTTCAAGTTTAGAATATAGGTCTTAGATCTTGGGTAAAGGTATTTGTAGGAATCACACTAAGCTCATTAATTGGTTTTCTCACTCAACTTAAATAAGTTTGCAAAATCATGATATATACTTCTAAAAATGGTATTTAAGTTTGAGCAAATTGGTTTTAGAAAGTTTGAAAAGTTTTTGGGAATCTTTGATTGAAAAATCCTTTAGAAATCTTGCTTTCTTGGCAAACCAATAACAGGTTATTATTGTTCTTGTAACACTCCGATTTTTTGTTTTTCTTAAAATAAATGAGTTTTATAATATTTAAGAATTTTTGTGAATTTTTGAAATTTTTTAATTATTTTAAATATTTTAATATAATTTTGATCTTTTAATATTATCTTAAAAACTCGTATGTCCGAATTTTATTTTTTCTGAAAATATATGAGTTATAATTTTTGTGAATTTTTGTAGAACTTTCTGAGTTTTTAATTATTTTAGTGTTATTTTGAGTTGTGTGTGGGCCCAGGGTGGACCCGAGGCGGACCCGAAAAAATAAAAAAAATTTCTGGACCAGAAAGTTCCAGACTGTCAAGGCGGGATCGGGGAATCTTACTAAACCCGAAACTGAGAACAGTTGACAGGGATTTTCTATATCTGAGTTTTCTATTATCCATTGTGTAATAATAACAGTAGCTGTTATTCATTGGGTAATATCTATTAGAAAAATATCTTGACGACTCAGCTGGTGACTCTGCACTACAACTCACCATACTGACTCAGCTGTTCTAGAAAATTCTATGATGACTCACCTCGTAAATATCTAGGAATAAATATCTACCGAGAAAATATCTTAATAAAATATCTCAAGTATAATTATAAAAGCTAAAAATATCTCAATTAAATATCTTAAGGATCATGATGGCTCATCATTACTAAGCTTTATGATAACTAATAGAAATTAGTCAACAAAGAGGGCTTGATTTTGATTTACACCTTTGGATAAGAAGACTTAGTTTTGAACATCAACCATTGATCTAATCAACGGTTGAGAAACAAACTTAATGAAGAAACTTTGGATGATCACCATTGATTTAATCAATGGTGTGGGAGTAAACTTAGTTAGGAAGCTTTGGATGTTCACCATTGATCTAATCAATGGTTGTAAAGACAAGCTTAATAAGGAAAGCTTTGAATATCCACCGTTGATCTAATCTAAGGTGGAGATTGGTCTCACAAAATGGAGAGGACCATTTGTGACCATTGGATGGAAAGTGTGTAGAGAAGATCTTGACCCTCCATTTTTGAAGATGCATCTTATGGCTAAGATTTCATGGAGAAGAGATCCAATGGCTTAGATTTGATCGTATCACTTGGAAGCTTCTACCAAACATCAACCATTGATTTAATCAATGGCTCTTGAAGCCTAAAATGGTGGCTAATGTATTTGGACAACTCCTAAGTGTACAAGGGGGGAGGCCACGGTTTTGAAGACTAAAATGGCTATAGGAAAGTGTTCATTTTCATTTCATTAATCATCTTGAACATTTCTTAAGCCAAAGTTTCACAAATTTTCTCTCCTTTCTCTTCCCCAAGCTCACGGCCAAGAGGCCTAGTTCATACCTCCACTCTTCAATAATTTCAACCAACGTTGTTTCTTGAATTCTTACCTTATTCTAAGCAACTTTCATGTTGAAGACTTTCTCTAAATCATCCATCTTCAATTACTTTTCCTAAGATCTAAGTTTGAAGGGTAAAGGATGAAGTTATTGATATTCTTTTCTAGATCTTATATTTAAAGTTCTAAACCATGTTTTGATCCATGGTTTTCTTATTAAAGTCTTAGATATTGATTATGTATGTTTACTTTGATTTTTAAGAAAGCTTTTGGTGGTGAAGGACTTGTACAAGAAGCAAAACAAGGAGCTTTGGAGCTTTCTCCAAGAAGTAAGAGGGAGATTACCCTTATCAACCATGTGTTGGTGGTGAGGAATGAATGTGTGTGTGGTGAAAAATCCATAAAGATTATTTCAATTGTTTGTTTAAGAGCTTTCCATATTTATGATTGTTTAGTAATTGAGATGTTTATTACTTTGATAACATGCTTTAATATGTGTTTATGATGCATGATGAATTGTGCATGTTTTAAGATGTGAATTACATGACAAAGGAAAATATGTTGGTTCCAAAGAACCATGGAGGCACACGGCCTCAAAATAATTTTTGGGAGCAAAAGATTCTAAGTATTTTACTAATTGTGAGTTTTAGATAAAAGGGTAATAAGTTGATGATTTTGAGGATTTGCAAAGAAAGTGGACAAGGAAATGAACAAAGATTTTTATGATGAAGGTATTTATGATTTTCGGCTAATATGCCAAGGATTGGTAAATTAAAAGTTTCATGAATGGTAAAATTAGATGATTAGAAGGAAAAAGGAAAAGAAAAGATATGATGGTTTCAATGACCATGTAGTTACGGTTTTGTGAGTTTGAAATGGTTTTACTTTATGTAAAACTTTGATTTAGAAATGAAAAGTTAATTGATTTAGTACAAGAAATTTATAAAAGGATTTAAGAAATGGAAGAGAAATACGTTGTCGCATGAGAGATTAAGATTTTGTTGATGAAAGAAAAAGAGAGGTTGGAAGTGTTTGAACCTTCACTTATTTTAGAGAGGACTGATTTTAGAATTGATTTAGAATTATGGAGAATACGTTGGTGACTTGAAATTTACTAACGTATAGCTCACCTGTTGGGTTTGAGGCGCGATAGGAAATTTTAAGTTGGAATAATTGATTTTGAAGGAATATTGATTTTGAGTGGAAATAATGAAAATTATTACATAGAAGATTTTTAAGTGAAGAATACGTGGAAAATGAAGTTGGAAATGGTATTGAGTTTTGAAAATCCAAAACGATGTTTGGAATATTGAGAAATATTTTACGAAGTTGAAAAATGATGAAAAATGGTTTACGCGACTTAAAAGTATGATTTTTAAGTTACACAATTTTGAAAACGCGTTAAAAATGATACACGATTGAAAATACAGTAAAGATACTATAAAGAACGGATATACTGAAAGGGAACTTTTTAATGATGAAATTGAAAGATATGCATTGAGGCATATGATGAAATTGAGACATGCATTGAGTTATTTGTGCATTAAACAGAACTTGCATTGAGATATTTGTGCATTGAACGGAATATAACTGATAGCTATTATGGCCCTTGTGGTTGAAGAGGGAATAAGAATTGAAAAGTGAGATCTATGATGGATCTTGGGGGTGTCAAGGCGCGGTAGTCGATCCAGTGGGCAAAGGCAAGTACCTTGTGCCACGTGGCGACGTAATCCGTTGCAACGCATTGACGATAACCGACAAGAACACGATTCTTTTTGAAGATTGGAGATTGTCTATGGGCTAAGGCTGGACAATTAACCAAAAAGACTGGAGATTGTCTGTGGGCTAAGGCTGGGCAATTAACCAAAGCATTCTTCTCGAAATTATGAAAACCTCCATGAAGTGGGAAAATAGGTCTAGTATGCATACACATGAGTCAGAACACATATTGTTGTGGCATAATAAATGTTCATATGATGTGACATCATCATTTTATACACTGAGGATATCTGTTATGATGAAATTGGTACTGGTGATTTAACTGAGATATATGTTTATTGGATTTGTGATGAAATGATAATGAAGTATGATGAATTGATAACGAAGTATGATGAATTGATAGGGAATTGTGATGAATTGATAACATGAATGAAATTGTGATATCTATGCGTATGGAATGACTTTGTCATTCGTATCATTCCTTGTTACCACTTTGGTATTGATGAAAGGGGATCTCACCTCTTTGTTATATTGTTTTGTTGTGCTTGTATTGTTAAAATTATAGATAGTAGATGGAACAAGTTTCTTAGACGTGACTGGAGACAAATATTCTGAGTTTGGTGATAACATCGAGGAGTGACCACCCCAGATTGGTTGGTGTGCAGTTTTGAGGATGAACAGATATATGACGCATCAAAAGGGATACAAGACGGAATAATTATGTTGAGTTTTTCTTGTTAGTATTTTACCGTGCTATTGAGTAAGACCCGTAATGGGGTTTGCTACTGTTTAGAATTGAGTCTGTAAGTTTTACGTTCCTAAATAATTTTTAAATATTATATGGTGTCAATAATGTATATTAATCAGTTTAAATCTATATTTTAGTATTACCTATAAATTTCAGTAAGTTTATGTTTCCGCGAAAAGAAATTTTAAAACTCATGTTTTATAATTCAAACCTTTTATGAAATCATTTTCAGATTATGAGCTTGTAGTAGGAAATGTGATGCCCTACGGAGGGTGTTACAGTTCTTATAACAAGTTACTTTCCAAAACAAAAACGCATCGAAGTGTTTTTTAAAAGGCCTAACCGATTAGGCCATTCCCCTAATCAGTAATTGTGAAAGTCAAGAGCCAAATTTTAAAGATCCTAATCGATTAGGTCATTCCCCTAATCAGTTATTTGATAAGTCAGGAGCCAATTATAAAGCTCCTAACCGATTAGGGCATTCCCCTAATTGGTTAGTTGACAAATCAAGAGTCAATTTTTTAAGCTCCTAACCGATTAAGACAATCTCCTAATTGGTTATTTGAGCAACTAGAAAACACGTCCAACGGCTCTATTAAGAGCATTTAATGTTACCAACGACCCCAACAGCTCTTAATTGCATTTGGCTATAAATTTAAGTTGTTGGGCTTTTATGAAATGTTAGAAAAATAATCTGAAAATCATTCTTAAGCATTGAATACATGTTTTCACTATCCCTTCAATCATACTCTATTTTTGAGCTTTAAAAGTGTGAATTCTTAATACCTATAAGTTTCAACGTGTATTATCCACTCTTGTTTAATCTGTAAAGAAGGTGAGGTATCCCTCAAAGAATTATAAAGGGTGAGGTATCCCTTGAAAGTAGAGGCTCAAACACAAAGGGTAAAGTATCCCAAGGTGTTGAGTGCTCAAATTTGTAAAAGTTATCAAGCATCTGTTTGAAACTTAAAGTTATAGTGGAAATCTCGGGTGTTTACTTGAGGACTAGACGTAAGTCATAAGTGGATTGATGATTGAACCAGGGTAAAACTTTGTGTTTATTTTCTCTAAAATCTACTCTTTACTTTGTGTACTGTTTTATTGCATTATTTGAATTCTATCTCTCTTAGTTGATTCATTTAAGAGTGAAAGCTCTCTATCTTCTTTATCTATTCATCTTTAACAAACAATAGCTTCAACGAAAATTAATAATCAAGTGATTTACAAAAGAATTGCGAAAATATTTTTAAAACTCAATTCACCTCTTCTTGAGTATTGAGGCTACTTGGTAACAAGTGATATCAGAGCTAGACTCTTGTGTAAAGAGCTTAGCAGCTTCAAAAGAAGTGATGGCTTCAAATGATTTTTCTAACGAAAGTTCTTTTATAAATAGACATCCCTATTTCAATGGGGATAGTTATGCCTATTGTAAAGAAAGGATGAAAATTTTTATTGAAACTATTGATCTTGATGTGTAGAATGCCGTTGAAAATGTCACTTATGTTCCCACACGTATAGTTGATGGTGTGATAATTAATATGCCAAGAAATGAATAGACTGATGAAGATAAGAAAAAGGTCCAATATAATTTGAGAGCCAAGAACATTATTACCACTTCATTGGGGTATGATGAATTCTTTAGGGTGTCAAATTGTAAAACTGCCTAAGAAATGTGAGATACTTTACAAGTATCCCATGAGGGTACAAGTAAGGTAAAGCGATCAAGAATAAGCACTATTACCCATGAATATGAATTGTTTAGCATGAACTAAGGAGAAAGCATTCAAGAAATGCAAAAGAGATTTACACACATTATAAATCATCTTACTTCATTGGGAAAGACTTTTCCTAATGAGGATCTTATTTAAAAAGTCTTGAGGTGTTTGAGTAGGAATTGGCAACCCAAGATGACGATTATTGCAGAGTCAAGGAACTTATCAACAATGACATTGGCCACCTTATTCAGGAAGCTCCAAGAGCATGAATTGGAGCTAAATAGGCTCAATCAAAATGAGGAGCATGACAAGAAGAAGAAGGGGATCGCACTCAAAGCCACCTCATCTACAATTGAAGATGATGATGAAGATGATGGAGATAGTATAGAAAATCTAGAGCTAAATAAGAAGAATCTTAGTCTCCTTGTGAGGAAGTTTGGAAGATTCTTAAAGAAGAAGGGATTCTAAAGAAGAGCACATTTTTCCTCTAAAGAAGACCTATCACAAAGGGGAAGGAACCTCATCAACTCTAACATGTTATAAATGCAGTAAACCGGGGCATATGAAGATGGAATGTCCCATATATCTTAAGAAATAAGAGAAGTTTGAGAAGAAACCATTTAAAGAAAAGAAAGGAAGGAGAACCTACATAGCATAGGAAGACAATGACATGGACTCATCCGATAGTTCAAAAAATGAAGAAGCCCATCTATGTCTCATGGCTAAAGGTGAAGAAGAAGAAAAAAGTGACACCGAGGTAATATCTTCAAACCTAAATTCTTCACCTTCCTATAGTGAATTACAAGATGCTTTTCAAGAATTGCATGATCAATCCATGAGGCTCACAAAAATAGGTTTATCCTCCAACAAAATAATCTCTTTATTAATAAACAAAGTTGCCATGTTAAACAAGGAGATTAATGAGCTTAAAATTGAAAATGAGACCTTAGAACTTATTGATGTTAACTCATTATGCATAACTTACTCTTCACTTGATAATGCATCCATTCAATTACCTTGCTCATCATGTAAATCATTTGAAAAGGAGGTTAGGGATTTGAAAAATACTCTTGCAAATTTTACCTTTGGAAGAGACAATTTAAATTTGTTACTAGGGAAGCAAAAATATGTTTTTCAAAAAGTTGACTTGGGATATAATCCAAATAACCATTAAAAGTCATATAAGAATTTCTTTACTTCCTCAAGTACATCAAGTAGCCTCTTTATCAAATGCTTTCATTGTGATAAGAAAGGACATCGTGCATCAACATGTAATGTAAGAAAGAACATTAACACTAAGGTTGGAACTAAGAGGGTTTGGGTGCCTAAGGGCACCTTACCCAATGCTAACACACAAGGACCCAAGAGAATTTAGGTACCAAATGTTAAAACTTGAATGTGTGTTGTAGGTGTGCTCGAAGACCAAAAGCTCAAGTTGGTATCTTGATAGTGGTTGCTCCAAGCACATGACAGGTGATGGATCCAAGTTCTCCTTCCTTGCACCAAAGAAGCATGGACATGTCACATATGGGGATAACAATAAAAGAAGGATTATTGGTAATAGAAAAGTTAGTAAGAACTCCTCCAACTCAATTGATAATCTCTTGTATGTAGAAGGACTCAAACACAATTTGCTAAGCATTAGTCAATTATGTGATAAAGGTAATAGAGTAATTTTTTATTCAAATTACTGCATAATTGAGGGTAAGGATGATAAGCAAGTTAAGTTTGGTGGTCACAGAATTGATAATATATATATGATTAATCTTGATGATATTATCTCTCAAAATGCAAAATGTCTTATAAGTAAAGAGAGTGATTCTTGGCTATAGCATAGGAGAATTACTCACATTCATATGAATCACCTAAACAAACTTGTTTCTAAAGATTTAGTAATTGGTTTACCAAAGCTCAATTTTGAGAAAAATAGACTTTGTGATGCATATAAAAAGAGTAAACAAGTAAAGGTCTCTTTCAAAGCTAAAAATATTGTTTTCACTACTAGACCCTTACAACTTTTGCATATGGATCTTTTTTTACCATCAAGAACTATGAGCTTTATGGGTAATTACTATGCTCTTATGATTGTGGATGATTACTCTAGATATACATGGACTCTATTCCTTGCTCATAAGAATGATGTCTTTCATGCATTTAGAAAACTTACAAAGGTTATTCAAAATAATAAAAATTATAGCATTATATCCATAAGAAGTGATCATGGTGGGGAATTTAAAAATCAAGAATTTGAAATGTTTTGCAATAAAAATGACATTGAGCATAATTTTTCTGCTCCTAGAACTCCACAACAAAATGGAGTGGTTGAAAAGAAAAATAGATCTTTAGAGGAGTTAGCAAAAACTATGCTCAATGAAATAAGCATTCCTAAGTATTTTTGGGCAAATACGGTAAGTACCGCTTGTTATGTTATGAATAGGGCTTTAATAAGGCCAATTTTAAAGAAAATCCCCTATGAACTATACAAAGGAAGGAAACTAAACATTTTTCACTTTCATGTCTTAAGTTGCAAATGTTTTATTTTAAACAATGGAAAAGATAACCTAGGCAACTTTGATACTAAATCCGATGAGGGAATATTTTTTGGTTATTCTCTTAGTAGTAAGTCCTTTAGAATTTATAATAAAAGAACAATGACCAGGAATCAATTCATATTGCATTTGATGAAACTAACCCAAATGGTTCGAAAAAGGATTTGGTTGATGATATTACAGAAAGTTTGGCAAAGACTCACTTGGAGAATCAAGAAAAGGAATCCAAAAAGCAAGAAGAAAGCTCAATTGATCCCGCAATGCAAGAGGATTCACAAATCATGAACCTTCCCAAGGAATGGAGGACGTCAAGATATCATCCTTTTAACAAAGTGATAAGTGATGCATCAAAAGGGATAATCACTTGAAACTCTCTTAGAAATGCATGTAGCCATATGAATTTTGTCTCTCAAGTTGAACCTAAAGACATAAATGAGGCCATTAATGATGAACATTAGATCTTGGTCATGTAAGAAGAACTAAACAAATTTGAGAGAAATCAATTTTGAGAATTAGTTCCAAGGCCCAATGATCATCTTATAATTAGCACCAAATGGGTCTTTAGGAACAAACTTGATGAAATAGACTTAATAACAAGAAATAAAGCTAGGTTGGTTGCAAAAGGCTATAATCGAGAAGAAGGAATAGGTTATGGAGAAACATATACTCTCGTAGCTAGATTAGAAGCCATAAAAATGCTACTTGCATATGCATACAGCATGAATTTCAAACTTTTTCAAATGGATGTTAAAAGTGCTTTTTTAAATGGTTTTATACAAGAAGATGTGTATGTGGAACAACCTCCTAGTTTTGAAAATTTTGAACTGCCCAACCATGTCTTTAAATTGAAAAAGGCCTTGTATGACTTAAAACAAACCCCTAGGGCTTGGTATGAAAGGTTGAGCAAGTTCCTTTTAGAAAAAGACTTTTCTAGAGGAAAGGTTGACACCACTCTTTTCATCAAGTATAAAAAAGATGACATTCTTCTTGTTCAAATATATATTGATGATATAATATTTAGTGCTACTAATAACTCTCTTTGTAAGGAATTTGCCAATATTATGCAAAATAAAATTGAGATGTCAATGATGGGTGAGCTCAACTTCTTCCTTAGTCTTCAAATCAAGCAAACAATGGATGAGACTTTCATAAGTCAATCCAAGTATTGCAAGGAGCTGCTCAAGAAGTTTGGAATAGACAATACCAAGCATATGACTATACCAATGGGCACCTCTTGTTATTTGGACAATGATAAAGGAGGTAAATTAGTAGAAATCACAAAATATAGAGGTATAATTGGTTTACTCCTTTATCTTACAACAAATAGGCCTGATATTATGTTTAGTATGTGCATGTGTGCTAGATATTAAGATAATCCTAAAGAATCACACTTATGTGCTGTAAAACAAATTACGAAATATCTAATAGGCACTTCACAAATGGGTTTGTTGTACCCTAAGGGTGCCTCATGTAGCTTAAATGGTTATTCCGATTCTGATTTTGCTGGATACAAAGTAGATGGGAAAAGTACTAGTAGGACATGCCACTTGCTTGGAAGCTCACTAGTTTCTTGGCATAGCAAGAAACAAAATAGTGTGGCATTGTCTACAACTGAAGTTGAATATATTACAGCTGGGAATTGTTGTGCTCAAATCCTTTCAATGAAACAACAACTTCTAGACTATGATCTTGAGCTTAATCACATCCCTATAAGGTATGATAACACTAGGGCAATCAATTTATCTAAAAATTTCATTTAGTACTCAAGAACGAAACACATTGAAATTAGGCATCATTTTATAATGGATCATGTTCAAAAAGGTGATTGCATGCTTGAGTTTGTTGAAACCACTAAACAACTAACTAATATCTTCACTAAACCTTTAAATAAAGAAGCATTCTTTTCTATAAGAAGAGAACTTCGCATATTGGATCAATTATGCATTTAACTTTTACTGCTCAAACTAGTTTGCTGCATAATCTGTCATTGTGCTCCATAAAACTTGTCATTTTACTATTGTGTGATTTTGGTGCAAAACTTGTCATGTTGCCGCATAATATGCTATCTTGCTACATATTTGGACTCATTGCACAATTATCATTTTCTTAATCACTTTTGAATCTAATACTGACTTGAGCGTTAGAGTTTCTCCTAAGTTTGTTTTGCAGGTGTTTGATCTATGCTTAAGTCCCCCAATTTCCTTTAATCATGTTCCTGCTGAAGAAAATTATCTTTTGGTTCTCTTGAAGAAGAAAATTATGTGTTTAGGATGCTTTTATAGTGGTTAGTATTGATGAAACCAAGTTAAGATGGCACAAATTGGTGTTTTAAGGACTGATTTCTTGAAGAATTTTGGTTTTGGAAGTGCAATAATCAATTAGAAGAAGAAAATAATTCATTATTTGGGTTTTTGGAATTAATTTTTCAAGGTGAAGTGCTCTTTGCTAAGCAAAATAACTAATTATGATGCTTTACTAATCAATTATTGGGGAATTAGAGTATCCTGGTACTCTCTAGAGCAAAACAATAACCAATTAGAGCCATTCTCTAACCGATTATTTGATGAAAACAGAGGCCACGATTTTAACACCCATAACCGGTTATGCAACTTCTCTAATCGGTTATTGGCCTTCATAAAATGCCAATCAAGAACCCCCCTTCCTTCACGTGTGCCTCCCCTTCCTACATTGTCATCTTCTTCCTCTTCTTCTCTCAAGTACCCACTCACTCAAACATCTCTCCCACTCCAAATCCAACCAAAATCCACCACTAAAACTCATTTTCCATCACTCTCCATCACTTTCCATTGATCAAAACTTCCATCTTCTTCCAAAATTTTGCCTTCCCTCACATTTTCTCTTTCCTAAACTGAGCCTTAACCTCCATTTTCAACAATGACAAGTAGTTTATCTCACCTCAAGCGTTCTCGCTTCAAAAATCCTAATGTACCCCTGCCAATACCCATTTCACCCACTGACCAAGACTTCTCCATCAGCCTCAACATTGGAAGGTGCTTCTATAATACCCTGGAAAAAAATATGTTAGGCTTATATATGATTATAGAGGTAGCTTAATACTCACTTAACACGTCTGTGTAGTTTTGTGACTTTCTGAGCATGTTTAGGCACTTTGCTGTAACACTGTGAGAAATATAGCTGTTATTTGCTTCGGAAGTGGCTTAAACTGCTTAGTTAATGAAAATAAATGTGGAGAGTTTGTTTTCAAGTCACAAATGTGGGAATTGTACTACAGTTAAAGTTTGAGAATTTTCAGAGTTAGTTTGACATTTTAAAGCATACTGGTTGTGTGTTTTAGAGCCTATTGACCCACAGCTGATATGGAAATCTCAGTTTTTGGTGAAACAAAAGTTTTAATGAATCTTAGGATTTATTTTGAATCTGTTGGAAGCTACAAAATCAGATTTGGTGAAATCTGAGTGTTCTTAGTAGATCGAAGTTTTGGTACTTTTTGTGAGAAGCCAAAATTAGCTCCTCTATATATATAGTTCCACGGCTGAAAGGGGGAGAAAACAAAAGAAAGAGAGCTAAGAAGGAGAAAGGAAAAAGAGAGCCAAGGAGGAGAAGAAAAGAGAGGAAAGAGACAAAAGAGGAGGATCAACAATCAAGGAAGAGGAATTAAGTGGATATTGACTTCATCTTCAAGACTTTAAGGTAGGGAGAAATCTGTTTTTGATGCTTGTTTTCATTCTTTTCTTTTGGTTCAAGAAAAGCTTGAAAAGGAAATGAGGTTGATGAGTGATTTGGTGATTTATGAGTTAAATCTTGATGTGGATAGATTAGTTGAGTTAGGAACTGATTTATTGATGTGTTAGGATGAAATTTTCATCATTTGGAGCCTTAATTCCCACTTTAGGTCTTTAGTGGGGGTTTAGGTCAAGTTTGAGATTTTGATTCATAAGTGTTGAATTAATTGAAATTGAAGTTGTTTGAGTGTTGTTATGTGTAGTTGGATCTTGTTAAGGTTGGAAATCACTTAAAAATAGATTTTGAGTGATTGGAAGAGGGTTTAGTTCCAATGGAACAGTAACCCGTATCTGTAAAATTATGCAGATTTTGAGTTTTGTTATTAACGCTGCAACGTTGGACTTTGAATGCCGCAACGTTGGGAAAAACAGGACGAACGCCGCAACGTTGGACTTTGAATGCCGCAACATTAGGAAGAACAGGGGACGCGCACCACAACGTTGAATGTTTACACCGCAACATTGACAGTTTTTCCTATCAGTACTTGAACCCGAAGCTTGGGCGTCGCAAGGTGGAACAAGGGACACCGCAACATTGGTGCCAGAGAATAACTATGAGTTGTGTTTGATGCTCTAGATCATTCCAGTGGCATAGTTTTCTTCTTTTATGCTTCTTAATGAGTGTTGAGACACTAGTAAGAGTATTTAATGAAGTATTAACGTGATGAATGATATAGATTCGTAGTGCAAATTATGTGGGATAATTAAGCATGATTATACATAAATATTGTGTATTAAGATGAAACGAGGAAATGAACTTGTAATGCATATAAACTAATTGTGAAACTAGTTATGGGAAGTAATTAGTAATTATTTTGCATGAAATGTTTGTGGAGTATATTGAGGTGTGTAATATCTTCTCTATGTGATTGTTAAATCATATTGATTTGAAATGCTAATTATGAGAGTTTAATTAGTAATGATGATATACTTAATTGTATGTGTTGCCTTATTGAAAAGTGTGTGCCCCGTAGATGTGGGTGATTACTTTTCGATAAGTGAGAGCCTCGTAGATGTGGGTGATCTATATTTAGGCAAGGCGGATTGAAACCTTCCTATTATAGAAATTTTTTAGGATGGATTTCCTTGTGCATTATCGATAACTGTGTGTTGATGGACTTCACTACCCAGAGGAAAATAGATTTTCTCTGTGATAATGATGTGGCTGGATGGACTTCCAGTGCTTGTTCAAGGTTATGGTTGTGACTTCCATCACTTTGTTCAAGTTTCAAGCATTTATGACATTACCATGGGATTGGAGATTCCTGGATATGGCATCATGCATTATTCATTTTCATAGTTAGGAATTTGCATAGACATAAACATTAGACATAACTTGGCATAACATGGCGATTGTATGGGCGGTTGCTTTGAAAACATTAAACATGCATTGCAATTGTATGGGCGATTGCGAGTCTCTGAGATGTAGATGTTGATGTTACTTCTGTGATTGAAGTGTTAACATGATAATTATAAATGTTATTTGTTGTACATATATATGTATATATGCTGGTATTAGAATGCTTCTACTGAGATATGTTTTCTCACCCTGATTGTGTTGCCATGTAAATCCAGATGCGAGTTCTTCGAAAGGGAAGAAGAAGATGTATGAGGACTACCATAACATAGATGCTGTTTTGAGCTAAGCATATATTTGTTTTATATTTGCTTAGTTATTTTGAGTCATGTATAATAGTATACCCTTGAGGCTGTGATGTATATATATAACTTTTATTTTCGTGGCTCTCTATATTTACTCATTATGTATGAATAATATGGGTTAAATGTTGATGTATGTTAGTAGTAGCAGGCCAGTATTGAGTTATTCATTTATGTGACGATATGTTATGGTAGCAAATATTGGGCTGTTACATTTTTGGTATTAGAGCAATTCATCCTGTTGAGCCAGGGTGTGGACTTACTATGCTGATGCATGTGAAATGGTGGTTATGCATTTCTTATCTCTTACATATAATTGTTTGAGAGGAATTGCATGTTTTGCCTTTGAGATGTTTACTTTAGCTACTGTGACACGGTTACATGATATTGAGCCTAGCTAACTCAATATGGATTGTTCTGTGTTTATAGAAGACTATGGCAGTACGAGGGCGACTGACGACACGAGGGCGACCACGTGGGAGTCGGAATAGGGACTCTGACAATGAAGGTACATAGATGGCTGCAGCTATGATGGCGATGGCTAATGCCATAAGGCAGCAGGCTAAGCAAGTAACAGCGACTGCTAGAGTTTTAGAGAGGTTGGTACCTCAGCAGCAAGTACTACCACCAGTACAAGAGGTACTAGTCGGGAGAAATCAGAATTTTTTCGACATTTCAGAGTTCAGAAGATGAGTCTTCTGATATTCAGAGGTGATTATGATCCGATTAAAGCGAAAGAGTGGTTAACCGAATTAGAGAAGATCTATGAGGTCATGGTATGCTCTGAAGAGTAAAAAGTTTCTTTTGCTTCCTTCATGCTAAAAGGGGAAGCAGAGTAATGGTGGCGAAGCACCAAGAGACTACTAGAGGTAACAGGGACTTTGATCACGTGGGGTGTGTTCAAAGGGACCTTTTTGGAGAAACACTTTTCAAAGAGTTTACAAGATGATAAAGAGAATGAGTTTTTGAATCTTCGACAAAAGGACATGACAGTTGGACAATATGAGGCAAAATTTCATGAGTTGTCCAAGTTTTCTTCACAGTTTAGGCAGAATCCAGATGAGAGCTGGAGGTGTGTTAGGTTTGAGTCCGGGCTGAGGGGAAATGTAAGAAGGGTTGTGAGACCTTTTGAAATCAGGGATTTTTCATCTTTGGTAAATAAGTATAAAATTGTGGAGTCTGAAAATCTTCAAATTCAGGCAGAGCAGAATTTACAAAGTTTTCAGAAGAAGAAGAAGGTGGATGGTGGATATGGGAAAGGTAGTCCTAAATCCAGTCACCCATAAGAGAAAAACCAAAATGTTCAGAAAGAAGATCAGCAAGAAAATTGCAACAAGTGTGGTAAGTATCACAGGAACAAAGTGTGTTGGGTGGACCAGATAACTTGTTATAAGTGTGGTGAGAAGGGACACTACGTCAAGAGTTGTTCTCAAGGGCAAGAGAACAAGACTGAAGATAGACCTATCACTGGGGGTAGAGTCTATGCTGTATGAGGCGATGAGGCATCGCCATCTCTTGGTTTTGGAAAAGGTAAGTACATAGTTGTACATGTTTAGTAATTTTATTTTCTTAAAATTTGGTTGTATCTGTCGTTGTATGACAGTTGTTAGAACTTCTTTATACATAAGGTAAATCAATTTTGGGGACAAAATTCTAAAAGGTGGGGAGAATGTAATACCTTGGAAAAAAATATGTTAGGCTTGTATATGGTTACAGAGGTAGCCTAATACTTACTTAATATGTTTGTGTAGTTTTATGACTTTCTGAGCATGTTTAGGCACTTTGCTGTAATATTATGTGAGAAATATAGCTATTATTTGCTCCGGAAGTGGCTTAAACTGCTTAGTTAATGGAAATAAATGTGGAGAGTTTATTTTCAAGGCACAAATATGGGAACTGTACTACAATTAAAGTTTGAGAATTTTCAGAGTTAGTTTGACATTTTAAAGTATACTGGTTGTGTGTTTTAGTGCCGGATTGACCCACAGCTGATATGGAAATATCAGTTTTTGGTGAAATAGAATTTTTAATGAATCTTAAGATTTATTTTGAATCTATTGGAAGCTACAAAATCGAATTTGGTGAAATCTGAGTGTTCTTAGCAGATCGAGGTTTTGGTGCTTTTTGTGAGAAGCCAAAATTGGCTCCTCTATATATATAGTTCCACGACTAAAAGGGGGAAAAAACAAAAGAAAGAGAGCCAAGAAGGAGAAAGGAAAAAGAGAGCCAAAGAGGAGAAGAAAATAGATGAAAGAGACTAAAGAGGAGGATCAACAATCAAGGAAGAGGAATCAAGTGGATATTGTCTTCATCTTCAAGACTTTGAGGTAGGGGAAATCTGATTTTGATGCTTGTTTTCATTCTTTTCTTTTAGTTCAAGAAAAGCTTGAAGAGGAAATGAGGTTGATGGGTGATTTAGTGATTTATGAGTTAAATCTTGATGTGGATAGATTAGTTGAGTTAGGAACTGATTTATTGATGTGTTAGGATGAAATTTTCATCATTTGGAGCCTTAATTCCCACTTTAGGTCTTTATTGGGGGTTTAGGTCAAATTTGAGATTTTGATTCATAAGTGCTGAATTAATTGAAATTGAAGTTGTTTGAGTGTTGTTATGTGTAGTTGGATCTTGTTAGAGATTGGAAATCACTTGAAAACAGATTTTGAGTGATTGGAAGAAGATTTAGTTCCAATAGAACAGTAACCCGTATCTGCAAAATTATGCAGATTTTGAGTTTTGCTATTGACGCTGCAACGTTGGACTTTGAATGCCGCAATGTTGGGAAGAACAGGATGAACGCCGCAACGTTGGACTTTGAATGCCGTAACGTTGGGAAGAACAGGGGACGCGCGCTGCAACGTTGAATGTTTACACCACAACGTTGGCAGTTTTTCCTTCCAGTACTTAAACCTGAGGCCTGGGCGCCACAATGTGGAACAGGGGACCCCACAACATTGGTGCCAGAGAACAACTATGAGTTGTGTTTGATGCTCTGGATCATTCCAGTGGCGTAGTTTTCTTCTTTTATGCTTCTTAATGAGTGTTGAGACACTAGTAGGAGTATTTAATGAAGTATGAACGTGATGAATGATATAGATTCATAGTGCAAATTATGTGGGATAATTAAGCATGATTATACATAAATATTGTGTATTGAGATGAAACGAGGAAATAAACTTGTAATACATATAAACCAATTGTGAAACTAGTTATGAGAAGTAATTAGTAATTGTTTTGCATGAAATATTTATGGAGCATATTGAGGTGTGTAATATCCTCTCTATGTGATTGTTAAATTATATTGATTTGAAATGGTAATTATGAGAGTTTAATTAGTAATAATGATATACTTGATTGTATGTGTTGCCTTATTGAAAAGTGTGTGCCCCGTAGATGTAGGTGATTGCTTTTTGATAAATGCGAGCCCCGTAGATGTGGGTGATCTATATTTAGGCAAAGTGGATTGAAACCTTCTTATTATAGAATTTTTGAGGATGGATTTCCTTATACATTATCGATAACTGTGTAGTTGATGAACTTCACTACCCACGGGGAAATAGATTTTCTTTGTGATAATGATGTGGCTGGATGGACTTCCTGTGCTTGTTCAAGGTTATGGTTGTGATTTCTATCACTTTGTTCAAGTTTCATGCATTCATGACATTACCATGGGATTGGAGATTCCTGGATATGGTATCATGCATTATTCATTTTCATAGTTAGGAATTTGCATAGACATAAACATTAGATATAACTTGGCATAACATGGCGATTGTATGGGCGGTTGCTTTCATAACATTAAACATGCATTGCAATTATATGGGCGATTGCGAGTCTCTGAGATGGAGATGTTGATGTTGCTTCTGTGATTGAAGTGCTAACATGATAATTATAAATGTTATCTGTTGTACGTATATATGTATATATGCTGGTATTGGAATGCTTCTACTGAGATATGTTTTCGCACCCCGATTGTGTTGCCATGTAAATCCAGATACGAGTTCTTCAAAAAGGAAGAAGAAGATGTATGAGGACTAGCATAGCATAGATGCTGTTTTGAGTGGAGCATATATTTGTTTTATATTTTCTTAGTTGTTTTAAGTCATGTATAATAGTATGCCCTTGAGGCTGTGATGTATATATATAACTTTTATTTTCGTGGCTCTCCATATTTACTCATTGTGTATGAATAATTAGGGTTAAATGTTGATGTATGTTAGTAGTAGCAGGCTAGTCTTGAGTTATTCATTTATATGATGATATATTTGGGTAGCAAATATTGGGCTGTTACAACTTCTCTCACAAAAATTAGATGAAGTCATACACACTACATTTTCATGCACGACACCTCATTCAGCC
Organism: Ormosia semicastrata; assembly: GCA_029884595.1. Classification (NCBI taxonomy): domain Eukaryota; kingdom Viridiplantae; phylum Streptophyta; class Magnoliopsida; order Fabales; family Fabaceae; genus Ormosia; species Ormosia semicastrata. The sequence goes on along the minus strand of JAQQTO010000053.1, from coordinate 48,735,179 downwards.
TAAATATATGAACTGAGACTTCTTCGTCAAAGAAGGATTCACATCCCTCACAGAGCTTTTAGAATTCCATGGATTGAAAACTCTTGTCACCACCAACCCCGAGTATTTCTATCTTGAACCTACAAAAGTTTATTTCTGTAATTTAATCATTGTTGGTGAAAATTTAATTTCTGAAATTAAGAGGCATAGAATCATTATGTCACCGAGTCAGTGGACTCCCATGTTTGGTCTCACTTATTCTAGAGACAAACTTACTATGGAAAGTCACAGCTCATGGGAGGGATTTGATTGAGACCAAGTTATAGCAAGCATGTTTCAACTGGGCATTCAAGTGCCAAAAGGATCTTTCACTATTAGTCTTCTGAATCTATAGGATCGTCTTCTTCACTTTGTAATACACATATCTTGGTACCAAGGGTGAGCAACTATGCCTTGGTTGAAGAAAAAGACATTTTCCTATTGTGGGCACTTAAAAGACGCATGAAAATCAATTGGCCTCATTACATTATGCATTACATGATAAAAGCTAAGGAAAAGGCAATTATGAATCTTCCTTATACCTTGTTGGTTACTAAAATTCTAGATCAATATAAGATTAGCTTAGAATACGATGGAGTTATTCACACTATCGGTCCCCACGAGTTTGGAGTAGCCTCTCTAAACTGCATGCAAGTGAAGAAAGTGAATGGTGAATCGGTCTACGGTCGTGGACGTGAGGCAGCAGCACAACAAGGAGGAATTCTCGCTGCCTCTACTGATGTGCCTTTGGAAGAGGCCCCTGCCACCAATGATGGCCATATCTTGGAAGCCATTGCGAACTTGTAAGTTAGTATCGAAGCTCGCATTACAGATCTTAAAACTTATCAAGAACACAGCAACACAATTATCTATGATTGCTTGAGCGCTATGAAAGATCGCTTAGATAGGCTTGAGCGTTGCTATCCACCACCGGAGGATCATGGGGCTTAGGCATGGAGTACTTATTTCAGTTATAGCTTCTTTATTTTGATTAAAGCTTATCTAACCATAGTAAGTTATCTTTTGGATATGATGTTCATTATCTTAGAATCATGATATGCTTAACTATGATTAGTATGACTTGGATGTTTTTTCAAATGAATGAACTGTTAAAATATGCTTACATTGTTATTGGATTATTACTAGATATTTGTTGCATAGCAATGGTTATAAGCACCCTCTCCAAATATATATTGTCTATATCTTTTTTATCATGACAAAAGAGGGAGAAAGTTTTTGGTTTTGAGAAAAGAAAGGTAAAATAGCAAAAGGTATATTTTCAATGGTCTTGGGATTCCAAAACATAGGGGGAGCTGTGCATCTCTGATTCAATCACCTCTTGAAAAATAAAGGGGGAGTAAGTCTCTAAAACTTCTTGTGAATTCCAATATTTATTTGAACTAACCTTTTCTCAATAGTTATTTGTCATCATCAAAAGGGGGGAGAATGTGATTAACATTGTCTAAAGCAATGGTTTTGATGATAACAAACAAAGAAAGGAATGAAAATGCAAAGGTCAAGTCCCAAGGAGCTTCAAGTTTGGAATATAAGTCTTAGATCTTTGTGTAAAGGTATTTGTAGGATTCACACTAAGGTCATTAATTGGTTTTCTCACTCAACTTAAATAAGTTTGCAAAATCATGATATATACTTGTAAAAATGGTGTTTAGATTTGAGTAAAATGGTTTTAGAAAGTTTGAAAAGTTTTTGAGAATCTTTGATTGAAAAACCTTTTGGAAATCTTGCCTTCTTGACAAACCAATAACAGGTTATTAATGTTCACATAACAGATAGGTTATTTGTCAAAACAGAAGCATGTCAAAGTTTTTTTTAAAGGGCTTAACCAATTAGGCCATTCCCCTGATTGGTTATTGTATAACTCAGGAGCCAATTTCTAAAGCTCCTAACTGATTAGCACATTCCCCTAATCGGATATTGTGAAAGTCAGGAGCCAAATTTTAAAGCTCCTAACTGATTAGGTCATTCCCCTAATCAGTTATTTGATAAGTCAGGAGCCAATTATAAAGCTCCTAACCAATTAGGGCATTCCCCTAATTAGTTAGTTGATAATTCAGGAGCCATTTTTTTAGGCTCCTAACCTATTAGGACAATCTCCTAATTGGTTATTTGAGCAACTAGAAAACACGTCTAATGGCTCTATTAACAGCATTTAATTTACCAACTACTCCCAATGGCTCTTAATTGCATTTGGCTATAAATTTAAGTTGTTGGGATTTTATGAAATGTTAGAAAAAATCTGAAAATCATTCTTAAGTATTGAATACATGTTTTCACTATCCCTTCAACCATACTCTATTTTTGAGCTTTAAAAGTGTGAATTCTTGATACCTATAAGCTTCAACTTGTATTATCCACTCTAGAGAGAGTTTTAATTCATCTATATCTTGTTTAATTTGTAAAGAGAGTGAGGTATCTCTCAAAGGATTGTAAAGGGTGAGGTATCCCTTAAAAGTAGAGGCTCAAGTACAAAAGGTAAGGTATCCCAAGGTGTTGAGTGCTCAAATTTGTAAAGGTTGTCAAACACCTATTTGAATCTTGAAGTTATAGTGAAAATCTCGGGTATTTACTTGAGGACTGAACGTAAGCCATAAGTAGATTAGTGATTGAACCAGGATAAAGCTTTGTGTTTGTTTTCTCTAAACTCTACTCTTTACTTTGTGCACTGTTTTATTGCATCATTTGAATTCTATCTCTCTTGGTTAATTCATTTAAGAGTGAAAGCTATCTATCTTCTCTATCCATTCATCTCTAATAAACAATAGCTTTAATGAAAATTAATAATCAAGTGATTTACAAAAGAATTGCAAAAATATTTTTAAAATTCAATTCACCCCCTCTTGAGTATTAAGGCCACTTGATAACACATGTGATCTAAGGGCTTTTTGTGCATTACATAAATTATGCATCAACAAGAAACTTATTAAGCAATGTGTAGGTTGACACCAAGTACTCTAGTTGAAAAACAGTAACTAAAAAATCACTTTCAAAGAAAGTGTAGCAAGGGGAGAAAGCATTTGGAACCATTTGTTGATATATTGATAAAAGGATTATAACAATGTCAAAACAGTATGCATGAATGGCCTTGGATTAGCATACAACTATTTCTTCATAAAGAAGAATTTAATCATTATGTTGAGGCAAGGGAAGGATTGCAAAGAAACCAAAGAAATTTAATCATTATGTTGAGCCTAGATTTTAGCTTTAGTCAAGTTTCATAGGTAATTTTGTCATACCCTCTTTGATTTATAAGATAGTTAGGTCTAGGCTAAAGAAACCAAGTGTCAAAATACATAGGAAAGACATAAAAATCACCCTATCACATAAAAGTTGCAAAGATAAAGACTCATGGCTGCAAGTTCTAGAAATGCATCAAGTATTTAAAAAATAGAAACAAAGCTCAATTCCATAAAGCCTTACACTTTTTATTCCTCTAGAAACCTAGATAATGAGTACTAAGGAAGTGCTCCAAAATATCCAAACACACCCAAAGTAGAAAAAGGATTATTCCAAAGCTTCGAAACTATCTTACAATACAATAAAACATGACTTTATGACTACTAGTTTCTGCACTCAAAAAACACAAAAAAATAAAATAAAAAACTAACATTGGGATAAAGCATTATGTGATCTACACACCGAAATCAGATTATATGTTAATCCAACCAAGTCCTATAATACAAATAGGAGCTTTTTACTTTGGAGCCATGGATGGCAATAGATGATTATATATAGTAGATTGGCTATGAATGATTATAAATACTAGATTGGCACTTATATTTCATTCAAAAGACACTTGCTTCATTCTTGCATAAAAGCATGTAGAAGTGGCAATCTCAAAAGCCCATAGAAGGAGACAAATAGGTTCTAATTCTAGAAGACAAGAACTTTATAAAAGTTGTAAACAAAAATTCTTAAGATATACAGAAACAAATTAACCTTGGCTAGCAAAGTTTTTCTAGTTTCAAGTGGTTCTGTCAAGAGAATCCCCTGAAGCACATTAATATTATAATACTTATCAGTATTAAGGTCTAGAAGCACAACAATTTTCATAATGGATTTAATAGTAAGAGAGGAAGAAGAGGGACTTACATCTTTTGAGCTTGTGATGTTAGTGGGTATTTATATCTATAAGATTTCAACCTAAAACTAATTAGCAAAAAATAGCATTAAGTGGAGTAGCTCAACAGATATATAAACCATACCCGAAAGATTGAGGCAGACGATGTGGGACTCTTAACACCCCCCTCCACAAATGCTTGAACAAAACAGGCAAGCTTAGCGAAGTAGGCGGGAAAAGCCTAGCGAAGTAGGCGACAAAGATAGGATCTTGACTCTGATACCATGTGAGATTTCAACATAAAACCAAATGGCAAAAAATGACATTAAGTGGAGTGACCTAACAGATATATAAACTGCATCTGAAAGATTGAGATTGGCAATGTGAGACTCTTAATGACATCTAGTTTGCTTGGCTAATTCTACTGCTAGGTTCAAGTCTTTAACCTGGAGAGCACACACAATTACTTTGGCATAATTTGATTATAATGGTAATTGATAATTATTTGTTGGCCTAAATTTTACTTAGTTGGATTCCATTTGTAATGGCTTTTCTTACTATAGGTTTCCAAATGGTACGAGAACACGTGCAAGTTGAGTTAAAGCTCAATTACTTACCATAAGCTTGGATGCAAATCCTCCATTGTAATCCCTTGAAGAAGGAACTCCTTCCATCACCCTAGGAACCAGGTTGTAATCATTACTATAATCAATGCAACTACTGTAACACCCTCCTTAGGGCGCCACACTTTATGTTACTTAATTACCAAATTACCCTTCAATTAAAAATCGTGCTTGTATTATAAATACAAGTTATAAAATTTCTTGATGATAATAAGATAAACTTAGCAGAAAATAAAAACATAACAACATTGTCACAGATAATTTACATCACATATACATACAAGCGTTTAGTACTGTCACACTTTGATACCTTACAAACTAGACTTCCAAAATATTTAAACTTTAAACTTTAAAACTAACATATAGCCCAAATCTTACTAGACAGCAGAACCCTCAGATGGGTCCTCCTCAGATTTCTCAGTACATAGGAATCATCATGATGTGTGCGCTCTACGGACAAGTGTCCGAGCAGACGACACAATACTAACCGTACTAGGAGTACGATAGTAAGCTCCTTAATATTGTCTAATAGATATTGGAAACTCTATAATAGATACTCTCTCCCTCTAAATCTACAGTCCATGCCTCATCTCCTCCAATGAATGTCAACTTCAGGTAGCTAAGGAAACTAGGCATCTGCATCTCTTCGAACTCGACGTCCTCAACAGAATCGCTCCTCCTCAACTTCTCGCTCTTTTTCTTTGCTCGACGTCTTAACAAATATAAATATAACACGGAACATACATACAAAGAGGTGAGATCACCTACGCCAATACCAAGATGGCAAGAATGAAGATAAACACATACAATATCTCATACGCTTATCATACCATAATTACGCTTATGCCACTAACATCAATATCATCACAAAACATGTAATACACAATAATTACAAATCATGTCATCATTAATAATCAATAAATCAATAAATCAATTATCATAAACGAAAATTATGATAATACCCTCTATCATTATATGTATGCACACAAACTCAATTTCTTACTCCATGGAGCTACAACTCAGGTCGGAGAGAGTGATCGAAAAGAAGTGTCGGTACCAACATGCCTTGGACCACGTGCTCGCTTTGCACATCCAAAGATATACACGATGCCTTTATCGATCTTGATTAAGGATAGTGTCTCGGTCCAGATCATTGGTGTGTTGCGTCGGTCTAACCCACGGTACAGAAGAGCTATCATCTGCCCATTGTAGGCAACCCGCACCCCAATGCCCCCAAGGTCAACGAATGACTTACACTACGCATATCGCACCCACTCAGGAGGTGTAGTCTCTCCTAGGCAACTAGCCTCATACAGTCCATCGGACCTTTCCAATGCATGTACCATGCACTATTCATATTTCCAATTTATATCACATAATCGGGGTCCACACAGTAATATAACAGTACTATTACTGTATTTTAATCGCGTAGTCATATTTTCGCATTTTCTCAATTGCGACTCAATTCTGCCGCCTTTTCAAAATCGCGTAGCGACTTTTCAACGTTTTCCAATCGCGTAAATATTTTTCTTACGTTTTAAATCCAAAATACTATTTTTCTCATTTTAATATCAAAATTAGCTTTATTTTCCTTATTTGCACTTTAGTCCCTCAAAAACTCATATTTACGAAACAACCCTCATAAAATCCATATTTATAAAATAGTCCCTCAAAATTTAATATTTACAAAAAAGTCCCTCATAAATTTTTATTTACGAAAAAGTCCCTCATCAAATTTATATTTACGAAATCATCCCTCTTTTATAAAATATTTACAGTTTGACCCCTTTAAAAATAATATTTACATTATGACCCCTCAAAAATCAATATTTATACTATGGCCCCTCATTTTGATAAAATTTACAATTTAGTCCTTCTTTTATAAAAATTTGCGGTATAACTCCTCTTAAAATCGGTAAATGGTATTGTTTTCAAGAATCATCATTTCTTTTCTTTACTACTCATAAAATCATTTTATTTTACCATACTCAAATTTTTCCCAGACTCATTTAAATGTCTCAGTTCTCATTTTAATTCATCAGTGTAAGGACTTTGGTCCCTTTTTCCATTGTATGGCCGTAAGCCTCAATACTCTTTGGAGTACACATACAATCGATTAATCATGTTATTCACATCCTAATTTTCACATACAATCTCATGCTTTCATAATTTCACATACACACAAAATATCAAAGCTTTAAGCATTTAATCACACATGCAAGCATAAAAACTCAATCAAACACATCACAAACACAATCAAAACACATCAAATAATCGGTGAAGAACCCTTATGGATTTTCCACCGTACAAAACCATCCTCACACCACCAAAACTCGGTTGGTGAGGTTAAATCTCCCTCTTACCTCTTGTAGACAATTTTAATCGGTTAGTTCTCCTTCCTTCCTTCAAATTTGTGCTACCCACCAAACAAATCCCTAAAATTCTTAAACAATTAGTAAAAACACATACAAGGTACAATATTGAAAAACCATGGAACAATCATGGTTAGAAAAATTAAAAATTCAATTTTGAACCATAGAAACCAAACTTACCTTTAAGTAAGTAAGCAAGAAGTGGAATTTTAGGCAAGATAGAGTAGGAATTTGGGAAAACTTTGTGAATGAAAGATGCTTAGAATGGTATTTGGCTTTAGGAAATATGATAGGAAAAATTTATAGAGGTTTGGTAGTATATGTGAGGTGCATGGCCGAATATAGAGAGAAAAAGAGAAAGGAAAGTTTACTTGGTTCTTGATAGCTTTTTGGAGAGAAAGTAGATGCTTTGATTTGTGATAAGTGAAAGAAATGAAAGTGAAATGGAAATAGAGGTGCAGCTGCCGTGAGTGATCTTTAGGTGAGGTTGAGTGAATGATTTTGCATGCTAAAATATCCTAAAGTGTTCACACTTGTGCACATGGCTTATGTCATGTTGGATGGTTCTTGAACCATGTAGATTCAAGCCCACTTGCCTCCTCATTTTGCAGCCCCAATTTCGTGCAGCCCCCCTCCATTTTAATGGCTTAATTGTTTCTAAATTAGTCCTAATTATATGCTAGTTAATTAGGTAATTTGTTAGGTTAATTATCCTAACCAAACTAAATTAACATACTAGTCACATAACTAATTAATTTAATATATATTAGCATATATTATAACCTTTAATTAATATTAGGATATCTAATTAGTATTTAGATTATAATTAATTAATAACTAAGTTAGTTCACTTAGTATGCTAATTAAGTAATTAGATTAGTTGAATTAAGCTTAATTAGGTTACTAACCCTTTTCAAGCCTACAATCTTTGACTAAATCCTAACCCTTGATTCATCTTTAATTTCAAGCCATAGATCACATCTAGGGTAGATATCAATTGGTCATAAAACTATCCTTCTAATCTCACCATTGATTAGATCAATCGGCTAAGATTAAAGCTTCTAAAGTAAGCTTTAAAATCCAATGGCTCACAAAGAAGTCAATGCTTCTTTTGTTGACTATTTCTAATTGGCTTAGAAAGTCAAGCCATCTATTTTGACCATTTTCTATTGGTTTAGATTTACGTACAACATCAAGATCGTTGATCTACACTAAACGTGGGCCCCACGAACTTTTTCGGGTCCACAAATAATTTTTCTACTGTTTTTGAGATAGTAGGTACTGTTGAATAAAATAATATTATAAAAATATAAAATTATTTTATTACACAGTTAAATCCTAAAAATTACGAGATTAATATATATCAATCAATTGGGTTTAGTAAGATCCCCAAATTTAATTAATTAAAATAAGATTTTTCTCGGTCAGAAAATTATTATTTTTTTGACTCAGAGCAAATCACACAAAATGATCAAATATGATCTCAGAACAGTCAAATTATTTTTATAACACACAGAAAATGTAAAACAGTGTAATTCTGTTATTACTATTCATATAGTCAGAATTTGGGGTGTTACAACTACTACTTATTAATTTGATCATTCTAAATGCCAAAACTTTAACCTTTTAAAAATTTCTCTAAAGATTGTATGTTAAGCTATCCATGGAAAATTTTCTGAGTGTTACTTTGTATATGTTGCTGAAAAATGAGTCATTTTTTTTTATCCGCAGAAGAACTACATGTAAAAGGTCTCAAACAATACCATAAGACAATAGATATAATCTTGATTTTTTATATTTTTTTTCATATTATTTTTTACACTACTCCTTATACTATTAGTCATATCACTTTTTTCCTATCACTTTCTCTCACTTAATCATAACCATTAAAAAATGGTATGAAAAGTAGTGTATAAAGATAGTAATTTTCCATAGAAAAACTAATGAGTAATAATCCAAACACTCTTTGGAATTATATATATATATATATATATATATATATATATATATATATATATATATATATATCAATAACGCTCTAGTCTTCAAAGAACCAGCAAAACAAATTGACATTAGACATTAGCAACCCTTACAAAGTATAACTTCACCATATTTAATAAATATTTCATACAAAGTAACCTATAATTAGTCACAAAGATAGAACCATCAAAAGTCTAGTTACATAATGATAATATCAACATAGTAAAGTACACACGTTGAAACACAAAAAGAACATTAGTTATTTTTAACTAGAGTTGTACCTCAGTCAAAATATCGATTTCCAAAGCCTCTACTTCCAACAAGCTTAGATGGAAGAGACCCATTGGCACACCCTATGGTAAGGAGAAAAACATTCAGCTCAGGAAGAACAAATTGGTCTAGAAACCAAATCTTGTGTTTCAACGATTTCCAAAGCCTTTGCTAGTTTAGGAAGATGCAACATAACAATATTTAATTGCTACTAATCATAACAAGTCCAAACAAAATAAACTCCCCTGATTATAATCAAAAGACACTTAGTCAATTTTATAACATTTTCTAATTCTCAAATTCCAGCTTAAAGTTGTGCCACTAAAGGGCATTAACAATTGCCACTAAAGTGCAAGTTCTAAATTCTGCAGTGAAATGCCAAGTTCTAAATTTCTATCCTGAACCCTCCATTTCCCTTTATTTACAACTAGTGGATTCACAGGCACTACATTTTTTATTTCTTGTTTATCTTTGTAAAGTAAATGTAAATTATTAATTAAGATATAAAAAATGTAAATGAAAGAATGAGGTTGACAGAGTGGATTATGTTTTTGGGGCAGGAGTTGTAGAAAAGAATGCAAAACGTGGTGGTTATATGCACGTTTACAGTTGTGGGAGAGAGGAAAGAGGTTGAGAAGTTTTCAAACTTCCTATGCAAGTGAACTTGAGATAGCATAGTGCCTTTGTTTACAGTTTTGCCCCGATGGAAAGATGTAAAAAAAATTAAAACGAACGGTAAATTTGGAAGAATAAAGTTGGACACCAAAAACAGGCATCGCCTATATTATTAGTAATAGATAACAAATTTATATTCCCAGTTAAAGATAAATCTATATAAATTTATATTCTTTCAGCATTAACAGTACAATCTAATTCTATATGACAGGAGAAATTTCTTTATCTTCCCAGTAACAAATTCAAAGATAACAAGATTAGAACCCTCAAATCCCTAATTCATTGCACCACAGAGCCAATAAGGTAGACAGTGGATGATGAACGCTTGGGGATGGTGGACGATGGACGATGGACAACAACTATGAACGGTGGTGTCATGACCCAAACTTGGGAGCCATAACCGGCACATAGGATGGACTAGCTATCCTAGCAAACCTAATAAGTCCATCAAACATAATATAATTCATAAACAAATTTTGTAAAAAATTCGATAGAGTTTCCCTTAAAAATTGTACATCCCTAGATTAGAAAATCCAATCCATTCCAATATATATTCATACACATATACTCAGATTTCCAAACAATTAAAGCATTTACACAATGCACAACATAAGTATATCTATATCTATGCATACACCCTAAACTAAACCAACACAATAGAAGCTAGATCATTTCTGTAGATAATGGAGTACATCTAGAATTTAATATATGATCCGAATATACCAAAATGAACAAAATACAGGCAACAAAAAGGAGGTTACCCACACAAAAAGAGTGTTAGGCTCACCATGAGACAACTGCTCCTATCAAGCTGGAAAGCCTAGACCTTACTCACCACTAGTACCTGAAAAATATTTAGATAATAGAGTGTGAGTCACAAGACTTAGTGAGAGATAATATATCTATAATGGGAATAGAACAAGCTCATGCACATTTTTCAATTAATCAGTGTCACAACTTTCCAAATATAAACATAACAACAATTGTAGTCAAAATAGTGTAACTGAGTATAGCCAGAAAACATATTCCTTCAACAATTGTACTTTGGATAATTCTTCAAATAATAACAAAAGAATATTAATCTATATACAACAACAACAACAACCAAATCTTTTTCCACTAGGTGGGGTCAGCTACATGGATTAAACGACGCCATTGTGTCCTATCATAAACCAACTCTTCAAAAATGTCATTCAAATCTAAATATTTTTTAATCGTTTCACCTATAGTCTTTCTTAGTCTCCCTTTACCTCTAGCTATAGGGCTATCCTCCACCTGATCTATTCTTTTTACAAGAGCTTCTAAGGGTCTTCTCCATACATGTCCAAACCACCTAATGCGAGATTTTTTCATCTTTTCCACAATAGGTGCTACCATTACTTTCTCTTTAATGCATTCATTCCTAATCCTATCTTGTCTTGTCTAGCCATACATCGAGCACAACATCCTCATCTCAGCAACATTGATCTTATGCCCTTGCTAACTTTTTACCACTTAACATTCGGTACCATACAACATCGCGAGCCTTATAGCTGTGCATTAAAATCTACTCTTAAGCTTGAGAGGCACTTTTCTATCACAGATAACTCCTGAAGCATTCCTCCATTTTATCCATCCAGCTTGAATCCTATGATTTACTTTTCCCTCTATCTCTTTGTCTTTTTGTATGATAGATCCAAGATACCTAAACCGTGTGACTTGTGGTATGATATGGTCTCCAATTTTCACCGCTAAGCTAGTATTAGCATGCTTCTTACTGAACTTACATTCCATATACTTCATCTTACTCCTGCTTAAATGGAAGCCATGTTCTTCCAAACCTCATCTCCATAGCTCTAGCTTCCCATTTGTTTCCTCTCTTGACTCTTTAACTAAGACTATATCATCTGCAAAAAGCATGCATTGTGGCACCGACTCTTGGATACGCACAGTAAGCACATCTAAGACTAAGGTAAAAAGATATAGACTCAAAGTTAACCCTTGGTGTAGTCTTATAATTATAAGAAAATATTCTGTGACCCCACCTTGTGTTCTCACACTAATTTTAGTCCCATCATACATATCTTGGATTTCTCGGATATAAGTGATATAGACTCTTTTCTTCTCCAGAGCCTTCCACAAGACCTTTCTCAGTACCTTATCATAGGCTTTTTTCAAATTAATGAAAATCATGTATAGGTCTTTTTGCTTCTTTCGATACCTCTCCATCTATCTTCATAGAAGATAGATTGCTTCCATGGTTGACCTTCCAGGCATAAAACCAAATTGATTCTCTGAAATATGAGTCTCATCTGAATCTCCGTTCAATTACTCTTTTTCATAACTTCATGATATGACTCATGAGCTTAATACCTCTATAATTTGCACAGTTTTGTATACATCCTTTGCTCTTATAAATAGGGATTAAAGTGATTCTCCTCCATTCATTTGACATTTTCTTAGATGTCATTATCTCGTTAAACAACTTTGTGAGCCAGCTTATACCTTTCTCTCCTAGGCACTTCCATACCTCAATAGGTATATTATTCGGTCTGACCGCTTTTCCATTATCCATCCTCTTCAATGCTTCTTTTACCTCAAATTTTTGAATTCTATGATAAAAGGTTTTATTTTAATCCTTCTCTCTAGTGTTTAGAATGTCCGAGTCCCTTAAAGTCTCATGTCCCTCATTAAATAACTTGTGAAAATAACCCTTCCATCGATCCATGATGTCTTGTTCCATGACCAAGACTTTACCCTCTTCATCCTTAATGCATTTCACTTAATCCAAGTCTCTTGTCTTCCTTTCCCTACTTTTAGCAAGCCTGTAAATATTCCTTTCTCCATCTTTGGTGCCCAAAGAATAATATAACTCGTTGAACGCTTTAGTCTTTGCCTCACTCACTGCCTTCTTAGTATCTTTTTTAGTTGCCTTATATTTTTCCTAATTTTCATCGTTTTTACACACGTGTCAAGCTTTATAACATTCACTTTTAACCTTAACCTTATCTTGTACACTTGTGTCCCACCACTAAGATTCTTTATCCTTGGGTCTAAAGCCTCTTGATTCACCGAGTGTCTCTTTTGCTACCTTCCTAATCCTTTTAGTCATCTTGTCCCACATATCATTAGCACTCCCTTGCACCTCCAAAATCTATTCCTCCATAATCATCCTCTGAAAAAGCATTTGTTTTCCTCCCTTCAGTTGCCACCATTTGCTCCTTGGGACTTTGTCTCGACAATTTCTCCTTACTCTTATCTTAACCCATACATCCATAAGCAAAATCTTGTGTTGGGTAGTCAAGCTCTCTCTAGAAATGACTTTACAATTCATACAAAGCTTTCTATTTATATGATCAAGATACGAAGGGAGGTTAACAATCTAAAACAAATCAAATGCCCACTTTTCACAGACTTTTTCAAAACTACACGTGTGTACTAAATTAACAGACTAACACCACCCTTGTTAGCTAGGGAAATGAAACTAGTCATATCGGCCAAATTTATGTGTCGGGCTAGAACCACCCCTACTCACTAGGGTATTCCAAAACATGGTGCACCAAGGCTAATGCCAACTGCTACTAGCTACAATGTTTTGTCAAAGTTTCCTCCCACAAAAATATATGCATATGCGCAAAACGCAATTCATGTTCCATTGTCTCATTCAAGAGGTCAAAATAAAATTTATTATTAATATCATATTTTAAAGCATACCAAAGGATTTCATATTCATTTTTTACATCAATAGCTCAAAGGTACTCATATCATATATCAAGGGAATAATTTCAAAGGTGCTTGTCCCAAGATTTACTTAGACTCTAACAATTGAGAAAGTTTGAATCTTTTCCAAAACTCTTTATGAGAGGTTAAAATGATTTTTCTAAGTACTCCTTGTAATATCATCAAATCTCACTTTTCAAAAATCTCAATAAATGCCAATTGTAGAATAAAGCACACAAGTCATAGAGCTAAAAGGGTGAGAATAAGCATGTAAAAAGGATTTAGAAACTTAAAAACATGTCATGGAGTATATAATCAACTTACTCTAGAGGTCAAACCATGTGGGTCCAAAGGCTATGTTGCTATAGAACTAACGGAAGGATCTTCTGCAAATCTAAGATCACAAACATCATAATCAAGAGTGTAACCAACATTCAAAACCAAGAATTAACCCAAAATAACTTCTATTTCAAAATCCCTAATTCAAACCCTAGCTCCTCATAATAGCAACCTCAAATCTTAATACCCGTTGTAAAATCTAACTGAATATGTGAAATGGAAGAAGTTGTGAGTCTTAAGACAACCTTTAAAAGCCAAACAACCAAGAGGAAGGAGTGGGTAGGTTTAGGTCTCACCCAAATCGTAGCACTTAGCTCTAAACAGAATCTCCAATAAGTAATAAGAATAGCGAAATGCAATTAGCCACTCAAAACGCACATAAATCAAGCATGAACTTGAAAGGAAGAGTGGGTTTCCATGGAGAAGGTGGAGGGAAGCTTAAAGGATAAAATAGAGAAGATGGAGAGGAATGTCGTATCATATGAAGGGTTAGTAAAAAATATGATGGGTTGGACAAAGGTTCTGGAGTGTGGTGGTCTTTTGGCTTACTCTACACACTACTTATTTATATTTCTTCATTAACTTTTAAACATAAATGTCCCCTTATTTGGATTCATATCAAATATCAAGAAAACCAAAATCCTTAAGAATCAAAAGTTAAAACTTGGGTTCTAGTTCAAAATAGGACTTCTAAAACTCCCCATCTTCAAAACGAGTAGGTTAAAAGGTATAAAATGTTAGTCATGGCAACCATCACCCAAGAGGGGTGAATTGGGTGGTTACAGATTTTTAAAACACCATTAAGAAATTAAGCATTTTGAAACCAAGATGAATAATATTCAAGTAAACATATAAAAGTAAAGCATCAAAATAAAGAAATAGAGTTGAGAAGAGCAAACATAAAGATTTATTTAAGTTCAATTACCAACTACTTGTGGCCTACATCCAGTGCCCAAGCTTAACTTGAGATTTTCTTCACTATCTCCTAGACTTTACGAGTGCTAGGAAAACCTTTGTACAAGCAAGAGCGCTCCTCACACCTTGGGATCATCCACCCTTGTGCTAGAGTCTCTAACTATTTACGCTTCACAGGTGCTTGAAAAACTTTTACATTCAAGAGAACTCACAACACCTTTGGGATACCTCACCTTTTATGTTTGAGCCTCACTACAAGGGATACCTCATTTTTTTCTCTCTTGAGAGATACTTCACCCTCTTACAATGATTTTAAGATGAAGAGAAAGATTAGAAACTCTCACAAGAGTAGATATATAACTTGAAGAACAAAAGAATAGAAAGATTTTACAATAAAGAGCTCAAAATATGATTTTGATTATTTAAGGATCAAATCAAGTGTTTTAGTGTTGTAAAAGTGTTAATCTACACTTATTTATAGAGCCCAAGTGATAAAATAATTCTTGATAGTGTTTAGAAATGATTTTCTATGAAATCTAATCGTTTATAGCCATTTGGAGCATTTTATGGGGTGTTTTATTTGAATAAATGCGTGTTTATTCGAATAACACACTTTGGTTTCAAAATCTAACTTTAAATGGTCATAACTTTTTCATTTCTCATCTCTTTAAAGCAAATGACCACTCATTGAAAATATCTTTGAGTTTATTTTCAAATGAAAAAAGTTTCAAAACAAAACTCAAAGTACTTTGAAAGTTATGATCATAACAAAAGGTTGACTTTTTAAAACTCAAACTTGACTATTTTTCATAGTTTTTAACTACCACTATGACTAGTTTTTCAAAACATGTTTGTTGGGTATTTTAGCATGTAAGAACCATTTGTAAAGATTTAAAAACATATTTGATCTCTTTTCTTATAAAACCTCTATCTTTACATAGGAGAAAGCCTAAAAGAAAAATATATCAACTCTAGTCTTTCGGTTTCTTGATATAATCCAAGCTTCCAAAAATTTCTTCTCTTCAAATCTTGCAAATGCTTGAAACATCTTATCATTCTCATTCTTCTTGAGTCGAACATAATTGTGATCTTTTACTTTCTTGTTGCAATGCTTACTCTTGGTACTTGGACTATCCTACAAAGTATTGCTCATTTAAACAAACATAGTCAGTCCAAATTCATAATTCAATAACCTCATATGCATGATTCATAAATGTATAACTCTAGTTAGTTTAACATACATATAATACTTTTATAGACATATCTAAATAAGATATTTATCAATTACTAATAGATATGTTCTATATAGGATACAGCAAAGAACACTTTGTACATTTTCATTTAAAAAGAGTTAAATTCAATATTAATTTAATACCACTGATATAACATATTATTGGATATATCCTATAAAAGATGCTATAAAGAATATGCATGATTCTTATATGAAATATTACAGGATAGAGTACATGATCATGCATGATCCAATATAATCTATTAAGTACATCTATGTAGCGTAAGCATCATTCTTTTTAGTTTGTATTTGTCATCATCAAAACTTAACATATTAAATCATTGGAACAAAATTATTTTCACAATCTCCCCCTTTTTGATGATGACAAATAACCAAAAAATATATGTTGAGCAATATAAGCATATCAAACAACAAGTACAAGAACATATTTTTCTTTCCAATTCTCACTCCCCTTATTTGACATCAACAAAAAGGCTTAGAAAAGAAAAATAATATTTTCTCTCCCCTATAAATAAAACTCATGTTGCCAAAAAGAGTAAGATCATCAAAACTAAAAACTTCTTTAAGTTATTCAAAACATAACTATCTCCCCCTATTTGATTCTACATATGATTCAATAATAGAGAGATGAAACAAGCATGCTTTCAAGATATAAAAGATTATTCATGCAACATTTGTCATATTTTGGTACATCAATATTTAACATATGATAGTAATAAAATACTTCATGTCAAACAAGGATGTAATCCAAGATATATAAATAACTTAAGAGTTAGGCTCCATTTCATTGAAGCACAAGATTGATAAAGTGAAATATGTATGCCAAGACCAAGTAAATACATTACCATAAAGTAAAGCAAGACAAAAGATTTTTATTCTTAATCCATTAATCAAAAACCAGTTTAAAACATCTTCCTCTTTCAATTTTTTTTTTACAAGAACACATTATATTTTCAAAAGCATCTTAGAAGGGTAGAGATGTTTTATATTAAAACTACATATTCCTTGAGAGTGATCAAACCGAAGTCAAAGAAACATCTAAAAGTACACCTCCTCTCTTTCCCATTGAACAAGAGCCTTGAGAAGATAAAAAACTTTGAAGAATAAGGCTTATCTTTTGAAGTATCAAGATAAGCTCTATAGAATATTTCAAAAGATTAATTTAGAAACTTTCTTAAACATTCTCTCAAGATTTAATAAAAATTTTCAAAACAAATGAAGAAAGTACTACATTTATAGTACATATCCAATGATTTCTAAATTTTAAAGACAATTAGGTGGTGAAAATACTTTCAAAGTCTTAAGACAAGTTCAAATGATTCTCAATGATATGAAACTTGAAAAGCTTCTTTCAAATATAATAAGGGATTTTGCTTTAAAAACTTTTTAATCAGATTAGAAACTCTTTTCAAAACAAGAGCATGGTTCTCATGGGTGTTATACCACTAAGAAACCATAGATCATAGATGTCAAATATTCATCTTGATGAAATATGCAATAGGGATCAAAGCATGTATAGAACTAATATCATCCACCCTATATGCAATGACAAAAATAGTAAGTTAATATCCAATTAGGTACTTTGTCAATGCTAAGCATACTTCTCATGTAAGGAAAGTATCTAGTCATTTAAGATCAATTTATCAATAAGTATCATACAATCCATAGCATATAGAATACCACAATAGCTTAGGAATAGAGATACTTATTGATTTAGATAGAGAGTGGTGCTCTTTATTTATTGGCCCTTTTTTTGAGTTTTCTTCCTTTGAATACTTCATTCCATTGAACTAGAAGAAAGTATCATTTATATTCCTCTTCATTTGAACTCCATTCAACTCTTCTCATTTATCCACATAAGCTTGTATATAAAAAATTTGATGGCTATATTTGAAACACATAGAGAGACTTGCAATCAAAAGTTCTCTCAATCATAAGCTATCATCAAATATCATTTAAACCCATTTACAAGCATAATTTAGGTTGATATATAATGTAAAGCATGTACCACATTATCAACTATGCGATGTTAACTCTAACGAGAACAAAAGAATGATATATGCGCTTGAATCCAAAAGCATAGTTTAAGCATTTTCAAAGCAAAATTCAAGTTTATCAAGCAAAACTTGATCATCATCAAAATATATATAAGCATTTTGGGAAAAACAATGATCATGTAGGCATGTAAAGGCATAAAAACAACTCTCTACTTCTCCAAATATCATATGATATTCAATTTAAAGTATAAGTAAGGATAAGAGATTGATGTCACCAAAAGTGTACTCTTTGAGTTTTTGTAGGTGACTCCAACTTCCATGTCTCAAGGTTCCTTGAGAATGTTATGGTTCTCCATGCCATTCTTTTTATGTTTTCATCACTCTTGGAGAACTTGGACCATTTCAAATTTTTTGAATCTCAAGTACAAAAGTTGTATTTTACTTCAGTGTATACTTGAGCTAATAGTCACCCTACAACATAATTCAAAGTACTTTTTTTGGTATCCACTAATTTTGGATCCATAAAGGTTAGTCATTGATTATTAATTCATTATGCTATCATAAAGATCAGTTTTTTCATAGTATGTAAGTTAAGCACAACAAATTAAATAATTAATTATCATTAAGCACATAGCCAATAACATGCTTACTTTCATGATATATAGACAATTTAAAGTATAGAAAACATACATAATTATAGAATACCCTATGATCAAGAAAAATGTAGGATAGTAAGCAAAAGGTGTAACAAGAATGAACATAATCATGTGTTATATATAATATTAAACTTTTACTAAGTACACATGATTCTATCCATTACCTAAGGCCTACAAGGAATATACCTCATATTCATTGTCATTTTAAATGAATGTGCATAAGAGGTAAAAGCTTTTGATACCTTGGCCTTGGTAACCAAAGAAACTCTTTTCCTTACCCATTGCTTCTCTTTTGGTGTTTTGAACTTTACAAGTTCTACATTATGCATGTGAGAAGTTTCAATTGAAGGATCCTTGCCTTCATGACCAAGATGTCTATAATTAGATTTTGGAAGCATTCTCCTTGATGACTCCTCTTTCCTTTAACCAATTAGTCTATTCTTTTGAGAATTTTTTTGCATAGTTGAAATATTAGGAGGACTTTTTGGTATCCACTTCATCTTGGGTCCTTGACTGTTAGTACTAGGACCTTTAAGATCTTTAGGAACTCATACCATACTATTTCTCATATAATGATTTTTTCTATAATTGCACAAATGAAAAATATGTTCTAAATGACCACAAAAATTACAAACAATTGAATTCAATGATGAATTGGTCCTTTAAAGATCATCTTTGAAAAACTTAAGTCTTTTGTTATTTTTACATTCTAAACTATTTTTGCCATAAGCCTTACTTGAATTTTCATGTGGAATAACATTAATTTTATTCTCATTAATAAGCATCGAATGTAAGTATTTAGAATCATTAGCTTTGGCAATTTTGAAAGATAAGTCCCCAACTTGATTTTCTAAATCAATGCACTTTTCACAAAAAGTTGAAGTTTCAAATTTCAAAAACATTTCCTTATCAAGAAAAACATATTCATTTTTCAAAGTCCTAATTTCGTTTTCAATGGAGGAAATGTTTTCCAAACAAGATAAGTTATTCTTTTCTAAAAACAATAAGTCATCATACAATTCATCATAGGCACATTATAGCTCATCATAGGAAGGACTATAATCTAATTTAGGATTATTTACCTCAAAGTCCTTTTTAGCCATATAGGAAGTAATCTCAATTTCTAGCATACTTGGTTTTTTAAGAGAATCATCATCTTCTTCATTATTGTCCATCAAAGATTCAAGAACATCTTCTATTTCAATTTTAACTTGCTTTGCCTCTTCTTCAAATTGAGCACCATCATCAACAAGAGGCATTGAGCTCATTTTCTTACTTTGAACATCTTCTTGGGGGTATTTTTCATGACAAGCTTCCTTCAATGACTTTTGCTCTTCTTACATTCTATATACAAATTTATGCACAAAATCATTGTTAGCAATATGAAGAGCATCAAGGGTGTCCAAAATTTCTTTGGCACTAAAGCAATTCTTAATTCTAACTTAAGCATAATGATTTAAACTACTTGTCAAGATTTGCATTACTTTAATATTTAAGGAAAAAATATTTCTTGTCATAAGCATTCCGAATTTGTTTTGATTTGCAAGTAAATCCATCAAGCACAACATCCCACAAATCCAAATCAATAGACTGCATATAAAATTCTATTTTAGCTTTCCAATAAACAAAATGCACACCATCAAAGAATGGTGGTTTATCAATTTCAAAACATTTCATTTTGAAAAGCTTTCAATGATTGCCAACAAATAAGGATCTTTAACTCTAAGTAGTTAAGCTTTTCAATAGAGCACAAAGCTCTGATACCACTTTTTAGTCATGACAACCATAACCCAAGAGGGGGTGAATTGGGTGATTACATATTTTTAAAATACCATTAAGAAATTAAGCATTTTGAAGCCAAGATTAATAATATTCAAGTAAGCATGTACAAATAAAGCATCAAAGTAAAGATATAGTTGAGAAGAGCAAACACAAAGATTTATACTGGTTCAGCCACTAACCACTTGTGGCCTACATTCAGTCCCTAAGCTTAACTTGAGATTTTCTTCATTATCTCATAGACTTCACGAGTGTTAGGAAAACCTTTGTACAAGTAAGAGCATTCCTCATACCTTGAGATCCTTCATGCTTATGTTAGAGCCTCCAACTCTTCAAGCTTCACAGGTGCTTTAAAAACATTTACATTCAAGTGTACTCACAACACCTTTGAGATATATCACCCTTTGCATTTGAGCCTTACTACAAGGAATACATCACTATTTTCTCTCTTGAAGGATACTTCATGTTGCTAAGTGGCCTCAATACTCAAGAGGGAGGGTGAATTGAGTATGTAAAAAGTTTTTGCAAATCTGTTCATAAAACACTTGATTACCAATTTTTGTTGAAGCTATTGATTGATTGAAGTAAATAGATAAATGAGATTGATTACTTCACTCACAAATAAATAAATAAACCAAAGTAGAGAGTATTCAAGCAAGAAGATAAATATAAACCACAAAGTAAAAAGATAGAGTTGAGAATATCAAACACAAGATTTATCCTAATTCAGCCACCAAACCACTTGTGGCCTACATCCAGTCCTCAAGCAATCACCCGAGATTTTCCACTATATCTTCAAGCTTCAAAGCTGCTTGACGACCTTTACAATTGAGAGCACTTAACACACCTTGGGATACCTCACCCTTGTGCTTGAGCCTCAAACAGGGATACCTCATCCTTTACAACTTTCGAGGGATGCCTCACCCTCTTTACAACCAAGGGATACCTCACCCTTTTCTCTAGAGGGATACCTCACTCTCTTTACAATTAAGGGATACCTTACCCTTTTTCTCTAGAGAGATACCTCACCCTCTTAACAGGAAATCAAAATGTATAAGAAAGATAAACTCTCAAAAGAGTGCATAATACAAATTGAAGCTCTATGGGTATCAAGGATTCACACTTTAAAGCTCAAAAGAGGGGTTTGGAGAAAATGGTAGTGAAACATGAATTTGATGCACAATAATGATTTTCATATTGTCCTCCCAACCTTTCTTTGATGCCCAAACACTTTCATTTATAGCCCAAATCAATTTAGAGCAGTTGGTAGTTGTTGGGGGCATTAAATGCTCCAAAAGAGCAGTTGGAAAATGTTTTCTACTATCCCAAATAACAGATTATTGGTTCCAATAACATATTATTTGGTTTCTCATAACATATTATTAGTTTTGTCTAACAGATTATTTGTTTCATCAGGAAACACTGTAGCACGAAAATAACAGGTTATTTGGCACCCCTAATCGGTTAGGAACATTTAAAAACTAAGAGGGAACGTTCCCAACATGCAAATAACTTGTTATGGACTTTCCATAACACATTATTCATTTTAAAACATCAATTTTAACGTTTCTGCCAAGGTGAATAACCTGTTATGGATTTCAAATAATCTGTTATTTGAAATCACATAATCAGTTATTGTTCTCAGATAATCTGTTATACAAAATACCTAATTTGTTATTGGTTCATCAAGAAAACAAGATTTTTAAAGGATTTCATAACCAAAATTTCCCAAATCATTTTCAATCTTTCTAAAAACATTTTCCACATACTTGAAGAGTATTTTCACAAATATGAAACATGGTTTTCTTTTCATCCTTTCTAAAAATATTTTGCTCAAAATTGATCAACATAAAATATGATTTTGTAAATAGATCAAAGTTAAATGGAAACAAAACATGATCTAGTGCGATTCCTATTACCTTTACATAAGATCTAAGTTCTATAAGCTATTCTTGAAGAACTTGGGACTTGATCTTTTGTATTTCCATTCCTTTCTTGTTTGTTATCATTAAAACCATTGCTTTAGTCAATGCCAATTACATTCTCCCCCTTTGTGATGATGACAAACAACCATTGAGAAAAGAGTTAGTTCAAATAAATTGGAACTCACAAAAGGTGTTAGAGACTTACTCCCCTCTATTTTTCAAGAGGTGATTAGATCAGATATGTACAACTCTCTCTTAATTTTGGAATCCCAAGATCATTGAATTTGCACCTTTTTCGTTTTACCTTTTCTCAATGACTCATAAACTTCTCCCATTTTTGTCATGATCAAAAAATTATGCAATAAAGAGATTTTGACAAAGAGAGAAGTAATAATATAACCTTAAATACCAAACCATTGCCATTCAACAATTATTCAGTGATAATCCATCAACAATGTAACCAGATCAGCAGTATATTCATGTCAACAAACCATCCATTGCAAAAATATCCAAGTCATACTAAAACAGCATATCAAAGTCATACTATGGTTAAGCAATGTCATAATCTAAGACAATGAGTAGCATATCCAAAAGATAACCTATTATGGTTAGATGAGCCTTAATCATAATAACATAGCTAAAACAGAAAAATATTAGCTAAATAAAAGAGATCCATGCCTAAGCCCCATCATTTTGTGGTGGTGGAAGGCAACGCTCAATGTTGTCCAAGTGGTCATAGATGACTCCAATGCTATACTCCTGATAAGCTCGAAGATCCATAATCTGGGCTTGAATGCTTGCTAGGGTAGCTAGGATGCGGTTTTCATTGGTGGCTGGAGCCACTTCCATAATTACATCAGCAGGGGCAGCAGGAAGTTCTTCTTCTTGTGGGGTTGCATCATGCTCAACACCATAAACCCAAACACCATTAACCATCTTGATTTTCATGCGATTTATGGAAGCCTGTGCAAATTTGTTGTCTTGGTGGTAATGGAAGTTAGGTCATGGTTTTGGAGACCAAGGAGATGAGAGGTGTAAGATTTTGGAAGAATTTATGGGTTGTAATCAGTGGAAAGTTATGGAAAGTGATGGAAAATGTGTTTGAATGGTGGATTTTGGTTGGATTTTAGGTGGGTGATGAGTTTGAATGAGTGGGTGTAAGTGGGTACTTGAGGAAGAGGATGACAATGGAAGTTTGGGTCGTGAATGATGAGGGGAGGTCACATTTTTTTGTTTTAATGAGCACAATAATCGGTTAGAGCATTGTGGTAACTGATTATTTTCGTGGGGAGTTAAAAAGGGAGGCCACGGGTTGAGCAAATAATCGATTGGGGTTTCGAGCTAACCGATTATCTTCGTTTGAGATAAAAAAAATGTGAGGTCCTTGTGAGCTGAAATAACCAATTATGGCATGGAGTAATCGGTTAGTGTGAAGAGAAATCAAATGAGGAACTCTCGGTTAGCCTCAATAATCGATTAGGACTTGTTCTTAATTAGTTATTTTTGTGGTCCACACCAAAAATGTTGCCTTTGTTTATTTAAATAACAGATTAGGAATGGCTCCTAACAGGTTATTCTCGTGGACCTCCAATAGATTGAGCCTCTGTTTGCTTCAATAACAGATTAGGAAAAGGCTCCTAACAGGTTATTTGTGGTCTCCAGGAGCCTAAAAATACCTCTATACTTGGTTAAAGAGGTCTTGTAATTAGTTATCTTCATGGAATGAAAGACTAGCAGCCTCTAACTTTGTGAATAATAGGTTAGGTACTTCTCCTAACCAGTTATTTGCCTTGACAAAAGTTAGAATCACACACCCCAGGAGTCAGTAATTGGTTACTTTCTTCCTATAACTGATTATTGTACTTCCAAAATTAGAAAATCTCTAAGAAATCAGTCCTTAAAACATCAGCTCATGCCATCTTGAGAGTGATATTTGCTTGGCCTCATTTTTATTAACACAAACCACCATAAGTGCAACTCAAAAATTGATTTCTTTAGCAAGAGCTTGAGATTTAAAAGTTGGGGGACTTAAGTATGGATTAAGCACCTTCAAAACAAACTTGGGAGAAACTTCAACGCTTAAGTCAGTATTGTATTTCAAAAATCACTAAAGCAAGATAATTATGCATGGAGTTCAATAATGCAGCAAACTAACTAATTATGCTACAAAGTGACAAGTTATGCATCAAAATGACATATCATGCAGTAAATGACAGATTATGCAACTAAATATCACATTATGCAATAATATGACAAATTATGCAACAAAGTATCATATTATGCAGCAGCATTACATATTGTGCAATAAAATATCACATTATGACAAGTTATGCAGCAAAATTATGATTTTTAACTAGAGTTAGATGCATGATTGATCTAATATATCTAGTTCAAAGATATTTTCATCAAATATGCTATTTCAAACAAGAGGTGAACTTATCTAGCATATTATCACATGTAGAGATATTTTCAAGATATAAAGCTAGAAAAGTACTACTTTGAAGCAAGTTACAGCATAAAACATGTCTCCATTTATCCAAGGTTGCAAGTCTAAGCTTCTTGGAGACAAGGAAGAGAACATGAAGTATTTTATGAACTTGTACTTATAGCATCCACTTTTGAGATTCCAAAGTCAGTTCTTGGCCTTCAAGCACATCTACAACACACTTCAATTTTTGACTTTTGGTATCCAAATTTTCTTGGGTCTTTGTGTGTTAACTTTTGGTAAAGTGCCTTTGGGAACCCAAATCATTTTAGTCCCAACCTTAGTGTTCAAGTTTTTCCTAACATTGTATGTAGAAGTACTATGCCCTTTCCTCCCACAATGAAAACATTTGATGAAAGGGCTACTTGATGTACTTAAGGAAACAAAGAAATTCTTGAGAAACTTTTGTTGGTTATTAGGATTATACCCTAAACCAATATTTTGAAAAACATATCTTTGTTTCCCTAACAATACATTCAAGTTATCTATTCGAAAAGTAAATTTTGAAAAAGTATTTTTCAAATCCTCAATCTCAATTTCAAATGTTTTACATGATAAGCAAGATGAAGGTGTAGGTGCATTATCATATGAAGGGCATATTATGCATGAAGAATTTGCATCAATCAACCCAAGAGTTTCATTTTCTAATTTCTATTCCTCAATTTCTTTATTTAAAGTAGAAATTTGATTTTCAAATGAGGAAATTATTTTCTTTGAACATGAAATAATTTTTGAAAGCCTCGTAGATTCATTATGTAATTCTTCAAATGCATCTTATAATTTATCATAGGAAGGGGAATAATTTGATTCAGAATTTGAGGATGTTACCTCTATGTCATCTTCATCTTCCTCTTCTCCTCTAGTTGTAACGCCCCTCTTCCAAGGGAACGTCACATGGTCGATTACAATGCGGAAATAAAGTTAGGTGAGTTGAGACCCGGTCCATTTTAATAAGACGCGTATATTCACTAGATTATAGTTGGGTATTTTAATTGGCGGTTATGTTATATATATATACATTTTTTTTCTTTTTAATTAGTAACCATGTTGACGAGACATCAATGGAAATAAAAGATCAAACAGAAGTAAAACATGCATAGGAATTAACATCTGCACCATCATATATATATATATATATATAAGTTTATCAAAACATTTAGTTACAAGCCTGGTACATCAAAAGCAAAGCTATACCTGCCCCCAAAGTATTACATACACATCCCCACGGTATCAGAATTTACAGCCCACTACAAACAAAACATCGGGCCCCCAAAATAAAATACTTGGTAGCCTTCAGTAGCTACGAGTAACATCAATCCCTCAAGTGAGGAGGAATCGTGTCAGGATCCTCTTCGGTCCTCTTCGGGGTCGTCCTCGGGGACTTCCTCGGGATCTTCCTCAGGATCTTCCTCATCATCAGAGGAAATCACCATAGGAATAGCAGAGACACGGGACGGGGCCCGAGCTGTAGAACGAAAAGAGTCCTCTCTCGGAGTGAAGTAACGATCGCCCCACATCTCACGTATTGGTAGGCTGAAACTCCAAATGTAGGCTGATACACCAGGTGAAGACAGTGGTTCGTGGCGTCTCCAGGCTAGTGATATCGAGACATCTCCCGTGTAGACACGGCGTTCGAATCGTAGTTGATATACCAAAGACTCGCCCTCCTAAGAAAGTCAGACGTACATCTCCCAAAAATCTGTGCGTACGGGGCTCCATAGTCTTCTGTGGTCGCTCAGTCAAGGTAAGGCCAAAAACCAGGGAAGTTGGGAGCTTCCGGTTCCTCACGGTTGTCTTCGATGAGACGCAATGTACATATAAACGAAATGGAGAGACAGGAAGGAAAAAGAGGTAAGACATCCTTCCATCATTACCAATTATAGCATCAAGAAACCAAACGGCGCAAAGCGCCCACATAGCATTTACAACAACAGTAATAGTAATAGACATTCAAGAGCAGTTATGAATCAAGTAGACAGTTCCAGGCAGTCATAGGTATATCAACAATATATCAATGCCAAACCATAATAATGATAAATGCAAATGATGCACGGACTCTTTACACATGAGCCCTCAATAATCAAGATCCTACTCCATGGAGCTAGACACAAAACACTCGGAGAGAATGATCGAGGAGACATGCCGATCTCGTCGGCCATAAAAACAAGTGCTTTCCGAAAAATAATCACTCATTTTGCGCAACAAGGCTTTATACAAAGAAAGATTCTCACAAGATCTCGATATAGGATCGTGGCCGGTCAGGATCGTTGGTGCGTTTGCATCGGTTTGTCTCACGGTCCCGGAGGGGCTACCACCGCCCTTTGTGAAACACCCGCGCCCCAACGCCCTCAAGGCCAACTACGGGACCCCACTTGTCTATTCGCACCCGCACTAAGGTGTGTTCAACTCCTAGGCAACTAGGCCTTACGACAAATCCAATGGACAAATCACAATGCATACAGACTCTATGCATAATCATGTATGATCATTATCACATACTATTCCATCATATGTGATAATTTGCCAAAGTAAGAATTGATACAGTCAATGGTCTCTCTCAAGGACCCACAATAGCATAATATTGTCATTAAATAGATCAATACCCTTTTCAAAACGTATTATGAGTTCTTGCTTAGATTTAGCTTTACTTACAGGGTTTGTCTCTAAAGGAATTCTTTTAGTTAACTTAATTCCTCTTAGGTAATTTATTCATATGCCCTTAGAAGGTTATTCTAAGATCTCATAATCTCACACTCTCATGTTCTTCCCTGTTTATGCATCCCTAAGTAATTTCTAGTCATCCCATTTATTTATGATCAATATTCCTCTATTAGTCCCAAGGTTTTGGGTCCAAGAAACTACACGGTCGGAATCACAAATTGAGTCACAGATTTCAATTACTAGGTGTTGGGTGATAAGTATACGTTTGAATTCGACAGAGACTACGTTTTATGAATGGTTGAAGTTGCCATTCGACGAAGAATAATGTAACAGGAGGAGGAAAGAATGGGAAACACATTTTATAATAGGATTGGCAAGAAATCATTTTCTGTCGGGTGGGGGTTCTGTCGGACGAAGAAATCATTTTCTGTCGGGTGGGGGTTCTGTCGGACGAAGATCAAAACTGTCGAATGGGGGTTCTGTCGGACGAAGATCAAAACTGTCGAATGGGGGTTCTGTCGGACGAAGATCAAAACTGTCGAACCCTCCAGATGGTCAGCAAAAGCCTCAATTCGACGGGTATAGGTGTCGACGTTGGAGAAAATCTCCCAAGTGTCGAACCGACGAAAACTGGTCGAAATCTCCAATTTCGACGGGTTTGGAGAAATTCATCTACTCGACAAGCATTGTCTCTCAAATTCGACGATTATTGACTTTGGGGCATTTTCTTGTAAGTGTCCAGGGACTCTATTCGACGGGTTTTTGGTCGGAAGATCAATCTCGACGGGCATGATCGAGGTTCATACTCGACGGATATTGACATTGTGTTTAGTGGTCGAAGATCTGAACTCGACGGATTTTCACTTAGTGTTTCTTGGTCAAGAATCTAAATTCGACGGGTTTGACATTCGACGGAAAGGGTCGAGTCTAAACTCGATGGATTTTAACATTTTACTAAGTGATCAAGATATCAAATTCGACAGGTTTGGCCGAAGTTCATACTCGACGGGTTTTAACATTTCACCAAGTAGTTAGGATATCAAATTCGACAGGTTTGGCCATGAGTCCTTACTCGACGGATTTTAACATTTTATTAAGTAGTTAGGTTATCACGTTCGACAGGTTTGGCTATGGGTCCTTACTCGACGGATTTTATCATTCGACGAAAATGGTCAGAAATCTTCATTCGACGGATTTTGACATATCACCAAAAGATCAAGGCATTATATTCGACGAGTTTGGCCAAATTTCTAACTATTACTAGTTTCCACATTAAGTTTCCAAATTCTGGGCTCAACACCGTAACTATCCAAAAATCACTCGGAACTCATTCCCTTCAATATTACACATTCCAATACATCCAGTTATATATATATATATGTACATTCAAAACTCAAACAATCAAATAACACATATACCATACAAACAACATACAAAAGCAGAAAGACCCTCAATAAAATCACAGACGTTCCTAAATGCTAAGAGAGGTTGAGGAGGAGTGTCTTCCTCTTACCTTAGAGAAGCACAAAGAAAAAGGTCATTCTTTTTTGGTCAGAAATTATATTTTCAGCTCCCAGAGATCCTTAAATATTCAAGCTCACCAAAATCAGAATCAAGTGTTGAAATGGATACCCATGGTCATCAAAATGATAGTGGGTTACGAAAATGAGGAGAGATGAGGAAAAAGCTAAGGACTTTACCTTAAAGTTCCAACCTTTAAGCTTCAACCGTGGAGGAAAAGAAGATGAAGAAGACGTAGGACTTTGAAGATGATTCCCTCAGGTGTGGTGCTTCTCCAAACACGAAATGGTGCTGGAGTGTGACGGTATTGGAGGATGAAAATATGAAGGTGGGTGGATGGTGCTGCTGGAAGGAGAAAGGGAAAGAGAGAAAGATGAGTGCTACGTACAGGAGTAGGAAAATGTGTGAATTGCAGAATGAATTAAGCCCTTAATTCAAATGTGCAAGACACAAAAATGGGAGGAGAGAGAAATAATAAAAAATGATTCAAAGAAGCTTCCTTGAGAAGCTTCGCACGCTTCTCTACGAAGTGCATAGTAAGCTTGTCTCCTTGATTAAATACCTCTGACAGATGATTTATTACACTAGCAGATAAAACCTCAAAAATGTAGACCTCGTAAATTGTGCCCGGACTCGGGTTTAGTAAGATCCCCCGTTGACACGTTGACAGTCCAAGGTTTACCAGCTTCAGGGAAAATATTCTATTCTCCCGGCTCCACTCAGCACACACACATAAAACGAAGAATATATTAAAATATTCATCATCTCCAGAAAATTCCACAAAAATTCTTAAAAATTGCAAATATTATAAAATGATCGTTTTTAACAAAATAATGAATTTTCGGGATGTTACAACACTCCCCTTCTAAAAAGAAATTTCGTCCTCGAAATTTGCATACCTTAGAATAGCTGTGGGTATTGCTCTCTCATCTTGTCTTCCAACTCCCAGGTTGCATCTCCAGTCACCTCGTTCCAGATCACTTTCACCAATGCGATCTCCTTGCCTCTTAATTGCTTTATCCTGCTATCCTCGATTCTTATAGGAGACGTCTCATAAGTTAAGTTTTCTTTTAGTTGTACTGTATCTGGTGCTATGATATGACTTGGGTCAGGAAGGTATTTCCGAAGTTGTGACACATGGAAAACATTATGAATGTTTGAAAGAAAAGGAGGTAAGGATATTTGGTATGCTAAAGGACCTACACGAGCAATGATTTGGTATGGTCCAAGGAATTTAGGAGTGAGTTTTCTAGATTTTAAAGCTGGCCCACCCCAAATCGTGGGTGTGACTTTCGAGAATACATGCTCACCTTCCTCAAACTCAAGAGGTTTTCTCCTTCGGTCTGCATAACTCTTTTGTCGACTCGAGCCGTCCTCATCTTTTCTGAATCATTTTAACCTTCTCGGTTATGCATTGTATAATCTCGGGTCCAATAGTAAGGCGCTTGCCGTCTTGGTACCAACACATAGGTGTTCGACATCGTCGTCCATACGAGCTTCATAGGGTGCCATCCCTATGCTCGAATGATAACTGTTGTTGTAGGTGAATTCTATCAAGGGTAGAATGTCATCCCAACTCCCGGTTGCTCTATGGTGCAAGCTCTAAGCAAATCTTCCAAAGATTGGATTGTTCTCTCCGATCGACCGTCGGTCTGCGGATGATAAGCGAACTAAGTTGTAATTTTGTCCCCAATGCTTCTTGCAAACTCTCCCGAAATTTGAAGTAAACCTCGGATCTCTATCTCGAAACAATACTTGTAGGCACACCGTGCAGTCGACAATCTCTCCAATATAGATCTGAGTCAATCTCTAGCTTGTACTTGATGTTGATCGGAAGAAAATGTGCTGATTTCGTGAGTCGGTCCACAATTACCCAAATCGAATCATAACCTTTTCTTGTCCTTGGTAATCCGACTACAAAGTCCATTGCAATACTGTCCCACTTCCATTCCGGAATAGATAACGGTTGCAGCAATCCTGCTGGTCTCTGATGTTCCACTTTAGCTTTTTGATAAACCAGACAAGTAGATACACGTCTAGTAACGTCACTCTTCATTCCGTGCCACCAAAACAACTTCTTCAAGTCTTGATACATCTTCGTCATGCCCGGGTGCATACTCAGTTGGCTTGTGTGAGCATGATTAATGATGTATTCTCTAAGTTCTTGATTCCGAGGGACACAAACTCTCCCTGAATCTCAAAATTCCATCCGTTCCTCTGCAAACTCTCGTTTCATTTCCTTGCTTCATCTGTTCCCTCACTTCTTGTAAGAATTTGTCCTTCTTCTGCTCTTTTCTTATGCTGTCCATCAACTCGCTCGAGATGGTAACCATATTCATGCAAATCTTTCTAGGTTCTAACTTCACAAAAGACCATACATCTTTGAATTGCTCTATTAGATCCTTTTCCTTGATCATCAGGCCAGAGACACGATCATCTTCCTACTTAGAGCGTCCGCCACAACATTTGCCTTGCCGGGATGATACGAAGTTGGAAATCGTAATCCTTCGGGAATTCTAACCACCTCCGTTGCCTCATGTTCAACTCCTTCGATCATACAAATACTTCAGACTCTTGTGATCACTGAAAATGTTGAACGTTGCTCCGTAGAGAAAATGCCTCCATATTTTCAGAGCAAAAACTATAGCCGCTAGCTCCAGGTCGTGCGTCGGATAATTCTTCTCGTGCACTCGCAACTGCCTTGAAGCATAAGCCACCACTCTTCCATGTTGCATAAGCACAGATCCTAGCCCTTGGTATGAAGCGTCACAGTACACTTCAAACTGTTCATTCGGATCGGGTAGCACTAACACCGGTGAGGTAGTCAGTCGATTCTTCAACTCTTGGAAACTTCGCTCACAGCTGTCGGTCCACTCAAAAGTTTGGTTTTTCCTTGTGAGTTGTGTAAGTGGCCCAGCAATCTTGGAGAATCCCTCAATGAACCTCCGGTAATATCCCGCTAAACCCACAAAGCTTCGAATCTCTCGTCGACTTCGGCCTTTCCCATCGCAGATCGCCTCCACTTTCTGGATCCACAAAGAATCCCACTCTTTGAGATCACGTGACCTAGAAAATTGACTTCTTCCACCAAAACTCACATTTTGACAAGTTTGGCATACAATTCCTTCTCCTTCGAATCCGAAGAACTATACTTGAGGTGTTCAGCATGGTCCTCCCGATTTTGAGAGTATACCGAATGTCATCAATGAAGACCACAACGAATTTATCCAAGTAAGGTCGAAAGATTCGGTTCATGTAGTCCATGAAGATAGCTGGTGCATTCGTCACACCAAACGGCATCACCAAATACTCGTAGTGACCGTATCGGGTGCGAAAAGCAGTCTTGGGCACATCCTCTGTCTTCACTCGTATCGATGATACCTAGATCGCAGATCAATCTTGGAAAACACTTCCGCTCCCTTCGGTTGGTCCATCAAGTCGTCAATCCTCGGGAGTGGATATTTGTTCTTAATCGTCACTTTGTTCGGCCGATAGTCCACACATAGCCTTGAGGTGCCATCCTCTTGCGAACTAACAAAGACCGGTGCTCCCCATGGTGACACACTTGGCACGACAAATTGCTTTTCCAAAAGCTCTTCTAGTCTGTTTCTTTAGCTCGGCTAACTCTGTTGGTGCCATCCGGACGGCGGCGTTATAGACACGGACCAGCTCCCGGTACTAAGTCGATAGCAAACTCTATCTCTCGAGCCGGTGGTAAACCAGGCACACTCTCAGGAAAGACTTCGGAAACTCATTCACCACTGGAATTGTGTCCACATCAACCTCGTTCTCGATTTTCAAAGAAGACAGAGCATGTATCCGTGAGCTCCTTCTTTCAAGAGAGCTTGAACTCGGTTGGCCGTCGAGAAATCTAGAATTCTCATTTATGGGAAAAACTATGGTCTTTCTGGAGCAGTCTAACGAACATGGTTAGAAGACAACCAGTCCATCCCTAGGATAATATCTAATTGGGAAAGAGGTAAACAAATCGGATCGACCAAAAAGGATCGACCTTCAACAATCAATGGACAGTTCGGACAAACTTTGGTAGTAACTACCGGTTTATCGATGGGGGTAGAAACGGTTAAGTCAAAAGGTAAGGACGACACGGTAGACTCGGTTTTGCACACAAATACGATATAAAAGAATGGGTTGCCCCAGAGTCATACAAGATGCAGTTAAAAGATTACCTTCTATGATGCCTTCTCCTGTATCAAATCTTCGGATTCGGAGGCTTCGGCTCTCGCTCATAGTGTAAACTCGTCCTCCAAATTGCGGTTTCTTGGCTTTCACAACATTCATTGAAGGTTCGACCTTCGCTTGATTGCGGTCTCGTAGATGTGTCCAGGTTTCCCACATCGAAAACAGATAATCCCTTTGATAGGACAATCCCTTGTCAGATGATCTTTCCACACTTCCGGCATTTGGAGGGATATGCCAAGTTTTGGCCAGTCCGGTTCCCACTAGAACCTCCACTTGAACTTCCACCCATGGCTTGTTGGTGACTTCCGTCGGTCGAGAGTATGGCTTCTTCTGGGAAGCGGTTAGCACTGTTATTGCCGCCTCTCTGGAATCTCGCAGGCCCAAAGTTTCTATTCCTCATATCTCTAGATTGCTCCAGAGCCTCTACATCACAGCAAGTATCCAGCAGTTGTGAGAATTCATTGATCCTCAAGGTGATCACAACTTTCTTCGCTCGTACCTCAATCCTTCCGTGAATCTTCGGCACTTCCAAGCCTCATCTGGTTGGTTCTGAAAGTAGGTCGAAAACGTGACAAGTTTTCGAATCTCGCTGCGTACTCGCTAACATCATATTCCCCTGTCGCAGGGTTGAGGAATTCGACTCCTTCGCATGCCTTGCACTCGCAGAAAATACTTGTCCAAGAACTTTTCTTTGAACAACTCCCAAGTAATATCTCGGTTCGCGCTTCTAGCATCCTCCGCACTCCGTTCCACCGGTTCTCGGCGTTGCCTACCAAAGCATAAAAGTAGCATAGTCCACCTTCTTACCCTCGGCGCAATTCATTCCTCGAAATACCTTCTCCAACTCCTTGATCCACGGACTAGCTTTGTCCTGGATCAAATTCTCCTTTAAATTGAGGAGGATTATGGCGTCGAAACTCTGCTAAATTCGAGCATCGGCGGTAGCCTCTAACCGTTGAGCGGCTCGCTCTTGTTGTTGCGTAACTCTCTCTTGCATCGTCGTGCGGCTTGCTCGGTTGTTGTGCGATGACCTCGGCCATCCTTTGCATCGGCTGTAATAGCTGCTTTGCCATGTCTTCCCTTCGTGCCATCTCACTTTCTCGTTCGGATTATCGAAAACACGAGAAAAGTCGGTTGCATTCACTAAGAATACCAAACACTACTCCTTTACGAATACCATTCGAGAGAACACACAGCACAAACAAGACAGACTCAACCACATGACCCAAAGAAACATAAATCGGGGCTCTGATACCAAAAATGTAACGCCCCTCTTCCAAGGGAACGTCACATGGTCGATTACAATGCGGAAATAAAGTTAGGTGAGTTGAGACCCGGTCCATTTTAATAAGACACGTATATTCACTAGATTATAGTTGGGTATTTTAATTGGCGGTTATGTTATATATATATACATTTTTTTTTCTTTTTAATTAGTAACCATGTTGACGAGACATCAATGGAAATAAAAGATCAAAAAGAAGTAAAACATGCATAGGAATTAACATCGCACCATCATATATATATATATATATATAAGTTTATCAAAACATTTAGTTACAAGCCTGGTACATCAAAAGCAAAGCTATACCTGCCCCCAAGTATTACATACACATCCCCACGGTATCGAATTTACATGCCCACTACAAACAAAACATCGGGCCCCCAAAATAAAATACTTGGTAGCCTTCGGTAGCTACGAGTAACATCAATCCCTCAAGTGAGGAGGAATCGTGTCGGGATCCTCATCGTGGTCCTCTTCGGGGTCGTCCTCGGGGACTTCCTCGGGATCTTCCTCGGGATCTTCCTCATCATCAGAGAAATCACCATAGGAATAGCAGAGACACGGGACGGGGCCCGAGCTGTAGAACGAAAAGAGTCCTCTCTCGGAGTGAAGTAACGATCGCCCCACATCTCACGTATTGGTAGCTGAAACTCCAAACGTAGGCTGATACAGCAGGTGAAGACAGGTGGTTCGTGGCGTCTCCAGGCTAGTGATATCGAGACATCTCCCGTGTAGACACAGCGTTCAGAACTGTAGTTGATATACCAGCACTCTGGCCCTCCTAAGAAAGTCAGACGTACA
The DNA here is from genome assembly GCA_029884595.1 of Ormosia semicastrata. Taxonomy (NCBI): domain Eukaryota; kingdom Viridiplantae; phylum Streptophyta; class Magnoliopsida; order Fabales; family Fabaceae; genus Ormosia; species Ormosia semicastrata. The sequence continues at coordinate 48,699,645 of JAQQTO010000053.1, read as the reverse complement.
TCTCCCAAAAATCTGTGCGTACGGGGCTCCATAGTCTTCTGTGGTCGCTCAGTCAAGGTAAGGCCAAAAACCAGGGAAGTTGGGAGCTTAGGTTCCTCACGGTTGTCTTCGATGAGACGCAATGTACAGATAAACAGAAATGGAGAGACAGGAAGGAAAAAGAGGTAAGACATCCTTCCATCATTACCAATTATAGCATCAAGAAACCAAACGGCGCAAAGCGCCCACATAGCATTTACAACAACAGTAATAGTAATAGACATTCAAGAGCAGTTATGAATCAAGTAGACAGTTCCAGGCAGTCATAGGTATATCAACAATATATCAATGCCAAACCATAATAATGATAAATGCAAATGATGCACGGACTCTTTACACATGAGCCCTCAATAATCAAGATCCTACTCCATGGAGCTAGACACAAAACACTCGGAGAGAATGATCAGGGAGACATGCCAGTATCTCGTCAGCCATAAAAACAAGTGCTTTCTAGAAAATAATCAGTCATTTTGCGCAACAAGGCTTTATACAAAGCGGATTCTCACAAGATCTCGATATAGGACTCATGGCCAGTCAGGATCGTTGGTGCGTTTGCATCGGTTTGTCTCATGGTCCCGGAGGGGCTACCACTGCCCTTTGTGAAACACCCGCGCCCCAACGCCCTCAAGGCCAACTACAGGACCCCACTTGTCTATTCGCACCCGCACTAAGGTGTGTTCAACTCCTAGGCAACTAGGCCTTACGACAGTCCAATGGACAAATCACAATGCATACAGACTCTATGCATAATCATGTATGATCATTATCACATACTATTCCATCATATGTCACAATTTGCCAAAGTAAGAATTGATACAGTCAATGGTCTCTCTCATGGACCCACAATAGCATAATATTGTCATTAAATAGATCAATACCCTTTTCAAAACGTATTATGAGTTCTTGCTTAGATTTAGCTTTACTTACAGGGTTTGTCTCTAAAGGAATTCTTTTAGTTAACTTAATTCCTCTTAGGTAATTTATTCATATGCCCTTAGAAGGTTATTCTAAGATCTCATAATCTCACACTCTCATGTTCTTCCCTGTTTATGCATCCCTAAGTAATTTCTAGTCATCCCATTTATTTATGATCAATATTCCTCTATTAGTCCCAAGGTTTTGGGTCCAAGAAACTACACGGTCGGAATCACAAATTGAGTCACAGATTTCAATTACTAGGTGTTGGGTGATAAGTATACGTTTGAATTCGACAGAGACTACGTTTTATGAATGGTTGAAGTTGCCATTCGACGAAGAATAATGTAACAGGAGGAGGAAAGAATGGGAAACACATTTTATAATAGGATTGGCAAGAAATCATTTTTACGTCGAGTGGGGTTCGTCGGACGAAGAAATCATTTTCTCGTCGGGTGGGGGTTACGTGGACGAAGATCAAAGCTGTCGAATGGGGGTTCGTCGGACGAAGATCAAAGCGTCGAATGGGGGTTCGTCGGACGAAGATCAAAACTGTCGAACCCTCCGGATGGTCGGCAAAAGCCTCAATTCGACGGGTATAGGTGTCGACGTTGGAGAAAATCTCCCAAGTGTCGAACCGACGAAAACTGGTCGAAATCTCCAATTTCGACGGGTTTGGAGAAATTCATCTACTCGACAAGCATTGTCTCTCAAATTCGACGATTATTGACTTTGGGGCATTTTCTTGTAAGTGTCCAGGGACTCTATTCGACGGGTTTTTGGTCGGAAGATCAATCTCGACGGGCATGATCGAGGTTCATACTCGACGGATATTGACATTGTGTTTAGTGGTCGAAGATCTGAACTCGACGGATTTTCACTTAGTGTTTGCTGGTCAGGAATCTAAATTCGACGGGTTTGACATTCGACGGAAAGGGTCAGGAGTCTAAACTCGACGGATTTTAACATTTTACTAAGTGATCAAGATATCAAATTCGACAGGTTTGGCCAGAAGTTCATACTCGACGGGTTTTAACATTTCACCAAGTAGTTAGGATATCAAATTCGACAGGTTTGGCCATGAGTCCTTACTCGACGGATTTTAACATTTTATTAAGTAGTTAGGTTATCACGTTCGACAGGTTTGGCTATGGGTCCTTACTCGACGGATTTTATCATTCGACGAAAATGGTCGAAAATCTTCATTCGACGGATTTTGACATATCACCAAAAGATCAAGGCATTATATTCGACGAGTTTGGCCAAATTTCTAACTATTACTAGTTTCCACATTAAGTTTCCAAATTCTGGGCTCAACACCGTAACTATCCGAAAATCACTCGAAACTCATTCCCTTCAATATTACACATTCCAATACATCCAGTTATATATATATATATGTACATTCAAAACTCAAACAATCAAATAACACATATACCATACAAACAACATACAAAAGCAGAAAGACCCTCAACAAAATCACAGACGTTCCTAAATGCTAAGAGAGGTTGAGGAGGAGTGTCTTCCTCTTACCTTAGAGAAGCACAAAGAAAGGCTTTGCTCCTTTTGGTCGAAATTATATTTTCGGCTCCCGAGAGATCCTTAAATATTCAAGCTCACCAAAATCGAGAATCAAGTGTTGAAATGGATACCCATGGTCATCAAAATGACAAGGGTTACGAAAATGAGGAGAGATAAGGAAAAAGCTAAGGACTTTACCTTAAAGTTCCAACCTTTAAGCTTCAACCGTGGAGGAAAAGAAGATGAAGAAGACGTAGGACTTTGAAGATGATTCCCTCAGGTGTGGTGCTTCTCCAAACACGAAATGGTGCTGGAGTGTGACGGTATTGGAGGATGAAAATATGAAGGTGGGTGGATGGTGCTGCTGGAAGGAGAAAGGGAAAGAGAGAAAGATGAGTGCTACGTACAGGAGTAGGAAAATGTGTGAATTGCAGAATGAATTAAGCCCCTTAATTCAAATGTGCGCAGCACAAAAATGGGAGGAGAGAGAAATAATAAAAAATGATTCAAAGAAGCTTCCTTGAGAAGCTTCGCACGCTTTCTCTACGAAGTGCATAGTAAGCTTGTCTCCTTGATTAAATACCTCGACGGATGATTTATTACACTAGCGAGATAAAACCTCAAAAATGTAGACCTCGTAAGCGTGTGCCCGGACTCGGGTTTAGTAAGATCCCCGTTGACACGTTGACAGTCCAAGGTTTACCGGCTTCGGGAAAATATTCTATTCTCCGGCTCCACTCAAGACACACACACATAAAACGAAGAATATATTAAAATATTCATCATCTCCAGAAAATTCCACAAAAATTCTTAAAAATTGCAAATATTATAAAATGATCGTTTTTAACAAAATAACGAATTTTCGGGATGTTACACTAGTCATGAAACATAGATTGACATTCTCATTATCTAAGCTATCAGTTGAATTCATGTCATTATCATCCCAAGCTATGTAGACTCTTCCTTCTTTCTTCTCCTTTGAGTATCTTTAGTCATATTTTTCCACTTTACTTTGATAAATTGGGCACTCTATCTTCATGTGACCTAATTCTCCATATTCATAGCATTTAGGAGTGGATAAGTTCCTTATCCTTTATGATAGACATTCTTTTGGGGAAAAGGAAGTCTTCTATGAGCTCCATTCTTGAAGAATCTTTCAAATTTCTTTACTAGTAGAACAAGATTTTTCTCATTTATTTCCAAACTATCTTTATCATCTTCATCTTCATCATCATCATCATTGATTATGGAGGAAGTGGCCTTGAGAGCTATTCCCTTCTTTTTCTTGTCCAGCTCCTCATTTTGGTTGAGTCTATTCAACTCTAATTCATGTTCTTGGAGCTTGCCAAATAGTGTGGCTAGGGTCATGGTTGAAAGATTTCTTGACTCTGTAATAGCCGTCACTTTAGGTTGCCAATGCCTGCTCAAACATCTCAACACTTTGTTAATAAAATCTTCATTAGGAAAAGTTTTTCCCAATGAAGCAAAATGATTTGTAATATGCATGAACCATTTTTACATTTCTTGAATACTTTCACCTTGGTTCATTCTAAAAAACTCATACTCATGAGTGAGAGTATTAATCCTTGATCTTTTCACTTCACTAGTATCCTCATGGGTTACTTGTAAAGTATCTCACAATTCTTGGGTAGATTTACAATTTGACACTCTAAAGAACTCATTATACCCTAAAGTTGTGGTAATGATATTTTTGGCTATCAACTTGTATTGGACCTTCTTCTTATCATCATTGGTCCATTCACTTCTTGGTGTATTAACTTTTACACTATTTACAACTTGTGTGGGGACAAAAAGACCATTTTCAATAGCATCCCACACATCTAAGTCAATAGCTTCAATAAAAAAATTTCATTCTTTCTTTTCAATAAGCATACTCATCCCCATTGAAAAAGGGAGTTCTATAGAGAGAAGAACTTTCTGAAAAACTATTTGAAGAAGCCATTACTTTCTCTTGAAGCTGCTAAGCTCTTTACACAAGAGCCTAGCTCTGATATCACTTATTCCCTAGTGGCCTCAATACTCAAAAGGGGGGTGAATTGAGTATGTAAAAAGTTTTCGCAAATCTTTTCGTAAAACACTTGATTACCAATTTTCGTTGACATTATTGATTGATTGAAGTGAATAGATAAATGAGATTGATTACTTCACTCACAAATAAATGAATAAACCAAAGCAGAGAATATTCAAGTAAGAAGATAAATATAAAGCACAAAGTAAAAAGATAGAGTTGAGAAGATCAAACACAAGATTTATCCTGGTTCAGCCACCAAACCACTTCTGGCCTACGTCCAGTCCTCAAGTAATCACCCGAGATTTTCCACTATATTTTCAAGGTTCAATAGGTGCTTGATAACCTTTACAATTGAGAGCACTCAACACACCTTGGGATACCTCACCCTTATGCTTGAGCCTCAAACAAGGATACCTTACCCTTTATAACTTTTGAGGGATGCCTCACCCTCTTTATAACCAAGGGATACTTCACCCTTTTCTCTAGAGGGATACCTCACCCTCTTTATAACTAAGGGATACCTTACCCTTTTTTTCTAGAGGGATACCTCACCCTCTTTATAGGAAATTAAAGTGTATAAGAAAGATAAACTCTCAAAAGAGTGGATAATACAAATTGAAGTTCTATGGGTATCAAGGATTTGCACTTTAAAGCTCAAAACAGGGGTTTGGAGAAAATGATAGTGAGACATGAATTTAATGCACAAGAATGATTTTTAGATCATTCTCCTAACTTTTCTTTGATGCCCAACCACTTTCATTTATAACCCAAATCAATTTAGAGCCATTGGTGGTTGTTGAGGGCATTAAATGCTCTAAAAGAGCAGTTGGGAAATGTTTTCTACTATCCTAAATAACAGATTATTAGTTTCCAATTACAGATTATTTGGTTTCTCATAACAGATTATTAGTTTTGCATAACAGATTATTTGTTTCATCAGGAAACACTGTAACGCTAAAATAACATGTTATTTGGCACCCTTAATCAATTAGGAATATTTAAAAACTAAGAGGGAACGTTTCCAACATGCAAATAACCTGTTATGGACTTTCCATAACAGATTATTCACTTTAAAACATCAATTGGAACATTTCTGCCAAGGTGAATAACCTGTTATGGATTTCAAATAATCTGTTATTTGAAATAACATAATCAGTTATTATTCTCAGATAATTTGTTATACTAAACACCTAATCTGTTATTGGTTCACCAAGAAAATAAGATTTCTAAAGGATTTCATAACCAAAATTTTTCAAATCATTTTCAACCTTTCTAAAAACATTTTCCATATACTTGAATAATATTTTCACAAGTATGAAACATGGTTTTCTTTTCATCCTTTCTAAAAATATTTTGCTTAAATTTGATCAACATAAAATATGATTTTGCAAATAGATCAAAGTTAAATAGAAACAAAACATGGGCTAGTGTGATTCCTATTACCTTTACATAAGATCTAAGTCCTATAGGCTATTCTTAATGAACTTGGGACTTGATCTTTTACACTTCTATTCCTTTCTTGTTTGTTATTATCAAAACCAATTACACTTCACCCTCTTAAAATAATTTTAAGATGAAGAGAAAGATTAAAAACTCTCACAAGAGTAGATATACAACTTGAAGAATAAAGGAATAGAAGAATTTTGCAATAAAGAGATCAGAATATGATTTTGATGATTCAAGGATCAAATCAAGTGTTCTAGTGTTATAAAAGCTTCAATCTACACTTATTTATAGAGCCTAAATGATAAAATAACCGTTGGTAGTGTTTAGAAATGATATTTTTATGAAATCTAGCCTTTTGTAGTTGTTGGGAGCATTTTTTGGAGTGTTTTATTCGAATAAATATGCGCTTATTCTAATAACCCACCCTGGTTTCAAAATCTGACTTTAATTAGTTTTAGCTTCTTCATTTCTCATCTGTTTCAATCAAATGACCACTCATTAGAAATATCTTTGAGTCTATTTTCAAATGGCATAAGTTTTGGAACAAAACTCAAAGTATTTTGAAAGTAGTGATCAAAAGAGTAACCGAATGTCAGCTTTTCAAAACTCAAACTTGACTATTTTTCATAGTTTTTAACTAGCACCATGACTAACTTTTCAAAACATGTTGGGCATTTTAGCATGTAAGAACCGCTTTGTAAAGATTTAAAAACATGTTTGACCTCTTTTCTTGTAAAACCTCTATCTTTACGTAAGAGAAAGCCTAAAAGGAAAATATATCAATTCTAATCCTTAGGCTGCTTCATGTAATCCAAGCTTTCAAAAAATTCTTCTCTTCAAATCTTGCAAATGCTTAGAACATCTTATCATTCTCATTCTTCTTGTGTTGAGCATAATTGTGATCTTTTGCTTTCTTGTTGCAATGTTTACTCTTAGTACTTGGACTATCCTACAAAATATTGTTCACTTAAACAAACATAGTTAGTCCAAATTCATAATTCAATATCTTCGTATGTATGATTCATAAATGTATAACTCTAGTTAGTCTAACATGCATATAAGACTTTCATAGACACATACAAATAAATTATTTATTAATTACTAATAGATATATTCTATATAGGATGCAACAAAGAACACTTTGCACATTTTCATTTAAAAAGAACCAAATCCAATATTAATTTAACACCACTGATATAACATATTATTAGATATATCTTATAAAAAATGCTATAAAGAATATACATGATTCTTATATGAAATATAACAAGATAGAGTACATGATCATACATGATCCAATATAATATATTAAGTACATCTATGTAGCATAAGCATCATTCTTTTTGACTTGTATTTGTCATCATTAAAACTTAACATATTAAATCATTGAGGCAAACTTATTTCCACATAAAAAATTTATTAAAAATCATTTTGTAACTCATTAACATATAAAGATCAATTATCGTCAATTTGGTTTCAAAAAAATGATATATTTTATATCGTCCTTCATATATGTACTAGGTTTCAGACTTAGAAAAATTTCACGATCTTAATTGGTATATAGTGATAATTTGTGCCTAAATGGCTCCAAATATATTTTAGCTAGATAGTTTGGCTCAAAGAAATTTATAACTATGATAAAGTGACTCACAAGGTCAATACTGAAAGCTCAAGGTAACACGAAAGAATCTACATGATAACCCAAAAAATCCCATACGAAATCGGGGTATTACAGGTGGATGGGTCACACCTTACAGTAATAGCAAGTTCTCAGGTTCGTGAGATGGCTTCCCTGTAGTGATAGACGAGATCAGATGGTGGATGACGAATGACTACCTAGGTTTTTTGTGAGAGAGAGGGTTCGAGATGGTGGTAGCTTTGTGAGAGTGTAGAAGAATGAGAGAAAGAAGTGCTTTAGGGTTTGTTTAAGTGACAGTACAATAGTATATTTCATTTAGGCAAAAAACTATAGGTAGAAATAAAATATTTAAGAGACAAAAATATTGTCTCTAACATTTTTTTAAATTAAAAAGATAATATTTATAATTTAGAGAGGAAATAATTGTCTCTAACATCTTTTCAAATTTAGAAAAAAAAAATTGTGATTTAGGGATAGAAACTTTTAGTCTCTCTAAAAATTTGTGATTTAGGGACGAAAACTTTTCGTCTCTCTAACAATTTTACAAATTTAAAAAAATTATTTATCATTTAGAGATGAAAATGTTTTTTTTACTTTCAACAATAATTATTTGACTAAATAGAGACAGAATTAGCAGCGGTTTACATTAGTGACAGATGAATTTTGTCTCTAATAAGAAAAAATAATAGTCCATGACTAATTTAATTACTCTGTCTCAAATTCCATGTCAGTTAGAGATGAAATTTGTTCTATATCTAATTTTCATCTCTAAATTTGATTTATCTAATAATGTTAATACTAGTTAATCAAATAAATTACTTGAAGTTGACATTATCTGAGATCGAATTTGTTCCATCTTTATTTTGATATCTAAATTTGATTTTTCTAATAGTGTTAATACCAGTTAATCAAATAAAATTAATTGAAATTGACATTTTTAAACTCTAATAATAAAAATTAAAAAACATAAATGTGAACCAATGTGCCGGTCCGAATAACTCACATCATGCATAAGATTAGACTAGGCTAAAAATTTACTAGCCTAAAATTAAACCCAATATGACTTGGCTTGCATCTGGCCCAGCCTGCAATAAGATGCTTAAATAAGCCAAGTTAGCTCAAATTGACATACGAATGGAAATCGGTTTGACTCGTTCGAGTTTTTAATAACTTGATGAATCGAGTTAACTTTGATTAGGACGAGTCACTGAACTTGAGGCTAAATAAAGGCCATTCCACGGGAAGAGGAAAGGGATGAAAAGAAACCAAAAGAAAAAAAAATACTAGAAATATTGTTGGGCAGCATCCATGGTGGCATCAAGAAGAGGAGCGTGTCCATGATGCCCCCACAACTGGTTGTTGCCTTATTCTGCCTTAATCTCACCACTGAGACGCATCCCCACCCAGAAGCGAAGCCAAAAATTTTTCTTTGAGAGGACCAAAGATTAATAGGTTCTAAATGTTTTACGGGTCTCTATTTTCATCAATCATTGGCATAAGTTAGTAATAGTATGTAAGTTCTTCATTTATGGATAGTTTGGTACATCAAGCTCATGATGGACCTATTCACCTATTATTTGAATTTTTTCTTAGAAAAAGCTATAAGATAAGTGTAAATATGCCATCAATACTAAAAGACTTGTATTTTTTTGATCATTCGGAAAGAAAACAAGCAAGAGAAAAACAACCAGACTACTGTCTAACAAAGACAGTACCCATGGCGTCAGCTAGGAGACTAGAGGACAACTGAGGAGGACAAGAGTCCCAGACAGTGAAACCATCATCATTACTTGCTCCATGCTTGGCAAGCCAATCAGCACAGGAGTTCCCTTCCCTTAAGATGTGATGAAAATTAATCCTCCATGCAAGCTCTTTGAAGCTTCTAATGTAATCAATAATAGGAGCATAAGGATGAGTTTGATGCACACCGTCTTCAATGAGAGACAGAGCAACCTGAGAATCAGATTCACAAATAACCTCTTTATGTCCATGATTCCAAGTAAATTTAAGACCATAAAGAATAGCAAATAATTCAGCTTTAAGATTAGTTGTTATCCCACAAAAACTAGAAAAGCCAGTAAGCCATTCACCATGAATATTCCTAATAATTCCTCCATAACCTGACCTGCCAGGATTACCAAGGGAGTTGCCATCCACATTAAGCTTCACAAAATGATCATCAGGAGGGTGCCAAGCAACATATCTAGGATCTCTCTTGCCTTTCGGTTGGCCAAAAACCTTGGTAGTATAATCCACCATGGTTCTAACGTTACTCAAAATATACCAATCATTCCAACTCTTATCAGAGAAAATGGCATCATTACGTGATCTCCATATGTACCAGCAAATAATAACAAAAAGGCAACCATTAGGTTCATTAGCATTATGCTTAAACCAGGACAAAGGATCCATAGATTCAAAAAATGATTGATTTGAAAAGCCCAGTAACAACCACAAGTTCTTCACATGATAACAATCCCTTAGAGCATGGAGTAAAGTTTCAGACGCAGAACCACACCTGAGGTAAGAAGGGTCAAAGGAAATATGATGAGCCACCCGAAGAGCATTGACTGGTAAGCTATCATGCATAATCTGCCAAGAAAAATGATGGATATTTGCTGGGAGTTTTTGTTTCCAAATCCACGCCCAATGCTCCACGGGATCAGGGTCATGCATTACATCTTGGAGAAGCCAATGGTAACCACTACTAGCTGAGTAGGTACCCGAATTTGAAGCTTCCCAAATCAATATATCAGAGGCGCCATCAACAGTGAAAATACCATGCATTTCCAGTCTAATATCAATAGGAATTTGAGTTGCCAGTAGCTCAAAGTGCCAAATACCGTCGTAGAAAATGTCCTTAATATTGAGATGAATATCTTGAATATTAACATAAGGAATTCTCTCACAAAACAAACCTTTGTCCAGCCACTTGTCGTACCAAATAGAAACATCTCCTTTGCCAACTCTAGTAATGAAACCCAACTTAAGACTCTTAGCCGCTTTAACTATCGAGTTCCAAGTATAGGAAGCTCCCTTACAATTGTGTATGTGCAAAATGTGTAAGTTATTCAGATATTTGGCAGACAACATCTGAACCCAGAGCTTATTGGGATGGTGAATAATCTCCCACACATGACTAAAAGACTTGTATAATAAACTGTGGAAAAGACAATTGTCAGTCGCCTCCTAGTTGCAAGTGTTTGAGGGGTAGAAAATCTATCTATTTATTTTAATATATAAAGCAGAAGCGCGAGCTAAAGAGCCGTCATTTCAGCTTCTTAAGATTCTATCCAATTGCCACATTAAAAAAATTCTACCATTCCTTGTTTTCCATGATTGTCTTTCTAACTCTCTCCTCTCACACTCACCTCATCACCCGTACTTTTAATGCTCCTACTTCGTTTTCCTTATTATTAATTTCAAATTAATGCCTTCGGTTACAAAGTCTTTTGAGTGTCACAATTGAATGAGCACTTCACCTACAATATCTTTTGATCAATGCCATTCATCCCATATTTGCCATTTGTGTTCTTTATTGTATTGGATGAAGATTGTCCTACGCCCTATCATATATGAAGCTGAGAATACAATATCTTGCAATTAGATACATTTTCCGTAAGATTTTTACATTTCTAAGCTGGTGAATAATTGTTAGTCCATCAGCAGTTGCAAAAATAATTATCCCAATTTCTTAGAAAATGCATTTCATTGTGTACTAACCTCTACTCTATGCAATAGAAATGAAGGTTCAGAAGCAAGCTTTAAGCGATTCACCAACTCAGTGATCTTTGTCTCCATTGTACCTCCAAATAGTACTCATTCTCATCCCTCACAAACCTTAAAACAGAGCTCTCTCTCTCTCTCTCTCTCTCTCTCTCTCTCTCCATCCACGTCATCGTGCAAATAATGAAATTGACAATTAAGAACTGGATTCAGAATTTGAATGCAAAATGTTGGATAAAAACCCTTTTTTGCTTTAATTCTTTCTTTCTTTCTTTATATCTCCCACCTCTTTCTCAGTCCACACAGAATTAAAATTAAAATTAAAATTTTAATTTTGTTTAATTTCTGCTTGATTCACAACTTTGTTAGTAAGCATGTTGAAACTATAAAAGAAATTGATGCTGAAAACAAAGAAATGGCTTTAAAAACGTGGTAAAAAAAAATGGGGTTATGTCCCTACTTTAGGATGTGAACCCACTTTTATTTCTGATTTGGCAAATGTCATAATTCAAAATATCCCATATTTTTTTTTAAATAATCTTCATGATTTGTTTCTTAAATGTTGTGTTCAATGAGTTTAGTTAGATATAAGTTATTCGAAAAGCAATTAGATTCAATTGTTTTATAGAATTAGTAAGAATGATCCTTTGAAGTTGCACTTTAGCATTGACTTAGGTTAAACTTATCATCAAGTACGAATGTTCTATGAAAATCACCCTATCGTGACATAACAATTAACTGCCACTAAATAGTACACCTAAGTATATACCATCCACCTCTCCATTCTTGCTACCCTCTCCTTCAACGACAAACTTGAGGCCGAATTTCTTGTATGCACGATTTTGTGAAAGAAATGTTATACAATTACTTACAATATCTGATAAACTAAAATAGTCATTTACCTTATTTTTGTGCAATAATTTGGATTGGAAGTTTCTATGCACCATTTATCAATTTATCTTCTTCTTCTTTTTTAAATATGTTTGAGGAGTCCGCACAATGCATGGGTATATATCTAGTTTATAGAATGCTTAGAATCTATAGTTATCCACGATATAAGAAACTTTGTGTTCATTGAATTTATTATTAAATCTTTCAGTTGATAATATATATAAGTTGTAATTATATCTATCCAATAGTATTAGTCTAATGTTATATTACTCTTCTGATGACAAAAGTAAATTTATATCAGAGAAAGAAATGCTCATATTAAGAATTTGAATACTATAAATTTTACATGAACAAACAAAATCATCATTATAACATATTTTAATATAATTATATCTTTTTTTGAGATAATATGTAAAATCTTTAATTTTTTTTGTTGGGTTTCAAATACGAAATTACTCATATTTGGTATGTTAAAGCAAAATTTTCCAAGTTAGGGGATGGCATCTCCTAGCCTCGCTTCCTTTTGTTCTTGCCCCCACTGCGCTCCATGCTGCGCCTCTATTGCTTCAGTCCTCCACTGCAAACAGATCACCACATTCTTGCTGGCGTAGCGCCCTTGGAGAATGATTCATCATTTTCGTGTTCCTCTGAACTGGATCTCATAGTTGGCTTGTTGTATCTCGACTGAGTTGATAATCGGTTTTAATTTAATAATTATGTTCCTAATATTATGCTTCCTTAATTAAGTATAAAAGAAAAAACAACAATTAAATTCTTCAGGGAAGCTTACTACACCCATATAGATACTCACTCAAGAAGTTTAAAGGTAGAAAACTTTCACTATTACAAAAATTGCAAGGAATTAATAAAAACAGTGTTTAAGTTGGCTAATTGATAAATTTTTCGTCAGAATTTGTGAAAGTTTGAACTTTGAATACAACATCAAATTTGATTTTTACTAAACAAGAAAGAATTTTATATATAAGGCATGAAAAATATTTATTTATTATTTTCAAGTATGTTATTCAAAAGTCAGTGATCTAAAAAATTTGAAAATCACTGAACTTGCGATATGATATTTATTTTTAGAATTTTTTGTGCAATATTTATTTTCATATAAAACATTTCTTTTTGAAATACAAAATATCCGCAAATGCTTTATGTTGCTATTTTGTTTTTGTCGGTTACAATAAAATATAGTGAAATAACATAAACTTGTGAAAAAGGAAAGAAAAGAAAAGAAGAGAATAATACATTTTAATGTTAAATTATGAAGTAACATAATTTTATTTAAAATCAAAAGTTTGTTTGGTTGTCAGCATTTGAAGTTTTAAACATTATGAAATAGTTGGCTTTCGGTTTGCATCATAGGATTCCCTGGAACATCTGGAGGATAGAAGAATAATATATTATTAAAAGGACGATTGATGATATTATATATTAATCATATTCCAGCTGTTTCTTGAACGTGTGGGATCCTTACTTTTTGTTACAACTTGTGCATACAAACAAAAAGCAGCGAGTAAAATTTTACTGCGCTATTCGACAATGTTATTTTGTAGATAAATATATAGATATATATTTAAATTTTAGTTACATTAATATTTTGGATTTAAATTGTAAAAATATTTTAATAAATTTTCTAATTATGAGTTATCTTTAGTCAAATTAAAAAATAAATTAATCAAAGATACATATAAATTAATTCAAATATCAACTAATTGTAATATAAAAAAAAGCAGCGAGTATATACAAAAATAATGATTTTTGTTTTAAAAAGAGGCAACGAAGACATAATACTAGATATTTGGATAAAAAATAATCAATTTTTTTTTATAGAAAAGGGTCAAATTATTAGATAAACGCAATGATTTTTTTTTACCTGAAATTCAATTCATTAAAATAGTGGCTTAGCTCAAATAATTATTAAACGTGTATTGTTTTGAGTAAAAAAAATTGAGTCTTTTAAATATTTAATTTTAAATTTAATCTCAAAATTTATATATATACAAATATTATTGTTGAAATAAATTTTTATTTAAAAAAAAATAAACACAATGATTTGATTCTTGTGTGAATTTTTTTTTTATAGAAAAGAAACAAATTATTAGAAAAACACAATGTACACCAAAAATTGCGTTCTAGTAAAAGTAGATTGTAATTTTAAGTAAACTTTATTTAAAATATTAAGAGTTTAAATTTAAATCTTAGAATCGTTATTTTCAAAAAAATTTAACTTAATTATTATATTTAATTTAAAATTACATGAGCAATTGATAAAAAAATAAGAAAAAAGCAATGGGCTGATACCTTTTTTATTGATCTAATAAAAGTAAATTTGCATTAGTTAATAATTGCACTTGAAGTGGCAACAAAATTTTTTAACGATATGAATTATTTTTGTGCTTAAATTAGTTTTATCAGAAATGATGAAGGATAACTTAATATAAGACATAAGAAAATTAACTCATATACATATATACTCGGTCAAATTCTAACTTTAACTTATGAAAATATTAATTATTTCGTGCTTGAATGAACTTTTCTTAAGAAAGCTGGTTTTTGTTTTGTCGGCCGCATATCCTAACTTTAAGGGTTACATTTTTTATAAATTAACTATGAAATTGAATTAATTGCTTATTTATTTGCAATTAGTCATGCACTGAATTATTTATTTATTCAACAGAATTAATTATTTCTCAAATTAATATAATTAGTAATATATAAGGTGCGTTTTGATAAATTTTTTAATTTTTTTAATATAATAAAAAATTATTTTTTCTCTCTCTTCTACTTTTTTATTTTTTTATTTTAGCTAAACATAAAAAATTAATTATTTTTAAATTCTATTTATCTTAATGATCTTATATAAATAATTTAAAATATTTAATAAATATTTTTATAAAAAATACTTTTTAAAAAGAATACAAACAAACACACCTATAATCATATATAATTTTATTGATTATTTTACATGTTAGATCATTATGGAATTTGGAGTATTCAGGTAATCAGGTAGGATACAATCAGGAGGGGCGGAACTAGGTGTTTAGGAGTGAAGGCATATGTCCATATTTTATTTTAATTTTAATTTTATTTTATATAAGTATATATTTTTTTTTATTTTTTTATATGTGTAATTTTTATTTTTATATATAGATAAATTAATAAATTTATAGTAAAAAATAAAACTCATATAATATTATTGAATGACATATGTTTCCATTTTACTTTAATTTTTTTTATAATTTTATATATGTATATATTTTTTATTTTTTTATATCTGTAATATTTATTTTTATATACAAACAAATTAATAAATTTATAATAATAAAAAATAAAACTCATATAATATTATTAAATAAATACTTAATTACATACATAAAAAATAATATTTAATAATATTAATAATAAAAACATCATTCAATATTTTCAAAATATAACACTTTACCTTACTTACAGTTCCTTGGTCCGTCACTGTAAAATTCCCCTTGTTTTGAAGATAGACGAAGCACTATACCAAGCACTCTTGAAAGGCCAAAAGCAGCTCAAGCAAGCTCCTATCTAATGAGCAATGAGTAATGTAAGTTATAACGCACACCAGATTTCAAAAAAGCAAAAATCAATAGAGAGAGAGTAAGCAATCATTCAACGCAATGCAATGATGTCAGTCAATGTCAAAGTGTCAAATCTGGACAGAATTTCTTTCACGGTTTTCACTTTTTAGTTGCAAAATTTTGGGTTTGTTTTTTTTATTTTATTTTTATTTCCAACAAGAAATGGCTTATTTTATTATTATCTTTTCTACATAAATAATATTTATCATTAATTTTAAACTCATTTACATAAATTAAAAAAATAACTTAATAGAAATTCTTCACACACACACATATATATATACTAACATTATAATTAAAAGAAAGGTTAAAAAAATAATTAGTGTATATAGTTATAACTAATTTTAGTTTTAATTTTTATAGTTTTTATTTTAATATTAATTTTTATATATTTATTTATGTAGATGTTTTATCATCTCATTATTAAAAATATACTAAGATAATTTATAATATCAAATTATACTAATAAAATAATTTTAGATCGATAGATATTACAATGATAAATAAAAAAATTTATCAAAAATTAAAATAATTAATAATAATATAATCAAATAATATTCAATACATTTAAATATCTTAACATTTTGTAATTTATATATTTAGTTTATACAATTTTAATAAATTAAATAAAATAACGTATTAGTTAAATAAATCATTTAACATATAGTTTCTTAAATTTTTTAATTTTATTATTTTTCACAAATTCAATTTATTTTAATATGACACACAATTATAATTTATCTAGTACACAATTTAATATTCTAATAATAAATTTTATTTGAATTAATTTTATTATAATTTCTTATAAAATATTTCAATTTATGTAAATATTAATATTTTTATGTAAAGTAATGATAGAACTTCTTCACATATATACCCGTAAATAGTATTAAAACTATATTTTCTATTATATTTTTTAATATATATTTTTTATTAAATCACATTATATATTAAAATATATACTTAAATTTAATTATATATTAATCAAATTAATTATATGTTAATTAAAATTAAAATATATACTTTAATATGTAATGTTATTAAATAAAATAAAATATATTAAAAAAAATTGTGATACACAGTGTTCCTAACATTCCTTTATATTTATTGCGGTACCAACATCATCATATAATTTCTCTTCCTTATTGGCACCGGGCACCAAAAAAGACAAAGCAGTTTCTGTCTGCACTCTTACTATACTACACAGCCTTCACTTCTGTCAGAGGAGCTACGCCAATGTGTGAGTTTCAGGCACACACATTGTTCCATTCTCGAATGCTTTCTCTGTCTTGAGACAATGGCTGTCTTACATTTTGGAGGAGTTTCTCACTTTCACTCTCTCTTCTTGCTGCCCTTTGAAACAAAAGGTTTGTGGGTCTTTCTGATTTCCATGTTTCTTGCATTGGTATACTTAGTTCAATATTTTTCTTCAGCTGAGTTTTTTCTATGTATTTTCTTTTTCTCATTGTTGCTTTGCTTGTGGAAGATCAGCTACTTCATTGCTTGTTATCCTTGTCTAAATTTTTTTTCTTGGATTTCCAATCTGATCTATGGCCTATAATTTTTGTCTTCTCCCTCCCCCTATCTTATTTATCTAATTTTTCACCCACCTTACCCCACTTTCTTGTCACAGAAGGTGAGCTCAGATATCAGTTAGATCTTCATTTACGTTATTAAATCTCCCACACTATTCCAAGCTGTAAATTTTGCTCTGTTTACTCCCATTTTTTTTTCTGCTTGGAAGTTGGAACTTAACATGTTACGAATTCATCTATTTACTAATCAGATTTTGGCTCCCTTTGAAAGAAGAAATGGTTGTGGGCATTTTATTGTGGACTCTGGTGGGGGCTTAACGATTATCAATATTTGTTACATGAGTAGTCAGATTAGAGTGGGATTTTAAAATTACTAGTTCTTTTTATTTGAAATAATAAAACATGGCAATTATTCATTGTCATTTGGCAACAGCTCGATGCTATTGCTTCTAATTCACTTTAAGAGGGAGTGTGCCCTTTGAAACTGCAAAACTTGAATTCTCACTTTAAGGAAGAAATTTTTTTTTCCCCCTTTAATAGGTGATTTGGGTTACATTACAGCAGCTAAAAGTGAATTTATGTAATAGTGATTTGGGCCCTGAAAAAGGTAAAATGTCATGTATTGTGGGCAATGCATATCTTGTGGGATACTGGCCTGCACATTAGGAATATTGCTCTAGCTGAATATACCAGGTTAAAAATAAAGCTATGCTTATGTTCTAAAATCTAAATGAGTCCCCAGAAAGATTTGTGGAGGTTTTCAAAGATGAGTGGGAGCTGCTATGGTGGTTGTGTGTGTAATGTAAAGAAGCAAAACATTATAGGATCTATAAAGTTGATTACTCTTCTGAATTAATATCGAATGTGTTGGTTCTATTAGAGAATTTTCTGTTTGCCATAACAGAGGCACATTAGCTGACATGGCAGATCTATGTAATAGACCTTTTAGATTCAGGGGCATTTGTTAACCCACAAAACTCCATGTACTCTATTTTACATTCGCTAGAATGTATTCTTTTGTACACATCCCTTCAACTTAATTTTAATTTATTGACCAAGATATTGAAATTGCTCACTTTGGGTCTCTTGCCCATAAATATTTACCAGACTCCTACGCGTTCTCGTACTTTGATCTATACTTCAAAGATCCTCTTTTATTCCCATTCAAGTCAACTTAAAATCAACTTTCTTCTTGGTGTTATTAGTCTCAATAATATCATCTGTTAAAAGCATGTACAGAGGGACCACATCCTAAATGAAACTAGGAAGATGAGTCCCCACCATGTGGACAAGGGAAGGCTCAAATTAATCAGGATGATGATTTACCTCCAATTTGGCTACCCCCTTTATGGCTTGCCTGATAATAATACTCTCCTGTAAATGTTTGCAACTAGGCTAATAAACTTGGAAGTGACACCTTTTTTCCCCCCGTTTTTTATATCCTTTAAATTATGTCACCTGTCGCCTTATATCTCTATATTATCTTTAAACAGAAACAGATATGAACTTCATGGTTACCTGATCCTAGAATATACAACAAATTCCTGATACAAATGATTTGTATCCATTGTAATGTATGTATCAATGTTTGAAAGCCATATTGGGTCTCGTGCACTGCATCCTGTGCCTTAGAACATATCATAAAAGTGATATATGCAGAACAATCCTTAAACTAGATAATCTAACAAAAATAAATATTTTCATAATGTGTAATAAAGGCTACATCAATGAATCAAAATGCATAAAAAGTGATTTTTTTCTTTTTATGTTAAGAAAAATATAGAAGGGAACTTACTCTGATCCTTCCTGGTTCTTGATTAAATGATAATAAACATGGGAACTAGGCCGATGCTGCTGCTGCATTTTCTATAAAGCCTAGTCTGGTTCTGGAAGAAAAATGAGTCTGGTCTGTCATCAATTCATTCAAGTGAGTACTGCATTTCTTGCCTTCCAAAATTGAAACAAGCTATATATGAAAAAGTAATAGCCATTCATAAATATTCCATGACCATGTTGACCCTATATTGCATATAAAGTGTTGAGAACACTAGTCATGAATGGCAGGGATGTAATGTCCAATTATGGAAGTATTATTACAATAAATATGTGGGTTGTATGCATGTCATGTGGTTTCATATCGAGATACATAAAATTGATAATGATCTTATCTGGAGAAAACTACATGACAGAAGAGATATCCTTTTCTTTCACAGTTAATGTGTTCAAGTTAAAACAAGTGTTGGCCTTTATTTATTTATTTTTATTGTAATTGTATTACAATTATCAGTTGAATACCTAGGTCAATGGTAAAGAACATTCTGTCTAGAGTAAAATCTTGTGCTTTCAATTTTGATGTTTTGTTGGTTACATGGTATTTTGTGCAAATGATTTTTTTTTCTTTTGTTTTTCTTAATGTATATGCAGGTAGGAAATAGATATTGAATGCTTCCCGGAGTCACTCATAAAATGAAATCAGGATTTAGAAGTGGCTGGCCCTCGGTTGTGCGTTTTCGTCTCAAAGACAAATCAGCCGCCCCATTTTGCTTATTCTCTAAAGTGAAATCAGCTGGCAACAATACTGGGAATGCACCTGTCTATCTCAATGTGTATGATTTGACAACAGTAAATGGCTATATGTATTGGGCAGGCCTTGGTATTTTCCACTCTGGGGTTGAAGGTCAGTAGACAGTTAAAACCTTTTAAAATATATCCAAAACTATTTTTTGATTCAAAAGTATGTGCCAAGTGTTTTGATTCAAAGTTTGTTTCTATGGTATCATTTCCATGCCACCAACTCCCCTTTTCCATGGAACTTACATCCTATGTTACATAAATTTCGGTTTATAATAGAATGTAATGGTGTCATTTGATTCATGTAGGGTGTAGCCAACCCACCTGTGTGATAAGACTTAGTTGTTGTTGTTGTTGTATGCTTTAGTAGTTCATACTTCAAATTTAGAATGGCTTTTCTCTACCTGTAATTATCATGAAGACAGAAGTAACCTTTAATGCTACCTACTTTTGAAAGATCATTTAATGGATTTAATGCACGTTCACTTTCAAGATTCAGATTAGATGAATTTTTTATGCATAGACAAAGGTGTAAACTGATATACCTTCATATTTTAGAGAAAGGGACTATGTATCTATGCATGTATCATTTATTTCTGTGAGTATTATTTTCTTGTTTGCTTATATGGAGAAAAAGTTGAATTCTGGATTCCATGAATATTTTCTGAGATGGAGTTATTATATTGACAGTTTATGGAGTAGAATATGCATTTGGAGCCCATGATTATCCAACAAGTGGTGTCTTTGAGGTTGAACCTCGGCAGTGCCCTGGCTTTAAGTTTAGGAAGTCAATATTCATGGGAACTACTAGCTTAGATCCTCTCCAGATTAGAGAGTTCATGGAG
This sequence comes from Ormosia semicastrata, assembly GCA_029884595.1. Taxonomy (NCBI): domain Eukaryota; kingdom Viridiplantae; phylum Streptophyta; class Magnoliopsida; order Fabales; family Fabaceae; genus Ormosia; species Ormosia semicastrata. The sequence goes on along the minus strand of JAQQTO010000053.1, from coordinate 48,678,868 downwards.
CGCCAGTCTGCAAATTTCAATGGTGATACTTATCACTTGATTGTGAAGAATTGCAACCATTTTTGTGAGGATATTTGTTACAAGCTGACGGGGAATTCAATACCAAAATGGATTAATCGCCTTGCAAGGATAGGTATATGACAAGTTTTCAAACTCCAGTCCATTATTTCATGTTTAAATTGTATCATTTTTGAGTCAGTAAACAACTAAACACAGCAGACGCATCAGAACTCAGTTCTTCCTGAATGTATAAGCAAATAATGAGCAATTGAAACCTAAAAATGCTTTCAAATTCTGGTTCCACAGCCTGGTGGAAGCTTTGGTTCATAGATAGCCTAAACCCTAAACCTAAAAATGCCATGCATAGATAGTCCTTCATGGCAAATGTAACAAATGGCATCTTTTCCAGAAAATTTTTAGCTCCTCCGTTTTGGCTGACATGGAGCATCTGCCACCAATGCAAGGTCTAACATCACTTGCAGGCTCAGTTTTTAGGCTTTTTTTTTTTTGGCCATGACTATGCTTGTTTGAGTGGGTAGGAAATTTGGAGTGAGAATTACTTTACATTTGCTTGATTCAACAATAATGTGGGATGGTTGAAAGTGGAGTGCAACTCATTTGCACTCCACCACACCCCTCAAATTTTGGCCACTCTTATCGCATCAAAGTGGGTGGACAGTGATTTTTCCACCCTCTGCCAAGCAACAATGAGTGAAAATCAAAACTTTTCCATCCCATTTTACTTTCACTCCGCTCTCTATTTTTCGCATTCCTATTTTCCACTTACTTATACAAGTAAAAGCATAGCCTTATTGTGGTTGACTTAGAATAATTTGTGCTTAAACTATATTATTATCATCTCATATTACATAATTTTTAGAATAAGCAAATTTCACCTTCGCAGGGAAGAGCCATCTAGGGTGAAATTCTTATTTGGAATCAAATGCCTTGATTTTGTTCCCTCATTATCTATCTCATCCACCCACAAACTGTCAAAACTCTTTGTCATGCTTCACTGACTTATCATTTCTTGTCTTCCTTGTAGGTTCCTTTTGCAACTGCATACTCCCTGATGCCCTTAAAACTTCCGGTGTTCAACATGATCCCAACTTTCAAGGGTGTGACAGTGAAAAAAGGAGACTACGAACTGCCTTCAGTTGCTTGTCATCAATCTCAATGCCCCAGAGGGAAGTATCAATGTCATCATTATTTCTGCACTCTCACTATAAAGGCTGCCTACCACCGTGGGAGTTAAAGAGATCTAAAAAGGGCTCACTGAAGCAAAAATGAGAAAATGAGAAGCTACTTCTCTGTAACTCTTCTCTGCTGTAGAGTATCAATTGTCTTTCTGGTAACTGAATTTCTGGAAAAGAAATTATTGCTTTCAGTCATCTATGTTGAAGTGCAAAATTTTCTGTCCATATTTATTTTGAATATCCCAGCTCAGGGCTTTGCCGGTTCTTTTATTTTTATTTTTTCTCTGTTGTCTACTTTTTGCTTGTAATCTTTGTCTGATTGTGATTTTCTGTCAGATATATTGCTGTGTCAGTTCAATTTCATGGCTGGAGAAAAACCATCGTGTACTAAACTGCTCTCAAGACTCTCCCGGCCTATTTTAGTTAGGCCTTTCTCATATAACTTTGGAAAACTCAAATCAAATAGATCACCTATCTCATCAAGAATAGCCAGGATTTTCTGACTAGTGATTCAGGTAGGGAGCCTGTACTGATTTGTATGTCAAACAAACACAAAAATGGTAAGAGACCAGTATAAATGAACCTCCCTCAAAGATATTCCATCATATATATGTGTGCGTCTCACTAGTTTAGGAAGAAAACAGATTAATCATATATGTATATCTGATGTTAATATGGTAATTTGACATACGGATGGGTTTTCCAAGTTGTCTACCAATGGCTCTTACAATGATGGTGCTTCTAACCTTTTTGCTTAATTGTCTAATCCTATAAACACACCCAAATACATCTTTCACACTATTTATATCAGATATAGATTCAATTCAAAACGTCACTGGTGATATTTGGGTCTGAATTCTGAAGAATGAAGTCTTTATTGAACAATTTGTAAGAAGGCCGTGCATTTTTTAAGTGTGGCAGAAATCATTCATACTCTGAATTAGATAGGCAAAAGGTACCAATAATTGCATGGAAATGATTTTCAAAATTTATAGAAGTATTCTTTTCACACCAAAGAATTTATTTAAGTGTATTCATAATCTGAATAAGAAAGGCATGACTTACCAATAATTGCATGGAAATGGTTTTCAAAATTTATATAAGTATTCTTTTCACACCACACACTCTCACTTAATAAGTTACTTTTGTATTTATAGTTCAATTAAATATGACACATGGTTAAATATTAGATACTAATAACTACGAGTATTAGTACCCTCATAAAAATAAAGGGTACCCGAAGATTGGAATCTGCTAAAGAAAAAATTTTCATTTACTTTATTTTTTGTCAAGAGGCATCAACTCATGCTACTCAGTCCAGATTCCAGACCCCGTATCGTTTGATTCTTTGGCAATTTCCGTTGTCTCCTTTTGTTGCTCATGCCACATTGCAACCTCGTTAACAATAAATAAATTAAAGGTTTTAATAAGGGCGCTTGTTAAGAATTTAAAATAAAATGAATTTTTATGAAAAGTAAAATATTTAATATAATAAAAATTAAAAAAAAATCTATTTTTTATACAAAACTTTTTATTTTGATTCTTTAACTAATAACAAAACCAATAAATTAAAGATATGAAGTTGTCGGAAAAATTCAAGAGCCAGCATGGCAGTCAATGGCCATTTATCTAATTCATCTTATCTTACTGATGAAAACAGCTCATAAGTGTGAAGTCAAACCCAACTACGTTCACGTTAATCTCTTCTCCATCTTCTGTCCTTTATGTTGCCATGTTCTATAGCATATAGCACAGCTTACATCAAAGTTTCATATACCAATACTTTATTCATAAAATTAATCTTATTGTTTCTATCTTCCAATTTGCTGTTTGTACCATGTTTTGCAAGTAAGCCAAGAATTTGCCTTATTGTGTACATCGTTTAGAAACTATCTTAGCTAACATATTTGTAAAGCAAAAAAAAATCTTAGCTAACATATTTGGTAGTATTCACTAATTTACAACCATTTGGATTTCAATGGGGAAAGGAGGCGGTTGCATACCAAGCAAGAAAAAGGCACCAATTTCTGCCCCTGAAAAGAATGATCCTTTTAGTACTGAAAGCCAAGAGGGGCCAGTCCAAGACGTGAAAAAGTTGAGAGTTTTCATTGTGTTCTACTCAATGTATGGTCATGTGGAGTCATTGGCAAGATCTTTGAAGAAAGGGGTTGATTCCATTGAAGGAGTATAAGGGGTCTTGCACCGGGTACCGGAGACACTGGAGGTCCTACAACTCATGAAGGCACCCCAGAAGGATGATCAGGTGCCACTGATATCTGCAGAGAAGTTGGTTGAGGCTGAAGGGTTGTTGTTTGGGTTTCCAACAAGGTATGGGAGCATGGCAGCGCAGATGAAAGCTTTTTTTTATTCAACTGGACAGTTGTGGAGGGAGCAGAAGTTGGCAGGTGTGCCTGCTGGTTTTTCTGTCAGTACTGGCACTCAGGGAGGTGGCCAAGAAACCACAGCGTAAGTAGGCGGGGCCTTTTATTTTCTGCCTTTGGGTGATGCTAATTCAATAGTATATCTGCTTATAATTGATACTTCATAGTGCAACTTTTATCTGCTTAAGAACTAATAACCATTATGGTTGAAAATGGATTCTAAAGTTGCTTTGGCATAACTTGATATGTTGATAGAAGAGCCGAGATGATGCATATCATATCTTTATGATAAGTTATTTAGAATAAACTACTGTCAATCTATGAATTTGCATAAAACTCGTTTCAAAATGTAATTGTTCTGGACCAGGTTCCGGTTTAGCGATTTAAGAGCAACTCGTTCCACTTGAATTTGATCTCAAATATTTATGAATACTATTAAATAAGTAAATATATCTATTTATAAGGAGTAAATCTCTAACAGAATCTCTCATAGATAGAAAAATCAATTACATCCCTCATAAATAGATGAGACAGTTATAAAAGATAACAATCTTACTAGATTCTTATTCTAATTAACAACATTTAATGTAGATTTAAAAATGATACTTATCTACTAAGATGCTTCTATAAATACCACACAAGGTAGCAAAATTATGTATCTAATTTCAAACACTACCCATTTTGTGCACGGTCTAACTTGAACTTTGGAGTACCTTTTGCAAGTACCTACTCCTCACACCACTATTACAATCACCGTGCATTGAAGGAAACCACCTTCATCAACCTTATTCAGGTGATTTTCTAAAACCTATTTAGAACATTGGCACTGTCTGTGTGAACGCAATAAACTTCGATTCCCATAACCACCATCATGGTCACTACAAGGCGAAATCATGTTTCTGCCACTCAGAATCAATCTTCTTCTGGTCGCCGTCCAGCATCTGCTCCTATCCAAGAGCCACTTGCTACCCATTCGGAGGTCCGGAACCCAGGCAAGACGAAACAGAGACTTCGCAATGGAGAAAATCTCTCCCCTCAGCCACAATGTTTTCTAATGACGCAACAACTTGGCCTACAAGGAGTCCCTTCAAGAGATACCAAGCAATGGTTATCAACATTACAACACTTGGGAGCACGGATGAACAACGACGAGGTTCGCTCCCACCAAGGTGAGTCCAGTCTCCCAGAGCTATCTATGGAGGAGATTATTTCTCTAGTTAACTCCAGGACAAACAGATCCATAACCTAGAAAGAGCTCCTAACCAGGAGAAGGAGGATGAGAACTGGGTTCCCCACTGGAATTGAGAAAATAGGAGGGAACCAGCTCACGATAGGGTACATAATTTAGAATACTCACGGATCATGGAGCCCAGTCAGAGAGCTGAGAACCTGGCTCGTGGAAATAAAGAGCAAGATTTAGGATGGAGAAAGTCAGTTAAGCAAAATCAACCTTTCTCTGATGAATTAATGACCTATGAGATCCATAGGCGCTTTAAGTATCTAATTAATATTGACTCATATAATAGGACCACGGATCCTCAAGAACACCTAGACTCCTATGTCTCTGCTTTACTATTTGTTGGAGGAGATGATTTACTCATGTGTCGTGCTTTCCCTCTTTCTTTGAAAAAAGCCTTCCTGACCGTTGTTGGTTGGGAAGACTTGTCCTCGAGATTTTTATTGCACTTTGTAACATCTTCCTTATCCTGTTAGCATTAATGATTGTTATAGTAGTTTATTAACACTTGTGTGATTTATTTGCTAATTCTGGTGATTTTTTGAGTTAGTTTAGGTTTAATGATATAGCACAAAATGTAAGAAATAACTTATATCAACCTAGAAATTAGCATAAATTGCTTAAATGATGGAAATAAATATGAAAAAATTATTTTTAAGTTATAAATAATTAGAATGAGATGTGGTAATTTTTTTGGGAATTAAATAAATAAGTTTGATATTTTTAATAAACAAAATGAGTGTTTAAAGACCAAATTAAATAGGAGAGTAGCTTGGCAAATTATGAAACTTTGTGGAGTTGTTAAATAGAGGATGAAGATTGTTCTAGAAGCAATTACAGGTTAAAGATGAAGCCTTATGAAGCATAAATGAACAGATCTTGTTGGGAAAACAAAAGGAAACCACTAAGGTAGAAGATGGAATTTTTATGTTTAGAAATAAGAGTAAGTATACGGTACATCAAGGTGCAACTAAAATGTACTAAGATCTTAAGGGATTGTTTTAGTGGCCCAAGATGAAGGAAGATATAGCTGAGTATATGTCAAAATGTTTGGTTTGTCAAAATGTTAAGATAGAGAACTAAAAACCTTCAGGATCTTTGCAACCTTTAGAAATTCCAAAATGGAAATGGGAGAGTATTTCGATGGATTTTGTGATGGGTTTTCCAAGAACCTAATCATGTTATGATTCGATATGGGTCATTATGGATAGATTGACTAAATCTGTCCACTTTCTGCCAATGAGAGCTAATTACTCCTTGGATAAGTTAGCTTAGTTGTATATTTAGGAGGTTGTTAGATTACATGGAATCCCTTTGAGTATAGTGTCTGATAGAGACCTTATATTTACTTCTAGATTTTGGGGAGCCTTGTAGAAAGCTCTTGGGACTAAGTTGTGCTTCAATATAGCCTATCACCCACAAACTGATGGACAGACCAAAAGGACTATCCAAACCCTAGAAGATATGCTTAGGTCATATGTGCTAGAACAGCATGGTAGTTGGGATAGGTTTTTGCCTTTAGTAGAATTTGCCTATAACAATAGTTATTACACCAGTATAGGAATGACACCTTATGAGGCATTGTATGGAAGGAAATATAGATCGCCTCTATGTTGGTATGAAATTGATGAGAAAACCATCATAGCGTCAGAATTGGTGCAACAAACCACAGAACATATTAAGATCATCATAGCAAGATTAGCAATTGCTCAAAGTAGGCAAAAGAGTTATGTAGATAAAAGAATGAGACCTCTGGAGTTTAAGGAAGGAGAACATGTATTTCTAAGAGTCATTCCTACTACTAGGATTGACAAAGTCATTAAATCTATAAAGTTAAATCCTCAATTTCTTGGTCATTTCCAAATTCTAAAAAGAATTGGACTCGTTGCTTATCAGATAACCCTTCCACCCAGTTTGTCAAATCTTCATGATGTCTTTCATGTTTCTTAGCTCAGAAAATATAATCATGATTCTTCATATATCTTGGAAAATGAATCAGTACAATTAAGAGATGATTTAACTTATATAATAAAACCTGTAAAGATAGTGGATAGAGGAGTCAAAAAACTCAGAGGAAATCAGATTCCACTGGTGAAAGTGGTATGGGATGGGATTAACCTTGAGGAAGCTATTTGGGAGCTAGAATCTAGCATGATGCAAGATTACCAAGAGCTTTTCACATCAAGTAACTAAATTTTGGAGGAAAAATTTTTAAAAGGAGGAAAAAATTGTAACATCCTCTCTATCCTGTTAGCCTTAATGATTATTATAGTTATTCATTAATATTTGTGTGATTTACCTGTTAATTTTGGTGATTTTCTGTGTTAGTTTAGGCATAACGATAGAGCACAGAACGTAAGAAATAATTTATATCAGCCCATAAATTAGCATAGATTGTTTAAATGATGGAAATAAATATGAAAAATTTATTTCTATGTCATAAAAAATTAGAATGAGATGTGATAATTTTGGGGGAATTAAATAAATAAGTTTAGAATTTTTAATAAACAGAATGAGTGTTTAAAGGCCAAATTAAATAAGAGACTAGCTTGAAAAATTATGAAATTTTATAGAGTTGTTAAATAGAGGATGGTGATTATTCTAGAAATGATTACAGGTTAGGACAGATGCTTATAAGCATATTAGTTTAACTCTTTAAGTTTATCTTAACTTAGGAAAGAGTAATAGAGCTTAATGACTATCAATGATTTGTATAGATATCTAATAAATGATGAGTATAGGGACTTAATGAAGTCCTAGAATTTTCTATAACATCGATGGAAGCTAGAAAACTCATCTATGGAAGATCAAAATATCCTTAAGAGAAAAATCTATTCCACTCAATGATGACAACACATTTTCTTTCATTCTTATCCTTCTCTCTCCACCTCTCCACTGTCTCACATCCCATTACACACACTTTTCTCACTTATCTCTTCACTTTCTCTCAACAAAAATAGCATAAGGAAGGAGAAAACAAAGAAAAGAAAGATAAACACCATCAACAAGGAAATAAAGGAGGAAGAAAGGAGAGAAAAGAAATACCATCATCAAGGAAGCCTAGGTAGGGGTTTGTGTTTCTCTATCTTACTCTTTTCTCTTCTTGCTTCCTAAATCTTGTATTAGTGGATTAGTTTGAAATTGTTCTTATGAGTTGTATGTTGGATTGATGGTATATATGATTTTTGGTCTTGAGAATATCTAAAAGACTCTATAGATTTATGGTTAATGATATAGGTTTTATTAGATTACCTCTATTATTATACCTTTTAGATTTTGGGTTCAGTATATATAGAGGCTTTGATGTTATCTTGACTAGAAATGAAGATAAATGTGTTGTTATGAGATTACCATGCTTAGGAACCATTTTCTGGTGTTGGAAACCTTTTGATAATCAATTATTGAAGTCAGTAATCGATTATCACAACTGGTAATCGATTACTAAGCTATTATTTGAGGAAAATTACATGTGGTAATCAATTACCACGTATGGTAATTGATTACCAAGCTCCTGTCTTGAGAAATTGTAATGTGGTAATCGATTACTACCAAACCCCTGTTTTGAGAGAATGACTATGGTAATCGATTACTAATCTCCTACTTTGAGAAAGCAGAGTTTTCTGCTCTATGGATTGATTAATAATCTCCTGCATTGAGAAAACAGAGTTTTTTGCTCTATGGAAACCAAATGGGATATATATATATGTGTGTGTGTGTGTGTGTGCAATATGATGTGCATTTGGTATACCTATAAGATGATTTGTGATGTGCACTTGGCATGCTTATGAAATGATCTATTATGTGCACTTGGCATGCTATTGAAATGAATTGTGTGATGTGTATTTGGCATGCTTACGAGATGAAATATGATGTCTACTAGTGTTGCTTATGTGACAAGTTATGATGTGCACTTGATATGCTTATGAGATGAATTAAGATGTACTAGAAAATGATATACTCCTTTGAAATGTTAAAGTTGAGCCAATTATTGAATTAAAATGTAAAATACATCTTTAAATGCTCAAGGTTTAAAAGAAATTGGACATGATAAAGGAAATAACGGTGATCCTTTATGACATGATCCTTAGACGTCATTTCTTTATGAATGGTAACCCATATATCTGATTTAGAAAATGACGATGATCCTAAATGTGTATCCTTTGGAAATGGCGGTGATCTATTGGATATCCTAGATTTGGCTAGTGATGGATTTAGGAAATAACAGTGATCCTAAATCTGATAATGGAAATAATCCTCATACTTGGGGTGATCCTAGATGTGTCTCCTTTGGATATTTGGCCAAGGTTACCTGGGATAGTGTTGTGTAATGAATGACTATTACATATAGGTTGAGTGCACCAGGCTGATAAGCAGACTATTATCAAGTATTTCGTAGATCGAGGAGGTAACATGCCCTCTCTACTATTTGAAATAAAGGACATGGGTCTAAGGAATGAGCTGAGAAAAATGATAACTAATGAGCACTAAAGGAAAGATTAAAGGCATTGCTTGAGCATTGACATATATTTATGAATATGCTATATAAAAAATTAATATAGTAATGAATATTTGCATTTTGAATGAATAGTAAATATTCTATAAATAGTGTGGAATGATTTATATGCTGATATATTTCTGGAGAGTTCCATGATTAATTGGTTGATGTGCTTATAAAGCTATGCAATGCCTGGATTGATGATTATAAAATGAATTGTTCAATGATTAAAAATTGAACTTTTGCCTTTGGGAATAGAAAGGAACTATTTTGGCATTAGTCACTTTTCTATGAAATATATATTTTTAAAATAATTTAATTCCCCAAAGTAGTTAAAATTATTATGATGACATATATTTGTTAGATATACTGGGAATTCCTAGAATTCTCACTCGTTTATTTTCTTTTTCACGATGATTCTAACACGTGATCCACCTACGGAGTAGAGATGCAGATGCTGATGTAGTATAGAGATACTTAATTTTTTTTTACCATTGCTATGTATTTATAATTATGTAGTGCTTTGTACATCATCTGTATATATATGCCTATGAAGTCTTGGCATGTATAACTTAGATATTATTGTAGAGGACTAATGTACTAGGTTGTATAAATTACTAATGCCAGTATAATTTTATACATGTTATGTATATAATTATGTATCATACGTACATGTTTGTACTCCAAATTAGTATATGAAAATCTATTATGGTACCCAATTAGGTAATTGTGTAAGTTCCTAGAGTTCTATTAGGAGGACTCAAAGGAAACTAAGGCAATAAAGGAATAAAAAAAAATAACCCTTACAAAGCTTGAGTAAGTAATAAAATTTGTATATTTAATCACCAAGGTAGTAAAGAGTTTAGTTGTGACGTGCCTAAGCCTAAATGCTTTAGTGTAATCCAGATATACGTGTAGTAAATAGTCTTGGGGCATTACACACTTCACTACTAGTAAGGTGTAACTGAAATCCATTTAATGTCTTCCCCATATTAAGCAAAGAAAGGAAGAATCTCTCTAATACTTTATATCCCGATTCAACAAAGAAGTGGTAAATATTCGTGACTAAGATGAAAGATTCGGATTACATTACATGAGAGAAGGACTCCGCCCTGAGCCATTTTTCTTTTCTTTTTCCAAAAAAGAGCCCAAGATGATGGACAAATTTCAACCTAGAGCTAAAAAATATATCAATGTAGAGGACATTTTTCTGGCTAGGAAGGATCTGGAGAAAGGAGAAGATCTTAAGCCTAAACCCGGAAAAGCTCCATAGTAAAACTAGAATTCGAGACCACAGTTAAAAGGGAAGTATGAGAGTTACACCAGTTGGGAATTTCGGCATAAAAAATATAGCAAAAAAGGGAATTCCCACCATGGATCCATGCGAAAAGGGGACAATGAAATATGATTTTTGAGTTTACTTTTTAAAGCCAGAAGAAAGATGATCAACGCAAACCACTAACACAGTAACAGCGACGATGCCTCTACGTAGTCCACACGAATAGACCCATGAACGTCCAATGTCAACTAAGAGTCCTGCCTCCCTAACGCAGTGCTAGCTGCGAAGAGAACAAAACCTGTCACTCTCTTTCACTATATGTGTGTATCAAAGGTTACAATCCATGCCCTTATGCACTTTTTATAGAAGAAGCCTCCAATAGCTTCTTTAAGAAGCCTTTTATTTGCTTCTTCAATAAGGCTTTCATTAACTTCTCCAAGAAGCCTCTCATTAACTTCTTCAAGAAGTCATTAGCTTCTTCAAGAAGCCTCTCATTAGCTTCTCCAAGAAGCCTCTAATAGCTTCTCCAAGAAGCCTTCCAATAGCTTCTCCAAGAATCCTTGAATTAGCTTCTCCAAGAAGCCCTGCATTAGCTTCTCCAAGAAGCCTTGCATTAGCTTCTCCAAGAAGCCTTGCATTAACTTCTCCAAGAAGCCTTGCATTAGTTTCTCCGAGAAGCCTTCCATTAGCTTCTTTGGGAAGCTTCTAACAGCTGCTTTTAGAATCCTTGAGTGAAAGAGCAGTAGTAGGGTTAGTATGAAGCCTGGTGCTCATCTGTTATGAATTTTGACCCACGATAGAATTCCCGGTCCAACTTGGATTCTATTTACTCCAATTTAGTCTGTTCTAATTGTGTGACCTTGCAAGTTCTTATAACGTTGGCAGTAATATTAAAATTCTATTTTAATATTACAAGTAGTGAGCGGTATCTAGCAATACATTGCTACTACCCAAGTAATGAGAATGTCAGTTATTTGACATAACCTTTTCGTGATCAATGTTTTCATGTAGTCTAGTCTTTTTGTCCAGATATCTAGATTGAACACAAGGCATGGAACGTGTCACCCTTGTATAGTTCAATCTTTCATTTCCTGATACTCGAGTAGACGTAGTAAATGAAATCAATATCTCATATTGACTCATTTGAGTATGGCCATGCATTTCATAGTCTCACTCAATCAAAGGGCCCGAAGATATCACTCTTGTTATATAGGAGGGACAAATCCCATCTAGGTCACTCACATCCCTCCACATGATTCACAGATGTCCAATAACCAAATTTATAATCACCTTGTTACAGATGACGTTTGATGGTATCAAAACAAACAACTCCTCATGTAGGAATCATAGTGATTTCAGGTCAAAAGACCACATACACCATTATCACTATGGGAATCACTAATGGCATTCACGTAACGATCCACGTAGCGTTCTCATGGCGGGTTAGTCTAGTACATCGTTACTCTTAATATATATACCTATGTGAAGACTTGATATCTCATATCCATCACCCATGAGATATTGCCATCAGTCTACGCACATACTAGTCTCAATGCATTATTGTTGTCCTAATCAATAATACTTGACTAGAGACATTTAAGAATAATGTTCTAATTTTATCCAATAGGATCTCACGATCAAGTCATTCACTTGATGTCCTATGACATCAAACTTACTATTCTAAGGACTTTATTATGTTTATCACAAATAACATAATAAATGAAATGCCTCATATAAAAAATAGCATAATACAATGTATGTAAGTATAGACGAAATATATCGGCCTCTAGGGCATACACCAACAATCTCCCACTTATACTAGAGTAAATCAGGCATATGTCTAATGCCTAAAGATCTAATGTGACTCTCATGCTTCTGCTATGCAAGAGGCTTTGTTAGTGGATCAGCAATATTATCATCTGTTGGTACTTTACATATCTTCACATCTCCTCTATTGATGATCTCTCGAATGAGATGGAAGGGCCTAAGTATATGTTTGCATCGCTGGTGAGATATAGGCTCCTTAGCTTGTGCAATGGCTCCATTATTATCACAATAGAGGTCCACTGGGTCTACAATGCTAGGAATAACACCAAGTTCAGTAATGAACTTCCTGATCCAAACGACTTCCTTTGATGCATTGGAGGCAGCAATATACTCAACTTATATGGTAGAATCAGCGACTGTCTCCTACTTTGAACTTTTCCAACTCACAGCCCCACCATTCAAGAAAAAAACATAACCCGATTGCGATCTGGAGTCTTCTTTATCGGCTTGGAAGCTAGCATCAGTGTAACCCTTTACAACTAGATCTTCCTTGACTCCATATACCAAGAATGAATCATTATCCCTTCTTAAGTACTTAAGGATGTTCTTGACAGCAATCCAGTGACTATCACCGGGATCAGACTAGTACCTGCTCGTCGTGTTCAAAGCATACGAGATGTCTGATTGAGTACATAACATGGCATACATGATAGATCTAATTGTAGATGCATATAGAATCTTGCTCATGCGATCCTTCTTGTCCTGGGTAGAAGGGGATTGAGCCTTAGATAGGCTTACACCATATGACATAGGCAACAGTCTTTTCTTAGATTCATGCATGTTAAATCATCTTAACACTTTGTCTATGTATGTACTCTGGCTTAGGTCAAGCATTCTTTGTGATCCATCTCTATAGATCCTGATACCTAATACATAGGTGGTTTCGCCCAAGTCCTTCATGGAAAAACATTTCCCTAACCAAGTCTTTACAAACTGTAGAGTAGGAATGTCATTTTCGATGAGTAGTGTGTCATCTATATACAACACTAGAAAGACAATTGTGCTCCCACTAACCGTCTTGTAGACACAAGATTCTTCTTCATTCTTAATGAAACCAAATTATTTTATTGTATCATCAAAATAAAGATTCCAGCTTCTGAAAGCTTGCTTCAATCCATAAATAGATTGTTATAACTTGCACACCTTTCCAGCATCCTTTAGAATGGCAAAACCCTCAGTTTATGTCATGTACACATCCTCGAGAAGATTTCCATTAAGGAAAGTAGTTTTGACATTCATTTTCCAGATTTCATAATCGTGGTATGCTGCAATAGCAAGCAAGATCCGAACGGATTTAAGCATCGCAACTGGGGAAAAAGTCTCATCATAGTCTACACCATGAATTTACTTGAAACCTTTAGCCACCAATCGCGCCTTAAAGGTACCATCTATGTCAGTTTTTTTTTTTGAAAACCCACTTACACGTAATGAGTTTTACCCCTTCAGGTGGGTCAATCAAGGTCCATACCTGGTTGGCATACATGGATTCCATTTCAGATCTCATGGTCTTAAGCCATTTCTCAAATTCTAGGCCAATAATGGCTTCTTAGTAAATCACAGGCTCATCTTGATCCATGAGCAATACGTTACATTGCTGGGTCATGAGAAATTCATATCTCTCTGGTTGATGACGCATCTTGTTAGACTACGTAGGTTTTGTGCTACTAGAGTAGGTTATTGTTCCACAATATTTTGTGGAGGCTACTCTATTTCCACCCTTAGTTCGTTGCTACTCTATGAACCTTGAACTTCTTCAAGTTCTACTTTCCTGCCACTGATTCATTTGGAGATAAATTCCCTTTCTAGAAACACAGCAGTCCGTGCGACAAACACTTTGCCCTCGGTAGGATTATAGAAATAGTATCCCTTAGTTTCCTTGGGATAACTAACAAAGAAGCATTTGTCTGATTTGGGTCCAAGCTTATTAGAAACTTGACGTTTCGCATAAGCTTTACAACCCTAAATCTTCATGAAAAACATATTGGGTTGTTTCCCTGTCCATATCTCATATGGTGTCTTTTGAACTGCTTTAGATGGAACTAGTTAAGTGTGAAAGTTCCTGTTAATAAAGCATGTCCCCAGAAAGAGTTTGGAAGGTTGACATGATTCATCATGGATTGGACCATGTCCAATAGGGTCCGGTTCCTCTATTTAGAAACACCATTCCATTGTGGTGTTCCTAGAGGAGTGAGTTGAGATATTATCCCACACTCTTTCAGATGATCATCAAATTGTTGGCTTAAGTATTCACCACTTCGATTTGATCGAAGGACTTTAATACTCTTTCCAAGTTGGTTTTGTACTTCATTCTTGAATTCCTTGAACTTTTCAAAAGATTTTGATTTGTGTTTTGTAAGATACACAAACCCATATCTACTGAAATCACCAGTAAATGTAATGAAGTATTGAAAACCACCTCTAGCTAGTGTGTTTAGTGGTCTACATACATCACTATGTATGAGGCCTAAAAGATCACTAGCCCTTTTACCTTGTCCAGTGAATAAGGCTTTAGTCATCTTCCCCAATAAACAAGGCTCACATATCTCATATGATTCAAAATCAAATAAGTCCAAGAATCTATCCTTATGGAGTTTGGAGATGCGTTTCTCATTTATGTGGCTCAAACGACAATGCCAGTGATAAGTTGGGTTCATATCATTAGATTTGAACTTCTTAGTATTTATGTTATAAACGGGCATTTAGAGATCGAGGACATAAAGTTTTTACTTAGTTGTGCACTATCATAAAAGATATCATTTAAATAAATAGAACAACTTTTGTCCTTTATTAAAAAAGTAAAAACTTTCTTGTCCAAACAAGAAACAGAAATGATATTCTTACTGATAGCATGCACAAAATAACAGTTCTCTAACTCAATTATAGGCCCAGTGGGCAAAGATAAAAGATAAGTCCCTACAGTTAAAACAACAACCTTTGCTCCATTTCTAACTCGTAGGTCGACTTCACCCTTAGCCAATGGTCTACTGTTCTTTAGATTATGCACATTTACACAAATGTAAGATCCACATCCAGTATCTAATACCCAAGATACAGAAGTAGATAAATTGACTTCTATAACAAAAATGCCTGAAGTGGAAGTCTCACTTCCCTTCTTCTTCTTAAGCTCTTAGAGGTATCTGCACAGTTTATCTTCTAATGTTCGGTCTGACTACAGTGGAAGTACATACCTTCCTTAGCCACTCCACCCACTGGTTTCAAGCCAGAAGTGTTGGGTTTGGATTTATCCTTGCCCTTGCCCTTCCACTTGTCCATAATAGGTAGCTTAGGAATAGGTTGTTCTAGAACATATAGAGTTTTCTTTTATTTGAGGACAATTCTCAAATTCCTGTACTAGTCTAGGAAATTTGTCCCAGACAACTTGTCCTTCTCAAGGACGGATCGCAATGATAAGTTACTTGAAGTGTTTGTTGCCATAGTATTCTATCAACAGAGATATACCAAATATATAAGTATCATACCATAAACATATTTAATGAGGTCTTTAATTAAATATGCCTCCCACTATTTTATTCAAATCAATGACCCACGACATTGACTCGAAAAATCCCATCGTAAGATTTCCTAGTGGGCTAAGATCTATATTTCACCTAGCTTTGAGTCAGCTTTGACTAATCACCCAAAATTCAGTTATTTAGGTAGGAAACATTTTTCAATTACATCACATGCAACTCTTGGATAGTTGGGTGAATAACACTTATTCTAATCCATCTAATGGACTAAAGCCCAACTTCATGCCTCTAAGCCTTCAATCCTATTGAAATGGCCTAGTTAAGTCAAACCCAATGGTTGGCAGTTGGATATTACCTTTATCTCATTGCATCTTACTAATATAGATAAAGGCACCCTACTTTGGCAAACCTGCACTTAATCAATACTAGTCTTGACGAGTGCCACACATTAGAAGGCATCACATAATGACTTAATATTTATTTTGAGGGAATTTTATAAGTATTATTAGATCTTACCATTTATTGAACTGTTTAACATACCATAAACATCATCCATGCATCTCATACATATAAAGCATATAATAAATGTGACATGATCATTGCCCCTAATGCAATGATTCTCCCAAGCCAATGAGAGTATCATTAACTAAGCATAGAGAATGAACAGCTTCCCCAAGCGCCTCTCACCAACATCCTCATTTGATGTTGTCTTCTTACCTTCACATCAAGATTACATTACATAGAAACCCCATTACATATGAGGGGAGTTAGGTGAGAAAAGAATGTATAACCAGAATGTAAAGAGTAAGGCACAACATGTAGGCTGTATTTTAAAATAACCAAAGAAGTAAAATAAGAGGACTAAAGCCATAACCATGCACCACAAAGTACATAAAAACTCAAAATAATAATACATTATTATTTTATGAGTCATAAAAATAGAATTGAATATCATGCTTCCAAATAACACATACTATGCAGCGGGGCCTGATCACAGGGTCCTGCTACCCAGTCAGCGGTCGAGATTAAGGGGAGGCCGATCCTTGCGGGGCTCAGACCAAAATGAAAAATAAAAGCTGAAACCTCTTGCGCCTCCTTGACAGTTAGGATATCAACACTTGAACCCTCATAGTCGTGAGGACATGAACACGCCATATCGCAGGACCTCTTAGCACCGCCATATGCAACTGCGAGGACATGAACACGCCATGTCACAGGACTTCTTAGTGCCGCTAGTGCTATCCAGAAACAAGGGCTGCTTGACATCAACACTTGATGTCGCCGCAGACCAGAAACAAGGTTTCTAAAATGCTGTATATATCACATATATACCAGAGAACTTCATAAAAATAGAACAACTAAACATGTTATTTCATACAACACAAAGAACAAAAAAATCAAATCATGGTTTCGTAAGTGGCTTTGATATCACTATTGGGAATTCTGACATAAAAAATGCAGCAGAAAGGGAATTCCCACTAAGGATCCATGCGAAAAGGGGACCATGAAACAAGATTTTTGACTTTACCTCTTGAATCTAGAAGAAAGATGATCAACGCAAACTACTAACACTGTAACAGCGACGATGTCTCTACGTAGTCCACACGAACAAACCCACGAACATCTAACGTCCGCTAGGAGTCCCGTCTCCCTAACACAGTGTTAGCTGTGAAGAAAAGGAAACCTGTCACTCTCTTTCAATATATGTGTGTATCAAAGGTTACAATTCATGCCCTTTTTATGGAATATGCCTCCAATAGCTTCTTTAAGAAGCCTTCTATTTGCTTCTTCTAGAAGCCTTTCATTAGCTTCTCTAAGAAGCCTGTCATTAGCTTCTTCAAGAAGCCTGTCATTAGCTTCTTCAAGAAGCCTCTCATTAGCTTCTTCAAGAAGCCTTTAATAGCTTCTCCAAGAAGCCTTCCATTAGCTTCTCCAAGAAGCCTTGAATTAGCTTCTCCAAGAAACCTTGCATTAGCTTCTACAAGAAGCCTTGCATTAGCTTCTCCAAGAAGCCTCTAATAGCTTCTCCAAGAAGCCTTCCATTAGCTTCTCCAAGAAGCCTTGAATTAGCTTCTCTAAGAAGCCTTGAATTAGCTTCTCTGAGAAGCCTTGCATTAGATTCTCCGAGAAGCCTTGCATTATCTTCTTCCAGAAGCCTTGTATTAGCTTCACCGAGAAGCCTTGTATGCCTTGCATTAGCTTCTTTGAGAAGCCTTGCATTAGCTTCTCCGAGAAGCCTTCCATTAGCTTCTCTGAGAAGCCTCTAGCAGCTTCTTTTAGAATCCTTGAGTGAAAGAGTAGTAGTAGGGTTAGTGTGAAGCCTTGGGCTCATCTGTTATGAATTTTGGCCCACGATAGAATTTCCAGTCTAACTTGGATTCTATTTACTCCAATTTAGTCTGTTCCAATTATGTGACCCTGTAGGTTCTCATAACGTTAGCAGTAATATTAAAATCTCATTTTAAAATTACAAGTAGTGAGTGGTATCTAGCAACATATTGCTGCTACCCAAGTAATGAGAATATCAGTGATTTGACATAACTTTTCTGTGATTAATGTTTCCGTGTAGTCTAGTCTCTTTGTCCAGATATCTAGATTGAACATAAGGCATGTAACGTGTCACCCTTGTATAGTTCAATCTTTCATTTCCTGATACTTGAGTAGACGTAGTAAATGAAATAAATATCTCATATTGATTCATTTGAGCATGACCATGTATTTCGTAGCCTCACTCAATCAGGGGGCCTGAAGATATCACTCCTGTTATGTATGAGGGACAAATCCTATCTAGGTCACTCACATCCATCCACATGATTCGCAGTATATCTAATAACTAACTTTATAATCACCTTATTATAGATGACGTTTGATAGCATCAAAATATACAACTCCTCATGTAGGAATCGTAGTGATTTTAGGTCAAAGGACCACATACACCATTATCACTATAAGAATCGCTTATGACACTCATGTAATAATCCACGTAGCGTTCTCATAGCGGGTCAGTCCAATACATCATTACTCTTAATATATACACCGATGTGAAGACTTGATATCTCATATCCATGACCCGTGAGATGTGGCCATCAGTCTACCCACATACTAGTCTCAATGCATTATTGTTGTCCTATTCAATAATACTTGACTAGGGACATTTAAGAATAGTGTTCTAATTTTATCCAATGAGATCTCACGATCAAGTCATTCATTTGATGTCCTATGGCATCAAAGTTATTACTCTAAAGATTTTATTATGTTTTTCATAAATAACACAATAAATGAAATGCCTCATATAAAAAATAGCATAATACAATGTATGTAAGTATAAACGAAATATATCGACCTCTACGGCATACACTAACAACACCCCCCTCAACACACCTCAGACTTATATCTACCAAGAAGTGATAAACATGGAGTTTAAAGATGTGCAATGACCTCCACTTTGAGAAAACGTGCACAGAAAAATAAGTCCAAGCACTATACATTTCACGAAGGTCATGGACATAATATTGAGAACTACATCAACTTTCAAAATGCTATCGAGTCTTTGATTTGTGATGGCAGTCTAGGCCGATATATGCATCAATCTTGGAACAACAATAAGAAGGGAGGATAGAATTACAGAAAGCGAAGCTACAGTCCTCGGAGAAGCTCATCTCCACCATCCTAGAGAAGACTCTTGCCCACGAGGAATGAAAATCTTGGAGTAGGCCTATCTCAGGATAACACTCAGAATCAAGAAAGAGCACAATCCCAAGATAACACCAATCTGTACAAGGATCATTATCACGCTAAAGTAACATGGACTATTAACACCATTTCGGGTGGCTTCGTGAGTGGCAGTGAATCTAGGAACGCAAGGTAAAAAGCATTTTGGGCCCTGTTGAGCGTAGCATTACATTCAAGATATAAGTCAGATGACGGAGCAAGGAAGACCCCGCGATTTCATTTACCAATGAAGATTATGGTTGCACTATCGCAGACCACGACGACCCCATGGTGATCTTGAGAATAATAACCAACATCGAGCTCTGTCGTATATTTGTTGATTAGGGGAGCTAGGCTAATATTATGTTCCTAGATCTATTTGAGAAGCTAGGACTATCAAAGAACGAACTGATCTCGTATATTGACGAGTTGATCAAGTTCACTAAAGATAAGATTACCCCAGTGGGATACATCAAGACCTATTTGACTTTGGGGAAGGATTCTCTTTTCAAGATACCCAAGGTCAAATTTCTTGTGGTAGGTTATCCTTCAACTTATAATGCCATAATGGGTCGCCCTCTACACCTCACTTGGCCATGAAGTTCCTTGACCAGCATGACAGGGTTGTTAGAATTAATGGAGACTAAGTTATAGCTAAGAAATGTTACAATGAAAGCCTGAAGATTGCTAAGAAACCACACATCATGGACCAACACAACAATCCAACATCAGTTATTATGGACCACATCAATGTCCTCCTAACTAGTTAGATATTCGTGAAGAGATTCATGGTACGCGCTGATAAACGTGATTTCATACATTAGTTAACCTCATATTTAGTCTCTTGGACCTCTTATATGCTTAATTGATTAGTTTTGGCCACAATTTATAAGTTTGGGCTTAAATTAAGCTTAATTGATCTTTCCAGCATTATTAGGATTTTATAATGTTTCTGTATTTCGGCCATATCTTAAGTTCTAGATATCTAAAAATTATGAATTTTACCTTATAGGAAAGCTGAGAGAAGTATTTACAACTTTGATGAAGAACTTGAAGTCTGAATTGGATTTTTATTAGGTTAGATTAGGCCACGAATTCAGAACATAGTGCTATCACTGGAACCTGAGTAGCATACACTAATTGGTCCATAACTTGGGATGTAGGTGTGATATGGACCCAAAACTGGTGGCATTAGAAATCTTACACACAAGTTTAAAATTATTATGAGACCATGAATTGAAACTATAGTGTTTTGATGACATTTCACCCCTATGAAGTCGGCTGACGGGATCAGAGACCTATTAAGAGTGAATTGGGCATAACTCTCTCATCTAAAACCCAAATCAAGTGATTTCGGTGGCCTAGGAAAGCTAAGAGGTAGAGGATTAACTTTAACCTAGGGGCAAATTAAGATTCTTAATTTTTAAGTTAGTTATTTTCTTATAAATAGGGAACTCGATATAGATAGAAACCCTAGCCATTCTTACTTGATTCTTCTTCCTAAAGTTTTATCCTTTCTCTTTAGGATTTCATTTTGTTCTCTTCTTTTTCTGAGTTCTTCCCTTCTATTAATGGAGGGGTAGAGCATTTAATTAATCCAAGGGATTGACATTCTTGTTGTTTAACGTTAAGATTTTTTTTTATACATTCAATTGTTAATCTAGTTTCTCTCATTCTTTTCTTTGTTTAATTCTGATTCAGTGCTTAATTTGATTGAGATTTGCATATGATAATTGTGTAATTACCATATTCTAAGAGAGGATTTTAGAGACTAAATAAGGCATCAAAGGTGTTTGACAAAATGTTTAGCTTGGTTAGATATTAGTTTTTAAGTTAATTCAGGTTTTGGATGGATGTTTAATTTGTCTATCCTTAATTAATTGAATTCTGGATGCATATCTAGTAGAAGATCCATGAATTATTTTGAGATGTCTTGATATGATCTAAGACCAAGGATTCAGTTGATAATTGAATGGACTTATAGTGATAAGGATGGATTAAAATCAAGATTGGATAATTCTCTTAGATTGGTTATTTCTTAATTTTGTTTTCTCTTGTTTAATTGTTTTTTGTTTATGTTATTTGATCTTACAAATCCCTTTCCCCCTATTGACTAATATCTTAATTTGATTTCATGATCATAATCAGAGTGATCTATGGGGTCGACCCTGTGTTACCTTATATTACAAGTTATTTTGGTAAATTGATTGTAATTTAATAAATTTGGTAGCCTCGGTAGTTATCAATTTTTTAGCGTCATTGTCGGGGATCAATATGATTTTGATCAATCTTATTGAGAGTATATTTAACTACTAATCCCTCACTAACCCTTGTGTTGCTGTGTTTTTGTGGTTTTCAGGTGAAAACAGGTGATTACAGGTCTCTTTGTTGAATTTTGTATTGACAAATGTGCCCAAAATGAGCTGAAACTTGGTCAGTTGAAGGAAAACGACCTAATAAACAAGGAAAAATTTTGTTTTTGTGGTTTTGGATGGATGTTTAATTTGTCTAACCTTAATTAATTGAATTCTGGATGCATATCTAGTAGAAGATCCATGGATTATTTTGAGACGTCTTGATATGATCTAAGACCAAGGATTCGGTTGATAATTGAATGGACTATCAAGGATGGATTAAAATCAAGATTGGATAATTCTCTTGGATCAGTTATTTCTTAATTTTGTTTTCTCTTCTTTAATTGCTTTTTGTTTATGTTATTTGATCTTACAAACCCTTTTCCCCCTATTTACTAATATCTTAATTTGATTTCATGATCATAATCAGAGTGATTTGTGGGGTCGGCCCAGTGTTACCTTATATTACAAGTTATTTTGGTAAATTGATTGTAATTTGATAAATTTGGTAGCCTCAGTAGTTATCAAATTTTTAGCGTCGTTGTCGGGGATCACTATGATTTTGATCAATCTTATTGAGAGTATATTTGACCATTAATCCCTCACTAACCCTTGTGTTGCTGTGTTTTTGTGGTTTTTAGGTGAAAACAGGTGATTACGGGTCTCTTTGTTGAATTTTGTACTGACAAATGTGTCCAAAATGAGTTGAAACTTGGTTAGTTGAAGGAAAACGACCTAATAAACAAGGAAAACTTTTGTTTTTGTGGTTTTGGATGAATGTTTAATTTATCTAACTTTAATTAATTGAATTCTGGATGTATATCTAGTAGAAGATCCATGGATTATTTTGAGACGTCTTGATATGATCTAAGACCAAGGATTCAGTTGATAATTGAATGGACTTATAGTGATCAAGGATGGATTAAAATCAAGATTGGATAATTCTCTTGGATTAGTTATTTCTTAATTTTGTTTTCTCTTCTTTAATTGCTTTTTGTTTCTGTTATTTGATCTTACAAACCTCTTTCCCCCTATTTACTAATATCTTAATTTGATTTCATGACCATAATCAGAGTGATCTGTGGGATCGACCCAATGTTACCTTATATTACAAGTTATTTTGGTAAATTGATTATAATTTGATAAATTTGGTAGCTTCGGCAGTTATCAAATTTTTAGCGTCGTTGCCGGGCATCACTATAATTTTGATCAATCTTATTGAGAGTATATTTGACTACTAGTCCCTCACTAACCCTTATGTTGCTGTGTTTTTGTGGTTTTCAGGCAAAAACAGGTTATTACGGGTCACTTTGTTGAATTTTGTACTGACAAATGTGCCCAAAATAAGCTAAAACTTTGTCAGTTGAAGGAAAACGACCTAATAAACAAGGCTCACACATTTATTGTGAGGTCACCCTTGGTTTTCCTAAATTTCACCGTTTAGACCATTTTTTCAATTTTTTAAGATTTTTTATTACATTTTTTAGTTTTATTTTTGTGTAGTTTTCATGTTGTGGTGGTCCCATATTTTTTTTAAATGTTTAGATATGTTAACTAGATTTAGTTTGGTATATTTTTAGTGTTGTGTAGTCAATTTTTCTTGTTTTGTGTTTTTGAGTTTCCTATGTTACATGACTGGGTCTTCCACTAGTTCCTTACTTGATATTGATCCTAACATTAAAAGAACCTTGCATACACTTACTAGAGCTCGTAAGCTAAGTGAAATAATTGTTTTTGAACTTGACTTTGATATTAAAATTGAAAGAGAACCTGAAAGCTTAAGTGATATTGCAACTATGGGTGATAATATGCATAATAGGACCCTTAAGGAACTTGTTGCTCTTGATGTTACTTACTAGCCTTGAGGAATTCAATATCCTAATCTTGATACTGACTTTAAACTTAAATCTGGATTAATACGTTTGTTGCCTAAGTTTCATGGTTTAGCAGATGAGGACCCTCATAAGCATTTAAATGAGTTCCATGTGGTCTGTTCAACCATGAAGCCACAAGAGATACCTGAAGAACACATTAAACTAAGAGCATTCACTTTCTCCCTTACTGATGTGGCCA
Organism: Ormosia semicastrata; assembly: GCA_029884595.1. Lineage (NCBI taxonomy): Eukaryota > Viridiplantae > Streptophyta > Magnoliopsida > Fabales > Fabaceae > Ormosia > Ormosia semicastrata. The sequence continues at coordinate 48,654,845 of JAQQTO010000053.1, read as the reverse complement.
AGGACTGGCTATACTACCTGTCACCAGGTTTAGTAATGTGTTGGAATGACATGAAGAGGCTGTTCTTAGAGAAATTCTTCCCAGCATCTAGAGTTGCTGCTATTCGAAAAGACATATGTGGTATAAGACAGATGATAGGAGAGATTTTGCATGAGTGCAGGGAGAGATTTAAGAAATTATGCTGAAGTTGTCCCCACCACCAGATTAGTGATCAACTTTTGATCTAGTACTTCTATGAGGGCTTGTTGCCTATGGATAGGTGCAAGATTGATGCAGATAGTGGAGGTGCATTAGTTGATAAAACTCCAGTTGCTGCTAGAGACTTAATTGATAACATAGCTGTCAATTCCCAGCAGTTTGGAACTCAGATGATTACTTCAACTAGAGGAGTAAATGAGGTTCATGTATCCCATGCTGACTAATAGAGAATGGAGCATATACTTGATGAATTAACCTCTTTGGTGAGACAATTGGCAATGGGACAACAATTACCTATGCAGGGGCCTGCAAGCTTGTGTGACATTTGTTCTAGTTCATCTCATCCCACGTATGCAAGCCCTACATTTCAGGATAATGGTTCTGCGTTTCAAGATCATTCTGTAGCTGCAGCAGGTGTCTTTCCTAGTAAACCATAATACCAGCAACAACAACAGCTAAGATATAATCCATACTCTAGCTCATATAACCCTGGCTAGAGAGATCATCTAAATATGAGATATGGTAATACAGCCTCACAATAGCAGCAACCACAATTTCAGCCTCATGCTGGACTAAGTCGGTAAAATTTCTAGTAGCCTATGCAACAACCAAGTTTAGCTGCCACAAAACTTGAGCCTTTATTTGAGGATTTGGTGAAGCAGATGGCCACCAACAATATTCAATTCCAGCAAATGATAGAGGCCACCATACATAATTTAGAAACTCAGATTGGATAATTGGCCTCCTCATTGAGTCAGCTGTAGGCCCAAGGTTCTGCCCAACTTCCTTCGCAAACAATTCCTAATCCAAAGGGGAATGTGAGTGCTATTTTGCAAAGGTCTGAAAATTTTGTACAAGCACCAACTCAACCTGCAAGTAAGCAATAACTAGCAGAAAAATCAGTTTCTGAAGCATCAACTCAAAAATCTGAGGGTAAGAAAAAATTAGTGTTTGTTGATGAGCAGCAGAAGCTTGTAGTAGCCGAAGCCTTTCTACAGAGAGCCATTTAGACCAGAAAGATAGATGAGGCTGAGAAGGATAAAGATATTCTTGAGACTTTCAGGAAAATGAATGTCAATATTCTATTATTGGATGCAATTAAGAAAATTCCAAAATATCTCAAGTGTTTTAAGGAATTATGCACTTAAAGAAGGAGGCTGAAGGGAAATGAGAGAATTAGCATGGGACAGAATGTTTCAACCTCCATCCAGCTTATGCCACAACAGTGCAAGGATCAAGGGACTTTTACAATTCCTTGCATAATAGGAAACTGTAGATTTAAGCATGCCATGCTAGACTTAGGTATTGGGAATTCCTGCATAAAAAATACAGTGGAAAAAAGAGAATTCCCACTAAAGATCCATGCTAAAAGGAGACCATGAAACGTAATTTTTGACTTAACCTTTTGAAGCCAGAAGAAAGATGAACAACACAAACTACTAACACTGTAACAATGATGATGTTTCTACGTAGTCCACACGAACAGACCCACGAACGTCCAATGTCTGCTAGGAGTCCCGCCTCCCTGACGCAGTGCTAGCTGCGAAGAGAAAAAAATCTGTCACCCTTTTTCACTATGTGTGTGCATTAATGGTTACAATCCATGCCCTTATGCCCTTTTTATAGAAGAAGCCTCCAATAGCTTCTTTAAGAAGCTTTCTATTTGCTTCTTCAAGAAGCCTTTCATTAGCTTCTCTAAGAAGCCTCTCATTAGCTTCTTCAAGAAGCCTCTCATTAGCATTTTCAAGAAGCCTTCCATTAGCTTCTCAAAGAAGCCTTTCATTAGCTTCTCCAAGAAACTTTGCATTAGCTTCTCCAAGAAGCCTTGCATTAGCTTCTCCAAGAAGCCTTGAATTAGCTTCTCTAAGAAGCCTTGCATTACCTTCTCTAAGAAGCCTTGAATTAGCTTCTCCAAAAGCCTTGAATTAGCTTCTCCAAGAAGCCTGACATTAACTTCTCCAAGAAGCCTCGAATTAGCTTCTCCAAGAAGCCTTCCATTAGTTTCTCCAAGAAGCCTTCCATTAGTTTCTCCAAGAAGCCTTACATTAGCTTCTCCCAAGAAGCCTTACATTAGCTTCTCCAAGAAGCTTTACATTAGCTTCTCCAAGAAGCCTTCTATTAGCTTCTTTGAGAAGCCTCTAATAGTTTCTTTTAGAATCTTTGAGTGAAAGACTAGTAGTAGGGTTAGTGTGAAGCCTTGGGCTCATCTGTTATGAATTTTGGCCCACGATAGAATTCCCAGTCTAACTTGGATTCTATTTACTCCAATTTAGTCTGTTCTAATTGTGTGACCCTGTAGGTTCTCATAACGTTAGTAGTAATATTAAAATTCTATTTTAATATTACAAGCAGTGAGTAGTATCTACCAACACATCGCTGCTACTCAACTAATGAGAATGTCAGGGATTTGACATAACCTTTCCTTGATTAATGTTTCCGTGTAGTCTAGTTTCTTTGTCCAAATATCTAGATTGAACACAAGGCATGCAATGTGTCACCCTTGTATAGTTCAATTTTTCATTTCCTGATACTCGAGTAGACATAGTAAATGAGATCAATATCTCATATTGACTCATTTGAGCATAGTCATGCATTTCGTAGTCTCACTCAATAAGGGAGCCCGAAGATATCACTCCTGTTATATAGGAGGGACAAATCCCATCTAGGTCACTCACATCCCTCCGCATGATTCGCGGTATATCCAATTACTAATTTTATAATCACCTTGTTACAGATGACGTTTGATGGCATCAAAACATACAACTCATTATGTAGGAATCGTAGTGATTTCAGGTCAAAGGACCACATACACCATTATCACTATGAGAATCGCTTATGACACTCACGTAATGATCCATGTAGCATTTTCATGGCGGGTCAGTCCAGTACATCATTACTCTTAATATATACCCATGTGAAGACTTGATATCTTATATCTATGACTCGTGAGATATGGCCATCAATCTAAACACATATTAGTCTTAATGCATTATTATTGTCCTAATTAACAATAATACTTGATTAGGGACTTTTAAGAATAGTGTTCTAATTTTGTCTAATAAGATCTCACGATCAAGTCATCCACTTGATGTCCTATGCCATCAAACTTAATATTCTAAGGACTTTATTATGTTTATCATAACACAATAAATGAAATACCTTATATATAGAAAAAAATAGCATAATGCAATGTATGTAATTATAGATAAAATATATTGGCCTCTAGGACATACACCAACAATCTCCCACTTGCACTAGAGCCAATCAGGCATATGGCTAATGCCTAAAGATCTAGTGTGACCCTCATGCTTCTGCTGTGTAAGAGGTTTTGTTAGTGGATCAGTAATGTTATCATCTATTGGTACTTTGCATATCATCACATCTCCTCTATTGATGATCTCTCGAATGAGATAGAAGCGCCAAAGTATATGTTTGGATTGCTAGTGAGATCTAGGCTTCTTATCTTGTGCAATGGCTACATTATTATCATAATAGAGGTCCACTGGGTCCATAATGCTAGGAATAGTGCCAAGTTCAGCAATGAACTTCCTGATCCAAATGACCTCCTTTGCTGCATTAGAGGCAGTAATATGCTCAGCCTCTGTGGTAGAATCGGTGACTATCTTCTACTTTAAACTCTTCCAGCTCAAAGCCCCACCATTTAGGAAAAAAAATAACCTGATTGCGATCTGGAGTCGTCTTTATCCGTTTGGAAGCTAGCATTAGTGTGACCCTTTACAACTAGCTCTTCCTCGACTCCATATACCAAGAATGAATCCTTAATCTTCCTTAAGTACTTAAGGATGTTCTTGATAGTAGTTTAGTGACTATCACCGGGATTAGAATGGTACCTACTTGTCATGCTCAAAGCATACGAGATGTCTGGTCGAGTACATAACATGACATACATGATAGATCCAATTGCAAATGTATATGAAATCTTGCTCATGCGATCCCTCCCATCCTAGGTGGAAGGGGATTGAGCCTTAGATAGGCTTACACCATGTGACATAGGCAACAGTATTTTCTTGGATTCATGCATGTTAAATTGTCTTAACACTTTGTCTATGTATGTACTCTGACTTAGGTCTAGTAATCTCTGTGATCCATCTCTATGGACCTTGATACCTAACACATAGGTGGGTTTGCCTAAGTTCTTCATAGAAAAGCAGTTCCCTAACCGAGTCTTTACAGACTGTAGGGTAGGGATGTCATTTCTGATGAGTAGTATATCATCTACATACAACACCAGAAAGACAATTGTGCTCTCACTAACCTTCTTGTAAACACAAGATTCTTCTTCATTCTTAATGAAACCAAATTATTTTATTGTATCATCAAAACGAAGATTCTAGCTTCTGGAAGCTTGCTTTAATCTATAAATAGATCGTTTCAATTTGCACACCTTTCCAGCATCCTCTGTAGTGGCAAAACCCTCAGCTTATATCATGTACACATCCTCGAGAAGATTTCTATTAAAGAAAGCAGTTTATTTGCCAGATTTCATAATCATGGTATGCTGTAATAGCATGCAAGATCCGAACGGATTTAAGCATCGCAATTGGGGAAAAAGTCTCATCATAGTCTACACTATGAACTTGCTTGAAACATTTAGCCACCAATCGCACCTTCAAGGTATGCACATTACCATCCATGTCGGTTTTCTTCTTGAAAACCCACTTGCACCCAATGGGCTTTATCCCTTCAGGTGGGTTAGCCAAGGTCCATACCTAGTTGGCATATATGAATTCTATTTCAGATCTCATGGCTTCAAGCCATTTCTCAGATTCTGGGCCAATAATGGCTTTCTAGTAAGTCACAGGCTCATCTTGATCCGTGAGCAATATGTCACATTGCTGGGTCATGAGAAATCCATATCTCTCTGGTTGATGACGCATCTTGTTAGACCTATGCAAGTCTTGTGCTACTAGAGCAGGTTGTTGTTCCACAACACTTTGTGGAGGCTGCTCTATTTCCACCATTGGTTCGTTGCTACTCTGTGAAACTTGAACTTCTTCAAGTTCTACTTTCCTCCCACTAATTCCTTTGGAGATAAACTCCTTTTCTAGAAATACAATAGTTCGTGAGACAAACACTTTGCCCTCGGTAGGATTATAGAAAAAGTAGCCCTTAGTTTCTTTGGGATACCCCACAAAGAAGCTTATCTGATTTAGGGCCAAGCTTATCAGAAACTTGATGTTTCACATAAGCTTCGCAACCCCAAATCTTCATAAAAGACATACTGGGCCATCTCCCAGTCCACATCTCATATGGTATCTCTTGAATCGTCTTAGATGGAACACGGTTAAATGTGAAAGCTGTTGTTAACATAGCATATCCCCAGAAGGAGCCTGGAAGTTCTGCATGACTCATCATGGATCGGACCATGTCCAACAAGGTCCGGTTCCTCCTTTCAGGGACACAATTCCATTGTGGTGTTCTTGGAGGAGTAAGTTAAGATATTATCCCACACTCTTTCGAATGATCATTAAACTGTTGGCTTAAGTATTCACCTCCTTGATTTGATTAAAAGATTTTAATACTCTTGCCAAGTTGGTTTTGTACTTCATTCTTGAATTCTATGAACTTTTCAAAGGATTATGATTTGTGCTTCATAAGATATACAATTCCATATCTACTGAAATCATCAATAAATGTAATGAAGTATTGAAAACTGTCTCTAGCTAGTGTGTTTATTGGCCCACATACATCACTATGTACAAGGCATACAAGATCACTAGCCCTTTCACCTTGTCCAGTGAGTGGGCCTTTGTCATCTTCCCCAATAAATAAGATTCATATATCTCATATGATTCGAAATCAATTGAGTCAAATAATCCATCTTTACAGAGTTTGGAGATGTGTTTCTCATTTGTGTGACCTAAACGACAATGCCAGAGATAAGATGAGTTTATATCGTTTGATTTAAACCTCTTTGTATTTATGTTATAGACGGGCGTTTCGAGGTCGAGGATATAAAGTCTATTACTCAGTTGTGCACTACTATAAAAAATGTCATTCAAATAAATAGAACAACTTTTGTCCTTTATAATAAATGTACCAACTGAATTATAAGCCCAGTGGGTAAAGATAAAAGATAAGTCCCTACGGATAAAGTAGCAACCTTTGCTCCATTTCCCACTCGTAAGTCGACTTCACCCTTAGTCAATGGTCTACTCTTTTTGAGATCTTTCACATTTACACAAATATGAGATCCACATCTAGTATCTAATACCCATGATGTGCAGAAATAGATAAATTGACTTTTATAACAAAAATATCTAAAGTGGAAGTCTCATTTCCCTTCTTCTTCTTTAGCTCCTCCAAGTATTTGCCATAGTTCCTCTTCCAATGTCTAGTCAGACCACAGTGGAAGCACATACCTTCCTTAGCCACTCTACCCATTGGTTTCAAGCCAGAAGTGCTGGGCTTAGATTTATCCTTGCCCTTGCCTTTCCACTTGTCCATAGCAGGTAGCTCAAGAATAGGCTGTTCTAGAACATATAACTTTTTCTCTTATTTGAGGACAATCCTTAAATTCTTGTACTAGTCTAGGAAATTTGTTCTAGACAACTTGTCATTCTCAAGGATGGATTACAATGATAAGTTACATAAAGTGTTTGTTGCCATGATAATCTATCAATAGAGATATGCAAAGTATATAAATATCATGCCATAAACATATTTAACTAGGTCTTTAATTAAATATGTCTCTCATTATTTTATTCAAATTAATGACCCTCAGCATTGACTCAGAAAAACCCATCTTAAGATTTCCTAGTGGGCCAAGATCCATGTTTCACCTAGCTTTGAGTCAGCTTTGCCTGATACCCAAAATTCAGTTATTTAGGTAGGAAACACTTTCCAATTACATCACATGCAACTCATGGATAGTTGGGTGAATAATACTTATTCTAATCTATCTAATGGACTAAAGCCTAACTTCATGGCTCTAAGCCTTCAATCCTATTGAAATGGCCTAGTTAAGTCAAACCCAATGGTTGGAAGTTGGATATTACCTTTATCCCATCATGTCTTATTAATATAGATAAAGGCACCCTGCTTTGGAAGACCTACACTTAATCGATACTAGTCTTGACGAGTGCCACGCATTACAAGGTATCACATAATGACTTAATATTTGCTTTAAGGGAATTTTATAATTATTATTAGATCTCACTATTTATTAAACTATTTAACATACCATAAACATCATCCATGCATCTCATACATATAAAGCATATAATAAATGTGACATAGTTATGGCCCCTAACGCAATGATTCTCCAAAGCCAATGAGAGTATCATTAACTAAGCATAGAGAGCGAACAGCTTCACCAAGCACCTTTCACCAATGTCCTCATTTTATGCCGTCTTCTTGCCTCTACATCAAGATTACATTATATAGAAACCTCCTTTACATTCGAGGGGAGTTAGGTGAGAAGAGAATGTACAATCAGAATGTAGAGAGAAAGGTATGACACACAAGTCATATTTAAAATAACCAAAATAGCATAAAAGGAGGACTAAGGCCCTAACCATGCACCATGTACCACAAAGTACATAAAAACTCTAAACAATAATACATTTTTATTTTGTGAGTCATAAAAATAAAATTGAATATCGCACTTTCGAATAACACAGACTATGTAATGGGGTTCGGGGCAGTGCCTCGACCACGAGGTTCCTACTGCCCGGTCAGCGGCTGGGGTCAATGGGAGGCTGTTCCTTGTGGGGCTCGGGGTAGCGCCCCTAAACCAAAATGAAAACAAGAGCTAAAACCTCTTGCACCTCCTTGACGACTAGGGCATCAACACTTCAACCCTTATAGCCGCCATCACTTGTCCAGAAACAAACTTTCCAAAACGCATGAGGGCATAAACACTTCATGTCACGAGGAACCCTTAACGTCACTGTCCACTAAAAATAAGGTTGTCAAAACCTTGCACTGCGCCACTGTATATATCACATATATACCAAAAAACTTCATAAAAACATACATATATACAAAACAAATCATTGTTTAACAAACATCATGATGGTTTCGTATACAACATATCAAACAAATTATGTTTTCACAAAGGATTCATGCGATTTCAGAAATAACACATTAAAGATCATATCTTTTACCAAAAATAAGTAATCTTGTTTTTTCACATAGCACAAAGAACAGAGAAACCGAATCATGGTTTCGCAAGTGGCTCTGATACCACTGTTGGGAATTCTTGCATAAAAAATGCAGTGAAAAAAGGGAATTCCCACCAAGGATCCATGCCAAAAGGGGACCATGAAACGTGATTTTCGAGTTTACCTCTTGAAGCCAACAAGAAAGATGATCAATGCACATCACTAACACTGTAACAGCGATGATGTCTCTACGTAGTCCACACGAACAGACCCATGAACGTCCAACGTCCGCTAGGAGTCCCACCTCCCTGACGTAGTGCTAGCTACGAAGAGAAAAAAATTTGTCACCCTCTTTTACTATGTGTGTGTATCAAGGGTTACAATCCATTCCCTTATGCCCTTTTTATAGAAGAAGCCTCCAATAACTTCTTTAAGAAGCCTTCTATTTGCTTCTTCAAGAAGCCTTTCACTAGTTTTTCCAAGAAGCCTTTTATTAGTTTCTTCAAGAAGCCTCTCATTAGCTTCTTCAAGAAGCCTTCCATTAGCTTCTCCAAGAAGCCTTGCATTAGCTTCTCCAAGAAGCCTTGCATTAGCTTCTCCAAGAAGCCTTGCATTAGCTTCTCCAAGAAGCCTTCATTAGCTTCTCCAAGAAGCCTTTCATTAGCTTCTCCAAGAAGCCTTATATTAGCTTCTCCAAGAAGCCTTATATTAGCTTCTCCAAGAAGCCTTTCATTAGCTTCTCCAAGAAGCTTTGCATTAGCTTCTCCGAGAAGCCTTCTATTTGCTTCTTTGAGAAGCCTCTAACAACTTCTTTTAGAATCCTTGAGTGAAAGAGCATTAGTAGGGTTAGTGTAAAGCCTTGGGCTTATCTGTTATGAATTTTGGCCCATGATAGAATTCCCAGTCCAACTTAGATTCTATTTACTCCAATTTAGTTTGTTCTAATTGTGTGACCCTGCAGGTTCTCATAACGTTGACAGTAATATTAAAATATCATTTTAATATTACAAGCAGTGAGTGGTATCTAGCAACACATTGCTGCTACCCAAGTAATGATAATGTCAATGATTTGATATAACATTTCCATGATCAATGTTTCTTTGTAGTCTAGTCCTTTTGTCTAGATATCTAGACTGAACACAAGGCATGGAACGTGTCACCCATGTATAGTTCAATCTTTCATTTCCTGATACTCGAGTATACATAGTAAATGAGATTAATATCTTATATTGATTTATTTGAGTATGGTCATGCATTTCATAGTCTCACTCAATCAGGGCCCCCGAAGATATCATTCCTGTTATGTAGGAGGGACAAATCCCATCTAGGTCACTCACATCCCTCCGCATGATTCGCGGTATATCCAATTACTAACTTTATAATCACATTGTTATAGATAACATTTGATAACATCAAAACATACAACTCCTCATATAGGAATCGTAGTAATTTCAGGTCAAAGGACCACATACACCATTATTACTATGAGAATCGCTTATGACACTCACATAACGATCCACGTAGCATTCTTATGGTGGGTCACTCTAGTACATCATTACTCTTAATATATACCCATGTGAAGACTTGATATCTCATGTCCATGACCCGTGAGATGTGGCCATCAGTCTATGCACATACTAGTCTCAATGCATTATTGTTGTCCTAATTAACAATAATACCTGACTAGGGACTTTTAAGAATAATGTTATAATTTTATCCAATAGGATCTCATGATCAAGTCATCCATTTGATGTCCTATGGCATCAAACTTACTATTCTAAGGACTTTATTATGTTTTTCATTACACGATAAATGAAATACCTCATATATAGAAAAAAAATAGCGTAATACAATGTATGTAATTATAGACAAAATATATTGGCCTCTAGGGCATATACCAACATTAGGTGCTTCCATTAATATAATGACGATGTTTGTTTTTAATTCCCTTGAACTTGGTCCTTTGCAGGCTATAGGTGTAGTGATCCAACTAGCTAATAGGAGTCATGCTTACCTAGCTGGTTTGGTGGAGGATGTGCTGGTCTAGGTGAACGAGCTGATATTCCCAGCTGACTTCTACATTTTGGAGATGAAGGGAGAGTCATCATCCAGCAAAACTCCACTCATTCTAGGAAGACCTTTCCTCATGACAGCACAGACAAAGATTGATGTGCATGCAGGAGTTCTATTCATGGAGTTTGGAGACTTTATTGTTCAGTTTAACATTTTTTATGCTATGAAGCATCCCATGGAGGAGCATTTTGTTTTTAATATTGATTTACTTGCTAATGTAGTTGAGGAAACTTATGATGAGTTGTGTGATGAATTTCCTGATTTTATTAGTTTTAATCATTCTATCGATTACCACTCATGTACTGATTATGATGGTGATATGATATGTGCTGTTTGTGCTGAGATTTTTACATTCTTGAGAGATAATGATTCTATTTCTACAGATTACGCAACAGTTGATGGTATTAAAGGGTCTATCAGCAATGTTCTTGATGTAGTTACAAAATATGAAACGCATAGGGAGGTGGAGTTGAAGGCCATTGAATAATTTTCAGAAAAAGGGAGAAGAGCACCGGATGACGGTCACTACTGTGGTGGATTTTGTTTTTGGACCATGGTCCAACATAAACAATGAAAATGGAGTTAATAAAGTAAACATAATGCATTCTAGTGGTGAAGCCAAGGGAATTAAGGAAGGCCAATGGGACCCCGATGGAAGCTCTCATGCTTCAAGTCATGCTTAAGCTTAACTTGGTCATTACACTTCAAGCAATGAGACTTGGTGGAAGTCTCTACACTTGATAAGGATGTTTATTTTCTCTCTCTCTCTCTCTCTCTCTCTCTTTTCTCTCTCTTATTTTACTTGTTCTAAATTAATTGATGTTAATTAAGAGATGTTATTTTCTTTTGAGCTTTACATTGAGGACAAGTACAATTTAAGTGTGGGGGAGGAATTTACATTTTTTTCTGTTTTAATTCTATTTCCTATTTTATTTCTATTTTTTGTGTTGAATTTTTGTTTTTGTTTTAATTTTTTGTCTTAATTTTCTATTTCTATTTTATTGTTTTGTTTTGATTTTTTTTGTTTCTCGTTCTTAATTTTTCTACTTCTACTGTTACTATTATTTTATGCTATTTCTATCAACTTTTTGTTGTTTTTATTTTTGGGTTTGTTGTTTTTAATTTTTTGTTTTGTTTTCTATTTTCTATTTTTCTCGTTGTTTATGCTATTTTTGTTATATTTTTGTTTCTATTTCTATTTTCTAATTTTAATTATGTTTTCTATTTTTAATTTTGTTTCTATTTTCTATTTCTATTTTCTGTCATTTTTGTTTCTCAAGCTTTCTATTTTCTATTTTGTTTTCGTTTATGTTTTCAAAATGTGTTTTTTTAATTGCTTTCCAATGATATTGTGGGATTTGTGAAGTTTGTGAGTTTGAAGCAATTGGAATTCAAGGTTCATAGCATGATTGATTAAATTGTCTTCCTTCTTAAATTTCACATGCTTGGTTTTGGTTGTTTGATTAGTGGATTGAGTTTGATAGATGCATACCTTGTGAGATTTTAAGCCTATTGATTGATGGATTTAGCATTTATGTCATTTTCTTCTTTCTTGTGTGATTTTCATTTATATCAATTGATCACTCTAGAACTTGCTTTAATTCTTTTTTAGGCTACATTTTCATTTACATACATAAACATGATTGAGACATTCTTTCTTAAATTAGCTACTATAGCCAAATAGCCAACCTTGCATCATTTTCCTTTTATTAACCCCCTTGAGTCTATTTACGTATCCTTTGTCTTAGCTCATTATATGTCTTACGTGAAAAATCATGTTTTTACCTTACCTTAGGGAATAAGAGAGCATTTGTAACACCCCTCGATTTAGTAACTACGACACAATCATCATTATACCACGGTCGCTAAATTTTTGGCGTGCTACAACTCAAATAACAAGTTTCCAAATTTAATCATTGTGCATATAAAGGAAATATGAGCCACAAATGAATAGATACACATGCTGTCATTTTTGAAAATATAATTCAACAAGATATACTCAAAATATAGCACAAAAGACTAGATAATTACCTTAAAACATACATAGCGCGACGCATTACACATACTGCTCAAAACAAACTACACCAAGTTGTACTTCAAAAGAACCTTTACAAAAGTAATGCAAAAGAAACACAAACTACCCATAATGATGTTCTCGACTAAGGAGTTGGACACTCCATCAGATCCACCTCGGGATCCTCTCTCGATTCATCTGAAGACATAAGGACAGGACAGAGCACGGTCTCACGGGTAGGTGCCCTAGTAGCTGATGCCATAGAATCCTTGTCCTCTCTAGGGGTGTGAATCGGATCTCCCTATAGCTCCTGAATGGGTAAGGCAAACTCCAGATGCACTGATGTAGTAAGAGTCAGTATAAGATCTCCATCGCGGATCCTCCTCACGGTCAAGATCAGATCCCCAACATACCGTATAAGCTTACTGGCCCAGTCGACTCGCCAAACATTGGCACCCCCGGTGAACACAATCCTGACAAAACCAATAGAATCCCTTCTTGTCGCCATCACCAAATGCAGGAGATCAAACCAAGTAAAAATCTAGGAAATTCAACCTTGTCCCCTTTTTACAGTCTTTAACCCAAAATCACTTAGAACATAAATAGTACAAACAAGAGGTGAGATATCCTACATTCAGTACCAATTATAGCACTAAAGAAACAGAACAGCGTAGGACGCCCACATAGCAATACAAGAACAATAAACAGTATCAAGAAGCAGATATTAAACAACTTAACAATTCCAAACAGTTATAATATCAATAAGATAGCAGATCCAATTATCATATAAATTAAATGCCAAATAATACATTGACTCACTATGCACATGTATATAATATCAAAATCCTACTCCATGGAGCTAGACACAAACATCGGAGAGAATGATCAGGGAGACATGCCAGTATCTCGTCAGCCTAAAATAAGTGCTTTCCAGAAAATTAATAATTTTGCGCAACAAGGCTTTATACAGCGGCATTCCCACAAGATCGCGATATAGGACAGTGTCTCGGTCTGGATCATCAATGTGTCTGCATCGGTTTATCCCACGACCCAGAGGGGCTACCAACTGTCCGCTGTGAGACGCCCGCGCCTTGACGCCCCCAAGGTCAACAGCATGACCTACACTAGTCTATTCGCACCCGCACTAAGATGTGATTCAAACTCCTAGGCAACATAGCCTTGACAAATAGTCCACCAGACTTCCACAATACATGATGACTCAATGCATAAACATGTATAATCAACAATGACATACTTCATCAATAGCACGCCACAATTTCACCAAGTTAGGCATTAACACATTCTTGGTCCCATCATGGACCCATAATAAATATTATCAAGTCCTCAAATAAGACATTACACTTTTAGGGTTCGTTATGGATTTATACCTAAATTTCCTATGTTTTTCTTATTAAGTTTCACTTTAGAGAAATTGTTTCGCACTTTTCGTCTAATCCTCATTACTTTAATTAAACAAGTTCCTCACTTAATTTTTTAACCTAATTCCCTTAAAAAAAATTTAATTGAATTATTCAACATCTTACTTACACTCATGTTCTTCTTTTAATTAAGAATTATTCTTAGTTTTAGGATAAGATCTAATTCTTGATTCTTTTCCATTTTTATGAATTCCTAATTAATTTTTAATTATCCAATTAACTAAGTTTTACTTTAATTTAGCATTTCTTATGAAATCCTTCTCTAGAGGAATTCTCTTGATTATTAAGTTCCTCACTTTAAGTTTATTTATACTCTCTTAGAAAATTAATCTAAGGCTTTCCAAGTCTCACACACCCTTATTCTTTTCTTAGGTCTAAACAATCACTTTAAGTTATCAATTAAACTTCTTTCCATCACATTGTTAACTACTTAATCACTTGATTATTTAACTTCCAAGGTTGCATAAAGTTATATGGTTGGACCCCAAAATGGCCCTAGAGGCCGTGGGCCTCCCAAGGGTAGAAACCCTAAATTTTCCTTCACTCCATTTCATGTTATTCACTTGATTAGTTATGTCTCCACTTGTTACCAATTTTCAACGATGAACACCTATTTAAGGGGTATGGCCGTGAGCCACTTAGAGGAAAGCAAGGAACCTTTGCTTCCATTTCATGTTTCCAATCCATCGAAATCAATCCAAGATCATCAATATACATATATATTCAATCAAATAAATCATACAAGGTAAAATCAACATATAAGCATCAAAATCATACGTCAAAGAGAGTAACCCTAACAAGGGTTTCTCACAACCAATACACAATCAAGTCTCTCACTACCAATAGAGGTTGAAGTGGACCATCTCCCTCTTACCCAAGAGAAATCAAGAAAAGAAATCTCCTTGTTTGCTTCTTGATAATTTCGGCCATGAGTCCTCCAAAACCCTAGAAATCATAACTCCTGAAATCAACACCAAGGCTTGGAAAAAGGGAGAATAAATGGTCATGGTAAAGATCATTAAAACGAAAATGAAGAAGAGAAGGTGAGAAATCAAGAATCTTACCTTAAAGCTTTAAACTTTGAAGCTTGAAGAAGATGATGAAGATGGAAGCTTTTCAAGTAAACTTCAACTAGAAAGGTGTTTAGAAGGTGATAGAGGTTAGGAAAATATGGGTAGTTGAAATTTTTACAATCTTTGGAGGCATAGAGGAGGTGTGGGCTTGGAAGAGAAGAAGAGAGAAGTAGGAGAACTTGAGAGAAAAGATGAGAGAAGAAAATGTAGAGAGAGAAGTTGATAGTAAAAATGATGATAGCTTTTAGATTTTGAAAATTAGAAATTTGAAATGATAAAGTGAAAAGCCACTTTTTGGCTCACAAAAAGGCCTTATGGCCGTGGAGTGTGAGGGAGAAAAAGGAGGGAAATTGGCTTCAAAAATTAGGGTTAGCTTGATAGCTTTTTCAAAAGTAAATTTGATTAGACATAAAGTGGATTTCCTTTAGATAAGGTGATAAGATGATAAGTAATAAAGTAATAAGGTGATTAAGATTTTCATTACAAGCTATTATCCAATGGACAATTGTTATAGTTCACAAAGCCAGTATTTATTGTCCAACGGATAATAGAGCGTTTCGCAGAATTTTATTTAATAGAATGTACTGTGATTTTATTTATCAGATAAAATCTCAAAAAATATAAACCTCGTAAACTGTGTCCGGCCTCGAGTTTAGTAAGATCTCTTGTCGATGTTTCCACAGTTCAAAATTTACTAACCTAAGAAAAAATATTTCATTTTCTTGGCTCCGCTCAGTGTGCACGTAAAATGAGAAATATATTAAAATATTCAACATTTCCAAAAAAATTCACAAAAATTCTAAAAAATCATAAGTATTATAAAATAATTATTTATAATAAAACAAATGATTTTTGGGATGTTACTTGACTACTCGATCAAGCCAAAGCATGCAAAATGAGAAATATGTTAAAATATTCGACATTTCCAGAAAAATCCAGAAAAATTCTCAAAAATCATAAATATTATAAAATGACTACTTATGATGAAATGAATAATTTTCGAGTTGTTACAACATTGGTTCATTTTCATTGGAGGAACTCCTTTGCTTATAAGTAATTAATAATACAAGTAAGGGGTTGTGCAATTTGATGTGCAATATGTAACATCTAAATATTTACTATCTAATATATCGTCATATAAAAGAATAATCAATATTGAACATGCTACTTCTAACATACAACAATAAACTAAACCCATACCGTTCATACACAATGAATAAATATGGAAAGCCACGATAACAAAAGTTATATATATAAACATCACAGCCTCAAAAGGGCATACTGTTATACATAACTCAAAATAACTAAGCAAATATAAACATATATAAACTCAGTTCAAAATAGCATCTATACTATACTAGTCCTCATACATCTTCTTTTTCCCTTTCGAAGAACTTGTACTTGGATTTACATGGCAACATAATTAGGGTGAAAAACATATCTCAGTAGAAGTATTCCAATATTAGCACTTTATACATTCATACAGATCATTCTACCATAAAGTTAACACTTCAATCACAGAAGTACACAATTGCCTATACAATTGCAATGCATGAATATGTTATGATTAGTAACCGCCCATACAATTGTCATACTATGCTTAATTATGTCTAATGTGTATGTCTATGCAAGTCCTAAGAATGAATGCAGTTTCAAGATGTCATGAGTCCTCAGACGTATTAAGGATATTACCCACCTCAACCACTCTAGGATATGTTATGATATATCATGATTTATCAGGCATAGTGAGGATATGACTCACTTACACTACCCATCAACACATGCAGAGGATATTACTTACCTCACTGGACAACAATTGATAGAGAGGATATTACTCACCTCCATTATCCAACAATCATGATGAGGTATTACTTACCTCAACACAAAGAGGAATTACTTACCTCACTATACAGTCAATTTAAAGAGGATATTACTCACATTCTTACTCAACAACATAATAAGGATATTACTCACCTTATTACACACAACATAGAGAAGATATTACTCACCTCAATATGAGTCAAATAACATAAAAAGGATATTTCACACCTTAGTATGTTTCTCAAACATCTTATGCAAAATAATTACTAATTACCTACAATAATTAGCATCACAATTGATTTATATGCACCTCAAACTCATTTCACTCACACACTTCATCAAATACTCCTAAAAGAGTCTCACTACTCATAAAGAACCATAAAAGGAAACATCACACAAGTGAGCCCCTTCAATTTCCCCAATAAGGGCTCTTTTTTTTCTGTCCAGTGCTGGGTGCTCTAGCGCTCCAAGCCTATGCGCTCAAGCGCACAACGTGCATCACAAACTCTGCTTGGGCACTGGGTGCTTGAACGCTTAGTGTTTGGAATTTCGTAAGTGCACAAGTCGACAAGTAATACATGAGAGTTAAAGAATCGTGTCCTAATAGATTAACAATTAGAGGGTGCTAAAACTTAACTAATTTCCATAAAATCTTATCCAAGCAACCGAAATGTGAGAGTGGTTTGTAATTAAAACAACAACTTAAAAGAAATAAAACAAGAATGTGCTAAACACTAGATTCACAAGAGAAAGATGAGAATGACTAAGGCTTAGGGGTCCCTATTCACTTACTACTTCAATGAGTATGTGCAATTCACAAGCACCTATCAATGAATTCATTTTGTTAGATAAAAACAAGCAATAGATAAAAGCCTATGTCTAGGATAATTACCCATATGAGACCTAGTTAATCCACTATGTGACCATGTGACTTAGCATAAGAATCACTCATTGAGACCAATTATCAAACACTTGCTATACATGACTAATGGGTATGTGTCCATCCCATTAGCTAATCAACACACTCAACCTAATAGAATGTAATTGAACATGCATCAACCATACCATATCCACATTCACAAATCCCTATGTCTAGTTCATTTGGAAGACTAAGATCATGCAATTGATGTCCAAATAATAGCAAGCATTAAGCATAGGTATGGAAGAACAAAACCAATTTTATTGATAGAAACTCAACAAATCACAAGATATTCAAATCCATAGCAAGATCCTAGAGAGCCCCTATATTAGAGTTTAGTTACACATCATGGAAGAAGAGAAAACATATGAAATCATAAAAACCATCAAATTACAAATCAAGAGAGAAAAGAGGAAGAGTGAACAAAAAATTAGAGAGAATCCAAGCTTGATCTTCCTCCCTTGATCTTGATTCTTCACTTGAATCACCTCTATTTTGAGTGGTTTTCTCCTCTTCTCACTTCTCTAGGAATTTTCTTCTTGGTAAAAAAATAAAACCCTTCAAAATGCCCTAAAAAATCATATAAAAAGGGCTAAATTATCAGACCAGGGCTTTGCCCATGCCTAGGCACAGCTTTTCCACGCCTAGGCGTGATAATGAAACATGTGCTGTCAGCTGCTGACCACGCCTAGGCGTGGGTGTCTCTATATGAAAATCCTGAAAACCTGAGAGTGTCATGCCTAGGCGTGGCTTTTTCACGCCTAGGCATAGGTTGGCAGTCTTTTGCCTTTCTTACTTTCTTCCAAATTTGAGTTCCTCTTTGCTTTCCTCATCCCTTCCAAGGTCTTCCCATCTTGAATACCTGCATCAAGATAATGCCAAAGTCCATCAAATCATGATCAATTCAAATTCTTTAAATAAAATCCTCAAAGATTCAATTTTCAATCATTTGAGTTAACAAGCTTAAATCATCAAAGTTATGCATGAATTGAACCTTTGGCCTATAAAACCTAAGGATAGCATGCTCATATACTTTCACATTCATATGAACTAACTTCATTTCCTGAAGTTATCACACCCCCAAACTTAAATATTTGCTAGTCCTCGAGCAAACTAAGCCAAGTAAGAGAAGAATGAACACAATTCAATACAAAAATCATGTAGCAAATTGAACTAGAGCATAGCCAGCTTCCAATCATCATTCATAACCTCAAAAATCTCTTCTCAACCTCTCAACAAGGTCCACACGCAAGAAAAACTCCAACTGTCATGATTACCCTTGAATGTAATTTTTAAACATGAATGAATTCTTAAATTTATGTGTTTAAGATCCTTTCCTAATCTTGAAGAATAAGTTGGATGAATTTATAAAATGCACATGCACTCTCATAAGAATGTCTTTCATCCCTTTGTCCACTAATGTAGGCAACACATAATCAAAGATCATAAAGGTCTTTTAAGTTTGTAATGTGAGGCTAAGGGTAATGGCTAAGAAGGAAGGGGACGAATTTAAAATCAAATATTAAACACATAATCACAAACTTCCTTTGAATCAAGCCAAGCATGCAAGATGCATAAAAGGATCCAATATGAAAAATCAACTCTCTTTATTCTATTTTTTTTATTTATTTATTGAAGAACATATGTATATATTTATTTTCTTTGCAAAAAGGGGCTGCATTTTGTGTAGCTCACACATTTTTCTTTTTCTCTTTTATTTATTTATTTATTTGTACTTTTTTTATTATTTTGAACAAGAGTTTATTCTGAATAGATCCTGGTTTCCTAGTACCATTCAAAATAATTTGCCTTAAATCAACAAAAATGCCTAATCATGCATTCAATAAAGGACATGTAATGAAGGTAAAATGATTTTTTTTTCACAAGCAGGGGTGAAGAGGATGGAGAAATGAGGTTTAAAGAAGGAAAATTTTAGGCCATACACACACACTAGGCTTCAAAAGGGTACTAGGGATATCATCCAGTTAAGGTTAGCTTGAAAGGCTCAATAGGTCCAAACAAGTGTCTTAGTCATTTCCTCAAAAAATGCATCACCTAGGATTTCGTCTTGAAAGCGAATCAGACAAGCCTCTAAGATGTAAATTGACTATACACATGCCGTTTATAAATTTTCTCCAATCATGCATTTCATTCATATTCCAAGATCCACCACACATAAACAGGGAAATACACTCACACATATTTATGATAACAAGTGTAAACACAACATTTGAATTTCTACATGTGATTTTCCATGCAATGAGGCACATCTTTGATCCACACAATCATCGGATACTCAAATCAACATTCTGGCATGCACAAATTCAACCTGCCTCCAAGCACACTTATCATTTTAATGCATGTTCTCAGGCAGCCCATTAATCTTAAACAAGCTCTCTCAAATCCATCAATTACACAATAGAAAATAATCACCAATATCACTAAAGCAATTAGAACATAAAAACTACTTCATCAAAATAAATTGTTCTAACATCAATGTTAGAAGCAAAGGAATGAGAGGGGAATCAATATACATCACCAGAAAATAACTCAGCACGAAACTCAAAAAGATAATAATTCCCCCCAAACCTAAGATATGCAATGTCCCACTGTATACAATAGAAAGAAAATACAAAAGAAAGTACGTACAATGAAATGAAAGGAAATACAGGGAAGGAAAAATAAAGAAGAAAGGAACAGGAAAGAAATAAGCCCTAGTGCCTCAAAATGCATCAGCCTCATCAAATAGTTATCACCATCAACTCCCATCTCAGTATCATCAGTATGTGGTGGAAGTGGAGGTAATGCCGGGAAGTCAGCCATCGAGTGTCCCTGGCGCAAGGCTACCCAGTGAATGCTCTAATAAATCGTAGTCAGCATCGCCTGCTGCTGATCCAGGTGCTGATCAACCGAAGCTTCCCAGGAAACAAGCATAGACTTTTGAGATCAAGCCCGCTATTATCCAGATGGTTCAGAATAATTTACGATTTACAAATCTACCCCATGAAGATCCTAATGCTCATCTAGTTAACTTTTTAAAGATTTGTGATACTTTCAAGCATCAAGGGATGACTGATGATGCAGTTCACTTGAGGCTCTTCTCTTTTTCTTTGAGGGATAGGGCCAAGGCCTGACTTCAATCCTTACCTGAATATTCCATCACTACTTAGGAGGAACTGGCGCAGAAGTTTTTGGACTGATTCTTTCCTCCCATGAAGGCAATGAAATACAACAAATGACATCTTTTCCTTCAGGCAGTTTGAGGGAGAGACTTTATATGAGGCATGGGAGCAATTTAAGGAGTTACTAAGGAAGTGCCCATATCATGGTATAGCAAAATGGATGTTGGCACATACTTTCTATAACAACTTGACAACGTCCATTTGATCTATAATTGACGCTGCAGTTACAGGGGCTCTCATGAATAAGACTGTAGATGCAGCTTACAACCTTTTGGAGGAAATGACTAATAACAACTATTAGTGGCCAGCAAAGAGGGTTACTCCTAGGAGAATAGCAGTCGGTATACATGAAGTTGATGCTCTCACATCGCTTACAGCTCAAGTGGCAGCTCTTTTCAAGAAGTTTGACACAATGGGAGTCAATTCAGTAGTAAGTGGACCTAATAACTCAGCTGAGATTTGTGATCATTATGGGAACCTTCACTTAACTGCTAATACAACTAGTTTGGGAGTGTGCAATATGCTAATCAATTCCGTCAGTCGAGTCATAACAATGTTTTTGGTAACACTTACAACTCTAGTTAGCAGAACCATCCTAATCTCTCATGGGGTAGAAATTCTCAAGGCCCTTCCTCTTCTTCTTATCAGCCTAGAGAAGCACCCCGTGCTCCACCAGGTTTCCAACAACAGAGCTCTCCTCAAGTGAAAACTTTAACATCAACTTTAACTTCTAATTTGGAGAAGATGTTTGCTTAATTCATGACTAGCCAACAAGACTATATGAACAAGATTGATTCAAGGCTAGCCTCCCACAATGCTTTAATGCAAAGTTAAACAGCTTCCTTGAGGAATCTTAAGACTCAGGTTAGCCAACTTGCCCAAGCTTTAAATAACAGGCCCCCAGGGAGTTTTCCTAGTGACACCATCAACAATTCTATGGGTGCCTCTAATGAGCATTGTAAGGCTATATCATTAAGGAGTGGGAAGGAAATCCAAAGACCAAACTACTTGAAGAGGAAGTTTAGGTGGCACAAGATGAAGTGGTTATGAGCAAAGAGGTTGACAAAAATAAGAAAATTACAAAGGGGAAGGTTAAAGACAAGAAGAAGGAGGACAAGTCATATACACCACCTCCATATTTCCCTAACCGGTTAGCTAAGCAAAAGCTCGATGCTTAATTTCAAAATTTTTTGGAGATTTTCAAGAAACTTCACATTAATATATCATTTGCTGAGGCTTTGGAACAAATGCCTAGTTATGTGAAGTTTATAAAGGACATCTTGTCCAAGAAGAGGAAACTTGGGGATTATAAGGCTGTAGCTCTCATAGAGGAGTGTAGTGCCATCTTACAAAATAAGGTACCTCCCCAGTTGAAAGACCTAGGGAACTTCACAATTTCATGCACCATCGGGAGTCAATTCTTTGGAAAAGCCTTGTGTGACCTAGGGGCAAGCATAAATTTGATGCCTCTATCCATCTTCCAATGACTAAGTTTGGGAGAGGTGAAGCCGACTTCAGTTACTTTGTAACTAGCTGACTGTCTCACGTACCCTAAGGGAGTCATAGAAGATGTCTTGGTCAAGGTGGACAAGTTTATCTTCCCAGCTAATTTCATCATCCTAGACATGGAGGAAGACCACAATGTACATTTGATTCTTGGGAGGCCTTTCCTAGCCACTGGTAAGACTATGATTGATGTTCAAAAAGGTGAGCTCACTATGCAAGTCAATAATGAGAAGGTAACTTTTAACATTTACAAAGCCATAAAATTTCCAAATGATCATGAAGAATATTCTTACTTAGGTATGATTGATCAAGTAGTCAATACTGCATTCCATACTAATTTTACTGATGATCCCCTTGCTTTATCATTAACATCCATATATGAGCATGTAGATAGGGATAATGTTAAGGAATGTATTAAACTACTTGACTCATCTGCTAAGTTTTACAAAACTGCTTGACTCGTCTGCTAAGTTTTACAGGAAACTAAGCTTTGAACCATTTAACATACCTTCTGACAAGCCTATTCTCCTGCCTTCTGTAATCACTCCACCCAAGTTAGAGCTGAAGTAATTGCCTGTTCATTTGAGGTATTCATACTTGGGGAAGTTATCCATATTGCAAGTTATTATTTCCTTATCTTTGTCAGAGGAGCAAGAATCTAAGTTGCTCAGAGTGCTCAAGGAGTACAAACAGGCCTTGGGGTGGTCTATTGTTGATATCAGAGGCATTAGCCCCACCATTTACATGTACAAAATATTACTGGAAGCTGATCATAAGCCAACCATTGAACATCAAAGGTGCCTCAATCCTATCATGAATGAGGTTGTCAAGAAAGAGATTATCAAGTGGCTGGATGCAGGCATCATATACCCTATTTTTGACAACAAATGGGTAAGCCCAGTTTAGTGTGTGCCAAAAAAGGGTGGATTGATGGTGGTAGCCAATGAGAATAATGACTTGATTCCCACTAGAACTGTTATTGGATAGCACATATGCATGGATTATAAGAGGCTTAACACTGTAACCCGGAAGGATCATTTTCCTTTATCATTTATTGATCAGATGCTGGATAGGTTGGCAGGTCGTGTGTTTTACTGCTTCCTTGATGGGTACTCGGGGTACAATCAGATTGCTATTGCCCCAGATAATCAAAAGAAAATGACTTTTTCACTTGCCTATATGGTATTTATGCTTTCAGAAGAATGCCTTTTGGGTTGTGCAATGCCCTGGCTACCTTTCAGAGATATATGATGGCTATCTTCAGTGATATGGTGGAGAATTGCTTGGAGATATTCATGGGTGACTTCTCTGTCTTTGGTGATTCCTTTGACGAATGTCTTCATAATTTGGCCCTTGTGTTGCTAAAGTATAAGGAGACAAACTTGGTGCTTAATTAGGAGAAGTGCCATTTTATGGTCCAAGAGGGCATAATACTTGGCCATAAAGTGTCACCTAAAGGAATGGAAATGGATAGAGCTAAGATTGAAGTGACTGAGAAACTTCCACCACCAATTTCAGTGATAGGTGTTCGGAGTTTCCTTGGGCATGCTGGATTTTACCGAAAGTTTAGCAAAGATTTTTCCAAGCTTTCCAAACCATTGTGCAACTTGTTGGAAAAAGATGTGTTCTTCAAGTTTGATGAATCATGTATGGAAGCATTTGTGAAATTGAAGAAAAGACTTATTTCAGCACCCATTATCACTACTCCTGATTGGAGCCTACCATTTGAGCTGATGTGTGACGTAAGTGACTACACAATTGGAGAAGTATTGGGCCAAAGGAAGAACAAAATCTTTTATTCCATTTATTATGTAAGCCGGACACTCAGTGATGCACAGTTGAACTACACCACCATTGAGAAGGAGCTCTTTGCAGTTATCTTTGCTTTTGACAAATTTCGGGTATATTTGGTTAGTACTAAAGTCATTATCTTCATGGATCACTCGGCCATCAAGTATCTAGTGAGCAAAAAGGATGCCAAGCCAAGGTTGATTCATTGGGTTTTATTACCACAAGAGTTTAATCTTGAGATTAGAGATCGAAAGGGTGTTGAGAATCAAGTGACTGACAATCTTTCCAGGTTGGAAAATGAAAAATATTAATAGGACCTAGCTTTGATTTATGAGACATTTCTAGATGAATAGTTATTTTTGTTGTGTTTGCTAGTTCAGATCCATGGTATGTTGACTATGCCAACTACATTGTGAGTAGATTAGTGCCATCAGAATTGTCTAATCATCAGAAGAAAAAATTCCTTCATGATGTTAGATTCTATGTTTGGGATGAGTCATTTCTCTTTAAATAGTGTGCTGATCAGGTGCTTAGAAGGTGCATTCCTATGGAGGAGACTAGTGCTGTACTCGAGCAATGTCATGCTTCACCTTATGAGGGTCACTATGGGGGTGAACGAACAACGACTAAGGTGTTACAATCTGGCTTTTATTGGCCTTCTCTGTTTCAAGATGCCCACTCATTTGCAGCTAAGTGTGATAAATGTTAAAGGATCAGAAACATCTCAAAGAGGAATGAGAAACCCTTGAACTCTATTTTGGAAGTGAAAATCTTTGATGTGTGGGGCATAGACTTTATGGGGCCCTTTGTATCATCTTTTGGTAACCGTTACATTATTGTAACAGTGGATTATGTGTCAAAGTGGGTGGAAGCTTGTGCCCTACCTACTAGTGACTCCAAGGTGGTCCTTATTTTTCTTAAAAAGAACATTTTCATAAGGTTTGGCAACCCTCGAGCTATTATTAGTGATGGGGGATCACATTTTCGCAACAAGCATTTTGCTTCTTTACTTGCCAAATCTGGGGTGACACATAGGGTAGCCACCGCATACCATCCACAATCAAGTGGCCAAGCAGAGGTTTCTAATAGAGAGTTGAAGAGGATTCTTGAAAAATCTGTGAGCCCTTCTAGGAAGGATTGGTCTAAGAAGTTGGATAACGCTCTCTGGTCGTACCGCATTGCTTACAAAACCCCTCTTGGCATGTCTCCATATCAACTGGTCTTTGGCAAGGCTTGCCATTTTCCTGTTGAACTTGAGCATCACGCTTACTAGGCCATCAAAAGATTGAATTGGGATTTTGATGCTTTTGGGGAGAAAAGATTGTTGCAACTGAATGCACTTGATGAATTTTGCTTGCATGCTTATGAAAATGCCAAGGTATGTAAGGAAAAGGTGAAGACGTGGCATGATAAGCATATTATTCTAAGAAGCTTCGTACCAGGACAACAAGTTCTCTTATTTAACTCAAGGCTGAAACTATTTCCTGGCAAGCTTAAATCCAGGTGGTCAAGTCCATTTCTAGTTGAGGAAGTGTTTCCTCATGGTGTCGTAACCTTAGAAGACCCGGTTTCAAAGTCAACCTTTAAGGTCAACGGCCAGCGGCTCAAGCCCTACTTAGGTGCTGAGGTGGAGAGACACAAAACCTCACTCACCCTTGTTCCTCCATCTTGAAAGCTGGACAAGTCCAGCCAGGACTATAAATAAGGCGCTTTTTGGGAGGCAACCCAACTTCTTAACTCTATCTCTTAGTTTAGGGCAATTTTATACATGATTAAAGAGTGTTTCTTTATGTTTGAGTTGTTTTTGATAGAGTTAATAGTGTTTGCTTTTCAATTTTGATGCCTTGCTATTTGTACATATTGTTGACATTGTTTCTTAGCTTTTTGTGAGAGAGAAAAATGTGATAGAGCCATGAAAATAGGTTCTGATGGCTGTTTTGCTCAATTTTGTAATCCTGTAACCCATGCCTAGGCACATCTTTTACACGCCTAGGCGTGGAGGTCTCAGCCTCAACAGGGTGAAAACTCCAGAGAGGTCCACGCCTAGGCGTAGCTTTTACACGCCTAGGCGTGGATGTCTCGACCTTATTAGGGATTTTGTCTTAAGAGTCTCATGCCTAGGCTTGGTGATGCTGCCTTTTTAAATTAATAATAATAATAATAATAATAATAATAATAATAATAATAATAATAATAATAATAATAATAATAATAATAATAAATAAAATAATAATATTTAAATAAAATAATAATAATAAAAATAATAACTAAATAAAAAAATATTTGAAAAAATTATTATGCGCCTAGGCGTGTAATAATCACGCCTAGGCGTGTAATAATCACGCCTAGGCGTGTAATAATCACGCCTAGGCGTGATGGTCTGTGCTGCACAAAATGCAACCTCCTTTCCCAAAATGCATGAAACCCTCATCTTCCCTAATTCCCCCAGTCTCCCCTTCTACACCGAGCTCTTACCTCATTTTCCCCTATCTCACCTTATCTCCATCACTTCAAATCCAACCTCCCTTCATCCCACTCGTTCATCCTCCCCAATCAAATAGCATATTCTCCACACCATAAACCATCCTCTTCACCATCATCTTCTCCATTTTTTTCCTAGCCACCCACCAACCAAACACACGGCCGTTCCCCACCAAATTTCCACAACCAAACCCCAACTCTTCACCGTAGCCCACCCCACCATACTCTCACATGCCAAACCCTTCACCACCCACCTCACCACTTTAACCCGTCACCCCATCCTCTTCTCCGCCATTTCAACCCCTCTCACATCCACCCACACCAAACTCCACCCCTCTCTGCAACCAAACCCCACTTGACTTCCACCATAGCCCACCATCAAATTCCAACATCACCACCACTTCACGGCCGAACTACCCCCTTCACCCTCATCCTTTCACCCTGCTCCTTTTGTGCTTTGTCTAGGTTAGTTCATTCTTTTTCTCCATTTCTATGACGTGCTCTGTTAAATTGGGATATATTGGATATGATGTGTTCTGTTGAAATAATTACAATATTGGATATTCTTTAACCTGTGTAGCACATTACTGATAACGTGATAATTCTTATTTTAATAAATTGTTATTTGGTGCCATATTGATGATAAATTCGTTGTTGATATATTGCATATTTCTAGTTGCTTGGACTCTACTCAGTTGCTCGGTTATAGTTTGTTGTTCTTGATTTCTGTTGGGTTTGCCTGCTGGATGATTATTTTGAACAATGACCCTGTTAATTTTTGATTTGTTAATCGTGTGTATGTTCAGTTGATTTGTTAATTTCTATTGATTGCTGTTGATTTTTGATGATTTGTCTGTTGACATATGCATAATATGATGCTTGGGTCTTGATTATTTTTGAGTCACCCAGTTAGTTTTTTCTGTGGGATCTGTTTCCCTTTTTGGGGTCATTGATTTGGTTTAGGGCTGGGCTGTGAATTGATTGGGTTGTGAACTGAAAATAATAGGTTTGGGGTTATGACCTTTGCATGACTGAGTTGGATGTAGTTGTATGCTATTTTCTAGCTAGGTTTAGGGTGGCCTTGGGTTGAGTATTTAGCTAGATCAATCTTCATTTTTAATGGTTCTGCCTTATGTTGTTGATTGAGTTGATACTTATTATTAATTGGTGAATGATTCAATTGGAACTTATTCTTCATTGTCTATTTTAATGGTACTAATTAGCACAAGCTCTTTTCAGGTCTTCCCCAATCATGTCAAAGTGCTAGCGCAAAACTGTTGAGGCTGGGTCAAGTCATGCAGACGACACTGATGAGATACCTATCTATGACCCATCTTTCTTCATATCTCAGGAGGCTTTTGACTATTTTTGGCAACATTTGAAGAAGATTAATATCATTCCTGAGAGGGGGTTCCATGGCATCATTGTGGTGCGTTACCCAGCCATCTCCAACGCCACTGATGCACTCCACTGGAAAAATTTGGCAGAGTATCCTACGGAGGATCTAGTGGCATCAGTAGTTAAGGAGTTTTACGCTAACACCTATGCTAAGAATCATTCTGTTACCACTGCTAGAGTCTGAGGGAGGACTGTCACTTACTTTGTTGAGCGCATCAGTTAGGTCTTGCACCTTGGCCCTCCCCTGTTGGTATGTGCATACAAAACTTTGTAACTACTGAAAGAGGAGGGCGACACCATTTTTGTGACAGTCATGGATGCTATATGTGATCCGAACTTTCCTATTCAAGTGCATCGAAATACTGATAATTTGATCTGCTTCATCAAACAAGAAAGTCTGCGTAAGGAGCTACGGCCGTGGAAACACTTTGTGTGTTCTTCCTTGTTACCCACTGAGCATAGGTCAGAGATTTACCCTGAGCGTGCATATATACTGTTTGCAATCCATACTCTTCAGCCAGTGGACACTTCACAAATCCTATATGATCATATCCGGCTTTGCATTACAACGAAGCTCAAATCTTTAATCTTTCCTTTTCTCATATGTAAGTTATATAAAAAATCTAAGGTGTCATGGAAAGACACAGAAGTTTGCATGAAGCTGAAAACTCCCATGACTGAAAGGGCGGTGCAAACCATCATGACCGCCCAAGAGAGGCGTAGGCACGCCCTAGTCTAGCCCCCAGCTGCAGATCCCAAGCCAACCCCTGAATCAGCCTCACAGCCTGTTCCAGTATTTGATGCTGCCTGGGCAGCTTCAGTTCATCAGCGCCTAGATCAGCAGCAGGCGATGCTGACTACTATTTATTAGAGCATTCACTGGGTAGCCTTGTGTCAGGGACACCCGATGGTTAACTCCCCGACAACGGTGACAAAAACTTGTTTGGAATTCCATAAGTGCACCAGTCAACAAGTAATATATGAAAGTTAAAGTATCATATCCTAAAGGATTAACAATTAGAGGGTGCTAAAACTTAACCAATTTCTATAAAATCTTATCCAAGGAATTGAAATGTGAGAGTCATTTGCAATTAAAATAATAACTTAAAAGAAATAAAACAAGAATGCACCAAACACCAAATCTACAAGAGAAAGCTGATAATGATTAAGGCCTATGGGTCCCTATTCACTTAATACTTCAATGAGTATATGCAATTCACAAGCACCTATCAATGAATTGATTTTGTTAGCTAAAAATAAGTAATAGATAAAAGCTTATATCTTGGACAATTACCCATGTAAGACCTAGTTAATCCACTATGTGACCATGTAAGTTAGCAAAGAATCACTGATTGAGACTAATTATCAAACACTTGCTATGCATGACTAATGGGTATGTGTCCATCCCATTAGCTAATCAACACACTCAACCCAATAGAATGTAATTGAACATGCATCAACCATACAATATCCACATTCACAAATCCCTATATCTAGTTCATTTGGAACACTAAGATCATACAATTGATGGCCAAACAATAGCAAGCATTAAGCATAGGTATGGAAGAACAAAACCAATTTCATTGATAGAAACTCAACAAATCACAAGATATTCAAATCCATAGCAAGATCCTAGAGAGCCCCTAGATTAGAGTTTAGTTACACATCATGGAAGAACAGAAAACATATGAAATCATAAAACCTATCAAATTGCAAATTAAGAGAGAAAACAGGAAGAATGAAAAAAAATTGGAGAGAATCAAAGCTTGATCTTCCTCCGTTGATCTTAATTCTTCACTTGAATCATCTTTCTTTTGAGTGGTTTTCTCCTCCTCTCATTTCTCTAGGAATTTTCTTCTTGGTAAAAAAATAGAACCCCTCAAAATACCCTAAAAAATCAAATAAAAAGGGCCAAATTCACGGATCAAGGCTTTTTCCATGCCTAGGTGCAACTTTTCCATGCTTAGGCGTGATAATGAAACACGAGCTATTAGCTGCTGACCACACCTAATCGTGCCTTTCCCATGCCTAGCTATGGGTGTCTCTGTCTAAAAAACAAGTTGTGGGGCTGATTCAGGGGTTGGCTCGGGATCTGCAGCTAGGGGCTGGACTGGGGCATGCCTATGCCTCTCTTGAGCGGTCATTATGGTTTGCACCGCCCTCTCAGTCATGGGGATTTTTAGCTTCACGCGAACTTCTGTGTCTTTCCATGACACCTTAGATTTCTGACACAATGCACATATGAGAAAATAAAAGAACAAAGATTTGAGCTTCGCTGTAATGCAAAGCTGGATGTGATCATATAGGATCTGCACAATGTCCACCAGCTGAAGAGTGTGGATTACATACAACATATATGCATGCTTAGGGTAAATCTCTAACCTATGCTCAGTGCGTAACAAGCAAGAACACACGAAGTGGTTCCACGGCCACAGCTCCTTGTGCGGACTTTCCTGTTTGATGAAACAGATCGAATTATCAACATTTCGCTACATTGGAAATGGAAAATTTAGATCACATATAACATCCATGACTATTGCAAAAGGGTGCCACCCTCCTCTTCCGGTAGTTGCAAAGTTTTGTGCTCACATACCAGCGAGGGAGGGCCAAGGTGCAAGACCTAACTGATGCGCTCAACAGAGTAAGTGACAGTCCTGCCTCTGACTCTGGCAGTGGTAACAAAACGCTTCTTAGCATAGGCTTTAGCGTAAAACCATTTAGCTACTGATGCCACTGGTTCCTTAGTAGGATGCTCCACAAAATTTTTCCAGTGGAGTGCATCAGTGGCGTTGGAGATGGCTGGGTAACGCACCACATTGATGACATGGAACCCCCTCTCAAGAATGATATTAATCTTCTTCATATGCTGCTAGAAATAGTCAAAAACCTCCTGAGATATGAAGAAAGTTAGGTTATAGACAGGAATCTCATCAGTGTCGTCTGCATGACTTGACCCAGCCTCAACAGTTTTGCATTGGCACTTTGACATGATTGGGGAAGACCTGAAAAGAGCTTGTGCTAATTAGTACCATTAAAACAGACAATGAAGAATTAGTTCCAATTGAACCATTTACCAATTAATAACAAGTATTAACTCAATCAACAACAAAAAGCAGAACCCTTAAAAATGAAGATTGATCTATCTAAATACTCAACCCAAGGCCACCCCCAAACCTAGCTAGAAAATAGCATATAACTAGATCCAACTCAATCATGCAAAGGTGATAACCCCAAACCTATTATTTTCGGTTCACAACCCAATCAATTCACAGCCCACCCCCAAACCAAATCAATGCCAAAAATGGAAACAAATCCCACAGAAAAACCAACCGGGTGACTCAAAAATAATCAAGACCCCAAGCATCATATTATACATATGTCAACAGATAAATCATCAGAAATCAACAACAATCAATAGAAATTAACAAATCAACTGATCATACACATGATTAACAAATCAGAAATTAACAAAGTCGTCATTCAAAATAATCATCCAGTACGTAAACCCAACAAAAATCAAGAACACCAAACTATAACCAAGCAACTAAGTGGAGTGCAAACAACTAGAAATATGCAATATATCAGTTACCAATTTATCAGTAATGTCACACCAGATAACAATTTATGAAAACAAAAATTATCAAGTTATCAGTAATGTGCAACACAGGTTAAAGAATATCCAATATTGCAATTATTTCAACAAAACACATCATATCCAATATATCCTAATTTAACAAAGCACATCAGAGAAATGGAGAAAAGAGTGACTAACCGTAGACAAAGCACAAAAGGAGCAGGGTGAAAGGATGAGGGTGAAGGGGGTAGTTCGGTCGTGAAGTGGTGGTGATGTTAGAATTTGATGGTGGGCTACGGTGGAAGTCAAGTGGGGCTTGGTTGCAAAGAGGGGTGGAGTTTGATGTGGACAAATGTGAGAAGGGTTGAAATGGTGGAAAAGAGGATGGGGTGACAAGTTAAAATGGTGAGGTGGGTCTGGTGAAGGGTTTGGCTATGAGAGTATGGTAGGGAGAAGATAGTGTTTGGTTGGGGAGGATGGGGAGCGGGATGAAGTAAGGTTGGATTTGAAGTGATGGAGAGAGGTGAGATGGGGGAAAGGGAGGTAAAAGCTCGATGCAGAAGGGGAGAATGAGGGAATTAGGGAAGATGAGGATTTCATGTGTTTTGGAAAATGGGGCTGCGTTTTGTGCAGTACAGACCATCACGCCTAGCCGTGATTATTACACACCTAGGCGCATAATAATTTTTTTTATATTTTTATTTAATTATTATATTTATTCTTGATCTTGCACTCTCATGGTAAGCTCACCTTTTTGAACATCAATAAGAGTTCCTCTAGTTGCAAGGAATGGTCTTCCAAGGATGAGAGGGACATTTCTATCTTCCTCTATATCCAGGATGATGAAATCAGCTGGAAAAATGAACTTGTCCACCTTGACCAAGACATCTTCAATGACTCCCTTAGGGTATGTGAGAGAATAGTCAACTAGTTGCAAAGTAACAGAAGTTGATTTTACCTCCCCCAAATCTAGTCTTTGATATATTGAAAAGGGCATGAGATTTACACTAGCCCCCAAATCACATAATGCCCGACCAGAGAATTTCTCACCAATGGTGCAAGGAATGGTGAAACTTCCAGGATCTTTGAGCTTGGGAGGAAGTTTATTTTGCAAGATAGCACTACATTCCTCCGTGAGAGCAATAGTTTCAAACTCACTAAGCT
This sequence comes from Ormosia semicastrata, assembly GCA_029884595.1. Lineage (NCBI taxonomy): Eukaryota > Viridiplantae > Streptophyta > Magnoliopsida > Fabales > Fabaceae > Ormosia > Ormosia semicastrata. The sequence continues at coordinate 48,622,086 of JAQQTO010000053.1, read as the reverse complement.
TTCTCTTCTTGGACAAGATGTCCTTCATGAACTTCACATAACTAGACATTTTTTCCAAAGCCTCAGAAAATGGTATGTTAATGTGAAGTTTCTTGAAAATCTCTAGAAATTTTTGAAATTGAGCATCAAGCTTTTGCTTAACTAACCGATTAGGGAAAGGTGGAGGTGGTGTATACGGATTGTCCTCCTTCTTCTTGTCTTTAACCTTCCTCTCTGCTAGCTCTTCATTCTTGTCAACCTCATTGTTCACAACCACCTCATCTTTTGTAACTTTAACTTCTTTCTCAAGTAGCTTGGTCTTTGAATTTCCATCAATTTCCTTCTCACCTCTCAATGATATGGCCTTGCAATGCTCAATAGGGGCACATTTTGGGTTATTAATAGTGTCACTTGGAAAAGTGCCTTGGGGCCTATTGTTTAGAGCTTGGGCTAGTTGACTAACTTAAGTCTCAAGATTCCTCAAGGAAGCTGCTTGACTTTGCATCAAGGCATTATGGGAAGCAAGCCTTGAATCAGTTTTAGTCATATACTCTTGTTGGCTAGTCATGAACTGAGCAAACATCTTCTCCAAATTGAAAGTTGAAGTTGAACCTTGGGATTGAGGGGAGCTCTATTGTTGGAAACTTGGAAGGACACGTGATGCTTCTTTGGGCTGATAGGAAGAAGAAGGACCTTGAGAATTTCCACCCCAAGAAAGATTAGGATGGTTCTGCCAAGTAGGATTATAAGTGTTGCCCAAAATATTATTGTGACTGCTTGGATGGAACTGACTGGCATATTGCACACTCTCCAGGCTAGCTATGCAACTCACAGTAGAGTGACGATCCCCACAATGATCATAAATCTCAACTGAGATATTGGCTCTGCTCGCCACTGAATTAACTGCCATGGTGTCAAACTTCTTGGATAGTGTTGGCACTTGAGCTGAAAGTGATGTGAAAGCATCAACTTCATGTATACCGGCCACCATTCTCCTAGGAGTAACCCTCTCTGCTGGCCACTGATAGTTTTTAGTGGCCATTTCATCTAAAAGGTTGTAGGCAGCGTCTACAGTCTTGCTCATGAGAGTCCCTCCAACTGCTGCATCAATTATAAATCGAATGGATGTTATCAAGCTGTTATAGAAGGTATGGACCAACATCCATTTTTCTATACCATGATGGGGGCACTTCCTCAACATCTCCTTAACGCGCTCTCAAGCCTCATATAATGTTTCTCCTTCAAACTGCCTGAAGGACAAGATATCATTTCTGTACTTCATTGACTTCATGGGAGGGAAAAATCGATCCAGAAACTTCTAAGCTAGCTGTTCCCAAGTAGTGGTGGAATGCTCAGGTAAAGATTGAAGCCAGGCCTTCGCCTGATCCCTCAAAGAAAAAGAGAAAAGCCTCAAGCGAGCCGCATCATCAGTCATCCCTTGATGCTTGAAAGTATCACAAATCTCCAGAAAGTTAGCTAGATGAGCATTAGGATCTTCATGGGGTAGATCCGCAAATTATAAATTATTCTGAACCATCTGGATAATAGTGGGCTTAATCTCAAAAGTTTGTGCTTGTACAGCTGGTCTTCTAATGCTATATCGGATGTCTCTAGCATTTGGAGTGGCATATTCTCGAAGGAGTCTTTTAGCATTTACTTCTTCTGCTATCTCAAATTCACTGTCCAAATTTAGTGTTTGCCTTTGCACTTGTTGTTCTCTTAGCAATCTATAAAAGGTCCTCTCGATCTCAGGATCGTAAGGAAACCGAGATACACTTCGAGTCCTTCGCATACAAGAGCCAAGTACTTGAAAAACAAAATATAAACAAATAAAACTTGAAATAAGAGTTGTGAATAGATATAAGAAATAACACAATCTAAATTCAATCTCCGGCAATGGCGTCAAAAACTTGTTTGCGGTGATACGCAAGTGCACGGGTCGACAACTAATATATGAGAGTTAGAGTATCATGTCCTAAGGGATTGACAATTAGAGAAATGCTAAACTTAACTAATTTCCACAAATTCTTATTCAAGCAATTGAATTGTGAGAGTAAGTTGCAATTAAAATAACAAATTAAAAGAAATAAAGTGAGAAAGTATTGAACACCAATTCCACAAGAGAAAGATGAGAATGATTAAAGCCTAAGGGTCCCTATTCACTTGCTACTTCAATGAATAACTTGCAATTCATAAGCATCTAACAATGAGTTGATTTTGTTAGCTAAAACAAGCAATAGATAAAAGCCTATGTCTAGGACAATTACCCATATGAAACCTAGTTAATCCGCTATGTGTCCATGTGAATTAGCATAAGAATCACTCATTGAGACCAATTATCAAACACTTGCTATGCATGACTAATGGGTATGTGTCCATCCCATTAGCTTATCAACATATTCAATCCAATAGAATGTAATTAAACATACATCAACCATATTATATCCATATTCACAACACCCTATTTCTTGTTCAATTGGAATACTAAAATTATGCAATTGATGGCCAATCAATAACAAGCATTAGGCATAGATATGGAAGAACAAAACTAATTTCATTGATAGAAACCCAACAAATTTATAAGATATTCAAATCCATAACAAGATCCTAGAGAGCCCCTAGATTAGAATTTAGTTACACATCATGAAAGAAGAGAAAACATATGGAATCATAGAACCCATCCAGTTACAAATCAAGAGAGAAAATGGAAAGAATGAACAAAAGTGGAGAGAATCTAAGCTTGATCTTCCTTCCTTAATCTTGATTCTTCACTTGAATCACCTCTATCTTGAGTGATTTTCTCCTCCTTCCACTTTCTCTAGGGATTTTGTGCTTGGTCCCAAAACTCCCTATGCAGAATGCCCTCAAAAATCAGATAAAAAGGGCCAAATTCGAGGACCAGGGTTTTTCCCATGACTAGGCGTGGTTATGAAACACGTGCTGTCAAGTGCTGGCCACGCCTAGGCGTGACTTTTCCACGCCTAAGCATGAGTGTCTCTATCTGAAATTCCTGAAAACCTGAAAACCTGAGAGTGCCACGCCTAGGCTTGGCTCTTCCACACCTAGGCGTGGGTTTGTCAAGCCTAGGCGTGGTTTTGTCAAGCTTGGGCGTGGGTTGGCAGCAGCATCTTTTTTTTTTTGCATTTTTTTTCCAAATTTGAGCTCCTTTTTTAGTTCCTTGGCCCTTCCAAAACTTTTTCATGTTGAATATCTACATCAAGACAATGTCAAAGTCCATCAAATCATAATCAATCCAATTTCTTTAAATAAAATCCTCAAAGATTCAATTCTCAATCATTTGAGTTAACAAGTTTAAATCATTAAAGTCATGCATGAATTGAACCTTTGGCCTATAAAACTTAAGGATAGCATGCTCATATACATTCAAAAACAAGTGAAATAACTTCATTTCCTGAAGTTATCAATTAACAATCTTGATGTTTGATTTTAAGATCTTGTTTTGATTGTTTTACATTTAATTGTTAATCAAGTTTCTCTTTTATTTGTTAATCAAATTTCTCTTTTACTTGTTAATAAAGTTTCTCTTTTACCTCTTTTTGATTTTGTTAAATCTGTATTGAATTACTTAATTTTATTTTAATGTTGATGTGATAATTGCATAACTGTCATATATTTAATGAGGATTATAGAGACTAAACAATGCATCAAAGGTGTTTGAAGGATTGTTAGCTTAGTCGAATTCTGGGTTTTAGGTTAATTTAGGATTAGAGGCGTGCTTATTTCATTTAATCTTTATTAATTAAATTCTGGATGCTTTTCTAGTAGAGAATTCATGGATTATCTTAAGGCTTCTTGATGTGATCTAAAACTAAGAATCTGATTAGCAATTGAATGGATTCCTAATGATCAATGATGAATTAAATTCAAGATTAGTTGATTTCCTTGGAAAGGTTGTTTACTTAATTCTATTTATAATTTATAATTTCTTTTGTTTAATTAATTCTAAATTTTTCCCCATTTGTTAACTTCTTAATTTGATTGCTTAATTACAGTGAACCAAGGCTCAACCTAGTTGTGCCTTATACCACAAGTAATTTGGTGAATCGACCCAATTTTGCCTTACATGTGAAATGTTGGATTTGGGTGCCTTAATTAATGTGATGCCAAAATCAGTTTATGAATTTCTAAAGATTGGAGAGTTGAAGCCAACCAGAGTTATCATTTAGTTAGCAAATATGAGCATAGCTCATCCTGTAGGACTTCTTAAGAATGTTTTGGTAAAGGTAAATAATTTAATATTCCCAGCAAATTTTTATGTTCTGAACATGCAAAATGAATTTGCATCTAGTTAACTCTTATTGATTTTAGGTAGACCTTTCTTGAAAACTACAAAAACTAAGATTGATGTGTAAGCTGATACTTTTTCCATGGAATTTGGGGATAACATAGTTCAATTTAATATCTTTGATGCCATAAAATATCCCTTAGAAGAACATTCTATTTTTCAATTAGATGTCATTAATTTATTTGTTGATGATATGCATGTTGATATGCTACCTGAATTTCCTGAATTTATAGGATTTCTGGATAATGTTGATTTTTCTGGATATTTTGTTTCTGTTTGTGATGAGACTAGTATGTGTGCCACATGTTCTGATATTTCTGCGTATGTGGGAGATGATACTGCATGTTCTAAAATTTCTGATTCTATGGGATATGATGATGCTATTTTGGAAGAATGTACACAAATTGTAGGTGACATTGTAGTTAAATCAACAGAATTAGTTTCTTCAATTGGATTGATGCCTTCAATGAAGCAACCACCTACCTTTGAGTTAAAGCCTTTAACTAAACATTTGAAGTATGTATTCTTGGAAGCCGAAGAGAAACTACTAATGATAATGGCAAAAAATTTGTAACCTGAACAGGAAGAAAAATTTAGCTAAATTAAGTTTTCCAACTTCCAACAACTTTAAAATAAATACTAAGACTCATTAAAAATGTTATTTCACCATTATCATAATTTTTCATATCTACTGCTAGTTAATCTGATATTAAAACGCACATCCAGTATGCTTAAAATACCAAACTAACTCTGATTACTTTCAAAATTTAACTACATCCTCTTCCACCTATTTGTGACTTAGAAACAAACTCTCTAGGTTTATTTCCCTCAACTTAGTAATTTATGCTACTATCTAAGTCATTTCAAACTAACTCACTTTGTCAAAAAAACTTCACAAGAATATTAAACAAGTAATATACTACTTATGTAACAATATACAAGTCGAACATATTTTGGAGGATGTTACAGGTTCCGACCTTAGTGATCTTTATATCATCAGTTTCAGGTTCCAATCTTAAAGATTTTTATCTTATCAGTTCTGTGTTCCAACTTTGGGGATCTTTATCTCATCAATTCTGGGTTTCAACCTTAGGGATCTTTATCTCACCCATTATTGTTTGTCTTAGATATTTGAATTCCATATTGTTCAGGTTATCAAATATCTATTACATTTTTTTTGTCTAAGATATTTGAATTTCCTGCTGTCCAGTGTTTGTGATATTAGCAAGTGAACTAAATCGCAAAAGTAATAAATGATGAGTAAGATATCGTTCCCATGAAGATTATGTTAACAATTACTAAATTCGTTAAATCAATACTATTTAAGCTATCGAAAAGTGAGAGTTGTTAAAAATATAAATAAAAGAAATCACTAACAAGGAAATATTCAAAGTTTATAAAAGTACAACAAAGCAAATAGGTAAAGGTTGAAAGATAGTGATATCAAAATGTTAGGGTTCATATTTTACTTGAACTCTTCTGATGAAAATTCAAAGATTAGTTTAAATAAGTTCTATTCTATGATTCACGATCAAATTCCCAAAATTAATCAATATCCAACTCATTGGTATATTAATCCTCTTCACACTACTTTGAGTTCACCAATCCCTTAGTATAACCCTAAATAGAGAAGGCTTTATAAAAGACAAAGGAATAAAAAGCAAGATCACACAACCCACAATGTCTATTCCTAGCAATTGCAAAAATTGAAGTGTTTATCATAAGTTCTAGATTTGTGCATAATTTTCCCAAATCATTATATAAACCCTGAAATCATTCCAAAATTGGTCAGATTAAGAAAACTATTAAGACAAGAGATAAACATGTAAATCATGAAATAGAAACTTAGATTAAACTCATAAATGACTTTACATCCTCCAAGAACAAGATTCATCATCACCCTAACTAGAGAAGTTTAGTTATACATAGAGAAAGAAGAAATCAAAGAAGAGATTTCAACAAACTTCATGGAAGATAGGCAAAAAGGTTGAAGAAAGTCATTAATCTTCAAGCCTGGATACGCCCACGTTGAATTAAGGTTTGTGCCTTCGCTTCTTTTTCTGAATGGCTGCTGGATATCTGCCCAAGAACCCAACTTCTTGTATTTATAAGCATTTGAGTGCATCATTAAACATATTGAGTGCTTAATTGCTTAGTTTTTGGGCCCTTAGGTGCATAGCTACTTGCATTCCGTGTTCCACTGATTAAGCACTCAGAAATTGGGTGCTCAATCTGTAACACCCCCTCCGAAGGGTATCACATTCATACTAACATTTTATAAATAATTAATTTCCTAAGTTATAAAATATTTAATCTCATTTAAATATTAGTTTCAAAATTTCTTTTTCGTGGAAAACACTAATTGATCAAATTAAAGAAACTCAAAATATAAAAATTGAATAAATATACTTTTCATATAAACAAAGTTTACTACAAATATTCATTCATTATCTTTACATACCCAAAAACATAACACCTAATATATGAGCCCTTGTCAGAAGACAAATTCCCTAGCTGGGAATGTCTCGACGGATAGAAATCCGAGAGAATGATAAATCGAAGTCCCCTCTAGGAGTATAGTGAAAATCATTCCACAACTCCCTGATAGGTAAAACAAACTCTGCATAAGCAACTGTAAAAGATGTAGTGACGACCCTATTGCGAGTCTACTTGCGGATAAAGAAATATCACCACAATACTCTACATACTTGGAGTTCCAATGGGCACGCCAAGCCTTAGCGCCTTCGAGAAACTGTAGTGTAAAGAAACCTAATTGACCCCTCCTTGCCGCCATCGTAGTCTTCAAAGATGTAAGCATAAAATAGAAACTGACAGAACAATACAGCAAAGAGGTGAGATCCCCTATATCAATACCAGTTTGGTAGCAAAGAAACAATACGAACAACAATGTTGTTCCATACATACAATCCATATATTAATATAAAATCAGCAGACATATTCATAATATTAAATAGATAAATAATTCAATAAACTTGCAACACAATATCAGGCATAATGATAACACTACAATCATATTATTCACAATAATACTATATAACAATAATATAAATGCTGATTATGCATATGCACACAGACTCATTCCTACTCCATGGAGCTAATACACAATGTCGGAGAAAAGATCTAGAAGATATGTCTGTCATTCGACTGCCATGGCCAAAAGTGCTATAATTTATCAATTTATCAAAATGTACATCAGGCATTGGACAAGACATTCTACATTATATTACAATATAGGACAGTGTCTCGGTCCGGATCGTCAGTGTATTTGCATCGATCTGCCCCACGGATAAGTGAGCTACTAATTGCCCATTATGAGGTACCCACACCCTGACGCCCCCAAGGTCAACGAGTGACCTACACTTGTCTACTCGCACCCGTACTTTAGGTGTAAATCAATCTCCTAGGCATATAGCCTTAATCAATAAGTGAATACGCTTTTCTATGCATAATGTATGAATTCAAATACACATACTGTCATTAATCACACAGTATTTCATATTCATACACCATTACTTGGCGATATTCAACATAATCGGGTCAATCACTGTTGAACTGTTCCCAATGGTATTAAATCAACCGCTCATACAATTGTCTAATGCCATTAGTATCAATGATATTATATAACCGCCCATACAATTACATAATATCAATGATCCACTCGGGTCCAGTACCCCGGCCCTATAGCAAAACTCGTTGTTCCTTTCAATCTCATAGCGATATTATCGCATTTTCACAATTGCGTAACACTTTTGTTACGTTTTCAAATCGCGTAAAGATTTTCCATCGTTTTCTAAATCGCGTAAATATTTTATTACATTTTCTTAATCGCGTAGCCAAAAATTACTATTTTTGAGTCGTATAAAGATTATTCAACATATTTTTAATAATGTAAAATATTTCTAACATGTTTTAAATCCAAAATAAGACTTTTCTCATTTTAATACCAAAAATTAACTTTATTTTCATTATTTACATAATAGTCCTTCTATAAAATAATATTTACATTATAGTCTCTCGTTAAATAATATTTCCAAAATAGTCCTTCTTTAAATAATATTTGAAATAAAGTCTATTTTTAAAGAAAATTTTCAATATAGTCCCTCTAAAAATTAGTATTTTTACTATTTCCCAGAAAATTGTGTTTCTTTAATTTACTTGGGATATTACAGCTCAAAATTTCCTAACGCGCTTCAAAACCCATAAGGTGAGCTATACGTCAATAAATTTCAAGTATTGGCTTTTATTTTACTACATAGCTTAATTAGGCCAATTTTAGTTCTAAAAATTAAATTACTTTCATTTAAATTTCAAAACTTACCAAATTGAGTTCTTACTATTAAAACACCTAGGTTTACATTTAGTAAAATAATTTTGGATCATTAAAAATTGGCATATTGGCTGAATTTATATAGTGCTTCAAAATTCATATATAAATCGTTTTCTAACACTTTAATCCTTATAAAGTCACTTAATTAAATTTCTTGTCACAAAATCCTTTAATCCTCAATTAGGAAAATAATTTAGGACTCTTAGTCCCCTTTTTGATGATGAGGCCATATGCCTCTAGGCTCTTTGGGGCCTTCATATAATTTTCCCCTTATCATGTTATTCATATCCTAAATTACACATAAATTTGCATACTTTATAATTCACATATATAAGCATATTATCAAAGCTATAGTCATACCAACACATATGCAAGCATAATTTCAAAACTATAAACATAACAAGCATAAACAAAGAGAGCTTAAACAAGCAAGTGAATAAATCCTTATGGATTTTTCACCACAAACAAGCTATTCCCTCACCACCAACACTTGGTTGATGAAGTTAATCTCCCTCTTACCTCAAGGAAGACAAAAACTTCAAGCTTTCTTCTCCTCTTGAATTCGTGTGGCACCAAATAAAACCCTAATCAAACTTAAACAATTTAAAAGTCATAAACAAGGCTTGAAAACAATAAACCATGGATCCATCATGGTCTAGAAAATCAAAAATCCAACTTAGGATCAAAGAATCAAAAGATTACCTTTGGAGTAGTAAACTAAAGCTTGGTTTTTAATGCACTTAGAGAGAGATTTAGACAAAACTCACTAAAGGAAAAGTGTTTAGAATGAGGTTTAAGTTTAGAAAGTATGAAGAGATGAAATTATAGAAGTGTGGAGGTAGGGTTTGGGAGTGGTGGCCGAAACCCTCAAAGAAAAGAGAAGAAAGGAAGCTTTGAGTGTTCTTGATGTTCTTGAAGAGAGAGAATAGAGAGAATATCTCTTTGTGTCATAAAGTGTGATGAAATGAAATAGAATGACCAATTTTCAAGTGCATGGCCGTAGGGTTGAGTGAGTAGGAGAAATCAAAGTTTAATCATGGTAATAAAAATATCACATGGTGTTCACATGGCTCTCACACGGTCTATGTCACATAATGGTCATCATTTGGTCATTTAGAAGAATCAAGAACATGGTAGAATGGCCATGTGGCCGTGTGGCTCAATGGTGAGTATAACTAAGTTTGTTTTAGTCATAACTCCTAGTTACACCTTAATTAAATAGTTAGTTCATCTAGTTTCTCTTAAACTAATTTAGTTAGGATTTCTAATTACATTCTAATTAGTTAGTTACATTATTATGTCATTGTATAGGTCATGATTATGTCATGTTTCTAGATAATAGATATTTATCTAGTAACTAGCTTCTAATTATTTAGTAACTAAATTAATTCATTTAATTACTAATTAAGCTATTAGGGTAACTAAGTTAGATTATCTAGTTTCTCAACTAACAAATCTAACCATTAAAATTAACTTAATCTCCTAACCATTGATTAAATCTAAGGTGGATATCATAAGCTTCTTTATCAATATTGCTCTCACACCATTGATCATATCAATGGTGATGATCTAAGGCTTCTTCATCAAGTTTTCCATTCAACGGTTTATAGCAAAGTCCAAATCACTATGTTTAACCAATTCCTATTGGTTAGTCATAAAGTTTAGTAATGATGGTTCATGATTACATTTAAGATATTTAGCTTAGATATTTTTTAACAGATATTACCTAATGGACAATAATTACTGCTTATTATTACACAATGGGTAATAAAAGCTTAGATACAGAAAATCTCTGTCAACTGTTCCTGGTTTCAGGTTTAGTAAGATCCCTCGATTCTGCCTTAACAGTCCAAAACTTTCTAGTCCAAGAAGAATTTTTATTTTTTCGGGCCTCCCTCAAACACACATACAACTTAAAATAATATTAAAATAATCACAAACTTAGAAAATTCCACAAAAATTCTCAAAAATCACAAAAATTATAAAACTCATATTTTCAGAAAAAACATAGTTCGGACATATATTTCAAAAATAATATTAAAATAATCAAAATAATAATTAAATATTCAAAATAATTAAAAATTCCCAAAAATTCACAAAAACTCATAAACATTATAAAACTCATTTATTTCAAGAAAAATGAAAAATCGGGGTGTTACACAATCCATAGCATTTTGTGCTTGGGCGATTAAGCAATGAAAAAGTGGGCGATTAAGCACCCAGCTCCAGAATCTTCTGCTTAGCTTTTCACTCCTTGTTTAAACGTCTAGTTTTCTTCTATGTGTAATTACCTAATAAAAACAAATAAAAACATGTAATAAGAATAAAGTTTATAATAATAAAAGCATGATAAAATTAGAGAACAAATTCAATCAAAAGTTTAATGAACTGATGCAAAAGAAAAATCGAATGCCGCAAGCTAAAAATGTATGACAATCATGAACAAATTTCCAACTAGCATAATCCTAAGCTAACATGAATCAAGCTCTCTTAGCCTAAGATCAATCGTCAAAGTAATGATTTTCTCAAAATAGGTCAATTTATGCATATGCTTAAGTAAACATAGATTTACGGGTGAAGATGATAAAATAAAATCAATAAAAACAAACAAATAAATGTGGAAATAAAATGATACAGGTTGATCAAGGTGACTTAAAGTAAGAGAAATGAGATGACTCCTTTCCTTTTTTTTCAAATTAATGCTTCCATCCTTGGTCGATGACCTTGGAAAAGCCTCCAAAGGCATTTTGATTAATGGTGAACTTGATTAATGGTGAAAAGCCTCCTTGGTTGTCCTAAATATGCCTTGGCATGAGACATTCCACTAGGCCATGGTGGTTTCAATTGATCAAAAGATGAGAGACCAGTTTGAAATTAATCATGGATTATAGAAGAATATTTCTCTATTTCAACAATCTTGGAAGTGGGAGGATCAACATTAATTAATGGTGAAAAGCTCTTACTAGCCAAATTCTTTTGAGACTTATCTTGAATACAATAAACGGGGCATAAAGCTCTGATGTTGGTACAGACTTATAAAAAACATTGATAGTCACTTGATCTCTATCTACCCTCAAAATGAGTTCACTTCTAGGTACATCAATCAATGCTCCCGAAGTTGCCAAAATGGTCTTCCAAGAATAAGAAGTCAATCGAAAAATAAATTTATTTACTTTCACTAACACATCTTTCACAATACTATATGGGTGTCTAACAGTCCGATCTGCAAGTTGAAAAGATATCATGGTTGACCTGACTTCACCAATGCCAAGCTTCCTAATTATTAACAATGACATCAAGTTTATACTAACACCAAGATCACATAAGGCCTTCTCAATAGTAAATTTCCTAATAGTACAAGGAATATTGGAGCTACCAGGTGTAACATCCCGAAAATTAATAATTTTAGGACAAATAATCATTTTACAATATTTGGGATTTTCTGGAATTTTCTGGATTTTTCTGAAAAAGTGGAATATTTTAATATTATTCCTCATTTTGCGTGCACACTGGGTAGAGTTGGCAAAACGACTGTAACGCTCCCAAAGTTGGAAAATTTTATTACGAATAGTTATTTTCTAATATTTATGATTTATGTGAATTCTTTCAGAATTTTTCGGAAACGACGAATATTTTAATATATTCCTCGTTTTGCGTTCGTATTGAGCAGAGTCGGGGAAAACGATTGTAATACTTCAAAAATTTGAAAATAATAAGACGAATAGTCGTTTTATAATATTTGTAATTTTTGAGAATTTTATGAGATTTTTTCGAAAACGTCAAATATTTTAATATATTTCTCGTTTTACGTGCGCACTGAGCGGAGCCGGAGAAACAAGATGTTTTCTCCGAGAACCTTGAACTATGGACTTGTCGACGGGGGATCTTACTAAACCCGAGGCTGGACACAGTTTACGAGGTTTCACTTTTTTTCAAGAAATTTAGTAGTCGGAATAATAAAATACTGTGTAAATTTCATCTGTCAGATAAATTAATACTGACTTCTGTCGACTGTAACTATTATCCATTGGATAATAGCATGCATTAGAAATCCTATCACATTATCCTAATGCAATCTACTTTATGTCTAATCCATTCACTTTAATTCAAATTTAATATTAAATAATCAAAGCTTCTTTGAGAAGCTTTGACCAAATAATGACCCAATGCCCTTAGCTTCCTTGGAAGCCAATTTCTCCCCCTCTCTTTTCTCTCTACACGGCTGGAAGCAGCAGCCCTTGGGCAAGGGAAATTAATTCACTTCATTAATTCCATTCATCTCACAAATTCATAATTAACCAAAAAAAACACTTTCTCTCTCATTCTTTCTTCTTCTTCCTTCTTCAACATTTTCTCTCCCTTCTCTCCACCATTGCTACGGCCAGCCCTCCTTCTTCTTCCCTAATCTTCACAAAAATTTCTTCTAATTACATTTTCTTAATCCCCTCCCCATTCTAAACACCTTTTCTTCTTGAAGTTTCTTGAAAATCCTCCATTTTCACCATTATCTCCAAGCTCCAACTTTGAACATTTTGGGTAAGTTTCAAGACCACTCTTCCCTTCTCTTCATTTTCGTGGTTATGGTCTATATGTTGGTCATCCATGCTTCATTTTTTTAAGCATTGGAATTGATTTAACAAAGTTGGAATTTCTAAGGTTCTTGGGGGGTGCAAATCCGAAAATTTGCAAAGGAGATTTCTTGGTGTTTCTCTTGATTTCTCTCCATTTTCTTCTCATTTTCGTTTTCCTTGGTTACCTATGTGACCAAGGATCATTCTTTTCAAGCTTTAGTTTATAAATATGAGAATTTGACCACTTTATGGTTCTCTTGAAGGTGGAATCCGAAAATTGAAAATCAAGGAACCAAGGAGTTATTTTCTTGCATTGTCTCTTCTAGGTAAGAGGGAGACTACTCACTTCAACCACTTATGGTGGTGAGGAGACCTTGTATGTGTGTTGATGGAGAAATCCATCCTTGTATACAATTTGTATGCTTGCTTGAATTATAAATTGTGAATGAATTGGTATTCTTGAATTTGATTGACACTTGATTATGCTATTGAATTTGATTGATACTTGATTATGTTCTTGAATGTGTTTGATGTATTAATTGTGCTTGATCATGTTGAGGTTGCTAAATGGAAAATTTGGAGTTTCCTACCTTAACATGGTGCCACGGTTTTGATTAGAAATTAGGGGTGAATATTGGTTTGTTGTATATAATGGTATGTTGGATTTGATTACGTGATTGGAATTGGATTACGTGATTAGAAATGGAAGAAAAATATTTGGGAATCTCTCTTGGAGTGCCATAGTTTTGGGGTGGAATTTAGCTTATTGAGAATAAAATATATGGATTTATCCATAGATTGGAGCTAGTTGGTTCTTGAGTTTGAACCTAGGTCATGAACAACTAAGAGAGTAATTTTTGGGTTTGATTCAAATCAAGAGGTTTAAGTTAGTGATTAGTGTTTCCTAAGTGTTAATGAACTAGTTAGGAAATTAAAATCACATAGAAAATGATCTTGAATGATTGAAATTGAGAATTGTTTCAAAAGGACCATTTTCGGATTCTGCAGAATCCAGTGAGCAGTCAGCGATGTTTGCTGCATAACTTGAGCTACCGATATCGGAATGACCTGATTCTAGAGCCATTTGAAAGCTAAGACATAAGGCTTCATGTATTAAAAATTTCAGAATTTTAGAGCAAGCCAATCAATACCAGTTTCTGTTTGAACCTACGGCAGATTCTGCAGAAAAAGGTATTCTGGCAGTCAAAACCAGATTGCATAATTTCTTGCTCCGATGTCGTATGGACATGAAGCCAGTGCCATTTGAAATCTAAGACATGAGGCTTCATGTGATAAAAATTTCAGAATTTTCCCACATATAGTATGTTCCCAGTTTCAATTTAAAGTTAGGTCAAGAAATTTAGGGTTCTTGGTGAGTTAATTTAACAAGTGAATTTAACAAGTGAATAACTTAAATAAATTAGAGGGATGACATGTAGATGATGACTTGAATGGATTTGAGATTTGAGCCATTGTGAGGCCACAGCCTCTAAGGTATTTTTGAGTGTAAGTATGTGATTTTGATAAATTGGAATCATAAGGAATTAAGAAATTAGGAACCTATGTAATGAAATGGATAATTAATGAGTTGGAAGGATTTAATAAAATCAAGACTTCATAGATCTTAAAGGACTAAGAATGAAAGCATCATAAAATTTAAGGTAATTCTAAGTGAGTGAAGAACATGAGAGTGTGAGGCCTAAGAGCTTACATAAATTGCAAGTTTTGGGAAATTGAATAGCCTTGGAATGTTAAATTGATTTTAAGAATTGATTTTGAACATGAACCTTGAAAATGGAAACAAATACTAAGTTAGGATTCATAATGAACCTAATGACGCATCAATTGACTTGATCCTCGTATTCTGATGTTATGGGTCCATGTGAATGACCATTTGTATATTGATGCTTATATTGGCCAATCATGGCATATTATGTGATGATTATCATATTTTGAATTATCATCATGACGCATAATATTTTATGCATTGAAATGTCCTATGGACTGTTGTAAGGCCAAGTTGCCTAGGAGATTGAACACACCTTTTGTGCGGGTGCGAATAGACTAGTGTAGGTCTTTAATGACCTTGGGGCGTCGGGTGCGGGTTCCTCGCAAATAGGCGGTTGGTAGCTCTTCTCCGCTGTGGGGTAGACCGATGCAAACGCACCGACGATCCGGACCGAGACACTTGTCCTATATCGCGATTGAGCGCATGTCTGTACAATGCCATGATGTGCACGTGGAAAATATATATATATGTTTATATAGCACAAGGCCTCGGCACGTAGAGATACGATACATGTCTCCTGATCTTTCTCTCCGACTGTTTATGTCTAGCTCCATGGAGTAGGAATTGTGGTGTCATCATGCATTGTGCATCGTTCATGGTCGGTCTCATAAACTGTTGAGCATGAACACCTGTGAATGTGAAGATAACTGTTGTATTTCTGTAAATGATTATCTTATTGTTGTGTTGATTCTTGGAAATACTATTGTGATCTGCTTGCTATTGCTTACTGTTGTTCTACCTTTACTATAAATATCACTATTATTATTGACTCTGATATTTGCTTAGAATTGAATTGATTTTATTATAAATTTTACTATTACTGTTAATGAATATATGAACTGTATTGCTTGGTGGGCGCTTTGCGCCGTGTCTTTGTTTTCTTCTTACGCCAATAATGGTAATGAAGGATGGGTGTCTCACCTCTTTCCTATATTTGTGCATTTCTGTTTTATATTTATATTTGATAAGAGATCGTGAGGAAGATAAAGAGAGACCACACCTTGGTTGATTGGCTTGAGCATCTGGATAAGATTTCTTCGACTACGTAAGAGTGTAGCCGCGTGGAGGCATTGATGCCGTCGTGTCAACTGGGACACTATGCGTTATGTACATATGGGGTTGCGGTTTTGTCTGCTGGTAGTGCCCATCCCTGGGTTACTACTTTTCCCCTTTAGTATTTTATCTCCGCTGTATTTGATTGGACTCTGTAATTGTTATATTCTATGTCATTAGTAATTGGTGTAAAATGACCATAAAATATGTATATGTGAGTAATATGATCTTATTTCAATGGTTGTATTATGGGTTAAATATATTTATATTTCATTTGAGGCTCATATTTTCTACTTATGCAAAAGAAAAAAAAATATATACATATATATATATATAGACTCTTGAGAATTTAAATTACTGTTATTATGACTGTGACACACTTGGATTTAGAAACGAGGTATAATGACGATTATGCTCCTAGTTGCTACATCAAGGGGTGTTACATTAGGTGGTATCGAGCGGTTCATCCTGTTGAGCCGGGTATGGACTTGCTATGTTTAGGCATATTAGAACTTGGTCTGTTGTGCACTTCCTTGTCTCTTGATTGAGATGATGGGAAAGGAATGCATGACTTGCCGTAGGTTGAATGTTAATAGCTACTGTTATACAGTTGCATGATATTGAGGATTGATCCACTCAATATGTAATGTTCTGTGTGTGTACAGGAAACTATGACTTCTCCTAGGCGTATTGTGTTGGGAAAATAAGAATTATTTTGTGAGGAAATCAAAGGATTTTGGAAAATCGATCTTCTGGAGAAAGAAATAGCTGGTGTAAATTAGGTTAGTGAAGCAGTTTAGAAGTTGACAGCTTACGAGAGATTAAGCCGTGGAGGCAGAATGAAGAAGTTCGGCTGAAAGCTATTAAGATTCGTAAATTAGCTTATCTTGCTTGAATGGTGTGCATTGTGTGAATCTTTGTGTTTGACTTCCAAAAGGAGGCAATATTGTTTGAAATAATTACGTTTGTTTTATTGTGTTATGTTTGGTTCGTCTTCGGAGAAAGACACTGGCTCGTGGCAGACGTACACATATGAGCGTAGGATAAGACCATCAAAGTATGGCTATGATCGTAGGAGAAATATGAAGGATAACTGATGTGACAATTCACTAAGATCGAGGGACCGTACAGGAATGAGAATTGAAAGTTGTGGTTTAAAATCTATTGAAGGAAAGTCAAACTTGGGATGATCATGGACTGCCTAGATTCCAGAGGAGAAATAATGGAAAAGTCAATAAGTTTAAATGGGAACTACGTTCACGGGTGCCAAGAAAGTAACAACAACGCCCAACCCGTAGGGAAGGCGCTAGTAGTAGTAGATCCAATCAGACCTCAACATTTGGAGATCTAAACAAGGGAAGTTACGCCTCAAATGACGATCCGATAATCGTGCTGTATAATTCTGGGGGTAACTCTTTCCTTATACAATTTGTGACTGTATGGATCATTTGGATTCATCTGTGTCTTTCTTATCTTCGACGTAGTTGTTTCCATTTCTGTTACTAAGACTTATCATTGACACTTAAGTTTGTTTAATCTATCCTATTTCTGCTAAAGATTGAACCTTTTGTTGATCTATCTTGCTTACCAAGAATCATACCTATTAGATTTCATGATTTCAGAGATTGATCAGTTGTTTTCTGGTCATTATCTGCTAGAGCATTCCGATAAGAACCTTAGTGATTTTCGAAAACTAAGGCTTTTGAGTTCGTAACAGCCAACAAAGTTGAAGCGTTGTGAGGGAAAAGAAATCCAAGGATACGTGTTACCTTTTGTAGAGGACAAAAGAAAAAGGAATATGACTGTCACCATTGTAGTCAGTAAGTTTCTCGTGATGAACTACAGTACTGTCAGTTAAGGAGAAGAATGGAACATCTCAGTGAGATGAGCACCATCGTCAAACGAACGAGATTACGATCAAGGGTGAGTATCCTCAGAGAAAGATGAACGTCCTGGTCATCATTAAGTTCGCGGGAGATTGAGAATGTCCCCGAAATGATTTTGAATGCACTATGGGCATTATGGGTGTCTCGTGATGCCATTCGGATGTAACAAATCCTCTTGTCGTATTCATGAGTGACATGAATTGTATCTTTTGTCCTTACCTAGAACAGAATTGTCATTGTCATTAATGATGACATTCTGATCTATTCTCGAAAATATGGAGATACACGTTGGACATCTCGGCATAGTTTTCCTGACTTTAAAGGAGAGAGAGTAAATGCCAAAATATCAGAGTACGGATTCTTAATTGAGAAGGTTCAGTTTTGGATTATGAAATTCCAAACGGAGGGATTATTGTGAATTCCTAAGAGATTGGAGCAGTTCTTCAAAAGGAAAGATCGGAGACCGTAAAAGAGACACATAGCTGGCGGAATTAGTTAGTTTTATCGAAGAAGACACATAGATTGAAGGAGTGTCAATGGATCCTCCAAGATAGCCGAATATTTTGCTCAGTTTACAAGAAGAGAATCAAAACTTTTATGGACTAACGAGTGTGAAGAAAGATTTTAAAGGTCGAGGAGACATTCGAATACTTGTCAGATTTGGTTCTACCTAATCCCAGGGAACTGTTTAGAGAATTTTATGCTTCACAGTAAAATCTAGGATATGTGTTCATGCAAGGTTGGGAAAGTTGTGATTTACACCTCAAGGTAGTTGAGGACACATTGGGAATTGCCTAACTCACGGTCTGGTGCTAGCCGTAGTTAAAAATCGCTCTGAGAATATGGAGACATTTGCTATGATCAACGCCTTTAGCAATCACAAGGACCTGAAGTATCCATTCGATAAAAAAGGGCTGAACATGAGACAGGAAAGGTGATTAGAGTTTTTGAAGGAGTATGACGTTTAGTTTCAGTGTCGTCCTGTCTGGGTCACTAATAAACCCATTCCAAAATTCTTTGGACTATATCAAATTTCGTTTCGGGTTTGGTTCAATAGCTTGTCAATAGATTTTGTCATCCTTTCTTTCTAAATCTCCATGATATCTTCCATATGTCACGATCGCGAAAGTATGTCACCGATCCAGCCACGTCATCAAACTAAACCTGGTGTAATTCAGAGAGAATCTGATCTATGAGAAACTTCTCGTGAAGATTGAGAATAGAAGAATAAAGCAACACAAAGATATAGAGATTACGTTGGTAAGGGTGATCTAAATAGACGTAACTAAAGACACAATCTGAGGATAAGAAAATAAGATGAAGAAACACGTTAACGTTTGATCTAAGGGATGAAAATTTCGAGGACGAAATTTCTATTTGAAGGGGAGTGTTGTAACATCCCGAAAATTAATAATTTTAGGACAAATAATCATTTTACAATATTTGGGATTTTCTGGAATTTTCTGGATTTTTCTGAAAAAGTGGAATATTTTAATATTATTCCTCATTTTGCGTGCACACTGGGCAGAGTTGGCAAAACGACTGTAACGCTCCCAAAGTTGGAAAATTTTATTACGAATAGTTATTTTCTAATATTTATGATTTATGTGAATTCTTTCAGAATTTTTCGGAAACGACGAATATTTTAATATATTCCTCGTTTTGCGTTTGTATTGAGCAAAGTCGGGGAAAACGATTGTAATACTTCAAAAATTTGAAAATAATAAGATGAATAGTCGTTTTATAATATTTGTAATTTTTGAGAATTTTCTGAGATTTTTTCGAAAATGTCAAATATTTTAATATATTTCTCGTTTTACGTGCACACTGAGCGGAGCCGGAGAAACAAGATGTTTTCTCCGAGAACCTTGAACTATGGACTTGTCGACGGGGGATCTTACTAAACCCGAGGCTGGACACAGTTTGCGAGGTTTCACTTTTTTTCAAGAAATTTAGCAGTCGAATAATAAAATACTGTGTAAATTTCATCTATCGATAAATTAATACGACTTAATCGACTATAACTATTATCCATTGGATAATAGCATGCATTAGAAATCCTATCACATTATCCTAATGCAATCTACTTTATGTCTAATCCATTCACTTTAATTCAAATTTAATATTAAATAATCAAAGCTTCTTTGAGAAGCTTTGACCAAATAATGACCCAAATGCCCTTAGCTTCCCTTGGAAGCCAATTTCTCCCCCCTCTCTTTTCTCTCTACACGGCTGGAAGCAGCAGCCCTTGGGCAAGGGAAATTAATTCACTTCATTAATTCCATTCATCTCACAAATTCATAATTAACCAAAAAAAAAACACTTTCTCTCTCATTCTTTCTTCTTCTTCCTTCTTCAACATTTTCTCTCCCTTCTCTCCACCATTGCTACGGCCAGCCCTCCTTCTTCTTCCCTAATCTTCACAAAAATTTCTTCTAATTACATTTTCTTAATCCCCTCCCCATTCTAAACACCTTTTCTTCTTGAAGTTTCTTGAAAATCCTCCATTTTCACCATTATCTCCAAGCTCCAACTTTGAACATTTTGGGTAAGTTTCAAGACCACTCTTCCCTTCTCTTCATTTTCGTGGTTATGGTCTATATGTTGGTCATCCATGCTTCATTTTTTTAAGCATTGGAATTGATTTAACAAAGTTGAAATTTCTAGGGTTCTTGGGGGGTGCAAATCCGAAAATTTGCAAAGGAGATTTCTTGGTGTTTCTCTTGATTTCTCTCCATTTTCTTCTCATTTTCGTTTTCCTTGGTTACCTATGTGACCAAGGATCATTCTTTTCAAGCTTTAGTTTATAAATATGAGAATTTGACCACTTTATGGTTCTCTTGAAGGTGGAATCCGAAAATTGAAAATCAAGGAACCAAGGAGTTATTTTCTTGCATTGTCTCTTCTAGGTAAGAGGGAGACTACTCACTTCAACCACTTATGGTGGTGAGGAGACCTTGTATGTGTGTTGATGGAGAAATCCATCCTTGTATACAATTTGTATGCTTGCTTGAATTATAAATTGTGAATGAATTGGTATTCTTGAATTTGATTGACACTTGATTATGCTATTGAATTTGATTGATACTTGATTATGTTCTTGAATGTGTTTGATGTATTAATTGTGCTTGATCATGTTGAGGTTGCTAAATGGAAAATTTGGAGTTTCCTACCTTAACATGGTGCCACGGTTTTGATTAGAAATTAGGGGTGAATATTGGTTTGTTGTATATAATGGTATGTTGGATTTGATTACGTGATTGGAATTGGATTACGTGATTAGAAATGGAAGAAAAATATTTGGGAATCTCTCTTGGAGTGCCATAGTTTTGGGGTGGAATTTAGCTTATTGAGAATAAAATATATGGATTTATCCATAGATTGGAGCTAGTTGGTTCTTGAGTTTGAACCTAGGTCATGAACAACTAAGAGAGTAATTTTTGGGTTTGATTCAAATCAAGAGGTTTAAGTTAGTGATTAGTGTTTCCTAAGTGTTAATGAACTAGTTAGGAAATTAAAATCACATAGAAAATGATCTTGAATGATTGAAATTGAGAATTGTTTCAAAAGGACCATTTTCGGATTCTGCAGAATCCAGTGAGCAGTCAGCGATGTTTGCTGCATAACTCGAGCTACCGATATCGGAATGACCTGATTCTAGAGCCATTTGAAAGCTAAGACATAAGGCTTCATGTATTAAAAATTTCAGAATTTTAGAGCAAGCCAATCAATACCAGTTTCTGTTTGAACCTACGGCAGATTCTGCAGAAAAAGGTATTCTGGCAGTCAGTAAACCAGATTGCATAATTTCTTGCTCCGATGTCGTATGGACATGAAACCAGTGCCATTTGAAATCTAAGACATGAGGCTTCATGTGATAAAAATTTCAGAATTTTCCCACATATAGTATGTTCCCAGTTTCAATTTAAAGTTAGGTCAAGAAATTTAGGGTTCTTGGTGAGTTAATTTAACAAGTGAATTTAACAAGTGAATAACTTAAATAAATTAGAGGGATGACATGTAGATGATGACTTGAATGGATTTGAGATTTGAGCCATTGTGAGGCCACAGCCTCTAAGGTATTTTTGAGTGTAAGTATGTGATTTTGATAAATTGGAATCATAAGGAATTAAGAAATTAGGAACCTATGTAATGAAATGGATAATTAATGAGTTGGAAGGATTTAATAAAATCAAGACTTCATAGATCTTAAAGGACTAAGAATGAAAGCATCATAAAATTTAAGGTAATTCTAAGTGAGTGAAGAACATGAGAGTGTGAGGCCTAAGAGCTTACATAAATTGCAAGTTTTGGGAAATTGAATAGCCTTGGAATGTTAAATTGATTTTAAGAATTGATTTTGAACATGAACCTTGAAAATGGAAACAAATACTAAGTTAGGATTCATAATGAACCTAATGACGCATCAATTGACTTGATCCTCGTATTCTGATGTTATGGGTCCATGTGAGTGACCATTTGTATATTGATGCTTATATTGGCCAATCATGGCATATTATTTGATGATTATCATATTTTGAATTATCATCATGACGCATAATATTTTATGCATTGAAATGTCCTATGGATCTTTGTAAGGCCAAGTTGCCTAGGAGATTGAACACACCTTTTGTGTGGGTGCGAATAGACTAGTGTAGGTCTTTAATGACCTTGGGGGCGTCGGGGTGCGGGTTCCTCGCAATAGGCGGTTGGTAGCTCTTCTGCATGTGGGGTAGACCGATGCAAACGCACCGACGATTCGGACCGAGACACTGTCCTATATCGCGATCGAGCGCAGACGTCTGTACAACAATGCCATGATGTGCACGTGGAAAATATATATATATGTTTATATAGCACAAGGCCTCGGCAGCCGAGATACAGTACATGTCTCCTGATCTTTCTCTCCGACTGTTTATGTCTAGCTCCATGGAGTAGGAATTGTGGTGTCATCATGCATTGTGCATCGTTCATGGTCGGTCTCATAAACTGTTGAGCATGAACACCTGTGAATGTGAAGATAACTGTTGTATTTCTGTAAATGATTATCTTATTGTTGTGTTGATTCTTGGAAATACTATTGTGATCTGCTTGCTATTGCTTACTGTTGTTCTACCTTTACTATAAATATCACTATTATTATTGACTCTGATATTTGCTTAGAATTGAATTGATTTTATTATAAATTTTACTATTACTGTTAATGAATATATGAACTGTATTGCTTGGTGGGCGCTTTGCGCCGTGCTGTTTTCTTACTGCCAATAATGGTAATGAAGGATGGGTGTCTCACCTCTTTCCTATATTTGTGCATTTCTGTTTTATATTTATATTTGATAAGAGATCGTGAGGAAGATAAAGAGAGACCACACCTTGGTTGATTGGCTTGAGCATCTGGATAAGATTTCTTCGACTACGTAAGAGTGTAGCCGCGTGGAGGCATTGATGCCATCGTGTCAACTGGGACACTATGCGTTATGTACATATGGGGTTGCGGTTTTGTCTGCTGGTAGTGCCCATCCCTGGGTTACTACTTTTCCCCTTTAGTATTTTATCTCCGCTGTATTTGATTGGACTCTGTAATTGTTATATTCTATGTCATTAGTAATTGGTGTAAAATGACCATAAAATATGTATATGTGAGTAATATGATCTTATTTCAATGATTGTATTATGGGTTAAATATATTTATATTTCATTTGAGGCTCATATTTTCTACTTATGCAAAAGAAAAAAAAAATATATACATATATATATATATATAGACTCTTGAGAATTTAAATTACTGTTATTATGACTGTGACACACTTGGATTTAGAAACTGAGGTATAATGACGATTATGCTCCGGTTGCTACATCAAGGGGTGTTACACCAGGATCTTTCAAATTTTGGAGGCAACTTCTTTTGGATGATGGCACTACACTATTCATTCAACATTACTGTTTCATCTTCTTTTAATTTCCTCTTATTTGATAAGAGATCTTTCATGAACTTGGCATAACAAGGCATATGTTCAAGAGCTTTAGCAAAAGGGATGTTTATTTGCAGTTTTTTGAAGACATTTAAGAACTTCAAGAATTGCCTTTCTTGATTCTCCCTCTTCAACCTCTAAGGAAATGGGATCTTCGCATAAGGAGATAGCTCAAAAAGTTTATCCCAATCTGAATCTTTCTTCTTTCTCTTTACTACCTTCAATTTTTTTTTCAGTAGAGATTTCTTCTTCTTGTGCATCATTCTCTTGGTCTTGCCTTGGAGGATTAGCTGCTTCCTGTCATTGTTTTCTTTTAGTTGAGGGCTAATAACTCTGCCACTCCTCAAGGAGATTGCCATACATTGCTCTTTCGGATTAACCACGGTATCACTAGGTAGGCTACCTGGAGGTCTCTCTATAAGCTGTCTTGATATCTAACCTACTTGAGTTTCCAAACTTCGAATAGCTACCTCTTGATTTTTGAAGTTGACTCTTAATTCTTGCATGATATTAAAAGTTTGTTATAGAAAAGAAGATGTTTGCTGCGAGAGCTTTTCAAGAGAAATCTCTAGAGGAGATTTCTTCTCTTGTTGAGTAGCATTTTGCATCCCTTGATTTTTCCAAGAAAATTTGGGATGATTCCTCCACCTTGGATTATACGTGTTTGAGTATAGGTTACCTTGGGGTCTCGAAGGATTGCCTATGTAATTGACCTTTTCTTCAGAACTAACACTTGAGTTGCTCGCCTTGCATTCACCATTGAAATGATTGCATCCACAAAAATTGTAAGTTAAAGCTTAATGATTCACTGAGCTTACCTGCATATTGCCAACTTGTTTGGTGAGATTAGTGATTTACTGCGAAATTGTCTTATTTTGCACAAGTATGGCATCAAAGGTGTCAAGCTCCATAACTCCTTATTTAACCATTGATCTTCCACTAGGCATTTGATATTCATTAGTAGCCATAGTTTCAAAACAAAAAAACTCTTGAGCCTCTTCAGGAGTTTTAGTGCTAAGAGACCCAATTGCAGATGCATCAACCATAGCCTTAATGGAATGATTCAAGCAATTATAAAAGATTTGAACCTACTGTCATATTTCAAATGCATGATGAGGACATCTTCTCAGTAATTCCTTGAATATTTCCCAAGCTTTATACAATGATTCCCCTTGATTTCAAGTGAAACATGCAATCTCATCCTTATCTTTACGAACATTGACGGAGGAAAATATCGGGTAAAGAACTTGCTCACCAAATCATCCTAAGTAGTGATGCTTCCTTGAGGTTGAGCTTGTAACTAGATCTTAGGTTTGTCCCTTAAAGAGAATGGAAAAAGCCTTAGCTTGATAGCATCGTCACTTGCTCCAATGTACTTGATAGTGTCACAAAGCTGGAAAATATTATATTGGGATCTTCTGACTGGTTACCCCCAAACTGATTTTGTTGCACCAGTTGAAGAAAAGCTAGTTTGATCTCAAATTTATTGGCTTGTATGGTAGGTCACACAATACTAGTTGTAAATCTTTCAGCAAATGGAGTTGCGTAATCTGCCAAAGTGTGTCTTTGTTCTTCATTAGTTTCTGCCATGTTTACTTCTTTAATTCTTTTTCTTTCTCTTGTTGCTCTTCTGATTTCTCTTGTTGTTCTTTCAATTTTTGAATTAAAGAGTAATTCTTCTAGATTCATAGTACCTCACATAAACAAACAAAACAAACAAGAGTGAATTACAAAAAAAATAATCTAAAAAGAAAAATAAACAAAGAAAAATAAAAATTAAACAAAGAAAAATAAATGCCTAAATTAGTGTCTTTTTAACTACTATTTAATATTGACAATCAATAATCCCCGGTAATGACACTAAAAACTTGTTGTGATTATTGACGAGTACACCAAATCGCAAAAATAATAAATGATGAGTAAGATATCGTTCCCACGAGGATTACGTTGTCAATTACTAAATTTATTAAATCAACACTATTCATGCTATCAAAAAGTGAGAGTTGATAAAAATATAAATAAAAGAAAACACTAACAAGGAAATATTCAAAATTAACAAGAATAAAATTAATCAATTAGACAAAGGTTGAAAAATAATGATATCAAAGTGTTAGGATTCCGATTTCACTTAAGATTCATGATCAAATTCCCTAAATTAATTAATATCAAATCCATTGGTATATTAATCATCTTTACACTATTTTGAGTTAACCAATCCCTTAATATAACCCTAAATAGAAAAGGCTTTATAAAAAATAAGGGAATAAAAAGTAATATCACATAACCCAAAATGTCTATTCCTAGCGATTGTAGAAATTGAGGTGTTTATCACAAGTTCGAGGCTCATGCACAATTTTTCCAAATCATACATAAACCCTAAAATCATTCCAAAATTAACCAAATTAAGAAAAACATTAAGTGAAGAGATAAACATATAAATCATGAAATAGAAACTTAAATTAAACATATAAATGAGTTTACATCATCCAAGAACAAGATCCATTATCACCCTAACTAGAGATGTTTAGTTACATGTGGAGAAAGAAGAAATCAAAGAAGAGAATTTAACAAACTCCATGGAAGATAAGTGGAAAGGTAGAAGAAAATTCTTAATCTTCAAGCCAAGATGCACCTATACCAAATTATGGTTTGTGCCTCCACTTCTCTCTCTGAATTTCTATTCGATAACCCAACTTCTTCTATTTATAAGTATCAAAATGCGTCATTAAACGTATTGAGCGCTTAAGCACTCAATTTTTGGGCTCTTAGGCACGCAGTGTATTGCATTATGTGATCCACCGATTAAGTGCTCAGAAAGTGGGCGCTTAAGCGCGTTGCCCATAATATTCTGTGTTTGGGCGCTTAATCGATCAAAAATGGACGCTTAAGCACCCAACACTAGAAACTTCATTTCAGCCTTTTCTTCCTTATTCAAGCATCCAATCTTCTTCAATGTGTAATTATCTAATAAAACAAATAAAAACACATAATAAGAACAAAGTTTAGAATAATAAAAACATGATAAGTATGGATAATAAAGCTTAATCAAAATGGATTGGAAGAGGGTAAAAACCAAGATTTTGAAATGTAAAAACATGATTTTTTACAGGTTCATCATGATTCACTAAAAACTTGTAGTATGCGGTGTAACCAGGTTAAGTCCTTAGATCAATCTAATTAATCAATTATATTAAGGGTTTAACAGGGGGTTTTGGTTTGCTAGAGTAATTAAAAGATAGTAAATAAAATGTTATAAAATGTTGTAAATAGAATGACAAAAAATAATCAATCCAAAGGAATCAACAACTCTTGAGTTTAATCCATCCTTGACCACTATGGACTCATTCACATGCTAACAATATTCTTGGTATGCTCTACTAGATAAGCATCTAGCATTCGGTCAATCATCGTTAAATGAAGTTAGCATCCATCCAACCTTCAATCAACTTGAAACTCAGCATTCTACCAAGTTAGGAAATTGCCTAATCTTATATGAAATCCTCATCCAAGCATGAATTCTCTATTACGTAAGCACCTAGGATTTGGTCAATTAATGAAAAATGGATTAAGCATTCATTTAACCCTAAATCAACCTCATTCCAAAATTCATGCTAGGTACATCAAACACCTTTGATGAAATATCTAGTTTCTACAGACACGTGATAGTTAAGCAAGTATCACATGAACACCCAAATTTAAGTTAAACACTTAGTGGAGATACATGCAGAATCAAAAGAAGGAGGAGAGAAATTTGATTAACAACAAGAATGTAAACATTCATCACAAGGTCTCAAATTTAAACATCAAGAGTGTTTCAATCCCTAGGATTGATTACAAAGCTTTAGCTCTCCATGAATGGAGAGCACAAATAGAAAAGTAAAAGTACAAAAAAATGAAAAAAAATAATGTAAAAGAGACGTAAGAAGATAAGAGAGGGGAGAGGAGAGCAAGAAAGAAGGTAAAGAGAGAAAGTTCAGGGTCTATTTTGTGGTGGCTATTGCTATTTAAATAACTATTTTGTGGTAGCTGCTGTTACTGCTTTTGAAGCTTAGGGTTTATCCTCTTCGTCTTAGCTTTAATTGGACATATAATTTGCATAATTTGGGCTTAAGATGAGAGAATTATTCCCAAAATATTTTTAACACCTTTCTAAACCTGTGAGCCAATTTTAAAGAGTGAAAACACCATTAAAACATCATATGTTTGATAAGTGGTCTTCATAATAAGTGAAGATATATCTTTTAGCTTTCAAATGCCACCAGTTGTAAGTCCATATCACACCTACATCCCGAATTAAGGCACAATCTTTGCACATCATCCAGGTTCTAGTGATAGCGTCTCTATTCTGACTTCATGGCCCAATTTGACTTACTAGCAATCCAATTCATCCTTCGAGGTCTTCATTAAAGTTTTAGAGATTTATCTCATCTTTCCCATAAGGTAAATTTCATAATTTTTATAGTCTAGAACTCAAGTTATGCATAAAATATAGAAATAGTGTAAAATTGCTACAATGCTAAAAAATACAACTAAGCCCAATTTGAATCCAAACTTATAAATGGTGGCCAAAATCAATTAATAGCACATGAGAGGTCTAAAATGTTGAATATAAGGGATTACAACTATATAAAAATAGTGTTTATCATAACTCAAATATAACAACATCTCATAATGTTAATAAGATAAAGATAAGACCCCTAAGATAACAATAACTCCTAATACTAATAAGATAATGATAAGACAATGATAAGGATGTATCATTTTCTTCCTTTGTTTGGTTTTAGGAATGAAAAGAATAAAAATACATGAAAATGAATAGTAATGCATATGAATTTTAGTGAAAGCCGCAAAAAAAAAAATCTTCCCTTCCTTTCCATCCCAAGAGGAAGGGATCTAAAATATATGGAACCCACAAATACAAAATCATCCCAACTACCTTCCTCCCCTTTCTTAAAATCACACCAAACAAAGGAATGACCAAATTCTTCCCCCTCTTCCCTTCATTTCCTTTTAAAAGTTAGATACCAAACAAAGCATAAGTCTCATGAGCAAGGACCAAGCATGACTCTAATGATACAATCCAAGTGTTGACGCAAAGTTTTTATTTTTTTAAGCAAGTCGATGCAAAGTTTAAGATTTGATTTTTGCATGATTTTAAAATGAGCTAATCTACCTTCCTTCCAAACTTTTTACAACTAAATAAATTTTCTTGAACCTTGGGGAACCATATCCATTATTACAAGCAAGCATGCATTACACACTTCAAATTCCAAAAAAAAAAAAAACACATACACACATTTTAGCATTGGCCTTAACAAGTTCTCCAAACTTTTGTAGCCTTTACTTTGCCTATTTTGTTTCTTTTTTTTTTTTTTTGCATTTCTCTTGCTTTCACAACTTGTCTTCCATTTTTGTTATCAATGATCAATATCAATCAATCAATATAATATATAAAACGAAAGTCCTAATTTGTATAATTCTACCTAGTGGTTGCTCTATTTTGTGACATCTATACTTCAACGAAATTATGACAAATGATATGTTAATTGAGTAACATGTGTCTTAATCCATTATTTAAATAAACAAATTCAAATTTTTAATCTTTACTAACTTCATATTTATAGTAAGAAAATTATCAATATTCATTATTTCAATTTTATTAATTCAATATTTATTTTAGTTAGATTCTTCATTTTTTTTATCTGGAAGAACAATAACAAGGGTTTCACTTTGAAATTGAAATGAATTGAATAATTTGAAGTTTGAAATGTATTTTCTTATTGGCTATCATAGTTGAGGTTTTTGAGGACCATATTGCATTGATCAATCTACTTGTTTTAATTTTTGCTCATGTATTTTCTAGGTCCACATTGTTGCAATTTGCAACAGAAATCTTCCCCTTCTTGAAGATCCTACAGAACTATACAAGATAGAACAAGACAAGGAAGCAGCTGTGTAAAAAGTGTTTCTACCTCATAGAGACATTTTCAGGTTCTATTCCACTCATGACTAAAACACACATATTTATATATCACTTAATAATAACTTTCGTAGTAAAAATGATACAATGTTAAAAGTAAAAGGTCTTAGATTGATATTTTATAAATAAAAAAGCTACCTCTGCTAACATTATAAAATATCACTCCAATTTCAATTTAATTGGTACTAAATTGAAGTTCCTTTTTCACAGGTTCTTAGACAAAGCATCCATCCAAGGAATCTTTGATCAGAAATATGAGAAACCAGAGGCTCCAAACTCATGGAAACTTTGCAGAGTTACCTAAGTAGAAAATTCCAAAATCATTCTTAGCATGGTCCTAGTATTTTCTTGCACAATTATAATGACCCTTTGCTGGCTCCAAACCTTCTCAATCCAACAAGGCTACACCAGTCTCACCAAGCATTTTCACATCCTACCTGCATCCCTCCCCATCAACCCAATTACAATCTTGATCATTATAGTCCCTATCTATGACCGCATTTTTGTGCTTGTTCTACATAAAATCAGTGGTATTCCCATAAGCATTACACACTTGCAGTGCATAGGAGTTAGACTAATACTCTATTCCATTGCCTCCATATGCAATTATAGAGGTGAAAATGAAAAAAGTGGCTAGAGACAACCACATGCATGATGCTATACAAGTACTATACCCATTGCCTATAGCACATTTTGGCTTTCTTTTCAGTACTTCATATTTGGCATAGTAGACATGTTTACCTATATTGGCTGCATGTGTTTTTTTATTCAGAGGCACCAAAAGGGCTTAAATCTACATCAACCTGCTTCCTTTGGAGCTCCATGGCTCTAGGGTATTTTCTAAGTACCATAGTGGTAAAGAGCGTGAATGGTGCCACCAAGCATATCATTAGAAAGTGGGGCTGGTTAGCAGGGAACAATATTAACAAAAATCATCTGAACCTTTTTCTACTTGTTCTTTTCCATAGTGAGCTTGATCAACTTTTATGGCTATTTGTTCATTTAAAAGATGTACAAGTATAGGCGTGAAGGCCCAGCAATCTCAATCCCAAATGGCAATTCAACGGTCCCAAGTGGCAATTCAAAGGAGTGAAGAAAAACGGTTATAACAAGTAAAATATTGTGTGTTTGTATGACAAAATAGTGCTCCAATCGTTTATTTTCTTCATAATTTGGATGTTATAGTTTGAACTTAAAGATATCCATAATAAACGTTTAATTTTATCTACCCTATGCCTTTTGGCATAATTAATTTCTATTTTGATATTCTTTTCACAGATCACCTTTCTTTTATCTTTGTATTCATCTTCTCATTGTTGACTATATCAAATATGATATGAGAAAGACGATTCTAATTTCATTATTGTTCTTATATTTCACACTTCACATAGAAAAACTCATAATAGTTAATACTACAAGTTCATAAAAATTTGAACAAAAATGCCTTGCATATTTCCACGAATCCAAATAAAATACTACTTAGTCGTCAATAATATTAATAGTTTAGAAACACTCAATTTCCAAATAACTATAATGGAAATTTCATTTTTTTAATTAATTTTAACACTCAATTTTAGTTTTCTTAAAAAGAAAAAACCAAATTAGTCAACTGTCTTTAAAATAATATATACATATAAAGGTCCTTAATAAAAGTTACTCTTCATAAAAAAAAATTGACATTTTATTTTCCTTCGGAGAAGTGAGATTAACTTTCTTTACATGCTCATATGACATCATTAATCATACATGAAACAGAAGAGTTTAAAGCCTGAGCATTAAAATAGCAACATTGGAAGAAGTCTTTTTTTTTTTGTTTAACAAATTTGGATGAACATAGATAATATATGTACCTATTGTTTGACTATTTGTCATCAACAGCCCCATTTTTCTGTGAGCTCTAAGTTGCAAATGGCAACACAATCTCACTATTATCAGCCACATAAGCATCTTTTGCTTGTCTACATGGAACCAAAACCACAACCCACGTTTTCTATCCTCCATATTCTTCTCCTCCTTATAAGCCAGCTTTAGTGTTATTCTCACCTACCATCACCTCATAACACATTATGCAACCATACGATAATACCCACACCACACTTAAAGGAGAAACGTCATAATGACTTCCAGCGACAAGTCACCGGGTCCCACTCTAGCGAAGGATTCAGAGCCAATGGCCAGTGAGCCAATGTTTATAGGACAACACGTGATCAATAAGGGTGCAATAATGATGCAGTCCTTGAAACCCATAAAGAAAAAGAGCCCGCACATACGTGCGCCTTCACCATCTACAACCATGATATGTCTCGCGAAATTGAAACCTACCACTATTGCACTCGTCTCAACCATGGCTTCCTCTAATATGCCATTTACGATTCTGATCACTTCCACGTCCGTCCTCTCAGTCAAACTCACTTACTTCCCATGTTATGTTTAAAGTTGACAGCAACACAAGAATGAAGGTTGAATTGTGTTCCCCTTTTTCCTAAAAGTTAACTTTTTCATAACTTTCTCAAGTTGGTGTACTTGGAGGTGAAAATATTATAGCTCAATAGAGATTGTTAGGGAGAAACTTCAAATATAAAACTTAATAGACCCAGGTGAGAAGGTTCGTAAGAAGCTTTAATAATTGAGTGAAAACAACCTTCTCACCACTTCAAGTTCTTTTTTTTGAATCAATTTGAATCTTATAACTTCTTAAAGATAATTTCCTTGAATCAAATACTTAATATTTAGTGAATAAATCAAATTTAACCTATAAACTTTGTCAAAATCATATTTAAATAACTTTCTCAAGAACACTTTCAGATTTTTTATCTATAAAATGTTTGAACAAGTAGATAAAAATTAAAAGACAAATGAGAGAAAGATCACACCAGAGATTTACACTGGTTCATCCCTAAACCACGTGGGGCTAGATCCAATACCTAGCAAAGCACTAGGATTTCCACTATATAAGTATTCTTTAATCAACCAAGCCTCTCCTGGCTTATTACAAGTATTCTTTGCCACCAACCTTTTCAGGATAGTTACAAGTATTCTTGACAATAGCCTTTTTAGGCTAAATCACAAGTATTCTTTTACAACCTCCTCAGGCCAACAAACTCAAAATCAAGTGGCTTAGAAAACCTCACAAGCTCAATTGTTATAAGATAGAATTAGAGATTGAAAGAAATGTTTATTTAACTTGTCTAGCTCTCAAAATCACTTTAGGGTTGAATGCAAACACTTATGCAAATCAGAAACAACACCTACTAAAGGATTTTTCAAATATAAAAAAAAAGTAGGTACAGGTGAGAAGGTTCAATTCTTGTCAACTTGTCATAAAATTTTTAGCAAAATTCTCTTATTGATCTTCAAGTTTGATATCTTTTATAGACTTCAAAATGTGACTATTAGGCATTACAAATGATGATTGTACTTGCTGGTTACAGGTGACCATTATTTTGTCCTTCTCTTGGACATATCAGCATTCAACTTTAAGGTGAGAAGGTTCACCAGAAACCTTCTCAAGATCTACCTTCTTACTGAGTCTTCTCAGCTTGAAACTTTTCAAGTACTTTCTCACCAGCTTTCTCACCCAACTTTCTCATGCTTGAAGACTTCATCTTTCTCAACTTTAATCTTCAACAGCTTAGTAATAAATCTTCATTCTTCTTAATGGTAAAGTTGGTTTGAGCTTCCTCTAATGAAGTAATCACCTGTGGGAGTTCTATTTTGTATAATCTTTCAGTCTTCTCATGACTTTCTCACAGTAAACTTTCTTATGCTCTTGAGGAAGCTTCTCAAGACTCACTTGAACTTTCTCAATTCAAAATTTGATCTTCAAAAGTTGTTTCAGATGACCAAAAAGCTTCCTTGCACTTTATTTTAGTCTTGAAAAAAATTAATAACATAGAAAATACTCCACACAGATTAAGTATAAATGAAACAAGTTATGAGAAGATTCAAACCATATTTTCAACATAGTTGTTATCATCAAAACACATTATGCATTGTTAAGCACTAAAAAGGTTTTGGAGCTTACAATGTTGTTCTTGTTATCTCTCGTTTTATTCCAAGTTTTAGAAAACTCATTTAGGTGGTTTTTTGTTTGTTTATAGGTGTGGAGTACATAGTTTCTAATGAGATCTTTGAAACACTGCCTCCGGAGGAGCAAAAGCTTTCGCAGTCCCATGCTTACAAGGTTTTTTGAGCTACAACTTATAGCTTCTGCTTTGGCTTGCATGCATTATATTTTTTTCTTTTTTCTTGTGAATAATTTATATTGGAGAAAAATGTTATCAAGTCAGATTTATGGGTGAATCCCAAAGTTCTAGAGATGATTAGGATGCCAGAGCTTGAAAACCTTACCAACACTTAAGGCAAAATTCGGTGTACATGGCAAGTTGACAGAGGTTTAGAAATTTGATTTTATTTTAAATTATTTATAGAAACATGAGTAGTGTTTGCATAATATATTGAGTTATATTTGGTTACAAATGTCAAAGGTATAAAGAACTGAGCTTAATTTATTTTAATAACTTTTTTTGATAATGCAATTAAAAGAACACAACTTAGCCAGAATCAGTGCATAAAGATATCTTGTTTTCTTTTTTGTTTCTTTTATGTTGTTTACTCAAAACAATTCTCTTCAAATCTTGAATCTGACTGCCATTTTAGTTGTGCTTAATCTTAGATATAGTTTAAATACCATTTATTACTTTGAGAATAGCTAACCTTTTGCATGAATTGGTGCCACTTTATGGTCAGATTTTACCATATGAAATTAATCCAGTGGGTGGAATTTGATTATCCTAATTTGGGAATGGGTTTGTGAAAACTGTAAATATAGAGGATAGGCTTCTTCTGGGTGCTCTAGCCCTGATGATGTCTCCACAAGCAGTAAGCCCTAGGATGGTGAGGCCAGAGCTGCTACATAAGAGGGATGTAATATTTCCACAAAGAGCCTGAAAAAGCTCAAGGTTGGAGATTCTAGAGCCAAAGATGATCAACTCAATGGCAGATTATTACAAGCAACATGGTAAATGGCTTGCCATTAACATTGAGTACATTAAGATGATACTAAGGACACATTTTCCTTGAACATGGTTGTTTGGGTGATCTAGAATGAACAAATAAGAACTATATGCATGCACTTATATATTTAGGGAATAAGTTAAATGTCTTTATTATTTGACTGTGTAGCTTTACATATGTTAATGAGTTATACTTAAATAGTTATAATTAATAGCAAGTATGTTTTTCATCTTCAGTTAGAATTAATGGATTTTATTTAGTTATATTAATTCCACATGTGACGCTTGATAACCAACTAGTCAATTTCACTTTGGATTTTAAATTATCGTAATCTAGCCTTTAAATTTAATTCATCCATTAATGTAGTTGATAAGTGTAAAATACACTCATCTTTTAGGTTTTAGTAGGATTTTTAATTTATTTTGATTTATTTTTAAATAATTATCTCTTCACCTAGTCATATTTAAATTTTCAGGATAAATCATTAAACTTTGTGCAAAAAAATAAATTCCTAAAGATAAATATTTGAAGGATTCTTATCCTTTTCTTATATGCTAATTAGAGTTTTAATTAGATGCAAAATCTTATATTGGAGTCTGAATAAGGATTCTTAAAGAGATTATATTTGGAGCAAAATTTGGATTCCCACAACATCTTGAACATTCCTTAGTAATGGAGTCATATCTTGGGCTACAGAGATCAGATCGATATACTATTTGTGGCATTGAAAGGCTGACAGAAAATCCTACAACTTCTCTATTGAGATGAAGGGCAAATTCTGCCATATGAAGGGTGAGAAAAATTGTGCAAGTTAAATATGAAAAGCTATCAACTTTTCTATAAAAAGAGAAAAATGAGTTCAAAAAAAGATGTCTCTTTTGGTTCAGAAAATACATGAAAAATATAGAGTTTTGGAGGCTCAAAGGCAGCGAGGGGACGAGCCCTAGGCGAGGAGGAGGTGCCATGTAACATCCTATTACCGAGAACCCAATATATCTACTATATATAAAACGCGCAGTGCTAGCTATGCCACTTCTAACCTATAATGTCAAACTAACCCACAACATTCATTCACATAAATAATTATAGAGAGCCTGAACTACAAGAAAACTACATATATACATCATTAGCCTTTCGAAGGCATAATGTAATACATAACTCATACAACCTCAAGGTAGCAGGAAAATAAATATACAACATACTTATTACAAGAAACAAGATAAACTATGCTAGTTCTTTTGCTTCTTCTGCTTCCTTACCTATACTTGGATTTACATGGAAATACAATCGGGGTAAGAAATCACAATTTCTCAGTATATGCAATTCCAAAACCAATAGTTAATTATTTAACAACAAATAACCAACTGAGCGCATAAGATTAAGCCTGCAACAGATAATTGAGCCATTACTCAACCACTATTAGAATATATACACACCTTATGTAACATTCACAAGGCAAGTTATAATTCTATCTCACGTTAATATCAAACAATCAATGATATCAAACAACTACCCATACAATCGTAAGATATCATCAACAAGCAACCATCAAACAAGCAAGGCAACTGTCCATACAGCGGCCAACAAATGCAATGCTTTATGATATGATGAATGGTTATGCTCACACAAGATCTTAATAAAATGATTATGCAATGCTATTACAGATTTTAGTTTTAGAAAATACATGCCACTTACTTGTTTCCCAGGAACCGTGTTCCCTTGTATATACTGGGTAGGATAAGCAATTAAGCCCTGACACTACTTGTAATAAGTGGATTCCTTCCCCTTACCACAATAAGAGTACTGCTACCACCCCCATATCAGTAACCTTGACCATAATGAGCTGTCGCTCTGAGAATTTAGATCAAACACCCCATTCTCTAGCCACATGGTTGTGCACACCATCTAAGGTTACAATACATAGGAAACAAGACATAGCAAGTTTGAAAAAATATATGCAATGTATTTCACAAATACATATAATCATCACTAGGTTCTTCCTAACCAAGTGACTAAGGAAAACTAGCAAACTTCACAACCAAGCTTATTTATCACATAAGCAGTAAAGTGATGTTTCTAGTACTTCTCATAACTCAACCTCATCTCATATGGGAGTAAAATGTCATCCATGCATTTCTCGCTCTACTTTCCACCCAAAGAAGCAACCCATGCATGATAACAAAACAACAAGCCAAGCACACTTAACTTACAACACCTAATACCTCACTTCATCATTTCATAAGTGATTCACAAGGTAACCTCATGTTGCTCAAGGTTCTAGGTATTGACCTATGACATTCTACTTCTCAAAGGATGCATAAGGTTTCACAAATCCTATTACAAGATTCACCTTAACCAAGTTAAAATCTCTAACTAGAATACATGATCCCCTGACTCAACTGTATCACATAAAGGAACCTATCCATGTCTCCAGTACTCAAATCATTTCGTATAAGGTAAATAGTTATTCTCTCCAAGAACTACCACTAGTTATGTCTCAACACTAATGATCTTGTATCTAGAACCCCACAACATCACTTCACAAGCGAGTTCAAAGTCAACCTCATGTTGAACAAGGTTCTAAACACTTCCTTGTTGCATTCTAACATACTTGGATGCTTAAGTTTCCCAAGACTACCCTATGGCATTCCACCATAATATGGAAGCCTAAGGTGTTCCAACACATTACCCCTTGATACTTCACCTCAATATGGTTATCTAAGGTCCCTCTAAGGCTTCTAGCCTTATAAAATTCCAAAACATCATACATTTCCTAACCAAAAACACATCCTGCTCAATCTCAACCTTTGACCTTTTCACCGTAAAATGAGCATAACTTGGGCTGCGAAGGTCAAAACAAGGTGATTCTAGTGGTATTGGAAAGATAAGAGAAAGAGCTACAACTTTCATGAAGGTCACAAGAGCTAATTCTCATTCCAAAAGGAAATATGGCTCGTGTCCTTAGACACGGGGGGTTGTGTCTTTCTCTGCCTACTTAATCCCATGAAATTATGCTAACAAAGCAAGACACTGGGGGGTGTAGTGTTTTAAACACGGCCCGTGTCTGCAGTACAAATTGGATTTTGTAGAATTTTACAGAATTCGGGTACTGTTCTATTGGAACAAGTTCTGAATTTTGACCACTCCAAATTAGTTTCTAGGTGATTTAAGGTCCCTAACAAGTTCATTAACACTTAGGAATCATTAATCACAAACAAAAACCTCCATTTTGGATCCAAAGACCAAATCCCTTATTCATGACCTAACTTTCTCATTTTTGGGGTTCAAAGGTCCAAATGACAAGTTCTAAGTTTCTAACTCAAACTCAATCCATGAACAAATCATAAACAACCAAAAAAACTCTTCCAAACAAGAAATACACTTCAAACACCTCTAGAAACTAAATTAACATAATATGCACTACTTGTGCGACAATGGTGAAAGTGGAAGAAAAGTAGTTTAAAGGCTCAAGAATCCCTACCTTGAGTAGCAAAGATGGAGATGATGATTAGATGATCACACGCTTGCCTTTCCTTCTTGATTTCCTCTTCTTCCTTTCCCCTTTTGCTCCTTGCTCTTCTTTCTCCTCTGCTTCTATTTTCAACCGTGAGAGAGAAATTAGACACAAGCGACAAAATGAAGGAATATGAAGGAAAACCAATATAAGGGCACAGAACCGTGAAAGGCTTGGTCACTTAAGTGACTAAGTGATATTTCTGATCTGCTAAGAACACTTAGATTTCTCCAAATCCAATTTTCTTAAAGCCAACACATTTAAAATAAATCTTAGGATTCATCAAAAATCTTGTTGCACCAAAACCATCATTTTTCATATCTGTGACTAATCAATCTGGTATTAAAACACACACATAGTATGCTCAAAAATATCAAACAGATTTCGATTATCCTTAGATTTTAATTGTAGTATAGTTCATATATTTATGACCTAGAAATATAGTCTCCACATTTACTTCCACTAACTGAGCAGTTTAAGCCATTTTCAGGGCTAATAACAGTTATTTCTCACAAATAGTATTACAACAAAGTGACTAAACATACTCAGAAAGTCACAAAATTGTACAGACATGTTAAGCAGGTATTAGGCTACCTCTGTGTCCATGTACAAGCCTAACATATTTTTCAGGGTGTTACATGACATGCTCTCATGGAGTTGGAAATCAAATCACTATGGAAGGCGCTTTGGTTTCTTCTCTATGGCTCTATCATAATGAATTCTCTTTCCTCTTCCAATCTTTTCTTCTCTTTTGTCATGAGTACCTAAATTCATGTGTTTTTAAGGTGAAAATGTAACTTGATTCAATCGACATGTATTGAGATTGAGTTTTTAATTAATTTTTTCTATTCAATTTGAGTGCTTATTATGGTTCTTAATGCTTTTATGAATTGGCCACTCATAAATTAATCTAGTGAGATGTGTGTAGAATCAGAAGGTTTGCGTATGACTTAGATCATAAATAATAAGTGTCACGATTTATAATCATGTAGGAATTGAGGTTATAGGTTATGTGGAGAATTGTGATATTTTTTATGAGAATCCATAGAGTGAAGGTCATGCCTTTAAGAATTGGGGTTTAAATCAAGGAATTGACTAGGCTTTGATAATTAAAGAAAATTAATTCACCAAGGAATTGAGTTTTAATTAATTAAGAGAATCTCCTCATCAATTGAATGACCAGAAATTAATTAGAATGAAGGTCCCAAAGCTACTCTATTGTCTATGATAGATTATTGAATTAAATAAAGTTAGATCCCTAGTATTTTAATTTTGTGTTTACATACTTAATATGTTTCACACATGTATGCTTTGTTTTATCTTTTCCCTCTTAATTTCATGTGTTCTTGTGTGTTTTTGTCTTTTATAATTTTGTGTCTTTAATTGCTTTGAATCACTCTTAATTATTAGTTGCTTAGATTATTAATATTAGAGAAGTAGTACTTAGTAAACTAATTCCTCGTGCAAACAATATTTTACTCACTCTTTATTACTTGTTTGATTTGTGCACTTGCGGTAATATAGCTTAAATTAATTTATAGTCACACGTGGGGCGATCAAGTTTTTGACATCATTGCCGAGGAATTAGGCTTTTATCAATACCATTAGTATCTAGGAAGAGTACTACTCTAGGCTTTATTTTTATTTTTATTTTGTTACTTTTGCTTTAATTGTTAATTTTTATTTCTAATCATTAGTGGTCTTTTATTTTATGTGAGGTACAAGTGACCCTAATTCACTACTATTTAATCCGGAGATTGAAAGGACAATAATAGAAAACAAAAGGTGAGCTAAAAAAAAAGCAAGAAGTAATGGTGAAAGAAAATGCGTAAACTAATTGATGAATTTGTTTTTTTTTTATTTTTTCGTATTTAAAGTTTTAGATTAGGATTCAATTTGAAGTGTTTTGTGTTGTTAATGTTTGACTAAGATCTTAATTCATTCTTTGTGTGGTTCATGTTTGTGATATGTTGAATCCTATATTCGCATGATCTTAGGCTTTAGGTGAATGATTGAAAGATGAAGCCTAATTGCTTGACTATCTAATAACCAAATTTAAGACTTGATATATTGAAAGTATGTGGTATTGATGTCACTTGCTAAACAATGATTGTTGATGTTTCAATTGCTGATAAATTGCTATATTTTGCCTATACTTAATTGATTATTTTGTGAACCCATTTATTTGCATTTTCTAACAATGAACTTGATGGTTTGTTTGAGAGAATTCTTTCCACCTCCTATTGTGCTTGATTTGTTTCAACTGAATATCTTGAGATATGTTCTTTATTTGTAACATTGGGGACAATGTCAACTTTTAAGTTTGGGGGTGGGGTTGCATTCAATTACATGTCTGCAACTTTTTATGTTAATTTTATCATTTTTTTTAATTTGAGTCAGCTTAAGTGTCTTCCTGAGTTT
This sequence comes from Ormosia semicastrata, assembly GCA_029884595.1. Taxonomy (NCBI): domain Eukaryota; kingdom Viridiplantae; phylum Streptophyta; class Magnoliopsida; order Fabales; family Fabaceae; genus Ormosia; species Ormosia semicastrata. The sequence continues at coordinate 48,581,251 of JAQQTO010000053.1, read as the reverse complement.
GGAGCCTTTGTAGGGAGATGTATATAGTGTCGGCCAACAAAAAAAAAGGAAATAAACCCATTCTTTTTTAAATTTGATGCAAATTGCAAAGTGCATTAATGAATATTTTTTAGTAAAGCTTTGATAAGTGTGAATGTAAAAAAAAATTGATTTTATTCATGTCCTCTTGGTATATATTTGTCAATTGAGTGAATTAGAATTAAAAAACTTGTTTTGCTGAATTATTAGCTCTTGAAATGATCATTGTTTATGATATGATTTTATAGGATTCTCTCCTAATCTTAGACAGTTCTTCTACTCTTTTTGAAGTTATTTCTAAGAAGTTCTAAGCTAAGAAAATTAAAAAGTTGAACTAAAAAGTTTTCACCACCCAAGTGATAAAAGAGTATAAGTTTGGGGCCGTTAAAAATTAAGAAAATTAATGGAAAAGGGAAAACCTTATAAAAGCCAGTGGCAAGCCGTAAACTTGGACACACACTGTGGTTGATTTTCTATTCCCCTCTAAAATTTCAAATTGTGAATAAAGGTCGGTGGTGAACTGTAAACTCAGGCATTTTCGCACCAAACTTCACAAGAGAGGAAAAAAGAAATAAAAGATCTTAGCTTGGGATAGACTTGGATTAGCGAAGAATTATGTAGCATTATTGCCTAGCGATTTGGGGAGATGATTAGGAGTCGCTGAGTAAATGAGTGATTGTTAAGAGAGCTTTGAGTTTTGTGAAACCTTTTTGGTAAAAAATTATCTTGATCGTTGATATATACTTGAGTAGGGCATGAATGCATAAGAGAGTGATTGATCATTCAAGCTTTGAATTGGTTTTTGGAGTTGATTTTGTTTTTTGAAAACATTTGCATTTGCATTCACCTCAAAAAGATGAGTTTTACCCTTAGTTTCATTCTTTTTCATTACATGAGGACAAGCAATATTTAAGTTTAGGAGTATTTAATGATTGTAAAATATACTCATCTTTTGGGTTTATTTATTAGGATTTTTAATTTAATTTTAAATAATTATCTCTTCACTTAATTATATTTGAATTTTCAGGATAAATGATCAAATTTTGTGCAAAAATAAGAAATTTGTAAAGATAAAAATTTGCAAGATTCTTATCCTATTCTTGTATGCTAATTAGATTTCTAATTGAACGCAAAATCTTAGATTGGAGATTGGATAAGGATTCTCAAATAGAATTAGATTTGGAGCAAAATTTAGATTTCTACAGCATCTTGACCATTGCAGAGATCAAATCGATGTATTATTTGTGGAATTGAAAAGCCAACAGAAAATTCTAAAACTTCTCTATTGGGATCGAGGGAAATTTGGTTATCTGAAGGGTGAGAAAAATTGTACAAGTTAGATATAAAAAGTTGACAACTTTTCTATAAAAGGGGAAAAATAGGTTTAGCAATGGAGCTCTCTTTTGGTTCAGAAAATACATGAAAAATATAGAGTTTTGGAGGCTCAAAGGCAATGAGGGGATGAGCCCTAGGAGAGGAGGAGGAGGAGGAGCTGTCATGGAGCTCTCATGGAGTTGGAGATCGAATCACCATTGAAGGTGCTTTGTTTTTGTAACACCCTAGATAATTATGATAGACTTGTATATGGTTACAAAAGTAGCCTAATACTAGTTTGTCATGCATGTAAAATTTTCTGACCATCTGAGCACGTTTAGTCACTTTGCTGTAGCACTATATGTGGAATATAGTTATTTTTAGCCCCGAATTGTACTTAAATTGCTTAGTTAATAGAAATAAGTATCGAGAACTTGTTTCTAAGTCATAAATGTGTGGAAGAAGATGTGGTTAAAGTTTGAGGTTAATCAGAGTTAGTTTGACATTTTTAAGCATACTGATTGCGTGTTTTAATACCGGATTGACCCCAGCAAATAAGAAAAATCATGGAAGTAGTGAAACAAGATTTTTGATGAATCTTAAGATTTATTTGAAACTTGTTGGAAGTTGGAAAATTGGTTTTGGTGAAAATCAAGTCTTCTTAGCAGATCGGGAGTTCCAGCTTAGTCACTTAAGTGACTAAGCCTTTTCATGTTTCTCTTCTTTCTGCTGCATTTGTTTCTTTGTCTTTAAATAAGACTTTTCTCTCATTTCTCACCCTCACTTCATGGCTACAAGCAGGAAAAGGCAAAGAGAAATGAAAGCAAGGAGCTAAAGGAGAAGGATGATCATCCATGCAAGGGAGAGAACTTAGTTTTATAGAGGAACAACTAAGTGATTTCAATTTCTGACGATGAGGTAAGGGAAACCTTGTTCTTACTCATATTTCTTTTTCTTCATCTTTTTCATAAGAGATAGCTTCGTGTGAGGATTGGATGTTAAGTGTGATTTGGTGTTTTTGGCTTGAATCTAGTTGGAGAACTTGAGGATGACTTATATTTAAGTTGTTGGATGCATGGAGATGGATTTTCAGCCCTTAGATACCTTGTTTTCCCTTTTAGTCAAATTTGGGGTTTTAGGTTTTGAGTGGTTGAATGATTATTGATTGCTTGTTTTAGTGAAATTAAAGTTGTATAAGAGTTACAATGTGTTAATGGACCTTGTTTGAGGTTGGAAATCACTTGGAAGTGAGATTTGAGTGATTGGATGAAGGTTTGGTTCCAATGGAATAGTACTCTTATCTATAGAATTCTACAGAATTTGTATTCTGCTATTCGCACTACGACGTGGCACTGGGGGTGCCGCGGCATAGACGAACAAAGGGCAGCACGCCATGGCATGGCACTTGGAGTGCCGCGGCGTGAGTGAGCCAGGGGACATGCGCCGCAGTGTGGCATATAGTTTACCATGGCGTGGGCAGCATTTCCTATCCAGTACTTCAACCCATGAGTTGGGCACCGCGGCGTGGATGCCTAGAAGCAATTATGAGTTGTGTTTGATGAAATGGAGCCTTTAATGAAGTAGTTTCTTCATTTATGCTTCTTGGTAAGTGTTGAGACTCTAATAAGAGTATTTAATGAAGAGATATTGTGTTAAATAAAAGATGATTTGTAATGCTAATTATGTGAAATAATTAGACATGGTTATATATACATATATTGTGTATTATGATGAATTGAGGAAATGAGTTTCCCTAAGTGTTGCAATCACTCATATATGCTCTTTTAAGAGTGTTAAAGTACTTTTAGAAGTATTTAATGAAGTGTTTATAAAATGAATTTGAGATGTATATAAATCCATTGGGATGCTAATTATTGTAGGTAATTAATGATTGTTTTGCATGAGTTTATTCTGAAACATATTGAGGTGAGTAATATCCTCTTTATGTTGATTGAATCATATTGAGTGAGTAATATCCTCTCTATGTTGTTGAGTAAGGAGATGAGTAATATCCTCTTTATAATGATTGCACAGTGAGGTAAGTAATTCCTCGTTATGTTGAGGTAAGTAATTCCTCATCATGATAGTTGAGCAGTGAGGTGAATATATCCTCTGTATGTGTTGATGAGTAGTGAAGGCGAGTTATATCCTTACTACGCCTGATAATCCATGACATACCATAACATATCCTAGAGTAGTTGAGGTGGGTAATATCCTCAATACGCCTGAGGGCTCATGACATCCTTTAATTGCATTCACTTTTAGGACTTGCATAGACATAATTAGGCATAATATGACAATTGTATCGGCGGTTGTCGCCATGAATTCACGATATTGCAATTGTATGGGAAATTGTGTACTTTAGTGATTGAAGTGTTAACTTTATGGTTGTGTAATTTATATGATTGTATAAGTGCTAGTATTAGAATACTTCTATTGAGAATTGTGATTTCTCACCCCGATTGTATTGCTATATAAATCCAAGTGCAAGTTCTTTAAAAGGGAAAAAGAAGACGCATGAGGACTAGCATAGTATAGATGTTGTTTTGGATTGAGCTTGTATATAGTTTATATTTGCTTAGTTTGTTTTGAGTTATGTATAACAGTATGCCTTTTTGTGGTTGTGATGTACATATATAATTATTGGTACGTGGTTCTCCATAATTATTTATTTATGTGAATATTATGGGTTTGGTTGTTAGTGGTAACATTGTCAATAGTAATTATTCTCGCAAAGATGAAGTCTTATGTTATATTAGAATTGGGATGTTACAGGTTTCTTCTCTACGGTTCTATCATGATGAATTCTCTTTCCTCTTCCTATCTCTTCTCTTTGTAATGAATAGCTAAATTTATGTGTTTTTAGGGTGAAGATGTAAATTGATTCAATCGACATATATTAAGATTAGATTTTTAATTAATTTCTTTTCTATTCAATTTGACTGCTTATTATGGTTCTTAATGTTTTTATGAATTGGTCACTCATAAATTACTCTAGTGAGATGTGTGTAGAATCAGAAGGTTTGTATATGACTTAGACCATAAATAATAAGTACCATGATTTATAATCATCTAGGAATAGAGGTTATAGGTTGTGTGAGAGAATTGTGGTATTTTTCATAAGAATCCATAGAGTGAAGGTCATGCCTTTAAGAGTTGGGGTTTAAATCAAGGAACTGACTAGACTTTGATAATTAAAGAGAATTAACTCGCAAAAGAATTGTGTTTTAATTAATTAAGGAATTTTCACCATCAATTGAATGACCAGAAATTAATTAGAATGAAGGTCTCAAAGCTACTCCATTGTCTATGATACATTGTTGAATCAAGTGAAGCCAGATCCCTAGTGTTTTAATTTCACGTGTTTACATCCTTAATGTGTTTTCCATTTGTGAACTTTTTTTTTATCTTTTCCCTCTTAATTTCATGTGTTCTTGTGTGTTTTTGTCTTTTATAATTTTTTGTCTGTAATTGCTCTGAATCATTTTTAATTATTGATTACCTAGATAGTATTAATATTAAAGAAATGGCACATGGTAAACTAATTCCTCATGGGAACGATATTCTACTCACTCTTTATTACTTGTTCGATCTATACACTTGCGGTAATATCGACTAAATGAATACATAGTCACACGCGGGACGATAAGTAGTCTACAAATTATATGGTAATAAGATAGTAGCTTTCCAAGCTATATCCATGGTGTAACATTTGAATGGCCATAATTGGAGAACTCGTTCTCTATTACATTCATTATCCAATTCATAGTATTTTGTCTCTTAGGTTCTCTTTTATAGTTTCATTGCATCTTAATATAACCAAACTCAAAAAATAAGAATGCATAAAAATAGTCATTCTTTCATCTTCATCTGTCTTGTTTAAGTATATAATCATGCTAATTCAAGTTTATTTCCATTCATTAAGCTTTATCACCTTCAAGTGGTTGTCTGAATACATACTAATATTTTTTTTTCACTAATTTTTATCCACCATTCTTAAGCTAAATGCATAAGTATAATAAATGATTACTTTAGAAACTATTACATAATTATACTGCCTTTATTAATTGAAGTAGCTAATTATAAATATTTAGCTAGGCTGTTATTCTCCATACCTCCCAGAGGTGAGCAAAGGTTAGAACACATCCAGATAATAATCTAATACTCTTCCAAGGCTATCATAGAAATCAAAAGGTCAAAGGAATATAACATGAACTATGAGAGAAATCATAAGAGTAACAACTTTATGACATGCAAATAAATTTACAGCTGCAAAAGTGCTAGAAAATTAGTATTCAACTTAACTGTTAGTAGCAGTAACACCTAAAATTGATGCAACGCCCAGACAATCCATAAGTATTCAAGCAATAAACTTGACATTCAGCGTCAGTCGTACATGGAATGCAGGTTGTGTTGTAATGCAGAAATGAAGGAATGTTATCGAAAAGGAATGAAAGCATATTTGAAAGGTAAAGAAAGAAAAATGAAAGGGAAGAGAAAAAGGGCTTACTCACCATTGGTCACAAAAAGAAAGAGGGAAAAGAATAAGATCAAGGCATAAAAAAACTTGAGAGTTTTAGAAAACTTGAGAGTTTTAGCCATTGTTTTCCACATCTAAATGTAACCAACCAAAAATAGTTTAATATATAATGTAAAGAAAAGTCATTTTGTGTTTACATCAACAAAATAATTTCGTAGCACTTCTTGAGTTGCAAGATACCCCTTTCAAATACTAAAATCATTATTATATGTCTCCTCAATACATCAAAGGTTTTGTGTTTGCCTCTTTAACCCACTCAAATGACAACTTGACCTCAATAAAGATTTCTCTTAAAAGTCCTTCTGATCACTAGAGATCTTTCCTTCTTTTTTTACTTACCTTTGTTTCTTTTTTTTTTATATGACTGACATGTTCAAAAGCCCTAAAGAGAAAGATTAGTGCTAAATATAGGACCTGATTAGCTTGATTTTTCCACATTCTCATTCGTAAAAATTTCAAGATTTGTATTGATTAGCATTTTTCAAAAAAAGTAATACAAGATGACATAAAAATTGTTTGTACAAATGGTTCATGAATGATGTGCCACCAATTTTCAAGTAGATTTGTGTTATTTGCACATTTTTTATTACATCAAAGCATTACACCTTATTTTTTAAGTAAAAAAAGAAGAAGAGGGAAACATATTCTCTAACATTTACACTCTCTTTCTTTTCCCAAAAAAGAAGGTATAAAGGTTTAATGTTGAAAAAGGATATGCAAATAAAATTTCTTTTTTAAGCACCCTTGGGAAAATACAGAAATGCGGGTGATAGACACTTGAAAAAAAATATAATATAGTAAATGGGTGGGCTATTGGCATTCCCAATTGCTTATCCACGCTCCTCACTAACAGCTTAAAATTTTGATTTCCTAAACTACCCTCACCCAAATATTTTTTTATAAAAGTCAAATTTTAATTAAGTATATTAATCTTTGTTTATTCACACTCCACAATATTAATTTATTTAGGAATAAGTACACCAAATCACCCTGAATTTTAGGTCTTTTGCAAATAGCCACCCTGAAGGCCTGAACTCTAAAGTTGTCCTAATTGATTCTTTAACTTTTACTAATGTTCCAATAGGTCATTCCATTAACTGTCTGTTAACTCCCTAATGGTAAATCAATCTTAACCGTCCATGTATATAGATTCTTAACCACTGATTTATTTAATATTTAAAATCTTATTTTATCCTAATTTTTAAATATCTTAAATGAACAAAAAATTAATCAGATTGTGGTCTTCTTTCTCCACCATCCCACATACTGCATACAAAGAAGGGTTCTCCATCATCAATTATTATCATTCTTTCCCCCTAAGAATGACAACTTGAATGTCAAAAAACTAGAAACCAAACTATCTGGCAATGACCCACTCATAGAATTCATACTAAGATCAAGCTCAACAAACTTGGAAAGGTTTCCTAGTTGAGAGGGGATTGAAGCAGTGATTGCATTGTTAGAAAGGTTCAAAATTTAGATATTTGAAAGGGCACCCAACTCGGGTGGAATAGACCTAAATAAGAAATTAGATAAAAGATATAGCCTTGTTAGATTATCAAGATTAGAGAAAAAGTTAGCTGCTAGTCCTGAAAGCAAATTTCTCAAAAGATCAATAACTGATAACTTAGACAACAATCCAAAAGTTGAAGGCACTCTACCAGTGAGACTATTCTCTAAAAGGATCAAATAACTCAACACACTCAGACCTCCTATATTGAATCAGGAATTAGACTTGTTATCCAGCAAAATCTTAGATCGAGCACTATAAGCACTATAAGACTTTGATCCTTACCCACTGCCAAACAATGACAAGTTGGTGGATAGATCATTGATGAACCTCCAAAAGTTCAAGTTTTTACAGTTCAATTTCTTAGTTTTCACTCATTTCTAATCCATTTTGATTGATTTTTGTTCTCATATTTTATCATGGTTTTATTGTCTTAAACTTAGTTCTTGTTGCATGTTTTATTATTTTTTTTATAGGTAATTACACATTGAAGAAGACTGGATGCTTGATCGAAGAAGAAAAGCTAAAAATTCACTTTCTGGTGGTGCAGTGCCCAAGAGCCAATGTTGTAAAAGAAAAATCATTTTTCTGATGTCCTAATGCCTAGGCGCTAGGATGCGAGCGCTCGAGTGAGCAACATACATAGAAACGAGGATTAAGATGTCCAGCGCTCAGGCGCTGGATGCGTAGCAGCACGTGGTTCTTTAATTATAAATACAAAAGTTATGCACTTTTGCACAGAGAACGCAGTAGCCGTCAAGAGACACAAACCCTAAAGTGGTGCGGGTGTAACTAGGCTTGAAGACTAAGAATTTTCTTCAACCTTTCCACCTATCTTCCATGGAGTTTGTTGAATTCTTCTCTTTGTTTTCTTCTTTTCCTATGTATAACTAAGTTTCCCTAGTTATAAGGGATGATGAATCTTGTTCTTGAATGATGCAAATTCTTTCATGTGTCTAATCTATATTTTTATTTCATGATTTATGTTTTTATCTCCTCTCTTAATGTTTTCCTAAATCTGATCAATTTGGGAATGATTTTTGGGTTTATATATGATTTAGGAAAATTGTGCATGAACTTAGAACTTATGATAAACACCATAATTTCTGCAATCGCTAGGAATAAATGTTGTAGGTTGTGTGGTTTTTCTTTTAATTCCCTTATTCTTGATAAAGCCTTCTCTATTTGGGATTATACTAAGGGATTAGTTACTGATGCGAATTAAAAGTTACAAACCTAAGTGTAGGTTGTTTCAAGTAATAAATTCTTAGGAGTCCGAGGTCGATTCACAGGGAATTGATGAAAAAGAATTCTTTGACGTAAGGTAAATATTTTGTCACAATAATAAAAGTGATAAAACTTAGTCATAAATAAAAACAGATTTACTTGGGTTAGGAGATGCACTCTTGGTAAGTAAATTAAAGACAAGATTAATTCTTTGTATAACTCAATTAGAATCCATGCATAATGAAGGTTCCAATAAAAAAATACAACATTCAAAGTTCATTTAAGATTTTATATTTAATTATATTATGATTCCTTTAATTATTTATTAACACCACCACTTATAAATGGGCTCAAGTATTCATTATGCCAACCTCTTGCCTACAATGAATCAAGATCTCCAATTTATAAGGAGGGTTTCTAAATTGATTGGAAACAAAATACAACACGTATAATGACCACTTGAGAATATATCATTTAAGCACAAGAGAAAAATTAATCTAACCTTAACTTATTACCAAAAGTTTCACCCTTTCACCTAAGTAAAATGAAAATTAGTTACTCATAGACAAAAGGAAAGAAAGAGAGAAGAAGAAGAAGAAGAACATGACTTCAATTTAGAACAAAAGAAAACTACTACAAGAAAATAAGTAACACAATAGTATGATCTTGATATCTAACACCAAGATTCTCTAAATGATCAATCAAGGCTCCTTTTTATAGAGGATTAGGGATATAAAATGACAAGGGGGCTGATTAATGAGTGAGTGGATGAGTGGGTGGATGAGTGAAAAATACCAAATGACTTTTGATGAGTAGAAAATTATTGAGATTCTTTGTCTCCGAAATCATTCAGTGCTTAACTCATTGAATGCGTTAGAGAATTGAAAAATGGTCTTCATAAAAGTTGTAGGCTTTTGTCTTAACTTTCAAATATCATTAGTTTCAGTCCAAAAGCATTCCTACAACTCGAGATACGGTTTGATTACTGCACACTATTTAGGCCCAACTTCAGCTCCTCTGTTCTGACTTGTAAGCCTAATATGACCTCTAAGCAATCTGAAGTGGGTCTTGTGTTCTTCATAAAAGTTATGGATCTTAAATTATAGATGCCAAAATTTTAGCCCAATTTAGTTCTTATAACCCAAGTTATGCTCTAATTACTGCACACTATTCAGTTTCTAATCACAAAACCTGTGTTCTGACTTCCAGGCCTAATTAGTTCTACTAGATGTCTGACTTTGACCTAGAGCTCTCATTAAAGTTGTAGAGCTCTCTCTTATCTTTCCTATAAGGTAAGATATATAATTATTAGACATCTAGAACTCAAGATATGACCAAAATACAGAAACAATGTAAGACATAAATCATGCTAAAAAAAATCAATTAAGTCCAATTTGAGTTCAAAGTTATAAAACATAACCAAGCTCAATCAATTAAGTACATTGAGAGTATAAATAGCAAAAAATGAGGGTTTATTAATGTATAAAATATGTGATTATCAAATTTTCCCACACTTAACTTTTTGCACTCCTGGGCAAAACACATAAGACCAAAACTAGGGATCAAAGAAAAACAACACAAACTCAAAAGTTAAAAATTCTAAAAGACTCAATTTCTATTAATATTTAAGAATGAAGAGCAACCAATCATTCAAGGGATCAAAACATTTATGAGGTAATGTTTCTTCACATCTCAAACTAACAAGTATGGAAATTTTAATTGAAAAGAATGAGTTAAGAATGATAGATCCTCAAAAAATTGACTCTCAATCCCTCAAGTGTTTAAAAGGTAGGTATTTCACTCAATTCAACCCATGAAAATTGCACTACCATAAGCTTGCTTATCTTCTACTTCTCCACTACTCAGAACACATGCACACACAAATCATGACGAATTTATTCAAGGTTGTAATGGGGCCAAAGTAAAGGAGGAGATAATATAAATATGACAAGTTAAATACTAAAGAGAATAAAAGAGCACGAGAGCTGAGTTCAATTAACAAGCATAAAAGTTCATCCCAACTCCACCTAATACAAATTCCCTTTACATATTCTTTTCTTTTCCTTTAGTGCCTTGTTGGCCTTTCTTTACACATGTGTTTTTTTTTTTTTTGAAGATGAACATAATATATACATTTTTTAAACCTTTTTTTAATCATTCTATACACACACCCCCACACTTGTTTAAGAACTCATCCAATGACAAAGCTAATGTTCTCTTATTCCCCAAGGCTGGGTAAGAACATGATTTTTTATTTAAGGCACATAATGAGTTCGAAACAAAGAATGGTCAAATAAGCTCAAAGGGGTTAAGTAAGGGGAAATAGGCCATTTCTAATGCCTTACATTGGCAGGAATCAGAGAATTTCCAAGAAACCATAAGAGTGCTTGATATCATATTGAGACAATATGCTGCTGAGCAAGGCTGCCTATTTGTGCGCCAATCATTCTGGGCTATTTCATTAAAGTAGCTATTTTAAGAAAAATGACTCAATCATATTTATGTGTACATGTGAAAATGTAGTCTCAAAAAGAATCAAAGCAAGTTCTAGAGTAACAATTCCATGAGTGAAAATCATACAAGAAAGAAAAGAATGGTACAAATGTTCAATCCATTCATCAATAGGCTCAAAATCTCACAAGGCATAATTCTATCATTCTCAGTCTACCAATTCAACATCCATAACCAAGCATGTGATTTTTAAGAAAGAAGACAATTTACTCAATCATGCAAATTTTTTTAAATTTGAATTGCTACTTCCACACAAACTAGTTGACTACCTAATTACTCCTTACTCTGCCACTAATTTTTGATGCATCTCAAGAGTAAATAATTTACTCCTTACTCTGCCATCCTTAATTAGTTTTGCTGTTAGTAAGTTACTGAAAAACATATAAACACAACAAACATATTAATAAACACACTTCCTAATTTTATTTTATTTTTGTTTTTTTTTCAACTATCCTTTCCCCCAACCAGATTACAACATTGTCCTCAATGTCAAAACATAGATAGGTAAATGATAGAAGATATTACCTGTTGCTACAATTACTGAAAAGAGAAACTTTACACAAATTTAAACAGAAATAAAGTATGATAAATAAAACCAAAGATAAAAGAAAGTTATAGATGAAGTGTCAGATCACACTCTTGTTCCTTGCTGCCTCCTTTGCTGCTGCTTTTTGACCAATCTATCTAAGCTATAACTGGTTCAGGTTCATAAATAAAATTTTGTAATCTATCAATTAATTCATCAATAGTTGAAGCATATATAAGGAATCATCTTGATGAAGGTGTGATAAAGCTCTGTTCCACAGCATGGTCAACAAAAGATAATAAATTATCAAAGAAATTATTAACATTCAACAAACTTATGAGTTTATGGTGAATATTCAGTTGGGCCCAAGAGATAATTTGAAAAACTTCTTCCAAAGTACCAAAATCACCCGGTAAGGCAATGAATGCATCAAGTTTTCAAGCATTGTCCTCATTCATCCATGCATAGATGATACTTGAAATTCTAGTATTATTGTCTTTCTAATGATGTTCCTTCAAGTTAAAGGTTCACGAATGACACCTAAAACTTGACCACCTTTTAAATGTGCAGAAAGTGATACGGCCCCCATTAACCCAAGGCTACCTCCCCCATATACTACACTAATGTTCCTTGCAACAAGTGTTCTACCAACAGTACTTGCTGCGTTTACAAATTCTAAACTCTTCTCATAACTTGTCCTACAAAATACACAGATACTGGTAAATCTATGAACAGAAGAAGAAGCTTCCTCTATATCAACACTCAAACTCCCTTTGAATGATTATGAGTTAGAGGAAAGTGAAGAAAATGAAGTGTTTAAATAGGGAAGATAATGGAAAAATGTAATGATAGCACCTATATGGGTAGGTTGGCTGTTGTCAGAAAAGTTTGAAATTAAGAAACAATTTTTTTTTATTTTTAATTTTTTTTACTTCAAGAAAACCATCAGGGTAAAGAAGTCTAGAAACCCCTGAAGGACCCCGCCCAAAGGATCGTCTGTCCAAAACCAAAATACACAAAATCATACAAAGATAAAATTATAATAATAAACGATGACATACCTTTATATACAATTTTCATAGTGTATCTTTATAGTGTGCGTCATGAGTGCAGTAGCCTTCACAATCCTACTGCCCTTTGAAAGAGACGTCAAATTCCCTTAAGGAATTTTAGACTTAAGGCACTCCTCCTGCTTATGAGATATCTCAACCTATGCATCGTCCCTCTAGTTAAAGAGAGAAAATCTGAATACGACAGCCAATGACCACAGCCAGTCGAGCTACGCTCAGGAACCCAATAAATCAATACTAGGAAATGAGCTAAAAGGCATTGTCACGCGAGAATGTAAACACGGGATGCTTCTATCTATCCATCAGTAAGCAGAGCTTACGGTTAAAACCTGGGAATGCTTGCGCGACTCTCTACAGAGCATGGCACATGAACCTTATTTACAGACTGGCATGTGAAGGTCCACTCGAGTCAATGACGGGTCTGCCACTGGCAGGGGCTCCACACTCAATTAAAAGCATGGTACTCTTTCGATCGCCCTCTTTTATTATTATTATTATTTTATTTTAGGAGATGTACAAGATAATATATACATGTTGTTGTGATTGTGGCTCACATCTTCCTCTGGTTTTACGTCCAGTAACGGCTTAAACGTCTTCTATAAGTCGAGGATAAGCTTCCCATCTAATTTTCTTATAAATTGGCAAATAGGGTCTTTTTTAGTTAGATTCCTAAGACTATAACGCTCTTGCTCGTCCTTAAAGAGATTTCACAAATTAAGAAGTTCACGATGCACAACTCCAGAAGAATGGGTCTCAAGAGTCAATAAGATATCATCTAATGACTCCTTACTCAATCCATTCTTAATGAATAATATTTTATCTTCTCAGTTTGCAAAAACCATTCCCAAAGAATGACACTGCGTGTTGCAATTCCATCACGCACACTTATAACAAACTTGTATTCTTTTTGCTCTTTTCCTTTTAGAATAAGAACTATTACCGAGACCCGACATGTATGGAACAAATGAATCTGAAGATTCACTAGCTAAACTAACCTTTACTTCGATTATCCAGCGTATATCTTTCGGAATGCCCATGTGCATTAACAGTCTCAGTCTTTCACACCTGACTTTGTAGATTTTTGTTAAAGCATTTTAAGGAAGAGAAGGGAAATGTTTTCTTAGATTTCAGAGAATGACATCCATTTTAAAGGGGGAAGGAATCAGTTATTATGGGAAACTGAAAAATAAATCGACTTGAGAGTCACGGAGTACAATTATCCGCCACTTAACCAGGAACATAAAAAATTGCAAAAAGAAAGAAACAAAATTAAAATAAATTCTACTCATAACATGGATTAGAAAGGGAGATGGATTCTACCTCAACAACTTGATGTTCCAGAAATGGTTTAAGTCTTTGTCCATTGATCTTAAATACATTACCATTCCTAAGGTTCTCAATGTCTATGGTCCCATGAGGATACACATGTTTGACAATAAAAGGATTAGTCCACCTAGATCTCAATTTTCTAGGGAATAGGTGAAGACGAGAATTATAAAGCAGAACTTTTTGACCAATTTCAAAAGATTTTCTCAAAATTGATTTGTCATGAAAAACTTTTGTTCTAGCTTTATAAATCTTTGAGTTTTTATATGCATCATTTCTCAATTTCTCAAGTTCATTTAATTACAATTTGCGTAATTTAGAAGCATCATCAAGATTTAAATTGAAAGCTTTAATGGCCCAAAATGCTTTATGTTCCAATTCTACAGGCAAGTGACAAGGTTTTCCATAGACTAACCGATAGGGTGACGTACCTAAAGATGTTTTGAAAGCAGTATGGTAAGTTCAAAGTGCATTGTTTAATCTTAAAGACCAATCTTTATGATTTGGGTTAACCATTTTTTCCAAAATTTGTTTAATCTCCCTATTGGCTAATTCTACTTGTTCACTTGTCTGAGGATGATAAGGAGTAGCAATTTTGTATGTGATGTCATATTTCTTCATTAAAGATTCAAATGGTTTATTACAAAAATGTTTTTCCCCATCACTGATGATAGCTCGAGGGATTCCAAATGGACTCAAAATATATTTTTTAAAATTTAAGAACAGTTTTATGATCATTGTGTCGACATGGAATCGCCTCAATCCATTTTGAGACATAATCAACTGCAACCAAAATATACACAAATCCAAATGATGATGGAAATGGACCCATGAAATTAATTTCCCAATAATCCAAAATTTCAATGACAATGATAGGGTTCAGAGGCATGATGTCTCGTTTAGAAATGGAACCTAATTTCTGACAACTTTCATAACTTTTGCAAAAAATATAGTTGTCCTTAAATAAAGTGGGCCAATAAAATCTACACTGTAAGATTTTTGCAACTTTTTTCTTTGAAGAAAAATGACCTCCACATGCTTTTGAATGACAAAATTTAATGACATTACCTACCTCACTGTCGGGTACCCATCTCCAAAAGATTTGATCAGGACAATATTTGAACAAATATGGGTCATCCCAATAGAAATTTTTTACCTCAATCAAATTTTTTTTTCTATCTTAGTGCGTCCATTGAGGCGGCATCTTACCTGTTACAATAAAATTGACAATGTTAGCAAACTAAGGCATGGAATTAACAAAAAATAAAAATTCATTAGGAAAAGAATCATTAATAACTGTGTTATCAAAAGATGAGTTTGTTGTCAGTTTGGACAAATGATCTGTAACAATATTTTTGGCTTATTTCTTGTCTTTTATTGTGATGTTGAATTCTTGAAACAACAAGATCTACTATATCAACCTAGGCTTGGCATCTTTCTTAAACATTAAATATCTAATAGCAGCATGATCAGTGAAAACAATAGTAGAAGAACCAATTAAATAAGCTCAAAATTTGTCCAATGCAAAAATTATAGCAATTAGTTCTTTTTCAGTATTGGTGTAATCCATTTGTGCACTATTTAAAGTTCGACTTGCATAATAAATTATATGAGACTTACCTTCCTTTCTCTGTCCTAAAACAGTGCCAATAGCAAAATCACTAGCATCATACATTAACTCAAAAGGCAAAGACCAGTCAGGGGATTGCGTGATAGGAGCAGATATCAAAAGACCGATTAATTTTTCAAAAGATTTCTGACAATCTTGAGTCCAATCAAATGATGCATATTTTGTTAGAATATTACATAATGGTCTAGATATGGCACTAAATTCCTTAACGAATCTTCTGTAAAATCCTTCATGTCCTAAAAAGGAATGAACTTCTCTGACTATTTTTGAGGAATACAAATGAGCAATTAATTCAATTTTAGCCTTATCAATTTCAATTCCCTTAGAAGAAATCACATGACTGAACATTATTCTTGAGGTAACCATGTAATGACATTTTTTTCCAATTTAAAACAAATCCTTTTTTTTCGCATCTTTTGAGAACTTTTTCCAAATTATCAAGACAATTTTCAAAAGAATTTCTAAAAACTGTTAGGTCATCCATGAAAACCTCTAAATAATACTCAATCATGTCATTGAAAATACTTAACATGCATCTTTGAAAAGTTGTTGGAGCATTACAATGACCAAAAGGTATTCTTCTATATGCAAAAGTGTCAAAGGGGCACGTAAAAGTGGTCTTTTCTTGATCTTCTAATGCAATTGACATTTGATTATACCCTGAATAACCATCAAGAAAATAATAGTAGGGATATCCTGCTACTCTTTCCAGAATCTGATCAAGAAATGGCAAGGGAAAATGATCTTTTCTAGTGGCTGCATTCAATTTTCTAAAATCAATATACATATGCCAACAAGATGAGACTCGGGTAGGTATTAATTCACCTTTTTTCATTTTCAACCACTGTTATTCCAGATTTCTTAGGCACAAGTTGTGTAGGACTTACCCACTAGCTATTAGAGATGGGATAGATAATTCCAATATCAAGTAATTTGAGAACTTCAGCTCTAACTACCTCTTTCATGTGTGGATTTAATCTTCTTTGAGGTTATTGAGATGTTTAAGCATTATCCTCTAAATGTATACTATGTGTACAAATTAATGGATTAATGCCTTTTATGTCCTTTAATGTCCATCCAATTGCACTTTTATGTCTTTTAAGTACTTCTATCAACATACCTTCTTGTTCTTTAGTTAGGGATGAGGAAATTACCACTGGAAAGCTTTGTTCTTCTCCCAAAAATGTGTACTTCAACCCAGCAGGTAATGGCTTTAGTTCTAGTGTGGGTACTTCTTCATGGGTATCATGTTTCATGGGTTTAGTTCTTCGAATCTCAGCTTCCATCCTTTGTATTCCATTACCTATGTACAGTCAAGCAAATAGCATATTTCAGAAACATCATCATCTAATTATGTAGTTGAATCAAATGAATTAATTAAACAAATTTCTAATGGGTCAGAAGAACTTTTGGTTTGAAGATGATCATCTATAATAGCCTCAATCCCTTCAACTTCCTTTTCATCATAGACTTCTTGTGGTTGCTTGCACATGTTGAAAACATTAAGCTCCAGTGTCATATTTCCAAATGTTAGCTTCACCGCTCCATTTTTGTAATTTATCAAAGCATTAGATGTTGCTAAAAATGGGTGACCTAAAATAACAAGAATTGACTTGCTACTATTTTCCATAGGTTTAGTTTCCAAGACAATAAAATACACAGGATATATAAATTTATCAACTTGTACTAACACATCTTCCACTATTCCTTTTAGAATTTTAATTGATCTATCGACAAGTAGAAGAGTTACAGAAGTTGGTTTTAACTCACCCAGGTTGAGTTGTTGATAAAATGAATATGGAAGAAAATTAACACTAGCACCAAGATCAAGTAAAGCTCATTCAATTTTATGTTCTCCAATAATGCATAAAACTGTAGGACAACCAGGGTCTTTATATTTCAATGCATTATTGGTCTAAAGAATGGAATTTACCTGTTCAACCAAAAATGCATTCTTTTTCACATTTGGTTTCCTTTTAATAGTGTAGAAGTCCTTCAAAAATTTGGTATAACAAGGAATCTGTTTGATAGCATCTAACAAAGGAATATTGACTTTCACTTGTTTAAGGATTTCAAAAATTTCACTACTATGATTTACTTTACTTGAATTGTTTAATGCTTGAGGATATGGGGGTGAAGGTAAGGGTTTAGTCTCCTTTTGGCTATATGGCTTATCAATTCCTTCCTCATTTTTGGGACTTGATTCATCATCTTTCTCACAAGGTTTAGGAATGTATTTTTCGACAACATTTCCATTCCTAAGAGTTATCACTGACTTGACTTGATCTATTTGTTAGCTTTCTGAACTACCCTCATTTAGGCTGTACTGACCCTTGTGGTTTGGTTTGGTTGAGGTTGAGAGGGAAACTTTCCTTTATCGTGAATAGTGAGTACAGAAGAAAGTTTAGCAAGAGTGTCTTTTATGTCAATCATGGCTTGAGTGTTTTAGTTATTACTGGCATGTTATTTTTTCATGAATGCATGCAATGTTTCCTTAATATTTTTCCTATATGGTGGGACATAGGGTGCATATTCTTGAGAATTTTGAGAGTCTTGCTATGCTTGAGGAGGTGGTTGTTGCATAAATTGTACCTGATTGTTAGTCCTCTAACTAAAGTTCAGGTGATTTCTTCATCCCGGATTATATGTATCTGAGAAAGAAAAAGTGAATGACTTTTTAAAATTATTCATTGCATTTACTTGCTCATGCACAACTTCTTTAAAAATAGAAATTTTTGGACATTCATTTGTTAAGTGTCCTAATTTATCACAAATGCTACAATTTTTTTCATTTTGCATAGATTTGATTTCTTTTACTTTCCCTGATTTCATGGCTTCAACCTTTCTATCCAAACTAGCAAACCTAGCATTTAAATCTTCTTCTTGACTAAGATGATATTTTCCTTTACTAGCATTTGCAAGGTTATATCTAATTGAATTTTCAGAAAGATTAGTACTATGCCAAGATTGAGAATTTTCAGCCAAATGGTTTAAATAGTCTAAAGCTTCTTCAGGTTCTTTATCAAGAAACTCACCATTACACATTGTTTCCACAAATTATTTAGTTTCAGGTGTTAACCATTCATAAAAGAAACTTACAGTGCGCCATTTTTCAAAACCATGATGTGCGCAAGAATTCAACAAATGTTTAAAACGTTCCCAACTTTGAAAATATGCTTCATTTGAAATTTGGGAAAATTTTTGGATTTGTCTTTTCAAAGCATTGGTTTTATGTGTTAGAAATTTTTTAAAAAAAAACTCACCTTGCATTTCTTGCCATGTGTCAATTGATCTTCATTTCAAAGTGTTAAGCCAATTTTTTGCTTTATCTCTCAAAGAAAAAGGAAACAATTTAAGCTTAATAATCTCTTCAGTGTAAGTTTGATCATTAAAAGTGGTACATACTTCTTCAAATTCTTTTATATGTAAATATGGGCTTTCAGATTCTAAACCATGGAAATTAGGAAGTAATGCAATCATACCCAGTTTAAATCTAAAATTGTTAGCATTAAGTGGAAAAATAAAACATAATGGACTAGAATTTTGAGATGGTTGCAAATACTCACACATGGTTCACAACGATTGAATTTTATGTTTATCATGTGCACTTTCAATTTTAGCCATTGTGTTTAATGTGTATGATTGTGATTCGAACAAATCAATATATAAAGTACTAGGATTAATTTTAACTAAACGACCAGAATTTAAATCATGATACCAATTAAGCATAAACAAGTAACTTAAAATAGAAAAGAAAATATACAAGTAGGCGGTATAAACCTGCCGTTAAATATATATTAACAAGGATGTGGTATAAACCAACCATCATATATATATTAACACATAGTTAATAAATATTAACAAAAGTGTGGTATAAACCAACCACCAAATAATTAAAAAGTTAGGAAGTAGATAAATTAAAAAGTTAGTAAGCGAGGTAAAGTAAAAAGTTAGATAGTGATAAAGTAAAAAGTTAGATAGCTAGTAACAAAGTTAGATAGTTAGTAAGTTAGTAAGTAAGAAAATTAAAAGGTTAGTAGGTTAGTAAGTTAGAAAGTTAAAAATAAAATACGAGAAAGTAAAATATAAAAAATAAAGTACGAAAAATAAAGTGCGAAATGTAAAATATAGAAAATAAAGTGCAGAATGTAAAATACGTAGAAAATAAAGTACAGAAAATAAATTTAAAATATGAAAACTAGATAGAGGTATAGCCCCATAAGAGCCAGCGAAGGAGGAAGAAGAGAATAGTCAAGATTGAGATATTATTAGAACATAAAGTTAAAACTAGAGAACTAACAAGCCGATTTTTTTTTTTTCAAATGAGAGAGAAAAAGAAGAAGAAAAATTATTCAATTAATAATTAAAGATTATAGAGGGAGAAGAGAGAGTTTCTCTTATTAAATTAGTACGTTAGTATGTACAAAGAAAAAAATTAAAAGAGTAGATATACATATATATATATACAAGATCCACAGGCATAAAAAATATAAATATATATATACAAAATATTTACACAATAAATTTATTCTTCAAATTAAGTCTCTAGCAAAGGCGGCAAAAACTTGATGTGAATTAAAAGTTACAAACTCAAGTACAGGTTGTTTCAAGTAATAAATTCTCAGGAGTCCGAGGTCGATCCACAGGGAATTGATGAAGAAAAATTCTTTGACGTAAGGTAAATATTTTGTCACAATAATAAAAGTGATAAAAATTTGTTACAAATAAAAAAAATTTACTTGGGTTAAGAGATCCACTCTTGATAAGTAAATTAAAGACAAGATTAATTTTTTTTATAACTCAATTAGAATCCACGCATAATGGAGGTTCCAATCAGAAAATACAGCATTCAAAGTTCATTTAAGATTTTGTACGTAATTATATTATAATTCCTTTAATTATTTATTAACACCACTACTTATAAATGAGCTCAAGCATTCATCGTGTCAACCTCTTATCTACAATGAATCAAGATCTCCACTTTACAAGGAGGGTTTCTAAATTGATTGGAAACAAAATACAACACATATAATGACCACTTGAAAATATATCATTTAAGCACAAGAAAGAAATTAATCTAACCTTAACTTATTACTAAAAGCTTCACCCTTTCACCCAAGTAAAATGAAAATTAGTTACTCATAAATAAGAGAAAAGAAAGAGAGAAGAAGAAGAAGAAGAAGAAGAAGAAGAAGAAGAAGAAGAAGAAGAAGAAGAAGAAGAAGAAGAAGAAGAAGAAGAAGAAGAAGAAGAAGAAGAAGACTTTAATTTAGAACAAAAGAAAACTACTATAAGAAAAACAAGTAACACAATAGCATTATCTTGATATCTAACACCAAGATTCTCCAAATGATCAGTCAAGGCTCCCTGTTATAGAGGATTAGGGATACAAAATGACAAGGGGGCTGATTAATGAGTGAGTGGACGAGTGGGTGGATGAGTGAAAAATGTCAAATGACTTTTGATGAGTGAAAAATTATTGAGATTCCTTGTCTCTGAAATTATTTAGTGCTGAACTCATGGAATGCGTCAGAGAATTGAAAAATGATCTTCATAAAAGTTGTAGCCTTTGTCTTAGATTTCAAATGCCTTTAGTTTCAGCCCGACGACATTCCTACAACTCAAGATATGGTATGATTACTGTACACTATTCAGGCCCAACTTCAGCTCCTCTATTCTGAATTGTAAGCCCAGTATGACCTCTAAGAAATCTAAAGTGAGTCTTGTGTTCTTCATAAAAGTTATAGATATGGGTCTTAACTTACAGATGCCAAAATTTTAGCTTAATTCAGTTCTTATAACCCAAGTTATGCTCTGATTACTGTACACTGTTCAGGTTCTAATCACAAAACCCATGTTCTGACTTCCAAGCTCAATTAGTTCCACTAGATGTTCAACTTTGGCCTAGAGCTCTTCATGAAAGTTGTAGAGCTCTCTCTTATCTTTTCTACAAGATAAGATACATAATTATTAAACATCTAGAACTTAATATATGACCAAAATACAGAAATTGTGTAAGATGTAAATCATGCTGGAAAAAAAATCAATTAAGTCCAATTTGAGTCCGAACTTACAAAACATAACCAAGCTCAATCAATTAAGTATATCGAGAGTGTAAATAACTAAAAATGAGGATTTATTAATTTATAAAATATGTGATTATTAGTTACTTGTAAATAGTATGAAGAGGATCATTATATAATAGATCAGATATTGATTAAATTTGAGAATTGACCATAAATCGTGGAATAAAACTTGATTAAACTAATAATTGGAATTGCATCAAAAGAGTTCAAGTAAAGTCTGAATCTTAACATTTTTATACCATCATCTTTCACCTATAATTATATTCTTGTGATTTTTAATTGCTCTCTTTTTAGTGCTTTCTTTTGTTTTACATTCTTATTAATTCTCATATTTTTGATAGCTTAAATAGTGTCAATTTAACGAACTTAGTAATTGACACTAAAATCACTGTGGGAACGATACTCTACTCATTTTTTATTACTTTTATGATTTTGTGCACTTGCCAATATCACAACAATCATCTGGTCATAAGTACTTATCTTTTATGGATGCATATTCAGGGTACAACCAAATCCCAATGCATCCAAAAGACAAGGAAAAAACAACCTTCATGATGGAAAGATCAAGCTATTGCTACAAGGTGTCGTTTAGGCTGAAGAACACAAGGGCTACCTTCCAAAAGATGTCAAACAAGGTTTTTAAAGACCAAATTAGGAAGGTGCTGGAAGTGTATATAGACGATATGATAGTGAAGAGAGAACACATTTCTGACATCACAGAGGTATTCACATAGCTACGGAAACATAATATGAGGCAGAATGCAAAAAAGTATGCGTTTGTGGTCCAAGTAGGAACTTCTTGGGGTTTATGTTAACCCACAGGGGAGATGAAGCTAACTCGGACAAGTGCCAAGCTATTATTGACATGTATAGCTTAACCTTCATCAAGGAGATCCAACAACGCATAGGTCGCATAGCAACACTTATGAGATTCATATCCAAGTCAGCACAGAAGGCCATACCTTTCTTCAAACTCTACAAGAAATGCACTCCGGAGTGTGAAGAGGCCTTCCAAGGACAAAAACTTGCACTTTCCACACCTTCCATCCTAACCAGACTAGATGAATGATGAGCTCCGAACTTAATCAAAATTGTAACCGAGTTATGCCTAAGGCTTGTAGCATAGGAAACAACACCGGATCGTCTCTCAAGGATTTTAGATGTAATTCGATCAAATCAAGCCAAATTTGGGGAAAGGATTTGAGAACTCAAAATATATAAATGACAGAATTAAAGTGAGAAATTAAATTAAAAGAGTAATCAATTCAAAAACCTATCCGAAATTGGGTTAATTCCATCATAGATCATTCAACAAACATTTGAAGTGTAATTGAATGGTTAATTTGGATTTAACCAAAATCTCTGCATCAAATCTAGAATTCATACAAGACAATCATCTAGAATTCAATTAAAAATTGACACACAAATTTGAAATCAGACAATTCATGTTAGATCTATGTTAATTTGATCTCTAAATTCAATTAGCTTAGGCACAAATCAGTCACCTAACCTCTATAATTCCGTGATTAATGCAAATCAATTAATCCTAAATCTCATCACAATTATTAATCTTAAATATAGATCTAATCAAATCAAACATAAACAAAATCACCATTCATGCATTCAAGATCAACAACAACAATAATAACAACAGCAACAACAAGAAGAGGAATCCAAATGCAATTTAAACACAAAAACAAAATCAAGATCTCAAGAATCCAAACCGCAATTTCTTCAAGAATCTATGAATTGATTATAGAATTTTAGATCTCCATAGCTGTCACCATGAAGGAGCTTGAGGAAGAAGAAGAAGAGAGAAAAATCTAGATCTAGAGAGAGAATGTGAGAAGTGTAGAATGAGATACCTCGATTTTCTGCCTTCATCCCTTATAACTACCACCCAATTTGGCCTCACATGATCAGAACCCTATTAGTTACAAATCTAGGTCCATTATGAGTAATTTGGCCTAAACCTCATGTTAATTGGAGGTCTACAACTCAAGCTATGGACAAATCATTCTCAAAGGGTCTCTGATTCTAATGGCAAACTTTAAGGGATGAAAACTCTATTGAAACGTCATAGTTTGGAAAAGTGGTCTTCAAATGAATTGTATATATATGTCTTTGCTTTCAAATTTCACTAGTTTCATACCCATATCACATCTGTAGCGCAAGTTATACCCTAATTAGTGCACACTGGTCGGGTTTCAATAACAGAACCCGTGTTCTGACTTCAAGGCTAAATTAGCTCCACTAGATGTCTGAATTAGCCCTGGAGCTCTGCATGAAAGCTGTGGAGCTCCCTCTCATCTTTCCTACAAGGTAAGATACATAATTTTAAAACGTCTAGAATTCAAGATATAACTGAAATACAAATATAATGTCAAATCTCAATAATGCTGGAAAAGATCAATTAAGCTCAATTTGAGCCCAAACTTACAAAACATGATCAAGCTCAACCAATTAAGTACATGGAGAGTGTAAATGACTAAAAAAGAGGGTTTATTAATGTATAAAATATGTGATTATCAAATTCTCCCACACTTAGCTTTTTGCACTCCTGGGCAAATCACATAAAACCAAAACTATAGTGTAACACCCTCCTTAGGGCGTCACACTTCACGTTACTTAGTTACCAAATTGCCCTTTCATTTGCATACGTGCTTGTAATAGAAATACGAGTTGGAAAATTTCTTAATAACAATAAATTAAACTTAGCAGAAAATAAAAGCATTACAGCATCATATCAAATAATTCACATAATATATATACATACACAAGTCTTAGTATTGTCATACTTAAATAATTACAAACTAGACTTTCAAAACATTTAAACTTTAAACTTTAATTTAAACTATTATACTACCCAAGTCCTACTAGAGAGCAGAACCCTCAGACGGGTCCTCCTCAGATTGCTCAGCATATAGGAATCTAGCTTGATGTGAAGTCCTATGGACAGGTGTCCGAGCAGACAACACAATACTGACCTCACTAGGGGTACGGTAGTATGTCCCCTAGAACTGCTTAATAGATATAGGAAACTCTAGTTGTACATAAATATTAACACTAAAGTAATGATGTCCTAGTTGTTGTCTACTCAACCTAATATTTAGGTCACCCAAGTAGTAGATACACTCTCTATCCAAATCAATGTTCCATGCCTCTGATCCTCCAAGAAATGTCAACCTCATGTAACTAAGGAAACAAAACATTTCCATCTCTTCAAAACTCAACGTCCTCAACTGGGATCTGCTCTTCCTCAACTTCTTGCTTAACTTCTTGCTCAACGTCTTTTAAATTATAAATACAATATAGAATAGACATACAAAGAGGTGAGATTACCTACGCCATTACCAGTATGGTAGCAATGAAGATAAACACATACAATATCTCATACAACTATCATACTATAATTATAGTTATGCCACTAACATCATTATCATCACAAAACATGTAATATACCATAATTACAATCATGCCATTACCAATAACCAAATATTTAATAATTCAATTATCATAAACTATAATTACGATAATGCCCTCAATAACTATATGTATGCACACATACTCAATTTCCTACTCCATAGAGCTAAAACTCAGGTCGGAGAGAGTGATCGAAAAGATTTATCGATACTAACATGCCTCAGACCATGTGCTCAATCTTGCACATTTAACATATACACGACAGTCTTTATCAGATCTTGATTAAGAATAGTGTCTCGGTTAGGATCATTGGTGTGTTGCGTCGGTCTAACCTACGGCATAGAAGAGCTACCAACTGCCCATTGTAGGCAACCCGCACCCCAATGCCCCCAAAGTCAACGAGTGACTTACACTATGCATATCGCACCCACTCAAGAGGTGTAGTCTCTCCTAAGCAACTACCCTCATACAGTCCATTGGACCTTTCCAATGCATGTACTATGCACCATTCACAGTTCAATTTCATTATCACATATTCGGGGTTTATACATTAACCCTACAGTACCTTTACTGTAATTTTATCGCGTAGTCATATTTTTGCATTTTCTTAATCGCGTAGCAATTTTTTATCGTTTCTCAATTGCGTAAATATTTTTCATACTTTTTAAATCCAAAAATACTATTTTTCTCATTTAATACTAAAAATTCACTTTATTTTCCATATTTGCAAAATAGCCTCTCAAAAACATAATATTTACATTATAGTCCTCATTTAAATAATATTTTCACAAAAATCCCTCATAAAATTCATATTTATAAAATCGTCCCTCTTTTATAAAATATTTGCAATATGACCCTTTTAAAAATAATATTTGTAATATGACTCCTCTAAAAATAAGTATTTATACAATGGCCCATCATTTAAATAAAAATTATAATATGGTCCTTCTTAAAACATTGATTACAATTTTGTCCCTCTTTTATAAAAATTTGCAGTATAACCCCTCTAAAAATTGGTATTTGTAATTTTTCCCAAAAAATGATATTTCTTTCTTTTACTTCATATATTACAACTCAAATTTTACGAATGCGCTTCAAAACCCATAGGGTAAGCTATACGTTAGTAAACTTTAAGTATTGACACTCATTTTATTTCATAACCTATTTATTTAATTATATCAGATTATTTTTCCAAAACCATTTTGCTTGCTACCTTCAAACTTGTTCAAATTCATTTCTTTTTCATTTAAATCCTTAACTCTCATTTGAATCCATCATTTTCAAGACTTTGGTCCTCTAAACCCAAGTATGGTCATGAGCCTCATTGCTCTTTGGAGCATTCATACAATCGTTTCATCATGTTGTTCACATCCTAATTAATACATACACTTACATGCATTCAAAATTATATATACAAGCATATATCAAAGCATTAGACATATTAGCACACATGCAATCACAAAAATAAAACCATAAACACCACAACCAAAATTAAAGAAGCATTAAACAATAGGTGAATAAACCCTTATGGGTTTTTCACCACACACAATCATCTTTTCACCACCAAAATATGGTCAGTGAGGTTAAATCTCCCTCTTACCTCTTGAAGACAAGTATTTCAAGCTCCTCTCCTTCTCCTTGATTTCGTATAAACCACAAACAATTCCTAAAAATTCTTAAACAATTAATAAAATCACATACAAAGCTTAATCATGATAAACCATTGAACAAACATGATTTAGAAAATCACAAACTAAATTTTAAACCATAAAAACCAAAGTTTACCTATAGGAAAGTAAACCAAACTTGGATTTTGAAGCACTTAGAGTGGGATTTTGATGAAACTTCCTAAATGAAAAGTGTTTAGGAGGTTGTTTAGGTTTAGGAAATGATGATAGTAGAAACTACAGAAGATGGATAGGGTATGTAGGTGTTGGAGCCGAAACTAGAGAGAGAAAATGGAAGGAAAATGATGCTTAGTGTTCTTGGGAATTTGAGAGAAAAGGAAGCTAAGTCTTTTTAGGTGAGAGAAAGCAAATATTGAGAGTGAAATTGGAAGTGGGCTGCCATGTGAGTATAGGAGAGATTAAAGGGATTTGCATGAAATAAAATATCCTATTTGTGTTCACACTTGAAGCACATGGCTTGGTCATCTTTTGGTCATTAAATTGTCATGTAAGATGGTTTAAGAACCTTGGAGAAGTCTCCCAACGCTGCATGGCCGTGTGGCTCTAGGGTGTTTAGAGACTAAATTTAACTCCACTTAATGCTTAATTGCATGCTAATTAACTAGCTAATTAATTAGGTTAAGTTCCCTAATTACTCTTAATTAACATTCTAATTACATAACTTAATTAATTAAATATGTAATTACATATATCATAGCTTCTAAATAAAATTAGGTTATGTAATTAGTAATTAGATTATAACTAATTAATAATTAGGTTAGTTTACTTAGTTTGTTAATTAGGCCATTAAGATGATTAATTTAGGTTTAATTAGCTACTAAGTAAAAGTCAAGCCATTATTGTTGACTTCATCTTAGCCATTGAAATCAACTTGGTTTCCTATCCATTGATCTAATCTAAGGTGGATATTACTTTGTGATTTTATCAGGATTCATTTCACATCATTGATCTAATCAACGGTTATGATCAAAAGCATCTAAATCATACTTTTCATTCGATGGTCCACAACAAAGTCTATGCTCCTTTGTTTGACCACCTCCTATTGGATAGAAAAGTCCAGCCACCTATTTTGACTGATTCCTATTGGTTCGTTTTAATTTAGCTTATAGAAAATATTCTAAGCACATTTTCTGTCAATTAAACTATATCGGGTCAAATAAATTATAGCAGAAGCTGCTATAAATAAAATAACAGATATTTATTCGTGAAATATTTTTATTTCACAGATAAATTCTAAAAATTAAAAGATTCTTTTTTGTATCACTCGGATTTGGGTTTAAAAAGATCCCCCGCCTCCGAATAAATCAGATAAGAATTTCTCCGGCCTAAAAATTATTATTTTTCTGACCAGGAGCAAATCACACAAAACGATCAAAAATTATCTCAGAACAGTCAAATTATTTTTATAACAGATAGAAAATACAAAACAGTGTAATTCTGCTATTACTGTTAACATAGTCAGAATTTGGGGTGTTACAACTCTCCCCCTCTAAAATTAAGTTTCATCCTCGAAACTTGACACACACTTAAAACAAAAATGGATACTGCTCTCTTATCTTCTCTTCCAACTCCCATGTGGCTTTACCACTTACATCATTCCAAACCACTTTAACCAATGCGATCTTCTTTCCTCGAAGTTGCTTTGTCCTTCGATCTTCAATCTTGACTGAAAACGTCTCATAGGTTAAATTCTTCTTCAGTTGCATGGTATCTGGCTCGATAACATGAGTCGGATCAGAAATATATTTTCGTAGTTGTGATACGTGAAATACATTATGAAGATTCGATAAGAATGGTGGTAGTACAATTTGATAAGCTACCGGACCTACCCGACGAAGTATCTGATACGACCCGATAAACTTCGGAATGAGCTTCCTCGATTTGATCACTTATCCAACTCTAGTCATAGGCGTCACACATAAAAATACATGGTCACCTTCTTCAAATTCAAGCGGTCTTCGTCTTTTATCAGCATAACTTTTTTACCGCGTCTGAGTTGTCCTCATCTTGTCTTGGATCATCTTCACTTTCTCAGTTGCCTGCTACACAAATTTGGGTCCTACCACAGTACTTTCACCATCGTGGTACCAACATAACGGCGTTCTACATCTTCTACCATATAATGCCTCGTAGGGTGCCATCCCTATGCTCGAATGGAAACTATTGTTGTAGGTGAACTCTATCAACGATAGAAATTCATCCCAACAACCAGTTTGCTCTAGAACACAAGCCCTCAACAAATCCTCTGATTACTGAATCGTCCTTTCTGACTGACCATCTATTTGTGGATGGTAAGCAGAACTCAAATGTAGCTTTGTTCCCATCGCTTCTTACAAACTATTCCAAAATATTGATGTAAATTGTGGATCTCGATCAGAAATAATACTAGATGATACACTATCAAGTCTGACAATTTCATTGATGTACACTTCAGCTAACTTCTCCATTGAGTACTTAATATTAATCGGTAAAAAGTGCGCCGACTTTGTAAGCCGATCAATAATTACCCATAGAGAATCGTGACCCTTCCGAGTTTTCGGTAGTCCGGTGACAAAATCCATTGCTATGTCATCCCATTTCCATTCAGGAATAGGCAAAGGTTGCAACATTCCCGATGGTCTTTGATGTTCCACTTTGGCCTTCTGACAAATCAAACAGGATGATACATACTCAGCGACATCCTTCTTCATTCCTTTCCACCAATACAGCTATTTCAAATCTTGGTACATCTTCTTGGCTCCTGGATGCATACTCAACTTACTTCTGTGAGCTTCATCCAAAATCGACCTTCTAAGTTCTGAATCGTTCGGTACACAAACTCTCCCTTTGAACTTCAAAATTTCATCAACACCTTCACTGAATTCTAATTCTGCTCCTTGACTTCTTGCTTCCTTTGCTTCTTGCAGGTACTGATCACTATTTTGTCCTTCTCGTATTCTACCCATCAAATCATTTGAAATAGTGATCATACTCAAACACATCTTCCTTAGTGTCAACTTCACGGATAATCGCATATCCCAATATTCTTCTATCAGTTCTTTCTCCTTAATCATCATAACAGAAGCATTAAGTGTTTTCCTACTCAAAGCATTCGCTACGACATTCGCCTTTCCGGGATGATACTATAACTGAAAGTCATAGTCTTTCACAAACTCTAGCCAACGTCTTTGTCTCATGTTCAACTCTTTCTGGTCAAACAGATACTTCAAATTTTTATGGTCACTAAAAACAGTGAATGTTTCCACATAGAGAAAATGTCTCCATACCTTCAATGCAAACACCACTGCGGCTAACTCCAAGTCATGAGTCGGATAATTCCTCTCATGCACTTTCAACTGTCTCAACGCATATGCCACAACCATACGCTTCTGCATAAGTACACAGCCTAATCCTTGATAGGAAGCATCACAATATACCTCGAAAGGTTCATTCAGATCAGGCAGAATCAAAATCGGTGAAGTAGTCAGTCACCTTTTCAACTCTTGAAAACTTTCCTCGCATGCTTTAGTCCATACAAATGGTTGATTCTTTCGTGTAAGTTATGTAAGAGGTCCTGCAATCTTTGAAAACCCCTCAATAAAACGTCGATAGTAACCGGCCAATATGATGAAACTACGGATCTCCGATACAGTCTTCGATCTTTCCCATTCAATAACTGTCTCTACCTTTGCAGCATTAACTTCAATTCCATCCGCCGATATAACGTGTCCCAAAAATTGAACTTCGCTCAACCAAAATTCACATTTGGATAACTTGGCATATAACTTATTCTCCCTCAGAATCTGGAGAACCACTCTGAGATGTTCAACATGTTCCTCCTGACTTCGAGAATAAATCAAAATGTCATGAATAAAGACAACTATAAAACTTATCAAAGTATGAATAGAAAATCTGATTCATGAAGTCCATAAATATCGCAGGCATATTAGTCACACCAAACGGCATCACTTGATACTCGTAATGCCCATAACGAGTCCAAAATGCAATTTTTGGAATATCCTCCACCTTCACACGTATCTGGTGATAACCAGAACGTAAGTCAATCTTAAAAAATATTGCGGCTCCTCGCAAATGGTCCATCATATCATCGATTCTTGGTAGTGGATACTTGTTCTTGATCGTAATCTTGTTCAATTGCTGGTAGTCTACACATAGACGAGAAGTCTCATCCTTCTTCTTTACCAACAATACCGGAGCTCCTCAAGGTGATACACTTGGTCTTACAAATTGCTTCTCCAATAAACCCTCCAATTGTTTCTTAAGCTCTGCCAACTCTACTGGCGACATTCTGTAAGGTGCCATAGATATAGATCCAGCTCCAGGTACCAAAGTGATAGAAAATTCAATTTCCCTTTTCGGTAGTAGTTCGGGTATGTCTTCAGGAAATACCTCAAGAAATTCGTTCACAACGAAAATATCCTTCAAAACGTCTTCACACTGAACCTCCAAGGAAGACATCAACAAGTACCCTTGATCTCCTTCCTTCAAATAAGCCTCTACTTGAGTAGCCGTTAGGAATCTAGAATTCTTAACCTCATGAAAAACTAACGCCTTACTAGCACAGTCTATCAGGATATTGTTAGAAGATAACCAATCCATTCCTAAGATTACATTAATCTTGGAAAGAGGCAAACAAATCAAATCCACATGAAAGATTCTATCCCTAACACATACAGGGCAATTCAAGCATACTTTTGTAGTTATCACAGGCTTATTAGTAGGAGCACTAACACTCAAATCATATGGCAATGTAGTCACAGTCAATCCCAAACGCTCCACACAATCACATGCAATGAAAGAATGTGTTGCTCCCGAATCATATAATACTGTTAAAGGATTATCTTCAATAGCACACTCCTCCATTATCAAGTTCTCGGATTTAGCAGCTTCTTCCCTGCTCATTGTATACACTTGACCACCCTTCTGTGGCCTTGCAGTGCGAACACTTCCCACAGATGGTTCCGCCTTCTGCTGATCACACTCTCTAGAAAAATGTCCAAGCTTTCCACATCGATAACAAATCACCCCCTTATGCTGACAGTCCTTGGTGAGATGTCCTTTCTCACACTTAAAACATTTAAGTGCAGAAATTCCAGTTGAAACTGCCCTACTGCCACTTGAACTTCCTCTAAATGATTGTTGCCGATTCTGACCTCCAACTGGTCTGGCATATGGTTTCTGTTGGTAACGGTTGCCACCGCTACTCTTTCCCCTTTGGAACCACGTAGGTCCAAAGTTCTTATTCCTAGCCTCTCGCAGATGATCAATTTCTTCGACTTTGCGACATTTGTCCAACAATACTAGAAACTGATCTATATCCACAGTTGCTAAAGCTCACTTGATGTCAAGCCTCATTCCCTCTTCGAACTTCCTACACTTCCACTCCTCATCTGGGTGCATTTGGAAGTACCTCAAAAACTTAGACAAGCTTTCGAATCTTGCTACGTACTCACTTACAGACATTGCTCCTTGTCTCAAACTAAGGAATTCCATCTCCTTAGCATGTCAAACACTGGCTGGGAAAAACTTCCCCAGAAACTTCTCTTTAAAGAACTGCCATGACACAACTCTCCCTTCAGCTTGAATTTCCGAGCTCCTGCCCACCAAGCCTCTCCATCACCGACTAGCACAAACGTCACGAAAGTAAGTTTCCTTTCATCAGTACAACCCATGCCTTCAAATATCTTCTCCAGTTCTTTGATCCACAGATCAGCCTTCTCTAGATCAAACTCTCCATGAAATTTCGGTGGGTTGTTCCTCCAAAATTTTGACAAGTTGTGAGCATCATCAGTTGCTCTTTGGTTTTGCTGTGCAATAAACTCAGCCATTCGTTGTATTGCTGCTACATTTGCAGCCATGTTCTGATTGTCGTCGCTGACATTTCTAGCTCCTGCCCTCGCATTCATACATCTTCTTCCTGGTCCAGCCATTTAGTTATCTCAAATAGACTGAACAACACAAAGAAGAGTTAAGTCAATTTTCCAAACAATATTATTTTCTTTCAGAAAATAAACACAGAGAATCACACAACTTAAATAAGACAGACCTAACCACAAACCCAAAAGACTCTAACTTGGGCTCTGATACCAACTAATGTAACACCCTCCTTAGGGCGTCATATTTCACATTATTTAGTTACCAAATTACCTCTTCATTTGTATTCGTGCTTGTAATAGAAATACGAGTTAGAAAATTTCTTAATAACAATAAATTAAACTTAGCAAAAAAAAAAGCATTACAACATCATATCAAATAATTCACATCATATATATACATACACAAATCTTAGTATTGTCATACTTAAATAATTACAAACTAGACTTTCAAAACATTTAAACTTTAAACTTTAATTTAAACTATTATACTACCCAAGTCCTACTAGACAGCAGAACCCTCAGACAGGTCCTCCTCAGATTCCTCAGCATATAGGAATCCAGTTTGACGTGAAGTCCTACGGACAGGTGTCTGAGCAGACGACATAATACTGACCTCACTAGGGGTACGGTAGTATGTCCCCCAGTACTGCCTAATAGATATAGGAAACTCTAGTTGTATATAAATATTAACACTAAAGTAATGATGTCTTAGTTGTTGTCTACTCAATCTAATATTTAGGTCACCCAAGTAGTAGATACGCTGATCAATCAATTTTGAGGCATTCGTTATTACTTTATATTTAGCCTAATTGATGATAATTGTATCCAATATTATGTTTATGGGTGAGTTTTAGATGATTGGGCCTCATTAGCTTAGTTGTAAAAGCTTCATTAATTTTTAGAATTTAACTTATTTTGACCTTTCTGTCTTGTACAGGCCATATCTTGGACTACAAATGTCACATTTGGATGATCTTGGTGTTCCCTGAAAGCTGAGACGAAGATACACAATTTTATGTCTAATGCAGTTTTTCTAATTCAGCTGGATTTAGGGCGAAATTGAGCCTCAAAGTTAGGATGCTGTTGCTGTCATAAAGCTTGGACCTTCCCTCACTGATTTGAGCTTAACTCTCTCAATTTAAGCCCAAATAAGGCAAATTATATGTCTCTGAAAAGCTTATTCAAAGGGCTATAGTTTGGGCCATGGGTAGATTAGGAATTACAGAAGAATTTTCAGTTACAAATAGGTTAAGGCAAAATACAAAAAGTACCTCTTTTTGAATCCTTATTTTTGAGTTTTACGATTTGAATCAAGAAACCTTTTCTCTCTTTTCATTTTCTCTCTTCTCTGAAGGTTCTATATCTTTTCAATGGTGATGGCCATGGAAGGCTAAAGATCCAATCAATCTAAGGAATTCAATGATTGTGGTTAGAATTTTGAGTTCTTTTGTTTATTTGTGATTTCTGATTGTGTTCTTCCCTCTTCTCCTTCTTCAATTGATTTACGATTATATTTTTGAAATTGAAGATAGATTTGGATTAATTAATCTGAATTTAATGGAGAATAGATCATCGATTGGTAATCTATGTTAATTCAAAATTGTGTTTAATTCAATCTTAATCAAGAATTGCGATTGTGATTTTGTTTTAGTTGATCAAATTCTAGGTGATTATCTAGTTGAATTCGAATTAACATAGGTAATTGCATAAAGAATTCTACTCTCTTTGAACTATGATTAACTCTGCCACTTGAATTGAAGACCTTGGATTGGTGTTTCCAGTTTCGAATTTATTCCTAATTACTGTTGAATTTGCACTCTGTTACTTGATGAACAAAACCCCCTACTTATTGATAACTTCTAATATACTTGAGAAATCCGAATTGATCCTTGGGAGATGACCTAGGTTATGCACTATGCTATATTTCATTTAAATCCTAGTATATTTTGAGGCAAGTATGACATCGCTCATCAAAATTTGGCGCCATTGCCGGGGATTCTATTTTTGGTTTCTTAGGTTTGTTAGGAGTTCCTAATAGTTATTAATTTCTCTGTACTTGATCAACTTTGCTGGAAGTCCTTAAGTGCATTTTGCTATTTTTTTTTCTACTACAGATTCTGCATTCTGCTGTACTGTTACATTGGATTACTGTTGCATTGGATTTGTATGAATTCATTGCATAATTCTTTGCTACAGTCCATGATTTTTGTTATTGTGCATTGCATCACATAACACAATTGGTATTTTTGTTGCACAAGTAACACGTTCCTCTGCTCTGCTGCATAATTTGTTGTACTGCATAACCTGATGCAGTTACTGTTCCATTGGACTCAGCTACAATACATTCTGTTATTATGCATTGCATGATTACCTCATACTCGTATTGCATTACTTTGCATACCACACTGCTCATTCTGCTGCATAATTACTGTTCCATTAACTTTTGCTACTGTTGACCATCCTTTTATCGATCTTATTGCCAAGTGCATTGCAAGACCTTATTGTGAGTGTTATGCATTCATTTTGGGCGTGTTCCTAGCTTCTTACCACTGTTTCATACACTGCTAGCACTTTTTTCCTAGTTTCTAGTGCAGGGAAGAACAAAGTGCAATCTGGCCAACTCTAATTGAGCTAAAATTTGGTCTCCATGGGTAAAACATCATTTGGTAAGGTTTTTGGGTAGTTTTATAATTTCTAGAAAAAGGGCCTAATTTTAGATTGAGCTTAGACTTGTTCCCTTGAAGGAAAAGGGCATTTTAAGCAAGGCTTAGTGTTTTATGTACTAAGGTCACTCATTTTTAAGCTAAATTCCATCGTTTAGACCACTTTTTCAATTTTTGAAGATTTTTTATTGCATTTTTAAGTTCTATTTTTGTGTAGTTTTTAGTTTGTGGTGTTCCTATAATTTTTAAAACCATTTGATAGGTCAATTAGATTTATTTTAGTGCATTTTTGCTGTTTGATAGTCAATTTTGCTTGATTTTATGTTTTTGAGTTTTCCATGTTACATGACTAGGTCTAACCCTGGTATACTGCATCCTTTTGATCCTGAGATAGATAGGACTTTTCATTCCTTGCATAGGTCTTATAGGATTGATTCTACACTTGATGAGCATATAGGAAGTAGTTTACGTCTTACTGTTTCTAGTGATTCTACACATAGTCATCATAATAGTGATTCTGCATCTGAATTTTTTGATTCTGTGCATTCTATCATTGATCAATCTTTCCATTCTGATTCTACTGAGAACACTGATATTATGGATGAAAGAACCTTGAAAGAGCTTGCTGCACTTGATGTTACATATCAGTCTTTATGTATTCAGTATCCTGATGTTGATGCTCCTTTTGAACTTAAATCTGGATTAATTCATTTGTTGCCTAAGTTCAGTGGTCATGCAGGTGAGGACCCTCATAAGCATCTTAAGGAGTTCCACATTGTGTGTTCGACCATGAAGCCTCAAGGCATTCCAGAAGATCACATTAAACTTCGAGCATTTCCTTTCTCCTTACAGGATGCTGCTAAGGACTGGCTATACTATTTGTATCCAAGTTCTGTCACTTACTGGAATGATCTTAAGAGGCTGTTTTTGGAGAAATTCTTTACTGCATCAAGAGTTGCCTTAATCAGAAAAGAAATATGTGGCATTAGGCAATTTGACAGAGAAACATTATATGAATATTGGGAGAGGTTTAAGAAGATGTGTGCAAGTTGTCCTCACCATCAGATCAGTGACCAGTTACTCATCCAGTATTTTTATGAAGGTCTGCTTCCTATGGATAGAAGTATGGTTGATGCTGCTAGTGGAGGGGCATTGGTAGACAAGACTCCTATGGCTGCAAGGAATCTGATTGAGAATATGGCCACTAATTCCCAACAGTTTGGCACTAGAAGTAACTCAGTGGTATTGACTAGAGGTGTCCACGAAATTGAGGCTTCCTATGCTGCAGATCACAGGAAATTGGAAAGCAAAATTAATGATCTCGCATTCTTGGTAAGACAATTAGCTGTAAATAAACACCAGTAGCCTACTGCAGTAGTCCCTGCTAGAGTATGTGGCATCTGCACCTCTACTAATCATCCCACAGATTCCTGTCCTACATTACAAGAGGGTGACACTGATGGTACCCCACGACCTATGCAGCAAATATCTATAATAACAGGCCCCAGCAGCAGCAGCAGCCAAGTTATAACCTGTCCTCCAACAGATATAATTCAGGTTGGAGGAATCATCTAAATCTGAGGTGGGGGAATAACTCTACATCATCTGCCCTTACTCAATTTAGGCAGCAACATCAGTTGTAGATTCCTTTCCAATACACTGTAGGTTCCAATAGACCATATCAGCCACCTTTCTTGTAGCAGCAGCAGAATATGCAACAGCTTACTACAGTACCTCCTAAATCTGAGCCAACCTTGGAGGAATTGATGAAGTAAATGGCAGTGAACAACTTGTAGTTCTAGCAGAGAATAGAAACTACCATTCAGAATTTGGAGAACCAGATTGGACAGCTTGCTAGTTCAATGAACCAATTACAGACACAAGATTCTGACAAGTTGCTTGCACAAACTGTGGTGAATCCAAGAAATGTGAGTGCCATCACTCTCAGATCTGGTAAGACTGTTGATGCACCAGATTGTCGGTTGCAACATGGATTAGATAAGGAGAGTAAGGAGCAGCAAGCCATACCAGAAATTCCATGTAGTAGTAAAATAAAGAAAACATATTTTATCCCCACTCCTAGTGTAGTTACTGATGAGTAGGAGCAATCTGTCCCACTACCATTCCCTCAAAGGGTCGTGCAGCTTAAGAAGACTTTTGAGATTGACACAGATAGGGAGATCTTGGAGACTTTTAGGAAGGTTGAGGTGAACATTCCTCTCATTGAAGCAATCAAACAAATTCCAAGATATACCAAGTTTCTTAAAGACTTGTGCACTCACAGAAGGAGGTTAAAGGGAAATGAGAATATCAGTATGGGGAGAAATGTGTCTGCACTTATTTAGCCTACAATGCCCTAAAAATGTAAGAATCCAGGGATTTTTACTATTCCATGCACCATAGGCAATAGCAAATTCAAAAATGCCATGTTGGATTTAGGTGCTTCAATTAATGTTATGCCTATGTCTGTGTTTAACTCTCTTGCCCTTGGACCCTTATAGAATACAGAAGTTATCATTCAGTTGGCAAACAGGAGTAATGCATACCCTGCTGGACTCATTAAAGATGTCCTTGTTAGAGTTAATGATTTGATCTTTCCAGCAGACTTCTATATTTTGGATATGAATGGAGAATCTGAATCCAGCAAGGCTCCCATCATTCTTGGCAGACCTTTCCTCAAAACTGCTAGAACCAAGATTAATGTCCATGCAGGCACTCTTTCCATGGAGTTTGGAGATAGTGTGGTCAGATTTAACATTTTGGATGCCATGAAGCACCCTATAGAGGAGCATTCTATTTTCCATATAGATTTGCTAGCTGATATAGTTGATGATAACCTGTCTGAGTTCCTTGCTGTTGATTTCCCAGATTTTGATGATTTTGATGATATTTACACTTGTTCTACTTGTATTGAGTCTGAAATGTGCAGTGTTTGTACTGAGATTGCATCTTGTTTACATAATGATTTTGATGCAGATTTCGATGTAGATTTTACAGGTTCTGAATAGTTTAATGGTGGTGTAGCTGTGAATTCCATGGAGTCAGAATGTAGCAGTTTGGATTGTGTAGGGTTACAGGTTGTAGACACAGTTCCTACCACCAGGATACTTCCATCTGTAGTTCAGCTACCTATACTGGAGCTTAAGCAACTTCCACAGCACCTTAAGTATGCATACTTAGAGGATGATAAGAAGCTGCCAGTGATCATTTCTACTAACCTCCATGCTGAGCAGGAGGAGAGGTTGTTGCAAATCCTGAAGAAGCATAAGAGAGCTATCAGATGGACCTTGGCTGATATTCTTGGCATTAGTCCTTCTATGTGCATGCACAGGATACTTCTTGAGGATGGTACTAAGCCAGTAAGACAACCACACAGGCGACTCAACCCTTTGATCCTGGATGTGGTAAAGAAGGAGGTGACCAAGCTTCTGCAAACTGGCATCATCTATCCTATATCAGATAGTGCTTGGGTGAGTCCAGTTCAAGTGGTTCCAAAGAAGTCAGGAATCACAGTAGTAAAAAATGATCGCGAAAAGCTGATTCCTACTAAAGTGCAGAGTAGCTAGAGAGTTTGTATTGATTACAGGCGGCTCAACCAAGCGACCAGAAAGGATCATTTTCCTTTGCCCTTTATTGATCAAATGCTTGAGCGCTTGACTGAAAAATCTTACTACTATTTTCTTGATGGCTTTTCAGGTTATTTCCAGATCCACATAGCACCAGAGGACCAAGAGAAGATCACATTCACCTGCCCCTTTGGCACTTTTGCCTATAGGAGGATGCCTTTGGGCAATGCAATGCCCTGGAACTTTCCAGCGATGCATGGTAAGTATCTTTTCAAACTTTTTAGAGGATTGCATTGAGGTATTTATGGATGATTTTACTATTTATGGTTCCTCCTTTGATACCTGTTTAGACAGTCTGGATAGAGTTTTGCATCGATACATTGAGACTAACCTTGTTCTTAATTATGAGAAGTGTCATTTTATGGTAGAGCAGGGCATAGTCTTAGGCCATGTGATCTCTCAGAAAGGTATAAAGGTCGATCCTGCTAAAATTGATGTTATTTCCTAGTTACCTTACCCTTCTTGCGTGCGAGAGGTTCGTTCTTTTCTTGGCCATGCAGGTTTTTACAAGAGGTTCATTAAAGATTTCAGCAAAAAGGCCCTTCCACTGTCCCACTTGTTGCAGAAAGATGTTGTCTTTGATTTTGATGACAAGTGTAGAGAGGCTTATGATTGCCTCAAAACATCTTTGACCACCACTCCCATCATTCAGCCACCTGAGTGGACACTCCCTTTTGAACTCATGTGTAATGCATCTAACTATGTAGTGGGAGCTGTCCTTGCCCAGAGAGTTGGCAGGCTGCCTCATGTCATCTCCTATGCTTCCAGGACTTTAGATGCTACCCAGGCTAACTATACCACCATTGAGAAAGAGTTGCTTGCTATTGTATTTGCACTTGATAAGTTTAGATCATATTTGTTTGGCTCTAAAGTGGTTATTTTTACTGATTATACAGCCTTAAAGTTCCTATTGAAGAAGGCAGATTCGAAGCCTTAATTGATTAGATGGATGCTGCTTTTCTAGGAGTTTGATGTGGAGATTAGAGATAGGAGTGGAGCAGAGAATTTGGTGGCGGATCATTTGAGCAGGATCGAAAGAGCTGTTGACCCTTCTCCTATCAGAGATGATTTTCCATATGAGCAGCTTATGCAGCTGCATGACACCTCACTTTCCCCTTGGTTTGCTGATTTAGTTAATTACTTGGTTACATCTATTTTTCCCCCTCTTACATCTAGATCACAAAGAGCTAAGCTTAAGAGTGATGCTAAATATTATGTTTGGGATGATCCATATTTGTGGAAATTTTGTAGTGACCAAGTGATTCGCAGATGCATACCTGACCATGAGATCTAGTCAGTTCTTCATTTTTGTCATGCCTCTCCAGTCGGAGGACACTTTGGACTACAGCAGACAGCTAGGAAGGTGCTGGATTCTGGATTCTACTGGCCTACCATCTTCAGAGATGCGCATTAGGTTTTCACTACTTGTGAGCAGTTCCAGAGAGCAGGAGTGGCCATTACTCGTAGGCAGGAGATGCCCCAGTAGCCCATTCTTTTCTGCGAGGTCTTTGATGTTTGGGGTATCAATTTTATGGGCCTTTTCCCTGTTTCTTTTGGTTTTGCTTATATTGTGCTTGCAGTTGATTATGTTTCTAAATGGGTGGAAGCCAAGGCCACCAGGACTAATGATGCTTGAGTTGTTGTGATTTTGTCAAGTCTAACATATTTTGCAGGTTTGGAGTGCCTCGCGCTATCATTAGTGACCAAGGGACTCATTTTTGTAACCAGACTATGGAGGCCTTGTTTTGGAAGTATGGGATCGTGCATAGAGTGTCTACAGCATATCATCCCCAAACTAACGGGCAGACTGAGGTTTCTAACTGAGAGATAAAGCAGATTTTGGAGAAGATGGTTCAGCCAAATAGGAAGGATTGGAGCCGCCGATTAGAGGATGCTCTTTGGGCTCATCGTACCGCTTACAAGATACCTATAGGGATGTCTCCCTTTAGGGTTGTCTTTGGTAAAAGTTGCCACCTTCCAGTGAAGATAGAGCATTGTGCATACTGGGCAGTGAAGAGTTGCAACTTAGCTTTTGACCAAGCGAGTTCAGAAAGGAAGCTTCAATTGCAACAACTTGAGGAACTTCGTTTGGAGGCTTATGAGAATTCCAAGATCTATAAGGAAAAGACTAAGCATTTCCATGACAAGATGATTTCCCGAAAGGAGTTCTCCATTGGCCAAAAAGTGCTTTTGTTCAACTCTTGCCTTAAACTCATGCCCGGTAAGCTCCATTCTAGGTGGGATGGTCCTTTTGTTGTCACTAACATCTTTCCTTATGGTGCAGTGGAGATTTCAAATGAAGCTACCAACAAGAGTTTCAAGGTTAATGGGCACCGTCTTAAGCCCTTTCTTGAGAGCCCAGCGTACTCGTCGCACTTGTGGAGGAGCTCTCCTTGGACAAGCCCACCTTTCCCCAAGTGCAAATCTTTCCACCTTGATAAGGGTGTTCTCTTCCCTTGCTCTTTTATTTCACTTGTCTACTTGTCTTTTGATTTGTGTTGCCATTGAGGACAATGTGTGATTTAAGTATGGGGGAGGGAATTTTACTTTTTTTGTTTTCTTGTTTCTGTTTTTCTATTTTTCTATTTTTCTATTTTGCTATTTTCTGTTCTGTTTTTGTTTTCGTTTTCATTTTCTGTTTCTATTTTTGCTATTTTCTATTTTTTGTCATACAAATTCTCATTGCTTTCTATTTTGCTATTTTCTCGCATTCTGTTTTTGTTTTCATTTTTGTTTTCTGTTTCTATTTTCTATTTTTGTATTTTGTGTTATTTTACTATTTTTGTTTTTGTTTTCTTCTTTTAATTATGTTTTCTGTTAAAAGAAAAAGGGCACACAAGTGTGTTTTGAGTTACTTTCCAATGATGTTTTGAGGCTTGTAAAGTTGAAAAGTTTGAGACAATTGGAATTCAAGGTTCATAACATGATTGAATTTGATATGCTTGGTGGTGAATGTTTGAATTAGTGGATCAAGTTTGATAGATGCATACCTTGTGAGATTTTGAGCCTATTGGTGGATTTAACATTTGCACCATTTTCTTCTTTCTTGTATGATTTTCACTCATGTCATTTGATCACTCTAGAACTTGCTTAGATTCTTTTTGAGGCTACATTTTTCACTTGCATGCATGAACATGATTGAGGCATTCTTTCTTGATTAACTACTTTGGCCAAATAGCTAACCTTGCATCATTTCCCCTTGTTTAACTCCCTTGAGCCTACTTCCCTATTCTTTGTTTTAGCTCATTTTGTGCCTTATGTGAAAAACCATGTTTTTACCTTTACCTTAAGGAATAGGAGAGCATTGGTTCATTTTCATTGGAGGAGCTCTTTTGATGTTCAAGTGTAGGGGAATTTTGTACTTTGATGAGCAATGTGCAAGATGTCTGGTTGTGAAATTAAAAAAAAATTAAAAAAAATAGGATTAAGAAAAAAATGGAATAAATTCAAGAAAGGTTGAGAAAGAAAAAGAAGATAAGGAAATTTGTAAAGGAGAATGTGCATTATTTGGAGTTGGGGGATAAAATTTCATGTTTGTTACTTGTCATTTGAGTTCCTTCACAATGCTCTTTCATTCTCTTTGGTAACCTTGTCATATCCATATTGTTTCCTTCCCTTACCTTGACCCCATTACAACCTTGAATAAAGTCCTCTTGATTTTTGTGTGCATGTGTTTTGAGTAGTGGAAAAGTAGAAGATAAGCAACCTTATGGTAGTGTAATTGTTCATGAGTTGAATTGAGTGAAATACTTACCTTGCAAACACTTGAGGGATTGAGAGTGTATCTTGTGAGGATATTTCATTCTTGATTCATGGTTTTCAAGTTGAATCTACCTTGCTTGTTGGTTTGAGATGTGAAGAAATTTTAATTCATGGGTGTTTTGTTCTCTTGAATCTTCTATTGCTCCTCTTACTTGTAAGCTTTTACATTCTTCAATGTCATTGGAATTTGAGTCTTTTAGAATTTTTAGTTTTTGAGTTTTTACTTTTCTTGCATTCTTGTATTTTGGTCTCTTGTATTTTGCTCGGGAGTGCAAAAGTTCAAGTGTGGGGGAATTTGATCAATCAATTTTGAGATATTCGTTATTGCTTTATATTTAGCCTAATTGATGATAATTGTATTCAATATTATGTTCGTGGGTGAGTTTTAGATGATTGGGCCTCATTGAGCTTAGTTGTAAAAGCTTTATTAATTTTCAAAATTTAACTCATTTTGACCTTTCTATCTTGTACAGGCCATATCTTGGACTACAAATGTCACATTTGGATGATCTTGGTGTTCCCTGAAAGCTGAGATGAAGATACACAATTTTGCATTTAATGCAGTTTTTCTAATTCAGCTGGATTCAGGACGAAATTGAGCCTCAAAATTAGGATATTGTTGCTATCATAAAGTTTGGACCTTCCCTCACTGATTTGGGCTTAACTCTCTCAATTTAAGCCCAAATAAGGCAAATTATATGTCTCTGAAAAGCTTATTCAAAAGGCTATAGTTTGGGCCATGGGTATATTAGGAATTACAGAAGAATTTTCAGTTAAAAATAGGTTAAGGCAGAATACGAAAAGTACCTCTTTTTGAATCCTTATTTTTGAGTTTTACGATTTGAATCAAGAAACCTTTTCTCTCTTTTCGTTTTCTCTATTTTCGTTTTCTCTCTTCTCTGAAGGTTTTGTATCTTTTCAATGGTGATGGCCATGGAAGGCTAAAGATCCAATCAATCCAAGAAATTCAATGATCGTGGTTAGAGTTTTGAGTTCTTTTGTTTATTTGTGATTTCTGATTGTGTTTTTCCCTCTTCTGTTTCTTCAATTGATTTATGATTATGTTTTCGAACAGTCTTTATCAGATCTTGATTAAGAATAGTGCCTCAGTTAGGATCATTGGTGTGTTGCATCGGTCTAAACAACGACACAGAAGAGCTACCAACTGCCCATTGTAGGCAACCCGCACCCCAATGCCCCCAAGGTCAACGAGTGACTTACACTACGCATATCGCACCCACTCAAGAGGTGTAGTCTCTCCTAAGCAACTAGCCTCATATAGTCCATTGGACCTTTCTAATGCATATACTATGCACCATTCATAGTTCAATTTCATTATCACATATTCAGGGTTTATACATTAACCCTACAGTACTTTTACTGTAATTTTATCGCGTAGTCATATTTTTGCATTTTCTTAATCGCGTAGCGATTTTTCAACGTTTCTCAATCGCATAAATATTTTTTATACGTTTTAAACCCAAAAATACTATTTTTCTCATTTAATACTAAAAATTCACTTTATTTTCCATATTTGCATAATAGCCTCTCAAAAACATAATATTTACATTATAGTCCTCATTTAAATAATATTTTCACAACAGTCCCTCATAAAATTCATATTTATAAAATAGTCCATCTTTTATAAAATATTTGCAATATGACCCTTTTAAAAATAATATTTGCAATATGACCCCTTTCAAAATAAGTATTTATACAATGGCCCCTCATTTAAATAAAAATTAGAATATGGTCCTTCTTAAAACATTAATTATAATTTTGTCCCTCTTTTATAAAAATTTACAATATAACCCCTCTAAAAATTGGTATTTGTAATTTCTCCCCAAAAATGATATTTCTTTCTTTTACTTCACATATTACAGCTCAAATTTTATGAACGTGCTTCAAAACCCGTAGGGTGAGCTATACGTTAGTAAACTTCAAGTATTGACACTCATTTTATTTCATAACCTATTTATTTAATTATATCAGATTATTTTCCAAAACCATTTTGCTTGCTACCTTCAAACTTGTTCAAATTCATTTTCTTTTCATTTAAATCCTTAACTCTCATTTGAATCCATCATTTTCAGGACTTTGGTCCTCTAAACCCTAGTATAGT
The DNA here is from genome assembly GCA_029884595.1 of Ormosia semicastrata. Taxonomy (NCBI): domain Eukaryota; kingdom Viridiplantae; phylum Streptophyta; class Magnoliopsida; order Fabales; family Fabaceae; genus Ormosia; species Ormosia semicastrata. The sequence continues at coordinate 48,536,333 of JAQQTO010000053.1, read as the reverse complement.
CGTGAGCCTCATTGCTCTTTGGAGCATTCATACAATCGTTTCATCATGTTGTTCACATCCTAATTTATACATACACTTGCATGCATTCAAAATTATACACACAAGCATATATCAAAGCATTAGACATATTAGCACACATGCAATCACAAAAATAAAACCATAAACACCACAACAAAAATTAAAGAAGCATTAAACAATAGGTGAATAAACCCTTATGGGTATTTCACTATACACAATCATCTTCTCACCACCAAAACATAGTTGGTGAGGTTAAATCTCCCTCTTACCTCTTGAAGACAAGTATTTCAAGCTCCTCTTCTTCTCCTTGATTTCGTATAAACCACAAATAATTCCTAAAAATTCTTAAACAATTAATAAAATCACATACAAACCTTAATCATGATAAACCATGGAACAAACATGATTTAGGAAATCACAAACTAAATTTTAAACCATAAAAACCAAAGTTTACCTTTAGGAAAGTAAACCAAACTTGAATTTTGAAGCACTTAGAGTGGGATTTTGATGAAACTTCCTAAATGAAAAGTGTTTAGGAGGTTGTTTAGGTTTAGGAAATGATGAGAGTAGAAATTATAGAAGATGGATAAGGTATGTAGGTGTTGGAGCCGAAACTAGAGAGAGAAAATGGAAGGAAAATGATGCTTGGTGTTCTTTGGAATTTGAGAGAAAAAGAAGCTAAGTCTTTTTAGGTGAGAGAAAGCCAATATTGATAGTGAAATTGGAAGTGGGCTGCCGAGTGAGTACAAGAGAAATTAAAGGGATTTGCATGAAATAAAATATCTTATTTGTGTTCACACTTGAAGCACATGGCTTGGTCATCTTTTGGTCATCAAATTGTCATGTAAGATGGTTCAAGAACCTTGGAGAAGTCTCCCAAGGCTGCATGGTCGTGTGGCTCTAGGGTGTTTAGAGACTAAATTTAACTCCACTTAATGCTTAAGTGCATGCTAATTAACTAGCTAATTAATTAGGTTAAGTTCCCTAATTACTCTTAATTAACATTCTAATTACATAACTTAATTAATTAAATTTGTAATTACATATATCATAGCTTCTAACTAAAATTAGGTTATGTAATTAGTAATTAGATTATAACTAATTAATAATTAGGTTAGTTTACTTAGTTTGTTAATTAGGCCATTAAGATGATTAATTTAGGTTTAATTAGCTACTAAATAAAAGTCAAGCCACTATTGTTGACTTCATCTTAGCCATTGAAATCAACTTGGTTTCCTATCCATTGATCTAATCTAAGGTGGATATTACTTAGTGATTTTATCAGGATTCATTTCACACTATTGATCTGATCAACGGTTATGATCAAAAGCATCTAAATCATACTTTTCATCCGATGGTCCACAACAAAGTCTATGCTCCTTTGTTTGACCACTTCCTATTGGATAGAAAAGTCCAGCCACCTATTTTGACTGATTCCTATTGGTTCATTTTAATTTAGCTTACAGAAAATATTCTAAGCACATTTTCTGTCAATTAAACTATACCGAGTCAAATAAATTATAGCAGAAGCTGCTATAAATAAAATAGCAGATATTTATTCGTGAAATATTTTTATTTCACAGATAAATTCTAAAAATTAAAAGATTCTTTTCTGTATCACTTGGATTTGGGTTTTGTAAGATCCCCCGCCTCCGAATAAATCAGATAAGAATTTCTCCGGCCCGAAAATTATTATTTTCCTGACCAGGAGCAAATCATACAAAACGATCAAAAATTATCTCAGAACAGTCAAATTATTTTTATAACATACAGAAAATATAACACAGTGTAATTCTGCTATTACTGTTAACATAGTTAGAATTTGGGGCGTTATAACTCTCCCCCTCTAAAATTAAGTTTTGTCCTTGAAACTTGACACACACTTAAAACAAAAATGGATACTGCTCTCTTATCTTCTCTTCCAACTCCCATGTGGCTTCACCACTTACAACGTTCCAAACCACTTTAACCAATGCGATCTTCTTTCCTCAAAGTTGCTTTGTCCTTTGATCTTCAATCTTGACTGAAAACGTCTCATAGGTTAAATTCTCCTTCAGTTGCACGGTATCTAGCTCGATAACATGAGTCAGATCATAAATATATTTCCGTAGTTGTGATACGTGAAATACATTATGAAGATTCGATAAAAATGGTGGTAGTGCAATTTGATAAGCTATCGGACCTACCCGACGAAGTATCTGATACGACTCGATAAACTTCGGAGTGAGCTTCCTCGATTTGATCACTTGTCCAACTCCAGTCATAGGCGTCACACGTAAAAATACATGGTCACCTTCTTCAAATTCAATCGATCTTTGTCTTTTATCAGCATAACCTTTTTACCTCGTCTGAGTTGTCCTCATCTTGTCTTGGATCATCTTCACTTTCTCAGTTGCTTGCTACACAAATTCGGGTCCTACCACAGTACTTTCACCATCATGGTACCAACACAACGGTGTTCTACATCTTCTACCATATAATGCCTCGTAGGGTGCCATCCCAATGCTCGAATGAAAACTATTGTTGTAGGTGAACTCTATCAACGGTAGAAATTCATCCCAACAACCAGTTTGCTCTAGAACACAAGCCCTCAACAAGTCCTCCAATTACTAAATCGTCCTTTCTGACTGACCATCTGTTTGTGGATAGTAAGCAGAACTCAAACGTAGCTTTGTTCCCATCGCTTCTTGCAAACTATTCCAAAATATTGATGTAAATCATGGATTTCGATCAGAAATAACACTGGATGGTACACCACGAAGTCTGACAATTTCATTGATGTACACTTGAGCCAACTTCTCCATTGAGTACTTAATATTAATCGATAAAAAGTGTGCCGACTTTGTAAGCCGATCAATAATTACCCATATAAAATTGTGACCTTTCTGAGTTTTTGGTAGTCCCCTGACAAAATCTATTGCTATGTCATCCCATTTCTATTCAGGAATAGGAAAAGGTTGCAACATTCCCGATGGTCTTTGATGTTCCACTTTGGCCTTCTGACAAATCAAATAGGATGATACATACTCAGCGACATCCCTATTCATTCCTTTCCACCAATACAGCTGTTTCAAATCTTGGTACATCTTCGTGGCTCCTGGATGCATACTCAACTTACTTTTGTGAGCTTCATCCAAAATCGACCTTCTAAGTTCTGAATCATTTGGTACACAAACTCTCCCTTTGAACTTCAAAATTTCATCAACACCTTCACTGAATTCCAATTCTACTCCTTGACTTCTTGCTTCCTTTGCTTCTTGTAGGTACTGATCACTGTTTTGTCCTTCTCGTATTCTACCCATCAAATCATTTGAAATAGTGATCATACTCAAACACATCTTCCCCAGTGTCAACTTCACGGATAATCGCATATCCCGAAATTCTTCTATCAGTTCTTTCTCCTTAATCATCATAACAGAAGCATTAAGTGTTTTCCTACTCAAAGCATCCGCTACGACATTCGCCTTTCTGGGATGATACTGTAACTGAAAGTCATAGTCTTTCACAAACTCTAGCCAACGTCTTTGTCTCATGTTCAACTCTTTCTGGTCAAACAGATACTTCAAACTTTTATGGTCACTAAAAACAGTGAATGTTGCCACATAGAGAAAATGTCTCCATACCTTCAATGCAAACACCACTGCGGCCAACTCCAAGTCATGAGTCGGATAATTCCTCTCATGCACTTTCAACTGTCTCGACGCGTATGCCACAACCTTACGGTTCTGCATAAGTACACAACCCAATCCTTGATAGGAAGCATCACAATATACCTCGAAAGGTTTATTAAGATCAGGCAGAATCAAAATCGGTGAAGTAGTCAGTCGTCTTTTCAACTCCTGAAAACTTTCCTCGCATGCTTCAGTCTATACAAATGGTTGATTCTTTTGTGTAAGTTAGGTAAGAGGTCCTGCAATCTTCGAAAACCCCTCAATAAAACGTCGATAGTAACCGGCCAATCCGATGAAACTATGGATCTCCGATACAGTCTTCGGTCTTTCCCATTCAACAACTGTCTTTACCTTTGCAGCATCAACTTCAATTCCATCCGCCGATATAACGTGTCCCAAAAATTGAACTTCGCTTAACCAAAATTCACATTTGGACAACTTGGCATATAACCTATTCTCCCTCAGAATCTGGAGAACCACTCTGAGATGTTCAGCATATTCCTCCTAACTTCGAGAATAAATCAAAATGTCATGAATAAAGACAACTATAAAACTTATCCAAGTATGAATGGAAAATCCGATTCATGAAGTCCATAAATATCACAGGCACATTAGTCACACCAAACAGCATCACTTGATACTCGTAATGCCCATAATGAGTCCGAAATGCAGTTTTTGGAATATCCTCCACCTTCACATGTATCTGGTGATAACCAGAACGTAAGTCAATCTTGGAAAATATTGCGGCTCCTCGCAATTGGTCCATCAGATCATCGATTCTTGGTAGTGGATAATTATTCTTGATCGTAAACTTGTTCAATTGCCGGTAGTCTACACATAGACAAGAAGTCCCATCCTTCTTCTGTACCAACAATATCGGAGCTCCCCAAGGTGATACACTTGGTCTCACAAATTGCTTCTCCAATAAACCCTCCAATTGTTTCTTAAGCTCTGCCAACTCTACTGGCGACATTTTGTAAGGCGCCATAGATATAGGTCCAGCTCTAGGTACCAAATCGATAGAAAATTCAATTTCCCTTTTCGGCGGTAGTCCAGGTATGTCTTCAGGAAGTACCTTAGGAAATTCATTCACAACGAAAATATCCTTCAAAACGTCTTCACACTGAACCTCCAAGGAAGACATCAACAAGTACCCTTAATCTCCTTCCTTCAAACAAGCCTCTACTTGAGTAGCTGTTAGGAATCTAGAATCCTTAATCTCAAGAAAAACTAATGCCTTACTAGCACAGTCTATCAGGATATGGTTAGAAGATAACCAATCCATTCCTAAGATTACATTAATCTTGGAAAGAGGCAAACAAATCAAATCCACATGAAAGATTCTATCCCTAACACATACAGGGCAATTCAAGCATACTTTTGTAGTTATCACAGGCTTATCAGTAGGAGTACTAACACTCAAATCATATGGCAATGTAGTCACAGTCAATCCCAAATGCTCTACACAATCACATGCAATGAAAGAATGTGTTGCTCCCGAATCATATAATACTGTTAAAGGATTACCTTCAATAGCACACTCCTCCATTATCAAGTCCTCGGATTTAGCGGCTTCTTCCCTGCTCATTGTATACACTCGACCACCCTCTTGTGGCCTTGCAGTGCGAACACTTCCCACAAATGGTTCCGCCTTCTGCTGATCACACTCTCTAGAAAAATGTCCAGGCTTTCCACATCGATAACAAATCACCCTCTTATGCTGATAGTCCTTGGTGAGATGTCCTTTCCCATACTTAAAACTTTTAAGTGCAGAAGGTCCAGTTGAAACTGCCCTACTGCCACTTGAATTTCCTCTAAATGATTGTTGCCGATTCTGACCTCCAACTGGTCTGGCATATGGTTTCTGTTGGTAACGGCTGCCATCGCTACTCTTTCCCCTTTGGAACCCCGTAGGTCCAAAGTTCTTATTCCTAGCCTCTTGCAGATGATCAATTTCTTCGACTTTGCAACATTTGTCCAACAATACTAGAAACTAATCTATATCCACAGTTGCTAAAGCTCGCTTGATGTCAAGCCTCATTCCCTCTTCGAACTTCCTACACTTCCACTCCTCATCTGGGTGTATTTGGAAGTACCTCAAAACTTAGACAAGCTTTCGAATCTTGCAGCGTACTCACTTACAGATATTGCTCCTTGTCTCAAACTAAGGAATTCCATCTCCTTAGCATGCCGAACACTAGCTGGGAAATACTTCCCCAAAAACTTTTGTTTAAAGAGCTGCCATGACACAACTCTCCCTTTAGCTTGAATCCATCTCCGGGCTCCTGCCCACCAAGCCTCTCCATCACCGACTAGCACAAACGTCGCGAAAGTAAGTTTCCTTTCATCAGTACAACCCATGCCTTCAAATATCTTCTCCAGTTCTTTGATCCACAGATCAACCTTCTCTGGATTAAACTCTCCATGAAATTTCGGTGGGTTGTTCCTCTGAAATTTCGACAAGCTGTGAGCATCATCAGTTGCTCTTTGGTTTTGTTGTGCAACAACCTCAGCCATTCGTTGTATTGCTGCTACATCTGCAGCCATGTTCTGATTATCGTCGCTGACATTTCCAGCTCCTGCCCTCGCATTCATATGTCCTCTTCCTCGTCCAGCCATTTCATTATCTCAAATAAACTGAACAACACAAAGAAGAGTTAAGTCAATTTTCCAAACAATATTGTTTTCTTTCAGAAAACAAACACAGAGAATCACACAACTTAAATAAGACAAACCTAACCACAAACCCAAAAGACTCTAACTTGGGCACTGATACCAACTAATGTAACACCCTCCTTAGGGCATCACACTTCACGTTATTTAGTTACCAAATTATCCCTTCATTTGTATTCGTGCTTGTAATAGAAATACGAGTTGGAAAATTTCTTAATAACAATAAATTAAACTTAGCAGAAAATAAAAGCATTACAACATCATATCAAATAATTCACATAATATATATACATACACAAGTCTAGTATTGTCATACTTAAATAATTACAAACTAGACTTTCAAAACATTTAAACTTTAAACTTTAATTTAAACTATTATACTACGCAAGTCTTACTAGACAGCAGAACCCTCAGACGGGCCCTCCTCAGATTCCTCAGCATATAGGAATCCAGCTTGATGTGAAGTCCTACGGACAGGTGTTCGAGCAGACGACACAATACTGACCTCACTAGGGGTACGGTAGTATGTCCCCCAGTACTGCCTAATAGATATAGGAAACTCTAGTTATACATAAATATTAACACTAAAGTAATGATGTCCTAGTTGTTGTTTACTCAATCTAATATTTAGGTCACCCAAGTAGTAGATACGCTCTCTATCCAAATCAACGTTTCATGCCTCTGATCCTCCAAGAAATGTCAACCTCATGTAACCAAGGAAACAATGCATCTCCATCTCTTCAAAACTCAGCGTCCTCAACTGGGATCTGCTCTTCCTCAACTTCTCGCTCAACTTCTTGCTCAACATCTTTTAAATTATAAATACAATATAGAATAGATATACAAAGAGGTGAGATTACTTACGCCATTACCAGTATGGTAGCAATGAAGATAAACACATACAATATCTCATACAACTATCATACTATAATTATAGTTATGCCACTAACATCATTATCATCACAAAACATGTAATATACCATAATTACAATCATGCCATTACCAATAACCAAATATTCAATAATTTAATTATCATAAACCATAATTATGATAATGCCCTCAATAACTATATGTATGCACACAGACTCCATTTCTTACTCCATAGAGCTAAAACTCAAGTCGGATAGAGTGATCAAAAAGATTTGTAAATACCAACATGCCTCAGACCACGTGCTCAATCTTGCACATCTAGCATATACACGACAGTCTTTATCAGATCTTGATTAAGAATAGTGTCTCGGTTAAGATCATTGGTGTGTTGCGTCGGTCTAACCTACGGCACAGAAGAGCTACCAACTGCCCATTGTAGGCAACCCGCACCCCAATGCCCCCAAGGTCAACGAGTGACTTACACTACGCATATCGCACCCACTCAAGAGGTGTAGTCTCTCCTAAGCAACTAGCCTCATACAGTCCATTGGACCTTTCCAATGCATGTACTATGCACCATTCACAGTTCAATTTCATTATCACATATTCGGGGTTTATACATTAACCCTACAGTACCTTTACTGTAATTTTATCGCGTAGTCATATTTTTGCATTTTCTTAATCGCGTAGTGATTTTTCAACGTTTCTCAATCACATAAATATTTTTCATACGTTTTAAATCCAAAAATACTATTTTTCTCATTTAATACTAAAATTTCACTTTATTTTCCATATTTGCATAATAGCCCCTCAAAAACATAATATTTACATTATAATCCTCATTTAAATAATATTTTCACAACAGTCCCTCATAAAATTCATATTTACAAAATAGTCCCTCTTTTATAAAATATTTGTAATATGACCCTTTTAAAAATAATATTTGTAATATGATCCCTCTCAAAATAAGTATTTATACAATGGCCCCTCATTTAAATAAAAATTACAATATGGTCCTTCTTAAAATATTAATTACAATTTTGTCTCTCTTTTATAAAAATTTGTAGTATAACCCCTCTAAAAATTGGTATTTGTAATTTTTCCCCAAAAATGATATTTCTTTCTTTTACTTCACATATTACAGTTCAAATTTTACGAACGCGCTTCAAAACCCGTAGGGCGAGCTATACGTCAATAAACTTCAAGTATTGACACTCATTTTATTTCATAACCTATTTATTTAATTATATCTGATTATTTTTCCAAAACCATTTTGCTTGCTACCTTCAAACTTGTTCAAATTCATTTCCTTTTCATTTAAATCCTTAACTCTCATTTGAATCCATCATTTTTCAGGACTTTGGTCCTCTAAACCCTAGTATGGCTGTGAGCCTCATTGCTCTTTGGAGCATTCATATAATCGTTTCATCATGTTGTTCACATCCTAATTTATACATACACTTGCATGTATTCAAAATTATCCATACAAGTATATATCAAAGCATTAGACATATTAGCACATATGCAATCACAAAAATAAAACCATAAACACCACAACAAAAATTAAAGAAGCATTAAACAATAGGTGAATAAACCCTTATGGATTTTTCACCACACACAATCATCTTCTCACCACCAAAACATGATTGGTGAGGTTAAATCTCTCTCTTACCTCTTGAAGACAAGTCTTTCAAGCTCTTCTCCTTCTCCTTGATTTTGTATAAACCACAAACAATTCCTAAAAATTCTTAAACAATTAATAAAATCACATACAAAGCTTAATCATGATAAATAATGGAACAAACATGGTTTAGAAAATCACAAACTAAATTTTAAACCATGAAAACCAAAGTTTACCTTTAGAAAAGTAAACCAAACTTGGATTTTGAAGCAGTTAGAGTGGGATTTTGATGAAACTTCCTAAATGATAAGTGTTTAGGAGGTTGTTTAGGTTTAGGAAATGATGAGAGTAGAAATTATAGAAGATGGATAGGGTATGTAGGTGTTGGAGCCGAAATTAGAGAGAGAAAATGGAAGGAAAATGATGCTTGGTGTTCTTGGGAATTTGAGAGAAAAGGAAGCTAAGTCTTTTTAGGTGAGAGAAAGCAAATATTGAGAGTGAAATTGGAAGTGGGCTACCATGTGAGTATAGGAGAGATTAAAGGGATTTGCATGAAATAAAATATCCTATTTGTGTTCACACTTGAAGCACATGGCTTGGTCATCTTTTGGTCATCAAATTGTCATGTAAGATGGTTCAAGAACCTTGGAGAAGTCTCCCAAGGCTGCATGGCCGTGTGGCTCTAGGGTGTTTAGAGACTAAATTTAACTCCACTTAATGCTTAATTGCATGCTAATTAACTAGCTAATTAATTAGGTTAAGTTCCCTAATTACTCTTAATTAACATTCTAATTACATAACTTAATTAATTAAATATGTAATTACATATATCATAGCTTCTAAATAAAATTAGGTTATGTAATTAGTAATTAGATTATAACTAATTAATAATTAGGTTAGTTTACTTAGTTTGTTAATTAGGCCATTAAGATGATTAATTTAGGTTTAATTAGCTACTAAGTAAAAGTCAAGTCATTATTGTTGACTTCTTCTTAGCCATTGAAATCAACTTAGTTTCCTATCCATTGATCTAATCTAAGGTGGATATTACTTAGTGATTTTATCAGGATTCATTTCACACCATTGATCTGATCAACGGTTATGATCAAAAACATTTAAGTCATACTTTTCATCTGATGGTCCACAACAAAGTCTATGCTCCTTTATTTGACCACTTCCTATTGGACAGAAAAGTCTAGCCACCTATTTTGACTGATTCCTATTGGTTCGTTTTAATTTAGCTTACAGAAAATATTCTAAGCACATTTTCTGTCAATTGAACTATACCAGGTCAAATAAATTATAGCAGAAGCTGCCATAATTAAAATAGCAGATATTTATTCATGAAATATTTTTATTTCACAGATAAATTTTAAAAATTAAAAGATTCTTTTCTGTATCACTCGGATTTGGGTTTAGTAAGATCTTCTGCCTCCGAATAAATCAGATAAGAATTTTTCTAGCCCAAAAATTATTATTTTCCTGACCTGGAGCAAATTACACAAAACGATCAAAAATTATCTCAGAACAGTCAAATTATTTTTATAACATACAAAAAATACAAAACAGTGTAATTCTGCTATTAATGTTAACATAGTCAGATTTTAGGGTGTTACATATAGAATAAGAAAAAACAACACAAATAACTAAAAAGCTAAAAACTCTAAAAGACTCAATTTTCAATTATAATGAAGAATGCAAAATTTTACAAGCAAGAAGAGCAACCTAAGATTTAAGGGATCAAAACATTCATGAAGAAACATTTATTCACATCTCAAACCAACAAGCAAAGTAGTTTTAATTTGATAAGCATGAATCAAGAAGGATAGATCCTCATAAGATACACTCTCAATCCCCCTAGTGTTTAAAAGGTAAGTATTTCACTCAATTCAACCCATGAAAATTACACTACCATAAGCTTGCTTATCTTCTACTTCTCCACTACTCAAATACATACACATAAAAATCAAGAGGACTTCTTCAATCTTGTAATTAGGTCAAGGTAAGGAAAGGAAACAATATAGATATGACAAGTTAAACACCCAAGAGAATAAAGGAGCATTGGGGAGGAACTCAAATGACAAGCAACAAGCATGAAATTTTATCCCTCCAAATCCATATATTACACATTCTCTTTACATATTTTCTTCTCTTATTTATTTATTTTTTTCTTTTCTTTCACAACCTTTCTTGCATTTATTCTTTTTCTTTTTTTCTTTTTTTTTTTTTTTCACATTCTATTTTGTTTTCTTTTCATTTGGCTCTTTTCTTTCTTCCACCAAACACTTTGTATATTGCACATCAATTTACACAACTCCCACACTTAAACTACTAATTACCCACAAGCAAAAGAGCTTCTCCAATAAAAATGAACCAATGCTCTCCTATTCCTTAAGGTAAGGTCAAATCATGATTTTTCACATAACACAAATAATGAGCTAAGACAAAGAATAGGCTAATAGGCTCAAGAGGATAAATCAAAGGGAAATAATGCAAGGTTGGCTGTTTGGCTAAATTAGCTAATTAAAGAAAGAATGACTCAATCATGTTTATGCATGCAAGTGAAAATGTAGCCTAAAAAAGAATCAAAGCAAGTTCTAGAGTTATCAATTGACATGGGTGAAAATCACACAAGAAATTAGAGAATGGTGCAAATGTCAAATCCACCAATAGGCTCAAAATCTTACAAGGTATGCATCTATCAAACTCAATCCACCAATCAAACATCCAAAACATAGCATGTCAAATTTAAGAAGAAAATTTATTCAATCATGTTTATGAACTTTGAATTTTAATTACTTCAAACTCATAAACTTTACAAATCACAAAACATCATTGGAAGACGATTAAAAACACACATTTTTTCTTTAAAAATAGAAAACACAATTAAAAATAAAAACATAATTAAAATAAAGAAATAGAAACAAATAGTAGAAAAATAACATAAATAGGTATAAACAAAAATAGCGAGAAACAAAAAATTAAAACAGAAATAGAATATACAATAAAAAATAATAACAGAACAAAAACAACAAAAAATGAAATTTAACAAGAGAAACAAAAGAAACATAAAAAATAGAAACACTAAATTAAAGATAGAAATGAATTTAAATGTAGAAAAAGAAAATAGAAATAAAATTGAAACAGTAAAAAAATAGAATGCTAAAATTTCTCCCCCACACTTAAATTTTAAATTGTCCTCAATGTAAAGCTCAAAAGAAAAATAACATCCATCAAAATCATCAACTAATCTAGGACAAGTAAAATAAATGAGAGAAAGAAAGAAATGTCCCTATCCAGGGAAGAGACTTCCACCAGGGTCCCATTGCTTGAAGTGTGATGACCAAGACCAAGTTAGCTTGAAGTATGACTTGTAGCATGAGAGCTTCCACCGAGGTCCTATTAGCCTTCCTTAATTTCCTTGGCTTTACCACTAGAATACAATATGTGTACTTTATCAACTTCATTTTCCTTGTTTATGTTGGACCATGGCCCAAAAACAAAATTCACCACAGTAGTGACCGCCATCCAGTGCTGGGGCTCGTCTCCCTTCTCTGAAAATTCTTCAATGGCTTTCAGCTCAAGGGTAGGTGGTTACTGCACAGAAAGTATTAATCTAGTTGAAGAAATTAATTTTGCTAATTTAACTATAGCATCACCTGTAATCTGTGTATAATATTCCAAAACAACATGATCATATCTCATAGAAGAAAGAAATTCAGAAAATGCAGCATCATCTCCCATAACAGTGAAAATTTTAGAACATGTAGCACACATACTAGTCTCATCACAATCAGAAACAACATATAAAGAATATCCAGGAAAATCAACACGATCCAGAAATCCCAGAATTTCAGGAAATTCAGCTAGCATATCAATATGCATATCATCAATAAGCAAATAAATGACATCTATCTGAAAAATAGAATGCTCTTCTAAAGGATATTTCATGGCATCAAAGATATTGAATTGAACTATGTTATCCCCAAATTCCATGGAAAGGGTACCAGCATGCACATCAATCTGAGTTTTTGTAGTTTTCAAGAAGGGTCTACTTAAAATCAATGGTGGCTGACTAGATGCAGGTTCCTATTCCATGTTCAGAACATAAAAATCTACTGGAAATATTAAATTATTTACCCTTACTAAAACATCCTCAAGCACTCCTACAAGATGAGTTGTGCACCTATTTGCTAGCTAAATGATAACTCTGGTGGGCTTTAACTCTCCAATCTGCAGGGATTTAAAGACTAATTATGGCATCGCATTGATCAAAGCATCCAAATGCAACATTGCATGAGTGAATTTCTAGTTGCCTATTATGCAAGGAATGGTGAATGTTCTAGGATCCTTTCATTTAGGAGGTATATTTGGTTAGATCAAGGCAGAAACCTTTTTTCACATGCTCACTTTCTCATTTCCTTTCAACCTTCTCCTATCAGTGCACAACTCCTTCAAGAATTTGACATACTTTTGTATTTGCTTGATTGCATCCAGAATGAGAATATTGATTTCCACCCTCCTGAATGTCTCCACGACTTCTCTTTTTATTTCTGCTTGCGCTATCTGCTTGGACTGTGTGACCCTATTTGGGAAAGGTAGTGGAATGGCTAAGTCTAAATTCTCTGCACATTTCTTCTGTCATAGATCTCTGGACTGAGTTATTCATTTTCTATGAATTTTGTTGTTTGTGGTCAATCTTTGGTTGCTGCACTGGTAGCTCTGGTTGTGGTCGACACCATCAACTTCTCTGCCACTTCTTAAGGTAATGGCATTCACATTACCTATTGGGTTATTGATTATTCGTGAATGCAATTGGCTCGACCCTTTACTTTTCAGCTCACTCACAATGGTTGTCAACTGTCCAATTTGAGTTTGTAGATTCTGAATGGTGGCATTGACATTCTACTTGAACTAAATATTGTTTATGGCAATCTGTTTCATCAAATTATCCAATGATGGCTCAGCTGGAGTGGCTTGGATAAACTGTTGCACAAGCTGTTACTGTCTATATGCAAGTGGTTGGTGGTTGTGGTCGACTAGGACCATCAACTTCTCTGCCACTTCTCAAGGTAATGGCATTCACATTGCCTATTGGGTTATTGATTATTTGTGAATGTAATTAGCTCGACCATTGACTTTTTAACTCACTCAAAATGGTTGCCAATTGCCTAATCTGAGTCTGTAGATTTTGAATGGTGGCATTGACATTCTGCTGGAACTAAATGTTATTTATGGCAATCTGTTTCATCAAATCATGCAATGATGGCTCGGCTGGAGTGGCTTGGATAAACTATTGCACAAGTTGTTACTTTCTAAATGCAGGTGGTTGGTATTTGTTGCTAGGATCTATAGCTTGGTATCTAAATTACTGTTGTTACTGACCAGAATTCACATATCTCAGGTTAGGATGGCCCTTTAGCCAGGGTTATAAGTACTAAAAAATGGATCATATCTGGCTACTGCTGTGACTACTGATATTGGGGTCCTCCAGGAAAAAAGTCTGCTGTAGCAACAGGATAGGCTTGGGTAGTAGAATTATTTTCCTAAAGTGTTGGACAAGCATTTGTAGGATGAGATGGACAAGATCAAATTCCACATAGCCTTACAGGCTCTTATACCGAAACTAGTACTTATTGTCCCATTGCTAATTGCCGCACCAGTGAGGTTAACTCATCAAGCCTATTTTCCATCCTCTTCTGGTCTACTTGAGCCATGCAGATCTTATTTACACCTCTGTTTGGAGTTACTATTCTTGTCCCAAATTGCTGTGAATTGGAAGTCATGTTAGCGATCAAGTCTCTGGCAGTAGTAGGGGTCTTATCCACCAAAGCTCCTCCACTGGCAGCATCAATCATGCTTTTGTCCATTGGCATCAGTCTCTCATAAAAGTATTGGATCAACAATTGATCACTGATTTAATGGTGTGGATAGCTTGAACACAACTTTGTGAATCTCCCAATACTCATGCAAAGTTTCACCTGAAATATGTCTAATGCCATATATGTCTTTCCTAATTGTAGCAGCTCTGGAGGTAGGGAAATTTTTTTCTAAAAATAGTTTCATCATATCATTCTAGCAAGTCACAGAACTTAGTGAAAGATAATAAAGTCAGTCCTTGGCTGCATCAGCAAGGGAGAAGGGGAATGCTCTCATCTTGATGTGTTCTTCATGGATGCCTTGAAGTCTCATGGTTGAGCACACAACATAGAACTCTAATTGGCTGTTGAACAATGAATACATATTTTGATTATAACAAACATGAAGATGATGATAAGATCAAATCAAAGATCAAGTTCAAAAGAAGATTAAATGGTATAGCTTATAGGATTTAGGGTCTTTATGTAAGAAGTCTTCTAGATATCTCAAATATATTTTTAAATCTTTAAAAATGGTTTTAATATGCTAAAATACCCAACAAACAAGTTTTGAAAAGTTATTTATGGTGATAGTTCAAATCTATGAAACATTGACCTTTGATTACTCTTTTGATCATAACTTTCAAAATATTTTAATTTTTGTTCTGAAACTTATTTCATTTAAAAATAAACTCAAAGATCTTTCCAATGACTGGTCATTTGCATTAAACGAATAAGAAATGAACAAGTTATGACCATTTAAAGTCAGTTTTTGAAACCAGAGTAGTTTATTCAAATAAAGGATATGTTATTCGAATAAAAACATTTAAAAATGTTTCAAAACATGTTTTTTAAATATTTATTCAAATAATTAAAGGGTTATTTCAAATAATAAGCTCTAGAACCAATTTCTTCTATACTTTAAAAGGTTTATTCGAATAACAAATATGTTATTCGAATAAAGGCATTTAGGAACGTAACTTTTGAAAGAATTTATTTGAATAAGACTTGGCTTATTCGTATAAACACGGACAGAAACACATAACAACTATTTTCTAAGCATTTAATGTGATATTAAATGATACCCAACGACTATTTTCTCAAGAACACTATAATTACATGTTTTGGGGTCATCTTTCATGATTTAATTCGTATTTCATATTTTTCACTATTTCCTGTGCTCTTTTTGCCAAAATTTGAGATACCTTAGAGAGCTTGATAGAGCTTCAAGTTGTGATATTTACTCTTGTGAAAGTTTTTCTTTTCTTCTATATCTTGATTCATTGTAAAGAGGGTGAGGTATCCCTCAAAGAAATTGTAAGGGTGAGGTATCCCTGACTGTCAAGGCTCAAGCATGAGGGTGAGGTATCCTAAGGTGTGAAGAGTGCTCTGAGTTGTAAAGGTTTTCAAGCACCTGTTCAAGCTTGAAGTGATAGTGAAAATATCGGGTGGTTTACTTGAGGTCTGGACGTAGGCCACAAGTGGTTGGTGGCTGAATAAGGATAAATATTGTCTTTGCTTCTCCAAACTCAAACTCTTTTATATTTATGTTTTAATTTCATATATTTGCTTGAATACTTTTTGCGTGGGTTGTTCATTTACAGGTGCATTTTTCTATCTTCTTTATTCGTTCATTTTAATTGATAAACAGCTTTAAAGAAAATTGATTTTCAAGTGTTTGATAAAAGTTTTTAAAGAGTTTCTATCTCCTTTGCATTTATGCCTTAATTATATATGCTTAAGTTAAATTTGACATTTAGCTTATTTGCTTGATTTATCCTATAACCCAAGATTGTTTTTGAGTAATCTACAATAGTTAGACTTTTTTCGTTGCATGTGTTGATTGAAATTATCAAAATGTATAATTTGCTTATGTTGTTTTAAAAACTTGTAATTACCTAATTCACCCCCTCTTAGGTGATGGTTGCCATGACTAACAAGTGGTATCAGAGCTTCGTGCTCTATTGAAAACTTAGCCCCTTAGAGTTAAAGATCCTTGTTTATTGGCAACCTTGAAAGTTTTTTAAAATGGAAGGTTTTGAAATTGATAAACCACTATTCTTTGATAGTGTACATTTTGTTTATTGAAAAGTTAGAATAGAATTTTATATGCAATCTATCGATTTAGATTTGTGGGATGTTGTGCTAAATGAATTTTTTCCTAAACTAAAACTAACTTGGAATGCCTATGATAAGAAATGTTTTTCTTTGAACATTAGAGCTATGCAAATTTTGAGAAATGGTTTGAATGATGAAGCTTATGCTTAAATTAAAAGTTTATCTAGTGCTAAAGATATATGAGATGCTCTTGATGTTATTTATCTTGCTAACAATGATTTTTTGCATAAAATTGTATATAGAGAGCAAGAAGAGCAAAAGTCATTGAAGGAATCTTGTTATGAAAAATATCCTCAAAATAATGTTCAAAGAGGTGGTAAAACAAAACCAAATGGTATATACTCTTGAAGCCTTGATAGGAAAGAATGAGGATGATGATTCCCGTGAAGAGTCATTGATGCAAGAAATTGAGATAACCTCTCACTTGACTCCAAAGAATTTTGAGGTAAATGATACTTATCTTGATTATGGTCCTTCCTATTATGAGCTACAATGTGTATATGATGAATTGTGTGATGATTTATTGAATTTAGAGAAGAAAAACTTATCTTGTTTGGAAAACATTTCCTCTATTGAAAATGAAATTGAGACTTTGAAAAATGAATATATTTTTCTTAATGAGGAAATGCCTTTGAAATGTGAAACCTCAACTTCTTATGAAAAGTGCATTGATTTAGAAAATCAAGTTGAGGACTTATATTCTAAATTCTCCAAAGCTAATGATTCTAATTGCTTACATTCTATACTTGTTAATGAGAATAAAATTAATGTTATTCCACATAAAAATTCAAGCAAGGCTTATGGCAAAAATAGTTTAGAATATAAAAACTACAAAAGGCTTAAGTTTTCTAAAAATGATCTTCAAAGGACCAAGCCGTCATTAAATTCAATTGTTTGTAATTTTTATGGTCATCTAGAACATATTTCTCATTTGTGTAATTATAGAAGAAATCTTTATATGAGAAATAGTATGATATGGGCTCCTAAAGATCTTAAAGGCCTTATTACTAACATTCAAGGACCCAAGATGAAGTGGGTACCAAAATGTTCTCCTAGTGTTTCAATTATACAAAAATTTTCTCAAAAGGATGGACAAATTGGTCAAACGAAAGAGGAATCATCAAGGAGAATGCTTCCAAAGCCCAATGGTAGAAACTTTGGTTAAAGAAAGAAGATGACTTCAACCAAAGCTTCTTAAGTATAAAATGTAGAACTTGTAAAGTTCAAGACTCCAAAAGAGAAGCAATGGATAAGAAAAAGTATTTTCTCGATTACCAAGGCCAAGGTATCAAAAGCTTTTACTTCTTATGCACACTCATATATAAAGTCAATGAATTTGAGGTATATTCCTTGTAGGCCTTAAGTGATTGATTGAATCATGTGTACTTGGTAAAAATTAAATATTAGATATAACACATGATTATATTCATTCTTGTTACACCATTTGCTCACTATCTCACATATTTCTTGATCATAGGGTATTCTATGACTGTGTATTCTTTCTAAGCTTTAAATTATCTATATATCATGAAAATAAGCATGTTATTGGTTATGTACTCAATGATAATTAATTATTTAATTTATTGTGCTTAGTTTACATTCTATGAAAAAAAATTAATTTTTATGAGAGTATAATGGATTAATAGTCAAAAACTAACACACACGAACCTAAGAAAATTTGGGTACCAAAAGTAAAAAATTGAAGTGTGTTGTAGGTGTGCTTGTTGAAGGCCAAGAGCTGACCTTAGCATCTTGAAAGTAGCTACTCCAAGTACAAATACTAGAAATAATTTCAAGCTCTCTTCCTTGTCTTCATAAAGCTTGGACTTGCAATCTTTGGATAAGTGAAACTTATATTATGCTTTTCTAGCTTTATGTCTTGAAAATATTTCTACATGTTAATATGCTAGATAAAGTATGCTCCTTGTTTGAAATTACATATCTAATGATAATATCCTTGAACTTGAGTTTTTGATCAATCATACATATAATTGAATAGTTGTGTTTATTGCTTTATCATTGATTTATTACTCTTGAATTATTACTGACTTGAGCATTAGAGGTATCCCAAAACCTGTTTTGCAAGTATCTTTACTTTAGGTATGTTTCTATCCCTGCATTTGCATGTTATTATTTTTCTGATAATTTTATTCGAATAACCCTGTGGCTATTCAAATAAGTAAAGTCTGCTGCTCAAAATAAAGTGTTGTGTATCTGTGTTATTCGAATAACATTCTATTTATTCAAATAACCTGAACCCAGCAAGCATAGTCTAAATGTCTCATATCTGTGATATTCGAATAAAATTAACTTTATTCGAACAAACTAATATCTAAATCATTTTCTCACAGCTTTTGGCTTCTGCCTTATTCGCATAAAGCCTAGTTTATTCGAATAATACTCTTTTAATAGAGGCCAATATTCTCTTGTTCTATTCGTATAACCAGTTGGTTATTCGAATAAATGTAATTGGCTAGTATCTCATGAAGAATGTGTTTTGATGATAACAAACTTAAAGATGTTGCAAGATCAAGTCCAAGACTCTCAAGACCGTCAAGTATAGCTTTTAGGACTTCAATCAATTTGTAAAGGTATATAAAGATTCACAATTGCTCAATCTTACATTTCAAAATAGCACACAAGCTTCCAAGGCTTCAATATGGTTTTTAATTTCCAAAGAAACAACCATCTCGTGTCCATAAGCTTACAAGATCATATGGAATCAAGAGCATCTTTTAAAAAAAAAAGCTATAAAATATGTTTTTCATGTATTATTCGAATAAGGGGTTCCTTATTCGAATAACACAAGTCAGAGATTCCAAATAATCTTTCAGGAAAAGAATTATTCAAAAAAACCCTGTGTTATTCGAATAAATAGTTCAAAAAATATTTTGGCACGAATGAGTTATTCGAATAACAAAGTGTTATTCGAATAACACATCTCCAAGAAATCATTTTATTAAATGGTTATTCGAATAACAGATTCGTTATTTGAATAACAAGCCTTTCCAAAAAATCATATATTTAAATGGTTATTCAAATAACAAACATGTTATTCGAATAACAAGTTCCCAGGAAATCAAAAATTCGAATGGGTTATTCGAATAACATGAGTGTTATTCGAATAACATGTTTTCCTAGAAGCCATATATTTAAATGGTTATTTGAATAACAAAGATGTTATTCAAATAACACATTATAGAGGAAAATACGCTTATGCTATTTAAAGCTTTATTCGAATAAGGATTCTCTTATTCGAATAAGAGAGCTTTCCAAAAACAGAAATTAACGGATAGTTACGTAGCATTTAATGCTCCAACCACCTCCCAACGAATCTAATCTTCAATGGCTTATAAATACAAGTTGTTGGGCATTTATGAATGTTAGACAATCAATCTGAAAAACCTTGGTTGAGCATTAAAAATGAGTTTCCATATTTTCTCCATTAATACTCTATTTTTGAGCGTAAACTATGAATCCGATATCCATTGTACTTCCATTTGTATTATCTGCTCTTTGAAGAGAGTTTCTACCTATTAAATCTTTGTATAATCTCTAGAGAGGGTGAGGCATCCCTCCAAACTGTAAAAGGGTGAGGTATTCCTTGGAAGTAGAGGCTCAAGCATAAGGGTGAGGTATCCCAAAGTGTTGAGTGCTCAAAGTTGTAAAGGTTGTCAAGCACCCATTGAAGCTTGAAGATATAGTGAAAAATCTCAAGTAGTTGCTTGGGGACTGGACGTAGATCACAAGTGGATTGGTGATCGAACCAGGATAAATCATTGTGTTTATTTTCTCTAAACCCTTCTCTTTACTTTGTGCACTGTTTTATTGAATTGCTTGAATATTGTTTCCTTTGGCTATCACATTTATAAGTAAAAGTGTTTATCTCATCTATTCAATCATCTCTAATCATTCAATAGCTTCAATGAAAATTGATTATCAAACGATTTGTGACAGATTTGCGAACTTGTTTTACATACTCAATTCACCCCCTTCTTGAATATTGAGGCCACTTGGTAACAAGTGGTATCAGAGCTAGACTCTTGTATAAAGAGCTTAGTAGCTTCAAGAGAAGTGATAGCTTCAAATGGTTTTTGAAATGAAGGTTCTTCTATAAACAGACCTCCTTATTTCAATAGGGATGGTTATGCCTATTGGAAAGAAAGGATGAAAATTTTCATTGAAGCTATTGACTTAGATGTGTGGGATACCATTGAAAATGGTGCTTTTATTCCCACACAAACTAAAGATGGTGTGAAATTTTATACACCTAGAAATGAATGGACCGATAATGATAAAAAAAAGGTTCAATACAATTTGAAAGCCAAGAATATCATCACTATATCCTTGGAGTATGATGAATTATTTAGGGTGTCAAATTACAATACTGCAAAAGAAATGTGGGATACCTTAAAAGTAACTCATGAAGGTACTAGTGAGGTTAAGCGATCTCGAATAAGCACTCTTACTCATGAATACGAATTGTTTAGAATGAACCAATGTAAGAGTATTCAAGATATGCAAAAGAGGTTTACTCATATTATTAATCATCTTATCTCATTGGGAAAGACATTTCCTAATGAGGATCTTATTAACAAAGTCTTGAGATGCTTAACCAGGAATTAGCCATCCAAAGTAACGGCTATTGCGAAATCAAGAGATTTATCAACTATGTCTCTAGCCACTTTATTCGGGAAGCTTCAAGAACATGAGCTGGAACTAAATAGGCTCAATCAAAATGAAGAGCATGATAAAAAGAAGAAGGGAATTGCACTCAAAGCCACCTCTTCTATAATTGAAGATGATAATGAAGATGGTGAAGAGGATGCTGAAAATATTGAGCTAAGTGAGGAGAATCTTAGTCTCCTTGTGAGAAAGTCTGGAAGATTCCTAAAGAAAAAGGAATTTTAAAGAAGACCACCCTTTCCTTAAAAGAAAGTGTATCACAAAGGAGAAGGATCCTCTACTCCTCTAAAATGCTACGAATGCGAAAAACCGAGGCACATGAAAATGGAGTGTCCTATGTATCTCAAGAAGACAGAGAAGTTTGAGAAAAGGCCTTCCAAAGAAAAGAAAGGAAGGAGAGTATATATAGCTTGGGAGGACAATGACTTAAGCTCTTCCGATAGTTCGGAGAATGAAAAAGCTCATCTTTGTCTCATGGCTCAAGGAGAAGAAAGTGAAGAGAGTGACACCGAGGTAACTTCTTCTAACTTAGAATCTCCACCTTCTTATTATGAATTGCAAGATGCCTTTTAAGAATTGCATGATGAATCTTTAAGACTCACAAAAATAGTTTTATCTTCTAACAAAACAATCTCCTTATTAGTAAACAAAGTCTCTATTTTAAACAAGGAGATAAATGAGCTTAAGATTGAAAATGAGACCTTAGGACTCATTGATGCTATTTCATTATGCATGACTTGTTCCTCACACGATAATACATCCATATCATTACCTTGTTTATCATGAAAAGCTTTTGAAAAAGAAATTGAAGATTTGAATAACACTCTTGCAAAATTTACTTTTAGAAGAGATAACTTAAATGTGTTATTAGGAAAACAAAAATGTGTTTTTCAAAAAGCCAGTTTGGGATTTAATCCAAATAACCATCAAAAGTCTTATAAGAATTTCTTTGTTTCCTCAAAAACTTCAAGTAGTCCCTTTGTCAAATGTTTTCATTGTGGTAAGAAAGGGCATAGTACATCCACTTGCAATGTTAGAAAGAACATAAACACCAAGGTTAGAATCAAAAGGGTTTGGATTCCTAAAGGCACCATGCCTAACTCTAACACACAAGGACCCAAAATAATTTGGGTACCAAAGGTTAAAATTTGAATGTGTGTTGTAGGTGTGCTTGAAGACCAAGAGCTCAAGTTAGTATCTTGATAGTGGTTGCTCTAAGTACATGACCGGTGATGGCTCCAAGTTCTCCTCCCTTACCCACAAGAAAGATGGTCATGTCACATATGGTGATAACAATAAAGGAAAAATTCTTAGAATTGGTAAAGTTGGTAAGATCCATTCATCATCTATTGATAATGTTTTACTTGTTGAAGGACTTAAACATAATTTGCTTAGCATTAGTCAATTATGTGATAAAGGCAATAGAGTTATATTTGATTCTTCTTGTTGCATAATTGAGGGAAATGATGATAAGCAAGTTAAGTTTGTTAGTCATAGGGTCAATAATATATATATAATTAGTCTTGATGATATTTTCTCAAATGATGCTAAATGCTTTATGAGTAAAGAAAATGATTCATGGTTATGGCATAGAAGAATTGCTCACATTCACATAGATCACTTAAAAAAATTAGTTTTTAAAGAACTAGTAATTGGTCTTCCAAAGCTCAAATTTGAAAAAGACAAACTTTGTGATACATGTCAAAAGGGAAAACAAGTAAAGGTCTCTTTTAAAGCTAAAAACATGGTTTCAACTTCTAGACCTTTACAACTTTTGCACATGGATCTTTTTGGTCCCTCTAGAACTATGAGCTTTAGTGGGAATTACTATGCATTAGTAATTATGGATGATTTTTTTAGATTTACATGGACATTATTCTTAGCCCACAAAAATGATGCTTTTCAATCATTTAAAAAGCTTGCCAAAGTTATCCAAAATGAAAAAGGTTTTTGTATTGCATCCATAAGAAGTGACCATGGTGGTGAATTTGAAAACCATGAATTTGAAACTTTTTGTGATGAACATGGCATTGAGCATAATTCTTCTGCCTCTAGAACACCACAACAAAATGGTGTTGTAGAAAGGAAAAATCGATCTTTAGAGAAAATGGCAAGAACTATGCTCAATGAGGCCAACCTTCCTAAGTACTTTTGGGCGGATGCGGTTAACACCACTTGTTATGTTATGAATAGAGCCCTAATTAGGCCAATTTTAAAGAAAACACTATATGAATTGTACAAAAGAAGGAAGCCAAATGTGTCACATTTTTATGTGTTTGGATGTAAATGTTTTATTTTGAATAATAGAAAGGATAACTTGGGGAAGTTTGATGCAAAATCTGATGAGAGAATATTCATTGGCTATTTTATACATAGTAAAGCTTTTAGAGTCTATAATAAACGAACTATGACCATAGAGGAGTCTATACATGTTACATTTGATGAAACTAACCCAAATGAGTCGAGAAAGGAGCTTGTTGATGATGTTACAGAAATCTTCGCAAAAACACACTTGGAAAATCAAGAGAAATAGTCCAAGAAGCAAGAAGAGAGACTCCTTGATTACTCATGGCAAAAGGATTCAGAAAACATGGATCTACCCAAGGAATGGAGGACATCAAGATATCACTCTCTCGACAAGGTGATAGGTGATGTATTAAAAGGGGTAATCACTCGAAACTCACTTAGAGATGCATGTAATCACTTAGCTTTCGTCTCTTAAGTTGAACCTAAAGACATAAATGAGGCCATTAATGATGAACATTGGATCTTGGCCATGCAAGAAGAACTAAACCAATTTGAGAGAAATCAAGTTTGGGAATTAGTTCCAAGGCCCAATGATCATCCTATAATTGGCACCAAATGGGTCTTTAGGAACAAACTTGATGAAACAAGCTTAATAATAAGAAACAAAGCTAAGTTTATAGCTAAGGGCTATAATCAAGAAGAAGGCATAGACTATGAAGAAACTTATGCTCCCGTAGCTAGATTAGAGGCCATTAAAATGTTACTTGCATATGCTTACATTATGGATTTCAAACTCTATCAAATGGATGTCAAAAGTGCCTTTTTAAATGGTTTTATACAAGAAGAAGTGTATGTGGAACAACCTCCTGGTTTTGAGGATTTTGAAATGTCCAACCATGTTTTTAAACTGAAAAAAGCCTTGTATGGTTTGAAACAAGCTCCTAGAGCTTGGTATGAAAGGTTGAGCAAATTCCTTTTAGAAAAAGGTTTTTCTAGAGGCAAAGTTGACACTACCATTTTCATAAAACACAAAATGCATGACATACTTCTAGTTCAAATCTATGTTAATGACATTATATTTGGAGCTACTAATAACTCTCTTTGTAAAGAATTTTTAAATATTATGTAAAGTGAGTTTGAGATGTCCATGATGGGTGAGCTTAACTTCTTCCTTGGTCTCCAAATCAAGCAAACAAGAGAAGGAACATTCATAAACCAATCCAAGTATTGCAAGGGGCTGCTCAAGAAGTTTGGAATGGACAATGCCAAGCATATGGCTACTCCTATGGGCACCTCTTGCTATTTGGACAAGGATAAAGGAGGTAAATCGGTAGAAATTACAAAATATAGAGGTATGATTGGCTTACTCCTTTATCTCACTGCAAGTAGGCCTGATATAATGTTTAGTATATGCATGTGTGCTAGATATCAAGCTAATCCTAAAGAATCACACCTAAGTGCTATTAAAAGAATAATGAAATATCTAATAGGCACATCACAAATGGGCTTGTGGTACCCTAAGGGTGCCTCGTGTAGCCTCATTGGGTATTCCGATTCTGATTTTGCTAAATGCAAAATGGATAAGAAAAGCACTAGTGGGACATGCCACTTGCTTGGAAGCTCACTAGTTTCTTGGCATAGCAAGAAACAAAATAGTGTGACATTGTCTGCAACTGAAGCTGAATATGTTGCAGCTGGGAGTTGTTGTGCTCAAATCCTTTGGATAAAGCAACAACTCTTGGACTATGATCTTGAGCTTGATCACATCCCCATAAGATGTGATAATACTAGTGTAATTAATTTGTCCAAAAATCCCATTTTGCATTCTAGGACTAAACATATTGAAATAAGACATCATTTCATTAGAGACCATGCTCAAAAGGGTTATTGTATGCTTGAATTTGTAGAAACCACTAAGTAACTAGTTGACATTTTCACTAAGCCCTTAGCAAAAGAAGCATTTTTCTTTATAAGAAATGAACTTGGTATATTAGACTAATCATGCATAAATTGACTACTTACTGCATAATCCTAAAATCAAAGCATGTTGCTTTCTGCATAATCATTCCATTTTGCTGCATAATCTCTAATTTCTTAACCATATTTGAATCCAATACTGACTTGAGCGTCGGAGATTTCCCCTAAGTTGTTTTGCAGGTGCTCCCTCATGTCAAAAGACTTCTTAAGCAACTCAACACCTTCACAATTTCACCAAAAAAGGTGTAATTCTTGGTAAAATTAGTATTTTTGCACAATTGTGTGATTTGAATCATAATATGATTAGATTATATGCTTGCATGATGATTTGAATTGATTTAAGATGTTCTGGAACTGATTTGAATGGTTTAAAATTGATTATATGTTGTTTGGAATTAAATTGGCATGTCTTTGAACCAAATGAATAATAGAAAATTGATCCTTTACAAATTGATGCGTAAAATTATTTTTTATCAAATGCCCTATTCGAATAAGAAGCCTATTATTGGAATAAAACCTCCCAGTAAAGCCTAGTTAATTCTCTAACATGCCTGTATTATTCGAATAAGGATTCCTTTATTCGAATAACACCTCACAGATTGTGTTATAAAATCTTAATATTAACTAGTTATTCGAATAACCAACTGGTTATTCGAATAAAGCATGTTAGTGGCAAAAATCATTTTCATGTTATTTGAATAACAAAGTATGTTATTCGAATAAAGGATGACAGAAACCCACAACGTTTGAGCTACTATTTATTCAAATAACAACATTGTTAATCGAATAACACTTGGCAGTGAGCCAAGATGCTTCAGGAACCACTTTGTTATTCGAATAACACCACTGTTATTTGAATAACACGCGAGTTATATAAGGATTTCACATGCTTCCTCGCTCATTTCATATGTTTTTATTTTCCCCCCTTCTATTTTTTCTCTTCTTCGTATCACACCCATCTACTCCTTCTCTCCATATCCCACCAAAATTCCACCATGGCATCTTCTTCCAAACGCCCACGTAGCAAAATCGATCCCACCAACAACCACATTGATCTTCGCAGGCTTTCGTCCAATAACGATGATCTCAAACGCTTCAGGGAAGATTTCTGGACTAGGGACATCATTCAGCCCAAATACATGGATCGTTAGTTCTTTGAAGACGATGGAGGATTTGATTTCCTTGATGATCTCTCCCACCAAGGCGTGCTCAATCTCTACTGCTACAAGGACTCCATTTTCCCAGATTTGGTGAAAATGTTCTACTGCAACCTGAAGATAGATGGTCCTAACCTCATCTCTGAAGTAAAGGACGAGGAAATTGTCATCACTCCAGCTGATTGGATGGCATTCTTTAAACTAGAAGCCACGGGTGCTACTGTGGAACCAGATAGCAGACTATATGTGAAGGCATACAATAGAGAGGATGTTGTGTCGCTATTAGTGAAGCCAGGAACAGTTGAGCCTAAGGTTGGTCTGAAGAGTGGGATGCTGAAAAGCCGAGAAAGGTTTATTCACTACTCATACGCGCACATTCTTGCTCCTCGTGGAGGTAACTATGCTTATCTGACTGAGGATGATATTTTTCTTCTTTGGGTGCTGAAGAAGAATTAGAAGATCAACTGGCCAAATTTCATTAGGAAATACATGATGAAGGTCAAGACCACCAAGAATTCTGACCTGCCATATGGCCTGCTTATCTCAGTTTTTTTAAAGAAATATTCACTTCTTAGGCAAACTGAACGGGCAATGGAATTGAACCACTTCAACATCTTTGGGGAATTTACTTTGAAGAAAATGAAGATGGTTCCGGACAATGTTGGAGGCTGGGTATACCCTGATGAACTGGAAGAAGCTGCAACAGATGAAGACATTGAAGATGCCTCTATTCCTACTGATGACCTTGTTCTTGCTGATCAGCTTACTGAAGCTCCTGCTCCAGTAACCTTGGAAGGCATTATGACCACTCTGCTCGATAATCATGCTTACATGGAACACACTTTTTCTATTCTTTTTGACAGAATAGAAGGTGTTGAACGTGAGATTGCTGCCCTGCGAGTTGCACCTCCTGCCCCTGCACCAAACTCACCTCCTCTTCCACCAGACACTTATTTTTTATGTATAGGAATTTAAGATGTTTTGATGTTTCTACTGTATTTTTGGCTGCTTTCACCTGAACTTGTATATCCTTGGCCCTGCTTGCAATAGATGAATAAAATGTTAATTGGCTTCCTGGATGACTTCCCACTTTCTAAGCCTGTTCTTGCCTTATATATCTTTCTAAATGTTCATTGGCTTTCTTGCTGAATGTTATGAAAGCATGTCTGTGAATACTGGATATATGCATTTCTTGCCCTATCTTTTTTATCATGACAAAAGGGGGAGAAGAACGAGCTAAAGTTAAATTGTTAAACTGTACTTAAAGAAAATTATATTTGACAATTTTTGGTTTTGGAGATTATGTTGAGAAAAGACAGATCTGGAAGACTAATCTGAAAATGATCAAGAGACTCCAAAAGAAAGGGGGAGTTACGCATGTCTCTGATAATTTATGCTCCTCTTACAAACTAAAGGGGGAGTAAGTCTCCTTGATTAATCCTGTGAGTTCTAATTTACAAATGAGCTAACTCTTTTCTCAATGGTTGTTTGTCATCATCAAAACAGGGGAGAATGTAATTGGCTAGTATCTCATGAAGAATGTGTTTTGATGATAACAAACTTAAATATGTTGCAAGATCAAGTCCAAGACTCTCAAGACCGTCAAGTATAGCTTTTAGGACTTCAATCAATTTGTAAAGGTATATAAAGACTCACAATTGCTTAATGTTACATTTCAAAATAGCACACAAGCTTTCAAGGCTTCAATATGGTTTTTAATTTCCAAAGAAACAACCATCTCGTGTCCATAAGCTTACAAGATCATATGGAATCAAGAGCATCTTTAAAAAAAAGTATAAAATATGTTTTTCATGTATTATTCAAATAAGGGGTTCCTTATTCGAATAACACAAGTCAGAGATTCCAAATAATCTTTCAGGAAAAGATTTATTCGAATAAGCCCTGTGTTATTCGAATAAATGGTTCAAAAAATGTTTTGGCATGAATGAGTTATTCGAATAACAAAGTGTTATTTGAATAACACATCTCCAGGAAATTATTTTATTAAATGGTTATTCGAATAACAGATTCGTTATTCGAATAACAAGTCTTTCCACAAAACCATATATTTAAATGGTTATTCGAATAACAAACCTGTTATTCAAATAACAAGTTTCCAAGAAATCAAAAAATGTTTTCCCAGAAGCCATATATTTAAGTGGTTATTCGAATAACAAAGATGTTATTTGAATAACACATTACAGAGGAAAACACGTTTATGCTATTTAAAGCCTTATTCGAATAAGGATTCTCTTATTCGAATAAGAGAGCTTTCCAGAAACAGAAATTAACGGATAGTTACATAGCATTTAATGCTCCAACCACCTCCCAACGGCTCTAATCTTCAATGGCTTATAAATACAAGTTGTTGGGAATTTATGAAAGTTAGACAATCAATCTGAAAAACCTTAGTTGAGCATTAAAAATGAGTTTCCATCTTTTCTCCATTAATACTCTGTTTCTGAGCGTAAACTATGAATCCGATACCCATTGTACTTCCATTTGTATCATTTGCTCTTTGAAGAGAGTTTCTACCTATTCAATCTTTGTATAATCTTTAGAGAGGGTGAGGCATCCCTCCAAACTGTAAAAGGGTGAAGTATCCCTTGGAAGTAGAGGCTCAAGCATAAGGGTGAGGTATCCCAAAGTGTTGAGTACTCAAAGTTGTAAAGGTTGTCAAGCACCCATTGAAACTTGAAGATATAGTGGAAAATTTCAAGTAGTTGCTTGGGGACTGGACGTAGATCACAAGTGGATTGATGATCGAACTAGGATAAATCATTGTGTTTGTTTTCTCTAAACCCTTCTCTTTACTTTGTGCACTATTTTATTAAATTGCTTGAATATTGTTTCCTTTGGCTATCACATTTATAAGTAAAAGTGTTTATCTCATCTATCCAATCATCTCTAATCATTCAATAGCTTCAATGAAAATTGATTATCAAACGATTTGTGAAAGATTTGCGAACTTGTTTTACATACTCAATTCACCCCCCTCTTGAGTATTGAGGCCACTTGGTAACAATAAAACTTGGCAGAAAGCCAAGTATAGATGCTGTGTTATTCAAATAACAACAATGTTATTCGAATAAAGCCTAACAGAAAGACATTTTTAGGTGCTGTGTTATTCGATAATAACACTGTTATTCGAATAATGCTTGGCAGAAAGCCAAGTCTGGTTGTTTTCCATAAGTTTATTCAAATAAAGAACATCTTATTCAAATAAACACAGATTATATGAAGGATTCTATTGTTTTACCTTTCATTTCTCAAGAATTTGTTGTATATGTTGAATTCTTTGTAATTGGACTAAATGTAAATGCTTAACTAAATGTAATTGGATATTCTTTTGATGATTATATGTACTTAGCTAAATTGATAAATGAAATGAAGTAGTTTTTGCCCTTGTGAACTCATTTGTTGTTTTATTATTTTGAATGCTTATTTCTTATGAGTTTGGCATAATGACTAACCTCTATGGATCCAAAATTGATGGATACTAAAGAAAGTACTTTGAATTGTATTGTAGGGTGATAACTACCTCAAGCAAGCATTTAAATGGAATAAGATTATTCAACTTGAGGATAATAAAGTTTAAAAGGATTCAACTTTTAAAAAGGATGCAAAGAATCTCTATTCTCTCATGAAAACTTGAAGCTTGGAAGTTAGAGTCACCTACAAAAACTCAAAGAGTACAATTTTGGTGACATCAATCTCTTATCCTTATTTATGATTTAAATTGAATATCATGTGATATTTGGAGAAAAAGAGAGTTATTTTTATGCATTTACATGTCTTACATGATCATTATTTGCCTAAAAATGCTTAAATAAGTTTTAATGATGTTCATGTATTTCTTAATAAACTTGAATCATGCCTTAAAATACTTAAACTATTTTTTTGGATTCAAGTGCATATGTGCTTTATGCATTCTTGTTAGAGCTAACATTGTATGGTTGATAATGTGATACATACTTTACATTATATATCTGATAATACTGTATTTTATATATTTTATAATCCTCTCACTAGGCTTCTTAAGGTTCAATTAAGTTTAATTAAATTGATTTTGATACATTTTATGATATTGAACCTTATTGGATCATTAAAAATATTATTGCATAAATTAACCTGAATTATCTCTTTGGCAGTGTTTATTAAACTGGCTATAAATTGAGTTGTTAATATCTGATTGATGTGATTTTGGTCTTGTAGGAAAGCTAAGACAATTCTCTACAACTTTCATGTTGAACACTTTTCCAAATTCTGAGGTCTAATAGGTGATATTGGGCTTTGAAGTCAGAACAGAGGAGCTGAAATCAAGTCTAAACACTCTGCAGTAATTGGACCATATATTGAGTTCTAGGCATGATTTTGGACTCAAACCAAAGCCATTTTAAAGCAAATATTCAGGCCTACAACTTTCATGAAGACCACTTCTCTCAAAAATGAAAAAATAACTGGACGTGCGATTGTGCATTTGCTAAATTATCATTTAAAAAAAAGAAAAAAATATAATAAAATATGTCATTGATTACGTAACAAACTTAATCACTAAGTTTGGTTACTGTGCAATTGCACAGTAACCAAACTTTTCCTATAAATAGGCATTTGCATTTCAAATGGAAGGACACAATTCATTGGGGGGAAGACACTGGGGAGAGGCTTTTGGGCAGTGCCCAGCCTCTCTCCTTAGTCTCCCTCTAATTTCCTTTCTCTCTTTTTTTCTCTTTTTCTCTCTTTTAGTCTATATGTAAATAAGTTTTAGTCTACTTTGGTCAAAGTGTGAAACTCTTGGTAATAAAATAAGGTTAGATTTATTTCTCTCTTGTGCTTTAATGATTTATATTTTCAAGTAATTATTATACGTGTTATATTTTGTTTCTGATAGTTTAGAAACTATCCTTGTAAATAGGAGTTCTTGATTTATTGTAGACAAGATTTTGGCACAGTGAATGCTTTAACCCATTTACAAGTGGTGGTAATAATTAAAGGAAACATACTATAATTATGTATATTATTTTAATGGACTTTTCTTAAATGATTTATTTTTCAAGCAGTCATTATACGTATTGTATTTTGTTTTCAATCAATTTAGAAACCCTCCTTGTAAAGTGGAGTTCTTGATTGGTTGTAGATAAGAGATTGGCACAATGAATGCTTTAACCCATTTACAAGTATTGGTGTTAGAAACCCTCCTTGTAAAGTGGAGATCTTGATTTGTTGTAGACAAAATATTGGCACAGTGAATGCTTGATCCCATTTATGAGTAATGATATTAATAGATGATTAAAAGAAACATAATATAATTACGTATATTATTTTAATGAACTTTTAACGTTGTATTTTTCGATTGGAACCTCCATGTTGCGAGGATTCTAATTGAGTTATAAAAGGAATTAATCCTATTTTTTCTTTATTTACAAAGAGTGGATCTTTTTACCCAAGTAAATAATTTTTACCGTAGTAACAAAATATTTACTTCACCTTAATCTTCAACAATTCTGTGTGGATGAACCTCGGACTCACCGAGAAATTTATTACTTGAGACAACCTGCACTTGGGTTTGCAAATGCGACAATTAAAAAGTGTGCATCAAGTTTTTGGCGCCGTTGCCGGGGACTTGATTTGAAGAATAAATTTATGATGTAAATATTTTTGTATATAGTAAAAAGTGAATGGTATATGAATAGTGTGTAAATAGTGCATGAATAGTGTGTGAATAGTAATATGAATAGTATGAATAGTAAAAAATGGGTGAATAGTATGAATAGTGTGAATAGTGTGTGAATAGTAAAAATAGTAAAAAAGTAAAAAAAGTTTATATAATAATAATAATAATATAAAAAGAAAAAAATTAAAAAAAAGTGTGTGAATAGTGTTAAAAGTAAAAAAAATGTTTAAATGTTAAAAAAAAAAAACAAGCGAGGGACAAGGTGTCCCCGTAAGAAGAAAAATGAAAAGAGGGAGGGGAAGGTCACAGTGTGACCACCAAAAAAATAAAAAATATATATATAATAAATAATAATAATAATAATAATAATGTAAAAAATGAAAATAAAAAATAAATAATAATAATAATAATAATAAGAAAAAATAGAAATAAGTGAATAAAAGGAAAACTCATGTGAAGGTTGGAAGGATAGAAGTGATGGTGAAATGTTTTGGACAAAGTGGAGTAGGTGGTGACTATAGTGGTGGGTCACGTTTTTGAAAAAAAAATGGTGGAGTTTTGACTATAGTGGATGGATTGTACGTAGAGTTGGATTTTTCTATACATACTAACATACTAACAGTGAGGGAATCTCTCTTTTTTATCTTTGCGTACTAATTTGGTGGAGGAAATTCTCTTTTTTATTTTTTCTGTACTTTACTAACTTAGTGGGGGAAACTCTCCCTAATCTCTCTATAATCTTTAATCATTAATGAAATAATCTTTCTTCTTCTCTTCTCTCTCGCTAGAGCAAAAAATCGGCTCTGCTGATTCTCTAGTTTTCATATTTTAAATTTACTTTCTGCACTTTATTTTTTGTACTTTAATTTTTTTACTTTACTTTTTGTATTTTATTTCTAACTTTCTAACTTATTAACCTACTAACTTTTTAATTTTCTTGCTTTTAATATTTTAATTTATCTGCATACTAACTTTTTTAATTTTTTTGCTTATTAACTTATTTGGTGGTTAGTTTATACCACACCTTTGTTAATAAATATTTATTTACTAAGTGTTAATATATATTTGGTGGTTGGTTTAATACCACACCTTTGTTTATATTTTTATCTATTCAGTAGTTGGTTCATACCACACTTTTGTTATTATTTTTTTATTTGGTGGTTAGTTTTTACCACACCATTTTTAATTTTTATTTGGTGGTTGGTTTCTACCACATCATTTTTAATTTTTATTTGGTGGTTGGTTTATTGCCACGCCTTTGTAAATATTTATTTGGTGGCTGGTTTATACCACACCTTTGTGTATATTTTTTTTTATTTTTCTTCTATTTTATTATATGTAATTAATTTGTGTGTTTTTAGGGTGAAAACATAACTTGATTCAATCGACATGTATTAAGATTGGAATTTTAATCAATTTCTTTTCTACTCAATTTGAGTGCCTATTATGGTTCATAATGCTTCTATGAATTGGCCACTCATAAATTGATCTAGTGGGTATATGTAGAACCCGAATAGTTTGCATATGACCTAGACCATAAATAATAAAGTGTCATGATTTATAATCATCTAAGAATGGAGGTTATAGGTTGTGTGGGAGAACTGTGGTATTTTTCCGTTAGAATCCACAGAGTAAAAGTCATGCCTTTAAATGTTTTTAAATTACTGATTCTCCCCATCAATTGAATGATTAGAAATTGATTAGAAGGAAGGTCCCAAAATTACTCTATTGTCTATGATAGATTATTGAATCAAGTGAAGTCTGATCCCTACTATTCTAATTTCATGTGTTTTCATTTCAAAATAAAAATACAAAAAAAATAAAAAAAAATAAAAAAAAAAACTTTGTTTTCTCTTTTTCTTCTTAATTTCGTGTGTCTTAGTGTTTTTTTTTAAATGTCAACTTAATTTTGACCTTTTGGTCACTCATTAATTTTCTCAACAAGTTTTTGTAAACCTAGGTCGATACGGTAGATTTTGTTGCTTCAAGAATTCAAAATGAGCCAAAAATGTTTTGTCCATACTTACAATAGGCTCACTTTTTTTTTTTAAATTACACCTATCAATGATTTTTTTTTTGATGAATTTTTAATTTCATGTCTTGGTTTGCCAAAATTGTCAATTTTTCTTGTAACAAGCGAAGTTGTTCTTTGTGGATGGTTTTCACAAATAAAAAAAAGATAAAATATTTTTCATTAAAGAATGGCCTGAGTAAGGAGTCATTAGGTGAAATCTTTTTGACTCTTCAGACGCATTCTTGTGAATTTGTGCAGTGTGAATTTATTAATTTATGGAATCTCTTCAAAGACAAGTAAGCGCATTACAGTCTTGAGAATCTAATTTAAAAAGACCCTGTTTGTCAATTTATAAGAAAATTAGATGGGTAGCTTATCCTCGACTCATAGAAGGCGTTTAAGCCATTACTAGACGTAAAACCAGAGGAAGATGTGAGCCACAATCACAACTACATGTATATATTTTCTTGTATATCTTCTTCTTATGACAGCCCTGATCTAGTAGCAGCTTAGATAGATTGGTCAGAAAGAAATGTTGCGGGAAGCAGTAAGAAAAGCAAGCCAGTTTAGACACTCCAATTGTTTAAATAATTACAAGCTTTGGTTTTGTTCATCATACTTTGTTTCTGTTTATATTTGTGTGAGGTTTCTCTTTTCAATAATTGCGGTAACAGGTACCATCTTCTATCTTTTTCCTTTCTATTTTTTAACATTGAGGACAATGTTGTGATCTGGTTAGGGGGAAGGATAGTTGTGTGACTAGTTGTGTAAAAAAATGTATACAAAAAAAATTAGTAAGTGTGTTTATGTTTGTTGTGCGTAGAGTTGTATAAAAAAAATATATATATATATATATATATATATGCTTAAAAAAAATTTGAAAGTGTGTTTATGTTTGTTGTGTTTATATGTTTGTCAGTAACTTACTAAACTAGTTAAGGATGGCAGAGTAAGGAGTAAATTTTACTATGATTGTAATTTTACTCTTGAGACATATCTAGATTAGGGTAGATAACTTTGTTGTGTGGAAGTAGCAATTTAAATTCAGAAAAATTTGCATGATTAAGTAAATTGTCTTCTTTCTTAAACATCACATGCTTGGTTATGGATGTTGAATTGGTGGACTGAGAATGATAGAATTATACCTTGTGAGATTTTGAGCCTATTGATGAATGGATTGAACATTTGTACCATTCTCTTCTTTCTTGTGTGAATTTCACTCATGAAATTGCTAGTCTAGAACTTGCTTTGATTCTTTTTGAGACTATATTTTCACATGCATACATAAAAATGATTGAGGTATTTTTCTTGAAATAGCTACTTTGACCAAATAGCAAACCTTGCATATTTTCTTTTGTGTAACCCCTTTGAGCTTATTTGACCATTCTTTGTTTCGAACTTATTATATGTCTTAAATGAAAAACCATGTTCTTACTTGACCTTAGGGAATAAGAGAACATTAGCTTTGTCATTGGATGAGTTCTTGAACAAGTGTGGGGGTGTATATGCAGAATGGTTAAAAAAATGTATATATGATGTTCTTTTTGTAAATAAAAAAATAAAAAAAATAAAAAATAAATAAAAAATAAATAAATATGTAAATAAGGGTCAACAAGACAATAAAGGAAAGGAAAAGAATATGTAAAGGGAAATTGTATTAAGTGGAGTTGAGATGAACTTTCATGCTTGTTAATTGAACTCAGCTTTCATGTTCTTTTATTCTCTTTGGTATTTAACTTGTCATATCTATATTACATTCTCCTTTACCTTGACCCTATTACAACCTTGAATAAAGTCCTCATGATTTGTGTGTGCATGTGTTTTGAGTAGTGGAGAAATAGAAGATAAGCAAGCTTATGGTAGTGTAATTTTCATGGGTTGAATTGAGTGAAATACCTACCTTTTAAATACTTGAGGGATTGAGAGTGAATCTTGTGAAGATCTATCATTCTTGATTCATTCTTTTCAACTAAAGTTTCCTTGTTTGTTAGTTTGAGATGCGAAGAAATGTTACCTCATGAATGTTTTGATCCCTTGATTGTCTAGTTGCTCTTCTTGAGTCATTAAATCTTTTAGAGTTTTTAGTTTCTGAGTTTGTGTCATTTTTCTTTGTTCCCTAGTTTTTATCTTTTGTGTTTTGTCCAAGAGTGCAAAAGTTAAGTTTGGGAGAATTTAATAATACTGTATTTTATATATTTTATAATCTTCTCACTAGGTTACTTAAGGTTCAATTAAGCTTAATTAAATTGATTTTGATACATTTTATGATATTGAACCTTATTGGATCATTAAAAAAATTATTGCATAAATTAACCTTAATTATCTCTTTGGCAGTGTTTAGTAAACTAGTTATAACTTAAGTTGTAAATATTTGATTGATGTGATTTTGGTCTTGTAGGAAAGCTAAGACAATTCTCTACAACTTTCATGTTGAACACTTTTCCAAATTCTAAGGTCTAATAGGTGATATTGGGCTTTGAAGTCAGAATAGAGGAGCTGAAATCGGGTCTAAACACTCTACAGTAATTGGACCATATCTTGAGTTCTAGGCATGATTTTAGACTCAAACCAAAGCCATTTTAAAGAAAATATTCAGGCTTACAACTTTCATGAAGACCACTTCTCTCAAAAATGAAAAAATAACTGGACGTACGGCTATGCATTTGCTCAATTATCATTTAAAAAAAAGAAAAAAATATAATAAAATATGTCATTGATTACGTAACAGACTTAATCACTAAGTTTGGTTACTGTGCAATTGCACAATAACCAAACTTTGCCTATAAATAGGCATTTGCATTTCAAATGGAAGGACACAATTCATTGGGGGGAAGACACTGGAGAGAGGCTTTTGGGCAGTGCCCAGCCTCTCTCCTCAGTCTCCCTCCAATTTCCTTTCTCTTTTTTTTTTTCTTTTTCTCTCTTTTAGTCTATGTGTAAATAAGTTTTAGTCTACTTGGGTCAAAGTGTGAAACTCTTGGTAATAAAATAAGGTTAGATTTATTCCTCTCTTGTGCTTTGATGATTTATATTTTCAAGTAATTATTATACGTGTTATATTTTGTTTCTGATAATTTAGAAACTATCCTTGTAAATAGGAGTTCTTGATTTATTGTAGACAAGATTTTGGCACAGTGAATGCTTTTACCCATTTACAAGTGGTGGTAATAATTAAAGGAAACATAATATATTTACGTATATTATTTTAATGGACTTTTCTTAAATGATTTATTTTTCAAGCAGTCATTATACGTATTGTATTTTGTTTTCAATTAATTTAGAAATCCTCTTTGTAAAATGGAGTTCTTGATTGGTTGTAGACAAGAGATTGGCACAATGAATGTTTTAACCCATTTACAAGTGTTGGTGTTAGAAACTCTCCTTGTAAAGTGGAGATCTTGATTTGTTGTAGACAAAATATTGGCACAGTGAATGCTTGATCCCATTTATGAGTGATGATATTAATAGATGATTAAAGAAAACACAATATAATTACGTATATTATTTTAATAGACTTTTAACGTTGTATTTTTCAATTGGAACATCCATGTTGCGAGGATTCTAATTGAGTTATAAAAGGAATTAATCTTACTTTTTCTTTATTTATAAAGAGTTTATCTTTTTACCCAAGTAAATAATTTTTACTGTAGTAACAAAATATTTACTTCACCTTAATCTTCAACAATTCCCTGTGGATCGACATCGGACTCACCGAGAAATTTATTACTTGAGACAACCTGTACTTGGGTTTGCAAATGCGACAATTAAAAAGTGTGCATCAATATCAATCTAAATTATGCTTATAAATGGGCTTACATGATATTTGATGCTAACCTATGTTTTAGAAGACTTTTAAAGTTAGCTTTGTAAGTCTCTCTATGTGTTCCAAATATAGCCATCAGATTTTTACACACAAGCATATATAGATAAATGAAAAAAGTTGAATGAAATTCAAATGAAGAGGAAGATAAAGAAGACTTTCTTCTAGTGCAATGGAATGAAGAATTCAAAGGAAAAAAGCTCAAAATCAAAAGACCAATAAATGAAGAACATTCTAAAGAAGCATCTCTCTATCTAACTCAATATGTATCTTTATCCCTAAGCTATTGTGATATTCTATATGGAGTATATGATACTTGTTGATAAATTGATCTTAAAATGGTTAAATGCTTTCCTTATATGAGAAGTATGCTTAGCATTGACAAAGTATGCTTAAAATGATTAAATGATTTCCTTACATGAGAAGTATGATTTCCATACTAACTTGCTAATATTGTCATTGCATATAGGGTTTATGTTAGTTCTATACATGCTTTGATCCCTATAGCATATTTCGTCAAGGTGAATGTTTGATATCTATTATTCTCTTGATCCATGGCTAACATATAGCAGAATACTAAGAAATTAGTAAATGTAATTAGACTGCAAATGTAAATGATTATTTTGATGACTACAAATGTAAATGTAATTGGCTGATTAATGAATGAATATATGTTCCTTAGAACTTCTTTGTGGTTGATGTGCTAAATATTGTGTTTATCTTACTAAATTTATAATACTAGACTTTGATGCTATTCTGGTCTGCTATGAATGAATATATCTTGTTGGACTTGAATATACTTTGTTTTAGCTCTATGCTTTCTCTTGTCCCATCTTTTTAATCATAACAAAAGGGGGAGAAAAGGCTTAAGTACTTATGATTTGAGCATGTTTTTGAGAAAAGACAGGTTATTGTAAAATGGTTTTTTGGATTCCTAAAAGCAAGGGGGAGCTGTGCATATCTCTGATATAAATCACCTCTTACGAAAAAGAGGGGAGTAAGTTTTTCTAAAAACTTTGTGGATTCCAATTTAATTAAACTAACTCTTTTCTCAATAATAGTTTGTCATCATAAAAAGGGAGAGAATGTAATTGGTTGTTGGACAATGAATATATGTTTTGATGATAACAAACATGAAGATGATGACAGGATCAAGCCAAAGACCAAGTTCAAAGGAAGATTAAATGGTATAACTTATAAGACTTAGGGTCTTTATGTAAGAAGCCTTCTAGATATCTCAAATATCTTTTTAAATCTTTAAAATTTATTTTCATATGCTAAAATATCCAATAAACAAGTTTTGAAAAGTTATTTATGGTGGTAGTTCAATATATGAAAAATAGCCAAGTTTGAGTTTTGAAAAATTGAC
Source organism: Ormosia semicastrata (assembly GCA_029884595.1). NCBI lineage: Eukaryota > Viridiplantae > Streptophyta > Magnoliopsida > Fabales > Fabaceae > Ormosia > Ormosia semicastrata. Next base: position 48,496,560 of record JAQQTO010000053.1, on the reverse strand, counting down.
CTTTAGTTACTCTTTTGATCATAACTTTCAAAATATTTTGAGTTTTGTTCTGAAATATTTCATTTGAAATAAACTCAAAGATCTTTCCAATGAGTGGTCATTTGCATTAAACGGATAAGAAATGAATAAGTTATGACCATTTAAAGTCAGTTTTCGAAACCAGAGTGGTTTATTCGAATAAAGGATATGTTATTCGAATAAAAACATTTAAAAACGTTCCAGAACATGTTTTTTAAATATTTATTCGAATAATCAAAGGGTTATTTCGAATAATAAGCTCTAGAACTAATTTCTTCTATACTTTAAAAAGTTTATTTGAATAACAAATTTGTTATTCTAATAAAGGTGTTTAGGAACGTAACTTTTGAAAGGATTTATTCGAATAAGACTTGGCTTATTCAAATAAACACAGCCAGAAACATGTAACGGTTATTTTCTAAGCATTTAATGTGATATTAAATGATACCCAATGATTATTTTCTTAAGAACACTATAACTATATGTTTTTGAGTCATCTTTTACATACACCTAACTATCTGAAATAATTCTTTCATGATTTAATTCGTATTTCATATTTTTCATTATTTCCTGTGCTCTTTTTGCCAAAATTGGAGATATCCTTAGAGAGCTTGATAGAGCTTCAAGTTGTTATATTTACTCTTGTGAGAGTTTTTCTTTTCTTCTATATCTTGATTCACTGTAAAAAGGATGAGGTATTGCTCAAAGAAATTGTAAGGGTGAGGTATCCCTGATTGTCAAGGCTCAAGCACGAGGGTGAGGTATCCCAAGGTGTAAAGAGTGCTCTGAGTTGTAAAGGTTTTCAAGCACATGTTTAAGCTTAAAGTGATAGTGAAAATCTCGGGTGGTTTACGTGAGGACTAGACGTAGGTCACAAGTGGTTGGTGGCTGAACTAGGATAAATATTATCTTTGCTTCTCTAAACTCAAACTCCTTTATATTTATGTTTTAATTTCATATATTTGCTTGAATACTTTCTATGTGGGTTGTTCATTTACAAGTGCATTTTTCTATCTTCTCTATTCGTTCATTTTAATCGATAAATAGCTTTAAAGAAAATTATTTTTCAAGTGTTTGATAGAAGTTTTCAAAGAGTTTCTATCTCCATTGCATTTATGCCTTAATTATATATGCTGAAGTTAAATTTGATATTTAGCTTATTTCCTTGATTTATCCAATAACCCAAGATTTTTTTGAGTAATCTACAATAATTAGACTTTTTCCGTTGCATATGTTGATTGAAATTATCAAAATGTATAATTTGTTAATGTTGTTTTAAAAACTTGTAATCACCTAATTCACCCCCTCTTGGGTGATGGTTGCCACGACTAACAAGAACTCCTTCAAATGCTTGTGGGGATCTTCACCTGTAAGTCCATGAAACTTAAGCAGCAAATGGATTAGTCCAAACTTTAATTCAAAGTCAGCATAAATATAAGAATAATGAATGCATAATTGTTACCAAGTGGCCTCAATACTCAAGAGGGGGGGTGAATTGAGTAATTAAAAACAAGTTCGCAAATTTTTCGCAAATCGTTTGATAATCAATTTTCGTTGAAGCTATTGAATGATTGGAGATAAATGGATGAATGAGATAAACACTTTTACTTATAAATGAGATAGCCAAAGTAGACAATATACAAGCAATTCAATACAACAGTAAATTAAATATGAGAAGGGTTTAGAGAAAGCAAACTTAATCGTTTATCTTGGTTCGATCACCAATCCACTTGTGATCTACGTCCAGTCCCCAAGCAACAACTTGAGATTTTTCCACTATTTCTTCAAGCTTCAATGGGTGCTTGAAAAATCGCTACAACCTTGAGCACTCAACACTATGGGATACCTCACCCAAAAGCTTGAGCCTCTATTTTCCAAGGGATGCCTCACCCTTACAATGCTTGAGGGATGCCTCACCCTCACTAAACAGATTGTATATGAATTGAATGAAAGAAACTCTCTCTAGAGCAAGTATTACAAATTGAAGCACTAGGGTATTTGGATTCACACAAGTTCAAGCTCAAAAACAGAGGATTATGTAAAAGGATGAGAAAACTTGTTCAAAGCTTAGTAATCAATATTCCAGAATGCTATGTTCAGTTTTTCTAACCTCCCAACGAAGCCCAATTTCCAAATATATAGGTAAGTGATATTAAATGCCGTTGGAAGTGGTTGAGAGCAATTAATGCTCAGCAAAATAGCCGTTACGGGCTTCTCCCTGTTTTTCCAGAACTTAGGCTAACCGGTTAGCCAAATATCCTAACCGGTTAGGGGCTCATTTTAGACGTGAGGAGAGTATTCTGATTTAATAGCTAACCGGTTAGGAATGTGTCCTAATCGGTTAGGACTCCACGAAAATGAGTTCTGGGAAAGCTTCTAACCGGTTAGTCCTCCAAACTAATCGGTTAGGACATCACGTTGTTGGCCTCTGACTTTGTGAATAACCGGTTAGGCCATCTGCCTAATCGGTTAGGCCAACATGATTTTGGTTTCTGACTTACAGAATAACCGGTTAGGCCATCTGCCTAATCGGTTAGGCCAACATAATTTTGGCTTCTGGGAAAAAGACTAACCGGTTAGGTCTTCTACCTAATCGGTTAGGACAATTATAATTTGGCCTCTGACTTATGAAATAACCGATTAGCTTCTTTGCCTAATCGGTTAGGCATGTATTACAGAACGTTCCAAGACTTTGCTTGAACAAACTAACTGGTTAGGAACTGGTCCTAATCGGTTAGGAGCCTTGAAATTTTGGCTCCTTATGTTTATTAAGAGGCTGCTAAGTTTCCAAAAAGCTTAGGATATTAGATTTGAAAGAGTTATTACATAAAACCTTTTGATCTTAACTTGAAAAACCATTTTACAAAAACATTTTAAGGAAACCATTTGAGCTTGATGTGAATCTCTAAAATACCTTTACATTGGATCTATAACCTACATGCCTAAGCTTGAGTTCCTTGTGACTTGATCATTGTATTCCCATGCTTTCTTGTTTGTCGACATCAAAACCATTTGCACCTTGTCCATGCAATCACAATAATGGTTGATAAGTGACATCAGGGGTAGCAAGCTCTTTAAGAGTCCTATTATGCATGTTATCAGCTGATGATCACATGTTTTATATATTAATAAGCCTTCATTTTTAATCATTTACACTCTCTATGTACTTAATTGATTGAGTTTGGTTATATTTTGTAAGTTTGGACTCAAATTGGACTTAATTTAATTTTTCAGCATAATTTATGTCTTACACTATTTTTTTTATTTGGGCTATATCTTGGGATGTATGTGGCCAAATGAAGTGATTCTAGTGGCATTTGAAATATAAGAGAGAGATATACAACTTTTATGAAGACTTCAAAAGCCCAATCATATGAGTAGATAACTCAAATTGGGGTTGAAGCAAGAACTAGAGTGCTATTCCTGATAGCTTGACCTATGTGTACTCTTTATCCCATATTTTGGGATAGATGTTGTCAAATAAGCTAAAATTTTGATGCTAAATAGTTGAGACCTATATCTACAACTTTTATATTGAATAATTTTCAAGAATCAGAGGTCTAGTAGGTGATATTGGGCTTCAAAGTCAGAATAGAGGTGCTGGAACTGGGCTTAAACACTCTGCAGTAATTGGTCCTTAGGCTATAGGTAGCCAAATGAGGTGATTCTCGTGTCTATTTTGAAGCCAAGATTAAGCCCTACAACTTTGATGAAGATCACATTTGCTCATTCTAACGCATTCAATGACGTCAGAGCTAAATGATTTTGGAGATAAGGAATCTCCATATTTTTCCACTCACCAAAAGTCATTTGACATTTTCCACTCATTTTCCACTCATCCACTCACTAATGACTCAGGCCCCTTGTCATTTTGTATCTCTAATCCTCTATAAAAGGAGGCCTTAGCAGATCATTAAAAGTGTTAGGTGTTAAGTACCAAAATAATGTTAGTTTGTTACTAAGTTTTCTTATAGTAATTTTCCTTTGTTCTAAATTGAAGTCATATTCTTCTTCTTCTTCTTCTTCTCTTTTCCTTTCTTCTTATCTATGAGTAACTAAGTTTCATTTTGCTTGGGTGAAAGAGTGAAGCTCTTGGTAATGAAATAAGGTTAGATTAATTTCTCTATTGTGCTTAAATGATATATTTTTAAGTGGTCATTATACGTATTGTATTTTGTTTGCAATCAATTTAGAAACCCTCCTTGTAAAGTGGAGTTCTTGATTTGTTGTAGACAAGAGATTAGCAAAATGAATGCTTGAACCTATTTACAAGTCGTGGTGTTAGAAACTCTCCTTATAAAATGAAGATCTTGATTTGTTGTAGACAAGATTTTGGCACAATGAATGCTTGGTCCCATTTATGAGTGGTGGTGTTAATAAATGATTAAAGGAATCATAATATAATTACGTATATAATTTTTAATGAACTTTGAATGTTGTATTTTTTTATTAGAACCTCCGTTATGTGTGGATGCTAATTGAGTTATAAAAGCATTAATCTTGTCCTTAATTTATTTACCAAGAGTGGATCTCCTAGCCCAAGCAATTCTTTTTATTTGTGACCAAGTTTTATCACCTTTATTGTTGTAACAAAATATTTTGCTTACGTCAAATAAATTTTTCTTCATCAATTCCCTATGGATCGACCTCGGACTCCTGAGAATTTATTACTTGAAACAACCTGCACTTGGGTTTGCAACGCAACTTTTCATCCACATCAAGTTTTTAGCGCCTTTGCCAGGGACTTGATTTGAAGAACAAATTTATGGTGTAAATATTATATATATATATATTTTTCTACTCTTTTAATTTTTTTTCTTTGTACTTACTAACGTACTAACTTAGTGGGGAAACTCTCCCTAATCTCTCTATAATCTTTAATCATTAATAAAATAATCTTTCTTATTCTCTTCTCTCTCATTGGAGTAAAAAATCGACTCTTGCCGATTCTCTAGTTTTCATATTTTAAATTTACTTTTTGTACTTTATTTTTTGTATTTTATTTTTTGCACTTTATTTTTTGTATTTATCTTCTCATTTATTTTTTGTTATTTATTTTTTGTTATTTATTTTTTGTTATTTATTTTCTCGTCATTTATTTTTGCTTACTAACTTTCTAACTTTTTTACTTTACCCGCTTCTAACATTTTAATTTACGTACTTTTTACTTTTTAATTTTTCTGCTTATTAACTTATTTGGTGGTTGGTTTATACCACACCCTTGTTAATATTTACTTGGTGGCTGGTTTATACCACATCTTTGTTAATATTTAACGGGCAGTTTATACTGCTAGCTTGTACATTTCATTTTATATTTTAAGTTACTTGTTTATGCTTAATTGGTATCGTGATTTAAATTCTGGTCGTTTAGTTAAAGTTAATCCTAGTACTTTACATATTGATTTGTCTGAATCACAATCACACACATCAAACACAATGGCTGAAAATGAAAGTGTGCATGATGAACATGAGAATCAACCGTTGTGAACCATGCATGAATATTTGCAACCATATCGAAATTCTAGTCCATCATGTTTTATCTTTCCACTCAATACTAACAATTTTAGATTCAAGCCAGGTATGATTTTTTTACTTCCTAATTTCCATGGTTTAGAATCTGAAAGCCCATATTTACATCTAAAAGAATTTGAGGAAGTATGTACTGCTTTTCATGATCAAACTTGCACTGAAGAGGTTGTTAAACTTAAATTGTTTCCTTTTTCTTTGAAAGATAAAGCAAAAACTTGGCTTAACACTTTGAAACCAAGATCAATTGGCACATGGCAAGAAATGCAAGGTGAGTTTTTAAAGAAATATTTTTCAACACATAAAACCAATGCTTTGAAAAGACAAATCTAAAATTTTTCTCAAAATTCAAATGAAGCATATTTTCAAAGTTGGGAATGTTTTAAAGATTTGTTGAATTCTTGCCCATATCATGGTTTTGAAAAATGGTGTACTATAAGCTTCTTTTATGAAGGGTTAACACTCGAAACTAAACAATTTGTGAAAACAATGTGCAATAGTGAGTTTCTTGATAAAGAACCTGAATAAGCTTTAGACTATTTAGACCATTTAGCTAAAAATTCTCAATCATGGCATGGTACTAATCCTTTTGAAAATTCAATTAGATCTAACCTTGCAAGTGCTAGTAAAGGAAAATATCATCTTAGTTAATAAGAAGATCTGAATGCTAGGTTTGCTAGTTTGGCTAGAAAGGTTGAAGCCGTGGAATTAGGGAAAGTAAAAGAAATCAAATCTGTGCAAAATGAAGAAATTTGTAGCATTTGTGATGAATTGAGACACTCAACAAATGAATGTCTAAAAATTTCTGTTTTTAAAGAAGTTGTGCATGAGCAAGTAAATGCAATGAACAATTTTAAAAAGCCATTCACTTCTTCTTTTTCAGATACATACAATCCGGGATGGAGAAATCACCTGAACTTCAGTTGGAGGACTAATAATCAGGCACAATTCATGCAACCACCACCTCCTCAGGCACAACAGGATTCACAAAATTCTGAAAGATATGCACCTTGTGTCCCACCATATAAGAAAAACCTTGAAGGAACATTGCATGCATTCATGGAAAAGTAAGAGGCCATTAATAACCAAAACACTGAAGCCATGATTAACATAAAAGACATTCTTGCTAAACTTTCTTATGCACTTGCCATTCACGAGGAAGAAAAATTTCCCTCTCAACCTAAACCAAATCCCAATAGTCAGTATAGCCTAAATGATGGTAGTTCAGATTACCAACAAATAGATCAAGTCAATTCAGTGATAACTCTTAGGAGTGAAAAGGTTGTTAAAAAATAAATTCCTGAACCTTGTGAGAAAAATGATGATTCAAGTTCCAAAGATGAGGAAGGAGTTGTTAAGCCACCTAGCCAAAAGGAGACCAAACCCTCGTCTTCACCCTCATTTCCTCAAGCATTAAACAATTCAAGTAAAGTGAATCATAACAGTGACATTTTTGAAATCTTTAAACAAGTAAAGGTCAATATTCCTCTGTTAGATGCTATCAAACAGATTCCTTGTTATGCCAAATTTTTGAAAGACTTGTGCACTGTTAAAAGGAAGAATAATGTGAAAAAGAATGCCTTTTTGACTGAACAGGTAAGCTCCATTATTCAAAACAATAATGAGTTGAAATATAAAGACCCTGGTTGTCCTATAGTTTCATACATTATTACAGAATATAAAATTGAACGAGCTTTACTTGATCTTGGTACTAGTGTTAATTTGCTTCCATATTCAGTTTATCAGCAACTCAACCTTGGTGAGTTAAAACCAACTTCTGTAACTCTTCTATTTGCTAATAGATAAATTAAAATCCCGAAAGAAATAGTGGAAGACGTGTTGGTACAAGTTGATAAATTCATATATCCTGTGGATTTTATTATCTTGGAAACTGAACCTATGGTTGATAGTTCTAAGTCAGTTCTTGTTATTTTAGGTCGCCCATTTTTAGCTACATCTAATGCTTTGATAAATTGCAGAAATGGAGTGGTGAAGCTAACATTTGAAAATATGACACTGGAGCTTAATGTTTTTAACATGTGCAAGCAACCGCAAGAAGTTTATGATGAAAAGGAATAAATTGAAGGGATTGAGGCCATTATAGATGATCATCTTCAAATCAGGAGTTCTTCTGACCCATTAGAAATTTGTTTAATTAATTTCTTTAATTCAGGTACACAATTAGATGATGATATTTTTGAAGTATATTCTTTACTCAATTGTTCATAAGAAATGGAATACAAATGATGGAAGCAGAGATTTGAAAAGACAAAACCCATGAATGATGATACCCATGAAGAAGTACCCATACTGGAACTAAAGTCATTACCTGATGGGTTGAAGTACACATTTTTGGGAGAAGAACAAAGCTTTCCAGTGGATGCCAAACCTAGGTTGATACAGTGGATCTTGTTGTTTCAAGAATTCAACATCACAATAAAAGACAAGAAAAGAGCCGAAAATGTTATTGCAGATTATTTGTCTAAACTTACAATAGGCTCATCTTTTGATAGTACACCTATCAATGATTCTTTTCCCGATGAATTTTTATTTTCTGTCAATTTCATGCCTTGGTTTGCTAACATTGTTAATTTTCTTGTAACAGGTAAGATGCCGCCTCAATGGACGCACCAAGACAAAAAAAAAGTTTTTGATTGAGGGTGAAAATTTTCTATTGGGATGACCCATATTTGTTCAAATATTGTCCTAATCAAATCTTTCGGAGATGTGTACCCGACAATGAGGTAAAAAATGTCATTAAATTTTGTTATTCAGAAGCACGTGTAGGTCATTTTTCTTCAAAGAAAATAGCTACAAAAATCTTACAGTGTAAATTTTATTGGCTCACTTTATTCAAGGACAGTTATACTTTTTGCAAAAGTTACAAAAATTATCTAAAATTAGGGTCCATTTCTAAAAGAAATATGATGCCTTTGAACCCTATCCTTGTCATTGAAATTTTTGATTGTTGGGGAATTGATTTCATGGGTCCATTTCCATCATTATTTGGATTTGTGTATATTTTGGTTGCAGTTCATTATGTCTCAAAATGGATTGAGGCGATTCCATGTCGACACAATGATCACAAAACTGTTTTGAAATTTAAAAAAAAATGTTTTGAGTCAATTTGGAATCCCTCGAGCTATCATTAGTGATGGGGGAAAATATTTTTGTAATAAACCATTTGAATATTTAATGAAGAAATATGGCATCACACACAAAATTGCTACCCCTTATCACCCTCAGACAAGTGGACAAGTAGAATTAGCAAATAGGGAGATTAAACAAATTTTAGAAAAAATGGTTAACCCAAATCATAAATATTGGTCTTTAAGATTAAATGATGCACTTTGGGCTTACTGTACTTCTTTCAAAACATCTTTACGCATGTCACCCTATCGGTTAGTCTATGGAAAACCTTGTCACTTACCTGTAGAACTGGAGCATAAAGCATTTTGGGCCATTAAAGCTTTCAACTCAAATCTTGACGATGCTTCCAAGTTACGCAAATTGCAATTAAATGAACTTGAGGAATTGAGAAATGATGCATATGAAAACTCAAAAATTTATAAAGTTAGAACAAAAGCTTTTCATGACAAATCAATTTTGAGAAAATCTTTTGAAATTGGTCAAAAAGTTCTGCTTTATAATTCTCGTCTTCGCCTATTCCCTGAAAAATTGAGATCTAGGTGGATTGGTCCCTTTATTGTCAAACATGTGTATCCTTATGTGGCCATAGACATTTAGAATCCTAAGAACGGTAATGTTTTAAAGGTCAATGGATAAAGACTCAAACCATTTCTGGAACATCAAGTTGTTGAGGTAGAATTCATCTCCCTTTCTAATCCTTGTTATGAGTAGAATTTATTTTAATTTTATTTTTTTCTTTTTGCAGTTCTTTGTGTTCCCAGTTAAGTGGTGGATAACGGTACTCCGTGACTCTTAAGTTGGTTTAATTTTCAGTTTCCCATAATAACTGATTTCTTCTCCTTTAAAATGGATGTCATTCTCTCAAATCTAAAAAAGCATTTCCCTTCTATTCCTAAAAATGCTCTAACCATAATTTATAAAGCTAGGTGTGAAAGACTGAGACTGTTAATGTACAAGGGCATCCCAAAAGATATACGCTGGATAATCGAAGCAAAGGTTAGTTTAGCTGGTGAATCTTTAGATTCTTTTGTCCCATACATGCCTGGTCTCGTTAAAAGTTCATTTTTAAAAAGGAAAAGAGTAAAAAGAATGCAAGTTTGTTACAAGTATGCACGATGGAATTGTAACACGTGATGTCGCTCTTTGGGGATGGTTTAAACAGAGAAGATAAAATATTATTCATTAAGAATGGACTGAGTAAGGAGTCATTAGATAATATCTTATTGAATCTTGAGATGCATTCTTGTGGAGTTGTGCAGCGTGAACTTCTTAGTTTTTGGAATCTCTTCAGGGACAAGCAAGAACGTTACAGTCTTGGGAATTTGACTCAAAAAGACCCTGTTTGCTAATTTATAAGAAAATTGGATGGGAAGCTTATCCTCGACTCATAGAAGGCATTTAAGCTATTTCTGGATGTGAAACCAGAGGAAGATGTGAGCTATAAGAAAGAAAAAAATAAAAAAAAATAAAAAAGGGGCAAAACTTCGGTTGTACTTGGTCTTTAATTAGATTAGGAGCCCCTGCCAGCGGCAGTCCCGTCATTGACTCGAGTGGACCATCGCATGCCGGTTCGTAAATAAGGTTCGTGTGCCATGCTCTGTAGAGAGCTGTACTCCACAACCCAATGTTCACTATCTAGGCACTGTAGAGTTGATGGATAGGTAGAAGCGTCCCACTTTTGTTATTAGTGAGAAGTAACCCGCGGCTGCCAAAGCATATGAGGCATCTGAGCTTGATCCTCTCTTTTATTAGAAGGGGCTCTCAGCGCCCTGGGATGGAGCATTCTGGATCTTGGACATTGCATGTTTCAAATTTTAGCATCTTTGTTGATGTTACGAACCCAAGTGTGAGCTCTCCAGGTTCTAGACCCAGGATGGAAACCCACGATGGTTTCTTTATTCTTTTTTCTTCAAATAAGCGAGAGGGAAAAGAATTCCAAGATTAGTTGAGCTGTCTTGGTATTACTGCACTCATGACGCGCAGTATAAAGATCTACCATGAAACCTGCACATAAAGGTATGTAATCATTTGTTATTATTATTTTATATTTGTATGATTTTGTTGAATTTTGGTTTTGGACAGACGATCCTTTGAACGGGATCCTTCAAGGGTTTCTAGACTTCTTTACCCTGATGGTTTTCTTGAAGTCTAAAAATAAAAAAATAAAAAAAATAAAAAAAAAGTTTCTTAAATTCAAACTTTTCTGACAACAGCCAACCTACCCATATAGGAGCTATTATTACTTTTTCTATTCTCTTCCCTATTTAAACACTCCATTTTCTTCACTTTCTTGTAACTCATAATCATTTAAAAAGAGTGTGAGTGTAGAAATGGAGGGAACTTATTCTTCTGTTCATAGATTTGCCAGTATTTGTGTATTTTGTGGGACAAGTTATGGGAAGAGTTTAGAATTCGTAAATGCAACAAGCACTGTTGATAGAACACTTGCTGCGAGAAACATTCGTGTAGTATATGGGGGAGGTAGCATTGGGTTAATGGGGACTGTATCACTTTCTGCTCATATAAGAGGTGGTCAAGTTTTAGGTATCATTCCTAAACCTTTAACTCGAAGGAACATCATTGGAAAAACAATTGGACTGGAAATTCAAGTATCAATTATGCATGGACGAATAAACGCAATGCTTGAAAACTCTGATGTATTCATAGCCTTACCTAGTGGTTTTGGTACTTTGGAAGAAGTCTTTCAAATTGTCTCTTGGGCCTAACTGAACATCCACCATAAACCCATAGGTTTGTTGAATGTTAATAATTTCTTTAATAATTTGTTATCTTTTGTTGACCATGCTGTGGAACAGAAATTTATCACACCTTCTGCAAAACGACTCCTTATCTTTGTTTCCACTGTTGATGAGTTGATTGATAAATTAGAAGCTTTTGTTTATGAACCTGATCCAATAACAAATCAGATAGATTAGTCTGAAGGAAGTGGTGAGGGAAGTAGAATGAAAAGAAAGCCAACCAAGACACTCCAACTATTCAAATAATTACAAGCTTTGGTTTTATTTATCGTACTTTGTTTCTGTTTAAATTTGTGTGAGCTTTCTCTTTTCAATAATTGCAACAACAAGTACTTTCTTCTATCCTTTACCTTTTTATGTTTTAACATTGAGGACAATGTTGTGATCTGGTTAGGGGGAAAGATAGTTGTGTCAATAGTTGTGCGAATAATTGTGTGAATAATTATGTAAAAGAAAAATGCTTAAAAAAAATTTAGGAAGTGTATTTATTATTATGTTTGTCATGTTTACTAACAGCTAAACTAATTAAGGATGGTAGAGTAAGGAGTAAATTTTACTGTGGAGGTAATTTTACTCTTGAGACGCATCTAGATTGGGGTAGACAACTAGTTTGTATGGAAGTAGTAATTCAAATTCAGGAAATTTTGCATGATTGAGTAAATTGTCTTTTTTCTTAAAAGTTACATGCTTGGTTATAGATGTTGAATTGGTGGACTGAGAATGATAGAAATATGCCTTGTGAGATTTTGTTCCTATTGATGAATCGATTGAACATTTGTACCATTCTCTTCTTTCTTGTGTGATTTTTACTCATGAAATTATTACTCCAGAACTTGCTTTGATTCTTTTTTAGACTACATTTTCATATGTATACATAAATATGATTGAGACATTTTTCTTGAAATAGCTACTTTAGCCAAATAGCCAACTTTGTATATTTTTTGTTGCTTAACTCCTTTGAGCTTATTTAACCATTCCTTGTTTCTAGCTCATTATGTGTCTTAAATGAAAAAGCATGTTCTTACCCGACCTTAGGGAATAAGAGAACATTAGCTTTGTCATTGGATGAGTTCTTGGACAAGTGTGGGGGTGTGTGTGCAAAATGGTTAAAAAAAATTTAAGCTTGCTGTTTAAATGTATATATTATGTTCTTTTTCTTCAAATTCAAAAAAAAATCAAAAAAATAAAATAAATAAAATTAAAAAAAAGTGCAAAGAAGGGCCAATAAAGCAATAAAGGAAAGGAAAAGAATATGTAAATGGAATTTGTATTAAGTGGAGTTAGGATGAACTTTCATGCTTGTTAATTGAACTTAGCTCTTATGCTCTTTTATTCTCTGGTATTTAACTTGTCATATTCATATTACCTCCTCCTTTACCTTGACCCCATTACAACCTTGAATAAAGTCCTCATGATTTGTGTATGTATGTGTTTTGAGTAGTGAAAAAGTAGAAGATAATCAAGCTTATGGTAGTGCAATTTCTCATGAGTTGAATTGAGAGAAATACCTATATTTTAAACACTTGAGGGATTGAGAGTTGAATCCTGTGAAGATCTATCATTCTTGACTCATGCTTTTGAATTGAAATATCCTTGCTTATTGATTTGAGATGTGAAGATATGTTACCTCATGAATGCTTTGATTACTTGAATGATTGATTGCTCTTCATTTTTAAATATTATTAAAAATTGAGTCTTTTAGAGTGTTTAACTTTTGAGTCTGTTTCATTTTTTGTGAGTGGTCTTATGTGTTTTGCTCAGGAGTGCAAAAAGCTAAGTGTAGGGAAATTTGATAATCACATGTTTTATACATTAATAAGCCTTCATTTTTAGTTATTTACACTCTCCATATACTTAATTGATTGAGTTTGGTTATGTTTTGTAAGTTTGGACTCAAATTGGACTTAATTGATTTTTTTAGCATAATTTACGTCTTACACTATTTCTTTATTTGGGCTATATCTTGGGATGTAGGTGGCCAAATAAGGTGATTCTGGTGGCATTTAAAAGATAAGAGAGAGATATACAACTTTCATGAAGACTTCAAAGGCCTAATCACACGAGTAGATAACTCAAATTGGGTTTGAAGCAAGAACTAGAGTACTATTCCTGACAGCTTGACCTATGTGTACTGTTCATGCCATATTTCAGGCTAGAGGTTATCAAATAGGCTAAAATTTTGATGCTAAATATTTAGACCTATATCTACAACTTTCATGTTGAATACTTTTCAATAATCTAAGGTCTAATAGGTGATATTGGGCTTGACAGTCAGAACAGAGGTGCTGGAACTAGGCTTGAACACTCTGCAGTAATTGGCCCATATCTTAGGCTATAGATGGCCAAATGAGGTGATTCTAGTATCCATTTTGAAGCCAAGATCAACCCTTACGACTTTGATGAAGATCATATTCACTTATTCTGATGCATTCAATGACTTCAGATCTAAATGATTTCAGAGATAAGGAATCTCCATAATTTTCCACTCACCAAAAGTCATTTGGCATTTTCCACTCATTTCCACTCATCCACTCACTAATGACTCAGCCCCCTTGTCATTTTGTATCTCTAATCCTCTATAAAAGGAGGCCTTGGTAGATCATTGAAAGTGTTAGGTGTTAGGTACCAAAATGATGTTAGTTTGTTACTAGGTTTTCTTGTAGTAATTTTCCTGTGTTCTAAATTGAAGTCATGTTCTTCTTCTTCTTCTCCTCTTTTCCTTTCTTCTTGTCTATGAGTAACTAAGTTTCATTTTGCTTGGGTGAAAGAGTAAAGCACTTGGTAATGAAATAAGGTTAGATTAATTTCTCTCTTGTGCTTAAATGATATATTTTCAAGTGGTCATTATACGTATTGTATTTTGTTTCCAATCAATTTAGAAACCCTCCTTGTAAAGTGGAGTTCTTGATTTGTTGTAGACAAGAGATTGGCACAATGAATGCTTGAACCCATTTACAAGTAGTGGTGTTAGAAACTCTCCTTATAAAGGGGAGATCTTGATTTGTTGTAGACAAGATTTTGGCACAATGAATACTTGATCCCATTTATGCGTTGTGGTGTTAATAGATGATTAAATGAATCATAATATAATTATGTATATAATTTTTAATGAACTTTGAATATTGTATTTTCTGATTAGAACCTCCGTCATACATGGATTCTAATTGAGTTATAAAATAATTAATCTTGTCCTTAATTTATTTACCAAGAGTGGATCTCCTAGCCCAAGCAATTCTTTTTATTTGTGACCAAGTTTTATCACCTTTATTATTGTAACAAAATATTTTCCTTATGTCAAATAAATTTTTCTTCATCAATTCCCTGTGGATCGACCTCGGACTCCTGAGAATTTATTATTTGAAATAACCTGCACTTGGGTTTGCAACGCAACTTTTAATCCGCATCATCAGCCATGGTACACTAGAATCAGAAGAACTACTTACTTGACTATTATCTACAAAACTAAACCTTCTACGCGTCCTACAAAGAAGATGCAAGGTCCTTTCAATCTCAGGATCAAAATTAGACAAGTTATCAGAATTAGACCTAGTCATGCATCAATTAGGGCTATAGAGGTGTCAGAATGCCAAAAACATAAAAGTACACAAATCTAAACTACAGAAATGGCTAGAAAAAAATGAAAAACACATCAAATGAATTTTAAAAAATCATGGGACCACCACAGAATGAAAATTACACTGATTTTGATAATTATCATGCAAATAAAATATTTCAAAAATTAAAAAAGTGGTCTAAATGATGGAATTTGGGAAAAATGAGCATAACCAATGAAGAATTAGCTGGGTTCAATGAATTTTCTTCTAGCAACTGGCAAAAATTAAAGTTATTTTCAGTTACCAAAACAATTACTGAAATTATCATTATGTCTCCAGTTTTCACAAAAACCTTATCAGATGAAGGAATATGGCTAAAATTTGAGGGGACCAAGTCTCAGCTCCAAACTCCACAGTCAAATCAACACTAATCTCCCCCTACACCAAAAGAAATCAAAAACTAGGTGAAAAAGTGTTAGCTGGGTATGAAATAGTGTTAGGTAGTTATGAACATATCCAAAATGATTGAATGACACTTATAAGGAAGTCTTGCAATGCAATTATCAATAAAGGCAGCAAAAGAATGATCAACAGTAACAAAAGTCAATATAACAGTAACCAATGCAGCAGAATGCAATGCATCAGTTATATGACTAAAGAAGAGTTAATTGTTAGTAAGAACAAGAGTTAGTATGATCACTTAATATGATCATATTGCAACTAACAATCCCTGACAACAACGCCAAAATTTTGACAAGCGTCGAACTCAATCAAAATTGTAATCGAGTTATGCCTATAGCTTGTAGTATAGGAAACAACATTGAATTATCTCTCAAGGATTTTAGATGGAATTTGATCAAATCAAACCAAAATTAAGGAAAGGATTTGAGAACTCAAAATATGTAAATGGCAGAAGTAAAGTGAGAAATTCAATTAAAAGAGCAATCAATTCAGAAACCTATCTGAAATTGGGTTAATTCCATCATAGATCATTCAACAAACATTTGAAGTGTATTTGAATGGTTAATTTGGATTTAACCAAAATTTCTGCATCAAATCTAGAATTCATACTAGATAATCATCTAGAATTCAATTAACATTTAACACACAAATTTGTAATCACACAATTCATGTTAGATTTATGTTAATTTGATCTCCAAATTCAATTAACCTAGGCATAAATCAATAACTTAACCTCTATAATTTTATGATTAATTCAGAACAATCGATCCTAAATCTCATCACAATTCTTAATCTTAAATGAAGAACTAATCAAATCAAACATAAACAGAATCATCATTCATGCATTCAAGATCAAGAAGTAGAAGAAGAAGAAGAGGAATCCAAATGCAATTCAAACACAAAAATAGAATCAAGATCTCAAGAATCCAAACCATAATTTTTTCAAGAATCTCTTCAATTAATTACAGAATTTTAGCTCTCCGTAGCTATCACCATGAAGGAGCTCGAGGAAGAAGAAGAAGAAGAAGATAGAAAGATCTAGATCTAGATAGAGAATGTGAGAAGTATTGAATGAGAGACCTCAATTTTCTACCTTCATCCCTTATAACAGCCACCTAATTTGGCCTCACATGATTAGTTACAAATCTGGGTCCATTATGAGTAATTGGGCCCAAACTTTATATTAATTGGAAGTCTAAAACTCAAGCTATGGACAAATTATTCTCAAAGGGTTTTTGATTCTAATGGCAGACTTCAAGGGATGAAAACTCTATCAAAACATCATAGTTTGGAAAAGTCGTCTTCATATGAATTGTAGATATATGTCTTAGCTTTCAAATTTCACTAGTTTCAGGCCCATGCCCAAGTTATGCTATAATTTGTGCACACTGGTCGGGTTTCAGTAACAGAACCCGTGTTCTAAATTCCAAGACCAATTAGCACCACTAGATGTCTGAATTAGCCCTGGAGCTCTCATGAAAGTTGTAGATATCTCTCTCATCTTTCCTACAAGGTAAGATACATAGTTTTTAAACATCTAGAACTCAAGATATGGCTGAAATATAGAAACAATATAAAATCTCAATAATGCTAGAAAACATCAACTAAGCCCAATTTGAGCCAAAACTTACAAAACATGATCAAGCTCAATCAATTAAGTACATAAAGAGTGTAAATGACTAAAAATGAGGGTTAATTAATGTATAAAATATGTGATTATCAAATTCTCCTACACTTAGCTTTTTGCACTCCTAAGTAAATCACATAAGACAAAAACTAGGGAATAAGGAAAAATAACACAAACAACTCAAAAGCTAAAAACTCTAAAAGACTCAATTTCCAATGATATTCAAGAATGCAAATTTTTACAAGCAAGAAGAGAACCAAAGATATAAGGGATCAAAACATTCATGAAGAAACATATATTCACATTTCAAACCAACAAGCAAAGTAGTTTCAATTTGAAAAACATGAATCAAGAATGATAGATCCTCATAAGATACACTCTTAATCCTTCTAGTGTTTAAAAGGTAAGTATTTCACTCAATTCAACCTATGAAAATTGTACTACCATAAGCTTTCTTATCTTCTACTTCTCCACAACTCAAATACATGCACATAAAAATCAAGAGAACTTCTTCAATCTTGTAATTAGGTCAAGGTAAGGGAAGGAAACAATATGGATATGACAAGTTAAACTCCCAATAGAATAAAAGGGCATTGGGAAGGAACTCAAATGACAAGTAACAAGCAGGAAATTTTATCCCCCCGAATCCATATAATGCACATTGTCTTTACATATTTCCTTCTCTTATTTATTTATTTTTTCATTTCTTTTACAACCTTTCTTGTATTTATTCTTTTTCTTTTTTTCTCTTTTTTTCCTTTTTCTTACATTCTATTTTTTTCTTTTAATTTGGTTCTTTTTTTTTTCTGCCACCAAACACTTTGCATATTGCACATCAATTTACATAACCCCCACACATGAACTATTAATTACCCACAAGCAAAAGAGCTCCTCCAATGAAAATGAACCAATTCTCTCCCATTCCTTAAGTTAAGGTCAAATCATGGTTTTTCACATAACACAAATAATAAGCTAAGACAAAGATTAGACTAATATGCTCAAGAGGGTTAATCAAAGAGAAATAATGCAAGGTTGGCTATTTGGCTAAAGTAGCTAATTAAAGAAAGAATGCCTCAATCATGTTTATGCATGCAAGTGAAAATGTAGCTTCAAAAAGAATCAAAGTAAGTTCAAGAGTGATCAATTAGCACAGGTGAAAATCACACAAAAAATAGGAGAATGGGTGAAAATGTTAAATCCACCAATAGGCTAAAAATCTTACAAGGTATGCATTTATCAAACTCAATCCACCAATCAAACATCCAAAACCTAACATGTCAAATTTAAGAAGGAAGAAAATTTATTTAATCATGTTTATGAACCTTGAATTTTAATTGCTTCAAACTCATAAACTTCACAAATCACAAAACATCAATGGAAAATAATTAAAAACACACATTATTTTCTTTAAAAATAGAAAACATAATTAAAAACAAAAAAATAATAAAAATCTAAAAACAGAAAAAAGTAGTAGCAAAAAAAATAACATAAACAGTAGAACCAAAAAAATCATAAATAAAAAATTAAAATAGAAACAAAAAATAGAATCAAGTAGTAACAAGACAAAAAATAATAGAAACAAAATTTAACAAAGAAAAAATAGAAGAAACGTCAAAAATAGAAATAGTAAATTAAAGATAGTAATGAATTTAAATGCACAAAAAAAAAGAAAACATAAATAAAATAGAAACAGCAAAAAAATAGAATGCTAAAATTTCTCCCTCACACTTAAATTTTATGTTGTCCTCAATGTAAAACTCAAAAGAAAAATTGCATCCATCAAAATCATCAATTAATCTAGGACAAGTAAAATAAAAGAGAGAACGAAAGAAACATCCTTATCAAGGGAAGAGACTTCCACCAGGATCCCATTGCTTGAAGTGTAATGACTAAGACCAAGTTAAGCTTGAAGCATGAATTGAAGCATGAAAGCTTCCACTGAGGTCCCATTGGCCCTCCTGAATTTCCTTGGTTTCACCACTAACATACAATATGTGTACTTTATCAACTTCATTTTCCTTGTTTATGTTGGACCATGGCCCAAAATCAAAATTCACCATAGTAGTGACCGCCATCCAGTGTTGGGGCTCGTCTCCTTCTTTGAAAATTCTTCAATGGCCTTCAACTCAAGGGTAGGTGGTTGCTACACTGAAGGTATCAATCTAGTTAAAGAAATTAATTCTGCTGATTTAACTGCAGCATCACCTATAATTTGTGTACAATCTTCCAAAATAGTATGATCATATAACATAGAAGAAGGAATTTCAGAAAATGCAGCATCATCTCCCACAACAGCAAAAATTTTAGAACATACAACACACATACTAGTCTGACCACAATCAGAAACAGCATATCCAAAACATCTAGGAAAATCAACGCTATCCAAAAATTTCACAATTTTAGGAAATTCAGCTAGCATATCAACATGCATATCATCAACAAACAAATTAATGACATCTAACTGAAAAACAAAATACTCTTCTAAAATATATTTCATGGCATCAAAGATATTGAATTGAATTATGTTAGCCCCAAATTCCATGGAAAGGGTACCAGTATGTACATCAATCTTAGTTTTTGCGGTTTTCAAGAAGGGTCTACCTAAAATCAATAGTGACTGACTAGATGCAGATTCCTCTTCCATGTTCAGAACATAAAAATATGTTGGAAATATTAAATCATTTACCCTTATCAAAACATCCTCAAGCACTCCTATAAGATGAGTTGTGCACCTATTTGCTAGCTGAATGATAACTCCGGTGGGCTTCAACTCTCCAATTTGCAGGGATTTAAATACTGATTGTGGCATGACATTGATCGAAGTACCTAAATCCAACATAGCATGAATGAATTTCTGGTTGCCTATTATGCAAGGAATGGTGAATGTTCGAGGATCCTTTCATTTCGGAGGCATATTTGGTTGGATCAAGGCAGAAATATTTCTTCACATGCTTACTTTCTCATTTCCTTTCAACCTTCGCTTATGAGTGCACATTTTCTTCAAGAATTTGGCATACTTTGGTATCTGCTTGATTGCATCAAGAATGGGAATATTGATTTTCACCTTCCTGAATGTCTCCATGACTTCCTTTTCATTTCTGCTTGCGCTATCTGCCTAGATTGTGTGACCCTATTTGGGAGTTGTAGTGGAATGGCCAAGTCTGAATTCTCTGCAGATTTCTTCTGTGTCATGGATTTCTAGATTGTGTTATTTATTTTCTGTGAATTTTGCTATTTTTGGTCAATCTCTGGCTACTGTACTGGTAGTTCTGGTTGTGGTAGACAAAGACCATTAACTTCTCTACCACTTCTCAAGGTAATGGCACTCACATTGCCTATTAGGTTATTGACTATTTGTGAAGGCAATTGGCTCGACCTTTGACTTTTCAATTCACTCACAGTGGTTGCCAACTGCCCAATCTAAGTCTGTAGATTCTGAATGGTGGCATTGACATTCTATCAGAACTAAATGTTGTTTATGGCTATTTGTTTCATCAAATCTTCCAATGATGGACTGGCTAAAGTGGCTTGTATAAATTGCTGCCCAGGTTGTTACTGTCTGAATGCTAATGATTAGTATTTGTTGCTAGGATCTGTAGTTTGGTATCTAAATTACTTCTGTTGATGACCAGAATTCTAATATCTCAGGTTTGGATGGTCCCTCCAGCCAGGGTTATAAGTACTAGAAAATGGATCATATTTGGGCTGCTGCTATGACTGTTGATATTGAGGTGCACCAAGAAAAATGTCTGCTATAGCAACATGATAGGCTTAAATGGCAAAATTATCTTCCTAAAATGTTGGACATGTATCTATAGGATGAGATGGATATGAGCAAATTCCACACACCCTTGTAGACTCCTGCATAGAAAATGGTACATGTTGTCCCACTGTTAATGGCCACACCAGTGACGTTAACTGATCAAGCCTGTTTTCCATCCTCTTCTAGTCTGCTTGAACTATATAGATATTATTTACACCTCTGTTTGTAGTTACCATTCTTGTTCTAAATTGTTGTGAATTGGTAGCCATGTTAGCGATCAAGTCTCTAGCAGTAGTAGGGGTCTTATCCACCAAAGCTCCTCCACTGGCAGCATTAATCATGCTTCTGTCCATTCACATTAGTCCCTCATAAAAGTATTGGATCAACAATTGATCATTGATTTGGTGGTATGAACAGTTTGAATACAACCTTTTGAATCTCTCCCAGTACTCATGCAAAGTTTTAATTGAAATATGTCTGATGCCATATATGTCTTTCCTAATTGCAGCAGCTCTGGAGGTAGGGAAAAAATTCTCTAAAAATAGTTTCATCATATCATTCCAGCAAGTCACTAAACTTGGTGAAAGATAATAAAGCCAGTCCTTGGCTGCATTAGCAAAGGAGAAGGGGAATGCTCTCAGCTTGATGTGTTCTTCATGGATGCCTTGAGGTCTCATGGTTGAGCACATAACATGGAACTCCTTCAAATGTTTGTGGGTATCCTCACCTGCAAGTCCATGAAACTTAGGCAGCAAATGGATTAGTCCAGACTTTAATTCAAAATCAGCATCAATATCAGGATAATGAATGCATAATGGTTGATAAGAGACATCAGGGGCAGAAAGCTCTTTAAGAGTCCTGTTATGCATGTTATTAGCCATGGTTTCAATGGAAACAAAAAAATCAGAATAACTACTTACTTGACTATTATCAACAAAACTAAACCTTCTACGAGTCCTACTAAGCAGATGCAAGGTCCTTTCAATCTCAGCATCAAAATCAAGCAAGTTATTAGAATTAGACCTAGTCATGCATCAATTAGGGCTATAGAGGTGTCAAAATGCCAAAAACATAAAAGCACACAAATCTAAACAATAGAAATGGCTGGAAAAAAAATAAAAAACACATCAAATGAATTTTAAAAATCATAAGACCACCACAAAATGAAAACTACATTGATTTAGATAATTATCATATAAAGAAAATATTTCAAAAATTGAAAAAGTGGTCTAAACGATGCAATTTGAGAAAAAGGAGCATTGCCAATAAAGAATTGTCTGGGTTCAATGATTTTTTTCTAGCAATTGGCAAAAATTCAGGTCATTCTAAGTTACCAAAATAATTACTAAAATTATTATTATATCCCTAATTTTCTCAAAAACTATATCAGATGAAGGAATTTGGCTAAAATTCTAGGGGACCAAGTCTCAGCTCCAAACTCCACAATCAGATCAACACTAGTCTCCCCCTGCACCAAAAGAAATCAGAAACTAGGCGAAAAAATGTTAGCTGGGTGTGAAACAGTGTTAGGCAGTTATGAACACGTCCAAAATGATTGAATGACATTTATAATGAAGTCTTGCAATGCAATTATCAATAAAGGCAACAAAAGAATGATCAATAGTAATAGAAGCCAATGTAATAGTAACCAATGCAACAGAATACAACGTAACAGTTATGCGACTGAAGAAAAGTTAATTGTCAGTAAGAACAAGAGTTAGTACGGCCACTTAATATGATCATATTGCAACTAACAATCCCTGACAACGGCACCAAAATTTTGACGAGCGCCGAACTCAATCAAAATTATAACCGAGTTATGTCTATGGCTTGTAGCACAGGAAACAACACTAGATCTTCTTTTAAGGATTTTAGATGCAATTTAATCAAATCAAGCCAAAATTGGGGAAAGGATTCGAGAACTCAGAATATATAAACAACATAATTAAAGTGAGAAATTCAATTAAAAGAGCAATCAATTCAAAAACCTATCCGAAATTGGGTTAATTCCATCATAAATCATTCAACAAATATTTGAAGTACATTTGAATGGTTAATTTGGATTTAATCGAAATCTCTGCATCAAATATAGAATTCATACTAGACAATCATCTAGAATTCAATTAAAATTTAACACAAAAATTTGCAATTACACATTTCATGTTAGATCTACGTTAATTTGATCTCCGAATTCAATTAACCTAGGCACAAATTAGTAACCTTACCTCTGTAATTTCATGATTAATTCAGATCCAATTGATCCTAAATCTCATTACAATTCTCAATCCTAAATCAAGATCTAATCAAATTAAACATAAATAGAATTGTCATTCATACATTAAAGATCAAGAAGAAGAAGAAGAAGAAGTAGAATCCAAATGTAATTCAAACACAAAAACAAAATCAAGATCTCAATAATCCAAACAACAATTTCTTCAAGAATCTCTAATTGATTATAGAAGTTTGGCTCTCCATACCAATCACCATGAAGGAGCTTGAGGAAGAAGAAGAAGAAGAGAAAAAGATCTAGATCTAGAGAGAGAACGTGAGAAGTGTAGAACGAGATATCGCAGTTTTCTGCCTCTATCCCCTATAACTACCACCTAATTTGCTCTCACATGATTAGAATCCAATTAGTTATAATGGTGGGTCCATTATAAGTAATTGGGTCCAAACCTATGTTAATTAGAGGTCTATAACTCAAGTTATGGATAAATCATTCTCAAAGGATCTCTGATTTTGTTGGCTGACTTCAAGGGATGAAAACTATGTCGAAACATCATAGTTTGGAAAAGTGTCTTCATATGAATTGTATATATATGTCTTTGCTTTCAAATGCCACTAGTTTCAGGCCTATATCACAACTATGGCCCAAGTTATGCCCTAATTAGTGCACACTGCTCGAGTTCCATTAACAAAACTTGTGTTCTGACTTCCAGACCCATTTAGCTCTAGTAGATGTCTGAATTAGCCCTGGAGCTCTCATGAAAGTTATCGAGTTCTCTCTCATCTTTCCTACAGGGTAAGATATATAAATTTTTAACATCTAGAACTTAAGATATGGCCGAAATACAAAAACAGTATCAAATCTCAATAATGCTAGAAAAGGTCAATTAACGCTAATTCGAGCCCAAACTTACAAAACATGACCAAACTCCATCAATTAAGTATATGGAAAGTGTAAATGACTAAAAGTAAGGGTTTATTAATGTATAAAATATATGATTATCAAATTCTCCCACACTTAGCTTTTTGCACTCCTAGGCAAATCACATAAGATCAAAACTATAGAATAAGAAAAAATAACAAAAATAACTCAAAAGCTAAAAACTCTAAAAGACTCAATTCCCAATGATATTCAAGAATGCAAAAGTTTACAAGCAAGAAGAGCAACCAAAGATTTAAGGGATCAAAATTTTCATGAAGAAACATTTATTCATATCCCAAACCAACAAGCAATATAGTTTCAATTTGAAAAAAAAAATTGAATCAAGAATGATAGATCCTCACAAGATACACTCTCAATCCCTCAAGTGTTTAAAAGGTGAGTATTTAGCTCAATTCAACCCATGACAGTTGCACTACCATAAACTTGCTTACCTTCTACTTCTCCACTACTCAAACACATGTACACAAAAATCAAGAGGATTTATTCAAGGTTGTAATTAGGTCAAAGTAAGGGAAGGAAACAATATGGATATGACAAGTTAAACACCCAAGAGAATAAAAGAGCATTGGGGAGGAACTCAAATGACAAGTAACAAACATAAAATTTTATCCCCCCAAATTCATATAATACACATTCTCTTTACATATTTTCTTCTCTTATTTATTTATTATTTTATTTTCTTTCACAACCTTTCTTGCATTTATTCTTTTTTATTTTTTTTCTTTTTTTCATTCTATTTTTTTTCTTTTCATTTGGATCTTATTCACATCAATTTGCACACCACCCACACTTAAACTATTAATTACCCACAAGCAAAAGAGCTCCTCTAATGAAAATGAACCAATGCTCTCCCATTCCCTACGGTAAGGTCAAATCATGATTTTTCACATAAGGCAAAGAATAGGCTAATAGACTCAAGAGGGTTAATCAAAGGGAAACAATGCAACGTTGCCTATTTGGCTAATGTAGCTAATTAACGAAAGAATGCCTCAATCATATTTATGCATGCAAGTGAAAATGTAGCTTCAAAAAGAATCAAAGCAAGTTCTAGAGTGATCAATTGGCATGGGTGAAAATCACACAAGAAATAGGAGAATGGTGCAAATGTTAAATCCACAATAGACTCAAAATTTTAGAAGGTATGCATCTATTAAACTCAATCCACTAATCAAACATCTAAAACCTAGCATGTCAAATTTAAGAAGGAAAAAAATTTATTCAATCATGTTTATCAATCTTGAATTTTAATTGCTTCAAACTCATAAACTTCACAAATCACAAATCATCAATGGAAAACAATTAAAAAAACACATTTTTTCTTTAAAAATAGAAAACATAATTTAAAAAAACAAAATTAAAATAAAAAAATAGAAAATAAAAATAGTAGTAGAAAAATAACATAAACAAGCAGAACCAAAAATAGCGTAAATAGAAAATTAAAACAAAAAATAGAATGCTAAAATTTCTCCCACACACTTAAATTTTACATTGTCTTCAATATAAAGCTTAAAAGAAGAATAGCATCCATCAAAATCATCAATTAATCTAGGACAAGTAAAATAAAAGAGAGAACGAAAGAAACATCCTTATCAAGGGAAGAGACTTCCACCAGGATCCCATTGCTTGAAGTGTAATGACTAAGACCAAGTTAAGCTTGAAGCATGACTTGAAGCATGATAACTTCCACCGGGGTCCCATCAGCCTTCCTTAATTTCCTTGGCTTCACCACTAGAATGCAATATGTGTACTTTATTAACTTCATTTTCCTTGTTTATGTTAGACCATGGCCCAAAAACAAAATTCACCACCGTAATGACCGCCATCCTGTGCTGGGGCTTCTTTCCCTCCTCTGAAAATTTGTCAATAGCCTTTAGTTCAAGGTAGGTGGTTACTGCACTGAAGGTATCAATCTAGTTAAAGAAATTAATTCTGATGATTTAACTGCAGCATCACCTGTAATCTGTGTACAATCTTCTAAAACATAATGATCATATCTCATAGAAGAAGGAAATTCAAAAAATGTAACATCATCTCCCACAACAGCAAAAATTTCAGAACATACAGCACACATACTAGTCTCACCACAATCACAAACAACATATCCAGAACATCCAGGAAAATTAACACTATCCAAAAATCCCACAATTTCAGGAAATTCAGCTAGCATATCAACATGCATATCATCAACAAGCAAATTAATGACATTTAACTGAAAAATAGAATGCTCTTCTAAAAGATATTTCATGACATCAAAGATATTAAATTGAACTATGTTATCCCCAAATTCCATGGAAAGAGTACCAGCATACATATCAATCTTAGTTTTTCTAGTTTTCAAGAAGGGTCTACCTAACATCAGTGGTGGCTGACTAAATGCAGATTCCTCTTCCATGTTCAAAACATAAAAATTTGCTAGAAATATTAAATCATTTACCCTTACCAAAACATCCTCAAGCACTCTTACAATATGAGTTATGCACCTATTTGCTAGTTGAATGATAACACTGGTGGGCTTCAACTCTCCAATCTGCAAGGATTTAAACCATGATTGTGGTATCACATTGATCGAAGCACCCAAATCCAACATTGCATGAATAAATTTCTGGTTGCCTATTATGCAAAGAATGATGAATGTTCCAGGATCCTTTCATTTACGAGGTATATTTGGTAGGATCAAGGCAGAAACATTTCTTCAAATGCTCACTTTCTCATTTCCTTTCAACCTTCTCTTATGAGTGCAGAGCTCCTTCAAGAATTTGGCATACTTTAGTATCTGCTTGATTGCATCCAAGACAGGAATATTGATTTTCACCTTCCTGAATGTCTCCATGACTTCTCTTTTCATTTCTACTTGCGCTATCTGCTTGGACTGTGTGACCCTATTTGGGAATTATAATGGAATGGCCAAGTTTGAATTCTCTGCACATTTCTTCTGTGCCATGGATTTCTGGACTGAGCTATTTACTTTTTACAAATTTTATTGTTTCTAGTCAATCTCTGGTTGCTGCACTAGTAGCTCTGGTTATGGTAGACTAGGACCATCAACTTCTCTGCCACTTCTCAAGGTAATGGCACTCACATTGCCTATTGGGTTATTAACTATTTGTGAAGGCAATTCGCTCGACCCTTGACTTTTCAGCTCACTCACAGTGGTTACCAACTGCCCAATTTGAGTCTGTAGATTCTGAATGGTGGCATTGACATTCTGCTAGAACTAAATGTTGTGTATGGCCATCTGTTTCATCAAATCTTCCAATAATGGCTCGGCTAGAGTGCTTGTATAAACTACTGCATAGGTTGTTACTATCTGAATGCAGGTGGTTAGTATTTGTTGCTAGGATTTGTAGCTTGGTATCTAAATTACTGTTATTGCTGACCAGAATTCGCATATCTGGGCTGCTGCTATAACTGCTGATATTGAGGTCCACCAGGAAAAATGTCTGCTGTAGATCTTCCTGAACCATGTAGATCTTATTTACACCTCTGCTTGGAGTTACCATTCTTGTCCCAAATTGTTGTGAATTGGCAACCATGTTAGCGATCAAGTCTCTAGTAGCAATTGGGGTCTTATCCACCAAAACTCCTCCACTGGCAGCATCAATCATGCTTCTGTCCATTCACATCAGTCCCTCATAAAAGTATTGGAAAAACAATTGATCACTAATCTGGTGGTGCAGACACCTTGAACATAACTTTTTGAATCTCTCCCAATACTCATGCAAAGTTTCACTTGAAATATTTCTGAAGCCACATATGTCTTTCCTAATTGCAGTAGCTCTAGAGGCAGGGAAAAACTTCTCTAAAAACAATTTCATCATATCATTCCAGCAAGTCAATGAACTTGGTGAAAGATAATAAAGCCAGTCCTTAGCTGCATTAGCAAGGGAGAAGGGGAATGCTCTCAGCTTGATGTGATCTTCATGGATGCCTTGAGGTCTCATGGTTGAGCACATAACATGGAACTCCTTCAAATGCTTATAGGGATCCTCACCTGCAGGTCTATGAAACTTAGGCAGCAAATGGATTAGTTCAGACTTTAATTCAAAGTCAACATCAATATCAGTATAATGAATGCATCATGGTTGATAAGTGACATCAGGGGCAACAAGCTCTTTAAGAGTCCTATTATGCATGTTATCAGCCATGGTTTCAGTGGAAATACTAGAATCAGAAGTACTACTTACTTGACTATTATCAACAAAACTAAACCTTCTACGAGTCCTACTAAGCATATGCAAGGTCCTTTCAATTTCAGGATCAAAATAAAACAAGTTATCATAATTAAACCTAGTCATACATCAACTAGAGCTATAGAGGTGTCAGAATGCCAAAAACATAAAAGCACACAAATCTAAACTACAGAAATGGCTGGAAAAAAAATGAAAACACATCAAATGAATTTTAAAAATCATGGGACCACCACAGAATGAAAACTACATTGATTTAGATAATTATCATGCAAAGAAAATATTTCAAAATTGAAAAAATAGTCTAAATGATGGAATTTGGGAAAAAGGAGCATAGCCAGTGAAGAATTGGCCAGGTTCAATGAATTTTTTTTCTAGCAACTGGCAAAAATTTAGGTTATTTTGAGTTACCAAAATAATTATTAAAATTATTGTTATGTCCCCAATTTTCTCAAAAACCCTATCAGATGAAGGAATTTGGCTAAAATTCGAGGGGACCAAGTCTCAGCTCCAAACTACACAATCAAATCAACACTAGTCTCCCCCTGCACCAAAAGAAATCAGAAACTAGGTGAAAAAGTGTTAGCTGGGTATGAAACAGTGTTAGGTAGTTATGAACACGTCCAAAATGATTGAATGACACTTATAAAGAAGTCTTACAATGCAATTATCAATAAATCCAGCAAAAGAATGATCAACAATAATAGAAGCCAATGTAATAGTAACTAATGCAGCAGAATGCAATGCAACAATTATGCTACTGAAGGAGTTAATTATACTAAGAACAAGAGTTAGTATGGTCACTTAATATGATTAGATTGAAACTAACAATCCTCAACAACGGCACCAAAATTTTGACAAGCGCCGAACTCAATCAAAATTATAATTAAGTTATGCCTATGGCTTGTAGCATAGGAAACAACACTAGATCGTCTCTCAAGGATTTTAGATGCAATTTGATCAGATCAAAGCTGTAACACCCCAACTTTTGGGTTAATTACAATATAGTCCTAAATATACTATTTTGTAATTTCTGTGAGTAGTAAAATGAATTTGACTGTTTCGTGAGTGTATTTGACTGTTGTATGTGATTTGCTCCGAGCTAGGGAAATAATAATTTTATGGCCGAAAAAATCATATTTTAATTAGTTAGAGCTGAGGGATCTTACTAAACCCAATTCTGATTGATATATATATTAATCTTTTAATTTTTAGGATTTAACTGTGTAATAAAATAATTTTATATTATTATAATATTATTTTATTTGACAGTACCTACTGTCTCAAAAATAGTAGAAATCTGCTTCAAAATGACCATGGATCCTTAAAAGTCTGTGGGACCCGCATTTAAAGTAGCAGACAACGATTCTGACTGGACCATATTCTGAGCCAATAAGAATCAGTCAACAGAGATGGCTTGAAAAATTCTAACCAATAGGAATAGGTCAAAGAAAGAAGCATGGACTTTAATATGGACCGTTGGATGAAAACTTAGTTAGGAAGCCTTTGATCTTAACCGTTGATCAAATCAATGGTGTGGATATGAACTTGATTAGCAAGCATTGAATATTGGCCATGGATCAAATCAATGGATAGGAATTAAAGTTGAATTTAATGGTTAAAATTAAGTCAAACATAGTGGCTTGACTTTACTTAGTAGCTAATTAAATCTAATTTGGTTAATCTAATTATCTAATTAACAAACTAAGTAAACTAGCTTAGTTATTAATTAGTTATAATCTAATTATTAATTAGATATCCTAATATTTTTTAGAAGCTATGATATATGCTAATATATATTAAACTAATTAATTATATAATTAGAATGTTAATTAAATATTATTAGGAGACTTAACCTAATTAATTACCTATTTAATTAGCATGGAATTAGTCTTTAATTGAAACAAATTAAGCCCCCTAAACCCCAAGGAGTCTCACGGCCAAGGAGGCTAATTTGACAAGTTCCACAAGTTTCATGAACCATCTTGCATGCACACTAGGTGGCCAAATGATGACATAAGCCATGTGCACTCAATATTGTGATATTTTTTATTCAAGTCAATCTCTTCATTCTCCTACAAGTTCACTACGGCAGCCCCCCCCCCATATTTTTACACTCAATATTCATTTTAACACTTCACTAAATCTAAGCCTTCATTTTCTCTCAAATTCTCAAGAGCACCAAGAACCATTTCTCTTCCATTTTCTCTCTAATTTTCGGCCAAGCACCCAATACCACCATACATCTTCTATAATTTTTCTTTCTTACTTTTCTTAAACCACAACTATATTCTAAACACTTTTCCTTCACAAGATTTTGTCAAAAACCTACTCTATCTACTTCAAAATCAAAGATCTATCTTACTTCCTTAAGGGTAAGCCTTTGTTTTTATGATTTAAAATTTGATTTGTGATTTTCTAAACCATGATTGTTCCATGGTTTTTCAATCTTGATCCTTGTGTGTGTTTTTACTAATTATTTAAGAATTATTAGAATTTTGTGTTGGTTTTCAAGAAAGCAAGGAGAAGGAGGAGACTAAGAGACCTTTGTCTTCAAGAGGTAAGAGGGGGATTTAATCTCATCAACCGTGTATGGTGATGAGAAAATGGATTGTTTGTGTGTGAAGGATCCATAAGGATTCATTTATGTGATTGTTTATATGCTTTCCTATTTGTGATTGATTTTAATTGTATGCATGTTTATAGTCTTTAAAATATATTGCATGTGTTTATAGTTTATAAAATACATTGCATGTGTTTATAGTTTTTTAAAATATATTGTAGGTGTTTATAATTATATGATTATTAAAGTAGGATGTGAATAACATGTAACGATTTTCATGAGTGTTCCAAAGAACACCAGAGAGGCTCACGGCTTCTCCAAGAAAAAGAGAACCAAAATGTTCTCAACCATTTTCTAAAATAATGATTTAATGAATCTAGGTGATACATTGAATTTAAGAATAATTTAGAAGTTAGATAATGATTTAATGATAAGTTATGAAGGATAGGTTAATTATGGCCAACATGCCATTTAATGTACAATTAAATTCCAAAGTTATTTTCTAAGGTAGGTTAAGTAACTAATCTACAAAAGAAATTGATTCCAATGAATCTTTGAAAAATAAAATGAATGAAGTTAGTTTTAGATTTTAATTTTTAGAAGGATTTGTAATAAGAAATAAAGGAACGATTGAAAAATACTAACGTAGAGCTCACTCTCTGAGTTTTGAAGCGCGTTAGCAAGTTTCAAAGTGTAATTATACGGTAAGGTTAAAATTAACAGAATTTAGAGGAAAATGTCAAAAATACCATATACTGATTTTCTAGGCAAAATGCTGCCGAAATTTACTAAAATCAGATAAATAAAATGAAAAGATTCCATAATATATTTAAAACATATAAAAATATTCTGCGTAGTTTAAAAGTACTAGAAATAGTTTACACATATTAGAAGTAATGATTTTTAAGCTGTAAGGTTAAGAAAATAATTTAAAAATCTCATGCGATTGAGAAAATGATTTAAAAACATTACGCTTTGTTCAAAAATGTCAAAATATATTTATGCGATTTAAAAATGTATGTAAAAGCAATGCGATTGTGAAAATGCGATAAAATTTCTACGCGATTAAATGATACAGCGAGTTTTACTGTCGAGCCAAAGTCGTAGACCCGGACATGTTGTGAGATAGTATTGTCAAGTGGAGACATACTATATTTTGGTATATTGAGACTGAGGGTATTTTTGTAAATATGATAAAATATTGAGAATAAGGGTATTTTGGTAATTTTTTATCATGCTTTGAGAGTTTTGTCAATTTGGTTGATAATTGATGATTGATTGACAAGATGGATTACACCGTGTTGTGGGTGTGATAGGCGTAGTGTGGTTCATCATATGAACTTGGAGGCATTAGTGTGCGGAGAATCTCATATGTGGACAGTTGGTAGCGCCTCTGGGCCGTGGTAACGGGCAACACACTAATGATCTCGACAAGCACTATTCTTAATCGAGATCTTGAGGAGACTATTATAAAGTAGGATGTGATACATTGAATTTAAGAATAATTTAGAAGTTAGATAATGATTTAATGATAAGTTATGAAGGATAGGTTAATTATGGCCAACATGCCATTTAATGTACAATTAAATTCCAAAGTTATTTTCTAATGTAGGTTAAGTAACTAATCTACAAAAGAAATTGATTCCAATGAATCTTTGAAAAATAAAATGAATGAAGTTAGTTTTAGAATTTAATTTTTAGAAGGATTTGTAATAAGAAATAAAGGAACGCTTGAAAAATACTAACGTAGAGCTCACTCTCTGAGTTTTGAAACGCGTTAGCAAGTTTCAAAGTGTAATTATTGGGTAAGGTTAAAATTAACAGAATTTAGAGGAAAACGTCAAAAATACCATATACTGATTTTCTAGGCAAAATGCTACCAAAATTTACTAAAATCAGATAAATAAAATGAAAAGATTCCATAATATATTTATAACATATGAAAATATTCTGCGTAGTTTAAAAGTACTAGAAATAGTTTACACATATTAGAAGTAATGATTTTTAAGCTGTAAGGTTAAGAAAATAATTTAAAAATCTTACGCGATTGAGAAAATGATTTAAAAACATTATGCGATGTTCAAAAATGTCAAAATATATTTACGCGATTTAAAAACATTTGTAAAAGCAACGCGATTGTGAAAATGTGATAAAATTTCTATGCGATTAAATGATACAGCGAGTTTTACAGTCAAGCCAAAGTGGTGGACCCGGACATGTTGTGAGATAGTATTATCAAGTGGAGACATACTATATTTTGGTATATTGAGACTGATGGTATTTTCGTAAATATGGTAAAATATTGAGAATAAGGATATTTTGGTAATTTTTGATCATGCTTTGAGAGTTTTGTCAATTTGGTTGATAATTGACGATTAATTTACGAGATGAATTACACCGTGTTGTGGGTGTGATAGGCGTAGTATGGTTCATTATATGAACTTGGAGGCATTAGTGTGCAGAGAATCTCATATGTGGACAGTTGGTAGCGTCTCTGGGCCGTGGTAAAGGGCAACACCTTAATGATCTCGACAAGCACTATTCTTAATCGAGATCTTGAGGAGACTATTATGTACAATGCCTGTAGTACACGATGTTTGGACTGTGTACTGCTACACGATGTTTGGACTATGGGCTATAGACACAATGTTAGACAGTGCAATAGTTTAGTTGGGCAGCCAAAAGTACTATTAGTTCTTTTTGGATCATTCTCTCTGATATCCGTGTTTAGCTCCATGGAGTAGGAACGAGTCAATGTGTGTATCATTCATTATCTGCATTTTAATGTTTATTATAATCTGTGATATAATGCATGATGTATTAATTTGCATTACTGTATATGATATAATGGTATGTGTTATTGTAATATCTATTTGTATCATCATTTTCTTTATTGTCATGCTAGTAATGATGTAGATTGTCTCACCTCTTTATTGTATTAGTCTATCTGTTTCTATTTTATGTTTATATCATCGAAGACTACAATGGCGGCAAGGGGAGGTCAATTAGGTTTCTTTAGACTACAGTTTCTCAAAGGCGTTGAGGCTTGGTATGTCCACTAGGACACAGGACACATAGAGTACAGTGGTGACGTTACTTTATCAGTAAGTAGGACTCGGCATGGGTTCATTACTTCATGTTATACGGTTACTTTCGTACAGGTTATCTTACCTATTAGGGAGTTGTGGGACGAATTTCACCATACTCCTAGAGAGAACTTCGATTTATTTTCAGGTCGAATTTTTATCGGTCAAGACATTCCCAATTAGTGAATTTGTCTTATGACAAGGGCTCGTGTCTTAGGGGTTATGTTTTAGTAGTATACTATCTTTTACTGTTTCTATTAAATATGAATAATTGTAAATTAATTGTGTACTTTAGACAAAATCATATGTATTCCGTGTTATTTTATTTAACGTTAATAAATATAAAAAGAAAAAAAAATTATAACTCATATTATTGTACGTATTAAACGTTTTACAACTTGGGTAAGAATTTTATTTTATTTTATTTTCTTGCATTAAAAATGTGACATCCCCACAAGGGTGTTACATTAGTTGGTATCAGAGCCCAAGTTAGAGTCTTTTGGGTTTGTGGGTAAGTTTGTCTTGTTTGTGCTATGTGAATCTCTGATATTGAACGCAGAGATATGTTTCGATTTCCGAAAGGAAACGATTTTGTGTGAAAATCGCTAAGTTTAGTTCATTATGTGTTGATTTTGTTTATCTTTGAAGAAAAATAATGGAATATTACGAACATGAGCGTGTGGACGCAAAACATGATGAAGATCATATAACCGCGGATAGAAGTGTGATGCAAAAGATGATTGAAGTAGCAGTACAACAGAGACAGATGATCGCTCAGCAGCAGGAACTGATAATCAAACTTCATAGCTTTTTAGGATTGGAGCAGCCACCGGATGCGAGAAGCTGTAACTTAGAACCTTCGATAATCCAAAATAGAAGGAAGCGTAAGGTCAATCGTTTTTGGCGAAAGTCGTATGTACAACCACCGGGGAAGCAACAACGAACAAAGAAAGGAAGTACTAGTGGCAACGATTTTGGTCAGACTATGGCATCACCAAAGAAGTGCTTGAAGTGTGGAAAGAATTATACGACAAGAAACTGCCTGATTAAGAGTATAATTTGTTATAAATATGGAAAGCCTGGACACTTCTCCAAAGAATGTGATCAGCTGAAGATGGAAACTTCCATTAGTAATACACGTGTTTCAAAATCTCAAAAAGAAGAAAGAGCCGATGCAAGGAGTGTAATGAGAACGTTCAAATACAAAAATTTAAGAAGCGAGAAAGTTGTGCCATAGAGGGTAATCTTAAAAACTGTGCTGTATAATTCACGAGATAACCCATTCTTTTGTGATCTGTGACTGTGTAAATCTTCTGGGGTTATCTGTGCTTTACTTCTTTTCATAATGTTACTTCAATTTCTAAACTTGTTATTCCTACTAGAGCCTATTTAAAACTATCCTATTATTATAGGAGTTTGAAACTTTTATTAATCTAGTTTGTCTATTTCTATCTCAAATAGATTGAGTAAATCAATTTGATTTATCTGTGTCTTTGTTATAGTATGATCTGTGTATTTCTACTCTTCTTGATTAAAACTTGTTGTTTATACTCAAGTTTTCTAACTCTACCCTATATCTATTGAATATCAAATCTTTTCTGTTGATTTGATTTGTTTATCTAAAATCGCATCTATTTGAGAGTCTGACTTTATAAATGGATTGGTTATTTTCCAACCATATCCTACTAGATTGTTGCAAAGCAATTTAGTGTTTCCTTGACCTAAGATTTTTGGATTTGAATCCAGAAAGTTCATTTCTAAAATTATTGAACTATGTTCATTTTGAAATCTATTAGACCATCTCAAATTCTTTGTTGGACTAATCTAGTAACCTACTGAAAAGTCTTATTACTTTTCCTTGTAACTTTCATAGTGTCTTTCATGTATTTCAATTAAGAAGGATCATTCCTGATTCCACTTATGTCATAATACCAAATACAGTACAATTAGAAGAAAACTTAATCTATGAGACATTTTCTGTTAAGATTAAAACTGGACATGTAGAATAGCTTACCTTGATGAGGAAAATCTGGAATGATGTGATGACTGGAGAACAAGAAGACCAAATGAAGGAAATCACTGTATGCTCCAAGATCGATTTGCGTGCTGGTTATTATTAGATTCGCGTAAAAGTAGAGAATGTTCCAAGATAATTTTTCAGATGTGTTGCAGGCACTATGAATATTTAGTACTATCATTCGGAGTAAAGAATGTTTTTGCGATATTCACGAACTATATGAATAAGATCTTTCTTTCTCATCTACGCAAATTTGTCATTATCCTTATTGGCGATATTTTGACCTATTCTCGAAATTCAAAGGAACATGCTAAAGATCTCAAATGTAGTTCTTCAATTTCTGAAGAAGAAAAAGGAGTTATGCACGAAATTAGTCAAATGCAAATTCTATTAGAAGAAGTTCAACTCATGGATTTAGATTGAGTGTTGAAATCAAATAGAAAGGTTATGGCGTATACTTCAAGATAATGGAACGTGCATGAGAAGAATTATTCAATTTACGTTTTAGGATACGCGATAGTCGTTGTGCAGAGAAGGTCTGAAGACATTTTCTTTCCTATAAAATTCACAATAATTTCAAGGGCTTGAAGTACTTGTACAATTAAGAGAGGTTTGGATATAAGGAAGACGAATAGTTAGAATTTTTAAAGGACTTGTTGGGATAAATTTTTAACATTGATAGAGTTCATATACAACAATAGTTTCGTTCGAGTATAGGGATGACACCCTATGAGGTATTATATGGGAGACGTTGTAGAACGTCATTGTGTTGGTATCATGCTGGTGAAAGTAATATTGTAGGATTCGAATTTGTGCAGCAGATAACTGAGAAAGTGAAGATGATTCAAGACAAGATGAGAACAACTCAGACTCGGCAAAAGAGTTATGTTGATAAAAGACAAAGATCGCTTGAAACTCACTTTGAAGTTTATCGGGCCATATCAGATACTTCGTCGGATAGGTCCGGTAGCTTATCAGATTGCACTATCACCATTCTTATCGAATCTTCATAATGTATTTCATATATCATAACTACAAAAATATATTTCTGATCCGACTCACGTCATTGAACCAGACACTGTACAACTGAAGGAGAATTTAACCTATGAGACGTTTCCAGTCAAGATTGAAAATCGAAGGACAAAGCAACTTCGAGGAAAGGAGATCGCATTAGTTAAAGTAGTTTGGAACGATGTAAGTGGTGGAGCCACATGGAAGCTAGAAAATAAGACGAGGGAGCAATACCCTCAACTATTCTGAGGTACGATGAATTTCGGGGACGAAATTCTTATTAGTAGGGGAGAGTTGTAACACCCCAAACTTTTGAGTTAATTATAATATAGTCCTAAATATACTATTTTGTAATTTCTGTGAGTAGTAAAATGAATTTGACTGTTTCGTGAGTGTATTTGACTGTTGTATGTGATTTGCTCCGAGCCATGGAAATAATAATTTTCTGGCTGAAAAAATCTTATTTTAATTAATTAGAGTTGGGGGATCTTACTAAACCCAATTCTGATTGATATATATATTAATCTTTTAATTTTTAAGATTTAACTGTGTAATAAAATAATTTTATATTATTATAATATTATTTTATTTGACAGTACCTACTGTCTCAAAAATAGTAGAAATCTACTTCAAAATAACCATGGATCCTTAAAAGTCTGTGGGACCCACGTTTAAAGTAGCAGTCAACGATTCTGACTGGACCAGATTCTGAGCCAATAAGAATCAGTCAACAAAGATGGCTTGAAAAATTCTAACCAATAGGAATAGGTCAAAGAAAGAAGCATGGACTTTAATATGGACTGTTGGATGAAAACTTAGTTAGGAAGCTTTTGATCTTAACCGTTGATCAAATCAATGGTGTGGATATGAACTTGATTAGCAAGCATTGAATATTGGCCATGGATCAAATCAATGGATAGGAATTAAACTTGAATTTAATGGTTAAGATTAAGTCAAACATAGTGGCTTGACTTTACTTAGTAACTAATTAAATCTAATTTGGTTAATCTAATTATCTAGTTAACAAACTAAGTAAACTAGCTTAGTTATTAATTAGTTATAATCTAATTATTAATTAGATATCCTAATATTGTTTAGAAGCTATGATATATGCTAATATATATTAAACTAATTAATTATATAATTAGAATGTTAATTAAATATTATTAGGAGACTTAACCTAATTAATTTCCTATTTAATTAGCATGGAATTAGTCTTTAATTGAAACAAATTAAGCCCCCTAAACCCCAAGGAGGCTCACGGCCAAGGAGGCTAATTTGACAAGTTCCACAAGTTTCATGAACCATCTTGCATGCACACTAGGTGGCCAAATGATGACATAAGCCATGTGCACTCAATATTGTGATATTTTTTATTCAAGTCAATCTCTTCATTCTCCTACAAGTTCACTACGGTAGCCCCCCCCCCCATTTTTACACTCAATATTCATTTTAACACTTCACTAAATCTAAGCCTTCATTTTCTCTCAAATTCTCAAGAACACCAAGAACCATTTCTCTTCCATTTTCTCTCTAATTTTCGGCCAAGCACCCAATACCACCATACATCTTCTATAATTTTTCTTTCTTACTTTTCTTCAACCACAACTATATTCTAAACACTTTTCCTTCACAAGGTTTTGTCAAAAACCTACTCTATCTACTTCAAAATCAAAGATCTATCTTACTTCCTTAAAGGTAAGCTTTTGTTTTTATGGTTTAAAATTTGATTTGTGATTTTCTAAACCATGATTGTTCCATGGTTTTTTAATCTTGATCCTTGTGTGTGTTTTTACTAATTTTTTAAGAATTATTAGGATTTTGTGTTGATTTTAAAGAAAGCAAGGAGAAGGAGGAGACTAAGAGACCTTTGTCTTCAAGAGGTAAGAGGGAGATTTAATCTCATCAACCGTGTGTGGTGATGAGAAAATGGATTGTTTGTGTATGAAGGATCCATAAGGATTCATTTATGTGATTGTTTATATGCTTTCCTATTTGTGATTGATTTTAATTGTATGCATGTTTATAGTCTTTAAAATATATTGCATGTGTTTATAGTTTATAAAATATATTACATGTGTTTATAGTTTTTAAAAATATATTGTAGGTGTTTATAATTATATGATTATTAAAGTAGGATGTGAATAACATGTAACAATTTGCATGAGTGTTCCAAAGAACACCATAGAGGCTCACGGCTTCTCCAAGAAAAAGAGAACCAAAATGTTCTCAACCATTTTCTAAAATAATGATTTAATGAGTCTAGGTGATACATTGAATTTAAGAATAATTTAGAAGTTAGATAATGATTTAATGATAAGTTGTGAAGGATAGGTTAATTATGGCCAACATGCCATTTAATGTACAATTAAATTCCAAAGTTATTTTCTAAGGTAGGTTAAGTAACTAATCTACAAAAGAAATTGATTCCAATGAATCTTTGAAAAATAAAATGAATGGAGTTAGTTTTAGATTTTAATTTTTAGAAGGATTTGTAATAAGAAATAAAGGAACGGTTGAAAAATACTAACGTAGAGCTCACTCTCTGAGTTTTGAAGCGCGTTAGCAAGTTTCAAAGTGTAATTATTGGGTAAGGTTAAAAGTAACAGAATTTAGAGGAAAATGTCAAAAATACCATATACTGATTTTCTAGGCAAAATGCTGCCGAAATTTACTAAAATCAGATAAATAAAATGAAAAGATTCCATAATATATTTATAACATATGAAAATATTTTGCGTAGTTTAAAAGTACTAGAAATAGTTTACACATATTAGAAGTAATGATTTTTAAGCTGTAAGGTTAAGAAAATAATTTAGAAATCTTACGCGATTGAGAAAATGATTTAAAAACATTACGCGATGTTCAAAAATGTCAAAATATATTTATGCAATTTAAAAATGTTTGTAAAAGCAACGCGATTGTGAAAATGTGATAAAATTTCTACGCGATTAAATGATGCAGCGAGTTTTATTGTCGAGCCAAAGTGGTAAACCCGGACATGTTGTGAGATAGTATTGTCAAGTGGAGACATACTATATTTTGGTATATTGAGACTGAGGGTATTTTCATAAATATGATAAAATATTGAGAATAACGGTATTTTGGTAATTTTTGATCATGCTTTGAGAGTTTTGTCAATTTGGTTGATAATTGACGATTGATTGACGAGATGAATTACACCATGTTGTGGGTGTGATAGGCGTAGTGTGGTTCATTATATGAACTTGGAAGCATTAGTGTGCGGAGAATCTCATATGTGGACAGTTGGTAGCGCCTCTGGGCCGTGGTAACGGGCAACACACTAACGATCTCGACAAGCACTATTCTTAATCGAGATCTTGAGGAGACTATTATGTACAATGCCTGTAGTACACGATGTTTGGACTGTGTACTGCTACACGATGTTTGGACTGTGGGCTATAGACACAACGTTAGATAGTGCAATAGTTTGGTTGGGCAGCCAAAAGTACTATTAGTTCTTTTCGGATCATTCTCTCTGATATCTGTGTTTAGCTCCATGGAGTAGGAACGAGTTAATGTGTGTATCATTCATTATCTGCATTTTAATGTTTATTATAATCTGTGATATAATACATGATGTATTAATTTGCTATATTGTATATGATATAATGGTATATGTTATTGTAATATCTGTTTGTATTATCGTTTTCTTTATTGTCATGCTGGTAATGATGTAGATTGTCTCACCTCTTTATTGTATTGGTCTGTCTGTTTCTATTTTATGTTTATATCATCGAAGACTACAATGGCAGCAAGGGGAGGTCAATTAGGTTTCTTTAGACTACAGTTTCTCGAAGGCGCTGAGGCTTGGTATGTCCACTGGGACACAGGACACATAGAGTACAGTGGTGACGTTACTTTATCAGTAAGTAAGACTCGACATGGGTTCGTTACTTAACGTTATACGATTACTTTCGTACAGGTTATCTTACCTATTAGGGAGTTGTGGGATGAATTTCACCATACTCCTAGAGAGAACTTTGATTTATTTTCGGGTCGAATTTCTATCGGTTAAGACATTCCTAACTAGGGAATTTGTCTTATGACAAGGGCTCATGTCTTAGGGGTTATGTTTTAGTAGAATACTATCTTTTACTGTTTCTATTAAATATTAATAGTTGTAAATTAATTGTGTACTTCAGACAAAATCATATGTATATTACGGTGTGTGATTATATTTTATGTTATTTCGTATTCCGTGTTATTTTATTTAATGTTAATAAATATAAAAATAAAAAAATTTATAACTCATATTATTATACTTATTAAACGTTTTACAACTTGGGTAAGAATTTTATTTTATTTTATTTTCTTGCATTAAAAATGTGACATCCCCACAAGGGTGTTACGAAAGCCAAAATTGGGGAAAGGAATTGAGAACTTAGAATAAGCAAATGATAGAATTAAAGTGAGAAATTCAATTAAAAGAGCAATCAATTCATAAACCTATCCGAAATTAGGTTAATCATAGATCATTCAATAAACATTTGAAGTGTATTTGAATGCTTAATTTGGATTTAACCGAAATCTTTACATCAAATCCACAATTCATACTAGACAATCATCAAAAATTTAATTAACAATGGACACATAAACTTGTAATCGCACAATTCATGTTAGATCAATGTTAATTTGATCTCTAAATTCAATTAACCTAGGCACAAATTAGTAACCTAACCTCTGTAATTCCATGATTAATTTCAATTAATTGATCCTAAATCTCATCATAATTCTCAATCTTAAATCAAGATCCAATCAAATCAAATATAAACAGTATCACCATTCATGCATTTAAAAAGAAGAAAAAGAAAAAGAAAAAGAATCCAAATGCAATTCAAACAAAAAAATAGAATCAATATCTCAAGAATCCAAACCACAATTTCTTCAAGAATCTATGAATTGATTACAGAATTTTAGCTCTCCATAGTTATCACCATGAAGGAGCTTGAGGAAGAAGAAGTAGAGAGAAATATCTAGATCTAGAGAGAAAAGGTGAGAGATGTAGAATGAGATATCTCAGTTTTCTACCTCAGTTTTCTACCTCCATGACCTATAACTACCACCTAATTTGGCCTCATATGATTAGAACCCCATTAGTTACAAATTTGAGTCCATTATGAGTAATTAAGCCCAAACCTCATGTTAATTGGAGGTCTACAACTCAAGTTATGAACAAATTATTCTCAAAGGGTCTCTGATTCTATTGGCTGACTTCAAGGGATGAAAACTCTATCAAAAAGTCGTACCTTCAAAAAGTGGTCTGCATATGAATTATATATATATGTCTTAGCTTTCAAATGTCACTGGTTTCAAGCTCATATCACATCTATAGCTCAAGTTATACTTTAATTCATGTACACTACTCAAGTTCCAGTAATAAAACCTGTGTTCTGACTTTCAAGCCCATTTAGCTCCACTAGATGTCAGAATTAGCCCTGAAGCTCTCATGAAAGTTGTACAACTCTCTCTCATCTTTCCTACAAGGTAAGATACATAATTTTTAAATATCTAGAACTCAACATATGTCTAAAATACAGAAATAGTGTTAAATCTCAATAATGCTAAAAAATATCAATTCAGCCCAAACTTACAAAACATAACCAAGTTCAATCAATTAAGTACATGAAAAGTGTAAATGACAAAAAAATGAGGATTTACTAATGTATAAAATATGTGATTATCAATGAAGAAGAAAAGCTTCACCTCTACCTTTCAATTATTGAAGAAGTCGTGAGCTCGGTTCTCGTGAGAGAAATAGAGGATGGTCAAAAGCCTGTCTATTTCATCAACAAAGTGCTCCAGGGACCCGATGTAACACTTGTAAAAACATGTTAGTCTTGTATAAGGTTATAGAGGTTGCCTATTATTAGTTTCGCATGTTTGTTAAGTTTTGTGATCATCTGAGCTTATGTAATCACTTTGTTGTAGCTCTTTGTGTGGAAAATAGTTGTTTTTGGCCCCGGATTTGACTTAAACTAGTTAGTTAATAGAAATAAGTATGGAGAACTTATTTCTAGGTCAAAAATGTGTTGAAGCATATGTGGTTAAAGTTTGAGGTTTGTCGGAGTTAGTTTGGCATTTTTAAGCATACAAATTGTGTGTTTTAGTGCCAGATTGACCCCTAGCTGATATGGAAATATCAACTTTTAGTGAAACAGAATTTTTAATTAATCTTAGGATTTATTTTAAATTTATTGGAAGTTAGGAACCTAGATTTGGTGAAATCTAAGTGTTCTTAGCAGATCGGGATATATTACTTGGCCCCTTAAGTTACCAAAGTCACTCACGGCTACCTTGTTATTTAAAGACATAAGATAAGATATTTCATCTCATTTTCACTCTTTTCACTCTCTTCTCTCACGACTACAGCTACTAAGGGAGAGACAAAGGAAAGCCAAGCCAAGAAGGATGAAGAGGAGAAAAGGAAAAGGAAGGGGAAAACTAAGGCTTCATCATCCTCACCATCTTTGATCCAAGAGGTATGGGTTTGTGCTTATTTCATTCTTTTTTCCCACTTTTACCATTTATGCATTTGTGAGTCATAATAGGTTAAATTAATTTCTAGAGGTGTTTGAAATGTTTTTCTTGCTTGATTAAGTGTCCTTAGTTGTTTATGACTTGTTCATGTAATAGGTTTGTGTTAGAAACCTAGATTTTGATATTTGAACCTTGAACCTAAAAGTGAGAAAAGTTAGGTTTTGATTTATGATTTTGATCATAGAATCCAAATTGGAGGTTTTTGTTGGTAATTAATGATTACTTTGTGTTGGTAAACTTGATAAGGACCTTAAATCACTTAGAGACCGAGTTGGAAAAGTAAAAATCCATGAATTGTTCGAATGAAACAGTACCCGAATTCTACAGAATTCTACAGAATCAATGTTCTGCTTCTAGAGCTACGGCACAAGGCGTGGCACACTGCAGCATGTGAGTGATTCACATCTAGTAGTTGGAACCCGAGAGTAGGGCGCCACGGCATGGCCATGTGATGCCGCGGCCTGAGAAGGGGCAGAGGCCAGGACGTCGTGGCGTGGCCGTGGTGTGCCGTGACGTAAGCCCCATAACCTTTCAGGAATTATGTGCTTGATGTGTTGAGATTCCTAATGGTTGGGATTACTCTTTTATACCTTGTTAAGTGTGTTGAGGCACCTATGAGAGTATTTCAAGGAGGAAATGACTACCTAGTTCATGTGAGAAAAGTGTGAGTCCTTGGGCAACCAATGGGTTGGAAATGTCATAGGGTAACACTTAGGATTTTGATCCATATGGGACTATTTTAGTATATCTTATGATATTGTTATGTGACAGGAATGACACATAGTGGGAGTATGTGGATATTCTTAGTTGATAGTTGGAAGGCCTCATGGAGGGGGTTAGACATATTTAAAGGCATTGGATATGCCTTGTGTTGGAGGATATCCAATATGGTGCTAAATATGTGTGCTAAATATCACTTTTCATGTTTTCTCATGCATTTACTATTTCCACATATCTGTGAATGGTGTATGAGATGGTGAACACCCTTTGTTAAAAGGTGGAGTAGACTATTCATTGCCAAGTAGTGATTAATAGTCGGAGCCATACTACTCAGGGAAAGTACATGGAACGAAGTTCCTAGGAATAGTTGAGTTTCATGACATTGCATTAACATTATTTTTAATACCATTTCATAATCATTGTCTTTGGACATGCTAGGCATAATCATTATTGCATTTACATGGTAATTGTATGGGCAGTTACCTTTTCAATAATATGTACGATTGTATAATATTGTTGTTTGTTTTCTTGTAATGTGGGCTTAGGATTAAGGT
Organism: Ormosia semicastrata; assembly: GCA_029884595.1. Classification (NCBI taxonomy): domain Eukaryota; kingdom Viridiplantae; phylum Streptophyta; class Magnoliopsida; order Fabales; family Fabaceae; genus Ormosia; species Ormosia semicastrata. The sequence continues at coordinate 48,451,833 of JAQQTO010000053.1, read as the reverse complement.
TTGCTTAAGAATGTTACATAGGGTTGCTATGTGAGATATTCTTTTGGTTGTAAGTAGTAGTTCTTATACTGATTGTAATCTTATTCCTAATGTTGGTTGTTGATTTCTTCTTTGTGAAAGGATAAATTTTGGTTTTGAAATACTTATACTGAGAAATTATGATTTCTCACCCCGATTGTGTTTTCATGTAAATCCAGGTGGAAGCATTTCAAAAGGAAAGAAAAAGATGTATGAAGATGCGTAGTATAAATTCTCTTTTGGGTTGAGCTTGTATCTCTTTAGTTGTTTCAGTAGTTTAAAACTTTGTATGATTGTATGCCCTTTGAGGCTGTGATGTATATATGTATATAATTTTTATTACCGTGGCTCTCTATATTTACTCATTGTACATGATAGATATGGGTTAGTTGTTGATGTATGTTAGAAGTAGCATAGTCAGTATTGGGTTATTCTTTTATATGACGATATATCTGGATAGCAAATATTAGGATATTACATTATTGGTATCAGAGCAGTTCTTCTTGTTGAGTCAGGGTATGGACTGACTATGCTTATGCATGTGTAGTGATGGTTATCCATTTCTTACCTCTTACATGTGATTGTTTGAGTGGAATTGCATGATTTGCCTTCCATATGACTGTTTTAGTTACTGTTACACAGTTACATGATATTGAGCCTAGCTAACTCAATATGTAATGTTCTGTGTTTATAGGAAACTATGGCAGTACGAGGGCAACAGCATGGAAGCAGAAACAGGAATTCTGGGAGGGAAGGCCCTGATATGGCTACGGCTTTTATGGCAATGGTCAATGCCATGAGGAATTAGATAGAGCAGGCAGCTGTTACTGCCAATGAAATGAGAAAGCAAGCAGCAGTAACTGCAACAGTGCTAGAGAGGATAGTACCTCAGCAACAAGTGCCACCACCAATACCACCACTAGCATAGGAGGTACCAATCAGGAGAAATTAGAATTTTCTTGACATTTCGGAGTTCAAAAAAATGAATCCTCCGATGTTCAGAGGCGAATACGATCCGGTTAAAGTGAAAGAATGGTTGACCGAGTTAGAGAAGATCCATGAAGTCATGGTTTGCTCAAATGAGCAAAGAGTTTCCTTTGTTTCCTTCATATTAGGAAAGGAATCAGAGCAGTGGTAGAGAAGTGCTAGGAGACTGCTAGAGACAGCAGAGACTTTAGTTATATGGGAAGTATTCAAGGAGAGCTTTTTGGAGAAATACTTTCCCAAGAGTCTGTAAGATGATAAAGAGATGGATTTTCTTAGTCTTCAACAAGAGGACATGACGGTTGGATAATATGAAGCGAAATTTCATGAGTTGTCCAAGTATTCTACTCAATTTAGACTCAATCCAAATGTGAACTAGAAATGTGTCAAGTTTGAGTCTGGATTGAGAAGGAATGTAAGAAGGGCTGTGAGACTTTTAGAAATCAGGGATTTTCCATCCTTGGTGAACAAGTGTAGGATTGTGGAGTCTAATAATCTCCAACTTCAATAGGAGCGAAGGCTGCAAGGCCTATAGAAGAAGAGAAAGTTGGGTGATAGATCTGGAAAAAGTGTTTCTAAATCCAGTCACCCACAAGTTAAAGGTGAGCGGGTTCAGGTGGAGAATGTGGAGCCTAAATGCTCTAAGTGCAGAAGACCACATGGTGATAAACCTTGTGCTGTTTGCTATGTGTGCGGTCAACCAGGACACTTTGCAAGGAAATATCCACGCAAACAAGGTCATACACCCAGTTCTAGACCACAAGCTCAAGGAAGGGTGTATATTCTAAGAAAGGACAAAGAAATGCAACTTTCTGACGCTAAGTCAGTAACTTATGAATATGAGTTTATGTTTGTTTGATACCTCAGAATTGTTGGTTTTGAGAGATTAAATTTTGGGGACAAAATTCTAAAATAGATGGGAGTAATGTAATACCCGTGAAAACATGTTAGACTTGTATAAGGTTATAGAGGTAGTCTATTATTAGATTGGCAGGTTTGTTATGTTTTGTGATCGTCTGAGCATGTTTAGTCACTTTGTTGTAGCTCTTTGTGTGGAAAATGGCTATTTTTGGCCTCGAATTTGACTTAAACTGCTTAGTTAATGAAAATAAGTATAGAGAACTAGTTTCTAGGTCACAAATGTGTAGAAGCATATGTGGTTAAATTTTAAGGTTATTCGGAGTTAGTTTGGCATTTTTAAGCATACTGGTTGTGTGTTTTAGTGCCAGATTGACCCCCAGCTGATATAGAAATATCAATTTTTGGTGAAATAGAATTTTTAATGATTCTTAAGATTTATTTTGAATCTGTTAGAAGCTAGGAACCTAAATTTGGTGAAATCTAAGTATTCTTAGCAGATCGGGATATATCACTTGGCCACTTAAGTTACTAGAGTCACTCATGGCTGCCTTGTTATTTAAAGGCATGAGATGAGATATTTCATCTTATTTTCACTCTTTTCACTCTCTTCTCTCACGGCTGCAGCTACCAAGTGAGAGACAAAGGAAAGCCAAGCCAAGAAGGAGGAAGAGGAAGAAAGGAAAAGGAAAGGGAAAGCTAAGGCTTCATCATCTTCACCATCTTTGATCTAAGAGGTAGGGGTTTGTACTTCTTTCATCCTCTTTTCCCACTTTTACCATTTAGGCATTTGAGAGGCATAATAGATTAAATTGGTTTCTAGAAGTGTTTGAAGTGTTTTTCTTACTTGATTAAGTTTCCTTGGCTGTTTAGGACTTCTTCATGTAATAGGTTTATGTTAGAAACCTAGATTTTGATATTTGAACCTTGAACCTAAAAGTGAGAAAAATTAGGTTTTTATTTATGATTTTGATCATAAAATCCAAATTGGAGGTTTTTGTTAGTGATTAATAATTCTTTTTTGTTAGTAAACTTGATAGGGACCTTAAATCACCTAGAAACCGAGTTGAAAAAGCAAAAATCTGTGAATTGTTACAATAGAACAGTACCCAGATTCTACGGAATTCTAGAAAATCCATGTTCTATTTCTAGCACTACGGCGCAAGGCGTGGCACACTGCGGTATGCGAGTGATTCACTTCCAGTAGTTGGAACCCAAGAGCAGGGCGCCGTGGCGTGGCCGTGTGATACCGTGGCGTGAGAAGGGGCAAAGGCCAGTGCGCTGCGGCGTGACCGTGGTGTGCCGTGGCATGAGCCCCAGAACCTTTCAAGAATTATGTTCATGATATGTTGAGATTCCTAATGGTTTGGATTACTCCTTTATACCTTGTTAAGTGTGTTGAGGCACCTATGAGAGTATTTCAAGGAGGAAATGACTGCCTAGTTCATGTGAGAAAAGTGCGAGTCCTTGGGCAACCAATAATTAGAAATGCCATAAGGTAACACTTAGGATTTTGATCTATATGGGATTGTTTTAGTATCTCTTGTGATGTTGTTATGTGATGGGAATGACATATAGTGGGAGTATGTGGGTGTTCCTAGTTAATAGTTGGAAGGCCTCATGGAGGGGGTTAGACATTTTAAGGGCATTGGATATGACTTGTGTAGGAGGATATCCAATGTGGCATTAAATGTGTGTGCTAAATATCACTTTTCATGTTTTCTTACACACTTGCTATTTCCACGTATCTATGAATGGTGTATGAGATGGTGAACACTCTTTATTAAAAGTTAGAGTAGACCATTCATTGCCAAGTAGTGATTAATGGTCAGAGCCATACTACTCAGGGAAAGTACATGAAACGAAGTTCCTGGGAATAGTTGAGTTTCATGACATTGCACTAACACTATTTTTAATACCATTGCATAATCATTATCTGTGGACATGCTAGGCATAATCATTCAACATAATCATTATTGCATTTGCATGGTAAATGTATGGGCAGTTACCTTTTCAATGATATGTACAATTATATGGGCAATTGTATAATATTGTTGTTAGTTTTCTTGTAATGTAGGCTTAGGATTAAGGTTTGCTTAAGAATATTACATAGGGTTGCTATGTGAGATATTCTTTTAATTGTAAGTAGCAGTTGTTATACTGGTTGTAATCTTATTCGTGATGTTTGTTATTGATTTATTCTTTATGAAAGGATAAATGCTGGTTTTGAAATACTTATATTGAGAAATTATGATTTCTCACCCCGATTGTGTTTTCATGTAAATTCAGGTGGAAGCATTTCAAAAGGAAAGACAAAGGCGTATGAAGACGCGTAGTATAAATGCTCTTTTAGGTTGAGCTTGTATCTCTTTAGTTGTTTTAGTAGTTTAAAACTTTGTATGACTGTATGCCCTTTGAGGCTGTGATGTGCATATGTGTATATATATATATATATAATTTTTTATCATGGCTCTCCATATTTACTCATTGTATATAATAGATATGGGTTAGTTGTTGATGTATGTTAGAAGTAGCATGGCCAGTATTGAGTTATTCTTTTGTATGACGATATATCTGGATAGAAAATATTGAGATGTTACACCTGAGCTCCGGTATCAGATAATAGAGAAGCTAGCCTTTACGCTACTTGTTTCTGCCAGAAGGTTAACGCAGTATTTCCAATGTCACCCCGTGATGGTGAGAACAGACTAACCTATCAAAAGAATACCACATAATCTTGAGTTGCTGGATGGATGATAGCATAGTTTTTGGAATTAACTGAGTTTAGAATATGGTATGAGCTCTGCCAAGTGATTAAGGCACAAACTTTATTCGATTTCATGGCAGAATTCACCCACTGCACAATCTCAAAAAAAGTTGAAGAATGGATGATTTATGTTGATGGGGCATCAAACCCAAAACGGAGCGGAGCAGGAATCATATTGAGAAATGCCAACGAGGTCACAGTTAGATAGTCCCTAAAGTTTGAGTTCCCAACCCCAAATAATCAGGCTAAATATGAAGCCATGATAGTTAGGCTCCGTATGGCAAAGGACTTCGAAGTATCTGCAATGATTCACAGCTAAGGACTTCCTAAGTGCTGGGGGATTATCAAGCCAAAGTCCCGTAACTGTAGAAGTATATGGTTAAAGTGAAGCATCTCATAGAAGAGTTCTCCAAGGTGAAGATAGATCATATTCCCAGCGAGAATAACTCTAGGGTGGACATCCTATCCAAGCTGGCTAATACCAAAAGCCTCGGGAATAATAGGTCTGTCATTCAGGAGACTTTGTCCACACCAAGTATAGTAGAACCTGAGATCGTGATGACAGTTGATGGGCAGAACAGTTGGATGAAGGTGGTTGTTGACTACCTTCGAGACGATACGCTCCCCCGAGATCCTAAAGAAGTGAAGAAAATATTTTGGACATCGGTGTGGCATGTTCTGATATATGACAGACTATATTGCTGAGGCTTCTCCATACCTTTGATAAAGTGCCTCACCTCAGAAGAAGCTCAATATGTCCTCGCAGAGATCCATGAGGGGTATTGTGGCCAACACCTGGGTGGTAGATCCTTAGCAAAGAAAGCCTTGAGAGGGGGTTATTTTTGGCCCACAATGTCAGTCAATGCAATGATTTATGTACAAAATTATGATAAATTCCAGAGGTTCTCTGACATTCAAACCACACCACCTGAGGAACTTTCTACCATATTAATACCTTGGCCTTTTTGCAAATAAGGTGTGAAGCTCTTAGGACCCTTTCCCCAAGCACTAGGCCAGGTGAAGTACCTGATTGTTGGAGTAGATTATTTCACTAAGTGGATTGAGGCTAAACCTCTGGCCACTATAACGACGGAGAAGGCCAAGAAATTCCTTAAGAAGAATGTTGTCTATTGATTTAGGATTTTGGAGTCCATAGTGACAGACAACATAACTCAATTCATGAACAAAAAGTTCAGATGGGCATGTTCTAATCTCCACATCAAATAGCATTTTACCTTGGTGGAACATCCTCATGCCAATGGACAAGCCAAGGCCGCCAACAGGGTAATCCTCCGAGGAATAAAGAGAAGACTCAAAGACACTAAGGGATAATGGGCAGAATATTTGGTCCATGTGTTGTGGGCTTATCGGAAAACTCCCCACTCTGCCACAGGGGAAACTCCTTTCAAGCTCACGTACAGCTACAAATCGATGATCTCGATGGAGATCAAAAAACTGAGTTTAAGGTGGAAGTATTTCTCCCAAGAGCAAAATGACAAACTACTGCGTGAAGAGCTTGACCTCGCCTAAGAACAGCACAACATGACCCATATCAAAGAAATCACTTTCAAACTTCAGACCGCCCAAAGATACAATAAGAGAGTCTCCCCAAGAAAATTCAAAGTAGGAGACTTCGTGTTAAAGAAGGCAAAAATCAGAGGACAAAACGCGAAAGATGAAAAATTGGTAGCTAATTGGGAAAGCCCTTACAGGATCACTGAGGTGTTGGAGAAAAGAGCATACAATATCACTGATCCTGCGGGAAGGGAACTACCAAGGTCCTGGCATGCTTCCAACATGAAGAGATACTACAGCTAAACGTTCTCCAAATTCCTTAATTTTATAAAAAGCAATATGTAAAGAAAAGAACATATTAATGAGAATGAGGTGCATTCAATACGATCACTCGCTCAATTCTTTTCTACTTTCTACATTCCAAAAACTCACAAAGTTGCAAAAGGGATCTTGAGTTCCTAAATCGATCTTGAGAAAAAAAAGACTAAGTTAGAGAATCTTGGATCCCAACTTAAGATAACTGCTAAAGAAACTTGAATCTCTAAAGCAATCCTAAGAAAAAGCCAAGTTAAAGGATCTCAAGTCTTAACTTAAGCTAACTCCTAAAGAGATCTCAAATCCCTAAAGCAATCTTAAGAAAAAGCTAAGTTAGAGGATCTTGAATCCCAACTTAAGCTAACTGCTAAAGGGACATTAGATCCCTAAAACAATCCTAAGCTAAGTTAGATGATCTCGGATCTTAACTTAAGTTATTTGCTAAAGGGATGCTGGATCCTTAAAGCAACCCTTGAAAAGACTAAGTTACAAGACATCAGATCCCAATAGCAGAAACAAAATGAGATAATGGGCAAGGCCAGAGAAAGGCATTGGACCTCCTAAGCATGGAAATAAAGCAAAGTAAAACCATAAAAGTAAGGAAAGAAATAATAGAAAAAGAGTTGAAAATAATTAAAGCCACAAAAGGCTAACTATTTATACAAAATTATCAAGGCCTTAAAAATGGCCGTCAATAACAGTAAGAGAAAAGGAAAGGAAACAGAGGCTCAAGACTTTGGGGAATCTTTGGCTATGTTGTTCTCCACCATGGCATCAGCATTGGCATTCCCAGTATTATTCTTCGCCTTCACAAGGTCAACGGTCTTGCCATCAATGAGCCCCCACAAGTAGTAGATCTTAGAGAAGTCAGTGATTAAGGGGTGGAGGAAGAGGATCTGGGCAAAAGGGTTCTCGAATGATTCCTTAGTGGAATTCTGCCAATCCTATGTAATCTTTCTTTTCTTTTCTGCCCAGGCTAGTTTGGCAGCCTCAAACTCAGCAACCTTCTTCTCAATTGCCTCCAACTTGGCCCTCAAGTCATCCACCTCTTTGGCCTTCGCCTCAAGATTTTTGGCCTCGGTCTCAAACCTCTTGGCTTCGCCCTTATAACCCTCAGCCATGATGCCTTCCTCCAAAATATTTTGGTCCACGACCTTCAAGTCATTCTGGACACTGGATAGCTCTTTTACCAGTTACTCCTTATTAACCTCCAACTTCAAAACCCAGTCTTGGGAAGTTTGGAGGTTGGCCTCTAACTCAGTAATCCTCTTCGTGACTATTATGGACATCTCTAGGTGTTGGAGGATACTGGCTAGCTGCAGGTTCAACTTCTACACCTTTAAGAAAATGTTAGAAGATGAATACTGCTTCAGGACTGTGATGTCCTCCTCGAACCTGAAGTGAGCATCCATGTGGCCATATACGTCAAAGGAGCTGTGCCAGATGTTGAACCTTGGCATGTCTCCATGATAAACACAAATTTCATATATTAGTTTGATGTGAATTATAAGTTACAAACCCAAGTGCAGGTTGTCTCAAGTAATAAATTATCGGGAGTCTTAGGTCGATCTATAGGGAATTGATGAAGAAAAATTCTTTGAGGTAAGGAAAAGATTTTGTCACAATAATAAAGGTGATAAAACTTGGTCACAAATAAAAAGGATTTACTTGGGTTAGGAGATCCATTCTTGGCAAATAAATTAATGATAAGATTAATTCTTTTTATAACTCAATTACAATCCATGCATAACAGAGGTTCCAATTGAAAAATACAACATTCAAAGTTCATTTAAGATTATATATGTAATTATATTATGGTTCCTTTAATTATCTATTAACACCATCACTTATAAATGGGCTCAAGCATTCATTGTGTCAACCTATTGTCTATAATGAATCAAGATCTCGAAATGACAATGGAGTTGTTTGATAATGAGTGAAAAATTCCAAGGGAGTTTGTTTGATAATTGTGAATGAGTGAAAAATTATTGAGATGCTTGTCTCCAAAATGATTTGGTGCTGAACTCATGGCTACCGTCAGAAAATGGAAAAATGGTCTTCAAGAAAGTTGTAGGCTTTTGTCTTAGCTTTCCAATGCCATTATTTTTAACAAAATATCATTCCTACAGCTAGAAATATGGCCCAATCTTTGCACATTGTTCAGGCCCAACTACAACTCATCTGTTCTAACTTCTAGGCCCAATATGACCTACTATACTACCGATCTGACTATTGTGTTCTTCATGAAAGTTATAATTGGGCCAGAAGATTCATGGTTCATCTTAAGGCTTATTGATGTAATCTAAGACCAAGAGTCTAATTAGCAATTGAATGAATTCCTGGTGATCAATTATGAATTAAATTTAAGATTAGTTGATTTCCTTGGATTGGTTATTTACTTAATTTTATTTACAGTTTTAAATTGCTTTCATTTAATTAATTCTGCTATGCCCTCATTGTTAATTTCTTAATTTGATTACTTAATTAGAATTATCTAAGGAATCGACCCAGTTATACCTTAAACTACAAGTAATTTAGGGAATCGGTTTACATATTGATATAATTTGATAGTCTTGAAAGCTATCAAATTTTGGCACCATTGTTGAGAATCAATCTAAGTTTAATCAATCATATTATGAGTGTAATTAGCTACTAACCCTTTACTAACCATCATTTTCCTTGTTTCGGGTAGTTTCTAACTCAATTTTGGCCTCCAAGTGAAATTTTGTACAGACAAAGAAGCTCAAATTGGTTTGAAAATTGATCAGTTGAAGGAAAATGGTGTGTTCTACAAGGCTTACCACGTTGTGATGAAGTCCACCTTATCTTGGCTAAATTCCATCGTTTAGACCATTTTTCCAAATTTTGAAGATTTTTTATTGCATTTTTTGGTATCATTTTTGAGTAGTTTTCACCCTGTGGTAATCCCATAATTTTTTAAATTGTGTAGATAGTGTAACTATTGTTATTTTGGTAGAATTTTAGTGATGTGTAATCCATTTTGCATATCTTGTGTTTCTGCACTTTCGCATGTTGTATGACCAGGTCTTCTAGTAATCATTTGCTTGACATTGACCTTGATATTGAGAGGATCTTGCATACACTTAAAAGAGCCCGTAGGCATAGTGAAATGATAATTTCTGAAATTGAAACTAAACCTGAGAATATAAGTAAAACTGCAAATATAACTGATAATACTGAAACTGAAACTGAACAAGAGAATACAAATAACACTATAAATATGGCTGATAATATAGATAATAGGATTCTTAAAGAACTGGTGCACCTAATGTGAATTACTGACCTTTGTGCATTCAATATTGTTACTAAGTGGCTTCCAGTACTCAAGAGGGGGGTGAATTGAGTATAAAACTTTTCGCAAAACCTCTTTTAAAATAAAATACAAATATTAGAACTTAATAAATAAATGCACAGAAAGAACGAGAAGAAGAAAAGAAATAATAAGAACAGTAAAAAAATAAATGTGCAGTAAATTAAAATTGCATAAAATAAATAGATTAAGAAGAGAGAAGCAGGCACAGTATTTATCCTGGTTCGACCACTAACTCACTTGTGGTCTACGTCTAGTCCTCAAAAGTCGAGATTTTTCACTATGTATACAAGCTTCAATAGGTGCTTGCAACCGTTACACAAAAGAGCACTTTTCACACACAGGGAAACTCTACCATTGTGCTAAAGTCTTAGCCTGCAGGGATACCTCACCCTTATACAAACCTTGAGGGATACTTCACCCTCGATACAGAATAGCAGAAAGTAGATGAAGAGAAACTCTCACTCAGAGCAAATTATACAAATTGAAGCACTATAAAGCTCTCCAAGAATATCTCAGAATTTTGCCCAGAACACAGAGAAAAAGAGAGAATTTTGTACACAGTGTTTTAGCACAAGTAAAATGATTTCAGAAATTCAGTGTGTTTTAGAAGAGACTCAATGTCTCTATTTATAGAGCTTTGATCAGAAAAGACCGTTAGAGAAAATTAATACGATAATAAATGCAAACGCGTTTATGTATGAATTCAAAAACCAAAACAGAGTCTCGTGGGTTATTCGAATATCATCATGGGGTATTTGAATACCACTGTTTTTAGTTCTCATAAAAAATAGTTTAGAAGCAGGTTATTCGAATACCTCAAGGGTGTATTCAAATACCACCATTTGAAACACGTTTTAAAAGCATTTTAGAAGGATTGTATTCAAATACTTTCAAGGTTATTCGAATACCTCTTTTTCAAGTCATTTAAAAACACTTTTAGAAAACAGTTCAGATGATTTCTGAAATTCTACAAACTCTTTGATTTTCAAAGCTATTTTAAAACTTTAATTTAGTTTGTAGGAAAACATGTCTTAGATCTTTTTAGTCAAACACTGAGATATCCTATAAAAGCTCTATACAAGAGAGATCCTAAGTCCTAAAGCTAATCTTGAAGATCTTGGACTCGGTCTTCTCATCATCTCCATGTTTGTTATCATCAAAACTCATCTTCATTGTCATATGGTAATCACATTCTCCCCCTTTTTGATGATGACAAACTATCATTGAGAAAATCATTAGTTCATATAAATTGGAATTCAAAAAGATAGGAGACTTACTCTCAGAGGTAATTTTAATATCAAAAACAAGCATATTCTCCCCCTTTCTTTTGGAATCCAATGTTAAACCAGTTTAACCTGTCTTTTCTAAAAAAAGATTGATTATTTTTCTCCCCATTTTGGCATGATCAAAAGGGATGCACACATACAATAAAGTACCTCTTTTAATATGCATGTGAAAAAAAAACAATTGTAATTGGTAATAGATTGATCAAAGAACTCATTGCATTAAATATAATTGGCCAAGTACATATACAATTTAATCAAAAAAATAGCTAATATAATAAATAGAAAAACAGCCAAAACTAGAACTTAAGCAACAGATCTTAAGACAAAGCGAGTCCTAGAAATAGGCATCTGGTGGCGGAGGAGGAGTGGTAGGTTCGTTGCCAGACAGCAAAGCTCGAAGTGCAGCCTGTTCACGCTCAACATTAGCTATTCTGTCAAACAAAATAGTGAAGGTGTTCTCCATGTAAGCTCTGTTATCCAACAGAGAAGCCAAGATTTGCTCATTTGTGACAGGAGCAGGAGCAGGGATATTAGCAGCAGCAGCAGGGGTAGCAGGATCCCCTTGAGGGTCGTCCTCATCATCATCAACTTACACTGGGAACACCCAGCCTTCATCAGTCTTGATTATCTTCATTTTGTTGAGGGTAAAGGACCCAAACACGTGATGATGGGTTAGCGAAGTCCCTCGCTTGGTTTCCAGAATATGAGGATACTTGCCTAGGAAGACAGTAATGATCACTCTATAGGGAAGCTCAGACCGCTCTTTACCTTTTGCCCTCATCATATGCTTCATAATGAAGACGGGCCAGTTAATCTGGTGACCTTACTTTAGGATCCACAACATGAACACATCATCTTCGCTCAGGTAGGCGTAGTTCCCACCTCTAGGAGCTAGGATGTGGGCATAAGCATAATGTAAGAGCCTGTCCTAACTCTTCATCATGCCTCCTTTGACTCCCTTTTGAGTCGAAGGTAATGCCAACCCAGGTCTTAGAACATCTTCAATTGCTCTATTTTTGTTGAAAAGCTGGAGAAGCGAGTCTTCGTCAACGTTGCAGCCAGTTGACTGCAAGCCAAACATCTGAACCTAATTGTTGGATGTGATCACAATGTTTTGGTCACAGACACTGGAGTGCAGCTCCTGACCTTCAATCTTTAGGTTGCAGTAGAACATCTTGACTAGGTCAGGATACAGAACAGCTGAGTAAGAGCAGAAACAAAGAACGCCTTGGTGGTTTAGCCAGTTCAGAAAGTCAAAACCACCTTCTCTTCCGAAGAACCCTAAGTCGAGGTACTTCAGTTGCACTCCCGAAAGTGTGTAATGAAGCGCCCAAGCTATTGTTTGTTGGAGGAAAGCCTTTGAAGGTCCAGCGGGTTATTGTATGGAGCCGTCTTCGTGCGAGGACGCTTTGGGCGAGAAGACGAAGCCATAGATGGAGGAAAGTGACAAAGGAAATAAAGGGAGTGAAGATGAGATACGAGAGAAAGAAAGAAAAGGGTTTATAAAGAGAAGAGGGAAACCAGAGGGTTTTGAAAATGGAGAGAAAACGAGAGAGGCCCATTCAGATACGAATGGGGTATATAAAGAATACACAAAATCTATTTGAATACCATGAGATGTATTCGAATAGAACGGTTAGGAAAAACCAAAGGATGCACCCTTCAAATAGAGGGTATTCGAATACCTACCCAGGTATTCGAATAGATAGGCCATATTGGCTTGGCTGCCAGTCTATGGTATTCAGATACTTTCTCCTGTATTCGAATACCCACACACATAAAATAGGCAAGACAAAAGCAAGTATTCGAATAGCATCCAAGGCATTCGAATACTCCAAAGGCATGTGAGAAACACTGATATGCTAAGCCTCAGGTTATTCGAATAACTACTTAGTTATTCGATACACTAGCTTACAGGAAAATTGTACTGATGTATGGTATTCGAATAGCCATAGGTTTATTCGAATAGGCCTATCAGAAAATCACAAATTTACACGTATAAAAGCAATGGTATTCGAATACCATAGGGAGGTATTCGACTAACTTAATTAAGAAAACATGTATATTATGTCCAGGAAATGCATGTTGAGAGACGAAAGCTTACCTTTTAATGGAGTACCTGTAAAAAGGATTTCGGGATAACTTCGACGCTTAAGTTTGTAATAATTTAAGATTGAAATCATAATTAAGCAAATGATAAGCAATTATATGTTGGATTGATCAATTATGCCCAATTCTCCTCTAATATAAAAGACTGCTTCTTTTGCTAGGGGTTTAGTGAAAATATCTGCAAGTTGCTTAGATGTTTCAACAAATTCAAGAATGCAATCTCCTTTTTGTACATGATCTCTGATAAAGTGATGTCTTATCTCTATATGCTTTGTTCTGGAATGCAAAATGAGATTCTTAGAGATATTTATTGCACTAGTGTTATCACATCTTATCGGGATATGATCAAGCTGAAGACTGTAGTCTAAAAGTTGTTGCTTCATCCATAGGATTTGAGCACAATAACTCCCGGCTGCAACATATGCAGCCTCAGCGGTAGACAGAGCCACACTATTTTGTTTCTTGCTATGCCAAGAAACTAAAGAACTACCAAGCAAGTGGCATGTCCCACTAGTACTCTTTCTATCCAATTTGTACCCAGCAAAATCAGAGTCGGAATAGCCTATTAGGCTACATGAGGCACCCTTAGGGTACCACAAGCCCATTTGTGAAGCGCCTACTAGGTATTACATTATTCGTTTAACAGCACTTAAATGGGATTCCTTAGGGTTTGCCTGATATCTAGTACACATGCATACACTAAACATAATATCTGGCCTACTAGTAGTAAGATAAAGGAGAGATCCAATCATACCTCTGTATTTCGTTATTTTTACTGATTTACCTCCTTCATCTTTGTCCAAATAGCAAGAAGTACCCATTGGAGTGGCCATGTGTTTAGTGTTTTCCATTTCAAATCTCTTGAGCAATTCCTTGTAGTATTTGGTTTGACTTATGAATGTCCCTTCGTTCGTTTGTTTGATTTGAAGTTCGAGGAAGAAGTTCAGCTCTCCCATCATTGACATTTCAAATTCATTCTGCATTGTCTTAGCAAATTCTTTGCACAGGGATTCATTAGTAGCACCAAAAATGATATCATCCACATATACTTGCACAAGAATAATATCATGCTTTTTATTTTTAATGAAAAGGGTAGTATCGACTTTTCCTCTTGAAAAACCATTTTCTAAAAATAACTTTCTCAACTTTTCATACCAAGCTCTAGGAGCTTGCTTTAAGCCATATAAAGCCTTTTTAAGTTTAAAAACATGGTTGGGTAGTTCATGATTTTCAAAACCTGGAAGTTGTTCAACAAATACCTCCTCTTGAATAAAGTCATTTAGAAAAGCACTTTTAACATTTATTTAATATAATTTGAAATCCATGATGCAAGTATAAGCAAGTAATATTCTAAGAGCTTCTAATCTAGCTACCGGTGTATAGGTTTCTTCATAATCTATTCCTTCTTCTTGATTATAACCTTTAGCGACCAGTCTAGCTTTGTTTTTAGTTATTAACCCATTTTCATCAAGTTTGTTTCTAAAAACTCATTTAGTGTCAATTATAGGGTGATCATTAGGCCTAGCAACTAATTCCCAAACTTGATTTCTTTCAAATTGATTTAATTCCTCATGCATAACTAAGATCCAATGTTCATCATCAAAAGTTTCAATTAAATCCTTAGGTTCAATTTGAGAAACAAAAGTTAAGTGATTACAAGCATTTCTAAGAGAATTACAAGTACTTACACCTTTAGAAACATCACCGATAATCTGATCAAGGGAATGATATTTTGAAGTTTACCATTCTTTGGGAAGTTCCAAAGCTTGCGAATCTTCTTGTCTTTGTTTATCCTCTTGCTCCTTGATTTCTTTTTCCTTGCTATCCAAATGTGTTTCTGCCAAGACTTCTGCAACATCATTAATAACATGTATAGATTCTTCAATAGTTATAGTTCTTTTATTATATATACGAAAAGCTTTACTAGGATTTGAATAACTAAAAAATATACCTTCATCAGACTTAGCATCAAACTTGCCTAAGTTATCTTTTCCATTATTTAAAACAAAACATTTGCATCCAAAAACATGAAAATGTGAGACATTTGGCTTTCTTCCCTTATACAACTCATATGGGGTTTTCTTTAAAATAGGCCTTATAAGGGCCCTGTTCATTACATAACAAGCTGTACTTACAGCATCTGCCCAAAAGTGCTTAGGAAGAGCAGCCTCATTAAGCATAGTTCTCGCCATTTCTTCTAAAGAATGATTTTTTCTTTCTACAACTCCATTTTGTTGTGGAGTTCTAGGGACAGAGAAATTATGATTAATGTCATGTTCATCACAATAATTTTCAAAAACATTGTTTTCAAATTCGCCACCATGATCACTTCTTCTAGAAGAGATTTGAAAACCTTTTTCGTTTTGAATAACTTTAGCAAGTCTTTTAAAAGCTAAAAATGCATCATTTTTATTTGCAAGAAATAAAATCCATGTAAACCTAGAAAAATCATCCACAATCACTAAAGCATAGTAATTCCCACCAAAGAACATAGTTCTAGAAGGTCCAAATAGATCTATGTGCAAAAGTTGTAAAGGTCTAGTAGTTGAAACTATATTTTTTGCTTTAAAAGAGACCTTTATTTGTTTACCCTTTTGACATGCATCACATAATTTATCTTTTACAAAATTAAGCTTGGGTAGTCCAATTACTAGCTCTTTAGAGACCAACTTCTTTAAGTGATCCATGTGAATGTGTGCAATTCTCCTATGCCATAACCATGAATCATCATTCTTACTTAAAAGGCATTTCACATCATTTGAAGATATATCATCAAGACTAATCATATAGATGTTGTTTACTCTATGACCAATGAATTTAACAAACTTATCATTTTTATCTTCAATTATACAACAATTTGAATTAAATATTATCCTATTTCCTTTATCACATAATTGGCTAATACTAAGCAAGTTATGTTTCAAGCTTTCAACAAGTAACACATTTTCAATAGAGGAGTTAGGGTTCTTACTGACTTTGTCGATTCCAAGAATTTTTCCTTTGTTGTTATAACCATAAGTAACGTGTCCATGATTCTTAGAATAAGCATGGTGAATCTCGAGTCGTCCCTAGTCATGTGCTTGGAGTAGCCACTATCGAGATACCAATTTGAACTCCTGGCTTTCAAGCACACCTAAAACACATGTTTAGTTTTTAACCTTTGGTACCCAAACTTTCTTGGGTCCTTGTGTGTCAGTTTTGGGGACAATACCCTTGGGAACTCAAACCATTTTTATTCTAATTTTTGTATTAATGCTTTTCGTTGCATTATATGTTGATGCACTATATCCTTTCTTTCCACAGTAAAAATATTTAATAAAAGAACTACTTGAAACACTGGAATGCACAAAGAAATTTTTATAGAGTTTTTGTTGATTTTTCGAGTTATAACCTATCCCGGCTTTTTGAAAAATCACTCTTTGTCTTCCTACTAAAATATATAAGTTATCCTTTCCAAAGGTGAATTTAGAAAGAGTGTTCTTTAAGTCTTCAATTTCTTTTTCAAGCATATGACATGAAGAACAAGATGAAGATGTAGAAGCATATGAAGAATGATTTGTGCATGCATCAATGATTCCCAAAGTTTCATTTTCAACTTTCAATTCTTCTATTTCTTTATTTAAAACAATAATTTAATTTTCTAAAGAAGAGATTGTTTTCTTAGAAGAAGAAATTATTTTTGTGAGTTTTAAAGACTCTTCATGTAATTCTTCAAAGGCATCTTGTAACTTATCGTAAGAAGGCAATAAAGTAGTATTTGAACTTACCTCATTTTTACTTTCTTCTTCTTCTTCTCCTTTGACCATGAGACATAGTTGAGCTTCCTCACTATCTGAGCTGTCAGTTGAATCCATGTTATTTTCATCCCATGCTATATAGCCTTTTCTTCCTTTTCTTTCCTTGAAGGGCTTCTTTTCAAATTTCTCCTTCTCCTTTTGGTAAACTGGGCACTCCATTTTCATGTGACCAGGTTTGTCACATTTATAGCAAGTTGGAGTTGATGAAGCTCCTTTGCCTTTGTCATGAGTCTTCTTCGGAGGGAAGGCAGGTCTTCTTTGCGTTCCCTTTTTCCTGAGAAATTTACCAAGTTTTTTAACTAACAAATTAAGATTTTCTTCGTTTACCTCGATGTTCTCTGAGCCTTCTTCATGTTCTTCATTATCATTGTCGATTGATGAGGAAGTGGCTTTAAGCGCTATCCCCTTTTTCTTTTTATCATTTTCTTCACTTTGACTTAATCTACTCAGTTCCAGTTCGTGCTCATGAAGTTTTCCAAAGAGGGTAACTAGAGTCATTGTCGACAAATCCCTCGATTCTGATATAGCTGTTACCTTGGGTTGCCAAATCCTGCTAAGACATCTCAATACTTTGTTAATCAAATCTTCGTTAGAAAAACTTTTACCTAAAGATGCAAGATGATTAACTATGTGGGTGAACCTCTTTTGCATTTCTTGAATGCTCTCTCCTTGGTTCATTCTGAATAATTCATATTCACGAGTTAGAGAATTAATTCTCGACCTCTTTACTTCACTGGTACCCTCATGGGTAACTTGCAAAGTGTCCCACATTTCTTTAGCAGTTTTACAATTTGAAATTCTAAAAAAATCATCATATCCCAAAGCAGTAGTAATAATATTTTTTTCTTTCAAATTATGTTGAACTTTTCTTTTGTCTTCATCAGACCATTTATTTCTTGGTGTTTCGATCCTTACGCCATCAACCTCATGTGTAGGTATAAAAGCACAATTTTCGATAGTGTCCCACACATCTAGATCAATAGCTTCGATGAAGATTTTCATTCTTTCCTTCCAATATGCATAACCATCCCCATTGAAAAAGGGTGGTCGGTTTATGGAAGATCCTTCTGAAAAACCATTTAAAGAAGCCATATTCTCTTGAAGCTGCTAAGCTCTTTATACAAGAGTTTAACTCTGATACCACTTGTTACCAAGTGGCTTCCAGTACTCAAGAGGGGGTGAATTAAGTATAAAACTTTTCACAAAACCTCTTTTAAAATAAAATACAAATATTAAAACTTAATAAATAAATGCACAGAAGGAATGAGAAGAAGAAAAGAAACAATAAGAATAGCAGAAAATAAATGTGCAGTAAATTAAAATTACATAAAATAAAGAGATTAAGAAGAGAGAAGCAGACACAATATTTATCCTGATTCGACCACTAACCCACTTGTGGTCTATGTCCAGTCCTCGAAAGTCGAGATTTTTCACTATGTATACAAGTTTCAATAGGTGCTTGGAACTGTTACACAAAAGAGCACTTTTCACACACAGGGAAACTCTACCCTTGTGCTAAAGTCTCAGCCTGCAGGGATACCTCACCCTTATACAAACCTTGAGGGATACCTCACCCTCGATACAGAATAGCAGAAAGTAGATGAAGAGAAACTCTCACTCAGAGCAAATTATACAAATTGAAGCACTATAGAGCTCTCTAAGAATATCTCAGAATTTTGCCAAAAGAACACAGAGAAAAAGAGAGAATTTTGTAAACAGCATTTTAGCACAAGCAAAATGATTTCAGAAATTCAATGTGTTTTAGAAGAGACTCAATGTCTCTATTTATAGAGCTTTGATCATAAAAGACCGTTAGAGGAAATTAATACGATAATAAATGCAAACGCGTTTACGTATGAATTCAAAAACCAAAACAGAGTCTCGTGGGTTATTCGAATACCATCATGGGGTATTCGAATACCACTATTTTTAGTTCTCATAAAAAATAGTTTAGAAGCAGGTTATTCAAATACCTCAAGGGTGTATTCGAATACCACTGTTTGAAACACGTTTTAAAAGCATTTTAGAATGATTGTATTTGAATACTTTCAAGGTTATTCGAATACCTTTGTTTCAAGTCATTTAAAAACACTTTTAGAAAATAGTTCAGGTGATTTCTGAAATTCTACAAACTCTTTGATTTTCAAAGCTATTTTAAAACTTTAATTTAGTTTGTAGAAAAACATGTTCTTAGATCTTTTGAGTCAAACACTGAAATATCCTATAAAAGCTCTGTACAAGAGAGATCCTAAGTCCTAAAGCTAATCTTGAAGATCTAGGACTCGGTCTTCTCATCATCTCCATGTTTGTTATCATCAAAACTCATCTTCATCATCGCATGGTAATCACAAATATCCTAATTTAAATGCTGATTTTGAATTGAAATTTGGATTGATACACTTGTTGCCAAAGTTTCATTGACTTGTTGGTGAATACCCCCACAAGCACTCGAAGGAGTTCCATGCGGTGAGATAATCACATATTTAATACATTAATAAGCCCTATTTTTAGTCATTTACATTCTCTGTGTACTCAATTGATTGAGCTTTGTTATGTTTTGTAAGTTTGGATTCAAATTGGACTTAATTGATTTTTTCAGCATGATTTATGTCTTACACTATTTCAGCATGAGTTCTAGATGTCTACTAATTATGCATTTTACCTTGTTGGAAATATAAGAGAGATCTCTACAACTTTCACAAGAGCTCTAGGCCAAAGTCAGACATCTAGTGGAACTAATTGGGCTTGGAAGTCAGAATACAAGTTTTTGTGATTGGAACCTGAATAGTATGCAGTAATCAGAGCATAACTCGGGCTACATGATCTGGATTGGGCTTAAATTTTGGTATCTGCAAGTTAAGATCCATATCTACAACTTTAATGAAGAACACAAGACTCAATTCGGAATCCTTGGAGGTCATATTGGGCTTGGAATTTAGAATAGAGGAGTTGTAACTGGGCCTAAACATTGTGTAGTAATTAGGCCATATCTTGGGCTGTAGGTGGCCTTTTAAGGTGATTTTAGTGGCATTTGAAATCTAAGACAAAAGCCTACAACTTTTATGAAAACCATATTTTAATATTCTAATGTATTCAATGACTTCAGAACTGAATAATTTCAGAGATAAAGAATTTTCATAATTTTCACTCATCAAAAGTCATTTGACATTTTTCACTCATTTTCCACTCATCCACTCACTTATGAATTAGCCCCCTTGTCATTTTGTATCCCTAATCCTCTATAAAAGGGAGTCTTGGCTGATCATTTGAGGAGTCTTGGTCTTAGAAATCAAGATCATACTATTGTGTTGTTTATTTATCTTGTTGTAATTTTCTTTTGTTCTAAATTGAAGTCATGTTCTTCTTCTTCTTCTTCTCTCTTCCTTTCTTCTTGTTTATGATTAACTAAGTTTCATTTTACTTAGGTGAAAGGATGAAGCTCTTAGTAATGAAATAAGGTTAGATTCATTTCTTTCTTGTACTTAAATGATATATTCTTAAGTGGTCATTATACGTGTTGTATTTTGTTTCCAATCAATTTAGAAACCCTCCTTGTAAAGTGGAGATCTTGATTTGTTGTAGACAAGATATTAGCATAATGAATACTTAAGCCCATTTATAAGTGGTGATGTTAATAGATGATTAAAGGAATCATAATATAATTACGTATATAATCTTAAATGAACTTTGAGTGTTGTATTTTTCGATTGGAACCTCCATTATGTGTAGATTCTAATTAAGTTACAAAAAAAATTAATCTTATCCTTATTTTACTTACTAATAGTGGATTTCCTAACCCAAGTAAATCATTTTTATTTGTGACTAAGTTTTATTACTTTTATTGTTGTGACAAAATATTTACCTTACGTCAAAGAATTTTTCTTCATCAATTCCCTGTGGATCGACCTCAGACTCCCGAGAATTTATTATTTGAAACAACCTACACTTGGGTTTGTAACTTTTAATCGGCATCAAGTTTTTGGTGCCGTTGTCGTGGACTTGATTTGAAGAACAAATTTATGGTGTAAATATTTTGTATATATATATTTATATTTTTTTCCTGTGGATCTTGTACATATATATTTTTTCTACTCTTTTAATTTTTTTCTTTGTACTTACTAACAAACTAACTTAGTGGGAGAAACTCTCCCTTATCTCTCTATAATCTTTAATCATTAATAAAATAATTTTTCTTCTTCTCTTCTCTCTCGCCGAACAAAAAATTGGCTTACCGATTCTCTGATTTTTATATTTTAAATTTACTTTCTACACTTTATTTTCTGTAATTTACATTCTACACTTTATTTTCTATATTTTACTTTCTGTATTTTATTTCTAACTTTCTAACTTACTAACCTACTAACCTTTTATTTTTCTTACTTACTAACTTACTAAGTATCTAACATTTTACTTTATCAGCTATCTAACTTTTTACTTTACCTACTTCTAATATTTTAATTTACTTGCTTCTAATATTTTAATTTATCTGCTTATTAACTTATTTGGTGGTTGGTTTATGCCACACCTTTGTTAATATTTATTTATTACGTGTTAATATATATTTGGTGGTTGGTTTATACCACACCTTTGTTAATATTTATTTGGTGGGTGGTTTATACCATACCCTTGTTAATATTTAATGGCAGGTTTATCGCCTACTTATTAATTTTTTTTATGGAAGGTTGAACTTTGTATATATTTTTATTTTATTCTTCCTATTTCTTCTTCTCTTTTGTCATGTATAGTTAAATTTGTGTGTTTCTAGGGTGCAGATGTAACTTGATTCAATCAACATGTATTAAGATTGGAATTTTAATTAATTTCTTTTTTATTCAATTTGAGTATGTAACACCCCCACCGAAGGATATCACATTTCAAACCAACACTTCATAATTAATTAATTAATTACCCAAGTTATAACATATTTAATATCATTTAAATACGAGTTTCAAAATTTCTTTTTCGCAAAAAACATCAATTGATCAAATTAAAGTAACACAAAATATAATAACTAAATAAATTACTTTTCATTTAAACAGAGTTTATTACAACTACACATTCATTATTTTTACATACCCAAAAATATAATACCTAAGATATGAGCCCTTGTCAAAAGACAAATTCCCTAGTTGGGAATGTCTCGACCGATAGAAATTCAACCCAAAGATATATCGAAGTTCTCTCTAAAAGTATAGTGAAATTCATTCCACAACTCCCTAATAGGTAAAACAACCTCTACATAAGCAACCGTATAAAATGAAGTAACGATCCCATGGCAAGTCCTACTTACTAATAGAGTAATGTCACCATAATACTCTATGTGCCCTGTGTCCCAATTGACACGCCAAGCAGCAGTGCCTTCAAGAAATTGTAGTCTAAAGAAACCTAACTAATCCCTCCTTGCAGCCATCGCCGTCTTCGCAGATGTAGACATAAAATAGAAATAGACAGAATAAAATAGCAAAGAGGTGAGATCCCCTACATCGCATACCAATATGGCAGCAAAGAAACGATATGAACAATGATATCGTTCCATACATACATTCCATAGATTAATATAAAATCAGCAGATATATTCAGGATATTTAATAGATAAATAATTCAAGAAACTTGCAACACAATATCAAGCATAATGATAATACCACAATCATATTATATTACAACAACATAAATGCTGACTATGCATATGCTCAATACAACCAGTTCCTACTCCATGGAGCTAGACACAAAGTCTGAGATGAACACCAGAAGATCTGTCTCCCCTAAAAGACAGTCTATGCTGGATAATGAAAAGCAATAGTGTTTGTTGGGATGTCAGTGCGTTGCAATTAGTGTTCACGGCCAGGGTATATATATATATGACTCAATGTCAATTGACTCAATGTCAATAAGTAAATCACCGCGCCTTGACGTCCTCAGGATCCCTCCCACTATCCTGTAAGTTCTCGTTCATTCCTTAGGCATAAAACGCCACAACAAATCAAGCGAATACGCTTTTCTATGCATGATAAATGATTCAAACATATACTGTCATTGATCACATAGTATTTCTTATTCACACGCCATCACATAGCGGTATCACCGTAGAATGCTCAAAAGCACCTTTAATCGAAACAAAGTACCGTTGTACTGTTCCTAATGATACTAACGCAACCGCACATACAGTTGTCCAATACCATTAGTATCTATGATATTATGTAACTGTCCATACAACTACATAATACCAAAGATCTACTTGGGTCCAATACTTCAGTTTCCACATATTACTTAGTTCAATACGTAGGCTTTACAGTAAAACTCGGTGTTTCTTTCAATCGCGTAGTAATATTATCACATTTTCACAATCGCATAACACTTCTGTTACGTTTTCAAATCGTGTAATGATTTTTTAACATTTTCTCAATCGCGTAAAGTTTTTAAAATGTTTTCTCAATCGCGTATCTAAAATTACTATTTTTAAATTGCGTAAAATATTTCAAACATATTTTAAGTCCAAAATAATATTTTTCTCATTTAATATTGAAAATTGACTTTATTTTCATTATTTACATAATAGTCCTCCTATAAAATAATATTTACATAATAGTCCCTCTTTAAGTAATATTTCCAAAATAGTCCTTGTTTAAATAATATTAGCAATATAGTCTCTCTTTAAATAATATTTTCAGTATAGTCCCTCTAAAAATTAATATTTCTACTATTTCCCAAAAAATTGTGTTCCTTTAATTTACTTGGGATTTTACAGCTCAAAAATTCCTAACACGCTTCAAAATCCAGAGGGTGAGCTATACGTCAGTAAATTTTAAGTATTGGCTTTTATTTTACTACATAGCTTAATTAAGTTAATTTTAATTCTAAAATATCATTTTAAATTCAAAAACTTATCAAATTGAGTTCTTACTATTAAAATACCTAAGTCTACACTTAGTAAAATAATTTTGGATCTTGAACATCAAAAATGGCATATTGGCCAAATTCACATATTTCTTCAAAATTCATATATAAATCATTTCCTAACACTTTAAATCCTTATAAAATTACTTAATTAAATTTCTTGTCAAAATATCATTTAATCCTCAATTTAGAAAATAATTTAGAATCCTTAGTCCTCTTTGAAGTGATGAGGTCGTGTGCCTCTAGGCTCTTTGGAACTTTCATACAAATTTTCTCATCATGTAATTCACATCCTAAATTACACAAGTATCATCATGCTTCCAAATTCACATAGGCAAGTATACTATCAAAACTATAAGCATATCAAACACATATACAAATTATGCATACTTATCAAAGTAATAAAATACTCACACAATATAATCCAAGAAGCACAAACCAATGATTACACAATCGAGTGAATAAATCCTCACATGGATTTTCCACTCACAAATACAAACAATTTCATTCCTTCACCGCCACATATGGCGGATGAGGTTAATCTCCCTCTTACCTTAAGAAAGACAATAAACTTCAAGTCTCTCCTTCCTCTTGAATTCATGTCGCACCAAGAAAAATCCTACGAAATCTTAAACAAATCTAAAATTCATAAACAAGGCTTGAAAACAACAAACCATGGATCAATCATGGTATAGAAAATTAAAAATCTAACTTAGAATCAAAGAATCAAGAAATTACCTTAAGAGTAGGAGATCAAAGATTAATTTTTGAAGCACTTAGAGAAAGATTTAGATAAAACTCACTAAAAGAAAAGTGTTTAGGATGATGTTTAGGTTTAGAAAGTAAGATTAGATAAAATTATAAACGAGTGGGTGATAGTATTGGGTATAGGAGCCGTGAGCTTCACTAGAGAAAGAGAATGAAGTTCTTTAGTTTTCTTTGGATGAGAGAGAATGGAGAGGACGGTTATGCTACAAAGATGATAGGAAATGAAATGAAATTGCCTAATATCCAAGTGCATGGCCGTGCAATGCATGGATAGGAAACTTAACAAGATAGAATTTCTACTCACATGGCCTCACATGGCTTTCACATGGCCTAGGTCATGTAGGAGTCATCATTTGGTCATTTAGATGGTTCAAGAATTGGCTAGAAAGCCAAGTTGACCGTGGGACTTTAGAAGAGAAATAAGAGATAGCTAGTTTACAATAGCTTTTAGCTTTCTTAGATAGGAAGAAATAGAAATATCTAACAAAATATCTATTGATATAAATCTTTAACAAACTATTATTTAAATCTAATTATTATTTACACAAACTAAAAGTAATTAGTTGAGGTTATTAGTCTTCTTATAATTATAATTTACTAATCATAAAGACTAACTAAATTTAATTTCCTAAATATCTAGTTTCATGAGAAGATAATTATCAATTAAAAGAAAATATCCAAAGCTCTCTAATGAAGTTTGACCGTAGGAATCATTAGGAGAAAGGATGAAATATTTCAATTTACTTCTTTGCAAATTGTTAGAAAGATGATAAGAATAGAAATGAATTGAAGTGTGGAAATTGCCTTCCTAAAGGCATGCATAGTCATAGGAATACATGAAGAGAAGCCACTAATATTGACTTGTCTTACTTTGTTTAATTAATAAAAGATGATAGGAAAGTAATTGTAATATTTTGTTTCACAAAAGCTTGCTTAGCCATGGGATACAACAAGGAGAAGCCATCATTGTTGACTAGTCTTCTAATTGGTTCATCACGGAAGACTAAATTCCTATTGGTTCTTGGAAAGTCCAAGCCACTAAGTTAGACTCATCACCACCATCGGTTAGATCAAGGGTGGAGATCCAAAGGCTTCCCCTCTAAGCTTGCTCAAGATATTTTCTGCTTAGATATTTTTATTTAAATATTTTCTAAAAGATATTTTCTAACAGATATTACCCAATGGATAATAGCTACTACTATTATTACACAATGAGTAATAAGAAACTCGGATAAGAAAATCTCTGTCAACTGTTCCCGGTTTCAAGTATAGTAAGATCCCCCGATCCCGCCTTGACGGTTCGAAACTTTTTAGTCTAGGAAAATTTTTCATTTTTCCGGGCCCGCCTCAAACACACATACTGCTTAAAATAATATTAAAATAATCACAAACTTAGAAAATTTTACCAAAATTCCCAAAAATCATAAAAAATATAAAGCTCATATTTTCAGAAAAAACTAAATTTGGACATATATTTCAAAAATAATATTAAAATAATTAAAATAATATTAAAATATTCAAAATAATTAAAAATTCCCAAAAATTCACAAAAACTCTTAAATATTATAAAACTCATTTATTTCAAGAAAAACAAAAAATCAGGGTATTACAACTCTCCCCTCTAAAAAAAATTTCGTCCTCAAAATTTCTCTTACATATAAAAACAAAAAGAACATTACATCTTTATCTTGCCTTTCTGCTTCCATGTAGCATTTCCAGTTACATCATTCTAGATGACATTGTTGCTTCTCTCGAATTTCCTTCATCAAACTATTCGAATAAGTAAATTCAAACAAATCTACAGACAATCACATATTCTTGAATTGATCAATCTATTCGTTCTCCTTAACCTTCGTAGCAGATACACTAAGTACATTTTCCATTTAAGGCGTTCGCCACGACATTAGCTTTCCGGAATGACACTGAAGTTAAAAATCGTAGTCCTTTTGAAAATTCTAACTATCGTTTCTTCATATCAAACTCCTTCTTGATCGAACAGGTACTCCAAGCTCTTGTGATTACCATAGACATGGTAGGAAAGAAACGTCTTTAGATCTTCAACATAAAACAGCCATCGCAAAATCTAAAATTTGAATTGGATAGTTCTTCCCATGCATTTTCCTTGCCTTGAAACATACGTCACTACCGTTTCTTTCATCAAAATTTGCATTTGAACAGCTTTGCATATAACTTCTTTTTCTTCTTTAGAAATTGAAGAACTGCATCGAGATGTTCAGCATTTTCCTTTGGACTTCGAGAATAGATCAGAATATTGTCAATAAGGATAATGATAAATCTACCTAAATAGGAAAAAAAGATCTTATTCATGTAATTCGTGAATATCACAGAAGCACTTGCCACCTAGAATGGTATTTGTAAATACTCATAGTAACTATAACGCATCTGAAAAACTGTCTTGAAACTCCTTCTATTTGTACGCGAATCTGATGATAACCAGAACGCAAATCGATCTTGGAGACAACAATTTTCTTCATTTGATCTTCTAGTTCCCATGTTGTATCTCCCGTCACTTAGTTCTAGATTTTCTTCATCAAGGTAAGTTGCTTCACTTGCTTATCCTTAATCTTATCAGAAAATGTTTCATAGATCAAGTTCTCTTTCTAATTGTACTGTATTTAGTACTATGGCATAGTTTGAATCAAGAATATATTTTCTCAATTAGGATTCATGGAAGAAACTATGAAGGTTAGAAAGAAAAGTGATAAGGCTATTCAATAGATTACTGGATTTATCCAACAAGGAATTTGATATGGTCTAATAGATTTTGAAATGAACATGGTCCAATAAATTTAGAAATGAAATTTCTGGATTCAAATCCAAAAATCTCAGTTCAAGGAAACACTAAAGTTTTATTGAAACAATCTAGTAGGATATGGTTGGAAAATAATCAATCTATTTATAAAGTTAATCTCTCAAATAGATGTGATTTTAGATAAGCAAATTAAATCGACAAAAGAGATTCGATCTTTAATAGATATAGAGTAGAGTTAGAAAACTTGAGTATAAACAAAAAGTTTAACAAGAAAAGTAGAAATACTCAGATCAAACGATAACAAAGACACGAATAACTCAAATTGATTTACTCAGTCCATTTGCGAGAGAGATAGACAAACCAAATCAATAGAAAAGTTTCAATCTCAAGTAATAATAGGATAGTTTTAAACAGGCTGTGCAATGATAACAAGTTTAGAAGTTGAAGTAGCACTATAAAAGGAAACAAAACACAGGTAACCCTAAAAGATTTACACAGTCACAAACCATAAGAGAATGGGTTACCTTGCGAGTTATACAGCACAGTTTTAAGATCACTTTCTATGGTACAACTTCCTTGTTTCTTAAGTCTTTATATTTGAACGTTCCCATTCCATTCTTTGTATTGGCTTCTTCCCCTATGTGAGATCTTGTCACACTTTCATTAATAACAAAAGATTTTGTCTTCAGTTGATCACAATCCCTCAAGACATGACCGGGCTTTCCACATCTATAACAAATTATACCCCTTATCGTGCAGTTCCTTGTCATATGGCTCTTTCCACACTTCCAACACTTCATTGGCAGTGCCACAGTCTGACAAAAATCGTTGCCACTAGTACTTCCTCCCTTTGTTTATTGTTGCTTCCCCGGTGGTTGTGTATACGGTTTTTGCTGAAATCAGTTGACCTTACATTTCCTTCCCTTTTGGATTATCGAAGGTTCAAAGTTATAGCTTCTTGCATCCGGTGACTGTTCCAACCCTAACAAGCTTTGAAGTTCAGCTATCAGTTCCTGTTGTCGAGCAATCATCTAACTTTGTTGTACCGCTACGTCAATCATTCTCTGTATTACACTTCTTACCGCGACTATATGATCATCATCACTTCTCGCGTCTACATGCCCACATCTACTACGATCCATTGTCTTTCTTCAAAGACAAACAAAATCAAAACTCGAAGAAACCAAACATAACCATTTAAATCAACATTGTCTCCTTTCGAAAACCAAACAATATCTCTGTGTTCGGTGTCAGACATTTCACATAGCACAAATAAGACAAACCTACCCACAAACCCAAAAGACTCTAGCTTGGGCTTTGATACTAACTAATGTAAGACCCCCTCCGAAGGGTATCACATTTCAAACCAACACTTTATAATTAATTAATTAATTACCCAAGTTATAACATATTTAATATCATTTAAATACGGGTTTCAAAATTTCTTTTTCGTGAAAAACATCAATTGATAAAATTGAAGTAACACAAAATATAATAACTGAATAAATTACTTTTCATTTAAACAGAGTTTATTACAACTACACAATCATTATTTTTACATACCCAAAAACATAATACCTAAGATATGAGCCCTTGTCAGAAGATCAATTCCCTAGCTGGGAATGTCTCGACCAATAGAAATTCGACCCAAAGATATATCAATGTTCTCTCTAGGAGTATAGTGAAATTCATTCCACAACTCCCTAATAGATAAAATAACCTCTACATAAGCAACCGTATAAAATGAAGTAATGATCCCATGGCGAGTCCTACTTACTGATAGAGTAATGTCACCACAATACTCTATGTGCCCTGTGTCCTAATGGACACACCAAGCAGCAGCGCCTTCAAGAAACTGTAGTCTAAAGAAACCTAACTGAACCATCCTTGCAGCCATCGCCGTCTTCGCAAATGTAGACATAAAATAGAAATAGATAGAATAAAACAACAAAGAGGTGAGATCCCCTACATCGCATACCAATATGGCAGCAAAGAAACGATACAAACAACAATATCTTTCCAAACATACATTCCATAGATTAATATAAAATCAGCAGATATATTCAGGATATTTAATAGATAAACAATCTAAGAAACTTGCAACACAATATCAGGCATAATGATAATACCACAATCATATTATATTACAACAGCATAAATGCTGACTATACATATGCTTAATGCAACCAGTTCCTACTCCATGGAGTTAGACTCAAAGTCTGAAATGAACGCCAGAAGATCTGTCCCCCCTAAAAGACAGTATGCTGGATAATGAAAAGCAATAGTGTTTGTCAGGATGTCAGTGCATTGCAATCGATGTTCACAGCCAGGGGTATATATATATATGACTCAATATCAATTGACTTAATGTCAATAAGTAAATCACCGCGCCCTGACGTCCCTAGGATCCCTCCCACTATCCTGTAAGTTCTCGTTCATTCCTTAGGCATAAAACGCCACAACAAATCAAGCGAATACGCCTTTCTATACATGATAAATGATTCAAACATATACTGTCATTGATCACATAGTATTTCTTATTCACACGCCGTCACATGGCGATATCACCGTATAATGCTCAAAAGCACCTTTAATCGAAACAAAGTACCGTTGTACTGTTCCCAATGATACTAACGCAACCGCACATACAATTGTCCAATACCATTAGTATCTATGATATTATGTAACCGCCCATACAACTACATAATACCAAAGATCCACTCGGGTCCAATACTTCAGTTTCCACAGATTACTTAGTTCAATACATTGGCTCTACAGTAAAACTAGGTGTTTCTTTTAATCGCATAGTAATATTATCATATTTTCACAATCGCGTAACACTTCTGTTACGTTTTCAAATCGCATAATGATTTTTCAACATTTTCTCAATCGCGTAAAGTCTTTAAAACATTTTCTCAATCGCGTAACTAAAAATTACTATTTTAAATTGCGTAAAATATTTCTAACATATTTTAAGTCCAAAATAATATTTTTCTCATTTAATATCAAAAATTGACTTTATTTTCATTATTTACATAATAGTCTTCCTATAAAATAATATTTACATAATAGTCCCTCTTTAAGTAATATTTCCAAAATAGTCATTCTTTAAATAATATTAGCAATATAGTCTCTCTTTAAATAATATTTTCAATATAGTCCCTCTAAAATCAATATTTCTACTGTTTCCCAAAAAATTGTGTTCCTTTAATTTACTTGGGATTTTACAGCTTAAAATTTCCTAACGCGCTTCAAAACCCAGAGGGTAAGCTATACGTCAGTAAATTTCAAGTATTGACTTTTATTTTACTACATAGCTTAATTAAGCCAATTTTAATTCTAAAATATCATTTTAAATTCAAAAACTTATCAAATTGAGTTCTTACTATTAAAACACCTAAGTCTACACTTAGTAAAATAATTTTGGATCTTGAACATCAAAAATGGCATATTGGCCAAATTCACATATTTCTTCAAAATTCATATATAAATCATTTCCTAACACTTTAAATCCTTATAAAATTACTTAATTAAATTTCTTGTCATAAAATCACTTAATCCTCAATTTGGAAAATAATATAGAATCCTTAATCCTCTTTGAAGTGATGAGGCCGTGTGCCTCTAGGCTGTTTGGAGCTTTCATACAAATTTTCTCATCATGTAATTTACATCCTAAATTGCACAAGTATCATCATGCTTCCAAATTCACATAGGCAAGTATACTATCAAAACTATAAGTATATCAAACACATATACAAATCATGCATACTTATCAAAGCAATAAAACACTCACACAATATAATCCAGCAAGCACAAACCAATGATTACACAATCGAGTGAATAAATCCTCACATGAATTTTTCATTCATAAACACAAACAATTCCATTCCTTCACCGCCACATATGGCTAATGAGGTTAATCTCCCTCCTACCTTAAGGAAGACAATAAACTTCAAGCCTCTCCTTCCTCTTGAATTCGTGTGGCACAAAGAAAAATCCTAAGAAATCTTAAACAAATCTAAAAGTCATAAAGAAGGCTTGAAAACAACAAACTATGGATCAATCATGGTATAGAAAATTAAAAATCCAACTTAGGATCAAAGAATCAAGAAATTACCTTAAGAGTAGAAGATCAAAGCTTAATTTTTGAAGCACTTAGAGAAAGATTTAGATAAAACTCACTAAAAGAAAAGTGTTTAGGATGATGTTTAGGTTTAGAAAGTAAGATTAGATGAAATTATAGAAGAGTGGGTGATGGTATTGGGTATAGGAGCTGTGAGCTTCACTAGAGAAAGAGAATGAAGTTCTTTGGTTTTCTTTGGATGAGAGAGAATGGAGAGGACGGTTAAGCTACAAAGATGATAAGAAATGAAATGAAATTGCCTAATATCCAAGTGCATGATCGTGCAATGCATGGATAGGAAACTTAACAAGATAGAATTTCTACTCACATGGCCTCACATGGCTTTCACATGGCCTAGGTCATGTAGGAGTCATCATTTGGTCATTTAGATGGTTCAACAATTGGCTAGAAAGCCAAGTTGGCCGTGGGACTTTAGGAGAGAAATAAGAGATAGCTAGTTTACAATAGCCTTTAGCTTTCTTAGATAGGAAGAAATAGAAATATCTAACAAAATATCTATTGATATAAATCTTTAACAAACTATTATTTAAATCTAATTATCATTTACACAAACTAAAAGCAATTAGTTGAGGTTATTAGTCTTCTTATAATTATAATTTACTAATCATAAAGACTAACTAAATTTAATTCCCTAAATATCTAGTTTCATGAGAAGATAATTATCAATTAAAAGAAAATATCCAAAGCTCTCTAATGAAGTTTGACCGTAGGAATCATTAGGAGAAAGGATGAAATATTTTAATTTACTTTTTTGTGAATTGTTAGAAAGATGATAAGAATAGAAATGAATTGAAGTGTGGAAATTGCCTTCCTAAAGGCATGCATAGCCATAGGAATACATGAAGAGAAGCCACCAATATTGACTTGTCTTACTTTGTTCAATTAATAAAAGATGATAGGAATTGAATTGTAATATTTTGTCTCACAAAAGCTTGCTTAGTCATGGGATACAATAAGGAGAAGCCATCATTGTTGACTAGTCTTCTAATTGATTCATCAAGGAAGACTAAATTCCTATTGGTTCTTGGAAAGTCTAAGCCACTAAGTTGGACTCATCACCACCACTGGTTAGATCAAGGGTGGAGATCCAAAGGCTTCCCTTCTAAGCTTGCTCAAGATATTTTCTGCTTAGATATTTTTATTTAGATAGTTTCTAAAAGATATTTTCTAACAGATATTACTCAATGGATAATAGTTATTGCTATTATTACACAATGAGTAATAGGAAACTCAGATAAGAAAATCTCTGTCAACTGTTCCCAGTTTCGAGTTTAGTAAGATCCCGATCCCGCCTTGACGGTTCAAAACTTTTTAATCCAGGAAAAATTTTATTTTTCCGGATCCGCCTCAAACACACTTACAGCTTAAAATAATATTAAAATAATCACAAACTCAAAAATTTTACCAAAATTTCCAAAAATTATAAAAATTATAAAACTCATATATTTTTAGAAAAAACTAAATTTTGACATATATTTAAAAAATAATATTAAAATAATCAAAATAATATTAAAATATTTAAAATAATTAAAAATTCCTAAAAATTCACAAAAACTCTTGAATATTATAAAACTCATTTATTTAGAAAAAAAACAAAAAATTGGGGTGTTACACTTAGTATGATTCTTAATGATTTTATGAATTGGTCACTCATAAATTAATCTAGTGTGGTATATGTAGAATCGGAAGATTTGCAAATGACCTAGACCATAAATAATGAGTGTCATGATTTATAATCATCTAGGAATAGAGGTTATAGGTTATGTGGGAGAATTGTGGTATTTTTCATGAAAATCTATAGAGTAAAGGTCATGCCTTTAAGAGTTAAGGTTTAGACCAAGGAAATGAGTTTTAATTAATTATTGGATTCTTTCCATCAATTGAATGATTAGAAATTAATTAGAATAAAGGTCTCAAAGCTACTCTATTGTCTATGATAGATTGTTGAATCAAGTGAAGTCAAATCCCTAATGCTTTAATTTCATGTGTTTACATCCTTAATGTGTTTTGCATTCATATGCTTTGTTCTCTCTTTTCCCTCTTAATTTTGTACGTTTTAGTGTTTTTTCTTTCTTAATCAACTACTTTATTACTTTAACAATTCAGTGCACTTGTCGATTTTCTCAACAAGTTTTTGCAAACCTAGGTTGATACAATGGATTTTGTTGCTTTAAGAATTCAAAAGAAGCCAAAAATGTTATTGCAGATCATTTGTCCATACTTACAACAAGATCACCTTTTGATATCACACCTATCAATGATTCTTTTCCCGATAATTTTTTTTATATTTTCTGTCAATTCCAAGCCTTGGTTTGCTCACATATTCAATTTTCTTGCAACATGAAAGATCCCGCCTCAATTCTCTTGATCAAATCATTCAGAGATGTGTGCCCAACAGTGAGGTAGGTAATGTCATTAAATTTTGTCACTCAGAAGCATGTGGAGATTACTTTTCTTCGAAGGAAACAGCTGCAAAAATCTTGCAGTGTGGATTTTATTGGTTCACTTTATTTAAAGACAACTATACATTTTGAAAAAGTTATGAAAAGTTTCAAAAATAGGGTTTCATTTCTAAGCGAAACAGGTTACCACTAAACCCTATCATTATCATTGAAATTTTTTATTGTTGAAGAATTGAGAAATGATGCAATTGAAAACTCAAAGATTTATAAAGTTAGAGCAAAAGCTTTTCATGACAAATCAATTTTGAGAAAATCTTTTGAAATTAGTCAAAAGTTCTGGTTTACAATTCTCGTCTTCATCTATTCTTTGAAAAATTGAGATCTAGGTGGACTGGTCCTTTTATTGTCAAACATGTGTATCCTCATGGGGCCATAGAAATTGAGAACCCTAGGAATGGTAATGTATTTAAGGTCAATGGACAAAGACTCAAATCTTTTCTAGAACATCAAATTATTGAGGTAGAATCTATCTCCCTTTTTAATCCTTGTTATTATTTTAATGTTGTTTCTTTCTTTTTGCAGTTCTTTGTATTCCCGGTTAAGTGGCAGATAACAGTACTTCATGACTCTCAAGTCAGTTTATTTTTCAGTTTCTTATATTAACTTATTCCTTCTCCTTCAAAGTGGTTGTCATTCTCTCAAATCTAAGAAAATATTTTCCTTGTTTTCCTCAAAATGCTCTAACAAAAATCTATAAATCCAGGCATGAAAGGCTAAGACTGTTAATGCACAAGGGCATCCCAGAAGATATTCACTGGATAATTGAAGCAAAGGTTCATTTAGCTGATGAATCTTCAAATTCATTTATTCCATACATGTCGGGTTTTGGTAAAAGTTCTTATTCTAAAAGGAGAAGAGCAAAAAGAATGAAAGTTTGTTACAAATGTGCGCGATGAAATTGTAATACGCGATGTCATTCTTTGGGAATGGTTTTCGTAAATAGAGAAGATGAAACTTTCTTCATTAAGAATGGACTGAGTAACGAGTCATTAGATAATATCTTATTGACTCTTGAGACGCATTCTTGTGGATATGTGCAGCGTGAACTTCTTAGTTTGTGGAATCTCTTCAAGGACGAGCAAGAGCATTACAGTCTTGGGAATCTGACTCAAAAAGACTTTGTTTGCCAATTTATAAGAAATTTGGATGGGAAGCTTATCCTCGACTCATAGAAGGCATTTAAGCCATTATTGGAGGTAAAACCAGAGGAAGATGTGGGCCACAATCATAACAATATGTATATATTATCTTGTACATCTTCAAAAAAAAAGAAAAAAGAAGAAAAAAGAAAAAAAAAGATGAAACTTCAGTTGTACTTGGTCTTTAATTAGATTAGGAGCCCCTGCCAGTGGCAGACCCGTCATTAACTCAAGTGGACCTTTGCACATTAGTCCATAAATAAGGTTTGTGTGTCATGCTCTGTAGAGAGCAGCGCAAGCATTCCCAACTTTTAACTGTAGGCTCTGCTTGCTGATGGACAGATAGAAGCATCTCGTGTTTGCATTCTCGCGTGACAATGCCTCTGAGCTCAATTCTTGGTATTGATTTATTGGGTTCCTGAGCGTAGCTCCACCGGCTGTGGTCACTGGTAGTCCTATTCAGATTTTCTCTCTTTAACTAAAGGAACGGTGCATAGGCTGGGATATCTCACAAGCGGAAGGAGTGCCTTAAGTCTAAAATTCCTTAAGGGAATTCCATGTCTCTTTCAAGGGGCAATAAGATTGTGAAGACTTCTACACTAGTGACACGCAGTATAAAGATATACCATTAATTCCCTGTACATAAAGGTATGTCATCCTTTGTTATTATAACTTTATCTTTGTATGATTTTATTGTATTTTGGTTTTGGACAGACGATCCTTTGAGCGGGGTCCTTCAGGGGTTTCTAAACTTCTTTACCCTGATGGTTTTCTTGAAGTCTAAAAAAATTTAAAAAAATAAAAATAAAAAAATAAAAAAAAAGTTTCTGAATTTCAAACTTTTCTGACACCTGCCAACTTACCCATATAGGTGCTATCATTACCTTTTTCTATTCTCTTACATATTTAAACACTTCATTTTCTTCACTTTCCTCTAACTCAAAATCATTTAAAGGGAGTGTAAGTATAGAAATGGAGGGAGCCTCCTCTTCTTCTGTTTGTAGACTTACTAATATCTGTGTATTTTGTGGGTCAACTTATGAGAAGGGTTTAGAGTTTGTAAACGCAGCAAGCACTGTTGGTAGAACACTTGCTGTGATGAAAATTCATGTAGTATATAGGGGAGGTAGCATTAGGTTAATGGAGGTTGTATCACTCTCTGCACATATAGGAGGCAGACAGGTTTTAGGTATTATTCTTGGACCTTTAACTCGAAAGAACATCACTGGAAAAATAATTGGGGAGGAGCTTCAAGTATCATCGATGCATGAACAAATGAAGACAATACTTGCAAACTCTGATGCATTCATAGCCTTACCAAGTGATTTTGGTACTTTGGAAGAAGTTTTTCAAATTGTCTCTTAGGCCCAATTGAACATCCACCATAAACTCATAGGTTTGTTAAATGTTAATAATTTTTTTGATCTTTTGTTATTTTTTCTTGACCATGATGTGGAACATAAATTTATCACACTTTCGATAAGACGACTCCTTATCTCTACTTCTACTGTTGATGAGTTGATTGATAAATTAGAAGCTTTTGTTTATAAACCTGATCCAGTAACAACTCAGATAGATTGGTAAGAAGGAAGTGGTGAGGGAAGCAATATGAAAAGTAAGACAGATCAGACATTCCAACTATTTAAATAATTACAAGCGTTGGTTTTATTTATCATACTTTATTTCTGTTTAAATTTGTCTATTTTATTTGTAGTAATAGGTAATATCTTCTATCCTTTACCTATCTATGTTTTGACATTGAGGACAATGTTGTGATCTGGTTGGGGGGAATGATAGTTGTGTATAGTTGTGTAAAAAAAAGCCAAAAAAAACCAAAAAAATTAGGAAGTGTATTTATTAATATATTTGTCAGCAATTTATTAATAGCAAAACTAATTAAGGATGGCAGAGTAAGGAGTAAATTATTTACTCTTGAGACGCATCAAAATTGGGGGCAAAGTAAAGAGTAATTGGGTAGACAACTATGTTGTGTGGAAGTAGCAATTCAAATTCAGGGAAATTTGTATGATTAAGTAAATTGTCTTCTTTCTTAAAAATCACATGCTTGGTTATGGATATTGAATTGGTGAACTGAGAATGATAGAAATATACCTTGTGAGATTTTGAGCCTATTGATGAATGGATTGAATATTTGTACCATTCTAGTTTTTTTTGTGTGATTTTCACTCATAGAATTGTTACTCTAGAACTTGCTTTGATTCTTTTTTAGACTAAATTTTCACATGCATACATAAACATGATTGAGACATTTTTCTTGAAATAGCTACTTTAACCAAATAGCCAAGAATGACTAGTACACAAATAGGCAGTCTTGCTCAGCAGCATATTGTCTCAATATGATATCAAGCGCTCTTATGACTTCTTAAAAATTCTCTGATTCCTACCAATGTAAAGTATTGGAAATGGCCTATTTCCCCTTGCTTAACCTCTTTGAGCTTATTTGATCATTCTTTGTTTCGAACTCATTATGTATCTTAAATGAAAAATCATGTTTTTACCCGGCCTTAGGGAATAAGAGAACATTAACTTTGTCATTAGATGAGTTCTTGAACAAGTGTGGGGGTGTGTGTACAGAATGGTTGAAAAAAATTATTTACTTAAAAAAATGTATATACTATGTTCTTCAAAAAAAAATTGAAAAAAAAATCCAAAAATAAAATAAAATAAAAAATGTGTAAACAAGGGTCAACAAGGCAATAAAGGAAATGAAAAGAATATGTAAAAGGAATTTGTATTAGATGGAGTTGGGATGAACTTTCATGCTTGTTAATTGAACTCAACTTCCATGCTCTTTATTCTCTTTGGTATTTAACTTGTCATATCCATATTACTTTCTCCTTTACCTTGACCCCATTATAATCTTGAATAAAGTCCTCATGATTTGTGTGTGCATGTGTTCTGAGTAGTGGAGAAGTAGAAGATAAGTAAGCTTATGGTAGTGTAATTTTCATGGGTTGAATTGAGTGAAATACCTACCTTTTAAATACTTGAGGGATTGAGAGTGAATCTTGTGAAGATCTATCATTCTTGACTCATGTTTTTCAATTAAAGTTTCCTTGCTTGTTAGTTTGAGATGTGAAGAAACATTACCTCATAAATGTTTTGATCCCTTGAATGATTAGTTGCTCTTCATTCTTAAATATTATTGGAAATTAAGTCTTTTAGAGTGTTTAGCTTTTGAGTTTGTGTTGTTTTTCCTTGTTTCCTAGTTTTGGTCTTGTGTGTTTTGCCCAGGAGTACGAAAAGTTAAGTATCAGAGAATTTGATAATCATATATTTAATACATTAATAAGCCCTCATTTTTAGTCATTTACACTTTTCATGTACTTAATTGATTAAGCTTGGTTATGTTTTTTAAGTTTGGACTCAAATTGGACGTAATTGATTTTTTCAGCATGATTTACGTCTTACATTGTTTCTGTATTTCGCCATATATTGAGTTCTAGATGTCTAATAATTATAAATTTTACCTTGTTGGAAAGATAAGAGAGAGCTCTACAACTTTTATGTAGAGCTCTAAACCAAAGTTGGACATCTAGTAGAACTAATTGGGCTTAAAAGTCAGCATACAGGTTTTCTAATTGGAACCTGAATAGTGTGTAGTAATCAGAGTATAACTCGGGATGTATGATCTTAATTGGGCTGAAATTTTGGTATATATAGGTTAAGACCCATATCTATAACTTTCATAAGAACACAAGACTCAATTCGGATTCCTTGGAGGTCATATTAGGCTTGTAAGTCAGAATAGAGGAGCTGTAATTGGGCCTGAACACTGTTTAGTAATTAAGCCATATCTCGGGATGTAGGTAGCCTTTTGGGGTGATTCTAGAGGTATTTGAAATTTAAGACAAAAGCTTACAACTTTTATGAAGACTATATTTCAATATTCTAACGTATTCAATAATTTCAGAATTGAATGATTTCAGAGACAAAGAATCTCCATAATTTTTCACTTATCAAAAGTGATTTGGCATTTTCCACTCATCCATTCACTCATGAATCAGCCCCCTTGTCATTTTGTATCCCTAATCCTCTATAAAAGGAAGCCTTAGTTGATCATTTAAGGAGTCTTGGTCTTAGAGATCAACATCATGCTAATGTGTTATTTGTTTATCTTATTGTAATTTTCTTTTGTTCTAAATTGAAGTCATGTTCTTCTTCTTCTTCTTCTTTCTTCCTTTCTTCTTATCTATAAGTTACGAAGTTTCATTTTACTTAGGTGAAAGAGTAAAACTCTTGCTAATGAAATAAGGTTATATTCATTTCTTTCTTGTGCTTAAATGATATGTTTTCAAGTGGTCATTATACGTGTTGTATTTTGTTTCCAGTCAATTTAGAAGCCCTCCTTGTAAAGTGGAGATCTTGATTTGTTGTAGACAAGATATTGGCACAAGGAATGCTTGAGCTCATTTATAAGTGGTGGTGTTAATATATGATTAAAGGAATCATAATATAATTATGTATAAAATCTTAAATGAACACATATACAGCTAGGAGAAAATTTAGTCTCTCTTTCATGGTGGCTGCTGCTATTGCTGTTGCCACTTAGGGTTGATCCTCTTTCTCTTAGCTTTAATTGGATACCTAATTTACATAATTTGGGCTTAAGATGATAGAGTTATGCCAAAAGCATTGTTAACAACCCTCTAAGCCCATCATCCGACTTCAAAGGGTTAAAACACCATCAAAAAGTCATAGTTTTGATAAGTGGTCTTCATAAGAATTGAATATATATGTCTTATCTTTTAAATGGCATAGGTTTCAGCTCTAAATGACACCTACAGCCTGAATTATGGCCCGATATTTGTACATTATCCAGGTTCCAGCGACAACATCTCTGTTTTGACTGTGGCCCATCTGACCCACTGGACATCTGATTCATCCTTTGATCTCTCATCAAAGTTGTAGAGATTGCTCTCAGATTTCTTACAAGATAAAATTCATAATTTTTAGATGTCTAGAACTCATGTTATGCCCAAAATACAGAAATAGTGTAAAATTCCTAATAATGCTTAAAAATACAAATAAGCTCAATTTGGACCCAAACTTATAAAATATGGTCAAAACCAATCAATTAAGCATATAAAAGGTCTAAAAGACTAAATATGAGGGATTACTAATATATAAAAATGGTGTTTATCACTTATCACCAGATTAGTGACCAGCTGCTAATCCAGTATTTCTATGATAGACTTTAACCCACGGATAGAAGCATGGTAGATGCTGCCTCTGGAGTAGTTTTAATGGACAAAAACCCTGTTGTAGCAAGAGATTTAATAGAAAACATGGTAGCAAATGCACAACAATTTGGCACACAAGTCATTACCTCAACCAAAGGAGTCAATGAAGTAAGGGTTTCTGATGCTGATCAATAGAGAATTGAGAACAAATTGGAGGAGTTGACCTCCTTGGTTAGGCAACTAACATTGGGACAAAAACAAATTTAGTCCCCAAAAAAACTTTGTGGAATCTGGTCCTTACTAGATCACCCAACAAACTAGTGTCCTGCACTCCATGAAAGCAGTGAAGCAGTAGCTGGCATCTTTCCTGGCAGACCATATCAACAGCAGTCAAAGTATGACTCTTATTCTAACACATATAACCTTGGATGGAGAGATCATCCCAATCTGTGGTATGGCAATAATTCTGGCCAACTGCAGCAGTAACAGCAACAAACCAAATATAATACAGCAGGCCCGAGCAAGCAATAATTTCAACAACCAATGAAACAGCCCATGTAGCAAAGTAGCAATTCAGAACCTAGTTGGCAAACTTGGTGAAGTAGTCAGCAACCAATAACCTTCAGTTTCAATAGAGAACCGAGACCACCATTTAGAACTTAGAGACTCAAATCGATTAACTTGCAACTTCCATCAATGAACTGAAGACTCAAGGTTCCGGTCAATTACCCTCCCAAACAATTGATAATCCAAGAGGCAAAGTGAGTGTTATAACCTTGAGAAGTGGCAATGAAGTGAGTGGTCCAACACAACTCCAACCGTAGATTGTGCAGCAGGATTTGCAAAAAAATCAAATCTAGCAAACTAGAATTTTGCAGAATTTTCAATACAGTAAAATATAGAACATGTAGAGAATTTGAAGAAAAATTAGAAGTTAATGAAAAATTATACAAAAAAATTTACTCTCAACATTCCTTTCCTTTTTCCCAACTGAATGACTTAATCAAAGAAGATAGTTGAAACTGAATTAGACAGGGAGATTATGGATACTTTTCAGAAAGTAGAAGTCAATATACCTCTCCTAGAAGAAATAAAGTAAATTCCAAAGTATGGTAAGTTTTTTAAGGAGTTGTGCACTCATAAGAGGAGGTTGAAGGGAAATTAAAAAGTGAGCATGGGAAGTAATGTCTCTGCCTTGATCCAACCAAATATGTCTCATAAATGCAAGGATCCTAGAACATTCACCATTCCTTGCACAATAGGCAACAAGAAATTTAAACATGTGATGTTGGATTCAAGTGCCTCAGTTAATGTGATGTCAAAATTAGTTTATGAATATCTGTAGATTGGAGAGTTGAAGCCAACCGGAGTTATCATTCAGCTAGCAAATAGGAGCACAACTCATTCCTCAGTTATCATTCACGTTGCTGACCTCTCATAAAACCTTTAAACTATTTATGTGTGGTTTAGTGGTCAATATATGCTCATTTCACCTTTCACAATAAACTACTTCTCTCACTAAATATGCCCCCATATCTAGGGTGAGAAAAACATATCTAATGAAAAGAGTATTTATTATGAGAGATGAGATAAGCAAATCTTGACCATTAGACCATACACAGATGCTCAAGATTAAAAGTTAGTTAAAGGTCACAAGACCAGTTAAATAAGTCATATGACTTTATGTTTTAATTTTGATCATTCATGTAAAATCTAATGGTCAACATTTACTTCTCTTACTCTTATAATAAACTACTCTTACTCATATAATAAACTACACCTCACATGACTTTATGAGAGGAGTGTTTATTGTAAGAGGTGATAGGAATGAATCTTGACCATTAGATCTTACATGAATGGTCAAGATTATAATATAAATGCATGTGACATTTTTAAGTGGTCACATAACATTTGAGTAACTTTTAATCTTGACCATCCATGTATGGTTGTATGGTCAAGATTTACTCCTCTCATCCTCTTACATATATATAATATATCCTATATATATATATATATATATATATATATATATATATATATATATATTTTAACTAATTCAGTGTGTTTATTTTACCAATTGTTAAAGAAGCTGTTCATTTACTTGTTAATATTTAAGTTTTAAATAACCAAGTAAACAGAGTTAATCCATAGGATTGGACGAATTATGAATCACAAAATTTTACACATATGTGATATGTGCTCTGAAAAATAAACAATTAAAAGTGATATCATTTATCAACAGCACTA
The DNA here is from genome assembly GCA_029884595.1 of Ormosia semicastrata. NCBI lineage: Eukaryota > Viridiplantae > Streptophyta > Magnoliopsida > Fabales > Fabaceae > Ormosia > Ormosia semicastrata. The sequence continues at coordinate 48,409,219 of JAQQTO010000053.1, read as the reverse complement.
ACCAATATCGAATTTTCATTGCAAGGAAAAATGAAACTATCCAATAAATAGGCTTTCCAATGAACCTTGAGCAATCTTCAGCGAAAAATATTTAAGGTCCTGCTTCAGTTCTTCTCATAACTCATTCACAACGATACGTACTTACAAATAAAATATTCTTTGTTGCAAAAAAAATTTTAAAGAAACGCATTAATCTTCTTAATATAACTTCTTTATAGGTACTAATGATCCCCCAGACTCTTGGTGCATGAACTTCTTAGCCTTGTTGCGTTCCGCTTTCTTCAAACACTTCTTAAACCTAACCAAATCAACCCTCACATTTCGTTTCCTCAAATAGATTTCCATAATCTTAGTTAGCCAACCTTTCTATTGGAGAGCAAATGGATCCTTTAGTAACATATTATTTGTCCCATACTTGTCTACCAAGATACTCTCCCCTACCCCAATCTTATACTCAATGTACTCCAAATTCATTTGTCAAAGGAACAAAGAGTGTGTGAGTGAGACACCCTGCATGCCGATCATAGTATAACATGAGCTGATTAGTGCATAAGACTCACGTAATGAAGTATTAACGGTTTGCTCAAAGAGAGTTACATCAAAACCTATTTCTCTTATCATTTTAATTAATTTCTTCTAGTTGATTATCACTTGTTTGGCAGAACCTCTGCCTGCCTGCCAACACGAGGCTCAACCGAGAAGTCAAATTAGTGGAGGCATAATCACAACAATTTACTGTCAGGTGATCTTTCAAATTGGGCATTTTTGGAAGCAATCGAAGAGTCACCACCTCTCTGTGCAGAAGAATCATTGGAGGCCATGTCTCTTAGTTACAAGTTTGGGGTGATAAAATTTGAAGGTGCAGAAAATTGGGGATGACAAAACAGAAGAATGGATAGTTAACGATGTTAAAAGATGAGGTGTATTTTTAAGTGTTCTGGACCGTGATCCAGGATCCTATCCGATAGGATCAACCCGGCACGTATACCACCCGACTCCGCCATAAGCACCCTGTTTAGGCCGTCCAACCTCGGGCTTTATTCGTGGGCCATATCAGCATCTCTTGGGTCTGTGTAGATCCTGAACACTACCAATCATGACCCCTAGGGTGTGGGGACCATAACTACCTGTTGTAACACCCTAGCTCTGATACTAACTAATGTAACACCCTAGCTCTGATACCAACTAATATAACACCCTAGCTCTGATACCAACTAATGTAACACCCTAGCTAGGGCATCACATTTCTGACTTCCGACTCATAATATGAAAATAAGTTCGCACAAAGTTTGAGTTATAAAAGATGGGTTTCAAAATTTCATCTTTACTGAAACGTAAATTTACTGAAAATATTAGGTAATATTGAAAATCATATTTCAACTATTCATTATGCAATATTGACACCAATTAATATCACAATTTAAAGAGAAATATAAAATTAACAGACTTATTTTTTTTTTTACAGTAGCAAACCCCATGACGGGTCCTACTTAATAGCACGGTACAACACTAACGGAAAACTTTAACATACTTATTCCTTTTTCTGTCCATCTTGATGCATCGACATCTGTTCCTTTGTCAACACTTGCACACCTTCGAGTCCGAATGTCCACTCCTTATTGTTGTCACCAATCTCAGAGTATCCATCGCCCGTTATGTCTAAGACAACTCGATCCTTCTATTATTTGATTTTAACAAGTCTGAACACAAAGAAAACAATATAACAAAGAGGTGAGATCACCTACACCAATACCAACATGGCAGCACAAAGATAACACAAACAGCAATATTATACAAATAGATCGTACCACAATTATGATCATGTCATCAACATTAATCAACTATCATCATCCAATCATTTATTAATTCAATTATCATAAGCAATAATTATGATAATGCCCTCAACATTATCATCATCATCATCCAAGTATTCAAAACAATTGTCATAACCAATATTCCTCAATTAATATATCATACAGATTTAAATGTTCAGATTTATGCATGTACACAAGACTCGATTTCCTACTCCATGGAGCTAAAACTCAGGTCGGAGAAATGATCAAAAAGATCTGTCAGTACCACATGCCTCAGACCACGTGCTATAATCCTTATTTTGATTTTTGCACATCTAGCATATACACGACAGTCTTTATCAGATCTTGATTAAGAATAGTGTCTCAGTCAGGATCATCGGTGTGTCGCGTCGGTCTAACCCACGGTTACAGTAGAGCGACTCACGTCCAATCGTAGGCAACCCGCACCCCGATGCCCCCAAGGTCAACGAGTGACCTACACTACGCATATCGCACCCACTCAAGAGGTGTATGTTTCTCCTAGGCAATTTGCCTTATCCAGTCCATCGGACCATTCCAATGCATGTATAATGCACCAAATCCAATCACAGGCATCTCTTTCCAATGCATATAAAATGCACCAAATACTAGTCATAGGCAAAACACGTCATTTTCTCATACAGTGTCTATACACTGGTTCAATAGTAATTATACTATATTTTCAACACAAAATCATGTTATCATGTTTTCATAGTTATAAAATACTTTCGCCATGTTTTCACAAAATTGCGTAACATTTTCATTATGTTTTCACAATTCCAAAATGCTTCGGTTACGTTTTCAAAATGCCGCAACTCTTCTGTTGCACTTTTAAATCACGTATTAATTTTTCAATGTCTTTCTCAATCGCATAAAAATATACGTTTCTCAAATCGCATATTATTTTTCCACTGTTTCAAAATTGTGTATATTTTTCAATAATATTTTCAATAGTGTAAAATATTTAAATGCTTTCCAAATCTCATAACAATTTTCCACTAATTTTCTACAATTTTTCATAATCGTGTAAAAATGTTTTATCATTTGTTCAATCACGTAGTGATTTTTCAACTATATTTTCAAATCACGTAAAATATTTAAACTTACATAAAATATTTAAACGTAATTCAAATCACGTAGAAATATTTTAACATATTTCAAATTGTGTAGAAATATTTTACTATATTTTAAATTATTTTTAAGATTCAGTAAATCATTTTTCACCATTTTACAATCATGTAAAATATTCCTCAATATTCCAAACATTATTTTGGACTTTCAAATAAGTCAATATCATTTTCAACACATTTTTAAGATACGTAAATAATTTTTCACCATAATTCTATTACGAAAAAATATTTCTCAACCTTCAAAAATTCCATTTCATCTTTTCTCAAAATATTATGACTTTGTATTTCATTTTTCACATTTTCTTACTCAAGAAAATCTTTTTCCACATTTCTTTACTCAAGAAATTCTTTTTCAAATATAATCCACAAAATTACATTTTCATTGATATAAATCAATGTTTCAAATCTTAAAATTTCCACACGTACTTCAAAACTTGAAAATAAGTTATACTTTAGTAATTTCTCAAATCACCATTATATTCTCTATTTTTCTCAAAGCATTTCCAAACACAACCTTCTTCAAAATAAATTGAAGTTCGAAAATATTTTCATTTACAAAAACTTAATTTCTCAAGTGATTAAAATGCTCTGATTCCCTTTTCAAATTCCTTGTATTAAATAAATTTACGTTTCCACTTTGAAAATCACTTTGTTCATAAAAATCAAGGCATTACAAGCCTTCAAAAACGTGAACATGACTATTGCAACCATCAAATATTTTTCCTTCTAAATTGATATGGTTTTACACAAACAAAACCATTAAAATTTTTATTTTCAAAACCGAAGTACCGATGGTTATAAAAACCAAACCCATTTGTTCAAATTCATTTTTACTTTCTTTGCAACTCCTTTTTCACTTTCTTTGCAAATCCTTAAAATCAATGTTTGCCCATTTCATTCAAAACTCATATTTAGAAAAATACTTAGGATCTTTTTACACAAAATAAATCAATAAAAATTCTTCTAAAATCGTATTTTTGTTCTCTTGAAAAACAAACCATTTGTTTATTTTTAATACTCTTCAAATCATCCATTTTCATTCTTCATGAAAATAATAATTTAAAGATATGTAAAACATTTGTTCTAAATTTATCAAAAATCTTATAAATGGCCATTGAAACCATGAATTATTTTTTTTTCTTTCTAACTTAAATAAATTCCAAAACCGTATGCATTCTTTTTGCAATACAAACCTTTTGTTTATTTTCTTTGCTTCTCAAATCATTCAATTTTATCATTCATGAAAATATAAATTTGTGAACACCTATTTTGAGGTGTCTTGATCGAAATTCTCATTATTCTAGGAATAAAAATTTAATTTCCTTGTTCTTGAAAAATTTCCACATGGACCCAAATCAAGGGCATCAAAACCATAGCTCTTCCTTGGCCATTGGGACCAAGATTAGTTTTCTTTCCATCCACACATCATGGCATACATATATATATTTCATCATAAATATCACAAACATGCCATATACTCATCATGCATATTATAAGTATACTATCAAAGCCATAAAATCATGCAAAGCATATTAAGCATAGCCAAAAATATTCAAAGCATAAGAAAATAAATCAAAGCTCATAAACACACAATTAATTATTACATGACCATGGATTGGAATCCTCACATGGATTCACCATCCATCAAATATAAGACCATCTCTCACCACCATACTTGGTTGGTGAGATGGATCTCCCTCTTACCTCTTGAAGATCCTCAAAAACTCTTTGTTTTGCTTCTCTTTCCAAGTCCTTCACCATCAAAGGACTTCTCAAATACAAAACAAAATACATAGAAATTAGTATACTAAGCTTGACTAATAGGAACCATGGATCAAATATGGTTTAGAACATGAAAAAGAAAAGAATAAATGAAGTTTCCTTACACTTCACCAACAAGAACTCTAGAACTTGATCTTTAGTAAAAGTCCTTCAAGATGAAAGATTTAGAGAAAGTCTTCAACATGAAAGTTGTTTAGAATAAGGTAAAGATTCAAGAAACTAGGTTGTATAAAATTAAAGAGTGATGGAGGATGGATTTTGGTTGCTTGGCCGAATGGCTTCTCTTGAAGCATAAAGATGGAAATTTTGATTTTTGATAGAAACTTGAAGCTTGGATTTGAAGCTCTTAGAGTGTGATTTTGGGAAAACTTTCTAAATGAAAAGTGTTTAGAATATTGTTTAGCTTTAGGAAATGGTGAGAGTGAAAATTATAGGTGAGTGATGGTGATTATAGGGTGCTTGGCCGAATCACTCAAGGAAAAGGAAGGAAAAATGGTTGCTTAGTTCTTGGAATTTTTGAGAGATTTTGAGAGAATTTGATGAAGGCTTTTTGGTGAAGTAGAAAAATGAATATGGAGAGTGTAACCAAAGGTGCTGCTGCCGTGGGAGTGAAAGAATAGAGAGATATGAATTCATTTGGCATAATTGAAGGCTATCACATGATGCACAAAGTCTTCCACTTTGTCACCTTTTTCTTTGGCCTAAAAAGGCTATACAAGCATGTCTAAACATGACTCCTCCTTCCTAACACTCCAAAATCGTCCCCCCCTTCATCATGCACTCCAAAGGAAGCAAACAAAGCAATAATGGTCAAGAAGAATGTCATATTGACCATGACAAGCAATAATGGTCAACAATTAGGCTTGCATGGCTATTATGGATGATTCAAAATTCATGTAGATGCCTCCCCAAGGCTGCTGAAAACCGTGACATTCAAGGGAGTTTAGAGACTTTAATTTATTTTAATTCAAGTCTAATTACTTGCTAATTCATTAGATTAAGTTTCCTAATCAATCTTAACTAATTTTCTAATTACATAACTAATTAATTAGGCATATTATTTCATATATTATAATCTCTAATTAAAATTAGGATATCTAATTAAGAATTAAATTATAATAATTTAATATTTAATTTAGTTTACTTGGCTTGTTAATTAGGCCATTATTTGAAGCATTTCTAGCCATTGATTAATTCAATGGTTAGGATTTAGGTAGACTTTTGATTTTTAGAAGACTAAATCTAAGCCATTGGATCCTTCTCCTTTAAATTCTAGCCATTAGATGTGGCTTCAAAATAAAGGGTCAAGATTACTCCTTCAAACTTTAAATCTAAGGGTTATAATTAGTCATAGCCTTTTTAGAAGACCAAATCTCCACATTTGATCAATTCTTCATCCAATGGTCATAAATGGTCCTTGTTACTTTACAAGACCAAATCTCCACCCTTGATCAATTCTAAATCCAATGGTTGTAAATGGTCACTTTATATAATCAATTTTACACCGTTGATTAAATCTACGATTGATATTGAAGCTTGCCTAACTAAGTTTATTCTCACACCATTGATTAAATCAATGGTGATTATCCAATACTTCTTTATTAAATGTATTTCTTAACCGTTAATTAAATCAAGATCAAGTCTCCACTATTAATTAAATCAATGGTAGATATCCAAACCACCAGTGTTGACTTAAGCAATATAATTTCTATTTTTATCTACTAAAAACTCCACGAAAGAATATATTTACTGTATTTTTATCGCCCGATAATTAAATACAGTGTCAAACACAATACAAGAAAATTTCTAAAACTATTTCTGGATTCAGGTTTAGTAAGATCCCCTGTCTCCGTCTAAACAGTGCAAATTTTTCTATGCGTAGAAAAATTTTCACTTTGCGGGACCCACCTGGGCCCACGTCAGGTCACCTAGGCCCACCTAGGACCACCTGAGCCCACATACAGTCAAAAAAATTCATAATCATCCACAAAAATCACAAATATTGGAAAACGTATGAAAATCAAGTCAGATTGTTAAAAATAATTAACAGTCAAGAGAAATAAATACAGAAAGATTTTTTCCAGCCCAAAAATTATTATTTTCCTGACACAGAGTAAATCACTCAAAACGATCAAATACGCTGACGGAATAAACAAAATAATTTTACAGTATCCAAAAATTACTAAACAGTAAAATTTTGTTAACTGTCAAAATTACTGTTTAAGAGATACGAAATTTGAGGTGTTACTATACTCCCCCTCTTTATAGAAATTTCATCCTCGAAATTTCATGACTATGATTTCACACCCTCGGAATAAATAATGACATTATTCCTTATTTATCTTATTTTTCAATTCCCATGAAGCTTCCTCTCTTACATCTTGCTATACTATTCTAACCAACAAAATCTTTTTGCTGATGTTCAACTTCTCTTGATCAAATAGATATCTCAGACTCTTATAATTACTGGAAATGTTGAATGTTACTCCAGAAAGAAAGAATCTCCATATCTCTAATACCAACATAACAACAACCGATCTTCATTTATGCCTAGAATAGTTTTTCACAGATAACTTCTAACTAATAGAATGTATTACTTAAAATTTCTTTATCCTCGTATCACTACATATTCTAGATTTTTGCTTTTAACAGGAAATGTCTCACTAACCGAATTCTCCTTTCCACAGCACGATACCAAATACTTTCATAAAAAAAAAAATTTCTACGGTTTTCCATTACTGTCTTAAATTTTACCATAGAAGAATTGTTCCAATCTTTTGAAGAATTCACCACGCTTCTGCTGCGTTACTCAGATACGTTAACACGGATACAAATATAGAAATATCCTTTCTTGCAAGATATTCCTTCAGTTGCAGGAGATGAAAGAAAACATCATGAAAGATAACAAAATGAATCGAACCTGTTATCGAACATATCCAGCAAAGAATTGGATGTAACCCGATTTTCAAAAATGATTTTTCTCTGGATTTCTCACACTCTATTGAAATAATCTCATTGGATATGGTTGGAAAATAACCAATCCATTTTCAAAGACCATGTCTATTTATGAAACAGATTAAACTAACACAAAAATTTTGAACAACAGATCAAACTAACATAAAGTTTTGATCTATAACAACAATTTGAATAACTTGAATAGCTCGATCAACTAAGAATAGAAACAGAAGTAAACTAATCAGAGAATAACGAATAACTCTAACATATAATTGATCTACTCAATCATATGTTATAAAGAATAGGTCACTCACAGAAATATTCAGTATGGTTTATAGGATTAGCTCCAATGACGCAATCTCCATTGTTTAAATCTTCTACTCAGAACACTCCCGTTCCATTCGAGTAACAACTTCCTTACTATCTAAAATTTTTTACTAATAGAAAACTCTATTTTCAAAGAACACATCAGAGATTATACTCTTTGGAAATGTGTCCAACTTTTTCGCAAATTGTTTTCTTGACGTACATTCCTTCATTTAAGTACTTTCTTTCACATCACTTACTGCTTTTGGTTTCCTCAATGGTTATAAATTCATCTTCTGTCGAAATTAATTACTTTCTCAATATCTTAAAAAAAAATACCAGGTTCCAAAATTACGAAATCTTATATTCCAAGACTGATTCTCTTCCATCAGATCCTAAACTTCAACTTCCAGTTTCCACTGAACAACGGTCCTTTGTTCGTGCAGTCGTCTTTCCACATTGCTCATGTTGCTCCCGTAGCTGCAACTACATTACTAGTAACATGTTCCACTTCCACACAAGTATAACTATCCCGAGCCATTCCTTTTTTTTAAGGCGTGCGGATCGAAATACAATGGATCTAATATCCATTATAGACAACATTATTTCCTTTCAAAAAACAAACACAGAGAACACAACACAAGCAAAATAGACTGATGTGTGTGAAACAACATCATGTTTTGTTCTTGTTTTGCATGCATTCTTGAGTATTTTAGGCATTTTGTTTTCCCTTTTGGTTTGTTTTTCTCTTAGTTCGGATAACTGCGGTGTTTTTGGTGTTCTTGTGCAGGATTGATGTTGAATTGGCCTTGGATTGAATGGAAAGCTTGCATGATTGAAGTTGGAGCTTAATGGATAGCAATAAAGGTACAAAAAAGCCATTCCAGAGGGATCCACGGCCTGCCCGTGGATCAAACCACGGCCATGGATCGAGGGGCAACTTAAAGAAGCAAAAGAGAAATTCCAGGGAGAACCACGGCCTGGCCGTGGAACCATCCACGGTCGTGGAACTCAAATGTTGCAGAATTGGCTTTTTGGCAGAGACATCCACGGCCTGGCCGTGGAATGATCCACGGCTGTGGATCGCAGTGCGTAGCAGTTTTTATGTTTTTCTTTTTATTTCTTTTGGGGGCTTTTTAGCCAATTAAAACCCTAAGCTTATAAAGAGGGGTTCTGAATACAATGAGGGGGTGTGAATTGAGTTCCAATTAGGTTTTGGGAGGAGGCAAAATTGGAGGCTTGGCTTTTGATCTTCATCTTTCTCCATTGTTACAGGTTTGGGATGTTTTTAAGTTTGATTTCTTGTCTCCTCTTCTCTATGTCTGAGTAGTTTCTTTTGTTTCTAGGATTGGGCAATGCCCTTTGATACTTTGATAATGATTAATTGACTTTGTTTCCCCTTTTATTAATCTTGATTGTTCATTGATTCAATCCTTATTGCTTTCATTCATGTGAATTTGCTGGCCACTTATTTGCATCTCATAGGCATTTAGGGACGTACTGAGAGGTGAACCTAAGTGTTGGAACCATAAGAATTGAACTTAAGGTCTAAATCACGAGAGTAGTTTTAGCCTTTCGAGGATTCAATGAATTACCACAAAGCGTAATGGGTTCAATTTAAATTCAATTACCACGAGAGTAAGAATTGGTTTAATTGGGCACGGATCTTGTATCTTGAGAAAGAACATTAACTAATTTAGGGTAATTCACCTTCAATTGAATTTCAGATTTAATAAAAGGGTTGTCAATTAGGATTTATCTTGTATCATTGTGGTATCCCAATCTTGGAAACTTTCTTGAATCTGAATATCTTTTTTGATAAATTGTTGTTTTTGTTCTTAATTTTACACTTTAATAATTATTTACTTAATTGCTTGGTTACTACATTCTTATCAATCAACAATTTTATCCCTTTTGTTTAATTTAATTGAATTAATTAATTAATTGGTATTCATAGACACAGTCCCTGTGGATTCGATCTTTTTATTACTTGACGACGAAACCGTACACTTGCGGATTTCACGCATCAAGTTTTTGGCGCCGTTGCTGGGGACTGTGTTTTTCTTTAATATTAATTTAATTTTTAATTTAATTATTTTAAACCTTTTTCTTTTATTTGGTTCTTACGTTCTTGTTTTCTCTTTGACTCTCTGCAGGTAATTTCTCTTGTTTATGCAAAGTACTAGACGTTCTGGGATTCTCATTGAAGCAGATCCTGAAATTGAATGGACTTTACGTAGAAGGAGAAGACAACAAAGGCACAGAGTAGGAGAAATATCTGAACCAACACTTGTCATGGCAGCAGCTGAAGATAATAAACCTTTGAAGGAGTATGCAGCCCCTAACGCTCGGGGTTTGCGATCTGGAATTGCTCGGCCAGACATTGAAGCTAGGCACTTCACCATACCTCCTGCCTTACTGTCTATGATAAGGCAGAACCAGTTTGGAGGATTGCCGTCAAAGGATCCTAATGATCATGTGGATATGTTCTTGGAGTTCTGTGAGACCCTCAAGATCGAAGGCGCCTCTGTTGATGCTATTCGTCTCCGCTTGTTTCCTCTATCGTTAAGGGACAAGGCTAGAGCTTGGTTGAAATCGGTACCCACCAATACATTAACCACATGGAATCAATTGGAGCAAGCATTCTTGAATAAGTTCTTTTCTCCTTCCAAGACTGCTCACCTAAGGACCCAAATCACAACCTTTGTTCAGAAAGATGGTGAGTCATTGTCAGAAGCTTGGGATAGATATAAGGCTTTGCTGGAAGCCTGCCCACACCACGGGTTAGAAAAGTGGTTGATCGTTCACACCTTCTACAATGGTTTAGAATATTCTTCGAAGGTGTCTCTTGACTCCGCAGCTGGTGGAGCTCTGATGAATAGAAGGCTCACAGAGGCTTATGAGATAATTGAGAGCATAGCTTCAAATCATCACCAATGGGCCAGTGAAAGAGGTAACAACCCGAGAAAGCTCTCGGAAGGTAAGTTTGAGGTGGATGGTGTTAGTTTAATTATGGCTAAGTTTGACTCATTGAATAAACGTTTTGATAAGCTTGAAAAAGCTAGTGCTAATGCCATAAGTGCTGCTAACATCTTTTGTGAGATTTGTGGAGTACAGGGACATATGAGTGCGGAATGCTAAGCTGAAAAGGGTTCCTCACATGGTGCACCGGTGGAGCAAGTGGAATCATGCCACAATTTCTATGACATTCCACCAAAGGTGTGCAATGATCCATATTCACAGACTTACAATCCCGGTTGGAGGTCTCATCCCAACTTCTCCTATCGAAACAATCAAAATCAAGCTGGACAAGGTAGTGCTCAACCTTCTATTGGATTCCCCCAGTTACAAAGGTCTAAACTCGAAACTCTCCTTGAAAATTTTGTAGAGAGTCAAACTAAACAAAATGAAGAGTTTAGGCACCATGGTCAAGTTGTTAGTGAGGCTATTAAGGATTTGACATCTAAGGTTGATAATTTAGCTATTCATAACAAGATGTTAGAAACTCAAATAGCCCAACAAGCTAGCTCTTCATATAGACTACACGGGAAATTTCCAGGACAGCCTGAAATAAATCCTAATGAACATTGTAAGGCTGTGAGTTTAAGAAGTGGAAAGCAACTAGAAGATTCCAAAGCAAAGGGGGAAAATGACAAAGATGGGAGGGATGAAGAAAAAGAAACAACTTGGACACAACCCTTAGAAGAAAAAGAGACCAAAGAGAGAGTGTCTAAGTATGTACCCCCTGAGCCATACCAACCCCCAGTGCCCTTTCCTCAAAGATTGGCCAAGGCCAAGCTAGATAAGCAGTTTGGGAAGTTCCTAGAGGTTCTTAAGAAATTATACATTAATGTACCCTTCACTGAGGCATTGCAACAAATGCCTACTTATGCTAAATTTCTTAAGGACATTTTGTCTAATAAGAGAAAGCTAGAGGAGTATGAGACCGTAGCATTAACTGAGGAGTGTAGCGCTTTAATCCAAAATAAGTTACCTCCTAAACTCAAAGATCCTGGTAGCTCCTTTATTCCTTGCTTGATTGGGAATACCAGTTTTGATAAAGCTTTGTGTGACTTGGGGGCTAGTGTTAGTCTTATGCCCCTTTCTGTGTGTAAAAAGTTGGAAGTGGGTGAGCTGAAACCCACAACTATCTCTCTTCAATTGGTGGATCGGTCAGTCAAGTACCCCGTAGGCATCTTGGAGGATGTTCCCATTAAGGTTGGTAAATTTTATATGCCTATGAATTTTGTTGTGCTTGATATGGAAGTTGATGCTATAATGCCGATCATACTTGGGCGTCCATTCCTTGCCACTGGAAAGGCGATCATTGATGTCCACGAAGGGAAATTGACTTTGCGATTAAATGATGAAGAAGTAGTTTTTGATGTTTTTAAATCTGAAAATAATTCTAATTCCTCAAATTCATGTAATCGCATAGATGCTACTAATGTTGTGGATAGTGTTGTGCTTTCAGGTATGCAGGAATCAGTGACTGATGCTATGCCCTGCAAGGAAGGACCTAAGAAGCAGAGTGACAAGTGTGTCGAGAAGCGTGAATTTAACATCGGGGATAAAGTTCTTCTTAATAACTCGCTTCTACGTTTCTGTCCTAATAAGTTATGGTCAAAATGGTCAGGACCATATGAGATTGTTCGAGTTTTATCCTACGGTGTGCTTGAGGTGAAGAAAGAAGGTCATAAACCTTTCATGATAAATGGCCAGAGAGTGAAACACTTTGAAGGAGTGGGGACTGAGCACTACTCCGTAGATGTCACCTGAGCACAGAAACCTGACCAAAGTCAAGCTAATGACTTTAAACAAGTGCTTCTTGGGAGGCAACCCATGTTATCTTGTTTTTCTATTTTATTTCATCTTTTTCTTTTAATTTTGTTTGTTAGATTGTTGTTTTGATGTTTGTCTTTTGGATTTTATCTAGGATTAACCCTTCTTAAAGTCATATTTAGAAGAAGAGAGAGATCAGAAGGTTCCACACTCAGCCCATGAAAAATTCTATGGCCATGGATTGAACACCAGATGTTTTTCCACCACCGCAGTGAGTTCTTTTCTTTTATCCCTTCTCTTGTTTTAGATTTTTACATTAGGGACAATGTAAGTTCTAAGCTTGGGGGGTATTTTCATTTTCATTTTCTTATTTTCATTCTCATTAGTTTCATGCATTCTCATGTCTTGTTTTGCATTGCATTTTCATGTTGCATTTTCACACCATCATATCTCTTGGGTTTTTGGTTGAACTTGTGCCCCTCTCTTTTGAGGATTTTGAGATGGTATTGATTTGGAACCCAATTTGTTGATTCATGTAGTTGGCAACAGGCATTGTTTTAATTGATAGTAGAGGTGATCTTTTGATAGTTGATAATTAGCATAATGTTCTCTGAATTTGTGCTTCTCATTGAATTTTTAAACCTCTAAATGTGAGTTTTGAGCCTGTATGGGATATATGCACTATATGATTTTGTTCCCATTCTTTGTGTTGAGTGATATTCCTCATTGATCTTGTGCTCTAGAACTTGATTTGAAACCATTTTGAGGCAAAAGTTTTAGTTGCATGCTTGAATGTGATTAAGGCATCTTAGGTATTTTTCTGGCCTTCTGAATTTGTTACACTTTCATCCACTAGTTGCCCATTTTGAACTTATTGCATAATTAATTTTCTTGATGCCTATGATGATATATTATTGGTAATCATTTAGAATATTAAATGGAGCAAAGTGAGTTTGAAAGTTGTGAAAAGTGTGCAGGGAATCATATGTGAATGACATTTCTCTTTCTCAAAAAAAAAAAAAGAAGAGGAGAAAGAGAAGAAGGAAAAGAAAGGAAGAAAATACTTAGAAATGTGGAGTTATGCTTTTGATTGAAAAATTGTCTTTGCTTCATTTAAGTTCTATTGGATTACTTGTGCTTATTGAAAAATTTTGATGAGCCCTTTGTGTATACCTTCCTTTTTCTACCTTACCTAACATCATTCCCATGGCCCCATTACAACCCTTGAAAGACCTTTTGATTCTTACATGCATGCTGATTATTAGTGGAAATTTGGTTTCTTATCAAGCATATGGAAGTGCATTTTCTTTGAAGGATTTTGAGCGTATGGTTTTCACCCTTAAACACTTTGAGTGTGGTTAGTGGAGTGAACTTAATTCAATCAGTGAGGATGCATGATTTCTGAGAACTTAGCCTCTAATTGGACTTGATTTTGATTACCTCTCAGATTCTTTGTTTGCCTTAGCCTATTGCTTGGATATTGTTTTCTCGGGTTCCTCATTCTTTATTGTCTTTTGATCCCACTTCTTGGTTTGGCATTAATTATTGCTTGAGGACAAGCAAAGTCTTAAGCTTGGGGGATTTGATGTGTGTGAAATAACATCATGTTTTGTTCTTGTTTTGCATGCATTCTTGAGTATTTTAGGCATTTTGTTTTCCTTTTTGGTTTGTTTTTCTCTTAGTTCGGATAACTGCGGTGTTTTTGGTGTTCTTGTGCAGGATTGATGTTGAATTGGCCTTGGATTGAATGGAAAGCTTGCATGATTGAAGTTGGAGCTTAATGGATAGCAATAAAGGTGCAAAAAGGCCATTCCAGAGGGATCCACGGCCTGCCCGTGGATCAAACCACGGCCATGGATCGAAGGGCAACTTAAAGAAGCAAAAGAGAAATTCCAGGGAGAACCACGGCCTGGCCGTGGAACCATCCACGGTCGTGGAACTCAAATGTTGCAGAATTGGCTTTTTGGCAGAGACATCCACGGCCTGGCCGTGGAATGATCCACGGTCGTGGATCGCAGTGCGCAGCATTTTTTATGTTTTTCTTTTTATTTCTTTTGGGGGCTTTTTAGCCAATTAAAACCCTAAGCTTATAAAGAGGGGTTCTGAATACAATGAGGGGGTGTGAATTGAGTTCCAATTAGGTTTTGGGAGGAGGCAAAATTGGAGGCTTGGCTTTTAATCTTCATCTTTCTCCATTGTTACGGGTTTGGGATGTTTTTAAGTTTGATTTCTTGTCTCCTCTTCTCTATGTCTGAGTAGTTTCTTTTGTTTCTAGGATTGGGCAATGCCCTTTGATACTTTGATAATGATTAATTGACTTTGTTTCCCCTTTTATTAATCTTGATTGTTCATTGATTCAATCCTTATTGCTTTCATTCATGTGAATTTGCTGGCCACTTATTTGCATCTCATAGGCATTTAGGGACGTACTGAGAGGTGAACCTAAGTGTTGGAACCATAAGAATTGAACTTAAGGTCTAAATCACGAGAGTAGTTTTAGCCTTTCGAGGATTCAATGAATTACCACAAAGCGTAATGGGTTCAATTTAAATTCAATTACCACGAGAGTAAGAATTGGTTTAATTGGGCACGGATCTTGTATCTTGAGAAAGAACATTAACTAATTTAGGGTAATTCACCTTCAATTGAATTTTAGATTTAATAAAAGGGTTGTCAATTAGGATTTATCTTGTATCATTGTGGTATCCCAATCTTGGAAGCTTTCTTGAATCTGAATATCTTTTTTGATAAATTGCTGTTTTTGTTCTTAATTTTGCACTTTAATAATTATTTACTTAATTGCTTGGTTACTACATTCTTATCAATCAACAATTTTATCCCTTTTGTTTAATTTAATTGAATTAATTAATTAATTGGTATTCATAAACACAGTCTCTGTGGATTCGATCTTTTTATTACTTGACAACGAAACCGTACACTTGCGGATTTCACGCATCATAGACCTAACCACAAACCCCAAAAGACTCAAACCGTGCTCTGATACTAACCAATGTAACACCCTAGCTCTGATACCAACTAATGTAACACCCTAGCTCTGATACCAACTAATGTAACACCCTAGCTAGGGCATCACATTTCTGACTTTCGACTCATAATATGAAAATAAGCTTGCACAAAGTTTGAGTTATAAAAGATGGGTTTCAAAAATTCTTCTTTACTGAAACGTAAATTTATTGAAAATATTATGTAATATTGAAAATCATATTTCAACTATTCATTATGCAATATTGACACCAATTAATATCACAATTTAAAGAGAAATATAAAATTAACAGACTTATTTTTTTTTTTTACAGTAGCAAACCCCATGACGGGTCCTACTTAATAGCACGGTACAACACTAATGGAAAACTTTAACATACTTATTCCTTTTTCTGTCCATCTTGATGCATCAGACATCTGTTCCTTTGTCAACACTGCACACCTTCGAGTCCTGAATGTCCACTCCTTATTGTTGTCACCAATCTCAGAGTATCCATCGCCCGTTATGTCTAAGACAACTCGATCCTTCTATTATTTGATTTTAACAAGATGCAGACACAAACAAAACAATATAACAAAGAGGTGAGATCACCTACACCAATACCAACATGGCAGCACAGAGATAACACAAACAGCAATATTATACAGATAGATCGTACCACAATTATGGTCATGTCATCAACATTAGTCAACTATCATTATCCAATCATTTATTAATTCAATTATCATAAGTAATAATTATGATAATGCCCTCAACATTATCATCATCATCCAAGTATTCAAAACAATTGTCATAACCAATATTCCTCAATTAATATATCATACAGATATAAATGGTCAGATTTATGCATGTCCACAAGACTCGATTTCCTACTCCATGGAGCTAAAACTCAAGTCGGAGAAATGATCGAAAAGATCTGTCAGTACCGCATGCCTCACACCACGTGCTATAATCCTTATTTTGATTTTTGCACATCTAGCATATACACGACAGTCTTTATCAGATCTTGATTAAGAATAGTGTCTCGGTCAGGATCATCGGTGTGTCGCGTCGGTCTAACCCACGGTTATAGTAGAGCGACTCACTTCCCACTGTAGGCAACCCGCACCCCGATGCCCCCAAGGTCAACGAGTGACCTACACTACGCATATCGCACCCACTCAAGAGGTGTATGTTTCTCCCAGGCAATTTGCCTTATCCAGTCCATCGGACCATTCCAATGCATGTATAATGCACCAAATCCAATCACAGGCATCTCTTTCTAATGCATATAAAATGCACCAAATACCACCATATAGGCAAAACACGTCATTTTCTCATACAAAGGTCCATACACTCGGTTCAACAAGATAATTATACTATATTTTCAACACAAAATCATGTTATCATGTTTTCATAGTTATAAAACACTTTCGCCGTGTTTTCACAAAATTGCGTAACATTTCCATTATATTTTCACAATTCCAAAATGTTTCGGTTACGTTTTCAAAATGCCGCAACTCTTCTGTTGCACTTTTAAATCACGTATTAATTTTTCAATGTCTTTCTCAATCGCGTAAAAATATACGTTTCTCAAATCGCATATTATTTTTTCACTGTTTCAAAATTGTGTATATTTTTCAATAATATTTTCAATAATGTAAAATATTTAAACGCTTTCCAAATCTCATAACAATTTTTCACCAATTTTCTACTATTTTTCATAATCGTGTAAAAATGTTTTATCGTTTGTTCAATCACGTTGTGATTTTTCAACTATATTTTCAAATCACGTAAAATATTTAAACTTACATAAAATATTTAAACGTAATTCAAATCACGTAGAAATATTTTAACATATTTCAAATTGCGTAGAAATATTTTACTATATTTTAAATCATTTTTAAGATACGTAAATCATTTTTCACCATTTTACAATCATGTAAAATATTCCTCAATATTCCAAACATTATTTTGGACTTTCAAATAAGTCAATATCATTTTCAACACATTTTTAAGATACATAAATAATTTTTTATCATAATTCTATTATGAAAAAATATTTCTCAACCTTCAAAAATTCCATTTCATCTTTTCTCAAAATATTATGACTTTGTATTTCATTTTTCACATTTTCTTACTCAAAAAAATCTTTTTCCACGTTTCTTTACTCAAGAAATTCTTTTTCAAATATAATCCATAAAATTACTTTTCCATTGATATAAATCAATGTTTCAAATCATAAAATTTTCACACGTACTTCAAAACTTGAAAATAAGTTATACTTTAGTAAATTCTCAAATCACCATTATATTCTCCATTTTTCTCAAAGCATTTCCAAACACAACCTTCTTCAAAATAAATTGAAATTTGAAAATATTTTCGTTTACAAAAACTTAATTTCTCAAGTGATTAAAATGCTCTGATTCCCTTTTCAAATTCCTTGTATTAAATAAATTTACGTTTCCACTTTGAAAATCACTTTGTTCATAAAAATCAAGGCATTACAAGCCTTCAAAAACGTGGACATGACTATTACAACCATCAAATATTTTTCCTTCTAAATTGATATGATTTTACACAAACAAAATCATTAAAAATTTTATTTTCAAAACCGAAGTACCGGTGGTTATAAAAACCAAACCCATTTGTTCAAATTCATTTTTACTTTCTTTACAACTCCTTTTTCACTTTCTTTGCAAATCCTTAAAATCAATGTTTGCCCATTTCATTCAAGACTCATATTTAGAAAAATACTTAGGATCTTTTTGCACAAAATAAATCAATAAAAATTCCTCTAAAATCATATTTTTGTTCTCCTGAAAAGCAAACCATTTGTTTATTTTCAATACTCTTCAAATCATCCATTTTCATTCTTCATGAAAATATTAATTTAAAGATACGTAAAACATTTGTTCTAAATTTATCAAAAATCTTATAAATGGCCATTGAAAACATGAATTATTATTATTTTTTTCTAACTTAAACAAATTCCAAAACCGTATGCATTCTTTTTGCAACACAAACCTTTTGTTTATTTTCTTTGCTTCTCAAATCATTCAATTTTATCATTCATGAAAATATAAATTTGTGAACACCTATTTTGAGGTGTCTTAATCGAAATTCTCATTATTCTAGGAATAAAAATTTAATTTCCTTGTTCTTGAAAATTTTCCACATTAACCCAAATCAAGGGCATCAAAACCGTAGCTCTTCCTTGGCCATTGGGACCAAGATTAGTTTTCTTTCCATCCACACATCATGGCATACATATATATATTTCATCATAAATATCACAAACATGCCATATACTCATCATGCATATTATAAGTATACTATCAAAGCCATAAAATCATGCAAAGCATATTAAGCATAGCCAAAAATAATCAAAGCATAAGAAAATAAATCAAAGCTCATAAACACACAATTAATTATTACATGACCATGGATTGGAATCCTCACATGGATTCACCATCCATCAAATATAAGACCATCTCTCACCACCATACTTGGTTGGTGAGATGGATCTCCCTCTTACCTCTTGAAGATCCTCAAAAACTCTTTGTTTTGCTTCTCTTTCCAAGTCCTTCACCATCAAAGGACTTCTCAAATACAAAACAAAATACATAAAAATTAGTATACTAAGCTTGATTAAGAGGAACCATGGATCAAACATGGTTTAGAATATGAAAAAGAAAAGAATAAATGAAGTTTCCTTACACTTCACCAACAAGAACTCTAGAACTTGATCTTTAGTAAAAGTCCTTCAAGATGGAAGATTTAGAGAAAGTCTTCAACATGAAAGTTGTTTAGAATAAGGTAAGGATTCAAGAAACTAGGTTGTATGAAATTAAAGAGTGATGGAGGATGGATTTTGGTTGCTTGGCCGAATAGCTTCTCTTGAAGCATAAAGATGGAAATTTTGATTTTTGATAGAAACTTGAAGCTTGGATTTGAAGCTCTTAGAGTGTAATTTTGGAAAAACTTTCTAAATGAAAAGTGTTTAGAATGTTGTTTAGCTTTAGGAAATGGTGAGAGTGAAAATTATAGGTGAGTGATGGTGATTATAGGGTGCTTGGCCGAATTACTCAAGGAAAAGGAAGGAAAAATGGTTGCTTGGTTCTTGGAATTTTTGAGAGATTTTAAGAGAATTTGATGAACGCTTTTTGGTGAAGTAGAAAAATGAATATGGAGAGTGTAACCAAAGGTGCTGCTTCCGTGGGAGTGAAAGAATAGAGAGATATGAATTCATTTGGCATAATTGAAGGCTATCACATGATGCACAAAGTCTTTCATTTTGTCATCTTTTTCTTTGGCCTAAAAAGGCTATACAAGCATGTCTAAACATGTCTCCTCCTTCCTAACACTCCAAAACCATCCCCCCCTTCATCATGCACTCCAAAGGAAGCAAACAAAGCAATAATTGTCAAGACGAATGTCATATTGACCATGACAAGCAATAATGGTCATCAATTAGGCTTGCATGGCTATTATGAATGATTCAAAATTCATGTAGATGCCTCCCCAAGGCTGCTGAAAACTGTGACATTCAAGGGAGTTTAGAGACTTTAATTTATTTTAATTCAAGTCTAATTACTTGTTAATTGATTAGTTAATTCATTAGATTAAGTTTCCTAATCAATCTTAACTAATTTTCTAATTACATAACTAATTAATTAGGCATATTATTTTATATATTATAATCTCTAATTAAAATTAGGATATCTAATTAAGAATTAGATTATAACAATTTAACATTTAATTTAGTTTACTTGACTTGTTAATTAGGCCATTATTTGAAGCATTTCTAGTCATTGATTAATTCAATGGTTAGGATTTAGGTAGACTTTTGATTTTTAGAAGACTAAATCTAAGTCATTGGATCCTTCTCCTTTAAATTCTAGCCATTAGATGTGTCTCCAAAATAAAGGGTCAAGACTGCTCCTTCAAACTTTAAATCCAAGGGTTATAATTAGTCATAGCCTTTTTAGAAGACCAAATCTCCACCTTTGATCAATTCTTCATCCAATGGTCATAAATGGTCCTTGTTACTTTACAAAGTCAAATCTCCACCATTGATCAATTCTAAATCCAATGGTTGTAAATGGTCACTTTATATAATCAATTTTACACCGTTGATTAAATCTATGGTTGATATTGAAGCTTGCCTAACTAAGTTTATTCTCACACCATTGATTAAATCAATGGTGATTATCCAATACTTCTTTATTAAATTTATTTCTTAATCGTTAATTAAATCAAGATCAAGTCTCCACTGTTAATTAAATCAATGGTAGATATCCAAACCACCAGTATTGACTTAAGCAATATAATTTCTATTTTTATCTACTAAAAACCCCACGAAAGAATATATTTACTGTATTTTTATCGCCCAATAATTAAATACAGTGCCAAACACAATACAAGAAAATTTCTAAAACTGTTTCCGGATTCAGGTTTAGTAAGATCCCCTATCTCCATCTAAACAGTACAAATTTTTCTATGCGTAGAAAAATTTTCACTTTGCGGGACCCACCTGGGTCCACGTCAGGTCACCTGGGCCCACCTAGGACCACCTGAGCCCATATACAGTCAAAAAAATTCATAATCATCCCCAAAAATCACAAATATTAGAAAATGTATGAAAATCAAGTCAGATTGTTAAAAATAATTAACAGTCAAGAGAAATAAATACATAAAGATTTTTTTCAGCCCGAAAATTATTATTTTCCTGACACGGAGTAAATCACTCAAAACGATCAAATACGCTGACGGAATAAACAAAATAATTTTACAGTATCCAGAAATTACTAAACAGTAAAATTCTGTTAACTGTCAAAATTACTGTTTAAGAGATACGAAATTTGGGGTGTTACACTTGTAACGGTAGGTGGCCAATAATGTGACATCCCAAAATTTTGGGGATCTGCTTGGACAATCGTGGGAGGGAGGCACCATCTGTTAGGGCTCTGCTTGAATGATCGTGGGCTGGAGGCACCCCCCGTCAGGCAACGATCTTGATGTACCTACACCTCACGCGGATTATATGAGGACCCTGCGCATGCTCTATAAGTATCAGGCTAAGTCATTTTAACTAAGGTACCTGTAATCTTTCGAAGAAAAACCCTACTTGTGCATTGCCTAACTTGAGCATTGGAATCCTATTGCAGGTACCCAACCCCCTTGGATCGCTAGGTAGTAGCTGCACAAGGAGGAAACCACCGTACACATGTCCTCTCAGGCATCCTTAGTTTCTACATCAAAACATTAGCGCCGTCTGTGGGAATCCATAAACCTCTAACCCCACTCCATCATGGTGAACATGATACAAAATTTGAGGAGAGATATTACGCAAACCTCTGCTAACCAAAAGCAGATTCCAGTGGTGAAATGCTCTTTTTGTCCTGTCCCACCACCTAATATGGAAGGCTCTGCCATGAGGAACTAGGTGCTCAATGCGGGGCACTAGCGCAATGGGCACTCCGCTTTGGTTTCCGATGAGAGTCCTGACCCATCACACAGAGTCTTTATAAGAGACAGACTTGGAATCCTAGGCCAAGGAGGCAACTCACATGTCCAAAAATGCAGAATCCCAGCGAGTCAACGCTTGGGAATGCCACATGGAGAAGTTGGTGATCATGCAACTCATTCCGAACATAAAAATCAATACCACGTATCCCAATGACAGTTCCAAGACATGCTACAGCAACATATGGCCATGCTGAACGAACAGTATCAAAGGTTGGAGGACATACAATAGGCTATGCACGAAAATCAACCCAGGCTAAATCATCATAATAGAGGACGCAGCTTGGAAAATAATCAAAGGAGGGCCCATGTACGGCATCCAAGAGCGCCCCTTCTCTGATTAACTAATGGAGTACCACGTTCCCAGAAAACTTTAAGTTCCTGGTGAACTTAGAGATTTATGATGGAACCACGGATCCCCAAGAATACGTGAACACTTTCGAACAACCCATGTGTTTTCATGGAGGATCCATGAAGTTGCTATGTCGTGCCTTCCCCCTTTCCCTCAAAAAGGAAGCCCTCAAGTGGTTCTCCAGCTTACCACAGAGGTCTGTGGTAGATTGGACAAGTTTGAAACAATGCTTCCTACTCCAATACACCACTACAAGGAGCAACCCAAGTCCATCAAGTCCCTGGCCAAGGTTCGGCAAGGACGAGATGAGCCCCTCCGTGATTATGTAAGGTGATTTATGGCGGCATGCACCAACTTGGAAAACTTCGACTATAGGATAGCTCTTCATTATGCCAGAAGCAGCCTCTGTGTGGGTTCTGAGTTTTTGGCGTCCCTGGTGAAAAAGAAATTAGAGAACCTGGGTGAGTTCTAGAGACGATCCCAAAAGTATGTCAACTTTGACAAGGCGACAGAGGAATAGAGGAGATGGGATAAAGATGAGCCCCCTCATCAGAAACCTAACCAAGATTCCTTACGGCCACGGCTTCCTAAAGGTAGTCCACCTCGGAGAAAGTATTCTGACTACACTCCCCTGAACACCCCTCGGGAAACAATCTTGAGGGAAGTAATGCAGACCGAGTTTCAGAATATCCGGAGGCCACCCCCCATCAAGAAGCAGAAGCAGAATGACCACTCTAAGCATTGCACATGGCACAAAGGCTGCGGTTATGATACTGAAGATTGCTACTAACTGCGTAACGGCATCAATTTTTTTATCAAGGTCAGATAATTATAGTAGTACATTATCCACACCTGAAACGACGAGCACCTCGGCAGGCACAGAGACGACAAGCGACGAAGCCAATCCCCTCATCACAAAAGGAGAACCCAAAGCCCCAAGAAAGGATCCTAGACTCCACCCTATCGAAACAGTAATGGCCAGAGGGATAGGAATAGGGATACTCCGCCTGACGACAATGTTGACCGATGTCTCGAGCCAAACAGGATGATCCACACCATTGCGGGGGGATTTACTGAAGGAGGACCATCAAACGGGCCACTGAAAAAAGCTCTAAGGATGGCAGTCTTTAGCATTTCCCATTCCAAACACAAATCACAGACAGAGGAAAGAAAAACGCCCCCCGTCACTTTTTTGGATGAGGAATACGACGGGATCATCCCGGACCATGACGACCTGCTCGTCATCTCCAGGATAATTTTCAATGCCGAGGTCTGCCAAATTTTTGTGAATCAAGGAAGTTCAACAGATGTTATGTTGCTAGATCTTTATCAGAAGTTGGAACTTTCGCATTCAGAATTGACCCCATACGACAGGAAGTTAACAGGTTTCATGGGTGAGAAGATCACCCTGGTAGGACACTATGAAACTCATTTGACCCTGGGAGCTTCTAAGCTTTTTAAGATAGTTAAGGTGAGGTTTTTGGTCGTGGACTGCCCTTCGGCTTACAATATCATCTTAGGTCGCCCCTCCCTAAACACACTTGGTGCCGTTGTGTCTACTATCCACCTCATGATAAAGTTCCCAAATAAGCACAATAAGGTCGTCACTGTTAAAGGTGACTAAGTTACAAACAGGAAATGCTATAACGAGAGCTTGAGGATCTGCAGGGTGCCCAGAAGGGAAAATTCCATCACTCCTAGCCCGGTCTTGGATCAGGTTAACATACTGATGACCGAGCTGGACGTTAGGCAAGAACTCCGTGGCACCAAACCCCAGCCGAAAAGGGAACTACAACCCCTCCAACTTAGAACCAAGTTGGACCAGGTTACCAAGATCAGAGTACATCTAGAAAAAGATGAGAAGCAACAACTGGCGGGACTCTTGTTGAAAAATAAGGACCTTTTTGCTTGGACGTCGTCCGACATGCCAGGACTTGACCCCTCCTTCATCTGCCACCGCTTGTCCGTCAAAGAAGACATGAAGTTGGTTGCCTAGAAGAAGAGGAAGGTCGGCTCAGAAAGACAAAAGGTGATCGAGGAACAGGTAAAAGAATTGTTAAGTTATGGTTTCATCAGGGAAATTGCTTATACCACATGGTTATCCAACGTGGTCCTGGTGAAAAAATCAAATGGGAAGTGGAGAATGTACGTGGATTATACAAACTTGAACAAGGCCTGTCCAAAAGAGCTGTACTCACTTCCCAATATGGACAAGCTGGTTGATAGCTCCTCAGGATTTAGGAGGTTATTATTTATGGATGCCTACTCAAGATACAATCAGATTCCGATGTACCCCGAAGGCAAGGACAAAACTACCTTCATCACTAACCAGGTGAGCTATTGCTATAGAGTTATGCCCTTTGGATTAAAGAATACAGGAGCTACCTATCAGAGGATGATGAACAGGATCTTTAAAGACCAAGTAGGGAAGATGCTAGAAGTCTATATTGATGACGTGATAATGAAAACCTCACAGGGCGGGTAGCACATGACAGACCTTGAAGAGGTATTTGCACAGGTCTGAAGGCACAACATGAGGTTAAATCCAGATAAATGCACCTTCGAAGTGCAGGCCGGGAAGTTCTTGGGGTTCATGCTAACCCATCGTGGAATAGAAGCTAATCCCGATAAATGTTAGGTCATACTCGATATGAGGAGCCCCCAAAACGTCAAAGAAGTGCAACAACTCACGGGCAAGATAGCAGCCCTCGCAAGGTTCCTTTCCAAGGTGGCCCATAAATCCCTCCCCGTGTTCAAACTACTCAAAAAGGGGAAGAGCTTTGAATGGACCTCGGAATGCGAGGATGCCTTTTCGTCCTTAAAAAACCTTCTATCTTCCCCTCCTATCTTGACGAGACCGAACCCAAGAGAATCACTCTACCTATATCTGTCAGTCCATGAAGAGGCTATCAACTCAGTACTAATTCGGGAGATGGACGAAGGACTGAAATCAATCTACTTCATGAGTAAAGTTCTACAATGACCCGAACTCCGATACTAGAAGGTTGAGAAGGTCACTTTCGCATTGATCACCACGACAAGAAAACTACGGCAGTATTTCCAATGACACCCTGTGATAGTGAGAACGGACTAACCCATCCGCCAGGTGTTACACAAGCCAGACTTAGCTGGAAGGATGATTGCCTGGTCGATTGAACTCTCCGAGTTTGGGATCGTATATGAACCACGACTTACAATAAAGGCCTAAGCTTTGTCTGACTTCTTAGCATAACTCACGACAGATCCCGGTGACCCACAGGGAATCTCTTAGACCATCTAATGTGAATTAAAAGTTGCAAACCCAAGTGCAGGTTGTTTTAATTAATAAATACTCGGGAGTCCAAGGCCGATCCACAGGGAATTGATGAAGAAAAATTCTTTGACGTAAGGAAAATATTTTGTCACAACAATAAAGGTGATAAAACTTGGTTAAAATAAAAAAGATTTACTTGGGTTAGGAGATCTACTCTTAGTAAGTAAATTAAGGACAAGATTAAATCTTTTTATAACTCAATTAGAATCCACGCATAATGGAGGTTCCAATCAAAAAATACAACATTCAAAGTTCATTTAAGATTATATGCGTAATTATATTATGATTCCTTTAATTATATATTAACACCACCACTTATAAATGGGCTCAAGCATTCATTGTACCAACCTCTTGTCTACAATGAATCAAGATCTCCACTTTACAAGGAGGATTTCTAAATTGATTAGCAACAAAATACAACACATATAATGACCACTTGAAAATACTCTTATATACTCTTTATCATCTAAACGATTCATTGATTTTTCAACACAACGGTCACTTAGATACATCGAGAGTCTTATGAACTTATTTTCATTGTTTACTTTGAGAGTGACACCACAATGCCTACACTTAAACTTGATTAGAACAACACAAAGATGAGGAGAAAGCATCCTAAAATGCCACCATGGGTATTTAGGATCCATGAACATCTCATAGAATTTTGCACGACGGCGTGCCCTCCTTTCCTCCTTGGTCTATACAATCAACAAGACAAATGTCAAATTACATACGAATTTAAACTCAACAATGAAATAATAAGTTCATAAGAATTAAAAAGTCAACCATTAAACTGCAAACAGCTAAAAGAATCAATGTTTAAGACCCACAATTTCTTCTCTAATAGCTGACATATCTAACATATCAAAAAGTTATTAATAATTAGTAATAGACAATTAATAATTCATTAAACAAATTGAATGAGTTCTATATAACACACTACCAGCTTCAAGCTTCTCAACCTCATCCATCTGAGCCCGTAAATCTATGGGTTTCTTAGGAGTCCTCAACCAATTTTGAGCACAAATCAATGCCTCAACAGTGGTAGGTTGCAAAGAGCTACGAAAAGGGTCAAGAACTCGCCCTCTAGTACTAAATGTTGACTCGGATGAAACTGTAGAAACAAGAATTGCTAAGATATTCTTAGCACTAAATGAAAGAATATGATACTTCTTGGTCTTTCCTCTCCACCATGTCAGAATATTAAAGTCATCAACATCATCTTCCTTGTACCTCTCAAGCTCATTCTTTTTTACCGCATGTTATTTTTTCTTCACTTTCAATCTAAATTCAGATTTATAGTTATCATTATCATCTTTAATATCATCATCATGTGTAGAGGAAGGAACATCGGATGACATACAACTAGAATCACTAACATCAAGAGGAATAGGATGCATTTGTTGATAATGTTCAAACAATATCCTCATAACATCGTCCAACCTCTTTATAATTTTCATACTCAATTCCAAGCCATACATCTTTTCCAAGCAAAACTCAACATAATCCATTTTATACCTTGGATCAAGGACAATAATTACAAGCAATAAGTAATTTAGAAGACCATCAATGTCATCCTAATATTTATCTAACTTCATTTTCATGGAAATGGCCATCTACTTCAAAATTAGATCATTCCATCCAATCCACTTCTTTATAAACTTATTGATGTCACACAATTTATGGAAGAAAATATTTGAAGTAACATGCAATGATCTAGAAAAAGTAAGAGTAGCATCATTAAAAACTTTCAAAAATTTAATAAACACACGAGCACACAACCAATCATATGATGTTGGAGTTCCTCCTTCCATGATCTCAAAAGAAGGCTCTTCATATTCATAGGGAGCAAATGCTTTCTCATACTTCTCAGCAGCATATAACATTAAATAGGTTGAGTTCCACCTAGTTGGCACATCAAGACACAACCCTTGCTTACACTTTAGTTTGACATCTACCACACACCTTAGGAAAGAGGCTTTTCTTG
The DNA here is from genome assembly GCA_029884595.1 of Ormosia semicastrata. Classification (NCBI taxonomy): domain Eukaryota; kingdom Viridiplantae; phylum Streptophyta; class Magnoliopsida; order Fabales; family Fabaceae; genus Ormosia; species Ormosia semicastrata. Next base: position 48,381,269 of record JAQQTO010000053.1, on the reverse strand, counting down.
AGGGAGAAGATTTCACAAATTTGCATGCATTTCTAATCCTAATGATTGAAGAATCTATTTCCTTCAATCCATCATTGACAATCAAATTTAGAATATGAGCACAACACCTTAAATGCATGAACTCTCCCATTAAGATGGTTTCACCATTCCAATCACTTAACCTATTTTTCAAATAGGATATAGCCACATTATTAGAACTAGCATTATCAACCGTGACTGTGCAAACCTTTTCAATCCTCCAATCTCTAATGTATTTTTCTAAAGTCTTTCCTATGGTCTCACCTTTGTGATCACTTACAATAAAAAAACTCCAATATCTTCTTATTCAAATGCCATCATCATCAATAAAATGAGCAGTCACGCACATGTAATTCAAGTTTTGAATTGATATCCAAGTGTCGGTGGTAAGTGAAACCATTATCAACCGTGACTGTGCAAACCTTTTCAATCCTCCAATCTCTAATGTATTTTTCTAAAGTCTTTCCTATGGTCTCACCTTTGTGATCACTTACAATAAAAAAACTCCAATATCTTCTTATTCAAATGCCATCATCATCAATAAAATGAGCAGTCACGCACATGTAATTCAAGTTTTGAATTGATATCCAAGTGTCGGTGGAAAGTGAAACCATTTGAGAATTAGATGATAAAATAGACTTCAACATTGCTTTCTCAAACACATACAATTGCATGACATCTCTACTAACAGTTTGTCTAGAAGGAACTTGGAATTTGTGGAAATAAGTTTACCCCAAATGGTTTTATATGTTAAGTTTTGATGATGACAAATACAAGACAAATAGAATTATGCTTATGCTTGATAAATGTGCTTAATGTGATATATTGTATCATGCATGATATGTACCTTATCTAGTTATATTTTACTTAATAATCATGCAATATGATATATGTAACATTCATCATATCGTATATCCAATAATGCTTTATATGAGTTATAAATGAATTAATATTGGATTTGACCTTTGTGCAATGTGTTCTGTTGCATCCTACATAGAGCATATCTATTAATAATTGTTAAATGACTTATTTGGATATGTCTATGAAAGTTTTATATGCATGTTAAACTAACTAAAGCTATATATTTATGAATCATGCATATAAAAATATTGAATTATATTTTTGGACTAACTATGTTTGTTTAAGTGAGCAATACTTTACAGGATAGTCCAAATACCAAGAGTGAGCTTGCAACAAGAAAGCAATAGATATCTATTAAGCTCAACACAAGGAGAATGTGATTAAAGATATGTCTTTGAAGATTTGTCTTGATGATAACACACATGATGGGAAGACCAAGTCCAAGATCTTTTAAGGATAGCTTTAGGACTTAGAGTCTCTTTGTTCGAGGATCTCTTTGGATATCTCCTAGTACATGAAAATAAAACAAAAATGTTTTTCTTAAACTTATACCAAAACTGTTTTGATCTTGAAAATAACTTAAAAATGTTTTGGTGTTTTTGATAAACTTTCTGGGATGTTTTTTAAGCTTTTATAACTATTTTATAAATTGAGTTATTCGAATAAATCATTGATTATTCAAATAAAGCTTTAAATTTGTTTCTTTGCGTGACTCATATGCGTCAAAGTGTTATTCGAATAACACTCACATTATTCGAATAAAACCTTTCACCTTCTCTCTCGTTTTCTAAACGATATTCGAATAATAAGTTAAGTTATTCGAATAATAGCTTTTAATCTTCTTTGAAAGCTTCGTTTTCTAAAAAAGCTATTCGAATAAACCATTGTCTATTCAATAAAAGGACTTCCAGAAAGGTTTCTCTCAAATGAGTTATTCGAATAACTCAGTAGTTATTCGAATAATCCTAGTTTTTCAGAACTCTGTTTGTTAAAGAGTTATTCGAATAAACTTAAGGTTATTCGAATAACCCATGTCAGTTTGCTTTTTATGATGGTTTTGTGAACAGTGTTATTCGAATAAAGGTTTATGCTATTCGAATAACCACGGGCTTTTACGAATACTGATTTGGAAACAAACGGCCATATTCTTTCGTATTAATTGCTACAACGGCTATTTCTCTATCTGACTCTATAAATTAAGACCGTGGGTCTCATCTAAAACAAGCCTAGCTATCTGTTTAATTTGCACTTGCTCTAAAAAATATGATTTATATTTTACGCCTATTTTCTGTGCTCTTTTTGCTGAAACTTTGAGATGTCCTGTGAGAACCTCTTAGCACTTCAATTTGTATAATTTGCTCTGAGTGAGAGTTTCTATCCATCTATATTTCTATTCTTCTATATTGAGGGTGAGGTATCCTTCAAGGTTTGTAAAGGGGGTGAGGTATCCCTCTAAGGTTTGTATAAGGGTGAGGCATCCCTGCAGGCTGAGACTTTAGCACAAGGGTAGAGTTTCCCTGTGTGTGAAAAGTGCTCTCTTATGTAAAGGTTGCAAGCACCTATTGGAAGCTTGTATACATAGTGAAAAATCTCAAACTGTGTTTTGGGGACTGGACGTAGACCACAAGTGGTTGGTAGTCGAACCAGGATAAATATCGTGCCTGCTCTTCTTCTCTTTATCTCTTTATTTTATGTAAATTTATTTTATTGCACATTTACTTTTCGCTGTTCTTAAAGTTTCTTTTCTTCATCACGTTCCTTCTGTGCTTTTATTTAAATAGCTTAAATATTTGTATTTATTTTAAGAGCATTTGTGAAAAAAAATTTATACCCAATTCACCCCCCTCTTGGGTAATGGTTGCCATGACTAACAAGTGGTATCAGAGCTTCGTGCTCTGGTAAAAGCTTAACCGCTTAGAGTTAAAGATCCTTGTTTATTAGCAACCTTGAAAGTTTTTTTTTAAAATGGAAGGTTTTGAATTTGATAAACCACCATTCTTTGATGGTGTGCATTTTGTTTATTGAAAAATTAGAATAGAGTTTTATATGCAATCTATTGATTTGGATTTGTGGGATGTTGTGCTAAATGGATTTACTTATAAATCAAAACAAATTTGGAATAGTTTTGACAAAAAAATGTTTTTCTTTGAATATTAGAGCTATGCAAATTTTGAGAAGTTGTTTAAATGATGATACTTATGCTGAAATTAAAAATTGTTCTTGTGCTAAAGATATATGGGATGCTCTTAATGCTATTTATCTTGCTAACAATGATTTTGTGCATAAAGTTATATATAGAAAGCAAGAAGAGCAAAAGCCATTGAAGAAAGCTTATCTTGAAAAATATCCTCAAATAGATGCTCAAACTATTGAAGGGAGCCAAATGCCTCTTGGTGACGATGGTGCTCAATTTGAAGAAGAGGCAAAGCAAAATAAAATTGATGAGGAAGAAGGTGATTCCCTTCAAGAGCCAAGTGTGCTACAAATTGCGACTACTTCCTATATGGCTAAAAAGGACTTTGAGGTAAATAATTCTAAACTATATTATAGTCCTTCTTATGATGAGTTGCAAAGTGCATATAATGAATTATATGATGGTTTGTTGAATTTAGAAAAGAAAAACTTATCTTGTTTGGAAAACATTTCCTATATTGAAAATGAAATTGAGACTTTAAAAAATAAATATGTTTTTCTTAATGAGAAAATGCCTTTGAAATATGAAACCTCATCTTCTTGTGAAAAATGCATTAATTTAGAAAATCAAGTTGAGGACTTATCTTTCAAACTTTCCAAAGCTAATGATTCTAAATGCTTACATTCTATGCTTGTTAATGAAAATAAAATCAATGTTATTCCACATGGAAATTCAAGTAAAGCTTGTGGCAAAAATAACATAGAATGTAATAATAAGAAAAAGCTTAAGTTTTTCAAAGATGATCTTCAAAAGACCAAGCCATCATTAAATTCAATTGTCTGTAATTTTTGTAGTCATCTAGGACATATTTCTCATTTATGCAATTATAAAAGAAACCCTTATATGAGAAATTGTATGGTATGGGTTCCTAAAAATCCTAAAGGCCCTAATACTAACATTCAAGGACCCAAAATGGAGTGGGTACCAAAATATCCTCCTACTATTTCAATTTTGCAGAATATTTCTCAAAAAGATGGACAAATTGGTCAAAAGAAAGAGGAGTCATCAAGGAGAATGCTTCCAAAGCCCAATGGTAGAAACTTTGGTCAAAGAAGGAAGATGACTTCAACCAAAACTTCTCAAATACAAAATGTAGAGCTTGCAAAGTTCAAGACTTCAAAAGAGAAGCAATGGGTAAGAAAAAGCATTTCCTTGATTGCCGAGGCCAAGGTATCAAAAGTTTTTACCTCTTATGCACATTCACTTGTAAAGTCAATTAATTTGAGGTATATTCCTTGTAAGCCTTAAGTGATTATAGAATCATGTGTACTTAGTAAAAATTGAATATTAAATATAGCACATGATTATATTCTTGTTACACTCTTTGCTCACTATCTTGCATATTTATTGATCATAAGATATTCTATGACTATGTATGCTTTATATGCTTTAAAATTGTCTATATATCATAAAAGTAAGCATGCTATCAACTATGTGCTTAATGGTATTTAAATTATTTAATTTATTGTGCTCAATTTATATACTATGAAAAATTAATCTTTATGAGAGCATAATAGATTTAAAAAAAAAAAACTAACACACAAGGACCCAATAAAATTTGGGTACCAAAAGTCAAAAATTAAAGTGTGTTGTAGGTGTGCTTGAAGGCCAAGAACTGACTTTGAAATCTTGAAAGTGGCTGCTCCAAGTACAAAGACCAGAAATAATTTCAAGCTCTCTTCCTTGTCCACATGAAGTTTGGACTTACAAATTTCGGATAAGTGAAAATTTTTATTATGCTTTTCTAGCCTTATAATTTGAAAATATTTCTATATGTTAATATGCTAGATAAAATATAATTCTGGTTTGAAATGACGTGTCTAATGATAATATCCTTGAGCTTGAATTTTTTATCAATCATACATATAATTAATTTGAATACTATCTTTTTTATCTCTCTGGAATCTTTAAATCATATGAATATATGCTTTGTCTTGAATTCTGAACGTATGTCTTATTGTGCTTCTTGATAATTTTATTCGAATAAATATAAGCTCATTCGAATAAAGTTCTTTAAAGTTGTTCAAAGTTTATGTTGAATATCATCTTTATTCGAATAACATGAAGTTTATTCAAATAAACTGACTTCTATGTCAGTTTTGTGTTTGCAATGTTTACTGTCTATTCGAATAAATCCTTTACTTATTCGAATAAACAGAGCCTTTGTTCTATCAGTTTCTTACGTTTGATCTCTGTCTATTCGAATAAACCTCGGGCTATTCGAATAACCAGAGACTTGGCTTATCTATCCTGATTGTTTGCTTTTCTGTCTATTCAAATAACTCTATGGTTATTCGAATAAACCTGTTAAAATGCCAAAACGCTTGGCTCTCCAGATCCTTTATTCGAATAGGATCCTCTTCTTATTCGAATAATCACGGTTTGTTTTTAAACGTAATCTGTTCTGCTACGTTTCAATTAATACATGTTAAATTCTTTTGATGCTTATATATAATTGGCTTGATTGATCATGAAATATCTTTTGCCATTGTGAACTTATTTATTATTTTGAATGCTTATTTGTTTATGAGTTTGGCATAATAACTAACCTCTATGGATCCAAAATTGATGGATACCAAAGAAAGTACTTTGAATTATTTTGTAGGGTGATAACTACCTCAAGCAAGCATTTAAATGGAATAAGTTCATTCAACTTGAGGATAGTAAGGATTCAGCTCATAAAAGGGGTGCAAAGAATTTCTATTCCCTCATCAAAGCTTGAAGCTTGGAAGTTGGTGAAAGTGAGAGTCATCTACAAAGACTCAAAGAGTACATTTTTGGTGATATTAATTCTTACTTATACTTTAATTATGATATCATATGATATATAGAGATGTAGAGAGTTGTGTTTACATGCCTTACATGATCATTATTTGCCTAAAAAATGCTTAAAAAAAGGTTTTGATGATGATCATATATTTCTTGAATCATGCCTTAAAATGCTTAAACATTTTTTTTTTTTGGATTCAAGTGCATATGTGCCTCATGCATTCTTGTTAAAACTAATATTGCATGGTTGATAATGTGATACATGCTTTAAATTATATATCAACCTGAATTATGCTTATAAATGGGCTTACATGATATTTGATGCTAACCTATATTTTAGAGGACTTTTAAAGTTAGCTTTGCAAGTCTCTCTATGTGTTTCAAATATAGTCATCAGATTTTTACATATAAGCATATGTGGATAAACGAGGAAAGTTGAATGGAATTCAAATGAAAAGAAAGATAACGAAGCATTTCTTCAAGTGCAATAGAATGGAATATTCAAAGGAAGAAAGCTCAAAGTCAAAGGACAAATAAACAAAGAACATTCTAAAGAAGCATCACTCTTTATCTAACTCAATAAGTATCTCTATCCCTTAGCTTTTATGGTATTCTATATGATATGAATCATATGATACTTGTTGAAAAATTGATCTTAAATGATTATATGCTTTCTTTACATGAGAAGTATGCTTAGCATTGACAAAGTGCCTAAATGGATATTAACTTGATATTTGTGTCATTGCATTTAGGGTGAATGATATTAGTTCTATACATGCTTTGATTCCTATAGCATATTTCATCAATGAGATATACTTATGATATTTTGACTTGGATTGATATGTCTTAATGAATATATTTTTTAAATATAAAATATTTCTACCCTTCTAAAATGCTTTTGAAAATATAATGTGCTCTTATAAAATTCTTTTTGAAAGGGGGAGAAGTTTTAAAATGGTTTTTGTTTGAGGAATTAAGAAGATGTATATTTGCCTTGCTTTTCTTTAAGGTAATGTGCTTACATTGTCTTCGTATACATATTTCCTTTATCTATTATTTTGATAATATGCATATTTTAAAGGGGAGCTCAACCCTTAAATTGTTGTTTATATCTTTTGGCTTACATCCTTGTTTGATTACATAAAGTGTTTTAATATTGTCATATGCTAAATGTTGATATACAAATATATGACAAGCACTGCATGAATAATCTTCTATATCTTGAAAGCATGATCGTTTCATCTCTCTATTCTTGAATCATATGTAGAATGAATAAATGGGAGAAAATATTATTTTCTTTCCTTCCTAAGCCTTTTTGTTGATGTCAAATAGGTGGAGTGAAAATTGGAAAGAAAAATATGTTCTTATGCTTATTATTTGATATACTTACATGAATATCCATTCTTGTATATTGCTCAGCATATTTTTCTTTGGTGATTTGTCATCATCAAAAAGGGGGAGATTGTGAAAATAAGTTTACCCCAAATGGTTTTATATGTTAAGTTTTGATGATGACAAATACAAAACAAATAGAATGATGCTTATGCTTGATAAATGTGCTTAATGTGATATATTGTATCATGCATGATATATACCTTATCTAGTTATATTTTACTTAATAATCATGCAATATGATATATGTAACATTCATCATATAGTATATCTAATAATGCTTTATATGAGTTATAAATGAATTAATATTGGATTTGACCTTTGTGCAATGTGTTCTGTTGCATCCTACATAGAGCATATCTATTAATAATTGTTAAATGACTTATTTGGATATGTCTATGAAAGTTTTATATGCATGTTAAACTAACTAAAGCTATATATTTATGAATCATGCATATAAAAATATTGAATTATGTTTTTGGACTAACTATGTTTGTTTAAGTGAGCAATACTTTACAGGATAGTCCAAATACCAAGAGTGAGCTTGCAACAAGAAAGTAATAGATATCTATTAAGCTCAACACAAGGAGAATGTGATTAAAGATATGTCTTTGAAGATTTGTCTTGATGATAACACACATGATGGGAAGACTAAGTCCAAGATCTTTTAAGGATAGCTTTAGGACTTAGAGTCTCTTTGTTCGAGGATCTCTTTGGATATCTCCTAGTGCATGAAGATAAAACAAAAATGTTTTTCTTAAACTTATACCAAAACTGTTTTGATCTTGAAAATAACTTAAAAATGTTTTGGTGTTTTTGATAAACTTTCTGGGATGTTTTTTAAGCTTTTATAACTATTTTATAAATAGAGTTATTCGAATAAATCATTGATTATTCAAATAAAGCTTTAAATTTGTTTGCTGCGTGACTCTGTGCATCAAAGTGTTATTCGAATAACACTCCTATTATTCGATTAAAACCTTTCAGCCTTCTCTGTTTTCTAAACTGATATTCGAATAACAAGTTAAGTTATTCGAATAATAGCTTTTAATCTTACTGAAAGCTTCTGTTTTCTAAAAAGGCTATTCGAATAAACCATTGTCTATTCGAATAAAAGGACTTCCAGAAAGGTTTCTCTCAAATGAGTTATTCGAATAACTCGGTAGTTATTCGAATAATCCTAGTTTTTCATAACTCTGTTTGTTAAAGAATTATTCGAATAAACTTAAGGTTATTCAAATAACCCATGTCAGTTTGCTTTTTACGATGGTTTTGTGAACAGTGTTATTCGAATAAAGGTTTATGCTATTCGAATAACCACGGGCTTTTACGAATGCTGATTTGGAAACAAACGGCCATACTCTTTCGTATTAATTGCTACAACGGCTATTTCTCTATCTGACTCTATAAATTGAGACTGTGGGTCTCATCTAAAACAAGCCTAGCTATCTGTTTAATTTGCGCTTACTCTGAAAAATATGATTTATATTTTATGCCTATTTTCTGTGCTCTTTTTGCTGAAACTTTGAGATATCCTGTGAGAACCTCTTAGCACTTCAATTTGTATAATTTGCTCTGAGTGAGAGTTTCTATCCATCTATATTTCTATTCTTCTATATTGAGGGTGAGGTATCCTTCAAGGTTTGTAAAGGGGGTGAGGTATCCCTCTAAGGTTTGTATAAGGGTGAGGTATCCCTGCAGGCTGAGACTTTAGCACAAGGGTAGAGTTTCCCTGTGTGTGAAAAGTGCTCTCTTATGTACAGGTTGCAAGCACCTATTGGAAACTTGTATACATAGTGAAAAATCTCGAACTGTGTTTCGGGGACTGGACGTAGACCACAAGTGGTTGGTGGTCGAACCAGGATAAATATCGTGTCTGCTCTTCTTCTCTTTATCTCTTTATTTTATATAATTTTATTTTATTGCACATTTACTTTTCGTTGTTCTTAAAGTTTCTTTTCTTCATCACGTTCCTTCTGTGCTTTTATTTAAATAGTTTAAATATTTGTATTTATTTTAAGAGCATTTGTGAAAAAGTTTTTATACCCAATTCACCCCCCTCTTGGGTAATGGTTGTCATGACTAACAGAATTGAGGTTGCATTACTTGAGCAACAATTTTAAAGCCTTCATTTTCAACAAATTTAAATAGAAGCTCATCAATAATAATCATTTTAGCAAGTGCAATCCTACACTCTTCTTGATTAAAAGACAACACCTTGAGTTTTGCACTACCATCATTTTCTTCTTCACATTTCTTTAGAAATCCAAGAGTTTTTTGCTTCTTGTCAACATGTATATTGGGGTTTCTCTTACACATTAACAAGTGCCTAGACAAATTAGTTGTGCCATGATTTCTAGAACCACATGCATATATTTTCCCACAATAATTGTATTCAGCTTTTTCACCATTATCTTTCCTTGTAAAATGTTCTTACACATGTGAACTTTGTCTTACAGGCTTTTTCAGAAGTATGAATACCTCTTTACTAGAAGATGATCCTCCTGCTTGTTCAATAGCTAAACGCTCAACATGCTGGGAAGGTTCCACACAACTTGGGGTGTAGGAGTACTTCCAATTCGCTCTTCTCCAGTTAGTGAATGATCAAGATGTTGTTGCCATTCATCAGCCATTTTCTGTCAAAACCACATGCATATGTTGAGTGTTCGCCCCAAAAAAAGATTTCAATAAATAAAAAAACAAAAAAAAACAAGGACGTTTATACAAAAAAAATGTGAATTGATGTGTGTGTGTGTGTGTGTGTGTGTGTGTGTGTGTATATATATATATATATATATATATGTATGTATATATTAGTTATCATAGTTCAGCAACATGGTAAAAGAACAAGGCTTTGTGTCCTATTTTAAATCAACAAGCAATCATTCACTCCATCGTGGACTATTCCAAAGTTCATCAAGCTCAATCAAAATCTGTCACATAAAAGGTTAATACCCAAAAATAGAATTTATTTGCAGCATAATTACAGGATTAAAATTCCTGTTCTTAACTTTCATTTAGTCCAACAAGTTGCAAACACAACCAAATTCTCATTGGACTAGTTCACTCTAACGTGCCACAAAGCTAACAACCAAGAAATGAAGCTAGTTTTTGTCATACACAACAAGCCCATTCATTAGTGATGCACAAATTTTTCAACCAAGTCAAAAAACTTGATGCGGGATTAATTGTTGCGAACCCAAGTGCAGGTTGTCTCAAGTAATAAATTTCTCGGGAGTCCAAGGTCGATCCATAGGGAATTAATGAAGATTAATTAAGGTAAGATAAATATTTTGTTACTATGATAAAAAATATTTACTTGGGTTAAAAAAATTCACTCTTAGTAAATAAAGTAAAGATAAGATTTATTCCTTTATAACTTAATTAGAATCCTCGCAACATGGAGGTTCCAATCGAAAAATACAACGTTAAAAATTTATTACAATTATATATGTAATTATATTATATTTCCTTTAATTATTATCACCACTTATAAATGGGTTAAAGCATTCACTGTGCCAAAATCTTGTCTACAATAAATCAAGAACTCCTCTTTACAAGTAGGGTTTCTAAATTATTAGAAATAAAATATAACACGTATAATAGCTACTAGAAAGATAAATCATTAAAGCACAAGAAAGGAATAAATCTAACCTTATTTTATTACCAAGAGCTTCACACTTTGACCCAAGTAGACTGGAACTTATTTACACATAGACTAGAAGAGAGAAAAAAAGAAAAAGAAAAGAAAAGAAAAGTGAAGGGAGGAGGAAGAGAGGCTGGGCACTGGCCAGAATCCTCTCTGTCTCTTTCCCCCGAATTGTGCGTCTTGGTTCTGAAATGTGAAGGCTTATTTATAGGCAAATTTACTACAGGGAAAACAAATTGGAGCTACAGTGGAATGCAAATTGCATCTACAGTGGAATGCAAATTGCATCTACAGGAACGAAACTTAACGATTAAGTTTCTGACATTTTTTTTGTTTTTTTATTATTATAATAATAATTGAGCAAATGCACATCTGTGTGTCTAATTTTTTTTTCATTTTTGAGAAAAGTGATCTTCATGAAAGTTGTAGACCTAGGTCTTAGCTTTAAAATGGCTTTAGTTTGAGTCTAAAATCATTCCTAAAACTCAAGATATGGTCCAATTACTGCAGAGTGTTTAGGCCCAATTTCAGCTCCTCTGTTATGACTTGCGAGCCTAATATCACTTCCAAGAAATCTGATCTGAGTTTTGTGTTCTTCATGAAAGTTGTAGGGAATTGTCTTAACTTTCCTACAAGATCAAAATCACATCAATAAGATATTTACAACTCAAGTTATAGTCAATTTACCAAACACTGCCAAAAAGATAATTAAGGCTAATTTATGCAATAATTTGTTTAATGATCCAATTTGGCTCAATATCATAAAATGTGTCAAAACCAACTTAATTAAGCCTATTTGAACCTTAAGAAGTCTAGTGAGAGGATTATAAATTGTATGAAATATAGTGTTATCAAATTCCTCCACACTTAACTTTTGCACTCCTAGGCAAAATACAAAAGACAAAAACCAGATAACAAAGAAAAACGACACAGACACAAAAACTAAAAACTCTAAAAGATTCAATAACTCAAGAAAAATAACTAGACAATCAAGGATCAAAACATTCATGAGATAACATTTCTTCATATCTCAAACCAACAAGCAAGGAAACTTCAGTTGAAAAGAATGAATCAGGAATAATAGATCCTCACAGAATTCACTCTCAATCTCTCAAGTATTTAAAAAGGTAAATATTTCACTCTAATCAACTCATGAATAATTGCACTACCATAAGCTTGCTTATCTTCTACTTCTCCGCTACTCAAAAACAACATGCACACAAAAATCAAGAGGACTTTATTCAAGGTTATAATGAGGCTAAGGTAAAGGAGGAAGTAATATAGATATGACAAGTTAAATACCAAAGAGAATAGAAGAGCATTATGTTACAGTTAGAGTGGAGAAGATGTTTGAGAACATTCAATCTAAATTTTTCAAAGATTTTCTTAGTTCCTTCTCTGTTTACTTCCTTCTCATAAAGGACAATGACTAATATTTGACTAATGTTTTATTAAAGATCAATGCCAATATGGTAGATTGAATTCATTGTTAGGCTTGAACATTCTCTTTCTATTCCTGTTATTTCCAACCATCCACTGGTCAATTTTTTTTTCTTTCTTTTTTTTTGGAATACTTGCACATATACCGTCACACTTATTCAAGAAACTCATCCGATAACAAAGTCAATGCTCTCTTATTCCCTAAGGTCAGGTAAGAGCATGATTTTTTATTTAAGGCACATAATGAGTTCGAAAAAAAGAATAGTCAAATAAGCTCAAAGGGGTTAAGCAAAGGAAAATATGCAAGGTTGGCTATTTGGTCAAAGTAGTTAATTCAACAAAATTGCCTCAATCATGTTTATGTATCCATGTGAAAAAGTAGTCTCAAAAAGAATCCAAGCAAGTTCTAGAGTAACAATTCCATGAGTGAAAAAAAATCATACAAGAAAGAAGAGAATAGTACAGATGTTCAATCCATTCATTGATAGGCTCAAAATCTCACAAGGCATATATCCATCATTCTCAATCTATCAATTCAACATCCATAACTAAGCATGTGATGTTTAAGAAAGGAGACAATTTACTCAATCATGCAAATTTTCCTGAATCCATTTGCTACTTCCACACAACAAAGTTATTTACCCCAATCTAGATGCGTCTCAAGAGTAAAATTACCTCCACAGCAAAATTTACTCCTTACCCTGTCATCCTTAATTAGTTTAGTTGTTAGTAAACACGATAAACATATTAATAAACACACATCCTAATTTTTTTTTAAACATTTTTTTACACAATTATTCACACAACTATTGACACAACTATCATTCCCCCCAACTAGATCACAACATTGTTCTCAATGTTAAAACATAAAAGGGTAAAGGATAGAAGAAAGTACTTGTTGTTGCAATTATTGAAAAGAAAAACCTTACACAAAATAAAACAGAAACAAAGCATGATGAATAAAACCAAAGATAAAGAAAAGTTATAAATGAAGTGTCAGATCACACTCATGTTCCTTGCTGCCTCCTGTTTTACCTCCTGTATTGCCTCCTTTATTGCCTCTTTCTGACCAATCAATCTGAGCTAATGCAGGTTCAGGTTCATAAACAAAACTTTGTAATTTATCAATTAATTCATCAACAGAGGAAGCAAATATAAGGAGTTGCCTTGCCAAAGGTGTGATAAAGTTCTGTTCCACACATGGTCAACAAAAGATAACAAATTATCAAAGAAATTATTAATATTCAACAAACCTATGGGTTTACGGTGGATGTTCAGTTGGGCCAATGAGATGATTGCTACCGCAAGTGCACGGATCGCTCAAGTAATACAGATACAGAGTAAAAGTTTGTTCCCACGAGGATATTCGATTATAAAGCTAAGTACCAACTAATAGCTTAATCAATTCTAGACAAGGACATAAAAATAAGAAAGTAATAAACTAAACTAATCTAACCTACAGAAGCAATAAACATAAACATGGTTAGGTTTTAGGAAATCCTCCTTCACCCTCTACATCTATCAACAACATGCAATCCCCCTTATAAACACAAATGCATTGATTAGGTTAGCTTGAGAATCTAATATAGTCAAATTAAAGCCTATGTCTAGGTCAATCAACCCTGGTTTCTACTTGCCCAACTCACCAAGTTTCCTTGAAAGCTAGTACAACATCCACTCATGAACGATCTATTCTCAATCACATACTATACATGGCTAATAGGTATATGTCTATCCTATTAACGAATTAACTCATCGCCGAATATGTATCAACCACACCATATCCATATCAACAAATCCCTATGTCTAGTTCATTTGCCAATATTAAGATCATGCAATCGAGGCCAACTAATAACAAGCATTAAGAACAGATAATGATTGAACCATAATCAAACATCCACACAAACTCAGAGAAAAACACATCATTAATATAAATAAAAGGATCCAAAGTATTCCTAAACAAAGCTTAGCTATACAAAAGATAAGGAAGAGAAGAGAGAAAGGGAAAAGAGATAAAGAAGCTCATTGATTTGTCTCTGATGCTTGAATCCCCCTTCAATCTTTTGATCCTTCACTCCAATCCACCAGAAATGAAGATCTAGCCAAACTATCTAACCTAAAACTAACCTAAACTAAACTAAAAGAGAGAAACTAGAAATGGAAATGGCCAAAACGGCCAGAACTAAAGAAAAACTGAGAGAGATTAGAGAAAAATGCATAAAAATCTATTTTATAAGCTCAGCAGCCGCCTCAGTGCCACGGCCCCCACATATGCGCACCGCGGCGCCCAATGGGTCGGTCTACGTATGCCGCGGCGCTCACTTCATCTACGCCGCGGCCCTCTTGCCTCGGGTCCAAGTATAGCCAGGCTGAAATGCACTTGGCCGCCGCGGCGCTCAACACCTTGCGCCGCGGCATTGACCACTGAAATTGAGATTTGGCTTCCTCTTCCTCTTTAAGCTCAATTGCTCCATATTTAACCTTGTTTAGAGCCCTTCCTATCATAAAGAATACACCAAATCAGTAACATTTATAAATCTACTTAATCAATGACAATTAAACATAGTTTTACACAATAACACATCAGAAAAGTTTAGAATCAGAATATAACAAATATAAGCACAAAACCCTCCAAAATGTATTTAAACAAGGAAATAGCATTCATTTTAGCACAGAGATAGGGTCTAAATAAATGTATTCTATGTAGTTATCACACCCCCAAACCTACATTTTGCTAGTCCTCGAGCAAAACAAAATAGAACTAAGTAAATCACTTAAACATTCAAATCAAACTTTTCATTCAGCAAATATATTTCAATTTTCTTTTCTCATTTAAAAACAAATACTAGTGTGTAATGACTGCATCAATTCTTAAAAAGTGCAAATGCCTCGTAAATAGTTCCACACTTATACAATCCTTAACATGCTAACAATCTAGACAACTCTTCATGCAATTCACATTTATCACAAACATGCAAAATAAACTTCTCCTAATCAAGTCATACACATCCAGATAAGTTTACAAACATACATGCATATGATTCACAGAATCCACAAAATTGTAAATCAACTCTCTCTCCACTAATGTAAATCACACAAGATTGAGGATCAAAAGGGACTTTATCAGCTTATATTGTTAGGCCAATGGTATGGGCGAAAGAAAAGAACGGGAAAGATACAATACAAACATTGAGACACATAATATACTACTTCAAGATATGAGTCACAACTGACATTAGCAGGGTATTCAAAAGTGAGATCATAAAACTTGTCAGAACCTTTTTCGATGCTTTTTGAACTTTACTTTTCTTGAGCTTTTGCTTTTCTTTTCATTTTTATTTTTCTTTTTTTTTCTCTTTCTTTTCTTTTTTTTTTTTTTTTTGAGAAGCAATACTTTTTCTTTTCTTTGTTTTGCATCTGGTTCCTTCAGGCTCATTTTGAATTGAATATTCATTAACCCCTAATCATCAGACTCATTTCAAGAAATAACACATCATATACTCAACAAACAATAAGGGTAGGAAGAAAATGACATGCTTTCACATGCATTAGAACGGTTAACAGGTTAACGAATACAATGGTTATGAAAAACAAATAAGGCCAAACAGTTTAAGGCTTCAAAAAGGGACCTAAGGATATCATCATATCAGGGTAAGCTTTTTAAGGTTCAATCGGTTCAAACAATGCCCTAATCATCTCCTCAATCATGCATAACCTAGGATTTCGCCTCAAGAGAGTTCAAAAACAATTTTTAGGATAATCAAAACTCTACATGTACATCCATAAACATTCTCAAAACATGCACTCTTATAATTTTCAAAGTTACACTTGCATCTAAGTGAGATGTAAATCATGCATCAAAAGTAACTAAATTGTTTCACATGCTTTAAGATCACATAATGTTTCACTGAAAAGGAGGCAAATAGCAACCTTTCAAATCATGGACAACCAAAACAACACCAACATTCTTGCAACATGTCATGCATTTAAATAGATTCAACTTTATATTCAAGCATGCATAACATCTTTTGCATAAAGTGAAAATTGAAAATTTTGTCATCAGCACATCAGTGATAGTCAAAACAAGATATAATCATGAAAATATAATGACTAAAACCACTGCACACTCAAAATACCAATACATGTTAATATTAAGCATAAAGGTATAAAACATGTAAAGATACTCCCCCAAACCTAAAATTGAAATGTATCTTTAAAGAACATGGCCTATAGGGAACCTGAGACTAGTACTGAGCATTACTTTATACACACAAATAGAAAAATAATAGAAAAAATAAAAATAGGGGTTAAGCGCCGCGACGCCCCATGCCTGGGCCGCGGCGCTCACAAAAAGCTGCACAATTCTGCAGAAAAATGCCCATTGCGCATGCGCCATGACATGACTACCTAAGTCGCTAAATTTAGCAAAAACACGCTTTCTTCTTGGATTTGGCTCTTATGGGTCTCTTACTGCAACAAAACTTGTTCAAAAAGCTAAATTACAAAAATATACAACATACACATAACAAAACACAAAAACAACATACTAACCTATATACAAACCTAAACAAACTCAAAACTTAAAAACAAAAACAAACAACAAAAAATTAACATAACTAACATACTAAAATACTAACATACTAACTAAAACATACTAAAAAAACTAAAAACATGAACATCTATATACAAACATACACAACACAACATACTATGTATTTATGCATAAAGTAAAAACAATAAATAAACATAAACATGGGGATCCCTCCCACGAAGGGCCTGAGTTATAGTCCCAGTAGGACTTTGTCACCAAAATTGAAGTGCTACGGATGAGTAGTCTTCAAGAACTTGATCCAAGGATAATCCTTTCAGGAGTCGCGAAGTCCCTCAAGGGCCTCGTATGAATGAAATCACCCGGCTTCTTATTTGAAACTAAAACAAAACATAAACGAAACATGGATTATATACAGCTTATATACAACTTGAATTAGAACTAATCAAACTCATTGTTGATATTAGCAATATAAAAACTATCCCCGGTAACGGCGCCAAAAACTTGATTGCTACTGCAAGTGCACAGATCGCTCAAGTAATACAGATACAGAGTAAAAGTTCATTCCCACGAGCATATTCGATTATAAAGCTAAGTACCAACCAATAGCTTAATCAATTCTAGACAAGGACATAAAATAAGAAAGCAATAAACTAAACTAATCTAACCTACAAAAGCAATAAACATAAACACGGTTAGGTTTCAGGAAATCCTCCTTCACCCTCTACATCTATCAACAACATGCAATCCCCCTTATAAACACAAATGCATTGATTAGGTTAGCTTGAGAATCTAATATAGTCAAATTAAAGCCTATGTCTAGATCAATCAACCCTGGTTTCTACTTGCCCAACTCACCAAGTTTCCTTGAAAGCTAGTACAACATTCACTCATGAACGATCTATTCTCAATCACACACTATACATGGCTAATAGGTATATGTCTATCCTATTAACGAATCAACTCATTGTCGAACATGTATCAACCACACCATATCCATATCAACAAATCCCTATGTCTAGTTCATTTGCCAATATTAGGATCATGCAATCGAGGCCAACCAATAACAAACATTAAGAACAGATAATGATTGAACCATAATCAAACATCCATACAAACTCAGAGAAAAACACATCATTAATATAAATAAAAGGATCCAAAGTATTCCTAAACAAAGCTTAGCTATACAAAAGATAAGAAAGAGAATAGAGAAAGGGAAAAGAGAGAAAGAAGCTCATTGATTTATCTCTGAAGCTTGAATCCTCCTTTCATCCTTTGATCCTTCACTCCAATCCACCAGAAATGAAGATCTAGCCAAACTATCTAACCTAAAACTAACCTAAACTAAACTAAAAGAGAGAAACTAGAAATGGAAATGGCCAAAACGGCCAGAACTAAAGAAAAACTGAGAGAGATTAGAGAAAAACGCATAATAATCTATTTATAAGCTCAGCAGCCGCCTCAGAGCCGCAGCCCCCACATATGCGCGCCGCGGCGCCCAATGGGTCGGTCTACGTACGTTGCGGCGCTCAACACCTTGCGTCGCGGCATTGACCACTGAAATTGAGATTTGGCTTCCTCTTCCTCTTTAAGCTCAATTGCTCCATATTTAACCTTGTTTAGAGCTCTTCCTATTATAGAGAATACACCAAATCAGTAACATTTATAAATCTACTTAATCAATGACAATTAAACACAGTTTTGCACAATAACACATCAGAAAGGTTTATAATCAGAATATAACAAATATAAGCACAAAACCCTCCAAATATGTATTTAAACAAGGAAATAGCATTCATTTTAGCACAGAGATAGGGTCCAAATAACTGCATTCTATGTAGTTATCAGGAGACAATTTGAAAAATTCCTTCCAAAGTACCAAAATCACCTGGTAAGGTTATGAATGCATCAGAGTTTGCAAGCATTGTCCTTATTCGTTCATCCATAGATGATACTTGAAGTTCCATTCCAAGTGTCCTTCCAGTGATGTTCTTTTGTGTTAAAGTTCTAGGAATGATACCTAAAACCTGATTGCCTCTTATATATGCAGAAAGTGATACAGCACCCATTAACCCAATGCTACCTCCCCCATATACTGAATGAATTTTCCTCGTAGCTGATGCGTGAAATCCGTAAGTGTACGGTTTCGTTGTCAAGTAATAAAAAGATCGAATCCACAGGGACTGTGTCTATGAATATCAATTAATTAATTAATTCAATTAAGTTAAACAAAAGGAAATATGATTGTTGATAAAGAAGAACGTAGTAACAAAATAATTAAATAAAATTAAGAAAATAGAATTCAGAACAAAAATAGCAAGTTATCAAGAATGGTATTCAGATTCAAGAAAGCTTCCAAGATTGGGATACCACAATGATACAAGATAAATCCTAATTGACAACCCTTTTATTAAATCTAAAATTCAATTGAAGGTGAATTACCCTAAATTAGTTAATGTTCTTTCTCAAGATACAAGATCCGTACCCAATTAAACCAATTCCTACTCTCGTGGTAATTGAATTTAAATTGAACCCATTACGCTTTGTGATAATTCATTGAATCTTCGAAAGGCTAAAACTACTCTCGTGATTTAGACCTCAAGTTCAATTCTTATGGTTCCAACACTTAGGTTCACCTCTCAGTACGTCCCTAAATGCCTATGAGATGCAAATAAGTGGCCAGCAAATTCACATGAATAAAAGCAATAAGGATTGAATCAAAGAACATTCAAGATTAATAAAAGGGGAAACAACGTCAATTAATCATTATTAATGTATCAAAAGGCATTGCCCAATCCTAGAAACAAAAGAAACTACTCAGACATAGAGAAAAAGAGACAAGAAATCAAACTTAAAAACATCTCAAACCCGTAACAATAGAAAAAGAAGGGAGAAAGATGAAGAACCCAAGCCTCCTTTGTGCCTCCTTTGGAACCAAACTAGAACCCCCCCTCATTCTATTCAGAACATCTATTTATAGCCTAGGGTTTTCATTAGTTAAAAGGCCCCAAAAGAAATAAAAATAAAAACTAAAATTCTGCTGCGCGCTGCGAACCACGGCCGTGGTTCATTCCACGGCCAGGCCGTGGAACTTGCTGTCAGAATTCCATGGGGCCGTGGATCATTCCACGGCCAGGCCGTGGTTCTCTCTGCCATAGGCCAATTTTGCATGCTGTTGAGTTCCACGGCCGTGGTTGGTTCCACGGCCAGGCCGTGGAACTCTCTGGAAGTCTCTTTTTGCACCTTTTTGCTATCCATAAAGCTCCAACTTCAATCATGCAAGCTTCCATCCATTCCAAGGCCTTAGCACCAATCCTACACAATAACACCATAAACACCGCAGTTATCCAAACTAAGGGAAAAACAAATAAAAAGGGAAACTAAAATGTCTAAAATGCCTAAGAATACATGCAAAATAAGAACAAAACATGATGTTGTTTCACACACATCAGCAGCAAGTGTTCGACCAAGAGTGATTGTTGTGTCTACATACTCTAAACCCTTCCTATAAGTTGACCCACAAAATACACAGCTATTGGTAAGTCTACGAATAGAAGAAGAAAAAGCTCCCTCCATTTTACACTCACACTCCCTTTGAATGATTTTGAGTTGAAGGAAAGTGAAGGAAATGTAGTGTTTAAATAAGAAAGAAAATAGAAAAAGTAATGATAACACCTATATGAGTAGGTTGGCTTGTGTCAGAAGATTAAGAAACACTTTTTTTAAAGAAAAATATATACAATAAAATATATACATGTATTTGTGATTGTGGCTCACATCTTCCTCTGGTTTTACATCCAGTAACAGCTTAAACGTCTTCTATGAGTCGAGGATAAGCTTTCCATCTAATTTTCTTATAAATTGGCAAACATGATCTTTTTGAGTCAGATTCCCAAGACTGTAACGCGCTTACTTGCCTTTGAAGAGATTCCACAAATTAGTAAGTTCACGATACACAACTCCACAAGAAAGCGTCTCAAGAGTCAATAAGATATCAACTAATGACTCCTTACTCAGTCCATTTTTAATGAAGAATATTTAATCTTTTCTGTTTGCGGAAATCATCCCCAAAGAACAACTTCACTTGTTACAAGAAAATTGACAATATTAGCAAACCAAGACATAAAATTGAAAATTAAAAATTCATTGGGAAAAGGATCATTAATAGGTGTGATTTCAAAAGGTGAACCTATTGTAAGTATGGACAAATGATCAACAACAAAATTTTTGGCTCATTTTGAATTCTTGAAACAACAAAATCCACCGTATCAACTCAGGTTTGTAAAAACTTGTTAAAAAAATCGACAAGTGACCAAATTGTCAAATAAAGTTGACGATTAAGAGGGAAAAAAAGTAAACACTAAGACACACAAAATAAAGAGGAAAAAATGAAATTAAAATACTAGGGATCTGACGTCACTTGATTCAATAATCTATCATAGACAATAGAGTAGCTTTGAGACCTTCTTTCTAATCAATTTCTAATCATTCAATTGATGAGGAGAATCAGTAATTAATTAAAACTTAATTCCTTAATCGAAACCTTAACTCTTAAAGGCATGACTTTTACTTTTTGGATTCTCATGAAAAATACAACAATTCTCTCATACAACCTATAACCTTCATTCCTAGATAATTATAAGTCATGGTACTTATTATTTATGGTCTAAGTCATATGCAAACCTTTCGATTCTACATACACCTTACTAGATTAATTTATGAGTGATCAATTCATAAAAGTATTAAGAATCATAATAAGCACTCAAATTGAATAAAAAAGAAACTGATTAAAATTCCAATCTTAATACATGTCGATTGAATCAAGTTACGTTTTCACCCTAAAAACACACAAATTAATTACACATAACAAAATAGAAGAAAAAATAGAAAAATAAAAAAAAAAAAAATATATACAAAGGTGTGGTATAAACTAGCCACCAAATAAATATTTACAAAGGCCTGGTAATAAACCAACCACCAAATATATATATTAATACGTAATAAATAAATATTAATAAGGTGTGGTAATAACCAACCACCAAATATATATATTAACAAAGGTGTGGTAATAAACCAACCACCGAATAAAAGAAAATAACAAAGGTGTGGTATAAACCAACCACCAAAAAATAAATAAATAATAATAATAATAATAATAATAATAATAATAATAAGAAAATAAAGTACAAAAAGTAAATTATAAAAATAAATAAATAAATAAAAGGGAGAGTTTTCCCTCCTAAGTTAGTAAAGTACAGAAAAAAATAAAAGGGAGAGTTACCCCCACTAAGTTAATATGTACAAAGAAAATAAAATAGAGAGTTTCCCCCCACTAAATTAGTATATACAGAAAATAAAAAGGAGAGTTTCCTCCACTGTTAATATGTACAAGAAAATAAAAGGAAGAATTACTCTCACTGTACATAAATTAAAAGAGAGAGTTTACCCTCACTAAGTTAGTAAGGACAAAAAATAAAAGAGAGAGAATCCCCTACTTTTAGTATATAAAAAAAAAAGCTTAACTTTTTTTATTTTTTTTTATATTTTTTATTTTCTTTTTTTATTTTTATTTTTTTTATTTTCTATATAAAACACTATTCATATTATTCACATTACTATTCACACACTATTTACGTATTATTCATGTTACTATTCACATTACTATTCATATTATTATTCATATTACTATTCACACACTATTCATGTTACTATTTACATTATTATTCATGTTACTATTTATGTTACTATTCACTCAAATTAGTGTGGGAGAATTACTTTCACTAGTTAGTGCGTTAGTATTTACAAAAAAATATTTACACTAGAAATTTGTTCTTCAAATCAAGTCCCCGGTAATGGCGCCAAAAACTTGATGCACAAAATTTTCAACTAAGTCCAAAAACTTGATGCGGGATTAATTGTTACGAACTCAAGTGTAGGTTGTCTCAAGTAATAAATTTCTCAAGAGTCCGAGGTCGATCCACAGGGAATTGATGAAGATTAATTAAGGTAAGATAAATATTTTGTTACTACGATAAAAAATATTTACTTGGGTTAAAAAGATCCACTCTTAGTAAATAAAGTAAATGTAAGATTAATTCCTTTTATAACTCAATTAGAATCCTCGCAACATAGAGGTTCCAATCAGAAAATACAACTTAAAAATTCATTACAATTATATAAGTAATTATATTATATTTCTTTTAATTATTACCACCACTTATAAATGGGTTAAAGCATTCACTGTGCTAAAATATTATCTACAATAAATCAAGAACTCCTTTTTACAAGTAGGGTTTCTAAATTATCAGAAACAAAATATAACACGTATAATAACTACTAGAAAGATAAATTATTAAAGCACAAGAGAGAAATAAATCTAATCTTATTTTATTACCAAGAGTTTCACACTTTGACTCAAGTAGACTGGAACTTATTTACACATAAACTAGAAGAGAGAAAAGGAGAAAAATAAAAGAAAAGAAAAGTGAAGGGAGGAGGAAGAGAGGCTGGGCACTGCCCAGAATCCCCTCTGTCTCTTTCCCTCAAATTGTGCGTCTTGGTTCTGAAATGTGAAGGCCTATTTATAGGCAAATTTGCTACAAGGAAAACAAATTGGAGCTACAGTGGCATGCCAATTGCATCTAGAGTGAAATGGCAATTGGAGTTACAGGAACGAAACTTAACGATTAAGTTTCTGATTTTTTTTTTATAATAATTGAGCAAATGCACATCCGTGTGTCTAGTTTTTTTTTTATGAGAAAAGTGGCCTTCATAAAAGTTGTAGGCCTGGATCTTAGCTTTAAAATGGCTTTAGTTTGAGTCCAAAATCATTCCTAGAACTCAAGATATGGTCCAATTACTGCAGAGTGTTTAGGCCTAGTTTCAACTCCTCTGTTATGATTTGCGAGCCCAATATCACCTCCAAGGAGTCCGATCTGAGTTTTGTGTTCTTCATGAAAGTTGTAGGGAATTGTCTAGCTTTCCTATAAGACCAAAATCACATCAATAAGATATTTGAAACTCAAGTTATAACCAGTTTACTAAATACTGCCAAAGAGATAATTAAGGCTGATTTATGCAATAATTTGTTTAATGGTCCAATTTGGCTCAATATCATAAAATGTGTCAAAACCAACTTAATTAAGCCTATTTGAACCTTAAGAAGCTTAGTAAAAGGATTATAAAATGTATAAAATACAGTGTTATCAATTAGTTATTAATTTCTCAAACTGAACATTCTCTTGCTTGAACCAGCACCTTATGACATCCAAGGCAAAAATCCAACATTCATTTTCATCCAATGAAAAAAAAAGAAACAAAACCCAATTGCATTTACATTGATAGCAGGTACAAGAGGGCAAAGTTTGATGTTTATGATAGACATGCATCAATGAACCTATGAGTTACAACTTGACAGCAACTTCTTCCCCCCATTATAAGATAGCAACATCATATTTCCATTCCAATGCATTTTTTTTATCACAAGATAAACACAGTTACAACCTTAAATAAACATGATATGCCATAGCAAAGAATCCCAAGCTAGCAAACTTCAATCCAATATCAACAATGAAGCAGAAATTGAATTATAAGCATGTAAGAGTAGAAAAAAAAATTAACTTAAGATGGAGTGCAAGAATCAACACAGAACCATTTAGCAATTGTTCCACATCAATTAAAATGGAAAACTAGTCAACCAGGAAGCATAAGAACCCATTACAATTAGCTTATTGTTTAACAGCAGAAACAAAGGAACAAACTTGACACTTCCAACCTGGCATGCCAAAGCAAACGATGAAATGGGCATTCAAAACCCACACTTTACACAGTATTTCTTATCTGCAATCTATACATCACAACTAAAGAAAACCTTTGCAAGTTTCACTATTCGCTTCCAAAGACCAAACAACGCCAAATCATGGTAAACTGTGATCAGCCATCACCAAGTTTTATGAGTCAAGTTTAACATGTTCATAATATTAAATGGCAAGACAAAAGGTTATAGCAAAGTGGTAAACTAAAGGAAGGAGAATCAAGTGGGCAGAATTAACCTCTTAGCACAAAGCTAAACATGGCATCATCAACAGAAACAGTTTTGAAAAGTCATTTCATCAAACCGAGAAAAGGCAAAAGGAAACAGAATGAAAAATCCAGGCCAGCAAACTTCACTCCATTATCAACAACAAAGCATAATTTAAGTTAATACTATAAAAGAGCATTAAGCAAAATTTCAAACATGAGCATAATGGAGGGGGGGAAACCAGATCTGGAGCGGGATGGAAGTTGGAAACGACACAGCAAACGGTGATGAAGGGAGGATGGTCGTGAGTCACGATCTCAGGCAAGGAAATGACACAGCAAACCAAATCTGGAGCGAGCACCGAGCGGGATGGAAGATGGAGCCATACGGCTTGGACACCAGCATAGCAGACGCAAAGAAGAAGAAGTCCAAGAGGGGGATGCTTGGAGGCTTTATCGTCGACAAAGTGTGGACTGTGGAGGGAGAGAAGAAGGAGAAGAAGTAGTGGGTGTGGGCGTATGGGCGTGTGGCCGTGTCACCGTGGTCCATGTAGGTGGAGTGGTGGAAATGGAATTAGGGATTGAAATGGGAGTGGCCAGTGGGTGTCGTGTTAGTGTGTTACAAAAAACTAATTTTACAAAACAAAAAAAAATAATTGGCTGGGTGGGTCGGGTTGTGTGGGTTGGAAATATTCCAACCCGTTACCCGACCCACATACTACGGGTTGAATATTTTTTAACCCGACCCAACCCGCGAATCCAACACAACCCGCATTTTATGGATTGAGTTGGGTCAAAACCCGCGAGTTCGTGGGTCAACCCGACCCGCTGGACACCCCTAGGTATATTTGTTGTCTCAATGTAAAGTTAGATCAGCAAATTAATTGAATAATTAATGATTTTATTTTTTTCTATCTATGAAGCATTGACACACCATTTTTAAGATATATTTGTGTGTCAAACATGTATTTATGTTAGATACATAGACACTCATATGACACACATACTAATTTTGAGGCGTGTCTGCGTGTTAGACACGTGTTTGTGTCGGATACATAAGGCACCCATAAGATACACGTGTCCTACATGTTCGAATGTATCCGATTAAAAATATTATTTTTTCTAGTTTAGACATGTATCGAACATGTTTGGACAGTCTCGGACACACTTGGATATGTCTAAGACATGGCTTGGACACAACTCATTAATATTTTTTTAAAAAAATATTAGCTTCCATGACTAACGTTCAATTAATAAGCTCGTAACCCATCCAAGTTCAATCACATGACTGATGTCCCAAGCCACTATTTTCACATATTAGTATTTTAAATTTTATCTTTTCACATTTCACTATTAAACTTTTAAATTTTATCTTTTTATATACTACTATTTTCATTTGTTCCTTCTGTCTTTACTCATACCAAATCGTTTACTTCATTGTCATCGAAACTTGTCTCACACCAATGTTTCTTCTAATTAATTTTTGTTATACATATGTGCTTATATATGATTAGTTCTATTAAGATAAATTAATTTACGATATTTTTTAAAAAATATTAATAAAAATTATGCTTTATATTTTTTAAAATTGACTTATTAGATAATAAATATTAGTACATATGATATATATTAAAATATTATAAATTTTTAAACTTATAAAAATTATATCAATAAATTATAAATTTGTTTTCTTAAACTATATATATATATATATATAATAAATAAATTTAATATGCTTTCTTATTCCTATTTGTGTCATATCCATCCGTGCTTCGTAAGATTCTATGTAATGGAAATATTTATTGAAATGGATCTTCTGGTAATTTTGGCAAAGAAAAAAGAAAAGCAGCAAACCTCTTTTTCAGAAGCCTTTTCCTCTGGAAACTTGTTAAACAAATAACCCAAAAAGATTCCATTTATGTGTTTGTGTTCTTACAAGTGCTTAGCTGAGGCTTGTGCTTCTTCAGTTGAGCTTGCTTCACCCTCGTTACGCATACCAAATCTTTTATTTCATTGTCATCGAAATTTGTTTTATATTAATATTTTTTAATTATTTTTTTATATACATATATTTATATATGATTAATTTTATTAAAATAAATTAATATAAATTTTTAAAAAAAATTATTAAAAATTATATTTTATATTTTTTTAAATTAATTTATTAAATAATAAATATTAATACATATAATATATATTAAAATATTATAAATTTTTATACTTATAAAAATTATATCAATAAATTATAATTTCTTTTAAATTATATATATATATATAAATTTAATATACTTTCATATTCGTATTTGTGTCGTATCCATCGTGCTTCGTAAGATTCTATGTAATGGAAATATCTATTTAAATGGATCTTCTGGTAATTTTGGCAAAGAAAAAAGAAAAGCAGCAAACCTTTTTTTCTGGAGCCTTTTCCTGTGGAAACTTGTTAAACAAATAACCCAAAAAGATTCCATTTATGTGTTTGTGTTCTTACAAGTGCTGAGCTGAGGCTTGTGCTTCTTCAGTTGAGCTTGCTTCACCCTTCTCTTGGCTAATCATTGGTTTGCGCGTTAAAAGTTAAAACTCCGCGTTGTACACTACACGGGGAGATAGAGGAGAGAGTTTTAAGAAAGAGATAAAATTCTAGAGAGAGAAGGTGCATTGCTTGCTTCCCGCGTTTTCCATTTCCAATGCCAATACCCTTGTTTTTTCTTATGCGTGCAAGCCTTTGACAAATCTCAACACTCCCACATTTCTTGATACATAACAGTTCTATTTGTCATTAAGATTCTCCATTCCCCTTGAACTCACTCAAGTTCTTTTCTTTCTCTTACTTTCCTCTTTTCAGAAAGAGAAAAAGAATAACACCATCGATTATTAGCTGAAGCGACTGCCATAGTCATAATCTGGGATTTCTTATCTTCAAGCGCTTTCAAAGGTTTGAACTTTACAACAATCTCTATCTGGGTCTGCTTGATTCCACTTGTTCATGAATTTCCCAATATGAGGATCTTGTTCTAGTTTGTGGTAATTGTGATATGGTAAAAATTTATGATGGATGCAAATCTATGAGATAGCAATAGCATTCGTTGGTAATGGATTGTTGAAGTACTGTATTTACTCTCAAACTTATTGAGATTACTTTGCTGGGTTGAGATTTTGTTTATCAAGTTATCTCTTTGTTCTCAGATGATGTACCCAAAATCATAAACTGAGTTTTCACTTTTCACTTTACCTATCGGTTAAGGAATAACTTACGGTCTTTTTCTCATAAAGGGGTTTTGAATTTGAAATTGGCTCTTCTCTTTTTTTATTAGATCATTTCAATTGAAGCAATGGGGGGCCATATGAGCAAGAAGACCCCTGAAACGTTGTCTGGTATTAACCTCAATACTGATATGACAACTGAGCTGAGCTCGTATAAGGCTGCCTGCGAGCTTGACTCTGATTTGCGGTCCTTTGACTCCACCCTTCAAGCTCGAACAAATCAGGTCATCAATACTCTTGCGGTTGGTGTTGAAGTTCGATCCCTTTCATTTGATTCTCTCAAACAAGTCACAGAATGCCTTTTGGAGATGAATCAGGAAATTGTCAAGGTAATCTTAGACTGCAAGAAAGATATATGGGAGAGCCAAGAACTATTCCAACTTGTTGAGGAATACTTTAATAATAGCTTGCAGACATTAGATTTCTGTGCTGCATTAGAAAAGTGCTTAAACCGAGCTAAGGATAGCCAATTGCTTATCCTTGTGGCTCTTCAACAATTTGATGAGGAAAAAGAGGTGGGGAGCAGCCGCTATGTGAGGACACTACAGGAACTGAAGAATTTCAAGGCAGCTGGTGACCCTTTCAGTGAAGAATTCTTCCAAATCTATCATGCTGTTTATAATCAGCAGATACTCATGCTTGAGAAGTTGCAACTTAGAAAGAACAAACTTGATAAGAAACTAAAATACATCCATACTTGGAGGAAGGTCTCAAGTATGATATTTGTAGCTACAATTGCTGCTGTCTTGATCTGCTCAATTGTAGCAGCAGCCATTGCTTCTCCGCATGTTGCAGCTGCTCTAGCTGCTGCTACTGCAATCCCAATTGGTTCAATGGGAAAGTGGATTGACTCCTTGTTGAAGAACTATGAAAATGCATTGAAAGGACATAAGGAAGTAACTATCTCAATGCAAGTTGGCACCTATGTTGCTATAAAGGACTTAGATAACATCCGAGTTCTCATTGATCGGCTGGAAGTTGAAATTGAGTCTCTATTGCAAAATGTGGATTTTGCCATTGAGGAAGAAGCCGTGACGGTTGCAATTGAGGAGATCAAGAAGAAGTTGGGAGTTTTTATGAAGAATGTTGAAGATTTAGGAGTACAAGCTGATATGTGTAGCCGTGACATTATGAGGGCAAGGACAGTGGTTCTACAAAGAATCATAAAGCTTCCCAACAACTGAAGACATTCTTCTGCATTGTCAGTCAGTAACTGTTGTTTGTTGGAGAATTCTGTTCCTTATGTTTCTTAATGAAATTTTCATGATTTTCTGTTATCATGGATCCACGCAAACTTGGGTCTATGCTGTAGACAATAATTGGACACTACTGAATTTTAGTCGTTTGGTATGTATAGGCAGCTAAATCTTCTCATTCTTTTCAGACAATAGAGTACCAATGTTTGTATTTATATTTTGTAAGATTTATTTATGTTTAGTTACATCTTGTTTGTTGGAAAAACTTATTTCTGAGTCTTTATATTACTTGACAAAATGATTGATTACTTTTCATCTGGCCTAATTGGCACATAAAGTGAAGCTATTCACACTATTAAAATAATTCGATGAAAAATAACTTTTTTTCACAAGCTGTTGATTTAACAAACAGTCAACTATCTAAACGATTTGCTTGTACTCTTAATTATGTGAATGGCATTGCTAAAAAGTAAGGGGAGGGAGTCTTCAACGTCTAGTTTAAGGGAACCTAGTCGTTGCTTAAGTGGATTTAGATATGGAGTGCTTAAATACTGGATTGTTATGGATTCTGATTGATTTGATTGACAAAATCTATTATATGTATCATCTGAAGGCGTTTTTTATTTCCAAATATAGATAAACTTTGCCCTATAACGAAGTCTTCTGAGAACCCGCATATCTACACCACTATCTTTTTTTCCCTTGCGGGTAATGGTCTTTTCCTCATGAGGCATCCTTGTTTATTCCATCCATTTTTCTAGTTAAAATTTAAAACTACACTATTTATTTGTATGAAAAGTTTCAATTAGGACTGTATCAATGGTTAAAACATGGGAAAGGGGAGTGACATGGGAGTAGGTGATTGATGATTGAAAAAGAATAAGGACTGAAAATGGATGGTAAACTAGGTGGGTTTGGATGTTACGTTAATCATGTAAGGCGAAATGTTGTGTTCTATACGTATCTTTTGGATTAATTATACGAACTTCCAATAGAATTATAGTGCTAGCTCTTGGAAGAAAAAAATTATAATAACAAAAGGGCAAATGATAAAGCCAAAAAGAACTTAATTCTTCTTAACTAAACTAACAATTCATTGTTGGACCACAGGGGAGTTTAAAAGTAGAAAAAATCTCCATTAATGAGTTAAGTGAGAAACTACAATAGTGATCTGACACCATATCTTAACCCAAAATTTTAAGGCAATAAGTTTATAGGTCTTCTCACTTATATACTCTTTACTTAACCTATTATTTACTAATGTGAGATTTTAACACTCACACTTGAATTTTTAACATTCTATCCCTCAAGTTTGAGTCCCAATATTAGTATGTTCTCCCTCAAGCGGAAGCAATTCCGAATATTCACGGGATTATCAACTAAGATCCAAGTCTTGTGAAAGTCTTGTCACTCACACTTGAATTTTTAACATTCATATTTTACCAAAAAAATAATAATAATAACAGTTTATTTTTCTATTTATTGTAATAAAAGATTATTCAACTTCACTTAATAATTTCCTTCTTAGACTGATCCAAGCAGTTTACTTCTATAAACCAGTGCATCTTCCTCCACTTAAAAAAAAAATGATTGGACACTTACAAAGACACTACAGTTGTAATAACATGTTGTTATGTCAGCTCTTGATCACCACAGAACTCAAAGAAGTGCAGCAGCGGAATAATGCAGAACCAAGAATGCAGAATGCCAATGAAACAGGACAATTGAATAAAGAGTAAATCAGAGAGTAAGAAAGAAAAGTATAGACAGAGATGTTATCGTGGTTCAGAGCCAAAAACTTGCTCCTACATCCACACTGAGGCCGAATTTTATTCACCACCAATCACAGCAAGAATTCTAGGTAAGTCTTTGTACACACTACCTCACTTGCTCTCTGCGAAATTCTGTTTACATGAATTGAAATTCTGCTGTTACAACAAGCTTGCAGCTAAGCTTTTATATCTATTCTAGTTACAACAACTTTAGTTATAAAAACAGTTACAAGCTTTAACTAACTGATTTCCTTTATAACTAACTAACTGAAAAATAGATCACTCAGCTTGCTTTTAACTTTCTAGCTTGTTACAGCTAGCAGCTACACTAATTCTAATTGATGATCCACTCGGTGCTCAACAATTCTCCACCTTGGATCTTCAAATACATGATTAGAGTAGCTAAGAACAGCCTCCTTGAGAGGCTTAACAATCACAGTTTCCAAAATTCACCAAGTTCAAACAATGATTGAACTTGGTACTTGGAACTACTTTGGTGAGCATATCTGCAGGATTATCTTCAGTGGCCACCTTCTTTACTTCGATTATTCCTTGAGCAATGACATCTCTGATGTAGTGCAGCCTCACATCAATGTGTTTTGTCCTCTCATGGAACACTTGGTTTTTAGAGAGACAAATTGCACTTTGACTATCACACCATATAGTAGAAGAGATTGTTTTTCCTTCCAGCTCAATTACAAGACCCTTCAACCAAATTGCTTCCTTGATGGCTTCAGTAAGAGCTATATACTCTGATTCTGTTGTAGACAG
Organism: Ormosia semicastrata; assembly: GCA_029884595.1. Lineage (NCBI taxonomy): Eukaryota > Viridiplantae > Streptophyta > Magnoliopsida > Fabales > Fabaceae > Ormosia > Ormosia semicastrata. Next base: position 48,349,378 of record JAQQTO010000053.1, on the reverse strand, counting down.
AGCCACAATTGACTGTAAGTTTGCTTTCCAACTAATTACATTTCCATATAATGTGAAAATGTATCCAGTCAATGATCTCCTCTTGTCCATGTCACCTGCGAAATCTGCATCCACATAACCAGACAGTCCAGTAGCTTCTTTCTGAGTTCTGCCATAGATTAAGCCATATGACTGAGTCCCTTTCATATATCTGAAAATCCATTTAACCGCAGACCAGTGTTCTTTCCCTGGATTGCTCATAAATCTGCTCACCATGCTAGCTGAGTATGCAAGGTCTGGTCGGGTACAGACCATAGCATACATTAGACTTCCTGTGGCATTTGAATAAGGAACCTTCTTCATGAACATATAATCTTCATCAGTGCTAGGAGATTGCTTCACTGATAACTTGAAGTGTCCTGCAATTGGAGTTGACACTGTCTTGGCATCTAGCATATTGAACTTTTCAAGTAACTTCTTCACATAGCTAGATTGACACAGAAACAGAATTCCTTCAGACCTTCTTCTGATTATCTCCATTCCTAGAATTCTTTTTGCAGGCCCTAGATCTTTCATTTCAAATTCTGAGTTTAGAAGCTCCTTAAGTTGCTTAATAGCTGCTATATCAGAACTTGCTATAAGCATATCATCTACATATAGGAGAAGGTAGATGAATGATCCTGAGTTTGTTTTCTTGAAGTAAACACAGCTGTCATATGCACTTCTGTTATAGCCATTTGAGACCACATAGGAATCAAATCTTTTATACCATTGTCTAGGTGATTGCTTAAGTCCATAAAGTGACTTTTTCAACAAGCAAACCATATGTTCTTTGCCCTTTACTTCAAATCCCTCAGGTTGATTCATGTAAATTTTTTCTTCTAGTTGACCATGTAGAAATGCTGTCTTAACATCCATTTGTTCAAGTTCAAGATTATACACTGCAACCAAGGCAAGAATGACCCGAATACTAGTGTGCTTAACCACAGGTGAGAATATTTCATTAAAGTCCACTCCCTCCTTTTGTGTGAATCCTCTTGCCACAAGCCTAGCTTTGTATCTACATTTTTCAATTCCTGACAGCTCTGGCTTTATTTTGAAAATCCACTTACAGCTCACTATTCTTTGCTTTGGAGGCCTTTCTACCAATTCCCATGTTTGATTCTTCATGAGGGAACCAATTTCTTCAGTCATTGCTGATTTCCATTCATCTTTGTCATTCCTGGAAATTGCTTCCTTGTAGCTTGTAGGATCTAAGCTTTGCAGGTCAGTTTCCACAGCTAGAGCATATGCAATGAGATCAGCATACCCGAATCTTAGTGGAGCTTTGATCTGTCTTCTTTCTCTGTCTCTCACCAAATTGTATGAACTTTCTGCATTCTCAGTAGTATCATAAGTCACAAGTTGATGAATTTCATTAACTTTGTCTGAACAGAGTTGTTTATCAGTAGATTGCTCCACCTCCAACTGAATTCCCTCATTTGGTAGATCTTTGTGAGGTGTCACTTTAGTCTCCTCACTGTTTCCAATTACAGATTCTTCCTTGAAAACCACATCCCTACTGATTATTGATTTGCAGCCAGTGGGACCTGTAAGCCATATCTTGAAGCCTTTCACTCCTTCAGGATATCCTAAGAAGATTCCTTTCTTAGCTCTAGGTTCAAGTTTTCCTTCATTAACATGAATGAAGGCAGTGCAGCCAAAAACTCTTAGGTTTTCATAGCTTGGTGCTTTTCCTGTCCACATTTCTTCTGGTGTTTTGAAGCCAATTGTTGTTGAAGGGCTTCTGTTTATCAAATAACAAGCAGTACTGACTGCTTCTCCCCAGAACCTTTTCTCCAATCCTCAGCGTGAGACAAAGATACACCTTACTCTTTCAAGTATGGTCCTATTCATTCTTTCTGCAAGACCATTCTGCTGTGGAGTCATTCTAACAGTTTTGTGCCTTGCAATGCCATTGTCCTTGCAGAATTCAGTGAACTCACCTTCTAGGTACTCCAGACCATTATCTGTTCTCAGCACTTTAACTTTGATTCCAGCCTGATTTTCAACAAGTGACTTCCATTGCTTAAAACACTTGAATGCCTGATTCTTGTGCTTTAACAAGTACACCCACACCTTTCTTGACCAATCATCAATGAAAGTGATGAAGTATCTAGCTCCTCCCAATGAGGGTACCTTTGCTGGCCCCCATATGTCCGAATGAACATAATCACCTGCAGCTTTAGTTGTATGCACAGCAGTGGGAAATTTGACTCTTTTCTGTTTACCATAGATGCAATGTTCACAGAACTCGAGTTTGTCTAATTCCCCTTTACCAATTAGCCCTTGCCTATGCAATTCTTGCAGCCCTCTTTCACTTACATGCCCTAGTCTATTATGCCAAAGCTTGGTATTTACTTTTGAAACTGAAACCAGACTGGCAGTATCAAGGAAAGTGTTACCTTGTAGCTTGTATAGGCCATTCTGTCTAATTCCCTTCATGATCAGTAGAGAACCTTTGCATACTTTTAGAATCCCTGCTTCTGCTTTAAAGGAGTAGCCTTCTTGATCAAGCATCCCAAGAGATAGAAGGTTTCTCTTGAGATCAGGTACATGCCTGACATCGATAGTACTTTAACTGTTCCATCCCCCAATTTTAGCTTCACAATCCCGATGCCAGTGACTCTGCAAGCCACATTGTTTCCCATCAAGACCTTCCCTCCATCAAATTCTTTATAGGTGCAGAACCATTCTTGATTCGAAGTCATGTGGAAGGAACACCCCGAGTCAAGAATCCATTCCTGGTTGCAGTTTTCTGATGACACTGCTAGTACATCTGCACTCTCATAACCATCTGCTACAACAGCAAGATCATTTTGATCCTTGCCTTTCCAGTTGTTTTCATTCATCTTCTTCTTCCTTTCAGGGCATTTTTTTCTGAAATGCCCTTCTTTGTGACAATAATAGCATGCTTTCTTTGATTTGGATTTGGACTTTGATCTCTGTCTCTCGCATGCTATTATTGCCATATCTTTTCTCAGCTCTGCCTCGAGCCAGTAGAGCTTCTGCATCTCCATTCTCACTTCGTTTTCAGTAATCTTTCTCTTCAATTCCTCGAGAACTCAAAGAAGTCTTAACTTCTTCCAAAGTGAGAGTTTCTCTCCCAAACATCATAGTGTCAACTAGATGTTCGTAAGATGGGGGAAGAGAACACAGCAAAATAACAGCTTGATCCTCATCATCTATTTTAACTTCAACATTCTTTAAATCAAGAATGATTTTATTGAAAGAATAGATGTGTTCTTTAATAGAAGTACCTTCCTCCATCTTCAATTGATGCAATCTTTTCTTCAAGTATAGCTTATTGGTCAGGGATTTGGTCATGTAGAGGCTTTCTAGTTTTAACCAAACCCCTGCTGCTGTACTTTCATCAGACACCTCTCTCAAGACTTCATCACCCAGGGAGAGAATTATAGTGCTATGCGCCTTGCTGACCAGATCTTTCTTATCCTTTTCTGACAAGGTTGTTGGAAGCTTGGAGGCGCCTTGCAATGCTTCTTCCAATCCTTGATGGACAAGCAATGCTTTCATCTTGATCCTCCACAGGGAGAAATCATTTTCTCCTGTGAATTTCTCTATGTCGAACTTCGCAGTCCCCATGACCAGAAACTATCTCTCGATACCACTTGTTATGTCAGCTCTTGATCACCACAGAACTCAAAGAAGTGCAAAGAAATGCGGAATAATGCGAACCAAGAATGCAGAATGCCAATGAAACAGACAATTGAATAAAGAGTAAATCAGAGAGTAAGAAAGAAAAGTATAGACAGAGATGTTATCGTGGTTCAGAGCCAAAAACTTGCTCCTACATCCACACTGAGGCCGAATTTTATTCACCACCAATCACAGCAAGAATTCTAGGTAAGTCTTTGTACACACTACCTCACTTGCTCTCTCGCGAAATTCTGTTTACATGAATTGAAATTCTGCTATTAAAGAAGCTTGCACCAAGCTTTTATATCTATTCTAGTTACAACAACTTTAGTTATAAAAACAGTTACAAGCTTTAACTAACTGATTTCCTTTATAACTAACTAACTGAAAAATAGATCACTCAGCTTGCTTTTAACTTTCTAGCTTGTTACAACTAGCAGTTACACTAATTCTAATTGATGATCCACTCGGTGCTCAACACATGTATATGTTATACTTGGGTGAATGGAAAGAGAACAAAGGGCATTCAGCAGTTGTACTAGGATAATATGTGTAATGGTTCCCACGAACCCACAACGTGAAATACATATCTGAGCAAAAATTGTCGACCTCTTTAGGTGGATATTGACTACATTCCCTATATAGATTAAAATTACATTATTCAATTCTTATCTATTACTTTTTCAATCAATAGGAATAGGAAAACTTTTTCTTTCTGGATTCTCATATAACAGACTAACATGTTCTTCATTCAAGTACTCTCAAACTTCGACCACATGTTCAAAAAATTCTTTTCCGGAGACAATTGGACATTGGCTAAGGTATTTTATTACTTTAATGGAAAATGGGTTTCAATAATTAATAATCTCCCACGAAAAATGAAAACAATAATTTGAGGGTATGGGAGCAGAATAGAGGGAGTGCTGCCTAATTGACATTTTATCATTACCAACGTTTTAAGCTTCTTATAATTTTGCCAGGAAAAAAATAAGATGTTTGCAGTCTTAGTCTCAAATTCAAGGAGGGTTGTTATGATTTACAATATTTTGAGAAGCAGTGTCTCCAGCACCAGCGTGAGGGGAGGGGTTTTCCAGTTGAACTACAAGAAAAGTAGGCCACAAGCTTCATATAAAAATAAGCGGTGGACCATTCTTGTCAATGTTTTCCTAGCTCTTCACCCTAGCCATTTCCCTTTCCTTTCCTCTGCAAGAAGCACATACACTATGTATATATCCTTGCAGAAGGAACAGAAGCTTGATGATAGCTTTTACCCTAATATATGCATACTTGCAGAAGTTGCTTAGGATACTTGGGTTTGAGAAGTCCTGAGACACGTAATTCCCCCAAAAAGTTGAGTATAAAAAGGCGGATGCATTTTTAAAAAAATGCACTGTTCCAACAACTAAGATAAGCAAAATCCTGTCGTTGAGGCAGAGGCAGAGCCAGAGTTTTGCGAAATATTGCGAACCACATGTACCCCTGAGGAATTACAATGAGAAACACAATAAAAATCTCAGCTGAAGGTTGGTTGACCATCTATAACATATTTCATAAGAATATTTCGTAAGAATCTTTGGTTGACTACTCCATCGATTTAATAAACCAAATTTTTAAACAAGGAAGGGTATTGCACGTGATAGCAAGTTATGCTAATATTACAACAACAATGAGACACGGATATCAAACTGACAATGCCTACTTAAGTTTTTGAAAGGTGAAACTTGGATATAATCGTAAAAGACAAGAACAGGCTGTTGAAAATATAGGTGCAGTTACTGGTATTTTAACTACTTAAAATATAAAAAATATGAAGAACTAAGAATCAACAAGAGAAATCAATAAGAATAGAGGAATGATTAGAACGAGTATACCACGAATCGTGTTAAGCATTGTCCTTAAGGATTTATCTCTGCTCTACCCAGAGCAATGCTCGATAGAATGACCTTGACAAACAACTCTCTAAGATTAGAGGTGGGTTTCGTCAAGAACTCGTCCACACAATAATTCTGGTACTCTGAGCAATAACATCTCCTATGCTAACACCAGAAGATGCAACAGATAGTGTAGGGGAGCTCTCTAGTATACGGACAGTAGCAAAACAAAGAAGTGGAAGAAAATGAACAATAGCAAAAGAGAAAGGGGCGTATAGAGTAAGCTGATATGTAATCTTATAAGTGTATGTGATTTTGATAGTGAAACAAAATAAATAAAACCATGGTAGCTTTCTGCAAATCAGACGCGATAAGGCAGAGTAGAGCATGCGCTTGTATTAAGGTAAGCTTAAGTCCACACATCTACCTCAATACACAATGATCCTGGTACTCTGTGTAACAACACTTCCTATGCTAACACCAGAAGATGCAACAGATAGTGTAGGAGAGCTCTCTAGTACTCGGACAGTAGCAAAACAAAGAAGAGGAAGAAAATGAACAATAGCAAGAGAGACAGGGGCGTATAGAGTAAGCTGATATGTAATCTTATAAGTGTGTGTGGTTCTGATAGTGAAACAAAAAAAATAAACCAAGGTAGCTTTTTGCAAATGAGATGCAACAAGGCAGAGTAGAGCATGCGCGTGTATTAAGGTAAGCTTAAGTCCACACATATACCTCAATACCATAAGGTATTTACCTAAGCGGTGGACCATTCTTGTTAATATTGTCCTAGCTCTTCACCCTAGCCATTTCCCTTTCCTTTCCTCTGTAAGAAGCACATACACTATGTATATATCCTTGCGGAAGGAACAGAAGCTTGATGATAGCTTTTACCCTAATATATGCATACTTGCAGAAGTTGCTTAGGATACTTGGGTTTGAGAAGTCCTGAGGCACGTAATTCCCCCGAAAGGTTGAGTATAAAAAGGCAGGTGTATTAAAAAAATGCTCTGTTCCAACAACTAAGATAAGCAAAATCCTGTCGTTGAGGCAGAGGCAGAGCCAGAGTTTTGCAAAATATTGCGAACCACATGTACCCCTAAGGAATTACAATGAGAAACACAATAAAAATCTCAGCTGAAGGTTGGTTGACCATCTATAACATATTTCATAAGAATATTTCGTAAGAATCTTTGGTTGACTACTCCATCGATTTAATAAACCAAATTTTTAAACAAGGAAGGGTATTGCACGTGATAGCAAGTTATGCTAATATTACAACAACAATGAGACACGGATATCAAACTGACAATGCCTACTCAAGTTTTTGAAAGGTGAAACTTGGATATAATCGTAAAAGACAAGAACAGGCTGTTGAAAATATAGGTGCAGTTACTGGTATTTTAACTACTTAAAATATAAAAAATATGAAGAACTAAGAATCAACAAGAGAAATCAATAAGAATAGAGGAATGATTAGAACGGGTATACCACGAATCGTGTTAAGCATTGTCCTTAAGGATTTATCTCTGCTCTACCTGAAGCAATACTCGGTGGAATGACCTTGACAGACAACCCTCTTGGATTTGACGTGAGTCTCCTCAAGAACTCGTCTATACAATGATCCTGGTACTCTGAGCAACAACATCTCTCATGCTAACACCAGAAGATGCAACAGATAGTGCAGGGGAGCTCTCTAGTACACGGACAGTAGCAAAACAAAGAAGAAGAAGAAAATGAACAATAGCAAGAGAGAAAGGGGCGTATAGAGTAATCTGATATGTAATCTTATAAGTGTGTGTGGTTCTGATAGTGAAACAAAATAAATAAACCAAGGTAGCTTTTTGCAAATGAGATGCGACAAGGCAGAGTAGAGCATGCGCGTGTATTAAGGTAAGCTTAAGTCCACACATCTACCTCAATACCATAATGTATTTATCTAAGGATATAATCCATATATAAGCACTCTTCAATAGTCTATTCTACTCAATGTGAAACTTAATCTTATACAAAACACATAAAAAGGCACTTCAAGTTTAAAACACTCTCAGGAGTCAAGTCTAACACAAATTGTGGCCTAACATTGAAATATGTAGCCAGAACCAAATAATCACAAACTAAAGACACATATACTTTAAGGGGGAGTCTAATATACACCCTTCTTTGGAGGGTGTATGATACACCTAGCAATCTAAGTCATTGATTTATTTATAAAATAAATCAATGGCTTAGATATTTTTTTTAGGGTTTTTTTTCAGGTTTCTTTTTTAGTTTTATTTTTTTTATATACTATCACCACCACTGTCGTCAGTTGACAGGCCATTGTACACTGCTTGTCGGCCACAACCGACCACTTCTAGTTTTTTTTAAGTTGTATAACTGTATAAATATTATCTGCTAAAATTTATAAGATTTTTTAACAAACACAGTTATAGTTTTAGGAAAACCGGCCACCTCTAATTTTTTTTAGATTATGTAACTATATAAATATTATCAGTTAAAATTTATAAGATTTTTCAACAGCTATAGTTTTAGAAAAAAAAAATTCAGTATGCACAGTTATTTATGAAAAATATAAAGACTGATATAATTTTAACTAGTATTATTTACACAGTTGTTTAATTTTTAAAAATTGAACAATAAACAGCCAGAGGTGGCCAGAGGTGGCTGACAGTGGCGGTAGACGGCGGTCGAAAGTTCACCGGTGGCGACCGAAAGTTAGCCGATTGTGGCCGGAAGTTCGCCGGAAGTGGCCGAAAGTTCGCCAAAAATTCGCGGATGGTAGTAGCCGGTGGTGACCTGTGGTGGCCGGCGGTTGTCGGTGGTGGCTGGTAATGGTGGCCTGAAAAAAAAATAAAACTCTATAAAAAAAAAAGTAACCTGTAAAAGAAAAAAAAAACCTGTTGTTGCAGGTAAAAAGTTTGGGTGTATGGTACACCCAAACTTGGCAGGGTGCACAATAGCACCCGCCTATAGTTTAAACCAGACACAGGAAAAGATGTAGTACATACATGTGTTGGTCAACATAATAACTGTCATACAATTTGAAATGCTCTTCACAGTTGAGTTTCCTTTCTGTTACTTGATCAGGAAACTGACCTTGAAGATGAAAATTGGAAAGCAATTGGTCTTTAAACTGGAATCTATCTATCAACCACATGGAAATTTCATCTTTAGATATTGGGGGACAATCAAGGGGGAAGCATCAGATATCATTATGAACTTCAGACAAATCTACTCCAAAGACATTGTAAAAAGAAAGACTGACAGTGGTACTTGTAGCCAATGGTCACATCATAAACTGACAAATAAAAGTTAAAATAATATGAGGTAGAAGAAGAATAATGGCAATTTCTAATATACACCCTTCCTCTAAAGAAGGGTGTATGGTACACCATGTGATCCAAGTCATTGATTTAATCACAAAAATAATCAATGGCTTAGATCAATTACAGGAAACTTGCTTAGTAGGTTTCCTTTTTTTTGTTTTATATATAATTTTTTATTTTATATATATTTTTTAGTTTTATGTTTTTTTATGGTTTCCAGCCACCGTATGTCCTCTACGGTCCATCGTCCACCGTCGTCGACCACCAGCAGTCGCCACTACTTTTTTTTTAACGTTATACTGTTTATTTTTTTTAAGTTGCACAATTGTATAAATAATACTATTTAAAATAATACTAGTTAAAACTGTACCAGTCTTTTATTTTTTTAATAAACAACTGTGCATACCGAAAACCTTACAGATTTTAACTAGTAATATTTTACACATATTGTAAGATTTTTAGTATGTACAGTTATTTATGAAAAAAATAAAAGGCAAGTATAATTTTAACTGGTATTATCTACACAGTTATGTAACTTTTAAAAAATGAATAGTACTAGCCTGTAGGTAAACAGTAACACTGGCAGATGGTGAACAATACTTTTCCAGCGTAAACAGTATCTTTTTCTGGATTGAACAGTATTTTTCCGGTGTGAAACAGTGTTTTCGACGTGAACAGTGCTTCGGCCTTCCTCTGGAGTGAACAGTAACATGGTCTAAAAAAAAAAGTAACCTGCCCAAAAAAAAACCTGCTGTTGCAGGTAAAAGTTAAGGGTGTATAGTACACCCAAACTTAACAAGGTGTACCATAGCAACACCCGAAGAATAATATGAATTAACTCAAATAAGCACTTCTTGCAAGCAATAAGAATTGTGGAGAGAAAAACATATAAATGTAAAGAGGTATAATATGATTTGTCATAAACATATAGTAATTAAAGAGCATGACCAATATGATTGCTAAAAATTATATAGATTTTAGATTGACGTAACAATTACAAAAGTACCAGAAGCTTAAACTCAAACCACAAGGTTAATTACTCCAACAAGCTTAGCAAGCCGTCAAGAAGGGACAATTAAAAGCGCTAACATTTATTTTCCATATTATTATTGTAAACTGCTAATGGTTGAGAAGAAGGACAAAGGAGAGAAAGTGTAACACCCCAAATTCTAACTATGTGAATAGTAATAGCAGAATTACACTGTTTTTCATTTTCTATGTGTTATAAAAATAGTTTGACTGTTCTGAGATCATTTTTGATCATTTTGTGTGATTTGCTCCGAGTCAAGAAAATAATAATTTTTTGACCGAAAAAAATCTTATTTAATTAATTAGAGCTGGGGGATCTTACTAAACCCAATTCTGATTTATATATATATTAATCTCGTAATTTTTAGAATTTAACCGTGTAATAAAATAATTTTATATTTTTATAATATTATTTTATTCAATGATCTCCTTGTCTCAAAAACAAGAAAAAATTATTTGTGGACCAAAAAGTTCGTGGGGCCCACGTTTAGTGTAGCAGTCAACGATGCTGACTGGATAGAAATCTAAACTAATAGGAAATGGTCAAAATGGATGGCTTGACTTTCTAAACTAATTAGAAAGAGTCAACAAAAGAAGCATTGACTTCTTTGTGAGCCATTGGATTGTGAAGCTTACTTTAGAAGCTTTAATCTTAGCCATTGATCTAATCAATAGTGAGATTAGAAGGATAGTTTTATGACCAATTGATATCTACCCTAGATGTGATCTATGACTAGAAATTAAAGATGAATCAAGGGTTAGGATTTAGTCAAAGATTGTAGGCTTGAAAATGGTTAGTAACCTAATTAAGCTTAATTCAATTAATCTAATTACTTAATTAGTAAACTAAATGAACTAGCTTAGTTATGAATTAATTATAATCTAAATACTAATTAGATATCCTAATATTAATTAAAGGTTATAATATATGCTAATATATATTAAATTAATTAGTTATATGATTAGTATGTTAATTAAAATTGGTTAGGATATTTAACCTAACTAATTCCTTAATTAGTTAGCATATAATTAGGACTAATTTGGAAGTAATTAAGCCATTAAAAAGGTGGAGGGCTGCACGGTTTTGGGGCTGCAAAATGAGGAGGCAAGTGGCTTGAATCTACAAGGTTCAAGAACCATCCAACATGACATAAGCCATGTGCACAAGTGTGAACACTTTAGGATATTTCAACATGCAAAATTGATCACTCAACCTCCCTAAAACAGCCCACACGGTAACTGCACTCCTTATTTCATTTCACTTTAGTTTATTACACTTATCACAAAATCAAAGCATCCATTTTCTCTCAAAAAGCTACCAAGAACCAAGCACACCTTTCTTTCTCTCTTTCTCTCCATATTCGGCCAAGACCACCATCTATACTACCAAACCTCTATAATTCTATCCAATCATATTTCCTAAACCCAAATTCCATTCTAAACACTTTTCATTCACATAGTTTTTCCAAAAAACTACTCTAGCTTGTCCAAAATCCAATCTTTTGGTACTTACTTAAGGGTAAGTCTTGAGTTTATGGTTCAAAATTGGATTTCTAATTTTTCTAACCATGATTGTTCCATGGTTTTTCAATATTGTACCTTGTATGTGTTTTTACTAATTGTTTAAGAATTTTAGGGATTTGTTTGGTGGATTGCTCGGATTTGAAGGATAGGAGGAGAACTAACCGATTAAAATTGTCTACAAGAGGTAAGAGGGAGATTTAACCTCACCAACCGAGTTTTGGTGGTGTGAGGATAGTTTTGTACGGTGGAAAATCCATAAGGGTTCTTCACCGATTATTTGATTATGTTTGTGATGTGTTTGATTGAGTTTTTATGCTTGCATATGTGATTAAATGCTTAAAGCTTTGATATTCTGTGTGTATGTGTAATTATGAAAGCATGAGATTGTATGTGTAAATTAGGATGTGAATAACATGATTAATCGATTGTATGTGTACTCCAAAGAGTATTGAGGCTTACGGCCATACAATGGAAAAAGGACCAAAGTCCTTACACTGATGAATTAAAATGAGAACTGAGACATTTAAATGAATTTGGGAAAAATTTGAGTATGGTAAAATAATATGATTTTATGGGTATTAAAGAAAGGGAATAACAAATTTTGAAAACAATACCATTTACCGATTTTTAGAGGAGTTATACCTCAAATTTTTATAAAAGAAGGATTAAATTGTAAATTTTATCAAAATGAGGGGCCATAGTATAAATATTGATTTTTGAGGGGTCATAATGTAAATATTATTTTTAGAGGGGTCAAACTGTAAATATTTTATAAAAGAGGGATGATTTCGTAAATATAAATTTGATGAGGGACTTTTTCGTAAATAATAATTTATGAGGGACTTTTCTGTAAATATTAAATTTTAAGGGACTATTTTGTAAATATAGATTTTATGAGGGGTTGTTTCGTAAATATGAGTTTTTGAGGGACTAAAGTGTAAATATGGAAAATGAAGCTAATTTTGGTATTAAAATGAGAAAAATAGTATTTCTGATTTAAAACGTAAGAAACATATTTACGCGATTAGAAAATGTTGAAAAGTCGCTATGCGATTTTGAAAAGGCGGCAGAATTGAGTCGCAATTGAGAAAATGCGAAAATATGACTACGCGATTAAAGTACAGTAATAGTACTGTTATATTACTGTGTGGACCCCGATTATGAGATATAAATTTGAAATGTGAATAATGCATAGTACATGCATTGGGAAGGTCCGATGGACTGTATAAGACTAGTTGCCTAGGAGAGACTACACCTCCTGAGTGGGTGTGATATGCGTAGTGTAAGTCACTTGTTGACTTTGGGGGCATTGGGTGCAACAATGGGCGGATGGTAGCTCTTCTGTACCGTGAGTTAGACCGACGCAACACACCAATGATCCGGACCGAGACACTATCCTTAATCAAGATCTGATAAAGACTATCGTGTATATGCTGGATGTGCAAAACTGAACACGTGGTCCAAGGCATGTTGGTACCGACACTTCTTTTCGATCACTCTCTCCGACCTGAGTTGTAGCTCCATGGAGTAGGAAATTGAGTCTGTGTGCATACATATATTGATAGAGGGTATTATCGTAATTTCTATTTATGATAATTGATCTATTGATTCATTGATTTTTGATAATGGCATGACTGTAATTATTGTGGATTACATGTTTTGCGATGATATTGATGTTAGTGGCATAATTGTAATTATGGTATGATAGCTGTATGAAATACTGCATGTGTTTATCTTCATTACTTGCCATACCGGTATTGAAAAGAGTGATCTTACCTCTTTGCATGTATGTTTGGTATTATATTTATATTTGTTAAGATGTCGAGCAAGAAAAAGAGCGAGAAGCTGAGGAGGAGCAGATTCCTGCTGAGGACGTCGAGTTCTGAAGAGATGCAGATGCCTAGTTTTCTTTGGCTACCCGAAGCTGACATTCATTGAAGGAGATGGGGCATGGACGGTAGATTTAGAGAGAGAGAGTATCTATTATAGAGTTCCAATATCTATTAGGCAGTATTGGGGGAGCTTACTATCGTTCTCCTAGTACAGCTAGTATTGTGTTGTCTGCTCAGACACCTGTCCGTAGGACTGCATGTAACGCCCCTCTTCCAAGGGAACGTCACATGGTCGATTACAATGCGGAAATAAAGTTAGGTGAGTTGAGACCCGGTCCATTTTAATAAGACGCGTATATTCACTAGATTATAGTTGGGTATTTTAATTGGCGGTTATGTTATATATGTACTTTTTTTTTTCTTTTTAATTAGTAACCATGTTGACGAGACATCAATGGAAATAAAAGATCAAACAAAAGTAAAACATGCATAGGAATTAATATCTCGCATCATTATATATATATATATATATATAAGTTTATCAAAGCATTTAGTTACAAGCCTGGTACATCAAAAGCAAAACTATACCGCCCCAAAGTATTACATACACATCCCCACTCGGATCGAATTTACATGCCCCACTACAAACAAAACATCGGCCCCCAACATAAAACACCGGTAGCCTTCAAGTAGCTACGAGTAACATCAATCCCTCAAGTGAGGAGGAATCGTGCCAGATCCTCTTCGTGGTCCTCTTCGGGACTTCCTCGGGATCTTCCTCGGATCTTCCTCATCATCGAGGAAATCACCATAGGAATAGCGAGAGACACGGACGGGGCCCGAGCCGTAGAACGAAAAGAGTCCTCTCTCTGAGTGAAGTAACGATCGCCCCACATCTCACGGATCGGTAGGCTGAAACTCCAAACGTAGGGCCGATACAAACAGGTGAAGACAGTGGTTCGTGGCGTCTCCAGGCTAGTGATATCGAGACATCTCCCGTGTAGACACAGCTGTTCGAATCGTAGTTGATATACCAAAGACTCCGGCCTCCTAAGAAAGTCGACGTGCATCTCCCAAAAATCAGTGCATACGGGGCTCCATAGTCTTCTGTGGTCGCTCACCAAGGTAAGGCCAAAACCAGGGAAGTTGAGCTTCCTGTTCTCACGGTTGTCTTCGATGAGACGCAATGTACGATAAACGAAATGGAAAGACAGGAAGGAAAGAGGTAAGACATCCTTCCATCATTACCAATTATAGCATCAAGAAACCAAACGGCGCAAAGCGCCCACATAGCATTTACAACAACAAGAATAGTAATAGACATTCAAGAGCGCTTATGAATCAAGCAGATAGTTCCAGTGCAAATATAGGTATATCAACAATATATCAATGCCGGACCATAATAATGATAAGTGCAAATAATGCACGGACTCTATACACATGAGCCCTCAATAACCAAGATCCTACTCCATGGAGCTAGACACAAAACACTCGGAGAGAATGATCGTGGAGACATGCTAGTATCTCGTCACCATAAAACAAGTGCTTTCCGAGAAAATAATCACTATTTTGCGCAACAAGGCTTTATACAAGAAAGATTCTCACAAGATCTCGATATAGGATCGTGGCCGTCAGATCGTTGGTGCGTTTGCATCGGTTTGTCTCACGGTCCCGTAGGGGCTACCACCGCCTTTGTGAAACACCCGCGCCCCAACGCCCTCAGGCCAACTACAGGACCCCACTTGTCTATTCGCACCCGCACTAAGGTGTGTTCAACTCCTAGGCAACTAGGCCTTACGACAAATTCAACGGACAAATTACAATGCATACGTACTCTATGCATAATCGGGTATGATCATTATCACATACTATTCCATCATATGTCACAATTTGCCAAAGTAAGAATTAATACAAATCAATGGTCTCTCACATGGACCCACAATAGTATAATATTGTCATTAAATAGATCAATACCCTTTTCAAAACGTATTATGAGTTCTTGCTTAGGTTTAGCTTTACTTACATGTGGTTTGCCTCTAAAGGAATTCTTTTAGTTAACTTAATTCCTCTTAGGTAATTTATTCATATGCCCTTAGAAGGTTATTCTAAGATCTCAAAATCTCACACTCTCGTGTTCTTCCCTCGCTTATGCATCCCTAAGTAATTTCTAGTCATCCCTTTTATTTATGATCAATATTCCTCTATTAGTCCCAAGGTTTTGGGTAAAACTACACGGTCGGAATCACCAATTTGAATCACAGACTTCAATTACTAGGTATTGGGTGATAAGTATACGTTTGAATTCGACAGAGACTACGTTTTATGAATGGTTGGAGTTGCCATTCGACGAAGAATAGTGTAACGGGGGAGGAAAGAATGGGGAAAGCATTTTTATAATAGGATTGGTAGGAAATCATTTTCTCTCGGATGGGGTTCATTTCGGACGAAGAAATCACTTTCATTCGATGGGGTTCTCATCGGACGAAGATCAAAACTGTCGAATCCTCCGGATGGTCAAGAACAACCTCAATTCGACGGGTATAGGTGTCGACGTTGGAGAAAATCTCCCAAGTGTCGAACCGACGAACACTGGTGGAAATCCCTAATTTCGACGGTCGGGAGAAATTCATCTACTCGACAGCATTGTCTCTCAAATTCGACGATTATTGACTTTGGGTCATTTTCTTGTAAGTGTCCAGGGACTCTATTCGACGGGTTTGTGGTCGGAAGATCAATCTCGACGGGCATGATCGAGGTTCATACTCGACGGATATTGACATTGTGTTTACTGGTCAGAAATCTAAATTCGACGAGTTTGACATTCGACGAAAAGGGTCAGAAGTCTAAACTCGACGGATTTCAACATTTTACTAAGTAATCAGGTTATCACGTTCGACAGGTTTTAGGTTATCATGTTCGACAGGTCTTAGGTTGTCATGTTCGACAGGTCTTAGGTTGTCATGTTCGACAGGTTTGGCCATGGGTCCTTACTCGACGGATTTTATCATTCGACGAAAATGGTCATAAATCTTCATTCGACGGATTTTGACATATCACCAAAAGATCAAGGCACTATATTCGACGAGTTTGGCCAAATTTCTTACTATTACTAGTTTTCCACATTAAGTTTCCAAATCCTGGGCTCAACACCGTAACTATCCGAAAATCTCTCGGAACTCATTCCCTTCAATATTACACATTCCAATATATCCAGGTTATCATTTATATATATGTACATTCAAAACTCAAACAATCAAATAACACATATACCATACAAACAACATACAAAAGCGAGAAAGACCCTCAACAAAATCACAGACGTTCCTAAATGCTAAGAGAGGTTGAGGAGGAGTGTCTTCCTCTTACCTTAGAGAAGCACAAAGAAAGGCTGCTCCTTTTGGTCAGAAATTATATTTTCAGCTCCCAGAGATCCTTGAATATTCAAGCTCACCAAAATCGAAATCAAGTGTTGAAATGGGTACCCATGGTCATCAAAATGACAGTGGGTTACGAAAATGAGAAGAGATGAGGAAAAAGCTAAGGATTTTACCTTAAAGTTCCAACCTTTAAGCTTCAACCGTGGAGGAAAAGAAGATGAAGAAGACGTAGGACTTTGAAGATGATTCCCTCAGTGTGGTGCTTCTCCGCATACGAAATGGTGGCTTTGAGTGTGACGGTATTGGAGGGTGAAAATATGAAGGTGGGTGGATGGTGCATATTGGAAAGAGAGAAAGATGAGTGCTACGTACGTGAGGAGGAAATGTGTGGAGTGCGAATGAATTAAGCCCCTTAATTCAAATGTGCAGCACAAAAAATAGGAGGAGAGAGAAATAATAAAAAATGATTCAAAGAAGCTTCCTTGAGAAGCTTCGCACGCTTTCTACGAAGTGCATAGTAAGCTTGCCTCCTTGATTAAATACAACAGATGATTTATTACACTAGCGATAAAACCCCAAAAATGTAGACCTCGTAAACCGTGCCCTGGGACTCGGGTTTAGTAAGATCCCCGTTGACACGTTGACAAATCCAAGGTTTACCCCCTCGGGAAAATATTCTATTCTCCCGACTCCACTCAACACACACATAAAACGAAGAATATATTAAAATATTCATCATCTCCAGAAAATTCCACAAAAATTCTTAAAAATTGCAAATATTATAAAATGATCGTTTTTAACAAAATAATAAATTTTCGGGATGTTACACTGCACATCATGACGGATTCCTACGTGCTGAGGAATCTGAGGAGTACCAGTCTGAGGGTTCTGCTGTCTAGTAAGATTTGGGCTATATGTTAGTTTTAAAGTTTAAATATTTTGGAAGTCTAGTTTGTAAAATATTTAAGTACGACAGTACTAAAGGCTTGTATGTATATATATGATGTAAATTATGTGTGACCATGTTGTTATGTCTTTATTTTCTGCTAAGTTTAACTTATTATCATCAAGAAATTTTATAACTCGTATTTATAATACAAGCGCGATATTTAATTGAAGGGTAATTTGGTAATTAAATAACATAAAGTGTGGCACCCTGAGGAGGGTGTTACAGAAAGGAAAGAAAGGAGAAATCATTGAGAGGAAAAGTTATGACCTTTTGGTCATTGTTCTGATTTTATTACGAGAGTAAAAATAAACTAGCTACAGTTATAGAAAGTATAAAGGAATAATAAAATAATGAAACTACTAAAAGTAAAAAGATCAAAGGTAAAAATTTATTTATCTAACATTCTCCCTCAAATTGGATCATATATATTATATGATTCAAGCTTGTTACATATATAACTAATTCGAGGTCCTCTAAGAGATTTTGTGAGAAGGTTAGCAAGTTAGTCATTTGAGTTTACAAAGGTTATGACAATGTCACCTGAAAGAACATTCTCTCTTATAAAATGACAATCAATCTCAATATGTTTAGTTCTTTCATGAAAGACGAAGTTAGAGGCAATATGTAAACCAACCTAGTTATCATAAACAAGGGTCATATGTCCAACATCTCCAAACTGAAGTTCTTTGAGTAATTGTTTTAACTAGACAAGCTCACATGTTACTGCAGCTATAGCTCTATACTTAGCTTTAGCACTAGATCTAGCAACCACAATCTACTTTTTACTTTTTCCCATAAATCAAGTTACCTCCAATAAGCACACAATACCCTAAAGTGGAACGTCAATCAAAAGGTGAACCTACCTAGTCAGCATCAGAATAACCAACCACTTGAGTGTATCCCTTATCCTCATAGAGGAGTCTTCTTCCTAGTGCTCCTTTAATATATCTTAAAATCTAAACCACAGTATCCCAATGGCTGTCACACAGGGTTCAAAAACTGATTAACAACACTCACAAGAAAAGATATATCAGGTCGAGTCACTGTGAGATAATTCAATTTCCCAACAAGTCTCCAATATCTGCCTGGATCAACTAAGGGCTCCCCCTGATTTAGTAGAAGTTTGATATTAGGATCCATCGGAGTATCAATAGGCTTAGCATTTAGCATTCCAATTCCTAGGAAATACCGAAGTTTGCCCAAATCTTTTGTCTGAAAATGACAGAAGGGGAATTGTTTAAGCCGTTGAATGCCATGATGATCACTTCCTGTGATAATAATGTCATCAACATATACAACTAGATAAATACATCCTTGAGAAGAATGGTAATAGAACACTGAATAATCTGCTTCACTACAAGTTATACCAAATTGTTTCACCACAGCATTGAAATGACCAAACTAGGCTCAGGGAGATTGTTTAAGGCCATAGAGAGATCTTCATAAATAACACACATGCCCAAAACACTCCCCCTGAGCAACAAAGCCTGGTAGTTGCTCTATATAGACTTCTTCCTGCAACTCACCATAAAGAAATACATTTTTTTTATATTTAGTTGGTGAAGAAGCCAATGACGGATGGCAATCATGGATAAAAAAAGACGAACAGATGCCACTTTGGCAACAGGAGAGAATGTATCACCATAGTCAACATAAAAAATCTGAGTATAGCCTTTAGCAATCAAGCGTGCTTCTTTATTCATACTCTTTTTTCTAGACAACTTGTTGGAGGTAACAACTCATTGAAGTCTGAAAGAGCAGCTTGAATTCTTCCCAAATAGGTTAACATATGTCCTTCAAGTTTGCGAGGAGCTATCAGAGACATAAGATTAGAATAAACAGCGTACATACATTGTATGTCATTGGTGTAAAGCTTCTTTGCCTGTTTCCATATTGTGTAGCATGAGATGTAAGGGCAGAAGATTTGTTTCAATGATGAGTGAATGGTTTGCTTCATCAAACAACATGATTAAGCATCAATCTTCTCCCATCTAGGGCTTTCAGTTGTTGGGATATTCTCATCTTTCTTTTTCAAATGGTCAGTATATCCCTGACCTAAGAGCCATAGCTTAATGTCTAAAGCCCATGTATCATAGTTGGTTCCATCTAACTTGTCAGTGGTGATTTTGGAAGAGACATAACTAGTGAAAATAAGAGTCTCACTCTTAGGAGTGTCTTTTTTAGCATTCAAATCTGTCTTACAATGGAACTTTAGTTTCAGGTTCAATCATAATGATTGTGAGAGAGATACGAACAAGAGAGGATTTTAGGGAGAAATGAAAGTAATTTGATCTAGCTGGATGTTGCTAAAACAGACCAAAAAACCACTAAGAAGTGATTCAGAGAAGGCTAAAACTTGATTAGAGTGGCACGTTTTGATCACACGCTCAAGAGGGGTGGCGCATGACAGCCACATGCAGGGAAGGAGGCAGTCTATTCGGCAACGAATGAAGCTGGGCTATTGGGTTCTAGCTGATTGGAGCCTTCTGAATCTCCATAAGGTCGAATCCACTCAAATCAATGAAGAACTTGAATGGTTGGAAGAGTCACAGTCATGGGTGCACTGAATGCGAGTCACCACCACTTCGTGAGAATAGGGGGTATGAGATTAATGTTCACCACTTATAATGGACAAGTGGGTAGATGCAATGGTTTTCTCCTCCCTAGCTCTGATACCATGTAAACTACTGATGGTTGAGAAGAAGGATAAGCCATTGAGAGAAAAAGTTATGACTTTCTGGATATTCTTCTGATTTTATTATGAGAGTAAAAATGAACTAGTTACAACTATACAAAGTACAAAGGAATAATAAAATAATGAAACTACTGAAAGTAAAATGGCTAAAGGTAAAACCCTATTTATCTAACAATTATTATTGGCTTTCTATAGATAAACTATTGTTGTTGTTGTTACCATTATTGGCTACCAAGAAGCATACCATTAAATTAAACTAAATTCATAAAAATGAAAAGAGATGAATATATAACTTTGCTTGCAATTTTCTTCATGAAACAGAAAGTCAATTGGAGGTGATGTTAGAAATAGCAACTTAAAATAGTTATTTTTAGAGAAGTTTAGGAATGGGAATGACTAACATGATATTGTTAGTCGCCCATATCTATATTTATACTGAAATATAAAGCACGGTACAAAGCATAGTACACGTGTAGTACAAGACAGATAAGTCCAGCCCAATAATATATAATAGACTCCTAATATATATTCTCTAACACTCTTCCTCAAGTTGGAGCACAGATGTCAATCATGCTCAGTTTGTTACAAATATAGTCTATTCTATGCTTGTTGAGTGCTTTGGTGAGGATGTCTACAAGTTGTTCTCCAGTCCGCACATGTTCAGTAACAAGAAGTCCCTGTTGATTCTTCTCATGCATAAAATGACAATCAACCTCAATATGCTTTATTCTTTCATGAAATACAGGATTATATGCAATATGAATGGTTGCTTGATTATCACACCATTGTTGGTGTATGCCCTAGTGGCCAATACATTTTGTTTGTATTGACATACATTATATTATGCTATTTTATATATGAGGCATTTCATTTATTGTGTTCTTTTTTGATAAACATAATAAAGTCCTTAGAATAGTAAGTTTGATGCCATAGGACATCAAGTGGATGACTTGATCGTGAGATCCTTTTGGTTACAACACTATTCTTAAATGTCCCTAGTCAAGTATTATTGTTAATTAGGACAATAATAATACATTGAGACTAGTATGTGTAGAGACTGATGACCGCATCTCACGGGTCATGGATATGAGATATCAAGTCTTCACATTGGTACATATTAGAGTAATGATGTACTTTGGATGACCCACCATGAGAACGCTACATGGATCGTTACGTGAGTGTTATAGGCGATTCTCATAGTGACAATGGTGTTTGTGGTCCTTTGACCTGAAATCACTACGATTCCTACATGAGGAGTTGTGTGTTTTAATGCCATCAAACGTCATCTGTAACAAGGTGATTATAAAGTTGGTTATTGGACATACCGCAAATCATGCAGAGGGATGTGAGTGACCTAGATGGAATTTGTCACTCCTACATAACAGGAGCGATATCTTCGGGCCCCCTGATTGAGTGAGACTGCGAAATGCATGGCCATGCTCAAATGAGTCAATATGAGATATTGATCTCATTTATCGTTACAAAGTCTACTCAAGTATCAGGAAACGAATGATTGGACTATACAAGGGTGACGCATTCCATGCCTTGTGTTCAATCTAGATATCTTGACAAAGGGACTAAACTACACGGAAACATTGATCACGGATAGGTTATGTCAAATCACTGACATTCTCATTACTTGGGTAGCGTGATGTGTTGCTAGATACCGCTCACTCGTTTGTAATATTAAAATAAGATTTTAATATTACTACCAACGCCATGAGAACCTGCAGGGTCGCACACTTAGAACAGACTAAATTGGAGCAATAAGGATCCAAGTTGGACTCGGATTCAATTGTGGGCCTAACTCATGACAGATGGGTTTTAGGGTTGCACAGCTTACCTTGCTACTGCTCACACTCACTTAAGGCAGCCACTATTATAAATAGTACTGTTAAGGGGGCTGCTATACATGTTACATCACAACCCTAGCCGCACCTAAGAAAGTGAGTGAGAGACAGTGAAAGGTTCTTCTCTTCTATTCGCAGCTAGCACCGCAAAACAGAGGCATGACTCCTTTTGCAAGTCTGTTCGTGTGGATACCGCAGAAACATCGTCACTATTACGGTGTTGGTGATTCACCTCGCTTGTGTTTATCACGCTTCAAGAGGTAAATTTTAAAAACTCGGATTATGGACTTTTCGCATGGATCCTGTGTGGGAATCCTTTTATTCCGCTGCGAGATATTTTGATCCGCAATTCCCAACAACCATAGCTTCATAGGCATTGCACTCTTAAATCCAATCTCATCAAGGTGATGATGTATCCATACTAACTCACATGTAACTTTTGCCTTTGCCTAATATTCTAATTCGGCACTGGATCGAGTAACAACACTTTGCTTCTTACTTTACCAGGAAATAAGGTTACTTCCAACAAGAACACAATAGCTAGAGATGGATCTTCTATCCACAGGGGATCCGGCCTAGTCAACATCAGAGAAGACCACCACTGTATTATGTCCATAATCTCTATACCAAATGCCACGACCCAGAGCCCCTTTCAAATAACTCAATATATGAAGAACAAGTTCCCAATTAGTGGTTCGAGGGGATGCCATGAACTAACTAACCACACTAACAGAGAAGACAATATTAGGACGGGTGATAGTGAGATAGTTAAACTTACCCACTAGTTTTCTATATCACTCAGGCTCTGAGATAACATTTCCATCATCTGCTAAGAGTTTGAAATTGAACCATAGGGGTTTCAGCAGGTTTAGCTCTATGCAAGCCTGTTTCCTTGAGCAAATCAAGAACATACTTTCGTTGAGTCAAGAAAATGCCCTTCTTAATTCTCATCACTTTAATACCCAAAAAGTACTTTAACACACCCAAATCTTTAGTCTAAAACTGTGTTTGGAGAAAATCTTTTAGTTTTCTAATTCTAGTCTCATCACTCCCAGTAATAATAATGTCATCTATGTATACCACAAGAAAGATACAAACACCTTGAGAGCACTGGAAGAAGACTGAGTGATCAAAATTACTCCTCTAAAGTCCAAATTGACAGCTTGACTAAATTGTCTAAACTAAGCCTTTGGGGCTTGTTTAAGACCATATGAAGATTTCTTCAATCGGCACACCTTACCTTTCTCCCCCTAAGTAACAAACCCATGTGGTTGCTCTATATACACCTCTTCTTGTAGGTCGCCATCAAGAAAGGTGTTTTTGACATCCAGCAAATGCAAATGCCAATGACAGCTAGCTGCAAGAGAAATAAACAATTGAATAGAAGCAAGTTTAGTAACCAGAGAAAAGGTGTCATAATAATCAATGCCATAAATCTAAGCATAACCCTTAACAAACAAAGGAGCCTCTAAACGAGTCACAGAACCATCAAGGTTAACTGTCATAGTATAAACTCATTTACAACCAATCGCTTGCTTAATTGGAGGTAGGAAAACCAAATCCCAAGTCTGATTGTGTTCAAGGGCATGCATCTCATCCAACATAGCCATATGCCACCCTTTATGAGATAAGACCTCAATAATAGTGGTAGGATTAATGATAGAGTCAAGAGAAGTGAAAAAGGAATGAACAAAACTAGACAAACCAACATAAGAGACAAACAAATAAATAAGATAAGTACAACTACACTTACTTTTCTGAAGAGCAATCGGGACATCAAGATTGCACTCAAACGAAGCAGGATCTGGAGAAGAAGAAGGAGCCGCATGAGAAGATGAATCAAGACGTCCTGGAGTAGTAGTATTAGTTATAGTAGGTTGCTTGTTCCTCCAAACATAGTGGTATGGAAAAGGAGGAATAGAAAGGTGACAAGGAGAAGAACACACAGGAGCAGGAGAATTTGCAGAAGAAGATGAAACAAAAGGAAGAGAAGAAGAAGGAGTTGAGAAGTGATATACTAGGAAGTCATCATCCTCAGTGAAGGGAGAGGGAGGAGGGGACTCCGAAGATAAATGAGTGCTCTCAAAGAAAGTGACATCGGTAGAAACAAGGTAACGATGCAAATCAAGGTAGTAACATTTGTAACCCTTTTGATTGTGAGAGTAACCTAAGAAAATGCACTTGACAGAACGAGGATCCAACTTAGAGACCTGAGAACAAACATCTTAGACAAAACAAGTGCAATAAAAAATTTTGGGAGGAAGAGCATATAAGGATTGAGACAAAAAGATGAGAGAGTATGGAATCTGACCATCTAGCATAGAGGAAGGAAGGCGATTTATTAAGTAGCAAGCTGTAGAAATTACATCAGCCCAAAAGGTTTTGGAGACTTTCATTTGAACAGAAGAGCATGAGCAACCTCAAGTAAGTATCTATTATTTCGTTCAATCACCCCATTTTGTTGGACGGTGACAACACAAGATGTTTCATTATGGATGTCATTTTCTTGCATAAATGTTTTTAAAAAAGTGGAAAGATATTCTTTAGTATTATCACTTCTAAGAGTGTGAATAGTAATATGAAATTGGATTTGAATTTTAGCACAGAAAAGCACGGAATATAGTAAATAATTTTGAATGACTTTTCATAAAATAAAGCCAAGTAGCCTGATAATAATCATCAACAAAAGTAACGAAGTAATTTGTGAAGCTCGTACATTGTTGCCCTTTTCTACAATTGCTGCCATTCGATTCAACTTATTTGCAAATTTTTTTTGTTATTGGTATGAGTTTCAAATCCTACTCTCTGGAATACCTTGGTACAATAAGCTACATGAATGCAATAACGATTTCATTTGTTCTAAAAGCATACAAAAGCAATTTATCAAAGTGCATCATAATTATGTTATTTGTTAAATATGAAACCGAGTGAGTATGTACAAGCTATCAATGTAAGAAAACTAATTAAGAGAAATTATTCAACAAAATGTGACAGTAGATAGATAATTGATTTAAAAAAAAAAATCTAAATGTGTTGTGAGGCATATCCACCTTTTATGTGAATTGCTTTAATCAAATGTTTCATTGACAAATTATCTTCAAACAGATGCTCGAAGGTCTTGTTAAAAGAATAGCACTGGACTTTGATGTATTAAACATGGCAAAAGCAGCTAAGGATTCTAAAGAAGCCAAGATCGTTGACGTAAGAGCTGACATTGAACTGTTAACGAAGCAAAGCTGAATTCATCACCTGCTCAACTGGGTGACTAATCTCTTCTTTCCCTCCAAATAAAACTTGGTTAAAAAAGAACGATTATGCCCATGTTACTAACCAACATCAGACAGAGATACACATAGCGCGCCACTTCTTCTCTTTTTGTGCATTTTGTTTCTTTAAAAGGGAGAAAACGTCTTATGCAGAGTTATTTGGAAATGAAAGTTTTCATGCAGTGTACATCATTATAATCTTCAAATCATTATGCTAAATTTTATCACATAATATTGAATTTGAAGTTGTATTCAAAATTCAATTTATTACATTTTTTTGTCTATATTTCGTTTAATTTCATCTCTCCTTTTACTGCTTCAACATGCTCAACAACCATAATAATAATTCTTATTAACAAAGTATCAAAATTGATAATTTTAAATACAATTCAAAATTTAAATTAAATAGCCTGTGACCAGAACTTTGATGTTAGCCTGGTTAGGAACTAAAGTGATTAATTGATAGGTTAAGTTATATTACAAGCCTAAGTGAATGCTTAAAGTGGTTCTACAGACTCACCTATCAAAGAAAGATTATCAGCAATGAAGATTGAACTTAAGTCTTACAAATTAAGTGTTTTGATTTGCACTAATTGAACTTTGGTTGGCCATAAGATAGTTACTAGAGCTTAATATTTACATTATCCGATAATAAGTGTTATGCATCTGTTTAAAGAATTTAATACATTAATAGGCTGATTGAAAAATATTAATTGCACCCCTGCCTCATACTTTTCATTCATTTAGATTTTAGTCATTCGTGCTGTTTATTAGTGAGTTTTCTGAAACAGAAGTGCTAGCGAGATTATATTAGAGAGAAATTTTTGGTTACACACAATTGTACCACATCATCTTTACACACACTCACAAAAAATTAGAGAGAAAAACTAATTTTTTATTATGAGTAAATTTAGAAGGTCTCATTTTTTCTCTTTCTTCAATTTTTTGTGAGTGTGTATAAAAATGACGTAATACAATTATGTATAATAAAAAATCTCTCCTTATTAGGGAGTCAGATTGTAGTTTGGAAGAAAGAAAAATAGTGTGAATCTAGCCACACCAATTTTTCATTTTTGGGAGGCATTCGTGTTTTCCAAAATTTCTGTTCTCAAAAACTCATTTAGTTTTGTTCTGCAATGTTGAATATGAAAGGAAATGTAAAATCAAAAGCACCTAATTAAAGAATTTTCTCTTGAGAAGATAAAAATATGATTAAAAAAAGCATATGATTAAAAAGATACTAATAATATTGGGGGAGTTTATTTTTTGTTTTACCCCAAATAGTGAAGGATAGTTTTCTTTTAAAAAAAGATGTGAACTGGTGAAGAGTTATTAAATCATGAAAATAATAATACCACCTTTTGTATCTTATACTTTATTTATAAAATTTGGTTGTATTAATTTGTTTCTTTATTGTTATATTAGTCATGATCATTGTTTTTAAAATTAGTTCGTTCATTGAACTAGTGAAAGTATAGGTTCACAGTTAATTGGTTCGACTGTGATCGAATTGATGATAATTATATATATATAATATTATATAATATATATTAAGTAATAAATTAACCTAATAATATTTTATATTATGTTACTTGGTAGTTTAGAGTTTTATATTGTATAATAAATGAAGCATTCAATCATATAATATATATGAAAGTTAAGATGAAGTCACACTTACAAGTTTTCAAATAAAATAGTGAGTAGAATATTCAAGTATATAACCTATATAATAACCAAAAGGGGACAAACTTTCTTATGTTTTTTATGGACCTTATATGTGGACTTTTGTAACTTGGCATTGAGCGAATTATTTGACTAAAAAGTTATTTTTAAATGAGTTAAAAATTTGTTAATAAAAAAGCGTTTAATTTTTTTTAAATAAAAAACTTGGTTCAAATCAATTTACTATCGATCTTATAGGTTGTTGATCAGTTCTAACTAATTCTTGAGTAGGTTGATTCTGTGAGTTAATTAGACTAGACATGGAATTAGTTCACCAAATATTTAGATCAAATCGGCTAGTTCAATCCAATTTTTTCAACACTGGTCATGATGCACATTTTAAATAAGTAGAACCCTTTCTCCTAGGGGTGTCCAGTAAGTTTTGACCCAACTCAACTCATAAAATACAAGTTGGATAGGTTTACAGGTTAGGTTGAGTTGAAAAACACTCCGACTCATAAGGTACAAATCGGGTAGTAAGTTTAAAAAGTGACAATTCGCACAAACCCAACCCACCCAAGTAACTTTTTTTTTTCTTTTATAAAAGTCATTTAGGCATTTCAAGTTGTTTTTTTCTTATTTTTCTATAGTGTCAATTAATTTTAACTGTAGGTATTGTAGTTACATTGAGAGTGTGATCAATAAAATATTAATGTACCATTGCGACGAAAATCATCTAATGTACCATTGAGACGAAAATATAATGGACCTTTTCGATGACAAATAATATGTTAAGAAAATTGATAATGAAGTAAAAGATTATGTTAATTCATATATTATATGTGATGATATTAACTTCAGTTAATTAATGTGATTTGTTATTTATATCTTTTAAGACTTGTTAGTTTACTTTATTTTATTTTAGACTTATATTAATTTAAAAATTTGTTATATTTATTTATCTTATTTGAAACTTATCATATTTGTGTAAAATTAAATATGTAACTTTTTAATTTATTTATAATATATGTAATTTTTAATTAATATGAATTATATGTAACAAATTTTTTATTTTATATTTCAATAATTATTTTTTAAAAAAATTAATGTATGTCAAACTCACCTAATTAGATGATCGTGTAGAATCCAAAAAGGAAGCCAAGAAACTCACCTTACCCACCCCTTCAGAGATTTGAACTCGGATTACTGGATTCAGAGTCCAATGTCCTGACCACTGGACCGTTGGACCACTCTTTTAAATAAGCGCAATATTTATAATTTATCAAAATTGTAACCTATTCGTTGCTTGCGTTTGTACCGTAATACTATTTTTTGCTTTCAACGTATCAGAATGCAAGAAAAAAAAAATTAAATAACTTTTTTTAAATGTTTGTAATGTTTTATTCAATAAAAATATGATATATGTATATTTTTTTATAATTTATTAATAAAATTTTAAAAATAATAATTAAATAATTAAAAATTAAGATACATATTATATTTTTATTAAAAAATAAAATATATATTATATTTTTATTAAAAAAATACAAATACATAAATAATTTTACCTAAATTTTGTAAAAAAGAAATAACATTTTTTTGATCCTCAAATAGTTGGTCCCATCCAACATCACATTTGCTTTTTGTGAGAGGAGAGCCTCCTTCATCATGCCTTGATATTTGACAATAGTAACTTTTAATCTTTTTAAGAAAAATACTTCGTACTCACATTTATGCAAGTGTATAATAATGTGATAAAATTAGAATAAAAGTATGTAGATGATAAGAATTGATACAATTAAATGATAAAATTATGTAAATATAAAATAATATGCATATAAATATATGTAAGTAGCATTTAAAAAAAAATCCTATATAACATTTTAAGAAATGGAGCTTGACAAAATATTTTGTGGGGACAAAAATATTATTAAATTCTTCAAATTTAACTTACCAAAAAAATGGATAATTAGGATTTCAAAAGTTAAACCATGTGCCTAAAAAATCTTAGAAATCAAAAGCTCAAAGATAAATATTTTAAAGTTATATATAATATATATGCACAATCTAAATTATTCAAAAAAAAAAAGTTATAGTGGACTAAGATATTATTTAATCAATTCTGATATTCTTATCATT
Source organism: Ormosia semicastrata (assembly GCA_029884595.1). Classification (NCBI taxonomy): domain Eukaryota; kingdom Viridiplantae; phylum Streptophyta; class Magnoliopsida; order Fabales; family Fabaceae; genus Ormosia; species Ormosia semicastrata. The sequence continues at coordinate 48,320,180 of JAQQTO010000053.1, read as the reverse complement.
AATAGTGCATACATATCTTTTCACACTCTTCTTAATACCATTCATCTTACTTACATTTTCTTATCACTTTTTCTCACTTAATCACAATTACCTAAAAAAAGTGTAAAAAATGATGTTAGAACAAAAATAATATAAGAACATCATTTTTGTTATTTAATAGACTGCATTAGTTAGTTGAATGGGATTCCTCATAAAGACATGGCATTCATGTGCTCTATAGAATAAAGAAGTTATAGTAAATTTATCAATTAGATTAAGATTATAAAATATAATGATATCTTAATCAGTAATATAAGAGTTAAAGTTTGGACCAAACAATAGCTAATTACAAGAAGCATTATACAATGTTTTTTTTTCTTCTAAGAATAAGAAGCAATAGCATTATACAATACTTATGGTATATTTGGGAGTTAAGGTTTTGAAAGGAAAGGAAAGTAATGACTTATTCTTTATTTTAAGTAAAGACTCTATATTTGAGATTTTTTAAAATGAAGGAATAAATTAAAAAATGACTATATAACTTTTTAATAATCTTTTATTTATTTTTATAAATATATTTAATAATTCTCTTAATTTTAAAATGAAAAATAAGTTTTTCCTTTTCTTTCCTCAAAAACCCTTCATCCAAACATATCTTTAGTTTTTTTTTTTGGGATAAATACTAGAGTTACAGGCTCTAAAAACTCTTTAAATCAGAGAGGAGCAAGAACAGATTGTAAACATGAGAGAAAAGAGAACAAACAAGAACATATAAAACAACAAAACAAAGATCATGAACAAAACCAAGAAATTTGTTGATCCTCAAAATTAACCTAAGAATCTGCTTTATGCTTAAGGTTCATTTTTTGGTGAGCAAAACGTAGGTTCTTGAAACTTCTCTTGATAGATTGAAGCTTATTCCAAAGAAAACATAGACGCTAAGGAGCATTCTTCGCATCACCCACCCAAGATAGTGCAAGCAAATAGTTAGACACAATCAAAATTGGGTTGTGTAACAACCAAAATTTTTGAAGAGAAACTTCAAGAACAAAAATTAAGGCTTGGAAAACAACTTCAATATCATCACAAAAGTCCACAAATTTAGCATATACACACAAAGACTTTCCACACATGTCCTTAAGTACACCACCAATGACGATCTTTCTCATATTACTTCTTAAGGAGTCTTGTAAGATTCACTTGTAAACACTCATAGGCAAAGTAGACCAACGAAAAGTTTTTTGTCTTGTTAAACCAGTAGGTTGCCAACGCCTTACTTCCTGCAAATTAGACACCAATAAATCTGGAGAGAAAGGAAAAACAAAACACCACCCCTTAGTCCAATACCCAAGTCTCATTTTAACTAGGGTGTAGATCTGCTCTCAATTTAGCTCCACTTTATCAAACACCAACCTGTTTCTAGATTGCCAAATAGTCTATATAACAGCAAAAATAAGGATACTCGCATCTTTTTTTGAAACCCAAGTAAATCGATATCCACCCATGAATCAAAAAAAGTGCTTGGTTCTAAAGGGATAGACCAACTAAAATCCCACCAATCTAAATAGGAACACCATAATTTCCAAGAGAAAACACAGGTGAAAAAAAGATGTTCAATACTTTCAATGTCTAGGTTGCAAAAAGGACACCCATCATCACCTTCTTGAATCAAATTAAACTTTCTAAGACGATCTTTAGTATTTAATCTTCCCAGCAACACAAACCATACAAGTAATTCAACCCTTGGAGGAGCAAGGTCTTTCTAGACGCCTTTTGTACTATTATTAGAAAGGCACATCAAACCTGACATATTAGTTTCAGCAAACATGAAAGACTTGACTAAAAAAAAGCCTTTAGATTCAAATATCCAAAAAAGCTTGTCATCTGCCTCACTATTAAAAGAAGTCATAGATAACAATTTGTTCAACTCATTAAGTTGTTGTAGCTCCCAAACAAATAATAAATGCCTCCAAAGAAAATTCCATTTCTAAACCGAATCGTCCCACACTCCAAACTCTGAAATCACCTTTTTTTATTTTAAAGAAACAACATAGAGCCTTGGAAATTTATCTTTAAGTGGCTTATCCCCAATCCATAGGTCTTCCCAAAACAAAGAATTCCTGCCATTTCCTACATTTATCCAAATACCATTTAAATTATTTGTTTTACTTCATTTCTAAACTTTGAAAAATTACAAATTTCATACCAAGGACCACCTCTAGATGCCATCTTTTGATCAACAAGCGGCCTATCCAACTTATGGTTGTAATTAGAACATACATTCCTCTTCTATAAGGATTTATCCTCAGCATAAAAATGCCACCACCATTTAAAAAGCATAGCAACATTTTTAATAACTAAATCTACCACACAAAGACCTCCCAAACTTCTAGATTTCTGAATAAAACTCCACTCAACTAAAGGAAGACCTCTCTTATTAGGATCACAACTCCAAAAAAATCTACTTTGAAGCCTAATAATTTTTTTTAACCACAACCTTCGAAATTTTGAAAAGCCCAAGATAATATAATGGCAAACTATTAAGGACATATTTGATTAAAACAAGTCTACCTGACCTGGATAGAAGCCTCGCCTTCCATGATGCAAGCTTCTTCTCGGTCTTATCCAACATCAGTCTCCATGTTTCAAGCTTTCTCGGATTTAAGCTAAGAGGAAATTCCAAATATTTAATTGGCAAGGAAATAATCGTGCAAAATAGGCTACTACTCACATCTTCAACCCACTGCTGCGAGCAATAGAAAGGAATAAGGGCTGATTTTGCATAATTAATCTTCAACCTAGACATAACCTCAAAGCAATCCAACAATCTTCTGTAGTTAGAGATGATGTGCCCTTTGAAGGGACAAAAAACTATCGTGTCATTTGCAAATTGTAAATAAGATAGCACAACATTATCTCTCCCAATACAAACTCCTCCAACTAACCTAGATTCCTTAGCTCTCCTTACCATTAGCTCTCCATACCATCTGATTAAGAACTTCTGCAACTAGGACAAATAAGAAAGGGGATAAAGGGTCACTTTGCCATAGTCCATGCTCCATATTAAAAGGCTCTGTTGGTGATCCATTTACCAAAATTGACATAGAAGCAGTTGAAATACATTGAGATACCCATCTTCTCTATTTGTCCCCAAAGCCCATAATTTTTAAAATATGATCAATGAAACTCCATCTAACTGAATCATAAGATTTTTGAAAATCAAGCTTCAAAAGAGTTGCAGAGACCTTATTTTTTTTTAATCTAGTGAACTACTTCACTAGCTATGAGTGCCCTATCAAGAACCAGCCTTCCACTAACAAAAGTACTTTGAGTCTCACCCACTAAGTCTGGCAAAACCTTTTTTATCTGTCCAGCTAGAATTTTGGCAATTACCTTGTATACACAATCAACCATATTGATAGGTCTGAACTTCGACATACTGCTTGCACCCTCTATTTTTGAAATCAAAGCCACCTAAGTCATATTCACCTTTTTTGGAAGAAAGCCCAAAGAATTCAATAATAAAATTGGAAAAGTTTTCACCAATCACATTCTACATGCTTTTTATAAACTTTAAGTTAAAACCACCATACCCAGGTGATTTCGTAGGATCATAGCACCAGACATCATTTTTTATCTCTTCTACAGTTGGCATAACTTCTAAAGAGAGGGCTTGATCACAAGAAATACAAGGTAACATACCTTCTTGAAGCTCAATTTGTGGCAACAGGTCCTGTTTGTATAAGTCTTTGAAGAATTTTCTTGCCTCTTTTTTGATATGCTTTGGATCCTGAAAGACTCGTCTCACAACCTTTAATTTAAGGATCTATTTTTTCTTTCTTCTTTGTCATAGTCAGTGCATGAAAATATTTTGTATTTCTATCTGACTCCTTAATGAACTTATCTCGAGATAATTGTCTCCAGTAATTTTCTTTTTTCCTATACCATATATCCAATTGACTTAAAAGGGCTTTCCTCCTATCCTCATTAACTTTATCAAGGTTTTCATCCTCAGCCAAAGAATCAAGTCTACACGCTTCTGCCTCCAAGAGGTTAATAGAATTATCAATATGGCAAAAAAACATCCTTATTCCACTTTCTTAAAGGAATCTTCAGCCCCTTCAATTTTTCACCAACTGATGTATCTCTCAGATTCTTCCTTTCTACCTCTACCTTTTTAGCAAAATCCTTATGGGAAAACCATACATCTAACAATCTAAAAGGCTTCGGTCCCCACTTTAAACTCTCTGATTCGAGCATTAAAGGAGAATGGTTCGATACAAACCTTTTTAAGCCCCACAACTTTAAATCCTTAAATTTTACATTTCATTCACTTTCAACAAAAACACAGTCCAATTTACTCTGTGATCTTCCTCTAGACCATATGGATTTCCTTCCAATGAGAGGAATATCTATTAGTCCCATATTTTGCACCTACTCAGCAAAGTCTAAAATACTTGGAGTTATAACACACCCAGCTTTTCTTTCTTTAGGCAGCAGAACTTCATTAAAATCACTCATTATCAACATAGGAGCCAAAGCCACTCGTTTAAGATCTAGCAATTCTTGCCAAATTATACTTCTTTCACTACGAGTGTGAAAACCCTAAACGAAGATGACAGCACAATGGAAATTCTTTTCATGTATCACATATTCCACACAAATCCATCTTTGACTTTTGACAATATTATTTTGCTTAAAGAACTTTTTCTCCCACACACAAATTAGACCCCCACTCCCATTCACAGTATCCATTGCATACCACTCATAATTAACCAAACCCCAAAAACTTCAAATTTTATGGATAGAAAGTTGAGATTGTTTAGTTTCAACAAGACCCAAAAACAAAATTTATTTTTCAGCCACCAACTTTTTCACAGAAGAACATTTCCCCCCACCTCCAATTCCTTTAATATTCCAGCATATAATTCTCATAGAAAAAAATAGAAAGCACACCTAAAAACAAAGAGCTCAAAGCCTCTCCCATGCCCCTCTCCTCTTTAAAGCTTTCTTACAACCTTCATTCCGCGACTTCCTAGCATTTAGGAGAGCTAGGATCGTTTCCTCTTCATTTGCTGATACTAGACCAACCTTTTTCCCCAACTCCCACGTTTGTTGAGCTTCCACGATATCCTCTTCATGATCAACCTGTTCAGCGTTCACGAAGGAAGGTGCTAGAACTTCTACTGTATTTGGTTCCATTCTGTTTTGATTCAAGCTTTGTTTATAATTTTTTTGATGTGATATCTTTATCCCCATTTAGCACTAGCCTAAATCCTAGAGGAAACACTTGAGAAGCTACACTCTCAGCCACACTAAAATTATTGGGGCTAGAATCCATTTCACAAACTGCCAACCTTTCAGCTCTTATAAGATATGGGCACTTATTTATGTTAGGCCCAATAGAGACCACTTGCAATGCAGCAACAACATCTTTAGTTCTTCTATCATCACCCAACGATGTCGTATGCGTTATCTCAGGAGAGAAACCTTTATTCAACATTAATTGGTCTTCACTGAAATCTTCAATCTGGCATTGATTTTCATCCCGCTTCAAGTGACCAATAACCATTTCCAATGCACCATTACTAACTTGATTCCCATTGTCCAATTCATGTTCTTCCCTTAAAGCCGTGGCAGAAGGAGTTGTCAGAACAACCAATTTGACTTCACCGGCAGAGTCTTCGTCCATACCTCCATGCTTGGAAGGCTCCATCAAATTGCAACTCTGTTTTGAATTGCAGCTGATCTTATTCCACACATTCACTACATCTCTACTAACTTCCTTAACATAAACATCAAAGCTTTTACCTCCATTGATAGATAAATCTAACCTTCAATATATGGCCAATATAACATGTTAATGAGGATTTTTGCATATCCGAAAGAAATGACAGATTTAGTGTCTCTGTCAACGCATACAATCTCTCCCCAACAATCTCTAATTTTTCTAAGATTATCACCAGACCATGCATAGGGAGGAATACCAAGGCATTCAATCCACACTCTCTTGGTTAGACAAAATTCTTCCTCAGACCATATTCTATAATCATAAAAGAAATTCTTCAACAAATCCACCCCTGAAGCTAATGCTTCCTCCATATCTTCCTTGGATGAAAAAGTCAAGAGAACCTTATACTTGCCCATATCTTGTACATTTGAGATTGAAGACCACTCACTGATTAGCTTTGCAGCCAATACATCAATATCAATGGGATAAGAAGTTTCACCAACTTTACTTTTTTGCAGCCACCCCAACTTGTCTTCGCAAACTTCTCCTTCAACGACCTTTGTCTCCTTTTCTGGAAAGTCTTCACATCTTCGATCAATTCTTCCATTCCTCACTCCTACCTATTTTCCTTCCCCTGTTGTCCTGTTGCACAGTAGCATTGGTCTCAACTACCTCTCTATAAGATCTCCCATCCTTGAATTTCAGCCAACTTTCTTTTCTAGGCTTTGCTAAGACTTGTTATGGGACCTTATTATTCACCACTTTCTTCTGGGGTATCCTCCTTGAGTAGGGTGCCTCTTTTACTGCTATTGTGTTGCCCCTAATCACTAAACCATTTAATCCGTCTATTGCTTTCAACGCCTCATTTCTCCAATTGAAATGAACAAATCCAAAAGGCATGTCACTATTTTTTCTCTTTTTCATGGATAGGTATACATCTGCAATCTTTTCTTCATGTTTAAATAATTACCAAAGTCATAATCTAGACATTGACAAGGGTAAGTTATCAATGAATAGAGTAGTTGTATTTCCTTCCACTGATCGTACATGGGTTCTTTGACCTTCCCTCCACACACTTCTCCTCCTGCTCACGCCTTCTCCTTTTGCTCTCATCTCTTATTCTTCAAGAGACACTACTTTTAATTAAAACTTTTATTTTCCCAAACATACCTTTAGTAACACTAACTTCTAAAGAAAAGTAAAAAAAAAAATGATTTTGGGGGAGGAGAGTTGCCACATATACCCCTATGAAGATTCGCTGATGAATTTAATTAAAAATATGAAAAATCAAAATAGTTATGTTCTGAACAAAGTTTAGAGGATTACCTGAGTAGGTAGTTGAAGGTGGAAACCTCCACGGCATGGCAGCAACTACAGTAGTGGGAGGAGGTGGGTATCTGCAAAATGTACTATGATACTCAAGTTAGATTATACACGAGGATGGTAGTGTATAGAATTAGATTAGATGCATGCCTTTGAGACCTTGTAGGATATTTATAGAAGCGTCTTGGGTGTTAAGAATCATAGTTCAATCTGAATTGAATGTTATTATTTAGGATCAGAATTCATGATATTGTTATATCTTATAACTAATTTTCCTATTTATATGAGATGTAATTAGTATTCATATCTATGAAAGATTCTGTGAGAGATTTACTCCTCATAAATAAGTAGATGCATTTATCTAATAAAGCACATAAATATCTCGATACTATTATGATAGCAATATAATTTATTCATTTAATAATCATCTCACTAGGCTTCTTAAGGTTCAATCGGGTTTAATTAAGTTGGTTTTTTCACATTTTTTTATGTTGAGCTTAATTGGATCATTGAATGAATTATTGTATGAATTGAGGTTAATTTGTCTATTTGGCATCGTTCAGTAAATAGGCTATAATCTGAGTTACAAATATTTGATTGATGTGATTCTTATCTTGTAGAAAAGCTAAGACAATTCTCTAAAACTTTCATGAAGACCTCAAGAGTTGAATCACACGTTTGGACAATTTAAATTAGAGTTGAAGTAAGAACTAAAGTGTTGATCCTGATAGGTTGACCTCTACGCATTCATCAGTTCATTTCTTGAGCTATAAGAGTTCAATTGACACCAAACGAAATTCGAATGAAATCTAAGACCCAAATCTACAACTTTCAAGAGAAAAAAGAGCTTAATCAGATGTCTAGAAGGTCATATTAGGCCTAGAAGTCAGAACAGAGGTGCTGTTGCTAGAACCCAAACACGGTGCAAAGATTCGGTCATATCTTGGCCTGTAGAAGTCAAATTGGGCTAAAATCGATGACATTGGAAAGCTGAGACAAAACCATTCAACTTTCATATGACCACTTATGCAATAGGTGACATTATGACAAAGTTATAATCGTGTGAAGACAACTGAATTGGTTGAGTGGGGAGACAAGCATGGCAATAATTTTCTACTCATCCACTCACTCATTAAACAACTCTATTATCATGTTTCACTCATCCACCCACTCATCCACCCACTCATTAAATAACTCCCTTATTATTTTGTGCCATTAATACTCTATAAAGGGCACCATTGGTTGCTCATTAGAATTATCTTAGTTTAGATATTAAGATACTATTGTATTATTTGTTTCTCTTGTTGTAGTTTTCTTTTGTTAAATAAAAATTATGTTCGTCTTCTTCTTCTTATCTTTTTCTTCTTCTTGTTTATGAGTAACTAATTCTCATTTTGCTTGGGTGAAAGAGTGAAGCTTTTGGTAATGAAATAAGGTTAGATTAATCTCTTTCTTGTGCTTGAATGTTATATTATCAAGTGGTCATTATATGTGTTATATTTTATTTCTAATCAATTTAGAAAGCCTCCTTGTAAAGTGAAGATCATGATTTGTTGTAGACAAGAGATTGACACAATGAATGCTTGAACCCATTTACAAATATTGGTGTTAGTGGATAATTAAAGAAACTATAATATAATTACATATATAATCTTAAATGAACTTTGAATGTTGTATTTTTCGATTGGAACCTCTGTTATGTGTGGATTCTAATCGAGTTCTAAAAAGAATTAATATTGTCCTTAATTTACTTACCAAGAGTGGATCTCCTATCCTAAGCAAATCTTTTTTAATTATGAATAAGTTTTATCACCTTTATCATTATGACAAATCATTTCCTTATCTCAAAGAATTTTTCTTCATCAATTTCTTATGGATCGACCTCGGACTCCCGATAATTTATTACTTGAGACAACCTGCACTTGGGTTTTCAACAATACAAATTTCGCATCAAGTTTTTGGTGCCGTTTCCGGTGACTTGATTTGAAGAAAAAAATTATTGAGGTTCTCTTTCTTTAAGTAAACTTTATCATCTGATATATTATTTCCCTACTCTTTTAATTTTCTAGTTATATTATATTTGATTACTGGTTTATACCACCTACTTGTGCATTTTCTTTTATATTTTAAGTCACTTATTTATGCTTAATTGATATCGTGATTCAAATTCTAGTCATTTGGTTAAAACTAATCTAAGTACTTTATATATTGATCTGTTTGAATTACAACCACACACATTAAACATAATAACTGAAAATAAAAGTGTACATTATGAACATGAAAATCAATCATTGCAAACTATGCGTGAATATTTGCAACCATCTCAAAATTCTAGTCTATCATGTTTTATCTTTCCACTCAATGCTAAAAATTTTAGATTTAAGCCAGGTATGATTTCATTACTTCTTAATTTCTATGGTTTAGAATCTAAAAGTCTATATTTACATTTAAAAGAATTTGAGGAAGTATGTATCACTTTCATTGATCAAAATTGCACTGAAGAGATTGTTAAACTTAAATTGTTTCCTTTTTCTTTAAAAGATAAAGCAAAAACTTAGCTTAACGCTTTGAAACCATGATCAATTGGCATATGACAAGAAATGAAAAGTGAGTTTTTAAAGAAATTTTTTCAACACATAAAACTAATACTTTGCAAAGACAAATCTAATTTTTTTTCTAAAATTCAATTGAAGCATATTTTCAAAGTTAGGAACATTTTGAAGATTTGTTAAATTCTTGCCCACATCATGGTTTTGAAAAATGTCGCACTATAAATTTTTCTATGAATGGTTAATACCTGAAACCAAACAATTCGTGGAAACAATGTGCAATGATGAGTTTCTTGATAAAGAACATGAAGAAGCTTTAGAATATTTAGACTATTTGGCTAAGAATTCTCAATCTTGACATGGTACTAATCCTTCTGAAAATTCAATTAGATCTAACCTTGCAAGTGCTAGTAAAGGAAATTATCACCTTAGTCAAGAAGAAGATCTAAATTCTAGGTTCGCCAGTTTGGCGAGAAAGATTGAAGCCACAAAATCAGGGAAAGTAAAAGAAATCAAATCTGTACAAAATGAAGAAATTTGTGGCATTTGTGATGAATTAGGACACTCAACAAATGAATGTCCAAAAATTCCCGATTTTAAAGAAGTTGTGCATGAGCAAGTAAATGCAATGAACAATTTTAAAAAGTCATTCACCTTTTCTTTTTCAGATTTATATAATCTGGGATGAAGAAATCACTCGAACTTCAGTTGGAAGACTAATAATCATGCACAATTTATGAAACCACCACCTCTTCAAGAACAACTAGACTCTCAAAATTCTCAAGGATATGCACCTCACGTCCTACCATATAGGAAAAATCTTGAAGCAACATTGCATGCATTCATGGAAAAGTAAGAGACTATTAATAACCAAAACACTCAAGTTATGATTGACATAAAAGATACCCTTGCTAAATTTACTTCTGCACTCACCATTCACGAGAAAGGAAAATTTCCTTCTTAACCTCAACCAAATCCCAAATATCAGTACAGTCTAAATAAGGGTAGTTCAAAAAGCCAACAAATAGATTAAGTTAAGTCAGTGATAACTCTTAGGAATAGAAAAGTTATTGCAAATCAAATTCCCGAACCTTGTGAGAGAGATGATGAATCAATCCCCCAAGATAAGGAAGAGATTGATAAGCCACTTGGCCAAAAGAAGACCGAACTCTCGCCTTCACTCCCATTTCCTCAAGCATTAAATAATTCAAGAAAATTGAACCACAACACTGAAATTTTGAAATTTTTAAACAATTAAATATCAATATTCCTCTGTTAGATGCTATCAAATAGGTTCCTTCTTATGCCAAATTTTTGAAGGACTTGTGCACTATTAAAAGGAAACTAAATGTGAAAAAGAAAGCCTTTTTGGCTGAATAGGTAAGCTTCATTCTTCAGAATAATAATGCCTTGAAATATAAAGACCCTGGTTGTCTTACAGTTTCATGCATTATTGGAGAACATAAAATTGAACAAGCCATACTTGATCTTGTTGCTAGTATTAATTTGCTTCCATATTCAATTTATCAGCAACTCAACCTGAGTGAGTTAAAATCAACTTCTATAATTCTTCTACTTGCCAATAGATCAATTAAAATTCTAAAAGGAATAATAGAAGATTTGTTAGTACAAATTGATAAATTCATATATCCTGTGGATTTTATTATCTTAGAAATTGAACCTATGGTTAATAGTTACAAGTCAATTCCTGTTATTTTAGGTCACCCATTTTTAACAACATCTAATGCTTTAATAAATTACAAAAATGGAGTGATGAAGTTAACATTTAGAAATATGATATTAGAGCTTAATGTTTTCAACATGTGCAAGTAACCACAAGAAGTCCATGATGAAAAGGAGGAAGTTGAAGGGATTGAGGCCATTATAGATGATTATCTTCAAACCAAGAGCTCTTCTGATCCATTATAAATTTGTTTGATCAATTCATTTGACTCAGGTATGCAATTAGATGATGATATTTCTAAAATATGTTCTTTGCTTGATTGTATACAAGTGATGGAATACAATGGATGGAAGTCGAGATTCGAAGAGTTAAAACCCATGAATGATAATACCCATGAAGAAGTACCCACACTGGAACTAAAGCCATTACCTGCTAAGTTGAAGTACACATTTATGGGAGAAGAGCAAAGTTTTTCAGTGGTAATTTCGTTGACCCTTACTAGAGAACCAGAAGGTATATTAGTAGAAGTACTTAAAAGGCATAAAAATACAATTTGATGGACATTAAAGGACATAAAAGGCATTAACCATTAATTTGTACACATAGAATACATTTAGATGATAATGCTAAAACATCATAACAACCTCAAAGAAGATTAAATCCACACATGAAAGAGATAATTAGAGCTGAAGTTATCAAATTACTTGATGTTGGAATTATCTACCCTATTTCTGATAGTCAGTGAGTAAGTCCTACACAAGTTGTACCTAAGAAATCTGGAATAACAGTGGTTAAAAATAAAAAAGATGAATTAATACCTATGTGAATCTCATCCAATTGGCATATGCATATTTATTTTAGAAAATTAAATGCTGCTACTAGAAAAGATCATTTCCCCTTGCCATTCTTGATCAAATTCTAGAAAAGGTAGCAAGACATCCCTACTACTGTTTTCTTGATGGTTATTCGGGTTATTATCAAATACCCATTGCATTAGAGGATCAAGAAAAGACTACTTTTACATGTCTCTTTGACACTTTTGCATATAAAGGAATGCCTTTTGACCTTTGTAATGCTCCAGCAACATTTCAAAGATGCATGTTAAGTATTTTTAGTGACATAGTTGAACATTATTTAGAGCTTTTCATGGAAGACTTGACAATTTTTGAAAATTCATTTGAAATTTATTTTGATAATTTGAAAAAAGTTCTTAAAAGATGTAAAGAAAAAGGACTTCTGTTAAATTGAAAAAAATGTCATTACATGGTTACTTCAGGAATAGTGTTAGGTCATGTGATATCTTCTAAAGAGATTGAAGTTAATAAAGTCAAAGTTGAAATAATTGCTCATTTGTCTTCACATAAAATAGTTAGGGAAGTTTGTTCATTTTTAAGACATGCAAGATTTTACAGAAGATTCATTAAGGACTTTAGTGCTATATCTAGACCATTATGTAATTTTCTAATAAAAGATGCATAATTTGATTAGACTTAAGAATGCCAATTTTTTTTTGAAAAATTAATTGGTCTTCTGACATCATCTCCTATTATGCAAACCCCTGACTAGTCTTCACCTTTTGAGTTGATGTGTGATGCTAGTTGTTGAAGATCAAAACAAATTCGGCAAGTGCACCGAATCGCAACAAGTAATATAATGATGAGAAAAGAGATATCGTCTCCACAAGGATTGTAGTTGTTTATCAAAGCAAAAGAAAAGATTGTTTTTACTTGAACTGAAAATAAACTTTTGGTAACTTGGAATATATTAGTTTTAAACAAGTATAAGTGGAATGAAATAAAAACAGAACAATTAACAAATTAAAGAATATTTTTAGATTTTTAAGGAGAAGAAAATCTATTGAGAAAAGCGGTTAGGGTCCGAATCCCATTGTTTACCCTCTTTTGCTACTGATTTACTCTCAATACAAGTGATAATCATACATTTGAAGTTCCAATTAATAATTTAGACTTAGATCAATTCCTTGATTCAAAGCCCCTTTAACCCAAAATACAATTCCCAATTCCTTAGGTAATTGTTAATTCAGATTAAGCATTAATAGCAATGATTTCATGGAACACATAATTACAATGATATATTCCTATATTCAATCATAATCATACCAACCCAACTCAGTTCCAGCATTACAACTAATTTTCCAATTAGAAGAAATACCCAAATTCAAACCAATAGTGATCAAGCATTGATTAGCATTAAGCAAAGAGTAGAGTGCTCAAATACATGAAATTAACTTGTAAAGAAATAGTAAAATAGATTACATAAGAGTATTCACAATGTTCATCTGACCCTAGCTCAAAAAGATCTAGCTACTCATGATAGAAGAAGAAGAGATGAGAGAAATCAAACAAATGGAAGAGGAAGAAGCCATTGATCCTTCAAAATCTTGTTCCCAAGCTTGAACAATCAATGGAGATGGAAGAAGATGAAACCCTAGCAGAGCTCTGGGTAAAACCCCAATATTTCAGAGTCCAGAAAAAAAACAAAAAGAAAAGATGCGTAACAAAAGTTTCGTCTGGCTATTTAAAATTGGCTGGATAACGGCCATCGCCTTGTGATGGCCCCTCATCGCCTCGTGATGGCCCGTGCGATAACAAGACTCACAGTAGCTTCAAAAGTCCTTCCATCCAGCAGCTCGCCTCGTGATGGATGTTCCTCACCTCGCGATGGCTCGCATTATCGCCTCGCGATGGAAGACTATCGCCTCACGATGGCACGACTGGAACGAAGCCTATAATCCTTTCATTCATCTTTTCGCCTTGCGATGGAGAACTGTCGCCTCGCGATGGCGCGACTGGAAGCTTCGCCTTGCGACACTGATTCATCGCCAGGCGACGAACTGAGTAAGCAACTCTTTTCCTTTCTTTTAAGTTAAATTCAAACCTGTTTCAATCAAAGATTTAAATCTCATTAGTCAGTGAACACAAAAACCTATAATACTCAAAAACAATGAAAACTTATCTAAATTCTACCTAAATTCTTTAATTCTAAAACTAATTTGACCTAAAAACTTACTTGTGCTAGAGATTCAACACTAGTCATTTAATTATTGGTGCTGTTTTAGGCTAAAGAAAGGAAGGTAAGCCTCATGTAATTTATTACGCAAGTCAAATTTTAAATAGTACATAAATGAATTATACCACTACTGAAAAAGAACTACTTGCCATAATTTTTACAATGGACAAATTTTGGGCTTATTTAATTAGAAATTCTACTGTTGTTTTCACTGATCATGCTGTTGTTAGATATTTAATGTCTAAGTAGGACGCTAAACATAGGTTGATATGATGGATTTTGTTACTTCAAGAATTCAACATTACAATAAAAGATAAGAAGGGAGCCAAAAATGTTGTTGTAGATCATTTGTCCAGACTTATGACAAACTCGCCTTTTGATATCATACCTATTAATGATTCTTTTCTTGATGAATTTTTATTTTCTGTCAATTCCATGCCTTGGTTTGCTAACATTGTCAATTTTCTTGTAACAGAAAAGATGCCGCCTCAATGGATGCACTAATACAGAAAGAAGTTTTTGACTGAGATGAAAAAAATTTATTGGGATGACCCATATTTGTTCAAATATTGTCCTGATCAAATCATTCGGAGATATGTACCTGACAGTGAGGTAGGTAGTGTCATTAAAATTTGTCACTCAAAAGCATTTAGATGTCACTTTTCTTCAAAGAAAACAACTGCGAAAATCTTGCAATATAGATTTTGTTGGCCAACTTTATTTAAAGATAGGTATACATTTTGCAAAAGTTGTGAAAATTATAAAAAATTAGGTTCCATTTCTAAACGAAACATGATTCCTCTGAACCTTATAATTGTCATTGAAATTTTTTATTATTGGGGAATTGATTTCATGGGTCCATTTCCATCATCATTTGGATTTGTGTATATTTTGGTTATAATTGATTATGTCTTAAAATAGATTGAGGCGATTCCATGTCGACATAATGATCATAAAACTGTTCTTAAATTTTTAAAAGAAAATGTCTTGAGTCGATTTGGAATCCCTCGAGCTATCATTAGTGATGGGGGAACACATTTTTGCAATAAACCATTTGAATCATTAATGAAGAAATATGACATTACCTACAAAATTGCCACCCTTTATCACCCTCAAACAAGTGGCATGTAGAATTAGCAAATAGGGAGATTAAACAAATTTTGAAAAAAATGGTTAACCCAAATTGTGAAGATTGATCTTTAAGACTAAACGATACATTTTGGGCTTACCGTACTGCTTTCAAAACATCTTTAGACATGTCACCATATCGGTTAGTCTATGAAAAATCTTGTCACTTGCTTGTAGAACTTGAGCATAAAGCATTTTGGGCCATTAAAACTTTCAACCTAAACCTTGATGGTGCTTGTAAGTTATGCAAATTACAATTAAATGAACTTGAGAAATTGAGAAATGATGCATATGAAAATTCAAAGATTTATAAAGTTTGAGCAAAAGCTTTTCATGACAAATCAATTTTGAGAAAATCTTTTGAAATTGGTCAAAAAGTTCTACATTATAATTCTCATCTTCATATATTCCTGAAAAATTAAGATCTAGGTGGAGTGGCCCTTTTGTTTTCAAACATGTGTATCCTCATGGAGCCATAGACATTGAGAACTCTAAGAATAGTAATGCATTTAAGGTCAATAGACAAAGACTCAAACCATTTCTGGAAACTCAAGTTGTTAAGGTAAAATTCATCTCACTTTTCAAATCCTTGTTATGAGAAGAATTTATTTTAATTTTGTTACTTTTTTTGCAGTTCTTTGTGATACCGGTTAAGTGGCGGATAACGGTACTTTGTAGCTCTTAAGTCAGTTTATTTTTCAGTTTTTCATAATAACTGATTCATTCTCCTTTAAAATGAATGTCATTCTCTCAAATTTAAGAACATATTTTCCTTCTTTTCCTCAAAATGTTTTAACAAAAATCTACAAAGCTAGTTGTGAAAGATTGAGAATGTTAATGCATAAGGGCATCCCGGAAGATATACGCTGGATAATCAAAGCAAAGGTCCATTTAGCAGGTAAATTTTCAAATTCATTTGACTCATACATGTCAGGTCTTAGTAAAAGTTCGTATTCTAAAAGGGGAAGAGCAAAAAAATTACAAGTTTGTCACAAATATACATGATAGAATTGTAACAAGCGATGTCGTTCTTTGGAGATGGCTTCCACAAACTGAGAAGATAAAATATACTTTATTAAGAATGGACTGAGTAAGGAGTTATTAGATGATATCTTATTAACTCTTGAGATGCATTCTTATGGAGTTGTGTATCGTGAACTTCTTAATTTATTGAATCTCTTCAGGGATGAATATAAATGTTACAATCTTGGGAATTTGACTCTAAAAGATCCTATTTGCCAATTTATAAGAAAATTGGATGAGAAGTTTATCCTCGACTCATAAAAGGTGTTTAAACCGTTATTGAAAATAAAACTAGCGGAAGATATGAGCCACAATCATAACAATATGTATGTTATTATCTTATTCATCTAAAAAAAGAAAGGGTAAAACTTCAATTGTACTTGGTCTTTAATTAGATTAGGAGTCCCGGGCAGATGCCGTCCTATCATAGACTCAGGAGGTGACCTTCGCACGCTGGTATGTAAATAAGGTTCGTGTGCTATGCTCTGTAGAGAGTCACGTGCTACATTCCCAGTTCTTGGAACCTAGGCTCTGTAGTGCTGTTGGACTGAAAGAGGAGTCCCATCTTTGCTATGAACGTAAACAACTACTGAGCATTATCTTGTACTTAACTGTATGAGCTCTGATGCGCTAGGTCATGCCGAGGGTGTCGAGCACTCACGAATGCCAGATTATATAGTCTAACGAGTACATAACTTCCTAGGGTGTAATTCTAGCCTAGGCAAAGATATGAAGCCATGTCTTGTGAGGATGGACTGCACTCATGACGTGCAGTATAAAGATACGCCATGACAAATGTATTGGTGATACACAGTATAAAGATATGTCATCTTTGTTGAATAAATGGGCATGAGAGCCTAGCCTATAGTTTTGGATTGGTTCCAACTCTCGTTTTATTAAAAAAAAGATATAAAAATATAAAAATAAAATTAAAAAATTAAAAATTAAAAAAATATATGTTTCTTAATTTTAAACTTTTTTGACAACAGCCAGCCTATCTATATAGGTGCTATCATTACACTTTTTATTCTTTTCCCTATTTAAACACTCCATTTTCTTTATTTTCATCCAACTCATAATCATTCAAAGGGAGGGTGAGTATAGAAATGGATGAAGCTTCTATTTATCAATTTACAAATATCTATGTATTTTGTGGGTCATGTTTTGGGAAGGGTACAGAGTTTGTAGAAGCAACAGGCACTCTTGGTCGAGCGCTCGCTGTGAGAAAAATTCATGTAGTATATGGAGGATGTAGCATTAGGTTAATAAGGGTTGTATCGATCACTGCACGTCTAGGAGGCAGTCAGGTTTTAAGTATCATTCTTAAAGTTTTAACTCAAAGGAACATCATTGTAAAGACAATTGGGAAGGAATTACGAGTATCAACTATGCATGGACGAATGGCAAAAATACTTGACAATTCTGATGCATTCATTGCCTTTTTAGGTGGCTATAGTACTTTGACAGAAGTTTTTCAAATTATCTCTTTGGCCCAACTGAACATCCACCATAAACCTATATATTTATTGAATGTTAATAATTTCTTTGATGGTTTGTTATCTTTTCTTGACCATGCTACGGAACAGAACTTTATCACACATTCAGCCAAGAATATCCTTGCCTTTACTTCCACTGTCGATGAGTTAATTAATAAATTACAAGCTTTTGTTTATGAACATGATTCAGGAATAACTCAGATTGATTAGTCAGAGGGAAGTAGCAAGGAACATGGATTTGATCTGACACTCCGTTTATAACTTACCTTTACTTTTAGTTTTATTTATCATACTTTTTTATGTTTAAATTTGTGTTAGAATTCTCTTTTCCATAATAGCCACAACATGTAATATTTTATCATTTACTCATCTATATTTTAACATTGAGGATAATGTTGTGATCTGATTGGGGAGAAGAATAGTTGACATAAAAAAAAATTGTCAGCAACTTACTAACAGTAAAACCAATTAAGTATGGCAGAGTAAAGAGTAAATTTTACTCTTAAAGTAATTTTACTCTTGATACGCATCTAAATTGGGGAAGTAACTATTTAATGTAGAAGTAGCAATTGAAATTTAGGGATCATAGCATTATTGAATAAATTATCTTTTTTCTTAAATTTCACAAGCTTAGTTTTGGATGTTGAATTGGTGGATTAAAAATGATAGATGTATGTCTTGTGAGATTTTGAGCCTATTAATAAATGGATTGAACATTTGCACCATTCTCTTCTTTCTTGTGTGATTTTCACTCATGGAATTGTTACTCTAGAACTTGCTTTGACTCTATTTGATGCTACATTTTCACATGCATACATAAACATGATTGAGACATTTTTCTTGAAATAGCTGCTTTAACTAAATAACCAACTTTGCATATTTTTCCTTGCTTAACTCCTTTGAGCTTATTTGATCATTCCTTATTTCTAGCTCATTACATGCCTTAAATAAAAAACTATGTCCTTACCCAACCTTGGGGAATAAGAGAGCATTGACTTTGTTATTGGATGAGTTCTTGAACAAGTGTGGGGTGTGTATGCAAAATGATTGGTAAAAAAAGAAAGAGTGGCCAATTGAAAAAAAAGTAAATATATATATATATATATAGAGAGAGAGAGCGAGAGCGAGAGAGAGAGAGAGAGAGAGGCCAACAAGGCAAAAATGGAAGGGAGAAGAATATGTAAAGGAAATTTGCATTATGTTTAGTTGGGATGAACTTTACATGTTTGTTAATTGAACTTAACCCTAATGCTCTTTTATTCTCTTTAGTATTTAACTTGTCATATCCATATTACTCCCTTCCTTTACCTTGACCCCATTACAACCTTAAATAAAGTCCTCTTGATTTGTGTGTGCATGTGTTTCGAGTAGTGAAGAAGTAGAAGATAAGCAAGCTTATGGTAGTATAATTTTTCATGGGTTTAATAGAGTGAAATACTTACCTTTCAAACACATGAGGGATTAAGAGTAAATCTTGTGAAGATCTATCATTCTTGAATCATGTTTTTCAATTGAAGTTTCATTGTTTGTTGGTTTGAGATGTGAATAAACGTTACCTCATAAATGTTTAGATCCTTTGAATCTTTGATTGCTCTTCTTGCTTATAAACTTTTGCATTCTTGAATATTATTGGAAATTGAATCTTTTAGAGTTTTTAAGTTTTGATTTTGTGTTGTTTTTCCTTGTTCTCTAGCTTTGGTCTTATGTGTTTTGCCCGGAAGTACAAAAGTTAAGTGTGAGGGAATTTGATAGTAGTATATTTTATTCATTTAATAATCCTCTCACGGGGCTTCTTAAGGTTCAATTGGGTTTAATTAAGTTAGTTTTGTCATATTTTATGATATTGAACTTAATTGGATCATTGAAGAAATTATTGCATGAATTGACCTTAATTTGTCTATTTGGTAGTGTTCAGTAAATTAGCTATAATATGAGTTACAAATATTTGATTAATGTGATTATGGTCTTTTAGAAAAGTTAAGAAGGTTCTCTACAACTTTCATGAAGACCTCAAGAGTTGAATCACATGTTTGGATAATTTAAATTGGAGTTGAAGTAAGAATTAGAATGCTGATCTTGACAGCTTGACCTCTACGCATTTATCAGCCCATTTCTTGAGCTATAACAGTTCAATTGACACCAAACCAAGCTTAAATGAAATCTAAGACCAAATTTACAATTTTCATGAAGAGCTCAAGAGCTTAATTGGATGTCTAGTAGGTCATATTGGACCTAGAAGTCAGAACAAATGTGCTTTTGTTGGAACCCAAACATGG
Source organism: Ormosia semicastrata (assembly GCA_029884595.1). Lineage (NCBI taxonomy): Eukaryota > Viridiplantae > Streptophyta > Magnoliopsida > Fabales > Fabaceae > Ormosia > Ormosia semicastrata. Next base: position 48,299,961 of record JAQQTO010000053.1, on the reverse strand, counting down.
TGCAAAGATTTGGCCATATCTTGGGCTGTAGGAGTCAGATTGAGCTGAAGCTAGTGACATTGGAAAGCTAAGATAATACCCTTCAACTTTCATGAATACTACTTATGCAATAAGTGACGTTATGATAGAGTTATAGTCATATAAAGACACCTGAATTGGTTGAGTGGGGAGACAAGCATAACAATAATTTTCCCTCATCTACCCACTTATTAAACAACTCTATTGTCATGTTCCACTCATCCACCCACTCATTAAACAACTCCATTGTCATTTTGTATCATTCATGCTCTATAAAATGCACCATCAGTTGCGCATTTGAATCATCTTGGTTTAGAGATCAAGATCTTGTTCATGTATTATTTGTTTATCTTGCTGTAATTTTCTTTTGTTCTAAATAGAAATTATATTCATCTTCTTCTCCTTCTCTCTTTCTTTCTTCTTATTTATAAATAAGTAATTCTCATTTTGTTTGGGTGAAAGAGTGAAGCTTTTGGTAATGAAATAAGGTTAGATTAATCGCTTTCTTATGATTGAGTGTTATATTATCAAGTAGTCATTATATATGTTGTATTTTGTTTTCAATCAATTTAGAAACCCTCCTTGTAAAGTGAAGATCTTGATTTGTTGTAAACAAGAGATTGACACAATGAATGCTTGAACTCATTTACAAGTGTTGATGTTAGTAGATAATTAAAAGAACCATAATATAACTATATATATAATCTTAAAAGAACTTTAAATGCTGTATTTTTCGATTGAAACTTTCGTTATGCGTGAATTCTAATTGAGTTATAAAAAAAATTAATATTGTCCTTAATTTACTTATCAAAAGTGGATCTCTTAACCCAAATAATTTTTTTTTAATTGTGAATAAATTTTATCACCTTTATCATTGTGACAAATTCTTTTTTTACCTCAAAATTTTTTTCTTCATCAATTCTCTATGAATCGATTTTAAACTCTCAAAAATTTATTACTTGAGATAATTTACATTTAATTTTATAACAATACAAATTTTGTATTATATTTTAATAGACCGAGTTGCTACTAAACATCCAAAATCCGTTCTAGAGCAAGTTACTTAATAGAATAAGTAAAAAGTTCAAATATACTCCAATTTGTAATGAAAAGTTGTTTATAATATTTTTTTTTAGCTAAGTAAAAAATATTATTAAGTTTACAAGCATCCAAATGGAGCAAAGAAACAATGAAGTCCAGTGGCCTTATCCACTCAAGAAATCAACTCACACTCCCTGGCATAATTGGCAATAGCACCTGCCACTCTATTATTTGCTTTAGAAATATAGCTACAAATGAAACTTTCAAACTAAGAAGCATAAACTAAAATATCACTCATAATATTACCTTTATAGGATCAGTCCGAATCTGCATCCCTTATGCTCTTATAGGGTGATAGATGACTGGCTAATTTATTATTGATTAATAGATGTTTATTTATTCATAAATTATTTTAAAAACCCTTTCACAAAATACAGCTTTACTTAAAACAAAAAAATGTTAAGTAAAAATTAGAGAAAACCTATCCTAAATAAAGGCATGAGCCTCAGTCACAGTAGCTTAATACTAGTGTGAGTGTCACTGACGAGTGAGTGATGTGGCGAAGAAGCATAAGCACCTGTACCACCACCACCGCCCATTTCAGGCACAACAAGAAATGGGACGCGCTCGTCATTGGCGGTGGCCACAACGGCTTGATCGCCGCCGCTTACTTGGCTCGCGCCGGCCTCTCTGTAGCCGTCCTCGAGCGCCGCCACCTCATCGGCGGCGCCGCCGTGACGGAGGAGCTCATCCCCGGCTTCAAGTTCTCTCGCTGCAGCTACCTCCTCAGCCTCCTCCGTCCTCAAATCATCAGGTACACACATTATTCACTTTCTGCTTTTCCACAGAGATAAATTGAAAATTGAAAATGTTTCTTCCCGTCTTCAATTCCATCATCAACGTTCCAACTTTCTGCTTTTTCCACAGAGAAAATTGAAAATTGAAGATTGTTTGGATTGCAGTGTTTTGTTTTTTTAAGATGTTTATTTATTTATTTTTTTGGCTACATTTTGTTTGTTGGTGTTGATTGGGAATTGAAAGAGAGTTGGAGTTGAAACGACACGGGTTGAAGTTGTTGAAGCCGATGGCGTCGTCGTTTACGCCCACTCTGGACAGGCGTTACCTTCTGTTGGGGCAGAGTGATGAGCTGGATTATTTAGAGATTTCAAAGTTTTCAAAAAGAGATGCCGATGCTTATTTTAGGTACTCTATGTACAATGCAATTTTTTTAGTTATTTATTTACCTATTCTTTCAGTCAAATTTAAAATTTTGGAACAATCCTTTTTCTTTTAAATTTAAATTTGCAAGAAACTGGATGAAGGATCAACATTTTTGGCGGATGCTGAGTGTGCTAATGCTTTGGAAGTTGATACCCATGTCTATAATGTTAAGTTTAAACAGACTATGGTTACCAATTTGTAAAAGTGTGTCTCACAATGTTTTTTTTTTTTAAATTTTATTTATTTATTTGTGGCTTCTAATTGTTTTGGTTGGGAAGAGAGGAAATAATGGAATAATTGAGTTTAGTTAAATTTTAGAAATTTGAAGAGAAATGAAGCAAATTGATATTTCTCAATTTCTTATTTTGTGACCGTGTAAAATATGCATTGGAGTCGATAGTCCTTCTCTCAGCAGTTATGCCTTTCTAAGGTGCCAAAATGCATTTACTGCCTTACGATTTGATTCTCCATTTCAAGTTTCAGAAATCCATTATTGTAACCAAACAATTGTAATGGTGTTTGAATTTAGAATAGTTGTTCATGTGTTCTAATTTATGTGAACATTTTTGTTTTTCTCATGTTTGTAGATATGAAGCTCAACTCCAAAAATTCAGTAAATTCATGGATTTTGTTTTGGATTCACCCACCCCTGAAACTCTGAGCGGTGGTGCTTCTACAGTTGATTGGCTGAGGTATAAATTGCAGACATATAAGTTTTGGGCTCAGTGTCTGTGGCACACACTCTCCTTGGGGCAAAAAGGCATGGTGTAAGATTTACTTTCTCCATATCAGTTTAAAAGTTATTGGAACTGTAATTCCATCTTCAGAAAGATAGATCTTGACTTAAATAACTAATTTTGACTATAATACTCTTCCAGGGACTTGGTGGAATTGCTACTGTCTCCAACCTCGAAGGTCCTAGATAAATGGTTTGAGGTTGTCATCTGCTTAATTATTGTAAAACAAAATCAGTGTGTATTCATCTCAATTTGTTGATGATGTTGAATAGATTATTGCAGTTAATTTATCCTACATATCCAAGTAAGTTAAAGCGTGAAATCTATGACTTATTTCTAGCAAAATGACCCTGGAGGTTTTTCTGTTTTTTTTTTTCTTTTAAATAAAATTTGCTTATTACTAAGGTCAATGTTGAAAGAGAGAAAAGAGAAAGACATATGAAAAAATCATGTGTCTGAATTACATAACCGAAACTAAATTATATAGAGTTATTGTAATATATACAAATATTACAAAAGATCCTAATTATCGTAATTACATTATTTGGTTATGATTTAGTTAGCCTATACAACGAATCTAGACATAGTTTTCAACACTCCCCCTCAAGCTAGAACATATAGGTCATATGCACTAAGCTTGTTACAAATATAACTTATCCGATGATCTCTCAAAGACTTGGTGAAAACATCCGCCAGTTGATCATTTGAATGTACAAAGTTAGTAGTGATGTGTTAGGCATGAGGTTGTTGAGCCACATGCAGGAAATAGAGTCCTGAGAGTCTATTATAGGAAGAAGGGGAAAACAGTTGGAAATAATAACAACTTGTAGTTAGTTATATTTCTGTTATATTTTTGTTATCAGTTTATAGTCTATTGTTAGGCTTTTGTTTTGGAGAAACCTATAAATAATTCGGCTAGGGTGTAATCAGGAGGTTTTTTGGATATAATTGAGTTGGACTGGACAATTTCCAGTGTGAAAGGAGAGTGCTCCTTTGGGTACCTTGTGTACATTTCTTTTCTCTTTTTTTTCTCTTAATACAAAATCACATTCTTTCTCTCTATTTCGTCTTCTCTTTTTCCCTGGGAGTTGTCATTATTGTTAGGATCTTCATCTTTCAAAAGAAAGATTCCTAACAAGTTGGTCCGACCTGCCGGATCCATTTCGCGATGGAGAATCGGGTAGGAACATTGGAGAAATTGGTCAGCGAACAGGGAATGAAATTGACGGAGTTGAAAAATGACATGGATTACATAAAGGAGTTGTTGGTGGAGATGAAAACAAAGAAGAAGCCTTCCGTTGAGAGGGACAATTCGGTTAACAAGAATAAGAAGGCCGTTGAGGAGGAGGCTGAGGGCGGAGATACTGATGAGGAGGAAGATGCACCACCTCGTTCTTGGATGAAGAAAGTGGAATTGCCCACTTTTGAAGGAAGCGACCCCATGGGTTGGATAGCAAGAGCGGAGAAGTTTTTCGAGGTGCAACAAGTTAAACCTTCGGAGAAGCTGAGATTGGCACTTATTAGCATGGAAGGGAATGCGGTGCATTGGTTCCAGTTTTGGCGCCAAAAATCCAAGAATCCTTCTTGGGAGGAATTATCCGCAGCGCTGTTACGGAGATTTGGAGGAATTGGTCGTGCGACAGTGTTTGAGAGGTTGGCCGCGTTAAGACAGAGCCAAATCGTGGAGGATTATGTGCAAGAATTCGAATTGTTGGTGGCTCAAGCACCGGCGACTCCAGAGGAATAGTTATTGGGTTATTTCTTGGCCGGACTGCGTCAAGATATCCGAAGCCAAGTAAGGCCTCGTGATCCCAAAGACTTGACACGAGCCATGGAAATAGCTCGAGACATAGAGCTAGCAATGAAGGAAGCACGAAATTTTGGGGGTTCTTAGATTCATAACTCAAATTCCGATTTCAGGTATCAGGGGGGAGGAGGTATTGTTTCACGCGTGGGGACATTTGGGGGCCCCAACAATTTTCAGGCCTCCAATGGATACGGGTGTATTGCGCAAGGTGGAAGTAAAGCCACATCTATGTCTTCAGTTGTGAAACCTGGTGAGAGTGGTGTCTCAGGTCCAAGAAGCAGAGCTATAAGGAGTCTTCCTTATAAAAAATATGTAAAAAGAAGGGATGAAGGGCGTTGTCTTCACTGCAATTTGCCTTTTAGGCCTGGTCATCGTTGCCCGGAGAAGAGTTTGCGGGTGGTTATATTGGCTGAGGATGAACAGATTCATAATAATGGAGAGATTTTCAGAATTGAGCAAGAAGAAGGGTGTGAGGAAGACATGGGAGACAGACACGAATTGATATGCCAGTGGATGGATCTATCCATGTGCTCTACTGGAGGTTTAAATCAGCCTCAAACCATGAAATTGCAAGGTGTGATACAAGATCAGAAGGTTTTGGTACTGATTGATAGTGGAGCAAGTCACAATTTTGTATCCACTAAATTAGTGCAGAGGTTGGGACTGAAGGTAGAACCTACTTCTTATCGTGTAAGATAGGGAGATGGATAGAGGAAACCAACTTAGGGAGTTTGCAAGAAGTTGGGAATCATTTTAGGAGAATATGCTGTAACAGGGGAATTTTTTCTTTTTGAACTTGGTGGAGTGGACCTGATTTTGGGAATGGCGTGGTTGGCTACCTTGGGAGAAGTAAAGATGAATTGGGGAACCCTGACAATGACTTTTGTGGATAATGGGCAGACAATTGTGGTGAAGGGAGATCCTAGTGTGGCCAAAACTATGATATCTCCAAAGGCGTTGAGGAAGATTTCTGGAATTGACGCAGTATTCTTGTTATGGAATGCAGAAACTGAGGTAGGAGGGACTGATACAGGGAAATCAGAAGGGCTGTCAGTGATGGAAGAGCAACAATTACATCAACTCTTGGAGGAATTTGCGTGGGTGTTTACTGAACCAGAGGGACTACCTCCAAAAAGGGAGGTGGATCATAGGATACCCATTAAAGCAGGGGTAGATCCTATTAATGTGAGGCCTTATAGATATCCCCATGTACAAAAGAATGAGATTGAGAAACAAGTGGCTGAAATGTTGGCTATGAGTATAATTAGACCTAGCAACAGTCCTTACTCTAGCCCAGTGATCTTAGTGAAGAAAAAAGATGGGAGTTGAAGGTTCTGTGTTGATTATAGAGCCTTAAACAAAGCAACGGTGCCAGACAAATTTCCTATTCCCGTGATAGAAGAGTTATTGGATGAACTGAATGGGGCTTCATATTTCTCAAAAATTGATTTGAAAGCAGGGTATCATCAGATAAGGATGCATGAGGAAGACATATACAAAACTGCTTTTCGGACACATCAAGGGCACTATGAGTCACTAGTCATACCTTTTGGTTTAACAAATGCTCCTGCAACTTTTCAATGTGCTATGAATTCCACTCTGAAACCTTTCCTAAGAAGTATGTTCTAGTGTTTTTTGATGATATTTTGGTATATAGTAGAACATGGAATGAGCATCTTAGTCATCGAAGGAAGGTACTTAGTACCTTGCAACATAAGCGTTTTTTCGCTAATTATAAGAAATGTAGTTTTGGAAAAAGGGAGATAGGATATTTAGGGCATATAATTGCAAATGTAGGGGTTTCCATGGACCCCCAGAAAATTGATGCAGTTTTGCAATGGCCTATTCCCAAAACCATCAAGGCAGTAAGGGGTTTTTTAGGACTCACTGGGTATTACAGGAGGTTCATTCGAGATTATGGGAAATTGGCTAGACCTTTGACTAATTTGTTAAAAAAGGGGAATTTTGTGTGGAACCAAGACAGCTTAGAAGCTTTCCAACAGCTTCAAAAGGCTATCACCTCCGCACCTGTGTTAGCCATGCCCGATTTTTCTCAACCTTTTTCCATTGAGTGTGATGCATCTGGAACTGGGATTGGAGCTGTCCTATCTCAAAACAACAGGCCCATTGCATTTTTCAGTAAGGCTTTGGCTGAAACTTCTCTTACAAAATCAATATATGAAAAAGAGTTGATGGCTTTGGTGTTAGCCATTCAACATTGGAGACCTTATTTGTTGGGAAGGAAGTTCTTTGTATACACTGATCAGAAAAGTTTGAGATATTTGCTCGAACAGAGAATCACCACCCAAAATCAACAAAATTGGTTGGCTAAACTACTGGGATATGAGTTTGAAATCATTTACAAAGTAGGGGCTGCCAATAGAGTGGCTGATGCTCTTTCAAGAAGAGAGGAGAATAAGGAGTTACAGGCAGTATCCAGACCATATTGGCAAGATGTGGCAAAAAATTGATGAAGAAGTAAGGGCCGATCCAGTTTTGTCCAAGATTAGGGAGGACCTGCAACAAGATCCAAATTCACACCCCCAATACACACTTGAGCAAGAGAGACTCTATTATAAGGGGAGGCTGGTTCTGCCAGCCAATTCAGTTTGGATTCCTCAGTTGTTACAAGAATTTCATTCATCTCCAACTAGTGGCCATTCGGGCATCTACAGAACGTACAGGAGAATAGCTCAATCACTGTTTTGGATTGGCATGAAAGGGACTTTTACTGAGTTTGTGGCAGCTTGTCATGTTTGTCAACGCAGTAAGTATCAAGCTTCATCTCTAGCGGGCCTTCTACAACCTTTGCCTATACCAAATGCAATCTGGGAAGAAATCAGCATGGATTTCATTGTGGGTCTACCTAAGTCTAAAGGCTTTGATGCTGTGTTGGTGGTTGTGGATAGATTGAGCAAATATGGGCATTTCATTCTTATTAAGCATCCTTATTTTGCGAGATCTACAGCAGAGGTGTTTACCCGGGAGATAGTTCGATTACATGGAGTACCCACTTCCATTGTCAGTGATCGAGACCCTACTTTTCTCAATCATTTTTGGCAGGGATTATTCAGATTACAAGGCACAACTTTGAGAATGAGCACGTACCTACCATCCAAAATCGGATGGACAAACCGAGGTACTCAATAGGACTTTGGAAACTTATTTGCGTTGCTTCATTCGAGCAACCAAAAACATGGGCTGATTTTATCCTTGGGCCAAATCTTGGTACAATACCGCCGAGTCTTTGCTTAATGCACTCCTTTTGAAGTGGTTTATGGCGGGCACCTCCTCTCTAGCCGATTCATTCCGGGAAACTCTAGTGGAAGCAGTAGCACAAGATTTGATGGCCAGGGATGAGGCGCTTAAGCAATTAAAGCACCATTTGGGAAGAGCTCAAGCTCAAATGGTTCAGTATGCTAATGTACATCGCAGGATTTCCAAAAGCCAACCAGGGGACTGGGTGTATTTGAAAATCCGACCTCATAGGCAAGGCTCCATGCCTACCAAACTCCATCCCAAACTTTCAGCTAGGTACTATGGTCCTTATTTGGTTCTGAAACAGTTGGTGCAGTAGCCTTTCAATTACAGCTGCCTGACCAAGCTCGCATTCACCCGGTCTTCCATGTTTCTCAGCTCAAACAAGCAGTAGGACACCATCCAGTAGAAACTGCATTGCCATCAGAATTGCAAGGCGATGTCACAACCTATCAGCCCATCCGCATCATGGGAACCCGCTTCATCACTCAGTATGGAACTCAGATTCACCAAGTTTTGGTGCAATGGCAGGGTAAGCCACTCGAGGAAGCAACTTGGGAAGACCTCTCAACAATCAGAAGCCAATTTCTAGACTTCAACCTTGAGGACAAGGTTGTTTTAGAGGAGGGAGGTATTGTTAGGCATGAGGTTGTTTAGCCACATGCAGGAAATTGAGTTCTGAGAGTCTATTATAGGAAGAAGGGGAAAACAGTTGGAAATAATAACAACTTGTAGTTAGTTATATTTCTGTTATCAGTTTATAGTCTATTGTTAGGCTTTTGTTTTGGAGAAGCCTATAAATAATTCGACTAAGGTGTAATCAGGAGGTTTTTTGGATATAATTGGGTTGGACTGGACAATTTCCATTGTGAAAGGAGAGTGCTCCTTTGGGTACCTTGTGTACATTTCTTTTCTCTTTTTTTTCTCTTAATACAAAATCACATTCTTTCTCTCTATTTCGTCTTCTCTTTTTCCCTGGGAGTTGTTATTATTGATAGGATCTTCATCTTTCAAAAGAAAGATTCCTAACATGATGTTTCCAGATAGGATATTCTCTCTAATAAAATGACAATCTATCTCTATGTGTTTGGTCCTCTCATGAAATATTGGATTAGAGGAGATGTACAATGCAGCTTGGTTATCACAAATGAGCGTCATTTGTATAATATTCCTAAATTGGAGCTCCTTAAGTAGTTGTTTTAACCAAATGAGTTCACAAGTGGCTAAAGCCATTGCTCGATATTCTACTTCGGCACTTAATCTTGCAACCACATTTTGTTTCATTTTGTTTCTTACTCTTCCATGATATCGGATTACCTCCAATGAATACACAATACTCAAAAGTGGATCTTCTAACTGTAGGAGAGCCTGCCCAGTCAGCATCTGAATATCCAACAATCTGGGTATGAGCTTTATCTTCATAAATGAGGCTTTTTCGTGGAACTCTTTTAATATACTTCAGAATACGAATGACTGCATCCCAATGTCCTTCACAAGGTGAGTTTAGAAACTGACTTACTACACTCATTGCAAAAGAGATATTTGGACGGGTAACAGTGAGGTAATTTAATTTTCCGACCAATCTTCTATATTTTATTGGGTCTGAAAGTGGTTCCCTTTGATTTGGTAGAAGCTTGACATTAGGATCCATAGGAGTATCAATAGGTTTTGCATTCAATAAACCTGTTTTCTCAAGGATATCCATAGTGTATTTTCTTTGTGAGATAACTATACCATTCTTCGATTGTGCCACTTTGATTCCCTGGAAATAACGAAGTTTGCCAAGATCTTTGGTCTAAAAGTGATGATAGAGGTACTGTCTTATCTGAGTTATGCCCTAGTGATCGCTGCCAGTGATAACAATGTCGTCCACATACACAATCAAATAGATGCAACCTTGGGCTGTATGGCGATAGAAGACAAAGTGGTTAGGCTTACTCCGAATCATACCAAATTGCTGAACTATAGTACTGAATCGACCAAACCAAGCCCGAGGAGATTGTTTGAGACCATACAAGGACTTGTGAAGACGACAATTGAGGAGCAACAACATTCATGAGGTTATGACACCCCATATAGTCGTCGAGTGTCGTTGGTGTAAAGAACCTTGACCTGCTCCCAAATAGACACACAGGCAATATGAGCACGGAAGATCTGCTTGAGGGAGGGATGAATAGTGGATTTGATGACACTTCATAATTGTGCATCAATCTTCTTCCACCTTGATTTGTCAGTCTCGGGCACAGACTTAAGCTTCCTGATGAGGTGTTTTTCATAGCCTTGACCGTTGAGCTATAGTTTGATGTCTGAAGCCCAAGTATCATAGTTACTACCATCCAATTTGTCAACGGAGAGAGGGGCAAAGACGTAACTAGTGAAAATAGGATGCTCAACCTTCGAGAGGTCTTTAGAGCCAGCTGAGGAAGGAGAACTAGCCATGCATCAGTAAACAACAGGCCAAAAAATACAACCAAACAATACCTGAATGCACCGATTCAAAAAGGGGTCTCGACAAATTGTCACAAACACAAAAGGCGAGGGCAAATCCAGAAAGAGGAGAGAAGGGCAAGCACGACAGTACAAACGGCGGCCGGTGGGGGTGGCCCAAGCGCCGGTGAAGGAGCAGTGTGTGGAGCTGTGCGTAGGGGCTTCCGACGACGCATGTAGGCATGCCTCATGGTTGCTGGGCTTAGGCTTCTGGGTTCTGGCCGAACAAGGAGAGCCGATTCTGATGGTGGGGTTGCCATCCGAAAAAGTCACTGGAAAAGTTGGACCGTTGCGGCGGATGGGAGTGAACAGTAACAAAGGAGATGAGTCTGCTGGAAAGAGGACACATCAGAAGGAGAAAGGCTGGCAAACTGGAGTGGAAACACGGTTAGACGGAAAAAATGTTCATCGAAGAGCAGTGGACTCACCGGGCGTGCACAGTTCTAGGATTGCCTCTCTTTAGACTCTAGATACCATGTTGAAAGAGAACAAAAAGAGACATATATGAAGAAACTGCGTATCTGAATTATACAACGGAGATTGAATTGTATAAAGTTATTGTAATAAATACAAAAATTACAAAAGATCCTAATTACTGTAATTACATGATTTGGTTATGATTTAGTTAGCTTATACAACGAATCTAGACATAGTTTTCAATAGTCAATAAGGTGGTGTTTGGTTAGTTTTCTATTTTCATTTTCAGTTGACATGTTTTCACTAATAATTACAAAAATGCCATCTTGTTTTCACTTTGTATCCTGTTTTCAAATTTTTGTTGTTTTTATCATTTTCTTCACAAAAGTTTGAAAGCAAGAAACGAAGTGAAAACAAGGTTGCAGTTTGGTAATTATTAGTGAAAACATATCAACTGAAAATAAAAATAAAAAACAATCCAAACACCCCCTAAGTTTGTGTATTACATTCATTTCTATGGGTGGCTTGAAAGTACTGACAAGATGAGGAAGTTAATGAACTAATGTGTTTCTCATACATGTCGCATGCCTAAGCTCAAATATATTGCCATATAAAATATGATATCTTTAGAATTGAAATCAACGTAGACAATGACAAGGGTTGTAATCCGGACACAAGCTTCACTTAGAGCAATATATTACACATTAAACAGTGTCATATGATTCTTGCAACTATCGGTGAATATAAAATATATTGACCTGATCATCCAATACTATCAAGGCTTCAAGGGTTTTTGTTTGAAGATATATTTGGAAAGCCATTCCCTCGTTTTGTGAATGCAAAAGATTCTTATTCAATAATTTATTATTTTACATGACTATCACCTAGGTACTGACTTATGAATAAATGTTAAGCATCTTTCACTTGAACAAAGACTTTGACCTTCAATCTTTCTAATATTTATTGTTAATCTGGGAATGCAGTCAAATTTATTGAAGGCAACACTTGCAGGAGATGCTATCATTGGGAGCATGGTAAGAGTTTTAGACAAATATGGCTTAATGGATAACTCTTCATTAAATAATTTGTGAAAATAACCTTTCCATCGATCCTTGATGTCTTATTCCATAACCAAGACTTTACCCTTTTCATCCTTAATGCATTTCACTTGATCCAAGTTTTTTGTCTTCCTTTCCCCACTTTTAGCAAGCCTGTAGATATTCCTTTCTCCGTCTTTGGTGCCCAACGATTGATATAACCCGTTGAACGCTTTAGCTTTCGCCTCGCTCAAATATTCCTTGCTGTGAATATTTGAAGGAAATCTTTTCCTCCTCTTTCATAGTTTATTTTATCCCTTCTTCTTTAAAATAATTTCATCTTTATCCAAAAAGTTATTTTCACATTCAATATGGTAACTATATGTCAATTTCAGTCCATCTTTCATTATTTTATATAATGACAAAATAATAGTTTATTGGGTGATGTATTCTTGTCAGACTTGTTTTGAAATAATCCAGACTCATTCTAAAATAATCTACATTCTCTTGACATACATTCTTTCTCCTTTTTTTGTTCAAATCTTCAGTATAACTTGCTACAATTTAGTAAATTTGTATAGTTCTTTATTCTTTTTGTACTGATACTTATCAGCCTGTGCTGCTAAACTTTTCTTTTTTCTGTTCTTTTTTTTAATTCTTTTTAATAGATTAACATCAACACTCCTGGCAGTGGATATGTTCTGCTACACCATGTGATGGGCGAAACAGATGGTGATCGTAATATTTGGTCGTGGGTATCTAACTTTGTGTTGGTTAATTGATTTGGTAATGAAACATCATTATAGGCAAAACTGCCTACCACCAAAAAAGGATTATCACCAGTTGTGTAACTAAAACAAATGCACCTGAAAGAATAAATATTGATTCCAAGCTTAAAGTACACATGTATATGCGCTAAATAAATGAGGAAATGAGAATGAGATGTTTTGAAATAGTGAATATCTGTTCTAAATATATTAAATTCAAATTGATACTTTCAGTAATAAAAAAAAATCATTTTGATGCATAGTCTTGCTTAACCCAATTATTAAAGAACTTTTATCACTAAATGCTGTTTATCCTGGTTCCTTCTTTTGAAAAAGATCCTATTTTGTAAAATTCTAAGCATTCTGAATTAGATATTTCTATTGCTTTCCATTGTTTCTTTTTAGTCTGTAGAAGGTGTAGTGTTCTGTATTCATCTTGCACATGAAGACTAATATCTTTTTTAGGCTTTCTAGCAGCCTAGTGCACGAGGCTCCCCACTGTTATGCTTGCTAATATATTAGTCTTAAACATTTATCAAGAAATCATTTGTTAATTCCAGTTCATAGATGATAGCGTTTATATGTAGGCATGTTGAAGGTGGAATGGGTGCTGTATCCTTAGCTATAAGTAAAGCTGCTAAGGAAGCTGGGGTTCATATTGAAACAAATACAGAGGTTTGTCTCCCATGAACCCTCTTCTTCCTCATATGCGGTTACAAGATTTATCAGATACATAACTATAATTTTGGTGTGTCTTATTTAGCTCTTCTACATGAGAGTGTCTAGTTGAGTTTTCATTTATTTGATTTATTAATGTATTCAAAATGACTTTAATAAAGAAAAAGCTAAGAGCAATTGTTTATCTGTAGACTTCATTTGGGAAAGGGTTATCTTTTTAGCCACCCTCTGGTGTTCTGCTCATGGTATGTTTAGAGGTGTTTCTTTGTCAGACATGCAGAGAGATTGGCATGCTTTGTTACCTGATTCAATCTCCTAGGTTCTATTTTAGTTTTTTAATGTTGTTTTTTTGAGAGGATTTCTTATCCTCATTCTTTGTACTTCTCTCTTCTTCCTTAATAAATTTATTTTTCTATAAAAAAAAAAGCTCAGAGCTAAATTTTTTCTCTGTTACTGTTATTTTTATTCCATCTTTCTTTCAGTCTCTCATTGTTAGCAACTGAAACAGGTTTTACAGGTGATGGTGGAAGACTCTGGCAGGGCAAATGGAGTGGGTTGGCTTGCTTCTTGCTTTGGCTCTAAAAATATCAAAGCATTTATTATAAGATTCTATTCATTGATTATACTTTGCTGATAATCTAGGTATTGCTGGGTGATGGGACTAAAGTGCACTCTTCAGTTGTTTTGTCAAATGCAACTCCTTACAAGACCTTTACGGTAAGCAGTTTGAAATTACTTCATGTCATGCCAGACTAATATAATAAAGTTAGAAAATGGGTGAATGCTGGATTTATTTCAGTTTCTCTGCTCTCACAGCTATGGTGTTGTGATTGTATGGCAGGAATTCGTACCTCAAGATTTTCTTCCTGTTGAATTTCTTCGTGCAATTAAATATTCTGATTATAGCTCTGTAAGATACTTTCTGTTGAACATTAAATTTTTATTTCGAGAAAAATCTAGGGTAAATATTTCAAGAACATTAACTTTATGTTGTTTTTCCAGCATTTTCTTATGCTCCGCAGCAAGCCATTTTAGGTGTAAATGTTTCTTTTTCTTGTTTGTTCAAATTCTCTCATGATTGAATGTAGAAAATGGAGTAATGCAATGATATTTTTTATTGTTAGGGATTACTTTTAGGTACACCATACAGACAAATTTTTTTATTGAAATAGTTTGTATTGGAGGAAAAAAAAGAAAAATAGCTTTGAAGAAGTTCTTAGAACCTCAGATGATTGTTCTGGTAGCACTTCGCATGTGGCGTTTTTATATGCTTTGGTCTAATAGCAATTTGCAAATGAAAAGCAAGCTGAAAATGTTTCTCGATTGGAACTTCTTCTTCATTATGCTTGGACTAGTCTCATATTTGATCTTCTTTATTCTCTCATCATTTGTGTAGAAATACTTTCTTTATTGAATTAAATCTCTCAACAGAGAGGTACAGCATAAATAGGAAAAATAACGAGAGACTGAATCCTTAATCATAGGAAACTGAATCCCATAAAAAACAGAAAGGAGACAAAATAGGCAGGTAAATCCCATGACATCGGGATTGACTAATCCTTTCCTCAATCCTAGGATTCTATCTTCCTAATTTATTCAAAATAATAAATCCTAACAATCCTGATTTATCTACACTCCCCCTCAAGTTGGTGCAAAGATGTCTACCATGCCCAACTTGGTAACTTGATGTTCAAAAGGTTGTCTTAACAGACCCTTGGTTAAAACATCAGCTATCTGCTGATTGCTTGGGACGAATGGAGTGCAAATTATTCCTTCCTCAAGCTTCTCCTTGATAAAATGTTTATCAATCTCAACATGTTTGGTCCGGTCATGTAAGACTGGATTATGAGCAATGCTTATCGCGGCCTTGTTATCACAGTACAGCTGCAGGGGAAAAATTATTGGTCTTTCAAGTTCTTCTAGTATTTTCTTCAGCCACAGAATCTCACACACTCCTTGAGCCATTGATCGAAACTCGGCTTCAGCACTACTTCTAGCAACAATGTTTTGCTTTTTACTCCTCCATGTGACTAGATTACCCCATAGGAAAGTGCAGTATCCGGAGGTTGATCTCCTATCCGTAATAGACCCAGCCCAATCAGCATCAGTATACACTTCAATTCCTCTTTTCTCATATTTTCCGAAGAAGAGACCTTTTCCTAGTGTACCCTTTAGATACTTAAGAATTTTGTAAACAGCTTCAAGGTGTTCTTCGTATGGAGAATGCATGAATTGGCTCACCATGCTGACAGCAAAGGCAATGTCAGGACGAGTATGGGACAAATAGATAAGTTTCCCTACTAACCTTTGGTACCTACCTTGATCAACTGGGACACCTTCTTTGACATATCCAAGTTTAGTCTTGGTTTCTATAGGAGTATCTGAGGGTTTGCAACCACTCATTCTAGTTTCTCTCAAGAGATCTAAGATATATTTCTGCTGTGAAACTTCTATGCCCTTCTTTGATCTTGCCACCTCCATTCCAAGAAAGTACCGAAGCTGACCAAGGTCTTTAACTTCAAATTCCTTGGCTAGGCTTTGCTTCAATATATTCATCTCAGTTACATCATCTCCTGTCAGTATTATGTCATCTACATAGACAATTAAAACTGAAATTTTGCCTTTCGTAGATTTCTTCATGAAGAGTGTGTGATCAGATTGGCCTTGATTATATCCCAGCCCTTTTACAAACCTTGTGAGTCTTTCAAACCATGCTCTCGGGGACTGTTTGAGACCATATAAGGATTTTTTTAGCCTGCACACCTTATTCCCGAATTTTCCAGCAAACCCGGGTGGAGGTTCCATGTAGACTTCTTCCTCTAGGTGTCCATTCAGGAATGCATTTTTTACATCCAGCTGAATTAATGGCCAGTCAAGGTTGGTAGCAACTGAAAGGAGGACTCGAACTGTGTTTAGCTTTGCCACTGGAGAAAAAGTTTCATAATAGTCCACTCCATATGTTTGTGTAAAGCCTTTAGCTACAAGGCGTGCCTTGTATCTTTCTAGTGAGCCATCCGAGTTATATTTCAGGGAAAATACCCATTTACAACCAACAATTGTCTTCCCATTTGGTAGATCCACTTTCTCCCAAGTAGCATTCTTCTCTAGGGCTCTCATCTCCTCAAAGACAGCTTCCCTCCATTCAGAAACATTTAGAGCTTCCTGAATATTGTTAGGAATAATGACACTAGAGACTTGTGAGATAAAGGCATAATATAAGGCTGAAACATTTTTGTAAGACACAAAGTTTGACAAGGGGTGTTTTGTGCAAGACCTAACACCTTTCCTAAGAGCAATGGGAAGATCATCATGGTTAGAATTTGCTGGAAATTTACCTGAGGAATTATTGTCAGGTTCTCTTGGAGGATCATTATGAGTTTCATGATCCACCCTCTGATTAGATTCTTGGTGGTGCTGCTGGATAATGGCCTTTTTCCTCTTTTCCGCCTGATGTTCTTTTGTATATACAAGACCTTTGTGCCATTTCACCCACTGCTCTGTTGAATCAGAATTTGTTGTTTGAGATGGCATCACTGTGGTCTGCATTTGTGCAGAATCAGCAGGATTATTTGGTTCATTTGTTTCCACATAGTTTTCATCTTCAGGTTCATAGTTTTCCAGAGATGTGTTAGGAAGGTTAAGGCATAAATCAGAAGTATCTAGGAAACCATCTTCACTACCGTGCTCCCCTTGAAGATGGGATCCGGTATAATATTAGGTTCCTTCAAAAAAGGTGACATCCATAGACATACAGTTTTTTTGAGACTGGATCAAAACATTTATATCCTCTCTGATTTGAGGGATATCCCACAAAAATGCATTTATGTGCTTTGGGGTCAAGTTTTGAATGTTTGATATCATGATTATGAACAAAGACTACACTTCCAAAAATCTTTAAGGGAATGTCAGTTATGAGCCGAGAAGAGGGAAAACAGTTAGTGAACATTTGCAAGGGAGTTTTAAAGCCCAAAATTCTAGTGGGTAATCTATTTATCAAATAGGTCGCAGTTAAGATAGCCTCTCCCCAAAGATACTTAGGGACCTTGGTTTGGAAACTTAGAGCCCTAGCAACTTCAAGAAGATGTTTATTCTTTCTTTCAGCAACCCCATTCTGCTGAGGAGTGTTGGGACAAGAATTTTGATGTACAATGCCCTTTTCAGCAAAAAAAGTACCTAGAATTTTGTTAAAGAATTCATTGCCATTATCACTACGAAATATTTTAATCTGAGTTTGAAATTGTGTTAGGACCATTTGATAAAAGTTTTTGAACACAAGTGCAACATCAGATTTTTCCCTTAAAAGAAACACCCAAGTGACCCTAGTATGGTCATCAATAAAGGTGAGAAACCAAATGTTTTCCGAAATAGTTGTGACTCTCGAGGGACCCCAAACATCACTATGTATCATAGTAAAAGGTTCAGATTGTTTATATGGTTGTGGGGAAAGACAAAGACGGTGATGTTTAGCCAATTCACAAGATTCGCATTTAAAAGACAACTGACTTTTATTCATAAATAACTTGGGAAACAAATGTCTCAAATACTGAACATTAGGATGTCCTAACCGGTAATGCCATAACATAACATTTTTATTAAGAACAGAGACAGAATTGAAACATGCCCGCTGGTCTTGCCTTCCGAAAAGATGGTTGTTGAGAAGGTAGAGACCATTATCTTGCCTAGCATGCCCAATCATCTTCCCCGAGGATAAATCCTGAAATTCACAATGAGAAGACCAAACATTAATTCGGCAATTATGATCAAGGGTTAGTTTACTAACAGACACAAGATTATACAATAAATTAGGAACATGTAGGACATCCTTAAGGCTTAAAGATGGTGAAATGGTCACAGTTCCTTTCCCGGCAACAGTAGCTAAGGAACCATCTGCAAGTTTAACCTTTTGATTTCCTGCACACGGTGTATATGAGGAGAAGTATTGTGACACACTAGTCATATGATCGATGGCACCTGAATCTAACATCCAGGGGCCATTAGACCCTTTACACGCAACGGTAGCAATAAAATGATTACCTGACTGGGCTTGGGCTATAGAACAAGATGGGTTAGAATTTTCTACAGAGTGAGATTGGAAGAGTTTGTGCAGGTGCTCTATTTGTTCCTTTATGAAGGGAAGAGATTCTGAGGAAGATTGCTGCCCTGGGTCCGTGTTGCTTGCTTGGAATGCATGTGGATCTCCTCTGAACCTGTTATCATTGCCTGGTTTCTTCTTTGAGGTTGGCTTTCCATGCAGTTTCCAACATGTTTCCCGTGTGTGCCATGGCCGTTTACAATGGTCACACCAAGGTCTTTGTTTTCCTCATCGTTTATCTCCTTCTGAGTCTCCACCCCGGGCTACAAGTGCTGATCCTTCATGAGCATGGTTCAGCATCACTTGCCTCCTCTCTACATACTTCTGAAAAAAACTTCTCTGATAGATGGTAGAGGCTTTCGTCCTAAGATACGTCCTCGAACTTCATCAAGTTCTTTATTCAGCCCTGCCAAGAAGACAAATATTTGTCCTCTTTCCACCTTTTTCCTGTATCGTGCACTATCACTGCTGCTTTCCCATTCTTCTTCCTCAAACATATCCAGCTCCTGCCACACAATCATCATTTGTAATATACTGTGACTTCCCGTTCTCCTTGCTGTATCTTCCACATCCGGGTGGTCAATTCAAACAGTTGTGAGTGATTATCCAAGTCAGAGTATGTTTCTCTCAGCCTCCCATACTATAGAAAGAAGGAATGTTGGAATGTATGATTATTATTCCTTGAATATTTCTGTACAGAGAAGGTTACAATATATATAGACTAAAGCTATTGATTGCTATCCTAAAAATAAGGGAGAAAAATCAGCCCTAATAAAAGCAACAATAAAAAAACGTATCTGTACATATCTGATATTAATGCTGATATATTATAACACTCCCCCTCAAGCTGGTGAGTGAATATCAATCATTCCCAACTTGCAAGTAAGACTTTGAAATCGCTCTGTGGGAAGCCCCTTGGTGAAGACATCTGCTAATTGGTGCTCTGAAGGGATGTACTCTGTAGTTATAAGGCCATCATCTATTTTTTCCTTAATAAAATGGCGATCAATCTCTATATGCTTTGTCCGATCATGTTGAACCGGGTTGTGAGCAATGCTGATTGCCGACTTGTTATCACACAGTAACCTCATAGGAGCTTCATACTTTATCCTGAGATCATCGAGTATGATTCTCATCCATAACAGTTCACAAATTCCTTGTGCCATAGCTCGAAATTCAGCCTCGCACTTGACCTTGCAACCACATTCTGTTTCTTACTTCTCCAAGTCACCAAGTTTCCTCCTAAAAACATGCAAGAACTCGAGGTAGACCGCTTTGTCGACAACCGACCCGATAATCTGCATCTGTATAGGTTTCAATGGTCACTGATTGTTCTTTCTGAAATAGAAGTCCTCTTCCCGGGCTTGTCTTCAAATACTGAAGAATTCTATTCATAGCTAGCATATGTCTCTCACGAGGATCATGCATGAATTGGCTAACCACACTGACAGCATAGGCTATGTCAGGTCTGGTGTGAGACAAATATATCAGTTTTCCCACGAGTCTCTGATATTGTGTCTTATCCACCCTTGAGCTCTCCTCATTGTTTCCAATCTTGTGATTTTGTTCAATAGGTGCCCCTGTGGTTTTGCAACCTAGCTTACCTGTTTCCTTAAGAAGATCCAGGACATATTTCCTTTGGGAAATAAAGATGCCTTGTTTGGAATAGGCAACCTCTATCCCAAGGAAGTACTTCAACTTCCCCAAGTCCTTCATTTCAAACTGTGCAGTTAATTTTTCTTTTAGGACCTGTTTCTCAACCTCATCATCACCAGCAATGATCATGTCATCAACATAAACTAGAAGAAGTGTAAGCTTGCCTTCTTTGGAATGTTTTATAAAGAGGGTATGATCTCCCTGGCTCTGCCTATAACCTAAGGACACCATAGCATTGGTGAACCTCCCAAACCAAATACGAGGAGACTGCTTGAGTCCATATAAGGCCTTCCTTAACTTGCACACCATATTCCCTCCACCGGTAGGTCCATATCCTGGTGTGATGTCCATATATACTTCCTCTTCCAAATTCCCATGGAGAAAAGCATTTTTAACATCAAATTGGTGCAAGTCCCATCCAAAGTGTGCTGCCAAGGAGAGAATGATCCTGACTGTGTTCATCTTTGCTACTGGGGCAAATGTTTCCTCATAATCAATCCCATATGTCTGAGTGTACCCTTTTGCAACCAGCCTTGCTTTGTACTGGTCTAGAGTACCATCAGACCGATATTTCACTGTGTAAATCCATCTGCACCCAACTATCCTTTTGTCCTTCGGCTTCTCAACAATTTCCCAGGTCTCATTCTTGTTTAAAGCACTCATTTCTTCATGCATGGCTTGAACCCAATTCTTATCCATTAATGCTTCTTGTACTGAAGTGGGGACTCTGGTAGAATCAATTGCTGAAATAAAACTCCGATGCTGTACTGATAGGTTTTTAGTGGACACAAACTGAGATATGGGGTATTTTGCACAAGTTCTTCTAGCTTTTCTTAAGGCTATTGGCAGGTCATCAGGGTTAGTTTCACAAATATCATGTAAAGAATTATTCAAAGGCTCAGAATCAGGAATGCTTACCTCTGGTTCGGGCGACTGAAGCTGCTGTTGGACCAGGTTGGGTTTTTTCCGGTAATACACCTGCTTGTATCGATCTATAGGAACATATATTGATTCTTTAGGTGTCTCTGAAGTACCAGAAGATGATGCCTTTATCAGAGGAGGGATAGATGACTCAATAGATTCAACCAGAAGAGGAACAAAAGATGACTCAAGAGACTTAGATTCTTGACCACTCTCCCCCTGAAACTGGGGACGAAGGTGAAAAGACTCGGGCTCATGAAAAGTGACATCCATGGAGACATAGACACGACGACTTTGAGGATGATAACATTTGTACTCCTTTTTGTCTGGTGCATATCCTATGAAGATACATTTGACAGCCCTAGGATCCAACTTACCACGATATTGACTATGGATATGAACAAAGGCAACACAGTCAAAGACACGACACAGGAGATTCTTCATGGTAGGAGCGGAAGGGAAGAAGGAAGTCATGACTTGCACAGGACTAAGACCATCCAAGACACGGGAGGGCAATCTGTTTATCAAGTATGCGGCAGTTAAGACAGCTTCCCCCCAATAAAACTTAGGGACAGACATTTGGAATAAAAGAGCTCTTGCAATTTCGAGGAGATGACGGTTCTTTCTTTCTGCAACCCCATTTTGTTGGGGAGTATCAACACAAGTTAACTCATGTAACACATCGTGTTCTTTAAGGAATTTTGTGAAATGTTGATTCACATATTCCTTGCCATTATCAGATCGTAACCGTTTTATAGATTTTCCAAACTGGGTTTGGACCATGCGATAGAAATTCAAGAATATTTGAAACACTTCAGATTTATCCTTCATAAGAAATATCCATGTGACCCTAGTGCAGTCATCAATAAATGAAACAAACCATTTTGCACCAGATATATTAGAATTAGAGGAAGGTCCCCACACATCAGAATGAATAAGATCAAAAGGTTCAATACTTTTATTATTATTTGGAGAAAAAGTTGTGCGATGGTGTTTCGCAAACTGACAAACATCACAAAGAAAAGACTCAACAGACTCATTTGTAAACAATTGCGGAAATAAAGACCTAAGAAGACTGAAAGGAGGATGACCAAGGTGTTTGTGGTGAAGCCATATCTGAGATGCAGCAGAATCAGAACTTGTCGCATGATTGGATGTGGACATCATCGGACTAGTACGACCATGAGGCCGATGTAGAACATATAACCCTCCCTGTTCCTTAGCAACCCCAATCGTCCTCCCCGTGGTAAGATCCTGAAACACACAATGAGAGGGAAAGAAGGTCACTGTACAGTTTAAATTTGTGGTAAGCTTATGAATAGAAATAAGGTTATTAGACAAATGAGGGACATGAAGCACATTATGTAAAGGAAGGGAAGGGTGCAGTGAAATAGTACCACATCCTAAAATAGGGACATGGGATCCACTAGCAACCGTGATGTGATGCTTACCAGATAATTTAAAGTAAGTGAAAAAATATGAGGGATGAGGGGTCATATGATCAGTAGCACCAGAGTCAATAATCCAGAGATCCTCAGATACAGTATTAGAAACATTAAAGGAAAAAGAACTTAAATTCTTGCCAGTCATGATTAAAGAACAAGTGCCAGAAGGCTTACTCATAGAGTCCAAGAGAGTGCGCAAACGATCCAATTTGGCTTTACTAAGCCCCGGAATTGCCTCCCCAGATGGTGGTGCAGAGACCTCTTCACCCTCAATAACCAAGTCGGACACTGTCTGATTAACTTGTCTTTGTTGACTGCCTTTAAAACCCCCAGAGCAACTAAGAACCTTATCTCTGCCATGGAGTTTAAAACAAGTGTCCTTAGTGTGATCAGACTTCTTGTAAAAAGGACACCAGCGCTCGTCACGTTTGGCGGACGACTTCCAAGAAGATGATCCAGGCCTTTCAGATGATAACCCACCAATAGGACCTTTGCCAGTGGCCAAAGCAGAACCATCACCGGAATTACCATTATTCAACATGACCGCCCGACGACTCTCTTCCCCCCTAACTGTGTAGAACACCTCGGAGAGAGAAGGAAGCTTGTCCTTACCTAAAATCTGAACCCGAATAGGATCATACTCAGAATTCAACCCAGAGAGAAACTTAAAGACCCGTCCACGCTCAATAAACTTGGTTAAAGTAGCAGAATCCTCAGTGCATTTCATCTTGAGATCCTGGTTTTGATCCAGCTCAATCCATAAACCATTCAGAGTACCATAATAATCAGTGACAGAAAGAGATCCTTGCTTGGTATTAAAAATGATGTTTTCTAATTCATAACACGCAGCAATATCTTGTTTCATAGAATAGGTTTGACTCAAACTATCCCAAATTTCACGTGCAGAAGTAAAAAACATACAATTCTTACTGATATCAGGTGTCATAGAGTTCCATAGCCAAATTATAATCAAAGAATCTTCATCATCCCAAATGCCAAACTATGGGTCATCGGCCTTCGGAGGATCCCCGACAATGTGCGACAACTTCCGACGACCCTTGAGAGTGGTGCGAATAACCTGGGCCCATTGGAGATAATTCTTACCATTGAGGTGATAATAAGAGTGTAAAATTGGAAGATCATGGGGATTCAATGCTGCAACGGCAACCAGAGGTGTTGGAACGACAACCGGAGGCGGCGTAGTGATGGTGGAGGACTGGGTGTCTACTGTAGACATTCCGGTAGGACTCGAAAATGGTCAAAAAAGAACGGGGAGGAGCCGACGAGCAGAACGGCGGTGGTCGCGCGGTGAACGGCGGTGTGGAGGGCGGCGCGTGGCTCTCACGCACGTACAGTGCAGCGGTGCGGTGGTGGCACGTGGCGGCGCGTGGCTGATCGGTTTGGGGTGGGCTTTTCAGTGTTGGCCGGAAACACACCGACAAGCAGTCCGGCGGTGGTGGTCAGGCAAAAAAGGGCGGCGGCTGGTGGTGGTTTTACGGCAGCAATAAGGCTGCAAAGGAAAGAGGAGACAGTAGTAAGGCTGCTCAAAAAGAAAAAAAACAAAGGCAAGCCTTAGGAACGACCTAGGCTGCTGATACCATATAGAAAGAAGGAATGTTGGAATGTATGATTATTATTCCTTGAATATTTCTGTACAGAGAAGGTTACAATATATATAGACTAAAGCTATTGATTGCTATCCTAAAAATAAGGGAGAAAAATCAGTCCTAATAAAAGCAACAATAAAAAAACGTATTTGTATATATCTGATATTAATGCTGATATATTACAACACATACATCACAAGCTGTTGGTAAGAACATGAAGGGCTTACCAATCACCGGGTCCATAGAGTTGATTAACCATGCCGTAATCATAGAGTTTTCTGAGTGCCACTGCCGGTGTGTTGGATCGCCGGTGCCTGGGGCTGTCACTTCTCCATTTAAATACCCAAGCTTTCCGTTGCCGTCAATCACCAACTGCTCTGATTTGGATCACTCAAGATAATTCTTTCCATTCAATTTATGAATGGTAATTTGAAGGGAGTGGTCACTCGCGGAGATGGGTGCGAACTGGAGTTCCCGTGTGGGTTGCTGGTTGCCTCCTTCTGGGGTTATTACGCCACTCGTAGTATCGGAGGTGGCCGAACTGGAGCCGACCATGGCAGCCTTGTAGTTCATGATCGGAACCCTAAGGCTCTTGATACCATGTAGAAATACTTTCTTTATTGAATTAAATCTCTCAACAGAGAGGTACAGCATAAATAGGAAAAATAACGGGAGACTGAATCCTTAATCATAGGAAACTGAATCCCATAAAAAACAGAAAGGAGACAAAATAGGAAGGTAAATCCCATGACATCGGGATTGACTAATCCTTTCCTCAATTCTAGGATTCTATCTTCCTAATTTATTCAAAATAATAAATCCTAACAATCCTGATTTATCTACAATTTGGAATAGGGAACAACAAAAATCAATGTAGCTGTTGATAAGCTGCCCCAGTTCCACTGTTGCAAGTTAAATCAGGCAGAAGTGGGGCCTCACCATACAGCTACCATCCATATTGGTTTTGAAAGGTATGCTAGTATATATAGAAGCTAAGAACTTACTTTTGCTCATTCTCTTTGGGCTGCTCTTGTGAACATGAGATAGATAAATTTTTTTTTTTTGGTTTTAATGTAGCTCCATTATTAATCTTGAGCCATACATTGGTAACCTCCTAATCGTACAAAAGCAAACCCAGTTCACACTGCAGATTTCGGAAATCTTTTAACATATAAGTTTGGTAATAGATTGTGGACAAAGATGGTTATGACATGCCAAACATTAACACACCTGCTACTATTGTTGCGCTGGATGTCTTGTATTTATTCGTGTCAATTAATGGAAATTTGGAAGCATACTCCTATGTTCAAGTCATAGTTGTACTTATGAGATATTTGGTAATAGATTGTTAACATTTGGTTCTTGTATTTTCCTTTGTATTGTTTGCTATGCCAGTATGGAGGAGATTAGATCAGCTTGTCAAGACGCATGTAATGGCTTACCTTCACAAAGGCCTGTGATGGAGATGACAATTCCTTCTTCGTTGGATAATACCATATCACCACCTGGTATGACATAACCTTCAGCTATTTTTCATCTATCTAGATTGAACAAATAGAGTCATTTGACTTTGTTATTATAAAATTGAAATATTGAATAGCTGAACTCGGTTTACAATTTATTGACAAACTCCTTTCATTCTTAGTTCTCATATTTTATGTTGAATTCCAAACTCAATCCCTAACGTTTAGGGATTAGATTAGTTGATGAATTACGGATTTAGGGTTAGGGAAAGAAAAAGAGAGAAAGATGGCTAAATAATAGTAGACAAGGAATATTATTGATAAGAATTATATGATACAAAGCCATAACATACTGTTCTACATATACCAATAACTAGGGCAAATACTTATACTACTAATACAAGTCCAAGCCCATTAACCATAAGATTAATAACTTAATGAAATAAGAAAACAAATCATAAAATATACTCTAAGATAATATAAAGATGTTCTTAATATTCTCTTAACACTCTCCCTCAAAGCTTTAGCTTGTTACAATTAGCAAACCTGCAACCATAAGTCAAATATCACAACTCGTCTTTAACTGAAAGCTATCACCAAGAAGAGAAGAGAAAATCGGCACAATAGCAAATGCTGAACCATCCAATCACGACATAGAGAAGAACAGAAACAAAGCTGGATCACCCAATGTCCGATAAGAAAAAGAGAGATTCTGCTCACATCTAAGGCGGCTCTACCTCGTTGATAGCCCTTTCCTCCTAGGATAGACCAATTACCTTGGGGCGGCTCCATCTAATGGGCAGCCCATTCCTTTAATATCTCTGGGGGCGGCTCCACCCTATTGGCAAGCCATTGCCTCTCCCATAGGCGGCTACACCAAATGGGTAGCCCTTTCCTTCAAGCTCAAACATACCAATGCAACCACATCTAGAAGAATGAATAGCAATAACAGAAGAAGAAAGGAGGGTGACGAAAATCCTCAAAATCATAACATAATCACCATCAACAACTTACCGGAATCACCTTTGGCCAACTAACATCTCACAGTCATACACGGACCATGTTAGTACAACCTCTAGCCAACTAGGATCTTGCTGTCGGTCACAAAATCAGAATTGTCATCACCCATCCCATACTTACGAATCCAAAGCAAAAACTATGAAATCAGAATCAAAATTTGTGAAAACTAGAACCAACATAGTCCTCCTACTCGAAGGAGACACCAAAATGTTTTGAAGGAGGAGGAAATCGAACCAAAACTAGCCAAAACAAACCTGAAACCTGCTCGTCTAAGCTGTCATAGGAGCTCTAGTCACTGGCAACCTGATCTGTGCTGTAAAAGAGAATGCCCAACCATGAACAAATGCCCTACAAAGGATGCACAACCTCCAAAGACGTGCGAACAGAGAAAAACGCCCAATCCAAGCTAGAAATCTCACTCCCCAACAACGTCGAAGGACCTGTAGTTGTTGACGATATTCTTGACAATCGTGCATAGCTGTCTGGGCCGGAATCTTCAGCCGCAAGCCACCCACAACACCAGGACGTCGTTTGTTGTGTGAACGTCCCAAACATAACTCATGAAACCTACTCAAAACCCATGAATGATCTAGCTCCTTCGCCGGACGTCGACGGATCTAGCGCCAACTCCCCACTTGACGTCGGATCGATCCGTCACTAGCGACCACTCACCGGCTACTTGAGAAGTGAGATGGCAGCCACAGTGAAGGCTACCTAACTTTGAGTTGTGACCTATGAAAGCACAGACACAGACATGGACACGGGACACGACACAGACACGGACACAGGGACATACCAAATTCAAAAAATTATAGGACACAGACACAATATATATATATATATATATATATATATATATATATATATATAATATCAAAGTAAATTAAAGAACTTGATTTATGTATATATATAATTACAAAATTTAAGAAAAAGATTTATAATTCATTAATATCATTTCTATAAGCTTGAAAATTTACAATATCTTAATATATGTCATATGTACCAATATTTACTACTTAATAAGCTCCTCTAAAAAAATATGGAACATAATTTCTATTATTTTCTAAAAATTTTTCTAAATCAACTTCTCCTAATAGAACTAATCATGTGCAAGTACATGTGCATAAAAAAAAATTAACTAGAGGGAATAGTGGTGTGAGGCAAGTTTCGTTGATAACAAAGTGGACGACTTGGTACGAGTAGAGGTAGAAGGAGCAGATGAAAATAGTGGTGTGTGAAAAGATAAAACTTAAAAGCCTAATAGTGGCCTGTGAAAAGATAAAGTTTAAAATACTGGTATGTGAAAATAGTAGCTTGGGACGTCAGTCATGTGATTAGGCTTTGGTGGGTTACGGGCTTACTAATTGGACATTAGTCATGGAAACTAATGTTTTTTAAAAAATATTAATGAGCCGTGTCCAAGCCGTGTCTAGAGTGTCTAAGCGTGTCTGAGCCGTATCTTTGACGTGTTCAAGTGTGTCCAAGCCGTGTCCAAGATGTGTCTAAATTGAAAAAAATAATAATTTTAATTGAATACATTCAGACATGTAGGACATGTGTGTCATACGTGCGTCCCTATGTGTCCGACACGCAGACACGTCTCAAAAATGACGTGTCCGTGCTTCATAGGTTGTGACCTAAGTCACGATACTCTTCTGTCTTTTTTTTTTTAAACATAGATATTACTTCCTATATTACAAAAAAAAGGATTAAGGAAAGACGAGGTTTAAGGAAAAACTGAAAGGGGGATATACACTGAGTTCCATAGAACTCATTTCAGCGGAAGCTAGACACAGGTCATGGTAGATGGTATTGCTCTGATACCATGTTGAAGAATTACGGGATTAGGGTTAGGGAAAGGAAAAGAGAGAAAGACGGTTAAACAATAATAGACTAAGAATATTATTGATAGGAATTATATGATACAAAACCATAACCTACTGTTTGTCCCTTTATAAGCTGCAAGTGCACGGGTCACACAAGTAATATTGTGACAAGTAGGATATTGTTCCCACGAGGATACGATCAATTCTAGTGCTAATTATCAACCAATAGCTTAAGTAATACTATTTAAGGACATTCAAATTGGGAAAAGGTTTGTATAAGAGTTAACTTCGAAGTAAAAGATTTAAATGATGTAAATCGAGAATAAAAGATAATGATTAGAGATTAAAGATTTCTTCTTCACCCTCTACTGCAATTGGTAATATGCAATCCTTTTAAGCAACATACATGACAAGGATTCATTAGCTTGAGAAACTAATTTAGTTAAAAGCCTATGTCTAGGTTATTTAACCATGCTTCATTTACCTAGTTCACTATATTTCCATGAGAGCTAGTGCAAATTCCACTCATTAAGAACAATTCTTACAACTAGCTATGCATGACTAATAGGTATATGTCTATCCCATTAGCTAATTAACTCATCCCACCATTTGAATGAAATTAAACATGCATTAACTATATCCATGATCTCAAATCTAAATCCTTATGTCTAGTTCAATAGATTTATTCAAATCACATTAAATGTTGGCTAAACACTCAAGAGCATTAAGAGAAATATAGTTAAACAAACCCAAATCATATATATAAATTCAAAGGGTTACAAAATCACCAATATTCATAGAAGGATCCAAAGAAATCCCTAAATATAGCTTAGCTACTCATAGAACACGAAAATCCAACAATGATAGTCATGTCCATGACCTAAAATAAGAGAGAATAAAGAGAAAAGAGGGAAGACACTATGATGGTAGTCCTTGGATGCTTGATACTCCTTGAAGAATGATGGCTTCCACTTCAAATCCCTTTGATGCTCTCAAAATGGTGTAAAACGAACCCTAACTGCGTTTTCTATCTTCACAAAAGCTCTCCACCAAAATATCTGATAAAACAGTATTTATAGGCGCAACTGATAGCCACACGCTGCGGCGTGAACCATCTTGCACCGCGGCGTGTTAGCCTGTGGTTTTAGTGCGCGCAGCAGGCAGAGACACATCCTGCGCCGTGGCGTGAGATGCTGACTTGCATCTTGGGCCTTCTCTTCCAATGTTGGGCCTTGGCTTGCATCAAATTATCTGTTTTGAGCCCATCCTACAATTAAGAATTCACCCAGTTAAATACAAGTACAAAATCTACTTAATCCATCAAAGAATCGGAAAGATTTTATCAAGAACATAAAAGAAGACATCAACATGAAATTAAATGAATATAAATCTAAAGTCTTCCAATCATCCCTAAGAAGAAGGACTAAGCAATCTATAAAGCACAGATATAGAGCACAAATAACTATATTTTTTGGAGTTATCACACCTCCAAACTTAGATTTTTGCTAGTCCTCGAGCAAAACCAAGTATAATTGCACTTGCATTGACACTTCCTGCCTAACATGCATTCAGCAGCTAACATGGATTCCAATTTCAATTTCACCACAATTAGTGCATGATGATTGCATAAACCTCAAAGAATACTCAGGCCTCACAATCTGCTCCACACACATACAATTCTTATCATGCTAACAATGAAAGCTTCCTTTCATGCAAATCACATCACTCACAAATATGCAAGCCAAACTTCTTCTAATTAATTCATACTCATCCGGATAAGTTTATGAGCAGACACATGAATATGAATCACAAAATCCACAAAATTGTAATTCAACTCTCTCTCTCCACTAATGTAAATCACACACAACTGAGGATCAAAAGGGTCTTTAACAGCTTGTAATGTAAGGCCAATGGTTATGGGTTAAAGAACAAAGGAGAAATGATAAAATACAAACATTGAGAAACATAAACATGCGATTTCAAAACTTGAGCCACTAATTGATACCACTGGGGTATGCAAAATGAAATAAATAACACTATCTAGAACCACTCAGTGCTTTTCATATTTGCTTTCTTTCTTTCTTTCATTTGTTTTTATTTCTCTTTCTTTTTTTTTTTTTAAGAAAAACAATTTCTTGTATAGCAAATGGTTCCTTCAAGCCACTTTTGTATTGACACAACCTTAATACCCTAATCGTTGGACTCAAGCCAAGAAATAACATGTTATGTACTCAACAAAAACCTAGAGGGAATGAAACGAATGCAATGTTTTCACATGCATAAGAAAGGTTAACAGGTTGGGAAAATGAAGGTGATGAAAAGCATATAAGGCCAAACATTTATAAAGCTTCAAAGGGGACCTATGGATATAATCATGTAAAGGTAAGCTTGAAAGGCTCAATCGGTCCAAACAATGCTCTAGTCATTTCCTCAATCATGCACAATTTAGGATTTAGCTTCAAGAGAGTTACAAGACAATTTCAAGGATAGTAGAAGTCTCCACATGTACAATCCATAAACATTCTCTAGACAAGCAATTATATCCCTTTCAAAGCTACATGTGCATACAAGTGGGATGTAGTGACTAGATTGTTTCAACATGCTTCAAAGATTGCATATGGATTTACAGAAATATTGAGATCAAATCGCATCCATATTTATCATTGGACAACCAACACCACACTAGCGATTGACACATGCAATGCATTCCAAAAGATTTGACTTTTCAAACATACATTAAGAACAAAAATTCATGTGCACAATATCACTTCAAAATTATCAACACTACAACAACAACAACTAAGCCTTTTCCTATTAGGTGGGGTCGGCTATATAGATCAAACGACGTCATTGTGCTCTATCATAAACCAAGTTTTCAGAGATGCCATTCAAATCTAAATCTTTTTTAATTGTTTTACCTATAGTCTTTTTTGGTCTTCCTCTACTTCTAACTATTGGGCTATTATCTACCTGATCTACTCTTCTTACAGGGGCTTCTAAGGGTCTTCTCTTTACATGTTCAAACCACCTAAGGCGAGATTCTCTCATCTTTTCCACAATAGGTGCTACCTTTATTTTCTCTCTAATGCATTCATTCCTAATCCTATCTTGTCTTGTATGGCCACACATCCAATGCAACATCCTCATTTCCGTGACACTGATCTTATGCTCTTGTTGGCTTTTTACCGCCCAACATTCAGTACCATACAACTTCGCGGGCCTTATAGCTGTGCAGTAAAATTTACCCTTAAGTTTGAGAGGCACTTTTCTATCACAAATAACTCCTGAAGCACTCCTCCATTTCATCCATCCATCTTGAATCCTATGGTTAACTGGTGTAGCTATTGGGATTCGAGCTCAAATTCAAAATTATCAGCACTAACACCAAAAAATTTATCAGCACTACGATCAACAATAGTCAAAGTACATTAAATACCAAATACAATAAAAGCAAAACAGTTAGACACCCCCCTAAACCTAAGGGAAACAGTGTCCTCACTGAACAAAACAACCAAAAAGTAAAAGCAAAATGACAGAAAGATGCCCTATATGCGTCATAGCTACTCATCATCCTCCTCAGTAGTAGTCTCCTCCTCATCATCATCACCCTCCTTAGCCGCAACCATCAGTACATCAGCTGGATCCTGCTGTTGCTGAGGAGGCTCAGCAATCGCCTCTAGAGGGAACTCAGGCACAGGAAAGTCGTCCATAGGAAGCCTCAATCGCTCTGCCATCCACCTGATAGTCTGAATTGTGTAGGTCTGCATGGCAGCCAGATGCGCCATCTGAGTGCCCAAGTCATTGTCTGGTGGAGGAGCTGCTCTGGGCTCTCTATGAGCCTGTCTTTGGCACTGGGCTCTCTGGTGCGCTGATACAGGAGCTGCTCCTAGGGATTGAGACTTGGAACCATTTGCTAAAGTGATAGTAGGCAAATAACCATTGTGAGAAAGGTTGGAGAAAAGAGTCTTATTACCAAAACCCAAGTACCAATGGATGGAGAATGAGAGAGACAAGCAAATGAAGTACCAATATATGTGACAGAGGCAGTGGAACTAGAGGTCTGACGCTGCTCAAACCACTTCAGAAAGTCGGCATAGGCATCCATTGGAGTAGAGGAACCGGAGGACTTACGTTGTGCAAGCCATTGTAAAAAATTTGCATACTCATCTTAAGATGGTCTTGGTTGGGTAGATGAGCCTACGGTGTTTGACGAAGCAATGGGGGCCATAGATCAGAACACAGTGTCAAAAAACACAACCAAACACTACCTAAATGCATTGATTCAAAAGGGGGTTGTGACAAATGGTCACGAATACAAAAGGCGAGGGCAGATCCAGAAAGAGGAGAAAAGGGTGAGCATGTTGCTACAAACTGCGGTTGGAGGGGGTGGCGGGTGGCCCATGTGCTAATCAAAGAGCAGCGCATGGAGCTGTGCACCGGAACTTGTGACGTAGCATGCAAGCGCATCGTGGGGTTTCTGGGCTTGGGCTTTTGGGTTCTGGCCGAACAAGGAGAGGCAATTTCGGTGGTGGGGTCGCTAGCTGGAATGGTCGCCAGAAAGTTGGATGGCGGGGGCAGGCGATGGCAGACTGCGGCTGACGGCAGCGAACAACGGTGGGCAGCGGCAGACAACAACAAAAGAGATGGGTTTGCTAGAAAGAGGACACAACAGGAGGAGAAAGGCCGGCAAACCGGAGTGGAAACACAGTTTATCCAGAAAAATATTTTCACTGGAGAACAATGGGCTCACTAGGCGTGCACGATTCTAGAATTGCCTCTTTAGGGTCTAGATACCATGTTGAAAGAGAGAAAAGAGAGAGACATGAAAAAAATTGTGTGTCTGAATTACACAACAGAGGCTGAATTATATAGAGTTATTGTAATAAATACAAAGATTACAAAAAATCCTAATTACTGTAATTACATGATTTGGTTATGATTTAGTTATCCTATACAATGAATCTAGACACTGTTTACATAGTTTTCAACAAATATGACTAATAACCTAATAACCCTAATATCTTAACATTTTACAATTTTGCAAATGAAATCCCATGAAATGGAATTAGAGAAACAGAAGACTAGGACTATGATTTTTCTACTTGAAACTTCTACCTGTTCAAATCATTAAAAGGAACAAAACAAACATGCAGATGGAGACAGACTATTAT
The DNA here is from genome assembly GCA_029884595.1 of Ormosia semicastrata. Taxonomy (NCBI): domain Eukaryota; kingdom Viridiplantae; phylum Streptophyta; class Magnoliopsida; order Fabales; family Fabaceae; genus Ormosia; species Ormosia semicastrata. Next base: position 48,266,292 of record JAQQTO010000053.1, on the reverse strand, counting down.
TAATGCATGGGTTGGAACAACCGAGCAATACAATAGGAATGATTTCTATTTAGACGTAGTCAAATATTTTGTCACAAGTTTTTATTGAGGCCTAACTTCTTTTTCATTTTAGGTTTCATATTTGTGTATTATTAAAATAGTGTAGTAGTGAACTTGTGTGCTATGTTGTAGGTAAGCATGTCATCAGCTTATTTACGCAATATACACCTTATAAACCCTCAAATGGTAGCTGGGACAATGCTGCATACAGAGTAAGTTACACTCACATAATTGATCTTATGCACTTTGTCGAACAACTGTAGTTTTTCTAGGCTGCAATGCGTTTGTAGTGTATCTGACTTATCTTGTTTTTTTGTATTTTGATATATAAACAGTCTGTGTTGATCCTCTTTTAACCCTGTTAGAGAATAATCTTTAGGTTAATTTATGTTATTGGGCTGGACCTATTTTACTTGTACTGATCTTTATCTTTTAGTATAAATACAGACAAAGGGAGACTAACAACATTGTGTTAGTCATTCCTATTTTCTAAATTCCCTCTTAATCTTCTCTAACTTGGTAATCAGAGATGGTTAGAGAACCCTAGCTTCCTTTGCCAAAACCTAAAAAAAGAAAAAGAAAAACGAAACAAAAAAAAACTAGCTTTCCTTACTCAGAATCAGCTGATCTATCCTCTCCAAGGGTCAGATAATTTTTTCGTGCGCTGCTGAGCATGATTTTGTGCATTTTTGGGTGATTTGGGTGTGATTTTTCCTGCCTAAGTAGCATGGGTACGGGTACGAGTACTGGTACGGGTATGGGTATTGGTACGGGTACGGTAAAATTTCTAAAAACTAGGGTACGGGTACGCCTGGATATATTATATCGAGATATAAAATATAAACAATATAGTAATTAAATCATAAGATAAATACAATTTTCATAATGTTTTGACTACAAGGTTTCAACAAAACTCCATAAAATATTTCTAGTAAGCAAAAATATATAAAGAAGGAACATGATTTAAAGGGAGTGAAGTAATAGTTTGTTCCATTTAATAGGTAAACAGACAACTTAGCAACAAAACTTGGTATTTTGCATGGACTGATGACTTGTACCTGAGTGATATTAGGTACCTACTCATCATGTGTGTATTGGGTAAGTACCCATGTGTATCCAATAAGTACCGGTACCGGGTACGTACCCGGTACGGGTACGACAACCATTTCGGAGTACCCGCGCATCATAGTTTCCTGCTATATGAGCTGACTTGCGGTCAGTGGTGTTTTCTGGTGGTGTTTGCTGGCGGAATTCGGCCGGCGATGGTTGACCGGCTTTGGGCAGAGGTCTGATGGTAGGAGTGGTGGCCGGCAGCAAGCTGGATTGCATTTCTGATGCACTTTTTGATGCGTTCTGGTGCGTTTTGCTTCTTTGAATGCGTTTAAGAGATTGTTGGTGGCTGGGCTTGTGTAATTATGGTCCAGCAAGGGTCATCCCACAGCTTCTACATGGCTGATGACTGTGGTGCTTAGACGAGCTAGTTTTAGATCTGTTCGGGTGACCGTGGTTCTCTGACAAATTGGTTTTAGATCTGTTTGGTGTGATATTGGTCTTTTCTTCGAAGCCCTGTCAAGTTTGAGTTTTGTGAGTTGGGTTAAAATTGGAGAGGTGTGATTTGATATTTTCCAGCATCCTTTAGTGTCGATTGTGGGTTTCGGTTGCTGTTTTATATGGTTTTGAATGTGATAATTTTATTTGGTATTTGAAATTGGTTTGAGATGATGGCTGGTTATTCCAACTTTGGTTTGAGTACCTCTGATGAGTCTAATATCTCCATGAAGCCTACGAATATACCTGGGGCGATTTCTGATTGGGTAAGTAGAGGTGGCTGCATTGCTGGACGTGGTTGTCTTTGTGATGGTGTACTGAATTTTGGTTATTTATGTGGTGAAGACGGCCATATTTCTGCTCCCGAGACCGGGTTTAAAAAATATTACCACGTCTGACGCTGAATTTGATGCCTATACCCGATTCCAGACTTCATAGGGTATTGGCACTTCCTCTACTACTACCCTTGTTTAATAAGGTTATCCCATTACTTGTCTTACTTCTTCCTCCCACAACTGGATCATTGATTCAAGTGCAACAGACCACATGACTGGTAACACAGATATTCTATCTTCATTTCAGTCTTCTTCTCTAATAACCTATTGTCACTCTTGCTAATGGTTCTTTTGCTTCTATAATTGGAAGTGGTACAACCTATCTTTCGTCTTTCCTTCCGTTGCACTCTGTATTATGTCTACCTCACTTTCCTTTCAACCTTTTGTTTGTTAGCAAAATTACAAATATTATGAATTGTAGTGTTCACTTTTTGCCTAAATATTGCTTGTTTTAGGATCTTAAGACGAAGCAGGTGATTGGTAGGAGTTGTGAATCTAATGGATTATATGTTTTGGAGCCAACAAATCAAGAGCCACAATCGGTTGCTTGTTCCACCTACATTTCTTTGTTTCAGGTTCATTATCGTCTTGGACATTCTTCTTTGAAGATTTTGAAATAGTTGTGTCCTACTCTAGAGTCCTCTTTTGCTTTAAAATGTGAGTCCTGTCAGTTTTCCAAACACCATCGAGTAAATTATCCTCCTAGAGTCAATAAATGAGTTGCATCTCCTTTTGTACTTGTTCACTTAGACATTTGGGGACCTTGTGCCATTGATTCTAAATCTAGTTTTCGTTATTTTGTTACTTTTGTTGATGATTACTCTTGTGTTACTTGGCTTTATTTGAAGAAAAATCATTTTGAGCTATTTCATGTGTTTCATGCCTTTTGTGCTGAAGTTCAAAGCCATTTTAATGTTACTATTCATACTCTTAGAAGTGATAATGCTAAAGAATATCTTTTTACCTCTTTTCAATCATTCATGACAACACGTGGCATCATTCATGAAACATCTTGTGTTGCGATCCCTCAACAAAATGGGGTGGCTGAAAGAAAGAACCGCCACTTACTTGAAGTTGCTCGTGCTCTGTTGTTTCAAATGAAAGTCTCGAAATCCTTTTGGGTTGATGCTGTTTCTACAGCTTGTTACTTAATTAATCGCCTCACTTCTTTTGTCCTAGATGGTCAAATTCCTTATTCTCTCTTCTTCCCTTCTCAGTCTTTATTTGCTTTTCCTCCTAGAATTTTTTGATGCACTTGTTTTGTCTAGGATATTTGTCCTCAAACCTCTAAGTTGGATCCTCATTCTCCAAGTTTGTCTTCTTGGGCTACTCTCACAATCAAAAGGGTTATAGATGTTTTTCTCTTGATTTGCGTCACTATCTTGTCCCTGTAGATGTGACCATCTTTGAGACCACTCCTTTCTCTCCAAGGTCCTCTCCTCCCTCTACAAATTTTACTATTCCTTTGTTTTCTTGGCCTTGTCCTTTTCCTGTTTCCCCTTTTCCCAAACACTAAGTTCGGCGGAACAAGCAACCTATTGTGACAGGTTCTGCTGCTCCAGAGCCTCCCGATTATGCTCCAAGGCTTCTCGATTCACCTTCTCCTCCAATCACCTCTTCTTCGGATCTTGCTCCCTCTAAGTCTAGTCTTGATCTCCCGATTGTTCTTCAGAAAGGTAAGCGTAGTTGTACCTATTCTATTTCTTCATTTGTCTCTTATGCTGGATTATCTAGTTCTACTAAGTCCTTTGTAGCTTCTCTTGACTCTTACTATTCCTACCACTGTTACTGAGGCCCTATCTTATGAGGGGTTGCGTATGGCCATGTTGGATGAGATGCATGCCCTTGAACACAATCAGACTTGGGATTTGGTTTCCCTACATGTTGGTAAATAGGCGATTGGTTGTAAATGGGTTTATATTGTGAAGGTCAACCCTGATGGTTCTGTGGCCTACTTAAAAGCCCGTTTGGTTGTTAAGGGTTATGCTCAAGTTTATGGCATTGATTATTCTGACATTTTATCTTTAGTTGCTAAGCTTACTTCAGTTCGATTGTTTATCTCTCTTGCAGCTAGCCATCTTTGGCATTTGCATCAACTGGATGTCAAAAACGCCTTTTTTATGGTGACTTGCAAGAAAAGATATATATGGAGCAATCACCTGGGTTTGTTGCTCAAGGGGAGAGTGGTAAGGTGTGTAGGTTGAAGAAATCCTTGTATGGCCTTAAACAAGCCCCAAGGACCTGGTTTGGATGGTTTAGTCAAGCTGTCTTATAGTTTGGACTTCAGAGAATCAACTTTGATCACTCAATCTTATTCCAACGCTCTCAGAGTGGTTGTATATTTCTAGTGGTGCATGTGAATGATATTATTAATACTTGGAGTGATGAGGTTGGGATTAGAAAACTCAAGGATTTTCTTCAAACACAGTTTCAGACCAAAGATATGGGTGCGTTAAAGTACTTCTTGGATATTGAGGTGATGAGGAGTAGGAAAGGTATTTTTCTAAGCCAGAGAAAGTATGTGCTTGATTTGCTCAAAGAAACAAGTTTGTTTGAAGCTAAACTTGCTGAAACCCCTATGATTCCTAATGTCAAGCTTTTAGCCAATGATGGAGATGTTATTTCAGATCCTGAACAATATAGAAATCTGGTGGGTAAACTTAACTACCTCACAATTACTCGCCCTGACATTGCCTTCTCTATTAGTGTAGTTAATCAGTTTATGTCATCTCCTCGAACCACCCATTAGGAGGTTGTTCTTCATATTTGGAGATATCTAAAAGGGGCTCCTGGTCATGGTGTTTGCTATAGAGATAATGGACATACTATGGTGGAGGGATTCTTTGATGTTAACTAGGTTGGATCCCCTGTGGATAGAAGATCTACCTCTAGATATTGTGTTCTTGTTGGTGGTAACCTTGTATCTTGGAGAAGTAAGAAACAAAGTGTTGTTGCTCGGTTTAGTGCTGAATTCAGAATATCGTGTCATGGCCCAGGCTACATGTGAATTGGTGTGAATACATCATCTTCTTGATGAGATTGGATTCAAGAGTGCAATGCCTATGAAATTGTGGTGTGACAACCAAGCTGCAATTCATATTGCTTCTAATCTTTTGTTTCATGAAATGACAAAGCATATTGACGCTGATTGTCACTTTGTGAGTGAAAAGATTCAAGAAGGGCTTATTGTCACTGGACATGTGTGAATGAGAGAACAACTTGCTGACATTCTCACTAAAGCACTCAACAAGAGTAGAATAAATTATATTTGTAACAAGATGAGTATGATTAACATCTATGCTTCAACTTGAGGGGGAGTGTTAGAGAATAATCTTTAGGTTAATTTATGTTATTGGGATGGGCCTATCTTACTTGTAGCGATCTTTATCTTTCAATATAAATACAGATGCAGGGAGACTAACAACATTGTGTTAGTCGTTCTTATTTTCTAAATTCCCTCTTAATCTTCTCTAACAAACCTCATTATTGAATTCTCTTTTGCATGCTTGTGTGCATTACTCATTGTTTGAAATTTGTAAATAGCTGCACCAATTTATTGTAAATTTATTATAATTGTCAACTGTAGGAATCATATGTGCAAAGATGTTTTAACTTGATCGATGAATATGCTCCTGGCTTTTGCTCATCTGTCATAGATTATGATATACTGACACCACCAGATCTGGAAAGGGAATTTGGACTGACAGGTAATCTTCAAATTTAATCTTTACAATATAAGATTAATATTGAGAATGTGACATTTTTATGGTACACCATTTGGAAAATGGCTTATAAGTGGACCACTTATAACAATTATTAAAGAAATTACAAACTTTTGATGTTTTGTAATTTCTTTAAGGTACTTTAATTGCAAGTGTTGAAACTGGTAAGTTTGCTTTTTATGATAAAGGTAAAAGTTAGGTGGTGTTTGGTTTGTTTTCTATTTTAATTTTTAGTTGACGTGTTTTAACTAATTGCTGACCATCGTCCACTTTGTTGACCACCGTCCACTTTGTTGACCACCGTCCACTTTCATTCATGCACAGTCCACCGTCCACATTAATTTAGGAAGTAATTTTAGATTCATGTATTTTCTAGTTCATGTACTTAGGGAATAACTATTTTATTTATTTGTCTTGTAAATACAAGTTGTAAATTAACATTTCAAGTGTATAAAAGCAAGCATCATTTGCTGTGTGGATTTAACACAAGCAATTTAGAAAATCTTTGTTCTTTCAATTTGGTATCAGAGCTCTCGACCCTGGGAGTCTTTTTTTTTTTCGTTGCCTTAGCCTTCATTGCTGAGTATTCTCAGGTGCCTTGCCTTCATTGCAGGACTTGTTCTTCACTTGCCTTCATCGCAAGTTTAGCATTAAACTGTACCGTCCTTTTTTTTTTTTTGGCCCAACTTTCAGAGCAACTTTTTCACCAAAAGACCACCCACCATCCTTCTCAGAAACCTCCGACCGGCCAAACCTAGAAGACCCACTCCCGGAAACCACCACATGCACCTCCACTCGCACTTGCTCCTACCGGCGCATGAGCTCCACGCGCCCCCTTCCCGGCCACAGTTCACCGTCACGCCACATCTAAACCTGACCGTCTTTTATGGCTTCCCTTAGTAAGCCTTCTGGCTCTTGCTCTCTGGTCATGAATGGTAAGAATCTGTGTTCTTTATTCTCCCATGCTTCTGGTACTGTTCCTGAGGATTCTTGGATTATTGATTCTGGTGCCACTGATCACATGACCTTTTGTTTTTCCCATTTTTCATCATATAAAAATCTCGCGGGTAATCACCACATAATTGTAGCTGATGGCTCTCATACATCAGTTGCTGGTCTTGGTAATGTTAAACTTAGTTCATCTCTAAATTTGAAAAATGTGCTTCATGTTCCTAAACTTTCATCTAACCTTCTTTTTATACATAAACTTACCAAAGACCTTAATTGTGCTGTAACCTTTTTCCACTTTCATTGTGTAGTTCAGGATCTTATCACGGGGAGGACGATTGGGGTTGCTAAGGAACAGGGAGGGTTGTACTACCTTGAGATTAAAGCGGCAGGTGGCTCTAGTCAAAAGTTGCAACATTCCTGTCATCAATCTAGTATAAAGTCTTGTGCCTCCCAAATTTGGCTCCATCATAGACGTCTTGGACACCCCCCCATTTACTTTACTTAAATCCATGTTTCCTCCTTTGTTTTTAAATGAGTCAGTTGAATCCTTTAATTGTGATATTTGTGAGTTTTCCAAACACCATCGAGTGAGTTTTCCTCCAAATGATAATAGAAGCAGTGAACCTTTTTCTCTTATCCATACGGATGTTTGGGGTCCTGCATCCATTCCTAATATTTTTGGTGCTAAATGGTTTTTGTCATTTATTGATGATTGCACTCGTGTCACTTGGATTTTCCTCATGAAAGATAAATCAGACGTGTACAAATTATTCATCCAGTTTTATCATATGATTAAAACTCAATTTGATAAAACTATTAAACGTTTGAGGTCTAATAATGGTAGAGAATATGTGAATCAAAATTTCTCCACCTTTCTTAAACAACACGGTATTATTAATGAATTTACATGTGTTGATAGCCCCCAACAAAACGGGATTGTTGAAAGAAAAAATCGACACTTACTTGAAATTACTAGAGTTTTATTGTTTCAGATGTCTGTTCCAAACTCATACTGGGGGGAAGCTGTTTTGACTACTGCATATTTAATAAATCGGTTACCCTCTAGAGTCCTTGGTGGTGTGAGTCCTGTTCATGTCATGAAATCTTTTTTTCCCTCTGCTCCTATTATGCAAAGTCTCGAGTCTCGTGTTTTTGGCTGTGTTGCTTTTGTTCATATCCATCGTCAACATCGAGGCAAACTGGACCCTTGTGCTATTAAATGCATTTTCATTGGTTATGCTCCTGACAAGAAGGGATACAAATGTTATCACCCTTCCTCTCGTTGAGTGTTTGTCTCCATGGATGTCACTTTTCAAGAAAATCAACCATTCTTCATTTCCTCTCAGCTTCAGGGGGAGAACACTACTGATTCGGAAGCTGAGATTTTTCTTCTAGACATTAACATTCCCTTGTTTCCATCCTTTGATATGCCTTCTGATACACAGGAATTAGTTCCTTCTGACAGTCACCCACCTGAACCTGAAAGAATTGCTCAAACTAAAGCAAGCTCGCCAAAAGTGGTGTATCAAAGGAGAAAACAACCCGAACTGGTCCAACCTCAACCCCAAGTGTCCGAACCAGTGGTGAGTATTGAAAACACTAATCCCATTAATTCTGAACCTATTCCTTTGTATAATTGTGATCCTAACATTGATGATGACTTACCTATTGCCTTAAGAAAAGGGAAAAGGTCTTGTGCTAAGTACCCTATTTTCCAATTTGTCTCCTCCAAAAACCTTTCTTTGCAGCACCAAAGTTTTATTGCAGCCATTGACTCTATCAGAATCCCTAAGACAGTACAGGAAGCATTGAAGGATAAGAATTGGGTTCAAGCCATGAATGAGGAGATGTGAGCTCTGGAAAGGAATGGAACATGGAAAATTGTTGAGAGACCAAAGGAAAAGAGATCAGTTGGGTGCAGATGGATTTACACTGTGAAATACCGGTCTAATGGAACACTAGACAGGTATAAAGCAAGGCTGGTTGCAAAAGGGTATACACAAACCTATGGGATAGATTATGAGGAAACATTTGCCCCTGTGGCAAAAATGAACACAGTCAGAATTTTGCTCTCTCTTGCTGCGCACTTCCAATGGGAACTTCATCAGTTTGATGTGAAGAATGCCTTTCTTCATGGTGAATTAGAGGAAGAAGTTTATATAGAGATCTCTCCTGGGTATGACTCCTGTGGTGAAGGGAATAAAGTGTGTAAATTGAAGAAGGTCTTATATGATTTGAAACAATCACCCCGTGCTTGGTTTGGAAGATTCACAAAGACTATGGTGTCCCTTGGATATAGACAAAGTCAAGGTGATCATACCCTCTTTATCAAACACTCACCTGAAGGTAAATTGACTATCCTACTTGTGTACGTAGATGATATCATTATATCAGGGGATGATGTTGTTGAGAAATCTCTCCTAAAGGAGAAACTGGCTACTGAGTTTGAAATGAAGGACCTTGGGAGATTGAAATATTTCCTTGGAATTGAAGTTGCCTACTCTAAACAAGGTATTTTCATTTCTCAACGGAAATATGTCCTTGACCTTCTCAAGGAGACTGGGAAGCTTGGATGTAAAACTTCCGATCAGGATTGAGCAAAATCATAGAATGGGTAATGAGGAAGAAAGTCCCAAGGTTGATAAAGCTCAGTATCAAAGGTTGGTAGGAAAGTTGATATATCTGGCACATACCAGACCAAATTTAGCCTATGCTGTGAGCATGGTAAGCCAGTTCATGCTTGACCCAAGAAGAAGACATATGCAAGCTGTTGATCGTATTTTACAATATCTCAAGGCTTCTCCAGGAAGAGGATTGTTGTTGAAAAGGGGTAGAAATCTATCTATGGAGGTCTATAATGATGCTGACTATGCCGGGTCAATTACTGATAGGAGGTCAACAACTGGCTACTGCATGTTTCTTGGAGGGAATCTTGTGACATGGAGAAGTAAAAAACAGAATGTAGTTGCAAGATCAAGTGCAGAACCAGAATTCCGAGCTATGGCTCAAGGAGTTTGTGAATTGTTATGGATGAAAATCATTCTTGATGATCTCAAGATTAAATATGAAGTTCCAATGAAGCTGTTTTGTGATAACAAGTCAGCCATTAGCATTGCTCACAATCCAATTCAGCATGATAGGACCAAGCATATAGAGATTGACCGTCACTTTATTAAAGAGAAACTTGATAGTGGGCTGATTGCCACATCATATATCCCATCAGAACATCAACTGGCTGATGTGCTAACCAAGGGTCTTCCTAAAGATAAGTTTCAAAACCTTACTTGCAAGCTGGGAATGATTGATATCCATTCTCTAGCTTGAAGGGGAGTGTTGACCACCGTCCACTTTGTTGACCACCGTCCACTTTCATTCATGCACAGTCCACCGTCCACATTAATTTAGGAAGTAATTTTAGATTCATGTATTTTCTAGTTCATGTACATAGGGAATAACTATTTCATTTATTTGTCTTGTAAATACAAGTTGTAAATTAATATTCCAAGTGTATAAAAGCAAGCATCATTTGCTGTGTGGATTTAACACAAGCAATTCAGAAAATCTCTTTGTTCTTTCAATTCTAATATTTACAAAAATGTCATATTGTTTCCTATTTTCATTCCTTCACAAAAGCGTGGAAACAGGAAACAAAGTGAAAATAATGTGACATCTTTATAAATATTAGTGAAAATTGTTTTCACTTTTTCTTTCACAAAAGCTTGAAAATAGGAAATAAAGTGAAAATATGGCATTTTTGTAAATATTAATAAAAATACATCAACTGAAAATGAAAATAGAAAACAAGCTAAACACTCCCTTACATATTGAAAAAGTTTTACTTAAATTTTTTACATAACATCAAAATTTGTAACTTGTTTAGTGAATATTGTAAATGATCTACTAATACATTAGTGATATTGTATCATAATAAGCCCTTGAAATTGTTGAAACTTTTATGTTGATTGTCAAAAAGTCCCCACCTTTTTTTGGCCTAGGGAAAAAAGATCAAGAGAAACTTCATCTTGATACTTATGTGGCCTCGGGAACATTACACGACAAGCAAACTAACAAGAAGAACCAATCTTATCTGAAAGACAACTTCATATATCATCAATACATGGGTTGTCTAGGTCTTGTGATGTTTTGAGTCTGCGTCTTATTTTGCCTGCACTGTATTGAGATTTATCTATGTAGTGTACACTTCATTGGTCTCTACTTAGGGGTGAAAATAGGTTAGGCAGCTCGTCGGGGGCTTATGGCCTGACCTGTTTAAGGTTTGGCCTGACCTAGCGCGTTTAACAAAATGGTTAAACCAAGGCTTTTTAAAAAGCCCATTTAGTTAAACGGGTCAAGCTTAAGGCCTTTGGAAAAAGCTTTTTAGGCCTTGCGGGCCGGTCTATTTAATTATATTTATGTATATTATGACATTTTAATATTTATATAATATATTTTATCAATAATATAATATTTTTTTAAAGCTTAGGCCCGTTGCTTATATAAAGGTCTAGGCCCGTTAGCCTATACTGTTGGCCTATTTAAAGGTAGGTCTGTTAACTTATTTAAATGCTTTATTGCAAAGTAGGTTTTTAAATAAGTTTTCAGGCTAGGTTTGACTTTTAAAACGGTCAGACTAAGCCTTAAAAATGTCATATATAAGGTAAATAGGTCAGGTTCAAGCCTTACATTTGAGAAACAAACTAGATTCGTTTAAAGCGAAGTCTGGCTTGTCCTGTCCCGTTTCCACCCCTATCTCTGATTTGAGGCGATGTCTATTATGCTCATCATCAATAATGGGCATATGATGTACTTTGGTCCTTAGGCAACCTAATGTCATAGGTTTTACCAAATGAACATAGTTATAACATTTTGTTAAGAATAGGATATTAAGCATTTGCTTAATGTGCTTAAGGATATTTATGTCTTTAGCATTAGTTTGTACTAAATTATACTGCACACCTATTTATTATATATAAATACACGACCTAAACCCACATTGGGAACGGTCTTCTAATGTTTTACATGGTATCAAGAGCTTTTCTAATTTTTTTTCTCCTTTTCTACAAATTTTTTTTCTTTTTTCACAAATAAATAAATAAATAAAACCAGAAATACAATTGTAACCTAATTAGGGCAGCCGTCACTGTGGCTGCCAGTTGAGCCATCAAACTTCCAGTGGAGAACTCGCCAGTGATAGATCGATTCGGCACCGGGGGAGGGCCGGCGAGACCATTGATGGCCGGCAGTGACGTTGGGTTGTCATTTTCAATCACTTCAGTTGCGGTTTTTGCGCAGTTTCAGAAGTACTCGGGCTATGGGTGGTTGGTGGCTGAAGTGTTTGGCCCAGACAGGTGCGACGGTGGTCAGGGAGGCTTGCCGACGACAGGGTTTTCGCACTAGATGGTGTGTAGAAATTCTAAGAAATCATAAGGATTTGACCAATCATTTGACTATGTTTAAATGGTAATTCTAGTTATTATGACTTGTTTGTTAAAGTACTATGACCTTTGAAACTTTCACAGAAAACATAGGTATTAGGAAGAAAATTTTAGTGTCATTAAGTCCGAGTCATGCTCATGAGAGCTTCCTCCAAGTATGCGCCTTCTAGCTTATGTAGTCATGAGTCTATAGGTCTTATTTCATTCTAGGTTCCCAAAGGTCATATGGTTTCAAGGTTCAATACTTCTTCCACCATAATGCTAGGGTCTGATCGTTCATAGCATATCTCAAGTTCGAAGGATCAATCAAGGTCCATATGTCCATGGTACATCTCTACTACCGAATGAACATGGTATAGTCTATACATCATGAGTTTGGTCTTTGCCAATGTCCACGGATTCTTTTCGTCTCCATGTGCAAGGTCCTTTGGTCAATAAAATACCACGTTGTCTTACTTAACTATTGATATCTTTGGTGATCATACTTTGATTTAATTTGAATTGAACATTCATATCATGACACACACTTATAAGGACACATAATGATCATTGTTTCTTTATAAATATTTCATTACAAGTCTCACGTCCATTTTCTCTTCATCTCCTCATTACATGCCCCACCTCTAACTCTCACACTTAGAACATACTTAACATGACTCATAACATATTACATGTAGAACAAGGCTTACACACAAACTTGGATTCCTTGTACATTATTTACTACTAAGAGGTATTGTCTTCTTAAGTCCAGACTAGGCTATCCAACTTCTTCCTCTCAGGTGGTACAAGGTCCTTATTCCCTCCTATGTCTTGACTCAAGGATTATTAACGAAGTGAACCCGGATGTCTCAGATGATCTTAGCATATATCCCTTCTTCTGGGATAAATCACCAATCGAAGTCAATCTCCACCTTGATCGTAGTTGTTTCCATATTGTCTTCTTAGTCTGAAATCATAGTGAAAAAAATATAAGAATTCATAATTTCTTAGTAGGAAATAGAATGAAACATGATTGAAATCCCTTATGATAATTTTCAGCCATATCCATGTTTTTTAAAGCTCATCAAGTCACGTAAAGAGAGTATAAGAAAATATTGAACATGCTTTGCTCAAAACACTTCAAGTGGTGCAAAATCTTGGAGTTCCTAGGGAACCCCTTCCTTAGCTGAATACTCAGCCACGTGAATATCACTTCTTGTGGCTTATTCCTTCTTTGGTCCTCATTCTCCTGGTCAGATTCTCATACGAAGCAGCCTTCTCAAAGGGTGATCATTTCCTTGCTCGTAACTTGCGTCCTTACTTGTTTTGAGTCTAAATCTTGATGGTCTTGAAAAAATTAGCATTCTGGACTATCAAATCAGAATCCATTCAAGATGTATAACACAAAAATAAAGATATAAAATGGTTATACAAGATAAGCTACTCATCCTTAACCACTTGCAAAAAATAATAGTGGCGGCCATACTTCAAAGATTGTTTCACATTGGAAAAGGCTCAAATGAGTATGGCGATTTTAAAATGAAATAACAGTATTTGAGATAAAGAAACTGGAAGAAAACCGTATGCAAGGATTCCAATCAGGTTTGGCATTCTATAGAAAATTGGTAGAAGCATCCATTTCCTATCTAAGCTTACTTCCTTCAACTACAACCAGCAGTGTTTCACACCTTTCACTCTTCACTCTCACGGGATGGCTTAGCTTTTTAGTGCTTGGTATGTTTCTTGGGCAGAGGTTTTATAGTAAGTGTGAGGAGGGTTCTTGGTAATTTTCTTGCATGTAATCATGCATGCCTAGGAAGCTAACTCTCCTAGATTGCTTGCTTATAGGATGGCCTGGCTTATTGCATCTTGGCTGAGCCTGACCTATTTACTAGAGCATAGCCAGCACCCAATCATCATTCATACCCTCAAGAATTACTTTTCAACCTCACCACCAAGCACCACACATGCACAATCCAATTTCATGATGACACTCACATCCACTTTCATGCATGAATGATTTCCCAAAAACATGAATGTAAGATCCCTTCCTATTCATGAAAAACAAGCTCATATGGATTCATAAACATGCACATCAATTTACATCCCATAAGTTTGTCTTTCATCTATCTCTTCTCTAATGTAGAGCAAAACATAATCAATGATCAATAAGGTCTTCTAAAGTTTGTAATGTGAGGCTGAGGGTGGTGGTTAAGAAAGAAGGAGAAGGACATAAAATCAAAAGTTGAATTCACAATTATGCAATTCAAATGATTCAAGCCTAATAATCAAAGTGCAAAAATGGGGTTCAACATAAAGAATCAACCACTTTATTCTTTTCTATTTTTGTACAACTTTTCAATTTTCTTCTATACATTTATTTATTTTTCTATACTTTTCCTTTGTTTATACATTTTCTTTCAAACTTTTTTTTTGTATGAACTCTTTTTTTTCCTTCATCTTTTTGTAATTTTCTACATTTTTCTTTGCTTCCAAGGGTTGGTTCCCGATTGTCCTCTTCATCCTTCGTATCATGCTCAATATTTGGTTCAAATAAAAAGAAATACCTAACGATGCATTCAACAAGGAACATGTGATAGGGGTAAAATATTTTTCACACAAGAAGGGGTGGAAAAATGTGCGTCAAAGAAAAAAAATTAAGGCCAAACACACACACACACCAGGCTTTAAAAGGAGATCTAGGGATATCACCAATTTAGGGTTGGCTTGACAGGTTCAATCGGTCCAAATAATGCCCTAATTATTTCCTTAATAATGCATTGCTTAGGATTTCATTTCGAGAGAGAATTAGACAAACTTCTAAGATGCAAATATTCCACACATGCATTTCATAAAATTTCTCCAAACTTGCAATTCATAGACATTCCAAGATCTACCACACATCTAAGTGGGAAATACACCCACACAATTAAAGCATTAGAGACAACACAATCTTGAATTTTCATGTGATTTCCCAAGAAGTGATGCCAATCCATAATTCATACAACCTCAGTGCACCTAGGCTTGAATTGATCACGCCTAGGCGTAGTAAATTTCAAAAAAATTTTTTAGAGAACCCGTGCCTTGGCGTGAATGGACAACGCCTAGATGTGGAACTTTCAGGTTTATCAGGTGATATCAGGCCGCAAGTGGCACGCCTAGGCTAGGCGTGGCCCTCGCAGGAAAATTAGACTGATCAGGTAGAGAACCCCAGGCCTAGGCATGGATTGTCACACTTAGGCGTGAGTTGCCTCCCAAGAAGCGCCTTATTTATAGTCCTAACTGGACTTTGTCTAATGAATGGTTCAAGGCGGCTTGAATTGAGAAAGAGATGCAATCTTATAACCAATGTCCTTATAAATGCCACTATTGCCAAGTTGTGCCCCACGAGTAACCTATTGGATTGATGGCTCCTTGCGATAAAACTCTCCATTAGGCCATGGTGCTTTGAGAGGCTGAAGCTATAGAATGGTCTTATGAAGGTCAATGGGCCCTCCAAGGAGAATGTTGCTATTCCCAATCATGATGGTATCAGATATGCAACTCCCAAACACAGGATGGGGGGCTTGCCCTAGATGGATCATTTTCTACTTTCACTTCTATGAATTTTAGTGCTGCAACAAAAGAAGGTATAGAGGCTATGTCCCGCTCCTCAAGGACTTTGAGAGCAACAGAAGTAGGTGAAGTATCCTTCAAAAGTTTTTGTGAAGAAAAAAAAACTAGGAATCCCTTGGTTTAGAGAGACTCGAAGGTTTTGTGTAAGATTGAGGAACCTAAGTTGAAAATCAGTTGATAATGGAAAATTCTCAAAATTGGAAGCACAATGAAGTAAGTTATGTTAGAGTAGCTAAACCTGCATGTCCAATATGGGTCTTGGAGAAATTTGGACTGGAATATAGTTTTTGGAGTCACAGCTTGGAGTATATGGCTGAATAGAAATGATTTTGGTTTTAATGGATCCAATATGAATGTTTATTTTATTCAGCATGCTATCTATGCATACATCTATCATGGCATCCAGTATCAATGTCAGCTGGTGGGTTGGTCTTTTCCCCAGCATACTTGGTGTAAATTTAATGTTCACGGTTCAGTTAGATCGAAAGGGGGTCTTGCTGCCTGTTGGGGTGTCCTTCGAGACGCTACAGGATCTTGGTTGTGTGGCTTTGAGTGAAATCTTGGAATGGCCACAGTTCTCATGGCAGAAGTTTGGGGTATATTAATAGCTATTGCTTATTGCTAGGGAACAAGGTGTCGTGCAGCTTTGGGTTGAAGGTGACTCGCACATGGCTATTCAGTTTGCTTTAAATGGTTGTCATAAAAGTCATCCTTCTCCTCCATTGTTGTCCGTATTCAGGAGCTTAAGGCACACTCTTGGCAGGTTCACTTCAGCCATACATATCATGAAGAAAACAAGGTTGCTGATTTTTTAACAAACCGTGGGCATAGTCTCCCGGTTGGCTTACATGTTTTCTGTTACAGTATTTTCATATTGTAACCATTCCTATAGTTTATTTTCTGCCATTTCACGAAATGCTTCTAGAAGCATAGTAGCTTTAATTTTAATTTTTCTTTTATGCTTTCTGTTATGTTTTAGCTGAGCTAGCACAGTAGTGCGCATGAGGGAAGTTTGTAATCGTTGTAACTACTTATTTGAGGATCACACACAGGGAGTGAATCATACCAGAATATTATTCCATTCTCTCTATTCTCAATTTCTCTCTGATCTCATCAAACTCTCTGCATCGGATTTCCTTTCCTTTAATAGAAATCCCTGCTCTGAGTTTAGGAAATTCTCAGATTGTTTCTCTGAATTTCCAAAACCGTTACAGTTGGTATCAAAGCGATGACCTGGTGCTTTGCTGCAATGGCCGCATCTTCACCGAACCAGACCTCCATCGCTGATTTGGAGAAGAAAGTTGACGATAGACACGAAGAGGTAAGTGCAAGGCTTGAGCAGCTGAATCTTAGTATGAATGCTGGAATGGAAGAGATCCGAAGCATTCTGAGAGCTCAAGCTCTGCTATACGTAGATAATGGGTTCTCCTCCAACAACGAACACAATCGCACTCCGAGAAACAACGAGGGCTCGTATGCGACTCGGATTTCGAAGGTAGATTTCCCTCGATTTGAAGGGAAGAATCTCAAAGAATGGTTTTACAAATGCAACCAGTTTTTTGCTCTGGATGGTACCCCAGAAGATGCGAAGGTGCGTCTCGCATCGATTCACCTCGAAGGTGTGGCGCTTCAGTGGCATGTGAACTATATGCGATCCAAGTTTGATATATACCCGCCATGGACAGAGTATGTAATGGAGGTGACGCAGCGATTTGGCGAAGTCTTTGAAGACCCACTAGCAGCGTTGATCCAGGTGAAACAAACAGGTGGAGTCTAAGAATACATCGATGCTTTTGAACTAGCTTTAACCTAGGTATCCCTTTTCCCTGAACAAGCTTTGAGTATATTTCTAGCTGGTTTGGAGAATATACGCAGATGCATGTCCGCATGTTTCATCCACCCAATATTGCTCATGCTGGTCGACTAGCTAAATTCCATGAAGCTTCCAAAATTTCTACCAATACCATGAACCGATTCTCCCCTAAACCAAACACTCCATACACTAAACAGAACCCCGGTAGCCCAAACAACCCCAAACCAAACAGTAACCCAAACACTACCCCAAATTCTTCTCAACTCATGAAGTCATTATTCACTAAAACACCTAGAACCTACTCACCAGCTGAAATGTCCGAGAGAAAGGCCAAAGGGCTTTGTATGTTTTGTGATGAGGTTTTCACCCCTAGACATCACCTTAAGCATAAGAGAACTCAGTTTATGGTTATGGAATTAGATGAAGGGATTCAAACAATGATGAGAATGAAATCCATGAAGAAACAAGTGTGATTAGCATGGATAATCCTCAATCAGACACTGTTTAGTTGTCTCTCCATGCCATGACAGGGTTGCCTTCATACCAAACGATGAAAATTTGTGGCTCTCACAACAGGAAATCCTTGCAGGTTCTTCTGAATAGTGGTAGCACACACAATTTCCTAGATTTGGATGTTGCAAAGAGGTTAGGATGTAAGTTGGAAGTAATTAAGCCCATGACTGTTACAGCAGGGGGAGGAGGTAAAATACAAGCTCCTTACATTTGCAAAGACTTCACATTCCAACTGCAGCTAACTACATTCTCTGCAGATGTTGTAGTACTTCCCTTGGGGTGCTGTGAGAATCCGTGTGTTGTATGCTATTTCAGGAATGTTAATATTGTATCTCTTACTTATTTAGAATTAGAATTTGTATTTATTTTTGTAATTAGTCTATCCCTCAAATCAAGGGATCTAGAATTAAGGAAGGAAACAATCTGTATTTATTTTTGTAATTAGTCAATCCCTCAAATCAAGGGATCTAGAATTAAGGAAGGAAACATCAGTTGTTTCCTAAAATAGTTGCTAGCACCTGTGTATATATTGCATATGATTGATCAATAATATGAGAGTTCAAATCCTATTTTCTGATTCTGACATGGTATCAAAGCCCTCGTTCTAAGGGGGCCTGCTTCCGCAACACAACCCTACAGTCGTTAGCCTTCATTGCCGACGCACAAACATTTCAGTTGGCCTTCATCGCCAACACACCCTACCCATTGGTTAGCCTTCATTGCTGACCTTTCTCCCAGTCGCACCTTTCTCCATTCATTCGGCCTTTATTGCCATCAGTGGTGACAGCCTTCATACCTCACGATGTCTAACACAGAGGGCGAAGTTCTGAACATAGAGAAGGGAACGAAGGATACCCAACCCCACCAACCTGGAGAATTGCAAACTATCCATGCTGCCTATCGACTAAATGGGAAGAACTACTTGAAATGGTCCCAACTTGTTCGGATGGTGCTGAAAGGGAAAGGGAAACGAGCCACATCACGGGGCCGGACCAAAACAGGGAGACCCCAAGTTCGACGCATGGGATGAGGAAGATGCTATGATCATGGCTTGGCTGTGGAACTCAATGATTCCCGAACTCAGCGATACCTGCATGTTTCTCAACACTGCAAAGGAGGTTTGGGATGCAATGGAGCACACCTACTCCAAAGCCAAGGATGCGGCCCAGGTATATGAAATCAAGGTACAAACAAGTGGCGACAAAGCAAGGGAATAAGGCATTCTTGAATATGCCAATCACTAAAGTCCATGGATGGAACTAGATCTTTATAGAGTGATCAAGACCAAATGTTCGAGAAGATGCCACGATTCTCAAGGAGTTTATTGAGCAGGACAGGGTTTATGATTTCCTAGTTGGCTTAAATTCTGAATTTGATCGTCAAAATTCAAATTCTTGGGAGACAAACGCTTCCATGCTTCAATGAAGTGGTGGCCATAGTACGAGGAGAAGAAAGTCGAAGATGCTTGATGCTTTGAAACTCCCATGTGGATAGCTCGACCACGGTGGTGAAACGTATTAATGGAGAGCACAAAATGGTGGGAAGAAGAATGATGGGTCATGGTGCACATATTGCAACAAGCCACGCCACACTCGCGAGAAGTCTTTGAAGCCGAATGGAAAGCCTCCTGCCCGTGAGTGGAGTCGAAAGGGGGACCTTCCAAGAAAAATGGGCATGTTAATGTTGCGATGAAACGACACTAGTGGTGGGAATAAGCTTTGAATCCAAAGAACTTTGAATCGGACGAGATAGAAAGGGTGAGGTCTTTCCTTAACAACTTGGAAAAACCTTCGGTACTTGTACTTTAGCATTCTCGGGTATGCTTCCATTTTCGATTGGATTAAATGTTTCGAAAAAACCTACTACCCTGCTGGATTTTGGATTATGGAGCCACGAGACCATATGACACCTATATCCACACACTTTTCCACCTATTCACCTTGTCCTAGTAATAAAAAAGTTATTACAAAGAGATGGTAATCTTGTGACGGTGGCGGGTTTGGGAGACATTAAAATAAATACATCTTTAACATTAAAGAATGTTCTTCATGTTCCCAAGTTATCCACCAACCTTGTTTCTGTACAAAAACTTACTCAAGATTTATCCTGTAAAGTGATTTTTCACACCAATCATTGTGTTTTTCAGGACAAGGACTCGACGAGGACGATTGGACTTGCTAGAGAATGGAATGGCCTCTATTATATTGAAGAACCAAAACCGCACTCCTTGGCTGCCACCAATTTGCCTCACTTGTCCGAATCTATGTTATCCAATAAGGAAAGAATTCTTCTTTACCATTGTAGATTAGGACACCCTTCCTTTAGGATTATCAAAATTCTTTTTCCTTCACTATTTACCCAAATTGAGGTTGAGAGTCTACATTGTGATGTGTGTGAGCTTGCTAAACACAAGCGTGTATCTTTTCCCATAAGTAATAAAAGATGCATATTTCCCTTTTATCTTATTCATACTGATGTGTGGGGTCCCTCTAAGGTTCCTAGTATGTCTGGTGCTCACCGGTTTGTGACCTTTATTGATGATTGTACCGTGTTACTTGGACCTTCTTACTTAAAAATAAATCAAGTAAGCTTGACTTTCCGTTTTTTTCTCCATGATTAAAAATCAATTTGGTGTGAGTATCAAACGCCTTAGGTCTGATAATGCTAAGGATTACTTCAATTCCACCCTTACACCTTTCTGTCAAAAAGAAGGCATTGTACATGAGTCCTCTTGTGTCAAAACACCACAACAAAATGGGATAGCTGAAAGAAAGAATGGGCACCTTCTTGACCAAACACGTGCACTTTGTATCAGCATAATGTTCCTAAAACTTTTTGGGGGGAAGCTGTTCTTACAGCAACATACTTAATCAATAGACTTCCTTCCAAGGTCCTAGGTCTAAAAAGTCCAATGAACACCCTTTCTACCTTTTACCCAAATATCTCCATTACAAATAACCATACCCCTCGGATTTTTGGGTGTGTATCCTTTGTCCATGTCCATAGTCAAGATAGAGGGAAACTTGATCCTAGGGCCCTTAAATGTGTGTTTGTTGGGTACTCGTCCACTCAAAAAGGATATAAATGTTATCACCCTTCTTCCAAAAAATTTTTTGTTTCCCGGGATGTCACCTTTCATGAAACTCAACCCTATTTCCCTCAACTTTATCTTCAGGGGGAGAGCTTTAGGGAAGATAAGGATCTAGAACCCCCTAGGTTACCTGACTTGCCTAGTTTTGAGCCTAAAAATCTACCCTCGATCTTGAATCGATATGGAACCCGATATGGTGAAATCGAACACGAGATGGCTGCAAACCGAATCTTCTGATGTAGCCAAGCCTGATGTGTGGTTTGGACAAAATCGGTTTACAAAAAGAGGTCCGTCGTGGTCGTTCCAAACTCTCTGCCGATTCGAGAGTCCAACTCCAACCCTTCTACTTGAGGTAATAAATTCGATTTTGAAGCTTTACGGGATAAAGCGAGTCTCAATCATTGTCGATGATCTTGACCTTCCAATTCTTTGTTAGAAAAGGAACTAGAAAAGCCACTAAACGACCACTTATACCCCTCTCCAACTACCTCTCATTTAAGCATTTTTCACCCACTCACAAAGTCTTCCTAATTAACCTAAACACTACCTCCATACCCACTACACTATCTCGAGGCATTGTCCAATGAAAAATGGAAGCAAGCCATGGATGTTGAGATGGAGGCCCTGGAGAAAAAATGAAACATGGGAATTAGTTACTCTCCCAGGAGGAAAAAGGCCGAGTTGGATGCAAGTGAGTATATACGAAGTGAAATATAAAGGCGATGGGTCAATTGAAAGGTATAAGGCGAGGCTTGTTGCCAAAGGGTTCACACAAACCTATGGGATTGATTACTTAGAGACATTTGCTCCGGTTGCTAAAATGAACACAGTTAGGGTACTATTGTCTCTTGCTGCCAATAAGGGTTGGGATTTACAACAGTATGATGTAAAGAATGCATTCTTACATGGGGAACTTGAGGAAGAAATCTACATGGAAGTGCCTCCAGGATATGGAAGAAATGTAGCTGCCAACACAGTGTGCAAGTTAAAAAAGGCCCTATATGGGCTGAAACAATCTCCTCGAGCTTGGTTTGGAAGGTTTACTAAAGCTATGACTGCCTTGGGGTACAAACAAAGTCAAGGGGATCATACACTGTTCATTAAATGTTCTGCCTCAGGGGGAGTAACAGCACTATTAGTGTATGTAGATGATATTATTGTGACCGGAGATGATAGGAGAGAACAGCAAGCTTTGAGTCAGTCTTTGGCCAAGGAATTTGAGATCAAAACCTTGGGAAAGCTGAAATATTTCCTGGGAATCGAAGTGGCACACTCTAAGAAAGGCATCTTCATATCACAACAAAAATACATAAGCGGTTACTCAAGGAAACAGGTAAAACAGCATGTAAGCCTGCAAGTACTCCCATGGATCCAAGCTTAAAATTGGGGAATGCAGAGGAGGATGCTGTTGTTGATAAGGAAATGTATCAGCGCCTTGTGGGTAGGCTCATTTACTTGTCCCACACCAGGCCGAATATCGCCTATGCAGTGAGTCTAGTCAGCCAATTTATGCATAGTCCAAGAGAAACTCATCTGCAAGCTGCTCACAGGATTTTGTAGTACGTCAAGGGGACTCTGGGAAGAGGAATCTTGTTCAAGAGAAGTGGGAATATGTCCCTTGAAGCTTATACAGATGCTGACTACGCAGGGTCGATTGTTGATAGGAGATCAACTACTGGGTATTGCACTTTTATTGGAGGAAATCTTGTGACTTGGAGAAGTAAAAAACAGAGTGTAGTGGCGCGATCTAGTGCTGAAGCAGAATTTCGTGCCATGGCACAGGGTGTGTGTGAATTACTTTGGTTAAAAATCATATTAGAAGATTTGAAGATCAAGTGGGAAGAACCAATGAAGCTTTACTGCGATAACAAATCCATGAATCAAAGATAGCGCATAATCCAGTCCAACATGATCGAACTAAGCACATTGAGGTGGATAGGCACTTCATTAAAGAAAAGCTTGACAGCGGTTTAATATGCACTCCATATGTGCCTACACAGGGACAACTTGCGGATATCCTCACCAAAGGATTGAATAGCTCCACATTCGAGAGAATTGTTTCCAAGCTGGGAATGGAAAACACCTATTCACCAGTTTGAGGGGGAGTGTGAGAATCCGTGTGTTGTATGCTATTTCAGGAATGTTAATATTGTATCTCTTACTTATTTAGAATTAGAATCTGTATTTATTTTTGTAATTAGTCTATCCCTCAAATCAAGGGATCTAGAATTAAGGAAGAAAACAATCTGTATTTATTTTTATAATTAGTCAATCCCTCAAATCAAGGGATCTAGAATTAAGGAAGGAAACATCAGTTGTTTCCTAAAATAGTTGCTAGCACCTGTGTATATATTGCATATGATTGATCAATAATATGAGAGAGTTCAAATCCTATTTTCTGATTCTGACAGGTGCTATGATCTGATTTTGGGAATTCCTTTCCTCAAGTCTTTGGGTCCAATTTTATGGGATTTTAACAAATTGATGATGGAGTTCACATTTAAAGGCAAAAGGTTTGTGCTAAGAGGGGCTAAGCAATCAGGTATGAAGCTTATTAGCAATAAAAACTTTAATCAAACAGTACAGCAAGGGGCTCAATTATATTTCCTTAGTGTGGAACCCGGGTATGAAACAGCAGCAGAGCATACTTGTTTTGCATTAATTCCTGATGCATCACAGGATCCAATACCTCCAGATATCATTGCACTTCTAGAAGCCTATGCAGATATCTTTGAGAATCCAACCGAATTGCCACCTCCTAGACCAGGATTTGACCATAAAATTCCATTGAAAGAAGGGACCAATCCTTTCAGCTTGAGACCCTATAGGTATTCCACGATCCAGAAAGATATTGTGGATAATTTGGTGGATGAAATGCTTGAGAAAGGCTGGATTCAACACAGCAATAGTCCATTTGCTTCTCCAGTGGTGCTGGTCAGAAAAAAGGGTGGAAAATGGAGATTATGTGTGGATTATAGGAGACTTAACCAGCAAACCATTAAAGATAAATTTCCAATTCCCTTAATTGAGGATTTGATGGATGAATTAGGAGGTTCCACCATCTATTCCAAGCTAGATTTACAATCTGGATATCATCAAATGCGCATGGAATCAGGGGAAGAATACAAAACAGCCTTCAAGACTCATGCCGGCCATTTTGAATACTTGGTAATGCCTTTTGAGTTATCAAACGCCCCTGCATCATTCCAAACTTTGATGAATCACATATTTCATACTTTCTTGAGAAAGTTTGTCATTATATTCTTTGATGATATATTGGTGTATAGCCCTTCTGTACATGATCATGTTCTCCATTTGGAATTGGTGTTTCAAACACTCAGAAAGTGTAAGCTGTATCTCAGGAAAGAGAAATGCTGTTTTGCTACAAACAAGGTAGAGTATCTTGGCCATTTTATTACACAAGAAGGAATCTCCACTGACCCTGCAAAGATTTCAGCAGTTGCTTCTTGGCTCGAACCAGTCAACATTAAACAGCTGAGAGGCTTTCTTGGACTTGCTGGTTATTACCGCAGGTTTGTGAAAGATTTTGGGAAAATAGCAAAGCCTTTGACTGATATGTTGCGCAAAGAAGGTTTCCAATGGACCCCTACCACTACTGCTGCCTTTCACACTTTAAAATCAACACTTACTTCAGCCCCGGTCTTAGCTTTACCAGATTTTTCTAAGACTTTTACAGTAGAGGCAGATGCTTCTGGCACTGGTATAGGTGCTGTCTTAATGCAGGAGAAGCACCCAATTGCTTATATAAGCAAGGCTTTAGGACCCAGGTAGCAAGCTATGTCTATCTATGAGAGGGAGCTCTTAGCTATTGTTTATGCCGTGCAGAAATGGGGAACTTATCTAGCTCACAGGCCTTTTGTGATCAAGACTGATCAAAAGAGCATTAAATTCATGCTTGAACAAAAGCTTAACACCCCCTTTCAACAAGTTTGGATGTCCAAACTAATGGGGTTTGACTTTGAAATACACTATAAGGAAGGGTCTCAAAATATAGCAGCAGATGCTTTATCTAGAAAATCCGGAGCTGAATTACTTCCATTGATGCTTAATAATGCTCAAGAGGGGCTGTTAGAGATGATTAAAAAGTCTTGGACCAATGATGCTGCTGTGAAATCCATCATTTCTGATTTGGGGCAGAAACCGAATTCTCATCCAAAATTCTCTTGGGTTAGAAGTGAATTAAGGAGAAAAGGAAAGCTTGTGGTAGGCAATGATCCAGAAATTAAACACATTATTCTACAATGGTTGCACAATTCACCTATAGGGGGTCATTCAGGAAGAGATACTACAGCTGCAAGGATCAAGGCTCTATTCTTTTGGAAGGGTATGAATAGAGATATCCAACAATATGTAAGGGCCTGTGATATTTGTCAAAGGTGTAAACCCGATTTAGCTGCATCCCCTGGCCTCCTACAACCTCTACCAATTCCCAATCGGCAATCGCATTTGGGAAAACCTGAGCATGGACTTTATTGAAGGACTTCCCCCTTCCTCAGGGAAGCAAGTTGTTCTAGTAGTAGTTGATTGTTTGAGCAAATATGCACATTTTCTAGCCTTGTCACATCCATACACAGCTGTTGATGTAGCTCAAATATTCTTGGATCATGTCTTCAAGTTGCATGGGATGCCAACTACTATTACAAGTGACAGAGACCCCATTTTCCTTAGTAAAGTTTGGAGTGAATTTTTCCAACTTCAAGGTGTTTCTCTTAACAAATCTACAGCCTACCATCCTCAATCGGATAGCCAAACTGAGATAGTGAATAAATGTTTGGAGACTTATCTACGTTGCATGTGTGCTGATAAACCCTCTTCTTGGTTCAATTGGCTTTCCATGGCTGAGTGGTGGTATAACACCAATTTTCACTCATCTATCCAAACCACCCCTTTTGAAGTAGTTTATGGGCAACCTCCTCCCATCCACTTGCCTTATCTACCAGGCGAAGCTGCCACTGCTGCTGTAGAGAGAACATTAAGTGCTAGAGAAGCTGTAATTCAGCTTTTAAAGTTCCATTTGCTAAGAGCTCAGAACCGGATGGTCCAGTAGGCTGATAAGCACCGTAGTGACAGAGTTTTTCAAATTGGAGATGCTGTTTTTCTGAAGCTGCAACCTTATAAACAGCATTCAATTCGCAACCAGCCTTATCATAAGCTCCTCCCTAAATTCTATGGCCCTTATAGAGTGGTGGATCGCATAGGACAGACTGCATATCAATTGGACTTCCCTCCTTTAGCAGACATTCACAATGTCTTCCATGTTTCGCAACTTAAGCGTTGCAATGATCCAAATACCAGTCCATTCCATCCTCTGCCCAATTCTCAGGCTTCTGCTTTTCCAAGAGGGGAACCTGAAGCTATACTTGAGAGAAAAATGGTAAAGCGGGGCCGAATTGCCGCTACCAAAGTCCTTGTTAAATGGAAGGATCTTCCTGCTGATCAAGCCTCATGGGAGTTTTATTCTGACTTCATCAAACAGTTTCCAGATTTTCATTCTTGAGGACAAGAATGTTGTGAAGAGAGGGGTATTGTTACAGTATTTTCATATTGTAACCATTCCTATAGTTTATTTTCTACCATTTCACGAAATGCTTTTAGAAGCATAGTAGCTTTAATTTTAATTTTTCTTTTATGCTTTCTGTTATGTTTTAGCTGAGCTGGCACAGTAGTGGGCATGAGGGAAGTTTGTAATCGTTGTAACTACTTATTTGAGGATCACACACAGGGAGTGAATCATACCAGAATATTATTCCATTCTCTCTACTCTCAATTTCTCTCTGATCTCATCAAACTCTTTGCACTGGATTTCCTTTCCTTTAACAGAAATCCCTGCTCTGAGTTTAGGAAATTCTCAGATTGTTTATTTGAATTTCCAAAACCGTTACATTTTCTCTCAGCACCCTGTTGGTTGTGGAAATCTCCTTACGGAGGACAGCTTAGGAGTGTCTTATCCAAGATCTATTGTTTTGTCCTAGGGACCCTGCCCCTCCACAGTATAAAAATAAAAAATAAAATTCGTTTGCGTTTTTTTACTTAACTCTTGAAAATTCCAGCACTTAATATATCAACATGCGGTTACTTCTGTTGTTGCTCGTTTAAGTCATTTAGACTTGCACTAAATGAATCTCTCTTTGTCTAATTCAATCCTCATAGCTCTGGTAGCAATATTTTTTTGAAGTTTTAAAACTTTTTATTAAAATATTCATTTTACCCCATTCTTGAATATAGAAACCACTTCATAACATATATATGGCCATAATTTACCTTTGAGGCACAGTTCTTTCATAATATTGAATTTTGAAAATTAACAAATGCGTGTAGGAGGAAATATTTTCCATGGTGCTATGGGTTTGGATTCACTTTTCTTAATGCGACCTATCAAAGGCTGGTAAGTTTGTTTTGTACATAAAATACTACATATGTATGCCCTCTAAACTGTTATAGCCAAAAGACAAATGCTTTTTCTGAAACAGGTCAAATCATAAGACACCAATCAGAGACTTGTATCTATGTGGAAGTGGATCTCATCCTGGAGGTGGTGTCATGGGAGCACCTGGGAAAAATGCTGCACGTGTTATTCTGCAGGATTTTAAGAAGCATTATCACTAAGATTTTTATTTCCTCATTGAAATCTGTTTGTGTTAGTTTTTGTATTCATGGTCATGAACATTCAGGTATAAAGAAATTGTGTCAAGAAGCCTCTTTGTGTGGTGTGTTTGGATTTTTCTTTAATATATATATAGGTGAATTCTAAGGTGCAACGCGTTTGTGACATTGTATGGTGCTACGTCCAATGTGGTGCTATATTTCACTGTTGGATTTGCAAAATCAATCTCAACTGTTGGATTGACATGTACCATGTAGGATGTTGGGTGACGAGTTACCCGTTGATCAAGTTATGATTTTACTCTCCATTAATTTCCGTGCATTATGTTTAATTGCGTTAAAAGAGATAAAAGAGAAACATATGAAGAAAATTGTGTCTGAATTATATAATAGTAGTTTAATTATATAGTTATTGTAATAAATATAAAGATTACAAAAAATTTTAATTACTGTAATTAAATGATTTTGTTATGATTTAGTTAGTTTGTACAACGAATTTAGATACTATTTACATAATTTTTAATGCTCTTCCTAAAGTTGGAGCATAAAAGTCATGCACCAAGTTTGTT
Source organism: Ormosia semicastrata (assembly GCA_029884595.1). Classification (NCBI taxonomy): domain Eukaryota; kingdom Viridiplantae; phylum Streptophyta; class Magnoliopsida; order Fabales; family Fabaceae; genus Ormosia; species Ormosia semicastrata. Next base: position 48,238,058 of record JAQQTO010000053.1, on the reverse strand, counting down.
ACAAATATAGTTTATCTGAAGACTTCTTAAAGACTTAGTGAAAACATCTGTCAGTTGATCATTTGAATTGATGAAGTTAGCGATGACGTCTCTAGATGAGATCTTCTCTTTTAATAAAATGATAATTTATCTCTATGTGTTTGGTCTTTTTATGAAATACTACATTAGAAGAGAAATGCAATGAATATTGGTTACCACAAATGAGTGTCATTTACATAATATCTCCAAATCAAAGCTTCTTAAGTAGTTATTTTAACCAAATGAGTTCACTAGTGACTAAAGTCATTTCTTAATATTTTGCTTCCACAGGTGATTTTATGATCACATTTTGTTTCTACTTTTCCAAGATATAATATTACTCTCGATGAATACATAATGCCTAGAAGTAGATCTTCTATAAATAGTAGAGCCTGTCCAGTTAGCATCTGAATATCTAATAATTTGAGTATGACCTTTATCTTCATAGATGAGGCCTTTTCTTGGAGTTTCTTTAATATATTTAAGGATACAAATGATTGCATCATAATGTTCTTCATAAGGTGAGTTTAGAAAATGACTTACCATGTTCACTACAAAAAAGATATTTAGACAGGTAATAATAAGGTAGTTTAATTTTTTAATTAATCTTTTATATCTTGGGTCTAAAAGTGGCTCCCTCTGATCTCGTAGAAGCCTAACATTAGGATCTATAAGAATGTCAATAGATTTTGCATTCAACAAACATGTTTTCTCAAGGATGTCCATAACATACTTCCTTTGTGAGATAACTATACCATCTTTAGAATTGTGTCATTTCAATTCCCAAGAAATAGTAAAGTTTACCAAGATCTTTGGTCTGAAAGTGATGACAGAGGTGTTGTTTTATCTGAGTTATATCTCGGTGATCGTTGCTAGTGATAATAATGTCGTCTACATACACAATCAAATAGATGCAACATCGGGTTGTATGGCGATAAAAGACAGAGTGGTCAGTCTCACTCTGAATCATACCAAACTATCGAACTACGGTATTGAATCGACCAAATCAAGCCCGAAGAGATTGTTTGAGACTATACATGGACTTGTGAAGATGACAAACGAGGCCAGAAGACTCTGATTGAGCAACAAACCTGGTGGTTTCTCTATATATTCTTGATGTCCAGTTGATGAAGGGGCCAATGGCGAATAGCGGCCATAAATAGAAAGAATTGAATAGAAGTCATCTTCGCCACCGGCAACAAAATGTCCCCATAATTCAAACAAAACATTTGGGTATACCTTTTTGCCACTAGATGAGCTTTGAGGCGATTAAACTTGCCTCTCTAGGCCAACCTTGACCTTATAGATATACTGACAGCCTACAACAGACTTTCCTAGAAGAAAAGAAACAAGTTCCCAAGTACTATTGTTCTAAAGAGCACACATTTCATCAATCATAGCTTGTTTCCACTCAAGATGGATAAGGCGTCACTTGGAGATTTAGGAATAGACACAGAAGATAAAGAAGAAAGACATGCATAGTGCGAAGAAGATAGACAATGATAACTCAAAGTAACATAATGAGAAGAAGGGTTACGAGTAGATTGAATACCTTTTTGAAAAGTAATGGGAAGGTCAGGCTTAGGAGGCAGTGCTAGAGCAAGTAAATGAGTTGGTTTAGGAGGAGTCCGTAGTGACCTCTACAACTTATGGTGGAGGTAGTGGCGGAGGTGGCTAGGGCCGACGATGATATACTTGAAAGGGGTGTATGATTGGTGGGGGTCCTCCAATAGGAGGTGGTTGAGAGGTATCTAATTCAGTTGAGATAAGAAGAGGAGGAACATGGAAGACCTCATTAATGAGTTCAAGAGTCAAATTAGAAGAATCAAAGAAGGGAATAGACTTGAAAAATGTTACATCTACAGAGACCAGGTAAAGAGAATAGGTGAAAAACAACGATAGCCCTTTTGAGACTAATTGTAACCGATGTTAGGAGAAAAGCCACGTAGGATGTTAGGTGATTGGTTACTTCTGGATTAGGTTATGATTTTACTCTCCATTAATTCTCCTACATTATGATTAATTGCAAAATGACCCACACCTATTTATTATAAACCACAATGGCAGATTTGCAAGAGCAAGTGAGTAACCTTCATTTTCTTTCTTTCCTATAATCAACAAATCCTTGGAGTTTGTGGTGTAAGTTCTATGGAACCCCCAAGACGACCTTATATAAGAAGAATGTTGAGGTGCCATTTCTCCACTTATGAAAGACCTCCCTTTTCCTTCACAAATTCTATCCTTCACTCTAATTTTTTTTTTTATAATTTTTTTCTAATACGACTTCTTGGTGATGAAGGGAAAAAATAAATAAAGATGTTAATAATGGACTTTGTTAGATTTCGAAGAAGAATTTGCAACCATTGATATTTTATGCCTTTTTTTTCCCATCTTTTTATTTTCTCTAATTCATGCATCAAATGAAGTTTTACTAAAACTTTATCATGATGAAGAATATCAAACCCAAACACTAGACAAAGCTTTAGCTTTATTTTTTTCCTCCATTTTTGTATTTGTGTTTTTGTTCATTTATTCATTGAGAAAAACCTTTAACCTTGAAGATTTATCAACCGCACATGCCAAAAAAGGAGTTTTGAATAGTTCTTAATTTTTTTCCTCCATTTTTCAATATATATTTTTGTCATGGTTATGCACAAAATGCAGAGTTCCAATAGTGGCTTTATTGAACTTTTTTCATGATGAAGAACCATTATTTTTTGGGATTCATCAAACACACACAATAAAGAAAGCTTTAGCACATATCTTTGTTTCTATTTTCTATATATGTGTTTGTCTATTTCATGCATTAAATAGAAATTTTACTCAAACTTTTTCAAGACGAAGAACTGGTATCTTTTGGTATTCATCAAATCCACATACCAAACCAAGCTTTAGGTCTGACTTTTGTCACCATTTATTGTATGTGTTTCTCCATTTCATACATTAAGAAGAGATTTTACTCAAACTTTTTTCCGGATGAAGAACTAATTTTTTTTTGAAATATTTAACTCGTAAAGAACCAGCTCTTCTCAAATCCACACAACAAAGGAAGTTTTGTAATGATTTTTGTCTCCATTTTGTATATCTGTGTTTTTACCTGTTTCATGCATTAAATTGAGGTTTTACTTAAACTTTTTCATGACGAAAAACCTTTGTCCTTTTTGGAGTCCATCAAAACCACATACAAAATGAAGCTGGAGTTTTTTGTCACCATTATTCTATATTTGTTTGTTTGTCAACTTCATGCAATAAATGGAGATTTTAAAACTTTTGTCACCAAAATATGTTGGATTATATTAAGTTTGATTTTTATCCAAGTCTTTTTTTTTTATCTTTTCTAAAATTAGCTTTTGAGTGATTTAACACAATTTAATCTATTTCATTAAATGAATATAAAGTTAAAAAGTTTAAAGGTTTATTGAATTACGTGTTGATAAGGACATTTTTTTGTCCTTTTAACATGACTCTTTGAGTAATTTAACATATATTTTTTTTCTCATTCATTTTATTGAAAGAAGATGAAGCTTGAAAAAATTTTGAAAGCTTCTTGAACTACACGTTGACAAATATTTTTTCTCTTTTAACATTAATTTTTGAGTAATTTAAAACATTTATTTTTTGTTCCATTAATTTTATTAAAAATGCTAATGTTGACAAAGTTAAAAAAAAAAGGATTTTTTTTTACCTTGTTAACATCACTTTTTAAGTGATTTAACATATCTAGTTTTTGTCCCATCCATTTTATTAAAAGAATGTAAACTTAAAACTCTTTTAAAAATTTCTTGAACTACACTTTTTGTAGAGTATTCTTTTTTGAAATCTAAAAATTAGAAATATTGCTTCTATCAAGTAACAAATACTTAGAAATTTTCGAGGCAGCCAAACAAAATAAGAAGGCTAGCACTCCATGCATAACATTTAAAAATTTCAAATTAGAATCATAATATGTAATGCTTGAAATGAAAATTTGCTTATTAATGTTTTTGTGAATCAAAATTATTAAACAGTGGCATTATTAGCTTACAGGACAATTTAGTGTCTTCTCTAATCTCATATACTAAAGTATTCCAATAATTTTTGTGAATCAATAGGGTATAAGATTATTAAACATTGGCATTATTAGCTTACAGGACAATGTAGTGTCTTCTCTAATCTCATATACTAAAGTATTCCAATAATTTTGTTAGCGTGAATGTTTGCATGGGATTGTATTCAAAATAATTATCATGAATCATAGTGAGAACAAAATTCTTTTGTAGAGCAGCAATTACTTTTATTTTTATACATTGATCTTTATCATGACTCTCGCTCACCATGTCCATTTATAGCTAAGTTCAGGTGCCACTATCCGTATTTGAGTTGGATTAGCAGTACCTTAATTAATGTAATATTGTACTCTTGGATATGATAATAATTTATTTATAATTTTTGAAAGAATATAAGTGTTTTAAAGATATTTGTTAATTAAGAAATAAAAATAAAAGATATCAATATATTAGATTAATGTAATACTCTTAAAGTTTACAAGAATTTCTGCTATCAAGGGCAAGGAAATGAAAGTGTATGAAAGCATATTATCAACTAATAAAAACTCTTAATAATAATTTAATATTATATTATTAAAAAGTTAAAATTATTCCATCAACAAAATACAATTTTTTTCTAGTAGACAACAAAATACCACTTAAATCACGTTGAATATGCTTTATTTTATTTTATTTTATTTTCATTTTGTTAAATAAAAATGGTTTGTTAATTCTTTGCTAATTCATCTCGGCACCATTTCTTTCTTAGTATACTGATTAGTATATGCATCCGTTATTTTCGCGCCGTACATTTGTTGAGCTGATTTTTTTTTTTTTTTAAGTCCTTTCTCTACGTAACATATATTTGTCTCTCTATAAATAATCGATGAGATGTAGAAATTTAAGAGTTTCTCTTTGCTTCTCTTATTATCAAATTTCTTGGCAAGTGAATATGATGAAGTTTAATTTTCAAACCACACACTAGTAAGTTGTCCTTTATAATTTAAAACTTATGATATAGTTATTTTTAATTCATTAAATAATATTAAGATAAAGTTGAAGGGTTTTTTTCATAGATATTGTACCTTCTATTTTTAATATTCTACAGCATGTGAAACATTATTTCTCAAAATGTACTATTTTTTTTGTAACAGACGAGTTCAAGCATGCTTATGATTTGAGCTATCCTTTGATGGTAATTTTAAACATATATAAGTATTAGCAAAGCATAAATTTAATATAATGAAACTATAATTAAATTATAGAATAATAGATCAAAATTTTAAATAATTAAAAAGTCAAATCGCTCAAAAAAATATGTTAATAAGGACAAAAGGAAGTCTTAAAAAATAATGTTAAGAAAGAAAGAAAAATGTCTTTATCAACCCATGATTCAAGATAATTGATAAATATTTTTTTTTCTTTCCTAACATTATCTTTTAAGACTTTCTTTTGTACTTGTTAACATCATGTTTTGAATAATTTGACTTTTTAATTATTTAAAATTTTGATCTATTATTCTAGAATTTAATTATAGTTTCATTATATTAAATTTATGATTCACTAATACTTATATATGTTTAAAATTACCCACAAAGGATGGCTAAAATTATAAGCAAGCTTGAACTCGCTAGCGGAGGGTAGGGGTGTAAATTAGTTCGGATAATCGATCAATTCGATTAATCCAAATCGAATCAATTAAATTGGTTCAGTTTGATTTGGGTATATTGATTGATTCGGATAAAATCTAAACCAATTAAAGCTTAATTAGTTCGGTTCTCAGATTTAAAATTTTAAAACCAAACCGAACCGAACCAAACTAAACCATATATTTATATATTTAATTTTAAAAAAAAATTATGCTACAACAATTTTTGACTACTACTTATTTTTTTGATTTTTTGTAATACTTTCTCAGTTTTCAACTCTTAAAATGTCGTTTTCGTTTAACACAGAAGGCTAGAAAACTCCTCTGCCAAAATGTTCGGTTCTGCTCACCGGCACTGCAGTTCTAGCCAGGAATATACTATCAGGTACTATTCCAAAAACTCTTGGAGAGGTGAGAGGCTTGAAAACTTTAGATCTTTCCTTCAACAAACTCTCTGGATCCATTCTTATTGAACTTCAAAATCTACATGTCATTCAACTTTTGAACCTCTCTTATAATGATTTAGAAGGAACCATTCCTAGTGGTGGACTTTTCCAAAATCTTTCTACTGTTCATTTAGAAAGTAATAAAAAACTTTACTTGTATTTTACATATGAGCCTCATGGCCATGGAAGAATGCATGTCAGACATTACATTATCATAGCCATAGTGGTAACACTGATACTATGTCTAATAATTTGCTTGTTACTATACATAAAGAACATAAAAGTAAAAGTAACAGCAACAACATCATCTAAACTTGGAAGCTTGGAAACGATGAATTGACTTTAAATGCTCTAGTATTGACTTTAAAACAATGGATTTCTGGCTCTAGTTTATGAGTACTTAAGTAATAAGAGCTTGGAATTGGATAAAGAGGAAGAGAAAGCATGCAAATGAAAATGAGTTGAACCTTATGGAGAGACTGAATATAGATATTGATGTTACTTGTGCATTGGATTACCTGCACAATGATAGTGAAGTTCCTATTGTGCATTGTGATTTGAAGCCCAACAACATTCTCTTAGATGAAAATATGACTGCAAAGGTTGGAGACTTTGGATTCGCTAGGTTACTGATTCAAAGTTTAACTAATCAAGTCTCCATTAGCTCCACTCATGTCCTTAGGGATTCAATTGGTTACATATATACCTCCAGGTTAGTAGTCTCACAACTTTCTCTTAATTGAATAGTAGTAGTATGCAATTTGCCAAGTTAAATCTCTCTTGAAGAATTTTTTAACTTATTCAAATATAATTTCTTAATACAAATTAATATCAATATGTTTCTTTGTTCCCTCTTTATGAACCTTTTAATGCATATTCTGAAACATGAAATAATTATTAGTATTCAAATCAATAAGTTTGATTCTATTTCTAAAATTTTTTTTATAAGTTTATTATGTATTTTTTTTGTTATGAAAAATTAATTATTTACTTAATTTTTGTATTAAAAAATAGTCAACCGATCATCCGAACCAAACCAATCTATAGATGTTCAGTTCGGTTTAGTTCGGATTTAACTATCAAAAAATAAAAAAACTGAACCAAATCAAACCAATTGATTTTGATTGGTTCGGATTTATTTTTTCTTAAAAACTAAACAAAACCACCCACTTACACTCCTAGCGAAGGGACTTCTGTAAGGTTAAGAGTTCGAGCATGACAAATATTATTATGTACCTTATTATATTAGAGTGTATGATACACATTGATAATTTTACCAGAAATAACAATTTTTTTTGTTTTATATTCTTTTTTTGATACACACCATCACCACCACTGTCACCACTAACACTACCAAGTCTCTACGCACCACCAGAAGACCCAGCCTCCACGCATCTCACCCTTGCTCCTTGCACAAATCCCTTTGTAACAAACCCAAAAATTTTTATCCAAAGCTTCCACCAAACAGCCATGTCCCTGTAATCCACGTATTAGCCTAGAGCACCATCTAGCCCCAACTAGACTGATCGACGATGTCGCACTCGCCTCAAAATAGACTAGGATTTACAATGGAATATAGCATAGTGTATAACCTAGGTCATCTCCCAAGGACCAATTCGGATTCTCAAGTATGTTAGCAGTTAAAACAGAATTAAAATAAGTAAGGGGGGTTTTGTTCATTTCAATAACAGAAAACGAATTCAAATTGTAGGAAAAATCAATTAAGAAAACACCAATCCAAGGTCTTCAATTCAAATGGCAGAATTAATCATTGTTCAAAGAGAATATAATTCTGTTGCATTCACCTCTGTTAATTCGAATTTAACTAGATAATCATCTAGGATTTATCAACAAAAACAGAATCACAATCGCAATTCTTGATTAAGATTGATTTAGGAACAAATTCGGATTAACATAGATTATCAATCGATGATCTATTCTCCATTAGAATCAGATTAATCAACCCTACTTCTAACTTCAATTTCAAATCTCAATCAAATCAATTGAAGGAGGAGAAGAGGAAAGAACACAACAGAATTCGAAAATTAAACAAGAGAACTCAAAACTCTAACCACAATCATTGAATTCCTTGGATTGATTTGGAGTTTTAGCCTTCCATAGCCATTATGAAAACGCAGCAAAGAAGCTAAGACGAAAAATAGAGAAGATGAAAAGAGAGAAAAGGTTTCTCCTGAATAAGATAAAACTGAACAATAACAATCAAAAGGTGAATTCGGAATACTGTCTTGACCTATTTGTAACTGAAAAATCTTATATAATTCCTAATCTACCCCTGACCCATACTGTAGCCCTCTGAAACAGCTTTTCATAGACATATCATTTGCCTTATTTGGGCTTAAATTGAGAGAATTAGGCCCAAATCATTGAGGAAAGGTCCAAGCTTTGTGACAGCAACAGCGTCCTAACTTTGAGGCCCAATTTTCGCCCTGAATCCAGCTGAATTGGAAAAACTGCATTAGACGCAAAATTGTGTATCTTCGTCTCAGCTTTCAGGGGACACCAAGATCATCCAAATATGACATTTGTAGCCCAAGTTATGGCCTGCACAAGACAGAAAGGTCAAAATGAGTTAAAATCCGAAAATTAATGAAGTTTTTACAATTAAGCTCAATGTAGACCAAACATCTAAAACTCATCTACAAACATAATATTGGGCACAATTATCATCAATTAGGCCAAATATAAAACAATAATGAATGCCTAAAAATTGATTGATCAAATTCCCCCACACTTGAACCTTTGCACTCCTGGGCAAAATTTAAAATTGAACCAAAAGGGGTTTCCTCACAAGCACACAAAAACAACATACCTTCCAATGAATTGCAAGAATGCAAGGTAGTGATCAAGATTCAAACTTCCAAAGTATCAAGGAGTCAAGACAAACATGAATATATCCCTCAACATCTCAAGCAAGCAAGAAGACAAATCGAGTCAAATGATGAACCAAAAGTGATAGGATCCTCACTAGGCATACTATACTCTCAAGTACTCTCAAGTGTTTAGGATTGTATTTACACTCAAGGCACCCATGAAAGCAAGTACTACCATAAGCTTGACAAGTCTCTAATTTTCACCACTTGAAACACATGCAAATAAAGATCAAAAGGACTTTATTCAAGGTTGTAATGGGGCCAAGGTAAGGGAAGGAACAATATGGATATGGCAAGTTAAGCACCCAAGAGAATAAAAGAGCAATGAGAGGAACTCAAATGACAAGTAATGCAAATTCTCTTACTTTGATCACCTTCCTTTTTGCCTTTCACAACCTTTCTAGAACCATTTTTTTTCATTTTTTTTTTCATTTTTTATTTTTATTTTTCTTTTCTTTTCTTTCTCTTAATTCTATTTTTTTTTTCTTCTCTTTTTTTATTTCTATTTTTTTTTTTTTTTGAACACCTTGCACATTGCAAATCAATTACATAACCCCACACTTGAACTTCTACCCACAAGCCAAAAGAGCTCCTCCAATGAAATGAACCAATGCAATGCTCTTCCATTCCCTAAGGTAAGGGTAAAAACATGGTTTTTCACATAAGGTATAAAATGAGCTAAAACAAAGAATAGGCAAGTAGGCTCAAGGGGTTAAACAAAGGGAAATAATGCAAGGTTGGCTATTTGGCCAAAGTAGCTAAACAAAGAAAGAAGGCCTCAATCATCTCAATACATGCATGTGAACAAGAAGCTTCAAAAGAATCAAGTCAAGTTCTAGAGTACCAACAATCATGAGTGAGATCACACAAGAAAAAGAACGGAGAATGGCATAATGCAATCCATCCATTATAAGGTCCAAAATCTCACCAAGGACAAGCCTATCACAAATGATTCAACACTTTAATTCTCAATGCCACTTGCTAAACTAAAAATGCAAGAAAAGTATTTACATTATGTCATGAAACCTCAAACTAAGAATGACGAAATTGCTCACAACCTTTACAACTCAAGAAATGCAATGAAAGGCATGCAAAATGGATCAAAACAATTAAAACAAACAAAAACAAATTAAAAACAACAAAATAAAAACAAAAACAGAAAAATGAAAACGAAAATGAGAAACGAGAAAACGAAAATAGAAAACATAAACAGAAATCAAAATAGCAGAAAAAACAAAAATAGAAAATAACAAAATAGAAATAGCGAGAATTGCATGACAAAGAAAAGTAGAAAATGAAAGAAAAGAAAAAAAAAAAAAAAAAGAAAAAGAAAAAAAAAAAAGAAAATAGCAAAACAAAACAAAAACGAAAAAAAAAATAGAAACGAGAAAATAGAAACAGAAAATAGAAACAGAAAAATAGAAACAAAAAACGAAACAACAAGATATTTATGTATGACAAATAGAATCGAAAACAATGAAAAAACAAAAAATTATGCAAATGAGAAAATAGCAAGACAGAAACACGAAAAATAGCGAACCGAAAGGCAAGACAACAGAATAGCAAAATTATGCAGAATAGCAAAACAGAACGAGAAAAAATTATGCGATACACGAAAAAATAGAAACATTATACGAAAACGAAACAAGAAAAACAGAAAATAGCAAAACATAAAAATAGAAAAACGAAAACAAGAAAACAAAAACAAAAAAATTCCTCCCCCACACTTAAATCACACATTGTCCTCAATGGAAAGACAAATCAAAAGACAAGTAGACAAGTGAAATAAAAGAGCAAGGGAAGAAAACACCCTTATCATGGTGGAAAGATTTGCACTTGGGGAAAAGTGGGCGTTGCCAAGGAGAACTCTTCTACAAAGGGGCTTGCGGGGCTCTCAAGAAAGGGCTTAAGACGGTGGCCATTAACCTTGAAACTCTTATTGGTGGCTTCATTCAAAATCTCCACTGCACTATAAGGGAATATGCTAGTGACAACAAAAGGACCATCCCACCTAGAACGGAGCTTACCGGGCATGAGTTTAAGGCGAGAGTTGAACAAAAGCACCTTTTGGCCAATGGAGAACTCCTTTCTAGAAATCATCTTATCATGAAAATGCTTGGTCTTTTCCTTGTAGATCCTTGAATTCTCATAAGCCTCCAAGCGAAGCTCTTCCAGTTGTTGCAATTGAAGCTTCCTCTCTGAACTTGCTTGGTCAAATGCTAAGTTACAACTCTTCACGGCCCAGTATGCACGATGCTCTATCTCCACCGGAAGGTGACATGGTTTACCAAAGACAACCCTGAAAGGAGACATCCCTATAGGTGTCTTGTAAGCGGTACGATGAGCCCAAAGAGCATCTTCTAACCGGTGGCTCCAATCTTTCCTATTTGGCTGCACCATTTTCTCCAAAATCTGTTTTATCTCTCGGTTAGAAACCTCGACCGCCCGTTAGTTTGGGGATGATATGCTTTGTAGACACTCTATGCACGACCCCATACTTAGAAACAAGGCCTCCATGGTCCTTACAAAAATGAGTCCCTTGGTCACTAATGATAGCTCGGGGCACTCCAAACCTGCAAAATATGTTAGACCTGACAAAATCCACAACAACTCGAGCATCATTAGTCCTGGTGGCCTTAGCTTCCACCCATTTAGAAACATAATCAACTGCAAGCACAATATAAGAGAAACCAAAAGAAACAGGGAAAGGGCCCATAAAATCGATACCCCAAACATCAAAAACCTCGCAGAACAGAATGGGCTGCTGGGGCATCTCCTGTCTACGAGTGATGGCCACACCTGCCCTCTGGCACTGCTCACAAGTACTGAAAACCTTAAATGCATCTCTGAAAATGGTAGGCCAGTAGAATCCAGAATCCAGCACCTTCCTAGCGGTCCGCTGTGGTCCAAAGTGACCTCCAACTGGAGAAGCATGACAGAAATGAAGGACGGACTGGATCTCATGGTCAGGTATGCATCTGCGAATCACCTGGTCACTACAAAACTTCCACAAATATGGATCATCCCACACATAATATTTAGCATCACTCTTAAGTTTAGCTTTCTGTGATCTAGATGCATGAGGAGGAAAAACAGATGCAACCAAGTAATTAACTAAATCAAAGAAACCAGGGGAGAAAGTGGGGTATCATGTAGCCGCATGAGTTGCTCATCTGGGAAATCATCTCGATAGGAGAAGGGTCAACAACTCCTTCTATCCCGCTCAAATGATCTGCCACCAAGTTCGCTGCGCCACTCCTATCTCGAATCTCCAAATCAAACTCCTAGAGGAGCAAAGATCCATCTAATCAATCTAGGCTTCGAATCTGTCTTCTTCAACAAGAATTTTAATGCTTTGCATGATCAAGGTAAAAACAACCACTTTAGAGCCAAGCAAATATGATCTAAACTTATCAAGTGCAAATACAATGGCAAGCAACTCTTTTCGGTGGTAGTATAGTTAGCACATGCGGATCTAAAGTCCGAGAAGCATATGAAATGACATGAGGCGATTTGCCAATTCTCTGTGCAAGGATAGCTCCCAATGCATAGTTAGATGCATCACACATGAGTTCAAAAGGAAGCGCCCACAAAGGTGGCTGAATGATGGGAGTGGTGGTCAAAGCTCCTTTTAGGCAATCAAAAGCCTCTCTACACTTGCCATCAAAATCAAAAGCAACATCTTTCTGCAACAAGTTGGACAGGGGAAGGGCCTTTTTGCTGAAATCCTGAATGAACCGCTTTGTAGAAACTTGCATGGCCAAGAAAAGAACGAACCTCTCGCACGCAAGAGGGTAAGGCAACTGGGAAATAACATCAATTTTAGCAGGATCTACTTCTATTCCTTCTTAGAGATGATATGCCCTAAGACTATGCCCTGTTCTACCATAAAATGACACTTCTCATAATTAAGAACAAGGTTAGTCTCAATGCATCGATGCAAGACTTATCCAGATCTGTCCAAACAGGCATCAAAGGAGGAACCATAAACAAGTGAAATCATCCATAAATACCTCAATGCAATCCTCTAAAAAGTCTGAAAAGATACTTACCATGCATCGTTGGAAAGTTCCAGGGGCATTACATAGGCCGAAAGGCATCCTCCTGTAGGCAAAAGTGCCAAAAGGGCAAGTGAAGGTGGTCTTCTCCTGGTCCTCAGGTGCTATATGGATCTGGAAGTACCCTGAAAAGCCATCAAGAAAGCAGTAGAAAGACTTTCCAGCCAAGCGCTCAAGCATCTGATCGATAAAGGGCAAAGGAAAATGATCCTTTCTTGTTGCTTGGTTGAGCCGCCTGTAATCAATACAAACTCTCCAGCTACTCTGGACTCTAGTAGGAATCAGCTCATCACGATCATTCTTCACTACTGTGATTCCTGATTTCTTTGGAACCACTTGAACTGGACTCACCCAAGTACTATCGAGATAGGATAGATGATGCCTGCTTGCAGAAGCTTGGTCACCTCTTTCTTTACCACATCAAGGATCAAAGGGTTGAGTCGCCTCTGTGGTTGTCTCACTGGTTTAGCACCATCCTCAAGTAATATTCTGTGCATGCACATGGAAGGACTAATGCCAGGAAGGTCAGCCAAGGTCCAACCTATAGCTTTCTTATGCTTCCTCAAAATTTGCGACGACCTCTCTCCTCCCGTCGGCATGGAGGGCGGTAGAAATGATCACTAGGCACCGCTTATTCTCCTCTAAATATGCATACTTAAGGTGCTCGGGAGTGGCTTAAGCTCTAGTATAGGTGGCTGCACTATAGATGGAAGGATCTGGTGGAAGTAATCGTGTTTACGACCGCAATCCAACGAAATCGATGCAAAGGTACTTGCAGTAATCAAGCTACTACATTCGACTCCACACAATCAGTATCGAATCACCATTTAAACAGAAGCAATCTCGGTACAAGCACTTTGCACATTTACGAAACAAGACAAGCATCACATGTATAGGTATCATCAAAATCAGAAAAGGATGGAAGATCAATGACATAGAGCTCAGAAAAAGCCATCATCAACTACATCAGCCAGCAAATCTATGTGGAAAACTGAATGGTCTTCCATGGGGTGCTTCATGGCATCCAGGATGTTAAATCTAACCACATTTTCTCCAAACTCCATAGAAAGAGTGCCTGCATGGACATCAATTTTGGTTCTGGCAGTTTTGAGGAAGGGTCTACCAAGAATGATGGGAGCCTTGCTGGATTCGGATTCTCCATCCATATCCAGAATGTAGAAGTCTGCAGGAAAGATCAAATCATTTACTCTAACAAGGACATCCTCAATGAGTCCAGCAGGGTATGCATTACTCCTGTTTGCCAACTGAATAATAACTCCTGTATTCTGCAAGGGCCCAAGAGCAAGAGAGTTGAACACTGACATAGGCATAACATTAATTGAAGCACCTAAATCCAACATGGCATTTTCGAATTTGCTACTGCCTATGGTGCATGGGATAGTAAAAATCCCTGGATCCTTGCATTTTTGGGGCATTGTGGGCATTGTGGGCTGTATGAGTGCAGACACATTTCTTCCCATGCTGATCTTCTCATTTCCCTTCAGTCTCCTTCTATGAGTACACAAATCCTTAAGAAACTTGGCATATCTTGGAATCTGCTTGATTGCTTCAATGAGAGGAATGTTCACCTCAACCTTCCTGAATGTCTCCAAGATTTCCTTATCTGTGTCAGTCTCAAAAGTCTTCTTAGGCTGCATAACTCTCTGAGGGAATGGTAATGGAATGGACTGCTCAGCTGTGACTACAGGAATGGGGCCAGAATCTGGATTCGTATTTTTCCTGCTACATGGAATTTCTGGCAAGGCTTGCTTCTCCTTATCTGATTCTTGTTGCAACCGACAGTTTGGGCTTGTATCAACATTCTTACCAGATCTTAGAGTGATGGCACTCACATTTCTTGGATTTACCACAGTTTGTGCAGGAAGTTTATCAGAATCTTGGGACTGTAATTGATTCATAGAACTAGCAAGTTGCCCAATCTGATTCTCCAAATTCTGAATGGTGGCTTCTGTCCTCTGCTGGAATTGCAAATTGTTCACAGCCATCTGTTTCATCAATTCTTCCAAGGTTGGCTCGGATTTAGGAGGGACTGTAACAAGCTGCTGCTGATTTTGCTGCTGCATAAAAGGTGGCTGGTATGGCCTGCTAGGCCCTGCAGTGGGCTGGAAGGGTAGCTGCTGCTGCCTAAACTGAGTAGGGACAGGCTGTGTAGGGGTATTTCCCCACCTCAGATTTGGATGATTTCTCCATCCGGGGTTATATCTGTTGGAGGACAGATCATAACTCTGTGGTTGCTGCTGCTGAGGCCTATTATTGTAGATGTTTGCTGCATAGGCCTGGGGGGTACCATCAGTATCAACCTCTTGCAATGTAGGGCAGGCATCTGTTTGATGATCAGCAGAAACACAGATTCCACATACTCTGGCAGGAGCTACTGCAGCAGGCTGCTGCTGTTGAGTAACAGCCAATTGCCTCACCAAGGATGCAAGGTCATCAATTTTGCTTTCCAATTTTCTGTGATCTGCAGCATAAGTTGCCTCAATTTCGTGGACACCTCTACTCAATACCACTGAGTTGCTTCTGGTGCCAAACTATTGGGAATTAGTGGCCATATTCTTAATCAATTCTCTTGCAGCCATAGGAGTCTTGTCTACCAATGCTCCTCCACTAGCAGCATCAATCATGCTCCTATCCATAGGCAGCAAACCTTCATAGAAATACTGGATTAGTAACTGGTCACTAATCTGATGGTGAGACAGACTAGCACACATCTTCTTCTTGAATCTTTCCCAATTCAGACAAGGGTTCTCTATCAAACTGCCTGATGCCACATATCTCTTTTCGGATTGATGCAGCCCTTGATGCAGGAAAGAATTTCTCCAAAAACAGCCTCTTAAGGTCATTCCAGCTAGTGACAGATCTTGGATGCAAATAATACAACCAGTCCTTAGCAGCATCCTGTAATGAGAAAGGAAATGCTCTAAGTTTGATGTGATCTTCTGAGATGCCTTGAGGCTTCATGGTAGAACACACAATGTGGAACTCCTTGAGGTGCTTATGAGGATCTTCTCCTGCATGACCACTGAACTTAGGCAGCAAATGGATTAGTCCAGATTTAAGTTCAAATGGAACATCAACATCAGGATACTGAATGCATAAAGACTGATATGTAACATCGGGAGCAGCCATGCTCCTTCAAAGTTCTATTATCCATAATCTCGGTATGCTCAATATGCTCGGTATAATCAGAATTGGAAGATGGATGAATGACGAAAAAGTGCGAGAATCGAAAATTCGAAGCGAAATCACTAGTATGATAAGTATGGGGAGAATCACTACTTCCTATATGCTCGACAAATGCGAGAATCGGATCTATTGACCCTATGCAAGGTATGAAAAGTCCTATCTATCTCGGGATCAAAATGATGCAAATAACCAGGATTAGACCTAGTCATATAACATGCAAAACTTGAAAACAACAAAGCAACAAAATGGAGAATCCAACACTAGAAATGCACCAAAATAAATGTAGTTAACCTACCAAATGATTTTTAAAAAATATGGGACCACCACACAGTGAAAACTACACTAAAATGGAACTCAAAAATGCAAAGAAAAAACTTCAAAAAATGAAAAAGTGATCTAAATGAAGGAATTAGGGTGAGATAGGGTGGTGCTCACAGCATAGCTGTGAGCCTTGTGGAGAATGCCATTTTCCTTCAACCAGCCAATTTTCAGCTCATTCTGAGCATGTTTGATCAGCCAAAAATTACAAAAATGCCATTGTTTCACCTAAATCTGCTCAAAAACCCTACCAAACGATGGAATTTGGCCAAATTATGCAGGATGATCCTTTTAGGATCAGTTTGCTTAGAATGATGGTTTACCTTTGGAGACCAAGTTTCAGCTCAAAACTCCAATGCAAGTACAATTCCTGTCTACTAGTCCCTTTTTGGATTCAAAAATTTGGGAACAAAGTGAAACTCAAAAGTGAAAATGGGCGTAAAACTCAGGAATGAAGATGAGAACTTTCATATGTCAATAATGAAGTATATGGATGCTCAAATGCAACAAAATGACATGCAAAAGCCGATTGTGGTGCAATGGAACCAATGGAACAGTAACTCAGGATGTTTAGCACAAAATTATGCGACCAATGCAAAAGCCCGAATGTGATGTCAATTATGTTAAGTGAGGCAATGCACATTCACAGAGTCATCAAATGCAGCAAAAATTCAATGGAACAAGAAACCACCAATGGAACAAGACACGCAGAAGATTATGCAAAGAAATCGTGCAATTCACTCAAATAGATTATGCAGAACTTTTGTAGCAGATGATTATGGTATTTGGGCAACGTAGTATCAATTGTGTTAAGTGAAACAATGCACAATCATAGGAGTCACGGAATGCAGGAAAATCCAATGAAACAGTAACAGTGACAATAAAATGAAAATTATGCAGCAGATGAAACAAAAGCCAATAGAACAGTGATTAATGCATCAAAAAGCAATGCAGCAGGCAAGCACAAAATGTGAATTATGCAATGAATTCATACAAAAATCCAATGCACAGTAGTTCAATGTCGTTGTGCAGCAGAAGGCAGAATCGCCAGCAAGAAACAAATTCTGCAGATGAAAATCCAATGAATCAGTACTTATGCAGCAGAATGCAACATAGCAGAATAAACAAGCACACTGCAGCAGGATGGACAATTATGATCAGAATGCTTAATGTATAATGCAGCAAAGCAAATGCAATGCAACAAAATGCACCTAATATAACTACAAGAGTGTAACAATGCAGAAACAGAATGCAGAAATGGTATGCAAAAAAAAAAACAAAATACACAGAATGACAATTATGCGTGAAGCGAGAATGACAATTATGCGAGAATCGAGAACAAAATATGCGATATGAGAATCGAATTCGGCAAAGAAGATCAATTTTACAACAGCATTTAATTATGCGACAACAGATCGTAATTATCGGTAGAAGAACGTAATTATCGGAGAAGAAATTATGCAACAGAATCAATAGATAGCGAGATCGATGTGAGCGTGCAGAATCAAGAATTCAGCGAAGAGCAGAATCAAAATTCTGCAGAGACTCAAATTATGCAGCAGAACACCTAATAGTAACAAAAATAGTAAAATGCACTTTGAGTCTCATTGATCACGAATGCAAAGAAATTAGGAACTATTAAGAACACCTAATAAACCTAAGAAACCGAAAATAGGTCCCCAGCAACGGCGCCAAATTTTGATCGACGATGTCGCACTCCGCCTCAAAATAGACTAGGATTTACAATGGAATATAGCATAGTGTATAACCTAGGTCATCTCCCAAGGACCAATTCGGATTCTCAAGTATGTTAGCGGTTAAAACAAATTAAAATAAGTAAGGGGGTTTTGTTCATTTCAATAACGTAAAACGAATTCAAATTGTAGGAAAAATCAATTAAGAAAACACCAATCCAAGGTCTTCAATTCAAATGGCGAGAATTAATCATTGTTCAAAGAGAATATAATTACATTTGCATTCACCTCTGTTAATTCGAATTTAACTAGATAATCATCTAGGATTTATCAACAAAAACAGAATCACAATCGCAATTCTTGATTAAGATTGATTTAGGAACAAATTCGATTAACATAGATTATCAATCGATGATCTATTCTCCATTAGAATCAGATTAATCAACCCTACTTCTAACTTCAATTTCGAAATCTCAATCAGAAATCAATTGAAGGAGGAGAAGAGGAAAGAACACAACAGAATTCAAAAATTAAACAAGAGAACTCAAAACTCTAACCACAATCATTGAATTCCTTGGATTGATTTGGAGTTTTAGCCTTCCATAGCCATTATGAAAACGCAGCAAAGAAGCTAAGACGAAAAATAGAGAAGATGAAAAGAGAGAAAAGGTTTCTCCTGAATAAGATAAAACTGAACAATAACAATCAAAAGGTGAATTCGGAATACTGTCTTGACCTATTTGTAACTGAAAAATCTTATATAATTCCTAATCTACCCCTGGCCCATACTGTAGCCCTCTGAAACAGCTTTTCATAGACATATCATTTGCCTTATTTGGGCTTAAATTGAGAGAATTAGGCCCAAATCATTGAGGAAAGGTCCAAGCTTTGTGACAGCAACAGCGTCCTAACTTTGAGGCCCAGTTTTCGCCCTGAATCCAGCTGAATTGGAAAAACTGCATTAGACGCAAAATTGTGTATCTTCGTCTCAGCTTTCAGGGGACACCAAGATCATCCAAATATGACATTTGTAGCCCAAGTTATGGCCTGCACAAGACAAAAAGGTCAAAATGAGTTAAAATCCGAAAATTAATGAAGTTTTTACAATTAAGCTCAATGTAGACCAAACATCTAAAACTCATCTACAAACATAATATTGGGCACAATTATCATCAATTAGGCCAAATATAAAACAATAATGAATGCCTAAAAATTGATTGATCATAGACCTCCACCATCGTCGGACCCTACTGCTTTGCCTAGAAAATGAACCACGACATAGCCTCCTTGGCTGCTATTGGGTTGGGACATAGGAACAAAGAAGAAGAAGAAGATGGAGCTCCAGGTCTTAGCATAAACTCGTCTGTAACAAATGCACCTACTTGGCTGATCCATTGGTCGCTAATGTGTGTGTGTAAGAGAGAGAGAGAGATTCGGTGAGAAACAGAGGTGAGGGGAAACAGGGCACGACGACATAGGTGGTGGCATTTGGTGGCTCCAATAACTGGGCTGCCGATAATCTTAGTTTTGGTTGTAGTGTTTGGTGCAGTGGAGGCTCCATGGTAGTGGGTTATGGGTTCCGGGTTGGTGGTTCGGGTGCGGTGATCCTAGGTGGTGCCAACGATTGTCATGGGTTTGGCTACAAGTTCATGGTGGTTTGGATCAGCCATGGTAAGCTTGACTCTAGTTTGGGTGGTTGAGATTCGTGGGAAGGCAGAGGTTACGAATTTGGCTTAGTGGTGGTGGTCTAAGATGGTGCCGACAGTGAACCATGATGGGGGAGGTGAGGCTATAGTGGTCTATGAATGGGTAGGCGGAGGATGGGTGGTGACTAACCTGTTCATCAAGTATTTGGTAGCTCAATCAAACCATAGATATTTTAAAATTGTAAATAAATGATTTAGATGTAAGGTGCATCATGCACCCTAAGTTTAAGGGTGCATGACAGAAGGAGTCGTTCGAGCATATGGAAAAACACTTCTAGAAAATAACAACTTTAGTATCGTGAATAAAAATTGATCTTACATCCAAAAGATATAAAATAATCTCATAAAATCAAAGTCTGTATATATATAGTGTATTTAGTGAGATGAGTGTTTATTGTAAGAGATAAGAAAAATAAATTTTGACCATTGGATCTTCTATGAATGATTAAACTTAGAACATAAATGTATGTGACTTTTTTAAGTGGTCACATGATTTTTAAGTAAATTTTAATTTTGACTATCTATGTATGATTGTATAGTTAAGATTTACTCCTCTCATCCTCTCACAAGATTAAAAGTTACTTAAAAGTTATGTGACCATTTAAAAAAAATCACATATATTTATATTATAATAATTATATTTTTTATTATATTTTTTATATTACTTTTTATACTATTCTTTATATCATTAATTATATTACTTTCTCTCTATTATTCTTTTCACTTAATTATAATTATTAAAAAATAAAATAAAAAATAATGTGAGATAAGAAATGATATAATATCATCATTTTTCTTATTATAATTGCCTTGATATGAAATAAACAAGATAATTTAATAAAAGAATTATTAAAAAGTACAAAAAACATGTTTTTGTTTTGGAATGAGATGGATGAGTCAAGTTTTTAATAAAAAGTACAACAAAGTAACTTAAGAAAAAGCTTTATATTGCTATAATTGTTTTAATATGACATGGATGTGACAACTAAAAAAATAATAATAATTAAAAAGTATAAAAAAAATGTTATTACCTTGATATAAAATAGTAGGGTTTCACATGGGTCAGGTTGGTTCGAGTTTAGGGAGAAAAAAATCTAAAGCAATTAGTTGATGTCGGGTTAGGTTGAATCAGCTTTTGGAAATTTTTTTTGGATAAACCAATCCGAACCAACATGATTACAATCGGGTTAGTTCAGGTCGGGTAGTCAAGTTGTTCAAATTCAATCTGAAGAGGTGACTCCTTCTCTCTCAATTCTCAAGAGTCTCTTTCTCTTTCTCTCCCCACAATCCCAAAATCACATACACAGACACAATACCTACCAATCCAGTGAATCCACCATGTCAGTCATCGGAGATAGCCAACACAGATCGGATCTATTAGATCCTGAGGGCATCGATGGAGTCCAAATGAAGTGGAACCTCTGGCCCCGCACCAAAGTCAAAGCCAGCAAGTGCGTGATCCCAGTCGCCACCACACTATCCCTCCTTCGCCCTTACCCCAACATCCCCACCCTCCCTTACCTGCCACTCTGCTACAAGACTTGCTCCTCCGTTCTCAACCCATTCTCCCGCCTCGACTTCACCACCAAGATTTGGATCTATCTTTTCTGCTTTCAGTGCAACCACTTCCCCCCTCATTTCTCCCAAATCTCTGAAACCAACCTCCTCGGCGAACTCTACCCTCACTACACCACTATCCAATACATCCTCCCCACCCACAACCATAACCCTAATTCCTTTGATCCTTCCCTCTCCCTTTGGTCTTCGTCGATTTTCGTGTTCGTCCTTGACACCTATAATTTGGGAGTTGGGGTTAGGGATTTTGCAATTAGGGAAGAGAAAAAAAATCAGAAATGTGAAAATGAGAAATGGGGAGGACTCCCCAGATCTACGCCAATGGTGCTGCCTAGATCTATACCGCCGTCTTGTTCCCCAAGTCTACGCCGCCGTCGTCATCTTCGCCACCGTCCGCTGCCATCGTCCCTAATGGTATGCATTGCACCTATATCTTAGAGAGAGAGAGAGACAGAGAGAAAGAGGGAGAAGGTGATCAGGGTAAAGACAGAAGTGAAGTGAAACTGAAACTGAAATGGACTAAAGAGATAGAGGAAAGTGTGATAATCGGGTAGTCGGGCGGTCGGGTTGGGTTATCGGGTTAGTTTCTTGAACTCGTTACCCGAACTAATAAATAGTCGGGTTGATTGGGTTTTACCCGAACATATCCGATGACTCGAACCAACCTAGATATTTTAAATTGAGTTGGGTCGGATTGGTCGAGTTCTCGGGTCATTAGCTAAGATTGTGCACCCCTATAAAATAGACAACTCAATAGAAAGTAATTATAGAAGATTACAACCAAGCTCAACTTTCCAATCCACCATCTTTAAGAGAGCGAAATCCTCTTTGGTGTGAATGAATTTTTTTATGTAAATTTTTTACATGATTTTTATGTGAAGATGCGATAAATACAAATATTTTAAATAATGAGAGTCTTTTAAAATTTGTGAAACTTTGTATTAAATGTTTGTATCTATTTTTTTATATAATTTTTTATATGAAAATTTTATATAAAAGAATCCATTTCCAGTTCATCTGGCCATTTTTTCTTAGTGCTTCAAAAAGACAAGAATCATTTGACTCAATAATAATAAGCATAATCTTAACAAGAATGAAAGGCATCAGTACTTATCTCACATCAAAAAACATATTGCCAACCTTGCCAACAGTAAGGTCACTTTTGTCTCTTTCTTTAATTTCATGTTTCAATTTTTTTATATTTTATTAATTATTTTAATTTCATATATTAATTATTAATTTAAATAATCTATCAAAGTTTTTATTTAAAAAATAAAATTTTAATTATTTAAGTACTATTCTCATTATTATAATACTATTTTTTATAATAAAATAATATTGGTCTTATACAATGTACTTGATATTATTCAAATTTTATACTATCATAATAACTATAATATTATACAAAGACAAATAAATAAAAGTTTATCATGCATATTTTGATCTTTGATTAAATATTCCCATAAATATTATTATAAGACAATATAATGTGCATATAAACATATAAGAAAATTGAGTTTCTGTGATGAAAGGTCATCACTGAATGGGCCTTTTCTGTGATGACTTTTGAAGTTCATCACTTAACATTAGTTGTGAATGAGTTTTATTTATGACATAAAAAAATGGTCACAATAGGTTAATGTTTATATGACGATTTAAAATAGTCATCACAGTAACTGTAACTTTCAGTGACGACTATTGAAGGTTGCCACACATAGTTGTGATCTATTTGTGACGATGGAAAATATGAGATGGATCAGGGATGCGAAAAGTCAATGAAAATTTACTCTAATATGAGATGGATGTGACAATAGTAATTGAGATTATCAAATCTAATACTTACTTTTGAATTCACTCCTCCGAATCCAATAAAATCAATTATACTTATTGTTCTGGACTAAAATTTTGAATTATCAGTCAGGAATAACTCGACCCACTAAAAAAATACTCAGATATTACTACATGCTATCTTAATGAGTATATTTATTTATTTATTAGGCATAAATCTCTTAAGTATCCTTGATGGATATGAAATCTAATTATATTTCATATAAATAGGAAAATTAGTTTAAATGGATCACAATATCTAAAGGATTCTAATCTTAAATAACTACATTTAACACAGATTGCACTCATCCTAAGATGCTATGTTAGGTCTCAAAGGTATGCATCTCCTCTAATATACAGACTGCCTTCATTGATCACGGTCTAACTTTAGCGTCAGAGTGCCTTTTGTAGGTACCTACCCCTCGCACAACCGCAGGAGCAGCTGTGCCATAGAGGAGTCCATCTTCAACCATCAGTACGTGCCTATTTTAGGTACCCCTTTGAATTTACTTCAGAACATTGGCATCGTCTGTGGGAAACGATAAACTTCTATTCCCATTCAACCATGGTAAGCACAAGACAGTGATCAAGAAGAGAAGGTGTTGCGCACGCTGCCTCTAGTCAAGGATAGGGCCCGGCGGCGCAATGCGATCCTTAACCTGTCGCACCACTAGCGCATGTTGAAACCTTAACGAAGGGCATGAGACTTCGCATTCTGCCGAGAGCACTCACCCCTCACGAAGAGTCCCCATTTGAGAGAGACTCGTGTTCCATGGTGAAGGAGCTAACAGTGTTGTTCAAGGGCCCAGAATCCCCGTGCATGCTCGCTTAGGGCCCTCGAATAATGACGCAGATCACGAGTCTCACGATGAGGACAATATCCAGTCTGAAATGATGAGAGATCGCCTTCAAGAACTGGTGCGCCAACAAACAGCGCTGATTAATGACCAACGACGTCAGTTGGATGACTAGCACCGCCGGTTAGAAATCTAGAGAGATTTGTGCACGGAGAGAATGATAACGGAAGGCGGAATATGGCCCAAAACTAGAGCAGGTCACAACATGACGAAACCAGTAACGCTGTTGGAAACAACTCCCCAGCCCCTGCCGGTCAACAACAACCATTCTCAGACGAATTAATGGCATACAGAGTCCCAAGAAACTTCAAGTTTCCTTCCAACTTGGAGCCCTATGATGGGACAATGGACCCTTAGGAACACTTAGACGCCTACACCCAGTCTATGTAGTTCCATGGGGTATCCTCAGAGTTGCAGTGCCTCGCCTTCCTCTTTTCTTTAAAGAAGGGCGCCCTCTGCTGGTTCGTAACTTTACGAGCGAAATCTGTCATCGAATGGAATGATCTCACCCAACGCTTCCACCTACATTACACCACCGCCAAGGAGCTACCCAAATCAGTTGATTCTCTTTCTGGAATTCGCCAAGGGATCAATGAGCCCCTTCGTGAATACATCAAGAGGTTCAACAATGCTTATGTTTATATAGAAAGCCTGGATGACAGGATTGCCCTTCACTATGCCCAGAGCGGCCTTCGGATTGATTCAGACTTCTTCTGGTATTTGGCAAAAAGAAAGGCAGAAACTTTGGACGAACTTTACTTGTGCTCTTAGAAATATATCAAATTAGAAGAAGTCACTAAGGCTAAAGAGAGTCTAGAAAAATGTGAGTCTACTTACTAGAAAAATAACTAAAACTCTAACCAGCCTCGAAGCTCCTCTAAAGGCAATGCATACCGGCCCAAATATTCTGATTATACTCCTTTGAACACCTCATGAGAAACCATTATGAGGGAGGTGCTTCAAACTGAATTCTAGGATATTAAGAGGCCGCCCCTTTTGAAGAAACAGTCTCAGAAGGATCATTCAAAGCACTGTAAATAGCATAAAAGTTATGGCCATCAAATAGAAGACTATTACCAGCTCCGCGATATCATTGAGTCCTTAATCAAGTAGGGACGACTACAAATGTACATCAGCGGCATCCGCAGTAATGAGAGTCACGAAAAACAGAGGGAGCGGAGACGTAGCCTCATTTTAAGGCGAAGTTCGACTCCACGTCAGAGGAGATGAAACCGTAACCCCACTCAAAAATTTCGGACTCCGCCTAGTCGTGATACTGACAACCGACAGGATCGAAACTGGGCTACTCAAAATAGGGCTAACAGGACAGATCGACTTATCAGTACCATCTCTAGAGGATTTGCAGGAGGAGGTTCATCCAGTAACTCCCAGAAGAAAGCAATATAAACTGTGGTATTGAGTGTTTCTAGCTTTACACGTAGGCCTCGTGCTGATGATAGGGAAGAACCGCCCATCTCTTTCACTACTAAAGACTACAGTGATATTTTTCGAGATCACGATGATTCATTCGTCATCTTCGGAATAATATCTAACGCTAAGATTCAACGTATTTTCGTGGATCAGGGTAGCTTAACAGACATAATGTTCATGGATGCCTTCAAAAAATTAGAGTTCCCCGTGTTCACCTTAACCCCCTATAAGGGCGAGCTCACCGGGTTCTCTGGAGAGAAAGTCATCTCGGTGGGATATTTTGAAACATTCTTGACCCTTAGAGACAACAAAGTCTACAGAATCGTCAAATTCAGATTTTTGGTCGTGGATTGCCCATCTGCTTATAACATTATTATGGGACGACCTACCCTGAACGACATTGCCACTATAATGTCAACCGCTCACCTGGCTATGAAATTTCTTAACAAAAATACCGAGGTGGTCACGGTCAAGGGCGATCAGATCACAGCACACAAGTGTTATAATGAAAGCCTCAAGATCTGTAAGACTCCCAAGAAAGTAAACGTACATCTAGCCTAGTTATGGATCAAGTTAACATCCTTATGACTGAGTTGGATGTCAGAGAAGAAATTTGGGGCACCAGACCCCAGCTAGAAGGAGAACTTCTTCCACTCCAACTAGGTGACAAGCCTGAAAAAATCACCAAAATAGGCGCAAATATGGAAGACCAGCAGAAACGCTAGCTTATGGAGCTCTTGCAGAAAAACAAAGACCTCTTTGCTTGGACGTCATTCAATATGCCTAGGCTGGACCCCACTTCCATCTGTCATCATTTATCTATTAAACGGGATGCAAGGCCAGTCTTCTAGAAGAAAAGAAAAGTTGGCCCTGAGAGACAATAGATCATCCCACACAACAAATACGGATGCCCTTCTCACAAAGCCCAAAGCAAGTTCACTTGTTCCATCAAAAGACCTCGAGTCCACGGGTACTTTGGCCCGACACAATCCGTAAGGTTGCCACACTTTAGCGAGATCTGAGGAGTACAAGGTCTGAAGAGGATCAGCTATACATGATAACCAAACAGGGAAATTCACTTGACCACCCTCTGGGGGCAAGTAATGCATTCAAGGGTCTTAACCCATGCCCATGTGAGCCTAACCTTAACCCAAAAATCAACTAGGTTTACAAAGGATAAGCAAAAAAGTCTTGAAGGACCCTCAAGGCTATAGATAGCTAGGAGAGTGTCCACTAGCCAGTTCCTGATGGAAGCTGAATTTCGAAGATAAAAGGCCCTCAAGCCGGACCCCTCCTTGAGTAACCTTAGTAACCCATTCCCAATGGGATCAGGGAGTGCCTTACGTTCCATGTTAAGAGGGCAACCCACCAAACCCTTATTACCGGGTTGGTTGTGAGTCACAAAACCTCGACACTTGGCTAAAACCATCACATGGTTATTGGCAGCATGGATAGTGAAATCCATGCATAAGCCATTACGATACCCACTGAGAGTTGTCTTACATTAAATAGGTTGTACAGTAAAAAAATCCCATGTCTTGGAAAAATTCGCACACTAAACCATAAACATAAAAGACCTCGACAAGGACCTCTTAAACCAAAGTCACGAGGGATCCTAAATACCAAAGTGAATGGTAATGGACCCTGGACAAAATTTTTTATACCAAAGTGACGAGGGACCCTAAATACCAAAGCAAATGGTAATGGATCCCGGACAAGGTTTTTATACCAAAGTCATGAGGGATCCTAAATACCAAAGCAAAGGGTAATGGACCCTGGACAAGATTTTTTATACCAAAGTCACGAGGGATCCTGAACACCAAAGCGATTGGTGATGGACCCCGAACACAATTTATTATACCTAAGTCACGAGGGATCCTGAACACCAAACTGATTGGTGATGGACCCCGGACACGATTTATTGTATCTAAGTCATATGGGATCCTAAACACCAAGGTGATTGATGACGGACCCCGAACAAGGTTTTTACTTTATGCCTGAGTCATATGGGATCCTTAATGCCAAAGTGTTTGGTGACCGAACCCGGACTAAGGTTTAACTTAGCTAAAAATCATAAGTCCTAGAAGAGGTTACCAATAGCACATTTACAATAGGTGTTGGAACCAGTACAGACCATAGAAAAGGAAGTAAACATGACAACAATTCTGGTTCATTCTACGGACCTTGGCTACAGCCAGGAATATCCACTTATGGCTAACTGAAGTGGTGGATCGGACTATGACGTGTCCATAAGTGTCATGATTAAACGCCTCTAGATTAGAACTCATAACCGTATAGAGAAGCGTGGACCATGACTTCAAGTAAAGTATGAAGTCCGTCATCCGAGGGCATTGAAGCTTGCTACTTCACTATACTAACTAAGCGCCAAGCTGGGGGTAACAATTCCAGACCGTAATTCGGGATCTTGTCCCATTGTTCAACCCAGCACACATCCTACTTGAGTCCATCATTGACACCCCGGCAGGAATTCTCTCATAACATACAACCGAGATCCCCTAAATTACACATGGGAGCAACATATGGCTTACCTTAGAGGGCAAAATGACAACGTAAATGGAGCGATCCGACTCGGATCCTGGCTTTACACGTCAACCCCAGAGGCATACTATGATTACCACGAACCTCGGCCCTTTGGAAAACATCGCGAGATCTAGTGTTAACTCTGATCCCTTTATTCACTGCGTGCCGTGTACTCTTACTAAGCATGGGTACCTTGACACTTAGTTGTCTCATCTAAGCGCCAAGTTGGGGGCAATTATTTTAGACTGAGATTTTGGGTTATCAGTCAGGAGCAACCCAGCCGACCAGAATAATACTCAGATATTATTACACGCTATCTTGATGAGTATATCTACCTATTTATTAGGCATAAATCTCTTATGTATCCTTGATGGATATGAAAGCTAATTATATCCCACATAAATAGGGAAATTAGTTAAAAAGAATCACAATCTCTAACGGATTCTAATATTAAATAACTGCATTCAACACATATTGCACTCATCCTAAGATGCTCCTATATATGCTATGTCAGGTCTCAAAGGTATGCATTTCCTCTAATATATAGATTGCCTTCATTGAGCACAGTCTAACTTGAGTGTCAGAGTATCTTTTGCAGGTATCCCCCCCCCCCCGCACCACTGCAGGAGCAGTTGTGCCATGGAGGAGTCCATCTTAAACCATCAGTACTTGCCTATTTCAGGTACCCTTCTGCATTTACTTCAAAACACTTATGATTGCTTTTCTATTTCCATTGTGTAGCTGACAAAAATTATACTTTTATTTTTTCTTTTAAGTTGCATTAATACCCTTGTCGTTTTAGATGATGGTAGCAACTAATGTGTGTGTGCTTTATGA
Organism: Ormosia semicastrata; assembly: GCA_029884595.1. Classification (NCBI taxonomy): domain Eukaryota; kingdom Viridiplantae; phylum Streptophyta; class Magnoliopsida; order Fabales; family Fabaceae; genus Ormosia; species Ormosia semicastrata. The sequence goes on along the minus strand of JAQQTO010000053.1, from coordinate 48,208,979 downwards.
CATCAACAATAAAACACAAGCATTGATGTTTTCTTCCATTGCCATGACTCTCTTGCCTTTGGCTTTTAGTTTTGAGTTTTGAGCTCAAAAAGGATTATTAATTACGGGTAGAATTAAGTTAGGTCAAGTCAAATTTTATCTTAAATATGTCTAATTTGTATTCTAATTATAAGGCCTGAGCCTAACCTATGAACTTTAAATAAGTTGATTTTTAAGACATGGTCTAACTTTTTTAAAAGTCTGACCTAACCTAGCTTAAAAGTCTGTTAAAGGCTTATTTTGCAATAAAGTCTTTAAATGAACTAATAAGCCTACCTTTAAATAGGCTAATAGGTTTTCAAATAGGCTAAAAGACCTATTTTTAAATAGGCCAATAGACCTACTTTTAAATAGGTCAACAGGTCTTTATATAAGCTAACAAGAGCCTAAGCATTGAAATAAGCCAATAGGCCTAAGCTTTGAAATAGGCTGACAAGTGTATTATTTTTAAAATATTACATTAAAATTTTAATAGTTTAATTGAATAACATAAGTCTAACAAGCAAGTATATACTTTTATTATAACTTAACACTCACCTCCTATTTTTATAAATATTCGCCACTTTTTTATTCTATTTTTTAGTTAATATAAGACTTGAAGATATACCAAATTACAAAATTATAGAAACCATAAGAAAAAACATTGTGTCGAAAATGCACTACACTCATAACAACCAAGATACATTGTCTTAGTCAAATTATAGCTTTTCCAACTTTAATAAACTTGAAACAGGGGACCATTAAATATATTTTCCTATATTTTAATTTAAATATGGTATTTTAAGACGACTCATAACAAATAACCTTAGACTTGGTACCTAGTACTAATCTCTATGAAGGAGACTATTTAATCACTAAGAATCAGTATAGCATAAGAATCTTTGCTTTAATTTTGTTTTCTTCTGGTAGACCATCCCATAATAAAAATAACTTGAGATGCATGCCCTTCTCTTTTAATGATCTGCACGGTCACATAGCATCCATGTTCCATAAAGTATCACTCATGTTGTCTAACATCCAGTCAGTCCTTGCAGTCTAAAAATCTAACTGTGGAATGCCATAATTTTCCATTACTGACATGGGGTCTAGGTTTAGACCTTCTATGCCGTAGTTATTCGTATTAGCATACCAGCTGTCCTGGATTGGATTGTTGTAAACATTGTTCTAAAACACATTGGGAGGACTTGATGATTGTTCTGAAATTTCAAGTAGCTGTGAAAATTGGATGGAATCTGAGGAAGGATTGCTAGGCCTGGACATAGTACTTAAATGATTTGTAACATCTATAAATCCTTCTTGTGAAGGATGTTAAGAGTCTCACATCGTCTGTTTTAATATTTTGGGTGCAGTTTATATATCTATTGGGCCACTCCACTTAATGCTAATTGATTTTAGTCAAGATCCCATCTTACGTCGCATACTTTACTCGGCTTATCTCGCCTACTTCGATAGGCTCGCCTGTTCTATCCAGGCATATATGGAGGGAGGTGTTAAGAGTCTCACATCGCCTGTCACTCCACTTAATGCTAATTGATTTTAGGTTAGAATCTTATAAAGGAGATGATGGAGACAAAGAAAGAATTTAGAGCTGGTTGACATTGAAGCTGATTAAAGCTTTTGCACAGTTACCAAAATTAAAGTTTATCTTGGAAGAGTAATGTTGGATGCTGAATCGACCCTGAGAATCAGTCAGTTATTATCTGATTACAGTTTCGTTGTTGTCAGAAATCTTACAAATATGAGTTGGAAATTAGATTAGTTGTACTATTCTTATTTTTAGTGGATTCATTGTAGTGGGTCAGTTGTATTATTAGGACAACATAATTAGGGAGACAGCATGATTAGGATAGGCTTTACTTTATATAGTGGAGTAGTTGGTCTTTATTTTATTAGTTGTAATGCATCTATAAATGTTGAGTTCCTTTGTACAGAATTGGAATGAAATCACCTATTTCACAAATATTTCACATGGTATTAGAGATATTCTGATCCAGGTGTGAAACTTCATTCCTCCATGGCTGAAGAAACCAGCTCGGTCACAGACCCAAACCCTAAAATGGCGACTGGGATATCCAACATGACTAGTCTGACTGAAAACACTATCCTACCAATCACTGGCTATAAGTTGAATGGCCAAAACTACACCCAATGGGCAAGATCTGTTTGAATTTTCCTTCAAGGGAAGGGAAAAGAAGATTACATCACGGTGATACCAAAGAGCCGAAAAAAATAGATCCTAACCACTCAAAGTGGAAGCTCGAGAATAGTTTAGTCATGTCATGGGTGTTAAACACGATGACCATTGAAACAGGGGAAAACTTCATGTATTACAGCACTGCAGTAGAGATTTGGAATGCTGCAAAGGAGACTTACTCAAATATTGACAACACTTCTGCCATATTTGAGATCAAAAGTCTTCTCCATGACCCACGACAAGGAGAAGCAACGGTCACTGAATACTACCATACCCTCACCTGGTATTGGCAACAATTGGATGTTTATGAGGATATAGAGTGGAAATGTCCAGAAGACAGTAAATAGTACAAGAAACTGGTGGAGAAGGATCAAATTTATCAATTCCTTCTTGGCCTAAACAAGAATCTAGATGAGGCAAGGGGAAGGATTCTTGGAACCAAACCTCTACCCAGCATTAGAGAAGCCTTCTCAGAAGTGAGAACAGAGGAGAGTCGAAGGAAGATCATGCTTGGTAGCCCCAATCAAAGTTCCATCACTAAGAGCTTAGCCTTGACTGTGAAAGGAAACCAGAAAAAATCCAGAGGATGGTGTGATCACTGCAAAAAGCCAGGCCACACCAAGGACACATGTTGGGCCATTCATGGGAAACTAGTAGATTGGAGACCCCCTAGGAGCAGGGACAGCCGCGCCAATGCTACCACATCAGGAGGAGACAATGTGATGACTGCACCAGCACCTGAATCAAGCCCATTCAGCAAGGAGCAAATGGAGATGTTACAAAAAATGTTACAACAAACCCTCCAAAACACCAGCACACACTCTATTGCCACCTTGGCTCAAAAAGGTAATCCCTTGAGTGCTTTTCTTGTTAAAAATGGAAAATCTAACTCATGGATTGTGGACTTTAAAGCTTCAGACCATATGACTGAGGATATCACTCTATTTGATGAATATTTTCCATGCAATGATAACTCAATGGTACGGATAGTAGATGGCTCAAACACAAAAATGATTAGTAAAGGATTAGTTATCATCTCTAAGGACATTACTCTTAACTCAGTCCTTTATGTTCCAAAGTTGAATTGCAATCTCCTATCCATAAGTAAATTGACTCAGGACCTAAATTGTATCACTAACTTCTTACCTCACCTATGCGAATTTCAGGATCTGGATTCGGGGAGGAAGATTGGCAATGCTAAGGAATGTGCAGGCCTCTACCTCCTTCGAGTTAGTGATTTCAAGAAGGGAAGAAGTGACTTGGCCCATGCAGCAGCATCAAGTGGTGATCTAGAAGATAATGTGATGCTATGGCACTATCATTTTAGGCACCCAAACTTTATGTGTCTTGAAAAGTTGTTTCCTTCATTATTCAATAAAAGTCCTAAACTTTTTCAATGTGGAATCAGTCAATTATCCAAACATTCACGTAGCCATTATCCTCCACAAACTTATAAACCCTCCCAACCTTTCTCATTGATTCATAGTGATGTTTGGGGACCTTCCTGGGTTAAGAACGTAACTGGCTCAAAGTGGTTTGTGACTTTTATAGATGACCATACACGGGTTACTTGGGTGTTCCTCATGAAAGAAAAATCTGAAGTGGGAAAAATCTTTGAGAACTTTCACAATATGATCCAAACCCAATTTCAGACCAAAATCCAAATCCTTAGAATCGATAATGGTCGTGAATACTATCACAACTCCCTCAATTCCTACCTGCTCAGGCATGGAATAGTTCACCAAACCACCTGTGTGGACACACCACAACAGAATGGTATTGCAGAGAGAAAAAATTAGCATCTCATGGAAGTCATAAGGTCACTCATGTTATCAACTAATGTGCCAAACCATTTTTGGGGAGAAGCTGTTCTCTCAGCAGCATATTTAATAAACAGAATGCCTTCTAAAGCCCTTACCTTCAAAACCCCTTGCCAAACCCTCTCATCCATTTACCCAAATACTAAAATCCTATCAATTATACCTCCCAAAATATTTGGCCGCACTGTGTTTGTGCATGATCACCAACCTAGCAAAGGCAAATTAGAGCCCAAATACCTGAAATGAATATTCTTAGGATTCTCACCCAATAAAAAAGGGTATAAGTGCTACTCCCCTATAACCCAAAAATTCTACCACTCTATGGATGTAACCTTTTTTGAAAACCAACCTTACTACCCCAAAGTTGGCATTCAGGGGCAGAGACAAGGAAGCACAGCCGAATTCCAACCTTGGGAAATAGAGCAGAATTTTTTGGAAACAGAACAAAACTCCATAAAACAGCAAGCTGTAAAACCAATAATTGAGCTTGTGACTGGAGAAATAGTAGAACAGTAGTCGGATCAGAGGCAGAACCAGAAGTAGTAGCCGCTGATCCCACTATTCAAGGAAGCAAAGAACTAATGGTATTTTCAAAAAAGATGAAAAATCAAAAGGAGGAAGGGATCTGCACATCTCCAAGGCTAAACCAAAAATCATATTTAGAAATTCTACCAGGTAACATTGTTCTTGAGCCTAATACCTAATCAATTAATGATGGTCACTGTTTGAATGAGAATGACCTTGACTTACTAATTGCCTTGAGGAAAGGAGTGAGATCATGCACTCAACATCCAATTGGCAACCATGTGTCTTATGAAAAATTGTCACAAGAATACAAGGAATTTATCGCCACCTTGGTCAGTGAAAAATTTCCTCATGATGTCCAAGAAGCTGTCCAACATGCTGAATGGAAGACTGTAGTGGAAGAAGAAATTGAGCATTGGAGAAGAATGGCACATGGAAGTTTGTGGAGCTGCCAGAAGGAAAAAAAACCAATTGGGTGCAAATGGATCTTCTCAATTAAACATAATGCGGATAGGGGTGTAAATAGGTACAAAGCCCGCTTGGTGGCAAAGGGTTTCACTCAATCCTATGGGGTGGACTATGAAGAAATGTTTGCCCCAATTGCAAAATTGAATTCAATCCGTGTTATTTTCTCCTTAGCAGCAAATCTTGATTGGCCCCTACACCAACTAGACATCAAGAATGCATTTCTAAATGGTGAACTTGAAGAAGAGGTGAACATGAAGATACCACCTGGATTTAAAACTCCCGAAACTAGTGGCAAGGTATGCAAACTTCAAAAATCACTTTATGGTCTTAAACAATCTCCACAGGCATGGTTTGATAGACTAACCTGAGTTGTCAAGAGGCATGGATTTACTCAATGTCAAACTGACCATACAATGTTTGTCAAGCACTCAAGGGAAGGGAAGATGACAATTTTTATTGTCTATGTAGATGACATTATAATCTCAGGGGATGACCACAAAGAGATAGAAGAACTCAAGAAGTTCCTAGCCAGAGAATTCGAGGTCAAGGACCTTGGACACCTAAAATATTTTCTTGGAATGGAGGTTGCTCGTTCCAAACATGGAATCTCCATATCCCAAAGAAAATATGTGCTGGACCTATTGGAGGAAACAAGAATGTTAGGGTGCAGGCCAACGGATACACCCATGGAACCCAACATAAAACTGGCAGAAAAAGAGGGCAACCCTCTAGCTGATAAGGAGAGATATCGAACGTTGGTAGGGAAACTAATTTACCCAACTCACACTAGACCAGATATCAGTTATTCAGTGAGCATGGTAAGTCGGTTCATGAATAATCCAACTGAGGATCACATGAGAGCTGTAAATCCAATTCTGCAGTACCTCAAGAAGATACCAGGAAGAGGCATTCACTTCAAAAAGAACCCAGAAAGGAATGTGGAAGTGTTCTTAGGATGGTTCTTTAACTAATCATAAATCAACAAGTGGGTACTGCTCATATGTGTGGGGAAATTTGGTTACTTGGAGAAGTAAGAAACAATCAGTGGTGGCAAGAAGCAGTGCGGAGGCCGAGTTAAGATCAATGGCTCACGACATCTGTGAGGGAATTTGGTTGCAAAGAATCCTCAAAGAACTAGGAGTGCTAACAAATTGCACCATGAGTCAACATTGCTAAAAATCCAGTCCATCATGATAAAACAAAACATGTGGAGATAAACAGACATTTTATAAAGGAGAAGATTGATGATGGAATTATCAAATTGGAATACACTTCTTCCAGTCACCAAACTGCAGACATACTAACCAAGGCTCTTCACAAGTCAAATTATGAGAACTTAAGGTCCAAGCTAGACGTGATTGACATCTACTGCCCAGCTTGAGGAGAAGTGTTGGATGCTGAATCGAGCCTGAGAATTAGCCAGTTATTGTCTGATTGTAGTTTCATTATTGTCAAAAATTTTACAAATATGAGTTGGAAATTAGATTAGTTGTACTATTATTATTTTTAGTGGATTAGTTGTAGTGGGTCAATTGTATTATTAGGACAGCATGATTAGGGAGACAGCATGATTAGGATAGGCTTTACTTTATATAGTAGAGTAGTTAGTCTTTATTTTATTAGCTATAATATATCTATAAATGCTGAGTTCCTTTGTACAGAATTGGAATGAGATCACCTATTTCCCAAATATTTCACACGTAAGAGCTGAGGAAAGAATTTTGTAACACTTAACTACATCAACGAATCTCTTGCTACTAGACTCAATGTTAAGTTGGCATGCTTGTTTCTGCACCCTTGTTCTCTAGTAGTTCTTAATCTCATTGTCTGTTCTTCTTGAATGGAACAAAACGCTAATAATTTTTTAATTTGATATATCTCTAAATCTCACATTAACCAAAGATTAGAATAAGAAATATTATATATAGTTAAATAAGTAGGCCTAAAAGGTCTATTAAATGACCTAAAGTTTGATTTTCTTAGTTAAATGAAATTTTAAAAAAAAAATTAGCTCAACTTATTTAGTAAACAGGTCAAGTTAAGTCAGATTTTAAGTAAATTAAGTCATAAATCTTTGATGGATAATCTAACCTATTTCTACCCTTATTACTAAAATAAAATTAATATTCTAGATGCCAATTGAACTTAAATTGTTCAGTTTTCTATCGTTTGTTATGTTGAATTAAACCTAGCTGTCCACGTTGTAACAAATTCTCGTAGCACATGTTCATTGCTTTTATGGTTAACCACATTACAAAAGATTTGTTCAAATATTTAAAGATTGTAATATGAAATGAGTTTTTGCTAATAAGTGGCCACATGTTACGTAAGTTAAAAAGTTTTAAATGAAAAAATAATTTTTTTAAAAATTTAATATATTTAATATTTTAATTTTTATTTAAAATTTTTTATTTTAACTTCTTTATCAAATACCTTAAAAGAACTTACTAACAAAACTCATATAAAGCACATTTGTCCGGGAGGAAAAAAAAAGCATGGGAAAAGAAATTGACAATTTGTATTCTATGCTAGAAACTTGAGTACAGAGGTTAAATAAAAAATATATAATTAATGATTAATTAATTTTTTAAATAAATAAATATATAGATTCTTGACAACTCTCTTTAAATAATATACATATAAAATATTATAACAACTCTCTATGAAATAATCTTTATATAACTTTGCACAACTTTTAAAGTATTGATGTGACATTATATGAAATCATTACATGAAATAGTTTTAATATAATAACATGAAATTTTCTTGAAAAGGAAATTTTTTAAGCTTTTAAGAATTACTTTTGAATTTGTTCTATCCATCTCATATTAATAAAATGACACGTTTTTTGTACTTTTTTGATAGAAAATAAATTATTTTTTTAATTCTTGAAATTATAAGTGTTGATTATATTAGTTTTTGACATTAGAAAATTAACATTATGCTCCCTAAAATTAAGGCTGCACACAGGTCGAGTTAGTTCAGATTTGACCAAAAAAAATCTAAACCAATTAGTTGAAGTTGGGTTAGGTTGGGTTAGGTCGAGTTTGAATTTTTTTTTCAAGTAACCTGAACCAAACCAACCCAATTGTAATCGGGTTGGTTCAGGTCGGGTAGTTGAGTTGTTCAAATTAGCAAACAACAAGAGGACAGAGGACAGACGATTATATTGATGAGAATGAAACTCATAAATCAAACTTGTGAAATCAAACTCAAACATCTCAATAATGATTATATTGATGAGATTCATAACTAAAAATCAAACTAATGTATCCACAATATACAAATAATCACTCACAAATCAACATGATTCATGTTTACAATGAACAATAAGGAAAACTTGTTTATAGATTCAAGAATTAAGCAAGGAAAGCTATACCAAAAATTGAACTAATTTGGCTTTAAACAAGGACATTTTTTTTTGTTTTCTACTATATTTCAAATCCAAATAAGTTAACTTAAGTATCAGTAAACTAAAATCATAACTAATAAAAATAAAAAGGATAAAACAAAATAAAATGGAAAAAAGGAAATAGAGGGGATGGGTTATGCCTTTTGCGGATTTGGTGGCGCAGTGCAAAGGCTGCGGCTAGAGGGGTGGTCGCATGGTACCACAACACGGTGGCTATGCAGGGGAAGACGATGATGGTGACGTGCGGCGACTCAAGCAACTGAGGGGTTTGGTTGCAGATCCGGTCATGGTGCTCTAGTACGACAGCGCAGCAGTCGGATATGGGTCAGAGAAGTGGCGGATCTAGGCAGTGGCGCAGCTTGAGTTGAAGCTAACGGTGGCTGGGTCGCGGCCATGGGTGGTGGTTCGTGTGCAGAGGCGTCAGCATGGATATGGCTTATGGCAGAAGGGGGTTGGTCCAACGGTGGTGGAGGTCTGATGGGTTGGTGGGTTGCGATGATGGCAGGGGAAGGTGGTGACGTGGTGGCCAAAGTTGCTGGTGACGTGGTAGCGCAAACGAATGTGGCAAGAAGGGGGCTAGGGTTCGGTTTAGGAACGTGGTGGAAGAGGAATTGGAAATCATAAAAGTGAAGGAAGATGAATAATGAAAATGAAAATGAACTGAAGTTTTTCTTTGTAAAATGTTGGCACAAAATGACAATGTTTAATTTTGGGTCATCGAGTAGTCGGGTTGGGTTCACGGGTTGTATTTGTGAACTCGTCACCCGAATCAACCATTGATCGGGTTGATTGGATTTGATCCAATCTAACCCGATGACCCAAACCAACCCATAAATACAAAGTTGGGTTGGGTCAGGTCGGTCGGGTTAGTCGGGTTGGGTTAGGCTATGTGCTGCCCTATCTAAAATTATATTTTGTCAGTTAAATTGGTCCAGACATCAACTAGTGTCAGTTAAAATTAACGGAGATACGTATGTTGATGCCACGCTGGAAGCATACGTGGCAGGGCAACCTTTTCCCCCCACCAAAACAATGTCATTTTAGTCTATGAAATTGTAAGCGTTGGTCATATTAGTCCTTTGACGTCTCAAAATTTCTCATGAACCTTATAAACAACATTACACCATACAACATCCTCCATTAGAGCTCATACAACAACCTAAACTCCTAAACGTCATCTTCCTTCTAAATCACCCAAACCATTCCACTGTGATCCTCCTAAACCCGAGCCTCACCATAATAAAATCATACTTGAAACAAACCCAATCGCTGCAACCCCGACCCAAATACTGAAATAAGAATATAACATCCAAAAATTCTAGCAACTTGAGAATAATATTTAGAGAAGACCTCTGCCACCATGTTAAACGCATGCTAGACACAGATATGATAGGGTAGCCCTCTTCCCCTACCAAAAAATGATGTCGTTTGAAGAGAAAACATGGAAAAACTAAACCCGAAATGACATTGTTGGCCCCCATCTTCCTCAATCCTTCTTTTTCATTTAAAACCCCATGACTATTAACTTCCTCTGCAAAATTTGACCCCCCCAATTCTTTAGTGACTTGAAAGTTAGTAGGTGGTGGCTAGTCTTAGGAGGAATCAATGGCTAATGTGGTGGTTTTACATGTTATGGAGGATAGATAGGGACGAGGAGCGGGTGCGCAGCAAGGTGGCTTGGTGTTTGCTAGGGTGCGACATAGGAGGCGCTAAGGTAGTGAATCGTGGCTTGCGGTGGTTAGGAAACTTGGTGGTTGGGGCTTGCAATTATGAAGGTAGAAAGTGGTTCTCTTTGATGTATAAACTCTTTTAATTTCACTATTTTTATTTTTGGTATAATTATATTGACCTCCTTTGAGGTTAGTACTTATAATATTGACACCCTTTTAGTTTGAGAAATTACTCATATCTCCCTTGCTTTATATTTTCAATGGGACTTGGTGTAACATTTATACAAAAAGTAGGGAAGATATATGAAAATTCGTAAACAAAGAAGGGTGTTGGAGTGTAATAATAATATATAAAAAAAGGAATATGGGTATAATTTTTAAATAAGAGTGTTAATGTGATAAGTACTAACTTTATAAAATATCAGTGCAATTATCCCTTTATATTTTAGTAATTTAAATTAAATTATTGATACCTAAAAAAATTGGCAAGAAAAGGAGGGGCTAAGGCCCATGCTTGCCCCCCTTAAATTTCTCCCTGATCACACCTTAAAACCTTGAAAAGAATTTTTAGATATCTTCTTGGTACTTTTAACTATGTTTTGTCATATAAGAAAGGATCTAATTTTGATCTAATAGGGTACTTTGATGTTGATTTTGCTGGGGATAGAGTTGACAGGAAAAACATAAGTGGTCAAGTAGGAAGCAAAATTCCATAGCTCTCTCAACTGTAGAAGCTGAGTACATTTCAACATCTAGCTGCTGCTCGAACTTTTATGGATCAAACATCAAATGGAGGACTGATATACAACATTCAAGGTCAAAGGAAATTTATATAAAACATCATTGTATTCGTGATCATGTACAAAATGGTGATATAGAACTAAAATTTCTTGATACTGACCATCAATGAGCAGATATATTTATAAAACTCCTTAGTGAGGACAAATTTTATTTTATAAGAGAAACCTCAATTGATGCTTTTCAAGTGATTGATCTTGAACTCTGTAATGATTTGATCAGTTTCTTGCATGGTATTTTGATGTTTAAGGATGTTTTAATGAATGAAAATATCTATTCTTATCTATGGATTATAATGCTAAGAGTTTAGAAGCTTGTTGGGGATCATAAGAGAATTATGTATTTGACTATGCTCAATGAAGTTTGGTTTTGATGATAACAAACATGAAGATAATAAGAAGACCAAGTCCAAGAACTTCAAAGATTAGCTTTAGGACTTAGAGTCTTTGTACGAAGATCTTTTTGGATATCTCATTATTTTGCAAGATAAAACAAAAACGTTTTCTTAAACTTATCCCAAAACTATTTTTGATCTTGAAATTAACTTAAAAGGTTTTGGTGTTCTTGAAAAACCATCTGGGCTGTTTTTTTAAGCATTTACACTTGTCTTACAAATTGAGTTATTCGAATAACTCATTAGTTATTCGAATAAAGTTTTAGACTTGCTGCTGTGCGCCTCTGTTTTTAAAAGTGTTATTCGAATAACACTCTTGTTATTCGAACAAAATGTTTTCAGAATGGCTTGTTTTATATAAGCTATTCGAATAAACCAGTGTTATTCAAAAATCCTTTTGTGGCAGTGTTATTCAAATAAACCATGTGTTATTCAAATAACCAATTTCAGAATTGTTTTTGAAAAGAACGTGTTATTCGAATAACTGGATATATATTCAAATAAACACGGGATCCTGATATAGAAAGAAACGGTCATATTCTCATATTAATTACGAGATTAATTGCTTCAACGGCTAATTTCTTTTTCGACTCTATAAATAGAGACTGTTGGTCTTTTCTTTTTCTTGCCCAGCTATCTGATTAATTTTTACGCTTGCTTTGAAAACGTGATTTATAATTTACGTCTATTTTCTATGCTCTTTTTACTAAAATTTTGAGATATCTATAGAGAGCTTCTTAGCACTTCAATTTGTATTATTTACTTTGAGTGAGAGTTTCTCTTCATCTATATTCTGCTCTTCTGTATCGAGGGTGATGTATTCCTCAAGGTTTGTATAAGGGTGAGGTATCCCTGCAGGCTGAGGCTTTAGCATAAGGGTAGAGTTTTTCTGTGTGTAAAAAGTGCTCTTTTATATAACAGTTGCAAGCGCCTATTGAAGTTTGTATACATAGTAAAAAATCTCGGATAGTTTTCGAGGACTGGACGTAGACCATAAGTGGGTTAGTGGTCGAACCAAGATAAATATCATGCCTGCTCTTCTCTTCTCAATTTCTTTATTTACCGTAGTTTAATATTATTGCATATTTATTTATTTGCTATTCTTAAAGATTTTCTTCTTCCTCTCGTAATTTCACTTTATTTATTTAATAACCTCAATATTTGTGTTTATTTTAAAAGTATTTGTGAAAAAATTTTATACCCAATTCACCCCCTCTTGAGTATTGAAGCCACTTGGTAACAAGTGGTATCAGAGTTAGACTATTATTTAAAGAGCTTAGCAGCTTTAAGAGAATATATCTTCCTCAAGTGGCTTTTCAGAGGGATCTTCCATAAACCGACCAACCTTTTTCAATGGGGATGGTTATGCCTATTGGGAGGAAAGAATGAGAATCTTCATTGAAACTATTGATCTCGATGTGTGGGATGCTATCAAAATTGGGCGCATTTATACCTACAAAAGAGGTTGATGGTGTAAAAACTGAGATACCGAGATGTGATTGGTCAGATGAGGATAAAAGAAAAGTTCAACCTAATTTAAAAGCCAAAAACATCATTACCACTGCCTTGGGGTATGATGAATTTTTCAGAATTTTAAATTGTAAAACTGCTAAAAAAATGTGGGACACTTTACAAGTTACCCATGAGGGTACTAGTGAAGTAAAGAGGTCCAAAATAAATTCTCTTACTCGTGAATATGAATTATTCAGAATGAACCAAGGAGAAAACATTCAGGAATGCAAAAGAGGTTCACCCACATTGTTAATCACCTTGCATCTTTAGGAATGAATTTTTCTAACAAAGATTTGATTAACAAAGTTTTAAGATGTTTGAGCAGGATTTGGTAACCCAAAGTGACAGCCATATTAGAATCAAAGGATTTGTCAACAATGACATTAGCTATCCTTTTTGGCAAACTTCATGAACACGAGTTGGAGTTAAGCAAGTTAAGCCCAAGCGAAGAAAATGACAAGAAGAAAAAGGGCATCACACTTAAAGCCACCTCCTCCAATATCAATAATGAAGATGAAAATGATGGAGATGAAGTAGATAACCTTGAGCTGAATGAAGAGAACCTCAGTTTCCTAGTGAAGAAATTTGGAAGGTTTCTAAAAAAGAAAGGAACATAAAAAAGACCACATTTTCCCCAAAAGAAGACTCATCACAAAGGGGAAGGAGCATCGTCAACTCTAACTTGCTATGAGTGTGGAAAGCCGGGCCACATAAAGATGGAATACCCAATTTATTAGAAGAAAATGTAGAAAGTTGAAAAGAAGCCCTTCAAGGACAGAAAAGGAAGAAGAGCCTACATAACATGGGATGACAATGATATGGACTCCACTGATAGTTCAGATAGCGAAGAAGCCCATCTATGTCTTATGACCAAAGGAGAAGAAGAAGAAAGCGACAATGAGGTAAGTTCTAGTTTAGACTTATTACCTTCTTATGATGAATTACAAAATGTTTTTTAAGAATTATGTGAAGAATCAGTAAAACTAACAAAATTAAATTCTTCTTCTAAGAAAACGATTTCTTCTCTAAAAAATCAAATTCTTACTTTAAACAAAGAAATTGAAGAATTAAAAATTGAAAATGAAACACTAGGATTATTTGATGCTTGTACAATTTGCTCTTCACATGTTTCAACTTCTTCATCTTGTTCATCATGTCAAATTCTCGAAAAAGAAATTGAAGACTTAAAGAACACACTTTCTAAATTCACTTTTGGAAGAGATAACTTAAATATCTTGTTAGGAAAACAAAGAGCTGTTTTTAAAAAAACTAGGGTAGGTTACAACCCCAAAAATCAACATAAATTTTATAAAAATTTCTTTGTGCATTCAAGTACTTCTAGTAGTCCTTTTATTAAATATTTTTATTGTGGAAAGAAAGGACATAATGCGTCAACATGTAATGCTAGAAAAAATATAAATATAAAGAGTGGAACAAAAATAGTTTGGGTTCCCAAGGGCACTATTTCTAAAACTAACACTCAAGGACCCAAGAAAATTTAGGTATCAAAAGTTAAAAATTAAACATGTGTTGTAGGTGCACTTGAAGGCCAGGAGCTCAAATTGGTATATTGATAACGGTTGCTCCAAGCACATGACTGGAGATGACTCTAAGTTCACATCTCTTATTCCCAAGAATCATGGACATGTTACATATGGTCATAACAATAAAGAAAAGATTCTGGGAATTGGCAAAGTTGGTAAGAGTCCTAACTCCTCAATAGATAATGTATTGCTTTTTGAAAGACTCAAACATAACTTGCTTAGTATTAGCCAATTATATGATAAAGGAAATAAAGTAATTTTTGATTCAAATTATTACATAATTGAAGATAAAATTGATAAGCATGTTAAGTTCATCGGTCATAGAGTTAATAATATTTATATAATTAGCCTTGATGATATATCCTCAAATGATGCGAAATGACTGTTAAGTAAGAATGATGATTCATGGTTATGGCATAGGAGAATTGCACACATTCACATGGATCACCTAAAAAAGTTGGTCTCTAAAGAGCTAGTAATTGGACTACCAAAGCTCAATTTTATAAAAGATAAATTATGTGATGCATGTCAAAAGGAAAAATAAGTAAAAGTTTCTTTTAAAGCAAAAAATATAGTTTCAACTTCTAGATCTTTACAACTTTTGCACATGGATCTTTTTGGACCATCTAGAACTATGAGCTTTGGTGGAATTACTATACTTTAGTGATTGTGGACGATTTTTCTAGGTTCACATGAACTTTATTTCTTTCAAATAAAAATGATGCATTTCTAACTTTTAAAAGACTTGTTAAAGTTATCCAAAACGAAAAAGGTTTTTCAATTTCTTCTATAAGAAGTGACTATGGTGGTGAATTCGAAAACCATGCTTTTGAAACCTTTTGTGATGAACATGACATTGGGTATAATTTTTCTGCCCCTAGAAATCCACAACAAAATGGAGTTGTAGAAAGGAAAAATCGATCTTTAGAAGAAATGACGAGAACTATGCTCAATGAGGCTGCTCTTCCTAAGTATTTTTGGGCTGATGCTGTAAGTACAGCTTGTTATGTAATGAACAGGGCCCTTATAAGGCCAATTTTAAAGAAAATCTTGTATGAATTATACAACGGAAGAAAGTCGAATATATCACATTTTCATATTTTTTGTTGCAAATGTTTCGTTTTGAATAATGGAAATGATAACCTAGGCAAGTTTGATGCTAAGTATGATGAATGTATATTTCGTGGTTATTTTAATCATAGCAAAGCTTTTAGAATTTATAATAAAAGATCTATGACTGTTGAAGAATCCATTTATATTGCATTTGACGAAACTGACCCAAATGGATCAAGAAAGGATCTTGTTATTAATGATGTTGCAGAAGCTTTAGCAAAAACCCACTTGGATGACAAGGAGATAGAAGAAAGGAAGCAAGAAGAAAGTTAAGAGGAAACACCAATTCAACAGAATTCACAAGCCATGGATCTTCCCAAGGAATGGCGAACTTCAAGATATCATCCACTTGACCAAGTAATAGGTGATGTATCCAAAGGAGTAAGTACTCGAAACTCTATTAGAAATGCATGCAACCATATGACTTTGTTTCTCACATTGAACCTATATACTTAAATGAAGCCTTTGATGATGAACATTGGATCTTAGCAATGCAAGAAGAGTTAAATCAATTTGAAAGAAACCAAGTACGAGAATTAGTTGCAAGGCCCAATGATCATCCAATTATAGGCACCAAATGGGTCTTTAAGAACAAGCTTGATGAAGGTAGCCTAATATCAAGAAATAAAGCTAGACTTGTAGCTAAAGGGTATAATCAAGAGGAAGAAATAGACTATGATGAAACCTATGTAGTTATAGCTAGATTAGATGTTATTAGAATGTTACTTGCTTTTGCTTGTATCACGGATTTTAAATTATATCAAATGGATGTTAAAAGCGCTTTTCTAAATGGTTTTATTCAAGAAGAGGTATATGTTGAACAACCTCTAGGTTTTGAAAATCATGAACAACCTAACCATGTTTTCAAACTTAAAAAGGCTTTATATGATTTAAAACAAGCTCCTAAAACTTGGTATGAAAGGTTGAGTAAGTTTCTTTTGAAACACGATTTTTCAAGAGGTAAAGTTGATACAACTCTTTTTATTAAAAATAAAAAACTTGACATCCTCCTTGTTCAAGTCTATGTAGATGATATTATTTTTGGTGCTACTAACGAATCTCTATGTAAGGATTTTTCTAATATCATGTAAAGCGAATTTGAGATATCCATGATGGGAGAACTTAATTTTTTCCTTGGACTTCAAATCAAACAAACAAGGAATGGAACATTCATTAGCCAATCCAAGTATTGCAAAGAACTCCTCAAAAGATTTGGAATGGATAACTCAAAGCATATGGACACTCCAATGAGCAACTCTTGCTACTTAGACAAGTATGAAGCATGTAAATCTATTAAAATCACCAAATACAAAGGTATGATTGGATCCCTTCTTTATCTCACTGCTAGTAGACCTGATATCATGTTTAGCGTATGCATGTGTGCTAGATACTAAGCTAATCCTAAAGAATCGCACTTAAGTGTAGTAAAACGTATTATGAAATATATTGGTGGCATTTCACAAGTGGGCTTGTGGTACCCTAAAGGTGTCACTTGTAGTCTTGTTAGTTATTTCGACTCCGATTTCGCTGGTTACAAATTGGATAGGAAAAGCACTAGTGGAACATGCCACTTGCTTGGAAGTTCCTTAGTTTCTTAGCATAACAAGAAACAGAACAGTGTGGCTTTATCCACTGCTGAGGTTGAATATGTTGTAGCCAGAAGTTATTACGCTCAAATCCTTTGGATGAAGCAACAACTTCTAGACTTTGGTCTTCAACTTGATCACATCCCTATAAGATATGATAATACTAGTACAATCAACTTGACTAAGAATCCTATCATGCATTCAAGGTCTAAACATATTGAAATAAGACATCATTTTACAAGGGATCATGTTCAAAAAGGTGATTGTGTTTTAGAATTTGTTGAAACAACTAATCAACTTGCTGATATTTTCACAAAACCTTTGCCTAAAGACATATTCTTCCATTTAAGAAGAGAGCTTGAAATTCTAGATCAATCTTGCATATAGTGTTTATATTTATTGATCTATTATTGGATTATTAAACTTGAATTTTTACTGACTTGAGCGTTGGAAATATCCTCAAATTCTCTTTTTGCAGGTAAAATATCATGAGGTAAGTCTCTAAATCTGAGATTGCATCTTCTGAACATGCTTTTAATATTTTTCTGATAGGTTTATTCGAATAAACCTATGGATATTCGAATAAACATCATCAGCTATTGAAATAGAAGTGTTGTATATTAGTGTTATTCGAATAAACCTCCATTTATTCGAATAAATTAAGTTAAGCAACTACAGTTTTTAATCTCTGATATCTGTCTTATTCGAATAACTCTAATGTTATTCGAATAAATATGCTAAATGTGCTTTTGTCTTCATGTTTTATTTGAATAAGCAATGCTCTATTCTGCCTTATTCAAATAGTCCACTCCTTATTCGAATAAATACCTCATCAAGGCATCTATTTTGTTTTGGTTATTCGAATAACCATAGGCTTATTCGAATAAAAGCTTGGCAGAAAGCTCTATCTCAAAGCCTGTTATTCGAATAAACACAGAGTTATTCGAATAACTTGTGGCTGAAATGCCATGACCGTCTGGTTTCCATGTTGTGTTATTTGAATAACACCCTAGTTATTCGAATAAAACACCAGAGTTCTATAAATACTCCCAACGCTTTTCAAACGTTCTTTATTAGTTTTTCTGTCAGTTTCTTTCCCTTCTCTCTCTCTGTTCTACGCGCTCCTCTCCTCCACAACCATCCTTTTTCTCTTCTCTATTTTTCCACCCCTTCACCTTCCTCTTCACTTTCTCCCACCTCAACCACCCTTCCTCACTGTACACCTTCCACCATGGCATCCCCCTCTTCACGTGCAAAGCGGTCACGCACGAAGACAGCCCCCTACAACAATCCTCTGGATCTTAGAAGGATGTCCTCCAACCAGGAGGAACTGGGTCACTTCGCTATGCATTTTCAGGAGCATAACCTTGTGCACCCAAAGTACATGGACCTCAACTTCTTCCAGAACGAAGGCGGTTTTGACTTCCTTAACCTTCTGGACACACAGGGTGTTCTTCGCTTCTGCTCACACTAAGCCCCTCTTTACCCAGACTTGGTAAAGATGTTCTACTGCAACATGAAGATAGTTGGCGAAGACCTTCATTCAGACATTTCTAATCAGCACATGGTCATCACTCCCAGTGATTGGCAACAGATGTTTGGCTTGCAATCCATTGGGCGCAACCTTGATGATGATATTGAAGCTATGGATCAAGAGTACAAGAAGCTTTAAGCTATTGAAGACCTGCTGAAGCCTGGCCTGACCCTGCCTCCTAAGGGAGTTAAGGGAGGCATGATAAAGAGCCAAGATAGGCTCTTACACTATGCCTTTGCTCACATCTTAGCATCTCGGGGAGGCAACTATGCCTACCTAAGTGAGGACGACATCTTCATGCTGTGGCTCATCAAGAAAGGATACCAGGTGAACTGGCTTGCCTTTGTCATGAAGCATATGATGAAGGCAAATGACAAAGAATGGTCTGATTTGCCCTATGGTTTGATCATCTCTGCCTTCCTAGGCAAGTACCCTCAGGTTGTGGAAACTGAACGGGTGACAAAGCTGACTCACCATCATGTTTTTGGGTCCTTTACCCTGAACAAAATGAAGATGGTCAAGACTTCTGATGGCTGGGTGTACCCTGATGAAGTTGAAGATGAAGATCAAGACAAAGTCCCTGCTGCCCCTGCTACTGATGCACCTGCTCCTGCTCCTGCTGCTGTTGATCCAGTCACCTTGGATCAAATCATGACAGCCTTGCAGGACAACAGGACCTACATAGAGAATACCTTTTCTATTCTGTTTGATAGGATAGAAAGTGTAGAACGTGAGCAGGCTGCCCTTCGTTCTTTGTTGACCCAGTGAGCACCTGGCTCCCCTCCTCCGCCATCGGATGCCTACTTTTAGGCTTTGCTTTATTTTACTTTGTTTTTATTGTTTGTTTCTTGATATATTTGTTTTGTCCTAGTTGTACATGACTTTGAAAATTTAATAAAAATGCTTTGATGTTTTGATTCTGTGTTATCTGTTTCTATGAGATGAATTTGCACGGTCTATTATATGTTTTGCCTTGATCCCCGGTGCTTTTTGATCATGCCAAAGGGGTAGAAAAATAAAAACAGGTACTTCTTGAGAAAAGTCAGATAAAAATAAATCAGTTATTGGATTCCAAAAGAAAGGGGGAGCTGTGCACATCTGATATTTGAAAACACCTCTTATGAAAAAGAGGGGGAATAAGTTCTCTCCAAACTTTATCTTTGTGAATTCTAATTTTTGTGAACTAATGCTTTTCTCAATGATAATTTGTCATCATCAAAAAGAGGGAGAATGTATTTGACTATGCTCAATGAAGTTTGGTTTTGATAATAACAAACATTAAGATAATAAGTAGACCAAGTCTAAGAACTTCAAAAATTAGCTTTAGGACTTAGAGTCTTTGTACGGAGATCTTTTTGGATATCTCATGGTTTTATAAGATAAAACAAAAACGTTTTCTTAAACTTATCCCAAAACTATTTTTGATCTTGAAATTAACTTAAAAAGTTTTGGTGTTCTTGAAAAACCATCTGGGCTTCTTTTTTAAGCATTTACACTTGTTTTACAAATTGAGTTATTTGAATAATTCATTAGTTATTCAAAGAAAGTTTTAAACTTGCTACCGCGCGCCTTTGTTTTTAAAAGTGTTATTCGAATAACACTCTTATTATTCGAATAAAATGTTTTCAGAATGACTTATTTTATATAAGCTATTCGAATAACTGATAAGTTATTCGAATAGAACTATTTTCTAGAAATCCTTTTGTGGCAGTGTTATTCGAATAAACCATGTGTTATTTGAATAACCAGTTTCAGAACTATTTTTGAAAAGAACGTGTTATTCGAATAACTGGATATATATTCAAATAAACACTGGATCCTGATATAGAAAGAAATAGCCATATTCTCATATTAATTACGAGATTAAGTACTTCAAATGCTAATTTCTTTTTAGACTCTAAAAATAGAGATCGTGGGTCTCTTCTTTTTCTTGCCCAACTATTTGATTAATTTTTACGCTTGCTTTGAAAACGTGATTTATAATTTACGCTTATTTTCTGTGCTCTTTTTGCTAAAATTTTGAGATATCCGTAGAGAGCTTCTTAGCACTTCAATTTGTATTATTTACTCTGAGTGAGAGTTTCTCTTCATCTATATTCTGCTATTCTGTAGTGAGGGTGAGATATCCCTCAAGGTTTGTATAAGGGTGAGGTATCCCTGCAGGCTGAGGCTTTAGCACAAGGGTAGAGTTTCCCTGTGTGTGAAAAGTGCTCTTTTGTATAACGGTTGCAAGCACCTATTGAAGCTTGTATACATAATGAAAAATCTCGTATAGTTTTCAAGGACTAGACGTAGACCACAAGTGGGTTAGTGGTCGAATTAGGATAAATATCGTGCCTGCTCTTCTCTTCTCAATCTCTTTATTTAACGCAGTTTAATATTATTGCATATTTATTTATTTACTGTTCTTAAAGCTTTTCTTCTTCTTCTCGTAATTTCCCTTTATTTATTTAATAGCTTCAATATTTGTGTTTATTTTAAAAGTATTTGTGAAAAGTTTTTATACTCAATTCACTCCCTCTTGAGTACTGGAGCCACTTGGTAACAAATTAGAGTCAAAAGGTGAGAAAGTACATGAGAGAGTTGGACCAACCCTCTCACCCTCAACCTTCTCACCTGAAATAGTCATTTCTTGACAATTTTTACCAATGGCTAGTTTTCAAAACTAACCATCCTCTCTCTTTGTCAAGAGGCATCTATTACCTTCTAATGGTAAAAACGTGGGCTTAACAATAACTTTTCATCCTCTATAAAACCCCCAAAATAGCATATTGTTTCACTTTAATTCATTTCTTCTCATTCTCATTTGAGATCCCTATACTCTCTGTCTCTCTGTCTCTGTCTCTGTCTCTCTCTCATTCTTCCTTACTTTCTGATCCTTGTTCACATCCTTCTATCTTGTGGAAAAGCAATATACAAACCCTTATTCTAAATAAAATGAGAGTCAAGCACACAATCATGAGAACCAAAATCCTAATCATCACACCTTCATCCCCAACTTCAAGTGAGGAACCCACTTCATCTTCCTCAACCTCTCTTGAACTCTCTCCCAAAACTTAGACCAAACCTCAAGCCATCATCTTGAAGAGAAGATGATCACTGAGAGTGATGTCTGGTGCTGTAAAGAGTACTGCACCCAAAAAGAAAGTAAGGATCGAGGAAGTAGTTATTTTGGAGGTGAAAGAAGAAGAAGTAACAACTAAGAAGAAGGAGGAGAAGTTTGAACCCTCTCAGAAGCCCTTAAGACCCAAATTTGAGAAGGAAAGAAGCAAAAGCTTTTCTGAATGGTTCAAGGAAAAGAAAATTGCTCTGGGCAAAAGCATAATCATTGATGAAATGGACAAAGAAGGAATGGATCTAAGACCCCATATAAGAGCACTTGAGTGGGGGGAGTTCTTTTCCATTAGTGAGAAAGTTTACCTAACTTTGTGTCAGAAGTTCTATGCCAGTGCAACTGTTGACAAGAACCTTCCAACAATTGTCTCCTATGTTAAAAGGATCCAAACAAGGCTAGAGTTGGAGTCCCTTGTTGCAATCATTAGTGTTCCTAACAAAGGAACAAAAGCTTTTGATGAAGAAGGGTGGCATGGTAGAGCCTGGGAGGAAGTGGTAGATATTCTCTTCACTAATGAAGAGTCAAGGCTGGCTAGTGACTTGAATGCCACTACAAAATTCTTGCACTCTTTCTGCTACTTCATGGTGATGCCTAAAATTGGGAATTCCCAGAAAATCTATGAGGCTGATATGGTGACCATGTAGCATATCAAAAAGAGGAAACCTCTAAACCTATACTACATAATTTTGAAATACATGATTTCTGCCATAGTGAATACCAAAAGGGCTGCAAGCTTGCCTTATGGTATGCTCCTCACTAAAGTTTTCAAGCACTTTGGTGTTGATCTGAAAAATGAAGAAGAAGAGAAAGAATGATTGATCTTCACAAGGAAGCATTTGAAACAAATGCATCTTAAAAAGAGAGAACCAGAAGATAAAGGATTAGAACTTAGAAGCAAACTAAGGCATAACCGCCCAACCAAACCTAAGAGTCCTGCAAAGAAGATGGAGAAAATTGCTGAAAAAGAAGTAAAAATAGAAGTTGAGAGAGTTGAGTTTGAAAATGGCTTTGAAGAAACTGTTGTGGAAGAAGTAGTGAGTAAGAAGAAGAAAAGAAAAGGGAAAAGGAAGAACAGGAGAGAAGAAAAAAAAAGGAAGATGAGAAAAGGAAGAAAAAGAAGACAGAAGGAGGAAGAGAAAAGAAAAGGAAGAAGAAGAAGAAAAAGGAAAAGAAGGCCAGTGAGTATATTACTGATGAACCTTCTCACCCTGAGGAGCCTTTACATCCTGAGAATGAACCCACTTAGGGTCTGAGGGAACTCTCTTAGGACCTTGAAATGAACTATTTCTCGAAGCTCAACCAGATCAAGAAGAATTTCACTCTATTAAAGACTCACCAACCACTCCTACCAATCAAGAACCAACTAGTGATGGGTCTAGAAAACTAGAGGATGATATGGATGCTCTATTCTTATATGTGGATCCAAGGGTTGCCGTAGTAAGGATTCTCACCCTACTTTCTCAAGTAGGGAATTTGACCCTTAAAAGACCACTAATATCTCCTGGACCAGCCAGGATCCAAGAAGAAGAAAAGATTGATGAAGACCAAAGACAAGGAAGAGAAAAAGAAGAACAAGATAAGGACACTGACAAAGAGGCTTCACAGCAAGGAGCTGAGAAGATTGATGATGACGAACCCTCTCAGCATACTAAGAAGATTGTGTCACCTCAATCTCTTCAATAGAAGGATAATAAGGCTTCTTTAAATCAAGAGTGTATAAACCTTACTCGCTCTTTTTACAAACAAGCTTACTTTAGTGGAGCTTTTTCCTTATTCTTGCTTTCTTTGCTTTTTTATTTTAGAAAAAAAGGAGATTTTGAGCTCAAATTATGTTATCTTTTTCTTTAGTTTTTCTTTTAACTTCATTAAGACTTGAGTTTAGGATTAGGTTTGTTTTGTTATGTTACTGGATCAATTTTTTTTGAACTTTATTTACCCTTTTATTAATAATGATTTTAGATATTGGTAGCAAACAAAACATTATTCTATAAAACTAATACTTAGTACTTAATAATCTACTTAATCCAAGTATGTGACTAATACTAGCTTGTTGAATTAATTTGATAATCACGCTCTTGTATTATTTTTTACAATTCTCTATCATATTATCTTGATCAAAGTTTATCAATGTTTTAATTATTTAAAATTTTATATTTTCATATAATTTAGAGTTTAATAAAGTTGCATTACTAGCAAATAAAGAAAAAGAAAAAAAAAGCTCCATGAAAAATTGTATTAGGGTCAAGTTGCCAATATGTTTATTTTTAAGTGGTGAAAATGATATTACACTAAAATATCTTATAACAAGATGCAATAAAAATAGGCCATACTCTTAAATCCACATGCAAATGTTTATTGGCTTGTCATTATGGCATGCATGCCACAAAAAGTATCCATGGCACCAAAGAACCACCCAAGAAATAATTAATTTTTATATATCATGGTGTTCTTTTTGTCAAAAAAGAAAAATTGTAAGTGTTTATGTTTACAGCATCACATGAAGATCATTAAAAAAGTGCATACTTTGAAAAAAAAGTTATATATTTGATAAAATTATAAAAAAAGAGGTAACTTGTTTGCCACTCACCCTCATATGACGCCATTAGATCTCTTACTTTTGCATAAAAACAAAATGGAGCATCGAAGCCTCGATTACCAATGAAATATATAGTTCCCACAAAGCTTGTTATTGTTGTATGCAAAGCTTATGTGGTGTCATAGTGGCTGTGACTGTGAGCAGAGCCTCGTTGCCGAAATTCCCAATCCTTCATTCTTTTTTACTCTGATAAAATCTTGACCCATATATTATAATATTATAAAATTCATTTCTGACTACCCATTCCATTTCTTTTTAGTGTTTTTTTTTAATTTCAATTTTTAATTTTATATGATCATCATAATTGGGTTCCAATGGAAGATTGCGCCATTAGCGATGACAACTGTAACACTCTGAAAAACATGTTAGGCTTGTATATGGATACAGAGGTAGTCTAATACATTTTTAACATGTCTGCTTAATTTTGTGACTTTCTGAGCATGTTTAATCACTTTGTTGTAGCAATATTTATGAGAAATAACTGTTATTAGCCTCGAAAATGGCTTAAATTACTCAGTTAATGGAAATAAATGTAGAGACTTTATGTTTAGGTTACAAATGTGTGAACTGTAGTACAGTTAAAATTTGAGGATAATCGGAGTTAGTTTGGTATTTTTAAGGGTACTAGGTGTGTGTTTTAATGCCGGATTAACTAGTCACAGATATGGAAAAATGTGATAATAGTGAAATAGGATTTTTAATGAATCTTCGAATTTATTTTGAATCTGTTGGAAGTTAGGAACTTAGATTTAGTAGAATCTAAGTGTTCTTAGAAGATCAAAAATTTTGGTATCACTTTGCGGTTATCTTAAAGGTAGCAAAGTTAGACTTTGCTATTGTTGTTGTTCACAGCAAAACAGGAAGGAAAACAGAAAAGAGAAGAGAAAAGGGAACCGAGTAAGGGAAGAAGACATGGAAGAAGGAGGATTCAAGTGGAGGCTTGACTTTATCTTCAAGATCTTCATCTCAGTTACAAGAGGTAAGGATTCTTGTTCTCATCTCCTAACTCCCATCTTTGCTTTTATCTTGTCATGCTTGGGGATGTTTGAAATAGGTGAAAATGAGGTTTTATGAGTTTCTTGAGGGTTTGAGTTAGTTGAACACCTTGGGAACTTGGATTAGAAATTGTAATGAGTTAGATTAAGCATGATGGCTGAATTGATCCCTAAGAATATCTATGTAATACTTTGTGGTGGAAAGTGAGAAATATGTATTTGGGAGAGGGGTTTTGATTCTTGATGCTTAATTGAGGTTTGAAAGGTCAATGTGAGATTGATGAGTTAAATTTAGTGTTTAACGATTCTAATATATGTTTAGAGACCATGATTGAAGTTAGAAAACACTTAAAATCCATGTTTGTATTATTGGAAACAGATTTGGGGCCATTGGAATAGTGATTCGTGTTCTGCAGAATTTTCTACAGAATGGTCATGCCTAGGCGCAGCCTGGCCATGCCTAAGCATTGACTGATCTGTTTTTAGTCCTGAGCAGACAGAGGGCAACACGCCTAAGTGTGGTACAACCAAGCCTAAGTGTGAGTCAGCTAAGCCTAGGCGTGGAAATGTCAAGCCTAGGCATGAGTTCCAGAATTTTGCAAGAATTGTATTCTTAATGTTTTGGACTTCTCTAAGTGTTGGGATTACTTATGTATGCCTTTTAAAGTGTGTTGAGGCACTAATGGGGGTAATTCTTGGAGAGAATGACCACTTAGCATATATGAGAAGTTTGAAAAACCCTTAAGCACCCAAAGTGATGGGATTTGCCTTAGGATGAGGTTGGAGAACCTATGGGCAACCCAAGTGTGGGAAATGCCTTAAGTTAGAAATTTGGGACCCTAAACAACCAAAGTGAGGTGGAGTGTCAAAGGGTAATATATTTGGACACCTTAGGCTTCCATTGTGTGATGGAATGCCATAGTATAATCTTGGAAACCTTAAGCATCCAAGTATGATGGAATGCAATAAGGTAGTGTTTAGAATATTGTTCAACATGAGGTTGACTTTGAAATCACTTGTGAAGTGATGGTATAGGATTCTAGACATAAGAGTATTAGTTTTTCTAGAGACATGAAGTGGTTCCTTTATGTGATAAAGTTGAACTAAGAGAGCATGTGTTCTAGTTAGGGTCTTTCACTTGGTTAGGGTGAACTTTGTGATAGGAATTGTAAAATCTTAGGCATCCTTTGAGAAATAGAATGCCATAGGTCAATACCTATAACCTTAAGCAACATGAGGTTGCCTTATAATTCACTTGTGAAGTGATGAAGTGAGGTATTAGGTGTTGTAAGTTAAGTGTGCTTGGCTTGTTGTTTAGTTATCATGCATAAGTTGCTTCTTTATGTGGAAAGTAGAGATGGAGATGCATGGATGACATTTTACTCCCTTGTGAGACGAGGTTGAGTTATGGGAAGTACTGGAAATGTCACTTTGCTGCTTATGTGATAAGTGAGCTTGGTTGTAAAGTTTGTTAGTTTTTCTTAGTCACTTGGTTAGGAAGGACCTAGTAATGATTATATGTATTTGTGAAATACATTGCATATCTTCTTTTCAAACTTGCTATGTCTTGTTTCCTATGTATTGTAACCTTAGATGGTGTGGACAACCATATGGTCTGAGAACAAAGTGTTGAATTCAGATTCTCATAGCGAGTGTCGTTATTATGGTTAAGGTTATCAGTGTATGGGGTTGATAGTAGTACTCTTACTTTTGTAAGGGAAACAAGTCCACACATCACAAGGTAGTGTGAGGGCTTTTATGCCTATCCTACTAAGTATACACAACAGAACGCAGTTCCTGGGAAATAAGTAAGTGATATGTGTTTTCAAAAACTAAAATCTACAATAGCCTGCATAATCATTTTATTAGGATCTTATGTGAGCATAATCATACATCATATCATAAAAGCATTGCATTTGTTGGCCGCTGTATAGGCAGTTGCCTTGCTTGCTTGTTGGTTGCTTGTTGATGATATCTTACGATTGTATAGGCGGTTGTTTGATATCATTAATTGCTTGATTTTAGCGTGAGATAGGATTATAACTTGCCTTGTGAATGTTACATAGAGTATGTATATATTCTAAAAGTGTTTGAGCAGGGACTCAATTATTTGTTGCAGGCTTAATCTTATGCGCTCAGTTGGTTATTTGTTGTTAAATAATTAACTGTTGGTTTTGGAATCGCATATACTAAGAAATTATAATTTCTCATATCGTTTGTGTTTCCATGTAAATCCAGGTACAGGTAAAGGGAAGCAGAAGAACTAGCGTAGTTTATTTTGTTTTCTTGTAATAAATATATTGTATATTTATTTCCTGCTACCTTGAGTTTAAAAAAGTTGTGTATTACAATTTTTCTTGAGAGGCTAATGATGTGTGTGTGTGTATATATATATGTTTTTTTTTTTGTTCAGGCTCTCCATATTTATTTATGTGAATAAATGATATGAGTTTAATTTGTTGTTTAAGTTAAAAGTAATGTTACTAATACTATTTATCCAGATATATGTGCGATATACTAAATTACCGGTATTAAGATGTTACAACAATTACCCTTACTCCAATCATGATTACAATGATGCTACCTGTGACAACGATGACTGACTTCTCGATTTCCTCATTTTCGAGGGTCCCACTACTTAGGTATTGTTCTTATTATTCATCTTCCTACTCTTTCGATTTCTCTTGATGTGAAAAAATAAAAATAAAATGCTGAGTTTTTGGTTTGCTCCTTTGATGCTAATTCATGTGTTTTTGTCTATGTTTTGGGTTGCTTTCTCATGCTGATTTATGTGTTTTCATTTTTGTCGTGGGTTTGTGAATTGTTTGTCGTCTTGCTTTCTTATATTTAGATAGCTTTGTTTAACATAGGAGCTTTAGAACTGCTTTAGCTAATATTTTTTTTCTTTCCTCTTGTTCTTTTGTTCATTTCCAAATGCCTGGTTGAGTTTTGGGTTATGGGATCATTGGAAAACTGGGTATTGTTGTGTCATTGAATATGTTGAATTTGCATATGGGTGCCTAAGAAACTGGGCACAATGAATTGTGTTTCATTCCGATTGGAGTCCTTTTTTCACAAAGGAATGTTCTAATTAGAGGGTCATATCATAGACCCATAAAAGAGCCATAATATGGTAGTCAAATGTGAAACGTCAGCTAAGCTGCTAGTGGTTTTAACGCCATGTAATGAGACACACCAAAAAGTGCATGCGTCATTAAAGGCGTTATCATTAGGAAAAAAATAAAATAGTAAATTATTTGACTATTGTGCACTTGTTTTCCATATAAACTTACTACTCAAGCATAACATTCATAGTGAAAAAATATTAAGTTGTTTTCGACAGACGGACAACTAGTTATTTTTTTAAACATTTGGACTAGTTTACCCACTTTAGTAGCAACTTGGACGGTTGGACTTTGAGTTTTTTTATTCTTCATTTATCAAATATGACATTAAAGGAGTGCCTCACCCGAACGAGGCGCCTAGGATGCTTGAAGCATGCGTGGGGTAGTGCCTCAACCAGCAAGAGGTGCTAACTCATTATTGAGAGATTATTGTGTACTATGAGAATCATAAACACAATCCAATAAAAATATAGCATGTGGACCGTATAGTCATATAAGTTATTGGATTAAATTTAAAATATTATTTAATAAATTTTAAATCGAATCTTAGTTGTTATGAGTATTATTCTCATAGTGTATTAGAATTTTTCCTCATTATTTGACTATTTTTCTTTCGCACTGTCCATGTTCTTCTAAACTGCTTTGGGCACCTACGGGTGATTGCAAAGGAATCATTACAAGTTGCACATGTAAGCTAAGAAAAAAGAACAAACATGAAATAACTGATTCACTTTAGGTACTATCATTCATACAAGATGTATTTGTAGGTTTTACTGGTATCTCTGTGCACGTTCGTGCAGAAAGAGGATTTGCTCAGAGTAATGGACATGCTATCAGTGAGAGAGCACCATGTATTTATCATCGTTGGGATGTCGAGAAGTTGTTTGCAGTGTATGTAGAAAACAAGAAAGCTCTTTTGTTTGCGGAAACTAGTGTTAGAGTGGATGAACATGATGACTCTGATTCATCAGTTCCTTCTTCAATGACATATGAAATATGTATAGAGGGTGTTCCTAGGGATGAAGCAACAAGAATGGACTGTGGTCACTTGTTTTGCAACACTTGTGAGTGTTTGTTTGTTTTGTTACTCCTGGCTTGCATTTTTTCCAAAATTTTAAACAACATGAAAAATGTGTAGATTTTCAACTAGTTCTTTGTCAGTCTTTTATGCGTTGGCACCAAAAATTGATCATTGATTGGGATATAATATTTTAGTTAGTATAGGTTGAATTCGCTTGGATTTTAGTTGTTATCAGCAATTATTTTTCTTCATTATCTTTTGCACAATCATGGAAAATCATGCAAACGTCATTTGTGAGCTTTCTCCATATTATGTTTTTTTTTACAGGTTGGACAGAGCATTTTATTATCAAGATAAATAAGGGTCAAAGTTAACGTATTAGGTGCATGGCACACAAATGCATTGCTATTTGCGATGAAGCTCTTGTATGAACTCTAGTCAGTAGAAAGCATCCCGATATCGCAGAGAAATTTGAACATTTTCTTCTTCAATCCTACATTGAAGACAATAAGAGAGTTAAATGGTGCCCCAACACTCCTCATTGTGGGAATGCAATACGTGTTGAGGATGACGAATTATGTGAGATAGAATTAGTGACGGATCTAAAAAATTTGGATAGTAGAGACAAGATGACTAAAGATAATACAAATACATAAGTAAATATTTATTAAATATTTATATTTACATATCAAAATACAATATTATAAGAAAACAAATTTAATTTAAATTCATTACTAATGTCAATTATTTTTATAATATCATCTAAACATATATTGCTATATCAAATAAATTTAACCTTTAAGATAATTATATTAAATAAGTAACAAAGACAAATCTTTATAAATTTTGAAATATATATAAGAATAACAAAATTACACATAACAAATTTTAAAAATACTGTGGGACTATGGGGGCATAAGCCCCTAGGATCTACAATGTAGGTCTGTCCCTAGGTAGAATGTTCATGTGGTTTGCAATTTTGTTTTAGCTACTTGTCAGAGGCACACTCTCATTGTTCATATATGATGTGGGAGCTTTGGGCTAAGAAGTGTCAAGATGAATTAGAAACTGTTAATTGGATAACAACTCATACAAAAGCTTATCCAAAGTGCCACAAACCAGTGGAGAAAGTTAGAAACAAAAATAAGGAGATAAATATTAATAATTTGTATACATTTTTAAATGAATGAATATAATAGGGCTAGCTTCTATTTATACAAGAAGGTTGCTGTACAGAAAAAGAAATAAAATAAAATATAATTGTATACTAAATCGATCTAATTCTGTACTAAGTCAATTACAATCATCCCTAAAGTCAATCGTGATAAATCATAATCACAATTATAATTAATTACTCTAACATCCCCCCTCAAACTCCCCTCAAACTCAAGTAGATAAAGAAGAAACTAAGTTGAGTTTGGAAACTAAATTGCGAAATTAACCAGGAAGATGAGCTTTGGTGAACAGAATGACTGGCTGATCAAGAATGCCAATGGAAATGAGACAAAAAGCACTACAAAGAGTGTGTTGACAAATGAAATGATAGTCAATCTCAATATGCTTGGTGTACTCATGAAAAACATCACTGGTGAGCAATCTGAATAGAATTCCTATTATCACAGTAAAGAGTAATGGGAGATGACTGAGAAATACCCAAGTTGTCAAGAAGCGAACGTAACCAAAGTATTTCAGATGTGGTGTCAATTAGTACTTGATATTTTGCTTTAGGACTGGAATGTGCATTTAAAGTCTGTTTCTTGCTTCACCGTGAAATAAGTTCATCACCAAGATAGATATAGTAGCCAATAGTAGATCAGCGATCAGTGGGATCTCCAGCCCAGTTAGCATCAGAATAAGCCTGGAGAATTAAGGAGGAGTTAGCTGATAAATGAACCCTATGAAATAGAGTTCTTTTTATATACCAAATAATACGTAAAATAGTAGCATAATAAGTAGTGCACGGAGCTGACATAAGCTAACTAACTAGATGAACAACATATGAAATGTCTGGACGAGTAACAGTAAGGTAAATCAAGCTGCCAACCAACTGCTGATAAAGAGTAAGATCATTAATTATAGTACCATCTAAAGGTGTAAACCAGACATTAGGTTCTAGAGGAGTGGACTTGGTGCGACTGTTTGAGAGATTGGCTTGAGAAATAAGATTTGAAGCATATTTAGCTTACGATAAATAAATACCATCAATAGAGGAAAAAACCTCAAGACCCAGAAAATAACTGAGAGGACCAAGATCCTTCATCTCAAAGTTACGGCTCAAAGATGCTTTAAGATCGACAATACCAAAAGTATCATCACCTGTAATATTCATGTCATCAACATAAAGAAGCAGTAACACTGTTTCACTATCAGTTTTATGGATGAAGAGTGTTGAATCATGAGAATTAGAGGAGTATCCAAGCTGATTGAAGGTAGAACTGAACTTAGCAAACTAGTCTTGAGGAGCATGTTTAACACCATACAAGGCTTTGCAAAGAAGACAAATCTTATTAGGTGGATAAGAGTAAATGGTGGTCGCATATAGACTTCTTCTTCTAAGTCACCATTAAGAAAGATATTCTTCACATCCATCTGATTAAGAGTCCAGTTGCGAGTGGCAGTAATAGCAAGAAAAGTACGAACTGAAGTAAGATGAGCAACTGGAGCAAACGTTTCTTCATAATCAATCTCATATTCCTGTGTAAAACCTTTGGCCATCAAGCGAACCTTGTAACGATCAACAAACCCATCAGATTGAGTTTTAATCTTGTAACCCATTTACATCCAATAAGAGTCTTATCAAAAGGAAGATCAACCATTTCCTAAGTACTATTATTCTCCAAAGTCTGTAATTCTTTGTTCATAGCTTGTTGCTAACGAGAATCGGTAGATACCTTTAAATATGTCTGCGGTTCATGAAGGTGAAGCATGGTAGAAAAATAATGATAATTATGAAGGTAGGTGGGAAGGTTTCCTACCCAAGAGGGACAAATAGCAATGTCAGATGCAGAATCAACGGTCGGGATAGTGTCAACAGGATGAGTCGAAACTTCAAACAATGATGAGAGCTCACTAGGAGAATCAAAAGAGAAACCTAGAGGTGGAGAACCTATCTCAAAAACATCTGAAGACTCTACATCAGAATTATGTGGAAAAAGATCAATAGATGTAGTGAATAAGGGGGTAGAAGTGGAAGGGATAGACTTGAACTGAGATAATGTAGAAAACAAAATATCTTCGCAAAAGACAACATGACAAGAAGTACGAATGCACTGAGAGACTGGATCCCAATAGCAATAGCCTTTGTATTCAATAGCATAACTAAGGAAGCAACAGAGATGGGACAGGGTTCAAGCTTAGTGTGCTCATGGGGTTGAAGAAGAACAAAACATGAACAACCAAAAACTTTGAAAGAAATGTAGTTTGGAGGTCTCAGGTGAAGACGTTCATAAGGAGATATATTACAAAGAATAGAGGAAAGGAGGCAATTGATAACATAGACATCAGTAAGAGCAGTTTCACCCCATATATGTTCAAGATAAAAAGAGGAAATGAGCATAGCTCGAACAGAGTCAAGAATGTGTCGATGCATTCTTTTAGCACGACCATTTTGCTGAGATGTACTAAGACATGAAAACTTAGAAAAAGGTTCTCTATTCATTAAGAAAAGTGAGTAATTTTGAATCACGATATTATGAGGCATTATCATGATGAAAAACCTTAGTTGTCTTTGAAAACTGAGTTTTATAATAGTGACAAAGGTAATATAGATTTGAGGAAGTTTAGAACGAATTTTTATTAAATATATCTAGGTAAAACGTGAATAGTCATCAATAAAAATTACAAAATATCGACAATTCCCTACAGTGGGTGTAGAAGCTGGATCCCAAACAATAGAATGAACAAGATTAAAGGAGGAAACAAAAATGAAAGTACTTTTATTAAAAGTTAAAGCAGGTTATTCGACTATTTGACAAGATATATATTGCAAATATTCTTCTTTAACACACCCTAAAACACCTTAAGAAATAAGATGATGTAATTTACTAAGAGAACTGCGACTAAGACATTTATGCCACAACTGAAAAGAAGAAGTAGTAGAAGTAGCACAAATAGTTTATGAGCATTCTTAATGATCTACCTCATCTGTAGATCCTGCACAGAACAACCAGTAGAAGAAAAGGTAAGCATATAACCAAGGTCACACAATTAACTAACAGAGATGAAATTAAAAGTTTAATTTAGGAATAAGGTAAGTATTTGATAGGGTAATGATAAGTAGGGAGATAGTAGCCTTATGACTTACTTCCATAAGAGACCCATCAGCAATATGAATGGAATGAATGGTATATCTAGAAGAAAGGGAAAAGAATGCATGAGATGAGGAAGTCATATGATTACAACATGCAGAATCAAAATACTAATGATTATTACCTGGGGTAGTAGCTAAGGCAGTAGGAGTATTACTAGATTGAGAAAGGACTTGCTTAAAAAGAAACTCAAAATCAGTAGTGGAAAGAGAGATCTGGGAATCTGAGACATCATTGACAACTGAAGTTGTAATCATAAGCTTGGAGGAGCAACTAGTACAAGGTTGAAACTTTCTTTGATCAGACCTTTGTGGACGAGTAGAGTTCTGTGGATGACTAGGGCACTGCTCAATCGAATGTCTTGGAACTTTACAGTATCTGCATACTTGAGAGGGGCAGGTAGTAACAATATGACCTTTTTTCTTACAAATATGGCACTCTATGGTAGGACATTCGGTAAAAACATGATTATGTTTACAGCAGGGACTACAAAATTTACCCCTTTGATGAGTATCTTCAAAGGCTAAATTTGCTTTAGGTCGAAGAAGACCTAATCTAGTTTCTTTTGATTTCAGACAAGGAAGTGCGTCCTCAAGTGTTGGTAGAGGATCTTGATGTAGTAAGAAAGCTTGAATAGGCTCATAGTCATCAGTGAGAGCCATCAGAAACTCGATGAGCCTAGTGCAATCGCAGTACTCTTCATATAGTTTGGCATCTCTTCTGTGTTTCAAGGTTGGGTCACACAGAATCAGTTGATCCCAAATAGCTTCCATCCGAGCCAGGAACTCATATACAACTTGGTTAGGTTTTTATTTCAGACTGTAACACCCCTTGATTTAGTAACAGCAGCACAATTGTCATTCTACTACGGTCACTAAGTTTTAGGCGTGCTACGACTCAAAATAACAAATTTTCAAAATTTAATCATTGTGCATATAAGGAAATTATGAGCCATGAATGAACAAATACACATGCCGTCATTTAAAAATATAATTTACTTAGATATACTTAATATACAGTTATGCTCCAAGGAACCTTTATACAGATAATACAGAAGAAAATATAAACTACTCATAAAGACACCACGACTAAGGAGTTAGGCACTCCATCGGATCCACCTTGGGATCCTCTCTCAGCTCGTCTGAAGACACAAGGACAGGACCGAGTGCGGTCCTACGGGCAAGTGCCCTAGCAGCTGATGCCATAGAATCCTCGTCCTCTCTCGGGGTGTGAAGTGGATCACCCCATAGCTCCCGGATAGGCAAGGCAAACTCCAGATGCAGTGATGTAGTGAGAGTCAGTATAGGATCTCCATCGCGGGTCCTCCTCACAGTCAAGATCAAATCCCCGACATACCGTATACGCTCACCGGCCCAGTCGACTCGCCAAGCATTGACGCCCCCGGTGAACACAATCCTGACGAAATCGATAGAACCCCTTCTTGAAGACATCACCGAAAGCAGGAGACCAATACCAAGTAAAATCTAGGAAAATCAACCTCGTTCCCTCCACAGTCTTTAACAAAATATCATATAAGACAAGAATAGTGCAAGCAAGAGGTGAGATATCTAAATTCATTACCAATTATGGCAGTAAGAAATAGAAACGGCGTAGGACGCCCACATAGCAGAAGACATATAAATAGTATCAAGAAGCAGATATTAAATAACTTAACAATTTTAGGCAGTTATAACATCAATAAGATAGCAATTCCAATCATCATATAAATTAAATGTCAAGTAATATATTGACTCACTATGCACATGTACATGATATCAAAATCCTACTCCATGGAGCTGACACAAACATCAGAGAGAATGATCAGGGAGATATGCCAGTATCTCATCAGCCTAAAATCAAGTGCTTTCTAGAAAAATAATAGTTTTGCGCAACAGGGTTTTATACAGCGGCATTCCCACAAGATCGCTATATAGGACAGTGTCTCGGTCAGGATCGTCAGTGCGTTTGCATCGGTCTGTCTCACGGCCCAGAGGGGTTACCAACTGTCCGCTGTGAGACGCCCGCGCCCCCACGCCCACAAGGTCAACAGCAGGACCTACACTAGTCTATTTGCACCCGCACTAAGGTGTGATTCAACTCCTAGGCAACATAGCCTTGACAAATAGTCCATCGGACTTTCACAATGCAGGACAACTCAATGCATAATCAATAGAATCAAATTACCGTTGTACCATTCCCAATGGCATTAAAGCAACCGTCCATACAATTGTTTAATACCATTTTCATCAGTGAAATTATATAACCGTCCATATGACTACATAGTACCACTATTATCTGGGTTTCCTCTGATAACTAGTCCCATCTGACTCACTCGTCTATCTGACGTTTCTGGTTATAAAGGCGAACCACATTTGACTAAATCATCCATCTGATGTCTCTAGGTCTGGTATTTCGGTTCCAAAGCACAATGTATATTCATGTATATTTTTTAACAATAATATACTCTTCCACAACATGCCATAATTTAGCCAAGATAAGCATCAACACACTCTTGGTCTCACTCATGGACCCACAATAAATATTATTACTCCTTAAATAATACATTACAATTTTAGGATACATTATGGAATTATTCCTAAATTTCTACATTCTTCTTAATAAGTTTCTCTTTTTGAGAAATACTATCACATTATTCATTTAATTATTATTATTTTAATTACATAAGTCCATCATCAAATTTTAAACCTAATTCCCTTAGAATGGTTTAAATTGAATTATTTGTCATTCTTACTTGTACTCATGGTCTTGCTTTAATTAAAATTTATTCTAAGTTATTGGATGAAACTCCATTCTTAGTTCTTTCCATTGTATGAATCCCTAATTAATTCCTAATTATCCAATTAATTAAGTTTCACTTCAATTTTATATTTCTTATGAAATTCTTCTCTAGTGAGATCTCTCTTGCTTATTAAGCTCCTTACTTTAGATTTAGCCATATTTACTTAGAGATTTATTTCTAAGATTTATTTCTAAGATTTTTCCTAAGTCTCACACACCCTTATTTACTTCTTAAGTCCAAAGATTCCTTTTAGGTTATCAAATTAATTTTCTTCTATTACATTATTAACTATTTAATCACTTAATTAATTAAATGTTATAGTTGCATAAAGTTACATGAATTGAGCCATAAATAACCCTAGAGGCCGTGACCCTCTTTGAGATTT
This sequence comes from Ormosia semicastrata, assembly GCA_029884595.1. Lineage (NCBI taxonomy): Eukaryota > Viridiplantae > Streptophyta > Magnoliopsida > Fabales > Fabaceae > Ormosia > Ormosia semicastrata. The sequence goes on along the minus strand of JAQQTO010000053.1, from coordinate 48,172,026 downwards.
GGATTCCCAAATTTTCATTCAATTAATTACATGTCATCCTTTTAATTAATGATATCTTCAACTTGTTACAAATTTTCACAAAGAACATCCAATTTTTGGGTTCATGGCCGTAAGCCTCATAGGAGAGGGCAAGAGTCATTTTGCTTCCATTCAAGTTTGCAATCCATCCAAACACATTAATATACATATTCAATCAACCAAACAACTCAAACAAATTAAAAACTACATATAGTCATAAAAGTCATACAACAAAGAGAGTAATCCTAACTAGGGTTCCTCACAACCAATACAAAATCAAGTTCCCTACTACCAAGAGAGGTTGAAGAGGATCATCTCCCTCTTACCTAGAGGAGAAAACAAGCAATGAAAACTCCCTTGAAGCTCCTTGGAATTTCGGCCAACACCACCAAAAACCCTAAAATTTTCAACTTTAACAAATCAACACCAAAGCTTGAAAAATAAGAATTAAATGGTCATAAGGAGGACCTTAAAAATGAAAATGGAAGAAAGGTTAGGAGAAAACAAGAATCTCACCCAAAAAATTCCAAATTTGAAGCTTGAAGAAGAAGATGGTTAAGATGGAACCTTTTCAAGAAATCTCCAACTAAAAGTGTGTTTAGATGATGAAGGAGATTAAGAGAATGTAGTTGTTTGAAAATTTTGTGATCTTAGGTGTGTTGGGAGTGTGGTGGCCGTGAGGTTTCTAGAGAGAAGGAGGAGAGAATTTCTTTTGAGGGAAAAAGGTGAAGCTTAGAGAGAGAAAGTGATAGTTGGAATAAAGATGATGACTTTTTGATTTTTGAAATTAGAATGGTTAATGTGATTAAGTGAAACACAAATTTTGGGCTCCAAAAACCCTTCATAGCCGTGTGGCCTTAGGAGAAATGGGAGGAAAATTTTGTGTCACCAAATTAGGGTTAGCTTGGGAGTTCACAAAAGTAGATTGTGATTAGACATAAAAAGGATTACTTTAGGATAAGATAATGTGATTTAAAATAATAGGAAAATAAAGTGATTAGGGTTTTAGCTATAAGTTATTACTCAATGGATAATTGTTACAGTGTACAAAGTCAGTATTAATTATCCAACAGATAATAAACCATATCACAAAATTTTAATTAATGGTACATACAGAGATTTTATTTATCAGATAAAACCTCAAAAAATATAAACCTTGTAAACTGTGCCCGACCTCAGGTTTAGTAAGATCCCCTGTCGATGTTTCTATAGTTCAAAGTTTACTAGTCTCAGGGAAAACATTTTATTTTCTCGGCTCCGCTCAATGCGCACGCAAAACGAAGAATATCTTAAAATATTCAACATTTCTAGAAAAATTCTCAAAAATTATCAAAAATCACAAATATTAAAAATTGACTATTCATCACAAAACAAACAATTTCTGGGGTGTTATACTGACTCTGCTCAATGTATACGTAAAATAAAAAATATATTAAAATATTTGATATTTTCAAAAAAATCCAAAAAAATTTTCAAAAATCATAAATATTATAAAATGATTATTTATGATGAAACAAATAATTTTCGGGATGTTACAACTCTCCCATTCTAAAAAGAAATTTCATCCTCGAAATTTGATCTATCTTAGAATACACGTGGATATTGTTCCTTGTAGAATGTTTCCAGATCTTTTGCGCAATCCCAATGGCTAACTTTGAGTGTTTGTGTAGAGTAACTCTCCTCACATGCTTTCAGTTGTCTTGAAGAATACGCTACTACTCCTTCTATCCGCACAAGCTCACGTTCCAAATTCTAACGCAAAGCATCAATAGGTATCTCAAAAGGTTCGTTGAGATTATGTAGAATCATCACTGGTGAAGTAGTTGAGCGTTTCTTCAACCCTTGAAAATTTCTCCCGTATGCGTCGGTCCATACAAAACTTAACTCTCTCTCGTATGAGTTAGATGAGAAGTCTTGCCACATTGAAGAATTCTACGACAAGTCTCTTGTATTAACCAACTAATCTCGTATGGCTACGAATCTCCGTTACGGTCGTCGGCCCTTCACATTGAAGAACTACTTCAACTTTCGATGGATCTCCAACAATTCCTTCTTTTGAGATCTCGTGTCTCAAAAGTTAAACTGCCTCTACCCGAAATTTGCACCTGGACAACTTCATGCGTAACCCCTTATTCTTCTTCAGAATTTGAAAAACAACAAGATACGTTCAGTATGATTTAGTGTGGTTCCTCTGGACCCCAAGAATAGATTAGAATATCGAAGTACACTAGAAACATTATAAAGGTTAGAAGAAAAGATGGTGAAGTCACTTAGTATACTACCGGACCCTTCCAACAAAGAACATGATATGGTTTGATAAAATTTAGGAATGAGTTTCATGGATTCAAATCCAAGAATATTTGTCTCAAGAAACACTAAAGTTTGACTGGAACAATTTAATAGGATATGGTTGGAAAATAACCAATCCTTTTTCAAGATCACATCAAATTTATGAAGAAGGCAAACAAATCCAATCAACAGAAAAGATTCAGTCTTTAACAGGTCATAGAATAATTTAAACGACTTAGCTATCAACAATAGGTTCTTAGTAGTCATAGTAGAAATAACTTAGTCAAAAGTTAAACGACAAGTCTCTCGTATTAACCAACTAATCTCGTATGGCTACGAATCTCCGTTACGGTCGTCGGCCCTTCACATTGAAGAACTACTTCAACTTTCGATGGATCTCCAACAATTCCTTCTTTTGAGATCTCGTGTCTCAAAAGTTAAACTGCCTCTACCCGAAATTTGCACCTGGACAACTTCATGTGTAACCCCTTATTCTTCTTCAGAATTTGAAGAACAACAAGATACGTTCAGTATGATTTAGTGTGGTTCCTCTGGACCCCAAGAATAGATTAGAATATCGTCAACAATGACAACGACAAATCTATTTTCAACAGGGAAGAAAATCCTATTCACGAAATCGCTGAAAGTTACCGAAGTGTTTATTGCACAAAACGACGCTACCAAACACTTGTAGTCCCCATAACGTGTCCGAAAAGCTGTCTTGAAAACATTCTTCTACCTTCAAACGAACTTGATGATAGTCCAGAACACAAGCTGATCTTGGAGAAAACAGCAGCTTCCTGCAGTTGATCTATCAAACCATTTATCCTCGATTGTAACAAGAAATGTATGAATTCAAGAACACATTTCCTTAATCGAAGTACACTAGAAACATTATAAAGGTTAGAAGAAAAGATGGTGAAGTCACTTTGTATACTACCGGACCCTTCCAACAAAGAACATGATATGGTTTGATAAAATTTAGGAATGAGTTTCATGGATTCAAATCCAAGAATATTTGTCTCAAGAAACACTAAAGTTTGACTGGAACAATTTAATAGGATATGGTTGGAAAATAATCAATCCTTTTTCAAGATCACATCAAATTTATGAAGAAGGCAAACAAATCCAATCAACAGAAAAGATTCAGTCTTTAACAGGTCATAGAATAATTTAAATGACTTAGTTATCAACAATAGGTTCTTAGTAGTCGTAGTAGAAATAACTTAGTCAAAAGACGACGAAGACACAAACGACCCTAATGGACTCATACAGTCATGTGTCATAGAGGAATGGGTTATCCCCTGAATTATATAGTAAAATCACAGGGTCATCTATCGTAGTACAATCTCCCTCGTTTAGGTCTTCAGTCTGGGATGCCTTTATTCCGCTTGAGAAATTGACTCTCCCTCCTTCACGAGATTTTGAAGCATGTACTTCACTAACAGAAGGCTTCGTCCTTTGCAAGGTACAATTCATAGCCACATGTCCAAGCTTTCTACACTTGAAACAAACTATCCCCTCAATCGTACAGTCTCTCGTTGCATGACTTTTTTAACACTTCTTACATGTCAGTGAAAGTGTCACGAGTTTACTGGGTTTACGACCACTAGCACTACCTCCATATGGTTGTTGTTGTTGTTGATTTCCTAGTGGTTGCGAATACGATTTCTGCTGGAGTCGCTTGACCTTACGATTTCTCCTCTTTCGGAACCAATAGGATCCAACGTCATGTGGTCCCATATATTTAGATTTATTCAACTCCAGTAAAATCTGAGCTTTGGCTATCAATTCCTGTTGCCGCACGGTCCTCTGATTCTGTTGTACTATTGCTTCCGCCATTCCTTGCATTACTTCTACAGTCGTAGCCATCTCTTCTTTGTTGCATTCCCCACTCCCTCGCACGCAATTGCCGTGAGCCATCGCCTTACATTTGAAAGTAGACAAGTCAAACACAATGGAAATAAGAAGTGACCATTTCAAACAATATTGTCCCCTTTTGGAGACCAAGCAATACACTTCTGATTTTAGCTTCAGAGAAACATACCACACAAACAAGACAACCTACCCATGAACCCAAAGGACTCTAACTTGAGCTCCTTCATTCTGCCTTCCATGGCGCGATTTCCTGTAAGTCCTTTACTTCCAAGTAACTCCTCGAACCTCACTTACGCCAGATATTATTTTCCTAAGAAAATTGGTTCTCCAAAACCTCTTGGACGCCTCGGTCCACAGACCTTGCAAGTCCTATTCGACTACCCTTTTTCTAACCCATTGGCTCAAATAATCCTAGAGGTAACACAACAAGGGTGTAAATGCAACTAAACCCTAAATAAATTTAGTTATACTAGCTGAGCTTCTTATTAAAAGAACTCTTATTTCCTTAATATGCTTAGGTGAAGTCATAATTTCCCATCCACACAGAACATTACACATTGAGTAGGCCAATACTCAATATCATGTAACTATGCAACAGTAGCTATCAACATTCAACACATGGCAAGCTATGCCTTCCTTCCCTAAACATCTCCATCAAGAGACAAGGAAGTGCATAACATACAAAGAAACTTCTAACATGTCTAAATATAGTCAGTTCATACCCCGGCTCAACAGGATGAATTGCGCTCTAATACCACCTAATGTAACACCCTTCGATTTAGTAACCATAGCACAATCGTCATTCTACTACGGTCACTAAATTTTAGGTGTGCTACAACTCAAAATAATAAGTTTTCAAAATTTAATCATTGTGCATATAAGGAAATTATGAGTCGTGAATGAACAAATACACATGCCGTCATTTAAAAATATAATTTACTTAGATATACTCAATATACAGTTATACTCCAAGGAACCCTTATACAGATAATACAAAAGAAAACATAAACTACCCATAAAGACACCACGACTAGGGAGTTGGGCACACCATCGAATCCACCTTGGGATCCTCTCCTAGCTCCTCTGAAGACACAAGGACAGGACCGAGTGCGATCGCATGGGTAGATGCCCTAGCCGCTGATGCCATAGAATCCTCATCCTCTCTCGGGGTATGAAGCGGATCACCCCATAGCTCCTGGATAAGCAAGGCAAACTCCAAATGCACTGATGTAGTGAGAGTCAGTATAGGATCTCCATCGTGGGTCCTCCTCACGGTCAAGATCAAATCCCCGACATACCATATACGCTCGTCGGCCCAGTCGACTCGCCAAGCATTGATGCCCCCGGTGAACACAATCCTGACGAAACCGATAGAATCCCTTCTTGACGACATCACCGAAAGCAGGAGACCAATACCAAGTAAAATCTAGGAAAATTAACCTCGTTCCCTCCACAGTCTTTAACCAAATATCACATAAGACAAGAATAGTGCAAGCAAGAGGTGCGATGTCCAAATTCATTACCAATTATGGTAGTAAAAAATAGAAATGGTGTAGGACGCCCACATAGCATTACAAGACATATAAATAGTATCAAGAAGCAGATATTAAACAACTTAACAATTCCAGGCAGTTATAACATCAATAAGATAGCAGTTCCAATCATCATATAAATTAAATGCCAAGTAATATATTGACTCACTATACACATGTACATGATATCAAAATCCTACTCCATGGAGCTGACACAAACATAGGAGAGAATGATCAGGGAGACATGCCAGTATCTCGTCGGCTAAAATCAAGTGCTTTCTAGAAAAATAATAGTTTTGCGCAACAGGGCTTTATACAGCGGCATTCCCACAAGATGACGATATAGGACAGTGTCTCGGTCAGGATCATCAGTGTGTTTGCATCGGTCTGTCTCACGGACCAGAGGCGCTACCAACTATCCCTTGTGAGACGCCCGCGCCCCCAAGCCCACAAGGTCAATAGCAGGACCTACACTAATCTATTCGCGCCTGCACTAAGGTGTGATTCAACTCCTAGGCAACATAGCCTTGACAAATAGTCCATCGGACTTTCACAATGTAGGACGACTCAATGCATAATCAATGAAATCAAATTACCATTGTACCATTCCCAATGGCATTAAAGCAACCGTCTATACAATTGTTTAATACCATTTTCATCAGTGATATTATATAATCATCTATACGACTACATAGTACCACTATTATCTGAGTTTTCTCTGATAACCAGTCCCATCTGACTCACTCGTCTATCTGACGTTTCTGGTTATAAAGGCGAACCACATCTAACTAAATTGCCCATCTGATGTCTCTGAGTCCGGTATTTCGGTTCTGAAGCACAATGTATATTCATGTATATTTAACAATAATATACTCTTCCACAACATGCCATAATTTAGCCAAGATAAGCATCAACACACTTTTGGTCTCACTTATGGACCCACAATAAATATTATTACTCCTTAAATAATACATTACAATTTTAGGGTACATTATGGACTTATTTCTAAATTTTTACATTCTTCTTAATAACTTTCTCTTTTTGAGAAATACTATCACATTATTCATTTAATCATTATTATTTTAATTACATAAGTCTATCATCAAATTTTAAACCTAATTCCCTTAGAATGGTTTAAATTGAATTATTTGTCATTCTTACTTGCACTCGTGGTCTTGCTTTAATTAAAATTTATTCTAAGTTATTGGATGAAACTCTATTCTTAGTTCTTTCTATTTTATGAATCCCTAATTAATTCCTAATTATCCAATTAATTAAGTTTCACTTCAATTTAAATTTCTTATGAAATTCTTCTCTAGCGAGATCTCTCTTGCTTATTAAGCTCCTTACTTTAGATTTAGCCATATTTACTTAGAGATTTATTTCTAAGATTTTTCCTAAGTCTCACACACCCTTATTTACTTCTTAGGTCCAAAGATTCCTTTTAGGTTATCAAATTGATTTTCTTCCATTACATTATTAACTATTTAATCACTTAATTAATTAAATGTTATAATTGCATAAAGTTACATGAATTGAGCCATAAATAACCCTAGAGGCCGTGAGCCTCTCTGAGATTTGGATTCCCAAATTTTCATTCAATTAATTACATGTTATCCTTTTACTTAATCATATCTTCAACTTGTTATAAATTTTCACCAAGAACACCCAATTTTTGGGTTCATGGCCGTAAGCCTCATAGGAGAGGGCAAGAGCCATTTTGCTTCCATTCAAGTTTCCAATCCATCCAAACATATTAATATACATATTCAATCAACCAAACAACTCAAACAAATTAAAAACAACATATAGTCATAAAAGTCATACAACAAAGAGAGTAACCCTATCTAGGGTTCCTCACAACCAATACAAAATCAAGTTCCCTACTACCAAGAGAGATTGAGAGGATCATCTCCCTCTTACCTAGAGGAGAAAACAAGCAATGAAAACTCCCTTGAAGCTCCTTGGAATTTTGGCCAACACCACCAAAACCCCTAAAAATTCCAACTTTAACAAATCAACACCAAAGCTTCAAAAATAAGAATTAAATGGTCATAAGGAGGACCTTAAAAATGAAAATGGAAGAAAGGTTAGGAAAAAACAAGAATCTCACCCAAAAATTCCAAACTTGAAGCTTGAAGAAGAAGATGGTGAAGATGGAACCTTTTCAAGAAATCTCCAACTAGAAGTGTGTTTAGATGATGAAGGAGATTAAGAGAATGTAGTTGTTTGAAAATTTTGTGATCTTAGGTGTGTTGGGAGTGTGGTGGCCGTGAGGTTTCTAGAGAGAAGGAGGAGAGAATTTCTTTTGAGGGGAAAAGGTGAAGCTTAGAGAAGGAAAGTGATAGTTGGAATAAAGATGATGACTTTTTGATTTTTGAAATTAGAATAGTTAATGTGATTAAGTGAAACATATATTTTGGGATCCAAAAACCCTTCATGGCCATGTGGCCTTAGGAGAAATGGGAGGGAAATTTTGTGCCACCAAATTAGGGTTAGCTTGGGAGTTCACAAAAATAGATTGTGATTAGACATAAAGATGATTGCTTTAAGATAAGATAAGGTGATTTAAAATAATAGGATAATAAAGTGATTATGGTTTTAGCTATAGGTTATTACCCAATGGATAATTGTTACAATGCACAAAGCCAGTATTAATTATCTAACAGATAATAAAGCGTATCGCAAAATTTTAATTAACGGTACGTACAGAGATTTTATTTATCAGATAAAATCTCAAAAAATGTAAACCTCGTAAACTGTACCCGACCTTGGGTTTAGTAAGATCCTCCGTCGACGTTTTCACAGTTCAAAGTTTACCAGCTTCAGGGAAAACATTTCATTTTTCCGGCTCCGCTCAATGCCCATGCAAAACGAGAAATATCTTAAAATATTCAAAATTTCCAGAAAAATTCACAAAAATTCTCAAAAATCACAAATATTAAAAATTTACTATTCATCATGAAACAAACAATTTTCGGGGTGTTACACTGACTCTGCTCAGTGTACACGTAAAATGAAAAATATATTAAAATATTCGATGTTTCCCATAAATCTAGAAAAATTCTCAAAAATCATAAATATTATAAAATAATTATTTATGATAAAACGAATAATTTTCAGAATGTTACACAGACTGTTGAGTTCTTTCAGCAGCTGGTATTGATGAAACAAATAAGAAATTGTATATCTATTTTTGAGATTATCTCATACCTCTTTGATAGTGTCAAAGCATCCAAACTGCAGGTGAATGCTGGGAGTGAAGGTGTTTCAGAACCAACCGATAATTTGATGATTTTTGCTATCCCCATTTTCTAATTTTTTAGCATATTTCTCATTAGTGTCATCTTCAGCTTTGACAGGGTAAGTAATATCACCTGTGATATATCGCTAAAGTTTTTAGCCTTTTAGAAAGCCATGTATTGCCTCAACCTAGTCGGTGTAGTTTGAACCGTTGAGTAAAACTGGAATGGGTTAAGCAACATCAGACTTTTTCATAGTAACAAAGAAGAATAACAGCAAAAAGTACACTTTTGGGGTTTGGTGCCGCGGCAACACATTGGATGACATATCAGCTAGGTGAACTAAGTCAGCAGGCCACGTCAGCGCCATCACCACGTCAGCAGGTCGCGAGTCAACGGATCACTTTTGTTGGATTTGGTGTGTGAGACACACACACAAAAAGAGAAGGTGGCGTGTAATGGCGAATGTGGCTGTGGTTGGAGGTAAAATTTTGGTGGCCGGTAGATTGGCAGACGGTGGTTCAATGGTACTGGCAATGTCAAAAATGAGGTCCAGGGAGCGATGAACCAGAAATGGCAACAGTGAGGTATTAGAAATCTGGAACAGTGTTTGAGCAGAGATCTGAAATGGTGTTTAGAGGTTTGGAACAGTTCCGTCTTGAGCAATGTCTAAACGGAGATTTGGAACAGTGTCTGAAATTGAGTCTAGAATCTAGGACGGAATGTAAAACAAAGTCTAAATCTAGGCCGAACTCTGGAATATAGAGTCTAGAATCTAGGATTGGATCGAGAACCTAGATTCTCTGATACCAAGTTAGAAACAGAAATAGGGAAACAAATATTGGTAATTTATGTATATTTCTAAATGAATGAATACATGAGTACTAACCTCTATTTATACAAGAAAGCTATTGTACAGAAAAAAAATAGAATATAATTATGTATTAAATCAATTTAATTATGTACTAAATCAATTATAATCATTCCTAAAATTAATCATGATCAATCATAATCTCAATTATAATTAATCACAGTAACAGATAAGAACTGTGGTTGCAACTTGGTTAGCTGTATTTGTGGCCAAGCATTTGGTGAGTATTCTTATGTCTTCTTCCTCCATCCTACAATATTTATATTCTTCTAAGTCTTCTATCTTTTTTTAATATTTTCTATTTGTTCATTAAACCTCTCCCTTTTTGGTGCGCTTGGTTGTGTGGTGGAGTCATTGGTCGTGAGCATACTTGGTCAAGCATAGCTAGCTGGTCATAGTTGTGGTCGTTAAAAGACCAAGAGAAAAAGTCTGAATGGGCAAAGCACGATCAATATCGGTATATGCATTATCATAATCATTATAAAGCTCATACGGACTCCTTTAAGATTGAAAGTAAATTGAAAGAGACTATACAAGGGAAGATTGATATTTTAGAACAAAAGGATCCTTTGGCCACAGATTATGGTTGGGTAAATAATGGACTATGTAGACTTTTTAGATCTAGGTGTTTTATCTTATTCATATGCATTTGCATTTTATATGTTTGGAGATGAGCTTTTTAAGGATCAAATGTTAGAAGTGCAAAGGGAAATAAAACATAACTTATTTGAGGATTAGTTGCAGTAGCTTGAGGCAAATGTTGAAAAGCTCTCTAAATTTTTGGGGGACCCCTTTGAAACATTTGCAGATGATAAGGTTATGGAGTCAATGATGCAAATAATCAATCTCAGTAACGTTTTAAATGCTCCTAAAACGTTAAGGAGCATGGATGCTCCTAAAGTAATGATCATTGATTTAAACACTTTAATAATCAATGGCTTAGATTAAAGACCAGTAACTTGCATAACAGGTTACATTAAAAAGTAACCCCAATACTATTGTATTTTTCATTTGAGTCTTACTAAGGTGTTGGACTGTTGGGTGGTGCTTCATGGTGGCATAAGGGCTGAGGTCGAAATCAACCCGTCCCCCATATACAGATCAACCACAACTCAAACTCCTTTGCCTCAACATAGAAAGTTAACCCAAAAACCACCACAGCTTTGAACCTTCACCCCCACCAAGACTAGCTTGAGAACAGAACCTTCCACCTTCCATGAATCAAAACCATCTTGCCTCATTAAACCAGCAAAGACGCAACCCACTACAGTAGCCCTTGTGCACCATCACCCAAATCCGCCCCCAAAACGCCAATCCAACCATGACCCATGACCAGTCACCACCATCTTGCATGCCTGAACCTCCACAACACCCATTAAACCACCCAGCCATGCCTCCACTGCTCAACCCGCGATAGCCCTTCCTACCCAACTGCTGTCACCGCCGATGTATTTCGTTCACCGCCAACATCGACATTTTAGGGGTTGAGCAACCAGGGATTCATCTTGTAGCTTCTTCAGGCGATGCAAAATGTTCAAAATGCCCTCAACTCAGCCTCACCCAGCAACAAAAAGGAAAAGAAAGAGGGATTTAAGTTCAATTCTTATGTATTTAGGGTTAAATTTATATTTACATAAATTTATAGTTTAAAAAAGAAAAAAAGAGTCCAAGGTTTTTACTTATTATAACAGGTAAAATCAATGGAGTATTAATGCTCAAAATGTTTTTAGGAACATTGTAAATTTCTCTAATCAATCTCTCAACAACTATAGACAAACTTCGTAAAAAAATGTGAGTGCTGCTGTAAATAAGGTCTTGATACATCCCTCACCTTTGACACTAATGACTGCAAATTCTGATACTGAATGTAGGTATGATTGCATTGAGAATGATTTATTGGGTTCTCTACAACTTGGCACTCACAGTATAGCTCCGTACAAGTCAAAGGGCATAGAAAGGGCATCAGAACTTTCAGTTTGTTGGAGCAATAAAGCCAATAATACTAGTAAATGTCTGTTTACATTGGCGTTTTGTTTGAATGGTAAACTAGAGAAAACTTTTTCTTTTAGCCCTTTTTGTTACCTTACTCATAATATATTTGAGGGGAAGTTTTATTTAGGTAATAATTTTTCTGACTTGTTATGAATGTTAGGATTAAGGGATTCATATGACAATTCCTTTCGATTGACTCCTTAAAAATTGACCAAATTGGCATTTGAATATAAGATAGTATGTCTAACCAAATATTAGATGCTTGCTTCCAGCACTAGATCAACCCTTTAAAATTGTAAATATACTTGTACATACAAACACATATACATATAGTAGGGATATATCCAATGAAAGTACTTTTTATAGGAGCAAATATTGACTAAAAAATCTTAAATGAATGTTCTTGATGGATATATAAAACTATTTATGTGACTTTATCTAATAGCTTAAGTTTTTAAGAGAGTTAGTTCTTGATATGGTATTAAAGCTTCTATGACTAAGTGGTTTAGAATTTGATCCTTATTATCCCCATTCTTCTAATAGAAAACTAAATTTCAGCACAAGATAAGTGAACTTATATTAGATATATAAAACCATTCATGTGCTTTTACCAAATAACTTACACTTTTGAGAGACTTGTTTCTTGATAGTTTACACTTGTTATTTTCTTTGCAACTTTTTCCCTTTTGTTTTTTTCCGTGTAGATGGATCTTTTTGAAACTCTGTTCTTAGTTTGTCCTTAGCGTACATGTTTGTTATCTGATTTCCACTCTATTCTTCCATCTCTGTACTTTAGTTGCAATATCTCTAAGAGGTTAATCATTTGACTAAATAATTATATAGTTATCTTTGGATTTCTGACAACTATTATACAATTTCCTCCTTTGAAATTTTCTATACTTGAGTATTTATATGTTGTATTAGCATGATAACTGTGTTAACTGGATAGGAAGCACCTTATATATGTTTGTGTGTGTGCGCGCAAATAGGTTATGCTGTTAAAACAAAAGGGACCATAATTACTAGTGTCGTACATCAAGAATATACTGTATTTGTCTACTTTCAAGTTTCGACTGCTGGTAAACGCTACAGAGGCCTCCTTGGTCATCTTTGCTGGGGTCTGCATTCAAAATATTAACGATATTAAGATTTTAAAATATTAGCATGTTTTTGAGTTGCTATTTTTTAATTCATTTATTTTAAAATTTTTAATTTAATAACTTCTAAATTTCAATTTAGAAAATATTAACTCCAAACTTAGAATTTAAAATAACTTATATTAACTACAAAATTTAAATTTAAAAAATTCTTAAGAATAATTTCAAAATTTAAAATTACAACTTTAATTTTTTTTTAATTTTATATGAAGTTTACTATATTTTGCAAAATTTAGAATCAAATTTATAATTTTACATATAATTATCCAAATATAAAATTTTGAAAATGATGGGAATTTAATAGCATCAATTCAATTACTTTGCATTTTAAATTTATCATTCACTTTATTTAGTAGATTAACTGACTAAGAGTAACTATGGTGTAAGGGACACTCTTTTTTAGTTTTTAGCAAAGGAGAGGCCATTTTAATCTTTTTTTTAAGTGCCATTATTAATTTTATGACATGAAAGATTTATATACATTTTAGAATTAAATTAGTATGTATCGTCAATGTAAAAAATTTTACACTAACATCTACTAATATTTTGATGTATTTAATTTTATTTTAATTACTAAAAAAATAATAAATATTAATTTGTCAAAATATAAGTCGATGTCAATGTAAAGCTCCTATACACTGTCAGTGACATCCACTAGATTTTAATCTTTTTGTTATATTACTCTTTTTATTCGTAATGATTTCAGATTATTGTTGCAAAACAAAATATTAATCTATAAAATTAATAATTAATACTTAATAGTCTACGTAATCCAATTAAGTGACAAATACAAGCTTTTGAGATTTATTTGATAACCACTATCTTGTGTTAGGGTTAGTAATATTTAAAAAGAAATGGATCCGTGATATTATCATCTAAAGCCTCTTGCGCAACAAAAGCATGAGAGTCACTCTAGATCTTTAGGCATTAGACATATGCCTGATTGGCTCTAGTGCAAGTGAGAAATTGTTGGTGTATGCTTTAGAGGCCAATTTATTTTGACCATATTATCTTACATTGTATTGTGCTATTTCTTTAATATATGAGGCATTTTATTTATTATGTTATTTATGATATACATAAAGTGCTTAGAATAGTAAGTTTTATGTCATAGAGCATCAAGTGGATGACTTGATTGTGAGATGCTATTGGATAGAAACAGAACATTATTCTTTAATGTCCCTAGTCAAGTATTATTGTTAATCAGGATGACAATAATGCATTAAGACTAGTATACGCGTAGACCTATGAAGCACAAACACGGACACGAATAAGGGACACGGACACGGACACAGAGACACACCAAATTCAAAAATTGTAGGATACGAACACCATATATATATATATATATATATATATATATATATATATATATATATATATATATAAAAATTTAAGTAAAAAATTCATAATTCATTTATATCATTTCTATAAGCTTGAAGATTTACAATATCTTAATATATGTCATATGTACCAATATTTGCTACCTAGTAAGCCCCTCCTAAAAAATATGGAGTATAATTTCTATTGATATATTCTAAAAAATCTCTTAAACCAACTTCTCCTAATATAACTAACTATGAATGAGTACATGTGCATAAAAAAAAATTAATTAGAGGGAATGTTGGTATGAAGCAAGCTTCAGTGACGATGAAGTCGACGATTTGGTACGAGCAAAGGTAGAAGGAGCAGATGAAAATAGTGGTGTGTGAAAAGATAAAACTGAAAAGTCTAATAGTGAAGTATGAAAAGATAAAACTTAAAATACTGATGTGTGAAAATAGTGACTTGAGACATGGAAACTATTTAAAAAAATATTAATAGATCGTGTCCAAGTCTTGTCCTAGACATGTCCAAATGTGTCCGAGACGTATCCAAGCGTATCAGCGTCGTGTCCAAACGTGTCTGAGACTTGTCCAAATTGAAAAAAATAATCTTTTTAATCAGACACATTCTGACACGCAGGACACGTGTGTCGTACAGGTGTCTTCATGTGTCTGACATGGACACGTGTCCAACACGCGGACACGCCTCAATAACGGTGTGTTCGTGCTTTATAGGCGTAGACTGCTGGCCACATCTCACGGGTCATGGATATGAGATATCAAGTCATCACATGAGTACATATTAGAGTAATGATGTATTGGACTGACCCGCCATGAGAATGCTGCATGGATCGTTACGTGAGTGTCATAAGCGATTCTCATAGTGATAATGGTGTATGTGGTCTTTTAACCTAAAATCGCTACGATTCCTACATGAGGAGTTATATGTTTTAATGCCATCAAACATCATATGTAACAAAGTGATTATAAAGTTAGTTATTGGCTATACTGCAAATCATGCGGAGGGATGTGAGTGACGTAGATGAGATTTGTCTCTCCTACATAACAGGAGTGATATCTTTGGGCCCTTTGATTGAGTGATACTATGAAATGTATGACCATGCTCAAATGAGTCAATATGAGATATTTATCTCATTTGTTATTACTACGTCTACTCGAGTATCAGAAAACGAAAGATTGAACTATACAAGGGTGACATGTTCCATGCCTTATGTTCAATCTAGATATCTGGACAAAGAGACTAAACTACACGGTAACATTGATCACGAAAAGGTTATGTCAAATCACTGACATTCCCATTACTTGGGTAGCAGCGATGTGTTGCTAGATATTACTTACTGCTTGTAATATTAAAATAAGATTTTAATATTACTGCCAACATCATGAGAACATATAGGGTCGCACACTTAGAACAGACTTAGTTGGAGCAATAAGGATCCAAGTCCAAGTTAGACTAGGATTCAATCGTGGGCCAGACTCATAACAAATGAGTCTGGGGTTGTATAACTTAACTTGCTACTGCTCTCACTCGCATTAGGCAGCAGCTATTATAAATAGCACTACTAAGGGGTCTATCAAGGCACACATGAAAAACCTTAGCCGCACTTGACAGAAACAGTGAGTGAGAGAGTGACAGGTTTTTCTTCTCTTTGCAGCTCACACTGTAGCAGAGAGGCCGAACTCCAAGACTGTGAATGTTGGATGTTTTGCAAGTCAGTTCGTGTGGATAATGTAGAGGCATCATTGTTGTTGCGGTGCTTGTGATTTGCTTAATTTTTTTTCCATCTCACTTCAAGAGGTAAACTCAAAAAACATGAATTATGGTCCTCTTTTTGCATGGATCCTTGGTGGAAATTTTATTTTTCCGCTGCGTGATATATCCGCAATTCCCAACAAATGAAAACACATGTTTTGCTTATCGTCCCTACATCCACGTTCTGAGATAGTTATTGAAACCATTCCCCAACTTAGGTATGCATGATCAAATAGGGAAGAGCATGTTACTGAAGTTGAAGAATGTGCATTAGTGGAGGAAAGAAGCAAATACACTAATAAGGCAATAACAAGTGTTAGAATCACAACAAATGCAAGCCTTCTGCATCTTAATATGAGTGAAGGAGTGGTTACCACTTTTGTCCATAAATAAGAGACCTTGGTTACTAAGCAAAAAGTCCTGAACATTCCACACTTCTCACCCTGCATTAGGAAAGCAAGTTTACCAGAGAGACCAATCTTTTCACTTTTTTTTTCTATATTTTCCTAGATTTCCTTAGATCCTTAGTAATAGTTGTAGTTGTAGTTCGTAGATTGTTCTCAAGTCTCAAGCTACAGCTTGAATTTGCATTGTAAGTATAATTTTAAGTTCAATTCTATTTTGTTTATCCATTCTATTTGTTGTTTGCAATTACTTAATATTTGACTGAGACTAATTGAGCACACACGCACTTTCTACAAAGTACACCAAGTATCGCAGTGAAAGAAAAGAAGAAATTGAAAGAATACCATGAACCCAAAAAAGAGAGTTAGTTCCCTTGCCCATCCTGGTTTTGGAATTGAATTCCAAAAATTATTATGCCACGTGTCTAATGTGTATATCAACTCTGCCTATGCTGGTCTTTGTTGTAAATCCCTACATAGTCGATCCCAAGCCCAGATAAAAGAGGAGGGTTGTGTTAGGAAGTTGACAGCCAATGTAAAACTTTATCGAATCTTTATGAAATGGATAAACAATGATTGTGTTAATGCTAGGTCGTTGCCCCTAAGCAACACGCTATATGGCTCGAGTATAGTGTCAAATGAGCAAGAGTCACTGCATTGCCACTTGGGTGTAGTGAAAAATAAGTAAGGGTTCCCATATTTTCATAAACAGGTATGGATAAAGATGCTAGTTCACAAGAGTAGGATGCATTTTAGAACTTGAAATATAGGCACACTTACAGGAAAAATCAATGAAAATAGTTGACACCATGATTTGGTACACCAGCAAGGTAAATTCTAGAAATGTGGTACGCATAATAGTAGATAAGAATTGGAAGAATAATGTTGTGGATGTGAGAAGGCTTGGAAATAAGATCATAGTATTGAAGTTTGTTATGTAACAAATGACTTTTAATGTTATTAATGCGTATGCACCCCAAGTAGAGTTAGATGAGCACTATAGGATAAAATTTTAGGATGATTTAGAAGGTTTAGTTCAAGAAATACCATTAGGAGAGAATATTTTTCTAGGAGGAAAGCTAATGGGCATGTGGGGAGCGAATCTAGGAGGTATGAGGGTTTGCATAAGGGGTATGGTCTAGGAGTAGCTAATGCAGAGAACAAAATGATTCTAGAATTTTCGCTAGCTTTCAATTTTACAATAGCTAACACTTATTTTAGAAAGCAAGAAAATCATCTTATCACATACAGAAGCGAGAGTTCTTGCTCTCAAATTGATTTTTTTCTAATAAAGAAATCTGATAGAAAACTTTGTATGGATTGCAAAGTCATCCCTAGAGAGAGCTTGACTACCTAAAACAAGGTTTTGGTTAAGGATGTACATGTTAAGATGAGAGTAAGGAGAAATTATTGTGACAGAGACTCAAGGATCAAATGGTGGCAACTAAGGGGAGGAAAACAAATGCTCTTTCAAAGGAGGATTGTGGAGGAAGAGATTTGGGAGGTACAAGGGAGTTCTAATGATATGTGGGACGAGATTGCTAAATGGATGTAGTAAAAGAGACACTTGGTGAATCAAGAGGCTTTGGACTCAAGGATAAAGAATCTTGGTGGTGGGTGATAACTTTAGGAAATGAAGTTATTTTACATGAATTTGAATGTATATGAGCATGCTATCCTTAAGTTTTATAGGCCAAAGGTTCAATTCATTCATGTCTTTAATGATTTAAGCTTGTTAATTCAAATGATTGAGAATTGAATTTTTGAGGATTTTATTTCAAGAATTTGGATTGATCATGATTTGATGGACTTTGGCATTGTCTTGATGCAGGCATTCAAGAAGGAAAGACCTTGGAAGAGATGAGAAAAGCAAAGAGGAGCTCAAATTTGAAAGGATGCAAGAGAGAAGCAAGGACAGTCAATCCATGCCTAGGCATGAAAAAATCACGCCTAGGCGTGACTCTTGCAGCATTTCAAGAATTCCCAGATAGAGAGGTTCACGCCTAGGCATGGAAAAGTCATGCCTAGGTGTGACACTCTCAGGTTTTCATGTTTTGTAGACAGAGACACTCACGCCTAGGCGTATAAAAGTCACGCCTAGGCATGGCCAGCACCTGACAGCACGTGTTTCATAACTACACCTAGGCGTGGGAAAAATCATGGTCCATGAAATTAGCCTTTAATATCTTATTTTTGGGGACTTGAATGGGATCTTCTATTTTTGACCAAGCACGAACTTTATAGAGAAAAGGAGAGGAGGAGAAAACCTTGGAAGATTGAGGTGATTCAAGTGAAGAATCAAGATCAAGGAGGAAGATCGAGCATTAGATTCTCACCATTCTTGTTCATTCTTTCCCTTTTCTCTCTTGATTTGTAATTTGATGGGTTTCATAACTCCATTAGTTTTCTATTCTTTTATGATATGGAACTAAACTCTAATCTAGGGCTCTCTAGGATTTTGCTATAGAATTGAATATCTAGTAAATTTGTTGGGTTTCTATCAATGAAATTGGTTTTGTTCTTCCATATCTATGCTTAATGCTTATTGTTGATTAGCCATCAATTGCATGATTTTAGTATTCCAATTGAACTAGAAATAGGGTGTTGTGAATAAGGATATGATATGGTTGATGTATGTTCAATTACATTCTGTTGGGTTGAGTATATTGATTAGCTAATGGGATGGACACATACCCATTAGTCATGCATAGCAAGTGTTTGATAATTGATCTTAATGAGTGACTCTTATGCTAAATCACATGGACATATAGTGGTTTAGTTAGGTTTCACAAGAGTAATTGTCCTAAACATAGGCCTTTACCTATTGCTTATTTTTAGCTAGCAAAACCAACTCGTTGTTAGATACTTGTGAATTTACAAATATTCAATAAAGTAGTAAGTGAATAGGGACCCCTAGGCTTTAATCATTCTCATCTTTCTCTTGTGGAATTGGTATTCGATACTTTCTCGCTTTGTTTCTTTTAATTTATTATTTTAATTCTAAATACTCTCATAATTCAATTGCTTGGATAAGAATTTGTGAAAATTGGTTATGTTTCGCATTACTCTAATTGCCAATCCCTTGGGAGATGATACTCTACTCTCATATATTACTTATTGACCCGTGCGCTTACGGATACACACCAAATAAGTTTTTGGCGCCGTTGCCAGGGATTGAATTTAGATTTTGTATTATTTCTTAATTCAATTGATAACTCTTATTTCAAGTTTTATTTGTTTGTTTTGTTTTTCAGGTACTTAGCTCTTGTATGCAAAGGACTCAAAGTGTATCTCGATTTCCTTACGATCCTGAGATCGAGAGAAGTTTTCTTAGATTGCTAAGAGAATGACAAGTACAAGGGAAGACACTTGAATTGGTTAGTGAATCGGAGATGGCGGAAGAAGTGAATGTTGAAAGACTCTTGAGGGAGTATGCCACTCCAAATACTAGGGACATTCGATCTCGCATTAGAAGACCAGCTGTACAAGCACAGACTTTTGAGATCAAGGCTGCTATTATCCAGATGGTTCAAAATAATTTATAATTTATAGATCTACCCCATGAAGATCCTAATCCGCATCTAGCTAATTTTCTGGAGATTTGTGATACTTTCAATCATCAAGGGATGACTGATAATGCAGCTCGTTTGAGACTCTTCTCTTTTTCTTTGAGGGATAGGGCCAAGGCTTGGCTTTAATCCTTACCTGAGCATTCCATCACTACTTGAGAAGAGCTAGCTCAGAAGTTTCTGGATCGATTTTTCCCTCCCATGAAATCAATGAAGTATAGAAATGATATCTTGTCCTTCAGGTAGTTTGAAGGAGAAACATTATATGAGGCTTGGGAGCGCTTTAAGGAGATGTTGAGGAAGTGCCCCCATCATGGCATAGCAAAATGGATGTTGGTCCATACCTTCTATAACAGCTTGACAACATCCATTTGATCTATAATTGATACAGCAGCTGGAGGGACTCTCATGAGCAAGACTGTAGACGCTGCCTACAACCTTTTGGAGGAAATGGCCACTAATAACTATCAGTGGCCAACAAAAAGGGTTACTCCTAGGAGAGTGGTGGCTGGTATACATGAAGTTGATGCTCTTACATTACTCTCAGCTCAAGTGGCAGCACTATCCAAGAAGTTTGACACCATGGCAGTTAATTCAATGGCGAGTGGAGCTAATATCTCAGTTGAGATTTGTGATCATTGTGGGGACCGTCACTCTACTGTGAGTTACACAGCTAGCCTGGAGAGTGTGCAATATGCTAGTCAGTTCCACCCAAGTAGTCACAACAATGCTTTTGGTAATACTTATAACTCTACTTAGCAGAACCAGCCTAATCTTTCTTGGGGTGGAAATTCTCAAAGGTCCTTCTTCTTTCTATTAGCCCAGAGAAGCACCACATGCCCCTCTAGGTTTCCAACAACAGAGCTCCCCTCAATCCCAAGGTTCAACTTCAACTTCTAATTTGGAGAAGATGTTTGCTCAGTTCATGACTAGCCAACAAGAGTATATGACTAAAACTGATTCAAGGCTTGCTTCCCATGATCCCTTAATGCAAAGTCAAGCGGCTTCCTTGAGGAATCTTGAGACTCAAGTTGGTCAACTAGCCTAAGCTCTAAACAATAGGCCCCAAGGCAATTTTCTAAGCGACATCATTAATAATCCAAAAGGTGCCCCTCCTGAGCATTGCAAGGCCATATCATTGAGGAGTAGGAAGGAAATTGAAGGAAATTCAAAGATTAAGCTATTTGAGAAAGAAGCTAAGGTGGCACGAGATGAAGTGGTTTTGAGCAAAGAGGTAGAGAAAAATGAGAAAATTACAAAGGGGAAGGTTGAAGACAAGAAGAAAGAGGACAAGTCGTATACACCACCTCCACATTTCCTTAACCGGTTAGCTAAGCAAAAGCTTGATGCTCAATTTCAAAAATTTCTGGAGATTTTCAAGAAACTTCACATTAACATACCATTTGCTAAGGCTTTGGAAAAAATGCCTAGTTATGTGAAGTTCATGAAGGACATCTTGTCCAAGAAGAGAAAGCTTGGTGAGTTTGAAACTGTTGCTCTCACAGAGGAATGTAGTGCTATCTTTCAAAATAAACTTCCTCCCAAGCTCAAAGATCCCGGAAGCTTCACCATTCCTTGCACCATTAGTGAGAAATTCTCTGGTCGGGCATTATGTGATTATGGGGGCCAGTGTAAATTTCATGTCTTTTTCAATATACCAAAGACTAGGCTTGGGGAAGGTAAAGTTGACTTCGGTTACTTTGCAATTAGATGACCATTCTCTCACATACCCTAAGGGAGTCATAGAAGATGTCTTGGTCAAGGTGGACAAGTTCATTTTCTCAGCTGATTTCATCATCCTGGATATAGAGGAAGATAGAAATGTCCCTCTCATCCTTAGAAGACTGTTCCTTGCAACTAGAAGAACTCTCATTGATGTTCAAAAAAGGGAGCTTACCATGAGAGTGCAAGATCAAGAGGTAACCTTTAATATTTTCAAAGCAATGAAATTACCTCAATATTTTAAAGAATGTTTATATGTGAATGTACTTAGTGGAACGGGAACTAAAAGAATTATTGCAAATGTCCCATGTGACCCTTTTGAAGCTTTTTTGCTTTCTACATGTGAAAGGGAAGATGAGGAATTGAGAGAGTTCAAGTTATTACTATCTCATTTGAGCTATGTCTATCTTGGTAACAAAGCTACATCTCCTAGTTACCATTACAGAGAAAGTCTAGCCTAGGACTATAAACGGGGCACTTCTTAGGAGGCAATCCAAGTTCTTTACTTTATCTTTATTTTTCTTTATTGATGTTTTTACATTCCTAGTTTAGTTATGTACCTTCTTTTGATTCTGTTGAGTTTTTTATTTCTTGATTATGTTTGATTTTGTTTACCTCATTTTTTTGGCTTTGCATTTACTTTATCTTTTTGATGAAATAGTTTTGATGGATTTGAGAGAGCTTGTTTAGGATTAGTGGGCTACTTGAAAATTTGTACTAAATTGATAAGTGTGCTTAGTGGCATTTTGAATTTGTGCATGCCAGTATGCTGATTTGAGTATTCGATAATTGTGTGGATCAAAGATGTGCCTCATTACATGGGAAACCACATGTAGAAATTCAAATGTTATGCTTACACTTGTTATTATAAATGTGTGTGAGTGTATTTCCCTGTTGTATATATGGTGGACCTTAGAATATGAATGAAATGCATGATTAGAGAAAATTTATGAATGGCATGTGTAAAGTCAATTTGCATCTTAGAGGCTTGTCTGATTCCTTTTCGAGACGAAATCCTAGGCGATGCATTTTTGAGGAAATGATTAGGGCAATTCTTTGGACTGATTGGGCCTTTTCAAGTCAACCTTAATTGAATGAGTTCCCTAGTACCCCTTTTGAAGTCTAGTGTGCGTGTGTGTGGCCTAATTTTTCTTTCTTAAAACCCACATTCTCCACCCCTTCACCCCTACTTGTGTTAAGAAAATATCTTACCCTCATTACAGGTCCTTTGTTGAACACATGATTGGACATTTTTGTTGGTGTGAGTCAAAGTGTTTTGCATGATACTAGGAAACAAGATCTATTTGGAACAAACTCTTATTCAAAATGAAAAAAAAGGTATAAAAGAAAAAAAAAGAAAAAAAGAAGAAAAAAAGTATAAAAAAAGAAAGAAAAATGTGTGAACTACACAAAATGCAGCCCCCTTTTGCAAAGAAAATAAACATGTACATATGTTTTTCTAAAAAAAAATGGAATAAAGAGAGTTGATTTTTTATATTGGATCCTTTAATACATTTTGCATGCTTGACTTGATTCAATGGAAGTGTGTGATTAGGTGTTTAATTTTTTATTTTAGATCTTTCCCCTTCCTTCTTAGCCAATATCCTTAGCCTCACATTACAAGCTTAAAAGACCCTTATGATCTTTGATTATGTGTTACCTACATTAATGGAGAAAGGGATGAAAGATATTCTTATGAGAGTGCATGTGCATTTTATAAATTCATCCGTCTTACTCTTCAAGATTAGGAAAGGGTCTTAAACACATGAGTTTGGGAAATCATTCATGTACAAAAATTGCATTCAAGGGTAATCATGACAGTTGGAATTTTTCTTGCATGTGTGAACCTTGTTGAGAGGTTGAGAAGTGATTTCTGAGGGTATGAACGATGATTGAAAGTTGGCTATGTTCTAGTTCAATTTGCTCCATGATTTTTGTATTGAATTGAGTTCATTCTTCTCTTACTTGGTTTAATTTGCTCGAGGGCTAGCAAATATTTAGGTTTGGGAGTGTGATAACTTTAGGAAATAAAGTTATTTCACATGAATTTGAATGTATATGAGCATGCTATCCTTAACTTTTATAGGCCAAAGGTTCAATTCATGCATGTCTTTAATGATTTAAGCTTGTTAATTCAAATTATTGAGAATTGAATCTTTGAGGATTTTATTTAAAGAATTTGGATTGATCATGATTTGATGGACTTTAGCATTGTCTTGATGCAGGTATTCAAGAAGGAAAGACCTTGGAAGGGATGAGGAAAGCGAAGAGGAGCTCAAATTTGGAAGAATGCAAAAGAGAAGCATGGATAGCCAATCCACGCCTAGGCGTGACCCTTGCAGCATTTCAGGAATTCCCAGACAGAGAGGTCCACGCCTAGGCGTGGAAAAGTCACACCTAGGCATGACACTCTCAGGTTTTCAAGTTTTGCAGACAGAGATACTCACGCCTAGGCGTGTAAAAGTCATGCCTAAGCATGGCCAGCACCTGACAGCACGTGTTTCATAACTACGCCTAGGCATGGAAAAGACGTGCCCATGTGGGAAAAATCCTGGTCCACAAAATTAGCCTTTAATATCTTATTTTTGGGGACTTGAACGAGATCTTCCATTTTTGACCAAGCACGAACTTCATAGAGAAAGGGAGAGGAGGAGAAAATCTTGGAAGATTGAGGTGATTCAAGTGATGAATCAAGATCAAGGAGGAAGATCAAGCATTGGATTCTCACCATTCTTGTTCATTCTTTCCATTTTCTCTCTTGATTTGTAATTTGATGGGTTTCATAACTCCATTAGTTTTCTCTTCTTTCATGATGTGTAACTAAACTCTAATCTAGGGGCTCTCTAGGATCTTGCTATGGATTTGAATATCTTGTAAATTTGTTGGGTTTCTATCAATGAAATTGGTTTTGTTCTTCTATATCTATGCTTAATGCTTATTGTTGATTGGCCATCAATTGCATGATTTTAGTATTCCAATTGAACTAGAAATAGGGTGTTAAGAATATGGATATAATATGGTTGATGTATATTCAATTACATTTTATTGGGTTGAGTGTATTGATTAGCTAATGAGATGGACACATACCCATTAGTCATGCATAGCAAGTATTTGATAATTAATCTCAATGAGTGACTTTTATGCTAAATCACATAGACATATAGTGGTTTAGCTAGGTTTCACATGGGTAATTGTCCTAGACATGGGCCTTTACCTATTGCTTGTTTTTAGCTAGCAAAACCAATTCGTTGTTAGATACTTGTGAATTTGAAAATATTCATTAAAGTAGTAAGTGAATAGGGACCCTAAGGCTTTAATCATTCTCATCTTTCTCTTGTGGAATTGGTATTCGATACTTTCTCGCTTTGTTTCCTTTGATTTGTTATTTTAATTCCAAATACTCTCATAATTCGATTGTTTGGATAAGAATTTGTGAAAATCGATTAAGTTTCGCATTACTCTAATTGTCAATCCCTTGGGACATGATACTCTACTATGATGTACTACTTATTGACCCGTGCGCTTGCGAATACACACCAAACAGTGGGATGCAAGTGTACAATATAATGTTAAGGTTAAAAAGGAATGTTATAAAACTTGATACGTGTGTAAAAATGATAAAAATTGGGAAAAATATAAGGCAGCTAAAAAAATATTAAGATGGCGGTAAGTGAGGCGAAAGTTAAAGCGTTCAACGGATTATATCAATCTTTGGACACCAAAGACGGAGAAATGAATATTTACAGGCTTGCTAAAAGTTAGGAAAGGAAGACAAGAGACTTGGATTAAGTGAAATGCATTATGGATGAAGAGGGTAAAGTCTTGGTTACGGAACAAGACATCAAGGATCGATGAAAAGGTTATTTTCACAAGTTATTTAATGAGGGACATGGGACTTTAAGGGACTCGGACATTCTAAACACTAGAGAGGAGGACCAAAATAAAACCTTTTATTGTAGAATTCAGAAATTTGAGGTAAAAGAAGCATTGAAAAGGATGGATAATGGAAAAGCGGTTGAACAAGATAATATATCTATTGAGGTATGAAAGTGCCTAGGAGAGAAAGGTATAAGCTGGCTCACAAACATGTTTAATGAGATAATGAGGTCTGAGAAAATGTCAAATAAATGGAAGAGAAACACTTTAATCCCTATTTATAAGAGCAAGAGAAATATACAAAACTGTGCAAATTACAAAGGGATTAAGCTCATGAATCATACCATGAAGTTATAAGAAAGAGTAATTGAATGGAGATTAAGACAAGAGACTCATATTTCAGAGAATCAATTTGGTTTTATGCCTCGGAGGTCAACCATGGAAGCAACCTATCTTCTACGAAGATTGATGGAGAGGTATCAGAGGAAGCAAAAAGAACTACACATGGTTTTCATTTATATAGAAAAAGGCTACGATAGGATATCAAGAGAGGTCTTCCTTGTGGAAAGCTTTGAAGAAGAAAGGAGTTCATATCGCTTATATTCGAGCTATCCAAGATATGTATGATGGGACTAAAACTAGTGTGAGAGCACAGGGTGGGGTCACAGAAGATTTCTCTATAACTATAAGACTGCACCAAGGATCAACTTTGAGTCCATATCGTTTTGCCTTAGTCTTGGATGTGCTTACTACATATATTTTGCCATATCATTCAAGAGTTATTTGTGATAGAAAAGTTCTTCTCAAGCTTAAGGATAAATTTTACTACACAACTATAAGGCCCACCATGTTATATGGTACCGAATGTTGGGCGGTAAAAAGCTATCAAGAACATAAGATCAATGTCGCTGAGATGAGGATGTTGCGCTGGATGTGTGGCCAGACAAGACAAGATAAGATTAGGAATGAATACATTAGAGAGAAAATAAGGGTAGTACCTATTGTGAAAAAGATGATAGAATCTCGCTTTAGGTGGTTTGGACATGTAAGACGAAGACCCTTAGAAGCCTTTATGAGAAGAGTAGATTAGGTGGAGGATAGCCCAATAGCTAGAGATAGAGGAGGACGAAGAAAGACTATAGGTGAAACAATTAAAAAAGATCTAGATTTGAATTGCATTTTTTAAAAATTGGTTTATGATACGACACAATGACATCATTTGATTCTTGTAACTGATCTCACCTAATAGGAAAAAGAATTGATTGTTGTTGTTATTATTGTTGTGTCTAACGTGTATATCACGTGAACAAGAAACATTTCACCCTGAAAAAACCCACACTTATTATTATGTGTCATGGTAGTATTGGTTAGTCAATTGTGGCACAAAGACCAACCCTAAATTTAAATGTACACTTCGACATACAAATAGAAATTGAACTTGTATACTCGTAAAAAAATATATAATTGAACTTATATAAGGTGCGCAGCAGTTACCTGAGTTGGCCAATCAACCTACGATTATACAAATGCTCAGATGCCTTAAGTTGTGTTTGGATGAAGTATTTTAAAATTCAAGAGAATTTAAAATGCTAGGGAATTTAATTGCTTCATTTAAATTCCCTTCATTTGTAAAATTTTTTGTTTGGATGAAGTAATTAAATTCCCTAGCATTTTAAATTCCTTGTTTGAGCAAAGTAATTAAATTCCCTTCATTTACAATTTTTTTTATCAAAACAAGTATTGTTATTAGAAATATTTAAAATTTGGCTCGACCCGAAACTAATTGGGATGGATTTGACCATTCGAGTTTTATAAATTAAATCCGATATATTTTCAAGTTAAGTTCGGATCACGCTTCTGATTTACCTAACTTGATCAGATATCACAATATTTTAAAAATTAACAAATCACACAATCTAATTGCAATGTAAACAAAATGAGATGGTATAAACTTAAATATAACACCATATAATATAAATTAGAAACAAATGTCATTTTTCTCGTGGTGCTCCAGGTATGCTCCTCTTTGTATACAAAGAAAAGAAGGTGGCCCTTCAGAAAAGAACTTAGAAACCTGCATGAAAACTTGCATACAATGACTTGGATAGTTGGACTCATATTTTAGTCAAGTGGAGACTTAGAATAACGATTTTTTTTAATGATTAAGAAGGGGAGGGGAAAATAGTTTGAGACCATTTTAATTATATCTAAATTGAATGACATATTTCTATTTGGATTACTGGAATTATTATTATTATTTTATTACAAAATTATATATTTTTTAATTTATTATAAACTAAATAAATAAATAAAAATTCTTTCTTCCTTTTTTTCTTGGTGGATACAAGTTCTTGCAAGATGTAATACTTCTCCAAAGGATGGCAACATTGTATTGTGCATAAAGTTGTTAAGACTAGAATATCAAAACTTTGTAATAAGTGATATGATCATAAAGAGTGCAAAACTTTCAATTGTATATAAAGGAAAATGTTGACTTAAAATTTCAAATTTTACATTGTTGCATTGTTCAACTACAAATCTGGACAAGACTCAGTGTTTTATGTAAAGAGCAAAGACTATGCCAGTTGCAACACTAGTTCACCTTATGCAAAATTCTCTTATAAAATACTCTCTTAAAATACTCAGAATTTTTAAAATAATTTAGTAAGATATCTAAATAAGTTATTTTATAACAAATCATTTTAAATCCCTTATAAAAATACATTCTTTCTTTTAAATACTCCATCCAAACACTCCCCTAAGGTACATACGATGAGTACATTAAATGTATTTTTTCTGGTATTTTGTTATGGCTTATTGGGCCCAACATCAAAGCTCTGGCGCATTTTGTTATTTTGGCCCCTTTGTTAAGTAATTGAAGATTATCTATGCAATTTGATACGTCATTACGTACAGGTTGCAATAACATGAAAATGAGCCACTTGCTTTTACTTTTTAATGTCTTAAGGTATTCCCGTTTCTATTTCGATTCGGGTGGCAAGGCCATCAGCAACACTATATTTACATCTCATTGTGGCCAAGTAAGGGTGTAAGTAGGTGATTTGGTTTGGATTTTAGAAAAAAAAAATCTAAACCAATCAAAATTAATTGATTCGGTTTGGTTCGGTTTTCTTATTTTTTGATAGTCAAATTCGAACCGAATCGAATCAAACATCTATGGTTTGGTTTGGTTCGGGTGATCGAGTTGACCATTATTTTTTTTTTTAACACATGGAATCTATGAGAAAGAGCAAAGGAAGGAGATTTACCATGAGAGAGGGCTACGGTTGCCCTATTTTCTGGTGCAAATCAGTTTGAATAACCGGTTAGGGGAGCTCTCTAACTGATTATTTAGTAAGGCGGAACGTATTTGAGCGTAAGGTAATTGATTATGGATTGCTTATAACCGATTATGCAAGGCAAAATACATTTCTGCTTGAGTGAATGATCGATTAGGACAATGTCCTAACCAATTATTCAGTTAAAATAGAGAGCTCATGGAGAAGTCCTAACCGGTTAGCAAAAGTATATAATCGGTTAAACATCTTTAGAAAACAGATTATTAGGGACTTTAATTGATTATTGAAGAGTTCTAATCGGTTAGAGAGCTAATTAGAAATCATGTTTAGAGGTGAAAAACCTTTGGGGAGGTTTGGGAATGTGATTTTCGGTTGTTTTCTACAACCTTATGCAGAAAACCAACAGACTCCCTTAAACTAGAAAAATGAGTTATCCTGATAGCTGATGAGTTTGCCGTATAAATTGAGGTACAGACATCGGAATGACATGATTTTTGTGTCATTTTAAAGCTAAGACATAGGGTTACATGTGTTAAAAATTTCAAAATTTTCCACCAAGCCAATTAGTACCAATTTCTGTTTGAATCCAAGGCAGATTCTGCAGAAAATGCATTCTGGCAGCCAGTAAACCAGATTGCATAACTTCCTGCTCCGATGTCCGTTTCACATGAAACTAGTGGAATTTTAAAGCTAACATATAAGTTTTCTTGCCTAGAAAATTTCATAATTTTCCTATGTGTATTTTGATCCCAGTTGCAGTTTAAAGTCATGGCAGAAATGGGTAAACCAGTAAATCCTCTATTTTTGATTCTGCAAAATGTCACATAGCTTTAGATACGCTCAGCCAAAAGAGGTGAGGTTTATGGCATTGGAAAGATATGAGAGAGAGCTATCTTCCCATAAAATTTTAGAATTTTATGAGTTAGGATGCACATTTGGTGCAATCTTGAAAATCATCATTTTTAGGCAAAATTTGGAGGTGTTTTGGGATGGTTTGAGCCCTAGAAACACTAGTAACTCCTTTAATAGTTAAAGTTGAGTTAGATATGCAAGTTTTGTGGTAAATGCTTTACTCTCTTAATAAGTTGAGTTGAAATAAGATAGTAGCAATAGTGAGTTGGTTCCCTTAGGGTTGAACTTAGAGTTGGTTCCCTTAGGGTTGAACCTAGAGATTGGTTCCCTTAGGGTTGAACTTAGAGATTAGTTCCCTTAAGGTTGAACCTAGAGATTGGTTCCCTTAAGATTGAACCTAGAGATTGGTTCCCTTAGAGTTGAACCTAGAGTTGGTTCCCTTAGTTGAACCTAGAGATTGGTTCCCTTAAGGTTGAACCTAGAGATTGGTTCCCTTAGGGTTGAACCTAGAGATTGGTTCCTTTAGGGCTGAACCTAGAGATTGGTTCCCTTAAGGTTGAACCTAGAGATTAGTTCCCTTAAGTTTGAATATAGAGATTGGTTCCCTTAAGGTTGAACCTAGAGTTGATTCCCTTAGGGTTGAACCTAGAAATTGGTTCTCTTAGGGTTGAACCTAGAGTTGGTTTCCTTAGAAGACAAGAAAATAGAAGAGCAAGATTAAATTATTTTTTAAAGTTTTCAATTCAGAGCTTATGTAATTAATTATATTTGCTTTAAGTGTGTAAAAGTTGTATGTATAACACTTATATGTATGACTTTTAG
Organism: Ormosia semicastrata; assembly: GCA_029884595.1. Lineage (NCBI taxonomy): Eukaryota > Viridiplantae > Streptophyta > Magnoliopsida > Fabales > Fabaceae > Ormosia > Ormosia semicastrata. The sequence goes on along the minus strand of JAQQTO010000053.1, from coordinate 48,141,404 downwards.
ATATAGCTCTCCATAATTATTTATTTAAATGTTACGGATTAGTTAAAGATTAAGTTAAAAGTAACATGACTGATACTATTTATCCAGGTATATGTCTGTTACACTAGGGTATCAATATTAGGATGTTACACTTTTTATTTTACAATATGACATAATTAAAAGAAATATAACTTGAGCCTATGTAAAAGGGAACAGAACTCGAAAAGAATCAGGATCCTTCCATGCGATATTCCAAGTTTCTAAAATTAAGTCACTCTCATGAAAGAATCAGGATCACTTTGATTGTTAATTATTGTGGCCATTTTGTAACATAAGGTTGTTCTTCTGTCATAAAATATGGTCAGAAAATTATGCAGTATCAAATGAAGCAGTAGAAATGTAGAATATGTTAGAACTTGGATGAAAGAAAATGGTGTATGGCCTAGATAGCAGAGTAAACTGCAAACTGCACCAAAAAGAGGCATTAATAGATGCAATCAGCGGCAAACATCAATTCTAACAGAAACAAAACAAGAAGTTATAAAAAATACACTTAAACTCTCACCTTCAAGAGCAGAATTGTGGGGGATCCGAAAAAGTAACAGGTTTAAGAAGATATTTGCTTGTCCTCTTGGGTGAGCAATAGATTAATGCAAATCCACTAGAAATAAAAAGTAGAGTTGGTGAGATGCGTTTGCTTCCAAGAAAAAAAGTAGGAAACTTACGATGAGCCGAACAGCGTCAGCGGTGAGGGGCGAGCGCGAGCCGAGCAACGTCAGTGGCAAGCGGCGGCGGCGAGCTGAGCAACGACGGGGGGAAGGCCGTGAGGCAGAGGGTGAGTCTGGGTTAGGGTTCAGATTTGGTAAAAAATTGAAAGGCACGGTTTTGGTAAAAAAAAAAAAAAACACATATGTCTAATGTCTCTGTACGTGTACAGTAGTGGTTTGGTTTGGGTAGTTCTTCGAATTTAAAATTTTAAATCTGAGAACCGAACCAATTAAGCTCTCATTGGTTCAGATTTTACCCAAACCAATCAAAATACTCAAACCAAACCAAACCAATTTAATTGGTTCGGTTCGGGTTGGTCGGATTGGTCAAGTTATTCGAATCAATTTACACCCCTATAGCCAAGATTTACAAAACATAGGGTGCTAGTTCTGGTTTATGACAATTGGTAACTACTGTCACACACTGATGCCGCAACAGGCATTATCTTGTAAGAACTATATATTTAACATTGACCTTCTCACATAGAGTACATGGAATGGAACTGTAACAGATCCCGTGCTTTAAGTCCCTTGTTTCATTTATACATTGACAATGTATGTATGCATACCTACTTTATGCGAGTTGCAATGCTTCTTCACGTTTGATTTCAAACACCCTGATAAGAACATCTTCAACAACCTGTTTGAAATCCAAGTAAATACAAAATAGTATTAATCAAATTGAACTGGGTATCTTAGCTAAACCTGAGGATCACACAACAATTGGAGTTTAAATGAATATGATACAGCCCATTTGGATTAGCTACTTTCCTTTGAAAGCCTGAATTTAGATATAGCATCTTAATTTGCAATGGGAGCTGACAAAAAATTTATTACAAGCAGCAACTGTAGTGGAGAAAATCTCACAATGAGGATGAAATGCTATTACTTTTTCCAATTTACCGGCAAGAGAAATTACCTTGTCTGGCGTGGATGCACCAGATATTACACCAATTGTTATAGGACCCTCTGGCAGCCAGTTTTCTTTCTCCACCAGCTCACCAAGCTGATAGACGAAACATTAGGAAAGAGGTTATTTTTATTAGTAGTGAAGGCCGAAAAGAGCTAATAACAGTTGACGAGGTATAAATCCCTAAATCCATACTTACATTTAACTTGTATGCTATTCTGTTTCCAGGACCAATTCTTTGCTCACTGTCAATCCAATAAGAAGGAATTCCACGTTCCTCGGCTAATTTGCAGGTGTGATGTATTACTCGAGTTCCATCCACCGGCTACTAACATAAGATCCATATCTTTCTCCACCAGCTTGTACATAGCATCTTGTCACTCCTGAATGAAGATTCATTTTAACTGTTGATTAGACTGAACAGACATGTAATGGCCAGCAATTTGTCATAAATCCCTAAATACATTATGCATGCTGCTAGCTTATAACTGGCTTAACAAGTGTGGTGATCACATTTTAACTAATCCAAAATAAGCAGGAAAAGCAATGACTACAGAAGAGAGAAACTACCTGATTAGCATCACAAATTGTGTTGAAGCTTATGAAGTTCTCAACAATGTTTTCCACACCAAATTTGTGCATCATAGTTCTCTCCGCTAGTTTCCCTGTAAAATGAGCAGTAAAATAGATATCACAATTCACAAGCAATTATAAGGAGATAAAATGAGATTACGCAATAGTAACTAACCAATCTCTTCAGTCTCTCCTTTGAGCATGGTTGTCTGATTTGCAATGCCTACTTTTATCAGGTCACTGTCTAGATCAAAACCCTCAAAAACTGCAAATTTAAATTTAAATTTCTGCAAAAAAAAAAAAATCATTACAATGATTGCCACAGGATTTTGAAAACAAGATCAATCACATGACAAAAAATTTTACCTCCAAAAATGCATCTTTTGTTGAGCTTGATCCATTAAATTCATTTCACCACCAAGAATGTAATCACAAACATATTCAGCCTGAAATAAAGTTAACGAGTGTGTAAAATTTATGAGAAATTTCAAGTCGAGATATTCAACACCAGAAAGAAGGAAAAAAAAGTTGAGTATTAGCAGCTACTTAAGACAAACCTCTGCCATATTCTTCACAATAATATACTTTCCAGCAAAAGATGCAGTTGCTACAGTTCCTCTGGGCATATTTACCATGAATGATTGAGGCATAATCTCCTTTCTTATGCTTTTCAACAGTATCCCATACCTTCAAACATGTTTTTGAAGAAATCATCTCAATATCTGGTGATGCATGATTGCATGAATTGAATTAATGCAACTCAGTCCAATAGAAAGCCATCTCTGGTAATGAATACCTTCGAAATCATGGGCAAGTTGTATCAACAATTTGTACATTTTTCTCACTCAAAGTCAACATCTCATCCACTGCAGCTCCAAAAGCAGGCAGTACCACTACATCGCCCTTGCTGACAACATCAAATTGTTATTTCCCTTCCTCCACAGGAACATTCTGCACATCTCCTCTAGCCGCTGCATTAATAATAAATCAAGTTCACTAAGCAACATTGTTTATTACAGACATTGATACAAAAAATCTACCAAAACTGAGAAAGAGAAATATTTTAGGACTTGAACCAAATTTTACCAACTTCATGAACCACACGGTCTAAGTTCACCAGTACCAATCCAAACCTCAAACCTCTTCCCAGTGAAGATCACAGTCAAGAGCCCAAAAAAAATAAAAATTTAATAACATCTACTTATTTAAGACCCTCAAAAGTCAAAACCCTCAAGCAAGAAAAGGAGCCATCTCTAACTTTCAAGATAAAAGAAGTGCCAAAAAATACCCCCACTATGTAAGTGTAAAGGTAGATGCTATGATACACCTCAATATCTTTTGGTGTATCATACACTAAACTTTTTAATCGAAAATAACCGGTTGGCCGGTTTTATTTTAATTTTATGTTTTTTTTTCACTTCCACTCTCTATCTTCTCTCCACTCCCACCACCACCGTCTTTCCTCCCTCCACCTCTTCGACCCCATCATCACCACCTTCTTTCATGCCATGAGTTGCCTGTGAAACCTGCACCACCATTGCCATTCTCTCCGTTTTCCCTCGTCACCGTCGTCCCACACCGCTCCACCTTGTAGCTTCCTGGAATTTTAACAGTGACTGGGTTGTGGGGTGTTGCTCTGGCGGTGAACGGCACGGTGGCTCGTGCCGTCGTGGGTCCTGGCAGCATGGTGGTGCGGCATGGTGATTGGGTTTGAGGTTGACATAGGGAGACATGGTGATACTGGTTCGGTTGAGAATGGCATAACCAGGGTGCGCCACCACCCACCCACCCTCCCCTTTGCCTCTCCGACGACTACCATCAACCACCGACGAGCCAGATCTGGGCAAAAGGCTGGTTGCCAGATCTGGGCTCGATTCAGCCAGATCTGGGGCAAAGCGACTAAGCGTGGTGGCACAAGTTAGTCAATGGTGGTTCACGGCAGTGCACCGCCACTATTGCTCCATCGCGTCAGAGCCCGCCTCTCGACCACCATTTATTCTACTAGGCTGGCACTATTCCTGTAGAAGCTGAAAGCCCCCCTTTTTTGTTTCTTTCGTTCCTCTGCCCCTGAAACCATATGTGAAGGGCTGGTGTTGCGGTAGACAGCAGTAAGGGTTGGTGGAATTCACAGTGGCCAGATCTAGGCAACAATGGTTGGTGGCCAGTTTGTGATGGTCAGATCTGGGTCCGGGGTGATGACGACGTGGTTTGGGTTCAACAGGGGTGAAGACGATGGTGGTTATGGTAGAGGTTGAATCAGAGCCACTGTGTCCTTGCCACCTCCACACCGCCATCGGCTCCGGCGAATTGCCTCCTCCGGCGAGTTTGGGGTTTACCTATTGAGATGGTTCCTATCTTAAATCCTAACCAATGATTTTTTTTTATCACTAAGTCAAGGGCTTAAAACAATTGGTGTATCATACACCTTATTCTAAAGGGTATATATTAGACGTCCCCGAGTGTAACATAGCTAGAAAGTTATTATTACAAACATGTTTTCTATCCAAACACGAGTATCACAAATAATCAAACAAGGCATAAAAAAAAACTGGAGATCAGTGATGGTGACAAGAAACATCATTTATAAATTAAATCAATTTCTAAAATATTTGATTCCAAACATACACGAAAGAGACCTTATTAATAGTTGGATTGTTGATAATTTCATTGGTAAAGCCATATTGTTTCGGTAGGAAATCGCTTCCTGGCCTTGTAAGTAATCTGAACAGCCCTCTCAACTCCCCAACAAAAGCCATAAGTTTCAGCCAGCCTCACCATGACCTTGTCCCATCTATACTCATACCCATTTTTCTTCAAAGTCTTGATGATGTCACCTAAAAATTCCAGAAAACAGGATACACACAAATCACCATAGAGAGAATTTGGGATAAGATAGAGAAATTGAATTTCGGGATGCTTATTCTCTTCCACCTTTGCAGTTATAGTGAACGGGGAACCTAAATCTTTGTTTAAGGGTTAAAGGGGAGTAAGACTAGGAGATCCTTTATCTCCATTTCTTTTTACCATTGTGGTTGATGTGCTTAGCCATTTAGTGTCTAGAGCCGTAAATAATGGGTTGGTTAAAGGGCTAACTGCTAGTTCAGAGTAGGTTTTAGTCTATCATCTTCAGTTTGCCGATGACACAATATTCTTCTTGGAACTTGATGTTGACTATTTTGTTAATACTTTGACTATTTTGAGGTTCTTTGAGGTCATTTCAAGTCTTAAGATTAATTTGGCAAAAAGTGATTTGGCAGATGTGAATGTGGACAATCAAATTTTTTCCGCTTTTGCTACTTTACAGGTTCTCAAATTCTTCAGTGGCCTCTCACTTACCATGGGATTCCTTTGGGAGGTAATCCTTGTGCTATTTCCTTTTGAGACCTGGTGGTTTGTAAGATCTCTAAGTGGTTAGATTGTTGGAAGGGTGCCTTTTTCTCTTTGGGTGGTCGAATCATTTTAATTCAGTCTTGTTTGTCTAGTATCCCTCTTTACTTTCTCTCCCTTTTTCATATTCCTGTGGCTGTGGCTCAGAAATTAGAGAGAGTTATAAGGGATTTCCTCTAGTCGAGGGCAGAAGATTCTAGTAGAGACCACCTTGTTAGCTGGGAGGTTCGTTGTTGACTTAAGAAGGAGGGAGGGTTGGGTCTCAATAATTTGGTATCCAAGAACAAGGCATTGGCAACTAAGTGGCTTTGGCGTTTTCCTCTACCACCTTCTTCTTTATGGCATCATGTTATTCGAAGTAAGTATGGTTTGCATCCGAATGGGTGGGACACAAATTCTGCAAGTAGAGTTTCTCATGCTAGTCCTTGGAAATTTATCTCTCAGGGTCTTCCTTCCTTTAATTCTCTCTTATCCTTGCATCTAGGTGATGGCTCTCGTATTAATTTTTGGAAAGATATTTGGTTGGTACTATCCCTCTTTCTAAGGCTTTTCCAAGGCTATTTCGCTTATCTTTTTTTATAATGCCCCTATTTGCCAATTTTTTCCTCATAATAACTTCTCTTGGAGCTTTCATTTTTTTAGAAACTTGCATGATAGAGAGGTTAGTGAGTTAGAGTCTCTCTTGATTTTAATTGATTCTATTCATCATTCTTCTGTGCCTGATTCAAGAATTTGGATCCTTGAATCATCAGGAGTTTTCTCTTGTAAATCTTATTTTCAATTCTTGACTCAATCTCATAATAGAGATAGATTTCTCTTGGATAAACCCATCTAGAAATCCAAAGTTCCCTCAAAGGTTAAAGCTTTTGTCTAGACTGTTACTCTTAACAGGATTAACACTAATGACATGCTTTAGAAACACAAGCCTCTCACTGCTTTGTCTCCAAATATGTGTATTATGTGTGGTTCTGATTTAGAATCCAGGACTCATCTCTTTTTGTATTGTTCTGCGGCTAATTATCTTTGGAATAGACTATTTGAGATCTTTAGAGTCTTGGGTTTGCCCGATGGATTTACATCTTTTTCTCCTTACCTTCAGAACTTTTGGGGCTCGTAAAGATGCAAAGATCTTATGGCAGTGCTCTATTTATGCTATTCTTTGGTGTATTTGGTTAGAAAGGAATGCTAGAATCTTCAAGGACACTTTTTTTACTCTAGACTTCATTTGGGATAAGGTTACTCTTTTGGCATCCCTTTGGTGTTCTACTCATGGTCTTTTTAGTGGTATTTCTTTGGTAAACATGCAAAGGGATTGACATCCCTTGTTGTATGATTTTCCCATATAGGTTTTAGTTGTTTCTTTTCTTTTTGTGAGGATTCCTTATCCTCTTTCTTTGTACTATCTTCTTCTCATCTAATAATCTTTCTTTTTTTATAAAAAAATAATAATGAGTAAACTGGCATTATAGTCCTTGATTTAAATTATATTAGGATTTAGCACTTAAATTAGAATTAGGATCCTCTTATGTTACTCACTAACCTGAGAAGGTCAAATAAACGAGAGAAAAATATAAAAGCAATTATATAGTAAGAATTATCATTATTTCTGTATGACTCATTTGTTTTGCCTTTGTGTCTTTCTCTCTCGGAATATGAACTTGTACATGATCCCTATAATTTAACACTTTTTATGTTACTCTTTTTGCGATATCATCAGGAATAACGTGAAACTAAGTTTGAATATATTTTAAATCAGGTACTAAATTGCGAACGAAGTACATTTTGAAATATCAAAATATTCAAAATAGCAGAGAACAAAGCATAGCACTAATTTTAAGCTAATTACCATGAAAAGAAAAGAAAATGATTTTTTCACAAAAAAAAGGATCAGAAAAATTAAGAATCCAAACAAATAGCCTCAGTTAGTTTGAAAGTAATAAACTTTGTATACATGCTGGTATTGTTTAGTAGTAGATACTGAGATGTAGCTGAGATAGGCACGTCATATTTGTTTCCTCCTCGCGTAGCAATAGTAAAGCGTGTTGAACTGAGGAGGTTGGTACCTGCAAAGGGACTCCAATACTCAAGTCAGGCTGTGCACAAGTAGGATTATGCTGTATGTAATAAGTTACCTGTAGAAGGTGATTGAGCTTGGTATTTATAGAGTGCAATTAGGGTTTAGTCTCCCTTAATTGTAGCAGGAAATCCCTATAAGATCAGAACATTAATACTGCAGTTATGAGCAACTTGAGGCGGTTATGGGCACTATAATTTCACAAGATCATGATTGGCAGTTACAAATATCTTGAGATTTATCCTGTGCACAGTTATCGTGATCCTAATGCATTTGTCTAATGCCGTAATCCGATGTATGTGGTACCGTGGTCTTGACAGCGTCTGGTGCTTAGTTGGGATGTTCATGGCAGATTTGGGGGGTATACGTGCCAGGTTGGTTCATTTACCATAGTACAGATCACGGTCCAGAATAGTTACCCCCAGCTTGGAGCTTAGATGGGACAACTAAGTGACAAGACATCTAAGTGTGATAGGAGCATATAGCACGCAGTGGACAAAAGGATCCAAGTCAAAGTTAATGTCGGATCTCATGATGTTTCAAAAGGATCGAGGTCCATAATACACCGTAATATGCCCTCGAGTTCATAAGTAAGGTTAGGATCTGTATGGGATCGCTCCACTCACGTCATTGACTCCTTTATCCAGGGTATGTCATCGGTTGCTCCCATATGTAGTACACGGGATCTATCTTTTTGTCCTTCCTTGCAGCCTTTGTTCTGTAATTTGTGGCAGTTTGAGCTTACTTAGGAACTGTCGCTTTGACTATTGGGAATTAAAACTTCTTTTAAAAGGGATAGTAGTTTCATGTTATTTCCAAACTACCCGCTACTCTCGTGGCCAATCAGAGAGAGGAAACATTAAAACGTGGCTTCGATTGAGCAAACAGATTATCTTCTTAGGGGCCAATCAGAATGTTTTATTCCTTCTATAAATAAGAAATGTTTGCATTGAGACTGACATTCCTTTTGTTCGTTAGTTCTTTGGTTTTGTTTGAAAGTGATCTATTTCCAGAAAATGATCTTTCTCTTATTTCTTGTACGCATGTGGAGAGCTTTGCCCCCATTTAAAACCATCTTCTTGTCCTTCCTGAAATCTTTAAAGGTGTTCTCTTTATTGCCGCTAGTTTCTCAAGTGGAGACCTTTCTTTCTTGGCATAATGGCTTGGTGAGGACCAAGTGATTGTCCTATATGGGCTGGCCAACATGCATCTGGACAACATTCTCTTACCTGCTATTGAATCTCAATGATCATGGATGAAACAATATTCTATTCCTAAATTAAATCACCTATTTGGTCATTTAGTTGAATTAATTAGGAATGCATTAAGTCTCAATTCAAGAGATGAACTAACATACTTATTAATTCTATTAGTAGGAAAAAAATTGATGTTTAGTCATTCACCAATCTAATCTTAGGCTTACCATATAGATCCACTCATTGAATGCGGATGGTCACCGGTCAAACAATGAATTAACACATGCTAAAAGTGATCAAGTAATGACAAGAATGCAAGCAATATGATAAATCCTAAAAGAAATTACTTTAATCAAATTAGAAATCAAACACAAATAATTAGAAAAAACAAGATCCCCCATAGCCCTAGCTATGGGCTTAGCTACTCATGTTCAATGCAAACAAACTCATATCAGAATACAAACCCATGGAAAGAAAACCCAAAGAAAAGGAAAAACTAGAGGGAAAAAGAAATCAAAATCCCTTTTACAGTGATTATGATTTTCTAGCCTTCAAGAATTAAATCCTCTCTTCGAAGTCGTCCTCCAAGGTCTACTGTCGCAAAAGTGTTCTCTCAAGATTAGGGATTTTCTACGTGATGTGCAAAGTGTATTCCCTAGTGTGTTGAGTTTGGTGTAACTTTTCTAATTTATAGAAAAAAAATGTGTTCTGTTACGCGACCAGCGCCTAGGTGCTGGTTCATAGGCGCTCAAGCGTTGAGCCATTTAAATCAAGACCTGTTGTGTGACATTCTGCGCGCTCAAGCGCTCAGGCACTAGGTCAGTGAATCACTGCTGCTGCATACACTTTCGGTGCTCAAGCGCTCCACTAGTCAACGGTCAAGCGCTGAACACTGATGAAAAATTCCTCTTTTCCTTGCTTCTTCGAATATCCAGTATTCTCCATGTGCAATTACTGTCAAAAACACAAAAAAAACACATGTAATAAGCACAAAATTAAAGAATAATAAAAATATGAGAAAACTTGAGAATAAAGTTTAATAAAAAATACCAAAAAAGGATGAAAAATCAAGGAATTGAACTCTAAACATATGATATATTAAAGGTTCATCAACTCCCCCACACTTGAGCTTTTCTTGTCCTCAAGCAAAGAATAGAAATCAACAACAAGATCAAACTCAACATCCAAAAACATGAATCAAGGAAAATTTTATAATTTAAAAATTCAAGTTCAACAATCAAATCCAATCAAGTAAGATCATTTAACACTTAAAACAATTAGAGGCTTGAGTCTAGCTTGCAACTTTTCTCTTCACCAAACATCTGAGATCACTCATCTTTCCATCGCTCAAGTGTTTAAGAAAAAAGAAATCACTCAAATTTCTCTTGAAAAATGCAATACCATAGTCTTGTTTATCAATCTCATCTCCACTTCCAAGTTCACATGTAACAAAAGAATCAAAAGGACTTCCTTTGGTTGTAACGGGGCCAAAGGTATAATGAAAGGTAGAAAAAAGATAAATAAGGGTAAAGAATGCTCATGGATAAATCGATACAAAGCAGAATCAGGTTAAAAAGATGATAAATACGGCATAATGCGTAAGGATATAATAGATTCTCACTTTCAACCCAATATTCTCATTATTCTCCAACAATAATTCTTTTCTCTTTTTTGCTTTTTCTTCTTTTGCCTTTCTTTTTTTTTCTTTTTTCTTTTTTTTCCCTCAACTCTTTAAGATAAAAGCAACCTTTAATAACTTTTCAATCAACACATCGGATGCTCCAAAGAATTCAACTTGATTTTTTAATTGGGTATTCAAAGAAATCAATTTAGGTTCAAATGGGGCAACTAAGGGATTATTTTATTAATACAACTCTGAAAGTCAAAAAAGAATAAAGCCTAATTGTCTTAATTATATTCAACTCTGTATGTGAATCATTAAAGTCTCAACAAGATATCAAAGCAAGTTCTAGCGCACATCAATCAAGAGAAAACTCACTCCAAAAGAAAAATAGGATTTTGTTTATGAAAAATCTAATCATTAAAGCTCAAAACTCATTTTCTGGCTAGAGTTAATATAGAGAACAAAAACAACCAGACATGACTAATTTTCAAATAAGATGCTAAATTTCACTTTACTTAATTGAATAAGATTGCTTCACACATTATCAGCTCATGAGTAATGGAATCCCTTTTAAAACATATATCTATCAACTCAGAATAAATCAAGACATCAATACACAATTCTTGCTTGATTATCAGCAATACTTAAGTGTTTATAAAAAAAATTTACACAAAATTTGTAAAAGTACCCCCACATTTAAGATAAACATTGTCTTCAATGTGGAAGAAAACAAAATAAAAATGTAAAGAAAAGAACAACACAACCTGATTATAAGTGATACAATGTCAAGCTTAGAAGAAGTACAAGAGTCAGCGCTGCAACAGAATCTGAAAAATCCCAAAACACGTGAGTAGCATCTAAAAGAAAAACAAAAATAACAAAAATAACAAAAGCAATTAAAGTAAGATAAATAAAGAAGAAACACAGGTTGCCTCTTGTGAAGTGTTTGTTTGACGTCATTAGCTCGACGTTGCCTTTTTCAGATAAATCAAGGTGGCTTAAAGTAAGAGAAATAGAAGGACGCCTTCTTCATTTCAAAGTAGTGATTCTATCTTTCATCAATGGTCTTAGGAATGCTTCCAGCAGCATTTTGAACTTAACAATAGCTCGGTTGTCCTAATTGCGCCTTAACTCCACTAGGCCATGGTGGTCTCACTCAATCAACATATTAATGATCAATCTATAATGGAGCATGGATCATAGGAGGACCTTTCTCTAGTTCAACAACTTGGATTTTAGGAAGGTTAACATCCACATTATATGATAGTGAGGGGTTTTTGATAGCTAAGGCTTCCTAATTCTTAGCTTGAACAAAATTGATAGGGGCATGGAGATTTAACAATGGGGAAGATTTAGCTTCCCTAAAGACATTGATGGTAGCATAATCTCCATCCACTCTCAAAATAAGCTCACCCTGATGTACATCAATCATGGCTCCTGAAGTTTCTAGAAACGGTCTTCCAAAATGAGAGAAATATCAACATCCTCTTCCATATTCAGCACCACGAAATCAACTGGAAAAATGAATTATCCATCTTCACCAAAACATCCTCCACCACACCACGAAGGTAAGTGATAGATTTATCAGCTAACTGTAATGAAATGTTGATGGGCTTTAGTTCCTGCATTCCCAATTTCTTGAAAATAGAGAAAGGCATCAAATTTATATTAGCATCCAAATCATATAATGTCTTCTCAAAATAGGAGTTACCAATAGAACAAGGAATAGTAAAACTCCCTAAATATTTTAATTTTGGTGGTAACTTCTTTAAGAGAATGACGAAGCACTCCTCATTTAAACATGTCATCTCAAAGTCCTCAAGCTTGAGTTTCTTTGTAAGTATTACCTTTAAGAACTTCGCATACTTAGGCATTTAAGAGATGACTTCAACAAATGAAATGCTAATTTATAATTTTTTGAACATCTCCAAGAATTTTGCAAATTGCTTATCCTGTTGGGTATTCTTGAGCCTCTGAGGGAATGAGATGGATGAATTTTATGGCTTACTTACTTGTGCCATGGAAGATGCTTCAATTGCCTTCTCCTTTTCTACAATGATTGACTTATCAAGAGTATCTTCATGCTCTTGAATTTGCTCCTCTTTGTTCTTAGAAAGATCCCCAAGCTCCTTACCATTTCTCAAGGTAATTGCCTTCATATGTTCCTTCGAATTAGACTCGGCAGTACCAGGCAAAGACCCTGGTGCCCTTCTTGACATCAAAGTGGCCAACTGGCTGATCTGAGTCTCTATGCTCTTCATTCTAGCTTCTGAATTCTGCATGTACTTCATCACAAGATTTTCAAAATTTTGCTTCTCTACAAATGCTTAGAAACCTGGAAATGGTTGTGGCGCTCTCTATTGGCTCTGGTGATTGCCCTGTTGATTTTTTCATTTGAAATTATGGGGGTCCCTCTAACTAGGATTGTACGTATTAGCATATAGATTGTACTGTTGTTGGTTAGAATTACCCACAAAATTTGCTACTTTAGGCTCAGGGGCAAAAAGACTACCAACTTGACAGTTTAAACCAATATGACCCTGTCCTCCACATGCTTCACAAAAGATTGGTGGGGCCACACTATTTGTTACCATCAGAGTCTCAACCATCTTTGTCAAAGCTTCCAATTGACTCAGAATGGTTGTAGAAGAATGAACAGCATGCACTCCTACTTATTTCTTAAGAACCTAACGCTCATTTTGCCATTGATAACTGTTTAGCACTATTTCTTCAAACAGTGCTTGGCTTTCAATAGGTGTTTTCCTCCAAATTATACCTCCTGCAGTGGCATCAAGGAGTGAATGGTTGGCAGGCGACAAATCATTGTAAAAAGTTTGTACTTTCTGCCATACGAGAAATCCATGATGTGGACATCTCCTCAACAACTCTTAAAAGTGCTCCCAATCTTCATAAAGAGTGTCCATGTCAAACCGTACAAAAGAAGATATGTTATTCCTTAACTTTGCAGATTAAAGAAGGAGGAAAATACTTAGCCAGAAATTATTGTGTCAACTGATCCATGTAGTGATATAATCCCTTGGTAGTAACATTAACCATTGACTTGCTCTGTCCCTAAGAGAGAAAGGAAAGAATCGTAATCGGATTGCATCGTTTATCACCCCATTGTACTTTATAGTATCACACAACTGCAAGTACCTGGCTAAATGCTGATTAGGATCATCCGAAGGTAATCCACCAAACTGAATAGAATTCTGAATCATGGAGATCAATGCTGGTTTGATCTCAAAATTGTTAGCCACCATAGCTAGTCTTATAATACTCCCTCCATATCCTTCAGCAGTGGGCATGGAGTACTCAAGCATAGTCCACTCTGCTGGGGTAGCTCTTTCTTCACGATTCACCTCAACTACTAGTTGTCTCTCCATCCTATTTATATCTTCCATCACAGCTTTAATATAAGATTACTTCCTTAACCTGCGAGCTGTTCTCTCAATTTCTGGATCAAATGCCAAATTAGGCAATTGAGAACGAGTAAGCATAAAAAAATATATGAGGTGACAAATTAATTAAAAATAAAATAAAAATGAAAATAAAATAAAATAAAATAAGAAATAAAATAAAAAGGTGTCTAAATTAACTAGAGCTTTTCGCTTCTAATATTACAAAAGTTACTCCCCGGTGTCGCAACCGTCCCGAAGGGCGCCGCGAAAATAAAAAGAACAGGGAGGAGAATACATCGGGGTGTTGGGAATCACCACCAATCGCTTTATCCATTAAATGGAATGGTGCAATTGGACACCTAAAAGATGGTCTGCGTTTTAGAGTTCATGGTACGGGAGTTGATTACAGGTAGGGAAGGTGTTAGCACCCTACACCGCCCGTTTTAAGAATGGTTACCTATTTAATTTAATGCTATTTGCAAGATTAATTAAATTAGTCCTTTATTATAAAAAAGAATTATTTTTGTTTTTATTTTGATATGTCCCCATTTTGTCGAGTATGTTATCAAAGATGATAAATGACTAAGACGTGGAATGGGTGGCTAAATGGGCATTATTTTGGAACAAAATTTAAGTCTGCAACATATTATATAAAAGTGGTGAATTGAAATTGTGTAAATTTTGCAAAGAAAATAATTTTCAAAATGTTTATTTTTGATGGGATAAAATGATTTAAAATGAATTTTTGCAAAGAAAGAAAAAAATTATTTAAAAAAAAAAGACAAAAAAGAATTTTTTTTTGAACTCACCACAATCATAATGTTGAGAATATGCAAAATTATTCACTTTTATTTGAATATTTTATTTTACAAAAAGAAAGTTATCTTAGTTTCTAAAAAGAGATTGTATTTTAGTTTACATAATTATTTTAATTTTTATGTGGGGATTAGACCTCACCAACGCTCCTGGAAAGATCCAATATAAAGCCTCAAAATTATCAGAAAGAGTGTATTTGATCAGCGCTCCGATCCTCTCCTAATTTTTCCGTCATCGGCTAGTTTTGAATTGTTTGATTAATACATTAATATAAAAAGAAATGAGTTAAATTAAAATACAAGAAATATGAACCCCAAATTAAATAAATACAAATCAGGAAAAAAATAAAAAAATAAAAACCCCAAACTCTCTCACTCAAATCCAATAAACCAACATTTTCCAAAATCTAAAACCCATTACTGCTGACCCAAAACTTTGACTCTTCAACCTAATAATAATAATAATAATATGAAGAGAAAAATAGAAAGCAGAGAACGAACAGGGGAGACACACTACTGGAGGAGTGACGGCACAGCAGCTTCGTGAGGGGATTCGACGGCGAGGTGCGATGCCTCTCACGGCGGTGCACGGCTGGACGGTTGGTGGGTCGCGCATGTGGCTCGCGGGTCTTGGGTGGCAGGTGACGACGCAAGGTCATATAGCAGAGTGGCGAGGTGGAGTGCCGACGACGGGGCAAGGGGCGACGTGGACAAGGGAGACAGTGAATCGATCTGGGCTACGAGCAGCGGTGGAGCTCCGGCAAGGTGCGACGGTGCCGGATCTGACGAGATCGGGTTCGGAATGCTGTGGGAACGTGACGGTGGTGGCCGATTCGTGGAGCACGTCGCAGAGGAGATAGAGTTCCGGTTATTGTGCAACGATGAATGGCACGTCTGAGTCACGGTTCTGCGAGTGGGTGCTTCACCGAGGTTGACGGTGGAGGAGCGGGACGTTGCTGGGCATTTGACGGCACTACGCAGTGCGCGACCGGAGTGTGCGGTGTGATGCGGTTCTGGTTGGGTTTGGGTTGTGGTGGAGGTTGTGATTGGTTTGAATTCTTGATGGGTTGTGATTGTTGAGGGTGGTGGTAATGGTGATGATGATGAGGTGAGGATAGAGGGGCATGTTTAGAGGGTGATTTGATAGTGATTGGGTAACTTTAATGGTTGGTTTGGGTGGTTAATGGAGGTGGCTTGGTGTTGATGAAGATGGAGGAGGCCGAGATGGTGTTATGGTGGCTTGATTGAAGGTGGTAGAAGAGGGAGAGTGGTGGTATGTGGAGGCAAAATGGTGAGAAAGGTAATGGGCGTGGTGGCTGTGTGGAGGTTCTTGTGAGAGTGAAGGTTGGAGTAAGGGGGTTTTTATGTCTTGTCTGTGTAGCTCTCTATTTTTTTTTTTTTGAATGATTTCCCTTCCCCTTTGATTTGTCTGCTTGAGATTTATAATATTCAATAGCCAAACCTTTCGTTTCTGAATAATGATTAGAATGCCAAAGGAAAAGAAAAACTGTTGAAATTTATATTTCTCAATCATGATTGGAAAGCAAACGGAAAAGAAAACTATCAGAAGCCTTTAATCCAATTCAATGCAGCTGTTTGTGGAGGCTAGGGTTGCAGCAGCAGGAAGAAGGAAGTTGGGTTATGGGTTGAGAAGAGAATTGGGTCATGGGTTGACCTGTACAAAGCTTTTTTTTATTTTTTATTTTTTATTTTTTTTTCTTTTTTCTTTTTAAAAGAAAGAAATTTAAATTAAATAAAATAAAAATAAAATAAAATAGACAAAATTGGGTATCAACAGCTGCCCCCCTTTGTTTTACATTTAGAATAAATGAAAAACAAAGGAATTGATTCAATTTTGTCCATGAAAAGGTAAAAACTTGCAGATTCAGGTGTCTGCTGAAGCTTAACAGAACACTTAAAGCAGAAAAAGGTAAAAAGCTTGTGGGTTTGGGTGTTCGCTGAAGCTTAACTAAAAACTTGAAGCAAAAAAACGTAAAAAGTTTACGGATTCGGGTGTCCGCTAAAGCTTAATTGAAAACTTGAAGCAGAAAAGCTTAAAGGCAATGGGTGCGGGAACCCAAAAACCCAAAAACAATGAGTGTGAGGACCCAAAAGATAAAAAGCTTGCAGAATCAGGTATCCGCCAAAGCTTGACAAAAAACTTAAAGCATGAAAAGGTAAAAAGCTTGCGAAGTTGGGTATCCGCTGTAGCATAACAAAAAGGTAGGAAAACTTGCGGAGTCGGGTATCCGCCGAAACTTAACAAAAAACAAGCATGAAGATAAAAAGCTTGCGGAGTAAGGTATCCGCCAAAGCTTGACAGAAAGCTTAAAACATGAAGATAAAAAGCTTATGGAGTAGGGTATCCACCGGAACTTAACAAGAAACTTAAAAACAAATGGGTACAGGGACCCGAAAACATAGAACAATGGGTATAGGAACCCAAAAAGGTAAAAAACTTACGGAGTCAGGTATCCGCTGAAACTTAACAAGAACAAGGTAAGAAACTTACGGAGTCAGGTATCCGTTGAAGCAATGGGTACGGGGACCCAAAAAGGTAAAAAGCTTGCGGAGTCAGGTATCCACTGAAGCTTAACAAAAACAAAGTAAGAAGCTTACGGAGTCGAGTATCTGTTGAAGCTTAACAAGAAACTTAAAAAACAATGGGTACGGGGACCTGAAAACATAAAACAATAGGTGCAGGGACCAGAAAAGGTAAAAAGCTTGTGGAGTCAGGCATCCGCTGAAGTTTAACAAAAACTTAAAAGCAATGGGTACGGGGACTCGAAAACATAAAACAATGGGTGCGGCGACCCGAACACATAGAACAATGATTTTTGTAAATGCATGTGATGCCAGAGATGGTGCATGATGCAATTGATACAATAAATGTGATACGAAGGACAATGCATGTGATGCCAGAGGCGATGCATGTGATGCCAGGGGACAGTGCATGTGATGCAATGGATGCCCTACTACAGAGATTTTGCACATTAGGGCTTTAATTGAGTCGCTCTTGGTTCCACAACCCTTAAGGACTTTTCCCCACAACGGGTTCGAGATTGAACAGGAACATAATTCATTGATTGGCCTTATAATTTGTTTGGTTATTCCTTCTTTTCTAACCATTACTCTTAAAGAGCCTTGAGCCAAAAAGCTTTATGTAGTGAGCCTTGAGTCAGAAAACTTATGCAGTGAGCCTTGAGCCAAAAAAGTGAATGTACTTGAGAAAAACATCTTTTGGCAAAGTTTTGAACCAAACTCTTCTTTGAACCGACCAAACCCATATTCAAATGGGATCATTGCCAATCTCATCTTGTTCAAATTTCTCTTCATTAGATATGGCTTGTGTAGAAGCTTATGACTTCCTTTTCCAGAGATTCCCATTTCTACCGGACATACTTTAATCTGAATTATCAATTGAGGATGTCATTCCCTTCATCGATTGAAATCTAGAGCTCCTTTGGCTTGAGTTGTTCAACAAGAGATTATCATTAGATGGTTAAATTGTACTATTGTACTCATGTTCACCCAACCAGAAGCATCATGTACCAGATATGCATTAATTCAAAAGTACAACATGAAAGAGATTTACTAACTGACAAACCTTTTTTGATTGATTTTGGGAGTGTGACTACACAAAGAATATTTACAAAGGAAAAAAGAAAACACAAGAAGTGGAATAGTACGAAAGCCAAGAGTTTTTTTTTCTTTTTTTTCTTTTTTTTTTTTTTTGGTTTGGATGTGATTGATCTTTACTTGACAAATGGACATCATGACCATTGCTTTATTAGGTATCCACAAAAATCTACCCTCATGTATGATATCAAATGAATTTGACTCAGAATATGTCATTTGAGAACAAAGATGTTTTAGTGTAGGCCATTTGACAACAAAAATTGTCCCAGTGGGGAACTTGAGAATAAAATTTTTGCCCAAGTGTAAGGCCAAATAAAATAAAGCAAACTGCCCTAGTTTAAAGCCGAATTGAAAAGGGTAGAGACTTGCCCCAATGTAGAGCCAAGTTGAACCAAAAGATTTGTCCCAGTGTAAGGCTAAATTAAATAGTGTAGAAATTTGCCCCAATGTAGAGCCATATTAAACCAAAAGAAAACATGCCCCAGTGTAGGGGCAACTTGAACAGGGTAACAACTTGCTCTAATGTAAGTCTTTTTTTTGTCTTTTTTTTAAGGAGCAAGGATTACAAATTCAGTAAGGTATGAACCTTTTGTCTCAAAATTAAAGTCAATGAAAATGAAAACAACCCTTCATTGATCAGAATGGACTTTTTAACGCTTGTAATGTGGCCAAGGTTAGGGGTTATGAAAAGAATGGTATAAAACTCAAACAAGTGTTTAAAGGTTAAGTGGGACCAAGGATCCTTGTTCAAACTTAAACTTTGTCAATTGCTTTTGCACTCTCAAGCACACTTTTCTCTTATTGTTCTTTTTCATCCTTATTCAAACTTAAACTTTGTCAATTTTTTTGTTTTTACTTTCCGCCCCTTTCACCTTTTCTTTCTTTTCTTTTTTTTCATTATGCTTCAAAATAGTCATTATGGCAATCAACCCCTTTTTTTGTGTTATCCTCTAATGTAGAGGTGATCCTTGTCCAGGATTTATTGAAGAAAACTTTCAAGCTCAAAATAGGACAACGAGGGATAATGAATTCTTGTGAGAGATAGAGAAAGATGGCCAATCCTCATTTCAAATTTTGATTGCTCATTTTTAAAAAAATTAATTTAGAGATAAAAAGATAATACACACTAAGTGATTATTTATTTGTTCCCTTTATTTCTTTTTTTTCTTTTTTCTTTTTTCTTTTTTTGCTTTTTTTTTTTTACAAAGAACACCTGCACACATGAGCCTCATGACCACAAAAATTTTTCAAAATGAAAGTCCTATGGGATCCAAACCAAAAGAAAGCAGGTAAAAGGAAGAAAAGAATGATAAGAAAGATTTGACAAGAACATGAATGCCAAGAACGTAGGAAAAAGAAATAAGGTATGCTGAGATCCATGTAAATCCATCACATTAATGCTTCAAGAAAGTTCACATAAGTTCAAAAACCAAATGATTTTAATGATTGAACAAGCATGTGGTCAATACAATTAAACTATCATTTCATGGTAACAAATTGGTAAACAAATCAGAATACTAGTCGCTCAGAAATTTTCCAGTGCTGGAGGACTCCAAGGTACGGTTCATTCTTGACGGTTAGAAAAATGAATCACCACTTGATCGAACTTTCTAAGGTTGCCCCTGATCGACCATTGTAAGCAATCACTCCTATTGCAGATGGGCATGTGTAGAAACCTTCTGACAATGCCTAGTGAATTAGGTAATCGTTGTCATCCATGAGTTTTCTTGAAACTTCATTTAACTCATTCAACCTTAAGTCCACCCTTAGTTGGTTCAACATTTGTCCATACTTTCCTGCCATCATTCATTTGATGCAATCTTCCCTTTTTCATTTTGTTTTCAATTCTTTCACCAATTATCACAATATCTGAAAAAATCGATGACACACTTCTAATCATATGACCATAGAATGGTGCGTGTAGTGTATCAGTGAACATAACAACCATCTCTTTTTTTGACAAAGAGGGTTCCACTTGTGTAGCCATTTTCCTCCACCTCTGAGCATATTCCTTGAAGGTCTCAGCATCCTTTTTAGACATACTTTGTAATTGCATTCTATTTGGTGCCATGTCAATGTTGAACTTATACTACTTTACAAAGGCATCAGCTAAATCCTTGAAACTCCTTATACGGGCACGCTCAAGATGTGTGTACTAATTCAAAGTTGTCCCAGTTAAACTGTCTTGGAAGAAATGGATTAACAGTTTGTCATCGTGAGCTTGTGAAGCCATCTTGCGAATGTACATTATCAAGTGATTCTTTGGGCAAGCAGTCCCCTTATATTTATCAAAATTTGGGACCTTAAACTTTGGGGGAATGACAATATCTGGGACAAGGCAAAGTTCTAAAGCATTTATAAGACCATAGACACTTGCTCCCTCTATGGGTCGAAGTCTTTCTTCAAGAACTTTTAATTTTTTCTTGGATTGAAGGCCTTCAGTTGAAGGGTTCAACAGAGAAGTACTAGCGATCTTATGAAGTAAAGACTGTGGCATGTAAAAAGGAAGTTAGGCCTTAGTCAAGCTTTGTGGCTCTGAAGTAGGTATTACCAATGATGAACCGCTCTCAAGAGGGTTGGTAATTTGTGACGGCATAAAACCAGGGGAAAGGCCATATAGTGGAATAGAAACAAGGTACTGAGAAATCTCACTGGTATTTGGCTGAGATCCTTGGGTAGTGTTTGGAGGGTTTGAAGTTGTTATGATTATCAGTGCACTGCCCTCAAGAGTATTGGTGGCTAATGGTGGCACATAACCAGGTGGAAGGCCATATGGTGGGAATAGAGATGCATGTATTTCAGGATTATTTATGTAGATGGTGAGTGGCATCATGCCCCTTGAGAGGTGACACTAGGATACTGCCAAGGAATTGGCGTAAAGTCAGGTGGATGAGCAGGCATGGTTGAAGGATCATTATTTGCCCTTGAAGGAGTCCCCTCTGTGTTCTTCGTTTTTTCCAGAATTTCTAAGATCTTGGCCATTTGTTCCTTTAGCTGACTTACTTCACTTCTCAACTCTTCTTGTGACTGCCCCAGTTCATCCATGACTTTTGATTGAGAGCGAGTCCCTATACGGGTGTCGTGGAGACAATTTTTTTTGTATTATTATGAATATGATAAAAAAATGCAAACATAAGTACAATAAAACAAGAGTAAAATTATGCATGCGGAGATATGGTCCTAAGCTTGGCACCTGTCCTAAAAGATGGGTTCTATATACCATGGTAGCTCTAAGGTTATTTCAGCAAGTGATAGCTTTGGTTCTAGACCCCTATCAGACAAAAGGTCCTCAAATTGCCCCTTACTGTCACCAACACTTTGGCTAGCAAGAGTCCTCCATCCTCACCCATGATAGGTTACAAGCGGAAAGAGTTCAATTTGAGTGAGGGGTTTTCATGTGCCTAACCAGAGACCAAAGGTCTCATAAAGCAACACTACTTCGCCCTCTATCTAAGCCTACAAGGTACTGAGCTTGGGTATAGAGCTTGTGTGTGCAGGTGTAAATAAGAAAATATGCAAGCAAATTTATTTACAAAGCAGAAATGTAATACACATAATGCAAACAAAATGTACAACGATATGAAACAAATAACAAATAAACAAATAAAACAAAAAATGGACCAACATAATTAAAGAGCAAATCATATAAGATTAAAATAAGGTTTAACCCATGATGTCCCTGGTGGAGTCGTTAGCTGTCGCAACCATCCAGAAGGGCGCCGCAAAAATAAAAAGAACAGGGAGGAGAAGACCTCGGGGTGTTGAGAGTCGCCACCAATCGCTTTATCCATTAAATGGAATGGTGCAATTGGACACCTTAAAGATAGTCTGCGTTTCAGAGTTCGTGGTCCTGGAGTTGATTACGGGTAGGGAAGGTGTTAGTACCCTACACTGTCCATTCTAAGAACGGTTACCTATTTAATCTAATGTTATTTGCAAGATTAATTAAATTGGTCCTTTATTAAAAAAAAGAATTATTTTTATTTTTATTTTGATATGTCTCCATTTTGTCGAGCATGTTATCAAAGATGATAAATGACTAAGACATGGAATGGGTGGCTAAATAGCCATTATTTTGGAACAAAATTTAAGTCTGCAACATATTATATAAAAGTGGTGAATTGAAATTGTGTCAATTTTGCAAAGAAAATAATTTTCAAAATGTTTATTTTTGATGGGATAAAATGATTTAAAATGAATTTTTGCAAAGAAAGAAAAAAATTATTTAAAAAAAAGACAAAAAAGAATTTTTCTTTTTGAACTCACCACAATCATAATGTTGAGACTATGCGAAATTATTCACTTTTATTTGAATATTTTATTTTACAAAAAGAATTTTATCTTAGTTTATAAAAAGAGATTGTATTTTAGTTTACATAATTATTTTAACTTTTATGTGGGGATTAGACCTCACCAGCACTCTTGGAAAGATCTAATATAAAACTTCAAGATTATCAGAAAGAGTGTATTTGATCGGCGCTCCGATTCTCTCCTAATTTTTCCGTCATCGGCTAGTTTTGAATTATTTGATTAATACATTAATATAAAAAGAAATGAGTTAAATTAAAATACAAGAAATATGAACCCCAAATTAAATAAATACAAATCAAGCAAAAAATAAAAAAATAAAAAGCCCAAACTCTCTCACTCAAATCCAATAAACCAACTTTTTCCAAAATCTAAAACCCATTACGGCTAACCCAAAACTTTGACTCTTCAACCTAATAATAATAATAATAATATGAAGAGAAAAATAGAAAGCAGAGAACGAACAGGGGAGACGCACTATTGGAGGAGTGACGGCACAGTAGCTTCGTGAGGGGATTCGACGGTGAGGTGCGATGCCACTTGCGGTGGTGCACGGCTGGACGGCTGGTGGATCGTGCGTGTGGCTCGCGGGTCTTGGGTGGCAGGTGACGACGCAAGGTCGTGTAGCAGAGTGGCGAGGTGGAGTGCTGGCGACGGGGCAAGGGGCGACGCGGACAGGGGAGACAGTGATTCGATCTGGGCTACGAGCAGTATTAGAGCTCCGACAAGGTGCGACGGTGCCGGATCTGACGGGATCGGGTTTGGAATGCTGTGGGAATATGATGGTGGTGGCCAGTTCGTGGAGCACATCACAGAGGAGATCGAGATCCAGTTCTTGTGCGATGGTAAATGGCACGTCTGAGTCGCGATTCTGCGAGCGGGTGCTTCACGGAGGTTGACAGCGGAGGAGCGGGACGTTGCTGGGCATTTGACGGCACTGCACAGTGCGCAACCAAAGTGCGCGGTGTGATATGGTTCTGGTTGGGTTTGGGTCATGGTGGAGGTTGTGATTGGTTTGGATTCTTAATGGGTTGTGATTGTTGAGGGTGGTGGTAACGGTGATGATGATGAGGTGAGGATGGAGGGGGCTTTAGAAGGTGATTTGATAGTGATTGGGTAACTTTAATGGTTGGTTTGGGTGGTTAATGGAGGTGGCTTGGTGTTGGTGAAGATGGAGGAGGCCGAGATGGTGTTATGGTGGCTTGATTGAAGGTGGTAGAAGAGGGAGAGTGGTGGTACGTGGAGGCAAAATGGAGAGAAAGGTAGTGGGTGTGGCGGTGTGTGGAGGTTCTTGTGAGAGTGAAGGTTAGAGTAAGGGGTTTTTTTTGTCTTGTCTGTGTAGCTCTCTGTTATTTTTATTTTTATTTTGTTTCTGAATGATTTCCCCTCCCCTTTGATTTGTCTGCTTGAGATTTATAATATTCAATAGCTAAACCTTTCGTTTCTGAATAATGATTAGAATGCCAAAGGAAAAGAAAAACTGTTGAAATTTATATTTTTCAATCGTGATTGGAAAGCAAACGGAAAAGAAAATTACCAAAAGCCTTTAATCCAATTCAATGCAGCTGTTTGTGGAGGCTAGGGTTGCAGCAGCAGGAAGAAGGAAGTTGGGTTATGGGTTGAGAAGAGAATTTGGTCATGGGTTGACCTGTACAAAGCTTTTTTTTATTTTTTCTTTTTTTCTTATTTTTTCTTTTTAAAAGAAAAAAATTTAAATTAAATAAAATAAATAAAATAAAAACAAAAATAAAAGAAAATGGACAAAATTGGGTATCAACTCCTGGCAACGGTGCCAAAAACTTGATGCGCGTAAAATATATTAAGAGCAAGTGCACTCTATTGCCAAGTAATATAGGACTTGAGTCCCAGTTATCGATCTCACAAGGAATAAATGATAATTACTAAATTTGCTAAAATCTTGGTTATCCAGACAATTAGAAGAGTGAAGAGAAATTCAAATTAAAATCAGAAAACAAATAAAGAAGAAAGATGGACAATCAAGCAAAGAATAGATAATCAATGAAAGAGAGACTAGGGCGCAAGGTTCACTTGAATCCAATTATTCAGATTTTCTTTCATTTATGATGTAAGATAATTCTTTTAGCAATATTCTCTTACCTACTATTGAATATTTGAATCCTAATGATCATAGATGAAATAATATTCTATTCCTAAATTAAATCACCTATTTGGTCATTTAGTTGAATTAATTAGGAATTCATTAAGTCTCAATTCAAGAGATGAATTAACATACCTGTCAATTCCATGGGTAGGAAAAATTGATATTTAGTCATTCACTAATCTAATTCTAGGATTACCATATAGATCCACTCATTGAATGCAGATGGTCATCGGTCAAACAATGAATTAACACATACCAAAAGGGATCAAGTTATGACATGCAAGTAATATGATAAACCCTAAAAGAAATTTCCTTAATCAAATTAGAAATCAAACCTAAATAATTAGAAAAACAAGATCCTCCTTAGTCCTAGCTATGGGTTTAGCTAATTATATTCAATGCAATCAAACCCATATTAGAATACATACCCATGGAAAGAAAACCCAAAGAAAGAGAAAAACTAGAGAGAAAGAGAAATCAAAACCCTTTTTACAGTGATTATAATATTCTAGTCTTCAAGAATTGAATCCTCTCTTCAAAGCAGTCCTCCAAGATCTACTACTGCAAAAGTGCTCTATCAGGATTAGGGATTTTCTGCATAATGTGCAAAGTATATTCCCTAATGTGTTGAGTTTGGCGTAACTTTTCTAATTTATAGAAAATAATGTGTTTTGTTACGCGCCCTAGTTCATTGGCGCTCAAGCACTGAGCCACTTAAATCAAGATGCACTATGTTATGCTCTGTGTGCTCAAGTGCTTGCCCAGTGCTCAAGCGTTGGGTCACTGAATCACTGCTGCTACATATGCTTTGGGCACTCAAGCGCTCCACTCCTTAGCGCTCAAACGCTGAATACTAGTGAAAAATTCCTTTTTTCTTTGTTTCTTTGAATGCCTAGTGATCTGTTAATAATTTCAGTATCTTAAATGCTTTTTGTTTGATCTAATTAGACTCCATATGTGCTCAATTGTTGACATTTAATTAAGTTTCTATTATAAAGCTTAATTGGATGTTTATTGTGAAACTATGCTTAAATATAGTTATAAACACTCATAAATGAATTATGATTTTCAGGAAATCTTTGAGTGTTTGAGTCCGTTAGCATCAAACCAAGCTTGACGACCATTTAAGGAAGGAGATAAATACTTAAGAAGATCAGTTTTATCCCTAGAGGCAAAGGAAGAAAAGCATTCATGAAGAATCAAGGTTGCATTTAAAGAAAGTGAGTGACACGGCCTGTGTCATTTGACACGGGGTGGGTCGTGTACTCCTCTGACTATTTCAAGGCTGAGGTCAAATCCTATTTTTGGACAACACGGCCTGTGTCGTATGACACGGGGTAGGTCGTGTACGTCTCTGTCTTCACAAGGAAATTCAGTTTTAAGCCTTGACCTTTGAAATTAGCTGGAAGTGTGTTACCAGATTCAGACATGGGTAGGGTCGTGTTATATGACACGGCCTGTATCATCGGCTCAGAAATTTAAATTTGAATTTTAATGCTGAATTAGGTATCCAAACTTATAAATAGGGTTGCTTAGAGCCCCTAAAGGAGATCTGGACAGAGAGAGCCGTCAAAGGAATTGAGGGAAACACAAAGACCAAGAAAGAGAGAGATTCGATTGAGGATTGGAGACTTGGATTCAAGCGATCGAAGATCAATCATTCTCAAACCTTGAAAACTACTTTGATCTTTAGTTTTCTTTTCTTCTTTTATTCTGAACAATGTTTTTCTTTAATTCTTCTTTTGTTTTTGAATTTGCCATATGTAGCTAAACTTCTTGATTGGTTAAAAGAAGATGAAATCCTAGTTTTGATTATGTGAATATTACATATTTCTTTATATCAATACAGTTGTGTTTTTATTCATATGTTTCTAATCTTAAATCAATATAAAGGTCTTTATACTCTTGCCAAATTTCAAGAGTAGTAAAACTAGGATTACTATGCACGGTTGCGGTGGTAAAACTAGTGAAACAAATTATCTAAGTAATTTAATCCCGGTGTGTGATTGGATCTTAGTATGATTAGTTCTCTAATTCTTAATGCAATTATTAGGTAAGTGTAAGAGTGGTTGCTTTACAAATAACTAATGGTTAGGGTTTGATTTGAGTGGTTGTTGAATTAAGCGAAACTTAAGGAAAACAGGGGATTTATCTCACAATCACATAAGAACATAATTGATCATGTTGGTATAAAGAGTATGTAAGTTAGTATAATTATATAAATCTAGTGATGGATTCCATCTCTTAACCAATATCTTTAATTTGATAATTCAATTTGTGTTTACTATTTTTGTTTTTAAGTTTAATTTTTAATTTTAATTTTAATTGACAAAACTCCCCCCTTTTTACTTTTTACTGTTTTCTTTAGAGTCTAAATTAGAAATCAGTTTATCGTGTCAATTGAATTAGTTTTCTATGGATCGACCCTTACTTATTATAACTGGTTGCAATGTTTTTATATTTTTGGTGGAACTTGATAACTATTTCTGATATTAATTTTTAATCATATTCCACATGACACCAAATTGTGACGCCGTTGCCGGGGAGTTAATTGTCCAATTGCGTTATTAAATTGTTTCCTATTTTTCTCTCTGTTTTGTTTTTAATTTTAATAGTTTTAGTCGTTCTTTTCAACTGTCTTGCAGGTGTTCATGTCCAGTAAAGAGGTGAACGAGCAATTGAGAAATTTAAGGCAATACTTTGAACAAATCAGCTCGCAACATTAAATCCCCCTCTAATTCACACCTACTGACGTTGAAGCTGCTCGTCACATAGACCTTTCAAGTTCTGAGGCATCTGAGATATCTGAGGCACCTGAAGAAGTAGTGATGGCAGAAAATACGTTAAGGATATTAGGTGCTCTAGACTTGGACCAACAACCTCTGTGCATAGAGATTCTTGAGAATGAGGAGGCATTTAAGTTGAAATCTGGTCTAATCCATCTTTTGCCATCTTTCAATGGATTAGCTGGAGAGGACCCTAACAAGCATCTGAAGGAAATCCATGTGGTGTATTCTAGTATGAAGCACACAGGAATTTCAATGGAGCAAGTCAAGTTGAGAGCTTTTCCATTTTTCCTAAAAGATTCTGCAAAGGAGTAGCTATACTATTTGCCATCCGGATCCATTCAGTCATGGCAGGACATGGCTCGAGCTTTCCTGGATAAGTATTTCCCTGCTTCAAAGGCCTCCATGATCAGAAAAGAAATTTGCGGCGTCCAACAAAGGCATGGGGAATCACTTCATGAGTACTGGGAGGGATTTAAGAGATTGTATGCTAGCTGTCCTCAACATCAAATCAGTGAACAACTTCTGATACAGTATTTGTATGAAGGTTTGCTAGTGATGGACTGCAACATGATTGATGCTGCTAGTGGAGGAGCTTTGGTTGATAAGACTCCTCGAGAAGCTAGAAACTTGATATCTAGAATGGCTGCAAACACTCAACAATTTTTCACTCGGAATGACACAGGAGTGAGAGCAGTTAAAGAGGCCGACACAACTAGTTTGCATCAACAAATGATCTAGTTGACTGCCATAGTTCAAAAGCTAATGGACAATGGGAAAGCACCGGTACAGGCATGTGGGATTTGTTGCTCTTCAAGACATCCCACTGATATGTGTCCTACGTTGCAAGAGGACACAAATGAGGAGGCCAAGGCAGTGGGGGGATTTTCTGCACTATCCAAGAATTACAACTCCTACTCCAACATATATAATCCGGGGTGGAGAGATCATCCAAACTTTAGCTATGCAAAGCAGCCCCAGGCTCAACCTTAAGCTTATGGACCTCCAGGGTTTCAACAAAGGCAAGCACATTTTCCTCAGAGGCAGCAACAAGTTCAAGCTCCTAGGTTACCTGAGCCTTCATTGGAAGAATTAATGAGACAAATGGCCACCAATAATATTCAGCTTCAACAAGAAACAAGGGCTACCATCAATACCTTGCAAAACCAAGTGGGACAGTTAGCCACTGAGATCAACAAGGTTCAGAGTCAAATTTCTAGGAAACTTCCCTCACAACCGAAGGTGAATCCAAGATAAAATGCTAGTGTTGTCACCTTACGAAGTGGGAAGACACTAGACGAACCCATATTTTCCCAAGTCACTGAAGATAAAACTCAAAAGTCTAAGGAGGTAGAAGAGGAGGGGCTCAATTCTAAGACCCCTAAGGTAAGTGTTTCTGAATCACTCCCTAAATATGTCACAAAGGCCCCTTTTTCCGAGTAGGTTGGTTAAAAATAAGAAATAAGAGGCAAATAAAGAGATCTTAGAGACTTTTAGGAAAGTAGAAGTGAACATTCCTTTGTTAGACGTCATTAAGCAAGTGCCTAGATATACTAAGTTCTTAAAATAATTATGTACTAATAAAAGGAAGTTAAAAGGTAATGAAAGGGTCCAGGTAGGAGCAAATGTTTCAGCTATTTTTAATAAGAAACTCCCAACTAAGTGGAAGGATCCTGGCACATTCACTATACCATGCACTATAGGTAACACCAGGTTTGAGAAGGCAATGCTAGATTTAGGTGCATCCATTAATGTCATGCCCTTTTCTATTTATGCATCTTTACATCTAGGGCCTTTAGAACTAATTGGAGTTATCATTCAACTAGAAAACAAGTCTAACGCATACCCTAAGGGGGTTGTTGAAGATGTTTTGGTGCAGGTAAATGAATTGGTGTTTCCGGCTGACTTCTATGTGCTGGACATAGAGGAGGATAAATCCCCCAACTCTGCTCCCATTCTGTTAAGGAGACCATTCCTAAAAACTGTATGGACTAAAATTGATGTGTATTCGGGGACATTGACCATGGAATTTGATGGAGAGTTGATCAAGTTCAACATTTTCGAAGCTATGAGATACCCGAGTGATGTGCACTCTACTTATGTTATTGATTCCTTTGATGTTTTTGAGTCTTTAATCTCTGCTATTTTTGAATTTGATTATTTTGATGCCCTTGATACAGTTATGACTCATAGTTTAGATTCCCAAGAATCAAAGAAGGATGACAAAGGAGAGCCATGGAGCGAGGGGGTTGATGAAGCAGTAGCACCTTGCATAAGCTCTCTTCTACTTCAGAAAGACATGAAGTATTGTATGTTGAGCTATCTATTACCACTGATATACCTAAACCTTCTGTTGTGCAAGCACTAGAATTAGAATTGAAGGAATTGCCTCCCTATTTGAAATATATTTTTCTGGGGGAGAAGGAGACACTTCCGGTGATAATTGCTAAATCCCTTACCCAAGAGTAAGAGGAAAAATTAATTTCTGAGTTGAAGGAATACAAGACAGCCATTGGATGGACTATTGCGGACATCAAGGGTATTAGCCCCTCCATTTGCATGCACAGAATCTTAATGGAGGAGGGGGCTAAGCCAGTGAGAGAACCCCAGAGGAGGTTAAATCCTCCGATGATAAAGGTTGTAAAGAAGGAGATACTAAAGCTCCTAAGTGTGAGGGTCATCTATCCCATTTCTGACAACAAATGGTTAAGTCCGGTCTAGGTAGTACCAAAGAAATCTGGCATTACTGTGGTAAGAAATACTGAGAATGAGTTTATTCCCACTAGGTTACAGACAGGGTGGCGTGTTTGTATAGATTATAGAAAATTAAATGTCGCCACCAGAAAAGACCACTTCCCTTTACCCTTTATTGATCAAATGTTAGAGAGATTAGTTGGTCATTCTCATTATTATTTTCTGGATGGATTTTCAGGTTATAACCAGATTGCTATCGCTCTAGAAGATCAGGATAAGACCACTTTTACTTGTCCTTTTGGCACCTTTGCTTATAGGCGAATGCCTTTTGGACTTTGCAATGCGCTAGAGACTTTTCAGAGATGTATGATGAGTCTGTTTTTTGATTATATAGAGAACATCATTGAGGTCTTCATAGATGATTTTAGTGTATTTAGGAATAGCTTTGAGAATTGCTTGAAACATTTAGCATTAGTTTTAAAAAGATGCATTGACACTAACCTTGTTTTAAATTGGGAAAAATGACATTTCATGGTAGAAGAAGGTATTGTGTTAGGTCATGTAATCTCTGCTAGAGGCATTGAAGTTGATAAAGCTAAGGTAGAACTTGTGCGTTCATTACCCCCGCCCATTAGTGTGCGGGACATTCATTTTTTTCTTGGTTATGCAGGTTTCTATCGACGATTTATCAAAGACTTCTCCAAGATATCAGTGCCCCTCTGCGCACTTCTCCAAAAGGATATGTCATTCCATTTCAATGAGAAGTGTATGGAGGTTTTCACTAAGCTTAAGGAGTTGATGACCGAGGCATCTATCATTAGGCCACCAAATTGGGAGCTTCCATTCGAGTTAATATATGATGTCAGTGACTTTATGGTAGGGGCTGTCTTAAGACAGCGAGTTGATAAGGTTCCCTATGCTATTTACTATGCATCAAGGATCCTAAATGATGCTCAACTGAACTATTCCACAACTAAAAAAGAGTTTCTTGCTGTAGTTTTTGCTTTAAAGAAATTTAGATCATATTTAATTGGTTCTAAAGTAATTATTTTTTCTAATCATGCAGCATTAAAGTACCTACTGGCAAAGAAGGAGGCAAAGCCAAGATTGCTCTGATGGATTCTATTGCTCCAAAAGTTTGACTTGGAGATTAAAGATAAAAAAGGGAGCGAAAACCTGGTGGCAGACCATTTGAGCAGGTTAGTGACTGAGGAGGAGGACATACCTATCCAAGAGAGCTTTCCAAATGAGCATTTAATGGCCATCACAACCATCATTCCGTGATATGTTGATATTTCCAATTACTTGGCCACCAAGGACTTTCCGGAGGGCCTGAACAAGGGGCAACGAGATAAGTTGAGGAGTGATTGCAAGTATTACATCTTGGATGATCCTTACCTTTGGAAGCATTGTTCGGATCAAGTGATTCGGAGATGCATCCCGGATTCAGAAACTCACTCTATTCTCTCTTTTTGTCATACTAATGCCTGTGGAGGATATTTCGGCATAAAGAGGATAGTCAATAAAGTACTTGACAGTGGTTTCTACTAGCCCACAATCTTTAAGGATGCTTATAACTTCTATAAGTCATGTGATCGCTGTCAAAGAACAAGTAATATTGGTCCACGAAATCAAATGCCTCAAACTTGAATAATCTTTGTGGAAATCTTTGATGTTTGGGGCATTGACTTCATAGGACTATTCCCTCCTTCTTTTGGTTTCTCCTATATTCTTTTAGCTGTGGATTATGTTTCAAAATGGGTGGAAGCTAAGGCCACTAAATCTGATGATTCTAAGACTATTGTGGATTTTTATGAAGTCTTATATTTTTTTCTAGGTTTGGTACTCCCAGAGCCATCATTAGTGACCAAGGGACACATTTTTGCAACAGAATCTTTGAGGCCCTTTTGAAGAAATATGGTGTAGTGCACCACACCTCTACTCCCTACCATTCTCAGATGAATGGCTAGACTGAGGTGTCCAATCGGGAGATCAAGTCTATCCTTGAAAAAACTGTGAATCCAATGCGCAAGGATTGGAGTACTAGACTTATTGATGCTTTATGGGCTTATAGAACTGCATACAATACCTCGATTGGCATGTCCCCGTTTCGGTTGGTATATGGGAAGCCCTGTCACTTGCTAGTGGAGCTGGAACATCGATCTTACTGGGCTATCAAGCAAGTTAACTTAAACTTGGATGGTGCTGGAAAGTAAAGAAAGCTCCAAAATACAGGAGTTGGAAGAACTGAGGAATGAGGCCTTTGAGAGTGCCCTCATTTACAAAGCCAAAATTAAAGCATTCCATGATCACATGATCTCCAGGAAAAGCTTCAACAAAGGCCAAAGAGTGTTGTTATACTAATCCAGACTCAAATTATTTCCAGGTAAGCTACGTTCTAAATAGATTGGACCATCTGTAGTAACTACTATTTTTCCTTCTGGTGTAGTGGAGATCATGAATGAAGCATCTAGAAAGACATTCAAGGTCAATGGGCACCGTCTCAAGCCTTACCATGAGCTTCCGGAGAATGCAAAAGTTAAGGACAAGTCTCTTTTCCATCCATCTTATGCAGAACACTGAGGAGTGTCGCAATGTCTGGCTAAGGACAATAAACTAAGTACTTATTAGGAGGCAACCCAACCAGATTTGCTTTCTTTTCCCTTTCTGTTTTATGTTGTTTAGCTTCATAGTTCAACCCATTTTGATGTATTTCTTGCTTGATGATACCTGTTTTGAATTGCTCGATTTCGGCTTGATTGCATGAGTGAATGGTTTGTTAAGTGTGGCAGTCATGTGGAGCAAAGTGGAGTGATTTTACAAGTCAGAAGCCTACACGGGGTGGGTTATGTCAAGTGACACGGCTCGTGTTCCCATGATAGTAACCCCAACTGCTCACAGAGAGGTACACGGGGTAGGCCGTGTCACATGACATGGCCCGTGTTTTCATAGGCAACAGGCCCTATTTTCTCACAGAAAGGTACACGGGGTTGGTCATGCCATGTGGCACGACCTGTGTCTTTATGCACCCAGGGGCTATTCTTTACAGAGGAGACCACGGGGTGGGCCGTGTCATGTGACATAGCCCGTGTTGTCATTCCAGCACCTCTAAAACCCTGACTTAGGGTTTTCTTTCCCAAATTTTCCCCAAGTCTCCTTCTCCCATGCAACCACTACGCAGCAGCCCCCATCTTCCTCCACTTTTTTCTCTTCCAAATCTTCTATTTTCACCACCCACGTCCACTATTTTCAACCATTTTTCACTTTCAATCTCTCAAATCTCTCCTTCCTCTTCCTTTCTCCTTCCATTTTCCCACCATTGTCTCCATCATTCTCACCACCCACGCGCCCACCATAGCCACCACCATAATCTTCCATTGTTCTTCCATTTCTAATGCCACACCCACTCTACGATTCACTTCTTCCTACATTTCTTCTCACTCAACTACTTCCTTTCCATACCCTTTTTCTTCAAACCCCCTATCTCCACACCTCCCCACTATGCCAAAGTTCATGGTACCACTCCACCTTCTCCTTTTCTCTATTTCTTTTGATTTCCTCAGTCATGGGTCCCAAGAAACGCATCAAGGTCACCACTGCTTCCTGTTCACATCACCCCCATCGAACCTCCTCTAGGCGCGCACGGTCTGCTCCACCACCCCCGCGTAAGCCATCTCCACCTCAGGTACCAGTCAATCCCATAGACAAAAAAGTAATGGTTCCCACCCGATTTTTAGATGTAGATACCCTTAAGGCTATATGGTTGCATGATGAGGTTTTTGCTTTGTTGAGTAGGATTGGCTGGGTAGAGTTTGCACTGTTGAATAGGCCTACATTTGCTGAGCTAACTGGGGAATTCATTTCTAGTTTTAACCGTAAGCTGTATCCACTGTGTGATTAGGAAAGGTGTCCTGGTGAGATCACATTTAGGATATTAGGCAACCCTCATACTGTTGACATTCACCTGTTTCGTGCCATTTTTGGTTTTCCTAAGGGGCACAATATGCTACCCCATGATTTTAATCTTGATAGTGTGTGGACTGCTCTAAGTGTGGCTAGATCTGATAGTTACGACCCTAAGATGTCTAAGGCCTCTAGGTTTAGGTCCTCTGCACATAGATATATTCAGAAATGGTTAGCTAATACCATCTGTGGTAAGGGGGAAAGCCAAGGCACCATTAGCCATTCTGAATTATTTTTCCTACATTGCATGATTGAGGGGGAACCCGTAAATGGGGGGTATTGGCTTTGTAATTAGTTTCACTATATAGGGACCACTTTAGCTGGCCGTATAGTGATTGGGGGTATATCTCTGCTATTGCTGCTCATTATGATTATCTAGACCTGCTGGAGGAGGCTCCGGTCTAGGGTCCCAGTGCTATTGATGGGCCTATTCTAGTGTCTATGAAGCTGTGCACCCGTCAACATGGTGCTCTCCTCTTGATCGGAGCTGATGGAGTTGCCCTGCCTAGGCCAGCTCCAATCCTTGAGCCTCATGAGGATGCTGCAGTCTCACCACCTCCAGAGTTTGCTAATGATGCAGGACCCTCCACTCAGCCTAGCGCTGCTTCCTATGGTGATGTTTTGGCTCGTATTGACTATCTGGAGCTAGACCATGCTACTCGCTTCCAGCGATTAGAAGACTAGTTTCAGTAATTTGATGACCGTTTTTAGGTATTGGAGGCCTCTCGTGATCAGAGGATGGATGCCATTGATGGCAAGCTTAATCTCTTGCTTCAGTGTTTCTCCTATCCCCCTCCCCTATCCTGATGTATCTTCATTTTCTTTTGCGATATTGTATTTGATTTTGCCTAGCTTATTGGACATTGTATTGGTTCCTATTTTGGATTTGTTTGTGCTTCATGATACTGGAATCAATTTCTTCCTATTGTTTTTGCATATGCTTTGCTAATTTATTCGAGTTCATTTTATCTGTTGTGTATACTTTGACATTGAGGACACTGTCTGTTTTAAGTGTGGGGGGGTCTGGGTCTGACCTTAATTGCACATTCTGATCTTAATTGCATATCTGGTGCATGTCTTTTCAATTGATTTTTAGAGTAAGTTAAGCAATGAGCAAGCGATTGATTTTTTTTTTATTGATAGGTTTTTAAGCCTAAAGTAGTTGACTTTCTTGCTTCTAAATCCGCGCTAAGAGGTTTTGAAAATTGAAAGGGTTGATTAAAAAATATGATAAAATTTTGACCTAGTGAGTTTTTGGGCCTTGATGTGAATGGCTAATTTTAAGTCATTACTGTTCTTTGTTGTATGATTCCACTTGTGATTATATGCCCTTCAGAACTTGATTTGACTCTCTTTTAAACTACAAATGACCACTACACATTTTTAAGATGATAAAA
Source organism: Ormosia semicastrata (assembly GCA_029884595.1). Classification (NCBI taxonomy): domain Eukaryota; kingdom Viridiplantae; phylum Streptophyta; class Magnoliopsida; order Fabales; family Fabaceae; genus Ormosia; species Ormosia semicastrata. The sequence goes on along the minus strand of JAQQTO010000053.1, from coordinate 48,105,769 downwards.
GCATTTCTTTCTTTTGGCTACTAGCCGCCAAATAGTTGTCTTTGCATTTTGATCCATTGTTTAACCCCTTTGAGCCTGAATGACGTCCTTTCTTTTTATTATAGCTCAATACAAGCCTAACAGTGAAAAACCATTGTTACCCTACCTTAGGCAGTAGAAGAGCTTGATAATTATATTGGAAATTGTATTTGAATAAGTGTGGGGGTGATTACACAGTCATATAAAAAAAAGGACTCTCAAAAGAGAAAAGAAATAAATGAAAAAGAGAATGGTAAAGTTGATCGTTGAATGGAGAAAGTCAAGCAAAAGATGAAGATGGATTGAAAAGTGTTGGAGTGATTGTGCAAAAGCGTTTGAATTTTATATTCCCCTTTGCTCTTCTATTTCTGATGGTCTAACTTTGTTTATCCTTGATATATCCTACCTTAACCATGACCCCATCATAACCTGATTAAAGACCTTTTGATCTTTGTGTGCATATGGCTTAGGTGGTGGAGAAGTAGAGGCTTGTCAAGCCTATGATAGGACATGTTTTCATGAGTTAGTTGAGAGTAAATATAACCCCAAAACACTTGAGTGAAAAAGAGTATATTAGTGAGGATTTATCATGTTGATTTAACCCTAATATTTGATTGACCTGACTTACTGATTTGGACTGTTGAGAGAGGAAATTCCTGATTGCTTAGATTCCTTGAAAGGACTAACGTGTACTTGATTCTATGTTTTTATCCAAGAGTGCAAAAAGTTAAGTATGAGGGTATTTGATCTGTTAATAATTTTAGTATCTTAAATGCCTTTTGTTTGATCTAATTGGACTCCATATGTGCTCAATTGTTGACATTTAGCTAAGTTTTTGTTATAAAGCTTAATCAGATGTTTATTATGAAACTATGCTTAAATGTGATTATAAACACTCATAAATGAATTATGATTTTTAGGAGATCTTTGAGTGTTTGAGTCTGTTAGCATCAAACCAAGCTTGATGACCATTTAAGGAAAGAGATAAATACTTAAGAAGATCAGTTTTATCTTTAGAGGCAAAGGAAGAAAAGCATTCGTGAAGAATCAAGGTTGCATTTGAAGAAAGTGAGTGACACGACCTGTGTCATCTGACATGGGGTGGGCCATGTACTCCTCTGACTATTTCAATGCTAGGGTCAAATCTTATTTTTGGACAACACGGCTCGTGTCATATGACACGGGGTAGGCCGTATACGTCTCTGTCTTCACAAGAGAATTCAATTTTAAGCCTTGATAAATAACACGGCCCATGTCACATGATATGGGCTGGGCCGTGTTCTTCTCTGGCTTTGAAATTAACTGGAAGTGTGTTACCAGATTCAGACATGGGTAGGGCCATGTTACATGGCACGGCCCGTGTCATCGACTCAAAAATTTAAATTCGAATTTTAATGCTGAATTAGGTATCCAAACTTATAAATAGGATTGCTTAGAGTCCCTAAAGGAGATCTAGACAAAGAGAGTCATCAAGGGAATTGAGGGAAACACAAATACTAAGAAAGATATAGATTCGATTGAGGACTGGAGACTCAGATTCGAGCGATCGAAGATCAATCATTCTCAAACCTTGGAAACTAGTTTGATCTTTAGTTTTTTTTTCTTCTTTTATTCTAACAATGTCTTTCTTTAATTCTTCTTCTGTTTTTGAATTTGCCATGTGTAGCTAAACTTCTTGATTAGTTAAAGGAAGATGAAATCCTAGTTTTGATTATGTGAATCTTGCATATTTCTTTATATCAATACAGTTATGTTTTTATTCATATGTTTCTAATCTTAAATCAATATAAAAGTCTTTATATTATTGCCAAATTTTGATAGTGGTAAAACTAGGATTGCTATGCACGATTGCGATGGTAAAACTAGTAAAACAAATTATCTAAGTAATTTAATCTCAGTGTGTGATTAGATCTTAGTGTGATTGGTTTTCTAATTCTTAATGCAATCATTAGGTAGATGTAAGAGCGGTTGCTTTACAAATAACTAATGGTTAGGGTTTGATTTGAGCGATTGTTGAATTAAGCGAAACTTAGGGAAAACAGAGGATTTATCTCACAATCACATAAGAATATAATTGATCATGTTGGTATAAAGAGTATGTAAGTTAGGATAATCATATAAATCTAGTGATGAATTCTATCTCTTAACCAATATCTTTAATTTGGTAATTCAATTTGTGTTTACTGTTTTTGTTTTTAAGTTTAATTTCTATTTTTAATTTTAATTAACAAAACCCCCTCTTTTTACTGTTTTCTTTAGAGTCTAAATTAGGAATCGATTTATAGTGTCAATTGAATTAGTTCTCTGTGAATCGACCCTTGTTTATTATAACTGGTTGCAAAGTTTTTATATTTTTGGTAGAACTTGACAACTGTTTCTGATATTAATTTTTAATCATATTCCACATGACACCATTTGGTCTTCTCCATGTACAATTCCTATAAAAAAACACATAAAAGTACATAATATGCACAAAATTAAAGAATGATAAAATCATGAGAAAAATTAAGAATAAAGTTTAATCAAAAATACCAAAAGAGGATGAAAAACCAAGGAATTGAACCAAAAAAATATGAGATATTAAAGGTTCATCAACATATGCAGGAATGTGCAACCTTTCTATGTGCGTCGGGGGGATTTGTCGTTTCTGTGTAATTCTTGTGATGCATGGAGGTACTCTGCACTCTGTCCTCCTCCTTTCCAGACTGTTGTGGAGGCATTTTAGCCAAGTGCCTTAATAGTTTCTTTTCCTAAGTGCAGTTGGTTAAGCAGGATGGCTCTAAGGTCGAAAATCCTCTTAGAGCAACTTGGAGTGATTGTGAAGCCTGTTGTTATTGAGGTGGAACAATCTTTTGGAGCGAAGTATTCTCATGCTACCTAACAAGAAAGAGATAGGTGCCGATTTTTGGAAGGACTTTAGAGGTGGGCATGGTCGGTGGTCATCATCATCATCACTGCCTTTGTCTGGCTTCCTTTTGGGCTTTCTCCAGTGGGCATTCTTGACTTAATAGTTTATGTACTTTTTTTGTTAGAGTTGATGATGTATGGAATGTGAATAAATAAAAGTCATTTTTTGAATCTCATATATTCTATTTTCCATTTCTGTTTTGTGCTTTCTTTTCCTCTTCCCCTGGGATGAGTCCAACGATCATCGAAATATAATTAGCCTTACCTTTTGCCCCCAGCTTGGTGCTTGGCTCAAATAGCAAAGTAGTAAGATAAAAGTCTCAATGCCCCCAGATAATGGTATCCATGCTTTTCTTTGAAGTCATGGCCAGTGTTACCCCATGGGGTTAGGAACTCTAATCTGGAGGCATTTATAACCAAGTCATTTGAGATTTGTGGAAACACCATTTTCTGAGCAATATTCACACGTTAGTTAACCATAAGTGGACATTCCAATGTTAAACCAAGGTCCATAGAAAATATCTATGGTCTGTTGAAAAATTTCGAACTCAATTGTTGGGCTTTGTGTGACATTTGGTTTTCTAAGCAACCGTCTCTTTAACTACTGTGACAGCTGTGATGTCCACGTGGCACGTTCTAACTGGATAGTCATGCTTAGTTCTTCGCACGCCATGATGGGGTTTTTTTTTTTTTAATCAAAGGGTTTTGGACAAAATTATCCTCGAACTGCCTTATCCCATATAAATAGAGGCCGAGAGTTCCTCATCTATACTTTACAATTTCTGATCATTTTCTGGTGACTCTATAGGTTTTTTGGTGACCTTGCACGGCGGAGAAGTGTGGTAGTGAGCAGTTCACAATGATTTTCTACAATTTTGCTTGAGTCAAGCGCTTTAGTCATCCATTTCTCCCCTCTTTCAATGTATAGCTCCTTCTATCCTTCTATTTTTGCCATTGTCAATGTTCTAGAGGGTTTCTGTCCTCTTATTTTGGGGTATCCCCCCTTTTTTTCTTTTTAGTAAAAAAAGTAGGGATACTAGCATTTCTGGGTCCCTTTATTGGTGTCACTCTGTGGAGCATCCTCTCTGTCGTGCCATGGATGGCAGAGGTGTCCATCTAAGGCTTAGACCTTTGTGGGTGCAGAGGTTGATATTCATAGTACTGGAGGATAGATACGGATATAAACTTTCAATGATTCCTTCTGTAGTTTGCCCCTTCCATGTCTGAATATATTCAGCCAATATTCTTGATTTTGATATAAACTTACTGGCCTCCATGGGTGTTTCCAGGAGTTTCATGGTTAGAAGAAGAACTTCAAGGCAAAGTGGCTTGGCCACCGAAGAGCCTTTGGTGCTTGCCCACATGAGGAATGTGTGTTCTTGGGTTGGGGACAACGTCTGGGATCACGTGTTCAAACTTTCTTCTAAAGAGAACCTTAGAAAGGTCTTGGTCTATTTTCAACAAACGAAAGGGGGTACTTAGGACCGTGAGTATCAAGTTTTGTCCCCGGAGTAGGATGAAAGGATGTGTTCAGGTCGAGAAGCAGGCCTACATTATATGTTCCTATATGAATGTTTCTTTGTTCAGTTGGGACTCTGACTTCTATTCACCGACTTTCAAGTCACGGTCCTCCAGACTCTCAATGTAGCTCCATCCCAACTTCACCCTAATAGTTGGGGGAATATCCTTGCTTCCAAGAGGTTTTGTTGGGTAGTTGGACTATGGTAGTCGGACAGAGCTTTTTTCTACTTCTACACCCGGTGGTGTCCCCAGGGGGTGCGATATACCAAAAGAACTAGCTAACACTTCGGTCTAGATCTGGGTGGAAGGTCTTTGCCATTTTTCAAGAAAGTTTCAAGGACTTCAAAGGGAAGTTCTTCAAGTTGATGGGAGTTCCAGGAGCCAATCCATTTTTCCTGGACGCTAATGGGGAGTCGATGCTCTAATTATATTGGACGATGTACGCGTTGAGCACCCACATTGGGTTGATTGAGAAGGAGAAGCATGATATTGATTAGGGTGACATCGAATGTGTTGAGTTTATGACCAAATGGGCCTACGAAATTAGGCTCATCAAATGTAAGGATATTCTTGACACTCTTAGTGATGATTATCTTGGGACCTTGCTAAGTAAGGATTAGGCTGTTAATGTCTGGAGTCTGTCTTTACTTCTTGCTCTTAATATTTCCTATTCAATTGTTTATGACTTGTTTGTTTTTCTTATTTTTTTGCAGAAAACTTGGCATCCAGGTCTTCTCTTATTGCCCTGAAAGCTTTAAGGGCAAGGAAATGAGAGGCAGGACCTTCCAACACTCCTGCACCCATTGCTCTGGCTTTCACCAACTGGGATTTCACTATTGAAGTGGCCTCCGATCATCCAGACTCACTTACACAACCTCTTCATAGGAGGAAGAGAAAGGCCACTGAAAGCTTAGAGGATCGAGGCAAGAGGGTGGCAACGGAGGAAGGTGAAAAGGAAAGGGAAGATCTAATGCCCATAATTACAGGGCACGTGGATGCTGGGGCATTTGTTGACGAGTGACTTTTGAGTAATGAGGTGGTGACATACATCACCCAAAGGAATACGCCAGAGACCTTGTCAAGATTCCAGACCTTCGCACTTATGGCTGCTGTTGAAGCCTATTGCCTTAAGAGGTCTGTAAATGAATCTGAGAGGAAGATGACTTATTGACTAAAGGCAGTAGATAAAGATGGAGCTCAGAAGCTTGCTTCAGCTCTCAAGGAGAAGAAAGATGCTAAAACAAAGATGATTGATCTAGAAAATAAGCTATCTGAGTCGATATCCAACAGGAAAAGAGAGAAGACCAAGTCTGATAAGGCCATTGTCGACCTTAGGGCCAATGTATCGTAACTAGCGAAGGAAAATAAAGAGCTGGAAATGATCTCTGCAAACATTAATGGAGAACAGTTTCAAAACGCAGCTGCCCAAGTCCAGCACTTCAACCTCGGCGGCCTTGGAAGAATTGAATTCTAAAATGATATTCCAAGATGGATGCCTGGTGATGGTGGAGGAGGTCGCTTAGAATCCTACTAGGGTCCCTACAACTAAGCCTTCAATTACCGAGCTTGATCAGGAGTTATAAAGTCCGGAGGGAGATGAAGTTGAGGCTTGATTTGCCTTTTCTTTTCCTTTGCATTCCTTTGCCCCCTGCGTGGGGTGCTTTTTTTTTTTGTAAATATAATATTTGCAGTCGTCGGGGTGTTTTAAATTAATTTCCTTTGCTCCTGTAGCCTTGATTTTTATTTCCATGATCTGTATTGGGTCCAACGCCCATTATAAAAGTGACTTGGTAACCGCTTAAGGACTTAGGAGAATTTCCAAATTTAATTAAAGCCTTGGTCTGGGGTTCAATGCCCAAAACATTTGAGCGCTCAGAATTCCACTTAAGACTTAGGCAAAATTCAAGGTGATCTTTTAATCGAGATCTTTAATATTTACGATCTAGTGCGAAGAATCACCTAACACTTAGGAATTTGTAACTTGAGAACCAATTTAACATAAGACGTTCACGATAGGTACCTAATGGCATAGAACAGATGTCGTAATCTATGTTGCCAATTAATTTCATAATCACAAAATGGTTACGACCAAGTGTTGAGGATTTAGGTATGGATTGATAACTCAAGACCAAAACACACAAGCGGGTTTTGTGGGTTATTCCTTTTAACCTAGAGTCTAAGAGACCTCAAATTCCATAGGGAATAAGCTCAAGACATTCTCAAGGCATTTTCCGGCTTGAGGGTCTTTGAATCGTTGAAATCTAGATCTCATAAGGAACAAGCTCAGTGGATATTCTCAATATGGAGTCTGGCTTGTGGATCCTTTGAGACTTTATATGTTATGAGAAGATGTAAGAAAATAACTTCATTTTATTGATAGAACGAAGGACTGAAATCCATACAGAGTATATACTCACAAAAATTAGGGCAGATCAAACAAAGTAAAATAAGAGACTAGGCCTTAAATGACACTTAGCTATAATACTTTCTTAGTTTATCCGCATTCTAATAGTTTTTGATTAGTTTGCCTATTAATGTTTTCAAAGTGTAAGCTCCTTTTCCAGTGCTGATCACAATGCGGTAGGGGTCTTCCCGGTTATGCGCTAACTTCCCCTGTAAGGCGTTCCTATCACCAATGTCTACTCTCTGGAGTACTAAGTCCCCTGGCTAGAATTTCCTTGGGCCAACCTTCAAATTATACCATTCTGCCATCTTCTATTTAATGACGGTGTCGTGTATATGGGCAATGCGCCTTCTTTCCTCCAAGAGATCCAAGCTTTCTCTGATCAATTTGGAGTTATTATCAGGTAAAAACTATTGGAGAAGCTAGCTTGGTTCCCCTATCTCCATCGGGATCATAGCCTTGCACCCATAAGTGAGTTTAAAGGGGGTTTTACTCATTGACGAGTGAGGCGTAGTCTGATAGGCCTAAAGGACATGATTTAGTTGTTTAACCCAATTTCCCTTAGCTTCATCCCACTTTCTTTTAATTCCTTAGGTAATGACCTGGTTTGCAATTTCAGCTTGTTCATTTGTCTTGGGATTCTCACCTAAACTACAATGATGCTTGATTTTTAGCCCAGCAAGTAGTTTTTTAAAATCCTTTTCTTTAAATTGGGTCCCATTGTTCGTCATAATGACTCTGAAACTCCAAACCTAGTAATGATGCTTCTCCAAGTGAACTTTTGGATCCAGGAAAAAGTGATTGTGACCAGGGATTCTGCCTCAATCCATTAGGTGAAGTGGTCCATGACCACCACCAAGTATTTTAATTGTCCAAGTATTGGAGGGAATGGACCCAGGATATCTATACCCCATCTATAGAATGACCAGGTATATATATCGTAGATAGTCTGGGCGAGACTGATAATGGTTCGAGTGGCATTGGCACTTATCACAGACTCAGACATGCACAAGGGAGTCAGCTTTCATGGTTGGCTAATAGTATCCGATCTTGAATTCCTTCAAAGCTAAAGTTTTGCTTCCTAAGTGGTGTCCACAGCTCCCCTCGTGGACCTCAGCCAAAATATACCCTGCTTCTTTTGGGGTGAGGAATTTAAGGAGAGGTGAGGAAAATTCACATCGGTATAATTGTTCATCATAAATGGTGTACTTAACTGCAATTCTGATTAGATTGGAGGCTTCCTTTGGGTCATCGAGCCTAGTTTTGGACTATAAATACTTCATGATCGGGGTAATCCAAGAACACTATTCTCCTTCCACCTAGAAAATACTTGCATCCATGTTGAAGGGTTAAGAGAGGGTCTCTTGGATCACAGATCGGTTATTGTCCGAGCTCTTTGTGCTTGCCAATTTGGACAAGAGGTCCGCCCTGGAGTTCTACTCTTGGGAATGTGCTCTATTTTGGCATCTTGGAAGCTTTTGAGGAGTTCTTGTACCTGGTTATATATCTCTTAAGGAGGGGCTCTTTGGCTTGATTACCTTGGATCTGGGAGGTCACAAGTTGGGAGTCACTACAAAGTGTGATCTTAGCCGCTCTCATGTCCTTGGCCATTACCAGTCCAGCAATGCATGCTTCGTACTCCGCCAAATTGTTTGAGGTTAGGAACTCAAACTTTAGGGAGTTTTCCACTAGCACTCATTCAGAATTTTTTTAAATCACCCTAAAACCACTTCCCCTGGGGTTCAAGGATACATCAACGAATATGGTCCAAGAAATTCCTATGGGGTCACTGGGGCCTGATGTGAGTTCTGCTAAAAAGTGGAAGAGCGCATGAGCTTTTCATACAAGTTGAGGCTCATATGTGATTTCAAACTCAGAAAGCTTGATGGACTAAGCAATCATTCTTCTTGCTAGATCCAGCTTGTGTAGCACTTGGCAAATGGGCTAGTCCATCCTCACCACCACAGGATGACACTAAAAGTAGTGCCTGAGTCTCCTGGTCATGGTGATAAGTGTAAAGGTAACCTTTTTAATCTTCTGGTAGTAAAGCTCTGGGCCTTACAAAATCTTGCTTACGAAGTAGACCGACTTCTATCCTTCTGTCGTCTCCCTGATTAGCACTGAGCTTATAGCTTCTTTGTGAACTGAAAGGTACAAATACAGTGTCTCCCTAGGTTCCGGTCTTATCAGTATAGGGGAAAAGGACAAAAGAATCTTAAAAAAGGAAAGGGCACTCTCACACTCTTGAGTCCACTCAAAATCCTTACCCTTTTTGAGTAGTCTAAATAAGCGAAGGGATTTATCTGAAGGCTGTGCATGTTGAGCACTACTTGGCATTTATCTGGATTAGCCTCAATTCCTCAGTGAGTCAGTATGAAGCCCAAAAACTTGCCTGCTTGGACCCCGAAGACACACTTTTCTGGATTAAATCTCATGTTATACTCCCGAAGTTGTGCAAACACCTCTTCAAGGTTTGCAATATGTGATTCGCCTTGTGGGGTCTTTACTATCATGTCGTCAATGTAAATCTCAAGCATCTTCCCCACTTGGTCTTCAAAGACCTTGTTCATCATTCTTTAGTAAGTGGTTCTTGTATTTTTCAAACCAAAAGGCATAACCCTGCAGCAGTAGCTCGCCCTGTCAGTGATGAAGGTGGTCTTGTCTTCATCCCTAGGATACATTAGGATCTAGTTATACCCGGATTATGCATCCATGAAAGACAATAAACGAAAGCTTGAGGAGCTATCAACCAATTTATCCATATTGGGAAGCGGGTACAAATATTTAGGGCAGATCTTATTTAAGTCTGTATAGTCTACACATATTCTCCACTTCTAGCCATGTGGTGTAAGATATCTCCTTAATGAAGCCAGCATTAAGTAGCTCATTAACTTGTTCTTCAAAAACTTTTTATCTTTCTGGGCAAACTTTTGTTTCTCTTTTGGGAAACCGGCCTCATATCCTCCTTAGAAGATAGGTGATGGCAGATGAAGGTGGGGTCAAGCCCAAGCATGTCGGAGGATGTTCAGGTAAAAATGTCTTTATTTTTTTGTAAGAGCTTAACTAACTGGCACCTCTCTTCTTCTTCCAAATTCGCCCTAATATTGGTGACTTAATCAGGCTTTGCACCAAGTTGGAGCGGCTATAATTCACCCTCTGGATGGGGTCTAGTACCTTGGATTTCATCTCGAATATCTAGCTCGGTCATAAGGATATTGACCTAATCCAGAGCCGGGCTAGATATGCTAACTTTTGCTTTCTTGGGAACCCTACAGATCTTAAGGCTCTCATTATAGAATTTTTGTGTCGTAATCTAGTCGCCCTTGACTGTGACAACGTCGTCATTCTTGCTGAGAAACTTCATGCCAGATGGGTAGTGGAGACCATGGTGCCAAGTGCATTTAAGTCAAGGCGACCTAAGATGATGTTGTAAGCTAATGGGCAGTCCACGACCAAAATCCTAACCTTGACCATCTTGAAGAGTTTAATGGTCCCCGGGGCTAGGTAGGTCTCAAAGTATCATATCGAAGTGATCTTTTCACCAGTGAACCTGGTGAGCTTACCATCAGAGGGAGTCAGCTTTGAGCCTGGAACTTCCAACTTTTGATATAGGTCCATAAACATAATGCTTGTTGAGCTCCCTTGGTCTATAAAGATGCGTCAGACCTCAGCATTAAAGATTATCCCTGAAATAACCAACGCGTTGTCATAATCTGGCACGATTCTGCCATAGTCCTCGTCTGAAAAGGTAATGGGGGGCACCTTCCAATCTCTGGCCCAAGACTTAGGATTGGAATGGGAGATGTTCAACACTGCCATCCTTAGAGCTTTCTTTCGGGCACCATTAGACGAACCACCTCTGGTGAACCCACCGGCAATAGTGTTAATGGCTCTGTTGGGCTAGGCATGGTGGTTGTCATTGTCTTCAGGTGGAGCATCTCAGTTTTGGCTTTTCCAGTTATCAATATCACGGCGAGGTGGACTCCAGGATATTCTCCTAGGACTTCGGGTCCTCCTCTGGCGTGGAAAAGGACTTCACTGAGGATTGCGTCTCCTTTCCCTCTATTCTCTGCGACGACTATTACTTTAGACACGACTGATATACTAATCTAATTGTCCTGTCCTGATCAGGGACTCGATCGCATCACGAAGTTGATAACAGTTTTCCATTTCATGGCCATAGCTTTTTGTGACATGAATAATGTTTTGTGCTATCCTTTTGTGTCTTCTTGTTCAACGGGGACGACCTCTTTAGAGGAGTGTAATTTAAGTACTTAGGCTGGAGCTGATCATTTTTGGAGGAGTTCTAGTGCTAAGAAGAATTCTGGTTACCTTTCTGGTAAGAAGACTCACCCTTTTCAAAGCTCTTTGAGGCCTTACTAACCTCCTTAAGGTTTATATAACTTTGGGACTGTTGCTGAAATTCTTCCATGTTCTTCGACTTTTTCTTCACCAAATACTCAAAAAAGTAGGAGTAGATCCGGAGCTTGCTTCTGGCATAGTGGAGGGCAATTCTGTCATCAAGGTTCTCTATGTTAACACAAGCCATATTGAATCTTTTAAGTTACTCACGAAAGGGATTCAATAGACCTAGGTTGCTCCTTGCTAGTAGTATATTGACATAAAACACGTTGTCTGAGGTCTGGCTAGTTAGTGACAAATCCTTGTGGAAAGGTCACGAACCATCTGAGGACACCTTTCTTTAAGGAAAATGGAAAGGCACGACATAATAACTGGCAGGATCCCCTATGAAAGCATATAGATTGGACGTAAACATTTATGTGTTCCTAGGGGTCTGTAGTCCCGTCATAGAGCTCCATATTAGTTAAGAATTTGAAATTTATTGTGACTCTATACTCCATGGGTTGAGCAGAAAAGGGTTGCTCCTGATCACTGAGGTCCGGGTTATTATCAACTACATTAGAGATTCTAGCATCAGCATGCGGTCCCCTTTGATTGTTATCCGCGCTTTGCCTTTTATTTTGACGTTGTATTCTAGGCTGACCTTCATACGCAGACTGTCCCAAATCCTCCAGTCAGCGGTATTGCTCTTCTAACATCACCATATGTTGTTGCACCATATCCTGGAATTAGTTTCTGGATGATCGAATCATGTGTTTTGCATGAGACATGTGATCATCAGCTTCAGCGTTCGTGAGTCCTAGGCACTGGTGCACTAGGATTCTGGATCCATGAACGTCAGAATTGACTCCTTGCATGCAGATTCCAAGTTTTTCCCTCACGAGGATCTGGCGCGATGGGTGTGGGCTTTCATCATAAAGCGAGGTTTCATACCCATCGCGCAGAGGTTCAGCATTGGGTATCTAGTTTCTCGTGGCGGAGTTTTCAGCAACTGGTGGTGGAACAAGATAGGGAGGACGCTACACTGCTGGTCCTCACCTTTGGCTTACGGAGGATTGTGCAGCATCTTCTTTTCTTGAGTTTTGTCTCGTGTTCACCATGGTTGAGTGGGAATAGAAGTTTATGGTTCCCCACAAATGGTGCTAATGTTTAGTAGTGGATACTGAGGTGTGCCTAAGATAGGCACGTTACGGTTGTTTCCTCCTCACGCAGCAGCAGCAAAGCATGTTGAACTGGAGAGTTGGTACCTGCAAATGGACTCCAATGCTCAAGTCAAGCTGTGCACAAGTAAGGTTATGTTGTATGCAATAAGTTACTTGTAGAAGGTGGTTGATCCTGGTATTTAAAGAGTGCAATTAGGGTTTAGCCTCCCTTAATTGTAGCAGGAAATCCCTATAAGATCAAAACATTAATACTGTAGTTATGAGCAGCTTGAGGTGGTTATAGGCACTATAATTTAGTAAGATCATGATTGACAGTTACGAATATATTGGAATTTATCCTCTGCACAAATCTTGTGATCTTGATGCACTTGCCCAATGTCGCAATTCAATGTACGTGGTACCATGGTCTTGACAACATCCGGTGCTTAGCTAGGATGTTCATGGCGGATTCTGGTGGTATGCGTGCTAGGTTGGTCCATTTACCATAGTCCGGGTCATGGTCCAGAAGAGGTATTATATTCTTGATTCAAGAGGTGGAGGGTCTCTTCATTGTGTCCAAACTCTTTGTGGTTGTAATTTGGACTCGTGAGGTTCTTATAGAACACCTTGGCATCAAAATCAGAGTCAACGTTGCTTGAGCATTGGACGACGAGGGGTTCTCGGCATTGGAAAGATGTGATTTTCAATGATGAGAGGTAGGCGGGGGTGGCGAGGAGGTTGAAGAGATAGGCACAGAAGCCATTGGCACCAACACAGGATAGCAATGTTGCAGTAGGGAGGAGGGTGTGAGCACATGTGGTGTGCATTTTATGGCAAACACCATCACTGTAACAGTCAATCGTCATTGAGACTCAGCTCAACTCAATCAAAATTTGGCATTTAGTTGAGAGAATCTGAACATTTGACCGATTTGGTCAATCCCAAGATTATTTGGTTTGGTTTAATAAAATGGTTAAGTCAACCTTGACCCAGTTTGGCTCAATTGACAGGTAGAGCTGTACAAGTGTTAAAACTATGAGAAATACTTGTGTCTTTTTTTACATAAGTTGCGTAGATTAAACCAATTAATAAGTAATACGTTGTTACTTTTAATATAAAATAATTGTGTGATGCAAAGATCTATGAAATTATATTAAGTGTTGATTGGTTTAGTCCACACAACTGGGTAGGCAAAATCTACCTAAGTATTTCTCAAAAGTAATTGGTTCTTGAGTAAACCTTGTAAAGAATGGTCATTCGTTTTCGTTTTCGTCTCACTGTAAGTTAGGATTGTAAAGTGGGCCATGTTCACCCAATTCGTGGTCACCTTAACTTCTTTTATAAAGCATTGAAGAATAAAATAAGAATTTTGCTAATGAGTGTTGTTTTAGTTGATGAACATTTAATACTCTTAAGAGTGTATTTGGAATGTAAAAAAATGATAATTGTAAATTAAATCATGTGTTTTGAATTATAAGAAATAAGAAATTATTTAATTTCTAAAATTTCTTGAGTTTTATTCCTTTTAATTTAGAAATTCTATCAAATTTGATAGAATTTGTAAGGATTTGATTTGATCTTAAATAAATAAACTATTTTATCATTCTTAACTACCTCTACTTACTTCTCATAAAGGTAAAAATGTAAGAAAATAAAATCAAATTGAATTAATTTTCATTTTAATGAGTTCCATATATAAGAAATGATTTTCAAAGCATTCAAATCCATATTTTTATACAATAAGATAAGATATATAATACTAATACTTCAAAATGGTCATCATATATCTGATAATCGTTTAGATCATATACTTCGATACTTTTAAATACTTTTCATTTATATATCTATCAATTATTTTTTGAACTTTTGTTATATCAACGTATTTGTGTTGTATCGTATCCATATTTTGTATCTATATTCATACTTCCTATTCAAATACAAATTAAATGCTTCTAATTATTTAAAGAAGTAAATATTAATCGTTTTTGTGATACCAATATAATAAATGCTATATTTTTCATTTAATACTTTTTATTTTTGTTTCATTAACATTTAATACTTTCTATCTTAATGAGTTCTAAACATAAGTGATTTCCAATTCAATTCAAATACCATACTTTATATCAAGTTCCAAACACAAAATAAATGCTTCTAGTTACATAAAGAAACTAGATTTTACACTGTGCAATGCATAAGGTAAATTAAGAATTAAATGATAAAAATAAATATAATTACAAATAAAAACAATTTAATTAAATAAAATATATGTACTAATTCATAAAAAATAATTATAATTTTAGTTTAAAAATACTTAAAATATATTTTTATTATATTTTCATGAATGGATTTCACTCTAGTATAAATACTAAAGAATTTAAATATAAAAGGTTATAAAACAACCTATATGCTTGAAAAAAGATTTATAATATAAATAAAAATATTTGTATTTTAAATGTACAATTTAATTCAATAATTTTATAAAAAATATTTTAAAAAATTAATTTTACTGAAAATTGCATATAATAAATTTAGATATTATATGTAAATTATTATATTTACAGATATAATAAATTATTACATATAATTATAGCATATAATAATTTATTCTATTTTCATTTTCATGTAAGCTTTTTGTTCAATAAAATGCATATACTAAAATGTTTAAATATTACAAAACAATGCATATATTAGAATAAAAATAACTTTTTCTTAATAAACATAAACCAACTAATCTAATATTTAATAATAAATTATATTTTGATTAATTTTATTATATATTTATGTGATGTTTTTACCCTTAAGATGCAAATTATATTTCATGTAAACTTTTCATTCCGGAAAATGTAGACATTAAAATACAATATTAATTTTTATTTAGAAAATTTATTTATTTATGAAGTTTATTTCGATAAAATTAAATATTCCTTATTAAAAATAGTGATTGCATATAAAAATTTGTAAGGCAACGATACTCTTCTTCAGTTGTTACAAAAATTGCTCTATATAAGCTCTCCAACTTTAGTTGGTATAGAGATTTACAACCTTATTTAAGCTAACAAATTGAAAAAACATACCTTAAGAGTGTTTTAAGCAAAGAGAAAAAGTTTTAAAAGAGAAATAATAAAAATTTAAAAGCACTCAAGCGTGTCTCACAAATGAAGAAACAAAATATGAATGGGTAGATGAGGGGTTGGTAGATATTATTTTTCAATGAATCTTATGTGAGAAGCTAAATGAAAATGCAAGAAATTTTGAGGGTTTGAAATTTTCGATTTCATGTGAATCATTGACAAAATTCAAATATTGATTAAGTATACCCTTTTTCAGAAAAAAAAAAATAAGATGAAGCATACTATTTAATAATGTAAATACAAAAAAAAAATTGATTTGATATTAGATACTAATACTAACGTAAATCATAATATAAAAAGAATAATTATATTAGAAGATAATAATGTAAATCAATAAGTATAATATACTATTGATTAAATATGCTAAATAATAACGTAAATTATTAATGAGTTTTTATTTGATATAATTGATACAGTATATTGATAGTTTAAATTTCAAAAAGATAACGTACACTATTTCCATATATATATTATTTCGAGTTCCATCCTTTATTGACCCGTACACCAGTCCTTCCAAATTTACATGTGCAGTACCAATGTTCTCATCTCCAAAAATTTCTTCACAAAACCATTTTACAGGTGGTAAATACTATTCAATACGTAAAGGATTGAGTGATTAAAACACATGCACTATGATTGCCAATCAAATATTGATAGGAAATAAGAAATCAATGATTAGGAATTTGATGCCATATTAGTTTCTAAATTGGAGTAAACTGAATACTGAAATATTTCATTAAAAATTAAAAATAAAATAGTCAACCAGACAGGCTGACATTAATGTGTTAAATAGCAATATCTTAAATTGAAGTGAATGTCAATTTTTATTATTCTTTTTGAATTAAAATTTATTTTTTGAATTAAGATATTTTAAATAATCTCAAATTTGCGCTAAGAATAAGTTGGTAACTATACCTGTTTCCTACCTTACACTTCATGGATCTTCAGGCTACAGATCTTCGACTGATTGCCTATGATCAAAGGGACCTAGGCTCGTACCAGTAGCATGTGCTACAAATTCTTCATGGATGAGACAATCAAAGCGCCATCGTCGGAATTTCGGCGACGAATTCTATAGCAGTGGTGCCATCATCATTTGGCGAAGAAGGGGAGAGTGTTCTGAATGATTATTCCTTTTTTTCATTATCAGAGACTTACTTGTTAATGTAATTCTACATTTAAAAAAAAATCATTCTTATATCTTTAGTTCTTTCTTCGATTTTTTTTTGGGTTAATTTCTTTGATAGTTTTTGGTTATTTGTTTTTTGTTCTTTAGTTGCTAAATGATTTTTGATTTAGTTATTTATTTTTTAGTATTTGTATATGTATTGTTTACGTGTGTAAATATGTCAATATTGTGTTATCATTTTTTTCTTTTAAATAAAAACACATGATATTAAAATAGGTGAACTTTTTAACACATGACATAAAATTAGAGTTTTGTTTGTCACATAGAATTAACATATGACAAATTTTTAAGTCATATATATTTTTTATATATTATATTTGATTAATTGATTGATATTGATTGATTGATGATAAATATTAAATATTTTATGATATCAATATAATAAATATTTTACTTTTTATTTAATATTTTTTATTTCCTTAACAAGTGCCCTAAGTTCAGATGAGGATCGTCAGTCCTCATTTTTCTATCTCCTTCATATTTTTCTCATTTAAATTACACAAGTAAAAAATAAATTAAAATAAAAAAATGATAAGAGATATATAATTAAATTTAGAACACTTATCAAAATTTAAATAAAAAAAATATAAAAAAGATAAGAAATGAAGACATGTGATCCTCATTTCCTAAGTTCACCCATTAGCCAAACCCGTACAATAATTACTTCTTCCTCCTAAATTTTTCTCACCCAAAAAAGGATTTTTCTATAGAACTTAACCATGGCTATTTTTTAATGGTGATGTTATTTACGTAGTAGGTTTTTAAGCAAAACTTTCATAAATTTGCATTTAACCAACTACAAACATATTTAACCACTCAATCACTTGTTGATATGTTATGAAGTAGTTCATTAACTATTTATTAAACCTTTAAAAAGGTAATCATTAAGTGAACTTTCTAATTGCGATAGTATACGGAGGATAAGTGTGAAAATACCTTAGTCAATAACCCATCATGTATATATAACCCATAAATATAGAAGGGCTTAGTAAGAAATTTGTCATTTAAATTTATGATGAATTTTAAGTGGTTATATCTGTATGATAGTAGTTGATTAAATAAACATTATAAAGAGGTCTATATAATAAGTCTTTGGATAAATAATACTTCAAATTCTTTTAATTTTCTGTAGATCATAATGCAAAAGTCGAGTGTATGAACATTCTTGATTATATAAAAAAAAAAGTGTACGAACATTCTCTAGCATTGCCAAGAAAAAATTCTTGACCCAGTCGTCGTCTGCCGGACGTGGCCTACTGCATTGCTATATCCGCATACTGGGTAAATATGGTAAAATGGGATGCGCATTATGTGTCGATCTAAATAATTTGATAAAAAATGTGGGTTGATTAAAAAAGTTAAGTTTAAACTTAATTTAATTTGATGTGTTTTGATCCGATTTAACTTGACTTGAAATTGGCTTAACTTAAAAGTTAAATTTTAATTAATTTTTGTAATTTAATAAAGTATACCTAAAAAATATTATTATTATTTTTGTTTAAAAATTAAAACTTAATTAAAAATTAGACTAATTATCTAGTTTATTTATTATTGGTCCAAAACTAAATAACACATTTTTTAATTTTCACTAATTTAATTTTTTTAAAGATTAAATTTATTTTAAAAAAAAGATTTGTCAGGCTAGTGAACCGACTCGTCTAACCCTCAGCTCATAATAGATTGAGCTAAACTAACAAAATAATAATTCAAAACATACTTAACCCGACTTAATCCCAATCCATTTTGACAACTCTATTGATGGGGATCATGTAATAAGTCTTTGAAGAGTCTTGTTATATTTTCTTAAAAATTAATTTTAAATTTTTTTAATAATTCTCTT
The DNA here is from genome assembly GCA_029884595.1 of Ormosia semicastrata. NCBI lineage: Eukaryota > Viridiplantae > Streptophyta > Magnoliopsida > Fabales > Fabaceae > Ormosia > Ormosia semicastrata. The sequence goes on along the minus strand of JAQQTO010000053.1, from coordinate 48,087,255 downwards.
AATTATTAAATAAAAAAGATTAAAATTTGTTTATGTTCTTAAGATATTAACTATATTTATATGTTTATTTAATATTTTTTATTAAGTATTGGATTATTATGAGAATGTATTGAAAGTACTTCTGTCATATCATCATTATAATTCTCCTATAATACATAATAAAAAAGTATTAAATAAAAAAATCACATATAAAAAATGAAAAATATATGCAACTAATATTTGGAGACATAATTTATTATGTACTCACTTTGTCTTTTAATAAATGTCTTTTTAAAAAATTTTATTTGTCCCAAATTATTTATTATTTGAAAATATTAAAAAAACATTAATTGATTTTTTCTAACTTTACCCTCATCTTAACTAAACTCAATAACTTCACAATTAATTACCTATTATCATTTTCTAAAATTTTTCTCTAACACTTGTTAGATTTACACCAAATACCAACTAACTGCATCAATAAAATGAGAGAAATGGTAGTTTAGTCATGTTACATTACACATTTTGTATTTGAGGCTATTTTATTTTGTCTTTAATCCTTGTGTAAAAACTTTAAAAGAATAGAGGGAGTACATATTAAGGACTTGCTATTGGTTATGACATATTTAACACTCTTTACTAATTTATTTTAATTATTTGAAAAATATTAAATGTTTTTGGTTTCTAAGATAATAAATACTTCTAATTTATACTTTATATTTAATAGTTTCTTTATTAAGTATTAAAAAATTATTAAAAAGATGTTTGGAGGATAAGAAAAACTCTTTTCTAATTAGTGCCCAAAGAGTAGTGGTTAAAGAGCATTTAATATCCCATATTAAATGGTTCTAATTAATAAAAGAAAACAGTATTATATTTTTGTGATCCCAATATAATAAATGCTTTACTTTTTAGGTGTTTGCTAATTGTAAAGAAAACAAAAAAAAAGTAATTAATTGAAAAGCAAAGCTTTTTAAATCCCAAAGGCACTAAATGCTATTCTTTTCATTTAATACCTGCCATTTTTTATTCTTTAATTAGTGTTATTAGGGTACTCGTTAGACAAATCCTTTTATAACTTCTTGTAAGATCCTAAGCCCTTTTGTGTTTAAGAATGTAAATTATGTTTTGATTATGACAATTATATTGAAAATTATGAATGATTGCTCTTAAGTATTTTAATTATTCTAACATGATCATTGTGGAGTTTTCTTGTTAGTAGTAACTTTTCAGGACTAAATCAAATATAGAAAAGCTTTTTGGATGATTAGAAAGTGATAAAAAGATCAAATTCAAACATTAGAAAACTCAAGTGCATCCTGAGAAAGTTCCTGAAGAACATGAGAGAATTCATCTTGAGAAGGTTATAAGAAAGTTCAGAAGTATGAAAAATCTCCACAAGGACTAATCCAAGACCAAACCAAAGATCAAAATGAAGCTATCACCATCCAAGATATCAAGAAGAAAGATGAAATTGATGGTGGAATTAAAGGACAAGAAAATTTGTTAAAGATCAAGCTTGAGAGAGTTGTTGAGAAGGTCAGTTGAGATAAATTGTGAGAGAGTTTTTGGACAAGAACTTAAGTGACACATACTGACTCAGTAAACAAAACAAAATCACGACTACCTGCCACAAGAAGGACAAGTAACTGTTGGGATCCTTCAACAATTATATTTTGAAGGCTATAAAAGGTCCCAAGCTTAAAAAAGATAGGGTTAACGATCTGAGCAAGATTAAAGCTAATCACACAAAGAACAACTTTCTCACCTTTACCTACTATGTTCTTAAAGCTCTCAAATCTTCAATAGGTGTATAGTAAACCTTGCTAAATTGCATTTATACACTTTTTGAGTGATTTTGAGACCCACCCACTTGTATTAAACACTTCAAACTTGACTTTGATTCTTGAATGTTGGTAGTGAGCTTGTGGGTTATACAAGACATATAGAAGCTTAGTTAAGCTTGTTGTTCATGCCTGGAAAGGCTAACGGGAAATAATACTCAATGTAAGGGCCTAAGGAGCTTGGTAAGAAAGAAAACTTGTTTATAGTGAAAATCCTAGTATTTGCTAGGTACTGGACGTAACCCCAAGTGGTTTAGGGGTGAACTAGTATAAATCATTGTGTCTTGCTTCTCTTTCCTTATTTTAACTCATTTAATTCACTTTGATTCTGAACTTAAGAAAATATGAGTTTTACTCTAAGAACTAAGGTGGTTTTTGAGTTAAAGTGAACTCAACAAAAACATCCTCTTCTAAAGTTTGAATCTGTGTTCTGGTAGTTATTTTTGTTGTTAAGAAAGAGTTTTTTAAAGATAAAGTGTTGGTATTTTAAGAGATTAACTTGAGAATCATTTTTTGTTAAATACTAAAACTATGAGAGAGTTCAACTCAACTTAACCAGTAAACTCTGTTATGAACTTTCTCACCTTATATTATGGTCGTCATACATTACTGGACTCTCTCACCTAATCATTGTGCTTTAAAGTAATCTTCTCACCTCTACATTTGATAAGCTTGAGAAATGTGTGAGAAGTCAAATTTTTTCAGGAGAAAAGTAACACAATTCAACTCCCTTTTCTCGTGTTATTGCCAACTTTAGTTGGTATCAGAGCTCAGCCTCTTGGTTGAGCAGACCTAATATTGTGAGAGGAAAAAAATCCTAAAGGAAGTATGACAATGCAACAAGGAGGTGGAACTTACCTACCAGAGGGTTCTTCTACCAACAGACCACCTACTTTTGATGGAAGAGACTACTACTATTTGAAGGGAAAGATGAAGCTCTTCATTGAATCTTAGCATGTTGATCTCTAGGATATTATAGAAATTGGTCCTTACATTCGTATGAAAATTGGTGAAGGTAGAATCCAAGTTAAGAAGCCTAAATCTAAGTGGATAGAAGTTGAAAAGAACAAAAATCTCTTGAACTCTAAGGCAAAATTCTTCCTCAAATGTGCATTAAGTAGAGGAGAGTATGACAAGATTATTGATTGTTCTATAGTTAAAGAGATATAGGATACTCTTGTTATAGCTTATGAAGGAACAATACAAGTGAAGAAAACAAAAGCAAGCATGTTAGTGCATCAGTATGAAATGTTTAAAATGAAGGAACATGAGAGCATAGATGAGATGTTTACTAGATTTAGAGTAATTGTGAATGATCTTATGTCAATTAGAAAACCTACACTAACCTAGAACATGTGAGAAATCTGTTGAGAAGCTTGCTTGAGGTGTAGAGGCCCAAGGTGATTGCTATATAAGAAGCCAAAGACCTATCAGTTTTGAGGTTGGATGATCTACTAGATTCCTTGAAAGAGCATGAGCAACAACTCGCTGAAATAGAGGAAGATGCACTAAGAAAAGGAAAGAGCATTGCTCTTAAGTCTAGCCACAAGGAAGTCAAGCAACTCTATTACCAACCTTCTCAAAGCTTTCTCAGTTCTAAAATTAAATTTGGAAAGGAAAGTGAAGATGGTGAAGATGATGAATTTAATAAAGATGATCTTTTATTCATATCTAGAAAGATTTAGAAGATTTGGAGGAAGAAAGGAAGAAGAGGAAGAGGCTTCCAATCCAAACGAGAGCCTCAAAAAGGATAATTTGGAAGCAGTAACAAGAATCAGATAGTTTGCTATGAGTGCAAAAATCCTGATCACTTCAAATCTGAATGTCCATTGTTGAGGAAAGGATTAAAGAATTTTTCAAAGAAGAAGGGAATAATGGCAACCTGGGATGATCTCGATGGCTTATCAAGTGAGGAAGATCAAGAGGAAGTTGTAAATCTGTGCTTGGTTTCCAGAGATCAAGAAAGTGATGATGAGATATTAGATACTAAACTCTCTCACCTTTCTTATGATGAACTTAAATAAGCTTTTTACAACCTTTTCTTTGATTCTAACTTAGCTCAACATTGCATTATTCTCAAAGCCAAAAATGGCTGAGTTACAAAAAGAAAAAGACTTATTAAAAAGAGATAATGAACCTTTAAGCAAGAGGAGTGGATCCTTAGTGAAGCTGAATATTGAATTGGTAGCTCAATCTAAGATGTGGAAATAAGTTTGCTCTAATGATTTAATATGTTAAGTTTTGATGATGATAAATACAAGACAAAAAGAATGATGCTTATGCTTTATAGTTATGCTTAATAGATGACAAATGCATTACAAAAGAATATTGATTATTGTTAAAAAAGAGAAAGAGAAGAGAGACATATGAGGAAACCGCGTGCTTCAACTACACGACGGAGAGCTGTATATATAGAGCTATAATAATAAATACAAGGATTAGGGTTATGATATGATTAGCCTATACAAGGAAACTACATAAATACAAAAGATATATAAAAGATATAAAAGATATTTACACGTTTTCAACACTCCCCCTCAAGCTGGAGCATATAAGTCATATGTACCAAGCTTGTTACAAATATAGTTTATTCGAGGACCTCTCAAAGACTTAGTGAAAACATCTGCCAGTTGATCATTTGAATTGACGAAGCTAGTGGTGATGTCTCCAGACAAAATCTTTTCTCTGATAAAGTGACAGTCTATCTCAATGTGTTTGGTCCTCTCATGAAATACTGGATTGGAAGCGATATGCAAGGCAGCTTGATTATCACAAATAAGAGTCATTTGCATAACGTTTCCAAATTGAAGTTCTTTAAGAAGCTGTTTTAACCAAATGAGTTCGCAAGTAGTGAGGCCATGGCTCGATATTCTGCTTCGGCACTTGATCTTGCAACTACATTTTGTTTCTTACTTTTCCAGGAAATCGATTACCCCCAATGGATACACAATAACCAGTTGATCTCCTATCAATAGGAGAACCCTTGTCAAAGATCATCGAGTACCCTACAATCTGAGTGTGTCCTTTGTCTTCATAGACAAGGCCTTTTCCCGGAGCTCCCTTAATATATCCGAGAATACGAATCACCGCATCCCAATGCCCTTCACAAGGTGAGTTTAGAAATTGGCTCACCACACTCACCGCAAAGGAGATATCCGGACGGTAACAAGAAAGATAGTTAAGTTTTCCAACCAATCGTCTATATCTTCCTTGGTCCGAAAAAGGCTCCCCCGATCCTAAAAAGTCTAACATTGGGATCCATAGGGGTGTCAACCGCTTTGCATTTAGTAGTCCTGTTTCCTCAAGAATGTCCATAGCATACTTCCTTTGTGAGATTACTATACCATCCTTGGATTGTGCCACTTCAATTCCCAAGAAATAACGAAGTTTGCCAAGATCTTTGGTCCGAAAGTGATGACAGAGATGCTTTGTTTTATTTGAGTTATACCTTGGTGATCACTCGCCAGTGATAACAATGTCGTCCACATACACAATCAAATAGATACAGCCTCGGATCAGTATGGCGATAGAAGACAGAGTGGTCACCTCACTACGAGTCATACCAAATCCTGCACAACAAGATCTTGAATCGACCAAACCAAGCCCGGGAGATTGTTTGAGACCATACAAGGACTTGTGTAGACGACACACGAGGCCGAAGACTCCCCCGAGCAACAAACCCGGAGGTTGCTCCATGTAGACTTCTTCTTCCGATCACCATGAAGAAAAGCATTCTTGATATCCAGCTGATGAAGGGGCCAATGGCGAATAGCAGCCATAGACAGAAAAAAAGGCGAACGAAGCCATCTTCGCCACTGGGGAGAAAGTGTCGCCATAATCCAAACCAAAGATCGGGTATACCCCTTTGCCACCAAACGAGCCTTTAGGCGATCAAGAGTGCCATCAGGGCCAACCTTGACCGTATAAATCCACCGGCAACCAACAACAGATTTTCCAAGAGGAAGAGGAACAAGTGCCCAAGTACCACTTTGCTCAAAGTGCACACATTTCATCAATCATTGCTTGTCGCCATCCGTGATGAGATAATGCTTCACCTAGAGATTTAGGAATAGACACGAAGACAAAGTGGAAAGGCAAGCATAATGCAATAAAGAAAGGCGATGGTAACCGAGATTAACATAGTGAGGAGAAGGGTTACGAGTGGATCTAATACCTTTTCAAAGAGCAATGGGAAGGTCGGACGCAGGAGGCAAAGGTCTGAGGCCGGTAAAGGAGGTGGTGCCGATGAGAGGCCAAAGGAGCTTCGCAATCTCTACAATCGCGGATGGTGATGATGTTAGTGGTGGTGGTCGTGGCCGACGACTATAAACCCGGAGAGAGTGCCGCCGGTAGTAGGGACCGGGGCACCAATAGGAGAAGGTGGTGATGGAGCAGGGTCAACGGGGACAAGAGGAGGAAAAATAGGAAGGACCTCGGTGATGGGTGGAGGAGGCAGGTCAGGAGACTCAAAGAAAGGAACAGACTCGAAGAATGTGACATCGGCGGAGACTAGATAACGCTTAAGAGTGGGTGAAAAACACCGATAACCCTTTTGAGACCGATGGTAACCAAGAAAAACACATTTGATGGAGCGGGCGGACAGTTTGTCAAGACCGGGAGTGATATTATGGACAAAACATGTCGACCCGAAGACACGAGGCGGAAGAGAGTGGAGGGGTAGGTGGGGGAACAATACAGAATGGGGACCCGGTTATCAAGAACGAGAAGAGGGCATGCGATTAATCAAATAGCAAGCAAAGTGAGAACCGCACGCCCCAAAAACGAAAGGGAACATGACCATGGTATAAAAGGGTCCGAGTTGTTTCTATAAGATGTCTATTTTTGCGTTCAAAGAACCCCATTTTGTTGAGGGGTATAAGCACAGGATGTTTGGTGAAGAACGCCATGAGATGCCATAAAAGTTTGAAAATTGTGAGACAAAAATTCACGGGCATTGTCACTACGCAAAATACGAATCGGAACACCAAACTGAGTTTTGATTTCATTATAAAAAGTCTGAAAAATTGAAAACAACTCTGATCTATTCTTCATTAAAAATAACCAAGTACATCGAGAATAGTCATCTATGAAAGTAACAAAGTATTTTGACCCAAAAGTAGAGGCAATACGACTAGGACCCCAAATATCAGAATGAACTAAAGCAAAAGGAGACGCAGCTCGACGACACACTCGATCGGGAAACGAACTACGTGTGTGTTTCCCTAGTTGACACGACTCACAAGGTAAAGTAGATAACTTAGAAAAGGTGGGCACCATATGCTGTAGCTTGGCAAGACTAGGATGACCCAACTGAGCATGGATGGTAAGAGGGGAATCGATAACAGAGCACACACGAGAGGTGGCAGAGAGCTGGTAAAGGCCATTAGACTCACATCCGGCGCCAATCATCCGTCCCGAACTCCGGTCCTGCAAAATGACAGAGTCTTTAGTGAAACTAATGCGACAATCTAAAGAACGGGTCAAACGACTAATAGAAAGTAAATTAAAAGGACAACCAGAACATAAAGAACGAGAATCAACAGACATAGAAGGGAGGGATGGACAAGGTGCCAATCCCTTCGGGTTGTGTTTGGGAACCATTTGCTAAAGTAATTATAGGTAAATAGCCGTAGTTAGAGAATTTGGAGAAAAGACGTTTATTACCGAGATATGGTCGAAGCACCGAGTCAAGTACCCAAGGACCTAATGGTGGGGATTGAGAGAGACAAGCAAATGTATTACCGGTGTGTGCAACAGTGATGCGCAGAGGTAGAAGCTCGTTGTTGCTCAAACCATTTCGTAAAATCTGCATAGGCACGCCGGAGATGGGGTCGGTGGAGCAGAGGACTCGGGTAAATCGTGACGGTGGCACGGGCAATATGGACACCGTGGGAGGACGGCCATTTTGGTCCAACAACGATCCTCGCATGACCCAACCTCGTTACTGCACGCACACTTCGGACGAGGTCTACCCGAGGTGCCAGACGAGAACGACCACGAATGGCACTGTGGGAGACGAGGGCAGAAGTATCAACCGGGGCCGGAGCGAGGACAGAACCAGAGGGTTGCTTCGTTGGGACCCGAAGCAAAGAGGACCAAGCTGAGGATAGAGTGGGAACAGTAGGCGAACCCAAAATCTGATCACGATTAGCAGAATATTCCGGAGGTAACCCATACAAGGCCATGAGCATGAAAAAGGTGCTACGTTGCTCGAGTTCTTGCGCAGGGGTAGCAGCAGGAGGTAGCAACTCATTGAAATCATGCAGAGCACCATGAACCTTACCCAAGTAAGCAGACATAGGTCCATCAAACTGACGAGGAGCAATAAGACTCATGAGGTTGTGGCAAACCCCATATAATCGCTGAGTGTCATTAGTGTAAAGAACCTTGGCTTGGTCCCAAAGTGAAGCACAAGTGGTCTGCGCACGGAAGATCTGCTTGAGAGAGGAGTGAATGGTGGACTTGATTACAACGCACAACTGTTTATCAATTTTCTTCCACCGGGGTTGTTCCTCCGCAGTTATAGAGGTAAGGTCTATGGTGAGGTGGTCTTCATAGCCTTGACTTTCAAGCCATAACTTGATGTCTGAAGCCCATGTATCATAATTGCTGCCATCTAATTTATCAGCAGAGAGAGGAGTATGGAGGTAACTTGTGAAAATAGGAGGCTCAGCCTTGGGATGATCTTTAGAACCATCTGGAGAGGTAGAACTTGCCATAGGTCAGAAGATAAGGGGCAAAAAAGGAAAATACAAGATACCTGAAAACTCCAACGCAAGAAAACACGGATCGAGGGCAGATCGGCGTAGAGGAAGCCGAGACGAGTCAAACGAGAGGAACGGCGGCGGAGGGGCGGCCGGACGCGCCGTCACGCGCCGGAAAAACAGCCGCGCGGTGGTGGGCGCGCAGCGGAGACAGGGCGGCGCGTGCGGCGCGTGAGGGCGCGTTGGGGCGGGCTTCGGGGTCCGGCTCTGGCCGGAGGGAGGCGGTGCCAACGGTGTGGTCGGTGGCCGGAAAGAGGGCGGCGAACGGCGGCGACGGCGGCGGCAGGGCGGCGAACGGGAGAAAAGAGCGCCGGAAAGACGTCACGCACGAGAGAGGGGCGGCAAACCGGAAGGGAAACACGGTTGGCGGAAAATTTTCACCGGAGGGCGTGGACCCACCGGGTGTGCGCGGTTCTAGGGTTGCCTCTCTTTAGGCTCGATACCATGTTAAAAAAGAGAAAGAAAGAGAGACATATGAGAAACCGCGTGCTTCAACTACACGACGGAGAGCTGTATATATAGAGCTATAATAATAAATACAAGGATTAGGGTTATGATATGATTAGCCTATACAAGGAAACTACATAAATACAAAAGATATATAAAAGATATAAAAGATATTTACACGTTTTCAACAATTATGTTACATAGATGTGCTTAATGAGATATATTGTAGCATATATGATTATGTACTTTATCTAGTTATATTTCACATAATAATAATGCAATAAGATATGTAACATTCTTCATACAATATATCTAATAATGCTTTATATGAGTCTTAATGAATTAATATTGGATTTGATTTTACTTAAATGAAAATGTGCAAAATGTTCTTTGTTGCATCCTACATAGAGCATATCTATTAGTAATTGATAAATATCTTATTTGGATGTATCTATGAAAATCTTATATGTATGGTAGACTAACTAGAATTATATATTTATGAATAATGCATATGAAGATATTGAATTATGATTTTAGACTAATTATGTTTGTTTAAGTGAGCAATACTTTGTAGGATAGTCCAAATACTAAGAGCGAGCATTGCAACAAGAAAGTAAAAAGATCACAATTATGCTCAACTCAAGAAGGATGAGAATGAAAAGATGTTCAAGCATTTACAAGTTTTGAAGAGAAGATTTTCTTTGGAAGCTTGGATTACATCAAGAATTGATGGTAGCAAAAGATCAAGTCCAACATCTTCAAGAATAGCTTACAGGACTTAGATCTTGTGTAAAGGTAAATGAGAATCACACTAAACTCAAATAAGTTTTAAAAATCTTTACAAGTATTTCTAAAATACTTAAATGTCCAACAAAATATTTTTGGAAAGCTAGCCTTGGTGGTATTTCAAATCTGTAAAAATTAGTCAAGTTTCTGTTTTATAAAACTGACATTTAGTTACTCTTTTGATTATAACTTTTAAACTACTTTGAGTTTTGTTGTGAAACTTATTGCATATGAAAATAGACTCAAAGATCTTTCCAATGAGTGGTCATTTATTTTAATTGGATAAGAAATAAAGAGGTTATGACCTTTTAAAGTCAGTTTTCAAAACCAGAAATGCTGTAATCGATTACACAAGTCATGTAATCGATTACCACTTTGGCAGAAGCCATGTAATCGATTACCAGAAGTGTGTAATCGATTACCAAGTACCCAGAAAGTCCAGAAAGAGTTCTAAAAGCATTATAATCGATTACAACATTTATGTAATCGATTATCACAAGTCTGAAACGTTCCTAACGGTCATAAAATGGCTAGTTTCTCATAATAAATCATTTTCAAAAAAACTCCAACGGCTCTAAAACTCATTGGACTATAAATACAAGTGTTTGAGTATCAAAGAAAAGTTGGAGAACAATCTAAAAATGATACTTGAGCATTAAATTTATTTTTCATCATCTTATTCTCCAAATCTCTATTTTGAGCTAAGTGTATGATTCCTTGATACCCATAATGCTTCAATTTGTATTATTCACTCAAGAGAGTTTCAATTCTTCCATATCTTGTTTAATCTGTAAAGAGGGTGAAGTATCCCTCAAGAATTGTAAAGGGTGAGGCATCCCTTGAAAGTAGAGGCTCAAATACAAAGGGTGAGGTATCCCAAGGTGTGTTAAGTGCTCAAGTTCGTAAAGGTCATCAAGCACCCGTAAAACTTGAAGAATTAGAGGCTCTAGCACAAGGGTGAGGTATCCCAAGGTGTGAAGAATGCTCTTATTTATACAAAAGTTTTTCTAACACCCGTGAAGTCTAAGAGATAGTGAATAAAATCTCAAGTTAAGCTTGGGGAATGGATGTAGGCCACAAGTGATTGGTGGTTGAACCAAGATAAATTCTTGAGTTTGATTTTCTCTTCCCTACACTCTTTAATTTTAATATTTGGTGAAATATATTTATCTATTGCATATCTTGATGTTTTGATTTTTATAACTTGATATCTAATTTATTCACTTGATTCATCATATATCCTAAGTTATATTTGAGTAATTCTTAATAGTTGTGCTTTTGTTAGACTTATTCTGCTGCATGTGTTAATTGAAAATATTAAAATGCATAATTTCTCAAAGTTACAATAAAATTTGTAATCACCCAATTCTCCCCCCTCTTGAGTGATGATTGTCATGACTAACAAGTGGTATCAGAGTTTCGTGCTCTGGTGAAAGCTTAACCGCTTAGAGTTAAAGATCCTTATTTATTGGCAACCATTAAAAGCTTTTCAAAATAGAAGGTTTTGAAATTAATAAACCACCATTCTTTGATGGTGTGAATTTCATTTATTAAAAGGTTAGAATGGAATTTTATATGCAATCTATCGATCTTAATTTATGAGATATTATGCTTGATGGATTTACTTTCAAATCAAAACAAACTTAGAATGCCTATGATAAGAAATACTTTTCATTGAACATTAGAGCTATGCAAATCTTGAGAAATAGTTTGAATGATGATACTTATGCTAGAATTAAGAATTGCTCTAGTGCAAAAAATATATGGGATGCATGATGATTTTGTGCATAAAGTTGTATATAGAGAGAAAGAAGAGCAAAAACCATTGAAGGAAGCTTATCATGGAAAATGTCTTCAAGAAAATGTTCAAAGTAAGAATATGAGCTCAATGCCTCTTGGTGATGATGGTGCTCAATTTGAAGAAGAGGTAAAGCAAAACTAAATTGAGAAGGAATATATTCTTGAATTCTTAATGGACAACAATGAGGAAGATGTGATTCCCTTAAAAAGGACTTTGAGGTAAATAATGTTAAATCATATTATAGTCTTTCCTATAATGAGTTACAATATGCATATGATGAATTATATGATGACTTGTTTTTAGAAAAGAAAAACCTATCTTGTTTGAAAAACATTTTCTCTATTGAAAATGAAATTGAGACTTTGAAAAATGAGTATACTTTTCTTAATGAGGAAATGTCTTTGAAATGTAAAAACCTCAACTTCTTGTGAAAAATGCATTGATTTAGAAAATCAAGTTGAAGACTTATCTTTCAAATTTACCAAAGCAAATGATTCTAATTGTTTACAATCTATGATCATTAATAAGAATGAAATTGATGTTATTTCACATGGAACTTCAAGTAAGGCTTGTGGCAAAAATAACATAGAATGTAATAACAACCAAAGGCTCAAGTTTTTTAAAAATGATCTTCAAATGACCAAGTCATCATTAAATTCACTTGTTTATAATTTTTGTGGTCATCTAGAACATATTTTTCATTTATGCAATTATAGAAGAAATTCTTATATGAGAAACAATATGGTATGGATTCCTAAAAGTCCTAAATGCCCTAGTACTAACATTCAAGGACCCAAGATGAAGTGGGTACCAAAATGTCCTCCTAGTATTTCAATTATGTAGAAAATTTCTCAAAAGGATAGACAAATTGGTCAAGTAAAGAAGGAATCATCAAGGAGAATGCTTTCAAAGCCCATTAGTAGAAGTTTTGATCAAAGAAGGAAGATGACTTCAACCAAAGCTTCTCAAGCATAAAATGTGGAACTTGCAAAGTTCAAAACACCAAAAAGAAGCAATGGGTAAGAAAAAGAGTTTCCTTGATTACCAAGGCCAAGGTATCAAACATTTCTACCTCTTATGCACATTCACTTGTAAAGTCAATGAATTTGAGGTATATTCTTTATAGGCCTTAGGTAAAGAATAGAACCATGTGTGCTTGGTAAAACTTGAATATTATGTTTAGCACATGATTATGTTTATTCTTATTGTAACATAAGGTTCTACAATGCTTAGGTATGTTTGCATGATGTTTGAAATTGTCTTGAGACATTTTGGAACTAATTTGAAGGCTTTGAGATTGATCAATTACTGTTTGAAATGCAAAAATTGAATTCAGCAAGCTTGTAATCGATTACAAGACCTTTGTAATCGATTACAGAGGCTTTGCCAAGCGTTCCAAGCAAAGTCAGGGAGCGTGTAATCGATTACACATACTATGTAATCGATTACAATGTTTTTAGAACTCATGTAATCGATTACACCAACCCTGTAATCGATTACAAGATTCCCAGAAAGTTGGTAATCGATTACAGAAAACATGTAATCGATTACAAGGATTCCAGAGGGCTGGTAATCGATTACACATGCTTTAAAAATAGTTTTCAGTGCTGGAATGACCATTTTCACTTAAAATTGTCTGTATATCATTAATGTATGCATATTATTGGCTATGAGCTTAATGGTAATTGATTGTTTAATTTGTTATGCTCAATTTATATACTATGAAAAAATTAATTTTTATGAGAGCATAATGGATTAATAAACAATGACTAACTCCTATGGATCCAAAATTGGTGGATACCAAAGAATTTACTTTGAATTGTATTATAGGGTGACTATTAACTCAAGCATGCATTGAAGTAAAATATAACTACGCTACTTGAGGTTGAAAAAATTTGAAATGGTCCAAGTTCTCCAAGAGTAATGAAAACATAAAAGAATGGCATGGAGAACCACAACATTCTCAAGGAGCCTTGATGCATATAAGTTGGAATCACCTATAAAAACTCAAAGAGTACACTTTTGGTGATATTAATCTCTTATCCTTACTTATGCTTTAAATTGAATATCATGTGATATTTGGAGAAGTAGAGAGTTGTTTTTACATGCCTTACATGATCATTATTTGCCCCAAAATGCTTATATATGTTTTGATGATGATCATGTCTTTCTTGACAAACTTGAATCTTGCTTTGAAAATGCTTAAATTATGTTTTTGGATTCAAGTGCATATGTTCTTCCTTTATTCTTGTAAGAGCTAACATTACATGGTTGATAATGTAGTACATGTTTTACATTGTATATCAACCTAAAATATGCTTGTAAATAAGTTTAAATAATATTTGATGCTAACCCATGTTTTAGAGAACTTTTAAAATATAGTCATCAAATATTGAAATGTCAAGCATATATGGATAAATGAGAAATGTTAAAGGAAGAGGAACATGAGGAGACTTTCTTCAAGTGCAATGGAATGAAATACTCAATGGGAGAAAGTACAAACTCAAAGGACCTATAAATGAAGAACATTCTAAAGGAGCATCACTTTCTATCTAACCCAATAAGTATATTTATCCCTAAACTATTGTAGTATTCTATATGCTATGAATTATATAATACTTGTTGATAAATTGATCTTAAAAGATTAGATGCTTTCCTTACATGAAAAGTATGCTTAGCATTGACAAAGTATCTAATTGGACATTAAATTGCTAGTTTTGTCATTGCATATAGAGTGGATGACATTAGTTCTATACATATAGTATATTTCATCATGATGAATATTTGATATCTATGATTCTCTTGATCTATGGTTTCTTAGTAGTATAACACTTATGAGAATCATGCTCTTTTTTAAAAGAATTTCTTATTTGATGAAAAAGTTTTTTTTAAGGCAATATCTCCTATCATATTTGAAAGAAGCTTTTAAAGTTTCATATCATTGAGAATCTTTTGAATTTGTCTTAAGACCTTGAAAGTATTTTTCACCTCATAATTGTCTTGAAAAATTTGAAAATCATTTGATTTGTGCTATAAATATAGTACTCTCTTCATTACTTTGAAATATTTTATTAAATTTAGAGAGAATATTTAAGAAAGTTTCCAAATAAATCTTTTGAAATGTTCTATAGAGACTATCTTAATACTTCAAAAGATAAGCCTTGTTCTTCAAAAGTGTTTTATCTATTCAAGGCTCTTGTTTAATGAGAAAGAGAGGAGATGTTCTTTCAAATGTTCTTTTGACTTGGATTTGATCACTCTCAAAGAATATGTGGTTTCAATATAAAACCCTTCTACCCTTCTAAAATGCTTTTAGAAATATAATGTGTTATTATTCTTTTTGAAATGGAGAGAAGTTTTAAAATGATTTTTGATTAAGGGATTAAGAATATGTATCTTTACCTTACTTTACTTTATGGTAATGTGCTTACATGATCTTAACGCATATTTTCCTTTATCTATCTTGTGCTTCAATAAGGGGCAGCTTATCTTACATATTCTTCTTCCATATCCTTGTTGACTAAGAACATATGCATAACTATGTTAAACTATTATGCTTGATATTTTGATAATATGTATATTTTGAGGGGAAGCCTAGTTCTTAAATTGTTGCTTATATCTCTTGACTTACATCCTTATTTGACATGAAGTGTTTTATTGTTAATACTATCAACATTTCAACAAAGATCATCTCTTATTGTCTTTCCCTTTATCAATGAAAGAAGCTAAACATTCTTAAACTATATTTTTTTTTATTCTTTCATTGAGAAATGCTTGATATATGACAAGTTGTATGATATTTCATTTGAAAACCTCAAATCCATGATCTTACACGAATATTTTGTAACTCCTAACAAGTGATATCAAGTGGTACTTATTTATCATGTAGTATGCGAGATATTATATACTAGACATAATTTCTTAAGCTAATTGCTATCATGTGCTAAATGTTGATGTACCAAAATATGACAAGCTTTGTATGAATAATCTTTTATATCTTGAAAGCATGCTTGTTTCATCTCTTTCTTCTTGAATCATGTATAGAATCAAATATAAGGAGATAATTATGTTTTGAATAACATGAAGTAGTTTTTGGTTTTGATGATCCTACTCTCTTTGACAACATGAGTTTTATCTATAAAAAGAGTGAAAATAGTATCTTTCCTTCCTAAGCCTTTTTGTTGATGTCAAATAGGGGAGTGAAAATTGGAAAGAAAAATATGTTCTTGTGCTTACTGTTTGATATGTTTACATGAATATTTATTCTTGTATATTCCTCAACATATTTTTCTTTGGTGATTTGTCATCATCAAAAAGGGAGGAGATTATGGAAATAGGTTTGCCCCAATGATTTAATATGTTAAGTTTTGATGATGACAAATACAGGACAAAAAGAATGATGCTTATGCTTTATAGTTGTGCTTAATAGATGACAAATGCATTACAAAAGAATATTAATTATGTTACATAGATGTGCTTAATGAGATATATTGTAGCATGTATGATTATGTACTTTATCTAGTTATATTTCACATAATAATCATGCAATGAGATATATGTAACATTCTTCATACAATATATCCAATAATACTTTATATGAATCTTAATGAATTAATATTGGATTTGATTCTACTTAAATGAAAATGTGCAAAATGTTCTTTGTTGCGTCCTACATAGAGCATATCTATTAGTAATTGATAAATATCTTATTTAGATGTATCTATGAAAGTCTTATATGCATGTTAGACTAACTAAAGTTATATATTTATGAATCATGCATATGAAGATATTGAGTTATGATTTTGGACTAATTATGTTTATTTAAGTGAACAATACTTTGTAGGATAGTCCAAATACCAAGAGCGAGCATTGCAACAAGAAAGTAAAAAGATCACAACTATGCTCAACTCAAAAAGGATGAGAATGAAAAGATGTTCCAAGCATTTTCAAGTTTTGAAGAGAATATTTTCTTTGAAAGCTTGGATTACATCAAGAATTGATGGTAGCAAAAGATCAAGTCTAACATCTTCAAGAATAGCTTATAGAACTTAGATCTTGTGTAAAGATAGATGAGAATCATACTAAGTTCAAATAAGTTTTAAACATCTTTACAAGTGTTTCTAAAATGTTTAAATGTCCAACAAAATATTTTTGGAAAGCTAGCCTTTGTGGTATTTCAAATCTGTGAAAATTAGTCAAGTTTGTGTTTTGTAAAACTGACATTTAGTTACTCTTTTGATCATAACTTTCAAACTACTTTAAGTTTTGTTGTGAAATTTATTGCATATGAAAATAGACTCAGATCTTTCCAATGAGTAGTCATTCGCTTTAATCGGATAAAAAATGAAGAAGTTATGACCTTTTAAAGTCAGTTTTCAAAATCAAAAATGTTGTAATCGATTACATAAGTCATGTAATCGATTACCACTTTGGCAAAAGCCATGTAATCGATTACTAGAAGTGTGTAATCGATTACCAAGTGCCCAGAAAGCCCAAAACGAGTTCTAAGAGCATTGTAATCAATTACAACATCCATGTAATCAATTATCATGAGTCTGAAACGTTCCTAACGGTCATAAAATGGCTAGTTTCTCATAATAAATCATTTCCAAAAAACCCCAACGGCTCTAAAACTCATTGGGCTATAAATACAAGTGTTTGGGTATCAAAGAAAAGTTGAAGAACAATCTAAAAATGACTCTTGAGAATTAAATTCATTTTTCATCATCTTATTCTCCAAATCTCTATTTTGAGCTAAGTGTGTGATTCCTTGATACCCATAATGCTTCAATTTGTATTATTCACTCTAGAGAGAGTTTTAATTCTTCCATATCTTGTTTAATCTGTAAAGATGGTGAGGTATCCCTCAAGAATTGTAAATAGCAAGGTATCCCTTAAAAATAGAGGCTCAAACACAAAGGGTAAGGTATCTCAAGGTGTGTTGAGTGCTCAAATTTGTAAAGGTCATCAAGCACCCGTAAAGCTTAAAGAATTGGAGGCTCTAGCATAAAGGTGAGGTATCCCAAGGTGTGAGGAGTGCTCTTATTTGTACAAAGGTTTTCCTAACACCCGTGAAGTCTAAGAGATAGTGAATAAAATCTCAAGTTAAGCTTGGGGACTAGATGTAGGCCACAAGTGGTTGTTGGTTGAACCAGGATAAATTCTTGAATTTGATTTTCTCTTCCCTACACTCTTTAATTTTAATATTTGGTGAAATATATTTATCTATTGCATATCTTGATGTTTTGATTTTTATAATTTGATATCTAACTTATTCACTTGATTCAACATATATCCCAAGTTATATTTGAGTAATTCTTAATAGTTGTGCCTTTGTTAGACTTATTCCGCTACATGTGTTAATTAAAAATATATTAAAATGCATAATTTTTCAAAGTTGTAATAAAATTTGTAATCTTCCAATTCACCCCCTCTTGGGTGATGGTTGTCATGACTAACATAAGAAGGTTAAACCTTCTAACCAACCTTCTCAACAATTGTCTCATGTGTTAGAAGAGAAATTATTGTTGAAAAAGAAGGTAGAAATGTTGACCAATCACCTAGCCAAGTTTGTCAATGGTACCAAGAACCTTGAGAAGCTTCTTGGAAGCTAACAGTATACCTTGGACAAAGCTAGACTAGGATACAAGAGAGTGGCAAAACAAAAGCTGTATAAGAATCTTTTTATGCCTGCTAAGAAGATTAAGTTGTGTGTTTCTGTTGTGGCAAAGCTGGCCACAAAGCCTCAAAATGCTGCCACAAAGCCTCAAAATGCTACCACAAAAACAAATCATAAAAGGTCTAACCATCTAACATAAAAGGACCTAAGAAGTCTGGGTACCTAAAGATAACATATCTTTTCAGCATAAGTCAGTTTTGTGACAATGACTATGAAGTAGAGTTTGAAATAACAAAATGCATTGTTAGAGAAGCCAATAATGGCAGAGTCTTCTTTCTAGAAAACGAGACAAAAATGTCTATAGCATTAAGTTAGAGGACCATAGTGATCAAAATATTGAATGTCTTGTGTCTATGAATTCTGATAAATGGTTATAGCACAAGAGAGTTGGCCATGTAAACATGAACACCATTTCCAAATTGCTGAAACATAACCTTGTGAGAGGCTTGTTGAAAAGTAAATTTGAGAAAGATATGGTAAGTGAAGCATAGCAAAGAGACAAGCAAACAAAGTTGAGTTTTCAGCCTAAGAATGTTGTCAAAACTCATATACCTCTAGAACTTATTCATATGATCTTTTTGAACCTACTAAGACTGCTAGCTTAGGTGGAAAGAGGTATGACTTTGTTATAGTTAATGATTTCTCAATATTTACATGGGTACTTTTCCTAATAAGCAAGGATGATTCTTTTGAAGCCTTTAAAACCTTTTGTTAACAAGTTCAAAATGAAAAAGGTTTTTGCATAGCTGCTATAAGAAGTGATTATGAAGGAGAGTTTGAGAATGTTTTCTTTAAAAGCTTTTATGAAGAAAATGACATAGTTCACAATTTTTCTTATCCAAGAGCTCCACAACAAAATGGAGTTGTGGAAAGAAAAAATAGAACTTTACAAGAAATGACTAGAACTCTTTTATGTGACACTGAATTGCCAAAATATTTTTGGACTGAGGCAGTTAGCATCTCATGTTATGTTTTAAGTAGAGTTTCCAAAAGGTCAATACTATAGAAAGCACCATATAAATTATGGAAAAGAAGGAAACCCAACATCTCATGCTTTCATACTTTTGGATGCGAATGCTTTGTGTTAAGTACCAAAGTTTAGTTGGAAAAAATTGATTCAAAGTCTGGTAGATGCATTTTTCTTGGATATTCTCTGACATCTAAAGCATATAGAATATATAATTTGAGAACACTAGTTGTTGAGGAAAGCATACATGTTATATTTAATGAAACTAACTCTCTCAATGAGAAAGATAAGTATATAGAGCTTGATGATGAGTTTGAAAAGCTGAATCTCAATGAGATTAACGATAAAGATGACAAGAAGAAAGATAGGACAAGTTCAAGTAGTAAGAAGGATCAGACCATGGATAAGAAAGTTGATCCAGCTGATGAGAGAGTTATGCCAGAAGCTAAGAGAGTTCAGGAACCTTCTCATGATTCCTCTCTCCAACCCTCTCAGCTGCCTAAAGACGGGAAGCTGTATCCATTTCACCCAAAGGAGTTAATCATTGGTGAAGCATCTATTGGTGTTAAGACTAGATTAGCTTTTAGAAGACCTAAGCACACAAGTCAGTTTGCATTACTATCTCAAATTGAGCCAAAAACTACTAAGGAGGTCCTTTAAGAGGAGCTTAATTAGTTTGAGAGGAACAAAGTGTGGTCTCTAGTGTTTGATCCTAAACATTACTCACTAATTGACACAAAATCGGTGTTTAAAAACAAGCTAGAATAAGATGGAAAAGTGGTAAAAAAAAAGCAAGGCAATAGACTATGATGAAACCTTTGCTCCTATAGCTAGATTGGAAGTAATTAGAATTCTCCTTACATATGCTGCATTCAAAGGCTTTAAATTATCTCAAATGGATGTTAATAATGCATTCTTGAATGGATTCATAAATGAGGAAGTCTGTGTCCATTAACTCCCTAGTTTTGAGGATGTTAAACATCTATAATATGTTTATAAGCTCTCCAAAACCCTTTATGGCCTAAAGCAAGCTGTAAGAGCTTGGTATGAGAGGCTAAATAATTTTTTGTTAGAAAATGGTTTTACAAGAAGAAAAGTGGACACTACCTTGTTTAAAAAAATTTAAAGAATGAGTTACGACATTGTATTTGGATCTACTAATAAGTGTCTATATATGCAAAGAATTTTCTAAATTGATGAAAAGTGAGTTTGAGATGAGCACGATGGGAGAGTTGAAATTCTTCCATGGCCTACAAATCAAGCAAGACAAGTCTGGAATCTTCATTTATCAAGAGAAATATACTAAAGACTTGTTGAGAAAGTTCAATACGGAAGGGCCAAGCTAATGAAGACTCTCATGCATCCCTCAAATGTGATTGAGAAAGATGAGAAAAGTAACTCAGTAAGTGACAAGCTTTATAGAGGTATGATTAGTTCCTTACTTTATCTAATTGCAAGTAGACCTAATATTGTGTTTAGCATTGGCTTATGTGCAAGATTTCAATCTTGTCCAAAAGAGTCATACCTGAATGAATATAATATATTTATCATGAAGTATCATTCTTCACTTCTCTATATATTTTAAAAATTGAAATATTATTAAGATTACTTTTTTGCTAACAATTGATAATGAGTGTTGTGTTGAGGGGGAGTTCATCTGGACTCTCTCACCTAAGGAAGCAGAAATGGTAATGACTTTTAGTCCCTATAAGCCCACTTTAGAGTTTTCAAAATTTTCAAAATAGTTTGTCATCATAAAAAAAGGGAAGAATGCAAGATTCAAAGCTCTTTTCTGCCTAAGAATACTAATCATATTTTGATGATAACAACTACATTGAAAATTATGAATGATTGCTCTTAAGTATTTTAATTGTGCTAACATGATCATTGTGGAGTTTTCTTGTTAGTAGTAACTTTTTCAAGACTAAATCAAATGTAAATAAGCTTTTTGGATGATTAGAAAGGGATAAGAAGATCAAATTCAGACTTGATAAAATTCAAGTTCATCTTGAGAAAGTTTCTAAAAAACGTGAGAGAGTTCATCTTGAGAATGTTGTGAGAAAGCTCAGAAATATGAAGAATCTCCACAAGGACCAATCTAAGAGCAAATCAAAGATCAAAATGAAGCTATCACCACCCAAGATATCAAGAAGAAACATGAAACTGATGGTGGAATCAAAGGACAAGAAGAATTGTGAAAGATAAAGCTTGAGAGAGTTACTGAGAAGGTCAACTGAGATGAATTGTGAGAGAGTTTCTGGGTAAAAACTTAAGTGACATACGCTGACTCAACAAACAAAACAAAATAATCGCTACCTGCCACAAGAAGGACAAGTAACTGTTGGGAGCCTTCAATAGTTATATTTTGAAGGCTACAAAAGGTCTCAAGCTTGAAAAAGAGAGGGTTAATGATTTGCGCAAGATTAAAGTTGATCACACGAAGAACAACTCTCTCACCTTTACCTACTCTGTTCTTAAAGCTCTAAAATATTCAATAGGTGTATATTAGGTCTTGCTAAACCGTGTTTATACATTCTTTGAGTGATTTTGAGATCTACCCACTTGTATTAAACACCTCAAACTTGACTTTGATTCTTGAATGTTGGTAATAAGTTTGTGGGTTGTACAAGCCATGTGTAAACGTAGTTAAGCTTGTTATTCGTGACTGGAGAGGCTAAGGGAAAATAATACTCAGTGTAAAAGCCTGAAGTAGCTTGGTAAGAAAGAATACTTGTTTATAGTGAAAATCCTAGTATTTACTCAATACTAGATGTAGCTTGGAGTGGTTTAGGGGTGAACCAGTATAAATCCTTATGTCTTACTTCTCTTCCCTACTTTCACTCATTTCATTCACTTTGATTCTAAACTTAAGAAAATATAATTTATACTCTAAGAATTAATGTGGTTTTAGAGTTAAAGTGAACTCAACAAGAACATCATCTTCTAAGGTTTGATTATGTGTTATGGTAGTTATTCTTGTTGTTAAGAAAGAGTTTTTTCAAAAATAAAGTGTTGATGTTTTTAGAGATTAATTTGAGAAGCATTTTCTGTTAAATACTAAAATTGTGAGAGAGTTCAACTCAACTCAACCAGTAAACTCTCTTACGAACTCTCTTACGAACTCTCTGACCCTATATTATCTAATCTTGTCATCATAAATTACTGAACTCTCTCACCTAACCATTGTGCTTTAAAGTAACCTTCTCACTTCCAAAATTGATAAACTTGAGAAAGGTGTAGGAAGTTTGAAATTTTCTGGAGAAAAGTAACACAATTCAACCCCCTTCTTGTGTTATTATCAACTTCACTTCCTACTTACTAAATAATAATTCTAAATCTTTTTACTCAATACTTGTAATAATTCTCCTAATTAATTAATGAAAAAATATTGAATTAATGTTTCCATGATGCTAAATGCATATTTTTTTATTTAATAATTTCTTTATTAAGTATTATGAAGATTATTATGAGAATTTTTTAAGATGATATAACAAAACTCATTTTTAAATTATGAAATTATTAAATACATTGTTAGTTCCTAAATATTAAATATATTTATTTTTCATATTATTATTATTATTATATCATCCTAAAATATCATCTCAATAATCCTTCAAATACTAAAAAGGAAAATATTAAATTAAAATTTAAAATGCTTTTAATATCTTGGAAACAAGGAAAGAATTCAATGCTTTTTCTGTTTAGTAATCACGATGATTTGTAAGGAATATTTAAAATTATTCATCCTATTAACAAATAATCTTAATGTAGAAAATATTAAATGAACAAATATAAGTATTTAATATATTAGAAAATAAAAAAATATTTAATAATTCATTTTTTAAGTAATTATTACATTTTTGGATATTATTTTTTTTAGTAAACAAAAGTTTACTTAAATTAGGCTGTTTTCTCCAAAAGCAAACAAGTTTGAGTTTATGCATATAAATTTGTTGATTATTTTTTCATACAAAATAAAAATGCAACTTCTCTTTTTTCTTGAAAAGTTATAGTGTGCATTTGGATTAGTTATAAAAAAAAGATTATGATAAAAATCGAATATGTGTATAATCGATTTTCAATAAATTCAAACATGAGAAGTCATTAAAATATTTTTTTATTTAATATTTTTTTATTAAGTATTATAAATATTATTACGAGAATTCTTTAGGAGGATATAATAAAATTCATTAAAGCATTGAATACATTTTATGTTCTTAAATATCAAATGTATTTATTTCTTCACTTTATTATTATTATTATTATTATTATTATTATTATTATTATTATTATTATTATTATTATTATTACAGTTTTGTTATATCCTCGTGAAATATAATCCTAATAATCCTCTTAATACTTAATAAAAAAGTATTAAAAATATTCAATGAATTTAATATCTTATTAATATAAAAAGTATTCAATTTTTTTTAGTAATTACAAGTATTTATTAGAATATCTAGAATTATTTAGCCTATTATCAAATCATCTTAATAGAGAAAATATTAAATTAAAAATTCATAAGCATTTAATATATTAAGAACTAAAAAACATTTAATAATTTCTTCTTTGAGTAATTACTACTTGTTTTGATAAACAAAATTTTACCTTTATTAAGGAAAGTGAACATTTTGAGTTTAAGCATATAAATTTGTTAATTATTTTTTCATACAAAAATAAGACATCTATTTTTTCCTAAAATGTTATAGTGTGCATTTGGATTAGTATTTTAAAAAAATATTAAGTTAAAAATCAAATGTGTATAATTGATTTTCAATAAAATCAAACATGAGAAATCAGCAAAATCTTTTTTTTTTTCATTTAATACTTTTTTATTAAGTACTAGCAATATTATTATGAGAATTCTTAAGAGGATATAACAAAAATAATTATTAAATATATTTACTTCTTTATTTTATTTATTATTATTATAATTAGAATTTTGATATATCTTCCTAAAATATCATCCTAATAATCCTCATAATACTTAATAAACAAAATATTAAATAAAAAAATAAATAATTTTAATATCTTAGAAAAAAATCAATATTTTCTTTATTTAGTAATTACAAGCATTTGTTAGTAATATTTAGAATTACTAATGCTATTAATAAATAATCTTAATATGAAAATTATTAAATGAAAAAAGATAAGCATTTAATAGGAACTCAAAAACATTTAATAATTTATTCTTTGAGTAATTAATATTTTTTTGGATATTAATGTTTTTGGTAAACAACTTTTTACTCAAACTAAGTTGTTTTCTCCCCAAACAAATATGTTTGAGTTTAAGCATATAAATTTATTGATTTTTTTTTCATACAAAAAACAATTTTTTCCTAAAAAGTTATAGTGTGTGTTTGGGTTAATTCTTAAAAAAAGTTTATGTTAAAAAATGAATATGCGTATATTCGATTTTCAATAAAATCAAACATGAGAAATCATGAAATATTTTTTATTTAATATTTTTTTATTAAGCATTAGGAAGATTATTACGAGAATTTTTTAGAAGATATAACAAAACTCATTACTAAATAAAGAAAGTATTGAATACATTTTATGCTCTTAAATTTTTAATTTATTTACTTTTTCATTTTATTTATTTATTTATTATTATTAGAGTTTTGATATATCCTCTTACTATATCATTTTAATAATTTTCTTAATACTTAATAAAATAATAATAATTGAAAATTAAATGTTTTTAATATCTTGAAAATATAAAAATTATTTAATATTTTCTTTGTTTAGCAATTACGAGAATTTATTAGGAATATTCAGAATTATTCATACTTTTAACAAATCATTTTAATATAGAAATATTAAGTGAAAAAATATAAGCGTTTAATATATTAGGAACTCAAAATATTTAATAATTTTACTGTGAGTAATTACTACTTGATTGGAAATTGATTTTTTGGTAATCATAATTTTAACTCAAATTCAGCTGTTTTCTCCAAAAGCAAACATATTTGAGTTTAAGCATATAAATTTGTTGATTAGTTTTTCATACACAACTAACTTTTTTGTTTCTTGAAAAGCTATATTGTATGTTCAAATTAGCTGTAAAAATAAAAGATTAAGTTAAAAATTGAATATGTGCATAATCGATTTTCAATAAAATAAAACACTAGAAATCATCAAAACTTGTAGAAAAATTATTGAACGGATTTAATTTTGATTCTTTGTCACTATCAGTAAAATTTTATTATATTATCATTCAATTATATATTACTAAATCGTACGAAAATTTTAACTATATTATAATAATTATCTAAATGTAGTTGTTTTAATAAAGTGCAAACACATCATTAAACTTTTATTAGGATGCTCACATGTTTCATACTATCCCAGAAATCATAAAAATGTGTATTTTTATTTAAATACAAGGACCATTTTGATAATTTTCATAAGTTGCTTTTTTTAATGCTTTAAAGTATAAGATTGACATTTTTAAAAATTAGTTTGTATAATTTAAAATTTTAATCAACAATGCTATTCACACATATTTATACATACAACACCTCATATTTACACAATTTTTTAAATACTTACACTTTGATTTTATTACATAGACAAATATGAGAGATATGCATGGTAGATATATGTTACTAGCATTTTTCAATTTTAACTGAGTCTTGAAATTTATCAAATATTTCTATTTTGGTTCTCGGAGTGACAAATTGTGTTAATTTAGTATTGAAGAGGTCAAGGATAAGTTGATGTCAACCAATGTTATCAAAGCCAAACCAAACAGGCAATTAGAAAATCTTCTAGTTCAAGTTAAACCGGTTAAACCATTTGGTCGAAATGGAAAACCTTTAAATATATAAAAAATTTGTATATAATTTATTTATTGTCAAATCTAAGCTTTTTACTCATTGAATTGACATTACACAATAAAAATTAATCTGGTTCAACCTAGTCTAATCCAGTTTAACCTGGTCTAACTCGATTTTTGGTCATTATTAACCGATTCAACCCAGTCCAACTATGAAAACGATTATAGCATTGAACTAGAACCAGATTGAAGGCTGGTTCTCGATTTTGGTGGTTTGATCAGCCGTTCCGGCTTGGTCCAAGCAATAATGGTCTTAACCAAATTTGCTAGTTTGGATTGTATATAGTGATTTCAACTTATTTTTCTTCTCCTAATGAGGGTTAATTCAATGAAC
This sequence comes from Ormosia semicastrata, assembly GCA_029884595.1. Classification (NCBI taxonomy): domain Eukaryota; kingdom Viridiplantae; phylum Streptophyta; class Magnoliopsida; order Fabales; family Fabaceae; genus Ormosia; species Ormosia semicastrata. The sequence goes on along the minus strand of JAQQTO010000053.1, from coordinate 48,060,813 downwards.
GATGCTACGAAGCCCGACTTATACAGTTCGAAACTTTCCGACTCATGAATAATATGCTTGTCTTAATATAAACCCTTAAATCAAACATTTAATGTGTCAAGATAATAATATACTTTAGATTAAATCAAGGGTGTATAAACCTTACTCACTCTTTTTGCAAAAAAGCTTACTTTAGTGGAACTTTTTCTTTATTTTGGATTTCTTTGCTTTTTTATTTTAGAAAAAAAGAGATTTTGAGCTCAAATTATGTTTTGTTTTGATTTGTTTTTCTTTTAATTTCATTAAGACTTGAGTTTAGGATTAGGTTTGCTTTGTTATATTATTGGATCAATTTTTTTAAAACTTTATTTACCCTTTTATTAATAATGATTTTAGATATTGGTAGCAAACATAATATTATTCTATAAAACTAATACTTAGTACTTAATAATCTACTTAATCCAAGTAAGTGACTAATACAAGCTTGTTGAATTAATTTGACAATCACGATCTCATTTATTATTATTTATAATTCTCTATCATATTATCTTGATAAAAGTTTATCAAAGTTTTAATTGTTTAAAATTTTATATTTTCATATAATTTAGAGTTAAATAAAGTTGCTTTACTAGCAAAAAAAAAAAAAACTCCATCAAATATTGTATTAGGGTTGTCAATATGTTTAATTTTAAGTGGTGAAAATGATATTACACTAAAATATCTTATAAAAAGATGCAATAAAAATAGGCCATACTCTTAAATCCACATGCAAATGTTTATTGGCTTGTCAGTTATGGCATGCATGCCACAAAAAGTAGCCGTGGCACCAAAGAATTACCCAAGAAATAATTAATTTTTATATATCATGGTGTTCATTAATTTTGTCAAAAAAGAAAAATTGTAAGTGTTTATTTTTACAGCATTACATGAAGATAATTAAAAAAAGTGCATACTTTGAAAAAAAGTTATATATTTGATAAAATTATAAAAGAAGAGGTAACTTGTTTGCCACTTACCCTCATTTGACGTCGTTAGATCTCTCACTTTTGCATAAAAACAAAATGGAGCACCGAAGCCTCGATTACCAATGAAATATATTGTTGCCACAAAGCTCGTTATTGTTGTATGCAAAGCTAGTGTGGTGTCGCGCTGGCTATGACTGTGAGCAGAGCCTCATTGCCGTAATTCCCAATCCTTCATTCTTTTTTTCTCTGATAAAATCTTGACCCAAATATTATAATATTATAAAATTCATTTCTGAATACCCATTCCATTTCTTTTTAGTGTTTTTTATTTATTTCAATTTGTAATTTTATATGATCATCATAATCGGGTTCCGATGGAAGATTGCGCCATCAGCGAAGACGACTACCCTTGCTCCAATCACGATTCCGATGATGCTACGTTTGACAATGATGGTCGACCTCTCGATTTCCTCATTTCCGAGGGTCCCACTACTCAGGTATTGTTCTTATTATTCACCTTCCTACTCTTTTGATTTCTCTTGATGTGAAAAAATAAAAATAACAAGCTGAGTTTTTGGGTTGCTCCTTTGATGCTAATTCATGTGTTTTTGTCTATGTTTTAGGGGATAATATTTTTTGTATAATTAAAATATACATATTATATTTATATTGTAAATTTATGTGTGTGAAATATTAAATCAGATTATATGTTATTAGAGAAATTTTTAGTTACACACAATTGTACCACATTATTCTTATATATACTTACAAAAAATTAGAGAGAAAATATAATTTTTTATGATAAGTGTATTTAGAAGGTTTTATTTTTTCTCTCTCTAAATTTATGTGAGTGTGTGTAAAGATGACATGGTACAATTGTGTTTAACCAAGAATATCTCATATTATTATATCTTTTTTAAGAAATACAGAATGAGTTTGTGAGTGAGTTAGATGAAATTTAGAGTATTTTGATTGGACGAATAACCTGCCGATGTATAAGGTTGCTTTCTCACGCTGATTTATGTGTTTTCATTGTGATGTTGTCGTGAGCTTGTGAATCGTTTTTCGTCTTCCTTTCTTATATTTAGATAGCTTTGTTTAACTTAGGAGCTTTAACTGCTTTAGCTGAAGTGACTTTTTTTTTCTCTTGTTCTTTTGTTCATTTCCAAGTGAGTGTTGGGTTATAGGATCATTGGAAAACTAGGTATCGTTGTGTTGTTGAATTTGCATATGGGTTCCTAATGAACTGGGCACAATGAATTGTGTTTCATTTTGATTGGAGTCCTTTTTTCACAAAGGAATGTTCTAATTAGAGAGTCAGATAATAGACCCACAAAAAAGCCATAGCTAGGCTCTACAGGGTATTGACTTCAAAGGTAACAGTTCGGTGTGTGGTAGTCAAATGCGAAACGTCAGCTAAGCTGGTGGTGGTTTTAACGCCTTGAAATGAGAGGCACCAAAAAAGTGCATGCGTCATTAAAGGCGTTAACATTAGGAAAAAAAATAAAATAGTAAATTATTTGACTATTGTGCACTCGTTTTCCATATAAACTTACTACTCAAGCATAACATTCGTACTGAAAAAATATTAAGTTGTTTTCGACAGACGGACAACCAGTTAGTTTTTTTTTTTTTAACATTTGGACTAGTTTATCCACTTTAATAGTAACTTAGATGGTTGGACTTTGAGTTTTTTTTCTTCATTGATCAGTATGGCATTAAAGGAGTGCCTCGCCCGTACGAGAAAGGCGTGCCTAAGATGCTTGAAGCGTGCGTGGGAAGGGACGTACCTAAAGGGCCGACCCCCTTTTTTCATTAATTTTTTAAATTAGTAATAATTTAATTTATTAAAAGATAAAAAATAATTATATTAATTTTTTATAAAATTAATATTTATTATATTAACACTTTTATTTAAAAATTATATTCACATATCTAATTGTATATATTATTATTACACTTTAATATTTTTATTTATTTGTGAAATTACATATACCTCTTATACTTTATGTATAAACATAATATAAAGTTTCATTGAAAATACAAAATAAAAGAAGTATGAGTAATTTCTCAAATAAAGAGTGTCAATATTATAAATACTAACTTTAAAAGAGGTCAATATAATTATACCAAAGATAAAAATAATAAAATTAAAAGAACTTATACTTAATATGTATTTGACATGTAATTTTTTATTATTTTATATACTTTGATATTATAATTTTAACTCATTTTTTATTAATTTTTTATCTTTATATAATAAATTTATTAATTCCTTTCACTTTTAGTTTCACTTTTTTTCTTTGATAATATATATATATAAATTTTATTTTACTTATGAATCATAATGTAAATGACAACTACTATTATGATACATTTAATATCTAATATATATATATATATATATATATTTATTTATCTTTTTCACTTTATTCATAAATCTTTTTATATAATAAAAAGAAAATACACTTTTAAAGTAAACAAATATGAATATATTTATCCTTAATTTAAAATAATACATTTTAATCTTAATCTACTAAATAATTTAAAAATAAATACATCTTTATTTATTAATTTTAATTCTTTTAATATTTAATAATATAATTTATGATTTTTGACACCATCATTAAATATCATCCATTCTTGCGTAGTGTCTCAACCAACGAGAGGTGCTAACTCATTGTTGAGAGATTATTGTGTACTCTGAGAATCCTCAACACAATCCAATATAAATATAGCACGTGGACCGTATAGTCATACAAGTTATTGAATTAAATTTAAAATATTATTTAATAAATTTTAAATCGAATCTTAGTTGTTTTGAGTATTATTCTCATACTATATAAGAATTTTTCCTCATTATTTGACTATTTTTCTTTCGCACTGACCATGTTCTTTTGAACTGCTTTGGGCACCTACAGTTGATTACAAAGGAATCATTACAAGTTGCACAGGTAAGCTGAGAAAAAAGAACAAACATGAAATAACTGGTTCACTTTAGCTACTATCATTCATACAAGATGTATTTGTAGGTTTTACTGATATCTCTCTGCACGTTCGTGCAGAAGGAGGATTTGCACAGAGTAATGGACATGCTATCAGTGAGAGAGCACCATGCTCGTACCCTGCTTATTTATCATCGTTGGGATGTCGAGAAGTTGTTTGCAGTGTATGTAGACAAGGGGAAAGCTCTTTTGTTTGCGGAAGCTGGTGTTAGTGTGGATGAACATCATGACTCTGATTCATTCGTTCCTTCTTCAATAACGTGTGAAATATGTATAGAGGATGTTCCTAAGGATGAAGCAACAAGAATGGACTGTGGTCACTTGTTTTGCAACACTTGTGAGTGTTTGTTTGTTTTGTTACTCCTGGCCTACATTTTTCCAAAATTTTAAACAATATGAAAAATGTGTAGATTTTCAGCTAGCTTATTAGCTTTTCAACTAGTATTGGTTGTTTAGGTTCTTTGTCAGCCTTCTATGCGTTGGCACCAAAAATTAATTATTGATTGGGATATTATATTTAGTTAGTATAGGTTGAATTCGCTTGGATTTTAGTTGTTATCAGCAATTATTTTTCTTCATTATCTTTTGCACAATCATGGAAAATCATGCAAACGTCATTTGTGAGCTTTCTCCGTATTATGTTTTTTTTTACAGGTTGGACAGAGCATTTTATTATCAAGATAAATGAGGGTCAAAGTAAACGCATTAGGTGCATGGCACACAAATGCAATGCCATTTGCGATGAAGCTGTTGTAAGAACTCTAGTCAGTAGAAAGCATCCTGATATCGCAGAGAAATTTGAACGTTTTCTTCTTGAATCCTACATTGAAGACAATAAGAGAGTTAAATGGTGCCCCAGCACTCCTCATTGTGGGAATGCAATACGTGTTGAGGATGACGAATTATGTGAGGTAGAATGTTCATGTGGTTTGCAATTTTGTTTTAGCTGCTTGTCAGAGGCACACTCTCCTTGTTCATGTTTGATGTGGGAGCTTTGGGCTAAGAAGTGTCAAGATGAATCGGAAACTGTTAATTGGATAACAACTCATACAAAAGCTTGTCCAAAGTGCCACAAACCAGTGGAGAAGAATGGTGGTTGCAACTTGGTTAGCTGTATCTGTGGCCAAGCATTTTGGTGAGTATTCTTGTGTCTTCTTGTTGAAATATCGTACAAATATCTCAAAATATCTTTTTTGTATCTTGAAATATTTTAGAGTATCATAAATAATCTCTTAGGATTTATTTCTTATTTATTATATTTCATTATTTGTTGCCTTATTTAATTAGGACAGATTTATTCTTGTATTAGGACAAATTTATTTCCTGTAATTTAGCTCTATTCTAGGCAAGTAGTTATTGACATAAGTCTATATAATGTAAATCATACATGTACAATTTAATAAGATATAAGATACAAGCAATAACAATTTCTTCATAAGTCTTTCTCTATCCTCTCTTTCAACATGGTATCAGAGAGGTACCATCCGCCCTGAAAGATTTGCCTTTTCTTTTGACTTGAGTTCTATGGAACTCTTTTTGTATATTCTCTCATGTTTGTTTCTCTCCAACTTTTTGCTCCTTTTTTGTTGATCAGTATTAAATTATTATGAAGAATAAATAATATTCAGAAATATTATGTCTCTTTCAAGTTGGTATCAGAGCTTCCGATCTGGGAGTCTCTGTTTTTTCCACTGCAATCAGCCTTCATTGCTGATTGAACCAGCCTTCATTGCTGGGTTTAGAGCCAGGATTCTAGCAGCCTTCATTGCTGCCTTCACCTCAGAACCGGATCAGATAAGCGATTTGGGAGCCTATGTTGTTTCCACTGCAATTAGCCTTCATTGTTGATTGGACCAGCCTTCATTGCTGGGTTTAGAACCAGCCTTCATTGCTGGGATTCTAACAGCCTTCATTGCTGCCTTCAATCAGAGCCGAATCTGACTTTGAACACTAGTAAAGGACCGCATTTGTATTACTGGGTGGTATAATACTCGACTCAGTGTTTTGGAGACCAGTTTGGAGGTCGATGGGCCACTAAGGAGAAAGGTCGAAGACTCCAAAATAGGTCTCAGTTGCTTGGGACGTGTGCCGAGGAGAAGCAAGGAGTTGTCTGCCAAGGACGTTGCCAAGGTTTTGTTATTCAGGGGGAGTACTAGTTTCCTATGTTCTTTGTTTTTCAGTTTATACCTTTATGGGTTTTCTACTTGTAACAAGCTTAAGTTTAGCTGGCTCTCATTGAGGAGGAGAATGAGAATAAATCTATATCTACAATGCCAGTATTTGTCATGCCGTTCTTTTCCCACTAATGGATCATGTCAATGGCTTCTCTTCCCACCAACGATCATTTTGGTGGTGACTTCCCTCTTATGGATGAATCATATTAGTGGTGACTTCTCTCCCACAGATGAATTATGCTAGTGGTGATTTTTTCTTTCCATCGACGATCGTTTCGGTGGTGATTTCTCTCCCACAGATGAATCATATTAGTGGTGATTTTTCTTCCCATCGATGATCATTTCGATGGTGACTTTTATTTGTTTTGACTCACACTAGCCTCGACTTTGTTCCAGATGCACTAACATCGTCTCCATCTTCATCCCAAAAGTAGTTGTCAGTCATCGTCTCCATTCGTCCTAGTCACTATCACACTATCAAATTATTTAATTGTTGCAAGCTCAAGCTTAAGACTTTAGCTTGAGGGGGAGTGTTGAAATATCGTACAAATATCTCAAAATATTTTTTTTGTATCTTGAAATATTTTAGAGTATCATAAATGATCTCTTAGGATTTATTTCTTATTTATTATATTTCATTATTTGTTTCCTTATTTAATTAGGACAGATTTATTCTTGTATTAGGATAAATTTATTTCCTGTAATTTAGCTCTATTCTAGGCAAGTAGTTATTGACATAAGTCTATATAATGTAAATCATACATGTACAATTTAATAAGATATAAGATACAAGCAATAACAATTTCTTCATAAGTCTTTCTCTATCCTCTCTTTCAACATGGTATCGAGAGAGTAGGTCACGCATACTGAAATATTTGCCTTTTCTTTTGACTTGAGTTCTATGGAACTCTTTTTGTATATTCTCTCATGTTTGTTTCTCTCTAACTTTTTGCTCTTTTTTTGTTGATCAGTATTAAATTATTATGAAGAATGAATAATATTCAGAAATATTATGTCTCTTTCAAGTCTTCTTTCTCCTTCCTACAATATTTATTTTCCTCTAACTCTTCTATCTTCATTTCATATTTTCTATTTTTTTTATTAAACCTCTCCCTTTTTGGTGCAGTTGGTTGTGTGGTGAAGCCACTGGTCGTGAGCATACTTGGTCAAGTATAGCTGGTCATAGTTGTGGTCGCTACGAAGACCAAGAGAAAAAGTCTGAATGGGCAAAGCTCGATCTATATCGGTATATGCATTATCATAATCGTTATAAAGCTCATACGGACTCCTTTAAGATTGAAAGTAAATTGAAAGAGACTATACAAGGGAAGATTGCTATTTTAGAACAAAAGGATCCTTTGCCCACAGTTTATGGTTGGGTAAATAATGGACTCTCTAGACTTCTTAGATCTAGGCGTGTTTTATCTTATTCATATGCATTTGCATTTTATATGTTTGGAGATGAGCTTTTTAAGGATGAAATGTCAGAAGTGCAAAGGGAAATTAAACAGAACTTATTTGAGGATCAGCAGCAACAGCTTGAGGCAAATGTTGAAAAGCTCTCCAAAGTTTTGGAGGAGCCCTTTGAAATATTTGCAGATGATAAGGTTATGGAGTCAAGGATGCAGATAATCAATCTCTCGACAATTGTTGACAAACTTTGTAAAAAAATGTGAGTGCTGCTGTAAATAAGGTCTTGATACATCTCTCATCTTTGACACTAATGACTGAGAATTCTGATACTGAATGTAGGTATGATTGCATTGAGAATGATTTATTGGGTTCTCTACAACTTGGCACTCACAGTATAGCTCCATACAAGTCAAAGGGCATAGAAAGGGCATCAGAACTTTCAGTTTGCTGGAGTAATAAAGCCAATAATAACGGTAAATGTCTGTCTACATTGGCGTTTTGTTTGAATGGAAAACTAGAGAAAACTTTTTCTTTTAGTCCTTTTTGTTACCTCACTCATAATATATTTGAGGGGAAGTTTTTATTTAGCTAATAATTTTTCTGACTTGTTATCATTGTTAGGATTAAGGGATTCATGTGACAATTCTTTTCGATTGACTCCTTAAAAATTGACCAAATTGGTATTTGAATATAACATGGTACGACTAACCATATAACATGGTACGTCTAACTAAATTGGCATTTGAATATAACATGGTACAATATTTAATCTTAACATGGTACGATTCTTGTTATTCTTATTCTTCTAATAGAAAATTAAATTTTAATATAAGGTAGGTGAGTTTATGCATTGTCCAAGCTTCGAATCCAAAGAATTCTTATAAAAAAACAATGTTAGATATATAAAATCATTCATATGCTTTCACTTAATAGCTTAAACTTTTGAAAGAGTTTGTTCTTTACAGTTTTCACTTGTTATTTTCTTTGCAACTTTTTTCCTTTGTTTTTTTCGGTGTAGATGGATTTCTTTGAAACTCTCTTCTTAGTTTGTCCCTAGCGTACATGTTTGTTATCTGATTTCCAGTCTATTCTTCCATCTCTGTACTTTAACTGCAATATCTCTAAGAGATTACTCATTTGACTAAATAATTATATATAGTTATCTTTGGATTTCTAACAACTATTATACAATTTTCTCCTTTGAATTTTTCTATACTTGAGTATTTATATGCTGTATCAGCATGAGATAACTGTGTTAACTGTATGGGAAACACCTTATATATGTTTGTGTGTGTGTGCGCAAATAGGATATGCATGCTGTTAAAACAAGAGGGACCATAATTACTGGTGTCGTATATAAAGAAAATAATGTATTTGTCTACTTTCAAGTTTCCACTGCTGGTAAACTCTACAGAGGCCTCTTTAGTCATCTTTGCTGGGGTCTGCATTCAAACTCTAACTGTATTTTGAGGTGTCATTATGATCTTATCTATATTTTGCTTGCTTCGCTGACTTGTAAGTCTTCCTTTCTTACTGTGTGTGCATTGGTGCACGTTGCCATTAGATAAAGATTGAGTAATTATGCTGTTTGTTAAAGTTAGGTTGGAATTGTTACATACAAACATACGAAAGTAGTATGTTTAAATCTGAAAGTAGTAGTTTTGCAAATGGATGAACAGTTGGCTTGAATGCTTATTCAAGGTATTTTTTTACTATTAGTGTTAATAATATTATTTTTTATTTCTTTCAGTTTTACATGGAAAGAATTATGACATGAAATATGGTGCCATTACAGTACTTTTATCTTTTGTAGTTGTAGTTGTAACATTTAATATTGTTTAAATGCATATATGCTATATTTTGAGCTTTTTTATTATATTATGTCATGTATGTTCTTATTATGTGTATGTCTTTTCTTCAAATTGACTTTGTGTATGCTAATAAAACATTTTATTGAGTTTAAAAGGATTCTTGTTTATGCTACTATCATAGATGGAATTGGTAAAGCAGAACTTGATCGGCCTTCTGGATCTGGAAGTTCAGATGAAAGTGGATTGTCTTCTCGTAAGCGTGCTAGAAAAGAGGGACCTGAAGGTGGCTATTTTGATCTAAACTTGCCAGCAGAGGTTGTAGACAAAAATTTACTTTGAAGGAGGTCTTTTAAAAATACAGGCGTACAACTTGTCTAACTTAATTTGCTTCGCTGCCTTTAATGGAGTCAATCATTTTGGATATAACACCCAAGTAGTTCACCGTATTTGCTTCACATCTTTCTTTTGGGCATCTCTTTGCTGAGATATATTCAGAAACATATTAGAAATTCCTAATAGCATTGTATATAGACAATGGGGTATCGTTGGCTAATAGGTATGTAAATGTCTATTTGGGTCTCAAGTAGCTTTGAGGACAAGTTCTAGGAAGCTTTCATTCATATGAATTACAACTTTACAAGTGAAGGTAACTTCACTGATTCTTCTGATTTTCTGCGTTTGTTTTCTTGTTATTGGTTGCACACTCTACGGTTTTGACTTTATTATATTCACTAGCTTCCGGGCTATTTTTAGTAATAATAATTTATTTATTGTAAGATAATTACTTAATTGTTTTTTAAATTAAAATTTTAACATTGTGATATTAGGAAAACGGAACGGTCATTAAATTCATGAAAGGACAACTTCATGATTCAATACTAATAGTTCAACTATGTTTGAACCGTAATTGAATGGGAATATATATATTTAAAATTCTAATTTTTATATCATTATCATTAATTTTTATTGATATAAACTTGATATTTAAAATATCTTTTTATTAATTAAAATCAGAAATCAGTCTATGAATACGAATAATATTTGTAAGTAATACAATAATAATGAAGTGTTGAGTTAATAAAAAAAATAAAAACTGTAAAGAATTAGGAAAACTCTTTATAATATTATTAATAAAGAAGCTAAATTATTTTATTGACTTAAATATATTTTAAATTATAAAAATATATTTTAAGTTACATAAATATTAAATATGTTTTACATAATACATTCAAATATAGAAAGTAATATATTAAACAATCTGCATACATTTACTATAGACCAGTGGAATAGTGGTTGTAAGTTGTCCCTCAAAGAAGGAGGGCATGAGCTTGAATTTTTCCTCAAGCAACTTAAGTTTTTTATGAATAGTAAACATTGAACCAATCGTCAATTAAACTAGTCCGGTTTGAGCAATTCAAGTGATTCACAACCATTTGAACGGTTAGAAGGTCGGTTTTTGAAATTTCGGTTTGGGAGACTTGATTGAATTAGCCGAAGGTCTGGTTCACAGTTGAATCGGTCCGACTAGCGAGCTTGGTCTAATTTTCAAACTATGGTTGAAGATGCTTCTAAAACTATTTGTGTGTGTGTGTGTACACGCGTGCGTTACTACTTTCATATGATTCAATTTATTTCATGTTTGATAGCTTGCCAATGATATTTTACTTTGAATTGCATAAATTCTTAGATATCGGATGATACTAGGATGGGTACTACTTCTTTGTTGTCTTGAGAATGCATTAATTTGATTAGGCCATTGAATTGTCAACTGAGATGTAGTCTCTCAGCGTGATAAATTTTTGTAATTGGAAACAAATTCTGAACTTGAAGTTTTGACAAAACAAATGTTGAATTAAGAGAGAAAGAAATAGTTAATCACAAACAATTAATTAAATCAACAAGCATCTGGTTTTTCTCTCGGGACAAGATCTGTTAAGAAGTTCTTATATACTTAACCAGCTGAGCTGTTGTAGAAGATTTAGCTTGAGAAAGTTTTCTCCCACCTTAGTCTTCAAGCAAAATATAAACACATGTACATATCACAAATTTTTGGATTGTGGCCGTTTCCTTCACCAATATTGGGTGCAAAATCATGAACTCAAGTAGTACTCGTGACTCAACTTAAGTAAACTACTTTATTCAACATTTTCTTAATAAGAATTAGTGATATGTCAATACTTTTTGGGCTTAGTTTACACAAGTTTTGTATACAATGTTTATTCAAGAACCTCTCCATCACTAGACTCCGATGAGCTTCAATTGTCTTAGCTAGATATATTATACTTCATAGAAGAGACCTTTCCCTTCTTGAATCACAAGTGACTCCCATCTTCTAGCTGCTCTAGTATATAGAATTCTTGTTTGCCATATAGAAATGAGCATGTCTCGTTTATGGCTAGGTTGTACTATGTTATATATAAATGACATTACTGATTATAGTCTGGGTGAGAAAGGATTAGACTTTATATATATTGGTGCTCTCTTAATTTGGCGCTACAGACTAGTTAAAGATGGTGGAATAATGGTGAAGCTGGCAAATGCGAAAGGGAGAATGAATTATGCACTCGACGAAATTGTTGGTCATCATTCTAATTAAGGAGATAGTTCCTTATGTTGGTTTATGACCGTGGAGAATGTATTTCGATGGATTTAGCCATCAAAGAGATTTAAGAATTGATATTTTTAGACTAACACCTGAAGGGAGTCTGATTAAGTTTAGATTCCAAATCAGTCCTAAGTGTTCAAATAATGAGGTTGAATATGAAGCATTAATTGTTGGCCTCAAAATCTTGTTACAAATGGGATGCAGGAATGCTAAAGTCTTAGGTGATTCACAATTAATTATAAGATAAATGACTTGGCAGTATAAGTGCGTAAATGGAAACTTAGTTAGATATTTTGCAATAACTGATAGATTAGCCTTTGAATTTGCAGAGATTGTATCCTCTCATGTCACAAGAACTTCCAATGAAGTTGCGAATGAGTTAGCACAAATTGCTTTTGGGTATAAAATATCGACCACAACCTTAACCTAGTTGATTGAGGTTGAAACATTGTTGTCTTCTTTGAAGAATAGAGAAGTAAATCTAATCAAGGTAGACAACGAAATGAGTTTGGATGACCAGAGATTAACATTGATAAAATACTTGAAGAATCTGGATTCACAAACTAAACGAAAGTTAAGACTAAGGGCCCTTAACTTCGTGCTTGTTGACGGAATTATGTGTCGCAAGTTAATTGATGGTAGCTTGTTGACTTTCTTAGGTGAGAAAGAAGCTCACAAGCGGAAGTCCATGAAGGAATGTGTGAAACTCATCAAGCAGGGAATAAGATGAATTGGCTACTATGCCGATGGGGATACTTTTGGCCTACTATGTGAAAAGACTGCATTGAATATGCTAAAACATGTCTAGAATACCAAAAGCATGGCCCAGTACAACACATTCCTACATACCAATTATACTCAATTATCAAGTTGTGGCCATTTAGGGGATAGGCTACAAATATCATTGGTCAAATAAATCTACCTTCTTCTAAAAGGCATAAGAATATCTTAGTAGCAGTTAATTATTTTACTAAATAGGTAGAAGTTATGCCCATGAATGAGGTTACTCAGAGTGACGTGATTGACTTCATTAAGAAAAACATTCTTTGTCGTTTTAGGATACAAAAAACTATAACAATTAACCAAGGCATGGTGTTTATAGGAAAAAGATGTCAAAATATGCGCTCAAGAGGAATAAGGATGTTAATCTCTACACCTTACTATGCTCAAGCAAATGGTCAGGTAGAGGCCACGAACAAGATTGTAATCAATTTGTTAAAGAAACACATTGGTAGACATCCAAGAAGTTTGCATGAGATTTAAGAGCAAGTGTTATGGGCTTGTCGAACATCGCCTAAGGAATCAACAGGTGTACCCCCATACAAATTGGTTTATAGCCAAGAGGTCATTCTACCAGTAGAATTAAACATACAATCATTAAGGGGACAAAAGTAAGCAGACTTGCCTTCAGAGGATTGTTAGAATAAGATGAACGATGAACTAAATAATCTTCCTAAAGAGTGCTTGATGGCATTGGACCATCTTATTCAGCACAAAAACAAGATTGCTCAAGCTTAAATAAGAGGATCAAAGTCAAAGTTTCATGGTGGGCAACCTAGTCTAGAAGGTAATTCTACCTATCAATCAATGTAGCTGATCTTATGAAAGTCCTCATTGGGAAGGACCATTCAAGGTAATACATTGTTATTCTAGTAATGCTTATCTCAATCGCAAGACATGCAGACTAGTCAAATTACTAATTCTATCAATGGAAAATATCTAAAACAGTATAAGCCAAAAATGCATGAATTAAAAATATCAGTATAATAATGTTTAAAAGGCCAAAAATATCACCATCCCAAAAGAAAACAAAATAAAATTGTTCATCAACAAGTTTTCTCCCTTGACATGATTATTCTTATGAGCCACTTTCATATGTCGTTTTGTCTTTCTCAGATTTATGCCTAAGAGCTTCCTAAGTAGACTTAAGGTGATCTTATTCAACATTGGCATCCTTAAGATCCATATATACATTAGAGTGTTGGGTGTGAAGGGAGTCCAATGATTGCTTCAATGAGGAGGCTACTAGAAAAGCCTTCTCCTTCTCCTCAATCTTTTGGCGAATTGACTCTTCATTATGGAGTAGGCCTCTTAACCACTCTGATTCTTCTTCCTTTTGTTGTAAGGTGGCTTTTAATTCTATGATCTCTTGGTCAAGTTCGACCAAGTTTTCATTCCCATCTTTTAGCTCAATAATCTTTTTGCTACCAGCCTTGAAAGCTTCTCAATTGTAATGATTTTCTCTCTTCAATGCTTCACTTTGGTTGCGATACTTGTTGAGGTGATCAATGGCCTCTTGTGTAGCATCAAAGGAGGTAAAGACGACATGACATTGAGTGCTGCAATATCTGATGGACTTATGCACTCTGTTAGGAAGCCAGTCATCAGCAATTTTGTCGAGAAAGTCAAAATAGCCAAGCAATTTTTCTCTTGCATCAGGATCATTAGCAATGGTCTCTAAAGGCTTTGCAAATAAAGTGGTCACATCTCCAACGAACCTTAATTAGTGCACTTGATTATCAGGAGAACTCATTGTTAGGGAATCTTCAAGTACCGCACTCTATACATCCTCAAATGGATCTTTAATGGTTTTATCCTTCTCTAAGATACTATTTGAGGAGTATTCTTGCCTAGCAGAAGAACTACTCTATGCATTCTCTTCTCTTATTTCTTCTTAGCAAAGTAGGGATGGAGAAATTGGATGAGTAGGCTTAACCTCCGCTTCTACTACAACATCTTCCCTTTTAGCAATCATGGGGTTTACGAGGCTCTACTACAATAGCCTCCATTGTAGTGCCATCCTGTGCAGGCATGTTCTCCTCTTCTACTTATTTTGGAGGAATAGTTTCTACTGGTACTCGGGGGCAACTAGGGTTGGCTCTGAAGTAACAATTGATGACTGGCCTTCGGTCATTGATTTTGAAGCTGGTAACTCCATCGAGTCATCATTTACTTCAGATTCTTCTTTTGCTACCCTTTGCTTCTTTCCTTAAGGAATAAGTTAGACCTAAGCATGTGATTCCATATTAAAAAGAATGCCTTGCATTCAGAGGCAAAAGAGGACTTACAATGACAACACCTCCAACAAAACTTTCTGGAGGGAGAATTGGGTCTTTCACTGCTTTTTCAAGCTTTCTCTTTCTATGAAAAGAGTCAAGAGTAAGAAAACAACCAGACAAAAAATCATAATATATGAAGGTATCTTACTCTGGCTTTAGTAGCCTTTTTTGATCTAATCTCTTCTGAGGGAGAGATGTTTGTCTTGTCCTTCAAAAAATAGAAAGACAGAATTAGACATGTCCGAAGGAGGTAGCAAGATAAATCACCAGAAGTGTTTCTTATTGGTGAGGTATCAGGGGAGGCAAATGATGAAGAACGAGTACACATACCCTGCATTGCATAAAGAAAATTCATTAGATCAGTCTAATGGAATAGAAGCATATACCAAACAAAAACTACCTATGTAGGCGTAGTTTGGCGTGGTTGACTAGTTTGTCAAGTTGAGCTAGTGGTCTATGGAGGCTTTGAAGGCCTCCCATTTCTTTCATATTTATCTTCTTCCTTTGGCTGGCAAGGAATAGTTTCTCCAATTTGCTCTGTTAAAAGAAACAACTAGTAAGAAATAGAGCAAGATATGCTTTCTAAAAATGCAGAGGAAAAGGAGAAGACTATTATATGGGAAGAACAAGTTATCAACATAGAGATCAAAAGAGAATGGAGCAATTAGTAAAGGCTTAGGCTTAAAAGTCCTGAGAAAGGACAACAAGTTGAGTGAGGCATTTGATTGTCTGAATTTGTGCCATCTCTTTACGCAATTCTCATAATGTTTTCTCTTTTGCTCAAGGAACATAGGAGTAACTCTCTATATTACTCCCTCTATGCCAAAATGATCCCATTGAATGAGATAGTAAGTCTAGAAATCAACAATCTCTTAAGAAAGTATTATATTCGATTTAAGAAAGGAATTACTTGGATGCGCAAAATAAAAACACTCAATCAATCATATGATAGGGTGATTGAACCAAGATGTAGTAATTGAAGACCACTAACTCTTGAAATTAGAAGAAGTCAAATGACATGGCTCAAAGTTGACCATGAAAAAATATTTTCTAAAAATGGTATCACCATTGAGAATCTTCATCGCCAAACTTAAGTCTCTTATAGTAGCCTTTGTGGTAGCGTTAGGAAAAGCATTTTTGTACTTCTCAAGTACAATTTAGATTAAACCAAACTACCTGGACATAAATTGTGGATTATGGATAACAATAACCATTTGAGTCTATCTAGGATAATTAGCAAACAAGTGTTAAGGACAAAGGAAGTGGACCCAAATACTCTCTAATTGGCCATTTGCTCTTCCACTTGAAATCATAGGTCATCTATTTAGCTGGATACCCTACTCTTTTCTAGCAAAGGGATACAAGAGCCACAGGTTCTCAAATTCATTCAAGGAATACAAAAACTTGAAAAACCTATGCAGTTGTTCATCTTTGGAATCTCTTCCAACATAATGCATATGCGCCAACCTAATCCCATAACAACATTGTTCGGCCTCTGCTGGAAGCTTAAACTCAAGGAAATTGACAAACAACTCATTCAATTATAATTACAGTAACCAAAGAGGATCACTAGGATTGTTCACCTTTTTACCAGAACGAAGGTTTGAATAAATTTCATTCAAAAGTGAATACAACCTGGCCAACAACAAATGGGTAAGGCTATATACTTGTGGATCTATCAGTTATGTAGCCACTGGAATCATGTCAGGAGCTATCTTCACTCCGAAAGGGCAGAATATGTTATTACATAGGCATAAGTCAGGAAGGCCATGTACTCCCTATTGTGTACAGGTTCTTCTTCTTTACCTTCGAAGTGTTTGATCTATTGAGAATAACTATTCTTTTCCTTTTTAGACCTCAATTCTTCTAAGAGGGCTACAAATGTAGTCGACGGCTTAGACATGAGAAGAATTGATGGGGTATCGGGCCAAGAACTAGTAATGGCCTCCACATCAAATAGAGTTAGGCCTATGAACCTATGGAGAAAAACAAACCCACTAGTAGTGGTATTCCAAAAAGCTATTGCCACTCCAATCATGGTGGGTATATCGTGGATTTTATATCTTGAAATTTGAATAATGCTGTAGATACCCTTCGTTTTCCAATCATTGACTTTCACTGCTTGAATCCGGTCAAGCTAGTCAATGTGGTCATCGGAGACTTATTGAAATGTTCAAATAAACCTTCTCTCTATCCAAGGGTACATGGGAATATGAGATTTTGTGAACAAAGGGTAACACTCTTTGTTAAAAAGGTAATAACTCTCCTTGAGATAGTCGGTCGAAGAGCCAAAAGGACTATGAAAATAGAATTCAAAGGTGAGTTCATATGGAACTAATACCTAGGAATAAAGAAGTTCAAGTTGAACCATAGTAGGAGTTGGGCCCTCAAGGATTCTCTCAACTTGTTCTGATACCGTAACTTGGGCATCAGAAGTAAGGCGAATTTGGTTCCTCTATGCTCCTGAAGAAGGTGAGGAAGATGGTCTGGTAAAAGATGAATGACAGTTGCAAGCCATGGAGAATGAAGAAGGTTTTGGGAATTTAGGGATTCAAAAGTTAGAATTTTGAAAGAAGAAGAGATTGGCATAAAGAAGGAGAAAAGAAGAATGAAGTATGATGCTATAAATACTTTTTGTAAGGATAATGGTCAATTTAAAATTAAAAAAAATTAGTTCCTTTATTAGTAGAAGAGGATGAGTTTCTTAGAGCAATATTTGAATTGGTGAAACTAATAAACAAGAGCCACTCAAGAAGTGACACTTGTCATTTCAAAACATCAGTTTAAATAGATTGCTCAATAAATCTTAGGCAAACTTATCTTTGCCTGAGTATTGAAATTTTTTTTTTCACTAATAAGACCGCTTCAATCAAGATGGTTAACCATTAGCTAATCAATGTGCTCTTAGTTAATTATTAGCATAAAGATAATATTTAAGTATTAATTACTTATTCAAACCATTATAACATTTTATGACTAAGTTTTGAGGTCATTTTGTTGACTGTCAACTTAGCCATTTGTTGCAGTTCCGAATTGGCTAAGACCTTAAAATTTGATGCTTGATTATTTTGGGCTAAATCAATTCCATTAATTTGGCCAATACAAAATGTTTTTGGCAATTAATTACTTTTTTGATCAAATCATAACCTAATTTGACACAAAAGATGCAGAAAAAAAAATTTCATTGATATGTCAAAAAAGTACAAAGGAATATGAGAATACAAGCAACTGCTACAGAAATCAAAAACTCTGATCCTAAGACTAGAATATGGAGTTCTTCAATAGAATACTTCCAAAGGTTGAATTCTACAACCCACTAGGATGACCCAACTAGTGAAGTAGAGGCAAAGAAGATTCTTTTACCAAGATTTCAACCCTTCCCACCGCCCCAGCTGATTTGAAGAGAATAAAAGAGGTGGAAGTAAGTGTGGCTGCCAATTGGGGGACGATTCCATTCTAAGGCCCCAGCCTTTTCCTTCACTCCCTCTGTAGATGTTGGCACATTAACACCATGCCGATCAAAGGAGTTGGAGGGGAGCATGCAGACCTCACTGAAAAGAGGAATATATCTGACACATGTTGGCAAGTTTCTAGACCATCTCGGGCATGGCTAAACCCTCGTAAACATAGCCAGAGGAGTATCTTTGGTTGACCATGGCAATGAACAAGGAATCTTCAGAGAAGGTGTTAGCCTTAACCAATGAATAAACATAGTCAGAAGAGTACTGTGTCAGAAAATCTAAAAATCAGGCTTTGAAGGAACTTTGAGAAAGAAAAAGAAGGGAGATTGAAGAGAAAAGAATGGTGAACAAAATGCCATCTTGAATTAAGAATGAAGAAGTAAGTTTATGAAGTTCTTTATATAGAAGAATGAATGACCACCTATTGGACAAACCAAAGGTTTCAAAATAAATACAAAAGTGGAAACATACACTTGACATGAATGCATTCAAAAGGCATGTGCTTTGAACCTAATGAGGAGTGAAGGGATGCGGCATTTTTCTAGAAAAACATTCATAAGTATAGTCATTTCACTCAACCATTCTACGACCATACTTAGGAAGGCATCTGTTGGGAGTATAATAATAATAATAATAATTTATTATGGCACACATGCTATAAAACTACACATATTTATATGTAATGCCCAAAGTCTAAGCACTTCATTATACCCAGACTTATATTAAAGCAATTAAGCTCAGGATCGTCACATGTCACTATCTAATCCCTTTGTAACATATTTCAGTTAAGCGATCATTTTATTATAACTTATTTAAGCTTTATTTGTTACCCAAGTCTGTTGAGAGAAACTTTGACTCATTTCAATGAGCAAGGCCGGTTGCCTTCAAGTATCACTAACCCAATTTGTTAATTACCAATCCATTATTAAGTTCATTGAGTGTAAGTGAGTTCTTGCTAGTAGAACTCTAACAAATAATTTCATACTAGGCATTTCTCATTTACATCTCGAAAACTAATTCACAAAAACATATAAAAATTGATTCATCATTACATAAATATAGTTCTAAAGTGCAGGCATCAGTACTTACACTACAACACAATTCATTACATACATGCAACAAAATAGAATAAGGCAATGTTAAGGACATTAGTACCATATACAGTCTGGCTAAGTTATACTACATCAGAGTCAGAGTCAGAGTCATCTTTATGAGTAAGTTGATAAGCATATCTACGCCTAATATACAACCATACACAAATGTGATACACATTAATAATAAATAAAACCACATCCTATAATATGCCTATCTCAACATGTAAACTAGCAGCGGTTTATCAGATGAAATGAAAATGAAAGGTGAGGAAAGAGGATGATAACTCCAAGAAAGTAACTCATATATAGCCTCACATTCATGTAAACTGTATAAGTGTTAATCTCAGGGTTATACATTCACCAGCTCTCAGTAAGCTCCCAATAAAAAGTCAATAATGGCATCTTCAGGTTGTAGTGGTGTTAGTAGTTGGAATACCATAGAAATAAATAACAAGGTGAGAATTCTAAGAATTCCTAGTAATTCTAACATACAAAATGTCATCATGATAGTTCCAACTGCTTCGAGATTTTCGCAAAAGTTTACAGATATTCACAGAAAAGTGGCAGAAGTTAAAGCAATTTATTATCCCTGAGGCAGATGTTCATTTTAATAATTTATAACAACATATCAATGCAAAGTAACTACACATAAATATCACATATCATAAATAGAGCAAGCAAAAACCACACAGAACTACAACAGAAGCATTTTAAGCTTTATAAGAGTTTATAAAATGTTAACAAATAGGTAGAATATTAGCAGAGTACAATAGCAAGTTACAAAACATTGGCATATTCTTCATTATCATGCAAATGTAATGTAAATTTTTTATAATTGCCTCATAGTGCTCATTTAATAAATTATCTGTCCATAAGCTAATTCCTCGGACCCATGTCCTTTTCAATAGGTAAGGAGTCTCATGCTCAACTTATAAGTGATAGTCTGCTTAGCTCATCCTATAAGTGATAGTACTTCATCACACAACACTATCCCTAGTAACGATGGCCTCGCCTTTAAATTACTTTTATAAGGGAACAACACAAAAGGATGATCTCCAAGTATGAGGATTATTTCCATATCTTTTAATTTCTGATAAGTTAAGAATGCACAACAAGAAATTTACAAATTTACTACCAAATTTAGCTACAAAAACTTTTTGTAACTAGTTAGCTATAGATTAGCTATGAAATAAATTTCGTAGCTAAATTTCATGAAAGGAATTTTTTTTTAATCAAGAAAATAATTGTAGAATAGCCACAATTTAGCTACAAAATTTTTTTGTAACTAATCTATAACTAATTAGCTACGAATTAGTTAGGAAATAAATTTTCCTAGCTAAATTTTGAATGCACTAAGAAAAAAAAATTTATCAAGTAAATAGTTACAGAATAACTACAATTTAGCTAGGGAAATTTATGTTGTAGCTAATCCATAACTAAGTTAGCTACGGATTAGCTTGAAATAAATTTTCGTAGCTAATTTTCGAATGCATGAAGGGAAAAATTTTATCAAGCAAATAGCTACAATTTAACTATGAAATTTTTTTGTAGCTAATACATAGCTAATTAGCTACGGATTAGTTAGAAAATAAATTTCCCTAGCTAAATTTCATATGCACAAAGGAAAAAATTTTATCAAGCAAATAGCTATAGAATAGCTACAATTTAGCTACGAAATTTAGCTAGGAAAACTTATGTTGTAGCTAATCCATAGCTAAGTTAGCTACGGATTAGCTACAAAATATTTCTATAGCTAAATTTCAATTGCATAAACAAAATAATTTTACCAAATCACCCCTCTTTAATCCCTTATACACCAGCCCCTCCCTCCCAGTTTCCCAAATCTCAAATTCTAAATATCAATCTCAATCTCAAATCCCTTATCAGCATCTTTCATTCTCCTCTTTGCCTCTGCTCCCTCCCCACAAGCTCATCTCTCATTCTCCTAGAACCACCGTTCTCCACCCAAAGACCTACCACTGCTTCCTCAGCCGCGCAGATCCACAACACCGCATCTGCCACTACACAAATCTATGAGCCACTGGATCTGGGAAGTCCTTTTGGAGTGGGTAAACCTAACATGACTGCTGAATTTTACAGAAAAGTTCACAAGAGTCTTCAATGATCATAATCCTATCCTCTTTGATCTTTCACCGCATTTGCAAATCATCTTCTTCACTGTAGGGTTATAGGAAAGTATTATTTTTTATGCTTTCGGTGTATACCTTATTAAGAATTGGTGCCATCTTTGTTATGCTTTTGGATTTGAATTGCTACTTTTATGTTCATATGTAATTGATTATATGACTAGAATTGTACTCTTGCAACTAACACTTTTCCTGAAAGGAATAATTTTTTGCCACCCTATTTCCTTTACTCTTCTTGGTAATTCATTTGGGAATGGAAATCAAGCATGTATTTGCCTTTATTTATTTATTTATTTATTTATTTTGAAATTTCTCTGTAAGCACTCATAATGGAAATAGGTGAGTTTTGCTACAACTCTGCTTGACACAAGCAAAGTTGTAGCAAAACCATAGAGGACGAGTCTTCTGCTATTCGTTTGAGTGGTTTCCTGCTATTGTTCTCTTTGACCAGAACTAAATTCAGAGTTGCGATAGAGTAATATAAAAATAGTTTAACCTAAGAAAAGCTTGTGTTTAGGCCTTTGGGTTATGTTGGATGCATTATTGAGTGAATTCGATACAATCATTGCTCATTAGCAAATAGGCACAAGCCAATTCTGAGACATTGAATTGTCAATAGGCAATAGGAAATAAGTGAAATGAATAGATAATCAAAATGACTATACGAGCCTAGTCGGGTGGTGGGTGATGTGGATATTAGCAAGTGCACCAAATTGACAAAAGTAATAAAAAGTGAGTAAAGTATCGTTCCCACGAGAATTATGTTATCAATTACTAAGTTAGTTAAATCAACACTATTCAAGCTATCAGAAAGAGGGTTGTTGCAAATTCAATTAAAAAAGAAATATAAAATTAGCAAATAATAAATCAAAGGGATGAAAAATAATGATGTTGAAGAGTTAGGGTTCAGATTTCACTTGAACTCTTTAGATGCACACTCAAATATTGGTTTAACTATGTTCTATTTCAATGATTTATGATCAATATCCAAAATTAATTAATACTTAATCCATTGGTATATTAATCCTCTTACGCTGATTAGAATTAACTAATCCTTTAGTCTAACCCCAATTAGAAAGACATTATCAAGAACAAGGGAATTAAAAAAAAGACCACATAACTCACAACGTTTATTCCTAGCGATTGCAGAAATTATGGAGTTTATCATATGTTCTAGATTCACGCGAATTTTTCCAAATCATACATTAACCCAAAAGATCATTCCCAAATTGATCAGGTTCAGAAAAGTATTAAGAATAGAGATAAACACATAAATCATAAAATAAAGGCATAAATTGAACCCATAAAAGTGTTACATCATCCAAGAACAAGATCTATCATCCCCCTAACAATGGGAAGAATATGACAAACTCCATTGTAGAAAGGTAGAAAGTTTGAAGAAAATCTCTAATCTTTAATCCTAATTGCGCCCACACCACATTAGGGTTTATGCCTCTTGACGTCTGCTGCCTTCTCTCAAGTGTCTAAGAGTGCAAAAAGTTTGTCAAAAGTGTAAAAAGTGTGAAGAGTTTGGCAAAACTTTTTTATTATAAGAAATTCACGCTGCTGTTACGCGTCCAGTGCTCAAACGCTCATTCTCCAGCGCTCAGGCGCTCCAGCGCTCAAGCGCTCACTGTCTAGCGCTTAGGCGCTCAATGAGCTCTTGACTTGATTTTTCAGCTTTTCTTCATCATTCAAGTGTCCAGTCTTTTCCATATGCAACTACCTAACAAAAACACACAAAACACACAAAACACTTAATAAAAACATAATCTAGAATAACTAAAAACACAAAAAAACTTAAGCACAAACTCAAGCAAAAAGATTAAAAAAGAATGAAAACCCAAGACTTTGAACCATAAAAATATAAATTTTTGCATGTTCATCACTCCCCAAACTTAAGCTTTTTCTTGTCCTCAAGTAAAAGAAAAATAAAACAAAATAAAATAATCTAAAACTCAAAACAGACTCAAACATGGCAATATCGAGTATTAAAAATCATTCATATCTTCAGAAATTATTTCACAATCTAATTTCAAAGTATCACACATGAGCAATTCAATTATCACATCGTCTCTCGCATGCAACTCTTATGCATAAATCACTTTCCAAAAACATGAATGAAAGAATCAATTTCCTCATAAAGTACAAGCTCAGATAGGTTCATAAAACTGCAAATGCATACTAGTTGTGCATTTTATACCAGATTAATTAGTAGCAGATATGAAAAAAAAGATAATGATAAAACAATAATTTTAATGAATCTTAGTATTTATTTCAAAGTTGTTGGAAGTTGAAAATATTGATTTAGCTAAATCTAAATATTTTTAGCATATTGAGATTTATCAGTGTATGGCATTAAAGGCCTTATAAGTTAAATGGATCCTTTGTATTTTCCTTATTCACGGTTCTTTGCTGCAAAAATAGAAGCATAAATTGTGAGAGAAGAAAGGAAAGAAGATGAAGGAAAAAAACAAGGAAGAGGAGGAGAAAAGGAGGAAAGCTAAAGGGAAGGCTACAGTTTGAGATCCTCCAAAGCTTGAATCTACATCTTAGCTGCCAAAGGTAGGGGATTTAGAGTTCTTGCACTTCTATTCTTCATTTTCTCCATGGATGCACTTTTGGTGCATAGTAGGTCAAAATGAGTTCTAGAGGTGTTTGATGTATTTTAATTGCTTGGATGTGTTTCAATGGTTGTTTATGACTTGTTCATAACTTAATTTTGAGTTAGAAACTTAAAACATCTCATTTAGACCATTTATGCCAAAAAAAGGGGTTTAGGTCAAAGTATGTGTGATTTGGTGCTTGAATCCAAAATTAGTAGTTTAAGTTGGTGATTAATGATTCTTATGTGTTAATGAACTGATTAGGACTTAGAATCACTTAGAAACTATTTTGGAATGGCTAAATCTCATGAAGAAATCCAATGGAATAGTACACGGTTCTGCAGAACCCAGTTTCTGCTATGCGCGCCACGACGTGAAGAAGGCCACGCCGAGGTGTGAAGTGCATCATAGTGGAACCTGAGAGCAGGGTGCCGAGGCGTGCCAAACGTCATGCCGCGGCGTGAGCCCCTGAACTTCTAAAAATGTCATTTTTGATGTTTTGAAGTTCTTAACTAGATGGAATCATTTGTATATGTTTCTTAAAGTGTGTTAGGACACAAATATGTATAATTTCAAGAAAGGAATTGTTACCTAACATGTATGATAAAGTTTAAACTTTTGAGCATTCAAGAGTAATGGTTTGCCTTAGGTAAACATTTAGCACCTTAGGCCACTTTGGTGGTAATATGTATCACTTAAGAGTAATGAGTGATGATGTGGTGTTTTAGATGTATGTATGAAGGATGTTCTGGTAGTATTGATCTTTCTAAGTATCCTTTGATATCGTGTACTATCATTTAGGTCAAGGAAGATAAGTAGGGAGTTCAGAAGGTTTTTTTGAACAAGGATTCAGCCCAAACTTCTCGATGGTGTCAGGATATGTGTAATGTGAAGATGAACTTTCCCTCTATTTACCACAAGATAATGCACTAAGCTAGTAATCCTAATTTAACATCTTGATTCTAGGTTGGACTAAGTATGTATGTATGAATGTATGTTTAACTTAGTATCTTTAGTTATTAAAGGATAACATTATAGATGCTTTAAACATATCTTATATTAGCATATGTTAAGATTATGTTTAATATGTTATGTATGACTGATTTTGGTTTACTTATATTGAGAATTGTTGATTCTTACCTCACTGTGTTGCCATATAATTCTATGTGGAAGTTCTTCCAATAACAAGAAGAAAAAATGAGCTGAAGATTAGAATAGTTCTAGTCTTAGTAATTACTTTATAACTGATGTATCTTTTAGTACTTCTTTTGTAATGTAAAGAGTTATGTAATACTTCAAGCCTTTGTTAAGGCTAATGTTGTATATGTATATATGCATTTTTTCTATGAGTTTTATGTTTTCCACATTTTATATGACTCTCTATAATGTTTGCGTAAACATTATGGATATATGATCAGACATTTCATCTGGCTCTCTATATGAGCAGCATCATATGGCTTTAATACATAGTCACCTTCCTGACCATCTTGACTAATCCGAATACAACTTCGCAAAGCTATAATCTCATCAACCGATTCATACTCCGAAGCAATTTTGAGTGCATCCTCTGAAAATTCCCAAGGTATAGCCTCAACATCGACTACGTCAAACTTGCCCAACTTCACTTCCTTAGAATTACATGTCTCCTCAGACATCCTTGAAGTTGAAGAACCTATAACGTTAAACAATTTGTTAGATAATAAAGGTGGTGAAAGGGCATTTAGATCATATCAACTGCTAATATCCCGAATCATTGCCCTTACCCAACCCACCAGTTTTGACCTAAAACACCAGCCCGAGCAACCTAGGGACTAACTCTGGTCCTATCAAATTTGGTGTGTTGATACCCAATTTTATTCATAAATTATTTTTATTTTTATTTTATCAAAGTGTCTGCATCATTAAAACATTTTGTTAAAATGAATTTTATTTTCCCTAATCTTTTGTTTTGATTCAAATTTTCCTTAAGCTCAAACATATGACCCACCTTAGTCTAGATTTCAAAAATAAAAAATAAATAAAAAGTACGGATTAACTCATGACCCAATCTCCTTCTTAACCTATGATCCAATTTTCTTCTCAACCCATGACTTAATTTCCTTCTAGCTGCTGCACCCCAAGAACCCTGACCACTGTCACCCTCTAAACCCTAGACACCAATCAGCTGCATAACCCATTTGGAATGACAACTTTCCTTTTTTATTTTGATTGAAATCTCCGATAGGTTTTCTTCTATAATTTGTCTTCCAATTATCAGGAAATTAGGGAGAAATTCTTGCAGACTTAACCCTATAAATCTCAAGTAGAGGAGATAGCAAAGGGACACAGATCAATCACACAAAAATTCCTTCACACAGACAGATTGAGCCATCACATGAAAAACCTCTGCTTGCAACACAACTCATCAGGAACCACTGTCCTTCATCCACTCTCCTTCACCACCGCCCACCAAGCCCAAAACCACCTACAGATCTCTGCCGCAACCACCATCCTTCACCCAAGCCACCACTGACCTCACGCACCACCATAACCACCGTCCAAGCCATCAAACCACACACATATCACGTAAAACAGACAACCAGAACCCCATCCTTGCCTTACCTGCAAAAACCAGAAACTAGTAGCCGTGCACAGCCCAACCACCACCACGCGCGGCCTTCGCCCAGATCTGTCATCGGCCATCCACCACCGTGCGCATCTCAGGGCCTAAGACCCACCGCACGCCACCGCGACCATAATCCAGAGTCGTCGCACCTCCACACCATTGTCGAGATACTCCAACCATAACTCACCTCTGCCACCATCATTCCGAACTAGTATCAACGCTGTCTAGCCATCGCGACAAATAGCTCATCGCGCCTCGTAGATCTTTACTCTGCCACCATAGAACCTAGACCGACAACCACATCTGACCGGAGCTCCATTGTGTCCTGGATCCATCACCACGCGCGACCTAACCAGCCTTGGTACCCCTCCGTTCTTCTCCCGCACCACCGTGAGCTCCACCCTCACACCCTTTTTTTCTTTTATTCTCTGTTTCATTTTACCACTTCCAGAGACTAAAAGTCTCTTTAGCCATCTTATTTTTATTTTAATTTACTCTTTATTTCCTTTTACTTTTTATTTAGATTATTTTCAAGCTTATTTCTTTGGATTTAATAGTTTGGTGTTTTACTTGGTCAGATCATGGGTATTCTATTTTAATCTTTAATTTGCATAAAATAAACTCTAAATAATTTTATTCCATATTATCCCTTATAATAATATCATTACACATGTGTACTTGAGTTTTAATTTATCTCACTCATTTTTTTGCATTAATGTATTAATCAAAGAATTCAAAATTGGTCGACGACCAAAAAATTAGAAGAGGATTGGAATACCGATCAAATGCACTCTTCCCAATACTCTTGAGATTTTAAATTAGATCTTATCAGGAGCAGTGGTGAGGTATAATCCTCACATTAAAACTAAAAATACAACATTTTTATAAACTAAGATAAAATTCTTTTTTGTAAAATAAAATCCTCAAATAAAAGTGAACAATTTCACATAATCTCAACATTATGATTGTGGTGGATTCAAAAACCTTTTTTGTCATTTTTTAAAAATAATTTTTTTCTTTGCAAAATTCCTTTTAAATTATTTTATTCAAAATCTCTCATCAAAAATAAATATTTTGAAAGTTCTTTTCCCTTCAAAATTAACATAATTTCAATTCATCACTTTTATATAATATGTTGTAGGTCTAGAATTTGTTCCAAAATAATGGCTATTTAACCACCCATTTCATGTCTTAGTCATTTATCATCTTTAATAACATGCTGACAAATGAGACATGTCAAAATTAAAAAAATAAATTCTTTTCTTTATAATAATAAAAGACCAATTTAATTAATCTTACAAATAACACTACATTAAACAGGAAACCGTTCTTAGAACAGACAATGTAGGATGTTAATACCTTCCCTACCTGTAATCAACCTTGAACCTCGAACTCTGAAACGTAGACTATCTTTTAGGTATCCAATTACACCATTTCATTTAATAGATAAAGCGATTGGTGGCGACTCCCAACACCTCGAGGTCCTTTCCTCCTCTTCTTTTTAATTTTGCGGCTCCTTTCAAGACGGTTGCGACATGGTGTAGTCAACTTCCCCACTATTTATGACCTCTACTACACGGAAACTGGTTCTACAACCATCAGGTGTTCAAGGGGTATTCTCTCTAATAATCACTAAACTATCACCACTACTCTCCCCGCTATCCCCGATCTCCCTAATCCTTACCACCACAACTAAAAGCAACAAGAAAGAAGAAGAAATAAAACCCATAACAACACCTAGAGCACTATTGAAAACAAGAAGCAAAGAAACAAGGTAAGAGAAATGGAGAAGGAAGGAAGGTACATGGTAATCTAAAGGGAAAACACAAAGGTAGAAGTGGCATAAAGAACGAGGAAAAGAAGCTTTCGCAAAAACACATGAAGAGAGAAGAAGAAATACAGAGAAGCCTTGAGCAGAACTTGCAGAGAAATTGGGGCAAAAAAAAATGAAGAAGAAGGGAGAGGCTTATAAAGGAAGCAAAAGAAAAATAATTGCTTAGCCAACTAGAATCCAACAATTGAGAAGCCCATGATCCAACAATAAAAAACACACGCATCTCATCTAGTGAATGAGAACCAAAAGGCGCAGATGCAACGGTCACAATCACCTGATAGAATCAAGAGCCAAGATATGCTTTTTTTTTCAATCCCACAGTGATGGACTTCTCAAGCATTAATGATACATAATTAATAGGACGGCTGTTAATAGAGCATAAACATGAGCATAGGATTCGAAAGGATTTAGAATTTAAACTCCTTTCTAAAATGGAAAACAGAGGCCCAACAACATCCTGAACAGAGATCAATTGATCCATCTTCATAACATCAGGGAAATGATGACCAAAGAGGCCAAAAAAATATCAAACTGCCCCAGGCTACAAATGAAGAGAAGATCGATTGTATCGCTTAGAAGTTTGATCAATTGCCTGCCCCACTAGCTCCCTCCGAGCTTGGAGGGTTGTGGACCTTACCAAAATAAGTGGGCCTAACCCAAGTCCAAAATCACAACCCCATAGAGCCAACAAGACCATGATCATCCACTTCCTTAGGCAAAACCTCACTTAACACCCAACAAACCTTGATCATCATATATTTTATACATTAATAAGCTCTCATTTTTAGTGATTTACACTCTTCATGTACTTAATTATTTGACATTGGTCATGTTTTATAAGTTTGGGCTCAAATTGAGCTTAATTGATAATTCTCAACATTATTGAGGTTTTACACTGTTTCTGTACTTTAGTCATATCTTGAGTTCTAGATATCTGATAATTATGCATTTTACCTTGTAAGAAAGTTGAGAGAAAGCTCTACAACTTTGATGAAGAGCTCAAAGTCTCAAACAGATGTTTAGTAGACCTAATTGGGCCTGGAAGTTTAGACTCGAGTTTAGGCATATGACATTAAAGTGAGCATATCTTGGTCAATTCAAGTCCAATTCAGATGAAACTTAAGCCATTGCATTCCTACAAGGCCCAGCTGTGTTTGGGAAGTGTAATGAGGCACTAGAGACCAATTTAGGGGGCATTTTATAGTTTTAGAAGAGGGAATCTGAGAATCAATTTTTACATTCCACACTTTTCTCACTTCTCTCTAGAACTCTCTCCTCTCTTATCTCATTCTCTCAAATTTTTGTTTCTGAGTTTTCCTTTCTGATGGAGGGCTAAACACCTTGTAATCAATTTGGGATTCTTGAAAAAATTTCGGTTTGGATTCTTGAGATCTTGTTCTGATTTCTTATTTTGATTTGTATTTGGATTCTTCTTCTTCCCCTTTCTTTTTCTTAATCTTGATCTGATTGGATCTTGATTTGGGATTGAGATTTATGATTGAATTTAGGTTGATTAATATGGTTTAGTCATAAAATTAGAAGTTAAGTGCTGATTTGTGCTTAGATTAATTGAATTCGGATCTAAAATTAACATAGATCTAACATGAATTATGCGATTACGAATTTATGTGTCAATTGTTAATTGAATTCTAAATGATTGTCTAATATGAATTCTGGATTTAATGCTGAGATCTTGATTAATTCCAAGTTAATCATTCAAATGCAATCCAAATGTTTATTTAGTGATCTATGATAGAATCCACCAACTTTCAGATAGATTTCTGGATTAATTATGCTTTTAATCGATTATTCTTTCCTTAATTTTGCTATTTCATATTCTGTTTCTTAATTCCCCCTCCCAATCTCAGCTTAATCTGATTGATTTGCAACTAAGATCCTTAAGAGATGATCCGGTATTAACTCCTATGCTACAAGCCATAAGTACAACTCGGTTTTAATTTTGATTGAGTTCGGCGCTCGTCAAAAATTTTGGCGCTATTGTCGGGGATCCTTTAGTTACAATCTGATCATATTAAGTTCCGTTACTAACAATTAACCCTTGTTCTAATCATGTAGTTGTAGTTGCATTTTCATTCTGATCATTAGTTGCATTCTGTTTTTGCATATTGTTATATACTATTGCTTTGCATTATTTTGATGCATAATTCTTCTGTTAACTTCTGCGTTGTTTGTTCATTCTGATCATAATTGCAACTTTGTCTGCTGCATAATTCTAGTAACTGCAGTTCTGTGCATTCTGCATTATGCATAGCATGATCTCCTTATAGTTGCATCACATTAGCATAACATACCATTTTATTGCATTCTGCTATATTCTATTGCTTTTTACTTGGTTACTGTTCCATTGGTTTGCATTATGCTGCATAATTCTATTGCATACTATTTTTATTGTTCCATTTCATTTTGTTGCATTGCACTGCATTCTGTTGCATTGCATGATTGCCTCATAATCGTATTGCATTGCATTGCATAACACAACTACTCTTTCTGCTGTAACTAACACAATTGCTCAATTCCTTGCTACTTGTAATTCTGCTGCATAATTACTGTTCCATTAGTTCTGATTGTGGTTCACCATCCTTTTGCTGCATTTATTGACAATTGCATTGCAAGATCTCCTTGTAAGTATCATTGAATCATTTTGGATGAGTTCCTAACTTCCTCACAATTTTTTTCCAGCTAACATTTTTTTTCAGTTGGTTTCCATTTTTTTTTTTGTGGCCAAAAAGGTACTAGTAGGAATCAAAAGGTAAAAAAATGGAGTTTTGAGCTGAAACTTGGTCTCCAAAGGTAAAACACCATTTTAAGCAAACAGATCCTAGGATCATTTTTTAAAAATTGGCCAAAATTTATCTGATACACACTTTTTAATTGTCGCATTTACTAACCCAAGTGCAGGTTGTGTCAAGTAATAAATTTCTCGGTGAGTCCGAGATCGATCCACAGGGAATTGTTGAAGATTAAGGTGAAGTAAATATTTTGTTACTACAGTAAAAATTATTTATTTGGGTAAAAAAATTCACTCTTGGTAAATAAAGTAAAAATAAGATTAATTCCTTTTATAACTCAATTAGAATCCTCGCAACATGGAGGTTCCAATCGAAAAATACAACGTTAAAAGTCTATTAAAATAATATATGTAGTTATACTATGATTCCTTTAATTATTATTACCACTTGTAAATGGGTTAAAGCATTCACTGTGTCAAAATCTTGTCTACAATAAATCAAGAACTCCTCTTTACAAGGATAGAGTATTCCCATCTGTCACCCGGGATTTTAAATTATTAGAATCAAAATATAACACGTATAATAACTACTAAAAAGATAAATCATTAAAGCACAAGAGGAGAATAAATCTAACCTTATTTTATTATCAAGAGCTTCACACTTTGACCCAAGTAAACTGAAACTTATTTACATATAGACTAAAAGAAAGAAAAAGAGAAAAAGAAAGAAAAGAAAAATGAAAGGAGACTGATCCTCCTCTCCTCCTCTGGAAATAAGCCCAGAGGCTCCTCTTCGTAACGTCCCAATTCAATTCTTCAATTGCCTTTATATAGGCAAATTTGGCCACTATAGCTACAGTGGAAACTTAGTGGCTAAGTTTGTGACGTATTTTCCCTTTTTTTTCTTTTTTTTAATTAATAATTGAGTAAATGCACAGCCGTGCGTCCAGTCATTTTTTCATTTTTGAGAGAAATGATCTTCATGAAAGTTGTAGGTCTAGATATTTGCTTTCAAATGGCTTTAGTTTGAGTCCAAAATCATGCCTAGAACTCAAGATATAGTCCAATTACTGCACACTGTTTAGGCCCGATTTCAACTCCTTTGTTCTGACTTCAAAGCCCAATATCACCTACTAGACCTTAGAATTTGGAAAAGTGTTCAACATGAAAGTTGTAGAAAATTGTCTTAACTTCCTACAAGACCAAAATCACATCAATCAGATATTTGCAACTCAAGTTATAGCCAGTTTACTAAACACTGCCAAAGAGATAATTAAGACTAATTAATGCAATAATTTGTTTAATGATCCAATAAGGTCCAAAATCATAAAATGTGTCAAAACCAACTTAATTAAGCTTAATTGAACCTTAAAAAGCCTAGTAAAAGGATTACAAAATGTATAAAATACAGTGTTATCACTATCATCTAGTAAGGTTTTGGAGCAAAATTAGTTGACAGAATGACATTTTGGTAATTTTTGTATGGACAAACATGCTCCGATTGAGCTGAAAATTAGTGGGTTGAAGGAAAATGACATTTTGTACAAGGCTCTTAGCTTTTTGTGAGGTCACCCCTGGTTTGCCAAAATTCCATCGTTTAGACCACTTTTTCATTTTTTGAATATTTTTTATTGCATTTTTTAGTTCCATTTTTGTGTAGTTTTCATGCTATACAAGTCCCATAATTTTTAAAAATGTTTAGATAGGTGAAGTAGATTTATTTTGGTAGCTTTTTGGTGTTGTCTAGTGTATTTTGCTTGTTTGTTATTTTTGTGTTTTAAGTGCTTTGATTGGTCCATGACTAGGTCTAATCCTGATTTCTTGTTGGAATTTGATCTTGAGATTGATAGAACATTTCATAGGTTGATTAGTGCTTGTAAGCTAAGTAAGAGAATTGCTTCTGAATTTAATTGTGACATTGCTAATTCTGTTGATTCTGTCAATTCTGATTCTGTCATTGCTGATTTTATTATTATTAGTTCTGTCATTGTATCTGAGAGTTCTAGTGACTTTTCAACCATGACTGATAACATGCATAATAGGACTCGTAAAGAGCTTGTTGCCCCTAATATCACTTATCAACCATTATGCATTCAGTATCCTGAAATTGATGTTGATTTTGAACTAAAGTCTGGACTAATCTATTTGCTTCCTAAGTTTCATGGACTTGCAGGTGAGGATCCTCACAAGAATTTGAAAGAGTTCCATGTTGTGTGCTCAACTATGAGACCTCAAGGCATCCATAAAGAACACATCAAGCTGAGGGCATTTCCCTTCTCCCTTGATGATGCATCCAAGGACTGGCTTTACTATTTTTCACCTAGTTCTGTGACTTGCTAGAATGACATGAAGAGGCTATTTTAAGAGAAGTTTTTTCCTGCCTCCAGAGCTGTTGCAATCCAGAAAGACATATGTGACATCCGATAGATTTTTGGTGAAACCTTGCATGAGTATTGGGAGAGGTTCAAGAAGTTATGCTCCAGTTGTCTACACCACCAAATTAGTGATTAGTTGTTAATCCAATATTTTTATGAACGACTGATGCCAATGGACAGAAGCATGATTGATGCTGCCAGTGGAGGAGCCCTAGTAGACAAGGCCCCTACTGTTGCAAGAGATCTGATAGCAAACATGGCAGCAAACACTCAACAATTTGGCACACGAATGGTTAGTTCAACCAGAGGAGTGAATGAAGTTCAAGTGTCTTCTGTAGACCAGCAGAGAATGGAACATAGGCTTGATGAGTTGACCTCTTTGGTGAGGCAGTTAGAAGTGGGACAACCACCTATGCAAATGGCTACAACTGTATGTGGTATCTATTTTTATCCATCTCATCCTACAGATGTTTGTCCAACACTTCAGGAGGACAATTCTGCTCCTCAAGCCTTTCCTGTTACTGCAGTAGGAATTTTTCCTGGCTAGTCCTAATATCAGCAGCCCCAGTAGCCCAGATATGATCCATTCTCCAACACATACAACCTTGGTTGGAGATATCATCTGAATTTGAGATATGAAAATACAACACAGCAGTAGTACAAGCAGTCATTCCAACAACCATTCCAACAGCCATTCCAGCAGCCAATGACACAGTAGTAGTAATTTCAACATCAAGCTGGACCAAGTAGGCAATTCCAACAGCCTAGGCAGCAACCCTTCCAGT
Organism: Ormosia semicastrata; assembly: GCA_029884595.1. NCBI lineage: Eukaryota > Viridiplantae > Streptophyta > Magnoliopsida > Fabales > Fabaceae > Ormosia > Ormosia semicastrata. Next base: position 48,026,146 of record JAQQTO010000053.1, on the reverse strand, counting down.
TACCAGGTCTAGCAACCATAAAATTTGAGCCTTCCTTTGAGGACTTAGTGAAGCAGATAGCTAAAAATAACATTTAGTTCTAGCAAAGGACAAAGGCTTGTATCCAGAATATAGAGACACGAATTGGACAATTAGCCTCTACATTAAGTCAGTTGCAGTTCCAAGGTTCTGGGCAGCTTCCCTCCCAAATAGTACCAAATCCAAAGAAAGAAGTGCATGCTATTACGTTGAGGTCTGGGAAGTCAGTTCAAGCATCACTTGAACCTCCTCCAGTTGCAGCTAGCAAACTACAAGCAGTGGTAGATTCTGAATCTGATTTTGATAAACCAATGGTTATTGGTGATGAGCAGCGGTCTCCTATAGCTCTACCCTTTTGCTAGAGAGCTATCCAGCCAAGAAAAATAGTAGAGGCCGAGAAAGATAAAGATTTGCTTGAGACTTTTAGGAAGGTGGAAGTCAACATTCTACTACTAGATGCAATCAAGCAGATACCAAAATATACCAAATTCTTGAAGGAGCTGTGTACTCATAAGAAGAGACTTAAGGTCAATGAGAGAGTTAACATGGGACAAAATGTTTCGGCCATCATCCAGCTAAATATGGCTCCGAAATACAAGGACCTTGGAATATTCACCATTCCTTGCATAATAGGCAGCCAACAATTCACTCATGCAATGTTGGATTTGGGCGCCTCCATTAATGTCATGCCCAAATCAGTCTTTGAATCCTTGCACATTGGAGAGTTGAAGCCTACTAGAATCATCATTCAGCTAGCAAATAGGAGCACGGCTCATCCATTAGAAGTGCTTGAGGATGTTTTGGTAAGGGTAAATGAGTTAATATTTCTAGTAGATTTTTATATTATGAACATGGAAGATGAATTTGCATCTAGTCAACCGCCATTAATTTTCGATAGACATTTCTTGAAAACTACTAAGACTAAGATTGATGTGCATGCTAGTACCATTTCCATGGAATTTGATGATAACATAGTTCAATTTAATATCTTTGATGCCATGAAACACCCTTTAGAAGAGCATTCTATTTTTCATTTAAATGTCCTTAATATGCTGGTTGATGATGTGTATTTTGATATGCTAGCTGGATTTCCTGACATTGTGAAATTTTTGGATGAATTTGTTGTTTCTACATGTGCTGATTCTGCTGCTGATTATGATAATGCTACTGTATATGATTCTGCTACATTTGTATGTGATTCTGCTGCTGATTTTGATAACACTGCTATTTGTGAAGATTCTGCTATTTGTGATACTGTTTTTGATTGTGATAAATCTGCTCATTCTAATTAATTTGTTGTTTCTGAATGTGTTGTTTCTTATCAATTTCCTACTTCTGATCCTTCTATTTTTGATAAGTCTGCTGTTCTTAATTGTTGTAAATCTGAATTTACTGAGATTCTTACTGTTATGAATAGTGAATCTGCATGTTCTCAATCACCTTATTCTATGAGATATGATCCTGCTGTTTAGGAAGTTTCTGGAACCAGGTTGATACCTTCAATACAGAAACCACCTACCCTTGAACTTAAGCATTTGCCTGAGCATCTGAAGTATGCATATTTGGTGGATGATGAGCATCTTCCGGTGATTGTAGCCAAAAACCTCCATGCTGACCAGGAGGCGAGATTGGTGCAGGTTTTGAGAGCAAATAAGAGGGTCATCGGATGAACATTGGCAGACATTCCTGGCATCAACCCTTCCACATGTATGCATAAAATTTTACTTAAGGATGGAGCTAAATTAGTGCGACAACCCTAAAGGAGACTGAACCCTCAGATTCTAGATGTGGTAAAAAAAGAGGTAACCAAGCTACTGCAAGCTGATATTATTTACTTTATATCTGATAGCACTTGGGTGAGTCCTGTGCAAGTTGTCTCCAAGAAATCTAGAGTGACGGTTGTGGCCAATCAGAAGAATGAGTTGATACCTACTAGAGTGCAGAACAGTTGGAGAGTTTGCATTGATTACAAGAGGCTCAACCAGGCCACTTAAAAATATCACTACCCCTTGCCCTTCATTGATCAGATGTTGGATCGATTGGCTAGGAAATCCCATTATTGTTTCCTAGATGGATACACTGGCTACTTTCAGATCCACATTGCACCTGAGGATTAGGAGAAGACCACATTCACCTACCCTTTCAGCATTTTTGCTTACAAGAGGATGCCTTTCCGCCTCTACAACGCCCCTAGTACCTTCCAGTGGTGTATAGTAAGCATCATGGATGATTTCACTGTATGTGATTCTTCTTTTGATTCTTGTTTGGATAATTTATCTAGGGTACTTCATCGATGCATTGAAACTAACCTTGTCCTGAATTTTGAGAAATGCCATTTCATGGTAGAACTAGGTATAGTTTTGGGTCATATAGTGTCCAGTGAAGGTATTGCTGTTGATCCTACAAAAATAGATGTTATCACATGTTTATCTTACCCCGCATGCGTGTGAAAAGTCCATTCTTTTCCTGGACATGCAGGTTTCTACAGGCGCTTTATTAGAGATTTTAGTCAAATAGCTTTTCCGCTATCCAACCTATTGCAGAAAGATGTGGAGTTCTTGTTTGATCAAAAATGCATGGAGGCCTTTGATCATTTGAAGCGAGATTTGACCTGTACCACTATCATTCAGCCACCTGATTAGACACTCCCATTTGAGTTAATGTGTGATGCTTCTAACTATGCTGTGGGAGTTGTCTTGCACAGAGAGTGGGCAGAGCTTCCCATGTGATTTACTATGCTTCACGGACTTTGGATGCTGCTCAAGCAAATTACACAACCACATAAAAAGAACTTTTAGCTATTGTGTTTGCATTAGACAAGTTTCAATCTTATTTGCTTGGTTCTAAGGTTGTAGTATTTTCTGATCATACAACTCTGAAATTTCTTCTGAAAAAGCCTGAAGCTAAGCCACAATTGATTAGGTGGATGCTGCTACTCCAGGAATTTGATGTGGAGATTCGAGATAAGAATGAAGCAGAAAATTTGGTGGCTGATCACTTGAGCAGAATTGAGAGAGCCTCAGATCCCCTTCCCATTGATGATTCATTTCCTGATGAGTAGCTTTTACAATTGCAAGGTAAGGTCATTTCTCCCTGGTTTACGGATATGGTGAATTACCTAGTTGCTGGTGTTTTCCCTACATGTTTTACTAGAGCTTAGATTGATAAGTTGAAGAGTGAGTCTAAGTATTATGTGTGAGATGATCCTTTTCTTTGGAGATTTTGTAGTGACCAGGTAATTAGGAGATGCATTTCTGATCTTAAGTTTGATTCTGTTCTGAGCTTTTGTCATACACTTGCATATGGTGGTCATTTTGGTCCCTAACAGACTGCTAGGAAGGTTTTGGACTCTGGTTTATATTGGCCTACCTTATTCCATGATACATATTTGTTTTGTAAGTCTTGTGAACAGTGCTAAAGAACATGGAATATTTCTCGTAGGAATGAGATGCCCCAGCAACCCTTGTTGTTCTGTGAGATATTTGATGCTTGGGGTATTGATTTTATCGGTCCTTTTCCTATATCATTTGGTTTTGTTTACATTTTACTTGCTGTGAATTATGTATCTAAATGGGTGGAGGCTATGGCCACTCGGATTGATGATTCCCAAGTTGTTGTGAATTTTGTTAGATCACATATTTTCTGTAGGTTTGGAGTCCCGAGAACCATCATTAGTGATAAGGGTTCACACTTTTGCAATCAGAGCATGGAGACTTTGATGAAGAAGTATGGAGTCGTGCACAAGGTTTCTACTCCTTACCACCCTCAGACCAATGGGCAAGCCGAGGTCTCCAACAGAGAGATGAAGCAGATACTTCATAATACAGTCCAACCAAACAGGAAGGACTGGAGCAAGAGGCTTGATGATGCTCTATAGGCTTACAGGACTGCCTATAAGACTCCGATTGGGATGTCTCCTTATCGGATTATTTTTGGCAAAGCATGCCACTTGCCGGTGGAAATTGAGCATCGTGTATTTTGGGTAGTGAAGAGGTGTAACCTTGACCTAGACCAAACGGGTATGGAGAGAAAGCTACAGTTGCAGGAATTAGAGGAGATTCGTTTGGAGGCATATAAGAGATCCAATATTTACAAGGAGAAGACCAAAGCCTTCCATGATAAACTTATTACTAGAAAGGAATTTCAAATTAGTCAAAAAATTCTCCTTTATAATTCCCATCTTCGGTTATTGCCCGAAAAATTAAGGTCTAAGTGGGATGGACCATTTGTTGTTACTAATGTTTTTCGTTATGGTGCAGTTGAGCTCTAAGATGTGACAACAAAGAGAACATTCAAGGTCAATGGGCATCGACTAAAGCCTTTTCATGAAGATTGTCAAGAGCACAATGGGGATGTGGAAGTGATGGCTTTGCTCAATGCCATTTACACGGATGAAAAATGAGGGAGTCCCTTACCACACTTTTGTTTTACTTGCCATGACTTGTTTGGTGATTTGCATTATGCATCTTTCCTATGTTTACATTGAGGGCAATGCAAAATTTAAGTGTGGGGAAGGATTTTCATGTTTTCTGTTTTACTTTGTTGTTTTTACTATTTTTGTTTTATGCATAATTTAATGTTTGCATAATTCTGCATAATTCTGTTTCTGTGTCCAATTTTTATTTTTTGCTGTTTTCTATTTTCTGTCATTAAAATTTTTGTCATTGATTTTTATTGTTCTTTGTTTTCTATTTTACTTTTCTATTTCTTCTTCTTTTTCTATTGTTTAATTTTTTGTTTGGATGTTTTCTATTTTCTCGCATTTAAATTCATTTTTTGTTTCTGCTATTTTTTGTCTTGTTTTTAATTTTTGCTATTTCTATTTTTCTATTTCTATTTTCTATTTCTATTTTTGATGTTTGTGTTATTTCTCTATTTTTTGTTTTTGGTTTTTGTTTTTAATTCTATTTTTTGTTTTAAAAAAATGTTTGTTTTGATTTGCTTTCCAATGATGTTTTGAGGTTTGTGAAGTTGAAAAGTTTGAGATAATTGAAATTCAAGGTTCATAACATGATTGAATAATTTTTCTTCTTCTTGAATTTGATATGCTTGGTGGTGGATGTTTGGATTGGTGAATTAAGTTTGATAGATGCATACCTTGTGAGATTTTGAGCCTATTGGTGGATTTTCCTCTTTCTTGTGTGATTTTCACTCATGTCATTTGATCACTCTAGAACTTGTTTTGATTCTTTTTTAGGCTACATTTTTTCACTTCCATGCATGAACATGAGGCATTCTTTCTTGATCAACTACTTTGGCCAAATAGCCAACTTTGCATCATTTCCCTTTGTTTAACCCTCTTGAACCTACTTGCCTATTCTTTGTTTTAGCTCATTATATGCCTTATGTGAAAAATCATGTTTTTACCTTACCTTAAGAAATGGGAGAGCATTGGTTCATTTTCATTGGAGGAGCTCTTTTGGCTTGTAGGTGGGTAGTAATTCAAGTGTGGGGGTTGTGTAATTTGATGTGCAATGTGCAAGATGTTTGGTGATATAAAAACAAGAATTAAGAAAAAGAAAGAAAGAAAGAAAGAAAGAAAGAAAAAGCCAAATAAAAAAAACAGAATTAAGAAAAAGAAAGAAAAGAAAAAAAAAAAAAAAGAAGTTGTGAAAGAAAAAAAATTAATTAAGAGAAAAGAATGAAATATGTAAAGAGAATGTGCATTATTTGGAATTGGGGAATAAAATTTCATGTTTATTACTTGTCATTTGTGTTCCTTCCCAATGCTTTTTCATGCTTTTTGCTATTTATCCTGTCATATCCATATTGTTTCCTTCCCTTACCTTGACCCCATTACAACCTTGAATAAAGTCCTCTTGATTTGTGTGTGCATGTGTTTGAGTAGTGGAAAAGTAGAAGATAAGCAAGCTTATGATAGTGCAATTGTTCATGAGTTGAATTGAGTGAAATACTTACCTTGTAAATACTTGAGGGATTGATAGTGTATCTTGTGAGGATTTATCATTCTTGATTCATGCTTTTCAAGTTGAAGCTACCTTACTTGTTGGTTTGAGTTGTGAAGAAATTTTAATTCATGAATGTTTTGTTCCCTTGGATCTTTTATTGCTCCTCTTGCTTGTAAGCTTTTGCATTCTTGAATATCATTGGAATTTGAGTCTTTTAGAGTTTTTAGCTTTTGAGTGTTTGCTTTTCTTTTGTTCCCTAGTTTTGGTCTTATGTATTTTGCCCAAAAGTGTAAAAAGTTAAGTGTGAGAGAATTTGATTATCACATATTTTATACATTAATAAGTCCTCATTTTTAGTAATTTACACTCTTCATGTACTTAATTGTTTGACCTTGGTCATGTTTTATAAGTTTGGGCTCAAATTGGGCTTAATTGATAATTCCCAACATTGTTGAGGTTTTACACTATTTGTGTATTTTGGTCATATCTTAAGTTTTAGATATCTGATAATTATGCATTTTATCTTGTAGGAAAGTTAAGAGGAAGCTCTACAACTTTGATGAAGAGTTCAAAGTCTCAATCGGATGTCTAGTGGACCTAATTGGGCCTGGAAGTTCAGACTCGGGTTTAGGGAGCATATGACATTAAAGTGAGCATATCTTGGTCAATTCAAGTCCAATTTAGATGAAACTTAGGCCATTGCATTCCTACAAGGCTCAGCTGTGTTTGGGAAGTGTAATGAGGCACTAGAGACCAATTTAGGGGGCAGTTTATAGTTTTAGAAGGGGGAATTCGAGAACCTGTTTTTACATTCCACATTTTTTTCACTTCTCTCTAGAACTCTCTCCTCTCTTCTCTCCTTCTCTCAAATTTTTGTTTCTGAGTTTTTCTTTCTGATAGAGGGCTAAACACCTTATAATCAATTCGGGATTCTTGAAGAAATTTCGGTTTGGATTCTTGAGATCTTATTCTGATTTCTTATTTTGATTTGTATTTGGATTCTTCTTCTTCCCCTTTCTTTTTCTTAATCTTGATCTGATTGGATCTTGATTTGGGATTGAGATTTGTGATTGAATTTAGGTTGATTAATATGATTTAGTCACGGAATTAGAAGTTAAGTGCTGATTTGTGCTTAGATTAATTGAATTCGGATCTAAAATTAACATAGATCTAACATGAATTATGCGATTGCGAATTTATGTGTCAATTGTTAATTGAATTCTAGATGATTGTCTAGTATGAATTCTGGATTTAATGCCGAGATCTCTGTTAATTCCAAGTTAATCATTCAAATGCAATCCAAATGTTTGTTTAGTGATCTATGATAGAATTTACCAACTTTCGGATAGATTTCTGGATTGATTATGCTTTTAATCGATTGTTCTTTCCTTAATTCTGCTATTTCGTATTCTGTTTCTCAATTCCCCCCCTCCCCGATCTCGGCTTAATCTGATTAATTTGCAACTAAGATCCGTGAGAGACGATCTGGTGTTAACTTCTATGCTATAAGTCATAGGTACAACTCGATTTTAATTTTGATTGAATTTGACACTTGTCAAACCTCACCAACCAAAAATCATTGGATATTATCCTCTTATCAGAATCCGACCCACTGCCTATCACCCGACCCATCTCATTAACCCGACCTAGAACCAACTCACTACTAGCAGTCAACATCATCCAAAGAGATTAGTTTTTGGACATCAATAGGTGAACAGGTCAAAAAGTAATAACACAAAAACTTCAAGAAGCCCATCAACAGATCAGCCCATTTTTAGAAGATTAGTTTTTTTCTTTTTTAATTTTATGTTAGATGAAACGGTGTGTTTGAGATTTGAAGAGGGCTTTCTTCCTGAGCTTCATTTCGTCTTCCTCTCGCTAGTTGCAACGCATCCATCTTCAGCCGTTTTGTCTCTGCAGCGCATCTCACTCAATGAAGCCAAGGGAGGAAGTTTTTTCCCCCATTCTCTCACATTTGCTCCCTCTTCTTTTGTTCATAAGGTTTTAACAAGGTGGTTCACTAACTTTGGCAACCTGGGTCGCGTTCCAGAACGTAAATGTACCGCGATATAGTACGTGCGAATTGATCCGCGGTATGGAGGGGATAGGAGCGAATTTGGTAACTATGCTCAAAACTTTCCAGGAAAAAACAATCCAAGATGAATATATTCATTAAATAGTTTTAAACTATATTTAAAATTAGGAACATCACAGTCACACTGAAGTTTCCTTTCACTACATACCCAATTTACCCACTGACATCTTCTACAATCACATCTAGTCAAGGCTCCAATTCCTACAAAGTACAACACCTTGAACTCGTACAATACCAGAAATTCTTGGAAGGGAAATTCTTATCTTATATGCAAATTAACTTTTGATATGTGTTAAATTGTGTGATTCATGTTAAAAATACACATATCTTTATTTACACATTTTTTACACCTTAAGATAGAAAGTTCAACCAAGAATTTCCCAATACAATCATCATTCACCAGATTCTCTGCCCTGCCAATCAAGCCCGTGACATTAATGAACCCACAATCCCGGCAATCAGAACCGTTGGGTCTCCCAACACTGCTGATACGACAATCTGCACAGCCAATCCAGCCATCTCACAGCACTTCCTCACCTTCCCCTTGCTTCTGCTATTATGAGTTGTCTGCAGAGTATTCTTGAGGCTAGGAATCCCAGTCTCCACCATTTTCCTTCCTTTGCTGCGTCCAATGTAAATCTCGTTCCAACTCTCCACAAGCATCTCCCTCACACATGCCACATGCAGATTGTACTTCTTGCACGTTGACCTGTAACTCCAGCTACGCCCTTTTTGCCCACAACGGTGACACGGTGAATTCACTTTCCTATAGAGATATAGCTTGACTTCGCCATCATCAAGCACCATTGGAAGCTTGGCACAACATGGGTGGAGGTCAAAACCGCATGACATGCAGTGGTAGAGGAACCCGGTTACACCCTTCTCGCATGCGTTGCAGAAACGTGGCGTGTCACCTGGTGGACGAGAGAGAAACTGGAAGGAGCACTTGGGGTAGAAAGGGTGAAAGAAAGATGGGGAAGGTATGGCACAGTGCATGTGAAGGTCATAGTCACAGATGGAGCACTTGTAGCGCGAGCCTATGCCAACTTCCTTGCAGCCATCACATTTGAATGGGAATTCAGAGTACTCAAACCTCAGCTTGTGTTGTGGGTGGCTGAAATGGGATATCTCACTGCATTTCATGCTGCTCATGTCTGTATCTTTCTGATAAGAATTGCCTGTGGAATACATTAGGATATGAAGGGGGTGTGGTGTGATCTGGATTTTTTGTTGGTTGAGGGGTAGTTATTAGAGTGAACTGGGAGGCTAGAAAGTTGTGATTTGAAGTTTGGAGTTTGGATTTAATTTAGCTTATGATTGAAGCAATTGGAAAGGACTTATGCCTCCTTTGAAGATGGAGGTGATGGTGGTAAAAAGAGTTCATGGAATCCCCACGACAACACTCATGAAGAGAAAAAGAGGCAGACATAAGGCATATTAGGTCATGCCCCACAAGAGAATATATACGAAATTTCTTTACTTTAGATGATATATTCTAACCTGTTATAATCTGAAAACCTGTTGCACAAGTTTTCATTTTGCATGGGCAAAGAGTTGGTTATTAATATTATGCAGATCATGTATAAGAAAAAAATGGAAAATTGCAGGGGAGCGATTTATTTAGTTATATAACTAATGACTTCTTCCTGAGGGGGTATTTTCAGAAATGGGGTGCGTGTAAGGGGGCTTAATTAGTCTATATATAAATATAATCATGAGAATATTTTAATAAAGTTAGGAAGGGATCAATGAATTATATGCTGCAAATCTAGGCATTTCATTACAGAAAAAGAATTTAGCACCTCTGGATTTGACAAATTGAGTTGAAATGAATAGAATTATTTGGAAATATTCTAGTGTTTAAAAGATTATCACAATAAATTCAGTGATTTATTCTCATCTTCTGACAATTAGGTGCTTTAAAACGACGCAAAGAATGAAGTCCTCTGGATATATGTCTTATTCGATTCATTGAGCTGAAAGCTAAGGATGATTTGTAGAGCTTAACATGCACGCAACCTCACAGTTTTGAAAGAAAGAAAGAACGTAGGAATAAATTCCTTATCTTAATTTATAGTTTTCTAGCTTCTTACCTTTTAGGTGCAATTACACATGCGCACACAACGTAAATGGTCCGGGTCTCTCAAATTGGTAAAAGGGTTTGACTCTCCTTTCCCCATTTTTCAGTCAAAAATTCAGCTATCACATGGCTATGTAAAAATAAAAAAATAAAAATAAAATAAACACCCTTTAGGTGCAATTGGCTCTAGGAGAGAAATTCTAGCCTGTTTTATGGTCTTATCCACTTGTATCTTCATCTAGAATGCCAATAACCCAGGATGCAAATATGAGGAACTAATACTTAAATAGACATTATACTTGGTAATATTTATTATGGTACACAACAAGTTGGATTAAACTTATGAGGCTATGGGATTTTGTGGGCATAGCATTACCATCACCAATTCAAAAGGCATATAACCAAAGATGCACTACAGCTGCAACGTGTTACAAGGAGAAAGGTGTTCCATAGTCGGCGAGGTGAATGATTGTGGAGAATATGTGTATCCACTCTTACTCAGCAGTACTGCTTCTTTAAGAACAAAGTGAGGAGAATCAAGCAACCCAGCCTTTTTTTTCTTGTAAATAAATGTTTAGGATGATGAGAGATTCTCTCTATTTCAACATCAAGATAAATCATTAATCTCAATAAAAATTTATAGTGAAACTAAAATTACCTACCAACAAGAGAATTTAGGATTAAAATCTACGTCATGCTATTATCCTGAGTGAATATGAACCAATGTAGTTGACATCAAGCGATCCAACTGAACAAGAATGAGGAGTAACTATATATATATTTTTTTATCTGTTATAATATTTTGATCATTTTTTTTCTTTTTGTCTCTTTTACCACAGAAACAAACACGAATCTTCCAGTAATTGCAAGTCATTTGTTTGGATACTTACTTGATCCAATTCTTCTGCAACAATTGTACTTGCAAGAAATTAAAGTGAAAGTTGAAAGTGATTCTCTTTTATGCGATCTGCGTCATCTGTACTCATCTCTCTTGTATCCTTGTCAAGAATCAAATTATTCCTTCCAACTTCCCTTTAGTCTTTCGACCTATCTTTGGTAGTTACGCTGAAACATTATTTGATTTATTCTTTTCAGTTTTATGTGCACAATTGCATATTCAGAAAAGACCAAAGTTAAAGAAAATAATTATTAGAAAATCTCTTAATCGTAATATTGTATGAAAGTTAATCTTATAACAATATTTATGTAAATACTTGGTTAAAAACCAAAAAAATATTATAAGACAGAGGAGGGAAAAAAGAATGAAACACCAACAATCAAAATAATTAGAAGAAAAATTCCTAAAACCGTATTATAATCTAGTACAAAACCCCGTTAATATATTTAATAATTTGCATGAATTTTTTTTTAAAAAAACTTATATTAAGATGGTTTTGTCAGACAGGGAACTAAAAGCAAATTAAAATATAGATAATTTTTCTCTCTGCAGTTCAATTTAAGGCCTTCTATGACTTGTCTTTAAAAAAACTAGCATATACAGTGGACTCTAACTGGTCGCCCGTTAGAGCTTAATTGCATGTTTCTTTTCCCTGTTTTGTCCTTGTTTCTAAATCAAGATCGGTTTATTTATTTATTCGTCAGTCTTTGGTTGAAAACTCACTTTTATGTCACTTGTCTGACAAAAACAAAAAAAAAAAGGACATCATTGGATTTTAACAATAGTACATTCTAATGTGTGGGAGTAGAGATTCTTTTACATTCTTAAAATATTATTCTACTCGAATAAAATTTTAATATATAATCATTTATAATCATATAAGTAATTATATTAAAATTTAAATATTTTAAAATCAAATCTAAACGATTATAAATTTAATTAAAGTAATATTTCAGAAGTATTTAAGAATTGTCCATGTAAGAGAAGTAGAACTACCGCTAACATAGTATGCTTACTTTCACATTCATTTTGGTTTTAAAAAAATCAACATTGTGTTCGTGGCCATCGGCTACATCAATGGTTATCATTATTAGAAGTTATAACAATTTTTTGATAAATTAAAAGAAAAAAGTTTAAAATGAACATAATTCCTTTTACCTATAGGCTAATTTGTAAAAAAAAAAATTATTGTTCAAAACTCAACTTCTTAAACTTATAAAACTATGTAAAGTAGTAGGAGTTAGAACCTCTTGTGCATGTAAAAAAAATTTTCGATGGTTTGATAAGTTCAAAGAGGAGTTGCTTTATTTTAAATCACATTAGATTTTTTTATAATTGATCAACAATTAAAGGGGATTATTTGCATTTTAGCACTTAAAAATAAAATTTAAAGATAAGTTATGTTAGCATAATTCTAAAATCAAAATCAAATGTAATTTAAACAAAAAAAAATGTGTAACATTATATTTGTATGATAGGTAATGAGGGGAAGAGAAAAAGAATAAGGAGAAGGAAAATAACTTTCATTGTTTGAGAATTTTAAAATACATGAGAACGGAACTGAATACATGGAAAATCATTTTCTTCCTCTTCCCTTCAAATGCTCAACTTTTGTTCCTTCCAAAATTGAGATGGAATGAGAGAAACACATGTGTAATGAAGTTCCGTACTGTTTTGTTATGTTAATGAAACTTCCAAATAAAGAGAATGATAATTATGTTTTATTCTTTCTGTTTTGGACCGTGGACCGGGATCCTACCCAGAAGGGTCAACCCGGCACACGCTTCACCTTATTCCTCCATCAACACCCCAGAAAGGACTGTAGGATCTCGGAATGCATAACTCATGAGGATCAGGGAATCAACACAGACTTTCGTAACTGCTGATATGAATCTCTCTGATTTTATAACCTCTCCTCTCAATAAATGACTATAACGTCCACATTCCAATAATACCTGCATTGAATGCCCTAACTCTAATTATGCTCCATAAAGATCAGGCTAAGTAAACCTAAAAGAGGTAACGGTTATTGATTTACTGAGACACCTTAGCACACTGTCTGACTTGAGCATCAGAGTCCTTTTTGCAGGTACCACTCCCGCCGGACCCCAACGGTGGAACGCAGCTGCAGATAGGAGGAAAACACCAAACCATACCTTTCACAGGTATCCTTCTGAATTTGTTCAGAACATTTGGCACCGTCTGTGGGAATCTGATAAATTACTATTCCCACGTTCATCATGGTGAGTACAAGGCAAAATCAGCGGAGAGGAAGTGCTGCATATGTTGCCCCTACCCACGGACAGGGCCCAGCAGCTCAGCGCGACCCTCCTTCCATCGCACCACCAGAAACCTCCGTCGTAAAGAGCAGGCCTGTCCTGGTAGAGATGCTCAACGGGAGACATGAAACTTCAGCATCAGCTGAAAGCTCAGTCCCCTCTCGAAGGGTCTTAGTCCGGGATAGGCTCACTTTTCCCCCAACTGGAGGAGAGAATAATGTAGATCAAGGAGTGAGGATCCCGGCGCGTGCCTGCTTGGGAACCCCGAACGTGGATGTGGACCATTCGCATTATGAGGACAATGCGCAGTCTGGAATGGCGAGGAATGAGCTTCGAGAATTACTGCACCAACAGACCACACTGATTGACAATCAACGGCATCAGCTGGAGGAGCAACACCGTCGTTTGGACAATTTAGAAAGGTTTGCGCAAGCTGGCAATGAGGGTGGAGAGCGAATCATGGTTCAAAGGGAAGCCCCTCATGTCGGCGCCGTGGTCATAGAAAATAATGACCCGGCCCCCGGCCCCCGGCCGCCAGCAGCAATTCTCAGACGCCTTAATGGCGTACAGGGTCCCGAGGAACTTCAAGTCCCCAAGCAACTTAGAGCCTTACGACGGGACTACGGATTAGCAAGAGCACTTGGATGCCTATACTCAGTCCATGCAACTCTACGGGTACACCCCAGAATTGTTATGCCGTGCTTTCCCGCTCTTTTTGAAGAAGGATGCTCTTCGCTGGTTTGTTACCTTACAAACAAAGATTACAGGATGGGGGGACCTCACGCAGCGTTTCTTGCTACATTATACTACTGCCAAGGAATGTCCGAAGTCGATTGACTCTCTCTCTAGAATTCGCCAAAAAAAGTGATGAATCTTTGCGCGAATACATAAAAAGGTTCAGCCATGCTTGCATGGATATAGAAAGCCTCGATGATAGAATAGCCTTCCACTATGCTAGAAATGGCCTACGGACTGATTCAGACTTTTTTCGATCACTAGCTAAAAAGAAGCCGGCCAGTTTAGATGAGTTCCACTTACGGGCAGATAAGTACGTTGAACTGGAAGAGATTACCAGGGCAAAGGAGAGCCTTGAGAAAGGTGAACCAATTCAGAAAAAGAATCACAATTCCGGCCAGCCCCGAGATCCTTCCAAGAGTGAGCGGTATAGGCCTAAGTATTCTGAGTATACTCCTTTGAACACCCCTCGAGAAACAATCTTGAAGGAGGTCCTTCAAACCGAGTTCCAAGACATCAAAAGGCCACCACCTGTTAAAAAAGAATCCCAGAGGGATCATTCAAAGCACTACAGGTGGCACAACAGTTACGGCCATGAGACCGAAGATTGTTTATCAGCTCCGAGACGTTATCGAGTCCCTGATCAAAGAGGGACATCTGCAGAAGTACATTAGTGGTTTTCGTGGTAATCAAGACCACGGAAGGAGAAGGGATCAGAAACGAAGCCGAAGTCCACGACGAAGTCCAAACCAACATTGGCAAAGAACCCGCAGCCCAGTCGGAAGAAACTGAAGTCCCACCAGAAGATCCCGGACCCTGATACGCCGAGATGGGGAGAACAGACAAGGACAGAACCAGGATGCTCAAGGAGGCAGATACCGGAAAGATAGATTGATCCATACCATCGCTGGAGGGTTCGCTGGAGGAGGAGTGTCAAATAATGCCCGAAAAAGGGCACTTCAGACGGCGGTCTTAAGCGTGTCGAGTTCTTCACGAAGACCACCCACCCGAGGTAGTGGAGCACCTCCCATCTCCTTCTCCGAAGAAGACTACGGCGATATTATCCGGAATCATGACGACCCACTAGTAATTTCTGGGAGTAATATCTAATGCCGAAGTCTGTCGAATTTTTGTGGACCAGGGGAGTTCGGTGGATATCATGTTTATGGACGCCTATGAAAGGCTGGAATTCCCTTTGTCTGAATTGACTCCATATGAAGGAGAGCTTACTGGTTTCTCTGGAGAGAAGATCACCCCAATGGGATATTTTGATACTTTCCTAACCTTGGGTGACGACAGCACCTACAGAACAGTAAAGGTGAGATTTTTGGTTGTGGATTATCCCTCGGCTTACAACATCATTTTGGGACGTCCTACTTTGAACGGCATTGCCGCTGTAGTCTCCACCGCCCACCAGGCCATGAAGTTCCTTAACCGGGATAACAAAGTGGTCACGGTCAAGGGCGATCAGATAGCAGCCCGCAAATGTTACAATGAAAGTCTGAAAATCAATAGGGTGTCCAGAAACAAGAAGGCGCGCACACCTATCCCAACCCACCAAGTCAATGTTTTAATGACCGAATTGGATGCACGAGAGGAAATCCGAGGCACTAGACCCCAGCCCGACGGAGACTTGATTTTGTTACAGCTTGGTGATAAACCTAATCAAACAACCAAGATTGGGGCAAACCTTGACGAGCAGCGAAAAGTTCAATTGGTAAAACTCTTGCAAGAGAATAAAGATCTTTTTGCCTGGACATCTACTGACATGTCTGGAATCGACCCCGCTTTTATCTGTCATCGTTTATCTATTAAACGAGATGCGAAGCCGGTCTCTTAAAAGAAGAGGAAGGTTGGCCCAGAAAGGCAGCAGGTCATTGAAGGGCAAGTAAAAGAGCTCCTGAACACCGGATTCATCAGGGAGATTTCATATACTACCTGGCTATTGAATGTTGTCTTAGTTAAAAAATCCAACGGCAAGTGAAGGATGTGTGTGGACTATACTGACTTAAACATAGCATGCCCTAAGGATCCATACCCTCTCCCTAATGTGGACAAGCTGGTTGATAGTTCCTCCGATTTCCAGCTACTGTCTTTCATGGATGCTTACTCCAGGTACAATCAGATTCCGATGTACCCCGGGGACGAAGATAAAACCGATTTCATCACCGAAAAGGTAAGTTATTGCTACAAAGTAATGCCTTTTGGGTTGAAAAATACCAGAGCTACATATTAGAGAATGATGAACATAGTCTTTGAGGATCAGATAGGAAGAATGCTAGAGGTCTACATCGATGATATGATAGTCAAGACCCCGTCGTTAGGATCACACACCTCGGATTTAGAAGAAGTGTTTGAACAGCTTAGGAAGCACAATATGAGGCTTAACCCGGAGAAGTGTGCATTCGGGGTCTAGGCTGGAAAGTTTCTGGGGTTCATGCTGACACATCGGGAAATTGAGGCAAACCCCGACAAGTGTAAGGTCGTGCTCGACATACACAGCCCCTGGAATTTGAAAGAAGTACAGCAGTTAAATGGACGGATCGCGGCCCTTACTCGTTTCCTGGCTGAAGCCGCTCATAAATCCCTCCCACTCTTCAAATTATTGAAAAAGGGGACCGAGTTTGAGTGGACTCAGGAGTGTGAGGACGTATTCGTCTCCTTGAAAAAAAATATTGTCGTCCCCTCCAATTCTCACAAGACTTGAGCCAAGAGAAACGCTATACATATACCTCTCCGTTCACGAAGAAGCCGTTAGTGCAGTACTTGTTAGAGAAACTGAGGGTGTCCAGAAGTCGGTCTATTTTGTGAGCAAAGTATTGCAAGGCCCCGAGCTCCGGTATCAGAAGATCGAGAAGGTCACATTCGCACTCGTCGTCACGGCCAGAAGACTAAGACAGTACTTCCAATGCCATTCGGTGGTGATAAGGACAGATTAGCCTATCCGACAGATATTGCACAAACCAGACTTGGCAGGAAGGATGATTGCATGGTCCATTGAGCTTTCTGAATTTGGAATCACCTACAAACCTGGAGTGACAATCAAGGCGCAAGCATTCTCGGATTTTCTAGCTGAATTAACCTCGGAAACTAATAGAGCCGAGGAAAAACAATGGACCGTGTTTGTTGATGCGTCCTCAAACCTAAAAGGAAGTGGCACCGGGGTAATAATAAAAAATTCCGACGGGGTCACCATAGAAAATTCCCTCAGGTTTGAATTTCCCACCTCGAATAATCAAGCTGAATATGAAGCATGCATTGGCAGACTAACGATGGCTAGGAACTTGGGTGCCACTAAACTTAAACTGTGCAGTGACTCCCAACTCGTAACTTCCCAGATCTGAGGTGATTATCAAGCCAAAGAACCACTTTTACAGAGATATTTGCTAAAAATAAAACAGGTCCTCTCTAGTTTTCAGTCGGTACAGCTAGAGCACATCCCGAGGGAGCAGAATTCTAGGGCCGAGCTCTTGTCCAAATTGGCTAGCACTAAGAGCTCGGGAAATAATCGTTCGGTGATCCAGGAGATCATCCAACAACCGTCAATCGCCGACATGGCAATTTTCCAGGTCGACGGGGAGGAGCACGATTAGACTATGCCGTTGGTGGAGTACTTACAGTCCGGTAACCTCCCTGATGACCAAAAAGAAGCTTCTAGACTAAAGAGAACCGCGGTCAGATATACTATCTATAATGGACAGCTTTACCGACGTGGATTTTCCTTACCCCTCCTTAAGTGCCTTACGCCGAAAGAGGCCAAATATGTGTTGGCTGAAGTCCATGAAGGAAGTTGTGGACACCATCTAGGAAGGAAAACCCTAGCTTTGAAGGCTCTCAGGGTAGGATACTACTGGTTGACAATGGAAGCAGATGCTCTTGCACATGTTCAAGTATGTGACAAGTGCTAACGGCATTCGGATCACTATCACGCTCCACCTGAAGAACTATCCACGATGTCTATACCTTGGCCTTTTTATCAGTGGGGAATGGACATCTTGGGTTCGTTCCCTCAGGCTCCCAGGTAGCTGAAGTTTTTTATTGTTGCGGTGGATTACTTTACCAAGTGGATTGAAGCTGAGCCCGTGGTCACCATCACCTCGGCTCGGGTTCAGAAATTTACTTGGCGTCACATTGTTACCAGATTCGGTGTTCCGGAGTCAATTGTTACGGATAATGGGACGCAGTTTAAAGACAAGGGGTTCGAAGAACTACTTTCGGGATTGAAAATAAAATATCATTGTAGTGCAGTCGAGAACCCTAGGACAAACGGGCAAGCCGAAGCCGCAAACAGGATCATCGTCCTAGGATTAAAGAGAAGGTTAGATGAAGCAAAAGGAAATTAGGCCGAGCAGTTGGACCATGTCCTGTAGGCCTACCAAACCACTCCCTATTCCTCGACGGGCGAAACTCCTTTCAAACTCACATTCGGATGTGAGGCCATGATCTCGGTGAAAATTGGAGAACCAAGCTTGCGTTCTCAGAACTTCTCGTATGATGATAACCCCGGATTAATCAGGGAGGACTTGGACCTGTTGGAGGAAAGAAGATGCATTGCCCACATACGCGATGCCGCGATCAAGCATAGAACGGCATCCTAGTACAACTTGAAGGTCGTTCCAAGAAGATTCCAGCCGGGCGACTTGGTACTCCGCAAAGCTGATGTCGGCAGAAGGAATGCCTCCCAGGGAAAATTAGCCCCTAACTGGGAGGGTCCTTACCGCGTTGTAATCAGCACTGGCAAAGGAGCTTATACCCTAGAGACTTTGACAGAGAGACCGGTAAAAAATTTTTGGAACGCAGACAAACTTAGAAAGTACTACAGCTGAGTGCCTTTTCAGGCCTAGTCTCCTAGTTAAACTTTGTTTGATCTGCCCAATTGTTATGAAACGCACATTGCGATATTTAATAAAGTAAGTGTTATTTTTCTATTCTACCATTTTTATGTTCAATTTTCAAGCGTTCAATTTCTCTATGGTACCAACCGAGGTGTGCTAGATAGTTTGTGCAATAGAAAAAATCCTATATTGGGAAAATTCTAGTACCAAACTAAAAGCACGAAAGGACCTCGGCAAGGACCAGTCTTTGAAACATCATCGCGCGGTATCCTAAAAAGGACCTCAGACATTGTCTCTCACCTTTGGCATGGATTTTAAATGTCAGACTTATCTGGACATCATCCTAAGCTAAGGTTTAAGCAGTTCTACAAAGAATAAAGAATATGGCATCTCGATCAACAAAAATAACTATAATTGATAAAAGCCCCAAATTTGGGTTAAATGTTTACAAAAAATTAGGGTACAGATAAAACAAAACCTCGCGCAGAAGGTTAAAAAAAAAATCTCCTAATCTGCAGCTGAGTCCGGACCACGGGAGTTAGAGTCTTCAGCCAAGTTTGAAGAAGCCACACGGGGAGCTACCAGAGATCCCTCCCGAACCACCTTCCCGGAATCAAGCCCATCCAAGACCAATGCAACCCCGGGATTGAAATGTTGAACTTGGTTGACAGCGTTGCTAAATTGATCTTCCTTTATTTTGGTACACAACGATATCAGCTGGTTGACATCGGCCTGAAGAGAGGTAATTTTAGCCTCACACCACTGAGATTTAGCTCGAGAATTATTACTCTCAGCCCGGAGCGCGGCAATCTACTTCTGCTGCTCTATCAAAGTGGTCTCTTTTGCCTTACTGGCATCTTTTAAAGTAGCTACTTCAGTTTTCAGCTCCCGTATCCGACGTAAAGCTTCATCTTTGGCCTTGACTGAATCCTCCATGTCCTTGAGAGCTTTGCTTTCACCCCTCTTGGCCGCTGCCAGTTTGTCTGTCATTTCTTGTTTATGTTTCTCGAGGGTGTGCTCTAAGAACCGAGCCTCGGCAGTCATATGGATTCCCATGTTTTGGAAAGCCAGCAGAGCTTCCTTTGGACTACGTCGAGAAAAGTGATCCACAACCTCCTCATCAAGAATGTGGAAGTCAATAAACTCCCGGGGATCTGTTTCCTCACGAAACAGCTGTATTGGCCCAGAAATTTCTCCTGTCGCCATCCTCTTACTCCGGTCACTAGACTGCCCTTCTTCCAATGCCGCCCTCTTGCGTCCCCAGGGTGATTTAGGTGAATCGTCCACATTGATAAGTTCCACCGCTTCAGAAGGAACCTCAGGCATCTTGCTCGTAAGGGACGACATGAACCCCATTGGAGGACTCATTGGGACGTCAGAATTCCTTGCCCTAAGTGCCTCCAAAATCGCCAAAGAATCGCCACCCACTATCTCGGCTAAACTCTCTGCAAAACATAGAAACAAGTCAGATGCATTAAAACATTGGGCACTTAAATATACACCACGGCCGGCCGACATTACCTAGCATGGTCCAAAGCTCATTGTCATCCGGACTATCAAAAATATCTTTAGGCTGGATCTTGCCGACCTCTTTAACCCACATCTCGAAGAAGTTTACACATTCAACCTCTTCATCGGCAAGCTGGTTGATCTTCCTCTCAAATGATTGAGTAGGGATGCTCCACGCCGCCGGGTTCCAGTAAAAACTGAATACTGTCTCCTCACCATTACCCAACCAAAAGGGACGACTACCACTAGCCACCTTCAATTTGAAAAATTTCTCCTTGAAGTCCTTGTAACTCTCCAAGTATGGCAAGAATACAGTCCTTCCTTGCCGAGATTGAACAGAGAGCCAGGACTGCTGTCGAGCAATGGATCCAAGGGTTGAATACCGTGTGTGAAAATAGAAGAATGCCCCATCAAAGCATCGCAACCCCACTACCTGGCATATTCTTTCGAAGGCCAGGATGTTTGCCCAACTGTTGGGATGGATTTGACTAGGGGCAGCATGAAGAGTCCAGAGAATAGCAATGTGAAAATCGTTTAAGGGAAGCCGTAGTCCGAACCGCGTGAAAAAATCCTCATAAAGATACATGAAGTGCTCACCTTCTTCCCGGGTCCAGCACACTTGTTCTCTCCCCGGGGACAAAATCATGAACTCATCGTCCCTTTCACCCCCCTCGGTGAGCTCCAGGTATTCCTTCAGCTTATCTAATTCTGCGCCGGACTTGTAACGGGATATTCTATCATAGGCGTCGTCGGCAACCCACGTACAGGGTAACAAAGGACCTTGGCGAATCCTAATCGCCTGCTCCACTTGTTGATCCGAGGCAGAGGCAGGGGCTTCACCTCTTGGCCGCCTCCTTCTAGCCATTTAGTTTCCTAGAAGACATATAGAGGCCTAGGGTCAGAACCAAAAATGTTCAAAACATCCAAACATGGCAGTGGGTAAGTAGCAAACTAACACTCATGCACTGGCCTCTGCACCCACCGAGACTTAAGCCTCGGAAGGACACCCCCGCCCACCATACGCGGCGTAGTAGGGGAGGTGCAACATCAGGCAACGCCGTTGAAAAGGGGGACGAAATAACTATCCCCAAAATTAACAGAAGAAAAAGACAAACAGTCCACTAAAAAGATGTTCGCCTGTTCAAGTTATTAATAAAAATGGTGTTTGGAAGAAGAAAATACCTTGACAAAGGCTAGTAGAAGCTTTAACACGCAAACACCGCCGCTGACAGCCGTGAAAACTTGTCGGATTCCCTCTTAGGCAACCAGTTTTTAAGTGGAAATAGTAAAAGGTGAAAAAATGGAAGGACGAAGCCTTATTTATAGAAGCTACGGTTAGGAGACATTTCCATTCAGTATGAATTTGAAAAGATGTTCATTATGGCGCGCAAAGTACTATGCACGATCCCTCAACCATAGCAAGCCACGTGGCCCACGTCGCTGTCATGGCAGTTGAGGGGACGGCCGCTCAGCAGACCGAACCAACCCTAGTATCTACAACGTCTACAAAATATTAAAGACTCCGGCTCATTATATATCCCGGTAATTCCCCTCACGGTACCAAATACCCCGGTTAAATTGCTTAAGCTTTGTACTTCGTCTGTCTCGGCAAAGTACAGAGCTGGGGGCATGTTATACAGGGTGAACTTTGGACTCACCCTGGTATAATATAAATTTCACAAATCAAAAATGGTCAAAGAAGTCGCTTGATGATCCAATCAGATATTTTATTTCATTTCATACATCGTCATACATCAATACAAGGAGAAGGAAAGCATGGGATATGAAAAGGTTAAACAGCACTGATGAGCCTGGAGGCCAACTTTTTGCTTTGTGTACTTTCACATCCAGATTCTCTACAGCTCACACCGGTCTCTTCCCTGTTGAGGCTTTTTGAAAAAGTGGATTGGCTTCAAAAAATTGAAGATAACCGGAATAAGACACTGTAGCGGGATCAGGAAATCTCAGCCATACCACTCACAGGTTCTACTCACAAGGATAAAAGAAGACCGATGTGCGCCATCTTCGACTGAACGGAGTTTGGGTCGATCATGAAGAAGTTCATTCCACTGGAGCTAGACTAGTTTCATGATCGTTCCAGAACGCTTGAAAGCAGTCACCTCAATGGTCCCCCTGGCTTATCTAAAAGGAGGACCAATAAGGGCTCTATTTCTCCAATTACCTCCGTCCAACATGATAGGGATTACAGAGCTTCCCAATGAAGAAGTATGAATTAGACATTTCTTCATACGCTAGGAAGGTAAAGTCCCCATCCTTATTAAGTTGTGAAAGAAAAGTTCCTAATGAAACAAGGTTTTTGGCAGGAAAAGAAGTATCTTCAAATATTTTGGGAAAATCAGAAAAATGGTGCCTTTCGCAGAAGGCAAAACTTCTCTAACTCCTTCTGAGCATAAGCATAGACGTAAGAACAGCAAAATCATTCTGGAAGATAAAAGGAAAAAGGAATGATTGAACTAGGCATGAACCTTCTATATTTATAGAATGAGAGACTTTGACCAACCCTACGAATCAGATCAGCTGCATTAAATGCTCTCCTTTTCCTATTGGTTACGAGAGCAACGGGTGCTTGGGAAACATTGAAACTGATCCTCTTTTAAAGGATCCTTATCTCCCAATTAAGTCAGAAGCAACAGTTTCCAAAGATAAGGATTCAGATTTCTACAAGATTCAAAAGGTCTCGCAACAAGATCCAGATTCCAAGCAGCAAGATCCAAACTCCGGGATAAGGGGTATGGATTTACCGATTTCCAACCCTGGAGATATTTTAATACAATGGACATCGGCCTCGGTACGAGACATCGCGAAACCTGGCTCTGAAGTCAGGGCATAACCCGTTAAGTTTTATGAAGCTAAACCTTGGCACTTGACTATCCTATCTAAGTGCCAAGCTGGGGGCAACTATTCTGAACCGTGGACCGGGATCCTACCCAGAATGGTCAACCCAGCACACGCTTCACCTTATTCCTCCATCAACACCCCGGAAAGGACTGTAGGACCTCAGAATGCATAACTCATGAGGATCAGGGAATCAACACAGACTTTCGTAACTGCTGATACGAATCTCTCTGATTCTATAACCTCTTCTCTCAATAAATGACTATAACGTCCACATTCTAATAATACCTGCATTGAATGCCCTAATTCCAATCATGCTCCACAAAGATCAGGCTAAGTAAACCTAAAAGAGGTAATAGTTATTGATTTACTGAGACACCTTAGCACACTGTCTGACTTGAGCATCAGAGTCCTTTTTGCAGGTACCACTCCCGTCGGACCCCAACGGTGGAACGTGGCTGCAGATAGGAGGAAAACATCAAACCATACCTTCCACAGGTATCCTTCTGAATTTGTTCAAAACACTTTCTCTTTTCTTTTCGGTCAATCTCTACCTATTCCGTTCTATTAATGAAAAAATCTAAACATAGAGTAAAAAATTGTTTTTCATGTATAATAACTAAAATTGCATTTAAACTTTGAAACTATTTTATAATACAGTTATTGTTAACTACATAAAATTTTGAATTTAAAAACCCAAAAGATGATAATTATTGGCCAGCACAATTAACAAGAATATATTCAATCGTGAAGCAGGAGCTAGTTTTCAGCTTTTACTGTTAAAAAATTTAAGAAGAGATACAAGGCTTTTTATCTTTTATTTTTTGAAATTCGTTATATTTAGTAAGGAAAATGTTTGTTATACATTAATTTTTTAACACCTTATATTACATTTTATTTGTTTAGGAAAAAAGAAAGAGAGAGTATGGATTGGGAAACATATTTCTTTTGATTTACTATAAAAAAAAGTGTAAAAGTGATACAATGAAAATGATGTATGTATATTATTGTTAATTCCATAATTATCCTTTATAAGTAATATTTTGAGGAGTTTAGGATGATAATGAGGCGATGAGCTATGTCGTGCCTTAGGTTATGTTTGCGAGTTAAGATTTTGGAGAGAAAATAAAGAGATAACTTATTTTTTATTTTGAGTAAATATTTTTTATATTTAAGATTTTTTAAAATAAATGAATAAAACGAAAGATAATTATGTAACTTTCAATTATTCTTTATTTATGTTTATAAACATTTTATAATTATCATAATTTAGAAATAAAAAATAAAATTTTCTTTTTATTTTCCTCTAAAACTATACATTCAAACATACCCTTCGAGAATAATTAGGTGTAATTTAATCCTCTGCTTTCACCATTTGTTTATCTCAAATTCTCTCACATGCCTTTAAATGGTTATGCTTGTCAATTCAGGTTGCTTCTCTCAAATGTTAAACTCTAAAACTAATCACTTCTTTATGTTTTTGGCAAGACAGATCTAAGGATGTAGTGCACATTCGCCATTTTGGTAACCAATAGGCAATAGTAGTAGCCTTCTTGTTTTTTCCCTTCTTGACCATAATTATTGATAGGAGACGAGTAGTGGACGAGCGGACTGTGGAACTTGCATGCCCAATCACCAAGAACCAGCCTCACATGTTCTTAAGCCCCAACTTAGCTCTTTTGACAGTACAAATCCAACCCATTATATTTCGAGTTGGGCCGAATAGATAACAATGTATGCACCCGACATAAGGTATTTCTTTTATTATTATTATTATTCACAGGAGGGGCTAGGCCCCTAGGAAACAGCTAACAAATGGGGGAAAGAGACCCCAAAGTGTCCTCCAGAAGTAAGGAAGCGACACCATCAGGTGGCCACTCCAAAACAAGTTGCCATTATGAAGATCATGACCATAATTGGCCAAGAAATCAGATTTTCTGTTGCCTTCTCTATAGGTACAAAGATCTACTTGCACTTTCAATTGTGCTCTTTCTGCACATGACTTGTACAGTATGAATCATTATTGCACAAGGATGGTCGTGAGGACACCCTCTGTTCACAAATTGAACCGCTAAAGTGGAGTCATTCTCCAGCCACATCTACATCTTGGGGATACCTTTCTCCCATGCAAGGGTCAGAGCTATTAAAATAAGGATAATGTTTCTCGTACAAATAAAATATATATATTATATTTATATCATAAATTTATATGTGAGAAATATTAAATTAAATTATATGTTACTATAATTTTTTCACGAGATACATAATGAGTTTGTGAGAGAATTGAATGAAAGTTGAAATATTTTAGTTGGACGAAAAATAAACCTAAGGCTCAAAAAGAAGCAATTTACTCTCACCTAGGTTGCAGCAAAAACCACAAATCCACGTCCTTGATGAGTCACGCAGCACCCCACCGTAGGCAGCTTTTGCTCCTCCGAATGAATTTTTTTATATAATCTTCTTATAGTTTATTTTTTATGCTATTATTATTTAATTTCTTTTACTATCATCTAATCATATATTTTTATGTTATTAAAAAAATTTGAACTCTCAAATTGATATGATAACACATAATTATATGATAGTATAACAATTTGAAATCAAAATTATGTTTTAAAAAATTTGGGCATTTCAGCATATAATTCATTTTGAGAATTTCTACGAACAAAAATACACTATCTTACCGAATTTATGGCACGTCAATTATGTGGATCAAACTATCCATAGACTAACAGTGATTAAAATACTCAGAAAAAAAAAACTAACAATGATTAGAATTAAGAAAAAAAATTAACTGTGTAATTAAACTGAAAAGATGGTGACCCATGTAATTGACATTGCACAAACTCAATAACACACAATAAGAAAAATATCTTATACATGTACTTAATAATCTGTCATAGATTTAAGAGGTTACAAAATCAACAAATTGTAAGGGAATTCCAAGTTACCTCTAAGTTGTGGCCATACCCCTGAGTGGATTTTTTTAAAAATTATTTAATAGTTTAAATATTAAAAAATATGATTATTTTACTTCAAATAGTACCTATGCCTACTTTAATATTACATGAAAATTAATTAATAAAGTATAAATTCTTAGTTAATGCATATGTATAAATATGTAATCTTTTTAGTTTGATCTCGTTAACTAACTTATATACATCATTAATTATTTTTTTGTTTATTATTAAATTTTTTTATATTTATTAATTAACTTTTATATATTATTAATTATAAATTTATACTTTATTAATTAATATTATGTGATATAAAAAGTGATGTTATTAAAAATAGATAAAATTATTGGGATTGATATAATTAGAGCAACCCACATATTGTATTATCCATTTGCAGCGTCCACGTGCCGTACGTGATTAATGTTGCATTGAACATTCAAGCTAGCACAAAAAGTTAGGTACAAATGGCTATCTTTTCAATTGGCCACTAATTTGATGTACTACCGACTACGCTTTTTTTTTAATATCCAGAAAATGTCACTATTACCACTTAAAGAAAGTTTGACATAGTCAGTTTGATAAGGGGTGTATCCAACAGAAGTTTCTATTGGCAATTAAGAAAGTCCGACATAGTCATTTAAGGGTTCACTTTAATGTCATTGTGAAATTCAATCTATCCATATAGATTGCCAAATGAAATTATAGGTTTCTTTCCAATGTCTAGGGGTAGGCCAGGTTGGGATCTACTTTCCCTGACTGTCAAACGCAAGGACAAATTTCCTTGCCGTGACTATTCAATTAAGATCAGTTCAACCATCTAGTAGACTATGATTACTTATGTTAAGCTGCTATATATTATTAACATAGGCATGGCATCGTATAGCACCTAATAATGAGTTTTGTTACACCCATTCCCAACTGCATTCATTGATTATTCCACTAAGCAAATCTTGTCTAACTTAACTAGCAAATCTTTTGTTGTTTTTTCTTCTGTGGTTTGCTGCCCCCATTGATTGTTTTCATTTTCGATTCATTTTTCAATTGATCTTTACCTACTTGTTAGAAAGTTACTAATAGGGAAGACATGGTAAAGAATACGAGACAAATTAAAAGTACAAGTACACGTTACAAATAGCAAGTATTTGGATGCAATTATAAAAGAAAGAAAGTTTAACTAGATTTTTCTGCTGAAATTCTCAAACTGAAGTACAGAATGAAGGCCGGCATTGGTTACGTTTTCCTTAAGTAAATACAACACGAATTACGCTCTCAATTCAATGCGCGTGTATGACACCTTCATCCTCATTACCCAATGTTGACCTATATTAGCTGGTTTTCATTCAGGATTTCAGGGTTCATTATTGGCCAGCCAAGTGGCTTCACTATCAGCAATGGTGGTCATTAATATGCATGCATTAAACATAAGAGATACTATATATCAAAATTCAACACTCTCATTATTTTAAAAAATATTGTACAATGATTTTTTTTCAAGCCTCCATAATATGAACATAGGAAAGAGTCTATAGTTTTTGTTTCTTTCCAATTTAAATTTAAATAATAATAATAATAATAATAATAATAATAATAATAATAATAATAATAATAATAATAGAACCAAGTTTATTGGCTTTTTATTCTTAACTTATCTGTTTCTGATTTTGTCTATTGGATAATGGCAAGGGTAGCTTCACCAAACTTTCACAGCCATTATAAATGCTTAAGAGGGGCTTGAGTTGCTAAAAACATGCCAAAAGAACAAGCAACGAGAGAGGGTAGTAAAACAGAAAATTTGTTCAGATATTCTCTTACAAAAGTAATCTTGGAACTTATTGCTTTGGCTTTCTCAACCAAGTCTCCTAACTACCTGTCACATGCACCTCTCTCTTTGAAATTCATATATCTACCTATTACCTCTTTATTACAAGCCTCAGATAAAACGCCACTTGTGATTCAGATCATCATCCCCTGCAAGACACAGTTCTGAAACCCACACCTGCACATTCCATTCCAGTTCACAATGTCAGAGGTTTACACTGTGAAGGTGGAGGAGGGAAGGCCAGCAACTGATGGAAAGCCATCAGTAGGCCCTGTCTATAGGTCCATTTATGCCAAAGGTGGTCTGTTGGAGTTGCCTGCTGATTCAGAGTCTCCGTGGGATTTCTTCAGGTGATTTTGATTTTGTTTAGTTGTATTTTTCCTCAAATGGAAATGAATAGAGATTGTCATGCATTATTCCAACTTCCAAGTGTTTCACTGGCTTTGTGCACAATATAGCATAACGTTTTTGTGTAGGGACAGTCGTGACTACAAGTTTTTCCTAGAAAACACAGGGAAAACCATTTTTTTCTGCTTAGTGACACTCCAGAACTGACAATGCAATCATTGAATGGAATATGTTTAAATGCAGCATATTTGTGTTACTGGTACCAGATAGTGAATCAGAATTGCCAATTAGTACACGCTCTAACCAACTGTGCTAGTAGGCCATTTGCTGATGTTACTTAAATTTATAGTTTTTGATTTACTAGTTTTAATTAAGTTTTTATCCATATATACTCACATGTCACAAATTCATATTGGTCTTTATGTTTTTAATTTGTTGATTTTAATACATCAATTTATCAATTGCATTTAATGTTATTTTTATAATGATTATTAATCCAAATTATATTATTAATTAGAAACATACCACATTAGAATTTTTTTTTGGTACAATAAAGTAAAGGATATTGTTATTGGCATTCCCCATTATCTAACTATACTTTTTATTAGTCACTCATGAATTTTTAAAAATAAAAATAAAAATTTTAATTGATTAGTAAGAAATGTAAATAGATATTTAAGAATATTAATAACAGTATAGCACCCCCCCTAAAGTAAATATCACATTAGAATTTTGTCCCATAATGGTATGTGAAATAACTATTTATATGATAATCTTAGGTAGAAAAGATTACATGTCACTATCTAATAAATTAACTTAGATAAAAAATTAACATTAAAAATTACTAACTTCCCTTTGGCTTATTTCTGCTATATGCTGCTGGCTGACAAAGTAATGCTACAGAGTTATGCCTCTGATGAAGTTTGAATACGTAGTACAGAGTATTAGTATTTGTCTTTGAGCACTTCTTTCTTAGCAGTTTTGAATTTGATGCTTCCTTTGGCAGGGAGTCTGTTAAGAGGAACCCCAGCAACCCAATGTTGGGCCGGCGTCAAAAAACCGATTCAAAGGTACCAACTTCATGAATTTATGTTCCATGCATGTTTCTTATAGCTTCAAGAGTTTAAATTATTGAAAGAATAATTCTAAATCCTTTGTACAATCTCCTATTAATTTTTCTATTTACTAAACGAAAAAAATATTGAATATTTTTTATATTTTTAAAATAATAAATGTATTTAATTTTTCATAAATATTTTTACTAAATGAAAAAAATATTGAATATTTTTTATTTTTTAAAATATTAAATGTATTTAATTTTTTATTAAATACTTTTTTTATTTAGTATTGAAAAAATTAGTAAAAAGAATTTTTTGGAATATATAACAAAACTCTTATTGAAAATAAAATTTTGAGCTGAATTTGCAGGTGGGTCCCTATGTATGGCTCACATATCAAGAGGTTTATGATGCTGCCATCCAAATGGGTTCTGCCATGAGGAGCCGTGGTGTCAATCCTGTGAGTCTGTAACCCCTCTTGCTCTATCAAGATACTTTGTATTGGGAATCGTTGAATGTGAAATTAATAATCTAACAAGTGGTTTTCTATCACAAGGGAGATCGTTGTGGCATATATGGGTACAACTGCCCTGAATGGATCATTGCAATGGAGGTATAGCACTTAGTTTGTATTATCATTATTCAATTAACAGTTAACACCACAAAGGCTGATATCTTACTGTAATATAATTGACCTTGTTAATTATTCCAATGGTACTTCACTTGATTCGATTTTTCTATTTTGCAGGCTTGCAATAGCTGTGCAGTAACATATGTTCCATTTTATGACACCCTTGGTATGTGTTCCCTGCCTTAACATATGTCTTAATGTGCTAGCTTTTATCATTTCAAGCATTTCCCCTAAAGAATTTGTGGACATAAATGAGAGCATAGTTCGTCAAGTTTCTCTTACTCAACACTCATTCTGTCATTCCTTCAGCTAGGAAATGAATTTAACTTGGGTTTATGCCTAACAGGTCCTAATGCTGTGGAGTTTATCATAAATCATGCTGAAGTTTCAATAGCATTTGTACAGGAAAAAAATATTCCATCAGTATGTTCTAATTCGTTGAGTACAACCTTTTTACTACTTCAAGATGGACTGTCCAAATGATTTTATTGTTCTATTGTTAATTACCTTATTGGCTGAATCAACTTGGATTTAATGTGACCCAGAATTTTGCTGCTTTAATTATTTACTGATATGGCTTTGCTTGAAGCTTCAAACCAAACTTGGATTGTCTGGTTCTTTCTCAGTGTTGATTCTCCCTCAGTATATATGCATATTATGGAAGTCATTCCTTTAGTTAGCAAAATGTTTTATGACAATTATTTTGACTATATTATTCTGGATGCTACCTTGAACATATAACTATCTCCATTGGCTGTCAAGTATCAACTATGTCTTGTATCCTAAGAAATTTTAGGATGAGAAAGCCATTAGCAGCCTTCTTGGATGAATTATATAAATTTATTTTACGATACTGCTGTATGCCACTTGTGCTTAGAAAAGTAATGTAAAATCAGGTTTCATATTTTGAAGTTGACAAAATGTCACATCTATTGCCGGTCCCTCTTTACATTGTTATTTACTTGCACTTGGTAGTAATTAGTAAGGTATCCATTGAATTTCTTAAAGATAATTACTTTATCATCTGAGACAGAACTGGGAATCTCTCGTTTTTTTATTACTGAACTAATATCTGTTTCCACAGATTTTGCCATGTCTTGATCGGTGTTCTTCAAATCTTAAAAGTAGGTCAAGCATTGCTATCTTAGTTACTCCTAGATTATGGGTCTTTCTCTTTCCTTCTTTTAATGGTGACCAACCTCTTTAAATTAATGGTGACCAACCTCTTTAAATTAATGGTGTAGCTATTGTGAGCTTTGGAAATGTTTCAACCACACAAAAGAAGGAAGCTGAGGAGCTTGGCACATCCTGCTTCTCATGGGGAGAGTTTCTCCAGATGGTAAAATGTTAAACCTGCTTTTCAATTGCCTATTGATGTTTAAAATTAGAAGCATGAACCATTTTGATTGAGTATTCTGAGAAATTATTATGACAAATTAATATCTTCCTTTGTCTTCCTTTCTCTAGGGAAGTCTCCATTCGGATCTACCATCAAAAAAGAAGACTGACATTTGCACAATAATGTACACGAGTGGAACTACTGGAGAACCCAAAGGTGTCATAATTAAGAATGAGGCTTTCATGGCTGAAGTGTTGTCTATTGACCACATACTTTTGTTAACTGACAGAGTGGTAACATAAACATTTTTCTTGAAGCTTCATTAGTTTCATGTTATACTTTGACTGCCATGTTAATAAAACTCAAAATGATTCTCAAATGGCAACATAATAGTTAAAACCAATAACATGACTCGCATATGCCAATGATATTTTGATTAATGGGTGGTGGAAGCCTTGATATAAGATATCGTGAACAAAACTATGCTCATTTTCTGTATATAGTATATACCCTGGAGGTTGCAGATTCAATTCAACAACTTTTTCCCACGCATTAAACAAGTAGTTAAAACCACTGCATGGCCTGGCTTATTGAAGTTTCCTTGCATTATGCTAAGAAAAGTAATGCACATATTCCCTCGGGGATATATGTTAAATGTGTTAGTCATGTTCCAGTTTAATACAATTTGTAAAAAGACAAGTTGAGTTTCTCATCTTTGTTTAATGCTCTCGTGCTGACATGAAATATGTAATATTGTAATATTTGTAGGCAGCAGAAGACGATGTCTACTTCTCCTTTCTTCCTCTTGCTCATGTGTATGACCAGATAATGGAGACCTATTGCATCTACAGGGGCTCCTCGATAGGATTTTGGCAAGGAGTAAGATTTGGATTCAGTTCATGAAATTAGTTTCTGGTTCATTCTTTAAGTGTTCTATTTTAATACTTCATATGGAATTTTTCACATTAAATCTTGCAGGATGTCAGGTTCTTGATGGAAGATGTTCAGGCACTGAAACCAACTATATTTTGTGGTGTTCCAAGAGTTTTTGACCGTATTTATGCTGGTAGACAAGAATGCTTCTTGTGCTCTTCTCTTATTGTGTGACTAGCATATTTAAATAATGTTCTAAACATTGACTTTATGCTCTTTATTCTTGTGTAACTACATTATACAATAAGCATTGACTATATGCTTTGCACCTGAAGGCATCAATGGCAAAGTTTCTTCTGGAGGAGCACTGCAGAGTACATTGTTTCAGTATGCATATAACTAGTATGTTTTACCACTAAACTCTTGAGTGTTTTAGTTATCTATCCATGTGTATTGTGTAAACTAATTTGAAATCTACTGACAGCAAGTTAAGATATCTGGAGAAGGGTCTTCCACAAGACAAAGCAGCACCTCTGTTTGATAGGCTTGTGTTTGATAAGGTATTCCACTTTATGCTTATGAGCTTTCCAGAAAGTTTGGTTTCAAAATTAAAATATTGGTTTTATTGATAGACAAAACAAGCATTTGGTGGACGAGTTCGTATCCTGTTATCAGGAGCTGCTCCATTGCCTAGGCACGTGGAGGAGTTTTTGAGGGTCACTTGTGGATCTACATTATCACAAGGATATGGTATGGTATTTGAATCTTCTACTAAACTTGTGTAGGGGCGTTTACAACATTTGGATGATGACTCTTCAATACAGAACTTTATAGAAGTTTTTTATATCACGGCTAAATTTTGAATGAAGTCATCTCTTATGAGAAATGGTTCCATCCTATAAAACTATTCTAATGATTTTGCCATCCCTCAGATTTTTTTTTTTTAGGTTTCTTGAGGAGTTCATTCCATTGTAGTGGTCACATGTTAATTGTGCGTGTGTATGTCATATTAATTTATTATCATTTTGATGTGGCAGGTCTTACTGAAAGTTGTGCTGGGTGTTTCACAGCTATAGGTGATGTATTTTCTATGATAGGAACAGTTGGAGTCCCCATGACAACCATTGAGGCCAGGCTTGAATCCGTGCCAGAGATGGGATATGATGCACTTTCCAGTGAAGCCCAGGGAGAAATTTGCCTGAGAGGAATTAGCATGTTCTCTGGTTATCACAAGCGTCAAGATCTTACTGAAGAGGTTATGGTTGATGGTTGGTTTCATACAGGTAAATCCCCATGTTGTTCTGGATTCAAACAGGGATCTGTAAATGAACAAAAGATTCCTTGTTTTGGGTTTCATTAGGATTCTCCACTTGAATTTTAGTATTATTAATTATTTGGAACCTCTTAGAATCTTGGGAAAATGCTACTAGATAGAATGGGAGACATTACTAAATAAACAGTAAAAATTGTTTTTTTAAATGTTAAAGAGCTTCATTGAACTGTTTAGCACTTGGTAATCTCTCTATAGACCATCCAAAATCACATTGAAATGGAAATAGATAACAAGAACACAGTGTTCACAAAGGGCTGGGGAGGAGGGGGGGTCATTTAAAATTGTACGAGTTAGTTCAAAGATGCTAAAAATAAATTGAGTCCTAGTAAAGGAGGCACATAGGAAATCCAGTATGAGAATTTTGTCATGAACTCCTAAGTTTCTCCATTCTATTTTTGCTTCATATACTGCATCCAGATTATTCAAGTTGTTACATTGCCTCTAAATGCAATATGTTTAGGATTGATTTGGAAATCATTGCAGGTGACATTGGAGAATGGCAACCAAATGGAGCCATGAAAATTATTGATAGGAAAAAGAATATCTTTAAATTGTCTCAAGGAGAATATATTGCTGTGGAGAATATTGAAAACAAGTATTTGCAATGCCCTCTTGTAACATCGGTATGCTTCTGCATCCATCACAGAACAGTCTGTAAAATTAGAGAAACAAGAATTATATTGCATTTTTTGTTGGATATTAAGTTTTTAAGGAAAGTTCATTTCCAAAATAGCATTGCAGTGTACCTAAATTACTACATTTATGTAATTCAACATTGGATAATAATTTTTCTTTTGTATGCAGATTTGGGTGTATGGAAACAGTTTTGAGTCATTCTTAGTGGCTGTGGTGATCCCTGAAAGAAAGGCCCTTGAGGATTGGGCACTGCAGCATAATTTGACTGATGATTTTAAATCTTTATGTGATAATCTAAAGGCAAGAGAATACATTTTGGATGAGCTCAACAGCATTGGTCAGAAACACCAAGTATGTATATACAATTCCCCCATCCTATGCTGCTAATTTCTGATATTATGATATATTTTGCTCGTGCTAGCTACATCTGACATGAAAGAAACTATCTCAGCTTAGAGGATTTGAGCTGCTAAAAGCTGTTCATCTGGAACCAATTCCCTTTGACATGGAGAGAGATCTAATAACTCCAACATTCAAATTGAAGAGACCTCAAATGCTAAAGTACTATAAGGTTTGCCTCATGTCCCGTGATCAATATTTGATAATTATTAAGTTTCTATTACACTTCATACTATAAGTTCGTAGTACATATTTTCCTTTTTGCTGTTGTTTCCTTAACTCCTTGAATTAGTAGTATGATTCACAATTTGTACCAAATGTACGTCGGTTTTGGCTTCCATGCATCAGGATGCAATGCCTATCTATGAATTCCAATCCAACGTTGGAGTGATTTACTTCAATAAATAAATGTTACTCTTTGCCAACATTGTTTGCAGGATCATATTGATCAACTATACAAGGAAGCAAAGGGAACAAAGGTGTGAACCATGTGGCAAACGGGCATGCTATAGGCAATAATACTAATTTCTGGCAGTTGAATCAAAAGCCATTTGGTTTCTTGTACATTCTGGCTCATTACTGTATTGACTAGGAGTGAAAAGCTATAACATAAAAGTTATCGTATATTGAAACTGCAACTATGTATGTCATTCTTGTCAAAATTACTTAATAAGATTATTTGAAAATTCTGAAAAGTTAAAAATTTC
Source organism: Ormosia semicastrata (assembly GCA_029884595.1). Classification (NCBI taxonomy): domain Eukaryota; kingdom Viridiplantae; phylum Streptophyta; class Magnoliopsida; order Fabales; family Fabaceae; genus Ormosia; species Ormosia semicastrata. Next base: position 47,990,832 of record JAQQTO010000053.1, on the reverse strand, counting down.
GGGGGGCCTTGCAAAATCCCATTTTTTTTCTTTTTTTTTGGTCACAAACTGTTTCTTCTCTGATTTGCAAGCATTGAGTATGGGAGGGCAATAAGTGGTTTGTTGAAGGATCGAACTCTAGCATCATTACTACACCAAAATATTAAAGAGGTCTGGTGTTAATTGAGCTACAAGCTCATTGGGGAGAAAAAGAGAGAGGAAAAAAACTGTTAATCTTAAAAGACTGAAAATGTTGCAACTATCTTCCAAGTTACAATACTAGCATAAGACCCCCTTCCCTTTCAAATTAAGAAAATCTCTCGGACATTCGAGCTCGCATTTTGAGTTTTCAAGCTCAGTGGGAAATCTCCAGTTTAAGTAGCAAGGATTGCTTTTTCATGAAACACGATAGTGTATAATCGAGAGGGGAACTATATTATATACCACATCATAAAAGTACAATGATTTCCACAGACGATATATTATTTGTGAATACACAAAAAGCTAGGAAGATAACACATTGTCCTTCATCATTTATATTTTTTACGTTCAATGAAGCCATAAGTCTTTCAATGAGATTTCATATTTCACATTTATACAAAGGCAAATTATAAGGACATGCGTAAGCCATAAAACAAAGGCAGGGTATTCTAGTCTCTGGATATCAACTTCCATCAAATGAATGATACAGAAGAGCAGACAATTTGTTTCACTCACACACAGTTGTAATTCCAAATTTGCTGCTATATATGTTTGCGTCTATACGATGTAGAGCACCAGCGTCCAGATGGGATAGACTACTAGAAGGACTATACCAACTGTATTTGATATGCCGTTAGCTTTTGTGAAGGAATTTCTAAAACCACCAGATGCCCGAATGTGTTCTTGCAGCAAATAACATGCAATGAAAAGGCATATAACCACCCCAACAGCATTGCTTCTAACGGTGCTTGCAAATAGACCAGGAGCTACAACGATAAGAAGAATCAAAGCAGCAGGTAATTCCAGCCAATCTGCAATAACAGTCGTAACTGGTTACTGATTATAGTGGGGCAAAAAGGTCTCCCAGTATTTAGTTTTCATATTTTTTTTTTTTGGGGGTGCGGGGGGTGGTTTCTAGGGAGGTACTAATGGACCTAAGGGGAATGGGAATGTGTATCTGGAGGATCGAACTCCGACCACATAACCACAACCCCATGGTAAAGACCAAGACAGATACCAGTTGAATTAAGCTCAACCAATTCCTATAGTAGTTAGTTTTAACCTTTAAGCATATATTATGGACTGATTTATAACTTTGATGTGATGTGGGACAGTGTGAAGTATGGTTGCTCTGGAATGACAAAGATCACAGAGGGACAGCAGCAAAATACTCGCATGTTTAATCAATGGATACCAGCAAAGAGTATTCAGAGACACTACTTATAGTGTGCATCTTAAAAAAGAGAGCGGGATTACTCTCAGCAAAATTATACCATACCAGGGAAGTGCCTTGGAAGGAAAAGTCGCAATACAACAGCAATGAAAGCAATCCATTTCCCAACCTCTCCCCTGTGTAACCATGAAAAAAAGTAGCATGATACGAAAAGGAAAATTTGATATTGCAGAAAACTGAAGGTACAAAGCTGATAACAATAATGAATGACAAGCTAAGCACCTGAAGACACTGAAAATCCATGATGGCAGGCTGAAGAAAATGTATGGAATGAGTAACGATGTAAGAATGTTTGTCTTCCAGTTTGTACGATCCAAAATCAACAAATAACTGCAGTGCATAAATAACAATTACAAGTGAAGACAGAAAAACTCTTGTTTCAGCAAAACAGTTTGTAACATCATCCTCTAGGCTTAAAATAAATTCAGAAAAATATTAACCATACAGAAAAAAATTAGAAGACAGAAAGGGAAAAGCTAAAGTAAACATCAAGCAAATTCAAGTGTGTGGTTGTTTATGAAGTCAGGATACTCCCTGCTAGGTTATAATGATTCTCAATTTTGTTGAGCCGTTTAGTGTCTCACACTAGCATGATACGTTGTTATCAGTGAAGTATCCAAATTCAAATGGGAAGAGCAACGGAAGATGGTGGACCTTCAAGCATTAATGTCTCGCAAATGGATCTTAACTACACCAATAATTGGTCTATGATCGACCATGTACATTTCTTTTTCTCTTTTTTGTGAAGTGCAAGCTGCATAACAGGGGTAACCAATCCCCTTTCTATGAATCATACGATGCCAATCAGATTTGAATCTTTAGACCTTGTGCACTTCAACTAAACAATAGATAAACAAAATGCTGGGAATTCAAGTGTGGGTTCCAAGTGTACATATATGTGAGTAAAATAAGTCTCACGAGGATTAAAGTGAGAACTTTATAAGTGGTTACACCTATGAACATACTGCCTTAAGATTTTGGGATCAAATCTTTCCGGTATTTTGGGCTTCCCTATTTCTCTTACACAAAAAGGCTGAATTGAAAAGCGAGATACATAAGAAAGGTAACTATAGAGGATGGAATTGCACTCACTTCAGAAGTTACAAAAAAATAAAGGTCCCTACAAAAGGTAGAGAATCAGTCCATAAGAAAACAGAGAGATTAGAGAAGAGTAGATTACATACATAGCAGCAATGGAAGCGATCAATTCGAGGACGGAGACTCCAAAGCCTGAGACACCAAGTTTGATGACATGTTGGGCGAGCTTATTAGCAGCTAGACCAAGGTCGCTGAGATCGGAGCTAATCAATTGAGCTGCTTCATCTTGAAAATTCGTCCTCATTGCCAAGTAGCTCTTGGTCTTCCACATTTCCTAGGGAAACTCAGAAGAAGGAAGAAAACGCAGTAAGTGTCAGAAACAAGTGACTCCAAAGACCTTACAATGAGCAGAGGAAAGTGAAACAACATTAAGAAAAGAAAAAGATCTAGAGTAGCATATGCTGAATATCGGAGAAATACAAGATTTTGTATATATGATTAAGTAGATAATACTTGAATAATTATATAATATTTTATATCATATAATTATTTTATAATAAAAATAATAATATATCAACTATTAATTAATTTAATTTATATAATTTATATAGATAAAATTTATATAAATATTTCTCTTAATTCAAATAATATTATATTAAAATAATTTTATAGTAATTTTTATTAAAATCCAAATAATTTAAGTATATTATTTTTTATTTTTTATCTGAATAGTTCGATTATTTATTGCATAAATCAAAAGAAATGATTGAGACCAAAGAGTCTGGAAGTTCCTCAATCCAAATACAAGAATTAATTTTAATATATTGAGCTATTAAATCAAGAGTTTTACAATTTTTTAGAGTAAAACTATTATCAAATTAATCCATCTAAAATGTATATAAGAAAATATCTTACAAAATGTCTCTACTGTATGTCAAGTCCTCAATCTCTGCTAATATACTTTTCATAACCTCCGAGAGCATCTCCTTCTAAGTAAACTTTTTAACACCCAAGCTCCGAAGACCTTCTCTAATTGTCATGAGTCCTCTTCTAAGAGGATGGGGTGATGAATCCAGTTAGTATGCTTCTATTACAATAAATTGTCCTTCATTGCCTTTAATCATAATTCTAATACCAAAAACATGGTCTAAACTAGAACTTGTAAAATCTAAATTAACTTTGAACATATCTCTAAAGGTTTCTGCCAACAAAAATGGTGAGAAATTGTTATTTTATGTAAATAAATCTCACTTCTAACTCCTTAAAAAGTTGTCAGATTTGCTGCTGTAATAACATATAAATTTGTTTTTGAATATTTTTTATTTTAATGTAACAAATTAATTAAAATGAGTCACAATTACTTAATGACACACCGCTAACGCAAATGGCAAGAATATATGGAGTTACATACGATAGTTTATATAGATACTGGAATTTTCTTGATTGAAGAATTTTCTTATCTGACTCCAGCGCATCTTATGTTATATGACCAACTCGTTAATTTCCACGTGGTGTTTCCCATTCGGAAGGGACTGTGTATTATAAAATAATTATGTAATACAAAATTTTATATAATTATTTAAATATTAATTATATAGACAAAATTTGCACTTTTTTTTGGAACGAGACCATTTGACCAATTGGAGTTACTTAGTCGGTTTGACTTCTTAATCGAATTTATAGTAAAACTATTTTAAATTAATTAAAATCCAATAAAACTAACCAAATAAGTCATCCAGTCATATTTTTTAAAATGAAAAACTTATTTTTTATCTTATTTTATTATATTTTATGATTTAAACATTGATTTAACAGTAGAAAAATCAATTTCTAAATTTCCTATTACGAGTTATATCTTGTTGGAAAATATCAACATAATTTCTCTTCTCTGTGAACTAAAAAATAGATACTATGCAGAAACGTAAAATAAGTATAATAACAACACTAAAAAATTTTTAGCGTGGAAAACTTTTTCAATGTGAACAAGAAAAAAAATCACGAGACTCGTAGGCCACTTAAATCTTCACTATAACAATAATGAAAATACAAACTTCACCCTTAGGTGGATCTCAAAAACTTTCTATTTTTCTCTTTCTATTTTCTCTCACTATTTCTCTCTTTATGAGGCTCTCTATTGAAGAGGATTTTTCTTCTTCTCCTTCAAAAAAATGCAAAATGAGCTTTTACGCTCATCTATTTATAGGAAGAAGGATGGGAACATAAATGGTTGGAATGAGTTGTAAAGCATGACATTATTGCCTTATGGGTTGTCAAACCCATTATTCATCACCCACTACCGAAAGGTGGGTTTTCCTTGGCTGGATTCTAACAATTCTCCCCCTTCAGCCAAAGGAAAAATATCCTTAGATCAGTTCGGGGTTGATGCTAAGCCCGCAGCTTCTTGACAAAATTCTAACTTTTCTTTTGGAAGAGCTTTTGTCATCATATCTGCCTCGTTGTCTTTGGTGTGGATTTTCTCAACCTACAGCAGTTTACTTTCTAACATATCACGGATCCAATGATACCTCACGTCGATGTGTTTCGACCTTGAATGAAATGTCGAGTTCTTGCTGAGATGAATTACGCTCTGACTGTCGCAATAGAGAACATAGCTTTCTTGAGTCTGGCCTAACTCTTGCAGCTTCTTCATCCACAGAATCTCCTTATAACCTTCAGTAATTGCGATGTATTCTGCTTCTGTGGTGCTTAAAGCAATGCACTTTTATAGTCGTGATTGCCATGAGATAGATCCCCCTGCAAAAGTAATCAGATATCCCGATGTAGACTTTCTTGAATCCACATCTCCTGCCATATCTGCATCTGCATACCCAGTGAGCATTAGATTTTCATTACCAAAACACAAGCACCTTTTGGCAGTTTCTCTCAGATACCTTAGTATCCATTTCACAGCATTCCAATGCTCCTTTCTTAGATTTGATAGGAATCTACTCACAACTCCTACAGCATAAGCAATGTCTGGTCTTGTACAGACCATTGCATACATAAGACTACCAACAGCAGAAGAATAGGACACCTTGCTCATTTCTTCTTTTTCTTTGTCATTTCCTGGACATTGCGTCTTACTCAGTTTGAGATGACCAGGTAATGGAACATGCACAGGTTTGGCATTGTGCATGTTGAACCTTTCAAGAACTTTCTTGATATAGTCTTCTTGTGACATCCACAGCATCCTTCTAGAACGATCTCTGATGATTTTCATTCCAAGAATCTTCTTTACTGACCTAGATCTTTCATGGCAAATGATTTGCTCAATGCCTTCTTAAAAGCAATTATCTTTGTCTTATCTTTCCCAACAATCAGCATATCATCAACATATAATAAAAGTATGATGGATTCGCCATTCTCATAGTTCTTTACAAACACATAATGGTCTGCAGAGGTCTTCTTGAAATTATGTTGGGTCATGAAGAGATCAAACTTCTTATACCATTGCCTTGGAGCTTGCTTTAGACCATAGAGGCTTTTATTCAGATGACACACTAGGTGTTCTTTACCTGGTTCTTCGAAACCTTCTGGTTGCTCTATGTAAATTTCTTCCTCTAGGTCTCCATGTAAGAATGTTGTTTTGACATCAAGTTGTTCTATCTCCAAGTCTAGTTTTGCAACTAGACCAAGGATTGCTCTAATGGATGTCATCTTCACCACTGGTGAGAAGATTTTTTCAAAATCTATGCCTTTCTTCTGGTTGCACCCCTTCACAGCAATCCTTGCTTTGTACCTGGGGTTTGGGTTATTCTCTTCAGTCTTGAATTTGAATACCCACTTATTTTTCAATGCCTTTCGTCCATCTGGTAATCTCACCAGGTCATACGTCTGATTCTCTTTCAGGGACTGTATTTCTTCTTGCATGGCTTGCATCCATTTCTCTTTATCATTCGTCTCAATGGTTTCTTTGAAACTTTGAGGTTCCCCTTCATCAGTGAGAGTGACACAATCATCTGAGAAATACCTTCTTGATGGTTGTTTGACTCTCGTTGATCTTCTCACTTGAGGTTCTTGTTCTATTTGATCAGTCTCCATATGTTCTCCCTGCACTGCTTGACTTTGTTCTGTCTAGTCAGGTTGTTCCGTCTGATTGCTCCATCTGATGGGGTTGTATTGTCTGATCACGTTGCTCATTCCTTTGAGGAATCTCTCCCCCTGAATTATGTACCATAATGGTCTTTGGCTTATTAGATTTCTAAATATCCAGGATTGTCTGATCTTCATATAATACCACGTCTCTGCTTCGAACAGTCTTCTTGTTTACAGGATCCATAATTTGAAGCCAAGTTCATCACTTGGTGAACCAAGGTATATGCACTCTTTCGTCTTTGCATCAAGCTTTGCTCTTTCATCTTTAGGAATATGGACAAATGTCCTGCACCCAAAGACTCTCAAATAACCATAAGAAGCTTTCTTTCCAGACCATACTTCTTCTGGAATCTCTCCATTTAAAGGTCTTGAAGGAGACAAATTGATTAAATCAACTGCAGTTTTTACTGCTTCACCCCAGAATGCCTTTGGGAGTTTTGCAAGAGAAAGCATACTCCTGACTTTCTCTGCAATCATTCTGTTCATTCTCTCAGCTAGTCCATTCATCTGAGGTGTCTTGGGGGGTACTTTCTCATGTCTTATCCCATGAGTCTTGCAGTAATCCTCAAATGGACTTCTATACTCTCCGCCATTGTCAGTTCTCAAGCATTTCAGCTTTCTTCCAGATGCTTGTTCTACAGAAGCATGAAACTCCTTGAAAGCTTGAAGAACTTGATCTTTTGTCTTCAATGGATACACTCACACTTTCCCGGAGTGATCATCAATGAACGTAACAAAGTATTGGGCACCGCCAAGGGACCTTTCAGATGTTGAGCAAACATCTGAGTGAACAAGATCTAGAATCTGCTTTCTTCTTTTTGCATCATCTGATCTTTTGAAAGATACTCTGTGTTATTTGCCTGCTAGGCAGTCTTCACAGGATTCAAGTGGTTGCCCTTTTATGTTTGGAAGATAGTGTTTTGCTAAGATTTCCAGACCCTTCTCGTTCATGTGGCCCAATCGTTTGTGCCACAATTCCTTGCTTGCGTCTTGAGCAACATTCATCCCCCCTTGCATATCTTTCCCTGCATAATGTACAGAGAGCCTTCCTTTCTGCCGCGAGCAATAATCATGCTTCCTTTGCTGAGCTTCCATCTACCAGCACCAAATTGATTTATCATCCCAGCTTCATCTAACTTTCCTGCTGATATAAGGTTCAGACGCATGTCTGAAACACGTCTTACCTCTTTCAGTATAAGTTTGCTTCCATTCTCAGTAATCAGAGTTACTTCACCAATGCTAACAATCTTACTTGTGACATGATTTCCCATCTTCACCGTACCAAAGTCTCATTTTTGATATGGTGAGAAGAATTCTTCATAAGGGGTTACGTGGAAGGATGCTCTAGAGTCAATTATCCAAATGCAGTCATTAGAGGCAACATTTAGATAATTTTCCTCTCCGATAAAAAATATATTCTCATCATTCGAGGCCACTGCAGTAGTGGTTTCTTATTCCTTCTTCTTCTTTGGATCTATTTGGTCAGGATGGACTGTTTTAGCATGTTGATATCTCTTCAAGAATCTGCACTCAGACTTCCTATGGCCTGGTTTGCCGCAATAATAATAATTTAGTTTAGTGCGAGATTTGGATCTACCTTGTGATTTTCCTCGACCTCCTTTTTCACGATTCTTACTCCTTCCTCTATTTTCAACAACGTTGGCTTCAAACTGGTTGTTCAAGCCTCTTTTCCTCTGTCTTGACTCTTCATTCAGCAAACTGTCTGTAACAGAATTCATGCTAAGCTTTCCGTCTGGAGCAGAATTACTGAGTGTGGCAACTAGAGTGTCCCAACTCTCAGGAAGAGAACTGAGGAGTAGAAGAGTTTGTAACTCGTCATCTATCTTCATTTCTACCTTTGTCAATTGATTCACAATACCTTTGAAGGTGTTCAGATGTTCGATCATGTTTTGACCGTCCATGTACTCCAACTTTACCAATCGTCTGACAAGGTGGACTTTGTTTCTGGGCGTCTTCTTTTGAATCAATGATTCAAGTTTTGTCCACAACTCATATGCATTTGTATAAGTTGATACATGCTCGAACAAACTGCGATCATTGTATTTGTGGATCATAGCTACTGCCTTTCGATTCAAGAGCTCCCAATCTATGTCGATCTTCCCTTCCGGTTTATCCTTCTGGGTGATTGGCTCATACAAATCTTTGCAGTATAAGTGGTCTTCCATCATCGGCTTCCAATAGGAGTAATTATCTGCAGTTAGCTTGAACATATCTCCATCATGAGTGACAGCTCCCTCCATCTTGAGTTACATAGGCCAATACCGTATATATGTGAATAGTACCGTATAGGTAAATAGTACCATATACTGAAACAATAACTGTAGTATGCAAATAGTGCAACAGGTAAGATCCCAGGAAAGAGAGGTGAGTCACTAATGGACACACTTAAATACCAAGTCTTTCCTAGCCAGAACTTTTCCTAGACAACACTTTCACACCACCACACGTTATTCCCAGCAACGAGAATAATTCTTTTCTGATGTGGAAGATCAGACAATGCTGCAACCACAGAGCATACTAAGAATTTTTCCTATGAATCTGGCACCTAGTATCCTAGAGCTCTGAGATCTCTGATACCACTGTTGAAAAATGCCAGCATAATTTTCCTCCTCTGTGAACTCAAAAATAGGCACTATGCGGAAACGTAAAATAAGTATAATAATAACACCAGAAATTTTTTAGCGTGGAAAACCTTCTCAATGTGAGTAAGGAAAAAAACCATGGAATCTGTAAGCCACTTAAATCTCCACTATAACAATAATGAGAATACAAACTTCACCCTTAGGTGGATCTCAAAAAAACTTTTTTTATTTTTCTCTCTCTATTTTTTCTCACTATTTCTCTCTCTATGAGGCTCTCTATTGAAGAGGATTTTTCTTCTTCTCCTTCAAAAAAATACAAAATGAGCTTCTACGCTCATCTATTTATAGGAAGAAGGATGGGAACATAAATGGTTGGAATAAGTTGTAAAGCATGACATTATTGCCTTATGGGTTGTCAAACCCATTATTCATCACCCACCACCGAAAGGTGGGTTTTCCTTGGCTAGATTCCAACATATCTTAATTACATTAGTGTATTATTTAGAGACTATATAACAATTTCTTTAACATTCAAAAAATAGTTTTATTTCACACTAAAATTATTTTTATGAAAAGTGATTAATGTTATGGCATTACTTGTTTTAGTCTAAACTTCTTCTATCAGTCTCACCAATCACCCTAACCCTATGTTTGGATGTTTTTTTATTAATGAAACGGAACGGAATATGTGAGAATGGAACAGAAAGGAAAAGAAAGGAATGGAACATAGTTTCCATTCTCTTTGTTTGGAAGTTTCATTAATGGAATGGAATGGAACGGAATTATTCATGTGTTCCCCCTGTTCCTCCTCAATTTTAGGGAGAACAAAAGTTAAGCATTTGAGGGGAAGAGGGGGGAAATCATTCCCCATGTGTTCCGTTCCCTTCCCATGTATTTTAAAACTCCCAAACAAAGGAAGTTATTTCCATTCCCCTCATTCCTTTTCCGTTCCTCCCATTACCTATCATCCAAATATAGTGTAAACTTTTTTTCTATGACAATAAAATTAGTTAGTAACTCGTACAGTGTACAGTTTTTTTTTAAAAAAAAATTAATGTGTGTTTAAAATATATTTTATATATTTAATTTTTAGCATATTATGAATTTAAACTCCTTAAATTGTTAACATTTTATTTTAAAGTAAAAAAAAAATAAAAACATGATAAATTCTTTAGATTAGTCACATTACGTATAAAAGCATTATATATATTAATTGTTGATTTCCAGAAGTACATAATTCAAAATTCTAACATTTTATTTTAAAGTAAAAAAAATTAAAAAAAATTAATAAATTTTTTAGACGTGATACCCAGTATTTGCATAAAGTTATCCATGAGAATTTTCAATTTGATTAAGCAAATTAAAAGGGAATTTGATTAGGCGAAATTGGGATTTGAATTGTTTAAGCAAATTAGATTTGTAATAGATAACTGATAAGGGAAAGAATTTAAGAAGAAGAAATTGGAATGATTGAAAGTAAATGAAGAGTGTGAACCATTAAAAGAGAATTCAAATAAAAGAGAAGACAATTGGTAGCCAATAAAAAAGTACACATGTTTAACACATATTTTACTCTTAAGAGAAAATATTCTATTTTATTATATAGTGGTGGATTAATTTCTTTCTCATTTATTGCTTCATATCTCTCTTATAGGGATGAAAATAGGTCAGTCGGCCTGTGGCCTGGCCTGTTTTAGGCTTGGCCTGGTCTGGCCTGACCTGTTTAAAAAATGAGTTAGGCTCAGGCCTTTTTAAAAGTCTGTTTCATTTAGTAGGCTAGATCTGACCTCTCAGTAAAGCCTGTTAGGCCTATTAGGCCGGCCTGTTTATATTTATTTATAAAATTATATTCTATTTTTTTTCAATGGCCTTTCAAGGCCTATTTAAAGGCTTAGGCCTATTTGAGGCCTATATGAAGGCCTTGGCCTGTTGGCCTATTTAGAGGCTTTGATATAAATCAGGCTTCTAAACAGGCTTCAGGTCAGGCTAGACTTCTTAAACAGGTCAGGCCAAGCCCAAAAAAAGGCCTTTAACAGGTAACAGGCCAGACTCAGACCAGATATTTGTAACACAGGCTTGGCCTGTTTAGGGCAAAGCTTGACCTGGCCTGGCCTGTGATTTAGCATCTATCTATGAAAACCTATATTTACGACGTTGTAATGCAATCCACATTTCATAATTTGGGTGCTTAACATCATTGACATTAAATGTTGAGTCGGATCACCAATTGTTTACTTCGGCTTTTGGACCCTAATAGGAGAAAAAGCCTAACCTAACACTCTAAACTAGGCTCAAATTGGATAGCACCTCCCATGATCATACGAGTAGTAATGACTTATTTCGCAAGGCTATATTTGACCCGATTCAGCTTGTAGGACTCGACCTATCAAACCCTACTTGATAAAAACCACTCAACCTGCCCTGACCCATTAACCAATACTCAACCCTTAAACCGAAGGTCGTACCTGATCTTGTCGCCTAAGATATCCTCCAAAATATCTGTAATAGTCTGGACACATGTCAGTATCACAATGGAGATTTTTTTGGCTTATTGCAGGCCTACCTATATCCAAGGGTGTGTATTGTGCACCTTAATCTTACTATAAATATGCACTATTACACTGCCTAACCTGCTTTTTTCCTTTCTCTCTCTTCACTTTATATTCTCCTAACATCTCCTTTTATACTTCTAATTGACTTAAACGTCAGAGTCCTTGTAGGTACCCCAACCTAATGGATCTGACCCAAAGAGAAGCATTTTGGAGCGGTCTCACTAGTTAGTACTAGTCATCCAAGAGAATGGAAGGAACACTGGCATCGTCTGTAGGAATCTGGTAAAATAATTTCCCATTCTCTCTACTGTCACCCTCCAAAAACCCTAAACACAAACCACCATCTCAGAAAAACACCTAACCATTGTCTATGGCCATCACTAGGAGTCGTGTTACTAGAATGAACATAAACAACAACCCACCTGATCCTAACTAGCTGAATGAGGAAGAAAATGGGAATGTAGACGACCTCATTCAGGAAATGCAGAGGCTTAGGTAGCGTTTGGGACAACTAGGTTGCCAAGTTGGTTTCCAAGAGGAAGAGAATCAGAAAGGAGATTCAACTCAGCCTCAAAACTCACAAACAACTATTCCAAGCCTTAATCATATGATGCCACCACCACTACCACCACCACTGATCCAGTTTAACCCTGGTCACCCATTCTTTGAGTTTATTATGTCAATACCTCTCCTTACTAATTTTTGTCCTCCTACCACGATGGATGTCTATGATGGAATGACCGATCCATGGGAACACTTATAAGCTTTTAACTCTACAATGTTATTGGTAGGAGAATCGGAACCCATCAGATGCCAAGTCTTTCCCGCTACTTTAAAGCAATCAGCCTTACAGTGGTTCTCATCATTACCTCCCCGATCAATTTATGACTTTTTTGAGCTTTCAAACTGTTTCCTTACACACTTTGCCACCAACAAATCCCACAAAAAACCTCCACTAGCCTGATTAATTTCAAACAAAAGCCTAATGAGTCCCTATGAGAGTTCATGACTTAGTTTAATCAAGAAGCCTTGCAGATACGGGGTCTTAATCCAACTGTGGCACTCTATGCCATCTTAACAGGTTTGTGTCCTGGACTTTTTACTAATTCCCTAGCAAAGCGAACCCTCACTGGTTTAGATGATCTTCTTGCTCAATCCTCTAAGTACATCAACATGGACGGTGCCACCAAAGTTAGAGAAATAGCAGAAAGTTCTAGATCTTTTCACCCGCAACCTGTTAGTCTCGATCGATACCTTAGAAGACAGATGGACATAAGAAGAATGGACAAAAGAGGTCAAAATAGAGATTTTCCCTAACCAACCAACCCACCTCCAAGATTTCACTAATACACTCCACTTAACGCCCAAAAAGAAGAAATCCTGAGGGAGGTGTTGAATACTAGTTTAATTTGTTTTCCACCTACTCCAACTCATCAACTGTGCTACATTGATCGATCAAAAAGATGTGAGTTCAATCAGGAATACGGGCGCACTACAGATAATTTCCTTGGGTTAAGGGATGTGATAGAGGATCTTGCACGGAGGGGGTTGGTGGATAAGTACTTATCTAGAAGAAGGGAAAGAAGTAATAAAAGATGACAAAACAGGAACCAGAGGGCTCGCAACTAACCTAAACCTCAAGAGCAAGGACAAGCACAAGGAAACCAGCGTGAAACTAATAACCGAACCAGTTACTAAGGTGAAGTAAGAGAGGTCATCAATACGATTTTATGAGGAGTTGCAGGGGGAGGAGAATCGACCAATGCAAGAAAGAGACACTTAAGGGCAGTAAAAACCATAATGGTTGTAGAACATCGATCCCAACCGATGATAAACAGGAAGGTGCCCCCATTGAATTTCACAGAGGAGGACTTTCAAGGAGTGGACTGAAACCAAGATGACCCGATGGTTATCACCGTCACCTTGGAGAATTTTGATGTAAGGCGAGTGTTAGTCATTCAAGGAAACTCAGTAGATATTCTTTACGAGAATGTTTTCAAAAAGTTGGGAATCCTTGAATCTGACTTGAAATCATTTGATGGCAATTTGTATGGATTCTCGGGGGAGCAAGTGGAGGTTAATGGCTATATCGAGTTGTGGACAACTTTTATAGGAAAGAAAAGAATCAATATCAAATTTATGATCATCTGTTGCCAAGCCCCACATAACACAATCCTTGAATGCCCATCATTGAACAAGTTAGGAGCAGTCGTGTCCACCACTCATTTGATGATGAAATTTTTGATCGATGAAAATGAGGTAAAAATGATTCATACTGACTAAGTGAAGGCAAGATAATGCTATCATGAAACTTTGACGCCAAAATCACCAATATAGAGACCGTTGCATAATGTCAGTAAAAGAGAATAGGGTATGCATGACCGAGCTTAAGCCGAGGCAAGAATTTAGGGAGTCAAGGCCTCATCCAAAGGGAGAATTGATACCTATAATGATCAGCACAATCTCAACCCAAATGGTGAAAATTAGGGCAAGCTTTTCGCCTGATTAGTCGGATAGGTTGGCAAGGTTGTTGAAGGAAAATGCTGACCTTTTTGCATGGAGTTCAACCAACATGTTGGGGATTGACCCAAACTTCATGTGTCATATGATGGCTTTAGACCCAAAGGCAAAACCGGTTGCGTAGAAGAAGAAAAGGCTTAGGGAAGAAAAATAAGGGCAATGCAAGCAGAGGTGAATCGACTCACAGATGCAGGAATAACAAGAGAAGCAAAATACACCACATGGCTCTCCAACATTGTGATGGTGAAAAAAAAAAAATGGGAAATGGAGAATGTGTATGGATTTTACTTATCTAAACAAAGTATGCTAAAAAACTTCCAATTATAGACAATCTGGTAGATAGTGCATCGGGATATCAATTATTGAGTTTCATGGATGCTTACTCGAGATACAATCAGATCCCAATACATTCAGACAATGAAGAAAAAATAATTTTTATAATAGAGGGAGCCAACTTTTGCTACAGGATGATACCTTTCAGACTAAAGAATGCAGGAGCGATGTATCAGAGATTAGTGGATAAGATCTTTGGCTAGCAAATAGGCAAAATTATTGAAGTCTATATAAATGATATGGTAGCAAAAACTATAGCCTCAGGTGATCATACTTTTAACCTTAAAGAAATCTTTGATCAACTCAGAACTTATAACATGTGCCTGGACAAAAAAAAAGTGTGTATTTGGGTCTAAGCAGGTAAGTTCCTAGGTTTTATGCTCACAAACCAAGGAATAGAAATAAATCTCGAGAAATGTAAAGCTATTATGGAGATGAAGAGTCTAACCTCGATCAAAGAAACACAAAGGTTATCAGGAAGGATTGTGGCCTTGTCTTGATTCATGTCTCGGTTAGCAGACTAAGCCTTACCATTCTTTAAATGCTGGAAGAAACTTGATCAGTTCAAATGGGATGAAGAATGTGAAGAAGCTTTTCAAAAATTGAAGGAGTTCCTTGCTTCTCCCCCAATCCTAAGCAAACCTGACCTAGAGGAGAATTTGTATCTAAACTTTTTAATCTTAGAACATGTTGTTAGCTTAGTCTTAGTGAAAGAAAAGGGGAAAGATCAATACACAGTGTACTTCGTTAGTTAGATTTTGCAAGGAGTGGAAATATGATACCAGAAAATTGAGAAGCTAGTGCTCGCACTTATAATAACTGCCTGACACTTGAGGTCGTACTTTCAAAGTCATCCCATCACTATGAGATCCAATCAACCCATCAAATAGATCTTGAGAAAGCCTGAGTTAGCAGGTAGAATGATCTTGTGGTCGATAGAACTATTTGAGCATGGGATTCAATACGAGCCGAGAGGACCGATCAAAGCATAGGTTCTATTGGATTTTTTAGCTGAATTCTCTGGATAATCTGAGATCAAGTAAGGCATGGAATGGCTTTGTTTGTTGATGGGGCTTCAAACGTGAAGGGAAGTGGAACAAGAGTTATTTTGGAAGGGCCTAATGGAGTTGTGGTTGAGCAATCTTTGAGATTTGATTTTAGAGCAAGCAACAACCAAGTAGAGTATGATGCCCTTATTACAGGAATGACCCTAGCCAAGGAGATGGGTGCAACTGACCTGGTGACGAAAAAGGTGATTCATAGCTTGTGGCTCAGCAAGTGAAAGGAGAATACTAAACAAAAGACTCTCAACTAGCTAAATACTTGGGTAAAGTTAGAAGCTTAGAAAAAGAGTTTGCTAGTTTTAGAATGGAGCACATTCCAAGGGATCAAAACTCCATAGCCAACCTTTTGTCAAAACTTGCAAGCATTAAAGGGCCAAGGAACAATAGATTAGTCATCCATGAAACAATTAGTAGACAAAGCAAAGAGAGTGAGTACATAATGGTAATTGTATTGAAACTTGATTCTTGGGAATACCCAATCTTAAGATATCTGCAAGCAAGGATAGTACCAGAGGACAAAAGGTAGGCTAGAAGACTAAGGAGAACTGCCAATTTTTATGTCATCCAGAATGATGTACTATATAAAAAGGGATTCAACATATCACTTTTAAAATGCTTAATGTAACACTCTGATTTTTTATTTTTCTTGAAATAAATAAGTTTTATAATATTTATAAGTTTTTGTAAATTTTTGAGAATTTTTAATTATTTTAATTTTTATTTATTTTAATTATTTTAATATTATTTTTGAAATATATGTCCGAATTTAGTTTTTTCTAAAAATATATAAGTTTTATAATTTTTATGATTTTTGAGAATTTTTGTGAAATTTTCTGAGGTTGTGATTATTTTAATATTATTTTGAGCTGTATGTGTGCTTGAGGCAGGCCTAAAAAAATAATTTTTTTTTCTGAACCAGAAAGTTTCGAACTGTCAATGCGAGATCGGGGGATCTTACTAAACCCAAAATCGAGAACAGTTGACAGAGATTTTCTGTATCTGAGTTTTCTATTACCCATTGTGTAATAATAGCAGTAGCTATTATCCGTTGGGTAATATCTGTTAAAAAATATTTTGATGGCGATGACTCAAAGTGACGAACCAATAGAAGCTAGACACCTTGCGTGACACCTCAGCATGATGACTTGCCATGTTCTAGAAACGATGACTCGCCATGGTGACTCGCCACATTCTAGAAGCTTGTAGGATGCTGACTCACCCTATGACTCACCATGCTGACTCAGTTGTTCTAGAAAATTCTGTGATAACTCACCTAGCTAGTAAATATCTAGTTATAAATATCTAGAAATAAATATCTAATGGGAAAATATCTTAGACAAATATTTGAATACAGATATCTAGGTGAAAATATCTAAGCAGAAAACATCTAAGATATTTCTAATTAGAAAATATCTGCACTAAATATCTCAAGTATAATCATGAAAGCTGAAAATATCTAAGTTAAATATCTTAAGAGTAATGATGAACCATTATTACATAGCTTTTTGACTAACCAATAGGAATTGGCCAAACATAGTGGCTTGGACTTTATTATGAACCGTTAGATGGAAAACTTGATGAAAAAGCCTTAGATCATCACCATTGATCTAATCAATGGTGTGAGAGTCATCTTGATAAAGAAGCTTATGATATCCACCTTAGATTTAATCAATGGTTAGGAGATGAAGTGAATTTTAATGGTTAGATTTGTTAGTTGAGTAACTAGATAATCTAACTTAGTTACTCTAATAGCTTAATTAATAACTAAATGAACTAACTTAGTTACTAAATATTTAGAAGCTAGTTACTATATAAATATCTAAATTATCTAGAAACATGACATATACCATGACATAATGATGTAACTAACTAGCTAGAATGTAACTAGAAATTCTAACTAAATTAATTTAAGTGTAACTAGATGGAATAATTAATTAGTTCAAGTGTAACTAGGGAATTAGAATGGAACCAATTTAGTTTCCTTTCCCCTTTGAGTCACACGGCCTTATGGCCATTCTACCAAGTTCTTGATGCATCTAATATGACAACTTGATGACCACTTGATGACCAAGGCCATATGCATCCATGTGAAGCCATGTGAAGCAATTAATAGCTTATTGAACAAGCTTGAACCTTTTCTCCAAGGTACTCCACGGCCAAGACATACAAATTGGACTTTGCATTTCATTTCTAAACACTTTGTGACCGTAAGTTTCTTTCACCTTTTCTCTCATTTTTCAAGAAATCTAAGAACACCAAGAACAACCAAAAAGTTCTCTCTTTTTCTCTCCAAAGCAACTCACGGCCTCCACTCCTAAATCCTACTTCCAAGTTTCAATAATTTTATACAACCTTAGATCTAGAACCTAGACACAATTTTAAGATACTTTGTAGTTGAGATCTTGGCCTAGTTCTATCATCTTCAACCTTGTTCTTCAAGTTGAAGATCAAAAAGCTCTTGCTTTTCTTCTTGAAGTGGCTTACGGCCAACCACCCAAACACCATCTTCCAAGTTTTGTTTAATTTTATCCAACTATATTTCTTGAATCCTCACATTATTCTAAGACTCTTTGATGTTGAGACTTTGGTCTAAATTCATCATCTTCAAGCTTGAATCTTGGATTTAAGATTTAGGGTTTCAAGGTAAAAATCTTGAAAACTTGATTTTTGGTTTGATTTTTAGAATCCTAAGGCCATGTTTGATCTATGGTCATCTTAATCAAACCTTAGATACTAATTTTTATGTGTTTGATTTGATTCTAAGATCTACTTGGAGGTGAACGTGTGATGCAAAGAGGATTAACCTTATCGGTCATATATGACAGTGAAGGAATGGAATTGTTTGTGTTTGTGAGTGAAAAATTCATGTGAGTATTTATTCACTCGATTGTGTAATCATTGTTTGTGCTTGTTGGATTATATTGTGTGATTATTTTATTGCTTTGATAAGTATGCATGATTTGTATGTGTGTTTGATATGCTTATAGCTTTGATAGTATATTTGCCTATGTGAATTTGGAATCATGATGATACTTGTGTAATTTAGGATATGAATACCATGATGAGAAAAATTGTATCAAGGCCCCGAAGAGTCTAAAGGCACACAGCCTTATCACTACAAAGAGGACCAAGAGTCCTAAATTATTTTCCTAATTGGGGATTAAAGGATTTTGTGACAAGAAATTTAATTAAGTTTATAAGGATTAAAATGTTAAAAAATGATTTATATATGAATTTTTAACTACTATATAAATTCGGCCAACATGCCAAATTTTTTATGATTAAGATCCAAAATTATTTTACTAAGTGTTAACTTAGGCATTTTAATAGTAAGAGCTCAATTTGGTAAGTTTAGGAATTTAAAATGAAAGTAATTTAATTTTTTAGAATTAAAATTAGCCTAATTAAGTTATGTAGTAAAATAAAAGTGAATACTTGAAATTTACTGGCGTATAGCTCACCCTTTGGGTTTTGAAGCGCGTTAGGAAATTTTGAACTGTAATATCTCAAGTTAACAAAAGGAATACAATTTTTTGGGAAATAGTAGAAATATTAATTTTTGAAAGGACTATTGTGAAATCATTATTTAAAAAGGACTATTGTGAAATTATTATTTAAAAAGGACTATTGTGAAATTATTATTTAAAGAAGGATTATTTTGAAAATATTTCTTAAAGAGGGACTATTATATAAATATTATTTTATAGAAGGACTATTACACAAATAATGAGAATGAAGTCAATTTTTGGTATTAAATGATAAAAATCTTATTTTGGACTTAAAATATGTTAAAAATATTTTACGAGATTGAAAGTACGTAGAAAAACTCTTACGCGATTTAAAAATAATAATTTTTAGCTACGTGATTGAGAAAACGTTTTAAAATCTTTATGCGATTAAGAAAACGTTGAAAAATCTTTATGCGATTTGAAAACGTAATAGAAGTGTTACGCGATTGTGAAAATATGATAATATTGCTACGCGATTGAGAGGAACAACGAGTTGTGCTGTAGGGCCGACGTTTGTGAAACTGGAGTATTGGACCCGAGTGGATCTTTGGTATTATCGATTGTATTGACGGTTATATAATACCATAGATACTAATGGTATTGGACAACTGTATGTGCATGTGCGGTTGCGTTAATATCATTGGGAACAGTACAACGATACTTTGTTTCGATTAAAGATGCTTTTGAGCAATAAATTGTGATATCGCCATGTGACAGCATGTGAATATGAAATATTGTGTGATCAATGACAGTATATGTGTTTGGATGCATACCTTTTAAGACTTGTTTTGATGATAACAAACGTGAAGAATAAATGAAGATGATACATAGACCAAGTCCAAGTTTATATTTGATTAGCATTAGGACTTAAGATCTATTGTACGGAGCTCACTTTGATATCTCTTTGTTTTTGAAAGAAAAGATAAAACTTGTTTTTTAAACTTAGTATCTTTGAAAACATTTTTTTCTAAACGGTTTTTGAACTGAGTTATTCGAATAGAGCTTAGCCTATTCGAATAAACAACTTCACAAGGTCTGTTTTTTTAAAGGTGCTATTCGAATAACTATCCTGTTATTCGAATAACCAAGGTTTTTCAGAACTGTGTTTTTAAGTGAGTTATTCGAATAACTCAAACATTATTTGAATAAAACCCCTTCTGTCTGAACTTTCTGTTAACAACTTTATTCGAATAGTTCAGCTGCCATTCGAATAACATATTTAGTTTTAGAACTCTGGTTTTAACAGAGTTATTCGAATAACAGGTTGGTTATTCGAATAACCCTTTTCAGATGGACTTTCACGTTGTTTTCAGAAACAGTGTTATTCGAATAGGTTTTCTTCTATTCGAATAAACACGGAGCTTATGATCACGTATATGGAAACAGACAGGTTTTCAAATTTGTTTTAAATGCTATTAATTATACCTAAACGGCTATCTCCGTGTTTTTCCCTATAAGTAGCAACCTTGGGTCACGAAGTTTTTTGCCCATAACTCTGAATTATTTTCTGGTTGCTCTAATCTGTGAAAATCATTTTCTACGCTTTTTTTGATTAAAAACTTTGAGATATTTCTGTGAGAGCTCCATTAGCACTTCAATTTGTATTACTTACTCTGAGTGAGAGTTTCTCTTCATCTATTTTTTTTTTCTGATATTCTGTATCGAGGGTGAGGTATCCCTCAAGGTTTGTATAAGGGTGAGGTATCCCTGCAGGCTGAGGCTTTAGCACAAGGGTAGAGTTTCCCTGTATGTGAAAAGTGCTCTTTTGTGTAACGGTAGCAAGCACCTATTGAAGCTTGTATACTTAGTGAAAAATCTCGGCTTTTGAGGACTGGACGTAGACCACAAGTGGGTTAGTGGTCGAACCAAGATAAATATTGTGCCTGCTTTTCTCTTCTTAATCTCTTTATTTTATGCAATTTAATTTACTGCATATTTATTTTTTGCTGCTCTTTATTGTTTCTTTTCTTCTTCTCGTTCCTTCTGTGCATTTATTTATTAAGTTTTTAATATTAGTTTTTGATAAAAAGAGGTTTTTTGAAAAAGTTTTATACTCAATTCACCCCCCCTCTTGAGTACTGGAAGCCACTTGGTAACAAGTGGTATCAGAGCTAGACTCTTGTATAAAGAGCTTAGCAGCTTCAAGAGAACATGACTTCTTCAAATGGTTTTTCAGAAGGATCTTCTATAAGCTGACCACCCTTTTTCAATGGGGATGGTTATGCATATTGGAAGGAAAGAATGAAAATCTTCATTGAAGCTATTAATTTAGATGTATGGGATGCTGTCGAAAACGGCACTTTTGTACCCACACATGAGGTCGATGGTGTAAAGACCAAAACACCACGAAATAAATGGTCTGATGAAGACAAAAGAAAAGTTCAATTTAATTTAAAAGCCAAAAATATTATTACTACTGCTTTGGGATATGATGAGTTTTTTAGAATTTCAAATTGTAAAACTGCTAAAGAAATGTGGGACACTTTGCAAGTTACCTATGAGGGTACTAGTGAAGTTAAGAGGTCGAGAATCAATTCTCTAACTCGTGAATACGAACTATTCAGAATGAACCAAGGAGAAAGCATTCAGGAAATGCAAAAGAGGTTCACCCACATAGTTAATCATCTTGCATCTTTAGGCAAAAGTTTTTCTAACGAAGATTTGATTAACAAGGTTTTGAGATGTCTTAGCAGGATTTGGCAACCTAAGGTAACAGCTATTTCAGAATCGAGGGACTTGTCCATAATGACTCTAGCTACCCTCTTTGGAAAACTTCATGAGCACGAACTGGAACTGAGCAGATTAAGTCAAAGCGAAGAAAACGATAAAAAGAAAAAGGGGATAGCACTCAAAGCCACTTCCTCAACACTTGACAATGATAATGAAGAAAATGAAGAAAGCTCAGAGAACATCGAGGTAAGTGAAGAAAATCTAAGTTTGTTGATTAAAAAGTTTGGTAACTTTCTCAGAAAAAAGGGAACGCAAAGAAGACCTCCCTTCCCTCCGAAGAAGACTCATTACAAAGGCGAAGGAGCTTCATCGACTCCAACTTGCTACGAATGTGGCAAACCTGGTCACATGAAAATGGAGTGCCCAGTTTACCAAAAGAAGAAGGAGGAATTTGAAAAGAAGCCCTTCAAGGAAAGAAAAGGAAGAAAAGCCTATATAGCATGGGATGAAAACGACATGGATTCAACTGACAGCTCAGATAGCGAAGAAGCTCAATTATGTCTCATGGCAAAAGGAGATGAAGAAGAAAGCGAAAATGAGGTGTGCTTGAAAGCTAGGAGTTCAAATTGGTATCTTGATGTTCCAAGCACATGACCGGGGACGATTCAAAATTCACCGTGCTTATTCCTAAGAATCATGGACACGTCACTTATGGTGATAACAACAAAGGAAAAATCCTTGGAATCGGCAAAGTTGGTAAGAACCCTAACTCCTCTATTAAAAATGTGTTGCTTGTTGAAGGCTTGAAACATAACTTGCTTAGTATTAGCCAATTATGCGATAAAGGAAATAAGGTAATATTTGATTCAAACTATTGCATAATTGAAGATAAAAATGACAAGCATGTTAAATTCATCGGTCATAGAGTAAACAACATCTATATGATTAGTCTTGATGATATATCTTCAAATGATGCGAAATGCCTTTTAAGTAAGAATGATGATTCATGGTTATGGCATAGGAGAATTGCACACATTCACATGGATCACTTAAAGAAGTTGGTCTCTAAAGAGCTAGTAATTAGACTACCCAAACTTAATTTTATAAAAGATAAGTTATGTAATGCATGTCAAAAGGGTAAACAAATAAATGTCTCCTTTAAAGCAAAAAATATAGTTTCAACTACTAGACCTTTACAACTTTTGCACATGGATCTGTTTGGACCTTCTAGAACTATGAGCTTTGGTGGGAATTACTATGCTTTAGTGATTGTGAATGATTTTTCTAGGTTCACATGGACTTTATTTCTTACAAATAAAAATGATGCATTTCTAACTTTTAAAAGACTTACCAAAGTTATTCAAAATGAAAAAGGTTTTCAAATCTCTTCTATGAGAAGTGATCATGGTGGTGAATTTGAAAACAACATTTTTGAAAATTACTGTGATGAACATGGCATTAATCATAAATTCTCTGCCCCTAGAACTCCGCAACAAAACGGAGTTGTAGAAAGGAAAAATCGTTCTTTAGAAGAAATGGTGAGAACTATGCTTAATGAGGCTGCTCTTCCTAAATACTTTTGGGTGGATGCTGTAAGTACAGCTTGTTATGTAATGAATCGGGCCCTTATAAGGCCTATTTTAAAGAAAACCCCATATGAGTTGTATAAGGGAAGAAAGCCAAATGTCTCACATTTTCATGTTTTTGGTTACAAATGTTTTGTTTTAAACAATGGAAAAGATAACTTAGGCAAGTTTAATGCTAAGTCTGATGAAGGTATATTTCTTGGCTATTCAAATCATAGTAAAGCTTTTCACATATATAATAAAAGAACTATGACTATTGAAGAATCTATACATGTTGCATTTGATGAAACTGACCCAAATGGATCGAGAAAGGATCTTGCTATTGATGATGTTGCAGAAGTCTTGGCGGAAACACATTTGGATAATAAAGAAAAAGAAATCAAGGAGCAAGAGGATAAACAAAGACAAGAAGATTCGCAAGCTTTGGAACTTCCCAAAGAATAGCGAACTTCAAAATATCACTCCCTTGATCAGATTATCAGTGATGTATCTAAAGGTGTAAGTACTCGTAACTCTCTTAGAAATACTTGTAATCACCTAGCGTTTGTTTCTCAAGTTGAACCTAAGGATTTAATTGAAGCTTTTGATGATGAACATTGGATTTTAGCTATGCATGAGGAATTAAATCAGTTTGAAAGAAATCAAGTTTGAGAATTAGTTGCTAGACCTAATAATCACCCAATAATTGGAACTAAATGGGTTTTTAGAAACAAACTTGATGAAAATGGGTTAATAACTAGAAACAAAGTTAGATTGGTTGCTAAAGGGTATAATCAAGAAGAAGGAATAGATTATGAAGAAACCTATGCACCTGTAGCAAGATTAGAAGCTATTAGAATGTTACTTGCTTATGCTTGCATCATGGATTTCAAATTATATCAAATGGATGTCAAAAGTGCTTTTCTAAATGGTTTTATTCAAGAGGAGGTGTACGTTGAACAACCTCCGGGTTTTGAAAATCATGAACTACCCAACCATGTTTTTAAACTTAAAAAGACTTTATACGGTTTAAAGCAAGCTCCTAGAGCTTGGTATAAAAGGTTGAGTAAGTTCCTTTTAGAAAATGGTTTTTCAAGAGGAAAAGTAGATACTACTCTTTTTATTAAAAATAAAAAGCATGATATTCTTCTTGTGCAAGTATATGTGGATGATATTATCTTTGGTGCCACTAATGAATCCCTTTGCAAAGAATTTGCTAAGACAATGCAGAATGAATTTGAAATGTCAATGATGGGAGAATTGAATTTCTTCCTCGGACTTCAAATCAAACAAATGAACGAAGGGACATTCATAAGTCAAACCAAATACTGCAAGGAATTGCTCAAGAAATTCAAAATGGAAAACGCTAAACACATGGCCACTCCGATGGACACTTCTTGCTACTTGAACAAAGATGAAGGAGGTAAATCAGTAGAAATAATGAAATATAGAGGTATGATTAGATCTCTCCTTTATCTTACTGCTAGTAAGCCAGATATAATGTTTAGTGTATGCATGTGTGCTAGATATCAGGCAAACCCTAAGGAGTCTCATTTAAGTGCAGTTAAACGAATAATGAAATACCTAGTAGGCACTTCACAAATGGGCTTGTGGTACCCTAAGGGTGCCTCTTGTAGCCTAATAGGCTATTCTGACTCTGATTTTGCTGGGTGCAAATTGGATAGAAAAAGTACTAGTGGGACATGCCACTTGCTTGGTAGTTCGTTAGTTTCTTGGCATAGCAAGAAACAAAATAATGTGGCTTTGTCTACCACTGAGGCTGAATATGTTGCAGCTGGGAGTTGTTGTGCTCAAATCCTATGGATGAAGCAACAACTTTTAGACTACGGTCTTCAGCTTGATCACATCCCGATAAGATGTGATAACACTAGTGCAATAAATATCTCTAAGAATCTCATACTGCATTCCAGAACAAAGCATATAGAGATAAGACATCACTTTATCAGAGATCATGTACAAAAAGGGGATTGCATTCTTGAGTTTGTTGAAACATCTACGCAACTTACAGATATCTTTACTAAACCATTAGCAAAAGAAGCATTCTTTTATATTCAAGGAGAATTGGGCATAATTGATCAATCCAATATATAATTGCATGGTTTATTGTTGAATATTATCACATGAATATATGTTTTCAATTTCATGAACGTATGTTTCTTCTGTGCTTCTGTGTTAGCTTTATTCGAATAAGCAAGCCTTTATTCGAATAAACTCCTTTACTGCTCGTTAAAATTTGTGTTGAATATCAGCTTTATTCGAATAAAACATAGTTTATTCGAATAAATTGGCTGCTGTGTTAAACCTGTTTTGTTTTAGGCTCTCTGTCTATTCGAATAAATCCCTCCTTATTCGAATAACCATATTCCTTCTTTTATCAGTTTCTGTTCTTGGCCTCTGTCTATTCGAATAAACCTCAGGTTATTCGAATAACCAGAGCCCTATTTTTATCAGTCTTAACTGATAGGCCTCAGTCTATTCGAATAACTCCAATAGCTATTCGAATAAACCCTGTCAGTTGGCCTAAATGCTTGGCTTTCCCAGTCGTTCTATTCGAATAAAATCCCTTCCTATTCGAATAAACCCTAGCAGAAACACCTTTTCAGTTTCCTGCGCACCTGTCCGTTCAGTTTTCCAGCAAGGTTTATTCGAATAAACCTCAGTTTATTCGAATAAACATGTGGTTTCCTTTAAATAACCCCTGCGCGCCCAAACGTTTTCACCCTCTGTTTTCTCCTCTACTCTTCACGTCTCCATAGCACCTGCACTCTCAATCTTGTGCTTTCTCTCTCTTTCTCTCTTCCACACCTTCTTCCACCATGGCCTCCTCCTCCAACAAGCGTCCAAGCACGAAGAATGCTCCATGCAATAACCCTCTTGATCTGAAAAGGCTCTCCTCCAATGAAGAGCATCGTGCACGCTTCATCACGCACTTCTGAGAGCGTAACTTAGTCCAACCCAAGTACCTTGACCTTTCTTTCTTCCAGCAACATCGCGGCTTCGACTTTCTGACCCTGCTGCAAAACCAGGGAGTTCTTCAGCTCTGCTCTCACTGGGCCACCATTTATCCAGCTCCAGTGAAGATGTTCTTTAGCAATCTGACGTTTGATGGCCAGAATCTTCTCTCCGAGGTCTGTGATCAGAACATTGTGATCACACCGCTGGACTGGCTGACTCTATTTGGACTACAGTTCTTTGGTGCCCTTGTTGGAGATGGTGACACCCCGTTTCTTGAAGAGTTCAACAAACTTCAGGCGATTGAGGACCTGCTAAAGTCTGGCCTAGCCCTGCCTGACAAGGGTCTCAAGGGGGGTATGTTGAAAAGCCAAGATAGGCTTCTACATTACACCTTCGCTTATATCTTGGCTCCTCGCGGTGGCAACTACGCTTACCTCAGCGAGGAAGACATCTTCATGCTGTGGTTTCTGAAGAATAGCCATCAGATCAACTGGCCTGTGTTCATCATGAGACACATGATGAGGGCCAAGGGCAAGGAAAAATCAGACTTGCCTTATGGCATTCTTGTCACTACCTTGCTGAGCAAGTATCCTCAGGTCTTAGAGACTGAGCGAGCCATTGCTCTGACTCACCACAACGTCTTTGGCGCTCACACTTTACGCAAAATGAAGATGATCCAAACCGATGAAGGCTGGGTGTACCCAGATGAGGTTGCTGAGGATGAGCTTGACCCTGCTGACGCCCCTGCTGCTCTTGCTGATGTACCTGCTGCTGCTCCTGCTCCGGTCACCCTAGAACAGATCATGGCTACCTTGCTTGATAACAGAGCTTACATGGAATATACATTCTCTATTCTATTTGATAGAATAGAAGGTGTTGAACGTGAGGTTGCTGCCCTCCGATCTACTTCACCTGCTCCTGCACCAGCTTCTTCACCACCACCTCCGGATACTTACTTCTAGGAACTTTAGTTCTTAGGATATCTGTTTTTGCTTTCATGTTATTTATTTATGGCTTTTGTAATTGAACCTTTTATTATTAATGCATAAATACAGTTTCTTGATCTATTGTTCTGTGTATGTTTCCCTTTATGCACTTTTACTTTGATATATGTTTATGGGACTTACCCCTCCTTTTTGCTCATGACAAAAGGGGGAGAAAAATTTGATTATTTGGTTTTTAATTGAGAAAAGACAGGTAACTTAAAATGAGATTGGATTCAAATTGAAAGGGGGAGCTGCGCATATATCTGATATATATTACCTCTTATAATTAAAGAGGGGGAGTAACCTTTTATACCTCTTTGTGAATTCCAATCATATGCACTAACGCTTTTCTCATTGATAGTTTGTCATCATGAAAAAGGGGGAGAATGTGTTTGGATGCATACCTTTGAAGACTTGTTTTGATGATAACAAACGTGAAGAATAAATGAAGATGATACATAGACCAAGTCCAAGTTTATATTTGATTAGCATTAGGACTTAGGATCTATTATACAGAGCTCACTTTGATATCTCTTTGTTTTTGAAAGAAAAGATAAAACTTGTTTTTTAAACTTAGTATCTTTGAAAACATTTTTTTCTAAACGGTTTTTGAACTGAGTTATTCGAATAGAGATTAGCCTATTCGAATAAACAACTTCACGAGGTCTGTTTTTTTAAAGGTGCTATTCGAATAACTATCCTGTTATTCGAATAACCAAGGTTTTTCAGAATTGTGTTTTTAAGTGAGTTATTCGAATAACTCAAACGTTATTTGAATAAAACCCCTTCTGTCTGAACTTTCTGTTAACAACTTTATTCGAATAGTTCAGCTGCCATTCGAATAACATATTTAGTTTTAGAACTCTGGTTTTAACAGAGTTATTCGAATAACAGGTTGGTTATTCGAATAACCCTTTTCAGATGGACTTTCACGTTGTTTTCAGAAACAGTGTTATTCGAATAGGTTTTCTTCTATTCGAATAAACATGGAGCTTATGATCACGTATATGGAAACAGACAGGTTTTCAAATTTGTTTTAAATGCTATTAATTATACCTAAATGGCTATCTCCGTGTTTTTTCCTATAAATAGCAACTTTGGGTCACGAAGTTTTTTGCCCATAACTCTGAATTATTTTCTGGTTGCTCTAATCTGTGAAAATCATTTTCTACGCTCTTTTTGATTAAAAACTTTGAGATATTTCTGTGAGAGCTCCATTAGCACTTCAATTTGTATTACTTACTCTGAGTGAGAGTTTCTCTTCATCTATTTTTTTTCTGATATTCTGTATTTAGGGTGAGGTATCCCTCAAGGTTTGTATAAGGGTGAGGTATCCCTGCAGGCTGAGGCTTTAGCACAAGGGTAGAGTTTCCCTATGCCTTCGAGATATCTTTTACTCGGATTTCTATCTATCGAGACGTTCCCAGCTAGAGACTTTGTCTTCTGATGAGGGCTCATGTCTTAGGTGTTATGTTTTTGGATATGTAAAGATAATGAACGAATAATTGTAGTAAACTCTGTTTATATGAAAAGTATATTTATTTAGTTTTTATATTTTGAGTTACTTTAATTTGATCAATTGATGTTTTCCGCGAAAAAGAAATTTTGAAACCCATATTTTAGTAATATTAAATATTTTATAACTTGGGTAATTAATTATAAGGAGGTAGTTTGAAATGTGATACCCTTCGGAGGGGGTGTTACACTTAAGCTCATATTAGATTGAGTATGTTATGGCTGAGGTATACGAATGTGTTTGTGGTAAGCATATGGGGGATGATCGTTGACAGGAAAAATCTTGAGGGTAGGATATTTTTGGCCCATTATGCTATTGCCTAGATTATGTTAAAAAAATATGATAAATTCCAAAGATTCACTTCGTTGTATCAAGCCTCGCCCGAGGAACTCCACACTTCTTGTTCTGCTTGGCCACTTTATCGGTGGGAAATTGACATTTTAGGGCCATTCACCACAATTCTAGGGTAGACTAAGTTCTTGTTGGTTGCGATCGATTATTTTACTAAGTGAATTGAAATGGAACAGGTTAGATTACAGCTGAAAGAGTTAAGAAGTTCACTTGGAAAACCTGATTTGTAAATACGACTTGCCATATCCAGTTGTTTTGGATAATTGAACCTAGTTTACTAATAAGAAATTCAAAGTGTTCCTTGATGGATTGGGCATAAAATAATAGCTCATGTTGGTCGAACATCTGCAAACAAATGGTCAGGTGAAGTCAGCCAATAATTTTAAGTGGCCTAAAGAAGAGACTAGATCAAGCCAAGGGAAACTAGGTTCAAGAATTACCAAAGGTTCTTTGGGTATATTATAGCACAATTCAATTCACAACTTAAGAGTCCTCTTTTCAACTAACCTATGGAGACGATGCTATTATAACCATCAAGCTTGGAGAGCCGATCTTGAGAAGAACAAACTTTCAAGAAGAAAGAAATGAAGAAGACTGAAGGAATGAACTTGACCTACTGGAAGAGGATCGAGAGATGGCTCAATTCCGCGAGGAGAAAGCAAAGAGAAAAGTAGCAAGAAGATACAACCTCAAGGTTACACCTAAGAAGTTTTAGGTCAGAGACCTCGTATTTAGGAAAGCAGAAATCCATGGAAAGCCACTAGGTGAGGGGAAGCTCGCAACAAATTGAAAAGGACCTTACAGGGTCATTGCAGAGTTAAGGAAGGGATTATACAATATTGCTGAGCTTACTAAGAAGCCGATCCCCAAGAATTGGAATACGACCAACCTAACAAAATATTATAGCTGAGCAGTTAACAGGACCAAGATACCTTTTTACTTATTTGCTTTTTAAATTTATGTCATTTACATTCCTTGAAGGCAAAAACATGTATATAGAGGCCAAGCTAGGTTGTTGTTTGGAAAAAAGGTGATGTACTATTTTCCTACTGATAGGATTTTTCCCAAGAGGTTTTTTCCTATCAGAGGTTTTAATAAAGCACACCCATCAGTTTATAAAGCATGACTTTGAACACTAATTTCAGTTATGACCGATGTTGCTAATCATATTTTTGACTTCAATTAGTAATATCATGTGCAATTGTTTGATATGAATTTCAATAAATAGATGCACACATAAGGTAATACTTGATGTGAAAATTGACCTAACAAAGATCTCAAAAAAATATTGTGCCTATGTTCCTGGGACCAGGTCGTCATTCGAAACAACAAGACAGGTTTCCAAAACCCTTGATCCTACCAAGTGCTCCAAAAAATCATATGCCCATGTTCTTTGGCCCAGGTCATTACTCAGAACAATAGGATAGGTTTCCAAAACCCCTAATCCTGTCGAGCGCTCTAAAAAATCTTGCGCCTACATTCTTCAGTCTAGGTTATCACTCAGAAAGTTGCACAATCATACTCACTAAAGGGAAATAATTATAATTGGAATCAACAACCAGCTTTAAATAAAGGATCAATCAGTAATTTCTCACTCGGTCGTGAAAGTCATATGATATATGTGATTCGTCTGATTGATTTGATTTTAAGTTATACCTTCCTTAATCAATCATGAAAGCTATATGATATGTGTTATTCATTTTATTGATTTAATTTTAAGTTATACCTTCCTTTCTCGGTTATAAAAGCTATATGATATATGTGCTTTATTTGAGTGATTTAATTTTAAATTATACCTTTCTCGCTTAGTCATATCAATTACGCAATCCTAGTTATGCATACACTTGATTTCTTTCACAAAGAACTACTTATCTTGAAAGATTCTGGTTATACATATAAGCTATGTTTAGGCAAGAGCAACAATAACAAAGAGAAATAAGAATGCATCAACAAAAGTCAATAATAAGGTTCATTATGATCATAGTTTTAGAAATATGGTCGAATAGTTACAACTGACCTAACAAAAGGAAAGAAAAGAGACAACAAAAGAAATCAAGTATTACAAGCTAAATAGGGGCATTCCCCTATTCTTCATATCCTTGGGCACCATCAGTTGTGGGTTCCACCGTTTGCTCATTCCCCTCCGTCGAGCCATCTTCACCATCCAACATCTCGTAATCCTCTAGGCCTTTGAGCACTCGATCCTTGACAACTTTCCAGGTTCTCAGCCCGAATAGGTCAATATCATGATGAAAGAATCGAACCTGCTCAACAACACACTTAAATCCATCATAATACTATTTGATACAGGGCCATTCCATTTCATTGGCTTAGGCTTTGAGTTCCTCATTAGCTTTTTCAACATCAGCAAGCTTTTGAGCAGCTTCTTGTGCTGTTTTTTTTGCCTCAATAGCATAAAGTTGAGCAACCTTCAAATCTTTATCTAAGGAATCAATTTTTTTCTTTGAAGTCTTCAGCTCGGTCTTCAAGGACTCTGAGGCTTCTTTCAGCTTCTAATGGTCATCAATCACTTTTTTATAGGCTCTCAGCCAATTATTGGTTTTCTTTCTCTAACTCCTCAACCCAACCCATCATGTCATGGATGTTCAGCTCTTCCCGACATTCTTCTCTTTATCTCTTTAATCGGGTGGTTAGTTCAATACTAGCATTGGCTTGATACATCAAGGATTGAGCCATGCTAGCAATACGAAAGGAGTGAACAACAATCCAGGGGGTAATACCCATCACCCTAGCCTTATCAAACCTGGCCACATCCATCTTCGTGGTCAGTCGTTCATCAATGAACTGCTCGACACAAAACATGTGATCCCAGAGAGATTAAGGCTCTTTGGGATTACCACTATTAATTTCCTTGAAAAAGGTAATCACTGAGTCGATGTCAGCCAAGGTCTCCTACTTCTCAGTAGACAGCTTTGCTTCAACTTGTGGTGACTCCCAATAGATGGTGAGGTCCACAGTGTCTTGAGTATGAACGATAGGGGATGGGGGAATGATGGTGATTAGAGGAACTCAAGCACCATGGTTGGGAGTTCCCAGAGCACTTTAGCTAGGAACTCCCGTAGCTCGCTTGGCAGCAAGGGAAACATTAGGAGTAGAACTACCAGCATCATCAGTCAATTTTCTTTTTTCCTTCTCGATCTTCCTCATGGAAAGTTCCCAAGCAAAAACTTTGCCCTTATTGCCAGCCATCTCACTAGTAAGTTTGGACTCTCCATGTACTTAATTGATTGAGTTTGGTTATGTTTTGTAAGTTTGGACTCAAATTAGACTTAATTGAATTTTTTAGCATGATTTACATCTTACACTATTTTTGTATTTGGGTCATATCTTGGGTTGTAGGTGGTCTTTTGAGGTGATTCTAATGGCATTTGAAAGATAAGAGAGATATCTACAACTTCCATGAATACCTCAAAGGCCTAATCATACGATTGGATAACTCAAATTGGAGTTGAATCAAGAACTAGGGTGCTGATCCTAATAGCTTGACCTATGTATACTGTTCATGATATATCTCGGGCTATAGGATGTAAAATAGGATGAAATTTTGATGGTAGATATTTAAGACCCAAATCTACAACTTTCATGTTGAATACTTTTCCATAATTTGAGGTCTAATAGGTAATATTGGGCTTGAAAGTCAGAATAGAGGAGCTGTCACTGGGCCTGAGCAGTATGCAGTAATCAGACCGTATCTTGAGTTATAGGAATGCTTTTGGGCTCAAACGAACGGCATTTGAAAGCTAAGATCCAGGCCTACAACTTTTATGATACCACTTTAGAAAAAATGATGAATGCAATGACTTCAGAGCTAAATGATTTCAGAGACAAAGAATCTCCATAATTTTTCACTCATCAAAAGTCATTTGATATTTTTCACTGATTTTCCACTCATCCACTCACTCATGACTCAGCCCCTTTGTCATTTTGTATCCCTAATCCTCTATAAAAAGGTACCTTGGCTGATCATTTGAAAGGCTTGGTGTTAGATACCAAATTCATGCTATTTTGTTGTTTGATTATCTTGTTGTAGTTTTCTTTTGTTCTAAATTGAAGTTATGTTCTTCTTTTTCTTTTTTCCTCTTCCTTTCTCCTTGTCTATGAGTAACTAAGTTTAATTTTGCTTAGGTGAAAGAGTGAAGCTCTTGGTAATGAAATAAGGTTAAATTAATTTCTCTCTTGTGCTTAAATGATATATTTTGAAGTAGTCATTATACGTATTGTATTTTGTTTTCAATCAATTTAGAAACCCTTCTTGTAAAGTGGAGTTCTTGATTTGTTGTAGATAAGAGATTGGCATAATGAATGCTTGAACCCATTTACAAGTGTTGGTGTTAGAAACTCTCCTTGTAAAGTGGAGATCTTGATTTGTTGTAGACAACATTTTGGCACAATGAATGCTTGATCCCATTTATAAGTGGTGGTGTTAATAGATGATTAAAGGAATCATAATATAATTACGTATATAATTTTTAATGAACTTTGAACGTTGTATTTTCCATTTGGAACCTCCGTTATATATGGATTCTAATTGAGTTATAAAAGAATTAATCTTATTCTTAATTTATTTACCAAGAGTAGATCTCCTAACCCCAAGCAATTCCTTTTTATTTGTGGCCAAGTTTTATCACCTTTATTATTGTAACAAAATATTTTCCTTACGTCAAATAAATTTTTCTTCATCAATTCCCTGTAGATCGACCTCGGACTCCCAAGAATTTATTACTTGAAACAACTTGCACTTGGGTTTGCAACTTTTAATCCATATCTAGTTTTTGGCACTGTTGCCGGGAACTTGATTTGAAGAACAAATTTATGGTATAAATATTTTGTATATATATTCTACTCTTTTAATTTTTTTTCTCTTTGTACTTACTAACATACTAATTTAGTGGGAGAAACTCTCCATTTTATTTTCTATATTTTATACTGTACTTACTAACGTACTAACTTAGTGGGAAAAACTCTCCTTTTACTTTCTACACTTTAAATTCTGTAATTTACTTTTTATATTTTATTTTTTGTATTTTATTTCTAACTTTCTAACTTACTAACCTACTAACCTTTTAATTTTCTTGCTTACTAACTTACTAATTATCTAACTTTTTACTTTATCAGCCTTCTAACATTTTAATTTATCTGCATACTTACTTTTTAAATTTTCTGCTTATTAACTTATTTGGTGGTTGGTTTATATCACACCTTTGTTAATATTTATTTACTAAGTGTTAATATATATTTGGTGGCTAGTTTATACCTCATCCTTGTTAATATTTAATAGTAGGTTTATACCGCCTACTTGTACATTTTTTTCTATTTTATGTCACTTATTTATACTTAATTGATATTGTGATTTAAATTCTGATCGTTTAGTTAAAGTTAATCCTAGTACTTTACATATTAATTTGTCTGAATCACAATCACACACATTAAACAAAATGGCTAAAAATGAAAGTGTGCATGATGAACATGAAAATCAACTGTTGCGAACCATGTGTGAATATTTGCAACCATCTCGAAATTTTAGTCCATCATGTTTTATCTTTTCACTCAATGCTAATAATTTTAGATTCAAGCCAAGTATGATTTCTTTACTTCCTAATTTCCATGGTTTAGAATCTGAAAGACCATATTTACATCTAAAAGAATTTGAGAAAGTATATACCACTTTTCATGATCAAACTTGCACTGAAGAAGTTGTTAAGCTTAAATTGTTTCCTTTTTCTTTAAAAGATAAAGCAAAAACTTAGCTTAACACTTTGAAACCAAGATCAATTGGCACATGGCAAGAAATACAAGGTGAGTTTTTAAAGAAATTTTTTCCAACACATAAAACCAATACTTTGAAAAGACAAATCCAAAATTTTTCCCAAAACTCAAATGAAGCAAATTTTCAAAGTTGAGAACGTTTTAAAGATTTGTTGAATTCTTGCCCACACCATGGTTTTGAAAAATGGTGCACTATAAGCTTCTTTTATGAAGGGTTAACACCCAAAACTAAACAATTTATGGAAACAATGTGTAATGGTGAGTTTCTTGATAAAGAACCTGAAGAAACTTAAGACTATTTAGACCATTTGGCTAAAAATTCTCAATCTTGGCATGATACTAATCCTTCTAAAAATTCAATTAGATATAACCTTGCAAATGCTAGCAAAGGAAAATATCATCTTAGTCAAGAAGAAGATATAAATGCTAGGTTTGCTAGTTTGGCTAGAAAGGTTGAAGCCATGGAATCAAGGAAAGTAAAAGAAATCAAATATGTGCAAAATGAAGAAATTTGTAGCATTTGTGATGAATTGGGACACTCAACAAATGAATATTTAAAAAATTTTATTTTTAAAGAAGTTATGCATGAGCAAGTAAATGCAATGAACAATTTTAAAAAGTCATTCACTTTTTTTTTTTCAGATACATACAATCCGGGATGGAGAAATCACCCGAACTTCAAGTGGAGGACCATCAAGCAAGCATAATTCATGCAACCACCATCTCCTCAGGCACAGCAGGACTCTCAAAATTCTCAAGGATATGTACCTTATGTACCACCATATAGGAAAAACATTGAGCAAACATTGCATGCATTCATGAAAAAGCAAGAGACTATTAATAACCAAAACACTCAAGTCATGATTGACATAAAAGACACTCTTGCTAAACTTTCTTCTGCATTTGCCATTCACGAGAAAGGAAAATTTCCTTCTCAACCTCAACCAAATCCCAAGGGTCAGTACAGCCTAAATGAGGGTAGTTCAGAAAGCCAACAAATAGATCAAGTCCAGTCAGTGATAACTCTTAGGAGTGGAAAGGTTGTTGAAAAATAAATTCCTGAACCTTGTGAGAAAAATGATGAATCAAGTCCCAAAGATAAGGAAGAAGTTGATAACCACCTAGCCAAAAGGAGACTAAACCCTTGCCTCCACCCCCATATCCTAAAGCATTAAACAATTCAAGTAAAGTGAACCATAACAGTGACATTTTTGAAATTTTTAAACAAGTGAAGGTCAATATTCATCTATTAGATGCTATCAAATAGATTTCTTGTTATGCCAAATTTTTGAAGGACATGTGCACTATTAAAGGAAAACATGATGTGAAAAAAATACATTTTTGACTGAACAGGTAAGCTCCATTTTTCAGAATAATAATGCGTTGATATATAAAGACCCTAGTTGTCCTACAGTTTCATGCATTATTGGTAAACATAAAATTGAACAAGCTTTACTTGATCTTGGTACTAGTGTTAATTTGCTTCCATATTCAGTTTATCAGCAACTTAACCTGGGTGAGTTAAAACCAACTTCTGTAACTTGTCTACTTGCAGATAGATTAATTAAAATTCCAAAAGAAATAGTGAAAGATGTGTTGGTACAAGTTGATAAATTCATATATCCTGTGAATTTTATTGTCTTGGAAACTGAACCTATGGAAAATAGTAGCAAATAAATTCCTGTTATTTTAGGTCGCCCATTTTTAGCAACATCTAATGCTTTGATAAATTACAGAAATGAAGCGGTGAAACTAACATTTGGAAATATGACATTGGAACTTAATGTTTTCAACATGTGCAAGTAACCACGAGAAGTTTATGATGGAAAAGAAGAAATTGAAGGGATTGAGGCTATTATAGATTATCATCTTCAAATCAGGAGTTCTTCTGACCCATTAGAGATTTGTTTAATTAATTCATTTGATTCAAGTACACAATTAGATGATGATGTTTCTAAAATATGCTCTTTGCTTAACTGTACACAGGTAATAGAATACAAAGGATGGAAGCCGAGATTCGAAGAGCTAAAACCCATGAATGATGATACCCATGAAGAAGTACCCACACTGGAACTAAAGTCATTACCTGTTGGGTTGAAGTACACATTTTTGGGAGAAGAACAAAGTTTTTCAGTGGTAATTTCCTCATCCCTGACCAAAGAACAAGAAGATATGTTGATAGAAGTACTTAAAAGGCATAACAGTGTAATTGGATGGACAATAAAAGACATAAAAGGCATTAATCCATTAATTTGTACACATAGAATACATTTAGAGAATAATGTTAAAGCATCTCAATAACCTCAAAGAAGATTAAATCCACACATGAAAGAGGTAGCTAGAGCTGAAGTTCTTAAATTACTTGATGTTGGAATTATCTATCCTATCTCTGATAGCCAGGGGGTAAGCCCTACACAAGTTGTGCCTAAGAAATATGGAATAATAGTGGTTGGAAATGAAAAAGGTGAATTAATACCTATCTGAATCTCATCTAGTTGGCGTATATGTATTGATTTTAGAAAATTGAATGCAGCCACTAGGAAAGATCATTTCCCCTTGCCATTTCTTGATCAGATTCTGGAAAGAGTAGCAGGACATTCCTACTATTATTTTCTTGATGGTTATTCAGGGTATAATCAAATACCAATTGCATTAGAGGATCAAGAAAAGACCATTTTTACGTGCCCCTTTGGCACTTTTGCATATAGAAGAATGTCTTTAAGTCTTTATAATGCTCCAGCAACTTTTCAAAGATACATGCTAAGTATTTTCAGTGACATGATTGAGCATTATTTAGAGATTTTCATGTATGATTTGACAATTTTTGGAAATTTTTTTGAAAATTATCTTGATAATTTAGAAAAAGTTCTTAAAAGATGTGAAAAAAGATTTGTGTTAAATTGGAAAAAATGTCATTACATGGTTACCTCAGGAATAATGTTAGGTTATATGATATATTCTAAAGGAATTGAAGTTGATAAGGCCAAAGTTGAATTAATTGCACATTAGCCTTCCCCAAAAACAGTCAGAGAAGTTCGTTCCTTTTTAGAATATGCAGGATTTTACAGAAGATTCATTAAGGACTTTAGTGCCATATCTAGACCTTTATGTAATCTTCTAACAAAAGATGTACCATTTGATTAGACCCAAGATTATCAAAAATCTTTTGAAAAATTAATCGATCTTTTGACTTCTACTCCTATCATGCAATCTCCTGACTGGTCTTTGCCTTTTGAGTTGATGTGTGATGCTAGTGATTTTGCTGTTGGCGCTGTTTTAGGCCAAAAAAAGGAAGTTAAGCCTCATGTAATTTGTTACACAAGTCGAATTTTAAATAGTGTACAAATGACTTACATCACTACTGAAAAAGAGCTACTTGCTGTAATTTTTGCATTGGACAAATTTTGAGCTTATTTAATTAGTTCTTCCACTATTGTTTCCACTGATCATGCTGCTGTTAGATATTTAATGTCTAAGCAGGATGCCAAACCTAGGTTGATACGGTGAATATTGTTGCTTCAAGAATTCAACATCACAATAAAAGACAAGAAAAGAGCCAAAAATGTTATTGTAGATCATTTGTCCAGACTTACAACAGGCTCATCTTTTGATAACACACCTATCAATGATTCTTTTCCTAATGAATTTTTATTTTCTGTCAATTTCATGCCTTGGTTTGCTAACATTGTCAATTTTCTTGTAACAGGTAAGATGCCGCCTTAATGGACGCATCAAGACAAAAAGAAATTTTTGATTGAGGTGAAAATTTTCTATTGGGATGACCCATATTTGTTCAAATATTGTCCTGATCAAATCTTTCGGAGATGTGTACCCGATAGTGAGGTAAGTAGTGTCATTAAATTTTGTCATTCAGAAGCATGTGAAAGTCATTTTTCTTCAAAGAAAACAGCTGCAAAAATCTTCCAGTATGGATTTTATTGGCCCACATTATTTAAGGACAACTATATTTTTTACAAAAGTTGTGAAAGTTGTCAGAAATTGGGTTCCATTTCTAAAAGAGGCATGATACCTTTGAACCCTATCATTGTCATTGAAATTTTTTATTATTGGGGAATTGATTTCATGGGTCCATTTTCATCATCATTTGAATTTGTGTATATTTTGGTTGTAGTTGATTATGTCTCAAAATGGATTGAGGCGATTCCATGTCGACATAATGATCACAAAACTGTTCTTAAATTTTTAAAAGAAAATGTTTTGAGTCGATTTGGACTCCCTCGAGCTATCATCAGTGATGGGAGAAACAATTTTTGTAATAAACCATTTGAATTTTTAATGAAGAAATATGAAATCACACACAAAATTGCTACCCCTTATCACCCTCAGACAAGTGGACAAGTAGAATTTGCAAATAAGGAGATTAAATAAATTTTGGAAAAAATGGTTAACCCAAATCGTAAAGATTAGTCTTTAAGATTAAATGATGCACTTTGGGCTTACCGTACTGCTTTCAAAACATCTTTAGGCATGTTACCCTATCGGTTAGTCTATGGAAAACCTTGTCACTTGCCTGTAGAACTGGAGCATAAAGCATTTTGGGCCATTAAAGCTTTCAACTCAAATCTTGATGATGCTTCCAAGTTATGCAAATTGCAATTCAATGAACTTGAGGAATTGAGAAATGATGTACATGAAAACTCAAAGATTTATAAAGCTAGAACAAAAACTTTTCATGATAAATCAATTTTGAGAAAATCTTTTGAAATTGGTCAAAAAGTTCTGCTTTATAATTCTCGTCTTCACCTATTCCCTGAAAAATTGAGATCTAGGTGGATTGGTCCTTTTCTTGTCAAACATGTGTATCCTCATGGGGTCATAGACATTGAGAACCCTAGGAATGGTAATGTATTTAAGGTCAATGGACAAAGACTCAAACTATTTCTGAAATATCAAGTTGTTGAGGTAGAATCTATTTCCCTTTCTAATTCTTGTTATGAGTAGAATTTATTTTAATTTTGTTTCTTTCTTTTTGCAGTTTTTTGTGTTCCGGTTAAGTGCGGATAGTGGTACTCTGTGACTCTCAAGTCGGTTTATTTTTCAATTTCCCATAATAACTTATTCTTTCTCCTTCAAAATGGATGTCATTCTCTCAAATCTAAGAAAGTATTTCCCTTCTGTTCCTAAAATTGCTCTAACTAAAATCTACAAAGCTATGTGTGAAAGACTGAGACTGTTAATATACAAGGGCATCCCAGAAGATATACGCTGGATAATCGAAGCAAAGGTTCGTTTAGGTAGTGAATCTTCAGATTCATTTGTCCCATACAT
Organism: Ormosia semicastrata; assembly: GCA_029884595.1. NCBI lineage: Eukaryota > Viridiplantae > Streptophyta > Magnoliopsida > Fabales > Fabaceae > Ormosia > Ormosia semicastrata. Next base: position 47,950,564 of record JAQQTO010000053.1, on the reverse strand, counting down.
GCCTGGTCTCGGTAAAAGTTCATATTCAAAAAGGAGAAGAGCAAAAAGAATGCAAGTTTACTACAAATGAGCACAATGGAATTATAACACGCGATGTCGTTCTTTAGGAATGGTTTCCGTAAATCAAGAAGATAAAATTTACTTTATCAAGAATGGATTGAGTAAGGAGTCATTAGATGATATCTTATTGACTCTTGAGACACATTCTTGTGGAGTTGTGCATCGTGAGCTGCTTAGTTTGTGGAATATCTTTAAGGACAAGCAAAAGCGTTACAGTCTTGGGAATATGACTAAAAAAGACCCTGTTTGCCAATTTATAAGAAAATTGGATAGGAAGCTTATCCCCAACTCATAGAAGGCGTGTAAGCCGTTACTGGACGTAAAATCAGAGGAAGATGTGAGCCACAATCACAACAACATGTATATATTATCTTGTATATCTTTAAAAAAAAGAAATAAAAGAAATAAAAAAAAGATGGTGAAACTCCGATTGTACTTGGTCTTTAATTAGATTAGGAGCCTCTGCCAATGGCAGTCCCATCATTGACTCGGGTGGACCATCGCACGCCGGTCCATAAATAAGGTTCGTGTGTCATGCTCTGTAGAGAGCCGCACTCCACAACCCAATGTTCACCATCTAGGCACTATGGAGTTGATGGACAGGTAGAAGCATCCCACTTTGGTTATTAGTGAGAAATAACCCGTGGCTGCCAAAGCGTATGAGGCATCTGAGCTTGATCCTCTCTTTTATTAGAAAGGGCTCTCAGCGCCTTGGGATGGAGCGTTCTGGATCTTGGACATTGCGGGTTTCAGATTTTAGCATCTTTGTTAATGTTACGAACCCAAGTGTGAGCTCTCCAAGTTCTAGACCCAGGATGGAAACCCACGATGATTTTTTTATTCTCTTTTCCTTAAACAAGCGGGAGGGAGAAGAATTCCCAGATTGGTTGAGCTGTCTTGGTATTACTGCACTCATGACGAGCAGTATAAAGATATGCCATGAAACCTGTACATAAAGATATGTCATCATTTGTTATTATTATTTTATCTTTGTATGATTTTGTTATATTTTAGTTTTGGACAGACGATCCTTTGGGCTGGGTCCTTCAGGGATTTCTAGACTTTTTTACCCTAATAGTGTTCTTGAAGTCCAAAAATAAAAAATTAAAAATTAAAAAATTAAAAAATTAAAAATTAAAAATTAAAAAAAATTAAATTCAAACTTTTCTGACAACAGCTAACCTACTTATACAGGAGCTATTATTACTTTTTCTATTCTCTTTCCTATTTAAACTCTATTTTCTTCACTTTCCTGCAACTCATAATCATTCAAAGAGAGTGTGAGTATAGAAATGGAGGGAGCTTCTTCTTCTGTTCGTAGATTTGCCAGTATCTGTGTATTTTGTGAGACAAGTTATGGGAAGAGTTTAGAGTTTGTAAACGTAGCAAGCACTGTTGGTAGGACACTTGCTGCGAGGAACATTCATGTTGTATATGTGGGAGGTTACCGTGGGTTAATGGGGGCTGTATCACTCTCTACATATATAAGAGGCAATCAGGTTTTAGGTATCATTCCTAGAGCTTTAACTCAAAATAATATCACTAGAAAGACACTTGGAAAGGAGCTACAAGTATCATCTTTGCATGAACGAATGACTAAAATGCTTGACAATTCTGATGCATTCATTGCCTTACCGGGTGGTTTTGGTACTTTTGAAGAAGTTTTTCAAATTGTCTCTTGGGCCCAACTGAACATCCACCATAAGCTCATAGGTTTGTTGAATGTTAATAATTTCTTTGATCTTTTATTATTTTTTCTTGACCATGTTGTGGAACAGAAATTTATCATACCTTTGGCATGACTACTCCTTATCTCTGCTTCTACTGTTGATGAATTAATTGATAAATTAGAAGCTTTTATTTATGAACCTGATCCAGTAACAGCTCAGATAGATTGGTCAGAAAGAAGCGATGAGGGAAGCAGTATGAAAAGCAAGGCATGCCAAACATTCCAACTATTTAAATAATTAGAAGCTTTGGTTTTATTCATCGTACTTTGTTTCTGTTTAAATTTGTGTCAGGTTTCTCTTTTCAGTAATTGCAACAACAGGTATTATCTTCTATCCTTTACCTATCTATGTTTTGACATTGAAGATAATGTTGTGATCTGGTTGGGGGGAATGATAGTTGTGTAAAAAAAAACTAAAAACAAAACCAAAAAAAATTTAGGAAGTGTGTATATTAATATATTTGTTGCGTTTATATGTTTGTCAGTAACTTACTAAACCAGTTAAGGATGACAGAGTAAGGAGTAAATTTTACTCTTGAGACGCATCTTAGTTGGGGTAGATATCTAGTTTGTGTGGAAGTAGCAAATTAAATTCAGGAAAATTTACATGATTGAGTTAATTGTCTTCTTTCTTAAAAATCACATGCTTAGTTAAGGATGTTGAATTGGTGGAGTGAGAATAATAGAATTATGCCTTGTGAGATTTTGAACCTATTGATGAATGAATTAAACATTTGTACCATTCTTTTCTTTCTTGTGTGAATTTTACTCATGGAATTATTACTCTAGAACTTGCTTTGATTCTTTTTTAAACTACATTTTCATATACATACATAAATATGATTGATGCATTTTTCTTGATATAGATACTTTAACTAAATAGCCAACCTTGTATATTTTTCCTTACTTAACCCCTTTGAGCTTATTTGACCATTCTTTATTTCAAACTCATCATGTGCCTTTTAAAAAAAAACCACGTTCTTACCCAGCCTTAGGGAATAAAAGAACATTAGCTTTGTCATTGGATGAGTTCTTGAACAAGTGTGAGGGTGTGTGTGCAGAATGGTTAGTAAAAAAAATGTATATATTATGTTCATCTTCAAAAAAAAAAATCAAAAGAAAAAAAATGTAAATAAGGGTCAACAAGGCAATAAAGGAAAGAAAAAGAATATGTAAAGGGAATTTGTATTAGGTGCAGTTGGGATGAACTTTCATGCTTGTTAATTGAACTCAGATCTCATGCTCTTTTATTCTCTTTGGTATTTAACTTGTCATATCCATATTACCTCTTCCTTTACCTTGACCCCATTGCAACCTTGAATAAAATCCTCATGATTTGTGTGTGCATGTGTTCTGAGTAGTGGAGAAGTAAAAGATAAGCAAGCTTATGGTAGTGCAATTTTCATGGGTTGAATTGAGTGAAATACCTACCTTTTAAACACTTGAGGGATTGAGAGTGAATCTTGTGAAGATTTATCATTCTTGACTCATGCTTTTCAATTGAAGTTTCCTTACTTGTTAGTTTGAGATGTGAAGAAACGTTACCTCATAAATGTTTTGATTACTTGAATGATTGGTTGCTCTTCATTCTTAAATATTATTAGAAATTGAGTCTTTTAGAGTGTTTAGCTTTTGAGTCTGTTTCATTTTTTTATTGTTTTGGTCTTGTGTGTTTTGCTCAGGAGTGCAAAAAGCTAAGTGTGGGAAAATTTGATAATCACATATTTGATATATTAATAAATCCTCTTTTTTAGTCATTTACACTCTCCATGTACTTAATTGATTAAGTTTGATTATGTTTTGTAAGTTTGGACTCAAATTGGACTTAATTGAATTTTTCAGCATAATTTACATTTTACACTATTTCTGTATTTGAGTCATATCTTGGGCTGTAGGTGGTCTTTTGGTGATTATGATGACATTTGAAATATAAGAGAGATATCTACAACTTTCATGAATATCTCAAAGGCCTAATCACACGATTGGATAACTCAAATTGGAGTTGAACCAAGAACTAGGGTGCTGATCCTGACAACTTGACCTATGCATACTATTAATGATATAGCTTAGGCTATAGGATGTAAAATGGGCTAAAATTTTGATGGTTGATAGTTAAGACCCAAATCTACAACTTTCATGTTGAACACTATTCCTGAATCGGAGGTCTAATGGATCATATTGGGCTTGGAAGTCATAATAGAGGAGCTATCTCTGGGCCTAAGTAGTATGCAGTAATCAGACCATATCTTGATTTGTAGGAATGCTTTTGGGCTCAAACTAATATCATTTGAAAGCTAAGATGTAGACCTACAACTTTCATGAAGATCACTTGGTGAAAAAATGACGAATGCAATGACTTCAGAGCTAAATGATTTCAGAGATAAAGAATCTCCATAATTTTCCACTCATCAAAAGTTATTTAGCAGTTTTCACTCATTTTTCACTCATCCACTCACTCATGACTCAGACTCCTTGTAATTTTTTATCCCTAATCCTCTATAAAAGGGAGCCTTGGCTGATCATTTGAAAGGCTTGGTGTTAGATACCAAATTCATGCTATTTTGTTGGTTGATTATCTTGTTATAGTTTTCTTTTGCTCTAAATTGAAGTTATGTTCTTCTTCTTCTTTTTCCCTCTTCCTTTCTTCTTGTCTATGAGTAATTAAGTTTCATTTTGCTTGGGTGAAAGAGTGAAACTCTTGGTAATGAAATAAAATTAGATTAATTTCTCTCTTGTTCTTAAATGATATATTTTCAAGTGGTCATTATACGTATTGCATTTTGTTTCCAATCAATTTAGTAACCCTCCTTGTAAAGTGGAGTTCTTGATTTATTTTAGATTAGAGATTGGCACAATGAATGCTTGAACCCATTTATAAGTGTTGGTGTTAGAAACTCTCCTTATAAAGTGGAGATCATGATTTGTTGTAGACAACATTTTGGCACAATGAATGCTTGATCCCATTTATGAGTGGTGGTGTTATTAGATGATTAAAGGAATCATAATATAATTACGTATATACTTTTTAATGAACTTTAAATGTTGTATTTTCTAATTGGAACCTCCGTTATGTGTGGATTCTAATTGAGTTATAAAAAAATTAATATTGTCCTTAATTTATTTACCAAGAGTGAATCTCCTAACCCAAGCAATTCCTTTTTATTTGTGACTAAGTTTTATCACCTTTATTATTGTAACAAAATATTTTCCTTACATCAAATAAATTTTTCTTCATCACATCCCTATGAATCAACCTCGGACTCCCAAGAATTTATTACTTGAAATAACCTGCACTTGAGTTTGTAACTTTTAATCTGTATCAATAAGTATAAAGCAATACGATTCGATGAAGAGATTATAGAAAAAACACTTACAAAAATAATGCTTAAGTGTTACGGGATCAAATTCCACTCAGAGGAAGTGGAAGCACTTGTATGAATACTTTCTTTAATTCTTTAGGATCTCAAGTTCACTAATTTCTTCCTCGGTAAAAGATTCTTCAAGAATATTAGGTGAGTCCCTAGCCCCAACAGCCCAACCCTTGGGGAACTTAGTAGTCCTAGTTTCATCAAGAAAGGAGGAAAGAGTGGTTTCACCTAGAACGACCTTGAAAATGGTCTTTGAAAGACTTAAAAGAAGACTCAAACAGACCAAGAATCTTTTGACCACAGTTTCCCTTAAAAGATATCAAACTAGTAGTGCACGCTTTTTTGTTGGCGAGTGACTTAAAGAAGAAAATGATCTTGGCGTACGTCGAAACAAAGTTGGAATTGTTGCACAGCAATTCAAAGCAACGAACAAACACCCAACTATTGGGATATAGCTACGAAGGTGTGATGTTCATAACTGACAGAATGATGGCTTCAAAGTTAGAAAATGGGAGACGGAGACCTAGCTGACTAAAATAGGTCTTGTACATAAAGATTTTAAACTTGCGATCCATAGGATTAGGGTCAGAACTTATCCAATCCTCTTCATCACAAGGCTCCAGAATGAATTCATCTTCCTGAATGACTTTATATATCCAAAGTTACGACCTTAAGCTGACCATGTCATCCACTAATCTATACTCAGAAGTAGTTCCAAGAACTTGCTCAGAAAAAAACCCAAGGAATGTCCTCCCCAGCCGACCTTTCCTCACCCAATCTTTCCTTCTCAATCCTTCGATCCTCTTCCATCGAGCTGAAGTCACTGGAAGAACCTATAGCGTTGGAGGATGAGTCAGAAGATAAGGATGAGACATAGTCAGCTAAGTTATAGTGGCTACTAATATCATGGATAATAGCCCGAAACTGACTAAAAAGAACTGATCTATATACATTCGTTCTAGCTTCTTGGGCATCCATTCTAACCCTATCAAACTCTAGGACACCATCGCCATGAATAGGCAAGTCTAACAACTGAGGCACAACCCTTATGCATCGATTAGGAGTTCGTGGGGGATTCTCACCAACAATAGCCGCACTTTCATCGTTATCCTCCCTATCAGTACCCTCATCCCAAAACCTCACCATCATTGGAAAACGCTAACACAAGAAAACCCAACCAAAACAAAATAAAATATCAAAGAATAAAAGTAAACCCAACCCTTGAAGAACCAGGAAGCCCAAAAAAAGTAAAACGAAGCACAAAAGGTAAAATTGAAAAGAAAAAAGAAGAAGAAACAATACTTATAAGAATAGAAGAAAGAAATGTTTTTGAAAATGCAAGCTCATGAAAGAACAAGAAGCTAAAGCTCGAAGGTTAGAAATGATAATAAAGAAACTAGAGTTGCAAAGTAAAAGCAAAGTAAAGAAAAGAAAATGAAAGAAGGAAGAAGTGAATTTATAAGAGAAGAAAGAAACGAATTTGAAAACCATTTTTGATCCAATGACTAGGGATCAAGTAATGCAACGGCCCAGGAAAAGAGAACGCCATCCAACGGAAGTGACAAAAAGGCCTTTGATCTAATGGCATAGAAGCTTTCCAATTGTTAGTGGTTAGGATTAATCATACCAAATATCTTGTCCTTAATTTACTCACCAAGAGTGGATCTCCTAACTCAAGTAAATCTTTTTTATTTGTGACCAAATTTTATCACTTTTATTATTGTGAAAAAATATTTACTTTACGTCAAAGAATTTTTCTTCATCAATTCCCTGTGGATTGACCTCGGACTCCCGAGAATTTATTACTTGAACAACCTGCACTTGAGTTTGTAACTTTTAATCTGCATCAAGTTTTTGGAGCCATTGCCGAGGACTTGATTTGAACAAAAAATTTATTTTGTATATATTTTGTATATATATATCTTTTTATCCTTGTGGATCTTGTATATATATATATATTTTTTCTACTCTTTTAATTTTTTTTTATACATACTAACGTACTAATTTAGTGAGAAAAACTCTCACTTCTCCCTCTACAATCTTTAATCATTAATGAAATATTTTTTTTTCTTCTTTTCTCTCTAGCAAAAAAAAAAAAATCGGTTTGCTAGTTCTCTGATTTTTACTTTATGTTCTAATAATATCTCAATCTTGACTCTTCTCTTCTTCCTCCTTCACTAGCTCTAGTGAGGCTCTGCCTTTCTCCAGTTTTCATATTTTAAATTTACTTTTCGTACTTTATTTTCTCAGTATTTTATTTTCTATATTTTATTTCTAACTTTCTAACTTACTAACATACTAACCTTTTAATTTTCTTGCTTACTAACTTACTAACTATCTAACTCTCTTACTAACTTTCTAACTTTCTAACTTTTTAATTTATCTGCTTTTAATATTTTAATTTACCTGCTTTTAACATTTAATTTACTTGTTTCTAACTTTTTAATTTATCAGCTTACTAACTTTTTAATTTATCAGCTTATTAACTTATCTAGTGGCATGTTTATACCACATCTTTGTTATTATATATTTGGTGGTTAGTTTATATCGCACCCTTGTTAATATTTATTAACTACGTGTTAATATGTATTTGGTGGCTGGTTTATACCACATCATTGTTAATATTATTTTTTTTCATGGCAGGTTTACTGCCTACTTGTTAATATATTTTTTTTATCATGGTAGGTTTACCGCCTACTTATTAATATTATTTTTATGAAAGGTTGAGTTCTGTATATATTTTTTATTTTATTCCTATTTCTTATTATCTTTTGTCATATGTAGTTAAATTCGTATTTTTCTAGGGTGAAGATATAACTTGATTCAATTGACATGTATTAAGATTGGAATTTTAATTATTTTTTTATTCAATTTGAATGCTTATTATGATTCTTAATGCTTTTATGAATTGACCACTCATAAATTGATCTAATGAGATGTGTGTAGAATCTGAAGGTTTGCAAATGATTTAGATCATAAATAATAAGTGTCATGATTTATAATCTTCTAGGAATAGAGGTTATAGGTTGTGTGGGAGAATTGTGGTATTTTTCATGAGAATTCATAGAGTAAAGGTCATGCCTTTAAGAGTTAAGGTTTAGACCAAAGAATTGAGTTTTAATTAATTAAGGGATTCTCTCCATCAATTGAATGATTAAAAATTAATTAGAATGAAGGTTCCAAAGCTACTCTATTGTCTATGATAGATTATTGAATTAAGTGAAGTCAGATCCCTATTGTTTTAATTTCATGTTTTACATCTTTAATGAGTTTTGCATTCATGTGCTTTGTTTTCTTTTTTCCCTCTTAATTTCATATGTTTTAGTGTGTTTTTTCACCTTTTAATTATTAACTTTATTACTTTGACGATTCGGTGCACTTGTCGATTTTCTCAACAAGTTTTTGTAAACTTAGGTTGATACGGTGGATTTTGTTGCTTCAAGAATTCAACATCACAATAAAAGATAAGAAAACAGCCGAAAATGTTATTGCAGATCACTTGTCCATACTTACAACAGGCTCACCTTTTGATATCACACTTATCAATGATTCTTTTCCTGATGAATTTTTATTTCTGTCAATTCCAAGCCTTGGTTTGCTAACATAATCAATTTTCTTACAACATAAAAGATCCTGCCTCAATTATCCTGATCAAATCATTCAGAGATGTGTGCCCAACAGTGAGGTAGCTAATGTCATTAAATTTTGTCACTTAGAAGCATGTGAAGGTTATTTTTCTTCAAAGAAAATAGTAACAAAAATCTTACAGTATGAATTTTATTGGCCCACTTAATTTAGAAACAGCTATACATTTTGAAAATTTTGTGAAAATTGTCAAAAATAAGGTTCCATTTCTAAGCGAAACAGGATGCCTCTGAATCTTATCATTGTCATTGAAATTTTTGACTGTTAAGGAATTGAGAAATGATGCATATGAAAACACAAAGATTTATAAAGTTAGAGCAAAAGCTTTTCATGACAGATCAATTTTGAGAAAAACTTTTGAAATTAGTCAAAAAGTTCTGCTTTATAATTCTTGTCTTCACCTATTCCCTAGAAAATTAAGATCTAGGTGGCATGGCCCTTTTATTGTCAAATATGTGTATCCTTATAGGGTCATAGACATTGAGAATCTTAGGAAAGATAGTATATTTAAGGTCAATGGAGGAAAGATAGTATATTTAAGGTCAATGGACAAATACTCAAACTATTTCTGGAAAAACCAAGTTCTTGAGTTATTTGTGCCCCCAGTTATGTGGCGGATAACGGTACTCCGTGACTCTCAAGTCGGTTTATTTTTCAGTTTTCCATAATAACTGATTCATTCTCCTTTAAAATGGATGTCATTCTCTCAAATTTAAGAAAACATTTCCTTTCTTTCCCTCAAAATGCTTCGACAAAAATCTACAAAGCTAGGTGTGAAAGACTGAGACTGTTAATTCACATGGGCATCCCAGAAGATATACGTTGGATAAGCAAAGCAAATGTTCATTTAGCTAGTGAATCTTCAGATTCATTTGTCGCATACATACCGGGTCTCGATAAAAGTTCTTATTCTAAACAAAGAAGAGTGAAAAGAATATAAATTTGTCACAAGTGTGCGCGATGAAATTGTAACACGCGATGTCATTCTTTGGGAATGGTTTCCGTAAATCGAGAAGATAAAATATTCTTCACTAAGAATGAATTGAGTAAGGAGTCATTAGATGATATCTTATTGACTTTTGAGATGCATTCTTATGGAGTTGTGCATCGTGAACTTCTTAATTTGTGGAATCTTTTCAGGGATGAGCAAGAGCGTTATAGTCTTGGGAATCTGACTCAAAAAGACCCTATTTTCTAATTTATAAGAAAATTGGATGATAAGTTTATCCTCGACTCATAGAAGGCGTTTAAGCCGTTACTAGACATAAAACCAGAGGAAGATGTGAGCCACAATCACAACAACATGTCTATATATTATCTTGTACATCTTCAAAAAAAAAAAGAAGAAGATGGAGAAATTTTGGTTGTACTTGGTCTTTAATTAGATTAGGAGCCTCGGGTAGATGCTCGTCCCGTTGTTGACTCAGGTGGACCTTCGCACGCCAATCTGTAAATAACGTTAGTGTGTCATACTCTGTAGAGAGTCAGGTAAGCATTCTCAAGTTTTAACTATAGGCTCTGCTTTCTGATGGACAGATAGAAGTGTCCCGTGTTTGCATTCTCGCGTGATAATGCCTCTGAGCTCAATTCCTGGTATTGATTTATTGGGTTCCTGAGCATAGCTCTACTGGCTGTGGTCACTGGTCATCGTATTCAAATTTTCTCTCTTTAACTAGAGGGACGATGCATAGGTTGGGATATCCCACAAATAGGAAGAGTGCCTTAAGTCTGAAATTCCTTAAGGGAATTTGATGTCTCTTTCAAGGGGTGGTAAGATTGTGAAGGCTACTGCACTCATGACTCGTAGTATAAAGATATGCCATAAAAAATGTTCATGAATGTATGCCATCATTTATTGTTATAATTTTATCTTTATATGATTTTGTTGTATTTTGGTTTTGGATAGACGATCCTTTGAGCGGGGTCCTTCAGGGGTTTCTAGGCTTCTTTACCCTGATGTTTTTCTTGAAGTCAAAAATAAAAATAAAAATATAAAAAAAATAAAAATACTGTATTTTTTAATTTCATACTTTTCTGACAACAACCAACCTACTCATATAGGTGCTATCATTACCTTTTTCTATTCTCTTCCCTATTTAAACACTCCATTTTCTTCACTTTCCTCTAACTCATAATCATTCAAAGGGAGTGTGAGTGCAGAAATAGAGGAATCATCTTTTTCTGCTCGTAGACTTACCAGTATCTGTGTATTTTGTGGGACAAGTTATGGGAAGGGTTTAGAGTTTGTAAATGTAGCAAGCATTGTTGGTAGAACACTTGCTGCGAAGAACATTCGTGTAGTATATGAGGGAGGTATCATTGGGTTAATGTGGGCTGTATAACTTTCTACACATCTAAGAGGTGGTCAAGTTTTAGGTATCATTCCTGAACCTTTAACTCAAAGGAACATCATTGGAAAGACAATTGGGTTGGAACTTCAAGTATCATCTATGCATGGATGAATGAAGGCAATGCTTGAAAACTCTGATGCATTCATTGTCTTATCAGGTGGTTTTGGTACTTTAAAAGAAGTTTTTCAAATTATATCTTGGGCTCAACTGAACATCCACCATAAACCCATAGGTTTGTTGAATGTTAATAATTTCTTTGATAATTTGTTATCTTTTGTTGACCATATTTTGGAACAGAAATTTATCACACCTTCAGCAAGACGACTCCTTATCACTGCTTCCACTATTAATGAGTTGATTGATAAATTAGAAGCTTTTGTTTATGAACCTGATCTAGTAACAGCTCAGATAGATTGGTCAGAAGAAAGCGGTGAGGGAAGCAGTGTGAAAAGCAAGCCATATCAGACACTCCAACTATTTAAATAATTACAAGCTTTGGTTTTATTTATTGTACTTTGTTTCTGTTTAAATTTGTGTCAGGTTTTTCTTCCAGTAATTACTACAACAGGTAATGTCTTCTATCCTTTACTTATCTATGTTTTAACATTGTGGATAATGTTGTGATCTGGTTGGGGGGGAAGGACAGTTGTTCAAAAAAAAATTAGGAAGTATGATATGATTGTCAATAACTTACTAAACCAGTTAAGGATGGCAGAGTAAAGAATAAATTTTACTCTTGAGACGCATCTTAGTTGGGATAGATAACTTTGTTGTGTGGAAATAGCAATTCAAATTCAGGGAAATTTGCATAATTGAGTAAATTGTCTTCTTTCTTAAAAATCACATGCTTAGTTATAGATGTTGAATTGGTGGACTGAAAATGATAGAATTATGGCTTATGAGATTTTGAGCCTATTGATGAATGGATTGAACATTTGTACCATTTTCTTCTTTCTTGTGTGATTTTCACTCATGGAATTGTTACTCTAAACTTGCTTTGATTTTTTTTTAGACTACATTTTCATATGCATACATAAACATGATTGAGACATTTTTCTTGAAATAGCTACTTTAACCAAAAATCCAAGAATGAATGGCGCATAAAAAGGCAGCCTTGCTCAGTAGCATATTGTCTCAATATGATATCAAGCACTTTTATGACTTCTTAGAAATTCTCTGATTCTTGCCAATGTCAAGCATTGAAAATGGCCTATTTCCCTTTCCCGTTGCTTAACCCCTTTGAGCTTATTCGACCATTCTTTGTTTCAAACTCATTATGTGCCTTAAATGAAAAATCATGTTCTTACCTAGCCTTAGGGAATAAGAGAACATTAACATTTTCATTGGATGAGTTTTTGAACAAGTGTGAGAGTGTGTGTGCAGAATGGTTCAAAAAAAATATTTAATTAAAAAAATGTATATATTATGATCATCTTGTAATAAAAAATAAAAAAAATAAAAAAATAAAAAAATGTGTAAATAAGGGCCAGTAAGGCAATAAAGGAAAGGAAAAGAATATGTAAAGGGAATTTGTATTAGGTAGAGTCAGGATGAACTTTCATGCTTGTTTAATATTCTCTGGTATTTAACTTGCCATATCCATATTACCTCCTCCTTTACCTTGACCCTATTACAACCTTGAATAAAGTCCTCATGATTTATGTGTGCATGTGTTCTGAGTAGTGGAGAAGTAGAAGATAAGCAAGCTTATGGTAGTGCAATTTTCATTGGTTGAATTGAGTGAAATACCTACCTTTTAAATACTTGAGGGATTGAGAATGATTCTTATGAAGATCTATCATTCTTGACTCATGCTTTTCAATTAAAGTTTCCTTACTTGTTGGTTTGAGATGTGAAGAAACGTTACCTCATAAATGTTTTGATCCCTTGAATGATTGATTGCTCTTCATTCTTAAATATTATTAGAAATTGAGTCTTTTAGAGTGTTTAGCTTTTGACTCTGTGTCATTTTTTTTTTCATAGTTTTGATCTTGTGTGTTTTACCCAGGAGTGCAAAAAGCTAAGTGTGGGAGAATTTGATAATCATATATTTGATACATTAATAAACCCTCTTTTTTAGTCATTTACACTCTCCATGTACTTAATTGATTGAGCTTGGTGATGCGGATTAAAAGTTACAAACCCAAGTGTAGGTTGTTTCAAGTAATAAATTCTCGGGAGTCCGAGGGCGATCCACAGGGAATTGATGAAGAAAAATTTATGACGTAAGGAAAATATTTTGTTACAATAATAAAGATGATAAATAAAATTGTTCACAAGTAAAAAGGAATTACTTGGGTTAGGAGATCCACTCTTAGTAAATAAATTAAGGATAAGATTAATTATTTTATAACTTAATTAGAATCCACAAATAACGAAGGTTCTAATTGAAAAATACAATATTCAAAGTTCATTAAAAATTATATACGTAATTATATTATGATTCCTTTAATCATCTATTAACACCACCACTCATAAATGGGATTAAGCATTCATTGTGCCAAAATCTTGTCTACAACAAATCAAGATCTCCACTTTACAAGGAGAGTTTCTAATACCAACACTTGTAATGGGTTCAAGCATTCATTGTGCTAATCTCTTATCTACAACAAATCAAGAACTCCATTTTACAAGGAGGGTTTCTAAATTGATTGGAAACAAAATACAATACGTATAATGACTACTTGAAAATATATCATTTAAGCACAAAAAAGAAATTAATCTAACTTTTTTTTCATTACCAAGAGTTTCACTCTTTCACCCAAGCAAAATAAAACTTAGTTACTCATAGACAAGAAGAAAGGAAGAGAGAAGAAAAAGAAGAAGAACATAACTTCAATTTAGAACAAAAGAAAACTACAAGAAGATAATCAAACAACAAAATAACATGAATTTGACATCTAACACCTAAGCCTCCTAAATGATCAGCCAATACTCCCTTTTATAGAGGATTAGGGATACAAAATGATAAGGGGGCTGAGTCATGAGTGAGTGAATGAGTGGAAAATGAGTGAAAAATGCCAAATGACTTTTGAATAGTGGAAAATTATGGAGATTCTTTGTCTCCGAAATCATTTAGCTCTAAAGTCATTGCATTCATCATTTTTTCATCAAGTGGTCTTCATAAAAGTTATAGGCCTAGATCTTAGATTTCAAATGTCGTTAGTTTGAGCCTAAAATCATTCCTACAACTCAAGATGTGGTCTGATTACTGCATACTGCTCAGGCTCAGTGACAGCTCCTCTATTCTGACTTCCAAGCCTAATATGACCTATTAAACCTCAGATTCTAGAAAAGTATTCAAAATAAAAGTTGCAAATTTGGGTCTTAAATATCAACCATCAAAATTTTAGCCCATTTGACATCCTATAACCCGAGCTATGTCATGAATAGTATGCATAGGTCAAGCTGTCAGGATCAGCACCCTAGTTCTTACTTCAACTCTAATTTTAGTTATCCAAACGTATGATTAGGCCTTTGCGGTATTAATAAAAGTTGTAGAGCTCTCTCTTAGCTTTCAAATGCCACTAGAATCACCTCAAAAGACTACCTACATCCCAAGATATGGCCCAAATACAGAAATAGTATAAGATGTAAATTATACTAAAAAATTCAATTAAGTCTAATTTGAGTTCAAACTTACAAAACATAATCAAACTCAATCAATTAAGTACATGGAGAGTGTAAATAACTAAAAATGAGGGTTTATTAATGTATCAAATATGTGATTGTCAAATTCCCTCACACTTAACTTTTTGCACTCCTAGGCAAAACACACAAGACCAAAACTAAAAAAAAAAAAATAGACTCAAAAGCTAAACACTCTAAAAGGCTCAATTTCCAATAATATTTAAGAATAAAGAGTAACCAATCATTCAAGTAATCAAAACATTTATGAGATAACGTTTCTTCACATCTCAAACCAACAAGTAAGAAAACTTTAATTGAAAAGCATGAGTCAAGAATGATAGATCTTCACAAGATTCACTCTCAATCCCTCAAGTGTTTAAAAGGTAGGTATTTCACTCTATTCAACCCATAAAAATTACACTACCATAAGCTTGCTTATCTTCTACTTCTCCACTACTCAGAACACATGCACACACAAATCATGATAACTTTATTCAAGGTTGTAATGGGGTCAAGGTAAAGGAGAAGGTAATATGGATATGACAAGTTAAATATCAAAGAGAATAAAAGAACATGAGAGCTGAGTTCAATTAACAAGTATGAAAGTTCATCCCAACTCCACTTACTACAAATTCCCTTTATATATTTTTTTTCTTTCCTTTATTGCCTTGTTGACCCTTCTTTGCACAA
Source organism: Ormosia semicastrata (assembly GCA_029884595.1). Lineage (NCBI taxonomy): Eukaryota > Viridiplantae > Streptophyta > Magnoliopsida > Fabales > Fabaceae > Ormosia > Ormosia semicastrata. Next base: position 47,935,091 of record JAQQTO010000053.1, on the reverse strand, counting down.
TTTTTTTTTATTTTTTTATTTTTTTTTACAGATGAACATAATATATACATTTATGCAACTTTTTTTTTTTAACCATTCTACACACACACCCCCACACTTGTTCAAGAACTCATCCAATGACAAAGCTAATATTCTTTTATTCCCTAAGGCCAGGTAAGAACATGGTTTTTCATTTAAGGCACATAATGAGTTTGAAATAAAGAATGGTCAAATAAGCTCAAAGGGGTTAAGCAAGGGGAAATAGGTAATTTCTAATGCTTTACGTTGGCAAAAATCAGAGAATTTACAAGAAATCATAAGAGTGCTTGATATCATATTAGGAATCAGAGAATTTCCAAGAAGTCATAAGAGTGCTTGATATCATATTGAGACAATATGCTGCTAAGCAATGGCTATTTGATTAAAGTAGCTATTTCAAGAAAAATGTCTCAATCATATTTATGTATACATCTGAAAATGTAGTCTCAAAAAGAATCAAAGCAAGTTCTAGAGTAACAATTTCATGAGTGAAATTCACACAAAAAAGAAGAGAATGGTACAAATGTTCAATCCATTCATCAATAGGCTCAAAATCTCACAAGACATAATTCTATCATTCTCAGTCCACCAATTCAACATCCATAACCAAGCATGTGAATTTTAAGAAAGAAGACAATTTACTAAATCATGCAAATTTTCTTGAATTTGAATTGCTACTTCCACACAAAGTAGTTATCTACCCCAACTAAGATGCGTCTCAAGAGTAAAATTTACTCCTTACTCTGCCATCCTTAATTAGTTTAGTAAGTTACTGACAAACATATAAAGACAACAAATATATTAATACACACACTTCCTAATTTTTTTTTGGTTTTTTTATTTTACACAACTATCCTTCCCCCCAACCAGATCACAAATTTGTCCTCAATGTGAAAACATAGATAGGTAAATGATAGAAGATAGTACCTGTTGTTGCAAATACTGAAAAGAGAAATCTGACACAAATTTAAACAGAAACAAAGTATAATGAATACAACTAAAGCTTGTAATTATTTAAATAATTGGAGTGTTTGGCATGACTTACTTTTCATACTGCTTCCCTCACCTCTTCTTTCTGACCAATCGATCTGAGCTGTTATTGGATCAGGTTCATAAACAAAAGTTTCTAATTTATCAATCAATTCATCAACAGTGGAAGCGGAGATAAGGAGTCGTTTTGTGAAGTTGTGATAAATTTCTGTTCCACAACATGGCCAAGAAAAAATAACAAAAGATCAAAAAAATTATTAACATTCAACAAATCTATGGGCTTATGGTGGATGTTCAGTTGGGCCCAAGAGACAATTTGAAAAACTTATTCCAAAGTACCAAAACCACCAGGTAAGGCTATGAATGCATCAGAGTTTTTAAGCATTGCTTTCATTCATCCATGCATAGATGATACTTGAAGTTCCAGTCTAATTATTTTTCTAATAATGTTCCTTCGAGTTAAAGGTTCAGGAATGATACCTAAAATTTGATCACTTCTTACAAATGTAGAAAGTGATACAGCCTCCATTAACTCAATGCTACCTCCCCCATATACTACACTAATGTTTTTCGCAGCAAGTGTTCTACCAATAGTGCTTGCTGCATTTACAAACTCTAAACTTTTTCCATAACTTGTCCCATAAAATACACAGATACTGGCAAATCTACGAACAGAAGAAGAAGCTTCCTCCATTTCTACACTCACATTCTCTTTGAATGATTATGAGTTACAGAAAAGTGAAGAAAATGGAGTGTTTAAATAGGGAAGAGAATAGAAAAAGTAATAATAGCTCCTGTATGGGTAAGTTGACTGTTGTCAGAAAAGTTTGAATTTAAGAAACTTTTTTTATAATTTTTTAATTTTTTTAATTTTTTTTAAACTTCAAGAAAACCATCAGGGTGAAGAAGTCTAGAAACCCCTAAAGGACCCTGCCCAAAGGATCGTCTATCCAAAACCAAAATACAACAAAATCAAACAAAGATAAAATTAAAACAACAAATGATGGTATACCTTTTATGTACAGTTTTCATGGCGTATCTTTATACTACTCGCCATGAGTGTAGTAATACCAAGACGGCTCAGCCAATCTGGGAATTCTTCTCCTTCCCGCTTGTTTGAAGAAAAAAGAATAAAGAAACCATTGTGGGTTTCCATCTTGGGTTTAGAACCTAGAGAGCTCACACTTGGGTTCGTAACATCAACAAAGATGCTAAAATCTGAATCCCGCAATATCTAAGATCTAGAACACTCCATCCCAGGGCGCTGAGAGTCCCTTTTAATAAAAGAGAGGATCAAGCTCAGATGTCTCATACGCTTTGGCAGCTGCGGGTTACTTCTCACTAATAATCAAAGTGGGACGCTTCTATCTGTCCATCAACTCCACAGTGCCTAGATGATGAACATTAGGTTGTGGAGTGCAGTTCTCTACAGAGCATGGCACACGAACCTTATTTTCGGACCGGCATGCGATGGTCCACCCGAGTCAATGACAGGGCTGCTGCTGGCAGAGGCTCCTAATTTAATTAAAGACCAAGTACAACCGAAGTTTTGCCCTTTTTTTATTCTTTTTTATTTCATTTATTTCTTTTTTTTTCTCTTTTTTTTTGAAGATGTACAAGATAATATATACATGTTGTTGTGATTATGGCTCACATTTTCCTCTAGTTTTACGTCCAGTAATGACTTAAACGCCTTCTATGAGTCGAGGATAAGCTTCCCATCCAATTTTCTTATAAATTGGCAAACAGAGTCTTTTAAAGTCAAATTCCCAAGACTGTAACGCTATTGCTCGTCCTTGAATAGATTCCACAAACTAAGAAGTTCACGATGCACAACTCCACAAGAATGCGTCTCAAGAGTCAATAAGATATCATCTAATGACTCCTTACTCAATCCATTCTTAATAAAGTAAATTTTATCTTCTTGATTTGCAAAAATCATTTCCAAAGAACGACATCGCGTGTTGCAATTCCATCGTGCACATTTGTAACAAACTTGCATTCTTTTTACTCTTCTCCTTTTTTAATACGAACTTTTACCGAGACCTGTCATGTATGGGACAAATGAATCTGAAGATTCACCAGCTAAACGAACCTTTGCTTCGATTATCCTGCATATATCTTCTGGGATGCCCTTGTACATTAACAGTCTCAGTCTTTCATACTTAACTTTGTAGATTTTGGTTAGAGCATTTTTAGGAACAGAAGGGAAATGCGTTCTTAGATTTGGGAGAATGACATCCATTTTGAAGGAGAAGGAATCAGTTATTATGGGAAACTGAAAAATAAAATGACTTGAGAGTCACGGAGTACCGTTATCCGCTACTTAACCGAGAACACAAAGAACTGCAAAAAGAAAGAAACAAAATTAAAATAAATTCCACTCATAACAAGGATTAGAAAATGAGATAGATTCTACCTCAACAACTTAATGTTCCAGCAATGGTTTGAGTCTTTGTCCATTGACCTTAAATACATTACCATTCCTAGGGTTCTCAATGTCTATGGCCCCATGAGGATACACATGTTTGACAATAAAAGGACCAATCCACCTAGATCTCAATTTTCTAAGGAATAGGTGAAGACGAGAATTATAAAGCAGAACTTTTTAACCAATTTCAAAAAATTCTCTCAAAATTGATTTGTCATGAAAAGCTTTTGTTCTAACTTTATAAATCTTTAAGTTTTCATATGCATCATTTCTCAATTCCTCAAGTTCATTCAATTGCAATTTGCGTAACTTCAAAGCATCATTAAGATTTGAGTTGAAAGCTTTAATGGCCCAAAATGCTTTATGCTCCAGTTCTACAGGCAAGTGACAAGGTTTTCCATAGACTAACTGATAGGGTGACATGCCTAAAGATGTTTTGAAAGCAGTACGGTAAGCCCAAAGTGCATCATTTAATCTTAAAGACCAATCTTTACGATTTGAGTTAACTATTTTTTTCAAAATTTGTTTAATCTCCCTATTTGCTAATTCTACTTGTCCACTTGTCTGAGGGTGATAAGGGGTAGCAATTTTGTGTGTGATGCCATATTTCTTCATTAAAGATTCAAATGGTTTATTACAAAAATATTTTTTCCCATCACTAATGATAGCTCGAGGGATTCTAAATCGACTCAAAACATTTTCTTTTAAAAAATTAAGAACAGTTTTGTGATCATTATGTCGACATAGAATTGCCTCAATCTATTTTGAGACATAATCAACTGCAACCAAAATATACACAAATCCAAATGATGATGGAAATGGACCCATGAAATCAATTCCCCAACAATAAAAAATTTCAATGATAATGATAGGGTTCAAAGGCATCATGTCTCTTTTAGAAATGGAACCTAATTTCTGACAACTTTCATAATTTTTGCAAAAAATATAGCTGTCCTTAAATAATGTGGGCCAATAAAATCCACACTACAAGATTTTTGCAGCTATTTTCTTTGAAGAAAAATGACATCCATATGCTTCTGAATGACAAAATTTAATGACACTACTTACCTTACTGTCGGGTACACATCTTCGAAAGATTTGATCAGGACAATATTTGAACAAATATGTGTCATCCTAATAGAAATTTTTTACCTCAGTCAAAAACTTTTTTTTGTCTTGATGCGTCCATTGAGGCAGCATCTTATATGTTACAAGAAAACTGACAATGTTAGCAAACCAAGGCATGAAATTGATAGAAAATAAAAATTCATCGGGAAAAGAATCATTGATAGGTGTGCTATCAAAAGATGAGTCTGTTGTAAGTCTGGACAAATGATCTGCAACAATATTTTTGGCTCATTTCTTGTCTTTTATTGTGATGTTGAATTCTTGAAGTAACAAGATCCACCGTATCAACCTAGGTTTGGCATCTTACTTAGACATTAAATATCTAACAGCAACATGATAAGTGAAAATAATAGTAGAAGAACCAATTAAATAAGCTCAAAATTTGTCCAATGCAAAAATTACAGCAAGTAGTTTTTTTTCAGTAGTGGTGTAATTCATTTGTACACTATTCAAAGTTCGACTTGCGTAATAAATTACATGAGGCTTACCTTCCTTTCTTTGGCCTAAAACAGCACCAACAATAAAATCACTAGCATCACACATCAACCCAAAAGACAAAGACCAGTCAAGGGATTGCATGATAGAAGCAGATGTCAAAAGACCAATTAATTTTTTAAAAAATTTCTGACAATCTTAGGTCCAATCAAATGGTGTATCTTTTGCTAGAAGATTACATAATGGTCTAGATATGGCATTAAAGTCCTTTACGAATCTTCTGTAAAATCCTGCATGTCCTAAAAAGGAATGAACTTCTCTGACTATTTTTGGAAAAAACAAATGAGCAATTAATTCAACTTTGGCCTTATCAACGTCAATTCCTTTAGAAGATATCACATGATCTAACACTATTCCTGAAGTAACCATGTAATGACATTTTTCTCAATTTAACATAAATCATTTTTCTTCGCATCTTTTAAGAACTTTTCCCAAATTATCAAGACAATTTTCAAAAGAATTTCTAAAAACTGTCAGGTCATCCATGAAAACCTCTAAATAATGTTCAATCATGTCACTGAAAATAATTAGCATGCATCTTTGAAAAGTTACCGGAGCATTACAAAGACTAAAAGACATTCTTCTATATGCAAAAGGGCCAAATGAGCAAGTAAAAGTGGTCTTTTCTTGATCCTCCAATGTAATTGGTATTTGATTATACCCTGAATAACCATCAAGAAAACAATAGTACGGATGTCCTGCTACTCTTTCCAAAATTTGATCAAGAAATGGCAAGGGAAAATGAACTTTCCTAGTGGCTGCATTCAATTTTATAAAATCAATACACATATGCCAACTAGATGAGACTTGAGTAGGTATTAATTCACCTTTTTCATTTTCAACCACTGTTATTCCAGATTTCTTAAGCACAACTTGTATAGGGCTTACCCACTGGCTATCAGAGATAGGATAGATAATTCCAACATCAAGTAATTTAAGAACTTCAGCTCTAACTACCTCTTTCATGTGTGGATTTAATCTTCTTTGAGGTTATTGAGATATTTTAGCATTATCCTCTAAATGTATTCTATGTGTACAAATTAATGGATTAATGTCTTTTATATCCTTTAATGTCAATCCATTTGCACTTTTATGCATTTTAAGTACTTCTATCAACATACCTTCTTGTTCTTTGATCAGGGATGAGGAAATTACCACTAGAAAGCTTCGTTCTTCTCCCAAAAATGTGTACTTCAACCCAGCAGGTAATGACTTTAGTTCCAGTGTAGGTACTTCTTCATGGGTATCATTATTCATGATTTTTAGCTCTTCGAATCTGGGATTCCATCCTTTGTATTCCATTTCCTGTGTACAATCAAGCAAAGAGCATATTTCAAAAATATTATCATCTAATTGTGTAGCCGAATTAAATAAATTAATTAAATAAATTTCTAATGGGTCAGAAGAACTCCTGATTTGAATATGGTCATTTATAATGGCCTCAATCTCTTCAATTTCTTCCTTTTCATCATAAACTTCTTGCGGTTGCTTGCACATGTTGAAAACATTAAGCTCTAGTGTCATATTTTCAAATGTTAGTTTCACCACTCCATTTCTGCATTTTATCAAAGCATTAGATGTTGCTAAAAATAGACGACCTAAAATAATAGAAATTGACTTGCTACTATTTTCCATAGGTTCAGTTTCTAAGACAATAAAATCCACAGGATATATGAATTTATCAACTTGTACTAACACATCTTCCACTATTTTTTTTTTTGGAATCTTAATTGATCTATCAGCAAGTAGAAGAGTTACAGAAGTTAGTTTTAACTCACCTAGGTTGAGTTGCAGATAAACTGAATATAGAAGTAAATTAACACTAGCACCAAGATCAAGTAAAACTCGTTCAATTTTATGTTCACCAATAATGCATGAAGCTGTAGGACAACCAGGGTCTTTATATTTCAACGCATTATTGTTCTGAATAATAGAACTTACCTATTCAGTCAAAAAAGCATTTTTTTTCACATTATGTTTCTTTTTAATAGTGCACAAGTCTTTCAAAAATTTGGCATAACAAGGAATTTGTTTGATAGCATCTAACAGAGGAATATTGACCTTCACTTGTTTAAGGATTTCAAAAATGTCACTGTTATGGTTTACTTTACTTGAATTGTTTAATGCTTGAGGATATGGAGGAGAAGGCGAGGGTTTGGTCTCCTTTTGGCTAGGTGGCTTATCAACTCCTTCCTCATCTTTGGGACTTGACTCATCATTTTTCTCAGAAGGGTCAGGAATTTGTTTTCAACAACCTTTCCACTCCTAAGAACTATCACTGACTTAACTTGATTTATTTGTTGGCTTTCTGAACTACCCTCATTTAGGCTATACTGATTCTTGAGATTTGGTTGAGGTTGAGAGGGAATTTTCCTTTCTCGTGAATGGCAAGTGTAGAAGAAAGTTTAGCAATAGTGTCTTTTATGTCAATCATGACTTGAGTGTTTTGGTTATTAATGGCCTCTTGCTTTTTCATGAATGCATGCAATGTTCGCTCAAGGTTTTTCCTATATGGTGGTACATAAGGTGCATATCCTTGAGAATTTTGAAAGTCCTGCTGTGCCTGAGGAGGTGGTAGTTGCATGAATTGTGCTTGATTGTTGGTCCTCCACCTGAAGTTCGGGTGATTTCTCCATCCCGGATTGTATGTATCTGAAAAAGAAGAAGTGAATGGCTTTTTAAAAATTTTCATTGCATTTACTTGCTCATGCACAACTTCTTTAAAAATAGAAATTTTTAAATATTCATTTGTTGAGTGTCCCAATTCATCACAAATGCTACAAATTTCTTCATTTTGCACAGATTAGATTTCTTTTACTTTCCCTAATTCCATGACTTCAACATTTCTAGCCAAACTAGTAAACCTAGCATTTATATCTTCTTCTTGACTAAGATGATATTTTCCTTTGCTAGCATTTGCAAGGTTATATCTAATTGAATTTTTAGAAGGATTAGTATCATGCCAAGATTGATAATTTTTAGCCAAATGGTCTAAATAGTCTAAAGTTTCTTCAGGTTCTTTATCAAGAAACTCACTATTGCACATTGTTTCCATAAATTGTTTAGTTTTGGATGTTAACCCTTCATAAAAGAAGCTTATAGTGCACCATTTTTCAAAACCATGGTGTGGGCAAGAATTCAACAAATCTTTAAAACGTTCCCAACTTTGAAAATATGCTTCATTTGAGTTTTGGGAAAAATTTTGGATTTGTCTTTTCAAAGCATTGGTTTTATGTGTTGAAAAAAATTTCTTTAAAAACTCACCTTGCATTTATTGCTATGTGCCAATTGATCTTGGTTTCAAAGCGTTAAACTAAGTTTTTGCTTTATCTTTCAAAGAAAAATGAAACAATTTAAGCTTAACAACCTCTTCAATGCAAGTTTAATCATGAAAAGCAGTACATACTTCCTCAAATTCTTTTAGATGTAAATATGGGCTTTCAGATTCTAAACCATGAAAATTAGGAAGTAAAGAAATTATACATGGCTTGAATCTAAAATTGTTAGCATTGAGTGGAAAGATAAAACATGATGGACTAGAATTTCAAGATGGTTGCAAATACTCATGCATGGTTCGTAATGGTTAATTTTTATGTTCATCATGCACACTTTCGTTTTCAGCCATTGTGTTTGAATGTGTGTGATTGTGATTCAGACAAATCAATATGTAAAGTACTAGGATTAACTTTAACTAAATGACTAGAATTTAAATCACGATACCAATTAAGTATAAACAAGTAACTTAAAATATAAAATAAAATATACTAGCTAGCAGTATAAACTGTCCATTAAATATTAATAAAGATGTGGTATAAACCAGCCACCAAATATATATTAACAAGGGTGTGGTATAAATCAGCCACTAAATATATATTAACACTTAGTAAATAAATATTAACAAAGATGTGGTATAAACTAACTACCAAATAAGTTAATAAGTAGAAAAATTAAAAACTTAGTATGCGAGATAAATTAAAATATTAGAAGCAAGTAAATTAAAATGTTAAAAGCGAGATAAAGTAAAAAGTTAGATAGTTAGTAAGCAAGAAAATTAAAAAAGTTAGTAGGTTAGTAAGTTAGAAAGTTAGAAATAAAATACAGAAAATAAAGTATAGAAATTAAAGTGTAGAAAATGAAGTGCAAAAAGTAAATTTAAAATATGAAAACCAGAGAATCGGCAAAGTCGATTTTTTGCTCAATGAGAGAGAAGAGAAGAAGAAAGATTATTTCATTAATGATTAAAGATTACAGAGAGATTAGAGAGAGTTTCCTTCACTAGGTTAGTACATTAGTAAGTAGAAAGAAAAAAAAAAAAGAGTAAATATATATATATATATATATATATATATATATATATATATATATATATATATATATATATATATATATAAGATCCATAGGAAAAAAAATATAAATATATATATACAAAACATTTACACCATAAATTTGTTCTTCAAATCAAGTCCCCGGTAACGGTACCAAAAACTTGATGCAGATTAAAAGTTGCAAACCCAAGTGCAAGTTATGTCAAGTAATAAATTCTCGAGAGTCCGAGGTCGATCCACAGGGAATTGATGAAGAAAAATTTATTTGATATAAGGAAAATATTTTGTTACAACAATAAAGATGATAAATAAAATTGTTCACAAGTAAAAAGGAATTGCTTAGGTTAGGAGATCCACTCTTGGTAAATAAATTAAGGATAAGATTAATTCTTTTATAACTCAATTAGAATCCACATATAACGAAGGTTCCAATTGAAAAATACAACGTTCAAAGTTCATTAAAAATTATATACGTAATTATATTATTATTCCTTTAATCATCTATTCACACCACCACTCATAAATGAGATCAAACATTCATTGTGCCAAAATCTTGTTTACAACAAATCAAGATCTCCACTTTATAAGGAGAGTTTCTAACACCAACACTTGTAAATGGGTTCAAGCATTTATTGTGTCAATATCTTGTTTACAACAAATCAAGAACTCCACTTTATAAGGAGGGTTTCTAAATTGATTGGAAACAAAATACAATACGTATAATGACCACTTGAAAATATATCATTTAAGCACAAAAGAGAAATTAATCTAACCTTTTTTTCATTACCAAGAACTTTACTCTTTCACCCAAGCAAAATGAAACTTATTTACTCATAGACAAGAAGAAAGGAAGAGAGAAGAAGAAGAAGAAGAAGAACATAACTTCAATTTAGAACAAAAGAAAACTACAAGAAGATAATCAAACAACAAAATAACATGAATTTGACATCTAACACCTAAGCCTCCTAAATAATCAGCTAATGCTCCCTTTTATAGAGGATTAAGGATACAAAATGATAAGGAGGCTGAGTCATGAGTGAGTGGATGAGTGAAAAATGCCAAATAACTTTTGATGAGTGGAAAATTATAGAGATTCTTTGTCTCCGAAATCATTTAGCTCTAAAGTCATTGCATTTGTCATTTTTTCACTAAGTGATCTTCATAAAAATTGTAGGCCTGGATCTTAGCTTTCAAATGCCATTAGTTTGAGCCCAAAATCATGCCTACAACTCAGGATATGGTCTGATTACTGCATACTGCTCAAGCCCAGTGACAGCTCCTCTGTTCTGACTTTCAAGCTCAATATGACTCATTAGACCTCAGATTCTGGACAAGTGTTCAACATGAAAGTTGTGGATTTGAGTCTTAACTATCAACCATCAAATTTTTAGCCCATTTGAAATCCTACAGCCCGAGTTATGTCATGAACAGTATGCATAGGTCAACCTGTCAAGATCAGCACCCTAGTTCTTACTTCAACTCTAATTTTAGTTTTCCAAACGTATGATTAGACCTTTGAGGTATTAATGAAAGTTGTAGATCTCTCTCTTATCTTTCAAATGCTACTAGAATCACCTCAAAAGACTACTACATCCCAAGATATGGCCCAAATATAGAAATAGTGTAAGACGTAAATCATGTTGAAAAATTCAATTAAGTCCAATTTGAGTCCAAACTTACAAAACATAACCAAACTCAATCAATTAAGTACACGGAGAGTGTAAACAACTAAAAATAATGGTTTATTAATGTATCAAATATATGATTATCACTTGGTTATATTTTGTAAGTTTGAACTCAAATTGGACTTAATTGATTTTTTTCAGCAAGATTTACATCTTACACTGTTTCTGTATTTGGGTTATATCTTGAGTTTTAAATGTCTAATAATTATGTATATTACCTTGTAGAAAAGATAAGAGAGAGCTCGACAACTTTTATGAGAGTTCTAGGTAAAAATCAGACATCTAATGGAACTAATTAGGCTTGGAATTTAGAATACGGGCTTTGTGATTAGAACCTGAATAGTGTACAGTAATTAGAGCATAACTCAGGATGCAAGAACTTAATTGGGATGAAATTTTGGCATTTACAAGTTAATACTCATATCTACAACTTTCATGAAGAACACAAGACTCATTTCGGATTTCTTAGAGGTCATATTAGGCTTCCAAGTTAGAATAGAGGAACTGTAGCTAGGCCTGAACAGTATGTAGTAATCAAACCATATCTCAAGTTGTAGGAATGATTTTGGGCTCAAACTAACGGCATTTGAAAGGTAAGATCCAGGCCTACAATTGCATGAAGACCATTTTTTAATTCTCTGATGCATTCAATGAGTTCAGCACTGAATGATTTCAGAGATAAAGAATCTCAATAATTTTCCACTTATCAAAAGTCATTTGGCATTTTTCACTCATTTTTCACTCATTCACTCACTTATGAATCAGTGTCCTTATCATTTTATATTCTTAATCCTCTATAAAAGGGATCCTTGGCTAATCATTTAAAAGTCTTGGTCTTAAAGATCAAGATCATGCTATTGTGTTTGTTTATCTTGTTATAGTTTTCTTTTGTTCTAAATTGAAGTTATGTTCTTCTTCTTCTTCTTCTTCTCTCTTTTTTTCTTCTTGTCTATGAGTAACTAATTTTCATTTTACTTAGGTGAAAGGGTGAAGTTTTTGGTAATAAGTTAAGGTTAGATTAATTTCTTTCTTGTGTTTAAATGATATATTTTCAAGTAGTCATTATATATATTGTATTTTGTTTTCAATCAATTTAGAAACCCTCCTTGTAAAGTGGTGATCTTGATTTGTTGTAGACAAGATATTGACACAATGAATGCTTGAGCTCATTTATAAGTGGTGGTGTTAATAAATAATTAAGGGAATCATAATATAATTACGTATATAATCTTAAAAGAACGTTGAATGTTGTATTTTTCGATTGGAACCTCCATTATGCGTGGATTCTAATTGAGTTATAAAAAAATTAATCTTGTCCTTAATTTACTCACCAAGAGTGGATCTCCTAACTCAAGTAAATCTTTTTTATTTATGACTAAGTTTTGTCACTTTTATTATTGTGACAAAATATTTACTTTACGTCAAAGAATTTTTCTTCACCAATTCCCTGTGGATCAACCTCGGACTCCCGAGAATTTATTACTTGAAACAACCTGCACTTGAATTTGTAACTTTTAATCCACATCACAAAGAAGATCATTTGTTAAGTTGATAAAGTTCAAGATCCACATTAGAAGATTCCTGGTGAACATAGAAAGTTCACTCTGAGAAGGTCCTAAGAAGGTTTTGAGAAAGTTTAACAGAAAACTAGAAAAATGAAGACCTCTCATAGAGCAAGATCCAACATCAAAACATATATTAAGGAGCAGTTTCAACCACCTGATTCGTCAAGGAATGTCATCAAGTGGTGTTATCAACACAGATGATAAGATTGAAGCATAATAGGCAATGAAAATGTTAGCTGAGAAATTTGGTTGAGAAGATTGGTCATGAGAAAGCTTAGGATGAAACTTTTCACTAACTGACACTTAAATTACAAATGCTGACTCATCTAAAGATGATAACTCCAATGGATACCTACTCGTACCTAACTTAGATTAATCTGTAATAGGTGTGCATTTTAGCTCTGTAAATCATCGTGTATCCACCTTAAGTGTTTTCAAGAGCTACCCAACTATTAAAAACACCTATCATTCTGTTTTGATTCTTGAGTATGTGAAAGTGAGCTTGTGGGTTGTGCAAGTCACTTGGAGTTTGTGGTGTTAGCCTGAAGAGGCTATGGTGCCAAAAATATTTGTATTTTGCTTAGAGAGGCTGGGGTTTCAAAGAATACTCATCATAGTGAAAATCTTAGTGAAAGCCAGGTACTGGAGGTAGCCCACGTTGTTTTCAAGTGAACTAGTATAAATCTAGGTGCTCAGCTTTTCTCTACTCTTATTTTTCTTAACCAGTGTTAAATCACTTAGTTTTTGAACTCCCAGCAACTATTTTTCTTAAACAGAAATCTAAACTGATATTAAGACACTTTTTACTCACTTTAGTCTAACAATGTTTACTCAAAACTTTCTCACCAGTTTCAGTCTTGAATATTTGAAGGTTTTCACTTACAATTTGCTTAAAATTTAAATCTTCTCACTCCAATTGTGAAAGACTTGAGAAAGTTGTGAGATGGTTAACATTTTCAAGAAAAAGGGAACATAATTCAACCCCTTTCTTGTGTTACTTCCATCTTCAGTTGGTATCAGAGCTTAGCCTCTTGGCTGAGCACACCTAACAGTATGAGAGGAGAAAAGGTTTTGAAGGAAGGATGGAAAACCAATAAGGAGGTGACACTTATCTACCAGAAGGTCCACCACCAATAGACCATCAACCTTTGATGGAAGAGACTACTACAAATAGAAGGATAATATGAAATTGTTCATCAAATATTAGCATGTAGGCTTGTGAGGAATCATTGATAATGGTTCATACATCCTAGTAACCAGATTTGGTGGTGGAAGAGGGGTGGAGTAGCCTAGAGAAAACTAGATAGTGGACAAATACATCTTGAACTCACAGGAAAAATTATATCTTACTTATGCCCTGAACAGAAGTGAGTATGAAAAGATTGTTGGTTGTTAAATAGCAAAGGAGATATGGGACACTCTTGTCATAGCCCATGAATGAACTAATCAAGTTAGTGATGCTAAGACAAGCATGCTAGTCTATCAATATGAACTATTCAAGATGAAGGAGCATGAGACCATTAATGAGATGTTTGCTAGATTCACAGTCATTGTGAATGATCTGAAGTCTCTTAGGAAAACCTATACCAATCTAGAGCATGTGAGAATGTTGTTGAGAAGCTTTCCTGAGGAGTAGAGACCAAAGGTGACAGCTATTCAAGAAGCCAAGGATCTGTCATCCTTGATATTGGATGAACTTCTGGGCTCCTTAAAAGTACATGAGCAGGATTTGGCTGAGATGGATGAAGATGTTCCCAAAAAAGAAAAATCCATTGCTCTTAAATCCACTTAGAAAGTTCAAAAGCAGTCTTCTCACGAATCTTCTCATAAGCAATCTTCAAAGAATATTCATCATAGTGAAAATCCTGGTGAAAGCTAGGTACTAGAGGTAACCCACGTGGTTTTCGAGTGAACTGGTATAAATTATGATTTTAAGTTCTTCTTTACTCTCATTCTTCTTAACCAGTGTTAAATCACTTGGTTTACAAACTTCCTACAACTATTTTTCTTAAACTGAGAAACTAACCTGATATTGACACACATTTTACTCATTTCAGTTTAAAAGGTACTTAAAAAGTATTAAGATATTTTGTGTTGAAGAATACTTTTTAACAAACTTAGTCACACATCTTTTAAGAAAAAGACTGCTCAGTAAATCAATTTAAAGATCTCTCCTTGAGAACTTAAAGCTTGTTACTAATTCAAATTAAGTATTTGAAAAGGTTTAAGATTGATTGAAGTTTTATAAACTGTTCTTCAAGTATTTGGTTCAAGTAAGAAAGTTCATCTCAACCCTTCAAACATTCCTATAACTTTCTCACTAGTTTCAATCTTGAATATCTGATGCTTTTCACTATTAATATACTTAGGATTCAAAACTTCTCACTCCAAGTGTGAAAGACTTGAGAAAATTATGAAAATGTTAATATTTTTAGGAGAAAGGAAACATAACTCAAACCTCCCTTCTTGTGTTACTATGAACTTCAATTTTTACATCCAATCCGTTACAACTACCCTTTATATCTACTAGAATTGAAAAAAAAAAAAATCAAATCTTTCTCATTTCCTAGCATCTCCTCTCTCTCACTTTTTTCCAGAAATAGTAAGTGTATGTGATAATATATTATTTTTTAATAGCATTTATAATTTTTTTCCTTTTCTTTGAGCTTGAATTAGTATTTAATTAAATTATTTTATTTTTTTTACAGGCTAAAATTTTAAATTTGAAAAAAAGAAAGAAAAAGAAAGACAAGCATTTTTTTTAGCAGCATGTGAAAGAAGTTGGTGTGAAGATGCTGTAAATTCCTCTTGAATTTACTCCTTAATCAACGTGGCCACAAAATCAAACAAAAAGGGCAACAATTGAATCAGTGAAGCATTGATTCTGCCACATAAATCAATTAAAGGTTGGCCCACATTCTAATGAGAAGATGGGCAATGCTTGAATGAATAAAGAGTTATGCAGCTGGGCATCTGTACATAAAAAAAGGGGTGGACGTCATTACCACTCAGGAGTAGCACACACCTAATATAAAAGGGGTTGTTTTACGGTACTCACTTGACTACTCTAGTCAGGTCAGGTGAGTACTGATACTCATTGTTTCAAACCTGTTATTGGAAGTTATGGGCCATGCGCTCCGATTAGAATGAAGCCCAATAAATGCTTTTGTTGCAAATAAAAAAAAAAGTTTCAGTAGGCTTAAAATAAAGTAGGAGTTCTCCTAAAATCCGACGCTTTCTCCAGGAAGCCTACCTCGCAACCTGTCTTCCTTCATCGACCCCCTATCCCTTGACCGAAACGACAACGACGTTTGAGATCAACGACCCACCAACCCAAACCGGATGGCATAGACGTCGCGCCCTTTACGAAGAATGGTGCTGTTTTTCCTAATGTGCGTCCTCCTCAATGCCCATTAATTTGGTGGTGTTTACGGTGTTTTTTTTGGCTATAACCAAATCTGATAAACAAATAATAAAAATCAGATAAATATGAGTTTTGAATTATGCGATAATCTCGTAAGATTTGAAATTGAGAATTAACTTAAAATGCACAAAAGAAACTTTAATGTAAGTTTAAAAAAATAAATAGAAGTTCAAAAAAAAAGTTTTGATAAATTAAAGAAACTGATGTAGAAAATTAAAGAGTAGAAGTTTAAAAGAAAGCATATAAATGATAATAGAATGTAAAGTGCAAGAAAAATAAAGTACAGAAAGTTTAAATGTGCAGTGAAAGTAAAGAACGTTAATGTAAAAGGACATGAATTTAAAGTGCAAGAAAAGTAAAGAAAATATAAAGGATAAGTACAGAAATGTAAAAAAATTGAATGTAAATTGCATTAAAATTTAACTTGAATGTAAAGAGTGGAAGGCATACTTGATCTGTATCCGTGTATCTGCTTAAGTGAAATGTTTAGGATTTCAATCAAGTATTCAACTCTTTGTACATCGTGAATCCTAATATTTATAAGTAAACTATGAAAATAATTGACTCCTAAAAATTAGACACGTATATGGCAGTTATATGCCACATATTCGACACTAGTACTTTGTTCAACTTTTGATAAAACTAACTTCTGACCATTTAGCACTTTCGTCGGTTCAACACTTGAGAAATTTCTCCAATGTCAATATCCATCCGTCGAATTAGAATTTCTGACCATTTAGTACTTTCGTCGGTTCAACACTTAGAAGATTTTTCCAATATCAACATCCAGCTGTCGAATTGGAACTTGAATATTTCACCCCAACAACATTATATCTAAATTGAAACATTTAGACATAACTGCCTATTCTGACTTCGAAGTAAGGGCCTTGACTTTTCTGTATATTCGACAACATTTTCTGCTTCTTTCTCAACAAGTCAAGTAACAATTCCATCACTTAGTTATTTCTGCTAATCTTCTAGTATTTTCGATAGCTTTATACATCATTCGACAGAACTGATCTTCTAGCATCTTCGACAACTTTATGCATCATTCGACAAAACTAATCTTCTGGCATATTCGACAACTTTATGCCTTATTCAATAGAACTTGGCTTTTAGCCATTCTTGTCAAATAATGTTCTCCTGTCAACATTGATTCTATCAAATTGTAACTTAGTCATTTTCGTCACCAAGTCACATTATGGCTGACATCTTTCATCATTCTCTATCATGTTATTTTTTGTCGAAAGGTAGCCTCACATTTGTACACTTGAGGCATTTTCTCCGTCGAATCTAAAATTAAAATTTATCACCTAACAGATGCCCCCCAAAGTTTTGGCTTTCGACATCTTCTGGAGAAAGATAAAATTTTATAACATATAACTCAATTTTCAACAAAAGATTCAAAGTGATTTTTGTAAACTAGGAAGTAAAGTCAAGGCCCTTATTACCAAAATACAATCTCTGGAGCCTGACTACCAGTCCGTTCTAACTGACAAAGAATCACTATAAACTTCTTGGGAAGCTCTAAGGAAGATGCAGCCTTGAAATATATTTAATATCTGTCAGTTTAGCCTACCCGACAAACATGAAATATATTTAGTATTTGTCGATTTAGCCTACCCAACAAAAATTTGTGTTTTCTATTGACTTAGATTATCTCGACAATATAACTTATAATTGCCAAGTATCTTGAAGGAACAAGGAAATTTTTCTTATTTATTCACTGTCAATCTTTACTTCACACATTATTAGTTTATATGGCTTTAAATATTTGTCATTTATAGATTTAATCCTTAAACCAGAATTAATCTCGACAAGTGCATAAGTATTTCCAGAAAACACTTGAATAATTTTGAATGGTCCTTCCCATTTTGGAGACCATTTCCCATATTCTCGACAATTTCTATCCATGGGCAAAATCACCTTCCAAACAAAATCATCAACTTTAAAAGATTTGTACTTAATTCGACTATCATAAAATTTGGCAATTCTCTCTTTTTGTCAAATTAAGTTTTTCAAGGCAATTAATCTTTCATCACTCAATTCGTTTAACTCATCAAACACCAAGTCTCAATAATGTTCAATTGGTAACTCGTCTTGTTTTTGAATATGAACTGATTGAAGATTAATTTCGAAGGGCAATACTGTGTTATGACCATATACCAACTTGTATGGTGATGTGCCCGTCGCTTCTCTTGGTGAATTTCTATATGCCCATATAACTTGATTAAGAGTATTATGTCAATTCCTGGGCTTTGGCTTGAATGTTAATCATGCCAATGTTCAAAGGAAATTGGCCTTCCACGTTTGACACTTGTTTACCAAATGGCTCTGTGTCAACCTTCATTTCACTTCTCTGTTTGTCAGCAAACTTGAGTTTTCCTTCCATGAGTGCTTTCTGAATTACGTCCCTAAAATGTATGCATTCGTTAGTTACATGACCGATGATATTATGAAACTTACAATATTTTTGGTCTTTAATTTCATCAGGCTTTAAAAGCCTAGGACTATCCGACAACTTGATTTTCTTGTCTTTTAACAAAACATCAAAAATTTGGTTGGCTTTTGTAACATCAAACAAACATATTTTTCTATTAACACAACTCATTTTCTCCTTATTTCTTATAGGCTATAGAGCCTGACAAACATAAGGAGGACCGTTTTTCAACTCAGCAAGGTTTACTTCAAATTCGTCAGGACTTGTAACTTCTTCGTCGGATTCTTCTAATCCGACAAAGTTAATTTTCTCTCTTTTAATAAATTTCTTTGCCTTTGCAACTTTTCAGTCTTTAATTGCTCAATTTGCCTGACTTTCTCTCCTAACTGAGCTAAATCAACAAGGTGCTGATTGACAAGTTTCTTCCTGACATAATAATCTAATCCCCCAGTGGCTATCTTAACTATTTCTGTTTCAGGAATAGGTGTGAAACACCTACTTTTCGTTTGTCTGAATCTAGCTAGGTAATTATCGACAGATTCATTATACATTCTATTAATGTTGAATAAATCTGTCAGACTAACTTTCATGTCACCTCTGAAAAATTGGTCATGGAAACTCCTTTCTAATTGATCCCAAGAAAGGACTGAGTTTGATCTCAATGTCGAGAATCAAGAAAAAGCATTTTTAGTGAGGGACTCATTTTAAGGCCTTCAATAGTGGCCAATTCCCCCATTTCTATAGTATACCGTGCAATATGCTCAACGGTCGACTCCCCATTTTCTCCAGAGAATTTAGAAAGCTTAGGAAGCTTGATCCCTCTAGGCATTTCTACCTGTTGGACCCACTCAGGAAATGCTGATACAAAATATGACTGGTTGGCATAGCCAACGTTGAAGTCAAATCTATTCAAAACTTGCTCTACTACTTGGTTTACATTTTGCTCAATGCCTTGGTGCCCCCCAAGATTTTTTCGAAGCAATCTCATGGCTGCATCATTTCTAGCCATTTGATCCTCATCACCTCGATAGAACATATGGACATTACCATATTCCAAACGTGACTGATCATTTTGCCTAAGTTGTTCTAGGTTTTGTTGTATATTTGCTTGAGGTGCAATCATTTCTCTATCTACCCCAGGCTGGTTGATTGAAAATTTTCATTAGCCACTTCTCCTATTCCCAAGGCTTGATTTAGCCTTGCCATTTGTTGGGCCAATGCACTGCAAGCATTATTCGTGTTTTCCATGATTGGTGTAATTACAGCACCCATTTGTTGAGTGAACATATGCACTATGTCATGGTTACTTTCATCCATTTGTTGTCAAAAGCTGGCCAAAGAATTCATGGTTGGCCCTGTTATATTTTGGGGACTATCTCTCAACATATTTGGGAAAACTGATCCCAAATTCAATCTCTCCTGTCGAAAAAAATTGGATTACTTGTACCTACAACCCCTACTCATTGGCTACCAAAACTTGCTAAGGTCGAACTTATTTGTGGTTGGCCTTGTGAAGCCACTGGTTGGCCAATAGTATTAGCCAACGTGGAGCCAAGTCCCAATTGTGCCATCACAGGGGGAACATAATTGGGTGACAACCCATATTAGGGCACAAACCTTGAATTTGAATTTATTATGTTTTGGTTACTTGGCTGACTCGACGATGGTTGAGTCATTCCAAGTAACACCTGTTCTACTACTGGATTACTCTGGAGAGCACCCGTTGTTATAGCATCATCCACTAGATCAGTACTAACGATGGTCGAGGGTGGCGCAGTAACGGCTGTCAAAGGTATATCTGACGCTTGGCTACTTACATTACTCATGGTTTGCGTATTTTGAGAATAATAGATAAATCTTCCACTTCTTAAACGCATAAAACCATTTCTTGTGACACTACAAGTTACTCTGAACTCATCCCACTAGGCGTGCCAATTTGTTTACGGTGCTTTTTGGTTAAGACCAAGTCCGATAAACAAATAATGAAAATCAGATGAATGTGGGTTTCGAGTTTTGTGGTAATCTCATAGGATTTGAGATTGAGAATCAACTTAAAATGCACAAAAGAAACATTAATACAAGTTTAAAGAAATAAACAGAAGTTCAAAAAAGAAAACTTTGATAAATTAAAGAAACTGATGCAGAAAATTAAAGAGCAGAAGTTTAAAAGAAAGCATGTAAATGACAATAGAATGTAAAGTGCAAGGAAAATAAAGTGCAGAAAGTTTAAATGTGCAGTGAAAGTAAAGAACGTTAATGTAAAAGGACGTGAATTTAAAGTGCAGGAAAAGTAAAAGAAATATAAAGGATAAGTACAGAAATGTAAAAAGGTTGAATGTAAATTGCATTGAAATTTAACTTGCTTGAATGTAAAGAGTGGAAGACATACTTGATCTGTATCCGTGTATCTGCTTGAGTGAGATGTTTAGGATTTCAATCAAGTATCCACCTTTTGTATATTGTAAATCCTAATATTTATAGGTAAACTATGAAAATAACTGACTCCTAAAAATTAGATACGTATATGGCAGTTATATGCCACATATTCGACACTAGTACTTTGCCCAACTTTTGACAAAACTAACTTCTGACCATTTAGCACTTTCATCGATTCAACACTTGAGAAATTTCTCCAATGTCAATATCTATCTGTCGAATTAGAATTTCTGACCATTTAATACTTTCGTCGGTTCAACACTTAGAAGATTATTCTAATATCAACATCCAACTATCGAATTAGAACTTGAATATTTCACCCCGAACAACATTATATCTAAATTGAAACATTTAGACATAACTGCCTATTCTGACTTCGAAGTAGAGGTCTTGACTATTCTGTATATTCGACAACATTTTCTGCTTCTTTCTCGACAAGTCAAGTAACAATTCCATCACTTAGTTATTTCTACTGATCTTCTAGTATCTTCGACAGCTTTATACATCATTCGACAGAACTGATCTTCTAGCATCTTCGACAACTTTATACATCATTCGACAGAACTGATCTTCTAGCATATTTGACAGCTTTATACATTATTCGACAGAACTTGACTTTTAGCCATTCTTGTCAAATAATGTTCTCTTGTCAACATTGATTCTGTCAAATTGTAACTTAGTCATTTTCGTCACCAAGTCACATTATGACTGACATCTTTCATCATTCTCTGTCATGTTATTTTTCGTCGAAAGGTAACCTCACATTTGTATACTTGAGGCATTTTCTCCGTCGAATCCAAAACTAAAATTTATCACCTAACTTGTGGACTACTAGGCTTTCCTCAAGAGCAAGCTCAATGGTTGGGGTTGCAGCTCAATCATATGCCTTGAAATCCAAAAAACCAAATTACAAACCCCCCCCCCCCCCCCCCCCCCCCCCCAAAAAAAAAGAAAACACTCCATGAAACATTTCATATGCTTAAGAAAACCAACCATATTATCAGAGTTTAAATTTGAAATTCAAAAATTACCTTGCTGCAGTATGCGTTGTATCAAATCAACCTACCAAGGAAATGAAAAACAAAAACAGAAAAAATAAAAACAGAAAAGACGATAATAATCATCAGAAAAAGTACAACAGAAAGAAAGCTCAAGTTCACGTCCTAGTTAATTTCCAACAAGTTCAACTACCAAAAACAAGCAAGCACATAAAACAAAATCATCTACAATATTATCACGATTGCTTCCTCACCCAAGTACACTTGTTTCCCACAATCCTGCACACAACACCACCAAAACACAGTAAATTCAAAAACACAACAGCGTATATTATATATAAAGGCCAAAACAAAATACTGAACTACACAGTTTATGGAATCATGGATCGATTGGTATACCAAATATGCAATTCCCATATTCCCGTTCTTCGATATAACATAACGCCGCGATACTACGAGCTCTACGACCTCGGTCCCCGATGACTCTTTTTCCCCAACTACTGCCTCTGGGGCACAATCCTCTGCTCAAGCGCACCATCGTTGCCCAACCATCTTTTATTTTCAGAGGACGATTCCGGTAACTGCTGAACAGTTCCCGACTCAACAACGTCTCCAGCGGTTGGAAAATGTTGGATGGTGCGAATAGCGTGGTGGCCTCCAATGGTGGCATCGTCGAGGGGGTTGTTGTTGAGTATGGGGAACTTGTAAGCAAAGGCGTCACCGTAGGAGCAGGAATCTTCGATATCGGCATTGATGACGGAGGAATTGAAGCTATCGGAGCTTTCCATTCGAGTGGCGGAGAGTGGAAGAGTGTTGTCGAGGGAATCAGAAGCAGAATAGGCACCATAAAATGACCAAATCATCACTAAATCCTAAATTACCTATTGTTCAGGTTGCAGGCAGCAACCCCAACCATAATCTTTCATAGTTGAGTGTTTATTATTTCTCTTGATACTTTTAGATACCTAGTTACCATTCAATTATTTTGACGTTCATAATAAAATTGAGAGATAATTTATGATATTTACTTCTTATAATAAATACCACAAATTAAGTGAAAGTTAGAGATATGTAAATGTGATTTATGTGACCTTGTGATAATTTATAAAACTTAATACCTTTGTTTTTTTAAATTGTACTAAGAGATTAGGCAAATTAGTGGTAATTGGTAAAGATAGTTTGATATAACTTGAGAAAGAATATTAAATAAAATAAAGATTTGGATCTTCAACAAGGAAAATTTAATTGGAATAATAAGAATTAGATGTTCTATTTGGTCAATTAGGTGAAATCAAATGCTCTAATATGTTCTCCAGTGAGTAAACCAATATTAAGTTTTAGTTTATCATTATATTGTTTTACTTATTTACTTTGTTTATTTTATTCTATTTTATTTTTAATTTTAATTTTACTTTTGGCAATTAATCCCACAAAATTTTTGTAACATTCTCCCTTCTAACCTACTTGTATGAGCTACTTAGTAGTTGCTTTTGTGTTTTTGGCCTATCTGCTTGCCTTATATGTGCATGTAGGTAAATAACTTAGTAAATAAGTCATCTCATAGGAATAAATAGAATAATTATTTAAATATGATATAATTGTAAATAAATAGGAATTTAACTAAAATAATTATAAATATGATTACTCATAATTATTAAGGCATAAATTATTTTATGAATATTATAGATATTAATTAATTATAAATTAAGTTAATTAAATTATAATTTGTAAGCTAAATAATTAATTAAGAAGGTAATTGACTTAATTAATTGATATATTTTAGGATATTAAATATGAGTTTATTAATATAATTATGTTAATTAGAATTTAAACTAGAATATAATTATATTAAATAGAGGTTAAAATCAGATAAATTCTATTATAATAAGTAAGTAATGATTAGTACTAAGCCAATAGAAATTTACGAATGAAAAGTGAGCCGTTAAACTATATTATTATTGGTTTAGATATTTTTAGAGTTATAATAATTATTTTAAATTTAATTAATATTAGACTTATTAATATTACATAAAATAATGAATTTTTTAAGACACGTAAACAAAATTTTACTAGTTAAGAGTTAGTGAATGGAGGTCCTATGCTCTGCATGGGACTGTTAGAAGTTCTAAATGCAACCTAAGAAACTTATAAGTTCTAATTTTGGAATCCTGGGATAATTATATGATGATCACATATTTGATACATTAATAAGCTTTCATTCTTAGTCATTTACACTCTCTATGTACTTAATTGATTGAGTTTTATTATGCTTTGTAAATTTGGACTCAAATTAGACTTAATTGAATTTTTCAGCATGATTCATATCTTACACTATTTCTATATTTGGGCCATATTTTGGGTTATAGGTGGTCTTTGGAGGTGATTCTAGTGTCATTTGAAAGATAAGAGAGAGTTCTACAACTTTCAAGAATACCTCAAAGGCCCAATCACACGAGTAGATAACTCAAATTGGGATTGAAGTAAGAACCAGAGTGCTTTTCCTGACAGCTTAACCTATTGGTACTGTTCATCACATATTTCGGGATAGAAGTTGTAAAATGGGCTGAAATTTGGATGCTGAATAGTTAAGACTAATATCTACAACTTTCATGTTGAACACTTTTCCAGAATCGGACTCCTTGAAGGTGATATTGGGCTTGGAAGTCAGAACAGAGGAGCTGTGGCTGGGCCTGGGCAGTGTTCAGTAATTTGAACGTATCTAGAGTTATAGAAATGATATTGGACTCAAACCAAAGCCATTTGAAAGCTAAGATCCAGGCCTACAACTTTCATGAAGACCACTTGGTTCAAAAATGACGAATGCAATGACTTCAGAGCTGCATGATTTCGGAGACAAGGAATCTCTATAATTTCCCACTCACCTAAAGTCATTTGGCATTTTCCACTCATTTTCCAATCATCCAACCACTAATGACTCAGCTCCCTTGTCATTTTGTATCTCCAATCCTCTATAAAAGGGGGCCTTGGCAGATCATTAAGGGTGTTAGGTGTTAGTTACCAAAATGATGCCATTTTGTTATTAGGTTTTCTTGTAGTAATTTTCCTTTGTTCTAAATTAAAGTCATGTTCTTCTTCTTCTTCTTCTTCTCTCTTTCTTTCTTCTTATCTATGAGTAACTAAGTTTCATTTTACTTGGATGAAAGGGTGAAGCTCTTGGTAATAAAATAAGGTTAGATTTATTCTTCTCTTGTGCTTAAATGATTTATATTTTTCTAGTAACCATTATACGTATTATAATTTGTTTCTTATAATTTAGAAACCATCTTTGTAAAGAGGAGTTCTTGATTTGTTGTAGACAAAATATTGGTACAATGAATGCTTTAACCCATTTATAAGTGGTGGTAATATTTTTAGGAAACATAATATAATTACGTATATTATTTTAAATGGACTTTTAATGTTGTATTTTCCGATTGAAACCTCCATGTTGCGAGGATTCTAATTGAGTTATAAAAGGAATTAATCTTACCTTTATTTTATTTACCAAGAGTGAATCTTTTTACTCAAGTAAATAATTTTAATCGTAGTAACAAAATATTCACTTAACCTTAATTAATCTTCAACAACTCTCTGTGGATCGACCTCGGACTCCCGAGAAATTTATTACTTGAGACAACCTGCACTTGGGTTTGCAAATGCGACAATTGAAAATTGTGCATCAAGTTTTTAGCGCCGTTGCTGGGGACTTGATTTGAAGACTGAATTTCTGGTGTAAAAATTTTGTATATATACTAACATACTAACTAGTGGGGGAACATCTCCCTTTTTAATTTCTGTGCATACTAACTTGTGGGGGAAACTCTCCCTAATTTCTCTATAATCTTTAATTATTAATGAAATAATCTTTCTTCTTATCTCTCCTCTCTCGGAGCAAAAAATCGACTTGCCGATTCTCGATTTTCATATTTTAAATTTACTTTCTGCACTTTATTTTCTCGTATTTTAATTTCATGCAGTGGGGTAATTCTCCATTTTATTTTCTTGTACATATTAACTTAATGGGGTAACTCTCCCTTTATTTTTTTCTGTACTTTATTTTTTATATTTATTTTTTGTTATTTTTTTTGTTATTTATTTTCAGGTCATTTATTTTTTTTATTTACTAACTTACTAACTCTCTTACTAACTATCTAACTTTTTACTTTATCGGCTATCTAACTTTTTACTTTTTTTTGTTTCTAACATTTTAATTTATCTGTATACTAACTTTTTAATTTTTATGCTTATTAACTTATTTGGTGGTTGGTTTATACCACACCTTTGTTAATATTTAATGGACAATTTATACTGCTAGCTTGTACATTTTATTTTATACTGTAAGTTACTTGTTTATGCTTAATTGGTATCGTGATTTAAATTCTGGTCATTTGGTTAAAGTTAATCCAAGTACTTTACATATTGATTTGTTTGAATCACAATCACACACATTAAGCACAATGGCTGAAAACGAAAGTATGCATAATGAACATGAAAATCAATCGTTGCGAACTATGTGTGCGTATTTGCAACCATCTCGAAATTCTAGTCCATCATGTTTTATCTTTCCACTCAATGCCAACAATTTTAGATTCAAGTCAGGTATGATTTCTTTACTTCCTAATTTCCATGGTTTAGAATCTGAAAGCCCATATTTACATCTAAAAGAATTTGAGGAAGTATGTACTGCTTTTCATGATCAAACTTGCACTGAAGAGGTTGTTAAGCTTAAATTGTTTCTTTTTTCTTTGAAAGATAAAGCAAAAACTTGGCTTAACACTTTGAAACCAAGATCAATTGGCACATGGCAAGAAATGCAATGTGAGTTTTTGAAGAAATTTTTTCCAACACATAAAACCAATGCTTTGAAAAGACAAATCCAAAATTTTCTTCAAAATTCCAATGAAGCATATTTTCAAAGTTAGGAACATTTTAAAGATTTGTTGAATTCTTGCCCACGTCATGGTTTTAAAAATGGCGCACTATAAGCTTCTTTTATGAAGGGTTAACACTCAAAACCAAACAATTTGTGAAAACAATGTGCAATAGTGAATTTCTTGATAAAGAACCTGAAGAAGCTTTAGACTATTTAGACCATTTGGCTGAAAATTCTCAATCTTGGCATGGTACTAATCCTTCTGAAAATTCAATTAGATTTAACCTTGCAAATGCTAGTAAAGGAAAATATCATCTTAGTCAAGAAGAAGATCTAAATGCAAGGTTTGCTAGTTTGGCTAGAAAGATTGAAGCTATGGAATCAGGAAAAGTAAAAGAAATCAAATCTGTGCAAAATAAAGAAATTTGTGGCATTTGTGATGAATTAGGACACTCAACAAATGAATGTCCAAAAATTCCTATTTTTAAAGAAGTTATGCATGAGCAAGTAAATGCAATGAATAATTTTAAAAAGCCATTCACTTCTTCTTTTTCTGATACATACAATCTGAGATGGAGAAATCACCCGAACTTCAGTTGGAGAAATAGTAACCAGCCACAATTCATGCAACCACCACCTCCTCAGGCACAGCAAGATTCTCAAAATCCTCAAGGATATGCACCCTATGTCCCACCATATAGGAAAAATATTGAAGGAACATTGCATGCATTCATAGAAAAATAAGAAGCCATCAATAACCACAACACTCAAGCCATGATTGACATAAAAGATACTCTTGCTAAACTTTCTTCTGCACTTGCCATTCATGAGAAAGGAAAGTTTCCCTCTCAGCCTCAACCAAATCCCAAGAGTCAGTTTAGCCTAAATGAGGGTAGTTCAGAAAGTCAAAAAATAGATCAAGTCAACTCAGTGATAACTCTTAGGAGTGGAAAGGTTGTTGAAAAACAAATTCCTAAACTTTTTGAGAAAGATGGTGAGTCAATTCCCAAAGATGAGGAAGGAGTTGATAAGCCACATAGTCATTTCCTCAAGCATTAAACAATTTAAGTAAAGTGAATCATAACAGTGATATTTTTGAAATCTTTAAACAAGTGAAGGTCAATATTCCTAAGTTAGATGCTATCAAGCAGATTCCTTGTTATGCCAAATTTTTTAAATACTTATGCACTGTTAAAAGGAAACATAATGTGAAAAAGAATGCATTTTTGATAGAACAGGTAAGCTCCATTATTCAAAACAATAATGAGTTGAAATATAAAGACCCTGGTTGTCCTACAGTTTCATACATTATTGGTGAACATAAAATTGAACGAGCTTTACTTGATCTTGGTGCTAGTGTTAATTTGCTTCCATATTCGGTTTATCAAAGAACTCAACCTTGGTGAGTTAAAACCAACTTCATAACTCTTCTACTTGCTTTGATAGATCAATTAAAATTCCAAAAGGAATAGTAGAAGATGTGTGTTGGTACAAGTTGATAAATTCATATATCCTGTGGATTTTATTATCTTGAAACCGAACCTATAGTTGATAGTTCTAAGTCGGTTCTGTTATTTTGGGTCGCCCATTTTTAGCAACATCTAATGCTTTGATAAATTGCGAGAAATGGAGTGGTGAAGCTAACTTTTGAAAATATGACACTGAGCTTAATGTTTTCAACATGTGCAAGCAACCACATGAAGTTTATGATGAAAAGGAAGAGATTGAAGGGATTAAGGCCATTATAGATGATCATCTTCAAATCAGGAGTTCTTCTGACCCATTAGAAATCTGTTTAATTAATTCATTTGATTCAGCTACACAATTAGATGATGATATTTCTAAAATATGCTCTTTACTTGACTGTACACAGGAAATGGAATACAAAGGAAGGAAGCCAAGATTCGAAGAGCTAAAATCCATGAATGATGATGCCCATGAAGAAGTACCCACACTGGAGCTGAAGCTATTACGATGGGTTGAAGTACACATTTTTGGGAGAAGAACAAAGCTCTCCAGTGGTAATTTCCTCATCCCTGACCAAAGAATAAGAAGGTAAGTTGATAGAAGTACTTAAAAGGCATAAAAGTGCAATTGGATGGACATTAAAGGATATAAAAGGCATTAATCCATTAATCTGTACACATAGAATACATTTAGAGGATAATGCTAAAACATCTCAACAACCTCAAAGAAGATTAAATCCACACATGAAAGAGGTAGTTAGAGCTGAAGTTCTTAAATTACTTGATGTTGGAATTATCTATCCTATCTCTAATAGCCAGTGGGTAAGTCCTACACAAGTTGTGCCTAAGAAATCTGGAATAACAGTGGTTGAAAATGAAAAATGAGAATTAATACCTACCCGAGTCTCATCTAGTTGGCGTATGTGTATTGATTTCAGAAAATTGAATGCAGCTACTAGGAAATACCATTTTCCTTTGCCATTTCTTGATCAGATTCTAGAAAGAGTAGCAGGACATCCCTACTATTATTTTCTTGATGGTTATTCAGGGTATAATCAAATACAAATTGCATTAGAGGACCAAGAAAAGACCATTTTTACTTGCCCCTTTGGCACTTTTGCATAGAGAAGAATGCCTTTTGGTCTTTGTAATGCTCCGGTAACTTTTCAAAGATGCATGCTAAGTATTTTCAGTGACATGATTGAGCATTATTTAGAGGTTTTCATGGATGATCTGACAGTTTTTAGAAATTCTTTTGAAAATTGTCTTGATAATTTGGAAAAAGTTCTTAAAAGATGCGAAGAAAAAAGATTTGTGTTAAATTGGAAAAAATGTCATTACATGGTTACCTCAGGAATAGTATTAGGTCATGTGATATATTCTAAAGGAATTGAAGTTGATAAGGCCAAAGTTGAATTAATTGCTCATTTGCCTTTCCTAAAAACAGTCAGAGAAGTTCATTCCTTTTTAGGACATGCAGGATTTTACAGAAGATTTGTAAAGGACTTTAGTGCTATATCTAGACCTTTATGTAATCTTCTAACAAAAGATACACCATTTGATTGGACTCAAGATTGTCAGAAATCTTTTGAAAAATTAATCGGTCTTTTGACTTCTGCTCCTATCATGTAATCTTCTAACTGGTCTTTGCCTTTTGAGTTGATGTGTGATGCTAGTGATTTTGCTGTTGGCGCTGTTTTAGGCCAAAGAAAGGAAGGTAAGCCTCATGTAATTTATTACACAAGTCGAACTTTGAATAATGCACAAATGAATTACACCACTACTGAAAAAGAACTACTTACTGTAATTTTTGCATTAGACAAATTTTGAGCTTATTTAATTAGTTCATCCACTGTTTTCACTGATCATGCTGCTGTTAGATATTTAATGTCTAAACAGGATGCCAAACCTAGGTTGATACAGTGGATCTTGTTGCTTCAAGAATTCAACATCACAATAAAAGATAAGAAAAGAGCTAAAAATGTTGTTGCAGATCATTTGTCAAGGCTGACAACAGGCTCATCTTTTGATAGCACACCTATCAATGATTCTTTTCCCGATGAATTTTTATTTTCTGTCAATTCCATGCCTTGGTTTGCTAACATTGTCAATTTTCTTGTAACAGGTAAGATGCCGCCTCAGTGGACACACCAAGACAGAAAAAAGTTTTTGATTGAGGTGAAAAATTTCTTTTGAGATGACCCATATTTGTTCAAACATTGTTCTAATCAAATCTTTCGGAGATGTGTACCCGACAATAAGGTAAGTAGTGTCATTAAATTTTGTCATTCAGAAGCATGTGGAGGTCATTTTTCTTCAAAGAAAATAGCTGCGAAAATCTTGCAGTGTGGATTTTATTGGCCCACTTTATTCAAGGACAGTTATACTTTTTGCAAAAGTTGTGAAAGTTGTCAAAAATTGGAGTCCATTTCTAAAAGAAATATGATGCCTTTGAACCCTATCCTTGTCATTGAAATTTTTGATTGTTGGGGAATTGATTTCATGGGTCCATTTCCATCATCTTTTGGATTTGTGTACATTTTGGTTGCAGTTGATTATGTTTCAAAATGGATTGAGGTGATTCCATGTCGGCACAATGATCATAAAACTGTTCTAAAATTTTTAAAAGAAAATGTTTTGAGTCGATTTGGAATTCCTCGAGCTATCATCAGTGATGGGGGAACACATTTTTGCAATAAACCATTGGAATCCTTAATGAAGAAATATTGCATTACCCACAAAATTGTAACCCCTTATCATCCTCAGACAAGTGGACAAGTTGAATTAGCAAATAGGGAGATTAAACAAATTTTGGAATAAACGGTTAACCCAAATCGTAAAGATTGGTTTTTAAGACTAAACGATGCACTTTGGGCTTACCGTACTGCTTTTAAAACATCTTTGGGCATGTCTCCCTATCGGTTAGTTTATGGAAAACCTTGTCATTTGCCTGTAGAATTGGAGCATAAAGCATTTTGGGCCATTAAAGCTTTCAACTTAAGTCTTGATGATGCTTCCAAGTTACGCAAATTGTAATTGAATGAACTTAAGGAATTAAGAAATGATGCATATGAAAACTCAAAGATTTATAAAGTTAGAATAAAAGCTTTTCATGACAAATCAATTTTGAGAAAAACTTTTGAAATTGGTCAAAAGTTCTGCTTTATAATTCTCGTCTTCACCTATTCCCTGGAAAATTGAGATCTAGGTGGATTGGCTCTTATATTGTCAAACATGTGTATTCTTATGGGGCCATAGATATTGAGAATCCTAGGAATGGTATTGTATTTAAGGTCAATAGACAAAGACTCAAACCATTTCTGGAACATCAAGTTGTTGAGGTAGAATCCATTTCTCTTTCTAATCCTTGTTATGAGTAGAATTTATTTTAATGTTATTTCTTTCTTTTTGCAGTTCTTTGTGTTCCCGGTTAAATGGCGGATAACGGTACTCTGTGACTCTCAAGTCGGTTTGTTTTTCAGTTTCCCATAATAACTGATTTCTTCTCCTTTTAAAATGGATGTCATTCTCTCAAATCTAAGAAAACATTTTCCTTCTCTCCCTCTAAATGCTTTAACAAAAGTCTATGAAGCTAGGTGTGAAAGATTGAGACTGTTAATGTATAAAGGCATCCCAGAAGATATACGCTGGATAATCGAAGCAAAGGTTCATTTAGCTGGTGAATCTTCAGATTCATTTGTCTCATACATGCCTGGTCTCGGTAAAAGTTCATTTTCAAAAAGGAGAAGAGCAAAAAGAATGAAAGTTTGTTACAAGTGTGCACAATGGAATTCCAACACGCGATGTCGCTCTTTAGGGATGGTTTCCGTAAACAGAGAAAATAAAATATTCTTCATTAAGAATGGACTGAATAAGGAGTCATTAGATAATATCTTATTGACTTTTGAGACGCATTCTTGTGGAATTGTACAGCGTGAACTTCTTAGTTTGTGGAATCTCTTCAAGGACGAGCAAGAGCGTTACAGTCTTGGGAATCTGACTCAAAAAGACCCTGTTTGCCAATTTATAAGAAAATTGGATGGGAAGCTTATCCTTGACTCATAGAAGGCGTTTAAGTCATTTCTGGACGTGAAACCCGAGGAATATGTGAGCCACAATTACAACAACATGTACATATTATCTTGTACATTTTCTAAAAAAAAAAAAAAAAAGAAAAAAAAAAAAAAAAAAAAAAAAAAAAAAAAAAAAAAAAAAAAAGAAAAAAAGAGAAAAAAATGAAATAAAAAAGAATAAAAAAGGCGAAACTTCGGTTGTACTTGGTCTTTAATTAGATTAGGAGCCCCTGCCAGTGGAGTGGCAGACCCGTCATTGACTCGGGTGGACCTTCGCACGCCGGTCGGTAAATAAGATTCGTGTGCCATGCTCTGTAGAGAGCCGCGCAAGCATTCCCAGGTTTTAACCAAAGGCTCTGCTTGCTGATGGACAGAAAGAAGCGTCCCGTGTTTGTATTCTCGCGTGACAATGCCTCTGAGCTGGATCCTGTGATTTAATGTCATGGGCTCTTTAGCGACCTCTCACTGGCTGTGGTCGTTGGTGGTAGCTGTCAGATTTACGCACTTTAATTAGTGGCGTCGTAGCTCAATCCAAAATATCCCACAAGCGGGAGGGAGAAGAATGCCCAGATTGGCTGAGCCGTCTTGGTATTACTGCACTCATGACGCGCAGCAAGATAAAGATCTCGCCATGAAACCTGTACATAAAGGTATGTAATCATTTGTTATTATTATTTTATCTTTGTATGATTTTGTTGAATTTTGGTTTTGGACAGACAATCCTTTGGGTGGGATCCTTCGGGGGTTTCTAGACTTCTTTACCCTGATGGTTTTCTTGAAGTAAAAAAAAAAAACAAAAAAAAATTATTTTTAAATTTCAAACTTTTCTGACACCAGTCAACCTACCTGTATAGGAGCTATTATTACTTTTTCTATTCTCTTCCCTATTTAAACACTCCATTTTCTTCACTTTCTTGTAACTCATAATCATTCAAAGAGAGTGTGAGTGTAGAAATGGAGGGAGCTTCTTCTTCTGTTCATAGATTTGCCAGTATCTGTGTATTTTGTGGGACAAGTTATGGTAAGAGTTTAGAGTTTGTAAATGCAGCAAGCATTGTTGGTAGAACACTTGCTGCGAGGAACATTCGTGTAGTATATGGGGGAGGTTGCCTTGGGTTAATGGGGGCTGTATCACTTTCTGCATTTATAAGAGGTGGTCAAGTTTTAGGTGTCATTCCTGAACCTTTAACTCGAAGGAACATCGTTGGAAAGATAATCAAACTGGAAATTCAAGTATCATCTATGCATGGACGAATGAAGGCAATGCTTGAAAACTCAGATGCATTCATTGTCTTACCTGGTGGTTTTGGTGCTTTGGAAGAAGTCTTTCAAATTGTCTTTTGGGCCCAACTGAACATCCACCATAAACTCATAGGTTTGTTGAATGTTAATAATTTCTTTGATAATTTGTTATCTTTTGTTGACCATGCTGTGGAATAGAAATTTGTCACACCTTCTGTAAGACGATTCCTTATCTCTGCTTCTACTGTTGATGAGTTGATTAATAAATCAGAAGCTTTTGTTTATAAACCTGATCCAAGAATGTACTCGGATAGATTGGTCCAAGGAAGCGGTGAAGGAAGTGGTGAGGAAGCAAAATGAAAAGAAAGCCACCAAGACACTCCAACTATTTAAATAATTACAAGCTTTGGTTTTATTTATTGTACTTTGTTTCGCTTAAATTTGTGTGAGATTTTTCTTTTCGAATTGCAAAGAACAGTGTAATATATTCTATCCTTTTTCCTATCTATGTTTTGACATTGAGGACAATGTTGTAATCTGTTGGGGGAAGGATGGTTGTGAAAAAAAAAATCCAAAAAAAAATTAGGAAGTGTGTTTATTAATATGTTTGTTGTGTTTATATTAGAAAAAAAAAACTAAAAAAAAATATAGGAGTGTGTTTGTTAATATGTTTGTTGTGTTTGTCATCAATTTATTAACAACAAAAGTAATTAGGGATGGCAGAGTAAAGAGTAAATTATTTACTCTTGATACGCATCAAAAATTGGTGGCAGAGTAAGGAGTAATTGGGGTAGTAACTAGTTTGTGTGGAAGTAGCAATTCAAATTCAGGGAAATTTGCATGATTGAGTAAATTGTCTTCTTTCTTAAAATTCACATGCTTGGTTATGGATGTTGAATTGGTGGACTGAGAATGATAGAATTATGCCTTGTGAGATTTTGAGCATATTGATGAATGGATTGAACATTTGTACCATTCTCTTCTTTCTTGTGTGAATTTCACTCATGGAATTGTTACTCTAGAACTTGCTTTGATTCTTTTTGAGACTACATTTTCATATGCATACATAAATATGATTGAGGTATTTTTCTTGAAATAGCTACTTTAATCAAATGGTCAGCCTTGTTTAGCAGCATGTTGTCTCAATATGATATCAAGCACTCTTATGACTTCTTGGAAATTCTCTGATTCCTGCCAACATAAAGCATTAGAAATGACCTATTTCACCTAGCTTGACCCCTTTGAGTTTATTTGACTATTCTTTGTTTCGAACTCATTATATGCCTTAAATGAAAAACCATGTTCTTACTTGACCTTAGGGAATAAGAGAACATTAGTTTTGTCATTCAATGAGTTCTTGAACAAATGTGGGGGTGTGTGTGCAGAATGGTTAAAAAAAATGTATATATGATGTTCTTTTTGTAATAAAAAAAATAAAAAAAATAAAAAAAAATCAATCAAAAAAAAATTTGTAAAAAGAAGAGGGTCAACAAGGTAATAAAGGAAAGAAAAAGAATATGTAAAGGGAATTTGTATTAGGAGGAGTTGGGATGAATTTTCATGCTTGTTAATTGAACTCAGCTCTCATGTTCTTTTATTCTCTGGTGTTTAACTTGTCATATCCATATTACCTCCTCCTTTACCTTGACCCCATTACAACCTTGAATAAAGTCCTCATGATTTGTGTGTGCATGTGTTTTGAGTAGTGGAGAAGTAGAAGATAAACAAGCTTATGGTAGTGCAATTTTCATGGGTTGAATTGAGTGAAATACCTACCTTTTAAACACTTGAGGGATTGAGAGTGAATCTTGTGAAAATCTATCATTCTTGACTCATGCTTTTCAATTGAAATATCCTTGTTTGTTGATTTGAGAAGTGAAGATATGTTACCTCATGAATGTTTTGATTACTTGAATGATTGATTGCTCTTTATTTTTAAATATTATTAAAAATTGAGTCTTTTAGAGTATTTAGCTTTTGAGTCTGTTTCGTTTTTTTTTTGTGAGTGGTCTTATGTGTTTTGCTCAGGAGTGCAAAAAGCTAAGTGTGGGGGAATTTGATGATCACATATTTGATACATTAATAAGCTTTCATTCTTAGTCATTTACACTCTCTATGTACTTAATTGATTGAGTTTTATTATGTTTTGTAAGTTTGGACTCAAATTGGACTTAATTGAATTTTTCAGCATGATTCATATCTTACACTGTTTCTATATTTGGGCCATATTTTGGGTTGTAGGTGGTATTTGGAGGTGATTCTAGTGTCATTTGAAAGATAAGAGAGAGTTCTACAACTTTCAAGAATACCTCAAAGGCCCAATCACACGAGTAGATAACTCAAATTAGGATTGAAGCAAGAACCAGAGTGCTTTTCCTGACAGCTTAACTTATTGGTATTGTTCATCACATATTTCAGGATATAAGTTGTAAAATGGGCTAAAATTTGAATGCTAAATAGTTAAGACCAATATCTACAACTTTCATGTTGAACACTTTTCCAGAATCGGACTCCTTGAAGGTGATATTGGGCTTGGAAGTCAGAATAGAGGAGCTGTGACTGGGCCTGGGCAGTGTTTAGTAATTTGAACGTATCTAGAGTTATAAAAATGATATTGGACTCAAACTAAAGCCATTTGAAAGCTAAGATCCAGCCTACAACTTTCATGAAGACCACTTGATTCAAAAATGATGAATGCAATGACTTCAGAGCTGTATGATTTCAGAGACAAGAAATCTCCATAATTTTCCACTCACCTAAAGTCATTTAGCATTTTCCACTCATTTTCCACTCATCCAACCACTAATGACTCAGCCCCCTTGTCATTTTGTATCTCTAATCCTCTACAAAAGGGGGCCTTGACAGATCATTAAGGGTGTTAGGTGTTAGTTATCAAAATGATGCCATTTTGTTACTAGGTTTTCTTGTAGTAATTTTCCTTTGTTCTAAATTAAAGTCATGTTCTTCTTCTTCATCTTCTTCTCTCTTTCTTTCTTCATATCTATGAGTAACTAAGTTTCATTTTACTTGGGTGAAAGGGTGAAACTCTTGGTAATAAAGTAAGGTTAGATTTATTCTTCTCTTGTGCTTAAATGATTTATATTTTTCTAGTAACCATTATACATATTATAATTTGTTTCTTATAATTTAGAAACCATCTTTGTAAAGAGGAGTTCTTGATTTGTTGTAGACAAAATATTGGCACAATGAATGCTTTAACCCATTTATAAGTGGTGGTAATATTTTTAGGAAACATAATATAATTACGTATATTATTTTAAATGGACTTTTAATGTTGTATTTTTCGATTGGAACCTCCATGTTGCGAGGATTCTAATTGAGTTATAAAAGGAATTAATCTTACCTTTATTTTATTTATCAAGAGTGAATCTTTTTACCCAAGTAAATAATTTTAATCGTAGTAACAAAATATTCACTTCACCTTAATTAATCTTCAACAATTCCCTGTGGATCGACCTCAGACTCCCGAAAAATTTATTACTTGAGACAACCTACACTTGGGTTTGCAAATGCGACAATTGAAAATTGTGCATCATTATACTCCACCCAAGATCCATTTTCAAACTTGGCACAATCCTAAAGGCTCTTGAAAGAACCTTGCTTAGATAACTAGTGACTAAGCTATCAAAGTAGCTTGCCATGGCTACTTTGCCATGATAACATGCAGCCACACATCCCCTAAACCACCCAAGGAGACGCGATTTACATAAAAAACCAATAGCCATCCTCTTCCCCACCATTTGAGTTTCATCTCTTACCTTTATGGTGAAAGAGAGAGAGAGATGAGCTAGTGAGAGAAAGTGAACCACCAAATGTGGCTGCCCCTTGCATACTCGATCCACCATCGATAGAGGAGCTGAACTGCCTTCCTCCATCTTTCCCCAAAGCTTGCACCATCATTCTTCCTTTCCACCATATCGCGACCACCTTGGCACCAAGTAGGGGTTCTTCA
Source organism: Ormosia semicastrata (assembly GCA_029884595.1). Taxonomy (NCBI): domain Eukaryota; kingdom Viridiplantae; phylum Streptophyta; class Magnoliopsida; order Fabales; family Fabaceae; genus Ormosia; species Ormosia semicastrata. The sequence goes on along the minus strand of JAQQTO010000053.1, from coordinate 47,897,529 downwards.
TCTTTTTGTTCACTTTTCCCTCTCTTGATTTCTACTTGGTGATGTTGTTCTTGGTGGGATTGAGGGGTTTGATGACTTAGTGAAACTATGGAAAACCATGGATGGCTATGGGAGGTTATTCATGACCGCGGCCTTGAGGTGACGTTGGGGAGCCTTGGATTGTTATGGAGGGATAAAGGTAGAAACCGCCACCCCTTGGTGGTGGTGATGAAGAACAAGTGGTGGTGATGGTGGCCACCACCCACGGAGGAAGAAGATGGCTTAGTTGCTATTAAGTTTGTTTTGCTATTTTTAGTGGGTTGAACTGCAAACTATGGTGGCTAGATTTTAGTCGAGGAATGGTGGTGGTGGCCACCAAGGGCCACCACATGAACCACCATCTTTGGAGCTTCTAACTTGGGGCTTTGGGTTACTCCGAAAATTCAAAAGATGACTCTCCCTCTCCATCACTCCCCATTTCCCTCACAATAACCGCAAATAGAAAATGGAAAAAGGAAAGGAAAGGGGAGGAATACTTGGAAAATTAGGAAAAAGGAATGACTGGAAATAGCTATCAGAAGCATTAGAAGTCGCAAGCTAACAATGGAAGCAGGGGAGCCTAACAAAGAAGAAGGAGAAGCAAGGAGCTTTTTCATTTTTGAGGGTTGAGGGCGAAAAGAAGCAGAAAGTGGAAACTACTTCCCCTCATCCCCTATTTATACGGAAGGCCCAAGTTTAACCACTGCTTAAGCTAGGGGCATTCTTGGAAAAGTGCTTTTAATTTGAAATTATGATAAGGAGTGAAAACTAAATGCCTGCTACACGCTCGCCATTCCTAGAATGCCATGTGGCAAAAAGACTGTTGTGACACAGGCGAAAGGATAGTTGCTTAAATAATGGAACATTCCAGGCAAAAACCAAGTGACGCCCTCTCATCTACCTCAGATATAGTCCCATAACAGACTTCGGAGTAAAGTCATGATGTATCATCATGACCACAACTTCAGACCTCATTGGTGCATTCCTATCTCCTTCACCTTACTTCTCATCTCCACGGCCAAGAGCTTAGCTGCGTGGCCCCAAGGAGACTTAGGACTAAAACCCTTGTCCCCTGTGGTCAAGTGCAAATCGCCTAGACATGGGGGCAAGACGGGGATGAAGATGATAGTAATCTTAGTCCCAAACCCACGATATCGAAGCTTGGCACTTCGATTCAAGTCAAAGCATCGACTTGGGGGCAGTGTTCCATATTGGAATTTAGGCCTCTATGGGTCAAGCCCACTTACAGTTATGACAATGACCCTTCACAAGAGACAAAAGGATTGTCCTTTGCTTAGGGACATGGGAAAGATCAACTCTAGACTAGGAACATGCTAGGAAGTTTCCCTCCTCCAGCTAAAATGACCTTCCTATTCCTCTCTATCAAATGGTTCCTATGTATCTCATCCTCGTATAAATTGGGCACTGTAGCTTCATGGTAAGGATTTTCTCCTTGTTACTTTACCCATTGTAGCTTTAGCTTATTTGAGCATTAGAATATCTTTATAAGTATCCAACTCCCCTATTCCAACAGTCAAGAGAGTTGCTGGTGTGAAGTTCAAATTCCAAGAAGTTCAATGTTCACTCAAAGTTCAGGACAAAACACGTAGTATAAGAGATTCTAATAGATAAAAATAGCTAATATCCATATTGTAGTTTAATTTTTTTAGTTCGTGCTTCATTTTTTCTGAGCTGGTGAGATTGATCATTGTAATATGTATTTTGATTCCTTTTAACAATAAAAAAAAAATATGAATGCCTTAAGGAACGAAATCATCACTCACATATTTATAATAAATGAACAAATAAAAATTTAAATATTAATGTAAAGTTATACTCTAATTATAATAAAATTTAATGATTAATTAAAAGCAAAAAATAACATATTATTTAGCCTGTAACATACATAGATTAAAAAATCTAGTTGAATTTAAAATATTAGCTGGGATAAGACAACTAGTAATTAAGTAAAATATAATATAATTTAATACTCCGAATTAATAACTGATCCAACGTTTTAGTTTAAAAAAAAAACAACTCTAAAATAACACATAAATACACGTTATATGGAGGGATCTATTTGCAATAAGCGGTGAGTTTTTCAGCAAAGACTGCAAAGTTCTTAACCTGTTGTCACTCTTTTCTCAGCTTCCTGCCCGATACTTTATTCTTTGTTTGTTAATTGACTAGTACCTGTGAAAGCACGGCATAATTAAAAGAAAAGTTAAAATAAATAATTAGTTTAGCTAATTTGAATTTTAAAATCTATAGCTTTTTCTTTAAATATTACTTTTTATGGGTTTACTCATTTTGATGTTTTATTATCTCTTTATTAAAAGCTTACCAAGTTGATATGTAATTCTGAATTATAGCAATGATTTAAATTTTAATTGATAGATATTATAACGATTGTCAATTTAGAGATGTTTAAGACCCAGTCCATTCTATTAAAATTATAGTGAATTTATCTTAGAAATGCAACGATAGTAAAAGAAAATAGGAGAAAGAGATGAATAAAATTAGAGAAAGAGATGAATAAAGTTTTATTAACGTGAACACACTAAAAACAAGAGAGGTAAAGAAGATATATAGAAGAGGTAGACAACGGGTCTGCATAATTTGTGGGCAATAGAACCCAATACATAGGAGATATGCTAGCCAAGATTCCTTATGTGTTAGAGAAACAATCTGGTTGTTTGCTGGTTTTGATTTGCTCCAATTAAGGCTCTTTAATCTTCAACGGCTCTGCATTAACATTGGCACTATTATAGGGATTTTCATTCATTGCTTTGCTGCAGGTTTTAGTTTCCTCATCTGTCCCATAGGTCCCACAGTTTCTGTCCAAGATTAGCTGGGCATTGTTAATACCCTCCCTCAAACGAGGCCGAGGTTGAAGGCAGAGTTTGGTCTGAAAATGTATGAGGGTACCCTTTGATACTGGTTTAGTGAAGAGATCAGCAACTTGATCATTGGTGGAGATGTGGTGAGTGACAAGATGCCCAAGTGCAACTCGTTCGCGTACGAAATGATAATCCAATTCAATATGTTTGCTACGAGCATGAAACACTGGATTGATGGTCAGGTGAAGAGCACTGATATTGTCACAGTAGAGTATTGGAGGAGAGGCAAGTGAAATGCGAAGATCTTTTAAAAGGAAGGACAACCATGTGAGTTCAGTTGCAGTATTAGCCATGGCCCTATACTCAGCTTCAGTGCTGGAGCGAGAGACTGTGTGTTGTTTCTTTGCGCACCATGAGATGGGGTTTCCTCCAAGAAAAGTACAATAGCCAGTGGTAGAACGCCGAGTGGTAGGACAACCTGCCCAATCTGCATCTGAAAAGGCAAAAAGATCAAGTGTAGTGTTGGAAGTAAAGTGGGGACCTTCATCAATAGTTCCTGTGACATATCGTAGGATACGTCGAACCATTTTTAAATGCATAATAGTAGGAGCATGCATGAATTGAGACACATAGTTAACACTAAATGAAAGATCTGGACGAGTAAGAGTGAGGTACTGTAAAGCTCCAACTAGCCCACGAAAGTAACTTGGATCATCAAGAGGAGTGTCATTTGGTGTGATCTTGGTCTTGGCTTCAAGAGGTGTGCTCATTGGCTTACAATCAACCATGTTAGCTCATTCAAGGATAGTAAAAGCATAGTGTGACTGGGATAGATGGAGGCCATCAGTTATAGAGAGCATCTCAATTCCAAGAAAGTGATGAAGAGGCCCCAAGTCCTTCATGGCAAATTCAGATTGCAGGAGTTGAATGAAGTCGGAAACTAGGGAGGCAGTGGATCCTGTTAGAAGTATATCATCTACATAAAGGAGAAGGATTAGTGATCCTAAATCAGAGTGCAAGATAAATAAAGAAGGATCAGCCATGCTACAAAAGAAACCATATTTAAGGAGAAAAGAACTAAAGCGATCAAACCATGCCCGAGGCGCTTGTTTAAGACCATAAAGAGCCTTTTGGAGTTTGCAAACATGGTTTGGGAAGTGGGGATCGACTATGCCAGGAGGTTGTTCCATGTATAAGTTTTCAGAAAGCACACCATGTAGAAAGATATTTTTTACGTCGAGTTGTCGAATGGGCCATTTCTGAACAAGAGCTATAGTTATGATTAACCGAATAGTGCATGGCTTGATTAGGGAGAGAAGGTTTCAATATAGTCTACTCCATCAACCTGGTGGTATCCTTTTGCAACAACTCGAGCTTTGAGGCGATCTAGAGACCCATCAGGTTTGAGTTTTGATTTGAAAACCCATTTAGAGCCAATGACATGCATATTAGAGTTGCAAGGAACAAATTCCCAAGTTTGATTTTTATGTAGAGCCTCAAGCTCTTCAATCATGGCAGCCTTCCAACCGGGATGAGCTAGAGCTGAACGGATATTATACGGGTTGCGTGGAATGTCAACACAAGACATGGAGAGTAAGGCATATTTAGGATTAGGCTTTACTACTCCGCATTGTGAGCGGGCAACCATTGAATGTGAAGGTAGAGTTTGTGGCAGTTGAGTTTGGGTAGAAGAAATAGACTCATTTTGCCGGGTTGAGGTAGGAGGTCCAAACTCAAGCTCGGGTTCAGTCTGTGAAGGTTGTGGGGAGTGCTCAAGGTGCTCAAGTTCAGGTTGCGAGGACTGTTCTAGTTGATCAATGGGTGCAACAGGAAGTTGTAAGTCAGGAGAGTGCATTGAAATTGTTGGTAGCGGACTTGAGCATGGTGGAGTGTAAGCTATTGCTGTCAAATCTGCACAAGAATTGGAGTTAGTGTGGGGTAGCCAAGAGTCAAATATGCTAACTACATGTGGTGTGGGAGAAGGAGTTTTATTATGGCGATTAGTCTTATATGGAAAGAATAACTCATCAAAAACAACATGTCGTGAGATGAAAAATCTCTTACTAAGAGGATGAAAGCATTTATACCCTTTATGACTATCACTATATCCAACAAAGACACAAAGAATAGTTTTTGGATTAAATTTGTGACGTCGTGTGTCCCAGGTGTAAGGAAAACATTTAGAGCCAAAGACTCGAAGTGAAGAATAGTCAGGATGTGTCCCATACAAAGCAAAGTAAGGAGTTTCAAAATTAAGAGAAGAAGATGGAAGTCTATTAATAAGATAGACAGCTGTAGTAAAAGCTTCAACCCAAAGAAATAAAGGGGCACCACTATGAAACAACATAGTCATACCTAGTTCACGTATTATTCTATGTCGCCTTTCTACCATACCTGTTTGTTCAGGGGTATATGGGCAAGATACTTGATGAACAGTACCTGTTGAACGAAAATGAGTTGAAATTTTGGAGTTGATAAATTCACCTCCTCCGTCAGAATGAAAAACCTTGATTTCTTTATTAAATTGTTTTTTAACATATTGTTCAAAGGATAAATAAGCATTCACAAAATCAGATTTATGTTGTAAGGGAATAATCCATGTATACTTGGAGAAATCATCAACCAAACATGCATAATATCTGAAATTACCAATAGATAAAACAGGGGCAGGTCCCCATAAGTCACAATGTATTTTTTCAAAGATAGCAAGACTAGAATGTTCAGAAGAGGGAAAAGGTAATTTACTAACTTTTCCCAATTGACAACTATCACAAAGATGTTCAGATTTCACAGTTCCAACTACATCAATTATTCATTTATTCTTTAGTAATTTTAAAGACATAGTTTGAGGATGTCCTAGTCATTGATGCCAAATGTCTACTGGCCCAGAGCGGAAACGATGTGAGAAATGCAATTCAGGTGAAGAGGAGAGAACATATAAGTCACCCTTGCGCCTCCCTGTGATCATTGGTTCCCCTGTTTCTCGTTCCTTAACACAAAAATCAGCATTAGAAAACTCACAATTAACAGAAAATTGCTTTGTTAATTGACTTACAGAGAGCAAATTCTTTGTTAAATCAGGAACTAGTAAGACATCATGAAGAGGTAGAGTAGTATTCTGTTGCTTAATGAATGAGTCTCCAATACCAAGAATTGGCAGAGAAGAACCATCACCAATAAGTACAGAATCTGTACCTGAATATTTTTTAATATTACTTAACATACTTGGTTTACCTGTCATATGATTGGAGGCTCCAGTGTCTGAAGTCCATTCTGTTTCAGCAATTGTGTTGTCCAAGGTGAGTGCTGCAAGTGCTTGTGGTATATCATCAGATTGAGTTGGTTTCTTGGGCACCCACCAACATATATTTGCTATATGGCGCATCGTGCCACAATATTGGCATTTTTCATTGCGATAGAGCTCTCGTTCTGCAGGTGTCATGCGGCGCTGTCCTGGTGGCGGAGGACATCGCTGCTGAGCAGTCAAAGTAGATTGGATTTTATTTTGGTTACTAGGTTGTTAAGCCTGAAACCCTCGCCCTGATAATGTGAAAGCTTGAGAATTTCCACGACGACGTGAAGGAAACTGATGGGATCATTGTTGTTGTTGACCATAGAAGGCCATTTGAGGAGTAAAGGAGCTTTGCATATTGGCACGGCTGGAAAACCAATTGCGCCGCTGATCAAGGCTCTGGAGTTGTGAGATCAGCTCAGAGTATGATGGCCTTGGAGGTTTCAGCATGGTTGTTGTGAATGTTTCATATTCAGGACCAAGACTTGTGAGAAGATAGAAGGTTTTCTCTTTGTCTGGGATAGGTTTCCCAATTGCTGCTAGGTTGTCACATAGGCCTTTGAAGATGCGAATATGTTCTCCGATAGTTTGATCATCTTCCTTGCGGAGATACGTAATCTGTTGACGGAGTGTAAATTCACGTTCTTGTGAATCTTCCGCATATGCATCCTTGAGTGCAACCCAAACAGCATGGACAGTGTCTAAGCCAACAACGAGGCCAAGTGATTCCTCAGAGAGTGTTCCAATTATCCATCCTCGAAGGAGACGATCTGCCTTGCGCCAAGTGACGAATTCATCAGTTAATTTTGGGACAAATTTTTCTGGGGTTGTAATGTTGCTGGGATCTGGAGTGGTATATTGGGTGGGGGCAGGGTCTTCATTTGTCAGGTGGCCAACCAAATCTTGGCTTTTTGCAAGGGCTAAGGCTTGTTCACGCCACAATGGGTAGTTTATAGGGCTCAGTCTTAAAGTGATGAAATTGCCAACATTGAAGGATAGGGAGGCCATGCTTGCAGGTGGGTGTTCACAGCGGCTCTTGATACCAAAAAGAAAATAGGAGAAATAGATGAATAAAATTTTATTAACGTGAACACACTAAAAACAAGAGAGGTAAAGAAGATATATAGAAGAGGTAGGCAACGGGTCTGCATAATTTGTGGGCAACAGAACCCAATACATAGGAGATATGCTAGCCAAGATTCCTTATGTGTTAGAGAAATAATCTGGCTGTTTGCTGGTTTTGATTTGCTACAATTAAGGTTCTTTAATCCTTAACGGCTCTGCATTAACATTGGCACTATTATAGGGATTTTCATTCATTGCTTTGCTGCAGGTTTTAGTTTCCTCATCTGTCCCATAGGTCCCACAGTTTCTGTCCAAGATTAGCTGGGCATTGTTAATAATAGTAACATTGCTAATTTAAGGGTATTCAGAACCTAGTCCGTCCTACTAATCCTATTAAGTATTAGAAATATGACAGAACTAAAATATAGAATTGAGAATATATGAATTGATACAAAATATTGACAAGAAATGAATAATTTCCTTTTTGAGAAAAATATTACACCTTCTCTCTTAACATAATGAGAGAACAATGACACACTCTCTTGACATTGAAGAATACATATCTTTCTAAATAAATTAAGAAAAAACATCTCACAAAGAAACTATATGTTTTTTTTTCTGCTCTCTAGATGACTTTTCTCTATTTTTGGATGCACTTACAATTTGCAAAGGAGAAGGCTCAATTTATTGGCTAACAACTCCTTTTCAAACCCTCTATAAAACTAAGGTTGAAATTTATTCTTTCCTTTCCATCAAAATGTAAGGTAACTAAGAATAAGGAACGAAATTTTCTCCTTCTACTTTTGACTTGTTAGAGCTACAAAAGTGGCTTTTACTGTTTTACAATCTCCCACTTAAAGTTACTTTTGGTGAGCTTTTAAAATCTTTATCATATTTTTAGATACATACTACTTACATTTCTGATAGGTCATACGAGGATCTATACCACATAAACTTATCAGCAATGATTGACTTCGTCATAACATTTTCTAGGTTGTCTTTAGTGTGAGTCTTCTACATATCCACAGTCTCTTCTTCTATTACTTCTTTAACAAAGTGATATTGAACTCTAATATGTTTCGTCCTTGAATGAAAGGCTGGATTCCTTGTAATGTACAAAGCATTCTGACTGTCACAATATACAAGAATTTTCTCTTGTTTGTGTCTGAGTTCATCTAGTAACCTTTGAGTCCAAATTGCTTCCTTGCATACCTGGGTGACTGCCATGTATTCAGCTTCTATAGTGAACAGAGCTACAACAGTCAGTAATTTGGATAACCAACTGACTGCTACCCCTGCAAGTGTGAACACATAACCTATAATAGATTTTTTTTATCATGATTACTTGCAAAATTTGAGTCAACATATCCTCTAACAGTCAGTAATTTATAGGATTTGCCATAAAGTGACTTTTTATTCCAACTGGTTAAGCAATGTTTGGTATCATATAGATCATTGCATACATAAGCCTTCCCACTATTGATGCATATGATACTTGAGACATGTTCGTCCTCTCTGCTTCATTATTAGGACACATACTTGAGGATAATTTATAATTGATAGGAAGTAAGGTATAAATTGGCTTACAATCTTGCATGTTGAAGCGCTGCAAGATTTTTTTTCAAATAGTTCCTTTGAGAAAGCCAAATTTTCCTATCTTTTCTGTCTCGGTGAATCTACATCCCTAAAAAGCCAAGTCCTTCATATCAAAATAACTAGCCAACTGTGCCTTCAACTCTTGGACTCGATCTTTGTTAGGGCCTACCACCAATATGTCATCCATATACAATAGCAAGATGATAAAATCATCATCACCAAACCTCATATAATATGTACAATGGTTTGAACTCAATCTGTTGTATTCAAGGCTAATTATGAAGGAATCAAATCTCTTGTACCAATACCTTGGTACCTGCTTCAGACCGTACAAAGATTTAGTTAACTTGTAAACCAAGTTTTCTTTACTTGTTCTTCAAATCCTTCCAGTTAAAGCATATATATCTTTTCTTCAAGTTCTCCATAAAGAAAAGTCATCTTACATCTAATTATTCAAGATGTAAATCAAATGTAGTACATAGCCAAGACTACTCTGATAGTGGTCAGTCTAACAACTGGAGAAAATATCTCATTAAAGTTAATTCTTTCTTTCTTAGCATATACTTTGACTGCCAATCTTGCACGATATCATTCCACTTGATCATTGCCATCTCATTTGGTCTTATAGATCCACTTATTTCTAATGGTTTTTCATCCTTCTAGAAGTGCAATAAGTTCCCATGTCTTGTTTCTATGTAAGGCTTCCATTTCTTCTTGTATTGTTATCATCCACAGAGAAGCATCTGAACTACTCAAAGCCTCTTAAAAGGTTAATGGTTCTCCTTCTTCTATTAAAAGACAATACACATCATGGCTTGCTATAACATAGTCTGAGTGCCATGATAGTTTTCTCATTTGATGAGTTGATCTCCATACTTTTGCATCATTGGCCTTATCTAGTTCTTGTTCCTCGTGCATTAGTTCTGCTTCAGAAAAGTCATCTTCCCTAGATTTTTCACTTATCTGTACCATAGTAGTCTTTTTAAAAGCACTATCATTTTTTTTATCACTTTGCAGTTCATTTTTTTACAAATATTACACCTCTTCTGACTACAACCTTGCGAGTGGTAGGAAACCACAAACGATATCCCTTAACATCGTTAGCATAACCCAAGAATATATATTTCCTGGATTTTGGATCTAGCTTTGCTCTCTCTTGGGAATTATACATCACATACGCAGGACATCCAAACATATGTAAAGAAGAATAATCTATTGGCATACCATTCCACATTTTCTTTAGTGTCTTGAAACCAATTTTACAGTTGATGGTGACCAATTTATCACAAACAAGCAGTTTTTACAGCTTCTGCCCAGAAAGACTTAGCTAGACCTACAGTATTTAACATAACCCTTATTCTTTATTGGAGAGTTCTGTTCATCTGCTCTGCTACTCTATTTTGCTGAGGTATATGAATAATTATGAATTGCCTTTAAATACCCTATTGCTTGCAAAATGCCAAAAAAAACTCCCATCTACATATTCTCCTCCATTATCTGTCTTCAAGCATTTGATCTTCTTTCTAGATTCAAGTTCCACTTATGCTTTGTACTCCTTAAATATTGGAAATACATAAGACTTCTTCTTAATTGGGTACACCCATAATCTCCTAGAGTAGTCATCAATGAAGGACATAAAATATTTTGCTCTTCTTAGGTATATCTCCGGTGACTCCCACACATAAGAATGAATCAAGTCTAATATTTGTTTGCTTCTAGCAGTAGATCTTTCAAACTTCAATCTATGCTACTTGCTTGTAACACAATATTCACAAAATGATAAGTTTACAAATTTGAGTCTAGGAAAGAGACCACGTTCTGCAAGAATCTTCAAACCATGTTTTGATATATGGCCCAGTCTATGGTGTCACATCATTATTGAATCTTCTTGGCTAACTGATGCAACTAATGCATCAACCTTCTGCAGTGTGTCTCCCATAAGCATGTATATATTTATAGCATTCATTTTTGCTTTTATCACCCTAAGGGAACCTCTAACAACCTTCAAAACCCCATCTTCAATATGGGTCTTACACCTAAGGTTGTTTAATTGTCCAATAAACAATAAATTCTTCTTCAAGCTCTTCACATGTCGTACCCCTTGAATTGTGAAAATTGTATCATCATACATTTTTATTTTGATAGTACTAACTCCAACAATTTCTAAGATATGATCATTTCCCATGAACACAAATCCTTCTGAGATAGGTTCATACATGTAAAACCAATCTCGACGTGGAGTAATGTGTCAAGTTGCTCCTGAATCCATTATCCACAAATCAGTGAGCTGTTTTCCACCTTTAGAAACAATCTCTACTTCACTATATAGGATTTCTCCATTATTAGAGGTAACTTGCAACACATCCTTGAGAAGTTGATGCTTTATGAGACTTATCTACATTCTTCTTATTATACCAACAATTCTTCCTTACGTGCCCTCTCATACCATAGTTATAGCATTTGAATTTCTGTCTTCCTTGTGACTTCAATCTACTATAATTTTGTCTCCCACTAGAGCCATGTTGTATTGATCTCCCTTTCGTCATCGATAACGCCTCTGCTTGCCGTGAATTCTCTAATCTATCTTCCTTGTTTTTGCACCTAGATTCTTCTTCAAGAATCGTAGCAGCAATATTATCAAAGGATGGAGATAGTCAGTGAGAACATTATTTGTTATGTTGATGATGACCTAATTGATAACTTTATAGAATGTAGTTATTCTGTGCCCTATTTTTGTGCTTAAAAGAGTGTTTAGTTCTTGTGTATAATGCATGTTTGGAAGGTTTTAAGTTAATATTTGTCAAATACTAATTTTGATACCTTCCATTATGATATTGAGTAATTTGTGCATATTTGATATGAGATTGAGTGAATTTGTAATTGTTATTGATTTGGTGATTTCTCTATATTAGGAAGGGGTCCAAACAAGATGATATATGGAGCATTTGAGTCAAAAGTGGAAGAGAAAGCCAAATTTGCATCTCAGCAAGCAATGCCACGATATGGGTATGTTAATGTCGCGGCGTTGGTGAATCCCCTGCATCAGTACAAAGACCCGAGGCAAAGCGCCGCGACGCAAGTAAGTGAATGCCGCTGTGTAGGTTACCTAAATATCTAGAGAGTTGCGACACTGAAAATTGGATGCCACGGCGCCTGTGACCTAATTGTATGCACGCTGCGGCGTGATGTATTTAATGCTGCGGCATCCCCTATTTTTCTGTGCCTATAAATACTATTTTATTAGATTTTAGGAAAAAACTTTACTTAGTTTAGAGAAGTTGCACTAGGGTTTCGTGTTTAGAGGTTGAGGGAGCCTAAGGAGGCTAGGATGGAGGTCATCTTCCTTATGGAAGATGATTTAAGTTTCAATGATCACACTTAATGAGTTTCCTTCCTTCTCCTTTCTATTTTCTCTCTTCCTTATCTTTTGAACACTGTTTTTTATGTATATTTTCGTGTTCATGGATTAGCTGAGCAGTATTTAGGGATTACTTTGGATTCTTGCATGAATATTGATGATTTTGTAATCTTTTGAGTATATATTGATGTTTAGTTATGTTCAATCATGTGGTTCTTAATGCTCTTGAAGGTTTGATAAGCTTTTAAGTGATTTGTTGAAATCTGATGAACCTAGACATAGAAATTTGGATTTTAGATCTAATGTATAGTTGATGCATATTCGATGAATTCAATTGGCTTGAATAAGTTGATTCAATAACTGGATAGAAATATACCTTTTAGCCATGCATAGTAGGTGTTTGAGAATAGATTGTTCATGAGTGGAGTTTACACTAGTTCTCATGGAAACATAGTGAGTTAGGTGAATGAAACTATGGTTGATTGACCTAGACATAGGCTTTTAACTAAATCAGATTCTCAAGCTAACTTAATAATTCATTAATGTTGCTTGTAAGGATTATATGTTATTAGTATGAAATAGGAGGTGAAGAAGGATTTCTTAGATCTCTAAACCTTATCTTTATTGCTTTATAGTTTAGATTTAGTTTATTTGCAATTTCTTTATTTTTATGTTCTTGAATAGAATTAATTAAACTATTGGTTGATATTTGGTTTTGGAAGCCAATATATTTGTGGGAACGATCTCTTACTCTGTATCTGTATTACTTGAATGACCCGTGTACTTATGGGACAAATGGTCTAACAAGTTTTTGGTTAAGAAAACAAGTTTTTATCTTATGAAAGGATTGAGAATTTGCTATCACTAATCATATGAATCAGGTAGACTTTGAAGTAAAAGTTCTAGATGTTCATTCTCTGCTATTTTGTAATCCAACGTGGTAAGTTAGAAAAATAATGTGTTCACATTATTGATGTGATCCGTTAATGGTGTGGATTCACTCATTCGAAGAGTATAAAGTCTCCTCTTCAAGAATATCTTGTTGTGAAGTGACTTTACCGCGTATAATTTGGTGAGAGCATCCCAAATTTCCTTTGTTGTCCTTTTGATCTGCAACACTTGACAAGACTGTATCAGCCAGTGCCAAATGCAAATTTCTAATAGCGTTGTCACCCATCTTCTTCCACCTCTCATATGTAATGCTAGTGGCTCTTCCTTGAATTGCTACTAAGCAATTGTCCTTCCTCAAAATTTTCTTTATCTTCAATTTCCATAAGGAGAAACTAATCCCATTAAATTTCTCAATCTCATATTTTGCTACCATAATTTTGACAAGAATTTTTTTTTAAATCACAACATAGAGAATAATTTAGTCACAACCTTTGGCTTTGATACCACTTGTTAGGTATCAAAAATATGACATAACTAAAATATAGAGTTGAAAATATAGGAATTGATACAAAATATTGACAAGAAATGAATAATTTCCTTTTTGAGAAAAATATTACACCTTCTCTCTTAACATAAGGAGAGAATAATGATACACTTTCTTGACATAGGAGAATACATATCTCTCTAAAAATATTTAGGAGAAAGCCTCTCAAAAGGAAACAAATGCCTTTTTTTTCTGCTCTCTGGATGACTTTTCTCTTTTTTTGGATGCACTTACAATTTGCAAAGGAGAATGCTAAAAAATTTATTAGCAAACAACTCCTTCTCAAACCCTCTAATAAACCTAAGGTTGAAATTATTTATCTCTTTTTCATCAAAATGTAAGGTAACTAAGAATAAGGAATTAAATTTTGTCCTTCTACTTTTGACTTGTCAAAGTTACAAAAATGGCTTTACTATTTTACAAACTTGTCCTAGCTCGAAGTTAAATGAGACGAGTTTAGGTTTTAGAAATTAGACCCATAGTGTTTTCAAGTCGAGGTTAGCTTGTACCTCACTTCGTCCCAACTTGGCTTGGTACCACACATTATTTTAAAACTTATACTTTTTTTATAATTAGTTATAAATAATAAGACTCTTTACTTAAATTAATAACTTTTGACAATATGATAATATATTTATATTGATATTATTTGTTCTGAAATACATATTGTAAAATATACATTAATTTTAGTTTATACTTTTATAGTTTTATAACTTTACTATGCATAATGTTAAAATTTATATTGAAGCCTAAACTCATTACAACTCGTCCTATGAACACCCCTAATTGCCATCATCAAGTGTATTGAAGTGCTTATAGCAGTACAAAAATAATAAAACAAATACATATCAAAGAGAATATAAAATTAAAAACTTTTGTACAATATGACTGTGAAAACCTTATTTTGACCGAACTCATACTAAAGAACAATAAAAAAATGAAAAAGAACAAAAAATATCCTTTTTAAAGTGGTCCAATAATGGATGGATAATTGAAGTGGGAAAAAAAGAGCTTAAAGGAAAATTCTAAATAATTGAAATTAAAAGAAAAAAGAAAAAAGAAAAAGAAGAAGAAGGAGAGCTTCTAGCAGTTGTTTAAATTAAATGGGAGAGAAGATAAAGAAAAAGTGAGAAAAGAGAGATAAAATAGCTTCTAGATTGCAACCAACGCCCAAGTGATAGGAGATTAAGTGAGAGAAATTTGAGTTAGACAAGAATGAGTTGGTTCAAAAGTTGTTCCCCTAGTGATAAGGTGAGAGAATTTAATATAAATCAAGGGATGGGGGCTTGCACACTAGTATATAAATTCAAAGGTAGGTAACAAAAAAAAAGGGATACACATTTGGAGAGAAAAGAAATCTACGCAAAGAATTGTGAGAGATAATCACTCACAAGGACACATAAAAAAACACATAAGAGAGAGGGTGAGAGCTTCATTAATAGAGAAACATTTCGTTGGGAGCTAAAAGAAGGAACCAAGAGTGGAGGTTGTAGAGCAAGCCAGAGAGTTCTTTTCATTTTTTAACCTTCTCTAGAATTTGGTAACACTTTTAGCCGTATTTATTTTTTTTTAGTTTCCCGTCTAATCCTACTTGTGCATATTTGATTATTATTCCTGCATAATAGTTATATGGGGTTGATTGTTTGCTATACCAATTGTACTCGAAGTATGCATCCATGAAAAACAACAAATAGAATCCAAAGAAGCTGTCAACTAGTTTATCCACGTTGGGAAGTGTAACATCCTCCTTAACCTAATAGTCATAATTAGGGTTATAGAAGCTCAATAACTCTAGTATGTGTTATCTGTTAATTTTGGTAATCATCTGAATTAGTTTAAGTATAATACTATAACCTTGAATGTGAATAATAACCCATATAAGCTCAATCATTTTTAATGACACTAAATGAGCTTTTAAAGGCCAAATTAAATAGGCAAGTATCTCAGAAAATTATGAAATTTTATGAAAATGTCAATTAGAGGATGGAGAATATTTTTGAAGAGAATACAAGTTAAGGCAGATGCTTGTGAGCTTATTAACTTAATTCCTTAGATATAATTTAACCCGAGGAAGAGTAATATAACTTAAGTTATAGTTAACAGTGTATAAGAAATTACAAAATGATGAGTATAAGGACTTAAAAAAGTCCTAGAATTCCTAGAATTTTTTATAAAACTTATAAAAGTTAGAAAACTTAGTTATGGAAAATTAAAGTATTGCTAAGAAATATAATAGTTTTAGTTGAATTTCCA
Organism: Ormosia semicastrata; assembly: GCA_029884595.1. NCBI lineage: Eukaryota > Viridiplantae > Streptophyta > Magnoliopsida > Fabales > Fabaceae > Ormosia > Ormosia semicastrata. The sequence goes on along the minus strand of JAQQTO010000053.1, from coordinate 47,881,672 downwards.
TCCTTATCTCTCCATGCTCCCACCGCCCTTCACCCATCATCTTTATCTCTTCTTTAACTTTTCACTTTTCTCACTTTTCACTCACAAACCCCATGGTTCAGTAGTAGAAAAAGGAGAAAGAGATAAAAAAAACAAAAGAAAATAAAGAAAAAAGAGAAACAGAGAGAAAGACAGAGGACGTGAAAAGGAAAAGAAAGAAAACAAAGAACACCACTCACAAAAGAATAGAGGTAGGGGTTATTGTGTTTGTTTTCCATTTTTTATCATTCTTTGATTCTTTTAAATTTAAATGAAATGGTTTGGGTGAATCTCTATGAAATTTTAACATGGAAATGGTAGGATTTGCATGCATATGTGCTTATCCTTTTAAGAGTTATTGATGATGCATATCACACAGTGAATTGATTCTTGTTGGTTTTTCCAATTAGAATTTGTATGCTCCTATGTGTTTATTGAGTTTGATGTTATGTTTAAGGAAGGATTGGAAAAGAATTGAGAAAATGGTGATTTACAACACGTTCTGGTGCAAGCTGATAAGTGTTATTTGAATAAGGCAGTGGCTTATTCAAATAACCATACCCAAAATCAATAGAAAATGATGTGTTGTTCGAATAAGGCATGACTTATTCGAATAACAATGTCTAAGAATGATAAAAATATGTTGTTATTCAAATAACGGAAGATGTTATTCGAATAATAGAGCCTTATTTTCAGAAATTAAACATTCCATACTATACCAAATGATGATATTTGAATGTTTTCACTAAGATAAGTGACTTAACATAGGAATGAGCCTATTGTACACTTAGGCAATGATGTTTGTGTGCATTAATTACTTATGAGGGGTAACCTTTTGTGCACTTAGGTAATGGTGATCGGGTGCATTAGTTCCTATGTGAGGGAATGTTTTTGTATACTAAGTTGGTGAAACAATGTGCATTTATTATATTCATGAGATGAATTATGATGTATTGATATAAACTCATGTATGAGTATTGGAATAAACTCGTGTATGAGTATTGAATGTAAATTTGTGTAGAGTATTGAATGTAAACTCGTGTAGGAAAGTATCCTTCATGTATGAGCATTGGATACAAACTCATGTAGGAGAGTATCCATTGTGTATGAATGTTGGCTATAAACTCATGTAGAAGAGTATCCTTCATGTATGAGTATTGGATACAAACTCGTGTAGGAAAGTATACCTTGTATATGAATGTTAGATATAAACTTGTGTAGGAGAGTATCCTTCATGTATGAGCATTGGATACAAACTCATGTAGGAGAGTATCCTTTGTGTATGAATGTTGGATATAAACTCGTGTAGAAGAGTATCCTTTGTGTATGAGAATTGGATATAACATCAGGTATTAGAGTATCCTGAATAGAATTGGATATAACCTCGAGTATGAGAGTATCCAGAATAGAATGGGATATAACCTCGAGCTTGAGAATATCTTGAAATGAATGAGATATAACCTCGAGAATGATAATATCTCTATATATTAGTAATGGATATAAACTCATGTATGAGACTATCCTGAATAAATATAAAACATAGAGTTGCTATGAAAATTATAACTAATTTGATGATATTGAGCTATGACTTAGATCTGATATGATTATTATGAATGCAACCTATGTCTTAAGATGTGATAATTGTTTATAAATTATTTAGTAATAATAATAATTAGATTTCTGTTTCAGGAAGAGAAAGGACTTGATTTGACTTTTTGGCCACCTTTCTATATTATATTTTTATATTAAAATAATTTTTTTCGAAATAGCTGGAATTATTGTGGTGACACTGTTTTTGTTAGATCTATTGAGAATTACTAGAATTCTCACCTCGTTTATTATGTTTCCATAATAATTCCAAGAAAAGAGTCTACCACAGAAAAAGACGAAGACTGACAAAGGATTATAGTTTTTGTTTTTATTTTGTACCAAGGATTTTATATAGCTTATAAGTATTTGTATTTTTAGGGCTTTGTATAATGATGGATAATCCTATATAATGAGAACTCTAGTTATATATATTATAATTGTCTTTGCAGGCTTATATTTTTGTATATAAATTATATTTACTTTCAAATATATTGTCTTAAATATAGACATAACCTGCCAATTCTAACTACTAATGCGTAATTCTAGATATGTCATTAGTACTAGTATTAGGACGTTACAAGAAGTGGGTACAGATCTTTAGGCCAAACTTTATTTACATCTCCACTTCCCATTGGACTTTTTTACCAGGACAATCTTAGATAGCCAAGTTGTGTAGGCTACTTCCCTGATGAACCCGAAACTGAGCAGCTCCTTCACCTGTTCTTCAATAGTCTGCTACCTTTTCAAGCCAAATTTTCTCTTCATTTGGGAGACCAGCCTCACATCTTGCATTATGGATAGGCGATGACAGATGAATTAGGGGTCAAGCCTAGGCATGTCGGAGGACATCCAGGTGAAGAGGTCTTTGTTTTTCTTCAAGAGCTCAATCAATTGGCGCCTCTGTTCTTCCTCTAAATTTGTTCCAATCTTGGTGAGTTGATCTGGCTTGCTACCCAGTTAGAGCAATTGTAGTTCACCCTCTAGCTAGGGTATGGTACCCTGGATTTCCTCACGAATGTCTAACTTAGTCATGAGAATATTGACTTGGTCTAGAACTGGGCTAGAGGTACTAACTCTTGCTTTCTTAGGTGTCCGACAGATCTTGAGGCTCTTGTTGTAGCATTTTTACTGAGGAATTTCATGGCCAAGTGGGTAGTATATACCACAACTCCAAGGGCATTCAGGGTAGGACGACCCAAGATAATGTTGTATGTTGAGGGGTAGTACACGATCAGAAACTTAACCTTGACAGTCCTGTAGAGTTTAGTGCTCCCCAAGGTCAAGTAAGTTTCAAAATATCTTACCGGAGTGATCTTTTCTCCAGTGAACCCAATAAGTTTGCAGTCATAGGGAGTCAGCTCTGAGCGTGGAACTTCTAACTTTTAGTTCAGGTTCATAAACATGATATCTACTGAACTCCCTTAGTTAACGAAAATACACCGGACCTTGGCATTGGAAATTATTCTGGAGATAATTAGTGGATCATCATGATTTGGGATAATTTCACTGTAGTCTTCATCTGAAAAAGTGATGGGGGCACCTTCTGATCTCTGACTTGTGACTTGGACGCAGAGTGGGAGACACTCAAAACCGCCATCTTGAGTGCTTTCTTCTGGGAACCGTTGGACGACCCACCATTGGCTAACCCGCCAATAATAGTGTTGATGGTCTAGTTGGGTTGGGCATGACAATCATCATTTTTATCAACTGGAGTGTCCTGGTTTCGATCCTGCCAGTTGTCAGTATCATGATGAGCTAGAGTCCGAGATCTTCTCCTAGGACTTTGGGTCCTTCTTTGGCATGGAGATGGGCTCCGCTAGGGGTTGTGTCTTTTTTCTCTCTATCCTCCGTGGTGTCCATCGTTTTGGACATGGTTGATGTACTGATCTAGCCGTCTTGTCCTAATTAGGGATTTGATAGCGACGCAGAGTTAGAAATAATCTTCAATCTCATGGTCGTAGCTCTTGTGCCATGAACAATGTTTGGTATGATCCTTCTACACATGTTTCTTCAGAGGGGGTGGCCTCTTGATACCCCAGAATTCAGTCTGCATCACTTCCCACAAAATAGATGCACATGGAGTATTCAAAGGAGTGTAGCTAGAGTACTTGGCCCAGGGTGGATCATCCTTAGAGAAGTTCCGGGGCCGTGAGGAGTTCTGGACATTTTTCTAGTGAGAGGGCTCACCCTTCTCTAGCTTCTCCTTGGCCTTAGTAACCTCCTCAATGTTTATGTACTTCAAGGACCATTACCAAAATTCTTCCATATTTTCTAGTTTTTTCTTTGCCAAACATATGAAAAATTGGGAATCGGTCCGGAGGCCACTTCTAGCATAGTGGAGAGCAGTCATATCATCAAGGTTCTTCACATTAATACAAGTTATATTGAATCTCTTAAGGAACTCGTGAAGGGGCTCGTTGCACCCTTGGCAAATTTTGGAAAGAGATTCAATGGACTTGGGATGCTCCTTGTTAATGGTATAGTGGAGCAAAAAACACTATCTAAGGTTTGGCCAGTTAGTGACAAATCCCCGTGGCAAGGTCATGAACCATCTGAGGGCTCACTTCTTTAGGGAAGGGGAAAGACACAACATAATAATTGTGAGGATCCCCCATACAATGCATAGACTAGACATAGACGTCTATGTGCTCCTGAGGGTCTGTAGTCCCATCGTAGAGCTCCACATTGACAAGAAACTTAAAGTTTCTTTGAACTCTAAACTTTATAAGTTAGGCAGAAAAGGGCTGCTCCTGATCGTCAAGGTGTGAGTTGTTTTTAACAACATTGGACATTTCGATGTCATTGTGCAATGTTCTCCTCTGATCATTAATCGTCTTCCGTCATCAATGTGTGGTTCGGGCTAGCCACCCTACATGGACCATTCCAGATTTTTTAATCCACGATATTGCTCCTCCAGCACCGCTATTTGTCATTGCATTACATCCAGGAGATGATTTTTAGACATATCAGGTTGAATCGTGCCCTCTGGATGGGACACACGACCATCAACTTCTTCATTCTTGGGCCCTAGGAGCTGATATACTGAGATTCTAGGCCAAGACCATTAGGATTGGCTCCATGCATGCGAGGGCCAAGTCAACCCTTCACAGAGACCCTGCATGATAGGTATGGGCTTTCGTTAGAAAGTAAAGTTTCATGCCCATCGCGTAGAGGTTCAGCATTGGGTGCTTGGTTTCTTGCGGCAAAGGTTTCAACAACTAGTGGTGGAATAGGGTGGGGAGGATGGTGCATTGCTAGTCCTCGCCTTTGGCCTATGGAGGTTTGCGCAACCTCTCCTTTCCTTGAGTTCTATCTCGTATTTACCATGGTTAAGTGAGAATAGAAGTTTATGATCTCCCACAGACAGTGCCAATGTTCAATAGTGGATACTGAGCTGTACCTAGATAGGCACGTTCTGGTAGTTTCTTCCTTGTGCAGCAGTTGTAAAGCATGTTGGAACGAGAGGGGGTTGGTACCTGCAAAGGGATTCCAATGCTCAAGTCAGGATGTGCACAAGAAGGGTTTATACAGTAAGTAATAAGTTACCTGTAGAAGGTAGTTGAGCCTAGTATTTATAGAGCGCAATTCGGGTTTTGTCTTCCTTAATTATAGCGGGAAATCCCTTTAAGATCGAAACATTGATACTATAGTTATGAGCAATTTGAGGTGGTTTTGGGCACTATAATTTCGTAAGATCGTGATTAACAGTTACAAATATTTTAAGGTTTATCCATAGCTCGAATCTTGCGATCACGATGTAGTTGCCCAATACCGCAGTCCAACGTACGTGGTACCAGGTCTTGACAATGTGTCACTAGTGCTTAGCTGGGATGTCAATGGCGGATTTTGGTGGTACGTGTGCCGAGTTAATCTATTAGACATACTTTCAGATTACAATTTGATAACTCTAGGGAATGAAGTCATTTCACTTGAATTTGAATGTGTGTGAGCATGTTATTCTTAAGTTTTCAAGTCTAAAGGTTCAATTCATGCATGATTTTGATGATTAAAGCTTTTTATCTTAAATGATGAATTGAATATTTGATGATTTTATTTGAAAAATTTGAATGGATCCTGGTTTGACGAACTTTAGCATTATTTTGATGCAGTTATTTGAGATGAGATAGTCTTGAAAGAGATGAAGAAAGAGAAGAGAAGCTTAAATTTGGAAGAGAGCATGAATGGAGGAAGACTTGACAACCCACGCCTAGGCATGAAAAAGCCACGCCTAGGCGTAACACTCTCGGGTTTTCAGGAAAAATTAAACAAAGAAACCCACACCTAGGCGTGGGAAAGTGGCGCCTAAGTGAGGGTAGTGCACTGACATTATGTGTTTTGATGCCACGTCTAGGCGTGGGAAAGCTACGCCTAGGCTTGGGGAAAACACAGGTCCGTGAAATTAGCCTTTTATTCTGATTTTGGAGAGGGAGAGTGACTTTTGGTTTTTTCAGAAACAGAGATCGATAGAGAAAGGAAGAGGAGGAGATTTCTGCCTAGAAAAGAGGAGATTCAAAGGGAGGAAGATCAAGCTTGGATTTTCTCCAATTTTGTTCGTTCTTTCCTTTTCTCTCTTGATTTTGTAATTTGATAGATTCCATGATTGTATTTTCTTTTCCTTCTCTTATGATGTGTAACTAAACTCTAATCTAGGGGCTCTCTAGGATCTTGCTATGAATGTGAATATTTTATAATTTCTTTGGGTTCCTATCAATGAATTTGATTTTATTCTTCTATACCTATGTTTAATGCTTGTTTTTGATTGGCCATCAATTACATGATTATAGTTTTTTCGATTGAACTAGACACAGGGATTTGGAAATAGAGATATGGTATAGTTGATGTATGTTCAAATTACATTCAAGTTAATTGGATGTGTTGATTAGTTAAGGGGATGAACACATACCCTTTGGCCATGTATAGAAAGTGTTTGAAACGTGGTCTTAATGAGTGATTCTTATATTAATTTACATGGACACATAGTGGTTTGGGTAAGTTTCATATAGATATTGACCTAGACATAAGCTTTTATCTATAATCAGTTTCTGCTAGCAAAATCAATTCTTTGGTAGTTGTTCTTAAGTTGCAAATATTCATTGAAGTAGCAAGTGAACAGGGACCCCTAGACTTTATCCATACTCATCTTTCTCTTGCGAACTTGGTTTTTGGTGCATATAGTTTTGTCTATTTTAAGTTGTTATTTTTTTATTAAAAATTCACTCTTATATTTCGATTGCTTGAATAAGAATTTATGCAAATTGGTTAAGCTTTAGCACATTTCTAGTTATCAATCCCTTGGGGCACGATACTTTAATTCTCATTATATTACATGTCGACCCGTGCACTTACGGATCCCAAACAAATTTTTGGTGCTGCTGCCAAGAATTGAGTTTAGATTTAGTGTTATTTCTTATATCGATTCACAACTCTTATTTCAAGTTTTGTTTGTTTATTTATGCTTTTCAGGATCGTAAGAAAATCAAGTTTTGTTTGTTTGTTTGTATTTTTCACGTACGTGGCTCTTGTATGCGAAGGACTCAAAGTGTATCTCAATTTTTTCATTCTTTAATCCTTTTTTTTTTTTCACCCTTCACCCCTTCTTATGAAAAATCTTTTTACCCTCATCACATGTCCCTTATTAAATGCATGATTAGGCATTTTTTGTTGATTTGAGCCAAATTATTCTACATGGTGATGCGAATTAAAACTTACAAACCCAAGTGCAGGTTGTTTCTAGTAATAAATTTTCGGGAGTCCGAGATCGATCCATAGGGAATTGATAAAGAAAAATTCTTTAACGTAAGGAAAATATTTTGTCAAAATAATAAAATTGATAAAACTTGATCACAAAAAAAAGATTTACTTGGGTTAGGGGATCCATTCTTGGTAAGTAAATTAATGACAATATTAATTCTTTTTATAACTCAATTAGAATCCACGCATAATGGAGGTTTCAATTAGAAAATATAACATTCAAAGTTCATTTAAAATTATATATGTAGTTATATTATAGTTCCTTTAATTATTTATTAATACCACCACTTATAAATGGGATCAAGCATTCATTGTGCCAGCCTCTTGTCTACAATGAATCAAGATTTCCACTTTACAAGGAGGGTTTCTAAATTGATTGGAAATAAAATATAACACGTATAATTACTACTTGATAATATATCATTTAAGTACAAGAAAGAAATTAATCTAACCTTAATTTATTACCAAAAACTTTATCCTTTCACCCAAGTAAAATGAAAATTAGTTACTCATAGACAAGAAAAAAGAAAGAGAGAAGAAGAAGAAGAAGAACATAACTTCAATTTAGAACAAAAGAAAACTACAACAAGATAAACAAACAACACAATAGCATGATCTTGATAACTAACACCAAGATTCCTAAATTATCAGTCAATGGTGCCTTTTATAGAGGATTAGGGATACAAAATGACAAGGGAGCTAATTAATGAGTGAGTGGATGAGTGGAAAATGCCAAATGACTTTTGATGAGTGAAAAATTATTGAGATTCTTTGTCTCCGAAATCATTCAGTGTTGAACTCATTACATTCGTCATTTTCTCATCTAGTGGTCTTAATGAAAGTTGTATGCTTTTGTCTTAGCTTTCAAATGCCGTTAGTTTCAGCCCAAAAGCATTCCTACAACTCGAGATATGGTCTAATTATTGCACATTGCTCAGGCCCAGCTACATCTCCTCTATTATAACTTGAAAGCCTAATATGACCTCTAAGAAATTCGAAATGAGTTTTGTGTTCTTCATGAAAGTTGTATATATGGGTAATAACTTACAGATGCCAAAATTTTAGCCCAATCCAGTTCTTACAGACCGAGTTATGCTCTGATTACTGTACACTATTCAGGTTTCAATCACAAAACCCGTGTTCTGACTTCCAAGACCAATTGGCTCCACTAGATGTCTGATTTTGACCTAGAGCTCTCATGAAAGTTGTAGAGCTCTCTCTTATATTTCATACAAGATAAAATAATAATAATTAAACATCTAAAACTCAATATATGACCAAAATACAGAAACAATGTAAGACGTAAATCATGCTGAAAAAATCAATTAAGTCCAATTTGAGTCCAAACTTACAAAACATAACCAAGTTCAATCAATTAAGTATATGGAGAATGTAAATAACTAAAAATGAGGGTTTATTAATGTATAAAATATATTATTATTAAATTTTTTCACACTTAACTTTTTACACTCTTGGGCAAAACACATAAGACCAAGTCAAAAGCTAGAAATTCTAAAAGACTAAATTTTAATATGTATTTAAGAATGAAGAGTAACCAATCATTCAAGGGATCTAAACATTTATGAGGTAACGTTTCTTCACATCTCAAATCAACAAGTAAGGAAATTTCAATTGAAAAGCATGAATCAAGAATGATAGATCCTCACAAAATTCACTCTCAATCCCTCAAGTGTTTAAAATGTAGATATTTCACTCAACTTAACCCATGAAAATTACACTACCATAAACTTACTTATCTTCTACTTCTCCACTACTCAAAACACATGCACACAAAAATCATGAGTACTTTATTCAAGGTTGTAACGGGGTCAAGGTAAAGGAGGAGGTAATATGAATATGATAAATTAAATACCAAAGAGAATAAAAGAGCATGAGAGCTGAGTTCAATTAACAAGTATGAAAGTTCATCCCAACTCCACCTAATACAAATTCCCTTTACATATTCTTTTTCTTTCCTTTATTGTCTTGTTGGCCCTTATTTACATTTTTTTTATTTTATTTTTTTATTTTATTTTGAAGATGAACATAATATATATATTTTTTTAATTAAACATTTTTTTTACCAACCAATCTGCACACACACACCCACACTTGTTCAAGAACTCATCCAATGATAAAGCTAATATTCTATTATTCCCTAAGGCCGGGTAAGAACATGATTTTTCATTTAAGACACTTAATGAGTTTGAAACAAAGAATGGTCAAATAAGCTCAAAGGGGTTAAGTAAGGGAAAATATGTCATTTCCAATTCCTTACGTTAGCAAGGATCAAAAAATTTCCAAGAAGTCATAAGAGTACTTGATATCATATTAGGAATAAGAGAATTTTCAAGAAGTTATAAGAGTGCTTGATATCATATTGAGATAATATATTGCTGAGCAAGGCTACCTATTTGTGTGCCAGTCATTCTTGGCTATTTGCTTAAAGTAGCTATTTCAAGAAAAATGCCTTAATCATGTTTATGTATACATGTGAAAATGTAGTCCCAAAAAGAATCAAAACAAGTTCTAGAGTAACAATTTCATGAGTGAAATTCACACAAGAAAGAAGAGAATGACACAAATGTTCAATCTATTCATCAATAGGCTCAAAATCTCACAAGGCATAATTCTATCATTCTCAGTCCATCAATTCAACATCCATAACTAAGCATGTGATTTTTAAGAAAGAAGACAATTTACTCAATCATGCAAATTTTCCTGAATTTGAATTACTACTTCCACACAAACTAGTTATCTACCTAATTACTCCTTACTCTGTCACCAATTTTGATGCGTCTCAAGAGTAAATAATTTACTCCTTACTCTGCCATCCTTAATTACTTTTATTGTTAATAAATTACTGACAAACATATAAACACAATAAATATATTAATAAACACACTTCTTAAATTTTTTTTGGTTTTTTTTCATTTTTTTTGGTTTTTTATTCTCACAACCATCCTTCCCCCAAACCAGATCACAACATTGTCCTTAATATCAAAACATAGATAGGTAAAGGATAGAAGATATTACCTGTTACTGCAATTACTAAAAAGAAAAACTTTACACAAATTTATACAAAAACAAAGTATGATAAATAAAACCAAAGATAAAAGAAAGTTATAGATAAAGTGTCAGATCACACTCTTGTTCCTTGCTGCCTCCCTTACTACTGCCTCCCTTACTATTGCCTTCTGACCAATCTATCTGAGCTATTTCTAGTTCAGGTTCATAAACAAAAGCTTATAATTTATTAATTAATTCATCAATAGTAGAAGCAGATATAAGGAGTCGTCTTGCCGAATGTGTGATAAAGCTCTGTTCCACAGCATGGTTAACAAAAGATAACAAATTATCAAAGAAATTGTTAACATTCAACAAACCTATGAGTTTATGATGGATGTTTAGTTGGGCCCAAGAGATAATTTGAAAAACTTCTTCCAAAGTACCAAAACTAATCGGTAAAGCAATGAATGCATCAGAGTTTTCAAGCATTATCCTCATTCATCCATGCATAGATGATACTTGAAGTTCTAGCCCAATTGTCTTTCCAGTGATGTTCTTTTGAGTTAAAGGTTCAGGAATGATACCTAAAACTTGACCACCTCTTAGATGTATAGAAAGTGATACGACCCCCATTAACCCAATGCTACCTCCCCTATATACTACACGAATGTCTCTCACAGCAAGTGTTCTACCAACAATGCTTGCTGCGTTTACAAACTCTAAACCCTTATCATAACTTATCCCACAAAATACACAGATACTGATAAATTTACGAACTGAAGAAGAAACTCCCTCTATTTCTACACTCACACTCTTTTTGAATGATTATGAGTTGCAAGAAAGTGAAGAAAATGAAGTGTTTAAATAGGAAAGAGAATAGAAAAAGTAATAATAGCTCCTGTATGGGTAGGTTGGCTATTGTCAGAAAAGTTTGAAATTAAGAAACTTTTTTTTATTTTTTTATTTTTTATTTTTTATTTTTAGACTTCAAGAAAACCATCAGAGTAAAGAAGTCTAGAAGCCCTTGAGGGACCCCGTCCAAAGGATCGTCAGTCCAAAACTAAAATACAACAAAATCATACAAAGATAAAATAATAATAACAAATGCTGACATACCTTTATGTACAGGTTTCATGGTGTATCTTTATACTGCGCGTCATGAGTACAGTAGCCTTCACAATCTTACCACCCCTTAAAAGAGACATTGAATTCCCTTAAGGAATTTCATACTTAAGGCACTCCTTCCGCTTGTGGGATATCCCAGCCTATGCATCGTCCCTCTAGTTAAAGAGAGAAAATTTGAATACGACGACCAGTGAACACAGCCAGTGGAGCTACGCTCAGGAACCCAATAAATCAATACTAGGAATTAAGCTCAGAGGCATTGTCACGCGAGAATGCAAGCACGAGATGCTTCTTTTTGTCCATCAGTAAGCAGAGCCTATGGTTAAAACCTAAGAATGCTTGCGTGGCTCTCTACTGAGCATGGCACAAGAATCTTATTTATAGACTGACGTGCGAAGGTCCACCCGAATCAATGACGGGACGGGCATCTACCCGGGTACAACTGAAGTTTCTCCCTCTTTTTTTTTTTTTTTCTTTTTTTTTTTTTTTTTTTGTTCATGAAATATATATATATATATATATATATATATATATATGTTGTTGTGATTGTGGCTCACATTTTCCTCTAGTTTTACGTCCTGTAATGGTTTAAACGCTTTCTACGAGTCGAGGATAAGCTTCCCATCCAATTTTCTTATAAATTAGAAAATAGGGTCTTTTTGAGCCAGATTCCCAAGACTGTAACGCTTTTACTCATCCCTGAAGAGATTTCACAAACTAAGAAGTTCACGATGCACAACTCCACAAGAATGCATCTCAAGAGTTAATAAGATATCATCTAATGACTCCTTACTCAGCCCATTCTTAATAAAGAATATTTTATCTTCTCGATTTGTAGAAACCATTCCCAAAGAACGACATCACATGTTACAATTCCATCGCGCACACTTGTGACAAACTTGCATTCTTTTCGCTCTTCTTTTTTTTAAAATAAGAACTATTACTAAGACCTGGCATGTATAGGACAAATGAATCTGAAGATTCACTAGCTAAACGAACCTTTGCTTCGATTATCCAGTGTATATCTTCTGGGATGCCCTTGTACATTAACAGTCAGTCTTTCACACCTAACTTTGTAGATTTTTGTTAGAGCATTTAGAGGAAGAGAAAGAAAATATTTTCTTAAATTCGAGAGAATAACATCCATTTTAAATGGAGAATGAATCAGTTATTATGGGAAACTGAAAAATAAATCAACTTAAGAGTCACGGAGTACCGTTATCCGCCACTTAACTGAAAACACAAAGAACTGCAAAAAGAAAGGAAAAAAATTAAAAAAATTATAGTCATAACAAGGATTAGAAAGGGAGATTGATTCTACCTCAACAACTTGATGTTCCAGAAATAGTTTGAGTCTTTGTTCATTGACCTTAAATACATTAACATTCTTAGGGTTCTCAATGTCTATGGCTCCATGAGGATACACTTGCTTAACAATAAAAGGACCATTCGACCTAGATCTCAATTTTTCAGGGAATAGGTCAAGATGAGAATCATAAAGTAGAATTTTTTGAATAATTTCAAAAAATTTCTCAAAATTAATTTGTCATGAAAAGCTTTTGTTCTATCTTTATAAATTTTTTAGTTTTTATATGCATCATTTCTCAATTCCTCAAGCTCATTTAATTACAATTTGCATAACTTTCAAGCATCATCAAGATTTGAGTTGAAAGCTTTAATGGCCCAAAATGCTTTATGCTCCAGTTCTACAAGAAAGTGACAAGGTTTTTCATAGACTAACCGATAGGGTGACATGCCTAAAGATGTTTTGAAAGCAGTACGGTAAGCCCAAAGTGCATCATTTAATCTTAAAGACCAATCTTTATGATTTGGGTTAACTATTTTTTTCAAAATTTGGTTAATCTCCCTATTTGGTAATTCTACTTGTCCACTTGTCTGAGGATGATAAGGGGTGGTAATTTTGTGTGTGATGCCATATTTCTTCATTAAAGATTCAAATGGTTTATTGCAAAAATATTTTTTCCCATCACTGATGATAACTCGAGGGATTCTAAATCGACTCAAAACATTCTCTTTTAAAAATTTAAAAACAGCTTTGTGATCATTGTGTCGACATGGAATCACCTCAATCCATTTTGAGACATAATCAACTGTAACTAAAATATACACAAATCTAAATGATGATGGAAATAGACCCATGAAATCAATTCTCCAACAATCAAAAATTTCAATGACAATGATAGGGTTCAGAGGCATCATGTCTCTTTTAGAAATGGAATCCAATTTCTGACAACTTTCATAACTTTTGCAAAAAATATATCTGTCCTTAAATAAAGTAGGCCAATAAAATCCACACTACAAGATTTTTACAGTTGTTTTCTTTGAAGAAAAATGACCTCCACATGCTTTTGAATAAAAAGATTTAATGACACTACCTACCTCCTTATTGTTGGGTACACATCTCTGAAAGATTTGATTAAGACAATATTTGAATAATATGGGTCATCCCAATAGAAAATTTTCACCTCAATCAAAAACATTTTTCTGTCTTGGTGCGTCCGTTGATGCGGCATCTTACCTGTTACAAGAAAATTGTCAATGTTAGCAAACCAAGGCATGGAATTGACAGAAAATAAAAATTCATCAGGAAAAAAATCATTGATAGGTGTGTTATCAAAAGATGAGTCTGTTGTAAGTCTGGACAAATGATCTGCAACAACATTTTTGGCTCCTTTCTTGTCTTTTATTGTGATGTTGAATTCTTGAAGCAACAAGATCCACCGTATCAACCTAGGTTTGGCATCCTGCTTAGACATTAAATATCTTACAGCAGCATGATTAGTGAAAACAATAGTAGAAGAACCAATTAAATAAGCTCAAAATTTGTCCAATGCAAAAATTACAGCAAGTAGTTCTTTTTCAGTAGTAGTGTAATTCATTTGTGCACTATTTAAAGTTCAACTTACATAATAAATTATATAAGGCTTACTTTCCTTTCTCTGTCCTAAAATAGTGCCAATAACAAAATCACTAGCATCACACATAAACTCAAAAGGCAAAGACCAGTCATGGGATTGCATGATAGGAGCAGATGTCAAAAGATAGATTAATTTTTTAAAAGATTTTTGACAATCTTGGGTCCAATCAAATGGTGCATCTTTTATTAAAAGATTACATAATGGTCTAGATATGGCACTAAAGTCCTTAACGAATCTTCTATAAAATCCTGCATGTCCTAAAAAGGAACGAACTTCTTTGACTATTTTTGGGGAAGACAAATGAGCATTTAATTCAACTTTAGCCTTATCAATTTTAATTCTCTTAAAAGATATCACATGACCTAACATTATTACTGAGGTAAACATTTTTTCCAGTTTAACACAAATCCTTTTTCTTCACATCTTTTAAGAACTTTTTCCAAATTATCAAGACAATTTTTAAAAAAATTTCTAAAAACTGTCAGGTCATCCATGAAAACCTCTAAATAATGCTCAATCATGTCACTGAAAATACTTAACATGCATCTTTGAAAAGTTATAGGAGCATTACAAAGACCAAAAGGCATTCTTCTATATGCAAAAGTGCCAAAGGGACACGTAAAAGTGATCTTTTCTTAATCCTCTAATGCAATTGGTATTTGATTATACCCTAAATAACCATCAAGAAAATAATAGTAGGGATGTCCTACTACTCTTTCTAGAATCTGATGAAGAAATGGTAAAGAGAAGTGATCTTTCTTAGTGACTGCATTCAATTTTCTAAAATCAATACACATACGCTAACTAGATGAGACTCGGGTAGGTATTAATTCATCCTTTTCATTTTCAACCACTGTTATTCTAGATTTCTTTGGCACAACTTGTGTAGGGCTTACCCACTGGCTATCAGAGATAGGATAGATAATTCCAACATCAAGTAATTTAAGAACTTCAGCTCTAACTACCTCTTTCATGCGTGGATTTAATCTTCTTTGAGGTTATTGAGATGTTTTAGCATTATCCTCTAAATATATTCTATGTGTACAAATTAATGGATTAATACCTTTTATGTCCTTTAATGTCCATCCAATTACACTTCTATGCCTTTTAAGTACTTCTATCAACATACTTTCTTGTTCTTTGGTTAGGGATGAGGAAATTACTATTGGAAAGCTTTGTTCTTCTCCCAAAAATATGTACTTCAACCCAGCAGGTAATGGCTTTAGTTCCAGTGTGAGTTCTTCTTCATGGCTATCATCATTCATAGGCTTTAGCTCTTCGAAACTCGGCTTCCATCCTTTGTATTCCATTACCTGTGTACAGTTAAGTAAAGAGCATATTTCAGAAACATCACCATCTAATTGTGTAGCTAAATTAAATGAATTAATTAAACAAAATTCTAATGGGTTAGAAGAACTCTTGATTTGAAGATGATCATCTATAATGGCATCAATCCCTTCAATTTCTTCCTTTTCATCATAAACTTCTTGGGGTTGCTTGCACATATTGAAAACATTAAGTTCCAATATCATATTTCTAAATGTTAGTTTCACCACTCCATTTCTGCAATTTATTAAAGCATTAGATGTTGTTAGAAATGGGTACCTAAAATAACAGGAATTGACTTGCTACTATTTTTCATAGGTTCAGTTTCCAAGACAATAGAATCCATAGGATATATGAATTTATCAACTTGAACCAACACATCTTCTGCTATTCCTTGTGGAATTTTAATTGATCTATCGACAAGTAGAAAAGTTACAGAAATTAGTTTTAACTCACCTAGATTGAGTTGCTGATAAATTGAATATGGAAGCAAATTAACACTAGCACCAAGATCAAGTAAAGCTCATTCAATTTTATGTTATCCCATAATGCATGAAATTGTAGGATAACCAGGGTCTTTATATTTCAACACATTATTGTTTTGAAGAATAGAGCTTACCTATTCAGTTAAAAAGGCATTCTTTTTCACATTATGTTTCCTTTTAATAGTGCACAAGTCCTTCAAAAATTTGGCATAACAAGAAATTTATTTGATAGCATCTAATAGAGAAATATTGACATTCACTTGTTTAAAAATTTCAAAAATGCCACTGTTATGGTTCACTTTATTTGAATTGTTTAATGCTTGAGGATATGGGGGTGAAGGCGAGGGTTTGGTCTCCTTTGGCCAGGTGGCTTATCAACTTCTTCCTCATCTTTAGGAATTGACTCATCATTTTTCTCACAAGGTTCAGGAATTTATTTTTCAACAACCGTTCCACTCCTAAGAGCTATCACTGACTTGACTTAATCTATTTGTTAGCTTTCTGAATTACCCTCATTTGTGCTGTACTGACCCTTGGGATTTGGTTGAAGTTGAGAGGCAAATTTTCCTTTCTCGTGAATGGCGAGTGCAGAAGAAAGTTTAGTAAGAGTGTCTTTTATGTCAATCATGACTTGAGTGTTTTATTATTAATGACCTTTTACTTTTCTATGAATGCATGCAATGTTTCCTCAAGGTTTTTCCTATATGGTGGGACATAGGGTGCATATCCTTGAGAATTTTGAAAGTCCTGTTGTGCCTGAGGAGGTGGTGGTTGCATAAATTGTGCCTGATTGTTAGTCCTCCAACTGAAGTTCGGGTGATTTCTCCATCCTGGATTATATGAATTTGAAAAGGAAGAAGTAAATGACTTTTTAAAATTGTTCATTACATTTACTTGCTCATGCACAACTTCTTTAAAAACAGGAATTTTTGGATATTCATTTGTTGAGTGTCCTAATTCATCACAAATGCCACAAATTTCTTCATTTTGTACAGATTTGATTTCTTTTACTTTTCCTGATTCCATGGCTTCAACCTTTCTAGCTAAACTAGTAAACCTAACATTTAGATCTTCCTCTTGACTAAGATGATATTTTCCTTTACTAGAATTTGTAAGGTTGTATCTAATTGAATTTTTAGAATGATTAGAATCATGCCAAGATTAAGAATTTTCAACCAAATGGTCTAAATAGTCTAAAGCTTTTTCAAGTTCTTTATCAAGAAACTGATCATTACACATTGTTTTTATAAATTATTTGGTTTCAGGTGTTAACCCTTCATAAAAGAAACTTATAGTGCGCCATTTTTCAAAATCATGATGTGGGGGAATTCAACAAATCTTCAAAACGTTCCCAACTTTGAAAATATGCTTCATTTGAATTTTGGGAAAAATTTTGAATTTGTCTTTTCAAAGCATTAGTTTTATGTGTTGAAAAAAATTTCTTTAAAAACTCACATTGCATTTCTTGCCATGTGCTAATTGATCTTGGTTTCAAAGTGTTAAGCCAAGTTTTTCTTTTATCTTTCAAAGAAAAAGGAAACAATTTAAGCTTGACAATCTCTTCAGTGCAAGTTTAGTCATTAAAAGCAGTACATACTTCCTCAAATTCTTTTAGATGTAAATAGAGGCTTTTAGATTCTAAACTATGGAAATTAGAAAGTAAAGAAATCATACCCGATTTAAATCTAAAATTGTTAGCATTGAGTGGAAAGATAAAATATGATAGACTAGAATTTCGAGATGGTTGCAAATACTCACGCATAATTCGCAATGGTTGATTTTCA
The DNA here is from genome assembly GCA_029884595.1 of Ormosia semicastrata. Taxonomy (NCBI): domain Eukaryota; kingdom Viridiplantae; phylum Streptophyta; class Magnoliopsida; order Fabales; family Fabaceae; genus Ormosia; species Ormosia semicastrata. The sequence continues at coordinate 47,863,645 of JAQQTO010000053.1, read as the reverse complement.
TGTTCATCATGCACACTTTTATTTTCAGTCATTGTGTTTAATGTGTGTGATTGTGATTCAGACAAATCAATATGCTAAGTACCAAGATTAACTTTAACCAAACGACTAGAATTTGAATCATGATACCAATTAAGCATAAACAAGTAGCTTAAAATAGAAAAGAAAATGTACAAGTAGGCGGTATAAACCTGTCATTAAACATTAACAAGGATGTGGCATAAATCAGCCACCGAATATATATTAACACGTAGTAAATAAATATATTAACAAGGATGTGGTATAAATCAGCCACTAAATAAATATTAACAAGGATGTGGTATAAATCAGCCACCAGATAAGTTAATAAGCTGATAAATTAAAAAGTTAGTAAGCTGATAAATTAAAAAGTTAGAAACAAGTAAATTAAAATGTTAGAAGCAGGTAAATTAAAAAGTTAGAAAGTTAAAAAGTTAGTAAGAGAGTTAGATAGTTAGTAAGTTAGTAAGCAAGAAAATTAAAAGACTAGTGGGTTAGTAAGTTAGAAAGTTAGAAATAAAATACAAAAAGTAAAATACGAAAAGTAAAGTATAGAAAATAAAGTGTAAAAAGTAAAATACAAAAAATAAAGTGGAGAAAGTAAATTTAAAATATGAAAACTGGATAGAGGCAGAGCCCCACCAGAGCCGGCAGAGAAGGATGAAGAGAAATCAGAGAACCAGCAAGCCGATTTTTTTTTTTTGCTCCTGCAAAAGAGAATAAAATAAGAAAAATTATTTCATTAATGATTGTAGATTATATAGGAAGAAAGGAGAGTAGAAAAGAGTTAGTAAGTCAATAAATAAAAAACAAACAAAATTAAAAGAGTAAAATATATATATATACACACACACACAAAAGATCCACAGGGATAAAAAAATATAAAAATATATATACAAAATATTTACATAATAAATTTATTTTTCAAATTAAGTCCCCGGCAACAGTGCCAAAAACTTGATATGAATTAAAAGTTATAAACCCAAGTGCAGCTTATTTCAAGTAATAAATTTCCAGGAGTCCGAGGTCGATCCACAGGGAATTAATGAAGAAAAATTCTTTGACGTAAAGAAAATATTTTATCACAATAATAAAAGTAATAAAACTCGATCACAAAAAAAAAAGATTTACTTGGGTTAGGGGATCTACTCTTGGTAAGTAAATTAAGGATAAGATTAATTCTTTTTATAACTCAATTAGAATCCACACATAATGGAGGTTCCAATCAGAAAATATAACATTCAAAGTTCATTTAAAATTATAGACGTAGTTATATTATGGTTCCTTTACTTATTTATTAACACCACTACTTACAAATGGGATCAAGCATTCATTGTGCCAACCTCTTGTCTACAATGAATCAAGATCTCTACTTTAGAAGGAGGGTTTCTAAATTGATTGAAAACAAAATACAACACGTATAATGATCACTTGATAATATATCATTTAAGCACAAGAAAGAAATTAATCTAACCTTAATTTATTACCAAAAGCTTCACCCTTTCACCCAAGTAAAATGAAAATTAGTTACTCATAGACAAGAAGAAAGAAAGAGAGAAGAAGAAGAAGAATAATATAACTTCAATTTAGTACAAAAGAAAACTACAACAAGATAAACAAACAACACAATAGCATGATCTTGATAACTAACACCAAGATTCCTAAATAATCAGCCAATGGTGCCTTTTATAGAAGATTAGGGATACAAAATGACAAGGGCGCTGATTAATGAGTGAGTGGATAAGTGAAAAATGCTAAATGACTTTTGATGAGTAAAAAATTATTGAGATTCTTTGTCTCGGAAATCATTCAGTGCTGAAATGATTGCATTCGTCATTTTCTCATCAAGTGATTTTCATAAAAGTTGTAGGCTTTTGTCTTAGCTTTCAAATGCCATTAGTTTCAGCCCAAAAGCGTTCCTACAACTCAAGATATGGTCTGATTATTGTACGCAGTTTAGGCCCAGCTACAACTCATCTGTTTTGATTTGAAAGCCCAATATGACCTCTAAGCAATTCAAAATGAGTTTTGTATTCTTCAAGAAAGTTGTAGATATGGGTCTTAACTTGCAGATGCCAAAATTTCAGCCTAATTCAGTTATTACAGCCCGAGTTATGCTCTGATTATTGTACATAATTCAGGTTCTAATCACAAAACTCATGTTCTGAATTCCAAGAGCAATTGGCTCCACTAGATGTCTGATTTTGACCTAGAGCTCGTCATGAAAGTTGTAGATCTCTCTCTTATCTTTCTTACAAGGTAAAATACATAATTATTAGACATCTAGAACTCAAGATATAGCCAAAATACAAAAATAGTATAAGACGTAAATCATGCTAAAAAAATCAATTAAATCCAATTTGAGTCCAAATTTACAAAACATAACCAAGCTCAATCAATTAAGTACATGGAGAGTGTAAATGACAAAAAATAAGGGTTTATTAATGTATAAAATATGTGATTATCACATGGCACTGAAGAGAATAGATCCATTGGGAGTCAACTCTTCCAAAAAAAAAAAGAAATGAAGAAAAAAAAATTTCACGCCTAGGCGTGATGGGGGCAATGAAACTAAACATATAAATATGTTCTTCAAAAAAAAAAGGAGAAGAAACTAATAAAGAGGGTTGGTTTTTCATATTGGATCTTCTATTTGCATTTTATTTATTTGGCTTGAATCAATGAACTTGCATGATTATGTGTTTAGTATTTGATTTTAAATCATTCCCCTCCTTATTTAACCAATACCCAGACCTCACATTACAATTTTAAAAGACCCTAATGATCTTTGATTATGTGTTACCTACATTAGTGGAGAAAGGGATGAAAGACATTCTTATGAGAGTGCACATATATTTTATAAATTCATCCAACTTGTTTTTCATGATTAGGAAAGGATCAAATTAAACACATAAATTTGGGAAATCATTCATGCACAAAAATTGCATTCAAGGGTAATCATGATAGTTAGAATTTTTCTTGCATGTGTGGACCATGTTGAGAGGTTGAGAAGTAAATCCTGAGGGTATGAATGAAGATTGAAAGTTGGCAATGCTTAGTTCAAATTATTCCTTGATTTTTGTGATTGATTGTGTCCCTTCTTCCCTTACTTGGCTTAGTTTGTTCGAGGACTAACAAATCTTTAGATTTGGGGGTGTGATAACTCTAGGAAATGAAGTTATTTCACTAGAATTTGAATGTGTGTGAGCATGTTATTCCTAAGTTTTCAAGTCTAAAAGTTTAATTCATGCATGATTTTGATGATTAAAGTTCTCTGTCTCAAATGATTAAGAATTAAATATTTGATTATTTTATTTGAAAAATTTGAATGGATCCTGGTTTGACAAACTTTAGCATTGTTTTGATGTAGTTATTTGAGATGAGACAATCTTGAAAGAGATGAGGAAATAGAAGAGAAGTTTAAATTTGGAAGAGAGCATGAAGGGAGGAAGACTTGATAACCCACGCCTAGGCATAAAAAAGCCACACTTAGGTGCGACACTCTTGGGTTTTCAAGAAAAATCAAACAGATAAACTCATACCTAGGCGTGAGAAAGTGGCTCCTAGATATGGTTAGCCCACGGCACCTAGGCGTGAGTAGTGCGCTAACATTACGTGTTTTGATGTCACGTCTAGATGTGAGAAAACTGCGCTTAGGCGTTGGGAAAACTGCGCTTAGGCGTGGGGAACACCCAGGTTCACAAAATTAGCCTAGAACACCAATTATGTTGATTGGACATTTGGGAATTTGCAATTACATTAATGTAAATTAGTGGAATGGTAATTTTTGTTTTGAGATCTGTAGGGTTGGGATTTCTTCAAAAGCATTAGATTTTCTCCTCTTCTTGTTGACGCCTACGTAATGATCATATGTAACTTGACATCTGGTGGTATTGTACCTTGCGTGTGTACGTCACGTGTTCACTATGTGAGTAGGAAATTCATAGGGTGAATGAATGTGTGTGGTTATATAATTTGTTTCCCAAATTGGGTTTTGCATTCCTATTGAATTGTAAAATACGAAGAAGAAAATATAACCACTTCGTGGAGAATCAAATAAAACAATGATGAAAACCTGAAAGGAAATAGGTGCAATTAAAAGGGTTAACAAGTAATAATGACATGGTGAGTAGTTCAAGTGACCTTTGCTTGTTGATTCGATCTTGGATTGATGTTTTGGATCTGTAACTTGAGATACCAATTCAACATTTGAGGATCATGAGATTTGAAGGTGGGGCCAAAATAAAAAATAACTAAAAATGATAAAGGGTCGTTGAAGTGATAATTGCGTATCGATTCTTGGGTGATGTCTACAGTGTGATGTCGAGATTTATCTTTAGAAATTAATTGGATCAGTTACGCTGTGAAAGTTTTGTAATTCAAATTTTTAAAATTGAATCAAATTTTTTGAAAAAAGATAAATCATTATTTTTTTGGAAATAATTAAAATTAATCAATCTACAAGTTTTTTTTTAAAAAAAATTATGTGACTTTAAATTCTTCGTTATAACAAGAGATATGTAGACACGAAATTGAAACCAAAATTAATTTTTTTAATTTAGTTTTTTTAAATGTTTTTAAGGGGTAGAATAAATATTTAAAAATTATTAAGAAGTTGTATAATTGACTTAGAGCAACCATTTAGGATGGATGTATCAAGGGTGCAGTGGCATTAACTCTCCATCTTTCTCTGTATATAATTAAGCTCTCGGATCCGATTTTGGCAATGTAGACCGTTTATTCTTAAGTTTTTTAATTTTTCTTAATAAAAAATAAAAATTGGTAACGATTCCTAATTTTCATATTTAGTTTCTATTTCTGTTGCGATTTTGGTCATGATAATAATAATATATTTATATTGATATTATTTGTTTTGAAATATATATTATAAAATATACCTTAATTTTAATTTTCTATTTTTATAATTTTATGACTTAACTATGCATAATATTCGAGTTCAGATTCTAAAAATTAGACCTATAGTGTTTCAAGTCTAGGTCAGGTTCTATCTCGAGTCGTCTCAACCTAACCCAAAGTGTCACACATTATTTTAAATTTTTTTTTCATAATTAGTTATAAATAATAAAACTCTTAACTTAAAGTAATAACTTTTGCATAGTATGATACTATACTTATATTTATATTATTGATTTTGAAATATATATTGTAAAATATATTTTGATTTTAATTTCATATACTTCTATAATTTTATGACTTATTTATTTATAATGTTTAAGTTTATATTGAAGTCAAACATATCCTAACTCGTCCCATGAACACACTTAGCCGCCATCATCTAGTATATTTAAGTGCCTACAATAATATAAAAATATTAACAAAAATGTAACTATCAAAGAGAATATGAAATATTTAAATATTTTATAATATATTATTTATTAGAATAATATATTTTATATTAATACAAAATATTTTATATTATATTAGAATATTAAATTAACAATCAAGTTGCATAATATGATAATATATTTATATTAATATTATTTATTTTCAAATATATATTGTAAAATACACTTTAATTTTAGTTTTCTACTTTTGTAATTTTATGATTTAGCCTATGAAGCATAAACACGGACATGAGACACGAGATATGACATAGACATAGATAGATACGGGGACACACCAAATTCAAAAAACTATAGGACAAGAACACGATATATATATATTAATATCAAAGTAAATTAAAGAATTTGGTTTATGTATATATATAATTACAAAATTTAAGAAAAAAGATTCATAATTCATTAATATTAGTTTTATAAGCTTGAAGATTTACAATATCTTAATATATGTCATATGTGTCAATATTTGTTACCTAATAAGTCCCTCCCAAAAAATATAGAACATAATTTCTATTGACATTTTTTAAAAAATCTCTTAAACTAACTTCTCATAATATAACAAACCATGTACAAGTACATGTGCATCCAAAAAAATTAATTAGAGGAAATAGTGGTATGAGGTAAGCTTCAGTGACGATGAAGTAGACGGCTTAATATGAGTAGAGGTAGAAAGAACAGATGAAAATAATGATGTGTGAAAAGATAAAACTTAAAAGCCTAATAGTGACGTGTGAAAAGATAAAACTTAAAATACTGATATGTGAAAATAATGGCTTGGGACGTCAATCATGTGATTGAGTTTAGGTAGGTTACGGACTTACTAATTGGACATTAGTCGTTGAAACTAATTTTTTTTTAAAAAAATATTAATAGGTCATGTCCAAGTCAAAAAAATAATCTTTTTAATTGGACATATTCGGACATACAAGACACATGTATCGTACATGTATCCTCATGTGTCCGACACAGACACGTGTCCGACTTGTAGACATGTCTCAAAAATAGCATGTCCGTACTTCATAGGATTTAGCTATTCATAATGTTGAAATTTATATTAAAACCAAACTGATCTCAACCCATCCTATGAACACACCTACTTATCATCATAAAGTGTATTGAAGTGCTTATAACATTCTAAAAACAATAATAAAAATGTATTTATCAAAGAGAATATAAAATATTTAAATATATAATATATAATATTTGAAAATATATAATATATAATATATAATATCAAAAATATAAAATATTAATATATATTATAATAATTTTAAAATATTAAACTATTTTAATATTAAATTTTAGTAATAAAATATTTTATTACTAAAATATTAAAATATATTATTTTAACTAAAATATATTATTTTAACTTAAATATATAATATTATAATATTTAATTGAAATATTATATATTTAATCATTTATATATTATAATAAAAAATATTTTATTATTTTAATTTAATATTAAAATAGTTTAATAATTTAATATTAAAATAATTTAATAAGTTAATATTATGTTAATTTAATATTTTAATAATAAAATATTTATTATTATAATATTTAAATATATTATTATTTAAATATTTAATTATTTAATTATTTAAATATTGATATTTTAATATATTTATTATTAAAATGTAAATATTTTTATAGATTTCATTAAAATGCGAGACATGGATAGTAGAATTCTCATTTTACTTTGTTTAATTAACTAGTATAGTTACTCGACAACGCACGACATAACTTTATTTATTTTATTGCATAACCAAATTAAGTTTTATTTTTTTATTTGAATAATCAAATTAAGTTAAAATAAATTATTTAATTGAAACTAAATATTCTGAATTTTTCATGTTACTGAGTATGTATTATTAAAGTAACAAACCTTAAGGACAAAACAGTGAAATATCATTTTAATACTATTCTGGACTATGATATGAGACCCGATCTCATGGGTCAATCCGGTACGCATCCAGTCAGAATCTATTAACACCCCAGCAGGGGTTTTCTTGAGACATTATTGATACCTCGGCACACATATGTCGGACCACGACATTAGGCAGCAACAACATGATCGCGAAATTTGTGCAGTGGATGAATCTCAAATTATCCATAACTGTCAATCACGATCTTACGAAATAATAGAGCCCATAATCGTCTTTAACTGCTCATAATTGCAGTACCAACATTCCTATTTTATAGGGATTCCTTGCTACAATTAAGGGAAGACATAACTCTAATTACACTTTATAAATATCAAGTTCAATCACTTTCAATTGGTAACTATTATTCTTTAACTTAAACTCTAATTGTACACAACCTGACTTGAGCATTGGAGTGCCTTTGTAGGTACCAACCACCCCCGTTTCAACACATTCCGCTACTGTGCAAGGAGGAAAACACCAGTATGTGCCTTCTCAGGTACGTCTTACTGAACATTGTTGTCGTATGTGGGAATCCTTAACTTCTTATTCCCATCCAACCCTGGTGTGCACAAGACAGAACTCAAGGAGAGATGTTGCACATGCCGCCACAGGTCAAAGGCAAGCTCCAGCAGCGCATCATCATCCTTAACCTATTGCACCACCAGTTGCTGAGACTTTTGCTGTGAAGAACCAGGAGCCCAACACTAGGCTCCCGTGCGATGGGCAAGAACCTTCACTTTTCAATGAAAGCCCACACCCATAGTGCAAGGCCTTTGTAAGGGGTCGACTTGGCCCTCACATGCATAGAGCCAATTCTGATGGTCATGGGCCTAGAAACCTAGTCTTAGGGCCCAGAAACGAAGAAGTTGATGATCGCGTCCCCCGTCCAGAGGGCATGATTCAATTTGATATGTCTAGAAATTGTCTCCTGGACTTAGTCCAACAACAAGAGGCAATGCTAGAAGAGCAACATTACAGTTTAGAAAATCTAGAACGATCTGTGCAAGAAGGCCAGCCTAGACAACACCGTGATGACGACAAGTGGAACGCAGTCAACGATAAGAGGAGAATGCTACACACTAACATCAAAATGTCTAATGTTGTTGATAACGACCCGGACCTCGACGATCAGGAGCAGCCCTTCTTTGCTCAACTAATGGAGTATAAAGTTCCAAGAAACTTCAAGTTTCTAGTCAACGTGGAACTCTACGACAAGTCTACGGACCCTCGGGAGCACATAGATGTCTATGTCCAATCTATGTGCTTCCATGGGGGATCTTTGCAATTATTATGCCACACCTTCCCCCATTCCTTAAAGAACGTGACCCTCAAATGGTTCGTAACATTGCCACAGGGATTTGTCACCAGCTGGCAGGACCTCAAACAACGATTTTTGCTACACTACACCACCAGTAAGGAGCAAGCCAAATCTATTGAATCTTTCTCCGAGATTCGCCAAGGGTGTGATGAGCTCCTTCATGAGTACCTTAAGAGATTCAATACAACTTGTATCAATATGAAAAACCTCGATAAGAGGATTGCTTTCCACTATGCAAGAAGTGACCTCTGGACTGATTCTCAATTTTTTCAATCTTTGGCAAAGAAAAAGCTAGAGAATATAGAAGAATTTTGACAACAGTCCCAAGAGTATATAAACTTGGAGGAGGTTATAAGGCTAAAAGGAGCTTGGAGAAGGGTGAGCCCTCTCACCAGAAAGGCTACCGGAATTCCTCTTAGCCCTAGAACTCCTCTAAGGATGATACACCCTGGAGCAAGTACTTGACCTATACCCCTCTGAACACTCCATGTGCAACAATTTTGAAGGAAATGTTACAAACCAAATTTCGGGATATTAAAAGGTTGCCCTCTTTGAAGAAATACGAACAACATAATCATACCAAGTATTGCTCATGGCACAAGGGTTACGACCATGAGACAAAAGATTACTTCCAACTTTGTGACGCCATTGAGTCCTTAATTAAGGTAGGATGGCTGGATCAATAAATCAGCCATGTCCAAAACAATGAACGCCACAAAAGATGGACTGAAAGAAAATGTAGACCTAGTCCTAGGCGGAGCCCACCTCTGCATCAAAGGAGAAAGTCCCGAAGTCCACCTCGTCATATTACTAACAACCGACAAGATCAAAACCAGGACACTCCGTCAAATGAGAATGATGACTGCCTTGCCCAGGTTAACCGAAACATCAATACTATCGCTAATCGTTTTGCAGGCATTAGGTCATCCAATGGTGCCTAGAAGAAAATGCTCAGGATGGTAGTGTTGAGCATCTCCCACTATGCACCCAAATCAGGACTGAAGGTCAGAAGGCGCCCCCCATCTCCTTTTCAGATGAAGATTACGGCAAAATCATCCCAGATCATAATGATTCGCTGGTAGTCTTTGGGATAATTTCTAATGCTGAGGTCCTGCACATTTTTGTAGACCAAGGAAGTTTGGCTGATATCATGTTCATGTAGTTGTACGAGAAACTGGAATTTCCAAAATCAGAGTTAATCCCCTACAATGGCGAGTTCATCAGTTTTACTAGTGAAAAAATCATTCTGGCATGGTATATTGAGACTTACCTGACCTTGGGAAGTAGCAAACTCCTCAATGACTATTACGTGGAGCTCTGGTTTAGGTTCAATGACTACTACGTGGATTTGCGGTGACGGTGACCTCGGGCTTGTGCGTGGAGGAGCGACTTCAGGTGACGCGTGGTGCGTCTGTGTTGTGATGTGTGTGAAACAACATCATATTTTGTTCTTGATTTGCATGCATTTTTAGGCATTTTAGTTTATCTTTTTATTTGTTTTCCTTTAGTTCGGATAACTACGATATTTATGGTGTTGTTGTGTAGGATTGGTGTTCAATTGGCCTTGAAATGGATGGAAAGTTTGCATGATTGAAGTTGGAGCTTTACGGATAGCAAATTAGAGAAAAAGACTCATTCCAGAGAGATCCACGGCCTGCTCGTGGAATTTCCCACGGTCATGGATCGAGCAGCTGCATGAAGAAGCAAAAGTGATTTTTCAGAGAATTCCACGGCCTGACCGTGAAATTTCCCACGGTCGTGGAATTCAGCCAGCAAGATCCATGGCTGTGGATCGCAGTCCGAGTCAGTTTTTAAGTTTCGTTTTTATTTCTTTTGATGGGTTGCGACCAGTTGAAACCCTAAGGATATTTATAGATGTTCTGAATGTAGTATAGGGGGTTCTAATTTGGTTTGAAGGAGGCACATTTGGAGGCTCTAGATCTTCATCTTCTTCCTCTCTTCTCCCTTCGCTACGGGTTTGGATATTCTTGAATATGTTTTCTTTTTTCTTCTTCTCCATGTCTGAGTAGTTCTCTATTTTCTAGGATTGGGCAATGCCCTTTGATACACTGATGATGATTAATTGATTTGGTTTACCCCTTTTATTAATCTTGAATGTTCTTTGATTCAATCCTTATTGCGCTATTTCATGTGAATTTGCTGGTCACATATTTGCATCTCATAGATATCTAGGGACGTACTGAGAGGTGAACCTAGGTGTTGGAACCATAAGAATTGAACTTAAGGTCTAAATCACGAGAGTAGGTTTAGCCTTTCGAGGATTTAATGAATTACCATAAAGCGTAATGGGTTCAATTTAAATTCAATTACCACGAGAGTAAGAATTAGTTTAATTAGGCACGGTTCTTGTCTCTTGAGAAATAACATTAACTAATTTAGGGTAATTAACCTTCAATTGAATTTTAATTTTAATAAAAGAGTCGTTAATTAGGATTTGTCTTTTATCATTGTGGTTACCCTCAATCCTAGAAGCTTTCTTGAATCTGAAAAACCTTTCTTAATAACTTGCTATTTTTTTCTCAATTTTGAACTTTAGTATTTATTTATTTAATTTCTTAGTTACTACATTCTTATTACTTAATAATTTTATCCCCTTTATTTAATTGAATTGAATTAATTAATTAATTGGTATTCATAGACACAGTCCCTGTGGATTCGATCTTTTTATTACTTGACGATGAAACCGTACACTTGCGAATTTCACACACCAAGTTTTTGGTGCCGTTGCCGGGGACTGTGTTTTTCTTGAATATCAATTTAATTTTTATTTTAATTATTTTAAACATTTTTCTTTTTATCATATTCTTACTTTCTTGTTTTCTCTTTGACTCTCTGCAGATAATTTCTCTTGTTTATGCAAAGTACTAGACGTTCCGAGATTCTTATTGAAGCAGATCCTGAAATTGAAAGAACTTTTCGTAGAAGGAGAAGACAATAAGAGCAAAGAGTGAGAGAAATACCTGAACCAACTCTTGTCATGGCTAAACCTGAGGATAATAGACCGCTGAAAGAGTATGCAGCCCTTAATGCTTGGGGTTTGCAATTTGGATTTGCTCGGCTAGACATTGAAGCTAGACACTTCACCATACCACCTGCTTTACTTTCTATGATAAGGCAGAACCAGTTTGGAGGATTGCCATCAGAGGACCCGAATGATCATGTGGATATGTTCTTAGAGTTCTGTGAGACCCTCAAGATTGAAGGCGCCTCTGTTGATGCTATTCGCCTCCGCTTATTTCCATTATCATTGAGAGATAGAGCTAGAGCTTGGTTGAAGTCTATTCCCACTGAGACAATCACTACTTGGGACCAATTGGAGCAAGCTTTCTTGGACAAATTCTTCCCACCATCCAAGACTGCTCATCTTAGGACCCAAATCACAACCTTCGTTCAGAAAGATGGAGAGTTATTATCGGAAGCTTGGGACAGATATAAGGCTTTGATGGAAGCCTGCCCACATCATGGGTTAGAAAAATGGTTGATCGTCCGCACCTTTTACAATGGTCTAGAATATTCTTTGAAGGTGTATATTGACTCTACAGCTGGTGGAGCTTTGATGAATAGAAGGCTAACAGAAGCTTATGAGATCATTGAGAGTGTTGCTACAAATCATCACCAATGGGCAAATGAAAGAGGTCATAACCCGAGGAAACTCTCAGGAGGTAAGTTTGAGGTAGACGGTGTTGATTTGATTATATCAAAAATTGATTCTTTGAATAAACGTTTTGACATGCTTAAGAAAGCTCATGTTAATGTCATAGGTGCTTCTAACAATTTTTGTGAGATTTGTGGAGCACAGGGACACATAGGTACCGAATGCCAAGTTGAAATTGGCTCCTCACAAGGTGCACCAGTGGAGCAAGTGGAATCATGCCATAATAGGAGTCCTACTTGGGTCCTCTTCAGAATCATGCGCCAGGGAGCGGGATCTTCCCATGGACCTTCCATTGGATCCTCTTCAGAATCCTCCGTTGGGTCCTCCTCCTCAGACTATTCCCAAATCAAACCTCTCAACTATGGCAAAAGCTCACGAATAGGAGTCCTAGCGGATGATACCACAAGGTCCGGATCTTCCGCAGGGGTGTAATACAAGTCACCCCATAGCTCCCTACTTGGCATGAAAAACTCTAGATGCACAAAGACACTAAGAGAGAAGAAAGGGGCCCCATCACGGGTCCTACTAAGAGAATAAGTCAATTCTCCTACTTATCTAATCCTTTCTATGCCCCAATCGATCTGCCACGCGTCTGAACCTCCGTGGAAAAGAACTCTGACAAATCCAAGGGAATCTCTGCTAGTAGCCATCCAAAAGCAAAACAACAAAAATTGTAAACTTTCTTCTCCCTTCCTTAGTATTTAACCATAGGAACATATAAAACAAAAAGCAAACAGAATAGCAATACAAAGAGGTGAGATTCTCTACATCCATAACAGTATGGTAGCAAGAGACAGCAATAATAGTCAAAAATCACATAATACTGAAATAACCATTATAGTCATAAAATTCTCAATAGACATTATAATAATAAATCCACAGGTAGTTCCATAGTATAACATATTACAGTAAAATACTCAATGTCTATGTGAGTGCACAATGGACTGACATCTACTCCATGGAGTTCTAACCAACATTGGAGAGAATGATCGGGGAGTCAGTGTATGTATCTTGTTAGCCTCAAATCATGGGCTTCTTAATCTCATCAATATGTGCAACATGACTATACATGACACTCTCAACCGAATTAGGAATAGGATATTGTCTGGTCGAGATCGTCGATACGTTGCACAGTCACCACGGCCCAGTGAAGCTACCAACTGTCCACATATGGGATACCCACGCCCCGACGCCTCCAAGTTCAACTAGTGAACTACACTACGTAATTCGTACTAGTACAAAGGTGTAATTCATCTCCTAGGCATACTGCCTTAACAACAAGTCATTCTGACTTTCACAATGCATGATTCATGACAATGATCAGCAATATTCATAAAACAACAAAAGTTTCACCAAGAGAAGCCACAATAGGGCTTAAGTCATCACTGACATTCCAGGGTGCAGTACATTGGCCCGTCAGCACAAGGCTATTATATTCCATCACAAGGTATCTCACTTGTACAAGTTCAAGAACCATCCTTTCACTTTTAACTTTAATTATGATACTTTCAAGAATTATTATGGAAATTCACTCAAATCTTGAAACTCTCCTAGTTAAGTTTCTTTAGGTAATACATCCTCACATTTTTCACAAAAAACCTAAAAAAGAAAAGCTATGTTGTTTTAATCTCACAAATTCATTTCCTTTTTCTCTTAAGCCCTAAAAGTACTATACTTTTTATGATCTCTCTTCCTAGTTTATTTTCTCTCTCAAATTTGAAATCTCTCTTTAATTAAGTAACCAAGATTTGGTCTTTCCAATCCTTCCTTATTGTTAAATTCCTAATTCAACTCTATTTTTATTTAAGCTTCTAAGTTCCAAAATTAACACAAAATTTTCTCTTGGATCCCCCTTTTTTGCGTCTCTTGGCCATGAACTCTCTAGGGTTCTTGGGCCTCAAAAATGTTTTTCTTCCATAATAGGTTCTAAGCAAACAACATGTATCATATATCAAACTTTCCATTTTATCAAGATCACACACAACATCAAACCATAACATCACATAGAGCAAAAATCACAAAATCACCAAGAATCAATACAATAAAGTGAGTAATCCTCACATGGATTCCTCACTTTCTATACACCAATTTCGTCCCTCACCACCATGAATGGTTGGTGAGAGTAATCTCCCTCTTACCTTAGAAGATGTCTAACCACTTCTTGAATGGCTTTTTGAACCAAGTCTCCTCCAAGGGTTCTTGTAAAAACGAAAACAACATATACAAGATTTCAACATCTAAGGCTTGGAAAGAATGACCATGGATCAAAGATATGGTCTTAGAAGGAAGAAAAGAGAAGATAAGGAAACTTTACCTTAGAAGTCACAAACCCTAACTTGAAGAAATACCTAGAAAAGTGATGAACAAGCCAAGATCTTCGCACCAAATGGTCGTAGGAGGATATGTAGATTCAAAAAATGTGATTGATTAGAATTAAATAAGAAGAGATGGTGGATTTTGGGTGGTGGCCATGAGGTTGGGAGAGAAAATTAGGGAAGAAAATGAGAGAAAAATATGAGAAGAGGAAAAATGAGAGAAGAGGAAAAATGAGAGAGAAAGGTGGAAACTTTTTGAGATGAAAAGTGAAATGAAACTTAAGTGAAAAGATGACAAAGTGGTCATCTTTTTTTTTGCCTCCAAAACTGTGTGGCTATCCGAAGGAGAGAGAAAAGAAGCTTCTCCAACAAGCTTTGATGAAGCTTCTTTAGGAAGCTTTGTTTCACCTTTTGGAAAAGTCAATAAGTGATGTCATCTAAGTGATGTCACATGGATGATGTCACATAAATATAACACTCTAGAAAAGATGTCTAGCACTTTACTAAAAGCTATTATCCAATGGACAAAAGTTACAGTTAACAAAAACCCACGTTTATTATCTGTTGGATAATAGAACGTACCCTGATTTTATTAGTCAAATAAAATCTTGAAAAATAAAAACTTCGTAAACTGTGTCCGGCCTCGAATTTAGTAAGATCCACCAGTCCCGGTTTAACAGTCCAAAATTTTATGAAAATAAAATTAAAATAATCCACATACACTAATTTATTCATAAAAATTCACAAAATTCACAACATCACAAAAAAAATCATAAATAAACTAGAAACAAGAGAAAACTGGGGCATTACAACTCTCCCTTTCTAAAAAGAATTTCGTCCCCGAAATTGATCATACCTTAAAACAAATACAGATATTGCTTTTTCATCTTGTCCTCTAGCTCCCACTTTGTATCTCCAGTTGCATCATTCTAGATCACTTTTACCAATGCAATCTCTTTGCCTCTGAGTTGCTTTGCTCTCCTATCCTCAATTTTGATAGGAAGTGTCTCATAGGTCAAGTTCTCTTTTAACTATACTTTCGCAATTGCGACACATGGAAGACATCATGAAGATTAGAAAGAAAAGGTGGTAAGGCTATTTGATAGGCTACTGGACCTATCCGATGAAGAATTTGACACGATTCGATGATTTTTGGAGTAAATTTTCTGGATTTAATGACTTTTCCCACACTAGTCATGGGTGTCATTCTAAACAATGCATGCTCACCTTCCTCAAATTCAAGAGGTCGCCGTCTCTTGTCGGCATAGCTTTTGTTTCGGCTCTGAGTTGCTCTTATTCTTTCCTGGATCATCTTAACTTTCTCAGTTGTTTATTGCACAAGCTCAGGTCCTACCACAAAATTTTCGCCATCATGGTACCAACACAAAGGTGTTCTACACCGTCGCCCATACAAAGCCTCGTAAGGTGCCATCCCGATGCTCGGGTGGATACTATTGTCTTAGCAGATCTTCCAATGATTGGATTGTTCTCTCTGACTGACTGTCCATCTACGGGTGATATACAAAACTTAGATGAAGCTTCGTTCCCATTGCTTTCTGCAAACTCTACCAAAATCTTGATGTAAATCTTGGGTCTCTATCCGAAACAATGCTCGAAGGCACACCATGAAGTCTAGCGATCTCCTCGACATACACTTGAGCCAATCTCTCCATCGAATACTTTATATCAATCGGCAAGAAGTGCGCTGACTTCGTAAGTCGATCAACAATTACCTATATTGAATCATATCCCTTCTTAGTCCTTAGTAATCCGCTCACAAAATCCATCGCAATGCTATCCCATTTCCATTCTGGAATAGTCAAAGGTTGCAGTATTCCAGAAGGTTTATGGTGTTCCACTTTAGCCTTTGGGCAAACTAGGCATGATGACACATACTTGACAACATCCCTCTTCATTTCTTGCCACCAATACAACTATTTCAGATCCTAATACATTTTAGTAGTTCTGGGGTGCATGCTCAACTTGCTCTTATAGGCTTCATCAATAATCATTTTCCTAAGCTCAGAATCGCTCGGAACATAAACTCTATCTCTAAATCTTAGGATTCCATCATGTCCCTCAGTGAATTCAGATATAGCACCCTGCTTCACCAACTCCGTCTCCTCTTGTAAGTATGGGTCACTTCCCTGCTTCTCTCGGATCTCTTCCATCAATCCACTCGAAATAATGATCATACTTAAGCACATTCTCCCTGGTGCCAACTCCACAGATAGCTGCAGATCCCTAAACTGTTCTATTAGCTCACTCTCCTTGAGCATCATAGCAGAAACACTAAGCATCTTCCTACTCAAAGCATTAGCTACGACGTTTGCCTTTCTGGAATAATATTGAAGCTGGAAGTCATAGTCTTTTAAAAATTCTAACCATCGTTTTTGTCTCATATTCAGCTCCTTCTAATCAAACAGATATTTCAAACTCTTGTGGTCACTATAGACGTTCAATGTTGCTCCATAAAGAAAGTGCCTCTAGATATTCAATGTAAACACAATAGCAGCTAACTCCAAGTCATGCGTAGGGTAATTCTTCTCATGCACCTTCAATTGCCTTGAAGCATACACTACCACTCTTCCATTCTGCATAAGAACACATCCTAGACCCTGTTATGAAGCATCACAATACACTTCGAAAGGTTCACTGGGATCGGGTAGGATCAGCACTAGTGAAGTAGTCAACCGTCTCTTTAACTTTTGAAAACTTTCTTCACATGCATCAGTCCATAAGAAAGCTTGATTCTTTCTTGTAAGCTGAGTGAGAGATCCTGCTATCTTGGAGAATCCTTTGATAAACCTTTGATAATAGCCTGCTAAACCCATGAAGCTATGAATTTCTATTACCATCTTTGGCCTTTCCCATTGAAGAACTGCCTCCACTTTCGATGGGTCCACTGCAATTCCTTCATTTGAAATCACATGACCCAGAAACTGAACCTCCTCCAACCAAAACTCGCATTTAGATAGCTTAGCGTATAGCTTCCTTTCTTTCAGAATCTGAAGAACCATACTAAGGTGTTCAACATGTTCCTCTTGACTTCATGAATAGACCAAAATGTCGTCAATAAAGATAACAATGAATCTATCTAGATAAAGGTGAAAGATCCAATTCATATAGTCCATGAATACATCAGGAGCATTCGTTACTCCGAACGGCATCACAAGATACTCATAATGCCTGTAACGCGTCTGAAAAGTCGTCTTGGGTACATCCTCTACCTTCACACGAATCTAATAATAGCCAGAACGTAGATCAATTTTGGAAAAAACAGCAGCTCCCTTCATTTGATCCATCAAATCATCTATTCTCAAAAGTGGGTACTTGTTCTTGATTGTGATCTTGTTTAACTGGCGATAGTCCACACATAACTGCGAAGTCCCATCCTTCTTTTTAACTAACAACACTGGAGCTCCCTATGGTGAAACACTAGGTCTCATGAACCTCTTCTCCAATAGTTCCTCCAACTGCTTCTTGAGCTCAGCTAACTCTGATGGCGACATCCGATATGGTGCCATAGATATAGGACCAGATCCTAGCACAAGATCGATAGAAAATTCTACCTCTCTTTCTAGTGGGAACCCAGGTATATCATCAGGAAAGACTTCAAGAAACTCATTAGCCATAGGAATAACATTCACATCGATCTCACTCTTGACTTCCAAAGAGGATAAAAGCATGTATCCTTGAGCTCTTTCTCTCAAGAAAGTTTTGACTTAATTAGCAGATATAAATCCAAAAATCTCAGAATCAAGAAATACTAAGGTTTTATTGGAACAATCAAAAGAATATGATTAGAAGATAACCAATTCATTCCTAGAATAACATCTATTTGAGAAAGGGGTAAACAAATCAAATAAACTGAGAAGGTTCGACCTTCCACAAAAATAGGATAGTTCAAACAGACTTGAGCAGTAACAATGGGTCTAGCAGTGGGAGTAGAAACAATCAAATCAAAAGGTAAGGAAGGCACAGATAACCCTAATCGGTGCACACAATCATAGGCAATAAAAAAGTGGGCTGCCCCTGAGTCATACAGTACAGTTAAAAGATTACCTCCTATGGCACAATCTCCCTTCATTAGATCTTTGGATTGGGAGGCCTCTGCTCCACTCAAGGTGTAAACCCTTCCTCCCACCTGAGGTCTTGTGGCATGCACATTGTTAACAGTGGTCTCCGCCTTAGGTTGATTGCAATCCTTCGCAATATGTTCGAGCTTCCCGTATTTGAAACAGATGATCCATTTGATTGTGCAGTCCCTCGTCCAGTGGTCCCTTTTGCATTTGAGACATTTTGGCACTGATGCCCCGGTCTGACCAAACTTGTAGCTGCTAGGACCTTCTCCACGTGGTTGTGGCTGAGCTTGATTCCCTTGCGGTCTCAAATACGACTTTTGCTGAAAGCGATTTCTACTGTCGCTCCTCCCTCTTTGGAACCGAAAGGGTCCAAAGTTATGGTTCCTCATTTCACGTGATTGATCCAGATCCTCAATCCTGCGATACTTGTCCAAAAGGACTGGGAACTGATCAATTCCCAAAGGCAGCACTACTCTCTTCAAGTCATGCCTCAAACCTTCTTCGAACTTGTGACACTTCCACTCCTCATCAGGCTAGAACTGGAAATACCTTGAAAACTTTGACAAACTCTCAAACTTGTCAGCATATTCATAAACTCCGACAGGTTCTGCATTTCAACAACAACTTATTGTTGTTAGATGGCTCTTTGATTCTGCTGCATCATAGCCTCCACCATCCTCTGCATTGCCTCCGCTACTGTAACCATATTCTCACTGTCTCGTTCAGGGTTCACACGTACTGCCCCACCTTGAGCCATCACATTCTTTTGGAGTCAAACTAAACATTACACAAGGAAAGTCAGGTAAAGTCATATCAAACAACTTTGTCTCCTTTTGAAAATCAAACACAGAGAAATCACACAACATAAGTAAGACAGACCTAACCGCAAATCCCAAAAGACTCAAACTTGGGCTCTGATACGAACTAATGTAACACCTTCCCTAGGGTGTCACATTTATACCTTAAAACTTCTTTAACTTAACAAAATCGTGAAAAATGGTTTAATCTTAGAAAATACAAATATCAAAATTTCTTTTTCAAGGACATGAACTCAAATAAAACATAGCAGCATATTATATAATTACAAAACATTACACACCAAAAGATTATATACAATAGTGGCATGGATTATCATCCACCTAAAATTACAAGATTGTACAAAAAGACATAAGCAGCAGTTTAGCAAAACAAAGACTAGCCCAAGTCTAGAGACCTAGGGAGCAGGATATTCCCCTGGACCCTCCATTGGATCCTCTTTAGACTCCTCCGTTGGGTCCTCCTCCTCAGATTCTTCCCCAACCAAGCCTCTCAACTGTGGCAGAAGCTCGCGGATAGGAGTCCTAGCGGATGATATCACAGGGTCCGGATCTTCTACAGGGGTGTAATGCAAGTCACCCCATAGCTCCCTAATTGGCATAAAAAACTCTAGACGTATAAGGACAGTAAGAGAGAAGAAAGGGTCCCCATCACGGGTCCTACTAATAGACAGAGTTAATTCTCCTACATATCTAATCCTTTCTATGCTCCAATCTGCCACGTGTCTGAATCTCCGTGGAAAAGAACTCTGACAAATCCAAGGAAATCTCTGCGAGCAGCCATCCAAAAGCAAAACAACAAAAACTGCAAACTTTTTTTTACCTTCCGTTGTCTTTAACCACAGGAACATATAAAATAGAAAGTAAACAAAATAGCAATACAAAGAGGTGAGATTCTCTACATCCATACCAGTATGGCAGCAAGAGATAGCAATAACAGTAAAAAATCATAGAATACTGAAATAACCATTACAATCATAAAATTCTCAACAGACATTATAATAATATATCCACAGGCAGTTCCACAGTATAACATATTACAGTAAAATGCTCAATGTCTATGTGAATGCATAATGGACTGATCTATACTCCATGGAGTTCTAACCAACATCGGAGAGAATGATCGGGGAGTCAGTGTCTATATCTCGTTAGGCTCAAATCATGTGCTTCTCAATCTCATCAATATGCGCAACATAGCTATACATGACACTCTCAATCAGATCGGGAATAGGATAGTGCCTGGTCAAGATCGTCGGTGCATTGCACAGTCACCACGGCCCAGTGGAGCTACCAACTGTCCATATGTGAGATACTCACGCCCCGACACCTCCAAGTTCAACTAGTGAACTACATTACGCAATTCGCACTCGCACAAAGATGTAATTCATGTCCTAGGCATGCCGCCTTAACAACAAGTCATTCCGACTTTCACAATGCATGATTCATGACAATGATCAACAATATTCATAAAACAAAAGTTCCACCAAGAGGAGTCACAACAGGGCTTAAGTCATCATTGACATTCCCGAGTCCAGTACGTCAGCCCGTCAGCACAAGACTATTATATTCCATCACAAGGTATCTCACTTGTACAAGTTCAAGAATCATCCTTTCACTTTTAACTTTAATTATGATACTTTCAAGAATTATTATGGAAGTTCACTCAAATCTTGAAACTCTCCTAGTTGAGTTTCTTTAGGTAATACATCCTTACATTTTTCACGAAAAACCTAAAAAGAAAAGCTATATTGTTTTAATATCACAAATTCATTTCCTTTTTCTTTTAAGCCCTAAAAGTACTCTACTTTTTATGATCTCTCTTCCTAGTTTATTTTCTCTCTCAAATTTGAAATCTCTCTTTAACTAAGTAACCAAGATTTGGTCTTTCCAATCCTTCCTTATTGTTAAATTCCTAATTTAACTCTATTTTTATTTAAGCTTCTAAGTTCCAAAATTAACACAAAATTTTCTCTTGGATCCCCCCTTTTTGGGTCTTTTGGCCGTGAGCTCTCTAGGGTTCTTGAGCCTAAAAAATGTTCATCTTCCACAATAGGTTCTAAGTAAACAGCATGTATCATATATCAAACTTTTCATTTTATCAAGATCATACGCAACATCAAACCATAATATCACATAGAGAAAAAATCACAAAATCACTAAGAATCAATACAATAAAGTGAGTAATCCTCATATGGATTCCTTACTTTCCATACACCAATTTCATCCCTCACCACCATGAATGGTTAGTGAGAGTAATCTCCCTCTTACCTTAGAAGATGTCCAACCACCTCTTGAATGGCTTTTTGAACCAAGTCTCCTCCAAGGGTTCTTGAAAAAATGAAAACAACATATACAAGAGATCAACATCTAAGGCTTAGAAAGAATGATCATGGATCAAAGGTATGGTCTTAGAAGGAAGAAAAATGGGAAGAAAAGAGAAGATAAGGAAACTTTACCTTTGAAGTCACAAACCCTAACTTGAAGAAATACTTGGAAAAGTGATGAACAAGCCAATATCTTCACACCAAATGGTCTTCGGAGGAGATGTAGATTCAAGAAATGTGATTAATTAGAATTAAAGAAGAAGAGATGGTGGATTTTGGGTGGTGGCCGTGATGTTGGGAGAGAAATTGAGAGAAAAATGATAGTAGAGAAAAAATGAAAGAGAAAGGTAGAAACTTTTTGAGATGAAAAATAAAATGAAACTTAAGTGAAAAGATGACAAAGTTGTCATCTTTTTTTTCCCTCCAAAATCTTGTGGCTATCCCAAGGAGAGAGAAATGAAGCTTCTCCAACAAGCTTTGATGAAGCTTCGTTAGGAAGCTTGGTTTCACCTTTTAGAAAAGTCAACAAGTGATGTCATTTAAGTAATGTCACATGGATGATATCATATAAAGAGAACACTCTAGAAAAGATAATTAGCACTTTACTAAAAGTTATTATCCAATGGACAAAAGTTACAGTTAGAAAAAACCCGCGTTTATTATTTGTTGGATAATAGAACGTACCTTAATTTTATTTGTCAGACAAAATCTCAAAAAATTAAAACTTCGTAAATTGTGTCTGGCCTTGGGTTTAGTAAGATCCCCCAGTCCCAGTTTAATAGTCCAAAATTTTCTGAAAGTAAAATTAAAATAATCCACATACACCAATTTATTCATAAAAATTCATAAAATTCACAACATCACAAAAAAAAATCACAAATAAACTAGAAACAAGAAAAAACTGGGGCGTTACATTCATCGCCCAAAGGTGAGTACGTCATCCTTTTAAACTTAGGAGTAATTGTTTCCCCTAGCAATCAAGGCCCTAGCCCAGATATAATGGAGTACTTTGTTCTCCATGGTCAACCCAGTGGCCATGACCCTCGGTTTGGGCCTATATCCAGTTCTTAGTAAAGAATTCAATGCAGTTTTGTAAACATAATCATCTCCCCATACATTTGCAACACCGTAAAAATTTGTACCATCAAAGGTGAGATCAGTAAGCCTATACCAGATATCATGAGTAATAACTATCTTTTTCTTCTTCACCTTAGCGATCAGGCAGGCATTTTCATATTTCAAATTTGCATAAAATATCCTAACCAAATCTAAGTAAATATCCTTCTTAATACTTAGAAAATTAATCAGCTCAAGACACTCAATCATTCTAAAACATTCTGAAGGCTCGCTAGAGCAAAAAGTGCATTGAGATACCTTGGTTGGATAATTTTTCACAGCTGGAATTTTTGGCAAAAAAACTCTACTTTCTGGGAGGTTCTGAAGTGGGTGGAGAGGTCCAAGCCTGGAATGGTGAGTGGAGGAGCTTGAGAGGATACCCCAATAATCACCCTTATTTGTGGCTTCTTTGTTCTCCATGAAGATGCAAACCATTTGAGTGAAATGGGGTGAAAAGAGTGGAAGGAAAGTGGTAGGAAATGGTAGAAAGTGATAAGAAATTGGAGGAAATTTGAAGATTAGGTCGTGGTTCTAGAGAGAGAGAGATGTACGGTGAGGATGAATTTTTGGGTAATTTTGAGTGTTTTATGGGAAATAAGTGAGGGGTTTTGTAGAGAAGGTGATTTTGAGGGAATTGGTTATGGAAAAGTGGGATTTGATGTAGAGAAATGAGAAAAATTAAGATATTTTGGGTGAGAAGGTGCGTGAGGAAGGGAGAGAAAGCTTAAGGGACATGTGAGAATGGCTTCCTCATCCTCCAAGACCCTTTCAATCCCACTGGTAATCGATTATCAGGGAGCTGTAATCGATTGCACGTAATCTGGGAACTTGGTAATCGATTACCACCATTCTGACTTGTCTTTGTATGCTTGGCAGAGCCTTGGTAATCGATTACCAAGCTAGGGGAATCAATTATTAGCCTTCTGAATTTGGTTTGCTCACTTTAAACAACAAAAGACTGATTCTCAAATCTTCAAAACACTTCCAAAGTCTCTCAAACTAATTCTAAACACCTTGCAAGCTTAATATCTTTCTAGTTTTTTATCCAAAACTCTTGTTCTTACAAATTCACCATTTTCATCAAAGATCAAACTAATACAAGTGAATTTCATCATTTTTCAAGGACTCACTCTTAACTATTGTGTAGCTAATATCTCTAGCTAGTTGGAGGACTTAGTCATGATGGAGTACTTGCAAAACAAACTTAGGGGAGCCTCTGACGCTCAAGTCAATATTGGATTCAAGAAATAATCAAAGCAAGAGAGGTTATGTAGAAAAGTTATGTAGCAAAAGTATGGTATTTTAAATGCATGGTTGATCCAAAATACCTAATTCTCTTTTTATATGAAAGAAAGTCTCTTTAAGCAGAGGTTTTGTGAAAATATTTACAAGTTGATGAGCTGTTTCAACAAATTCTAGCATATAATATCCTTTTTGCACATGATCCTTTATAAAGTGGTGCCTTATCTCAATGTGCTTAGTCCTAGAGTGTAAAAAAGGATTTTTAGATAAACTGATTGCACTAGTATTATCACATCTCATATGGATGTGATCAAACTGAAGTCTATAGTCTAGAAGTTGTTTCTTCATCCAAAAGATTTGGGCACAACAATTTTCAGCTGCAACATATTCAGTCTTAGCAGTAGACAATGTCACACTATTTTGTTTCTTGTTATGCCAATAAATTAAAGAGCTTCCAAGTAAGTGGCATATCCCACTAGTGCTTTTCCTATCTAATTTGCATCCCACAAAATCAAAATCGGAATAACCAATAAGATTACAAAAGGCACCTTTAGGGTACCATAAACCCACTTGTGAAGTACTAATTAGATACTTTATTATTCTTTTTACTTCACTTAAGTGAGACTCTTTAGGATTTGCTTGGTATCTAGTACATATGCATACACTAAACATAATATCTGACCTACTAGCAGTAAGATAGAGGAGAAAACTAATCATACCTCTATACTTAGTAATTTCTACAGGATTACCTCTTTCGTCCTTGTCCAAGTAACAAAATGTGCTTTTTGATGTATGCATATGCTTAATATTATCCATTCCAAATTTCTTGAGCAGCTCCTTGCAATAATTGGATTGGCTTATGAACGTTCCATTCCTTGTTTACTGGATTTAGAGTCCAAGGAAGAAGTTGAGCTCACCCATCATGGCATCTCAAATTCATTTTGCATAATGTTAGAAAACTCCTTACAAAGAGACTCATTAGTAGCACAAAAAATTATGTCATCAACATATATTTACACAAGGAGAATGTCATGTATTTTTTTTATAATAAAGAGGGTTGTGCAACCTTTCCTCTTGTAAAACCTTTTTTCAAAAAGAACTTACTCAACATTTCATATCAAGCTCTAGGAGCTTATTTTAAGTCATACAAGGCTTTTTTCAATTTAAAAACATGGTTGGGTAGTTCATAATCTTCAAAACCTGAAGGCTGTTCAACATACATATCTTCTTGAATAAAACCATTTAGAAAAGTACTTTTAACATCCGTTTGATATAATTTGAAATCCTAGATGCATGCATATGCAAGTAACATTCTAATGGCCTCTAATCTAGTTATAGGTGTATATGTTTCCTCATAATCTATACTTTCTTCTTGATTATACCATTTAGCTATATGCCTAGCTTTATTTCTATTTATTAAGACCGTTTCATCAAGCTTGTTCCTAAAGACCCATTTGGTGCCTATTATTGGAGAGATCATTGGGCCTTGGAACCAATTCCCAAACTTGATTTCTTTCAAATTGGTTTAGCTCCTCTTGTATGACTAAGATCCAATGCTCATCGTCAAAGCTTCATTTATATCTTTAGGCTCAATTTATGAAACAAAAGTCATACGGTTACATACATTTCTAATTGAGTTTCTAGTAATTACCCTTTTAGACACATCACCTATCACCTTATCAAGAGGATGATATCTTGAAGTCCTCCACTCCTTGGGAAGATCCATGGCTTGTGAGTCCTCTTGACTTTTCTCTTGCTTTATGCCTTCTTTCTCTTTGTTGTCCAAAAATGTTCTTGCTAAAGTTTCTGCAACATCATCAACAAAATATTTTCTTAATCTATTTGGGTTAGTTTTATCAAAAGCAACATGAATGGACTCTTCAATAGTCATAGTTCTTTTGTTGTAAATTCTAAAAGTCTTACTATGATTAGAATAACCAAGAAATATATATTCATCAAACTTTCCTAAGTTATCATTTCCATTATTTAAAACAAAACATTTATATCAAAAGACATGAAAATGTGAAATGTTTGGCTTCCTTCCTTTGCATAACTCATAGGGAGTTTTCTTTAAAATTGGCCTTATTAGGGCCCTATTCATTACATAACAAGCGGTACTTACCGCATCCACCTAGAAATACTTAGGAAGTGTAACCTCATTGAGTATAGTCCTTGCCATTTCTTCTAAAGATTAATTTTTCCTTTCTAGAACTCTATTTTATTGCGGAGTTCTAGGGGCTGAAAAATTATGCTCAATGTCATATTCATCTCAAAAAGTTTCAAACTCACCACTATGATCACTTCTTATGGATATAATGCAAAAACCTTTTTCATTTTGGATAACTTTGACAAGTTTCCTACGAGATATAAATAATGTGCATGTGAACCAAGAAAAATCATCCACAATCATTAATACATAGTAATTCCCATCAAAACTCATAGTTCGAGATGGTCCAAAAAGATCTATGTGCAAAATTGTAAAGGTTTAGAAGTTGAAACAACATTTTTAGATTTAAAAATTTTTTTTACTTATTTTCCCTTTTGACATGCATCAAATAGTGTCTTTTTCAAATTTGAGCTTGGTTAGTCTAATTACTAGCTCTTTAGAGATCGACTTATTTAAGTAATCTATGTGAATTTGTGTAATTCTTCTATGCCATAACCATGAATCATCTTCTTTACTTATAAAACATTTCGTGTCATTTGAAGATATATCATCAAGGCTAATCATATAAATATTATTTACCCTATGACCAAAAAAATTCACTTATTTATCATATTTTTTTTAATTATGCAACAATTAGAATCAAATATAGCTCTATTTCTTTTATCACATAATTGACTAATATTAAGTAAATTATGTTTAAGTCCTTCAACAAGTAAGACATTATCAATAGAAGAGGAAAGAATTTTACCAACTTTGCTAACTCCAAGAATCTTCCCTTTATTGTTGTCTTCATAGGTTACATGTCCATGATTCTTGGGAACAAGGAAGAAAAACTTGGAGTCATCTGCGGTCATGTGCTTGGAGCAATCATTATCAAGGTACCAATTTGAGCTCTTGGCCTTTAAACACACCTACAACACATATTCAGTTTTTAAATTTTGGTACCCAAATTTTCTTGAATCCTTGTATGTTAGTTTTGGCTATAGTACCCTTGGGGACCTAAATCATTCTAGTCCCAATTTTTGTGTTGATGTTTTTCCACACATTACATGTTTAAGCACTATGCCATTTCTTCCCATAATGAAAACATTTAATAAAAGGGCTGCTTGAAGTACTTGAATAAACAAAGAAATTTTTGTAAGATTTTTGTTAATTTTTGGGATTATATCCTAAATCGGCTTTTTGAAAAACAACCATTTATTTTCCTAGAAAAATATTTAAATTATTTCTTCCGAAGGTGAATTTTGAAAGAGTGTTCTTTAAATCTTCAATTTCTTTTTTGAAATCTTGGCATGATGAATAAGATGAAGATGTTGATGCATGTGAAGAACAAGTTGTGCAAGAAGAATTTGCATTTATTAGTCCTAGTGTCTCATTCCCAATTTTTAATTCTTCAATTTCTTTGTCTAAAATAATGATTTTGTTTTCTAAAGAAGAAATTATTTTCTTGGATGAAGAAACTAATTTACTGAGTTTTATAGACTCATCATGCAACTCTTTTAACACATCTTGTAATTCATTATAGGAAGGAGAAGAGTCAAGGTTAGAAGAAATTACTTCTAAGTCGTTTTCATCGTCTTATTCTCTTCTAGCCATAAAACATATATGGGCTTCCTCATTGTCCAAACTATCTGTGAAATCCATGTTTTTGTCATCTTATGCTATATGGGCCCTCCTTCCTTTCTTCTCCTTAAAAGGTCTCTTTTCAAACTTCTCCACCTTTTGAAAAATGGGACATTTCATCTTTATATTCCCTGGTTTTTCACATTCATAGTATATCGGTGTGGATGAAGTTCTTTTCCTTTTGTTAAAGTTCTTCTTTGGTAGGAAAGATAGCCTTCTTTGAGTTTCTTTCTTTTTAAGAAATCTTCCAAACTTTTTCATGAAGAGGCTAAGATTCTTTTCATTTAGTTCCAAGTTCTCCATGCCATCTCCATCATCTTCATCTTCATCATTAATAGTGAAAGAAGTAGCCTTGAATGCAATCCCTTTCTTTTTCCTATCGTTTTCCTCACATTGACCAAGTTTGTTTAGCTCCAACTCATGCTCTTGAAGCTTCCCAATGAGAGTGGCTAGTGTCATTGTTGCTAGATTTCTTGATTCTAAAATAGCTGTTACTTTGGGTTACCAATTCCTGCTTAAACATCTCAAAACTTTGTTAATAAGATCTTCATTAGAAAAACTCTTTCCTAATGAAACAAGATGATTTACAATGTGAGTGAACCTTTTTTGTACTTCTTGAATGCCTTCTCCTGGGTTCATTATAAAAAGTTCATATTCGCGAGTGAGAGAATTGATTCTCGACCTCTTCACTTTACTAGTACCCTCATGGGTAACTTGTAAAGTGTCCCACATTTCTTGGGCAGTCTTACAATTTAAATTCTTGAAGAATTCATCATACCCCAAAGTTGTGGTAATGATGTTCTTGGATCTCAAATTATATTGAACTTTTTTCTTGTCTTCATCAGTCTATTTACTTCATGGTGTTTCAACCTTTACACCATCAACAACACGTGTGGGAACAAAAGCACTATTTTCAATAGCATCCTACATATATAAATCAATAGCTTCAATGAAAATTTTCATTCATTCTTTCCAATAAGCATAACCATCCCCATTGAAAAATGGGTGGTTGATTTATAGAAGATCTTTCTGATGAAAAACCATTTGAAGAAATCATTTTTTCTTGAAGCTGCTAAGCTCTTTATACAAGAGTCTAGCCCTGATACCACTTGTTACCAAGTGGCTTACATACTCAAAAGGGGGTGAATTGAGTAAAAAGGAACTCTTTGAAAACTTTTATCAAACACTTGAAAAGTAATTTTCTTTGAAGCTATTTATTGATTGAAGTGAATGAATAGAGAAGATAGAATGTTCCGCTCGCAATTGAACAAACCAAATAGAAAGTATTCAAGCAAATATATAGAATTAAAACAAAAATATAAAGGAGATTGAGTTTAGAGAAACAAAAACAATGTTTATCTTAGTTTGGCCACTAACCACTTACAACTTACGTCCAGTTCTCAAGTGACCACCTGAGATTTTTCACTATCAATGTAAGCTTGAACAGGTGCTTGCTACCATTATAAATTAAAGCGCTCTTCACACCTTGGGATATCTCACCCTCGTGCTTGAGCCTCAACAATCAGGGATACCTCACCCTTGCAATTTTTCTGAGGGATACGTCACCCTCGTTACAAAGAATCAAAGTGTAGAGAAAGAAAAACCCTCACAAGAGTATGTAATACAAATAGAAGCCCGATGAAGATCTTCAGGGATATCTTAAATATTCACAAAAACAGAGCATAAATGATTGAAAGGATTGATTCACAGATTAAAGCAAAAAATATGTGTTTCAAGTTGTTGGATATATGTAAAAGATGACCCAAAAATGTGTATTTAAAGTGTTTTGTTCAAAAGAGCCGTTGAGGGTAATTTATTTCATCATTAAATGCCAAGAAAAGAGTCGTTGCTAACTTTCAGGCTTGTGATAATCGATTACTAAGCTCTTAGAACACATTCTGGACTTTCTGTGCAGGTGGTAATCGATTACAAGGCTTATGTAATCGATTACCAAGCCGTTGTCAGAGTGGTAATTGATTACCAAGCCTCTAACTTTTGAAAAATGGATTCCCACTTAGATATAATCAATTACCAGGCCTTGGTAATCTATTACCAGCTTCCAAAGAAGCTGTTAATTGATTAGTAAGCCTTTGGATAAGATTACAATCATCCTTGAACCCATTTTGAGCCTAATTTAGCTTGGTAAACATTTTCAACTCAGAAAACTTGGATTTTCAAGATATAAACTTAATTTTCATTATCAAAGATCAAAACAACATTTCTTTTAAAAATAATCCATCAACTAAGAGTTGATTTTGAAAAGAAACATTTCAAAAACATTTTTGACATATATTGAGAGCTTCTTACATAAAGACTCTAAGTCCTATAAACTATATCAAATGTACATCCTTTGCACTTGGTCTTCGACTTGGCTTTGTTATCATAAAAATCTTCATATTCTTCATGATATAAGCATTCACAGTACCCACTTCTTAACATGGATAAATCAGTTGACAGCTCTTCTGGCTTCTGTTTGCTATTTTTTATGGACACGTACTCTTGGTACAATCAGGTTCCAATGTTTTCTGGAGATGAAGACAAAACCACTTTCATCCCTGAGAAGGCGAGCTACTACTACAAGGTTATGCCTTTTGGTATGAAAAATGCAAGAGTCACTTGGCAAATAATGATGCATAAGATTTTTGAAGAGCAAGTGGGGAAAATGTTAAAGGTATATATCGATGACATGATAATAAAGGCCCCATAAGCCAGATCACACATTGGGAACCTTAAAGAGGTATTTGCACAACTTTGGAAACATAACATGAGGCTAAATTTAGAGAAGTGCACATTCGAGGTCTAAGCAAGTAAATTCTTGGCCTTCATACTGACATTCCGCGAGATCGAGGCAAACCTAGATAACTTCCAAGCGGTGTTAAGCATGCGTAGCCCACATAACATCAAGGAATACAGTAGCTGACAGGCCAGATTGTAGCCCTCACACGTTTCCTTGCCAAAGCTACTCATAAATCTCTTCTCCTCTTTAGACTGCTCAAAAAGGGGAAGGATTTTGAGTAGACTCAGGAGTGTGAGAATGCTTTCACATTTTTGAAGAATCTTCTGTCCTCTCCCCCCATACTGACAAGACCAAAACTCGGTAAGACATTGTACTTGTACCTTTCAGTTCACGAAGAGGCCGTAAGTTTAGTGCTGATCTGGGAAATAACTAAAGAATAGAAGTTGGTCAACTTTATGAATAAGGTGTTGCAAGGCCTCGAACTTTGCTACCAAAAAATAGAGAAGGTTGCCTTCGCGTTCATCACCACAGCCAAGAGACTTACACAATACTTTCAATACCATCTCGTGGTGGTAAGGACAAACTAACCTACCCGTCAGATACTGTGCAAGCTAGATCTAGTAGGAAGAATGATCGCCTAGTCAATTGAGCTTTTTGATATTGGAATTGTGTATGAGCCTCAACTAGAAATTAAGGCTCAGGTGCTTTTAGATTTCCTGTCAGAGCTCACATCGGACCCCAACAACCTTAAGGGAATTTCATGGACCATATTCATCAATGGTTCCTCGAACCCAAAAGGGAGTGGTGCCAAGGTGATCTTAGAGAATTCTGAAGGAGTAATAGTAGAGAACTCCCTAAAATTTGAGTTCCCTACTTCAAACAACCAGGTAGAGTATAAAACATGCGTTGCCAGACTGGTAATGGTCAAAGATATGGTGGCAGCAAAAATCACACTTTGCAGTGACTCCCAACTTATGACCTCCTAAATTCGAGGTGACTATCAAGCCAATGTGCCCTTCCTTTATAAATACTTGGGCAAAGTCCAAGAGCTCCTCAAGAAATCTTAGGCTACCAAGATAGAGCATATATCTAGGGAAAAGAACTTCAGGACAGACCTCCTATCCAAACTGGCCAGCACCAAGAGCCTGAGCAATAGCCTCTCCGTGATCCAAGAGTGCCACTCTCAGCCTTCCATCATGGACATAGCCATTTTTCAAGTGGAAGGAGAGGAGCGAACTTAGCTCACCCTAAAAATGAAATACCTGTAGTTCAAAACTCGACCTAATGATCCAAAGGAAACCTCCAAGCTGATCAAAACTGCGGTCTGGTATACTATCTACAATGGATAGTTGTACTGCCACGGGTTCTCTTTACCTCTCCTTAAATGCCTCACACCAAAAAAGGTAAAACATGTTTTAGTCGAGGTCCATGAAGAGAGTTGTGAACACCACTTGGGGGGGCAAAGCCTTAGCTTTGAAGGCACTTAGGGTTGGATACTATTGGCCAACAATAGAAGTTGACTCCCTCACATATGTTCGAGTTTGTGGTAAATGTTAATGGCACTCAAACCATTATCAAGCTCCTCCAAAAGAACTATCCATAACATTTGTACCCTGACCATTCTATAGATGTGACATAGATATCCTCGGTCCATTCCCTCAAGCGCTTGGACAACTGAAGTACTTGGTAATGATTATGGATTATTTCACTGAATGGATTGAAGCAGAGCCCCTAGTCACGATCACCTCTGGTCGAATCTAGAAATTCACTTTGTGCCACATCATCACTAGGTTTAGGGTCCCAGAATCCATTGTAACGGACAACGAAACCCAGTTCAAAGATAAATGTTTCGAAGAAATATTTGCTAAGCTCAAAATCAAGCACCATTGCAGTTCCATTGAGAATCCCAAAACTAATGGACAAACTGAAGCCGCTTACCGGGTGATTATTTGAGGAATTAAAAGAAGGTTAGACAAAGCTAAAGGAAACTGGGTTGAGCAACTTGACTACATCCTTTGGGCCTACCATATGACACCTTACTCCACAACAGGGGAAACCCTCTTTAAACTCACTTAAGGGTATGCAGCTATGATCCCGGTGGAGATAGGGAAACCTAACTGGCATCATTAACAATTCTTGCTTGATAACAACTCCGGTATGATTAGAGAAGACTTGGATCTTTTAGAAGAAAGAAGGCACGTTGCTCATATATGCGACGTCACCCTCAAACAGAAGATGGCAGCTTGATATAACTTGAAAGTTATCCTAAGAAAGTTTGAGCCAGGTGATCTAGTACTTCGAAGAGTAGATATTGGTAGTAAGAATGCCTCCTAAGGGAAGTTAGCACCAAATCGGAAAGGCTCCTACCGAATTATGATTAGTATTAGCAAGGGAACTTACACCCTGGAGACTTTAACTGGAAAACTAATAAAAAAATTATTAAAATACAGACAAACTGAGAAAGTACTATAACTAAGTGTCTTTTAAGGCCTGTCTCTAATTTTTCTTTTATGTTTGATTTACCCCAATTTTAGGTGAGAATACATTGTACGGACTCTAGTCCTTTGTTCAATCAATAAAATGGCAAAGTTATTTGTGTACATATATGCTTATACTTTGTTTAAAGCTCAAGAACTTCAAGTCAGACCACGCATTGAGAATGTCTACAGAGCCCGTCCCTTACGGGATTTGGAGTTTTTTTTTAAGGTTTCAACAGGCCAGACCACGCCTTGAGAATGTCTACAAAGCCTGTTCCTTATGGGATCCGAGGTCTCTTTCAACCCAAGTTAAGAGAGATGACGCACAAAACTGACTTTTGGTGGTTTTGTTGTGAGTTATGGGTCCTTACCCAAACCCTTGACACTTGCTATAATCATTTTGTGATTATGAGTAATTAATTGGCAACATGGGTTATAATGTCCGTGGTCCGCCATTAGATACCTACCGTGGATGTCTTATGTTAAATTGGTTCTTAACTTGAAAACTCCTAAGTGTTAGGAAGTCTTCTAAACTAGATTGTTAACACTAAAGACCCCAGTCATGGTTTACCTTTTATTTTTGCCCAAGTCTCCTAAGGAATTTTGAGTGCTCAAAAATTTGAACGTTGGATTCCCTAGACCAAGGTTTCACGTAATTGTAATTCACCTAAGTCTCTAAATGGCTACCAAATGCACATTAATGATGGGCGTTGGACCCAGTACGGATCATGGAAAAAGGAATAAACATACAACACTTGTGAACAAGCAATTGTATAAAGCCCGGCGATTGGGAAAATTTTCTTTAAAAAAATATAACACCCCACATAGAGGGCAGAGGAAAACAATAAAAGAAAAGAAAGGAAAGCAAGCTAAGCTTCTACATCACCGCCCTCTAAGCTTGGGTGATCCATACCCGCTACACCACCATCCCCTTCGAAAGAAGTTACATTGCGGCTAGCACTGGGAAGGACCTCAATAAAAGCTTGATTGACCTGTTGAGCTTCCTATGGTGATAACAGGCGGTTATTGAGAATAAACTTCTGGCAGTCTAACCCATCCAAGGCCAAAGTGACCCCGGGATTAAAGAACTGGACTTGGACTACTGCATTATGATATTGCTCATCACTTATGTCCATGCAGATCTTCATTAATTGCCTGACATCCTCTTGCAGTCGTGCCACTCCTGTCCGGAGATTCTGATTCTCAGCATGGAGGTCGATGTTGGCCTTCAAAGCCTCTTCAGAATTGACTCTCTCCTCCTTGAGTTCGTCCTCAGAGTCCACCAATTTCTTTTTCAAATCATCAATTTTCACTTTGGCATCCTCTGAGGCCTTCTCAACATCCTCCAAGGCCTTTTGGACCTCCTCCTTAGCCTTGAGGACTAAGTCAAGATTTCAGTCCCCCTGCTCCTTAGCCGCCTTCGCCTCAGCCAATTCCACTATAAACTGGTCAACGCTCCTTTCGAGGAAGTGGCTCTCAACAATGATCCAGAGTCTGTAGAGGTGCGACCTTAGCAAAATCTCAGACATGCTCTTCTTAGAGATGTGGGATATAACCTCATTATCCAAGAGTTGGAAGTCCATAAATGGCCTGGGCTCTGGATCCTTCCTAAATAGGGCAATCAGACCCCGCTTATCAGCAGATTCCACAATCAGCCCCTTCTTGCGATCCTCTGTCCTACTACCTTCAGCAGCTTTCCTCTTCCACCTTTGAAGAGGCTGAGCAGAAGACTCCTCCCGTTGGGCCATAGCCACCTCGATCATCAGGCCCTAGATTAAAGAGGCCGAAGTAACGAATGCTGGAGTGTTAGAGGGTCTGGCACCCTTTGCCCTAGCCTTTATAGCTTGGAAGGCTATAAGAGATGATCTGGATGCCATGCTTTATGCAAAATAGATAGTGCAAGTCAAAAACGGCAAAGAATATTCAAAAGGAAATACTACAAGCAAAAAGTAAATATGGACTCCAGCCTACACTTTACCTAGAATGACTCTAATGGTTTCATCGTTAGAGGCATCTAGAACTTTTTTACAAGAAATGAGTCAGACTTCCTCTGACCACTTATTGATGAATCTAACACACTCGGTACCCTCCCGAGTGAGCTCAGATCACTCCACCGCAATTATCTCAATTAGAGTGTCCCATGCTCAGGTGGTCCACTACAGATTGAATACTGGAGTTCCATCGGTCTCTTCGAAGAATGGGTGGGCTCTGGGTACTCCCATCAGCTTAAAGAACTTATTTTGTCCGCCCCAAGCGCGAATAGTGAGCTAATTTTTTTGAGCTGCTTTCTCCCCTTGGGGGGACCATTAAGTAAAAAAATAGAAGAAAGCCCTTGATAAACATGATTTTTATACATTAGTTAACCCTAATATTTAGTCTCTTGGACCTTTTATATGTTTAATTGATTTGTTTTGGCCACAATTTATAAGTTTGGGCTCAAATTGGGCTTAATTTATTTTTTCAGTATTATTAAGATTTTACACTATTTCTATATTTCGATCATATCTTGAGTTATAGATATTTAATATTTATGAATTTTACCTTATAGGAAAGCAGAGAGAAATATCTACAACTTTGATAAAAAGCTCGAGTTTGAATCAGATGTTTAGTAGGTTAGATAGGGCCACAAAGTCAGAACTTAGATTTTATCATGTAACCCAAGCAGTGTGCACTAATTGGTCCATAATTTGGGCTATAAGTATGATATGGACCTGAAACTAGTGACATTAGAAATCTAAGACATAGATCTTAAATTCTTATGAAGACCACGAATTAAAACTATAATGTTTTGATGGTGTTTCACCCCTGTGAAGTCGGATGATGGGATTAAAGACCTGTTAAGGAATGTTAAGAGGCCGAAAATTAACTTTAACCTAGGGGCAAATTAGGATTCTTAATTTTTAAGTCAATTATTTTGTTATAAAGAGGGGATCCGAGATAGAAAGAAATCCAAGCGCTTTTTACTTGATTCTTCTACCTGGAGTTTTCTCCTTTCTTTTACAAATTGTGTGTGGTAGCCATGGAGAACTAATTATCTGAGATCAATCTAAGGATCTTGAGGAAATTATGGTTTGACTTTGAGATTCTATTCCTAATTTTGTTAAAAGTCAGTTATAACAAAGAGGGGATTTGAGATAGAAAGAAATCCAAGCCCTTTTTACTTGATTCTTCTACCTAGAGTTTTATCTTTTCTTTTGCAAATTATGTGTGGTAGCCATGGAGAGCTAATTATCTGAGATCAATCTAAGGATCTTGAGGAAATTATGGTTTAACTTTGAGATTTTGTTCCTAATTTTGATTTTGAATTGAATTAATTATCTCATTCTTCTCTTGATTTGGATTTCGAATTACATGATTAGATATCTCTGTTATGTGATGTGATTTGATTGGATCCTTAATCCTAATTTTGATTTGTGATTAAATTATGAATGATTAACTGTGGTTTAGTTACATCAATTGAAGAAGGTTAGGTTGGCAGATTTGTTAATCTGGGTTAATTGAATTCTGATTGTTAAACTAACATAGGTTGTATGATTCTAGCGATTGCAGATTTATGAATTGTTTATTAGTTAAATTCTAGGTGATTATCTAGTATTGAATTCTATGTGTTTGATGCAGAGATTTTAGTCAATCATAGATTAACTAATTAATTCAATCAAGATGCATGTCTAGTGATCGATGACAAGCCAACTAAATATCTGACCGTTTCTTGGATTGGTTGCTTTGCAATTGATTTTCTTTCTTATATTTAATTATTACATTTACATTCTGCATACACATTCCCTCCCTGTGTGATCTTGATTTGGTTTGATTATTATCTTGATCCTCAAGAGACGACTCGGTTCGCTGCCTGTACTACAAGTTATTGGTAGAAGTAGAATTTTATTATTTGGTTGAGCTCGACACTCGAATCAAACTTGGCGCCATTACCGGGGATCATTAGGTGATAATTAATTATTCCAAGACTTTAACTAACCCCCTAACCTCTTTTCTTCTTTGTTTTTGTGGTTTTCAGGTGAAGACGGGTGATTTCCAATTAATTTCCAGAGTTCTGTATGAAATTTTGTGCTCAAAATGACCTGTAACTTGGTTAGTTGACGGAAAATAGCATTTTAAGCAAGGCTCATTATTTAATGAGGTCACTCATATTTTGTCCAAATTCCATCGTTTAGACTATATTTTTAAATTTTTTAATATTTTTTATTGCATTCTTTAGTTTCATTTTTGTGCAGTTTTTTGATAACTGCGCAGAGTGTAGTTATTTGTGCCATATATCTGTGCTTTATAGCATAATTAGTCCTTGTTTGTAAGCATTAATGGAGGGTTTTAGCATCATTTATATCTAATTTCATTCTGATGACTTTCATTGTGATCCTGAGTAAATACTTTCAAAACTATGATCAAATTGAGTACATTTGCATGATTTAATGAATTGATACTTTCTTTGTTATAGGTAGGTCTCAAATGAAGAATGGAAATGAAGAAATTGAAGTAGCTTTGGACCAGGAAGCCTAAGAGAAGGTTAAAAGTGAAGATCAGCACCCAACGTCGCGACGTGGATTGGTTGCGCCGCAGCGCTCCCCTGCTTCAGTACATAAAACCCGAGGCTGGAGCGCCGCAATGTTGAAGAGTGGGCACCTCAGGCGCTTGCGACCTAATTGCACATGCGCCGCGGCGTGACATGTTGGACGTTGTAGCGTGATACTATTTTATTCAGCCTATATATACGTTTGTACCCATTTTCTACAAAATTTTCAATCAGAAATAGAACACAGCTGCTAGGGTTATGATTTTTGGGTAGAAAAGAAGTAGAAATAGCCAAGATTGGAAGCTTTTTTCACCTTGGTGGAGGATTGAAGCTTGAAGGATCATCTCCTTAAGCTTTGTTCTTCCCTTTTCTTCTCCTTTCTTATCTCCATCTCCATGACTATGATTATTCTTGTTATATTTTCGTTTGTCATGGCTGGCTAGGCTGTTATAGGGTTTTTCTTTGGATCTTCCTATGGATATTGATTAATCTTGTAATCCTTTGAGTTATATACATGATTTGGTCTTTGTTCAGTTATATAGTGCTTAATGCTTTGATAGTCTGATCAGCTTTCAATTGATTTGTTTAAATCTAATGAACCTAGACATAGGAATTTGGGTTTAAGATCATGCGTATGATTGATGCATGTTCTATTTCATTCAATTAGGTTGGATGCGATGATTTGTTAATAGGATAGAAATATGCCTATTAACCATGCATAGTAATTAGTTGGGAATAGATCTTAATGAGTGGATTTACGCTAGTTCTCATAGAAACATAGTGAATTAGGTAATGAAAGCGGGGTTAATTGACCAAGACATAGGCTTTTAACTAATTGTGATTCCCAAGCTAACCTAGCCATTTCATTTATATTGCTCATAAGGATTACTTGTTATCAATTGAAATAGGAAGTGAAAAAGGAATCCCTATTCTCGAAATATCAATTCTAATATCAATCTAATAGTTTTTAAGTTCTTATAATTAATACACACATGAGTTTTCCAATTTATAAGTCCTTGAATAGAGGTACTTGAATTATTGGTTTATACTTAGCACTTAATTTAACATTTTTTCCTCGTGGGAACGATATCTGACTCCTAGCTAAACTACAAGTGTGACCCGTGCACTTGCGGTAAGCAAAGAGCGAACAAGTTTTTGGTGCCATTACCGGGGAATCGACGGTTTAAATTTAGATTAGCTAATATAAACAACGAATTTAAGTATCTCTAGTTCAAGTTTCTTTTGTCCATATTGATTTAATTTTTTCTTAATCTTAATTGTTTCAAGTAATTCATTATAAGATGGCAGAAGATAACGTCACGCTTCAGTTGAAGGACGATAGTCGCTCCAGACCATTGAGGGAGTTTACTACTCCTCAAATGGATAATCTACAATCTAGCATCAGACGTCCTGCCATCCGGGAAAATAATTTTGAGATAAAGCCGGTCATTATCCAAATGATTTAAACTTCTGTACAGTTTGGCGGCTTATCCAAAGAAGACCCAAATACGCATCTCTCCAACTTTTTGGAGATTTGCAATACATTTAAGCATAATGGCGTTTCTGAAGATGCCATTCGCTTAAGGCTCTTCCTTTTCTCACTAAGAGATAGAGCCAAAAGTTGGTTACATTCTCTTCTAGTAGGATCCATTACAACTTGGGCGGAGGTTTGTACCAAGTTCTTGAACAAATATTTTCCCCCTGCTAAGACTGCGGAAATGGTGAATGATATCACCTCATTCACCCAGACTAAATCCGAATCCCTGCATGAAGCTTGGGAAATATATAAAGATCTTCTAAGAAGGTGCCCACATCATAAGATACCACCTTGGTACCAGATTTACTCTTTCCACAAGGGTTTGTTACATCATCACCGTCCAATAGTAGATGCTGCAGTCGGTGGTTCGTTGTTAAGTAAATCTTTTGACGATGCCTTTGAGCTTCTGGAGGAATTGGCGGCCAATAGCTATCAATGGCAGTCTCCAAGAAGTAC
This sequence comes from Ormosia semicastrata, assembly GCA_029884595.1. Classification (NCBI taxonomy): domain Eukaryota; kingdom Viridiplantae; phylum Streptophyta; class Magnoliopsida; order Fabales; family Fabaceae; genus Ormosia; species Ormosia semicastrata. The sequence goes on along the minus strand of JAQQTO010000053.1, from coordinate 47,823,929 downwards.
CCCGAGAAGAGCAGCTAGAGTGCATGATGTTGATGCAATCACATCACTTTCCGCTCAGGTAGCATTAATTGCTAATAAATTGGATAGTTTGGAGGCAAGCCCACATCAAAGCCCTTTTGTTCTATGTGATCGATGTGGAGATAATCATGCAACCGATAGATGCACCTCTGCTTCAAAAACTGCTCAATATGTTAGCAACTATCGGCCACCCCAGAACAACCCTTATGCAAATTAGTACAATCCTGGATGGAGGAATCATCTCAATTTCTCCTGGAGGGACAACCAAGGGCCCTCTTCCTCCTTCAATATTCCTAGAAATGAACGTTAGTATAACCCTCCTGGGTTCCCAGCTCAACAGAGACAACCAATGCAAGAAAGGAAGCCTGCTTTGGAGGATATGTTCATACAGTTGATGGCCAAGAATGATGCTTTCATCACTAAGACCTACTCCCACATGGCAAGGATAGATGCTCACTTAGTAAAGAATGATTCCATTATTCAAAGCCAAACGGCTTCAATACGAGCATTAGAAACTCAAGTGGGACAGCTGGCGAATGCGATCAACAACAGACCCCCAGGCACCTTCCCAAGCAACACAGTGAATAATCCAAAGGGTGCCTCGAATGAGGACTGTAAGGTCATATCACTAAGGAGTGGCAAAGACATTGAGGGTAATCCAAAGACTAGATTGTTGGAATATGAAGTAGCCGAGAAGCAAGACCAAGGCAAAATAGACCACAAAGAGGTGGATGACAAGAAAGGTGAGGATAATGAAAAGGATGAAGGTATAGACCAAAGGAAACCCAAAGGCAAGAAAGTGGAGAATAGACCTTATGTACATCCTTTACCTTTTCTTAGTAAGCAAATCAAGCACAAGATGGATGAGCAGTTTAAGAAATTCTTGGAAGTTTTTAAGAAATTGCATATCAACATCCCTTTTGCTGAAGCCTTGGAACAGATGCCTAGCTACGTTAAATTCATGAAAGATATTTTGTCTAAGAAACGTAGGTTGGGTGAGTTTGAAATGGTGGCACTATCTGAGGAATGTAGTGCCATTTTGCAACAGAAGCTTCCCCCAAAGCTGAAGGATCCGGGAAGCTTTACTATCCCTTGTGCCATAGGAGAGAATTTCCTAGGCCAAGCATTATGTGATGTCGGGGCAAGCATTAATCTTATTCCTCTATCCATATTCCAGAGGTTAGGTTTGGGGGAATGCAAGCCCACATCCGTAACCCTCTAGCTAGTCGATCGTTCTTATACGTATCCAAGGGGAATTGTGGAAGATATCCTAGTTAAAGTGGACAAATTCATATTCCTTGTGGACTTTGTGATTTTGGATATGAAAGAAGATCAAAGGGTCCCATTAATCCTAGGCAGGCCGTTCTTAGCCACAGGGAGAACGCTCATTGATGTACAAAAAGGTAAGCTAACAATGAGAGTTCAAGATCAAGAGGTAACCTTCAATATATTCAAAGCAATTAAGTTTTCTCAAGATCAGGACGAGTGTTCTTATGTCGGGATATTGGATGACATCATTAATGACTCATTCCAAGCCAATATCTAAGAAGACTCCCTTGCTGTCGCGTTGGCTTCATCAACTGGTAATGATGAAAAGCTTAGGGATGATGTGATAGATTTTATTAAGCACCTAGAGGCAGTCCCTAGGCAATATCAGCCACCCAGGTTTGAAACCTTGGAGTCCGAAGCAATTAAGGAGGCATCTAAGCCTTCCATTGAGGAACCTCTGAGGCTTGAATTGAAGCCTCTGCCCAATCATCTGCAGTATGCATATTTAGGAGCAACCTCCACTCTCCCGGTAATCATATCATCATCCCTTTCAGATGATCAAACGGAGAAACTTCTCCATGTGCTGAGGCAATATAAACATGTTATTGGATGGATTATTGCCGATATCCAAGGCATTAGCCCTTCTATCTATATGCACAAGATCCTGTTAGAGGATGATCAAAATGGAGTTGTGGAACATTAAATGAGGCTCAATCCGATTATGAAAGAAGTGGTGAGGAAGGAAATGATCTAGTGGCTGGATGCAGGCATAATATATCCTATTTCTGATAGCCCTTAGGTCTCACCGATTTAATGCGTTCCCAAGAAAGGTGGCATGACGGTAGTCACCAATGAAAACAATGAGTTGATTCCCTCTCGTAAAGTCACAGGCTGGAGGGTATGTATGGACTACCGCAAGCTGAACAAGGCCACTAGGAAGGACCATTTTTCACTTCCGTTCATAGACCAAATGTTGGATAGGCTAGCAGGAAAGGCTTATTACTGCTTCTTGGATGGTTATTCTGGATATAACCAAATTGCCATAGCGCTTGAGGACCAAGAGAAGATAACTTTTACTTGTCCCTATGGTATGTTTGCGTTTCGTCAGATGTCGTTCGAGTTATGCAATGCTCCTACAACCTTTCAACGTTGCATGATGGCCATTTTTGCAGACATGATAGAGCATGGCTTAGAAGTGTTTATGGATGACTTTTCAGTGTTTGGGAATGATTACAATAGCTGTTTGCAAACTTTATCATCCGTGCTGAAGAGGTGTGAAGAAACCAACCTCATCCTGAACTGGGAAAAATGCCACTTTATGGTCCAAGAAGGAATAGTCCTTGGCCATAAGGTTTCTATTAGAGGGATAGAGGTGGATAAGGCGAAGATTGAGGTAATAGATAAGCTTCCTCCGCCTAACTCAGTGAAAGGAATCCGCAGTTTTCTTAGCCATGCGAGTTTCTATCAGAGGTTCATTAAGGATTTTTCAAAGATAGCTAAGCCTCTTTGCGACCTTCTGGAGAAAGACATCCAGTTTACCTTTGATGATTCATACCAGGTTACATTTGAGGAGCTGAAGAAGAGACTGGTCTCAGCACTAGTAATTATTACTCTAGATTGGCACTTACCATTCGAGCTTATGTGCGACGCCAGTGATTATGCTGTGGGTGCAGTGTTGGGACAAAGAAAGGATAAGGTGTTTCGCTCCATATATTATGCGAGCAAGACACTTAACGATGCCCAACTGAACTACACAACAATGGAGAAAGAGCTGCTGGTAGTTGTGTTTGCATTTGACAAGTTCAGAGCTTATTTGGTAGGGACCAAAGTGATTGTGTATACAGATCACTCTGCCATAAAGTATTTAGTGAGTAAGAAAGATGCAAAACCTCGATTGATTAAGTGGGTTTTGCTTCTACAAGAGTTTGATCTGGAGATTAGGGATAAGAAAGGTGCGGAAAATCAAGTGGCAGACCACCTTTCAAGACTTGAGAATGAAGAAACCCAAGTTGAACTGATCATATTCAAGGAAACATTTTCGGATGAGCAGCTGTTTGTAGCCACCACTAAATCCTGTCCATGGTATGCAGACATGGTGAATTATATTGTGAGTGGTGCGCTGCCACTTGATTAAACATTTCATCAGAAGAAGAAATTCTTGTACGATGTCAGGCACTACATTTAGGATGAGCCATTTTTATTTAAGCAGTGCTCTGACCAGATGTTGAGGAGATGTGTACCCATGGAGGAAGTGGAGCAAATCTTGAACGAATGTCATGCTTCTCCATATGGCGGACATTACAATTGTGTGAGGACTGCAGCGAAGGTGCTCCAATCTGGTTTTTATTGGCCAACGATTTTCAAGGATGCAAATTTGCATGTGCAACGATGTAATCGGTGCCAGAAATCTAGAAACATTTCTAGAAGAAACGAGATGCCTCTTAACTTTATTTTCGAAGTTGAGATCTTTGATGTATAGGGCATTGACTTCATGGGCCCCTTTATTCCCTCCTTTGGGAATTAATACATACTTGTGGCTGTGGACTACGTGTCCAAATGGGTGGAGGCATGCGCATTTCCCACCAATGATTCAAAAGTAGTAATTGGCTTTATGAAGAAACAAATCTTCACCAGGTTTGGAACACCTAGGGCCATCGTTAGTGATGGAGGGTCACATTTTTGTAACAAGTACTTTGAAGCCCTCTTAGCCAAGTATGTTATGAAGCATCGGGTCGCCACCGTCTATCACCCCCAGACAAGTGGGCAAGCAGAAGTCTCTAACCATGAAATAAAGTGAATCTTAGAGAAGACAGTGTGTCCAACTAGAAAGGATTAGTCAAGGAAGTTAGATGACACACTGTGGGCTTATAGGACTGCTCATAAGGGTCCCATTGGGATGTCTCCGTATAAGATGGTATTTGGGAAAGCATGCCACCTACCAGTTGAGCTTGAGCATAGTGCTTATTGGGCAATAAAGCGGCTTAACTTCAATTTACAAGCTACCGGTAAGAATAGACTTTTGCAACTCAATGAGCTAGACGAATTTAGGCTACAAGCCAATGAGAATGCAAAAGTATACAAGGAGAATGTCAAATATTGGCATGACAAGAAAATAGTCCAAAAAAGATTTACTGAAGGCCAGCAAGTTCTCCTTTATAATTCCAGGTTTAAACTCTTCCCTGGAAAGCTTAAATCAAGGTGGTCGGGACCCTTTGTGGTGATAAAGGTATTTCCCTATGGAGCAGTGGAAATAGCCCCACTGGATGGATCAACAAGCTTTAAGGTTAACGTCCAGCGCCTAAAACCTTATTTTGGAGGAGAAATTGACAGGGAGAAGTCCTCCCTCACATTATCAGCTCCATCTTGAATTCACCAAAGTCTTGTCGAGACTATAAATTAGGCCCTTCTTGGGAAGGAACCCAAGGGTTTGTTTATTTAACCTTTAAGTCTTTAAATAGCTTAAAAAGTAGATTTAACATTTTCAGCATGTTTTTGTAGTCCAATTTGTAAATAAATACTTTGGACAAGTTTTGCAGGTGTTGGAGACCAATTTTGGCCTTAAGTCCAGGCAGAATTCATTTTACTACAGAATTATGCAGCTAGGCTAATAGCACCGCAGCGTGAACCTTAACACGCTGCGGCATGAAATTGATTTGGGCTAAATACCAGTGAGAACAGCGCCGCGACTTAACAGACCCTCATGTCACGGTGTTATATACGCAGTAAAAAAAAAGAAGGTAAATAGTAAATAGTAATAATTTAAATAATTAAATTATGAGGGAATTAATTCACGCCGAGGCGTATATTGTTTTGCACCGCGGCGCACGTGGGCGGTGATGGTTTTAACGCAGAGATACTTGGTTCTTCTCATTCCACAACCTCTTTCTCCCTCACTTTCGTTTTCTCTTTTCTCTCTCTTTCAAGTTTTCTGCGTATCTCTCCTTTTTCATCCCCTTTTCAGTCTCCAATTACCTCCATTAAGGTATGTACCTATTTATTTTTAGATTTATGTCAATTATTAGTTTAATTTTCCTGTTTTGTTCGGTTGTTACGGTCTCTATTTCTAGTTTTGTTTATTAATCTATTACATAGCTTTTATTAGTTAGTTATTCTTAGGTTTTACTTAGTTTTAGTGTTAAATAATGTCAGAATTGCATGCTATGTTGGATTATACACACTGAGGCCTGCGTACCTGGAAAATTTAGGGTTGCGCATCGTGGCGTTAGGTTGAATGCCACGGCGTGAGTATGAACAGGTTGAATGTCGCGATGTGAGGTTGAATGTCGCGGCGCTGAGTTGAATTTTGAGCGTTGCGGCGCTGTAATGGCATGTCGCGGCGCTTAGTCCCAAAATTTTGCAGGATTGTTCATCTTTCAATATGTTCAATGCTTTTTATTATCCAATCTGATTTTTGACAATTATTTTTCAGGTTGCTATGGCTCCAAAGAGGGGACGAGTTATGCATCGTGGCTCATCTAGCCGGCAGCCCAGGGAGCCTTCTGCCCCTTCTGCTGATTTTGACAGGAGGAGATTTATCTCAGCCGAGGCTGCCGAGCGATACTCGACTCTCATCACCAGACCGCTCATCCTAGAGCGCGGCTTTGCATTTTCCCGCACTTTACATCCAGAGCTAGAGAGGCGCTTAAACCACCTTAACTGGAGTACATTTGCCCAGCATCCGGAGTCCTCAGGCGTGTTACCTGTCGTTCGTGAGTTTTATACGAATACAGCTTTTCTAGGTGAGGGGGCCACTACAATTTGAGTTCGGGGACGTGTGGTCTCATTCTCTCCATCGGCTATTCGTGCTATGCTGGGACTTTCTCCACCCCCAGAGATTTGTGATTATACTGAGTTTTGTCACTGGGAGCCGGTGGAGGGCATTAATGTTAACGTGGTCACAGCTTGGATATGCTTGGTTGAGTCTCAGCCTGTGATGTGGACTATGAGCATCCAGACTAACAGGCCTCAGTACTTTGCGTGCACTCATCTGACTCCAGAGGTCCGGGCGTGGTACCATTTTATTAGTATGTGCATCCTGCCATCAGCTAACCTCTTAGAGGTTACCAGAGATCAAGCCATATTGATTTATGCCATCATGGAAGGTCGCTCTATTGATGTTGCTGCACTCATCTTTCACCAGATTCAGAGGTCTGCTAGGGAGTATAGGAGTCTTTTCTTCCCCTTTCTCATCCATTCATTGTGCAGCCGACATCAGGTCCGCTGAGACCCTCATGAGGAACTTACAGATGTTCGGCAGTCGCTGAACGATACTTTTATTGAGCGAGTGGGGGCGGCTCCAACAGCGCCAAAGACGGCGGATGTGCTCGTGGAGAGCCTCGGCGGCCAAAGACCAAAGACACGAGGCGGTAGCTCTATCCCAGGCTGCACCTACTGATGATACTAATTGGCGTGCCCGAATGGAGGGTATGTTAGTATACCAGATGCAGATGCAACGGTGGATGGCGGAGTGTCTTGGGCTACTGCTGGCTGATTATCCAGTTCCTTCCTTCCCACCCACAGCAGTAGCTGCTCCCTCCCAGGCTGGACCTTCTCGCGCACCTACTGCAGAGGTCCCAGATAGTGACGAGGACGAGGACGGTGATGGTTCTGTGCAGAGGGCCCTGACAGTGATGATCCATCCTTTTAGTCATGCATTCAGGGCATTATTTCTTTCATTGTATTTCTTTTTTGATATATATATATGTATTTATCTTTTGTACAATGAGGACACTGTTTCCCTCAGGTTTGGGGGGTGTCTTTAACTTTATGTTTTGACTAAATATGCAATAGTATTATATTTTTAGATTATTATGTTTATGTGCATATGTTTTGGTATTATGCATGTTTGTTAGTTTTATATTTCTTTTTGAAGTGTATCTATATGTTTAGTATTTTAGCTTAAATATTAACTATAGGAGCAGTTATCTTGAAAAATTTGATAAAAAATCCATTCAAGATACAATTGTCGTTCCCTTTCATATTGTGAGTTATTTTTTTTGAAAACATATTGTATAATGTTGAAAATGTGAAGAACATCATGTTGCTCAAAAGTTAGTGTGTATGATTGTCCAATGATAGAAATGGATGCAAATGACCTTCATTTTTCTGTGAATCCATATGCAATCTTTGGCACATGCTGAAGCATTCTAGTTTCTTTTTATGCATGGTGAGTTTCCCAATTACATGCTTTTTGAACTTTGGAAAGGATAAGAATGTTTGCCTAGAGAAAGTTTATGAATGATACATGTGAAAAATTTGATTATCCTAGAAATTGTTTGGCAACTCTCTTGAGGCGAAATCCTAGGTTGTGCATGATTGAGGAAATGATTAGAGCATTGTTTGGACCAATTGAGCCTTAAAAACCTTACCTGATATGATGATATCCATAGGTCTCATTTTGAAGCCTTATACTGTTTGGCCTTATTTGTTTTTCACCACCATTGTGATCGTTAACCTGTTAACCGTTCTAATGCATGTGAAAACATGACATTTTCTTCCTACTTTCATTGTTGGTTGAGTTCATACCATATGATTTCTTGTTGTGAATTCGGTAATTAGGGGTATTGTGTAAATTAAGTTCAATAATGAACCTGGAAGAACCATCTGCAAAAAGAAAAACATTGCTTTGCTAAAAAAAAAAAAGAAGAGAGACAAGCAAAGCAAAAGAAAAGGAAAAGAAAAGTTAACTACAAAAAACATTGAATGGTTCTAAGGAGTTCTGATTTTGAATACCCTGATAGTTTTAATTGAGCTCATGTCTTAAAATTGTATGAGTATGATTCTCAATGTTTGTGTTAAATCCATTCCCCTTTGTTCTTCATCCCATAATTCCTGGCCTTACATTACAAGCTGTGAAAGACCCTTTTGATCCTCATTTGTGTATGATTTACATTAGTGGAGAGAGAGTTGTATTACAATCTTGTGGATTTTGTGAATTATGTTCGTGTGTATGTTCATAACCTCATTTGGGTGAATATGAATTGAATAGAAGAGGTTTTCCTTGCATGATTTTGGGAAGAATATCTTGTATAAAAGGAAGCTATGAATGTTAGCATGATGAGGGTTGTGTATGTATGAAACTGATTCTGAGGTATATGTATTCTTTGAGATTTATGCAATCATCATATACTAGCCTGAGTTAAGTGAAAATGGAATGTTAAATATGGCTGAAAATAGGTTGCTAGTTGATCTTTGTGAATGTACTTTGTTTTGCTCGAGGACTAGCAAAAATCTAAGTTTGGGGGAGTGATAACTGCACAGAGTGTAGTTATTTGTGCCCTATATCTGTGCTTTATGGCATGATTAGTCCTTGTTTGTAAGCATTAATGGAGGGTTTTAGCATCATTTATATCTGATTTCATTTTGATGACTTCCATTGTGATCTTGAGTAAATACTTTCAAAACTATGATCAAATTGAGTACATTTGCATGATTTAATGAATTGATACTTTCTTTGTTATAGGCAGGTCTCAAATGAAGAATGGAAATGAAGAAATTGAAGTAGCTTTGGACCAGGAAGCCTAAGAGAAGGTTAAAAGTGAAGATCAGCACCCAACACCACGACGTGGATTGGTTGCTTGTGCCAGCTCCTCCCCCCCTCGTTCAAGACATAAAACCCGAGGCTGGAGCGCCGCAACGTTGAAGAGTGGGCGCCTCAGGCGCTTGCGACCTAATTGCACGCGCGCCACTGCGTGACATGTTGGACGCCGCGGTGTGACACTATTTTATTCAGCCTATATATACATTTGTACCTATTTTCAACAAAATTTTCAATCAGAAATAGAACACAGCTGCTAGGGTTATGATTTTTGGGTAGAAAAGAAGCAGAAATAGCCAAGATTGGAAGCTTTCTTCACCTTGGTGGAGTATTGAAGCTTGAAAGATCATCTCCTTAAGCTTTGTTCTTCCCTTTTCTTCTCCTTTCTTATCTCCATCTCCATGACTATGATTATTCTTGTTATATTTTCGCTTGTCATGGCTGGCTAGGCTGTTATAGGGTTTTTCTTTGGATCTTCCTATGGATATTGATTAATCTTGTAATCCTTTGAGTTATATACATTATTTGGTCTTTGTTTAGTTATATAGTGCTTAATGCTTTGATAGTTTGACCAGCTTTCAATTGATTTGTTTAAATCTAATGAACCTAGACATAGGAATTTGGGTTTAAGATCATGTGTATGATTGATGCATGTTCTATTTCATTCAATTGGGTTGGATGCGATGATTTATTAATAGGATAGAAATATGCCTATGGACCATGCATAATAATTAGTTGGGAATAGATCTTAATGAGTGAATTCACGCTAGTTCTCATGGAAACATAGTAAATTAGGTAATGGAAGCGGGGTTAATTGACCTAGACATAGGCTTTTAACTAACTGTGATTCCCAAGCTAACCTAACCATTTCATTTATATTGCTCATAAGGATTACTTGTTATTAATTGAAATAAAAAGTGAAAAATGAATCCCTATTCTCGAAATATCAACTCTAATATCAATCTAATAGTTTTTAAGTTCTTATAATTAATACACACATGAGTTTTCCAATTTATAAGTCCTTGAAAAGAGGTACTTGAATTATTGGTTTATACTTAGCACTTAATTTAACATTTTTTTCTCGTGGGAACGATATCTGACTCCTAGCTAAACTACAAGTGCGACCCGTGCACTTGCGATAAGCAAAGAGCGAACAAGTTGTGTTGCGGTAGTCCCGTAATTTTTAAAAATATTTAGATATAGTTTCGACTGAGTTTTTTGGTGATTTTTACCATTGCTTTATGTTTTTGTGTTTTGAGTCGGTTTTGAGTCCCTATAGTGAAGTTTAATATTCTTGATGCTATGAAACATCCCATGGAAGAACATTCTATCTTTTATATTGATTTAATTAATGACTTGGTTGATAATTCGTATGTTGACTTGTGTGAGGAGTTTCTTGAGATTACTGATTTTGGTGACTCTATGTGCGGTGATTTGTATGCTAGTTATGATGGTGATAAGTTATGTTCTGAGTGTTCTGAAATTTTTGCATTTTTGAGATATGATGAATCTATTCCTACGTTAGCAGATTGTACAATAGGTGATATATATGCAGAGATTCAGGCAACAAAAGCAAAACAATAGTAACCCATTAGATGATTACCCTCTATAGTGCAACCACCAAAATTGGAGCTTAAGCCTTTGCCTGAGCACCTAAAGTATGCATACTTGGCGGATGATGAACAACTTCCTGTGATCGTGGCCAATAACCTCCTTACTGAACAGGAGGAGAGGTTACTACAAATTCCAAGAGAGCATAAGAAAGCTTAGGATTCCAGTGATAGCACTTGGGTGAATCTCAAGGGAATTAAGGAAGGCCAATGGGACCCCAGTAGAAGCTCTCATGCTTCAAGCATAACTCGGTCATTATGGTTTCACCAATGGGATCTTGGTGGAAGTCTCTCCATGTACCTCACTTGATAAGGATGTTTCTTCTCTTTCTCTCTTTTATTTTACTTGTCCTAGATTAATTGATAATAATTGAGGGATGTTATTTTCTTTTGAGCTTTACATTAAGGACAACGTAGAATTTAAGTGTGGGGAAGGAATTTATATTTTGTTTTCTATTTTTATTTTTGTTTTCTGTGTTTGATTCCTTTTTCTATTTTAACTTTCTATTTCTGTTTCTTTATTCTTGTTCTATTTCTGTTTCTATTATTTTTCAATTTTATTTTTGTTTTGTTTTTAAATTCTGTTTTGATGTTTTTGAAAAAAAAAATTATGTGCTTCTTGGTTTTAGTTTTTAATTGCTTTCCTATTGCTCTTGAGATGTGTGGAAGTTGTGAGTTTGGATAAATTGAGGCTTAGAGGTTTACGATATAAGTGAATGGATTGTCTTTCATCTTACACTTGACTTGTTTGATAATGGAAATTGAATTAGTAAATTAAGTTTGATAAACTTATGCCTTGTGAGAATTTGAGCTTATTGATGAAAGGATTAAGTACTTGTGTCATTCTCTTCCTTCTTATGTGATTTTTACTCATGGATTTTGATCACTCTATAACTTGCTTTAATTATTTTTTAGGCTACATTTTCATATGCATGCATGAATATGATTAAGGCATTTTTTCCTTGCATTAGCTACTTTAGGCAAATAGTCAACCTTACATATTTTTCCTTGATTAACCCTCTTGAACTTATTTTCATATTCTTTGTTATTCTTAGCTCGTTACATACCTTTAGTGAAAAATCATGTTGTCCATTTACCTTAGGGAATAGGAGAGCATTGGCCTTATCCTTGGACGAGCTCGTGAACAAGTGTGGGGGAATCTTATATTGTTATTGTTGTTTGGTCTTGCTTGAGGACAAGCAAGGTTTAAGTATGGGGTGTGTGAAAATGTTGTGCTAAATTGTTATGCAGAAAAAAAGGAAAAAAGAAAAAGAATAAATGCAAGAATGTTGTGAAAGAAAGAAAAGAGATATAAAAAAAAAGAAAAAAGAAAGGAATATGTAAAGAGAATGCGCATTATATGGAATTAGGGGTAAAACTTTACATGCTTGTCATTTGAGTTCCTCCCTAATGCTCTTTTATTCTCTTGGGTATTTATCATGTCATATTCATATTATTTCCTTTCCTTACCTTGACCTAATTATAACCTTGAATAAAGTCCTTTTGATTTATGTATGCATGTGTATAGAATAGTAAAGAAAAAGAAGATAAGCAAGCTTATGGTAGTTAAATTTTCATGAGTTGAATTGAGTGAAACACTTACCTTCGAGACATTTCTAACACTAAACACTTGATGGAGTGAAAGTATATTTTGTGAAAATCTATCATTCTTGGTTTATACTTTTCAATTGAAATTACCTTGCTTATTAATTTGAGATGTAAAGAAATGTTACTTCACGAATATTTTGATCCCTTAAACTTCTTGGGTTGCTATCCTTACTTGTAAACTTTTGTATTCTTGAATATCATTAGAAAGTGAATCTCTTTGAGTTTTGGTTTTTGAGTTTTTGTATTTCTTGTCCCTTAGTTAGAATCTTTAGTTTGTCCGGGATGTGCAAAAGCTAAATGTGGAGAAGTTTGATAAACATGATTTTTATATATTAGTTGAACCCCATATTTAGTCTCTTGGATCTCTTATATGTTTAATTGATTGGTTTTGGCCACAATTTATAAGTTTGGGCTCAAATTGAGCTTAATTGATTTTTCTAGCATTATTAGCACTTTACACTATTTTTGTATTTCTATCATATTTTGAGTTCTATATGTCTAATAATTATGAATTTTACCTTTTAGGAAAGATGAGAGAAATATTTACAACTTTAATAAAGAGCTCGAAGTCTGAATCGGATGTCTAGTGGGTCAGATTAGGCCACGAACTCAAAACTCGGGTTCTATCGTGTAACCCTGTGAATGCTTATGTCCTTAAAGCATGTCAAATGGTTTTTGATGATAACAAAGTCAAAAGTAAAGATCAAGTGCAAAAGTGAAGATCAAGTGCAAAAGAAAAGGTCAAGATCAAAGAAAGAAGTCAAGAGGTTTATTTAGTTATAAGACTTAGAACATTAATGTTAAATGCTCTCAAGATTTCTCAAATGGTTTTTCAATATATCATTTCAAAAATAAGTGGGAAAATTCAAAGCTTAACATGTTTTTCAAAGAAACTTGAGTTTCAATCTTAAATCTAACACTCATAAAAGGATTTATGTTTAATCAAATGTCTTGAGGTGTTAGAAATGGCTTACAAGCTTTATTGGACATGAAAAATGTGTTCAAAGGCCAATGTAATCGATTACATGATGTTTGTAATTGATTACACAGCAAACAGCGGCCTTGTAATCGATTACATGATCAATGTAATCGATTACAAGCAATTCAGAGGCCATGTAATCGATTACAATGAGCCTAGAAAGGCAAGAACATGTTCAAAGAGTCATGTAATCGATTACATGGATATTGTAATCGATTACACAACAAGACAGAAGTCATGTAATCGATTACATGGATATTGTAATCGATTATAAGCAAGTCAGAAGTCATGTAATCGATTACACCAATAATGTAATCAATTACACAGAGCCCAGAAAGCCAAGAACACGTTGGAACAATAATGTAATCGATTACATTTGTTGTGTAATCGATTACACGCATCCTGACAGTGTCCAACGGCTATATTAAATGCATTTAATGCTTGGCTAAAAGTCTCCAATGGCTCCATTTATTGCAAAACTTATAAATACCAATGTTGGGTCTTCATTAGAGGTTGACCTTGAATCGAAAACTGACTATCAATCCTTCAATATGTGATTTAATCCTTAAATCCTTCCTTGCTCTGTTTTTTGTGAAAAACGTGGGTTAATCTTTGAGAGCATACTAGAGCTTCAATTTGTAATCATCTACTCTTGTGAGAATTTCATTCTTTCAATCCAAATTGCTTTGTAAAGAGGGTAAGGCATCCCTTAGTTGAAGAGACTCAAGCTTTAAGGGTGAGGTATCCCAAAGTGTTGAGTGCCCAAGGTTGTAAAGGTTGTCAAGCACCTATTGAAACTTGAAGAAATAGTGGAAAATCTCTAGCGGTTGCTTGAGGACTGGACGTAGATTACAAGTGGATTGGTGATCGAACCAGGATAAATCATTGTGTTTGTTTTCTCTAAACCCTTCTCTTTACATTGAGCACTGTTTTATTGAATTGCTTGAATATTGTTCCCTTTGGCTATTGCATTTATAAGTAAAAGTGTTTATCTCATATATCCAATCATCTCTAATCATCAATTAGCTTCAACGAAAATTGTTTATTAAACGATTTGTGAAAGATTTGCGAACTTGTTTTACATACTCAATTCACTCACCTCTTGAGTATTGAGGCCACTTGGTAACAAACCCGAGTAGTGTGCACTAATTGGTCCATAATTCGGGCTGTAGGTGTGATATGGACTTGAAACCAGTGGCATTAGAAAGGTAAAACGTAGATATTAAATTCTTATGAAGACCACAGATGTTTTGATTTTACCTTGCCTATTAATTACTTTGCTAATTAATTTGAGATGTAAAGAAATGTCACTTCACAAATATTTTGATCCCTTAAACTTCTTAGTTGCTATCCTTACTTGTAAACTTTTGCATTCTTGAATATCATTGAAAAGTGAATCTCGTTGAGTTTTGGTTTTTGAGTTTTTGTGTTTCTTATCCCTTAGTTTAAATTTTTAGTTTGCCCAGGACGTGCAAAAACTAAGTGTGGGGAAATTCAATAAACACGATTTTTATACATTAGTTAACCTTCATATTTAGTCTCTTAGATCTCTTATATGTTTAATTGATTGGTTTTGACCACAATTTATAAGTTTAGACTCAAATTGGGCTTAATTTATTTTTTCAGCATTATTAGGATTTTACATTGTTTCTATATTTCGGCCATAACTTGAGTTCTAGATATCTAATAATTATGAATTTTACCTTGTAAGAAAGTTGAGAGAAATATCTACAACTTTGATGAGAGCTCGAATCTGAATCGAATGTCTAGTGGGTCAGATTGGGCCATGAAGTCAGAACTTGGGTTCTGTCGCGTAACTTGAGCAGTGTACACTAATTGGTCCATAATTTGGGTTGTAGGTGTGATATGGACCTGAAACCGATGGCATTAGAAATCTAAGACATGGATCTTAAATTCTTATGAAGACCACAGATGTTTTGATTTTACCTTGCTTATTAATTACCTTGCTTATCAATTTGAGATGTAAAGAAATGTCACTTCATGAATATTTTGATCCTTTAAACTTCTTGGTTGCTATTCTTACTTTTAAACTTTTGCATTCTTGAATATCATTGAAAAGTGAATCTCTTTGAGTTTTGGTTTTTGAATTTTTGTGTTTCTTATCCCTTAGTTTGAATCTTTAGTTTGCCCGGGGCGTACAAAAGTTAAGTGTGAGAAAATTTGATAAACACGATTTTTATACATTAATTAACCATCATATTTAGTTTTTTGGATCTCTTATATGTTTAATTAATTGGTTTTTGCCACAATTTATAAGTTTGGGCTCAAATTAGACTTAATTGATTTTTTCAGTATTATCAGGACTTTATATTGTTTCTGTATTTCGGTTATATCTTAAGCTCTAGATATCTAATGATTATGAATTTTATCTTGTGGGAAAGATGAGAAAAATATCTACAACTTTGATGAAGACCTCGAAGTCTGAATCGAATGTCTAGTGGGTCAGATTGGGCTACGAAGTCAGAACTTGGGTTTTGTCGCGTAACCTGAGTAGTGTGCACTAATTAGTCCATAATTCGGGTTGTAGGTGTGATATAGACCTAAAACTGGTGGCATTAAAAAGCTAAGACATACATATTAAATTCTTATGAAGACCAAAAATGTTTTGATTTTACCTTGCTTATTAATTACCTTGCTTATTAATTTGAGATGTAAAGAAATGACATTTCACGAATATTTTGGTCCTTTAAACTTCTTGGTTGCTATTCTTACTTTTAAACTTTTTACATTCTTGAATATCATTGAAAAGTGAATCTCTTTGAGTTTTGGTTTTTGAGTTTTTGTGTTTCTTATCCCTTAGTTTGAATATTTAGTTTGCTTCGGGACATACAAAAGTTAAGTGTGAGAGAATTTGATAAACACAATTTTTATACATTAGTTAACCCTCATATTTAGTCTTTTGGATCTCTTATATGTTTAATTGATTAGTTTTTGCCACAATTTATAAGTTTAGGCTCACATTGAGCTTAATTGATTTTTTCAGCATTATTAGGACTTTATATTATTTTTATATTTCGGTCATATCTTAAATTCTAGATATCTAATAATTATGAATTTTACCTTATCAGAAAGCTGAGAAAAATATCTACAACTTTGATGAAGAGCTCGAAGTCTGAATCGAATGTCTAGTGGGTCAGATTGGGCCACGAAGTCAGAACTCGGGTTATGTTATGCAACCTGAGCAGCGTGCACAAATTGGTCCATAATTTGGGCTGTATGTGTGATATGGACCTGAAACCAATGGCATTAGAAAGCTAAGACATAGATCTTAAATTCTTATGAAGGCCACAGATGTTTTGATTTTACCTTGCTTATTAATTACCTTGCTTATTAATTTGAGATGTAAAGAAATGTTACTTCAAGAATGTTTTGATCCCTTAAACTTCTTGGTTGCTATCCTTACTTGTAAATTTTTGCATTCTTAAATATCATTAGAAAGTGAATCTCTTTGAGTTTTGATTTTCAAGTTTTTGTGTTTTGATAACACTGTATTTTATACATTTTGTAATCCTCTCACTAGGCTTCTTAAGGTTCAATTAGGCTTAATTAAGTTGGTTTTGACACATTTTATGATTTTGAGCTGAATTGGACAATTAAATAAATTATTACATAAATTAACCTTAATTATCTCTTTGGCAGTGTTTAGTAAACTGACTATAACTTGAGTTTCAAATATCTGATTGATGTGATTTTGGTCTTGTAGGAAAGCTAAGACAATTTCCTACAACTTTCATGTTGAACACTTTTCCAGAATCGGACTCCTTAGAGGTGATATTGGGCTTTGAATTCAAAATAGAGGAGCTGAAACCGGGTCTAAACACTCTGTAGTAATTGGACCATATCTTGAGTTCTATGCATGATTTTGGACTGAAACCAAAGCTATTTTAAAGCAAATATTCAGGCCTACAACTTTCATGAAGACCACTTCTCTCAAAATGAAAAAATGACTAGATGCATGGCTGTGTATTTACTCAATTATTATTTTAAAAAAAGAAAAAGCAAATGGAAAAACGTCACGGATGACGTTTCATTCAGGTTACTGTGCATTGCACAGTAACCATTTCTTTGCCTATAAAAGGCAAAGAATTTGAGCAGGAGACGACACATTTATATTCAGAATTCGGAGACGAGGAGGAGAATTCGGGGGAGAGGGAGAGAGGCTTTTGGGCAGTGCCCTGCTTCTCTCCTCAGTCTCCCTCCAATTTCTTTTCTCTCTCTTTTTCTTTTTTTCTTTCTTTTAAATTATGTGTAAATAAGTTTTAGTCTACTTAGGTTAAAGTGTGAAGCTCTTGGTAATAAAATAAGGTTAGATTTATTCCTCTTTTGTGCTTTAATGATTTATATTTTTAAGTAGTTATTATGCGTGTTATATTTTGTTTCTGATAATTTAGAAACTACCCTTGTAAAGAGGAGTTCTTGATTTATTGTAGACAAAATATTGGCACAGTAAATGCTTTAACCCATTTACAAGTGGTGGTAATAATTAAAGGAAATATAATATAATTACGTATATTATTTTATTTCGTATTGTATTTTGTTTCTAATCAATTTAGACACTCTCCTTGTAAAGTGGAGTTCTTGATTTGTTGTAAACAAGAGATTGGCACAATGAATGCTTTAACCCATTTACAAGTGTTGGTGTTAGAAACTCTCCTTGTAAAGTGGAGATCTTGATTTATTGTAGACAAAATAGTGGCACAGTAAATGCTTGATCCCATTTATGAGTGATGATATTAATAGATGATTAAAGAAAACATAATATAATTACGTATATTATTTTAATAGACTTTTAATGTTGTATTTTTCGATTGGAACCTCCATGTTGCGAGGATTCTAATTGAGTTATAAAAGGAATTAATCTTACCTTTCCTTTATTTACTAAGAGTGGATCTTTTTACCCAAGTAAATAATTTTTTACCATAATAACAAAATATTTACTTCATATTAATCTTCAACAATTCCCTGTGGATCGACCTCGGACTCACAGAGAAATTTATTACTTGAGACAACCTGCACTTAGGTTTGCAAATGCGACAATTAAAAAGTGTGCATCAAGTTTTTGGCGCCGTTGTCGGGGACTTATTTTGAAGAATAAATTTCTGGTGTAAATATTTTTGTACATAGTAAAAAGTAAATAGTATGTGAATAATGTGTGAATAGTGCATAAATAGTATGTAAATAGTAATGTGAATAGTATGAATAGTAAAAAAAATTGTGTAAATAATGTGAATAGTATGAATAGGGTAAATAGTGTATGAATAGTATAAATAATAAAAAAGTAAAAAAATAAAAAAATTAATAATAATATAAAAAAATAATAATAAAATTAAAAAAAAAAAATGATGTGTGAATTGTCGCAACCGTTCCGAAGAGGCGTCGTGAAAATAAAAAGAAAGAAGAAGAATGGACCTCGGGGTGTTAGGAGTCGCCACCAATCGCTTTATCCATTAAATAGAATGGCGCAATTAGACACCTAAAAGATGGTCTACGTTTCAGAGTTTGAGGTTCGGGGGTTGATTACGGGTAGGGAAGGTGTTAGCACCCTACATCGTCCGTTCTAAGAACGGTTACCTATTTAATCTAATGTTATTTGCAAGATTAATTTAATTGGTCCTTAACTAATTAAAAGAAAAGAATTTTTTATTTTTTTATTTTGACATGTCCCATTTTGTCAAGCATAATATCAAATATGATAAATGACTAAGACATGGAATGGATGGCTAAATAGCCATTATTTTAAAACAAATTTTAAGTCTATAACATATTGTATAAAAGTGGTGAATTAAAATTTTATCTTTTGAAGAGAAGTAATTTTTAAAATAAATGGTCAAATAAAAAAATTTCAATGAATAATTTTAATTCAAAGAAATTTGTTTGAAGTAAGAGAAAGTTTTTTTTTTAAGTAAATGGCCAAATAAAATCTCTTTTGTAATCAAGGAGAAAAATATTTTTAGGTACAATGAGATTTTTGCATTAATTTCTAAAAAATGTCTTCATGAAAAATAAAGTTTTAATTCATCACAATTATAATGCTAAAACTATATGAATTTGTTCACTTTTATTTGAATACTTTATTTTACAAAAAGAAAAGTTTATTTTGGTTTATTTAAAAAAATTATATTTTAATTTACATAATTATTTTAATTTTTATGTGGGGATTAGACTTACGGCTCAAAAATCCAATATAAAGCCTCAAGATTATCTAGAAGAGTGTAATCTGATCGGCGCTCCGATCCTCTCCTAATTTTTTCGTCATAGGCAAGTTTTTAAATTATCTAATTTATAATAATTAAATTAAAGTTACATATCAACCTCATAATAACAAACAAAATACTTAATATAAAAAAGTATTAAATACAAACAATGTAAACCTCAAATTAGTAAATACAAATCAATCCAAAATAATAAATAATAAAATTAAATTAAAAGGAAAAAAAAAGGCCCAAACTAAAAAAAAAGGCCCAAATAAAGCACCTAACTTAAAAAGCCCAAGGTATAAGTAAAAAAAAAAAAAAAAAGAGGAATAGCAAGAATAAAGAGGCTAAAAGCCTCTGCAAATACAAACTCAAAACAGAGAACGAAAAGAAGAAAACAGGGATTTCAAGTTTGCTCACAAATTGGGAGGTGGCTCCGGCAGAGAGATGGTGGCCTCGGTACAGATCCGGCCGGATCTGGCACTGACGGGTCCCGGTCTTGGAAAGCGACAGCGGTTCACGGCTGGGGAGCGGCACCTGTTCGAGCTCGAGCAAGACGCCGGTGACGCGCAGCGAGTTCCGGATCCGACCGGAACTTCCGACTCGGGTTGTGCGGCTACGGCAACGGAGGAGAGCGCGCGGGGTTGCGGGGGGGCTAAGGCGCGTCGCGATGGAGATACCGGCGATGGATCTGTACTGGCCGGACTGGTGCGGTATGGGTCGACGGAACTGTGCGGGTCAGACCAGTGCGGTGCGCGATGCGGTGCTGGGAGGCGCGGTCCGTGTGGTGGTTGGGAGGTGGCTTCACGTGAGTTGTTGGTTGTGGGGTGATGAGCTTGAAGATGGGTGGTGCGTGATGAAGATGATGGGCTTGGTGGGATAGAGGAGTTGTTGGAGATTGAGGAAGAAAGAAAAAAAAAAAAATGAAGCTCTGTTTTTGGATGAGGAGAAATGGTGGTCCACGTAGATGGAAGATAGTGGAATGGAGGAGTTGTTATGGGTGAAGGAAATTTTTTTTTTTTGTGATTGCTAACTGTGAACAAATTTTACGTGTAGCATTCGCAACTGTGTGGCTTATGGTTGCTCCCTGTTTTTTTTGCTTTCTGAATCCCCCTGAACGATTCAATCCTTCCCCCCTGTCTCTGTGATTGTATGCTCTTTTTATTCTTGCCTTGTGATTAAGACTCCATTTAATTTGTAATAGTTTTTTTCATTCAATTTGTAACTATTGGAAGACAAAAGATCAAAAGTCATTTGAACGTGATTGGAAGGCAATGGAAAAAGAAAACTGACAACCGCTTTTAATCCAACTTAAAGTAGCTATTTGTGGAGGCTAAGGTTTGATGGCTAGGGGCTGCATGAAGGAAGAAGTTGGGTTATGGGTTGGAGAATTGGGTCATGGGTAGAGATGGAGAATGGGTCATGGGTTGACTTTACAAAGTTTTTTATTTCTTTTTCTTTTTTTAAAGAAGGAAATTAAATTAAATAAATAAAATAAAAATAAAAAAAGGACAAAATTGGGTATCAATGAATAGTGTGAATAGTAAAAAAGTAAAAAAAAAGTAAAAAGTAAAAAAATTAATTAAAAAAATGAAAATTAAAAAAAAGGTGGTCACGGAAAAAAAAAGAAACCAAAAAAAAAAAGTTAAGCTTTTTATTTTCTTTGTACATATTAACTCAGTGGGGGTAATTCTCCCTTTTAATTTTTGTAAATACTAACAATGGGGGGATTCTCTCCCTTTTATTCTTATTTTTTTTTGTCCTTACTAACAAATGATGGTAATTCTCCTTTTATTTTTTGTATATACTAACTCGATGGGAAAACTCTTCATTTTATTTTCTTGCACATACTAACAGTATCTCCCTTTTATTTTTATTTATTTATTTTTTTTGTCCTTACTAGTTAGTGTGGGTAATTCTCCTTTTTTTTTTGTATATACTAACTCAGTGGGGGTAATTCTCCTTTTATTTTTATTTTTTTTTGTATATACTAACAATGTTTTGGAAACTCTCCCTTTTACTTTCTGTAATTTATTTTTTGCACTTTATTATTATTTTTGTACTTTATTTTCTGCACTTTTTTGTTATTTATTTTTTGTCATTTATTTTTTGTCATTTATTTATTTATTTATTTTTTGTCATTTATTTTTGTTTACTAACTTACTAACTTTTTTACTAACTATCTAACTTTTTACTTTACCCGCTTCTAACATTTTAATTTACCCCATACTAACTTTTTATTTATTTTTTGCTTATTAATTTATTTGGTGGTTGGTTTCTACCACACCATTTTTAATTTTTTTATTTGGTGGTTGGTTTATTACCCCACCTTTGTTATTTTTTATTTGGTGGTTGGTTTATTACCCCACCTTTGTTATTTTTTATTTGGTGGTTGGTTATTACCACACCTTATTAATATTTATTTATTACGTATTAATATATATATTTGGTGGTTGGTTTATTATCACGTCTTTGTAAATATTTATTTGGTGGCTGGATTTATACCACACCTTTGTATATATATATTTTTTTATTTTTCTATTTCTTCTTCTATTTTGTTATGTATAATTAAATTTGTGTGTTTTTAGGGTGAAGACGTAACTTGATTCAATTGACATGTATTAAGATTGGAATTCTAATTAACTCTTTTCTATTCAATTTGAGTGCTTATTATGGTTCATAATGCTTTTATGAATTGGCCACTCATAAATTGATTTAGTGAGTATATGTGTAACCCAAAAGGTTTGCATATGACCTAGACCATAAATAATAAAGTGTCATGATTTATAATCATCTAGGAATGGAGGTTATAGGTTGTGTGGGAGAACTGTAGTATTTTTCCATAAGAATCCATTGAGTAAAAGTTATGCCTTTAAATGTTTTTAAATTATTGATTCTCCCCATCAATTGAATAATTAGAAATTGATTAGAAGGAAGGTCCCAAAACTACTCTATTGTTTATGATAGATTATTGAATCAAGTGAAGTCAGATCCTTAGTATTCTAATTTCATGTGTTTTCATTTCAAAATAAAAATACAAAAACAAAACAAAAAAAATAAAAAAAAAACTTTGTTTTCTCTTTTTCTTCTAATTTCGTGTGTCTTAGTGTTTGTTTTTCTTTTTCCTCTTAAGTATCAACTTAACTTTGACAATTTGGTCACTTGTCGATTTTCTCAACAAGTTTTTGTAAATCTAGGTTGATACGGTGGATTTTGTTGCTTCAAGAATTCAAAATGAGCCAAAAATGTTTTGTCCATACTTACAATAGGCTCACTTTTATTTCATGTCTTGGTTTGTCAAAATTGTCAATTTTTCTTGTAACAAGCAAAATTGTTCTTTGTGGATGGTTTCCGCTAATAAAAAAAGATAAAATATTTTTCATTAAAGAATGGCCTGAGTAAGGAGTCATTAGGCGAAATCTTTTTGACTATTGAGATGCATTTTTGTGAATTTGTGCAGTGTGGATTTATTAATTTGTAGAATCTCTTCAAAGGCAAGTAAGCGCGTTACAGTCTTGGGAATCTGACTCAAAAAGACCCTGTTTGTCAATTTATAAGAAAATTGGATGAGAAGCTTATCCTCGACTCATAGAAGGCGTTTAAGCCGTTACTGGACGTAAAACCAGAGGAAGATGTGAGCCACAATCACAACTACATGTATATATTTTCTTGTATATCTTCTTCTTATGACAAATTTCCGATCTAGTAGCAACACTAGAAGTGGTCCGAAGGAAATGTTGCGCGAAGCAGTAAGAAAATGAAGCGAGTCAAG
This sequence comes from Ormosia semicastrata, assembly GCA_029884595.1. Lineage (NCBI taxonomy): Eukaryota > Viridiplantae > Streptophyta > Magnoliopsida > Fabales > Fabaceae > Ormosia > Ormosia semicastrata. The sequence continues at coordinate 47,800,921 of JAQQTO010000053.1, read as the reverse complement.
ACACTCCATCTGTATAAATAATTTCAATCTTTGGTCGTACTTTGTTTCTGTTTATATTTTTGTGAAGTTTCTCTTTTCAGTAATTGCGGTAATAGGTACTATCTTCTATCTTTTTCCTTTCTATTTTTTTAACATTGAGGACAATGTTGTGATCTAGTTGGGGGGAAGGATAGTTGTGATAGTTGTGTAAAAAAATGTATAAAAAAATAGTAAGTGTGTTTCTTTTTGTCGTGTGTAGAGTTGTGTAAAAAAAAAAATTTAGGAAGTGTGTGTATTAATATGTTTGTTATGTTTATATGTTTGCTAGTAACTTACTAAACCAGTTAAGGATGGCAGAGTAAGGAGTAAATTTTACTCTTGAGACGCATCTTAGTTGGGGTAGACAACTAGTTTGTGTGGAAGTAGCAAATGAATTCAGGAAAATTTACATGATTGAGTAAATTGTCTTCTTTCTTAAAATTCACATGCTTGGTTATGGATGTTGAATTGGTGGACTGAGAATGATAGAATTATGCCTTGTGAGATTTTGAGCTTATTGATGAATAGATTGAACATTTGTACCATTCTTTTCTTTCTTGTGTGAATTTCACTCATGAAATTGTTACTCTATAACTTGATTTGATTCTTTTTGAGACTACAATTTCATATGCATACATGAAAATGATTGAGGTATTTTTTTGAATTAACTACTTTGACCAAATAGCCAACCTTGCATATTTTTCTTTACTTAACCCCTTTGAGCTTATTTGACTATTCTTTATTTCGAACTCATTATGTGCCTTAAATAAAAAACCATGTTCTTACTTGACGTTAGGGAATAAGAGAACATTAGTTTTGTCATTCGATGAGTTCTTGAACAAGTGTGGGGGTCTGTGTGCAGAATGGTTAAAAAAAATGTATATATAATGTTCTTTTTGTAAAAAAAATCAAAAAATAAAAAAAATTCAAAAAAAATATTAAAAAAATGTAAAAGGAAGAGGGTCAACAAGATAATAAAAGAAAGAAAAAGAATATGTAAATGAAATTTGTATTAGGTGGAGTTGGGATGAACTTTCATGCTCGTTAATTGAACTCAGCTCTCATGCTCTTTTATTCTCTGGTATTTAACTTGTCATATCCATATTACCTCCTCCTTTACCTTGACCCCATTACAACCTTGAATAAAGTCCTCATGATTTGTGTGTGCATGTGTTTTGAGTAGTGGAGAAATAGAAGATAAGCAAGTTTATGGTAGTGCAATTTTCATGGGTTGAATTGAGTGAAATACCTACCTTTTAAACACTTGAAGGATTGAGAGTGAATCTTGTGAAGATCTATCATTCTTGATTAATTCTTTTCAACTGAAGTTTCCTTGCTTGTTGGTTTGAAATGCAAAGAAATGTTACCTCATGACTGTTTTGATCCCTTGATTGTCTAGTTGCTCTTCTTGAGTCATTAAATTCTTTAGAGTTTTTAGTTTTTGAGTTTGTATTATTTTTCTTTATTCCTTGGTTTTTGTCTTTTGTGTTTTGCCCAGGAGTGCAAAAGTTAAGTGTGGGGGAATTTTATAACACTATATTTTATACATTTTGTAATCCTCTCACTAGGCTTCTCAAGGTTCAATTAGGCTTAATTAAGTTGGTTTTGACACATTTTATGATTTTGAGCCGAATTGGACAATTAAATAAATTATTACATAAATTAACCTTAATTATCTCTTTGGCAGTGTTTAGTAAACTGACTATAACTTGAGTTTCAAATATCTGATTGATGTGATTTTGGTCTTGTAGGAAAGCTAAGACAATTCCCTACAACTTTCATGTTGAACACTTTTCCAGAATCGGACTCCTTGGAGGTGATATTGGGCTTTGAAGTCAAAATAGAGGAGCTGAAATCGAGTCTAAACACTCTGCAGTAATTGGACCATATCTTAAGTTCTAGGCATGATTTTGGACTGAAACTAAAGCTATTTTAAAGCAAATATTCAGGCCTACAACTTTCATGAAGACCACTTCTCTCAAAAATGAAAAAATGACTGGATGCACGGCTGTGTATTTACTCAATTATTATTTAAAAAAAAAGAAAAAGCAAATGGGAAAATGTCACAGATGACGTTTCATTCAGGTTACTGTGCATTGCACAGTAACCATTTCTTTGTCTATAAAAGGCAAAGAATTTGAGCAGGAGATGGCACATTTACATTCAGAATTCGGAGACGAGGAAGAGAATTCGGGGGAGAGGGAGAGAGGCTTTTGGGCAGTGCCCTGCTTCTCTCCTCAGTCTCCCTCCAATTTCCTTTCTCTCTCTTTTTCTTTTTTTCTTTCTTTTAAATTATGTGTAAATAAGTTTTAGTCTACTTGGGTTAAAGTGTGAAGCTCTTGGTAATAAAATAAGGTTAGATTTATTCCTCTCTTGTGCTTTAATGATTTATATTTTTAAGTAGTTATTATGCGTGTTATATTTTGTTTCTGATAATTTAGAAACTACCTTTGTAAAGAGGAGTTCTTGATTTATTGTAGACAAAATATTGGCACAGTAAATGCTTTAACCTATTTACAAGTGGTGGTAATAATTAAAGAAAATATAATATAATTATGTATATTATTTTATTTCGTATTGTATTTTGTTTCCAATCAATTTAGAAACTCTCCTTGTAAAGTGGAGTTCTTGATTTGTTGTAGACAAGAGATTGACATAATGAATGCTTTAACCCATTTACAAGTATTGGTGTTAGAAACTCTTCTTGTAAAGTGGAGATCTTGATTTATTGTAAACAAAATATTGACACAGTAAATGCTTGATCCCATTTATGAGTGATGATATTAATAGATGATTAAAAAAAATATAATATAATTACGTATATTATTTTAATGAACTTCTAACGTTGTATTTTTCGATTGTAACCTCCATGTTGCGAGGATTCTAATTGAGTTATAAAAAGAATTAATCTTACCTTTCATTTATTTACCAAGAGTGGATCTTTTTACCCAAGTAAATAATTTTTTATCATAATAACAAAATATTTACTTCACATTAATCTTCAACAATTCCCTGTGGATCGACCTCGGACTCACCGAGAAATTTATTACTTGAGATAACCTACACTTGGGTTTGCAAATGTGACAATTAAAAAGTGTACATCATGTTTCTTGTCCTTTAGTTTGAATCTTTAGTTTATCTGGGACGCAAAAGCTAAGTGTAAGAGAATTTGATAAACACGATTTTTATACATTAGTTAACCTTTATATTTTGTCTCTTGGACTCTTATATGTTTAATTGATTAGTTTTGGCCACAATTAATAAGTTTGGACTCAAATTGGGCTTAATTAATTTTTTTAGCATTATTAGAATTTTACACTATTTCAGTATTTCGGTCATATTTTGAGTTCTAGATATCTAATAATTATAAATTTTACCTTGTAGGAAAGATGAGAGAAATATCTACAACTTTTATGAGATCTTAAAGTCTAAATCAGATGTCTAGTAGGTCATATTGGGCCACGAAGTCAGAACTCTAGTTCCATCGCATAACCCGAGCAGTGTGCACTAATTGGTCCATAATTCAGGATGTAGTTGTGATATGGACCTAAAACTAGTGGGCATTAGAAAGCTAAGACATATATCTTAAATTTTTATGGAGACCACGAATTGAAACTACAACGTTTTGATGGCGTTTCACCCCTATGAAGTCAGATGATGGGATCAGAGACTTGTTAATAGTGATTTGGGCATAACTCTCTTATCTAAAGTCCAAATCAAGTGATTTCAGTGGCCAAGGAAAGGTAAGAGGTCAAAAATTAACTTTAACCTAGGAAAAAAATTAGGATTCTTAATTTTTAAGTTAGTTATTTTGTTATAAAGAGGGAATCCGAGATAGATAGAAACCCAAATCATTTTTACTTGATTCTTCTCCCTAAAGTTTTCTCATTTCTTTTGCAAATTGTGTGTGGTAGCCATAGAGAGCTAATTATCTTAGATCAATCTAAGGATCTTGAGGAAATTCTGGTTTGGCTTTGAGATTTTGTTCTTAATTTTGATTTTGAATTGAATTAATTATCTTCTTCTTCTCTTGATTTGGATTTCGAATTACATGATTAGAGATCTCTATTGTGTGATGTGATCTGATTGAATCCTTAATCCTAATTTTGATTTGTGATTAAATTATGAATGATTAACTGTGGTTTAGTCACATCAATTGAAGAAGGTTAGGTTGGCAGATTTGTTAATCTGGGTTAATTGAATTCTGGTTGTTAAACTAACATAGGTTGCATGATTCTAGCGATTGCGGATTTATGAATTGTTTGTTAGTTAAATTCTAGGTAATTATCTAGTGTTGAATTCTATGTGTTTGATGCAGAGATTTCAGTCAATCATAGATTAACCAATTAATTTAATCAATATGCATGTTTAGTGATCAATGACAAGCTAATTAGATTTCTGATGGTTTCTTGGATTGGTTGCTTTGCAATTTGATTTTCTTTCTTATATTTAATTATTACAATTACATTCTGCATACACAATCCCCTCTGTATGATCTTAATTTGGTTTGATTGGTATCTTGATCCTTAAGAGATAACTCAGTTCGCTTCCTTGTACTACAAGTTATTGGTAGAACTCAAATTTTATTATTTGGTTGAGCTCGACACTCGACTCAGTCTTCTCTGAGTACCGCAGTCTGACCACCCATGCAAAACTTTCGAAGGTGAGGATAAAACCCTAACTGTTGGGGTGAAGCTGGGATGGGGCCACATTTAGAGTACGGAGGACTGGAAGTTGGTAAAATGCAGTCGGAATCCCAATCAAATGAAGAGGTCTTTATACAAAAACGTGAAGTGTCCTTCCTCCGTTCGGGCTGAACACACCCTCTCATCCTGCCTTAGAGAGAAGATATGGTACTCTTGGTCCTGACTACCTTTCTCTATCAACTCCAAGTAGCTCACAAGTTTTTCAATGTCCTCCTCAGTCTGGAATACGAACATGTTGCCCCAGACGTCATCTCCAACCCAGGTGTACATGTTCTTCCTGGGGGCAAAAATTAGGGGACTCTCCACAGTCGGCCTTCTTGACCCTACCATTCGTCTTCTTGCCATAGAATCCCTAGAATTTAGAAACACCCACAAAAGCTGGTAAGATGCTGATAGAATCAGAAGAGTATCTTAAAATCTACAAATTCAAACATGGAGGAGGAAAGACTAGAGGGGAAAGCCAATGAAAAACTTATATCCACATTTGCCCTCTGTATCCAGTCGTCTACATCACGTATAGTCACCGGCCTTCGTGCCCTCAAAGTTCTATAAACCTGAGTTAGCAACCTTCGCCACTCACGGTGCTGCGGAGGGGGTGCTCCAGAAAGCAACACCACTCAAGTAGACAAGAACCACTGGTATTCCTACTCACTTCACCATAAAGCAAGTAGGGACACCACAAAATAGAAAAAAAAACCCAAAACATGGGTGTGAATGCTTATGTCTTGAAGCATTTCAAATGGGTTTTTGATGATAACAAAGACAAAAGTGAAGATCAAGTGCAATAGTGAAGATCAAGCGCAAAAGGAAAAATCAAGATCAAAGAAAGAAGACAAGAAGGTTTATTTAGTTATAGGTCTTAGGATATTAATGTTAAATGCTCTCAAGATTTCTCAAATGGTTTTTCAATATATGATTTCAAAATAAATGGGAAATTTCAAAGTTAAACATGGCTTTCAATAAAACTTGAGTTTCAACTTTAAATCTAACACTCTTAAAAGGATTTATGCTTAATCAAGTTTCTTGAGGTGTTGGAAATGACTTACAAGCGTTATTGGACTTGAAAAATGTGTTCAAAGGCCAATATAATCGATTACACAGCAAACAGAAAGCATGTAATCGATTACACAATATATGTAATCGATTACACAAAGCCCAGAAAGGCAAGAACACGTTCGACGAGTCATGTAATCGATTACATGGATATTGTAATCGATTACACAGTAAGTCAGAAATCATGTAATCGATTACATGGGCATTGTAATCGATTACAAGCAAAGTCAGAAGCCATGTAATCGATTACACCAAGAATGTAATCGATTACACAGAGCCCAGAAAATCAAGAACACGTTGGAACAACAATGTAATCGATTACAAAAGCTATGTAATCGATTACACGCATCCTGACAACGTCCAACGACTATTTTTAATGCATTAAATGCATGCCCAAACCACCCCAACGGCTCTTTTAATTGAGAAACTTATAAATACCAATGTTGGGTCTTTATTTGAGGTTGACCTTGAACCAAAAACTGATTATCAATACGTCCAAACTTGAATCAATCCTCAAATCATTTTCTTGCTCTGTTTTCTGTCAAAAATATGAAAAATCTTTGAGAGCATATTAGAGCTTCAATTTGTATTCACCTGCTCTATTGAGAGCTTCATTCTATCTATTCAATTGCTTTGTAAAGAGGGTGAGGTATCCCTCTAGTGAAAAAGGGTGAGGTATCCCTTCTTTGAGAAGAAGGTGAGGTATCCTTCATTTTTGTAAAGAGAGTGAGGTATCCTCTAGTGAAAAAGGGTGAGGTATCCCTTGTTGAGAAGAAGGTGAGGTATCCTTCAAAGGTGTAAGAGGGTGAGGCATCCCTCAAAGGTTGTATAGGGTGAGGCATCCCTGTATTGAGGCTCAAAGCACAAGGGTGAGGTATCCCAAGGTGTTGTTGAGTGCTCCAATCTGTAAAGGTTTTCAAGCACCCGTTCAAGCTTGAAGTTTAGTGGAAAATCTCAAGTGGTTCGCTTGGGGACTAGACGTAGGTCACAAGGGGTGGCTGAACCAGGATAAATCATTGTGTCTGATTCTCTCAACCCTATCTCTTTACATTTGTGCATTTACTTTATATGCTTGCTTGAATATTATTCATCTTGGCTTATTTAATTTGTGATTTATTATTCATATTCCGCTGCATTTATTTATTAAATAATTTAAAATGCACAATTTGTCAAAGTTACATTAAAACTAGTCATCACCCAATTCACCCCCTTCTTGGGTAATGGTTGCCATGGCTAACAAGTAGTATCAGAGCTTCGTGCTCTGGGAAAAGCTCAACAGCTTGGAGTTAAAGATCTTTGTTTATTTGGCAACCATTAAAAGCTTTTCAAAATGAATGGTTTTGAAATTAATAAACCACCATTCTTTGATGGTGCGAATTTCGTTTATTGGAAAGCTAGAATGGAAATTTATATGCAATCTATTGATATTGATTTGTAGGATATTATGCTTGATGGATTTACATGCAAATCAAAACAAACTTGGAATGACTATGATAAGAAATGTTTTTCATTGAATATTAGAGCAATGCAAATATTGAGAAGTGGTTTAAATGATGATGCTTATGCTAAAATTAAGAGTTGCTCTAATGCTAAAGATATATGGGATGCTCTTGATAATTTTTATCTTGCTAACAATGATTTCTTGCAAAAAGTTGTATATAGAGAGCAAGAAGAGCAAAAGCCTCTAAAGGAAGACAATATTGAAAAATGTCCTCAAGAAGATGTTCTTGAATCTTGGATGGACAACAATGAGGAAGATAGTGATTCCCTTAAAAAGGACTTTGAGGTAAATAATGCTAAACTATATTATAGTCCTTCCTATGATGAGCTAAAATGTGCATATGATGAATTGCATGATGGTTTGTTGCTTTTAGAAAAGAAAAACTCATCTTGTTTGGAAAACATTTCCTCCATTGAAAATGAAATTAATATCTTGAAAAATGAATATGCTTTTCTTGATGAGGAAATGCCTTTAAAATGTGAAACCTCAACTTCTTGTGAAAAATGCATTAATTTAGAAAATCAAGTTGAGAACTTATATTGTGAATTTGCCAAAGCTAATGATTCTATTTGCTTACAATCCATGTGTGTTAATAAGAATGTAATTGATACTATTTCACATGGAAATTCAAGTAAGGCTTGTGGCAAAAATGACATAGAATATAAAAACAACAAAAGGCTTATGTTTTCCAAAAATGATCTTCAAAGGACCAAGTCATCATTAAATTCAATTGTTTGCAATTTTTGTGGTCATCTAGGACATATTTCTCATTTATGCAATTATAGAAGAAATTCTTATATGAGAAATAATATGAAATGGGTTCCTAAATATCTTAAATGCTCTAGTACTAATATTCAAGGACCCAAGATGAAGTGGGTACCAAAAAGTCCTCCTAGTGTTTCAATTATGCAGAAAACTTCTCAAAAGGATGGACAAATTGGTCAAGTAAAGAAGGAATCATCAAGGGAAATGCTTCCAAAGCCCATTGAAAGAAGTTTTGATCAAAGAAGGAAGATGGCTTCAACCAAAGCTTCTCAAGCAGAAAATGTGAAACTTGCAAAGTTTAAAACACCAAAAGAGAAGCAATGGGTAAGGAAAAGAGTTTCCTTGATTAGCAAGGCCAAGGTATCAAATGTTTCTACCTCTTATGCACAGTCACTTGTAAAGTCAATGAATTTGAGGTATATTCCTTATAGGCCTTAGGTAAAGGATAGAACCATGTGTGCTTAGTAAAATTTGAATATTATATATAGCACATGATTATATTATTGTTACACCCTTTACTCACTACCTTGCATATCTCGTGATAATATGCTAGATAAGTTCACTTCTTGTTTGAAGAAGCACATTTGATAAAAATATCTTAAAACTTGGCATATTGGATAAATCATAACTCTTACTGCATAAAGTTACAATTCTCTGCATAATTTATAGTTTTTGCATAAACATGAGTTTTGGATCAAGAACTGGTCAGTTTTATGCTTACATGATGTTTGGAATTGTTTTGGAAAGTTTTGGAATTAATTTGAAAGCTTTGAGTTCGGACCACTTACTTGTTTGAAATGCAAAACTGAATTGACAAGCTTGTAATCGATTACAAGACCTCTGTGTCGATTACATGAGGCTCGCTGCGTTCCAAGCAAAGTCGAGAGCGTGTAATCGATTACACATACTATGTAATCGATTACAACGTCTCCAGAACTCGTGTAATCGATTACACCAAACATGTAATCGATTACATGGATTCCAGAGGGCTGGTAATCGATTACACACATATTGTAATCGATTACACAGACTTTAAAAAATGGTTTTCAATGCTAAAATGATCATTTTTACTTAAGATTGTCTGTATATCATGAATGTATGCATATTATTAGCTATAAGCTTAATGGTAATTGATTGTTTAATTTGTTGTGCTCAATTTACATACTATAAAAAAAATTATGAGAGCATAATGGATTAATGATCAATGACTAACCCCTATGGATCCAAAATTGGTGGATACCAAAGAAATTACTTTAAATTATGTTGTAGGGTGACCATTAGCTCAAGCATGCAAATGAAGTGAAAAACAACCGTGCTACTTGAGGTTGGGAAGACTTAAAATGGTCCAAGTTCTCCAAAAATGATGAAAAACATAAAAAGAAAGACATGGAGAACCACAACATTCTCAAGGGGCCTTGAGGCATAGAAGTTGGAGTCACCTACAAAAACTCAAAGAGTATACTTTTGGTGATATCAATCTTTTATCCTTACTTATACTTTAAATTGTATATCATGTGATACTTGGATAAGTAAAGATTTGTTTTTATGCCTTATCATGCCTTAAGTTGTGCTTTTCTAGCACTATATTTTAAAAATATTTTTATATATGCTAACATGTTAAATATGCACATATTTTGCTTGAAATGACATGTTATGGCAATATCTTTATTCTTGAGCTTGTGACCATTTCTCCTTATTCAAATATGAAAATTTCACATGCTCATAAGTAGTTCTAATCCTTTCTCCTTGATACTCAATTTGCTTATATGCTTACTTAGAGATTGGATAGTTAAAAGTTATTTGTCTTCTTGTTTGAAATTGCTTGATATGTTCATATTTTAAAAACAAGAAGTAAATGATTTTTTTTTTTTTTTGTTCCTTGAACTTATCTTTGAACTTCAATATTTTTTTAATGAAGTATATCTTGAAATGAATTATAAATATTCAAAAATTATAATTCCATGGTTTTTCAATTCCTTCACTACAATAAGAGATTTCTTGTTGTTGATTGGCATGTGACACTTGTCGAGATTATCAAATTTAAATTAATTTATAACCGATTTACCAAAACTACTTGTAGCATAAGGTAACACCGGGTCGAGCCCATAGATCATTCTAATTATGAAGTCAGATTAAGAGGTTAATAAACAGGGGGGAAAAGTTTTGCAAGTTTAAACAACAAAGAGCAATTAAAATGAGTAAACAAGATTGAGAAACAACCAATCCAAGAGAATTAACCAATCTTGATTTCAATCTATCCTTGATCTTTATAAATTCGTTCAACTATCAACCAAATCCTTGGTATTAGATCACATCAAGACGCCTCTCAATAATCCATGGATCTTCTACTAGAAACACTTCTCGAATTCAATTAATTAAGATTAGACAAATTAAGCATCCATCCAAAACCCAAATTAACTTAAAAACCAAGATCCAACCAAGCTAAATATTTCATCAAACATCTTTGATAAATTATATAACCTCTGAATTCATCTCTTGGCATATGATAATTACGCAATTAACATATGCAAAATCTCAATCAAATTAAGCATTAAATCAGAATTTAAACAAGAGAAGAAAAGAAAGAGAAACTTGATTAATAGATGAACGTGTAACGATTAAAACAAGATCTCAAGATTAATCATCAAGATTGTCAATCTCTTGGATTGATTAAAGAAGTTTAGCTCTCCATAGCCATCACCATTGGAGAACCTTCAAGAACCATACAACAATGAAAATAACAAAGAGAGAGGAGAGGAGAAGAGAAGAAGAGAATTCTCCAAAATGAAACACTAAAACTTTAATTATAATAACACTACTACATAAAAGCTCTCCCCTTTACAATGATCTGCATAGCCTCCCTTTTATAGAGGGTTTAGAGGTACAAAATGTCAAAGGGGGCGGAGTCATGGTGGTTGGTGGAGTAGGTGGAGTAGGTGGAGTAGTTGAAAATGTTGAATGACTTTTGGTGAGTAGAAAATTTCAGCCTATTCTTTGTCTCCGAAATCATGATGCTCTGAAGTCATTGCATTCGTCATTTTTGAGCCAAGTGGTCTTCACGAAGATTGTAGGTCTGGATCTCAGCTTTCAAATGGCTTTGGTTTGAGTCCAATATCGTTTCTATAGCTCCAGATATGTTCAAATTACTGCACACTGCTCAGGTCCAGACGCAGCTTCTCTGTTCTGACTTCCAAGCCCAATATCACCTCCAAGGAGTCTGAATCGGGAAAAATGTACAACATGAAAGTTGTATATTTGAGTCTTAACTATCAATCATCAAAATTTCAGCCCATTCTACAACTTTCACCACGAGCAGTGTAATGCACAAGTACATAAAGGTCATTCTGCCAGGAGCAACACTTTAGTTCTTGATTCAATGCCAATTTGAGCCATCCAAACGTGTGATTAAGTCTTTGATGTCTCATGAAGATTGTAGAGCTCTCTCTCATCTTTAAAATGACATAAGATTCACCTTAAACATCCACCTACAGCCCAAGATATGACCCAAATACAAGATTAGTGTAAGACGTAAATCATGCTTTGAAAAATTCAATTAAATCTATTTTGAGTTCAAAACATACAAAACATAACCAAACTTAATTTATTAAGTGCAAGGAGAGTGTAAATGACTAAAAATGAAGGCTTATTAATGCATCAAATATGTGAACATCAAATTTCCCCACACTTAGCTTTTTGCACTCCTGGGCAAAACACACAAAAACAAAATGAAAACAGACTCAAAAGTTAAACATTCTAAAAGACTCAATATTTAAGAACGAAGAGCAATTAATAATTCAAGTAATCAAAACATTCATGAGGTAACACATCTTCACATCTCAAATCAACAAGCAAGGAGACTTCAATTGAAAAGCATGAGTAAAGAATGATAGATCCTCATAGAATTCACTCTCAATCTCTCAAGTGTTTAAAAGGTAGGTATTATACTCAATTCAACTCATGAAAATTGCACTATCATAAGCTTGCTTATCTTCTACTTCTCCACTACTCAGAACACATGCACACACAAATCATGAGGACTTTATTCAAGGTTGTAATGGGGTCAAGGTAAAGGAGAAGGTAATATGGATATGACAAGTTAAACACCAAATAGAATAAAAGAACATGAAAGCTGAGTTCAATTATCGATCATGAAAGTTCATCCCAACTTCATCTAATACAAATTCCCTTTACATATTATTTTCCATTCCTTTATTGCCTTGTTGACCTTTTTTTTTTTTTTTACATATATATATATATTTTTTTTTTGAATTTTTTTTATATGTATATATTTTTTTTTCTTTTTTACAAAAAGAACATCATAAATACATTTTTCAACCATTCTGCATACACACCCCCACACTTATTCATGAACTCATCCAATGACAAAGTTAATGTTCTCTTATTCCCTAAGACTAAGTAAGAACAGGGTTTTTTTTTTTCATTTAAGAAACATAATGAGTTCGAGACAAAGAATAATCAAATAAGCTCAAAGGGGTTAAGCAAGGGAAATATGCAAGGTTGGGCATTTGGTTAAACTAGCTAATTAAGAAAGAGGGCCTCAATCATGTTCATGTATGCAAGTGAAATGTAGCTTCAAAAAGAATCAAAGCAAGTTCTAGAGTGATCATTAACATGAGTGAAAATCACACAAGAAAGAAGAGAATGGCATAAATGTTGAATCCATCCATTAGGCTCAAAATCTCACAAGGTATGCATCCATCAAACTCAATTCATCAATTCAATCATCCATCACCAAGCATATCAGTTCAAGAAGGAAGAAAAGTTATTCAATCATGCAATGAACCCTTTTTTTTTGTTTTTTTTTTTTAACAACAAAACAAAAAAAAATGCTAAAATCTCTTCCCCACACTTAATATAACATTGTCCTTAATGTGAAAGAGAGAGATAGAAAAGAGCAACACAACCTGATAAGAAGTGAATCAACGCCAAGCAGGAAAAGAAATACACTGTCAGTGCCACATCAGACCTCTGCCACCAATTAAGATGCGTCTCAAGAGTAGAATTACTCCTTACTCTGCCATCCTTAACCGGTTAGAAAATTACTGACAAACATATAAACACAATAAACATATTAATACATACATACATTTTTTTTACACAACTCTACACACGACAAACATAAACACACTTACTAAAATTTTTTTTTTTGGTCACACAACTATCCTTCCCCCCAACCAGATCATAACATTGTCCTCAATGTTAAAAAAATAGAAAGGAAAAAGATAGAGGATAGTACCTGTTACTGCAATTACGGAAAAGAGAAACCTCACACAAATATAAACAAAAACAAAGTACGATGAATAAAACTAAAGATAAAGGAAAGTCATAGATGAAGTGTCGTCACACTGTTGTTTCTTCTTTGCCTCCCTTGTTGTTGTCTCGCTTCTTTCTTTGTCTCCGACCAATCTATCCGGGTCATCACTTGGATCAGTTCATAAACAAAGGCTTCCAATTTATCAATTAACTCATCAACAAGTGGAAGCCGAGATAAGGAGTTGTCTTGCGAAGGTGTGACAAATTTACGTTCCACAAAGATGGTCAACAAAAGATAACAAATTATCAAAGAAATTATTAACATTCAACAAACCTATGGGTTTATGGTGGATGTTCAGTTAGGCCCAAGAAACAATTTGAAAGACCTCTTCCAAAGTACCAAAACCACCAGGTAAGGCTATGAAGGCATCAGAGTTTTCAAGCATTGCCGTCATTCGTGCATGCATAGATGATACTTGAATTTCCCGTCCAATTGTCTTTCCAACAAAGTTCCTTCGAGTTAAAGGTTCGGAATGACACCTAAAACCTGACCACCTCTTAGAAATGCAGACAGTGATACACCCCCATTAACCCAAGGCAACCTCCCCCATATACTACATGAATGTTCCTCGCAGTAAGTGTTCTACCAAGAGTGGTTGCTTGCGTTGACAAACTCTAAACTCTTCCCATAATGTGTCCCACAAAATACACGAGATACTAACAAGTCTACGAACGTAAGAAGAAGAAGCTCCCTCCATCTCTACACTCACACTCTCTGTGAATGATTAAGAGTTGCGGAAAGTGAAGAAAATGGAGTGTTTAAATAGGAAAGAGAATAGAAAAAATAATAGCTCCTATATGAGTAGGTTGGTCATTTGTCGAAAAACTTTTGAATTTTTTTTTTTTTGGTTTTTTTTTTTTAATGTTTTGTTTTGTTTTTTTTTTTAAATAATAAATGCATAAGATAGTATATACAGATTGTTGTGATTGTGGCTCACATCTTCCTCTCGTTTTACGTCCGAAAACGGCTTGAACGCCTTCTATGAGTCGGGATAGGCTTCCCATCCAATTTTCTTATAAACGGCAAACAAGGTCTTTTAGAGTCGATTCCCAAGATCGTAGCGTTCTTTTTCATCCTTGAAGAGATTCCACAAACGAAGAAGTTCACGATGCACCAATCCACAAGAATGCGTCTCAAGAGTCAATAAGATATCATCTAATGACTCCTTACTCAGTCCATTCTTAATGAAGAAAATTTTATCTTCTCTATTTGCGGAAACCATCCCCAAAGTACGACATCGCGTATTGCAATTCCATCGTGCACACTTGTAACAAACGTGCATTCTTTTGCTCTTCTCTTTTTCGAAAATGAACTTTTACCGAGACCAGGCATGTATCGGACAAATGAATCGGAAGATTCACCGCCTAAACGAACCTTTGCTTCGATTATCCAAATATATCTTCGGGATGCCCTTGTACATTAACGGTCTCAATCTCTCACACCTAGCTTTGTAAATTTTGGTTAGAACATTTTTATGAACAGAAGGAAATACTTTTTAGATTTGAAAGAATGACATCCATTTTGAAAGAGAATAAATCGCTTATTATGGGAAATCGAAAGACAAACCGACTCGAGAGTCACGAGTACCGTTATCCGCCGTTTAACCGGAATCGAAAGAACTGCAAAAAAGAAGAAACAAATTAAAATAAATTCTACTCATAACAAGGATTAGAAAGGAAGATGGATTCTACCTCAACACTTGATGTTCCAGAAATGGTTTGAGTCTTTTTGCTTTATAAAATTTGTTTTTTATTTTTTTTATTTTTTATTTTTTTTTTTATGCATCATTTATTGATTCCGCAAGTCATGCAAGTGCAATTTGCGTAACTTGGAAGCATCATTTTTCTTTCAGAAATGGACCCCAATTTTTGACAATGTTCGCAACTTTTGTAAAAAGTATAACTGCCCTTGAATAATATGGCCAATAAAATCCATACTTGCAAGATTTTGCAACTTGTTTTCTTTGAAGAAAAATGACCTCCACATGCTTCGAATGACAAAATTCAATGACACTACTTACCTCATTGTCGGGTACAAATCTCCAAAGGATTTGATCAGACAATAATTGAACAAATATGGGTCAGACAATGAAAGAAAAAAAATTTTTTTTAACTCAAACAATTTTTTTTTTTTTGTCCATTGAGGCGGTATCTTACTTATCAAGTGGGGTAGACGACTTCTTGCAAGTGGACCTCCTCCAAAATATCCTCTTGAGCTCCCTCATAAAATGGTTTGAGGCGATGTCCATTGACCGTGAAAGCTTTTGTAGTAGTCTCACTTGTAACACCTGACACCATAAGGAAAAATCTTAGTAACAACAAATGGACCAAGCCACCTAGATCTGAGCTTTCCGGGCATGAGTTTGAGGCGGGAGTTATAAAGGAGAACTTTTGACCAATCTTAAATGTTTTTCTCATGATCTTCTTATCATGGAAGGCTTTAGTCTTCTCTTTATAAAGTTTGGAATTCTCATAAGCCTCTAGGCGGATCTCCTCCAATTCCTGCAACTGTAGCTTCCGCTCCATGCCTCGCTTGATTGAGGTCCAAGTTACACCTTTTACCGCCCAAAATGCACGATGCTCAATTTCCACCGGCAAGTGGCATGCTTTGCCAAAAACAATCCGATAAGGAGACATCCCAATCGAGTCTTATAGGCAGTCCTATAAGCCCATAAAGCATCCTCAAGCCTTTTGCTCCAGATCCTTTCTTTAGGTTGAACTGTTTTTCAAGTATCTGCTTGATCTCTCTGTTGGAAACCTCGGCTTGCCCATTAGTCGGGGATGATAAGGTGTAGAAACTCTATGCAAGACTCCATACTTTTTCATCAAGGCTTCCATGCTTCGATTACGAAATGTGAACCCGATCACTAATGATGGCTTTTGGGACTCCAAACCCGTAGAAAATATGTGATCTAACAAAATCCACAACAACCTTGGAATCATCGGTCCGAGTGGCTTTTGCCTCCACCCATTTAGATACATAATCCACAAAGAAGCAAAATGTAAACAAAACCAAATGACACAGAAAAGGACCCATAAAATCAATACCCCAAACATCAAATATTTCACAGAACAACAAAGGTTGTTGGGGCATTTCATTCCTACGAGAAATATTCCCTGTTCTCTGGAATTGTTCACAAGATTTACAAAACAAATATGCATCACGAAATAGAGTGGGCCAATATAATCCAGAGTCCAAAACTTTCCTAGCCATGCGAGTAGGTCCAAAATGTCCCCCACAGGCAAGTGCATGACAAAAATTAAGAACAGAATCAAACTCATGATCAGGAATACATCTCCTAATGACTTGGTCACTACAAAATCTCCACAAATAAGGGTCATCCCACACATAATATTTTAATTCACTTTTCAGTTTATCAATCTGTGCCTTAGTAAAATGTGCAGGTAGTGCTCTAGCAACCAAGAAATTAACCAAATCTGCAAACCAAGGGATGTTACCTTGCATCTTGAAAAGTTGTTCATCAGGGAAGGCATCATGGATAGGAGAAGAATCTGCCTCTCTTTCAATCCGACTCAAGTGATCTGCCACTAGGTTCTCTGCTCCACTCTTATCTCTGATATCAATATCAAACTCCTGTAAGAGCAACATCCACCGAATCAACCTTGGCTTTGCATCGGGCTTTTTCAGAGAAAACTTCAAAGTGCATGATCTGAAAATACAACCACTCTAGAACCAAGCAAATATGATCGAAATTTATCTAAAGCAAAAACAATTGCTAAAAGTTCTTTTTCGGTTGTAGTGTAGTTGGCTTGTGCAAAGATCTAAAGTCCTCGAAGCATAGGAAATGACATGAGGTACTTTGCCGACTCTTCTCGTGCAAGGACAGCTCCCAATGCATAATTA
Organism: Ormosia semicastrata; assembly: GCA_029884595.1. Lineage (NCBI taxonomy): Eukaryota > Viridiplantae > Streptophyta > Magnoliopsida > Fabales > Fabaceae > Ormosia > Ormosia semicastrata. The sequence continues at coordinate 47,783,679 of JAQQTO010000053.1, read as the reverse complement.
GAGGCATCACACATGAGTTCAAATGGGAGTGTCCAATCTGGTGGTTGGATGATAGGAGTGGTGGTCAAAGCTCCTTTAAGGAAATCAAAAGCCTCTCTGCACTTGCCATCAAAATCAAAAGCAACATCTTTCTGCGCAACAAGTTAGACAGGGGGAAAGGCCTTTTCTTTGAAATCCCGAATGAACCGCCTGTAGAAACCTGCATGGCCAAGAAAAGAACGAACCTCTCGCACGCAAGAGGGGTAAGGCAATTGGGAAATAACATCAATTTTAGCAGGATCTACTTCTATACCCTTCTGAGAGATGATATGGCCTAAGACTATGTCCTGTTCTACCATAAAATGACACTTCTCATAATTAAGAACAAGATTAGTCTCAATGCATCGATGCAAGACTCTATCCAGACTATCTAAACATGCATCAAAGGAAGAGCCATAGACAGTAAAATCATCCATAAACACATCCATGCAACTCTCTAAAAATTCAGAGAAGATACTGACCATACACCTTTGAAAGGTTCCCGGAGCGTTGCACAGACCAAAGGGCATTCTCCTGTATGCAAATGTTCCAAATGGACAGGTGAAAGTGGTATTCTCTTGGTCTTCTGGGGCTATATGAATCTGAAAATAGCCCGAATATCCATCCAAGAAACAGTAATGCGACTTGCCAGCCAGTCTCTCCAACATCTGATCAATGAAAGGCAATGGAAAATGATCTTTCCTAGTGGCCTGGTTAAGCCGCCTATAATCAATGCACACCCGCCAACTGTTCTGGATTCTTGTGGGTAGGAGCTCATTGTTCTGATTTGCAATTACTGTGACTCCAGATTTCTTTGGAACCACTTGCACTGGGCTCACCCATTTACTGTCAGATATGGGGTAAATAATGCCAGCTTGTAGCAGCTTGGTCACTTCCTTCTTCACCACATCCAGAATCAGGGGATTTAGTCTCCTTTGGGGCTGCCTCACTGGCTTGGTACCTTCCTCCAATAAAATCCTATGCATACATGTGGAGGGACTAATACCAGGAATGTCTGCAAGTGTCCATCCGATGGCCCGCTTATGCTGCTTCAAAACCTGCAGTAATTTTTCTTCTTGTTCAGGTTGCAGATTCTTAGCGACAATCACTGGCAGCTTCTCACCATCTTCCAAATATGCATATTTAAGATGGTCCGCAAAGTCTTTAGCTCTAAGGATGGGGATGCACAATAGAAGGCGAAAGCAAGCTATTTGAAACAAGCAACTCAAAGAAGATTAAATTCGACATACTCCCGACTCTTATTTTCACATGTTGCATCATTCAAGTCGTGACTACATCATTACTCATAACTCGCATAAATCTCAAAGATATGCAAAGACATGGTTCGAAGATCACGCTTAACACATATATCACAAGTGACAGAATCCAGAAAGTTAGCAATATCAGGGAATTCAACACTCATATCAGTATAAGTATCATCAACCAGCATTTCAATCACATCAACATGAAAAACTGAATGCTCCTCAAGAGGATGTCTCATGGCATCAAAAATGTTAAACTGTACCACATCTCCACCAAATTCCATAGAAAGGGTGCCGGCATGCACGTCTATCTTGGTTTTGGCTGTTTTGAGGAATGGTCTTCCTAGAATCAATGGAGCATGATTTGTTGAAGACTCATCTTCCATGTCCAGAATGTAGAAGTCCGCTGGAAAAATTAGCTCATTTACTCGCACCAACACATCTTCCAAAGACTCCTGCAGGGTGAGCGATAGAGTCCCGTTTGCTAGTGAATCACTATACCAAGGGGTGTAAGGTGCCAATGTTCAAAGACTTATACACCGACGTAGGCATGACATTAATAGAAGCACCCAAATCTAGCATTGCATGGTCAAACCTAGAATTACCTATAGTGCAAGGGATTGTGAAAGTTCCAGATCTTTACATTTCTTTGGCATGCTTGGGTGAATCATCGCAGAAACATTTCGCCCATACCGACTTTCTCGGTACCCTTTAAGTCTTCTCTTGTGAGTACACAACTCCTTGAGAAATTTGGCATACTTGGGAATTTGTTTGATTGCATCTAGGAGGGGAATATTGATTTCCACCTTCCCGAATGTCTCCATGACTTCCTTTTCTATTTCGCTTGCGCTATCTCGCTTGGATTGTGTCACTCGTTTGGGAAGGGTAGTGGAATGTTCAAGTCCGAATTCTCTCGCACATTTCTTCCGGACCGGGGCATCATGCGAATTTTGTTGTGTCTCGATCAATCTCCGTCCGCCGCAATGGGAGCTCGGTTGTGGCGGACTAGGACCATCAATTTCTTTGCCACTTCTCGAGGTAATGGCACTTACATTGCCTCTTGGGTTGTTGATCGTTTGTGAAGGCAATTGGTTCGATCCTTGGCTTTTCAATTCACTCACGGTGGTGGCCACCGCCCAATCTGAGTTTGCGGGTTCGAATGGTGGCATTGACATTTTGTTGGAACCGAACATTATTTGTAGCCATCTGTTTCATCAAATCTTCCAATGATGGCTCGGATGGAGTGGTTCTTTGGACTTGGCAACATGAGGGGCCGCTCTTTGCACGTGGCCGCACGCTTGTTGTTGTCTCGAATGCGGTGGTTGGTATTTGTTGCTAGGACCTACAACTTGGTATCTAAATTGCTGCTGCTGTTGGGGTTGTTGTTGTTGACTAGAATTCCCATATCTCAAGTTTGGATGGTCCCTCCAGCCAGGGTTATAAGTATTAGAAAATGGATCATATCTTGGTCAGCTGGGACTGCTGCGATATTGAGGTCTACTAGGAAAAATGCCAGCTGCTGCAACTGACTGTTCTGGAAACGCAGAACCACCATCCTGAAGTGTGGGGCATGAATCAGTAGGATGAGATGAGCAAGAGCAAATGCCACACACCCTTGCAGGCTCTTGTACGTAACCCGGGTACATGTTGTCCCACTGCTAATTGCCTCACTAAAGAAGTCAATTCATCAAGTCTATGTTCCATTCTCTCGTTGATCTACATGAGACGATTGAACTTCATTAACTCCTCTGGTTGAGGTAAGGACTCTTGTGCCAAATTGTTGAGCATTGGGTCGCTATATTTGCTATCAAATCTCTTCTTCAAAGTAGGGGTTTTATCCACCAATGCACCTCCGGATGCGGCATCCACCATACTTCTATCCATCGACAAAGAAGCCCTCATAGAAATATTGAATCAAGAGCGATCACTAATTTGATGGTGGGGACAACTCGAACACGACTTTTGAATCTCTCCCAATACTCATGCAAGGTCTCACCAGTCATTTGCCTTATACCACAAATGTCTTTTCTAATGGCAAACTTTCTGGATGCAGGGAAGAACCTCTCCAAGAATAATTTCTTCATATCATCCCAACTCGTGACGAGCCTGGTGAAAGGTAGAACAGCCCAATCCTTGGCTATATCGCAATAGAGAAAGGGAATGCCCTCAACTTGATATGCTCCTCAGAGATTCCATGTGGCTTCATGGTTGAACAGACCACATGGAACTCCTTTAAGTGCTTATGGGGATCTTCACACCGTAAGACCATGAAACTTGGGCAACAAGTGTATCAATCCAGATTTTAACTCGAAGTCAGCATCAAGATTAGGATATTGAATGCACAAAGACTGGTAAGTTACATCAGGAGCAGCAAGTTCTTTAAGGGTCCTATTTTGCCTGTTATCAGCCATGATTTTAGAATCACTTAAGATCTCAAGTGCACTTTCAGATTCAATGTCACAACTAAATTCAGACTCAATTCTTTCACTTAGCCTACGAGTTCTATTCAACCTATGCAATGTTCTATCAATCTCAGGATCAAATTCAAGCAAGATATCAGGATTAGACCTAGTCATATAAAAACACAAAAATAAAATAAAATAAGTAAACAAGTAAAATACACTAGACAACTCTAAAAATATACCAAAATAAATATAATTCACCTATCTAAATATTTTTAAAAATTATGGGACTTGTACAAAGATAAAAATTACACAAAAATGAAACTAAAAATACAATAAAAAATATTAAAAAATTGAAAAACTGTCTAAACGATGGATTTTGGAAAAACCAGGGTGACCTCACACTTTACTTGTGAGTCTTGTTTATTAGGCCGTTTTCCTTCAATGACCAAGTTTCACTCATTCTCAAGGCACATTTTCTCGTCAATACGAAATTCTTGTAAAATGACTGTAATCACCCGTTTTGCCTGAAATTCACCAAAACACACAGAACATAAAGGTTAGTGAGAGATTAGTAGTTAAATAAACTCTTAATAAGATTGAACAAAATCAGAATGATCCCGAGAACGGCGCCAAAAATTTGACACTTGTCGAGATTATCAAATTTAAATTAATTTATAACCGATTTACCAAAACTACTTGTAGCATAAGGTAACACCGGGTCGAGCCCATAGATCATTCTAATTATGAAGTCAGATTAAGAGGTTAATAAACAGGGGGGAAAAGTTTTGCAAGTTTAAACAACAAAGAGCAATTAAAATGAGTAAACAAGATTGAGAAAACAACCAATCCAAGAGAATTAACCAATCTTGATTTCAATCTATCCTTGATCTTTATAAATTCGTTCAACTATCAACCAAATCCTTGGTATTAGATCACATCAAGACGCCTCTCAATAATCCATGGATCTTCTACTAGAAACACTTCTCGAATTCAATTAATTAAGATTAGACAAATTAAGCATCCATCCAAAACCCAAATTAACTTAAAAATCAAGATCCAACCAAGCTAAATATTTCATCAAACATCTTTGATAAATTATATAACCTCTGAATTCATCTCTTGGCATATGATAATTACGCAATTAACATATGCAAAATCCCAATCAAATTAAGCATTAAATCAGAATTTAAACAAGAGAAGAAAAGAAAGAGAAACTTGATTAATAGATGAACGTGTAACGATTAAAACAAGATCTCAAGATTAATCATCAAGATTGTCAATCTCTTGGATTGATTAAAGAAGTTTAGCTCTCCATAGCCATCACCATTGGAGAACCTTCAAGAACCATACAACAATGAAAATAACAAAGAGAGAGGAGGAGAGGAAGAGAAGAAGAGAATTCTCCAAAATGAAACACTAAAACTTTAATTATAACAACACTACTACATAAAAGCTCTCTATTTACAATGATCTGCATAGCCTCCCTTTTATAGAGGGTTTAGAGGTACAAAATGTCAAAGGGGGCGGAGTCATGGTGGTTGGTGGAGTAGGTGGAGTAGGTGGAGTAGTTGAAAATGTTGAATGACTTTTGGTGAGTAGAAAATTTCAGCCTATTCTTTGTCTCCGAAATCATGATGCTCTGAAGTCATTGCATTCGTCATTTTTGAGCCAAGTGGTCTTCACGAAGATTGTAGGTCTGGATCTCAGCTTTCAAATGGCTTTGGTTTGAGTCCAATATCGTTTCTATAGCTCCAGATATGTTCAAATTACTGCACACTGCTCAGGTCCAGACGCAGCTTCTCTGTTCTGACTTCCAAGCCCAATATCACCTCCAAGGAGTCTGAATCGGGAAAAATGTACAACATGAAAGTTGTATATTTGAGTCTTAACTATCAATCATCAAAATTTCAGCCCATTCTACAACTTTCACCACGAGCAGTGTAATGCACAGTACATAAAGGTCATTCTGCCAGGAGCAACACTTTAGTTCTTGATTCAATGCCAATTTGAGCCATCCAAACGTGTGATTAAGTCTTTGATGTCTCATGAAGATTGTAGAGCTCTCTCTCATCTTTAAAATGACATAAGATTCACCTTAAACATCCACCTACAGCCCAAGATATGACCCAAATACAAGATTAGTGTAAGACGTAAATCATGCTGAAAAATTCAATTAAATCTATTTTGAGTTCAAAACATACAAAACATAACCAAACTTAATTTATTAAGTGCAAGGAGAGTGTAAATGACTAAAAATGAAGGCTTATTAATGCATCAAATATGTGAACATCAGCATGTGTACATACTAAAATTTCTTACTTGATATTACATGCCTTACATGATCATTGTTTGCCCCAAAATGCTTATATAAGTTTTGATGTTGATCATGTGTTTCTTGATAAAACTTGAATCATGCCTTAAATGCCTTAAATGCTTAAATCATTTTTTTTGGATTCAAGTGCATATGACTTTCTTTTGTTCTTATTAGAGCAAATATTGCATGGTTGATAATGTGGTACATGTTTTACATTGTATATCAACCTAAACTATGCTTGTAAATAAGTTTAAATGATATTTGATGCTAACCCATGTTTTAGAGAACTTTTGAAATATAGTCATCAAATATTGAAATGTCAAGCATATGTGGATAAATGAGAAATGTTGAAGGAAGAGGAACATGAAGAGACTTTCTTCAAGTGCAATGGAATGAAATACTCAATGGAAGAAAGTACAATCTTAAAGGACCTATAAACGAAGATCATTCTAAAGAAGCATCACTCTCTCAATAAGTATCTCTATCCCTAAGCTATTGTAGTATTCTATATGGTATAAATTGTATGATACTTGTTGATAAATTGATCTTAAATGATTAGATGCTTTCTTTACATGAGAAGTATGCTTAACATTGACAAAGTGCTTAATTGGATATTAACTTGCTAATTTTGTCATTACATATAGGGTGGATGATATTAGTTCTATATATGTTTTAATCTCTATAGCATATTTCATCAAGGTCAATGTTTGATATATATATGATTCTCTTGATCTATGATTCTTAGTGGTATAAACTTATGAGAATCATGCTCTTGTTTTGAAAAGAATTTCTAGTTTGATTAATATTCCTTTTTAAAAAAAAAACTTTTCAAGTTCCATATTCTTGAGAATCTTTTGAACTTGTCTTAAGATTTAAAAAGTATTATCATCTCCTAATTGTCTTGAAAATTTAGAAATCATTTAATTTGTGCTAAATAATTTATACTCTGATATTGATCCTGCTGAGCAGAAATAAAAATCTAAATGCTTATGTCTTTTTTTGATAATGCCAACGGGGGAGAAGATTAGTGAAATATATTGCATATGTATTATGTATTAGTGAAATATATTGCATATGTATTATGTATTGCATGTGTACGGGGGAGTTTTGCACTTTCAAATAATCTATCTCATGCATACATTACGGGGGAGTATTGCACTTAATTATCTGATAATCATAAATGCATATATTTCTCATTCTGCTGAATGTTTAGTTTGTCATCATCAAAAAGGGGGAGAATGTGAATGCTTATGTCTTGAAGCATTTCAAATGGGTTTTTGATGATAACAAAGACAAAAGTGAAGATCAAGCGCAAAAGGAAAAATCAAGATCAAAGAAAGAAGACAAGAAGATTTATTTAGTTATAGGTCTTAGGATATTAATGTTAAATGCTCTCAAGATTTCTCAAATGGTTTTTCAATATATGATTTCAAAATAAATAGAAAATTTCAAAGTTAAACATGGCTTTTAATAAAACTTGAGTTTCAACTTTAAATCTAACACTCTTAAAAGGATTTATGCTTAATCAAGTTTCTTGAGGTGTTGGAAATGACTTACAAGCGTTATTGGACTTGAAAAATGTGTTCAAAGGCCAATATAATCGATTACACAGCAAACAGAAAGCATGTAATCGATTACATGAACAATGTAATCGATTACAAGCAAGTCGAAGGTTATGTAATCGATTACACAATATATGTAATCGATTACACAAAGCCCGAAAGGCAAGAACACGTTCGACGAGTCATGTAATCGATTACATGGATATTGTAATCGATTACACGAAGAAGTCAAATCATGTAATCGATTACATGGGCATTGTAATCGATTACAAGCAAAGTCAGAAGTCATGTAATCGATTACACCAAGAATGTAATCGATTACACAGAGCCCAGAAAATCAAGAACACGTTGGAACAACAATGTAATCGATTACAAAAGCTATGTAATCGATTACACGCATCCTGCCAACGTCCAACGGCTATTTTTAATGCATTAAATGCATGCCCAAACCACCCCAACGGCTCTTTTAATTGAGAAACTTATAAATACCAATGTTGGGTCTTTATTTGAGGTTGACCTTGAACCAAAAACTGATTATCAATACGTCCAAACTTGAATCAATCCTCAAATCATTTTCTTGCTCTGTTTTCTGTCAAAAACGTGAAAAATCTTTGAGAGCATATTAGAGCTTCAATTTGTATTCATCTGCTCTATTGAGAGCTTCATTCTATCTATTCAATTGCTTTGTAAAGAGGGTGAGGTATCCTCTAGTAAAAAGGGTGAGGTATCCCTTCTTTGAGAAGAAGGTGAGGTATCCTTCATTTTTGTAAAGAGGGTGAGGTATCCTCTAGTGAAAAAGGGTGAGGTATCCCTTGTTGAGAAGAAGGTGAGGTATCCTTCAAAGGTGTAAGAGGGTGAGGCATCCCTCAAAGGTTGTATAGGGTGAGGCATCCCTGTATTGAGGCTCAAAGCACAAGGGTGAGGTATCCCAAGGTGTTGTTGAGTGCTCCAATCTGTAAAGGTTTTCAAGCACCCGTTCAAGCTTGAAGTTTAGTGGAAAATCTCAAGTGGTTCGCTTGGGGACTGGACGTAGGTCACAAGGAGTGGCTGAACCAGGATAAATCATTGTGTCTGATTCTCTCAACTCTATCTCTTTACATTTGTGCATTTACTTTATATGCTTGCTTGAATATTATTCATCTTGGCTTATTTAATTTGTGATTTATTGTGCATATTCCGCTGCATTTATTTATTGCATAATTTAAAATGCACAATTTGTCAAAGTTACATTAAAACTAGTCATCACCCAATTCACCCCCCTCTTGGGTAATGGTTGCTATGGCTAACAATGGGGAAACATATTTTCTCCCAAGGGTTGGAATTAAGGATAGTAAGAACAAGGGGCAAGAGAGCGCATACCTTGAAGAATTCAAAAGAGTTAGTGAAAAGGAGGTTGATTAACCACTGAAAACCACTCAAAATCGCTTAAAATTGCTCAAAAACCGCTTGAAGACACTGCTCATCTGTCGTGCACAATCATTAGAGATTTGAGAGAAACAGTAAAACTATAGAAAAGGCATCCTTGGCTCCTATTTATAGAGGCAATGCTCAGGGGGCAATTCTGTCCTAACACTTTGAATTTCAAAAATCCTCATTATGGCGCTCAGAACTACGCGCAACCCTAACGGTGGCCCTAGTCAAAACGCGTCACATGGACAATCACAACTGTCACACAAGAAAAGGTGACGCTTGTTCAAAAAGCCAAACGTTATGCAAGCCTCATTGTTTTGAGCACAAACTTGCTCTATGGAACACAGTAACAATCCAAGCTTATACTACGGACCTAGCTTGCACCTCGAAATGCGCACCTAACCACGTGACGTGTGGACCATTGTTGGACTACGACGCATCCACGAATGTCAAGTAACTTGGTTATGGTGACCCTTCCAAGCTAGAGCTCTTGATCCCTTGAGGACATTGTGGACTCCAGCTTCGTGTGAAGCACAGATCCCATAACCCGAAGACATTGAAACTTACCTTGATACTTAGCTATAATAGCCAAGTACCAAGTTAGCGGTAGTATGACTAGGTTAAGCATATTTTTAAACGATGAGTGTTGGACTCATCTTAGTGACAGAAGTAGATAATAAAAAAGAAAGGGAACGCACAAAAAGGAAGCTTTTTATTACTCTCATTCCAAACATCATCAGCTTTACAAAAACATCCTATAAACTACTCTAATACAAGAATGCCCACTGGAGAAAACTGGAAAGGAAGCCAAATGAGACAGTGATGATGATGATGATCACTGACCATAACCACCTCCACGGTTCTTCTAGAAACCAGCACCCATCTCTTCCCTGTTGAGAAACATGAGCAGAAGGCTTCACGATCCCACGTTTCCAGCTGCACATCGGGATGAAACCAAGGCACATAACTAGTATCGGTTGTAGTCAGGAGAGCAGAGAACGGAGACCATTGAAACCCATCCATGCCTTATAAGAACTAGGGCAGAAGCCATAAGCCTACTAATAAGCAAGATTTTGTCCTATTACTACGTACGCCTGGAAGAAAAGGCTTTTGCCACTCAAAGATATGGCGACCAAGCCACACAGAGCAATTACTTGGCCCTCATTGTGCCATTACGGCTGGAGAGAAAGGCCTCCACCGAAAAAACATTTAGAGAAAAAAAGAACACCTTTAGGAATTTAGGGAAGAAATGAAAGAAGATTTCAAAAAGAGACATGGTTCTCAACGAATGAAAACCCCATTGAAAAAATCCCTTATTTATAGAAGGAATAAGGCATTCTGATTGGCCCCTGAAAAGGTGAGCTGGCTACACGTTTGAGGCCACATTTTAGTGCTCCCCCCTTTGTAACTAGCCACGATGGCAGTGGGTAGTTGGAAAATAACATGAAATTGCTATCCTCTTTAGAGGAGTTTTTAATTCCTAATAAGTTTAAAGTAACGGTTCCCAAGTAAGTACAGACTATTACAAACCGTAGAGGAAAGGCTGCTAAAAGGACATCAAGTCCCTGAGAGTTAAAGTTCCTACCTCCCTTCAGGAAACACTTGACAGACCTCGTGAACTACACTTAGGGGCAACCCACTACATACCCTGAACAGCGTAATGATGGTATAGGCAGAGCAATTTAACTCAAATCTCGACCTTACTCATTAACCTAGGGGGCATATAATGATACATCAAGAAGCTCGGCCCTTTGGGAAAAATATTGCGAGATCTGACGTTAACACTAACTAGGATCCCTTTGTCCATTGCGTGTCGTGTGCTCCTATCAAACTTGAAAATCTTGACACTTAGCTGTCTCATCTAAGCACCAAGCTAGGAGCAACTGTTCTGGACCATAATCCGGGACTCGGTCTCATGGGTCAACCCGACACGCATCCAGTCGGAATCTATCAACACTCCAACAGGAGTGCGCTTGAGACACTGTTGATACCCCAACACAACATATGTCGGACCACGACATTGGGCAGCAGCAATACGATCGCGAGATTTACGCAGTGGATGAATCCCAAATTGTCTATAACTGCTAATCACGATCTTACGAAATAATAGTGTCCATAATCGCCTTTGACTGATCATAACTACAGTATCAATGTTCCTATTTTATATGGATTCACTGCTACAATTAAGGAAAGACGTAACCCTAATTACACTCTATAAATATGAGGCTCAATCACCTTCAACAAGTAACTATTACTCTTTAACTTAAACCCTAATTATGCACAATCTGCCTTAAGCATTAGAATGTCTTTGTAGGTACCAATCACTCCTGTTTTAACACGTTCCACTTCTACATAAGGAGAAAAATACTAATACATGCTTTCTCAAATACATTTCAATATCCACTACTGAATAATTACCTTTCTTTCCTTAAATCAAATGATATGTCTTGATCAATTTCGAAACAATACAGAGAGTTGCGAGACCCCAAACTATTTCTCATATTGGCACTCAATTAGGATTTCTCATATTGGCACTTAAACACAACTTAAATGACACCCACATGATTACTCCAGATTTCACATTGATAACCCTTTCCAGTCACTACCTATAAAATCGAACCAAAATTTTATCATATTTAAAATTTTATAACACTTCTCAATTATCATTTTGTCATTACAATTTGGGAAATGTGAAGGAAAGTACCTCTGTTTTGGTGAGTAGAGCACTCTTCCTGTCAATTTGTGAGTCTAAAAAATCTCTATGTTAAATTGTGAGTCTAAAAAATCTCTATGTTAAAAGTTAAGGGTAGAATCTTTCCCTTAAACCATGAATCCCTTTCTAATCAATGGCAATATTTTTACAGAAGAATAAATAAAAGAAGACTCCTTCATGTTCTAAGTTAAAGGAAAAAACACTCTCACCCTCTTAAGTTTCAAAAAAACTTCTAAGTATATAAAATGAATCCAATTTTGACTAAATAACCATATTTAAATATTTTTCTAAAAAAATGTACGACTTATTATGTTTAATTTTGATTTCATTATCCAAATTGAAGTAATAATCCACCCATTTCAGAATCCATTAAAAAAAGATCAAATTACAAAAGCTATGTCCGGAAATGCTTAAACAATACAATAAGAGTTGAAATAGGCTTTTAGCTATAAATGGCAGTAGCTTAAATGAACATCATAAATCAGGCAAGGCAATTACTATATTTTTGAACTAATTAATTAATAGAATAGATTTCAACGTTTTCACACTCTCTTTTTTCAACTTTCTGGCTTTTGGCTATAAATGGCATTAGCTTAAATGAGCATCATAAATCAGGTAAGGCAAATACTATATTTTTGAACTAATTAATTAATAGAATAGATTTCAACGTTTCACACTCTCTTTTTTCAACTTTCTACCTGATACATCATTCTTTATTTGTTAATTTACTTCAAATCACCGATCCTTTTATTTCACACAGCAGTAAACGTGTTCAACCAAAAAACTACAACCGTAAAAATGTGGCTCACATTTTATTTGTGATGAATTGACGCAGCCTACGTCAAAGTTTAAGACGACGTGCCACAGTGGATCTCTCGTAAACATTGAAATGGAGTTAACTTAAGGAAATGCAATGCTATATCCACATTAAAAAAATATTACATTTTTTTATTTAAGAAATAAAAGGTAAAAAGAGAATATATTAAAATATATGTTTATTTTATTTTATTATTTAAAAAAGTGATGTAAAGATGATATAAAAATATATGTATAAATATCATTATTATTAACTTAAATAGTAGATGACCTGGGATAACATTTTAAAAATTGAATTAAAAATTAAATCAATAAAATTTTTATGTCAGATTAGTTTAATTGATTAAATTTATAATTGGACTATAATTTAATTATGGTAAATCGAAAAGTAATTGAACTAAAGACATAAACAATTCCAAACATTGCCTTGGGGTCATTGGTGGCATCAAGCCTGCCTTAACTTTTTCTCTTTAGATGTATGCCCGCTATAATTTATTCATACTATATATTATATTATATTATTTATCATATACATATTACTAATGAAGGTTGTGTACACTGATAAATAAGTTATACTTTAAAAAAAATTAAATTTAAATTCTAAAAAAATAATTATTAAGAGATTCTTTTAATCATGATAGTACCTGAATATTAACCTAAAAATAATGTATACAGAGATACTTGCTCAAATAAAAAAATATATGTGGACTACAATATTATTGGTGGGCAAGAATAATTCTTACATATTTGGAGTAAGAATTTTTCTTAATAACGTATGTTTTTTTATATAAAAAATCATTTTATTTCTTATCAATGTTTTTACAATTGGATTGGTTATTTAACTGGTGAAGATATTAGTTAATGATTTATTTATTCAATCGTGGTTGAACTAGTAATAATTAAATTTTTTAATATTATACAATATATTGAATAATAAATTAATATATTAGTATTTCACATTATGATGCTTAGTTCTTCAAAATATCATATTATATAATGAGTGAAATGTCCAAAGTTATATAAAAGTTAAGAAGAAAATATATTTACAACTCTTATATAGAATAGTCAATAGAATATTTAAACATACTATATATAAAAAACTAAGAGAAAACAAATATTCTCATATTTTTCTTGAGTTTTTGTAACTTGTTATTAGAATTCCATTTGATTCAAAATTATTTTTTAATAATTTTAATTTTTTATAAAAATTGGTTTGAATTGATTTATTGCCTATTTTTATCAGTTTTACCAATTTCACCGATTTTTGACCAGTTCATGTGGGTTTTAACTGGTTCTTTACATCTTTGATCTTTTTTTTATTGATTAGACCGGAGACATGACCGGTTTACCAATTTTTTAGTTAAACCAATCGCTCTGGTCATAAGTGTTTCTTACATATTATTCATTCGTTTGCTTCCACTTGTACCCTTTATTTGGAGAAGAAGAAAAAAATGAAAAAATGAAAAAAAGAAAAATATTTAAAATTTAAAATAAAGACAAAATTTAAATATAAAGTTCTTCAAATTTTGTTTTTTGAATTTGCTTTTTTTTTTCTTCATTTTTTCTTCAATTAAATAAAAGAAATTTATCCAACTGTTACATGCAAATACCACTATTTAGTCTTAGAGCCGTTAATTTGGGAAAGATTTTAATTAACCATCACCATAACTTAAAATTGCATAAACAAATTTATTAAAAAGAGAGAAACTTTTAAATTTGAAGAATTTTCTTTACTCGTTATTTTCTTCCTTACCATCCAAATATATAAAGGGTAGAGAACAAATTAACCCAACCACGTACCAACCCAGTGAGTGAAATATTAACAATGGCATCTTCGGACACATCCTCCTCAAACACCAACATCAAGCAGCTCCCACTGAAACCAATCCCAGGAAGCTATGGCCTCCCTTTCTTCGGACCCATCAGAGACCGGCACGACTACTTCTACCACCAAGGCGAAGACAAGTTCTTCGCCACCAGAATCCAAAAATACAACTCCACCGTCATTAGAACCAACATGCCACCAGGTCCCTTCATCTCCTTCAACTCAAGAGTCATAGCCCTCCTCGACGGTGCCTCCTTCCCCATCCTATTCGACACCAAGAAAGTCGAGAAGCGAAACGTCTTGGACGGCACCTTCATGCCCTCCACCCAATACACCGGTGGCTACCGCGTCTGCGCATTCCTTGACACCACCGAGCCCAACCACGCCATCCTTAAGGGCTTCTTCCAGAATATACTATTTTCCCGAAAAGACTCTTTTGTCCCCCTCTTCCGTAACTGCCTCTCAGAGTTTTTCCTAGAGCTCGAGGACCAGCTGTCCAGCAAGTCTGAAAAGGCCAATTTCAATACCAGCATGGACGCTACCTGCTTCAACTTCATGTTCCGCCTTCTCTGCAATAACAAGGACCCGTCGGAGACTAATCTTGGGTCTGACGGCCCAAAATTCTTCAACATGTGGGTGCTTTTCCAGCTCTTGCCACTCGTCACTCTTGGCCTCCCCAAGATCTTCAACTACATCGAGGATTTCTTGTTCCGCACGTTTCCCTTCCCGGCGTGTCTTACCAAGTCGTGTTACAATAAGCTCTACGAGGCGTTCTCTGCCTCGGCAGGGACGGTGCTGGACGAGGCGGAAAAGCTTGGGATCAAAAGAAGCGAAGCTTGTCACAACCTGGTTTTCATGGCGGGTTTCAACGCCTACGCTGGGTTGAAGAAGCAGTTCCCGATTCTGATCAAGTGGGTGGGTATGGGTGGTGAGAGTCTACACAAGGAGCTTGCTGATGAGATCAGGAGCGTGGTTAAGGAACAGGGTGGTGTCACTCTTGGTGCGTTGGAGAAGATGAGTTTGGTGAAATCGGTTGTGTATGAGGTTTTGAGGATTGAGCCTGCGGTGCCGTACCAGTACGCGAAGGCGAGGGAGAATTTGGTTGTGCAGAGCCACGATGCGGCGTTTGAGATCAAGAAGGGCGAGATGATTTTTGGGTTTCAACAGTTTGCGACCAAGGATCCTAGGATTTTCGAGAATCCTGAGGAGTTTGTAGCGCGTAGGTTTCTGGGTGATGGTGAGAAGATGTTGAAGCATGTGCTGTGGTCCAATGGGCGCGAGACGGAGGAGCCAACGCCTGATAATAAACAGTGTCCCGGGAAGAATCTGGTGGTGCTCTTGTGTAGGTTGTTCTTGGTTGAGTTCTTCTTGCGTTACGATACGTTTGAGTTCGAGTACAAAACTGCTGTCGTTTTGGGTCCCACTGTTACGATCAAGTCACTCACTAAGGCCTCAAGTTTTTGAGATTTTTATCTTCAATTGCAGTTTCTTCTTTATTCGTTTTAGGTTGGTTTCAAAATTCAGAAGCACGTGTTGAATTGAGTTATTGAGGCATTATTTTCTTCGTACATGTCTGCAAAGCTATATATGTTTCAATGTCGCTTGATCATGTTACAAAAACTATAGGAAGTGTATAATTCTTAACAATTCACTTCTATTAAATTGCATCTATAATAGATAAAATGGCACGTTGTGTCCAGCCAAATAATCACCCCATTTCCTCTGTATAAATTTCAATGTAATCCACATATGATTACTAGGATGGTGGAATACTAATGTCCTGAAACTACACCTTTATTTTTCCCTGCGTGAAGCAAATATTACATCGAAGACGGCATGATTATAAGATTCGGCCTTTTAGAGGATTTGGTTGCAAGGAAAGTCTTAGGTGTTACTATATAGGATTCGATTGCAAGTACTATTCAGTCTATGTCATTTGAACTAATATATGCCTTCCAAGAATCATACATCACTTTCATTACATCTATTTTACACTTTTTTTAAATAATAAATGAAAGAAATACACTTTTTAATATATTTTCTTTCTTTTTCTTTTTATCAAACCAAGTACAATATAAAGTAGTGCAAAGAAAAATAATGTTTAATCAACATTTTCCTATGCCTTCATTGTCTTATATTTTAATCATTTTTTAATATTATAGTTGAGATAGAGATAGTATACAACTATATATTACATTAATAAGTATCTCGTGCATGAGTTTTTTTTAATTTAGGTAGAATTTAAATAAATATGGATTAAAAAATATTTAAAATTACAAAGGAAATATATATAAATATTTTAAAAAAGAATTTGATCTTAAAATATAAAGAAAGAGAAGTTAAGAATGACAAGAGGGACAGTATAGTAGAAGATTAAGTAGCTTCCAAGAAGGAAAAATATTTATGTAGACCTTGGTTACATATTGTATAAATTAAACCATTCAACACATGAATAATTGTATAGATTCTTTTGTTACACAATTATTTTATATTAAAAAAGATAATGTATCAATTATTAATTAATTTTATCTGCACACGTACATAACTTGTATCGACTTTGTCACACAAGTATATTTCCTCAAGAAGCTGTATTCTAATTTAATATATAAAGGGTACATAAAGGAGAAATCTCTTGCTTTATTACAATAAAGAAAAAGATTATTATACATCTTTTTAAAAGTGTATGTACTATTAATATTTTTTGTAAGAGTATCAAATTTAGTGAGAGAAAGTAATAAGAAAAAATAAATATAATAAATAATATTAAAATAAATATAAAAAAGATATATACATTATTAATGATAAAAATATCAAATATGTTACAATAATAATAAAAGTGGAGTAACTTTCTACAATATATATCGTAGCAATGTATGAATCATATTAGAAACTCCCTAACCCCACTGTTCTGACCCGTAACTCAAGACCTGGGCCTAACAACAGTAACATGGGTTAGTAGGCCCAAAACTCGCCAAGTCCAATGTTGTTTAAAAGGGAGCCCAATTTTTAGAAGATAAATATATTTGATGAGTGTATAAAAATATTTTTTAAATATTTTATTATTTAATTAAATTATTAAAATATGAATATAAATTATTAGAATTAATGTGTATTTTTAAATTAATTTTTTATTTATTTTGTAATATTTTTAAGCAATAATTTTTATATATATATTATATTTAAATTTGATAATTTTTTTATTTTTATATTTATTTTAATCAATTTAATCTCATTATTTAATTATCTTATTTTATAGATTAAAATGAGAAAAAAATAAGCAAAAAGACAAGTTCCGGAAAAAATTGGAAACAAAGCATTAAGTGACATAAATAATTTTTAAATAAATATGATTTATTATAAGTATTTAAATTATTATTAAATATATATAAAATAATAAATTTATTATAAAATTATATTAATTTTTTAATAATATTTATATATATATATTAAATAATAATTTAAACACTTAAATAATAACTTAATAGAACATATCTATTTCAAAAATTCCTCCAGCGGCACAGCCTAAATAAAGGAAGAAAGAAATGAATTGGGAGTGACGCGCACCATTCAAGAAAACAGGACGTGACCGCACCGCATAGTGAAAGAAAAAGAAAAAAAAGTGAAAAGATGGAAAAGGAAAATTTGAAATGAGGAATTGGGCCCAAACAAATAAAATAAAATAAAAAGTCAAAACAGACGGCGAAAGCAAGATATAAATTGAAGAGAAACAAATTGAAAACGGCAGTGTTATTTATCTAGTTAAAATAATCTAATTTTTATTTAATTTATTTATAAATTTATTTTGTATCTTAAAAAAATTACAGTAATATATAATTTAATTTGACATCTCTCATATAAATTTATAATATAAATATAATGTATGTATTTTAATTATACAAAAAATATTATTCAATTGAAAAGCACACGCCGCCCAAGGAGGAGAGAAACAAATTGGAAACGGCAAGAAAGGCTGCGCCACAGCAAATGAACGAGAAGAATACAAGGACGTTGCAGCAGCAGAATTATATATATATATATATATATATATATGAAATCATGAAATCTGCATGTGCACGATTTTATCGTCAAATAATAAGAAAAGATTGAATTCACAGATTATGTTTATGAATATTAATTAATTAATTAATTAAATTAAATTAAATAAAGAGAATAAAATTATTGATTGATAAGAATGTAGTAACCAAGTAATTAAGTAAATAATTATTAAAGTGTAAAATTAAGAACAAAAACAACAATTTATCAAGAAAGATATTCAGATTCAAGAAAGTTTCTAAAATTGGGATACCACAATGATACAAGATAAATCTTAATTGACAACCCTTTTATTAAATCTGAAATTCAATTGAAGGTGAATTACCCTAAATTAGTTAATGTTCTTTCTCAAGATACAAGATCTGTGCCCAATTAAATAAATTTCTACTCTCGTGGTAATTGAATTTAAATTGAACTCATTACGCTTTGTGGTAATTCATTGAATCCTCGAAAGACTAAAACTAATCTCATGATTTAGACTTTAAGTTCAATTCTTATGGTTCCAACACCTAGGTTCACCTCTCAGTACGTCCCTAAATACCTATGAGATGCAAATAAGTGGCCAGCAAATTCACATGAATAAAAGTAATAAGGATTGAATCAAAGAACATTCAAGATTAATAAAAGGGGAAACAACGTCAATTAATCATTATCAATGTATCAAAGGACATTGCCCAATCCTAGAAACAAAAGAAACTACTCAGACATAGAGAAGAATAAATCAGAAAACATGTTCTTGAACATCCAAACTCGTAATCCAATAGAGAAGAGGCAAGAAAGATGAAGATCAAGAGCCCAAAACCTCTAATGTGTCTCCTCCAAAACCAAATTAGAACTCCCTAATTGTATTCAGAACATCTATTTATAACCTAGAGTTTTAATTGGCTAAAAAGCCCCCAAAAGAAATAAAAATAAAAACTTAAAAACTGCTGCGCACTGCGATCCACGACCGTGGATCATTCCACGGCCAGGCCGTGGATGTCTCTGCCACAGGCCAAGTTTCTGATCATTTGAGTTCTACGGCCGTGGAACTCTCTGGAAGTCTATTTTCCTTCTTTAAGTTGCCCCTCGATCCATGGTCGTGGTTTGATCCACGGGCAGGCTGTGGATCTCTCTGGAATGGCCTTTTTGCATCTTTATTGCTATCCATTAAGCTCCAGCTTCAAACATGCGAGCATTCCATTCAATCCAAGGCCAATTCAACATTAATCCTGCACAAGAACACCAAAAACACCGCAGTTATTCGAACTAAGGGAAAAACAAACTAAAAGGGAAACTAAAATGCCTAAAATGCCTAAGAATCCATGCAAAACAAGAATAAAACATGATGTTATTTTACACACATCAATATATAATAGAAAATTTTTCTAAGATAATTTTTTTGAATCTCATTATATTTTGTTAAATTCTCTGTATTAAAAAATTATAAAATTTTGATTATTTTGATATTATTATATTAAATTATTTTTATTTAATTATAAAATTTAATATTTATTGATTCTATTTTTATATCAAATTATATGAATAAATTTTAAGATGAGCTCACCATGTTTTTCTCATACTTTATTATTTATGTGTGTTATTTGAGTATTAATGGTAATTATTAGATATCAATTGTGGGTTCTTATTAGAAATACATTTGATAATTTGATAATTTACTATTAATTAAGGAGATTTTATCGTATACTTGATTATTATTTTTAGTGTTTTAATGATAGATCTTCTGTGATTACATATTTATCGATAGATGTTCATGAGTTAAATTATTTAGGTATAATAATTTGAAATTGTTAATATTAAAATTAATCTTGGTTAATTTTGAACCTTAGTTATCTTATATCTAGTAGAAACTAAATTTGTTTACTTTACCTTACTTTAATTTACATTCAAAAATTAATCTTTATTTACTATTAATCATTTTAATACCCTTTTATTTTTGTTTCTTTAACTATTCTTTTAATTTGTCTCTTTGTGGAATCGACACTCTAAAACTATACTATAACTACCGCGTTATTCTTTGGGCGTAATCAAATTTTGGCACCGTTGCCGAGGAGACGGTAAAATAATTGCTGGATAGTTTTTCTTTTCAGCAATTTGTAAAGACGATAACTTCGTTCCTTCTTTTATATTGCTGCATCTTTATTTTCTTTTCTTTTTTGTAGTTTTTTTTAGTGTTGCATTTTTTTTCTCTACCTTATATGAACAAGTATAGTGACGCCTTAGGTCAGTTTGCTCGTAGACCTATGTCAGAATCAGAGTCTTATTTTTCTATTCATTTGTTTGATTTTTTTTTTCTAATTATGAGGAAATGAGTGAACACAGATATCAACCTACTAGGACCCTTCATGATTACTTTCATTTTATACGCACAGCCACACTGTCATGCATAATGTTTCCAACTAATACTCCCCAACTGGATTTTAAAACATAGATGATACCGTTACTCATTACTTTTCATATATTAGAAAATGAAAATCTATATTTGCACATTAGGGAGTTTGAGGAAATAGTTGCGACTTTTCAAAATGCAACTGATGACGTTATGAGACTTAAGTTATTTTCTTTCTCTTTGAAGGATAGAGCTAAGAGTTGACTATACTTGTTGAGATCACGATCTATTGGGTCATGGAATGAGATGACTTGGGCCTTCTTTAATAAATACTTTCCCCAACATAAGATCAATGCTTTTAAAAAGACAAATCTCCACCTTTGCACAAAAGGACAGTGAGACTTTGTATCATTCTTAGGAGAGATTTAAGGAGTTGTTGAGTATGTATCTTCACCATAGGTATGATAATTGTCGCTTAGTGAGCTATTTTTATGAGGGACTTAGAGAGCTTCAATTTGTGGAAATGATGTGTAATGGTGAGTTCTTACAGAAAGATCATGATGAGGCCATAGAATACCGTAATGAGTTTGCTGAAAAAACTCACACTTGGATTGGACCTAGTGCTACTGAGAGCACAAATAGGTCACGACTTGCAAGAAACCCAAATGGTGATGGAATCTACCATCTTAGAGAAGAAGATAACCTAAACATTAAGGTTGAGGTGCTCACTAGGGAGCTAGAGGTGTTAAAGGCTAAGGACTTAAAGCCAACACATGTGGCTAATCATGAAGAGTCTTTTAAACCATGTTTTGTGTGTGGCGAGGTAGATCACCTTGCCTAAGAGTGTCCCATATTTGCTGAGATGAGAGGGGTCTACGAGGAATAATGTAATGCCTTAAGCATGTACAAGAAAGCCTTTTACACCTTTCTCTGATACTTATAATCCAGGGTGGCACAAATACCCCAATTTTAGCTAGAAGTTTAAAAATCAGTCTCCTGCACAACCCCTTAGATCATATCATGCATATTCACCTTCTAGGAGTCCTTTAGAAGACACTTTGTAGTCTTTTATTAAGGCACAAGGTAAGACTAACTAAAAGTTTGAGTCTTTGATTACATAAGTTGTTGAAGAAAACAAGGAGATAAAGAGTCAATTGTCCAAATTGACAAACTCCTTGAGTGTGAATGAGCGAGGTAAATTCCCTTCTCAAGTTCAGTCCACATCCCATGGTCAACACATGGTGCAAGAGAATTTGAAGGATGTGAATGCCATTGTGACATGAAGTGGTACATCATGACACATACCAACAATGAACAAATCAGAGGATGTGGAAAAGAATCATAATAATAGTGATGCTGAGCTGTCTAAGGAAACTGAGGTGACAAAGAGTCTTGTTAAGGTACCATTCCCTTAAGTTTTAAAATCAAGCAAGCAAATTTTGGATCCTAACAATGAAATCCTAGAGAATCTAAGGTAGGTGAAAATCAATCTTTCTCTTTTGCATGTGATTAAACAAGTTCCTACTTATGCAAAAGTTCTCAAGAATTTGTGTACAGTTAAGAGGAAGCACCATGTGAAGAAGATAATGTTCCTAATAGAACAAGTTAGTACTCTAATTGAGCAGCAAATTCCTCCCAAGTACAAAAATCCTGGTTGTCCAACCATTGCATGCAGCATTGGAAATCATGAGTTTGGGCAAGCTTTGCTAGATTTAGTAGCTAGCGTGAATCTAATGTCATATTCTATTTATTTGCAGTTGGGGTTGGGAGAAATCAAACTAACCGCTGTGATATTGCAATTTGCTTACCGTTCAATCAAAGTACCCTAGGATGTGGTAGAGGATGTTCTAATTAGAATTAACAAGTTTTATTATCCTGTTGATTTCCTAATCCTTGACACAATCTTTGCTATTGATACTACTTCTAAAATTCCTTTCATTTTAGGTAGGCCTTTCCTTACCACTATTAATGCTCTTATTAATTACAGGAATGAGCTCATGAAGCTATCTTTCATAAACATGACTCTCGAGATAAATATCTTCCATATTATAAAACAGCCAAAAGATGATGACGAGGGCTACTAAATATACATGATTGACTCACTCATGGATAAGGGAGTTTCTACAGCCCATGATTTTGATCCCTTTGAGTATTTTCTTGTTAATTCTAAGTTTGATTCTATCATTAATCCATCTAATGTAGTTGATATTTATGTTATTTTTTTATAAAACTCAGGATTATGGTACTTGGGCATGGCAACCAAAGTTTAAGAAGTTTTCTGAGAAAGGTTGGAGCATTGCTAATATAAAAGGTGTTAGTCCCCTGATCTGTTCTCATAAAATTAATTTGGAGGAAGGTTCAGCAGTTGAAGCCATAACTTGAGTTGAAGGATCCAGATGTAGAAGAGACTTTGGTAGACGATACTGTCTACCAAAACTGAGGTAAATTTTTAGTATTTCATTTGTGTTTTTATTGAGTTGGCTTAAGTGTTTTCCATATTTCAAAACTTTGTATGAGGATGTAAATAGTATCAGCCAACAAAAAAATTTAAAAATTCAAAACAAAAAAAGTTGTTATTTGCATGCTTATTTATTTTATTTTACTTTATTTAGTTTTTGTTATTTTTATCATTGGTAACCATTGTCAGTGTGTAATTATCCTCTTCTTATTTTCTCTTTTTAATTGCTAAGTATGTTAAGTATGTGACTCCTCTCCATTACTCTGTTTATTTTTGTCCCAATATTTTTTTATGCATATTGATGATTATTTCTTAAGATTGGATTTAATTTGAAATATTGAGGATAATGTTTGGTTTTGATTAGAGGAGGGAGTTACTTGAATTTCAGTCATGTTATCATTATGTCATTTTTGTGAGGAAAATTTTTTCTATCATCTTACTCAACTTGTTTCACATTATTCATAGCTGCTTCTACATGTCTCTTTATTGAAAAATTTAAATAATTAGAAAACTTGATGAAAGCATGTGGATACCATATTTTTGCCGAGTGAGTTTTGAACCATTCATTTTTATTATGAGAGTGTTTTCTTAGTCATTCAATGTTTATTGTGGTGCTCATGATTTTTGTTTTTTTTTTTTCATTAGATCGTTTCATTATTGTGGCTAAAAAGAACTTTTATATCACACTTATATTTAATTTGATGTCATGGAAGTTGGTAGAATTGTGTGTTTCCTTTAGAGTATGATACTAAGCCGTATTTCTTATTTTGAGCCTTGGAATAATATTTTTGTTCTTTCATATATTGTCGCTAGTCATTCCTTTGGGCTTATTTATTTATTGAGTCTTTTTTTTAACCTTTTTTTCGAAGTGTTTCAGGAAAAAAATTAATATTATTGCAATATGAGAGGGTATAAGGGGAGAAGAAGAAAAGGAGAAACATATAAAACAAAGAAATAAGAAGGAAAAGTGAAAGTGCAAGAAAAAAAAAGAAGAAAAAAATTTGAAAAGTTACAAAGTTGGAGAAAATTGAGAAAAGAAGTGAAAAAAAAGTATAGTTTGGGAGTTTAAAAAAAGTGATTTAAAGAAGGTAAATAAAATTGTGTTGAAAGTGTGGAAACAAAGCAAAAATATTCTTGAAACACTTTTGATTTTCATTGTTTTCCTAAACTTTATATTTTCTTTTTGCCCACATTACAAGCTTAATAAAGTCCTATTTGATCTTAAGGGATTGCATGGTTATTAAGAAAGTGAGTTTTGAGCTTTAATGATTAGATTTTTCATAAACAAAATCCTATTTTCCTTCTGGAGTAAGATTTCTCTTAATTAATGTGCGCTAGAACTTGCTTTGATATCTTGTTGAGACTTTAATTATTCACATGCATACTTGAACATGATTAAGGCAATTAGGCTTAATTCTTTCTTGACTTCCAGAGTTGCATAGAGAAAATAATCCCTTAGTTGCCCTATTTAAACTTAAAATTGATTTCTTTGAATACCCAATTGAATAATCAGGTTGGATTCTTTGGAGCAAGTGATGTGTTAATTGAAAAGTCATTAAGGATTGTTTTTATCTTCAAGGGTGAAAAAAAAAAGGTTTAAAAAATGGAAAAGGAAGAAGAAAGAAAAGGATTGTTAGTGAAGAATAATGAGAATATTGGGTTAAAAGTGAGAATTTGTTATATCCTTATGCAATATGCTCTATTTATCACTTTTTCAACCTAATTTTTTTGTATCAATTTATCCATAAACATTTTTTACCTTTACGTACCTTTTTCCTACCTTTCATTACTCCCTTTGGCCCCGTCACAACCAAAGAAAGTCTTTTTTATTCTTGTTATATATGTGAACCTGGAAGTGAAGATGAGATTAATAACCAAGCCTATGGTTATGCATTTTTCAAGAGAAACTAGAGTGATCTTTTTGTCCTTAAATACTTGACCGATGAAAAGATGAGTGACCTTAATTGGTAGGTAAGGAGAAAAGATGCAAGTTAAACCTCAAACCTTTAATTGTATTAAGTGCTAAATGTTCTTACTGGATTGGATTTGATTACAGAACTTGATTAAATTCTTTAATTGTGGAATTTCTCTTGATTTATGTTTCTGGATGTTGAGTTCAATCTTATTTTTTATTCCTATTCTTTTCTTGAGGACAAGCAAAGCTTAAATGTTAAGGGGTTGATAAGCCTATATTTTATAGTCTTAAACTATATAAGTTGTAGTGATTTGCTTATGTTATTATAAAATTTTAGATGGATCCTTATCATTATCTTCATTTTCGTATATTGAATGGGATTTATCATATTTGAAGTAAAAGCAGACAATGACACTACGTTTTCGGAGCAAAAGAAGATCATTTTGACTTAGACAATGCTCTGTGAGCAATTGAAGAGTTAGACAGGACCCTGTGAGCGATTGAGGAGTTAGACAGGACCTTGTGAGCGATTGAGGAGTTAGACAGGACCGTGTCTAACTTGGAAAACGCTTCTATTTGATTTTTTTAAGAGACACGGTCATGTCTCAATGTCACACGGCTGTGTCTCCCCTCTACGTTGAAGTTACGCTATTTTTTAAGCTCACACGGCCGTGTGAGGTATCTTGAGCATAAAAATAGTAGTTTTTACCCTAAATATTATAAATAGCTAGACCTAAAGTACACCTTTTATGACAGCAGACTTTGAGAGGCAGATTAGAAGAGAGAATTGCCATGAATCCTTGGATGACGGCTTTGAAGAGAGGATAAAATTCTTGAAGGCTTGAAGATCACACTCAACGTAAACGGGATTTTGGTTTCTCTTCCCTCTAGTTTTTCCTTTTCTTTGAGTTTTCTTTCCATGTATTTGTATTGTGATATGAGTTTGTTATTGACCATGAGTAACTAATCTCATAGCTCTGCTACGGGGAATCTTGTTTTCCTAATTGATTGGTTTTGAATTCGAATATGATAAAGGTAATTTCTTTTGAGTTTATTATATTACTTGTATTCTTGTCAGAACTTGATTACTTTTGGTATGTTTTAATTTATTGTTTGACGGGTGATCATCTGCACTCAATGAGTGGACCTATATAATAAACCGAGGATTGAATTGGTGAATGACCAAATGTCAATTTATATTATCAATGGAATTGATGATTATGTTAGTTCATCTCTTGAATTAGGACTTAATGCATTCTTAATTAATTCAACTAAATGACCAAGTAGGTAAATAATTGAGAAATAAAATATTGTTTATCCATGACCATTGTGACTCAATAGCAATTAAGAGAATATTGGCAAGAGAATTACCTTACATTATAAATGAATGAAAATCTAATTAACTGGATTCAAATGAACCTTGCACCCTAATTTCACTCTAATTGATTTATCTCTATATTGTTTAATTGTCCATCTTTCTTCTTATTTATTTTTTGATTTTATTTTGAATTTTTCTTACACTTTCGATTGTCTAACTAACCAAGAGTTTAGCGAATATAGTAATTACACTTATTCTTCATGGGATCAACAACTAAAACTTAAGTTTTATATTATTATACAATAGAGTGTACTTACTTTTAGTATATTTTATACGTATCAATACATTTTAGTGGTACTTATTCACAAAACAAACAATGGGCCATTTTGATAAAATAAAAAACTTGTTATCACTTATATTTTTGGGGTGCATAAATGGACCCAAACTTAAAGGCTCTATCATAAAAGTCATCATAAAACATAAAATTGAACTCTAATGCACTATAATAACTATATAAAAAGCTCAACATTCTTACTAAATAATGTGCCTTAATCATTTAATAAATTTAACATCTTATATAGTTATTAATATAATTAAATTCATTAAATGAAGTAACAACTTAAAATTGATGATAGTATATAAAAATTTTACATTTATAGTACATCAAACTTAAAATTTAAAACATAACACGTAAATTGTGCAATTATATAATATAATTTAATAACTTTCAAAATATTAATAAAATCTAAATCAAATATATAGTTGAAACTATTATTTTAAAAGTATATTATAATAATAAAAAATAATAATTACACATCATTTTTACACCACTAATCAATATGTAAATAACTTACGAATAAAATATATTATGTGGAGATAATTAGAAATATCATATACATGTGTACAAAAAAATAAATACTAAATAGCATAATTGAATTATAATTTGCGCACATGTGCACGTAGGCAGCAAGTCAGAAAACAACGCATCATCAACTCAACTCATTAACCTTCACCAAACGAAGTCTCACTCATTAATTTGCATAGGAAAATATCAATAACCTGGCTATGAGGGGCCAGAGAATATCTCTGATGTGTAAAAATTACCTTTTTAAGAAAAAAAAAAGTTCTTTTAACATTCAAAATGCTACAGTTGCTTAAGACATTGTGTTATATATTAGTGTAATTTATTATTCTCATATACTATATAAATATCTCTTTGTCTTATTCCGTATCCCAATGTAAATGTAATTCGTAAAATATATCGTACTCTAAATAATTAAATAATGAAACTCTTTCGTAAAATAGTTACATGGTAGTTCTCACCCACACTATTTTCTCTTTCCTACATGCATTATTATTTTTGTTTTCCAAAATATACCTTTGCTATTCAAGACCGGTGTTTCGAAGTAAATTTAAATGGTACTTGGAATAAATACATATATGATAGACTCCTTTAATGTACGACTGTTATCAAACGTGTTGATCCAGGGGGTGAATACTTGTAAAAAGACTCTAACGTTCAAGTCAGGATGTTTACCAATTGGGTCAATGCTATGGGAGAATGCATACTTGATTAGGGTGACTTAACCTGATATTTATAGAGGTTAGATCTAGGGGTGCACAACCCAACCCACCGACCCGACAACTCAACCCGACCCTATCACATATATCCAAGTCGATTCGGGTAATCGAATCTGTTCGGGTCAAACTCGATAAACTCGTTCAAATATCGACTCGAGTAACGGGTTCAGTGAACCAACTCGATGACCCGACCCGATGACTCGATGACCCAATAAAACGACGTCGTTTTACCTATATTCAAGCTTTTTTTATATTTTTTTCTTGCAACCCGATTTGATGACCCGACCAACCCGATTAGCCGACCTGACCCGACACGAACTCACATGATTAGTTTGGATTTTTTTCTCCCCTAAACCTGACCCGACCCGTGATCACCCCTAGTTGGATCGATATGTTCTCTTGATGAAGAGATAGATTCCCATTATAATTATAGGAGAAGATATGTTCTTTATTTAGTTATAGAGAATCCATATATTATCGTAATACTAGTATGACAGTTACAGTGCTATTATCCCATAAGATCATGATTGACAATTAGGATATACCATAAGATTTATCCATTGCGTAGATCTTGCGGTATAACTGTTATCATCCAAAATTGGGATCTCATTATATGCTGACTCTGTTAGAGATATCTTGAACTTCTACTAGTATGTGTATCGGGATGGAGTACATATTGAGGACTCAGGTTACGGTCCAAAATAGTTGCCCCTAACTTGGCGCTTAAGTGGAATAATTAAGTGTCAAGATTCTAAATTTGAGAAGAACCCGTGGCACTCAATAGAAAAAAAATCCATTAAGGCCGAGATCCATTGTTGTGAAGTACCTCCGAGGTGGCACACAACACCATCCCGTCATTTGAGATATGTCCTTTGCCCTTGTATATGATTTCACAGTTTTTTTTTTTTACTTTTTACGCACTCCTCAACAGTTCTGAGCTTTCTTGGGAAACCGTTGCCTTGACTTTATCAAGATTTAAAAATCCATTAAAGGGACATTAATTCCATGCTGTTTCCCAACTGTCTACTTACCTCATAACCAATCAGAGACGAGGAGCATTAACAATGCTGTTTATCTTGTACGATTAGTTCACTTTTCTAAGGGCCAATTCGAGTGTTTCATTGTATCTATAAAATAGGGAATGTTTGTGTTAGGGTTGGCATTCCTTTTGCTACATTATTCTCTTCTAACCAATATGTTTGATTGTAACCTTTCATGGCTTTCTTCTTATTTTGTTCAAATTCAAAGAGGGTTTTGTCCCCTGCGAAGGTCATCTTCCTGCCTTTTCCAAAATCTATGAAGATGTTTTCCTTTTCCTCGCTAATAACTTTTCTAATGGGGACTTTTCTTTCTCAGCGTAGCAATGGTAGGCACTTTTCTTTCCCAACGTATGAAGAGTATTTGAAACACGCTTTGCTGCTGGGAAAATCTGTGATACCTGTCATGTTGGACAGACCTCCTCGAAGAAACAGAGCCTACACTCCTCCTCCTTTCCAAGAACTTAGTAGATGATTCGTCTGGAGCTCTGCTAGTTTTCAAATAACCAGGAGAGATTATTAAAGTACCTCCGCAATTTGAGGCAACTTGGGGTGATTATGAAGCTGGTGGAATGATCTTCTTCATGAAAGGCTACAACCCGTCCAACGAAGGAAAAGGCCGATGCTCTTTCCTTATACATTTCATGTCTTAATATTTTCTTTTTCCTCTTTTCTAGATGTAGGATGATGTATGGAATGAGAACAAATCAATAAAAACTCTTATATTATGAACTTTATATTATGCCTGCTTTCTTCCTCTCCTTTTTTACCAATGTTCGCTTTTTTTTTCTTTTTGTTGGGGTAAGTCCAATGCTTATTCCGACACAACTATGATACCCCTGGCTTAGTGCTTGGTTTAAGAAAGTGGCAGGCTTCAAGTCTCTAGTTAGTGGTTTGAGTACTTCGTCACTTTAACAACCGTGGTCCTAACTAATAACCCCACACAAAACAGACATCTCAGTTAAAGCTGGGGTTCATGGGAAGAATTCGTACTTAACCTTCAGAAGTCGTGTGGCGTTCGAGTTGCTGCACAACTATCTTTTCAATTTCCTTAAGAACTGTAAGGGCCACGTGGCGCGTTTTCATTGGGGAGATGTGTCTAGTGCTTCGCGCGCCATGATGAGTACTCTTTTGAAAATTGGGCTGTAAAGACAACAATGCCCCCTAATCACTTAGCCTTTATAAATAGGAGTTTAGGAATGTATTGTCTTCGCCTTACTGTTTCTAAACGTCTTTCTAAGAACTTTGTGCAACAGTGAAGCATGAACTTCAGGTGGTTCTCAACTATTTCCATCACTAGCGATCAAGAGCTTCTCTTACACAGTATATCCCTTTCTTTTTTCTTCATTACTGTTTTCCCTTTTTAGTGGCTTCTACTGTGATTGAGTAATTGAGTGGTTACACGCTCCTCGCTGGAGTGCGTTTCTATTCTTCAATTTCACGAAATAGATTTAGGACTTCCAACTCTCTTCACATGGCCCTATCCTCTTAGAACACCATTTCTGCCATAGTAAGCGTGCCGGAGGTGTCCTTCTGAAGTTTCAGGCTTTGGAGGGAAATGAGGCTAGTGTGTAGGTGTGGATCGTTTCGTTCACCTTCTCCGTATCTAAATCTCTGATTCGATTAATTCTGACAATTACTTACTAGCATCTTTGGGTGTTCTCAGAATCTTTATGGCCAGAGGTAGAAGGGGAGCTAGAGCTTGAGTATCGATTGCCGAGGCTTATGAACCGAATGAGGAGGACCCAATCCAGATCTGGCGTGGTCTGGGGCTAGTATATCCATAGGTAGGGGATGATGTATGAGAGCGTTTATCTGAGCTTTCTTCTGAAAACGAGCTCAGGAAATTAGTATAATATCTGGAGTTGACAAAAGGAAGGACCCGTGACAGAGAATTCTAGGTTCTATGCCAGGAGTGGAACAAGAGGGTTTGCTCCTCTCGGGAGGCAAGTTCGCACTTCATATTTCTCTATGAACCTCTCTTTGTTAAATTAGGACTTCGGTTACCATTTATGAAATTCCAAACCGCGGTCCTTCAAGCCTTGTGCGTGGCCCCTACCCAGGTCCATCTTAATGGCTGGGGTTAGATCATCACTTTTGAGATGTTCTACCGGATAATGGGGTTGCGGTATTCAACCAATGCCTTTTTCTATTTTTATACCTAGATAAACCCTCAGGGTTCAGCGAGGTAGAAGAATTAGCTCATAATCCAGTCGAGATATGGTTGCAAATCCTTGATATTTTTTAAGATAGTTTCAAAGGATTTAAGACTAGATTTTTTAAGCTGATGGCAGCGGAAGGGTTTCATCCTTTTTTTTTGAAAGACGACGGGTAGCCAAAGTTCCCATTATACTGGACGGAAGATGCTTGATGTTTTCCCACCATGTTACTTGAAAAAGAAGAGAGCGGCTTTACTCTGGACGAGGTCGATTGCCTTAAGTTTATAACCCGATTTTTTGAAAAACACAGGTTTATCAAAATCAAGGACGTTCTTTATACCCCTGGTGATGATATTCTCTTTGTTCTGTTAGGTAGGAATTAGGATATTATTACCCGTGATTTGCTCAGGATTTTCGCTCTTTAAACTTCTATACTTCACAATTTTGTTTGTCTGACTTCTATCTTACTTCGTTATCTTATTTCAGTAAGCAACATGGTGTCGGGACCTTCTCTTGTAGCCCTTCAACCTTCGAGATCAAGAAGGAAAGGAGCAGGATCTACTAGTGTCCCTACGGCCACCATTCCAGCATCCTCAAGCTAGGGTGTTGTTATTGAAAAGGCCATAGAAAAACTAGACTCCTTAACTCAAAATCTTCAAGGTAGGAAAAGAAGGGCCACTGAGAGCTCTGCTGACCGGGGTAAGAGGCGAGCTCTGGAGGGCAACAATGAAGAAAGGACAGACCTTTTGCCTGCTATCCTGGGGCAGTCTGATGCTGGGCTATTTATAGATAGGTGGTTGCTAAGCAATGAAGTGATGAGACATATCTCTAAACAGAATATTGCCCAAATCCTAGCCAAGCTCTAGACTTTTACACTTCAGGCCACTGCAGAAATTCGCTATATTGAAAGGTCCATCGAGGCAACCGATAGGAAAATGGCGGATGAAATCAAGAAGAAAGATGAAGAGGCTGCTCGAAAACTTACTACGGCTCTTAAGCTGGAGACAGCATTGGCCGCCTCCGACTTAGCCAAAAAGGCGCTCAAGGCAAAGGGCCTTCAAGCTGACAATACCATCAGCAGCCTCCAGACTTAAATAATTCAATTAGAAAAGGATGTGGAGGAGCTGGACACCATTTCGGGAAACATCGGTGGGAGCAATTCCAGAATGCTGTGACCCAAATTCAGTATTTCAACCCCTGCATCATTCTTGCCTTGGAAGACCTCAATTCAGAAAAAGTATTTCATGATAGTCAACTTGTTTAAGCAAGGGACCTTGCTCAAACTGATTCTGGTGCTAACCCAAATGCTGCTCTGGTTCTAGAAGGAGGGGAAGTTAATATTTAAATTTTTTATTTTTTCTTCTTTTTGCCCGCTGCATAGGGTTTTTTGTTTTTGTAATGACAATTGACCTGCATCCGGGGTTTCAAATTAACTTTTTATTTTCGGTGAATGCTTTGCCTTACTAATTTATTTTCTTTTCGTGGTCCATTTTGGGTCTAATTCCCAGTATGGAATTTATCACTACCATTCCGTAGACTTAGGAAATTGTTTTCTTATTAGGGAGACCATGGTCTGGGATCCCATACTCATAATAACGAGTGCATGACATTCCTCTTGACTTAGGTAAAAATGACGCCTTAGTCCATGGTCCAATGCCTATCATAACTAAGCATTTTGGAATTTAAGACTTACGCAAAAATAACACCCTAATCCATAATCCAAGGCTCATAGTACAAAGCATTCAGAATCTTTGAATTTTGACAAATATAACACCTTAATTCATAATCCAAGGTTTTTAGTATCGAGCATTTAGAATCTTTGAATTTAGGTAAATATAACACCTTAGCTAAGGGTTTGTCGTCTAAGAAAATTTGGCGCATATGGTCTTTTTTGCCTTAGGTATATTATCAATAAACCTTACACGGGGTCCTTCATTATCCATAAGGATTTTTTGGGATCCCACTTGGTTTAGGTATAAGGGGAGGACCACGAATGTTGAATCCGCGCTGCCTTTTGATTTCTTGACCTTTAGATGGTCAATGCCAAGTATCGAGGATGGGTATTGACCCTGCAACTTATTACCAAAGTTTGGTGTATTAACCCTCTTGACTTGGACTTGTTAATGTGTCTCCTATGAAAAATAATGTCTGAATAACTCTATTTTATTAATAATTTTAGGGGACAAAAGTCCATACAGAGTATAGAATTCAACATTGGGACAGATTAAACATTAGTTTACTAAAAGACTAGGCCGTCATGGGCATCTAGCTATACTATTTTCTAAGTTTATCCGCATTTCAATAATTCTTAATTGGGACGCCTATTAACGTCTCCAATGTGTAAGCTCCTTTACTAGTACTGACAACAACACAGTAGGAACCTTCCTAGTTAGGGACTAATTTCTCTTGGGAGGCATTTTTCTCCCGATATCCGCTCTCATGAGCACTAGATCTCTTGGTTGGAACCTCCTAGGGATGACTTTTTAGTTGTATCTGGCCGCTGCCCTTTGCTTGAGGGCAACATCCCGTATGTGGGCCACGCGTCTTCTTTCTTCTATTAGATCTTGGTCTTCCTTAATCAAGTCGAGGTTGTTGTCCTATGAAAACTATTAGTTGCGCAAGCTTGGTTCACCTATCTCTACCGGGATCGTGGCTTCACACCCATAGGTAAGTTTAAATGGAGTTTCACCCGTGGTAGAGTAAGGTGTGGTTCGATAGGCCCAGATAACATGATCAAGCTGCTCGGTCCAATTTTTCTTAGCTTCATCCAATCTCCTTTTAATTCCACGTACAATAATCCTGTTGGCTGCTTTGGCCTGTCGATTAGTTCTGGGGTTCTCCACAAAACTACAATGGTGTTTTATTTTTAAGCTTGCCAGTAGTTCTTTAAAGCCCTTATCCTTAAACTGGGTTCCGTTGTCCGTTACAATAGACTCTAAAATTCTAAACCTGGTGATAATGTGGTGCCAAGTAAACTTCTGAATTCGTGCCGAAGTGATTGTGACTAAAGGTTCTACCTCAATCTATTTCATAAAATAATCCATTGCTACCACCAAATACTTTAATTGACCTGGGGCCTGGGGAAATGGGTTCAGGATGTCTATACCCCATCTGTAGAAATGCCAAGGTATCGACATTGTGGATAACTCTTCCGAGGGATCCTGGTAATGATCTGAGTGATGTTAATACTTATCGTAGGTTCGGATATGTATATGAGAATCAACTTCCATCGTTGGCCAATAATAGCCTGCCCTTAGTGCTTTTAGGGCTAAGGCTTTGCTTCCTAAATGATGTTCACAACTTCCCTTATGAATCTCGGCTAGGATATATTCAGCTTCTTTCAGAGTGAGGCATTTAATGGGTGAAGAAAAACTATGATGGTATAACCGTTCATCGTAGACAGTGTACCTTATAACTGTCTTAACTAACTTAGAAGGTTCTTTGGGATCTGAAGGTACAACCCCAGACTGCAAGTATTCCATGATAGGGGCGACCCAAGATGGCTCTTTGTCCTTTACTTGAAATACCGCATGATCCGAGATGGAAGGCTGAGAGAGGATTTCTTGGATCACTGACCGGTTGTTACCAGGGCCCTTATTATTAGCTAGCTTAGACAAAAGGTATGTCTTGTAGTTTTGTTTTCTCAGAATATGCTCAACTTTTGTCTCTTGAAAATTCTTAAGGAGTTTTTGTACTTTGACCATGTATCTTTGAAAGAGAAGCTCCTTAGTTTGATATTCACATCAGATTTGGGAGGTTACAAGTTATGAATCCCTACAAAGTGTGATCTTGGTTGCCTCCATATCCTTGACCATTACTAGCCTAGCAATACACGCTTCATATTCAGCCTAGTTGTTCGAGGTTGGGAATTTGAACTTCAGGGAATGCTCTAATGTCAGTCCCTCTGAGTTTTCTAGAATTACCTCGACACCACTCTAACTGGGGTTTGAGGATCCATCAACAAAGATGGTCCAAGAAACTCTTTTTGGGTTGCTGGGGTCCGATATGAGTTTTGCTAAGAAATCGGGTAACGTTTGGGCCTTTATTGCAAGCCATGGTTTATATATGATACCAAATTCAGAGAGTTCAATTGATCAGGCAATCATTCTTCTAACCAAATCTGGCTTGTGCAATACCTGGTGGATGGGCTGGTCCGTTCTGACTACCACTGAATGACATTGAAAGTATTACCGTAGTCTTCTAGCTATTGTGATTAATACGAATATAACCTTTTCAACTTTTTAATAGCGAAGCTCAGGGCCCTGCAAAACCTTGCTTATGAAGTAGATCGATTTCTGCCCTTCGCTCGTCTCCTGGATTAACACAGAGCTCATTGCTTCCTCATGAATTAAGAGGTATAAGTAGAATGTCTCACCGGGCTCCAATATTGTCAAAATAGGAGGGGAGGATAACAAGTTCTTCAAGGATAGAAAAACGTCTTCACATTCCTGGGTCCATTCAAAATTCTTCCCCTTCTTGAGTAGTTTGAATAAGGGAAGAGATTTGTGAGATGCTTTGGCAAGGAATCTCGTGAGAGCTGCTATGCGGCCTATACGTTGTTGTACTTTCTTAACACTTTGAGGACTTTTCATGTCAAGTATCACCTGACATTTATCAAGATTGGCCTCAATTTCACGGTGGGTTAGCATAAATCATAAGAATTTTCCAGCCTGAACCCCGAAGGCACACTTTTCTGGGTTTAGCCTTATGTTGTACTATCTGACCTGGGCAAATACTTCTTCAAGGTCCGTTGCATGCGATCTGCCTTGTGGGGTTTTCACTATCATGTCATTTATATAGACCTCTAGCATCTTCCCCACTTGATTCTCAAAGACTCTGTTCATCATCCTCTGATAGGTGGCTCCTACATTCTTCAATCCGAAAGGCATAACCCTATAACAGTAGCTCGCCCTGTCAATGATGAATGCAGTTTTATCCTCGTCTCCGGGATACATGAAAATTTGATTGTACTCAGAATATGCATCCATAAACGAAAGCCACCTGAAACCTGAGGAACTGTCCATCAATTTATCTATATTAGGGAGTGGGTATGGATCCTTGGGACAAACCTTATTTAGATCTGTATAGTCCACACACATTATCAACTTCCCATTAGATTTCTTGACCAGGACCACATTGGATAGCCATGTGGTATAAGAGATTTCCTTGATGAAGTTGTTGCTCAGTAACTCCTTAATCTATTCTTCAATGACCTGTTGTCTTTCTGGGCCGACCTTTCTTTTCTTTTGTGCTACCAGCTTCATATCTTCTCTGATGGATAGGTGGTGACAGATGAAGCTGGGATCGAGTCCCGGCATGTCAGATGACGTCCAAGCGAAAAGGTCCTTATTCTTCAGCAAGAGTTCTGTCAGTTGTTGTTTTTCTTTTTCTTCTAAATGCGCTCCAATCTTAGTAACTTGATCCAGCTTGGCTCCAAGTTGGAGAAGTTGCAACTTACCCTCTGGC
The DNA here is from genome assembly GCA_029884595.1 of Ormosia semicastrata. Lineage (NCBI taxonomy): Eukaryota > Viridiplantae > Streptophyta > Magnoliopsida > Fabales > Fabaceae > Ormosia > Ormosia semicastrata. The sequence goes on along the minus strand of JAQQTO010000053.1, from coordinate 47,747,038 downwards.
TGGGGCTTGGTACCCCGGATTTCTTCCCTAACATCTAGTTCGGTCATAAGTATGTTGACCTGGTCCAAGACTAGGCTGGGGGTAGCAAATTTTTTATTTTGGGGAATTCTATAAATTTTTAGGCTCTCATTATAGCATTTCCTGGCGGCCACTTGATCTCTTTTAACAGTGACAACCTCATTGTTCTTATTCTCAAATTTCATCACGAGGTGAGTAGTGGAGACCACGACACCGAGAGCATTTAGAAAGGGATGACCTAAGATGATGTTGTAAGACGAAAGGCAGTCCACAACCAAAAACCTTACTTTGACCATCTTGAAGAGTTTAAAAGATCCCAAAGTCAAGTGGGTTTGGTAGTAACTTACCGGGGTAATCTTTTCACCCGTGAAACTTGTCAGTTCCTCATCGTGAGGAGTCAAATCCGATGACAGTAGTTCTAGCTTCTGATAGAGGTCTAGGAACATAATATCTGTTGAACTTCCTTGATCTATAAAAATTTGGCGAACCTCAGCATTAGATATTATTCTTGAGATGACGAGTGAATCATCGTGTTCTGGGATAATTCTGCCGTAGTCCTCATCTGAAAAAGTGATGGAAGGCCTTTTTCTTTTAGTAGTTTACATTTTAGGTTTGGAATGGGATACACTAAACACCGTTATCCTGGGGACTTTTTTCTGGGCTCCATTTGATGACCCTTCACTAGCGAAACCGCCAGCGATAGTGTTAATTGTTCTGTTTGGCTCAGAACATCAATCACCGTTGTCATCAGCGAAAGCGTCCCTATTCCTATCCTGCCGGTCATTATTGTCCTGGTAAGATGGAGTCCGGGATCTTCTCCTGGGACTTCAAGTCTTTCTTCTGTGGTAAGGGGATGGGCTTCATCGAGGATTGTGTTTGTTGTCTCTGTGCTTACCATGGTGCTCTTTGCTTTGGACCCTGAGGATATGTTGTTGTAGTCATCTGGCCTTAATTAGGAATTCGATGGCATCACGGAGTTGGTAGCAATCTTCCGTGTTATGCCCATAACCTTTATGCCATGTGCAATGCTTAGAATTGTCCTTTTGCTTGTGTTTCTTAATAGGGGTGGTCTTCGTATATTCTGAAACTCAGTCTGCATGACTTCTCTCAAGATTGTATCTCGTGGGGTATTCAGTGGAGTATAAACGGAGTATCCAGCCTGGGGTGGACTATCTTCGGAAGACCGGAGCCGTGAGGAATTACGGTTAGGCTTCTAGTGAGAGGGTTCACCTTTGTTCCACCTCCTCTGGTCCACCATTGCTTCCTCTAAGTCCACGTACTTTTGGGATCGCTTCTAAAACTCGCTCAGGTTCTCCGGCTTCCTTTTAACCAAGGAAGCGTAGAACTCAGAACCTATCCGAAGACCACTTATGGCATAGTGAAGGGCTATTCTGTCATCAAAGTTTTTCACATTAGTGCATGCTGCCATGAAACACCTAACATAATCACGGAGGGGCTCATCTCTCCCTTGGCAGAGCTTTGCCAGGGATTCAATGGATCTGGGTTGTTCTTTACTGGTAGTGTATTGGAGCAGAAAGCGTTGTTTAAGATTCGACTAGTCAACCACGGACCTTCGTGGTAAGCTTTAAAACCATTTAAGGGCTCCCTTTTTCAGGGAAAGAGGAAAAGCGTGACATAACAGTTCCATAGATCCTCCGTGGAAGCAGAAGGATTGCTCATAGGCATTAATATGCTCCTGGGGGTCCGTGGTTCCATCATAAATCTCTAAGTTTGTTGGAAATTTAAAATTCGTAGGAATGCAGTCTTTCATAAGTTGATCAGAAAAAGGATGCTCCTCGAACTCACAGTTTGGATTATCATTCTAGATATTGATCACTGAAGCGTCGACATGTGCCATTTTTTGATTGTTTCCCGCGCTAAGACTTCCGTCAAGACGGTGAACCTTGGGTCGATTATCGAGCATGGTTTGCTACATGTCTTCCAACCTCTGATATTGTTCGTTCAGCATAGCCATATGCTATTGTAGCATGTCTTGAAATTGACGTTGGGATGCCTAGGACTGATTTGTGTGTTGAGAGCGAGACGCACGATCGCCAATTTCATTATTAGACATTCCCAAATGCTGATGAACCAAGATGCTGCGCTCTTGGGCATTAGGGTTGCCTCCTTGTGTTGGGATTCCAAGTCTATCTCTCACAGAAATCCTGCGCAATGGGTTTGAGCTTTCATCGGAAACTGAGGTGGGGTGCCCATTGTGTTGATTTTCTGCATTGAGTGCCTAGTTTCTTGCAACGGAGGTTTCAGCAGTTGGCGATGGGGTAGGAAGAGGAGGGCATTGGGCGGTAGGGTCCTACGTTTGGTTGGTTGAGGTTTGCATAACGTCTTTCCTTGAATTCTGTTTCGTGTTCACCATGATTGGAGTGGAGTTGTAAGTTTATGGTTTCTCACAGACGACGCCAATGTTCTGAAGTAAATTCATAAGATACCTGGGATAGGCACGTATGTGATGGATTCCTTTGATGCACGACTATTATCAAGCGCATTGAACTAAAGGGGTGGGTACCTACAAATGGATTCCAACACTCAAGTCAGGATATGCACCAATTGGGTCAATGCTATAGGAGAATTCATACTTGATTAGGGTGATTTAACCTGATATTTATAGAGGTTAGATCAATATGTTCTCTTGATGAAGAGATACATTCTCATTATAATTGTAAGAGAAGATATGTTCCTTATTTAGTTATAGAAAATCTCTATATTATCGCAATACTGGTATGGTAGTTACAATGCTATTATCCCATAAGATCATAATTGACAATTATGAGATGCTATAAGATTTATCTATTACACAAATTTTACGGTATAACCGTTATCATCCAAAATTGGAATCTTATTATAAGCTGACTTTGCTGGAGACGTCTTGGACTTCTTTTAGTATGTGTATCGGGTTGAACTACATATTGAGGATCCAAGCTACGGTCCAAAACAGTCAGGCTCTATTTTAATAAATTTTAAATCAAATATTTACTTTTGAATATATTTTGTATTGAGAAATGCTATTTATCACAAATGTTTTAATAAATTTTAAATCAAATACCTACTGTTGAAAATTGTTTTTGTTGAGAAATGCTATTTATTACACATACGCAATTTCATTCATGAATGAAACAGAATGCTCGCGGGCCATATTTTTTACGAAACAGTTTTCGTGTTATTCAGCATTTTTCATATTTTAAAGCCAAAAATGAAAATCACATGTTTGAAATAATGTGTAAAAACAATGTGTACCATTCGTTCGTATGTATGTCATTTTACGGAAAAAATTTCGAAAGACTTAGAGCTTGTTTTGTTTGGATTATATTCCCAAATCAACAGTTGTTTTTTATTATTATTTTTATTATTTATGATATGTTTGAATAATTTTTTAATAATTTTGTATAAAATTTAATATATTATAATTATTTTTTTATAAATTTAAAACTTATAATTTTAAATTGTAGATTATTTTAAAAATTTTAAAATATAAATCTTATTTTATTATTAACAAATAATTTTTTTTAATCATTTAATATTTCTTTTAATAAATTATACAATAATCAATTTTGAAAATAAACATAATGTTTACAATTAGTCTAACCACACAATTAGCTTTTTCCTTTTGTACTATTATGTACGAATATCTTATAATTTGCGCACATGTAACTGTACGCAGTAAGCCAGTAATAACCCAACAAAATTGACAAGTGTTTCTAAATTCCAAAACCAACCTAACCACACAATTAGCTTTTTCCTTTTGTACTATTATGTACGAATATCTTATAATTTGCGCACATGTAACTGTACGCAGTAAGCCAGAAATAACTCAACAAAATTAAAAAGTGTTTCTAAATTCCAAAACCAACCCAAAACAAAGAAAGAAAGGAGAGACCGCATGCAATTGAAGATCAAAAGTACAAAACTCAGAAGCTGGTGGCCTTGGTGAGAGACTTGATGGTAACAGCGGGACCCAAAACAACAGTTTTGTACTCCACTTCAAACGTGTCGTAACGCAAGAAGAACTCAACTAAGAACAACCTACATAAGAGCACCACCAGATTTTTCCCGGGACACTGTTTATTCTCAGGCGTGGGCTCCTCCGTCTCGCGCCCATTGGACCACAGCACATGCATCAACATCTTCTCACCATCACCCACAAACCTACGCGCCACAAACTCCTCAGGATTCTCGAAAATCCTAGGATCCTTGGTCGCAAACGGTTGATACCCAAAGATCATCTCGCCCTTCTTGATCTCAAACGCAGCATCGTGGCTCTGCACAACCAAATTCTCCCTCGCCTTCGCGTACTGGTACGGCACCGCAGGTTCAATCCTCATAACCTCATACACAACCGATTTCACCAAACTCATCTTCTCCAACGCACCAAGAGTGACACCACCCTGTTCCTTAACCACGCTCCTGATCTCATCAGCGAGCTCCTTGTGCAGACTTTCACCACCCAAACCAACCCACTTGATTAAAATGGGGAACTGGTTCTTCAACCCACCGTAAGCGTTGAAACCCGCCATGAAAACGAGGTTGTGGCACGCTTCGCTTCTTTTGATCCCAAGCTTCTCAGCCTGGTCGAGCACCGTCTCCGCCGAGGCAGAGAACGCCTCGTAGAGCTTCTTGTAGCTCGACTTGGCGAGGCAAGCCGGGAAGGGAACCGTGCGGATCAAGAAATCCTCGATGTAGTTGAAGATCTTGGGAAGTCCAAGGGTTGCGAGTGGGGCGAGCTGAAAGAGCAACCACGTGTCAAAGAGTTTGGGGCCGTTGGAACCGAGCTTGGTCTCCGACGGATCCTTGTTATTGCAGAGAAGGCGGAACATGAAGTTGAAGCAGGTAGCGTCCATGCTGGTATTGAAATTGGCCTTTTCGGACTTGCTTGACAGCTGGTCCTCGAGCTCTAGGAAAAACTCTGAGAGGCAGTTGCGGAAGAGGGGGATAAAAGAGTCTTTTCTGGAAACTAGTATGTTGAAGAAAAAGCGCTTGAGGATGGCGTGGTTGGGTTCCGCGGTGTCGAGGTATGCGCAAACGCGGTAGCCGCCGGTGAAGCTGGTGGAGGGCATGAAGGTACCGTCTAGAACGTTGTGCTTCTCGACTTTGCTGGTGTCAAAGAGGATGGGGAAGGAGGCACCGTCGAGGAGGGCTATGACTCTTGAGTTGAAGGAGATGAAGGGACCTGGTGGCATGTTGGTTCTGATGACGGTGGAGTTGTGTTTTTTGATCCTGGTGGCGAAGAACTTGTCGCGGCCTTGGTGGTAGAAGTAGTCGTGCCTGTCGCTGATGGGTCCGAAGAAGGGAAGGCCATGGCTTCCTGGGATTGGTTTCAGTGGAAGCTGCTGGCTGCTGGTGGCGGTGTTGGAGGATGTGTCTGAAGATGCCATGGTTAACTCCTCTCTCAATGGGTTGGGTTGGTATCTTGTTTTTGTTGAAAATGAAAGTGAAAGAATGAATGAATATATAAGGAAGAAGACAGATATGATTGATTGATAATATTATGGAGTTGGTGCCGCGTGTTCTGTGTGCACATGATAAATAATATAATAATATAATATAACTATAATGGTGGGGTTGATGCCATCCACCTCACTTTCCCCAACCGTTGAAGTTCATTTCTTTTCATTGTTTACGAGTTACAAATGGAAAGTTAGAAATCAAGATTAATAAGATAGCAGGCGTCTAATATTCACTTACAGATAAATTTTTGTCTAAACGATGGGTATTTAATTGATTTATCAGTTTAATTATAATTTAATATTTTTATAAATAATTATATTACATAATTAATTTTATAAAAATTAATAAAAATATTAAATCTTAATTAATTTTATACATTGAACTATGATATTCATAATTTAAGTAACAATTTCTCTTAACTTACTTATCTTTTGGTAAATGGATGCACAATCTTTATGACCTACAATATTAGGTCAACAAATGTCTTCTTCCTCTGGTCCACGAAGCGTGGTCACCGTCTTCTTCCTCTATCACCATTGCCAGCCCAAGAAGCTCTGTGGGTTGGACGGAGGCAATGAATAGCGGCACACGTGAAGGCGAGGGGAGGCAAAGGTGATGTGTGGGTCGTTGGAAGCAGTAGGGGATTTGAGGTGTGCGTTCGGGCTTAGCCATTGGTTCGGACACGAGCTCAGTGGTTTGGGACTCAATCTGAGTTAATCGACGGCGAGGGAGTCACAGTGGTCACGAGCTAGTGGCGAGGGGTTACTAGGTGGTGTGGTGGTTGCAGTTCGGTGGTGGTGGGACTCGGCCATGGTAGTTGTGAGCCGTTGGTGGTTCTAGGTTCGATCGTGGTTGATCAACGATGAAAGGTCGCTGGGTGGTGCGGTGGTTGCAATTCTAGGCATGAAATTCTTGATTGAATATAAACGTAAAACGTCAATTTTATATACACTTACAAAAATAACTTTTTATAATGAATAAATTTAATAGAATCTATTTTTTTTTTTCTAATTTTATATTTTTTATATATAAAAATAACATATTATATTTATATCCATATAAAAATATCTCAATCATGACAAAAATAACCTCTCCAACAAGTGCCCAATTTTTCATCCTTGCCATTATTTTCTAAATTAATATATAACCGCTCTTCGATCTTGGTGTATCCACGCACCACAAAATAGTCGGCGCATATTAAAGGCCTAATGAGATATACCATAGATGCACAGAAAATAGATTTTAACAAAGGCTCACATAAAATGAAAACTTTTCATTTCTCATCGGGATTGTATCTTGTGCGAAAGTCATTGACAGCTTGTTACCTTTTCAAGTTTTCGCCTACAAAACCAAAGCAAAGGATTGTATATTGTGTGAAAGTCATTGACAGCTTGTCAACTTTTCGAGTTTTTGGCTACAAAGCCAAAGCAATGCATATGGCCATGTGCACAGATAATGGACGACACGAATTTAAGCAAATTGCATATTTGCGTGTTAACATTTGTTATACTATATTTTTATAAGGTTTCAATTTTGGGTCCTTTTTCCATGCTAGTTGTAATCACGGGAGCATGTGTGCTCCCTTGTCTTCACTTGTTATGATATAAGGTATTATAATTTACAATGAAGTACATTGTTATATTTAAATTTTAGTCCTGTATGTATTGTTGTTATCAATAAGTAACCCATCGTAACCAGAACTCACACATTGGATGCTTCATATTGGTAGTGGCGGAGACTTGATTCTAAATGAGATGGGAGAAGCTTTAGCAACTCCTCCAACAAAAACTACAGCTCCGACCGGCTTCGCGGCATAGTGACATGGAACATGTAGTGACATATTATTTGGAGCTGATGGAATGCAATAAACCAAAAAGGGCAACCCAACTTTAATTAAGCGTAACTTTTTATCTAAGCATCAAAATCGCCATTATTATACAAATCAATAGAAAAGTTCAGAAAGAGAACATCGAGGTGGCAACCCGAATGAGGTCATTTCGTACCCAAAAAAAATGCTGTTTCAGCATTTTCAACTATTTTTCTATTTTTACTTTAATTTTCGCCACTTATTTTGTAATTTGTGACTTTAATTAGGTTTAATCTCTTTTAAATATCTTTATTTTTGTAGTCTTTTGGAAATCATATTTTAAATAAAATATTTCTCCAAATTTCGTTTTAATTTTGTGTTGTTGTTTACATGCTTATCTTACTACGTCAGTTGGTATAAGAGAAGGCTCAATGACGGGTGACACAAACTGTAACATCTTCTCTAACTTAATATATTTAATTATTATTATGAAAATTCAATAATACTTGTATGATTTGTTTGATAATTTTAGTGACTTTTTGGGTTAGTTTAAATATGATGCTATAACACAGAATGTGAAAAATAACTTATAACAACCCCAAACTTGGTAAAAATGGTTTAGTTGATAAAAATAAATATATAAATTTTATTTCTAGATCACAGATAATTATAATGAGTTGCAGTAAATTTTGGAGAATTAACTGAACTAATTTAGTATTTTTAATAACACATGATGAGTGTTTAAAGGTCAGATTAAATAGGAAAATAACTCAGAAAATTATGAGATTTTGTAGAGACGTCAAATAGAGGGTGGAGAATATTTTAGAAATGAATACAAGTTAAGACAAATATTTATAAGCCTATGATGTAATATGGATTGATATAAAATTGAGATCAAAATCAGTTGTCAAATTCCACAAAAAATATAAAAACCTTGCAACCAGTTGTAGTTAATAAGGGTCGATCCACAAAGAACTAATTCAATTAACTTTATAAATTGATTCCTAGTTTAAACACTCAAAAACAGTGAACAATAAAAAGGAGTTTTGTTTATTAAAACTAAAAACAGAAATTGAATCTAAAGCAATAATAGTAAACACGATTTGATTTACCAATTTGAAGACATTGGTTAAGAGATGGAATCCACCACTAGATTTATATGATAATGCAAACTCACATATCATTTATATCAACATGATCAATTATGTTCTTACGTGATCGTGAGATTAATTCTCTACTTTACTTAAGTTTTGGTTAATTTAGCAACCGCTCAAATCAATCCCTAATCACTAGTTGACTATAAAACAACCGCTCTTATATCCTCCTAATGACAACATTAAAAATTAGAAAATCAATCACACTAAGATCCAATCACACACCGGAATTGAATTACTTAGATCATATACTTCACTAATCATACCACCGCAACGACGCATAGCAATCCTAGTTTTACCACTTTCAAAAATAGCAAAGAGTATAAAAACCTTTATACCGAATTTAGAACAGAAGCATATGAATAAGAACACAACTGTATTGAATATAAAGGAATATGAAGGATTCACATTATCACAACTAGGGTTTCATATTCCCTTAACCAAATAAGAAGTTTAGCCATACATGGCAAATTCAAAATCAACAAAAAAACTAAAGAAAGTCATCACCAAGAACACAAGTGTAGAAGGAAAATTGAATATCAAACTGATTTCCAATGAGCACGATTTGTTGATCTCTGATAATTCGAACTTGAATCCTCAATCTTCGATTCAACCTTTCTCTCTCAGTTCCTTCATGACTTACAGTCCAGAGATCTCTTTTTGAACCCTAGGCATCCCTATTTATAACTTTGGATACCTAGTGCATCATTAGAATTCGTATCTGGCTTCCTGATTCGCAGACACAGGCCGTGTCATATGACACGGCCCACCCTGTGTCTGCCTCTGTACATCAATTGAGCCTCAGCTTATAAAGACATAGGCCGTGTCAATTGACATGACCCACCCCGTGTTTGGCTTTGTCAGCAGGTTTCCACTTATTTTAAAAGTCAAAGGAGGACATGGCCCACCCCGTGTCATGGGACACGAGCCGTGTTAGTTGAATTCACCAATTTTAGCCCTAATTCTTCACAAAAGCTTTTCTTTCATTGCTTCAAGAGGTGACATTAATCTTCATAAATCTTTGGCTCTTTCTTCAAGTGGATATCAAGCCTGGTTTGAGGCTAATAGACTCCATCATTCAAAGGTTTCTTGAAAAGTGTAATTCAATTATGAGCATTTATAAACACATTTAAGCAAAGCTTCACAATAAGATTCCAATTAAGCTTGATATCAGAAACTTAGTTAAATGATAACAATTAAACACAAATGGAATCCAATTGAATCAATTATAAGGCACTCAAGATATGGAAATAATCGATAGATCAAATACCCCCACACTTAGCATTTTGCACTCTTGGGCAAAAATATACAATTAAGCACAGTTTCCCAATAAACCTTGAAAGTGTAGAACAATGAGCAAAGAACTATACATGCCTTAGTTTCTTCAAGGAATTTAAGCAATCAAGAATGTCCTTCCTTGACAATTCGATCCAGCAAGTGAGGTCAATCAAATATCAAGATTAATTCAACATGATAAATCTTCACTGATGTACTATCTTTCACTCAAATGTTTTTGGGCTTGTGTTTACTCTCAACCTACTCATGAAAACATGCCCTTACCATAAGCTTGGCAAGCCTCTGCTTCTCTATCACTCAGACCACATGCACAAACAGATCAAAAGGTCTTTATTCGGGTTGTAATGAGGTCAGGGTCAAGGTAGGATACATTAAGGATAAACAAAGTTAAACCATATGAAATAGAAGAGCAAAAAGAGAAAATATATTCAATCATTTCAATAAAAACTTCCCAGCATTTTTCAACTTCAAATTTCTTTTTGTATCTTCACCTTTTTCTTGCCTTTCTTTCCAACCAACAATCAACTTTTCCTTTTCATTTCTTCCTTTTTCATTTTTTAGATTTCTTTTAACACCTTGCATTATTTTCAACATAATATTTTGCTAGCAAGAGTCTTTTTATATACATGCATAGCTAGGCAAACACATCATTCTTCCCCCCATACTTATTCAAAAATTGATCCCTAACATAATCATTAAGCTCTTCTACTCCCTAAGGTAGGATAGCATAATGGTTTTTCACTTTTAGGCTTGTATTGAGCTATGATAGAAAGAAAATGAATCAATTAAGCTCAAAGGGGATAAACAATAGACAAAAATGCAACGACGACTATTTGGCCAGTAGCTATTTGAAAGAAATGTCTTTCTCATATCAATTGCATGCAATGGTCATTTGTAGCTTAAAAGAGAGTCAAAACAAGTTCTGAAGAACACCTAGTCATGAGTGGACTCACACAACAAAGAATCAGAATGACCTAAAATTAGCCATATACATTAAGGCCCAAAATCTCACTAGGTCTCAATTTATTACTTTTGAATTAGCCTTCAATTTTTTTTTATTTTTTTATTTTTTTATTTTTTTTTCAGAAACTCACTCAACAGACTAGAAGGCAAGGAAATCTACTCTTTCAAACTTAAAAAAGTTCAATTTTTCAATAAGAATTTTGGATCTTTTGCTCACAATTCAAATCATTTTAAAACTCATAGGAAATATATTTACTCGATATGTAATGAAAAGCAATTATCTCCCCCTTACACTTAAATTAGACATTGTCCTCAATGACAAAGCGGATACATAACAAAAAAACAAAATACAAGGATAAGAAAAGTGCATAGGTAAAGACAAGAAGAAACTGAATCCATAATCATTAATCAGCAATCATAAACCAAAACAGAGTCCAGTACAAGGTCAAAATATCCAATCAAGTTCAAAACAGAATTCTAAAATAATCAATAAAAATACATCAAGATGGGGGAGGGGATAAGAGACTCTCTGAAGCAAGGCATCTAATTTGCTATCAATGTGAACCATCCGCTGAGTAGTGGAATCCTCCAACGCCTGGAATCTGGCATCAAAGTGCTAGAAGCGGTCCTCTAATCTCTGGAAGCAAGTGGCATGGTCCAACTCCAGGCGATCAATATGGGCTAGAACATCATCATAAGAGACAACTCGAGTGCGAGTAGAGGGGCCAGCGTCTGCTGCAAAAGGATGGGCATACTCTGGGGGTGTGGGATCTGCCTCATGCTCCTGTGGCATTGGTGGTGGAGCTCTCCTAGATAGGGCATGTTCTTCTGCTCCCACTAAAGACAGGGCACCATTTCGGGTCTCACATAAGTCCATAAAGACCAAAGTGGAACCATCAATAGCAGAGGAGCCCTTCACAAGACTCTCGTCAAGCAGATGCAAATCCAAACCCAAGTGTTCAGCAATTACAGTCACAAATCCTCCCACCAGAATGCGCCCAGCCTTAGCAGATACCATCTATTTAAACAGGGGGCACAACCAATATCCCCCGTTTATAGGCTCCCCATGTATCATACAGTGTAAGAAAATAGTTCAGGCCTGCTCATAATTCCCTGACTCTCCCTTCTAGCACAAATAGTGTTGGTCATCCATTTTTGAATGTACCTATGGGCGAGTGACCTGAGTTTGGAAGCCTTAGATGATTTAGGCTCATAGTTATCAGATCCAGCAACAGTTAATTCAGTCCAAACTAGATCAGGGTTAAATGTACGGGGCATCATATTGTGTCCTATAGGGAGACCAAAAATGGCACTAAACTGGTGGATGTCTAGTGTGTAGGGAGTGCTAAAAAGTTTAAAGGTGATTTTATCAGGCCACCGATCTTGGTCATTAACGGGGTACGATTTACAATCAAAACTAGACAGAAATTCCCTAGTCAAATTAGCATAAGTAGGTTCATGCAAATTGGCAAATGTGCCCCAACCTATTCTATGCAATAAAGTAAAAATGTCATCATATAACCCAATTGCTCTTAATGTGTCCCCATCTAAGAACCTAGTGGAAACCACCTCCTTCCTTGCTAGAGGGTGAAGAGGTACCTATGGAGGGGATGGTTCACGCGGAGGAGGAGGTGATGGAACCATCTTCCTAACTGTGTGCTTGACACGCTTCTTTGGAGGTATTTTGTACCGGTGGAGGGGATAGTTCACGGTGGTGGAGATGGAGGAAGTGATGGTTGGGAGAAATAGTTATAGAAGGGATTGTTGTGGGTGAGAATATAGTAGGGAAGGAAGGAATGGTGGAGTGGGTAGTGATTTAGAGTAAGGAAAATAAAGAACAATGGTGGTTGTGGTTATAGTGGTGGTGGGCTGCGTGGGTGGTGAGATTTGGTGTTTTGGGGTTGAGATTTTGGGGAAAAATGGAAAAGAAATGGAGGAAAGATGAAAGGGGAAGACTTTGGTAGGGAAGAATCTTGAAAGAGATGGGTGGTTTGGGTGGAGGAAGGAGGTGAAAGATGGTGGAGAGGGAAGGGGCTGTGCACGGAGGAAGAGAGAAATGGGAGAAAAAGGGAAGATTTGGGGGGAAAATTAACCCTAAGTGGCTGTTAGTGAGGCTGTCATGAGTATACGGCTGTGTACCCCTCTGACTTGGGATGGCTTTTTATGTGCACGAGTACACGACCGTGTCAATGGAGACGACCTAGGCCATGTACTTCTCTGACTTGGGATGGCTTTTTATGCACACGAGTACACAACCGTGTCATATGACACAGCCTAGGGTGTGTATACCTCTGACTTAGGGGATTGAAGGACTCCATTTTGAGACACAAGTCATGTCAAATGACACGGCCTCCCTTATTCTTCTTTGCTCAAAACACTTAAAAACGCTTCACCAAATGACCCATTTTGCATTGTAATGATAGGGAAATCATATTATAACATTATGAATGATGTTGTACTTTGGAAAACATGTAAGAAATCAATGCTAACAATATAGATCAGGGGGGTCCAGAGCCAATTGTTAAAGTCTCGCTTATCTTCCACCGTAACTCTTATAATCAGCCCACACAATCATCAAACAATCAATGAATGCATTCAAGCACAGCTCAGCAACCCAAAACATAAGAATTTTCAAGGATTCCAATGCAATCATTCAAGGGACATATTAAAAGCTATTCTACTTAAGAAATTAACTAAGAAAACGATAAAGAAACATAAAATAAAAGGGAAAGCAAATATGATTTTCTTGATGATGGGTTACCTCCCATTAAGCACTTAGTTTATTGTCTTCAGCCCAACATTGTGACACTCATTGTTCTTCATAATGTGGATAGAGAATAGTCATCTCTTCGACTTTTGCATTCTCTGGAACTTCATGGTAGGGCTTGACACGGTGTCTGTTGACTTGGAATGCCTTTCCAAATGTCTCATTCATGATCTCCACTGCACTAAAAGAAAAAACATGGGTTACCACATATGGTCCAATCCATTTAGAACATAGTTTACCTAGAAACAATTTGAGTTTGGATTGGTATAGCAACACTCTTTGTCCTTTATGAAAGCTCTTCTTGGAGATCATTTGGTCATGGAATGCCTTTGTTTTGGCCTTGTAAATGAGGGCATTCTCAAAGGCCTCATTCTTTTATTCCTCCAGCTCTTGTATTTAGAGCTTCCTTTGCTTCCCAACACTTTCCAGATCCATGTTTCCTTGCTTAATGGCCCAATAAGATTGATGCTTTAGCTCCACGGGCAAGTGACAAGGTTTCCCATATACCAATCGTAATGGTGACATGCCAATCGGGGTCTTATATGCAGTCCTATAAGCCCATAAAGCATCATCAAGTCTAGTACTCCAATCCTTACGCGTTGGATTCATAGTCTTTTCAAGGATAGACTTGATTTCTTGATTGGACACTTCGGTGTGTCTATTTGTCTATGGATGGTAGGGAGTAGAAGTTTGGTGCAACACACCATATTTCTTCAAGAAGGCTGCAAAGGTTCTGCTACAAAAATGGGTCCCTTGATCACTAATGATGGCCCTTGGAGTTCCAAACCTGGAGAAAATGTTAGACTTCACAAAATTCACAACAGTTTTAGGGTCATCATTTTAGTGACCTTAGCTTCCACCAATTTAGACACATAATTGACAGCTAAAAGAATGTATGTGAAACCAAAGGAGGGAGTGAATGGTCCTATGAAATCAATACCCCAAACATCAAAGATCTCCACAAAAATTATCGAGATTTAAGGCATTTGATTTCTAGGACCAATATTGCCTGTTCTTTGACAGCGATCATAAGACTTACAAAAGTTGTACGCATCTTTAAAAATTGTAGGCTAATAAAAACTGCTGTCGAGTACCTTATTGGCTGTCCTTTCTATGCCAAAGTGTCCTCCACATGCATAGGTATGACAAAAGGAGAGTATGAAGTGAGTTTCTGAATTCAGAATACATCTCCTAATCACTTGGTCTGTACAGTGCTTCCACAAGTAAGGATCATCCCAGATGTAGTACTTGCAATCACTCCTCAGTTTATCCCGTTGTGCTTTGTTCAAGCCCTCCGAAATATTCTTGGTAGCCAAGTAGTTAGCAATATCAGTGTACCAAGGAATTGTACTCTTGAGTACCATTAGATGCTTATCTGGAAAACTCTCTTGGATAGGAACCTTTTCTTCCTCAGTCACCAATCTACTCAAATGGTCTGCCACTAAGTTTTCGCTCCCTTTTTTGTCTTTAATCTCCAACTCAAACTCTTGGAGCAACAAAATCCATCGGAGAAATCTAGGCTTCTCTTCCTTCTTTGTAAGCAGATACTTCAAAGCTGTATGATAAAAAAAAATAATTACTTTAGAACCAATTAAAAATGACCTAAATTTTTCTAAAGCAAAAACAACAGTGAGAAGTTCTTTTTCAATTGTAGAATAGTTTAGTTGAGCATCACTTAGAGTCCTTGATGCATAGTAAATAGCATAGGGAGCCCTATCAACTCGCTATCCTAGGACAGCCCCTACCGTGAAGTCACTGGCATCGCACATCAACTCAAATGGGAGCTCCCAATTTGGTGGCCTAATGATAGGCACCATAGTCATCAACTCCTTGAGTTTAGTGAAACCCTCTATACAATTCTCATCAAAATGGAAAGGAACATATTTCTGCAGTAGTGTGCAAAGGGGCAAGGATATCTTAAAGAAATCCTTGATGAACCTTCGGTAGAAACCTGCATGGCCAAGAAAAGAACGAATTTCTCGCACACTAGTAGGCGGGGGTAAGGAACGTACAAGCTCTACCTTAGCTTTATCAACTGCAATTCCCTTAGCAGAAATGACATGACCTAACATTATACCCCCTCCTACCATGAAATGACATTTTCCATAATTCAAAACAAGGTTAGTGTTAATGCATCTTTTTAGGATCAATCTTAAATGTTCTAGACAATTTTCAAATCCATCCCCAAACACACTAAAATCATCCATGAAGACCTCTATGATGTTCTCTAGATAATCAAAAAATATGCTTACCATACATCTTTGAAAAGTTCCTGGTGCATTGCAAAGTCCAAAAGGCATTCGCCTATATGCAAAGGTACCAAAAAGATAACTGAAAGCAGTCTTATCCTGATCTTCTGGAGCAATGACAATCTGATTATAACCTGAAAATCCATCCAGAAAACAATAGTGAGAATGACTAGCTAATCTTTCCAAAATTTGATTAATAAAAGGTAAAGGAAAGTGGTCTTTTCTAGTGGCTGCATTTAATTTTCTGTAATCTATGCAAACACGCCACCCTGTTTGTGGCCTAGTGGGAATAAGCTCATTCTCAGCATTTCTTACCACAGTGATTCCTGATTTCTTTGGTACTACTTAGACTGGGCTTACCCACTTGCTATCAGAAATGGGGTAGATCACCCCCACACTTAGGAGTTTCAGTATCTCTTTCTTCACAACTTCTATCATAGGAGAATTCAACCGCCTCTGGGGATCTCTCACTGGTTTAGCCCCCTCCTCCATTAAGATTCTATGCATGCAAATGGAGGGGCTAATACCCTTGATGTCAGCTATAGTCCAACCAATGGCCGTTTTGTGCTCCTTTAAGACAGCCACCAATTTCTCCTCTTGTTCTTGGGCGAGTGACTTAGCAATGATCACTGGAAGTGTGTCTTCTCTCCTAAGAATATATATTTAAGATGATCAGGCAACTCCTTCAATTCTAACTCTGGTGCCTGTACAACAGAAGGTTTAGGTGTATTATTATTAATAGGTAATTCAATATAAGATACCTCTTGCTCTTCTGAAGTGGAAGAGAGCTCATGTAAAGCTTCCATTACATCATGAATGTCCTCACTCCATGACTCTCTTGTCTCATCCTTCTTCTCTTCCTGTACACCTAAGCTATGAGTCAATACAGTGTTAAGAGCATCAACATTATTAGACTCAAAAGCTATAGAAATTAAAGAATCAAAAGCATCAAAGGAATGAATAAAGCATGCAGAATGCATATCACTCGGGTATCTCATGGCTTCAAAGATGTTGAATCTGATTAATTCTCCATCAAATTCCATGGTCAATGTCCCTGAGTGTACATCAATCTTTGTCCTAGCAGTCTTCAAGAATGGTTTCCCCTACAAAATAGGAGCAGAGTTGGGGGATTTATCTTCCTCCATTTCCAGCACATAAAAGTTCACCGAAAATACTAGCTTATTCATCTGCACTAACACATCCTCAACAACACCCTTTGGGTATGCGTTAGACCTATCTGTCAATTGAATAATAACACCAGTGGGTTCCAAAAGGCCTAGATGTAAAGATGCATAAATAAAATAAGGCATGACATTTATGGATGCACTTAAATCTAGCATGGCCCTCTCAAACTTTGTGTTACCAATGGTGCATAGTATAGTGAACGTGTCAGGATCCTTACACTTAGCTGGGAGTTTCTTTTTAATCGCAGATGAAACATTTGCTCTCACTTGGACTTTCTCATTTCCTTTCAACTTCCTTTTGTTAGTGCATAATTCCTTTAAAAACTTAGCATATCTAGGTACTTGCTTAATGATATCTAACAAAGGAATATTTATTTCCACTCTCCTAAAGGTCTCTAAGATCTCTTTTTCCACTTCATCTTTCTTAAACTTAGCCAATCTACTAGGAAAATGGGCCTTAGTGTGATATACTTAGGGAATGGTTTAGAGATACTTACCTTAGGCACCTTAGAATTGTGCCCCTTCTCATCTATCTCCTTAGATTTTGGATCTTTTTCTTTAGTAACCGGTGGAGAAGATGTAGGTTCATCTAGCATCTTCCTACTTCTCAATGTAACAACACTAGTATTTTCCCTCGGATTCACCTCTGGTTATGAGGGAAGCTTTCCAGACAATTGGCTTTGAACCTTATTGAGTTCTGTGGCTAACTGCCCCACTTGGTTCTGTAAGTTACTGATGGTGGCCCTTGTTTCTTATTGGAATTGAATGTTATTAGTGGTCATTTGCCTCATTAACTCTTCAAGTGAAGGCTCAGGTTGCCTAGGAACTTGAGCTTGTTGTTGTGGTCTTGAAGGGAAAAGTGCTTGCCTTTGTTGAAATCCTGGAGGTCCAAAGGCTTGTGGTTGATTCTGGGGCTGCTTTCTATAGCTAAAGATGATCCCTCCACCCCAGATTGTATGTATTGGAATAAGGATTGTAGTTTTTAGAAGTTCGGAATATGCCCCTACTGCCTTTGCCTCTTCATTTGTGTCCTTTTGTAGAGTGAGACACATATCAGTGGGATGTCCAGAAGAACAACAAATCCCACAAGCATTCATTGGTGCTTTTCCATTATCTATAAGCCACTGAACCATGGTATTCAATTGAGTTATTTGTTGCAACAAACTAGTCGCTTCTACCTCTTTAACTGCTCTCACTCCGGTGTCATTCCGAGTGAAAAATTGTTGAGAGTTCGCAGCCATTCTGGAGATCAAGTTTCTGGCTTCTTGAGGAGTTTTATTAACCAAAGCTCCTCCATTAGTGGCATCTATCATGTTGTGGTCCATCACTAGTAAACCCTCATAGAAGTACTGAATTAGAAGTTGCTCACTGATTTGATGTTGAGGGCAACTAGCACACAACCTCTTAAACATTTTCCAATAATCATACAATGATTCCCCGTGCCTTTGTTGGATGCCGCAGATTTCTTTTCGAATGGTTGCGGCCTTTGAGGCTGGGAAATATCTATCCAGGAAAGCCCGAGCCATGTCCTGCAATGAATTAATGGATCTGGGTGGCAAGTAGTATTGTCACTCCTCTGCAAAATCTTTCAAAGAGAATGGGAAAGCTCTAAGCTTGACTTGTTCTACTAAAATTCTTGCAGGCTTCATGCTAGAACAAATCACATGTATCTCTTTCAAATGCTTGTTAGGGTCCTCCCCAGCTAATCCATTGAAGGATGGTAAAAGATGGATTAGGCTGAATTTTAGCTCAAATGCCACTTCATTTTCTGGAATTTCTATACACAGGGGTTGTTGGCCCAAGTTTGGAGCTCCCAATTCCCTCAGAGTATTTTCTGCCATCACCACTTCTTCAAATGTCTCTTCAGATATTTTAGAACTTGATAAATCTATATGGCGGGCAGCTTCAATGTCAGCAAGTGTGAATTGGAAGGGAAACTGAGGATGTAAGATGACTTGTTCAAAGTAGTGCCTTAAATTCCTCAATTGCTCATTCACTTCTTCACTGGATATGAACACCTGCAAATCAATCAGAAAGAAAGAATGAAAGTATTAAAAATTGAAACAAAAAAAATAAGAATAAAATAAGAATAAAAATAAAAATAAAAAATAGAGTGAAAAATAGGAAACAAATGAATAGTGCAATTGGACAATTAGTTCGGTGCCAAAATTTGATGAGATACAGATTGATATAAAATTGAGATCAAAATCAGTTGCCAAGTTCCACAAAAAATATAAAAACCTTACAACCAGTTGTAGTTAACAAGGGTCGATCCACAGAGAACTAATTCAATTAACTCTATAAATTGATTCCTAGTTTAAACACTCAAAAATAGTGAATAATAAAAAAGGGTTTTGTTTATTAAAACTAAAAACAGACATTGAATCTAAAGTAATAATAGTAAACACGATTTGATTTACCAATCTGAAGACATTAGTTAAGAGATGGAATCCACCGCTAGATTTATATGATAATGCAAACCCACATATCCTTTATATCAACATGATCAATTATGTTCTTACGTGATCGTGAGATTAATTCTCTGTTTTCCTTAAGTTTTAGTTAATTTAGCAACTGCTCAAATTAATCCCTAATCACTAGTTGGCTATAAAGCAACCGCTCTTATATCCTCCTAATGACATCATTAAAAATTAGAAAACCAATCACACTAAGATCTAATCACACACCAGAATTGAATTACTTAGATCATATATCTCACTAATCATACCACCGCAACCGCACATAGCAATCCTAGTTTTACCACTTTTAAAAATAGCAAAGAATATAAAAACATTTATACCGAATTAAGAACAGAAGCATATGAATAAGAACATAACTGTATTGAATATAAAGGAATACGAATGATTCACATTATCATAACTAGGGTTTCATCTTCCCTTAACCAAATAAGAAGTTTAGCCACACATGACAAATTCAAAATCAACAGAAAAACTAAAGAAAGTCATCACCAAGAACACAAGTGTAGAAGGAAAACTGGATATCAAACTGATTTCTAATGAACACGATTGGTTGATCTCTGATAATTCATACCCGAATCCTCAATCTTCGATTCAACCTTTCTCTCTCAGTTCCTTCATGGCTTGTAGTCCAGAGATCTCTTTTTGAACCCTAGGCAACCCTATTTATAACTTTGGATACCTAGTGCATCATTAGAATTTGTATCTGGCTTCCTAATTCGCAGACACGGGTCGTGTCATATGACACGGCCCACCTCGTGTCTACCTCTGTACATCAATTGAGCCTCAGCTTGCGAAGACACAGGCCGTGTCAATTGACACGGCCTACCCCGTGTTTGGCTCTATCAACAGGTTTCCACTTATTTTAAAAGTCAGAGGAGGACACGACCCACCCCGTGTCATGGGACACAAGCCGTGTCAGTTGAATTCACCAATTTCAGCCCAAATTCTTCACAAAAGCTCTTCTTTCATTGCTTCAAGAGGTAACATTAATCTTCATGAATCTTTAGCTCTTTCTTCAATTGGATATCAAGCCTGGTTTGAGGCTAATGGACTCCATCATTCAAAGGTTTCCTAAAAAGTGCAATTCAATTATGAGCATTTATAAATACATTTAAGCAAAGCTTCACAATAAGATTCTAATTAAGCTTGATATCAGAAACTTAGCTAAATGATAATAATTAAACACAAATAGAATCCAATTGAATCAATTATAAGGAGCTCAAGATATGGGAATAATCAATAGATCAGCATATTAATTTAATTCCTTAGGTTTAACTTAACTTAAGGAAAAATAATAGAGCTTAAATGATAGTTAATAGTGTTTAGCAAGTTATTGAAAAATGAATATAATGACTAAATGAAGTCTTATAATTTTCTATAACATTTATGAAAGTTAAAAAACTCAATTATGAAAGATAAAAGCATTCCTAAGAGATACAACACTTCCAATAAGTTATGAAAGTCAAATGAGCTTATCCCTTTTTCTTTCTTCCACCGTCTTTGACTTCCAACTAGTCCTTTCTTACTTTTCTTCATTCATTCACGTAACTAACAATAGCATAAAGATAAGGAAGAGAAAAGTAAAGAAAAGAAAGAAGAGGACGAAGAAGGAAAAAGAGAAGGAACTAAGGAACTAGAATACCATCCACTAAGGAGTATAGGTAGGGGTTGTTGTTTAATTTTACTAAACTTTATCCTTCTTTATTTTTCTTGAATTTTTACACGGAAGGATTGAATGAAATTTTTTCATGAATCTATATAAGGAAATGGTTGTACACTTATATGTGTGGATGTGTCATTGATGAGATATGTATACAACCAATAGAGTTTGATATTGATAATGTATAGAACACCATATGAGGATTTTATTACTGTACTATATGGTTTATAATTTGAATAGATGTTTATAGTGTTGTTGTTGATATGGTGAATGAAAAAATGGCAGAAAATGGTTGTTACTGGTGTTTCTGGTGCAATTTCGTGCTTGCTAATCAATTAGACTGAGAGGTCTAATCGATTAGACCAAGAGGGCTAATCGATTAGGCACTTCTAGAATGCAATTTTTAGTGAGCTAATTGATTAGACCGAAAGAGCTAATCGATTAGGCTTTTCTAGAATTGTCATGTTCTGTATGCTAATCAATTAGACCTAGAGAGCTAATCAATTAGGCTATTCTAGAATGACATAACTTTAGGTGCTAATCAATTAGTCAAGGAACCTAATCGATTAGCAGAGTCCAAAATCAAAGTATTTGTGGATAATACTATACAGAATGATGAGAATTGATTAGGTACACCAAATGAAATGACTTAGACTATGAATGTGCACCTTGTATACTTGTGAATTGACAAATTTGTGCACATAGTTCATTTATGCACATGATATATTTACGAAGTGATTATCTAGTGCACTTAGTATGATGCAAATTGAAAGTATTTTGGACTTGATTTATGTGTGCACTTAGTATAAATTGAATTGTACACTTGCTAAAATTATAAGGCGTACTAGAATTGTATTGCTCCTTTGAAATATTAAGTTGAGCTAGTATTAGAATTTAAAGTTATAAGTGCTCAAAAAATAAGACATACTGGACATTTTCCTTAAAAAGGGGAGGGAAATGATCTTTATTTGTTATTCCCATATGATGGGTAACCCTCTGAATTGAATAATTGATCTTTGGCATTAGTGAGTTTTGGAAACGATCTTGTATGGGGGGAGGGGATCCAAAATTCTAGTTATGAATCATGGAAATGACCCTCTATGAGGAAGGTGATCCTTAATTCATATAAATTCCTCATTAGTTTCCTCAGCCATAGTTTCCCTCATTAGTTGGAATTAGGGTTACTCGGGATAGTTCTATGTAACAAAAAGAGATTGTTATAAATAGGTTGAAGTACACTAACCTGAAAGTAGACTATCATCCAGTATATTGGTAGTGTGAAGCTCAAATTCACTCTCTACCTTCAAAATAAAGAACCCCGGGTTATATGAGGTGACCCTACCTATTAAATTACATTGATATGGGTTATGAGAATGAGTTTAGAAAGATGATAATTAAATGAGCACTAGCATGAAAATTATAAAAGAATGAATTATGATGAAAATGTTATTGATAAAGATCACAGAATTGATATGAGATTATGAAATTATTATAGTGATGTTGAATTGAAACTCATATATGAATGTTTATGGTATATGTAACCTATGATCTTTTGGTATTGAATGATTATAAATTATTTAGTAATGGTAATAAATGATTCTCTACCTCGGGAAGAGAAATGACATGTTTTGACTTTTGTCACATTTTTTATGTTATATTTTATATATTGAAATGATTTTCCCTGAAGCAGTTGAAATTATTGTGATGTCAGTATGTATGTTAGAATTACTGAGAATTATAGAATTCTCACCCCATGAATTTGTATTTCCATGATAATTTCAAGAAAAGAATCATTTGCAAAGTGAGATGAAGAATATGGATGTCTTCTCATCTAGATTATAGTTTTGTTTCTATTTTGTACTATAGATTATATATAGTTTATAAGAATTAGTGCCTTAAAGGGCCTAGTTTGTATATATTGTACAATGATGTACAAGTTTGTATAAATGAAAATTTTAGTTATATGTATATTATATTTCCCTCACCAGGCTCATATTTTTATTTTTTTATACACATCATAAATATATTACAGAGAATAATATTAGTTTAGTTGTGACGTCCCTAATTCTAATTGCTAATGTGTAATTTCAGATATACTACTAGTATTAGTTTTAGAACGTTATACAAGCAGAGTAAGCAACAATTCTTATGATGAAGATTAGAGGACTGAGACCCTTGCGGGTTAGAGGGTAACATTGAGGGCCTTGGAGTAAAGGTTCGATCAGTTGGAGGAACGATTTGATCGACTGGATGGATGCTTCGACGATCTAATCAACTAACTTAATGCTCTGAGCATAGGCTCAAATAGAGATCAGAATAGCGACAGGAGACTTACTCAAGATGATACTATTTGTAGACAGCCCTTCGACAGACCTAGTCTTGCACATGGGCATAGATGTGAGGCCTACCTTGAGGAGTTAAAGGAGGACAAGGAGTTCAATAAGGAGCTGATGAGAAATAATAAACCTAGGAGACGAGACCATGATATGGATAACAATGAATTCTGGTTGAAGGTAAATATCCCAAATTTTAATGGCAATTTAACTATTGAAGGTTTTTTGGACTAGTTGGCAGATATAGACAAATTCTTTGAATACATACAAATTCTTTGAATACATGGATATTCTAGAAGACCAAAGGATGAATCTCGTTGTATGTAGACTGAAAGGTGAAACGTTGGCTTGGTAGGAAAGATTGTAGTTCAAAAGGAGGCATGATGAAAGGGCACCAATGAGGACCTAGCACATAATGAGGTAGTTACTAATCAATGACTTTCTGCCTCAGGATTATGAGAATATCATATTTCAATAGTATCAGAGGTGCAAATAGGGTCAGAGGTTTATCCACAAGTATACTATAGAATCTATGGGGTTGGCAGAGAGGAATGATCAAATCGAGATAGAAGTACAACATGTAGTGCGATACTTGGATGGATTAAAGTTGTCTATCAGGGACATAATTAGTGTACAAGTGGTGCGATCCTTATCAAAAGTGAAGAATATGGCTTTGAGGGACAAAGTAATTTTGCAGGAAAAGAGAAAGTCAAATTACTCCTGAAGGAACTATGGTGGTGACTTTTATAGAGTAGCCACTAATAGGGAAAAATCATTAATGACACCCCTACGCACATTAATCAGTATGAGGAGGAGAATACAATGAGAAGATAGAAGGTTGTAGAAGCAAAAGAAGCACTAAAGACGTCGAATCCCTATGCAAAATCAATCCTTGGGAGATGTCTCTAGTGCAATCAACCTGGTCACAAGCCCAATATCTGTCTAGTCAAGAAGATGGTCAATATGGTTGAACAAGAAGAGGAGGATGACTGGGTTGAGTTTGATCCAGATGGGGACGAAAATGAGATTGTGTAGAAAACTAATGATGATGGCCAGAGTTATATGGTGAGGAAGCTAATTTTGACACCAAAGTAGGAAGATCAAGCCCAATAGAATCAACTCTTCTGGACCTGGTACACTATCGCTAATCGATTGGTTACTATAATTATCGATAGTGGTAGCTATGAAAATATTACTGGCAAAGATGCTATAGAGAGCATGGGCCTCAAGATAGAGAAGCATCCTAACCCAATTGGATTAAGGCAGCTAATAAATTCATGCTACTGAACGCTATAAGGTACCTTTTTCCATTAACAAAAACAAGGACATAGTATATTTTGATATTGTTAATATGGATGCTTGTCACTTGTTGTTGGGTAAACCTTGGTAGTTTAATGTTGCAGCTCAACATGATGGGAGAGAGAGCACTTGTAATATGGAGAAAGATGGCGTGAAGTTTCATTTACTGCCCATGAAAAGAAATTTGAAAACCAAAGCTTCTAAAGTGAAAGGGCAAAATTTCTTAACAATCACTTATTTTGGTGAGATAGAGACTACTGTTAAGGAGTCCAAGGAGGTGCATGTCTAATGTGGATTTTTCGCAAGCACACAAATTGTTCAAGTAATAAATTAAGATTGTTCCCACAGAAAATGATATGGTTACTAACTCTGATGGCAATATCAATTATCTAAGTGATTAAGAATGATAAATAAAATGAAATTCAAAAGGAAAGATAAAAGATGAACTAATAAAGCAAGTAAACAAATTGAAAAGGATAACATTCAACCAAGTTTTAAAGGCCTAGGATTAGGGAATTCACTACAATACCAGTATGATGAATATAAACTCTATCTTTACTAATGATCAATTATATTCTTAAAGGTGATTTGTCCTAAATTATTTAAAGCTCAATATCTTGGCACTAAAAATGTGTTAAAACCCCCATTAATCTCATTCTCATGACAATTAATTAAGTTAAAAGTCATTAAGTTCAATGATAACCATTTTGTTCCTCGAAATATTCAAGTCTATCTCTAGGTCTCAATTCTTAAGTTCAATTATCAAATTATCTAATAATTAGATTTTATCTCTCGACCCTTTACCTAATACCTAAGATCATGTAAATATGGTATGCAACATACCATAAGCATTAAGCACACTAAGAATGAATCAAGAATAATAATTTTCATTAATAAAGAATTAAGTCAAGTATTCAACATAGAAGAGTAAAGAGTTACATGCTAATCCTAGAAATAAAAAAATTAGCCACACATGGCCGCTGTAATACAAACAAGAACAATAAATGAAGAAACAATAATGATTCTATCTAAAAAAATAGGAAACAAAAGGAAGAAGAATAATGCCTCATTTCTCCTTGAAGTTGTCTTCAAACCCTTGCCTTCAATCCTTGGTGAAAAAGCTGCCCAATTTCTTCATTCTTGCTTTACTTATAGGAGATTTAACCTAACGTAGGTGTATCTTATACTAAATCTTTTTAATTAGTCCCCAAGTAATTCTATAATTGGCTCCTAAGTAATGAAAAAATATGATTGGATTTAGAAAACCAAATTTGAGAAACTTAATCACTTTAATTGGTCCCTAAGTAAATTCCAATTTAGCTTGTATTAGGACTTAAGATGCCTAAATTTCCCTCGACTCAAGTTTTTAAGTTGCTAAGGGTTGAAAACCTTTAAAATAACAGCACCTCACACTCTCTTCCCTTATGGTCTTGGCCTCCACATACGAAGGGGGGGGGGGGGAGCGTGTGCCACACTGACTTAGAACTTTAGCAAGGTCCTGACACACCGAGGTGTGTAGTTTTCCAATTAAAATGGGGAAGGGTCATGTGGATCTTTGGAGGATGATTTTCCCTTTGTGATCCTCATGAAAGTTGTAGTTCTCCTTCTTATATTTCTAACGCCACTAGAATTACTTCATTTCGACCTTCGTAGCTCAAGTTACATCTATTTTACCATAAAAATGTTGATAACTTCGCAAATCATGTTGATCTTCTTTCGAGATCAACTCCCTTGCAATTGATTCAGTCAAGTCTTCATAGAACCACATCAAAACACCCCTGTTGGACCTAAAATCAAAAAGAAAGGACAAACTCAAATTACCAACAATGATTTTATAAATATACAATTAGAGTGACATAAATTCTCACAATATTCTTCTCAATTCAAATCAAATCAAGCACAAGATGTATGCATCTCATTAACACATCAACGCCTTGATACTGAAATAGGTGCTAACAATTGAGTAAGGGCCAAAGGAAGTTGAGTTTCTAGAGGCAATGAATCCATTGCTTAAAGAGTTTAGTGAGGTGATGCCAGAAAAAGTGTCAGACGACTTACCTCTTATAAGAGATATATAGCACCAAATCAATCTAATTCCTAGAGCAAGCCTACCAAATCTACCTCATTACAAGATGAGCCTAAAGGTAAGTGAAGTTCTGAAGGCATAAATGGAGGAGGTCTACGTGCCCAGCTTTACTGACACCAAAGTAAGGTGGAAGTTACAGAATGTGCGTAGATAGCTATGTCACCAACAAAATTACAGTTGGCTATTGATTTTCGATCCCTAAGTTGAATGACATGCTTGGCATGTTGCATGGTGCTAAGGTCTTTTTGAAGATTGATCTTTATAGTGGGTACCATAAGATTCAAATCAAACATTGTGATTTGTGGAAGATAACCTTCAAAATTAAAAAAAAAGGCTTATAAAAGTACCTTGTGATACCATTCAAACTGGAAATGCCCTTGACATCTTTACGAGGCTGACGAATTTGGTACTGAAACCTTTTAATGGCAAGTTTGTGGTTGTGTACTTTGTTGATGTCCCTATTTATAGTAAGATAAAAGATGAATATATACGACATTTATGAGTGGTACTAACAATTTTGTAGAAAAATAAGTTGTATGTTAATTTGAAGAAGTGCGCAGTTTCATGACAAATAAGTTGTTGTTCCTGGGCTACGTGGTTAATGCAGATTGGATCCAGGTGGAAGAAGAAAAGGTTCGAGCTATCAGAGAATGACTTGTCCCAAAAATTGAAACTAAAGTAAGGCGTTTCTATGGCTTGGCAACATTCTATAGGCGCTTTATTAGGAATTTTATCACTATTGCATACCATATTATAGAGTGCTTGAAAAAGGAAGATGTTTTAATAGAGTGAAAAAGTTGCTACCAGTTTTGCAATTTTGAAGGAGAAATTGTGTACTGCTCTTGTTTTGTCGTTACCAGACTTTGACACTCTGTTTGAAGTTAAGTATGATGTCAGTGATGTGGGAATCAATATTGTTCTTTTTCAAAGTAAGAAAACCAGTGGCTTACTTCAGTGAGAAGCTCAGGGACACTAGACACAAATGGACAACTTATGACAAAGAGTTCTATTCTATTGTGCGTGCTTTGAAGAGTTGGGAGCATTACTTGGTTGGCCGAGAGTTTATTCCATATTCAGATTATGATCCCCTTAAGTATATGAATAGTAAAAAATGAATCAGGAAGATATACATGCTAGGTAGTCCAAATTCTTATAGAAGTTCCCTTTAAAATGGTGCATAAAGCAAGTGTGTAGAATAAGGTAGTAGATGTATTGAGCAGGCATGCAAATTTGCTATTTACTATAAGGCAGGAAGTTGTGGGGTTCGATGCTATATGAGAACTGTATGAAACCTATGATGACTTCCATGATGTATAGGAGAACTTTGCGACTAACCAAATTATGGATGGTTTCCATGTACTCATGGCTTTCTTATAGGAGGCAATCAACTTTGCCTTCCTAAGTTGTCATTGAGGGAGAAGGTAATCAAAGATTCGTACAGGGTAGGTTTTGCAGGTCACCTAGGCTATGACAAGGCCATTGCTATTGTTAGAGAGAGATTCTATTGACCACACTTGAGGAGAGATGTGACCAAGTTTGTGCAAAGATGTTATATTTGCCAAATTGCTAAGGGACAATCATAAAATACTAGTTTATATATGCCTTTGCCTATTCTAGAAAATATTCAAAAGGATTTGTCTATGGATTTTGTGCTTGGTTTGCCTCAAACACAAAGGGGGGTGGATTATGTTGTTGTTGTTGATAGGTTCTCCAAGATGACACACTTTTGCAAGAAGATATCGGATGCAAATGGAATAGATAAAATTTTTTCATGGAGGTTGGTCATCTACATGGTGTGCCTAAAACAATCACCATCAAACCGACATAATAAGTTCCTTGATCATTTATGGTGGACTTTATAGAAGATATTTAATTCATCTTTGAATTATAGCAGCATCGCTCATCCTTATACAAATGGCTAGAAGAAGCTGTAAATAGAACTCTTGGTAATCTGAGTCGAACCATTTGCCGAGACAAATCAAAGTAATGGGGCATTGCATTAGCTCAAACAGAGTTTGCTTGCAATAATGATGTTCACTTTGCCACAGGAAAGTGTCCATTCTATATTATGTACACAAAGGCACCACAACATGATATTGATTTGACTAAGCTGCCTAAAACAACAGAAGTTAGTGCAGTTACAGAAAACTTGGCAAATCAGAGTGGCTGGATGTGTACAGGCTGAGGTGAGACAAAAGTTTGAACAAGCTAATGTTGATACAAGAAGGTAGTAGACTAACACTGCAAAAAAGCAAGTCTTTGGCATTAGGGATCAAGTAGGGTGTTTCTTCGAAGGGAATGATTCCCCATTGAAATCTACAACAAGCTACAACTTAGGAAGTACAGATCGTATCAAATTCTAAAGAAGATTAAAGACAATGCCTATGTTGTTGGACTACTAGTGCTGTAGGTATATCTAAAACATTCAATGTGGCAATATTTATCCATTCCATTCATCATATGAGCCCTTGTACCCAGATGTTCCATCGAGGTCAAGCTTTTCCTAATTAGAGTGGATTGATGTGGAACATATAGCTGCAAATTATTTAGAATGAATGGATTGCTATAAAACAAAATGGGCAGCTCAACTTTAAGCGTAACTTTTGACCTGAGCGTCAGAATCAATATTATTATATGTTAATGGAAAGCCCAAAAAGAGAATGTCGATGTGGCAATTAGGCTTACCATGTGGAGGTCATTTTGTGCCAAAAAAAATGCTATTTCGACACTGTTTCTCCTATTTTTCTATTTTCACTTTAACTTTTGCCATTTATTTTGTAATTTGCAGCTCTAATTAGGTTTAGCCGCTTTTAGATAATTTCATTTTGTAGTCTTTTGAACATTGCATTCTGAATAAATATTTCTCCAAATTTTGTCTAACCTTGTGTTATTGTTTTCACACTTATCTTGTTGCGTCACATTGCTCCTGCAAATGGGAGTAGCTTCCTCCACAAATCCAACTCTTATAAGTGGGAGTAACTAGAACCTAGGAAGCATGGATACAGATATGAAACATGGATATGATATGACACGGATACGTTGATTTGGCAAAAATTTAAAGAATAATTGAAAGATATATAGACATAAAGTATCTAAAATTATCAAAGTATCCAATACAATATATATCGGATATTGGTATGACAATCATTTTGTAGTATTGATGCTACATAGATTAGAACTCCAACTTTGGCAAATGGCTTCAGCTTTGTAGCATAGATCTTGAAAATAGGAGCAACTAACAACGCTTGCTTAAATTTTTTTTAAAGCACATTCACAAAATAGATAATACTACCACTTCAAAAGGATTTAAAAAATGATTTTTTATAAAAAGAAAAAAGAAAACTAGTAGGACTTCAAAAACCATGAAAACACAAAAGGGTGCAAACTGAAGCAGAGAAATAATGGAAAAAAAAGGGAGAAAATGGAAGTGGGTGATGAAGCAAAATCATAAATTTGGAGAGGGGTGTTGATCTAGCTAGCCAAGCTTGACGGAGGACCAGTAGACATTTGTGGATGGTGAATATGATGCATTGGACCTATCATAGTGGAGGGTGACAGAGGAGTAGAAGAAGTTGAAGGTAGATAAAATAGAGGCCAAGTGTGAAGAAGGTGATGACGGAGCTAGTGAAGTGGTTGGCCGTGATGGAGAGGAATTAAACTGGGAGTGATTAGCAATATAAACTAATTAGGGGGTCAGCATTTGGAAAAATACTAAATAATAATATACAATAAACAAGGGTCAAAATATAAATACAAACAAATGTCAAGTTACCGAATAATCAAGTTCCAAGTGATGGATGCCTATCGTTGATCAATTTTTCTTTCTAATCAACGACTATAATGAGCATCGATGCTCCTTTGACAATGGTAAGCATGGTAAAATGACCCTTCAATTTTATCAAAACCAATATATATATTTAGAAGGGTTTGATTAATATTATAGGAAGGAAAGGAGAAGAAGGGATACAATAAAAAACAAAATAAAAAAAGGAAGAGAAAAATAAAAGAGTTATCACTCCTCTTACTTAGTATCATCTAATTGGAAAAGAATTGATGATTCACTTCCTTTGTTTAATTTCATCACGGAAAAGAATGGAATTACGTGTAAATAAATAAAAATGTATATGAATATGCGGTGGGGCATACAGAATTGCTTATCTTCCCTTCCTTTCCATCCCTCAACCAAAGGATACAAAATATGAGTTCCACGAAAAATGCATTCATCCAAATCTTTTCCTTCCTAAATATCAAACAAGGATTGGGTCCAATCCCTCCCCTTTTTTTTTCTTTATTTTTCACTCAAAATTAGTATACCAAACAGACCTGTAAAATTAATAATTTGCCTTTACCTTAAATAAAGATAACCTTTCTTTATCTTAAAAGATATTACATTTTTGTAAAGCTTTCTTTAGAAGCAACTGATTACGCAATTTCAAATCGAGTACTAGTTTAAATTTACACAAATTGTCATCTCTATACTCTTTACCGACAACCATATTAAATTATGCTAAAGCCAATATCCTGCCATCAATGCTGACAAACAATAAAATCCATGTGTTTGAGAAACCCTTTTAGAAATTATTATAATTTTAAATTATTTTAATTTAAATGATTCAGAATTAGCTTTTGTCGTGAATAATATTATTTTAATTATAATTTGATAAAATTTAAAACTATGTCCTTTTGGTGGCTACTAGGGTTTGCATTCAAAACCTTTAATAACTATTAATAAATTGATAAATTTTATCAATTTAAATGATTCAGAAGGTCTTGGTTAACAAAATGTTTTTGTTGAAATACAAATGATGGAAAGGTATTCTATTTTGAAGTCTTAATTAAGAAGGTTGGCCAATGGTTCTGGATGAGAAAATGAGTGATCAATATGTGGATTGGAGTTCAAGTTCCTAAAGCCCAGGTAGGCAAAAATCTGTAAAAGAGATGATAGGGTGAATGTTTGAATGTATTTTGACGATTGAGTCAACAAGATTGAACAACAGTAAGAGTATTAATAAATTGAGACTATCAAGTTCATAATCAATACCTGAGGGATGAAACCCCTATGATAGGTGCATGGTGATCATTGGTTATAACAAGCCATGCTTACCTATTATGTCAATGGCCTTTACTTAACACGTTAAGGCAGAGTGGATGAATTGGGTGGATTCAACCTTCTGAGATTGGCCTGGGCTGAGCACGACTGGAAATAAAAAGTTCTTTTATTATTTGGTAGACAAAAGTTGAGGGAAAAAGAAGGTTATTTTTTTACAAGGTCAGACATGTTACAAACTTAAATAAAAATTCACGGTGGCATTTACTGATTACTTATTAAGAGAGATTGTTAGCCTTAATCAAACTTATTAGCTGAACCAAGCCCATTGACTAAAAAAGGTAATTCATTACAATCAAGAAGGAAAGACATCCTTGGCTTTCTGATAGCAATACATTTCACAGGCAAAAAAAAAAAGAGTGATATATGTATGTCTATGCTTATTAAATTAAGCATAGTAGACAACGAAGTTTGTAGAATTAAAGGTGTTCTGGACCGGGTTACGAACCCAAAGAGCTAGAGCATTCCAACCCGTAAGGCTTGCACCTGAGCGTATAGTGGACATGAAGTAGCCTAAATGTTAGGCGTAACGATAAGAATAATTTTTTATCATATCTCGTACAAGCAGACAAGTAAAGACAAATGAGTAACAGTCTCCACAGCCCTGTCCACATGATCCTGTCACCCACAATCCTATCTCCAACGATCGTGTCGCCACGATCCCAAGTAGCTGCATTCAACATGCAATGAATGCTCAAACACCACATACCATAAAACACTCACATAAATACAGTAAGCAAAAGAAACATGGTATGAGCTAAGTCCCAAAACCTCACTATATTCTCCTTGTGCACCTACTGACTTGAGTGTCAGAGTGTTTTTTGCAGGTACCTACCCCTCGCCCGTTGCCATTGTAGCTGCGCTATGGAGGAGCTCATCATTTTGTACCTACACAAGTAAACCTTAGAAACTAATTCTAAACATTGGTACCGTCTGTAGGAAGACTGAAATTTCTACTCCCAACACCACCTTAAAAAGCTCCCACTATTATCACTAATATAGTGAACACAAGAAGGAGACAGACATCAACCAACCAGAATCGCGTCTCCGCTATGCATAAACTTCCTTCTTCGAAATGCCGCCTGATGTCTAACCTTGTGGCTCACCAGCCAGTGGTAGAGTCGGTCATAGCCTGCCTAGAACCTAAACAGAACGGGTAAGAAACTTCTTTTACTAGAGAGAATTTCCCCTCTCCTTCCCTAAGGATTTCGGCTAGGCATCACCTTGGCCCTTAGAGAGCACCCTTCAGGGGCGCTGGGCAATGAGTGTCGGTTCTGCAACGCCTTGGTGATCAAATGGAAAATGAAATTTAGTCTCGTTGGGGCAATGATTGATCACTAGGAGCTGTCTATAGCAAAACTGCTCTCCTTGGTTAGACTCCAGGATGAAAGGATTCACCGTCAAGATGAGAGAATCCAAAACCAGGAGAAGGCTACTAACCAGGGCGATGAAGCGGAGAACCATTCCTTATTTAGGAACCATGAAAATAGAAAAGACCACTACTAGTGCAATGACCGCCAACTAGAGAACTCTAGAATCACAAACCTCTATTGTCAGCCTGAACCTGTCCACATAAGAGAGCAGGCACACACTGTAAGGGCATGATATCACAAAACCAACATTTCTCTAACAAACTGATGACCTATGGGATCCTAAAAGACTTCAAGTATCCTGCTAATATCGAAGCTTACGATGGGACCACGAATCCTCAAGAACATGTGGATGCTTTCGTGTCTGCACTCTTGTTTGTTGGAGGAGATGACTTTCTCATATGTCGTGCTTTCCCCTTGTCTTTAAAGAAAGCTGCCTTGAGATGGTTTACCACCTTACCTCCGAGGTCCGTGGATAACTGGGGAGACCTGCCCTCGAGTTTTTTCTTACACTTCACTACTAGCAAAGTGTAGCCTAAATCCATTTCATGTCTCTCCTAGATAAGGCAAGGAAAAGAAGAGTCTCTCAAGGACTTTATATCCCAGTTCATCAAGGAAATCGTGATTGTGCGTGGTTGGGATGAGAGACTAGAACTGTTCTACATCAGGGAAGAACTTTGTCTGAGAGAATTTTCTTTCTCATTGGTAAAAAAAGAGCCCAAGACTATGCCCGTGCTGATAAATATATCAACGCTGAAGACGTTCTTCGAGCCAAGAAGCATCATGACAAAGAAGATGCTAAGCCAAGATCTTGGGAGCAGCCGAATCAGAATAGGAGGAATCCAAGGCCACCTCTCATGGGGAAGTATGACAATTACACTCCTCTCAACACACCACAGGCTTAGATCTACTAAGAAGTCATGAACCCAAACCTCTAGGATGTACCTAGGCCTCCCCCTAGAAGAAACTTGCGTGGAGAGACACATCCAAGTATTGCAAATGACATAATGGTCCCGGTCACAACACGAAGGATTGTACCAACTTTTGAGATGCCATCGAGTCCCTCATCCGAGATGGGCATCTAGGCCGATATGTTCGAAAGGCCTAGAGCAACCAGAGGATGGGTCATTACAGAAAATGGAGCTATAGCCCCCAGAGTCCCTTTCTTTCCTATTAGAGAAGACATTCTCTTATGAGAAATGACAACCCTAGCCCACGCTCACCTTGGGATAATGCTCGTGATCAAGATAAAGCACGGTCGCAGGACAACAACCAAGAGAATAATCACCACCATGAAGTAACCTGCATAATCATGTAATGCCTTGTAATCGTTACTTTTGCTATGTAATTGATATTTTTGCATATATGTGAATTAGTGTTTCTTCACAATTGTTGTCTCATCTCGAAGCCAGTACCTCGGTTGCGACCTTGAGTCCAGAAGTACTTAGGTTCATTAATATTTATAGCCAGTATTTCAGTAGTGACCTCAAGTCCCTAGATGCTTAAGCCTATCATAACCCATAAGGTCACCATACCTTAGTGAGGTCCAAGGAATACAAGGTCCAAAAGGATCAACTATTCCGAAATCTTTACATGTAGGCTAAACTAGAGAATCCACTTGAACACCCTCTGAGGTCAAGTAGAGCATTCAAGGGTTTTCACTCATGCACATTTGAGCTTCACCTTAACCCATAAACCCACCATAGTTTATAGAGGTTAACCTTATTTATACTTGACGGCCAAATAGGGGAATCCACTTGAACACCCTCCGAGGTTAAGCAGTGCATTCAAGGGTTTTCACCCGTACCCTTATGACTTAACCTTAACCCATAAATCTACTATAGTTTACAGTGGTTAAGCATAATCGATCGTTGCCCAAGATCGTGGACACCATACCCAGAGGCTTCCATGTCACGTGCATTATACAAAGCCAACCACTGAGATTCGAGTTTCGGACTCATCTTGGCTAGCAAAATGCATGTTCATCTAGTTAAACGAACCCAACCATTTAGATTTGAGTTTTGAACTCATCTTGGCAGGCAAAACGAGTGTTCATCCAATTAAATGAACACAACCATTGAGATTCGAGCTTCAGACTCATCTCAACTAGGCAAAATGAGCCTTCGTCAATCTGATAGAGCAGCTATCGAGGTTAAGTGTTAAACCCATCCTGGTAATTTACATACCAAGATCGAGCGTCAAACCCACCTCTGCAAACACAAAATAATCATCGGGATCAAGCGTTGGCCTCATCTTGGTAGAAGAAACATACAACAGAAAACATTTAGAAGAAGCTCAAGTTTATTATTATTCACATTCCATACATCATCAATTTTATAAGAAGAGCTTGCGAGTAGTCCTCTCACAAAGAATGCCTTTTGAATGAAGCTAAGAAAGTTGCCTAGCCAGTTAATGATGATGGTCAAGCGCCTACCACAACCGCCTCAACGGATCCTCAAAGTGCAAGCGGACAACCACCTCTTCCTTGATCAAAGTGAAGATAGGTCTCATGAGCCTACACTTCCTAACCACCCTTGCGCACCCACGGTAGGGTAGTAGTTAGGGGCGCAAAGGAAAAGGACAGTGTAACTTATCTATGCCTCACAGGAACTAAAGACAAAAGCTCCAAGCCTTTCTAGTGGAAGTAGAACCTTACCCCACTATTACACACTCCTAGAAGAAAAGGACTTTTGCTGCTAAGAGATGGGTTGACCAAGATGCATAGGGCAATTACTTAGTCCTCACCAGACCATTACACTTGGAAAAAATGCCTTCGCTAGCAAGACACGCAAGATAAAAGCAAACACCTTTAAAATTTTGGTGAAGAAGAGGAAAATGGTCTTAAAAAGGGATATGACTCTCCACGTGCCCACAAGAGGCAGGAAAGGAGCCATTCTCCAAAAAAAAATCCACCTTCGAGCACAACCAAAAAATGAAAGGAACAAGTGACAACCCCACTGCAAATATTCTCCATTTATAGAGGGAATAATGCATTCTGATTGGCTCCCAAAAAGGTAAAATTGCTACATGTTTGAAGTCATGTTTAATTGTTCCTTGACTATAATTGGCCATTAAGGCAGCAGGCAGTTGAGAAACAGAGTGGAAACTTCTATCACATTTAAACAACCTTACTTCCCAATAAATTTAAAGCAAGTTCCCCAAGCAAGCACAGACTACTACAAATTACAGAGCAAAGGTTGCTAAAAGGACACAAAATTCAAAGTCTTGCCACCGAGATCGAGCGTTGGACCTATCCCAGTGAATTACGCGAGCAGAATTGGTTAAGTGTGAAGTCAACACCGAGATTGAGCATCAAACTCATCTCGATGCTGCAAAGGCAAAAAATTCAACAAGCATGAAAGTGACACCAAGACCGTCATTATAAAAGAGCAAATATTAGAAGAATAAAATGCTCGAGACCGAGATTTGTCCAAATACATAAATGAAGCCCCATATAGGAGGCAAAGGAAAAATAAAACTTGGACATCAGAAAATGAGGCTTTGACCATCCTAAGTCTCCACCGCCTACGTCCCCTCAATCTAAGCCACCTCAGTCTACACAGCCCTGACCACAACCACATTGGTCCCTTCTTGTCTAACCTCTGGTGCTACTTCTATCCTTTCCCCATCTTTTGCCTTGGAACCTTCTTGGTCATTTGGGGCAGGCACTAAAACTGCCATGTCCATAATCCGACCATCCTAGACCTCCTCTAATACACCGACCCCTTTTTCGTTAATGCCAAAGTTAAGAAGGCGGAGTTGGCTAAGGGCGTTCTCAAAAGCCTCATCCGCGGGCGTTGACCAACCATCTACTATTTAGTCAAGTTCACCCTGTAAAAGTTTGTATTGAGCTCTAGCAATGGTGAGGGTAGACTTGATCGAGGTACATCCTCCCGAGCCATTGCTTGATTAAGCTGGACCTGAAGATTATTGGTTGCAGCAACCTTGATCCAGAGTGCCTTCACCTCGACAACTAAAACTTAGAGAGAGGGAACATTGGTAAGATCTACAAAAAGGCAAGAAACCTCAACACAGAGTTTATCTAGTTTAGAGATATGTGACTTGAGTTACTCATCCTTCTGGTTTACATCTGTGATGGCTTGGGTGAGCTGTCTATCCTTCTCGACAAGGTCCAGCTCAAGTTTTTTCTTTTCACCTCGAAGGGCATTGAGCTCTTTCTCTAAGCATGTAACCTCTTGCATTGACCCATATGCCTTCTCTGTAAATCGAAGGGCCAAGACAATGCACAAACTCCGAAGTTGGGCCTCGCGAAGGATCTTCTCCACGTTATGCTCAGCAAGTGACCATCAATAAAGCACACAGGGTCAGCCCCCCGAGTCCGTACTGATCATAATGTAAAGAGATGCAGAGTCACCCTAAACCTTCGAACACCTTCAAGCCTTGGGCCAATTAAAACCCCTCCTACTTCAAGCTCCTCCGAAATGCCCTCGATTACTGGCCTCTTCCCTCTGTCACCCTTGCTACTCTCTGCCTACCTTTTCTGGGGTTGCAACGGCTATATAGGAAAGCTTGATTCAACATCTCAAACCCTAATAACCGGGGCAGATGGAGAAACTACCACGGCCAAAGGAGGAGGGACCACACTACTCGAAGGTAAAAGGATAGCAACAGTCACCCCTTAAGTAGTCGTTAGGGCCTGAGATCCTAATACCTCACCGCTCTTGGCCGCCTACTTCTCAGCCAAGTGCCAAAATTTGGACAATGGAGCCATGCTTTTTGTAAGCAAAAATGAGAAGCGTTACAACACTTGAGCAAATTCATGCAAGAAGGCAAGTATAAAAGAAAAATATGCAGGACAAGTTACCTAATGTGGCCTTTACGGAATCAGCGAACTCATTTAAGACATCCTTGCAGGAGATAACCCCCTTCTCTATAGCCCAATCAATCAAAAACTCTAGAACCCAGGCCTCAGAAGGAGATACCTTAGAATATGGACTCTCTAACTCCTTGTTACTCTGCTCCCAGCCGACTCTAGTCTAGTATAAGTGGAGGCGTGGCACACCTTTCGGGGTGACAAAAAAAGAGTCTTACCCGTAGCTTTTTTTACCCTAAAGAAGTCCTTTCTAAACTTGTTAAAGGACTCTTGGTAGGGCTTAAAAACACCATGCCTACAACATGAACCATCCTTTGGTTTAGTTGTTTTCAGAGGTCGTTTACTGGGAGAAAAGGAAGAAGAAAGAATTGACCAAGTATGGCCACTCAAAGACTTGATAGACCAATTCGATTACTCGGACGAACCCCCAAGCATTATGGTGAAGTTGAGTGAGCGCCATCCGCAGATGATTGAGAGCGCCCCATCTCAAAATTATTAAATGGCAACTGCACCCCAGTTCAGGTAAAGAGAGCCTCGTATATATACATGAAATGCTTGCCCTCCGTATGGGTCGAGCACACCCTCTCTTCCTCCGAGGAGTGTTGGAGTGCAAACTCCTGGTCTCTAAGTCCTTCCATAGTTAGATGCAAATACTGTTGCTTCTCTAAAGCATTGTCGATGGTTCTCACGTCAGAAGGTGTACCTAGAACCTCTTGGTCCACCCACCGGTTTCTGTCAGCATTTCGAGGGAAGACAAATTTCTTTTGCTCTGCTGGTATGTGTTAGCCATGACAACCATCACCCAAGAAGGGAGTGAATTGAGTGATTACAAATTTTTACAACAACATTAAGAAATTAAGCATTTTGAAGTACTTAATTAATAAATGCAGTGAAACATGCATAACAATGGTACAACAAATATAGATTACTCAAATACAACTTGGGTTATAGGATAAATCAAGCAAATAAGTTAGATATCAAGTTCTTAGAAACAAAACATCAAGATGACAAGATATGCAATAAATAAATATACTGCACCAAATACTAAAATTAAAGAGTGTAAGGAAGAGAGAGTCAAACTTAGGAATTTATCCTGATTCAGCCACCAACCACTTGTGACCTACATCCAATCTCCAAGCTTAACTTGAGATTTTCTTTACTATCTCTTAGACTTCATAGGTGCCAGAAAAGCGTTTGTACAAATAAGAGCACTCTTCACACCTTGGGATCCTTCACCCTTATGATAGAGCCTCCAACTCTTCAAGCTTCATAGGTGGTTGAAAAACATTTACATTCAAGAGCATTCACAACACTTTTGGGATGCCTCACCTTTTGTGCTTGAGCCTCAAACAAAGTAAGAAATGCCTCACCCTTACAACTCTTGAGGGATACCTTATCCTCTTTTTTATCAAGGGATACCTCACCTTTTTTTCTAGAAGAATACCTCACCTACTTTACAAGAAATTGATATGAAGTCAAATAATGCATATTTTATTTATAAAATTTAACTTAATCATTATTTTGTTAGTTAAATTAGTTAAGTTTAAGCATTATGATTGATTCTTTAAAGAGTTGCTTATTATTATATAATTGTGCTACTTGTAAGAGTGAAACCATTATTCTCAAGCTGCACCGCAGTTCAAGCAAAAAGGCAAGGTCAATTTGTGTAAAAAGTAATGAAAATGCAATTTTAGAAGATAAAGCCCATGTTGAAAATAAGGCTTTGATTGCTTTTCATGAAGCTGCAGAAATGAAACAACCAAGAACAAAAGAAATCACATGGCCAATTGGTCCATAACTCAAAAGCCTTGATAAAAATCCTTGGATCGGTCAGGTCATTTAGGAGAAAAAAATAATTAGGCCCATTGTGTAATAAAGAGTATTGGAAGGAAGAGAAAACAAACAAATGGGCTGAAGCATTTTACAATTCAAAGGACTTTTAGTTGATAGAAGAAAACGAAGTTATTGGGCCCCACGGTTACTAAAGGAAAAGTAATCTAATCTTATGTTTGGAAGTTTTTTTCTTAATGTAATGGAACAGAA
The DNA here is from genome assembly GCA_029884595.1 of Ormosia semicastrata. Taxonomy (NCBI): domain Eukaryota; kingdom Viridiplantae; phylum Streptophyta; class Magnoliopsida; order Fabales; family Fabaceae; genus Ormosia; species Ormosia semicastrata. The sequence goes on along the minus strand of JAQQTO010000053.1, from coordinate 47,706,928 downwards.
TAGGTGGGGATGAATCGAAAAGGAAAGGAAAGTAATGGAGCATAATTATCATTCTCTTTGTTTGAAAGTTTTATTAATGGAATGGAATGGAACTTCATTACCCATGTGTTCCTCTCATTCCACCTTAATTTTGGGGGGAACAAAAGTTGAGCATTTGAGGAGAAGAGAGGGGAAATGGTTCCCCATGTGTTCCGTTCCCTTCTCATGTATTTTAAAACTCCCAAATAAAGAAAGTTATTTCTCTTCCCCTCATTTCCTTTCTGTTCCCCTCATTACCTATCATTCAAACATAATGTAATATACGTGGGCAAAGCTATAAATAGAGGAGATTATCAGCCAGCCGCACGGAGAGTGTCACAGGAAAATTGAGAGAAGAAGCATCGCGACACAGTTAGCGCACCGTTGAAGGAGATTAGGAATGAACAGAGAAAAAATGTAGAACATATGCAAGAGGCAACACAGATTAAAGCGCTATGACACACAAAAAATTGCAGTGCAGAGAAGAAGAGTAGTATGAAGAATTTTTGTGAGATAATTTTATTGTGTTTTAATCTTTTTATATTTTGATAGATTCTTTATGCTAAGCGAATGATAAAATATTGATTATTTTGGTATTATTATGTTGAATTATTTTTACTTAATTTCAAGATTTAATGTTTATTGATTCTATTTTTCTATCAAATTTTATAAATAAAATTTTAGATGAGTTCAATCATGCTTTTCTCATACTTTGTAATTTATTTGTGTTATCTGAGTGTTAGTGGTAATTGTTAGATATCAATTATGATTTCTTTTTAGGGATACATTTGATGATTTGATAATTTACTATTAATTAGTAAAATTTTATCATACACTTTATTATTATTTTTATTGCTTAATTGATAGATGTTCGGTGAGCACATGCTTTGTCGCTAGATGTTCATGAAATAAAATATTTAGATATTATAATTTGACATAGTTAATGTTAAAATTAATCTTGGTGGATTCTAACCGTTAACCCTTTTTCATTTGGTTGAAACTAAATTTGTATACTTGTTTTCTTTTAATTTGCTTTTTTTATTTTAGTTATTTATTTGATTTAATTTTTGCATATTTTACTCATCAATTTGTGTGACTAGATTGGAAAGAAATTTTTAATACTTAAAATTAACTCTAAGTCTCTGTGGGATCGACTTTGTAATTGCTTAACTATATTTCGATATGGCTCATGCGCTTGCGAGTATTTTTAGGCTTTTAAAAAAAGTCACAATAAGTTTTTGGCTTCATTGCTAAGTACTTAGTTAGTTAAAAGTTAAGCATTTGTTAAAATTTTCTTTTCTACTAGTTTTTTTTTATTTTTATTTTTGCCTTATCTTATTTTTATTTTTTTTTATTTTTTATTATTTAATTACTCTATTTTCTTTAATTTTTTTGTTGTTGTTTGAGCATTGCATGACAGTTTGGGTTTATGATCATACATATAGATTAGTGAGAGTTGATATAGAACCCACAACAGAGATGGATGTGACTGTTCAAGGAGTTAATGTAGAAAACATAATAGAGACAAATGTGACTATGTAAGGAGATTATGTTAGACCACTTAGGGAATTATTTTGCTTAATATCTATGAATCCACCCTCATACATTCTTTTACCTTGCATGTCAAGGATTTTTTAGAAACTTTTGAAACATTAAATTTCAAAATTTTTCTGCTGAATCTATGCATTTGCGTATATTTTCCTTTTTCATTGAAAGATAAAGCAAAAAATTGGCTAAATTCTCTACCTTCTAACTTTATTATGTCATAGAAAATGTTGAGCCAAAAGTTTTTATCTAAATTTTTTCCCATGTCAAAAAAAAAATCTTTGAGAAGGGAAATTTTAGATTTTTGCCAAGAAGACCATGAAAATTTCTTTGAAAGCTAGGAGATGTTTAAAGATTTTCTTGTGAGGTGTCCTCACTATGTTTTTGAAAAATGACGCCTTGTGTAATATTTTTATAATGGGTTAACACAATCTAATAGGAGCTTGGTTGAGTCTATGAATGGTGACACATTTTTGAAGTTGAATGCATAGGAGGGTTATCATTTTTTTGAGGATTTGTCCGAAAATTCTCAATAGTAGGACTTTGTTAATCATAGGGATAAATCAAATTAACCTAAGAATGGAGGTTTTTATGAGGTTAGTGAGGATACAGATATTAAAGCTAGACTAGATGCTATTGCACGTGAAGTTAAGTCCCTATCACTCAATAAAGGAGTTGGTCAGGTTAATTGTGTCCAACAGGAAAATTGTGCATTTTGTGGGAGTAATATGCATGCTTCATCTATGTGTTCTTCTTTTATACCCAACAATGATTGTTTTGTTGAGTAGGGAAGCGCAATAGGGAGATCTTTTGCTAACACTTCTTCAAATACTTATAATCCTAATTGGCGAAATCACCCTAATTTTTTTTGAAGCAAAATAACTTTTCTAGGCAACAATCATCACTAGAGGAGACTTTTGATCAATTTATGCAAGAGATGAGAAATATCAACCAAGTGACTACTAATGTCATTCAAAAGATAAAGAATGTTACCCAAGTGCAAACTACTGCTATAGTAAAGTTAGAAGTTCAGATGGGTCTGTTGGCTAGTCAAATGGCATAAAGAGAGAGAGGAAAGTTTCTTGGTCAGCCTATTTCTAATCCCAAGGAATAGTTTGCAGTTCATGAGACATCTAACCCTAAAAGGGAAAATGAGCAGGTTCTGTCTATCACCACCCTTAGGTCCGAGAAGCAAATAAAAAATCAAGTTGTAGAGCCTGTGAGGGATGATATGAAGTTAGAAGCCAATAGTTCTAGGGATAAGAATAACTCAGATAAGGATAATGTGCCCTCAAAGCTTAATATGTCTACTCCTAAAGTTGTAGAGCCTGAAGTTAAGGAGTATGTGCCTAAGGCCTCTTTTCCTCACAAATTAGTAAATCCCAAGAACATTGTGCAGTCAGTTAATACTTTGGAAATTTTTAAATAGGTGCAAATTAATTTGCCTTTTCTTGATGCTATTAGACAGGTGTCTGCATATGCTAAATTCTTGAAGGATCTTCTCATTGTGAAGAGGAAGTCTAACATTCCCAAGAAGGCCTTTTTGACAGAGTAGGTAAGTTTTGTGATTCTCAATAAATATCATATCAAGTATAAAGACCCTGGATCTCCCACTTTGCTTGTAAAATTGGGGATTATCATGTTGAGAGAGCTTTATTAAATCTAGGTGCAAGTGTTAATTTGTCGTCTTATTCTGTTTACTTGTAGTTGGGTTTAGGGGAGTTGAAACTAACTAAGATAACTCTCCAATTAGCTGATAGATCTGTTAAATATCCTATGAGCATTGTTGAGGATGTGTTTATAAAAATTGAGAATTTCTACCTTTCTGTTAACTTTGTTGTGCTTGATACTAAGCCTATTTATGGTCCCTATCCCCCAATTCATGTTATTTTGTGTCGCACATTCCTTACTACATCTAATGCATTGATTAATTGTAGGAGTGGTGTAATGAAACTATCATTTGAAAACATGAACAGAGCTTAATATTTTTCATATTAGTAAACAGATGCCTGAAGATAATGATAATAAGATGCATGAATTGAATTGAATTGATAGTTTGGCTCCTGACTCATTTATGCATTCTAGTTATAATGATCTATTATTGGCATGCTTGAATCATTTTAATGCTAATTTTGATAATGATTCAGTCATTGGGGATACAAATTCTTTGTTAGATTCTGCTCCTCTGATGAATATGGATAGGTGGCAACCCATAGTCCAGCCAATCATCTTGTCTTCATCCCCACATTTGCCATCTATTGTAGAGCCACGAAAGTTAGAAATGAAGCCCTTGTCGAGCACCTTCAAGTATGTGTTTTTAGGCACTAATGAGACATTACCTATCATTGTAGCTTCTGGTTTAGATTAGTCCCAAGAAAATCAGTTAGTGGACGTGTCAAAAGAGCATAAGGAAGCTATAGGATGGTCAGTTGCAGATATTAAGGGTATTAGTCCTTCAATAGTGATGCATAGGATTCATTTAGAGGAGTGTGCTAAAGCTACTCGTGAGGACCAAAGGCGTTTGAACCTAATCATGCATGAAGTACTTAGAAAAGAGGTATTGAAATTGTTAGATGTACATATTATTTATTCTATCTCTGATAGTAAATAGGCAGGTTATGCCTAAGAAGTCTGGAATAACTGTGATTGAAAATGAGGCGAATGAGTTAGTTCCAACAAGGGTACAAACGAGGTGAAGAGTGTGTATTGATTATAGGAAATTGAATGCAGTAACTAGAAAAGATCATTTCCCTCTTCTTTTTACTGATCAAATGTTGGAAAGACTTGCTGGTCATGAATATTATTGTTTTTTAGATGGATATTCAGGATATAATCAGATTCCTACAGCACCTGAGGATAAAGGAAATACTACTTTTACATGTCCATTTGGTGCTTTTGCATAACGTTGCATGCCTTTTGGGTTATGTAATGCACCTGATACTTTCCAGAGATGCATGATTAATATTTTTTTATGATATGGTTGGTGAATTTTTGGAAGTGTTTGTTACCAAGTGACCTCAATACTCAAGAGGGGGTGAATTGAGTTTATAAAATATTTTTGCAAAACTTTCGTAAAACACTTTATTACCAATTTTTGTTGAAGTTATTGATTGATAGAGAAGAATGGATAGAGAAGATTGAATACTTTCACTCACAAATAAATAAATCAAAACAGAGAGTGTTCAAGCAAGCATGTAAAAATGAATACACAAATGTAAAGGAGTTAAGTTTAGAGAAACAAACACAAGATTTATCCTAGTTCAACCACCAATTCACTTGTATTCTACGTCCAGTCCTCAAGTAATCACTTGAGATTATTCACTATATCTTCAAGTTTCAACATGTGCTTGCAACCTTTACACAATGAAGCACTCACTACACCATGGGATACCTCACCCTTTGTGTTTGAGCCTCAACTTCAAGGGATACCTCACCTTTTATAACGTTGAGGGATGTCTCACCCTCTTTTACAGATTAACAAAAGTGTAGATGAAATGAAAACTCTCCCAATAATATATAATACAACTTGAAGCTCAATGGGTATATGGATTCACACTTTAAAGACAAAAAATAGAGTATATAATGAAAAGGCTGTGAAAGCTCGTATGAATGCTCAACTAAGGTTTTCAGATTAATTCTCCAACCTTCATAAATGCCAAACAACTTGTATTTATAACCCATTGGTCTAGAGCAGTTGGGGTGGTTAGAGCATTAAATGTTTTATAACTAGCTATTAATTCTATTTTTGGAATAAGCTGTTATTCGAATAACAAGTATGTTGTTTGAACAAAGCTTTAAATAGCACGTAGGCAATTTTGCCTTTGGAACGTGTTATTCAAATAACACTTATGTTATATGAATAACCCCTTTTAAATATGTTTTCTGATAAGCTTGTTATTCGAGTAAAAGTTCTATTATTCGAATAAGCCATTAGAGAACAAGTTTTATGGAAAACATGTTATTCGAATAACCAAATTGTTATTCAAATAACCCATGCGCGCCCATTTTTATTTTGAACCTTTATTCAAATAAAGCTTACCCAGATGGAATATTTTGGCTTTTCTGACTTTAGTTATTCGAATAAGGAAGCCCTTATTCGAATAAGCCATTTGAAAATCATTTCATATAACTTTTAAACATTGCCGATTGATTCTAAATGATCTTATAAGCTTTTGGGCACTTGGTGGTTATTTCTTTGGAAACCAAAAACCATTTTGAAGCTTTGAAAACATGTGTGCTATTTGTTTTCTTTGAAAAACAATTTTTGAGCATTAATGTGAACTTCTTTATACCTTTACACAATGATCTAAGTCCTAAAACTAGTCTTGAAGGTCTTGGACATGATCTTGCAACATCTTTGTGTTTGTTATCATCAAAACAAATTCTTCATAGGTCAATAGGCAATTACATTCTCCATCTTTTTTATGATAATAAACAATTATTGAGAAAAGAGTTAGTTTCATAAATTGGAATTCATAAAGTCATTTACAGAGACTTACTCCCTTTTTTTTGGTTAGAGGTGAATTAAATTTTGAGTTACGCGTAACTTCCCCTTACTTTTGGAATCCTAAGATCCATTTTAAATTTACATGTCTTTTCTCAAATCATTCTCAAATTGTGAGAACTCTATCTTTTTTCTCCCCCTTTTGTCAAGATAAAAATGATGGGGCAAGAGAAAGTCAAAGCAATACAATTAAATTCAGCATTTTACTTAACTCAACCTTAGCAATATAGATTCAATTACAACAGAAAATGTTATTAAGCTATGAAGCACGGAAACGGATATGGACACGGGACACAACACGAACACGGACACAGGGACACACCAAATTCAAAAATTTTAGGACACAGACACGGCATATATATATATATATATATATATATATATATATATATATATATATATAATTTTGATTATAAACATTCTAAACACAACTCCTCAATGACAACACAAGCATCTTCATTTATAACTAGAAAAGAAACTAACAATAATTGAAAATTGAACCACCCAACCAGAGTGAAACTCACTTGAAACTTGAACTATGAGCACACAGTGAACACAATGTATTAAGGAAGAATAGAAGATTTTTCCTGAGGGTGGGTCAGGTGATATTAGGCTTGTGGGCCGTAATATTAGTACACAGTCACACAGTAATTTTTTTTAAAATTTTAATAGGCTGTGTCCAATATGTGTCCGTGGTGTGTCTGAGATGTGTCCTGGCCGTGTCTGAGCCAAAAAAAAATAATTTTTTTAATTGGACACACTCGGACACGTGAGACACGCATGTCGTGTGTGCGTCATCATGTGTCCATGTCAGACATGTGTTTGACACGTGGACACGCAGTAAAATGGCGTGCCTGTGCTTTCTAGTTATTAAGCAATGTAATGGAATTGCAAAAAATAATTCAAGAAATAAAACTCATATTGTTCATCAAAACATATATGCTTGGCCACGTACATTTGCAATAAAAATAGCCAAAACATCAAAAGTAACCAAACAAGGATCCTAATAACTATGAATCCTAGAAATAGGCGTCCGGTGGTGGAGGAGGTGAGATAGGTGCTTAATCAGGTTGCACAGCTCGCAATGCTGTGACTTATCGTTCAATACCTTCTATTCTATCAAATAGAACAGAAAACGTGTTTTCCATGTAGGCTCGATTGTTAAGCAAGGTGGTCATGATTCGCTCTAAGGTGATTGGAGCAGGAGCAAGAGCAGTAGCAGGGGCATCTTTAGCAGTAGCATCTTCAGCAGGAGCACCTTTATTTTCTTCACCCTCTCCAGCTTCTTGTAATTCATTAGGATAAATCCATCCTTCGATATTATCCGAAACCATCTTCAATTTCTTCAGAGAGTATTCTCCAAAGATGTTGAAGTGGTTGAGCTGGATTAGTCGCTCAGTCTGCCGGACTAGTGCGTACTTCTTGAGAAAAGCAAAAATAAGCAGAGCATAGGGCTAGTCTGAATGCTCCTTACTTTTTACCTTCATCATATACTTTTCAATGAAATTAGGCCAGTTGATCCTCTAGTTCTCCAATAGCACCCAAACCATAAAAAGGTCGTCCTCAGTCATATAAGCATAGTTGCCTCCACGAGGGGAAAGAATGTGAGCATACGCATAGTGAAGCAATCTATCCTGACTATTCAGTGTGGCACTCTTCAATCCAACCTTAGGCCACCGCGTACTAAGTTTCACAATCATTGGCATAACATCCTTCTTTTTGTAGTCCTTCATATATGACCTGCTATTCTCCTCAATGGCAGTGTTAGTTGCTCTTAGCTCAAAATATTCCAGCCAATTTATCAGGGTGATCATAATTTCCTGGTCCTTTACTTTAGAGATAATGTTGACACCATCCAACCTTAGGTTGCAATAGAACATCTTCACGAGATTTTTAGAAGATGGTGTCTTTGTAGCAGCAAAGTTTGAGTACCCCTTGGTGGCTCAGGTAGTCCAGGAACTCAAAACCTCCTTCATCTTCAAAGAACTTCTAATCCATATACTTGGGTTGCACAAGTTTTCTATACCAGAAATCTTCCCTGAAGCATTTCAAGTCAACGTCATTGGAAAAGAGTCTTCGAAGGTCCAATCGGTTGTTGCCAGAAGCAGTTTTGGTGTATGGGTGTTTGGAGGAAGAAGCCATTCTTGGAAAGTGTTGGGTATGGTGTGTGAAAATGGTGGTTTAGAAGGAGAGAGAAGGACGTGGGGAGAGATAAGTGAGAGAGAAAAAATAGAAATAGAATTTTTTTGGCCAAAAGTGGTTGCTAAATCGTGGGGTCGTGGATAGAAAATAGCAGAGGAAGAAGAGAAATACGAGAAATGAGGGGGAAAACGTGCAGAGCCCCTTTTATAGACCACATCATATTCGAATAACATAGTAACTGAAACATCTTGGCTCATTGCTAAGTGTTATTTGAATAACAGCGTAGTAGTTCAAAGGTTTTGGCTTTCTACCAGCCTTTATTCGAATAGCATATTTGTTATTCGAATAACATAACATCCAATCTTGGCTTTCTGCCAAGCTTTATTTGAATAACTAGATGATTATTTGAATAACACATATAATATCAGAATTTTGGAATGTTTCTATCAAACGTTATTTGAATAAGGGAAGCCTTATTCTAATAAGGCATACGACTAAGCAGATAATTGGGGTTACTGAAAAATGTTATTCGAATAAGAGAAATCTTATTCGAATAATACTAAAGGAAAAAACCAGTAAGCTCATTTAAATCAACAGATTGAGAGGGGATTTCTTACTCAATTGATGGAGTACCTGCAAAACAAATTTTGGGAAACCTCCGACACTCAAGTCAGTAATAATTCAAGAGAAATAAATCAATGATAAAATAATAAATGCAAGCATTCAGTCATATGCATGATTGATCAATTATGCCCAATTCTCCTCTTATGTAAAAGAATACTTCTTTTACCAAAGACTTAGTGAAAATGTCTACAAGTTGTTTAGTGGTTTCAACAAATTCAAGTATACACTCACCTTTTTGAACATGATCTCTATTGAAGTGATGTCTTATTTTTATGTATTTTGTTCTTGAGTGCAAAATGAGAATTTTAGACAAATTGATTGCACTAGTGTTATCACACGTTATACGGATGTGATCAAGTTTAAGACCATAGTCTAGAAGTTATTGCTTCATCCAAAGGACTTGAGTACAAAAACTCTCAGCTGCAACATATTCAGATTCAGCTGTAGACAATTACTATGCCAAGAAACTAGTGAGCTTCCGAACAAGTGACATATCCCACTAGTGCTCTTCCTATCCATTTAGCATCCAGCAAAATCAAAGTCAGAATAACCAATTAGACTACATGAGGCACTCTTAGGGTAACACAAACCCATTTGTGAAGTGCCTATTAGATATTTCATAATTCTTTTTACAGCACTTAGCTGTGATTCTTTAAGATTTGCTTGAAATCTAGCACACATGCACTCACTAAACATAATATCTAGCCTACTTATTGTAAGATAAAGGAATGAGCCAATCATGCCTCTATATTTTTATATTTTTACAGATTTATCTCCTTCATCCTTGTCCAAATAACAAGAGATGCCTATTGGCATAGCCATATGCTTGGCATTGTCCATTCCAAACTTTTTGAGCAGCTCTTTGCAATACTTGGATTGACTTATGAAAGTCTCATCACTTGTTTGCTTGATTTAGAGATCAAGGAAGAAGTTGAGCTCACCTAACATAGACATCTCAACTTCATTTTGCATGATGTTAGCAAATTCCTTGCAAAGAGACTCATTAGTAGCATCAAATATTATATCATCAACATAAATTTGAACAAGAAGTATATCATGCTTTTTATGCTTGATGAAGAGAGTAGTGTCAACCTTGCCTCTAGAGAACCCTTTTTACAAAAGGAACTTGCTCAACCTTTCATACCAAGCTCTAGGAGCTTGTTTTAAGCCATACAAGGTCCTTTTTAATTTAAAAACATGGCTGGGCAGTTCAAAGTTTTCAAAAATAGGAGGTTGTTCATTTAAGAAAGCACTTTTAACATCCATTTGGTAAAGTTAGAAATCCATGATGCATGCATATGCAAGTAGCATTCTTATGGCCTCTAATCTAGCTACGGGAGCATATGTTTCTTCATAATTTATGCATTCTTCTTGATTATAACTTTTAACAACAAGCCTAGCTTTGTTTCTTATTATTAAGTTCCTTTCATCAAGTTTGTTCTTAAAAACCCATTTGGCGCCAATTATGGGATAATCATTGGATCTTGGAACTAATTCCCAAATTTGATTTCTCTCAAATTGGTTTAGTTCATCTTGCATGACCAAGATCCAATGTTAATCATTAATGGTCTCATTTATGTCTTTAGGTTTAACTTGAGAGACAAAAGCCATATAATTACATGCATTTCTAAGAGAGTTTCGAGTAGCTACCCCTTTCGATACATCATTTATTTCTTTGTCAAGAGGATGATATCTTGATGTCCTCAATTCCTCGAGAAGATCCATGATTTGTGAATCCTCTTGCCTTTGGGGATCAAATGGACTTTCTTCTTGCTTCTTGGTCTCTTTCTCTTGATTCTCCAAGTATGTTCTTACTAGGATTTCTGCAACATCATCAACCAAATCCTTTCTCAGATCATTTGGGTTAGATTCATCAAATGCAACATGTATTGATTCCTTAATGGTCATAGTTCTCTTATTATAAACTCTAAAGGATTTACTACTACAACCCCGATAATCCTACCACGCATAGTACCCACACCAGTTTCAACACGCAGGTCTCTTGTTCATGGGGCCCATTCATGCTTTCCGTCTCTTTTTTTTTTTAGTATACGTCGTCCATTAACCAACTTCTCTACATCGTTAACCAATTTTTTGTTTTTTGTTAACCAACTTATTTCCCGAGCATAGAAACCGTGGTAAAATCTTGTGTCATTAACCAACTTCTATATGTAATTAACCACTTTTTTGTTCTTCATTAACTAAATTTTTCAAGTATAGAAATAAAGTTGGTTAATGAAGAACAAAAAGTGGTTAATTACGTACAGAAGTTAGTTAATGATACAAGATTTTATCACATGGTTTCTATGTTCGTGAAAAAGGTTGGTTAACGAAGAACAAAAAAGTGGTTAACGACGTGTTATACTAAAAAAAAAGCAGGAAGCATTTGGTATATGGTGGGTCCCAAAACTCTAAAAAACGGTGTGGGTACTGTACGTGGTAGGATGAACATTTTCCTTACTACTAAGAGAATAACTAAGAAATATTCCTTCATCGGATTTAGCATCAAACTTGCCTAGGTTATCTTTTCCATTGTTTAAAACAAAGCATTTGCAACCAAAGACATGAAAGTGGGAAATGTTTGGTTTCCTTCCTTTGTAAAGTTCATAGGGTGTTTCTTTAAAATTGGTCTTATTAAAGTCCTATTCATAACATAACAAGCGGTACCAACTGCATCTGCCCAAAAATACTTAAGAAGGTTTAGTTCATTGAGCATAGTTCTTGCCAACTCCTCTAAAGATCTATTTTTCCTTTCAACCACTCCATTTTGTTGTGGAGTTCTAGAAGTAGAAAAATTATACTCAATGTCATTTTCATTGCAAAACATTTTAAATTCTTGGTTTTCAAATTCCTCACCATGATCACTTCTTATAGATGCAATGCTACAATTTTTCTTATTTTGAATAACCTTTGCAAGTTTTCTAAATGCATGAAAGGTGTAACACCCACCGTAGGGTATCATATTTAAGACTAATCCTAATAAAACTTACCCAAGTTGTAAAAGAATTAATCTTGTAGAAATGTCAATTTTAAAATTTCGTTTGTGGAATAAAATTAAAATAGTCAAATTAAATAAAACCATAAATATAACTTGTAACTGAAAATTTACATCCATATTATACATAATACTGAAACCTTGTTTACAAATAATTTACATAAATACAAATACACTCAAAAGTAAAATAAACGACACACACTCCCAAAACATACTGCTAAACTAGAACTGCTAAAGACCAACCTAAGGATTTGGGCCCTCAGAAGAATCCTCCTCCACATCATCATCAAAGAACCCAGGTGGATATAACATTCGCCTTACAGGGGTCCTAGCAGATGATACCATCGAGTCCTCTCGTGGTGTGAACACAGTGTCACCCCAAAGTTCACGAATAGGCATCATGAATTCTAGGCGCACAGACGCGTGTTGGTCAAAACAGGAATCCCAATAAGAATCCCACTTAAATTCAGAGTCAGATTCCCAGTATATACAAAGCATTCGTTATTAAAATCGAACCTCCAAGCATCAACCCCACCATGGAAATATACTTGAACAAAACCTAACACTTGTCATCTTGCTGCCATCTTAACCAACAAACAAATAGCTAGTGATGATAAATAGAATTACCAGCTTCTTCGTCTTCCCGATCTTTATCAAACATACATAGCAAAACAGATACAATATAATAAAGAGGTGAGATCCCCTACATCAATACTAGTATGGCAGTAGAGAAAATGACAACAAGCATACAAATACAATATTAACATATTTAAATCATATTTATCACATCACAGATAATGAATCAAATAAGTATAATTAACACATCAATATGCTGACCAACTATGCATATGCATACAGATCCATTCCTACTCCATGGAGCTAAACACAGTTTCAGAGGGAATGATCTAGAAGACATGTCTGTAACTCGGCTGCCGTGGCCAAAAGTGCTATCAATTTATCAGTTTATCAAAGTGCACATCAAGGCATTGTATAAGACATTCTACACCAGATCGTGATATAGGACAGTGTCTCGGTCTAGATCGTCGGTGCGTTTGCATCGGACAAAAGAGCTACCAATTGTCCATTGCGAGGTACTCGCACCCGACGCCCCCAAGGTCAACAAGTGACCTACACTTGTCCACTCACACCCGCACTGAGTTGTTATTTCAACCTCCTAGGCATACAGCCTTAACCAAATAAGCTGATACGTTTTTTTATGCATGATGTATGGTTCAAACACACATACAATTATTATTTTTACAATATATCACATACCCTCGCCTTTTCTTGGTGGTATCATTATCCGACATGACTAGGCCCACCACAACTGCCCGACTATAAACTGCTGTTTGCGTTCAATCGCATAGCGATATTATCGCATTTTCACAACCGTGAAACAATTTTCTTACGTTTTCAAAGCGTGTAAAGATTTTCCAACATTTTCTAAATCGTGTAAATATTTTATCGTGTTTTCTCAATCGCGTAGCCAAAAATTACTATTTTTAAGTCAGGTAAAAGTTTTTTTTGCGTATTTCAATTGCGTAAATTATTTTTTATCATATTTTAAGCTCAAAATAAAATTTTTCTTAGTTAATATCAAAATGTGACTTTATTTCCATTATTTTCATAATAATCCCTCTTTAAATAATATTTCCAATATATTCTTGCTAAAATCAATATTTTCTACTATTTCTCAGAAAATTGTATTTCTTTAATTTTACTTTAAACATTACAACTCAAAATTTCCTAACGCGCTTCAAAACCCATAGGGTGAGCTATACGTTAGTAAATTTCAAGTATCAATATTTATTTGACTTTATAACTTAATTATTTAATTATGCTAATTTTAATTCTAAAAAGTATATTTCTTTAATTTTAGGTTCAAAACCTAACAAATTAATTTCTTATCATTTAAACACCTAAATCTACACTTAGCAAAATAAATTTGGATCTAGTTTATTAAAAATGGCATCTTGGCCGAAATTCATATATAGGATTCTTAAATCATTATCTAATTCTTTCTATCATTTATTCCTTGCAAAATACTTAATTTAATTTCTTGTCATAAAATCATCTAATCCTTGATTAGAAAAATAATTTAGAACCCTAGGTTCCCTTTGTAGTATTGAGGCCGTGTGCCTCATAGGTTCTTTGGAACCCTCATACAATTTTTCCTTCATGTGAATCACATCCTAAATTACACAAAAATTAGCATGCTTTCAAAATCACATAAGTAAGCATATTATCAAAGGTTTAAGCATACTAAACACACATGCAAGCATAGTTTCAAAGCTATAAACACATCAATCACAAATAAAGAAAACTCAAACAATCTAGTGAATAAATTCTTATGAATTTTTCACCACAAATAATTCATTTCCTCACCTCCAACACATAGTTGATGAGGTTAATCTCCCTCTTACCTCAAAGAAGATAATAAACTTCAAGCTTCTTCTCCTCTTAATTTCGTATAGCCTAAAGAAAACCCTAATCAAACTTAAACAATTCTAAAAGTCATAAACCAAGCTTAGGAACAAGAAACCATGGATCAATCATGGTCTAGAAAATTAAAAATGCTACTTAGGATCAAAGAATCAAGAAATTACCTTAGAAGTAAGAAACTAAAGCTTGATTTTTGAAGCACTTAGAGAAGGATTTAGATCAAACTCTCTAAAAGAAAAGTTTTTAGAATTGTGTTTGGATTTGGAAAGTAAGATTGAATGAAATTTTTGAAGTATGGAGGTAGGGTTTGGGTATGGAGGCCGTGGGCTTTAGGAAGAAGGGAAGAATGATGTTCTTGTTGTTCTTGAGGTGAGAGAAAAGATGATGAAGGTTTAGCTTCACAAAGTGAGAGAAAATGAAGTAGAATAACTAATTTCTCAAGTGTGCAGCCGTGAGAATGAGTGAGTAGGAAAGACTAAAGCTAATTATGATGATAGAAACTATCACAAAGTGTTCGCATGCATTTCACATGGCATAGGTCACTTAATGATCATCAAATGGCCATAATAGACCATTCAAGAACATGGTGCAAGGCCTTATGGCTGTGTGACTCAAAGGGGTGTGTAACTAAGTTTGTTTTAGTTATAACTCCTAGTTACACCTTAATTAGATAGTTAGTTCATTTAGCTAACCAAGTTAGGTTATCTAGTTACATACTAAGTAGCTAGTTACATGCTTAGGTCATTGCATAGGTCATGCATTGTCATTGTTTCTAGATGGTTCTAGATCAAATTTCTAACTGAAGCTTCTAAGTACATAGTAACGAAGTTAGTTCATTTAGTTACTAATTAAGTTATTAGGGTAACTTAGTTAGTTTATCTAGTTACTTCGTAACTAGTCCAACCATTTATATTGACTATTTCCTATTGGTTAAAAAAGGTCCAACCACTAATGTTGACCAATTCCTATTGGTTCATTTTAAATAAGTTACATAAATTATTCTCAGCCTATTTTCTGATAGATAAAATATACTAGTCTATTACCTGATAGCGAGTAGTGCATTTATAAAAGCAGTGAATATTTTTATGTAAAATATTTTTATTTTACAGATAAATTCTAAAAATTAAAAGATTTATTTTTGTGTCTTTAAGATTTGGGTTTAGTAAGATCCTCTGGCTCCGAATAAATCAATAAAGATTTTCTTCGACTTGAAAATTATTATTTTCCTGACTTGAAGCAAATCTCACATAACGATCAAAAACAGTCTCAGAACAGTCAAAATAATTTTATGTCATATAAAAAACACAAAACAGTACAATTTAGGCATTATTGTAAAATAGCAGAATTTGGGGTGTTTCAACTCTCCCCCACTAAAAAGAATTTCGTCCCCGAAATTGATCATACATTAAAACAACTGAGGATACTATTTTCTCATTTTATATTCCATTTCCCAAGTAGCATCTCCGGTCGTTTCGTTCCAGATTACTTTCACTAACGGAATTGCTCTGCCCCTGAGCTGCTTCACCCTCCTGTCTTCAATCTTAACAGGAAATATCTCATATGTCAAATTTTCTTTCAATTGCACTTCATCGGGCTGAATGACATGTGAAGGATTAGGGATATACTTTCTTAATTGGGACACATGGAAAACATTATGAATGTTTGAGAGAAAAGGCGGTAAAGCTATTTGGTATGCTACTGGACTTATCCGACGAAGAATTTGATAAGGTCCAATGAATTTAGGAGTGAGTTTTCTGGATTTTATAACCCTTCCTACACCAGTCGTGGGTGTGACTCGTAAAAACACATGCTCACCTTCCTTAAATTCAAGAGGTCTTCTTCTTTTGTCAGTAAAGCTTTTCTGTCTACTCTGAGTTGCCATCATTTTCTCTTGAATCAACTTTACCTTCTCTGTTGTTTGTTGCACCATTTTGGGTCCGATGGTCATACTCTCCCCATCCTGATACCAACACAAATGTGTTCGACATCGTCTTCCATAAAGCGCCTCATAGGGTGCCATCCCTATGCTTGAGTAAAAATTGTTATTATAGGTGAATTCCACCAAAGGTAAGAATTCATCCCAACTCCCTCGTTGTTCTAACACACAAGCTCTCAGCAGATCCTCTAGTGACTGTACAGTTCTTTCTGTTTGTCCATTAGTTTGCGGATGATAGGCAGAACTCAAATGTAATTTAGTCCCCATTGCTTTATGTAAACTTTGCCAAAATCTCGATGTAAACCTTGGATCTCTATCGGAGATGATACTAGTGGGCACACCATGAAGTCTCACTATTTCACCAATGTACACCTGAGTCAACTTCTCCATTGGACACTTGATATTGATTGGCAAGAAGTAAGCAGACTTCGTAAGCCGATCAACAATGACCTATATAGAATCATAACCTTTCCTTGTCTTTGGCAATGCTGTAACAAAATCCATAGCAATACTATCCCATTTCCATTCTGGAATAGTTAGGGGCTGTAACATGCTTGCTAGTCGTTGATGTTCAACTTTTGCTTTCTGGCATACAAGACATGATGACACATAGTCAGCAACATCTTTTTTCATTCCAGGCCACCAAAACAAATGTTTCAGATCTTGATACATCTTGGTCATCCCAGGATGTATACTCAATCTGCTGGTATGAGCTTCACCAAGAATTGCCTTCTTAAGATCGGGATCATCGGGTATACAAATCCTGCCTTTAAACCTTAAGACCTCGTCATATCCTTCTTCAACTGTTGCCTTATGACCTTGCCTCAGAAATTCTCTCTCATTTTGCAAAAACTGGTCATCCTTTTGCTTTTCCTGAATTTCCTCCAACAAATCATTCAGGATTGTGACCATATTTAGACGAATTCTTCCAGGCGATAATTCCATTGATAACCACATATCTCTAAATTGTTCAATCAACTTTTCCTTTTGATAATCCTTTAGGAATTCCAACCATCTCCTCTACCTCATATTCAATTCCTTTTGATTAAACAAATACTTTAAACATTTATGATCGCTGAAGATGTTGAACGTAGCTTTATACAAAAAGTGTCTCCAAATCTTCAGTGCAAAAACAACTGCGGCCAATTCCAAATCATGCGTTGGGTAGTTCCTTTCATGAACCTTTAGTTGTCTTGAAGCATACGCTACAACTTTTCTGTTCTGCATCAGTACATATTCTAACCCTTGATAAGAAGCATCGTAGTATACTTCAAAAGATTCATTCAGATCTGGTAAAATTAGCACTGGTGCAGCAGTCAACCTCTTCTTCAATTCTTGGAAACTCTCTTCACACTTATCCGTCCCATAAAAAACTTAGTTCTTCCTTGTAAGTTGTGTAAGAGGTCCGACTAACTTAGAAAAACCTTCAATAAACCTTCGGTAATATCCAGCTAATCCAACAAAACTCCAGATCTCTGTCACAGTCTTTGGTCTTTCCCATTGAAGAACCGTCTCCACCTTTGCTGGATCCACTACAATTCCATCCTTAGAAATCACATGACCCAGAAACTGAACTTTATCCAACCAAAATTCGCATTTTGACAACTTCACGTACAACTTCTTTTCTTTCAAAATCTGAAGAACTATACTGAGATGTTCAACATGTTCTTCCTAATTTTGGGAGTAGATCAGAATGTCATTGATAAAAACAATGACAAATCTATCCAAGTATGGACGAAAGATCCTATTCATGTAATCTATGAATATAACAGGGGCATTCGTCACACTGAATGGTATTACAAGATATTCATAATGACCGTAACACGTTCGAAAAGCTGTCTTAGGTATATCCTCTACCTTAACACAAATTTGATGATAACCTGATCGCAGATCTATCTTGGAGAAAACAACTGTTCCTTTTAGTTGGTCCATCAAATCATCAATTCTTGGAAGTGGATATTTATTCTTTATTGTGACCTTGTTCAGCTGGTGGTAGTCGACACATAAATGTGAAGTTCCATCATTCTTCATAACTAATAACACTAGCTCCCAGGGTGAAACACTAGGTCTCACAAACCATTTTTCTAACAACTCCTCCAACTGCTTCTTCAACTCTGCTAACTCCGATGGTGACATCCGATACGGTGCAGTCGATATGGGACCCATTCCTAGTACAAGATCGATAGTAAACTCTATCTCTCTTTTTGGTAGTAATCTAGGTACTTCATCAGGAAAAACTTCAGGAAACTCATTTATGACAGAAATAGCATTCACATCCTTCTCACTCTTAACTTTTAAAGAAGATAGCAGCATGTATCCTTGAGCTCCATCCCTCAATAAAGATTCCACTTGTTTGGCAGTTACAAATCTAGAAATCTCATCAGGAAAAACTAAGGTCTTTCTAGAACAATCTAATAGGATATGGTTAAAAGATAATAAATTCATCCCAAAGATTATATCAATATCAACAAGAGGTAAACAAATCAAATTAACAGAAAAGACTCAATTTTTTATAGTAATAGAACAATTCAGGTATATTTTTGTAGTACTAATTGGTTTGGCAGTAGGGGTGGAAACAATCAATTGGAAGTTTAAAGAAGACATAGGCAATCCCAAATGATCCACACAGTCATATGCAATAAATGAATGAGTTGCACCCGAATCATATGGTACAGTTAAAAAATTACCTGAGATGACACCTTCTCCCTAAATAAGATCTTCAGACTGGGAGGCCTCAGCTCCACTCATAGTATAAACTCTTCCTTCGGATTGTGACTTCAAAGCACAAACATTGCTTACAGAAGGCTCCATCTTTGCTTGATTACAATCCCTAGAGACATGACCAGGCTTACCGTATCTGAAACAAATTATACCCTTGATCGTACAATCTCTCGTTAAATGGCCTTTTCCGCACTTCAAACATTTTGTTGATAGTGTTGCAGTCTGATTAAACCGATTGCCACTTGAACCTCCTCCACGTGGCTGTTGTTGTTGTTGCAGACTTCTCGAGGGTCGATAATATGGTTTCCGTTGAAACCAGTTGTTATTGTTGTTGCCTCCCCTTTAGAACCTAGTCGGTCCAAAGTTGCGGTTCCTGTTGTCTCGTGCTGGTTCTAATCCCTCCAATCTACAACACATATCCATCAGTGTTGAAAACTGATTCACGCGCATTGATATCACTCCTCTCTTCAACTCAATTTGTAAACCTTCTTCAAACTTGCAGTACTTCCAAACCTAATCTGGTTGGATTTGGAGGTACCTTGAGAACTTAGACAAGCTCTCGAACTTCGCAGCATATTCATTGATGGTTATTCCACCTTGACATAACCCCAAAAATTTCCATTTCTTTAGCGTGCCTCGCACTGTTCAAAAAATATTTCTCTGTAATACTTCATAGAATAGCTCCCACGTGATTTCTCTACCTTCAGCTTGTAGCATCCTTCTAGTGGCTTTCTACAAATTCTCGCCATCTCCCATTAACATGAAAGTAGCATACGTCACTCTATGATCATCTGCACATCCTACCCCTTCAAAGATTTTCTCTAGCTCTTGGATCCATTGAGTAGCTTTCTCAGGATCAAACTTGCCCCTGAAGTGTGGCGGATTGTTCCTATGAAACTTCGACAAATGCTAGACTTCTACATTCGCTTCTTGTTGTTGAGCACCCCATTGATTTTGTTGCACAATCACCTCTGCCATTCGTTGCATTGCTTCGACAGCAGCAGTCATTGTGTCATTGTCACGTTCCACATTCACACTTGCACCTCTACCACGAGACATAGTTTTCTTCACAAATATTCAAACACAATACAATAAGAGTCAGTTGTAACCTCTTGGAAATCAACCACAGAGAATCACACAATACAAGCAAAACAAACCTAACCACAAAACCCCAAAGACTCTAACCGGGTGCTCTGATACCAACTAATGTAATACCCACCGTAGGGTATCACATTTAAGACTAATTCTAATAAAACTTACCCAAGTTGTAAAAGAATTAATCTTGTAGAAATATCAATTTTAAAATTTCATTTGCGGAATAAAATAAAAATAGTCAAATTAAATAAAACGATATATATAACTTGTAACTGGAAATTTACATCCATATTATACATAATACTGAAACCTTGTTTACAAATAATTTATATAAATACAAATACACTCAAAAGTAAAATAAACGGCACATACTCCCAAAACATACTGCTAAACTAGAATTGCTAAAGACCACTGTAAGGATTTGGGCCCTCAGAAGGATCCTCCTCCAAATCATCATCAAAGAACCTAGGCATATATAACATTCGCCTTACAAGGGTCCTAGAAGATGATACCATCGAGTCCTCTCGTGGTGTGAACACAGTGTCACCCCAAATTTCACGAATAGGCATCGTGAATTCTAGGCGCATAAATGCGTGTTGCGTCAAAACAAGAATCCCATTAAGGGTCCCACTTAAATTCAGAGTCAAATTCCTAGTATATACAAAGCGTTCGTTATTAAAATCGAACCTCCAAGCATCAACCCCACCATGGAAGTTTACTTGAACAAAACCTAACACTTGTCATCCTGCTACCATCTCAACCAACAAACAAACGGCTAGTGATGATATATAGAATTACCAGCTTCTTCGCCTCCCCGGTCTTTATCAAACATACATAGCAAAACAGATACAATATAATAAAGAGGTGAGATCCCCTACATCAATACTAGTATGGTAGTAGAGAAAATGACAACAAGCATACAGATACAATATTAACATATTTAGATCATATTTATCACATCATAAATAATGAATCAGATAAGTATAATTAACACATCAATATGCTGATCAACTATACTTATGCATACAGACCCATTCCTACTCCATGGAGCTAAACACAGTTTCGAAGTGAATGATCTAGAAGACATGTATGTAACTCGACTGCCGTGGCTAAAAGTGCAATCAATTTATCAGTTTATCAAAGTGCACATCAAGGCATTGTACAAGACATTATACACCAGATCGTGATATAGGACAGTGTCTTGGTCCAGATCGTCGGTGCGTTTGCATTGGACAAAAGAGCTACCAATTGTGCATTACGAGGTACTCGCACCCCGACGCCCCCAAGGTCAACAAGTGACCTACACTTGTCCACTCACACCCGCACTGAGGTGTAATTCAACCTCCTAGGCATATAGCCTTAACCAAACAAGCTGACACGTTTTTCTATGTATAATATATGGTTCAAACACATATACAATTATTATTTTTACAATATATCACATACCCTCGCCTTTTCTTGGTGGTATCATTATCTGACATGACTAGCCCACCACAACTGTCCGACTATAAACTGCTGTTTGCGTTCAATCACGTAGCAATATTATCACATTTTCACAATCGCGGAACATTTTTCTTACGTTTTCAAAGTGTGTAAAGATTTTCTAATATTTTCTAAATCGTGTAAATATTTTATCACATTTTCTCAATCGCGTAGCCAAAAATTACTATTTTTAAGTCAGGTAAAAGTTTTTTTTTTGCATATTTTCAATTGCGTAAATTATTTCTATCATATTTTAAGCTCAAAATAAAATTTTTCTTATTTAATATCAAAATATGACTTTATTTCCATTATTTTCATAATAATCCCTCTTTAAATAATATTTCCAATATATTCTTACTAAAATCAAGTATTTTCTACTATTTCTCAGAAAACTGCATTTCTTTAATTTTACTTAAAACATTGCGGCTCAAAATTTCCTAACACGCTTCAAAACCCATAGGGTGAGCTATACGTTAGTCAATTTCAAGTATCAATATTTATTTTACTTTACAACTTAATTATTTAATTATGCTAATTTTAATTCTAAAAAGTATATTTCTTTAATTTTAGGTTCAAAACCTAACAAATTAATTTCTTTTCATTTAAACACCTAAATCTACACTTAGCAAAATAAATTTGGATCTAGTTTATCAAAAATGGCATCTTGGCCAAAATTCATATATAGGTTTCTTAAATCATTATTTAATTCTTTCTATCATTTATTCCTTGCAAAATACTTAATTTAATTTCTTGTCTTAAAATAATCTAATCCTTGATTAGAAAAATAATTTAGAACCTTAGGTTCCCTTTGTAGTATTGAGGCTGCATGCCTCATAGGTTCTTTGGAACCCTCATACAATTTTTCCTTCATGTGAATCACATCATAAATTACACAAAAATTAGCATGCTTTCAAAATCACATAAGTAAGCATATTATCAAAGCTTTAAGCATACTAAACACACATGCAAGCATATTTTTAAAGCTATAAATACATCAATCACAAATAAAGAAAACTCAAACAATCTAGTGAATAAATCCTTATGAATTTTTCACCACAAATAATCCATTTCCTCACCACCAACACATAGTTGATGAGGTTAATCTCCCTCTTACCTCAAGGAAGACAATAAACTTCAAGCTTCTTCTCCTCTTGATTTCGTATAGCCCAAAGAAAACCCTAATCAAACTTAAACAATTCTAAAAGTCATAAACCAAGCTTAGGAACAAGAAACCATGACTCAATCATGGTCTAGAAAATTAAAAATGCTACATAGGATCAAAGAATCAAGAAATTACCTTAGAAGTAAGAAACTAAAGCTTGATTTTTGAAGCACTTAGAGAAGGATTTAGATCAAACTCTTTAAAAGAAAAGTTTTTAGAATTGTGTTTATATTTGGAAAGTAAGATTGGATGAAATTTTTGAAGTGTGGAGGTCAGGTTTGGGTATGGAGGCCGTGGGCTTTAGGAAGAAGGGAAGAATGATGTTCTTATTGTTCTTGAGGTGAGAGAAAAGATGATGAAGGTTTAACTTCACAAAGTGAGAGAAAATGAAGTAGAATAGCTAATTTCTCAAGTGTGCAGCCGTGAGAATGAGTAAGTAGGAAAGACTAAGGCTAATTATGATGATAGAAAATATCACAAAGTGTTCGCATGCATTTCACATGGCATAGTCACTTAATGATCATCAAATGGTCATAATAGACCATTCAAGAACATGGTGGAAGGCCTTATGGCCGTGTGACTCAAAGGGGTGTGTAACTAAGTTTGTTTTAGTTATAACTCCTAGTTACACCTTAATTAGATAGTTAGTTCATTCAGCTAACTAAGTTAGGTTATCTAGTTACATGCTTAGGTCATTGCATAGGTCATGCATTGTCATTGTTTCTAGATGGTTCTAGATCAATTTTCTAACTAAAGCTTCTAATTACATAGTAACTAAGTTAGTTCATTTAGTTACTAATTAAGCTATTAGGGTAACTTAGTTAGTTTATCTAGTTACTTAGTAACTAGTCCAACCATTTATATTGGCTATTTCTTATTGGTTAGAAAAAGTCCAACCACTAATGTTGACCAATTCCTATTGGCTCATTTTAAAATAAGTTACATAAATTATTCTCAGCCTATTTTCTGACAGATAAAATATACCGGTCTATTACCTGATAGCAGAAGCTGCTGTTAATAAAACAACGGATATTTTTTTGTGAAATATTTTTATTTCACAAATAAATTCTAAAAATTAAAAGATTTGTTTTCGTGTCTCTCAGGTTCAGGTTTACTAAGATCCCCCAGCTCCAAATAAATCAATAAAGATTTTCTCTGATCCAAAAATTATTATTTTTCTGACTCAGAGCAAATCTCACACAATGATCAAAAATAGTCTCAAAACAGTCAAAATAATTTTATATCATACAAAAAATACAAAACAGTACAATTTAGGCATTATTGTAAAATAGCAGAATTTGGGGTGTTACAGCGTGCTTTGTCCTCACTCACACGCATACTAGGAAACTTCTCAGGAGGTCACCCATCCCACAATTGCTCTAGGTTAAACATACTTAACCATGGAGTTCTTATGTTCTAGGCTCCTGAAAAGAAATTGTAACTTGTTGATATGGCTACGCCAAATCAATTCCTTTAAGCTATCCTCAACTATGTAGTCTCATACTTGCACAGTCTCTAAATCCTTCTCATTCCGGTACGTATTCAGTTCATTCATGTGACCCTTCGCATAGAATCCTGCCAGAAATCGCTCCTTGTCCGTGCTTCATTGCAGCGGCGATCACTCTCCGCCTTCGTCGGCCCCGGGACATATATGTTCACCAACTTCTACTTGGTTCGTCCCCGAACCACACCATACTGGGGGAGTTCCCGGCTCTAATACCATCTGTAACGTTTGCCTGTAGGATTGACAAGTGTCTCCACAAACCAACACAGGTCTTTTCAGTGTGCTTTGTCCTCACTCACACGCATCCTAGGAAACTTCCCAGGAGGTCACCTATCCCATAATTGCTCTAGTTTAAGTGCGATTAACCATGAAGTTCTTATGTTCTAGGCTCCTAAAAATAAGTTGCAACTTCTTTTCGGGAGCCTAGAACATAATAACTCCATGGTTCAGCGTGCTTAACCTAGAGCAATTGCGGGATGAGTGACCTCTTGGGAAGTTTCCTAGGATGCATGTGAGTGAGGACAAAGTACGCTGAGAAGACCCTTGTTAGTTTATGGAGACACTCGTTAATCTTACAGGCAGTCCCAGGACATTACAGATGGTATCAGAGATGGGAACTTTCCCAGTATGGTGTGGTTCGGGGATGAACCAAGCGGAAGTTAGTGGGTATGTGTGTCCCGGGGCCGACGAGGGTGGGGAGTGATCGCCGGTGCAATGAAGCACGGACAAGGAGCAACTTTTGGCAGGCTTCTAGGCGAAGGGTCATATGAATGAACTGAATACGCATCGGAATGAGAGGGATTTAGAGACTGTATAGGTATAAGACTGCACAGTTGAGGATGGCTTAAAAGAATTGATTTGACGTAGCCATATCAACAAGTTGTAACTTTTTTCAGGAACCTAGAACATAAGAACTCTATGGTTAAGCGTGCTTAACCTGGAGCAATTGTGGGATGGGTGACCTCCTGGGAAGTTTCCTAGGATGCGTGTGAGTGAGAACAAAGCACGCTGAATAGACCCGTGTTGGTTTGTGGAGACACTCGTCATTCCTGCAGGCAGTCCCGAGACGTCACAAAAGGCATCATTCTTATGAGCAAGGAATAGAGTCCATGTATATCTAGAGTAATCATCCACAATCACTAAAGCATAGTAATTACTCCCAAAGCTCATAGTTCTTGATGGTCCAAAAAGATCTATATACAAAAGTTATAAAGGTCTAGTAGTAGAAACAATATTTTTAGCTTTGAAAGATACCTTTACTTGTTTACCCATTTGACATGTATCACAAGGTTTATTTTTCTCAAAATTGAGTTTTGGAAGACAAATTACTAAATCTTTAGAAATAAGTTTGTTTAGGTGATCCATATGAATGTGGATAATTTTTTTATGTTATAACCATCAATCACTCTCTTTATTCATTAGACATCTTGCACTTTGAGAGGTAATATCATCAAGGTTAATCATATATATGTTATCAATTCTATGAACAACAAACTTAACCTGCTTATCATCGTTACCTTCAATTATGCAGCAATTAGAGTCAAAGATAACTCTATTTCCCTTGTCACACAATTGACTTATGCTTAACAAGTTATGTTTGAGTCATTTTACATACAAGACATTGTCAATTGAAGTAGAGGGAATCTTACAAACTTTTTCAACTCTAAGGATCTTTCCTTTGCTGTTATGTCTCCATATGTCACATGACCATGCTTCTTAGGTGCAAGAAAAGAGAACTTGGAGCCATCACCCGTCGTACGCTTGGAGCATCTACTATCAAGGTACCAACTTGAGCTTTTGGTCTTCAAGCACACCTACAACACACATTTAGATTTTAACCTTTGGTACCTAAATTTTCTTGGGTCCTTGTGTGTTAGATTTAGGCAAGTTGCTCTTAGGGACCTAAATCATTTTAGTTCCAACCTTAGTGTTTGTGTTCTTGCTAACATTGCATGTTGAGACACTATGCCATTTCCTACCACAATGAAATCATTTGATAAAGGAGCTACTTGATGTACTTGAGGAAACATAAATTTTTAAGA
The DNA here is from genome assembly GCA_029884595.1 of Ormosia semicastrata. Lineage (NCBI taxonomy): Eukaryota > Viridiplantae > Streptophyta > Magnoliopsida > Fabales > Fabaceae > Ormosia > Ormosia semicastrata. Next base: position 47,680,716 of record JAQQTO010000053.1, on the reverse strand, counting down.
AACTTTTGTTAATTATTAGGGTTATATCTTAAACCAAAATTTTGGAAAACACATCTTTGTTTCCCTAACAACACATTAAAGTTGTCTCTTCCAAAGGTAAATTTTGTAAGAGTTTTTTTTAAATCCTCAATTTCATTTTCAAATGCTTTACATGATGAGCAAGATGAGAGTGTAGGTGCATTATCTTGTGAAGAACAAATCATGCATGATGAGTTAGCATCAATAAGTCCTACGGTCTCATTCTCAATTTTAAGCTCATTTATCTCATTGTTTAAAATAGAAACTTTGTTTACTAATAAGGAGATTGTTTTGTTTGAAGATAAAACCACTTTTGTGAGCCTCATGGATTTATTATGCAATTCTTAAAATGCATCTTGTAATTCATTATAGGAAGGTGAAAAGTCTAGGTTAGAATAAGTTACCTCGGTGTCATATTCTTTTTCTTCCTCTCCTTTAGCCATAAGACATAGATGGGTTTCCTCATTGTTTGAGCTATCGATGGAGTCCATGTCATTGTCATCCCAAGCAATATAAGCTCTCCTTCCTTTCTTTTCTTTTGAGGGTCTCCTTTCAAATTTCTTCGTTTTCTTTTGATAGACGGGACACTCCATCTTCATATTCCTCAGTTTTTCACATTCATAGCATGTTAGAATAGATGAGGTTCCTTCCCCTTTATGATAGGCCTTCTTAGGAGGGAAAGGTGGTCTTCTTTAAATTCTTTTCTTCTTAATGAATCTTTCAAACTTTTTCACAAGGAGACTAAGATTCTCCTCATTTAGCTCAAGGTTTCCTATTCGATCTCCCTCATCTTCAATTGTGGAAGAGGTGGCTTTGAGTGCAATTCCCTTTTTCTTCTTTTCACGCTCCTCATTTTGATTGAGCCTATTTAGTTCCAATTCATACTCTTGGAGCTTCCTAAATAAAGTGCCTAATGTCATTGTTGATAGATTCATTGACTCCGTAATAGCCGTCACATTAGGTTGCCAATTCTTATTTAAGCATCTCAAAACTTTGTTAATAAGATCCTCATTAGGAAAAGTTTTTCCCAATGAAGCAAGATGATTTATAATATGAGTGAACCTCTTTTGTATTTCTTGAATGCTTTCTCTTTGGTTAATTTTAAATAGTTCATATTCATGAGCGAGTGTTTATTCTTGATCGTTTTACCTCACTTATACCCTTATAGGTTACTTGTAAGATATCCCATATTTCTTGAGCAGTATTACAATTTGACATCCAAAAGAATTCATCATACCCCAAGGATGTGGTAATAATGCTCTTGACTCTCAAATTATATTGAAACTTCTTTTTATCCTCATCGGTCCATTCACTTATAGGTGTATTGATTCTTACACCATCAACTACTTGTGTGGGAACAAAGGCGCCATTTTCAATGGTATCCCACACATCCAAATCAATAGTTTCAATAAAAATTTTCATCGTTTCTTTCCAATAGGCATAACCATCCCCATTGAAATAAGGAAGTCTATTTATAGAATAACTTTCGGAAGAAAAATCATTTGAAGCAATCACTTCTCTTGAAGTTACTAAGCTCTTTATACAAGAGTCTATCTCTGATACCACTTGTTATCAAGTGGTCTCAATACTTAAGAGGGGGGAGAATTGAGTTTGTAAAATATTTTCGCAAAACTTTCGTAAAACACTTGATTACCAATTTTTATTGAAGCTATTGATTAATAAAGATGAATTGATAGAGAAGATTGAATATTTTCACTCATAAATAAATAAACCAAAACAGAAAGTGTTCAACCAAGCATGTAAAAATAAATACACAAATATAAATGAGTTGAGTTTAGAGAATTAAACACAAGATTTATCCTAGTTCAACCACCAATTCACTTGTGGTCTATGTCCAGTTCTCAAGCAATCACTAGAGATTTTCTACTATATCTTCAAGTTTCAACAGGTGCTTGCAACCTTTACACAATGGAGCACTCACCACACTTTGGGATACCTCACCCTTTGTGTTTGAGCCTCAACTTCAAGGGATATCTCACCTTTTACAACTTTGAGGGATGCATCATTCTCTTTTACAGATTAACAAAAGTGTAGATGAAATGAAAACTCTCTCAAGAGTAGATAATATAACTTGAAGCTCAATGGGTATATGGATTCACACTTGAAAGACCAAAAATAGAGTATATGATGAGAAGATCGTGAAAGCTCGTATTAATGCTCAACCAAGGTTTTCAGATTGATTCTCTAACCTTCATAAATGCCAACAACTTGTATTTATAGCTCATTAAAATTTAGAACCTAACCTTCATAAATGTCAACAACTTGTATTTATAGCTCGTTGAAATTTAGAGCCGTTGAGGGTGGTTACAGCATTAAATGCTTCATAACTTGTCGTTAATTCTATTTATGGAATAAGCTGTTATTCAAATAGCAAGTATGTTATTCGAATAAAGCTTTAAATAGCATATAGGTAATTTTGCCTCTGGAATGTATTATTCGAATAATACTTATGTTATTCGAATAACATAAGTGTTATTCGAATAACCCCTTTTAAATCTATTTTCTGATAAGCCTGCTATTTGAATAACAGAATATTCGAATAATAGCTCTATTATTCAATAAGCCATTTAAGAACAGGTTTCTGGAAAACGTGTTATTCAAATAACCAAACTATTATTCAAATAACCCATGCATGTCCATTTTTGTTTTGAACCTTTATTCGAATAAAGCAGGGCTTTATTCGAGTAAAGCTTACCCAGATAGAATATTTTGGCTTTTCTGAATTTGGTTATTTGAATAAGGAAGCCCTTATTCGAATAAGCTGTTTGAAAATCATTTCATATAGCTTTTAGACATTGCCAATTAATTCCAAATGATCTTATAAGCTTTTGGGCACTTGGTGGTTATTTCTTTAGAAACCAAAAACCATTTTGAAGCTTTGAAAACATGTGTGCTATTTATTTTCTTTGAAAAATAATTTTTTGAGCATTAGTGTGAGCCTCTTTATACGTTTACACAATGATCTAAGTCCTAAAACTAGTCTTGAAGGTCTTGGTCTTGATCTTACAACATCTTTGTATTTGTTATCATAAAAACAAATTCTTCATAGGTCAATAGCCAATTACAGCATTCATGGATGACTTTTTTGTTTTTGGATCTATTTTTGATGATTGTTTGCATATCTTATCTTTAGTTTTAGTTAGATGTAAAGAAAAGAATTTTGCGCTTAATTGAGAAAAATGTTATTTCATGGTTAAAAGGGGTATTGTGCTTGGTCATGTCATATCTAAAGATGACATTGAGATTGATAAAACTAAAGTTGACTTAATTTCTAACCTTCCTCCCCCTAAATCTATGAAAGAAATTAGAACTTTTTTAGGGCACACAGGTTTCTACAAGATGTTCATCAAAGATTTTAGCAAGGTAGCAAGGTCTTTAAGCAATCTTTTTGGTAAATGATAAGTGATTAAAGCTATAACTTGAGTTGAATGATATATATGTAGAAGAAACTTTGGTAGACGATCATGTCTACCAAAACTGAGGTAAGATTTTAGTTTGAGTTTTGTTTTTATTGAGTCGACTTAAGTGCCTCCCAAAATTTGGAGTCTTTCTATGAGGATGTAAATATTGTCAGCTAACAAAAAAATAAAAAAAAAATTCAAACTCCAAAAAAAATGTTTAGTTTGCGTGCTTATTTATTTCATTTTACCTTATTTTGTTTTTGTTATTTTTTGTCATTTTTTGTCATTACTAACCATTGTCAAGGTGTAGTTTTTCTCTTCTCGTCTTCTTTTTTTAATTACTAAGCATTTAAGGTATGTGACTCCTTTCTATTACTATATTTATTTTTGTCCCAATAATTTCTTTGATGCATATTGGTGATTATTTTTTAAGTCTGCATTTAATTTGAAACATTGAGGACAATGTTTGGTTTTGATTATGGGTGAGTTACTTGAATTTCAGTCATGTTATCATTATACCACTTTTGTGAGAAATTTTTTTTTCCTATCATCTTGTTTAACTTATTTCACATTATTTATAGTTGCTTCTACATGTCTCTTTATTAAAAAATTAAAATAATAAGAAAACTTGACAAAAGCATGCGGATACTGTATTTTTGCCGAGTGAGTTTTGAGCCATTCATTTTTATTGTGAGAGTGTTTTCTTGATCTTCTAATATTTCTTGTTAGTGCTTGTAATTTTTTTTTTCTCACTAGATCATTTCATTATTGTTATTCTTGGATAAAGAGAAATTTTATATCACACTTGCATTTAATCTGATGTCATGGAAGTTGGTGGAATTGTGTGTTTCCTTGAGAGATGATATTAGGTCATGTTTCTTATTTTGAGCCTTGGAATAATGTTTTTGTTCTTTTACATATTACCGCTAGTCATCCCTTTAAGCCTATTTACTGAGCCTTTCTTTCGTAACCCTTTTTCCCAAAGTGTTTCAGGAAAGAAGTAATACTATTGCAATATGGGAAGGTAAAAGGGAAGGGGAGAAAAGAGAAAAATGAAAAAAAAATGGCAAAGTGAAAGTGCAAGGAAAAAGAAAAAGAAGAAAAAAATTCAAAAAGCTACAAAGTTGAAAAAAAAATTGAGAAAAGAAGTAAAAAGAAAGATGTCTAGTTTGGGAGTTTAAAAAAAAGTGATTTAAAGAAGGTAAATAAAATTATATTGAAAATGTAGAAATCATACTTCTAAATACTCTTAGAACACTTTTAATTTTCATTGTTACTCCTTAGCCTTCATATTTTTTTTCTTTACCCGCGTTACAAACTTAATAAAGTCCTGTTTGATCTTAAAGGATTGCATGATTTTTTCAATGTACATGACAAATCTTAAGGTGTGATGTAAAATCTTTTCTTGACATCCTTCTATGAAATGATATTTATTTTATTTTCTTAGCGTTCTTTCTATCATTTTATATGTGAGATATTTATTTTGATTTGTATATATTACTCTATTCAAATATACATGCTATGAGTGACACTATACTTTTGAGTGTAACTATTGTGAGGATTGTATATGGTTGAAAGATGTTTTCTAATAAGGATTTTAGTTGTGATATTTGGAGATAATGAGTATATATTATAGTAACTATATTATTCACACACTTTGAGTTTAATAATGGTAAAATTTTTGTGGCAATTGTAGTGTTCTAATACATGGTTGATATTCTTGAATAGAATAATTTTCACTGTGAGTTTTGATTTAAGTCGCTTCCATTGCTAATGACTAGCAATAAGCTGATTAAAAGTTGCGATGAGAAGTCAAATAATGATATTTTATTTATAAAATTTGATTTAATCATTATTTTGTTAGTTAAATTGGTTAATTTTGAGCATTATCATTGATTCTTTAAAGAGATGCTTATTATTAGATAATTTTGCTAATTGTAGGAGTGAAACCATTATTCTCAAGATGCACCACGGATCGAGCATAAAGGCAAGGTCAATTTGTGTAAAAAGTAATGAAAATGCAATTTTAGAAGATAAAGCCCACGTTGCAAATAAGGCTTTGGTTGGATTTTATGAAGCTGCAGAAGCGAAACAACCATGAACAAAAGAAATCACATGGCCAATTGGTCCAAGACTCAAAAGCCTTGATAAAGATCATTGGATCGATCAAGTCATTTAGGAGAAAAAAATAATTGGCCCCATTGTGTAACAAAGTGTATTGGAAGGAAGAGAAAATAAAGTAATGGGCTGAAGCATTTTACAATTCAAAGAACAATAAAACAAAGTTGCTGGTCCCCACGGTTACTAAAGGAAAAGTAACCTAATAATATAGGTGGGCAAAGCGATAAATGGAGGAGATTAGCAGCCAGCCGCACGGAGAGTGCCGCAGACAAATTGAGAGAAGAAGCGTCACGACACAGTTAGAGCGCCGCTTAAGGAGATTAGGAACGAACAGAGAAAAAACGCAGAATGCACGCAGGAGGCAGCACAGATTGAACTGCTGTAACACAGAGAAAATTGCAGTGCAAAGAAGAGCAGCATGGAGAATTTTAATGAGATAATTTTATTGTATTTTAATCTTTTTATGTCTGATTAAATTTTCTATACTAAGATAAAGATGAAATTTTGATTATTTTAATATTATTATATTGAATTATTTTTACTTAATTTTAAGATTTAATGCTTATTGATTCTATTTTCCTATCAGATTTTATAAATAAAATTTTAGATAAGTTTAGTCATGTTTTTATTATGTTTTGTAATTTATTTATGTTATCTGAATGTTGGTGGTAATTATTAGATATTAATTGTGATTTCTTTTTAATGATATATTTAATGATTTGATAATTTACTATTAATTAGAGAAATTTTATCATACACTTCATTATTATTTTTAGTGCTTCATTGATAAATTTTTTGTGAGCATATGCTTTGTCGCTAGATGTTCATGAGATAAATTATTTGGATATTATAATTTAACATAGTTAATGTCAAAATTAATCTTAGTGGATTTTGAACCTTAGTCTTTTTTCATTTGTTTGAAACCAAATTTATATACTTATTTTTTTAATTTTCTTTTTATTTTAGTTATTTATTTTATTTAATTTTTGCATATTTGACTTATCAATTTGTGCGACTAGTTTAAAAAGAAATTTTTAATACTTAAAATTAACTCTAAGTCTCTGCAGAATCATCCTCGTACTTGCTTAACTGTATTTTAATATGGCTCGTGCACTTGAAAGTATTTTTAGGCTTTTAAAAAAAGTCACAACAGAAATCAAAAAAAGATTGAATTATAAACTCTCAAAAGAGTGGATATTATAAATTGAAACTCAATTGGTGTCAAAGATTGAATTAGAACTCGTATTAAATGCTCAAGAATGATTTTCAAATATTTTTTTCCACTTCATTTAAGTCTCTAAAACTTTGTATTTAAAGCCCATGAAGAAATAGAATCGTTAGAGGTGGTTGAGAGCATTAAATGTTAGTAACTAGAAGTTATTTTTTGATTTTAGACACCCAAATAACAGATTATTAGTTTTATATAACTGACGAGCGCCGAACTCAGTCCAAATTATAACCGAAGTTATTACCTAAGCTTGTAGCACAGTGACAACACCAGATCATCTCCACGAGGATTGTAGATGCAATTTAATCAAATCAAGTGAAAGTTTAGCAAAGGGGGGTTTGACAGTTTAAGATCGCACTTAACAAAATTAAAGGAAGAAATAACAATTAAAGAGCAATCAATTTAGAAACCTATCCAAGATTGGGTGGATTCAATCATAGACCTTTCATAGAACACTTGAAGTGCAGTTGAATTGTTAATTTGGATCTAACCGAGATCTCTGCATCAAATCCAGAATTCATACTAGACGATCGTCTAGAATTCAATTAACAAGTGATAAACACAAATCCGCAATCACGCCATTCATGAAGATCTATGTTAATTTCAAGTACCAAATTCAATTAACTTAGGCACAAATCGATAACCTAACCTTTTCAATTACGTGATTAATTTAGATCAATCAGTTCTAAGTTTCATCACAAATCTCAATCTTCATTTATGTGATTAGTTTAGATCAATCAGTTCTAAGTTCCATCACAAATCTCAATCTTAAACCAAGATCAAATCGATCAACATAAATAGAATCACCATTCATGCATTCAAGATCAAGAAGAAGAAAGAAGAAGAAGAAGAAAAGAGAAATTCAATTACAAATCAAATACAATACATAACCAAGGTCTCAAAATCCAAACCACAATCTCTTCAAGAGTTCTAAATTGACCGAAAGTAGCTTAGCCCTCCATTACCACGAAGGGGAGCATCAAAATATACAAAAGCTATGAGAAGCTATGAAGAAACAAGAAGAAACTATGAGAGAAATGAAGGAGAATACAACTTGTTACTTTCATGATAACCAATGGTGCCTTTTATAGAAGTCTAGGGTAACAAAATGACAAAGGGAGTGGGTGGATGAGTGGGGTGGTTGAGTGGGTTGGTGAGTAGAGTAGTTGAGAGGGTTGGTGAGTGGAGTAGTTGAGAAGGTTGGTGCGTGAGTAGTTGAGTGGGTTGGTGAGTGAAGTAGTTGAGTGGGTTGTTGAGGACGAAAATTTCTTGTCTGACTTGGAAGCCAAAAACGACCAACTATACTTCAGACCCATGAAAAGTACTCTTCATGAAAGTTGTAGATCTTTGTCTTGGCTATAACATGCATATCTAGATCATCCAATTTGGCTTCTACAGCCCAAGATATGACCCAAATACCGCAGGTTGCTCAAACCTAACTTCAGCACCTCTGTTCCGACTTGCAAGCTCAAACTGACCTATTAGACTTCATTTTTTCAAAAAGTGTTCTTCATGAAAGTTGTTTATTTGGATCTTAACTATCAACTATCCAAATTTCAGCCCATCTCCATTACTACAGCTTGAGATATGATTTTATGAGTGCACACCGTTCGGATTCTAGTGACAGAACCCGTATTCTGACTTCCATGTAAACTTAGGTCCCTTAGACATCTGTTTAGAACTTCGAGCTCTTTATCAAAGTTGTAGAGCTTCCTCTTAGCTTTCCTACAAGGTAAAATTCATGATTATCAGATATCAGGAACTCAAGTTATGGCCAAAATACAGAAACAGTGTCAAATCTCAATAATGCTGAAAATATTCAATTAGGACCAATTTGAGCTCAAACTCACAAAATCATACCAAACTCAATCAATTAAGAATATGGAGAGTGTAAATGACTAAACATAAGGGTTTCTTAATGAATAAAATATGTGATTATCAAATTCCCCCATACTTAGCTTTTTGCACTCCTGGGCAAAACTCAAGACCAAAACAAGGACATAAGAGATTAACAAAAATTTAAATTCCAACGACATTCAAGAGCCCAAAATTTTACAATCAAGAAGAACAACCAAAGGTTTAAGGGATCAAAACATTCATGAGTTAACAATTCTCCATATCTCAAACCAACAAGCAAGGTATCTTCAATATGAATCGAGAATGATAGATCTTCACAAGATTCCCTCTCAATCTCTCAAGTGTTTAAAAGGTAGGTATTTCACTCAATTCAACCCATGAAAATTGCACTACCATAAGCTTGCTTATCTTCTACTTCTCCACTACTCAAAACACATGCACACACAAATCATGAGGACTTTATTCAAGGTTGTAGTGAGGTCAAGGTAACAGAAGAGGATAAAATGGATATGAGAAGATAAATACCAAAGGGAATAAAAGCAAATGAGGGCTGAGTTCAAATAACAAGCATAAAAGTTCATCCCAACTCTAATGTATATCCCTTTACATATTCATTTCCCAATCCTTTTCTTTTCTCTTTGTTTTCTTTTTTTTATATATATATGAACATAACTATATACATACATTTCTCTTCTCTTTTTTTTTAGGCACTCTTTCCTTTTTCAACAACCATTTTGTACACACACCCCCTCACTTGTTCAAAAACTCAACCATTAACCAAGCTAATGTTCTTTTATTCCCTAAGGTAAAGTAAGAACACGATTTTTCATTTATGGCACATAACGAGCTAGAAACAAGGAATGGTCAAATAAGCTCAAAGGGGTTAAGTAAAGGAAAATATACAAGGTTGGTAGGAATCAAAGAATTTTCAAGAAGTCAAAAGAGTGCTTAATATCATATTGAAAACAAGGTTTGCTATTCGGTTAAACTAGCTAATTAAGAAAGAGGGCCTCAATCATGTTCATGCATGCAAGTGAAATGTAGCCTCAAAAAGAATCAAAACAAGTTCTAGAGTGGTCATTAACATGAGTGAAAATCACACAAGAAAGAAGAGAATGTCATAAATGTTAAATCCATCCATTAGGCTCAAAATCTCACAAGGTATGCATCCATCAAACTCAATTTATCAATTCAATCATCCATCACCAAGCATATCAGTTCAAGAAGGGAGAAAAGTTATTCAATCATGCAATGAACCATTTTTTTTTAAACAAAACAAAAAATAAAAAAATGCTAAAATCTCTCCCCCATACTTAATATAACATTGCCCTCAATGTGAAAGAGAGATATAGAAAAGAGCAACACAACCTGATAAGAAGTGAATCAACGCTAAGCAGAAAAGAAGCATACTGTTAGTGCCGTATCAAACCCTGAAAAGAAATCAAATAATAAAATTTTAGTACTTCCATAATTTAATACTAATTAATTACTACCTAAAAAAAAACTCCTTACTCTGCCACCAATTAAGATGCGTCTCAAGAGTAAAATTAGTCCTTACTCTGCCATCACTAATTGGTTTAATAAGTCCATGACAATCATATCATACTTTCCAAACAAAACAACAAAAATTTTTTTTTTTTGGTCAACTATCCTTCCCCCCAACTAGATCACAACATTGTCCTCAATGTTAAAATATAGATGAGTAAAGGATAGAAGATATTACACTTGTTGGAGAAAGTGACACAAATTTAAACGAAAAACAAAGTACAATAAAATCAAACCGATTAAAGAGAAAGTGTCGATCGGCTTTCTTTTCTTGTTACTTCCTTTTGCTTCTGTTGACCAATCTATCGAGCTAATACCTTATCAGGTACATACTCAAAAGCTTCTAATTTATTAATGAGCTCATCAATAGTGGAGACAGAGATAAGAAGTTGTCTTACCGAAGGAGTGATAAATTTCTATTCCACAGCTTTGTCAAGAAAAGATAACAAAAGATCAAAGAAATTATTAACATTCAACAAACCAATGGGTTTATGGTAGATGTTCAGTTCGGCCCAAGAGACAATTTGAAAAATTTCTTCCAAAGTACCAAAACCACCTGGTAAGACAAGAAATGCACCAGGATTGTCAACCATTGTTTTCATTCGTCCATGCATAGATGTTACCTGAATTTCTTCTCCAACTGTCTTTCCAGTGATGTTATTTTCAGCTAAAGGTTTAGGAATAACACCTAAAACCTGACTGCCTCCTATAAAAGCAGAAAGTGATACAGCCCCCATTAACCCATGACAATCTCCCCCATATACAAGATGAATATTCCTCGCAGCAAGTGATCGACCAAGAGTGCTAGCTGCGTTTACAAACTCTAATCCCTTCCTATAACTCGACCCACAAAAAACACAGACATTTTTGAGGTTACGAATAGAAGGCCCCATTCTATACTCTTCCTTTCTTTAAGTGTTTCTGAGTTGAAGGAAAATGGAGAAAATGGAGTGTTTAAATAAGAAAAAGAATGGAAAGGGGAATAATTGCACCTATAAGGGTAGGTTGACGGTTGTCAGAAAAGGTTGAATTTAAGAAACAGAGAATCTTTTCTTTCTTTCTTTTTTTTTTTTTTTTTTTTTTGTTTTTGTTTTGTTTTTTTTTTTTTTGTTTGAAAGATGACATGAAGAAGAAGAAGAGGATGATATGTATAGATTGTTTGTGGATATAGCTCACATCTGCCTCTCGGTTTAACGTCCGATGAATCGGCTTAAACGTCTTCTATGAGTCGAGGATAAGCTTCCCATCCAATTTTCTTATAAATTGGCAAACAGAGTCTTTTAGAGTCAGATTCCCAAGACTGTAGTGTTTTTCTTCATCCTTGAAGAGATTCCACAATTTAAGAATTTCACGATGCACCAATCCACAAGAATGCGTCTCAAGAGTCAATAAGATATCATCTAATGACTCCTTACTCAGTCCATTCTTAATGAAGAAAATTTTATCTTCTCTATTTGTGGAAACCATCCCTAAAGTACGACATCGCTTGTTACAGTTCCATCGTCCACATTTGTGACAGACTTGTAACCTTTTTGCTCTTCTCCTTTTAGAATATGAACTTCTTCCAAGACCGGGCATATATGAGTCAAATGAAATTGAGGACTCACCTGCTAATCGGACCTTTGCTTCAATTATCCAGCGTACATCTTCTGGCATACCTTTGTGCATTAACAGTCTCAATCTTTCACATTAAACTTTGTAGATTTTTCTCAGAGCATTTTGAGGAAGAGAAGGAAAATGTTTGCTTAGGTTTGAAAGAATGACATCCATTTTGAAGGAGAAGAAGGGTTCAGTTATTTTGAGAAACTGAAAAATAAACCGACTTGAGAGTCACGGAGTACCGTATCCGCCACTTAACCGGTAACACAAAGAACTCAAGAACTTGGTTTTCCAGGAATGGTTGAGTCTTTGTCCATTAACTTTAAGCGCATTACCATTCCTAGGATCCTCAATATCTACGGCCCTAGAGGATACACGTTTGACAACAAAAGAACCGCGCCACCTAGATCTCAATTTTCCAAAGAGTAGGTGCAGATGATAATCTCAAAATAGAACTTTTTTGACCAATTTCCCCAGCTTTTGCAAAAGGTGTAACAGACCTTGCATAAAGTAGGCCAATAAAATCCATACTGCAAGATTTTCGCAGTTGTTGTTGCTGAAAAAAAAATGACCTCCACTTGCTTCCAAGTGACAAAATTTAATGTCACTACCTACCTCATTGTCGGACACACAGCTGTTTTTTTTTCTCTTTTTTTTTTATTCATAATGCTGATGGAGAAGGTTCATCACCTCCATTTCTGCATTCTCTAGAAGTTCATGATACTGTTTGAGGCGGTGTCCATTTACGATGAAAGCTTTGGCAGTGACCTCACTTTTAATCTGAACAACACTGAAGGAAAAACCTTAGTAACAATAAATGGTCCATCCCATCTAGACCTTAATTTGCCAGGCATGAGTCGAGGCGAGAGTTATAGAGGAGAACTTTTGACCAATCTCGAATGTTTTCCTCGGAATCAACTTATCATGGAAGGCTTTGGTCTTCTCCTTATAAAGTTTGAAACTTTCATAAGCCTCCAAGCGGATCTCCTCCAATTGTCTTGCAAAATGCAGCTTTCTTCTCCATACCGCTTGATCTAGGTCCAAGTTACACCTTTTCACCGCCCGTAATGCACGATGCTCAATTTCCACCGACAGTGTGAGGCTTTTCCAAAAACAATCCGATACGGAGACATCCCGATTGGTCTCTTATAAGCAGCGTCCGGTAAGCCCATAAAGCATCCTCAAGCCTCTTGCTCCAATCCTTTCGTTAGGTTGAACTGCCTTCGGAGTATCTGCTTGATCTCCCTGTTGGAAATCTCGGCTTGCCCATTAGTTTGGGAATGGTAAGGTGTAGAAACTCTGTGCAAGACCCTATACTTTTTCATCAAAGCTTCCATGCTTCGATTACAAAAATGTGAACCCTGATCACTGATGATGGCCTTCGGAACTCCAAACCTGCAGAAAATCTGTGATCTAACAAAATCCACAACAACTTTGGAATCATCAGTCCGAGTAGCTTTCGCCTCCACCCACTTGGATACATAATCAACAGCTAGCAAAATGTAAACAAAACCAAAAGAAACAGGAAAGGATCCCATAAAATCAATACCCCATACATCAAAAATCTCATAGAACAATAAGGATTTTTGGGGCATCTCATTCCTTCGAGAAGTGTTTCCTATTCTTTGGCATTGATCACAAGATTTACAAAATACGTATGCATCATGAAATAGAGTGGCCCAATATAATCCAGATTCTAAAACTTCCCTAGCAGTCCTTTGGGGACCAAAATGACCGCCACATGCAAGTGTATGACAAAAGCTAAGAATAGAATGGAATTCATTATCAGGCACGCATCTCCTAATGACTTGGTCACTACAAAATTTTCATAGATAAGGGTCGTCCCACACATAATATTTTGACTCACTCTTCAATTTATCAATCTGAGCCCTAATAAAATGTGCAGGGAAAACACCAGCAACTAAGAAATTTATCAAATCAGCAAACCAAGGAGTGTTACCTTGCAGCTTGAAAAGCTGCTCATCAGGGAAGACATCATGGATAGGAAAAGTATCTGCCTCCCTTTCAATTCGGCTTAGGTGATCAGCCACTAAATTCTCTGCTCCACTTTTATCACAGATTTCAATATCGAACTCTTAGAGGAGCAAAATCCACCTAATCAACCTAGGCTTTGCATCAAGCTTCTTCAGGAGAAACTTCAGAGCTGTATAATCTGAAAACACAACCACTCTAGAACCAAGCAAATATGATCGAAATTTGTTTAAAGCAAAAACAATTGCTAAAGGTTCTTTTTCAGTGGTGGTGTAGTTGACTTGTGCAGGATCTAAAGTTCTTGAAGCATAGGAGATGACATGAGATATTTTGCCGACCCTTTGTGCAAGAACAGCTCCCAAAGCATAATTAGAGGCATCACACATGAGCTCAAATGGGAGTGTCCAATCTGGTGGCTGGATGATAGGTGTACTGGTCAATGCTTGCTTCAAGTGATTGAAGGCATCCTTGTATTTCTGGTCAAAATGGAACTCCACTTCTTTTTGTAGCAAGTTGGATAGTGGAAGAGCAATTTTGCTGAAATCTTTTATGAATCGCCTATAGAAACCTGCATGACCAAGGAAAGAACGAACCTCCCGCACGCATGTGGGGTAAGATAGGCATGAAATAACATCTATTTTTGCAGGATCTACCTCAATACCCTTGCTAGATATTATATGCCCTAAAACTATGCCTTGCTCTACCATGAAATGAGATTTCTCAAAATTCAGAACAAAGTTAGCCTTAATGCATTTATGCAAAACCTGAGTTAAACTATCCAAACATGTATCAAAGGAAGAGCCATAGACAGTAAAGTCATCCATGAATACATCCATGCAATTTTCTAAAAGGTTAGAAAATATACTTACCATACACCTTTGAAAGGTGCCTGGAGCGTTGCACAGACCAAAAGGCATCCTTCTATATGCAAATGTGTCAAATGGGCAAGTGAAAATAGTTTTATCTTGGTCTTCTAAGGCTATATGGATCTGAAAATAACCCGAATATCCATCCAAGAAACAGTAATGCGACTTACCAGCTAGTCTCTCTAACATCTGATCAATGAAAGGTAATGGGAAATGATCTTTCCTGGTGGCTTGGTTAAGTCGTCTGTAATCAATGCAAATCCGTCAGCTGTTTTGAATTCTTGTGGGTAGTAGCTCATTGTTCGATTTTCAACTACTGTGACCCCAGATTTCTTTGGAACAACTCCGCACGGGCTTACCCATTTACTATCAGATATGGGATAAATAATGCCAGCTTGCAGTAGCTTGGTAACTTCTTTTTTTACCACATCCAGAGTTAGGGGGTTCAGTCTCCTTTGGGGCTGTCGTACTGGTTTAGTATCTTCCTTCAACAAAATCCTATGCATGCATGTGGAGGGACTGATACCAGAAAGATCTACAAGTGTCCATCCGATGGCTTGTTTATTCTGCCTCAAAACCTGCAGTAATTTTTCTTCTTGATCAGGTTGCAAATTTTTAGCAACAATCACAGGCAGCTTCTCACTATCTTCCAAATATGCATATTTAAGATGGTCTGGCAAAATCTTTAATTCTAAGGATGGAGGCTGTACAATGGAGGGCAAAGAAGTCATTTAAAACAACTAACTCAAAGAACATTAAATTCAACATACTTCTGACTCTCATTTTCACATGCTGCATCATTCAAGTCAGCAGCTACATCACCACTCATAACTGTATAAATCTCAGCACATACAGCACATGGTACAATATCACAGCCAGCATATGTTTCACAGGTAACAGAATAAAAAACATCAGCAATATCAGGAAATTCAGCATAAATATCAACATAAGCATCGTCAACTAGCATATCAATCATATCAACATGGAAAATAGAATGCTCCTCTAGGGGATGTCTCATGGCCTCAAAAATGTTAAATTGTACCACATCGTCGCCAAATTCCATGGAAAGGGTGCCAAAGATGCACATCTATCTTGGTCTTGGCTTTGTCTTGAGGAAAGGTCTGCCTAGGATCAATGGAGCATGGTTTGTTGAAGACTCATCTTCCATGTTCAGAATATAGAAGTCCGCTGGAAAAATTAGCTCATTCACCCGAACTAACACATCTTCTAGCACTCTTGCAGGATAAGTAGTGGTCCTATTTACCAACTGAATCACTATACCAGTAGGTTGCAAAGTGCCAATGTTCAAGGACTGATATATTGACATAGGCATGACATTAATTGAAGCACCCAAGTCTAGCATTGCATGTTCAAATTTGGAGTTACCTATCGTGCAAGGAATTGTGAAAGTTCCAGGATCTTTGCATTTTTATGGCATGCTTGGTAGAATCATTGCAGAAACATTTCTGCCCATGCTTATTTTCTCAGTACCCTTAAGTCTTCTCTTGTGAGTACACAACTCTTTGAGGAATTTGGCATACTTGGGAATCTGCTTGATTGCATCAAGGAGGGGAATATTGATTTCCACCTTCCTGAATGTGTCCATGACTTCTCTTTCTATTTCTGTTTGCGCAGTATGCTTGGACTGTGTGACTCTGTTTGGAAAAGGTAGTGGAATGGCCAGATTTGAATTCTCTGCACATTTCTTCTGTGTCACAGATTTTTGGATTGAGCTATCCACTTTCTTCTATTTCTGGTCACCTTCTGGTTGCTGCACTTATAGTTCAGGTTGTGGTGGAGTAGGACCGTCAACTTCTCTGCCACTTCTCAAGCTAATGGCACTTACATTGCCTCTTGGGTTGTTGATTGTTTGTGAAGGCAATTGGTTCGACCCTTAACTTTTCAGCTCACTCAAAGTGGTTGCCATCTGCCCAATTTGAGTTTGTAAATTCTGGATTGTGGCATTGACATTCTGCTGAAACTGTTTCATCAAGTCTTCGAAAGGTGGCTCAGCTAGAGTGGCTGCTGGAACAGGTAGCTGGAGGGGCTGCTGCATGGGTGGCGGCGCAGGTTGTGCTTGCCTAAATGCAGGTGGTTGGTACTTGTTGCTAAGGCCTGTAGCTTGGTATCTAAACTGCGGTTGCTTTGTTGGTAGGCAGGGCATTGTTATTGTTGACCGAAATTTCCATATCTCGTTGGGATGGTCCCTCCCTGGGTTATAGGTATTAGAAAATGGATCATATCTGGGTTGCTGCTGTGATTGCTGATATTGGGGTCTACCAGGAAAAATACCAGTTGCTGCAATAGATTGCTCTGGAAAAATAGAACCACCATCCTGAAGTGTGGGGCATGCATTAGTAGGATGAGATGAATAAGAGCAAATGCCACACACAGTTGCAGCCATCTGCATTGGTGCTTGTTATCCCACTGCTAACTGCCTCACCAAAGAAGTCAATTCATCAAGTTTGTGTTCCATTCTCTGTTGGTCTACATGAGATGATTGAATCTCATTGACTCCTCTGGTTAAGGTAATAATTCGTGTGCCAAATTGTTGGGTGTTGGCTGCCATGTTTGCTATCAAATCTCTCGCTGCTGCAGGGGTCTTGTCTACTAAGGCTCCTCCAGAGGCGATCCACTATGCTTTTGTCATTTGGAAAGCAAGCCTTCATAGAAATATTGAATTAAGAGTTGATCGGTGATTTGGTGGTGGGGACAGCTCGACCACAGCTTCTTGAATCTTTCCCAATATTCATGCAAGGTCTCTCCTGTCATTTGTCTTATGCCACAAATATCTTTTCTAATGGCAGCAGCTCTAGAGGCAGGGAAAAATTTCTCTAAGAACAACCGCTTCATGTCAGTCTAACTTGTTACTGAACTTAGTGAAAGATAAAATAACCAATCCTTGGCTGTATCAACAAGTGAGAAAGGAAATGCCCTCAGCTTGATGTGCTCTTCTGAGATCCCATGTGGCTTCATGGTTAAACAAACCACATGGAACTCCTTTAGATGCTTATGGGGATCCTCACCTGCAAAACCGTGAAACTTGGGCAACAAATGTATCAATCCATATTTTAACTCAAAATCAGCATCAAGATTTGGGTATTGAATACACAAAGACTGGTTAGTTATATCAAGAGCAGTAAGTTCCTTAAGAGTTCTATTCTGTATGTTATTAGCCATGGTTTCAGAATTATTCAAGATCTCAAGTTCACTCCCAATATTAAGATTAAATTCAGAAGTAATTCTTGCACTTGACCTACGAGCTCTAATCAACCTATGCAAGGTTCTATTAATCTCAGGATCAAAGTCAACTAAGTTATCAGGCTCGGACCTAGTCATGCATCACACAAAAACAAATAAATAAGCAAAATATACTAGACAATGGATAAAATGTTAGAAAAGTTAATAAAAAGCAAAAGTTAGTAAAAACACTTAAAATGAAAAGATTACACTTACTAATCCCCGGCAACGGCGCCAAAATTTTGACGAGCGCCGAACTCAGTCAAAATTATAACCGAAGTTATTACCTAAGCTTGTAGCACAGTGACAACACCGGATCATCTCCACGAGGATTGTAGATGCAATTTAATCAAATCAAGTGAAAGTTTAGCAAATGGGGGTTTGACAGTTTAAGATCGCACTTAACAAAATTAAAGGAAGAAATAACAATTAAAGAGCAATCAATTTAGAAACCTATCCAAGATTGGATGGATTCAATCATAGACCCTTCATAGAACACTTGAAGTGCAATTGAATTGTTAATTTGGATCTAACCGAGATCTCTTGCATCAAATCCAGAATTCATACTAGACGATCGTCTAGAATTCAATTAACAAGTGATAAACACAAATCCGCAATCACGCCATTCATGAAGATCTATGTTAATTTCAAGTACCAAATTCAATTAACTTAGGCACAAATCAGTAACCTAACCTTTTCAATTCTGTGATTAATTTAGATCAATCAGTTCTAAGTTTCATCACAAATCTCAATCTTCATTTATGTGATTAGTTTAGATCAATCAGTTCTAAGTTTCATCAAAAATCTTAATCTTAAACCAAGATCAAATCAGATCAACATAAATAGAATCACCATTCATGCATTTGAGATCAAAAAGAAGAAAGAAGAAGAAGAAAAGAGAAATTCAATTACAAATCAAATACAATACATAACTAAGGTCTCAAGAATCCAAACCACAATCTCTTCAAGAGTTCTAAATTGACCAAAAGTAGCTTAGCCCTCCATTACCACGAAGGGGAGCATCAAAATATACAAAAGCTATGAGAAATTATGAAGAAACAAGAAGAAACTATGAGAGAAATGAAGGAGAATACAACTTGTTACTTTCATGATAACCAATGGTGCCTTTTATAGAAGTCTAGGGTAACAAAATGACAAGGGCGAGTGGGTGGATGAGTGGGGTGGTTGAGTGGGTTGGTGAGTAGAGTAGTTGAGAGGGTTGGTGAGTGGAGTAGTTGAGAGGGTTGGTGAGTGGAGTAGTTGAGTGGGTTGGTGAGTGAAGTAGTTGAGTGGGTTGTTGAGGACAAAAATTTCTTGTCTGACTTGGAAGCCAAAAATGACCAACTATACTTCAGACCATGAAAAGTACTATTCATGAAAGTTGTAGATCTTTGTCTTGGCTATAACATGCATATCTGGATCGTCCAATTTGGCTTCCTACAGCCCAAGATATGACCCAAATACCGCATGTTGCTCAAACCCAACTTCAGCACCTCTGTTCCGACTTGCAAGCTCAAACTGACCCATTAGACTTCATTGTTTCAAAAAGTGTTCTTCATGAAAGTTGTTTATTTGGATCTTAACTATCAACTATCCAAATTTCAGCCCATCTCCATTATTACAGCTTGAGATATGATTTTATGAGTGCACACCATTTGGATTCTAGTGACAGAACCCGTATTCTGACTTCCATGTAAACTTAGGTCCCTTAGACATCTGTTTAGCACTTCGAGCTCTTTATCAAAGTTGTAGAGCTTCCTCTTAGCTTTCCTACAAGGTAAAATTCATGATTATCAGATATCAGGAACTCAAGTTATGGCCAAAATACAGAAATAGTGTCAAATCTCAATAATGCTGAAAATATTCAATTAGGACCAATTTGAGCTCAAACTCACAAAATCATACCAAACTCAATCAATTAAGAATATGGAGAGTGTAAATGACTAAACATAAGGGTTTCTTAATGAATAAAATATGTGATTATCAATAACATATTATTGAACGCAAATAACAAAGTACATAATAGATTATTTGCATTTTTAGAAAACACTGTTACACGCGAATAACATATTATGAAGCCATAATCAGTTAGGTAGTTTAAAAAACAAAAGGCGCGTTACTACTTGTCAAATAACTTATTATGGACACTGTATAATAAGTTATTTCTTTTAAAACAACAAAAGACGCGCTACTAACTTGTTAATAACCTGTTATGGTTTCTAGATAATCTGTTATTGGTTCTAGAAAATCTGTTAGATAATATGTTATTGGCTATCAAGAAAAGATGATTTTTAAAAGTCTTTGCAACCAAAGATTCCCAAAATCAATTACATTCCCTCCTTTTTGATGATGACAAATAACCATTGAGAAAAAAGATAGTTTTATAAAATTAGAATCCACAAAGTTGTTAGAGAGACTTACCCCCTTTTTTTTCATAAGAGGTGATTTTAAATCAAAGATGTGCAGCTCCCCCTTACTTTTAGAATCCAAGATCAGTTTTAATTTATCCTGTCTTTTCTCAACATAAAAGCTCAAGGTTTTATCCTCCTTTTGTCATGATAAAAAAAATGGGGCAAGAGAAAGTATATAGCTAAAGCAATTTATATTTATTCAAGTTCAACATTTGCAAGGTAGTAATAGTTTAGCAAGATTCAATATTCAACAATGCACCCAATATCCTCATTCAAGTTCAACTCTAATATAGAAAATCAAACACAAGAGAGTTCAAAAAGCACATTCTCATTCATTTATCAATACAGCCAATTACATATATTCATAAAAAAATAGCCAATACCATGCTTACTTTTATTATATATAGACAATAGCATAGAAAGTAGACATAGTCATAGAATACTTTATGATCAAGAAATATGTAAGATAGTGAGCAAATGGTATAACAAGAATGAAAATAATCATGTGCTATATATAATATTTAACTTTTACTAAGTACACATGATTTTATCCATTACCTAAGACCTACAAAGAATATACCTTATATTCATTATCTTTTTATGTGAATGTGCATAAGAGGTAAAAGTTTTTGATATCTTGGGCTTAGTAATCAGTGAAACTCTTTTCCTTACTTATTGCTTCTCTTTTGATGTTTTGAGGTTTGCAAGTTGTACATTATGCATGTGAGAAGTTTTAGTTGAATGTGTAACACCCCAAATTCTGACTATGTGAATAGTAATAGCAAAATTATACTGTTTTACATTTTCTGTGTGTTATAAAAATAGTTTGACTGTTCTGAGATCATTTTTGATCATTTTGTGTGATTTGCTCATGTCATGGCAAATTACCCCACGAGTCATGAAAAATAATAATTTTCTTCGTAGGAAAAATCTTATTTTAATTAATTAGAGTTGGGGATCTTACTAAACCCATTGATTGATATATATATTAATCTTATAATTTTTAGTATTTAATCGGGTAATAAAATAATTTTATATTATTATAATATTATTTTATTCAACAAGACTCAACTCAAGTCTCAAAAACAAGTAGAAAAATTATTTATGGACCCAAAAAAGTTCGTGGGGCCCACGTTTAGGAAAAGCAATCTAAGAATCATTGATTCAACAAATTTAGCTAATGAAGCAAGTCAACAAAAGTAGGCTTGACTTTCTAAACCAATAAGAATAGGTCAACGATGGGAGCATAGACTTTCATTTGGACCGTTGGATGAAGACTTAGTTAGGAAGCCTTTAACCTTAGCCATTGATCTAATCAATGGTGAGATTAGAATGCTAGTTTTATGACCAATTGATATCTACCTTAGATGTAATCTATGGCTAGAATTAAAAATGAATCAATGGTTAGAATTAAGTCAAAAATTGTAGGCTTGAATTTGGTTAGTAGCTAATTAAGCTTAATTTGACTAATCTAATTACCTAATTAGCAAACTAAGTGAACTAGTTTAATTCTTAATTAATTATAATCTAAATACTAATTAGATATCTTAATATTGATTAAAGGTTATAATATATGTTAAAATATATTAAACTAATTAGTTATATGATTAGAATATTAATTAAGATTGGTTAGGATATTTAACCTAACTAATTACCTAATTTATTAGCATGTAATTAGATGTAATTGGAGAGCAATTAAGCCCCTAAATTGATGAAGACCCACACGGTTTGGGCAGCAGCTTGGGAGGCTTAGATGGCTTGGTTCTACAAGGTTCTTGAAGCCTCCAACATGACATAAGCCATGTGCACCTCCATGTGAACACTCTAGGATATTTACCATGCAAATTCAATCACTCAACCTCACTAAAACCACCCACACAAGAAGAAATGCTATTATTTTTACTCTTCACTTTTATTTCACACTTATCCTAGTTAATCTATCCATTTTCTCTCCGAAAATAGCAAGAACCAAGAACATTTTTTCTTCTATTTTCTTTCCTCTCTATTCGGCCAAGCTCACTACCCACACAACCAAACCTCTATAATTTTATCTAATCATATTTCCTAAACCCAAATCCTATTCTAAACACTTTTCATTCACAAAGTTTTTCCAAAAAACTACTCTATCTTGTCCAAAATCTAACCTTTTGCTTACTTACTTAAGGGTAAGTCTTGATTTTATGGTTCAAAATTGGATTTCTAATTTTTTTAACCATGATTGTTCCATGGTTTTTCAATATTAAACATTGTTTGTGTTTTTACTAATTGTTTAAGAATTTTAGGGATTTGTTTGGGGGATTGCACGAATTTGAAGGAAAGGAGGAAAACTAACCGATTAAATTGTCTTCAAGAGGTAAGAGGGAGATTTAACCTCACCAACCAAGTTTTGGTGGTGTGAGGATGGTTTTGTACGGTGAAAAATCCATAAGGGTTCTTCACCGATTATTTGATGTGTTTTGATTGTGTTTGTGTTGTGTTTGATTGTGTTTCTATGCTTGCATGTGTGATAAAATGCTTAAAGCTTTGATATTATGTGTGTATGTGTAATTATGAAAGCATGAGATTGTATGTGTACTCCAAAGAGTACCGAGGCTCACGGCCATACTATGGAAAAAGGACCAAAGTCCTTACACTGATGAATTAAAATGAGAATTGAGCGATTTAAATGAATTTGGAAAAAAATTGAGTATAGTAAGGTAAAATAATTTTTATGGGTAATAAAGGAAAAAAATAACAATTTTTGAAAAAATAATACAAATACTAATTTTTAGAGGAGTTATACCGTAAATTTTTATAAAAGAGGGACTAAATTGCAAATTTTATCAAAATGAGGGGCCATGGTATAAATACTTGTTTTTAGAGGGGTCATATTGTAAATATTATTTTTAGAGGGGTTAAATTGTAAATATTTTATAAAAGAGGGATGATTTTGTAAATATGAATTTTATGAGGGACTTTTTTGTAAATATTAATTTTTGAGGGACTATGACATAAATATTAATTTTTGAGGGACTAATGTGTAAATATGAGTTTTTGAGGGACTAGTGTGCAAATATGGAAAATAAAGCCAATTTTAGTATTAAAATGAGAAAAATAGTATTTTTGATTTAAAACGTAAGAAAAATATTTACGCGATTTGAAAACGTTGAAAAATCGCTAAGCAATTTTGAAAAGGCTATTTAATCATCAGTTGCAATTGAGAAAATACGAAAATATGACTACGCGATTGAAATACAAGAATTATTATCTTTGTTAGATTATTGTGTGGGACTCGATTATGTGATATGAAATAGAAATGTGAATAGTGCATGGTACATGCATTGGAAAGGTCCGATGGACTATATGAGGCTAGTTGCCTAGGAGAGACTACACCTCCTGAGTGGGTGCGATATGCGTAGTGTAAGTCACTCGTTGACCTTGGGGGCATTGGGGTGCGGATTGCCTACAATGGGCAGATGGTAGCTCTTCTGTGCCGTAGGTTAGACCGACGCAACACACCAATGATCCTAACTGAGACACTATCCTTAATCAAGATCTGATAAAGACTGTCGTGTATATGCTGGATGTGCAAGACTAAGCACGTGGTCCGAGGCATGTTGGTACCGATAATTCTTTTCGATCACTCTCTCCAACCTGAGTTGTAGCTCCATGGAGTAAGAAATTGAGTCTGTGTGTATACATATAATGATAGAGGGTATTATCGTAATTCCTGTTTATGATAATTGATTTATTGGTTATTTGATCATTGATAATGGCATGATTGTAATTATAGTATATTACATGTTCTATGATAATAATGATGTTAGTGGCATAATTGTAATTACGGTATGATAGCTGTATGAGATATTGTATGTGTTTATCTTCATTGCTACCATACTGGTATTGGCATAGGTGATCTCACCTCTTTGTATGTATGTTCTGTGTTATATTTATATTTGTTAAGACGTCGAGCAAGAGATAGAGCGAGAAATTGAGGAGGAGTAGATTCCTGCTGAGGACGTCGAGTTTTGAAGAGATGCAGATACCTAGTTTCCTGGGCTACCTGAAGTTGACATTCATCGGAGAAGATGAGGCATGGACTGTAGACTTAGAGAGAGAGAGTATCTATTACATGGGAGACCTAAATATTAGACCAGTAGACAACATTTAGGACACCTTTACTTTTCTCCTTACAATATTTATGTACAACTAGAGTTCCCAATATCCATTAGGCAAGATTGGGAGCTTACTATCGTACTCCCAAGACGGTTAGTATTATGTCATCTGCTCGTACACTGTCCGTAGGATCACCTCATGACGATTCCTATATCTTATAGGAATCGAGGAGAACCCGTCTGAGGGATCTCATTGTCTAGTAGGACTTGGGCAGTATAATAGTTTAAATTATAGTTTAAAGTTTAAATATTTTAGAAGTCTAGTTTGTAAGATATCTAAGTGTGACAGTACTAAACGCTTGTATGTATATATGATGTAAATTATTTATGACAATGTTGTTATGTTTTTATTTTCTGTTAAGTTTATCTTATTATCATTAAGAAATTTTATAACTCATATTTATATTACAAGCACGATTTCTAATAAAAGGGTAATTTGGTAATTAAGTAACATAAAGTGTGGCGCCCTAAGGAGGGTGTTACAGAATGATCATTGCCTTCATGACCAAGAAGTCTATTATTGGGTTTTGGAAGCATTCTTCTTGATGAATCCTTTTTTCTTTGACCAATTAGTCCATCCTTTTAAGACATTTTCTACATAATTGAAACACTAGGAGGACGTTTTGGTGCTCACTTCATCTTGGGTCCTTGAATGTTAGTATTGGAGTTTTTAAGACTTTTAGGAACCCCCACTATGTTATTTCTCATATAAAATTTCTTCTATAGTTGCACAAATGAGAAATATGTCCTAAATGACCACAAAAATTATAAACAATTGAATTCAATGATGGCTTGGTCCTTTGAAGATCATTTTTGGAATACTTAAGCATTTTGTTATTTTTACATTCTAAACTATTTTTGCCATAAGTCTTGCTTGAATTTTCATGCGGAATAACATTAATTTTATTCTCATTAACAAGCATAAAATATAAGAAATTAGAATCATTAGCTTTAGAAAATTTGAAAGATAAGTCCCCAACTTGATTTTCTAAATCAATGCACTTTTCACAAGAAGTTGAGGTTTCACATTTCAAAGACATTTTCTCATCAAAAAAAGCATATTCGTTTTTCAAAGTCTCAATTTCGTTTTCAATGGAGGAAATGTTTTCCAAACAAGATAAGTGTTTCCTTTCTAAAAACAACAAGCCATCATACAATTCATCATATGCACATTGTAGCTCATCATAGGAAGGACTATAATCTAGTTTAGCATTATTTACCTCAAAGTCCTCTTTAGCTATATAGGAAGTAGTCTCACTTTCTAGCATACTTGGCTCTTTAAGAGAATCACCATCTTCCTCATTATTGTCCATCAAGGATTCAATAACATCTTCCTTCTTAATTTTCTTTTGCTTTACCTCTTCTTCAAATTGAGTACCATCATCACCTAGAGGCATTGAGCTCATTTTCTTACTTTGAACATGTTCTTGAGGATATTTTTCAATATTTTCTTCCTCCAGAGGTTTTTTCTCTTCTTGCTCTCTACATACAACTTTATGCAAAAAATCATTGTTAGTAATATAAAAAGCATCATGGGTGTCCCAATTTCTTTGGTACTAGAGCAATTCTTAATTCTGGCATAAGCATCATCATTTAAACTACTTTTCAACGTTTGCATTGCTCTAATGTTCAAGCAAAAGTATTTCTTATCATAAGCATTCCAAGTTTGTTTTGATTTGCAAGTAAATCCATCAAGTACAATATCCCATAAATCCAAATCAATAGATTGCATATTAAACTCCATTCTAGATTTCTAATAAACAAAATGCAAACCATCTTTATAATTTCAAAACCTTCTATTTTGAAAAACTTTCAATGGTTGCCAACAAACAGGGATCTTTAACTCTAAGCGGTTAAGCTTTCAACAAAGCACGAAACTCTGATACCACTTGTTTGCCATGACAACCATCACCCAAGAGGGGGGTGAATTGGGTGATTACAAATTTTTACAACTAACATTAAGAAATTAAGTATTTTGAAGCACTCAATTAATAAATGCAGCGGAACATGCATAATAAAGGTACAACAAATATAGATTACTCAAATACAACTTGAGTTATAGGATAAATCAAGCATATAAACTAGATATTAAGTTCTTAGAATCAAAACATCAAGATGACAAGATATGTAATAAAAAAATATACTGTACCAAATACTAAAATTAAAGAGTGTAAAGAAGAGAGAGTCAAACTCAAGAATTTATCTTAGTTCAACCACCAACTACTTGTGGTCTACAACCAGTCCCCAAGCTTAACTTGAGATTTTGTTCACTATCTCCTTGCACCTTGGGATCCTCCACCATTGTGCTAGAGCCTCTAACTCTTCAAGCTCCATAGGTGCTTGAAAAACCTTTACATTCAAGAGTACTCACAAACACATTTAGGATGCCTCACCCTTTATGCTTGAGACTCAAAGTAAGGGATGCCTCATCCTTACAACTCTTGAGGGATACCTCACCCTCTTCTTTATCATAGGATACCTCACCTTTTTCTCTAGAGAGATACATCACTCTATTTACAGGAAATCAAAGAAAGATTGAATGATAAACTCTCGAAATAGTGGATATTACAAATTGAAACTCAATGGGTATCAAGGAATCACACTCTAAAGCTCAAAATAGGGGTTTATGAGAAAAGATAGTTAGAACTCATATTCAATGCTCAAGAATGATTTTCAGATGTTTTTCCCACTTCATTTAAGTCTCTAAAGCTTTGTATTTAAAGCCCATGAAGAAATAAAACCGTTGGAGGTGGTTGGGAGCATTAAATGCTAGTATCTGTAATTGGCATTGGCAATAAGCAATGATTTTGATGATAACAAAGAAGAAAGATTATGGTTGTGCAAATATCAAGTTCCAAGACTTTTCAACTTTAGCTTATAGGACTTAAATCTTGTGTAAAGGTAAATAAGAATCACATTAAGCTCAAATCTATTTTAAAATATTTATAAATGATTTTTTTATGCTAAAATGCCCAACAAACAAGTTTTGAAAAGTTAGTCTTGGTGTTAGTTCAAATCTATAAAAAATAGTCAAATTTGTGTTTTACAAAACTGACCTTTATTTACTCTTTTGATCATATCTTTCAAATTATTTTGAGTCTTGATTTGAAACTTGTTTCATATGAAAGTAGACTCAATGATCTTTCTAATGAGTAGTCATTTGTTTTAAAGGGATGATAAATGAAGAAGTTATGAATATTTAAATTCAGTTTTCAAAACTAGAGTGCCATAACCAATTGTGGAATATCCATAACCGGTTATTCACCAAGTTAGAAGCGTTTTTCATGTTTTTAAAGCAAATAACTGATTATGAAATTCTCATAACCGGTTATTCTCTAAGTCAAGAGCCAATTCTTATGTTTTTCTAAATGCTCATAACCGATTAGACCATTTCCTTAATTGGTTATCGTGAAAGTCAGAAGCCAATTTCTAAAGCTCCTAACTGATTAAGCCATTTCCCTAATTAGTTATTGTGAAAGTCAGGAGCCAATTTCTAAAACTCCTAACCGATTAGGTCATTCCCCTAATTGGTTATTTGATAAGTCAGAGGCATTGTCTCTTTATTTTTGAAAGGCCTAACCAATTAGGCAACTTATGTAATCCGTTATTGAGGTGAAATAGAAGCACCTCTAACGTTTTAAAAAGGCCAATAATCGATTAGGTCATTTGTCCTAATTAGTTATTAAGTGAAATAGATATGCAAGATTCATTTTTATATATCTCATAACCGATTATATGATTGCCAATAACCGGTTATGCTTATTCAAATAACCAATTAGGAGAAATCAATAACCAATTATATGGAAAGGCTGAAAGCATGTCCAATGACTCTATTAAGAGCATTTAATGTTTCCAGCTACTCCCAACGACTCTTAATTGCATTTGGCTATAAATCTAAGTTGTTGGGCATCAAAGAAATGTTGGAGAACAATCAAAAAATCATTATTGAGCATTAAATTCGTGTTTCACTATCTATTTCTCCAAACCCCTATTTTGAGCTTTAAAGTGTGAATCCTTGATACCCATTGAACTTTAACTTGTATTATCCACTCCTAAGAGAGTTTTTTTTCTACACTTTGTTTAATCTGTAAAGAGGGTGAAGTATCCCTCTAGATAAAAAGGTGAGGTATCCCTTGGTTGTAAAGAGGGTGAGGTATCCCTCAATAGTTGCAAAGGGTGAGGTATCCCTGTTTGAGGCTCAAGCACAAGGGTGAGGTATCCCAAGGTGTGTTGAGTGCTTTTAATTGTAAAGGTTGTCAAGCAGCTGTTGAATCTTGAAGATATAGTAGAATATCTTGGGTGATTGCTTGAGGTATGGACGTAGGCCATAAGTGGATTGGTAGCTGAACCGAGATAAATCTTGTGTTTGATATTCTCAACTCTATCTCTTTACTTTGTGCTTTAAATTTATATGCTTGGTTGAATACTTTCTATCTTGGCTTATTTATTTGTGAGTGATTTACTCGATTTTATTTATCTATTCACTTCAATCAAACAATAGCTTCAATAAAAATTGGTTTATAAGTATTTTGTGAAAGATTTACGAAAATATTTTATAAACTCAATGCACCGCTTCTTGATTTTGAGGCCATTTGGTAACAAGTGGTATCAGAGTTAGGCTATTGTGTAAAGAGTTTAGAAGCTTCAAGAGAAAGTGATAGTCTCTTCAAATAGTTTTTTCAGAAAGTTTTTCTCTCTATAGACCTCCCTTTTTCAATGGGATGGGTATGTTTCTTGGAAAGAATGAATGAAAATTTTTATTGAAGCTATTGACTTAGATGTGTAGGATGCTGTTGAGAATGGTCCTTTTGTTCTCACACAAGTTGTTAATGGTGTAAGAGTTAATATACCAAGAAGTGAATGGACCGATAATGATAATAAAAAGGTCCGATACAATTTGAGAGCCAAAAACATCAATTACGACAACCTTGGGGTATGATGAGTTCTTTAGAGTCTTAAATTGTAAATCTGCCCAAGAAATTTGGGACACTTTATAAGTAACCCATAAGGGTACTAGTGAAGTGAAAAGATCAAGGATTAATACTCTCACTCATGAGTATGAGCATTTTAGAATGAACCAAGGTGAAAGCATTCAAGAAATGCAAAAATAGTTTACACATATTACAAATCATATTGCTTCATTGGGAAAGACTTTTCCTAATGAAGATCTTATTCACAAAGTGTTGAGATGTTTGAGCAAGTATTGACAACCTATAATGACGGTTATTACGGAGTCAAGAAATCTCTCAATCATGACCTTAGCCACACTTTTTGGCAAGCTCCAAAAACATGAATTGGAATTGAATAGACTCAACCAAAGTGAGGAGCTTTACAAGAAAAAGAAGGGAATAACTCTCAAGGCCACTTCCTCCATAATCAATGATGATGATGATGAAGATGATGGAGATGGCTTGGAAATAAATAAGGAGAATCTTGCTCTACTAGTAAAGAAATTTGGAAGATTCTTCAAGAAGAATGAAGCTCAAAGAAGACTTCCCTTTCCCCAAAAGAATGTCAATCACAAAGGGGAAGGAACCTCATCCATTCCTAAATGCTATGAATGTGGAGAATTAGGACACATGAAGATGGAGTACCCAATTTATCAAAGTAAAGTGAAAAAATATGAGAAAAGGTCTTCAAAGGAGAAGAAAGAAAGAAAAACCTACATAGCTTGGGATAATAATGACATAGATTCAACCGATATCTCGGACAATGAGAAAGTCAATCTATGTCTCATGGCTAGAGGAGAAGAGGAAGAGGAAGATGGTATGAAGGTAACATCCTCAAATTTTGAATCAAATTCTTCCTCTTCCTATGATGAATTGCAAGATGCATTTGAAGAATTATATAATGAATCTATGAGGCTTGCAAAAATGGTTTCATATTCAAAGAAAACAATTTCCTCACTTGAAAATCAAATTTCTACTTTAAACAAAGAAATTGAGGAATTGAAATTAGAAAATGAAACTTTTGGGTTGATTGATGCAAATTCTTCATGTATAATATGCTCTTCACATGATAATGCACCCACACCTTCATCTTGCTCATCATGTAAAGCATTTGAAATTGAAATTGAGGATTCGAAAAACACACTTTCAAAATTTACCTTTGAAAGAGATAACTTGAATGTATTGTTAGGGAAACAAAGATGTGTTTTTCAAAAGGCTGGTTTTGGGTATAATCCTAATAACCAACAAAAGTTTCTCAAGAATGTCTTTGTTTCCTCAAGTACATCAAGTAGTCCTTTTATCAAATGTTTTCATTGTGGGAGGAAAGGGCATAGTGCTTCTGCAAGCAATGTTAGGAAATACTTAAACGCTAAGGTTGAGACTAAAATGATTTGGGTCCCTAAAAGCACTTGCCTAAAACTAACACACAAGAACCCAAGAAAATTTGGGTACCAAAAGTCAAAAATTGAAGTGTGTTGTAGGTGTTCTTGAAAGGCCAAGAATTGATTGTGGATTTCTTGAAAAGTGGCCGTTTCCAGCACAAAAACTAGAAAATACTTCAAGCTCTCTTTCTTGTCTCCAAGAAGCTTGGACTTGCAACTTTTGGATAAGTGGAGACTTGTTTTATGCTCTAACTTGGTTTAAAGTAATACTTTTCTAACTTTATATCTTGAAAATATCTCTACATATGATAATATGCTAGATAAGTTCACTTGTTGTTTGAAATAGCATATTTGATGAAAATATCTTAGAACTTGGCATATTGGATCAATCATGCATCTAACTCTTGCTGCATAATTTCCTCTTGTTGTATAATGTCATTATTTTGCTGCATAAATTCAATTTTTGAATGATTATCAAGTCTTAATCATTCATAAATCCATTACTGACTTGAGCATTGGAGTTTCTCCCAACCTTGTTTTGCATGTACTTGATCCATGTTTAAGTCCCCCAATTCTCAAATCTTAAGTTCCTATTGTGGAAAAATAGTTTATGGTGCTTGAAGAATTAATCTATTGTTGGGATGCATTTATGGTGGTTAGAGCTGATGAAAATAAGGCAAAGTCAAGATCACCCTTAAGATGGCATGAGTTGGTGATTTAAGGACTAAATTCTTGAAGTTTTCTCTGTCTCTGGAGATGTTATAATCTGTTATGGAAAGTAAATAACTAATTATTGGCTATTAGGAAGTGTGATAACACTGTATTTTATACATTTTATAAACCTCTCACTAGGTTTCTTAAGGTTCAATTAAGCTTAATTTAGTTGGTTTTGACACATTTTATGATATTAAGTCAAATTGGATCATTGAACAAATTATTGCATAAATTAGCCTTAATTTATCTCTTTGACAATGTTTAGTAAATTAGCTATAACTTGAGTTGCAAATATCTGTTTGATGTGATTATGCTCTTGTAGGAAAGTTAAGACAATTCCCTACAACTTTTATGAAGACCTTAAAAGCCTAATCACACGATTGGATAACTCAAATTGGAATTGATTTCTTGGAAGAATGGCCAGAAAACATTTCTGGAAACCTTTGGATGATGGAGTTCATTAACCTTAAACAAGATTTGGTATTCACTTGAAGAAGGAGTTGATGATTCATGAAGATCAAGATCACTTTTTGAAGCTATGAAAGATGAGTTTTTGCGAAGAATCCAAGCTGAAAATGAAGGAGTCAAATTATAGGGCCTACGTCAGATTACAGGGCCTAGGCTACATAAAAAAATACACAGTCGTGCAAGAGTACACGGCCTAGGCCGTGTACTCCTCTGACTTTTGCAATTAAAAATAGAAGATTTTGCTCCTCCAAACAGAATCATGCACGGCCTAGGCCGTGTATTCATGCACGGCCGTGCATTCACTCCAGTAGCTGAATAATTGAAAACTTCTGCGAGAAGTTTATGTCGGAGGCCTATATATTGACACTTTCAGCCTCTTTGAAAAAAAGTGTTGACCTGAGAGAGACCCTAGAGGCTGTTGGAAACAGAGGGGAGAGAGGGGAAAGCCTCCTCTCTTCATTGAGAGGAGGGATTCCTTCCTCCTCTCTTCAGTTCTTCAGTTTTTCTTTAGTTTTTCTTTTTCTTTTTCTCTTTTTCCTTCTTTTCTCCTATGTGTAATTAAGTTCCATTTTACTTGGGTGAAAGTGTGAAGCTCTTAGTAATAAAATAAGGTTAGATTCATTTCTCTCTTGTGCTTAAATGATTTATTTTCAAATAGCCATTATACGTATTGTATTTTGTTTCTGATAATTTAGAAACCATCTTTGTAAAGAGGAGTTCTTGATTTGTTGTAAATAAAATTTTAGCACAATGAATGCTTTAACCCATTTATAAGTGGTGGTAATAATTAAAGGAATCATTATATAATTACATATATAATTTTAATGAACGTTAAATGTTATATTTTTCAATTGGAACCTCCGTTATGTGTGGATTCTGTTACCAAGTGGCTTCCAGTACTCAAGAGCGGGGGGTGAATTGAGTATTAAAACTTTTTCGCAAAACCTCTTTTTAATTAACACGAATATCAAAAGCTTAATAAATAAATGCACAGAAGGAATGAGAAGAAGAAAAGAAACAATAAAGAACAGTGAAAAATAAATGTGCAATAAAATAAATTACATAAAATAAAGGGATTAGGGAAAAGAGAAGCGAGGCATGTATTTATCCCGGTTCGACCACTAACCCACTTGTGGTCTACGTCCAGTCCTCGAAAGCCGAGATTTTTCACTAAGTATACAAGCTTTAATAGGTGCTTGCTACCGTTACAAAATAGAGCACTTTTCACACACAGGGACACTCTACCCTTGTGCTAAAGTCTCAATTGCAGAGGATACCTCACCCTTATACAAATCTTGAGGATACCTCACCCTCGATACGAATATCGAAAAATAGAGATGAAGAGAAACTCTCACTCGGAGTAAGTAATACAATTTGAAGTGCTAATAGAGCTCTCACAGAAAATATCTCAAAGTTTTTAAACAAGAAGAGCGTAGAAAATAGTTTTCACAAAAACAGAGTAATCAAAAAATAGTTCAGAATTATGGGCAATGAAAAACGTGACCCAAGCTTGCTATTTATAGGGAAAACTAGGTTAATTAGCCGTTGGGTATAATTAATAACATTTAATACTAATTAAAATTCTTGTCTGTTTCCATTTACGTAAACACAAGTTCCGTGTTTATTCGAATAGAGCAAAGGCTTATTCGAATAATACTGTTTCTGAAAAACTCATTTGAGATGGGTTATTCGAATAACCAACCTGTTATTCGAATAACTCTATTAAAACCAGAGTTGTGAAAATGAACATTTATTCGAATAAAGACTTATCTATTCGAATAACGTATTTAAAAGAAGTTTAGAAAAAAAGGTTTTATTCGAATAACGTATGACTTATTCGAATAACTCACTCAAAGCTTAGTTCTGAAAAACTTCATTTATTCGAATAAGGGACTCTTTATTCGAATAGCCTCTTACAAAACAGATTTCTGAAAACCTTAGTTATTCGAATAACGGGGTAGTTATTCGAATAACATCTTTTAGAAAACAAACCACATGAGGATGGTTATTCGAATAAGCAAAGCTTTATTCGAATAACTCAGTTCAAAAAGAGTTTCAAAAAGATGTTTTCAAGGATACTGAGTTTAAAAACAATTTTTCTCTTTTCTTTCAAAAATAAAGAGATATCAATGTGAGCTCCGTACAATAGATCCTAAGTCCTAATGCTAAACAAATATAAACTCGGACTTGGTCTATATATCATCTTCATTTATTCTTCCCGTTTGTTATCATCAAAACAAGTCTTCAAAGGTAAGCATCCAAACACATTCTCCCCCTTTTTGATGATGACAAACTATCAATAAGACTATCAATGAGAAAAGTGTTAGTGCATATAATTGAAATTCACAAAAGGTAAAAAAAAAGCTTACTCCCCTCTTTAATTATAAGAGGTAATGTATATCAGATATATGCGCAGCTCCCCTTTCAATTTGAATCCAATCCTATTTAAAATTACCTGTCTTTTCTCAATTAAAGTCAAATGAAATGATCAAATATTTCTCCCCTTTTGTCATGAGCAAAAAGGTGGGGTAAGTCTCATCGATATCAAAATGCATAACAGAGACATACTCATATCAAAGGATCAACAGGAAACATTATTTATTCATTAATATAAAGAGTCAAAATACACAAGCCGAAAATAAAACAACATAAAGCCAAAGACAAACAAATTAAGAACAAAAGAAAACTAAAACTAAGCATCCTGAGGTGGTGGTGAAGAAGTCGGTGCAGAGCAGTGAAGCAGCAGATCGAAGTGCCGCAACCTCACGTTCAACGCCTTCTATTCTGTCAAACAGAATAGAGAAGGTATGTTCCATGTACGCTCTGTTGTCTTGCAAGGTGGCCATGATCTATTCCAGAGTGACAGGAGCAGGAGTAGCAGCAGGTACGTCAGCAGGAGCAGCAGGGGCATCAGCAGGAGCATCAGCATGGTCAAGCTCATCCTCAGCAACCTCATCTGGATACACCCAGCCTTCATCGATTTGGATCATCTTCATCTTCCGTAAGGTGTGAGCTCCAAAGATGTTGTGGTGTGTCATAGTAATAGCTCGCTCAGTCTCCAAAACCTGAGGATACTTGCTCAGCAAGGTTGTGACAAGAATGCCATAAGGCAAGTCAGATTTCTCCTTGCCCTTGACCCTCATCATGTGCCTCATGATGAACACAGCGCTGACCTCGATGGCCATTCTTCAGGAACCACAACATGAAGACATCTTCCTCGCCGAGGTAGGCGTAGTTTCCACCGCGAGGAGCCGGATGTGAGCATAGGCGTAATGCGTAAGCCTATCTTGGCTCTTCAAAGATTCCACCCTTGAGACCCTTATCGTAGGGCAAGCACGGGTTTCAAGAGGTCCTCAACTTCTTGAAGTTTGTTGAAGTCTTCAAGGAAGGGCGTGTCATCCTCTTCAACAAAGGCGCCGAGAACCGTGCACCGAACAAAGTTGACCACCCAGTGGTGTGATCACGATGTTCGATCACATACCTCGTAGAGAAGATTCGACCATCGAAAGCCGATTGCGAAGAACATCTTCACCAAGGCCGGATAGATGGTGGCCCTATGAGAGAGCAGAGTCGAAGAACTCCCTAGTTTTGCGCCAGAGTCGTAAGTCGAAGCCGCGGTGCCGCTGGAAGAAAGAGAGATCCAGGTACTTGGGTTGAACCAAGTTTCACTCCCAGAAGTGCGAGATGAAGCGTGCACGATGCTCTTCGTTAGAGAAGAGCCTTCTCAGATCAAGAGGGTTGGTGCCTGGAGCATTCTTCATGCGAGAACGTTTGCTGGAGGAGGAAGCCATGGAGGAAGGTGAGAGAGAGAGGAAAAGACGCAGAGAGTGAAAGGTTTGAGAGGAAGGAGTGAGGAGCAGAGAAGATGGAGAGTGAAAACGTTTTGGGTGCGCAAGGTTTATTTAAAGAACCCCGTGTTTATTCGAATAAACTGAGATTTATTTGAATAAACCTTGCAGGAAAGCTGAACAGACAGGTGTGCAGGAAACTGAAGAGGTGTGGCAGCTAGGGTTTATTCGAATAAGAATGGTTCTATTCGAATAAAACAACTGGGAAAGCCAAGCGTTTTGGCTTAGCTGAAAAGGTTTATTCGAATAACTATGGGCGTTATTCGAATAGACTGAGGCCAATCAGTCAACACTGAAAGAAACAGAGTTCAAGTTATTCGAATAACCCGAGGTCTATTCGAATAGACAGATTAAGACCAAAACCTGATAAAGAAGGTCACTGGTTATTCGAATAAAAAAGTGCTTATTCGAATAAGCAGAGGGCAGAAAGAAACACTGATAAACGAAGGCTTCTGGTTATTCGAATAGGGAATGTGTTATTCGAATAAGCAGAGATGAAAAACACACAGGGTTAAGCAAAGGTATCAGTTTATTCGAATAAGCTGAATTCTATTCGAATAAGGCTGATGTTCAACACACAAATTAACTATCAGTGAAGGAGTTTATTCGAATAAGGCAAGGCCTTATTCGAATAAAACTAACACAGAAGCATGTACGTATATGAAATTAAAGGCATATAAACATAATAATGATCAGCAATAAATAAGCAAATAAGCAATTCAAATATTTGATTGATCAATTATGCCCAATTCTCCTCGAATATAAAAGAAAGCTTCTTTTGCTAAGGGTTTAGTAAAGATATCTCAAGTTGCTTAGATGTTTCAACAAACTCAAGAATGCAATCCCTTTTTGTACATGATCTCGATAAAGTGATGTCTTATCTCTATATGCTTTGTTCTAGAATGCAAGATGGGATTCTTAGAGATATTTATTGCACTAGTGTTATCACATCTTATCGGGATGTGATCAAGTCAAGACCGTAGTCTAAGAGTCATTGCTTCATCCAAAGGATTTGAGCGCAGAAACTCCCTACCGCAACATATTCAAATTTCACGTAGACAAAGCCACACTATTTTGTTTCTTACTATGCCAAGAAACTAAAGAACTACCAAGCAAGTGGCATGTCCCACTAGTACTTTTTCTGTCCAATTTGCATCCAGCAAAATCAGAGTCAGAATAGCCTATTAGGCTACAAGA
The DNA here is from genome assembly GCA_029884595.1 of Ormosia semicastrata. Lineage (NCBI taxonomy): Eukaryota > Viridiplantae > Streptophyta > Magnoliopsida > Fabales > Fabaceae > Ormosia > Ormosia semicastrata. Next base: position 47,643,705 of record JAQQTO010000053.1, on the reverse strand, counting down.
GGCACCCTTAGGGTACCACAAGCCCATTTGTGAAGTGCCTACTAGGTATTTCATTATACGTTTTACAGCACTTAAGTGAGATTCCTTAGGATTTGCCTGATATCTAGCACACATGCATACACTAAACATAATATCTGGCCTACTAGCAGTAAGATAAAGGAGAGATCCAATCATACCTCTATATTTCGTTATTTCTACTGATTTACCTCCTTCATCTTTGTCCAAGTAGCAAGACGTTCCCATCGGAGTTGCCATGTGTTTAGCGTTTTCCATTTCGAATCTCTTGAGCAATTCCTTGCAATATTTTGTTTGACTTATGAAGTCCCTTCGTTCGTTTATTTGATTTGAAGTCCGAGGAAGAAATTCAATTCTCCCATCATTGACATTTCAAATTCATTATGCATTGACTTAGCAAAATCTTTGCAAAGGGATTCATTAGTAGCACCGAAGATAATATCATCCACATATACTTGCACAAGAAGAATGTCATGCTTTTTATTTTTAATAAAAAGAGTAGTATCGACTTTTCCTCTTGAAAAACCATTTTCCAAAAGAAACTTACTCAACCTTTCATACCAAGCTCTAGGAGCTTGCTTTGAACTATATAAGGCCTTTTTAAGTTTAAAAACATGGTTGAGCAGTTCATGATTTTCAAAACCTGGAGGTTGTTCAACATATACCTCCTCTTGAATAAAACCATTTAGAAAAGCACTCTTGACATCCATTTGATATAATTTGAAATCCATGATGCAAGCATAAGCAAGTAACATTCTAATAGCTTCTAATCTAGCTACAGGTGCATAGGTTTCTTCATAATCTATTCCTTCTTCTTGATTATATCCTTTAGCAACCAATCTAGCTTTGTTTCTAGTTATTAACCCATTTTCATCAAGTTTGTTTCTAAAAACCCATTTAGTTCCAATTATAGGGTGATTATTAGGTCTAGCAACTAATTCCCAAACTTGATTTCTTTCAAACTAGTTTAATTCCTCATGCATAGCTAAGATCCAATGTTCATCATCAAAAGCTTCAATTAAATCCTTAGGTTCAATTTAAGAAACAAATGCTAAATGATTACAAGTATTTCTAAGGGAGTTACAAGTACATACACCTTTAGATACATCACCGATAATTTGATCAAGGGAATGATATTTTGAAGTTCGCCATTCTTTGGGAAGTTCCAAAGCTTGCGAATCTTCTTGTCTTTGTTCATCCTCTTTCTCCTTGATTTTCTTTTCTTTACTGTCCAAATGTGTTTCCGCCAAGATTTCTGCAACATCATCAACAACAAGATCCTTTCTCGATCCACTTTGGTTAGTTTCATCAAATGAAACATGTATAGATTCTTCAATAGTCATAATTCTTTTATTGTAAATGCGAAAAGCTTTACTATGATTTGAGTAGCCAAGAAATATACCTTCATCAGACTTAGCATCAAACTTGCCTAAATTATCTTTTCTATTGTTTAAAACAAAACATTTGCAACCAAAAACATGAAAGTGTAAGACATTTGGCTTTCTTCCCTTATACAACTCATATGGGATTTTCTTCAAAATAGGCCTTATAAGAGCCCAGTTCATTACGTAACAAGCTGTACTTACAGCATCCACCCAAAAGTACTTAGGAAGAGCAGCCTCATTAAGCATAGTTCTCGCCATTTCTTCTAAAGAACGGTTTTTCCTTTCTACAACTCCGTTTTGTTGCGGAGTTCTAGGGGCAGAGAAATTATGATTAATGCCATGTTCATCACAGTAATTTTCAAAAACATTGTTTTCAAATTTCCCGCCGTGATCACTTCTTATAGAAGATATTTGAAAACCTTTTTCATTTTGAATAACTTTGGCAAGCCTTTTAAAAGCTAGAAATGCATCATTTTTATTTGCAAGAAATAAAGTCCATGTAAACCTAGAAAAATCATCCACAATCACTAAAGCATAGTAATTCCCACCAAAACTCATAGTTCTAGAAGGTCCAAATAGATCCATGTGCAAAAGTTGTAAAGGTCTAGAAGTTGAAACTATATTTTTTGCTTTAAAAGAGACCTTTATTTGTTTACCCTTTTGACATGCATCACATAATTTATCTTTTATAAAATTAAGCTTGGGTAGTCTAATTACTAGCTCTTTAGAGAACAACTTCTTTAAGTGATCCATGTGAATGTGTGCAATTCTCCTATGCTATAGCCATGAATCATCATTCTTACTTAAAAGACATTTCGTATCATTTGAAGATATATCATCAAGACTAATCATATAGATGTTGTTTACTCTATGACCAATGAATTTAACATGCTTGTCATTTTTATCTTCAATTATGCAACAGTTTGAATCAAATATGACTTTATTTCCTTTATCACATAATTGGTTAATACTAAGCAAGTTATGTTTCAAACCCTCAACAAGCAACACATTTTCAATAGAGGAGTTTGGGTTCTTACCGACTTTACCGATTCCAAGAATTTTACTCTTGTTGTTGTCGCCATAAGTGACGTGTCCATGATTCTTGGGAATGAGTATGATGAATTTAGAGTCGTCCCCCTACAACCATGTGCTTGGAGCAAACCGCTATCAAGATACCAATTTGAACTCCTGGCTTTCAAGCACACCTCGTTTTCGCTTTCTTCTTCATCTCCTTTTGCCATGAGACATAATTGAGCCTCTTCGCTATCCGAGTCATTTTTCACTGAGTCTATGTCGTTTTCATCCCACGCTATGTAGGCTTTTCTTCCTTTTCTTTCTTTGAAGGGTTTCTTTTCAAACTTCTCCTTCTTCTTTTGATAAACAGGACACTCCATTTTCATGTGACCAGGTTTGCCACATTCATAGCAAGTTGGGGTCGATGAAGTTCCTTCGCCTTTGAAGTGAGTCTTTTTCGGAGGGAAGGGAGGTCTTCTTTGTGTTCCCTTTTTCCTGAGAAATTTACCAAACCTTTTAACCAACAAACTCAGATTTTCTTCACTTACCTCTATGTTTTCTGAACTTTCTTCATTCTCTTCATCATCATTGTCAAATGTTGATGAAGTGGCTTTAAGCGCTATCCCCTTTTTCTTTTTATCGTTCTCTTCGCTTTGGCTTAATCTGCTTAACTCCAACTCGTGCTCATGGAATTTTCCAAAGAGGGTAGCTAAAGTCATTGTGGACAGATCCCTCGATTCGGATATTGCTGTCACTTTGGGTTGCCAAATCTTGCTAAGACATCTCAAAACTTTGTTAATCAAATCTTCATTAGAAAAGCTTTTGCCTAATGATGCAAGATGATTAACTATGTGGGTGAACCTCTTTTGCATTTCCTGAATGCTTTCTCCTTGGTTCATTCTGAATAATTCATATTCACGAGTTAGAGAATTTATTCTCGATCTCTTAACTTCACTAGTACCCTCATGGGTAACTTGCAAAGTATCCCACATTTCTTTAGCAGTTTTACAATTTGAAATTCTAAAAAACTCATCATATCCCAAAGCAGTAGTAATAATATTTTTGGCTTTTAAATTAAATTGAACTTTTCTTTTGTCTTCATCAGACCATTTATTTCGTGGTGTTCCAGTCCTTACACCATCGGCTTCATGTGTGGGTATAAAAGCGCCGTTTTTGACAGCATCCCAAACATCTAGATCAATAGCTTCGATGAAGATTTTCATTCTTTCCTTCCAATATGCGTAACCATCCCTGTTGAAAAAGGGTGGTCGGTTTATGGAGGATCCTTCTGAAAAACCATTTGAAGAAGCCATATACTCTTGAAGCTGCTAAGCTCTTTATACAAGAGTCTAGCTCTGATACCACTTGTTACCAAGTGGCTTCCAGTACTCAAGAGGGGGGTGAATTGAGTATTAAAACTTTTTCGCAAAACCTCTTTTTAATTAACACGAATATCAAAAGCTTAATAAATAAACGCATAGAAGGAATGAGAAAAAGAAAAGAAACAATAAAGAACAGCGAAAAATAAATGTGTAATAAAATAAATTGCATAAAATAAAGGGATTAGGGAAAAGAGAAGCAGACACAGTATTTATCTTGGTTCGACCACTAACCCACTTGTGGTCTACGTCTAGTCCTCAAAAGCCGAGATTTTTCACTAAGTATACAAGCTTCAATAGGTGCTTGCTACAGTTACAAAATAGAGCACTTTTCACACACAGGGACACTCTACCCTTGTGCTAAAGTCTCAACCTGCAAGGATACCTCACCCTTATACAAACCTTGAGGGATACCTCACCCTCAATACAGAATATCAAAAAATAGAGATGAAGAGAAACTCCCACTCAGAGTAAGTAATACAATTTGAAGTGCTAATAGAGCTCTCACAGAAAATATCTCAAAGTTTTTAAACAAGAAGAGCGTAGAAAATAATTTTCACAAAAACAGAGTAATCAAAAAATAGTTCAGAATTATGGGCAATGAAAAACATGACCCAGGCTTGCTATTTATAGGGAAAACTAGGTTAATTAGTAGTTGGGTATAATTAATAACATTTAATACTAATTAAAAATCTTGTCTGTTTCCATTTACGTAAACACAAGTTTCGTGTTTATTCGAATAGAGCAAAGGCTTATTCGAATAACAATGTTTCTGAAAAACTCATTTGAGATGGGTTATTCGAATAACCAACCTGTTATTCGAATAACTCTATTAAAACCAGAGTTGTAAAAATGAACATTTATTCGAATAAAGACTTATTTATTCGAATAACGTATTTAAAAGAAGTTCAGAAAGAAAGGTTTTATTCGAATAACGTATGACTTATTCGAATAACTCACTCAAAGCTTAGTTCTCGAAAACTTTATTTATTCGAATAAGGAAGCTTTATTCGAATAGCCTCTTACAAAACAGATTTACGAAATCCTTAGTTATTCGAATAACTGGGTAGTTATTCGAATAACATCTTTAGAAAACAAACCACGTGACGATGGTTATTCGAATAAGCAAAGCTTTATTCGAATAACTCAGTTCAAAAAGAGTTTCAAAAAGATGTTTTCAAGGATACTGAGTTTAAAAACAATTTTTCTCTTTTCTTTCAAAAACAAAGAGATATCAATGTGAGCTCCGTACAATAGATCCTAAGTCCTAATGCTAAACAAATATAAACTCGGACTTGGTCTATATATCATCTTCATTTATTCTTCCCGTTTGTTATCATCAAAACAAGTCTTCAAAGGTAAGCATCCAAACACAGATTCTAATTGAGTTATAAAAAGAATTAATCTTACCCTTACTTTATTTACCAAGAGTGGATCTCCTAACCCAAGTAAATTTATAAAATATTTACTTTACCTTAATTAATCTTCATCAATTTCCTGTAAATCGACCTCGGACTCCTGAGAAATTTATTACTTAAGATAACTTGTACTTGGGTATACAACTTTTAATCCACATCAAAGTGTGATCATATATTCTGTCAAGTCAAATATCTGGTTAGGAGAAGTACCTAACCTGTTATTCACAAAGTCAGTGATTATTGGTGCTTTTCCTCTAACAAATAATCAATTATGAGAAGACCCTCTAATTTGTTATTAGCTAAAGTCAGAGGCTACTGATATTTTATTCCATGAAAATAATCTATTACAAGACCTCTCTAACTGATTATGGAGGCATTTTGTGGCTCTTGGAATCTACAAATAACCAATTAGGAGCACTACCTAACCGGTTATTGAAAGAGTCAGAGGCTGTGGTACTTTGGTGTCACGCAAATAACCGATTATATGAAGTCCCTAATCAGTTATTCAAGGCTAACATAAGCTGCGAAGTTGGAACTATCTAACTAACTGATTACCTCAATTTTCTAATTGGTTATTTATCACAAACAGAGGACATGGGTTTTTCAGCACAAAAATAATCGATTACCCAGACTACCTAATATGTTATTGCACTTAACCAGAGGCCATACGTTTTTGCTATCTACGCAAATAATTGGTTATTCAATACACCTAACCGATTATTGGACTCCTTAAAACAACAATTTGTGACTTTTCCTCACCATTCACAAATCACCCACCTCCATGGTCATCTTCTCCATCTCAAAACCTTTCACACCCACTCCCTCAAACTCATCACCCACCTAAAATCCAACCAAAATAACCATTAAAACACCTTTTCCATCACTTTCCATCACTCTCCACTGATTAAAACCCACAAATTCTTCCAAAAATCTCACACCTCTCATCTCTTTGGTCTCTAAAACCATGACTTAACTTCCATTACCACCATGGGTAGTAGCTCCTCTCATCCTAAGAAATCGCGCATCAAAAATCCCTCTGTTCCAAAGGAAACCCATGCCCCAGACATTGATCTGAATATTCCTCTGAGTTTGGATCAAAGAAGGTACTTCTCACATAAGGTTTAGATGTCCAAATATAGGATGGAATTTTAAGCACGTAATCTGATTCAACCAAAGCACATGGATTGGGATTACTTTGTCAACAATGGGTTCACTTTTTTCACAAGCCTCCTAGAGTACCATGGTCTAAAAACCTTTGTCACAACAAAATGCTTCCATAAATCACATGAAAATCAAGGTGGTTAATGGTGCTTGGGTTTATGGTGTTGGGCATGATGCAATCCCACAAGAAGAAGAACTTCCTGCTGCCCCTGCTGATATAATTATGGAAGAGGCTCCAGCCACAAATGAAGATCAAATCCTCACTGCCATTGTAGATCTTCGAGCCCAATATGTAGGTATTGAAACCCAGATTATGGATTTGAGGGTCTATCAGGAGCACACAAACGAAATTATATATGATCACCTTAACTTTTTGGATGCTCGCTTGGAAAGACTTGAGCGTCACTTTCAACAACCGAAAGATCATGGGGCTTGACCATGGATCCAGACTTATTTACTATTTTTGATATATATCTTCTGGTTTGATCTGACAATTATTAGCTTATATTGTGAACAATTACTCTATAATGCTTTTGGTATTGGTATAAAATGGCAATGTATGTTCTGTTTTGATGATATGGCAACGTATGTTATGTTTCTACAATACTTGCTTTTTTTGTGAACTTGATATTATTATATGACTTTTCTTTTCTCAAACGATATGGTATAACTTTTTTATCATGACAAAAGGGGGAGAAGTTCATGAGTCATTGAGAAAAGGTAAATAGAAAAAAGTACAAATTTAATGATCTTGGGATTCCAAAATTAAGGGGAAGCTGTGCATCTCTAATCTAATCACCTCTTGAAAAATAGAAGGGGAGTAAGTCTCTAACACATTTTTTGAGTTCCAATTTATTTGAACTAACTCTTTTCTCAATGGTTGTTTGTCATCATCAAAAAAGGAGAGAATGTAATTGGCATTGTCAATAAGCAATGGTTTTGATGATAACAAAGAAGAAAGATTATGGTTGTGCAAAGATCAAGTTCTAAGACTCTTCAAGTTTAGCTTATAGGGCTTAGATCTTGTGTAAAGGTAAATAGGAATCACATTAAACTCAAATCTATTTAAAAATATTTACAAATGATTTTCAAATGCTAAAATGCCTAACAAACAAGTTTTGCAAAGCTAGTTTTGGTGGTAGTTCAAATCTATGAAAAATAGTCAAATTTGTGTTTTACAAAATTGACCTTTGGTTACTCTTTTGATCATATCTTTAAAATATTTTGAGTCTTGATCTAAAACTTATTTCATATGAAAGTAGACTCAATGATCTTTCCAATGAGTGGTCATTTATTTTAAACGGATGAGAAATGAAGAAGTTATGAACATTTAAAGTCAGTTTTCAAAACTAGAGTGCCATAACCAATTATGGAATATCCATAACTAGTTATTCACTAAGTTAGAAGCATTTTTCATGTTTTTAAAGCAAATAACCAATTATGAAATTCCCATAACTGGTTATTCACTAAGTCAAGAGCCAATTCTTATATTTTTCTAAAGGCTCCTAACCGATTAGGTCATTTTCCTAATTAATTATTATGAAAGTCAGGAGCCAATTTTTAATGCTCCTAACCGATTAGGCCATTCCCCTAATTGGCTATTTGATAAGTCTCATAATTGATTATATGATTGCCAATAATCAGTTATGCTTATTCAAATAACAAATTAGGAGAAATCAATAACTAGTTATCTGGAAAGGCTGAAAGCACGTCGAATGGCTTTATTAAGAGCATTTAATGTTTCCAACTAACCCCAATAACTCTTAATTGCATTTGGCTATAAATCTAAGTTGTTGGGCATCAAAGAAATATTGGAGAACAATCAGAAAATCACTCTTGAACATTAAATTTGTGTTTCACTACCTATTTCTCCAAACCCTTATTTTGAGCTTTAAAGTGTGAATCCTTGATACCCATAGAGCTTCAACTTGTATTATCCACTCTTGAGAGAGTTTCATTTTATCTACACTTTGTTTAATCTGTAAAGAGGGTAAGGTGTCCCTCTAGATAAAAAGGTGAGGTATCCCTTAGTTGTAAAGAGGGTGAGGTATCCCTCTAGAGAAAAAGGTGAGGTATCCCTTGGTTGTAAAGAAGGTGAGGTATCCTTGAAAAGTTGTAAAGAGTGAGGTATCCCTATTTGAGGCTTAAGCACAAAGGTGAGGAATCCCAAGGTGTGTTGAGTACTCTCAGTTGTAAAGGTTGTTAAGCACCTGTTGAAGCTTAAAGATATAGTGGAAAACCTCAGGTGATTGCTTAAGGACTGGACGTAGGCCACAAGTGGATTGGTGACTGAACTAAGATAAATCTTGGGTTTGATCTTCTCAACTCTATCTATTTACTTTGTGCTTTAAATTTATATGCTTGCTTGAATACTTTCTATCTTGGCTTATTTATTTGTGAGTGATTTACTCGATCTCATTTATCTATTCACTTCAATTAAACAATAACTTCAACAAAAATTGGTTTACAAGTGTTTTGTGAAAGATTCACGAAAATATTTTATAAACTCAATTCACCCCCTTCTTGAGTTTAAGGCCACTTAGTAATAGTAACTAGCCGTTATTTTTTATTTTTAGGCATCCAAATAATAGATTATTGGTTTTACATAACAGATTATTGCACGCGAATAACATATTACATAATATATTATTTGCATTTTCAGAAAATAATGTTACAATAACAGATTATTGTGAAGCCACAATCGGTTAGGTAACTTAAAAAACAAAAAAACGCCCTACTGACTTGTCAAATAACCTGTTATGGACACTCCATAATAAGTTATTCCTTTTAAAACAACAAAAGAGACGCTATTGACTTGTCAAATAACATGTTATGGTTTCCAGATAGATAATATATTATTTGCCATCAAGAAAAGATGATTTTTGAAAGCCTTTGCAACTAAAGATTCCCAAAACCTTTTCAACATTTCTGAAACCATTTTGCTCAAACTTGATAAATACTTTTATAAGTATTAAACATGATTTTTCATAGAGATTTAAGTTGAATAAAAATGAGATATGAGTTTAGTGTGATTCCTCTTTACCTTTACACAAAATCTAAGTCCTTTAAGTTAAACTTGAAGATCCTTGGGACTTGATCTGTGCATAACTATTCCTTTCTTATTTATTATCATCAAAACCATCTTCTATGGCCAATAGCTAATGACAGTACGGTCCTCCCCCTCTCCGCAGGTGCAGCCTATAATACCCTTAATAATATGTTAGACTTGTATATTGTTACAAAAGGTATCACATTACTTGCTTAACATGCCAGTGAAGTTTTGTGAAAAATTGAGTTTGTTTGGGCATTTATTTGCAATACAAAAGTTGAAAAGTAGCTTAAAATGACTCAGATAAGGGCTTAGAAGGCTAAGTTGAGGGATATAAACATAGAGAGTTTGTTTCTAAGTCATAAATGAGTTAACTAAGATGTAGTTAAAGTTTCAAGAGAGTCTGAGTTAGTTTGGTATTTTTAGGCATACTGGTTGTGCTTTTAATGTCGGATTGACTACCAGTAGATATGAAAAAAGAGAATATAAGTGAAATAATAATTTAGATTAATCTCATGATTTATTCTAAAGTTGTTGGAAGCTAGAAAGCTTGGATTAACATAATTCGGGTGTCCTTAACAGATATGAGTTCCAGCATAAGAACTCAAGTTGGTTTCCCATTCCTATTTCTTTCCTTTCTCTCGATAGAGAAGAGACATAGAGAACAGAGAAGAGAAAAACGAAGGGAAGAGAGAAAGGGGGAGAAAGGAAGAAGAAGAAGGAGAAGGATGAGAAAAAGGGCAAGAGCATGAGGATTCAAGCTTTAAGATCTTCATCTTCTTCAAGAGGTAAGGGGTTTCTATTCATCAATCTCCTCTTTGATTCTTATTGAATAAAGTTTAGGGTTTTTGAGTAGAAATTGGGGTTTGGAGAGCCAAATCCGAGTTCTTGGCTTGATTATTGATTCCAAGGATTAGGTTAAGTTAGTTTGAGCTTAGTGCGTGTAAGATAGTCACTTATGGCTCAAGATAAACTAGTAGGATCCATATATTTAAGAATTGGATAATGGTTGGAATTATATGATTTGGACCTAGATCTTTGCCTAAGAGAATCTATAGGTTGTAATTGAGTTACAATAAGTTTAGGGGCATAGATGAGTGTTAGAAATCACCAAAAAGCCAATTTTAGATGATTAGAAGTGAGTTTTGGACCGTGGAACAGTACCACAGTTTTGTAGAATTATACAGAACATGGGTTCTGCCATGCACGCTACGGCGTGAGAGGCACCATGTCACGGCGTGAATATGAACTACTTCGAGTGCCGCGGCATGAAAAGGTCACACCGCAGCATGAGGTCAATTTTATAGAATGCGCGGCGATGTGAAGACGCTGTGCCACAGCATGAGAGTAATGCTACGCCCAATATTAATACCTAAGGCTAGGGCGTCATAGAGTGCCCTGGTTAGTGCCACGGCGTGAGCACTAGATATGCTAAAAATGTCATTGATGATGTTTTGAAGCTGTGGACTAGATGAGATCATTAGTATATGTTTCCTAAAGTATTTGAGGATACAAATATAGATAGTTCAAGAGAGGAATTATTACCTAGTAAGTAAAGAGAAAGTGTAAGGCCTTTGAGCATTCAAAAGTAAAAGATTGCCCTAGGTAAGGACATAGCACCTTAGGCAACCTAGTGTTGTATTAGATATAATTCAAGATGTGATAAGAAAGTGCATTAGAGACAAGTGTACTAGGATGGATCGTAGTATTCACTCTAGTAAAGATAAAGAAGGTATAAGCCTTAAGATATACAAGAGTAATGGATTACCTTTGAAAGGTACCTAGAACCTTAAGCAACAAAGAGTTGCAAGTAAGAACCACTTTGAGTTAGATTCACTTAAGTAGAGATAAGGTTGTGTATCTAGTTTCGAAGAGGGGATGTTATGTGCTAAGTCTTTAGTTAAGTAGGACCTTATGTATTGTAGAATACAAAATAGGATGAATGTTGACTTGTAAGCTTGGTACATTCATTAAGTATGCAAAGTTATAGTGAAATGCTTATTTATTGCCTTCTCAAGATTGAATGAGGCATTAGCTAAGATAAGCTCTTTCACTAAGATGAGTTGAGTCTATAAGAATGTTAAGGTGGTATTTATATAAGAGGTAAATATAACATTGTGCTTTTCACACACTAGTTAGTTAATCTAGTTTGTATGTGAAGAGTAAGAACCTTAGTGCAACCAAGAGTAATGGTTTGTCATAGGTGAGTATCTAACACCTCAGCAACATAATGTTGCATAGGATTCACTTAAGAGTTATGCGTGATGAAGTGGTGTTTAGATATAAGTATGTATGTATGCAAATGGAAATGGTCTAATAGTATTGATCTTAGTGAGTATCCTTTGATGTCCATTCTGGAATGCCAAAAGAGATTTAAGGGTGTCTGATAGACTCAATTGAAGAAAGACATAACTCTAATATTTCGATAGTGCCAAGGCCAAAGGAGATGAATGAGAAATTCGAAAGCCTCTTTGAGGAATGATGAAAACCAAACTTCTCAGCATATCAAGATACATGTGATGTGAGGATGAGTTTTCTCTCTATTCACCACAGGATAATATACTGGACTAGTTCCTAATGAATTTCTAGTTTTCAAAATAAAACCTTGCATGTATTTCAAAACAAAGCATTGCATGAACATATCTCTAGGATCTTTCTTAGGCATAATCATATTGCATATCATCTACATTTACGGAGAATTGTATGGGCATTATCTGTTTCTGTTGGTATTTACAATTGTATGAGCAGTTGTTTATATCTAATGGTATGTAGACTATCGGTTAGACCATACTACATACTAGTGTGCAGTTATGAGAATTAGTAGAGGAAACTCTTGTTTTTGTAGTTATAGCAATTGTTATATTTGTTATACAATGTTATAGCTAGCTAGTATTAGAATTGCTTTTACTGAGAATTGTAATTCTCACCCCAGTTGTTCTTCCATGTAAATCTAGGTAAAGACCTTGTTAAGGGAATGAAGACGAAGCATGAAGACTAGTATAGTTTTTATATGCTTTGTAGACAAAGCTTATGTATACAGTTTACAGTTATTTTGTATGTATTACAATATATCCTTCTGTTGCTAGAGTTGTATGTGTGTGTGCGTGCATATATATATATATGAGTTTAAGTTTTTCTACATTCTCTCGAAGCTTTCTATAATTACTCAGCTGTCATTATAGATATATGTTAGTATGTAGTACGCAGTAGTGACGTCTCTAGTACTGGTTATCTTTATATATCTCTGTATATGTAGGATATATCTAGATATTTGTATTAGGATGTTGCACAGCCCTCTGGGTTTGTGTTGTTGGGAAATCTATGAACAAAAAAAGCAACGGAAAAAGGATTCCCACCAAGGATCCGTGCGAAAAGGAGAGCTATGAAACATGATTTTCAAGTTTACCTCTTGAAACCAGATGAAAAAAAATCGAGACAAGTCACTAGCACTATAGCAATGACGATGCCTCTATGTTATCCACACGAACAGACTCGCAAACATCCAACGTTCATGATCTTGGAGTCCCAAGTCTCCAACACAGTGCTAGCTGTGAAGAGAAGAGAAACTTGTCATTCTCTCACTCACTGTTTCTGTTAGGGTGCGGCTAAGGTTTATAATATGCACCTTGACAACCTCTTAACAGTACTATTTATAATAATGGCTGTCTTATACGAGTGAGAGTAGTAGTAGGGTTAGTAGTGCGACCTTGGACTAATTTGTTATGAGTCTGGCCCATGATATAATCCTAGTCCAACTTGGATTCTCATTACTGCAATTCAGCCAATTCTATGTATGTGACCTTGCAGGTTCTCATGACGTTGGCAGTAATATTAAAATCATATTTTAATATTACAAGCAGTGAGTGGTATTTAGCAACATATCGCTGTTATCCAAGTAATGAGAATGTTAATGATTTGTTATAACCTTTCTGTGACCAATGTTTCCATATAATTTAGTCCTTTTATCTAGATATTGAGATTGAACACAAGGCATGAAATGTAACACCTTTGTATAGTTCAATCTTCCGTTTCCTAATACTCGAGTAGGCTTAGTAATAATAAATGAGATCAATATCTCATATTGACTCATTTGAGCATGACCATGCATTTAGTCTCACTTAATTAGAGGGCTCGAAGATATCACTCCTATTATGTAGGAGAGATAAATCTCATCTAGGTCACTCACATCCCTTTGCATGATTCATGGTATATCCAATAATCAACTTTATTACAGATAACGTTTGATGACATTAAAACATACAACTCCTCATGTAGGAATTGTAGTGACTTCAAGTCAAAGGACCACATATACCATTGTCACTTTGAGAATCGCTTATGACACTTACGTAATGATTTACGCAACGTTCTCATGGTGGGCCAGTCCAATACATCATGACTCTAATATGTATTCATGTGTAGACTTGATATCTCATATCCATGACCCATGAGATGTGGTCATCAATCTACGCATATACTATTCTCAATGCATTATTGTTGTCCTAATTAACAATAATACTTGACTAGAGACATTTAAGAATAATGTTCTAAATCTATCCAATAGTATCTCACGATCAAGTCATCCATTTGATGTCCTATGGTATTAAACTTACTATTCAAAGGACTTTATTATGTTTACAATAAATAACACAATAAATGAAATGCCTCATGTATTAAATAAATAGCATAATACAATGTATGTAAGTACAGTCAAAATAAATTAGCCTCTAGGGCATACACCAACATGCATCATTCCAATAGAGGACGCACCTGAGTCAAATTCAGAAGAATCACCTATAGAAGAATCGCTCATGTCCCTCATAGCCATCATTACTTCAAAAAGCAGATAGGCTGGCCTATGCCTCGCCAATTCTCTGTCTTGGCCCACCTTCTAGAACACCTCCAAGATCCTCATTTTAATTATGGGATCCAGACCCTCACCAGAATCCCCACCATAGGCTTGAAGCCTCCACTGCCGCTGAGGTGATGAAGACAAATGAGGACTCAAGACCTCCACTGACGGGCCACTTTTCTGCATCATCTCCTTACTCCCACACATTTTCCTCCACTGAGTAATTCAAAGGAAAGGACAAAAATAGAAAGGATGAAGCAAGAAGTACTTTGAGTGTTAATTGGAAGAAGTCTTTGGAAGGTCTTTGAAGGGTAAAGGAAATGTTGAAAAAGCCTCATTGAAAAAGCCTCATTGAAAAAGCCTTGAATCGCCAACAATAACCACCAAGGTGCTAGAAATCACCTAAGTAGGGAGAGAAGGAAATTTGGAGTGCAGGAATTAGCAAAGAGAGGGAAGGGCTAAACCTTGCCCCTATTTATATGTGTGAAAAGTCATCTCAAATTGCTGCTATCAAAGGGGGCAGATACATTTTTTCATTCGAAGCGCCTCATCATGACTCCTTTTTAGTTTTAAAACTTGAAAATGACTAATCATGATGTTACGAACCCCAAATGATGACCTCTATTGATCCTCAGCCACATGGCACACTATTTCTGAACAAAAGCATTCGAAAGGATAAGGCACAGAACGTTTGAAATTGAAGTGACACATGGAGTTTGAGAACACTTAACCTAGACCCCGGACCCTTGAGGAATCACCATGGTGTAACAACACCTCGAACCTTAGTCCAAATCTGGATGAAAGGATACAAGACCCCACCAACTACACATTGAGGCAACTCATTACATACCTCAATCAATGGAACGATGACATAGACAGAGTGATCCAACTCGGATCCTAGTCTTGCTCATCAAACCCAAGAGCCTGTTATGATACATCACAGACCTTGGCCCTTTGGGAAAAACATCACAAGATCTTATATCAATAGTACAACTCAGATCCCTTTGTCCATTGCGCGTCGTGTGCTCTAGAAGAATTTGTACCTAGACACTTTGTTGTCCCACCAAAGCACTAAGCCGAGGGCAACTGTTCTGGACCAGGTTATAGGCCCAAAGAGCTAAAGAAACCCGACTCACCAGGTTGGCACCTGAGCATAGAGTGCACATGAAGCAGCGTAAATGCTAGGCTAAATGAGAGGAACAAATCCTGATCGTATCTTGTATAAGCAGGCGAGTAAAGACAAAGGAGTAGCGGTCTCCATGACCCTATCCCCATGATCTTGTCTCCCACAATCGTGTCGCCACGATCCTAGGTAGCAGAGATTGGAACACACTGAATGCTCAGACACCACATACCCTAAAATGCTCATATAAATACAGTAAGCAAGAAAAATAAGGTATGAGCTAAGTCCCAAAACCTCGCTATACTCTCCTTGCACACCTACAGACTTGAGCGTTGAAGCACCTTTTGTAGGTACTCACCCCCTACTCGTCGTTGTTGTGGCTGCACTATGGAGGAGCTCATTGCTTCGTACCTACACAGGTAACCCTCAGAACTCAATTCTGAACAAAAGGTATGATAAGGAATTAACATTTTCAGTGATTTCTAGGCATTATTTCAATTAATTTAATTATGGTGATCATGTGGAGTGGAGAATATACAAATGATGAGAATAATGGAGGAGCTGAAAACTCCAGTGGTGCAGAATAAGATAAGAGATAACTCTATGGTAATATAAACTTGTGTACAAGCCAGGGTACATGCCCACTATATATATATATATTTATATATATATATATATATATAACTAATTCCATTCGAGTTACTGAATCTGGCTCTCTCAATAGTGTGTTTTTAGGAGCTTGAATCTTTAACATTGTAAAGACCTCAGTTGGGAGAAAAAATAATCATTTTAATTAAGTCAAGATCTTGGTAGTTTCAATTTTTAATATACATAAGAATCCTCATTCGAACTAAAAGGGGATCAAGAAAACTTAAGACTTGGAAGGTTTACCATAGTTCGGCTACAATAAGCTTTGACAAAGTGGGAATTTGAATAAGGAAGATATCTTGGAAGTTGAAGAAGGCATCAATATTCTCAACACTTTAAGCAGATATCAAGATGACAAAGGAAGTTATCAAGTTCAACCTAAGTTCAAGGCGGTTATGTATTTGAGATTCAAATTTAAATTCAAATATTGAAGTTCTAATTTGTATTTAGGAAGTTGCCAGCAGTTGAGTCTATAGTACTAAGACGAGGCAATCATTGCTACTTGTTTAGGAAGTTATTTTTTATAGAGACACATGTCATCATTTTGTCAGAACAACAATTATCATCCTTGTCTATAAATACTAAAAGGGGTGGAGACATTTAGGTTGGTTAGAAACACTTGCATACATCTCTCACACATCTAAGAGTTACTCTGACTCATACAAATAACTAGAGATTAGTCAAGTATGCCTTTTACCATGCTTTATTTATGTAAACATTATAATTCAATGCAAGTTTAAAGTAATTCATTTATATTTCTTGCAAATTCTCTTCATCTCTTGAGTGAGTGATTCTCATGATCATTTGATTTCTTTACTTGCTTTATTTATCTTTTTGTAAGTTTAACTTTCTGCATTTTAATTGCTTTTGTTTATTTTCTTTCATTTACTTTTTAGTCAAGTTTATCTTTTCTGTAATTTCATTTATGTGCTTATTCTTTACATATTTGTATTGTTTTTATTTTACTTGTTTGATTATTCATTTCGATTATAGTTTACGTTATATTGTTTATTGTTATCATTTCATTTATTTGCCTTTACAACATTTCTTGTATGCTTTTCATTTAAGTTTTATTTCTCTTTCGATTATTAAACATTGCTCTTTACTGTTGTTTAACCAAAGTTTTGCATTTTATTAGTTTAAATCAAAAAATATTTATGATATTCTAGCAATTTACGAATCACTAAGTACTTGAGAGTCCTTAATAGGAAGATATTCCCTTCCCATAGTGATAACAGGAATCAAATTTGTTCTTAGACAAAATTTTAAATAAACAAATTGGCATACCCGGTGGGAACAAGTCGAGAAACTAGTCTATGAATGACTCCTCTTAATAGCTTATACGATTGAGAAGTGGTAAAACTGTGCCAATAATGTTAGAAAACACTTCAAATAACTCTCATAATCCTCCTCAAGGAAATAATAGAGTTAGTGGCAGCAATGACACAATAATGTCTAGTACTTTGCCATCAAATCCTGTAGTCAATGATTCCAATTATAGGGGTTCCTATTTCTACTTAAGAAAATAAGAGCCCTGGGGTTAATTGAACGATGACAATATATGGTTTGCCTCTTGGATTTGTACCCAAACTATGACTCAACCAATAGGTTTTGCTCTGACCACATATTCTAGCACATTACCAAATATTTCTCCAAGAAATCAAGGGTCAAATGTAAACGGTCAAGGAGTGGGAATGAGTACTGCTCGAAATGATAGGTTGAACTTCGGAACACCTATTTTCCCAAACTTACTAAGGGATTTGTCATCAATCCCACTAAGGAATACTAAGATTACTCTAAGCAATACTCGACAACAAGTTGATAAGAGCAATCATGAAATTGTAAATATGCTAACTCAACAAATGACAACAGTCATATCTCCTTTAATCGGGTCAACTAATAATACATATAATACCTTAGTAAGGCAAATGTGTAGGATAGTTGATGTATTTGGACATCCTAAGGATCATGTTGTAAGTCAAATTGGAAATGCCCAGCCAACATAGAATGAATAGAATCAACCTATTCGACATGATCGACCTTTCTAGTCTGAAGGAACATGATTAATAAATCGAAATCATAATGTTGATAATTACCTAGAAAGGTTCAGGCAAAACAATCTTGGGAGACATCATAATATAAATAAGGTTGTTGAACAAGTATTAAATAGGTATGGTTTCAATGTAGGATATGTAACACCCTCCGAAGGGCATTACATTTCAGACTAACTCTTTTTAATTCTTTACCCAAACTATAAAATATTTGATATTATTTTAATAAGGGTTTCAAAATTTCTTTTTCGCGGATAACATAAACTTACTGAATTTTAAAAACACAAGACATAAAAACTGAATAATATACATCTCATGTACATAACATAAATTAGTAACAATTTAAATACATAAAGCTTACGTACACCAAATAATATGTATAGCTACCATATAAAAATTGAACCTAGCCTAAGTCCAAAAATTTGAAGTAGTAGGGTCCTGAACCCAATCTTCCTCTAGATCCTCTTTGGGATCCCTAACGGATAAATTTCCCAGTCGGGGCATGTCACTAAGGACAAGAGTCCGAGCGGTCGACACCTCTCCAACAAGCATACAAAACTCCAAGTAAATAACAACATCCACAGAAAACATAGCAACCTCATGCCGAGTCCTACTCCAAAGCAAGGTAACATCTCCAACATACTGAATACACCCCGTGTTCCAATAGACGTGCCACACTTCGATGCCCCCATGAAACTGTAGTTTTACAAAACCTTGAAGATTCTGCCTTGTCGCCATCACAGTCTTCTCAAAACATAAATATAGAATAGAATAAACAGAACAATACAATAAAGAGGTGAAATCCCCTACATCAATATCATCATGGCAGCAAAGAAACAATAACGACAATAATGTCATTCATATACAGCAATATCACAGAACAACAGGGTATAGTCATGTTATCAACTAATAGATAATTTAACCATATATATCACAATATAGGAATACTGATCATACCACAAAAATAAGTATACTGACTATGCCACAACAATATGTACACGTACTATGCACATGCACAATGTGTATACTGATCATTCTTAAGCACAATGCACCCATTTCCTACTCAATGGAGCTATACACAATTTCAGAGAGAATGATCCAGAAGATATATCTATATATCAGTCGCCTCAGACTAAGTTCTATAATTTCTCAATGTGCACGTTATGACATTATACAAGACATTCTACGCCAGATCGGGAATAGGAATAGTATCCCATCGATATCGTCGGTGCGTTTGCATCGGAAACCATAATACAGTAACGCTAATCAATTGGCCACCTGTGGAATTACCGCACCCCCGACGCCCCTAAGATCCATTATAGACCTTCACCATGCAATTCATACCCACACTAAGGTATAATTCAATCTCCTAGGCAACAATAGCCTTAACAGACACCGTTTGACAAATAATGCATGATTAATGACTCAATGCATATCACAAACCTCTACTGGCTACAACCAATCGCATAACATTTTTATCGTATTTTCATAATCACATAACATTTTTATTACGTTTTCAAATCGCGTAACATTTTTTCAACGTTTTCTCAATCGCGTAAAGATTTTAAAACATTATCTTCATCGCGTAGCTAAAAATCACCATTTTTAAATCGCATAAAATATTTTCTCATTATTCGAAGCTCAATTTAAAACTTTTCTCATAGTTTATAAAAATTGGACATTAATTCCAACATTTTCTCACTAAACCTCCTTTAATTAACATTTCCAAACATTTTTCACAAAAAACTTATATTATTTAAATTAAATCAATATATCTTAGAAATCCTTCTTATTAAATAAAATACTTTATTTTCAAAACATCATTCTAACTTTACTTCCATATTCAAGGCCGAAAATCACTCTTTGTTCATTACTCTAAATAAAAACTTTCTTAAATAAAATATTTTAAATTCCAAACCATCCTTGAAAATTATTTCCATTTGACATAACTGAAAATCATTACTTCTTAAATTATAAAATTGTGTTCATCTTCTTTTTACTTGTGAATCATTAAATCCTAATTTAGTCCCCAAATTGTCTAAGTAATATTTTCTAACATTCTTTACAAAACTTTCATTATTCTAATTCTAAATAAAATCCTTTCCATTTAACTTATCAAAAATCATCTTAAATAAAATACTTCAAGTTTCCAAAATTAATTCTCCATCCTATTATCAAATACCATGGCCGAAAAATCACCTTTTTAATTGATAATAAAATTTATTCATTTCCATTTTTATTTTGTAAACTCTTAATTAAATTTCTTATCACGAATTACCTAGGTTAGCATTTAATAAACCATTTTTGCATAGGTTTACCCATTTGTGGGCATAAAGGTCGTGAGCCTCTTGGTCTTTGGAACCAAAAATCCCTTTCCTCTTAATCACAATTTATAGCATACAACATAACTTTAAGCATCATAAACACACTATATCAAGTTCATGCAAATATCAAAGCAATAAAAATCACATAGAACAAATAAATACAAATCATACAATTACACACATATGGTGAATAAATCCTCACATGGATTCATCAATTACATACAAATTTCATTTCCCTCATCACCATAATTGATTGATGAGGTTAATCTCCCTTTTACCTTAGATGTAGCCTCCTAGCTCCTTGTAAGTCTCCTTGTGTCAACTTTCACCACCAAGTTGATCTTAAAATCAAAGTAAACAAAAACATATTAACATCTAAGGCTTGATTAAGATAACCATAGATCAAAGTATGGTCTTTGAACTTTAAAAATGAAACAAGAATTGAAAAATCAAGAACTTCACCTTAGAACACTAGAACTTAAGCTTGAAAAATAAGCTTGAAGATGGTTGAACTAGCTCTTGATAACAACACCAAAGTGTCTTAGAATTGTGTATAGGTTCAAGATATAAGGTTGATTTGAATTTTAGAAGATTGGAAGTGAATCTAAGGTGCTTGGCCGTAAGGCTTCCAAGAGAGAAAAGTGAGAGAGTTTTATATTTTAGCTTCTTGGTTCTTGATAAAAAGATGGAAATGAACTAAGTGATAGCAAAACTAAATCTTTGGTCCTCCAAAAGACCTATGGCTGTGAGCTTTGTGATGCACACTAAAAGTTTCAAACAAGTTTACAAACTTGATGCGGGATTAATTGTTGCATTACGAACCCAAGTGCAGGTTGTCTCAAGTAATAAATTTCTCGGGAGTCTGAGGTCGATCCACAGGGAATTGTTGAAGATTATTTAAGGTGAAGTAAATATTTTACTACTACGATAAAAAATATTTACTTGGGTAAAAAGATCCACTCTTGGTAAATAAAGTAAAGGTAAAATTAAGTCCTTTTATAACTCAATTAGAATCCTCGCAACATGGAGGTTCCAATCGGAAAATACAACGTTAAAAGTCCATTTAAAATAATATACGTATTTATATTATGTTTCCAAAAAATATTACCACCACTTATAAATGGGTTAAAGCATTCATTGTGCCAATATTTTATCTACAATAAATCAAGAACTCCACTTTATAAGGAGGGTTTCTAAATTAATTGAAAACAAAATATAATACGTATAATGACCACTTGAAAATATATTATTTAAGCACAAGAGAGAAATTAATCTAACCTTATTTTATTACTAAGAGCTTCACCCCTTCACCCAAGTAAAATGAAACTTAGTTACTCATAGATAAGAAGAAAGAAAGAGAGAAGAAGAAGAAGAAGAAGAACATGACTTTAATTTAGAACAAAGAAAAATTACTACAAAAAAATCTAGTAACAAACTAACATTATTTTGGTACCTAACACCTAACACCCTCAATGATCTGCTAAGACCCCCTTTTATAGAGGATTAGAGATACAAAATGACAAGGGGATTGAGTTATTAGTGAGTGGATGAGTGAAAAATGATTGGAAAATGCCAAATGACTTTTGGTGAGTGAAAAATTATAGAGATTCCTTGTCTCCAAAATCATTTAGCTCTGAAGTGATTGAATGCGTCAGAATGAGTAAATGTGATCTTCATAAAAGTTGTAGGGCTTGATCTTGAATTTCAAATGGCTTTAGTTTGAGTCCAATATCATTTCTATAACTCCAGATACGTTCCAATTGCTGTACATTGTTCAGGCCCAGTCACAGCTCCTCTGTTCTGACTTGCAAGCCTAATATCACCTATTAGGCCTCCGATTCTGGAAAAGTGTTCAACATGAAAGTTGTAGATATAGGTCTCAACTATTTAGCATCAAAATTTCAGCCCATTTAACAACATCTAGCCCAAAAAATGGCATGAACAGTACACATAGGTCAAGCTTTCAGGAACAGCACTCTAGTTCTTGCTTCAACCCCAATTTGAGTTATCTACTCGTGTGATTGGGCCTTTGAGGTCTTCATGAAAGTTATAGAGCTCTCTCTTGTTTTTAAAATGCCATCATATTCACCTTATTTGACCACGTACATCCCAAAATATAGCCCAAATACAGAAACAACGTAAGACGTAAATTATGCTGAAAAATTCAATTAAGTCCAATTTGAGTCCAAACTTAGAAAACATAATCAAAATCAATCAATTAAGTACATGGAGAGTGTAAATGACAAAAAATGAAGGCTTATTAATGTATCAAATATGTGATCATCAAATTTTCCTATACTTAACTTTTTGCACTCCTGGGCAAAACACATAAGACCACTCACAAAAAAAAAAATGAAACAGACTCAAAAGTTAAACACTCTAAACGACTCAATTTCTAATAATATTTAAAAATGAAGAGCAATTAATCATTCAAGTAATCAAAAAATTCATAAGGTAACATATCTTCACATCTCAAATCAACAAGCAAGGATATTTCAATTGAAAAGCATGAGTCAAGAATGATAGATTTTCACAAGATTCACTCTCAATCCCTCAAGTATTTAAAAGGTAGGTATTTCACTCAATTCAACCCCTGAAAATTGCACTACCATAAGCTTGCTTATCTTCTACTTCTCCACTACTCAGAATACATGCACACACAAATCATGAGGACTTTATTCAAGGTTGTAATGGGGTCAAGGTAAAGGAAGAGGTAACATGGATATGACAAGTTAAATACCAGAGAATAAAATAACATGAGAGCTGAGTTCAATTAACAAGCATGAAAGTTTATCCCAACTCCACCTAATACAAATTCCCTTTACATATTCTTTTCCTTTCCTTTATTACCTTGTTGACCCTCTTTTTTTTTATATTTTTTTTTTTTTTGATTTTTTTATTGATTTTTTATTTTTTTTTTTTTACAAAAAGAACATCATATATACATTTTTTTAACCATTCTCGCACACACACCCCACACTTGTTCAAGAACTCATCGAATGACAAAACTAATGTTCTCTTATTTCCTAAGGTCAAGTAAGAACATGGTTTTTCATTTAAGGCACATAATGAGTTCGAAACAAAGAATAGTCAAATAAGCTCAAAGGGGTTAAGCAAGGGGAAATAGGTCATTTCTAATGCTTTACGTTGGCAGGAATCAGAGAATTTTCAAGAAGTCATAAGAGTGCTTGATATCATATTGAGACAATATGCTGCTAAGCAAGGTTGACTATTTGATTAAAGTAGCTATTTCAAGAAAAATGCCTCAATCATATTTATGTATGCATATGAAAATGTAGTCTCAAAAAGAATCAAAGCAAGTTTTAGAGTAACAATTTCATGAGTGAAATTCACACAAGAAAGAAGAGAATGGTACAAATGTTTAATCCATTCATCAATAAGCTCAAAATCTCACAAGGCATAATTCTATCATTCTCAGTCCACTAATTCAACATCCATAACCAAGCATGTGAATTTTAAGAAAGAAGACAATTTACTCAATCATACAAATTTTCCTGAATTTGAATTGCTACTTCCACACAAACTAGTTGTCTACCCAATTACTCCTTACTCTGCCACTAATTTTTGATGCGTCTCAAGAGTAAATAATTTACTCCTTACTCTGCCATCCCTAATAACTTTTGTTGTTAATAAATTACTGACAAACATGTAAACACAACAAACATATTAACAAACACACTTCTAAATTTTTTTTTTGTTTTTTTGTTTTTGTTTTTGTTTTTTTTAAATGAACATAATATATACATTTTAAATTTTTTTTATCCAACTATCCTTTCTCCCAACCAGATCACAACATTGTCCTCAATGTCAAAATATAGATAGGTAAAGGATAAAAGATAGTACCTGTTGTTGCAATTACTGAAAAGAGAAACCTTACACAAATAAAAACAAAGGACGATAAATAAAACCAAAGATAAAGGAAAGTTAAAGATGAAGTGCTAGATCACACTTTTGTTCCTTGCTGCCTCCCTTGTTGCTGCCTCCTTTGTTGCCTTCTGACCAATCTATCTGAGCTATTACTGGTTCAGGTTCATAAACAAAAGCTTGTAATTTATCAATTAATTCATTAATAGTAGAAGCAGATATAAGGAGTTGTCTTGCCGAAGGTGTGATAAAGCTCTGTTCCACAGCATGGTCAACAAAAGATAACAAATTATCAAAGAAATTATTAACATTCAACAAACCTATGGGTTTATGGTGGATGTTCAGTTGGGTCCAAGAAATAATTTGAAAAACTTCTTCCAAAGTACCAAAACCACCCGGTAAAGCAATGAATGCATCAGAGTTTTCAAGCATTGTCCTCATCGTCCATGCATAGATGATACTTGAATTTCTAGCCCAATTGTCTATCCAATGATGTTCCTTCGAGTTAAAGGTTCAGGAATGATACCTAAAACTTGACCACCTCTTATATGTGCAGAAAGTGATACAACCCCCATTAACCCAATGCTACCTCCCCCATATACAACACGAATGTTCCTCGCAGCAAGTGTTCTACTAACAGTGCTTGCTGCGTTTACAAATTCTAAACCCTTCTCATAACTTGTCCTACAAAATACACAGATACTGAGAAATCTACGAACTGAAGAAGAAGCTCCCTCCATTTCTACACTCACTCTCTTTGAATGATTAAGAGTTGCAGAAAAGTAAAGAAAATGGAGTGTTTAAATAGGGAAGAGAATAGAAAAAGTATTAATAGCTCCTATATGGGTAGGTTGGCTGTTATCAGAAAAGTTTGAATTTAAGAATTTTTTTTTAAATTTTTTTATTTTTTTATTTTTTTTATTTTTTTTAGACTTTAAGAAAACCATCAGGGTAAAGAAGTCTAGAAACCCCTAAAGGACCCCGCCCAAAGGATCGTCTGTCCAAAACTTAAATATAACAAAATCATACAAAGATAAAATAGTAATAACAAATGATTACATACCTTTATGTACAGGTTTCATGGCAGATCTTTATACTGCGCATCATGAGTGCAGTAATACCAAGACGGCTCAGCCAATCTGGGCATTCTTCTCCCTCCCGCTTGTGGGATATTTTGGATTGAGCTACGATGCCACTAATTAAAGTGCGTAAATTTGACAGCTACCACTAATGACCACAGCCAGTGAGAGGTCGCTGAAGAGCCCATGACATTAAATCACAGGATCCAGCTCAGAGGCATTGTCACGCGAGAATGCAAACACGGGACGCTTCTTTCTGTCCATCAGCAAGCAGAGCCTTTGGTTAAAACCTAGGAATACTTGCGCGGCTCTCTACAGAGCATGGCACACGAACCTTATTTACCGACCGGCGTGCGAAGGTCCACCCGAGTCAATGACGGGCCTGCCACTGGCAGGGGCTCCTAATCTAATTAAAGACCAAGTACAATCGAAGTTTCGCCTCTTTTTATTTTATTTCATTTTTTTCATTTTTTTTTCATTTTTTTTTCATTTTTTTTCTCTTTTTTTTTTTTTTTTTTTTTTTTTTCTCTTTTTTTTTGAAGATGTACAAGATAATATATATATGTTATTGTGATTGTGGCTCATATCTTCCTTTGGTTTCACGTCTAGAAACGACTTAAACGCCTTCTATGAGTCGAGGATAAGCTTCCCATCCAATTTTCTGATAAATTGGCAAACAAAGTCTTTTTAAGTCAAATTCCCAAGACTATAATGCTCTTGCTCGTCCCTGAAGAGATTCCACAAACTAAGAAGTTCACGTTGCACAACTCCACAAGAATGCATCTCAAAAGTCAATAAGATATTATCTAATGACTCCTTACTCAGTCCATTCTTAATGAAGAATATTTTATCTTCTCTGTTTACAGAAACCATCCCCAAAGAGTGACATCGTGTGTTGCAATTCCATCGTGCACACTTGTAACAAACTTTCATTCTTTTTGCTCTTCTCCTTTTTGAAAATGAACTTTACCAAGACCAGACATGTATGGGACAAATGAATCTGAAGATTTACCAGCTAAACGAACCTTTGCTTCAATTATCTAGCGTATATCTTCTGGGATGCCCTTATACATTAACAGTCTCAGTCTTTCACACCTAGCTTCATAGACTTTTGTTAGAGCATTTAGAGGGAGAAAAGGAAAATGTTTTCTTAGATTTAAGAGAATGACATCCATTTTAAAAGGAGAAGAAATCAGTTATTATGGAAAACTGAAAAACAAACCGACTTGAGAGTCACGGAGTACCGTTATCCGCCATTTAACTAGGAACACAAAGAACTGCAAAAAGAAAGAAACAACAATAAAATAAATTCTACTCATAACAAGGATTAGAAAGAGAAATGGATTATACCTTAACAACTTGATGTTCTAGAAATAGTTTGAATCTTTGTCCATTGACCTTAAATATAATACCATTCCTAGGATTCTCAATGTCAATTGCCCCATAAGAATACACATGTTTGACAATATAAGGACCAATCCACCTATATCTTAATTTTTCAGGGAATAGGTGAAGACGAGAATTATAAAGTAAAATTTTTTGACCAATTTTAAAAGTTTTTCTCAAAATTGATTTGTCATGAAAAGCTTTTGTTCTAGCTTTATAAATCTTTGAGTTTTCATATGCATCATTTCTTAATTCCTCAAGTTCATTCAATTATAATTTGCGTAACTTGGAAGCATCATCAAGACTTAAGTTGAAAGCTTTAATGGCCCAAAATGCTTTATGCTCCAATTCTACAGGCAAATGACAAGGTTTTCCATAAACTAACCGATAGGGAGACATGCCTAAAGATGTTTTAAATGCAGTATGGTAAGCCCAAAGTGCATCGTTTAGTCTTAAAGACCAATCTTTACGATTTGAGTTAACCATTTTTTTCAAAATTTGTTTAATCTCCCTATTTGCTAATTCAACTTGTCCACTTGTCTGAGGATGATAAGGGGTTGCAATTTTGTGGGTAATGCAATATTTCTTCATTAAGGATTCAAATGGTTTATTGCAAAAATGTGTTCCCCTATCATTGATGATAGCTCGAGAAATTCCAAATCGACTCAAAATATTTTCTTTTAAAAATTTTAGAACAGTTTTATGATCATTATGCCGACATGGAATCGCCTCAATCCATTTTGAGACATAATCAACTGCAACCAAAATGTATACAAATCCAAAAGATGATGGAAATGGACCCATGAAATCAATTCCCTAATAATCAAAAATTTCAATGACAAGGATAAGGTTCAAAGGCATCATATTTCTTTTAGAAATGGACCCCAATTTTTGATAACTTTCACAACTTTCGCAAAAAGTATAACTGTCCTTGAATAAAGTGGGCCAATAAAATCCACACTGCAAGATTTTCACAGCTGTTTTCTTTGAAGAAAAATGACCTCTACATGCTTCTGAATGATAAAATTTAATGACACTACTTACCTCATTGTCGGGTACACATCTTCGAAAGATTTGATCAGGACAATATTTGAACAAATATGGATCATTCCAAAAGAAATTTTTTACTTCAATCAAAAACTTTTTTCTATCTTGGTGTGTCCACTAAGGCGGCATCTTACCTGTTACAAGAAAATTAACAATGTTAGCAAACCAACGCATGAAATTGACAGAAAATAAAAATTCATCAGGAAAAGAATCATTGATAGGTGTGCTATCAAAAGATGAGCCTGTTGTCAGCCTTGACAAATGATCTGCAATAACATTTTTGGCTCCTTTCTTGTCTTTTATTGTGATGTTGAGTTCTTGAAGCAACAAGATCCACCGTATCAATCTAGGTTTGGCATCATGTTTAGACATTAAATATCTAACAGCAGTATGATCAGTGAAAACATTAGTGGACGAACCAATTAAATAAGCTCAAAATTTGTCCAATGCAAAAATTATAGCAAGTAGTTCTTTTTCAATAGTGGTGTAATTCATTTGTGCACTATTCAAAGTTCTACTTGCATAATAAATTACATAAGGCTTACCTTCCTTTCTTTGGCCTAAAACAGCGCCAACAACAAAATCACTAGCATCACACATCAACTCAAAAGGCAAGGACCAGTCAGGAGATTGCATGATAGAAGCAGAAGTCAAAAGACCGATTAATTTTTTAAAAGATTTCCAACAATCTTGAGTCCAATCAAATGGTGTATCTTTTGTTAGAAGATTACATAAAGGTCTAGATATGACACTAAAGTCTTTTACGAATTTTCTGTAAAATCCTGCATGTCCTAAAAAGGAACGAACTTCTCTGACTATTTTTAGGAAAGGCAAATGAGCAATTAATTCAACTTTGGCCTTATCAACATCAATTCCTTTAGAAGATATCACATGACCTAACACTATTCCTGAGGTAACCATGTAATGACATTTTTCCCAATTTAACACAAATCCTTTTTCTTCGTATCTTTGAAGAACTTTTTCCAAATTATCAAGACAATTTTCAAAAGAATTTCCAAAAACTGTCAGATTATCCATGAAAACCTTTAAAAAATGCTCAATCATGTCACTAAAAATACTTAACATGCATCTTTGAAAAGTTGCCGGAGCATTACAAAGACCAAAAGACATTCTTCTATATGCAAAAATGCCAAAGGGGCACGTAAAAGTGGCCTTTTTTTGATCCTCCAATGCAATTGGTATTTGATTATACCCTGAATAACTATCAAGAAAACAATAGTAAGGATGTCCTGCTACTCTTTCTAGAATTTGATCAAGAAATGGCAAAGGGAAATGATCTTTCCTAGTGGATGCATTCAATTTTCTGAAATCAATACACATACGCCAACTAGATTAAACTCGGGTAGGTATTAATTCTCCTTTTTCATTTTCAACCACTATTATTCCAGATTTCTTAAGCACAACTTGTGTAGGGCTTACCCACTGGCTATCGGAGATAGGATAGATAATTCTAACATCAAGTAACTTAAAAACTTCAGCTCTAACTACCTCTTTCATGTGTAGATTTAATCTTCTTTGAGGTTGTTGAGATGTTTTAGCATTATCCTCTAAATGTATTCTATGTGTACAAATTAATGGATTAATGCCTTTTATATCCTTTAATGTCCATCCAATTGCATTTTTATGCCTTTTAAGTACTTCTATCAACCTACCTTCTTGTTCTTTGGTCAGGGATGAGGAAATTACCACCGGAGAGCTTTGTTCTTCTCCCAAAAATGTATACTTCAACCCATCAGGTAATGGCTTTAGTTCCAGTGTGGGTACTTCTTCATGGGTATCATCATTCATGGGTTTTATCTCTTCGAATTTCTGCTTCAATCCCTTGTATTCCATTACCTGTGAACAATCAAGTAAAGAACATACTTCAAAAATATCATCATCTGATTGTGTACCTGAATCAAAGGATTTAATTAAACAAATTTCTAATAAGTCAGAAGAACTCCTGATTTGAAGATGATCATCTATAAAGGCCTCAATCCCTTCAATCTCTTCCTTATCATCATAAATTTCATGTGGTTGCTTGCACATGTTGAAAACATTAAGCTCTAGTATCATATTTCCAAATGTTAGCTTCACCACTCTATTTCTGCAATTTATCAAAGCATTAGATGTTGCTAAAAATGGGTGACCCAAAATAACAGGAACTGACTTAGAACTATCAACCATAGGTTCAATTTCCAAGATAATAAAATCCACAGGATATATGAATTTATCAACTTGTACTAACACATATTCCACTATTCTTTTTGGGATTTTAATTGATCTATCAGCAAGTAGAAGAGTTACAGAAGTTGGTTTTAACTCACCAAGGTTGAGTTGCTGATAAACTGAATATGGAAGCAAATTAACACTAGCACCAAGATCAAGTAAAGCTCGTTCAATTTTATGTTCTTCAATAATGCATGAAACGTAGTAGGACAACCAGGGTCTTTATATTTCAACTCATTATTATTTTTGAATAATGGAGCTTACCTATTCAGTCAAAAAGGCATTCTTTTTCACATTATGTCTCCTTTTAACAGTGCACAAGTCTTTCAAAAATTTGACATAATAAGGAATCTATTTGATAGCATCTAACAGAGGAATATTGACCTTCACTTGTTTAAAAATTTCAAAAATGTCGCTGTTATGATTCACTTTACTTGAATTGTTTAATACTTGAGGAAATGGGGGTGAAAGAGAGGGTTTGGTCTCCTTTTGACTAGGTGGCTTATCAACCCCTTCCTCATCTTTGGGAATTGACTCATCATCTTTCTCAAAAAGTTCAAGAATTTATTTTTCAACAACCTTTCCACTCCTAAGAGTTATCACTGAGTTGACTTGATTTATTTTTTTGACTTTTTGAACTACCCTCATTTAGGCTAAACTGACCCTTGGGATTTGGTTGAGGTTGAGAGGGAAATTTTCCTTTCTCATGAATGGCAAGTGCAGAAGAAAGTTTAGCAAGAGTGTCTTTTATGTTAATCATGGCTTGAGTATTTTGGTTATTAATGGCCTCTTGTTTTTCCATGAATACATGCAATGTTCCTTCAAGATTTTTCCTATATGGTGGGACATAGGGTGCATATCCTTGAGGATTTTGAGAATCTTGCTGTGCTTGAGGAGGTGGTGGTTGCATGAATTGTGCCTGATTGCTGTTCCTCCAACTGAAATTCGGGTGATTTCTCCATCCCGAATTGTATGTATCTGAAAAAGAAGAAGTGAATGACTTTTTAAAATTGTTCATTGCATTTACTTGCTCATACACAACTTCTTTAAAAATAGGAATTTTTGGACATTCATTTGTTGAGTGTCCTAATTCATCACAAATGCCACAAATTTCTTCATTTTGTACAAATTTGATTTCTTTTACTTTCTCGGATTCCATGGCTTCAACCTTTCTAGCCAGACTAGCAAACCTAGCATTTAGATCTTCTTATTGACTAAGATGATATTTTCCTTTACTAGCATTTACAAGGTTGTATCTAATTGAATTTTCAGAAGGATTAGTACTATGCCAAGATTGAGAATTTTCAGCCAAATGGTTTAAATAGTCTAAAGCTTATTCGGGTTCTTTATTAAGAAATTCACCATTGCACATTGTTTCCACAAATTGCTTAGTTTTTAGTGTTAACCCTTCATAAAAGAAGCTTATAGTGCGCCATTTTTCAAAACCATGATGTGGACAAGAATTCAACAAATCTTTAAAACATTCCCAACTTTGAAAAAATGCTTCATTGGAATTTTGGAAAAAATTTTGGATTTGTCTTTTCAAAGCATTGGTTTTATGTGTTGGAAAAAATTTCTTCAAAAACTCACCTTGCATTTCTTGCCATGTGGCAATTGATCTTGGTTTCAAAGTGTTAAGCCAAGTTTTTGCTTTATCTTTCAAAGAAAAAAGAAACAATTTAAGCTTAACAACCTCTTCAGTGCAAGTTTGATCATGAAAAGTGGTACATACTTCCTCAAATTCTTTTAGATGTAAATATGGGCTTTCAGATTCTAAACCATGGAAATTAGGTAGTAAAGAAATCATACATTGCTTGAATCTAAAATTGTTGGCATTGAGTGGAAAGATAAAACATGATGGACTAGAATTTCGAGATGGTTGCAAATACTCATGCATGGTTCGCAACGGTTGATTTTCATGTTCATCATGCACACTTTCATTTTCAGCCATTATGCTTAATGTGTGTGATTGTGATTCAAACAAATCAATATGTAAAGTACCTAGATTAACTCTAACCAAACGACCAGAATTTAAATCACGATACCAATTAAGTATAAACAAGTAACTTACAGTATAAAATAAAATATACAAGCTAGCAGTATAAATCGTCCATTAAATATTAATAAATGTGTGGTATAAACCAACCACCAAATATATATTAACACTTAGTAAATAAATATTAACAAAGGTGTGGTATAAACCAACCACCAAATAAGTTAATAAGCATAAAAGTTAAAAAATTTAGTATACGATAAATTAAAATGTTAGAAGTAAAAAAAGTAAAAAGTTAGATAGGTGATAAAGTAAAAAGTTAGATAGTTAGTAAGAGAGTTAGTAAGTTAATAAACAAAAAATAAATGACAGAAAATAAATAATAAAAAAAATGACAAAGATAAATACGAGAAAATAAAGTACGAAAGTAAATTTAAAATATGAAAACTAGAGAATAGGCAAGCCAATTTTTTGCTCTAGCGAGAGAGAAGAGAAGAAGAAAGATTATTTTATTAATGATTAAAGATTATAGAGAAATTAGGGAGAGTTTACCCCACAAGTTAGTATGCACAGAAATTAAAAAGGAAGAGTTGCCCCACTAGTTAGTATGTTAGTATATATACAAAATTTTTACACCAGAAATTCAGTCTTCAAATCAAGTCCCCGGCAACGGCGCCAAAAACTTGATGCACACAAAAAGTTTCAAACAAGCCTACAAACTTGATGCAAGATTAATTGTTGCATTATGAACCCAAGTGCAGGTTGTCTTAAGTAATAAATTTCTCGGGAGTCCGAAGTCGATCCACAGGGAATTGTTGAAGATTATTTAAGGTGAAGTAAATATTTTATTACTACGGTAAAAATTATTTACTTGAGTAAAAAAATCCATTCTTGGTAAATAAAGTAAAGGTAAGATTAATTCCTTTTATAACTCAATTAGAATTCTCGCAACATGGAGGTTCCAATCGGAAAATACAACGTTAAAAGTCCATTTAAAATAATATACGTATTTATATTATGTTTCCAAAAAATATTACCACCACTTATAAATGGGTTAAAGCATTCATTGTGCCAATATTTTGTCTACAACAAATCAAGAACTCCACTTGACCAGGAGGGTTTCTAAATTAATTGGAAACAAAATACAATACGTATAATGACCACTTGAAAATATATCATTTAAGCACAAGAGAGAAATTAATCTAACCTTATTTCATTACCAAGAGCTTCACCTTTTCACCTAAGTAAAATGAAACTTATTTACTCATAGATAAGAAGAAAGAAAGAGAGAAGAAGAAGAAGAAGAAGAAGAAGAAGAACATGACTTTAATTTAGAACAAAGAAAAATTACTACGAGAAAATCTAGTAACAAACTAACATTATTTTGGTACCTAACACCCTTAATGATCTACCAAGACCCCCTTTTATAGAGGATTAGAGATACAAAATGACAAGGGGGCTGAGTCATTAGTGAGTGGATGAGTGGAAAATGATTAGAAAATGCCAAATGACTTTTGGTGAGTGAAAAATTATGGAGATTCCTTGTTTCTGAAATCATTTAGCTCTAAAGTCATTGAATGCGTCAGAATGAGTAAATGTGATCTTCATCAAAGTTGTAGGGCTTGATCTTGAATTTCAAATGACTTTAGTTTGAGTCCAATATCATTTCTATAACTCCAGATACATTCAAATTACTGTACACTATTCAGGCTCAGTCACAGCTCCTCTGTTCTGACTTACAAGCCCAATATCACCTATTAGGCCTCTGATTCTGGGAAAGTGTTCAACTTGAAAGTTGTAGATATAGGTCTCAACTATTCAGAATCAAAATTTCAGCCCGTTTGATAACATCTAGCCCAAAAAATGGCATGCACAATACACATAGGTCAAGCTATTAGAAACAGTACTCTAGTTCTTGCTTCAACCCCAATTTGAGTTATCTACTCGTATGATTGGGCCTTTAAGGTATTCATGAAAATTATAGAGATCTCTCTTGTCTTTAAAATGCCATTAGATTCACCTCATTTGACCACCTACATCCCAAGATATAGCCTAAATACAGAAACAACGTAAGACGTAAATTATGCTGAAAAATTCAATTAAGTCCAATTTGAGTCCAAACTTACAAAACATAATCAAAATCAATCAATTAAGTACATGAAGAGTGTAAATGACTAAAAATGAAGGCTTATTAATGTATCAAATATATGATCATCACTTTGGGAGAGAAAATGGAAGAGAGAGTTTTGGTTCTTAGCTTTGCATGAAAGATGATAAGCATAGAATTTGTGATAGAAAAAATCAACATTGGTCTCCTTTGGATGCTTAATGACCGTGAGATACAAGGAGAGAAAGAGTGATCAATTTGATCACTTCAACTCCTCACAACCATTGATTAGCATCAAGGGTGGACAATCAAAGCTTCTCCTCCAAGCTTGTTTCTCATTGGTTCACCCTAAAGGTGTCATAACCATCAACTTTGACTAGCCTAGATATTTTTCTAGAAGCTATTACCCAATGGACAAAAGCTACTACTATTTATTGTCCAATGCATAATAACATTATACAAAGGATAAAAGCATTATCTAATGGATAATAACATTATCCAATGGATAATAGAATGGAACAAAAATACAATAACATTACACAATGGATAATAGCATTACCCAATGGATAATAGCATTATTTAATGGATAATAAAATGTAACAAAAACTTAGATAAAGAAATTTTTTGAAAACTATTTCCAGTTTCGAGTTTAGTAAGCTCCCCTAACCTTGCATTAACAGTCCAAAACATTCTGGTCCAGAAATTTTTTTTATTTTTTCGAGTTCACCTCAAACACACATACAGTTCAAAATAAATCAAATAATTCAAAAAAATCACAAAAATTAGAAAACATATATAACAAACAAAGAAAGAAAAATTGGGGTGTTACAGGATCCAGAGACTGTGCAGGTATGGGACTGCATAGTTGAGGATGACTTAAAAGAATTGATTAGCACTACTTATATCAACAAGATGCATCTTCTTTTTGAGAGCCAAGAACATAAGTACTACATAGTTAAGCGTGCTTGACTTGGAGCACTTGTGGGATGGGTGACCTCCTGGGAAGTTTCCTAGGATGCGTGTGAGTGAGGACAAAGCACATTGAAAAGACCCATGTTGGTTTGTGGGGACACTCATCAATCTTGCAGGTAGTCTCGGGATGTTACAAATGGTATCAGAGATGAGACCTCTCCCAATACGATGTGGTTCGGGGACAAACCATGCAGAAGCTGGTGGGCATGTGACACTCGGGGCCGATGAGGGCGGGGAGCGGCCGCCTGTGCAAAAAGATGAAGCACAGACAAGGAGCTGCTCCTGGAAGGCTTCTAGGTGGTGGGACACATGAATGAACTGAATACACACCGGAATGAGAGGGATCTAGAGACTGTGTAGGTATAGGACTGCATAGTTGAGGATGACTTAAAGGAATTGATTAGCACCACCCATATCAACAAGATGCATCTTCTTTTCGGGAGCCAAGACCATAAGTACTCCATAGTTAAGCGTGCTTGACTTGGAGCACTTGTGGGATAGGTGACCTCCTAGGAAGTTTCCTAGGATGCGTGTGAGTGAGGACAAAGTACGTTAAAAGATCCGTGTTAGTTTATGGGGACACTCATCAATCCTGTAAGCAGTCTCAGGATGTTACAAGAAATGTTAACCAACCTTACTTTGATCCAGTATTCACTAATTTCATTCAACATGCAGAACTGCCAAAGGGTTGTAAAGTCCCAAAATTAATTAAGTTCGCTAGAGAAAGTGGTGAATTCATAGTCGATTATGTGGCTCAATGCACTATCAAGTTAAGGGAAATTGCGAATAATGAATACTTAAAATGATGTATTTCTCTAGTTCATTAACCAAGAATGCTTTCACTTGGTTTTTGACTCTGCCTCCAGATTTAGTCCATTCATAGAATCAATTAGAAAGAAGTTTCCATAAATAATTCTTTTGAGGAGAAACTAAGGTTAGCCTAATAGATTTGTTCAATATAAAATAAGCAAATGGAGAATCCATTGATGATCATTTAGCTCGATTCAGGCAAATAAAGCTACATGTTTCACATTAATTCTTGTGGTTGAAATTGTTAAGATGGCTGCTAGTGGTCTAGATTATTCTATTAGGTAAAGCTAGTAAACAAGAAACTATTAGACATGTCTCAATTGACAGATAAAAGTGAGACAAATTGAATAGCTAAAAGTCGAAAAGGAAAGGTATAAGAAACATCTAAGGGGAGACAAAGTAGCCTACATCGAAATAGATGAAAATGCAGATGTAGATGAGAAGGGTAATGAAGTAAATACAGCTCAACTTCAATCTAGTTCCCCTTATATATGTGCATATTTAAAACCAATTTGAGCAAAGGAAAAGTCAAAATTTGCAAGTAGACACTCTTATGGCTTCGATATAACTAAAACTGATCAGATATTTTATGTTTTATTGAAAGATAAACAAATCAAATTATCAGATGATCATAAAATTCCTTCTCATGAAAAAATAAAGGGTAGAAAATATTATAAGTACCATCACAAATATGGTCATTTGATTAAAAATTGAGCATGTTTCAGGGATTTGATTCAAAAGGGAATTAAGGAAGGAAAATACAAATTTAAAGAAAAAATCAGAAAGATATGAAGGTTGACTCAAACTTTTTCAAAGTGAATGCAAGCTATATAGAGCCAATTAACTTACTATAAGTAAACATGATTTACATGACTGGAAATGCTCCGTTAGAGGTCAATGCTGATGTTGATCTTGATATGTTCGAGGCAAATGACAGAAATTTATCCTAAGGTAGGAGAGAACTTAGTAGAATTTCTAATTCGAAAGAAAGAGGGAGAAAAAGAAGTTTCACTTTACCCTCAATATAGTGCTATTTTTTATAGGTTGGCTACAAAATCCTTCGAAGCAGCCAAGAAGAAAAAAAAGCTAAATAAGATTCTTTTGAGGGATCAGAGAAAGTGGAAATCCAGAATCAAGTGAGTAATCAAGAATCTGTTGTCATGGTGGATTTAGTAGGTGGGTTTAAAAACGATAGGACTAAAGTTCCACCAGCCAATGTGGCTACTAATAAGTGGGTTTGAAATAGCCAGAGCTTTCAAAAGGCCTCTATTTATAGACCGAACTAGAACAAGTTTGAGTCGGGGGTTCAGTACTCTATTTTGGGAAACCTAAGAAAGCCAAATACTTGGATGAAAAGTGAAGCAGGGTCATCTTTGAGTCAATTTATGGGCCTTACATGTCAAAGACGCAGTGGAGGAAGGCTCAAAGACTTCGACAATAACAAACTTAGCAACAAGTTCATCAAATTACTCATATGAGAATTTAACCTTATGCAGAGGTAGTAAAAAGAATTACAAGCCAGACTGGAAAAAGAATATAACTTGTGTCAATGGATGAGGATATAGTGTCTGACTATTTCAAGTCAAGATTTGATGATGATTTGGAACCATCTTCAACGACTTCCCTGTGAATGTAGTTTCAGTTCTGCCCACTAAGTATGCGTTGACTTCAATAGAAGAAACCTCTGAGGAAGATTATTTTAATGAATTAGAAGAAGTCAGTGAAGAATTTGTCTTTGTTGAAGAGGATATGGTAGAGACAAAGGAGTACTAAGCAATCTTCAACTTTCCAACCAGGTAGATGAAAGACCATCTTTGATAATTCCATGAAATAAGGTTATTTGTGCCCTATAATTGTGCTTCATAAAATGCTATGTCCTTTTTATTATGCATATATGTGAGATTTTATGCTTATATTGGTTAAATTTCTTTTGGATGTCCCTCCATATGCTATTGAGCAAATTGTGCATATTATGCAAATGATTAAGTGGATTTACAACTTTTATTTAACTTGGTGATTTTCCTAATGTATGATGGGCTTAAAACAGAGGAATTGGAGCGATTCAAGGCTCAAAAGCCCAAGAGAAAGCCAAGGAGGCATTCCAAGAGAGAACGCCGCGACTCAGGTTGTTGCACGCCGTGGCGCAAAGGTACATCATCAAGATGCCATACTAAGACCCGAGGCTAGAGTGTCGCAGCACAAAGGAGTGTGCGCGGCGGCACTAGGTGACCGACTCAATTCATGCCACGGCACAAGATAGTGTACGCCACGGTGTAAGGTGCAGAACTGAGCCTGTAAATAGAATTTTATCAGATTTTCTTAGGATGACTTTTTAGGTTAGAGAAGCTATGCTTGGCTCTTCATTTTCTGAAGTTAAAAGAAGCCAAGGGAGCCAAGGTTGGAGTCTATCTTCCTCATGGAGGGAGATTCAAGCATCAATGGCAACATCCATAAGCCTTTCCTCCTTTCTCCATTTGTTTTCTTCTCTTTCTCATTCTTTGAGCATATATTTTGATTTGTATTTTCATGTTCAATGATGTAACAGCTGTTTTAGGGAATACTTTGAATTCTTTTTATAGATATTAATGATTTTGTTCTCCTTTGAGTTTGTATGGATGTATGGTTTTGTTCAATCATGTTGTTCTTAATGCTCTTGAGTGTCTGATCATCATTTAAGTGATTTGATGGAATCTAATGAACCTAGACATAGGAATTTGGATTTGAGATCATAACTATGGTTAATGCATGTTTAATTCTATTCCAATGGTAGGATGAGTTGATTCGCTAATGGGATAAAAATATATCTCTTAGCCATGCATAGCGTGTGATTAAGAATAGACCTTAAAGAGTGAATTTTGTGTTAGCTCTCATGGAAACATAGTGAGTTAGGCAATTGAAACTATGATTAGATGACCTAGACATAGGCTTTTAGCTAATGAAGATTCTCAAGCTAACCTAGTCATTTCATTCATGTTTATGAAAAGGATTGCATATTGTTGGTTGAAGTAAGGGGTGAAGAAGGATTTTCCTAAACTCTATCCATTATGTTATTTTCATTTATCGCTTTTCAGTCTTTAGTTTATATGCTTTTTCCCTATTTTATATGTTCTTGAATAGAATTAGGTAAGCTATTGGTTAATATTTAGTATTGGAAGTAAACTTATCCTCGAGGGAACGATTTTCACTTTTCACTTTATTACTTGAATGATCCGTGCACTTGCGGCCTATTTTGGGATAAACAAGTTTTTGGTGCCATTGCCAGAGACAAGTCACCATCCCTCAATGGTAAGCTAAAGACTAGTCTAAACAAGTTTTTGGCACTATTACCGGGGATAATACATTATTTCTATATTGCTAATATTGACAATAAGTTTATGTAGTTTTAATTCAAGTTTTGTTTTTAGTTCAATTCAATAAGTCCATTTGGGACATGTTTTAGTTTTTAAGTCTTTAAGTCTTTATATATGTTAATGGTTTTATGTTTTTGTTGTTGTTTTTGTCTAAATATGTAGTAAGTTTGATTTTTATAATTTTGTGTTAGTTTTGTTGTACATACCATAATTTAAGCCTTTTGGACATGTTTTAGTCCTTTAGTTTTAAGTCTTTACATATATGTAGTTATAGTTTGATTTTATTTTTTGTTATGTTTTTTGTTGTACATATTGTAATTTAAGTTTTTACATACATTTTGGAGGTGTTAAGGGCCAAAATGGAGCACCGCTCTGCGAAACCGGTCTCATGCATTGTAAATTTTGTAGCATGACTTCTCACGCTTAGCGCAGTCTTTTGAGCGCCGCGACGCACGTGCATATTTTCTACAGAATTCTGCAGCTTTTTACTCACGATGCGGCTTAGGCATGGTTACGACACGGCACATCACCCTGTTTTCACTTTTTTATTTATTTTCTTTATTTTTCTTTATTTAGTATGCTCAATGCTAATTTGGCTGCTATTTTGATATGCTCAGGTACCCTATAGATCATGTGCAGCAAGGAACATATTCACTTTGGTTTTGGGGAGTATCTTTACATGTTTTCACCCTTAATGCTTAATGTTTACACATGTTTTGATATTTTAAGTATGTGCTAGTGATAGTCATCATGCTTTCATGATTATATCTTGTTTTGGCTATTATTGGTGAGCTGTTGATGCAAGTTTCAATTTTTCGCACTTTGTACATGTTGTTATGCATCCTTGAATGGAAAATGATGGATCTTTAGAATACATGACATATTTCCATTTGCTAGTGTGCGATGGTTGGCCAATGATATAAATGCTTGCGAATTGCCCTTTGTTTTGTGAAACCATTCGTGATCTTGAAGCATGTCAATGCAAATCTGGTTTGTTTTTATGCATGCTGTGTTTTTCCACTTAGATGCTTGTTTAACTTTAGAAAGATATGAGTGTTTGTTTAGAAAATGTTTATGAATTGTGCATGTGGATGATTTCTTTTATCCTTGAAGTTGTTCTCCAACCTTCTTGAGGCGAAATCCTAAATTATGTATGATTGAGGAATGATTAGGGCATTATTTGGACCGATTGAGCCTTTTCAAGCTTAACCCTATATGATGATATCCATAGGTCCCTTTTGAAGCCTTATATTGTATGACCTTATTTGTTTTTCATTACCATTGTGCTCGTTAACCTATTAATCATTCTAATGCATGTGAAAGCAGTGCATTTTCTTCCTACCATCAATGTTTGTTGAGTTCATAATGTGTTATTTCTTGAAGTGAGTTCAGTGATTAGTGGTTTTCATATCTTCAATATAAAATAAGCCTGAAAGAACCAAATGCACTCAAACAAAAAATCATTGCTTTGTGAAAAAAGAAATAAAAAAATCAAAGAAAAAAAGAGAAAAAGGAGAGAGAGAAAAGAAAAATAAACAAAAGAATGAATGAAGTAAAGAAAAGTATGAAAAACATTAAATGGTTCTGGCGAGTTTTATGCTTTCACTGTTGAATACCCTGATAGTTTCACT
Organism: Ormosia semicastrata; assembly: GCA_029884595.1. Lineage (NCBI taxonomy): Eukaryota > Viridiplantae > Streptophyta > Magnoliopsida > Fabales > Fabaceae > Ormosia > Ormosia semicastrata. The sequence continues at coordinate 47,602,800 of JAQQTO010000053.1, read as the reverse complement.
TGATCTCAAGTCTTGAATTAACATGTTTATATTTCTCAATGTTTGTTGTGTATTCTTTCCCTTTTGTTCTTCGCCCCACTACCCTTGGCCTTACATTATAAGCTATAAAAGTCCCTCTTGATTCTTAGTTATGTGTGATTTACATTAGTGGAGAGAAGGTTGGATTAGAATTTTGTGGATTCTTTGATTTGTATCCATGTGTAGGTTCATAAACTTATCCAGATGAGCATGATTTGAAAAAGATAAGTTTGACTTGCATGTTTGTGGGAAATGTCATGTGCATGATTAGAAGCTGGATTGAGGGCATGTTTAGGATTGTATATGTGTTGAGCTAAATTATGAGGCATATGCATCTTTTGAGGGCTTAAACAATCATTATGCACTAGTTGTGGTTAAATAAAAATTGAAGTGTTGAATGCATGTGAGCATGAATTGATTAATATGAGTTTACTTTATTATAATTTGTGTTGCTCGAGGACTAGCAACAACTTAGGTTTAGGGGTGTGATAACTCCATGAAATGTAGTTATTTGTGTCCCATAATTGTGCTTCATAAAATGCTATGTCCTTATTATTATGCATATATGGGAGATTTTATGCTTATATTGGTTAAATTTCCTTTGGATGTCTCTTTATGTGCTATTGAGCAAATTGTGCATATTATGCAAATGATTAAGTGGATTTACAACTTTTATTTAACTTGGTGATTTTCCTAATGTAGGATGGGCTTAAAATAGAGAAATTAGAGTGATTCAAGGCTCAAAAGCCTAAGAGAAAGCCAAAAAGGCATTCCAAGAGAGAACGCCATGGCTCAGGTTGTTGCATGCCATGGCGCAAAGGTGCATCATTAAGCTGTCATACTGAGACCCGAGGCTAGAGTGTCGCGGCACAAAGGAATGTGTGCCACGGCGCTAGGTGACCGATCAATGCATGTCGCGGCACAAAATAGTGTGCATTGCTATGTGAGGTGCAGAACTGAGCCTATAAATAGAATTTATTAGATTTTCTTAGGATGACTTTTAGGTTAGAGAAGCTGCGCCTGACTCTTCATTTTCTGAGGCTGAAAGAGGCCAAAGGAGCCAAGGTTGGGGGCTATCTTCCTCATAGAAGGAGATTCAAGCATCAATGGCAACATCCATAAGCCTTTCCTCCTTTTTCCATTTGTTTTCTTCTCTTTCTAATTCTTTGAGCATGTATTTTGATTTGTATTTTCGTGTTCAATGATGTAGCAACTGTTTTAGGAAATACTTTGAATCCTTTTTATGGATATTAATGATTTTGTTCTCCTTTGAGTTTGTATGGATGTATGGTTTGTTCAATCATATTGTTCTTAATGCTCTTGAGTGTATGATCATCATTTAAGTGAATTGATGAAATCTAATGAATCTAGACATAAGAATTTGGATTTGAGATCATATGTATGGTTGATGCATGTTCGATTCTATTCCAATGGCAGGATGAGTTAATTCGCTAATGTGATAGAACTATACCTCTTAGCTATGCATAGCGTGTGATTGAGAATAGACCTTAAAGAGTGGATTTTGTGTTAGCTCTCATGGAAACATAGTGAGTTGGGCAATTGAAATTATGGTTAGATGACCTAGACATAGGCTTTTAGCTAATGAAGATTCTCAAGCTAACCTAGTCATTTCATTTATGTTTATAAAAAGGATTGCATATTGTTGGTTGAAATAAGAGGCGAAGAAGGATTTTCCTAAACTCTATCCATTATGTTATTTTCATTTATCACTTTTCAGTCTTTAGTTTATGTGTTTTTCCCTATTTTATATGTTCTTAAATAGAATTAGGTAAGCTATTGGTTAATATTTAACATTGGAAGTAAACCTACTCTCGAGGGAACGATCTCTACTTTTCACTTTATTACTTGAATGACCCGTGCACTTGCAGCCTATTTTGGGATAAATAATCTTCGACCTCTGTTCATAAAGATAGTGGCAAACAGAAAGTTAGTTAACATGGTTTTAGTCTATGGAGGCATTGTGATCAATATGATGTCCTTAGGCATATTAAAGAAACTGGGAAATAGTGAGGTAGATATACTCCCACATAACATGGTAGTGATTGACTTCAAGGGAAAGTCCACGAATTCAGAGGGTGTTGTCGCACTCAATATAAAGGTGGGGACTGTAATAAGATCAACCTTGTTCATAGTGGTACCCTCGAAAGTGGGTTACAATCTTTTGCTTATGAGAGAGAATGGATCCATGCAGTGGGGGCTGTTCCTTCGAAAAGGGGAGCTGGAATTTATCGAAGTTGATGAGATAATCTATGCTACTTGCAAAATAATCATGTTAATTTTAAGATGTATTATCCAGGGGTTAAGCCTCTAAACATTTGGGATAACAGAGCCTTCGACAGCAAGACCATCAAAATGTATCGCTTGGACATCAATGGATTTCATTTAGTTCCAAAGGTCGATTCGATTCGACTTGATGAAATAGACTCGAATGAGCCTTGAGAGACAGTTGGTTTGATTGTTAGCCTACATGGCTAACCAGATGGTTTGCACAAGTAAAGGTGCAAACTTGGATTGAATTTATGATGATTCTCCTTTGGGGTTCAAATAGAGCCTTCTATCTCAAGGTATTGAGAAGATAGAGGTCCAAGACCCCTTAGAAGAAATTAATTTGGGTGATGATGTAATTAAATGCCCTACGTATATTAGTAGTTTATTAGATGTCAACTTTGAACATTATTTGATCAGGGTCCTCGAAGATTATAAAGATTGCTTTGCATGGGACTATGAATAAATGTTTAGACTCAACCAAGTGTTAGTGAAACACAGGTTGCCAATTCGGCAGGACAACATCCAATTAAGTAAGCACCAAGAAGGTTTGCTCCTGAAGTGGTCTCAAAAATTAAGAAGGAAATTGAAAGGCTCTTAAAAGCTAAGTTTATTTGAACCCCCAAGTATGTCAAATGGATATCAAATGTTGTTCCTGTTATAAAAAAGAATGATAAATTAAGAGTATGAATAGACTTTCGAGATTTAAATTCTACAACACCTAAGGATAAGTACCTAATGCCAATTGCTGACATGTTAGTCGATTCAACATTAGGTCATGAAATTGTATGTTTCATGGATGGTTACTCTAGTTATAACGATATTTATATTGCTAAAAAGGATGCGTCAAAAACTGCATTTCAATGTCTTGGAGCAATTGGTACATATGAATGAGTAGTTATACTTTTTGGTTTGAAAAATGTTAGGGCTACTTATCAAAGAGCCATGAATATCATCTTTCATGATTTAATTAGTAAATTTATGGAAGTATACATAGATGATGTTGTAGTTAAATCAAAATCAAAATATGAGCATTTGATAAACCTAAGGCAGTCATTCAAAAGAATGAGAAAGCATGGATTAAACATGAATCCTATCAAATGTGCTTTTGGTGTTTTTTTGTAGAAAATCTCCTTGGTTTCTTGGTCTAGAAGAAAAGAGTTAATGTTGATAAGAATAAGGCAAAGGCCATAATGGAGACCTCACCGCCTTCGAATAAAAGGTAACTTCATTCCTTGCTAGGGAAAATCAACTTTCTTCGAAGATTTATCTCAAATCTATCAGGAATGACCAATATCTTCTCACTATGGGAGAAAGAGCACCAAGAGGCCTTCGACCAAATAAAGGAGTACTTGACAAATCCTCCTATAATGACCCCTCTTCTTCTTGGGTGTCCCTTAAAGTTATATATCTCAGCATCTGAAGAGACTATTGAGAGCATATTGGCCCAAGAGGATAAAAATGGGATCGAAAAAGTCATTTATTACCTCAGTAGAGTCTTAAATGATGTTGAGACTAGATATAATGTAGTATAAAAATTATGTTTAGCATTATATTTTTCATTTACTAAATTGAAATATTATATGAAGCCCTATTATATAATGGTTTTATTGAAAGTTGATATAATAAAACATATGTTGTCTAAACCTAACTTGCATGGTTAAGTAGGGAAGTGGGCTCTTGGTTAATAGAATTTTCTCTAAAATATACGCCCTTAAAGGTAGTAAAAGGCCAAGTATTGGCTGATTTCTTAACTAGACACCTTTATGTGAAAATCAAAGAAAAAGAAATTCACTTAGTGGGGGTAAAACCCTGGAAGTTGTAGTTCGATGGATTGAGACACAATGGAGGTGTAGGGTTGGGAGTTCTAATTAATTCACCAAAAGGAACCTCAACGAAGTTTATGTTTGAACTCAGGTATGAATGCTCGAACAACGAGGCAAGATACAAGGCCTTGATTGCTGGCTTACAAATTTTAATTTCACTAAAACCCAAGAATTTTAAAATCATAGGTGACTCTCAGTTAATAGTCAAACAATTAGCTCGAGAATACAAATGTATAAATGAAAAAATTATTAAGCATTTAGTTTTTTCAATTAAATTATTAAATGAATCCGATGAGGTCATAGTCCAACATATTCCTAGATAGCTCCAAGGTATAAAATTTTGAATGATTTATTAACTAAATTGATTGAGATCAAAGAAAAATTATACTCATTCAAAAAATTAGAAATTTGTACAATTGAAAACTTCGATTCTTCATATTGGAGAAAATCGATTGTAGATTATTTAAATAATCCTAATTCACTAATCGAAAAGAAAGTGAAGTATAGAGCTCTTCATTATGTAATAATGGGTTATTCGCTTTACAAGAAGTCAGTAGATAACAATCTATTAAATTGTTTGAGTGAAATTGAGGCTTATTTAGCCTTAGCAGAAGTTCATGAAGGCATATGTGAAGCCTATCAATATGGTGAAAAAAATGAAATGGGTTTTACTTGGACAACATTTATATTCACCAACTATGGCTAAAAATTGTAATTCTTATGCTTAGTCTTGTGAACAATGCTAGAAGCATGGAAACATTCAACATGTTGTTGCTAGTGAATTACATTTGATTGTAAAATCATGGTCATTTCAAGGATGGGCACTTGATTTAATAGGCCAAATAAATTCCTCATCGTCTAAAGGTCATAAATATATTCTAGTGGTTGTAGACTATTTTACAAAATGGGTGGAAGCTATTCCTTTAAAAGATGGTACTCAACAAGATATAATTGATTTTATTGAAGAACATATAGTTCATAGGTTTGGAATACCCCAAACCTTGACTATCGATCAGGGAACTGTATTTGTTGGTAGAAAAGTTAAAGAATATATTGAAACAAGGAATATTAAAATGATTACTCTGACACCATATTACGCCCAACCAATTGGCCAAGTTGAGGCAGCTAACAAAATTAGCATTAGTTTAATTAAAAAGCATGTTGGTCAAAAACTAAAAAGTTAGTATGACATACTAAGTCAAATCTTGTGGGCTTATCAAAATTCCCCGAGAAAAGCAATTGGTTGTACGCCTTATAAATTAACCTATGGATATGAGGCAATATTACCAAATGAAATTAACCTTCAATCTATTATATTACAACATCAAGATGAAACTCCAAGTGAAGATTATTAGAATTTAATGTTTGAGACAAAGAAAGGTTAAATACTTTAGAAAATCTAATTCAACAAAAAGAAAAAATTTCAAAATTCTATGATCGTCGAGTTAAATCTAAGGAATTAAAATTAAATGACTTAGTTTGGAAAGTTATCTTTCCTATGGACAAGGAATTGAGAAAATATGAAAAGTGGTCCCTTAATTGGGAGGGACTTTATCGAATTGAAAAAGTATTTTTAGGGAATGCTTATTCAATTATTAATACAACTTCAAAAGAGAGAATTTCTTCTGTTAATGGAAATTATTTAAAAATATATAGACCTATGATTCATGAATTGAATATTTCATATTAAAAGTAGGATTTGATTTACAAGAAATTGAATAGAAAAAAGATAAGTTTTTAATTACAAATTCTACAAAGAAAATTTAAGGCTTTCAAGGGTCTCTTCAGTTCTTTTCTTCCAAGCTTCAACATTGGCAAAGGTAGGTTCATAAGTTTTGATGGCAACCATGACACATTGACTCGAGTTCAACCATTGAACATAATCAATAGATTAATGAAGCTGATCACGTTCTTGTTTGAGCTCTGTTAGCTTGGCTTCTAGTGTTCCAATTTTAATAGTGAGAGTACCTAATCTCACTCGAGCAATAGTTATTTTAGTTTAGAGTTCAGAAAATTTTCCATTGCCATTGGTCATCTTTGCCACCAAACTATTTTTCTCCTCGAGAAGTTATTGATGATAATAGTTTTGTTGAAAACTAGAATAAGCTAAAAGGTCTTCGAAGAAGCCCTTTACTTTGCCAATGATTTCTTTAACAGCAACAGAAAGTTGGTCATCACATTGACCTAGTTGCTCTAAAAGATTGATGAATCGTTGCTTTGATTCATCATCAAATATCAACTAATTGAGCCCTTAATTCATCAAATCCTTAAAAATTATAGCAAAGTAGCAATAGGAACACTTTGCACCTCAACTTTTATGTAGGAAGTGGATTGATGTGACTTTGAGAAAACAAAATATTTCCTAATCAAAATATCTTCTAATTTAGCCAAAGGACCCAATCCTCGTTACTTGATTATTGGTTCCTTAGGGGTTTCTACTCTTGGTTCTTCGATTATTGGTTCCTTGGGAGCAATAACTTCTTTCTCTTGGTTGGCAGGCAAATTTTCAACCAAGGGAGAATTAGCAGATCTCTCCACGATTAAAGCAGGACCACCAGTTGTCTCCATAGGAATTTCAATTAGCATCTACATTGATGGATGCTGGAGGGTCAGTCTTCTTCCTCTTCTGTCCTAAAGTCTTGAATGAATTTAGCATTTCATCAAAATTAGAATATGTACCTTCATATGAAATTTCTTGAAATGTCTCAAATGTTTAATATTGGAAAATGACTTTGAGAAAACCTCTTTGAAAGAGGGCATATTTAATTTCACGTCAGATGAAAGTATTACTTGAGGGACTATGACTTTAGTAGAAGTAGAAAAACTAGTGTTCTTACGCTTTAAAGGAGTGGTTTCCTCTTCAGAATCCTAATCTTTAAATTTTTGGGGTCATCAGTGACCTTTGCACCCTTTGACACTACAAAAGAAAAATAGAACTTTGGTCGAAAAGAAATGCAAATACAGAAAGAGATGAGAAGAAAATTTACCATAAGGTAGGTATTTTATTATTCGAGTGCTACCAGCTAGAAAACCCCAAAATTCATGTAACACTTGGAAAAAATGACTTGTTTTTTCTTGGTCTCATAATATACAATTATACACCAATCGCCCCACTAGCTGGATCAGAATTGACTTTGATTTGATGGAATAAAGAAAAGGAAACTTTGAAGCCTTCATCTTCTTGCCTTTTTTCAAAAGTGTAATGAAGATGAGAGAGTCTAATTCCTTCGATGTCTCTAGGGATATTTAAGGGTGTGGAACTATACAGATGAGGCTTGAAAACAACATTAAACCAAAATTAAAGAAGCCAAAAGGGGCCACCTAGATTGGTTAAGGTCATATCTTTGGATTGAAGAGAATTCATAGCTTCGCCCATGGATTCGTAAAACCAGGCTAAAATAAGTTTACTCAAACAAATTTTGTGCCTTTCATGTAGAAAAGATACTAAAAGGACAAGAGCTTTGGGTATTTGAAGAAACCTAGTGTAGAATACAAATGCACTAAGCCAAAAAAGGAGAAAAGCAACATGTTCTTCATCAAAAACTCCTTCAATTTTGTCATGGTTGTTCTTGATGAAATGATTATTTAAGTGAGTTTACTGGTGTTGAACTCAGGTATCGGTTCTGGAGATAAAGAAGGAATAATAGTTTCTCTAGTTGGCTTTTAGCTTATGATAGTAGAAGGTCGAAGAAGGTAGGCCCAATCATTCCATAAGGGATATGAAAGGAATTGGTGGTTTTGTTCCATAAAAAGAAAGTTGGAAAACATTTAAGGATTGTAATCGACATTATACCTACTCAGCTGAATAAAGTCAAAAATCCCAATTTCTTTCCAATTATCACCTTTGTGTTTTCCAACCTTATTAAGCCATTGAAGGTAATTACACCTATTTTGAAGGGTTGAACTATGGAAAAATTTGTCAAATCTGGAAATGAAATCTATTTTTAGGGTGCTTCTCAATGCAAGAATGGATTCACCTTTCAAATAAGGGAAGAAGAGAGCAATGGAGGATAACTCACCAATAGGAATGGTGAGACCTAGAAATGCATACCTAATGTTTTCAATGAATAAAGGAATTAGTACATAGGATTTCTAAAGCTTAAAATTGTCCACTAAGGGATTTGGAGCGTAAAAAAGTCCATTTTTTGAGATTAACGTGGGGGCAGTCACATAGATGAAGCTTTTGATTTTTGACTGGAAAAAGCCATCTTTTTGAATTTATGGTGTGAAAAATGATGAAAAGAAATGAAAAGAAAAAGAAAACTTCTAACACACCCAGAAACAAAGTGTATTTCAAAGAAAGAAATGGAAAAGAGAGAGATCGAAGGTTGTAGAAGCTTCAAAAGAGAAAATGGAGTTTTAGAGATGAATACTGTAGTAGATAAAAGGTCCTTTACAAATATGCAAAGTTTTTCTTTTATATAAGAGGCAATTTCTTGAAATAATCAAGAAAATTGATGGATGTAACTGCCATGCTCTCTTAATACTCATCATGGGTAATTAGCTTCCCCATAAAGGAGGATGATGTTAAAGTACACATGCCTACTAAATAATTTGAATTAATATTTTTTTCCTTCTTAAATGTCTTTGTAGTTGAAAGGTTTTCAAACATTTTGCAGGTGAAAAGACTTGATCTTTTCCATAAGAAAAAGGATGAATAGTATGCTGGATTGAAAAGATACTATTTGAAAAATTTAATATTTACTTTTTTTTTATACAATCAAGAAATAAATATTGGGAGGCATCTGTTGGGACAAAAATAATCTTTTTAATTAAATCGAGATTTTGATAGTTTTTATTTTTAATATACATAAGAATCCTGATCTAAATTAGAAGAAGATTAAGAAAACTTCAGAGTTGGGAGATTTACAAGAGTTCAGCTACAATAAGCTTCAACTAAGTGGGAATTTGAATAAGGAAGATATCTTAGAAGTTAAAGAAAGCATCAGTATTCTCAACAATTTAAGTAGAAATCAAGATGGCAAAGGAAGTTATCAAGTTCAACCCAAGTTCAAGGCCGTTATGTATTTGAGATTCAAATTTAAATTCAAATATTGAAGTTTGAGTTTGAATCTAGAAAGTTGCTAGCAGTTGAGTTTGTAATACCAAGACAAGGGAATCATTGCTGTTAGTTTAGGAAGTTAGTTTTGATAGAGACATATGTCATCATCTTGTTAGAATAACAATTACCATCCTTGTCTATAAATACTAAAGGGGGATAGAGGCATTTAGGTTAGTTGGAAACACTTGCAAACATCTATCACACTTCCAAAAGTCACTGACGCACACGGATAATAAGGAATTAGCCAAGTATACCTTACATATTGCTTTGTTTATGTAAACCTTACAATTTAATGCAAGTTTAAAGCAATTCATTTACATTTCTTACAAATTCTCTCCATCGCTTGATTGAGTGATTCTCAAGATCACTCGATTTCTTTACTTGTTTTATGTATTGTTTTGCAAGTTTAACTTTTTGTATTTTAATTGCTTTTGCTTATTTGTTTTCATTTACATTTCAGTCAAGTTTATCTTTTTTGCAATTTCATTTACTTGTTTATTCTTTACATACTTATATTGCTTTTATTTTACTTGTTTGATTATTCATTTCGATTACAATTTACATTATATTGTTTATTATTTTCAATTCATTTATTGTTCTTTACAACATTTCTTGTATGCTTTTCATTCAAGTTTTATTTCTCTTTTGATTGTTAAACATTGCTCTTTACTGTTGCTTAACCAAATTTTCACATTTTATTACATTAAATTGAAAATTATTTCTGATATTTTAACTATTCACAAATCACCAAGTACTTAAGAGTCTTTAAGAGGAAGAAATTCCATTCTCAGATTGATAATAGGAATCAATTTTGTCCTTAAACAAAATTTCAAATAAACAACCCCTTAACCACTTAACTAAAGCTTGGTTATCACTTGACTTGCAATATGTTGATATACGGTGTTTATGTTCTATAATAATTTCTGTTGATATTCCCATTTGCCATATTTTTATTTGATTCATATTCTTAAATACTAGGAAAAGAATAGTGGTTGATCATATGATTGATTCAATATTATATTTGTTTAGTAGTGGATACTAAGTTGTACCTAAGTAGGCAAAAATGGATGTTTTCCTCCTTGGGTAGCAGCGAAGTGTGTTGAAATAGGGGTGGTTGGTACTTGCAAAGGTAATCCAACACTTAAGTCAGGCTGTGCACAAGTAGGATTTTAGCAAAAGAGCAGTAATTACCTCTTGAAGATGATTGAGTCTAGTATTTATAGAAAGTGAATAGGGAAATACAACCCCTTGATTGTTGCGGAGGATCCCTATAAAATCATAATGTTAATACTGCAGTTATGAGTAGTTAAAGGTAGTTATAGGCACTATTATTACTCATCATTGTAATTAGCAGGTACGAATAACTATCGGATTCATCCAATGCGCAAATCTCATGATCGTGTTGTTGCTGCCCAATGTCATGGTCCGACATGCATTATGCCAGGATCTATATAGTGTGTCACAAGTGAACTCCCACTGGAGTGCCAACAGTAGACTACGGATGGATGCGTACCGGGTTGAACCATGGAGCTAGATCCCGGATCACGGTCCAAAATAGTTGCCCCCGGCTTGATGTTTAGCTAGCATAGCAAAGTATCAAGGTAAGTCTTAATGCTCCCGGGTCATGGCATCCATGCTTTACATGAAGCCGAGGTCCATAATGCCCCTAAGGGATCAAGAGTTTTGATCTTGAGAATATGACTAAGTTACTTGACACTCGTGGATGCACCATGGTTCGACCACGCGTCAGGTGATCAGAGGTGGGCATTTCAGCGTGCAACCGAGGTCCATAAAATGAACTAGTATTTAAATTGTATTCCATAGCACAAAACCATACTCAAAATAGCAAGGCTTTGTGTGACACTTAGCTTTTTGAGCAAATGTCACTTCATCTGATGTGACAACTATGATTATCCACGTGATGCATTCTGAGTGGGAGTCTCATTTGGGTTTCATGCGCCATGATAAGGATTTTTGAAATTCAAAGTGCTTGGACGAAATTGTCCCCTAGCACTGCTCTATAAATAGAGGCTGAGGACACCTCGTCCACACTTTTACCATTTTTCTCAAATCTCCAATGAACTGAGGCAATTTTTGGTGATTATGCATGGTGAAGAATTACTATTTTTAGGCAGTTTCCCCTGATTAATCATCGTCTAATCACTAACTCTTTTCATTTGTACAAGGTATATGTTCCTCTACTCCCCTGTTCTCACTATCTTCAGTGCCAACCTTAGGGAGAGGATTTATGCCTTCTTTGTTTGGGGACATTCCCTATCATTTTTTGGCAAAATGAGTAGGGATACCAGTAGTTCTGGATCCTACTCAATGGTATTGCTATCTAGTGTCTAGAGCACCCTCTTCGCAGTGTCATGAGTAGTGGTGGTGCCTGACTCAGGCTCACAAACCTTTGAGGGCACGGAGGCCGATGTCAGCAATGGGTGTAGATAATTGGAGATGGAGGGCGGAGGTAGTGTAGATATAATCTTTATTAGGTTTTCCCTCTATGCTATTCCCTCTTCCATATCTGAATTTGTAGGCAATTAGATATTCTTCTTATTATGACCATGCCATACCAGCCTCTGTGGGTGTTTCCAGGGATTTCATGGCAAGGAGACGAGTAGAATGACCTAGGAGATTGATAACAGAGACGACCATGATATTTGCCTCCAGGAGGAATATGTACCCTTGGGTTAGAGATGATGTTTGGGGTAGCATGTCCAAATTTGGGACTATGGAGGACACTAAAAATCTCGCGAGTTACTTGGAGTTGATGGAGGGTTGCAGACTAGACCATGAATATCGAATCCTGGCTCCAAGGGAAGATAAAAGAGTGTGTTCAGCTCGGACAGAGGGCAGACATTTCATGTTTTTGTACAAGGACCTCTTTTTCCAACTTTCAAATTAGAGTCCTCTGCCATTTGAATATGGCACCATCTCAACCTGACCCCAACAACTGGGGCTTCATCCTCTCCTTTGAGAGGTTTTGCCGAGTGGTTGGACTACGATATGTGGTGAAGGCATTTTTCTACCTCTTCACTCGGTGGTCCCCCCTAAGAAAGGGCGGCAAAGAAGCACTTGCTCACAATCTAGGCTCGAGGAGGACAGAAGGTCTTCAAAGTCTTCTAGGAAAGCTTCAAAAACTTCAAGAACAAGTTCTTTAAGCTGATGGAGGCACCCAGAGTTTGCCTATTCTTTGAGGAGACCAATGGGACCCTAATGTTCGATCTGTACTAGACAACCTGAGCATGGGACACCCCAATTGATATGATTGAGATGGAATGGTCTGAACTCAATCTTGAGGATGACAATTGTATTAGGTTAATTAATATGTGGGTAGAGAAAGTCTAGTTCATTTTTATAAAGAGGTTCTGAACGCCCTTAATGATGTTACCCTTGAAGCTATGCTAGGTAAAGTGTAGGCTGCAGTCCATCCTTACTTTACTTTTCACTTTTAGTATTTCCTTTGAATAACCTTCCTGCTTTGTTTCTAACTTGCACTTTATCTTTGTTTTGAAGAAAGCATGACATCTGCATAAGCTCTCGCAGTCCTCCAGGCCATAAAGTTGAGGAAAGGGGGTGTTAGACCATCTAACGCTCCTATGCACATTGCTCTAGCCCCCACTGTCTTGGACCCGATTGTCAAGGTGTCTCTGGATCAACGAGGCTCTTTCATGCTCAACCCCCTCAAAGGAAAAAAAGGGAGACTGCTGAAGGCAATCGGGTGGAGGACTGCAGAAAGAGGCCAGTCATGAAGGCGACTGATGCCCAAGGTCCGATTTCTTTGTATAGGAAGTATCTAGCACTCGAACTGTTTATGGACTTCCAACTCTTGGATGATGAGGTCTTAGCCCACATCTCCAAGAAGGGCACATCAGACATCCTGTCTAGGTTCCAGACCTACAGACTCCACGTTATCGCTGAAGCTTGCTACCTTCAGAGTATCTTAGAGCAGTTTGAAGAGGAAATAGCCAAAAAGGTGAGGGAGGCCAAGGAAGAAGAGGATGGGAAGCTTGAGTTAGCCCTCAAGGCCAAAGAGGAGGAGGCTAAGAAGGCCCTTGAGAATGCCAAAGTAAAGATTAGTCAGCTAAAGAAGAAATTAGTGGACTCCAAGGCCGAGCATAGAAGAGAGATGGCCTACTTTGAGAAGGCTCAGAAAGTGGTTGCTAACCTCCGTGCTAAGAATGAGGACCTTCGGACTAGGGTGGCGCAACTACAAGAGGATAGTATACAACTGATGAAGATTTGTACAGACATAAGCAGTGAGTAATTTTGGAATATAGTCGCCCAAGTCTAGTTCTTCAATTTGGGGGTTGTCTTGGCCTTGGATGAGCTGAACTCTAAGATTGTGATCTTCAACGGCTGTCTAGTACTGGCACAGGAAGTTCAAGAGGCCAATCGAGTTGATGCTGGGGTTTTTCCTATTTCTACTATTGATCGGACTAAAAAGGATGGTAGAGCAGCAGCTGCGGAGCATCAGATCCCGAAAAGAGTGCTACTGGAGCTTAATCTTATTTTTTCTTATTTATTTTATTTCTTTTCTTTGCCCCCTGCGTGGGGCACTTTATTTTAGCAAGGGTAATTTTGCCAGTCATCGAGCTTTCCAAAATACAATCATTTATGCTTATAACCAGTATGCTGCATGCTTATTTCTTTTTCCATAGTCCATACTAGGTTGAACGCCTATCATTAATAAGCCTTTGGTATCCATTTAGGGACTTAGGAAAATTTCAATCGCGTGAAACCTTGGTCCAAGGTCTAACACCCAAAACATTTTAGCATTTGGAAGGCCTTTGAGGATTTAAGCAAAATAAAAGGTGAATAATAACTAGGATCGATAATGTTAATGGTCTAGTTTAGAAAACTGCCTAACACTTAATAATTTTCAAGTTCAGAACCAATTTAACATAAAACATCCACAATAGGTACATGAATAGCGGATCATGGATGTCATAACCCGTGTTGCCAATCAATTATGCAACCACAAAATGGTTATGGCCAAGTGTTGAGGATTTGGGTAAGGACCTATAACTTATAACAAAACTGTTGAAGTCAGTTTGTGGGACATTCCTCTTAACTTGGATTCTAAGAAACCCTAGATCCCATAAGGAATGGGCTCTGTAGGCATTTTCAAGACGGGATTCAGCTTGAGGGTCTTAAAGCTTTAAGAATAATGTATAAGCAGATGTACAGAAACAATTTCCTCATTTTGTTAATTGAAAGAAGGACTGGAGTCCGTATAATGTGTATTCACAAAAATTGGGACATATCAAACATAAAGAAAACTAAGAGACTAGGCCTTAAGAGGCATTTAGCTATAGTACTTTCTCAATTTGTCCACATTCTAATAATCTTTTATTGGCTTACCAGTTAATGTCTCTAGGGTATAAGCTCCTTTGCCAGTGTTAATTATGATCCTGCAGGGGCCTTCCCAAGTTTGGGCTAACTTCCCTTAGGAGTCATTCCTACCACCAATGTCCACTCTCCAAAGTACTAGATCACCCAACTTGAACTTCATTAGGATAACTTTCAAGTTATGTTGAGCCACCATCTTCTATTTGATGGTGACGTCATATATGTGAGCAACACACCTTCTTTCTTCTAGAAGATCTAAGTCCTCTCTAATCAGTCCGAGGTTATTGCTAGGTGAGAATTGTTGGTGACGCTAGCTAAGTTCCCCTATCTCTACCGAGATCACAGCCTCACATCTATAAGTGAGTTTGAATGGGGTTTCCCCTATTATAGTGTGCGATGTAATCCAGTAGGCCTAAAGGATGTGGTCTAGTTGTTCGACCCAGTTTCCCTTAACTTCATCCAACCTCTTTTTAATTCCTCAAACAATAACTCGGTTGGTAGCTTTGGCTTGTCCATTGGTTTTGGGATTCTCAACGGAGCTACAATGGTGCTTGATTTGGAGCTCATCAAGCAGCTCCTTATATTTAAACTGGGATCCGTTGTCCGTCACAATGGGCTCCGGGACCCCAAGCTTAGTAATGATGTAGGGCCAAGTGAATTTCTGGATCCGAGCGAAGGTGATCATGGCTAGAGGCTCTACTTCGATCCATTTAGTAAAATAATCCATAGCCACCACTAAGTAGTTTACTTGTCTAGGTGCTTGAGGGAATGGACCCAAGATATCCATACCCCATCTATAGAATGGCCAGGGTACAGACATCGTAGATATTTCTTAGAAAAGGCTTGATAATGGTTCGATTGTCAGTAGAATTTATCACAAACTCAGACATGCATGAGGGAGTCAGCTTCCATTGTTGGCCAATAGTATCTAGCCCTAAGTTCCTTCAAAGCTAAGGTTTTGCCCCCTAAGTGGTGTCCACAACTCCCCTTATGGACCTTGGCCAAAACATATTCTGCCACTTTTGGTGTGAGGCATTTGAGGAAAGGTGAAGAGAACCTACTACAGTACAACTGTCCATTGTAGATAGTGTACTAGACTGTAGTTCTGACTAACTTGGAGGCTTCCTTTCGATCATCGGGTCGGGTTCTGAGGTGAAGGTACTCCGCTATTGGGGTGAGCCAAATATGCTCCTCTCTTTCCACCTAGAAAATGGTTGAGTCCGTGATGGAAGGCTGAGAAAGGGTCTTTTGGATGACGGAGTAGTTATTACCCAGGATTTTGGTGTTGGCTAGTTTAGACATGAGGTCTACCCTGGAATTCTGTTCCCTGGGTATGTGTTTTATCTTGGCCACTTGAAATTTTTTTAGGAACCCTTGGACTTTAGCTATATATTTTTGAAGGAGGGGCTCCTTAACTTGATAATCTCCTAGGATCTGGGAGGTCATAAGTTGGGAATCATTGCAAAGTATGATCTTAGCTGCTCCCATATGCTTGGTCATCACCAATTCAACAATGCATGGCTCGTACACTGCCTGATTGTTTGAAGTTGGGAATTCAAACTTTAGGGAGTTTTTTATTGTTACTCATCAAAGTTTTCCAGGATCACCCTGGCACCATTTCCCTTGGGGTTCAAAGATCTATTGACAAATATAGTCCACGAAATTTCCTTAGGGTTGTCGGGGTCCGATATGAGCTCTACCAAGAAATCTAAAAGCACCTGAGCCTTAATTATTAGTCGGGGCTTATATACAATCTTGAACTTAGAAAACTCAATGAACCAAGTAATCATTCTTCCCACTAGGTTCGGCTTGTGCAGTATCTGATGGATGGGTTAGTCCTTCCTCACCACCACGGGATTGCACCAAAAGTATTGTCTAAGTCTTCTGGCCGTGGTGATGAATGTAAAGACAACCTTCTCTTTTTTCTGGTATTGGAGCTCGAGGACTTGCAACACCTTGCTTACAAAGTAGACCAGCTTCTGCCCCTTGGCCATCTCTCAAACTAGCACTGAACTTATAGCCTCTTCCTGAACTTAGAGGTACACGTATAGTGTCTCACTACTTTCCAATCTTATCAATATGGGGGGATAGGACAGAAGATTCTTCAAAGATGTAAAAGCATCCTCACATTCTTGAGTCCACTCAAAATGTTTCCATTTTTTGAGTAGTTTGAAGAGGGGAAGAGATTTGTGAGCAGCTTTATCAAGGATACGTGTGAGAGATGCTATCTGGAATATCAACTGCTATACTTCCTCTATATTTTGTGGGCGACGTATGTTGAGCACCACTTGAAATTTTTCTAGATTTGCCTCAATCTCACATTGAGTTTATATGAAGCCTAGGAATTTTCTGGCTTGGACCCTGAAAGCGCACTTTTATGGATTAAGCCTTATGTTATGTTTCCAGAGTTATGTAAACACCTCCTCGAGGTCTGAGATGTGTGATCCGACTTGTAGGGTCTTTACTATCATATCATCAATATATACCTCTGGTATTTTTCCCACTTGGTCTTTAAAAACCTTATTCATCATTCTCTGATAGGTGGCTCTTGCATTCTTTAGTCCAAAGGGCATAACCCTGTAGTTGTAACTTACCTTCTCAGTGATGAAGGCGATTTTATCTTCATCTCCAGGTACATTGGGATCTGATTGTACTCAATGAAAGACAGCAAATGGAAGTCAAGGAGTTGTCAACTAGTTTATCCACGTTGGGAAATGGGTACAGATATTCGGGGAATGCTTTGTTTAAATCCGTGTAGTCTGTGCACATTCTCCACTTCCCATTTGATTTCTTCACCAGGACTATATTAGATAGCCATGAGGTGTAAGTTATCTCCTTGATGAAGTCGACATTGAGCAACTCCTTGACTTGTTCTTCAATGACCAGTTATCTTTCTAGGCTAACCATTCTCTTCTTCTGAGAGTTCAGCCTTGTATTTTTCCTTATAGATAGGTGATGGCTGATGAAGGCGGGATCACACCCAAGCATATCAGAGGATGTCTAGGCGAATAAGTCTTTTTATTTCTCTAAGAGTTTAATTAATTGGAGCCTCTCTTCTTCCTCCAAGTTCGCCTCAATCTTGGTAACTTTATCTGGCTTGACACTAAGTTGAAGTGACTGTAGTTCACCCTTTGGCTGGGGTCTGGTACCTCAAGTTTCTTCTTGCACATCTAACTTTGTCATGAGAATTTTGACTTAGTCTAAAGCTGGGCTAGATATGCTGGCCTCCACTCTCTTGGGGGTCTTGCTGATTTTGAGGCTTTCATTATAACATTTGCGTGATATGATCTGATCCCCTTTGATTGTGAAATCCTCATTGTTTTTGTTAAGGAATTTTATGTCCAAGTGGGTGGTAGACACCACGATGCCAATGTTCAGTAGTGGATATTGAGATGTACCTGAGTATGCATGAATGAATGTTTTCCTCCTTGGGTAACAACAGAGCATGTTGAAACTAGAGTGGTTGGTACCTGCAATGGTACTCTAACGCTCAAGTCAGGTTGTGCACAAGTAGGGTTTTAACAAAAGAGTAATGATTATCTCTTAAAGATGATTGAGTTTAATATTTATAGTGAATGATTAGGGAAATGCATCCCCTTGATTGTTGCAGAGGATCCCTATAAAATTAGAATGTTGATATTATAATTATGAGTAATTAAAGGCAGTTATGGGCACTATTATTACGCTTGATTGTGATTAATAGATACAAATAACCATTAGATTTATCCACTCTGTAAATCTTGTGGTTGTGTTATTGCTGCCCAATGTCATGGTTCGACATGCATTATTCCAGGATCTATATAGTGTGCCACAAGTGAACTCCCATTAGGGTGCCAACAGTAGACTACGGATGGATGCGTACTAGGTTAACCTATGGGACTAGATCCCATATCACAGTGCAGAACAATATTTATATTATTCATGCACATTATTTTTCTCCCAAATGAAAATGTCTCTTTATTTTTTTTTATATTAAACATACAATCACATGAAAAATGAAAGGATGATCAATGATCTAATAAAACAAATAAAACCACTAGCGTTATCATTACTTGTCAATATTGAGACCATTATTAATTAAGTTACAAACTCATTGTAATGATCCTCAATCTATTTTCTACATGGTGTGAACATTTTCAAGTAGCACTTGTATGCTTTCAGATTTTTTATATTAGACTTTTTTTTTAGGGTCTCTTGCTAAATTTAAGTTTCACTATCGATCTCCAGTTTGTGGGTAGATCATTCTATATTTACTTATAAAAACTATTATTCTGGACCATGATCTGGGATCCTGTCCCATGAGTCAACTCGGCACGCATCCAGTCGGAGTCCATTGTTGGCACACTAGCAAGAATTCATGGTACACTGCTGAGATCCCAGCACAATGGATGTCAGACCATGGCATTGAGTAATAACAACTTTACCACGAGATTTGCATAGTGGATAAATCCTACGAGTACCCATAATTTCCAATCATGATCTTGCATAATAATAGTGCCCATAACCACTTTTGACTGCTCATAACTATAGTATCAACATTCTAAGTTTATAGGGATCCTCTGTAATTATTAAGGGAACGTATCTCCTTATCCAACCTCTATAAATACCAGGTTCAATCACCTCTAACAGATATCTATTGCTTCTTAGTATAAATCCTAATTGTGCATAGCCTGACTTGAGCATTGGAGTGTCTTTGCAAGTATTAACCCCCTAACCTATTTCAACACGCTCTGTTGCTACGCAAGGAGGAAAACACCAGAACATACCTATCTAGGTACAGCTTAGTATCCGCTATAGAACATTGGCGTTGTTTATGGGGAAACCTTAAATTCCTATTCCCACTCAACTATGGTGAACATGAGACAAAATTCTAGGAGAGGAGATGTTGCGCCAACCATTGTAGGCCAAAGGCGAGGACTAGTGGCGCATCAACCTCCTCACCATGCCCCACCACCAGATGCTGAAACCTCTGCTATGAGGAACCAGGAACCCAGCACTAGGCACCTAAGTGATGGGCATGAAACCTCACTTTTTGATGAAAGCCTCACCCATTGCGCAAGACCTCAGTGAAGGATCAAATTGGCCCCCGCATGCATGGAGCCAATCTTGATGGTCATGGTCCTAGAATCCCAATGCATCAGTGCTCGAGGCCCAAGAACGAAGAAGTTGACGATCATGTGTCCCATTCAGAGGGCATGATTCAACCCGAAGTGTCCAGAACACAACTCTTGGACTTAGTGCAACAACAAGTTATGGTGCTAGAAGAATAGAAGCACAGACTAGAAAAATCTTGAAGGATCGATGCAGGAAGGCCAACCCAGGCCATTGCATGACGACGGAAGGTGGAACATGGCCAGCGGCTCGGGGAGAATGCTGTACCCTAAGGTTAAAATGTCCAATGTTGTTAATAACAACCCAGACCTTGACGAGCAGGAGCAGCCCTTCTCTGCCCAACTCATGGAGTTTAGAGTTCCAAAAAACTTCAAGTTTCTTACCAATATGGAGCTCTATGATGGGACCACAAAACTGTTATGCCACACCTTCCCTTATTCCTTGAAAAAGGCAGCCCTCTATAAGGATCTGTCATTAATATGTCAGACCTTAAACAATGTTTCTTGCTCCACTACATTACCAGCAAGGAATAACCCAGATTTATTGAGTTTTTCTCCAAGATTAACCAAGGGCGTGATGAACCCCTTCACGAATACCTTAACAGGTTTAATAAGGCTTGTATTAATATGGAAAACCTCGAAGAGAGGATTGCTCTCCACTATGTCAGAAGAGGCCTCTAGACTGATTCTCAATTTTTTCAATCTTTGGCAAAGAAAAAGTAGAAAATATGGAAGAATTTCATCAACAGTCTCAGAAGTATATAATCCTTGAGGAGGTTGCTAAGGCTAAAAGGAGCTTGGAGAAAGGTGAGCCCCCTCACTAGAAAGGCAACTGGAAATCCTCCCAGCCCCATAACTCCTCTAAGGATGATCCACCCCAGGCCAAGTACTCTATCTACACTCCCCTGAACACTCCACATGCAATAATTCTAAAGGAAGTGTTTTAGTCTAAATTTTGGGGTATTAAGAAACTAACCCCTTTGAAGAAGCATGTGCAAACGGATCATAATAAGCATTGTTCATGGCACATGGGCTACGACCATGATACTAAAAATTATTTGTAACTATGTGACGCTATTGGGTCCCTAATTAGGACAGGACAACTGGATCACTACATCAACCATGTCCAAAGCAATAGGCACCACAGAGGACAGAGGGTAAGAAGATGCAACCCTCAGCGAAGCCCATCCCTACCCCAAAGAAGAAGTATGAGTCCTAGGAGAAGATCCCAGACTCCACCTCATCGTGATACTAACAACTGACAGAATCAAAACCAAAACACTCTGTTAGACAACAATAATGACCACCATGCCCAGGTTAACCATACCATCAATACTATTACAGGTGGTTTTACAAGTAGTGGGTCATCTAACGAAGCTTGGAAGGAAGCGCCAAGTATGGCTGTGTTGAGCGTCTCCCATTCTGCACCCAAACCATGGGTCGAAGGTCAGAAGGCACCCCCATCTACCTTTCAGATGAAGACTATGGCAAGATTATCCCGAATCATGATGATCCACTGGTGGTTTCTGGGATAATCTCTAATGTTGAGGTCTGGTGAATTTTTGTGGACTAGGGGAGCTAAGTTGACATCATGTTCATGGAGCTATACCAAAAGCTAGAAGTTCCACGCTTAAAGTTAATTCCCTATGAAGGGGAGCTCATCAGTTTCACTGGTGAAAAGATCACTCCAGCAGAGTATTTTAAGACATATCTAACCCTAGGGAGCACTAGACTATTCAGGATTATCAAGGTCAAGTTTCTGGTTATGGACTGCCCCTTAGCGTAGCGTATAACATCATCTTGGGTCATCCATCTCTAAATACACTTAGCGCCATAGCATCTACTGCCCACTTGTCAAGAAATTCCTTAACAAGAATAATAAGGTCATCATAGTCAAGGGGGATCAGATCATGACACATAAATGCTACAACGAGAGCCTCAAGATTAGTCGGACGCCCAAGAAAGCAAAAGCCAACACCTCTAGCCCGATTTTGGACCAAGTCAACATCCTTATGACCAAGCTAGACAATCTTGAAGAAATCTGGGGCACCAGACCCTAATCGGAGGGTGAACTATAACCGCTCCAACTTAGTAGCAAGCCAGATCAAGTCACCAAGATTAGAGCGAATTTGGAGGAAGAAGAAAGGTACTAGTTGATTGATCTCTTAAAAAAAAACATAGACCTCTTTGCCTGGACATCTCCGATATGCTTGGGCTAGACCCCATCTTCATTTTTCGTTGCCTATCTATAAGGAAGGATGTGAGACCAGTCTTTTAGAAGAAGAGAAAAGTTAGACTAGATAGACAGTTAGTTATTAAAGAAGAGGTGAAGGAGCTAATAAGGTCGGCTTCATTAGAGAAATAACCTACATAACTTGGCTATCTAACATAGTCATGGTGAAGAAATCCAATGGGAAGTGGAGGATGTATGTGGACTACACGAACTTGAACAAAGCCTACCCTAAAGATCCATACCCACTCCCTAATATGGACAAACTGGTTGACAGCTCCTCTGTTTTCCATTTGCTATCTTTTATGGATATATGCTCCTGATATAATCAGATCCCAACGTACTCCAGAGATGAAAACAAGACCACTTTCATCACTGACAAGGTAAACTACTACTACAGGGTTATGCCCTTTGGACTGAAAAAAGCAGGAGCCACCTATTAGAGAATGATGAATAAGGTCTTCGAAGACTAAGTGGGAAAAATGCTCGAGGTATATGTATCAATGATATGATAGTGAAGACCCCATAATCTAGATCACACATTGTGGACCTCGAAGAGGTATTTGCACAACTCTAGAAGCATAATATGAGGCTTAATTCAAAGAAGTGCACCTTCAAGGTCCAAGCAGGCAAGTTCTTGGGTTTTATGCTGACTCACCGCGGGATTAAGGCAAATCCAGAAAAATTCCAAGACGTGCTCAACATGCGCAGCCCACAAAGTGTCAAGGAAGTGTAGCAATTGACAGACCAAATTGCATCCCTCATACATTTCTTTGCTAAAGTTGCTCATAAATCTCTTCCCTTCTTCAAATTACTCAAAAAAAAGGAAAGATTTCAAGTGGACTCAAGAGTGTGAGGATTCCTTTACATCATTAAAGAATCTTTTGTCCTCTCCCCGTATACTGACAAAACCAAATCTCAGTGAGACATTATACTTGTACCTTTCAATTCACGAAGAGGCAGTAAATTCAGTATTGATCTGAGAGACAGTGGAATGACAGAAGCTGGTTTACTTCATGTGCAAGGTGTTATAGGGCCCAGAGCTCCGCTACCAGAAAATTGAAAAGGTTGTCTTTACACTTATCACTATAACCAGAAGACTCAAACAATACTTTCAATGCCATTCAGTGGTAGAGAGGATAGACCAACCAACCTATCCGTCGGATACTACACAAGCCAGACCTCACAGGAAGAACGATAGCTTGGTCCATCAAGCTATTCGAGTTTAAAATCACGTATGAGCCTAGGCTCGCAATAAAGGCTCAAGCGCTCTCAAATTTCCCAATAGAACTCATATCGGACCCCGATGACCCCGAGGGAATTTCTTGGACCATATTTATCGATGGATCCTCGAACACCAAGGGAAGTGGTGCTGGGATGATTTTAGAAAATTTTGAAAAGGTAATGGCCAAGGACATGGGAGCAGCTAAGATCACAATTTACAGCGACTCCCAACTTATGATCTCCCAGATCCGAGGTGATTATCAAGCCAAGAAGCCCCTTTTTCAGAGATATTTGGCCAAAGTCCAAGAGCTCCTCAGGAACTTTCAAGCTGCAAAGATTGAGTACATACCTAGGGAGTAAAACTTCAGGGCGGACCTCCTATCCAAACTAGCTAATACCAAGAGGCCAGGAAACAATCGCTCCATGATCCAAGAGACCCTTGCTCAGCCTTCTATCTCAGACACAGTCATTTTCCAGGTGGCGGGAGTGGAGCGTACTTGGCTCACCCTTATAATTGAGTACTTACAATCTGGAACCCAGCTTAAAGACCCAATGGAGGCCTCCAAGCTTGTTAAAATCACAGTCTAGTACATTATCCATAATGGATAACTGTATCACCATGGTTTCTCCATACCTATCCTCAAGTGCCTAACACCAGAGGAAGAAGAATATGTTTTGGCTGAGATCCATGAGGGGAGTCATGGATATCACCTGGGAGGCAAAGCCTTAGCTCTAAAAGTACTTAAGGCAGGATACTACTGGGCAATAATAGAAGCTGAGTCCCTCGCTCATGTCTGAGTTTGTGATAAATACTAGTGGTACTCGAACCATTATCAAGATCTTCTAGAAGAACTATCCACGATGTCCGTACCTTGGCCATTCTACAGATGAGGTATGGATATCTTGAGTTCGTTCCCCCAAACACTTGGACAACTGAAGTACTTAGTGGTGGTCGCGGATTACTTTACTAAATGGATCGAAGCAAAGCCCCTAGTCACAATCACCTCTACTAGGATCCAGAAGTTCACTTGGCATCACATCATCACCAGGTTTGGGGTTCCAGAGTCCATTATGATGGACAACGAAACCTAGTTCAAAGATAAGGATTTTGAATAGCTGCTTGTTAAGTTAAAAATCAAGCATCATTGCAGTTCTATTGAGAATCCTAAGACAAATGGATAAACTAAAGCTACTAACTTGGTTATTGTTCGAGGAATCAAAAGAAAGTTGAATGAAGCTAAGGGAAACTTAGCCAAGCAACTTGACCATGTCTTCTGGGCCTACCGGACTGCGCATCACTCCACAATAGGTGAAACTCCCTTTAAACTCACTTATGGGTGCGAGGCTATGATCCTGGTGGATAAGGGAACCCAGCTAGTGTCATCAATAATTCTCACCTGACAATAATCTTGTCCTGATTAGGGAAGACTTGGATTTTCTAGAAGAAAGAAGGTGCAGTTGCCCTAAAACAGAGAATGACAGCTTGATATAATTTGAAAATTGTCCTAAGAAAATTTGAGCGAGGTGATTTAGTACTTCAGAGAGCAGACATTAGTGGTAGGAATTCCTCCCAAGGGAAGTTAGCCCCAAATTGGGAAGGCTCCTAGCGGATCGTGATCAGTACTGGAACTGGAGACATTAATGGGCAAGTTAATAAAAAATTATTAGAATGCAGACAAACTCAAAAAGTACTATAGCTAAGTTCCTTTTAAGGCCTAGTCTCCTAGTTTACTTTTTATGTGTGATCTGCCCTAGTTTTTGTGGGTAAACTTTGTACAGACTTCAGTCTTTCATTCAATGAATAAAATAAGGAAGTTATTTTTATACATCTACTTACACTATCTAGTCTCAAAAGATCCTCAAGCCAAACTCTGCCTTGAGAATATCTAGAGCCCACTCTTTATAGGATCCAGAGCTTCTTTTTAAGGTTTAAAGACCCTCGAGCAAGACCACGCCTTGAGAATTTCTAGAGCCTACTCCTTATGGGATCCAGGGCTTTTTTTTTTAAGGTTTAAAGACCCTCAAGCTGGACCACACCTTGAGAATGTCTACAGAACTTGTTCCTTATGAGATCTAGGATTTCATTCAAATTAACGATCCTCAAGCTGAGAAATGCCTTGAAAGTGTCTAGAGCCTATTCCTTATGGGATCCAGGGTCTCTTAGCTTCCAGGTTAAGAGGAATAACCCACAAAACCTGTTTGTGTGTTTTTGTCATAAGTTATGGGCCTCTATACCCAAATCCTCAACACTTGGCCATGACCATTTAGTGATTATGAAATTAATTGGCAACATAGGTTATGATATCCATAGTCCACCATTAAGTACCTTATGTGGATGTCTTATGTTAAATTGATTCTTAACTTGAAAATTCCTAAGTGTTAGGTGATTTTCTTAACTACCGTTAACACTAATGACCCCAGTTATGGATCACCTTTTATTCTGCCTAAGCCCTCGATAGAATTTTGAGTGCTTAAAAGTTCTAGGCGTTGGACCCTGGACCAAGGTTTTATATGAATAAAATTCTCCTTAGTCCCTAAATGGTTCCAAATGCATAGTGATAATAGGCGTTGGACCTAATACGGATCATGGAAGAAGTAAAACACATCAGACTACAAAAAAAAGCATTTAGTACACAAAGATGACCAAGGGATTATCTTTACAAAAACAAAATGCTCCACACAGGGGGCAAAAAAAAAAGCAAGAAAAGAAAGGGAGGAAGCAAGCTAAGCTTCACCGTTATCTCCCTCTGAATTTTGGTGGCCTGTACCCGATGCTCCACCATTTCCCTCAACAAAGGTCGAATCCTAGATAACTACAACAAGGGCCCTGGTAGCACCTTGTTTGTTCTATTGAGCAACCTTTAGAAGTACGAGACGGCCATCTCGGATTACCTTCTCGGAGTCCAATTCGTCCATAGTCAGTGCCACCTAAAGGTTGAAGAGCTAGACTTAGGCAATTACATTTTGGAATTGCTCACTGTTGATCTTTGTACAAATACCTATCTATTATCTAGTATCCTCCTACAGCTATGCCATATTGGATCAGAGGTATTGATCCTGGTTCTAGAGGCCTTCATTCTCAATATGGAGGCCAGCAACTTCTTTCCTGGCCTCCTCAGAGCAAGCCTTCTCTTTTCTTCAGACTATCCTTCGAGTCCGCTAGTTTCTTTTGGAGCTTGTCATTTTTTGCCCCAACACCAAGGCCTTCTCGACCCTCTCTCTTATTTTAAGGGCCAAGTTGAGCTTCCGAGCCCCCTCCTCTTCGGTCGCC
Organism: Ormosia semicastrata; assembly: GCA_029884595.1. NCBI lineage: Eukaryota > Viridiplantae > Streptophyta > Magnoliopsida > Fabales > Fabaceae > Ormosia > Ormosia semicastrata. The sequence goes on along the minus strand of JAQQTO010000053.1, from coordinate 47,576,417 downwards.
CTCATCTTCTTCGCTTCCTCGAACCGTATTTGCACTTCAAACTAGTTCAAAAACCTTTCAAGGAAATGAGTTTCGGTAGCAAGCTAGGGTTTGCTAATTTGGAACCTTGTCAAAATATCAAACAATGTTTTCTTTTAATTACAGCCAACAATATCATCATCCAAGAGATGGGACCCTAAAAAAATAGCCCAGGCGCCGTATCCTTCTTATTCAAGGCAAACATACTAAAGACCTCAACCAGTTCTATGGCCAGCCTCTTCCCATGGTCTGCCTCACTGCCTTCACCTGCCTTCCTTTTTCACCTTTAAAGAGGCTGAATAGGAGGTTCCTCTCTTTGAGTCATTTCCACCTCGATCACCGGGCTTTGGACAGCGGGGTCCGAAAGAACAGATGTCGAAGTATCGAAGGGATCGACATCCATGTTCCTTACCTTCAGGATGCCATACTTTTTGCAAAACAAGAAAAGCACCAATAAAAAATGACTGGAAAGGAAATGCCAAAAACAAAAAAGGAGGGCAGAATACGGCCTAAAATTCACCTAGAATAGCCTCTAGAGTTTCATCATCAAAGGCATCCAAGACGTCCTTACAAGAAATGAGGCCAATTTCTTAAGCCCACGTGTTTATAAATTCAATGCACTCAGTGTCATCCCAATCAAGATTGGGATTCTCCTTTTCAAACATTTCAATAGGGGTGTCCTACACCCTTGTAGTCTAGTACAAGTCAAATGTCGATTCCCCATCGGCATCTAGGAAGAATGGATGGGTCATTGGCACAGTCGTCAGCTTAAAGAACTTTGTCTTGAAGTTCTTGAAGTTATCCTAGAAGACTTTAAAGACTTTCGGCCAGGCCCTGACTGGAGTGTGAGCCACTTCTTCTACATTGCCCCCTCCCCTTGAAGGTACCACTGCGTGAAAAGGTAGAAAAATGACATCTCCGAGTACTGTAGTCCGACCACCCGAAAAAATCTTTTGAAGATGAGAATGTTTCCCCAACTATTAGGGTGAAGTTGGGATGAGGTCACATTGAGAGCACGGAGGACTGCAATTTGAAATAGGGTGAATAGGATCCAGAGTCCCAATCGAACAAAGATATCTTCATACATGAACATGTAGTATGAGTCTGCCTTCCGAGCCGAACACACTTTCTCGTTCTCCAATGAAACCAGAACCTAATACTCGTGATCCCTTGTGCCACCCTCCGTTAGCTCCAAGTAGCTTGTAAGATGTTCTACTTTTTTCTTAGTCTGGAATTTGGACTCGTTGTTCTAGACGTCATCTCTAACCCAAGGATACACCCTCCTTCTGCGGACAATTACCATGGAGCTCTCCGCAGTCAATCCCCGAGGCCCAGCCACTTGTCTCCTTACCCTGAATCCTTGGAAACTCCTACAGAGACCGGTGAGGCACTATCAGAAATAAGAAATCTACCCTAGAGTTAGACTTGGGGGAAGGAAGAAACCACCCTCCATACCCAGCCAGTTACACCCATTACAGTTACCGACCTCTGCGCGCTAAAAGTTCTATGACCTAGTATGGGAGCCTCCTCCATTCGCAGTGCGACAGAGAAAGTGCTCTAGAGAGCAACACTATAGAGTTGGGTCCAAAATCACTGGTATCCCAACTCATTTTTCATGTGAAAAAAGGAAATTGCTAAAAAAAATATAAGATAGAAACCATCTGCCTTGGGTTGATGCCAGAAATAGTGAAAATAGGGGGTAGAGGGACATATACCTTAAAGAAATAAACAAAAATGTATGACTGGAAGAAGAGGAACCATTGAAAATTGTTGAGAACCGCTGCCAACGACTCGAAACCATACTTCTCCGTCGAGAAAAGTCACCAAAAATCATTTCAGGTCACTAGAGTTTGGAGAGGAACAGTAAAGTGTGGAAGAGGCGTCCTTAGCCCCTATTTATAAAGGCAAGATGGTTGGGAGGTAATTATGTCCTAACATTTCGAATTTCAGAAGCCCTTCATCATGGCGTGCAAAACCCTAACCAAGACTATCCAGTCAGAGCGCGCCACGTGGACTTCATAATGGTCATAGTAGTTGAAACGAAGGTTGCTCAGAAAACCAAATGTCACACAAGCCCTGCTGTTGAGCACAGATTTTTTCTATGGACCCAACTACACTCCGGAATGTCCACCTATGGTCACATGATGCGTGGACCTTGGCCAAACTACAGTAAGTCCACGAATGTCAAATGACTTGGTCATTAACACCTCCTAGTTAAAGCTCCTAACCTTTTGGGGGCAGAATGGACTCTGGCTTCATGTAAAGCACGGATACCGCCACCCAGGGGCATTGAGACTTAACTTGATACTTAGCTATATTAACTAAGCACCAAGCTAGGGACAACATGACAACGTTAAACGTATTTTTGCAATGATAAGCGTTGGACTCATCTCGGTGAAAGAAGTAGACAATAGAAATGGAAAAATAGAACATCCAAAAAGTCAAAAAGAAAATCTTTCATTCACATTCTATACATTGCCAACTCTAACAAAAGAGCCTATGAATTACCCTAATACAAGAATGCCCACTAGAGAAAGCCAGAAAGGAAGCCAGATAAGATAATGATGATCAAGATGACCACTGACCATGACTGCCTCCACGATTCTTCCAGAAACAAGCACCCATCTTTTCCCCATTGGCCAACAACATTGGAATGCTCCACCCTAAAAGATTGTTCCACCCCAACATGAGCAGGCTTCACAATCCTGGACATCCAGCTGCACATCAGGGTGAAACCAAGGCATTGGGCTAGTACCTTCAATTGCAATCAAGAGGAAGGAGGAGGGAGAGCAGAAAACCTCCATGCATCTCAAGAACTATAGCAGAAATAACGAATCCACTCGGCAAATGCAAAAAGGTTACACACTCCTGCGTATGCCTAGAAAGAAAGGCTTCTACCGCCTTGATGCATGTTAACCAACCCGCATAAGGCAGCTACTTGATCCTCACATAACCATTATGGCTAGTAAAAAAGGCCTCCATCAGAGGATTATGTTGGGGAAAAGGAAACATCTTTAAGAATTTTGGAAAGAACAGGAAGAAGATCTCAAAAAGAGATATGGCTCTCCACAAATGACAACCTCACTACAAGCATCCCTTATTTATAGAGGGAATAAAGCATTTTGTTTGGCTCCCAAGAAGGCTAACTGGTTGCACATTCGAGACCACGTTTTAATATCTTTTCCTCGTGACTGGCCACAAGAGTAGCGGGCAGTTAGGAAATAGCTTAAAACATGCTATCCTCTCTAAAAGGATCTTTAATTCCCAATAAAGTCAAAGCGATGGTTCTCAAGCAAGCTTAGACTGCTACAAACTGTAAAAAAATGGTTGTAAGAAAGGACAACAAAGACCCCGTGAACTACACATAGGGGCAACATATGACATACCTCAAATGGCAAAATGACGACGTAAGCAAAGTGATTCAACTTGGATCCCAAACTTACACGTTAACCCTAGAGGCATAGTATAATGTATCACGGACCTCGGCCTTTTGGAGAAAACATTGTGAGATTTGGCATTAACACTGACTCGGATCCCTTTATCCACCGTGTGTCGTGTGCTCCTATTAAACTTGGATATCTTGACACTTAATTGTCTCATTTAAGCACCAAGCTGGGGGCAATTGCTCTGAATCATGATCAGGGATCCTGTCCCAAGGATCAACCCGACACGCACCCAGCTAGAGTCCGACATTGGCACACTAATGGGAATTCATGGTATACGGCTGAGATCCCAGCACAACGGATGTCAGACCACAGCATTGGGTAACTTTACTGCGAGATTTGCGCAGTGGATAATTCCTACGAATATCCATAATTGCCAATCATGATCTTACGTAATAATAGTGCCCATAACCGCCTTTGATTACTTTTAACTACAATATCAACATTCTGATTTTATAAGGATCCTCTGCAACTATTAAGGGAACGCATCTCCCTATCCAACCTTTATAAATATCAAGCTTAATCACCTCTAACAGGTATCTATTGCTTCTTAGCATAAACCCTAATTATACACAGCCTGACTTGAGTATTGGAGTGTCTTTACAAGTACCAACCCCCCTCGGTTTCAACACACTCCATTATTGTGCAAGATGAAAAATACCAGAATATGCCTATCTAGGTATAGCTCAGTATCCACTACTGAACAATTATAAAATTAATATTATTTGAATTCATTAGTTTTACTTGTATCGATTCGGTTTGCAAACTTAAACTTGATGGAAAATTCTCAATATTCTAAAGCATGGTTTGACAATATTACAAGTGATACATATAGATGGCATAAATTATTTAAACAATTTATATCGTTAAAATAATAAACTAAAATTTTAAATGTTTCTATAATATAAATTCTGCCAATAACTTAAAAAGTATTTATGCTATTTTTGGTATTTTGAGTTTTATTTAAAAATAAGGAAAATTTATAGCCAAATTTAGGTTAAATACAATTTAAGGTGTCGCGGTTCCAAAAAATGAAAATATATGTGTTACTTAATTAGTATGTGCCTCAACTAAGAGTGTAAATGAGTTGAGTTATTTATAAATTATTTGAACTTGATTCGTTAAACATTTGATAAGCTTATTTATTTAACTAAACAAACAAGATCAACCTTAAACTTAAGTTTAAATATATAAATGAATCAATCTTAAGTTTTATAAGTTTGAAATTAAAAGTTCGTGAATAATTTTAGTGTGCGTATATATATAAAAACTTATTTATTTTGTATTAATAGTAAAAATTAAATTACAATTTTTTTTTAACTTTAGATAAGAAAATATATAGAATAATAATAATAATAATAATAATAATAATAATAATAATAATAATTATTGTTATTGCTAACTAAAAGTTTTTATAAGAAAGTTATGAATTTTTTTCCATAATTAATTATGAATAATTTTTTTATATTTTTAGCTTTTCACTCTATTTTTTAGTATAAAAAATTTGTTAAATATTAAATTAATAAACTTAAATATTTTAAGAAGAGATTTAATAAAAACTAAAAAGATAATCAAGCTATAAATAACTAAAATAAGACAAGTTCAAGTTTCATATTTTTTTAACAAACTAAGTGCAAGTTTTAAATTTGACTTATTTAAATAAATGAGATGAATTTAAATAATCTCTTTATTCTATAAATCAAACCTGAACTTCAAATGGTCAATTTATCTTGTTTACACCCTTAGCCCCTACGATTGCTATTCAATCTTAGTCAAAATATAGTTAAGAAATATCAATTAAATATTTTGTCCGAAAGTACTGCTTTGCAATAAACTAATAATCTCAATCATGTCAAAAAAAATCTTAAGTAAATATTCCATTAAGAAATTAATTTATTCTTTTTTATGTTCTTTATTAAAAAATATTTTTTTCTAATTCTTTTTGTCTTTAAGAAAAAGGCTTTCAACTTATAATTCTCTACCACTAAGGTTACGTTTTATATGAAGGAATGAAATGAGTATTTTTATGTTTGTTGATTAAAAAAAATGGAATATTTATCATTTTTATTTCAAATCTCATTTCACAATTTTATAGAATCTTATTCCTCTAAAAAAAGGTGGGATTGCAATTCTACTTTTTTATAGAATAGGATTCTATATATTTTTTCTGATATTCCCTTAATTAATTTATAAAATGACATAACTTAACATATTTTTAATTTACAAAGTATTGATATGCTGCAAATTTTCTAGCTATAAAAAAAGGTATATATTCTCTCGTGTTGTAAGTTTTTAAGCCTTTTGAATATTTGACCTTAATGTTTTCTTTGTAGTGTAATTTTTATTTAAGATTATCATAGAACTATTAGTTATTTTTATAATAAGTTGGATAATTTTTCAATCATAACTTTTATTAAATTTTTATCTTAAAATTAATATTATACCAATATGACAAAGATTATGGCCATAACTATAACATATTGATTATAAGGAAAAAATCATTAGAAGAAAAACATATTATCAATATTTATTTTATTAAAGTTGTTTAAAGATTAATCTTAAATATTGCTTTAAAAATAAATATTTGTATTATATATATAATATGAAAGAAAAAAGTTAATTTTTCATATTTTTTATTTGGGGTATTTATGTCATTTAAATCAATTTAGATTCTATTTTGTATTGTATCCCACAAACTAAACTACATAATCACTTTCTATGACATTTTATTTCTAATTATACCAAATTATAAAATTGGCATAGGATTCCTATTTTAATTCACTGATTCCAATTCTTATTCCATGAAATTACATCATTTGCACCAAAAGTAACCTATTATCATCTGCCAAATTACATACCAAAGCCCAAACCCAAACTGAGACTAACCAAAATGTATGTCATCCTCTAAAATGCCTTCTCTCTTCATTTTCACCAATTACTATCAGGCATGATAAAATTAAAATATTTGTCGCCCAGTACTGCTAGATGACTCGATGCAATCCAAACTGTTAGAGTTTAGTTAGGCTCGATTTCTCTCAAAAATAATATGATTTAACAAATCTAAGCTTGTTGTAATACAGCTAAATATTTGTTCTGGACCAAATTTTAGAATGACGTTGCAAGCAACAACATGGCACGTCCAAGACGGACCCCAACCCACGACCTGAAATAGCATTCAACAGATAAGGAGGAAATCTTTCTCTAATCCCATATTTCTAGGTATCACGGTTAAAGAGATAATGACTCCAACCAATCCCTCATTTACAGGGATTATCATCAATGGCGTTCATTATACTTTAATGCCTATTTCAAATGTGATTTCCCTCCATCATACCACTATGCATCTAAACCTCTAGACACTAGTCATCTTGTGCATAGTCTAACTTGAGTATCAGAGTACCTTTTTTAGGTACCCACCTCTGTCACGATCGTCGCTGCCACTGTGCTATAGAGAAAATCACCATCATCAACCACTTTTAGGTGAACCTCTGAAACTTGCTCAGAACATTGGCACTGTCTGTGAGAAGGGATAAACTTCAAATCCCACCATTTCCACCATGGTAACCACCAGATAGAACTACGTCTCCATCACGTAGAACCAACCATCCACCAGTCACCATCATGGCTTTGCCACTGCTCGTGATGTATTCGCTGATGAACCAAAACCTTGGCGTGATGGAGAAAAGGCTTCTCTTTCCAATGAGAACCCATTTCCCCTGCCACAATGTGTTCCGGCTACACAATAACTTGGATCACATGGTGTAACGCCCTAAGACTAATTACTTCATGTATATTTGGATTACACTAAAGCATTTAGGCTTACGCATGTCATAACTAAACATTTTACTTAACTTGGTAATTAACTATATTAATTGTATTTTGATAATCACATATTTTATACATTAATAAACCCTCATTTTTAGTCATTTATACTCTTCATGTACTTAATTGATTGAGTTTGATTATGTTTTGTAAGTTTGGACTCAAATTGGACTTAATTGATTTTTTCAGCATGATTTATGTCTTACACTGTTTCTGTATTTTAGCTATATCTTGAGTTTTAGATGTCTACTAATTATGAATTTTACCTTATTGAAAAAATAAAAGAGAGCTCTACAACCTTTATAAGATCTCGAGGTCAAAGTCGGACATCTAGTAGAACTAATTGAGCTTGGGAGTCAGAATAAGAGTTTTGTGATTGGAACCTGAATAATGTGCAGTAATTAGAGCATAACTCGGGCTGTAACATCTAGATTAGGCTGAAATTTTAGAATCTCTAAGTTAAGATCCATATCTACAACTTTCATGAGAACACAAGACTCAAATCGGACTCCTTAGAGGTCATATTGAGCTTGGAATTTAGAACAGAGGAGCTGTAATCGGTCCTGAACATTGTACAGTAATTGGGCTATATCTCGGGCTGTAGGTGGCCTTTTGATGTGATTATGGCGACATTTGAAAGCTAAGATCCAGGCCTATTCATGAAGACCACTTGGTCAGATTATGATGTATTCAATGACTTCAGAGCTGAATGATTTTAAAGACAAAGAATCTTCATAATTTTCCACTCATCAAAAGTCATTTGACATTTTTCGCTCATTTTCCACTCGTCCACTCACTCATGACTCAATCCCCTTGTCATTTTGTATCTCTAATCCTCTATAAAAGGAAGCCTTAGCTGATCATTTAGGAAGTCTTGGTGTTAGATACCAAAATCATGCTATTTTGTTATTTAATTATCTTGTTGTAGTGTAATTTTCTTTTGTTCTAAATTGAAGTTATATTCTTCTTCTTCTTCTTCTTCTTCTTCTTCTTCTTCTCTATGAGTAACTAATTTTCATTTTATATAAGTGAAAAGGTAAAGCTCTTAGTAATGAAATAAAGTTAGATTCATTTCTTTCTTGTGCTTAAATGATATATTTCAAGTGGTCATTATAGGTGTTGTATTTTGTTTTTAATCAATTTAGAAACCCTCCTTGTAAAGTGGAGATCTTGATTCATTGTAAATAATAGGTTGGAATAACGAATGTTTGAGCCCATTTATAAGTGGTGGTGTTAATAAATAATTAAAGGAATCATAATATAATTATGTATATAATTTTTAATGAACTTGGTTGTTGTATTTTTCGATTGGAACCTCCATTATGTGTAGATTCTAATTGAGTTATAAAAAGAATTAATCTTATCCTTATTTTATTTACCAAAAGTTTATCTCCTAACCCAAGTAAATCTTTTTTATTTGTGACCAAGTTTTATTACTTTTATTGTTGTGACAAAATATTTTTCTTACGTCAAATAAATTTTTCTTCATTAATTCCCTGTGGATCAACTTCGGACTCCCGAGAATTTATTACTTGAAACAACCTACACTTGGGTTTGCAACTTTTAATCTGTATCAAGTTTTTGGCGCCGCTGTCGGGGACTTGATTTGAAAAACAAATTTATGGTGTAAATATTTTGTATATATATATTTATATTTTTTTTCCTGTGGATCTTGTATATATATATATATTTTTTCTACTCTTTTAATTTTTTCTTTGTACTTACTAACGTACTAAATTAGTGGGGAAATTCTCCCTTTTATTTTTTGTATTTTACTTTCTGTACTTTTATTTTTTTACTTTATTTTCTATACTTTATTTTATGTATTTTACTTTTTGTATTTTATTTCTAACTTTCTAACTTACTAACCTACTAACATTTTAATTTTCTTGCTTTACTAACTATAACTATCTAACTTTTTACTTTATTAGCTATCTAACATTTTACTTTACCTGCTTCTAATATTTTAATTTATCTGCATACTAACTTTTTAATTTTTTTGCTTATTAACTTATTAGGTGGTTGGTTTATACCACACCATTGTTAATATATATTTGGTGGCTGGTTTATACCACATCTTTGTTAATATTTAATGGATGATTTATACCGCTAGCTTGTACATTTTGTTTTATATTTTAAGTTACTTATTTATGCTTAATTGGTATTGTAATTCAAATTCTGGTCGTTTGGTTAAAGTTAATCCTAGTACTTTACATATTGATTTGTCTGAATCACAATCACACACATTAAACACAATGACTGAAAATGAAAGTGTGCATGATGTCCATGAAAATCAACTGTTGCGAACCATGCATGAGTATTTGCAACCATCTCGAAATTCTAGTCCATCAAGTTTTATCTTTCCACTCAATGCTAACAATTTTAGATTCAAGCCAGGTATGACTTCTTTACTTCCTAATTTCCATGGTTTAGAATTTGAAAGCCCATATTTACATCTAAAAGAATTTGAAAAAGTATGTACTGCTTTTAATAATCAAACTTGTACTAAAGGGGTTGTTAAGCTTAAATTATTTCTTTTTTCTTTGAAAGATAAAGCAAAAACTTGGCTTAACCCAAAAACTTTGTTAATGCTTGGCAAAAACTTGGCTTAACTTTTCCAAGGTGAGTTTTTAAAGAAATTTTTTCTAACACATAAAACTAATGCTTTGAAAAGACAAATCCAAAAATTTTCCTAAAATTCAAATGAAGCGTATTTTCAAAGTTGGGAACATTTTAAAGATTTGTTGAATTCTTGCCCACATCATAGTTTTGAAAAATGGCACACTATAAGCTTCTTTTAAGAAAGGTTAACATCCGAAACTAAACAATTTGTGGAAATAATGTGCAATGGTGAGTTTCTTGATAAAAAACTTGAAAAAGCTTTAGACTATTTAGACCATTTAGCTGAAAATTCTTAATCTTGGCATGGTACTAATCCTTCTGAAAATTCAATTAGATATAACCTTGCAAATGCTAGTAAAGAAAAATATCATCTTAGTCAAGAAGAAGATCTGAATGCTAGGTTTGCTAGTTTGGCTAGAAAGGTTGAAGTCATGGAATCAGAGAAAGTAAAAGAAATCAAATATGTGCAAAATGAAGAAATTTGTAGCATTTGTGATGAATTGGGACACTCAGCAAATGAATGTCAAAAAATTTCTATTTTTAAAGAAGTTGTGCATGAGCAAGTAAATGCAATGAACAATTTTAAAAAGTCATTCACTTCTTCTTTTTCAGATACATATAATCCGGGATGGAGAAATTACCAAAACTTCAGTTAGAGGACCAACAATCAGGCACAATTCATGCAACCACCACCTCCTCCGACACAGCAAGATTCACAAAATTCTCAAGGATTTGCACCTTATGTCCCACCATATAGGAAAAACCTTGAGGGAACATTGCATGCATTCATGGAAAAGTAAGAGGCCATTAATAACCAAAACACTTAAGCCATGATTGACATAAAAGACACTCTTGCTAAGCTTTCTTCTGTACTTGCCATTCACGAGAAAGGAAAATTTCCCTCTCAACCTTAACCAAATCCCAAGAGTCAATATAGCCTAAATGAGGGTAGTTCAGAAAACCAACAAAAAGATCAAGTTAAGTCAGTGATAGCTCTTAATAGTGAAAAGGCTGTTGAAAAACAAATTCCTAAACCTTGTGAGAAAAATGATGAGTCAAGCCCCAAAGATGAGGAATGAGTTGATAAGCCACCTAGCCAAAATGAGACCAAACCCTCGCCTTCACCCCCATATCCTCAAGCATTAAACAATTCCAGTAAAGTGAACCATAACAGTGACATTTTTGAAATTCTTAAACAAATGAAGGCCAGTATTCCTCTGTTAGATGCTATCAAATAGATTCCTTGTTATGCCAAATTTTTGAAAGACTTGTACACTATTAAAAGAAAACAAAATGTGAAAAAGAATGCCTTTTTGACTGAACAGGTAAGTTTCATTATTCAGAACAATAATGTGTTGAAATATAAAGACTCTGGTTGTCCTACAGTTTCATGCATTATTAGATAACATAAAATTGAATGAGCTTTACTTGATCTTGGTGCAAGTGTTAATTTGCTTCCATATTCAATTTATCAGTAACTCAACCTGAGTGAGTTAAAATCGACTTCTGTAACTCTTCTACTTACTGACAGATCAATTAAAATTCCAAAAGGAATAGTGGAAGATGTGTTGGTTCAAGTTGATAAATTCATATATCTTGTGGATTTTATTGTCTTAGAAACTAAACCTATAGAAAATAGTAGTAAGTCAATTCCTGTTATTTTAGGTCGCCCATTTTTAGTAACATCTAATGCTTTGATAAATTACAAAAAAGGAGTGGTGAAGTTAACATTTGGAAATATGACACTGGAGCTTAATGTCTTCAACATGTGCAAGCAACCACAGGAAGTTTATGATGGAAAGGAAGAAATTGAAGGGATTGAGGCCATTATAGATGATCATCTTCAAATCAGGAGTTCTTCAGACCTATTGGAAATTTGTTTAATTAATTCATTTGATTCAGCTACACAATTAGATGATGATGTTTCTGAAATATGCTCTTTGCTTGATTATACACAGATAATGGAATACAAAGGATGGAAGTTGAAATTCGAAAAGCTAAAAACCATGAATGGTGATACCCATGAAGAAGTACTCACACAGGAACTAAAGTCATTACCTGCTGGGTTGAAGTACACATTTTTGGGAGAAGAACAAAGCTTTCCAGTGGTAATTTCCTTATCCCTGACCAAAGAACAAGAAGGTATATTGATAGAAGTACTTAAAATGCATAAAAGTGCAATTGGATGGACATTAAAGGATATAAAAGGTATTAATCCATTAATTTGTATACATAGAATACATTTAGAGGATAATGCTAAAACATCTCAACAACCTTAAAAAAAATTAAATCCACACATGAAAGAGGTAGTTAGAGCCGAAGTTCTTAAATTACTTGATGTTAGAATTATCTATCCTATCTCTGACAGCCAGTGGGTAAGCCCTACACAAGTTCTGCCTAAGAAATCTAGAATAATAGTGGTTGAAAATAAAAAATGTGAATTAATACCTACTCGAGTCTTATCCAATTGTCGTATGTGTATTGATTTTAGAAAATTGAATGCAACCACTAGGAAAGATCATTTTTTCTTGCCATTTCTTGATCAAATTTTGGAAAGAGTAGCAGGACATCCCTACTATTATTTTCTTGATGGTTATTCATGGTATAATCAAATACCAATTACATTAGAGGATCAAGAAAATATCATTTTTCCTTGCCCCTTTGGCACTTTTGTATATAGAAGAATGCCTTTTGGTCTTTGTAATGCTTCGGCAACTTTTCAAAGATGCATACTAAGTATTTTCAGTGACATGATTGAGCATTATTTAGAGGTTTTCATGGATGACCTGACAGTTTTTGAAAATTCTTTTGAAAATTGTCTTGATAATTTGAAAAAAGTTCTTAAAAGATGTGAAGAAAAAGAATGTGTTAAATTGGGAAAAATGTCATTACATGGTTACCTCAGGAATAGTGTTAGGTCATGTGATATCTTCTAAGGGAATTGAAGTTGATAAGGTTAAAGTTGAATTAATTGCTCATTTGCCTTGCCCAAAAATAGTCAGAGAAGTTCGTTCATTTTTAGGACATACAGGATTTTACAGAAGATTCATAAAGGACTTTATTACCATATCTAGACCATTATGTAATCTTCTAACAAAAGATGCACCATTTGATTGGACCTAAGATTGTCAGAAATCTTTTAAAAAATTAATTGGTCTTTGACATCTGCTCCTATCATGCAATCCCTTGATTGGTCTTTGCCTTTTGAGTTGATGTGTGATGCTAGTGATTTTGCTATTGGCGTTGTTTTAGGCTAAAGAAAGGAAGGTAAGCCTCGTGTAATTTATTACGCAAGTCAAACTTTGAATAAGTTGCAAATGAATTACACCACTACTGAAAAAGAACTACTTGCTATAATTTTTATGTTGGACAAATTTTGAACTTATTTAATTAGTTCTTCCACTGTTGTTTTCACTGCTTATGCTGCTGTTATATATTTAATGTCTAAGCAGGATGCCAAACCTAGGTTGATACGGTGGATCTTGTTGCTTCAAGAATTCAACATCACAATAAAAGACAAGAAAGGAGCCGAAAATGTTATTGCAGATCATTTGTCTAGACTTACAACAAACTCATCTTTTGATAACACACCTATCAATGATTCTTTTTTTGATGAATTTTTATTTTTTTTCAATTTTATGCCTTAGTTTGCTAACATTGTTAATTTTCTTATAACAGGTAAGATGCCGCCTCAATGGACACACCAACACGAAAAAACGTTTTTGATTGAGGTGAAAATTTTCTGTTGGGATGACTCATATTTCTTCAAATATTGTCCTGGCCAAATTTTTCAGAGTTGTGTACCCGATAATGAGGTAAGTAGTATCATTAAATTTTGTCATTCAGAAGCATGTGGAGGTCATTTTTCTTCAAAGAAAACAACTGCAAAAATCTCGCAATGTGAATTTTATTAGCCCACATTATTTAAAGACAGCTATATTTTTTTGCAAAAGTGAAAGTTGTCAGAAATTAGGTTCCATTTCTAAAAGAGACATGATGCCTTTGAATCCTATCATTGTCATTGAAATTTTTGATTGTTGGGGAATTGATTTCATGGGTCTATTTCCATCATCATTTGGATTTGTGTATATTTTGGTTGCAGTTGATTATGTTTCAAAATGGATTGAGGCGATTCTATGTCGATACAATGATCACAAAACTATTCTTAAATTTTTAAAAGAAAATATTTTGAGTCGATTTGGAATCCCTTGAGCTATCATCAGTGATGGGGGAAAACATTTTTACAATATACCATTTGAATCTTTAATGAAGAAATATTGCATCACACACAAAATTGTCACCCCTTATCACCCACAGACAAGTGGACAAGTAGAATTAGCAAATAAGGAGATTAAACAAATTTTGAAAAAAACGATTAACCCAAATCATAAATATTGGTATTTAAGATTAAATGATGCACTTTGGGCTTACTGTACTGCTTTCAAAACATCTTTAGACATGTTGCCCTATTGGTTAGTCTTTGGGCCATTAAAGCTTTTAACTTAAATCTTGATGATGCTTCCAAGTTTTACAAATTGCAATTAAATGAACTTGAAGAATTGAAAAAAGATGCATATGAAAACTCAAAGATTTATAAAGTTAGAACAAAAGTTTTTCATGACAAATCAATTTTGAGAAAATCTTTTGAAATTGGTCAAAAAGTTCTGCTTTATAATTCTCGTCTTCACCTATTCCCTGAAAAATTGAGATCTAGGTGGACTGGTGATGATCACATATTTAATACATTAATAAACCTTCATTTTTAGTCATTTACACTCTTCATGTACTTAATTGATTGAGTTTGATTATGTTTTATAAGTTTGGACTCAAATTGGACTTAATTGAATCTTTTAGCATAAGTTACGTCTTACATTATTTCTGTATTTAGGCTATATCTTGGGATATAGGTGGCCAAATGAGGTGAATCTAGTGGAATTTTAAAGATAAGAGAGAGATATATAACTTTCATGAAGACCTCAAAGGCCCAATCACACGAGTAGATAACTCAAATTAGGGTTGAAGTAAGAACTAGAGTGCTGTTCCTGACAGCTTGACCTATGTGTACTGTTCATGCCATATTTCGAGATAAAAGTTGTCAAATGGGCTGAAATTTTGACTCTAAATAGCTGAGACCTACATCTACAACTTTCATGTTGAATACTTTTCTAGAATCAGAGGCCTACTAGGTGATATTGGGCTTGCAAGTCAGAACAGAGGAGCTGTGACTGGGCCTAAGCAGTGTGCAGTAATTTGAACGTATTTGGAGTTATAGAAATGATATTAGACTCAAACCAAAACCATTTCAAAGCTAAGATCTAGGCCTACAAATGAATATCAGATTTGCTCATTTTTACACATTCAATGACTTCAGAGCTAAATGATTTCGGAGACAAGGAATCTCTATAATTTTCCACTCACCAAAAGTCATTTGGCATTTTTCACTCATTTTCCACTCATCCACTCACTAATGACTCAACCCCCTTGTCATTTTGTATCTCTAATCCTCTATAAAAGGGGGCCTTGGTAGATCATTAAGGGTGTTAGGTATTAGGTACCAAAATGATACTAGTTTGTTACTAGGTTTTCTTGTAGTAATTTTCCTTTGTTCTAAATTGAAGTAATGTTCTTCTTCTTCTTCTTCTCTCTTTCTTTCTTCTTATCTATGAGTAATTAAGTTTCATTTTGCTTGGGTGAAAGAGTGAAGCTCTTGGTAATGAAATAAGGTTAGATTAATTTCTCTCTTGTGCTTAAATGATATATTTTCAAGTGGTCATTATACATATTGTATTTTATTTCCAATCAATTTAGAAACCCTCCTTGTAAAGTGGAGTTCTTGATTTGTTGTAGATAAGAGATTGGCACAATGAATGCTTTAACCCATTTACAAGTGGTGGTGTTAGAAACTCTCCTTATAAAGTAGAGATCTTGATTTATCGTAGACAAGATTTTGGCACAATGAATGCTTGATCCCATTTATGAGTGGTGGTGTTAATAGATGATTAAAGGAATCATAATATAATTACGTATATAATTTTTAATGAACTTTGAATGTTGTATTTTTCGATTGGAACCTCCGTTATATGTGGATTCTAATTGAGTTATAAAAAAATTAATCTTGTCCTTAATTTATTTACCAAGAGTGGATCTCCTAACCCAAGCAATTCCTTTTTATTTGTGACCAAGTTTTTATCACCTTTATTGTTGTAACAAAATATTTTCCTTACGTCAAATAAATTTTTCTTCATCAATTCCCTGTGGATCGACCTCAGACTCCCGAGAAATTTATTACTTGAGATAACTTGCACTTGGGTTTGCAACCTTTAATTCCGCATCAAGTTTTTGGCGTCGTTGCCGAGGACTTGATTTGAAGAACAAATTTATGGTGTAAATATTTTGTATATATATATTCTACTCTTTTAATTTTTTTTTGTACTTACTAACTGATCTGTCGATTATTTTCATACTTTAAATGCCTTATGATTGATTTAATTGGACTCCATATGTGCTCAATTGTTGACATTTAGCTAAGTTTCTGATTTAGAGTTGTCTTTGGATGTTTATTGTGAAACTATGCTAAATGTGGTTATAAACACTCATAAATGAATTATGCTTTTCAAGATATCTTTGAGTGTTTGAGTCCATTAGCATCAAACCAAGCTTGATGGCCATTTGAGGAGAGAGATGAATACTTAAGAAGATTAGTTTTACCCTCAGAAGCAAAGGAAGAAGGGCATTCATGAAGAATCAAGGCTGGATTTGAAGAATGTGAAGAACACGGCCCGTGTCAAATGACATGGGGTAGGCCGTGTATTATTCTGACTTTGAAGACTGGAAGGTTTTGAAGAACACGGCCCGTGTCAAATGACACGGGGTAGGCCATGTACTTCTCTGACTTCATGAGGAAGAGTCAATTTCAAGCCTTGACCGAGAACACGGCCCATGTCAAATGACACGGGGTGGGCCGTGTTCTTCTCTGACTTTGGAATAGCTGGAGATTTGACATCAGAATCAGACACGGGTTGGGCCGTGTAACATGACACGGCCCGTGTCGTCGCATCAAAAATTTAAATTCGAGTTTTAATGCTAAATTACGTTTCAAAACCTATAAATAGGGTTGCTTAGAGCCCTTAAAGGAGGTCTGGGCTGGGAGTAGCCAAGGGGCTGAAGAGGATTCAAAGAACAAGAGAGAGGAAGATTGGATCGAAGATTGGAGTCTCGAGTTCGAGCAATCGGAGATCGATCATCCCCAACCTTTGGAAACTAGTTTGATCTTCAGTTTTCTTTTGCACTTTCATTCTGAACTATGTTTTTCTTCTTTTTTTGTTTTTGAATTTGCCATGTGTGGCTAGTTTTCTTATTTGGTTAAGGGAAGATGAAGCCCTAGTTTTGATTATGTGAATCTTGCATATTTCTTTATATCAATACGCTTATGTTTTTATTCATATTTCTACGAATCTATTGTTGGTATGAAGGTTTTTATACTTGTTCTCGCTTTCAAAGTGGTAGATCTGGGTTTATTATGCGCGGTTGCGGTAGTAAATCTAGCAGAATGTATGATGTTCATGTGGGTATAATTATCTTTATGCTATTTACCAATTATAAAAGTGGTAGATCTGGATATATTATGCGCGGTTGCGGTAATAGATCTAGTGAAATATATGTTCTAAGTAATTTAATCCCAGTGTGTGATTAGATCTTAGTGTGTTTGGTTTTCTAAATCTTAATGCAATTGTTGGATAGTTGTAAGAGCGGTTGCTTTATAACTAATCAATGATTAGAAGTTGATTTGAGCGGTTGCTAAATTGGCCAACACTTAAGGAAAATAGGGAATTTATCTCATAATCACATAAGAACATAATTGATCATGTTGGTATAAAGAGTATGTAAGTTAGCATAATCACATAAATCTAGTGGTGAATTCCATCTCTTAACCAATATCTTTAACTTCGTAATTCAATTTGTGTTTACTATTTTGGTTTAAGTTTAATTTCTCTTTTTAGTTTTAATCAACAAAACCCCCTTTTACTTTTACTGTTTATTTTTCATCAGAGTTTAATTTAGGAATTGGATTGATAGTGTTAATTGAATTGGTTCTCTGTGGATCGACCCTTGCTTACTACAACTGGTTGCAAGGTTTTTATATTTTTGGTAGAACTTGGCAACTATTTTTAATATTTATTTTTAATCACATTCCACACCACACCACTAACGTACTAACTTAGTGGGGAAAATTCTCCCTAATCTCTCTGTAATCTTTAATCATTAATGAAATAATCTTTCTTCTTCTCTTCTCTCTCGCTGGAGCAAAAAATTGACTTTGCCGATTCTCTGATTTTCATATTTTAAATTTACTTTTCGCACTTTATTTTCTGTATTTATCTTTTGTCATTTATTTTTTGTTATTTATTTTCTATCATTATTTTTTGTTTACTAACTTACTAACTCTCTTACTAATTATCTAACTTTTTACTTTATCACTATCTAACTTTTTACTTTTTCTCGCTTACGAAATTTTAATTTATCTGCATTCTAACTTTTTACTTTTTTTGCTTATTAACTTATTTGGTAGTTAGTTTATACCACACCTTTATTAATATTTATTTACTAAGTGTTAATATATATTTGGTGGTTGATTTATACCACATCTTTATTAATATTTAATGGACGATTTATACTGCCAGCTTGTACAGTTTATTTTATATTTTAGGTTACTTGTTTATGCTTAATTGATATCGTGATTTAAATTTTGGTCGTTTGGTTAAAGTTAATCCTAGTACTTTACATATTAATTTGTTTGAATCACAATCACACACATCAAACACAATGGCTAAAAATGAAAGTATACATGATGAACATGAAAATCAACCATTGCGAACCATGCATGAGTATTTGCAACCATCTCGAAATTCTAGTCCATCATGTTTTATCTTTCCACTCAATGCTAACAATTTTAATTCAAGCCAAGTATGATTTCTTTACTTCCTAATTTCCATGGTTTAGAATCTGAAAGCCTATATTTACATCTAAAAGAATTTGAGGAAGTATGTACCGCTTTTTATGATCAAACTTGCACTGAATAGGTTGTTAAGCTTAAATTGTTTCCTTTTTCTTTAAAAGATAAAGCAAAAGCTTGGCTTAACACTTTGAAACCAAGTCAATTGGCACATGGTAAGAAATGCAAGGTGAGATTTTAAAGAAATTTTTTCCAACACATAAAACTAATGCTTTGAAAAGACAAATCCAAATTTTTTCCCAAAATTCAAATAAAGCATATTTTTAAAGTTGGGAGCATTTTAAAGATTTATTGAATTCTTACCCACATCATGGTTTTGAAAAATGGTGCACTATAAGCTTCTTTTATGAAGGATTAACACCCGAAACTAATCAATTTGTGGAAATAATGTGCAATGGTGAGTTTCTTGATAAAGAACCTGAAGAAGCTTTAGACTATTTAGACCATTTAGCTGAAAATTCTCAATCATGGCATGGTACTAATCCTTTTGAAAATTCAATTAGATTAAACCTTGCAAAGGCTAGTAAAGGAAAATATCATCTTAGTCAAGAAGAAGATTTAAATGCTAGGTTTGCTAGTTTGGCTAGAAAGGTTGAAGCCATGGAATCAGGGAAAGTAAAAGAAATCAAATCTGTACAAAATGAAGAAATTTGTGGCATTTGTAATGAATTAGGACACTCAACAAATGAATGTCCAAAAATTCCTGTTTTTAAAGAAGTTGTGCATGAGCAAGTAAATGCAATGAATAATTTTAAAAAGCCATTCACTTCTTCTTTTTCATATACATACAATCCGGGATGAAGAAATCACTCGAACATCAGTTGGAAGACCAACAATCAGGCACAATTCATGCAACCACCACCTCCTCAGGCACAACAAGATTCTCAAAATTCTTAAGGATATGCACCTTATGTACCACCATATAGGAAAAATATTGAGAGAACATTGCATGCATTCATGGAAAAGCAAGAGGCTATCAATAACCAAAACACTCAAGCCATAATTGACATAAAAGACACTCTTGCTAAACTTTCTTCTGCAGTTGCCATTCACAAGAAAGGAAAATTTCCCTCTCAACCTCAACCAAATCCTAAGAGTCAGTATAACCTAAATGAGGGTAGTTCAGAAAACCAACAAATAGATCAAGTCCAGTCAGTGATAACTCTTAGGAGTGGAAAGGTTATTGAAAAATAAATTTCTGACCCTTGTGAGAAAAATGATGAGTCAAGTCCCAAAGATGAGGAAGGAGTTGATAAGCCACCTAATCAAAAGGAGACTAAACCCTCGCCTTCACCCCCATATCCTCAAGCATTAAACAATTCAAGTAAAGTGAATCATAACAGTGACATTTTTAAAATTTTTAAACAAGTGAAGGTCAATATTCCTCTGTTAGATGCTATCAAACAGATTCCTTGTTATGCCAAATTTTTGAAAGACTTGTGTACTGTTAAAAAGAAACATAATGTGAAAAAGAATACATTTTTGACTGAACAGGTAAGTTTCATTATTTAGAACAATAATGCGTTGAAATATAAAGACCCTGGTTGTCCTACAGTTTCATGCATTATTGGTGAACATAAAATTGAACGAGCTTTACTTAATCTTAGTGCTAGTGTTAATTTGCTTCCATATTCAGTTTATCAGCAACTCAACCTGGGTGAGTTAAAACTAACTTCTGTAACTCTTGTACTTGCTGATAGATTAATTAAAATTTTAAAAGGAATAGTAAAAGATTTGTTAGTTCAAGTTGATAAATTCATATATCCTGTGGATTTTATTATCTTGGAAACTGAACTTATAGTTGATAGTTCTAAGTCTGTTCCTGTTATTCTAGGTTACTAATTTTTAACAACATCTAATGCTTTGATAAATTGCAGAAATGGAGTGGTGAAGCTAACATTTGGAAATATGACACTGGAGCTTAATGTTTTCAACATGTACAAGCAACCGCAAGAAGTTTATGATGACAATGAAGAGGTTGAAGTGATTGAGGCCATTATAGATGATCATCTTCAAACCAGGAGTTCTTCTGACCCATTAGAAATTTATTTAATTAATTCATTTGATTCAACTACACAATTAGATGATGATGTTTCTGAAATATGTTCTTTGCTTAGCTGTACACAAGAAATGGAATACAATGGAAGGAAGCCAAGATTCGAAGAGCTAATACCCATGAATGATGATACCCATGAAGAAGTACCCACACTGGAACTAAAGCCATTACCTGCTGGGTTGAAGTACACATTTTTGGGAAAAGAACAAAGCTTTCCAGTGGTAATTTCCTCATCCCTGACCAAAAAGCAAGAAGGTATGTTGATAGAAGTACTTAAAAGGCATAAAAGTGTAATTAGATGGACATTAAAGGACATAAAAGATATTAATATTAAAGGACATAAAAGATATTAATCCATTAATTTGTACATATAGAATACATTTAGAGGATAATGCTAAATCATCTCAACAACCTCAAAGAAGATTAAATCCACACATAAAAGAGGTAGTTAGAGCTGAAGTTCTTATATTACTTAATGTTGGAATTATCTATCCTATCTCTGATAGTCAGTGGGTAAGCCCTACACAAGTTGTGCCTAAGAAATCTGGAATAACAGTGGTTGAAAATGAAAAAAGAGAATTAATACCTACCCAAGTCTCATCTAGTTGGCGTATGTGTATTGATTTCAGAAAATTGAATGCAGCAACTAGGAAAGATCATTTCCCTTTGCCATTTCTTGATCAGATTCTGGAAAGAGTAGTACGACATCCCTACTATTGTTTTCTTGATGGTTATTCAGGGTATAATCAAATACCAATTGCATTAAAGGATCAAGAAAAGACTACTTTTACGTGTCCCTTTTGCACTTTTGCATATAGAAGAATGCCTTTTGGTCTTTGTAATGCTCCAGTAACTTTTCAAAGATGCATATTAAGTATTTTCAGTGACATGATTGAGCATTATTTAGAGGTTTTCATGGATGATCTGACAGTTTTTGGAAATTCTTTTGAAAATTATCTTGATAATTTGGAAAAAGTTCTTAAAATATGCGAAGAAAAAGGATTTGTGTTAAATTGGGAAAAATGTCATTACATGGTTACCTCAGGAATAATGTTAGGTCATGTGTTATCTTCTAAGGGAATTGAAGTTGATAAGGCCAAAGTTGAATTAATTGCTCATTTGCCTTCCCTAAAAACAATCAGAGAAATTCATTCCTTTTTAGGACATGCAAGATTTTACAGAAGATTCGTAAAGGATTTTAATGCAATATCTAGACCATTATGTAATCTTCTAACAAAAGATGCACCATTTGATTAGACCTAAGATTGTCAGAAATCTTTTGAAAAATGAATCGGTCTTTTGACTTCTGCTCCTATCATGCAATCTCCTGACTGGTCTTTGCCTTTTGAGTTGATGTGTGATGCTAGTGATTTTGCTGTTGGAGCTGTTTTAGGACAGAGAAATGAAGGTAAGCCTCATGTAATTTATTACGCAATTTGAACTTTGAATAGTACACAAATGAATTACACCACTACTGAAAAAGAACTACTTGCTGTATTTTTTGCATTGGACAAATTTTGAGCTTATTTAATTGGTTCTTCCATTATTGTTTTTACTGATCATGCTGCTATTAGATATTTAATGTCTAAGCAGGACGCCAAACCTAGGTTGATACGGTGGATCTTGTTGCTTCAAGAATTCAATATCACAATAAAAGATAAGAAAGGAGCTGAAAATGTTGTTGTAGGTCATTTATCCAGACTTACAATAGGTTCATCTTTTGATAGCACACCTATCAATGATTCTTTTCCTGATGAATTTTTATTTTCTGTCAATTCCATGCCTTGGTTTGCTAACATTGTCAATTTTCTTGTAACAGGTAAGACGCCGCCTCAATGGACGCACCAAAACAAAAAAAAGTTTTTGACTGAGGTGAAAAATTTCTATTAGGATGACCCATATTTGTTCAAATATTATCCTGATCAAATCTTTCGGAGATGTGTATCCGACAATGAGGTAAGTAGTGTCATTAAATTTTGTCATTCAGAAGCATGTGGAGGTAATTTTTCTTCAAAGAAAACAGCTGCAAAAATCTTGCAGTGCGGATTTTATTAGCCCGCATTATTTAAAGACAGTTATATTTTTTGCAAAAGTTATAAAAATTGTCAGGAATTGGGTTCCATTTCTAAAAGAAACACGATGCCTTTGAACCCTATCATTGTCATTAAAATGTTTGATTGTTGGGGAATTGATTTCATGGGTCCATTTCCATCATCATTTGGATTTGTGTATATTTTGGTTGCAGCTGATTATGTCTCAAAATGGATTGAGGCGATTCCATGTCGACACAATGATCACAAAACTGTTTTGAAATTTTTAAAAGAAAATGTTTTGAGTCGATTTGGAATCCCTCGAGCTATCATCAGTGATGGGGGGAAACATTTTTGTAATAAACTATTTGAATCTTTAATGAAGAAATATGACATCACACACAAAATTGCTACCCCTTATCACCCTCAGACAAGTGGACAAGTAGAATTAGCAAATAGGAAAATTAAACAAATTTTGAAAAAAATGGTTAACCCAAATCATAAAGATTGGTCTTTAAGACTAAACGATGCACTTTCGCCTTACCGTACTGCTTTTAAAACATCTTTAGGCATGTCTCCCTATCGGTTAGTTTATGAAAAACCTTGTCACTTGCCTGTAGAACTGAAGCATAAAGCATTTTGGGCCATTAAAGCTTTCAACTCAAATCTTGAT
This sequence comes from Ormosia semicastrata, assembly GCA_029884595.1. Classification (NCBI taxonomy): domain Eukaryota; kingdom Viridiplantae; phylum Streptophyta; class Magnoliopsida; order Fabales; family Fabaceae; genus Ormosia; species Ormosia semicastrata. The sequence goes on along the minus strand of JAQQTO010000053.1, from coordinate 47,552,740 downwards.
GATGCTTCCAAGTTACGCAAATTGTAATTGAATGAACTTGAGGAATTGAGTAATGATGCATATGAAAACTCAAAGATTTATAAAGCTAGGACAAAAGCTTTTCATGACAAATCAATTTTGAGAAAAATTTTTGAAATTAGTCAAAAAGTTCTGCTTTATAATTCTCGTCTTCACCTATTCCCTGGAAAATTGAGATCTAGGTGGATTGGTCCCTTTATTGTCAAACATGTGCATCCTTACGGTGCCATAGACATTGAGAATCCTAGGAATGGTAATGTTTTAAAGGTCAATGGACAAAGACTCAAACCATTTCTGGAACATCAAGTTGCTGAAGTAGAATTCATCTCCCTTTCTAATCCTTGTTATGAGTAGAATTTATTTTAAGTTTGTTTTTTTCTTTTTGCGGTTCCCGGTTAAATGGCAGATAATGGTACTCCGTGACTCTCAAGTCAATTTATCTTTTAGTTTCCCATAATAACTAATTCCTTCTCCTTCAAAATGGATGTCATCCTCTCAAATCTAAGAAAGTATTTCCCTTCTGTTCCTAAAAATGCTCTAACCAAAATCTATAAAACTCAGTATGAAAGACTGAGACTGTTAATGTACAAGGGCATCCCAGAAGATATACGCTGGATAATCGAAGCAAAGGTTCGTTTAGCTGGTGAATATTCAGATTCATTTGTCCCATACATGCCTAGTCTCGGTAAAAGTTCATTTTCAAAAAGGAGAAGAGCAAAAAGAATACAAGTTTGTTACAAATGTGTATGATGGAATTGCAACACGTGATGTCGTTCTTTTGGGAATGGTTTCCATAAATTGAGAAGATAAAATTTACTTTATTAAGAATGGACTGAGTAAGGAGTCATTATATAATATCTTATTGACTCTTGAGACGCATTCTTGTGGAGTTGTGCAACGTGAACTTCTTAGTTTGTGGAATCTCTTCAAGGACAAGCAAGAGCGTTAAAGTCTTGGGAATTTGACTCAAAAAAATCCTGTTTGCCAATTTATAAGAAAATTAGATGGGAAGCTTATCATCGACTTATAGAAAGCGTTTAAGCTGTTTCTGGACATGAAATTAGAGGAAGATGTGAGCCACAATCACAACAACATGTATATATTATCTTGTACATCTTCAAAAAAAAAAAGAGAAAAAAAAGAAGAAATAAAAGAAGAAAAAAAAGAAATAAAAGAAAAAAGAAATAAAAGAAAAAAGAAATAAAAAAGAATAAAAAAGTAGAAACTTTGGTTGTACTTTGTCTTTAATTAGATTAGAGCCCTCACAAATGCCGGCAGCTGGTCATTGACTCGGGTGGACCATTGCACGCTGGTCTGTAAATAACGTTCGTATGCCATGCTTTGTAGAGAGCCGCACTCCACAACCCAATGTTCACCATTTAGGCACTGTGGAGTTGATGGACAGGTAGAAGCGTCCCACTTTGGTTATTAGTGAGAAGTAACCCGCGACTGCCAAAGCGTATGAGGCATCTGAGCTTGATGTGAATGCTTATTTCCCTAAAGCATATCAAATAGTTTTTGATGATAACAAAGGCCAAAGTGAAGATCAAGTGCAAAAGAGAAGATCAAGCGCAATAGGAAAAATCAAGATCAAAGAAAGAAGAAGTTTATTTAGTTATAAGACTTAGAACATTAATGTTAAATGCTCTCAAGATTTCTCAAATGGTTTTTCAATATATGATTTCAAAATAAGTGGGAAATTTCAAAGTTAAACATGGCTTTCAAGAAAACTTGAGTTTCAACCTTAAATCTAACACTCTTAAAAGGATTTATGTTTATTCAAGTGTCTTGAGGTGTTAGTAATGACTTACAAGCTTTATTGGACTTGAAAAATGTGTTTAAAGCCCAATGTAATTGATTACAAGATGTTTGTAATCGATTACACAGCAAACAGAGGCCTTGTAATCGATTACATGAATAATGTAATCGATTACAAGCAAAGTCAGAAGCCATATAATCGATTACACCAATAATGTAATCGATTACACAGAGCCCAGAAAGCCAAGAACACATTGGAACAACAATGTAATCGATTACATATACTGTGTAATCGATTACACGTACCCTGACAACGCCTAACAGCTATATTAAATGCATTAAATGCATGCCCAAAACACCCCAACAGCTCTATTAATTGAGAAACTTATAAATACCAAAGTTAGGTCTTTATTTGAGATTGACCTTGAACTAAAAACTGATCATCAATACTTCCAAACGTGAATCAATCCTCAAATCCATTTATTACTCTATTTTTTGTAAAAACGTGAAAAATCTTTGAGAGCATATTAGAGCTTCAATTTGTAATCATCTACTCTAGTGAGAACTTCATTCAATCAATCTATATTGCTTTGTAAAGAGGGTGAGGCATCCCTCCAAAAGTGTAAAGGGTGAGGTATCCCTTAGATGAAGAGACTCAAGTTCCAAGGATGAGGTATCCCAAAGTGTTAAGTGCTCAAAGTTGTAAAGGTTATCAAGCACCTATTGAAGCTTGAAGAAATAGTGGAAAATCTCTAGCAGTTGCTTGAGGACTGGACGTAGATCACAAGTGGATTGATGATCAAACTAGGATAAATCATTGTGTTTGTTTTCTCTAAACCCTTCTCTTTACATTGAGTACTGTTTTATTGATTTGCTTGTATATTAGTACCTTTAGCTATTGCATTCATAAGTGAAAGTGTTTATCTCTTATATCCAATCATCTCTAATCATTAATTAGCTTCAACGAAAATTGTTTATCAAACGATTTGCGAAAGATTTGTGAACTTAGCTTTCATACTCAATTCACCCCCCTCTTGAGTATTGAGGCCACTTGGTAACAAGTGGTATCAGAGCTAGACTCTTGTATAAAGAGCTTAGCAGTTTCAAGAGAAGTGATGGCTTCAAATGGTTTTTCAAATGAAGGTTCTTCTATAAACAAACCTCCTTATTTCAATAGGGATGGTTATGCCTATTGGAAAGAAAGGATGAAAATTTTCATTGAAGCTATTGATTTAGATGTGTGGGACGCCGTTGAAAATAGTGCTTTTGTTCCTACACAAACCAAAGATAGTGTGAAAATCAATACACCTAGAAATGAATAGACCGATGATGATAAAAAGAAGGTTCAATACAATTTGAGAGCCAAGAGCATCATCACCACATCCTTGGGGTATGATGAATTCTTTAGGGTGTCAAATTGCAAATTCGTAAAAGAAACGTGGGATACCCTACAAGTAACTCATGAAGGTACTAGTGAGGTAAAATGATCTCAAATAAACACTCTTACTCATGAATACGAATTGTTTAGAATGAACCAAGGTGAAAGTATTCAAGATATGCAAAAGAAGTTTACTCATATTGTTAATCATCTTATCTCATTGGGAAAGACATTTCCTAATGAGGATCTTATTAACAAAGTCTTGAGATATCTAAGCAGGAATTGGCAACCCAAAGTAGCGGCGATTGCAGAATCAAGAGATTTATCAACAATGTCTCTAGCCACCCTATTCGGAAAACTTCAAGAACATGAGCTGGAACTAAATAAGCTCAATCAAAATGAAGAGCATGACAAAAAGAAGAAGGGAATCGCACTCAAAGCCACCTCCTCTACAATTGAAGATGATGATGAAGATGGTGAAGAGGATGCTGAAAGTGTTGAGCTAAGTGAGGAGAATCTTAGTCTCCTTGTAAGAAAATTAGAAGATTCCTAAAGAAAAAGGGATTTCAAAGAAAACCACCCTTTCCTCAAAAGAAAGTATATCTCAAAGGAGAAGGATCCTCTACTCCTCCAAAATGCTATGAATGTGGAAAATCGGGGCACATGAAAATGGAGTGCCCTATGTATCTCAAGAAGACAGAAAAGTTTGAGAAAAGACCCTCCAAAGAAAAGAAAGGGAGGAGAGCATACATAGCTTGGGAGGACAATGACTTAAGCTCCTCTGACAATTCAGAGGATGAAGAAGCTCATCTTTGTCTCATGGCTCAAGGAGAATAAAGTGAAGAGAGCGACACCGAGGTAACTTCTTCTAACTCAGAATCTCTACCTTCATATGATGAATTGCAATATGCCTTTCAAGAATTGCATGATGAATCCTTAAGGCTCACAAAAATGGTTTTGTCCTCTAACAAAACAATTTCTTTATTGGTAAACAAAGTTTCTATCTTAAGTATGGAGATAAATGAGCTTAAGATTGAAAATGAGACCTTAGGACTTATAGATGCTAATTCACTATGCATGACATGCTTTTCACATGATAACACATCCATATCATTACCTTGTTCATCATGCAAAGTATTTGAAAAAGAAATTGAAGACTTGAACAATACTCTTGCAAAATTCACTTTTGGAAGAGACCTCTTGAATGTGTTATTAGGGAAATAGAAATGTGTGTTTCAAAAAGTCAGTTTGGGATTTAATCCAAACAACCATAAAAAATCTTATAAGAACTTCTTTGTTTCCTCAAATACTTCAAGTAGTCCATTTGTTAAATGTTTTCACTGTGGTAGGAAAGGGCATAGTGCATCAACTTGCAATGTTAGAAAGAACATAAACACTAAAGTTGGAATAAAAAGAGTTTGGGTTCCTAAAGGCACCATGCCTAATTCTAACACACAAGGACCCAAGACAATTTAGGTACCAAAGGTTAAAACTTGAATGTGTGTTGTAGGTGTGCTTGAAGACCAAGAGCTCAAGTTGGTATCTTGATAGTGGTTGCTCCAAGCACATGACCGGTGATGGCTCCAAGTTCTCCTCCCTTACACACAAGAAACATGGTCATGTCACATATGGTGATAACAACAAAGGGAAGATTCTTGGAATTGGCAAAGTTGGTAAGCTCCCTTCATCATCTATTGATAATGTTTTGCTTGTTGAAAGACTTAAACATAATTTGCTTAGTATTAGTCAATTGTGTGATGATGCACAATTTTTAGTTTCAAACAAGTCTATAAACTTGATGCGGGATTAATTGTTGCTTTGCGAACCCAAGTGCAGGTTGTCTCAAGTAATAAATTTCTCGGGAGTCCGAGGTCGATCCACAGGGAATTGTTGAAGATTAATTAAGGTGAAGTAAATATTTTGTTACTATGGTAAAAATTATTTACTTGGGTTAAAAGATTCACTCTTGGTAAATAAAGTAAAGGTAAGATTAATTTCTTTTATAACTCAATTAGAATCCTCGCAACATGGAGGTTCCAATCAGAAAATACAACATTAAAAGTCCATTTAAAATAATATACGTAATTATATTATGTTTCCTAAAAATATTACCACCACTTATAAATGGGTTAAAGCATTCATTGTGCCAATATTTTGTCTATAACAAATCAAGAACTCCTCTTTACAAAGATGGTTTCTAAATTATAAGAAACAAATTATAATACGTATAATGGTTACTAGAAAATATAAATCATTTAAGCACAAGAGAAGAATAAATCTAACCTTACTTTATTACCAAGAGCTTCACCCTTTCACCCAAGTAAAATGAAACTTAGTTACTTATAGATAAGAAGAAAGAAAGAGAGAAGAAGAAGAAGAAGAAGAAGAACATGACTTTAATTTAGAACAAAGGAAAATTACAACAAGAAAACCTAGTAACAAAATGGCATCATTTTAGTAACTAACACCTAACACCCTCAATGATCTACCAAGGCCTTCTTTTATAGAGGTTTAGAGATACAAAATGACAAGGGGGCTGAGTCATTAGTGGGTGGATGAGTGGAAAATGAGTGGAAAATACCAAATGACTTTTGGTAAGTGGAAAATTATAGAGATTCCATGTCTCTGAAATCATGTAGCTCTAAAGTCATTGCATTCATCATTTTTGAATAAGTGGTCTTCATGAAAGTTATAGGTCTAGATCTTAGCTTTCAAATGGCTTTAGTTTGAGTCCAATATCATTTTTATAACTCCAGATACGTTCAAATTACTGCACACTGTCCAGTCCCAGTCACAGCTCCTCTGTTCTGATTTCCAAGCCCAATATCACCTTCAAGGCGTCCGATTCTGGAAAAGGGTTCAACATGAAAGTTGTAGATATGTGTCTTAAAAATTCAGTATCCAAATTTTAGCTCATTTAACAACCTCTAGCCTGCAAACTGTGATGAATAGTATACATAGGTTAAGTTATCAGGAAAAGCACTCTGGTTCTTGCTTCAACCCCAATTTGAGTTATCTACTCGTGTGATTGGGCATTTGAGGTCTTCATGAAAGTTATAGAACTCTCTCTTATCTTTCAAATGCCACTAGAATCACCTCCAAAAACCACCTAAATCCCAAGATATAGCCCAAATACAGAAATAACGTAAGACGTAAATTATGCTGAAAAATTCAATTAAATCCAATTTGAGTCCAAACTTATAAAACATAATCAAAATTAATCAATTAAGTACATGGAGAGTGTAAATGACTAAAAATGAAGGCTTATTAATGTATCAAATATGTGATCATCAAATTCTCCCACACTTAGCTTTTTGTACTCCTGGGCAAAACACAAGACCAAAACTAAAAAAAAAATGAAACAGACTCAAAAGTTAAACACTCTAAAAGACTTAATTTAAGAATGAAGAGCAACCAATCATTCAAGTAATCAAAACATTCATGAGGTAACATATCTTCACATCTCAAACCAACAAGCAAGGAAACTTCAATTGAAAAGCATGAGTCAAGAATGATAGATTTTCATAAGATTCACTCTCAATCCCTCAAGTGTTTAAAAGGTAGGTATTTCACTCAATTCAACCCATGAAAATTGCACTACCATAAGCTTGCTTATCTTCTACTTCTCCACTACTTAGAGCACATGCACACACAAATCATGAGGACTTTATTCAAGGTTGTAATGGGGTCAAGGTAAAGGAGGAGGTAATATGGATATGACAAGTTAAATACCAGAGAATAAAAGAGCATGAGAGCTGAGTTCAATTAACAAGCATGAAAGTTTATCCCAACTCCACCTAATACAAATTCCCTTTATATATTCTTTTCCTTTTCTTTATTACCTTGTTGACCCTCTTCTCTTTACATTTTTTTTATTGATTTTTTTTTATTTTTGATTTCTTTTTTTTACAAAAGAACATCATAGGTACATTTTTTTTAACCATTCTGCACACACACCCCCACACTTGTTTAAGAACTCATCGAATGATAAAACTAATGTTCTCTTATTCCCTAAGGTCAAGTAAGAACATTGTTTTTCATTTAAGGCACATAATGAGTTTGAAACAAAGAATAGTCAAATAAGCTCAAAGGGGTTAAGTAAGGGGAAATAGATCATTTCTAATGCTTTATGTTGGCAGGAATCAGAGAATTTCCAAGAAGTCATAAGAGTGCTTGATATCATATTGAGACAACATGCTGCTAAACAAGGCTGGCTATTTAATTAAAGTAGCTATTTCAAGAAAAATGCCTTAATCATATTTATGTATACATATGAAAATGTAGTCTCAAAAAGAATCAAAGCAAGTTCTAGAGTAACAATTCCATGAGTGAAATTCACACAATAAAGAAAAGAATGGTACAAATGTTCAATCCATTCATCAATAGGCTCAAAATCTCACAAGGCATAATTCTATCATTCTCAGTCCACCAATTCAACATCCATAACCAAGCATATGAATTTTAAGAAAGAAAACAATTTACTCAATCATGCAAATTTCCCTGAATTTGAATTGCTACTTCCACACAAATTAGTTACTACCCAAATTACTCCTTACTCTGCCACTAATTTTTGATGCGTCTCAAGAGTAAATAATGTACTCTTTACTCTGTCATCCCTAATTTCTTTTGTTGTTAATAAATTAATGACAAACACAACAAACATATTAACAAACACACTCTTATTTTTTTTTTAGTTTTTTTAATATAAATACAATAAACATATTAACAAACACACTTCCTAATTTTTTTTTTTTGGGTTTTTTTTTACAACCATCCTTCCCCCTAACCAGATCATAACATTGTCCTCAATGTCAAAACATAGATAGGTAAAGGATAGAACATATTACCTGTTGCTGCAATTACTGAAAAGAAAAACATCACACAAATTTAAACAGAAGCAAAGTATAAAACTAAAGCTTGTAATTATTTAAATAGTTGGAGTGTCTTGGCTGGCTTTCTTTTCATTTTGCTTCCCTCACCACTTCCTTCATTGCTTCCTTCGAACCAATCTATCTGAGCTGTTATTGGATCAGGTTCATAAACAAAAGCTTCTAATTTATCAATCAACTCATCAACAGTGGAAGCAGAGATAAGGAGTCATCTTGCAGAAGGTGTGACAAATTTCTGTTCCACAGCATGGTCAACAAAAGATAACAAATTATCAAAAAAATTATTAATATTCAACAAACCTACAGGTTTATGGTGGATGTTCAGTTGGGCCCAAGAGACAATTTGAAAAATTTCTTCCAAAGTACCAAAACCACCAGGTAAGGCAATGAATGCATCAGAGTTTTCAAGCATTGCCTTCATTTGTCCATGCATAGATGATACTTAAATTTCCAGTCCAATTGTCTTTCCAACAATATTCCTTTGAGTTAAAGGTTCAGGAATGACACATAAAACTTGACCACCTCTTATAAATGCAAAAAGTGATACAGCCCCCATTAACCCAAGGCAACCTCCCCCATATACTACACGAATATTTCTCGCAGCAAGTGTTCTACCAACAGTGCTTGCTGCATTTACAAACTCTAAACTCTTCCCATAACTTGTCCCACAAAATACACAGATACTGACAAATCTACAAACAAAAGAAGAAACTCCCTCCATTTCTACACTCACACTCTCTTTGAATGATTATGAGTTGCAGGAAAGTGAAGAAAATGGAGTGTTTAAATAGGGAAGAGAATAGAAAAAGTAATAATAGCTCCTATACAGGTAGGTTGACTGGTGTCAAAAAAGTTTGAAATTTTAAAAATAATAATAATAATAATTTTTTTGTTTTTTTTTTTTTTTTTTTACTTCAAGAAAACCATCAGGGTAAAGAAGTCTAGAAACCCCCGAAGGATCCCATCCAAAGGATCGTCTGTCCAAAACTAAAATTCAACAAAATCATACAAAGATAAAATAATAATAACAAATGATTACATACCTTTATGTACAGGTTTCATGGCAGATCTTTATACTGCGCGTCATGAGTGCAGTAATACCAAGACGGCTCAACCAATCTGGGCATTCTTCTCCCTCCCGCTTGTGGGATATTTTGGATTGAGCTACGACGCCACTAATTAAAGTGCGTAAATCTGACAGCTACCACCAACGACCACAGCCAGTAAGAGGTCGCTGGAGAGCCCATGGCATTAAATCATAGGATCCACTCTCGAGGCATTGTCACGCGAGAATGCAAACATGGGACGCTTCTTTCGTCCATCGCCAGCGTAACCTTTGGTTAAAACCTGGAATGCTTGCGTGGCTCTCACTGAGCATGGCGTAGACGAACCTTATTTACCGATCGACGTGCGAAAGTCCACCCGAGTCAATGACGGTCCGGCACTCCACCTGGGGGCTCCTAATCTAATTAAAGACCAAGTACAACCGAAGTTTCGCCCTTTTATTTTATTTTATTTTATTTTTTTCATTTTTTTCATTTTTTTTTCATTTTTTTCTTCTTTTTTTCATTTTTTTCATTTTTTTTCTTTTTGAAGATATATAAGATAGTATATACATGTTGTTGTGATTGTGGCTCACATCTTCCTCTGGTTTCACGTCCGAAATCGGCTTAAACGCCTTCTATGAGTCGAGGATAAGCTTCCCATCCAATTTTCTTATAAATTGGCAAACAGGTCTTTTTGAGTCGATTCCCAAGACCGTAACGCTCTTGCTCATCCCCTCGAAGAGATTCCATAAACTAAGAAGTTCACGCTGCACAATTCCACAAGAATGCGTCTCAAGAGTCAATAAGATATTATCTAATGACTCCTTACTCAGTCCATTCTTGATGAAGAATATTTTATCTTCTCTGTTTACAGAAACCACCCCCAAAAAGTGACATCACGTGTTGCAATTCCATCGTGCACACTTGTAACAAACTTTCATTCTTTTTGCTCTTCTCCTTTTTGAAAATGAACTTTTACCGAGACCAGGCATGTATGGGACAAATGAATCTGAAGATTCACCAGCTAAACGAACCTTTGCTTCGATTATCCAGCGTATATCTTCTGGGATGCCCTTATACATTAACAATCTCAGTCTTTCACACCTAGCTTTATAGACTTTTGTTAGAGCATTTAGAGGGAGAGAAGGAAAATATTTTCTTAGATTTGAGAGAATGACATCCATTTTAAAAGGAGAAGAAATCAGTTATTATGGGAAACTGAAAAACAAACTGACTTGAGAGTCACGAAGTACCGTTATCCGCCATTTAACCGAGAACACAAAGAACTGCAAAAAGAAAGAAATAACATTAAAATAAATTCTACTCATAACAAGGATTAGAAAGAGAAATGGATTCTACCTCAACAACTTGATGTTCCAGAAATGGTTTGAGTCTTTGTCCATTGACCTTAAATACAATACCATCCCTAGGATTCTCAATGTCTATGGCCCCATAAGAATACACGTGTTTGACAATATAAGGACCAATCCACCTAGATCTCAATTTTCTAGGGAATAGGTGAAGACGAGAATTATAAAGCAGAACTTTTTGACTAATTTCAAAAGTTTTTCTCAAAATTGATTTGTCATGAAAAGCTTTTGTTCTAGCTTTATAAATCTTTGAGTTTTCATATGCATCATTTCTTAATTCCTCAAGTTCATTCAATTGCAATTTGCGTAACTTGGAAGCATCATCAAGACTTAAGTTGAAAGCTTTAATGGCCCAAAATGCTTTATGCTCCAATTCTACAGGCAAATGACAAGGTTTTCCATAAACTAACCGATAGGGAGACATGCCTAAAGATGTTTTAAAAGCAGTACGGTAAGCCCAAAGTGTATCGTTTAGTCTTAAAGACCAATCTTTACGATTTGGGTTAACTATTTTTTCCAAAATTTGTTTAATCTCCCTATTTGCTAATTCAACTTGTCCACTTGTCTGAGGATGATAAGGGGTTGCAATTTTGTGGGTAATGCAATATTTCTTCATTAAGGATTCAAATGGTTTATTGTAAAAATGTGTTCCCCCATCACTCATGATAGCTCGAGGAATTTCAAATCGACTCAAAACATTTTCTTTTAAAAATTTTAGAACAGTTTTATGATCATTGTGCCGACATGGAATCGCCTCAATCCATTTTGAGACATAATCAACTGCAACCAAAATGTACACAAATCCAAAAGATGATGGAAATGGACCCATGAAATCAATTCCCCAACAATCAAAATTTCAATGACAAGGATAGGGTTCAAAGGCATCATATTTATTTTAGAAATGGATCCCAATTTTTGACAACTCTCACAACTTTTGCAAAAAGTATAACTGTCCTTGAATAAAGTGGGCCAATAAAATCCACACTGCAAGATTTTCTCAGCTATTTTCTTTGAAAAAAATGACCTCCACATGCTTCTGAATGACAAAATTTAATGACACTACTTACCTCATTGTCAGGAACACATCTCTGAAAAATTTGATCTGGACAATATTTGAACAAATATGGGTCATCCCAAAAGAAAATTTTCACCTCAATCAAAAAACTTTTTTCTGTCTTGGTGTGTCTACTGAGGCGGCATCTTACCTGTTACAAGAAAATTGACAATGTTAGCAAATCAAGGCATGGAATTGACAGAAAATAAAAATTCATCGGGAAAAGAATCATTGATAAGTGTGCTATCAAAAGATGAGCCTGTTGTCAGCCTTGACAAATGATCTGCAACAACATTTTCGACTCCTTTCTTGTCTTTTATTGTGATGTTGAATTCTTGAAGCAACAAGATCCACCTTATCAACCTAGGTTTGGCATCCTGTTTAGACATTAAATATCTAACAGCAGCATGATCAGTGAAAACAACAGTGGAAGAACCAATTAAATAAGCCTGAAATTTGTCCAATGTAAAAATTTTACAGCAAGTAGTTCTTTTTCAGTAGTGGTGTAATTCATTTGTGCACTATTTAAAGTTCGACTTGCGTAATAAATTATATGAGGCTTACCTTCCTTTCTTTGGCCTAAAACAGCGCCAACAGCAAAATCACTAGCATCACACATCAACTCAAAAGGCAAAGACCAGTCAAGAGATTGCATGATACGAGCAGAAGTCAAAAAACCGATTAATTTTTCAAAAGATTTCTGACAATCTTGAGTCCAATCAAATGGTGTATCTTTTGTTAGAAGATTACATAAAGGTCTAGATATGGCACTAAAGTCCTTTACAAATCTTCTGTAAAATCCTGCATGTCCTAAAAAAGAACGAACTTCTCTGACTATTTTTGGGAAAGGCAAATGAGCAATTAAGTCAACTTTAGCTTTATCAACTTCAATTCCCTTAGAAGATATCACATGACCTAACACTATTCCTGAGGTAACCATGTAATGACATTTTTCCCAATTTAACACAAATCCTTTTTCTTCACATCTTTTAAGAACTTTTTCCAAATTATCAAGATAATTTTCAAAAGAATTTCAAAAAACTGTTAAATTATCCATGAAAACCTATAAATAATGCTCAATCATGTCACTGAAAATACTTAACATACATCTTTGAAAAGTTACCGAAGCATTACAAAGACCAAAAGACATTCTTCTATATGCAAAAGTGTCAAAGGGACAAGTAAAAGTGGTCTTTTCTTGATCCTCTAATGCAATTAGTATTTGATTATACCCTGAATAACCATCAAGAAAATAATAGTAGGGATGTCCTGCTACTCTTTCCAGAATCTGATCAAGAAATGGCAATGGAAAATGGTCTTTCCTAGTGGCTGCATTCAATTTTCTGAAATCAATACACATACACCAACTAGATGAGACTCGGGTAGGTATTAATTCTCCTTTTTCATTTTCAACCACAGTTATTCCAGATTTCTTAGGCAAAACTTGTGTAGGGCTTACCCACTGGCTATCAGAGATGGGATAGATAATTCCAACATCAAGTAATTTAAGAACTTCAGCTATAACTACCTCTTTCATGTGTGGATTTAATCTTCTTTGAGGTTGTTGAGATGTTTTAGCATTATCCTCTAAATGTATTCTATGTGTGCAGATTAATGGATTAATGCCTTTTATATCCTTTAATGTCCATCCAATTGCACTTTTATGCCTTTTAAGTACTTCTATCAACTTACCTTCTTGTTCTTTGGTCAGGGATGAGGAAATTACCACTAGAGAACTTTGTTCTTCTCCCAAAATTGTGTACTTCAACCCATCAGGTAATGGCTTCAGTTCCAGTGTGGGTACTTCTTCATGGGTATCATCATTCATGGATTTTAGCTCTTCGAATCTTGGCTTCCTTCCTTTGTATTCCATTTCCTGTGTACAGTCAAGCAAAGAGCATATTTCAGAAACATCATCATCTAATTGTGTAGCTGAATCAAATGAATTAATTAAATAGATTTCTAATGGGTCAGAAGAACTCCTGATTTGAAGATGATCATTTATAATGGCCTCAATCCCTTTAATCTCTTTTTTTTCATCATAAACTTCATGTGGTTGCTTGCACATGTTGAAAATATTAAGCTCCAGTGTCATATTTCTAAAAGTTAGCTTCACCACTCCATTTCTTCAATTTATCAAAGCATTAGATGTTGCTAAAAATGGGCAACCTAGAATAACAGGAACTGACTTAGAAATATCAACCATAGGTTCAGTTTCCAAGATAATAAAATCCACAGGATATATGAATTTATCAACTTGTACTAACACATCTTCTACTATTCCTTTTGGAATTTTAATTAATCTATCAGCAAGTAGAAGAGTTACAGAAGTTGGTTTTAACTCACTAAGGTTGAGTTGCTGATAAACTGAATATGGAAGTAAATTAACACTAGCACCAAGATCAAATAAAGCTCGTTCAATTTTATATTCTCCAATAATGCATAAAACTGTAGGATAACCAGGGTCTTTATATTTTAATTCATTATTGTTTTGAATAATGGAGCTTACCTGTTCAGTCAAAAATGCATTCTTTTTCACATTATGTTTCCTTTTAACAGTGCACAAGTCTTTCAAAAATTTGGCATAACAAGGAATCTGCTTGATAGCATCTAACAGAGGAATATTGACCTTCACTTGTTTAAAGATTTCAAAAATGTCACTGTTATGATTCACTTTACTTGAATTGTTTAATGCTTGAGGAAATGGGGGTGAAGACGAGGGTTTGATCTCCTTTTGGCTAGGTGGCTTATCAACTCCTTCCTCATATTTGGGAATTGACTCATAATCTTTCTCAAAAAGTTCAGGAATTTATTTTTCAACAACCTTTCCACTCCTAAGAGTTATCACTGAGTTGACTTGATCTATTTTTTGACTTTCTGAACTACCCTCATTTAGGCTAAACTGACCTTTGGGATTTGGTTGAGGTTGAGAGGGAAACTTTCCTTTCTCATGAATGGCAAGTGCAGAAGAAAGTTTAGCAAGAGTGTCTTTTATGTCAATCATGGCTTGATTATTTTGGCTATTGATGGCCTCTTGTTTTTCCATGAATGCATGCAATGTTCCTTCAAGGTTTTTCCTATATGGTGGGACATAGGGTGCATATCCTTGAGGATTTTGAGAATCTTGCTGTGCTTGAGGAGGTGGTGGTTGCATGAATTGTGGCTAGTTGCTATTCCTCCAACTGAAGTTCGGATGATTTCTCCATCCCGGATTATATGTATCTGAAAAAGAAGAAGTGAATGGCTTTTTAAAATTATTCATTGCATTTACTTGCTCATGCACAACTTCTTTAAAAACAGGAATTTTTGGACATTCATTTGTTGAGTGTCCTAATTCATCACAAATGCCACAAATTTCTTCATTTTACACAGATTTGATTTCTTTTACTTTCCCGGATTCCATGGCTTCAACCTTTCTAGCCAAACTAGCAAACCTTGCATTTAGATCTTCTTCTTGACTAAGATGATATTTTCCTTTACTAGAATTTTCAAGGTTAAATCTAATTGAATTTTTAGAAGGATTAGTACCATGCCAAGATTGAGAATTTTCAGTCAAATGGTCTAAATAGTCTAAAGCTTCTTCAGGTTCTTTATCAAGAAATTCACCATTGCACATTATTTCCACAAATTGTTTGGTTTCAGGTGTTAACCCTTCATAAAAGAAGCTTATAGTGCGCCATTTTTTAAAACCATGACGTGGGCAAGGATTCAACAAATATTTAAAACATTCCCAACTTTGAAAATATGCTTCATTGGAATTTTAGGAAAAATTTTAGATTTGTCTTTTCAAAGCATTGGTTTTATGTGTTGGAAAAAATTTCTTCAAAAACTCACCTTGCATTTCTTACCATGTGCCAATTGATCTTGGTTTCAAAGTGTTAAGCCAAGTTTTTGCTTTATCTTTCAAAGAAAAAGGAAATAATTTAAGCTTAACAACCTCTTCAGTGCAAGTTTGATCATGAAAAGTAGTACATTCTTCCTCAAATTCTTTTAGATGTAAATATGGGCTTTCAGATTCTAAACCATGGAAATTAGGAAGTAAAGAAATCATACTTGGCTTGAATCTAAAATTGTTGGCATTGAGTGGAAAGATAAAACATGATGGACTAGAATTTCCAGATGGTTGCAAATACTCACGCATGGTTCGCAACGGTTGATTTTCATGTTCATCATGCACACTTTCGTTTTCAGCCATTGTGCTTAATGTGTGTGATTGTGATTCAAACAAATCAATATGTAAAATACCTGGATTAACTCTAACCAAATGACCAGAATTTAAATCACGATACCAATTAAGCATAAACAAGTAACTTACAGTATAAAATAAAATGTACAAGCTAGCAGTATAAATCTTCCATTAAATATTAACAAAGGTGTGGTATAAACTAACCACCAAATAAGTTTAAAAGCATAAAAATTAAAAAGTTAGTATACAGATAAATTAAAATGTTAGAAGCAGAAAAAGTAAAAAGTTAGATAGCTGATAAAGTAAAAAGTTAGATAGTTAGTAAGAGAGTTAGTAAGTTAGTAAACAAAAAAAAATGACAGAAAATAAATACAAAAAATAAAGTACAGAAAAAAATAAAAGAGAGAGCCCGCTAAGTTAATATGTACAAGAAAATAAAATGGAGAATTACCCCACCTGTGCACGAAATTAAAATGCGAGAAAATAAAGTGCAGAAAGTAAATTTAAAATATGAAAATCGGAGAATCGGCAAGCCGATTTTTTGCTCCAATGAGAGAGGAGAGAAGAAGAAAGATTATTTCATTAATGATTAAAGATTATAGAGAAATTAGGGAGAGTTTCCCCCACAAGTTAGTATGCACAAAAATTAAAAAGGGATAGGTTCCCCCACTAGTTAGTATGTTAGTATATATACAAAATTTTCACACCAGAAATTCAGTCTTCAAATCAAGTTCCCCGGCAATGGCGCCAAAAACTTGATGCACAATTTTTAGTTTCAAACAAGTCTACAAACTTGATGCGGGATTAATTATTGCTTTGCGAACTCAAGTGCAGGTTGTCTCAAGTAATAAATTTCTCGAGAGTCCGAGGTCGATACACAGGGAATTGTTGAAGATTAATTAAGGTGAAGTAAATATTTTGTTACTATGGTAAAAATTATTTACTTGGGTTAAAAGATCCACTCTTGGTAAATAAAGTAAAGGTAATATTAATTTCTTTTATAACTCAATTAGAATCCTCGTAACATGGAGGTTCCAATCAGAAAATACAACATTAAAAGTCTTTTTAAAATAATATACGTAATTATATTATGTTTCCTAAAAATATTACCACCACTTATAAATGGGTTAAAGCATTCATTGTGCCAATATTTTGTTTACAACAAATCAAGAACTCCTCTTTACAAAGATGGTTTCTAAATTATAAGAAACAAATTATAATACGTATAATGGTTACTAGAAAATATAAATCATTTAAGCACAAGAGAAGAATAAATCTAACCTTACTTTATTACCAAGAGCTTCACCCTTTCACCCAAGTAAAATGAAACTTAGTTACTCATAGATAAGAAGAAAGAAAGAGAGAAGAAGAAGAAGAAGAACATGACTTTAATTTAGAACAAAGGAAAATTACTACAAGAAAACCTAGTAACAAAATGGCATCATTTTGATAACTAACACCTAACACCCTTAATGATCTGCCAAGGCCTCCTTTTATAGAGGTTTAGAGATACAAAATGACAAGGGGGCTAAATCATTAGTGGGTGGATGAGTGGAAAATGAGTGGAAAATGTCAAATGACTTTTGGTAAGTGAAAAATTATGGAGATTCCTTGTCTCCGAAATCATGCAGCTCTGAAGTCATTGCATTCGTCATTTTTGAACCAAGTGGTCTTCATAAAAGTTGTAGGCCTAGATCGTAATTTCAAATGGCTTTAGTTTGAGTCCAATATCATTTTTATAACTCCAGATACGTTCAAATTACTGTACACTACCCAGGCCCAGTCACAGCTCCTCTATTCTGACTTCCAAGCCCAATATCACCTTCAAGGAGTCCGATTCTGGAAAAGTGTTCAACATGAAAGTTGTAGATATGGGTCTTAACTATTTTGCATCCAAATTTTAGCCCATTTGACAACCTCTAGCCCGAAAATTGTGATGAACAGTACACGTAGGTTAAGCTATCAGGAAAAGCACTCTGGTTCTTGCTTCAACCCCAATTTAAGTTATCTACTCATGTGATTGGGCCTTTGAGGTCTTCATGAAAGTTATAGAAATCTCTCTTATCTTTCAAATGCCACTAGAATCACTCCAAAGACCACCTAAATCCCAAGATATAGCTCAAATACAGAAACAACGTAAGACGTAAATTATGTGAAAAAATTCAATTAAGTCTAATTTGAGTCCAAACTTACAAAACATAATCAAAATCAATCAATTAAGTACATGGAGAGTGTAAATGACTAAAAATGAAGGCTTATTAATGTATCAAATATGTGATCATTATGTGATAAAGGCAATAGAGTTATATTTGATTCTTCTTGTTGCATAATTGAGGGAAAGGATGATAAGCAAGTTAAGTTTGTTGGTCATAGAGTCAATAATATATATATGATTAGTCTCGATGATATCTCCTCAAATGATGCTAAATGCTTTATGAGTAAAGAAAATGATTCATGGTTATGGCATAGAAGAATTGCTCATATTCACATGGATCACTTAAACAAATTGGTTTCTAAAGAACTAGTAATTGGTCTTCCAAAGCTCAAATTTGAAAAGGACAAACTTTGTGATGCATGTCAAAAAGGGAAACAAGTAAAGGTCTCTTTTAAAACTAAAAACATAGCTTCAACTTCTAGACCTTTACAACTTTTGCACATGGATCTTTTTGGGCCCTCTAGAACTATGAGTTTTGGTGGGAAATACTATGCATTAGTGATTGTGGATGATTTTTCTAGGTTTACATGGACATTATTCTTAGCCCACAAAAATGATGCTTTTCAATCATTTAAAAAGCTTGCCAAAGTTATCCAAAACGAAAAAGGTTTTTGTATTGCATCCATAAGAAGTGACCATGGTGGTGAATTTGAAAATCATGAATTTGAAACTTTTTGTGATGAACATGGCATTGAGCATAATTTTTCTGCCCCTAGAATACCACAACAAAATGGTGTTGTAGAAAGGAAAAATCGATATTTAGAGGAAATGGCAAGAACTATACTTAATGAGGCCAACCTTCCTAAGTACTTTTGGGCGGATGCGGTTAACACCGCTTGTTATGTTATGAATAGAGCCCTAATAAGGCCAATTTTAAAGAAAATCCCATATGAATTGTACAAAGGAAAGAAACCAAATGTGTCACATTTTCATGTCTTTGGATGTAAATGCTTTGTTTTGAATAATGAAAAGGATAACTTGGAGAAGTTTGATGCAAAATCTGATGAGGGAATATTCATTGGTTATTCTATTCATAGTAAGGCCTTTAAAGTCTATAATAAACGAATTATGACCATAAAAGAGTCCATAAATATTGCATTTGATGAAACTAACCCAAATGAGCCAAGAAATGAGCTTATTGATGATGTTGCAGAAATCTTGGCAAAAACGCACTTGGAAAATCAAGAGAAAAAGTCCAAGAAGCAAGAAGAGAGACTCCTTGATCACTCATGGCAAAAAGATTCAGAAATCTTGGATCTACCCAAGGAATGGAGGACTTCAAGATATCATCCTCTCGATAAAGTGATAGGTGATGTATCAAAAGGGATAATCACTCGAAACTCACTTAGAGATGCATGTAATCACCTAGCCTTTGTCTCTCAAGTTGAACCTAAAGACATAAATAAGGCCATTAATGATGAGCATTGGATCTTAGCCATGCAAGAAAAACTAAACCAATTTTAGAGAAATCAAGTTTGGGAATTAGTTCCAAGGCCCAATGATCATCCTATAATTGGCACCAAATGGGTCTTTAGAAATAAACTTGATGAAACGGGCTTAATAATAAGAAACAAAGCTAGGCTTGTAGCTAAGGGATATAATCAAGAAGAAGGCATAGACTATGAAGAAACTTATGCTCCCGTAGCTAGGTTAGAGGCCATTAGAATGCTACTTGCATATGCTTGCATCATGGATTTCAAACTCTATCAAATGGATGTCAAAAGTACTTTTATAAATGGTTTTATACAAGAAGAGGTGTATGTAGAACAACCTCCTGGTTCTGAGGATTTTGAAATGCCCAACCATGTTTTTAAACTGAAAAAGGCCTTTTATGGCTTGAAACAAGCTCCTAGAGCTTGGTATGAAAGGTTGAGCAAATTCCTTTTAGAAAAAGGTTTTTCTAGAGGCAAAGTTGGCACTACCCTTTTCATAAAACATAAAATGCATGATATACTTCTAGTTCAAATTTATGTTGATGACATTATATTTGGAGCTACTAACAACTCTCTTTGTAAAGAATTTTTAAATATTATGCAAAGTGAGTTTGAAATGTCTATGATGGGTGAGCTCAACTTCTTCCTTGGTCTCCAAATCAAGCAAACAAGAGAAGAAACATTCATAAGTCAATCCAAGTATTGCAAGGAGCTGCTCAAGAAGTTTAGAATGGATAATACCAAGCATATGGCTACTCCTATGGGCACCTCTTGCTATTTGGACAAGGATGAAGGAGCTAAATCAGTAGAAATTACGAAATATAGAGGTATGATTGGTTCACTCCTTTATCTCACTGCAAGTAGGCCTGATATAATGTTTAATGTATGCATGTGTGCTAGATATCAAGCTAATCCTAAAGAATCACACCTAAGTGCTGTTAAAAGAATAATGAAATATCTAATAGGCACATCACAAATGGGTTTATGGTACCCTAAAGGTGCCTCATGTAGTCTTATTGGATATTCCGATTCTGATTTTGCTGGATGCAAAATGGATAGAAAGAGCACTAGTGGGACATGCCATTTGCTTGGAAGCTCACTATGTAACACCCCAAATTCTGACTATGTGAATAGTAATAGTAGAATTACACTGTTTTACATTTTCTGTGTGTTATAAAAATAGTTTGACTGTTCTGAGATCATATTTGATCATTTTGTATGATTTGCTCCGAGTCAAGAAAATAATAATTTTCTGACCGAAAAAAATCTTATTTTAATTAATTAGAGTTAGGGGATCTTACTAAACCTAATTCTGATTGATATAAATATTAATCTCGTAATTTTTAGAATTTAACTGTGCAATAAAATAATTTTATATTTTTATAATATTATTTTATTCAACAAGACTCTTGTCTCAAAAATAGTAGAAAAATTATTTGTGGACCCGAAAAGTTTATGGGGCCCACGTTTAGTGTAGCGATCAACGATCTTGTATGCAAAATCTAAACCAATAGGAAATGGTCAAAATAGATGGCTTGACTTTCTAAGCCAATTAGAAATAGTCAACAAAAGAAGCATTGACTTCTTTGTGAGCCATTGGATTTTAAAGCTTACTTTAGAAGCTTTAATCTTAGCCGTTGATCTAATCAATGGTGAGATTAGAAGGATAGTTTTATGACCAATTGATATCTACCCTAGATGTGATCTATGGCTAGAAATTAAAGATGAATCAAGGGTTAGGATTTAGTCAAAGATTGTAGGGTTGAAAATGGTTAGTAACCTAATTAAGCTTAATTCAATTAATCTAATTACTTAATTAGTAAACGAAATGAACTAGCTTAGTTATTAATTAATTATAATCTAAATACTAATTAGATATCCTAATATTAATTAAAGGTTATAATATGTGCTAATATATATTAAATTAATTAGATATATGATTAGTATATTAATTATAATTGGTTAGGATATTTAACCTAACTAA
Source organism: Ormosia semicastrata (assembly GCA_029884595.1). Lineage (NCBI taxonomy): Eukaryota > Viridiplantae > Streptophyta > Magnoliopsida > Fabales > Fabaceae > Ormosia > Ormosia semicastrata. The sequence continues at coordinate 47,531,409 of JAQQTO010000053.1, read as the reverse complement.
TTCTTTAATTAGTTAGCATATAATTAGGACTAATTTAGAAGCAATTAAACCATTAAAATGGAGGGGGGCTGCACGGTTTTGGGGGCTGCAACAAGGAGGCAAGTTGGCTTAAATCTACAAGGTTCAAGAACCATCCAACATGACAAAAGCCATGTGCACCAAGTGTGAACACTTTAGATATTTTAGCATGCAAATTCATTCACTCAACCTCACCTAAAGCCACTCACGGCAGCTGCACTTCTATTTCCATTTCACTTTTATTTCTTTCACTTATCATAAATCAAAGCATCTACTTTCTCTCCAAAAAGATATCAACAACCAAGCACAATTTTCTTTCTTTCTTTCTCTCCAACATTCGGCCAAGACTACTACATGTACTACCAAACTTCTATAATTTTTTCCTATATCATATTTCCTAAAGCCAAATACCATTCTAAGCATCTTTCATTCACAAAGTTTTCCCAAATTCCTACTCTATCTTGCCTAAAATTCCATTTCTTGCCTACTTACTTAAGGGTAAGTTTGGTTTCTATGGTTCAAAACTGAATTTTTAATTTTTCTAACCATGATTGTTCCATGGTTTTTCAATATTGTACCTTGTATGTGTTTTTACTAATTGTTTAAGAATTTTAGGGATTTGTTTGGTGGATTGCTCGGATTTGAAGGATAGGAGGAGAACTAACTGATTAAAATTGTCTACAAGAGGTAAGAGGGAGATTTAACCTCACCAACTGAGTTTTGGTGGTGTGAGGATGGTTTTGTACGGTGAAAAATCCATAAGGGTTCTTCACCGATTATTTGATTGTGTTTAAGATGTGTTTGATTGAGTTTTTATGCTTGCATGTGTGATTAAATGCTTAAAGTTTTGATATTCTATGTGTATGTGTAATTATGAAAGCATGAGATTGTATGTGTAAATTAGGATGTGAATAACATGATTAATTGATTGTATGTGTACTCCAAAGAGTATTGAGGCTTACGGCCATACAATGGAAAAAGAACCAAAGTCCTTACACTGATGAATTAAAATGAGAACTGAGACATTTAAATGAATCTGGGAAAAATTTGAGTGATGGTAAAATAAAATGATTTTATGAGTAGTAAAGAAAAGAAATGACGATTTTTGAAAACAATATCATTTACTGATTTTTAGAGGAGTTATACCACAAATTTTTATAAAAGAAGGACTAAATTATAAATTTTATCAAAATGAGGGGCCATAGTATAAATATTGATTTTTGAGGGGTCATAATGTAAATATTATTTTTAGAGGGGTCAAACTGTAAATATTTTATAAAAGAGGGATGATTTCATAAATATAAATTTGATGAGGGACTTTTTCGTAAATAATAATTTATGAGGGACTTTTCTATAAATATTAAATTTTGAAGGACTATTTTGTAAATATAGATGTTATGAGGGGTTGTTTCGTAAATATGAGTTTTTGAGGGACTAAAGTGCAAATATGGAAAATGAAGCTAATTTTGGTATTAAAATGAGAAAAATAGTATTTCCGATTTAAAACGTAAGAAAAATATTTACGCGATTGGAAAACGTTGAAAAGTTGCTACGCGAATTCGAAAAGGCGACAAAATTGAGTCGAAATTGAGAAAATGTGGAAATATTACCGCGCGATTAAAATACAGTAATTATACTGTTAGATTATTGAATGGGACCCGAATATGTGATATGAAATAGAAATGTGAATAGTGCATGGTACATGCATTGGAAAGGTCCGATGGACTGTACGAGGCTAGTTGCCTAAGAGAGACTACACCTCCTGAGTGGGTGTGATATGCGTAGTGTAAGTCACTCGTTGACCTTGGGGGCATTGGGGTGCGGGTTGCCTGCAATGAGCAGTTGGTAGCTCTTCTGTACCGTGGGTTAGACCGATGCAACACACCAATGATCCGGACCGAGACACTATCCTTAGTCAAGATCTGATAAAGACTGTCGTGTATATGCTGGATGTGCAAAACTGAGCACGTGGTCCAAGGCATGTTGGTACCGACACTTCTTTTCGATCACTCTCTTCGACTTGAGTTGTAGCTCCATGGAGTAAGAAATTGAGTCTGTGTACATACATATAATGATAGAGGGTATTATCGTAATTTTTGTTTATGATAATTGATTTATTGATTATTAATGATGACATGACTGTAATTATTGTGTATTACATATTTTGTGATGATATTGATGTTAGTGGCATAACTGTAATTATGGTATGATAACTGTATGAGATATTGTATGTGTTTATCTTCATTCCTTACCGGTATTGGCGTAGGTGATCTCACCTCTTTGCATGTATGTTTTGGTATTATTTATATTTGTTAAGACGTCGAGCAAGAAAAAGAGCAAGAAGTTGAGGAGGAGCAGATTCCTGTTGAGGACGTCGAGTTCGAAGAGATGCGGATGCCTACTTTCCTTGGCTACACCGGTGACATTCATTGGAGGAGATGAGGCATGGACTTTGTAGATTTAGAGGGAGAGAGTATCTATTATAGAGTTTAAAATATCTATTAGGCAGTATTGGGGAGCTTACTATCGTACTCCTAGTACGGTTAGTATTGTGTCATCTGCTCGGACACTTGTCCATAGAACTGCACCTCATGACGGATTCCTATGTACTGAGGAATCTGAGGAGGACCCATCTGAGGGTTCTTGTCTAGTAAGATTTGGGCTATATGTTAGTTTTAAATTAAAGTTTAAATAATTGGGAAGTCTAGTTTGTAAGATATCTAAGTGTGACAGTACTAAACGCTTGTATGTATATGTGATGTAAATTATTTGTGACAATGTTGTTATGTCTTTATTTTCTGTTAAGTTTATATTATTATCATTAAGAAATTTTATAACTCGTATTTATAATACAAGCGCAATTTTTAATTGAAGGGTAATTTGGTAATTAAGTAACACCAAGTGTAGCGCCCTAAGGAGGGTGTTACATTAGTTGGTATCAGAGCCCAAGTTAAAGTCTTTTGGGTTTGTGGTCAGGTCTGTCTTGTCTAAGTTGTGTGATTCTCTGTAATTGTTTTTCGAAAGAAAAACAATATTGTTTGAAGACTGACCTTCACTTTTCTTTGTGTTGTTCAGTCTGATTGATAGAGCGAAATGGCTGGATGCGGAAGAGGACGCATGAATGCGAGGGCAGCAGCTGGAAATGCCTGCGACGACAATCAGAATATGGCTGCAGCTGTAGCAGCAATGCAACGAATGGTCGAGGTTGTTGCACAGCAAAACCAAAGAGCACATGACGATGCTCAAAGCTTGTCAGAATTTCGGAGGAATAATCCACCGAAATTTCATGGAGAATTCGACCCAGAGAAGGCTGATATGTGGATAAAGGAATTGGAAAAGATATTTGAAGGCATAGGTTGTACTGATGAGCGGAAGCTTCCTTTCGCCACATTCGTGCTAGTCGGTGACGGAGAGGCTTGGTGGGCAGGAGCCCGGAGGTTAATCAAGTCCGAAGGGAGAGTTGTGACGTGGCGCTCTTTAGACAGAAGTTTACGGGAAAGTATTTCCCAACCAAGTGTTCGACATGCTAAGGAGATGGAGTTCCTTAGTCCGAGGCAAGGGCGATGATTTGTAAATGAGTACGCGACACGGTTCGAAAGCTTGTCTAAGTTTTCGAGGTACTTCCAAATGCATCCGGATGAGGAGTGGAAGTGTAGGAAGTTTGAAGAGGGTGAGGCTTGACATCAAGCGAGCTTTAGCAACCGTGGATATTGATCGCTTCCCAGGTATTGCTAGATAAGTACCGAAAGGTTGAGGAGATTGATCATCTTCGTGAGGCTAGAAATAAAAATTTTGGACCAGCACGGTTCCAAAGGGGAAGAGTAGCGGTGGCAACCGTTACCAGCAGAAACCATATACTAAACCAGCAGTAGGTCAAAATCGGCAACAATCGTTTGGGGGAAGCTCTAGTGGTAGTAGAGCAGTTTCGACTGGAACTTCTGCACTTAAATGTTTTAAGTATGGGAAAGGACATCTCACCAGGGACTATCAGCATAAGGGGGTGATTTGTTATCGATGTGGGAAGCCTGGACATTTCTCAAGGGAGTGTGATCAGCAAAAGGCGGAGCCATCAGTGGGCAATGTTCGTCCTGCAAGGCCACAGGCGGGTGGTCGAGTGTATACTATGAGCGGGGAGGAAGCCGCTAAATCCAAGGACTTGATAATGGAGGAGTGTGCTATTGAAGGTAATCCTTTAACAGTATTATATGATTCGGGAGCAACACATTCTTTCATTGCATGTGATTGTGTTGAGCGTTTGGGATTAACTGTGACTACATTGCCGTATGATTTGAGTGTTAGTACTCCTACTGATAAGCCTGTGATAACTACAAGAGTATGCTTGAATTGCCCTGTATCTGTTAGAGATAGAATCTTTCATGTGGATTTGATCTGTTTACCTCTTTCCAAGATTAATGTAATCTTAGGAATGGATTGGTTGTCTTCCAACCATATCTTGATAGACTGTTCGAATAAGACATTAGTTTTTCTTGAGATTAAGGATTCTAGATTCTTAACGGCTACTCAAATGGAGGCTTGTTTAAAGGAAGGAGATCAAGGGTACTTGTTGATGTCTTCTATGGAGATTCACTGTGAGGATATTTTAAAGGATATTTTCGTAGTGAATGAGTTTCCTGAAGTATTTCCTAAAGATATACCTGGAATACCGCCGGAAAGAGAGATTGAATTCTCTATTGATTTGGTACCTGGAGCTGGACCTATATCTATGGCGCCTTATCGAATGTCGCCAGTAGAGTTAGCAGAGCTTAAGAAGCAGTTAGAGGATTTGTTGGAGAAGTAGTTTGTGAGACCAAGTGTATCACCTTGGGGAGCTCCAGTATTGTTGGTAAAGAAGAAGGATGAGACTTCTCGTCTATGTGTAGACTACCGATAATTGAACAAGATTACGATCAAGAATAAATATCCACTACCAAGAATCGATGATTTGATGGATCAATTGCGAGGAGCTGCAATATTTTCTAAAATTGATTTACGTTCTGGTTATCACCAGATACGTGTGAAGGTGGAGGATATCCCGAAGACTGCGTTTCGGACACGATATGGGCATTACAAGTATCAAGTGATGCCTTTTGGTGTGACTAATGCACCTGCGATATTTATGGACTTCATGAATCGGATTTTCCGTTCATACTTGGATAAGTTTATTGTTGTCTTTATTGATGACATCTTGATTTATTCTCGAAGTCAGGAGGAACATGCTGAACATCTCAGAGTGGTTCTCCAGATTTTGAGGGAGAATAAGTTGTATGCCAAGTTGTCCAAATATGAGTTTTGGTTGAGCGAAGTACAATTCTTGGGGCATGTCATATCGGCAGATGGAATTGAAGTTGATGCTGCAAAGGTGGAGATGGTTATTGAATGGGATAGACCGAAGACTGTATCAGAGATCCGTAGTTTCATCGGATTGGCCGGTTACTATCGACGATTCATAGAAGGGTTTTCGAAGATTGCAGGACCTCTTACCCAACTTACACGAAAGAATAAACTGTTTATATGGACTGAAGCATGTGAGGAAAGTTTTCAGGAGTTGAAACGACGACTGACTACTTCACCGGTTTTGATTCTGCCTGATCTGAATGAACCTTTTGAGGTGTATTGTGATGCTTCCTATCAGGGATTGGGTTGTGTACTTATGCAAAACCGTAAGGTTGTGGCATATGCGTCGAGGCAGTTGAAAGTGCATGAGAGGAATTATCCGACTCATGACTTGGAGTTAGCAGCAGTGGTGTTTGCATTGAAGGTATGGAGACATTTTCTCTATGGGGCAACGTTCACTATTTTTAGTGACCATAAAAGTTTGAAGTATCTGTTTGACCAGAAAGAGTTGAACATGAGACAAAGACGTTGGCTCGAGTTTCTGAAATATTATGACTTTCAGTTACAGTATCATCCCGGGAAGGCAAATGTCGTAGCAGATGCTCTAAGTAGGAAAGCGCTTAATGCTTCTGTTATAATGATAAAGGAGAAGGAACTGATAGAAGAGTTTCGAGATATGCAATTATCTGTGAAGTTGACACCGGGAAAGATATGTTTGAACATGATCGTTATTTCGAATGACTTGATGGATAGAATACGAGAAGGACAAAACAGTGATCAGTATTTGCAAGAAGCGAAGGAAGCAAGAAGTCAAGGAGCGGAATTGGAATTCAGCGAAGGTGTTGATGGAATTTTGAAGTTCAAAGGGAGAGTTTGTGTACCAAACAATCTAGAACTGAGGAGATCAATTTTGGATGAAGCTCATTGAAGCAAATTGAGTATGCATCCAGGAGCCACGAAGATGTACCAAGATTTAAAATAGCTATATTGGTGGCAAGGGATGAAGAGGGATGTAGCAGAATATGTATCATCCTGTTTAATTTGTCAGAAGGCCAAAGTGGAACACCAGAGACCATCGGGAATGTTGTAACCTTTGCCTATTCCTGAGTGGAAATAGGATGACATAGTAATGGATTTCGTAACTGCACTGCCGAAGACTCGGAAGGGTCACAATTCTATATGGGTGATTATTGATCGGCTTACAAAGTCGGCACACTTTTTACCGATTAATATTAAGTACTCAATGGAGAAGTTGGCTCAAGTGTACATCAACGAAATTGTCAGACTTCATGGTGTACCATCCAGTATAATCTCTGATCGAGATCCACAATTTACATTGAGATTCTGGAACAGTTTGCAAGAAGCGATGGGAACGAAGCAACGTTTGAGTTCTGCTTACCATCCACAAACTGATGGTCAGTCAGAAAGGACGATTCAGTCATTGGAGGACTTGTTGAGGGCTTGTGTTCTAGAGCAAACTGGTTGTTGGGATGAATTTCTACCGTTGATAGAGTTCACCTACAACTATAGTTTCCATTCGAGCATAGGGATGGCACCCTATGAGGCATTATATGGGAGAATATGTAGAACGCCGTTGTGTTGGTACCATGATGGTGAACGTACTGTGGTAGGACCCGAGTTTGTGCAACAGACAACTGAGAAAGTGAAGATGATCCAAGATAAGATGAGGACGATACAGACGCGGCAAAAGAGTTATGCAGATAAAAGAAGAAGACCGCTAGAATTTGAAGAAGGTGGCCATGTATTTCTACGTGTGACGCCTATGACTGGAGTTGGACGAGTAATCAAGTCGAGGAAGCTTACTCCGAAGTTTATTGGACCGTATCAGATACTTCATCGGGTAGGTCCGGTAGCTTATCAGATTGCACTACCACCGTTCTTATCAAATCTCCATAATGTATTTCACGTATCACAACTACGAAAATATATTTCTGATCCGACTCATGTTATTAAGCCAGACACTGTACAACTAAAGGAGAATTTGACCTATGAGACATTTCCGACCAGAATTGAAGATCGAAGAGTTAAGCAACTTCGAGGAAAGGACATCGCTTTAGTTAAAGTGGTATGGAATGATGTAAGTGGTGAAGCTACATGGGAGTTGGAAGAGAAGATAAGAGAGCAGTATCCGTTTTTATTTTGAATATGTATGTCAAGTTTTGAGGACGAAACTTTATTTTAGAGGGGGAGAGTTGTAACACCCCAAATTCTCGACTATGTGAATAGTAATAGCGAGTCTACACTGCTTTTACATTTTCTCGTGTGTTATAAAAATAGTTTGACTGCGTTCGATATCATATTTGATCATTTTGTGTGATTTGCTCGAGTCAAGAAAAAATAATTTTCTCGACCTAGGAAAATCTTATTTTAATTAATTAGAAATTTGGGGGATCTTACTAAACCCAATTCTGATTGATATAAATATTAATCTCGTAATTTTTAGAATTTAACTGTGCAATAAAATAATTTTATATTTTTATAATATTATTTTATTCAACAGTACCTACTGTCTCAAAAATAGTAGAAAAATTATTTGTGGACCCGAAAAAGTTTGTGGGGCCCACGTTTAGTGTAGCAGTCAACGATGCTGACTGTACAGAAATCTAAACCAATAGGAAATGGTCAAAATAGATGGCTTGACTTTCTAAGCCAATTAGAAATAGTCAACAAAAGAAGCATTGACTTCTTTGTGAGCCATTGGATTTTAAAGCTTACTTTAGAAGCTTTAATCTTAGCCGTTGATCTAATCAATGGTGAGATTAGAAGGATAGTTTTATGACCAATTGATATCTACCCTAGATGTGATCTATGGCTAGAAATTAAAGATGAATCAAGGGTTAGGATTTAGTCAAAGATTGTAGGCTTGAAAATGGTTAGTAACCTAATTAAGCTTAATTCAATTAATCTAATTACTTAATTAGTAAACGAAATGAACTAGCTTAGTTATTAATTAATTATAATCTAAATACTAATTAGATATCCTAATATTAATTAAAGGTTATAATATGTGCTAATATATATTAAATTAATTAGATATATGATTAGTATATTAATTATAATTGGTTAGGATATTTAACCTAACTAATTCTTTAATTAGTTAGCATATAATTAGGACTAATTTAGAAGCAATTAAACCATTAAAATGGAGGGGGGCTGCACGGTTTTGGGGGCTGCAATAGGTAGGCAAGTTGGCTTAAATCTACAAGGTTCAAGAACCATCCAACATGACATAAGCCATGTGCACCAAGTGTGAACACTTTAGATATTTTAGCATGCAAATTCATTCACTCAACCTCACCTAAAGCCACTCACGGCAGCTGCACTTCTATTTCCATTTCACTTTTATTTCTTTCACTTATCACAAATCAAAGCATCTACTTTCTCTCCAAAAAGTTATCAACAACCAAGCACAATTTTCTTTCTTTCTTTCTCTCCAACATTCGGCCAAGACTACTACATGTACTACCAAACTTCTATAATTTTTTCCTATCATATTTCCTAAAGCCAAATACCATTCTAAGCATCTTTCATTCACAAAGTTTTCCCAAATTCCTACTCTATCTTGCCTAAAATTCCACTTCTTGCTTACTTACTTAAGGGTAAGTTTGGTTTCTATGGTTCAAAACTGAATTTTTAATTTTTCTAACCATGATTGTTCCATGGTTTTTCAATATTGTACCTTGTATGTGTTTTTACTAATTGTTTAAGAATTTTAGGGATTTGTTTGGTGGATTGCTCGGATTTGAAGGATAGGAGGAGAACTAACCGATTAAAATTGTCTACAAGAGGTAAGAGGGAGATTTAACCTCACCAACCGAGTTTTGGTGGTGTGAGGATGGTTTTGTACGGTGAAAAATCCATAAGGGTTCTTCACCGATTATTTGATTGTGTTTGAGATGTGTTTGATTGAGTTTTTATGCTTGCATGTGTGATTAAATCTTTAAAGTTTTGATATTCTGTGTGTATGTGTAATTATGAAAGCATGAGATTGTATGTGTAAATTAGGATGTGAATAACATGATTAATCGATTGTATGTGTACTCCAAAGAGTATTGAGGCTTACGGCCATACAATGGAAAAAGGACCAAAGTCCTTACACTGATGAATTAAAATGAGAACTGAGACATTTAAATGAATCTGGGAAAAATTTGAGTAATGGTAAAATAAAATGATTTTATGAGTAGTAAAGAAAAGAAATGACGATTTTTGAAAACAATACCATTTACTGATTTTTAGAGGAGTTATACTACAAATTTTTATAAAAGAAGGACTAAATTGCAAATTTTATCAAAATGAGGGGCCATAGTATAAATATTGATTTTTGAGGGGTCATAATGTAAATATTATTTTTAGAGGGGTCAAACTGTAAATATTTTATAAAAGAGGGATGATTTCGTAAATATAAATTTGATGAGGGACTTTTTCGTAAATAATAATTTATGAGGGACTTTTCTGTAAATATTAAATTTTGAAGGACTATTTTGTAAATATGGATGTTATGAGGGGTTGTTTCGTAAATATGAGTTTTTGAGGGACTAAAGTGCAAATATGGAAAATGAAGCTAATTTTGGTATTAAAATGAGAAAAATAGTATTTTCGATTTAAAACGTAAGAAAAATATTTACGCGATTGGAAAACGTTGAAAAGTCACTACGCGAATTCAAAAAGGCGACAGAATTGAGTTGAAATTGAGAAAATGTGGAAATATTACCGCGCAATTAAAATACAGTAATTATACTGTTAGATTATTGAATGGGACCCGAATATGTGATATGAAATAGAAATATGAATAGTGCATGGTACATGCATTGGAAAGGTCCGATGGACTGTATGAGGCTAGTTGCCTAGGAGAGACTACACCTCCTGAGTGGGTGTGATATGCGTAGTGTAAGTCACTCGTTGACCTTGGGGTCATTGGGGTGCGGGTTGCTGCAATGAGCGGCTTAGGTAGCTCTTACTCCGCACCGTGGGTTAGGCCCGACGCAACATACCAATGATCCGGACCGAGACACTATCCTTAATCAAGATCTGATAAAGACTGTCGTGTATATGCTGGATGTGCAAAACTGAGCACGTGGTCCAAGGCATGTTGGTACCGACACTTCTTTTCGATCACTCTCTCCGACTTGAGTTGTAGCTCCATGGAGTAGGAAATTGAGTCTGTGTGCATACATATAATGATAGAGGGTATTATCGTAATTTTTGTTTATGATAATTGATTTATTGATTTATTGATTATTAATGATGACATGACTGTAATTATTGTGTATTACATGTTTTGTGATGATATTGATGTTAGTGGCATAACTGTAATTATGGTATGATAACTGTATGAGATATTGTATGTGTTTATCTTCATTACTGCCATACTGGTATTGGCGTAGGTGATCTCACCTCTTTGCATGTATGTTTTGGTATTATTTATATTTGTTAAGACGTCGAGCAAGAAAAAGAGCAAGAAGTTGAGGAGGAGCAGATTCCTGTTGAGGACGTCGAGTTCTGAAGAGATGCAGATGCCTACTTTCCTTGGCTACCTGAAGCTGACATTCATTGGAGGAGATGAGGCATGGACTGTAGATTTAGAGGGAGAGAGTATCTATTATAGAGTTTAAAATATCTATTAGGCAGTATTGGGGAGCTTACTATCGTACTCCTAGTACGGTTAGTATTGTGTCATCTGCTCGGACACTTGTCCATAGAACTGCACCTCATGACGGATTCCTATGTACTGAGGAATCTGAGGAGGACCCATCTGAGGGTTCTGCTGTCTAGTAAGATTTGGGCTATATGTTAGTTTTAAATTAAAGTTTAAATAATTGGGAAGTCTAGTTTGTAAGATATCTAAGTGTGACAGTACTAAACGCTTGTATGTATATGTGATGTAAATTATTTGTGACAATGTTGTTATGTCTTTATTTTCTGTTAAGTTTATATTATTATCATTAAGAAATTTTATAACTCGTATTTATAATACAAGCGCAATTTTTAATTGAAGGGTAATTTGGTAATTAAGTAACACCAAGTGTGGCGCCCTAAGGAGGGTGTTACACACTAGTTTCTTGGCATAGCAAGAAACAAAATAGTGTGGCATTGTCTACAGCTGAAGCTGAATACGTTGCAGCCGGGAGTTGTTGTTCTCAAATCCTTTGGATAAAACAACAACTCTTGGACTATGGTCTTGAACTTGATCACATCCCCATAAGATGTGATAATACTAGTGCAATCAATTTGTCCAAAAATCCCATTTTGTATTCTAGGACTAAACATATTGAAATTAGACATCATTTCATTAGAGACCATGTTCAAAAGGGTGATTGTATGCTTGAGTTTGTAGAAACCACTAAGCAACTAGCTGACATTTTCACTAAACCCCTAGCAAAAGAAGCATTTTTCTATATAAGAAATGAACTTGGTAAATTGGATCAATCATGCATAAATTAACTACTTGCATAATCATAAAACCAATGCCTAAATTGTATTTTTCTGCATAATCATGCCATATTGCTGCACAATCTTTGAATTTTTCATCATATTTGAATCCAATACTAACTTGAGCGTCGGAGATTTCCCCTAAGTTGTTTTGCAGGTGCTCCCTCATGCCCTAGACTCCCAAGCAACTCAACATCCTCAAAATTTCACCAAAATTAGTGTAATTCTTGGTAAAAATGGTAATTTTGATCAATTATGTGAGTTGAATCATAATATGATTAGATTATATGTTTGAATGATGATTTGAATTGATCTAAGTTGCTTTGGAACTGATTAGAATGGATTAAAATTGATTATATGCTGATTGGAATGCAAAATCTGAGTTAAAGTGTGCTGGTAATCGATTACAATGCCTGTGTAATCGATTACACAGGTTCTGTCAAGCATGTAATCGATTACACATCTTTTGAAATCGATTATAATCAACTCAGAACTCAGGTAATCGATTACATCAACTATGTAATCGATTACAAGGTTCCCCAGAAGCGTGGTAATCGATTACACCAAAAATGTAATCGATTACATACCCACCAAAATGCATGTAATCGATTACACACCAAATGTAATCGATTACACAAGGTTTTTAAAAGATTTCTGACGCGCGTAGAACTCATTTTTCAGAACCTTTTCATCTTCTTCGTCCTCCTCCTCTGCTCCCACGCACCCCAAACCTCTTAATCTCTCATTTCTCCCTCAATTCTCCATCAAAATCCCTCATTTCACCTCTCTAATCTCAGAAAACTCCTCTCCACACAACCCATCTCTCAAAATCTCCTTACATCCCTCACTCAAATCTCCCCATCACCTCTCACGAACCCCATCCCCACTTCTCTGCCCTAATCTCGTCCCTCTCTCTCTCATCACTCATCCCCAACCACTTACCACTCATCCCTCTCTACTCCTTCTCATCAATGGCTGAATCCTCTCATCACTCAAAGCGCCCAAGAACAGGGGCTACCATTGGAGGGTCCTCTGGTGGTGCTTCCCACAACATCTCTGGCCTGGACCTCACGAGACACTTCTCCACAGTGAAGCGAGCTGAGTTGTTCCGGAAGAACTTCCAGCTTCGCAAGATCATCTCTCCCAGGTATCTTCCCATCACCTTCTGCGAGAGTGAACCTTTAGCGAGCTTTAGAACCATAGAAAATTTAGGCTTGCTAGGCTTCCTAAGTATAGAGAAGGCTATCTACCCAAACCTTGTGAGAGTCTTTTATGCCAATCTAAAATTTGAGGACAATTGCATAATCTCTGAAGTGAAAAAGCAACAAATAAGGATAACAATGGCTGAGTGGTATAGGCTAACAAAGCTCACTCCTGATGGAGCTCACTTCTGTGGGAATACAAATGTCTGGGGGCATGAGTTTGAGCATAAGGCTGCTCTTCTCTCATTAATTAGGACTGGCTACTACCCCCCTAGTGATCCTAAAAGAAGAATCATGGCCACTGGCCTTACTATGGAGAACAGGGTTCTCTACTACCTTTTGGTCCGAGGATTGATTCCCAGGGGAGGGAATTACTCCCAAGTCCTCAAGGATGAGGTGGTGGCCTTATGGGCAATGACCACCGGGCGACCGATAAACTAGGGTTACTACATTATAGAGCATATGCTGGATGTCAAGAAAAAGAAGAACTCTGCTCTCCCATTCGCCATATTGGTAACCACCATCCTAGAGCACTATCGCATTTCGCTGGCTGAAGAGTCTAAAGACACCAGCTCGAAGGGACCACAATCCATTGGCTTGCATACCTTGAAGAAGCTCCAGCTCTACAAAGTGGATGATAGGTGGCATTACATCGCTCATGGCACTTTTGGTTATATCCATTACGATCCGGATAGTGATGATGATAAGGAGGCTCAGCATCCTGCCCTTGCTCCTGCTCCCGCTCCAGCTACCCTTGACCTTCTGCTTCAAGAAATGCAAAATCTGAGCGCTCATGTTGACACTCGCATGGATTACCTTGAGCAGAAGATAGATCACCTTGAGCTGAGGATGGACTACTCAGATCAGGAGCTTGCCTCGATTCGATCCCTCTTGGGTGGACCTCCTATTCCTCCGAGTGCTGCTGCTGCACCTCCCACATCCTCTGCCTCTCCGGTTCCCCTGTCCTTCGCTGGTCCATCCGGCGTCCCTGCTGATGATGAGGAGCTTCTACACTCTGATGACGATCTTGAGCCCGGTGATGATAACGTTGATTTAGGAGACATTACTGTGGATCCAGACAGTGACAGCGAGGCCACTGATAGTAATCATGGCCTATTGCCTTGATGCTTTTTGTCTTGATGACTACCTTGTATTTATTTTGTTTTGACTCTGATTATATAACATTGGTATACATTTATGGTGTTTTTTGGTTATTGGCTACTGGTTGTGATAAGTTCCTTTGTACATGCTGATTAATGATATATGAACTTGTTTCTGCTTTGAATGTTTAGCCTTTTTGAAATATGATTGGACTGATTAATCTCTTTGGCGTTCCTGTTCTGGCAAAATTTGGGAACCATGAAATATAGCTGTTATGCTGTCCATTTTTTTAAAATGCTTATGTCTTTTTGATAATGCCAACGGGGGAGAAAATAAGAAAAAATGAAATGAAATCTAATTAAAGGTTGCATGAGTAATTAAGGTTGCATGAGTAATTCAAGGTTGCATGAGTACGGGGGAGTTATTGAGCTTTTGAGCTGTTAAGCTTTTCATATGCAAAATCTAACCCAATATCATGCATAAACTCTAGGGGAGCATTGCGCCTAAATGTCTATTATATACAAATGCAAAAACTCTTTCTTTTTCCTATGATCAGTTTGTTATCATCAAAAAGGGGGAGAATGTGAATGCTTATATCCCTAAAGCATGTCAAATAGCTTTTGATGATAACAAAGGCCAAAGTGAAGATCAAGTGCAAAAGAGAAGATCAAGCGTAATAGGAAAAATCAAGATCAAAGAAAGAAGAGGTTTATTTAGTTATAAGACTTAGAACATTAATGTTAAATGCTCTCAAGATTTCTCAAACGGTTTTTCAATATATGATTTCAAAATAAGTGAGAAATTTTAAAGTTAAACATGGCATTCAAGAAAACTTGAGTTTCAACCTTAAATCTAACACTCTTAAAAGGATTTATGTTTAATCAAGTGTCTTGAGGTGTTAGAAATGACTTACAAGCTTTATTGGACTTGAAAAATGTGTTCAAAAGCCAATATAATCAATTACATGATGTTTGTAATCGATTACACAGCAAACAGAGGCCTTGTAATCGATTACATGAACAATGTAATCGATTACAAGCAAAGTCAGAAGCCATGTAATCAATTACACAGAGCCCAGAAAGCCAAGAACACGTTGGAACAACAATGTAATTGATTACATATACTGCGTAATCGATTACACGCACCCTGACAATGTCCAACGGCTATATTAAATGCATGCCCAAAACACCCCAACGGCTCTATTAATTGAGAAACTTATAAATACCAAAGTTGGGTCTTTATTTGAGGTTGACCTTGAACTAAAAACTAATTATCAATACTTCCAAATGTGAATCAATCCTCAAATCCATTTATTGCTCTATTTTTTGTAAAAACGTGAAAAATCTTTGAGAGCATATTAGAGCTTCGATTTGTAATCATCTACTCTAGTGAAAGTTTCATTCAATCAATCTATATTGCTTTGTAAAGAGGGTGAGGCATCCCTTCAAAAGTGTAAAGGGTGAGGTATCCCTTAGTTAAATAGACTCAAGCTCCAAGGGTGAGGTATCCCAAAGTGTTGAGTGCTCAAAGTTGTAAAGGTTATCAAGCACCTATTGAAGCTTGAATAAATAGTGGAAAATCTCTAGCAGTTGCTTGAGGACTGGACGTAGATCATAAGTGGATTGGTGATCAAACCAGGATAAATCATTGTGTTTGTTTTCTCTAAACCCTTCTCTTTACATTGAGTACTGTTTTATTGATTTGCTTGTATATTGGTACCTTTAGCTATTGCATTCATAAGTGAAAGTGTTTATCTTTTATATCCAATCATCTCTAATCATTAATTAGCTTCAACGAAAATTGTTTATTAAACGATTTGCGAAAGATTTGTGAACTTAGCTTTCATACTCAATTCACCCCCTCTTTAGTATTGAGGCCACTTGGTAACCCTTGATCCTCTCTTTTATTAGAAGGGGCTCTCAGCGCCTTGGGATGGAGCGTTCTGGATCTTGGACATTACGGGTTTCAGATTTTAACATCTTTGTTGATGTTACGAACCCAAGTGTGAGCTCTCCAGGTTCTAGACCCAGGATGAAAACACACGATGGTTTCTTTATTCTCTTTTCTTCAAACAAGCGAGAGGGAGAATAATTCCAAGATTAGCTTAGCCATCTTGGTATTACTTCACTCATGACGTGCAGTATAAAGATCTGCCATGAAACTTGTACATAAATGTATGTCATCATTTATTATTATGATCTTTGTATGATTTTACTGTATTTTGGTTCTGGACAGACGATCCTTTGGACGGGATCCTTCAGGGGTTTTTAGACTTCTTTACCCTGATGATTTTCTTGAAGTAAAAAAAATAAAAAAAAAACTAAAAACTAAAAACTAAAAACTAAAAAAATAAAAACAAAAATAAAAATAAAAAAATAAAAAAAACTATGTTTCTTATTTTCAAAGTTTTCTGACAACAGCCAACCTACCCATATAGGAGCTATTATTTCTTTTTCTATTCTCTTCCCTATTTAAACACTCCATTTTCTTCACTTTTCTGCAACTCATAATCATTCAAAAAGAGTGTGAGTGTAGAAATGGAGGGAGCTTCTTCTTCTGTTCGTAGATTTACCAGTATCTGTGTATTTTATGGGACAAGTTATGGGAAGAGTTTAGAGTTTGTAAACGCAGTAAGCACTGTTGGTAAAACACTTGCTGCGAGGAACATTCATGTAGTATATGGGGGATGTGGCCTTGGGTTAATGGGGGCTGTATCAGTTTCTGCATTTGTAAGAGGTGGTCAAGTTTTAGGTGTCATTCTTGAACCTTTAACTCGAAGGAACATCGTTGGAAAGACAATTGGACTGGAAATTCAAGTATCATCTATGCATGGACGAATGAAGGCAATGTTTGAAAACTCTGATGCATTCATTGCCTTACCTAGTGGTTTTGGTACTTTGGAAGAAGTCTTTCAAATTGTCTCTTGGGCCCAACTGAACATCCACCATAAACCCATAGGTTTGTTGAATGTTAATAATTTCTTTGATAATTTGTTATCTTTTGTTGACCATGCTGTGGAACAAAAATTTGTCACACCTTCAGCAAGACGACTCTTTATCTCTGCTTCCACTGTTGATGAGTTGATTGATAAATTAGAAGCTTTTGTTTATGAACCTGATCCAGTAACAGCTCAGATAGATTGGTCCGAAGGAAGCGGTAAGGGAAGCAGTATGAAAAGAAATTCAGCCAAGACACTCTAACTATTTAAATCATTACAAGCTTTGATTTTATTTATCGTACTTTGTTTCTGTTTAAATTTGTGTGAGGTTTTTTTTTCAGTAATTGCAACAACAGGTACTATCTTCTATCCTTTACCTATCTATCTTTGACATTGAGGACAATGTTGTGATCTGGTTGGGAGGAAGGATAGTTGTGCAAAAAAAAAAATAGGAAATGTGTATATTAATATGTTTCTTGTGTTTATATGTTTGTCAATAACTTACTAAACCAGTTAAGGATGGCAGAGTAAGGAATAAATTTTATTCTTGAGACGCATCTTAGTTGGGGTAGATAACTAGTTTGTGTGGAAGTAGCAATTCAAATTCAGGGAAATTTGCATGATTGAGTTGATTGTCTTATTTCTTAAAAATCACATGCTTAGTTATGGATGTTGAATTGGTGGACTGAGAATGATAGAATTATGTCTTGTGAGATTTTGAGCCTATTGATGAATGGATTGAACATTTGTACCATTCTCTTCTTTCTCGTGTGCATTTCACCCATGGAATTATTACTCTAGAACTTGCTTTGATTCCTTTTGAGACTACATTTTCATATGCATACATAAATATGATTGAGGCATTTTTCTTGAAATAGCTACTTTAATCAAATAACCAGTCTTGCTTAGCAGCATATTGTCTCAATATGATATCAAACACTCTTATGACTTCTTGTAAATTCTCTTATTCCTGTCAACGTAAAGCATTGGAAATGACCTATTTCCCCTTGCTTAACCCCTTTGAGCTTATTGGACCATTCTTTGTTTCGCACTCATTATGTGTCTTAAATGAAAAATCATGTTCTTACTTAGCCTTAGGGAATAAGAGAACATTAGCTTTGTCATTGGATGAATTCTTGAACAAGTGTGGGGGTGTGTGTGCAGAATGGTTAAAAAATGCATATACGATGTTCTTTTTGTAAAAAAATCAAAAAAAATCAAAAAAATCAAAAAATCAAAAATAAAAAAAATGTAAAAAGAAAAAGAGTGTCAACAAGGCAATAAAGGAAATAAAAAGAATATGTAAAAGGAATTTGTATTAGGTGGAGTTGGGATGAACTTTCATGCTAGTTAATTGAACTCAGCTTTCATGTTCTTTTATTCTCTTTGGTATTTAACTTATCATATCTATATTACCTTCTCCTTTACCTTGACCCCATTACAACCTTTATTAAAGTCCTCATGATTTGTATGTGCATGTGTTCTGAGTAGTGGAGAAGTAGAAGATAAGCAAACTTATGGTAGTGCAATTTTCATAGGTTGAATTGAGTGAAATACCTACCTTTTAAACACTAGAGGAATTGAGAGTGAATCTTGTGAAGATCTATCATTCTTGACTTATGCTTTTCAATTGAAGTTTCCTTGCTTGTTGGTTTGAGATGTGAAGATATGTTACCTCATGAATGTTTTGATTACTTGAATGATTAGTTGCTCTTCATTTTTAAATATTATTAGAAATTGAGTCTTTTAGAGTGTTTAACTTTTGAGTCTGTTTCGTTTTTTTTAGTTTTGGTCTTGTGTGTTTTGCCCAGGAGTGTGAAAAGTTAAATATGAGAAAAGTTGATGATCACATATTTGATACATTAATAAGCCTTAATATTTAGTTATTTACACTCTCCATGTACTTAATTGATTGAGTTTGATTATGTTTTGTAAGTTTGGACTCAAATTGGACTTAATTGAATTTTTCAGCATAATTTACGTCTTATATTATTTCTATATTTTGGCTATATCTTGGGATGTATGTGGCCAAATGAGGTGAATCTAGTGGCATTTTAAAGATAAGAGAGAGCTTTATAACTTTCATGAAGACCTCAAAGGTCCAATCACAAGAGTAGATAACTCAAATTGGGGTTGAAGGAAGAACTAGAGTGCTATTCCTGACAGCTTGACCTATGTGTACTATTCATGCCATATTTCGGGATATAATTTGTCAAATGGGCTGAAATTTTAATTCTAAATAGTTGAGACCTATATCTAAAATTTCATGTTGAACACTTTTCCAGAATCGGAGGCCTAATGGGTGATATTGGGATTGTAAGTCAGAATAAAGGAACTGTGACTGGGCCTGAGCAGTGTGCAGTAATTTGAATGTATCTGAAGTTATAGAAATGATATTGGACTCAAACTAAAGCCATTTGAAAGCTAAGATCCAGGCTTACAACTTTCATGAAGATCATATTTGCTTATTCTAACGTATTCAATGACTTTAAAGCTAAATGATTTTTGAGATAAGAAATCTCTATAATTTTTCACTTACCAAAAGTCATTTGGCATTTTCCACTCATTTTCCACTCATCCACTCACTAATGACTTAGCCCCCTTATCATTTTGTATCTCGAATCCTCTATAAAAGGGAGCCTTGGTAGATTATTAAGGGTGTTAGGTGTTAGGTACCAAAATGATGCTAGTTTGTTACTAGGTTTTCTTGTAGTAATTTTCCTTTGTTCTAAAATGAAGTAATATTCTTTTTCTTTTTCTTCTCTCTTTCTTTCTTCTTATCTATGAGTAACTAAGTTTCATTTTGCTTGGGTGAAAGAGTGAAACTTTTAGTAATGAAATAAGGTTAGATTAATTTCTCTCTTATGCTTAAATGATATATTTTCAAGTGATCATTATACGTATTGTATTTTGTTTCTAATTAATTTAGAAACCCTCCTTGTAAAGTGGAGTTATTGATTTGTTGTAGATAAGAGATTGGTACAATGAATACTTTAACCCATTTACAAGTGATAGTGTTATAAACTTTCCTTATAAAGTGGAGATCTTGATTTGTTGTACATAAGATTTTCACACAATGAATGCTTGATCCCATTTATGAGTGGTGGTGTTAATAAATTATTAAAGGAATCATAATATAATTACGTATATAATTTTTAATAAACTTTGAACATTGCATTTTTCGATTGGAACATCCGTTATGTGTGGATTCTAATTGAGTTATAAAAGATTTAATCTTATCCTTAATTTATTTACCAAGAGTGGATCTCCTAGCCCAAGTAATTCCTTTTTATTTGTGACTAAGTTTTTATCACCTTTATTATTGTAACAAAATATTTTCCTTACATCAAATAAATTTTTCTTCATCAATTTCCTGTGGATCGACCTCGGACTCCCGAGAAATTTATTACTTGAGATAACCTGCACTTGCATTTGCAACATTTAATTGTGCATCAACTAGTCCTTTTATTGTTAAACATGTGTAATCTCATGGGGCCATAGACATTGAGAACCTTAGGAATGGTAATGTATTTAAGGTCAATGGATAAAGACTCAAACCATTTCTAGAACATCAAGTTATTGAGGTAGAATCCATCTCCCTTTCTAAGCCTTGTTATGAGTAAAATTTATTTTAATTTTGTTTCTTTCTTTTTGCATTTCTTTGTGTTCCCGGTTATGTGGCGGATAACGGTACTCCGTGAGTCTTAAGTCGATTTATTTTTCAGTTTCCCATAATAACTAATTTCTTCTCCTTTTAAAATGGATGTCATTCTCTCAAATTTAAGAAAACATTTCCTTTCTCTCCCTCTAAATGCTCTAACAAAAATGTACGCAACTATGTATGAAAGACTGAGACTGTTAATGTATAAGGGCATCCCAGAAGATATACGCTGGATAATCGAAGCAAATGTTTGTTTAGCTGGTGAATCTTCAGATTCATTTGTCCCATACATGCCAGGTCTCGGTAAAAGTTTATATTCAAAAAGGAGAAGAGCAAAAAGAATGAAAGTTTGTTACAAATGTACGAAATGGAATTGTAATACGCGATGTAGTTCTTTGGGAATAGTTTTCATAAACAGAGAAGATAAAATTTTCTTCATTAAGAATGGACTGAGTAAGGAGTCATTAGATAATTTTTTATTGACTCTTGAGACGCATTCTTATGGATATGTGCAGCGTGAACTTCTTAGTTTGTGGAATCTCTTTAGGGATGAGCAAGAGCGTTACAGTCTTGGGAATCTGACTCAAAAAGACCTTGTTTGCCAATTTATAAGAAAATTGAATGAGAAGCTTATCCTTGACTCATAGAAGGCATTTAAGTCTTTACTGTAACACCCCAAATTTCGTATCTCTTAAATAGTAATTTTGACAGTTAACAGAATTTTACTATTTAGTAATTTCTGAATACTGTAAAATTATTTTGTTTATTCCGTCAGCGTATTTGATCGTTTTGAGTGATTTACTCCGTGTCAGGAAAATAAAAATTTTTGGGCCGGAGAAAACTTTACGTAATTTAAATTTTACCGTTAGGTAATTATTTTACGTAATCTGATTTGATATTTGTGTATTTTTTAATTTTTGTGATTTTATGGATGATTATGAAAATTTTTACTGTTTGTGGGCCTAGGGGGGTGTATGTGGGCCCGGGTGACCTTACGTGGGCCTAGGTGGGTCCCACAAAGTGAAAATTTTTCTACGCATAGAAAAATTTGTACTGTTTAGACTGAGACAGGGGATCTTACTAAACCTGAATCCGGAAACAGCTTTTAGAAATTTTCTTGTATTGTGTTTAGTCATACATTTAATTATCCGATAAAAATACAAAAAATATATTCTTTCGAGGTTTTAGTAAATAAAAAATAGAAATTATATTGTTTAAGTCAACATTGGTGGTTTGGATATCCACCATTGATTTAATTAACGGTGGAGACTTGATCTTGATTTAATCAACGGTTGAGAAATAAATAAAAAAACATTGGATGTTAACCATTGATCTAATCAATGGTAGAGATTTAATCTAGACAAGCTTAATAAGAAAGGCTTCAATATCAACCGTAGATTTAATCAACGGTGTAGAATTGGTCTTGTAAAGTAACAAGGACCATTTATAACCATTGGATTTAGATTAAATCAAGGGTGGAGATTTAGTCTTAAAAAGTGAAAAAGACCATTTATGACCATTGGATGAAGAATTAATCAAGGGTGGAGATTTGATCTTAAAAAGTAGCAAAGACTAATTATGACCCTTAGATTTAAAGTTTGAAGGAGCAATCTTGACCCTTTATTTTGGAGACACATATAATGGTTAGAATTTAAAGGAAAAAGATTTAATGGCCTAGATTAAGTCTTCTAAATCAAAAGTCTACCTAAATCCTAACCATTGAATTAATCAATGGCTAGAAATGCTCTAGATGGTGACTAATAATGATGACAACTTCATGAATGCATTAGGAAGAGGGGGGACGGTTTTGGAGAATGCATAGGAAGAAGGAGACAATTTTGAGTAGCCTTTTTAGGCCAAAGAAAAAGTTTGAAGACCATTAATTTCCTATCTTGATCAATCTTCATCATTCATTGATTTTCCAAAAGCAAGACTTAGCAAAATATATTCTCTTCTTTCTCTCCATATGAGCTACGGCCATGCACTCCAAAGAAGACCAAAATTTTTGGTTTCTATCATTTTTATCATAATTGCTTTCTATTCATCATCTTCTCCAAAGCAAAATACAAAAAAAAGCTCTATTTTCTTCTCCAAGAAATACCATTCGGTCAATACCTAGAAACCATGTCTCCAAACTTCTAAAATTTCATCTAAACACATTTCCTAAACCTAAACACCATTCTAAGAATATCTCTAGTTATGAGTTTTCCCAAAATCATTCATCTTGAGCTTCAAATCCAAGCTTCAAGTTTCTATCAAAAATCAAAAATTCCATCTTTGTGCTTCAAGAGAAACCATTCGGTCAAGACACCTAAAACCACTCTCCAATCTCTTTTAATTTCATCCAACCATAGATCTTGAATCTACATGATATTCTAAGCAACTTTCATGTTGGAGATTTTCTCTAAATCATTCATCTTCATGGACTTTCTTCAAGATCAAAGTTATTGGGTTTTTGAGGTGAAGTATAAGAAGACTTCATTTCTCCTCTTCTTTTTCATGATCTAAATTATGTTTGATCCATGGTTCCTCTTAATCAAGCTTAGTATACTAATTTCTATATATTTTGTTTTGTATTTGAGAAGCCCTTTGTGGTGAAGGACTTGGAAAAAGAAGCAAAACAAGGAGTTTTTGAGGATCTTCAAGAGGTAAGAGGGAGATCCATCTCACCAACCAAGCTTGGTGGTGAGAGATGGTCTTATATTTGATGGATGGTGAATCCATGTGAGGATTCATATCCATGGTAATGTAATAATTTATATGTGTTTATGAGCTTTGATTAATTGCCTATGCTTAATATATACTTTGCATGAGTTTATGATTTTGATGGTATGCTTATACTATGCATGATGATAATATAGCATGCTTTTGATATATATATATGATGTGTATGTATGTGTATGCCATGATTTGGTGATGGAAAGAAAATTAATTTTGGTCCCAATGGCCAGTTTTGATGCCCTTGATTAGGGTTCATATTAAAAATTTTCAAGAACAAGGGAATTAATTTTTGGTCCCTAGAAACATGGTGAATATCGGTTAAGACACCTCAAGATAGGTGTTCATAAATGTATATTTTCATGAATGATGAAAATGGATG
Organism: Ormosia semicastrata; assembly: GCA_029884595.1. Lineage (NCBI taxonomy): Eukaryota > Viridiplantae > Streptophyta > Magnoliopsida > Fabales > Fabaceae > Ormosia > Ormosia semicastrata. Next base: position 47,507,605 of record JAQQTO010000053.1, on the reverse strand, counting down.
TTTAGAAAAATAAGAAAAATAAACAAAGAGTTTATTTTTCAAAGAGTACAAGAACATAGTTTTTGAGGAATTTTTATTGATTTATTTTGTGTACAAAGTTTCTAAGTATTTTACAAAACATGAGATTTAAATGAAAATAGCAATGATGATTTTAAGGATTTGCAAAGAAAGTGAAAAAAAGATTTGCAAAGAAAATAAAAATGAATTTGAACAAATGGGTTTGGTTTTATAACCATAAGTCTTGCGGTTTTGAAAACAAAATTTTTAATGGTTTTGTTTGTGTAAAACCATATCAATTTAGAAGGAAAAATATTTGATGGTTTCAATAGTCATGTCCATGTTTTTGAAGGCTTGTAATGCATTGATTTTGATGAAACAAAGTAATTCTCCAAGTGGAAATATAATTAATTTAATACGAAGAAATTGAAAAGTGAATCAAAGTATTTTAGCATTAGAGAAATGAATTTTTATGTAAATGGAAAAGAGAGGTTGCAAGTGAGCCTCAATTTGTTTTAAAAAGAATTTATTAAAATCTCGTTGGATTTTGGAAAGCATTAGTAATTTTTAAAGTTAGAAACATTGATTTAATTCAATGGAATTGTGAATTTGTGAAATATACTATGAAAAAGGATTTTTTTGAATAAGAAGATATATTAAAAGAAGTAGAAAGTTATATAATTTTGAGGAAGGTTGATTTGAAAATAAATTGGGAAAAATGGAGAATATAATGGTATTTTAAAAATTTACTAACGTATAACTTATTTTTGAGTTTTGAAGTACGTTAGAAAATGCTAAGTTTTGAAACGTTGATTTATATCAATAGAAAAGTGATTTTGTGAATTATATTTTAGAAAATGATTTCTTGAATTAAGATTGATTTATTTAAGTCCAAAATAATGTTTGGAATATTGAGGAATATTTTACGTAATTGTAAAATGTTGAAAAATATTTTACGTGTCTTAAAAATGATTTGAAATACAGTAAAATATTTCTACGCAATTTGAAAAATGTTAAAATATTTCTACGCGATTTGGAAAGCGTTTAAATATTTTACATTATTAAAAATATTATTGAAAAATCACTACGTGATTAAATAATGATAGAATATTTTTACGTAATTGTGAAAATGACAGAAAATCTTATGTGATTTGGAAAGTGTTTTAAATATTTTGAGAATGATGGAAAATGATTTACGCAACTTAAAAGAATGATTTTTTAGTTATGCGATTTTGAAAACGGTGGAAAATTGTTACGCAATTTGAGAAACGTATATTTTTATGTGATTGAGAAAAACATTGAAAAATTAAATACGTGATTTAAAAGTGCAACAGAAGTGTTGCGATTTTTGAAATATAACTTAAAATGTTACAAAATTTTAAAAACGTAAAAGAAGTGTTATGATATTGTGAAAATATAACAGAAACGTTTTGGAATTGTGAAAACATGATAGAAATGTTTTGGAATTGTGAAAACGAAATGGAAATGTTGCGCAATTTTATGAAAATACGATGAAAGAGTTTTATAACTATGAAAATGTGATAATATGATTTTCCTGTTGAAAATACAGTATAAATATTGTAGAACTAGTATATGGATGCTGTGTGAGAAAATGACATGTTTTGCCTATGATTGGCATTTGGTGCATTATACATGCATTGGAAAGATATGTCTGTGATTGGATTTGGTGCATTATACGTGCATTGGAAAAATATGCGTTGAAGCATATGATTACATTGAACAAATGAAATTGAAAAGATTTGGCCCTTTGGGGTTGGACTTGCACTGATATATTCGTGCATTGTATAAAATATAGCTAATAGCTATTATGGCCCTTGTGGTTGAAGAGGGAATGAGAATTGATAGTGATGTCTATGATGGATCTTGGGGGCGTCAAGGTGCGGCGGTCGACCAGTGGACAGTTGGCGAGTACCCTGTGTCACTTGGCGATGCAGTCCGTTGCAACGCATTGACGATACCCGACAAGAACACGATTCTTTTCAACGACTGGGAGATTGTCTTTGGGCTAAGGCTGACAATTAACCAGAGCATTCTTCTCGAAATTATGAAAACCTCCATGGAGTTATTTTTGATAAATCGAGTCTTTGTGCATATGCATAAATCGAGCATTTATATCTGTATGATATATTAATTGAGGAATGTTGGCTATGACACCTGTTTTGAGTACTTGGATGATGATTGAACTGATAAATGATTAGATGATGATAGTTGATTAATGCTGATAGCATGATTATGGTATGATCTATCTGTATGATATTACTGTTTGTGTTATCTCTGTGCTGCTATGTTGATATTGGTGTAGGTGATCTCACCTCTTTTTTATATTGTTTTGCTTTGTCTATATTGTTAAAATTATACAGTAGAAAGAATGAGTTGTCTTAGACATAACGAGTGGTAGATACTCAGAGATTGATGGAAACATTGAAAAGTGGCTGTCTCAAGTTCAAAGATGTGCCGGGTAGACAAGGAGTAAAGTTCTGATGCATCAAGTTGCTACAAGAGAAGGAACGAGTATGTTAAGGTTTAATGTTAGTGTTGTACCGTACTATTAAGTAGGACCCGTCATGGGGTTTGCTACTGTTAAAAAAAATAAGTCTGTTAATTTTATATTTCGTTTTAAATTGTGATATTAATTGGTGTCAATATTGCATAATGAATAGTTAAAACATGATTTTTAATATTACCTAATATTTTCAGTAAATTTACGTTTCAGTAAAGAAGAAATTATGAAACCCATCTTTTATAACTCAAACTTTGTGTGAACTTATTTTCAGATTATAAGTCGGGAGTCGGAAATGTGATGCCCTAAGGAGGGTGTTACATTTACTGGACGTAAAACCAGAGGAAGATATGAGTCACAATCACAATGTATATATTATCTTGTACATCTTCAAAAGAAATAAAAAGAAAAGAAAAAAAAAAAAAAAAAAAAAGAAAAGAAAAGAATAAAAAAAGTGTGAAACTTCAGTTGTACTTGGTCTTTAATTAGATTAGGAGCCCTTGCTAGTGGCAGACTCGTCATTGACTTAGGTGGACCTTTGCACGTCGGTCCGTAAATAAGGTTCGTGTCCATGCTCTGTAGAGAGCCGCACTCCACAACACAATGTTCACCATCTAGGCACTGTGGAGTTGATGGACAGGTAAAAGTGTCTTACTTTGGTTATTAGTGAAAAGTAACCCGCGGTTGCGAAACCGTATGAGGCATCTGAGCTTGATCCTCTGTTTTATTAGAAGGGGCTCTCAGCACCCTAGGATGAGGCGTTTTGGATCTTGAACATTGCGGGTTTCAGATTTTAGCATCTTTGTTGATGTTATGAACCTAAGTGTGAGCTCTCTAGGTTCTAGACCCAGGATGGAAACCCACGATGGTTTCTTTATTCTCTTTTCTTCAAATAAGCGGGAGGGAGAAGAATTCCAAGATTACCTGAGCTGTCTTGGTATTACTGCACTCATGACGCGTAGTATAAAGATCTACTATGAAACCTATACACAAAGGTATATCATCATTTGTTATTATTATTTTATCTTTGTATAATTTTATTGTATTTTGGTTTTGGACAGACGATCCTTTTGGCGTAATCCTTCAGGGGTTTCTAAACTTCTTTACCCTGATGGTTTTCTTGAAGTCTAAAAAAAATAAAAAAATAAAAAAAAAAATTAAAAAATTTTAAAAAATTATTAAAAAAAAAGTTTCTTAAATTCAAACATTTCTAACAACAATCAACCTACCCATATAGGAGCTATTATTACTTTTTCTATTCTTTTCCCTATTTAAACACTTCATTTTCTTCATTTTCCTGTAACTCATAATCATTCAAAAAGAGTGTAAGTGTAGACATGGAGGCAGCTTCTTTTTCAGTTCGTAAATTTACTAGTATCTGTGTATTTTGTGGGACAAGTTATGAGAAGGGTTTAGAGTTTGTAAACATAGCAAGTACTTTGGTAGAACACTTGTTGCGAGAAACATTCGTGTAGTATATGGGGGAGGTAGCATTGGGTTAATGGGGGCTGTATCACTTTCTGCATATATAAGAGGTGATCAAGTTTTAGGTATCATTCCTGAACCTTTAACTCAAAGGAACATCATTGGACAGACAATTGGGGTGAAAATTTAATTATCATCTATGCATGGACGAATGAGGACAATGCTTGAAAACTCTTATGCACTCATTACTTTATTGAGTGGTTTTGATACTTTGGAAGAAGTTTTTCAAATTATCTCTTAGGCCCAACTGAACATCCACCATAAACCTATAGGTTTGTTGAATGTTAATAATTTCTTTGATAATTTGTTATCTTTTGTTGACCATGCTGTGGAACAGAACTTTATCACACCTTCGGCAAGACGATTCCTTATATCTACTTTTATTATTGATGAATTAATTGATAAATTATAAGCTTTTGTTTATGAACCTGAACCAGTAATAGCTCAGATAGATTGGTCAGAAGGCAGCAGCAAGAGAGGCAACAAGGAACAAGAGTATGATCTGACACTTCATCTATAACTTTCTTTTATCTTTAGTTTTATTTATCATACTTTGTTTCTGTTATAATTTGTGTAAGGTTTCTTTTTTCAGTAATTGCAACAACAAGTACTATCTTCTATCCTTTACCTATCTATATTTTGACATTGAGGACAATGTTATGATCTGATTGGGGGGAAGGATAGTTGTGTAAAAAAAAATTAGAAAGTGCGTTTGTTAATATGTTTGTTATGTTTACATATTTGTCAGTAATTTATTAATAACAAAAGTAATTAAGGATGGCAGAGTAAGAAGTAAAGTATTTACTCTTGAGATGCATCATAATTGGTGGCAAAGTAAAGAGTAATTGGGTAGACAACTAATTTGTGTGGAAGTAGCAATTCAAATTCAAAAAAATTTATATGATTGAGTAAATTATCTTTTTTCTTAAAATTTACATGCTTGGTTATGAATGTTGAATTAGTAAACTGAGAATGATAGAATTATGCCTTGTGAGATTTTGAGCCTATTAATGAATGGATTGAACATTTGTACCATTCTCTTCTTTCTTGTGTGAATTTCACTCATGGAATTGTTACTCTAGAACTTGCTTTAATTCTTTTTGAGACTACATTTTCATATGCATACATAAATATGATTGAGGCATTTTTCTTGAAATAGCTACTTTAACTAAATAGGCAGCCTTGCTTAGCAGCATATTGTCTCAATATGATATCAAGCACTCTTATGACTTCTTGGAAATTCTCTAATTCCTAATATGATATTAAGCACTCTTATGACTTCTTGTAAATTCTCTGATTCCTGCTAACGTAAAGCATTAGAAATGGCTTATTTCTCCTAACTTAACCCTATTGAGCTTATTTGACCATTCTTAGTTTCGAACTCATTATGTGCCTTAAATGAAAAACTATGTTCTTACCTGGCCTTAGGGAATAAGAGAACATTAACTTTGCCATTGGATGAGTTCTTGAACAAGTGTGGGGGTGTGTATATAGAATGGTTGGGAAAAAATTGTTTAAATGTATATATTATGTTCATCTTTCAAAAACAAAAAAAAAATAAAAAAAATTGTGTAAAGAAAGGTCAACAAGGCAATAAAGGAAAGGAAAAGAATATGTAAAGGGAATTTGTATTAGGTGGAGTTGGGATGAACTTTCATGCTTGTTAATTAAACTCAGCTCTCATGTTCTTTTCTCTTTGGTATTTAACTTGTCATATCCATATTACCTTCTCCTTTATCTTGACCCCATTACAACCTTGAATAAAGTTCTCATGATTTGTATGTGCATGTGTTCTGAGTAGTGGAGAAGTAGAACATAAGTAAGCTTATAGTAGTGCAATTTTCATGGGTTGAATTGAGTGAAATATCTACCTTTTAAACACTTGCGGGATTGAGAGTGAATCTCGTGAAGATCTATCATTCTTGACTCATGCTTTTTAATTGAAGTTCCCTTGCTTGTTAGTTTGAGATGTGAAGAAACATTACCTCATAAATGTTTTGATTACTTGAATGATTGGTTGCTCTTCATTCTTAAATATTATTATAAATTAAGTCTGTGTCTTTTTTTTCCCTAGTTTTAGTCTAATGTGTTTTGCACAGGAGTGTAAAAAGCTAAGTGTGGGAGAATTTGATAATCACATATTTTATACATTAATAAACCCTCATTTTTAGTCATTTACACTCTCTATGTACTTAATTAATTGAGTTTGGTTATATTTTGTGAGTTTGGACTCAAATTGGACTTAATTAATTTTTTTAGCATGATTTACGTCTTACATTATTTCTGTATTTTAACCATACCTTGAGTTCTAGATGTCTTCTAATTATGCATTTTATCTTGTTGAAAATATAAGAGAGAGATCTACAACTTTCATGAAGATCTCGAGGTCAAAGTCAGACATCTGGTAGAACTAATTGGGCTTAGAAGTTAGAATGCAAGTTTTGTGATTGGAACCTAAATAGTATACAATAATTAGAGCATAAATCGGGTTGTAAGATCTTGATTAGGCTGAAATTTTGGTATCTACAAGTTAAGATCCATATCTATAACTTTTATGAAGAACACAAGACACAAATCGGACTCCTTGGAGGGTTATATTGGACTTGGAATTTAGAACAGAGGAGCTGTAATCGGGCCTGAATATTGTGCAGTAATTAGGAAATATCTCAGGCTGTAGGTGGCCTTTTGAGGTGATTCTGGCGGCTTTTGAAAGCTAAGATCTAGTCCTACAACTTTCATAAGACCACTTAGTTAGATTATGACACATTAATGACTCCAGAGCTGAATGATTTTGGAGATAAAGAATCTCTATAATTTTTCACTCATCAAAAGTCATTTAGCATTTTTCACTCATCCACTCACTCATGACTCAGCCCCCTTGTCATTTTGTATCTCTAATTCTCTATAAAAGGGAGGCTTGGCTGATCATTTAGGAAGTCTTAGTGTTAGATACCAAAATCATGTTATTTTGTTATTTGATTATCTTGTTGTAGTTTTCTTTTGTTCTAAATTGAAGTTATGTTCTTCTTCTTCTTCTTTTCTCTTTCTTTCTTCTTGTTTATGAGTAACTAAGTTTCATTTTACTTAGGTGAAAGAGTTAAGCTCTTAGTAATGAAATAACGTTAGATTCATTTTTTTCTTGTGCTTAAGTAATATATTTTCAAGTGGTCATTATACGTGTTGTATTTTGTTTCCAATCAATTTAGAAACACTCCTTGTAAAGTGGAGATCTTAATTCATTGTAGATAAGAGGTTGGCACAATGAATACTTGAGTTTATTTATAAGTGGTGGTGTTAATAAATAATTAAAGGAATCATAATATAATTACATATATATTTTTTAATGAACTTTGATTGTTGTATTTTCTGATTGGAACCTCCATTATGTGTGGATTCTAATTGAGTTATAAAAAAATTAATTTTGTCCTTATTTTATTTACTAAGAGTGGATCTCCTAACCTAAGTAAATCTTTTTTATTTGTGACCAAGTTTTATCACTTTTATTGTTGTGACAAAATATTTTCCTTACGTCAAATAAATTTTTCTTTATCAATTCCCTGTGGATCGACCTCGGACTCTTGAGAATTTATTACTTGAAACAACCTACACTTAGTTTTGTAACTTTTAATCTGCATCATATTTCTTACTTAAGTCTGATGAGGGTTAATTTCGCTCTAATGAAGAGCATAGTCAAATGCCTTAACTAGTTTACCATTCAATTTTATTATTTCTTTCTTTACTGTATGCTTAGTGTCCTTTTAGTCCTCTTGATAGAACTCGAGGAATTTATATGTTTATCTAATCTGGTACTAAAGGAATTTCATATTCTAACCTGAAATACAAACATATACATGTAGTCCTCAAAAATATATAACATGCATAAATCACACTGTCATCAATAATCTACACAATCCAGTACAAAGTATCAAAGTTCTGCATACCAGACCTTCATAGGCATATATACAAACCATGTACAATCACTGCATAAATATAAATACACAACAATGGTCAAAATAAGTGTCTCTATGCTACATTATCATATAAATCATCTCATATTATCCTTAGAATATTTACAATTATTTCAAAAATACAAATATTCATTATCAAATCTATAATTTATATAGCAAATTCATGAAGATGTGTAAATGCTTAAGCAATGCCATTAATCTTTCCTTCAATACTCAATAATTATCATTTTTCTCATCATTTACCTTGAATTCTTGTCCTTTTTTTTTCAAATAGGTAGAGATGACATGTCACCTCCTCAATTTACCAGGTAGAGAGGACATGTCTCCTCCTCAATCTACCAAACATCTAGGATCACCGCCAGGTACGAGGATCATTTCTGTAACGCCCTTACTATTATTACTATTAGTGTATTCGAATTTACACCAGAGTAACAACAGTAAGCACATCACTTACAATTTTACCACAAAATTTTGAAAATACTTTACTTTAATATACGAAAATATGAGCCTATACGGGTGAGATAATGTATATATACTGAAGGATGTCTATACAAAGAGTACTTGATAGTACAAAAATATACATCAAATACCTCCAAGGCATTGTTCATACATTTCTTTATACCAAATACTAAGTCCAAAAACAAATAACTTCTTCGATCTATGTCATTGTGCTGCCGATGATGAACTTGGAATTATCATGGAATACATACATATAATGGGGTGAGAATACTAATTCTCAGAAGTTCTATTATGAAAACATGTCATCATAATAATTTCAGCTGTTTGTGGGAAAAATTTATTTCTTTGAAATTCAATTTTGAATACATATACATAGAAGGGTGGAAAAAGGCCAAATCTGGTCCCTTTTCTTCCCAAAATAGAATTCTATTTAATAGTTTTCAAAAATATCATTTATCATCAATACAAATTCTAAACATATATAATACCAGAAATTATACCTAGCACAACTACCATTATATCCATTTTGTACAAATATCCTAACAAGCATACAAATATTCATTTTCAAATCTAATACAAATTTCAATCATGAATAGTTTCAGAAATTGTCTTCAACTACCAATTCTGTAGTATCAATCTCATTCAAGTATTCGGATACACATTCAAGTCATATACTGATATACAGATACAATTCAAATCTCAGTGCTCATTTCAATTACTCGCTATCCCACAAAACCTGTATCTCAAGCACCACAAGGGTGGGAGCTACCTCACATAGCTTGGGTTCTATATACTCATGGTAGGGAGTGATTCAGGGCCTCACACTACTACTAGAATTGTATGAGGGAATTAATATGTGAAGAATATATTGATACTAATATTGATATCGATACTAATACTATGAGGAATTTATACTAGAACACATGATCCCCCTTCCTCACGAGAGGTAATCTCCATGGTTCAAATGGAATCTCAAATACCCTGCCATCATACAGGATCATCTTTAAATCTACTATACTTAGTGAACCAATGGTTCTTATACTAAAGGATACTGAATGGGCAAGCATGGACAATTACCTACCCATTCAAGGATAATTGCAAAATTCTCATTCTTGATTCAAATTCAAATTCTGATTCTTTGAGCACTGATTATTCATACATCCATTCAATATACCATTCTAGCTCAACCTTTGCGTCAAAGGAAGCTTATTCTAAAATTCTCAATATTCATCTCAAATTCATAATTTCAATACACAATGGTGCAATCAGAGCACATTCTCAAATTCACAATTTATACAATGCAAATTCTTAATTCACATGATCAATTCCATTTCAATTCAACTACTCTAATACACCTCAAGTATCCAATACCATTTAAGTACAATACACAATTCAAACACTTTACATAATGAGACATATTTAACTGTGAGCATTATGCTCATTCCAAACCAACATTCCCAATCAAGCAAAGCTCTAATACATAGCAAACTCAAGTTATGATAGTATCATACTAGCCCTCAACTTTAAGTTTCATTCACATTTTCATTTAAGATTTGACATCAATGCTAGTTACAAAGGCATTAAATTCAAAACCAAAACAAGGCATATTACTACCATGGTTTTTAATCTCATTTTAAGTCAACATATTTCTAGGCACTTTGAGGCAACATTCTGCCATGCATTTTCAACCAATTCAAGTCACCATTTCTCTCATCAAATGTAACAAATTTTTTGCTTAAATCTGGGCGGCATTTTGCCTTGGTGATTAGTCACCTTTTTAGCCATAAACTCAAGCATAAATACATTCTTAATTCCATCACAAATAAGGCAGCATTCAACATTCATTTCCATCACAATTCAAGTCACAATTTCAAACAATTGAACACCATAAATTCTGCCCAAAATAGGGCAGCTTGACTGTGAGCTCCATTGGTACTAAGTTTAGTCATAAACTTCATTAAAATAAGTAACAACTTCATTTAACACTCAATAATAGAGAAACAAATTACAAGCAATGAAATCCCATTTTATTCTATATAGGTCGTGAATCCTACAGCCCTAACACACAAGAAAACTCATTTTAGTCTTTATAAATAATATCACAGTTTCAACTCATGAATCATTAGAAATAGATGAACAACTTAGAATAAAGAAAACAAACAAAGAAACCCTCTTCCACACCTAAAATAGCTGTGGGTTTCCTTGCCTCACAACTAGAATTTTGATTCAAAAATCAAGAGAAAGGAAGAGCATTTTAAATACAAAAATCCCCTACCTCCATTCCTTGCCTTGATTCCTTGGTTTACTTCCTTTTTCCTTCTTCATTTCTCTCTTCTTCCTTGCCATTGCTGGTCTAATTTCTGCCACTGTTCTGGTTCTATTTTGCCGTGAGAAACAATAATGAAAGAGGAAGAAGAACAAGTTGGGTGTAGGTAAGGATGAGTGATTGAAATTTGGAAAATGAAGGCTTGAAATAGGTAGCCATGGGAGAGCTTTTTCTCCCCTATTTTTGGTTCAGATTTTGATGCAGGAAGAAGAGAAAAAGTGAGGAAAAAGTGGGGGAGAAAGAGGGGAAAATTCTAGAGAAAGAAGGAGATGGTGGGTGAGAGAAACTAATAAAAAAATTTCATATTAGAACTTTGGTATATGCTACGTACACTTTAATTTTTCAAAATTGAATTTTCAAGTATCCATAAGTGTTAAGGAAAAATTTAGCACTCACCTTAGTCCTCAAATCTATTTTTTCATAATTTTTTTATGTACTACTATTTATTAATTAAGCTTTATTACTTAATCCCAATTTAAATTAAACTAAGGGATTAAGTAGTATACTTATTGATTCTTGTCTTGGTTAAAATTTATATCAAAATATTCTCCATATTTTACTTGTCATCCTCATTAAATTTCATAATTTTCTAAGCTAATTGATTGTACCAGCTATTTTTCAACAGTATCCTAAAAAATACCAAACTTGCTCTGTTGATTTCCCAAAAATTGTCACGACTCTTATTAATCATTCTTAGCTAGGAAATAAATTTTTCATATTTATTTCTATCATATCAACTGATTTAGCATATTCTTTAATTATTCTCTTGTATTCAGTGCTATAGAATTATACTCGAACTAGTTCAGAAAATTATCCGAATTAATAGATAATTCTTAACAACATTATTGAACTTCTATAACTCTGATTAAATCTATTAGGTAGGGAGGATGTTATAATTCTTCCCCTCTTTTATAAATTTTGTCCTCAAAATTTGCTTGCCCTATATAAAAGTAATCTTAAGCTTCCACTTGGCTTCTTCTGAATCACTACCTTCTCATGATACCTTCACTAAAGGAATTTATTTCCTTCTAAGCTCTTTCACTACTTTATTCAAGTTCCTTTGAACTTTGCAATCCTGTTACTAAATTTATCAAAATATGTTTCCATTTCCATTCTGGTAGTTCTGAGAGTTACCAAGGTCTGGAAGGCCTTTGATGCTCTACCTTAATCTTGTAGAAATATAAGACATTTGGACATATATTCTATTATTTCCCTTCTTTTTTTACTTAATCACGAAAACATCTTATTGAGGTCATGAGACATCTATGTCATTCCAAAATAGATGGTATACTTGCTTTTATGGGCTTTTTCTTGTGCAACTTTGATTTGAGTTCTCAATTATTTTGAATCTCCAATCTATTCAAACCAAGACTATGGGGTAACATAGTCATTTCTAAACTCAAGTTTCTATAACTTTCTAATAATTCCATTTCTTACATCATCATATAGAATACTTGTAGAAGTTTTCTACTTAGTGTATTGACCACTACATTGGCCTTATCCAGATGACACCTCAATTCACAATCGTAATCTCTCAAAAACTCCATCCATTTCCTTTACCTCTTCAATTCCTTTTAATCAAACAAATATTTTAAACTTTTATGGTCACTAAAGACCTTAAACTTAACATCTTACAGATAATGTCACTAAATATTCAATGCATCTCTAAGTCTTCAATGCATAAAGCACTGCTACTAATTTTAGATCGTGGTAGGATACTCTTCATCATCATCTTTCACCCTTCTTCTCAAGTTATATATTTCATCATATCTTATATCCATTATAGTCTTTCATTTTCCATAATATTTTTTTATACCTCATCAATTCCATATTCAACGCATTACTTCATTCTTCAAGTTCCTTAATTCCACATCATGCTCTTCATATCTCTTACATTATAAATCAAATACCTCATCTTTAACCATATTTCATTTCTTCATATTCATCATATCTCTTTCTTTGATATATATATATATATATATATATTCATATATTATTCAGAAGGTATGGAGAAAATGTTCACACTCACAATACCATTCTATTCTCATTCATATTCTCTTGGTAATATTCTACTTTCAGGTTGATGTACTTCAACCTATTCGTGACACTGCTAGGTATGTCACACAAAGCTTCTTCATGTTCAGGATAACTCAAACCATGACCTATGAGGGAAATACCATCCTCATTTCAAAATTGTGGCTGTGAGGGAAATACCATCCTCCTATACTATGATAGAAAGGGAAATATCATCCCCACACTATCATTTCATTCTCATACATACGCTTGGTAAGTGAGGGAAATACCATCCTCAGACAACCATGCATACCAAGATCACCTCTATCAACTAGAAAGAACTTGAGTGAAAAGGAAGAGGACATCATTCATTCTCAATCCTCAACCATCTTTAACCTTTCATTCTAACTAAGATGAGGATCCTTTTCTTATTCTATACTCAATCCAAGATCATCTCCAATAAAATAGGGAATATCCGTCCTTGACTACCTTTCACCTAAAAAAAAGACTTAGGTAAAGAGGGAGGAAAATACTATCCTTAACCTCAATAACTCTAGTGATAAGGGAAATACCATATTTAACTACCATTCCACAAGTCTTACCCTATGTATGAGGATAATCCTGCATAATGGGTTACCCAATACTACTTATTTTGTGATTTTTTATCATTATGTATTTCTTTGTTTACCTTTTCTAACTTTTCCTTGATTATCAAAAGAATAACACATCATACTTGCACTTTTAGTTCCACTCAACTTAAAGAAACAACTTATCCATAAAAATAGGCAACTCATGCCAATCAAACTTAGAACAGTGGGTTTCACACACCCTATCATCATATCTCATATGACACTTTATTCAATTCTATGTTGCTCTTGGTTTTAAATACTTTTCTAAGGCATTCCCAACTAGGGGATGCATCAAAGATTCTCACATGTCTTGGTATTTTCTGTTTTAGTAGCCTAAAAAAAGATGATTTTCAAGAATGCACCAAATGTACATTCTAATTGCAAAAATTCTAAAATTTTTATCTCTTATAGCCTTACATGTTATCTTTAAAATGTCATCAGTCTCATGCATTTAAAACTTCAGACTAGGAAGTTATGCGATCTGATTTACTATGTGCCAAAATGCTTGTTTCTACAGAATCTTTCTCAGATTCAAACAGAAACTAGTACCATTTGGGTTAGTCCAAAAATCTAAAATTTTTACTACATGAAGCCTTGTATCTTAGCTTTTAGCTGCAATAAGAAGCAAGTCATTTCAATGTCTGTAGCTCAAGTTATGCAATAAACATCATAGGCTACCTTGGAGTTCTACAGAAATGTGTTCTGCATAATCTTTGGGGTAGAAACTATTTCTACACAATTAGTTTTCGAACCAATTTCTAACACTTCCGAATCCATTACTAAATGGTTTCCAACCTCAACTATGATCTTTAATCATGTCATAAACTTTATACATCTATTTTAGCTCGTGTAAGCAAAGATTAAAGCATCCTCCTTCACCCTAAAACTCTTTTCTCAAATTCATCCTCATAGGTTTCTATGAACCCCTCTAGGTTCATAACTCATAATCTTACATAGAATAAATCTTAAACCACCATTTCAACCATTGAAAGCAAATTCCCTACTTAAGTAACATCATACACCCATCAAAACATACTTCAAGCAAACTAAAACCCAATTAGAAATTCAAATCTCCAACTAGCTTTGAGCATCAACCATAATCCCTAAGCATCTTGTAATTCTCATACATCCTTTTAATCTATTCAAACATGACTTAAATGAATCAAACATATGAAGAAAATTTAAACAGTTTCTCAAACTTTGCTTCGTACTACTTCACAGTCATATTCCCCTACTTAAGTTCTAGGAATACCGGATCTTTCTCTTCTTGCAACTTCTTTGGAGAATATTAGTCCAAGCCATGTTATCTCAATCCTGACACATACCATTAATTTTTGGGACTAGCCCACCAATGTTCAACTTCTTCTTTTAACATTTAAACAACAATTAACGCCTTTGGATCTCCCGTGCATCACATCATTATAATTATCTTCTCTAACTTTTTAATAGTCATAGCTACCTATTTTCTCACAATGCCAGCTATACTTTTAAAAGTCTCTAACATATCTAGCACACTATTGCCAGCAGGGGTTCTACTATTTTGGGTTCACCTAGTCAATGTTATAATCACCTGCACACACCGCATATTATATATTAAGTTGGCCCGACTCAATATTATGTAACAATGTGATAGTTAACCACAACATACAAACACAAGACTATTATGTAATTCTACCTATGCATCTCATCATTAAGACAAGACAAATGCATAACAAAGCATAGCTAGTCTATACCTCGACTCAATAGGATGAACTTCTCTGATACCAAAATGTAATGCCCTTACTATTATTACTATTAGTGTATCCGGATTTACACTAGAGTAACAAAGGTAAGCACATCACTTAAAATTTTACCACAAAAATTTGAATATACTTTTCTTTAATATATGAAAATATAAGCCTGTACGGGTGAGATAATATACATATACTGAAGGATGTCTATACAAAGAGTACTTTATAGTACAAAAATATACATCAACTACCTCCAAGGCATTGTTCATACATTTCTTTGTACAAAATACTAAGTCCAAAAACAAATAACTTCTTCTGTCCATGTCATTGTGTTGCCGATGATGAACTTGGAAATATCATGGAATACATACATATAATGGGGAGAGAATACTAATTCTCAGTAATTCTATTATAAAAACGTGTCATCACAATAATTTCAGCTGTTTTAGGGAAAATGTAATTCTTTGACGTTCAATTTTGAATACATATACATAGAAGGGTGGCAAAAGGCCAAATCTGGTCCCTTCTCTTCCCAAAATAGAATTCTATTTAATAGTTTTCAAAAATATCCTTTATCATTAATACAAATTCTAAACATATGCAATACCAGAAATTATACCAAGCACAACTACCATTATATCCATTTAGTACAAATATCCTAACAAGTATACAAATATTCATTTTCAAATCCAATACAAATTTCAATCATAAATAGTACTAGAAATTGTCTTCAAATACCAATTCTGTAGTATCAATCTCATTCAAGTATTCGGATACATATTCAAGTCATATACTGGTATATAGATATAATTCAAATCTCAGTGCTTATTTCAATTACTCGTTAACCCACAGAACCCATATCTCAAGCACCACAAGGTTAGAAGCCACCTTACATAGCTCAAGTTCTATATACTCATGGTAAGGAGTGATTCAGGGCCTTACATTACCACTAGTATCCTATGAGGGAATTAATATGTGAGGAATATACTAATACTAATATTGATACCAATACTAATACTGTGGGGAAATTATACTAGAACACAGGATCCCCCCTCCTCACGGGAGGTCATCTCCATGGTTCAAATGGAATCTCAAATACCCTACCCTCATACAAGATCATCTTCGAATCCACTATACTAAGTGAACCAATGGTTCATATACTAAAGGATACTTAGTAGGAAAGCATGGACAATTACCTACCCATTCAAGGATAATTGCCAAATTCTCATTCTCAATTCAAATTCAAATTCTGATTCTTTGAGCACTGATTATTCATACATCCATTCAATATATCATTCTAGCTTAACATTTGCATCAAAGGGAGCTTATTCAAAAATTCTCAATATACATCTCAAATTCATAATTTCAATACACAATGGTGCAATCAGAGCACATTCTCAAATTCACAATTTATACAATGCAAATTCTTAATTCATATGATCAATTCCATTTCAATTCAACTACTCTAATACACCTCAAGTATCCAATACCATTCAAGTACAATACACAATTCAAACACTTTACATAATGAGACATATTTAACCATGAGCATTATGCTCATTCCAAACCAACATTCCCAATCAAGCAAAGCTCTAATACATAGTAAACTCAAGTTATGATAATATCATACTAGCCTTCAACTTTAAGTTTCATTCACATTTTCATTCAATATTTGACATCAATGCTAGTTACAAAGGCATTAAATTCAAAACCAAAACAAGGCATATTACTACCATGGTTTTTAATCTCATTTTAAGTCAACATGTTTCTAGGCACTTTGAGACAACATTCTGCCATGCATTTTCAATCAATTCAAGTCACCATTTCTCTCATCAAATGTAGCAAATTTTCTGCTTAAATCTGGGCAGCATTTTGCCTTGGTGGTTGGTCACCTTTTTAGCCATAAACTCAAGCATAAATGCATTTCTCAATTCCATCACAAACAGGGCAGCATTCAACATTCATTTCCATCACAATTCAAGTCACAATTTCAAACATTTGAACACCATAAATTCTGACCAAAATAGGGCAGCATGACCGTGAGCTCCATTGGTACTAAGTTTAGTCATAAACTTCATTAAAACAAGTAACAACTTCATTCAACATTCAATAATAGAGAAACAAATTACAAGCAATGAAATCCCATTTTATTCTATATAGGTCGTGAATCCTACAGCCCTAACACACAAGAAAACTCATTTTAGTCTTTATAAATAATATCACAGTTTCAACTCATGAGTCATTAGAAATAGATGAACAACTTAGAATAAAGAAAACAAACAAAGAAACCCTATTCCACACCTAAAATAGCTGTGGGTTTCCTTGCCTCACAACTAGAATTTTGACTCAAAAATCAATAGAAAGGAAGAGCATTTTAAATACAAAAATCCCCTACCTCCATTCCTTGCCTTGATTCCTTGGTTTACTTCCTTTTTCCTTCACTTTCCTTCTTCATTTCTCTCTTCTTCCTTGCCATTATTGGTCTAATTTCTGCCACTGTTCTAGTTCTATTTTGCCATGAGAAACAATAATGAAAGAGGAAGAAGAACAAGTTGGATGTAGGTGAGGATGAGTGGTTGAAATTTGGAAAATGAAGGCTTGAAATGGGTAGCCATGGGAGAGCTTTTTCTCCCCTACTTTTGGTTCAGATTTTGATGTGGGAAGAAGAGAAAAAGTGACAAAAATGTAGGGGAGAAAGAGGGGAAAATTATGGAGAAAGAGGGAGACGATAGGTGAGAGAAACTAATAAAAAAATTTCATATTGAAACTTTGGGATATGCTACGTACACTTTAATTTTTCAAAATTGAATTTTCAAGTATCTATAAGTATTAGGAAAAAATGTAGGACTCATCTTAATCCTCAAATCTATTTTTTCATAATTTTTTTATGTACTACTATTTATTAGTTAAACTTTATTACTCAGTCCCAATTTAAATTAAACTAAGAGATTAAGTAATATACTTATTGATACTTGTCTTGGTTAATATTTACATTAAAATATTCTCCATATTTTACTTGTCATCCTCATTAAATTTCATAATTTTCTGAGCTGCTTGACTGTATCAGTTATTTTTTAGCATTATCCTTAAAAATACCAAACTTACTCTGTTGATTCCCTAAAAATTTTCATAACTCTTATTAATTATTCTTAGCTAGGAAATAAAATTTTCATATTTATTTCTATCATATCAACTGATTTAGCAGATTCTTTAATTATTCTCTTGTATTCAGTGCTATAGAATTTTGCTCAAACTAGGTCAGAAAATTATCCGAATTAACAAATAATTCTTAACAGCATTACTAAGCTTCTATAACTCTGATTAAAGCTATTAGGTAGGGAGGATATTGTAATTTTCAATATCAATCATTGGCCAAAACAATCAATAGGCTACCCTTCATAAGGGAATAACATCTAAGGATTATCCCCAGGTATGAGGATCATATCCAATATCTTTTAAAGTTTGAGCACTTAAGATGTAGTTTACATTTTAATTCAATTACTGACTCAACTTTTATATTTTGAGGGAGCAAATCAATTTCCAGTACATCTCAATTCATCTTATAATCACTCCAGTCACCAATTTATAACACACTTTCATAAAACTAAGCATATCATGAGGTAACTTAGGCAACACATACAACATATTCATGAAAAAGTTTTAAGCTAAGTAATTCGGCCAAGCCATAATTTCAAATCACCACTTGCTCAGAATTTCATTCACATTCAAAATGGCATCAAAGTATTTAACTAAACCTCAATCAAGTTCTCAATCATGTAAAATTTAGAATCATTCATCAACAAGTAATTTGATTCAAGATAAGCTCTAGTATAACTCTCCAGAGTATTCGGCTAAGGCAATAAAACAAGCATTCAAGTATGCATAATTATTCACCTTAGCCAACATCTATTATTTAACAATTTATAATCACATTTCATTTCTAAATTGAGATTTTCTGAGTTATATTCTCTCAATTGTCTAAGATATAGGATTCAGTCTCAACATAACCAACTATGACCAAAACTAACAATAATCCATGCTACTAGATTATTATCAAATTTAACTCCTAAAAATCCTTATTCAATTGCTACTATCACTAATCAACTTATCTATTAATAATTAACATCAAAATTGGAGATAATTATTCCTTTGATTCATTTGGCCAACTTCCTCAAAAAACCATCCAAATAAGGAAAATTCAACTTAAGAACAACCACAACTAATTGATAAAAAAACATAAAACATAAGAGTGAAAGAAAAAAGAACAACCTAACTTCCTCTTGTACTCTTTTCCAATTCATTAATCAAAATCATATATACCTCAAGAAAAACATCAACATGGTGAAATCAATCATCAAGCTTACTTCCTTTCAATAAAAAATCAACCAAGAACAACAACAATAATAGCGGTAGCAAGATGAATGGAACTTGGTGAAAATTTTCCCTTCAATCCATTCACAAATCCTATAGCTAACATCAAGATAATTTCACCAAGTACCTCAACCTACTACAACATATAAAATCATATTCTAGCAAAGGAAGAAGGGAAAACAATAAAGACTAAAGAAAGAAAGGAAAAGAGTAAAAAACAAAAGAAACCCCCACCTAAGTTCCGTTGGTGATGTTTTTCTCTCCTTAGCTCCTTCTAGCTCCTTTGATATTTTCCTCTCCTTCATGCCCCTATTCTGCTAAGAGAGAAGAGTGAAAGAAATTTGTGAGTGTGTGAGTGTGCGAGGTGGTGGAGAAAGGAAAAGATAAGACTAAGTGTGTGGTTATCATTTGATGTGAGGGACTTGTCTTTTAGGGATATTTTGATCTTCTATTAATGAATTTCTAGATTCCATAAGTGTTGTAGGAAATTCTAAGAACCCATTAAGTTCCTATACGCATCATTTAATAACTATTAGGCTCTATTACTTTTCCTTAAATTAATATAACCTTAAGAAAGTAAACTAATATGTATCTGCTCTAACTCGTATTTGCTTACAAGTATTTATCCTAACCTATAATCATTTTTAAAATAATCTCCATCCTCTATTTAACAACTCCACAAATTTCATAATTTTCTGAGTTACTCTCTTATTTAATTTGACCTTTAAACACTTATTCTATTTTTAAAAAATTTCAAAAAAATTATTTAATTCCTCAAAAATTATCATAATCATTATAATTATTTATGACTTTGAAATAAATTTTTCATATTTATTTCCATTATTTAAGTAATCTATGTTAATTTCTAGGCTTTATAGGTTATTCTTCACGTTTAATGTTATATAGTTACGCCTAAACTAACTTAGAAAATTACAAAAATTAACAAGTAAATCACACAAGTGCTAATAAACTACTTTAACAATCATTAACAATAACATGATAGGGAGGGTGTTACACACAGAGCCCCTTCAAGAGAAACTAGACCCCAAATATCAGCTTTAAAGCACCTAGGCGCGAGAAAAATAATGTGGGTGATCTATCTCAGTAAAAGGAGTTAATCCCTGCTAAGTTATCACGTCATGAAATGATTTCCTTGTTCCTCCTTCAAGATGAATACATCTTTGAACTAGAGAGATCCGTTCATAGAGAAAGAGAAGAATCACAACACCAAAATAGGAACAGCCCGTAAGAGGGGCCATGATTTTGAAAACTCTAGGATAACAAAACTTGGAATAAGATTGGAAACCAAGAAAGGGTAGATCCTAGGGAGTAGGAGCCCAGACAATGGAGAACCGTGGTTCATCAAAATTGACCTTTCTCAGACGATTTGATGGCTTACAAAATCCTTAGCTGCTTTAAGTATCCAACCAATGTTGAAGCCTATGATGGAATCGCAGACCCCCAAGAGTATTTAGATCTTATGTTTCAGTTATGCTATTTGTGGGGTGAGATGATTCACTCATGTGCTATACTTTCCCCTTCTTTCTAAAGAAATCCGCTTTGAGGGGGGTTCACTACCCTGACTCTAAAGTCTGTAGTCAATTGGGAAAACTTGTCCTCGCGATTCTTATTGCACTTTATCACTAGTAAGATGCAATCAAAGTGCATTTCATGTCTCTCCCACATTAAGTAAGGAAAAGAAAAATCAATCTGGGACTACTTAACTTGGTTCAATAAGGAATGCCTTAATATCTAGGATTGGGATGAGAGCTTGCCCTTCACTACATAAAGGATGGTCTCCATTCTGGTTCATTCTTCACATCCCTTATAGAGAAGGAACCACAGATAATGGACAAATTCAGAGTAAGGGTGGACAAATACATCAACGTGGAAGATGTCATTCGCACAAGAAAACATGTGGATAAAAGTGAGGAGGCATAGCCAAAGCTGACCTTAGCTCCTTCACAACTATGGAACTCTAAACCACCACTAAAGAGAAGGTATCAAGACTACACCACCCTTAACACACCTCAATCCAAAATCTACTAAGAGGTGAAAAACACAGAGTTCAGGGACATACCCAAACCTCCTCTACTAAGGAAGCATGCCCAGAAAGACAAGTCTAAACATTGTGTTTTTCACAAAGGAAGATTGTATCTGCCTTCAAGACACAATTGAATCCTTAATTTGAGATGGTTATCTAGGGTGCTACATATGCTATTCTCAAAATGAAAACAAAAGGAGAAACAGAAATTACAAGAATAGAAGCTATAGCCCTCGCAGAAGTCTTTCCCCACACCAAAGAAGGAGGTCCTCGGCCAAGAATGACAATCAAAGGGAAGGCACACCCTGCAATTAAGCACAAAATTAGGATAGGAAACAACACTGGGATTCTCCCATTCAAAATGATGATTATCACCATACAAAGGTCTCCCGGACAATCAACACAATATCAGGTGGCTTTGCGAGTGGTATTGAATCAAGCAATATGAGGAAGAAGGCCCTTTGAGATATATTAAGTATGGCATCCCATCCAATCTCCTAACTAGGGAGGGGAGTTCGGAAGGCCTCACCATTTTTTTTCTAAAGAAGACTATGGATACACAATTCCAAACCACAACAATCCTTTGGAGATATCTGGGATAATAACCAATGCCGAAGTCTAGCGAATATTTATTGACCAAGGGAGTTCAGTAGATATAATGTTTTAGGACTTGTTCCAAAAGTTGGGACTCTCAAACAAGGACATTATCCCATATACTGGTGAGTTGATTGGTTTTACAAGAGATAAAATCATACCGGTAGCATATGTGAAAACTTACTTGACCTTGGGTAAAGACCCCCTCTTTAAGATGCTCAAGGTTAAGTTCCTCGTGGTGGATTGCCCATTCGCCTACAATTGTAATTAGCATTGGCAATGATAATGGTTTTGATGATAACAAACAAGAAAGAAATGGTTGTGCAAAGATCAAGTCCCAAGGATCTTCAAGTTTAGCTTAGAAGACTTAGATCTTGTGTATAGGTAAAGAGGAATCACATTAAGCTCATATCTCATTTTTATTCAACTTAAATCTCTATGAAAAATCATGTTTAATACTTGTGAAAATATTTATCAAGTTTGAGTAAAATGGTTTTAGAAATGTTGGAAATGTTTTGGGAATCTTTGGATGCTATGGCTTTTAGAAATCATATTTTCTTGATAGCCAATAACAAATTATCAGAATTCAATAACAGATTATCTGAAACCAATAACAGATTATCTAAAACTAATAACACATTATCTAGAACCAATAACAAATTATCTGAAAATCATAACAGGTTATTTGACAAGTCAGTAGTGCACCTTATGTTTTTTATACTACCTAATCGATTATGGCTTCATAATAATTTGTTATTCGCGTGTAACAATGTTTTATGATATCACAAATAATCTAATATATAAAACCAATAATATATTATCTGCGAGCAATAATTTTTTATATAAAACCAATAATCTATTATTCGCAAGCAATAACTTGTTGTGTGAAACCAATAATCTGTTATCTGTGTGGTAGAAAATGAAAAATAACGGCTAGTTCACTTGCATTTAATGCTCCAAGTACTCCCAATGACTCTTTAATGCATTGGACTATAAATAAAAGTGTTTGGGCATTCAAGAAAAGTTGGAAATCAATTTGACAAAGCTTTTTGAGCATTGAACATGAGTTTTAACTCATTTTTCTCATAAACCCCTACTTTAAGCTTTGGTGTGTGATTCCTTGATACCTATATTGAGCTTCAATTTGTAATATAAACTTTTTTGAGAGTTTATCATTCAATATTTCTTTGATTTCTTATAAAAGAGGGTGAGATATCTCTCAAGAGATAAAAAAGTGAGGTATCCCTTGAAAGAGTAAAGGGTGAGGTATCCCTTGTTTGTAAAGAGGATGAGGTATCCCTCTAAAGTTATAAAGGGTGAGGTATCCCTATTTTAAGGCTCAAGCACAAGGGTGAGGCATCCCAGAGGTGTGTTGAGTGCTCTCAATTGTAAAGGTTTTCAAGCACCTATTCAAACTTGAAGATTTAGTGAAAAATCTCAGGTGATTTACTTGAGGACTTGACGTAGGTCACAAGGGGTGACTGAACTAGGAAAAATCATTTTGTTTGCTCTTCTTAACTCTATCTCTTTACTTCGATGCTTTACTTTTATATGCTTACTTGAATATTATTCATTTTGGCTTATTTATTTGTGAGTGAAGTGATCAATTTCACCTATCTATTTACTTCAATCAATCAATAGCTTCAATGAAAATTGGTATTCAAGGGTTTTATGAAAATTTGTGGAAAGTTTTTATGAACTCAATTCATCTCCCTTCTTGAGTTTAATACAACTTGGTAATAAGTGGTATAAAAGTTAGACTCTTGTGTAAAGATCTTAGTAGCTTCAAGAAAAGTGATGACTTCTTCAAATAGTTTTTTGGAAGGTTCTTCTCTCTATAGATCTCTCTTTTCAATGGGGATGGTTATACTTATTGGAAAGAATAAATGAATTTTTTATTAAAACTATTTATCTAGATATATAGGATGCTATTGAAAATGATCTTTTTGTCCCCACATAAGTTGTTAATGGTGTAAGAGTTAACATACCAAAAAGTGAATAGACCGATGATGATAAGAAAAAGGTCTAATCTATGAAGTACGGACATGCCATTTTTAAGGCGTGTCTACATGTCAGACACATCCATGTCAGACACGTGAGGATGCACGTACGACACATGTTTTGCATGTCCAAATGTGTTCGATTAAAAAGATTATTTTTTTAGGTTTGGACACAGCTCGGACACGCTTAAACACATTTAGGACATAATTTGGATGCGACCCATTAATATTTTTAAAAGAAAAAATTAGTTTCTATGACTAATGTCCAATTAGTAAGCCTGTAACTCACCCAAGCCCATTCACATGATTGATATCCTAAGCCACCATTTTTATATACCAATATTTTAAGTTTTATCTTTTCACAGGCCACTATTAGACTTTTAAATTTTATATTTTCATACACCACTATTTTTATCTGCTTCTTCTACCTCTGCTCGTACTAAGTTATTTATTTTGTCATCATCAAAGCTTGCCTCACACTACTATTCCTTCTTGTTAATTTTGTTAGATGCACATGTACTTGTGCATAATTAGTTCTATTAGGAGAAACTAGTTTAGGAGACTTTTTAGAAAATGCCAATAGCAATTATGCTCTATATTTTTTGGGAGGGGCTTATTAGGTAATAAATATTGGCACATATGACATATATTATGATATTGTAAATCTTCAAGCTTATAGAAATGATATTAATGAATTATGAATATTTTTTTATTAAATTTTGCAATTATATATATACATAAACCAAGTTCTTTAATTTACTTTGATATTAACATATATACATACATACATACACACACACACACACACACACATATATATATATATATATATATATATATTATATATATATATATATATATATATATATATCGTGTTCGCGTCGTATAGTATTTAGAGTTTGGTATGTCCCTGTGTCTGTATCTGTGTCATGTCCCATGTCTGTGTCTGTGTCTGTGCTTCATAGGGTCCAATAAAATTTGAGAGCCAAAAACATCATTACCACAACTTTAGGATATGATGAGTTCTTTAGAGTCTCAAATTATAAATCTGCCTAAGAAATGTGAGACACCTTACAAGTAACTCATGAAAGTACTAGTGAAGTGAAACAATCAAGGATAAATACTCTCACTTATGAGTATGAGTTTTTTAAAATGAACCAAGGTGAAAGCATTCAAGAAATGCAAAAATGGTTCATACATATTGTAAATCATCTTGTTTCATTGGGCAAAACTTTTCTTAATGAAGACCTTATTAACAAAGTTTTGAAATATTTGAGTAAACATTGGCAACCTAAAGTGACGACTATTGCAGAGCCAAGAAATCTCTCAACCATGACCCTAGCCACATTTTTTGGCAAGCTCTAAGAACATGAATTGAAGTTGAATAGACTCAACTAAAATGAGGAGATTAGCAAGAAAAAGAAGGGAATTGCTCTCAAGGTCAGCTCCTCTATGGTCAGTGATGATGATGATGAAGATGATGGAGATGGCTTAGAGAAAAATGAGGAGAATCTTGGTCTTCTAGTAAAGAAATTTAGAAGTTTTTAAAGAAGAATGGAGCCCGTAGAAGACCTTTCTTCCCCTCAAACAACACATATCACAAAGAAGAAGGAACCTCATCTACTCCTAAATGGTATGAATATGGAGAATCGGGACACATGAAGATGGAGTGTCCAATCTATCAAAAGAAAGTGGAAAAATATGAGAAGAAGTCTTCAAATGAGAAGAAAGAAAGAAAATCTTACATAGTTTGGGATGATAATGACATGGATTCAACCAATAGCTCAAACAATATGAAAGACAATATATGTCTCATGGCTAGAGGAGAAAAGGAAGATGAAGATGACACGGAGGTAACATCCTCAAACTTTGACTTTTTCCCTTCCTATGATGAATTTCAAGATGCATTTGAAGAATTGCATAATGAATCTATAAGGCTTATAAAATTTGTTTCATCATCCAAGAAAACAATTTCCTCTTTTGAAAACAAAATCTCTATTTTAAACAAGAAAATTGAGGAACTTAAAATTGAAAATGAAACTCTTGTACTTATTTATGCAAATTCTTCATTCATAACTTGTTCTTCACTTGATAATGCATCTACATCCTTTTCTTGCTCATTATGCAAAACTTTTGAAAAGGAAATTAAAGATTTGAAAAATACTCTTTCAAAATTTACTTTTGGAAGAGATAATTCAAACATATTGTTAGGGAAGGAAAGATGTGTTTTCAAAAAGCTGGTTTAGGGTATAATCCCAAAACCCAACAAAAACTTTACAAGAATTTATTTGTTCCCTCAAGCACATCAATAAGTCCTTTCATAAAGTATTTTCATTGTGGCAAGAAAGGACATAGTGCATCAACTTGTAACGTAAGGAAGAATATCAATAACAAGATAGAGATTAAAATGGTTTGGGTCCCCAAAGGCACTTTGCCAAAAATTAATACACAAGGACCCAAGAAAATTTGGGTATAAAAGTCAAAAATTGAAGTGTGTTGTAGGTGTGCTTGAAGGTCAAGAGCTGACTTTGGTATCTTGAAAGTGGTTGCTCTAAGCACAAGACCAGAAATTACTCCAAGTTCTCCTCCTTGTCTCCAAGAAGCTTGGACTTGCAACCTTTGGATAAGTGAAGACTTGTTTTATACTTCAACTTGCTTTAAAGTAGTATTTTTCTAGCTTTATATCTTGAAAATATCTGTACATGTGCAAATATGCTAGATAAGTATACTTCTTGTTTGAAATGACATATTTGATGATAATATCTTAGTACTTGACATAACATACCTAACATGATTGTTATTGTTTTTGGATACTCTATCTTTGGATATAATGCTGAAATGGATATCTTGTTGATGAAGCGCTTATTGAATATTTTTGGCAATGGTTTTGTGTTGATTGATAAATGAATGAGAATGTGCTTTTTGAACTCTCTTGTATTTGATATGCTAAAATAGAGTTAAATTTGAATGAGGATATTGGATGCATTGCTGAATGTTGAATCTTGCTAAATTGTTACTATCTTGCAAATGTTGAACTTGAATAAATATAAATTGCTTTAGCTCTATGCTGTCTCTTGCCCCATCATTTTTATCATGACAAAAATAGGAGAAACGCTTGAGTTCTTATATTGAGAAAAGATAGGTTAAACTAAACGGATCTTGGATTCCAAAAGTAAGGGGGAGTTACGCATCTCTGATCTAATCACATCTTAAAAATAGAGGGGAAGTAAGTCTCTAACAACTTTTTGTAAGTTCTAATTTATTTGAACTAACTCTTTTCTCAATGACTGTTTGTTATCATAAAAAAAAAAGGGGAGAATTAATTAGCTTTGGCAATGGCAATGGTTTTGGTGATAACAAACAAGAAAGAAATGGTTGTCCAAAGATCAAGTCCTAAGGATCTTCAAGTTTAGCTTATAGGACTTAGATCTTGTGTAAAGGTAAAAAGAAATCATACTAAGCTCATATCTCGTTTTTATTCAACTTAAATCTCTATGAAAAATTATGTTTAATACTTGTGAAAATATTTATCA
Organism: Ormosia semicastrata; assembly: GCA_029884595.1. Taxonomy (NCBI): domain Eukaryota; kingdom Viridiplantae; phylum Streptophyta; class Magnoliopsida; order Fabales; family Fabaceae; genus Ormosia; species Ormosia semicastrata. Next base: position 47,479,935 of record JAQQTO010000053.1, on the reverse strand, counting down.
AGTTTGAGCAAAATGGTTTTAGCAAGGTTGGAAAGGTTTTGGGAATCTTTGGTTGCAAAGGCTTTTATAAATCATCTTTTCTTGATAGCCAATAACAGATTATCTAAATTCAATAACAGATTATCTGAAACCAATAACATATTATCTAAAACTAATAAAAAATTATCTAGAAACCATAATAGGTTATTTGACAAGTCAGTAACGCGCCTCTTGTTTTTTAAACTACCTAACTGATTATGGCTTCACAATAATTTATTATTCACGTGTAATAGTGTTTTATGATATCATAAATAATATATTATGTGAAACCAATAATCTATTATTTACGAGCAATAATTTGTTATGTGAAACCAATAATCTATTATCGCGAGCAATAATTTGTTATGTGAAACCAATAATGTGTTATCTAGGTGGCATAAAATGAAAAATAACAGCTACTCCACTTGCATTTGATGCTCCAACTACTCCTAACAGCTTTTTAATACATTGGGCTATAAATACAAGTGTTTGGGCATTAAAGAAAAGTTAGAAATCAATCTAACAAAACTTCTTGAGCATTGAACATGAATTTTAACTCTGTTTTCTCATAAACCCCTATTTTGAGCTTTAGTGTGTGATTCCTTGATATCCATTGAGTTTCAATTTGTAATATCTACTCTTTTGAGAGTTTATCATTCAATCTTTCTTTGATTTTTTGTAAAAGAGGGTGAGGTATCCCTTAAAAGAAAAAAAGGTGAGGTATCCCTTGAAAGGGTAAAGGGTGAGGTATCCCTTGTTTGTAAAGAGGGTGAGGTATCCCTCTAAAGTTATAAAGGGTGAGATATCCCTGTTTTAAGGCTTAAGCACAAGGGTGTGGCATCCCAGAGGTGTATTGAGTGCTCTTAGTTGTAAACGTTTTCAAGCACGTATTCAAGCTTGAAGGTTTAGTGAAAAATCTCAGGTGCTTTACTTGAGGACTAGACGTAGGTCACAAGGGGTGACTGAACTAGGATAAATCATTGTGTTTTCTCTTCACAACTCTATCTCTTTACTTTAATGCTTTACTTTTATATGCATGCTTGAATATTATTCATCTTGGTTTATTTATTTATGAGTGAAGTGATCAATCTCATCTATCTGTTTACTTCAATCAATCAATAGCTTCAATGAAAATTGATATTCAAGTGTTTTGTGAAAAGTTTGCAAAAAGTTTTTATAAACTCAATTTAACCCACTCTTGAGTTTGAAGCCACGCAATAACAACAATGTCATCCCCAGCCACCTTTCATTAAATGCCTTTGGAGTCATGATATCTACATCGCACTTGGCTATGAAGTTCATTGACCAAGATAACAGGATAGTCACGGTCAAAGGAGATTAAGTCATAGCAATAGATGTTACAATGAAAGCCTCGAGATAACAAAAGGGCCTAAGAAGACAAAGTAACATAGCAAATCTAGCTCAGTCACTACGGATTTCATTAATATCCTCTTCATCAAGTTATATGTATGCAAAGAGATCCGAGATAGCTATCCTCAGCTAAAAAGGGAACTCAAATCCCTCCAACTTAGTGTGAAGCTAGACTAAGTCACCAAAATTGGAGGACAATTAAATAAAGCAAAGAAGTCCTACCTTGTCGCGCTCCTTAAGAAAAATAAGGACTTTGTCTCCTAGACGTTATCCGACATGCCAATATTAGACCCCAAATTTATTTGTCACCGACTTTCCATAAAGAAGGATGCCAAACTAGTTACACAGCGAGAGAGGAAAGTCAGACCAGAGACGTAGGAAATAATTTAGAAACAAGTTAAGGAACTTCTAGATGTCGGGTTCATATGAGAAGTCTCCTGTACTACTTGATTGTCTAACATGGTCCTAGTAAAGAAAGCTAATGGGAAGTGATGTATATGCGTTGATTACACTGATCTAAACAAAGCTTGTCCTAAGGATCCTTACCTGTTTCCTAGCATTGACAAGCTAGTGGAAAATTCATCTGAATTCCTACTTCTATCCTTCATGGATGTCTACTCCGGATATAATCAAATCCTCATGCGCTCGGAGGACAAAGAAAAGATGACATTCATAATCGAAAGGGCAAGCTACTATTATAGGGTTATACCTTTTAGACTAAAGAATGCCGAAACAACCTACTAGTGGATGAAAAACAAATTTTTTGATGAGTATATTGGTAGGATGCTCAAAGTCTATATTGATGACATAATCGTTGAGACCCTGGAGGCTGGCAGGCACGTACAGGACCTAGAGGAGGTGCTTGCCCAACTCCAAAAACATAATATGATATTGAATATAGAGATATGCATTTTTGGGGTGCAATATGGAAAATTCTTGGGATTCCTATTAATAAATCATAGCATTAAAGCCAACTTGGATAAATGCCAAGCAGTGCTCGACATTGAAGCCCATAATCTATGAAGGAGGTATAGTAACTCACTGGACAAATAGCAGCCCTCACTTATTTTTTGGCTAAGATTGCTCACAAATCTCTTCCCCTATTCGAACTCCTTAAGAAGGGAAAAGACTTTGAGTGGACCCTAGAATGCAAGGACGCATTCCAAGATAAAAAAAAATATTGCATTCACTACCCATCTTGACAAGGTCAAAACACGGTGAGACTCTATATGCCTACCTTTCTGTCAACGATGAGGCTATTGGCTCTGTACTGATAAGAGAGACTCCTAAGCGCCAACGACTTGTGTATTTTGTAACATCCTCCCTAACCTATTAGCATTTATTGTTGTTATAGAAGCTCAAAAACACTTGTATAAGTTACCTATTAAATTTGGTGATTTTTCTGAGTTAGTCTAAGTATAATGTTATAATACCAGATGTGAAACATATCTCATATTAGCTAAGAGCTTAGCATATATTACTTAGATGATAGGAATAAATATGATAACTTTATTTATAGGTTACAAATACTTAGAATGAGATATGGTAAATTTATGAGAATCAATTGAATTAGTTTGGTATTTTTAACCCTCAGGAAGACTAATATAGCTTAGTGGTTATTAATAGTGTATAAAGATAATCATTAAATGATGAGTATGAAAATTAAATGAAGTCCTAGAATTTTCTTTAACACTTATAAAAGTTAGAAAACTCATCAATGAAAGATCAAAGTAACCTTAAGAGATAAAAGTCTGTCACCCATGAATGACAACATAACAAACTTCAGAATTCAACCTTTTCACTTCAACAACTCTCTTCTCCATCGTTTTTGACATTTTTGCATGCTTATCTCTCATTTTCTCTTCACTCACGTGGGTTAGCAGTAGAAAGAAGAGAAGAGAAAAGATAGAGATAGGAAAGAAAAGAGAAAACAGAGGAGAAAGAAAGAAAAGAAAGAAAAAGGGGAAGAATGAAGAAGGAAAAAACTAATAAAGAACAAGAAGCTTCACCATTAACAAAGAAGTATAGGTAGGGGTTGTTGTGCATCTTTACCATGCTCTCTATCTTTCCTTGCTTCGTAAATTCTGCATGGATGAGTTGGTTGAGATTTTCTTATGATTTTCTATGATGATTTGGCTGTATATATGAGATTGATTAAATTGATGTGTATGTGTGTGTGTGTGTGTGTGTGTGTCTATCTATGTGTATCTATATATATATAACCTTATAAGTTTAGGATTTATGATATAAATAGCATTCTATGGTATTGATTTTTATTGGAATATCACTTGGATTATAGTTTGAGTGATGTATGATGAGGTTTTGATGATATGTTGATAGTATGGTAGAAAGGAATAATAGTTACTGTATTTTTGCTCTGATTTCTAGTTTGAAATGCACCAGATAATCAATTAGAGCAAAGTTCTAATCGATTATCCACGCCCAGAAACTCTATATTCGCAAGTGATAATCGATTAGAGCTAAAGGCTAATCAATTATCAACTTCCAGAATATCAAGATTTTGAGTGATAATCGATTAAACCAAGATTGCTAATCGATTATGCACTTCCAAAATGTTATGTTTTGAGTCATAATCGATTAGACCAAGGGTGCTAATCCATTATGCCCTTCTAGAATGACATGTTAGCTAGTCATAATCGATTAGCCAGGGTTGGTAATCAATTATGGACTTATAGAATGTCACTACTGGGTAGTGATAATCGATTAGCAGAGTGTGCTAATCAATTATCACAGTATAAAATAAGAATATTTGTGGTTGATAATCGATTACCAAACCATGATAATCAATTATCAGACCCCTATTTTGAGTAAATAGAGTTTTATATTGTATAATATGAAGATGATTGATTGAGTTCACTAAATGAAATGACTTATATTATGAATGTGCACTTGGTAAATTAGTGGAATGATAATGTAGTGCACTAGATATGCCTATGTGATGGAATAATTGAGAATGTACACTTGCTATGCTTATGATGTGTAGTAGAAAATGTTTTACTCCTTTATAAAAGTAAAGTTAAGCTAGTATTAGATGTTGAATGATGATTTGTTCTTTTAAATTGTTGAAGTTGAGCTATAATTGAATTGATATGAATATGCTCAAGCTAAAAGACATTAAAAAGATCCTTGAATAAAGGTGATCTATACTTGCTATTCCCAAAGTATTGTAACCTTAATAAGATGTTCACAATCTTTTTGCCAATATATTTCAGGAGATGAACCTCGATAAGGAAGGTGATTCTAAATTCTTAGTATGGGATTTCTCATTAGTTTCCTTATCAGATGTGAATTTCAGGAGATAAACCTCGATGAAAAAGGTGATCCTAAATTCCTAGTATGAGACTTCTCATTTGTTTTCTCATCAGATGTGGCTAGGGTTACTGGTAGTGTGAGGAGGTAACATATAACACCCTAGAAAAACATGTTAAGCTTGTATATGGATATAGAGGTAGCTTAATGTCTGTTTAACATGTCTGTTTAATTTTGTGACTTTATGAGCATGTTTAGCTACTTTGTTGTAACAATATTTGTGAGAAATAATTATTATTAATCCCGAAAATGCCTTAAACTGCTCAGTTAGTGAAAATAAATGTGAAGACTTTATTTCTGGGTCACAAATGTGTGAACTGTGCTACAGTTAAAATCTAAGAATAATTAAAGTTAGTTTGATATTTTTAAGCATATTGGGTGTGTGTTTTAATACCATATTAACTAGTCACAGACATGAAAAATTATGATAATGGTGTACCAAGATTTTTAATGAATCTCAGGATTTATTTTAAGTTTGTTGGAAGTTAGGAATCTAGATTCGGTGGAATCTTAGTGTTCTTAGCAAATCGATATTTTCTGTACCCTTTAGTGATTAGCTATAAGAAGTCAATTGCGACGTCTTTTCTTCATTTCTCCCACGGCAGACAGAGGAAAACAGAAATAGAAAAAAGAGAAGGAGAAGGGAAACCATGGAGGAGAAGGAGAAATGAGGGGGAAAAGCTAGAGGACCAAGGATCAAGTTTGAAGGAGGATCCAAGAGCAAGATCAAGGCTTCAAGATCTTCATCTCAGCTATAAGAGGTAGGGACTTTTGAGCTTGAAACTCATCTTCTTCCTCATTTTTCATGTTTAGCTTATTTAAGGGTTAATATGCCAAAATAAGTTTTTGAAGTATTTTAGATGATTTTATTGTTTGGATAAGTTTTTAATGGTATTTATGACTTGTTCATGCCAAGAGTTTAGATCAGAAACTGAGAATCCTCATTTTTGACCCAAAATGCTCTATGTGAAGATTTTAAGGGTTTGGATGAGTGATTTAGTGTTTTGATCCATTTTTGATGAAATCAATTAGTGTTTTATGTTTCTTTCATGTTAGTGAACTTGTTAGGAACTTAAAATCACCTAGAAACTAACTTGGAGTGTTGGAATTTCGGGAGAAAAACTAATGGAGCAGTACCACGATTCTGCAGAATTCTGCGAAATCTGGGTTTTGCTATACATGTCACAGCGTGAGTACGCCATGATGCGGCGTGGGGTTGAAATTACTACTAGCGCCACAGCATGAATGACGCCATGCCGCGGTGTGAATATGTTGCTACACCAGTAATGAAACCCGAGAGTAGGGCATCGCGGCATGAATGCATTTGTGCGACAATGTGAGATGCAGGATGTCATTTTTGATGTTTTGAAATTTCCTAAGTGATGGGGTCACTTGTTTATACCTTTCAAATATGTTGAGGCACTAATAGGGGTATTTTATGAGGAAAATTACCACATTGTAAGTGTGAGAACTTGGAAAACCCTTAGGCACCAGAAAAGTGTGGATTTGCCTTAGGATAAGGTTGGAGAACCTTTAGGCATCCAAAGTGTGGGAAATGTCTTAGGATACACTTGTGGAAACCTAGATAATCATAGTAAGGTGGAGTATCAGGGGGTAGTCTGTTGGAATAGTTTGCCTACTTTTATGCGTAGTTTACTCCTTTAGAGTTAAAGTTGAGTTTAATATGCATAGTTAGTGTATGTTCTCTTGTTCTTAAAAGTTAAACTTGAGGATATGCTAGAAACATGAGTTAGTTCCTTTATGTGATAAAGTTGAGCTAAGAGTGCATGTTTGCTTGTGATGGTTCTTTCACATGGTTAAAGTGAATCTTGTGATAGGATTCGTGAAACCTTAGGCATCCTTTGAGAAGTAGAATGCCATAGGTCAATGCCTAGAATCTTGAGCAACAAGAGGTTGCCTTGTGAATCACTTGTGAAGTGATGAAATGAGATGTTAGGTATTGTAAGCTAAGTGTGCTTAGCTTAGGTTGTGTTATCATGCATAAGTTGCTTCTTTGTGTGAAAAGTAGAGCCGAAGATGCATAAATGACATTTTACTCCCTTGAGAGATGAGGTTGAGGTATAGGAAGTACTAGAAACATGACTTTGCTCCTTAAGCGGTAAGTGAGCTTGGTTGGAAAGTTTGTTAGTTTTCCTTGGTCACTTAGTTAGAAAGGACCTAGTGATATTTGTTTATATTTGTGAAGTACGTTGCATATCTTATTTTCAAACTTAATATTTGCTTGTTTTCCTATGTATTGTAATCTTAGATGGTGTCCACAACCATATGACCTAAGAATGAGGTGTTGTATCTGAATTATCCTTGCAGGTTTTCTTTTATGGTCAGGGTTACAGGTGTATAGGGTTAGTGTCGGTACTCTTACTTTTGTGAGGGGAACTAGTCCATACATCACCAGGTAGTGTGAAGGCTTTTGTGCCTATCCTACTTAGTATATATAAGGAACGTTGTTCTTAGGGGAAAATAGTTAAATAGCTTATGTTTACATATTTAAAATTTACATTAGCATTGCACATCCATAATACGTGGACTTTGTTTGAGCATAATTATACTTCATAACATAAAGCATTGAATAGTTGACACTTGTATGAGAATTTGTCATGGCTTAATCGTTTGCTTATTGGTTGCTTGCTAGATGATATCTCACAATTGTATAGGTGGTTGTCTGATATCGTTGATTGTTTGGTATTAGCGAGAGATAGGATTATAGCTTGCCTTGTGAATGTTACATAGGGTGTGCATATATTCTGATAGTATTTGAGCAAGGGCTCAATTATCTGTTGCAAGCTTAATCTTATGTGCTCAGTTGGTTATTTGTTGTTAAATACTTAACTGCTAGTTTGGTAATTGCATATACTGAGAAATTGTGATTTCTCACCCCGTTTGTGTTTCCATGTAAATCTAGGTACAGGTAAGGGAAACAGAAGGAGCAGAAGAACTAGCGTAGTTTATTTTGTCTCTTGCAATAAATATGTTATATATTTATTTCCTGCTACCTTGAGTTTGTAAAAGTTATGTATTATAGTTGCCTTGTAGGCTGATGATGTATATATATGCCTTTTTGTTATCCAGGCTCTCCATATTTACTCATTATGTATGAATAATATGGGTTTAGTTGGTTGAGTTAAGTTAGAAGTGACATAACTAGTACTATATGCCTTGTATATAGTATATATATCGGGTTTACGGTACTAGGATGTTACATTATGGTATCAGAGCAGTTCATCCTATTGAGCCGAGGTATGGACTGATCATGTTGAGTCATGTTGAGGAGTTCCTATGAAGGTTGTTGTGTATTTCTTGATCTCTTGTGGGAGATGTGTGATAGAACTGTATGACTTGCCTTTGGTATAACTGTTTTAGCTACTTTTACACAATTACGTGATATTGGGATTAGTTACCCCAATATGTATTATTCTGTGTGTACAGGAAACTATAGCGTCTCCTAGGAGAACCCGTGGAAATAAGAATTCAGCTAATGTGAAAACCACTGGGTAGTCGTCATGACTATATGATGCTGAGTTTAATAGACTCATCACACGCAATGCTTGGGAACAAACAATGATGATCGGTAGCGAGTTCGAAAGTCCGATCATGGTTGGAGTTGTCATGGCTATGGTGGATGCTTTGAGCGAACAGACAACCTCTACTGCTGATGCAATGCGGGAGTAGACAGTTGCTATTGTTGAGGCTACTTGGGAACAAACAACTATGACTACAAGGAAGTTTGAGATGATAGGTGCGACCCAGCATCGACAACTTACACCACCACCATATCAATTGGGGCAACCAAACCAAGAAGTACAAGTGGGAAGAATCAAAACTTCCAAGACCTCTCGAAGTTCAGGGAGACTAATCTATCATCCTTCAAGGGGGAGTAAGACCTGGTAAGAGCTGAGTTGGCTAAAGAAGATGGAGGAGATCTTCACTGTTATGGTTTGCTTGGATGGGTAATGAGTGTTCTTTGCTTCTTTCGTGTTAAAGGAAGGAGCAGAAGATTGGTGGTTGGGTATCAAGAGATCTTTCGAGGTGTCGGGGACTCTTGTTACGTGGGAGATCTTCATGACGACGTTTCTAAGAAGTGTTTTCCACAAAATTTGTGAATGCAAAGGAGATAGAATTTCTGATGTTAGACAAAGGCGAGATATCTATTAGTCAATTGTGGCGAAGCTCAATGAATTGTCAAAGTTCTCATCCTTTATTAGAGTGTCACAATAGAAGTGTGTTACTTTCAAGAAGGGATTGAGAAAAGACATTCAGAGAGTGATCTAATCTCTTGAAATCCAGGGTTTTACAGCCTTGGTGAAGGAATGCAGAATTTGTTAAAGGCCATGGCAGTAAGTCTCAAGAGGAGCGAAGATCACAGAACTTTCAAAAGAGGAAGTGGAACTGCCACCGAGTGAGAAATAGAGTCTCTATAGACTTAGTTCTTGGAATGAAACCTATCTCTATAGTACCCCATTAGATGGAACCACTGGAGTTAGTGTAACCCGAAAAGAAAATCGAGGATTTGTTGGTTAAACGATTCATTAGGCCGAGTGCTTTTGGTAGGGAGCACCTGTGTTCTAGTGAAGAAAAGTGATGGTACCATGAGGCTTTGTGTGGGTGACAAACAGTTAAATATGGTGACTATCAGAAACAAGTATCCATTATCTAGGATAGATGATCTAATGGATCAGCTAAGAGGAGCTATAGTTTTCTCAAGGATTGATCTTTGGTTTGAGTATCATCAGATAAGGGTTAGGGAAGAGGTTATCCTTAAAACTGCTTTTAGAACTACAGGTGGACATTATGAGTGTCTTATAATATCCTTTAGGTTGACAGATGCACCGGCAGTGTTCATATGATGTGTGTAGGATCTTTAGACCCTACCTGGATCAATTTTTTGTAGTGATTATCGATGATATTCTAAATCTATTCTTAGTTAATAAAAGAGTATGGACCATATATGAGGATAGTTTTGGAAACCTTTAAGGAGAATGGGTTGTTTATTAAGCTATCTAAATGTGAGTTCTGGCTTTCACAAGCATGATGTTTGGGACATATGATATCTCAGGGTGGGATTTCTGTGGACCTAAGCAAGGATGTGTTGGTGTATGCCCTAGAGGCCAATACATTTTCTGTATTTATATACATTCTATTATGCTATTTTATATATGAGGCATTTCATTTATTATGTTCTTTTTTGATAAACATAATAAAGTCCTTCGAATAGTAAGTTTGATGCCATAGGACATTAAGTGGATGACTTGATCGTGAGATCCTTTTGGTTACAACACTGTTCTTAAATGTTCCTAGTCAAGTATTATTGTTAATTAGGACAACAATAATACATTGAGACTAGTATGTGCATAGACTGATGACCACATCTCACGGGTCATGGATATGAGATATCAAGTCTTCACATGGGTACATATTAGAGTAATGATGTACTGGACTGACCCACCAAGAGAATGCTACATGGATCGTTACGTGAGTGTCATAGGCGATTCTTATAGTAATAATGGTGTCTGTGGTCCTTTGACCTGAAATCACTACGATTCATACATAAGGAGTTGTGTGTTTTAATACCATCAAACGTCATCTGTAACAAGGTGATTATAAAGTTAGTCATTGGATATACCATAAATTATGCAGAGGGATGTGAGTGACCTAGATGGGATTTGTCACTCCTACATAACAAGAGCGATATCTTCGGGACCCCTGATTGAGTGAGACTGCGAAATGCATGGCCATGCTCAAATGAGTCAATATGAGATATTGATTTCATTTGTTGTTACAAAGTCTACTCGAGTATCAGGAAACGAATGATTGGACTATACAAGGGTGACACATTCCATGCCTTGTGTTCAATCTAGATATCTTGACAAAGGGACTAAACGACATGAAAACATTGGTCACAGAAAGGTTATGTCAAATCACTGACATTCTTATTACTTGGGTAGTAGCGATGTGTTGCTAGATACCGCTCACTGCTTGTAATATTAAAATAGGATTTTAATATTACTGCCAACGTAATAAGAACCTACAGGGTCACACACATAGAGTAGACTAAAATTGGAGCAATGGATCCAAGTTGGACTCAGATTCAAATATGGGCCAGACTCATAACAGATGGGTCTAGGGTTGCACAACTTACCTTGCTGCTGCTCACACTCACTTAAGGCAGTCACTATTATAAATAGTACTGCTAAGGGGCTGCTAAGATACACAATTTTAGAACCCTAGCCGCACCTATAGAAAAGTGAATGAGAGAGTGACAGGTTTCTTCTCTTCTCTTCGCAGCTAGCACTGTATGAGAGACGTGAAGCTCCTCTTTGCGGACATTGGACATTCGTGAGTCTGTTCGTGTGGAAACCGTAGAGACATCGTTTCTATTACGATGTTAGTGATTCACGTTCTTCCTTTTGATCACGCTTCAAGAGGTAAATAATTTAAAAACTCGGATTATGGCTTTTCGCATGGATCCTCGGTGGGAATCTTAATTTTTCCGCTGCGTGATGTATCCGCAATTCCCAACAGGATGATGCAGTTGTAGTCAGAGAAATCCACCACTGTGACCGAGATCAGAAGCTTCATAGGCCTAGTGAGGTACTATAGAAGGTTTGTAAAGGATTTTTCTCTGTTAGCGCTACCCTTGCCTAGTTTAAGTAGGAAAGGTAGTACTTTTGAGTGGACTCTGGTTTGTAAGAATAGTTTCCAAGAGTTATTTTTGAGGTTAACTACTACACCAGTGTTGGTAATTTCAGATCTTTTGGAGAAGTTTGAGGTATGGTGTTATACTTCAACGATGGGTTAAGGGTGTTTTTTGATGCAATATAGGAGGGTTGTTGCCTATGCATTAAGGCAGTGAGGCCTCTTGAGGAGAACGACCCTACTCATGATCTGGAGTTAGCAGCGGTAGTGTTTGCCCTAAAAATTTGGAGACATTTCTTATATGGAGTTAAAGTATCATCCGGGTACAGCTAATGTGGTGACTGATGCACTAAGTAGGTAATCCCTACGCGTGTCCCAGATGATGATCCAGAAGAGTGAACTTCTTGAGAGTTTTATGGATATGAGCCTTTTAGTGACTGTGTTGCCACTTAGTCTCAGTGCGAGTGAAGTGGACATGGTGGGTGACTTGAGGACTCGGATCCTATAAGCTCAAAAGGAAGATGAAACTCTTAGGGATATAAGTGATCAGATCTTTTAGGGGATTCTAAAGGGTTTGATACGGACGGATAATGGGTATGATGAAAGTGTTTCTACACCCAACTTTCCATAAGATGAAGACAAAGATAAGGAAAGTGTTTCTACATCTAGTTCTTCAGACGGCGAAGAAGATGAGCAAGTTCAAGTGGAAACCTTAGAGCCGAGTGCCCAGTGTGTGGAAGGCCACGTGGCATTAGACCTTGTGTTGTTTGCTTTATGAGTGGCCGACTGAAGCATTATGCTAGGAGGTGTTCACAAATGGCAAGGAGTTATGCTTGATCCAAGGTTGCGAGCTTTAGGAAGTGTGTAAACTCTAGTTAGAACAGTGGAGGCTTTATCTTCCGACCCTATGCAAGGTATTCTTTTGTGTTTGCCATTTGTTGGAAACCCATAAGTATAATCTTGTAGGTGTTATGCAAACTGAGTTGTTAGTTTGTGCTTAAGTTCAGTAAGGTATCATTAAGGAAATATATGATTCTTTCGAGTGTGATATCATTTCTGATATATGGTAATCTGAATTTTGGGGACAAAATTCTTAAAATGGAGGAGAGAAATATAACATCCTAAAAAAACATGTTAGGCTTGTATATGGATACAGAGGTAGTCTAATACCTGCTTAACATGTCTATTTAATTTTTTAACTTTCTGAGCATGTTTAGCCACTTTACTGTAACAATATTTGTGAAAAATAACTGTTATTTACCCCGAAAATAGCTTAAACTACTCAGTTAGTGAAAATAAATGTAGAGGCTTTATTTCTAGGTCACAAATGTGTGGACTGTGCTACAGTTAAAATTTGAGAATAATCGAAGTTAGTTTGGTATTTTTAAGCATACTAGGTGTGTATTTTAATACCAGAATGACTAGACACATATATGGAAAAATGTAATAATGGTGTAACAATATTTTTAATGAATCTCAGGATTTATTTTAAGTCTGTTGGAAGTTAAGAATCTGAATTCGGGTGGAATCTGAGTGTTCTTAGCAAATTAGGATTTTTGGCACCCTTTAGCGATTGTCTATAAAAAGCCAATTATCATTTCTTTTCTTCATTTCTTCCATGGCAGAGAAAGGAAAACAGAAATAGAAAAGAGAAAGGGAGAAGGGAAACTATGGGGGAGAAGGAGAAAGGAGGGAGAAAAGTTAGAGGACCAAGGATCAAGCTTGAAGGAGGATCCAAGAGCAAGATCAAGGCTTCAAGATCTTCATCTCAGCTATAAAAGGTAGGGGTTTTTGAGCTTGAAACTCATCTTCTTCCTCATTTTTCATGTTTAGCCTATTTGAGGGTTAATATGCCAAAATGAGTTTTTGAAGTGTTTTAAGTGATTTTATTGCTTGGATAAGTTTTTAATGGTATTTATGACTTGTTCAAACCAAGAGTTTGGATTAGAAACTGAGAATCCTCATTTTGGACCCAAAATGCTATATGTGAAGATTTTAAGAGTTTGGATGAGTGATTTAGTGTTTTGATCCATTTTTTATGAAATCAATTAGTGTTTTATGTTTCCTTCATGTTAGTGAACTTGTTAGGAACTTAAAACCACCTAGAAACCAACTTGGAGTGCTGAAATTTCAGGAGAAAAACTAATGGAACAGTACCACGGTTCTGCAAAATTCTGCAGAATCTGGGTTCTGCTATGCATGTCGCGGCGTGAGTATACCATGCCGCAACGTGGGGTTGAAATTGCTACTAGCGCCGCAGCGTGAATGATGCCATGCCACAGCGTGAGTATGTTGCTACACATGTAATGAAACCCGAGAGTAGGGCGCTACGGTGTGAATGCATTTGTGCCGCAGCATGAGATGCAGGATCTCCATAAATGTCATTTTTTATGTTTTGGAATTTCCTAAGTGATAGGGTCACTTATTTATACCTTTCAAATGTGTTGAGGCACCAATGGGGACATTTCATGAGGAAAATTACCACCTTGTAAGTATAAAAACTTGGAAAACCCTTAGGCACCCAAAGAGTGGGGATTTGCCTTAGGATGAAGTTGGAGAACCTTTAGTCATCCAAAGTGTGGGAAATGCCTTAGGATACACTTGTGGAACCCTAGACAACCATAGTAAGGTGGAGTTTCAGGGGGTAGTCTATTGGAATAGTTTGCCTACTTTTATGCATAGTTTACTCCTTTAGAGTTAAAGTTGAGTTTAAGATGCATAGTTTGTGTATGTTCTTTTGTGCTTAAAGGTTGAACTTGAGTATATGCTAGAAACATGGGTTGGTTCCTTTATGTGACAGAGTTGAACCAAGAGTACATGTTTGCTAGTGATGGTTCTTTCATTTGGTTAAAGTGAATCTTGTGATAAAATTTGTGAAACCTTAGGCATCCTTTGAGAAGTAGAATGCCATAAGTCAATGCCTAGAATCTTGAGCAATAGGAGGTTGCCTTGTGAATCACTTGTAAAGTGATGAAGTGAGATGTATGGTATTGTAAGCTAAGTATGCTTAGCTTGTTGGTTGTGTTATCATGCATAAATTTGCTTCTTTGTGTGGAAAGTAGAGCCGAAGATGCATGAATAATATTTTACTCCTTTGAGAGATGAGGTTGAGGTATAGGAAGTACTAGAAACGTGACTTTGCTCCTTAAGCGGTAAGTGAGCTTGGTTGGAAAATTTGCTAGTTTTCCTTAGTCACTTAGTTAGAAAGGGCCTAGTGATATTTGTTTGTATTTGTGAAGTACGTTGCATATCATATTTTCAAACCTGATATTTGCTTATTTTCCTATGTATTGTAATCTTAAATGGTGTGCACAACCATATGACTAGAGAATGAGGTGTTGTATCTGAATTATCCTTACAGGTTTGCTTGTATGGTCAGGGTTACCTGTGTATAGGGTTGGTGTCGGTACTCTTACTTTTGTGAGGGGAACTAGTCCATACATCACCAGGTAATATGAGGGCTTTTATGCCTATCCTACTTAGTATATAAAAGGAACATAGTTTGGGAGAAAATAGGTAAATAACTTGTGTTTTTAACTTTAAAATCTGCATTGGCATTGCACATCCATAATATGTGGACTTAGTTTGAGCATAATCATACTGCATAACATAAAGCATTGCATGGTTGACACTTGTATGGGCATTGGTCATGGCTTAATCGTTTGCTTGTTGGTTGCTTGCTTGATGATATCTCACGATTGTATAGGCAGTTGTTTGATATCGTTGATTGTTTGGTATTAGCGTGAGATAGGATTATAGCTTGCCTTGTGAATGTTACATAGGGTGCGTGTATATTCTGATAGTGTTTGAGAAGGGGCTCAATTATCTGTTGCTGGCTTAATCTTATGCGCTCAGTTAGTTATTTGTTGTTAAATAATTAACTACTAATTTTGGAATTGCATATTATGAGAAATTGTGATTTCTCACCCCGTTTGTGTTTCTATGTAAATCCAGGTACAAGTAAGGGAAATAGAAGGAGCAGAAGAACTAGCGTAGTTTATTTTGTCTCTTGCAATAAATATGTTGTATATTTATTTCCTGCTACCTTGAGTTTGTAAAAGTTATGTATTACAGTTGTCTTAAGAGGCTGATGATGTATATATATGCTTTTTTTTGTTCAGGCTCTCTATATTTACTCATTGTGTATGAATGATATGGGTTTAGTTGGCTGAGTTAAGTTAGAAATGACATAACTGGTACTGTATGCCTTGTATATAGTATATATATAGGTTTACGGTACTAGGATGTTACATAACATTCTCTCCTTACCAAATGATATAAGGAACTAGGTTCTTGAGAATATGCCTAGAAAGATGATGATATATGAACACTAGAAAGAGATTTACACATGATTGAATACTATCATAACATTGTGAAAATGTTATTTATATATATCTTTGGTTTGATAATGAATATTTGCATTATGAGAAAATGTGAGCATTCTAGTGATAGTAAGTTATGAGTTATGACTCATGTTTGATATATTGATGATGTAATTTATGATCTATTGATGATGTGTTGGATTTAGATATAATGGTTGATTGTGAATTATTGTTCAATGATAAAAATGAAATTTCTGTTGGTTATGACTTTTTTTTGTTAAATAATAAGTTGATATTCATTATTTTTGTTGTCAGATATTGATTTCTTTCGGCCACAAATAGTATAATCTTGTTTACCATAAGTGGGTATAGCCTGAAAAGATTAACATGCCTAAGGAGATTTGTTCATTTTCCTTCTTTATAATTAACTGGTTTTTTTAGATTTATTTTGGATAAATATATTTTTTCCCTTAGTCATTCTCTTTATTGACAATTCAATGCTTTAAATTTTAAATTTTGTTTTTCTATTTATCCTATTCCTATCTTCTTAGTCATTCTTCTTTGCTCAGTGAATAACATTGCATTTATCAATACCTGATGTAGTCTATCAATGCACCAAAGGTGTTGGTATGGTGCTATGAAGTCAGCAAACTTGCCAAAAACCTTGAGGTACATTATTGTACATATGTTCACTTAGAATTTAAGTCAGTAAACTGAAGCGTGAGTTGATACTAGGTGATTAACAATTTTAAATTAAGTTTTATATAAAAAAACTTATAAATAGTTATTATTTATTGAGTGTTCATTTGTTGTCATTGAATGGTTAACGTTTTAAATAAAGTTTAATATATAAAATACATGAAATTAAAAAAAAATTACAAATAAATATTATCTTTTATTAAGTGGTCATTAGTTATTACTAAATAGTTAATAATTTTAAATCAAATTCTATATGAAAATAGATTATAAATTATTATTATTTTTTATTGAGTGATCATTTATTGTCAAATAGTGACTAACATTTTAAATAAAGTTCAACATATAATAGATTGTTGAGCTTCCGCACTTCCTATTTTCATTTTCAATGAAGAAACAGGAAATGAAAGAGAAAATATGTTTGAATGATTATTTTCAGTTCATGCTTTAGAAATGGAGCTCACATTCTTGAAAATTTTGAGAACAACAAAAAGTCATTTCCACTGTTTTCAATCTTTATGCAGTGGCCAATTTGTGATTTTAAAGACATTGCTTTATTTTTCTTTTTTATTTCACATTTTTTCCCTTCATCTCTCCCCTTTTGAAGACATAGGGTGCATCCCCTACTTCTCTCGTCACTAACCAGCATGTTCCGGCTCAAATCAATGCCGCTAGAATCTGACTAGTGAGTTGTTAAAACTTATGTTGATCATCGTCAACATTGGTAAATCAGACACTTCCCCCACATTTCGCGGACGAATTGATTCATTTTATAGAAGGTACCTTGGAAATTCCTAAGGAAACTAGTCCGTCCAAGTAATCAGCAACTTGTAGTCTTATTAAATATGATGGCATTATATTTACAACATACGCTCATTTTTTATTTTAATTTATTTTTGTCGTATGTCAGATAGCTTTCATTGATACAAATTTTCCTTTTCATATTTGATCGCAGGTTGAATTTCAAATTTTCATAATTAATTATGTTCAAGTGATTTGATTAGGGATTTAACTAATTCTCTTTACACAATTCTAATAAAATATATTCATTATGTTTTAATACATTTCATTGTAATAATCAATTTTTTAGGTTATCTATCTATGCTTAGGAGGTGAAAATAAAATCAAGTGAAAAACAAATGTCTTCTAAAAATAATGTAATGATCAGTGATATCATTGTTTATTTATGAGAATTTTTTATTATATTCTTTTGGGAAATTTAGTGTTCAAATTATTATGTAGTTTTTACTTTGTTACTTCCTCAATCTCACATTTTCAACATGTAAAATGTATTTTTTATTATTAAATCTCAAAATTTTATATTATAATATTTATATAGATGACTCCATTATGCTTTTAATATATACATCCTAAACCCTAAATCACAACCACCAATTTACAATTTTAAAGCAATAAACAATCAATAATCTAATTCAAATTTTTTATCATAATAAATAACAAATATATATGTCGTGCAATGTACAAATAGAACTACTACTTATATAATAGATCGCATCAATCCATTCCACCAACTAGATCTATTTCAAATTTTATTTGTCTTTTCTCCATCAATGTTGAGTGACAAATCTAGTGTCAAATTGAGTCAGTCCAGTGCGGGTCGGGCCAAATGCAGGCTAACCTGTTGTAGGCCAAATTTTTTTTTTATTATTAGCAAATTGTTGGCTCAATTTAGCCCTTTATGAGTTGCGGATTATTTGGGTTGGTTTATTAGCCCAGATTCTTTTTATTCTTATAAATAGATTTTAAAAATGACATTTTCAAATAATTTATTGGATAAATATAAAATAAATTATTTGATTAGCTTCTATTAAAAGGCTTAAATTAATTGTATGAAAATATCTCAAATTAAGTATTACTTAAAATGAATATTTTTATTTTAAAATGATATTTTCACAAACTTAAAATAGAGAAACTTAATAATACTATTAGTCAAATCATTATTTGGTATGTATAAAAGATTTTTTTTTAAATTAATATAATTTCATAATAGTCCCCACAATATTACACATGTCAAATAATAATTTAATTACTTATGGTAGATGATTAAGAATTACTCATCTGCTGGTATCAAGTCTTCTTATAAATCAGTTAGCCTTCCCTTTACTTTAGCTTATCTTCTCCCTCTATACTAAGTCATAAACCTCCTCTAATAAAAAAAAAATGTAACCTTGACTTAATTAAACTATTGTTTTCATCAGATTTTGCTAACCTAGTCAACATTTTGATTCCAGATCTAGATTAAGGAAAGATAACTGCTTTCTCTTATGGACTCTTTGTTTTCACAAAGTGTCTAAGAGTGCCAGTGCAAGTGTCCAAGCACAAAAACACAACAAGCAAACCAACAATGTGTAACAAACAAGCCTTGTATTGAATTTTAAAGAAGATTAAGAGTACAACTTACAAAATCATAGAGTTGAAAATGAAATGAAAGTGAAATGAAAATGAAACAACACGACTAGAAAAGTGCTAAAAAACATAACTGTGTGATTAGCATTGGCAATGACAATGGTTTTGATGATAACAAACAAGAGAACTGATGGTTGTGCAAAGACCAAGTCCCAAGGTTCTTTAAGTATAGTTTATAGGACTTAGATATTATGTTAAGGATAATAAAAATCATACTAGCTCATGTTTTATTTCCATTCAACTTTGATCTATTTGCAAAATCATGTTTTATGTTGACCAAGTTTGAGCAAAATATTTTTAGAAAGGATGAAAAGAAAACCATGTTTCATACTTGTGAAAATACTCTTCAAGTATGTGGAAAATGTTTTTAGAAAAGTTGAAAATGATTTGGGAAAGTTTGGTTATGAAATCCTTTAGAAATCTTGTTTTCTTGGTGAACCAATAAACAAATTAGGTGTTTTGTATAACAGATTATCTGAGAACAATAACTGATTATGTGATTTCAAATAGTAGATTATTTGAAATCCATAATAGATTATTCATCTTGGCAGAGACGTTCCAATTGATGTTTTAAAGTGAATAATTTATTATAGAAAGTCCATAACAGGTTATTTGCATGTTGAGAACGTTCCCTCTCTATTGTTTAAATGTTCCTAACTGATTAGGGCTGTCAAATAATCTATTATTTTCGTGCTACAGTATTTCTTGATGAAACAAATAATCTGTTAGGCAAAACCAATAATCTATTATCTGGGATAGCAGAAAACATTTCCCAATGACTTTTTTGGAGCATTTAATGCCTCCAACAACCACCAATGACTCTAAATTAATTTGGGCTATAAATGAAAGTGTTTGGGCATTAAAGAAAGGTTGGAAAACAATCTGAAAAATATACTTGAGCATTAAATTCGTGTTTCATCATCATTTTTCTAAAAACCCCTATTCTTGAGCTAAGTTTGTGATTCTTTAATTCCATAAGCTTCAAGTTGTATTATCTACTCTTTGAGAGAGTCTCTATTCATCTATATCTTTGTATAATCTGAAAAGAAAGGGTGAGGTATCCTTCAAATTTGTAAAGGGTGAGGTATCCCTTGGTAGAAGAGACTCAAGCACAAGGGTGAGGTATCCCAATGTATTGAGTGCTCCAACTTGTAAAAGTCATCAAACACCCATTGAAGCTTGAACAATTAGTGAAAAATCTCGGGTGTTTACTTGAAGACTAGATGTAAGCCACAAGTGGTTTGGTGGCTGAACCAGGATAAATTTGATATTTGTTCTTCTAAACTCCACTCTTTAATATTGTGCACTATTTCATTAGATTTGCCTAAATATTATCTTGCTTGATTGTGATATTTGTGAATGAAAGCCTTATTTCTTATCTATCCATTCATCTCTATCACTTAATAGTTTCAACGAAAATTGGTAATCAAGTGTTTTACAACGATTTTGTGAAAATATTTTATATACTTAATTCACCCTCCCTCTTGAGTATTGAGGCCACTTGGTAACAAAATGCACTTGAGGGACTCTATTTATGTTGTATGCGTGTGAGGAGAGTCAAGTGTCAAGCCACATTACAAGCCTCAAAATGCCCCATTTATAGCTCTTCGATAATTTCCTTCTCTGACACCTTTGTTTGAATTCTTAATCGTATGCTTTGTGTTCCATGTTTTGCACGTGTTTCTTCAACAACACATTACATGTTTTGCACATGTTTCTTCATGCAACACAATTTCATAACTCGTTATCTTTCCTCATTGCCATTGAGCTAATATAAAAACTAAATTTCACTCCAATATATTCCCCCCAAATGTTGCCTTTGATTAGCTTTATGAGGAGGCAATACTTGTTCACACATTAATGGCTTCATTTTTTGATGCCATCCAAATAGATATATTCCTCATGTAAATACTAAATGAGCCTTCAATTTCCACCAATAACATTTTTTGAAATATGCCTTATAAATAGGCTCAACCAAAACTCTTCATGCATGGCTACTTGAAAACCTTTTGTTTCCCCAAGACTCATGCATGAAAAATGTAAGTGTCTTTCCTTACTCATTTTGCTTTCAAGGAACCTATCTTTTCATGCATATATTGACTAAGGCTATTGGGAACCTTCAAAAGAACCCCACATTGCCATGTCCTTGGTTGAGAACTCCTTATTAATATGGATCTAGAGTCCAACTTTACATGCATGTGTGAATGGGTGGGTGGATCCAAGTATCCTTCCAATTGTTCTTGGGGTTCCTCCAACTCGAGCTTAGTGGGCTTCACTGCATTCAAAGGATGGTCTATTGTCAAGTTCCCCCATCCTTTGATTGGATGATTGATTGTCAAACTCTCCCATCTAACAAGCTGAGCTGAATGGAGTTAATTCTTCTATAATCAACAAAGTTAATAGAAGTTTTGACTCCCAAATAAGATTAGGTTGTAGCTCCATTGTATAGGCCATCACATTGTATATGATATTCACAATTTTTTGACTTGTCATTTGTAATATGTTTCTTTATAGTAATGTAATGCCATAAATTTCAACAAGTTAACTTTCTTGCAACCAACCGCATATTCAACTAGGTTATCCCATGTTCAACTAGCTAAACCTATCACCATAGTGTACTTAACTTAAGATAAGTTACGATATAATCTATTCCAATAACAAGATAATATAAATTTTATTTGGGCTTTTCAATGTTAACAACCTATTCACACTAACCTTTACACAAAGACTACATCTATTGGCCAATCTTTTCCTTCATAACATTCACTTCCTCTAGCTTCTTGATACTATCACTTTGATTTTAAATTGAAAACCAATATCTGCGATGTTCTCATCTTCTTCTTCCTTGAATTTTGATGAACTAGATTGCCTTCTTCATTGGGTAGCTACTCCTTGAACCATTGATCCCACATAACCAATATATGTTTCTTTACCATAGGTTCCAAAAAATTTTGCATACTAAGTCAGTGCAAACGAATTCATGCATCATTTAACTTACGAAGAATTTTGTTCATTATTGTTAAGCAAGCAAGTACTCCATTAATTTCTTTCATAAAAAAAACCTCCCAAAGGATTTAGTATCATTAATTTTGCTTTACAAGACCTTCCTGGCACTATTAAGGGTACTAAACTTCATCACTATGAGATTTTCGCTTTTGAACGCTTTTATTATTGTACTTGGAACCCTAAGCATATTGGAGACAACATAAAAGGTGTGCATTTCTATATTTTATTGAGAAATGACATTGCTTCTTTAATAGGTGCATCAGAAGATTCAGTAGGTCTTATCCAAATGAACCCTTTGGTGGATATCTTTGACTTCCTAAAACCATTTAAACCAATGAAATTGCCAAACACACCTTCGTGTTAGCAAAGCTAGTCCCCAGTGTTCACCTTGCTAAAAATGTTATTCCTTGTGTCCAATATTATATCATCGCTTCTTGAACTCATTGCATTGTATTTTCAGTCAAATTTTCCTCATATCCTAACGTTGTTGATTTTGTGTAGTTGGTGTCAACGTAATGGCTTCATCAATCTCACAATGAAAACGTTGTGTCAATCACATGACCCATTTCCAACACTGACAGACCATTTTTGAACTTCTTATGAGCCTTATTGTAGAAACACATGTAAGATAAGATATATAAGCCCACAAAGTACATGACACTTTTGTACAAGGAACAACCTTCAGGTTCAACATAATTCACTATATTATGGGTATAAAGAATTTGGTATATATATATATGTGTGTGTGTGTGTGTGTATGTGTGTGTGTGTGTGTGTGTGTGTGTGTGTGTGTGTGAAATCCCTACATAGCCGGTCCTAAGCTCGGATAAAAGAGGAGGGTTGTGTTAGGAAGTCGATAACTAACGTAAAATGTTGTCGAATAAATGATGTGATTGTGTTAATGCTAGGTCGTTGCCCCTAACCAACGCGTTGTATAGCTCGAGTATAGTGTCAAATAAGCAAGAGCAGCTGCATCACCTCTTAGGTGTAGTGAAAAATAAACAAGGGTTCCCACATTTTCGTGAACAGGTGGGGGTAAAGAAACTAGTTCACAAGAGTAGGATGAATTTTGGAACTTGGAATATAGGCACACTTACAGATAAATTAATAGAAATAGTTAACATCATGATTAGGAGGATGATTAATTTTATGTGCCTACAAGAAACTAAGTGGGTTGGAGAAAAGGCAAAGGAACTCGATAATTCGGGTTTTAAGTTTTGGTTCACCAGCAAGGTAAAATCTATAAATGATGTAGGCATAATAGTAGATAAGAATTGGAAGAATAATGTTGTGAATGTAAGAAGGCTCGGAGATAGGATCATAACATTGAAGTTTGTTGTGGAATATAAGACTTTTAATGTTATCAGTGTATATGCACCCCAAGTAGGATTAGACGAGTACTAGAAGATAAAATTTTGGGAGAATTTAGAAAGTTTAGTTCTAGGAATACCATTAGGAGAGAAGATTTTTCTAGGAGGGTGTAACATTCTCCTTAATCTAATAATTTTAATTAGTGTTATAGAAGCTCAATATGGATGATACGAATTATCTATTAATTCAGGAAAAAAAATTGAACTAGTTTGAGCATAATTCTATAACAATGAATACAATAGAATAATTAAAGTATCTGCTGAATCAGTTGATATGATAGAAATAAATATGAAAAATTTATTTCCTAGATAAGGACAATTAATAAGAGTTGTAAAAATTTTAGAGAAACAACAGAGCAAATTTGGTATTTTTAAGAAGACTTACAGGGAATAAGTGAATAGTAAAGTAAATAGCTAATTAACTCAGAAAATTATGAAAATATTTGGAGATGGTAAGTATAACATGGAGAATATTTTGGTATAAAATTTTAATTAAGATAAGTTTCAATAAACAAATTTACTTAATTCCTAAGTTTAATTCAATTTGGGATTGAGTAATGAAGTTTAACAGATAAATAGCAGTATATGAAAAATCTTAAAAAAATGCAACCAATGACTATGATGAATTCTAAAATTTTTCATAACACTTGTAATAACTTGAAAACTTAGTTTCAAAATATTAAAGTGTGTTTAACAGATCCAAAAATTTTAATAAAATTTTTTAATTATTTTACCACTTGGCCACTTTTTCTACACATGACTAGTATTTGGACATTTTGCTTCATCTTTCTCGCAGTTCCAGAGCACAAACAAGGATATAGGGACAAAACATAGCATAGGGACGACAAGAGAAAAGAAAAAGGAAGAAAAAAAAAAGTCTACCTACTCTATTTTTTTTTTCTTATCATTCTTGACTTGTGTTGCCGTCTAAGTCTCTATATTTATCTACCACTTTCTCACTTTTTTTCCATAATTCCTATGACAAAAATAGAAGCAAGAAGACCCAAAATTCAGTAGCAGAATCATGAGCAAGAGAAAGAAAAAAGAGAAGAGAAATAAGAAGCAAAAATAAGAGGAAAAGTAAGGGAATTCAAAGGAGTAAGGCTAGGAGTGAGGTGGGGGATTTATGTCATTAAATTGTTCCTCTTTTCTATTAATTTTTAGATCTATTTGTGACCCTCATGTACGGCCAAAACAGATTGTTTGTGGATGATTTTCCATTGATTTTTGATTTGGAAATTATGAAGTTGGCTCTTGATGTCAAGTGTTCACACTTGGTTGTTGAATTCATTGGTTGGTGACTTTCTTTATTTGTTATTGATGCCATGGTTGAATCCATGCAAAGCTTATTATTTTTATTGACTTTGAAAACTTGTCTTGGTTTCAATTAAACAAAAGAGTGTGTGTGCGTACTTTAATTTTCAACAAAAGCTGTTATATGTGTGAAATCGTGTGTGTGCTTTGGGATTTTATAAAGGCTGTTGTGTGAGAGAACTCACACTTAGCAAACCGCGTGTGTGTGCTATTGTTTGTTTTAATGTTTGATTTTCTATAAAAGTTACTCAACCGTGTGTGTTTTGAATTTCTATGATTGTTGTTAAAGTGTCACGGCCAAACCATGACTAAGTAGGATAAATTATAGTCTTTGTGGCCTTTGTGATCTTTTGTGAATTGAAATGTAATTGATCATGTGAATTAAGAATTTGCACTATATGAATTGTGGATTTAAGAATGAGCTTTGATTGCACCATTGTGTATTGGAATTATGAATTTGAGATGTATATTGAGAATTTTAGAATAAGCTCCCTTTGATACAAAGGTTGAGCAAGAATGATATATTGAATGGATGTATGAAAAATCAGTGCTCAAAGAATCAGAATTTGAATTTGAATTGAGAATGAGAATTGGACAATTATCCTTGAATGGGGAGGTAATTGCCCATGCTTTCCCACTTAGTATCCTTCAGTATATGTGAACCGTTGGTTCACTTAGTATAGTGGATTCGGAGATGATCCTATATGAGGGCAGGGTATTCGAGATTCCATTTGAACCATGGAGATGACCTCTTGTGAGGAAGGGGGATCCTGTGTTCTAGTATAAATACCTCACAATATTAGTATCAGTATTAGTATCAGTATATTCCTCACGTATTAATTCCCTCATAGGATACTAGTGGTAGTGTGAGGCCCTGAATCACTCCCTACCATGAGTATATAGAACCCGAGCTATGTGAGGTGACTCCTACCCTTGTGGTGCTTGAGATATGGGTTCTGTGGGATAGCGATTAATTGGAATGAGTATTGAGAATTGAATTGTATTTGTATGTCAGGATATGACTTGAATATATATCCTAATACTTAAATGAGATTGATACTACTGAATTAGTATTTGAAGACAATTTCTGGAACTATTCATGATTGAAATTTGTATTGGATTTGAAAATGAATATTTGTATGCTTGTTAGGATATTTATACTAAATGGATATAACAGTACTTGTACTTGGTATAATTTCAAGTATTATATATGTTTAAAATTTGTATTGATGATAAAAGATATTTTTTTGAAAACTATTAAATAGAATTCTGTTTCGGGAAAAGAAGGGACTAGATTTGACCTTCTACCACCCTTCTAACTATAATAATATATATATGTATTCAAAAATTGAATTTTAAAGAAATATATATATTTTTTCTGAAACAGCTGAAAATATTATGATAACACGATTTTTCATAATAGAATATACTGAGAATTACTATTTTCACCCCTTTATTATTATGTATTCCATGATAATTCCAGGTTCAGCACTTGCAAAAGATCGTGGATACGAGTGAAGAGAATATTTTTTTTTCTTTTGAATTTGCATTTTTTTTTGTATATTGGATAAATGTTGTCTACAAGACATAGCATATGTTTTGTACTATTATGTACACTTGTATAAACTTCTACAACGTGTGTAAATTATTATACATTGATCGGGCTCATACTTTTATATAATAATGTAAAATATAATTTGAAGTTTTTAATAAATATTTTACGTAATGTGCTTACTATTATTACTATAATGTAATGCCGGAAACATGAATAGAAATAATAGTAAGAACGTTACAAAGGGGACCTAAATGATCATGTGGGGAGCGAATCTAGGGGGTATGAGGGTTTGTATGAAGGTATGGTCTAGGAGTAGCTACTGAAGAGGGCAAAGCGATTCTAAACTTTTTGGTAGCTTTTGATTTTACAATAGTTAACACTTGTTCTAGGGAACAAGAAAGGCATCTTATCATATACAAAAACAGGGGTTCTTGCTCTCAAATTGATCTTTTTTTAATTAGGAAATCTGATAGAAAGCTTTGCATAGATTGCAAACTCATCCCTGGAGAGAGCTTGACTACCCAACACAGGATTTTGGTTATGGATGTATAAGTTAAGATGAGAATAAGGAGAAATTATTGAGACAGAGTCCCAAGGATCAAATGGTCTAATAAGCCTGTATTTTATAGCCCTTAAATGGATGAATTGTGATTATTGTTGAATTTTGGATGGATTCTTATCAATTATTTTTGTTTGTGTAGAATAAGAGAGATTTAAGACATTTGAAGTGAAAGTAAGCGAAGATATCTCATTTTCAGACCAAAAGAAGGCAATTTTAGCTTAGACAAGACCTTGTATCAACTCAGAAGCGATTTAGGAGTAAGACACGGCCCTGTCTAACTTGAAGAAAACTTCTGACTAGGAGACACGGCCATGTCTCTTGGTCACATGGCCATGTCCCCCCAACACTGAAATTACCTAATTCTAGTACCAGACACGACCATGTGAGTCCCTCTGACGTGAAAAAAGGAAAATTTTGCCCCGAAATCATTATAAACACCAAACCAAAGGAGGACTCTTGGCTAGAGACTTGAATGATGGAAGGTTTTGAGAGAAGCGCAAGGATTCAAAGGTGAAGGCTTTGAAGACAAGAGCAAGACTCTTTGAAGATCAACCATTGAAGTTCTTTTCTCCATCTCCATCTTCCCATCTTTTCTTTTTGTTTATCAATTACGGTTGTTTCTTTAATCCTTGTTCTTGTTTATGTTACGATGGCCATTAGCGGCTAAACTCCTTTTCTAGGATTAGGATGAAACTCTCTATTTTCCTATTATGGATTGTTAATTTGATTCTTTATTAATGAAATTATTATTCTTGATTTATTCTTGGTATGCTTAATGCTTGTGATATATTACATGCCATATTTACATGATTTTAGGCTTTAGGTGAAGGATCAAAAAATGAAATCTAATTGCTTGATAATCCAAGAATTGAATTTAGGAATTAAGACCTAGACATAGGCTTAAATCCTTCGAGGGGTAAACGATTGTCATGAATTTTAATGGGTTAGAACTTGGATTAACTGCCATGAAAATGGGGTTAGTGAAGTTTTAGCACATTTTTAGTGCCGAGAAATTGGGCTTTAAATAATTTAGGACAAATCGCCTTCAAGAACTGTTGGGAATTGCGAATCAAAATATCTCGCAGCGGAATAATAGGATTCCCACACAGGATCCATGCGAAAAATCCATAATCCGAGTTTTTAAAAATTACCTCTTGAAGCGTGATAAACACAAGCGAGGTGAATCACCAACACCGTAATAGGGACGATGTTTCTGCGGTATCCACACGAACAGACTTGCAAAAGGAGTCACGCCTCTGTTTCGCGGTGCTAGTTGCGAATAGAAGAGAAGAACCTTTCACTGTCTCTCACTCACTTTCTTAGGTGCGGCTAGGGTTGTGATGTAACATGTATAGCAGCCCAACAATAATAGTGGCTCCTTAAGTGAGTGTGAGCAAGATTTAAGTTCGTGCAACCCTAAAACCCATCTGTCATGAGTTAGGCCCACATTGAATCCGAGTCCAACTTGGATCCTTATTGCTCCAATTTAGTCTAAGTGTGCGACCTGTTTCTCATGACGTTGGTAGTAATATTAAAATCTCATTTTAATATTACAAACAAGGATATCTAGCAACACATCAACGCTACCCAAGTAATGAGAATGTCGGTTTTGACATAACCTATCCGTGATCAATGTTTCCGTGTAGTTTAGTCCCTTTGTCCGATATCCGGATTGAACACAAGGCATGGATGTCACCCTTGTTTAATTCAATCTTCAGTTTCTGATTCCCGAGTAGACATAGTAATAACAAATGAGATCAATATCTCATATTGACTCATTTGAGCATGGCCATGCATTTCATAGTCTCACTCAATCGGGGGGCAAAGATATCACTCTGTTATGTAGGAGGACAAATCCCATCTAGGTCACTCACATTCCTCCACATGCATCGTAATATGTCTAATAACCAACTTTATAATCATCTTGTTTGGATGACGTTTGATGGCATTTAAAACACACAACTCCTCATGTAGGAATCGTAGTGATTTCAGGTCAAAGAACCACATACACCATTATCACTATGAGAATCGCTTATGACACTCACGTAACGATCCACGTAGCGTTCTCATGGCGGATCTGTCCAATACATCATTACTCTAATATGTATCCATGTGTAGACTTGATATCTCATATCCATGACCCGTGAGATGTGGTCATCAGTCTACGCACATACTAGTCTCAATGCATTATTGTTGTCCTAATTAACAATAATACTTGACTAAGGACATTTAAGAATAGTGTTGTAACCAAAAAGATCTCACGATCAAGTCATCCACTTGATGTCCTATGGCATCAATCTTACTATTCTAAGGACTTTATTATGTTTATCAAAAAAGAACACAATAAATGAAATGCCTCATATATATAAAATAGCATAATAGAATATATGCAAATACAGAAAATATATTAGCCTCTAGGGCATACACCAACAAGAACATAATTGAACATTAACAAAGATAGGATTACAATTTATCATAGAGGGTAATGTAGTGGATTCCAAATCCTAGAGCTTTAAATCCTTGTTAAATCTCATATTTTCTAGTTTCAATTGTTTACTTTATTGCTTTGCTTTTCATATTAATTTTAATTGAACATTCTCTATCGATTTTATTTGCTTAAACAATCAAAATAGTCGTAAGAGTTAGTAATCAATCGATCCTCGTGGGAACGATATTTATTTACTACTTGTACGATCTGTGCGCTTAAAGAAAATCAACAAGAAGTTTTTGGCGTCATTGCTGGGGATCATATTGATATTAACACGAGCGGCAATTTGGTTGTTTTAATTATTTTTTATTTTTTTTTTTTTTTTATCTTATTTTATTTTAACTTTCTTTTTTTTTTTTTGAATTTTTAGGTGTTGTTTCTTTCGTATGCGTAGAACGAGGAGTCAAGGAGATCTCATTATCCTCGTTGATCTTGAGATCTTGAGGATGCTTCATAATATTAGAAGAGAAAGAAGAACACAGGGATTTGAGGAAGACAACATGACGGACAACACTAACCAAGTCACAATCTAGAGTGAAGGTTGAGGGATTATGGAACTCCTAATGCTAATGCTAGTCAGTCTTCCATTGTTAGACCATGGATAGAAGCCAACAACTTCGAGATCAAGACATCATTGATCCAGATGGTCCAATTGTAATTCAGCGGGTCACCAACTAAAGACCCAAATCAGTATTTGCATGAGTTTTTGGAGTTGTGTGATACTATAAAGATTAATGGGGTCTCAACGGATGTTATACGGATCAGACTTTTTCCCTTTTCTCTTAGGGGGAAAGCCAAGAAGTGGATTCACTCAGAGACCCCTAATTCACTCACCACCTGGAACTTGATGGAGCAAGCCTTCTTGGACAAGTATTACCTGATTGGAAAGACAATCAAGCTCTGCCAAGACGTCACTACCTTATCTCAAAAGGAAGATGAATCTCTTTATGAAGCATGGGAGAGGTATAATGATCTTATTCATTAGTGTCCATATCATGGTCTATAGGATTTTGTTATCATCCAAACATTCTATGCTAGGTTGTCGTTCTCTACAAAGGCAGCTCTTAATGCCACAACTGGTGGTGCTTTGATGGCTAAGACTCCAACAGAGGCAAGGGGTTTGATCAATGAAGTGGCTTCGAATATTTATTTGTGGCCAAGTGATAGATCTTCTTCGAAGAAGCAAGCTAGAATGATAGACCTTAATGTCATTACTATGTTGAATGCCAAATTTGATGCTTTGGCTAAGTCACTTGAGAAGCTGAATGTCAACGTCATTGCTGCCTCTACGATAACTTGTGACACATGTGGGGGAGGGCATTTGGCTTCAGAATGCAATTCAGTGGAGACCTATTCTTAAGACCCGTCTTTGGAGCAAGCGAGTTATGTGCAAAATAGCAATGTCAAGGCTCAAGGTAACCCCTTCTCCAACATGTATAATCCAGGATGGAGAAACCACCCAAATTTCTCCTATGGTAACCAGCAAAATAGAAGGGCTCCATCCAACAATAGACCACCACGCGATTTCCAGCAACCTCAACAATCTTCTCAGGGTGCAAAGTCTAATTTAGAAGCTTTTATAGAAACTTTTATAGTTACACAAAAGGAGCAGAATCAAGCTATTCAAGCTCAAGTCCAACAACATGGGGAATCAATCAAGCAAATTCATAATCGTCTTGATCAAATGGTCACTTATTCTAAGATGCTTGAAACTCAAATAGCCCAACAAGCAAGCTTGTTCAACATGGTTCAAGGGTGAATCCCAAGTCAACCGGAGACTAACCCAAGGGAACACGTTCAAGCAATTTCATTTAGAAATGGTAAGCAATTTGAAGGCCCCACAAGAGAAGAAAAGCTTGAAGCTAAGGACACCAACGAGAAGGAAGAGAAGCAAGAGAAGAGTGAGGACAAGGTAGGAGAAGAAGGAAGCACCAAAAAGTATATTCCTTTAGAAGCGTATGTTCCCCCTTTGTCATTCCCTCAAAGATTTCAAAAGGCAAAGCTGGATCAACAATTTGGAAGATTTTTGGAGGTTCTAAAGAAGCTTTACATCAAAGTTCCTTTTACGGAAGCTCTATCCCAAATGCCCTCTTATGCTAAGTTTTTTAAAGAGATTCTCTCAAACATGAGAAAGCTTGAAGACTATGAGACCATTGTTTTGACAAAAGAATGCAATACTATCTTCCAAAACAAGCTTCCTCTGAAGCTTAAAGATCAGGTAGCTTCTCAATTCCATGCTCAATTGGAAGCATGCATATATAATAGCGCTTTGTGTGATCTTGGGGCTAGTGTAAGCTTGATGCCCCTTTCTCTTTGCAAGAAACTTGATATTGGGGAGCTCAAACCTACCACCATCTCTCTTTAATTGGCGGATAGGTCAATAAAGCATCTCATTGGTATCTTAGAGATGTGCCAACGAAGGTGAGGAAGTTTTATATACTGGTCGACTTTGTTGTACTTGAGATGGAAGTCGATACTCAAATCCTCATTATTTTAGGGAGGCCATTCTTAGCCACTGCTGGAGCTGTGTTTGATGTGAAGCACAGAAAAATAACCCTCAAGGTTGGTGAGGAAGTTGCTGAATTCAATTTGTTTCAAGCCTCAAAGCAACTAGCCGATGTTGATTCTTGTTTGATGGTTGATCTAGAAGAAAAGCTGACTACAGAGGTGCACACTAAAAGTCACCCACAAGACCTTTTGGAAAGATGCTTGGTGCATAATGGTGACTCAAACAATGAAGATGAGGAGGTGGCAACCTACACTCAAATTTTGGATGCATGCCCAACGATATTCCATTCTCAAAACAGTAAGTTCAAAGAGCTCAAGGGCGTCTCAACCGAAGATTCTTTGCTTAAAGACAAGGAGTCCCCAAAAGTAGAGCTTAAACCTCTTCCACCCATGCTAAGATATGCATTTCTTGGTCCTAATTCTACATATCCTATCATTATAAATGCAAATCTCAGTGATGATAAGGTTGATAAATTGTTGAATGAACTTAGGGTGCATAGAAGGGTAATACAGTACATCATTTATGATATCAAAGGAATTAGTCCTTCTATTTGCATGCATCGTATCTTAATGGAAGATGGTTGTAAACCTTCTGTAGAGCGTCAAAGAAGACTCAAGCCAAATATGCAAGAAGTTATTAAAAAAGAGGTTTTCAAACTCTTAGATGCCGGGATTATTTACCCAATCTCGGATAGTCCATGGGTGAGTCCATTGCATGTTGTTCCTAAAAAAGGTGGTATGATTGTGATTAAGAATGAAAAGAATGAATTAATTCCTACTAGGATAATAACGAGTTGGAGGATGTGTATTGATTATAGGAAGTTGAATAGTGCAACCCGAAAAGACCATTTCCCTCTCCTCTTTATTGATCAAATGCTTCAGAGGTTAGTTAGACACTCTTTCTTTTGCTATTTGGATGGTTATTCTGGTTTCTTTCAAATTCCTATTCACCCTACTGGTCGGGAAAAAACCACCTTTACTTGTCTTTATGGTACTTATACTTATAGACGTATGTCTTTTGGACTTTGTAATGCACCTGCTACTTTCCAACATTGCATGATGGCAATTTTCTCTTATTTTATTGAAAATATAATGGAAGTAATCATGGATGATTTCTCAGTTTATGGCATTACTTTTGATAATTATTTAACTAACTTGTCTCAAGTTTTGCAAAGATGTGAGGAGGCTAATCTTGTTTTGAATTAGGAGAAATGCCATTTTATGAGGCATGAAGGCATTGTATTAGGACACTTGGTGTCAGAGAGGGGCATTGAGGTGGATAAAGCAAAGATCGAGGTGATTGAGAGGCTACCACCACTAAACTCGGTCAAAGCTATCAATAGCTTTTTGGTTCATGTCAGGTTCTACCGGCAGTTTATAAAGGATTTCTCTAAACTTACAAAACCTTTGTCCAATTTGCTTAATAAAGATGTGCCTTTTGTATTTGATCAATCTTACATAGGTTCTTTTTGTAGGTTGAAGGAGGCATTAATCTCTGCTCCCATTATGTAATCATCAGGTTGGGAATTGTCATTCGAGTTTATGTGCGACGCAAGTGATTTTGTAATTTGAGCCGTGTTGTGGCAAAGGAAGGATAACAAGCTCTATGCCATCTATTATGCTAGCAAGACCTTGGATGATGCACAACTAAATTATGCTATAATCGAGAAAAAGCTCTTAGCGGTAGTGTTTACCTTTGAGAAGTTCCGGTTTTACCTAGTTGGCTTGAAAGTGATAGTTTAAACTAACCATGCTGCTCTCAAATATCTTTTGAGCAAGAAGGATGCGAAGCCTAGGTTGATCCGATAGGTGTTGTTGTTGCAAGAAATCGACTTAGAGATCCAAGACAAGAAAGGAGCTGAGAATTTTGTTGCCGACCATCTCTCTCGAATTCCGCAAGAGAATGAGACAAAGTGTATTGAGCTACCTATAAATGATAGTCTTCCAGATGAGCAACTCTTCTCCATGATGGTGACGCTTGGTATGCTGACTTCGTCAATTACTTAGTGTATGTAGTTACACCATCCAATGTTTCATATCAACAGAAGAAGAAGTTCTTCTCTGATGTGAAGTATTACTTTTGGGAAGAGCTTTTGCTTTACAAAAGATGTGCATATGGCATCA
Organism: Ormosia semicastrata; assembly: GCA_029884595.1. Taxonomy (NCBI): domain Eukaryota; kingdom Viridiplantae; phylum Streptophyta; class Magnoliopsida; order Fabales; family Fabaceae; genus Ormosia; species Ormosia semicastrata. Next base: position 47,446,190 of record JAQQTO010000053.1, on the reverse strand, counting down.
TACAATAATTTCTTTCTAAAGATGAAATTACAAGCATCTTTTGCCATTTCCATTCCTCCCTATATGGAGGCCATTTCAATTCTTCAAAGACAGCTGCCAAGGTACTTCAATGTAGTTTCCATTGGCCTACTCTACTTCATGATGCCCAGAACTTTGTGCTTACTTGTGATCATTGTCAAAGGACAGGGAATATCTCAAGAAAGAATAAAATGCCCTTGAACAACATTTTAGAGGTCAAGCTTTTCGATGTTTGCGGCATTGACTTCATGGGACCTTTCCCTGTTTCATTTGGTAACAAGTTCATCTTGGTTGGAGTGGATTATATGTCGAAGTGGGTTGAAGCCATTGCATCTCCAACAAATGACGCAAAGGTTGTGGTGAAGTTCTTTAAATGGAATATCTTTTCACGGTTTAGTACAACACAAGCTATCATCAGTGACAGTAGTTCACATTTTTGCAACCGTCAATTTGAAGGTTTGTTGAAGAAATATGGGGTGACTCATCGTATTGATACACCTTATTATCCTCAAATAAGTGACCAAGTAGAGATCTTTAATCGGGAAATCAAGTATATTCTTGAAAAAACGGTAAGTAAGTTTCGTAAGGATTGGTCTTTGAAGCTTGATGATGCTTTATGGGCTTACCGAACAGCTTTCAAGACTCCATTTGGAACCACACCATTCCGATTAGTCTATGGTAAGTACTGTCACTTGCCAGTTAAGCTTGAACACAAGACTTTTTAGCCAATTCGGATACTGAATTTTGATATGAAGGATGCTGGAGCTCAATGCCTTCTACAAATTAATAAGTTGGATGAATTACGCCTTGATGCTTACAAGAGTGCTCAGATTTACAAGGATAGGACTAAGTGTTGGCATGACAAGCATATCTTGCACCGAGAGTTCCACGAAGGAGAGTTGGTCTTCTTATTCAACTCACACTTAAAGCTTTTTCTTAGGAAATTTAAATCTAGGTGGTCAGGCCCTTTTAAGGTCCTTAAAGTGTTTCCTTATAGAGCCGTTGAAGTTTAGAGTGAGGCTAGTGAAGCTTTCAAAGTAAATGGTCAAAAATTGAAGCCTTACTTCATTGGGAATCCTATCAAGAAGGGAGTCACTCAACCCCTTTCTGATTCTTCCCCTCCAACTTAAATGATATGAGGGGCCAAGCTAAGGACCTTAAATTAGCACTTCATAGGAGGTAACCTGAGTTTCTATCCCCTTTCATGCTTTTCTTTTAGTTCCTTTTTACATTCTTAGTCTTTACACTTAGTTTTTCTAGTCATTACTTCGTTTTTCCATTTCCAGAAGCGATTCAGGAGTTAGACACGGCTGTGTCTAACTTCCAACAAGCTTCTATTTAAACTTTGGCAGGAGACACGGTCGTGTCTCAATGACATACAACCGTGTAACCATCACAGAAGCTTTGAGGGAGTTTGACACGGCTGTGTCTAACCACCCAACACAGTCGTGTCTCTTTTAGACATGGTCGTGTCCTTTTTTTTAAAAAAAAACTAAAAAATTTTTGAAAATTTTTAAAAATAAAAAAATACCCCACTTTCGTCCCCTTCCAAAAAACCATTCCTCCTCTTCTCTCTTCTACTTCATTCCCCACACTCTCTTTCTCTCCCCTCAAATCTCCATCGTCCTCACCCCCATTTCCCTCCCCACCTCTCACATCTCCCATTTCCACCAAACCCTATGGTACCCACTCCTTCGCCACGCCCCCCCTCCTCACCACACCCTAAAGCCCCATATCTTTTCCTCCCTCCCACGGTATAAACCACCGTAACCTCCATCCCATTCCTTCACCGTAAAACACTATCCTTACATCCTCACCATAAACCTCCACCCCAAACTCGTACCCATCTTCTCCTACCCTACGCTATTCACCATCACCATATATCCCACACCCTCCACCGTAACCCTAATCTCCCAAATCCCACCTGGTACCCACCACCGTACCCATTCCCCAACTTCATCTCCACGATCTCCTCCACCATCCCATCCCATTATCATTTTCGTTCTTCAACCCACTCTCTCCTCTCGCAGTTCTCTTTTTAATTTTTTTTTTTTTATTTTCATTTTGATTTTTGCTCTATAATTTTTTTAGTTAGCATTTTACTTTATTTTCTTTTAGTTTCCATTATTTTAATTTCCTTAATCTATTTTTGGCCATTTTTTGCTTATTTTATTTTTCTTCTAGTTAGGATTTTATTTTGACTTTATGCTACTATTTGCTTGCTGCATGGTTCTAATTTACCTTGCCAATTGCTCTGATTGCCCTGTTGGATTTTTATTTTACTGTTCTTGGTTGATTTTGCTGTGGCTTAGTGGATTTTGGTCTGCCCATCATTCTGCATGTCACTGTTCCTCTTGCATTCTGGTTGTTTTCACTTTGTTGCAGCCTTGTCCAGGCCTGTCTGGTTATTCTGATTGTTGCTCCTATTGCCTGCTGTTTATACTGCTTGTATACTTGTCTGCTCATGTTGGTTGTTCTCCGTCTACTGTGGTCATGCTGCCCAAATTTTTGCTTACTTTTGTACATGCTTGCATTTTTTCTAATATGAATATTTTGCACTGTTTTGGTTCCTGTTTACCTCAGCATTATCTTTGGTTGCATGCTTTTGGTGTTTGCCTACTCTATTTCTCATATTCTGATTTGAATGTTGATTTTCTTTTCTATTTTTCAGGTACCATAGCCCCAAAACGCTAGAAAACTAGTGGCAGCTCCATTCCATCTCACTCATCGGCGGAGGTTGATCGCCTCCTCTAATTTAACTCTTGAGCACACCATCAGAAGTATGAGCAGTTCCGCCAGTACATCATCATCGCTAACAAATATCTAGACGATGCTACCATGGTGGAGTTTGGTGTTCAAGAGATCATCCACACTCATTTGGCTCGGGCTGGGTGGGAATTGTTTGCCTCTATCTTCTGCGATGCATATCTGGAGCCCACCCTCAAGTTCCCCTCTACACTCTTGGTTTCCTGTGAATGTTCGACGATCAACCAACCAGGTACCATTGAGTTCCGACTCAACCGGCATTACTTTGCTATATCACTGAACAAGTTCAATGTTACTATAGGCTTCGAGACCACGGTTTCCATTCAGACCCCTGCTTACCAGAACGCCTATCTGGACTATCCACGCACTTTTGTTAATAACGAGTTATGGATTTCGATCTGTCAGGTGGCCAACCCTTACAACCCCAACATCTCTAAATCTTCTTCTATTCGAGACCCCGGTTTGAGATGGATCCACTATTTTATATCCCACAGCATCTCGAGCTAGTTTTGCAGCACTGGGGTTATCACAAAGAATAACCTTTTCTATTTGTGGTGTTTGGTGCATAGCCACCACTGCAACATTGGTTATTGGTTTCTTCAACATGTTTTGAAGATCGATAAGGCCAAGGGAAGGGATAAATCGATGTACATTCCAGTAGGCTCCTACATTACCAATATGGTCCAGAACCTTGATGCTTTACATCTTGATGCCTATCTCGCCAAAGAGATGGAGCCCATTGATCGGGCTATGCTACTACGCCTAAACCTTGTTTACGAGGATGCTCCAGGCCATTGGGCTCTCCATGATGGACCTATTCCAGAGCCACATTCCCCACCACCGGAGGATGCTACTGATGCTACTGCTACTACGACTGATGCTCCACAGTTGCCTCCTTATATCTTAGCTGACCTGAGCGACTGCTTTACTCGTATGGAGACTAGTCTAGCTGCCTTTCAACAGCGCGTCCACAATGATATGAGCCTTATGGCAGCTCAGCAGGCCAGTTTTTGGGATCATGTCACTTCCCAATTTGACCAGTTCTTCACACTCCTAGCTTCTCGCTTCCCTCAGGATCCACCACCCCCACCCCTTGCATGATGTCAATATGTTCTTTTCAGGGAAATTTTAGTATCTCATATTGCTTTTCTTTTCGCTTTACTTTTTACATTAAGGACAATGTAAATTTCAAGTATAAGGGAGTGCTTTTAACTTTTGATGTGCTTAATTGATGATATTGTATATTAAATGACACTTGAGTGTTGCACTAAATCGAGCTTGATCTTTAGTATTATTGTCTTGATTATTTCTGAGTTGATTGAAACATGTTTGAAAGGGGGTCCACAGCTAATGAACTGAATGTTTGTGCAAGGCAATTTCTTTTTCAATTGAATGTTGAAAAATTTAGCATTTTATTCTCTTTACTAACTTATGCCAGAAAGTGAGTTTTAAGCCAGGTTCATGATCTAATTTTTCATACTCAAAATCCTATTTTTCTTCTGGAGTGGATTTTCTCTTGATTTATGTATGTTAGAACTTGATTTGATATCCTATTGAGATTTTATTGATTCACATACATACTTGAACATGATTGAGGCACCTAGGCTTAATTCTTTCATGACTTCTAGAGTTGCATTGATAAATAATTCCTTAGTTGCCCCATTTAAGCCTGAAATTGATTTTTTCTTGGATACCTTATTAATTAATCAGGTTGAATTTCTTCAGAGCAACTAATGTGGTAATCGAGAAGTCATAAAGAGATTGTTTTCATCTTCAAGGGTTAAAAAATAAAAATAAAAATAAAAAGGTTTGTTGGTGAAGAATTGTGAGAATAATTTAGTTGAAAGTGAGAATTACCTTGCGCATTATGCTCTATTAATCATCTTTTCAACCTGATTTTGCTTGGTATAGCTTTATCCTTAAACATTATTTACCTTAATTCATCTTCTTCCAGCCATTAACTGTACCCTTAGCCTCATTACAACCAACAGAAGTCCTTTTGATTCTTGTTAAGTATGTGAACTTGAAAGTAGAGATGAGATTGATAGTCAAGCTTATGGTCATGCATTTGTTAAGAGAAATTTGAGTGATCTCTTTGCCCTTAAATACTTGAGAGATAAAAAGATGAGTGACCTCAATTGTTTGGTAGAGAGAATAGGTGCAAGCTAGACTCAAGAGCTTCTAATTGTATTAAGTGCTAGACTTTCTTGTTTGATTGGATTTGATTGCTGAGCATTCATTAAATTTTTAAAACTGTGGAATTTTCCATTGAATCTTGTTTCTTGATGTTTACTTTAATCTTGATTTTAACTCATATCTTTGCTTAAGGATAAGCAATGTTCAAGTGTAGGAGAATTTGATAAGCCTATATTTTATAGCCCTTAAATGGATGAATTGTGATGATTTGATTGTGATTATTGATGAATTTTGGATGGATTCTTATCAATTATCTTTGTTTGTGCAGAATAAGAGAGATTTAACATATTTGAAGTGAAAGTAAGCGAAGATATCTCATTTTCAGACCAAAAGAAAGCAATTTTGGCTTAGATAGGGCCCTGTGTCAACTCAAAAGTGATTTAGGAGTTAGACACGGCCTTGTTTAACTTGAAGAAAGCTTCTGACTAGGAGACACGACCGTGTCTCTTGGTTACACGGTCGTGTCCCCCCCAACACCGAAATTACACAATTCTAGTAACAGACACGGCCGTGTGAGTCCCTTTGACATGAAAAAAAGGGAAATTTTGCCCCTAAATCATTATAAATTGGGCAAAAACACCAAACCAAAGGAGGACTCTTGGCTAGAGACATGAGTGACGGCAGGTTTTGAGAGGAGAAGCGCAAGGATTCAAAGGCAAAAACTTTGAAGGCAAGAACAAGACTCTTTGAAGATCAACCATTGAAGTTCTTTTCTCCATCTCCATCTTCCCATCTTTTCTTTTTGTTTATCAATCATGATTGTTTCTTTAATCCTTGTTCTTGTTTATGTTACAATGGCCATTAGTAGCTAAACCATTTTTCTAGGATTAGGATGAAACATTCTATTTCCTTATTATGAATTGTTAATTTTATTATTTGTTAATAAAATTATTGTTATTGATTCATTCTTGGTATGCTTAATGCTTGTGATATGTTGCGTGCCATATTTACATGATTTTAGGCTTTAGGTGAACGATCGAAAGATGAAATCTAATTGCTTAATAATCCAAGAATTGAACTTAGGAATTGAGACCTAGACATAGACTTAAATCCTTCATGGGATAAACGATTGTCATGAATCTTAATGAATTGGAAATTGGATTAATTGCCATGAGAATAGGATTGGTGAAGTTTTAGCATGTTTTTAGTGTCAAGAAATTGGGTTTTAAATAATTTAGGACAAATCACCTTCAAGAATATAATTGAACATTAACAAAGATAGGATTATAATTTATCGTACGGGGTAGTGTACTGGATTCTGAATCCTAAAGCTTTAAATCCTTGTTAAGCCTCATCTTTTCTAGTTTCAATTGTTTACTTTATTATTTTGCTTTTCATATTGATTTTAATTAAACCTTCTCTATCAATTTTATTTGCTTAAAAAATCAAAATAGTTGTAAGTTAGTAATCAATCTATCCTCGTGGAAATGATCTTTATTTACTACTTGTACGATCTATGCGCTTGCAGAAAATCAACAACATAGTCGCAACTAAAGGGAGGAAAATAAATGCTCTTTCAAAGGAGGATTATGGAGGAAGAGATTTGGGAGGTACAAAGGAGTGCTAATGATATGTGAGACAAGATGGCTAAAGGGATTAGGAAGGTAGCAAAAGAGACACTCGGTGAATCAAGAGGCTTTGAACCCAAGGATAAAGAATATTAGTGGTGGGACACAAGTGTACAAAATAGGTTAAGGTTAAAAGGGAATGTTATAATGCTTGACATGTGTGTAAAAATAATAAAAATTAGAAAAAATGTAAGGTAGCTAAAAAAGATACTAAGAAGGGGGTGAGCGAGGCGAAAGCTAAAGCGTTCAACTGGTTATATCAATCTTTGAGCACCAAAGACGGAGAAAATAATATTTACAGGCTTGCTAATAGTAAAGAAAGGAAGGCAAGAGACTTGGATCAAGTGAAATGTATTAAGGATGAAGAAGGTAAAGTCTTAGTTATAGAACAAGACATCAAGGATCAATGAAAGAGTTATTTTCATAAGTTATTTAATTAGGGACATGGGGCATTAGGGGACTCAGACATTCTAAACATTAGAGAGGAGGACCAAAATAAAACCTTTTATCGTAGAATTTAGGAGTTTGAGGTAAAACAAACATTGAAGATGATGAATAATAGAAAAACAATCAGATCAGATAGTATACCTATTAAAGTATGGAAGTTCCTGGGAGAGAAAGGTATAAGCTGGCTCACAAAGTTGTTTAACGAGGTAATGAGGTTTGAGAAAATCCCAAATGAATGGAGGAGAAGCACTTTAATCCCTATTTATAAGAACAGGGGAGATATACAAAAGTGTGCAAATTACAGAGGGATTAAGCTCATGAGTATACCAAAAAGTTATGGGAAAGAGTAATTGAATGGAGATTAAGACAAGAGACTCATATTTTAGATAATCAATTTGGTTTTATGCGTGGAAGGATGGACGAAATAGAGGAGTGCTTCAGGAGTTATTTGTGATAGAAAAGTGTCTATTAAGCTTAAGGGTAAATTTTACCGTACAATTATAAGGCTTGTGATGTTGTATGATACTGAATGTTGGGTGGTAAAAAGCCAGTAAGAACATAAGATTAGTGTCGTTGAGATGAGGATGTTGCGTTGGATGTGTGGCCATACAAAACAAGATAGGATTAGAAATGAATGCATTAGAGAGAAAGTAAGAGTAGCACCTATTATGGAAAAGATGAGAGAATCTCACCTTAGGTGATTTGGACATCTAAGGAGAAGACCCTTAGAAGCCCCTATAAGAAAAGTATATCAGGTGGAGGATAGCCCAATAATTAGAGATAGTGGGAGACCAAGAAAGACTATAGGTGAAACGATTAAAAAAGATTTAAATTTGAATAATATTTCTGAAGACTTTGTTTATGATAAGGTACAATGACATCGTTTGATCCATGTAACCGACCCTACAGACTTAGTTGTTGTTGTTGTTGATGTGTGTGAAATCATCAATTATTGATTATGTTTCCTTTATTTTTTTTAAAAGTGAAACACCCACTTGTTATTAGGTGGGTGAATCACAAGATCAAAGGCATGATGCTTAATTTATTATGTTTTTTATTAGGATAATGCCAACATTTGACACCATAACTATTATAACTGATTAGCTTTTTAATTTGAGTATGATATAAGGGTTTTTTTGTTTTAAATTGAAACAATTACACTCAAATATAAGCACATAAGCAGTTGTGCGCAATTGTGATGAATTAGTAATATATTTGGATGTTAACTTAAGTGCAAAGCTTTTTGCAATATTATTAAAATAATTTTACTATTTTTTTGGTACGAAAATAATTTTACTATTATAAAAATTACATAAAAAATTATATTCTTTTAATAATTTGATAATATATAATTGGATGTAAATTTTACACTTGCTTTTGATATCGTTAAACTCATACTCCTAAATATATATTTAATTAATACATTGCTCAACCAGATCTTCCTATTTATTATTATATACCTTCTAATGACATCGGGTATATGTATGAAAAACTAGCTCAAGTCTTCTTCTCTTTCTGTGCTTCAAAAATATGATGGAATATAGAAGCAATTCTTCATTCTTTTTTTTTTTTTTAAATCGATTATGTTATATCACACCCTATTTCCAACCTTATTCCACAAGATAATTCAGCCCGTGTATTAGCTCAAGCACCAACGCATACTAGCCCAGCTCATCTCAATCTAAAGGTGCTGGTTCGTCATGATCAAGGAGTGACGTAGAAGCATGCATGCACAAGCTCTCTGTGGCTGATGGCTAGCTTAACAACTAGAAGCTACGATTAACTAACTTAACTTGTTTGTGTTAGGAGACATATACAGTTATAGACTTGTCAGGGTTGTTAAAGTTGTTTCTAGTAACTTCTTTCATCCACTCTTGTATATAAGGAGTACTTTGCTTCACTTTTAATTTTAAATATTTAGGTTAACAAAAATAATTGTGAGAATAAAATAAGATAGTAAATTATAGAGTAAATTTAAAGCAAGCAAATAAAATAAAATAAACGGGATCAACCAATGACCCAGGTTCTAAGATTTTTTTTTATAATTACCAGAGTTACATGCTCTAAAAAACTCTCCAAACTAGAGAGGAGCAAGAACAAAATGTAAACATGGCAAAACAGAGAACAAACAGGATCACAAAAAACAACAAAATAAAGATCAGGAACAAAACTAAGAAACCTGTTGATTTTCACAATTAACCCAAGATGCTGCTTTATGCTTAAAGTTTCAATTTTGATGAGCAAAACGTAAGTCATTGAAACTCCTCTTGATATATTGGAACTTGTTCCAAAGAAAGACGCCAGGGATCATTCTTCTCGTCACCCACCCAAGATAGTGTAGGCAGAAAGTTAGACACAATCAAAATTAGGTTATGTAACAACCAAAATTTTTGAAGAGAAACTTCAAGAACAAAGAGGAAGGTCTGGAAAACCGCTTCAATAACATCACAAAAGTCCACAGATTTAGCATATATACACAAAGGCTTTCCATACATGTCCTTAAGAATACCACAAATGACAATCTTTCCCATATTACTTCTTACGGAGTCTTGTAAGATCCACCTAAAAGCACCCATAGGCAGAGTGGACCAACTAAAATTTTTCTAACTTGTTAAACCAGTAGGTTGCCAACGCCTTACTTCCTATAGATCACACACCATCAAATTTGGAGAGAAAGGAAAAACATAACACCACCCCTTAGTCCAATACCTAAGTCTCATTTTAACTAGGGTGAAGATCTGCTCCCAATTTGGTTCAACTTTATCAAACACTAACTTGTTCTTAGATTGCCAAATAGTCCATATAACAGCAAAGAATAAGGATACCCACATCCTTTTTTGAAAGCCAAATAAACCAATATCCACCCACAAATCAAAAAAAGTGTGTGATTCCAAAGGTATAGACCAACTAAAACCCCATCAATCTAAATAGGAACACGATAATTTCCAAGAGAAAACACAGGTGAAAAAAAGATGTTCAATACTTTCAATGTCAAGGTTGCAAAAAGGACACCCATCAGCACCTTCTTGAATCAAATTAAAATTTCTAAGAAGATCTTTAGTATTTAATCTTCCCAGCAACACAAACCATACAAGTAATTCAGCCTTTGGAGGAGCAAGGCCTTGCCAGACGCCTTTTGTACTGTTACTAGAAAAACACAACGAACCAAACATATTAGCTTCAGCAAACTTAAAAGACATGACTGAGAAAGAGCCTTTAGACTCAAATTTCCAAAAAAGCTTATCATCTGCCTCACTATTAAAAGAAGCCATAGAGAGCAATTTGTTCAACTTGTTAAGTTGTTGTAGCTCCCAAACAAATAATAATAACCGCCTCCAAAGAAAATTCCATCTCCAAACCGAACCATCCCACACTCCAAACTCTGCAATCACCTTTTTTTTTGCAAAGAAACAACATATAGCCTTGGAAATTTATCTTTAAGACATCGCCTATCCCCAATCCACAAGTCTTCCCAAAACAAAGAAATCTTGCCATTTCCCACATACATCCAAATCCCATTCAAAATTTTTTGCTTTACTAAATCTCCAAACTTTGAAAAATTACAAATTTTAGACCAAGGACCACCTCTAGATGTTATCTTTTGATCAACAAGCGGCCTATCCAACTTCTGACTATAATTAGAACATATAATCCTCTTCCATAAGAGTTTATCTTCAGCAGAAAAATGCCACCACCATTTTAAAAGCATAGCAGCATTTTTAATAACTAAATCACCCACACCAAGACCTCCCAAACTTCTGGGTTTCTGAATAAGACTCTACTTAACTAAAGGAAGACCTCTCTTATTAGGATCACAACTCCAAAAAAAATCTACTTTTAAGCCTAATAATTTTTTTAACCACAACCTTTGGAATTTTGAAAAACCCAAGATAATATAACAGAAGATTATTAAGGATATATTTAATTAAAACAAGTCTTCCTAACTTGGATAGAAGCCTCACCTTCCATGATGCAAGTTTTTGCTCTATCCTATCCAACATCGGTCTCCATGTTGCAAGCTTTCTCGGATTTGAGCCAAAAGGAATTCCCAAATATTTAATTGGCAAGGAAACAACCTTGCAAAACAAATTGCTACTCACCTCTTCAACATACTGCTACGAGCAATAGAAAGAAATAAGGGCTGAATTTGCATAATTAATCTTCAGCCTAGACATAACACCAAAGCAATCCAACAACCTTCTGTAGTTTGAGATGATGTGCCCTTTGGAGGGGCAAAAACTATTGTGTCATCTACAAATTGTAAGTGAGACAGCTCAACATTATCTCTCCTAATACAAACTCCTTCAACCAACCCAGCTTCCTTAGCTTTCCATATCATCCAATTAAATACTTCTGTAACTAGGACAAATAAGAAAGTGGATAAAGGGTCACCTTGCCTAAGTCCACGCTCTATTTTAAAAGGCTCTGTTGGAGATCCATTTACCAAAATTAACATAGAGGCTGTTGAAATACATTGGGATACCCATCTTCTCCATTTATCCCCAAATCCCATACTTTTTTAAAACATGTTCAATAAAGCTCCATCAAACTAAATCATAAGCTTTTGAAAATCAAGCTTCCAAAGAACTGCAAAAACCTTATTTTTTAATCCGATGAACCACTTCACTAGCTATGAGTGCCCCATCAAGAATCTTCCTTCCACTAACAAAAGCAGTTTGAGTCTCAACCACTAAGTCTGGTATAACATTTTTTTATCCCTCTAGCGAGAATTTCCTTGTATACATAACCCCCCATACTAATAGGTCTGAACTTCAACATTCTACTTGCACCCTCTATTTTTGGAATCAAAGCCACCCAAGTCATATTCAACTTTTTTTGGAAGAAATCCTGAAGAGAAAAATTCAATGATAAAATTGGAAAAGTCTTCACTAATCACATTCCACATGCTTTTATAAACTTTAAGTTAAAACCATCATACCCAAGTGATTTTGTAGGATCACAGCACTAGACAACATTTTTTATCTCTTCCATGGATGGCATAACTTCTAAAGAGAGGGCTTGATCGCAAGAAATACAAGGTAACATACCTTCTTGAATCTCAATTTGTGGCAGTTGGTCCTGTTTGTATAAGTCTTTAAAGAATTTTCTTGCCTCTTTTTTTATATGCTTCAGATCTAGAAAGACTCGCCTCCCCACCTTCAATTTAAGGATATATTTCTTCCTTCTTCTTGCAATAGCCAGTGTGTAACATCCTGATACCGATACCCTAGTATATCTGACATATACTTGGATAAACAGTATCAATCATGCTACTTCTAACTTAATCATTTACTATTCCATAACATTTAAACAAATAATTATGGAGAGCTAAAACTAAAAGTCATACATATAAGCATTATATATATAATTTTATAACCTCAAAGCAAATATAAAGAAATTACATAAGCTTTGAACTGAAAAGTTAAACTAAACTCTTCTAGCTCTTCTGTTACTTCATCTTATCCTCTTGTGGGGCTTTTACCTAGATTTACATGGAAACACAGAGGGGTGAGAAATATAATTCTCAGTATGAGTAACCAATACCAGCATATAAGCATTTATACTGAATAAATGAACTCTGAAACTAAAAATACTATACTAACTTTTATAGTCTAGTTATTCATTAGCATGATATAAGTACTATATGTATATCAATTCACAAGGAATAACAATAATAGCATTATATTCATATATTTAACTTGGCTATTCTCAGGAACAGTGTTCCCTTGTATTAATCTGGGTAGAATAGGCTAAATAGCCCTTATACTATCTTGAAAATGAGTGGACTGTTCCATTACACAATAATGAGTGTACTATCTCTACATCATATTTGATCCACTGTCTAGCATAAGATATGCTTATCCACAACTTAGCATAGGATATACTCATCCACACTTAGCATAGGATATGCTCATCCACAGCCTAGCATAGGATATACTCCACATAATTCCACCTATAGCAAAGTGCTTGTCTCACCACGTTGTCGGGTCAATGGGCTCACCTCGCTCCCTTAGTTAGGGATCATGATGAACTTTGGTTCAATCTTATATATAAGGGAACCAACTATCTCTATAGATCAACCTTATCATATAAAGGTTCCATTTACTAGGGTTCAACCTTATTGCATAAGGGAACCGGTTACTAAGGTTCAACCTCATTGCATAAGGGAGCTAATTTACTAAGGTTCAACCTTATTGCATAAGGAAACTAATTTACTACAGTTCAACCTTATTCAATAAGGGAGTCAATTCACTAAAGTTCAACCTTATTGCATAAGAGAGTCAATTTACTAAGGCTTAACCTTATTGCATAAATGAGCCAATTTACTGAGGTTCAACCTTATTGCATAAGGGAACCAATTTACTAGGGGTCCACCTTATTGCATAAGGGAGCCAATTTACCACGGTTCAACCTTATTGCATAAGGGAGCCAATTCACTAAGGTTCAATATTATTGCATATAGAAGCCAATTCACTAGGGTTCAACCTTATTGCCTAAGGGAGCCAATTTACTAAACCTTATTGCATAAGGAAGCCAATTCACTAGGATTCAACCTTATTGCATAAAGGAGCCAATTCACTAGGGTTCAACCTTATTGCATAAGGAAGACAATTTACTAGGGTTCAACCTTATTGCATAAGGGAGCCAAACTTGCTAAATACTCCATTTATCCCCAAATTAATGAGACAATAGATTATTTCTCTTAAAACTATCATAATCAACTCAACATTATCTATAATGGATTAATTATGCATCATTGATATATATCACCTTCCATATTTGCATTACTAACTCTATCACAACTCTATGAGAGTTTTCATGCATTAAGGCATTTGACTATAGTCAAATAGGCACCATTGCACTTAACTCTTGCCAAACAACTTAGTTACTTGCATCTAGTATCCCACCTTCTCATCACTCCACATGTGATGTCTAATGCAACACTATGTTGCCTAGGGAACTAGATACCTAATCATGACTATCCATAGCTAATGGAACCATAAAGTCTCCTTACTTTCCCTTGTATACAACTTGGTCTTTATCTTTAAGAAATACCTCTATTAGTGTCTCAACACTCCTTAAAGGCATAAACAAAGGGTTCTAACAAGTAAGTAACTCAACTCATCAAAAATGGCATTTTTTAGAGTTCCTGGTACTCACGCTTTGGCATAGGCCTGCTCACGCCACAGCGCACAGCCCTCGGCCTCACTCACACCTCGATGTGATTCTTAATCACGCCGCGGTGTGAGTTACAGAAACTGGATTTTGCATAATTATGCATAATCTGAATTTTGTCCCTTTGGGGTTTTGGTCACTTCCAATCATTTAAACTCAATTTTCTTATGATTTTTAACCTTAATCTAGGTCCCTAAACTTGTTATAACTTTCATACAACCTATTAACTCACCTAGGCATAGATTTAAGGTAGAAATCTCCTTATCTTAAACTCATTATCTAACTCCTTTAATGATCCAAAATAGATTATCTTAAGTCATAAATGACTATCTTGCTGAAACTAGTTGAAACTAGCTCAACTTAATCCTTGGAATCAAGAATTAAGCTAAGAACAAGGATTTGACCCTCCAAATCCCATTTCCCCTTTCATAAACCCTAACTTTCTTCAAAAGAAACAAAAAGGGGAAATATGGTTAGGACTCCCCTACTTTTTGGTGATGATCAATCTTCAAGTTTTGATCTTGCCTTGGATCCTCTTCTTTGGTCCTTCTTATTCTCTTCCTCTTCCCCTCCTTTATTTCTTCCCCTTTCTCTCTTTCTCCCTTCATTCCTCTGTTTCTCCTTTTCGTTTGTTCTCAGCCGAGAGAATAGGAAAGAAAATAAGGAGAAAAGGTAACTTAAATTTCTATACTGAAACTTATATCTACTATAGACACTTGAATCACACTAATTCAAGTTTTTCAATTTCCAACAACTTTAGAATAATTACTAGAATTCATCTAAATTATTGTTTCACTTTTATCCTCTTTTTGCATATCTGTTGCTAGCCAATCAGGATTAAAACACACAACTAGTATGCTTAAAAATACCAAACTGACTCTGATTATTCTCAAATTTTAACTGCATCTTACTTAGCTCATTTGTGACCTAGAAACAAGTTATCCATACTTGTTTTCCTCAACTTAGCTTTTAAAGCTATTTTCTAAGTTATTTTAAGCTACTTTTTACCTTCTGTGTTACAACAAAGTGCCTAAACTAACTCAGTTTGACACAAAACTAAACTGACATGTTAAGTAAGTATTAGGATACCTTTGTAACCCGTTTACTAGCCTAACATATTACTGAGGCTGTTACACAATGCATGAAAATATTTTCTATTTCTGTCTAACTCCTTAATGAATTTATCTCAAGATAATTGTTTGCAGTAATTTTCTTTTCTCCTATATGATAAGCCTATGTTTTTTAGTCTTATACTGGGTGAATTGTGGTGATTTTCATATATTTATTGGTGAATTTTAGATAGATCCTTATCATTGTCTTTATTTTTTTTACAGATTTAGAGAGATTTAACACATTTGGAGTAAAAGCAAGTGAAGACACTATAATTTCAGAGTAAAAGAGGACTATTTTGGTTTAGACAGGATCTTGTGAGCGATTGAGGAGTTAGACAGGGCCATGTCTAACTGTAGACACGGCCATGTCTAACTTGCAGAACTCTTCTGTGCGACTCTTTTAAAAAGACACGGCTGTGTCTCTTGGTCACATGGCCGTCTCTCACTTACTATGTAAGTTACGTAATTCAGGCTCATACACCCATGTCGAGCTTAGACACGGCCATGTGAGGTGTCCTGTGTGTAAAAAGGGTAGTTTTTCACCCCAAACATTATAAATAGAAATGAATCCCTAATCCTAAAGCACACTTTTGTGATAGTAGAAAACCAAAGATTGGAGGTGAGGATTCTTGAATACAAGTGAAAGAGCAATTGAAGATCAATCATTGAAGACATATTCTCTTTCTTCATCTTCTCCATCTTCTCTTTTTATTTTCTTTTTTCCTATTTTCTTGAGATAGAATCATGGTTGTTTCTTTAACTTTTATTTTTGTTTATGCTACATTAGCCATTAGTAGCTAAATTCCTTTTTCTAGGATAAGGATGCAACTCTCTACTTTTTCTATGTTAAATTGTTAATTTGATTCTTTGTTAATAGAAATTATTGTTCTTGATTCATTCTTGGTATGCGTAATGCTTGTGGTATGTTGCATGTCATATTTACATAATCTTAAGCTTTAGGTGAATGATTGAAAAATGTAATCTAATTGCTTGATAATCTAAAAATTGAATTAGGAATTGAGACCTAAACATAGGCTTAAATTCTTCGAGGAGAAAATGATTGTCATAAAACTTAATGGGTTGAAACTTGGATTAATTGCCATGAGAATAGAATTGATGGAGTTTTAGCACATTTTTAGTTCTAAGAAATTGGGCTTTAAATAATTTAAGACAAATCGCCTTCAAGAACATAATTGAACATTAGTAAAGATAGGATTATAATTTATCATGGGGGGTAGTGTAGTGAATTCCTAATCCAAGGCCTTTAAATCTTGGTTGAATTTTTACTTTTTCTTGATTTATTTGCTTACTTCATTGCTTTGATTTTCGTTTTGATATTGATTGAGTTTCACTATTGATTTTTATCACTTAAATAATCAAAGTCGCCGTAAGAGTTAGTAATCAATCAATCCTCGTGGGAACGATCTTTATTTTAGTACTTGTACGATCCGTACACTTGCAAAAAATTCACAATACTCTACCATATATCAAATTGGCTGAAGAGAGCTTTCCTCCTAGCCTCATTGACTTCATCAAGGTTTTCATCCTCAGCCAAAGAATCAAGCCTTCCCATTTCTGCCTCCAAGCGGTTAATAGAATTATCAATATGGCCAAAAACGTCCTTATTACATTTTTTTAAAGGAATCTTCAGCCCTTTCAATTTTTCAACAACTGAAGCTTCTCCCAAGTTCTTCCATTCTACCTCCACCTTTTTAGCAAAATCCTTATGGGAAAATCATACATCTAACTATCTAAAGGGCTTTGGTCCCTACTTTAAACTCTCTTATTTGAGCATTAAAGGAGAATGGTCCGATACAGACTTTTTTAAGCCCCACAACTTTAAATCCTGAAATTTTACAGTCCAATCACTTTCAATAAAAACACGATCCAATTTACTCTTTAATATTTCTCTTAACCATGTGAATTTCCTTCCAATAAGAGGAATATCTATGAGCCCCATATTTTGCACCCACTTAGCAAAGTCTAAAATACTTGGAGTCATAGCATTGCCACCTTTTCTTTCTTCAGGTAGCAAAACTTCATTAAAGTCACTCGTTATCAACATAGGGGTTAAAACCACTCGTTTAAGATCTATTAACTCTTGCCAAATTATACTCTTTTCACTACGAGTGTGAGAACCATAAACCAAGATAACATCACAATGCAAATTCTTTTCATGTATCACACCTTCCACACAAATCCATTTTTGGCTTTTGACAATTATTTTTTGCTTAAAGAACTTTTTCTCCCACACACAAATTAGACCCCCACCTCCATTCACAGTATCCACTGCACACCACTCATAATCAACCAAACCCCAAAACTCTAAATTTTATGGATTGAAAGTTGAGTTTGTTTAGTCTCAACAAGACCTAAAAACGAAATTTATTTTTTAGCTACCAACTTTTTCACTGCAGAGCATTTTCCCCCACCCCTAATTCTTCTAATATTCTAGCATAAAATTCTCATAGAAAGAGCAAAAAGCACACCTGAAAGCCAGAGAGCTTCAATGCCTCTTCCATGGCCCCCTCCTCTTTGAAGTTTTCTTACAACCTTCCTTCTGTGACTTCTTGTCATTTAGGAAAGCCAAGATTGGTTCCTCTTCATTTGCTGCTACTAGACCAACCTTTTTCCCCAACTCCTACGCTTGTTGAGCTTCCACAATGTCCTCTTCATCAGCAACCTGTTTAGCGTTCACGAAGGAAGGTGCTAGAACTTCTACTGAGCTTGGTTCTATTCTGTTTTGATTCAGTCTTCATTCCCCAATTTTTTTGGATATGGTTTCCTTATCCCCATTCAACACCAGCCTAAAACCTAGAGTAAAGACTTGAGAAGAAACGCTCTCAGCCACACTAAAACTAATTGGGCTAGAGTCCATGTCACAATCTGTCAGCTTATCAGCTCGTATAAGAGATGGGCTCTTATTCACTTTGGTCCTAATAGAGACCACTTGCAACTTAACAATAACCTTATTAGTTATTCTATCATCACCCAATGATGTCGTATGTGTTACCTCAAGAAAGAATCCATTATTCAACATTAATTGGTCTTCACCAAGGTCTTCAATCTGGCGTTGATTCTCATCCCACTTCAAGTGACCAACAACCATTTCCAACATGCCATTACTCTCTTGATTCCCATCGTCCAAATCACACTCTTCCCTAGGAGCCGTGGTTAGTTTCACCCTTCATCGTCCATGCCTCCATGTTTGGAAGGCTCCACTGAATTGAAAATCTATTTTGAATTGCCGCTGAACTTGTTCCACAAAAACATTGCGTCTCTACCAACTTCCTTCATGTAAACATCAAAGCCTTTTTCTCTAATTGACAGATAAAAGTAAATTATTTTTCATCAAACCCAGGTTCTAAGATTCTAAAACTAAGATTTCACTACGACTACGTATCATGACAAAAGTAAATTATTTTTCATTAATGTTCTTTTACGTTCTTAAAGGTGAATTATCTTATTATAATTCAATTCTCTCTCTCGAGTCTAAAAGAACTTGTTATAATTAAAATAATATCTGCACTCAAAAGTATTACATTAATTGAAATCCATTAAGTTTTATAATATCCAGTGATTCCTCCTCAAAGTAATTAAGCCTATCTCTAAGTTCTAAGTCTTAAGGTCCATGATGGTTATAAAACAATTAATAACTATCCTTTTTGTTATTATATATTTTTCTTTTCGAGTCTTATTATCATTATAATATTAAATGGATATATATGAAGGAGACTTACCTTCTATATTTATGTTGCATTTCTTATTTTCTTAATTATTAAAAGATTTTATTAAAACTTTTTGAGTAATCTTCGAGCGGTTATAATACAACAAACTAAATGTACGATCAAGTGAGTGTTATATTATTATATAAATGGGAGAAATAAATTTTGAAAGTCTGAGACAAGCATGTGTGGAAAGTGACGATTGAATATTCGATTAAAATGATAAGTTACTTAAAGAATATATGATTAACTAAAAAAGTTCTGAGTTTATATTTTAATTCTAATTATATAGTATAATTAAATTATCTTGTTCTTTTTATTTTCACTTTCATATTAAATTACACTTCTCACTTGATGTTATAAAGTTTTTATATATATATATTCTAAAGTGGATTAAGAGAGATATCTAAGATAGACACGTTGTGGTAGATTTCTCTTTGAGCAGCTGTGGTAGAGCGTGTATAAAATCGTAATGTAATCTGTATTGAATGTAGATATTTAAGATTAGTATCCAAGTAGATGTTGTTGTGATATTGGCAAGTGCACCAAATCGCAAAAGTAATAAAAAGTGAGTAGAGTATCATCCCACGAGGATTAAGTTATTAATTACTAAGTTCATTAAAAATGACATTATTTAAGCTAACAAAAAGAGAGTTGATAAAAATAATAAAAAGAAAGAATAAACAAAAATAACAAAAGCCAAATTTAATTAATTAGGTTGAGTTGAAAAAACAATGATATGAAAAGGTTAGGGATCGAATTTTACTTGAACTCTTTAAATGCAAAGTCAAATATTGATTTAATCAAGTCCTATTCCAATGATTCATGAGAATTAAAACTTGTTGTGATATCGGCAAGTGCACCGAATCGACAAAAGTAATAAAGAGTGAGTAAAGTATCGTTCCCACGAAAATTATGTTATCAATTACTAAGTTCGCTAAATTGACACTATTCAAGCTATCAAAAAGAAGGTTGTTGCAAATTCAATTAAAAAGGAATATAAGTAAACAGAATAATAAATCAAAAGGTGAAAAACAATGATGTTAAAGCATTAGGGTTCAGACTTCACTTAAACTCTTTAAATGCACATTCAAAAATTAGTTTAATTATGTTCTATTTCAATAATTTATGGTCAATTTTCAAAATTAATTAATACTCAATCTCTTGGTATATTAATCCTCTTACACTGTTTAGAATTAACTAATCCCTTAGTCTAATATAGAAAGACATTATCAAGAACAAGGGAATTAAAAGAAAGACCACATAATCCACAACGTCTATTCCTAGTGATTGTAGAAATTATGGTGTTTATCACAAGTTCTAGGTTCATGCAAATTTTTTCAAATCATACATAAACCCAAAAGATCATTCCCAAATTAATCAGGTTTAGAAAAGCATTAAGAATAGAGATAAATACGTAAATCATGAAATAAAAACATTGATTAAACCCATAAAAAAATTTATATCATCCAAAAATAAGATTCATCATCACCCTAACGAAAAAAGGTTTAGTTACACATGGAAAAAAAGAACACAAAGGGAAGAATATGACAAACTCCATTATAGAAAAGTGGAAAGGTAGAAGAAAATTCCTAATCTTCAAGTCTAATTGCGCCCACACCACATTAGAGTTTGTGCCTCTTGACGACTGCTGCGTTCTATCCAAATGTATAAGAGTGTGTAAAAAGTGTGTTATATTTGGCAAAACTTTCTTATTTAAAATAAATTCACGTAGTTTATGCATTTAGAGCTCAAGCGCTTAGTTTCCAACACTTAAGCGCTAGCCCACTAATTAGGAATCATTGCGTGCTTAAGCGGTGATGAGCGCTGGGCTTCTGAATGGATTTTCTTATTTTTTCTGCTGTTCAAATGCCCAGTCTTCTCCATGTGCAATTACCTAATAAAAACACATAAAAACACGTAATAAGAAAATAACTAAAAAAAATAACAAGACTTAAGAACAAAATTAAATCAAAAAGATTAAAAGATGATGAAAACCCAATATTTTGAACCATAAAAATAAATTTTTGTAGATTCACCATTCCCCCAAACTTAAGCTTTTACTTGTCCTCAAGTAAAAAGAAAAAGAAAAACTACGCAAAGACTAAACAAATAAAAACTAAAAATACACAGACTCAAACATGACAATGCAGGGTATTAAATATCATATATATTCTCAGAAACTGCTTCACAATCAAATTTTAAAATGTCACACATGAATAATTCATTTATCACATTGTCTCTCACATGCAATTCTCATGCATAAATAATTTCCCAAAAACATGAATGAAAGACACAATCTCCTCATAAGGTACAAGCTCAGATAAGTTTATAAAACTATAAATACACATCAAAGCCACATCCATAGGGTTATTTTTCATCACTCTCTCTACTAATGTAAACAACACATAACTAAGGATCAAAAGGGACTTTATAAAGCTTGTAATGTAAGGCCAAGGGTAAGGGTTAAGAAAGAAAGGGTAAGATAATGAAAACAAAATTTGAGATACAAAATCAAGTAAATTTCATAATTCAAGCCACAAAATATAGATCAAGTGCAAAACAGAGCATAAGAATCAACACTTTATTCACTGTCTTTTTTTTGTTTTTTTTTTTATTTCTTCTTCCTTTTCTTTTTCAACAACCTCCACCCCCAAACTTATTTCTTTGCAATACTTTGGGTAGACTTTTTTTTTTTTAGCTTTACAAAACTTTATGCACAAAAATAACAAAGACTTGAATAATAAAATAATACAAGATATGCACTCAACAAAAGTTATGTAAGAGAGGAATTTTTTTTCATGTGGGTATGGGGAAAGGAAAATGTGAGAAAAAGAAAAGAAATAAAGGCCAAACAATAACAAGGCTGCAAAAGGAACCTAATGATATACTGTGTCATAGGTTAGCTTGGAAGGCTCAAACGGTCCAAAGAAGGCCCTTATCATTTCCTTAATCATGCATTGCCTAGGATTTTGCCTCAAGAGAGAATCAAACAACTTCTAGATGCAAATCATCCATACACATGCATTCCCATAAAGTTTCTCTAAGCTTGACATGCATGCACAAACCAAGGTCTATCAATCATAAAGATGGGAAGACCATCCATGCACAATTGAAACAATAGAGATAAACATTAGTCATAGATTCTCATGTGCTATCCCAAGAAATTAGATCAATCCACAATTTAAACAATCATTGGATATTCAATTCAACATATCGGCATCCACAAAATGACTCAAAACACAATAGGGTGATGATGATAAAATAAACAAATAAATAAATGTTGAAATTAAAAGCTAAAGGAAAGAGCAGAAAAATGTTTATGGTGGTCGACAGCTATATACATCCCCCTACAAAGGCTCCGAACTCAAGGAGGCACCTAAGCCGACTCAACATTACCTTCAAAACAAAAATAGAAAAATAAGAAATAACAAAATAAAAATAAAAATAAAAATAAAAGAGAAAAAGAGAGAAATTTTAGGTTGCCTCCCAAAAAGTACTTATTTAACGTCATTAGCTCAACGTTGCCTTTTCTCAATTAATCATGGTGGCTTGAAACAAGAGAAGTAGGATGACATTTTTCTCTTATTGGTTCTTTGTTTCCATACTCTATCACTGCCTTTGGAATCCCCATAAGTGGTTGGAACTTGACTTGAACCAGGTTGTTCTGAATACACTTTAGCATGAAAAATCTCATCAGGCCATGGAGGTCTCAATTTTTCAACAAGTTGCAAATCAGATTTCAATGGACCTATCTGTAATGAATCAGTAGAAACTGGGAGATCTTTTCTTATTCTAGTAATCTTAAAAAGAGGAGGACATTTCTCCTTTTCATCAACAATCTTGAAACTGGGAGAGTCAACAATAATGGACGAAGAAGAGTTCATACTATCCAACCCCTTTTGAAATTTACTTTGAATGCAATTAACAGGGACATAAAGATCTAATTTTTGGGTAGACTTATTAAAAACATTTATAGTCACTTGATCTTCATCCACCCTCAAAATAAGCTCTCCTCTTGGCACATCAATTAAAGTTCTTGATGTTGCTAGGAATTGTCTCCCTAGAATTAATGGGATATCAGCATCCTCGTCTATATCCAAGACTACAAAGTCAACTGGGAAAATAAATTTATTAACTTTCACTAGCAAATCTTTCACAATACCGTATGGATGTCTGACTGATCGATCTGCTAATTAAAGAGAAACTATTGTAGGCTTAACTTTATCAATTCCCAACTTGCGAAAAATAGACAATGGCATCAAATTAATGCTAGTGCCTAGATCACATAGAGCTTTCTCAATGGTCAACTCACCAATAGTGCACAGAATGATGAAACTACCTAGATCTTTTAATTTAGGTGGTAGTTTCCTCTAAATTATAGCACTGCACTCTTCAGTAAGTGTCACAGTCTTATCTTCTTTCAGCTTCCTTTTCTTTGACAGCAAGTCCTTCATGAATTTAACATATGAGGGCATCTGCTCAAGTGCTTTAGCAAAAGGGATGTTTATCTATAATTTCTTGAAAACTTCTAAGAACTTGGAATACTGCTTTTCTTGAATCTTCTTCCTAAATCTTTGAGGGTATGGAAGTTTAGTATAGAGTGAAGGATCAACTATTTTCTTCAGCTCCAAGTTTTTTTTTCTTTGCACTCTCAGTTGTTCCTCCTTAACTTCAACCTCTTTACTATCATCTTGAGACAAAACCTCTTCAATCGGAATCTCAGTACTTTCACTCTGATTTTCTGCATAACTAGATGCTTCATTCTTGTCTTATTATAAAGTTTTGCCACTTCTCAAAGTGATTGCATGACATTGCTGCTTTGCATTTATCACAGTATCACTAAGCAAACTTCTTGGAAGTCTTTCTTGAAGCTACTTTGCCATTTGCCATATTTGATTCTCAAGACTTCTAATAGTGGCTTTATGATTCTTGAAATTGGTCCTCGATTCCTCCATAAAAGCTGAAGTCTGTTGCACAAAAATAGAGGTCTGTAGAGAAATTTCTCTATTGTAGTCTCAAGAGGAGACTTCTGTTCAGGATGAACATTTAATGGTATAACTTGATTTTTCCAAGAGAAATTGGGATGATTCTTCCAGCCTGATTGCAAGTATTAGAATAAGGATTATCTTGTGACCTTAAAGGATTTCCCATATAGTTCACCTGCTCTAGAATGTTGACACCTGAATTCCCTGCCTCACAATGACCATGGACATGATTGCCTGCACAAAAATCGCAAGTCAGACCTGTGGAAATAGGTTTGCCCCAATGGTTTAATATGTTAAGTTTTGATGATGACAAATACAAGACAAAAAGAATGATGCTTATGCTTAATAGATGTGCTTTATAGATAACAAATGCATCACAAAAGAATATTAATCATGTTACATAAATGTGCTTAATGAGATATATTGTATCATGCATGATTATGTACTTTATCTAGTTATATTTCACTTAATAATCATGCAATGAGATATATGTAACATTCATCATATAATATATCCAATAATATTTTATGAGTTATAAATGAATTAATATTGGATATGTCTATGAAAGTCTTGTATGCATGTTAGACTAATTAGAGTTATACATTTATGAATCATGCATATGAAGATATTGAGTTATGAATTTGGACTAACTATGTTTGGTTAAGTGAGCAATACTTTGTAGGATAGTCCAAGTACCAATAGTGAGCATTACAACAAGAAAGTAAAAGATCACAACTATGCTCAACTCAAGGAGAATGAAAATGAAAAGATATTCTAAGCATTTGCAAGTCTTGAAGAAAAGATTTTGTTTGGAAGCTTGGATTACATCAAGAAGTGACGGTGGCAAAAGATCTAGTCCAACATCTTTAAGAATAGCTTATAGGACTTAGATCTTGTGTAAAGGTAAATTGGATTCACACTAAATTTAAAATATGTTTTAACATCTTTGAAAGTATTTCTTACATTCTAAAATGCCTAACAAACTATTTTTGGAAAGCTAGTCATGGTGGTAATTCATTTCTATGAAAAATAGCAAAGTTTGTGTTTTGTAAAACTGACCTTTGGTTACTCTTTTGATAATATCTTTTAAAATACTTTGATTTTTACTCTAAACATATGAAAATAGACTCAAATATCTTTCCAATGAGTGGTCATTCGCTTAAAACGGATAAGAAACGAAGAAGTTATGATCATTTAAAGTCAATTTTCAAAACCAGAGTGGTTTATTCGAATAGGAGATGTGTTATTCGAATAACACACCTTTGAAAACTTTCCAGATCGTATTTTTAAAGGCTTATTCGAATAACAAATTTTTTATTCGAATAACACAACTCAGAAAAAGTTCCAGAATGTGTTTTTGATGATTTATTCGAATAACCAAAGTGTTATTCGAATAACCAAAGTGTTATTCGAATAACATAAGTCTTATTCGAAAAACAAAGTTGCAGAAAACAGTGATATAGGTGGATTTATTCGAATAACAAATGTGTTATTCGAATAACACAATATTTATTCGAATAACAGTGTTCTTATTCGAATAACACTTGCCCAGAAAACGTTCTCAATGGCTATAAACGGCTGATTTTCATAATAATTCATTTCCAATCTTTACCCTATGACTCTAAATATTATTGGGCTATAAATATAAGTGTTTGGGCATCAAAGAAAAGTTGGAGAACAATATGAAAATTACTCTTGAGCATTAAATTCGTTTTTCACTCTCTATTTCTCCAAAACTCTGTTTTGAGCCATAAGTGTGTGAATCCTTGATACCCATAGTGCTTCAATTTGTATTATCTACTCTTTGAGAAAGTTTCTATCATTTACATCTTTGTATAACCTATAAAGAGAGGGTGAGTTATCTCTCTAGAGAAAAGGGTGAGGTATCCCTTGAGGGTGAGGCATCCCTCAAAAGTTGTAAAGGGTGAGGTATCCCTATTTGAGACTCAAGCACAAGGGTGAGGCATCCCAAGGTGTGTTGAGTGCTCTTAATTGTAAAGGTTGTCATGTACCTATTGAAGCTTGAAGACATAGTAAAAAATCTCAGGTGGTTCACTTGAGGACTGGACGTAGGCCACAAGTGGTTGGTGGCTGAACCAGGATAAATCCTAGTTTTTGCTATTCTCAACTCTATCTCTTTATATTTGTGCTTTTAACTATATATGCTTGAGTTAAATTTGATAGCTAGTTTATTTGCATGATTTATCACATAACCCAAGTTATATTTGAGTAATCCTTAATAATTGTGTCTTTGTTAGACTTATTCCGCTGCATGTGTTAATTGAAAAAATTAAAATGTATAATTTCTCAAAGTTGTAATAAAATTTGTCATCACCCAATTCACCCCCCTCTTGGGTAATGGTTGCCATGACTAACAAGTGATATCAGAGCTTCGTGCTCTGATAAAAGCTTAACCGCTTGGAGTTAAAGATCCTTGTTTGTTTGGCAACTATTAAAAGCTTTTCAAAATGAATGGTTTTGAAATTAATAAACCACCATTCTTTGATGGTGTGAATTTCATTTATTGGAAAGCTAGAATGGAAATTTATATGCAATTTATTGATATTGATTTGTGGGATATTGTGCTTAATGGATTTACTTGCAAATCAAAACAAACTTGGAATGCCTATGATAAAAAATATTTTTCCTTAAACATTAAAGCAATGCAAATCTTAAGAAGTAGTTTAAATGATGATGCGTATGCAAAAATTAAAAGTTACTCTAGTGCTAAAGATATATGGGATGCTCTTGATTCTATCTATCTTGCTAACAATGATTTCTTGCATAAAGTTGTATATAGAGAGCAAGAAGAGCAAAAGACTTTCAAGGAAGACAATATTCGAAAATGTCCTCAAGAAAATGCTCTTGAATTCTTGAAGGACAATAATGAGGAAGATAATGATTCCCTTAAAAAGGACTTTGAGGTAAATAATGCTAAACCATATTATTGTCCTTTCTATTATGAGCTACAATGTGCATATGATGAATTGTATGATAGTTTGTCAAATTTAAAAAATAAAAATTTATCTTGTTTGAAAAACATTTCCTCCATTGAAAATGAAATTGAGATTTTGAAAAATGAATATGCTTTTCTTGATGAGGAAATACCTTTGAAATGTGAAACCTCAACTTCTTATGAAAAATGCATTAATTTAGAAAATCAAGTTGAGAAGTTATATTGTGAATTTGCCAAAGCTAATGATTCTATTTGCTTACAATCCATGATTGTTGATAAGAATGAAATTGATGTTATTCCACATAGAATTTCAAGTAAGGCTTGTGGCAAAAATAACATAGAATGTAATAACAACCAAAGGCTTAAGTTTTTCAAAAATGATCTTCAAAGGACCAAGTCATCATTAAATTCACTTGTTTGTAATTTTTGTGGTCATCTAGGACATATTTCTCATTTGTGCAATTATAAAAGAAATCATTATATGAGAAATAATATGATGTGGGTTCCTAAAAGTCTTAAAGGCTCTAATACTAACATTCAAGGACCTAAGATGAAGTGGGTACCAAAATATCCTCCTAGCATTTCAATTAAGCAGAAAACTTCTTAAAAGGATGGACAAATTGGTCAAGTGAAGAAGGAATCATCAAGGGGAATGCTTCCAAAGCCCATTAGTAAACGTTTTGATCAAAGAAGAAAGATGACTTCAACCAAAGCTTCTCAAGTACAAAATGTGAAACTTGCAAAATTCAAAACATCAAAAGAGAAGCAATGGCTAAGGAAAAGAGCTTCCTTGATCAACAAGGCCAAGGTATCAAAAATTTTTGCCTCTCATGAACATTCACTTGTAAAGTCAATAAATTTGAGGTATATTCCTTGTAGGCCTTAAGTGATTAATAGAATCATGTGCTCTTGGTAAAAACTGAATATTTTGTTTAGCACATGATTATGTTTATTCTTGTTATACCATAGCTCATTAATTTGTTATATATCTTAGTATATGAGTTTCTACAATACCCAGGTATGCTTGCTATGATTTGAATTGTCTATATATCATGAAAGTAAGCTTGGTTTTGGTTATGTGCTTAATGGTAATTCATTATTTAA
Organism: Ormosia semicastrata; assembly: GCA_029884595.1. NCBI lineage: Eukaryota > Viridiplantae > Streptophyta > Magnoliopsida > Fabales > Fabaceae > Ormosia > Ormosia semicastrata. Next base: position 47,418,134 of record JAQQTO010000053.1, on the reverse strand, counting down.
TTTGTTTTGCTCAATTTACATACTATGAAAATTGATACTTTACTAATTGATGCATAAAACCGTTTTTCATCAAATGATTTAATCGAATAAGAAGCCCATTATTCGAATAAAGCCTCACAGTAATGCCTCATTAATATTCTAAAATGTAAGCATTATTCGAATAAGGATCCCCTTATTTGAATATCACTTCACAGAAAGTGGTGCAACAATCTGATATCAACTGGTTATTTGAATAACTAACTAGTTATTCGAATAAAATATGACAGAGGCTAAAAAGCTTTTCTTGTTATTCGAATAACAAGTTATGTTTTTCGAATAAAGCCTTCCAGAGGCTTTTAGGAAAATCGTGTTATTCGAATAACACATTATGTTATTCGAATAAAGGGTGACAGAAACCCACGACCTTTGAGCTACTACGCTGTTATTCGAATAACAATAATGTTATTCGAATAAAGCTTGATAGAAAGACATTTGTGGTTACTATGTTATTCGAATAACAGCATTGTTATTCGAATAAGGCTTAGCAGAAAGCTAAGTCTGGTTGTTTTCGTTTGCCTTATTATCATTGAATTGCTATTGAATATCAAATTAATGCTGAACTTAAATAAATATAATCAATGACTAACCTCTATGGATCCAAAATTGGTGGATACTAAAGAAAGTACTATGAATTGTATTGTAGGGTGATTATTAACTCAAGCATGCATTGAAGTGAAGTGAAACTATGCTACTTGAGATTCAAAAAATTTGATATGGTTCAAAGTTCTCCAAGAGTGATGAAAACAAAAAAAGAATGGCATAGAGAACCACAACATTTTCAAGGAGCCTTGAGGCATGGAAGTTAGAGTCATCTACAAAAACTCAAAGAGTACACTCTCGGTGACATCATTCTCTTATCCTTATTTAAGCTTTAAATTGAATATCATATGATATTTGGATAAGTAGACATTTGTTTTTATGACTTAACATGCCTTAAGTTGTACTTTTCTAGCATTATGTTTTAAAAGTATCTTTACATATGCTAACATGCTAGATAAGTACATACCTTATTTGGAATGACATATTTTATGATAATATTTCTTATCTTGAGCTTGTGACCATCTCTCTTTGTTCAAATATGAAAATTCACATGCTCATAAGTAGTTTTAATCATTTCTCTTTGATGCTTAATTGTCTTATATACTCACTTGGAAATTAGAAAGTAAAATGTTATATGTTTTCTTGTTTGAAATTGTTTGATATATTCATATCTTGAAAACAAGAAGTAAATGATTCTTTTTTTATGCCTTGAACTTGCCTTTGAACTTCAATATTTTTTTAATGAAGTATATCTTAAAATGAATCATAAATGGTCTCAAAAGTTATAGTTCCATGGTTTTTCAATTCTTTCATTACAATAAGGGACTTTTTGTTCTTGGCATGTGTGAGTACTAAAATTCCTTACTTGATATTATATGCCTAACATGATCATTGTTTGCCTCAAAATGCTTATATAAGTTTTGATGTTGATCATGTATTTCTTGATAAACTTGAATCATGCCTTAAAATGCTTAAATCATATTTGTGGATTCAAGTGCATATGTGTTTCATGCATTCTTGCTAGAACTAACATTGCATGGTTGATAATGTGGTACATGTTTTACATTATATATCAATCTAAATTATGCTTGTAAATAAAATTCAATGATATTTGATGCTAACCTATGTTTTAGAGAATTTTTAAAGTTAGCTTTGCAAGTGTTTCTATGTGCTTCAAGTATAGCCATCAAATATTAAAGTGTCAAGCATATGTGGATAAATGAGAATAGTTGAATGAAAAGGGATATGAGGAGACTTTCTTCAAATGCAATGGAATGAAATACTCAATGGAAGAAAGTACAAACTCAAAGGACCTATAAATGAAGAACATTCTAAAGGAGCATCACTTTCTATCTAACCCAATAAGTATCTCTATCCCTAAACTATTGTGGTATTTTATATGCTATGGATTATATGATACTTGTTGATAAATTGATCTTAAAAGATTAGATGCTTTCCTTACATGAGAAGTATGCTTAGCATTGACAAAGTGCTTAATTGGATATTAACTTGCTAATTTTGTCATTACATATAGGGTGGATGATATTAGTTTTATACATGTTTTGCCCTATAGCATATTTCATCAAGATGAATGTTTGATATATATGATTCTCTTGATTTATGATTTCTTAGTGACATAACACCTATGAGAATCATGCTCTTGTTTTGAAAAGAATTTCTAGTTTGATTAATTTTTTTTTAAAAAAAGAAGCTTTTCAAGTTCCATATCCTTGAGAATCTTTTGAACTTGTCTTAAGATTTAAAAAGTATTATAATCTCCTAATTGTCTTGAAAATTTGAAAATCATTCAATTTGTGCTACAAATGTAGTGTTCTCTTCTTTTGCTTTGAAAAGTGTTATTAAATCTTGAGAGAATGCTTAAGTTTCTAAATAGATCGTTTGAAATGTTCTATAGAGCCCATATTAATACTTCAAAAGATAAGCCTTATTCTTCAAAGTCTTTTATCTTTTCAAGGCTCTTATTAAATGAGAAAAAGAGGAGATGTACTTTCAAATGCTCTTTTAACTTAGGTTTGATCACTCTCAAGGAATATGTAATTTTAATACAAAACCTCTCTACCCTTCTAAAATGCTTTTGAAAATATAATGTGATCTTATAAAATTCTTTTTAGGGGCAAAAAGTTTTAAAAATGTTTTTTTGTTTGATAGATTAAGAATATGTACCTTTTGCCTTGCTTTACTTTATAGTAATGTGCTTACATGGTTTTGATATACATATTTCTCTTTATCTATCTTGTGCTTCAATAAGGGGGAGCTTATCTTACTTATCTTATATATCTTTCTTCCATGTCCTTGTTGATTAAAAATATATGCATGACTATGTTAAACTATTATATTTTGATAACATGCATATTTTGAGGGGGAACCTAGCTCTTAAATTGGTGCTTATATCTTTTGGCTTACATCCTTACTTGACATGAAGTGTTTTATTATTAATACTATCAACATGTCAATAAAGATCATCTCTTATTCTCATTCCCTCTATTAATGAAAGAAGTTAAATATTCTTAAACTTCATATATTTTGATTCTTTCATTAAGAAATGATTGATATGTGATAAGTTGTATGATCTTTCATTTTGAAAACCTTAATTCCATGATCTTACACGAATATTTTGTATCTCCTATCAAGTGGTACTTATTTATGATGTGGTATGCAAGATATTATATGTTTGACGTAATTTCTTAAGCTTAATGCTATCATATGCTAAATGTTGAAGTACCAAAATATGACAAGTATTACATGAATAATCTTTTATATCTTGAAAGCATGCTTATTTCATTTCTCTCTTCTTGAATCATGTGTAGAATTAAATAATGGGAGATAATTATGTTTTCAATAACTTAAAGACGTTTTTGGTTTTGATGATCCTATTCTTTTTTGATAACATGAGTTTTATTTATAAGGGGAGACAAAATTATTATCTTTCCTTCCTAAGTCTTTTTGTTGATGTCAAATAGGGGGAGAGAAAATTGGAAAGAAAAATACGTTCTTGTGCTTAATTGTTTGATATGCTTATATGAATATCTATTATTTTACATTATTCAACATATTTTTCTTTAGTGATTTGTCATCATCAAAAAGGGGGAGATTGTGGAAATAGGTTTGCCCCAATGGTTTAATATGTTAAGTTTTGATGATGACAAATACAAGACAAAAAGAATGATACTTATGCTTAATAGATGTGCTTTATAGATAACAAATGCATCACAAAAGAATATTGATCATGTTACATAAATGTGCTTAATGAGATATATTGTATCATGCATGATTATGTAATTTATCTAGTTATATTTCACTTAATAATCATGCAATGAGATATATGTAACATTCATCATATAATATATCTAATAATATTTTATATGAGTTATAAATGAATTAATATTGGATATGTTTATGAAAGTCTTGTATGCATGTTAGACTAATTAGAGTTATACATTTATGAATCATGCATATGAAGATATTGAGTTATGAATTTGGACTAACTATGTTTGGTTAAGTGAGCAATACTTTGTAGGATAGTCCAAGTACCAAGAATGAGCATTGCAACAAGAAAGTAAAAGATCACAACTATGCTCAACTCAAGGAGAATGAAAATGAAAAGATGTTCTAAGCATTTGCAAGTCTTGAAGAGAAGATTTTGTTTAGAAGCTTGGATTACATCAAGAAGTGACGGTGGCAAAAGATTTAGTCCATCATCTTCAAGAATAGCTTATAGGACTTAGATCTTGTGTAAAGGTAAATGGGATTCACACTAAGTTCAAAATATGTTTTAACATCTTTAAAAGTATTTCTTACATTCTAAAATGCCCAACAAACTATTTTTGGAAAGCTAGTCATGGTGGTAATTCATTTTTATGAAAAATAGCAAAGTTTGTATTTTATAAAACTGACCTTTGATTACACTTTTGATCATATATTTTAAAATACTTTGATTTTTGCTCTAAAACTTATTTCATATGAAAATAGACTCAAAGATCTTTCCAATGAGTGGTCATTCGCTTAAAACGGATAAGAAACGAAGAAGTTATGACCATTTAAAGTCAGTTTTCAAAACTAGAGTGGTTTATTCGAATAAGAGATGTGTTATTCGAATAACACACCTCTGAAAACTTCCCAGATCATATTTTTAAAGGCTTATTCGAATAACAAATGTGTTATTCGAATAATACAACTCAGAAAAAGTTCCAGAATGTATTTTTGATGATTTATTTGAATAACCAAAGTGTTATTTGAATAACCAAAGTGTTATTCGAATAACATAAGTCTTATTCGAATAACAAAGTTGCAGAAAACAGTGATATAAGTGGATTTATTCAAATAATAAATGTGTTATTCGAATAACACAATATTTATTCTAATAACAAGTTCTTATTCGAATAACACTTACCCAGAAAACGTTCTCAATGGCTATAAACGGCTGGTTTTCATAATAATTCATTTCCAATCTTTACCCAACGACTCTAAATATTATTGGGCTATAAATATAAGTGTTTGGACATCAAAGAAAAGTTGGAGAACAATATGAAAATTACTCTTGAGCATTAAATTCGTTTTTCACTCTCTATTTCTCCAAAACTCTGTTTTGAGCCATAAGTGTGTGAATCCTTGATACCCATAGTGCTTCAATTTGTATTATCTACTCTTTGAGAAAGTTTCTATCATTTACATCTTTGTATAATCTATAAAGAGAGGGTGAGGTATCTCTCTAGAGAAAAGGGTAAGGTATCCCTTGAGGGTGAGGCATCCCAAAAGTTGTAAAGGGTGAGGTATCCCTATTTGAGTGCTCTTAATTATCCCAGGTGTGTCAAACACCATAAAGGTTGTCAAGCACCTTGAAGACATAATGAAAAATCTCGGGTGGTTCACTTGAGGACTGGACGTAGGCCACAAGTGGTTGGTGTCTGAACTAGGATAAATCCTAGTGTTTGTTATTCTCAACTCTATCTCTTTATATTTGTGCTTTTAACTATATATGCTTGAGTTAAATTTGATAGCTAGCTTATTTGCATGATTTATCTCATAACCCAAGTTATGTTTGAGTAATCCTTAATAATTGTGCCTTTGTTAAACTTATTCTGCTGCATGTGTTAATTGAAAAAATTAAAATGTATAATTTCTCAAAGTTGTAATAAAATTTGTCATCACCCAATTCACTCCCCTCTTGGGTAATGATTGCCATGACTAACAAGACCTTGATGATTAACTGCATTTACTTGTAAATTACGAACTTGCTTAGTAAGGTTGACAATGTGTTGCATCATAGTCTGATTCTGTGCAAGTATAGTATCAACAACACCAAGCTCCAACATTCCCTGCTTGACTGTAACTCTTCCACTAGGAATCTGATACTCATTAGTGGCCATAGTCTTAAATAATGCTTGGGCCTCCTCTAGAGTTTTTGTATTCAGAGATCCACCTGTAGATGCATCCACCATAAGTCTTATGGAATGATTTAAACCATTATAAAAGATTTGTACTTGCTACCAAACTTCAAAAGCATGATGAGGACATTTCCTTAATAGCTCCTTAAATCTTTCTCATGCTTCACAGAGAGATTCTCCTTGATTTTGAGTGAAGCAAGTAATCTCACTCCTTATCTTCACAAACATTGAATGAGGGAAATACTGAGAGAAGAACTTATTGACCAGATCATCCCAAGTGGAGATGCTTCCTTGAGGCTGGGCTTGTAGCGAGCTCTTGGCTTTATCTCTCAAAGAAAATGAAAAAAGTCGTAACCGTATGGCATCATCACTGGCTCTATTATACTTGATAGTATCACAGAGTTGCAAGAAATTGACAATGTGCAAATTGGGATCTTCTGCTTGATCTCCCCCAAACTGATTCTGTTGCACCAGCTGTAGAAGAGCCGGTTTAATTTCAAAATTATTAGCCTGAATAGCAGGGACCACAATACTAGTTGAAACATTCTCAGTAGATGGAGTTGCATAGTCAGCCCTAGTGTGTCTTTGTTTTGCAGTTACAGCTACTTCCGCCATCTTTTCTTCTACTTCTTCAAGTTTCCTCCTTTTTCTAGCTGCTTTCTTATTTGCTCTAGTTGTTCTCTCTATCTCTGGATCAAAAAGTAATTCTTCTGACTCTACAGAACCTTGCATAAATAAACAAACAAGTAAACCAGAGTGAAGTAAAGAAAAGAAATAAAAATAAAATAAAAAATAAAAATAAATGACTAATAAAAATAAACAAAGAAATAAATTAAAAAGAAAATTTAAAAAAATTAAAATAAAAAATAACCAAAAGAAAAATAAAATTTAATAAAGAAAAATAAATACTTAATTTATTGTCTTTTCAACTACTATTTAATATTAATAACAATAATCCCCGGCAACGGCGCCAAAAACTTCTTGTGATATTAACAAGTGCACTAAATCGACAAAAGTAATAAAGAGTGAGTAAAGTATCATTCCCACGAGGATTATATTATCAATTACTAAGTTCACCAAATTGATACTATTCAAGCTATCAAGAAGAGGGTTGTTGCAAATTCAATTAAAAAGAAATATAAGTAAACAAAACAATAAATCAAAGGGTGAAAAATAATGATATTAAAGCATTAGGGTTCAGACTTCACTTGAACTCTTTAAATGCACATTCAAAAATTGGTTTAATTATATTCTATTTTAATGATTTATGGTCAATTCGCAAAATTAATTAATACTCAATCCTTTAGTATATTAATCTTCTTACATTGTTTAGAATTAACTAATCTCTTAGTATGCACATTCAAAAATTAGTTTAATTATGTTCTATTTCAATCATTTATGGTCAATTCTCAAAATTAATTAATACCCAATCCCTTGGCATATTAATCCTCTTACAGTGTTTAGAATTAACTAATCCCTTAGTCTAATATAGAAAGACATTATCAAGAATGAGGGAATTAAAAGAAAGACCACATAACTCACAACGTCTATTCTTAGTGATTGTAGAAATTATGGTGTTTATCATAAGTTCTAGGTTCATGCAAATTTTTCCAAGTCATACATAAACCCAAAAGATTTTTTTAAATTGATCAGGTTTAGAAAAGCATTAAGAATAGAGATAAACACGTAAATCATAAAATAGAAACATTGATTAAACCCATAAAAGAATTTACATCATCCAAGAACAAGATCCATCATCACCCTAACGAAAAAGGGTTTAGTTACACATGAAAAAAGAAGAACACGAAGGGAAGAATATGACAAACTCCATTGTAGAAAAATGAAAAAGTTAAAGAAAATTCCTAATCTTCAAGCTTAATTGCGTCCACACCACATTAAGGTTTGTGCCTCTTGACGGTTGCTGCGGTCTGTCTAAATGTTGAGCCCTGGGCTTCTGAATGGATTTTCTTATTTTTTTCTACTCTTCAAATGCCCAGTCTTCTCCATGTGCAATTACCTAATAAAAACACATAAAAATACATAATAAGAAATAGTTAAAATTAAAAAAAAACATAACAAGACTTGAGAACAAAACTAAATAAAAAAGATTAAAAGAGGATGAAAATTCAAGATTTTAAACTATGAAAATATGAATTTTTACAAGTTCATCATGTGTCAACTTCCTATTGTTGTTGGGGGTAAATCTCTATAAGTTAAGAACTTAGATATATAAGCTATTTAGCAGTCTGAGACAGTTATGGGTCCTATAATATCATAAGATGATGATTGGTAGTTATGAATATTTCGGGATATATCATCTGCACAAATCTAGCCATCTTGATTCTATGGCTTAATTTTGTGGTTCGACGTGCATGGCTCTGTGGTCCGGACTGTCATCAAGGCTAAGCTGTCAAACAGGGCGGAGTCCGACTATATACGTGTCGGGTTAATCTGCTAGACAAGATCTCATGTCATGGTCTAGAATAATTACCCCTAGCTTGGTGCTTGGATGCGACAGTCGATTGTCAAGATATAAGTTTCAGGCAGATCACAAAGCACACGATGAACAAAAGAGTCCTAGTGTTGACATCGGATATCAAATGTTTTACGCCAAGGGCTGAGGTTCGTGATATACAATATACCTCTGAGGTTGAAGTGTAAGGCTAGGGTCTGAGATTGCTTTGTTTTCCTTGTTACTCTACCATCTAGGGTACAAAGATGCCCCCACATGTAGTTCACGGGTTCCTTGAATATTCTTCACGTAATCTCTGATTCTATAGGTGGTAATAGTCTGAGATTTTCTAGGAAACTACTACTTTGACTTTATTAGGAATTAAAGATCCTTTAAGAGGATATCAATTTTGTACTATTTCCTAACTGCTGCTACTCTTGTGACTAATTAGAAATTGGGAGCATTAAACGTGGTTGCCATCATGCGATCAGTTCATTTTTTACAAGACCAATCAAAGTGCTTCATTCCCTTTATAAATAGGGAATGTTTGCATTAAGGTTGGCATTCCATTTGTTGTATTCCTTTTGTTTTGTGATTCTGTTTGAGAATAATCTTTTTTTATAGAGTAGTTTCCCTTTTATTTTTTGCACATATATGGAGGGTTTTGTCCCCAGCGAAGATCATCCTCTTGTTCTTTGCAAAGTCTTTGAAGGCATTTGTTTTTCCACAAACGATTCCTCTAGTTGTGACCTTTCTTTCTTGGTGTAATATTGGGTCACCATGCATTTGGGGGGCAAAAGCCTTTCTCTCCCGGTGTACGCAGGAGTGTTTGATCTACTTGCTATTGCTAGGGTGGAGTGAGGTTTCTGTAGTTGTGTATGGAGACACTCGGAGATGCTCCGTCCTTGTCTCTCTTCCTTCTTGAGTGATTTGGAGGCACCAGGCCAGTCCCTTGGAAGGTAAAATCCTCTTGGAGCAACTTGGGGTGATCTGTTCTCCTAAGACTACTCAAAAGGCCGGTGCTAGCCCTTATTATCACTATGTAGGAGGCAGGGAAGAAGAATTGGGATGGTAGCGACTCCAAACTTCAGAAGCAATGTTCCATTCCAGTTTGCCAAAGTTCTTCAAAGTCTATTTAACAGGGACGAGACCGGTGCTAGTTCTGAAAGAACTGTAGAGGTGGCAATGACCCTGAGCGTCGTGACGGTGATGTTGGTTTCCTTCCCTGGGTTCTCCAATGGACACTCTTTTCTGAGCACTCTTGATGTATTTTTTCTTCTCTTTTTGTTAAAGCTGATGATGTATGGAATGAGTTCAACAAATAAAATTCTTCTTTCTAAATTCTGTCTTGCATCTTCTTTTCTTTTTTCGCTACCTGTTTTGCTCTTTTTCTACTAGAGTGAGTCCAACGCTCACCTTGTAATTATGCTACGTTTCCCCCAGCTTAGTTCTTGGTTGGTACAACAAAGTGGCAAGCCTTAGTTCTTGCCCCTGGGGTCTATGTTCCTCATGGGGCTAAGAATTTTAACTTGGCCATTCAGGATCAACCATTTAACCTTTTTAGAGTTTTCAGGGTCCGTAGAAAAATTTTGTGATCCGTGGAAGATTTTTGGACTCAACTTTCCAAGGTTACGTATCTCTTAGCTTGCTGCGCAACCGTCCCTTCACAACTGTGAGGGCCATGTGGCACTCACTGGTCGGGCAGTCATGCTCAATGCTTCGTGCACCATGATGAATATCTTTTGAAATCCATACCGTTAAGATGAAATTTCCCCCTAACCGTCTAGCCTCTATAAATAAGGGTTAAAGCTCCTTTTTGCATTTTTACTATTCCTTTCAGAAATCTTGTGGCCTAAGACAATTTCTGATGACTTTTCACGATGGAGGAGAGTAGTTTCCAACCTTTTTTGACAGTTTGAGTTTCTAGTTATTTGTATTCTCTCATTCTCTTCAAGGTATTTCTTTTCTCTTTGACTTCTTTTTACTATTTTTGCGTCATAGAGTGGTTGTGCACTCCTTTTTTGGAGTGCATTTCCCTTCTCTCTCCATGAAAAGAGGTGGGAATATTAGTTCCTGTATCTCTTCAATGGTGTTGCCCTGTGGAGCACTTCCTCCATCATACTACGTGCAGTGGAGGTGTCTTTTTGAGGCTTTAGCCTTGGTGGGTGCAGAGGCCAGTGCGTGGTTATGAGCGGTCTTTTCTATTTGCCCCCTTCCATATGTGAATATTTAAAAGCTAACTAATTCTGACCACTAGCCTCTGTGGGTGTTTCCAAGAACTTAATGGCCAGAAGAAGAAAAACGGCTAGGCTTAAGGTGCTGGTTCCAGAAGCTCAAGAGCTAGTTGAAGATCCTATCCTAATTCAATATGGTATGGGGTTAGTATACCCATGGGACGCAGACGACGCCTATAATCAAATATCCCAATTCTATCTTGGAGAACAGCTCAAAAAACTTCAGGGTTTCTTGATGTTGACTGAGTAAGGTAGTAGGGACCACGAATTTCAAATTTTATCATCAGGGAATGAGATAGCATGCTTCACTCGTTTGGAGGGAGAGTACTGCATGTACATGTACGAAGACTTCTTTATTCTGTTTGGACTTCGACTTCCCTTCAACGACTTCCATCTTGCCGTCCTCTGAACTCTCCAAGCTGCCCCTTCTCAGATTTATCCCAATGGCTGGGCAAACATTCTTTCTTTTGAAAGGATTTGTCGGTTAGTTGGGTTGCAATGCTCGGAGAGAGCATTTTTCTATTTCTATACTCGGTATTGTCTACAAGGTGGTAACGCTACTCAAAATCTTGGCTTTCAGTCCGATCATGGCAAGGACAAAATGTCTTCCTCATTTACCAAGAAAGTTACAAAGACTTCAAGGAAAAGATTTTTAAGTTAATGGCGACTCCCAAAACTCGTCCTTTCTAGCTAGATAATAATGGGGAGACTAAGTTCAGCCTGTGCTAGAATCGGGTGGCGTAGAACATTGCTACTTAATTGATTGAGAAGGAAAACACTAACTAGACGAGGCCGAGGTTGAATGTGTCAACTTTTTTATGAAGTGGGTTCAGTAGATTGGTCTGATTCCTTCTAAGGATGTGCTAGATACCCTGGATGGCGAGACCCTCTGGGCCATTCTAGGTAGTAAAGGTTGTCGTCCGCATTTAGGAATATGCTTGTTATGATATTTTTTAACAACATTTATTGGTTCTGACTCTTTCATGGTTTTTGTTTGTTTTGCAATGAGTTTGGATGAAATGGCAACGGAAAATGCATTGGAGGTCCTTGAAGCCTTGAAGGCCAAGAATGCAACTGGTCCTTCTAATGCCCCTGCTATTGTTGCTCTGGCTCCTCCACCACCACCAGTTGAGGTTCCGGTGATTGAGGGGGAGCCTATTCAGGTGGAGGATTCTCCCCAACCACTCGAGAGGCAAAAGAAGAGGGCGGTTAAAGACGGCAAGTCAGGTGACCAGGGTAAAAGGGTGGCTAGATGACCCGAGTCGATTAGACTGTATTCAGAAGACTCAGATCCCGGTCACTTTATAGATTTCAATCTCCTTGACAATGAAGTGATGGATCATGTCTCCCGATATGATACAAAAGAGATCTTATCGGCTTTCCAAACTTATGCCCTCCGCCTAGCTGCCGAGTCCCATTTTCTAGGGAGGAGCTATAATGATTTCAGTAAAGAGATGACAAAGAAGGTGTTGGAGGCCGAGCGAGGTGAACAACGGGCTCTGGTGGATAAAGAGGAGGCTCTAAAGGCAAAGGATGATGTTGATACCAGAATTTGGGAACTAGAGAAAGAAGTGGCGGTAAATATACTCCGGGCTGATAATGAGAGCCTTCGTACTCAGAACCAACAACTCCAAACTAGGACGACCTCTTTGCAAGGTGATGTCCAGTAGCTCCTCACTGTTTAGATGAATATCAGTGGGAAGCAGTTTCAAAATGTCATTGGCTAAGTCTAGTTCTTCAATCCCGAAGTGGCCTTCACCTTGGATGCGTTGGATCCTGGGAGGGTGATCCAAGATAGCCTCCTCGTGCTTCCTAACGCTACTTCAGAGGATCAAAGTGTTGTTGAAGCTCCGCCTGCCATTATCCGTGGTCCAGATGCCACAAAGGAGTAGATGAATGCCTTTTCATTTTTTCTTTTGCCTCTTGCGTGGGGTGTTTAATATTTACAAAGACAATTACCCCACTTGTCGGGGTATTTTTAAATGCATTATTGCCAATTTTTGTTGTTGTACATCTGCTTATATTCCACAGTCCATTTTGGGTCAAATGTCCATTATGGTGTTTACTTTACAACTATTTCATAGACTTAGGAATATTTCGGATGGGAGAAATAATGGTCCAGGGTCCAACACCCTTTGTGTTTGTGGACTTGGAATTCTCTTTAGGACTTAGGTATTAAAAAAGAAAACCTAGTCCGAGGTCCGTCACCTACAGCTTTGGCGTTTAGGATCTCGCTTGACTTGGGCATAATTTTAAGTGGTCCTTAACTAAGGCCTTTTAATGTTTATGGTTTAGTACATGAATTTTCCCGAGACTTGGGATTTTTCCATTGCATAACCTGTTTAACATAACACAACCCAAGGCAGGTACTAAAATGGCTAGACATAGATTTCACCATCCATGCCGCTAACAATCACGCAATGGTTGTTGAAGTAGATAATTAAACATTACTTCGCTTTATTGATTTGGTAGGGGACTAAGGTCCATACAAAGTGCTCCCATAGTAATTGGGGCAAATCAAACATGAAGCAAACTAAGAGACTAGTCCTTAGAAGACACATAGCTATAATACTTTCTAAGTTTGTCTGCAATCCAAAAGTTGTTAACCGGCTTGCCCGTTAGTGTCTCCAATATATAGGCTCCTTTGCCAGTGTTGGTCACGATGCGGTAGGGGCCTTCTCAGTTCGAAGCTAACTTCCATTGGGAGGCATTCCTACCTCCGATGTCAGTTCTGCGGAGAACTAGGTCGCCTGACTGGAATTTCATGGGAACAACCTTTAGGTTATATCGTGTTGCCATCCTCTGCTTGATGGCGGCGTCGCGTATATGAACAACGTGCCTTCTTTCTTCTAGAAGGTCTAGGTCTTCCCTGATCAATCTGAGGTTGTTGTCAGGTGAGAAGTGTTAGAGGCGCCAGCTAGGTTCTCTTATTTCCACTAGGATCATAACCTCACAACCAAAGGTGAGGTTAAAGGGAGTTTCACCTGTCGTGGAGTGGGGCATAGTCCAGTAGGCCCAAAGGACATGGTCCAATTATTTAGCTTAGTTTCCTTTAGCTTCATCTAACTTTCTCTTCAGTCCACGAACAATAACTTAGTTTGCAACTTCAACTTATCCATTTGTCCCAAGGTTTTCAATAGCATTACAGTGATGCTTGATTTTCAAATCAACAAGCACCTCTTCAAACCCTTTGCCTTTGAATTGTGTCCCGTTGTCCATCACAATGGATTTTAGGATTCCAAACCTTGTAATGATGTGGCGCCATGTAAACTTTTGGATTCGAGTAGAGGTGATAGTGACTAAGGGTTCTGCCTCAATCCATTTGGTGAAGTAGTCCACGGCTACCACCAGAAATTCCAGCTGTCTAGGTGCTTGAGGGAATGGACCCAAAATATCCATACCCCACCTGTAAAATGGCTAGGGTATAGACGCCATGCAAAGTTCCTTAGGTGGAGCATAATAATGGTCCAAGTGCCATTGGCATTTGTCACAAACTTCAACTCTAGAGCTTTGCCTCCCAAGTGGTGTCCGCAGCTCCCTTCATGGACCTCAGCTAACATATATTCTACTTCTTTTGGCATGAGGCATTTAAGGAAAGGTGAAGAAAATTCATGCCGGTATAATCGCCCATCATAGATGGTGTTCCAACCGTGATTTTGAATAATTTAGAGGCTTCCTTCGGGTCTTCAGGATGAAAGCTAAACTGTAAATATTCCATTATTAGAGTGATCCAAGTACACTCTTGTTCTTCTACCTGGAAAATGGATGAGTCCATGATAGAGGGCTGCCATAGGCTCCCTTGGATCACTGGTCGATTATTGTCAAGGCTCTTTGTGCTGGCCAACTTAGACAAGAGGTCGGCCTTCGAATTTTGTTCTCGTGGTATTTGCTCCACCTTCACTATTGGGAAACTTTTGAGGAGCCGTTGTACCTTTACTAGGTACTTCTGCAGGAGGGGTTCCTTAGCCTAATAGTTGCCTTGAATTTGGGAGGTAATGGGCTAGGAGTCACTACAAAGTGTAATCTTTGTTGCTCCCAATTCTCTGGCCATTACTAATCCAGCGATGCATGCTTCATATTCTTATTGGTTGTTTGATGTGGGGAATTCAAACTACAGGGAGTTCTCAATGGTTACCCCTTCGAAATTTTCTAGGATTACCCCGACGTCACTCCCCTTAGGGTTAGAGGATTTGTCAATGAACACGGTCCATTATACTCCTTTGGGGTCACCGAGGTCTGAAGTAAGCTTAACAAGGAAAGCAGAGAGTGTCTGTGCCTTGATTGCTAACCTGGGCTCGTATACAATTCTGAACTTGGAAAGATCAATAGACCAGGCTATCATCTTTCCTGCTAAGTCTAGTTTATGTAGTATTTGAAGGATAGGTTGATTCGTCCTTACCACCATCGGATGGCATTGGAAGTACTGTCTAAGCCTTCTGGCCGTCATAATGAGGGCGAAGACAACCTTCTCTATTTTTTGACATTGGCGCTCGTGACCTTGCAACACCTTGCTCACAAAAAAAATTAGCTTTTGACCTTCAACCATTTCTCGGATAAGCACTGAACTCATGGCCTCCTCATGAACTGAGAGGTATACATACAACATCTCATGGGTTCTGGTCTTGTCAGGATGGGGGAGAAGACAAGAGGTTTTTCAAAAATGTAAAGGTATCCTCACATTCCTTAGTCCACTTAAAACATGTCGCCTTTTTTCACAACTTGAACATAGGAAGAGATTTATGAGCAGCTTTCGCGAGAAACTGCGTAAAAGTTACAATCTGTCCTGTTAGTTGTTGTACATCCTTAACGTTTTGAGGGCTACGCATGTTGAGCACTGCCTATCTGGGTTTGCCTTAATTCTGCGGCGAGTCAGCATGAAGCCCAAGAATTTACCAGCCTGGACCCCAAATGCGTATTTTTTCTGGATTAAGCATCATGTTGTGGTTTCTCAGTTGCGCGAACACTTCTTCAAGGTCCGAGGTATGTGATCCGGATTATGAGGTTTTGACTATCATATCATTAGTGTATGTAACACCCACCTTAGGATGCCACATTTATGTTACATAATTACCAAATTAACCTTATTTAGATAACGTAAGTTATAGGAAAAATATGAAATTTAAAATTTTCTTAATAACAAGAAAATAAACTTAGCAGAAAATAAAACATCACAACATCATTACAAATAATTTACATCATTTATACATATCCAAGTCTCTGGTTATACATGTACAAATCTTTAACACTGTCATACTATAAATATTACAACTAGTCACTCCAAAAAAATTTAAACACTATTTACATTGACATCTTTGCCCAAGTACAACTAGGCAGCTGAACCCTCAGAAGTAGCCGGATCCTCAGATGGATCCTCCTCTGATTCCCAGGGTGGGGGAATTCCAACCCGACGTAAAGTCCGTGGAGCAAATGTCCGAGCGGACGATACAACACTACTCTCTCGACGGGTGCGATAGTACGCTCCCCAGTGCTGCCTGATAGATATAGGAAACTCTAACTGTACATAAATAGTAACAGAAAAAGTAAGGGTTTCCTGACTGTAGTCTACTCAGTCTAATATTTACATCTCCTAAATAGTATATACTTTCTCTCTCAAGATCTTCAGTCCATGCTTCGTCCCCTCCGATAAATGTCAGTCTCATGTAACCCAGGAAGCTAGGGATCTCCACCGCCATCAAAACTCAAAATTCTCAATGGAATCTGGACCTTTTTCTGCTTCTCGCTCTACGTCCGGCTCAGTATCTTAACAATATATAAACATGATACAACATACACATACAAGAGGTGAGATCACCTATGCCAATACCAGTATGGTAGCAATGAAGATAATCACATCCAAAATATCATACAGCAGTCATACTATAATTACAGTTATGCCACTAACATTATATCTCAACATTACACAGAAATAAATAAGAATTACGATTATACTATTTTCAATACTCAAGTATTTAATATTAATTACTACAAGCAAGAATTACAATGATATCTTATCTATGAATGCAAATGTAAATGCAATGTACAGTGACTCAATATCCTACTCCATGGAGCTACAACTCAAGTCGGAGAGAATGACTGAAAAGATCTGTCGGCACCAACGTGCTTCAGACCACGTGCTCATTTTCTGCACATCTAGCACATGCATGACAGTCTTTAACAAATCATGATTAGGGATAGTGTCTCGGTCCGGATCATTGGTGTGTTGCATCGGTCTAACCCACGGTACAGAAGAGCTACCAACTGTCCATTGTAGGCAACCCGCACCCCAATGCCCCCAAGGTCAATCAGTGACCTACACTACGCTTATCGCACCCACTCAAGAGGTGTAATCTCTCTCTCCTAGGCAACTTGCCTTACACAGTCCTTTGGACCTTTTCAATGCATGTACTATGCACTATTCACAATTTCTATTAATATCACATGTACAAGGTTCATATAATAATTTAATAGCAGTAATACTGTAATTTAATCACGTAGTCATATTCTCGTATATTTTCATTCGCGACTCAATTCTGTCGCCTTTTCGAATCACGTAGTGATTTTTTAACGTTTTTCAATCGCGTGATTATTTTTCATACGTTTTGAATCAGAATTACTGTTTTATTCAATTTAATATTTAAAATTTACTGTATTTCTCATATATTTGCAAAATAGTCCCTTAAAATACATAAATTACATTTTTGTCCCTCAAAACAAATTAATTATATTTTCGTTCTTCAAAACACATAAATTACATTATTGTCCCTCAAAACAGAGAATTTTCACTATAGTCCCTCAAAACTTTATATTTACATAATGACCCCATATTTCCATAATATTTCCAATTAAATTCCTTTCTCATAAAATTTACAAAAATTTACAGTATAAGTTTTGCTGCAGTATATATTTCACATACACACATATTATCAGTTCCTTAAGCATTATAGCATACAGGCAAGAGTCGAAATAAAATCAGATCTCATAAATGCTACACATAAAAACATAGAAACACAATCAGGTACATCCCAAGTACAATTCAAACACACAAATACAATCAGGCACATCTCAATACAGTCCAATTAACACAGTCCAAAAATCTCAAACAATAGGGAATTAACCTCAAACAATAGGTGAATAAATCCTTAAGGATTTTTCACCGAATAAACCATCCTCATACTACCAGAACATGGGTGGTAAGGTTGAGTCTCCCTCTTACCTCTTGAACATAAGCTTTGTAAGCTTTCCTCCCTTGCCTTGAAACTTTGTTAATCTTCTAACAAGCCCTAAAATTTTCAAGAAAAATTAGTGAAGGACTATACAAGAATCAAGGTTGAAAACCATGGAAAAATCATGGTTAACAAAATAAAAAAAAATCAACTTTGAATCATTAACTTAAAGCTTACCTCTTTAAGAAGAAGATTGAAGAAGTTTAGGACCTTGTGAAGAAGGAATGTTTAGAACATGGCTTGAGTCAAAAACAAACTAAGAGATGAGTGTTTAAAAGGAAGGATGGTGTGATTTCAAGATGGTGACCGATTGGAAGGAGAAGATGGAAGAGAGAAGTGTGAGTTTTCCTTGAAACTTTGAGAGAATTAGCTTTATATCTTGATAAGTAGAAAGTGAAGAATGAATATGTTTTGGGGAGGCCATTTTTTGGCCGTGTATATTTGGGAGATAAATGGGCTTATGTTTGAGAAGTAACAAGTGAAGGGTGAGGTTGTGGAAATGCTGCTGTCCAGCCGTGTAATAACACGTGAAAAGTGGATAATTTCACTTGAAAATTTATCTCATTTTGAGTGTAAAATACAACTGCCAGCCGTGAATTATTGTGGTGATAAAATAAGAATTTTTTGCATCATTATCCACTCCATTCCAATTCTTTGCCAAGTATGTTGCCGTGTGAATGACCGTGTGATTTGATGAGGATTCTCCCAATTTTTTTTACAAATTTCTTTGCATATTGGTTTGGTGATTGACGTGAGTGAGCCTTTGCTTGCTTAAGTAGCCATGCATTAATTGCACAAGGATACTCTCTTCTCATTGGTTGCTCACTTGACTTTGCATGGTATTTGAACCTTCAAATATTACTTGAAATCTTCACAAATCTGGCTTGATTCGGTTCTTCTTCTTTGTTGGACGTCTACTTCCATCTTCTTTGGGCCATTTTGTTGCTCTGTTGGGCAGTTTTCTCTGACCGTGAAGCTCCATTTTGCTTTGCTCCAATTCAATTCTTGTCCATGGTGGTTTAGGTGGGTTTTAAATCCTTAATTCATCATTAGTTCAAGCCTAATTACTAGTTAATTGGTTAGCTAATTAATTAAGTTTAATTTCCTAACCATTCTTACTTAATCCTTCAAGTACATAACTAATTTAGCTTAACATATTTAGCATGCATCTAATACATATTTAACATGCATCATCACCTCTAACTAGAATTAGGATATTAAATTAAAGATTAAGTTATAACTAATCCTTAGTTAAATTAGTTTACTTAATTTCTTAATTAGGTAATTAGGACAACTAAATTAAGGTTAATTAGTTTCCTAAGTAAAAGTCAAGCAATTAATGTTGACTCAATCTTACCCATTAATCTTATCTATGGTAAATATTACTTGATAATTTTGATAGGATTTGTTTTACACCATTGATTGAATCAATGGTGAAGATCAAAGCTCCTAAGTCAAGCTTCAAATCTAATGGTCCACAAGGAAGTCTAAACTTCTTTCCTTGACCAATTCTCATTGGTTAGAAAAGTCCAACCATTTGTTTTGACTACATCCTATTGGTTCACTTTAATTTTAATTTCAAGAAATATTCTAAACACATTTTCTATTAATTAAAACTTATCGGGTCCAACGTTCATAGCAACGATTGCTATAAATATAATCACGAGATATTTATCAAGACAATATATTTTTTTTTATAGATAGGTTCTAAAAATTAAAAGATTCTTTTCTCGAGTCACTCAGATTCGGGTTTAGTAAGATCCCGTCTCCAAATGAGGCGGATCAATTTCGTACCCGAAAAATATTATTTTTCCTAGCCGAGCAAATCACACAAAATGATCAAGTATGATCTCAGAACAGTCAAATTATTTTTATACCACACAGAAAATACAAAACAGTGCAATTCTGCTATTACTATTCATATAGTCAGAATTTGGGGTGTTACAGTGTAGACTTCGAGCATTCTCTCCAATTGATCCTCGTAAACCCTGTTCATCATCCGCTGGTAGGTGACTCCTACATTTTTCAATCCAAAGGACATTACCTTATAACAGTAGCTCGTCTTTTCAATGATGAAAGCAGTTTTATCTTCGTCTTTGGGGTAGATTAGGATCTGATTGTACCCAGAGTAAGCGTCTATGAAAGATAGTATCTGGAAGCCAGAAGAGTTGTCAACCAGTTTGTCAACATTAGGGAAGAGGTATGGGTCTTTAGGGTGAGCCTTGTTAAGGTCCATGTAGTCCACACAGATCCTCCATTTTTTGTTTGACTTTTTTACCAAGACCACATTCGAGAGTTATGTGATGTAGGAAATCTCTCTGATGAAGCTGGCACTAAGTAGCTCCTTGACTTGCTCTTTAATAATTTGTTGTCTCTTAGAGCTAACTTTCCTCTTCTTCTGGGAGACCAGCTTCGCATCCTGTTTAATAGATAAACGATGACAGATGAAAGCGGGGTCAAGGCCAGGCATATTGGAGGACGTCCATGCAAAGGGGTCCTTGTTTTTCTATAAGAGCTCTACAAGCTGGTGTCTCTCCTCTTCTTCTAGATTTGCACCTAATGAACCTACAAAAATTCATATTTTTATAGTTCAAAATCTTGGATTTTCATCCTCTTTTAATCTTTTTGATTTGGTCTTGTTCATAAGTTTTATTATGTTTTCATTATTTTAATTGTGCTCTTATTATATGTTTTTATATGTTTTTGTTAGGCAATTACACATGGAGAAAATTAGACATTTAAAGAAACAATAAAAGGAAGAAAATCCATTCAGAAGTGTAGCGCCATCACCGATTGAGCGCGCGACGCATGCTGGAGTTTTCCACTTAACTGAGCCAGCGCCTGAGCATTAGACAGTGAGCGTTTGAGCGCTGAACGCATAGCAACAACGCCAATTTCCTTATAAATAAGAAAGTTATGTCACACTCTTACACACTTGGATAGAACGCAGTAGCCGTTAAGAGGCATAAACCCTAATGTGGTGTGGGCACAATTAGGCTTGACGATTAGAAATTTTCTTCAACCTTTCCACCTTTCTATAATGGAGTTTGTCATATTTTTCCTTTTGTGTTCTTCTTTTTCCATGTATAACTAAACCTTTTTCGTTAGTATGATGATGGATCTTGTTCTTGGATGATGTAATTTTTTATGGGTTTAATCAATGTTTCTATTTCATGATTTATACGTTTATCTCTTTTCTTAATGCTTTTCTAAATCTAGCCAATTTGGGAATAATTTTTGGGTTTATGTATGATTTGAAAAAATTTGCATGAACCTCAAATATGTGATAAACACCATAATTTTTTCTATCGCTAAGAATAGACATTGTGGGTTATGTGGTCTTTCTTTTAATTCTCTCGTTCTTTATAACGTCTTTCTATTTAGGGTTAGACTAATAGATTAGTTAATTCTAAATATTGTAAGAGGATTAATATACGAAGGGATTGAGTATTAATTAATTTTGAGAATTGATCATAAATCATTGAAATAAAACATAGTTAAACCAATATTTGAATGTACATTTAAAGAGTTCAAGTGAAGTCTGAACTATAATGCTTTAATACTATTATTTTTCACCCCTTTGATTTATTGTTTTGCGTATTTATATTTCTTTTTAATTAAATTTGTAATGACTCTCTTTCTTCATTAGGTTAAATAGTGTCATTTTCAGCGAATTTAATAATTAATAACTTAATCTTCATGGGACGATACTCTTATTCACTTTTTATTACTTTTACGATTCAGTGTACTTGTCGATTTCATAACAAGTTTTTGGCACCGTTACCGGAGATTATTATTAATATTAAATAGTAGTTGAAAAGACACTAATTTAAGCATTTATTTTTCTTTGTTTAATTTTATTTTTAATTTTAATTTTCTTTTTTTCTTTTATTCATAGATAATTATTTTTCTTATTTAATTTTATTTTTCTGTATTTAATTTTATTTTTAATTTTTTTCATTTTTTTCTTTGTTTATTTTTATTAGTCATTTATTTTTATTTTTTTTTTTTTTTTTATTTCTTTTCTTTACTTCACTCTAGTTTGCTTGTTTGGTTGTTTATGCAAGGTTCTGTGGAGTCAGAAGAATTACTCTTCGATCCAGAGATAACAAGAACAAAAAGAACAATCAGAAAAGCAATCAGAGAAGGAAAAAGAATTGAAGAAGAAAATATAGCTGAGAACACTAATGCACCGAGAAGACGCACTATGACTGACTATGCAACTCCATTTGCTGAGAATGTCTCAATCAATATTGTGTGTCCTACTATTCAGGCTAATAATTTTGAGATTAAACTAGCTTTGCTACAGTTAGGGTACCAGAATCAGTTTGGGGGAGGTCAGACAAAATATCCAAATTTACATATTGCTAACTTCTTGCAGCTCTATGATACTATCATATATAATGAAGCTAGTGATGCCATCAGATTAAGACTTTTCCATTCTCTTTGAGAGATGAAGCCAAGAGCTAGCTACAAGCCCAACCTCAAGGAAGTATTTCTACATGGGATGATCTGGTTAGTAAGTTTCTTACTCAGTATTTTCCTTCGTCAATGTTTGTGAAGATAAGGAGTGAGATTGCTTGCTTTACTCAAAATCAAGGAGAATCTCTCTATGAAGCATTGGAAAGATTTAAGGAGCTTCTTAGAAAGTGTCATCATCATGCTTTCAAAGTTTGGCAACAGGTGCAGGTATTTTACAATGGTTTGAATCATTCCATAAGACTTATGGTGGATGCATCTGCAGGCGGATCTCTGAGTTAGTGTGATAAATTGTAATTGATCACGATTATTTTTAGGAATAATTGTAATTGATATAGTACAGAATTCGTTTGATTTACTACATAATTATATAGTTTGATTTAGTACATAATTATAATTTATTATTTTTATTTTCTATACAGCTGCCTTCTTGTATAAATAAAGACTAGCTCTCCTATATGCATTCATTCAGAAATATACATAAACTTATCAATATTTGTCTCCCTATTTCTGTTTCTAATATGGTATCACATTGGTACCATCTTTTATGACCTATCCATATTTTTTTGTTTCTCACATGGTATCAGAGTTAAGATCTCATCTCCGCCTACTTCACTAGGCTTGTTTGTTTCCTACTTACTTCGCTAGGCTTGTTTGCTTCTTCGCCTACTTCGATAGGCTCGCTTGTGTTGTCCAAGCATTTATAGAAAGGGTGTTAAGATTCTCACATCGTCTGCCTCAATATTTCGAGTGCGATTTATATATTTATTGGGTCACTCCACTTAATGTCAATTAGTTTTAAGTTGGAATCTCACACTCTGAATACTAAAACTCTAGAAGAGGCTCTGGAATTGTTTGAGACTACGGTCACTAATGAATATCAGTTGCCTAGTGGAAGAGCAGTAATCAAACAGGGAACTATAGAGCTTGGTACTCTTGTTGCTTTACTTGCTTAGAATAAAAGTCTTTCTCAGTAGTTAGCCAACCTCACTAAACAACTTGGTAACATACAGGTAAATTTAGTGAACCATCAAATGTTGACTTACGATTTTTGTGGAGGCAATCGTGCTAATGGTGAGTGTGATGCAAGCAACATGGGTGTCATCACTCAAGGTCAGGTAAATTACATTGGTAATCCTGCAAGGTCTCAAGGTAACCTCTATCCAAATACATACAATCCGAGGTAGAGGAATCATCCAAATTTTTCATGGAGCAATCAGAATATGCTGAGACCACCACCACCTCCATTGCATCAACCACAGTCATCTTCATCTTCTTAACCTCCACAAGGTAAGTTATCTAATCTTGAAAGTATTGTAGAGAAACTTACTCTTAGTACTAGCACTTTTATGGAGTAGATGAGGGCTAATTTTAAAAATCAAGAGGCAACCATTAGAAGTCTAGAAAATCAAGTGGGACAGATAGCTAAATATCTTACAGAGAAACCTCAAGGCAGTCTTCCAAGTGATATTGTGGTAAATTTAAAGGAGCAATGTCATGCAAGCACTTTGAGAAGTGGTAAGCAATTGGAAGAAAACACGAAAGTAGCATCTAGTTCTTCAAGAGCTGAAAAAGGAAAATATGATATCTCCATTGAAGATGCCTCACTTCAAGATGTCTCAATGCAAGGTGACAATGATGGATATGAGATCGAGGAGGAAAAAGCTAAAAAAGAATAGCCAAAAGTGAAAGGAGAAAGAAGAAAGAAGAAGGACTCAATTTTGGGTAAACCATTGGACCCTTCATTGTATGCCAGACTTCCATTCCCTCAGCATTTGAAGAAAGATACCTAAAAGAAGCAGGAAAGACAATTCTCCAAGTTCTTGGATGTCTTTAAGAAGTTACAAATCAACATTCCTTTTGCTGAGGTACTTGAACAGATGCCCTCCTATGCCATATTCATGAACGACTTATTGTCTAAGAGGAGGAAGTTGGAAGAAGATGAGACTGTAGCACTTATTAAAGAGTGCAGTGTCATCATCCAGAGGAAGCTACCACCCAGGTTAAGGGATCCTGGAAGTTTTAATATCCCTTGTACCATTGGGAAGTTGAATGTTGATAAAGCTCTATGTGATCTAGAAGTTAGCATTAATTTAATGTCATCGTCCATCCTTCAGAAGCTAGGAATTGAGAAAGTTAAGCCTACAATGGTTTCTCTTCAATTAGTAGATCGATCAATCCGACATCCATACGGTATTGTGGAAGATTTGCTAGTTAAGGTTGACAAATTTATTTTCCTAGTTGATTTTGTAGCCTTAGATATAGATGATGATGCAGATATTTTGTTGATTCTAGGGAGACCATTCTTAGTAACTTCAAGAGCATTAATTGATGTGCCTAAAGGAAAGCTTATTTTGAGGGTGGATGGAGATCAAGTGACAATAAATATTTTTAATAAGTCTGCCCCAACATCAGATCTTCATACCCTTGTTAATTGCATTCAAGGTAAATTTCAAAAGGGGTTGGATGGTAAAAACTTTTCTTCATCCATTATTGTTGATTCTTGTACTTCCAAGATTATTAATGAGAAAGATAAAGGTCCTCCTATCTCCAAGATTGCTGAAAAAGAAAAAAATTCTTCCAGTTCTTGGAGTTTAGTGCAAGCTGATTTGAATTCTTCTAACAAGATAAAATCGGGTACTTTACCTGTTGATAAATTGAAAATCCCATGGCCTAGTATTGTTTCTGATGCCAAGGCATACTTGGGATAACCAGTTCCAACTAGAGTTCAGAACATTTTTGGAGAGGATTCCAAGGCCAGTGATTGAGTATGGAGGCAAAGATCTGACAAAAGAAAGGTGTCATCGTGTTTCACTTGTTTCAAGCCACCATGATTAATTGAGAAAAGGCAATGTCAAGCTAATGACGTTAAACAAGCGTTTTTTGGGAGGCAACCCAAATTTTTTTCTTTTCCTTCATATTTTATTTTATTATTTGTTTATTTTTCTTCAGTTAGTTATTTATTTTTGCTTTTATTTCGTTATTTCTTGTTAACTAACTTTTTTTTAATTTTTGTTTTGTAGTTAGCTAGTGTTGAGTTGGCTTAGGTGGGGGAGTATATAGTTGTCGGCCACCAAAAAGATTTTTTTTCTCTTTCCTTTAGCTTTTATTTTTCGCATTTAGTTATTTGCTCTTTTTTATTTTATTTTGTTTTCATCACCCTATTATATTTTGAGTCATTAACTTTACATGTCAATGTGTTGAATTGAATATCCAATTATTGCTTGAATTGTGGATTGATCTTATTTCTTGGGATATCATATAAGAATTTATGAGTTGCATTTATCTTCATTATTTCAATTGTGTATCGATGTTCTCTCATCTTTATGATTGATAGACCTTGGATTATGCATGCATGTTAGGCTTAGAGAAAGTTTATGGGATTGCATATGTGTGGATGATTTGTATCTAGAAGTTGTTTAATTCTCTCTTGAGGTGAAATTCTAGACAGTGCATGATTAAAGAAATGATAAGGGTCTTCTTTGGGTAGTTTGAGTCTTTTAAGCCAACCTGTGAACATAGTATATCCTTAGGTCCTTTTTGCAGCCTTGTTATTGTTTGGCCTTTATTTCTTTTGTTCCAAATTTACCTTTCCTATACCCACATGAAAAAAAAATTCCTCTCTTACATAACATTTGTTGAGTGCATATCTTATATTATTTTATTATTCAAGTCTTCGTTATTTTTGTGCAAGAAGTTTTGTGAAGCTGAAAAATTTTAAAATATAAAAATAAAAAAAGAAGAAGAAAAAATTTAAAAAGAGAAAGTCCATTCAAAGTATTACAAAGAAATAAGTTTAGGGGTGGAGGTTGTTGAAAAAAAAAGAGAAAAAAAGGTGAATGTTATGTTGTTTCTTATGCTCTGTTTTGCACTGTTCAATATTTGGAGGCTTCGATTGTGAAATTTACATGATTTTGTATCTCAACTTTTGTTTTCATTGTGCTACCCTTTCTTTCTTAACTCATACCTTTGGTCTTACATTACAAGCTTTGTAAAGTCTTTTTTTATCCTTGGTTATGTGCTGTTTACATTAGTGGAGATAGAGATGAAGAACAACCTTATGGATGTGGGTTTGATGTGCATTTGCAGTTTTATAAATTTATTTGGGCTTGTACTTTATGAGGAGATTGAGTCTTTCATTCATATTTTTGGGAATCCATTTTATGCATGAGAGTTGCATGTGAGAGACGATGTGATAATTAAATTGTTTATGTGTGACACTTTAAAATTAGATTGTGAAGCAATTTCTGAGGATATGAATGATTTTCAATACCCAATATTGCCATGTTTGAGGCTGCTTGTTTTGAGTTTTTATTTGTTTAGTCTTTTTGTTTTGTTTAGTTTTTGTCTTTCTTTTTGCTTGAAGATAAGCAAAAACTTAAGTTTGAGGGAGTCATGGACTTGCAAAAATTCATATTTTTACGATTCAAAATATTGGGTTTTCATCCTCTTTTAATCCTTTTTATTTGGTTTTGTTCTTAAGTTTTATTATGTTTTGATTATTTTAATTATTTTCTTATTATGTGTTTTTATGTGTTTTTGTTAGGTAATTGCACATGGAGAAGATTGGACATTTAAAGAAGCAATAAAAAGAATAAAATCCATTCAGAAGCCTAGCGCTTGAGTGCTGGGCCATCACCGCTTGAGCACGTCATGTGCACTAGAGTTTTCCACTTAAGTGAGCCAACGCCTGAGCACTAGAAGTGAGCGCTTGAGCGCTGAACGCGTAACAGCAACGTCAATTTCCTTATAAATAAGAAAGTTATGCCACACTCTTATACACTTGGACATAATGCAACAGTCGTCAAGAGGCACAAACCCTAATGTGGTGTGGGTGCAATTAGGCTTGAAGATTAGGAATTTTCTTCAACTTTTCCACCTTTCTACAATGAAGTTTGTCATATTCTTCCCTTTGTGTTCTTCTTTTTCCATGTGTAACTAAACCTTTTTCGTTAGGGTGATGATGAATCTTGTTCTTGGATGATGTAAATTATTTTATGGGTTTAATCAATGTTTCTATTTCATGATTTATATGTTTATCTCTTTTCTTAATGCTTTTCTAAATCTGGCCAATTTGAGAATGATTTTTGGCTTTATATATGATTTGGAAAAATTTGTATGAACCTAGAATATGTGATAAACACCATAATTTCTGCAATCGCTAGGAATAGATGTTGTGGGTTATGTAGTCTTTCTTTTAATTCCCTCGTTCTTGATAATGCCTTTCTATTTGGGGTTAGACTAAAGGATTAGTTAATTCTAAACAATGTAAGAGGGTTAATATACTAAGAGATTGTGTATTAATTAATTTTAAGAATTGACCATGTATTAATTAACATAGTTAAACCAATATTTGAATGTGCATTTAAAGAGTTCAAGTCATGTTCGAGCTCTAACGCTTTAATACCATTATTTTTCATCCATTTGATTTATTGTTTTGCTTATTTATATTTCTTTTTAATTAAATTTACAATAACTCTCTTTCTTTAGTAGCTTAAATAGTGTCACTTTCAACGAATTTAGTAATTAATAACTTAATCCTCATGGGATGATACTCTTGCTCACTTTTTATTACTTTTACGATTCGGTGCACTTGTCAATTTCACAATAGCGCCTATCTTGGTGAATTGACCAGGCTCGTCACCCAATTGGAGTGGGAACAGTTCTCTTTCTGGCTGGGGTCTGGTGCCCTGGATCTCTTCGCACACGTCTAGCTTGGTTATAAGGATGTTTACTTGATCTAGGGCTGGGCTAGATGTGTGTGCTTTGGTTTTCCTAGGGGTCCTGTAGATTTTGAGACTTTCATTGTAGCACTTGCACGCCGTGATCTGAACACCCTTAGCCATGACCACTTCATTATTCTTTGTGAGGAATTTCATGGCCTAGTGAGCGGTAAACACCACAGCTACAATACCAGTCAGTGTAGGACGACCCAAGATAATATTATATGCTGATGGGCAATCCACAACAAGAAACCTGACTTTGACGGTTCTGTAGACTTTGTCATCACCCAGGGTTAGGAATGTTTCAAAGTGTTAGTGTATGCCCTAGAGGCTGATACATTTGTCTGTATTTATATACATTCTATTATGCTTTTTTTAATATATGAGGCATTTCATTTATTGTGTTCTTTTTAATAAACATAATAAAGTCCTTAGAATAATAAGTTTGATGTCATAGGATATCGAGTGGATGACTTGATCGTGAAATCTTTTTGGTTATAACACTATTCTTAAATGTCCTTAGTCAAGTATTATTGTTAATTAGGACAACAATAATACATTGAGACTAGTATGTGCATAGACTGATGACCATATCTCATGGGTCATGGATATGAGATATCAAGTCTTCATATGGGTACATATTAGAGTAATGATATATTGGATTGACCCACCATGAGAACACTACATGGATCATTACGTGAGTATCATAAGCGATTCTCATAGTGACAATGGTGTCTGTGGTCCTTTGACCTGAAATCACTACGATTCCTACATGAGGAGTTATGTGTTTTAATGCCATCAA
Source organism: Ormosia semicastrata (assembly GCA_029884595.1). Lineage (NCBI taxonomy): Eukaryota > Viridiplantae > Streptophyta > Magnoliopsida > Fabales > Fabaceae > Ormosia > Ormosia semicastrata. The sequence continues at coordinate 47,389,237 of JAQQTO010000053.1, read as the reverse complement.
ACGTCATCTGTAACAAGGTGATTATAAAGTTGGTTATTGGACATACCGTAAATCATGCAGAGGGATATAAGTGACCTAGATGGGATTTGTCACTCCTATATAACAGGAGCGATATCTTCCGGCCCCCTGATTAAGTGAGACTGTGAAATGCATGGTCATGCTCAAATGAGTCAATATGAGATATTGATTTCATTTGTTGTTACAAAGTCTACTCGAGTATCAGGAAACGAAAGATTGGACTATGCAAGGGTGATGCATTCCATGCCTTGTGTTTAATCTAGATATCTTGACAAAGGGACTAAACGACAAGGAAACATTAGTCACGGAAAGGTTATGTCAAATCACTGACATTCTTATTACTTGGGTAGCAGCGATGTGTTGCTAGATACCACTCACTGCTTGTAATATTAAAATGGGATTTTAATATTACTGCCAACGTAATGAGAACCTGCAGGGTCACACATAGAGCAGACTAAAATTGGAGCAATAGATCCAAGTTGGAATCGGATTCAAATATGGGCCAGACTCATAACAGATGAGTCTAGGGTTGCACAGCTTATCTTGCTGCTGCTCACACTCACTTAAGGCAGTCACTATTATAAATAGTACTGCTAAGGGGCTGCTAATAGATACAATTTTAGCTAGCCTCACCTACAGAAAAGTGAGTGAGTGAGCGACAGGTTTCTTATCTTCTCTTCGCAGCTAGCACTGTGTGAGAGACGTGAGGCTCCTCTTTGTGAATGTTGGACGTTCGTGAGTCTGTTCGTGTGGATATCGCAGAGACATCGTTTCTATTATGGTGTTGGTGATTCACGTCCTTCCTTTTATTCACGCTTCACGAGGTAAATATTTTAAAAACTCTGATTATGGCTTTTCGCATGGATCCTCGATGGGAATCCTATTTTTCTACTGCGTTATGTATCCGCAATTCCCATCACAAAGTAACCCACCAGGGTAACGTTTTCCCAAAAGAAGCCAATGAGCTCGCCTTCATAGGGGGTTAATGCAGCTAAGGGGAACTCTAATCTCTCAAAGGCGTCTATGAACATGATATCTATCGAGCTCCTTTGATTGTCGAAGATATGCCAGACCTTGGCGTTTGATATTATTCCAGAGATAACCAACGGGTTGTTATGATCCCGGATGATATCGTCGTAGTCCTTGTTTGAAAATGAGACGGGTGGTTCCTCCTTGTCTTATATACGAGGTTTGTGCGTAGAGCTAGAAACTCTTAATACTGTTGTCCGTAATGCTTTCTTCTGAGAATTACTGTATGACCCACCACTTAGAAATCCTCCGAAGATGGTACTTACTAGTCAGTCTTTTAAGCTGCCCCCCACTTTGAATATCTTGGTTCCGATCCTGCTAGTTTCCAGTATCATGGCAAGGTGGAGTCTGGGATTTTCTAGTGGGGCTGCGAGTTCTTCTCCTCTGTCGGGGAGTCAGACTTTGCCTCGGACTACGACTACATCTTCACTCCCTCCGTTTTCCATGATTCTCATTATTTCAGATACCATCGATATACTTCTGCAACCATCCCTCCTTGATTAGGAATTCATTGACATCGCGGACCTGATAACATTGTTCTGTTTCATGGCCATAGTTTTTATGCCATTTACAGTGCTTCGAGTGGTCCTTCTAAGCCTGTTTCTTTAGAGAAGACGACCTTTTAATATCCTAAAACTCGGTCTGAAGCACCTCTCTGAGAATCATTTCTCTCGGGGTGTTCAAAAGAGTGTAATTAGAATATTTAAATCAGTATACCTCACCCTTAGAAGAACTTTGAGGCTGGTTAGAGTTCCAGTTATTCTTTTGGTGAGTGGGCTCACCCTTTTCCAGACTCTCTTTAGCCTTAGTGATTTCCTCTAGGTCGATATACTTCTTGGAGCACCAATGAAAGTCGTCTATAGTCTCTAACTTCTTTTTTACCAAAGACCGGAAGAAGTCTAAATCAGTCCGAAGGCCGCTTCGGGTGTAGTGAAGAGCAATCCTGTCATCCAGGCTCTCTGTATGAGCTCAAGCATCACTGAATCTCTTGATGTATTCATGAAGGGGCTCATTGCTCCCTTGGAGAATCCCCAAAAGAGATTCGACCTATTTGGGCTGCTCCCTAGCGGTAGTGTAGTGTAGCAGGAAGCACTGCGTGAGGTCATCCCATCCGATACGAATTTTGCTCGTAAGGTGATGAACCAGTGGAGGGCACCCTTCTTTAAAAAAAGGGAGAAGGCGCGACACAACAATTCTGGGGATCCTTCAAGGAACTACATACACTGGGTGTAGGCGTCTAAGTGTTCCTGAGGGTCCGTTGTCCTGTCGTAGAGCTCCAAGTTGGAAGGAAACTTGAAATTTCTTGGGACTTTATACCCCATCAACTCTTCTGAGAAGGGTTGCTGCTAGCCGCCGGGGGCTGGGATGTTGTTTCCAACAACATTACTGGCTTCATCATGCGGTGACCTCCTTCGGTTGTGGGCTGCATTCCGTCATCCATTATCATTCTCATTGTGTATAGATCTCTCCAACTCATCTAGATGATGACGTAGGATGTCTAATTGATGACTTTGTTCATTGATTTACAACATCTGTTAGGTCACCAATTCTTGGAGATGGTTTCTGGTTATCTTGAAATGAACAATGCCTTGGGTGGAGATGCGACTAGCAGCTTTGTCGTTTAGGGGGCCTAGGCATGATTGCACTGGGATCTTAGACGCTTAAACAACATTATTAACTCCTTCCCCTGGACGACCAAGTCTATCTCTCGTAGATATTCTACACGATGGGTGGGGATTTTCATCAGAAAGTGAAGTCTCATGGCCATTGCGCAAATGTTCAAGGTCAGGTGCTTGATTTCTTATGCAGAAGCTTCAGCAGTAAGTGGTGGAACTGGATGAAGAGGGCATTGCACCGCTGGTCCCTGCCTTGGGTTTGCAGAGGGTTGCACAACATCCCTTCTTGAGTTTTGATGTGTGTTCACCATGATTGGGTGGGATTAAAAGTTAACATTTTTCCATAGATAGCGCCAATGTTCTGAAGTGAATTCAGAAGGGTATTTGAGATAGGCACGTTGCGGTGGATTCCTCCTTGAGTAGCCGTGGTAGAGCGTGTTGAGATAGGGAGGTTGGTAACTGCAAAGGGATTCCAACGCTTAAATTAGGTTGTGCACAAGTAGGATTACGCTATAATGATAATTTACTAATACCTCATTAAGGTTACTTAGCCTAGTATTTATAGAGTATGTATAGAATCATAATGCAATCTGTATTGAATGCAAATATTTATGATTAGTATCCTAATAGATGTTATCTTCCCATTGTTGTTGGGGTAAATTCCTATGAGTTAGGAACTTAGATATGGAAGCTATTTAGTAGTCTGAGACAGTTATGAGTCCTATAATATCGTAAGATGATGATTGATAGTTATGAATATTTCGGGATATATCCTCTGCATAAATCTAGTCATCTTGATTCTATGGCCCAATGTTATGGTTCGACGTACATGGCTCCGAGGTATAGATTGTCAAAATAGGAGGTTGACTGGGTTTGAGTTATTCAGATAGAATGTATACTTGTTGAAATTAAATTTGGTGCATGCTATGGGAAGAATTCTTGTGTCATCTCGGAAAAAGAAGTTTTTTTCCTCTTAATGAATTTTATACTATTGAAATCATGATAGGACATGTAATACTAATGGAGTTCTCAAGAAATGGATGGTAAAATATTTTATGAAAGAAAAAAATTCTTGGTAGTTGCTATGGTGCAACCAAAAAGTGCGTGCCACCAGTGGCATTCCACAATCTTTCAATTTTGTTTTAACACATAAGTAAATAAGTCCAAGTTATCAATCCATGTAATAGGGGTATTTTACAAATTTTTATTTGTTGGATTTCCCTTAAGGGTTGTTTTGCAAATTTGTAAAAAAAACAAAACATGTTATCTCTATATGCAATTATAATTTAAAAATGAATATGATATCCCTAATATACCCTCTTAATCATTCTGTTTGTCTAAAACTCATAAATCAAAGAACCCTAAACCCCCAAATTAAAAGAATTTAAGCTTTAATCATTGAATGTGAAAGCAACAAATATCAAACACTTTGCATCTGTTACATTTTTTTCTTGTTTATCAGAACAAAGTAACTGGTAAATAGAGATAGCTAATAAATTATAACAAATAATATTAAGAGTATCCAAATGTAGCCAATCCAAAACTAGAAATTAAAAAAACAAAAATAAATCATTCATATCTTTTTTTTGCTATTATTAACAATATATTACACAATTTGGACTTTCATGTAATAACAATTAAATTAGTATTAATTAATTGTTGTTTGGTTGGGCTGCTGCAATACTCACAAACACGAAGGAGAAAGTGTCTCACCAAAAAGAAAACAAGGAGAAAGTTTTAGAATGAAAATCAAGAAGAAAAAAAGGCTGTGACAGCTTGATTTTTATTTTGAATGTAAAACCCATAAATAGAATAGACAATGGGCTCTTAAAAATCAAAGAAACCAATCGTGGTTACAACTTTCTCTTTGCTTCAGATCATGTCCTTGTTGCTTCTCATTGGCTCCGCCTCTAGGACCCTTGACGAAGGCAAATAATTGATTTCCCAGAGTGTAGCAGCAAGTTTTCTGGCAAACACAGAGAGTTTCTTCTCTTTGGAGTGTAACCCGAAACCAGAAGAAGGCAAAGCTGCTTTTGAGAGCTGAGCGTGGTGATGCGTTGCCATAGAGGGCGACCTTGTCCTAGTCTTCCACATGGGCGCTAGGGTTGCTAGACCCTCCTTTCTTTCCCACCAAAATGGCTTGCTTAAATCGGAATCTTCGGACCAAAGAGGAGAAGGAGGAAAAAAGGGAGGTGAGGTTATTTGAGGGTGACAACGGTGGTTGATGGAGGAGGAAGGCAGAGCAGCGAGAGAGAATCAGAGTTGTAAGATTGAAAAATGAAATAGTGGCTTTTTTCTTTCTCTTCATTTAAAAAGGAATTATAAATTTACAAAACAACTCTTAAAGAGAATTAATAAATAAAAATTTATAAAATATTTTTATTATATAAATTAATAATTTAAACTTATTTATTTATGTATTCAAATAATATTAAAAAATTATAAAATATTATTAATAACACATACTTTTTAATTACACAAGAACAACCATCAAAATTCTTTCTTCACGAAGAAGTAAGAGTTGCTCATGCTATGGACCGCATAAATAATGTAGGTTCCGAACCTACATGAGGTGGCACCATATGCAATCCAAAAAGTGTTGTGCAGCAGGTTAAATGGTGAACAGTAAATGATCTGTTGGAAAAGTAAATAACACTCCAAACTTTGTTAGCAATTGCATCTTAGCTCCTAAACTCCACAAAATAGAAATGACCCATATTATTCTAAAATTAGTAAATGGCCTCGCACAAATTTATGACATCGTTCCTAAGTTGTTGTTGATTCGTGGTAGCACCACCAAAGAAATAACAATATGAGAATGGCCCAAGTATAATTACCATTGCAATTACAATTTCACCCCAAGGTTTCTACATACACCAACATTAATTTTTTAAGAGAAAAAAATATGCAGTACTCCTCAACTTTAACATTTTTTAAATCATTATTATAAATTTTAAAATTTTTTAATTAATTCTTAAATTTTAACTAATGTCTCAATATATCATTATATTTAATTTGAATTTATTAATTTATTAACAATAATATTATGTAATAACATCTTATTCATATTAACATTTTTGAATTATTTATTAATTTATTTATTAAAATTTGATTATAAATACATTTTATTATTACAAAATAAATAAAAATAAATTTTTTAAAAATAAATTTGTTTTTATTTATTTTTAAGAAAGAAAATATATTTAAAATTAAATTTTAATAAATTAATTAATAAATAGTTATTAATTAATGTTAATACAAATAAAATAATATTATATAATATTATTAGTAAATTAACAGAACTAAATTAAATATAAAAATATATTATGACATTAATTAAAGTTTAAAAATTAATTAAAAAATTTTAAAGTTTATAGTACTAAATTTACAAAAAAAAAATCAAAATTTAAAGAGTCTCTATATTTTTTTTCCTTTTTTTAATACTGATTACAACAATATCCAAAATATCTTGTGACATACGAATTATATTCCTTCCTCAAAACGATTCATCTTACTCCATCTATTTAAGGAAGGCTTCGTTCATTTGTTGGGCCTTATCGTCGTCTTCAGAAGTTGCTTTAGGCTGTGCTTATGTTCCTACCGTTGTTTATGTCGGTTGCTGTCGCTATTGGAGGTAACATGTCTATTGTGCATTTGTTGGTTACGCTGTCGTGCTTTTATCAGTCAAACAGACATTTACAGTGTTGTTTAGGGGTTGCTTTTACTATGTTTCGTTTATATTGGTAGCTGTAATGGCTGGTTGTTTGACCAAATAGTGGATTGGTTGCTTTAGTTTCCTGTCTTCACTCCATCTTTTGTTGTTGTGGTTGACAACTTATCTGTGTCTATGGTTCCATGTAGTTGCAGTAGAAAAATTGAAATCATTTTTTTTGTGTTTTACAGTTGTTGGTGGATGTATCCGTTGACAGGGTTAAGAAAGAATATATGGGACATAATATAATATAAAACTATGATAATAAGAAAGGTCGCCGAATCGGCTGATGTCATAAGTTCAATTGGAACTTTTAGTGATTGGTGACAATGTTAGTTTAATTTTTGTTTGCAATAGGTAATACTTTAGTTCTTGCGTAATCAATTTTGGTGTGGGTACATTTTAAAATTGGCAATGTTGTACTTGTTTTGTGCTGATAGTTAGGTACTTTGACATAAGTTCTGATTGAGAACAACATGAGTGCGGATGAGTTGCGAACAGAGCTGGGGAGGGTTGGATTGCAGTTGGCTGTGGTTAGGGACAAAGACAATGTATTGGAGGAATCATTGACGAATATGCAGATGCTGAAAGAGAAGATTGCTAAGATGGAGGCTGAAAGAGAATTTGCTTGCTTAGACGCCGAAAATGCATTTTTCTAAGTTGAGTCTCATTGTACTTTCGAGGTTGTTGAAATACTTCAGTCAAATCTTGGATATGGTCACTTGCAATGGAGGTTTTGAGAATTATATCATCGATGTAGACTTCTAACATCCTGCCTATCTGTTCTTCAAGGACTTTGTTTATTATACATTGATATGTTGCCCTAACATTTTTTAGGTTAAAGGCCATAACGCGATAGCAATAGCTAGCTCTCCCTGTTATGAATGTCGTTTTATCTTTATCATCTGGGTGCATCAAGATTTGGTTGTAACTGGAGTAGGCGTCCATGAAGGAAAGAAATCAGAAGCCAGAAGAGTTGTCAACCAACTTGTTAATGTTGAGAAATTGGTAAAGGTCTTTTGGACATGTTTTATTTAGGTCAGTATAGTTCACACACATACGCAACTTCCCCTTGACCTTTTTAAGTAGGACCACGTTCGAAAGCTAGGTGGCATATGCCACATCTCTGATGAATCCTACATCCAAGAGCTCATTTACTTGTGCCTCGATAATCTTTTATCTTTCTGAGCCAACTTTTTGCTTTCTTTGAGATACTAACTTTGCATTCAGATGAATGGATAGCTAATGTGATATGAAGTTGGGGTCTATCCCAATCATATCGGCTGAGTTCCAGGAAAAGAGGTTTGTATTTTCTTTTAAGAATGCAATTATCTGGTCCCTCTCCATTGTAGTGAGGTGGCCGCTAACTTTGGTGACTTGATCTAGCTTGTCACCTAGTTGTAGGGGTATGAGTTCGCCTTCAGGTTAAGGTCAAGTATCTCAGATCTTGAATCTTATGTCCAACGTGACCAAGAGGACATTTGGGTGGTCCGTAGTGGCCTGGTTGGATTTTCGAGTTGTAGTTTGCCTTGGGGGTTTTTCAATCTTAAGGCTGACATTATAGTAACTTCTTGCAACGGCTTAGTCACCTTTGATAGTGACAATCTCATTGTCTTGGTTCAAGAATTTCATGGCCAAGTGTGTAGTAGACATCACGGCTGCAAATGCATTCAAGGAAAGGCGATCAAGGATTATATTGTATGCGAAAGGGTAGTTCACAACTAAAAACCTCACCTTGATTGTTTTAAACTAAGGTTCAATTCCTAGTGTCAGATGTAGGTCAACGTATGATCTAATCACCATTCACCAATGAATCAAATAAGTTCCCTCATATAAGGGATCAGGTTCGACCTGGGGAGCCTTAGCTTCTTGAACAGGTCCATGAACATAAAATCAGTTGAGCTCCCTTAATCTACGAAGATTCTTTGTACCTCGACATTGGTTAAGATTCCATATATAGCCAACATGTAACATCATCTGAAACATGTTAGACTTATAAATATTTATAGAGATAGCTTAATACTTGCTTAGCATGCCTGTTTAATTTTGTGATAGTTGGAGTTACTTTAGGCACTTTGTTGCAACTCAGAAAGTGTAATGTAGCTTAAAATGACCCAGATATTAATATAAAAGGCTTAGCTAATGGAAATAAACGTGGATAATTTGTTTCTATGTCACAAATGTGTAGATGGTGATATGGTTAAAATTTGGGAATCATTAGAGTTAGTTTGGTATTTCTAGTTTTGTATTTTTAAGCATACTAGTTGTGCATTTAATATCGAATTAACTAGCAGCAAATATGAAAATTTATGATACTAGTGAAATAACTTTTTTAATGAATCTTAGTATTTATTCTAAAGTTGTTGGAACTTGAAAAACTTTATTTGGAGAAATCTAAGTGTTCTTAGTAGATATAGTTGATACTGCAAAATATCATAAGTGACTTAGGTCACTCGCGTTTTTGCAGCATTTATATGTGATTTTCCTAAGATATTTCTTCACTTTTCACTCATTTTCTCTTTGCTTTCTCATGATCCAGTAGCTCTAGCTGAAGAGGAAGAAAGCAAGCAAAGGAAGGAAGGGAAAACAAAGGAGGAGGAAGAGAGAGAGAAGAAGGAATCAAAGGGGAAAGGTAAGCTTGTGATCTTTTAGCCATCATCGTCAAAGTTTTGAGGTAAAGGATTAGAGATCTTGTAGCTTCTTTTCTCCATTTTTACCATTGATGCATATTTGATGCATAATAGGTCAAATTAGATTTTAGAGGTATATGAAGTGTTTTTTTTTTTTTTTGCTTGAATATGTTTCAATGGTTGTTTATAACTTGTTCATGGTATCAGTTTGAGTTAGAAACTTAGAACTCTTCATTTGGACTTTTGATGCACAAAGTGGGAAAAATAGGTTTGGATGAGTGATTTTGTTATTGAATCCAAATTTAGTGGTTTGAGTTAGTGATTGGTGATTCCTATATGTTAGTGACCTTGTTAGGAACTTAAAATTACTTAGAAACTAAGTTGAAGTGGTTAAATCCCGTGAGATGCTCCAATGTAACAGTGCTCAGCCCTATTTTTGGTAGAATACTACAAGAAAACCACTCGCGCCACGACATACTTGATGACATGCTGAGACATAAGTTTTAGTAAGTGCACCTGAGAGCAACACGCCGAGGCATGATGAACCCAAGAGCTGCGCGCCGCAGCATGACAAGTGTTGTGCTAAGGTGTGAGTTCCAAGATCTTTAAAAGTTGTGTTCTTGATGTTTTAGAATTTTCTAAGTATTGGGATCACCCTCATATGCTTTTCTAAGTGTGTTAAGGCGCTAATGGAGGTATTTCTTGGAGATAATAACCACATAGCATATATAAAGAGTTAAGAAACCTTAGGCATCCTTGAGATGTAGAATTCCATAGGGAGTACCTAGGACCTTGTTCAATATGAGGTTGACTTGGAAATCACTTATGAAATGATGATGAGAGGTTCAAGATATAAGAGTGCCAGTGACATGGTTCTTGTTTACTTTATTGGATAAGTAAGACTAAGGTTCACATGTACTAGTATTGCTTTTTCACTAGATTGTGAGGATTTTGTGATTGTTTCAAATGTGATTTGGAAATGTTCTTGCATATTTGGTTTTCAAACTTGTTATTCACTATTTTCTATGTATTATAACCTTAGATGGTGTGTACAGCCATTTGGCCTGAGAATAAGATATTGGATCTAAATTCTCTTAGCATTTATGCTATTATGGTCAGGGTTACCGGTATGGAAGTGGTAGTAGTACTCTTACATTTGTGAAGGGAAGGTATTCACCTATTACCAAGTAGTGTATAGGCTTTTAGGCCTATCTTACTTAGTTTATATAAGGGAATGTAGTTCTTGGGAATGAGCAAGTAACTTATGTTTTTCTAAAACTAAAATCTGCATTGACATTGCATAATCTTATTATCACTACATCGTGTGAACATAGTCATACATCATGACATAAAGCATTGTATTTGTTGGTAACTGTATGGGTAGTTGTCTTGCTTATTTGATGGTATCTTAAGATTGTATGGGCGATTGTACGATATCATTGATTCTTGTATTTTTATGTTACATAGAGAGTATGTAAGTGTTTTGGTAGTGTTGAGCAGTGGCTCATTGATATATTACAAGTTTAGCTTGATGTATTTTAGTTTGTTTATTCGATGTGAATGAATAACTGCTGGTTTTGGTATACTCATACTAAGGATTTTGTTAATTCTCACCCCTCTGTGTTTCCATGTAAATCTAGGTCAAGACCCTCCAAAGAGAAAGGACAAGAAGAAAAAGCAAAAAGACTTAGTTTTAGTTATTTTTTTTCTTTATGTATCAGATTGTATTTATTTATTTTGCTTTACTTTGTAAAAGTTTATATATATATATATATATAAAACCTTTTTCATTCCTCATGGCTCTCTATAATAACTACACAAGTTGTTATGGATTTATGTTTTATGCATTATCAGGAAGTGACATACTTGAAACGGTTTATTGATAACTCCATATAATGTAATTATTTGTGCCCCATAATTGTGCTTCATAGAATGCTATGTCTTTGTTATTATGCATATATAGGAGATTTTATACTTATATTGGTTGAATTTCCTTTAGATGTTTCTTTATATGCTATTGAGCAAATTGTACGTATTATGCAAATGATTAAGTGGATTTATTATTTATATTTAATTTGATGATTTTCCTAATATAAGATGGGCTAAAAACTGCTGTATTGAAGCAATTCACGACTCAGAAGCCCAAGAGAAGGATCAAGTGGCATTCCAGGAGTGAGCGTCGCAGCCCTAGTTATTGCGTGCTACGGCGCACAAGTACATCATCAAGCTATCATACAAAAACCCAAGGCTAAAGCACCGTAGCACAAAAGAGTGTGCGTCTCGGCCCCTTATAACCGACTCGTTGAGCGTCGCAGCCCAGGTAAGTGTGAGCCGTGGCGCGAGGTGCAAAATTGAGCCTATAAATAGATTTTTATTAGATTTTCTTAGGATGGCTTTCGAGGTTTAGAGAAGCTGTGCCTTGTTCTTTGTGGGTGGAGGCTGAGGAGGCCAAAGGAGCCAAGGAGGGAGGTCTTCTTCCTTAGGGAAGTTGAATGGAGCTTCAAAGGATCACATCTAATGAGATTCCTCCTTCTCTTTTCTCTTTCTTTTCTCTTCTTTATCATTTGAGCATGTATTTTGATTTGTAATCATGTGTTCAATGATGTAGCAGCTGTTTTAGGGAATACTTTGAATCTTTTTTTATGAATATTAATGATTTTGTTCTTCCTTGAGTTTGTATGGATGTATGGTTTTGTTCAATCATATTGTTCTTAATGCTTTTGAAGGTTTGATCAGCTTTTGAATGATTTGATGGAATCTAATGAACCTAGACATAAGAATTTGGATTTGAGATCATATGTATGGTTGATGCATGTTCGATTCTATTCCAATGGCGGGATGAGTTGATTCACTAATGGGATAGAAATATATCTCTTAGTCATGCATAGTATGTGTTTGAGAATAGATCATTCAAGAGTGGATTTTGTGTTAGCTCTCATGGAAACATAGTGAGTTGGGCAATTGAAACTATGGTTAGATGACCTAGACATAGGCTTTTAGCTAATGAAGATTCTCAAGCTAACCTAATCATTGCATTTATGTTTATGAAGAGGATTGCATGTTGTTGGTTGAAGTGAGGGGTGAATAAGGATTTTCCTAAACTATATCCATTATGTTATTTTCTTTTATCGCTTTTTAGTCTTTAGTTCATTTATGTTTTCCTTATTTTATATGTTCTTGAATAGAAATGGGTAAGCTATAGTTAATACTTAGCATTAGAAGTAAACTTATTCTCGTGAGAATGAACTTATATTCTGTATCTGTATTACTTGAATGACCCGTACACTTGCAGTACAAATGGTCTAGGCAAGTTTTTGGTCAAGAAAACAAGTTTTTATTTAATGAAAGGATCAAGAATTTTCCTATCATTTATCTTAAAATATTTCAGTTATTTTACGATAATTCTATTAGGGTGTTACACAATGGGTCATCGTGGCCTGAGATAGCGTTTCCGAAATCCTCATTAGTGAAGGAAATTGGTGGTGTTTTCCTCAATTCGCATCTTATTTTGGAGATAAGGTGGGAAGCCACAATAAGGACAACTCTCAAGTGTTATTTTCTGGTTGAGTTCTATTCACTGCCTCCTAGGAAGCCATCAGATATAGTGTTGATGGTCCATGTTACTTTGGTTTGGCGGTGGTCATTGTCTTGTGGGGATGGATCACAAGGGGTCTACTTTCCTGGTTATGCCTTGTGTCTTGGGGTGGGTTTTCCCTTCGTTGGTCATCCCTGGGAGGTGTCCACCTTCGTTGATAAGCGAACGAACTCCTGCATGTGCTAAGGCTCCTCTTCCTATAATTTCAAGATCTACACTAAGAGTTCCCATTCCAAGATTGTAGACATATTGTCTGAGGTCCCCATCCCAAATGAGAGACTCAATAGCGTAGCGGAGCCACACATAATCTTCTGTAGTATGTCCGTAGCCATCGTGATAATCACAATGTTTAGACTTATCTTTTTGTGCATGTTTCTTCAGTGAGGGCAACTTGAATAAATCCTTGAATTCGATATAATATACCTCTTCAGAAATTTGGCTCCTAGGAACCTTTAGGGGAGTGTATTCTTCATACTTTCCCTTTGGAGGTCCTTTAGAGGAGGTTTGAGATCATCGCTATTCTTGGGTCTTCTTCGGTTGGGATCCTCATTCCTCTCAAGTTCCTTTTTTGATTTGTTCATCTCTTCCATGTTAATATATTTCTCAGACCGATTTTTGAGTTCATCCAGGTTCATTGGATTTCTCTTAGCGATTGAGGAGGGGAAAAGGCACTAAGCAGAGGCTGGCTATGATACCATGCATAGCGACCACCTTGTCTAGGCCTTTTTTCATCAAGGAAAACTTGACCATAAAGTCTCGAAGTGGCTCATTTCGTCTCCTGCCTTAAGTTAATGAGGCTGCACGAAGTTTTTGGTTGTGCTTTGCTTGCTGTGAAATGCAGCAAAACTTCAAAGCTACCTTGCTAAACAGGTTGACAGACTTCGGAGGCAGAGTGGAGATGTAACATCCTCCCTGACCTAATCATCCTAATCAGGGTTATAGTAGCTCTGTAATACTGGAAAGAGTTATCTGTTAACTTGGGTGATTTTCTGAACCAGTTTGAACATAATTCTGTAACACTGAATATAATGAAATAACCAAAGTTTCTGTTAAAAAAACTAATATAATAGAAATAAATATGAAAAATTTATTTATCAGCTATAAACCATGGATAAAAGTTGTAGTAAAATTTTTAGAAGCATTTGAGTTAGTTTAGTATTTTTAAGGATACCGAAGATAAATTAAGGGAACAGTTATAAAACAGCTAGGTATCTCAAAAAAATATGAAATTATATGAAAATGACAAGTAGGATATGGGGAATAATTTGGTATAATAATACTAACTAAAACAAGTACCAGTAAGCTTATTACTTAATTCCTTAGTTAAATCTAGATAGGAACCGAGTAATGAAGCTTAACTGATAAAAAGCGGTATACAAAAAATTATAAAAAAATGAATCCAATAACTAAGTTGAGTTCTAAAATTTTTCATAACACTTATGGTAATTTGAAAACTTAGTTTTGAAATATTAAAGAGTGCTTAACAAATATAAAAGTTATTGACTTAAATTTGGTCTTCTTTTTTACCAATACCCACCGCCCATTACTATCTACAAATTGCTATCATTTTCTCATCTTTTCTACATTTTCTTACACGAAAAAAACATAAAAAAAGGAGCCCCAAATTCTGTTGCAAAAACGTGAAGAAGAAGGAGGAAAAGAGAAGGAAAAAGGAAGGAAAAACTAGAGAAAAAAAAAGAAGAAAACTCAAGAGTACGAGGCTAGGAGTGTTGGGAATTGCGGATCAAAATATCTTGCAGCGGAATAATAGGATTCCCATACAGGATCCATGCGAAAAGTCCATAATTCGAGTTTTTTTTTTAAATTACCTCTTGAAGCGTGATAAACACAAGCGAGGTGAATCACCAACACTGTAATAGCGACGATGTTTCTGCGGTATCCACACGAACAGACTTGCAAAAGGAGTCACGCATCTGTTTCGCGGTGCTAGCTGCGAATAGAAGAGAAGAACCTTTCACTGTCTCTCACTCACTTTCTTAGGTGCGGCTAGGGTTGTGATGTAACATCTATAGCAGCCCCTTAACAAGACTATTTATAATAGTGGTTGCCTTAAGTGAGTGTGAGCAAGAGCAAGGTAAGTCAGTGCAACCCTAAAACCCATCTCACATGAGTTAGGCCCACAATTGAATCCGAGTCCAACTTGGATCCTTATTGCTCTAATTTAGTCTGTTCTAAGTGTGCGACCCTGCAGTTCTCATGACGTTGGTAGTAATATTAAAATCTCATTTTAATATTACAAACAATGAGCGGTATCTAGCAACACATCACTGCTACCCAAGTAATGAGAATGTCAGTGATTTGACATAACCTATCCGTGATCAATGTTTCCGTGTAGTTTAGTCCCTTTGTCCGGATATCCAGATTGAACACAAGGCATGGAACGTGTCACCCTTGTTTAATTCAATCTTCAGTTTCCTGATTCCCGAATAGACATAGTAATAATAAATGAGATCAATATCTCATATTGACTCATTTGAGCATGGCCATGCATTTCATAGTCTCACTCAATCAGGGGGCCCGAAGATATCACTCATGTTATGTAGGAGGGACAAATCCCATCTAGGTCACTCACATTCCTCCACATGCATCGCAATATGTCTAATAACCAACTTTATAATCATCTTGTTACAAATGACGTTTGATGGCATTTAAAACACACAACTCCTCATGTAGGAATCGTAGTGATTTCAGGTCAAAGAACCACATACACCATTATCACTATGAGAATCGCTTATGACACTCACGTAACGATCCACGTAGAGTTCTCATGGCGGGTCTGTCCAATACATCATTACTCTAATATGTATCCATGTGTAGACTTGATATCTCATATCCATGACCCGTGAGATGTGGTCATCAGTCTACGCACATACTAGTCTCAATGCATTATTGTTGTCCTAATTAACAATAATACTTGACTAGGGACATTTAAGAATAGTATTTTATCCAATAGGATCTCATCATCAAGTCATCCACTTGATGTCCTATGGTATCAAACTTACTATTCTAAGGACTTTATTATGTCTATCAAAACGAACACAATAAATAAAATGCCTCATATATCAAAAATAGCATAATATAATGTATGTCAATACAAACAAAATATATTGGCCACTAGGGCATACACCAACAAGGAGTGAGGTAGAGGTTGTTCTCCATTATTTTGCTCCTCTTTTCTCTCTGTTTAGCATCATAAAACTGGTCATTTGAGCTTTTGAAGTTCACGGCCAGATCAGAGAAGACAACATGAGTTTTGAGCAATTTAGTGCTTCTATTGTACCATGTTTTAGTTTTATTTCTTATGTAAGTTTTTGAGAAAAAGTTTGTGTTTTTGTTTGATGTTTTGATGCTTATTGTTCCATGGTTTGGTTGGGTTTTTTTATAAGGTGATTATATTGTTTTAAAATTATTCATCTTTTATAGATGTTTTTCTTGAATTGCGATATGGTATTGATGACAAAAATAGTTGGACATGAAGATTGAATGTCATGGCTGTGGGTGCAGGTTTAATAGCAGAATTGTGATGCATTTATATCATAATTTGGTGGCTTAATTGTACTAGAAAATTAAGGCATGGTCCAGCCCCATTTGTGATTGCATTATAATGGTTTTTGTGTTTAAAATGGAGCTTGGTTGATGATTTATTATAAGAGCAGAATGTTGCCCTGTCTTTGACTTGTATATGGAAGATTTAAGTGTGCAAAAACATAGCTTGTATGGTATTGAAAGGTCACGACTGTGTTAGTTTATTTGAGACCAGAATTTCAATAGGTGGTTTGCTTGAAGTTGTATCTAACATGGTGTTGAAAGGCTATGGTAAAAAGGCTACCCCTTTAAGCCAAAACTTTGTTATCTTTGCGTAAGAATCATGGTTGAGAATGTGTTGAATATGTAAAGTTGAAGGCTGCCATAACACAATCATTATTTGAGATTATGTTGTTATGCATTGTAGCTTATTTGATTGAAATGTTTGATTTAAAATGAGCAAAAAGCTCATGGCCAAGTATGCTTTAACAAGGAGAATATATGATTGTGTACAAATTATTGTTTGAATGGAAGCCTATTGTATGTTGTGATTTATATGAGTAGCCTTTATATTTTACATAGCCAAGAAGTCGAACTAGGATCATTCTAGGTTAGAATGGAGTAGTTGAGGTCGAGGATGGACAGTTCCTCCCTCTTTGCTCAGGCTCTTCCTAGTTGAAAGTAGATAAGGAGAGACATTCCCTCTCTACTAGATATGATCTTAGATTGTTGATAGTGTGAGGATAGACATTTCCTCCCTATCTTAGTAGTTGAAGATGGACAATTCCCTCTCTACTCATAACTCTATGTTGAGAAGGGATATTCCCTCACTAGAGGTGGTCAAGTTACTCATTTATCGGAATAGTTTTGTGTGACTGGCGAATAGTCATAAATAGGTTGAAGTGTACTAACCTGAAAGCAGACTACTACTAAGTATTTTAAATAAGCAATACAAATGAAATTGAATTTATTTGATTAATTGTGATGTTTGATTAAAAGTATGTTTCAGAGAATTTTTTTTTGAGTGCATATTGCTATGTTTGATAATAAATGTTTTCTGAAACTTAATAATTGAATTTCTGTTTTGGGAAGAAGAATGACTTGATTTGGTTTTTACCACCTTCCTACGTAATGAAATTGAGTTCAAAAGTGATTTTTCTTCGAAATAGCTGGAAGTATTATGATGTCACTGATTTTTAGTAATGATACTGAAAATTCTATGATATTGAGAATTCTTTGAATTCTCACCCTTTTTTTTGTTGTTGTTTCCGTAATATTTCTAGGGACAAGATCCTTAGTATGGAGATCAAAGCAGAAGACGTAGAATATTTTAGTTGTTATTTTGTAGTTTGTATTATGTAATTATTATATTGTAAAAGTTTATGTAAATTATTGTGCTGTAAAAGTACATTGTACACTTGTATATGGTCTTTATAATATATAAACGTTATATTATTCTGCGATAGGCTCATACTTTTGATATATTAACTAAATAACATTTTAAATTTTAAATTGATGGTTTTTACATGACGTGCTTAATTTTATTTGCTAATACGTAAATCTGAATTACGTTATTAGTAAGGAGGTTAAGGACGTTACAAGAAAACCATCTTAAGGTAACATTCTTTAAGGTTGAAGGGAAAACTCAACATAATATAGGGTCTATTGCCCCTGGAACAACATAGATAAGGTGAAAGTATCTATGTGTTCCTAAGGGTTCGTTTTGTCGTTAAATAAGTCAATGTTCATTGGAAACTTGAACCCCTTTGGGACCTATACTCCCATGATAAAGTCCAAGAAAGGGCGGTTGAACTATTATGACTCGCCATGTTGGCTTGAGGGTTCTACCACCAAGGATGACTGTCGATTAATGACTTCCAATTTTTCATCATGATTGGTGGAGGAATCTAATCGCTTCAGTTGGGAATATTCTGGGAGGGATCCGATCACTTTGGCTATAACATCTTCTTTTTATCATGTTAGACTTGTAAATGATCATAGAGGTATCATAATACTTGCTTAACATGTCTGCTTATTTTTCTGACAAACTGAGTTAGTTTAGACACTTTGTTACAACATAGAATGTGAAAAGTAGCTTAAAATGACTTAGATAATGGCATAAATTGCTTAGTTGAGGGAAATGAGTTTAGATAATTTATTCCTAGGTCACAAATATGTGGAAGAGGATGTAGTTAAATTTTGAGAGTAAAGTGAGTTTGATTGGTATTTTTAAGTACACCGAGTGAATGTTTTAATACTTGATTGACTTGACACTGATATGGAAACTTATGAAAATGGTGAAACAAGAGTTGAGATGAATCCTATGATTTATTTTAATACTTTTGGAAGTTAAAAAACTCGATTTAGTAAGATCAAAGTATTCCTAAGAGATATAAAGTTTTCACTGAATATCAGAGTCACTTGGTGACTCACGATTCTGGTTAATTCTCTTTTGACTTTGAGCCTTTTTTCTCTCATTTCTCACTAACTCTCTTATCTCTCTCACAACCATACAGCAGCAATGGTAGAAAACAGAGGGAACAGAGATAAGGAAGAGGAAAAGAAGGAGGAAGAAAAGAGGAAGAGGAGGAAGAAGAGAGGAAAAGTCAAGGTTTAAAGTTCACCATCCAAACAACTTGAGGTAGGGGATCTTACTTACTCATCTTATTCCTTCTTATTTCATCTTGTATGAAGCTAGTATATATATGATTAGAGAAAATGAGTTTTGAGAAGCAAAAATTATTTTCTTTGATTAGTTCTTACTCCCAATGGTTAAAAATAGATAGTTTTAGCCTAGTGGATGCAAGAAGGTCGTTTTTTACTTAAGAAATATCCATTTGGTTCCTTAAGTAGGAAGTTGGTAAAATAGGTATTAGTGGATTGAGTTTGAAGCTATATTCATATACTTATATTCAACTTGATAAGTTAGTGATTGATTCTTGTTGTTTCCTTCACTTAAGTCTTGGTTTGAATATGTTATATGATGACTTTTAAAGTGTAAAAGTATAACGATAGGAAAGCATGGAAGAAAAGTATTATAGAACTCTGTTTCTAGTGTAAATTCACACCAGATAAATGATTATCACATAAGGGATAATCATTTATTGTGTGATAGCATAGGACCGATTATCACACCAGATAACAGATAATCGGTTAGCCTAATTGACTAACAGGTTATCTGTCTATGGTAGGGAGTTTTGGAACTCCATAACCGGTTAGCAATCAAGGGCTAACTGATTATTTAGTTCCTCAAAATAGATTATAGGCAGTCCTATTCGATTATTCAAGACAATATCCGATTAGGAACTTAGACAAAATAAAATTTCAAGGTATGTATTAAAGACCTATGAAAAATAGAGTTTTGCACTCTTAGAGTTAAAAGCAATCCTAGTAAAGCTATGTATTGGTAACTAGTAATCCAATCAAGATAGTTTATGAATAATAGGAGCTCTAGAAGCTCTAGTTACACCTTTATGGTTGAAAAGGAGTATGTACATAAAGAGCTACTCATTTACTTCCAAAGTTTGAGCTAACATAGAAAGTATGTGCAAGTTTTAGAGAAATACTCTATTGTCTCATTAAGTTGGGTTGAAATGGAGTGTTAATAAAAAGATGGTTCCTTTACTTGTTAAAGTTGAACCATAGCACAATCATCCTAACTAAGGGTATGAGATAAACTCCTTGACCTTACAAGAGAGTGAGTAAAGCTCTTTGTTAATGATGAAGTTGTGAAACAAGGGAGCAAGTGAAGCACCTTGCGAGGGTAGAGATGTGAGTAAAACACTTTACCAAGGTTAATTAAGTAGAGGGAGAAGTTCTCTACTTAGGACAAAGTAGTGAGTTAAGCTCTTTGTCAAGGAACATAAGGAGTGAGAAAAACACTCATGTAAAGGGTAGTAAAGTGAGAAAAACTTATTACCAAGGACACTAGGATG
Organism: Ormosia semicastrata; assembly: GCA_029884595.1. Lineage (NCBI taxonomy): Eukaryota > Viridiplantae > Streptophyta > Magnoliopsida > Fabales > Fabaceae > Ormosia > Ormosia semicastrata. The sequence goes on along the minus strand of JAQQTO010000053.1, from coordinate 47,369,156 downwards.
AGTTAACTCTTATGCTAAGCACTTTGCCAAGAAGTAATGGTATTTTACATTTGTATGGACATTTGTTTCATATTGATAGCAAGTTTATAGTTTAAAAATATACTTTTGATTATTTTTATAATAACACCATGAGATATATGTTTTATTACTGAGAATTTTCATGTTCTCACCCCGTTTTGTATTTCATGGAATAAACAGGTTAAGACCTTCTCGAAGGGAAAAAGAAAAAGAAATAGAAGAAAAAGCAACAAGATTAGATAGTTTTAGTTTATATATTTATGAGCAACTCTTGTATATTTTTACTTTGAGTTGTATAAAGTGGTATGTATAACATATTTTTCTTTATAGCTTTGCATAATTATTTGTATAAATGTTATGGGTTAGAATTTTTTTTTTTTTAAGTTAGAAGGAGCATGACTAATACTACTTATCTTTGTATATGATGAATATATCGAGATATCTGTATTAGGGTGTTACATTATGGTATTAGAGCAGTTCATCCTATTGAACCAAGGTATAGACTGTCTATACTTAGGCATATTAGGAAGTTTTGTTTTGTGTTGTGCAATTATTGCCTCTTTTGTGAGATGTTTGAATAGAATTGCTTGACTTGCTTTTTGTTTGAATATTATTAGCTACTGTTGCACTATTACATGATATTGAGACTAATTAACTCAATATGTAATGGTCTGTGTGTACAAGAAACTATGACATCTCCGAGGCGTACCAGAGGAAGTGGGAACTCTTCCAATAAGGGCCCAGATATGATAGAGGTTATTATGTCAATGGCTAATGCTATGAGAGAGTAGATAATCATTACCGCAAGGATGTTGGATAGGTTGGGAGCCAACTAACCTTAGCAACCAACACCACCACTAATGCAAGAGGTACAAGTTGGAAGAAATCAGAATTTTCAAGATCTTTTAGAGTTCAAAAGGTTGAATGCTCCACCTTTCAAAGGCGAGTACAATCCAATGAAGGCTAATGAATAGTTCACCAAAATGGAGAAGATCTTCATGGTATGTTCAGATGAACAAAGAGATTCCTTCACTTCCTTTATGTTCAGAGGGGAAGTAGAGCATTAGTGAAGAAGTGTTAGGAGATTACTGGAAGCAGTATGGACACAAATCACGTGGAAAGTGTTTAGGAGTACCTTTTAGAGCAATACTTCCCAAGGACCTTGCAAAAGGATAATGAGGTTGAATTCCTTAGGCATAGAGGTATGACTTTAAGTCAATACGAAGCAAAGTTTAACAAGTTATCCAAGTTTTATTCTCAGTACAAGCTTAACCCGGATGAGAGTTGGAATTGTGTTGAATTCGAATCCAGATTGAGAGATGATATCAAGAGAATGATACGACCGATGGAGATTATAGATTTCCCTTCACTAATAAAAAAGTGCAGAATTGTGGAATCAAGTAGTCTCCAACTCCAAACAAAACTAAAGACATAATAAGGCTTTCAGAAGCAGAAGAAGTTGGATGAGAAGAAAAGTACTCCTAAACTAGGTTACTCACAGGACAAGAGTAAGAAGATCTAAGGAGGAGCAAGGGGACTTAAATGTCCCAAATGTGAGAGGTACCATAGAGACGGGCCTTGCTTGGCGGGGTAGTCAATTTGTTATTCTTGTGGCCAACCGGGGCATATGGTCAATGAATGTCCAAAGAAGCAGAAAGTAGTATTCACCCCTAAACCACATGCTATAGGAAGAGTTTACACTCTGAGTGGTAAAGAGGTGACTCAGTCTTCAGATCTGATCCAAGGTATATGCATAATCCATAATCATTTTTTAACTATTTTATATGATTTAGGAGCAACTCACTCCTTTGTTTATTGTGATTGTGCGAAAATGATTAGTTTATCTATGATAGACATTCTTTATATGTCCACCCTAAGGCACTGTTCTTCCTCTATAGGATGGTTCATTGCCTCAAAGACACTGAAGGTGACCTTCTCATCTTGTACTCTCAACATGAGCTCGTCTTGCTGCACATCAATTAATGCTCTTCCAGTTGATAAGGAAAACTTGCCCAGTATGAGAGGGATGTCTGCATCTTCTTCCATATCTAGAACAATGAAATCAGCTAGAAAAATATACTTATTCACCTTTACTAACACATCTTCAACTATACCGTAAGGGTGTTTGATAGATCAATCTGCTAGTTGAAATGGGATCATTATTGACTTAACCTTTTCAATTCCCAAATTGTGCATCATAGATATTGGCATGAGATTTATACTCGCCCCCAATATCACAAAGAGCTTTCCCAATAGTCAGCTTCCCAATAGTGTAAGGGATGGTGAAACTACCAAGATCTTTTAATTTAAATGGCAATCTCCTCTGAATTATAGCACTGCACTCCTCTGTCAACATCATTATCTCATCTTCCTTGAGCTTTCTCTTCTTTGATAGAAATCCCTTTATGAACTTAGAATAAGATGACATTTGTTCAAGTGCTTCATCAAAGGGGATGTTTATTTGTAGTTTCTTGAAGACATCTAGGAACTTCGAGAATTGTCTCTCTTAATTCTCCTTCTTCAACCTCTGAGGGAATAGGATCTTAGTGTACAGTGATGGTTCATATGATGCGTTCTGCTCAAGATCCTTCTTCTTTTTTTGCACTTTTGGTTGTTCCTCCTTAGCTTCTTCTTCTTTAATGTCATCTTGAATTGAGACATCTTAAGCACGAGCATCATTTTTCTCTTTCTCAATTCCTGAAGAGCTAGGTGCTTTTTTCACATGTCCTTCCAAAATCTTGTCACTTCTCAAAGTGATTACCTTACAATGCTCATTTTGATTGACCACAACGTCACTAGGTAGGTTACCTAGAGGTCTTTCTGCAAGATGCCCTGAAATCTACCCTATTTGAGTTTCCAGACTTCAAATAGATGTCTCTTGATTTTTAAAGTTAGCCCTTGTTTCCTGCATGAAACTGGAAGTTTGTTGTATAAACGAAGATGTCTGTTGAGAAAAATTTTCAACAACAATCTCTAGAGAAGATTTCTTCTATTGTTGAGCATTTTGTTGTATCCCTTAATTATTCCAAGAAAATTTGCAAAGATTCCTTCACTATGGATTATACGTGTTTCAGTATGGGTTACCTTGGGGTCTTGAAGGATTGCTAATAACTACTGAGGCTACCAAATTATATCAATTTATAATTGATTTACCCAAACTACTTATAGTATAAGGTAATATCGAGTCGAGACCTTAGATCGCTCTGATTATGATCACGAAATTAAATTTAGAAGTTAATAAACAAGGGGGAAGGATTTGTAAGATTAAACAACAGAAAGTAATTAAAAAGAGTAAAAAGAATTAGGAAAACAACTAATCTAAGGGAATTAACCAATCTTGATTTTAATCCATCCTTGATCACAATAGATCCATTCAACCATTAATCAAATCCTTGGTCTTAGATCACATCAAGAAGCCTCAAGATGATCTATAGATCCCCTACTAGATAAGCATCCACAATTCAATTAATTAAGGTTAGACAAATTAAGCATCTATCCAAAACCCAAATTAAGCTAAAAACCAAGACCCAACCTGACTAAACAATTCATCAAACACCTTTGATGTCTTGTTTAGTCTCTACAATCCTCCCTTAACACGTGGTAATTACATAATTATCATATGAAAATCCCAATCAAATTAAACAATTCAATCAAAATTAAGCAAATAAAGGAAGGAAAGAAACTTGATTAATAATGGAATGTAAAACAATTAAAACAAAATCTCAAAATTAAGCATCAAGAATGTCAATCCCTTGGATTGATTAAAGGTTCTACCCCTCCATGAATGGGAGGGAAAACTCAGCAAAAAGAGGGAAAAATCTAGAGAGAATGGAGAGAAGAGAGAAGAGAGATCTAGAGAGATAGTGAAAAATAGTGAATGAAAAGATAATGATGATCATATATTTAATACACTAATAAGCCTTCATTTTTAGTCATTTACACTCTCTATGTACTTAATTGATTGAGTTTGATTATGTTTTGTAAGTTTAGACTCAAATTGGACTTAATTGAATTTTTCAACATAATTTACGTCTTACATTATTTCTATATTTAGGCTATATCTTGGGATGTAGGTGGCCAAATGAGGTGACTCTAGTGGCATTTTAAAGATAAGAGAGAGCTCTATAACTTTTATGAAGACCTCAAAGGCCCAATCACATGAGTAGATAACTCAAATTAGGGTTGAAACAAGAACTAGAGTGCTATTCTTGCAACTTGATCTATGTGTACTGTTCATTCCATATTTCAGGCTAGAGGTTGTTAAATGGGCTGAAATTTTGATTCTAAATAGTTGAGACCTATATCGACAACTTTCATGTTAAACACTTTTCCAGAATCTGAGGCTTAATGGGTGATATTGGGCTTTCAAGTCAGAACAGAGGAGCTGTGACTGGGCCTAAGTAGTGTGCAGTAATTTAAACATATCTGGAGTTATAGAAATGATATTGGACTCAAACTAAATCCATTTGAAAGATAAGATCTAGGCCTACAACTTTAATGAAGATCATATTTGCTCATTCTGAAGCATTCAATGACTTCAGAGCTAAATGATTTCAGAGACAAGGAATCTCCATAATTTTCCACTCACCAAAAGTCATTTGGCATTTTCCACTCATTTTCCACTCATCCACTCACTAATGACTCAGCCTCATTGTCATTTTATATCTCTAATCCTCTATATAAGGGGGCTTTGGTAGATCATTGATGGTGTTAGGTGTTAGGGACCAAAATGATGTTAGTTTGTTACTAGGTTTTCTTGTAGTAATTTTCCTTTATTCTAAATTGAAGTCATGTTCTTATTTTTCTTTTTCTCTCTTCCTTTCTTCTTGTCTATGAGTAACTAAGTTTCATTTTGCTTGGGTGAAAGAGTGAAGCTCTTGGTAATGAAATAAGGTTAAATTAATTTCTCTCTTGTGCTTAAATGATATATTTTCAAGTGGTCATTATACGTATTGTATTTTGTTTCCAATCAATTTAGAAACCTTCCTTGTAAAGTGGAGTTCTTAATTTGTTGTAGACAAGAGATTGACACAATGAATGCTTTAACCCATTTACAAGTGGCGGTGTTAGAAACTCTCCTTATAAAGTGAAGATCTTGATTTGTTGTAAACAATATTTTGGCACAATGAATGCTTGATCCCATTTATGAGTAGTGGTATTAATAGATTATTAAAGGAATCATAATATAATTACGTATATAATTTTTGATGAACTTTGAACGTTGTATTTTTTGATTGGAACCTCCGTTATGTGTGGATTTTAATTGAGTTATGAAAGAATTAATCTTGTCCTTAATTTATTTACCAAGAGTGGATCTCCTAATCCAAGCAATTCTTTTTTATTTATGATCAAGTGTTATCACATTTATTGTTGTAATAAAATATTTAATTTTCCTTAATTAATTTTTCTTCATCAAGTCTCTGTGGTTCGACCTCTGACTCACCAAGAATTTATTACTTGAGATAACCTGCACTTGGGTTTGCAACTTAACTTTTAATCCCACATCAAGTTTTTGGCGCCGTTGTCAGGGACTTGATTTGAAGAACAAATTTATGGTGTAATATTTTGTATATATATATTCTACTCTTTTAATTTTTTTTTTCTTTTGTACTTACTAACTTACTAACTTAGTGGGAAAAACTCTCCCTAATCTCTCTGTAATCTTTAATCATTAATGAAATAATCTTTCTTCTTCTCTTCTCTCTCGCTGGAGCAAAAAATCAGCTTTTGCCGATTCTTCGATTTTCATATTTTAAATTTACTTTTTGTACTTTATTTTTTGTATATTATTTTTTGTACTTTATTTTCTGTATTTATCCTCTATCATTTATTTTTTGTTATTTATTTTCTGTCATTTATTTTTTTTTTTTTTTGTTTACTAACTTACTAACTCTCTTACTAACTATCTAACTTCTTACTTTATCAGCTATCTAACTTTTTACTTTACCTGCTTCTAACATTTTAATTTATCTGCATACTAACTTTTTAATTTTTCTGTTTATTAACTTATTTGGTGGTTGGTTTATACCACACCCTTGGTAATATTTATTTGGTGACTGATTTATACCACATCTTTATTAATATTTCATGGACAGTTTATACTGTTAGCTTGTACATTTTTATTTTATATTTTAAGTTACTTGTTTATGTTTAAATGGTATCGTGATTTAAATTCTGGTCGTTTGGTTAAAGTTAATCCTAGTACTTTACATATTGATTTGTCTGAATCACAATCACACACATCAAACACAATGGCTGAAAATGAAAGCGTGCATAATGAACATGAAAATCAACCGTTGCGAACCATGCGTGAGTATTTGCAACCATCTCAAAATTTTAGTCCATCATATTTTATCTTTCCACTCAATGCTAACAGTTTTAGATTCAAGCCAGGTATGATTTCTTTACTTCCTAATTTCCATGGTTTAGAATCTGAAAGCCCATATTTACATCTAAAAGAATTTGAGGATGTATCGCTTTTCATGATCAAACTTGCACTGAAGAGGTTGTTAAGCTTAAATTGTTTCTTTTTTCTTTAAAAGATAAAGCAAAAGTTTGGCTTAACACTTTGAAACCAAGATCAATTAGCACATGGCAAGAAATGCAAGGTGAGTTTTTAAAGAAATTTTTTCCAACACATAAAACTAATGCTTTGAAAAGACAAATCCAAAATTTTTCCCAAAATTCAAATGAAGCATATTTTCAAAATTGGGAACGTTTCAAAGATTTGTTGAATTCTTGCCCACATCATGGTTTTGAAAAATGGTGCACTATAAGCTTCTTTTATGAAGGGTTAACACCCGAAACTAAACAATTTATGGAAATAATGTGCAATGGTGAATTTCTTGATAAAGAACCTAAAGAAACTTTAGACTATTTAGACCATTTGACTGAAAATTCTCAATCTTGGCATAATACTAATCCTTCTGAAAATTCAATTAGATTTAACCTTGCAAGTGCTAGTAAAAGAAAATATCACCTTAGTCAAGAAGAAGATCTAAATGCTAGGTTCGCCAGTTTAGCTAGAAAGATTGAAGCTATGGAATCAAGGAAAGTAAAAGAAATCAAATCTATGCAAAATGAAGAAATTTGTAGCATTTATGATGAATTGGGACACTCAACAAATGAATGTCCAAAAATTCTTGTTTTTAAAGAAGTTGTGCATGAGCAAGTAAATGTAATGAACAATTTTAAAAAGTCATTCACTTCTTCTTTTTTAGATACATACAATCCGAGATGGAGAAATCACCTGAACTTCAGTTGGAGGACCAACAATCAGGCACAATTCATGCAACCACCATTTCCTCAAGTACAACAGGATTCTCAAAATTCTCAAGGATATGCACCTTATGTACCACCATATAGGAAAAACCTTGAGGGAACATTACCTGCATTCATGAAAAAGTAAGAGGCCATTAATAACCAAAACACTCAAGTCATAATTGACATAAAAGACACTCTTGCTAAACTTTTTTCTGCACTTGCTATTCACGAGAAAGGAAAATTTCTCTCTCAACCTCAACCAAATCCCAAGAGTCAGTATAGCCTAAATGAGGGTAGTTCAGAAAGTCAACAAATAGATCAAGTCTAGGCAGTGATAACTGTAACACCCTCCATAGGGCGTCACATTTTTTTAAATAAAACATAAAACCAAATTAAATCATTTTATAAAAGCTTTGAATTCTAAAAGATAAATTTTAAAGATTTTTTTTTGTTTGCAGAAATATAAACTTACCAAAAATTATAAGTAAAACAGAAATTTAAATTAAATTGATTAATACACATATTATATATACCACAAAATATTCAACAACAATTTAAAACATAACATTTACAGACTCAGAGAAACAAAGAGTAAACCCAATGAAGGTTACTACTAATAGCACGGTAACAACACTAACGAGAAAAAAAACCCAACCTACATGTCCTGCTTCTTCACCAACTGCATCCTATTGAAGTCTGGAAGACCACTCCTTGACGCCGTCACTGTCTTCAGAATATTGTCTCCCATAGGTTTAAGAATGTGCTCCGCCTACTATACAAATTTAACGAATACAAACACAACAAGTGATACAGTAAAGAGGTGAGATCCCCTTTCACCAATACCAGATTAGTAGCAAAGAGTGATTCGAATGACAAGGTCATTCCATACACACAGATATCACAAATTTAGTCATGTTATCAATTTACAATTAATTCTAATAAGCATATATTGTAATTAAATAAACAGCAATAACATTATCAGGATAGATATAACAATTCATACCATAACAGTAAATCATAATAATATAAAATAAAGATTAAATACAATAACAACATATAATATCACAAATAAAAGATCACAGATAAAAGATCACCAATAAACAATAATAATGTACCACATATAGACATATGCAATATGACACGATCCTACTCCATGGAGCTAAAACACATAAACACAGACATCAGAGGGAACGACCCGCAAAATCTATTAATACCACGGCTGCCCAACCAAACTATTGCGCTGTCACACGTTGCGTCTATAGCCCCACCATCACATGGAACCTCTTTATTCCACGGCGTGGTGTAGTTCACGGTCTCACGTTGTGGCACTACAGGCAATGTACTATTAGACTTTACAAGATCACGATTAAGTATAGTGTGTGTCGAGTCCATTAGTGTGTTGTCCGTTACCACGGCCCAGAAGAGCAACCAACTGTTCACAAATGGAATTATGCACACTAATGTCTCCAAGTTCATTCAAAATTGAACCACACTACGCTTATCGCACCGACAATACGATGTGATTCACCTCATCAATCAATCCACCAAAATTGGCATTAACTCAATGCATGATCAAAAATAAGAAATTACCAAAATACCCTCAATGGTATAAAATATGCGTATTTACGCAAATGCCCTCATAACATATAAAAATTTGCCCTCATGGCTTGCCCTCATGGCAAAAATATACAATAAGTCCCACCGACAAATCTTGTTTCAAAGCCTCAGACGGTTCACATTTTCCCGACAAAGAAAGATATACAGTATGGGTCAATCGCGTAGAAATTTTATCGCATTTTCACAATTCTGTCGTTTTTATAATCGTTTATAAATCGCATAAATTTATTTTTTTCTATTTTTAAAATCGCATAGTATTTTTAATACGTTTTCACAATCGCGTAAGATTTTTAAATCATTTTCTTATCCGAATCCCTTAAAATTACTGTTTAAATAAACAAAAATAATATTTAGTACATTTAAACTACGTAGAATATTTTCCATACCGTATACTGTCTTTTGGATATCTTTTCTATCTTATTTGTCCATTTTTAGTAAAAACTGACAGTATTTTGTTTAGAAAAGTTATAATAATGGTTTTCTAAGTTTCACTTTGTCAAAACCTTTTTTTAATTTTTATTACAACCAATTAATTATACTTTTGAAAATTACTAACGTGCTTCAAAACACAAGGTGAGCTATACGTTAGAAATTTTACAAAGCTACTTGTATTTCTTTACAAATGGTAAAATTCTCAATTTTAGCTATTTAAACTTAATCTAATCATTTTTATTCCTCAAAACTCATTGTAATAAAATTTCTTTTAGTATTTATTGTTTCTCTTAGATTGAAAATAGTTTAGAAATAAATTTTAGAAATCATTAATACTTAACTTTGGCATATTGGCGAATTTAACAAAGTCTTTGCATTTGATCTTTAAATTATTATTATTATTATTATTATTTATTTTTTTATCTTCTAAATAAATGTCAAATTTATTGTATTATCTAAATTCATTAAATCATTGTTTTAGATAATGGTTTGGAAATAATTTTAAAAATCATCATTGCTTGGCTTTGGCATATTGGCAAATCTATATTTATGCCATTTGATCTCTAATTTCATTTTTCCTTGATCTAAACAAATGTATATCTTATTAATTTTCCTAAGTTAATTAAATTTCACTTTAGAAAAATAATGAGAACATTTTGGTTCTCTTCTTTGCCTTGAGGCCGTGAGCTTGGATTTGTGTTCTTTGGAACACTCATGCAAATCCTTGTATGTTATTTACATGCCACAATATTTATCATGCATCTATGAACACATACCATATTTTAAAGCGATCATAAAACACATACAAACCATTAAAGCTATTAGACATGCTTGCACATATAATCAATCTCAATTAGGAAAAATAATAAACAATCAAGTGAATGAATCCTTATGGATTTCTTCACCACAACACAAACATTCTTCACCACCAACACATGGTTGATGAGGGTAATCTCCCTCTTACCTCTTGAAGAACCTCCAAGTTCCTTGTATGTCTCCTTCAAGCAAATTTTCTCCACCAAGAGCTTCTTGAAAAACAAAGAAAACATACAATATTAATACCTAAGGCTCTAAACTAAAATAATCATGGATTAAAATTATGATTAGAACTTTGAAATGAAGAGAAACATAAAGATTAAAGAATTCCACCTTCAAGGCTTCAAACTTAAGCTTTGAAGAACAAGATAGAAAAAGGATGATTTAGGCTTAGGTTTTAACTTCAAAGTGTCTTGAAATGAAGTAAAGAAGCAAGGAATAAGATAGTTTAGAATTATAGAAGAATGAATGGTAGAAAAGGATGAAGAGGCCGTGAGGTTGGAGAAGAAAAAGAGAAAGAAATTTGAGAGCTTTTGCTATTTGGAGAATTTTGGAGAAATGATTATAAGGTGAGATAGTTAAGTTGAAAATGAAGTGAATTTTGGCTCTCCAAGAGGAAATGGCCGTGGAGCTCAAAGGGGTGAAGATAGCCACTTTGTTTGACTCTCCAAGACTCCATTCAAGCCTTAGAATTCACCAAGGGTCAAGATTAAAACTTGATCATCAAGCTTGTCTTCCATTGGCTAATCCAAGCCTTGTCACAAGCTCTTGAATATTCCACCACTAATGATGCTTAATTAAGCTACTAATCCTATTAAGCTTCTAAGCACACTTAACTTATCTTAATTAGATTAATTAGCTACATATTAATTAAATTATATTCTACTAACCTAAGCTTCAAGAACCATTGATCATATCAAGGGTTGATATTTCATCTTGAACTTTCTCATCCAATGGTGTAGATCAAATCAAGCCTCTAAAATTGACTTGGTCTTACTTGGTTAATTAAATGTAAGATAGTAAGAATTAAATTGTAATATTTGCTTCACCAAAAAGCTTGCTTTGCCAGTAGACTTCAACCAAGAAAAGCCATCAATATTGACTATTCTTCATTTGTTCAATTTGGCTTTCTAAATGAATTTCCTAAAGGCTTTCTACGTGAATTCACAAAGCCTTCTACGTGAATTCACTTTGTGAATTAGCTATTTAGAGCAATTTACTCATCTCCTTCACCGTAGAATCAATAGTTTCCAAAAAGTCCAAATTTATTTGATAGCTTGCTTTCTATTGGTCCTTAAAGAGTCAAGCTATTATTCTTGACCAATTTCTATTGGTTAAATATTTACTAACTTAATTCCTATTGGTTGTTATTTTTGTTGACCAATTATTATTGGTACACACTTGTATATTTTATAATATTTTATAGTATACTTTAACCAATGAACAATAATTACTATTTATAAAGTCAAGATTTATTGTCTAATAGATAATAAAACATACATAGATTTTTTATCTTATACTAACAGAGTAACAATTATTATTGATCATTTTTTATTATTATTATTTTCTCGATTGCCCTTGATGAGTCATAAAGCGAGTCATCAAAGAGAAATTTCTAGAACACGTGACTCACTACGATGAGTCAGTATGATGAGTCATTGTGGAACTTTCTAGAACGGGTGAGTCAAAGATGGCGAGTCATCACCGAGTCATTGCTACTGAGTCACCAATGGTGAGTCACAGTAATGAGTCATCATGGTGAGTCATCAAGGAAGCTTCTGGAACAGGTGAGTCACTATGGTGAGTCACAGGGCGAGTCATCGCTTCTGGAACCTTCTGGAAGCTGCTGAGTCATGGTGCTGAGGTGTCACGCCACGTGTCAAGTTCCTATTGGCCCGTTGCGATGAGTCACAGCCACCAATTTTGACCAGCTCCTCATTGGTCCACGTGTACATCACTTGATATCTAAACGTGGGTCTCGCAAAATATTTCTGGGTCCGCTGTCACTTATTTGTACTAACTAATAAAATAATATTATAATAATATAAAATTATTTTATTTGACAGTTAAATCCTAAAAATTAAAAGATTCACAACAGTATCATTCAGAATTGGGTTTAGTAAGATCTCCCAGTCCCGAATAATTAAAATAAGATTTCCTCGATCCGAAAAATTATTATTTTCCGTCTCCGAACAAATCACACAAAAAGTCCAAATAAAATCACAGACAAGAATATTGCCCATCAGTATCACATAGAAAAATTGAAAACAAGACATTCGGGACGTAATGGTCATTTTTCATTTTTTCCCATCACGAAGCAAATCATTCAAAATGCTCAAATAAAATTACAGACAGTATTATATATTTGTATTTCATACAGTAAAAATTTAAACAGTAATTTGACAAAATTTTTATTTTACAGTCTCGAAGCAAATTATGCAAAACGACCAAATAAAATTTGAGCCTGTAAAATATATTTATATTTCACATAGAAAAACAAGAAACAGTAAAATAGGGACACAACGGTCTTTTACCCAAAAGTTGGGTTGTTACAATAACTCTTAGGAGTGGAAAGGTTGTTAAAAAATAAATTCCTGACCCTTATGAGAAAAATGATGAGTCAAGTCCCAAAGATGAGGAAGGAGTTAATAAGCCACCTAGTCAAAAGGAGACTAAACCCTCGCCTTCACCCCCATATCCTCAAGCATTAAATAATTCAAGTAAAGTGAACCATAACAGTGATATTTTTGAAATTTTTAAACAAGTGAAGGTCAATATTCTTTTGTTAGATGCTATCAAACAGATTCCTTCTTATGCCAAATTTTTGAAAGACTCGTGCACTGTTAAAAGGAAACACAATGTGAAAAAGAATGCATTTTTGACTAAACAGGTAAGCTCTATTATTCAGAACAATAATGTGTTAAAATATAAAGACCCTAGTTATCCTATAGTTTCATGCATCATTGGTGAACATAAAATTGAATGAGCTTTACTTGATCTTGGTACTAGTGTTAATTTGCTTCCATATTCAGTTTATCAGCAACTCAACTTGGGTGAGTTAAAACCAACTTCTGTAACTCTTCTACTTGCAGATAGATCAATTAAAATTCCAAAAAGAATAGTAGAAGATGTGTTGGTACAAGTTGATAAATTCATATATCCTGTGGATTTTATTATCTTAGAAACTGAACTTATAGAAAATAGTAGCAAGTCAATTCCTGTTATTTTAGGTCGCCTATTTTTAGCAATGTCTAATGCTTTGATAAATTGTAAAAATGGAGTGGTGAAGCTAACATTTAGAAATATGACACTGGAGCTTAATGTTTTTAACATGTGCAAGCAACTGCAAGAAGTTTATGATGACAATGAAGAAATTGAAGGGATTGAGGCCATTATAGATTATCATCTTCAAATCAGGAGTTCTTCTGACCCATTAAAAATTTGTTTAATTAATTCATTTTATTCAGCTATACAACTAGATAATGATGTTTCTGAAATATGCTCTTTGCTTGACTGTACACAGGAAATGGAATACAAAAGAAGGAAGCCAAGATTCGAATAACTAAAACCCATGAATGATGATACCCATGAAGAAGTACCCATACTAGAACTAAAGTCATTACCTGCTGGGTTGAAGTACATATTTTTGGGAGAAGAACAAATCTTTCCAGTGATAATTTCCTCATCCCTGACCAAAGAGCAAGAAGGTATGTTGATAGAAGAATTTAAAAGGCATAAAAGTGCAATTGGATGGACACTAAAGGACATAAAAGGTATTAATCTATTAATTTGTATACATAAAATACATTTAGAGGATAATGCTAAAACATCTCAACAACCTCAAAGAAGATTAAATCCACACATGAAAGAGGTAGTTTGAGCTGAAGTTCTTAAATTACTTGATGTTAGAATTATCTATCCTATCTCTGATAGCCAGTGGGTAAGCCCTACACAAGTTGTGCCTAAGAAATCTGGAATAATAGTGGTTGAAAATGAAAAAGGAGAATTAATACCTACTCGAGTCTCATCTAGTTGGCGTATGTGTATTGATTTCAAAAAATTGAATGCAGCCACTAGGAAAGATCATTTCCCTTTGCCATTTCTTAATCAGATTCTGGAAAGAGTAGCAGGACATCCTTACTATTATTTTCTTGTTGGTTATTCAGGGCATAATCAAATATCAATTGCATTAGAGGATCAAGAAAAAACTACTTTTACGTGTCCTTTTGGCACTTTTGCATATAGAAGAATGTCTTTTGGTCTTTGTAATGCTCCAGTAACTTTTCAAAGATGCATGCTAAGTATTTTCAGTGACATGATTTAGCATTATTTAGAGGTTTTCATGGATGATTTGACAGTTTTTAGAAATTCTTTTGAAAATTGTATTGATAATTTGGAAAAAGTTCTTAAAAGATATGAAGAAAAAGGATTTGTGTTAAATTGGGAAAAATGTCATTACATGGTTACCTCAGGAATAGTGTTAAGTCATGTGATATCTTCTAAAGGAATTGAAGTTGATAAGGCCAAAGTTGAATTAATTGCTCATTTGCCTTCCCCAAAAATAGTCAGAGAAGTTCGTTCCTTTTTAGGACATGTAGGATTTTACAGAAGATTCGTAAAGGACTTTAGTGCAATATCTAGACCATTATGTAATCTTCTAACAAAAGATGCACTATTTGATTGGATCCTAGATTGTCAGAAATCTTTTGAAAAAGTAATCGGTCTTTTGACTTCTGCTCCTATCATGCAATCTCCTGACTGTTCTTTACCTTTTGAGTTAATGTGTGATGCTAGTGATTTTACTGTTGGCGCTATTTTAGGCCAAAGAAAGGAAGGTAACCCTCATGTAATTCATTACGCAAGTCGAACTTTGAATAGTGCACAAATGAATTACACCACTACTAAAAAAGAACTACTTACTATAATTTTTGTATTGGATAAATTTTGAGCTTATTTAATTAATTTTTCCACTGTTGTTTTCACTGATCATGCTGCTGTTAGATATTTAATGTCTAAGCAAGATGCTAAACCTAGGTTGATACGGTGGATCTTGTTACTTCAAGAATTCAACATCACAATAAAAGACAAGAAAGGAGCCGAAAATATTGTTGCAGATCATTTGTCCAAACTTACAATAGGCTCATCTTCTGATAGCACACCTATCAATGATTCTTTTCTTGATGAATTTTTATTTTCTATCAATTCTATGCCTTGGTTTGCTAACATTATCAATTTTCTTATAACAGGTAAGATGCCGCCTCAATAGACGCACTAAGACAGAAAAAAGCTTTTAATTGAGGTGGAAAATTTCTATTGGGATGACCCATATTTGTTCAAATATTGTCCTGATCAAATCTTTCGGAGATGTGTACCGACAATGAGGTAAGTAGTGTCATTAAATTTTGTCATTCAAAAGCATGTGAAGGTCATTTTTCTTCAAAAAAAAATAGTCGCAAAAATCTTGCAGTGTGGATTTTATTAGCCTACATTATTTAAGGACAGTTATATTTTTTGTGAAAGTTGTAAAAGTTATCAGAAATTGGGTTCCATTTCTAAAAGAGACATGATGCCTTTGAACCCTATCATTATTATTGAAATTTTTGATTGTTGGGAATTGATTTCATAGGTCTATTTTCATCATCATTTGAATTTGTATATATTTTGGTTGTAGTTGATTATGTCTCAAAATGGATTGAGGCGATTCCATGTCGACACAATGATCACAAAACTATTTTGAAAATTTTAAAAGAAAATTTTTTGAGTCAATTTGGAATCCCTTGAGCTATCATCAGTGATGGGAGAAAATATTTTTGTAATAAACCATTTGAATCTTTAATGAAGAAATATGACATCACACACAAAATTGCTATCCCTTATCACCCTCAGACAAGTGGACAAGTAGAATTAGTAAATAGGGAGATTAAACAAATTTTGAAAAAAATGGTTAACTCAAATCGTAAAGATTGGTCTTTAAGACTAAACGATGCATTTTGGGCATACTGTACTGCTTTTAAAACATCTTTAGGCATGTTTCCCTATCGGTTAGTTTATGAAAAACCTTGTCACTTGCCTGTAGAACTGGAGCATAAAGCATTTTGGGCCATTAAAGCTTTCAACTCAAATCTTAATGATGCTTCCAAGTTACGCAAATTGCAATTGAATGAACTTGAGGAATTGAGAAATGATGCACATGAAAACTCAAAAATTTATAAAGCTAGAACAAAAATTTTTCATGACAAATCAATTTTAAGAAAATATTTTGAAATTGGTCAAAAAGTTTTACTTTATAATTCTCGTCTTCATCTATTCCTTGGAAAATTGAGATTTAGGTGGATTGTTCCCATTATTGTCAAACATGTGTATCCTTATGGGGCCATAGACATTGAGAATCCTAGGAATGGTAATGTTTTAAAGGTCAATGGACAAAGACTCAAACCATTTCTGGAACATCAAGTTGCTGAAGTAGAATTCATCTCCCTTTCTAATCCTTGTTATGAGTAGAATTTATTTTAAGTTTGTTTATTTCTTTTTGCAGTTCCCGGTTAAATGGCGGATAACGGTACTCCGTGACTCTCAAGTCGATTTGTCTTTCAGTTTCCCATAATAACTGATTCCTTCTCCTTCAAAATGGATGTCATCCTCTCAAATCTAAGAAAACATTTCCCTTCTGCTCCTAAAAATGCTCTAACCAAAATCTACAAAGCTAGGTGTGAAAGACTGAGACTGTTAATGTACAAGGGCATCCCAGAAGATATACGTTGGATAATCGAAGCAAAGGTTCGTTTAGCTGGTGAATCTTTAAATTTATTTGTCCCATACATGCTTGGTCTCGGTAAAAGTTCATTTTGAAAAAGGAGAAGAGCAAAAAGAATGCAAGTTTGTTACAAGTGTGCACGATGGAATTGCAACACGCGATGTCGTTCTTTGGGAATGGTTTCTGTAAATCGAGAAGATAAAATTTACTTTATCAAGAATGGACTAAGTAAGGAGTCATTAGATAATATCTTATTGACTCTTGAGACGCATTCTTGTGGAGTTATACAGCGTGAACTTCTTAATTTGTGAAATCTCTTCAGGGACGAGCAAGATCATTATAGTCTTAGGAATCTGACTCAAAAAGACCCTATTTATCAATTTATAAGAAAATTGGATGGGAAGCTTATCCTCGACTCATAGAAAATGTTTAAGCCATTTCTGGACGTGAAACCAGAGGAAGATGTGAGTCACAATCACAAAAATTTATATATATTATCTTGTACATTTCTTTCAAAAAAAAAAAAAGAAGAAAAAAAAGAAAAAAAAGAAGAAAAAAAAAGGAAAAAAAGAAAAAAATGAAATAAGTAAGAATAAAAAAAAGGGCGAAACTTCGATTGTACTTAGTCTTTAATTAGATTAGGAGCCCCTACCAGCGGCAGTCCCGTCATTGACTCGGGTGGACCATCGCACGCCAGTCCGTAAATAAGGTTCGTGTGTCATGCTCTGTAGAGAGCCGCACTCCACAACCCAATGTTCACCATCTAGGCACTGTGGACTTGATGGACAGGTAGTAGCGTCCCACTTTGGTTATTAGTGAGAAGTAACCCGCAGCTGCCAAAGCGTATGAGGCATCTGAGCTTGATCCTCTCTTTTATTAGAAGGGGCTCTCAGTGCCCTGGGATGGAGCGTTCTGGATCTTGGACATTGCGGGTTTCAGATTTTAACATCTTTGTTGATGTTACGAACCCAAGTGTGAGCTCTCCAGGTTCTAGACCCAGGATGGAAACTCACGATGGTTTCTTTATTCTCTTTTCTTCAAACAAATGGGAGGGAGAAGAATTCTAAGATTAGCTGAGCCATCTTGGTATTACTGCACTCATGACACATAGTATAAAGATCTGCCATGAAACCTGTACATAAAGGTATGTCATCATTTATTATTATGATCTTTGTATGATTTTGTTGTATTTTGGTTCTGGACAGACGATCCTTTGGACGGGATCCTTCAGGGGTTTCTAGACTTCTTTACCTTGATGGTTTTCTTGAAGTAAAAACAAAAACAAAAAAAATAAAAATAAAAAAATAAAAAAAACTATGTTTCTTAATTTCAAAGTTTTCTGACAACAGCCAACCTACCCATATAGAAGCTATTATTTCTTTTTCTATTCTCTTCCTTATTTAAACACTCCATTTTCTTCACTTTCCTGCAACTCATAATCATTCAAAAAGAGTATGAGTGTAGAAATGAAGGGAGCTTCTTCTTCTGTTCGTAGATTTGTCAGTATCTATGTATTTTATGGGACAAGTTATAAGAAGAGTTTAGAGTTTGTAAACGTAGCAAGCATTATTGGTAGAACACTTGCTGCGAGGAATATTCGTGTAGTAAATGAGGGAGGTTGCTTTGGGTTAATAGGGGCTGTATCACTTTCTGCATTTGTAAGAGGTGGTCAAGTTTTAGGTGTCATTCCTGAACCTTTAACTCGAAAGAACATTGTTGGAAAGATAATTGGACTGAAAATTCAAGTATCATCTATGCATGGACGAATGAAGGTAATACTTGAAAACTCTGATGCATTCATTGCCTTACCTGGTGGTTTTGGTACTTTGGAAAAAGTCTTTCAAATTGTCTCTTGGGCCTAACAGAATATCCACCATAAACCCATAGGTTTGTTGAATGTTAATAATTTCTTTGATAATTTGTTATCTTTTGTTGACCATGCTGTGGAATAGAAATTTGTCACACCTTCAGCAAGATGACTCCTTATCTCTGCTTCCGCTGTTGATGAGTTGATTGATAAATTAGAAGCTTTTGTTTATGAACCTGATCTAGTAACAACTCAGATAGATTAGTCCAAAGGAAGCAGTGAGGGAAGCAGAATGAAAAGAAAGCCAGCCAAGACACTCCAACTATTTAAATAATTACAAGCTTTGGTTTTAGTTATCGTACTTTATTTCTGTTTAAATTTGTGTGATATTTCTTTTTTCAGTAATTGCAACAACATGTATTATCTTCTATCCTTTACCTATCTATCTTTGACATTAAGGACAATGTTGTGATCTGGTTGGGGGGAAGGATAGTTGTGCAAAAAAAAAACAAAAAAAAACAAAAAAAAATTAGGAAGTGTGTGTATTAATATGTTTGTTGTGTTTATATGTTTGTCAGTAACTTACTAAACCAGTTAAGGATGACAGAGTAAGGAGTAAATTTTACTCTTGAGATACATCTTAGTTGGGGTAGATAACTAGTTTGTGTGGAAGTAGCAATTCAAATTTAGGAAAATTTGCATGATTGAGTTAATTGTCTTCTTTCTTAAAAATCACATGCTTGGTTATGGATGTTGAATTGGTGGACTGAGAATGATAGAATTATGCCTTGTGAGATTTTGAGCCTATTGATGAATGGATTGAACACTTGTACCATTCTCTTCTTTCTCGTGTGAATTTCACCCATGGAATTGTTATACTAGAACTTGCTTTGATTCTTTTTGAGACTATATTTTCATATGCATACATAAATATGATTGGGGCATTTTTCTTGAAATAGCTACTTTAATCAAATAGCCAACCTTGCTTAGCAGCATATTGTCTCAATATGATATCAAACACTCTTATGACTTCTTGGAAATTCTCTTATTCCTGCCAACATAAAGTATTGGAAATGACCTATTTTTCCTTACTTAACCCCTTTGAGCTTATTTGACCATTCTTTGTTTCAAACTCATTATGTGTCTTAAATGAAAAATCATGTTCTTACTTAGCCTTAGGGAATAAGAGAACATTAGCTTTGTCATTGGATGAGTTCTTAGACAAGTGTGAGGGTGTGTGTGCAGAATGGTTAAAAAAATGTATATATGATGTTCTTTTTGTAAAAAAAAAAAAAAATAAAAATAAAAAAAATCAAAAAATCAAAAATCAAAAATAAAAAAAATGTAAAAAGAAAAAGAGTGTCAACAAGGCAATAAAGAAAAGGAAAAGAATATGTAAAGGGAATTTGTATTAGGTAGAGTTGGGATGAACTTTCATGCTTGTTAATTGAACTCAGCTTTCATGCTCTTTTATTCTCTTTGGTATTTAACTTGTCATATCTATATTACCTTCTCCTTTACCTTGACCCCATTACAACCTTGATTAAAGTCCTCATGATTTGTGTATGCATGTGTTCTGAGTAGTGGAGAAGTAGAAGATAAGCAAGCTTATGATAGTGCAATTTTCATGGGTTGAATTGAGTGAAATATCTACCTTTTAAACACTTGAGGGATTGAGAGTGAATCTTGTGAAGATCTATCATTCTTGACTCATGCTTTTCAATTGAAGTTTCCTTACTTATTGGTTTGAGATGTGGAGATATGTTACCTCATGAATGTTTTGATTACTTGAATGATTAATTGCTCTTCATTTTTAAATATTATTAGAAATTAAGTCTTTTAGAGTGTTTAACTTTTGAGTCTGTTTCGTTTTTTTTTTTAGTTTTGGTCTTGTGTGTTTTGCCTAAGAGTGTAAAAAGCTAAGTATGAGAGAATTTGATGATCACATATTTGATACATTAATAAGCCTTCATTTTTAGTCATTTACACTCTCCATGTACTTAATTGATTGAGTTTGATTATGTTTTATAAGTTTAGACTCAAATTGGACTTAATTGAATATTTTAGCATAATTTACGTCTTACATTATTTTTGTATTTGGGCTATATCTTGGAATGTAAGTGGCCAAATAAGGTGAATCTAGTGGCATTTTAAAGATAAAAGAGATTTTTATAACTTTCATAAAGACCTCAAAGGCTCAATCACACGAGTAGATAACTCAAATTGGGGTTGAAGCAAGAACTAGAGTGTTGTTCCTGATAGCTTGACCTATGTGTACTGTTTATGCCATATTTCAGGCTAGAAGTTGTCAAATAGGCTGAAATTTTGATGTTGAATAGTTGAGACCTATATCTACAACTTTCATGTAAATACTTTTCTAGAATCTGAGGCCTAATAAGTGATATTGGGCTTGGAAGTCAGAACAGAGGAGCTGTGATTGGGCCTGAGCAGTGTGCAGTAATTTGAACGTATCTAGAATTATAGAAATGATATTAGACTCAAACTAAAGCCATTTGAAAGCTAAGATCTAGGCCTACAACTTTTATGAAGATTATATTTGCTCATTCTGACGCATTCAATGACTTCAGAGCTAAATGATTTTGGAGACAAGAAATCTCCATAATTTTTCACTCACCAAAAGTCATTTGGCATTTTCCACTCATTTTCCACTCATCCACTCACTAATGACTTAGCCCCCTTGTCATTTTGTATCTCTAATCCTCTATAAAAGGGGAACTTGGCAGATCATTGATGGTGTTAGGTGTTAGGTACCAAAATGATATTAGTTTGTTACTAGGTTTTCTTGTAGTATTTTTCCTTTGTTCTAAATTAAAGTCATGTTCTTCTTCTTCTTCTTTTTCTCTCTTCCTTTCTTCTTGTCTATGAGTAAATAAGTTTCATTTTACTTGGGTAAAAGAGTGAAGCTCTTGGTAATGAAATAAGGTTAGATTAATTTCTCTTTTGTGCTTAAATGATATATTTTCAAGTAGTCATTATACGTATTGTATTTTGTTTCCAATTAATTTAGAAACCCTCCTTGTAAAGTGGAGTTCTTGATTTGTTGTAGACAAGAGATTGACACAATGAATGCTTTAACCCATTTATAAGTGGTGGTGTCAGAAACTCTTATTATAAAGTGGAGATCTTGATTTGTTGTAGACAAGATTTTGGCACCATGAATGCTTGATCCCATTTGTGAGTGGTGGTATTAATAGATGATTAAATGAATCATAATATAATTACGTATATAATTTTTAATGAACTTTGAACGTTGTATTTTTCGATTGGAACCTTCGTTATGTGTGGATTCTAATTGAGTTATAAAAGAATTAATATTGTCCTTAATTTATTTACTAAGAGTGGATCTCCTAACCTAAGCAATTCCTTTTTATTTGTGATCTAGTTTTATCACCTTTATTGTTGTAACAAAATATTTACTTTACCTTAATTAATTTTTCTTCATCAAGTCTCTTTGGTTCGACCTCAGACTCACCGAGAATTTATTATTTGAGATAACCTGCACTTGGGTTTTCAACTTAACTTTTAATCCTGCATCAGATAGTTCACGTTTTGTTGTTGTAGCTCCTAAAAACTAACTCCTAATTTGGCCTTACATGATTAAAATCCCATTGGGTACAAAGCTGGGTCAATTAGGAATCATTGGGCCTAAACATGATTGCCCTTATAGAAATCGCAAGTTAAAGCTTGATAGTTGATTGAGCTTACTTGCATGTTGCTAATTTGCTTGATGAGATTGGCGATTTGCTACAAAAGAGTCTTATTTTGCACAAGTATGGCATCAAAGGCGTTAAGCTCCAAAACTCCCTATTTAACCATTAATCTTCCACTAAGCATTTGATATTCATTCATAGCCATAATTTCAAATAATTCTTAAGCCTCTTCAAGAGTTTTGGTGTTAAGAGACCCACCTGCAGATGCATCAACCATAGCTTTAGTGGAGTGATTCAAACCATTATAAAAGATTTGGACTTGCTACCAGATTTCAAATGCATGATGAATGCATCTTCTTAGCCATTCCTTATATCTTTCTCATGCTTCATATAGAGATTCTTCTTGATTTTGAGCGAAACATGTGATTTTACTCCTCATCTTCACAAACATTGATGGAGGAAAATATTAAGTAAGGAACTTGCTAACTAAATCATCTCAAGTAGTAATGCCTCCTTGAGGATGAACTTGTAACTAGCTCTTAGCTTTATCCTTTAGAGAGAATGGGAAAAGCCTTAGCTATATAGCGTCATCACTCGCTCCATTGAACTTGATGGTATCACAGAGCTATAGGAAGTTGTTAATGTGCAAATTGGGATCTTTGATTGATTACCCTCAAACTGATCTTGCTGAACCAATTGTAGAAGAGTTGGTTTGGTCTCAAAATTATTAACTTGTATGGCTGGTCACACTATACTTGTTGCAACCCTTTCAGTAGTAGGAGTTGCATAATCTTCCAAAGTGCATCTTTTTTCTTCATTAGGTTCTGCCATTGTTTCTTTTTCAATTCTTCTTCTCTCTCTTACTGTGCTTCTATTTGCTCTTGTTGTTTTCTCAATTTTTGGATCAAAAACTAATGTTTTTGGATTTACAGTACCTCACATACATAAACAAACAAGAATGAATTAAAGAAAAATAAATTAAAAAGAAAATTAAACACAGAAAAATAAATGTCTAAATTAGTGTCTTTTTAATTGCTCTTTAATATTGACAAACAAATAATCCCCCGATAACGACGCCAAAAACTTGTTGTGATATTAGCAAGTGTACCAAATTGAAAAAGTAATAAATGATGGGTAAGAATATCGTCCCACAAAAATTATTTTGTCAATTACTAAGTTTGTCAAATCAACATTATTTAAGCTATCGAAAAATGAGAGTTAATAAAAATGTAAATAAAAGAAAACACTAATAAGAAAATATTTAAAATTAACAAGAGTAAAATAAATTATGCAAAGGATGAAAGATAATGATATCAAAGTGTTAGGGTTCAGATTTCACTTGAACTCGTTTGATGTAAATTCAAAGATTAGTTTAACTAAGTTCTATTCCATGATTCATGATCAAATTCTCATTCTCAAAATTAATCAATATCCAATCCCTTAGGTTGTGTTTGGATGGTGTATTTTAAAATTCAAGAGAATTTAAAATGCTAGGGAATTTAATTGCTTCATTTAAATTCCTTTCATTTGTAAAAAATTTTGTTTGAATGAAGTAATTAAATTCCCTAGCATTTTAAATTCTTTGTTTGGGCAAAGTAATTAAATTCCTTTCATTTACAATTTTTTTTTATCAAAACAAGTATTGTTATTAGAAATATTTAAAATTTGACTCGACCCAAAACTAATTAGGACGGATTTGACCATTTGAGTTTGATAAATTAAATTTGATATATTTTCAAGTTAAGTTCAGATCACGCTTCTGATTTACCTAACTCGATCAGATATCACAATATTTTAAAAATTAACAAATCACATAATCTAATTGCAATGTAAACAAAATGAGATGGTATAAACTTAAATATAACACCATATAATATAAATTAGAAACAAATGTCATTTTTCTTGTGGTGCTCCAAGTATGCTCCTCTTTGTATACAAAGAAAGGAAGGCGGTCCTTCAAAAAAGAACCTAGAGACCTGCTTGAAAACTTGCATACAATGACTTGGATAGTTGAACTCATATTTTAGTCAAGTGGAGACTTAGAATAACGATTTTTTTTAATGATTAAGAAGGGGAGGGGAAAACAGTTTGGGACCATTTTAATTATATCTAAATTGAATGACATATTTCTATTTGGATTACTGGAATTATTATTATTATTTTATTACAAAATTATATATTTTTTAATTTATTATAAACTAAATAAATAAAAAAATTTCTTTCTTCCTTTTTTTCTTGGTGGATACAAGTTCTTGCAAGATGTAATATTTCTCCAAAGGGTGGCAACATTGTATTGTGCATAAAGTTTTTAAGACTAGAATATCAAAACTTTGTAATAAGTTATATGATCATAAATAGTATAAAACTTTCAATTGTATATAAAGGAAAATGTTGACTTAAAATTTCAAATTTTACATTGTTGCATTGTTCAACTACCAAACTGGCCAAGATTGGAGTGCAAATACAGGCAAAGTCAAGCAAAAATCTTGAAGCAGGGGGAGCTATGGTGATTTCAGCCATTCTATGCTGCAAACCATCCCTCGTTTTCATTGATGCAGCTAAACCAAATTGAGCTCTTCATACTCTTTAAAAAGGACAGAAACAAACAAGAAAGGGAGGCTTTTCTGGTTTCAATTTTTTATTCTTGCCTGAGAACTCAAAATAGTGTTGAGAGTGAGAGAGAAAGTGAAGTTGAGCCAAAAAAAAAAAGCAGAGAAAGTAGTCCTACAAGAAGCTAAGCTACTCTATCATTTCTGTATCATTGAAGCTTCAAATGTAAGAAGTAAGAACCATTGTATATCTTCTGGTCTTTAGCTTTAACATGGAATGGAGTTATCTTTCCTTTGATCATGGTTGATTTACATTTTGTTCACTTGCATACAAGCACACACGTACAACAACACCCTCTTCACTCACCACACAATTCATCAAACCACCAGAAATTCAAACAAGCAGGAACTCAGGAGAAACAACACAATAAACCATAAACTCAGGATATGAATTACCACCTGAATTACCATTTGCTTCTCCGATTCATCCACCCCGTCATTGTTTCCTTTCCACTGGTTTCATTACATTACCACCTTCCCGTACAAGTCGTTCCACTAATATTATAATAAATAAATGGTTTTATATGAGTAAATATGAGTATAAAATCGTAACTGATTCTATTTTTTGGTGAGATGATGCATTGATCATAATTTTAGACAGCAAATATGGAATTACAATTCATTTATTTCACAAATTCTTGCTCGCTTAAGCCAGAAGAAGACATATGACAGATGACTCGATTACAACTGAAGTGACGAAACGCAAAAGACTATAGCTACAATATACAAATTATTTTCACATTACAACCTAGGTACAAGAAAATTCTCTTAACTAGCATGAGAGGGAAGTTTCATTGTCTTCAATTATGGACATAATAATATATGATTACTATGGTTTTCCTTCCTCTCTGCTATGCTTGCTAGTCAGGATCTACAAAACTCACCAGTTAATCCGCACGCAAACTATGCTATTAACTTGGAAGTAGGAAAAATTTTATCAAGAGAAAAATTCAGGGCTGTTGATAGGGAAATCCGTGTCAAAATCCACCTTATCAAAGAAGAGTTCCAAATCTAGTATTGGTGAATTGGTGACTAATGTTGGGGCTGACACTATATCGTTGATATCGACTACGAGGTTTGCACACTTTGGCCTAGTCCAAAGGTCTTTGCCCAAGTGGCATGGTGACAAACAGAAAATGTTTGATTCTGAAGTGGCTGGTGATATGAATGCAGAAGAAAAGCTTTCCATGAAATGATTTTCAATCATGATCTCGGAGAATATGTTGTTGTCCTCCTCATTTTCAGATCCTATTGATGGAGAAGGAAAACAAAATGATGGGAAGATATCCTCCTTGGTGTTCAAGTCCTCTATTTTGTTACTCAGTGTAAAATATAACATGTCTCACAAGGAAAGGACAATAAAAACAAACAATGAAGTGCATAATCCAAAGAGCTCTTCTACCTAAACCCTTCTCATTTACATGCAAAATTAAACCCACTCACAGGTCATTAATTTCCCAATAACAATGCAAAGTAAAAACTCAGAACCACAACATCCTCATGCTCAAATCAAAGACTTACACCAAAATGTAATCAGTGAGCCAATAATTTCTTAATCAAATTCATCTGCTATCCTCAAGCACCCTCTATGCTCATGGATATTCAACAAATGAACTAGCATTATCAAGCAACATATGTGCAATCATGTAGGCGTTATCAGGTTAGGCTAAGCAAACAAATCCAACAAACGAGATGCACAAGAGATGACAACCTAATACATGAATTTGAATCAAATGCCATGAAGATGGATAAAGATATCAAACATCGAGTAGACCAATAGCAGTAGATAACTCAAAAAACTAACCTAGTTACAGAATCAGATTGGCAAATGACAATGTCACAAACATCAGACACCAAAGAAAATAAGTGATGACAAATTTCTATCAGCCAGCAATAAACAAAAGAAATATTATATTGATATGGATTCTACATTGATATAAAAAAAATCAATATGGAGCCACTCAGGTTTTTCATCAAACAGTTTGCATGTAGTTACTCAAATAAAAGACCACAGATTATGATATGATTAGAACCATCCAGATCTAATTATATGATTCACACAAACCGAAAGTAATAGATGGATTACCCATTGAAAACCTTGCTGGTCCTGCCTCTCTACTCCTGTGTGCCAGTGCTCAAACCTTGTTATCTCTGTTCGCGCACTATTCTCTTCCTTCTGCGCGAGTGAGTGAGGTCAGAGAGCTGGGTGCCATGGTGGTGGGTTGGGTTCGAGATGGGTGGCACAAGGTGGATCTGGGAGCGACGGTGGTGGCGTGAGGCGCGGATGGAAGCAGCGTGCGACTGAGACGAGAGAGAAGGGAGAGAACGTGGCGAAGCAGCGTGTGACTGAGATGAGAGAGAAGGGAGAGAACGGTGCGAAGGGCAGCATGAGAACGAGAACGAGAGAAGGGGGATTTTAGAAATTCTACCTAAACACAGAGGAATTAAAATTCTTTCTTTTTTAAACTAATAAAATACTCTCTTAAAATACTCAGAATTTTTAAAATAATTTAATAAGATATCCAAACAAGTTATTTTATAACAAATCATTTCAAATCCCTTATAAAAATACATTCCTTCCTTTAAATACTCCATCCAAACACACCCTTAGTGTATTAATCCTCTTCACACTACTTTGAGTTAATCAATCCCTTAGTATAAAATAGAGAAGACTTTATAAAAAATAAGGGAATAAAAGGCAAGACCACACAACTTATAATGTCTATTCTTAGCGATTGCAGAAATTGAGGTATTTATCACAAGTTCTAGGTTCGTGCACAATTTTTTCAAATCATATATAAACCCTAAAATAATTCCAAAATTGGTCAAATTAAGCAAAACATTAAGAGAATAGATAAAAACGTAAATCATGAAATAGAAACTTAGATTAAATACAAAAATGAATTTATATCATCTAATAACAAGATTCATCATCACCCTAACTAGAGAAGTTTAGCTGCACATGGAGAAAGAAGAAAACAAAGAACAAATTCCAACAAACTCTACGGAAGACAGGTGGAAAGGTTGAATAAAACTCTGAATCTTCAAGCCTGGATGCTTCCACGTCAAATTAAGGTTTGTGCTTCCGCTTCTCTCTTTGAATCATAGCCCAAAAACATTATTTCTTCTAGTGAAAGCTTAAGCGCTTAGTTTCTGGGCGCTTAGGCGCGCGATGTGATGCATTATGTGTTCAACCGATTAAGCACCTAGAAATTGGGCGGTTAAGTTCACAACACTTCCTTCTTTGTGCTTGGATGCTTAAGTGGTGGAAAGTTGGGCGCTTAAGTACCCAGCACCAGTAACTTTATTTCTTCCATTTTCATTCCTTGTTCAAGCATTCAGCATTTAGTCTTCTTTCATATGTAATTATCTAACATAAACAAATAAAACATGTAATGAGAACAAAGTTTAAAACAATAAAAACATGATAAAATTTGAGAATAAATCTTAATCAAAAGGGATTGGAAGAAGGTGAAAATCAAGATTTTGAAATGTAAAAACATGAGTTTTTACAGCTTCATCAGTACTCGCTCTCTCTTTCTCTCTTTCTCTCTTTCTCCCCCCCTCTCTCTCCATTAAGTTTTCTATAGATTGTCTCTTTTTTATGCTTCTATCGTCCATGTCTTGGTTCTATGGAAGGCCAGAAGTTGACATTTTTTTTAAATCCATGAGTTTAGGCATTGAGATACCTATTATTGGTTAATTTAGAGAGAAGATTTCAAATTCATTATTGGCTAATCCATTTCAAATACCTATTGCAGATTAATTGAGGGGGAGAATCTGGGATTCAATGATTAATATTCCATCTCAAATTCAGGTCAATCATTTTGGGCTTCAATATTTTTGCTAATTCATTTCAAATAATTATAGGGAAATACTAAGGACTTTTTTGCAAATTTTGTGGTGCAGCAAGGTAGCAACTGCATGATTTTACACGAGATTCACTTTCAATGTAATAAAGAAGTCATTCCTTGATTCTTTCAACTCTGCAATGGCTAGAAATTTGAGTAGGCATCTTTCTTCTATATAAGAGAAGCCTTTGGAGAAGATCAAACAACACACTTGTCTATAATCAAGAAGAACCATTGCACCTTTGTTATTCCTTTTTCATCATCATTCTTGTGAGCTTCATATTGGCATATCTACTCTAGATAGAGTTGTGATTTTTTTGTAGCTAGATTTATAAGAGCATTTGAAAAAGAGATAGTCTTTTGTTCTAGTGAAAAAGGAAAAGAGTGTAGGTAGCATTTAGAAGCTTCATTTTGATCTAGGTACTCTTCTTCAGGTTGAAGTTGAGAGAGGTTTGGTAGTGTCTTTGAGAAAAAGAAACCATGGTTACTCTACTTTGGGGATAGAAGTAGAGAAACATTCGTCGAAATCCTTATAAGCAATAATTCGACAATAAGTGAATAAAAACCCAAGCAATTGCTAAGGGGACTAGACGTAGGTCAAGCGTTATGGATGAACTTGGATAAACTCATTTGTGCAATATTTTTATCCTTATCTCCTTTTAATTTTTCGCATTCATATTACTTGTATTTATTTTGTAATTTAATTTTAATAATTTTATAATTTTCTGTTAATTGAACTCATAGAACCAATTCACCCATTTCTTGGTTCTATCAATTGTTGGATTTATGGGAGTCCAGCAATCATCTTAGGACTCGCATGTGCGTATGTGCGTATATCAATAGTACTTGACAGCCCAACCTCTTGGTACGTCATGCATGTACTGCGAAGCCCTTCATGGCCGCCCGTATAGACGCAGGGCTATGCGCTATCACTATAAGGAAATAAAGTTGTGCTCTGACTAACAACTATAACATTTGGTCTTGTGCTAAGTGCTTGTTCCAACAAGTGATATCAAAGAGAGGTTGTAGGTTCGAGTCTCCCGAGTTTCGTTGGGGGGAGATAATTAGATTTATGGAAATCCAACAATCACCCTAGCTAGGACTCACATGTGCATATGGGTATACATCAAGGGTGCTTGATAGCCAAACTTGTCGTTGTGCCATGTGTGCATTGTGAAGTCCCTCATGCCCGCCCACAGCACGGTATAGACACAAGGCTATGCACTGCCACTACAAGAAAATAAATTTATTCGCCAATTAATAATTATAACTTTTGACCTAATACTTGATCCAACAGGCATCAAGGTTCATTTTTAGCCCATGAAATTTAAATGGCACTTTGCGAGTGTAACGCCCCTCCCAAGGGAACGCCACATGGTCGATTACAATGCGGAAATAAAATTAGGTGAGTTGAGACCCGGTTCGTTTTAATAAGACGCGTATATTCACTAGATTATAGTTGGGTATTTTAATTGGCGGTTATATTATATATATACTTTTTTTTTTCATTAACCATGTTGACGAGACATCAATGGGAATAAAAGATCAAACAGAAGTAAAACATGCATAGGAATTAACATCTGGCTCATCATATATATATATATATATAAGTTATCAAAACATTTAGTTACAAGCCTGGTACATCAAAAGACAAAGCTATACCTGCCCCCAAAGTATTACATACACATCCCCACTCAGGTATCGAAATTTACCCCACTACAAACAAAACATCGGGCCCCCAAAATAAAATACTTTGGTAGCCTTCGGTAGCTACGAGTAACATCAATCCCTCAAGTGAGGAGGAATCGTGTCGATCCTCTTCGTGGGTCCTCTTCGGGTCGTCCTCAAGGACTTCCTCGGGATCTTCCTCGTGGATCTTCCTCATCATCGAGGAAATCACCATAGGAATAGCAGAGACACGGGACGGGGCTCGAGCCGTAGAACGAAAAGAGTCCTCTCTGAGTGAAGTAACGATCGCCCCACATCTCGCGTATCGGTGGCCGAAACTCCAAACGTAGGCTAATACAAAGCCCGAGTGAAGACAAAGCGATTCGTGGCGCCTCCAGGCTAGTCATATCGAGACATCTCCCGTGTAGACACACACGGCGTCGAACTATAGTTGATATACCAAAGACTCACGCCTCCTAAGAAAGTCGACGTACATCTCCCAAAAATCATCAGTGCGTACGGGGCTCCATAGTCTTCCGTAGTTGCTCACCAAGATAAGGCCAAAACCGGGAAGTTGGGAGCTTCCGGTTCTCACGGTTGTCTTCGATGAGACGCAATGTACGATAAACAGGAATGGAGAGACAGAAGGAAAAAGAGGTAAGACATCCTTCCGTCATTACCAATTATAGCATCAAGAAACTAAATGGCGCAAAGCGCCCACATAGCATTTACAACAACAAGTAATAGTAATAGACATTCAAGAGCGATTATGATCAAGCAAACGTTCCGAGCCTGGTCATAGGTATATCAACAATATATCAATGCCAAACCATAATAATGATAAATGCAAATAATGCACGGACTCTATACACATGAGCCCTCAATAACCAAGATCCTACTCCATGGAGCTAGACACAAAACACTCGGAGAGAATGATCGTGGAGACATGCCGTATCTCGTCGGCCATAAAAACAAGTGCTTTCCGAAAATAATCGGTTATTTTGCGCAACAAGGCTTTATACAAGAAATTCTCACAAGATCTCGATATAGGATCAGCTGTGGCCAGATCGGGATCGTCGGTGCGTTTGCATCGGTTTGTCTCACGGTCCCGTAGGGGCTACCACCGCCCTTTGTGAAACACCCGCGCCCAAATGCCCTCAAGGCCAACTACAGGACCCCACTTGTCTATTCGCACCCGCACTAAGGTGTGTTCAACTCCTAGGCAACTAGGCCTTACGACAGTCCAACGGACAATCACAATGCATACAGACTCTATGCATAATCATGTATGATCATTATTACATACTATTCCATCATATGTCACAATTTGCCAAAGTAAGAATTAATACAGTCAATGGTCTCCCACATGGACCCACAATAGCATAATATTGTCGTTAAATAATTTAATACCTTTTTAAAGTGTATTATGAATTCTTGCTTAGGTTTAGCTTTACTTACAGGGTTTGTCTCTAAAGG
Organism: Ormosia semicastrata; assembly: GCA_029884595.1. NCBI lineage: Eukaryota > Viridiplantae > Streptophyta > Magnoliopsida > Fabales > Fabaceae > Ormosia > Ormosia semicastrata. The sequence continues at coordinate 47,337,174 of JAQQTO010000053.1, read as the reverse complement.
AATTCTCTTAGTTAACTTAAGTCCTCTTAGGTAATTTATTCATATGCCCTTAGAAGGTTATTTTAAGATCTCAAAATCTCACACTCTCATGTTCTTCCCTGTTTATGCATCCCTAAGTAATTTCTAGTCATCCCATTTATTTATAATCAATATTCCTCTATTAGTCCCAAGGTTTTGGGTCCAGGAAACTACACGGTCGAATCACAAATTGAGTCACGATTTCAATTACTAGGTTTTGGGTGATAGGTATACTTTTGAATTTGACAAGGACAATTCGTTTTAGGAATAATTGAAGTTGCCATTCGACGAAGAATAATGTAACAGGAGGAGGAAAGAATGGGAAACACATTTTATAATAGGATTGGTAAGAAATCATTTTCTGTCGGATGGGGGTTCCTTTTGACGAAGATCAAAACTGTCGAACCCTCCAGATGGTCAGGAATAGCCTCAATTCGACGGGTATAGGTGTCGACGTTGGAGAAAATCTCCCAAGTGTCGAACCGACGAACACTGGTCGAAATCTATAATTTCGACGGGTCTGGAGAAATTCATCTACTCGACAGGCATTGTCTCTCAAATTCGACGATTATTAACTTTGGGGCAGCTTCTCCTAAGTGTCCAGGGACTCTATTCGACGGGTTTTGGTCAGAAGATCAATCTCGACGGGCATGATCGGGGTTCATACTCGACGGATTTTGACATTGTGTTTAGCGGTCAAAGATCTAAGCTCGACGGATTCTCACTTTGTGTTTGATGGTCAGAAATCTAAACTCGACGGGTTTTGACATTCGACGGAAATGGTCAGAAGTCTAGACTCGACGAATTTTAACATTTTACTAAGTGATCGAGATATCAGATTCGACAGGTTTGGCCAGAAGCTCATACTCGACGGATTTTGACATTTTACTAAGTAATTAGGATATCAAATTCGACAGGTTTGGCCAGAAGTTCATACTCGACGGGTTTTAACATTTTACTAAGTGATTAGGTTATCACGTTCGACAGGTTTTGGCCATGAGTCCTTACTCGACGAATTTTAACATATCACCAAAAGATCAGGTTATTGTATTCGACGAGTTTGGCCAGATTTCATACTATTACTAATTTCCACATGAAGTTTCCAAATTCTGGGCTCAACATCGTAACTATCCGAGAACAAATTAGAACTCATTCCCTTCAATATTACACATTCCAATACATCCAGTTATATATATATATACATATATACATTCAAAACTCAAACAATCAAATAGCACATATACAATACAAACAACATACAAAAGCGAGAAAGACCCTCAACACAAATCACAGACGTTCCTAAATGCTAAGAGAGGTTGAGGAGGAGTGTCTTCCTCTTACCTTGGAGAAGCACAAAGAAAGGTGCTCCTTTTTTTGGTCGAAATTATGTTTTCAGCTCCCAAGAGATCCTTGAACATTCAAGCTCACCAAAATCGAGAATCAAGTGTTGAAATGGATACCCATGGTCATCAAAATGACAAATGGGTTACGAAAATGAGGAGAGATGAGGAAAAAGCTAAGGACTTTACCTTAAAGTTCCAACCTTTAAACTTCAACCGTGGAGGAAAACGAAGATGAAGAAAATGTAGAACTTTGAAGATGATTCCCTCAGATATGGTGTTTCTCCAAACACGAAATGGTGCTAGGAGTGTGACGGTATTGGAGGATAAAATATGAATGTGGGTGGATGGTGCTGCTGTAAGGAGAAATGGAAAGAGAGAAAGATGAGTGAATAGTGAGTGCTACGTACAGGAGGAGGAAAATGTGTGGATGAAGAATGAATTAAGCCCCTTAATTCAAATGTGCAAAGACACAAAAATGGGAGGAGAGAGAAATAATAAAAAAATGATTCAAAGAAGCTTCCTTGAGAAGCTTTGCACGCTTCTCTACGAAGTGCATAGTAAGCTTGTCTCCTTGATTAAATACCTCGACGGATGATTTATTACACTAGCAGATAAAACCTCAAAAATGTAGACCTCGTAAAATTGTGCCTTGACTCGGGTTTAGTAAGATCCCCGTTGACACGTTGACAGTCCAAGGTTTACCGGCTTCGGGAAAATATTCTATTCTCCCGCTAGCTCCACTCAAGACACACATAAAACGAAGAATATATTAAAATATTCATCATCTCCGAAAATTCCACAAAAATTCTTAAAAATTACAAATATTATAAAATGATCGTTTTTAACAAAATAATAAATTTTCGGGATGTTACAACACTCTCCCTTCTAAAAAGAAATTTCGTCCTCGAAATTTGCATACCTTAGAATAGTCAGGGTATTGCTTTCTCATCTTGTCTTCCAACTCCCGGGTTGCATCTCCAAATCACCTCGTTCCAAATCACTTTCACCAATGCGATCTCCTTGCCTCTTAATTGCTTTATCCTGCTATCCTCGATTCTTATAGGAGACGTCTCATAAGTTAAGTTTTCTTTTAGTTGTACAGTATCTCGGTGCTATGATATGACTTGGGTCGGGAAGGTATTTCCGAAGTTGTGACACATGGAAAACATTATGAATGTTTGAAAGAAAAGGAGGTAAGGATATTTGGTATGCTACAGACCTACACGAGCAATGATTTGGTATGGTCCAAGGAATTTAGGAGTGAGTTTTCTAGATTTTAAAGCCCGGCCCACCCCAGGTCGTAGGTGTGACTTTCGGAATACATGCTCACCTTCCTCAAACTCAAGAGGTTTTCTCCTTCGGTCTCGCATAACTTTTTTGACTCGAGCCGTCCTCATCTTTTCCCGAATCATTTTAACCTTCTCGGTTGTCCGTTGTATAATCTCGGGTCCAATAGTAAGGCGCTCGCCGTCTTGGTACCAACACATAGGTGTTCGACATCGTCGTCCATACGAGCTTCATAGGGTGCCATCCCTATGCTCGAATGATAATCGTTGTTGTAGGTGAATTCTATCAAGGGTAGAATGTCATCCCAACTCCCGCTTGCTCTATGGTGCAAGCTCTAAGCAAATCTTCCAAAGATTGGATTGTTCTCTCCGACCGATCGTCGGTCTCATGGATGATAAGCGTAACTAAGTCGTAATTTTGTCCCCAATGCTTCTTGCAAACTCTCCCGAAATTTGAAGTAAACCTCGGATCTCTATCTCGAAACAATACTTGTAGGCACACCGTGCGATCGACAATCTCTCCAATATAGATCTGAGTCAATCTCTCTAGCTTGTACTTAATGTCGATCGGAAGAAAATGTGCGATTTCGTGAGTCGGTCCACAATTACCCAAATCGAATCATGACCTTTTCTTGTCCTTGGTAATCCGACTACAAAGTCCATTGCAATCTTGTCCCACTTCCATTCCGGAATAGATAACGGTTGCAGGCCCCGCTGGTCTCTGATGTTCCACTTTAGCTTTTTGACAAACCACAAGTAGACACACGTCTAGTAACGTCACTCTTCATTCCGTGCCACCAGAACAACTTCTTCAAGTCTTGATACATCTTCGTCATGCCCGGGTGCATACTCAGTTGGCTTGTGTGAGAATGATTAATGATGTATTCTCTAAGTTCTTGATTCCGAGGGACACAAACTCTCCAATGGAATCTCAAAATTCCATCCGTTCCCTCTGCAAACTCTGTTTCATTTCCTTGCTTCATCTGTTCCCTCACTTCTTGCAAGAATTTATCATTCTTCTGCTCTTTTCTTATGCTGTCCATCAACTCGCTCGAGATGGTAACCATATTCATGCAAATCTTTCCAGGTTCTAACTTCACAAAAGACCATACATCTCTCGAATTGCTCTATTAGATCCTTTTCCTTGATCATCGTAGAGACACGATCATCTTCCTACTTAGAGCGTCTGCGCACAACATTTGCCTTGCCGGATGATGATACGAAGTTGGAAATCGTAATCCTTCAGAATTCTAACCACCTCCGTTGCCTCATGTTCAACTCCTTCGATCATACAAATACTTGAGACTCTTGTGATCACTTTGAAAATGTCAAACGTTGCTCGTAGAGAAAATGCCTCCATATTTTCGTAGCAAAAACTACGGCCTAGCTCCGGTGTCGTGCGTCGGATAATTCTTCTCGTGCACTCGCAACCGCCTTGAAGCATAAGCCACCACTCTTCCATGTTGCATAAGTACGGATCCTAGCCCTTGGTATGAAGCGTCACAAGTACACTTCAAACTGTTCATTCGGATCGGGTAGCACTAACACCGGAGGTAGTCGGTCGATTCTTCAACTCTTGGAAACTTCGCTCACTTGTCGGTCCACTCAAAAGTTTGGTTTTTCCTTGTGAGTTGTGTAAGTGGTCCGGAATCTTGGAGAATCCCTCAATGAACCTCCGGTAATATCCCGCTAAACCCACGAAGCTTCGAATCTCTGTTCTTGACTTCGGCCTTTCCCATCGCAAGATCGCCTCCACTTTCGATGGATCCACAAAGCAATCCCACTCTTTGAGATCACGTGACCTAGAAACTTGACTTCTTCCACCAAAACTCACATTTTGACAGTTTGGCATACAATTCCTTCTCCTTCGAATCGAAGAACTATATTGAGGTGTTCGAAGATGGTCCTCCCGATTTTGAGAGTATACCGAATGTCATCAATGAAGACCACAACGAACTTATCCAAGTAAGGTCGAAAGATTCGGTTCATGTAGTCCATGAAGATAGCTGGTGCATTCTTCACGCCAAACGGCATCACCAAATACTCGTAGTGACCGTATCGGGTGCGAAAAGCAGTCTTGGGCACATCCTCTGTCTTCACTCGTATCGATGATACCCGGATCGCAGATCAATCTTGGAAAACACTTCCGCTCCCTTCGGTTGGTCCATCAAGTCGTCAATCCTCGGGAGTGGATATTTGTTCTTAATCGTCACTTTGTTCACCGCCGATAGTCCACACATAACCTTGAGGTGCCATCCTTCTTGCGAACTAACAAAGACTTGGTGCTCCCCATGGTGACACACTTGGCACGACAAATTGCTTTTCCAAAAGCTCTTCTAGTGTTTCTTTAACTCGGCTAACTCTGTTGGTGCCATCCCATGACGGTGTTATAGACACGGGACCAGCTCCCGTACTAAGTCGATAGCAAACTCTATCTCTCGAGCGGTGGTAAACCGGGCACACTCTCGGGAAAGACTTCGGGAAACTCATTCACCACAGAATTGTGTCCACATCAACCTCGTTCTCGATTTTCAAAGAAGACAAGTAGCATGTATCCGTGAGCTCCTTCTTTCAAGAGAGCTTGAACTCGGTAGCCGTCAAAAATCTAGAATTCTCATTTATGGGAAAAACTATGGTCTTTCTCTCGGGAACAGTCTAACGAGAACATGGTTAGAAGACAACCAATCCATCCCTAGGATAATATCTAATTGGGAAAGAGGTAAACAAATCGGATCGACCAAAAAGGATCGACCTTCAACAATCAATGGACGAGTTTAGACAAACTTTGGTAGTAACTACCGGTTTATCGGTGGGGGTAGAAATAGTTAAGTCAAAAGGTAAGGACGACACGTAGACTCGGTTTTTTGCACACAAATCATACGATATAAAAGAATGGGTTGCCCCGAGTCATACAAATACAGTTAAAAGATTACCTTCTATGATGCCTTCTCCTCAGTATCAAATCTTTGGATTCGGAGGCTTCACCCGCTCATAGTGTAAACTCGTCCTCCGGCTTGCGGTTTCTTGGCCTTCGCAACATTCATTGAAGGTTCGACCTTCGCTTGATTGCGGTCTCTCGTAGATGTGTCCGGGTTTCCCACATCGAAAACAGATAATCCCTTTGATAGGACAATCCCTTGTCGATGATCTTTTCCACACTTCCGGCATTTGGAGGGATATGCCAAGTTTTGGCCGGTCCTGGTTCCCACTAGAACCTCCACTTGAACTTCCACCCATGGCTTGTTGGTGACTTCCCATTGGTCGAGAGTATGGCTTCTTCAGGCGGTTAGCACATGTTATTGCCACCTCTCTCGGAATCTCGCAGCCCAAAGTTTCTATTCCTCATATCTCTAGATTGCTCCAGAGCCTCTACATCACAAAGTATCCGGCGGTTGTGAGAATTCATTGATCCTCAAGGTGATCACGGCTTTCCTCGGTTCGTACCTCAATCCTTCCGTGAATCTTCGGCACTTCCAAGCCTCATCCGGTTGGTTCTCGAAAGTAGGTCGAAAACGTGACAAGTTTTCGAATCTCGGCTGCGTACTCGCTAACGGTCATATTCCCCTGTCGCAGTTGAGGAATTCCGACTCCTTCGCATGCCTTGCACTCGCGAGAAAATACTTGTCCAAGAACTTTTCTTTGAACAACTCCCAAGTAACCTCTCGGTTCGCAGACTTCTAGCATCCTCCGCACTCCGTTCCACCGGTTCTCGGCGTTGCCTACCAAAGCATAAAAGTAGCATAATCCACCTTCTTACCCTCGGCGCAATTCATTCCTTGAAATACCTTCTCCAACTCCTTGATCCACGGACTAGCTTTGTCCTGATCAAATTCTCCTTTAAATTGAGGAGGATTATGGCGTCGAAACTCGCTAAATTCGAGCATCGGCGGTAGCCTCTAACTGTTGAGCGACTCGCTCTTGTTGTTGCGTAACTCTCTCTTCTTTGTTGTGCGGCTTGCTCGGTTGTCGTGCGATGACCTCGGCCATCCTTTGCATCGGCTGTAATAGGCTGCTTTGCCATGTCTTCCCTTCGTGCCATCTCACTTTCTCGTATTCGATTATGCGAAAACACGAGAAAAGTCAGTTGCATTCACTAAGAATACCAAACACTACTCCTTTACGAATACCATTCGAGAGAACACAAAGACAAACAAGACAGACTCAACCACAAGACCCAAAGAAACATAAACCGGGGCTCTGATACCAAAAATGTAACGCCCCTCCCAAGGGAACGCCACATGGTCGATTACAATAAGGAAATAAAATTAGGTGAGTTGAGACCCGGTTCGTTTTAATAAGACGCGTATATTCACTAGATTATAGTTGGGTATTTTAATTGGCGGTTATATTATATATATACTTTTTTTTTTCATTAACCATGTTGACGAGACATCAATGGGAATAAAAGATCAAACAGAAGTAAAACATGCATAGGAATTAACATCGCTCATCATATATATATATATATAAGTTATCAAAACATTTAGTTACAAGCTCCGGTACATCAAAAGACAAAGCTATACACCCCCAAAGTATTACATACACATCCCCACGATATCGAAATTTACATGCCCACTACAAACAAAACATCGGGCCCCCAAAATAAAATACTTGGTAGCCTTCAGTAGCTACGAGTAACATCAATCCCTCAAGTGAGGAGGAATCGTGTCAGGATCCTCTTCAGGGTCCTCTTCGGGGTCGTCCTCAGGGACTTCCTCGGGATCTTCCTCAGGATCTTCCTCATCATCAGAGGAAATCACCATAGGAATAGCAGAGACACGGGACGGGGCCCGAGCTGTAGAACGAAAAGAGTCCTCTATCGGAGTGAAGTAACGATCGCCCCACATCTCGCGTATCGGTAGCTGAAACTCCAAACGTAGGCTAATACAGCAGGTGAAGACAGGCGATTCGTGGCGCCTCCAGGCTAGTGATATCGAGACATCTCCCGTGTAGACACAGCGTTCAGAACTATAGTTGATATACCAGCACTCTGGCCCTCCTAAGAAAGTCAGACGTACATCTCCCAAAAATATGTGCGTACGGGGCTCCATAGTCTTCGTAGTCGCTCAGTCAAGATAAGGCCAAAAACCGGGGAGTTGGGAGCTTCCTTCCTCACGGTTGTCTTCGATGAGACGCAATGTACGGATAAACGGGAATGGAGAGACGGGAAGGAAAAAGAGGTAAGACATCCTTCCGTCATTACCAATTATAGCATCAAGAAACTAAACCAAACGCGCAAAGCGCCCACATAGCATTTACAACAACAAGTAATAGTAATAGACATTCAAGAGCGATTATGATCAAGCAAACGCAGTTCCGAGCGGTCATAGGTATATCAACAATATATCAATGCCAAACCATAATAATGATAAATGCAAATAATGCACGGACTCTATACACATGAGCCCTCAATAACCAAGATCCTACTCCATGGAGCTAGACACAAAACACTCGGAGAGAATGATCGAGGAGACATGCCGGTATCTTGTCGGCCATAAAAACAAGTGCTTTCCGAGAAAATAATCACTATTTTGCGCAACAAGGCTTTATACAAAGCAAGGCATTCTCACAAGATCTCGATATAGGGCCTGTGGCCGGTCGGGATCGTCGGTGCGTTTGCATCGGTTTGTCTCACGGTCCCGGAGGGGCTACCACTGCCCTTTGTGAAACACCCGCGCCCCAAACGCCCTCAAGGCCAACTACGGGACCCCACTTGTCTATTCGCACCCGCACTAAGGTGTGTTCAACTCCTAGGCAACTAGGCCTTACGACAAATTCAACGGACAATCACAATGCATACGGACTCTATGCATAATCATGTATGATCATTATTACATACTATTCCATCATATGTCACAATTTGCCAAAGTAAGAATTAATACGAGTCAATGGTCTCCCACATGGACCCACAATAGCATAATATTGTCGTTAAATAATTTAATACCTTTTTAAAGTGTATTATGAATTCTTGCTTAGGTTTAGCTTTACTTACAGGGTTTGTCTCTAAAGGAATTCTCTTAGTTAACTTAAGTTCTCTTAGGTAATTTATTCATATGCCCTTAGAAGGTTATTTTAAGATCTCAAAATCTCACACTCTCATGTTCTTCCCTGTTTATGCATCCCTAAGTAATTTCTAGTCATCCCATTTATTTATAATCAATATTCCTCTATTAGTCCCAAGGTTTTGGGTCCAGGAAACTACACGGTCGGAATCACAAATTGAGTCACAAATTTCAATTACTAGGTTTTGGGTGATAGGTATACTTTTGAATTTGACAAGGACAATACGTTTTAGGAATAATTGAAGTTGCCATTCGACGAAGAATAATGTAACAGGAGGAGGAAAGAATGGGAAACACATTTTATAATAGGATTGGCAAGAAATCATTTTCTCGTCGGATGGGGGTTACTGTCGGACGAAGATCAAAACGTCGAACCCTCCGGATGGTCGGCAATAGCCTCAATCGACGGGTATAGGTGTCGACGTTGGAGAAAATCTCCCAGTGTCGAACCGACGAACACCGGTCGAAATCTATAATTTCGACGGTCAGGAGAAATTCATCTACTCGACAGGCATTGTCTCTCAAATTCGACGATTATTAACTTTGGGGCGGCTTCTCCTAAGTGTCCAGGGGACTCTATTCGACGGGTTTTGGTCAGAAGATCAATCTCGACGGGCATGATCGGGGTTCATACTCGACGGATTTTGACATTGTGTTTAGCGGTCAAAGATCTAAGCTCGACGGATTCTCACTTTGTGTTTGATGGTCAGAAATCTAAACTCGACGGGTTTTGACATTCGACGGAAATGGTCAGAAGTCTAGACTCGACGGATTTTAACATTTTACTAAGTGATCAAGATATCAGATTCGACAGGTTTGGCCAGAAGCTCATACTCGACCGATTTTGACATTTTACTAAGTAATTAGGATATCAAATTCGACAGGTTTGGCCAGAAGTTCATACTCGACGGGTTTTAACATTTTACTAAGTGATTAGGTTATCACGTTCTACAGGTTTTGGCCATGAGTCCTTACTCGACGGATTTTAACATATCACCAAAAGATCAGGTTATTGTATTCGACGAGTTTAGCCAGATTTCATACTATTACTAATTTCCACATGAAGTTTCCAAATTCTGGGCTCAACATCGTAACTATCCGAGAACAAATTAGAACTCATTCCCTTCAATATTACACATTCCAATACATCCAGTTATATATATATATACATATATACATTCAAAACTCAAACAATTAAATAGCACATATACGATACAAACAACATACAAAAGCAGAAAGACCCTCAACACAAATCACAGACGTTCCTAAATGCTAAGAGAGGTTGAGGAGGAGTGTCTTCCTCTTACCTTGGAGAAGCACAAAGAAAGGTTTGCTCCTTTTTGGTCGAAATTATGTTTTCGGCTCCCAAGAGATCCTTGAACATTCAAGCTCACCAAAATCGAATCAAGTGTTGAAATGGATACCCATGGTCATCAAAATGACAAGGTGGGTTACGAAAATGAGGAGAGATGAGGAAAAAGCTAAGGACTTTACCTTAAAGTTCCAACCTTTAAACTTCAACCGTGGAGGAAAACGAAGATGAAGAAAATGTAGAACTTTGAAGATGATTCCCTCGATATGGTGTTTCTCCAAACACGAAATGGTGCTAGGAGTGTGACGGTATTGGAGGATAAAATATGAATGTGGGTGGATGGTGTTCTTTGTAAGGAGAAATGGAAAGAGAGAAAGATGAGTGAATAGTGAGTGCTACGTACGGGAGGAGGAAAATGTGTGGATGAAGAATGAATTAAGTCCCTTAATTCAAATGTGCAACACAAAAATGGGAGGAGAGAGAAATAATAAAAAAATGATTCAAAGAAGCTTCCTTGAGAAGCTTCGCACGCTTCTCTACGAAGTGCATAGTAAGCTTGTCTCCTTGATTAAATACCTCGACGATGATTTATTACACTAGCGAGATAAAACCTCAAAAATGTAGACCTCGTAATCGCGTACTGGGGACTCGGGTTTAGTAAGATCCCCCGTTGACAGTCCAAGGTTTACCAGTTTCAGGGAAAATATTCTATTCTCCCGGCTCCACTCAGCACACACATAAAACGAAGAATATATTAAAATATTCATCATCTCCAGAAAATTCCACAAAAATTCTTAAAAATTACAAATATTATAAAATGATCGTTTTTAACAAAATAATAAATTTTCGGGATGTTACAGCGAGCTTTTGTATCTTCATGCTTGTGATAAGAGGCTCTATTTTAGGTAATTAATCACTCATGTCAAGCAACATTCCCACGTTGCAAAGACTTTGGGTTAAAGACCAATAAGGGCTAGACATAATGGTAAGTGAGCTATACTTTTAAGGGAGAACTATAGTTTGAATCTTAGAGTAAACATTTGTTGGGATGACCTCTTGTTTAGTAATAAATCACAATTATGATTATATGATTAGTCTCACAATAATACTTGTGAAAATACTTCAATCAAAGACCCAAAAAAAATTATATTAATACCTCTACTGAGGGCTCCCAATAGGACACAAAATATGGCTACGATTTGTGTGCATTATTAGTAAATCATCAAGTAATCGTAAGAGATAAATTAAAGGGTTGAATTAAAGGAATGAGGATCACCTGTCTCCATTCTCTATCCCCTTCTCTGTCTCTCTATTTAAATTCTGACAAGTGTTCTAAACTTAATTACATGTTCTTTTCTTATTTAATTTATTTTACACTTGTTAAAATTTAAATGGAGAGACAGGGAAGGAGACAGAAAATAGGGACAAGTGATCTCCATCCGAATTAAAGATGGAAGTGTTTGAATTTCAGTTTTGACTAGGGTGTCATTTAGGACGACGGTGAAAGTAATTTTTCTTTAATTAATGAGAAGAAAATTATGTTGAACAGAAACTACACAAGGATGTGAAAGACAATCTAAGAAACATGCAATTTTTTTTCTTCCAAAAATAGAAACAAATCATGTGATTGTTATACTAGTGAGAAGAAAAATATAATCCAAAATAATCTAATTAAACCAAATACTAGTATGAAAGGAATATCAATCTGTTATTTCAAAAGCCTATCAAACTAATATGAAATGACGAACACTACAAAATCATGTAAATTACGACAGTTTTAATATTACAGTTCTAAAAAATTATCGTAATATATAATATAATATACCAGTTACACACTTATCATATTTTATAAATAAAAAATAACAGTTAAATGTATAAAACAATGGTATCAACTGCCATTATTTTTATTTTTTTTAATTAAAATATTTTAAAAAAAATTTAGATTTTCACTTCCCTCTCAGATCAAAAAATTCCCTCACACTCTCTTATCCTCTCTCTTGCGCTCTCCTTCTCATTCTCACACTTTCTCTGTCGCGCTCTCCCTCTTACTCTCTCGCCCTCCCCCTCTCACTTTCGCTGCACTATTTGAAACCCAAAGCTGCAAGTCCAGATCTGCGACGCAGGTCCAGCTCTCTCGCTGCCTCCTTCTTGACCAAAACCCCCTTTGTTCTCGCTGTCGCAGGTCCAGATCTGTGATGCACCGCGCGCAACCGTGACCCAAAGTCCCAACCACTATTTTTCTTACCTAAATAGAGGTCTATTTTTCTTTCCCAGCCACTATGCTATTATTATTTGTTGTTCTCTTTTGTTATGCTCTGTTGTTGTTCTCTTTTGCTGCTTTTGATTCTTGTGTTGTTTTTCTTTTCTTTTCTTTTCTTTTGCTCATTCGATTGGTGCCTTTTTTTTGGTTGTTTATTTGAGTCTCTGTTTGAGCATTGTTTGTTAATGTGTTTGGGTTGTTATTAGATTGAATCATGTATGCATACTATTTTTTTATTTCGAATGGATGTGTAAATTGGGCTTTGTGTTTCTGAAATATGGTAGTAGGTAGTTGTATCAGTAAAAGAACTTGTTCTGCCAGTACTTTTGACCATTTTACTAACCTAATTGACGACGTTATTACAAAATTTTTACCAATGACTTATAATATGGCTCATTTTCAATGTAGTGGCTACGTATAAAATAATTTACGGCTGATACTATGGGTGATTAGGTTTAGGTTGAACATTCCCCTTTTGTAATTCGTAATGTTGCTCTGCTTGATGTATTGACTTGTTCCAGTTGTTTCAATGTATGGCCACGTTTTGATTGTTAAAAAAAAAATCATGGTAAAGATATTCTTAAATCAACATTAATTGAGACTAAATTATTCTTTAAGTGATTTTATCACTTATAAGTGATCTCGCCTGTTACATATGTCAATAAGCATAAAAAGAACTTAATTTCATCCATTAGTTTGTCAAAAAATTTAAGAAAAATCTTTTAATTAAAAACTTATTTAATACAAAATAAATTAATGCAAACAAGCATCAAATAATATTATAACAGGTCCTAAGGATTCAATTTCTTCTTGGATTCCAAGGATTTATTCTCTTGTTTTGGAATACCAAGCTGCTCTCTCTACTAGGGACACTTCTCTTGATAGAGTTCCAGTTTGTCATGCTGTAAATGTTGCCGGTAACCCCTGCAACTTGTTGGACTAATGGAATGTAGATGGCTCCTGTTTTGCTAGTAGGCAAAGTGCATCGTGCGGGGGTGTTGCTAGGAATGAGATTGGAGGGTATATGCATGGTTTTGCAGCTAATTTGGGAAATAATACCATCACAGTGGCTGAGCTTCAAGGTATTCTTATTGCCGTGAAGATTGCTTTTTTGTCTTATTTTTAATTCTATTGCATTGAGAAAACCTATCTATGTGATTTTATTTTATTTTTTGGGTATCCATCTTTGTGATTTTCTATTTATCAAGTTATCAGACAAGATATTTTTTTTTTTGAAAAAAAAAGAAAGCTCATTATGCTGTAAAAATAATACATGCATTATGAAAATATTTTTACGCTGAAGGAGACAAGAATGATAGGGAAAGTATGATTTAAATAAAACCTGATTAGATAGAAAATAACTTTGTGTTGGATTTATTTTGATCTAGTTTTGACTTAACAATCAGTCGTATTAGAACCGACTCTCCAAAGTTTGAGTGATCACCAAATACAAAATTTTAAAACTAATTCCATTGTACCCTTTAGGCATGTTAAATTATTATGGTAAAGGGTGGAAGCCCTTGTGTTGCTCATTTTATTCATGGTTCTGATGGATTGCGGTATATCTTCCTACCTCTACCTAAAGCTAAAAATTTTGATAAGAGTTCTAAGTTTTCGGTGGAGAAGATCTCTGAATAGCTTGTTGAAGTATTCATGCTAGCACTTGGATCACTGACAAACTTAGGTTGAATAATTTGTGCTATAAATTAAGGGATAGATACTTAAACTTAGTTCTAAGAGATTGTTATACAACTATTAAGGGATAGTTACTTAAACTCAAGTCTTCAGAACATTCTGGTGTTGGTTGTTCTATTGAGCTCCTGCATTTCTTCTTCTGTGGAATCCACTTATAAAGGCCACCTTAGTTGTACTACTATTAGAGGTAGTTACTTAAATTCAAGTCACTGTTTTGTACACAACTCAACTAAATTTCTTTTTTTAAAAACTATTGTTGCTTCATTTATTCTCTTCTTTCTTCTTTTTTCCTGCAATATACATTGAGGTTATATGAATCTTTCCAACATAAAAAATTTAAGTCCTGTAAAGTTAAATAACATCTTCTCTTCTAGTGTAGCTATTTTTAATGGTTCTGAGTAATTAACTAATTTTATGAATGACAAATTATCTCTTTTAGCAAATTTAAGTCTTTTAAAGTTAAATAACATCTTCTCTTGCTGATGAGATTTAAATATTCTATTTTTAAAGATTTGGGTAGATAAAATAGCTTAATGAACCTATGGAGTTTAGACTTACGGAGTGGAATACTGGGGCCTTGCTAACAAGGATTGAGGTCCTTGCCATTGACTTGAATATTTATGGTCATGTAGCACTTGATTAAATGTTTATCACTTCTTGAATTTGGCTGTGCAGGGTTTGCAAGCTTTTCTACCCAAAGCTGAGCTTATGCAATTTCATATTCTTGATCTAGTAATCTTTGTTTTCTTCTGATCCATGTGTTGGACTATGTGCTTTCTCATCTGGGTTTCATTTGCTTTGTTGTGAATTTGATTTTTTCCTTTTTTTGGTAGTATGGAGTAGGGACCTTGAATTGATTGTGTTTTCTATGAACACTTTTTACTGTTGATACACTTTTGTTGAGCTAAGATAGAAAAAATTTTAATACCAACTTTGGTTTCTGAAAGGCTTTGTGTAGGTTGGCCTAAAAAAATCCAATTCTTGGATGAAACTTTCTGAGTTTGATTAAAAACCCCTTAGGCATGTGATCTTGATATGTTATTCTGGTTATATTATAAATGGTATTGCTTTGATCTTTGTTCGTTGGATGACATTTCAAATTTGAAAGAATAAGATTGTTTTGCTTTGACCTTGCTTTCAAGATATTAAAGCGATTGGTTAAGGAAAAAATAGCACTGGATATTGCTTTAATTTCCAAAATTATATAAGAAAAAAAGAATGGCTTTGTCCTTTATCGAATTTTTTATCTTCTGATTAAATATGTTGCATTTTTTTCTGTTCTGACAGAGAATTACTGAACAAGCTGGCGTTGTTCTCTTACTTGATCCAAAGCCAATAGAGGTACTATAATGCTTTAGTTTACAGTATTTCTTATCCTATGATAATTATACTAATTGTTTTGGTTTTTGCTCTGACAAGGTGACTAGAATGGTGCAGGATGCCACACCAATTACAAGTTTCTGGACTTGCCTTTGTCATGAATCATGACAACATGTGTCTTATTGACTTCCTATATTACTAAGTTGATGAAATATCATTGGCTTTTTAGTACAAAGAGCATGAGGGAAGATGGAGGCTTTGAGGTAATAAAGAAGGCAATTTTGAATCGATCGCTTCGCCACCGGGACCATATTAGTGCATATGGAGAAGGAAATGAGAGATGGTTGACAGGAAAGCATGAGACAGCCAACATTAACACATTTTCTTGGGTACTGTTTCAAAATTGTCAATACCTATTCTGGTTAAAGTTTAACAGGGTGATCAAGCATTAATTTTGTTTTCTTGTTTGAAACATCATAATAAAATTGAACTTGCAGGGAGTGGCTAACCGTGGTTGTGATTTGTTAATAATTTCAGCTCTTAAATGTTTTTTGTTTGATCTAATTGGACTCCATATGTGTTCAATTGTTGACATTTAGTTAAGTTTCTGATTTAGAGTTGTTTTTGGATGTTTATTGTGAAACTATGCTTAAATGTGGTTATAAACACTCATAAATGTAGTGTGATTTTTAGGAGATCTATGAGTGATGGAGTCCATTGACATTGAACCATTGAGAAGAGAGTTAAAGACTCAAGGAAATCAGTATCAACTCCTAGAAGCAAAGGAAGAAGGGCATTCATGAAGAATCAAGGTTGGATTTGAAGAAAGTGATCAACATGGCCCGTGTCAAATGACACGGGGTAGGCTGTGTACGTCTCTGACTTCACAAGGAAAATCAGTTTTCAGCCTTTATCGACAACACGGCCCGTGTCACATGACACGGGTTAGGCCGTGTTCTTCTCTGACTTTGAAATCAGTTGAAATTATGTTACTAGATTCAGACACGGGTTAGGCCGTGTCATATGACACGGCCTGTGTCGTCGCACCAGAAAGTTAAATTCATATTTTAATGCTATTTTAGGTATCCAAATTTATAAATAGGGTTGTTTAGAGTCCTTAAAGGAGCTCTGAACAGAGAGTCGTCAAGGAAACTGAGGGAAACACAGACCAAGAAGAGGAAGGATTCGATTAAGGATTGGAGACTCGGATTCGAGCGATCAAAGATCAATCACTCTCAAGCCTTGGAAACTAGTTTGATCTTTAGTTTTTCTTTTCTTCTTTTGTTCTGAATAATGTTTTTCTTTAATTCTTCTTTGGTTTTTGAATTTGCCATGTGTGGCTAAACTCCTTGATTGGTTAAGGGAAGATGAAACTCTAGTTTTGATTATGTGAATCTTGCATACTTCTTTATATCAATACAATTATGTTTTTATTCATATGTTTCTATTCTTGAATCAATATAAAGGTCTTTATATTCTTGGCAAACTTCGAGAGTAGTAAAACTAGGATTGCTATGCGCGGTTGCGGTGGTATGACTAGTGAGACATATGATCTAAGTAATTTAATCCCGGTGTGTGATTAGATCTTAGTGTGGTTGGTTTTTTAATTTTTAATGCAATCATTAGGTAGGTGTAAGGGCGGTTGCTTTACAAATAACTAATGGTTAGGATTTGATTTGAGCGGTTGCTGAATTAAGCGAAACTTAAGGAAGACAAGGGATTTATCTCTCAATCACATAAGAATATAATTGATCATGTTGGTATAAAGAGTATGTAAGTTAGCATAATCATATAAATCTAGTGGTGGATTCCATCTCTTAACCAATATCTTTAATTTGGTAATTTAATTTGTGTTTACTGTTTTGGTTTAAGGTTAATTTCTTTTGTTAGTTTTAATTAATAAAACCCTCCTTTTTACTTTTTACTGTTTTATTGTTCATTAGAGTTTAATTTAAGAATTGGATTGATAGTGTCAATTGAATTGGTTCTCTGTGGATCGACTATTGCTTACTATAACTTGTTGCAAGGTTTTTATATTTTTTGTGGAACTTGTCAACTATTTTTTATATTAATTTTTAATCATATTCTACACCACACTAGGTTGCTCAATCCGTGTGGCAAGAGACACAGAAGAATGGCAAAGGTATAAACATTTAGACTTCTTATTTTGTCTGCATATGAAAGACTGATAAGCATCATCTAACTTTAGCATGTTGTGCTTGACAGAAGTTGCTACGTCAAATAGTATTGCAATTAGTTATTCAAGAATCACATTCTATATTTCTACCCTTTCGTATGATTCTTCACTAATCCAATTTCCCACCTAGCATGATATGTACATCTAATTGTAATTTCTATGGGCCTTCAGTTGCCACAGGAAATCAAATTCCCTTTTTGATTTAGTATTAAGAACCTACTTGTCCAATTAAGTGTTAAGATCTTTTAGTTTGATGTTGAATTGCTTCCAGGATATGTAGTGTTGTTGAATTACATGAAACAATTTTGATGTTATCATCACTGCTGATGCATATCTTATAATATTGTGTATGTTGCCAGATATACGGGTTTTACGAGTATATCTAATTCCAACAATTATTTTTTGTTTTCTGATCATCCCCCCCCCCCCCCCCCGCGACACACAAAAGAAGAAGAGTTTCTCATAGTAAGGGGGATTAATGCATTCTTTGGTCTATTGCTTTAAGATTCTGAATTTGGTAGACTGAGTGATGACTTTAAGTCTCATTGCTTCTATGTGATCCAAAGTCTCATTGCTTTCGGGTGTTTTTTTTTTTTGTTAGTTTTAAGTAAATTATGATAATTTTAACTGTCATTTTATGCAAAAACTAAACCAGGCTAGTTTTTTTGTTGGTTTTATATAAATTATGACAGTTCTAACTGACATAATTTACATAAACTAAACCAGACTTTTTTTTGGTTGGTTTTATGAAAATTATGGTAGTTCTAACCGCTGTTTTATGTAAAAACTAAACTGTCATTTTATACATGATAAAATTGTGGCGATTAATGGAAAACTACCGTATTATATCGAACGGCAGAGATAATTGCGTCAATTTTAAAAACTATTATTGAGACAAAAAATGACAGTTAAAATTGTCATAATTTGCAAAAATAACTATCATTTAAAACCTTTTTTTTTGTAGTATATGGTAAATATAGTTTGACAGACTAGTATTACAGATATTCCTCACTAACATAAGAATAGGTGATTGAATTTCTTTTATAATTTATGTAAAAAAATGATTGAAATTCTTTAAGCTACACCTTTCAATACCTGTGTAATTTCTGAGGCAAAAGTCGGTGAAACTAACATTACTGGACGAATATATGTTAAGTTAACGATTGTATCTGCACGCGCAGGAAGGCAGTGAGAACCCAATCCCTAATGCAGTTAGAATGACTTGTATTAAAGTCAAAATGTAGGTAAAATGCTTTCTCACATATATTGAAGAAAGCTGATACGTACAAAGAACTTCTATAATACCTTTACCTACCAGCAATAAAATAACTTCTATACATTGTAAAGAAAATATAATCGAAATCCTTTTCCTAGCAAGGCAACTTTGTTTACTTATTTTTGGCTTTGAACAAGGTATTTCCACTGTCTTGAGGTTAATTTTTGGGTCAGAAGTGATAGTTAGGTAAAAAAAATTTAAAATGATGATTTCAAAATTTGAACCTTTTACAGAAAAAAATTAAATCATAAATATAATGTAAAAAAAAAACCATAAAATATCCATTAAATATGGGTAGTATAAATCTAGTAGATTTTGGATGAGCATCGATAATGATTTCTTATAGCAGCTGCCTCGTCTTATTGGGATTAAGTCTTAAGTTTCAAACCGATATTTGAAAAGAATGATAAATTGGACAAGCTCAAAATGTTTGAATGGTTGTTCTCCCCTAAAACAGCCAGGTATCAGTCACCATCTCAAAAACTTTATTGTTTAACGTTTCACCTCAAACAAAAGCTTGACCTACATGCATGTTTTATATGAATTTTTGTGCATTTTTATGGTCATTAAGCTCACATCCGTCATGATTATGAATTGTGACCCAAAATTGTCCCTTGACTAGTGTGAAAACTCCATTGGTTAACACACATGTAACGATGTGCCAAAAATGCCACACGACTAACTCATCAAATGTAGATAAGTAACTCCCAATTTGAGAAATTTTAAGCCCCTGATGTATTACGCGGTCATGAATCTTGGTTATATTAAAATATGCTACACACAATTTTTGTTAAGTGTGAACCCAACTTATATAACAGCAACTTCATTAACCAATCAATATCTATATCTATTACTTTTTGCAGCTGTCGCTGGTATGATATGAAGAGAGAAACACCTCGGCAAGACCGTTAGCTAGGGACTCTAGATCCTTTTTTTTTTTAAATGAGATTTATCTATTTTTCTTTCTTACTTTCTTTCTATATTATTATTATTATTATTATTATTATTATTATTATTATTATTATTATTATTATTATTATTATTATTATTATTATTATTGTTGTTGTTGTTGTTGTTGTTTTGGACCGTGATCTGGGATTCTGCTCGGAAGGGTCAACTCGACATACACCCTATCGGACTCCTCCATTAGTACCCTGAAAGCTCTGCAAGATCTCAAACTACGGAACTATGACGAGGATCAGTGAGTCAGCGCAGACTTTTGTAATTGTCGATCTGGATCTCACTAGTTCTGTAACCTCTCCTCTCAATAAATGACCGTAATGTCCACATTCTAATAATACCTACATTGAATGTCATGATTCCAATCATGCTCCATAAAGACCAGGTTAAGTAAACCTAAGAAGGTAATGGTTATTTGATTATTGACACGACTAGTGCAAAGCCTGACTTGAGCGTTGGAGTCTTTTTGCAGGTACCACCCGCTCCGGTTCAATAGGCTCGACAGTGGCTGCGCTAGGAGGAAACCACCACTAACACACCTTAACAGGTATCCATCTGAATCCATTCAGAACATTTGGCGCCGTCTGTGGAAACTGGTAAATTTCTATTCCCACGTCAATTATGGTGAGCACGAGACAAAACTAAAGGAGAGGAAGTACTGCGCATACTGCCCTTACTCATGGACAGGGCCCAGTGGCTCGGCGTGACCCTCCTTCTGTTGCACCACCGGAAACCTCTGCCGCTAGAAGCAAGCCTGTCTTGGTAGAGACACTGTACAAGGGACGCGAGACCTCGGCTTCAGCTGAAAGCCCTGCCCCCTCGCGAAGGTTTTCTGTCCGGGATAGGCTTGTCTTCCCCCTCGCTGGTAGAGAGAATACCACAAATCAAGGGACAAGGATCCCAGCACACGCTCGCCTGGGAATTTCAAATGTGCAAGCAGACCATGTGTCTCATTATGAGGACAACTCGCAATCCGCAATGGCAAGGAATGAACTTCGAGAACTACTACGTCAACAAAATGCATTGATAGATAACCAACGACGTCAGTTGGAAGAGCAACACTGTCATTTGGACAATTTAGAAAGATCTACGCGAGCTGACAATGAGGGTGGAGAGCGAATCGCAATTCAGAGAGAAGCCCATCGTGCCGGCACCGGGATCATTGGAAACAATGACCCGGCCCCTGGCCGCTAGCAGCAATTCTCCAATGCTTTAATTGCGTACAGGGTCCCGAGGAACTTCAAGCCTCCAAGTAACTTGGAGCCTTATGATGGGACCACAGATTCGCAGGAGCATTTGGATGCCTACACACAGTCTATGCAGCTTTAAGGGTACACCCCGGAACTGCTGTGTCGTGCTTTCCCTCTCTTTTTGAAGAAGGATGCTCTCCGCTGGTTCATTACTTTACGAACAAAAATCACGGGATGGGGGGACCTCACACAACGTTTCTTATTACATTATATTACTGCCAAGGAACGACCGAAGTCGATCGATTCTCTTTTTGGAATTCGCCAAGGAAGCAATGAATCCTTGCGCGAATACATTAAGAGATTCGACCATGCCTGTGTGGGAATAAAAAGCCTCGATGACAGGATAGCCCTTCATTATGCTAGAAACGGTCTACAGACTGATTCAGACTTCTTTCGGTCACTTGCTAAAAGGAAGCCGACTAGTTTAGATGAGTTCCACTTACGGGTAGACAAGTATGTCGAACTGGAGGAGATTACCAAGGCTAAGGAGAGCTTGGAAAAAGGTGAACCCGTTCACCAGAAAAAGAATCAAAACTCAAATCAACCCCGGGATTCCCCCAAGAGTGAACGGTATATACCTAGGTATTCTGAATATACTCCTTTAAACACCCCTCGAGAAACAATCTTGAAGGAGGTCCTTCAAACAGAGTTCTAGGATATCAAAAGGCCACCACCTGTGAAGAAACAATCCTAGAGGGATCATTCGAAGCATTGCAGGTGGCACAATAGTTACGACCACGAAATTGAAGATTGTTATCAGCTTCGAGATGTTATTGAGTCCTTGATCAAAGAGGGATGATTGCAGAAGTACATTAGCGGTTTCTGAGGTAATGAAGACCGCGGAAGACGAAGGGATCGGAGACGAAGCCACAGCCCACGGCAGAGTCCAACCAAATGTCAGAAAAGAACCTAGAGCCCACCCAGGAAATCCCAGACGCCACCTCGCCGCGATGAAGAGAGACAGGATCAGAACCGGGATACTCAAGGTGGAGGATACCAGAAAGACAGACTTATCCATACCATCTCTAGAGGGTTCGCTGGAGGGGGATTGTCAAATAATTCCAGGAAGAAGGCACTCCGGACAGTGGTCTTGAGCGTATCTAGTTCTTCACGAAGACCACATATCCAAGACAATGATGCACCACCCATTTCCTTCTCTGAAAAAGACTACGATGATATTATCCGAGATCATGATGACCCACTAGTGATATCTAGAATAATATCCAACGCCGAAGTCTGTCGTATCTTTGTGGACCAGGGGAGTTCGGCAGATATCATGTTCATAGACACCTTTGAAAGGCTGGAGTTCCCTTTGTCTACATTGACACTATACGAAGGTGAACTTACTGGTTTCTCCGGAGAGAAGGTCACCTCGGTGGGATATTTTGAAACTTTCCTAACCTTGGGTGACGACAGCACGTACAGAATCGTCAAGGTGAGATTCTTGGTTATGGATTGTCCCTCGGCTTACAACATTATTTTGGGCTGTCCTACGTTGAATGGCATTGCCGCTGTAGTCTCCACAGCCCACCAAGCCATGAAATTCCTTAACTGGGATAATAAAGTGGTCACGGTCAAAGGTGATTAGATTGCAGTCCGCAAATGTTACAATGAAAGTTTAAAAATCAGTAGGGCCTCCAGAAAAAGGAAGGCGCGCACATCCACCCCAACCCACCACCAAGTCAACATTTTAATGACTGAATTGGATTCGCGTGAGGAAATCCGAGGCACTAGATCCCAGCCCGAAGGAGAATTAATTCTATTACAGCTTGGTGATAAGCCCAATCAAATCACCAAGATAGGGGCAAACCTTTACAAACAAGAGAAGACTCAGTTGGTAAATCTTTTGCAAGAGAATAAGGATCTTTTTGCCTGGACACTGATATGCTTGGAATTGACCTCGCTTTCATTTGCCATCGTTTATCCATTAAATGAGATGCAAAATCAGTCTCCCAGAAGAAAAGGAAAGTTGGCCCAGAGAGGCAGCAGGTTAATGAGGAGCAAGTCAAAGAGCTCCTAAACACCGGATTCATTGGGGAGATCTCATATACCACGTTGCTCTCGAATGTTGTCTTGGTAAAAAAATCCAACGGCAAGTAGAGGATATGTATGGATTATACCGACTTAAACAAAGCATGCCCTAAAGATCTATACCCTCTCCCAAACGTGGACAAGCTGGTTGATAGCTCTTCTTATTTTTGGCTAATATCCTTCATGGATGCTTACTCCAGGTACAATCAGATTCTGATGTACCCCGGGGATGAAGATAAAACCGCCTTCAACATTGAAAGGGCAAGTTATTACTACAAAGTAATGCCTTTTAGTTTGAAAAATGTCAGAGCTACTTATCAGAAAATGATGAATAGGGTCTTTGAAGATCATATAGGAAGAATGCTAGAGGTCTACATTGATGATATGATAGTCAAGACCCCGTCGTCAGGATCACACACATCAGATCTCGAAGAAGTGTTTATGCAGCTTAGGAAGCACAATATGATGCTTAATCCGAAAAAGTGTGCATTCAGAGTCTAGGCTGGAAAGTTTCTAGGGTTCATGCTGACACACCGGGGGATCGAGGTAAACCCCGACAAGTGTAAGGTTGTTCTTGATATGCACAGTCCCCGAAGTGTGAAAGAAGTACAGTAGTTAAATGGGTAGATCACGGCTCTTACATGATTCCTAGCTAGAGCTGCTCACAAATCCCTCTCACTTTTCAAATTATTGAAAAATGGGACAGGATTTGAGTAGACTCAGGAGTGCGAGGACGCGTTCACTTCTTTAAAAAATATATTGTCATCCCCTCCCATCCTCATAAGAACTGAGCCAGGAGAAACGCTGTACGTGTACCTCTCTGTTCACGAGGAAGCCGTTAGTTCAGTACTTATCAAAGAAACCAGGGACGTCCAGAAGCCGATTTATTTTGTGAGTAAGGTATTGCAAGGCCCCGAGCTCCGGTACCAAAAAATCGAGAAGGTTGCATTTGCATTTGTCATCGCAGCCAGAAGATTAAGACAATATTTCCAATGTCATCCGGTTGTGATAAGGACAGATCATCTTATCCGATAGAAATTGCACAAATTGGACTTAGCAGGGAGGATGATTGCCTGGTCCATTGAACTCTCCAAGTTTGCGATCACCTATGAACCTAGAGTAGTAATCAAGGCACAAGCACTCCCGGACTTTCTAACTGAACTAACTTTGGAAACCAATAGAACTGAGAAAACACAATGGACCGTGTTTGTTGATGGGTCCTCGAACCCAAAACGAAGTGGCGCCGGGGTAATATTAGAAAACCCTGAGGGAGTTATCATAGAAAACTCCCTCAGGTTCGATTTCCCTACATCGAACAATCAAGCTGAATATGAAGCGTGCATTGCCAGACTGACAATGGCTAGAGACTTGGGGGCCACCAAACTTAAACTTTGTAGCGATTCCTAACTTATGACCTCCCAGATCTGAGGTGATTATCAAGCTAAAAAAGCCACTCCTACAGAGATATTTGGAAAAAGTAAATTAACTTCTCTCGAGTTTTCAGTCGGTACAGCTAGAGCACATCCCAAGGGAGCATAACTCTAAGGCTGACCTCTTGTCCAAACTGGCCAGCACTAAGAGCCCAGGGAATAACCGCTCAGTAATCCAGTAGATCATCCCACAACCCTCAATTACCGACATGACAATCTTCTAGGT
This sequence comes from Ormosia semicastrata, assembly GCA_029884595.1. NCBI lineage: Eukaryota > Viridiplantae > Streptophyta > Magnoliopsida > Fabales > Fabaceae > Ormosia > Ormosia semicastrata. The sequence goes on along the minus strand of JAQQTO010000053.1, from coordinate 47,312,508 downwards.
TAGCAGACAAGAGCGCAACTGGATTACACCGTTGGTAGAATATTTACAGTCTGACAGTCTCCCCGACGACCCCGAAGGAAGCTTCCAAATTGAAGAAAACTGCGTTCAGGTATACCATCTATAACGGACAGCTTTACCGACGTAGATTTTCCTTACCTCTCCTTAAATGCCTTACTCTAAAAGAGGCTGAATATGTCTTGGCCGAGGTCCATGAAGGAAGTTGTGGACACATCTGGGAGGGAAGGCCCTAGCTTTAAAGGCTCTAAGGGTGGGTAACTACTGGCCAACGATGGAAGCAGACTCTCTTACGCATGTTCAAATATGCGACAAATGCCAACAGCACTCGGACCACTACCATGCCCCACTAGAAGAACTTTCCACGATGTCCATACCCTGGCTTTTCTATCAATGGGGGATGGACATCTTAGGTCCGTTCCCTCAAGCTCCCGGGCAGTTGAAGTTTTTGGTTGTGGCTGTGGATTACTTTAGCAAGTGGATTGAGGCAGAGCCCGTGGTCACCATCACCTCGGCTCGAGTTCAGAAATTTACTTGGCGTTACATTATTACCAGATTCAGGTTCCCTGAGTCAATTGTGACAGATAATGGGACGCAGTTTAAAGATAAAGGGTTCGAAGAACTACTTTTCGAGTTAAAGATAAAGCATCATTGTAGTGCCGTTGAGAACCCCAGGACGAACGGGCAAGCCGAAGCCGCAAACCGGATCATCGTCCGTGGATTGAAGAGAAGGCTAGATGAAGCAAAAGGGAACTGGGCCGAGCAGTTAGACCATGTCCTGTGGGCCTACCGAACTACTCCTCACTCCTCAACGGGTGAGACTCCCTTCAAACTCACATTTGGTTATGAAGCCATAATCCCGGTGGAAATTGGAGAACTAAGCTGGCGTCCTCAGAACTTCTAGCATGATGATAACTCCGGGTTAATCAGGGAAGACTTGGACCTGTTGGAGGAAATGAGACGCATCGCCCACATATGCGATGCCGCGATCAAGTAGAGAACGACATCCTGGTATAACTCGAAGCTCATTCCAAGAATATTCCAACCGGATGACTTAGTACTCCGCAGGGTTGATGTCGGCGGTAGGAATACCTCCTAGGGGAAACTAGCCCTTAATTGGGAAGGCCTCTACCGTATCGTAATCAGTACTGGCAAAAGAGCTTATACTCTAGAAACTTTGACAGGGAAGCCGGTAAAAACTTTTTGGAACGCAGACAAACTTAGAAAGTACTATAGCTGAGTGCCTTTTTAGGCCTAGTCTCCTAGTTTACTTTGTTTGATCTGCCCCAATTGTTATGGAAAGCACATTGTGTGATATTCAATAAAGTAAGTGTTATGCATTTTCTACTCAAGTTTTCAAGCTTTCGAGATATATTGTGATATCTCGAGACTTCATGGTATCAACCGAGAGTTGTCTTGTGCTAGATAGGTCGTGCAATAGAAAAATCCTACATTGAGAAAATTCTAGCACCAAACCATAAGCACAAAAAGACCCCAGGAAGGACCAGTCTTTTAAACCAACGTCGCGCAGTATCCTAAAAAACCAAACTGGTAACGGACCGTGGACAAGGTTTCCTACCTTTGGCATGGTTCTTAAAAATGTCAGACTAATCTGGACATCGGATCCTAAGCCAATGTTCAAATAGTTTATTACAAAGAATAAAGAATATTGCATCCTAAAATAAACGAGAACGAAGGTAATTAATAAAACCTCAAATCCGGGGTAATACTTTTACAAAAAATCTGGGGTAACAAAAAACCCTAAACCCCATGCAGGGGGTTCAAAAAAAAAAATCTAAACTGCAGCAGAGTCCGGACCGCGGACGTTAGCAGAAGAATCTTCAGTAGCCAAGTTTGAAGAGGCAACCCGGGGAGCTACAAGGGATCCTTCTCGAATCACCTTCCTGGAGTCAAGCCCGTCTAAGACCAAGGCAACCACGGGATTGAAGTGTTGAACTTGGCTAACAATGTTGCAGAATTGATCTTCCTTTATCTTGGTACACAGGGCTATCAATTGGTTGATGTTGGCCTATAGGGAGGCAATTTTAGCCTCACACCACTGGGACTTGGCACGAGAATCATCGCTCTCAGTTCGGAGTGCGGCAATCTACTTCTGCTGCTCGGCCAGAGTGGCCTCTTTTGCCTTACCGGCATCCCTTAAAGCAGTAACTTCAATTTTCATCTCCCGTATCCGAGATAAAGCCTCGCTTTTTGCCTTGACCGCATCCTCCATGGCCTTGAGAGCTTTATTTTCACCCCGCTCAGCCTCTGTCAGCTTATCAGCCACCTCTTATTCACGCTCCTCGAGGGCTTGCTCAAGAAAGTGAGCCTCGACAGAGATACGGATCCCCGTATTTTGGAACGCCAGCAAAGCCCCCTTGGTGCTGCGTCGGGCCATGCGCAAACCTCCTCGTCCAAAATGTGGAAGTCAATGAACTTTCTAGGATCTGATTCCTTGCGAAACAGCTCCATTAGCCCGGAGGATACTTCCATCGCTATCCTTCTACCTCGGGAACTGGATTGACATTCCTCCGCTGCTTTTCTCTTTCGCCCTCGAGGTGATTCAGAAGAGTCTACGTCGATGGGTTCTGCCACCGCAAAAGGATCCTCGGTCACCGGGGTCAAAAATGTCGGAGCAAACTCCACTAGGGGCCCCATCGAAACATCAGTGTTCCTTGCCCTCAAGGCCTCCAAGATTGCCAAAGAGTCACCCTCTTCCATCTCGGCCAAGCTCTCTGCACAACATGAAGACAATCAATAGTCATTATTGCATAAGACAACTAAAGCTTTTAATTAACATATATGATGGTCAATACTACCTAGCACGGTCTAGAGTTCATCATCGTCGGGGGAATCTAATATATCTTTAGGTCAAATCTTACCGACCTCCTCAACCCATATCTCAAAGAAGTTGACGCACTCAACCTCATCGTCAGTAAGTTGATTTATCTCCCTCTCGAATGACTGAGTGGGAATGCTCCATGCCACCGGATTCTAATATAGGTTGAACGTTGTTTCTCCGTCATTTCCCATCCAGAAAGAACGTGTGCCGCCAGCCACCATCAACTTAAAGAACTTCACCTTGAAGTCTTTGTAGCTTTCCAAGTATGGATAGAAAACAGTTCTTCCCTGTCAAGATCGGAACAAAAGCCAAGACTGCTGACGAGCGCAGGCCTCGTGGACAGAATACTGCATATAGAAATAGAAAAATGCCCCATCGGTGCACCGCAACCCCACCACTCGACATATTCTTTCAAAAGCCAAGATGTTCGCCTAACCATTGGAATGGATTTGGCTGGGGGTAGCATGAAAAGTCTGGAGTACCACTATTTGGAAGTCGTTTAAGGGGAGCCGTAGTCCGAACCGCATGAAAAAGTCCTCGTAGAGATACATGAAGTGTTTGCCCGCCTCCCGGGTCCAACACACTCGTTCTCTCCACGGGGTCATAATCATGAATTTATCATCCCTCTCACCCCCTCGGTGAGCTCCAGACACTCCTTCAGTTTATCCAATTCAACCTCAGACTCATAACGGGATATCTTTTCGTATGCGTCATCCGCAACCCATGTGCAGGGTAACCTTGGACCTCGGTGAATCCTAATTGTCTGCTCCTTGACCTGTACGTTTTCAGGCTCTCGGATTTCGGAAACCGGAGCAGGAGCTTCAAATTTTGGTCTCCTTCTCCTAGCCATTGGGTTTCTTAGAAGACACAGAGGCCTAGGGTCAGAACCAGCTAAGTTCGAAGATCCAAACATGATAGTGGGCACGCACCGGCCTCTGCACCTACCGAGGCTTAAGCCTCAAAAGGACACCCTCGCCGCACACGACGCGATGAGGGAGGTGCTCCATTAGGCAACGCCAATGAAAAGGGGGGAGAAGCAAGTATCCCCATATTTTTATTCACAGAAAAAAATAAGAAAATAGTCCACCAAAAGAATGTGCAACCACTCAAATAATCAGTAGCGGTGTTTAGAAGATGGAAATACCTTGAAAAAAGGCTAATAGAAGCTTTAAAAAGTCAAGACCGCTGCTAACCACCGTGAAGCTTGTTAGAATCCTTCTCAGACCACCAGTTTTAAGCGAAGGGATAGCAAAAGGTGAAAAAGTGAAACGACAAAGCCCTATTTGTAGAAGCTACAGCTAGGGGGTATTTTTGTCCTACCAGTCTGAATTTGAAAAGATATTCATTATGGCACGCTAAGCACTACACACGTCTACTCAACCGTAACCTGCCACATGGCCCACGTAGCTGTCATGACAGTTGAAGGGATGGCTACTCAGCAGATCAAGACAATCCTAGTATCTACAACGTTCACAAAACTTTATGGACCCCGACATATTATCTACCCCGGAGAATTCCCTCACGGTACAAAGACCCCGGTCTGACTGCTTAAGCTTTGCACTTCGTTGGTCTCGACTAAGTACAAAGCTGGGGGCAACGTGCTATACAGGACAAGCTTTGGACTCACCCCGACACAATATAAATTCTACGAATTAAAAAGATGGATGACTCAAGCAAAATAATATTTTATTTTATTCCATACATCAATACAAGGAGAATAAAAACATAGGATATGAAAAGGTTAAACAGCACTGACGAGCTTAGAGGCCAACTTCCTGCTTGTATGCTTCACATCCAGATTCTCTAGAGTTCACATCGGTCTCTTCCCTGTTGAGGCTTCTTGAAAAAGTGGATAGGCTTTGAAAAACCAAAGATAACTGGAACAGAACACTACGGCCGGATCAATGGAATTCTGCCTCCACTCTTTGATGCTGTCTTCACTACGTTAAAAGAGGTCGGGGTGCGCTCTCCTTTGATGGACAGGGCATGGATTTCTCATGAAGAGATCGTTTCATTGGAAACTTAGTCAGTTTCACGATCACTCCTGAATTGCTTTAAAATAGCCACCTCAATAGTCCCTCCAGCTTATTCAAGAGGGGAACTAAGAAGGGCTCTATTTCTTCAATTACCTCTGTCCAACACGACAGGTATCACAGAACTCCCCAGCCACAGAGCATGAATTAGACACACCCTTGTATGCTGGGAAAGCAAAGTTTCTGTCATTACTACGCTGGGAAAGAAAGGTTCCAGATAGAAGGAAATCGTTGGCCAAAAGAGAATATCTTCAAAGATTTTGGGAGGAAAAAGAAAATGATATTTGCGAAGGACAAAGCTCTGGCTCTCTTTGAGCATGAGCATAGGCACAAGAGAAACAACAGAATCATCTGGAAAATTAAAGCAAAGGAATGTCGGTATCTGATGCGAACCTCCTATATTTATAGTATGAAAAGTTGACTGGGTTCAGGAATCAAAAATCAGCCACATTCAATGCTCACCTATTCCCACTGGTGATGAGAGCAACGGGTGGTTGGGAAACATATCAAAATTGATCCACTTTTAAAGGACCTTTATTTCCTAATAAAGTCAGAAGCAACAGTTTCTAAAGATGAGACTCGAACCTATGCAAATCACAGGAAACATCACCACAAAAAGCCCCAGTAACCCAAGGGGGCAACAAGAGCCAAACCCTAGAACAAGGAATCCAAATTTTTACCACCCCGGAGGTACTTTTTATATAGTGGATACCGGCATCAGCATGAGACATCGCAAAATTTGATTTTTAAGCCGGGGCGTAGTCCACTGAACTCTCCACATTAAGCTTATATCTTGACGCTTAGCTATCCTACCAAAGCTCCAAGCTGGGGGCAACTATTCTGGATCGTGATCCGAGATCCTGCTCAGAAAGGTCAACTCGGCATACACCCCACCGGACTCCTCCATTAGTACCCCAGAAAGCTCTGTAAGATCTCGGACTACGGAACTATGACGAGGATCAATGAGTCAGCGCAGACTTTTGTAACTGCCGATCTGGATCTCACTGGTTCTATAACCTCTCCTCTTAATAAATGACCGTAACATCCACTTTCTAATAATACCTGCATTGAATGTCATGATTCCAATCATGCTCCATAAAGACCAGGCTAAGTAAACCTAAGAAAGTAATGGTTATCTGATTATTGATACGACCAGTGCACAGCCTGACTTGAGCGTTGAAGTCTTTTTGCAGGTACCACCCCCTCTGGTTCAACAGGCTCGGCAGTGGCTGCGCTAGGAGGAAACCACCACTAACACACCTTAACAGGTATCCCTCTGAATCCATTCAGAACAATTATTATTATTATTATTATTGTTATTGTTGTTGTTATTGTTGTTGTTATTATTGTTGTTGTTGTTGCTATTATTGTTGTTAAATACTATCCAGATCAATTTGTACATATTTTAACTAATACATTTCCTAGTTTGATCAAAAGCAAACTATTCAAATCGAAATTAAGAAAATCATAAAAATATTCATTGTGACATGACTGTAATAAATTAGCGTAACAGAGATTGAAACGTATAATTATCCACCTACTCAAATATTACATACTTATTTATTATTAAGTTAATTCTAACTGTTGTTGTTGTTGTTATTATTATTATTATTATTATTATTATTATTATTAAATGATAGCCTACTACTACTACTATTTCACACTTACAAGGTCGCCATCAAACTAACCTTTCAACTTTGATAGTATTGGTCTATGAAGCACGAAAACGGACACGGACACGACGCGATACGGACACGGACACGAAGACACACTAAATTCAAAAATTTTAGGACACGGACATATATATATATATATATATATATATATATATATATATATATATATATATATATATATATATATAAACATTCCAAACACAACTCTTCAATGATAACACAAGTATTTTCATTTATAACTAGAAAAAAAATCAACAATAATTAAAAATTGAACCACCAGATCAAAGTGAAACTCACTTGAAACTTGAACCATTAACACACAGTAAACACAATGTATTGAGGAAGAATAGAAGATTTTTCCTAAGGGTGGGTTGGGTGATATTGGGTTTATGGGCCGTGATATTAGTACACTGCCACATAACAATTTTTTTTTAAAATTTTAATGGGTTGTGTCCAATATATGTCTGCGGTGTGTCCTGACCGTGTCCGCAGTGTGTCCTGACCGTGTCCGAGTCAAAAAATATAATTTTTTTAATTGGACACACTCAAACACGTGAGACACATGTATCGTGTGCATGTCATAGTGTATCTGTATCGGATACGTATCCGACACACAAATACACTAATAAAATAACGTGTCCGTGCTTTCTAAGTATTGATTTGGTGTTCGTTGGTGGCTGCCATTACTGGAGCCATTGACATTATTCCCGTGGCAGTTTCAGTTTAGCTAACTTTGGGGAGACAGTTTTTTTTAAAAAAACAGACTTTGGGCAGATGGCACTCTAAAATCTAGGAAGTATCAACCCCGTTATTATCTATCTAAAATACTTTAATTTTTTTTAAAATTTTTTTATAAATTTATTTTGTATCTCACAAAAATTTTATAATTATATATAATTTAATTTAATTTTTTTTCACATAAATATATGATATAAATATAATATATATATTTTAGATGTATAAAAAACATTTTCAAGAATTATATATATGGATACGACGGAGAGTACACATTATCATAAATTAATACGGTAAAATTTAAAATTTATAAGATACAATATGCTTAAAATACATAATATAAAATTAATATGATATAAATGAAAAAAAACATAAATCTTAAACTAGAATACAATAATGTTTTATAAATAAATCCTAAATTAAAATACAATAATGTTTTATAAGTCAACTTTTATCAAATCAGCTTTAGTCATCCGTAAATATAATAAAATATTATCATTTATTTAATTATTTTAATATTTACTTGTACTGATACAAAAATTTAAAATATAATTAAAAAATATAAGATAAAAGTATCTAAGAAGTAGTTAATATAATACTGTTAGAAATAGTAATATTTATGACTTCACTTATCAAGTAGTTAGATTCATTATATAGAAGTAAAATAGATATAATGTATCGTTTACAATAATTTTAGCATAATTATTTATTTTATAAATTATATTTAGCATGTTATTTTTTATGTAAATCAACTCTATAAATAATATCTTTTGCTGAAAAAATAGTGTATGGCAACCATTAATAGCTTGAGTCTATATGGCAACCATTTTAAAGAAAGGGTGTTCGCACTCTAAAATCTAAAGCACTTGTATGGCTCAACCAAATTTATGACTTGGCCAAGTTTTGGTTCAGCTTGCGATCATTCGAAAATTCTCATTTTGCGAGTGAAACTGAACGATGCATGTTATTGGCTTGTGGGCAAGTCGGGCAAGGAATTCAACTTGTACTACTAATCTAAGATCATTGCCGGCTGTGCCATTGCCTTGGAACTTCCAAAAACGAAGAAAAATTTACCCAATAAACATGTTGAACCTTACCATATGTGTAGTCATATATGTGTATTTTTGAATAGTGCTATATAAACGTATTTTTTTTTCACAGTAAGATTTTTAACCCTTGAGGTAGATTTAGGATTCGTTTAAATGAGTTTCTAAAATACTTTTTTATATGATTTTTTTAAAAAGTCTTCTAAAAAAATAAGAGTTATTTTATGTCTGAATGTAGTACTCAAACTATTTTTTTAGATTTACTATTATTTGGATGTAAAAATGTAAAAAAGTTTTTTTTTCATAAACTCCAAAATTTATCTTAAAAAAAGACAATTTGTGTTTTTTTTTAGTGTTTTTTTTAAGTTCATTGAAACATACTAAAAAAGAACAACAGTATTTTTTGTTTTAAAAAAGGTCTTTTTTTTTTATGTGCCAAAGATATGATTCCATTAAGGCTCTTATAGCACTGAAGAATATTATAATTACATATGAAATGGGTTTGAAGGTTGATTAACATATGCTTGATTATTAAAAAGCGAGAGTATATCATTAGTATTAAATTAAATGAACAATATTAAAGCATGGTCTTTGGAACACATCTACCAGCATATTTTATTCAAAAAATGTAGTAGTATATTTCTAATTTACATTGGATTCATCAAACAATGTCAACATTAAGCTTGCCTTCATTTTACAAAGTTAGGTTATGCCTCCCTTGATTTTGAAAACACCCTTCTTCAAAATGTCTAAATTCGTCGCACTTTAAATTTTGCAGCATTGTGAATTAATTCTGCAAACCATATAGTCAAGGGTTTTCTCGAAATAGAAAACAACGAAACAAAGTGCAGAACAGGTGGTTCAAGATTATGAACAGGTTAATTCACTTCACTTACTGCCATTAACATTGAAAAATATTGGATGCCCATCCCATCCATTTGCCGAAAATAAGCTGCGTGGCTCTCTATTTCCTAAAATTAACTCCACAATATAGCTTTATGCCTAGCAGATTAACCCATTAATCATCGAGTCGCAGCCGTTGATTCTCCACTCCAAATGTAGAAATTTGTCTCATTTATTATCGAGTATTAACCCATCCTCTTCCAAATCTTTAATTTATAACCAAAGCATTACGTTGATATATACTGACGAAAATGTGTTAAACGCCATCGCGGCATCAGCACAAAAGTGCTACGCTTCCCTTGCTGTACAGAAATTCAAAAGTCAACCTTAGCAACCCAAACGACCTTCTTAGTTTTTATTTCTGAACTCACGTAACCCATATAGCGTGTGAAGCTCAGCTAAGCTATTATACTAAACTAATAACAACGTTATTTGTTGATCACTTTTCTTATATGTTCAGAATAAGGTTAAGATTAATACCTGAATTGGTTGGTGAAGGTAGAATCTTTCGTAGCATGACGATAGTGATGGTAGCGCGAGGGAGTGAGTATCTACAAAAGGCACTCTGACACTTAAGTTAAACTGTACATAGGATGAGTAATGTTTGGAATTAGATGTATACCTTTGTGACTTTATGTGGTATATATAAGAGTGTCTTGAGTAATAAGAATCGTAACTCAATTTGAACTGAATACTATTATTTAAGATAACAATCTATGAGATTGTTATATCTTATAATTAATTTTTCTATTTATGTGAGATGTAATTGATGTCCTTATCTATGAGGGATTATATGAGAGATTTACTCTTAATATATAAGTAGGTTGACTTATCTAATAGCGCGCATAAATATCCGAGACACTATTCTAGTGGGCCAGATTGCCCCTGAACCGTTAACCCGAAACACAATTCAAAACAGTTGCCCCATCTTGGCACTTAGATATGACAGTTAAGTGTCAAGATATTCGAGTTCAACAGGAGCAAACAACACGCATGGAACAAAGGGATCCAAGTCATAATATGAATGCTGGATCTTGCGATGTTTTTACCAAAGGGTTAAGGTCTGTGATATGTCGTAGAATGCCCTTAGTGTTAATGAGTAAGACCGGGATCCAAAATGGATCACTCTACTTAAAGTCATCACACCGTCATTCGGGATTCATAGTAGGTTGCCCCCACATAGATTTGTTTGTGGGGTCCATTTAATTTTGAAAGTAATTTGGTCTCAACTAAGATCGTATTATGATTTATCATAATATCATGATGCAAGTCCGTGATCCGGCTTGAATGTCCTCTAGCAACATCATGTGTCACTTCAATTTTGAACATTCTGAGCATCATCCTTTCAACTGCTCTGCTCAGAAACAGTACAACGCATGGCTAAAAGGAATTGGAAGTCACCGTTTAGGATTCGTAACAACATGATTATTATTTCAAATTCCAAGCTGACTTTTGATTTTGCCCCTTCTTAAGATGCCGATTGAGGAGGTTTTCCTCACCTATAAATAGAAGTAGGGGTACTTCTCTCCCACTTTTCTCCCTCATTCTCCAATTCTACCATCTTCTCCAATGAGTTTAGGCGATTTCTAGTGAGTTCAAGTAGCGATTGTTGGTGGTTTTCAACTTTTTTCAAGTCTTCTTCACTAATTAATTTCACGGTATTCACTTTTTTCACTCTTATTTCCTTCTGAAAACACCATTGTGAGAGAGAAAATGTCACAAAATAGTGGTGAGGAGAGTATTTCTCTAGAAATCCTTAGTGCTCTGTCGCCTTAGGCGCAACGAAAATGTTCTTTTCATGGCATGGGTTCTGATAGAGGTCTAAGGTCGATAACTGGGATAGATATCTTGGAGGCATTATGGAAGGCGGATTGTGCCAGATAGCTTGCAAGGCAAATACTAACACGTTTGTTCTCCGTGCTCATGATAGAGTTAGAGAGCCTTAGTGAGTCTTCTTCTGATTCTAACTTGAGTGTGGCCTCTATAGGAAACGATATCAACTCGAAGATGGCATGTCAGAAAGCAGCTCCATCAAAACCCAGAGAGCTCACCTTCCCATGAGATGTCGGCCTATACCAATGGGTCAACTGAAGTCTTGGGTAGTCCTTCAAGGGCTTTTTGACTAATATGCCTTTAATGGCAAAACTATTTACTAAATTGTCATACTTTTGAAACTATATACCAAACTGCTACAATTTTTTGTCACACTAGATTTTTTTTTATTTTCACGTTCCTCGTAGGTGGCGCCAAAGTAAATGGAGCTATCATTGCCAAAACTCCAAAACGCTTGGCATTAACCACGTGGTAATGCCAAACGTCATGACATTACCATGTGGATAGTGTCAAGCGTTTTGGCATTACCACATGGATAGGGTCAAGCATTTTGACATTTCCAGTGCATGCCTCTATTAAGCCAAGTCTCTTCTCCTTCTCACGCATAAAATTCTCTTTTCTCAAATTTTTACCTTCTCTTTAGACTTTTTTTTTCTCTAAACTCTTTCGGAAACCCTTCTTTGGCTGTAGCTTGTGGGAAAAACATTTGGATCATCATATATGTAAATTTTTTTATTCATTGTTAGATTATTTTTATTGTTATTATTATTGTTAGAATTATTACTTAATTTTTTAGGATTTTTATGTTAATTGTGTATTGTATATTTTTTATGGTTCACTAGTTTTGTTAGTTCGAGGTTTTTGGAATTTGTTCGTACAAAAATTAATAGTTTGAATATTATCAGGGTAACATATTTTTTCACTTAACATATGTGGTGATTATGTATTTTTTTGTTGTTTTCAATTGATTAAAATTGTGGGTTTATTAAAATTGATATTAGTAAGGTATAGAAAAAATTTCTTATGAAAATTAATAGTATGAATTCATTATTATGGGTAGCAATTTTTTTCAGTTGACACATGTGTTGATTGACTTCATACTTGTTGTGTTGTTATTATTCAGAAGTTTAAAGAAGTGGAATTAAGATGGCAAAAGATCTTGTTGTTCTCATTTACTACAATGAGAGAATGTATGAAGGTGAAGAAGATCTAATGTATGAAGGTCTTCGTCCTAAGTCTATCATGATTAAACTTGATATGACTTTTGAGCTTCTAAGAAAGAGAATTCATTAAAATTAAGGCTCCAAGAAAATCAAGTTGTGTCTAGTATTGTGTATAGATTTTCACAATGGAGCAATGTACTGAGATGGATAGCTCTTCCATTATAAGATGATGAAGATGTTTCTTGCAAGATAAATTGCTTTAATCAGCTTCCGAACTTAACTTCCATGGAGTTGTATATCAACATAGAAACGAGTGAGCACAATGAGCATGTTGAAGCTCCTTCTGAAACAGAAATCCAAACTGGTCCTTGTAATATTCTAGAATCATTGTATCCTATCAACACTCAATTCTCTATGATACATGCTGCTCTCTTACTATAATCTTAAGAAGTTGGTACATCTGCAATGCATGAAGGGAGACCATCTAGGTTGGACTTTGAAACTGATAACCCACTTATGATAGATGCATTATCTGATACAAGTGATGATGAAGGAGAGCTTCCTGAGGGTGAGGATTCATATATTGACTTAGAAGAAGATCACTTTGATAGTGAAGTAAATATACAACAAGTCCCTTCGTTGTTAGTTGCTCTTGAATCTATATTTGTGCCTTCACGCCCTCAGTTTTCTCAAATCAATTGGGATGCGTTGAGTACTCTAATAATTTTCTTGAATTAAATTCTCATGGTATTTGGAGGCCAAAGGAAGAATTATATATTGGGTTGCAATTTCCTTCTAAAGATGTTGTCAAGTTGGCAAAACATTATTCCATTAGTAAACATCAAAACTACAAGGTTGAGGATTTTGATACACAAAGGCTAACTATTAGGTGTCTTAGATATGCTGATGGTTGTAATTGGAGGGTCAAGGCCATTCAAGGCCAAAAAATAAAACATGTGAAATATTACAAAATATAATGGACCTCACAGTTATGTCAACCCATCTATGTCACAAGATTATAAGAAGTTAGACTCTCTTATGATATGTTCTTGCATTTTGAACATGGCTAAGCAAAAACCCAATATACCTATATGATTGATTATTGAAAGGGTTCAAAGTCAATTCGGATATGATGTGTCCTATCGAAAAGCTTGGACGGTAAAACAAATTGCCATTGTGAAGACTTTTGGAGACTGGGATAAATCTTATGAAATGTTTCCTGAATGGTTAGCTGTCATGCAAAGAGACATGTCGGGCACAGTGATGGAGTTGCAAATTGTTGAATTTGTTGAGCGCAATTGAGTTGACCATTCAAGACAAGTATTTTTTTCACTTATTTTGGACATTCAAACCATGTGTTATTGGATTCTGATACTGCAAGCCAATCATTCAAATTGACGATACTCATTTATATGGTAAATATCATCATAAACTATTGATTGCAATAACACAAGATGGAGAGTGCACCATCACATTGGAGGATATAAGTATCATTTTGGGACTTTTTATTAATGGCAATGCAGTTACTGGTCTTGCCCACTATCACGATTGGATGCAGCTATGTGTTGACTTGTTAGGGATGCGTCACACTTATCAAGTGAATGTGTTGATATGTCGTGGCTTTGGAGTGGATTTCATGGACGACTTATAAAGGATGATGATGATATTTACGTGTAGCAGTGTGCATGGGTATATATACTTAGTTGATTGGGGGTTGCTATTTCCTTATCATTCTCGTAGAAATATGCACATGATGTTCTTTCCCCTATTGGAAGACTTTACCATTGCTGGGACATATAGTTGGGGACTTGTGGTCTTAGCGTACTTATATAAGGAGCTTTGCAAAGCCACAGACTACAACGTGCACGAGATTGGAGGTGCTTGCATATTGTTGTAGTATTAGGCATGGTACAGATTTCCCAGTCTTATCCCTACACTGGTTGATGATACTGATCCTAACATTTTGGTTGTCTATGCTGCTGATCGTGGTCACCTACGTCCACTGGGATTTTAGTAAGTTTCTCAATATATCATTTGCTTATATTAGTTTGTTATATATATATATATATATATATATATATATATATATATATATACACACTTCTTAATTCAATATATGACTTTGACATTTAAATAGGTGGTATAAACATAAGGTGTTGAATGAAACCCCAATGAGGGTGCTTCAGTATTATTATCGGTTCTTTGATCAATTGAAGAATGATGAGGTCAGTTTTTGCTTACATTGATTTAAATAAGTTACTTTGAAGTTGCTTGATTTAAATAACTTACGTTGTCTTGATTTCTAATTCTTTGTGCATATTATTTTATAGATTAGATGGCAGTCTTATATAGATGAGATTGTGGCATTACTAGCAACTTTTTGTCTTACTAGTAGAGATATAATACTAGCAGTGATCATTCTCATTTTTTTCCACATTGTTGACTAGCACTAGCCAGATAGGGTGATGCATTAGTTTGGTCTAGACCAACCAATACCAAGGAGACTACACTAACCTAAAGATTTGCACTCAATAACATTGATGGGAAGGCATGATGAAGATTAGCGAAATACACACCTAGTACACATAGCCATTTGGGAGATTCGAAGGGAAAAATGTGTTACTAGAAGGCCATTGGAAGCTCCCCTCACTGTGCATTCTGAGTATATGTACTGGTACAGAAGAATTACCAGACATTGAATTTCTCCTACTGACGTATCTATAGGGTTTGTGGTAAGCTATTTAGCAATATGTTATGTTTTTTTTACTGAATGTATTTTGTATTGATGATGATATATGTTATATCTGTCTTTTAGGCTGACATTGCAGAGAATATTTATGCTTTGACTACGAATCCTAATTCGAGATTTAGTATGGCTAGCCTTCTATATTCCATGGAGTATATCTTATCTTCATTGAAGGAGCATGATCACATTACATTGGCGTAACTTCGTCAAGCTCCTCTTGCAGATAACATTTCATGGCCATTCAAGCAGTCCGACGAACAGAAGATGCGCCGTAGAAGAAGGATAAGGTTAGCGAGTACTCGACCATGACTTCGACATTCAGAAGACTTTGATTCTTCAGATGTACTTAGGACTCAGGCCCCAACCATTACTACTGCTACTTACCCGCCATCTCAACCACTGCCTCCATCTTACCCGCCATATCTAGGTTACCCACTACCTACTTACAATTATCCACCATGTCCTTTTTTACCTTAACCCTTACACCATCATTTCCACTCCCACCATATATGGATTACCCACCATACCCTCACCCATCACAGCCAAGACCTTCTTTTGATCCCCATCACAGACCACCACATTCTGACATTGGCCCTTCTTATTGATATGGTCGTTACACTTAGATTAATTTATTTGCCTTGGATTACATTTGCTTAATCTGGGATGACTGTATGTATATGTACAAATGTTTCTGCTATACATTTATAGGTGCTCTGTTGATTTTGAAATCTAAATATATATGAATATGTTTCATTATACAAGTTGATAACGTCTAATTTTTAGGGAAAATTCTGTCAAATTTATCATAGAATTAGAATGTTTGAATTGATAAGATTAGTTGATTTTTATAGGCTTGCTAGGCTGGTATTCTAACCCATGAACCGATCCTGATACCCTATGTTATTATGACATACTTATATTTATTTTCACTTTTTTTAATTTAATCGTAGGTTACAAGCAAATTATAAAATAATTTTGTTTATTGTATTACTACAAATTTCTATGTCATAAAAATTAAAATTTCCAACAAAGTAGTTGAGTTTGGTAAAACAATAAGAGAATAATTCTATTTGTATTTATATATTTTTTAAATAGTGGCATACACTGGTAACTCTAACATATCCGGCAGTAATGGACCATGCAACCTCTTCATCATGGCAATGTGCTCTAAATTTGTATGAGTCTAAAACAAACCTTCATCTTATAATAGACGTTCACACTTCAAGAAAAAATTGAAAAAATGTGCTTCAAACAAAACTTTTGGTCGTACACGTGGTAATGTCATCACGCTTGGTGCTATTCATATGGTAAAGCCATCACGCTTGGCATTTTCCACGTGGTAATGTCATCTCATTTGGCGTTACCACGTGGAAAATACCATCCCTATTTGCGTGTTTGCAATGATAGCGTCATCTACTTTAGCGCTATCTACATGAAACATGAAAATATTAAAAAAATCTAGCATGACAAAAAATGTGGTAATTTGGTATATAGTTTCAAAAGTATGACAATTTAGAAAATAGTTTTTCCCCTAAGGGAATATTGGTCAAAAGGCCCTCCTTTGAGTGTAGAAAGTGCAAAAGATGTGCATGAGAAGAAAGAATACTTGCACTTAACCATTGATAGGTTAAGAGACAGAGAATACGCCATCCGTGCTCCGACTGAACAAGAAAGAGTATGTTCAACAAGGATAGAAGGCGACCATTCTCCAACTTCGAGATCGAAGTCTTGAACCACCTACAGGTAGCTCCAACACAACTAGATCCAAAAACGTTAAGTTTTATCAAGACGTTCGAGCTCGTTTGCAAGATTTTTGAATGGTCGTACTTTGTCAAATCATTTTTCTTTCTTTTCACCTAGTTCTCACCCTCTGGGAATAGTCATAAAAAAGGGTGGGTCACTTTACGTGCATAAGTCAGACATAAAGTGTTGAAGCCCTACTAAGAGTCTTTCAAAAATTTCAAGAAGGATTTCTTTAGAGTTGAAGGGGCTCCTAGGTCAACACCTTTTTTCATTATTTTGGATAGTAAACCTCGTATATACTTCTACTAGACTTAGGTGATGATGCGTGAGGATATAGTGATTAAAATTTCAGATAAAAATCAGTTGTCAGGCCCACCAGAAAATAAAAAACCTTACAACTAGTTGTAATTAGTAAGGGTCGATCCACAGAGAACCAATTCAATTAACACTATCAAATAATTCCCAATTTAAACTCTGATTAACAATGAACAGTAAATAGGGGGTTTCGGAGTTTTGATGAACAATGAACAACTTCAAAGACAATAACAATAAATAAACTAAAATCAACAATATAAGAAAATTAGTTAAGAGATTGAATCCACCGCTAAATTTATATGATGATGTAAATCCACATATCCTTTTATTCCAACATGCTCAATTATGTTTTTATGCAATTGTGAGAGTAAATCTCTGTTTTCCTTACGTGTTGGCTAATTTAGCAACCACTCAAATCAACTCCTAATCACTGATTAGTCATAAAGCAACCGCTCTTACAACTATCCAACAATTGCATTAAGATTTAGAAAACCAATTACACTAAGATCTAATCACACACCGGGATTAAATTACTTGGAACATATATTTCTCTAGATCTATTACCGCAACCGCGCATAATAAACCCAGATCTACCACTTTTATAACTGGCAAATAGTACAAAGATAATTATACCCACATGAATATCATATATTCCACTAGATCTACTACCGCAACCGCGCATAATAAAGTCAGATCTACCACCTTTATAAGTGGGAACAAGTACAAAAACCTTCATACCAACAATAGATTCAGAAATATGTGAATAAAGACATAACTGTGTTGAAATAATCAAATATACAAGATTCACAACATCAATACTAGTGGTTTCATCACCCCCTTAACCAAGGGAGGTTTAGTTACACATAGCTAGAAGGAAATCACAAGAAAAACTGAGAAAGAACAACATGAGAAACAAAGTGCATAAGAAAAACTAAAGCAAATGAGTTTCTGAGGATTGAGGATGATGGATCTCCGATTGCTCGAACCCGAGACTCCAATCTTTGATCCAAGACTCCCCTCTCCTTCTCGAAGGAGTTGTAGCTACTCTCCTAGGTCAGAACTCCCTTCAAAACGTGTCAAGAGTGTCAATATATAGGCCTCCAACACAAACTTCGCGCAAAAGTTTGCAATAATTGATGTCTGGAGGTCATAGACGGCCGTGTATGACACTGAGTTGGGGGTCCAAAATTCACTGTTTCAAATGCAAAGTTAGAGGCGTACACGGCCTAGGCCGTGTATTCTCACACGGCCGTGTACTTTTAGGCCCTGTATTCTGACGCAGGCCCTGTATTTTGACTCTGGCCATGTAATCTGACTTTCAAGCTCAATATAACCCATTAGACCTCCAAATATGGACAAATGTTCAACATGAAAGTTGTAGATTTGGATCTTAACTATCAACCTTCAAAATTTCAGCTCATTTGACAACTTGTAGCTCGAGATATACCATGAACAATATGCAAAGGTTAAGCTGTTAGGATCAGCACCCTAGTTCTTGATTCAACTCCAATTTGAGCTATCCAAACGTGTGATTGGGCCTTTAAGGTCTTCATGAAAGTAGTAGAAAATTGTCTTAACTTTCTTACAAGACCAAAATCACATCAATTAGATATTTGAAACTCAAATTATAGCTAGTTCACTGAACATTGTCAAAGAGATAAATTAGGACTAAATCATGCAATAATTCCCTCAATGATCCAATTAGGCTCAATATCATAAAATGTGTCAAAACTAACTTAATTAAACCTAATTGAACCTTAAGAAGCCCAGTGACTGAAAAGCATAATTCAATTATGAGTGCAAATGAACACATTTAAGTAAAGTTTCACAGCAATGTTCCAATTA
Organism: Ormosia semicastrata; assembly: GCA_029884595.1. Taxonomy (NCBI): domain Eukaryota; kingdom Viridiplantae; phylum Streptophyta; class Magnoliopsida; order Fabales; family Fabaceae; genus Ormosia; species Ormosia semicastrata. Next base: position 47,293,613 of record JAQQTO010000053.1, on the reverse strand, counting down.
GGGTTTGATATCAGAAACTAAGCTAAATGATAACAATTAAGCACAAATGGAGTTCAATGAATCAATTATAAGGCAACTAAAATATAGGAATAATCAACAGATCAATTACCCCCACACTTAGCATTTTGTACTCCTGGGCAAAAATATACAGTTCAACACAGTTTCACAACAAGCCAAGCAAATACAAAATAATGAGCAAAGATCTTTATGTTTTTAGTTTTCAAAGAATTTAAACAATAAAAAATTCCATTTCTTAGCAATCCAAGTTGACAAGCAAAATCAATCAAATTTCAGGGTTCAATCAACATGATAAATCCTCACTGATATGCTCTCTCACTCAAGTGTTTCAGGCTTGTGTTTCCACTCAACCAACTCATGAGAATATGCTTTACCATAGGCTTGTCAAGCCTCTACTTCTCCACTACTCAGACCACATGCAAACAGAGATCAAAAGAACTTTATTTAGGTTGTAATGGAGTCAGGGTTAAGGTAGGATACATCAAAGATAGACAAAGTTAGACCATAGGAACTAGAAGAGCAAAATGGAAAGATATTCAATCATTACACAGAATTTCCCAATAATCTTCAAATTCAAATTCCTATTATGTACCTTATCCTTTTTCTGACTTCTCTTTTTCTTTTTTTTTTTTTTTTTTTTCTTTTTTTAATATATATATATATATACACCTTGCATTCAATTCACAATGATATTTTGCCAAAGATGAGACTTTTATATACAAACATAGCTAGGCAAATACATCATTAATTCACACCCCACACTTATTCAAAAGCCGATTTCTAATGCAATCCTTAAGCTCTTCTACTCCCTAAGGTAGGGTAGTAAAATAGTTTTTCACTTTTAGGTTTAAATTGAGCTTAAATTGAAGGAAATTGGGGTCAATTAGGCTCAAAGGGGTTAATCAATGGATAAAATGCAAGGATGGCTATTTGGCCAGTAGTCATTTAAATGAAAATGCCTTTATAATTTCAAATGCATGCAGTGGTCCTTAGCAGCTTAAAAGAGAACCAAGACAAGTTCTGAAAAACATAATAATCATGAGTGGAATCACACAATCAAGGATCCAAAATGGCCTAAAGTTAGCCATTTACAACAAAGCCCAAAAACTCACTAGGTTTCGATTCATCATTTTCAATTAAACCCTTTAATTTTTTAGAATTTCACCCAACAAAATTGATAACCAGAAAGTTCATTCGATCAAGCTCAAAGGTTTATTATTTTTTTTTTTCAAAAATTTAGGTCAATTGCTCAATAATCACAACACTTGAAAGCTTATCAGAAACTTAAAGCCCAATGGAGAAGTATCACAAGAAGAACAATACCATCAAGATCAAATATCACAACACTTGAAAGCTTATCTGAAACTTAAAGCCCAATGGAGAAGTATCACAAGAAGAACAACACCATCAAGAGCAAATATACTCACCCCAAGAAAGTTCAATCAGCCATTCAAATCCCAGGAGAACAATTCAGAATGTCAACAGTATTCACAATAGAATATCAAAGTATCCACAAATTATTCAGAATAGAACATCAAATCCACACCCCCACACTTAAACTAAGCATTGTTCTCAATGCTACACACATTCAGAAAAGGAAAATAAAAGAAATGCTACACACATCTAGAAAAGGAAAAATAATGACAAAGAGAATGCTACACACATTTAGAAAAGGAAAACAAGCAAAAATAATTATACCACAACCGAAAGCAAAAACAAATCTACTATGAATGAAACAAGCAAATCAATAGTGCAAATCAATTCCTAAATGTACACAATACAAGAGAATGAAAATACAATGGAAACTAAGGGGGTACATTTACTCATCATTCTTGAGGGAATGTCAAAAATCTATGAAGTTATAAGACACAAGTTCATATGAATGCGTCTCAAGAGTATAACTCTTTACTCAGTCCATTCATCATGAACTTAAAATTTAACTTCTCAATTGAATGAAATCATTCCCAAAGAACATGGTTCAAAGAATCGAAGAACAAAACAACAATTTACAAATGAACTAATTCCTATAGTTTCGCTTGGTTTCCACTGTACTTAATCCAAACAAATATCAAACAAACAATCCATGCATTCCAACACACATTTAATCAAACTAAAACACAAGGTTTTCCAAAGATTCGCATGCTCACAACCAACAAACAGATAAAAATATAAAATAAAAGGGGTAAAGAAAGCAAATCTGGTTGGGTTGCCTCCCAATGAGCGCTTAGTTTATTGTCCTCAGCCTGACGTTGTGACACTTTCAATGCTCCTTATATTGTGGAATGATGAGGGTCATCACTTCCATCTCTGCACTGTCAGGAAGTTCATGATATGGTTTGAGACGATGACCGTTGACCTTAAATGCTTTGCCAGAAATTTCACTCCTGATCTCAACTGCACCAAAAGGAAAGACATTAGTTACCACAAATGGCCCAATCCACTTAGAACGCAGTTTACCTGGAAACAATTTGAGTCTTGATTGGAATAGCAGAACTTTTTGTCCTTTGTGAAATTTCTTTCTGGAAATCAATTGGTCGTGGAGTGCCTTAGTTTTAGTCTTATAAATCAGGGCATTCTCGAAGGCCTCATTTCTTAGTTCTTCCAGTTCCTGTAATTGAAACTTCCTTTACTTTCCAGCACCTTCCAACTCCATATTAACTTGTTTAATGGCCCAGTAAGAACGATGTTGCAGCTCAACAGGCAAATGACAGGGCTTTCCATACACCAACCGAAATGGTGACATGCCAATGAGAGTCTTATAGGCAGTCCTATAAGCCCATAAAGCATCTTCAAGTCGAATGCTCCAATCCTTTCTTGATGGATTCACTATCTTTTCAAGGATTGACTTAATCTCCCGGTTGGACACTTCAGTTTGCTCATTTTTCTGTGGATGGTAAGGAGTGGAAATTCTGTGCATTACTCCATGTTTCTTTAATAGAGCATCAAAGGTTCTGTTGCAAAAATAGGTCCCTTGGTCACTGATGATAGCCCTTGGGGTCCCGAACCTGGAGAAAATATGTGTTTTAACAAAATCTGTAATAGTTTTAGAATCATCAGATCGGGTGGCTTTCGCTTCCACCCATTTAGACACATAATCAACAGATAAAAGAATATATGTGAAACCAAATGAGGGGAGGAATGGTCCCATGAAATCAATACCCCACACATCAAAGACTTCCACAAAAATGATCAGAGTTTGAGGCATTTGATTACGAGGACCAATGTTACCTGTTCTCTGACAGCGGTCACTAGACTTATAGAAGTTGTAAGCGTCTTTGAAAATTATGGGCCAATAGAAACCACTGTCAAGCACTTTGTTGGCTGTCCTTTTACTGCCAAAGTGTCCTCCACATGCATAGGTGTGACAAAAGGAGAGGATGAAGTGTGTCTCAGAATCAAGAATGCACCTCCTAATGACTTGATCTGCACAATGCTTCCATAGGTACGGGTCATCCCAGATATAGTATTTACAGTCACTCCTTAATTTATCTCTTTGGGTCTTGTTCAAACCCTCCGGAAAGTCCTTAGTAACCAGGTAGTTAATAATGTCAGCATACCAAGGGATTATGGCGTTGACAACCAGTAAATATTCATCTGGAAAAGTCTCCATGATAGGCATTTCTTCCTCTTCAGTTACTAACCTACTCAGGTGATCGGCCACCAAGTTCTCGCTCCCTTTCTTGTCTTTAATCTCCAAGTCAAATTCCTGGAGCAATAAAATCCATCGGAGCAATCTAGGCTTTGCTTCTTTCTTTGTTAGGAGATACTTCAAAACTGCATGATCTAAAAACACAATTACTTTAGAACCAATTAGATATGATCTAAATTTTTCCAAAGCAAATACAACAGCTAGAAGTTCTTTTTCTGTGGTTGAGTAATTAACTGAGCATCATTTAGAATCCTTGATGCATAGTAAATGGCATAAGGAACCCTATCAACTCGCTGTCCTAAGACAGCCCCTACTGCGAAGTCACTGGCATCACACATTAGTTCAAACGGTAACTCCCAGTTGGGTGGCCTGATGATAGGCGCAACAGTTAACAACTTCTTGAGTTTATTGAAAGCTTCCACACATTTCTCATCAAAGTTAAAATTGACATCTTTTTGAAGAAGTTTGCAAAGGGGCAATGAGACTTTAGAGAAGTCTTTAATGAATCTCCGGTAAAAACCTGCATAACCAATAAAAGAACGAATCTCCCGCATACTAGTGGGTGGGGGCAAAGAATGCATGAGTTCTACCTTAGCTTTATCTACTTCAATTCCCCTAGCAGAAATTACATGACCTAACACAATACCTTCCTTTACCATAAAATGACATTTTTCCCAATTCAGTACCAAGTTAGTGTCAATGCATCTTTTAAGCACCAATTCAAAACCATTTCTAAAGACACTAAAGTCATCCATAAAAACCTCAATAATATTTTCAATGTAATCAGAAAATAAACTCATCATGCATCTCTGGAAAGTTCCTGGTGCATTGCAGAGTCCAAAAGGCATTCGCCTATATGTAAAAGTACCAAATGGACAAGTGAATGTAGTCTTGTCTTGGTCTTCTGGAGCTATGGCAATCTGATTGTAACATGAAAAACCATCTAGAAAATAATAATGAGAATGACCAGCTAATCTCTCTAACATTTGATCAATGAAAGGTAAAGGAAAGCGGTCTTTTCTCGTGGCGGCATTTAACTTCCTGTAATTAATACAAACACGCCACCCTGTCTGCAACCTAGTGGGAATAAGCTCATTTTCAGCATTTCTTACCACAGTAATTTTAGATTTCTTTGGTACTACCTGGATTGGGCTTACCCACTTGCTGTCAGAAATGGGGTAGATCACCTCCACACTTAGGAGCTTCAATATCTCTTTTTTCACAACCTCCATCATGGGAGGATTCAACCTCCGCTGGGGGTCTCTCACAGGTTTAGTATCCTCCTCCATTAATATCCTGTGCATACAAATGGAGGGACTAATACCCTTGATATCAGCTATTGACCAACCAATGACTGTCTTATGTTCTTGCAAAATAGCTACCAATTTCTCTTCTTGCTCTTGGGTGAGTGACTTTGCAATTATTACTGGAAGGGTGTCTTTCTCCCCAAGAAGATGTATTTAAGATGATCAGGCAATGATTTCAGTTCCAATTCAAGTTCCTGCACAACGGAAGGTTGAGGTATATTAGTAGTAACAGGTAAATCAACAAAAGTTACCTCATGCTCTTCTGGAGTGGAAGAGAGCTCTTATAAGGCAGCAACAATTTCATCAATGTCTTTACTCCATAGCTCTTCTTCATTCCTCTTCTTTTCCTCCTGTACATCTAAGCTATGAGTTAGAATTGTATCAAGAGCATCAAAATGGTCAGTATCAAAAGCGACAGAAATTAAAGAATCAAAAGGATCAAAAGAATCAATTAAACAAGCAGAGTGCACATCACTTGAGTATCTCATAGCTTCAAAAATATTGAATCTAATTAATTCCCCATCAAATTCCATTGTTAGAGTTCCTGAGTGCACATCAATTTTTGTCCGTGCAGTCTTCAAAAATGGTCTCCCTAACAAGATAGGAGCAGATTTGGGAGACTCATCCTCTTCCATATCCGAAACATTGAAGTCTATTTAAAACACTAATTCATTCACCTCGCACCAAAACATCTTCAACCACACCCTTAGGGTATGCATTAGATCTATCAGCCAATTGAATAATAACACCAGTAGGTTCCAAAGGACCCAAGTATAAAGATGCATAAATAGAATATGGCATGACATTTATAGATGCACCTAAATCAAGCATTGCCCTTTCAAACCTTGTGTTACCTATAGTGCATGGAATGGTGAATGTGCCAGGGTCCTTACATTTGGTTGGGAGTTTCTTTTTAATTACAAATTTGAAACATTTTTTCCCACTTGGACCTTTTCATTTCCTTTTAACTTCCTCTTGTTAGTGCATAATTCTTTTAGAAATTTTGCATATCTAGGTACCTGCTTAATGGCATCTAACAAAGGGATATTAACATCTACCTTCCTAAAAGTCTCAAGTATTTCTTTTTCTGCTTCTTCTTTCTTGGTTTTAACCAACCTACTAGGAAACGGAGCGTTAGTGACATTTTTAAGAAGGGGTTCAGAATTACTTACCTTAGGGGCTTTGGAATTTTGCCCTTTATCATTTGCTTCTTTGGGTGGTTCATCTTTCTCTTGAGTGATTGGTGGAAGAGATGTAGGCTCATCCATCGTCTTTCCGCTTCTCAATGTGACAGCACTGGCATTTTCCCTCAGATTCACTTCTGGCTGTGAGGGTAGTTTCCCTGAAGCTTGGCTTTGAAACTTATTGAATTCTGTGGACAACTGCCCTATTTGATTCTGCAAGTTATTGATTGCAGTCCTTATTTCTTATTTAAAACCTTGTATGGTTGCATTTGTTTCTTGCTGGAACTATAAATTATTAGTGGTCATTTGTTTCACTAGCTCCTCTAGTGAAGGCTCAGGTTACTTAGGAGCTTCAATTTGCTGCTGTCTCTGAGGGAAATGTGCTTGCCTTTGTTGGAATCCTGGAGGTCCATAAGCTAGAGGTTGATTTTGAGGTTGCTTTGCATAGCTGAAATTAGGATGATCCCTCCAACCCGGATTATATGTGTTTGAGTAGGGGTTATAATTTTTTGAAAGTCCAGCATATCCCCCTACTGCTCTTACCTCCTCATTTGTGTCCTCTTGGAGAGTGGGACACATATCAGTGGGATGTCCAGAAGAACAACAGATCCCACAAGCATGAACTGGTGCTTTGCCTGTATCTATTAACCACTGAACCATAGCAGTCAATTGAGTCATTTGCTACTGTAGACTGGTTGTCTCTACTTTTTTCACTACTCTCACTCCAGTGTCATTTCTAGAGTAAAACTGTTGAGTATTGGCAGCCATTCTTGAGATCAAGTTTCTAGCTTCTTGAGGAGTTTTATCAACCAATGCTCCTCCACTAGCAGCATCAATCATGTTGCGGTCCATCACTTGTAAGCCTTCATAGAAATACTGAATTAAGAGCTGCTCATTTATTTGATGATGAAGGCAGCTAAAACATAGCTTCTTAAATCTCTCCCAGTAGTCATGGAGTGATTCCCCATGCCTTTGTTGAATACCACAGATTTCTTTTCTGATAGTTGCAGTTTTTGAGGCAGGGAAGTATCTGTCTAGGAAAGTTCGGGCCATGTCCTGCCATGACTGGATGGATTAGGGTGGCAAGTAGTAAAGCCACTTCTTAGCTGAGTCTTTCAATGAGAATGGAAAAGCTCTCAACTTAACTTGCTCTACATGAATTCCTGCAGGCTTCATGCTAGAACATACCACATGAATTTCCTTCAAGTGTTTGTTGGGGTCTTCTCCGGGTAATCCATTGAAAGATGGCAAGAGATGGATTAAGCTGGATTTTAATTCAAATGCCTCTTCATTTTCAAGAATGTCTATACATAGAGGCTGTTGATCTAGATTTGGAGCACCCAATGCCCTTAAAGTGTTTTCTTCCATTGTCACTTCTTCAGATATTTTAGATGGCTCAAATGTCTCTGAACTCGATAGATCAATGTAACGGGTAGCTTCAATGTCAGCGGGTGTGAGTTGGAAGTTAGTAGGATGGAAAGGAAATTGAGGATGTGAAGTGAGTTAATCAATATAGTTCCTCAAATTTAACAATCCTTCATCTACCCCTTCAATGGACATCAACACCTACAAAACACTCAGAAAGAAAGATTCAAAACTAAAAATAAAATAAAAACAAAAATAAAAATAGAGTAAAAATAGAAAATAAATTAACAGTGTAATTGAAAAATTGGTTCCCCAGCAACGGCACCAAAATTCTGATGCGTGAGGATATAGTGATTAAAATTTCAGATAAAAATCATTTGTTAGACCCACCAGAAAATAAAAAATTTTACAACTAGTTGTAGTTAGTAAAGGTCAATCCACAGAGAACCAATTCAATTAACACTATCAAATAATTCTCAATTTAAACTCTGATTAACAATGAACAGTAAATAGGGAGTTTTGATGAACAATGAACAGCTTCAAAGACAATAACAATAAATAAACTGAAATCAACAATATAAGAAAATTGGTTAAGAGATTGAATCCACCACTAGATTTATATGATGATGTAAATCCACATATCCTTTTATTCCAACATGCTCAATTATGTTTTTATGCAATTGTGAGAGTAAATCTCTATTTTCCTTATGTGTTGGCCAATTTAGCAATCGCTCAAGTCAACTCCTAATCACTGATTAGTCATAAAGCAACCGCTCTTACAACTATCCAACAATTGCATTAAGATTTAGAAAACCAATTACACTAAGATCTAATCACACACCAGGATTAAATTACTTAGAACATATATTTTTCTAGATCTATTACTGCAACCGCGCATAATAAACCCAGATCTACCACTTTTATAACTGGCAAATAGCACAAAGATAATTATACCCACATGAACATCATATATTCCACTAGATCTACTACTGCAACCGCGCATAATAAACCCAGATCTACTGCCTTTATAAGTGGGAACAAGTACAAAAACCTTCATACTAACAATAGATTCAGAAATATGTGAATAAAGACATAACTGTGTTGAAATAATCAAATATGCAACATTCACAATATCAGTACTAGTGGTTTCATCACCCCCTTAACCAAGGGAGGTTTAGTTACACATAACTAGAAGGAAATCACAAGAAAAACTGAGAAAGAACAACATGAGAAACAAAGTGCAGAAGAAAAACTAAAGCAAACGAGTTTCTGAGGATTGAGGATGATGGATCTCTGATTGCTCAAACCCGAGACTCCAATCTTTGATCCAAGACTCCCCTCTCCTTCTCCAAGGAGTTGTAGCTACTCTCCTAAGTCAGAACTCCCTTCAAAACGTGCCAAGAGTGTCAATATATAGGCCTCCAACACAAACTTCGCACAGAAGTTTGCAATAATTGATGTCTGGAGGTCATACACGGCCGTGTATGACACTGAGTTGGGGGTCCAAAATTCACTGTTTCAAATGCAAAGTCAGAGGCGTACACGGCCTAAGCCGTGTATTCTCACACGGCCGTGTACTTTTAGGCCCTGTATTCTGACTCAGGCCCTGTATTTTGACTCTGGCCATGTAATCTGACTTTCAAGCTCAATATAACCCATTAGACCTCCAAATATGGACAAATGTTCAACATGAAAGTTGTAGATTTGGATCTTAACTATCAACCTTCAAAATTTCAGCTCATTTGACAACTTGTAGCTTGAGATATACCATGAACAGTATGCAAAGGTTAAGCTGTTAGGATCAGCACCCTAGTTCTTGATTCAACTCCAATTTGAGCTATCCAAACGTGTGATTGGGCCTTTAAGGTCTTCATGAAAGTAGTAGAAAATTGTCTTAACTTTCTTACAAGACCAAAATCACATAATTAGATATTTGAAACTCAAATTATAGCTAGTTCACTGAACATTGTCAAAGAGATAAATTAGGGCTAAATCATGCAATAATTCTCTCAATGATCCAATTAGGCTCAATATCATAAAATGTGTCAAAACTAACTTAATTAAACTTAATTGAATCTTAAGAAGCCCAGTGGCTGAAAAGCATAATTCAATTATGAGTGCAAATGAACACATTTAAGCAAAATTTCACAGCAATGTTCCAATTAGGGTTTGATATTAGAAACTAAGCTAAATGATGACAATTAAGCACAAATGGAGTTCAATGAATCAATTATAAGGCAACTAAAATATAGGAATAATCAACAGATCAAGTGACATGGGACTGGAGATTAGAAGAAATCAAAACTCTGTTATCCGAGCTTCCTGAAGATGAGGTTGAGATCCTCCACTTCCTCGTTGAGTGGGCCGACAAGGGCAGGGCCATCTACTGTAATAATGTTCTTGATGAGCTCATTGACTCAGTAAAGCCATTATTAGGTATCTCGTCATACATGTATCTGATTGATTTATATTTCCATATTTTTCTCTACGTGTTGTAACACTCTTGTTGTATGTTTGCAAAAATTATGGCACCTCTAGGCAGTCTTGAGCTTCTTGCCCAATGTTTGACAACTACAAAAACTAGGGCTTCAAGGTCTGAATCTCGACCCTTGGTCACTGTTCCTCCACATGTCACAATCAAAATTCCTCTACCTTCACCTATCTGGTGTAGCCTCTCCAACCTCAGAAGAGGAAGGCTAACAATTGAAGAGAGTAAAAGGGAAAGAGGCTAGTATCCAAGGATACTCCTCTTGAGGTTACTACTAGTCCAAGGTCTACAATCTCAAAGGGCGATCCCCTGCACTTCTTTCTAGGGTCGATTTGGGGCACAGGGGTTGATCTCGAAAAGATCATTAGCAGCACTTTTTTGTCCCCTACTGATCAAGATGTATTAATAGAGTAGGATCTGTTGGAGCTTCTTTGGGATGCACAAGTGCGATCCCTACTCAACGCCTCCATTATCTGGTTTCTAAAGGGAGCTTTTCGAGTCTGTTCATCAGACTCAAGAGATAGAAAATGAGGTGGATGCCCTCTAGGGTGAAAAGGATGGATAGCTTGTTCGAGTCACTAAAGAGCTCGGTTGCGCAGGGCTAAAATTGCTGAGGAGTTGCTCGGGAGAATACTTTGAAAGATCAAATTTCTTCCACCTAGTTAACCTTTATCACCCTCTAAACTGATAAAGAACTTCTCCGCCAACCTGACTCCAAGCTGCAAGATAAAATTATGGTTATTGAAGATGAATAGGCTAAGTTGGTGGATGAGTCGTTCTCTAACACTCTTGATCAACTTCGCCTTTTGAATCCAAACCTTGTTGAGGAGGGGACCAGTTCAAGGTAGGTGGTCTGGGATGGTCAAATTGTTGAGGTTATTTCAAAAACCACTCCTATAACTCAAGCTCCTACCATGGTGGAGGTTGCAAAGAAGAGGAGGAGGAAACATCGAAGGGCATCCAGGCAGAGGAAATCGAGAGGACCTCAGAGATGATAATAGAGCCCACCCCAGAGGACACTTGATTCTTCTTTTCTTTTCACTTTACCCTCTGCATGGGGTTTACTTTAATTGTACATGAAAAAGTCTCGGTTTCAGACATTTGATTAATTTTAGTACTTAGAATATTTTTTTTATATTCCCATTATTTTTTCTTTTTCCTCACTAAGATGGGTCTAACGCTCGATCTCGGTGATTCTGTTTATGCTTAATGCATTTTCTTATTTTTATATGACCGAGATAGGTCCAATGCTTGATCTCAGTGGTTCATTGTTAAACTTAGTGAGCATTCGTGTTTCTTCTTAACCGAGATGACTCCAACGCTCGATCTCAGTTATGCTTGTGTTTCTTTATCAGAAATATTTCTCCATTATTATTGACACATAGTCAAATCAATTAAGTGTGAAACTACAAAGTATGATTTTGATACAGAAGCCTCTTAGAGTGGCATCCATTATCTTGGGCAATAGTCTAATGTTATTAACCACTTTAAGCCTTTTTCAGGCTTATGGGTTAGGCTCAATGCTGAAATTATAAAATATGATTTTGACACGGAAGCCTCTTGGTGTGAAGTCCACTATCTTGGGCTACTGTCAAATACACTTAACCTCTGTAAACTTTTAAGTTTATGGGTTAATGTTAGGTTCATTAGGGTATGGGTTAAAACCTTTGAATACACTCCTTGAACTCAGATACCAGTTAAGTAAATTCTCTTGTTTGACCTTCATGTACGGATATCAGAATATTTGATCCTCTTCTGAACTTGTATTCCTCAAACCTCTCTAAAATGTGATAACCTTTTTTTCTTAACTTGTCCTTATTTCAAAAATTATTGATAGTTTCTCCAGAGAGAGTTTCTAGAGTATAGGCTCTTGTATTTGTTTTGTACATAATCATGTATGGTCCTTCCCAATTAGGAGCTAATTTCCTATCTTTCATCTTTTTTCCTTTGATATTTGCCCTATGAAGTATGAGGTCATTAGGGTTAAATCTTTGTGGAATTACTTTACAATTATGTTGTTTAACAATCCTCTTTTTAAGGGTGACTTCATGAACATGGGCAATGCGGCGTTATTCTCCCAACAAGTCCAATTCATCGTGGATGAGGTTTAGGTGCCCTCCTTAGCGAAGTTCTATCTCCTCCAATTCGGTTCTCCTATTTCCACTGAGATCATGGCTTCACAACCATATGTCAATTTAAAGGAGTTTCTCTTATGAAGGAATGTGGTGTGGTCCAATATGCCCATAAGTCATGATCAAGTTGCTCCACCTAATTCCCCTTAACATCATCAAGTCTATAATTGATTCCTATAATTATAGCCTGGTTGGAAACTTTAGCTTGCCCATTAGTCTTTGGATGTTCCACCGAGGTGAAATATTGTTTGATCTTGAGACCGGCTAAGAGATCCTTGAACTTCTGATCTGTGAATTACCAAACCTACTAATGATGTTCTTATAAGTGAACTTTGGACTCGCAGAGGTGATAATGGATAACGGTTTTGCCTCAATCCACTTAGTGAAGTAATCAACAGCCACAACTAAGTACTTGATCTACCCTGGTGCTTAGGGAAAAAGACTAAGGATATCCATCCCCTACTGGTAGAATGACCAGGGGACAGATATCGTAGATAACTCTTCTGGTGGGGCTGTATAAATATCTGAGTGTTGTTGACATTAATCATATTTTTGTACATGTTCCTTGTTGTAAGCTTCCATAGTAAGCTAATAGTATCCAATGCTCAGCATTTTCCATGCTAGAGACTTTCTGCCAAGATGATGGCTAGAGCTCTCTTCATGAATCTCAATCAGGACGTACTCTGCCTCTTTAGGACCAAGGCACTTAAGAGAGGAGAAGAAAACTCGTGACGATACAAATTCTTATCAAGGATGGTGTACCAAGACGCTGTCCATACTATTTTTTAGGCTTCCTTCTAGTCTTCAGGTAATGAGCCATTGCAAAGGCAGGAAACTATGAGTGTCATCCATGTTTCATCATCTTCTAGTAAGAGGACTTCATTGTCTGCAATACTGGGAGTGAGTAAGGTATCCTAGATTACAGACCTGTTATTACCATGGCTTTTGGTGCTAGCTAGCTTTGATAGGATGTCAGCTCTAGAGTTCTGCTCCCTTGGGATATGCTCTACCTTAATATTGTCAAAACTTTCCATTAACTTTTTGACTTTGACTAAGTACTTCTGTAACAAACGCTCATTAGCCTGGTATTTACCCCAGATCTGGGATGTCATTAGCTGCGAATCACTGCATAGGATTATATTCGTAGCTCCCATCTCTTTTTCCATATTGATGCCTACAATGCACGCTTCATATTCAGTTTAGTTATTTGAAGTTGGAAACTTAAACCTTAGAGAATGTTCTAACATGAGGGCGACTTTATTTTCTAACATTACTTCAAGCAGCACTTCCTTTAGGATTCAAAAATCCATCAACGTAGATGGTCTAGGAATTCGCTCTAAGATGGTCGGAGTCTGGTTTAAGCTTAACCAAGAAATCGAATAATACTTGACCCTTTATGGCTAGTCTTGGCTCGTAAATGATATCGAATTCGGAGAGCTCCACCGACCAAGCAATCATTCTTCTAGTGAGATCTGGCTTATGCAGCACCTGTCAGATTGGCTGGTCTCTTCTCACTATCGCAGGGTGTCACTGTAAGTACTATCATAACCTTCTTGTAGTAATCAGCTATGGTAGGGCTAGTTTCTTAATCTTTTGATAGTAGATCTCGAGGCCTTGTAGGTCTTTGCTAACAATATAAGCATGCCTCTGACCTTCTTCAGTTTCTCTTATCAAGAGTGAGTTGATCGCCTCATGGCTGACAGAGAGGTAGCCATAAAGTGTTTCACCGGGGTTCAGTCTTGTTAGAATTAGTGGTGTAGATAGCATCTAATTTAGCTCTTGAAAGACAACCTCACACTCTAGGGTCCACTCAAAATTTTTTCTTTTTTTAAGATTTTGAAAGGAAAAGATTTTTAAGCAGCCTTAGCCAGGAAATGAGTGAGGGCCACTATCTGACCTGTCAGTTGTTGCACCTTTTTCACAGACTGCGGGTTTCACATGTCGAGGATTGTCTAACACTTCTCTGGGTTGGCCTCAATACCTCGGTTTATCAACAAAAACCTTAGAAATTTGTCGTCATGTACACCAAAGGCGCATTTCTCTGTGTTCAGCCTCATGTGTTGCTTTTGTATTTGGGCGAACACCTCTTCCAGATCTTTGATGTGGTCACTGGTCTCCGATGTCTTAACTACTATGTTGTTTATGTAGACTTCTATCATATTACTAGTTTGTCCTTCGAAGACTTTATTCATCATTCGTTGGTAAGTTGCCTTTACATTTTTCAATCCAAATGGCATAACACGGTAGCAATAGTTTCCCATCTTGGTAATGAATCTTGTCTTCGTCTTTTGGGTTCATAGGAATCAGGTTATATCTAGAATAGGCGTCTATGAAGGAAATTAGCCAAAATCTGGATGAATTGTCCACCAATTTATCTATGTTGAGAAGTGGAAAAAGGTCTTTTGGGCATGCCTCATTCTGGTTAGTGTAATCGACGTACATGCGCCACTTCCTATTAGTTTTTTTTACCATAACCATATTAGAGAGCCAAGTGATATAAAAGACTTCCCTGATGAATCTAGTATCTAGGAGCTCTTTTACCTGCTTTTGGATCACTTTTTGCCTCTCAGGTCTGACTTTATTTTTTCATTGGGTCATTGGCTCCGTATCCTTCATGATAGAAAGTCAGTGGCAAATGAATTTCGGGTCCAATCTCCGCATATCTAGGAAGGTCTAGGCCAACATATATTTTTTTCACTAAAAACTGGATTAGCAAGGCTCTTGCTTCCTGATTCAGATGTCCTCTAATCTTAGTCACCTAGTCTGGCTTGGCACCAAGTTGAAGGAGTTGAAGTTCTCCATCAGGTTGAGGGCGAATACCACGAATCTCTTCACGAATATCTATTTTAGCCGATAGGACGTTGACAGGATTCGTAGTGATTGAAGCTGAATTGTTATGTTAGTCCGTGGCCCTAGGCCGAGGCTTCTTGGCAATTTTCAGGATTTGATTGTAGCATCTTCTAACCATAGCATGGTCTCCTTTGACTTTAATAACCCTATCATGCTTATCCAGGAACCTCATGGCCAAGTGGGGTGTGGAGATCATAACCCTAAAGGCGTCAAGTGAAGGGTGGCCCAATATGACATTATAGGATGAGTGACAATTCACCACTAAAAACTTGACCTTGAGTATCTTGGGCAGAGAATCGTTCCCTAAAGTCAAGTAGGTCTTAATTATCCCATCAGGGTGATCTTATCTCCAATAAATCTGATCAACTCATTCGGTATATGGGATCAATTCCTTTTATGATAATCCTAGCTTCTCAAATAAGTTTAGGAACATGATATCAGTCGAGCTCCATTGATCAACAAATATACGACGAACCTTGACATTAGTAATTATCCTCGAGATCACCATGGGGTCTTCGTGATCTAGGATAGTGCATCTGTAATCCTCATCAGTAAACAAAATTTGCGGGGTCTTTCTCACGCTGCTATCCAACTTGGTTTCTGAGAGGGATGCTACGCTCAGTACTGGATGGAGTGCTTTCTTCTTTATATTTCCCGACTTGCCACCACCTATGAAGCCCCTTAAGATGGTGTTGATTTTTCAGGTTACTTCGTATGACAGTGGTCATTCTCTAGTTCGTTGTCTCGGGGATGTGCCCTTTCTTGGTTTTGGGCATTACCCCGGGATGGGCCTACACCAGAATTTTCATTCCTCACAGGAGAGCATCTTCTCTAGTAAGATGAAAATGGGCTTCTTCATGGGCTGTAGCTCTGCTTTTTATAGTTCTGCCCTCCCCTCTAATTATTGTTCCGAGACTGATGCACATAACGTACCAAGCGGCTATCTCAGATCAATGACTCAATGGCGTCTTAAAGGTTAATGCAATCTTTTGTATTATACCCATGACCTTCATGTCATGCATAATGCTTAGACTTATCCCTCTACACATGTTTTCTCAAGGGGAGAGGTCTTTTCACATCTCTGAACTCTGTGTTCATCACTTCTTGGTAGATTTGAGTCTGAGGTGTGTTGAAGTAAGTGTAGCTCTTGTACTTTTCCTTGAAAGATGGCTTTGAGTTCCGGCCTTGTTGGTTGGGTTGTCCAGGCATAGATTTAGCACCTTCCCCTTTCTTAAGGTGCTTCCTAGCTCGGAGAACATCTTTAGTGTTAATGTACTTGTCAGCTCTAGCATGGAACTCGTTCATAGTCTTGGGTTTATTTTAAAAAGGGATAAAGATAACGGTCTAGGCTAGAATCCTTCCCTTATGTAGTGCAGTCTGAGTCTTTTATCCCAATCACGAATATTCAATATTTCTTTGTTGAACCGAGATATAAAGTCTCTAAGAGACCCCTTCTTTCCTTGTTTGACTTAGGAGAGGCATGGGATGGATTTCGACTGCACCTTACTAGTGGTGAAGTGCAACAAAAATCTCAAGGACAAGCCCTCCTAATTGACAATGAATTTTGGAGTTAGGGTAGTGAACCATCTCAGGGCAACTTTTTTCAGAGACAGAGGGAAAGCATGACACATGAGTGGGTCATCTCCTCCAGGAAATAAGAGATCATAAATATAGGTATCTAAGTGCTCTTGAGGGTCTGTGTTCCCATTATAGGCTTTAATATTTGTTGGACATTTGAAATTCCTAGGGATCTCATAGACCATCAGTTTGTTAGAGAAATGGTGGTTTTTTGTAACTAGGTTCCTTACTCCTTATTCCTACTTTTCTATTTTCCCTGAACTACGATTTTAGCACTCTGACCAAGTTTAGTGATCCTAGAATACTCTGGATGATGTACCCCTTCATGGGTATTGTCCCTTTGATTTTCTTGATTCTTGTTGGGAATTTGATTCTCGCCTTCTTTTTCCTAGTTAACAGCTTTTTCCAAGTTATGGATATGTTCTTCCTGGAGTCTAACGAGAGAGATAACTTCTGCTCTGAATAGCTTCGGGAGATCGGATTTAGCATGGTGGAACCAAACTTCATCATTGTCCACCCGAGCTCCTAGGCCCCATAGTGCCGATACCTACTATCTAGTATCTCTAGAACGTGCTCTTGCGGACCAAGACATTGTCTCACCAGAATTCATGCGGCCAGAGGAGAGAGATTTTTACCACTATGGGAAGTCTCTATACCGTCTTGCCTGGGTTCCGATTAGGTAGCAATTGGCTCTTCGATCGGCTCATGGATGGGAGCGGACGCCGGACGACAGCTGGAAGATGATTGGTTCTACGCAGTAGAGGTGATTTTTATTAACATTCTTACACACGCTCTTCCACATAGTCGATGATAGCTAAATCTTACAAAGTCAACTTATATGCCTTCTCTAATCCAAAGATCTGGACCGTTTAACTTCTCTAATCTAAAGAGGTCTCTAGATTGGAGAAAGCATATGGGTGACCTGTATGATGTGGCTATCATCAAGCGTAAGGAAAAGTGCAAGAATGTTAAAAAAATTCAAGTATTTAACTGTTGAAGACAAAGATGATGAATGATGTATTTCATAAGGAACATTACTTAGATGAAAAGAAAGTACTTTCTCAAATAGTTGCTAGCATTTCTATCCTAATTCACTAGGAGATATCCAACATGAAAATCTTTTAACACAAGTGAGAGCAATTTATTAAAGATCAAAAGAAATTTTACTTTTCTTGATACTGATGCTCTCAGTCCCTAAACTCATTCATTAAACATGGATAGTATTCGCTTTAGTTCTAACTGCATTACATGTAATAAAAAAAATACATCTACTCCACTTGTCATCATAATCACTATCAAAATCCTAATCCCAACTTCAGCCAAATGCCCTTGATATCATTTTTCTCCCAACTATTCCAAAAAACTCGATAAACGAGTGCAAGGAGACACACGCTTTTACTGTCACCAGCAAGGGCAATAGTCTAGGAACTACCCACTCAACTTTCTCAATCCTAACATTGTCAAGCTTATGATTTTATCAGGAATTTCCTCTCCACGAGACTCTTGTATAATGTCATTTTCATTGTTGAAATCACTCTTTATATAAATTTCATTTGCTTTCAATTTCTATCTTATCCTCCAACTGCTCCACCATGCGACTTCTATTCGTCATAAAATCTACTTCACAAAAATATGCAAATTTTTTTTTTTAAATCCACAATGTTTTTCTTCTTCGTTTTCTTACATCACCCCTACCTAGCCTTCTCCTTATCATCATTAGAGGTGAACTCGTGTCTCCACTCAACTTTTTATCACATTTACCACTTATTAATCTTTTCATTAGAGTCATCATCCTCACTAATGGATGACCAAAGATATGTTACTTGAACAGTTAAATCCCGAATTGCTCAAAGCTACTTAACCTATCTTGCAAAACTAATATCGTCTAACTTAAGGTTTATAACTTCCTAATTTAGTAGAGCATTAATTATTTCAATAATTAAAACACAACAACACGCATGTAAATAAGTGTTAATAATAATAACATATTACTATATTATGCAATTCATATCTCCGTAACTAAGGCCTATTATATATATTTGTCATTTCTTTTAGTATTTTGAAGCCATCATTCGTCTACAAGATTTGTCACGCTACCTATTGTCTCATTAATTATTTAACCATCTTATATGTTTTTCATTCCTCTTAGTTTGAAATCATTGTTCGGCTCAAGATCTGACACATTGTCTCATGTCTCCATCCCATGCATATACATCGTATGTTGACAATTGGTCGCATATTTTTGTAATTTATCATTCTCATGTAATTAATTAATTAATTAATTATATATAGTTCACATTTTTACTTTCTTTTATTTCATATTATATTATATTTTATTAATTTATTAATTTTAATATTAATATTAATTAATAATTATTTTAATTTAATATACAAATTATTAAATTATTTTAATATTTAATTAAATTTATTAAATTAAATAATTTATCAGCCTTTTCACTTAAAATTAAATAATTTTTCATAGATTTTTAATTTTAAAATTAGCACATTAGTACATAATACTACATTATTCTTATAATAAATTAGTATTAGTCTTATCTAATGTAATGTTATTAATAAAAACTTACAATATCATAATAGAGAATCATCTATCATATCAACACACAAACACCAACAAATAATAATGTACCATACATTCAAATATACACATAAACACATATATTTAAAATATAAACACCATATATAGACATACATACATACATATATATATATAGATATATATATATATATATATATATATATATATATATATATATATATATATATATATATATATATATATATATATATATATATATATATATATATATATATATATATATATATATATATATATATATATATATATATATAAACAAATATAACATTTAAAATAAAAAGTTAAACAAAAAAATACCAATTCCGCGCCATGCACCCATGCCTCTCTTGCACCACATCCATGTCTACATCTCCCATGCACCATCCACGTTTCCCATGTAGTGGCTAGAGACCTATTCCACGAAGGAAAATAACACAGTGAAAATTAAGGGGTATGACAATGGAGACTTAGGGCGTCAGGTTCAGTCTTGGTGACGACTTAGTATATTACCAAGTGGCTTCAAACTCAAGAAGGGGGTGAATTGAGTTTATAAAAATATTTCGCAAACTTTTCACAAAATACTTGAATATCAATTTTTGTTAAAGCTATTAATTGATTGAAGTGAATAAATAGATAAAATTGATCACTTCACTCACAAATAAGCAAGTCAAGATAAAGAGTATTCAAGAAAGCATATAAAAGTAATGCACCAAAGTAAATGAGATAGAGTCGAGAAGAGCAAACATAAGATTTATCCTAGTTTAACCACCCCTTGTGACCTACATCTAGTCATCAAGTGAACTACCCAAGATTTTTCACTAAACCTTTAAGCTTGAACATGTGTTTAAAACTTTTACAATAAAAGCACTCAACACAACTGTGAGATACCTCACCCTTTGAGCTTGAGCCTCAAAACAGGAATATCTCACCCTTTATAACTTTTGAGGGATACCTCACCCTTTATAACTTTTGAGGGATGCATCACCTTTTCTCTAGAAGGATACCTCACCTTCTTTACAGGAAATCAAAGAAAATAGAATGATAAACTCTCAAAAGAGTAGATTATATAAGTTGAAACTCAATGGGTAGAAAGATATTCACACTTTTAGCTCATAAATAGAGAATTAAAGATTAAGGCTAGATGAACTCATATTAATGATCAATAAGATGTTTTAGAAAGATTTCCTCTACTTCTTTAATGCCCAATGACTTGTATTTATAACCCAATGCATTAAAGATCTGTTAGGAGTGGTTGGAGTATTAAATGCAGCCAAACTAGACATTAATTTATGTTTCTGGAAACTAGTCTATTCGAATAGACTAAGCATCTATTCAAATAGATGCATTTATAACACAATTTGGATTACTTTCTGAAGCATTTTATTCAAATAGAACTTAAGTCTGTTAGAATAGATCCTTTAAAAAAAATGGGCGCATAGCCATTTTAAGCTTCTATTTGAATAGATGCCTTATTCTATTTGAATAGAGCTTGATAGAATGGAAATCTTAGCATTCTGACTTTTGTTATTCGAATAGGGAAACTGTCTATTCAAATAGACCTATTTGAAAAGCACTTTAAACAGTTTTTTAAACTTGTCAAATGTTAAGCTTTTATATACTTAAAAGCTATTTCTTAATAAACCAAAAACCATTTTAAAACCTTGAAACCATATGTGCTATTTGGGTTCTTTGAAAAATAAGTTTAAAGCTTAAGTGTGAATTATTTTACCTTTACAAAAAGATCTAAAGTCCTAAAGCTATTCTTGAAAGGTATTGGACTTGATCTTGCCATTTGGACTTGATCTTGCCATCATCTTCACGTTTGTTATCATCAAAATAATCTTTAATTACCAATAGCTAATTACATAGTAGTATGGATCAGAGGTACTATTTTAGGCATGGTGTGGCAATGTTGGGTTTGGTGATTGGGAGGTGCTACGTTGTGGTTTGCAAAGGGTTGCTGCTTTGTTGGTGTTGGGAGGTTGGATCCTTTGGGGAAGGTAAGACGGGAAGGGGCTTCCCCTGTGGGTGAGATGTAGGTGCAGGTGTAGCGATGGGCTCAGTTTAAAAGTGGCACTTTTGGTAAAGAGGTTGGTGAGGGAGGGTAGGATCGGGAGATGGTGGAACAAGGAGGTCGCAGAGGCTAGAATTGGAGGAAGGAGGATGGTGGCAGCTAGTTGTCACGATCGAGATCGCAATAGGATCGGCGAGAAAGATTAAAAAAGAATTTAGAAATTGGGAGTCACCACCAAATTTTATTTAAGTTGGGAACATATTTAGAAAATTCCATTTTTATTAAAGGAAAATAAAAAGGTCCTCAAAAACTAAGTTAGGTTCGGGAGTCTATTTATGCACAGGGGAAGGGCAAAAACTTAATTCTACTGCACTTCTAATGCATCTATTCTAAGACGGTTATGTTAAGTTAATCGTACAAATTTAATAACTTTAAAAATATTTATTTTTCCCTTTTAAAATAAAAAAATAAAAAAGTGTTCATTGAAAAATTATTATTATTATTATTATTATTATTATTATTATTATTATTATTATTATTATTTAATTAAAAAAGAAAACATTTGAAAACATTATACCTTTTAATTTGTTTTAAAAGAAAAAAAAACTTCTTTTACACAAATTTTAATATAACACTAAGTTGTACAATAAACTCTTATGACTCTGAAAGATAGTAAAGATAACATAAAGCTATTCAATACTCACTGTTAGTCATCATGCATATATATAAAAAAAACATTTTCTATTCATTATTTATTATTATTATTATTATTATTATTATTATTTTATTTGTTTCATTTTTATTTTATTTATTTACTCTTTTCTTTTTCTTATAGTAATTATAATAATTAAAAAACATTCCTTGAGCCCAAATTAAAAACTATTTCTTTTTTGCATAAGATTTAAGATAGCATTGAACTATACAATAAATTTTTATAACTTAAGCAACATTAAACATAACATGAAGCTATATGATCATTGTCACTAACCATTGCGTGAATTAAAACAATTTGACAATTGTATAAAAACAAAAGGTTTTAGAAAAAAAATTGTGCACCTGGGATTAAAACTTATTATTTTTAATACTTTTATTATTTTGGTAGGATAAAGATAACATTAAACTATATAACAAATCCTTTAAACCTAAGTGATAATGAAGATAACATATAATTATACAATTATTGTGATAAAAATCATTTTTTTTTTTGCATAAAATTTAAGAGAGCATTTAACTATACAATAAATTTGTATGACTTAAGCAATATTAAAGATAACATGAAGCTATATGATCATTACCATTGCAAGAATTAAACAATTTGACAATTGTATAAAAGCAAAAGGTTTTAGATAAAAAAAAATTGCGCACCTGGGATTAAAACTTATCATTTTTAATACTTTTATTATTTTGGTAGGATTCTAGGATTGAACTTTATAATAAATCATTTTAACTTGAGTGATAATAAATATAGCATATAGTTATAGAATCATTGACAATCTTCACAAGTACAAGACTTTTTATCACAGTGTTTGAGGTAAAATTACAAGTTTTAATCCAACATCTAGATAATGATATTGAAGAGATCTTCTAAGTGTTGAACCGCCGTGAGTGTTAATAGTCAGGCATTGGTTTTTGTTGAAAGGATTCATAGTTGCTCTCATAGTTGAGCAAAATATTGGTGTCAAATATGTGGCATAACTATTGTATATGTGTCTAATTTTTAAGAGTCAGTTATTTTCATAATTTGTCTATAAATACTAGTGTTTACGATGTACAAAGGGGGTTTTTACTGGATATACAATCCTAATATCTCACTCGAACAGATTAATGGGTTTGATCCAAGTATGCCTTCCATTTTCATTTTAAGTCATTTACTTTAATATAATTTTCTTCTAAAAATCCTTTATTTTTAAGTCTTGTTCTTTAAATTTCTTTACATTTCGTTGCATTCTTTACATACTTTATTTTATTGCTTTCCTTTAATTTTCTGCACTTTACATTTTTTGCATTTTAATTTTCTGCAAAAAATATTCATCAGTTTCTTTATTTTCCTGCAACGTTTCAAAGCTTTTATGAAATTTCATTTATTTCCTCTTACTTCTTACATTAAGTTTTACAAATTTCTGTTATTTACCTTCAAATTTTTTTCAAAGGCTTTTTCTTTTCACACGCGATTACCATATAACTCTAAACTCACATTTGACTGAAAATAAATATTTGTTTGTTAGAATTTTTCTTAACAAAATTTCACAATAAACAAATTGGCACGCCTAGTGGGACGAGTTCAGAGTAACTCGTAGTGTCACGAATCTCATTTCATAAAAAATGGTTTTGTGCGTTTAAGAAGTGGAAAGTTTGTCTATTCTTCCCCTTCTCAAAATACACAAATCATGAGTAATGCAAATAATTAGGCTTCGAATGCACTTTCGATTAATGTTAGTATGCCACCTTCGACAGTCGTTACTACGCCACCCTCAACCGTCGTTACTACGCCACCCTCAACCGTCGTTAGTACGGGTCCTGTGGTTAATGCAATAGTAACTGGTACTCTTTAGGGTAATCCAGTGTTAGAACAAGTGGTGCCTGGAGTGACTCAGCCATCCCCAAGTCAACCAAGTAATCAAAGTGTAATAAATTCAAACTAAGGTTTATACCACAATATGGCTTGCCACCGAACTATGTTCCTCCTATGTCGGCACAAATGGGACGTGGTTGTACTTTGGTCAATACTGTAGGCCAAACAACGGCTTCACAAGGCCAACCACAAATAAGTTTAGCCTTAGTGAGTTTCAATGGTCAAGGAACAAGGGTTGCAAGTGCAAGTAATCCAACTCCTTTTTGATAGGAGAGATTGAATTTGGGATTAGTATTCTCAAATATGTCGAGGGACACTCCTCAAAATGTAACAAGGTCAACCATGAATTCTTTGGCTAGTTTTCGAAAACAAATGGATGAAAGCAATCATGAAATGGTGCATATGTTCAGTCAGTAAATGGGTGCTGTAATTACGCCAATAATGGAAACTACAAATAATGCTTGTAATACATTGGCTCAACAAATGGCAAGGCTAAACCAAACATTGAGAATAGAAGAATTGGCCAATGATAACGCTCAAAGAGCCTAACCTATGGCAAATGTAGAAGTGACTGCACCCCAAGTAAACATGGGACAAAACCAGCAAAATCTCGATCAACTTGGGCAAAATGATCAATCACTCTTGGAATATGGTAATGTCCATGTACTCTATCGATGTGATGAGGATCAAATGGCTAGGAATATGTCGATGAAATCTTGGAGGCCACCAAGTGGTTGAGCAAAATGTAAATCAAGTGGTGGAACAAGTGCTGAATAGGTTTGGGTTCAATCTTGGATATGCCAATCAACCCTACTTTATTTCGGCATTTCCCGAGTAGGTGCAACAAGCAGAATTGCCCAGAGAAATTAAAATTCCTAAACTTTATAAGTTTACTGGTGAAAGTGGGGAATCGACTGTCTAACATATTACACAGTATACTATAGAAATGCGGGAGGTGGCTACTATTGAAGGCCTTAAAATGAGATTCTTCCCAAGTTCCCTTACTTAAATTGCATTCTCTTAGTTTTCGACATTAAGACCAAATTCGGTCCATTCTTGGACTTAATTAAAAAGAAGTTTTCATGACCAATTCTATAGGGAAGATTTGAAAGTGGGGCTTACAGATCTTTTTAATATCAAGAGAGTGTACAATGAAACCGTGGATGATTATCTTGCTAGGTTTCGACAAATAGGGAGTAGATGTTTTACTTCCATACCTAAGGTAGAAATAGTGAAGATTGTTGCAGGAGGTTTAGACTATTACATAAGGAAAAAGTTAGTGAACAAACATTTAGTTGATCTTGCCCAACTAGGAGAGAAGGTTAAGCAAATAGAACAACTGAAAGTTGAAAAGGCTCAAAAACAAAAGAGATTCCTTAAAAGAAAGAAAGTAGCATTTGTCGAATTAGGTGAATCTGATAATGAGACTGAATATAGTAATGATGAATTTGAGGTTAACATTGCTGAACTTCAGAATGGTCCTCCTTATGCGTGTCAGGCTCTACAGCCTATAAGAAATAAGGAGAAAACGAATTATGTTAATAGAAAAACATATACATTCGACGTAACAAAAACTAACAAAATCTTTTATTTATTGTTAAAGGATAAACAGATTAAATTGTTGGAAGGTCATTGGCTACTAAAACTTGAATAAATAAAAGACTAGAAATATTGTAAGTTTCATAACAATTTCGATCACGTTACTAATGAATATATTCATTTCAGAGATTTAATTCAAAAAACATTAATGGATGGGCATTTGAAGTTTGCTGACAAGCCTAAGATGGATATAAAGGTTGATACAGATCCGTTTCAGGCTGAATTTTCCTATGTCGACCAATAACTTCCTTTGAATATTGGAATGATCAACATAAGGAATTTGTAAGAATTCGACATTGACATGGAAGATGCAATGGACAATTATCCAAAGCCAGGAGAATCTCTTGAAACTTCCTTGAGAAGAAGAAAGAGAAAGGCAAGATAAGGTTATGTCCAAGATGCAATGCAGTGTATAATGAATTTGCTGTAAAGAAAGTTGCTGAGGAACAACAGAGTAACTCACAGGGTAAGAAGAAGTTTTTTGACAAGAAAGCTTGGAAACCACAACAGCCCTTCTATACTCTAAAACCAAAGCCAGTTTATACGCCCAGGCCTAACATGAATGGCTAGCTAGTTGAATTATCTGGTGAGTTTGTGGGAAGCAATTCATTTCCTACGGGCTATGTCGGACTAGCTAGGACTAGAGTGCCACCTGCCAATGTTATTATGGATAGGTGGTTTAAAAATTCTGCAATGGCGTGTCACCCACAATTTTGGTGAAATGTGGCTACCAAGAAGAATAGGTTTCAGAGAGGTTGACCATTCTGGAATGAAGATTACAGATATGGTAGGATCAACCAAGATGAAGCTATGATTGGCTAGAATGTAGCAGGGCCATCAAAGTCTTTACCATTGTCAAAGAGTCGAAAGAGGAAGCTACAGAGGTTGAGACTTGCGCAGAAAAGAAGGAACATGTCTGAGGGTTTAGTTATCAAAGAACAACCCACAGAAACGTTTGGTAGTCAAAACTAATCCAATACCAAACAAAAATAAAGATGACAAGAAATTGAAGAGTATTGTCAGAAAAGAATCCGCAGTTATGAGGGGGTCAATCCAAGTTGAGCCGACAACAACTGCAGTTAGACGACTAGACAGGAATGATAGTCTCTGACAAGAAAAGCTTGCAGAGATAAAGACAAGAAAATAGGTTCAAGGACTTATTCTAAGTAAAACTAGAAGAAAATGGCTAATTGCACTAGTAGTAGCAGAGAAAGAAGCAAAGAAAAGTAATATAGCAGTGGAGGAAAACAAGGAAATGACTAGATTGAAAGCTGAGAAGATGATAATGAGAATAGTTGAGATCAAGGGCCTTAAAATTGAATTTGAAAGTGGTGAAGATGTTGAAGATTGGTCGAAGGAAGAAATCATGGAAGTCTTGAAAATCCTGACCAAGATATCGAGTGGAGAAAGAAAATGCTTGGCATGATCAATGGAAGGAGAAAATTGGCAAAGCCTGACTGCCAAGCCATAGACATGGATTTGACGGCAGATGAAGTTATTAAGGCGTTGAATGATCTAGATGATCTTTTAGGATTTGATGATAATGATCAATTCGATATGGATTTCAATTTAGACAAGGATCTGGATAACATTATGATGGCCATGGATAGCAATTTACCGTCAGAAGGTTACTTCAAGATTGGAGGGTACAAAAGTGATGAAGAGTTGACTGATGAAGAGTTTTTAAAGTCAATGAGCATGAATTTGATTTTAGTTTTGCCTGCTAAGTTTGAAGGGTATCATGAAATTAGGTATATTGGAGAAAACGAAGAAGACTTGGATGACCTCAGTGATCACTGGATTTTCCTTTAGGATAACATGTTAATAGTGTTCGATAATACAGCACAATTTGAGAAGCCAACAGAAGAGCAGAAGGCTTATCTCCGCCCGTTACACATCAAGGCTTTGTTAGAAGGCAAGCCAACAAATAGAGTCTTAATAGACGGGGGGGCAGCTATTAATTTAATCCCAAGGGCAATGTTTAAGAAGCTTGGGAAGAATGAGTCTGATCTGATGTCAACTAACATAATTGTCACTGACTTTAGTGGCAAGACTTCCCCGTCAGACAGAGTAGTAATACTGAATGTGCAAGTCGGATCCATTGTGAGGTCGACATTGTTTGTTGTAATTCCAACAAAATCTAGTTACAATCTTATGTTGGGAAGAGATTGGATACATGTCGTCAGAGCAATACCATCGATGATCCATCAGAAACTCATCCTCTGGAATGCAAATGATCAGGTGGAAATAGTAGTGGTAGACAATAGCCCTTGCTATTTGCAACAACTTCATGTTGATTTTAAATTTATGCTCCAAATGTGAAGCCAGTCACGACAAATGATGGAGTCATCGACAAAGATGCACTTGAAGTATGCTTAATGGACCAATTTGGCATTCAACTAGTGAATAAGGCTGAAAAGGACTGGCCAAGCACTAGCCATAAGTGTTAATGATCAGTTACATAGACTGTCGGCTTATTTCGCCAATAGAGCAGTATACACCACTGAAGGTATATTGTCAGATTGCATAATAGATGATAGTCCTTTGGGATTCAAGAAAAGACTTGATGAAAAACAAAGTGTAGAGGTCGAAGATCCTTTAGAAAAGATTAACTTGGGCACTAAAACAGATAAAAGTCCTATATTTGTGAGTTCATTTCTGTCAAAGGAGTTCAAGGAACAACGTGTCAACTTAATTGAGGAATACAAAGGTTGCTTTGCATGGGATTATGACAAGATGCCTGGGTTGAGTAGGGGTGCACAAATACCCAATCCAACCCAACGACCCGAGTAACCCGACCCGACCCGACTTAATTGGTTTGGGTAATCGGGTCCGTTCGGATAAAAACCGACCAACCCGTCCATTAATTGGTTCGGGTGACGGGTTCAAAGAGCCGACTCGATAACCCGACCCGATGACCCGATGACCCGATTAAAACGATGTCGTTTTGCCTAACCCAACCACTTAAGGTGCACAACCCGACCAACCCGATTACCCAACCCGCGAACCCGATTACCCAACCCGCGAACCCGACCAACCCGATTACCCAACCCGAACCAACCCGATTCTAATCGGGTTGGTTCGGTTCGAGTTATTTGAAAAAAAAATTCACAATCCGACCCGACCCGACCCGACTTCATTTAGTTAGTTTGGATTTTTTTACCCCTAAACCCGACCCAACCCGACCCGTGATCACCCCTAGGGTTGAGCAGAGACCTTGTCGAACATAGACTGTCGTTGAAAGAATGATGCAGACCTGTCAAGCAAACCAACAGGAGATTTGCACCTGAAATGGTATTAAAGATAAATATAGAGGTCAAAAGGTTGCTCAAAGCCAAATTCATTAGAACGACTAAGTATGTCGAATGGTTGTCTAATATTGTTCTTGTAATTAAGAAAAATGGCAAGTTAAGAGTATGCATAGACTTTAGGAATTTAAATATTGTTATATCTAAAGATGAATATCCTATGCCTATTGCGAACATGTTAGTAGATGCCATATCTGGACATGTGATAATCACATATTTTATATATTAATAAACCCTCATTTTTAGTCATTTACACTCTCCATGTACTTAATTGATTGAGTTTGGTTATGTTTTGTAAGTTTGGACTCAAATTGGACTTAATTGATTTTTTCAGCAAGATTTACGTATTACATTATTTCTATATTTTAGCCATATATTGAGTTCTAGATGTCTAACAACTATGCAATTTACCTTGTTGGAAATATAAGAGAGAGATCTACAACTTTCATGAGAGTTTTAGGTCAAAGTCAGACATCTAGTAAAACTAATTGGGCTTGGAAGTCAGAATATGAGTTTTGTGATTGGAACCTGAACAGTGTGCAGTAATCAGAGCATAACCCGGGCTCTAAGATCTAGATTAGTCTAAAATTTTGGTATTTACAAGTTAAGACTCATATCTACAACTTTCAGGAAGAACACAAGACCCAGATCAAATTGCTTAGGGGTCATATTGGACTTGTAAGTTAAAACAGAGGAACTATAGCTAGGCCCGAACATTGTATAGTAATTAGGCCATATCTCGGGCTGTAGGTGGCCTTTTGAGATGATTCTGGTGACATTTGAAAGATAAGATTTAGGACTACAACTTTCATAAAGACCACACTTCAATATTCTGACGTATTCAATGACTTCAAAAATGAATGATTTCAGAGACAAAGAATTTCCATAATTTTCCACTCATCAAAAGCCATTTAGCATTTTTCACTCATTTTTCACACATTCACCTACTCATGAATCAATCTCCTTATCATTTTGTATCTTTAATCCTCTATAAAAGGGAGCCTTGGCTGATCATTTAGGAGTCTTGGTGTTAGATATCAAGATCATGCTATTTTGTTGTTTGATTATCTTGTTGTAGTTTTCTTTTATTCTAAATTGAAGTTATGTTCTTCTTCTTCTTCTTCTTCTTCTTTTCTTCTTCTTCTTCTTCTTCTTCTTCTTCTTCTTCTTCTTCTTCTTCTTCTTCTTCTTCTTCTTCTTCTTCTTCTTCTTCTTCTTCTTCTTATTCTTTCTTCTTGTCTATGAGTAACTAAGTTTCATTTTACTTGGGTGAAAGTGTGAAGTTCTTCTTCTTCTTCTTTCTTTCTTTCTTCTTGTCTATGAGTAACTAAGTTTCATTTTACTTGGGTGAAAGGGTGAAACTCTTGGTAATGAAATAAGGTTAAATTCATTTCTTTCTTGTGCTTAAATGATATATTTTCAAGTGGTCATTATACGTGTTGTATTTTGTTTCCAATCAATTTAGAAACCTTCCTTTTAAAGTGGAGATCTTGATTCATTGTAGACAAGAGGTTAGCACAATGAATGCTTGAACCCATTTATAAGTGGTGGTGTTAATAAATAATTAAAGGAATCATAATATAATTACGTATATAATTTTTAATGAACTTTGATTATTGTATTTTCTGATTAGAACCTCCATTATATGTGGATTCTAATTGAGTTATAAAAAAATTAATCTTATTCTTATTTTATTTACCAACAGTAGATCTCCTAACTCAAGTAGATCTTTTTAATTTGTAACCAAGTTTTATCACTTTAATTGTTGTAACAAAATATTTACTTTACGTCAAAGAATTTTTCTTCATCAATTCCTTGTGAATCGACCTCGGACTCCCAAGAATTTATTACTTGAAACAACCTGCACTTGAGTTTATAACTTTTAATCCACATCAAGTTTTTGGTGCCGTTGCTGGGGACTTGATTTAAAGAATAAATTTATGGTGTAAATATTTTGTATATATATATATATATATATATTTATTTATATTTATATTTTTTTGTGGATCTTGTATGTGTGTGTGTGTGTGTGTGTGTGTGTGTGTATATATATATATATATATATATTCTACTCTTTTAATTTTTTTCTTTGTACTTACTAACGTACTAACTTAGTGGAGGAAACTCTCCCTTAACCCTCTATAATCTCTAATCATTAATGAAATAATCTTTCTTCTTCTCTCCTATCTCGCCGGAGCAAAAAATCGACTCTGCTGATTCTCTGATTTTCATATTTTAAATTTACTTTTTGTACTTTATTTTCTGTATTTTATTTCTAACTTTTTAACTTACTAACTCACTAACCTTTTAATTTTCTTGCTTACTAACTTACTAACTATCTAACTCTCTTACTAACTATCTAACTTTTTACTTTATCAGTTATCTAACATTTTACTTTACCTACTTACTAATATTTTAATTTATCTGCTTACTAACTTTTTAATTTATCAGCTTATTAACTTATTTGGTGGTTAGTTTATACCACACCTTTGTGAATATATATTTGGTGGTCGATTTATACCACACCCTTATTAATATTTATTTATTACGTGTTAATATATATTTAGTAGTTGATTTATACCACACCCTTATTAATATTTATTTGGTGACTGATTTATACCACATTCTTGTTAATATTATTATTTTTATCATGGCAGGTTTACCGCCTACTTGTTCATATTATTATTATTTTTTACCATGGCAGGTTTATCGCCTTCTTGTTAATATTATTTTTTTTTACTATGACAGGTTTACTGCCTACTTGTTAATATTATTTTTTACCATGGTAGGTTTATACCGCCTACTTGTTAATATTTAATGGCTGATTTATATCGCTTACTTGTTAATATATATATTATTTTTTTACCATGGCAGGTTTACTGCCTACTTGTTAATATTTTTTTTATGGAAGGTTGAGCTCTGTATATATTTTTATTTTATTCTTCCTATTTCTTCTTCTCTTTTGTCATGTGTAGTTAAATTTGTGTATTTCTAGGATGAAGATGTAACTTGATTCAATTGACATGTATTAAGATTTAAATTTTAATTAATTTCTTTTTATTCAATTTGAATGCGTATTATGATTCTTAATGCTTTTATGAATTGACCACTCATAAATTGATCTAGTGAGGTGTATGTAGAATCGAAAGGTTTGCATATGACTTAGACCATAAATAATAAGTGTCATGATTTATAATCATCTAAGAATAGAGGTTATAGGTTGTGTGGGAGAATTGTGTATTTTTCATGAGAATCCATAAAGTAAAGGTCATGCTTTTAAGAGTTAAGGTTTAGACCAAGGAATTGAATTTTAATTAATTACTGGATTCTCCCCATCAATTGAATGATTAGAAATTAATTAGAATAAATGTCCCAAAGTTACTCTATTGTCTATGATAAATTTTTGAATCAAGTGAAGTTGGATCCCTAATGTTTTAATTTCATGTGTTTACATCCTTAATGTGTTTTGCATTCATGTGCTCTGTTCTCTCTTTTCCCTCTTAATTTTGTGTGTTTTAGTTTTTTTTCCCTCTTAATCATCAACTTTATTACTTTGACTATTCGATGCACTTGTCAATTTTCACAACAAGTTTTTACAAACCTAGGTTGATACGGTAGATTTTGTTACTTCAAGAATTCAACATCACAATAAAAGATAAAAAAGAAGCTGAAAATATTGTTGCAGATCATTTGTCCATACTTACAACAGGCTCACCTTTTGATATCACACCTATCAATGATTATTTTCTCGATGAATTTTTATTTCTTTCAATTCTATGTCTTGGTTTACTAATATTGTCAATTTTCTTGTAACAAGTAATGTCGTTCTCTGGGGATGGTTTTCGTAAACAAAGAAGATAAAATATTCTTCATTAAGAATGGACTGAGTAAGGAGTCATTAGATGATATCATATTGACTCTTGAGACACATTCTTGTGGAGTTGTGCATCATGAACTTATTAATTTGTGGAATCTTTTCATGGACGAGTAAAAATGTTACAGTCTTGGGAATCTGACTCAAAAAGACCCTGTTTGCCAATTTATAAAAAAATTATATGGGAATTTTATCTTTGACTCATAGAAGACGTTTAAGCAATTATTGGACATAAAACCAGAGGAAGATGTGAGCCACAATCACAACAACATGTATATATTATTTTGTACATCTCCTAAAAAAATAAAAAAAAATAAAAAAAAAGGACGAAACTTTGATTGTAATTGGTCTTTAATTAGATTAGGAGCCCCTGCCAGTGACAGACCCGTCATTGACTCGGGTGAACCTTCGCATGCCGGTCCGTAAATAAGATTCATGTGCCATGCTCTGTAGAGAGCCACGCAAGCATTCCCAGGTTTCAACCATAGGCTCTGCTTACTGATCGACAGATAGAAGCGTCCCGTGCTTGCATTCTCGGGTGATAATGCCTCTGAGCCAAATCCTATGATTTACTGCCATGGGCTCTCCAGCGATCTCTCACTGGTTGTGGTCATTGGTGGTGGCTGTCAGATTTACACACTTTAATTAGTTGCGTCGTAACTCAATTCAAAATATCCCACAAGCAGGAGGGAGAAGAATTCCCAGATTGGCTGAGCCGCCTTGGTATTACTGCACTCATGACATACAGTATAAAGATATGCCATGAAAACTGTATATAAAGGTATACCATCATTTATTGTTATAATTTTATCTTTGTATGATTTTGTTGTATTTTAGTTTTGGACAGATGATCCTTTGAGCAGGGTCCTTTAGGGGTTTCTAGACTTCTTTACCCTGATGGTTTTCTTGAAGTCTAAAAAAAATAAAAAATAATAAAAAAGTAAAAAAATAAAAAAAAAAGTTTCTTAAATTCAAACTTTTCTGACAATAGTCAACCTACCCATACAAGAGCTATTATTACTTTTTCTATTCTCTTTCCTATTTAAACACTCTATTTTCTTCACTTTCTCGCAACTTATAATCATTCAAAGAGAGTGTGAGTGTAGAAATGGAGGGAGCTTCTTCTTCGGTTCGTAGATTTACCAGTATCTA
The DNA here is from genome assembly GCA_029884595.1 of Ormosia semicastrata. Lineage (NCBI taxonomy): Eukaryota > Viridiplantae > Streptophyta > Magnoliopsida > Fabales > Fabaceae > Ormosia > Ormosia semicastrata. The sequence continues at coordinate 47,259,927 of JAQQTO010000053.1, read as the reverse complement.
TGTATTTTTTGGGACAAGTTATGGGAAGGGTTTAGAGTTTGTAAACGCAGCAAGCACTGTTGGTAGAACACTTGCTGCGAGGAATATTCGTGTAGTATATAGGGGAGGTAGCATTGGGTTAATGGGGGCTGTATCACTTGCTACACATCTAAGAGGTGATCAAGTTTTAGGTATCATTCATGAACCTTTAACTCGAAAGAACATCACTGGAAAGCTAATTGGGCAGGAACTTCAAGTATCATCTATGCATGGATGAATAAAGGCAATGCTGAAAACTCTAATGCATTCATTGCCTTACCGAGTGGTTTTGGTACTTTGGAAGAAGTTTTTCAAATTGTCTTTTGGGCCCAACTGAACATCCACTATAAACCCATAGGTTTGTTGAATGTTAATAATTTCTTTGATCTTTTGTTATTTTTTCTTGACCATGCTGTGGAACAGAAATTTTTCACACCTTTGACAAGACGACTGCTTATCTCTGCTTCCACTGTTGATGAGTTGATTGATAAATTAGAAGCTTTTGTTTATGAGCTTGATCCAGTAACAGCTCAGATAGATTGCTTAGAAGGAAGCGGTGAAGGAAGCAGTATGAAAAGCAAGCTAGATCAAACACTCCAACTATTTAAATAATTACAAGCTTTGGTTTTATTTATCATACTTTGTTTCTGTTTAAATTTGTGTAAAGTTTTTCATTTTAGTAATTGTAGCAACAGATAATATCTTCTATCCTTTACCTAACTATATTTTGACATTGAGGACAATGTTGTGATCTAGTTGGGGGGAATGATAGTTGTGTAAGAAAAAAGAAAAAAGAAACCTAAAAAACTTTAAAAAAATTAGGAAGTGTGTGTATTAATATGTTTGTTGTGTTTATATGTTTATCAACAACTTACTAATAGCAAAACTAATTAAGGATAACAAAGTAAGGAGTAAATTATTTACTCTTGAGGCGCATCAAAATTAGTGGCAAAGTAAAGAGTAATTAGGTAGATAACTAGTTGTGTGGAAGTAGCAATTCAAATTCAGGGAAATTTACATGATTGACTAAATTATCTTCTTTCTTAAAAATCACATGCTTGGTTATGAATGTTGAATTGGTGGACTGAGAATGATAGAATTGTGCCTTGTGAGATTTTGAGCCTATTGATGAATGGATTGAACATTTGTACCATTCTCTTCTTTTTTGTGTGAATTTCACTCATGGAATTGTTACTCTAGAACTTGCTTTAATTCTTTTTGAGACTACATTTTCATATGTATACATAAATATGATTAAGACATTTTTCTTGAAATAACTACTTTAACCAAATAACCAAGAATGACTGGTGCATAAATAGGCAGCCTTGCTCAGCAGCATATTATCTCAATATGATATCAAGCACTCTTATGACTTCTTGAAAACTCTCTAATTCCTACCAACGTAAAGCATTGAAAATAGCCTATTTTCCATTGCTTAACCCCTTTGAGCTTATTTGATCATTCTTTGTTTCGAACTCATTATGTGCCTTAAATGAAAAACTATGTTCTTACCCGGCCTTAGGGAATAAGAGAACATTAACTTTGTCATTGGATGAGTTCTTGAACAAGTGTGGGGGTGTGTGTGTAGAATGGTTGAAAAAAAATTGTTTAAATGTATATATTATGTTCATCTTTCAAAAAAAAACAAAAAACAAAAAAAATTGTGTAAAGAAAGGCCAACAAGACAATAAAGGAAAAGAAAAAAATATGTAAAGAGAATTTGTATTAGGTGGAGTTGGGATGAAATTTCATGCTTGTTAATTGAATTCAGCTCTTATGCTCTTTTATTCTCTTTGGTATTTAATTTGTCATATCCATATTACCTCTTCCTTTATCTTGACCTCGTTACAACCTTGAATAAAGTCCTCATGATTTGTGTGTGCATATGTTCTAAGTAATAGAGAAGTAGAAGATAAGCAAGCTTATGGTAGTACAATTTTCATGGGTTGAATTGAGTGAAATACCTACCTTTTAAACACTTGAGGGATTAAGAGTGAATCTTGTGAAGATCTATCATTTTTAACTCATGCTTTTCAATTGAAATTTCTTTGCTTGTTGGTATGAGATGTGAAGAAATGTTGCCTCATAAATATTTTGATCCCTTGAATGATTGGTTGCTTTTCATTCTTAAATATTATTAGAAATTAAGTCTTGTAAAATTTTTAACTTTGGAGTTTGTGTTATTTTTTTCCTAATTTTGGTCTTGTGTGTTTTACTCAGGAGTGCAAAAGCTAAGTGTGGGGAAATTTGATAATCACATATTTTATACATTAATAAACCCTCATTTTTAGTCATTTACACTCTCTATATGCTTAATTGATTGAGTTTGTTTATGTTTTATAAGTTTGGACTCAAATTGGACTTAATTAATTTTTTCAGTAATATTTACGTCTTACATTATTTCTGTATTTTAGTCATATCTTGAGTTTTAGATGTCTAATAATTATGCATATCTTGTTAGAAAGACAAGAGAGAGATTTATAACTTTCATGAAGAGCTTTAGGTCAAAGTTAAACATCTAGTGGAACTAATTAGGCTTGGAAGTCAGAATATGCGTTTTGTGATTGGAACCTAAATAGTGTGCAGTAATCAGAACATAACTCAGGCTGTAAGATCTAGATTGGGCTAAAAGTTTGGTATCTGCAAGTTAAGACCCATATCTACAACTTTCAGGAAGAACACAAGACCCAGATCAGATTGCTTAGGGGTCATATTGGGTTTGCAAGTCAAAATAGAGGAACTGTACCTGGGCCTAAACACTGTATAGTAATTGGACTATATCTCGAGATGTAGGTGGCCTTTTGAGATTATTCTAGTGGAATTTGAAAGCTAAGATCTAGGCCTACAACTTTTATGAAGACCATATTTCAATATTCTGACGTATTCAATGACTTTAGAACTAAATGATTTCAGAGATAAATAATCTTCATAATTTTTCACTCATCAAAAGTCATTTGACATTTTTCACTCATTTTCCACTCATCCACTCACTTATGAATCCACCCCATTGTCATTTTGCATCCCTAATCCTCTATAATAGGGAGCCTTGGTTAATCATTTAGGAGTCTTGGTATTAGATATCAAGATCTTGTTATTTTGTTGTTTGATTATCTTGTTGTAGTTTTCTTTTATTCTAAATTGAAGTTATGTTCTTCTTCTTCTTCTTCATCTTCTTCTTTTTCTTCTTCTTCTTCATCATCATCATCATCATCATCTTCTTCTTCTTCTTCTTCTTCTTCTTCTTCTTCTTCTTCTTCTTCTTCTTCTTGTCTATGAGTAACTAAGTTTCATTTTACTTGGGTGAAAAGGTGAAGCTCTTGGTAATGAAATAAAATTAGATTCTTTTCTTTCTTGTGCTTAAATGATATATTTTCAAGTGGTCATTATACGTGTTGTATTTTATTTCCAATCAATTTAGAAACCCTCCTTGTAAAGTGAAGATCTTGATTCATTGTAGACAAGAGGTTGTCATAATGAATGCTTGAGCCTATTTATAAGTGGTGGTGTTAATAAATAATTAAAGGAATCATAATATAATTACGTATATAATTTTTAATGAACTTTGATCGTTGTATTTTTTTATTAGAACCTCCATTATATGTGGATTCTAATTGAGTTATAAAAAGAATTAATCTTGTCCTTATTTTATTTACCAAGAGTAGATCTCCTAACCCAAGTAAGTCTTTTTTATTTGTAACCAAGTTTTATCACTTTTATTATTGTGGCAAAATATTTACTTTATGTCAAAGAATTTTTCTTCATCAATTCCCTGTGGATCGACCTCTGACTCCTGAGAATTTATTACTTGAAACAACCGGCACTTGATTTTGTAACTTTTAATTTGCATCAACATGAATTGTTAAGTTTTATGGAAGGCCATGCAGGTTATAATCAAATCTTCACAGTCGAGGAGGATGTGTCAAAAACTGCCTTTAGATATCCAGGAACCATTGGGACATATGAATGGGTAGTCATGTCTTTCGGTTTAAAGAATGCAGGGGCCATCTATCAAAGAGTAATGAACACTATCTTCTATGATGTTATTGAAAAGTTCATGGAGGTATATATTGACGATGTAATTATCAATCAGAGACAAAGGAATGTCACTTGACAAACTTGAGGTAGGCATTTGATAGGATGAGAAAGCACATCCTTAAAATGAATCTAGAGAAATGTGATTTTGGAGTGTTGGCTGCTAAATTATTGGGTTTCTTAGTTCATAAAAAAAGTATTGTAGTGGACAAGAATAAAGCGAAGGAAGTTCTAGAAGCCACACCACCGATGAACAAGAAGGAACTACAATCTTTCTTAGGAAAAGTGAACTTTCTGAGGAGATTCATATCTAATTTATTGAGAAGAATCAGAATCTTCACCCTATTGGTCAAGTTGAAGGCTGAACAAGACTTTGTGTGGGAGCCTTGCGACCAAGAAGCCTTCGACTAGATAAAATGGTACTTGACAAACCCACCGTTCATGATGCTTCCAGTGCCTCATAGACCGTTGAAGTTGTATATATCAGTGTCAGATAAAACCATAGGGAGTATGCTAGTTCAAGAAGATGAAAATGGTGTCGAGAAAGCCGTATATTATCTTAGTCAAGTTTTGAATGATGCTGAAAGGAGATATAGTGCAATAGAGAAACTTTGTTTAGCATTATATTTCTCATGTACTAAACTCAAGTATTATATGATGCCTTGTAATGTATTAGTTATGTCAAAGACTGATGTAATAAAATATATGTTGTCAAAGCCAGTGCTAAATGGGTGTATTGGTAAGTGGACCGTTGCCTTTTTAAAATTCTCTTTATAATATGTTCCAATGAAAGTTGTTAAAGGCCAAGCAATCACTGATTTCTTGGCTGACCATCCATGTTTGGGTATTGATAGTATAAATTTTTCCGGGTTAAAACCTTGGCATTTATATTTTGATGGCTCAAGACATCAAAATGGAGTTGGAGTGAGAATTCTAATTGTTTCCTCTAGGTGCTCCAACTAAGTTCATGTTTGAACTTAAATATACATGCTCCAACAACGAGGCTGAGTATGAAGCCTTAATTGTCGGGCTAGAAATACTAATAGAAATGAAAGCACGTAATGTGCATATCTTTGGGGATTCATAGCTAGTCATCAAATAGCTCACCCAAGAATACAAATGTGTCAATTATAATCTGACCAAATATTGCATTGTGGCGAGTAAGTTGATAAAGAAATTCAATGAAGTGACTGTTGAACACATCCCCAGAAATTTGAATGAAGAGGCTAATGAATTGGCATAGATAGCCTCTGGGTATAAAATTTCGTCCAAGGTTCTAACAAATCTAATGGAAATTAGGGAACTTTTATATCCATTAGAAGAAAGAGATGTACTACAAAATGATATTTCGACAATTAATGACTGGAGACAGCCAATATTAAGCTATTTGAAAAATCCAAGTCAAAACGTGGATAGAAAGCTTAAGTATAGAGCATCAAAATTTGTAGTATTAGGAGGGGCATTGTATAGAAAATTTGTTGATGGAAATTTAGAGGCTTGCCTGAGTGAAGTAGAGGCCTATATTGCCTTAGCAGAAGTCCATGAAGGAATTTGTGGAGCTCATCAGGCAGGTGATAAGTCTTATGAAGAGTGTCAAAGACATGGCCATATACGGAATGTTCCTGCTAGTGAATTACATTCCATAAAACCTTGGCCTTTTAGAAGATGAGCTTTGGATTTAATAGGCTAAGTTCATCCTACATCGTCGAAAGGACATAAATACATTTTAGTAGGAGTTGATTACTTTACTAAGTGGGTTGAGGCTATAGCCTTAAAAGATGTAACCCAACAGGACGTAATTGACTTTATAGAAAATAATATAGTTTATCAGTTTGGAATACCACAAACTTTGACAACCGACCAAGGGACGATGTTCATTGGAAGGAGAATTGTCGAATATGACAATTTGAGGAAGATTAAAATGCTTACGTCAACTCCATATTATGCTCAGGAAAATGGCTAAGTAGAGGCCATGAACAAAATAATTATAAGTTTGATTAAGAAACATAATGGTCGACAGCCCAGAAACTTGCATAATACCCTTAACCAAATTCTATGGACATATAGAAATTCACTAAGAGAATCGACGGACACTTCACCATACAAGTTAGTTTATGGTCATGATGCAGTGTTACCAGTCGAGATTAATCTTCAATCAGTTTGTATTCAGAAACAAGATGAGTTACCGATTGAACATTACTGGGACTTGATGTTTGATGAATTAAACGAATTAAGTGATGAAAGATTAACTGCTTTAGAAAACTTGATTTGACAAAAAGAAAGAATTGCTAAATTTTATGAAAGTCGAATTAAGTACAAGTCTTTTAAGGTTGATGACTTGGTATGGAATGTGATTTTGCCCATGGATAAGAGTTGTCAAGAATATGAGAAATGGTCTCCAAAATGGGAAGGACCATTTAGAGTTACTCAAGTATTTTTTATAAATGCTTATATATTTGTTGGAGTTAATTCAGGTTTAAGAATTAAGTCTATTAATGGCAAATATTTGAAGCCATATAAGCTAACAATGTGTGAAGTAAAGATTGACAAAGAATGATTAAAAATAAATTTCATTCATATACTTGGTAATTACGAGTTATATTGTTAAGCAATTTAAGTCAATGAAAATACTTATAACATTACAACTTGATTAAGTTGTCAGAACCTTACAAAGAAAAAAAAATAAACCGACAATTAACTAAAAGGGGCAGGAGAAGAGATACATTTAAGTTTTTTGTAAAACCTCCTAAGAATCTTCCAAGACTTGTTTGTCAGTGCAAGTTGTGTGATATTCTACTTCAAGGGAGTTTATCTTTGCTAACATTGCCTTGGCTTTGACAGCCCATTGTTTGGAGTTGTTGGCAATGCTTTGTTACCTAGCAATCCCTTATTGTAATGCAATGTTAAGCTTTTACTTCCAATGTCGAGTCTCTTCAAGTTTTTTCTCCAAATCTTCAATTTCTTTGTCTAGTTTTGCCTCATTATTTTTTCCTTTGATGAGATAATCTTTTAAGTTAGCATTCTCGTTCTTCACATCAGTCAACTGCTTCAAGATCTTATACTTTTCTTGAACTTATTTGGTATAAGCAGGAATGACTCGACGGATAGTAGGCATTTTTTATGACAAATTTTGGAGAAAATCTTTGACAGTCATAGGAAGAGGTCGACTGGCTATTGGCAGTTGTTGAGAGAGGGGTTCCAACTCAATCACAATGGTCATCATCCTTTCTCGAAGAGGTTGGTCAGAATTTAAGTGTTCAAAAGAATAAGTGAAGGTGTTCTTCAGCTCAACCAATAGTCTAGTGACATAAGAGTCACTAGAATCTTGTCTACGCTGTGTAGAAGAGCAAGCTAACTGTGGAGAGCTTCTATGACTACCCGACAACATAATTATTAGTTCATCTAAATCTACTTCCATGTCTTCAATATTTTCTGGTCCTGCAGCAACTAAATTTGTTGGAGAAGGTGAAGGTGGATTGATAGGGGCAAATTCAGCTATAAACGTGTCCATGTCAAATTTGTCTGTGAAGATTTGGATGAGGTTGTCTTTATTTTCCTGAGAAGGACTCCCAGTGCTCGAAGGAATTTGAGTTTTTTTAAAATTCGTGGCAGTTTGAACTTCTATCAGAAAAGACATAGAGATAACAGGCATTGTAGGAATCGAAGAAGTTTGAACCTCTGAAAAAGGATTCTCATTACCCTGCATGGAAGGACTTTCGGGTACAGTAATATTTTGTTGATTTCTATAGGAAAATAAGGGAAATGTTAGAATAAATGAAATCATGAAAATTACAGTTGAAATTTGAAGTATTTTACCTCAGGAGACTTTTGAATTTATTTTTCAGTACTTAGTTCGATATTGGGCCCTAAAGGATTTTTAATAGTTTGTTCAGCCTCTGGGTCATGAAGTGAAAGAGAAATCAGATCTTGAATGGAATCCAAATCTCAGTACTTGAGGAAATGAATTATGTCGACTAAAATTTACCTTGGAAAAGATTGAGGTGACTTCTGTCCCAAGTTCAGCTGTGGGTTTCAAGCTAGAACTTGAAGATTGAGTCTTTTTCTTTTTCTTTTGCAAAGGTAAAATGAGATTTTAGCAAGAGACATAAAAAAGGAAGTAACAGAAGATATACCTTTAAAGGGTTCTCAGAAGATGGGTTTAAAGACTCAATAAATTCAACAGAAGAGATGGAAGTGGAGTCATCAATCTATATTTGACACAAGATTTAATTTCAACAAGTTTAGAGACTAAGTTCTAAATTTTGGTCATAAAAAATGCCTTGGAAGTTTTTGCTTTTGAAGGTTTAGCAGTAGCCTTGTGTTTAGAAGGACCTTTCGTTGAAGCTATTTTGGTTGTCTTGGCCTTTGGAGCTTTGGGGATAGGAGGATTCTGAGTTTTCCTATTTTTTTTTCTTTTTTAAGGAGATAGTTTCTTCTTCTTCTTCTTCTTCTTCTTCTTCTTCTTCCTCTTCTTCTTCTTCTTCTTCTTCTTCTTCTTCTTCTTCTTCTTCTTCTTCTTCTTCTTCTTCTTCTTCCTCTTCCCTTTCTTGTGGTTATTTATACTCCAAAGGTCTCTTTAATGGGATTGCTACGAAAAGAGAATAACAATTAGTAGATGGGATAAGAATTAAAACGATAGAATATGAAAAGAAATACCTTTGAGTATCTTAGTGATGATTCAGGTATCTTTGGCAAATTGTTCATGCGATAAGGCAAATCGACGGGTAAAATTAACTTCTAGAGTTCTTGTAAGAAAGATGTTACTCACAGAATAAATCCTATCAGAAATAGGGAAGTTACCAGCCTTGGTAGGTTTACCTGGGAATTCGTTGGCCAAACCAAAACGAGCACAAGGAAGAAGCACTGGTTTTGGAAAAGGGACTTGAAAAAGTTCAAGCCGTGCCAAAGGATTTTTTATGGAAACTACAAGGAAATTAGTGGAGCATTTTTCCTTGTGCACTTGTTTTAGTTTGGCCACGACTTCTTTGTAGTGTCGAACAATTAAGCCAAGATACCTGAAGTCTCATTTAATCTTGTAGTACTTTTCAAAAGTCCTAATATCTTGAATATGCTTACCTTTGGTTTTTGTTGAAGGCTCTTGACCTTGCATAGGAACAAGAGTTTCAGTAATACGGCTTCGACAATCCTCAATATCGACATGGTAAGGACTAAAATATTTAGACCACCATTCGACAAAATCTTTGGAAACCCCTTATAAGGAGTGAATGCAGAAATCAAGAAATGTTGCTTGTGCCTCTCATTCTTCATAACCACATGTACAAGGTCTGTCATGTTTAGTAAGTGACCACTGATGAGGTGCTCTTTGGATTTTGGAGAGAATGGTGCTGGAATGGCCTAATAGAATCCTAGTTGTCGAGCTACCATGTTTGGCAGACACAGCTCTAAGGATTTATCCGTTGAACCGGGGAAACCAGCAATTAGAATTTACCGACAAAGAAAATTAGACCAGATAAAAATATTGTCGGCTTGAGTGGAAGGATCATTGGAAATTAGTGGTCGAGTAAACCACTTGGGACTAAGAGAACGGTCGACGAATGGCACAAAATAGATGTCTACAGTATTAAAAGATATGGAATGAAAATGCTGAAGAAATGCATGAAATTCTCCAAGTTTTGTTTATGGGTTTTTCATGTTTGATATGACAAAGATTTATGCCATAGGTAGCAGGAGAAACTGTCGGAGGCAAAGTGTCAACCAGATAATCTCCTAAGATGGCATTTAGCTAAAGCTGAAGCAGCTATATTGGGTCACCAGAGTTGATTTTTTTTTTATTTGAGACCGAATGCTTTGAACAATTTCGCTAATGCTAAGGTAAAGATTGGCAAGGAGGAATTGACTGAGAGCCAATTTTCAACCTTCATGAAGAAGATTGGCAAGTTGAAGATAAGACTTAGACACTTGAACTGACTTGGTACCCAGAGCATAGGCCGACAACCAGAGAAGAAGAAAACCACATGTTATTCGTCGAATATAGGGTCTGTTTCTATAAAATGGAAACTAATGAAGTTTGAAAAAGAAGTTGGGACATTCGTATAAACATCAATAATATTCAAAGGTTGGAGGACAGGAGTTATGATTTCCCCGTCTAGTCGAAGACCAGTTATGGTAGCTACGTCGAAGAGCATAGGACCCATCATGCCATAAGGGAACTGAAAAGAATTGGTGGTTTTATTCTAGAAGAAAAACGACGTACCCAACATACAAGAATCCATTTTTGTGAAATAACAGGAGAGTTGAATGCAGTCAAAGATATCTATGTTCCTCCAAAAAACTTCTTTAGAGGCTTGAACTCTATCAAGCTAATCAAGATACACATTGATGTGGATAGGAGGGGTTCTAAAAGCCTCTCAGATTTGCTGAGATAACTGATAGGAATGGAAGGAAGAGAAGCCAAGATAGCTTCTTAGGGATTTTTACAAGGAAAAAAGTTGTGTATTTTATCGGTAATGGATTCTTTGGCCAGAACTAGGCCAAAGAAAGCAGCTGGATGATCTAAAGAGAGCGAAGAGTCTTCGATAGGAAGAATTACCTTAGAGAGGTTCCATAGTTCAGACTTCTTTAGAATTGGGTCTTGTACAATAGCATGGTTGCCTAAATCCACTTATGGTTCGTTAGGAGATTGAGAGTCAGAAGCCATTGCGAAAAGTGAAGATTTGCAGAGGAGACACTCGAGAATGAGGTTGAGGATGATGAACAGTAGAGAAGGGAGTGAAAAGACGTGTGATTTTGTGAATTTAAAAAGCTTTTTTTTTTACATACGGGTAATTATGATCTATAATCCCTATTTATTAGGAAACGACTATTTAATGTCTGAAGTGATGGTTTCAGTTGTGGCCTTCAAGAATTCTACTGAAGATTTTACTAGACTTTTGAAAAAAAAAATTAAATACCTTTGGGAGGATTTTGATAAGGTATTAGTTTCAAGATTGGAACTAGAAGATAAGAGATTAAAATTTATCTTTCTTCCAGCAATGTCAGAAAAAAAAATTTTGGAGGGCATCTATTAGGGGTAAAATTACAAGTTCTAATTCGATAGGTGGATGATGATATTGAAGAGATCTTCTAAGTGTTGGACCGCCGCGAGTGTTAATAGTCAGGCGTTGGTTTTTGTTAAAAGGATTCATAGTTGCTCTCATAGTTGAGCAAAATATTAGTGTCAAATATGTGGCATAATTGCCGTATACGTGTCTAATTTTTAGGAGTCATTTATTTTCATAATTTGCCTATAAATACTAATGTTCATGATGTACAAAGGGGGGTTTTTGCTAGATATATAATCATAATATCTCACTCGAGCAGATTAACGAATTTGATCCAAGTATGCCTTCTATTTTCATTTCAAGTCATTTACTTTAATGTAATTTTCTTCTAAAACTTCTTTATTTTTAAGTCTTGTTCGTTAAATTTCTTTACATTTCGTTGCATTCTTTACATGCTTTATTTTATTGCTTTCCTTTATTTTTTACACTTCACATTTTTTGCATTTTAATTTTCTGTAAAAAATATTCATTGATTTCTTTATTTTCCTGCAACGTTTCAAAGCTTTTATAAACTTTCATTTATTTTCTCTTACTTCTTGTATTAAGTTTTACAAATTTCTATTATTTACCTTCAGTTTATTTTCAAAGACTTTCTTTTACACAAAATTATTATGTAACTCTGAACTTATATTTGACTAAAAATAAATATTTATTTATTAAAATTTATCTTAACTAAATTTCACCATAAACACACAGATTGCCAGACATTAAGTTATTTAACACGCGTTGAGCGTATTTGGCATTGGACCACTGGAATAAAAAACCAAAGAGTACTTGTTTTCCAAGCTTCATAAACAGGACTGAGAGCTAGGAAGATAAATATGTATATACATATTTTTACTCACGAAATAACGAAATGAAAAACAGGAAATAAGAGAACCAGTCATCAAATATTTCATGTGTTGACTAATAAGTGTTGACTAATAAAAAGCATAGTTCTACACTTATAAACACAATGGAAGAAGAAAAATATTTTGAATCGAAATACAGCCGTCTCATCTTAATTTCAGTCAAACGTACAACAAATTAATATCTTTCAAAGTATATAAGAATTTTTTTTCTTTCTAAGTGTTAGGCATCACTCACTGTTTTTGGGTGTGGTCTATTGATTTCGGTATAAATGTTGGAAAATTAAGTGTAAAAGAAGGGAATTTCTTCTATATCTTTATTTTTAAAAGTGTATCGGTATATTTTAAATTATGTATAATATTATTAGTTGATTTTATAAAATATTTTATTACTAATAACATAATTTAATAAATTGATTCATACATATATATATATATATTTAATTTATTCTTATTTCTCCTAATAACTTAAGTAACATATTGAATGAAGATTTTAAGAATAAAAAGTAAAATTTATAATATTTAAAACTTGAAGTAAAACTTATATTAAAGAAAGTTAAAATAATAATTAAGTAAAATAAAAATTTATCTGATAAATAAATACATACATATTTTAATTGAAAGGATATTAATACCCTTAAAAACTTAAGAATACCATAAAAATGCCTTATAAGAAAGAAATGCAAGTCGTGGTGAAGAGGTGTTTTGTTGGACGGAGATGGAGTGCGCATGCATATCTTCCTAGTAAAAAAGTAAAGGAGAATGATAATTTTATATTATTTTTTGTCTTATATTATTTTTTATTTATTTATTTTAATAATTATGATTAAATGAAAAAAGTGATAATAAAAAATAATATAATTAATAATATAAAAAATAAAATATATATATATATAATAAAAAAATCATAGTTAGAAAGTAAAAAGATAGCAGAAACAGGTCCAGGACCACAACCTGCCAAGCTTCTCTTGGTCAAAACTCAGGAACGTGGATCTTCTTTAACACACGAAAGTAACTACTTGGGTTCTGACCATTGACCCAAGGCAGAAATGGCAACCAATGCGTAACTTCAAACTTGCCCGCAAAAGTCAAAACTCCAAGTCGACGTCTTCTTTTTGTCTTGCCTTTCTTCTCATGATGATTTCATCATTTTCGTCCCATAGGCCATTCCAACAACAATCAAACGGAAATGACAGCTCTTTCTGATGTCATTGGTCATTTATCATTGCATACTTTTTTTTTTAATTTTGTTATATCTTTTAAAAAAAATTTAAATAATTTTTTTAATATTAAATAAAAAATATAAAATATAAAATTCAATTTATTTAATATTTTAAAAATATGAAAAACATTTTATATTTTTTTATTTAATAATTAAAAAAATAATAAAAAAATTAAGTATGAAGATTTAGAATTATATATATATTTTTTTGTACTTCATTGCATACATCTTCTGATCTTGAGGTGACCCACTTTTGCTCACAATTACTCTCCTCAGATGAAAATTTGACAAATGTAATAACTGCAGCTCTGGTCCACACCTTATCTAAATTAACAGGGTTGGTTATACTCCTCCCTTGAAAAATTGACAGATGTAATAACCGCAGTTCTGGTCCCATACCTTATCTCCTACGTATAAATTAACACGGTTAGCTAGACTTTTGATTTTTCTCAAAAAAAAAAACCTATACATTTTATTTCTTTAATTATTTTTCGTTTGAAGAATTCTTTAATTTTAATTTTAATATCTTTAAAATTTTTAAAATTAATGTAACTAAGTTTTCTAGACTAACATTACTGTGACATTATTTTTTTAAATAAAAAAATTAGGAAAAGAGGCCCACTATTCTAAGGTTGGGATAGATCCCTTATAAAAAAAATTATTGGCAATCAAAAAAATTAAATTTCAAACAAAGTATTTTAATCTTCACTAATTGAACCAACTTTGATAACTAGATTAATATAATATTGTGAATTGAGTCCTGTCATTTTTAATTTTAAAGAAATTATAACTCTAAAGTATTATAATTAATCAATTAAAATATGATATGTGATAAATGTTAGCATAAGATTTTCAGCTTGACATTTCTCTACGTGATGATTCCAAATATTTGAATATTCTTAGGACTGCGTATTTATACTTGGTTTTAATTGAAAGATCATTATGTAGACTTGTGAATGACTTTGTGAAATTCTTTAAGTTATAAAGTTGAATATTGTTGTGATAATTCCACAAGCATATGGATTGTATAAGTAATAAATAAGATCATTCTTACAAGCATCGTATGATTGCTAACTCTCACATAATACCGATTACTCAAGTGATCAAAAATAGAAAACATAAAGCAATAAATCAACTAACTAAACTAAAGAGATGATAATTCAACTAATGATCAAAGCCCTAGGATTACAATTTGATTACAATTACTCATTATGATGAATATTGATTCTCTTATTAATGATCAACTATATTTTTTAAGGCAATCTATATTAAATTATTTAAAGTCCTTTCTCAATGTACTAAAAACATATTAAAACTAAATCAATCTCATTCTTATGATAATTAAATTAGTTAAAATTCAGTAAGTTCTACGATACCCCATTAACCCTTGAAGGATTAAGCTTATCTCTAGGTATTAATTCATAAGTTCAATCCCAAGATTGTCAAGCACTAGAATTCATTTGTCGATCCTTCACCTAATGCATAAGATCATACAAGTATGGCCGGTAACATACCTCAAGTATTAAACACACTAGGAAATAAAAAATAATTATTATTATCTCATTAACAAAGGATAAAATCAATCATTCAACATAATAAAATAAAGAGTTGCCTCACAACCCTAAAAATAGGGAATCTAGCCACTCATGGCAATCAAAACACAAGCAAGATTCAAAGATGAAGAAACAAGCATGAATCTATCCTAGCAAAATAAAAAATAAAAGAGGAAGAAGATAAAATACTAGATGTTTTCAATGGATGCCTCTTCTCTCCTTGATCTTGCCTTAAACCCTTAATCTTCACTATATTGGTCTCTAATCTCCTCCTTTTTTTGTGATTTCTACCCTATTTTTATATGGGTTTAAACTTGATTGAGTTGGATTAAGACTTAGAATCCCTAGTTTGCTAGTTGATATGGGCCTTTAAAATTTTGATTCAAGTCGCACACTTCATTAGCATGCGATTTGGGTTTTCATAGGAGGCATGTGGCTTGCTATTTCAATCCTAACAACCCACACAACCATGTGTAGATCCACATATGGGGTCGTGTAAGCCTCTGTTTTAGTTCTTTAGCAAGGGTTTTACACGCTAGGGGCAATGTGGTTTTTTAGTTCACATGGGGGACCTGTGTGCTCCTTTGAAGTGAGATTTAGTCTCACAATCTGCATGAAAGTTGTAGTTCTCCCTTTTAGCTTTCCAAGGCCACTGAAATTGCTTGATTTAGTATTTCTTAACTCAAGTTATGTCTATTTTACTACACAAAGGTCAAGAATTTTGTGACTCTTGGCTATCTTGGTTCTGTGATCAATTCTTTTGCAATATACTCAACCAAAATTTTTGCAAATCCACTCCAAAACTTCTATTTTTGAGCCTAAAACATAAGCAAAGGTCAATACATCAATTACCAATGAAAATCTAATCAATAAGCAATTTTAGCAACATAGATTCTCACAACATACACCTAAATCCATATCAAAATATGGACAGAATGTGTGTTCTAAGACAACACATCAAACATTCTGTTGAAGAGACCAAATCAAGCTATATACCAAATAATGAATACTCAAGGAGAGTTGTTGTTGTTTTTGAAGCTTCATGGAAATCAAGATACATCAAGAGGACATGACAAAGAGGATAAGATTGCATAGCTCGAGATGTTCAAGATACTCGATGGTGTGGTGTGGATTGTGATTAAATATAATATCAAAAACAGTTGCCAAGTTCCACCAAAAATATAAAACCTTGCAACCAGTTGTAGTAAGCAAGGGTCGATCCACAGAGAACCAATTCAATTAACACTATCAATCCAATTCCTAAATTAAACTCTGATGAAAAATAAACAGTAAAAGTAAAAGGGGGGTTTTGTTGATTAAAACTAAAAAGAGAAATTAAACTTAAACCAAAACAGTAAACACAAATTGAATTATCAAGTTAAAGATATTGGTTAAGAGATGGAATCCACCACTAGATTTATATGATTATGCTAACTTACATACCCTTTATACCAACATGATCAATTATGTTCTTATGCAATTGCGAGATAAATCCCATGTCTTCCTTAAGTTTCGCTTAATTCAGCAACCGCTCAAATCAAACCCTAACCATTAGTTATTTGTAGAGCAACCGCTCTTACACTTACCTAATGATTGCATTAAGAATTAGAAAACCAATCACACTAAGATCTAATCACACACAGGGATTAAATTACTTAGATCATATGTCTCACTAGTTATACCACATGACCAAGCATAGCATAATCCTAGTTTTACCACATTCGAAGTTTGGCAAGAATATAAAAACCTTTATATTGATTTATGAACAGAAACATATGAATAAAAACATAATTGTATTGATATAAAGAGGTATGCAAGATTTATATAATCAAAACTAGAGTTTCATCCTCCCTTAACCAATCAAGAAGTTTAGCCACACATGGCAAATTCAAAAACAGAAGAAGAATTAAAAGAAAACATTGTTCGAACAAAAGAAGAAAAGAAAAACTAAAGATCAAACTAGTTTCCAAGGCTTGAGAGTGATTGATCTTTGATCGCTCGAATCCGAGTCTCCAATCCTCGATCGAATCCTTCCCTTCTTGGTCTTTGTGTTTCTCTCAGTTTCCTTCACGTCTCTCTACGTCCGAGAATCCCTTAAAGGGCTCTAAGCCACACTTATTTATAGGTTTGGGAACCTAATTTAACATTAAAGCACGAAATTAACTTCTGCAGTGCGACGACACGGGCCGTGTCATTCTACACGGCCCAACCGTGTCGATTACGGAGACAAATTTTCGGCTATTCCAAGGTCGAGAAAGGAACACGGCCTACCCGTGTCAATTGACACGGGCCGTGTTCTCGGTCAAGGCTTCAAATCATCCTTCCTCGTGAAGTCGGGCGTACACGGCCTACCCGTGTCAATTGACACGGGCCGTGTTGATCAAAACTTTCCGGTCTTCAAAGTCGAAATGACACACGGCCTACCCCGTGTTATTTCACACGGCCGTGTCAATCACTTTCTTCAATTCAGCCTTGATTCTTCATGAATGCTCTTCTTCCTTTGCTTCTAGAGGTTGATCTTCCCTTAAGTCTCTTAACTCTCTTCTCAACAGCTCAATACCAATGGACTCCATCACTCATAGATCTCCTGAAAATCACAATACGTTTATGAGTGTCTATAACCTCATTTAAGCAAAGTTTCACAATAAACATCCAAAAACAACTCTAAATCAGAAACTTAACTAAATGTCAGCAATTAAACACATTTGGAATCCAATTAGATCAAACAAAGAACATTCAAGAGCTGAAATTATTAACAAATCAAATACACCACACTTAACCTTTTGCACTCCTGGGCAAAAACATAAAACCAAGCACATGCTTCCCAAAAAGTAACAAAAGTATTGAACAATGAGCAAAAATCTATACACATCAGTTCTTTCAAGGAATCTAAGCATTCAGGAATTCCCTCTCTCAACAATCCAAATCAATCAAGTCAGTCTATCCAAAATCAGGGTTAAGCCAACATAATAAATCCTCACAGATGTACTCCCTTTCACTCAAGTATTTTGGCTTGTATTTACTCTCAACCAACTCATGAAAACATGCCTTACCATAGGCTTGACAAGCCTCTACTTCTCCACCACCTAAATCACATGCACACAAAGATCAAAAGGTCTTTAATCAGGTTGTAATGGGGTCAAGGTCAAGGTAAGATATATCAAGGATAAACAAAGTTAGACCATCGGAAATAGAAGAGCCAAGGGAATAAAAACCAAACACTTTTGCACAATTACCCCAACACTTTGCAATCCATCTTCATCTTTTACTTGACTTTCTCCATTTATCAACCAACTTATCAATCTTTTTTTCTTTTCTTTTTCGCTCCTTTTGTTTTTTTTTTTTTTTTTTTTTTTTTTTTTTTTTGAATAAAAACATAATTGTAACAGTGTAATCACCCCCACACTTATTCAAACACAATTCCCAACATAATTATTAAGCTCTTCTACTCCCTAAGGTAGGGTAGCAATGGTTTTTCACTATTAGGCTTGTATTGAGCTATAATAAAAAGAAAGGATATAATTTAGGCTCAAAGGGGTGAAACAATGGATCAAAGTACAAGGCTAGCTATTTGGCCAGTGGCTGAAAGAAAGAAATGCCTTTATCATCTCAAAAATGTGCAGTGATCATTTGCAGCTTTAAAGAGAGAGTCAAATCAAGTTCTGAAAAACATATAATCACAAGTGGAATCACACGACAAAGAAAAGAAGTGACTTAAAATTAGTCATTCATATTAAGGCCCAAAAACTTCACTAGGTTCAAATTTTATCAAATTCTCAAAACCCTTTCAATTTTCAAAACCTCTTAGTGCAAATTTAGAAGCAAGAAAGTCAACTCCTTTAGGCTTAAAAACTGTCCAATTAAAAATCAATCACTTGCTCATTGCTCAATATACTCTAAAAACAGGTTAGAAAAAACATGCACCGGATATGCCATTAAGATCGGGATGTGCAATGAGGCTCAAACCCAACTTCCCCCCCACACTTAAAACAGACGGTGTCCTCAATGTCAAAGCATACACAACGGATAAAATGAATCCAAGTAAATAAACAAAGTATATGCGAAGAAATGAAGTATTGCATCATGAAACTCGATTCAATACAAAGAGTAACAATAGTAATCGAACAATGTACAATAAACCATCAAAATGAAGGACACGACCTCGAAAAGAAAATGAAAATACATCAAGAAGGGGGAGGGGAGATGAAAAATGCTTTGAAGCAAAGGTCAAGCTTGCCATCAATGGCATTCATTCTCGATCACGTGCGACCTCCATAGCACAAAATGATCCTCTAAGCGGCCGAAAGCGAGCGGCATGGTCCGGCTCCAAGCAATCAATACGGGCCAAGATAACATCATAAGAAGGCTGCGCCGGTGAGTGGAAGGGCCGCATCACCGGCAACACGGGGGAGGAGAGACGGCGGTATCCTCGTGTGGCTCGGGGTCCGGATCAACTCTAGGCAAGGCGGCTCCATCGGCGCCAAGCAAGACGAGAGCACCATTTAGACGAGTGCGAGCTTCATAGCAACCAAAATGGCCCCATCAATAGCACTGGGACCACGAGCAGGTTCCTCTTCCACCAAATCCAAATACTCAAAGTGATCGACAATAGCAGTCACATACCCTCCTAACACAATACGACCGGCTAAAGTGGTCCCGACATGATGAAACGATTCTGAGCCAATACCCCCCATTAACGGAGCACTCCCTCAATCATACAATGTAAGAAAAACAACTCGAAACGGCTAATCGTCCCTTGACTCTCCCCCAGGCCACACGAGTATTAGCTAACCATTTCTGAATATAGCGATGGGCAGGGGACCTAAGCTGAGAGGCTTTAGACATCTTAGGATCATAGTTATCAGACTCAGGCACAGTGAGGGCAGACCACACATGATCAACATTAAAATCACGGGGTAACATATTTTCCCCCTCAGGAAAACCAAAAATAACTCGAAACATATGAATATTAATGGAATGGGAGTTACCTAGCAACCTAGAGGTGATTTCCCCAGGCCATCTAGTTTGATCAGACAGAGGGTAAAGCTTACGATTAAAACTAGAAACAAACTCCCTAGTCAATGCAGCAAAAGTAGGCTTCTGTAACAATGCAAAATCAACCCAACCAATTCTTCCCAACAGAGCAAACACCTCATCATATAACCCTATAGTCCTAAGATTATCTACGTCTAAAAAGCGAGTGGGAATCACTACCTTTCTGTCGATGGGGTTGACTGGCACCTGAGGGGGTGATGGAGACCGAGCACGTCTAGAGCCAGCACGATGGGGATGAAGCGAACATGACGCAGCAGTGGTCTTGACACGCTTTTTAGGACCTATCAAGAGAAGAAGCAGAAGAAAGGAGAGAATGTGGTGGTGGGTGGAGGGTGAAATCAGAAAAATTAGGGAGAGTAGGGAGAGAAACTGCGCGTGGAAAGAGGGAGATGATAATGATGGAAAACGGGGAGAATGATGGATATCGAGGGGAATGGTGGAATACGGTGGAGATTGGAGGCTATTGAAGGTAATGTGGAGATTGGAAGGGAATGTGCGTGAGACCGGCGCAAAGAAGAAGAAGAAGAAGAAGAAACAAAGTGGAAAGAGGAGGAACAAGGAGAAATGCGTGAGGGGAAGAAGGGAGAATGCGTGTGGGGAGAGGTGATAATGAAGAAAAATGGTGAAGAAGGGAGGAAAATGGTGGTGGTGGTGGTGGGTAAGAAAAGATTGAAGGGGAGATGGTGGTGGGCATGCGAGAGGGAAGAAGAGAAGAGGAAATTGGGGGAGAAAACCCTAAATTAGGGTTTAAGTGAGGCGGCGAGTGCAGTACACGGGCCGTGTCATATGACACGGCCCACCCGTCCCCGTGTACTACTGCTATCTTAGCAATAAGCTGCGCAAGATAACACGGGCCGTGTCATATGACACAGCCCACCCCGTGTACTTCTCTGGAAAACAGGGGTTCTGATGGTCAGGACAACACGGGCCGTGTCATATGACACGGCAAGCCCCGTGTACCTCTTTGGAATCTTCGCAAAAGTCTTATCCTCGAAAACACGGGCCGTGTCATGTGACACGGCCCTCCCCGTGTAGATTTCTGCAGTAATGGGGTTGCTGTCATGAGGACACGGGCCGTGTCATGGGACACGGCCCTCCCGTGTAGATTGCTGACTTACACGATGCGCTCTAAACTTTTCCTCGGGACTACATACACTCAACAAACCATGAACTTAAGTAATCAAACTAAAAACGAGCAAATCCAAACACAAATATATCGGAAGGAAACAGAGATCAAGCAAGAAACACTTAAAAATAGGCTAAACTAAGAAACTAAACAATGTAAAAGAGAAAGGAAAAAGAAAGCAAATCTGATTGGGTTGCCTCCCAATAAGCGCTTGGTTTATTGTCCTCAGCCAGACATTGTGGTGCTCCTCAGGATTCTTCATAAGATGGATGGAGAAGATGCATGTTTTCAACCTCTGCATTCTCCGGAAGTTCATGGTAAGGCTTGAGACGGTGCCCATTAACTTTGAATGCCTTGCCAGAGGCCTCGTTCATGATCTCCACTGCACTAGAAGAAAAAAACAGTTGTTACTACAAATGGGCCAATCCATTTAGAACGTAACTTACCTGGAAATAATTTGAGTCTGGATTGGTATAGCAACACTTTTTGACCTTGGTGGAAACTTTTCCTCGAAATCATTTGATCATGAAATGCTTTGGCTTTGGCCTTGTAAATGAGGGCACTCTCAAAGGCCTCATTCCTCAATTCTTCTAACTCCTGAATTTGGAGTTTTCTCTACTTGCCAGCACCTTCCAAGTTCAAGTTAACTTGCTTGATAGCCCAGTAAGACCGATATTCTAGCTCCAGTGGCAAGTGACAGGGCTTCCCATAAACCAATCGGAATGGGGACATACCAATAGGGGTCTTGTATGCGTCAGATAAGCCCACAAGGCATCGACAAGTCTAGTACTCCAATCCTTGCGCATGGGATTCACGGTTTTTCAAGGATGGACTTGATCTCCCTATTGGATACCTCGGTTTGGCCATTCGTCGAGAGGATGGTAAGGAGTAGAGGTCCGGTGCACCACACCATATTTCTTCAAAAGGGATTCAAAGATTACATTTGCAAAAATGTGTCCCTTGGTCACTAATGATGGCTCGGGAGTACCAAACCTGGAAAAGATAAAGGACTTCACAAAATCCACAACATCTTAGAATCATCGATTTAGTGGCTTTAGCTTCCACCCATTTGGAAACATAATCCACAGGCTAAAAGAATATAGGAGAAACCAAAAGAAGGAGGAAACGGTCCCATGAAGTCAATGCCCCAAACATCAAAAACTTCCACAAAGATTATGGGAGTTTGAGGCATTTGATTTCGTGGACCAATATTACTGTTCTCGACGGCGGTCACATGACTTACGAGAAATCATAAGCATCTTTAAAGATGGTAGGCCGATAGAAACCAGCTTCGTCAAGCACTTTGTTGGTCATCCTCTTTATGCGAAATGTCCTCCACGGGGCATAAGTATGGCAAAAGATAGAGCGGAGTGAGTCTACGAATCAGGATACATCTCAGAATCACTTGATCCGCGCAATGCTTCCAAAGGTAAGGATCATCCCAAATGTAATACTTGCAATCACTCCTCGGCTTATCTCTTGTGCTTTGTTCAAGCTTCTTGGAAAGTCTTTGGTGGCCAAGTAATTGGCAATATCGATACCACGGAATAGTGGTTGCGATAGCCATTAAATGCTCATCCGGAAAGCTCTGGTATAGGTATGTCCTCCTCTTCGATCACCAACTTTGCTCAAATGGTGCATACCCACCAAGTTTTCGCTCCCTTTTTGTCTTTAATTTCCAAGTCAAACTCTTGGAGTAACAGAATCCATCGAGTAATCGTGGCTTCGCTTCCTTCTTTGCCGATGGTACTTCAATCTTTGCATGATCGGAAAAAATAATTACTTTAGAGCCAATTAAATATGATCTAAATTTCTCTAAAGCAAAAACAACAAAGAAGTTCTTTCTCGGTTGTAGAGTAATTCATTGAGCATCATTTAGGGTCCTTGATGCATAGTAAATAGCATAAGGAACCCTATCAACTCGTTGTCCTAAGACAGCCCCTACCCAAAGTCACTCGCATCACACATTAATTCGAATGGAAGCTCCCAATTTGGCGGCCTAATGATAGGTGCCTCGGTCATCAACTCCTTAAGTGTGAGGAAAGCCTTCATACACTTCTCATTAAACGAAATGGAACATCTTTTTGGAGAAGTGTGCGGAGGGGTCTTGATATCTTGGAGAAATCCTTGATGAAGCGCCGATAGAAACTGCATGACCAAGAAAAGAACGAATATCCCGCACACTAGTGGGCGGGGTAATGAACGTACAAGCTCTACCTTAGCTTTATCAACTTCAATGCCCCTAGCAGAGATTACATGACCTAACACAATACCTTCTTCTACCATGAAATGACATTTTTCCCAATTTAAAACAAGGTTTGTGTCAATGCATCTCTTCAAAACCAAAGTCAAATGGTCCAAACATTTCTCAAAGCCATTCCCAAATACACTAAAGTCATCCATGAAGACCTCAATGATATTCTCTATGTAATCGAGAAAAAGACTCACCATACATCTCGAAAAGTCCACAGGCGCATTGCACGGTCAAAAGGCATTCGCTATAAGCAAAGGTGCCAAAAGGACAAGTGAAAGTGGTCTTTCTGATCTTCCGAGCAATAGCAATCTGGTTATAACACGAAAATCCATCTAAGAAACAATAATGAGAATGACCACTAACCTTTCTAACATTTGATCAATAAAAGGTAAAGGAAAGTGGTCTTTTACGGTGGCGACATTCAATTTTCTATAGTCTATACAAACACGCCACCACATGCACGTAATCTAGTGGGAATAAGCTCATTCTCGGCATTTCTTACCACGGTAATGCAGATTTCTTTGGTACTACCAGATGGGCTTACCCACTTTGTCGAAATGGGGTAGATAACCCCACACTTAGGAGCTTCGGTATCTCCTTCTTCACAACATCCATCATCGGGGATTCAACCTCCTCTGTGGTTCTCTTCTTGGTTTAGCCCCTCCTCCATTAAGATTCGATGCATGCAAATGGAGGGGCTAATACCTCGATGTCGCAATAGTCCACCCAATGGGCTGTCTTGTGTTCTTTCAACACGAGAAATCAAGCTCTCCTCTTGCTCTTTGGTGAGGGATTTAGCAATTATTACAGGGAGTGTCTCCTTCTCACCCGAGAAAAATGTATTTCAAATGGGAGGCGGTTCCTTCAATTCCGGCTCGGTGCACACTGCACAACGAAGGTTTAGGTACATCGGTAGTAAAGGTAATTCAACATATGATACCTCATGCCCTTACGAGGTGGAAGAGAGCGTATGTAAGGCTGCCACCACTTCATTACTCTTCGCTCCATGGTTCTCCTTGGTCATCCTTCGTTGAATCTGAAAATCTAAATGCGAGTCATAAGCGTATCAAGGACATCAAATTGATCGGACTCAAAACATAAAAATTAAAGATTCCAAGATATCAAAAGAGTCAATAACACAAGCGAGTGCACATCACTCGGGTATCTCATGGCTTCAAAGATGTTGAATCTAATCAACTCTCCATCAAATTCCATAGTCAATGTTCCCGAATGCACATCAATTTTAGTTCGGGCGGTCTTGAGGAAAGGCCTCCCCAACGAGAATGGGGCGAGTTAGGAGATTTGTCCTCCTCCATATCCAGCACATAAAAATCTGCCGGAAACACCAGTTCATTGACTGCACCAAAACATCCTCAACAACCCCTTAGGGTATGCATTAGACACATACGCCGGTTGAATGATAACTCCAGTGGGTTCTAAAGGTCCTAGATGTAAAGATGCATAAATAGAAAAGGGCATAACATTAATGGATGCACCTAAGTCTAGCATGGCCCTCTCAAACCTGGCATTACCGATAGTGCATGGTATAGTAAATGTGCCAGGATCTTTACATTTAGTTGGGAGTTTCCTATTAAAAACAGCTGAAACATTTGCTCCCACTTGGACTCGTTCATTACCTTTCAACTTCCTTTTGTTAGTGCACAACTCTTTTAAGAATTTAGCATATCTAGGCACTTGCTTTATGGCATCTAACAGAGGAATGTTAACTTCAACTTTCTAAAAGTCTCTAAGATTTCTTTATCCGCTTCTTCTTTTTTATTTTTAACCAACACCTTTCTCGGAAAAGGGGCCTTAGTGACATATTTAGGACATGGGTCGAAACACTTACCTTAGGGGTCTTAGAATTGAGCCCTCTCATCTACCTCCTTAGAATTTTGAGCTTTATCTTCGGTGGTAGGGAAGATGTGGGTCCTTCAAGTGTCTTCCCACTTCACAAGGTGTGACAACACTAGCATTTTCTCTTGGGTTCACCTCAGGCTGCGAGGAAGTTTCCACAAATCGACTCGCACCTTGTTGATCTCGGTAGCCAAGCTGTCCACTTGGTTACGCAAAATGCTTGATAGTGGCCCTTGTTTCTTCTTTGAAACCGAATATTGCTAGTGGCCATTTGCCTCACTAGATCTTCCAACGAAGGTTCAGGTTGCCTAGGGGCACCGAACTTGCGGTTGCCTTGGAGGAAAGGGTGCTTGCCTTTGCTGAAACCCTGGAGGACCATAGGCTTGGGGTTGCGCTTGAGCTTGAGGCTGCTTTGCATAGCTAAAGTTGGGATGATCTCTCCACCCCGGATTATATGTGTTAGAGTAGGGGTTGTAATTCTTGGATGGAGCAGAAAATCCCCCCCTTGCCTTGGCTTCTTCATTTGTGTCTTCTTGTAAAGTGGGACACATATCGGTGGGATGTCTGAAGAGCAACAAATTCCACATGCACATCTTGGTGCTTTCCCGGTGTCCATCGGCTTGAATCATGGCGATCAAGCTGTGTCATTTGGTTCTGCGGACTAGTAGTGTCAGCCTCTTTAACTGCTCGCACTCCTGTATCATTAGAGTAAAGAATTGTTGAGTGTTCGCAGCCATTCTAGATATCAGATTTTTGGCTTCTCGAGGAGTTTTATCAACTAAGGCTCCTCCACTGGCAGCATCAATCATGTTGCGGTCCATTCCTAACAAACCTTCATAGAAATACTGTATCAGAAGTTGTTCACTAATTTGGTCTTTGAGGCAGCTAGCACACAATCTCTTGAATCTTTCCCAGTACTCATGAAGTGATTCCCCATGTCTTTGTTGGATCCCGCAAATTTCTTTTCTGATTGTTGCGGCCTTTGATGCAGGGAAGTATCTGTCTAGGAAAGCCCGAGCCATATCCTGCCATGTCTGAATCGATCCGGGTGGCAAGTAGTACAACCACTCCTTTGCAGAGTCCTTTAGGGAAAACGGAAAAGCTCTCAGCTTGACTTGCTCAACTGAAATTCCCGCGGGCTTCATGCTAGAACATACAACATGAATTTCCTTCAGATGCTTGTTAGGGTCCTCTCCGGCTAGTCCATTGAAAGATGGCAACAGATGAATCAGTCCAGATTTCAATTCAAATGCCTCTTCATTCTCAGGAATTTCTATGCACAAAGGTTGTTGGTCTAAGTCCGGAGCACCCAACATCCTTAATGTATTTTCTGCCATCACTTCTTCAGGGGCTCAGATATCTCAGATGCTGCAGAGCTGGAAAGATCTATGTGACGGGCAGCTTCAACGTCAGCAGGTGTGAATTACGAGCTGATTTGTTCAAAGTAATGCCTCAGATTCCTCAATTGCTCGTTCACCTCTTCACCGGACATGAACACCTGCAAGATAGTTGAAAAGAACAAATAAACTATTAAAATTAAAACAAAAACAGAGAGAAAAATAGGAAACAAATTAATAGCGCAATTAGAAAATTAGTTCCCCGGCAACGGCGCCAAAATTTGGTGTGGTGTGGATTGTGATTAAATATAATATCAAAAATTGTTGCCAAGTTCCACCAAAAATATAAAACCTTGCAACCAGTTGTAGTAAGCAAGGGTCGATCCACAGAGAACCAATTCAATTAACACTATCAATCCAATTCCTAAATTAAACTCTGATGAAAAATAAATAGTAAAAGTAAAAGGGGGTTTTGTTGATTAAAACTAAAAAGAGAAATTAAACTTAAACCAAAACAGTAAACACAAATTGAATTATCAAGTTAAAGATATTGGTTAAGAGATGGAATCCACCACTAGATTTATATGATTATGCTAACTTACATACCCTTTATACCAACATGATCAATTATGTTCTTATGCAATTGCGAGATAAATCCCATGTCTTCCTTAAGTTTCGCTTAATTCAGCAACCGCTCAAATCAAACCCTAACCATTAGTTATTTGTAGAGCAACCGCTCTTACACTTACCTAATGATTGCATTAAGAATTAGAAAACCAATCACACTAAGATCTAATCACACACACCGGATTAAATTACTTAGATCATATGTCTCACTAGTTATACCACACTGGCCGCGCATAGTAATCCTAGTTTTACCACATTCGAAGTTTGGCAAGAATATAAAAACCTTTATATTGATTTATGAACAGAAACATATGAATAAAAACATAATTGTATTGATATAAAGAGGTATGCAAGATTTACATAATCAAAACTAGAGTTTCATCCTCCCTTAACCAATCAAGAAGTTTAGCCACACATGGCAAATTCAAAAACAGAAGAAGAATTAAAAGAAAACATTGTTCGAACAAAAAAGAAAAGAAAAACTAAAGATCAAACTAGTTTCCAAGGCTTGAGAGTGATTGATCTTTGATCGCTCGAATCCGAGTCTCCAATCCTCGATCGAATCCTTCCCTTCTTGGTCTTTGTGTTTCTCTCGGTTTTTTCACGTCTCTCTACGTCCGAGAATCCCTTAAAGGGCTCTAAGCCACACTATTTATAGGTTTGGGAACCTAATTTAACATTAAAGCACGAAATTAACTTCGGTGCGACGACACGGGCCGTGTCATTCTACACGGCCCAACCCGTGTCGATTACGGAGACAAATTTTCGCTATTCCAAGGTCGAGAAAGGAACACGGCCTACCCGTGTCAATTGACACGGGCCGTGTTCTCGGTCAAGGCTTCAAATCATCCTTCCTCGTGAAGTCAGAGGCGTACACGGCCTACCCCGTGTCAATTGACACGGGCCGTGTTGATCAAAACTTTCCAGTCTTCAAAGTCAGAATGACACACGGCCTACCCCGTGTTATTTCACACGGGCCGTGTCAATCACTTTCTTCGAATTCAGCCTTGATTCTTCATGAATGCTCTTCTTCCTTTGCTTCTAGAGGTTGATACTGATTCCCTTAAGTCTCTTAACTCTCTTCTCAACAGCTCAATACCAATGGACTCCATCACTCATAGATCTCCTGAAAATCACAATACGTTTATGAGTGTCTATAACCTCATTTAAGCAAAGTTTCACAATAAACATCCAAAAACAACTCTAAATCAGAAACTTAACTAAATGTCAGCAATTAAACACATTTGGAATCCAATTAGATCAAACAAAGAACATTCAAGAGCTGAAATTATTAACAGATCACTCGAATACACAAAAAAGACAAAACTTTTGGAAAAAAGCCATGTAATTGCATTTATACAACTGCAACATTCAAATTCTCAATTCTCCTATATGCACTCAACTACTATAGAGGAACTTAGCGAGAAAATATAAGAAAAAAAATAAGAGAGTACTGGAGTTTATAAGCTCCAAAGTCTTAAGACCTATTTCTTGTCACTTAATCTTTTTATATTTATCAGTTTTGATAATTAACAAACTTAGTTTACTATGGTACTTATGAATTTTGTACATAAGAAAACTCCCTACAAGTGAACTATTCTGAGCAAAGGACATATACTAAATTTATTCATAATTAATATGATGTATCTTAATTCATTATCACAGAAGTGTTTCAAACCTTTTAATTGAAATGTGTTAAGGCTTAAAATCTTAAATCTCTATGAGAATACTTATCATTAATCAAAAAGTTGTTCAAAAAATTGACAAAAAAGGTGATCAGAAAAGCTTGAAGTTAGAAGATTAAGGCTACCTCAGAATGTAGTTAAGAAAGGCTTTACATGAGAAAAATATCTCACATCCTTCTGATGGAACATTGAATGAAAAAAGCTGCACTAAAAGGTTGTGAAAGTTGATGCTACGAGACAAAATAATGGTCACAAAACAACTATAATAGGTACGACTGTATAGACACATTAAATGCTTCCAACAACTACATTTATTCAAGTTTCCTATAAATTGGAGTTACGTAAATGCATTCATGTTGGTTGGTTACAGGTTTTTGAAGAGTTGACGAACTCTAAGTTTATATATATATATATATATATATATATATATATATATATATATATATATATATATTATGTAATAAGTAATTTTTAAATAAGTAATTTTAACAAGTTAGCAAAATTCTACTTGTTTAGTGATTTCAATCTTTTGTAAAATTATTTTAAATATTTAAATCTGCATATTTGACCATTTTGAGTGATTTGTTACGTGTCGGAAAATAATAATTTTCGGGCCGAGGAAAAATTTACGTAATTTAATTTTCTTGCTTAGTCAAAATTAATTTACGTAATCTGTTTGGATATTTGTGAATTTTCTAATTTTTATGATTTTATGTGTGATTTTAAAATTTTTACGGCTTGTGGGCCCCACGAGATGTATGTGGGCCCAGTAGCCATACGTGAGCCAGTGGGTCCATGAAATGAAAATTTTTCTACGCATAAAAAATTTGTACTTGTTTAGACGGAGACAGAGGATCTTACTAAACCTGAATCCGAAAATAGTTTTAGAAAATTTCTTTTCAGATTATTTTCTTGTATTTATTTATCGTGACGGTAAAAATACAAAGATAAATATATGTTTTGTGGGGTTACTGATGAATCAAAATAATATTATATATTATTAAGTTAATATTAGTGGATTGGATTTATTAACATTAATTTAATTAATCGTTGGAGATTTAATCTTGATTTAATCAACGGTGGAGATTTAATCTTGAAAATAAATAGGATTAATTATAACCGTTGGATGGAAAATTAAATCAATGGTGAAGATTTAGTCTTGTAAAATAACTTTGACCATTATGAACCCTTGAATGAAGATTAAATCAATGGTTGAGATGGACCATTAATAACCATTGAATTTGAATTAATGGTGTAGATTTAGTTAACAAAAATTTACTACAACCATTTTGGACCCTTGGATGTAAAGTTTGAAGGTGTAATCTTGACCCTCCATTTTGAAGACTCATCTAAGGGCTAGGAATTAAAGGAGAAAGATCCAATGGCTCAAAAGAAGTCTTCCATCTACAACCTAAACCTAATGGCTATTTTAATCCAAACCATCCTTTTAATCAAGGGCTAGGATGGCTTAGGAAAGATGACCATGCAAATTAATCACATGTTGCATGCAAGGAGAAGGGGGACGATTTTGCATGCATTTTGGAGAGAGACAAAGCTAGCATAGGCTTTTTAAGTAGAGGAAAAAGATGAAGACAATTGCCAAATGTCTGACCATTTCCTATTGATCATTAATGCTTATGTTCTTCAAACTTCACTTTACATTTCTCTCCTATGCATGCTACAGCTATACAGCCCATTTAGAGACAAAATAACTCATTTCCTCACTTCACCTTCTCACTTCATCATTCCTTCTCATTTTCACCTAAGTGCCAAGAAGAAAAATCAAAGAAAACACCATCTTTCTCTCCTACAAGGCCATTCGGCCAAGCTCTCCAAATTCATTTCCATCACTCTTTAATTTCATACAATCAAGTTTATTAAATCCTCACCTTGTTCTAAACAACTTTCTTGTTGAGAATTTTGTCAAATTCTTACATCTTGAAGGACTTTTTCTAAGATCAAGCTTAAGGATTCTTGAAGTAAAGAGTAAGGAAAACTTCATTTCTTCTTTCATTTTCCATGATTCTAACCATGTTTGATCCATGGTTCTTCTTGTTCAAGCTTGATGTACTAATTTTCTTGTGTTTATTTCATGTCTAAGAAAGTTGTGTTGGTGGAGATCTTGTTCAAATTTCAAGAAAGGAGCCCTTGTGGTTCTTCAAGAGGTAAGAGGGAGATTTATCTCACCAACCAAGCATGGTGGTGAGAGATGGTTATATTTGATGGATGATGAATCCATGTGAGGATTCATATCCATGGTCATGTAATAAATTATTTATGTTATGTGTTTTTAATTATTTTGTTTATGCTTGATATGCTTTGCATGAATTAATTGTGTATGCATGCTTAGTATGATTTTTACTTGTTTATATGGTATGCTTATAATATGCATGATGATATATGTTAAATATATTATGATGGATGTATGTTGAAATAAGTAAAATTTTGGCTCCAATGGCCAAAAGAGAGGTTCGATTTTGATGCCTAAAATTAGGGTTCATGTTGAAAATTTTTCAAGAACAAGGAAATTGATTTTTGGGTCCCTAGAACAATAAGATTTTTGGCCAAAACACCTCAAATTAGGTATTCACCAAATTAATATTTTCATGAATAATAAAATTTTATGATTTGAGAAGTAAAGGAAATAAACAAAAGGATTTTGGTTTTTACAAAAGAGAATGCATGCGTTTTCTTTTTAGTTATGTTGATATTAATTAATTTTGCGTAGAAACAAAAATGTAATTCATTTAAGTTATAAGAAAAATCCTTCATGGTTCCAATGGCCATTTTTAAGGTCTTGATAATTTAGAAAAAAAAATGTTTTGATGTTATAAAATATAAGAATTTTCAAAATAAGGATTTTGAAAAGAGAATTAAAGTGTTGTCAAGTGGAATTTTCATAAATAAAAGAAAAAGGGAGATTGAATGTGCTAAACTTCAAATTGTTTTCAAGGAGAATTAATTTTTTGAAAGTGATTTAGAAATATAAAAGAAAACGTTTGTAACTTAAATTTACTAAGTAGAATTTATTTATTGGGTTTTGGAAAACGTTATGAAATTTAAAATTAGAAATAGTAATTAAATCAACTAAATGTGATTTTGTAAAATTAAATCAATAAAAAGTGATGTTTAGAAAATATATTATGGAAAAGAATTTTTTAAGAATCGGAAGAAAATAAAGTAAGAAATTATATTAAGAAAAGTCCAAAATAATATTTTAAAGTTAAGAAATATTTTACGAAGGGTAAAAACGGTGAAAAAAGGATTTATGTAACTCAAAAACGTAATTTTTAAATTATACGATTTGAAAAATATTAAAATATTTCTACACAATTTTTAAAGCATTTAAATATTTTACACGATTGAAATGTTGTAGAAAAATTGCTATGCAATTTAAAAATTAAAGAATATTTTTACGTATTTTAGAATACAAGAGAAAATTATTACGTAATAGAAATATTACAAATCGTTATTTATGTAATAAAATATTACGTGACCATAAAAATGTGACAAAAATATTTTATGAATGAGAAAAATGCAATAATATAAGGTTCTTTGTTAATTATACAATAAACTTTACGATTAAAAATCGGTATGTGAATATCTTGTACAAGAAATTAGGCAATTTGCTTATAATTGGCATGAATCCATTTTATGAACGTAAAATAGTATTTGAACTTTGTATTAGAAATTATGTGATTTACCTTTGGTTGGTAATTGGTGCATTACACATGCATTGAAAATGGTCCGATGGACGGATATGGCTAATTGCCTAGGAGAAACGTACACCTCTTGAGTGGGTGCGATACGCGTAGTGTAGGTCACTTGTGGACCTTGGGGCATCGGGGTGCGGGTTGCTCACAATGGGCGGTTGGTAGCTCTTACGCACCGTGGGTTAGACCGATGCAACACACCGATGATCCGGACCAGAGACACTATTCTTAATCGAGATCGATAAAGATGTTGTGTATGTGCTAGATGTGCAAGATATAATTATAAGCACTTGTCCAAGCACGAAATACCAAGTAACTCTTTTCGATCAATTTCTCCGACTTGAGTATTAGCTCCATGGAGTAGGACATTGAGTCTATGTGCGCATGCATGAAACTGAGCATCTATATCTATATGATGGTGTTGCTGTAATTGTTGTATAATTTAAACAGTGATAGTGGCATAATAATAATTATCATTATGCCACTATGATGATGGTATAATTGTGATCATGATATGATATTTTTGCATGATGTGTTGTTTGTATTATCTCTGTACTATCATGCTTGTATTGGCGTAGATAATCTCACCTCTTTGTGTGTATATTTGCATATTATATTTTTAATTGAGTAAAGACGTTGAGAAAGAACCAGTACAAGAAGCAGAAGAAGAATTACTTCTCACGTCTGGGAACGCGAAATTTTGATAAGATGACATCAAGACCCAGTTTCTTTGGTTGCGTGAGGTTGCAGTTCCATGGTGGAGCTGAAGCATGGAGGACTAGTCCTGATGAGAGAGGACTAATTTACGAAGGAGAATTGACGGTCTTTATAAGTAGAGATTATCGTAGGAACCCGTTTCTTACTGCAACTATCTTTGTTCATATTGAGTTTCCTTTGCACATTAGGCGACATTGGGACACTAGGTATTATGTCCCAACAGAGATTAGCATCGTGTCGTCTGCTCGAACACCTGTCCGTAGGCCTTCACATCATAACGGATTCCTATCTGCTGAGGAATCGAGGAGGACTGTCGAGGGTTCTGCTGCTTAAATAGACTTGGGCGAGTCTAAAACTCTATTATAAACAAGTCTGTAATATTATTTTAAGTGTGCCATTTACTTTTGGAAGCAGGGTCTGTATTCTAAATAATGTTCTGATATTGTCTATGTAAAATATGTATGATGTATGATTATGTGTGAGTTTGATATGATCTTTTATTTTCTGCTAAGTTTATTTTGCGAAAACAAACAAAGAAAAAAAAAAATTTTACGACCCGTAATTTTATGACTACATTACATTATTATAACTTGGGGTAATTCGGTAATAATAACGTATACATGTGACACCCTACGGTGGGTGTTACATATATATATATATATATATATATATATGTATATAAAAGTTATTTGATAGTTCTCTCAACCTTTGTATATTCTAAAACTCTCTGTTTGTAATTCTTGTACACTTTTTTGTAATTGGTAGTTATAGCTTAGTTCTTAAGAGTTATATATTTGCTCAATGAATGTTAGTGTGAGCAAATGCTAACCAAACACTTTCTTTGTATCCTAGAATGATAGTAGTTTGGGTTTTCTAAGTGGGTCTAAAAAGGCTAAGTGATAAAAAAAGTACTTGTAATCTCGCTTGGTGAGGTTAGATTTGAAGTAAGAACACCCAAAGTTATAAAAATCTTAGTTGGTTGCTAAGGACTAGACGTAGACATGTGGATTTGGTCAAACCAATATAAATCCTATGTGTATAGTTTTTCTTATATTTCATTTTACTTTATGAACTTGCTACTTAACTTTCTGATCACCTAAGTTCTTTTCTATGAAGAGACAAGTTTTTGAAACTTGCTTTTTGATGAAAACGAAATTTAGTAAGGTATTTTTCAAACTAATTAAGGGAAATTATTTAGGCTTATAAAAAATGTATACTGATCATATTATCTTTCTAAGTTTCTACACTAATCAATCTTCTATATCAATCAAGTTTCTACAATTGAGAAAGCTTATATAAGATTCAAAAAGAGTTTAGAAAACTTAAAAAGGCATAATTCGACCTCCTTTCATGTGCAAATAGTCATCTTCACTTATAACCCTGTATTGAGCTTATATAGGAAAATCTCCCTCTCTCTTTGAGAGTATACTTTGTTATTTTATAAAACCTTTATAAAAATGTGTTTGTTCTAGCTTGAAAAGCCTAGAGTTGAAGAAAACTACTTGGTTTCTATCTTGGAGAAGTTAGGGTAGAAGAAAAATACTCAATTCTAACTTGGAAAGGTTATGGTTGATTAAAAAAACACTTAGATCATAGTGAAAAATATCAACTTCATTGGAAAGTAAGTGTAGATTCCACATTGGGGTTGAACTAGAATAAATTTCAATATGTAGACTCTTCCTAACCCTACCTTTCACGTTATCTTGCTTGAATGCATGTTTATTTCCATTGTGTATTTAGCTTGAACTTGATTCAACACCCTTCTTAAGTCCTCTATCAACATTAACTGTTATCAAAGGTTAACCTCTAAGTCAGTCTTAATACCTATGAGGAAAGGATCCATTATTGCCCAAGATGTTGAAGTTGGAAGTAACACAAGAAGACAGGTTGAATTATGTTCCCTTTTTTCCTGAAAAATGAATCTTTTCACAACTTTCTTAAGTTGTTTAGACTTGGAGGTGAGAAGATTCAATCTTAAACTAGAGTATTAGTGAGAAGATTCAAAATATGCTACCAGATCAGAGTGAGAAGGTTAGTGAGAATGTATGATGGTTGAGTATGAAGAACTTTCTCACTACAAAAAAAAAAGAGTTTATCTATTATATTTAAATCTGTAGCTTCTCTTTAAGATACACCTTTAAGATAGGAAGTTTGGAAAAATAGTATTTAAACTTTAGATCTCACTTATATTAGAATGAGTTCCTTAAAAATTGTTTTCTAGCAAAATTAGTTTGTTCCATATTTTAGTTTTAACTTGATAAGTCAACTAAATCGATATAGACACGTAAAGAACAAGGAAAGATAAGCTTTACACTAAGATTTATATTGATTCACCCCTAAATCACGTGGAGCTGTGTCCAATACCTAAAACCACTAGGATTTTCCACTATCACGAATATTCTTTAACAATCAAGCCTCTCTAAGCTTCAATACAAATATTCTTTAACAACAGCCTCTTTAGATTCACCACCAAGTATTCTTTGACACAGCCTCTTCAAGCTCACATCAAGTATTCTTTTTCATAGTCTCTTTAGGCTCACTCTCACAGATTGAAATGCCTTGCACAACCCACAAGCTTACCTAAGAAGTACAAGAATCAAAGATGAATAAAGGTATTTGTTTCAATAAGGTAGCACTTGAAAACACTCTAAAGAGTGGATACAAACACTTAACCAAAGTTAACAATACAATACTAAAGATTTTTAAAATTTCAAAATAGTAGGTAGAGTTGAGAAAGTCCAGTTTATGGTATTCTTAGTCAGATTTGCTTCAAAGTGCATCACTTTTTGATCTTCAAGCATAGATCCTTTTATAGGTTTCAAAAAAATGATTGTTAGATTATTCAAACAATAATTGTACTTGCTAGTTGCAGGTAATCATTATTTTGTCCTTTCTAGTTAGGTCAATATGTGAGTCTTTTTAAGTGAGAAGGTTGAAAAATTTTCTCACAAGCAACCTTCTCATGGACTTTCTCAATAGTAAGCTTCTCACTAAACTCTCTTAATTGACTTTCTTAAGCTTAAATATCTTCAATCTTCTCATCTTTTCATTCCACCATCTTCCTTCTGATTCTGATGGTAAATATTTCACTTATAAGTTTGAATTCTTCTTGAGTTCAACCTTTGTGGGAGTTATTCATTTTGCTAAACTTTCTCACCATCTTTTTAGAACATTCTTATGTTGAACTTTCTCATGTTCTTCAGAAACTTTCTCAAGTTACACTTGAACTTTCTCAAGTTAGAAATTGATTTTCTTAGTCCTCTCTAATTACTTAGAAAACTTCCTTGAAACTTGTTTAGTCATGTAAGACTTAATAACACCAAGAAATACTCCACAAAGATCATGTTAAACTGATTAAAACATTAGGAAGATTTAAACATGATTTTCAATATAGTTGTTATCATCAAAATATAATGTGTCATACAAAGCACAAAAAGGCTTTGGAGCTTACAGATGTCTTGCAAGGTGTCGTATACTCTGGTTGAATGATAGTCCACCACAAGACCTCTTTTTTTTTATAGGCATAACCATCCTCACTAGAAGGAGAGAATGAGTGTACCATCCTCCATTCCACCCTACTTATAGAGCTGGTAAAGTGTATTCTGCTACTTGATTTGTTGTATGGTTTTATGTTCATATTTTTGTTGTACATGCATGTTATTAGTAACTTAGCAAGCAAGTTAGCTCCTAAGACTAATTAAAATAATTTCAAAAAATTATAAATAATTAGTATATTATTTGTAATTTAGGATGTAAATGTTTAAGATATAAAAACTTAGTAGAATAATTATAAATTAAACTATTGCGTAATTAATATAATTTAAGTTAGTTTTATAATTAATAAATGATTAAATAAATCAATTCTTAAGTTAATTATTATATGATTAACGTGTAAGCTAAATTAATTAAGTATATGATTAATATAAATAAATGGAGTTATTTTTATGATAATATGAAATAACCAATGAAAATGTATGTAAATGGATTAGCTAATTTTTTAATATACAATATATTATTATTAGAAATAATAAGTGATGACTACTACATGACCTATATGACTTCATGCAAAGAAAGGAAGGCACCTAAGATTTTATTGGTTAGGAAATCTGTAATGCTCCTTTTTGGGAGGGGACGTCACATTGTCAATTAACATTTGCGGAAAACAAATTATAAGTTAAGACCCGATTCGTTGTATGAATATAAATTCACTTGGTTGAAATCGTGTGATTAAATTAGAGAGTATATTTTTTTTTGTTACAATTAATAAAATATAGTGACAAATCATAATTGTAATAAAGAGTAAGATAGAAGTAAAGTATACATCAAATCAACATACACGTACAATGATATATCATTATATTAAACTTATTTGGTTACAACGCCTGATTTACAAAAAACAAAATTTTACATATATGTCCCAAGAGATCATAAATATACAGCCCACCAAAATAATGAAACATCAGGCCCCCAAAATGAACACTGATAGCCATCAGTATCTATCGATAACATCAACTCCTAAGAGGAGAAGGAACCATGTCAGGATCCTCATCGGGTTCCTCCTCATCAGAAGAGACCCTCATAGGAGCCACCGAGTTACGGGCTGGGGCTCGAGCAGTGGAGAGGAAAGAATCCTCCTGTGGGGTGTAATAATGATTACCCCACATCTCCCTGATGGGCAAGTAAAACTCTAAATGTAAATTGACGCTGCAGGTGAAGATGGGCGAATCATGATGCCCCCAAGCCAGTGATACCGTCACATCCCCCTCATAGATACAACAATCAGAATTAAGGTTAATGTGCCAGCAGTCTGGGCCTCCGAGGAAGGCTAAATGCACATAACCCAAGAATCCTCGTGGACGTGCCGCCATGATCCCAGAAGCAGATACTAGTCGCGGTCGGGCCAGAAGCCTGGGAATTCATGAGCTTCACCTCCGTCGCCGACGTCTTCGATGGGACATAAATACAGACAGAAATAATAGAAATACAGGAAAGAGGTAAGACATCTTACCTTCATTACCAATTATGACAGTACGAAACAAAATGGTGCAAAATGCCCACATAGCATTTCTAAAAGTAATAATAATAAGCATGAAATAACAACAATAGACAATTAAGCAGTTCTAGGCAATTATACATCAGTAAAGTAACAGTTCCAATTATCATAAGAATTAAATGTCAGATAATATGTGGACTCACTATGCACATGCATATAACGTCAAAATCCTACTCCATGGAGCTAGACACAAACATTCGAAGAGAAAGATCAGGAGACATGTCTGCAACTCGGTTGTCGTGGCCAAAGTGCTATAACTCATCAGTTTACCCACGTGCACGTCAAGGCATTGTACAGACATTCTACACTAGATCACGATATAGGACAGCATCTCAGTCTGGATCGTAGGTGCGTTTGCATCGGTTTGCCCTACGGACAGAAGAGCTACCAACTGTCCATAGCGAGGTACTCGCACCCCGACGCCCCCAAGGTCAACAGTATGACCTACACTAGTCTAGTCGCACCTGCACAAATGTGTGTTCAATCTCCTAGGCAACATGGCCTTAACAACAATCCAATGGACTTTCACAATGCTTGATGACTCAATGCATATAACATGTATATTCATCAATAATATACTTTCAATAACATGCTACAAGTTGGCTAAGGTAAACATTATCATATTCTTAGTCCCACACATGGACCCACATTAAATGGTCTAAAGTCCTCCAATTGTACATTACATTTTTGGTAACTTATGGAATTATTTTGTGTTCTCACTAACACTCATGTTCTTACTTTAATTAAACATCATTCCAAGTCTTTTAGGTAAAGTTCCATTCTTGGTTCTTTCCATTTTATGAAATCCTAAATAATTCATAATTGTCCAAATTAGTTAAGTTGCACTTCAATGTGATGTTTCTTATGAAATTCTTTTCATAATTAGGTTCCTTACTTTAAACTTAGTCTTATTCACCTAGAGAATTATTTCTAAGGTTTTACCAAGACTTATACTTCCTTATTACTTCCTTAGGTCTAAAAGTGTTCTTTAGGTCATCTAATTGATTCCTTTCCATCACGTTATTAACTACTTAATCTCTTGATTAATTAAATATCAATGTTACATAAAGTTACATAATTTAGTCTCATTTATCCCTAGAGGTCGTGGGCCTCTCTAGGATTAGAGATTCCAATTTTTATCCTTTTTATTATGTGTTATCCTTTTGATTAATCATGTCTCCATCTTATTACAAATTTTCACCAAGAACACCCATTTTTAGGGTTCAAGGCCGTGAGCCTCATGGAAGAGGGCAAGAGCCATTTTGCTTCCATTCAAGTTTCCAATCCATCCAAGCACATCAATATGCATATTCAATCAACCCAATAACTCAAACAAATTTAGAACAACACATTGTCATGAAATTCATACAACAAAGAATAACCCTAAATAGGGTTTCTCATAATCAATCACAAAATAAGGTTCCTTACTACCAATAAAGGTTGAGGAGGAGTATCTTCCTCTTACCTAGAGAAGAAAACAAGCAATAGAACTCCCTCGAAGCTCCTTGAAATTTTGGATTCACACCACCACAAACCCTAGAAATTTCAATCTCATCAAACCAACACCAAAGCTTGAAAAATGAGGAATAAATGGTCACAAGGAAAATCTTAAACACGAAAATGGAAGAAGAGTTAGAAGAAAACAAGAATCTCACCCAAAAGTTCTAAGCTTGAAACTTAAAGAAGAAGATGGTGAAGATGGAGCCTTTTCAAGAAATCACTAGCTAGAGATGTGTTTAGATGATGAAGGAGATTTAGAAAATGTGGTTGG
This sequence comes from Ormosia semicastrata, assembly GCA_029884595.1. Lineage (NCBI taxonomy): Eukaryota > Viridiplantae > Streptophyta > Magnoliopsida > Fabales > Fabaceae > Ormosia > Ormosia semicastrata. The sequence goes on along the minus strand of JAQQTO010000053.1, from coordinate 47,219,998 downwards.
TTAAAAATTTTGTGATCTTAGGTGGGTTGGGAGTGTGGTGGCCATGGGTTTTCTAGAGAGAAGGAGGAGAGAATTTTTTTTTGAGAGAAAAATATGAAGGTTAGAGAGAGAAGTTGATAGAAAACTGAAATAGCTTTTAGGATTTTTGAAAATTAGAATAGATTAGTAAATTAAGTGAAACAAAATTCTTGGCTCCAAAATGGGGCTGCTGCCATGTGGGGAAGGGAGGAGAGAGGGAGAGAGAGTTTAGCTTCCTTGAGAAGCATGAGAGCTTTTCCAATAAAGAAGATGTGATTAGACATAAAGGAGATTACCTTTAGATAAGATAATGTGATTTAATAGTTAAAATAATAAGGTAATTAGGATGTTACTACAAACTAGTACCCAATGGATAATTGTTACAGTGCATAAAGTCAGTAGTAATTATCCAATGAATAATAAAGTATATCGCAAAATTTTAATTAACGGTACGTATAGAGATTTTATTTATCAGATAAAACCTCAAAAAAACATAAACCTCGTAAACTGTGCCTAATCTCGGGTTTAGTAAGATCCTCCGTCGACACTTTCACAATTCAAAGTTTACCACCCTCAGGGAAAACATTTCATTTTCCCGGCTCCGCTCAGTGCGCACGTAAAATGAGGAATATACTAAAATATTTGACGTTTCTAGAAAAATCCAAAAAAATTCTTAAAAATCACAAATATTAAAAAATAACTATTCATCACAAAATAAATAATTTTTGAGATGTTTCACTGACTCTGCTCAGTGTATACGTAAAACGAGAAATATATTAAAATATTTGACATTTCCAGAAAATTCTTAAAATTTTTTTAAAAATCATAAATATTATAAAATAATTATTTATGATGAAACAAATAATTTTTGGAGTGTTACAAAATCAAAGGTGATAATGAGTTGATTTAGACATGATTTCACCCAAAACCTATTAGAATGCTTGTAAGAGAGAATAGGATTCTAAGATGTAGTTTTAGTGGTTAGGGTTAATGCACAATGATATAGGGTTTACATAGGGTTTTAAATGAACCCTAACGTGATCTAGGGTATGCATGAGTTATGATAACATATCGTAAAGTGGCTAAACCTTACCTAAATCCCTACCCCTTACCCTTAGCTACTCAACACTCACTAAAACCACTCACTAAAAGCACTTACCACCCCTCTCTCTCTTAAACACACATGCACACTTATGTGAAGAAAAAAAATTAGATAGATAGAGTAAGAGGGAGTAGCGTCAAAGAAGGAAAAGGAAAAGCTCTCCACCGCCACTTTCCAGGTCGTGCATGGTGGTGCTAGGGGGCAGTTCAACTTGCTCCAATTAGGAAAAGCATTCACCTCGCTTAGCTCTTCATCCTACATTACTTGGTTTTCCATTTCCATCACCTTCACCTCACCTCTACCATCCTCCATCATAGCTTATTGGCGAGAAATAAGGGTGTTTGTTCTTCTCTTCTTGTTTCCTATGCTTCTATGGTTGAATTATGAAGTTTGCCAGTTGTTTGAGGGCTTGGTGGCCATGGCTTAAGTTAGGTGGAGCTATGTGGCTTGGGGTGTGATAGGCCATGGTTAGGCCAACTATTGGAGGAATGAGGAGTTTCATGGTGGGTTTCACAACCTGTGGTGGTGGCCACCACTTAGACAGCCTAAAATGATGGAAAATGGTGGTGGTGGCCACGGTTTTGGCCGCAACAAAGAGAAAGGGATAGGGCTTGTAGCTGCTGCTGGTGGTCGCCACTTTGGATGACAAAGGAGGGAGGTGTAGCCTTGAGGTTGGCAGTGGGGTGCCCTCACATAGTGGCTGAAAACTTGGCCATCAAGAGCCATGGTTGGTCGTAGGCTTGGGAAGGAGAATATGATGGTTAGGGTTGCTAATTGGGTGATTAGGAGTTAATTGTATAATTAGTAAATTAAATGAATGTTAATTAGCCTAATTGGAATTGAAATGGGTAATTAAATTGGCCATGGAGGCTGAGGCCTACTAGGCTTGAAACATACATGATATTGTAATTTTATGAGTTAGGTTTGATAATGTTATATTTCTTGGTTCCCAAGTTAACTCATTAGGTCTTTGAGTATGTGCATTAAGTTGTATATTGGTAATTAGAGCCCTATGAATGCCTATGTATATGATATACTTGCTATTGAGCCTTGTGTATATGATTTATGAGTAGTTGAGAATGATATGATGTGCTTTAAGAAACAATGACTAGATAGGCATTGTGAATGTATTATACATTATGAAAATTGAACATGTGGAAGTATGTTTTTCCCAAAAGTTATGTAAGGATTTCCTAACCAAGGGGCAAGGATGAATGAATCATCTTGCTAGAGATAAGTTCTATGTAGTGAAGTATGACTACTAAGAGTGAGTTAGCTTATGTGTGACGGACTGACTATTTTCATAGTAGAGGATGAATAATTCCCTCCCTACTATTTATTGGAAGATAAAGTAATTTCCTTAAAAGAAAAGTGAATAAAGCATAAGACGTTAAAAGTAAAGGACTAAATCATAATGTACCCAAAAAAGGATTGAGTCATAAGCATTATATTCGTATCTACATTTCCATTATTGCAGCACTAATATCTTGTTAAACATATATATATATATATATATATATATATATATATATATATATATATATATATATATATATATATATATATATATATATATATATATATAGCAATAATGACTTAAATAAACTTCTGCCTCGAGATAAGTAATTATTTTGGCTTTGAACTTATATTTAATAATCTTTTAAAATCTGAGGCAATTGGAACTATCATGATAATAATTATTTGATTGCTAGTTTACTAAGAATTCTTATAATTCTCACTCTAATATTTCCATGGTATTCAAGATTCTGAACAACATATTAGCAACAATGCCTCTCATTAGCATATTATGAGCTTGTAGAGGGGGTTGGATTTACTCACCAGACACCAACACTTATTCTCTGCATGGGATCTTGTGTGTGCATGTGATGATCATGTCCAGTGTAGTAGGCGATAACCATGGTTGACATTTGATATAGTTTCTTTTTGAAATAGCATTTATCCGACCTTGTTTTATATGTATGATATTTTGGTTTTGTTTTGCTAAATTATGCTATAGACAACTATCTACTCTAGACTTGTATATCGTACACTATAAAGTGAGAATGTCTTTAGGTTGTAGCTAGATGGTAGCGATAGGTACTGATGTTTCTGAATGGATTATGTTTTACTTTTCCTGTATGTATATATGATTATGACTATGACAACGAAGGCCTAGAAGGCCATTATATAGTTATATTGATGTGTATGTGAAATAGCGCATGGATTTAGAGTTCTAATCTTAAGGACTCACTCTGAGGTAGTTCTTAAATTTAAAAGTGAATGTTTACTATTGCATGTTTTTCGAGGGCTTCCAACCCAACTCACCATGAGAGTTGAAGAACCACTAATCATAAGATGAAATGAATGCAAAATTTTCAAAGGTTAAGTTGACCAACATCGTACAACAAATAAATCTAAAATACAAGATGGTTAAAATAAGCAAGGAACTTAGTTAGATCATTTTAAGGAAAATCAACGTTTATCTATGATGAACTCTATTCTATCTGGTTCATCTTGACATGCTTAAGGTGGACTATATAGGTTAGGGGACATCACAATGAGAATATTCATTCAGTCCACAATATGATGATGCATTGTGCTACTAGTCTTGATGAGTACAACAAGATCTCAAGATGCGAGAATGCTAAAGTGATGTGGGACGAGCTTGAAATCACCTATGAAGGAACCAACAAAGTAAGGCAAATGGAAGTTGCCATGCTAATCCATGAGTATGAGCTATTCATAATGAAAGTAGATGAGGAAATAGATGAGATATTTGAATGACGCTAAATCATTTTCAACAATCTTGAAGCTCTTGAAAAATCTTAATTGGATGAAGAGCTTATGAGAGAAGTCCTTAGAATTCTCGCCACCCATGGTTCTCCAAGATCTCAGCCATTGACTTGTATCCCTCCTATAAATACGTAGGAGCTAGCAAGATGGCCATTTGTCAGCTCAAGTAGCAACTAATGGCCACTTAGGCCTCTGCCAGCAAGCTTCCTAATGGTGAGCGATTAGAGGACTAACGTGGTGACGTTTATAATTTTTCAGGGACTTATTTGAAAAAACAATTGAAAGTAAGTAAGATTTTCAAGGACATTTATAAGATTTCAAGGACTACCGTGGTGTCGCAATAATATTTGAAGGACCAAATAAAAGGTTTACTTTAATTTAAAAGTATATAAGATTTTTTTTAAAAAATATGTAAGAATATTTATATTTTGTTTTTACCTTGAAAAAATAATAATGCCTTCATAACATCGTCACACTAAGAGTAAATACTGAATCTCGTCCCTAAGAAAAATTTTGTCCCCCTATATTAGGTTATAAGAAATAAAAACCTCAAACTTGATCTCCAAGAATCTTAAAAACTAGGTCAAATTAGCCCTTTTTGTGGGACACTTTAGTTATTATTAGAGACTAATTTGATTTAGTTTTTGAGATTTTTAAGAACTAAGTTGAGGGTTTTCATTTTTTATTGACGAATACAGGGGATGGATTTTTTTTTAGGGATGAGATTAAGTATTTATTTTCACACTAATAATGTCAGTCTAGTCATGTCATTTATGTGGATTGGATTATCTTTACTATCACTTTTGAGAAATGAAAGGATTTAGTTATATTTATGCAAAAAATTTGAAGTAGTTACTAACTTGTGATGGGTCAAATAAAAAGTGTTTAAATCTCTTAAATATATGGTCTGAGTTTAATTTTAAAATTTATGTAAATATAAATAATACTATCAAAAAAATTCTTATTTGGATATTTAACTATATCTGGAAAGAATAATCTCATCCTTATCAGGTGAGTATAATCTATGAAATCAAAGAAAAGTTTGGAGTAGCTGACCCCTAACATTGTTGCAATTCAATATGGAAAGAAAAAGGACCGCAATGTGTATAATGTGCATTTGTTACCGAAGACGGACGGTAATGCAGCACATGACTCACCAGGTAGTTGGAAATTGGAATACACGGTGGTTTGAAACATTCTACGCCGTAGCTGTCGTTGTCGTGCATTTTTCCTTGTAATTTCCTTTTAAACGTTTGAAACTTTCGCTCCCTGTTCCACTCCGGTCAACGTCGTTCACTTCCCACTCCTCACTCCTGTTCCCTTCGATCCTTCTTCTTTGAACTTTGCTTCTTCTCTTCTTTCCTTCTTATCTCAATCATTACTCACTCCCACAGGAAAATTCTCTCTCTCTCTCTCCCTCTCTCTCTCCCAAATAATATTTAGCACCTTGCATCATATTGTTTCCTGGTTTTGCATTCATGGGGTTCTGATATTGCCTGTTTTGCTTCATGGGTCTTCCCAAAAACACGTTCTTATGAGATTGGTTGGTGAGATTAGAATGAGTGTATGAGTGTTATTTTGGGTTGACTTCAATTTGGAGCCTGGAAAATGGCTTCTCTTCTGAAGAAATTGAGGCCTTCTTCTGTGCCCCCAGTTCCTGTGGAAAGCGAAGATAGCATCAGCAGCAGCTATGAGTACTCCTTTGCCGTGGTGTACAATGGTCCTCCTCTCAGTGACTCCATCCCTGAAGTCCCTGCTTTAAAAATTGACCAAATCCCAGTCGCAGCCATAGCTTCTTCTCTGTCTCATGACTTCTCTGTGCCAGTTATCCAACCTTTTCCCAAAACCCATCCTAAAAAGAAGCAGAAACAGTCTACAGATTATGTTGTGTCTTCAAATTTGGACATTCATGCAGTTGAATCATCAAACAATACAAGCACTTTGGAAGCACCTGCAGTTGATGATGATAAAGATGACAGGGGATTTCACAGTGGAATGAATATGAATCCCGTTCCCACAAATTCTGACACCACAGAATCAGGTTCAAGCTCTCGTTCTGGTTCTTCTGACATTTGTTCTTTCAGAGAAGATGAATGCAAGGGTAAAACCTCGAGTCCAAAACATGCCAAGCGTCCTTCTGCTGTAACATTTCGCGATCCTGAGTCAAAGTACATGGAAGATACAGACAGTGAGGAGTTTGGTGATTCTCTGGTTGCTAGTGCCCCTGTGAGGCCACGTGCTGTGAGACCTGGGAAGAAAGGTTCTTGCTATCGATGCCTTAAAGGGAACCGTCTCACGGAGAAGGAGGTTTGCATTGTTTGTAGTGCAAAGTATTGCCGCAGCTGTGTCATAAGAGCAATGGGGTCCATGCCGGAAGGAAGAAAATGTGTCACTTGCATTGGTTACAGAATTGTTGAGAACAAGCGGAGGAAGCTGGGGAAATGTTCTCGGTTGCTAAAACAATTGCTGTCTGAGTTGGTGGTGGCTCAAATCATGGATGCTGAAAAGTCTTGTGAAGCAAATCAAATACCACCAGAGCTTATTCTTGTGAACTTCCAACCCCTTCGTCGGGAACAGCTCGTGTTGCTCCTTGACTGTCCAAACCCACCAAAAGAACTAAAACCTGGATCTTATTGGTATGATAAAGCATCTGGATTTTGGGGAAAGGTGAAAAATTAACCTCAACAAGTACTCATAATTATCTATTTAATCTATAGTTTTAAATTACGGTTTTAGACTTTTAGTAATTTCCGCAATTGTATTGCGACTGCAATTGGGGCCGTATTTTCCTGCAATTGTCCGCAATTGTAGTAAATACAATGTAACCACAACTTAAAATCATGATTTAATCTGATTGGAGCTAAACCTCTCCATGGACTTACCTCTAGTATTAGTTTGGTGTGCCCTTGAAAATGGGGTGAAAAATTAAGGAATGAGTATTCTATGTGATTTTACATATAAATCTCATTCATGAATCTTTCGCCTCCATTAAATTTTTCTTTTCAAGTAAAGTTCAAATCTGATGTGCTGCTTGATTATACAGGAAGGTCAACCGCCTTGTGAAATTATCAGCCCCCAGCTGGATGTTGGGGGTCGCTTGCACAAAAATGCAAGCAATGGAAACACAAATGTAATTATAAATGATCGTGAGATTACAAAAAAAGAGCTATGGATACTGAAGGTTGTTGCGCTGGACACTGATATTTCATTTATTTATTTTTTATTTTTTGTTAAACCATAATGTTATATTGATTGTTTGCAGCTGGCAGGAGTGGCATGTGAAGGAACGCCTAACTTTTGGGTGAATGCTGATGGGTCATACCGGGAAGAAGGACAGAAGAATGACAAGGGTCGTATATGGGATAAGGTGATCGTTGTTTAGATGCATGTTTTCTTGTTTGGTTTATAATGATATAACGGCTCATCAATAATTATTTGTTTCCCTTTTACAGCGTAGAGCTAAGCTAGCTTGTAAAATTCTGTCTCTGCCAGTTCCTTCTAACTCTGTGCCTCCTTCTGATGAAGTGGATAGAGCTAACAAAGACTGCCTTCAACAGAAAATACTTCACAAATTTCTACTTGTTGGTTCTGTCAATTCTGGAGCATGTACTATATTTAAACAGGTAGGATGCTCCTAGAGAGAGCTCAATTTTTCATGCACTTATGTGGTATTGATATGCATGCATGCTTAATGGCCTGGCAAGGAATATGTGATGCCAGTAAGTTAAATGACACTGATTTTAAATTCTGAAGGATAGGCCCAATTATTTTCAAATTTTCACCACTCCTAAACTCATTTGTACATCATGTTCATAGCTGTAAAAATGCAGATAATGGTATTGTATCCTCCTTACGAATTTGAGCTCTTAAATATGCTTTTAGTCTCATAATATGGGCTATGTTATGTCCAATCGATATAGTATTGGATATATGAGAACTAAATATGGAGTTGCCTGGCAGATCTAAGTCTAATTAGTTTTGAGTTTTGAGTTTACAATGAAATGCATTCACAGCTTATAAGGTCCCTGCATGCTTCTCCTTTAAAGCTGTTCTGTTCTCTGTAATATCTTCTAGAAAGTCGAAATACTTAATTTTTGAGTGCGTTTATGTATGTAATGTCAATGTTAGGCGCATAAGAACGTCCTCTGATAAGTTGAGTGCTTATTCTGTATCTTATAAATTTCTTCTTGATATAAGTTATAAATTGTCAAAGTGGAATTTCTTTCTTTTTCTGGTGTATATCTGATTGCTGGTCTGAATAACTCTTTTTTTTCTTTTTTAAATTAAAACGTTGATTTTCGGTGACACTAAAGACTTAATCTTTTATCTTAGGCCAAGCTTCTGTATAACATTCCTTTCTCTGAAAATGAGCTCCAAAATATCAAGTTGGTGATCCAAAACAACCTGTTTATCTACCTTGGTATACTGCTGGAGGGGCGTGAAAATTTTGAAGAAGAGAGTTTGTTGGAGAATAGGAAAAGATGGCCTGTTGGTCGACCCACTTCATCTGGTAATTGTTTTTCCTTGGATAAAAAGTTAACCAGGAGGCCTGTTTCTGTTTGCACTTTGGATGAAGTAGGTGGCAGCATTTTTTTTAGCACTTCACCTTTTTCAAAATTTTCTTGATATATAGTGTAACCGTAAAGGAGGCTGTCTTTAACCATTCAACCTTCCTTTTACAATTTTAAAAGCAAGAGGAGGAATATTGTCTACTATTCTATGATTTCCTCCTTTTTATCTACTATAAAGAGTTAATCTATGTTTAGTCCCTTGCAAACTGCAATGGATGCACGGCATTTCCTTTGTCTATCATATGCAGTTTATGTTAATATTTGTATTAGTTGGGTACTGGTGCTTCTGACTACTTCATTACTTTCACGATTTTGTTGGGGGCTTCAATAAGCTGTGAGTTTCATTCTAATAGAAATCTGTCTACCTTCAATTTTGTGATCATTTTTTGTCACATTGCTCCTAAAAGTCAGTCGTCCTTTGTTAATTAGCTGACAGAAGAAGCTTGTCTTCCATTAGTTGGAAATCCATGTTATAGAGAGAAGTCATTAATTTTTAGTTCTAAACAGGGAATACTGGTGATAATATTGGTACAACAATCTATTCCATTGGCCCACGACTGAAAGCTTTCTCAGATTGGCTACTCCAATGCATGGAGTCAGGTAACCTGGATGCAATATTTCCAGCTGCTGCACGTGAATATGGGCCAGTTGTGGAGGATTTGTGGAGGGATGACGCCATTCAGGCGACATACAACAGGAGAAATGAACTAAAAATGCTACCTAGAAGTGCAAGCTATTTTCTAGACCGAGTAAGATAATACTTGGTTGTCCATCTGCTCATCATCACATGATCATTCAATTTGATCATTGAAGTTGTTCAATTTCTACTTTGTTGTCATTTTTTTTTCTTCCTTCTGACTGATCATAGAGTTTGGATCATTGATTATTTCACACATACTTAGAAGCTGAAATTAAACAAGAAATTGACAAGTATAGAATCTGAACAAGGGTTTATCACTGTATCAGTGCTCTTACAGTCTTATTCTTTTCTTTTTTTCCCCCCCACTTTTAACCCCTTTTAGACACCAGGAGTTTCAATAAGGCACAGGACTATCTGAATCAATTCAGTGGGAATTTGATGTAGAGATTTTGTGAATCTAGGCAGAGGAAAAAAATCTCTTAAACTGGTTAAATTTATGATTTTCCAGTGAACAATTTTATTCTCTCAACAGTAGATTAAATCCTTTAGATTGATAACTTATTTGGCCATGAATGAACAGCAGCTTTTCATCAATATCTAAATATTTCTCTGAATGTAGGCTGCTGAAATTTCCAAGATAGACTATGAACCCTCTGATATGGACATCTTGTATGCTGAGGGGATATCCTTATCGAACAGCCTTACTTCAATGGAATTTTTATTTCCCAAGTCAAGTAGTGAGGAGTCTTTATACCCTGAGTATCAACATGAGTCATCTCTCAGGTTAGCTTTCTCATTTTATGCAGTTTTTCACGTGAGAACTTATAACTTTTGAATTGAGCTCACATCTAGTGAGGATCCACTAATAATTCTCAGCTTTAGGGTGATGTATTCCGAACCAAAAGCCAGATAATATCACTCAAGTCTAGACATGATAATGGAACAATTTGGCAATAGTGTGCAAGCATGCATACTTTGTTAGAGATCACCTACACAAGCACACATTTTTAATTGTCATAATTTTATTCAATTATTATACATCTTTAGAAATGACCTTGAAAAATACTCAATAAAAAGGGCTTACATTTTCATGATGACACCGTATAGAAACGGATGTGTTTCAATTTAAATAATCTTCTTTCATAATGGAGTAATCAATTGTTCGACCTTTCTCTATGAACACAGCCTTGAATTTTAGTCATGTGCAATAATATTCATGCCTTAGGAAACTCCTAAAATATCAGTTATTTGATACAAACTTTTTAATTAAGATGGCTGTGCACATGATATCAGTCGTCAACTGCTTTCTTACCACACTTTTTGTTCTACTTATAGATACCAACTTATCAGAGTACATCCTAAAAGCCTTGGAGAAAGCTGCAAGTGGTTGGAGATGTTTGAAGACACCGATGTTGTCTTGTTTTCTGTCGCCTTAACTGACTATGATGAGTACACTGTAGACAGTAAAGGAGTTGCGACCAACAAAATGTTGGCAGCGAAGCATCTCTTCGAAAACATCATTACTCATACAGCCTTCAATAATAAGAAATTCCTTTTAATACTGACCAAATTTGATCTGCTTGAAGAAAAGATTGAATTGGTTCCTCTAACACAATGTGAATGGTTTTGTGACTTCCATCCAGTTATCAGCCACAATCACAACAGAGGTAGTAACAATGGCAACAACCCTCCATTAGCTCAACGTGCTTTTCAATATATTGCTGTGAAGTTTAAGAGATTGTTCAATTCTCTTACTGGCCGAAAGCTCTTTGTTTCACTGGTTACTGGGTTGGAACCTGATACTATTGATGAAGCTCTCAGATATGGTAGAGAGGTTCTGGTGTGGCAAAAATGGGATCCCTCTTTCGTAACTGAGAAGTCCGAGATAACTTCAACCAGCATTGAGGAGTCCTCATGAATTTTCCCCCAAAATATTTGTATAGAGGCTGTTTCTGTATAAACACAGTTCTGTATAAGGCTTAGAAGAATTCATGAATTCTCATATTGGGATGAATAAGTGAGAACTAAGGTTGGGGATTCATAAAATTTTGACTATAGATTCATTAGGTTGGACCTGAAATATATAATTTTGGATTAGAGCTTGTTCTTGTTTGTCATAGTCTTACAAAATTCTATGTATATATGTACTTGTACACCACAAAACATATAAAGGGGCTGTGCAGAGAAAAGAGTTTGTTATTTTATCATCTATAATATGAATTGAAGATAAACTTTGCTTCTATTTTTCTCACAAGTTGAAATTCTGGTTCACATGTTTGCAAAAATATCCATGGAGTATAGAAGAATTTGTTTCTTTCTTTCCTTTAATGTGATACAAACTGGTCAATTTAGTTCTTGTCTGCATCAAGTTATGATAGCCATTTAGTAATGTATGAATATAACTATCTATATCTCGTGCTGACCCTGATATTTTTTAGGGTTGACAAATATCTAGATGAAAGGAGAACACTTTACCACTAATATCTTGTAAGTTCAAAACTTTTAAGCTATGAAGCGTGGATGCTAATATATTTGCAAGATATATAGTGATACAACACAATTTGATAAAAATATTTTTTTCTGAGATCGAGTTTCATTTCTAAGTTATAAATTCTAATTAAGAAAAGCAATGTCAATATAGACTCATGTTTAAATTAACTAATTTCTTATTTACAAAAAAAAATTCAGTACATTCTTTTATATTTTAATTATGATTTATATTTTTTTCTTAAAATAAAATAAACCAATTCATATATGCAGAATTTAACCGCATGTCCATGGTATCCCACTAGCTGCCGTTTTCTTTTGTTATAGGATTATTTTGACATGATAAACAGTGCTAGCCTTGCTCTTACCAAAAGTGAGGAGCAGGTTCAATTCTCCTCCCCGAGTTTGCAACTTAGCAAATATAATAGTTCCATATATTAACTAAAGAAAAAAAAATGATACCATCTAATCCTTTAGTCCCTAGTGTATATTGTGCATATTGTACATTCTATATGCATAAACGGTGTAGGAAATCAGAACCTTATTTGCTAGGTGTCCTTTTTTTGTTCATCTGTGCAATGAGTGCATTGTCTGTGTAATAATAACTGCCTGCTCAGATTTTCAGTGCGTGTGAACTTTAAAAGATGGCTTTTGCTATGCGTGTGCAAATCTTAAAACTTCTATGATTAAATAAAAAAAATTATACACTTAGCACTTACTATTTTTATACAAATATTAATAAAAAGTTACAAAAGTTATATAAAATAACTTAAAACCTGTAAGCTTTTATTAAAATTTTACAAGTCCTTCAGAATAAAGAACCAAGAAAAAAAGAAGAAGAAAAAAGCCTCTTCCGTATAAAAGAAGATGCCTTACACTACTGAACAATGAATGGCTAACATAAACGTTTCAACTTTTTTTATCCTATGAAATTACTTCAATTATCGCAATAACTTCTTTTTTAGGGGTTTGGCGGGAAGGGGATTTTTGCTGCAAGTGCAACGTGATCTCAAAGAAGTTCATAAAGCTAACAGTAGATGCTGAAACCAAACTTGGAAAAGATGCCAATTATAGTAACCAGAGTCCAGAGTGAACGGTTCCGTGCTTTAGTGATTGTAATTGGATTGTTATAAATATTAATAAATTTATGTATATTTTTAAATAAATATACATAAAAAGATTAATATTTATTTATAAAAAAAATATTATATAAAATTAAAAAATAATAAAATATAATTATATATTAAATTAATTTTATTCTATATTAAATTAATTATAATAATCTTTAAAATTAATCATGATCAATCATAAACTCAATTATAATTAATCACACTAATATGCATCCATCCAATTTTATATATTGCCACAAAAACGAGCAACTAGTAATTGGTACAATAGGTAATGGCATTTCCATTACAATTCTCCCGGTCTAAGAATTAAGTCATTACGTAGAATAAACAAGACATTTTGAGCACGTAACAAATATATCAGCAAGGTACAAATCTATCCATAAGCAAACATACTGTAGCCTCGGACATGGTTGCAGTGTCTCTCCGAACAGCCATGATCTCCTTTTGACCTTCCTTTTCCACTGCTTGTTCGTCCTCTGATCCTTCTTTGGCTTTAGAAAAGAAGGCCTTGCGGGCCAGAACTTTCTCTCTGAGCTTTGCCAGCCCCCCCATCCATACCTCTACCATGGCAGACATTTTTCTCAGCACTCAAGTTTTAGTCACTCTCGGGAACTTTCGAGTAAAAAGCTTTCTCTTCTATGTTGTGCTTTCGTTCTGTTTTAAATGAAGGTTGGAGTAAAACTAGTCTGGTTTATGTAGAAACTAGAAAGGGGAATAGGCCTTGAGGTATTGTGAGAGTACCTGTATGTCATAAAAGGGATGTTTCGGCGCACCTTGGATGCAGTGGCACATAGGAAGGAATAGGAATGGGATATACTCACAGTTTGGAAATATTCATCGGGAGATATCTATTGGCTGCTTTACTACTTTCCATGAGTGGTGGATATTCATTTTCATAACTTTCTATTTAGGTTACTTTGACGCCAGCGTGGAGGAATCTATAACCTCCAAATTATCTAAACATCTCATTACTAATTCTCTTCTAATGACTTGCTTTAATAAAATCCTAAGAGTTTAGCATAGCAGTAATCGAATATATAATGTGTTGGTAGTTGTACGGTCAAATGTGTTGGTAACTGTATGGTTATATATTTAAATCTTGACTACATTAATTTTTTTGGGTTTGATTATAAAGAATATTTTGTTAATTTCTTAGTTTTATCTACTTTTAATTAGACTGAAAAGGTAAATTAATGGAGATACTTACAAGTTAATTCAAATACTATCTAACTATAATAAAAAAATAATTTACTTTAATAATTAATGATGATTGTGATAGTATGATACTTTGGAATATATTAAGGATAAGGATAAGATAATCGTGTCACAGTTTGAAATTACACTCAATTATTAGTGGGTTTTTCTTTTTACATTTTGGGGAGAGAAAAGAGAATTTATGAATGAATATTTGATATTTTCTTAATGTTATTTTAGAGGTTTAAGCATGTTTTTAATTTATTTGTTACTTTAGAATATCAAAAAAGTATTAATTAGTTTTTTAATTTTACTCTTACCCCTTATTATCTTTATTAAATATACTAATAACTACATATATTTATTAATTTTATTTTCTTAAAATATCTTAACTAATAAAATCTTATCTCTTTCCTTTGTATTAAATTCATTTATTTTCCCTAAAATATCTCAACAGAATTATAAATACTCCACTGTTGAAAACCTGAATAATAAGTATTTTACTGATTTTCATATTGGTAGATTAACAAGGAATAAAGAGGATTAATAGAAAATAATAAATATAGAAGGGTGTTAATGGAGAAGAAGATAAAATTAATGGAGTGAAAGAAAATATAAATAAAGTTATAATTTTAATAAAAAGGCAATTTTGTCAAATTAATTTTTTTTATTACTAATAAGGGTTAGTTGCAATGGCGAGTAAAGCTATATTTTAAGGAAAAGAATCAAAGTTCAAATTCTGAAGAAAATAATTATTGAGAGAACTTCTTAATTAATCGCGATAGTATCTTAGGGTTAATCTCATAGTAATATTTGTAGGGATACTTGGTCAAAGAAAAAAAAAACCTTATTTTTTATCATTACGCTGCATTTGGATCTTTTCATGCGAACATTTCACATGATCATATGTTATGTCAAGAAAGTGATAAATACAAAAGTAATTATAGACCCACTACTATTCATGTAGAATCTATTAATTTTGTTTTTGTGTATTTCTCTCTCTTAATGTAACATGCATATGTAACGTAACATGCTTATGTGAGAAGTTCACATGAGAAAATCAAAATCCTTATTAAAGGTTATTTGCTAACTTCCTTAATATGTGTTTAAAACCTTAAATATTATTCAGAACAGGAGGAAGTAGCATTTTACGATATTTCATTTCCTCCTCATAAGTTCATACTCTTTTTCAATGAGATTTATATTTAATCCCCATTTTATTTTATTATAAATTTGTAATTACTTTGGAACAAAACGTGTCTTGGAACATTTTGTTTGTTAGCAAGTCTCCTGATGATGCTTTGTGACGATTCAAAATGGACAAGCTCTAATAATGGAAGATAGAGGGAAATTAATGAAGAACAAGAACAATGAAAAGTCTTTCCTCTTTAACCTGTGGTGAGATTAACAAGCTGGCTTGAGGATGTTGTCCCGCCCCTACTCAGTCCCATTTGAGTCTTTGTCTAGCTGCATTGGTCCCCCATAAGTCAAGAAGGGCATATTCTGTCCTCAACAATTTAACATTATGAGTGAGAGCCACACAAGCATAATGGTCCTGTTAGTTTAGTCCATATAATTTTCAGAAAAAAGCGTGCTTTTATTCCAAGCATACAATTCCGTGTCTGCTGTATCACCCGGCTTCCACCCTTCTTCCCTTGTTATTTCTTATAGTAAATTATACTTACCTTCTTCTAAATTTGATGATATTGCACTCAATCCTATTCATTTTTAAAAATGACATTCACTCTTATTAATTAATCAAATTATATAATTGTGTAAATATTATCAATTAAAATTTATAAAATTTTCAAAGATTCACAGCTTATTTATAAAAAATATTTTTAAAAAAATATCATCTCATTCTTTTTCAAAAATGACACTCATCTCTCAATTAATTAATTAAATTACATAATTATGTAAATATTATCGATTAAAATTTATAGAATTTTCAACATTCACGATTATTTATAAAAAACGATAGATATCTTGAAAATCTTACAGATTTTAATTAGTAATATTTATATATAATAAAAAAACTTTTTACAATTTTCTCTATGTGAGTATGTAAGGAATTTTTTGAAAAAATATATATATTTTTTAACTAGTAATATTATCAAATTTTAATTGATAAAAAATATTACCAGATTTTAATTGGTAATATTTATACATAATAATATTTTTTTAAAAATATTTTTTTCATAAATAACTGTAAATGTTAAAAATTTTATAGATTTAAATTAATAATATTTACACAATTATGTAACTTGATTAATTAATGAGGTAAATATCATTTTTAAAAAAGAGTGGATGTGAATGTAATATCATCAAAATCAAACTTGAGTAATTTACTTTATTTCTTGTTTGTGACTCTGTATCCAATTAACATCGGAAGATTTTTACATGCGCTGTGTGCACCATGTGTCTTGTCTACATAAGTGACAATAAGTTCTGTTCACCATATCTCTTCCCATTTTTTATCGTATTCTTTTTGAAGTTACTTATTGAATGCAAAATTCGGTTAATTAGACATCAATGGTGAAGGACCAATTCTAATAAAATAAGCTTTCAAGTGAACAAAATATAGTGTGCCGATATTATAATTAAATTAAAAAATAAAATTAAATGCTTAATTACACATCTTTTAACTTAGGCCAACCCTTGGATTATATTTATCGTTGCTTAATTTGATAATATTAATTCCATCTTTGTCTAATTTTTTCCCTTTCCAATTTTCAATTTACAAGATTTGTTGTACAACACCCAAAAAAAAAAAAAAAGAGGTAAACGGAAAAGAAAAAAAAAAAAAGAAAACCATCATCTATATATCTCTAACTATAAGATATAAGTTGGGAAAATGATTTATATCTCTAATTTATTGCTTTGAAATACAAAATGGAGGAACCATTTAGAAGTAAAGCCAAAAAACAATTTGATAATTGTCTTCAAGTAGGAAGATTCATACTATAGTTTTATTGGACATTTGAAGAGCAGCATATACGTATATTACACCACTTCTGGGTTAGAAAACTCTAAAAAAAAAATAAAAAAATAAAAAGATACAAGAGTAGAAAAACAAAAATCACTTGTTTTTTCCTTCAAGCATTAAAGCATTCAACAAGCATGGAAACTGAAGCCTCGGAACACATCAACCTAGGCTTGTGAACTTGCATGGCCAAAACCAACCCAGTTGAACTCTTCGCCTTTTCTTGAACCGCCTGGCTAGGTTCATGGTGAATAGGGCTCGAGCCACCATGTGACAAAATGGCCAGACCCTTTTCCTTCAGCTTGGACCACATGTCCACCATTCCAGACATGACTAAAAATCTCAAACAGAAGCAAAAGCAGATATTTAAGGAAAATAGGAACTGAAATCAAGACTCAATAAATCAGGAAAGATACTTGTGGATGTTTGGTTTAAATGTGTTGCTGTTGGTGCAGATGATGAGATGTGTCGCAAAACTAAGTAAGGTCTATATAATGAGATGGTGAATGTGGTCATTTGGATAAGTGATGAATGGAAGTGGCTCCCACCTTCTTTCTATCAGTGTGCTTGATTTGAAACCGAGGTGGAAAACAGGAACCTGGGTGGGTTTAATCTTATCATAACTCCCTTTAAAAAATTAGAAGATACAAAACCGATACTGAGAGATTAAGAGGAAGTGAGTTTGTATATTTCCAAGAGGAAAAAAAATTTGGCCCTCTCATCAGCTATGCGCCTATGCGTATGACAAGGGACTTCGGTTGAGTTGAGTGTGTTTCGCAACATTGTAGGACTCAACTCATTCATCAAATTAGTGAGGTAAGTTGGGTTGGGTTAGATTGAGAGACTTTTCTTCTTTTAACACGATTCAATCCGACCCCTCGACATGCTCAAAAGGATTAAGTTGAGCCAAACTTGTAGGTTCGACATATATTAAAAAAATTCTTATTAAAATAAATGTCAAAATATAAAATAAAAAATTTATCACACATAACATATTTAATTAAAAACTACATACATCCTAAATAAAATAAAAAGTCACATAATTAATCTTACACAAATATAATAAGTTTCAAATAAGATAAATAAATATAACAAGTTTTATCAACTTAACATAAGTCTGTAATAAATTAAATTAAACTAACAAATCTCAAAAGTGATAAATAACGAACTACATGGGCTAATTGAAGTTAGTTTAGCCAATTGAAGTTAGTATCATATAGTATTTAGATTGACATAATTATTTACTTCATTATCAATTTTTTCAACATATTCTTTGTCATCCAAGCAATCCATTAAATTTTCATCGCAATAGTATGTTAAATGCTTTATAAGTTTTAAATCTCTATTTTCTTAGTCACATTAAGAATGTAACCACAATATATACACCTAAACATAATTAGCACTATAGAAAACTCAAAGAAAAGCAATTTAAAATGCCATAATGGCTAAACGACTTTTATTTAAAACAAAAAAATGTTACTTGGGTTAGTTGAGTTTGTGTAGGTTGGCATTTTTTAAACCCACTATCTGACTCATATCTTATGGATTGAAGTATTTTTCCAACTCGACCCAACCTGTAAACACAATCCAACCCACATTTTGTAGGTTAGATTGGGTCAAAACTCGTGAGTTCATGGGTTAGGTAACACCCCTATATATCACCATGTGTGCTCACCTAAGTGATGGTTTTGATGAAATTTAATCCAAGAGGGACAAAACCTATAAGATTTTAAAAAAAATTATTATATGGAATAAAATTAATTTAAAATAATATATGATATGATACACACATTTGTTAGGTGGTTAGAGGAAGCCCAAAAGCCAAGAATGAAGATGACTAAGTGCACAAGAAGGGGGGTTGATTATGTCTCTTTGAAAACTTTTCCAAACACTTTTTGAAACTTAGAACAGCTTTCTCAATCATAAAACTTAGAAGATCAAAGTAGATTGTTAGCAAAATAAAATTAGAAAGGTAGCAAGGTTCAGAAAATATTTGGAATGCTCAAGGATCTTCTTTTAACTAGTTTGAAAAACTTTTACTGATATTAACTTAATCAAAAAATAGTTTTCACAAACTTTTCTCTTTATTAGAAAGAACTTGTAAAAGATTAGAAAACTAAATATGCATCAAGTTCAGAAAATAAAAGAGAAAGGGAAAGGAGGCAATACACTCATGATTTACACTCAGGATTTATACAATTTTGACTAACCACTTGCCTACTTCCAGCCCTCAATAGAAAACTAGGATTTTCACTATAACAATATTCTTTGAACAACAACCTCTCCAAGCTAAATATAATAGAGTATTGTTTGGAATAGAGTCTCCGAGCAAACACTCAGAGTATTCTTTTCTCACCTAGCCTCTCCAAGCATAACTCTAAGACCACTACTAGGTCATGTTACAAAGAAAACATGTTTGGTTTGTGTTTGCGCTCACTAACACTCAAATAGTGGATACAATCACTTAGAATTAGAGCAATTTGGGTCTCTTCTACTATGTATATACAAAGAGTAAAAGTAGAAAGACTTTTTGTCGATCAAAATGGTATAATAGAGTTGAGAAAACTATCAGAGAGTAACAATAGGACTTTTCTCAACAATAAATTAGTTCACCAACCAAGTCTTCCCCAACTATTAATGCATTGAATTAGCTTTAGTTTATAGGTCTTGATCAATTCTAGTCGTTGAGAGTGCATTAAATGAGCCTGGTGGCATTTTTAGTTCATTAGGAAAAACTAGTTGTTATTTTGTCTCTTCTGATCAGTCCTTTGGCAACTTTCCAACATTCCTCTTCAGTACAAGATTGTTTGTTTGGTGATAAGGCTTGTTATAAAGCAATTGGAATGTCTTTGAGAGTTGTCCTTTAAGTACTTTTCTGATCGAACCATTCTGATGGATTTTTTATCTCCTTTCTGATAGGTTTTTTAGATCATCTTTTCTTATGTCTTTCTAAGTAGCTTTTTGATGAAATTTTTGAGCACCTAAGTGTTTGAAACTAGTGTTCTTCATATATGAATTTAATTCCAAAATCTAACACATTTCAAAACATACATAAGCAAAGCTCAGCTAATAGACATATTCAAATAATATAAATGATCAGAATCATTAAAGTGTACTGAGTTTTCTAATGAAAGCACAATATATGGCAAAAAAAAGCATTAGTTTGTTAAACATCAAAACTAAGATAGATTCAAAACTTAAGCACAAAAAAGGGGTCTTAAGATTTTGGAGCTAACATTCTCCCTATTTTGATGATGACAAACCATTCTTTTTTGGAGATACTTTTATGAACAAGACATTTTCAACAAACGTTAGTCACAAGGAATGAGTTAAGCAACATATCAGAGCAAATACACATATGCATAAATTATAGAATTTTAGGTTTAGAGTAAAAAAAATTGATTTGAAGTATCAAAGCATATGTGATATCTTCTTAGGAAACATACTTTAGAATAATAAAAGAAAGGTTCAGAAAAGATATGATCAAAAGACTTAGATATTGAATAACTTTGCATATATTCATTCATAAGACAATATTTCAAATAGGTTTAAAAAAAGGTCAACTCTTTCTTCTCGCTCTTTGTTATCACAAAAACAAAAAATATGCAAGAAAGTGTAGTTCATCATGGACGGCCATAGCATACAACTAAATCATCAAAGGTTGAATCATTATCAGAAGGTAACTTGGGAACAGGCTTAGAAGATTAGGGTTTTCTGATAGGCATAGGTTTAGGTATATAAGTAGTGAAGCTTCGACCTTTCATTTCGGTCTCATACTTTATCAACCACCATCTCTCAAAACCTTGGAATCTCTCTTTGAATTCCTTGAGCGAGTTGAGAATAACCTCAAATAATAGACATATTTTTATCACACATTAGCAATGTTTAACTAATAGATATATTCAAATAATATAAATGATCAAATCATAAGAGTATAGTGAGTTTTCTGATGAAAGCACAACATATGGTCAGAAAAGCATTAGTTTGTTGAGCATCAAAACTAAGATAGATTCAAAACTTAAGCATAAAAAATGGGTCTTAAGATTTTGGAGCTAACAAGGGAGACCTCAATCTCAATCTATAAGCTAAGTGAAAAGGCATAATAGTGGGCTTAACATTACATCTTGACCCAAAATCTTAAGGCATTTAGTTTACGAGTCTTCTTAGTTATGTTGTCCTCACTTAGTCCACTCCTTACCAATGTGATACCTTATCACAACACTTGAATTTTTAATACCCATCCTCTCAAGTATAAGTTACAACATTAGTATGCCCCCACAAGAGCGAAAGACTTTTCAAGTATTCATGGGGTTACCGTCTCCACATATTTGGCCTAGGCTACAATACCACTTGATAAGCGGTCAAGGGAAACATAAAAGTCGAGAAGACCTCTATCAATAAGCTAAGCTAGAAACTAATAGTGTGTCTGACACCACATCTTGATTCAAAACCTAAGGTATTCAGTCTATGAGTCTTTCCATTTATATGGTATGAAGATACCTCCATCTATCAATAGGCTAAGCGAGAAACAACAATAATGGGTCTGATGCCACATCTTGACTCAAAATCTTAATGCATTTAGTCTATGAGTCTTTCCACTTATATAGTCCTCACTCAGTTCACTCGTTATCAATGCAGGACTTCATCACTAACACTTGATTTTCCAACAATTTCATAAAGTAAAGTAATCTATCATCTTATTTGTAGTAAACTTTTAGCAATTTTTCTTTTAGTAATAATCATGTAATCACGATAAAAAACAAATAATGTAATCCATAACAAAATCATCTTTTATATTGTTATCATACCTTATTTTAATCATTTTAATTAATGAAAAAGTTCATTAGTGGTTTTTACTGATATTGGAATAGACAGAACAAGCCTAAGCAATTTATTAATTATGGATAAACTTCTAATTTTTCAATTTCTATTTATCTTTAACATAGTGATAAAAACAAGTGGGAGTGAATTATTTCTAGAGAAAAATGACATATTCTCAACATATTTGGTTGAGATTGTTCTCAACGCCAATGTCTTGTTCATATTTTCCAAAGCAATTATCTAGAAAGTAAAAAATTTTAGGTTAAATTAAGGTCCTTATACTTTTTGGAGAAATTTAAATAGGTTCCTATATTTAAATAGTTTATAATTAGGTCTTTAGAGTTTTAAAAATTTATATTTGGGTCAATGAGTTAAGCCTACTGGTAGACCACCATTGAATTTCTAACAATAAAATAGATTCAAGACCTAATTAAAAACTCTTGAAACTATAGGGTCCTAATTAGAAAAGATTTTAAAGTATATGAATTTATCTAACTAGATTGTTTACATGACTGAAAATCAACATGCAGTAGTCTAAGGTGACCATGGCACAATTAAATATGAAATGCACACATAAATATGAAGCAAGACTTTTTTTATCGAATTGAAAATCAACAAGCAAAAATTACAATATTATGAGAATGGTTACGATATTTTGAGGGTTTGGTAGAGATGTAAGGATAGTGGTGGAGTAGTTGTGAGATAGAGGACATCAAGAGTGCTCATAGACATCATCTTGTAATCGTATTTTTATAGTAGATTTGATTCTTATTATTAGTAGATGTAGGTAGTGAATGTTGAACCATGTTAAATTGTTTGACTTAGTTTAATGTTTTCTCCAATTTCTAGTATCTATCATTGCATGCAAAGAATGGGATGTGGTATTCATCAATAAGTGAAGAAAAGGATGTGCTATTCCCCAACAACTAGTACATCAAAGCTGATGGTTAAGATCTTTGTGTGGTACCTTATGCTGAAAATTTCCTTGATTATAAAGATTTGATCCATTGATGAGCAACAACACTTTGGTGTCAAAAATCTTCCTGATAATGGAGATTGGGAAGTGTGTACTATTCATAATGGCGGTACAAGTTTGAAGATGAAGGAGGGTTTGATCAGAGAAAGAGAGTTATTGCTAACTAGCTACAATCAACAAGGAGAATGGTTTGCAACTTTGTTTGTGAAAAAAATGTAATATTATGAGAAGAGGTATGATACTTTGAGGGATTGATAGAGATGTAAGGATAGTGGTGAGGTAGTTGTGGGATAGAGGATATTTAGAGTACCCACAAATGTTATCTTGTAATCTTGTTTTTATAATGAATTTCTTCTCTTTCTCATCAAGGATATAAGCTAGAGTAGTCGAACCACATTAAACTTGGTGTTGCTTTCCCTCCTTTATATCTTGTCGTATCTCTATTTCATCTTGCACGCCCTTTGTAGAGTGAGGGCCCATTGGTATTTATGCAACACTACTGAATCAATCCCTTAATATTTTCTTCACTTTGTAGTGTTTTTGCTTACAAAGACACTAACCTAACAATCCTCTAACTTAATCCTAAAGAAAAACATTTTGTAGTGTTTTTGCTTTTAAGGACATCATAACTAACCTTCTACCTCAACCCAAAATAAAGTAACTTTGCCTTAGAAAGAATCCTATATGCTACTTGCATTCTCTTTCTTTTTCTGTTAGAACAAGAATTCAACTCTCAATATTCAAATGTTCTTATAAATGAGTGATAATGATACTCAATGAACTCTTTCACTACAATATATAAGTGAGTGTGAGGCACTAGGATGAAGCCTAAAGGAGTTGATTAAAATTTGGAGATATAATGCTATCCTTGAGTGTTTTTAGATTTCCATCATTGTTGAATCTTCAAGGTCTCTTTTCTTTGTAAATGTTTTGTCTTTCTCGATATAAGATGACCGTTGGAGTGATTTCAACTTAGAGAATAAGTATCCATGCCTTAGGTGTGAGTCACGTGCAAGTTTAAACATGGTTGGTCTAGTAATTGCTTTGTGAGTTGTTCATTTATTTTAGAATATTCTTAATAGTTTTTCATTTATTAACATCAGTTGCTAGAATGCGTGTTCTTTTTCTATAGTTTTTGTATGAGATAAGCTTAGCATCTTTGAGTCTTTTAATTAAAGTTAGGAGCCTAATAATCAATGAGGTAAAGATTATTATCTTAAGTTTAATAATTTCCTTAAATATGCGATCACAAATAATAAGGAAAATTGAATCATGTTAATCTATTAATCAATTATAATTAGAAAAAGCTATAGTTACAACATTGTTTAAACAAATAGACACATGCAAACAAAAGTTTGTGTACATTCTACTCATAATGTTGCAATACATCTCAATAGGATCTTTTTTTACTCAAAAAAATTTAAAGGATAAAATACTCATATGTCAATATTGAATGACTTGCAAGAATATTTAGGATCTTCCTTAATATAAATTGTTTAGCCACATAGTTACTGGTGGTGGATTTGTAGGTTAATTGGTGCGGCTTTTTCATAGTCGATACTCCATAGCTCCAACTAGAGTGTATTGGATCTATTGGGCCCAAACCCAGTACTAAGCCATTTGGATAAACAAGTACCCAAATCAAAATATGGCCTAGCTCTCCACTTCCATCTCCCCAATAAGAAGAACACCACGCGAGTCTAACGAGATCTATTCAACATGTGACATTAACACTATAGGAGAGGATCACAATAGAATCACCACGCTAATCATGAGGAAAAGAAGGTAATAAACATACCCCTTAAGGTATGAATGTCACTCTTATCCCTATAAATCATAATCACTATGAAATTCTTTTCTTTTTTGAGTTCATTATCTTTGCTTAAAATACCTAGAATTCTTCTTGACTTGGGTATCAGAGTGTCCTTGTTAGTATCCCCTACCACCACTATTACTTGATATTAGAGGTATTCTAGCACACCCAGGTCCCCTTAGAGCACCCAATTGGAGCTGAAGTGGGATGATAGTTGCCAAAACTATCAAATTATATCAATTTATAAGTCGATTCACCAAATTACTTGTAGTATAAGGAACAATCAGGTCGAGTCCTTGGATCACTCTAATTAAGTAATCAAATTACGAAGATAACAAATGGGGGAAAGTTACAGAATTAATTAAACTAAAGCAATTAAAAACTATAAACAGATTTAAGTAAACAACCAATCTTAGGAAATTAACTAATCTTAAATTTAATCTATCATTGATCACTAGGAATCCATTCAATTGATAATCAGATTATTCGTCTTAGATCACATTAACAAGCCTTAAGATGATCCATGAATTCTCTGTAATATCCTTAATAACATATTAGACTTGTATATATGTACATAGGTAGCATATTACTTGCTTGACATGTTGGTGTAATTTTGTGACAAACTGAATTAGTTTAGGCACTTTGCTGCAATACAGAAGGTAAAAAGTAGTTTAAAATGACTCAGATAATAACATAAATTACTTAGATGAGGAAAATAAATATAGATAATTTATTTTTAAGTCACAAATATCTGAAACAAGATGTAGTTGAAGTTTTAAGATAATCAGAGTTAATTTGGTATTTTTAAGTATACTGGTTGTGTTTTTTAATATCAGATTGACTTATAACAGATATGAAAAATTATGAAAAGGGTGAAACAATAATTTAGATGAATCTTAGTATTTATTTTAAAGTTGTTGGAAGTTAAGAAACTTGAATCTATGAGATTAAAGCATTCCTAAGATATATAAGTTTCAGTGTATGGCCTTAATGGCCATATAAGTCAATGTTTTATAACTCCTCACTCACGGCTCTCTGATTTGCAAAATAGAAACATAAAACATGAGGGAAGAAAGGAAAGAAGAGGAAAGGAAGAAGGAGGAAGAGGAGGAGAAAAAGAGAAAAATCAAAGGGAAATCCAAGGTGTAAAGTTTAGTTGCACTTCAAGAGGTAGGGGAGCTTAACTTCATCTTTCTCTTACTCATCTTTTTTTTATTCTTGGTTTTCCTTAATGAATAAAAGAATGTGTTCTTGAGATGTTATGAATGTTGAAGCTTGAATCTTGCTTCTATAGTTGAAGTGAGTTTGATAGTAGCTTGTTTGATGCATGGTAGTTAGTTTTCATCCCTTGGAATCCATTATATTCATTTGAGTAGTAAAGTGAGTAATGGGTTTTTAGGTTCGTGTTGATGGCTAAATCCATGTGTAAATGAGTTAGAGTTAGTGTTTGATGGTTCTAATATAATTAGATATAATGTTTGGAATTGGATATCACTTAGAATCCATGATATGAGAATTGGATTGGAGTTTAGAAACAGGTTTGCTGCATAAGACAACTGGTTTTTTGGTTTTCTACGGGACGTAATTGATTACAAGAGTAATGTAATCAATTACCAGGTCTTTGGAAGTGATGTAATCGATTATAAGAACAATGTAATCGATTACCAAGCTTCTGGAATATGAGAAGAAATAGGATGTAATCGATTACAAGAACGAGGTAATCGATTACCTGATTTTTGGAAACGATGTAATCGATTATAAGAGCAATGTAATTGATTATCAAGCTTCTAACTTGAGGTCTTCAGTTGTTGTAATCGATTACAAGCCCCTTGATTTTGGATAAACAGAGTTTTTGCACCCTTAGGGTTAAAAGTAACCCTAGTAAACCTATGTATTGGTGATTAGTGATCCAATCAAGATAAATTAAAGTTAGTAAAAGCTCTAGGAGCTTTAGTTTCATCCTTATGGTTGAAAAGAAGTGTATGCCTAAAGAGTTACCTTTTTTACTTTAGCAGTTTGGGCTAACATAGAAAGTGTGTACAAGTTTAAGTCATAAAGCATTCTAAAAGTTGTGAATTACTATAGATAAGTGTCTAGCACCCTTAGCAACTTATTGTTGCTTTAGTATCACTTGAGATGTGATAATGTGATATATTAGATACAAGTAAACTAAGATGTGTTAGTAGTGTTTTACCTATGAGTGTGACCTTACATGACATTCATTGCTATTTAGCCAGAAGGAAGGAAGCCAAAAGTTCTTAAGGGAACAAGTCATTCTTGACCAAGAGTTAGGGTTACATGTAGTGTGGGATTTTAGTCTCCTTATCTATAACAGGTAAACATGAGAAACCAAATCTCCTAGTAAAACATTCCTAGCTCTTAGATGATCTAAGTATGTAAGAATGTATGAATGTATGTTTAACTTGCTTTATTTAGTTATCAAAGTTAAACCTTATAAAGAATTTAAGCATGTCTTACTCTTTAATTGTTAAGATTATGTTTATCATGCATGGCTGGTTTTGGTTACTCATACTAAGAATTTATTGATTTTCACCCCATTGTGTTACCATGTAAATCCAGGTGAAAGTTCTTCAAAGAAACAAAAGTAGAAGGAAGCGAAGGATTTAGTTTAGTTCTAGTTTACTTTGTTGATATTACAAACCTTGTATATATTTATACTTCTTTTGTAATCTAACAGAATTATGTATTACTCCATGTCTTTGTGAGAAGCTAATGTTATATATATATATATATATATATATGTATTACTCCATGTCTTTGTGAGAAGCTAATGTTATATATATATATATATGTGTATGCATGTTTTTCGCGCATCATAAGGCTCTCTGTAATGACTCCATTGTGCATTTTGGATATATTATCAGATTATTTTGTATGTAGTGACGTTGTAATGTTGTTTATCTTTGTAAATGTTTCTCTTATGGAGATGTCAGTATCAAGACATTGTATTCTCTACTAAATAAGCATCCAGAGTTTAATTAATGAAGGTTAAATGAATTAAGCACTCATCTAATCCTAAATTAACCTAAAACTCAGAATTCAACCAAGCTTAACAATCTATCAAACACCTTTGATGCATTATTTAGTCTCTGTAATCCTCATTAAACATGTGGTAATTATGCAATTATCACATCAACATCCAAATCAATTTAATCAATTCAATCCATATTTAACAAAATCAAAAGAAGTAAAAGAGAAACTTGATTAACATTTAAAGAGAAACTTAATTAACAAGTAAAAGTGAAACTTGATTAACAATTAAATGTAAAACAATCAAAATAAGATTTCAAAATTAAATATCAAAATTGTCAATCCCAAATATTGATTAAAATGTTCTAACTCTCCATGGATAGAACAGAAAAAAAATAGAAAAGAAGAAACTTACAAAGAAAGGAGAGTAAGAGAGATAAAGAGAGAAAGTGCAAGCAATAATAGTTAAGAGAAAATTAGGGTTAGTTCGTGGTTGTTACTGCTACTTAAATAACTATATCTAAAATTAAAAATCTAAGTTTACCCTTAGCTTAGGGTTAATCATCTTTCTCTTAACTTTAATTGAATATCTAATTTTCCTAATTTGGGCTTAGGATGAGAGAATTACACCTAGAATATTCTTAACAATTCTCTAGACTCATCTGCTAAATTCAAAGGGTGAAAACACCATCAAAACATCATAGTTTTTATAAGTGGTCTTCAAAAGAGTTGAAGATATGCGTCTCATCTTTCCAATGGCACTGGTCTCAATTCCATATGACTTCTACAATGCAAATTATGGCTAATCTTTACATATCATCCAAGTTCTAGCAACAGCATCTCTATTATGACTTCCAGGCCCAATCTAACCCACTAGATATCTGATTCAACCTTCAAGCTCTTCATCAAAGTTGTAGATGTTTCTCTCAGCTTTCCTATAAGGTAAAATGCATAATTTTTAGATGTCTACAACTAAAATTATGCCTAAAATACAGAAATAATATAAAATTCTCAATAATGCTGAAAAATACAATTAAGTTCAATTCAAACCCAAATTTATAAAATGTAACTAAGAATAATCAATTAAGTACATAATAGGTCTAACAGACTAAATATAATAGTTAACTAATGTATGAAAATTGTGTTTTTCAAGGGAACACCAACCATGGACCCATTCACCTTCAAAATAGGGAAGATGATTATGACTAGGGACAAAACCCTTTTTTATAGACAAAAAAAAGGTGTCGTAGTGACTAGATGCGAGTGACAACTAGATCTTAGACTATGCTATTGGGTTGGGCCTATTGAGCCAAGCAATATGTTCATAATGCTATCTTATTAGGGCCTAGCCGAAAATGGCAAAAATATAGAAGCTATGTATGTTGCTTGCTCATTGAATACATTGATAAATCCTTTCAATTTATAATTTATCACAATTATAAATATAATAGCACAAGCACAACAACAACAATAATAACAGCAACAATAAGAATTTTTACGATGGATTTATCGCCACTAGTAAAGAAGAGACTTCCAACAACATGATTTACCAAAAAATGAAGCATAAGAAAGAAAATAAAAGAAATTTCTAGCAGACATATCCGCTAGGAAAAAGAAAACGAAATGAAATTATATTTTGATTTCCGACATATTTTCAACTAGAAAGAGAATAGAAAATGATGTCGGAATTTTTTTTGAAATTTTCACTGAATATAATCCACTAGAAAAATTCTACATCTTTTAAGGTTACATTTCCATACATTTTCTAGCAAATTTTCCACTAGAAATTTAAGTAAATTCATTAGTGCCATTTTTCAGCAAATTTGAATTTGTTGAAAAAATTCTACAACGTCCAAGGTTACGTTTCCATACATTTTTCGATGATTTTTTTGTCAGAAACTAAAGTAAATTTGCTAGTGCCATTTTCAAATCAGCCGAAAAAGTTTTATAACTTCACCTAGGTGACCGTTTCTCTTCCATTTCTCCTCTCTTCATGTCTTCTTCTTTCTTTCTTCCTTTGCTATTGTCTAATGACTCTGTCCCTTTCTCTGTTCAATTTCTTTACCTCTCCGGTGATAAGTTTCTCTCTAGTTGTGGTTGGTCGTTGCTAAGCTGGGCCCGATGCTGGTATTTGAAGGATGTGCATGTGTGCAGCTAACATTGGTGGTGTAGAGACAATATTTTCTTCATGTCCTTGCATGAACCTGACCTCCTGTAGTAACTCAAGAGGTCTTTGCATCTCTAATTACCTCGTTATGAACATGCATGGACATGGGCATTAGTTGGCGTTAGTGGTGCAGTGTCGATCATGATCTCCTCTCTGATCCGTTTTTACATCTCCAACTGCTCTCATTGTGAACATGGGCAATAGATGTTGGTTGTTGCCTGGTGCAGCTAGGTGCATGGACGTGGACATCCGGATATCTTTTATACATAAAAGATGAATATTGGTGTTGCTCTAGGGTTGCCCTAGAGTTTATTTTTCCTCCTAAATTGGTGGTATTTTAAGCTAAGAAAGTATCAAATTAATTAAGATAGTTTCTTAAAAATCTTAAGGATTCAAAAATTTATTGTGGATAATAAATTAAAGTAACGTAATTAAATGAAAAATGTGTAATTAATTTTGAAATTTTCAACAATTTAATTACTTTGTATTCTCACTATCTTTGTCATTAATTTTTTACAATTCCTATTCCACTAACATAATTACATTTAATTGACTCTCATTTTTTATATGTAATCACTTTAATGATTTGTTTTTAATTCTCATCTTCTTGATAATTAATTTTACCACATTCTAATTCTATTATTCAAATCTTTTATATATAAAAAAGTTAATTCTGTATTTATCATAAGGTTTTACTTTCCCTCCTAAATTGAGGGTATTTAGTAATATTCACTAATTTTACTTTTCCACTAATTAGATATTAATTACATTTATATTTCTTATGGATTGCTCTTAATTGTCTTTCACGGTCCTTCTCTCATCACTCAAAGGTCTAATTAGATATTATTCGCAATGCTTTTCTCTCTCATCTTTCTTATATTCCTTTCATTTTGTTCTTTTATCTTTCTAATTAATTTCCTCTTCATGGAGACCTTCCATCCCCTATTTTTTTTTGTTTTGTACCTTTTCTTTATTTCTTCTTTCTACCAATTCTTCCTCATCACAAAGATAGGTCATCTCCCAGGTTAGTTTTGGCTCTTGATTGTGCATGGTTTGATATGTACTATGTTCTCATTACTTAGCATCGAAAATATATCAACTGCAGGTTAAAATTATTGATTTTTCGTCTAGTGAAAAGTATTTGGTAACCTATAGTAGCCATAAACCAAGCAATCCTCAAGACGCTAATATAAGCATTTGCTTCTTTGAAGTAACTACTTTTTTTTTCTTATTGATTCAAGGGCATTATTTCTAAATTCAATTTATTCTTTAGAGGGATGTGATAAATATAATTGATGTGAGAACTGGAAAAGTGATGAGAGATTTTATGGGAAGTGTTGATGATTTTGCTGTTTGAGCAATTGGCGGTGTTGTACAAGTGTTGTGGCCCATTTTTAGGTATTCTTTGGTTCTTTGGTGTGGATGACAGCAACAAACTAATTATTTTATTATTATTTTTCTTATGTCTTATTGGCTTATTGGAAGAATATTATTATTTTTTTATGGTGGAGAAAAGGATGACAAATACTTTGCAAGACTTGAGAAAATATGATCGTTGTCTATGAGACAAACATTTCTCTCATTGACAGTCTTTTGCTCCCCTTTCTTATTAGGTACCCACATGCTTTGGAGGTCTAAGATTCATTTTTATAGAATCTAAGAACAAGTAAAAAAAAGTAATGTATAAAAGCTTATTTTATTGACTGAAGTAGATCCTGTTTTCATATCATTATTATTATAGTTAATTCTATAGATCTAAGGGTAGGAAATAACTTTATCGATCTCAAATGCAAGCAATGAAGTAGGGAAAAAAATTTAAATGATAGTTAAAATATTTATTCACAGCATATGCATATTTTCTTTACATTAATTTGTTTTTCATATATTGATTACTTTTACTGATGCAATTTTTTTTCCAAATTTGTTCATAAGTTAATTTGGAATTTTCATAATTAATTATGTTCATGATATTTGCTCAGGTATTTATTTAATTCACTTTATAAGATCTTAATAAAATATATTCATTATGTACTGATAAACTTTGTTGTAATAATCCATTTTTTAGGATGGTTATGCTTATAAGGAAGAAATAGAATAAAGTAAACAACAAATGACGTCTAAAATTATTGTAATGATTACTAATATTATTTATTTGATACGATTTTGGATGATATTATTTCACTATAAAATCTAATTGTTATTTTGCTGCTTTGTCAAATTTACATTTTTAATATTCCAAGTGCATTTTACATTATGAAATTCCAGTATTTTTCATTATTGTATTCGTAATGACTATAAGATATATTTAATATATAAATACTAAATACCACCATGATCAATCCACAAATTATTATCAACAAATAGTGAGCAATTTAAATAAAATATTTATCATCATAAAAATGATAGTATATATATATATATAGTGTTCTCGTCATGTCCTTGCATGAGCTTGACCTCCTATATAGCAACTCAAGAGGTCTTCGCATCTTTAACCACCCTTGTTGTGAACATGCATGGACGTGGGCATCAGCCGACGTTGGTGGTGCAATCTTAGTCATGATCTCCTCTCTGATCCATCTTTGCATCTCCAACCACTCTCATCATGAACATGGACAATGGACATTGGTCATTGCTTGCCTAGTGTAGCCAGGAGCATGGACGTGGGCATTCATATATTTATTTATTTATAAACAGCATGCATGCATGATATTGATATATATTATTTTATATAGTTGTTTATAATATGTATGCATATGGTATTTATATGTTAATATATATTGTGTTTATGTATATATGTTGAATATGATCACAATCTTTTGCAATGTATATATGTTTATATGCATGGTACTTTATTTGTTGGTGTTTGATATATATATGGTATGATAGATATTATCATGGTATTGAATATGTTTAAGATTTGAATAATAGTAACACATTATATATGAATGATACCACTTCATAAAAGAATAATGGTATTATGTGATGGTCTTAAAAAATTAAGTAAAAAATAGTAATCAAATCATTAAACTTTAAACTTTTAAGTAAAAGATTTGATAGATTATTTAATAATTAATAAAATATAAAAAATTGAAATATGAAAACTAAAAAAGAGAACATTTTAAAATATATAGTTTCATTACAATTTTCTTATAAAATTTAACATATGGTATTGCAATGTAAATTTTGAACTATTTAAATGTAAAATTATTGACTTAAAATATTTTCCATTAAAAGAATGTTTATATATGTTCAAATTCTAAATAATATAATTATAATTTTTATGGAGTTGTATATTATTAATGTGAACAGTGAAAAAATGTGGGGCCAACTGTTCCAATTGCTTTATCTTTAATTAAATAAATGAGTACAATAGATTAAGGTCAAGTCTAATAAAAGAATAATAACCAAAATTGTTAAACGTATGACGTATATATGTACGGGTTGGGGACATGAGGTGGTGAGATAGATCTTGTTGACGACAAACGATGGCTTCAAACTAAGAAGAATGATGAATATAAGAGGCATCTATTATGGAGTTACAAAATGCGTAAATTGAAGACTTAAATTATTTTAGTTGTATAATTATATTTGTATATAATGGTATGTTATTGTTATTCACACTTATTTGTGTGCATATTGTTGTGATTGAATTGTTGAAATAATGCTCTATTTAGGAAGTTCAAAACCTTAAGTTAGATGATAATAATTTTGAATTGATAAGATTAAGTGACTCTGAGTAGTTCAGAATTTGACTACTTAAGTAACTTATCTTTTGTCATTTGTTGATTATGAGAATAATAACTCTAGTAATAAGATTATCAGGTGGTAATTGTAACACCCCAAACTTTCTATGTATTAAATAAGTAATTTTAACAATTAGCAGAATTCTACTGTTTAGTGATTTTTGTGCACTG
This sequence comes from Ormosia semicastrata, assembly GCA_029884595.1. Classification (NCBI taxonomy): domain Eukaryota; kingdom Viridiplantae; phylum Streptophyta; class Magnoliopsida; order Fabales; family Fabaceae; genus Ormosia; species Ormosia semicastrata. Next base: position 47,186,398 of record JAQQTO010000053.1, on the reverse strand, counting down.
TAAAATTATTTTAAATATTTCGTCTGCATATTTGACCATTTTGAGTGATTTGTTCTGTGTCAGGAAAATAATAATTTTTGGGCCAGAAAAATTTACGTAATTTAATTTTTACTGCTTAGTCAAAATTAATTTACGTAATCTGTTTGGATATTTGTGAATTTTTTAATTTTTATGATTTTATGTGTGATTTTGAAATTTTTACGGCTTGTGGGCCCCACGAGATGTATGTGGGCCCAGGTAGCCATACGTGGGCCCAGGTGAGTCCCGCAAAATGAAAATTTTTCTACGCATAGAAAAATTTGTACTGTTTAGACGGAGATAGAGGATCTTACTAAACCTGAATCCGAAAACAGTTTTAGAAAATTTCTTTTATCATATTTTTACTGTATTTATTTACCGTGATGGTAAAAATACAGTAAATGTATATTTTGTGGGGTTACAGTGAATCAAAATAATATTCTATATTATTAAGTTAATATTGGTGGATTGGATATCCACCATTAATTTAATTAACATTGGAGATTTAATCTTGATTTAATCAACGGTGGAGATTTAATCTTGAAAATAAATAGGATTAATTATAACCGTTGGATGGAAAATTAAATCAAGGGTGGAGATTTAGTCTTGTAAAATAACTTTGATCATTATGAACCCTTGGATGAAGATTAAATCAATGGTTGAGATGGACCATTAATAACCATTGATTTGAATTAATGGTGTAGATTTAGTCAACAAAAATTTACTACAACCATTTTGGACCCTTGGATGTAAAGTTTGAAGGTGTAATCTTGACCCTCCATTTTGAAGACTCATCTAAGGGCTAGGAATTAAAGGAGAAAGATCCAATGGCTCAAAAGTCTTTCTTCCATCTACAACCTAAACCTAATGGCTATTTTAATCCAAACCATCCTTTTAACCAAGGGCTAGGAAGACTTAGGAAAGATGACCATGCAAATTAATCACATGTTGCATGCAAGGAGAAGGGGGGACGGTTTTGCATGCATTTTGGAGAGAGACAAAGCTAGCATAGGCTTTTTAGGCCAGGAAAAAGATGAAGACAATTGTCAAGTGTCTAGACCATTTCCTATTGATCATTAATGCTTATGTTCTTCAAACTTCACTTTACATTTCTCTCCTATGCATGCTACGGCTATGAAGCCCATTTAGAGACAAAATAACTCATTTCCTCACTTCACCTTTTCACTTCATCATTCCTTCTCATTTTCATCTAAGTGCCAAGAAGAAAAACCAAAGAAAACACCATCTTTCTCTCCCACAAGGCCATTCGGCCAAGCTCTCCAAATTCATTTCCATCACTCTTTAATTTCATACAATTAAGTTTCTTAAATCCTCACCTTATTCTAAACAACTTTCTTATTGAGAATTTTCTCAAATTCTTATATCTTGAAGGACTTTTTCTAAGATCAAGCTTAAGGATTCTTGAAGTGAAGAGTAAGGAAAACTTCATTTCTTCTTTCATTTTCCATGATTCTAACCATGTTTGATCCATGGTTCTTCTTGTTCAAGCTTGATGTACTAATTTTCTTGTGTTTATTTCATGTCTAAGAAAGTTGTGTTGGTGGAGATCTTGTTCAAATTTCAAGCAAGGAGCTCTTGTGGTTCTTCAAGAGGTAAGAGGGAGATTTATCTCACCAACCAAGCATGGTGGTGAGAGATGGTTATATTTGATGGATGATGAATCCATGTGAGGATTCATATCCATGGTCATGTAATAAATTATTTGTGTTATGTGTTTTTAATTATTTTGTTTATGCTTGATATGCTTTGCATGAATTAATTGTGTATGCATGCTTAGTATGATTTTTACTTGTTTATATGGTATGCTTATAATATGCATGATGATATATGTTAAATATATTACGATGGATGTATGTTGAAATAAGTAAAATTTTGGCTCCAATGGCCAAAAGAGAGGTTCGGTTTTGATGCCCAAAATTAGGGTTCATGTTGAAAATTTTTCAAGAACAAGGAATTTGATTTTTGGGTCCCTAGAACAATAAGATTTTTGGCCAAAACACCTCAAATTAGGTGTTCACCAAATTAATATTTTCATGAATAATAAAATTTTATGATTTGAGAAGTAAAGGAAATAAACAAAAAGATTTTGGTTTTTGCAAAAGAGAATGCACACGTTTCCTTTTTAGTTATGTTGATATTAATTAATTTTGCGTAGAAACAAAAATGTAATTCATTTAAGTTATAAGAAAAATCCTTCATGGTTCCAATGGCCATTTTTAAGGTCTTGATAATTTAGAAAAAAAAATGTTTTGATGTTATAAAATATAAGAATTTTCAAAATAAGGATTTTAAAAAGAGAATTAAAGTTTTGTCAAGTGAAATTTTCATAAATAAAAGAAAAATGGAGATTGAAGGTGCTAAACTTCAAATTGTTTTCAAGGAGAATTAATTTTTGAAAGTAATTTAGAAATATAAAAGAAAACGTTTATAACTTAAATTTACTAAGTAGAATTTATTTATTGGGTTTTGGAAAACGTTATGAAATTTAAAATTAGAAATAGTAATTGAATCAACTAAATGTGATTTTGTAAAAATTAAATCAATAAAAAGTGATGTTTAGAAAATATATTATGGAAAAGAATTTTTTAAGAATCGGAAGAAAATAAAGTAAGAAATTATACTAAGAAAAGTCCAAAATAATATTTTAAAGTTAAGAAATATTTTACGAAGGGTAAAAACGGTGAAAAAAATGATTTATGTAACTCAAAAACGTAATTTTTAAATTATGCAATTTGAAAAAAGTTAAAATATTTCTACACAATTTTTAAAGCGTTTAAATATTTTACACGATCGAAATGTTGTAGAAAAATTACTATGCAATTTAAAAATTAAAGAATATTTTTACGCATTTTAGAATACAGAAGAAAATTGTTACGTAATAGAAATGTTACAAATCATTGTTTACGTAATAAAATATTACGTGACCATAAAAATGTGACAAAATATTTTATGAATGAGAAAAATGCAATAATATAAGGTTCTTTATTAATTATACAATAAACTTTACACTTAAAAATCAGTATGTGAATACTGTACAAGAAATTGGGCAATTTGCTTATAATTGGCATGAATCCATTTTATGAACGTAAAATAGTATTTGAACTTTGTATGAGAAATTATGTGATTTACCTTTGGTTGGTAATTGGTGCATTACACATGCATTGAAAATGGTCCGATGGACTGGATATGGCTAATTGCCTAGGAGAAACGTACACCTCTTGAGTGGGTGCGATACGCGTAGTGTAGGTCACTTATGGACCTTGGGGGCATCGAGGTGCGGGTTGCTCACAATGGGCAGTTGGTAGCTCTTCTGCACCATGGGTTAGACCGAATGCAACACACCGGTGATCCGGACCGAGACACTATTCTTAATCGAGATCTGACAAAGACTGTTGTGTATGTGCTAGATGTGCAAGATATAATTATAAGCACTTGGTCTGAAGCACGAAATACCAGCAGCTCTTTTCGATCAATTTCTCCGACTTGAGTATTAGCTCCATGGAGTAGGACATTGAGTTTATGTGCGCATGCATGAAACTGAGCATCTATATCTATATGATGGTGTTGCTGTAATTGTTGTATGATTTAAAACAGTGATAGTGGCAAAATGATAATTATTATTTTGCACTATGATGATGGTATAATTGTGATCATGATATGATATTTTTGCATGATGTGTTGTTTGTATTATCTCTGTACTATCATGCTTGTATTGGCGTAGACAATCTCACCTCTTTGTGTGTATATTTGCATATTATATTTTTAATTGAGTAAAGACGTTGAGAAAGAACCAGTACAAGAAGCAGAAGAAGAATTACTTCTCACGTCTGGGAACGCGGAATTTTGATAAGATGACATCAAGACCCGGTTTCTTTGGTTGCGTGAGGTTGCAGTTCCATGGTGGAGCTGAAGCATGGAGGACTAGTCCTGATGAGAGATGACTAATTTACGAAGGAGAATTGATGGTCTTTATAAGTAGAGATTACCGTAGGAACCCGTTTCTTACTGCAACTATCTTTGTTCATATTGAGTTTCCTTTGCACATTAGGCGACATTGGGACACTAGGTATTATGTCCCAACAGAGATTAGCATCGTGTCGTCTGCTCGAACACCTGTCCGTAGGCCTTCACATCATAACGGATTCCTATCTGCTGAGGAATCTGAGGAGGACCCGTCTGAGGGTTCTGCTGCTTAAATAGACTTGGGCGAGTCTAAAACTCTATTATAAACAAGTCTGTAATATTATTTTAAGTGTGCCATTTACTTTTGGAAGCAGGGTCTGTATTCTAAATAATGTTATGATATTGTCTATGTAAAATATATATGATGTATGATTATGTGTGAGTTTGATATGATCTTTTATTTTCTGCTAAGTTTATTTTGCGAAAACAAAAGAATAAAAATTTTACGACCCGTAATTTTATGACTACATTACATTATTATAACTTGGGGTAATTCGGTAATAATAACGTATACATGTGACACCCCACGGTGGGTGTTACATTAGTTGGTATCAGAGCCCAAGTTAGAGTCTTTTGGGGTTGTGGTTAGGTCTGTCTTGTTTGTATTGTGTGATTCTCTGTTTGTGGTTTCTTGGTCTGAAACTTGAATTTGACTTTCTTGTGTTGTTCAGTTTGAATAGGAATGAATAATGGCCGGACGTGGACGTGGACGTATCAATAATAGAAACGATATGGAGCTCAATGGGAGCGATAATGGGAATGATAATGGGAACATGGCTGCAGCTGTAGCAGCATTGCAGAGAATGGCGGAAGTGGTTGCACAACAAAATCAACGGGCTAATGAAAATGTGCACAGTTTGTCTGAGTTTCGAAGGAATAATCCACCGAAGTTTCGTGGAGAGTTTGATCCGGAGAAAGCTGAACTTTGGATCCAAGAACTTGAAAATATATTTGATGGTATGGGTTGTGCTAATGAACGAAAACTTACGCTGGCAACGTTTATGCTGGTAGGAGATGGTGAACGTTGGTGGACAGGAGCTAGAGGACTGTTGGAAGTCGAAGGAAGGATGGTGACATGACAAGTTTTTAAGCAAAAGTTTCTAGAGAAATATTTTCCAGCAAGTGTGAGGCATATGAAGGAAATGGAATTTCTGAGCTTACGACAAGAATTGATGTTTGTAAGTGAGTATACGGCAAAATTTGAAAGTCTGTCTCAGTTTTTGAGATATTTGCAGATGAATCCAGATGAGGGCTGGAAATGCAGGAAATTTGAGGAAGGATTAAAGTTGGATATTAAGAGAGCTGTATCAATGTTGGAGATTAATCAATTTCCAACTTTGATTGAAAAATGTCATAAAATTGAAGAGATTGATCATCAACGAGCGACAAGAAACAAGAATTTTGGACCTGCAAGATTTCAAAAAGAAAAGAGTACTCAAGCAAGTCACTCTCAGCAAAAGCCATATATGAAACCTACAGGAAGTCAGACTAAGAAGCAATTTGTGGGTGGAAGTTCTAGCGGCAATAAGACAAGTCAAGCTGGGACTCCTATTCGATGTTTCAAATGTGGGAAGGATCATCTCACGAAAGATTGTCAACATAAAGAAGTTGTTTGTTTTAAGTGTGGAAAGCTTGGACACTTCTCTAAAGACTGTGATCAGATAAAGAAGGAATCCTCTGTGGGAAATGTTCGAACTGCAAGACCACAGGCGGGAGGTCGTGTCTATACAATGATCGGAGAAGTAGCTGCTAAATCTGAGAACTTGATAATGGAGGAGGGTACTATTGGAGGTAATCCTTTAACCATACTCTATGATTTAGGAGCAACACATTCTTTCATTGCATGTGATTGTGTTGAACGTTTGGGATTGACTGTGACTGCTTTGCCATATGATCTAAATGTTGCTACTCCTACTAATAAGTTTGTAGTTACATCAACAGTATGCCTGAATTGTCCTGTCTGCGTTAGGGATAGAATCTTTTATGTGGACTTGATCTGTTTGCCTTTTTCCAAAATTAATGTAATTTTGGGAATGGATTGGTTGTCTTCTAACCATATCCTAATTGATTGTTCAAATAAGATGTTAGTGTTTCCTGAGGCTAAGGATCCTAGATTCCTAACGGCTACTCAAGTGGAAGCTTGTTTGAAGGAAGGAGATCATGGGTATCTATTGTTATCTTCTTTAGAGGTGCAATGTGAAGATGCCTTGAAGGATATTTTCGTAGTTAACGAATTTCCTGAAGTGTTTCCTGAAGATATACCAGGACTACCACCGGTAAGGGAAATCGAGTTTGCCATTGATCTTGTACCTGGAGCTGGACCGATATCTATAGCGCCCTATCGGATGTCGCCGGTAGAATTAGCCGAACTAAAGAAACAGCTGGAGGAATTATTAGAGAAACAATTCGTGAGACCTAGTGTGTCACCATGGGGAGCTCCAGTACTATTGGTCAAGAAGAAGGATGGAACTTCACGTCTATGTGTAGACTATCGGCAACTAAATAAAATCACGATTAAGAATAAATATCCACTTCCAAGGATAGATGATCTGATGGATCAATTGCGAGGAGCCGCAATATTTTCCAAGATTGATCTACGTTCTGGGTATCACCAAATACGTGTGAAAGTGGAGGATATTCCCAAAACAGCTTTTCGAACTCGTTATGGGCATTATGAATATTTAGTGATGCCGTTTGGTGTGACAAATGCACCAGCCATATTCATGAACTTCATGAACAGAATTTTCCGTTCATACTTGGATAAGTTTGTTGTTGTCTTTATAGATGACATTTTAATTTATTCTCAAAGTCAGGAGGAACATGCTGAACATCTCAGGGTGGTTCTTCAAATTTTGAAGGAGAATAAGTTATATGCCAAGTTGTCCAAATATGAATTTTGGTTGAGCGAAATTCAATTTTGGGACACGTGATATCGGAGAAAGGAATTGAAGTTGATGCTTCAAAGGTGAAGACAGTTTTGGAATGGGAAAGACCAAAGACTGTAACAGAAATCCGTAGTTTTATCGGATTAGCTGGTTATTATAGACGTTTCATTGAGGGATTTTCAAAGATTGTAGGGCCTCTTACCCAACTTACATGAAAGAATCAACCGTTCGTGTGGATTGATGCATGCGAAGAAAGTTTTGAAGAATTGAAAAGACGATTGACTACTTCACCAGTGTTGATTCTACCTGATCCAAACGAACCTTTCGAGGTATATTGTGATGCTTCATACCAAGGATTGGGTGGTGTACTTATGCAAAACCATAAGGTGGTGGCTTATGCTTCAAGACAGTTGAAAAATCATGAGAAGAATTATCCGACTCATGACTTGGAGTTGGCAGCTGTAGTGTTTGCGTTGAAAGTATGGAGACATTTTCTTTTTGGAGCTACGTTCACTGTTTTTAGTGATCATAAAAGCTTGAAGTATCTGTTTGACCAAAGAGAGTTGAACATGAGGCAAAGGCATTGGTTAGAATTTTTGAAGGACTATGATTTTCAATTGCAGTATTATCCCGGAAAGGCGAATTTCGTAGCGGATGCGTTGAGTAGAAAAGTACTTAGTGCTTCTGTTATGATGATCAAGGAGAAGGAGTTGATAGAAGAATTTCGGGATATGCGATTATTTGTAAAATTGACGCTAGGCAAGATGCGTTTAAATATGATCACCATTTCAAATGATTTGATGGATAGAATTCGTGAAGGACAGAACAGTGACCAGTACTTGCGAGAAGCAAAAGAAGCAAAGAGCCAAGGTGCAGAGGTAGAATTTAGAGAATGTGCTAATGGAATCCTAAAGTTTAAAGGAAGGATTTGTGTGCCTAATGATCAAGAACTTAGAAAGATGATTTTGGATGAAGCTCATCAAAGTAAACTGAGTATGCTTCCAGGAGCCACAAAGATGTACCAGGATTTAAAACAATTATATTGGTGGCAAGGAATGAAGAAAGATGTTGTAGAATATGTATCATCCTGTTTGGTTTGTCAGAAGGCTAAGGTGGAACATCAAAGACCTTCGGGAATGTTACAACCTTTGCCTATTCCTGAATGGAAGTGGGATGACATAGCAATGGATTTCGTGATGGGACTACCAAAGACTCGGAAGGGTCATGATGCCATTTGGGTAATTGCTGATTGGCTTACAAAGTCGGTGCACTTTTTACCGATTAATATTAAGTACTCAATGGAGAAGTTGACCCAAGTGTACATCGGTGAAATCGTCAGACTTCATGGTGTACCAACCAGTATTCTTTCTGATCGAGATCTGCGCTTTACATCAAGGTTTTAGAACAGTCTACAAGAAGCAATGAGGACAAAGTTACGTCTAAGTTCTGCTTACTATCCACAAACAGATGGTCAATCAGAAAGAACAATTCAGTCTCTGGAAGATTTATTGAGAGCTTGTGTTCTGGAGCAAACTGGAGGTTGGGATGAATTCTTGTCATTAATAGAATTCACATATAATAACAGTTTTCACTCAAGTATAGGGATGGCACCCTATGAAGCATTGTATGGAAGACGATGCAGAACACCATTATGTTGGTATCAAGACGGTGAGAGTGCTATGTTAGGACCAAAAATTGTACAACAGACAACTGAGAAAGTGAAGATGATTCAAGATAAGATGAGGGTGACCCAGACTCGACAAAAGAGTTATCTTGATAAAAGGAGAAAATTTTTGAGTTTGAAGAAGGTGACCATGTATTTTTGCGAGTGACGCCATGACGGGGTGTTGGGCGAGTGCTTAAGTCCAAGAAGCTCACTCCAAAATTTATTGGACCATATCGATTTTACGCCGGTAGGTCCCAGGTAGCATATCAGATTGCATTACCACCTTTTCTCAAACCTTCACAATGTATTTCACGTATCACAACTACGAAAATATATTTCTGATTCTACTCATGTCATTGAGCCAGACACGGTTCAGTTGAAGGAGAATTTAACCTATGAAACCTTTCCAGTGAAGATTGAGGATCGAAGGACAAAACAACTTCGAGGTAAGGAAATTTCGCTGGTTAAAATTGTTTGAAATGATGTAAGCGAAGAAGCCACATGGGAACTAGAGGAAAAGATAAAAGAACAATATCTGTATTTATTTTGAAGGTGTGAAATCGAGTTCATCAAGTTTCGAGGACGAAACTTTTGTAGAGGGGGAGAATTGTAACACCCCAAACTTTCTATGTATTAAATAAGTAATTTTAACAATTAGCAGAATTCTACTGTTTAGTGATTTCTGTGCACTGTAAAAATATTTTAAATATTCCATCTGCATATTTGACCATTTTGAATAATTTGTTCTGTGTCAGGAAAATAATAATTTTTGGGCCAGAAAAATTTACGTAATTTAATTTTTACTGCTTAGTCAAAATTAATTTACGTAATCTGTTTGGATATTTATGAATTTTCTAATTTTTATGATTTTATGTGTGATTTTAAAATTTTTACGGCTTGTGGGCCCCACGAGATGTATGTGGGCCCAGGTAGTCATACGTGGACCCAGGTGGGTCCTGTAAAGTGAAAATTTTTCTACGCATAGAAAAATTTGTACTGTTTAGATGGAGACAGGGGATCTTACTAAACCTGAATCTGAAAACAGTTTTAGAAAATTTCCTTTACCATATTTTTACTGTATTTATTTACAGTAACGATAAAATTACAGTAAATGTATGTTTTGTGGGGTTACAGTGAATCAAAATAATATTCTATATTATTAAGTTAATATTGGTGGATTGGATATCCACCATTAATTTAATTAACATTGGAGATTTAATCAACGGTGGAGATTTAATCTTGAAAATAAATAAGATTAATTATAACCGTTGGATGGAAAATTAAATTAAGGGTGGAGATTTAGTCTTGTAAAATAACTTTGATCATTATGAACCCTTGGATGAAGATTAAATCAATGGTTGAGATGGACCATTAATAACCATTGGATTTGAATTAATGGTGTAGATTTAGTCAACAAAAATTTACTACAACCATTTTGGACCCTTGGATGTAAAGTTTGAAGGTGTAATCTTGACCCTCCATTTTGAAGACTCATCTAAGGGCTAGGAATTAAAGGAGAAAGATCCAATGGCTCAAAAGAAGTCTTCCATCTACAACCTAAACCTAATGGCTATTTTAATGCAAACCATCCTTTTAACCAAGGGCTAGGATGTCTTAGGAAAGATGACCATACAAATTAATCACATGTTGCATGCAAGGAGAAGGGGGGGACAATTTTGCATGCATTTTGGAGAGGAGACAAAGCTAGCATAGGATTTTTAGGCCAAGGAAAAAGATGAAGACAATTGCCAAGTGTCTAGACCATTTCCTATTGATCATTAATGCTTATGTATGCAGCCCATTTAGAGATAAAATAACTCATTTCCTCACTTCACCTTCTCACTTTATCATTCCTTCTCATTTTCACCTAAGTGCCAAGAAGAAAAATCAAAGAAAACACCATCTTTCTCTCCTACAAGGCCATTCGGCCAAGCTCTCCAAATTCATTTCCATCACTCTTTAATTTCATACAATTAAGTTTCTTAAATCCTCACCTTGTTCTAAACAACTTTCTTATTGAGAATTTTCTCAAATTCTTACATCTTGAAGGACTTTTTCTAAGATCAAGCTTAAGGATTCTTGAAGTGAAGAGTAAGGAAAACTTCATTTCTTCTTTCATTTTCCATGATTCTAACCATGTTTGATCCATGGTTCTTCTTGTTCAAGCTTGATGTACTAATTTTCTTGTGTTTATTTCATGTCTAAGAAAGTTGTGTTGGTGGAGATCTTGTTCAAATTTCAAGCAAGGAGCTCTTGTGGTTCTTGAAGAGGTAAGAGGGAGATTTATCTCACCAACCAAGCATGGTGGTGAGAGATGGTTATATTTGATGGATGATGAATCCATGTGAGGATTCATATCCATGGTCATGTAATAAATTATTTGTGTTATGTGTTTTTAATTATTTTGTTTATGCTTGATATGCTTTGCATGAATTAATTGTGTATGCATGCTTAGTATGATTTTTACTTGTTTATATGGTATGCTTATAATATGCATGATGATATATGTTAAATATATTATGATGGATGTATGTTGAAATAAGTAAAATTTTGGCTCCAATGGCCAAAAGAGAGGTTCGGTTTTGATGCCCAAAATTAGGGTTCATGTTGAAAATTTTTCAAGAATAAGGAAATTGATTTTGGGTCCCTAGAACAATAAGATTTTTGGCCAAAACACCTCAAATTAGGTGTTCACCAAATTAATATTTTCATGAATAATAAAATTTTATAATTTGAGAAGTAAAGGAAATAAACAAAAGGATTTTGGTTTTTGCAAAAGAGAATGCACACGTTTTCTTTTTAGTTATGTTGATATTAATTAATTTTACGTAGAAACAAAAATGTAATTCATTTAAGTTATAAGAAAAATCCTTCATGGTTCCAATGACCATTTTTAAGGTCTTGATAATTTAGAAAAAAAAATGTTTTGATGTTATAAAATATAAGAATTTTCAAAATAAGGATTTTGAAAAGAGAATTAAAGTGTTGTCAAGTGGAATTTTCATAAATAAAAGAAAAAGGGAGATTGAAGGTGCTAAACTTCAAATTGTTTTCAATGAGAATTAATTTTTGAAAGTGATTTAGAAATATAAAAGAAAACGTTTGTAACTTAAATTTACTAAGTAGAATTTATTTATTGGGTTTTGAAAAACGTTATGAAATTTAAAATTAGAAATAGTAATTGAATCAACTAAATGTGATTTTGTAAAAATTAAATCAATAAAAAGTGATGTTTAGAAAATATATTATGGAAAAGAATTTTTTTAAGAATCGGAAGAAAATAAAGTAAGAAATTATATTAAGAAAAGTCCAAAATAATATTTTAAAGTTAAGAAATATTTTACGAAGGGTAAAAACGGTGAAAAAAATGATTTATGTAACTCAAAAACGTAATTTTTAAATTATGCGATTTGAAAAATGTTAAAATATTTCTACACAATTTTTAAAGCGTTTAAATATTTTACACGATCAAAATGTTGTAGAAAAATTACTATGCAATTTAAAAATTAAAGAATATTTTTACGCATTTTAGAATACAGTAGAAAATTGTTACGTAATAGAAATGTTTCAAATTGTTGTTTACGTAATAAAATATTACGTGACCATAAAAATGTGACAGAAATATTTTATGAATGAGAAAAATGCAATAATATAAGGTTGCTGTTAATTATACAATAAACTTTACAGTTAAAAATCAGTATTTGAATACTGTACAAGAAATTGGGCAATTTGCTTATAATTGGCATGAATCCATTTTATGAACGTAAAAGTATTTGAACTTTGTATGAGAAATTATGTGATTTACCTTTGGTTGGTAATTGGTGCATTACACATGCATAGAAAATGGTCCGATGGACTAGATATGGCTAATTGTCTAGGAGAAACGTACACCTCTTGAGTGGGTGCGATACGCGTAGTGTAGGTCACTTGTGGACCTTGGGGGCATCGGGGTGCGGGTTGCTCACAATGGGCAGTTGGTAGCTCTTCTGCACCGTGGGTTAGACCGAATGCAACACACCGGTGATCCAGACCGAGACACTATTCTTAATCGAGATCTGACAAAGACTGTTGTGTATGTGCTAGATGTGCAAGATATAATTATAAGCACTTGGTCTGAAGCACGAAATACCAGCAGCTCTTTTCGATCAATTTCTCCGACTTGAGTATTAGCTCCATGGAGTAGGACATTGAGTTTATGTGCGCATGCATGAAACTGAGCATCTATATCTATATGATGGTGTTGCTGTAATTGTTGTATGATTTAAAACAGTGATAGTGGCATAATGATAATTATTATTTTGCACTATGATGATGGTATAATTGTGATCATGATATGATATTTTTGCATGATGTGTTGTTTGTATTATCTCTGTACTATCATGTTTGTATTGGCGTAGATAATCTCACCTCTTTGTGTGTATATTTGCATATTATATTTTTAATTGAGTAAAGACGTTGAGAAAGAACCAGTACAAGAAGCAGAAGAAGAATTACTTCTCACGTCTGGGAACGCGAATTTTGATAAGATGACATCAAGACCGGTTTCTTTGGTTGCGTGAGGTTGCAGTTCCATGGTGGAGCTGAAGCATGGAGGACTAGTCCTGATGAGAGAGGACTAATTTACGAAGGAGAATTGACGGTCTTTATAAGTAGAGATTATCGTAGGAACCCGTTTCTTACTGCAACTATCTTTGTTCATATTGAGTTTCCTTTGCACATTAGGCGACATTGGGACACTAGGTATTATGTCCCAACAGAGATTAGCATCGTGTCGTCTGCTCGAACACCTGTCCGTAGGCCTTTCACATCATAACGGATTCCTATCTGCTGAGGAATCTGAGGAGGACCCGTCTGAGGGTTCTGCTGCTTAAATAGACTTGGGCGAGTCTAAAACTCTATTATAAACAAGTCTGTAATATTATTTTAAGTGTGCCATTTACTTTTGGAAGCAAGGTCTGTATTCTAAATAATGTTATGATATTGTCTATGTAAAATATATATGATGTATGATTATGTGTGAGTTTGATATGATCTTTTATTTTCTGCTAAGTTTATTTTGCGAAAACAAAAGAAAAAAAAAAATTTTACGACCAGTAATTTTATGACTACATTACATTATTATAACTTGGGGTAATTCGGTAATAATAACGTATACATGTGACACCCTACGATGGGTGTTACAGTAAATATGATAAAAAGTTTGAGTGGTAACATGAGTCCACCTTTTATGATGTGGAGGAGGAAACTGGGTAGGGTGATGTAATAATAGGAAGAAGAAAAATATTGCAAATTAGAAAAATAAATTTGAACATTTTTGTGAGGTAAATTTTCTAACAGAATAAAGTCGCATGGTGGAGGAGTTGGGGAATAAGATGGAACAAAAATCAAATGAAATTTATATAAAGAGTGATTTCAATAACGATAGACATAATATAAGAGTGTCACGAATAGGAAATGCTTGACAAAATTGTGAGTTCAACATCGTTAGGATTAGGGAAGTTGAGTGGGTCGTGCCTAGACCATTGGCCTTGCCAGTGACATAGGAAGCATGTGTCTCTTTGCACTCATCTATCGATTTTGGAGGGCAACTGAGAAAAAAAATAATTTTAGGGATATTTGAATGAAGTTAAAATTAGGAATTTGATAGTGATTGTGATGATAGGTAGAGTAGATGTACTTTTCTTATTACTTTTAATACAACATGAACTCAAAGAAAGGCTATCCATATCTGATGAATGAGTTTAGGAACTAGGAGTGTCAGTATCAGGAAAAGTGAAATTTCTTTTCATCTTTTAATGAATTGCTCTTGCGCGTGTTAAAAGATTTTTGTATTGGATTCCTCCTAGTGAGCTAGGATAGAAATCCTAGCAACCATTTCGAAAATACAAGCTTTTTCTAACCAATATTTCCTATGAAATATATTAATCATCATCCTTGTCACCAACAATTAAAGACCTAAATTTTCTTAGCTTGCTTATATTTTCCCTTATGCATGATGATAGTTAGATCCTATAGAGTTCAACCCATATACCTTCTCCAATCTATAGACCTCTTTGGATTTAGAGAATTTATATGTGTTGATCTCTGTAGGCTCTGACTATCATCAAGTATAAGGAAAAGTATAAGAAGGCTAAGAAAATTCATGCATGTGACAGTTGATGATAGTGATGATGATGAATATATTTCATAACGAATATTAAATAGTGCTTTTGAATGTAGCGAGATTGGTATCTTAGTTCATTAGGAGAGAATTCAACACAAGAATCTTTCAAACATGAAAGCAATCAATTCAAAAGTACAGAAGAAAAATGTCTTTTTTTTAATACTAACACTCACAGTTTCTATATTAATTAGTTAAATTTGGATAGTCTTTCTTTGAGTTTGTGTTGTATTACAAGTAATAAGAAAAGTATACATGTCCCACATATCATATCATCACTCTCGAAAACCTAATTTCAAACTCGTCCAAATTCCCTTGAGATTAAATTTTTCCTTCTACTCTTTACAAATCATGATGAATGCAAGCAACACATGCTTCCTATGCCCACCAAGAAGGCTAATGGTCTTGGGACTAGCCTCTCAACTACCCTAATCCCAGTAATGTTGAGCAGACAGTTTTATCAGGAGCTTCCTCTTCATGATTCTCCTATATAATATCATTATCAATGGTGCCATTATTCTTTTTAAAAATTCATTTGCTTTTGGTTTCCATCTTAATCCATAGTTTCTCCACCATGGGGCTTCTTTTCACTAAAAAAAAATTATTTGATAAAATCTTGCAAATTTATTTCATTTTATCATAACAACCACTTGACAATGTTATCACTAGAGTCATCTTTTTCACTATCAATGGAAGATGAGAGATGAGTGAAGCAGTCAAGTCTCAAACTGCTGTCATCTTTTTCACTATCAGTGGAAGATGAGAGATGAGTGAAGTAGTAGTAGTAGTAGTAGTAGTGTGAAGCAGTCAAGTCTCGAACTGCTGTCATCTTTTTCACTATCAGTGGAAGATGAGAGATGAGTGAAGTAGTCAAGTCTCAAACTGCTCAGTAGTAGTAGTAGTTAGTAGTAGTAGTAGTAGTAGAGATGAGTGAAGCAGTCAAGTCTCAAATTGCTGTCATCTTTTTCACTATCAGTGGAAGATGAGAGATGAGTGAAGTAGTCAAGTCTCAAACTGCTCAGTAGTAGTAGTAGTAGTAGTAGTATTAGCAGTAGTAGTAGTAGTAGAGATGAGTGAAGCAGTCAAGTCTCAAATTGCTGTCATCTTTTTCACTATCAGTGGAAGATGAGAGATGAGTGAAGTAGTCAAGTCTCAAACTGCTTAGTAGTAGTAGTAGTCAAGTCTCAAATTGCTGTCATCTTTTTCACTATCAGTAGTAGTAGTAGTAGAGATGAGTGAAGCAGTCAAGTCTCAA
Source organism: Ormosia semicastrata (assembly GCA_029884595.1). Taxonomy (NCBI): domain Eukaryota; kingdom Viridiplantae; phylum Streptophyta; class Magnoliopsida; order Fabales; family Fabaceae; genus Ormosia; species Ormosia semicastrata. The sequence continues at coordinate 47,170,430 of JAQQTO010000053.1, read as the reverse complement.
ATTGCTGTCATCTTTTTCACTATCAGTGGAAGATGAGAGATGAGTGAAGTAGTCAAGTCTCAAACTGCTTAGTAGTAGTAGTAGTCAAGTCTCAAATTGCTGTCATCTTTTTCACTATCAGTAGTAGTAGCAATAGTTAAGAGATGAAGAGTAGTAGAGAGATAGAGTAGTAGTAGTAGTAGTAAGTAGTAAAGTAGCAGTAGTAGTAGTAGTAGTAGTAGTAGTAGTAGTAGTAGTAGTAGTGTCATTAATGAAGTAGTAGTAGTAGTAGTAGTAGTAGTAGTAGTAGTAGTAGTAGTAGTAGTAGTAGTAGTAGTAGTAGTAGAGATCAAAGTAGTTCTCAAATGTCATAGTAGTAGTAGTAGAGATGAGTGAAGTAGTCAAGTCTCAAATTGCTGTCATAGTAGTAGTAGTAGTAGAGATGAGTGAAGTAGTCAAGTCTCAAATTGCTGTCATCTTTTTCACTATCAGTGGAAGATGAGAGATGAGTGAAGTAGTCAAGTCTCAAACTGCTTAGTAGTAGTAGTAGTAGTAGTATTTTTTTACATTTTCTTTGTATAAGAAAACAAAGGTAGAGATATTGTGTGTTGAAATATTTATTTTTCTTATCTTATTATCTAAAATAGAAGTAATATGAGAATTGTTTAATAAAAAGGGTGTGCAAATAACATTATTAAAAAATATTATAGTGAAGGGGAATATATCAATAATGAAATTGTGCTCTCTGGAGTCTTGTTATGACATCATTTTGTACCTTATTGTATCATAACTACAAAATTGCTAAAGTTTGCTTAGGCATTAGTGAATGTCGTAGCTGGCACCACTTTGCTAAGAAACATTTTAACTGCATAATTTTCCCCTTTGTTTTCTCCATTTTACTGTGCATTCCTCTTCTCTTTTTTTTTTAATGTACATTGCTTCAAATACTTGAAGAATTAGCACTAGGTACACGGTCGATGACCATGTGATAATGACGCTAACACTTAGTGGATAGTGGACATGTGAAAATTTATTTGACATATGGTAGACATTGAAATTCTCTAATTGGTGGATACTTAGAAAACTCTAGATTCATTAAATGAGGTGACAAATCTTGACACCTAGTAAAGCTACCTTGAGAGCCTATAAATACTATCACTTGCTAGCATGTAGAGTTATGGAGTGAAGAAGCAAGATTAAGAGAGAAATAGTAGAAAGTGAGAGATATAGTGAGCATGAGTGAGTGATTAAGTATAAGGTTTCCAAGCAAGTGTAATCTTGGGAGTTTTTTTGTATAAGTGTTAGTAATATAAAGTGAAGTTTATTTCACATACACTACTCACTCTTTTACTCAACAATTTGGCATCAGAGCTAGATGGCTCGGGGTCGATTCAAGTTTGATCAAGGATCATCATTTTTGGGAGAGTTTTTCTATATAAGTCATAGTTCAACATTGTGAAGCAATTAGTCAAAGACCAAGGTAGTACAAAATTTCACTAAGTTGCAATGGTGGATATCTAAGTGATTGGTGGAATTAGGAAGCTTAGGGTGTGTTTGGTTTATGAGACCAAGTTTTTATTTTTCATTTTCCTTTTTAGAAAACAATTTTCATATTTTATTTTTTCAATTTTTAAAAATATGTTTGGTTTCTTTTGTTATTTCCATTTTCAGGTAGTTTATGAGGGTCACAATGTTGTTGTTCTTCCAGCTCTTCAACAGCTTATCTCCACATTCCTATGGCTAGAATTCTTAAAGTCATGGGTGTGGATTAGGTAAAAAGGCCATGGATCAAAGCTGTCGGTGGCATGCCAGGCTTTCTTGACAGAGTCATTGGCAGAGGAGGAGGACGGGAAAGAGTAAAGATAAGGAGGGAAGGGAAAGAGAGTGCCTGTGTATGTGATTATCCTACTAGATAGTGTGAAGATGAGGAAAAGGGTGAGTGAGCAAAGTACAACAGCAGTTGCGTGGAGGAGGTTATGCAACAGAGTTGGAGACTAAGCGGGGTATAATAGTGGTGGTTGAGCCCTGGATCTATGTCTTAGGTTTGCGATAACAATGAATTCACAGACACAGGTGGTCAAGGGATGATGTGCAAATAAGCATAACTTTGGCTTGTTCCTTCTAGATATATGATGAATGGGTCTTTGATGAGGTTTCTTCATGAATAGTGGATCAAATGGATGGTGCCATGTGTTGTGATTTCAAGGGTTAGGGACAAGGTTCATTTTGATTGCAAATGGTTGAATGGTCTTATGCAAGTTTAGTGTAGCATCAAAGAGATAAGAGTTGGAATGAGAAAGAAAACCAAATGTGATAAGAATTTCAAAAATGCCACACATAAATTTGAAAACAATGAAAACATATTTTACTCATTTTCTATATTTTCAGAAAAGAAGGCTTTGTTTCTTAAATCGTGAAATGAAAATAAGTTTGCAAACACATTTCCACCCTTATTTTTTGTTTTCAATTAAAATAAAAACAAGAAGTGGTTAAGCCAAATGCAACATTAATGCCCAAAATTTTATTACATGACAAGCATGTATGAAATCTTATCTCCAAGGTCAAGACTTGAGGGAGGTTGTTGGTGGTAATGAGACCTCGCCACCTACTAAAGCCGAAGCATTATGAAAATGGAGGACGGAAGGCTATGTTCTTGATCAAGACCATAATTGAGGATGAGATGTTGGAACAAATAAGAAAAGTGACATTTTGAAAAAAAGTTTTGGACACCTTCATGATGTTGTTTTCAAAAAAGAATGACACAAGATTACAACTCTTGGAAAATGAGCTCTTGTCGATCACACAAGGAGACTTGATAATCAACCAGTATTTCACTAAAGTGAAGTCTCTTTACCAAGAAATTTCTAAATTAGACACTAATAGCAAAATCCCCGATCAATGTATAAAGAGAATCATAATATATGGCTTAAGGCCTAAGTATATATGATTTATTACTGTCATTCAAGGTTAGCCAACTCAACCTTCACCTTTACAATTAGAAAATTTATTGGCGGATCAAAAGGCATTAGCCAAACAAATGGTTGGGATATCACTTATAATTGATGATGAACAAGCTCTCTCTAATACGAATAGAAGATTTAAGAAACTAAGTTATCATCCTAAATCTAGTAGAAGTGAAGAAACCAAGGGACATCAGCAAAGTTTGCGACAGGGTTAGTAGGAGAAAGACTCACAACGAGGGGGAATCTAATAAAGTTTGAGAGACGGAGAAGAAAACTCTAGACGACCTCATCTAGAGGGTTCAAGAAATGTGACGGTGTTTGCTTCAACTCTAGGAAGAAAGAACATTTGGTAAAAGAAAGTTAGTTTAAGAAGAAGATAGGAGAGAGGAATACTACAACATCAAGCCATTCGTGGGGAAAAGAAAATGACTGTGAAGAAGAATGAGATGCTTCCGCATCATTCATTGTTGAAGAAAAGATTAGCTATGAGGAATAAATAAGCTTTGATGAGGAAAACACCAAAGAGCACGTGGAGTCATCAAAGATAGATGTGGCACTCGCAATGACGCACCAACCAGCAATTGATTGTAGTAGGGACTGGATCATTGATTGAAGTTGCTCAAACCATATGATTGGTGATAAAAAAAATTTGGAGAGCATTACAAAGTACAAAGGTAATCGAGTGGTGGCAATTGTAGACAATTCAAGGTTTCCAATTACTTATATTAGGAAAGCAATAATATCACCTCACTATAGCAATAATGTGGTAGACTTATAAAATGTTTACCATGTATCTGACATGAAGATGAATTTACTTTCGATGTCATAAATAACAGTCAAGGAGATATGCAGTGTTTGGCCTATAGAATGTCAAGATGTATGACAAGATGAAGATTATTGGCTCTCTCGTATTGGAAGGAAAAACATCTAGAGTCTATCTACATAATGTTTGTCGATTCAGCATATGTGGATAAGACAAGAAAGAATGAGACAATAGATTTATGGCATACACGTCTTGGTCATGTGAATTAACACAAGCTCAAGGTAATGATGAAGATATCAATGCTCAATGGTCACAACTTGAAGTGCGAGAAGACGTTATACGTGTACTGGATGCCAATATGATAAGGCATACTAACTTCCATAAAAGGATCAAAGTTTTAAGTCAAAGAGCTAATGGAGCTAGTTCACTTGGATGTGCTTGGATCAATAAAATGACCCTTAATTAGTGGATATCATTACATGGTGACCTTCATAAATGATTATTCAAGGTATGTGTGGGTGTTTTTCATGAAAGAAAAATCGGAGGTATTACTATGGTTCAAGCAATTCAAAGATAAGGTAGAAAGTGAAGTCAGGAAGAAAATATGGTGTATTTTGCACAGATATCGAGGGAGATAATACATCCAAGGAGTTCCATGATTTCTTGAAGGATTGTAAGATACGAAAACAAATAACGTGCCCAAATATTCCTCATAAAAATGGCATCCTAGAAAAAAAGAACCATTATCCAGTTGAGAGTTGTAGAAGCATGTTGCATGCTAATAACATACCAAGTAGATTATGGGCCGGGTGCATGAAGACCACAACTCATGTTATCAATAGGCTTCCACAAGCCAAGGTTGGTTATATATTTTCGTTTGAGAAGCTATGGAGGCTTAAACCCACAGTGACTCATTTTCGAGTATTTGGAAGTATGTGCTACGTCATTGTTCCAAATCATTTGAGAAACAAGATAAATAAGAAGACCATTTATTGTATCTTCGTGGGTTATGATAGTCAAAGAAAAGGATGAAGATGTTATGATCCTACTAGATGTTATACATCCAGAAATGTAATGTTTGATGAAGCTTCCTACTGGTGGACACCATAACAAGTGATTTTACTGAACTCTAAAGAGATTGAAGATAAGGTTCAAGAAGAAATGGGGGAGCAAGAAGAACATTCAAGTAAACAAACAGAAACAGAGATACCCACACATATATATTCCTTAGTAAATAGGAGTGCATAGAAGAGAACAACAGTCTCAGTATGACAACAAATAAGAAGAAATCAGAGAACAACCACAACTTAGAATATCAACTAGGCAAAGAAAACCAAATCCTAAGTATGAAAATGTTGCACAAGAAGTGGAGCTCACAACATATCAAGAAGCCTCACAAAAGGAGGAATGGATCAAGGCTACAGAAGAACTAGTGCTAAAGGGAGAATTGAAGAATCAGCACTAGGTATATGGTCAATGACCGTGTGATACTGATGTAGCACTTAGTGTATGGTGGAATATGGGATTATCTAATTGGTGGACACTTAGAAAAATCTTAGTCATTAAATGAGATGATGGATGTAGACACCTAATGAAGCAACCTTGAGAGCCTAAAAATTCCATCACTTGCTAGCATGTGAAGTCCAAGAGTGAAGAAGCAAGAAGAAGAGAGAAAGAGAAGAAAGGGAGAGATAAATTGAGAGTAAGTGAGTGATTAAGTGTAAGGTGTCTAAGCATGTGTAATATTGAGCATTGTCTTATATAAGTGTTAGTGATACAACATAAGGTTTATTTTATACACTACTCACTCTTTTACTCGACAATGCGCGTAGAGGCTTGTAGTAATTCTAATACCTTTATTTTCTTTGCTAATCTTACATAAATTTGCAACATGAAATATCATTTTATTTGTCTATAAAGCGTAAACTTTTTCGAGGGGCACATGCATAATTGCATATACCTTGATTATTGATAAAAATTAGTTCTCTTCAGTACAACTATGTGGGTAAGATAATATAACCAGAATCTTGCCACTTTTGCTGTCATATACTATTTTTAATCTAATGGAGAAGTAGTACTTTTAAAAAGTGGGTTTCTTGCCACACTGAATCGATTGGAAAAATTTCACTCTCCACTCCCTCACCTTGTTGGGGAGTTAGCCTTTTTCAATTATGTGTTCTTACTTCTTAGAAAGTTTTGCTTGCATGGTTCAATGCAAAAAGCCAACCACTATTGCCTGTGGTAGTCTTTCACTATCAAAGGGAAGTTTCCAATTGTTGATTGTTGTTAAATTTGGCATTATTGAACTTGGAGTTAATTCATTTTCCTCCCAAGTTGGGCGAACAAAATTTAAATCCGAATATATTTGGTTTATCTGAGCTTGGTTTGATTTTGACATGCTGGCCCGCAATGGGATGAGCTAACTTGATGTTCTAATATCTAATTTTTTATTAAAATATTATTAATTAATTTATATAATATATAAATAATTTATATGATATGTAAAATTTTAACGTGTTAAAAACTTTTTTTAAACAAATTTAAACAATTTGAACTAACAAGTCAGCCCACTCAATCCACAGCTCGTAAATGGTCAAGTTGGATTAGTTTTTTACTAACTTGTAGTACTTTTGACCTAGTCGAACCAAACCCAAAATTAAATTGGCCTGTAAGGAACTGGTGGATTGAGTTGGCCTGAATTGAAGCCTTTACTCTCGACTCTGTTGCATATTTGCAATTCGAGTGTAAGAGTTTTTAAAGAAAACCACATGTCCCTGAAACACTTGGGGTTACTTTTTGTTATGTTTGGGAGTTTTAAAAAGGATGAAAGAAAGTAGTTCATGATGGAATGGAATAAAAAGATAAGAAATGGAATAGAATATAACATGATACTTCATTATTTGGATGTTTAATGAGATAGGAGAATCGATTACTCAAGTCATTCCTTCCTCGACCTTTCAAATTGGAGGGACAAATTGGAGATTTTGAGTGACAAAGGAGAAATAACTCCCAAACACACTTTCATTAAATTTAGTTATTTTATTCCATATCATTCCCTCCATTGCCATCCTACCAAACACAGCATTAATTTTGTATGAAGTGTTGTCCCCATTTTCTTCTTTTCAGGACGTTTCTCTTATTAGGTTGTCTTTTTGTTTGTGGAAACATTTACACAATGCACTAAGAGCCAAATGTTTGGGCTAATCATATAAGCACTATACTTAGCTTCTAGCTCAATATCTTGTAAAAGCATCACGTTTGCAATGGCCTCATATATTTAAGAAGAAGAAAGAGAGTTCCTGCAGCTCTTTTTCTTTTCTATTTCGGTTCTCTTTTAAGGATGTTGGTTTATAAACATGGGGTTTACACTATGAGTTCCTGCATTTGTTGCTGAAGGATGTATCATGAATTTGGCCTAGGCCAGTGATAATGACATGCCTAGAACAGTTACTTGTGGCTCTAATGGGGCTGATTTTCGGGCCAGGACATTAGCTAATTTACAGTTCAATTGGAGCCTTTCTGTAATTTTGATATTTCTTAGAAAATGTACCATTACAGAATGGTTGACTGAACTGAATATCAAAGACTTCGCAGTAAAGTTGCAGACTCCACTATGACCAACGAAGATTTCAAGCGGCCAATTCACAGTCTACCACTGTTTGTTAAACAAGCAGGAAATGTATGCATTTTGCAGGTCTCATGAGTATACATGAGACTTGAAATTGTGCAATACAACAACCAAGAGTATTTTATACTAGCCCAGATTTACATAGATGCTGTATCCAACCATCTGTTGGATTTTGTAACTTGTGACAATAACTTCAACAAAGTTAACACCTATATAATGCTGGTACCGTTAATATGTATCAAGCTACTGGTCTTCTGTGGTAGTTTCTTTCGATAAATGCAACAAGCTTGCTATCTCCAGATCTTATTAATTACTTTAGAAATCCCCTTAAAGTGACCTATTTCAATCAGGGGGAATACTGATCTCGGACTCTATCAATCATAAGAAATGTTCCCCATATGCATCATTTCTGCTTCTGTATGTTCCATCGATAACAAAAACTTAAAGTTACGTTTGGTGTATCGTATAAAGAAGATATGATAGTATAAGTTAATACTATCAAGTCTTATTCAATGTTTGGTACATTCAACTGATAGTATAATGAAATCAAGTCAAGTCATTTTATCTTATTCTAAGGTGATAACTCTATCCCCTCCCCTAGTACATGATAAGACATGATAGAATTTCTATTCTAATCATATCCTTAATTTCATTTTTATCACTTCTCTCCCTTGCGCCACCACTACCACCACCACCATCACCACCTCCACCACCACCGCCATCACCACCACCTCCACCACCACCACCACCACCACCGCCATCACCACCACTACCACCACCACCACCACCACCACCACCACCGCCGCCATCACCACCGCCGCACCCACCACCACTACCACTGCACCACCGCCGCCACCACCGCCGCCACCATCGGCCTCGCGTCGCCACCACCACCATCACCACCACCGCCGCCGCCATTACCGCCACCATCACCATCGCCACGCCACCACCGCACCGCCACCACCACCACCGCCACCACCACCACCGCCACCGCCACCGCCACCACCACCACCACCTTCACCACCGCCGCCACCACCACAAACACCGTGATCACCATCACCACTACCGCCACCACCGCCACCGCCATGCCACCACCACCACCACCACTACCACCACTATCACCACCTCCACCACCACCACCACTATCACCAACTCCACCACCGCCGCCACCACCGCTTGCCGCCGCCACCACCGCCTACCGCCACCACCGCCACCCCTATTGCCACCACCGCCGCCGCCACACTACCATCACCACCACCACCACCACCATCACCACCACTATAAAGTTTTTTTATTATTGTTTTTTAATTATTTTAATTTTTATCTAAATGATATTTTAGTCTTAAAAAAATTATACAATCAGCTAATTTATTCTTTTGTTATCAAACAAAAGATAAGATTATGTCTTATCCTATTAATTATACTATCATATCTTATACGATCCTATCATCTTATCTTATACTATACTATCATGTGCATCAAACATAACCTAAGGTGTTTCTTCTGATCTCTTGTAAGCAAATGACTTTTCAGTTTTCCGTATTGAAATGTAAATGCAAAGAAAATTTGGCTGTTTCATAATAATCACGAAGCCCATTGAAGTTGATTTCTTATTTAGGCTACATACTTGTACCAAACTCTCAATAGGCCAATCTTCAAGTCTTCCAAAAGGGTATTATGTTCATTTTTCCATACCAGGTCCATATTAAACATAGAGCCCACCAAGTTTTGAAGTCTAAAGCCAGACAGCATTGTGCACGATTCTTTCTCTTCAAATAAAAATTCATATAGTAGCATTCAGATACCCAAAAACAGTTTAGTTCTACATCATATCAAGAATTAAAAAAAGATACAACTAGTTTTCTGATATATATATATATATGAATCAACTGATGAAGTTTATGAAATTCTCACTCAGCCTCTTCCACAGATGCTTCAATTCGAAGAAGAACGAATCCTACTGCAACCCCAACAAGAACAAGCGCATTCATGATGCCTGCAATCTGGAAAATCTCACCTGCAGCATTACATGTTGAAGAGGCTGCCCCTCCACCTGTGCCCTTGCCCTTAGATGGATATTTCAAGGAGCTTACCACCTTTGCAAAGGACTGCTCGGTGCACACAGGAAGGCCTAGTGAGGTCACACTGTTCTGAGCCTTCAACCCACCAAAAGAATTCAGCCCTCTGATAAAGTGCACATTACTCTTCCTACTCCTTGAGCTGCCAACACTGGAGCTGCTCACAACAGTGATTGTGGCCCTGATTGTTGCGGAGGCTGTGGCCATTATTTTCTGAAATGAGAAGATATTAGCAAAATGATGAATTAGACACACTTGATGCCAGAGAAGATTGCTTTAGTAAACAAGGAAAAGAGATACAAGCCAAATAATATTGTTGTTAGTGCTAGGAGTAAATCTTTTTTGTGGTGGAGCTGGAACAGCTTTTCTATAGCCTGTGATGTGCCTCTTGAAGTACAGAGGCTACAGGCGGCAAGAGACTTTGTATTGGGACTGACAGCAAGAAAAGGATAAGATAGGAAGAGTATGGTTGGTTGAGAAATAAAAATAATAGCTTATTGATTATGTGGCGTACAACTTTACGTGGATGCTGGCCAACAATACAAATATACAATTGAAACCCCGTCATCTTGCTAGTTATATTCACTTTTTTTTTCTCTCTTTTTTTTGTAGACGTTAAGTTCACTCATTTAAATCACCTTTATTCCGCTTACATTTTGGTAGGAGTATTCAAAATTAAATCAATTTAATTAAAATTAAAACAATTAGATTGAATAATCAAGAACCAAATAAATTTATAAACTGAAAAAATTAATTAGATTAGATTAAATTTTAGATCTAAATTTGAAAAACGATTCAATTAATCAAAATTATATATATATTTTTTAACATAATATTTTGCTTAAATTTTTTTATGAAACTTATATTTATTTTAAACTTTTACTATTATTTTTCAAATCAAACTTAATTAATTCTTTTGATTTAGACATTTATGGTAGGATTAACAATTAATATAAATAAATTTATAATTTAGATTTATATTTTAGTGAATTAGATTTAACTTATATTTGTTGTATTTTGATGAATTATTCTAAACTTATATTTAATATATTTTAATGAATTTAGATTTTCATATTTTGATGAATTTATATATAAAAAAATATAACAAAAAATTGAAAAATTAATATAATCTAAATTGATTTAGATTGGATTAAATTGAATTGAATTTGCATTTTAAATTAAATCGATCAAATGATAAAATAAAAAAAATTGATTAAATTAGATTAAATGACTTTTTTCTTTAAAATTAATTTAATTCAATATGCAAACATCCCTACTTGTTAGCTGAGACTTCCCCCGAATATGAGTGACATAATAGCTAAATTTAATTAATGTAATTTTATTCCCTCTCCCTAAAATACTTGCTAGTCAAAAATCAAATTGGTTCACCAATTTCATATACAAATAAAAATAGCTGTAAAAGTTGGACATCCGCCTAATTGCCCTAGAAAATCTGTGACCTAACCCGTCAGATTTTCTTTTCTCAATATTATTTGGCTATTTTTTTTTTTTTGTTCAGACTAGTACCTGATCATTTGAACGAGTCCATACAACTAAGATAAAAACTAAGTTTAACGTTTACGGGGGGAAAAGAAAATCTTTCGAAATAGTTTTTTGATTAGGTCTCTGCCTTCCCCCTATAAGGCCTATACATGACAATTGACATTCTAACAGGAAGTATTGGAGTAACTTATCATTTTTCCGTTATTTTACCAAGAGCAAAACTAAATTAAGAAAATTTGACCAACTAGTAGCAAACAAAATACGTCGCACTCAAGTCGAAAATCAGTGTTCCATAGCCCAATCTAGAGACGGTAGCAAAAACTAAACCAACGAGAGAGTTGCAATGAATATCCATGTTAATCAATGTAATCTTCATAAATTGCTGTGGACTATTGTAATCTTCCAATGTAGTACTAGACATAAGGTTAAGCAGCAGCATGAGCTTGATGGTTGAGCAATGAAGGATGGATCATTAAATTGATAAGATGTGGCGTGCCACCACACCATGTTACCGAAGGTCACATTGCCACGAAAGAAAGCATTTCATGAGATAATTAAAAACTAAAAATAATGGCCATAAATTTGACTTTATTTTGTCTGCTTCTCTTTTAGAATTCAATGGACTTAACATTCTGACCCATAATGCAGCCATAAGCCTGTTCTAAGAAATGTTAAAGAAATAAAGTTATACCGTTACCATTAACTATAATTTTTTATTTAATAATAAAAGCTTCATCCAACACACAGCCTTAGCATCCTGACCCATAATGCTTGTAATGGCCGTAACATTGCCCATAAAGAAAGCATTTCGTGAGATAATTAAAATTTAAAAATAATGGCCACAATTTTCACTTTATTTTGACAGCGTCTCTCTTAAGTTTTAATGGGCTTAACATCCTGACCATGTTTGTAATAACTGCGGCCACTCATGCCTGATGCGACTCTAAGAAATGTTAATGAAAAAAAGTTATACCCTTATCATTAACTATAACTTTTGATTTAATGATAAAAAACTTAATCTAATAAAAAGATATAGCAGCAATTCCAATATAAAAGCAAGGCGAATCTAAGTGGCTTCCAAACCCAATGTGTCTGAAAAAGTGTTTGATACACATCAGTATAGCGTACATCACCTTACATTTATAAGAGGTGATAAAATCAGAGTATATATATGTATATAAAAAATAAGATGAGATCATTTATAATTATATAATAAAAATTATATAAATTTGAGATAATGTGTATATAAATGTGTGTAAGTAACATTATAATTGAGTCAGAGAAATCTTTGGTTTCGAGTAGCAAATACTCACGTATAATGATTCTCAGATAATTGGTCTTAGTTTTTTTAACCTTTCATTAATGCCCAACACTCAGATTTATAGTTAAGGGCAAATGATAGATGTTGGGGATAGATGAGAGCATTAAATGCTCTTTAATATAGCCGTTGAACATGTTTTAACTCTTTTGCAGATAATAAGCTTAATCGGTTACCCAAGCTTCCTAATCGGTTAGGAGTTAATTAAACCCAATACAAAAGCTTCTGTTTTAGTGAATAACCGATTAGGGCCATATCCTAATCGGTTAGGCCTTGTTTTCAAATGAATACGAATGCCTCTGTTAAGGCAAATAACCGATTAGACTAAGTCTCTAATCAGTTAGGTCTTAAAAAAATTGGTTTCTGTGAAAGTGAATAACCGATTAGGGTCATATCCTAATCAGTTAGGACTTAAGTAAATTGGCTTCTGTGAAGGCAGCTAATCAGTTAGGGTCATGTTCTAATCGGTTGGGAATTAAATGAATTTGCTTCAGTTTAAGCGAATAACTGATTAGGGCTATATCTTAATCGATTAGGCCCTGTTCGGAAACAAAAGGAAATGCTTCTGTTCAATCAAGTCATCGATTAAACAAAGCACTTAATCGGTTAGGCATTAAAAGGATAAAGAAGCAATGCTCTGACTTGTCAATCTAACTGATTAGGAGCTACTCCTAACCGATTAGGGGCCTTAGAAATTGGCCCCTGATAGGACAAATAACAGGTTACATTCTTTGCCTAATTGGATAGTTCTTTTAAAACACAAAATGACACGTTTCTGTTTTGCCTCTTAATCTGTTAGGTGAGCAGTGATAAATTGTTATTGACTTGAAAAGGCGACAAGATTTCCAAGAAGTTTTTTAGAAAAGCTTTTCAACCTTACTAAAAACCATTTGTTCAAACTATGATTTTCATGAATGAAAAGTATGATTTTGCAAAGCCATTTGAAGAAAGCCAAATAATGAGCTTAGAGTGAATCCTAAAATACCTTTACACAAGATCTAAGACCTATATGCCAATCTTTGAGTTTCTTGGGACTTGATCATCGTGTTTTCATTTCTTTCTTGTTTGTTGTCATCAAAACCATTTGCATTTAGTCAATGTCAATCACACTCTTCCCTTTTTTGATGATGACAAACAGTTATTGAGAAAAGGTTAGTTCAAAGAATAATTGGAATTCATAATAGGATTTAGAGACTTACTCCCCCTCTTTTGTTCAAGAGGTGATTTAATCAGAGATGCACAGCTCCTCCTTTTTTTTGAAATTCCAAGACCATTAAAAGAAAAAACTTCTAATAATTTTACATTCTTTTCTCAATAAAGAGCCTATATCCTTCTACCCATTTTGTCATTATCAAAAAAATGTGGAACAAATAACCAGTAATGAGCTAGCCAAGAGCCTAAACATGTTACTTTAAATCCTGTTAAGACACGTTCAAGATATACGATACTATCCAAAAAAAAAAATAGTTAAGTCACATTTAAACATTTCCAAGATGTCAATTCAAAATATTTGAGTCATAACTAAACATAATATCCAAAACATTGGTGCAAGCAATGTAAATAAGTTCAGAACTATTGCTATAACTGAAATAGGAACTTCATGCCTAAGCCCCATGATCCTTTGGTGCTGGGTAGCGACGCTCGAGCCTATCCAAGCGATCCTTCATAGCACTTAAGCTATCAAAGATGACTGTGTTGCTGTGCTCCTAATAAGTTCTAAGATCCACAATGGTAGCAAGAATGCGTGCTTCAATTGTTGCTTCTGGGATACTGCTTGTTGTTAGTGCCTCTTCCATAGGAAAATCATCTGGAGCAGTAGGAATTTCTTCTTGTGGTGCTACTGCCACACGTCCATGACCATAAATCCATTTGTCATTTACTTTTTTCACTTGCATTCAATTGAGAGAGGCAAGTCCAAATTTGTGGGGACCTATAGTATTCACGATTCCATCATCCCCTAGGGGGACCTTATATTGGTCTAGAATTCGAGCAACCAATAGGGTATAAGGAAGATCCATAACTGCCTTTGCTTTAGTTTTCATCATGCAATGCATGATGTAATAAGTCCAGTTAATCTTCACACGTATTTTAAGTGCCCATATCAAGAAAATGTCTTCTTCTTCAATCAAGGCATAGTTGCTCGCCCTTGGTACTAGGATATGTGTGACTATGAAGTGAAGAAGACAATCCTGTAAGTTCAGAACACCAGCAGTAAATGATCCTTTTGGCACTTGAGTTCCTGGTTGAAGCATATTTGCTACTGCTTGATCTCGATCAAAATCCTCCCAAGAATTGTGATTTTCCACAAGGAGTTTGTCTCCAGAATAGGTGAGACCAAATATGGTAGTCCACTGACTTGGTTGCACAACGATTCTATGTTTTTTAAACTTAGAAACTAAATTTTCACCAACAATATTTAAATTGAATAAGTAAACTTTGGTGGGTTCAAGATAGAAGTACCCAGGGTTGGTGGTGAAAAGAGTTTTCAACCCATGGAATTCTAAGAGCTCTGTGAGATATGTGATTTATTCTCTGACGAAGAAGTCTCAGTCCATGTACTTGGGTTGAATGAGACGTCGCGCATGAAAGTGCAGTGTGTATGCATTCATTTGATCCCTGTGGGAGAAATACCTTCCAATATTGAGGCTAATTGAAAAATCTCAGTTAGGAGGTGAAGTGGATGGTGGCAGAGGTACAATGGGGGTTTTTGGTGTGAGAGTGTTTAGGGTGAGAAGAACTGCTTACCATGGTTGAAGAATGGAGGCCAGGGCACGGTTGAGGAGGGAGAAGTGAAAGGGAAGGTGAAAAATTTGGAGGAGAAGGGAAGTTTTAATCAGTGGAAAGTAGTGGAAAGTGATGGAAAATGATGGAAAAAGTATTTGAATGGTGGATTTTGGTTGGATTTGTAGAGGGTGTAAGTGGAGAGGAGTGGGTGTTTGAGGGAAAAAGAAGAATGTGAGGATGGAGGTATGAAAGCCGTCGTGAAAATGAAAGTGGAGGCTACTGCTTTTGTGTTTTGAGGAGTATGTTAATTGATTAAGGGGTTGGGGTTAACCGATTAAAGCATATTGGGAGTGAAAGGGGAGCTCACGGTTTGGGCAAATAACCGATTAGAGGGTTCAGTCTAACTGGTTAGCTTTGTATGAAATTTAAAATATGAAGCCTTGTGAGCTGAAATAACTGGTTATATAGTTGTCCTAACCGGTTATTGAGCTATGGCAGAGAGCATATTTTTTTTTATCAACCAAATTTCCAAGCCCCAAATAATAGATTCTTTTCCTTTTCTAATAGATTATTGCACTTCCAAAGCTGCTATTCTTCAAGAAATTAGACTTTTCATCACCAAACTGTTCCAACTTAACTTGATTTCACTTTTATCAACATTTAATCACTATGGAGGCATCCCAAACACAAAATTTTCTTCTTTAAGTGATTAAGAAATAATTTTCTTCAGCAGGAGCCTGATTAGGGGAAGATGAGGGACTTAAGCATGGATCAAGCACCTGCAAAACAGAATAAGGGGACACTCTAACGCTCAAGTCAGTATTGGATTCAAAAGTGATTAAACTTATTAAAATTACTCAACAAAACAACAATATTATGTAGTAGAATTGCAAGTTAGGCATTAGAAAAGATTAATTATGTAGCAAAGATAACCAATTTATCAACAAATGGCCAATTTGTGCAGAATTAAATACAAGACTGATCTAATATTCCAAGTTCAATTCTTATATAGAAGAATGCTTCTTTGTTTAATGGTTTGGTAAAAATATCAGCTAGTTGCTTAGTGGTTTCCATAAATTCAAGGATGTAATCACCTTTTTGAACATAATCTCTTATAAAGTGATGCCTAATTTCAATGTGTTTTGTTCTTGAGTGCAAAATAGGATTTTTTTGACAAGTTGATTGTACTAGTGTTATCACACCTTATAGGGATGTGATCCAGCTATAGACCATAGTCTAGAAGTTGTTGTTTCATCCAAAGGATTTGTGCATAATAACTTCCAGCTGCAATATATTCAGCTTCATCTATAGACAATGCCACACTATTTTGTTTCTTGCTATGCCAAGAAACTAGTGAGCTTCCAAGTAAGTGACATGTCCCACTAGTGCTTTTCTGATCTATTTTACATCCAACAAAGTCAGAATCGAAATAACCAACTAGGTTACAAGAGGCACCCTTAGGGTACCACAAACCCATTTGTGAAGTACTGATAAGATATTTCATAATTTGTTTTACAGCACTTATGTGTGATTCTTTAGGATTAACTTGATATTTAGCACAAATGCATGCACTCACTAAACATGATATCCGACCTACTAGCTGTAAGATAAAGAAGTGAGCTAATCATACTTCTATATTTCGTGATTTCTACAGATTTACCTTCTTCATCCTTGTCCAAGTAACAAGAGGTGCCCATTGGTGTAGCCACATGCTTGGCACCTTCCATTCCAAACTTCTTGAGTAACTCCTTGCAATATTTGGACTGACTTATGAAAGTCTCATCCTTCGTTTGCTTGATTTGGAGACCAAGGAAGAAGTTTAGCTCACCCATCATGGACATCTCAAACTTACTTTGCATAATATTAGTAAATTCTTTACAAAGAGAGTTGTTAGTGACACCAAATATTATATCATCAACATAAATCTGAACAAGAAGAATGTCACGCTTTTTATGCTTGATAAAGAAAGTAGTGTCAACCTTTCCCCTAGAGAAGCCATTTTCTAAAAGAAATTTGCTCAACCTTTCATACTAAGCTCTAGGAGCTTGTTTTAAGCCATACAAGGCCTTTTTCAGTTTAAAAACATGGTTGGCATTTCAAAATCCTCAAAATCAGGAGGTTGTTCCACATACACTTCTTCTTATATAAAAATATTTAAAAAAGTATTTTTAACATCTATTTGATAAAGCTTGAAATCCATGATGCATGCATATGCAAGTAACATTCTAATGGCCTCTAATCTTGCTACGGGAGCATAAGTTTCTTCATAGTCTATGCCTTCTTCTTGATTATAACCCTTAGCTATAAGACTAGCTTTGTTTCTTATTATTAAGCCTGTTTCATTAAGTTTTTTTCCTAAAGACCCATTTGGTGCCAATTATAGGATGATCATTGGGCATTGGAACTAATTCCCAAACTTGATTTCTCTCAAATTGATTTAGTTTATCTTGCATGGCCAAGATCTAATGTTCATCATTAATGGCCTCATTTATGTCTTTAGGTTCAACTTGAGAGACAAAAGCCAAGTGATTACATGCATCTCTAAGAGAGTTTCGAGTGATTACCCCTTTTGATACATCACCTATCACCTTGTCGAGAGGATGATATCTTGATGTCCTCCATTCTTTGAGTAGATACATGATTTCTGAATGCTCTTGCCATGAGTGGTCAAGGGGTCTTTCTTCGTACTTCTTGGACTCTTTCTCTTGATTCTCCAAGTGTATAATTTCTGCAACATCATCAACAAGCTCTTTTCTGGGCTCATTTGGGTTAGTTTCATCAAAAGCAACATGTATAGACTCTTCTATGGTCATAGTTCATTTATTATAAACTCTAAAGGCCTTACTATGTATAGAATAGCCAATAAAAATTCCCTCATCAGATTTTGCATCAAACTTCCCTAAGTTATCCTTTCCATTATTCAAAACAAAGCATTTACATCCAAAGACATGAAAATGTGAAACATTTGACTTCTTTCCCTTGTACAATTCATACAGGGTTTTCTTTAAAATTGGCCTTATTAGGGCTCTATTCATAACATAACAAGCGGTGTTAACCGCATCCACCCAAAAGTACTTAGGAAGGTTGGCCTCATTGAGCATAGTTCTTATCATTTCCTCTAAAGATCGATTTTTCCTTTCTACAACACCATTTTGTTGTGGTATTCTAGGGGCAGAAAAATTATGCTCAATGCCATGTTCATCACAAAAGGTTTCAAATTCATGATTTTCAAATTTACCACCATGATCACTTCTTATGGATGCAATACAAAAATATTTTTCGTTTTGAATAACTTTGACAAGTTTTTTGAATAATTGAAAAACATCATTTTTGTGAGACAAGAATAATGTCCATGTAAACCTAGAAAAATTATCCACAATCACTAATGCATAGTAATTTCTATCAAAGCTCATAGTTCTAGAGGGACCAAAAAGATTCATGTGCAACATTTGTAAAGGTCTAGAAGTTGAAACTACATTTTTAGTTTTAAAAGAGACCTTTACTTGTTTTTCCTTTTGACATGCATTACAAAGTTTGTCTTTTTCAAATTTGAGCTTTGGAAAATCAATTACTAGTTCTTTAGAAACCAATTTGTTTAAGTGATCCATGTGAATATGAGCAATTCTTCTATGCCATAATCATGAATCATTTTCTTTACTCATAAAGCATTTAGCATCATTTAAGGAAATGTCATCAAGGCTAATCATGTATATATTATTGACCCTATGACCAACAAACTTAACATACTTATCATCTTTAGCCTCAATTATGCAACAATTAGAATTAAATATTACTTTATTCCCCTTATCACATAGTTGGCTAATGCTAAGCAAGTTATGTTTGAGTCCTTCAACAAGCAAAACATTATCAATAAATGAAGAAGGGTTCTTACCAACTTTACCAACTCCAAGGATCTTCCCTTTGTTGATGTCACCATATGTCACATGACCACTCTTCTTGGGGACAAGGAAGGAAAACTTGGAGCCATCACCAGTTATATGCTTGGAACAACCACTATCAAGATACCAACTTGAGCTTTTGGTATTCAAGTACACCTACAACACACATTCAAGTTTTAACATTTGGTACCCAAATTGTCTTGGGTCCTTGTGTGTTAGAGTTAGGCAAGATGCCCTTAGGAACCCAAACCTTTTTAGTTCCAATCTTGGTGTTAATGTTCTTTCTAACATTACATATGGATGCACTGTGCAATTTCCTCCCACAATGAAAGTATTTGATAAAGGGACTACTTGAAGCATTTGTGGAAACAAAGAAATTTTTGTAAGATTTTTGTTGGTTATTGGGATTATACCCCAAATCGAATTTTTGAAAAACACATTTTTGTTTCCCTAACAACACATTCAAGTTATTTCTTCCAATGGTAAATTTTTTAAGAATGTTGTTTAAATCTTCAATTTCTTTTTCAAATACTTTGCATGATGAGCAAGATAAGGGTTTATCATATGAGGAGCAAGTCATGCATAATGAGTTAGCATCAATAAGTCCTAAAGTTTCATTTTCAATCTTAAGCTCATTAATCTCCTTATTTAAAATAGAAACTTTGTTTACCAATAAGGAGATTGTTTTATTTGAAGATAAATCTATTTTTGTGAGCCTCATAGATTCATCATGCAATTCTTAAAAAGTATATTGTAATTCATTATAAGAAGGTGAAGAATCTAAGTTAGAGGATGTTACCTCGGTCTCGCTATCTTCATTTTCTTTTCTTTGAGCCATGAGACAAAGATGAGCTTCTTCATTCTCCGAGCTATCAGAAGAACTCATGTCATTGTCCTCCTATGCTATATATGATCTCCTTCCTTTCTTTTCTTTGGAAGGTCTTTTATCAAACTTCTCCATCTTCTTATGATACACGGGACACTCCATTTTCATGTGCCTCAGTTTTTCACATTCATAACATTTTGGAGAAGTTGATGATCCTTCTCCTTTGTGGTAGGCTTTCTTTTGAGGGAAGGGTAGCCTTCTTTGGAATCGCTTCTTCTTTAAGAATCTTCCAAACTTCCTCACAAGGAGACTAAGATTCTCCCCATTTAGCTCAAGATTTTCTGCATCTTCTTCACCATCTTCATCATCCTCTTCAATTGTAGAAGAGGTGGCTTTAAGTGCAATCCCCTTTTTTCTTCTTATCATGCTCTTCATTTTGATTGAGCCTATTTGGCTCCAACTCATGTTCTTGAAACTTCGCAAATAAGGTGGCTAGCATCATTGCTAATAGATTCCTTGATTCCGTAATAGTCGTCACCTTTGGTTGCCAATTCATACTCATACATCTCAAGATTTTAGTAATAAGGTCCTCGTTAGGGAAAGTCTTTCCTAATGAAGCAAGATGATTAATGATATGGGTAAATCTCTTTTACATTTCTTGGATACTCTCTCCTTGGTTCATTCTAAACAATTCATATTCATGAGTGAGAGTGTTTATTCTTGATCTCTTTACCTCGCTTGTGCCCCCATGAGTTACTTGAAGGGTATCCTACATTTCTTGGGCGGTCTTACAATTTGACTCCCTAAAGAATTCATCACACCCCAAAGATATGGTAATGATGTTCTTGGCTCTCAAGTTATATTGAACCTTCTTTTTGTCCTCGTCGGTCCATTCACTTCTAGGTGTATTAGTTCTTACACCATTTATAGTACGTATGGGGACAAAAGCACCATTTTCAACGGCGTCCCATATATCTAAATCAATAGTTTCAATAAAAATTTTCATCATTTTTTCCAATATGTATAACTATCTCATTGAAAAAGGGAGGTCTATTTATAGAAGAACTTTCATTTTAAAAATCATTTGAAGCCATTTCTTCTCTTGAAGCTACTAAGCTCTTTACACAAGAGTCTAGCTCTGATACCACTTGTTACCAAGTGGCCTCAATTACTCAAGAGGGGGGTGAATTGAGTATATAAGACAAGTTCACAAATCTTTCGCAAAATTCTTGAATTCTATTTTTGTTGAAACTATATGATTAATAGAGATAAATGGATAGATGAGATGAACACTCTCACTTACAAATACAACAATCAAGCAAGATAGTATTCAAGCAAACTCTATAAAATAATGCATAATATTAAAGAATTGAGTTTAAAAGAACAAACACCAAGCTTTATCCTAGTTCAGCCACCAATTCACTTATGACTTACGTCCAGTCTTCAAGTAATCACTTGAGATTTTTCACTAAATTTCAAGCTTGAATCAGGTGCTTGTAACCTTTACAAATTGGAGCACTCAACACCACATTGGAATACCTCACCCTTTGTAGCTTGAACCTCTTCAAACAATGGATACCTCACCCTTACAATTTTGAGGGATACCTCACCCTCTCTATACAGATTATACAAAGATGTAGATGAATAGAAACTCTCTCAAAGAGTAGATGATAGAAACTCTCTCAAAGAGTAGATGATACAAATTGAAGCTTATGGATATTGAAGATTCAAACTTTCTAAGCTCAAAAATAGAGTATAATGAATATGATTATGGAAATACAAATTTATGCTTAATAATGATTCTCAGATAGTTGGTCTCAGTTTTTGTAACCTTTCATTAATGCCCAACACTTATATTTATAGTTAAGGGTAAATGATAGCCGTTGGGGGTAGATGAGAGCATTAAATGCTCTTTAATATAGCTGTTGAATGTGTTTTAACTCTTTCCAGATAACAAGCTTAATCGGTTACCCAAGCTTCATAATCGGTTAGGAGTTAATTAAACCCAATACAAAAGCTTCTGTTTTAGTGAATAACTGATTAGGGCTATATCCTAATCGGGTTAGGCCTTGTTTTCAAATGAGTACAAATGCCTCTGTTAAGGCAAATAACATATTAGACTAAGTCTCTAATCGGTTAGGTCTTAAGAAAATTAGTTTCTGTGAAAGTGAATAATCGATTAGGGCCATATCCTAATCGGTTAGGACTTAAGAAAATTGGCTTCTGTGAAGGCAGCTAATTGGTTAAGGCCATGTTCTAACCAGTTGGGAATTAAATGAATTGGCTTCAGTTTAAGCAAATAATCGATTAGGGCTATATCCTAATCGGTTAGGCCCTGTTTGGAAACAAAAGGAAATGCTTCTGTTTAATCAAGTAATCGATTAAACAAAGCATGTAGGCATTAAAAGGATAAAGAAGCAATGCTCTGACTTGTCAATCTAACTAATTAGGAGCTGCTCCTAACCAATTAGGGGCCTTAGAAATTGGCCCCTGACAGGACAAATAATAGGTTACATTCAAATAAGTTTTCCCGAATGGTTTAATATGTTAAGTTTTGATGATGACAAATACAAGACAAATAGAATGATGCTTATGCTTGATAGATGTGCTTAATGTGATTTATTATATCATGCATGATATGTACCTTATCTAGTTATATTTCACTTAATAATCATGCAATAAGATATATGTAACATTCATCATATAATATATCCAATAATGATTTATATGAGTTATAAATGAATTAATATTGGATTTGACCTTGCTTAAATGAAAATGTGCAATGTGTTCTATTGCATCCTACATAGAGCATATCTATTAATAATTGTTAAATGTCTTATTTGGATGTGTCTATGAAAGTTTTATATGCATGTTAAACTAACTAGAGTTATACATTTATAAATCATGCATATGAAGATATTGAATTATGATTTTGGACTAACTATGCTTGTTTAAGTAAGCAATACTTTGTAGGATAGTCCAAGTACCAAGAGTGAGTATTGCAACAAGAAAGCAAAAGATATCTATTAAGCTTAACACAAGAAGAATGTGATTAAACATATATCTTTGAAGATTTGTTTTGATAACACACATGATGGGAAGACTAAGTGTAAGATCTTTTAAGGATAGCTTTAGGACTTAGAGTCTCTCTATTCGAGGATCTCTTTGGATATCTCATAGTGCGTTAAGATAAAACAAAAATGCTTCCTTAAACTTATACCAAAACTGTGTTGATCTTGAAAATAACTTAAAAATGTTTAGTGTTTTTTGTTAAACTTTCTGGGATGTTTTTCAAATATTTATAACTATTTTTAAACAGAGGTATTCGAATAACCTTGAAGGTATTTGAATAACATCCTTCTAAACAACTTGTACAATGTGTTTAAAATAGAGGTATTCGAATACACTCTTGTGGTATTCGAATAACCTGCTTCTAAACTATTTTTTATAAGAAATGAAAACAGTGGTATTCGAATACCCCATGATGGTATTCGAATAACCCACGAGAATCTGTTTCGTATTTTGAATTCATACATAAACGTGTTAGCTTTTAATATCATATTAAATTCCTCCAACGGACATTTTCTTTCAGGCTCTATAAATAGAGACCGTGGGTCTCATCTGTTAGTAGCCCGACTATCTGTTTAATTTACGCTTGCTTTGAAAAATATGATTTATAATTTATGCCTATTTTCTATGCTCTTTTTGCTGAAACTTTGAGATCTCCTTTGAGAGCCTCTTAACACTTCAATTTGTATTATTTGCTCTGAGTGAGGGTTTCTCTTCATCTATATTTTTGTTCTTCTATATTAAGGGTGATGTATCCTTCAAGATTTGTATAAGGGTGAGGTATCCCTTCAAGGTTTGTATAAGGGTGAGGTATCCCTGTAGGCTGAGGTTTTAGCACAAGGGTAGAGTTTTCCTGTGTGTGAAAAGTGCTCTTTTATGTAACGGTTACAAGCACCTATTAAAGCTTGTATACATAGTGAAAAATCTCAGATTGTTTTCGAGGACTGGACGTAGACCACAAGTGGGTTAGTGGTCGAACCAGGATAAATATCGTGCTTGCTTCTTTCTTCTCAATCTCTTTATTTACGTAATTTTATATTATTGCACATTTATTTATTTGCTGTTCTTAAAGCTTTTATTCTTCATCTCGTAATTCCTTTTCTTTTATTTAATAACTTAAATATTTGTGTTTATTTTAAGAACATTTGGGAAAAGTTTTTCATACCCAATTCACCCCCCTCTTGAATAATGGTTGCCATGACTAACAAGTGGTATCAGAGTTTCGTGCTCTGGTGAAAGCTTAACCGCTTAGAGTTAAAGATCCTTGTTTGTTGGCAACCTTGAAAGTTTTTCAAAATGGAAGATTTTGAAATTAATAAACCACCATTCTTTGATGGTGTGCATTTTGTTTATTAAAAATCTAGAATAGAGTTTTATATGCAATCTATTGATTTGGATTTGTGGGATATTGTGCTAAAAAGATTTATTTGTAAACTAAAATAAACTTGGAATGCCTATGACAAGAAATATTTTTCTTTGAATATTAGAGCTATGCAAATATTGAGAGGTAGTTTGAATGATGATGCTTATAGTAAAATTAAAGTTGTTCTAGTGCCAAAGAAATTTTGGACACTCTTGATGCTAGTTATCTTGCTAACAATGATTTTGTGTATAAAGTTGTATATAGAAAGCAAGAAGAGCAAAAGCCATTAAAGGAAGCTTGTCATGAAAAATATCCTCAAAGAGATGCTCAAACTAATGAAGGGAGCCAAATGTCTCTTGGTGACGATGGTGCTCAATTTGAAGAAGAGGCAAAGCAAAACAAAATTGATAAGGAAGAAGGTGATTCCCTTAAAGAGCCAAGTGTGCTAGAAATTGAAACTACTTCCTATATGCCTAAAAAGGACTTTGAGGTAAATAATTCTAAACTAGATTATATTCCTTCCTACAATGAGTTACAATGTGCATATAATGAATTGTATGATGATTTGTTGAATTTAAAAAAGAAAAACTTATCTTGTTTGAAAAATATTTCCTTTATTGAAAATGAAATTGAGACTTTAAAAAATGAATATGCTTTTCTTAATGAGGAAATGCCTTTGAAATATGAAACCTCATCTTCTTGTGAAAAATGCATTAATTTAGAAAATCAAGTTGAGGACTTATCTTTCAAATTTTTCAAAGCTAATGATTCTAATTGCTTACATTCTATGCTTGTTAATGAAAATAAAATTAATGTTATTCCACATGAAAATTCAAGTAAAGCTTATGGTAAAAATAACATAGAATGTAATAACAAGAAAAGGCTTAAGTTTTTCAAAGATGATCTTCAAAAGACCAAGTCATCATTAAATTCAATTGTTTGTAATTTTTGTGGTCATCTAGGACATATTTCTCATTTATGCAATTATAGAAAAAATCATTATATGAGAAATTGTATGGTATGAGTTCTTAAAGATCCTAAATGCCCTAGTACTAATATTGAAGGACTCAAGATGAAGTGGGTACTAAAATGTCCTCCTAGTATTTCAATTATGCAGAACATTTCTCAAAATGATGGACAAATTGGTCAAAAGAAAGAGGAATCATCAAAGAGAATGCTTCCAAAGTCTAATGGTAGAAACTTTGGTCAAAGAAGGAAGATGGCTTCAACTAAAGCTTATCAAGTACAAAATGTAGAACTTGTAAAGTTCAACACTCCAAAAGAGAAGCAATGGATAAGAAAAAGTATTTCCTTGATTACTAAGACTAAGGTATCAAAAGCTTTTACCTCTTATGCACACTCACATGCAAAGTCAATAAATTTGAGATATATTCCTTGTAGGCCTTAAGTGATTAATAGAATTATGTGTACTTGATAAAATTTGAATATTATGTTCAGCACATGACTATGTTCACTCTTATTGTACCATAGTTCATTAATTTCTTATTTATCTTGGTACATAAAGTTCTACAATGCTTATGTATGCTTCTTGTGCTTTAAATTGTCTATATATATCATGAAATTAAGCATGTTATTGGCTATGTGCTTAATGGTAATTAGTTATTTAATTTATTGTGCTCAGCTTACATTTGATAAAAAAAAATTGATCCTTATGAGAGCATAATGGATTAATAGTCAAAAACTAACACACAAGGACCCAAGAAAATTTAGGTACCAAAAGTCAAAAATTGAAGTGTGTTGTAGGTGTGCTTGAAGGCCAAGAACTCACATTGGCATCTTGAAAGTGGCTGCTCCAAGTACAAAGACCAAAAATAATTTTAACCTTTTTTTTCTGTGTTTCCAAGAAGCTTGGACTTGCAAATTTTGGATAAGTGAAAACTTGTATTATGTTTTTCTAGCTTTATGTCTTGAAAATCTTTCTGCATGGTAATATGCTAGATAAAGTATGCTCCTTGCTTGAAATGATATGTCTAATGAGAATATCCTTGATCTTGAGTTTTTAATCAATCATACATATAATTGAATATTTGTGTATATTCCTTTATCATTGATTCATTACTCTTGAATTATTATTGACTTGAGCGTCGGAGTTATCCCGAAATCGTTTTTGCAGGTCCTCTATTAAAAGGTAAGTTTTCGTCTCTCAAAATGCAAATCCTGGACATAATATATATGATTTCTTGTTTAAGTTATTCAAATACTTCCCTATGGTATTCGAATACCATTGCTTTATATGTGTAAATATGTGGTTTTCTGATAGGCCTATTCGAATAGACCTATGCCTATTCGAATACCATACATCAGTACAGTATTCCTATGTTTTTATAAGCTGGTGTATTCGAATAACTAAGTAGTTATTCGAATAACCTGAGGCTTATCAATATTAGTGTTTCTCACATGCCTCTGGAGTATTCGAATACCTTGGAAGCTATTCGAATACTTGCTATTGTCTTGCTTATTTATTTATTTATTTTTTGTTTGTGGGCATTCGAATATAGGAATAAGTATAGCAGCCAAGCCAAACTGGCCTATCTATTCGAATAACTGGGAAGTTATTTGAATACCTTCTATCAGAAGGGTGCGTCCTTTGGTCTTTCCCAACTGTTTTATTCGAATACATCTCATGGTATTCGAATAAAATCTATTAAAGGCCACAACGCTCGGCTTTCCTTGCTCATCTATTCGAATAAAACCCTTTTTATTCAAATAAACACAAATTATTTGAAAGGTTCTACTACATTTGTTGCTGTATATTTTGCATAGCATTAATAATCAATATATGCTAAATTCTTCATTTGTTTTGTCTGATAATATGCACTTTATGATATGTATACTTAACCAAATGTAATTGGTTAATATTTTGATGATTATATGTACTTAGCTAAATTGATCAATGAAATGAAATATCTTTTATCCTTGTAAACTCATTTGTTGTTTTATTATTTTGAATGCTTATTTGCTTATGAGTTTGGCATAATGACTAACCTCTATGGATCCAAAATTGATGGATACCAAAGAAAGTACTTTGAATTATTTTGTAGGGTGTCAACTACCTCAAGCAAGCATTTAAATGGAATAAGTTCATTCATCTTGAGGATAGTAAAGTTTAAAATGATTCAACTTTTAAAAGGGGTGTAAAGAATTTCTATTTCCTCATGAAAACTTGAAGCTTGGAAGTTGGTGGAAGTTGGAGCCACCTACAAAAACTCAAAGAGTACACTTTTGGTGATATCAATCCTTATTTATGTTTTAAATTTGATATCATATGATATTTGGAGAAGTAGAGAGTTATGTTATACCTTTACATGCCTTACATGACAATTATTTGCTTAAAAATGCCTAAATAAGTTTTGATGATGATCATATGTCTCTTGATAAACTTGAATCATGCCTTAAAATGCTTACACTATTTTTTTGGATTAAAGTGCATATGTGATTCATGCATTCTTGTTAGAGCTAATATTGCATGGTTGATAATGTGATACATGCTTTACATTATATATCAATCTAAATTATGCTTATAAGTGGACTTACATGATATTTTATGCTAACTTATGTTTTAGAGGACTTTTAAAGTTAGCTTTGCAAGTCTCTCTATGTATTTCAAATATAGCCATCAGATTTTGTACACACAAGCATATATGGACAAATGAGAAAAGTTGAATGGAATTCAAATGAAGAGGAAGACAAAGAAGACTTTCTTCTAGTGCAATGGAATGAAAAATTCAAAGGAAGAAAGCTCAAAGGTAAAGGATCGATAAAGAAGGATCATCATTCTTTATCTATCTCAATAAGTGTCTCTATCTCTAAGCTATTGTGATACTTTATATGATATGGATTATATGATACTTGTTGATAAATTGATCTTAAAATGATTACATGTTTTCCTTACATGAGAAGTATACTTAACTTTGACAAAGTTCCTAATTTGATATTAACTTGTTAATTTGTCATTGCATTTAGGGTGGATAATATTAGTTCTATACATGCTTTGATCCCTATAGCATATTCCATCAAGGAGATGTACTTAAGTTCTTTTAACTTGGATTGATCTGTCTCAATGAATATATATTTTTTAATATAAAATATCTCTACCCTTCTAAAATGCTTTTGAAAATATAATATGCTCTTGTAAAATTCTTTTTGAAAGGGGGAGAAGTTTTAAAATAGCTTTTGATTGAGGAATTAAGAAGATGTATCTTTGCCTTACTTTCCTTTAAGGTAATGTGCTTACATGGTATTGGCATACATATTTCATTTATCTATCTTGTGCTTCAATAAAGGGGAACTTATCTTACTTATCTTACATATCTTTCTTCCATGTCCTTGTTGACTAAAAATATACATGTTTATTTGATTACATAAAGTGTTTTACTGCTATTATATGCGAAATGTTGACAAACAAAAATATGACAAGCATTGCATGAATAATCCTCTATATCCTGAAAGCATGATCGTTTCATCTCTCTATTCTTGAATCATATGTAGAATCTATAAGGGGGAGAAAATATTTTTTTCCTTTCTAAGCCTTTTCGTTGGTGTCAAATAGGGGGAGTGAAAATTAGAAATAAAAATATGTTCTTGTGCTTATTGTTTGATATGCTTACATGAATATCTATTCTTGAATATTGCTCAACATATTTTTCTTTGGTGATTTGTCATCATAAAAAAGGGGGAGATTATGAAAATAAGTTTGCCCCAAGTGGTTTAATATGTTAAGTTTTGATTATGACAAATACAAGACAAATAGAATGATGCTTATGCTTGATAGATGTGCTTAATGTGATATATTGTATCATACATGATATGTACTTTATCTAGTTATATTTCACTTAATAATCATGCAATAAGATATATGTAACATTCATCATATAATATATCCAATAATGCTTTATATGAGATAAATGAATTAATATTAGATTTGACCTTGCTTAAATGAAAATGTGCAATGTGTTCTGTTGCATCCTATATAGAGTATATCTATTAATAATTGTTAAATATCTTATTTGGATGTGTCTATGAAAGTTTTATATGCATGCTAAACTAACTAGAGTTATACATTTATGAATCATGCATATGAAGATATTGAATTATGATTTTGGACTAACTATGCTTGTTTAAGTAAGCAATACTTTGTAGGATAGTCCAAGTACCAAGAGTGAGTATTGCAACAAGAAAGCAAAAGATATCTATTAAGCTCAACATAAGGAGAATGTGATTAAACATATGTCTTTGAAGATTTGTTTTGATAACACACATGATGGGAAGACCAAGTCCAAGATCTTTTAAGGATAGCTTTACGACTTAGAGTCTCTCTGCTCGAGGATCTCTTTGAATATCTCATAGTTCGTTAAGATAAAACAAAAATGCTTCCTTAAACTTATACCAAAACTGTGTTGATCTTGAAAATAACTTAAAAATGTTTTGGTGTTTTTTGTTAAACTTTCTGGGATGTTTTTCAAACATTTATAACTATTTTTAAACAGAGGTATTCGAATAACCTTGAAGGTATTCGAATAACATCCTTCTAAACAGCTTGTATAATGTGTTTAAAATATAGGTATTCGAATACACCCTTGCGATATTCGAATAACTTGCTTCTGAACTATTTTTTATAAGAAATGAAAATAGTGGTATTCGAATACCCCATGATGGTATTCGAATAACCCACGAGAATCCGTTTCGTATTTTGAATTCATACGTAAACGTGTTAGCTTTTAATATCATATTAAATTCCTCTAACGGGAATTTTCTTTCAGGCTCTATAAATGGAGACTGTGGGTCTTATCTGTTAGCAGCCTAGCTATCTGTTTAATTTACGCTTGCTTTGAAAAATGTGATTTATAATTTACGCCTATTTTCTGTGCTCTTTTTACTGAAATTTTGAGATATCCTTTGAGAGCCTCTTAGCACTTCAATTTGTATTACTTGCTCTGAGTGAGAGTTTCTCTTCATCTATATTTTTGTTTTTCTATATCGAGGGTGAGGTATCCTTCAAGGTTTGTATAAGGGTGAGGTATCCCTGCAGGCTGAGCCTTTAGCACAAGGGTAGAGTTTTCCTGTGTATGAAAAGTACTCTTTTATGTAACAGTTGTAAGCACCTATTGAAGCTTGTATACATAGTAAAAAATCTCGGATTGTTTTCAAGGACTGGACGTAGACCACAAGTGGGTTAGTGGTCGAATTAGGATAAATATCGTGCCTGCTTTTTTCTTCTCAATCTCTTTATTTTACGTAATTTTATATTATTGCACATTTATTTATTTGCTGTTCTTAAAGCTTTTATTCTTCATCTCGCAATTCCTTTTCTTTTATTTAATAGCTTAAATATTTGTGTTTATTTTAAGAGCATTTGTGAAAAAAAATTTATACCCAATTCACCCTCCTCTTGGGTAATGGTTGCCATGGCTAACATATAGTTCTTTTAAAACACAAAATGACACGTTTCTGTTTTGGCTCTTAATCTGTTAGGTGAGCAGTGATAAATTGTTATTGACTTCAAAAGGCGACAAGATTTCCAGGAAGTTTTTCAGAAAAGCTTTTCAACCTTACTAAAAATCATTTGTTCAAACTATGATTTTCATGAATGAAAAGTATGATTTTGCAAAGCTATTTTAAGAAAGTCAAATGATGAGCTTAGAGTGAATCCTAAAATACCTTTATACAAGATCTAAGACCTATATGTCAATCTTTGAGTTCCTTGGGACTTGATCATTGTGTTTCCATTTCTTTCTTATTTGTCGTCATCAAAATCATTTGCATTTAGTCAATGTCAATCACAAATATTGCTACAAGAACCTTGAACACTACCCACCTACATAAGACCCTAGCGCTTATTATAGATCCTTGCATTGGATCAAAATACCCAAGCGTCGTGGTGAATCCACTTTCAAAGCTCACAAGCATTATGATGAATCAACTGCTCAACATGAAGAAACAACACCCACCAATTAAATTTTCTTCAGACCCAAGCACCTTATGAACGAGGGTGGAGCTAGCCAATTTTTTGGGGGGGGGGGCAAACACAATGAGAAAGAATGCTATTTTTTTATTTAATGGTTTATATTTATTTTTCTTACTAGTATTATTTACTATATAATAAAGATTCAAATTGAATTTACCGCCATTCAATCATGCATTGCCATGTCATTTAAAATATTTGACTCTCACAATAACTAACTCAAAAGTTACATATGTAGTGATATATGATTAGTTAATGGTATAAAAAAATTTACATTAATAGTGTATCCAAATTAAACTCATACAATAAACATTTTTTTAGCTGAAACATATATATTTATTTGATGAGGTCATTAAAAGAAAATTGTATATCAGGAATTAATTTTTCATTCCTGGAAATAGGACTCTTGGGAATGGTATTTTAAACAATGTTTTAGAAACCGAATCAAAGATTGAACTAATGAGACCTCTTAGTCATGGCTCGATTGGTTCAACTGACCAAATTTGTGGTTGAACTGGATATTGTTCAAACCGGAGACATGGACAGTTCATGGTTCAACTGGTTCAACCAGTCGGTTCTGTTTGATTTTTAAAACATTGTTTCAATAAATAATACTTATGGAAATCTAGCAAACCTATGTTTTCTTGATTTTGATTATTCCTGAGAATATTATAAATAATTCACATAAATTTTATAATTTTATGTCTAGTTTAAGACCATATTCTCAAGAATGTTTGATAATATTCTAAAAATATCCCTAATAACTAATCTAACAAATCCTTTTAATTTTTTGGAAATAAGTTCTTTTTAATTAGGAATAACTTGTTTGCATTGATAAATTCTTAATAAAATATAATTATTGAGTTTGAATCATTCTTGCATCTGAAACAAACCATGGGAAATGTTTACATTGATAAATATTTTAAAAAACACAAATCAAAATAATGACTTAAATCATGGCTTTTCCTAATATTGCAAATGAACCAGAACATATGAACCAGTAGATCAACATAGTGGCAACCATGGTTCTTGCGGTGGTGATTGGGGTTGGGGGAGGGGAAGGGTCACCACGAAAACCATGGGTCTTGCGGCCTCCATCACAGCGGTTGGGGATGCAAAAGGGGAAGGGTCACTAGCTATCTCTAAATGTCATCATCACCGTTGCCTCTAAACTGAGTACCAAATGACATTGAAGATTTGAACATCATCACTTACTAGGGTTGAATAGAGTTGAAGCTATGAACATCGCCAAAGCTTTGAACATCATCGTAGTTGTCTCATTGTAGTCGTCAAAGCTCTGAATGCTGTCGTCATCGACCAACCCATCGTCGACAAGGAGGATGAAGATAGTGGTGATAGGTTTGGAAGAACATGGGAGATGAAGGAGATTGGGTTGGGTGAGATAGTCTTTTTATAAAACTAGTAGGAATGATTTGGTGGGAATATTAGTTTAAAAAAATGCTTAGGAATAAATTTTAGATGGGAGTGTTTTGTCATATCTTATACTAAACATTGAAATATTTCATTCTTACCTCAAGATTCCTAAGAATTAAAAAATAACTCCTGAACCAAACACTCCCTAAGAAGTTTTAGATTTCTTTAGAGACACAGGCACAAACAAAGTAGTATCCACCCTTTAGGGTGCTCATGGGCCAATTGCATCGGGTTTAACCTAGACCGATCCTAGCCGTTATTTTGATTGGGTCATTATTTGGACTTGGACCCAGTTCAGTCATGACCTAACTAATGATCAAGTTGGCATTGGGCTAACTCGAGATTGAAGTAAAATGTACAAATTTGGACATTATGCATATCTAAACCATAAAATTTCAGAAAAAGGAAAAAAAAACTAAGAGTTATTTTATAATATATATTTTCAAACCAATTATATCAATGTAAAAATATTATCATGTTATGCATAAGGTATTAATTTATGCCTAGAAGTTTTATAATTTATTCTTAATTTTGAAAACAGTCCTAAGTCTTAAAATATTATGTAACATTCGGCAGGACTAATATGTGGTCCAAACCCAACCCAAGTATACATTGAATCCAATTTTCAAAACCCAAACATGGCCCAATTAGCTTCTTGCCAAGCCAGGTTATTAGATTGGGCCAAATCATGAGCATCACACTACCCCTCATGATTTATTTGCTTCTAAAGCAAGTCAATTTAAATTTTAGAATCCTAGTTCTGCCATGGAAGTACTACTTGAACATGAGAGAGAAAGAGAGAGAGAAAGAGAGAGAAATCAATTTTTATTTTGGTGATTATAGCAAGCCTATAAGAATTTTTTATTTAGGGGTTGATTTTTTGTGTTTGTGGTTCATTTGGTTAAATGTAGTTAACCAAATTATTTTTAACAATGGTTAACCAAATCAATTTTGTATTTGATAAAAGTGAATTGTTTATAAATCGGTTTAAAAATGTTTGGTTTTTTTTGGTTTAGATCAATTTGGTTTATGGTTTGGTTTAGGTTTTTTCTTTGTTTTTGTTTTTTCCCACCCCTTATTTATTGTTTGACCATGTAACCTCTTGAATCACGAACTAGAGTGGATCAAATTTGTAAATATTTTCATCTTTTTACTTGCTTTGACTAAGGGACAAAATAAATATTTTTAAAAGATTAATTTTCACAATTAATTTTAAGGTAATCGTTTGAGGGCAAATGTCTCAAGGGTGTAGTGGAGTTAAATCTCCACCCTTCCTCATGCATTATTTTATTACCAAGCCTAATCTTATTTCAAAAGGCCTGTTTTTATAATAAAAAAATGTTTTAAATTATTTTTCAAATTAAAATAAAAATCAATGGCGACTCGTAAATAATTGTCTCTCGTCGCAACGCCCTCCAAATATGTTGTGAACTAGGAAGTACGGATACAAATATGAGACACGGGTACGACACGACACTGATATGTTGATACATCAAAACTTCAAAAAAT
Organism: Ormosia semicastrata; assembly: GCA_029884595.1. Taxonomy (NCBI): domain Eukaryota; kingdom Viridiplantae; phylum Streptophyta; class Magnoliopsida; order Fabales; family Fabaceae; genus Ormosia; species Ormosia semicastrata. The sequence goes on along the minus strand of JAQQTO010000053.1, from coordinate 47,136,392 downwards.
AATTGAAAGATATATAAATGAAAAGTATTGAAGTATCTGATACGATACATATCGGATACTGGTATGACGATTATTTTGAATTATTAGTGCTATATAGGTTGTGACACCTTACAACATAAAGAAATCATAATTTTTTATGGAAAAATAAGGCAAAAGTCTTGAATGATACCACTTAAAATATGATGCAATTGCAAAAATATTATGCATAGGTTTATCAAGTCACTGTCAAGCATATCATCCATTTAACTATAATTAGGATTATAGTTTGAACATCATTTTGAATTTGGTTTCACTAGTTACAAAGTGTGTAGAAACCCAAAAGATGGTCATTTTCATAATAACACTCATCTTCTTAATAAGCTCAAATACAGAAAATCTCCTTCCTCTAAATAATTATTCCTCACAAATTGGGACTACCACTGGTTTAGTTTTGGTAAATGATAATTAAGAATACATCCCACATGTCATTGTTTTCCATTGGAGTTCTCAAGTGTAATAAACTCTAAAATCTAATATAGATATTTTGAAGCAAAGATAGCATGTACATTCTATGTAAGCAAAAGGAGAAGCTTGCACACCCAAATTCTTACACCCATTTTACACTTAATGATGTACAATTTTTGGATTAACAATGAGAATTGTTTAGTTAAAAACATGTAAAAATTGGGTGTGCATATAACAAAATTGTAAGCAAAGATAATAGATTCCTTCTTCTATAAGCACCTAGGAAAACTGAAGTCCAAAACATTTTTATAGGTGAAACATATGGTCTGAAGGGACTTGGATCACCTACAATTCAAAGAAGAACTACAAGTGTTGTAGTTTGGATCTCACGGCCAGAATTCAACATACCATAATTTCTTTAATATTTTATGATAAAAAATTTATTTTTAATGGTTGGGATCTTTGCAATAAATAAACATAAACACTTGTTTGAAATGAAGGTTGGTCTCAAGACAATTTGGCAACGAGGATTCTTAAGCTTGAGCTTTTTAGCTGAATGAATTGCTCTCTCTCAATCTCTCTCTCTCTCTCTCTTAAATTGTTTCATCTCTCTTTATCCTCAAAATGTTTCTGCTTGTCATTTCCATGTCAAGGCTAGCTAATGACATGTGTTAGTCAATATTCTTTCAGTGAAGATATTAGTTAATCTAGTCTCTAAAGCATCTACCAACAAGGATGAAGCATGATCATAAGGGAATTGCGCTCCCAGTGAATAACCAAAGTTCAAATTCTATTGAAGGCAACTATTGAGAAGGCCTGTTCATTAACCAACAATGCCCAAGGAATCAGTCTCACATAATACCTATGGGGATATTGACAAAGAAAAAAAATATAGAGCATCTTATTACCTAGGCACTAAATTAATTCTTAGAAGGCTGATTTCTTTGATTCCTTTTTTCTTTTTCTTTTTTTCTTTTTTGTTTGGTGTCTGCCTGATTATGCACATCTACTTTATGTAGCTTCCTTCCACTAAACTAAAAACCACCATCTTGTGTTAATTGGGGTCCTTCTTGTCAATTGTTTGCATCCTTGGTTAGAAACAAGTTATTGCTACCAAAATTATTGAGTTCAGAGTACCAATCCAATTTTCACAAAGTATCTTAGGATCTAAACATCCTTTTAGGGTATTGCTTATGATAGCAAAAAATGGACATCAAGGCTAGAATCATCTTTAATTTCTTTACCATATGAGATTAGGAATTTCTTTTCTTTAATTTGCTTATGATATCAAATTTAATATGCTAACATTAAAAATTGAGTCTCCTCATATGTGAAGATAAGAAGACATCCCAGACAAATAGAATGGTGGACCACAAATTTATGGCAGCCATAAGTAAACCACAACTTGTTATTAACTTCTTCTAACCAAATAACTAATCATTAACTTCTTTGGATTCTTTGAAATTACAAACTAAGTTAATTTGCTTATATCATTGGAAATAAGAAGGGTTTCCAAGATAAGAACAATGTATTTAGCATAAATTTTTAGTTAGGTATCGTCTACCACATCATCTCTTAGGTACTCAAATTAATATTGGACATGTGTAAAAGCATTTTTAAAATGTGCATTTCTATTGTGGCCCCCACAACCTTACACATATAAAATAATATTTTGAGTGCCTATGGTAGTGTTGAGAAATGACTAGAGGCACAACGAACAGGACCCTTAAACAATCTCGTACAAATCCAATAAATAAATTACAACAAAAAAAACAAGAAAAGAAATTAACAAGATCACAATATGAGTAAAGAGATACAAGAACTTAACGTGGTTCAACATATCCCATGCCTACATTCACCCTAGAGGATAAAATAATTTCACTGTGAGAGAAAACAATACAAGAATAATCACTGAGTTAAATAACCTAACCCAAAACCAAAGCCTCTTGTACACCCTTTCTCATAACCCAAAATTTCCTCTCTCACTTGTTCTCTCTTACTCTTCCTTCCCACTACCAAAATTCCTTGTTGCTTCTGTTGCTTGTGTTTTGGAAGCAAATATTTTGTCTCTTTTTGTAGAAACCTCTTCATGCATCATTTTACCACCAATTAACCACCAACAAACAACCATCCACTGTATTGCAACCTTTTCACTTTCTTCCCTCCTTTGTTGATTCGCATACACAAAATTCAAGTCATACCAACAAGTAAACCATGCTTGCTTAAGAATTACTCTCTATTTAGTTTACTAATTAGTTATTCCAAGAAATTCTAGACTGATAAATTTGGGTAATGTCCTACCTACTATCCGAGGGCAAAAAACTTCCTAATACTTACCATTAATTAGAACTAAGTTCATTTAGCAAAGAAAGGGTTTTCAACATTATCACTAGTATTCAATTATTAGTTTAGGCTCAGAAAATATCTCAAAGTAAAGCATAAGTGACATCCTTGCAAGTTAGTCAAAAGTTCACTTCAATGTATCAAGTTGTAAAGTAATATAACACTCTACAATGTAGCCCTAGGTGCATGCAAACATCAAAGGATAGCAAGAAAATCAAAGGAACCCTACCATAAAGCCAAAAATATAGGGATCACTTGTTGGTGTATGCCCTAGAGGCTAATACATTTTCTGTATTTGCATATATTCTATTATGCTATTTTATATATGAGGCATTTCATTTATTGTGTTCTTTTTGATAAACATAATAAAGTCCTTAGAATAGTAAGATTGATGCCATAGGACATCAAGTGGATGACTTGATCGTGAGATCCTTTTGGTTACAACACTATTCTTAAATGTCCCTAGTCAAGTATTATTGTTAATTAGGACAACAATAATGCATTGAGACTAGTATGTGCGTAGACTGATGACCACATCTCACGGGTCATGGATATGAGATATCAAGTCTACACATGGATACATATTAGAGTAATGATGTATTGGACGGACCCGCCATGAGAACGCTACGTGGATCGTTACGTGAGTGTCATGCGATTCTCATAGTGATAATGGTGTATGTGGTTCTTTGACCTGAAATCACTACGATTCCTACATGAGGAGTTGTGTGTTTTAAATGCCATCAAACGTCATCTGTAACAAGATGATTATAAAGTTGGTTATTAGACATATTGCGATGCATGTGGAGGAATGTGAGTGACCTAGATGGGATTTGTCCCTCCTACATAACAGGAGTGATATTTTCGGGCCCCCTGATTGAGTGAGACTATGAAATGCATGGCCATGCTCAAATGAGTCAATATGAGATATTGATCTCATTTGTTATTACTATGTCTACTCGGGAATCAGGAAACTGAAGATTGAATTAAACAAGGGTGACACGTTCCATGCCTTGTGTTCAATCTGGATATCTGGACAAAGGGACTAAACTACACGAAAACATTGATCATGGATAGGTTATGTCAAATCACTGACATTCTCATTACTTGGGTAGCAGTGATGTGTTGCTAGATACTGCTCACTGTTTGTAATATTAAAATGAGATTTTAATATTACTACCAACGTCATGAGAACCTGCAGGGTCGCACACTTAGAACAGACTAAATTGGAGCAATAAGGATCTAAGTTGGACTCGGATTCAATTGTGGGCCTAACTCATGACAGATGGGTTTTAGGGTTGCACAGCTTACCTTGCTACTACTCACACTCACTTAAGGCAGCCACTATTATAAATAGTATTATTAAGGGGCTGCTATAGATGTTACATGACAACCCTAGCCGCACCTAAGAAAGTGAGTGAGAGACAGTGAAAGGTTCTTCTCTTCTATTCGCAGCTAGCACCGCGAAACAGAGGCATGACTCCTTTTGTAAGTCTGTTCGTGTGGATACCGCAGAAACATCGTCGCTATTACGGTGTTGGTGATTCACCTCGCTTGTGTTTATCACGCTTCAAGAGGTAATTTTTAAAAACTCGGATTATGGATTTTTCGCATAGATCCTGTGTGGGAATCCTATTATTCCGCTGCGAGATATTTTGATCCGCAATTCCCAACATCACTTTCTCTCACATAAAATAGAGGGAATCATTTTGGCAGCAAAGACACTAAAATGATACGAAGGGAACATGCCATCAAACAAGAGAGAGTCTACCAGCCAAAATGAAACATAGACAAACATAAGTCAAAAGAAACCAATTAACGACCATTGCTTCTGTTCTATTTTGGCACATTTCTCTTTTCTGAAAAAGCCAAAATTTTATATCTATAAGTTTATATCTTTCATGAGGCCACGTCTTCCATGCACTTTAACTTACAAGGTGCATGGATGCACCTTGAATTTGAGTTATTGATTATGTTGGTCTAGACATCAACGATAGAAAATAATTACTTGGAACTTGCTGAATTGGTAATTACTAAAAGTTATAAATTACAAAGTTGATCCTTTATCACAAATAATTTATAAGTAATTGTAAATAAACAACTAGCTTCATCTGTAGTGTTCCCTTGTTTGTCCTCCCATTTGGTTTGCATCGAAGACTCACTTTCTTCAGCATCCACCACACGACTAATCCTTTAAGAAAAATAGTTCACTAACTAAATCAAAGACTCAAACAAATGTTTTAGGTATGAATGGGCAAGGGTAGCATCAAAGGGGGTTCAATGCCATCGCAGAGGATGTGCGTCTGGTCTACTTGTGCTGTGTCTTGGTGCGAAGAATGGTGGTCTTGGTTTGTGGGGTCGGTGAGTTGTAGTTCAAGCACTAGGTTTGGTGGCCATGGAGGGTCGTGCAGTGGCACATTTGGATGGAGTTTGTGGAAGATACTAGTTCGGTGGAAGTTTCCAGCTCTTGGTGGTCAAATTTTAGGTATGGAGCTTGCGTGGTTTGATTTGGGAATAGGGTTATGGTTTCTTGTAGTTCCTTAGAAGAATTTGGTTATTGTTTCAGGTGATTTTAGGTTGATTTAATGGGGAGGTTGTGAAAGTGACATAAGGTTTTGGTAGGAGTTCGCTGAAATGTTTCATCGTCGTTCAAACTTTCACTTATATTTTTTGATAGCCCACACTATGTTTGCTTAATAATTTCAAGGGCCTCGAACTATAGAAGTGCATTCCTTACTCTGTCATGACTAAAGGATGGTCTTTCTTTCTCCAACTTGGAATTGAAAAAGGATATATATTTGTGATGTACAATACAAAATTTGCTAGAGGGAATAAATGAAAATTATAATGATTATGGGGCTAAAAGTTAAATGAGAAAAAACTATTGAAAATGCAAAAATATTTTTAATAGCAAGTCACTTACACGGTGCCTGGGTGTTAGAAAATAATACAAAGTGTTGTAGAATCGGTCTTTTCAATATTCTCAACAACCAACTCATCACGCAAAATAGAAAGTTGAATTTTACATCAGTTATTAGAGTCATGCCAAAAAATAAAATAAAATAAAATTCTTAGAATTGGAAGAATATGAATACTATATTATTGCTACTCATTGAATATTTACAAAGATATATATAATATATTTACAATATATATATATATATATATATATATATATATATAAGAGTTGTACATTTAAACAAGTCCCTAGAAAACAAACTAATCAAGCCTGGAAAATAAACAACATTAAAGCACTAAAAACAATTCAAAAACATAAAATAAAAAAAAACATGGGAACAACATAAGAAGCCACCTTCCAATACAATTTTCAACACTCCTCCTCAAGCTGGTGAATATGCATTCTCCATTTCCAGTTTGGATACAATCATTTGAAATACTGGACTATGTAATATCCCAAAAATTATTTATTTCATTATAAATGATCGTTTTATAATATTTACGATTTTTAGAAATTTTTGTGGATTTTTCTGAGAATATTAAATATTTTAATATATTCTTCGTTTTACGTGCACACTGACCAGAGCCGGGAAAATGAAATATTTTCCTTGAGGCTGGTAAACTTTGGACTGTGGAAACATCGACGGGAGATCTTACTAAACCCGAGGCAGGATACAGTTTACGAGATTTACGTTTTACGAGATTTTATCTGATAAATAAAATATTTTCATAAAATCATATGATGAATAATAAAATATTATTTTTATCAACTCAAACTTTTATTCACTTAATTCTAACAAAGAATTAATCATCCACGATGTAAATTGAGAGGATAAGCTTACAAAGTGCACTTTATCGAGAAGCACACTAAGATCTTTAAGGAAGCTTCTGGAAGTTTCCTTCCCACCACTTTTCTCTCTCCTCCCTTTTTGGTGCTGCACGGTTGGCTAAATGGGATATTACCCTTTTATTCTCTCATTTCCTCTCCTCCCATATGCAACTCACTCATCTTTCTCTCTTCTTCACCCGACTGCACACACCCACAACCACCATTGTTGATTTCAAGCTTTCTTTGCTCAACCCAATAGAGACCATTGTTTCACCTCACCATCTTCAAGCTTTCTTGGTGGAGCTCATCTTTATTCCTCCATTTTTATACTCCACAGCCAACCAAAGCTTTTTATAAAGCTCTCGACTTCTTGGAGAACTTTAAGGTGATTCCTCCATTTTTATACTCCACACCAACATCAAAGCTTTTCTTCTCATTTTCTCCCCATTTTCGTATGACTATGGATGTTTCCACTCTTTGATCTTGATTAAATGGATTTGAACACCCTTTTTGGTGGTGGTGAAGAACGAAATTTCTATAAAAAGGAGCATCCTTTCTTTGTGCTATAGTTTTGCCTTTTGATATACCAGGCTTTGTAACCAAATAGTTTGATGAATATATATATGAAGATGTAATGTTAATTCAGTGTATGCTTTACTTTTTTTTTGTTCTTTATTTCCATTGATGTTCTTACGACCATTTAGTATTATATTAATTGTTATTATTATATGTTAGGAAGAAAAAAAAAATACTTCGCCAATTTAATTATCCAACTATAATCAAATAAATATATATATTATTAAAAAGAACCTTTTAACTTATATAATTTTATTTCACGCATTGTAATTGACAATGTGACGCTCCCTACGTAAATTAATTCCTAAAAGGGCGTTACATTAAGTTAAATCGAAAAAATTAAATTATATCGAGCCCTGGTTTATGTTTCTTTGGGTGTTGTGATTGAGTCTTCTTGTTTGTCTTGTGTGTTCTCTCGAATAGTAAACCCAAAGGTGTATTGTTTGGTATTCTAGTGGATGAAAAATTGCTTAAGACTTTTTAATGTTTTAAGTTAATCGATCTAAGAAAGCAAGATGGTGCGAAGGACCAAGACGTGGCAATATTGTATTACGACGATGCATGATTGTGCATAGAGTATGCATTGGAATGTCCGTTGGACTTTGTTAGGACTTTTAGCCTAGCAGTTGAATCACCGAATAGACAAGCCGGCCAAGTCCCTCGACAGACAAGAGAGAGATTGCACAATAACAAGAGCGAGCTATTCAACTAACCTAAAGGCTTGTTTTTATGGTGCAGATGCTCAAAACTTGGCGGAGTTTCGACACCACAACCCTCCTCAATTCAATATATGATTTCCTGGGGATTATTAATTTGATCCTCTTTTCTGTCATTCCATTACCATTTGTCCGTATATTACGTCCCATCGAAGACGACGGACAAGGCTAGTTTGTGGATCAAGGAGTTAGAAAAAGTCTTTCAAGGGATGAACCTCGCCCGAGGACAAGAAGGTGAACTATGCTACTTTTATGCTTTTAACTCGGTGCTAGACGCTATGTTGAAAACTTGGTGGAATGGAGTGCGCTACTAGAGGATCTTTGGAAGGTAGCTCGTGGCTCCTATGGTGGTTTCCTCGAATGAAAGAACCGCAAGATTACTTGGGATTTATTCAAGGAGAAATTCCTAGATAAGTATTTTCCCGCAAGCGCAAGACACGCGAAGGAGTCGAATTTCTCAACTTACGACAATGGGAATATGACCGTTAAATAGTGAGTATGCGTGCGTTCCTTCCTAAAAGGGCGTTACATTAAGTTGGTATCGAAAACTTGTCACTTTGTTTTTGACGTATGAAACCGACTTTCGTGTTTTAATCAACCAAATGAAGCATGGAAATGTCGAGATTCACGTGAAGGATGGTGGGGCGAGGTATGAGGTGAAGAAGGCTGTGATCACCGGAGTTTCGACGCCACAACCCTCCTCAATTCAACGAAGATCAATGAGTTCCCCGAAAAAGTCTTTCGAGGGATGAACTGCACAAGAAGGTGTATGCTACTCTTATGCTTTGGTAGGCTATGTGATGTAGAGGCTCTAGAGCAATCTAGAGATACGAGGAACCGAAACTTTGGGCCTACGAGGTTCCAAAGAGATGGCGATAATGGTTCTAACCACTTCCAAAAGAAGCCCTATTCCCGACCAATGGGAAATCTGCAACAAACCATGGGTGGAGCCTCAGGTGGAGGTTTTACTGGGATTCGGATTGGCCAGAATGTGGCGTACCCCTCCAAATGCCGGAAGTACGGGAAGGATCATCCAACAAGGGATTGTTCTATCAAAGGGATCATCTGTTTCCGATGTGGAAAACTTGGACACATCTACAGAGACTGCAATCAAGCGAAGGTTGAACCTTCAATGAATGTTGCAAAAGCCAAGAAACCACAAGCTGGAGGATGAGTTTATACCATGAGTGGAGCTGAAGCCTCCGAATCTGAAGATTTGATACAAGGGGAAGGCACCATAGAAGGTAATCTTTTAAATGTACTGTATGACTCTGTGACAACCCATTCTTTCATATCATATGACTGCGTACAAAGACCTGGTCTACCTGTGTCGTCTTTTTATAATGTTTCTAGTGTACTTCGATTGAGTAAATGTGTTCCCAAATCTGAGCCATAACAGTGCGCTAAGTGTAGCACAATTAGGTGAGAACGTACCCTATAAGACATCTTGTTTGAATTAAGGAAAGATGGTTTGACGAATCAATTGAAAAACACCACTGTTTTCTCCAAGATCAACTTGTATTCTGGACTATCATAGAGTTCACTCAAAGATTTTTCGTTGTCCTTGTTGGTGACATTCTGATCTATTCTTGATGTTTGGAGGAATGTACTGAATCTCTTGGAGTGATTCTTAAAATCCTGAAGAAGAAGAAGTTATGCGTAAAGATGTCTAAGTACGAATTCTAGTTAGAGGTAGTTCAACTTTTGGGTTACGCGATCTCAAGGGAAGGAATTGCTATTAACCTATCAGAACTCGCAGCATTTCTTTAATGAGAAAGACCGACGACCACAACAGAGATTCGTAACTTTATAGGATTAGCTGATTAATATGGGGACTCATCATAGAATTCTCCAAAGTGGCAGGATGTCTCGTCAAACTCATGCATGAGAGTCAAGTTTGTAGGATTGGTGCATATAAGGAAAGATTTTCAAGGATTGAAGAGACACTCGACTACCTTGCCGATGATGATTTTGCCCAATCCTAATGAACCTTTTTGAGATGCTTAGTGATGCTTCGCATTAGAAGTTTAGAATGTGTGCTTAATCAGAATAGAAGGGATGGTAACGTACGTTTAGAGACAATCGAGAATACATGAGAAGGATTACCTTACACCAACTTAGAGTTAGCTTTGTAGTTGCATTGAAGATCTAGAAGCATCTTCTAAAAGGAGAAATCCTCAATGACTATGGTAATCTTAAGAGCCAAATGTATTTTGGTCTATTGGAATGAGTTGAATAAGAGGCAGAGACGATGATTTGAAGTTCTGAAAGATTTTGATTTTTTTTCGTTTTAGTATAATCCCATAAGGGGCGAATACCGTAGCGAATGCCTTAAGAAGAAAACAAGCTTAGTTTGTCTACTATGGTGAGCAAGGAGAATAAGTTCGATAGAGCCACTCGGTGATGGACAGTTGTTTGGAGAGTTGGCTGTTGGATGGCTGAAGACTCAAAGAGCGTAGAATCTTTTATTAATCGGCCTATGACGTCAACACGTCTTTGCCCGTTAATATAAGATACTCCGTGGAAGGAAGCAACCTTATTGCAAGTGAATTGGATTGATGCAGCTGAAGATACAACACGAGAACTAGGAGACAAAATGAAAGAAACACAGTCGCGTTTGTTCTAAGATATGATGAATTTCGAGGATGAAATTCCTTTTTAGAAGGGGAGTGTTGTAACATCCCGAAAATTATTTATTTCATTATAAATGACCGTTTTATAATATTTATGATTTTTAAAAATTTATGTGGATTTTTCTGAGAACGTTGAATATTTTAATATATTTCTCATCTTGCATGCGCGCCGAGCGTTGCCGGAAAAACGAAATATTTTTCTTGAGGCTGGTAAACTTTGGACTGTGGAAACGTCGACGGGGGATCTTACTAAACCCGAGGCTAGACACAATTTACGAAGTTTACATTTTATGAGATTTTATCTGATAAATAAAATCACTGTATCATAAAATCATCTAATGAATAATAAAATATTATTTTCATCAACTATAACTTTTATTCACTGGAAAAATAAATCTAACAGTGTAATAAATTATCTGACAGATGTATTTAATTGAGGGGATAAGCTTACTGTGCACTTTATCAAGAAGCGCACGAATCTTCTCAAGGAAGCTTTGAGGGAAGCTTCTAGGAAGTTTCCTTCCCAACCACTTTTCTCTCTCCTCCCTTTTTGGTGCTGCACGGTTGGCTAAATGGGATATTACCTTTTCATTCTCTCATTTCCTCTCCTCCCATACGCAGCTCACTCATCTTTCTCTCTTCTTCACACGGTTGCACACACCCATAACCACCATTGTTGATTTCAAGCTTTCTATGCTCAACCCAATAGAGACCATTGTTTCACCTCACCATCTTCAAGCTTTCTTCTTGGTGGAGCTCATCTTTATTCCTTCATTTTCGTACTCCACAGCCAACATCAAAGCTTGGAGCTTTAAGGTAAAGCTCTCAACTTTCTTCTCCTTTTCGCCCCATTTTCGTATTCCATGGCTACATTGGTGACTATGGATGCCATTTCCACTCTTTGATCTTGATTCTGTGGATTTGAACACCCTAGGTTTTGGTGGTGGTGAAGAACAAAATTTCTAAGCAAAAAGGAGCATCCTTTCTTTGTGCTTCTCTTAGGTAAGAGGAAGACACTCCTCCTCAACCTCTATTAGCATTTAGAAACCTTGTCTGTGATTGATTGTGAGGAAACCCTATTGAGGGTTATCCTTTGTTTGCATGCTGTTTATTATGTGTTGTGCTACTAGATTGTTTGTTTGGGTATATTGATGTATCTGAATGGATTGGAATATATAACATGGAAAGAAATGTCGTCGGATTGGTTCTCGGATGGCCACGATTTTGAGCCCAAAATTTGGGGGATTCTTTGTGAACAATTGTAACAATTTGAACTTCTGACCATTTAGTAGAATGTCAATATCCGTCGAGTTTAGACTTCTGATCCTTTAGTACAATGTCAATATTCGTCGAGTTTGGACTTCTGACCCTTTAGTACAATGTCAATATCCATCGAGTTTGGACTTCTGACCATTTAGTACAATGTCAATACCCGTCGAATTTGATCTTCTGATCATATCCGTCGAATTTGACCTTCTAACCATATTCCTCGAATTTGATCCTTTGACCATTTAGCACAATGTCAATAACCGTCGAGTTAGGATGTCAATATCCATCGGGTGAGAATTTCTGACAATTTAGTGCTTTCGTCGGTTCAACACTTGGAAGATTTCTCCAACGTCAACACCCATCCGTCGAATTGGGATTTCTGCTAATCTTCTAGTATATTCGACAGTTTTTGATCTCCATTCGACAGAACCTTCATTCGACAGAAATTGATTTTTAGCCTTTCTTGTCAAAATTGCAACTCAAACATTTCCGTCACCAAATCACCTTATGACTGACATCTTTCATCATTCTCTCATGTTATTTTTCATTGAAAGGTAGCCTCAACTGTACACTAGATACATTGTCTCCGTCGAATCCAAATGTATAATTTATCACCTAACACCAAGTGATTAAATTAATGGTAATAGAATGCAAGAATTAGCAAATTGGAAAATTAAATTATATTGAGATTCATAAATCTTAAAGAACCAAGAATGGAATTTTCATAAGACTTAGGATAATTTTAATTAGGGTAAGAATAAGAGAGTGTGAGACTTTGAGATCTTAGAATAACCTTCTAAGTGTATATGAATAAATTGCTTAAGAGAATTTAATTAATTAAGAGAATTCCTTTAGAGACAAACTTTGTAAGAAAAGCTAAACCTAAACAAGAATTCATAATACACCTTAAAAATGCATTAATTCATTTAATTCTAATATTATGATATTGTGGGTCCATGTGAGTGACCAATAATTGTGTTGATTCTTGCTTCGGGCCAATTGTGGCATATTGTGGAATTGTATGTAATAATGATCATACATGATTGTGCATAGAGTCTGTATGCATTGTGAATGTTCGTTGGACTCTGTTAAGGCTTTTAGCCTAGGAGTTGAATCACACCTTAGTACGGGTGCGAATAGACAAGTGTGGTCCTGTAGTTGACCTTGGGGGCGTCGGGGCACGGGCGTCTCACAGAGGGCAGTGGTAGCCCCTCTGGACTGCGGGACAGACCGATGCAAACGCACCGACGATCCTGATTGGACACAATCCTATATCGAGATCTTGTGGGAATGCCGCTGTATAAAGCCTTATTGCGCAAACTGACTGATTATTTTTTAGAAAGCACTTGTTTTTATGACTGACGAGATACTGGCATGTCTCCCTGATCATTCTCTCCTAATGTTTTGTGTCTAGCTCCATGGAGTAGGATTTTGACTATTGTGTGCATGTGCATAGTGAGTCCATGCATTATTTGGCATTTATTCGTTATTATAATTTGGAATTGTTGTCCTACTGATATATATATATATGACACTGCCTGGAACTGCTTATTTGTTTATTTATGCTATTAATTCTTATGATTATTATAAAAAATGCTATGTGGGCGCTTTGCACCATTTTGTTTCTTGTTGCTATAATTGGTAATGATGGTAGGATGTCTTACCTCTTTTCCTATCATTCCATTACTGTTTGTCTGTATATTGCATCCCATCGAAGACGACTGCAAGGAAATGGAAGCTCCCGATTTCCCCGGCTTCTAGCCTGGTCTCGAATAGCGACTACTGAAGAGCATGGAGGCTCGCACGCTCGGATTTCTGGGAGATGTTCGTCTGACCTTCTTAGGAGGGTCAGAGTGCTGGCACATCAACTTTAAATTTGAGCGCTGCGTCTACTTGGGAGACGTGTCGTTAATTTTGGCCTAGAGGCGTCACGAGCCGCCGATCTTCACCTGTTGTATCAGCCTACGTCTGGAATTTCATTTTCCTATACGAGAGATGTGGAGTGACCGCTACTACACCCCGCGGGAGGACTCTTTTGATTCCATAGCTCGGGCCCCATCCCGTAGCTCTGTGGCTCCTATGGTGGTTTCCTCGGATATGGAAGACCCCGAGGAGGTCCCCGAGGATGACCTCGCAGAGGATCATGAAGAGGATCCTGATACGATTCCTCCTCATTTGAGGGACTAATATTACTAATATCTACTGAGGGCTACCAATATTTTATTTTGGGGCCTAATGTCTTTTGTAGTGGGCTGTATATTTCTAATACTGTGGGGATGTATATGTATAGTCCTTTGGGGCAGGTATAGTTTTGCTTTTTGATATACCAAGCTTTGTTACCAAACAGTTTGATGAATATATATATATGAAGATGCAATGTTAATTCCAGTGTATGCTTTACGTTTGCTTTTGTTCTTTATTTCCATTGATGTTCCATCGTCGTGGTTATTAATTATTGTTATTATTATTGTTAGGAAGAAAAAAAATACACGCTAATTTAATTATCCAACTATAATCAAATAAATATATATATTATTAAAAGGAACTAGGTCTTAACTTTTATAATTTTATTTTCGCATTGTAATTGACAATGTGACATTCCCTTCCTAAAAGAGGCATTACATTAAGTTGGTATCAGAGCCTCGGTTTTTGTTTCTTTGGGTCTTGTGATTGAGTCTGTCTTGTTTGTGTTGTGTGTTCTCTGAATAGTAAATGCAAAGGTGTATTGTTTGGTATTCCTAGTGGATGCAACTGACTTTTCTGTGTTTTAAGTTAATCTGATCTAAGAAAGTAAGATGGCATGAAGGGAAGACATGGCAGCAGCTATTACGGCGATGCAGAGGATGGTTGGGGCCCTCACATAACAAACCGAGCAAGCTGCTCAGCAACAAGAGAGAGTTACATAACAACAAGAATAAGCAAATCAACAGCTAGAGGCTACTGCAGATGCTCAAAACTTGGTGAAGTTTCAACGCCACAACCCTCCTCAATTCAAAGGGGAATTTGATCCTGACAAGGCTAGTCTGTGGATCAAGGAGTTAGAAAAAGTCTTTCGAGGGATGAACTGCGCTGAGGACAAGAAGGTGAACTATACTACTTTTATGCTGGTAGGCAATGCTAAAAACTGGTGGAATGGAGTGCAGAGGATGCTGAAAGTTACAAACCGCGAGATTACTTGGGACTTATTCAAAGAGAAATTCCTAGATAAGTATTTTCCTGCAAGCGCAAGACACGCGAAGGAGTCAGAATTTCTCAACTTACGATAAGGGAATATGACCGTTAGTAAGTATGCGGCTAGATTCGAAAACTTGTCGCAGTTTTCGACGTACTTTCAGAATCAACCAAATGAAGCATGGAAATGTCAGAGATTCACGGAAGGACTGAGGTATGAGGTGAAGAAGGCTGTGATCACCCTGAAGATCAATGAGTTCTCTGAACTGTTGGACACTTGCTGTGATGTAGAGGCTTTAGAGCAATCTAGAGATATGAGGAACTAAAACTTTGGGCCTACGAGGTTCCAAAGAGACAGCGGTAATAGTTCTAACCACTTCCAAAAGAAGCCCTATTCCCGACCAATGGGAAATCAGCAACAAACCATAGGTGGAGGCTCAGGTGAAGGTTTTATTGGGAACCGGACTGGCCAGAACGTGGCGTACCCCACCAAATGTGGGAAATGCAGGAAGGATCATCTAACAAGGGATTGTTCTATCAAAGGGATCATCTGTTTCCGATGTGGAAAACCTGGACACATCTAGAGAGACTGCAATCAAGCGAAGGTTGAACCTTCAATGAATGCTGCCAAAGCCAAGAAACCACAAGTTGGAGGATGAGTTTATACCATGAGTAGAGCTGAAGCCTCTGAATCCGAAGATTTGATATAAGGGGAAGGCACCATAGAAGGTAATCTTTTAACTGTACTGTATGAATCTGTGACAACCCATTCTTTCATATCATATGACTGCGTTCAAAGACCTGGTCTACCTGTGTCGTCTTTTTATAATGTTTCTAGTGTACTTCGATTGAGTAAATGTGTTCCCGAATCTGAGCCATAACAGTGCACCAAGTGTAGCACAATTAAGTGAGAACTTATCCTATAAGACATCTTGCTTGAATTAAGGAAAGATGGTTTGACGAATCAATTGAAAAATGCCACTGTTTTCTCCGAGATCAACTTGTATTCTGGACTATCATAGAGTTCACTCAAAGATTTGTCGTTGTCCTTGTTGGCGACATTCTGATCTATTCTTGATGTTTGGAGGAATGTACCGAATCTCTCGGAGTGATTCTTAAAATCCTGAAGAAGAAGAAGTTATGCGTAAAGATGTCTAAGTACGAATTCTAGTTGGAGGCAGTTCAATTTTTGGGTTACGCAATCTCAAGGGAAGGAATTGCTGTTAACCCATCAGAACTCGCAGCATTTCTTTAATGAGAAAGATCGACGACCGCAATGGAGATTCGTAACTTTATAGGATTAGCTGATTAATATGGGAGACTCGTCATAGAATTCTCCAAAGTGGCAGGATTTCTCGTCAAACTCATGCATGAGAGTCAAGTTTGTAGGATTGGTGCATATAAGGAAAGATTTTCAAAGATTGAAGAGACACTCGACTACCTTGCCGACGATGATTCTGCCCAATCCTAACGAACCATTTTGGGATGCTTAGTGATGCTTCGCATTGGAAGTTTAGAACGTGTGCTTGATCAGAATAGAAGGGATAGTAACGTACATTTAGAGACAATCGAGAATACATGAGAAGGATTACCTTACACCAACTCAGAGTTAGCTTTGTAGTTGCATTAAAGATCTAGAAGCATTTTCTACAAGGAGAAATCCTCAATGACTATGGTAATCTTAAGAGCCAAAGGTATTTTGGTCTATTGGAATGAGTTGAATATGAGGCAGAGACGATGATTTGAAGTTCCGAAAGATTTTGATTTTTTTTCGTATTAGTATAATCCTAGAAGGGGCGAATGTCGTAACGAATGCCTTAAGAAGAAAACAAGCTTACTTTGTCTGCTACGGTGAGCAAGGAGAATAAGTTCGATAGAGCCACTCGGCGATGGACAGTTGTTTGGAGAGTTGGCCGTTGGATGGCTGAAGACTCAAAGGGCGTAGAATCTTTTATTGATCGGCCTATGACGTCAACATGTTTTTGCCCGTTAATATAAGATACTCTGTGGAAGGAAGCAACCTTATTGCTAGTGAATTAGATTGATGCAGCTGAAGATACAACACGTGAACTAGGAGACAAAATGAAAGAAACACAACCGCGTTTGTTCTAAGATATGATGAATTTTGAGGATGAAATTCCTTTTTGGAAGGGGAGTGTTGTAACATCCCGAAAATTATTTATTTCATTATAAATGATCGTTTTATAATATTTACGATTTTTGGAAATTTTTGTGGATTTTTCTGAGAATATTGAATATTTTAATATATTCCTCGTTTTACGTGCACACTGAGCGGAGTCGGAAAAACGAAATATTTTTCCTGAGGCTGGTAAACTTTGGACTATGGAAACGTCGACGGGGGATCTTACTAAACTCGAGGCTAGACATAGTTTACGAGATTTACATTTTACGAGATTTTATCTGATAAATAAAATCACTGTATCATAAAATCATCTTATGAATAATAAAATATTATTTTCATCAACTGTAACTTTTATTCACTGAGAAAATAATTCAAATAGTGTAATTAATTATCTGTCAGATGTATTTAATTGAGGGGATAAGCTTACTGTGCACTTTATCGAGAAGCGCGCGTAGCTTCTCAAGGAAGCTTTGAGGGAAGCTTCTAGGAACCACTTTTCTCTCTCCTCCCTTTTTGGTGTTGCACGGTTGGCTAAATGGGATATTACCTTTTCATTCTCTCATTTCCTCTCCTCCCATACGCAGCTTACTCATCTTTCTCTCTTCTTCACACGGCTGCACACACCCACAACCACCATTGTTGATTTCAAGCTTTCTTTGCTCAACCCAATAGAGACCATTGTTTCACCTCGCCATCTTCAAGCTTTCTTCTTGGTGGAGCTCATCTTTATTCCTCCATTTTCGTACTCCACAACCAACATCAAAGCTTGGAGCTTTGAGGTAAAGCTCTCAACTTTTTTCTCCTTTTCTCCCCATTTTCGTATTCCATGGCCACATTGGTGACTATGGATGCCATTTCCACTCTTTGATCTTGATTCTGTGGATTTGAACACCCTAGGTTTTGGTGGTGGTGAAGAACGAAATTTCTAAGCAAAAAGGAGCATCCTTTCTTTGTGCTTCTCTCAGGTAAGAGGAAGACACTCCTCCTCATCCTCTATTAGCATTTAGAAACAATATCTGTGATTGATTGTGAGAAAACCCTATTGAGGGTTATCCTTTGTTTGCATGCTGTTTATTATGTGTTATGCTATTAGATTGTTTGTTTGGGTATATTGATGTATCTGAATGGATTGGAATGTATAACATAGAAGGAAATGACGTCGGATTGGTTCTCTGATGGCCACGGTTTTGAGCCTAAAATTTGGGGGATTCTTTGTGAACAATTGTAACAATTTGAACTTTTGACCATTTAGTAGAATGTCAATATCCGTCGAGTTTAGACTTCTGACCCTTTAGTACATTGTCAATATCCGTCGAGTTTGGACTTCTGACCCTTTAGTACAATGACAATATCCGTCGAGTTTGGACTTTTGACCATTTAGTACAATATCAATATCCGTTGAGTTTGGACTTCTGACCATTTAGTACAATGTCAATACCCGTGGAATTTGATCTTTTGATCATATCCATCGAATTTAACCTTCTGACCATATCCGTCGAATTTGATCCTTTGACCATGTAGTACAATGTCAATATCCGTCAAGTTAGGATGTCAATATCCGTCGGGTGAGAATTTATGACAATTTAGTGCTTTCATCGGTTCAACACTTGGAAGATTTCTCCAACGTCAACACCCATCCGTCGAATTGGGGTTTCTGCTAATCTTCTAGTATATTCGACAGTTTTTTATCTCCATTAGACAGAACATTCATTCGACAGAAATTGATTTTTAGCCATTCTTGTCAAAATTGTAACTCAGACATTTTCGTCACCAAATCACCTTATGACTGACATCTTTTATCATTCTCTCATGTTATTTTTTGTCGAAAGGTAGCCTCAACTGTACACTAGATACATTGTCTCCGTCGAATCCAAATGTATAATTTATCACCTAACACCTAGTGATTAAATTAATAGTAATAGGATGCAAGAATTAGCAAATTGGAAAATTAAATTATTTTGAGATTCATAAATCTTAAAGAACCAAGAATGGAATTTTCATAAGACTTAGGATAATTTTAATTAGGGTAAGAACAAGAGAGTGTGAGACTTTGAGATCTTAGAATAACCTTCTAAGTGTATATGAATAAATTGCTTAAGAGAATTTAATTAATTAAGAGAATTCCTTTAGAGACAAACTTTGTTAGAAAAGCTAAACCTAAGCAAGAATTCATAATACACCTTAAAAATGCATTAATTCATTTAATTCTAATATTATGATATTGTGGGTCCATATAAGTGACCAATAATTGTGTTGATTCTTGCTTCGGGCCAATTGTGGCATATTGTGGAATTGTATGTAATAATGATTATACATGATTGTGCATAGAGTCTGTATGCATTGTGAATGTCCGTTGGACTTTGTTAAGGCTTTTAGCCTAGGAGTTGAATCACATCTTAGTACGGGTGCGAATAGACAAATGTGGTCCTGTAGTTGACCTTGGGGGCGTCGGGGCACGGGCGTCTCACAGAGGGCAGTGGTAGCCCCTCTGGACTGTGGGATAGACCGATGCAAACGCACCGACGATCCTGACTGGACACAGTCCTATATCGAGATCTTGTGGGAATACTGTTGTATAAAGCCTTGTTGCGTAAACTGACTGATTATTTTCTGGAAAGCACTTGTTTTTATGGCTGACGAGATACTCGCATGTCTCTTTGATCATTCTCTCCTAATGTTTTGTGTCTAGATCCATGGAGTAGGATTTTGACTATTGTGTGCATGTGCATAGTGAGTCCATGCATTATCTGGCATTTATTCGTTATTATAATTTGGAATTGTTGTCCTACTGATATATATATATAAATATATATATGACTACTTAGAACTGCTTATTTGTTTATTTATGCTATTTAATGCTTATGATTATTATAAAAAATGCTATATGGGCACTTTGCGCCATTTTATTTCTTGTTGCTATAATTGGTAATGATGGTAGGATATCTTACCTCTTTTCCTATCATTCCATTACCATTTGTCTGTAGATTGCGTCCCATCAATGACGACTGCAAGGAAACGGAAGCTCTCGATTTCCCCGACTTCTGGCCTGTTCTCGATTAGTGACTACTGAAGAGCATGAAGGCACGCACGCGCGGATTTTTTTGGAGATGTGCGTCTGACCTTCTTAGGAGGGCCAGAGTGCTGGCACATCAACTTTAACTCTGAGAGCTGCGTCTACTTGGGAGACATGTCGTTAGCTTTGGCCTGGAGGTGTCACGAGCCATCGATCTTCACCTGCTGTATCAGCCTACGTCTGGAATTTCATTTTCCTATATGGGAGATGTGGGGTGACCGCTACTACACCTCGTAGGAGGACTCTTTTGATTCCACAGCTCGGGCCCCGTCCCGTAGCTCTGTGGCTCCTATGATGGTTTCCTCGGATGAGGAAGACCCCGAGGAGGTCCCCGAGGATGACCTCACAGAGGATCCTGAAGAGGATCCTGATACGATTCCTCCTCATTTGAGGGACTGATATTACTAGTAGCTACTGAGGGCTACCAATATTTTATTTTGGGGCCTAATGTCTTTTGTAGTGGGCTGTATGTTTCTAATACCGTGGGGATGTATATGTATAGTCCTTTGGGGCAGGTATAGTTTTACTTTTTGATATGCCAGGCTTTGTAACCAAATAGTTTGATGAATATATATATATGAAGATGTAATGTTAATTCCAATGTATGCTTTACTTCTGCTTTTGTTCTTTATTTCCATTGATGTTCCGTCATCGTGGTTATTAATTATTGTTATTATTATTGTTAGGAAGAAAAAAAATACTCGCCAATTTAATTATCCAACTATAATCAAATAAATAAATATATTATTAAAAAGAACCGGGTCTTAACTTATATAATTTTATTTCCGCATTGTAATTGACAATGTGACGTTCCCTTCCTAAAAGGGGCGTTACATTAAGTTGGTATCAGAGCCCCGGTTTATGTTTCTTTGGGTCTTGTGATTGAGTCTGTCTTGTTTGTGCTGTGTGTTCTCTGAATAGTAAACGTAAAGGTGTATTGTTTGGTATTCCTAGTGGATGCAACTGACTTTTCTGTGTTTTTAATTAAACTGATCTAAGAAAGTAAGATGGCGCGAAGGGAAGACATGACAGTAGCTATTACGGTGATGCAGAGGATGGCTGAGGCCGTCACACAATAAACCGAGCAAGCTGCTCAGCAACAAGAGAGAGTTGCACAATAAAAAGAGCGAGCTACTCAACAGCTAAAGGCTACTGCAGATGCTCAAAACTTGGCGAAGTTTCGACGCCACAACCCTCCTCAATTCAAAGGGGAATTTGATCCGGACAAGGCTAGTCTGTGGATCAAGGAGTTAGAAAAAGTCCTTCGAGGGATGAACTGCGCTGAGGATAAGAAGGTGAACTATGCTACTTTTATGCTGGTAGGCAATGCTGAAAACTGGTGGAATGAAGTGCAGAGGATGCTGGAAGTTATGAACTGCGAGATTACTTGGGACTTACTCAAGGACAAATTCCTAGATAAGTATTTTCCTGCAAGCGCAAGACACGCGAAGGAGTCAGAATTTCTTAACTTACGACAAGGAAATATGACCGTTAGTGAGTATGCGGCCAGATTCGAAAACTTGTCGCAATTTTTGATGTACTTTCAGAATCAACCAAATGAAGCATGGAAATGTCAGAGATTCACAGAAGGACTGAGGTATGAAGTGAAGAAGGTTGTGATCACCCTGAAGATCAATGAGTTCTCTGAACTGTTGGACACTTGCTATGATGTAGAGGCTCTGGAGCAATCTAGAGATACGAGGAACCGAAACTTTGGGCCTACGAGGTTCCAAAGAGACGGCGGTAATAGTTCTAACCACTTCCAAAAGAAGCCCTATTCCCAACCAATGGGAAATCAACAACAAACCATGGGTGGAGGCTCAGGTGGAGGTTTTACTGGGAACTGGACTGGCCAGAACCTGGCGTACCCCTCCAAATGCTGGAAGTGCGGGAAGGATCATCTAACAAGGGATTGCTCTATCAAAGGAATCATCTGTTTTCGATGTGGAAAACCTGGACACATCTACAGAGACTGCAATCAAGCGAAGGTTGAACCTTCATTGAATGCTGCAAAAGCCAATAAACCACAAGCTGGAGGACGAGTTTATACCATGAGCAGAGCTGAAGCCTCCGAAGCCGAAGATTTGATATAAGGGGAAGGCACCATAGAAGGTAATCTTTTAACTGTTTTGTATGACTCTGTGACAACCCTTTCTTTCATCTCTTATGACTGTGTGCAAAGACCTGGTCTACCTGTATTGTCTTTTTATAATGTTTCTAGTGTACTTCGATTGAGTAAATGTGTTCCCAAATTTGAGCCATAACAGTGCGTCAAGTGTAGCACAATTAGGTGAGAACTTACCCTATAAGACATCTTGTTTGAATTAAGGAAAGATGGTTTGACGAATCAATTGAAAAATGCCACTATTTTCTGCAAGATCAACTTGTATTCTGGACTATCATAGAGCTCACTCAAAGATTTGTCGTTGTCCTTGTTGGCGACATTCTGATCTATTCTTGATGTTTGGAGGAATGTATCGAATCTCTCGGAGTGATTCTTAAAATCCTGAAGAAGAAGAAGAAGAAGTTATGCATAAAGATGTCTACGTACGAATTCTAGTTGGAGGCCGTTCAACTTTTGGGTTACACGATCTCAAGGGAAGGAATTGTTGTTAACCCATCAGAACTCGCATCATTTCTTTAATGAGAAAGACCGACGACCGCAATAGAGATTCGTAACTTTATAGGATTAGCTGATTAATATGGGAGACTCGTCATAGAATTCTCCAAAGTGGCAGGATTTCTCGTCAAACTCATGCATGAGAGTCAAGTTTGTAGGATTGGTGCACATAAGGAAAGATTTTCAAGGATTGAAGAGACATTCGACTACCTTGCCGACGATGATTCTGCCCAATTCTAACGAACCATTTTGGGATGCTTAGTGATGCTTCACATTGGAAGTTTAGAATGGGTGCTTGATCAGAATAAAAGGGATGGTAATATACGTTTAGAGACAATCGAGAATACATGATAAGGATTACCTTACACTAACTCAGAGTTAGCTTTGTAGTTGCATGGAAGATCTAGAAGCATTTTCTACAAGGAGAAATCTTCAATGACTATGGTAATCTTAAGAGCCAAAGGTATTTTGGTTTATTGGAATGAGTTGAATATGAGGCAGAGACGATGATTTGAAGTTCCGAAAGATTTTGATTTGTTTTCGTTTTAGTATAATCCTAGAAGGGGCGAATGTTGTAGCGAATGCCTTAAGAAGAAAACAAGCTTACTTTGTCTTCTACGGTGAGCAAGGAGAATAAGTTTGATAGAGCCACTCGGCGATGGACAGTTGTTTAGAGAGTTGGCTGTTGGATGGCTAAAGACTCAAAGGGCGTAGAATCTTTTATTGATCGGCCTATGAGGTCAACATGTTTTTGCCCGTTAATATAAGATACTCCATGGAAGGAAGCAACCTTATTGTCAATGAATTGGATTGATGCAGCTGAAGATACAACACGAGAACTAGGAGACAAAAAGAAAAGAAACACAGTTGCGTTTGTTCTAAGATATGATGAATTTCGAAGACGAAATTCCTTTTTAGAAGGAGAGTGTTGTAACATCCCAAAAATTATTTATTTCATTATAAATGATCGTTTTATAATATTTACGATTTTTGGAAATTTTTGTGGATTTTTTTGAGAATGTTGAATATTTTAATATATTTCTCATTTTGCATGCGCACTGAGCGGAGCCGAGAAAACGAAATAGTTTCCCTGAGGCTGGTAAACTTTGGATAGTGGAAACGTCGATGGGAGATCTTACTAAACCTAAGGTTGGACACAGTTTACGAGGTTTATGTTTTACAAGATTTTATCTGATAAATAAAATCACTATATCATAAAATCATTTGATAAATAATAAAATATTATTTTCATCAATTGTAACTTTTATTCACTGAGAAAATAATTCTAACAGTGTAATTAATCATCTGTCAGATGTATTTAATTGAGGGGATAAGCTTACTGTGCACTTTATCAAGAAGCGCGCGAAGCTTCTCAAGGAAGCTTTGAGGGAAGCTTCTAGGAAGTTTCCTTCCCAACCACTTTTCTCTCTCCTCCTTTTTTGGTGCTGCACGGCTGGCTAAAAGGGATATTACCTTTTCATTCTCTCATTTCCTCTCCTCCCATATGCAACTCACTCATCTTTCTCTCTTCTTCACACGGCTGCACATACCCACAACCACCATTTTTGATTTCAAGCTTTCTTTGCTCAACCCAATAGAGACCATTGTTTCACCTCACCATCTTCAAGCTTTCTTCTTGGTGGAGCTCATCTTTATTCCTCCATTTTCTTACTCCATAGCCAACATCAAAGCTTGGAGCTTTAAGGTAAAGCTCTCAACTTTCTTCTCATTTTCTCTCTATTTTCATATTCCATGGCCACATTGGTGACTATGGATGCCATTTCCACTCTTTGATCTTGATTCTGTGGATTTGAACACCCTAGGTTTTGGTGGTGGTAAAGAACGAAATTTCTAAGCAAAAAGGAGCATCCTTTCTTTGTGCTTCTCTCAGGTAAGAGGAAGACACTCTTCCTCAACCTCTATTAGCATTTAGAAACCTTGTCTATGATTGATTGTGAGGAAACCTTATTGAGGGTTATCCTTTATTTGCATACTGTTTATTATGTGTTGTGTTATTAGATTGTTTGTTTAGGTATATTGATGTATCTGAATGGATTGGAATGTATAACATGGAAGGAAATGACGTCGGATTGGTTCTCGGATGGCCACGGTTTTGAGCCCAAAATTTGGGGGATTCTTTGTGAACAATTGTAACAATTTGAACTTCTGACCATTTAGTAGAATGTCAATATCCGTCGAGTTTAGACTTCTGACCCTTTAGTACAATGTCAATATCCGTTGAGTTTGGACTTCTGACCATTTAGTACATTGTCAATATCCATCGGGTTTAGACTTCTGACCCTTTAGTACAATGTTAATATCCGTCGAGTTTGGACTTCTGACCATTTAGTACAATGTCAATACCCGTCGAATTTGATCTTCTGATCATATCCGTCGAATTTGACCTTCTGACCATATCCGTCGAATTTGATCCTTTGACCATTTAGCACAATATCAATATCCATCGAGTTAGGATGTCAATATCCGTCGGGTGAGAATTTCTGACAATTTAGTGCTTTTGTCGGTTCAACACTTAGAAGATTTCTCCAACATCAACACCCATCCGTCGAATTAGGATTTCTGCTAATCTTCTAGTATATTCGACAGTTTTTTATCTCCATTAGACAGAACCTTCATTCGGCAGAAATTGATTTTTGGCCATTCTTGTCAAAATTGTAACTCAGACATTTCCATCACCAAATCACCTTATGACTGACATCTTTCATCATTCTCTCATATTATTTTTCGTCGAAAGGTAGCCTCAACTGTACAGTAGATACATTATCTCCGTCGAATCCAAATGTATAATTTATCACCTAACACCTAGTGATTTAATTAATGGTAATAGGATGCAAGAATTAGCAAATTAGAAAATTATATTATATTGAGATTCATAAATCTTAAAGAACCAAGAATGAAATTTTCATAAGACTTAGGATAATTTTAATTAGGGTAAGAACAAGAGAATGTGAGACTTTGAGATCTTAGAATAACATTCTAAGTGTATATGAATAAATTGCTTAAGAGAATTTAATTAATTAAAAGAATTCCTTTAGAGACAAACTTTGTTAGAAAAGCTAAACCTAAGCAAGAATTCATAATACACCTTAAAAATGCATTAATTCATTTAATTCTAATATTATGATATTGTGGGGCCATGTGAGTGACCAATTATTGTGCTGATTCTTGCTTCGGGCCAATTGTGGCATATTGTGCAATTGTATGTAATAATGATCATACATGATTGTGCATAGAGTCTGTATGCATTATGAATGTCCGTTGGACTTTGTTAAGGCTTTTAGCCTAGGAGTTGAATCACACCTTAGTGCGGGTGCTAATAGACAAATGTGGTCCTGTAGTTGACCTTGGGGGCGTCGGGGCGCGGGCGTCTCACAGAGGGCAGTAGTAGCCCCTCTGGACCGTGGGACAGACCGATGCAAACGCATCGACGATCCTAACTGGACACAGTCCTATATCGAGATCTTATGGGAATGCAGCTATATAAAGCCTTGTTGCACAAACTGACTGATTATTTTCTGGAAAGCACTTGTTTTTATGGCTGACGAGATACTGACATATCTCCCTGATCATTCTGTCCTAATGTTCTGTGTCTAGCTCCATGGAGTAGGATTTTGACTATTGTGTGCATGTGCATAGTGAGTCTATGCATTATCTGGCATTTATTCGTTATTATAATTTGGAATGGTTGTCCTACTGATATATATATATATATATATATATATATATATATATATATATATATATATATATATATATATATATATATATATATACTTCTGAACTGCTTATTTGTTTATTTCTGCTATTTAATGCTTATGATTATTATAAAAAATGCTATGTGGGCACTTTGCACCATTTTGTTTCTTGTTGCCATAGTTGGTAATGATTGTAGGATGTCTTACCTTTTTTCCTGTCATTCCATTACCGTTTGTCTGTATATTGCGTCCCATCGAAGACCACTGCAAGGAAACGGTAGCTCCCGATTTCCCCGGCTTCCGCCTGGTCTCAATTAGCGACTACTGAAGAGCATAGAGGCACGCACCCATGGATTTCTGGGATATGTGCATCTGACCTTCTTAGGATGGTCAGAGTGCTGGCACATCAACTTTAACTCCGAGCGCTGCGTCTACTTGGGAGATGTGTCATTAGCTTTGGCCTGGAGGCGTCACGAGCCGCCGAGCTTCACCTGCTGTATCGGCCTACGTCTGGATTTTCATTTTCCTATACGGGAGGTGTGGGGTGACCGCTACTACACCCCACGGGAAGACTTTTTTGATTCCACAGCTCGGGCCCTGTCCCGTAGCTCTGTGCCTCCTATGGTGGTTTCCTCGGATGAGGAAGACCCCGAGGAGGTCCTCGAGGATGACCTCACAGAGGATCCTAAAGAGGATCCTGATACGATTCCTCCTCATTTGAGGGACTGATTTTACTAGTAGCTACTGAGGGCTACCAGTATTTTATTTTGGGGCCTGATGTCTTTTGTAGTGGGCTGTATGTTTCTAATACCGTGGGGATGTATATGTATAGTCCTTTGGGGCAGGTATAGTTTTGCTTTTTGATATACCAGGCTTTGTAACCAAATAGTTTGATGAATATATATATGAAGATGCAATGTTAATTCCAGTGTATGCTTTACTTCTGCTTTTGTTCTTTATTTCCATTGATGTTCCGTCACCGTGGTTATTAATTATTGTTATTATTATTGTTAGGAAGAAAAAAAAATACTCGCCAATTTAATTATCCAACTATAATCAAATAAATATATATCATTAAAAGGAACCGGGTCTTAACTTATATAATTTTATTTTCGCATTGTAATTGACAATGTGACGTTCCCTTCCTAAAAGGGGCGTTACAGACTACTCAACCATTGTATAAGTACATCAGCAAGTTGACCTTGTATAGACACATAGGATGTACAAATTAAATCACTCTCCAATTTTTCTTTGATAAAATGACTGACAACCTCAATATGCTTTGTTCGATCATGTTGCACCGAATTATGAGCTATGCTGATTGCAGACTTGTTATCACAATAAAATCTTATTGGACCATCCCACTTGATCTTCAAATCTTCAAGAATAATATTTAACCATAGTAGTTTACACACACCTTGAATTATAACTCTAAATTCTACCTCTGCACTAGATCGTGCTATCACATTTTGTTTTTTACTTCTCCAAGTCACTAGATTTTCACTATGAAAAGTGCAATATCCTATATTTGATATTTTATCTACTGGTGATCCAGCATAATCAGCATCAGTGTATGCCTCAAATACCGTATCTTCATTTCTCTTAAATAAAATGTCTTTTCCTGGTGTTCCCTTAAGATACTGTAATACTCAATATGCTGCTCACAAATAAGATTCTTTTGGACTATGCGAGAATTGGCTAATCACACTTACTGCATATGCTATATTTGGTTGTGTGTGGGATAGATAAATAAGTCTTCCTGTAACATCCTAATATAGATATCTAGATATATCCTAGATATACAGAGATATATAAAGATAACTAGTACTAGAGACGTCACTTCTACATACTAACTAATACATATATTCATAATCATAACTGAATAATTATAGAAAGCCTTGAGAGAATGTCAAAAAACTTAAACTCATATATATATATATATATATATATATACACTAGTTACAAAAGTTACAAAAGGCATATTGTAATACATACTACTTAAAACATACAAAGTAAATATAAACTTATACATAATCTTTGTCTACTAAAGTATATAAAAACTATACTAGTCTTCATGTTTCATCTTCATTCCCTTAAAAGGGTCTTTTCTTGGATTTACATGGAAGAACAAGTGGAGTGAGAATTACAATTCTCAGTAAAAAGCAATTCTAATACCAGCTAGCCATAACATTGTATAACAAATATAACAATTGTTATAACTACTAATATTGGAGTTTCCTCCACTAATTCTCATAATTGTATACTACTTGTATAAGATGATCTAAACCGATAGCCTATATACCATTTAACACAAACTACTGCTCATACAGCTGTAAATATTAACAGCAACAGACAATGCCCATACAATTGTCTATAAATGTAATGAATATGATATGCAATATGATTATGCCTGAGAGGATCCTAAAGATATGTTTGTGCAATGTTTTGTTTTGAAATATATGCAAAGGTTTATTTTGAAAACCAAGAAGCTCATTAGGAACTGATTCAATATATTATCCCGTGGCGAATGAGGTATCTCCTCACATCACACATATCCTAACACGCTGAGATGTTTGGTTTAAATCCTGATTCCGAAGAACCTTATGGACCCCTACTTAGCTCCTTTGGCCTTGGTACTAACGAAATATTAGGGTTATGTCCTTTCTCACTTGAGTCTATCAGACACCCCTCAATCTCTCTTGGCCTCCATGAATGCTGTCAAAGGATACTCACTAAGATTAATACTACTAGACTATTTTCATTTGCATACATACATACTTATATCTAAACATCACCTCATCACTCATAACTCTTAAGTGAATCCTATGCAACATTATGTTGTTGAGATGTTAGATACCCACCTATAGCAAACCATTACTCTTGGTTGTACTAAGGTTCTCATAACTTTTCAATAGACTTAACTCATCCTAGTGAAAGAGTTTATCTTAACTAGTGCCTCATTCAACCTTACTTAAGGAACTAAATGAGCATTTCACTATAACTTTGCATACCTAATGAATGTAAAAAGCTTACAAGTCAACATTCATTCTTTTGTATATTTTACAATGCACAAGGTCCCG
Source organism: Ormosia semicastrata (assembly GCA_029884595.1). Taxonomy (NCBI): domain Eukaryota; kingdom Viridiplantae; phylum Streptophyta; class Magnoliopsida; order Fabales; family Fabaceae; genus Ormosia; species Ormosia semicastrata. Next base: position 47,106,824 of record JAQQTO010000053.1, on the reverse strand, counting down.
TTTAATTAAAGACTTAGTACATAACATTCCTTCTTTGGAACTAAATACACAACATTGTCTCCACTCAAGTGAATCTAACTCAAAGTGGTTTTTACTTATAACTCTTTGTTGCGTAAGGTTCTTGGTACATTCCCAAAGATAATCCATTACTCTTGGATATCCTAAGACTCATACATTCCTTATCCTTACTAAAGTGAATCCTACGATCCATCCTGGTATACTCATCTCCATTGCACCTTCTCATCACATCTTGAGTGATATCTAATACAACCCTAAGTTGCCTAAGGTAATACATTCTTATCTAGGGTAATCCTTCACTTTTGGATGCTTAAAGCCTAAGCTTTATCATTCTTTCTAGGTGATAATTTTCTTAAAAATATCTTCATTTGTGCCTTAACACACTTTAGGAAACATCTATTAATGATCCAATCCAGCCAAGAACTTAAAAATATCAAAAATGACATTTTTGAAGATTTTAGCCTCAAACACGGGCCATGTCTGATTACACGCCCCTCCCCCGTGTCTTACTTTGTGAACACTGTTTCACGAATTTAACTAGCAGAGAGGGACACTACCCACTCGTGTCTTCGGACACGGGCCGAGAAGCAAATCTGCAGAACCGTGAGACTGTTCTATGGTTCAAATCTTACTTCCAATCATCTAAAATTAGTTTCTTGGTGATTTCTAACACTAATCCATGCTCCCAAACTTGTTGTAACTCAATTACAACCTATGGATTCTCTTTGGCAAAGATCTAGGTCTAAATCACATAACTCCAAGCATTGTCCAATTCTTAAATCTATGGATCCTAATGGTTGATCTTGAGCCATAAATGGCTATCTTGCACTTACTAAGCCTAAACTATCCTAACACAGTCCTTGGAATCTAGAACCAAGCCAAGAACATGGATTTGACTCTCCAAACCCCTATTTCTATTCAAAACCTCTAACCTTATTCAATGAAAATCAAAGAGGAGAATGATGAATAGAAACCCCTTACTTCTTGAAGAAGATGAAGATCTTGTAGCTTAATCCTCTTGCTCTTGCTCTTCCTCCCTTCCTTCTCCTTCTTCCTCTTCCTTTCTTCCCTTTTCTCTCTTTTCTTCCTTCGTTTCTTCTTCTTTGTTTTTTCTTTTCTTTCTTTTGCAAATTCTGCTGCTTATACGTGAGAGAGAAATAAGAGAATGACCATCATGTCCTTTAAGATATTTTGCTAGAACTTCCTTATCTGCTAAGAACACTCGAATTATACTAATTCAAAATTTTCAGCTTCCAACAACTTTTGAATAAATCATAAGATTCATCTAAATTATTGTTTCATTATTTTCATGATTTTTTATATTTGCTGATAGTCAATTCGGTATTAAATGCACAACTAGTATGCCTAAAAATACTAAACTAACTTAGATTCTCTTGAAACTTTAACTACATCTTACTTAGCTCATTTGTGACTTAAAAATAAACTTTCTATATTTATTTTCCTCAACTTAACGTTATAAGCCATTATCTGAGTCATTTTAAGCTACTTTTTAACTTCTGTGTTGCAACTAAGTGCCTAAACGAACTCAGTTTGTCACAAAACTTCACTAGCATGTTAAGCAAATCATATGCTACCTTTTTTAACCATATACAAGTCTAACATGTTACTAAGGGTATTACACTTCCCACCAGACGTTGATACATTTCTCTGTCAATTGTAGCGTCTTCCTCTACTTGTCTAAGTTTCATATTGGGATCTATAAGATTCCTTGCCGATTTACATGTTGTATGACCTATTTCTTTTAGAAATCCATAACATACTTTTGTTAGGAGATGAATATACATTTCCTAGAATGAGCAACCTCAATTGCAAGAAAGTATTTCAACCTTCCTAATGCTTTAATTTCTAGCTCCTTGGCTAAGCACTAACTCAGAATATGTTTCTCCTTAGTATCATCTCATGTTACTATTATGTCATTAACATACACCAAGAAAGTTGTGACTCCCCTTGAAGGAGAGTGTTTAACAAACAATGTGTGATCCACTTGGCTTTATTTGTACCCCATAGCTAACATAATTCTAGCAAACTTTCCAAACTATGCTCCCGATGATTACTTAAGGCCATATAAGGCCTTTTTCAACTTACACATAGTATTTGCATGCAAATCCCTCCCATGTCTTGGTAGGACCTCCATGTAGACTTCTTCTTAGAGATCTCGATTGAAGAAGGCATTCTTGACATCAAAATGTTGTAAATCTCATCCATAATTAGTTGTCAATGCTAATAATACCTAAACTGTGTTCATTATTGCAATTGGTGCAAAAGCATCCTAGTAATCAATTCCATAAGTTTGGATATACCATTTGGCAAGTAATTGTGCCTTATACTTCTCTATGGATCCTCTGCTCTATATTTCACTCTATACACTCATTTACAGCCCACAATTTTCTCCCCTACTGGTAACTGCACTAGCTCCCATGTTTTATTTTTTTCCAATGCCTCTATCTCCTCACTCATGGCTTGTTTCTATTTTTCATTGGACAAGGCCTTAGGTAGGATGGTAGGTATGACAATGGTATTTAGGCTTATAAGGAAGGCTTTATAGGATGGTGGAAATTTATCAAAGGACAAGAAGTGTGCAAGAGGGTATAGTGACCGTTTTGTGCACTCTCTAGTTCCTTTTCTGATAGCTATAGGAATATTTTGGTCATTATTATCGACATGAAATTCAGTTTCATCTTGCAATGAAGGGTTAGAAATTATTACCTCATTCAAAGGCTCCGAGTTGGACTCTTGGGCTTGCACAGGTTTAGGAACAACCTTCTTCCTTCTTGTGAACACTTTGCCTTTGTCGTACCTCATATTCTCGAGAGCAAATTCAGCTACAGTGTTAGGAATGGTTTTGGACACAAGTTCAAACATAGGTTCAACAGTGATTTCAAGAGGAGGATTAGGGACAACAGTAATGAGAAGGACCATTAGATATAGGAAGTAAAGATAAGTCAAGCAAGAAATCTTCCTTATCTTTCCTCATTGACTTCTCCCCCTAAAGATAAGGAAGGGAAAAATAAGGCTCCTCTTCATTGAATGTAACATCCATGGAAACATGGAATTTTCTAGATAGATGGTGATAACACCTGTATCTTTTCTGGGTCAAAGAATAGCCCACAAAGACACATTTTAGAGTCATCGGATCGAGTTTTCCCCTGTTTGGACTGTGAATATGGACAAAAGATACACATCCAAAAATCTTAGGGACAATATTATTAAAAGTGTGTAGATCAGGATGGAAAGTGGAGAGGACATCCATCAGACTCTTGAATCCCAAGACTTTAGTAGGCAAGCGATTTATAAGATGAGTAGCTATCAAAACAGCTTCCCCCCCCCCCCAAAAAAAGACATAGGGACATTTCTCTGAAACAGTAAGGTTCGGGTATTTTCAATAAAATGACCGTTTTCCACTCTGCTAACCTGTTTTGTTGTGGGGTATGGACACAGGATAATACATGATTTATTCCTTCTTTTTTGGAAATAATGCATAAAAGTCTGATTAAAATAATCCTTAGCATTATTAGACCGAGATTGCTTAATACCCACCACAAATTAATTTTTAATCATGGAACAAAAATTTAGGAGAACAGTACTAATATCAGACTTATGTTTGAGCAGAAAAATTCAAATAACATAAGTACAATCATCAATAAAAGACACCAACCATCTTGCCCCAAAAATATTAGGAATAGAATAGGGACCCCAAACTGTTGCCAAGTGGCCTCAATACTCAAGAGGGGGGTGAATTGAGTAAGTAAAACAAGTTCGCAAATCTTTCGCAAATCAATTGATAACTAATTTTCGTTGAAGCTATTGAATGATTAGAGATGATTGGATGAATGAGATGAATCCACTTACTTATAAATGTGATAGCCTACGGAGACAATATTCAAGAAAATTAATGAAACAGTGCACAAAATAAACAGAGGAGGGTTTAGAGAAAACAAACACGGTCGTTTATCCTGGTTCGATCACCAATCCACTTGTGATCTACGTCCAGTCCCCAAGCAACAACTTGAGATTTTTCACTATATCTTCAAGCTTCAATGGGTGCTTGAAAATCACTACAACCTTGAGCACTCAACACTATGGGATACCTCACCCTAATGCTTGAGCCTCTATTTTCCAAGGGATACCTCACCCTAATACAGTTTGGAGGGATGCCTCACCCTCTCTACAGAATTTACAGAGGTTGAATAGGTAGAAACTCTCTTCAAAGAGCAGATATTACAACTGGAAATTCAACGGGTATATGATTCATGGTTTACGCTCAGAAACAGAGTATTAATGGAGAAATAGATGAAAGCTCGTTTTTAATGCTCAACCAAGATTTTTCAAATTGATTGTCTAACCCCCATAAATGCCCAACAACTTCTATTTATAAGTCATTGAAGATTAGAGTCGTTAGGAGGTGGTTGGAGCATTAAATGTTATGCTACTATCCGTTAATTTCTGTTTCTGGAAACCTTCATTATTCGAATAAGACATTTCTTATTCGAATAACGCTTGAAATAGCTTCAGCGTGTTTTCCCCTGTAAAGTGTTATTCGAATAACATCCTGGTTATTCGAATAACCAGTTAAATGTTTGGTTTCTGAGAAAACACGTTATTCAAATAACATTCATGTTATTCGAATAACTCATTTGAATGAATGAGCTTCTGAGTTCTTGTTATTCGAATAACAACATCGTTATTCAAATAACCAATTAAGCATGGTTTTATTTAAAAGCCCTGTTATTCAAATAATAGCTTTGTTATTCGAATAACCAATTAAACATGGTTTTTCTGAAATGCTTGTTCTTCGAATAACAACTCTGTTATTCGAATAACCAATTCATAAATTGACTTCCTGAAATATGTTATTTGAATAACACTTCTGTTATTCGAATAACCTATTCGTGCCAAAACACTTTTGAATCATTTATTCGAATAATGCATGGCTTTATTCGAATAAAACCTTTCCTGAATGATTAATTTGGAATCTCTGACTTGTGTTATTCGAATAAGGAACTCCTTATTCGAATAATACATATGAAAAACATGTTTTGAGCCTTTTTAAATGTTGCTCTTGATTCCATATGATCTTGTAGATTTATGGACACGAAGTGGTTAATTCTTTGGAAGTTAAAAACCATATTGAAGCCTTGAAAACTTGTGTGCTATTTCGAAACGCAAGATTAACCTTATTTGTGAATCTTTATATACCTCTACAAAAAGATTAAAGTCCTAAAAGCTATACATGATGGTCCTGATAATCTTAGACTTGATCTTGCAATATCTTTGAGTTTATTATCATCAAAACACATTCTTAATCAGATACATGCCAGTCACATTCTCCCCCTTTTTGATGATGACAAACAACCATTGAGAAAAAGTTAGTTCATTTGTAAATTGGAAAGCACAGTATTAATCATGGAGACTTACTCCCCCTCTAGTTTGTAAGAGGAGCATAATTTATCAGAGACAAGCGCAGCTCCCCCTTTCTTTTGGAGTTTCTTGATTCTTTTCAGATTAGTCTTTCTGATCTGTCTTTTCTCAACACAATCTCCAAAACCAAAAGAAAATTGTCAGAAATGATTATCTTTAAGTGCAAATGAACAGAGTTAACTTAACTTTTAGCTTATTCTTGTTCTTCTTTTCTCCTCCTTTTGTCATGATAAAAAAGATGGGCCAAGATATGCATACAGGGAGTGCTCAGAGTACATAAACATGCCTTTATACTTTTTGAACAAGGAATTAAACAAACACTTTGGAAGGCAAGAACAGGCTCAGAGATTGCAAAGTCAGTAAGGAAACTAAATTATTCTTTATTGAATTATGGCAATCATAGTCAAGATGTACAATTTCAGATACGTATTATGCTAGAGATACATAAAAAACATAAAAGCTAAGACAAAAGTCCTATGATAAAAAAAAAGTGTCTGGTGGAGGAGGAGGTGAGTCTGGTGTAGGGGCAGGAGGTCCAGTTCGCAGGGCAGCAAGCTCGCGTTCAACACATTCTATTCTGTCGAAGAGAATAGAAAAAGTGTGTTCCATGTAAGCACGATTGTCGAGCAAAGTGGTCATGATGCTTTCCAGAGTTACTGGAGCATGAGCAGGGGCTTCAGCAGGCTGATCAGCAGGAACAGGGTCATCAGCAGGAACAGGGGCATCTGCAATGTCTTCGTCTGCTGCAGCTTCTTCCAGCTCATCAGGGTATACCCACCCTCCAATATCGTTCGAAACCATCTTCATCTTCTTCAAAGTAAATTCCCCGAAGATGTTGAAGTGGTTCAAAGGCGTTGTTCTTTCAGGCAGTCTGAGCAAGGAGTACTTCTTGAGAAAGGCTGAGATAATCAGAGTGTATGGCAGGTCACAATTCTTGGTGGTCTTGACCTTCATCATGTATTTCCCAATGAAGTTTGGCCAGTTGATCTTCCAGTTTTTCTTCAGCACCCAAAGAAGAAAGATGTCATCCTCAGTGAGATAGGCGTAGTTGCCTCCACGAGGAGCGAGAATATGAGCGTATGAGTAGTGAAGCAGCCTTTCCTAGCTTTTCAACATCCCACACTTTAGACCAACCTTGGACCAGGCTGTTCCAGGTTTCACCAGTAGGGACACAACTTCCTCTCTTCTATATGCCTTTACGTAGGGCCTGTTGTTTGGCTCCGCTGCAGCACCTGTGGCGTCTAAGTTGAAGAATGTCATCTAGTCAGCAGGAGTGATGACAATTTCCTGGTCCTTGACTTCAGAGATGAGATTTGGACCGTCTAACTTCAGGTTGCAGTAGAACATTTTCACCAAGTCTGGGAAAATGGAGTCCTTGTAGCTGCAGAGTTCGAGTACGCCCTGATGGAAGAGATCATCGAGGAAGTCAAATCCTCCATCGTCCTCGAAGAATTGACGATCCATGTATTTGGGTTGGATTATGTCTCTGGTCCAGAATTCCTCCCTGAAGTGTTTGAGATCATCGTTATTTGACGAAAGTCTACGAAGGTCAATGGGGTTGTTGGTGGGAGCGGTCTTGCTACGTGGGCGTTTGGAAGAGGAGGCCATGTTTGAATTTTGGTGGGTGATGGAGAGAAGGAAGAGATGGTGAATATGAAGAGGAGAAAATAGAGAAAGGTGGGAAAAAGGGAGCGTATGAAATGACAGAGGAGCCTCGTGAGCCCTTTTTATAAATCGCGTGTTATTCGAATAACAGTGGTGTTATTCGAATAACAGAGTGGTACCTGAAGCGTCTTGGCTCACTACCAAGCGTTATTCGAATAACAAGGTTGTTATTCGAATAACAGCATAATAGCACAGATATTAGTGAAATTCTATCTTTTGTTATTCGAATAACATATGTTGTTATTCGAATAACATGAAAATGGCTTTTGCCACTGACATGCTTTATTCGAATAACTAATTGGTTATTCGAATAACCAGTTAAAAACTACAGCGTGATAGCACATTCTGTGAGGTGTTATTCGAATAAAGGAATCCTTATTCGAATAATGTAATCGTGTTAGAAAAATAACTGGGTTTTGCTGACATGTTTTATTCGAATAGCAGGCATACGATAAAAGATAGTTTCATGCAGCAAATTATAGAGGATCAATCCTTGTATCATCTATGTGATTTAGAGACATGCCAGTTTAATTCCAAACAATCATAAAATCAACTTTAAATCATTCAAATCAATTACAGAGCATCTTGAATCAATTCAGACCATCATACAAGCATATAATCTTATCATATTATGTTTCAAATCACTCAATTTTGCAAGAATGCTATTTTTACCAAGAATTTCACCCTTTTTGGTGAAATTGTGAGATTGTTGAGTTGCTTGGGAATCTTGAATAATGAGGAGCGCCTGCAAAACAACTTAGGGGAAATCTCCGACGCTCAAGTCAGTTTTGGATTTAAATATGATTAATAGCTCAGAAATTATGCAGCAAGATGGCATGATTATGCAGAAAGCAACAAGATGTGATGCAGTAAAATGTCAATTTATGCATGATTGATCCAAAATGCCAAGTTCATTTCTAATGTAAAAAAATGCTTCCTTAGCTAGAGGTTTAGTGAAAATGTCAGCTAGTTGCTTAGTTGTTTCAACGAATTCAAGTGTGCAATCACCATTTTGAACATGATCTCTAATGAAATGATGTCTTATTTCAATATGTTTAGTCCTAGAATGCAAAATGGAATTTTTGGACAGATTAATTGCACTAGTATTATCACACCTTATGGGGATGTAATTAAGCTCAAGACCATAGTCCAAGAGTTGCTGTTTCATCCAAAGGACTTGAGCACAGCAACTCCCAGCTACAACATATTCAGCTTCAGCTGTGGACAATGCCACACTATTTTGTTTCTTGCTATGCCAAGAAACTAGTGAGCTTCCAAGCAAGTGGCATATCCCACTAGTACTCTTTCGATCCATTTTGCATCCAGCAAAATCAGAATCAGAATACCCAATAAGACTACATGAAGCACCTTTAGGGTACCATAAACCCATTTGTGATGTGCCTATTAGATATTTCATTATTCTTTTAACAGCACTCAGGTGTGATTCTTTAGGATTAGGTTGATATCTAGCACACATGCATACACTAAACATTATATCAGGCCTACTTGCAGTGAGATAAAGGAGTGAGCCAATCATACCTCTATATTTTGTAATTTCTACCGACTTACCTCCTTCATCTTTGTCCAAATAGCAAGAGGTGCTCATAGGAGTAGCCATATGCTTGGCATTGTCCATTCCAAACTTCTTGAGCAGCTCCTTGCAATACTTGGATTGGCTTATGAAAGTTCCTTCCCTTGTTTGCTTGATTTGGAGACCAAGGAAGAAGTTGAGCTCACCCATCATAAACATCTCAAACTCACTTTGCATAATATTTGAAAATTCTTTACAAAGAGAGTTGTTAGTAACTCCAAATATAATGTCATCAACATAGATTTGAACTAGAAGTATGTCATGCATTTTGTATTTTATGAATAGGGTAGTGTCAACCTTGCCTCTAGAGAAATCTTTTTCAAAAAGAAATTTGCTCAATCTTTCATACCAAGCTCTAGGAGCTTGTTTCAAGCCATACAAGGCCTTTTTAAGTTTAAAAACATGGTTGGGAATTCAAAATCTTCAAAACTAGGAGGTTGTTCAACATACACCTTTTCTTATATAAAACCATTTAAAAAGGCACTTTTAACATCCATTTGATAGAGTTTGAAATCCATGATGCAAGCATATGCAAGTAACATTCTAATGGCCTCTAATCTAGCTACGGGAGCATAAGTTTCTTCATAGTCTATGCCTTCTTCTTGATTATAACCCTTAGCTACAAGCCTAGCTTTATTTCTTATTATTAACCTCGTTTCATCAAGTTTGTTCCTAAAGACCCACTTGGTGCCAATTATTGGATGATCATTGGGCCTTAGAACTAATTCCCAAACTTGATTTCTCTCAAATTGGTTTAGTTCTTCTTGCATGGCCAAGATCCAATGTTCATCATTAATGGCCTCATTTATGTCTTTAGGTTCAACTTGAAAAACAAAGGCTAGGTGATTACATGCATCTCTAAATGAGTTTCGAGTGATTACCCCTTTTGATACATCACCTATCACCTTGTCAAGAGGATGATATCTTGAAGTCCTCCATTCTTTGGGTAGATCTAAGATTTCTGAATCTTTTTGCCATGTGTGATCAAGGTGTCTCTTTTCTTCCTTCTTGGACTCTTTCTCTTGATTTTCCAAGTGCGTCTTTGCTAAGATTTCTGCAACATCATCAACAAGCTCCTTTCTCGACTCATTTGGGTTAGTTTCATCAAATGCAATATGTATGGACTCTTCTATGGTCATAGTTCGTTTATTATAGACTCTAAAGGCCTTACTATGAATAGAATAACCAATGAATATTCTCTCATCAGATTTTGCATCGAACTTCCCCAAGTTATCTTTTCCATTATTCAAAACAAAGCTTTTACATCCAAAGACATGAAAATGTGACACATTTGGTTTCCTTCCTTTGTACAATTCATAAGGGATTTTCTTTAAAATTGGCCTTATTAGGGCTCTATTCATAACATAACAAGCGGTGTTAACCGCATCCGCCCAAAAGTACTTAGGAAGATTAGCCTCATTGAGCATAGTTCTTGCCATTTCCTCTAAAGATCGATTTTTCCTTTCTACAACATCATTTTGTTGTGGTGTTCTAGGGGCAGAAAAATTATGCTCAATGCCATGTTCATCACAAAAAGTTTCAAAATCATGATTTTCAAATTCACCACCATGGTCACTTCTTATGGATGCAATACAAAAACCTTTTTCGTTTTGAATAACTTTGGCAAGTTTTCTAAATGATTGAAAAGCATCATTTTTGTGGGCCAAGAATAATGTCCATGTAAACCTAGAAAAATAATCCACAATCACTAATGCATAATAATTCCCATCAAAGCTCATAGTTCTAGATGGCCCAAAAAGATCCATGTGTAAAAGTTGTAAAGGTCTAGAAGTTGAGACTATGTTCTTAGCTTTAAAAGATACCTTTACTTATTTTCCCTTTTGTCATGCATCACAAAGTTTGTCTTTTTCAAATTTGAGCTTTGGAAGACCAATTACTAGTTCTTTAGAAACCAATTTGTTTAAGTGATCCATGTGAATGTGAGCAATTCTTCTATGCCATAATTATGAATCATTTTCTTTACTCATAAAGCATTTAACATCATTTGAGGAGATATCATCAAGACTAATAATATATATATTATTGACCCTATGACCAACAAACTTAACTTGCTTATCATCCTTTCCCTCAATTATGCAACAAGAAAAATCAAATATAACTCTATTGCCTTTATCACACAATTGACTAATACTAAGCAAATTATGTTTAAGTCCTTCAACAAGTAAGACATTATCAATAAAAGATGAAGGGATCTTACCAACTTTGCCAATTTCAAGAATCTTCCCTTTGTTGTTGTCATCATATGTGACATGACCATGTTTCTTGTGTGTAAGGTAGGAGAACTTGGAGCCATCACCGGTCATGTGCTTGGAGCAACCACTATCAAGATACCAACTTGAGCTCTTAGTCTTCAAGCACACCTACAACACACATTCAAGTTTTAACCTTTGGTACCCAAATTGTCTTGGGTCCTTGTGTGTTAGAGTTAGGCATAGTACCTTTTGGAACCCAAACTCTTTTCATTCCAACTTTAGTGTTTATGTTCTTTCTAACATTGCAAGTTGATGCACTATGCCCTTTCCTACCACATTAAAAATATTTGACAAAGGGACTACTTGAAGTTTTTGAGGAAACAAAAAAGTTCTTATAAGACTTTTGATGGTTGTTTGGATTAAATCCCAAACCAACTTTTTGAAAAACACATTTTTGTCTACCTAACAACATATTCAAGTTGTCTCTTCCAAAAGTAAATTTTGCAAGAGTGTTGTTCAAGTCTTCAATTTCTTTTTCAAAAGCTTTACATGATGAACAAGATAGTGATATGGATGCATTATCATGTGAGGAGCAAGTCATGCATAATGAATTAGCATCTATGAGTCCTAAGGTCTCATTTTCGATTTTAAGTTCATTTATCTCCTTAGTTAAAGTAGAAACTTTCTTTGTCAATAGGAGATTGTTTTATTGGAAGACAAAATCATTTTTGTGAGCCTCAAAGATTCATCATGCAATTCTTGAAAGGCATCTTGCAATTCATCATAAGAAGGTGGAGGTTCTAGGTTAGAAGAGGTTACCTCGGTGTCGCTTTCTCCACTTTCTTCTCCTTGAGCCATGAGGCAAAGATGAGCTTCTTCATTCTCCAAATCGTCAGAAGAACTTAAGTCATTGTCCTCCCAAGCTATGTATGCTCTTCTTCCTTTCTTTTCCTTGGAGGGCCTTTTCTCAAACTTCTCCGTCTTCTTGAGATATATAGGACACTCCATTTTCATGTGCTCCGGTTTTTCGCATTCGTAGCATTTTGGAGGAGTAGAGGATCCTTCTCCTTTGTGATATGTTTTCTTTTGAGGAAAGGGTGGTCTTCTTTGAAATCCCTTTTTCTTCAAGAATCTTCCAAACTTTCTTACAAGGAGACTAAGATTCTCCTCACTTAGCTCAATATTTTCAGCATCTTCTTCACCATCTTCATCATCGTCTTCAAGTATGGAAGAGGTGGCTTTGAGTGCAATTCCCTTCTTCTTTTTATCATGCTCTTCACTTTGATTGAGCCTATTTAGTTCCAGCTCATGTTCTTGAAGCTTTCCGAATAGGGTGGCTAGAGACATTGTTGATAAATCTCTTGATTCTGCAATAGCCGTTACTTTGGGTTACCAATTCCTGCTTAGACATCTCAAGACTTTGTTAATAAGATCCTCATTAGGAAATGTCTTTCCCAATGATGATTAACAATGTGAGTAAATCTCTTTTGCATATCTTGAATACTCTCACCTTGGTTCATTCTAAACAATTCATATTCATGAGTAAGAGTGTTTATTCGAGATCGTTTTACCTCACTAGTACCTTCATGAGTTACTTGTAGGGTATCCCATATTTCTTTTGCAGCCTTACAATTTGACACCCTAAAGAATTCATCATACCCCAAGGATGTGGTGATGATGTTCTTGGCTCTCAAATTGTATTGAACCTTCTTTTTATCATCATTGGTCCATTCATTTCTAGGTGTATTAATTGTCACACCATCTTTAGTTTGTGTTAGGACAAAAGTACCATTTTCAACAGCGTTCCACACATCTAAGTCAATAGCTTCAATAAAAATTTTCATCATTTCTTTCCAATAAGCATAACCATCCCCATTGAAATAAGGAGGTCTATTTATAGAAGAACCTTCATTTGAAAAACCATTTGAAGCCATCACTTCTCTTGAAGCTACTAAGCTCTTTATACAAGAGTCTAGCTCTGATACCACTTATTGCCAAGTGGCCTTAATACTCAAGAGGGGGTGAATTGAGTAAGTAAAACAAGTTCGCAAATCTTTCGCAAATCGATTGATAACTAATTTTCGTTGAAGCTATTGAATGATTAGAGATGATTGGATGAATGAGATGAATCCACTTACTTATAAATGTGATAGCCTACGGAGACAATATCCAAGAAAATTAATGAAACAGTGCACAAAATAAACAGAGGAGGGTTTAGAGAAAACAAACACGGTCGTTTATCCTGGTTCGATCACCAATCTACTTGTGATCTATGTCCAGTCCCCAAGCAACAACTTGAGATTTTTCACTATATCTTCAAGCTTCAATGGGTGCTTGAAAACCACTACAACCTTAAGCACTCAACACTATGGGATACCTCACCCTAATGTTTGAGCCTCTATTTTCTAAGGGATACCTCACCCTAATACAGTTTGGAGGGATGTCTCACCCTCTCTACAGAATTTATAGAGGTTGAATAGGTAGAAACTCTCTTCAAAGAGCAGATATTACAACTGAAAATTCAACGGGTATATGATTCACGGTTTACGCTCAGAAACAGAGTATTAATGGAGGAATAGATGAAAGCTCATTTTTAATGCTCAACCAAGATTTTTCAGATTGATTGTCTAACCCCCATAAATGCCCAACAACTTCTATTTATAAGTCATTAAAGATTAGAGCCGTTGGGAGGTGGTTGGAGCATTAAATGTTATGCTACTATCCGTTAATTTCTGTTTCTGGAAACCTTCATTATTCGAATAAGACATTTCTTATTCAAATAACGCTTGAAATAGCTTCAGCGTGTTTTGCCCTGTAAAGTGTTATTCGAATAACATCCTGGTTATTCGAATAACCAGTTAAATGTTTGGTTTCTGAGAAAACACGTTATTCAAATAACATTCATGTTATTCGAATAACTCATTCAAATGAATGAGCTTCTGAGTTCTTGTTATTCGAATAACAACATCGTTATTCGAATAACCAATTAAGCATGGTTTTATTTAAAAGCCCTGTTATTCGAATAACAGCTTTGTTATTCGAATAACCAATTAAACATGATTTTTCTGAAATGCTTGTTATGCGAATAACAACTCTGTTATTCGAATAACCAATTCATAAATTGACTTCCTGAAATATGTTATTCGAATAACACTTCTGTTATTCGAATAACCTATTCGTGCCAAAACACTTTTGAATCATTTATTCGAATAATGCATGACTTTATTCGAATAAAACCTTTCCTGAATGATTAATTTGGAATCTCTGACTTGTGTTATTCGAATAAGGAACCCCTTATTCGAATAATACATATGAAAAACATGTTTTGAGCCTTTTTAAATGTTGCTCTTGATTCCATATGATCTTGTAGATTTATGGACACGAAGTGGTTAATTCTTTGGAAGTTAAAAACCATATTGAAGCCTTGAAAACTTGTGTGCTATTTCGAAACGCAAGATTAACCTTATTTGTGAATCTTTATATACCTCTACAAAAAGATTAAAGTCCTAAAAGCTATACTTGATGGTCTTGATAATCTTGGACTTGATCTTGCAATATCTTTGAGTTTGTTATCATCAAAACACATTCTTAATCAGATACATGCCAGTCACACAAACATCATTATAAATAAGAGAAAAAGAAACAGAACTTCTTGTATTACTAATTGAAAAATTGACACGTTTATGTTTGACAAGTTCACATACATCACAATGAAATTGTTCAACATCAAGACTTTTAAACAAAGAAGGGAAAAGACTCTTAATAATAAAAAAGGATGGATGACCTAATCTACGGTGAACAAGCCAGATTTTGTCTTTATTGGTTGAAAGAAGTTCTAAGGTAAAGGAATATAGGTGTCCAAATCTACCCTTGGTCCTGTTTAACTGACAAGGTACTTCAATGAGGTAGAGACAATCTTGCTCCCTAGCACGTCCAATCGTCTTCCCCGAATCCTTGTCCTGAAAAACACAATGATTATTGTAAAAAATTACATTGCAAGATAAATCTTTAATTAATTTTTAAATAGAAACTAGATTTGTGGACAATTTAGGGACATGAAGGACATTTTTAAGGTCACTAAGGGGTTTGATCACTCTATAATGGTCTAATTCCAACCACAGAGATTTTAGTTGATTGACATATTCAATGATAGTCTTATCTCCCTGTTTCGCAGCCATTGTCTTCACCTTAACCTCGTAGACTTGAGCAACATCCCTGGCTTTGGAATAGGTTTGCTCAATCACATCCCATGTATCCTTCGCAGCGTCCAAAAAAATGCAAATGTCACTGATGTCCAATGTATTGAATTCCACAACCATGCCATAATTATCGAGTCTTCTTCATCCCATGCTTCAAACTTAGGATCACTTGACTTAGGTCCAGTACCCATGAGATGACTCATCTTCCCTTTTCCTTTCAGTATGGTGTGAACAACTTGTGACCACTTAAGGTAATTTTTCCCGTTTATCCTACATGTAGATTGAATGCTCTGCAATTCACCAGGAGTTTAGGATCGAGCATCAACCATTGATTGAGTGGCACTAGAAACCTCACCTTCGATTGAAATCATGAGAGACAAAACAAACCTGTTGGAGTAACAGTCAAAACAGAATTGTAAAAGACGTTGAAGAAGATGAACCCATTATCCAAATAGCTTGGGACTGGAGTTTCGACCATTGGAACAGGAGTAGGGGTCGTCGGCGAATTGAACAAAACCAATGACGTCGCTTTTCGGTGACTGGAAAGTGGCGTGTGACTCTGACGCATTGAGAACTTCAAATGCATGTGGTGGCGCGTGACAAGGTCTTTGACGGTGGTGCTTAGGTGGATGGCTGGTCGGAAGTCTCTGAGACACCTCATGACCTTACTTTGATAAAAGATGGCTATGAAGGCCTTGGTTGAGTTTCGGGTGCAAGGTCTAGTTGGCAATGAAAGCCAGCCAAATGTAGGTGCAACGAAAAACAAAGATTGGTTGGCAATGAAGGCCTACCGGAAAAAGGGTTGGCAATGAAGGCCAACAAAAAAAAGGACTCAGCAAAAAACAGAAACAATCTCATATCGAAACTGCTCTAATACCATATTAAAATTTGAAGAATATGAATATTGTATATTATTGCAACTGCTAAATGTTTACAAAGAGATATATATATATATATATATATATATATATATATATATATATATATATATATATAAGAAACTGTGCATTTAAACTAGTTCATAGAAAATAAACTAATTAAACTAACATTAAAGTACTAAAAATAATGTAAAAACATAAAAAACGTAGGAACAACATAAGAAACCTCCCTCCAACAAAGTTTTTCACAAAAATAATTAAATGTAATTTAATCAAATCAAAAAGAAAATTCTTCTTTCTTTTCTTATTATTCCTTCTTTTCGATTTTCTTGGACTTTCGATCTGGTGTTTAGAAAACAAAGTACAACTACAAATAAAAATAAAAAAAGAAAAGAAATGAAAAAATGAATTTGTTGGAGTTTGCCGGCAGCCATTAACTTCTTCAATTGTAAATATCTCCGTTAGTTCCAAGTTGGGTACCTAGAAAGTGCAGAATCCATGGCTGAATTGCTATGTAAAAGGGGTCCCATTTTGTTTACAGTTTTTAAAGCAACCACCATATAATCAGGTACAACAATATATGGAATTGCATTTTTTTTTCATAAACATAATTCATATAATTTTATGGCCAAAAAAATATTCATATAACTATGGATTCTCTTTATTTGCGGAAAAATATCAAATAATGTCAATTTTTTTTTGGAACAATAAGTAGCACTAACTTTTTAGATTAGAACAGAATATGCCTTTCTGAACACACAGTACTGCATTTGGTTAAAAGAATAGAATTTCTTGTCCGTTACGAGAAATATCATAGGACTAGTAAAAAAACCTAGAGTAATCACTTGCATGAATTGAACCTTCTGTCTCAAGATGTAGTGTTACCGATGAGCTATCATGCAGGTGAAGCTACAAATATAACTTCACAATGAAAAATCTAAACTCAAGATAAACAGCAACAGGACAAGCGTTTTGACTCAGTTTCTCATCAACTAGGTTGAACAATCTATTTACAACCCAAGTCAAAAACAAAAAAAACAAAAAAAAAATATTCGTATCAGAACTACAATAACTAAGTTCAAATGTTTATGGACATGGAAAGCATCGAAGTTCCAAGTGAAGAAATTCTACATGAATAACTGATCACCCAGAAGCAAGAGCTACTTGACACAGCTTGGCTAATAGAAATTATTAACTCGCTGCTAATTTCTAACCAGTTTGGTTGTACTGACGCGATGCTGCAAGTGAGGGTTCAACAGTTTAGCTGAGCTCACATTTTGGCTTTGCTGCAAAGGAGGGTTCAACAACCCTGCATCCTCACTGACCCGAAATACAGTAACTTGCAGCACTACATCCTTCACTCTAAGTAGCTCAAACACACAGACATCACCTTCCCCTAAATTGTTCTCCAACGTAAATTCAAACCACCCCTGGCTTAGCTTTGCTCTACCTCCTCTATAAAGGCAGCGAACAGGCCACTGTCTCCCATCAGAGATCTGAAGTTTAATGAATCCTGAAACCCCATTCAAATTCTTTTCTGCAAAGCAGGATGGCAAATACTGGAAAACAGAAAGAGCAGTTCAATATGCAAAATCACATGTTGAAGAACAATAAAAATAAATATCAAATTTAATTCAACATCTAACCATTATACATCCCCTATATAAATAGGAGGGTCGCAGGACAACTCGACAGAAAGGATTAGGAGGCTCAAATGCTTTCGCTGCATTGATTGCCCTTTCTCTTTCTTCTGCTGTCACGGTTCTTTTTCTTGCAGACGCACTTTCATAAAATCTATAGCGCATTTCTGCCTCCTCTTCATGTTCTGCTGAAGGTTCCTGGCCATCTACAGTTCCATAAATTGTATAGATAAGAAATTTCATTTTTTATATTAGTAGATCATAGAAAGAAAACTGGGCTAAAAAAGCTTACTAGGATCTGATTTCCGTTTCTTTCTCACAGTTTTATCAACCCCTTCCTCATTAGAACAACGCAATCTCAATTCTTCAGTAGACCTTTTAAACTCAACAGCATTAAACTGAACACCTATATCTCTGGTTGAATGATTGTCTTGTGAATAGGCACCCTTTGAAGAAAAAGCACTCCCACTATCTCCCCAGTTTATGCGATTGAGTTTAGATCCACCATTAAACAAATTCTGCAATGCTGGAGTAGTATGACTCTTACCAGGTGTCAGTTGATCTACAGATCCAGTAAAAACCTTGTTTTGAAATGCACCAGAAGTAAAGCCTGAAGGTGACGAATCCAAGAATTCAATATTGTCTCCATCTTCCATTTCATCAAAAATATGATGATAATTTGCAAAGTAAGGCCCTTCATTACGGCTTCTCATGGCTGATTGATAATTTATCTCAGAAGTACCCAAATTAAATATATGAACAATGAAAGATGAATTCCCTTCATACATGAACACCAAAAAGTATCCAACGCCAATGGAGTAGCGTTGAACAAATTCTTGCCAACCATCAACAAAAGAAAATCTGTTGTCTGCCTTTTTTAATCCTACACGCCAAACAACACCATCAGGAACAGTGAGGGTAGCAATTGTAGAAAGCTGACCCCCATATTTCCTCAGAAAATTATCCGGAATCCTCTGCAATTCAAAATACAAGTTAGGTTCCGAATATTGGTAAATGCTCACAATAGGCAATACAAGACTGAAGATGGAGATTCCACCAGCTTTATGATGATGTTATTACTATAAGAACTGAAAATTTAATGATGAAGAGAATAATAGGCATCCCATGCCCTTTCATCACCTGAAAATGCCCCACTACAAGGTTGTCAAAATCGAGATCCTACCTAGGATCGGAAGGGGAGAGTAAACTCATAAAACGTATGATCATAACATAGATCGTAAGATCCTACCTAAAATACAAATTATATATATATCTGCACTAACACCAGCCCAGCCCACGTAAGATCCCAGTCCCAGACCCACCGCCAGCACCAACAGTCCAACAGAATATAGTCAACAGTAGCCCCCCCAAAAAAAAGTCAACAAACAAAAATAAAAGCACCCAGAAATTAGAAAACAGAGCTCAAAGATTTGCAGGAAACACAAAGCTCGCACCTCGCAGTGGCTCACAGGAAGAAGGGCCACTTGGCACTCGCAGGTTGCAGCACCAAGAGCAGCTCCAAACACACACAGATCGAAGATGAACAGTATGTCAAAGGGCAAGCAAGTCAAATGACAGAACGGTGAGGGAGAAATTTTTTTATAGAAAAAGAAAATTTATTAAGAAGAGTACAAAAATAGAGGATAAGATATCCTCACAAGAAACCACAAAAACCAAAAAACCTATAAGATTGAGTCATGTTACATAGCATGTCAATCTCTCTGCATATCTAACAAAGAGACACCTCTAAAGAGGCCATGAGCAGAACACCGCAGTGAAGATAAGAAAATAACTCTATCCCAAATGAAGTCCAGGCTGGAAAAGGTGTTCTTGAATATTCTAGCATTCCTTTCAAGCCATAAGCACCAGAAAACAACAAAAACAGAACACTGCCACAGAATCTTAGCTTCGTTCCAAAAGCCAAACCCTCCAAACTGAACAAGAAGAAATTGATGCAAATCCCTAAGGCAGACCCAATATTATCCAAAAATGCCAAACAGTTTATTCCAAAGAAAACTTGCTGCAGAACAGTGCAAAAGGAGATGAGCCCTGGTTTCCGAATTGAAGCAGCACAACATATACATATTGGGAGACAAAGCCATGAGAGGTCTGCGCTTCTGAAGCAAGTCATTAGTGTTAATCCTATTAAGAACGACCATCCAAATAAAAGATTTGACCTTAGAGGGAGATTTAGATTTCCAGATGGTTTTATCAAGAAGAAATCTGTCTCTATTAGGAGAATAAGTCAAGAACTGAAAATAAGATTTACATGAGAAAACACCCAAAGAATCTTGAGACCAAATTCTTTTATCATGGTTCGAGGAAAGATGAACAGATTCTAACAAAATCAAAAGAGACTTTAAGTCACTAACCACTCTATCAATAATGGTGGGGGAGAGATGAAGTTGAATCGAATGGGAGATGTTCAGATTGATGAGGTCGAACGAGAGAATGGGGTGTTTAGGGTTCAGGATTTGGTGGGCTTGGGTTTTCTGTCCCAAATTGGTTTGATTCACCTCTTTAATGGTAGCTTGCCCAAGACGTTCAAGATCGTCGATTCCGCCACTTCTATAATCTTGCCCAACGATCCTAGCCCAACCGATCCCACCAAAGCAAGTTAGTGGGAGTAATCGGGACCGCTGGTATTACAAAAAATCGTGAAATTGAGCAATCTTACGTGCAAGATCGCAATCTTGACAACCTTGGCCCCACCCCCATGAAGAATGTAGGGATGGTATTATAAGTAAACATGACTTTGAAGTGTGTGCAAAATTGTAACATTGATTATCCTTGCATTTTGTCCTATCAAGATCCAAAAACAATCTAATTCACATAAGAGGACCATACCAACAATCAATAAGACAAGTACCAATGAAAAAGACCCATAGTGTTTTAAGAGAGAGTAACCTCAACTCAAAGCAACTTTCAGGCAACAATCCATATGCTTCACTAATGAATTATCAAATTGAAGGCCACAAATTTATTTCTAGATTGTCAACATGCAATTGAGAAACCAGCAACTGCAATCCAAAACACGTATTTTAAAAGTGCAAGAACTTGTAACTACAAACACTAGTGAAACTTCTAATATGATGGCCTCACATTAATATCTTAGGTTTACTTAAAAGTGGTTCCTCCCTCACTTCAAGTGTGCCTTGCAAAACTTGAAAATATCTTCAAAACACAATTGCATAGGTATAGTATTAAAACCAATTTGAGTGTATATGAAACAAAAAAACCTCTGTGCACCACACTATATAGTTCTTTCCTTTCTCCTAGAGCAAGCAACAAGGGAAATTCCTAGTGCTCAATAAAGAAATTAGAATTATAAAGCAACGAACCAAATTTATTTATATTTATCAAGTTTGAGACATCTAAAAATTTCCTTCAGTTAAAACCTTATTTCTTCCCATGAAGAACCCAAGTAGGAAACGGACATATAAATGTAAATAAGCCACCAGTCCTCCAATTTATAGAGAGAAATACACCAAAGGGCATAAATTTTATTATAAAATCAAGCTAACAGCACATATTCAATCTCTACATGTTATGTTCTGATTGGCGTAATACTCTGAGAGTAGGTAAGAATTTCTCCTCCAACAGAGCTAATTTCAAGAAAACAACTAACAAATCAATTTTAGGGGAGATTCTTCAATTGGAACGTGGAGCAAAAGAAAATTGCAAGGCTTATATCATATGTATGCACACTGTTAAAAGAAAGACATAAACTAAACAACCTACTTTAATTCTAGGACTAATATTCATCTCAGCCACACAGGTCCAGGTTATGGAATCATAAGACCTTAACCCTGAAAGAAATTTTCAAGATTTTGTGGGAGTTGAGGTTTAGAACTAAGGACTCCACTGAAAAGACATTCTTCTGGGTACTTCTGGGTACCCAGAAATTTATTGAAAGTACGTACTGTCCTTTGTCAAGAATTCTATCAGAAAACCAATGTACAACCCCACTTCCCCACCCAACCCAAGCAGAAATAAGAAATTGGCGTTCAGAATCAGAGGGTTGAAATTTTTTAAAAAAAAAAAATCCAAACTCGGTGAAAAGGGGTGTCAGGGTTTGTGAGTGGGGGTAGTGGGCAAGGAGTGGCAAGACCCAGGAAGCATATTATCCTGCCACCCTCAAAATTTTCACACAATCCCGAGAAAAGCCACTTCAAAAATCAAGAAGATAAAACATAAAGAAAATTCCAATGAGTGAGAAAGGGGAGAAGTTTAGGTACCAGTTGCCTGGATTGGAGAGTGGAGGGTAGAATAAGCTTGTGGAAACAAGGGCGTGGCATTCTCGGAGTGTTTGGGGAATCCAGAAAAGAAGAAGCCTCAAAGCATTTTCTGGACCCTTTGAATTGATTGAAAGTTGAAAACTTTGGGGGTGCAGGTAGCAGATTTCCCCGGCACTTAGATCTACCAATTCACCTTCTCCACCCTTCACAACCCTTCTCTGCTTTTGAGTCAAACAAGGATTTTTAAACCTTAAAAAAACCCCAACTTGACCTAATTAAAAGCTAACGAGTCCATGACGCGGCGAGTCACCTCAAAGCCTCAAACCCTTTGGATAATTATCTCTTTTTTTTTTTTTTTACCCTTTTACTAGTTATCATTTAGCAAATTTTCTAGTTAAAGATATATTTTTTTTTATCATTTTTCGTTATTTAGAGATTACATTTTACGCAGCTAAAAAAAGTATATTTTATCGATTTAATCTCTCCTACTTTAAATTTATATTAGTTTCATCGTTCTTTTAATAATTTTGTTTTACCCCAAAATTGTTGATAGAGGTACGAGATTGTTAGAAATTTTAAGTTTGTGAGATGATCTTAAAAGCTTACCTTAAGCAGGATCAAATTTCCTTAAAAATTACTTGATCCGGGTTTAAATCCTATAGAAAACACTTTACCTTCTTTATATATGTGAGGGAACAAAAAAGATTTCACTTTTATCAAATAATGTTTATTATTATAATATTGTTTATTTTGAATGATATTTAAAACTCATTTAAGGTTACGTTTGGCACATACTTAAAATTGAAGGAGAGAAAATTTAAGGAGGAACTTTCCACAAAATAAATATTAAGAGATTAAAATTTAATTTTTTTCATTTTGTTTGGTAAGCAAGAGTAACTTTTACCCATCCAACTCTACAGTTCCACGTCCTGAAGCCACTCTAATATCGTTGTCCCCTAATATAATCGCTTTCACTACCTCTTTAGGCTCTTCTGGACGCCACTGGCTAGCCTGCTGGCTGGTCCAATGCCACGGAATCAACCAGAACCAAATGAAGCTTGATCGAGACCGTCCAATTGCTTTCATCTTGATAAATATAATTTTTATATATTAGTTAATCTTCATATTTAATCTCTTCAACCTCTTATATATTTAATTGATTAATTTTGATCACAATTTATAAATTTGGGTTCAAATTGAATTTAATTAATTTTTCTAGTATTATTAACATTTTACATTATTTTTATATTTCAGTCATATCTTGAGGTCTAGATATCTAATAATTATGAATTTAATCTTTTAGGGAAGTTGAGAGAAAACTCTATAACTTTAATGAAGAGTTTGAAGTCTTAATCGGATGTCTAATAGACCGAATTTGGCTTAGAAGTCAGAACTCAGGTTCTATCGCTTAACTCGAGTAATGTGCACTAATTGGGTCATAACTTGGGTTGTAGGTGTGATATGAACTTGAAACTGGTGGCATTGGAAAGCTTACACACAAAGCTCAAACTCTTATGAAGCACAAATTGAAACTACAATGTTTTGATGGTGTTTAACCCCTGTGAAGTCGGATGACGAGATCATAGACCTGTTAAGAGTGAATTGGACATAACTTTCTCATGTTAAACCCAATTGAAGTGATTTCGGTGGCCAATGAAAACTAAGAGGCCGAAAATTAACTATAACTTATGGAAAAATTAGAATTCTTAATTTTTAGGTTAGTTATTTTGTTATAAAGAGGAGATTTGAGATAGAGAAAAAAAACTCTAGCCGTTTTACTTGATTCTTCTTCCTAGAGTTTTCTCCTTTCTCTTTAGATTTTTATATTGTTCTCTTCTTTTTCTGAGTTCTTCCCTCTCATTCATGGAAGGGTAGATCCTTTAATCAATCTAAGGGATTGACATTCTTAATGATTAATCTTGAGATTCTGATTTAATTGTTATATATTTGATTATTAATCAAGTTTCTCTTCTTCTTCTCTTTGTTTGATTTTGATTGAATGCTTAATTTGATTGGGATTTTTATATATTAATTGCGTAATTATCATATGCTAAGAGAAGATTCCAAAGATTAAACAAGGCATCGAAGGTGTTTACTGAATTATTTAGCTTGGTTGGATCTTAGTTTTTAAGTTAATTTGAGTTTTGGATGAATGCTTAATTTGTCTAACCTTAATTAATTGAATTATAAAAGCGTTTCTAGTAGAAGATTCATGGATCATTGAGAGGCGTCTTGATGTGATCTAAGACCAAGGATTTGATTGATAATTGAATGGATCTTTAGTGATCAAAGATTGATTAAGATCAAGATTGTTTAGTTCTCTTGGATTGGTTATTTCTTAATTTTGTTTTCTCTTCTTTAATTGTTTTCTGTTTCTGCTAATTGATCTTACAAATCCATTCTCCCCTTGTTTACTAACCTCTTAATTTGATTTCGTGATCATAATTAGAGTGATCTGTGGGCTCGACCTAGTGTTACCTTATGCTGCAAGTCATTTTGGTAAACTAGTTATAAATTAATTTAAATTTGATAGCCTCAACAGTTATCAAATTTTTGGCGCCTTTGCCAAGAATTATTCTGATTTTGTTCAATATTATTAAGAGTATATTTGACTACTAATCCTTCACTAACTTTTTTGTTGCTATGTTTTTGTTATTTGCAAGTGAAAACGAGTGATTATGGATCATTTTGCAGAATTTTGTACTAACATATGTGTCTAGAATGAGTTGAAACTTGGTCAATTAAAGGAAAATGACCTAATAAACAAGGTTCACAATTCTTGTGAGGTCACCTATGGTTTTTCCAAATTCCATCGTTTAGACTACTTTTTTATTTTTTTAAGATTTTTATTACATTTTTTGGTTTTATTTTTGTATAGTTTTCATACTATGGTGGTCCCATAATTTTTAAAAATCATTTGATAGGTCAATTAGATTTATTTTGGTGCATTTTTAGTGTTGTATAGTACATTTTGCTTGTTTGATGTTTTTGTGCTTTTTGATATGTGAATGATGCATGACTAGGTCTCAAACTAGTTCTGTACTTGATTTTGATCCTGAGATTGATAGGACCTTGCATACATTGATTAGAGCTCATAGACTTAGTGAAAAAATTGTATATGAATTTGATTTTGACATTGAATCTGCAAGTGAACTTGAAAGTTTAAGTAATTTTGAAACTATGGCTAATAACACTGCTGATAACATGCAAAATAGATCATAAAGGAACTAATTGCACCTAATGTGAACTATTAACCATTGTGCATTCAATATCCTGATTTGGATGCTGATTTTGAACTTAAATCTGGTTTCATTCACTTGCTACCTAAGTTTCATGGCCTTGCAGGAGAAGATCCTCACAAGCATTTAAAGGAGTTTCCATGTGGTCTGTTCCACCATGAAACCACAAGGAATTGAAGAGGAACACGTCATGCTGAGAGCCTTTCCCTTTTCATTAGATGGTGTAGCCAAGGACTGGTTATACTACTTGTAGCCAGCTGCCATAACAAGTTCGAATGACATAAAGAGACTATTTCTAGAGAAATTTTTCTCTGCCTCAAGAGTTGCTATAATTAGAAATGATATATGTGGGATCAGACAGATTTGAGGTGAGACCTTGTATGAATACTGGGAGAGATTCAAGAAATTATGTGGAAGCTGCCCACATCACCAGATTAGTGATCAACTGTTGATCTAGTACTTTTACGAAGGCTTACTACCAATGGACAGAAGCATGGTGGATGCTGCGAGTGGAGGTGCCCTCGTTGATAAAACCCCAGTTGCTGCTAAAGACCTGATTGCAAACATGGCTACCAACTCACAACAATTTAGTACTAGAATGATAACTCAAACTAGAGGAGTCAATGAAGTCCAGGTTTCTAATGTTGATCAACAAAAAATGGAGTATAAACTTGATAAGCTGACTTCCTTAGTGAGACAGTTGGCACTAGGATAATAATTACCTGTGCAAGGACCTGCAAAAGTGTGTGGCATTTGTTCTTGTCCTTCATATCCCACAGATGCATGCCCTACACTTCAGTATGGTGGTTCTAGTACAATATCAGCAACAGGTGTCTTTCCTAGTAAACCACAATATCAGCAACAGCAGCCTAAATATGATCCATTCTCCAACACATACAACCCTGGTTGGAGAGACCATCCAAATCTGAGATATGGCAATGCAGCCTCACAACAGCAGTAACCATTGCAGTACAGGCAACCCTTCTAACAGCCAATGAGACAGCAGCAGTTTCAATCTCAAGTTGGACCAAGTGGGCAATTCTAGCAGCAACAACATTTGAGTCTTCATTTGAGGATTTGATGAACCAGATAGCCACAAATAACATCTAGTTCTAGCAAAGGATAGAGGCCACCATACAAAATTTAAAAAACTCAAATTAGACAATTGGCCTCTACATTGAGTCAGTTGCAAGCCCAAGGTTCTGGACAACTTATTTCCCAAACAATTCCCAATTCAAAGGGGAATGTGAGTACCATTATGCTGAGGTCTGGAAAATCTATAGAAGCATCATCTGAGCCTCAACCAGTAGAAGAAACAGTTTCTAATGAACTAGCCTAAAAATTTAAGGGTCAAAAGAAATCAGTTATTGCCGATGAGTAGTAGCAGCTTGCAGTGGCTCTTCCCTTTCCATAGAGAGCCATTGAGACCAAAAAGATACATGAGGAGAAGAAGGACAAAAAGCTCCTTGAGACTTTCAAGAAAGTGGAAGTCAAAATTCCATTGTTGGAGTCAATCAAGCAGATACCGAAGTATGCCAAGTTCTTGAAGGAACTGTGTACACACAAGAGACGGCTGAAGGGCAATGAGAGAATCAACATGGGGCAGAATATTTCAGCCCTCATCCAGCCTATGCCACAGAAGTGCAAGGATCTTGGGACTTTTTACAATTCTTTGCATAATAGGAAATCACATATTTGAGCATGTCATGCTAGACTTAGGTGCTTCCATTAATGTAATGCGTATGTCTATTTTTCCCTTGAACTTAGTCCTTTGCAGGCTACAAGTGTGGTGATTTAGCTAGCTAACAGGAGTAATGCTTACCCAGCTAGTTTGGTGGAGGATGTGTTAGTCCGAGTGAATGAGTTGATATTCCCAACTGACTTCTACATTTTGGAGATAGAGGAAGAGTCATCATCTGGCAAGGCTCCACTCATTCTAGGAAAACCTTTCCTAAAAATTGTATGAACAAAGATTGATGTGCATGCAAGAGTTCTTTCCATGGAGTTTGGAGAATCCATTATGAGGCTTAATATTCTTGATGCTATGAAACACCCCATGGAAGAACATTCTATTTTTCATATTGATTTAATTGATAATTTGGTTGATAACTCATATGCTGACTTGTGTGAGGAGTTTCCTGAGATTGTTGATTTTGATGACTCTGTGTGTGGTGATTTGTGTGCTTGTTATGATTATGATAAGTTGTGTTCTGTGTGTTTTAAAATTTCTGTATTTCTGGGATATGATGAATCTATTCCTGTGTTAACAGATTGTGCAACAGTTGATATATATGCAGAGGTTTAAGCAATAGAAGCAGAATCATTGCAGCCTCCTAAATTACTACCTTATGTAGTGCAGCCACCAAAGTTGGAGCTGAAACCATTACCTGAATGCCTCAAGTATGCATACTTGGCTAATAAAGAGTAGCTTCATGTGATCGTGACCAAAAACCTCCTTACTGAACAGGAGGCATGATTGCTGCAAGTTTTGAGAGAGAATAAGAGGGCCATCAGATGGACATTGGCATATATTCCTAGCATTAGCCCTTCCACATGCATGCACAAAATTTTACTTCAGGATGACGCTAAACCAGTGAGGCAGCCCTAGAGGAGATTGAATCCTCTTATTTTAGATGTGGTAAAGAAAGAGGTGACCAAGTTACTGCAGGCTGACATTATTTATCCCATATATGATAGCACTTGGGTAAGTCCTGTGCAGATTGTCCCCAAGAAATCTGGCATGACTGTTATAGCTAATCAGAAGAATGAGCTAATCTCTATCAGAGTGCAGAACAGCTAGTGAGTTTGCATTGATTATAGGAGGCTCAACCAGGCCACTTGGAAAGATCAATACCCTTTTCCTTTCACTGATCAGATGCTAGAGCGATTAGTTGGCAAATCACATTACTGTTTCTTGGATGACTATACAGGCTACTTTCAAATCCATATTGCACTTGAGAATCAGGAGAAGACTACATTCACCTACCTCTTCGGCACCTTTGCTTATAGGCAGATGCCATTCGGCCTCTACAATGCCCCTAGTACCTTCTCGCGGTGCATGGTAAGTATTTTCTCTAAATTTCTAGAGGAGTGCATGGAGGTATTTATGGATGACTTCACTATATATGGTTCTTCTTTTGACTCTTGTTTGAATAGCTTATCTAAAGTGCTACATCGATGCATTGAGATTAACCTTGTTCTGAATTTTGAGAAATGTTATTTCATGGTAGAGCAGGGTATAGTTTTAGGTCATGTAGTGTCTAGTGAAGGTATTGCTGTAGATCCTGCAAAAATAGATGTTATTACCTATTTATCTTACCCTATATGTGTGTGGGTAGTTCGTTCTTTTCTTGGACAAGCAGGTTTCTACAAGCGTTTTATCAAATATTTCAGTCAGATAGCCCTTCCGTTGTCTAATCTTTTGCAAAAAGATATGGAGTTTCTGTTTGACAAAAAATGCAAGAGTGCCTTTGATCAGTTGAAGCAGGCCTTGACTAGTACCACTATCATCTAGCCACCTGACTAGACACTCCCATTTGAGCTTATGTGCGATGCGTCTAACCATGCTGTAGGAGCTGTCTTGGCACAGAGAATGGGCAGAGCCTCCCATGTAATATACTATGCTTCAAGAACTTTGGATGCTGCTCAAGCGAATTACACAACTACAGAAAAAGAATTTTTAGCTATTGTGTTTGCATTAGACAAGTTTCGATCTTATTTGCTTAGTTCTAAGGTTGTAGTGTTTTCTGATCATGCAGCTCTGAAGTTTCTTTTGAAGAAGCCTGAGGCTAAGCCACGATTGATTAGGTGGATATTACTACTCTAGGAGTTTGACATTGAGATCTGAGATAGGAGTGGAGCAAAGAACCTAGTGGCTGATCACCTAAGCAGAATTGAGAGAGCCTCGAATCCTTTTCCCATCGATGATTCTTTTCCGGATGAGCAACTTTTACAGCTGCAAGATAAGACCAACTTTTCCAGAATTGAGAGAGCCTCGAATATTTTTCTTGTATGTTTTACTAGGGCTCAACATGATAAATTAAAAAATAAGTTTAAATATTAAGTGTGGGATGATCCCTACTTGTGGAGGTTTTGTAGTGACCAAGTTATTAGGAGATATGTACTTGATAATGAGTTCTAATCTATTCTTAGTTTTTGTCATGCATTTGTATGTGGTGGGCATTTTGGACCCCAACGTACAATTAGGAAAGTCTTAGACTCTGGATTGTACTGGCTTACTCTATTTTTATGATGCATATATGTTTTGTAAATCTTGTGAGCAGTGCTAGAGAATAGGTAATATTTCTCGCAGGAATGAGATGTCCCAGCAACCTTTGCTAATTTGTGAGATTGTTGATGTCTGGGGTATTGATTTTATGAGACCTTTTCCTATTTCTTTTAGTTTTGTTTACATATTGTTGGCTGTGGATTATGTATCTAAATGGGTGGAGGCAAAAGTCATTCAGACTGATGATTCCAAAGTTGTTGTGGATTTTGTTAGATCATAGATTTTTTGTAGGTTTGGAGTCCCGAGGGCCATCATCAGTAATCAGGGTTCACATTTCTGCAACCAAAGCATGGAGGCTTTGATGAGAAAATATGGTGTCTTGCATAAGGTTTCCACACCGTACTACCCTCAAACAAATGGCCTAGCCAAAGTCTCAAACAGAAAGATCAAACAAATCTTGGAGAAAATTGTCTAACTTAACAGGAAAGATTGGAGCTTGAGACTTGAGGATGCTCTTTGGGCTTACATGACTGCCTTTAAGACACCTATTGGGATGTTTCCTTACAGGATAGTCTTTGGTTACCAGTGAGACTACTAACAAAACTTTCACAGTCAATGGACACTGCCTCAAACCATTCTACGAGGGAGCCCAAGCTCAAGAGAGCATAGTGGAGGAGCTCCACTTGCAAATGGCCATCTACAATTGATAAGGATGTTTCTTTCCCCTCTCTTTTATTTTGTTTGTCTTATATTTGTTGATGCTATTGATGGTTTGCCAATGATTTTTGTGATTTACATTGAGGATAATGTAAAATTTAAGTGTGAGAGAGGAATTTACATTATGTTTTTTGTTTTTATTTCTATTTTCTGTGTTTGATTTTTGTTTCTGTTTTATTATTACTGTCTTGTCAATTCTGTTTTATGTTTTTCTATTTTTTCAATTCTATTTTTATTTTGTTTTTAAATTTTGTTTTGATGTTTTTGGAAAAAAAATGCAAAGTGAATGAATTGTCTTTCATCTTGCACTTGACTTGTTTGGTAATGAAAATTGAATTGGTATATTAAGTTTGATAGACTTATACCTTGTGATGTTTTGAGCCTATTGATGGATGGATTAACATTTATGTCATTCTCTTCTTTTTTGTATGATTTTCACTCATGTCATTTGATCACTGTAAAACTTGCTTTTATTCTTTTTGAGGCTACATTTTTATTTGCATACATAAATATGATTAAGGCATTCTTTATTGAATTAGCTACTTTGGCTAAATAGTCAACCTTACATAATTTTCCTTTTATTAACTCCCTTGAGCCTATTTACCTATCTTTTGTTTTTGCTCATTATATGCCTTATGTGGAAAACTATGTTTTTACCTTATCTTAGGGAATGAGAGAGCATTGGTTCATTTTTATTAGAGGAGCTATTTTGCTTGTGAGCAATGTAAATTCAAGTACGGGGGGTTGTGCAATTTGATGTGCAATATGCAAAGTGTTTGGTGGAAGGAAAAAAAAGAGCCAATTAAAAAAAATAAAAAAAAAATAAATGCAAGAAGGTTGTGAAAGAAAAGAAAACAAAAAAAAGAGGAAATGAAGGGAATATGTAAAGATAATGCGCATTATATGGAATTGGCAGGTGTAAAATTTCATACTTGTCATTTGAGTTCCTCCCCAATGCTCTTTTGTTCTCTTGGGTATTTAGCTTGTCATATTCATATTGTTTCCTTCCCTTACCTTGGCCCCATTACAACATTGAATAAAGTCCTCTTAATTTGTGTGTGCATGTGCTTGAGTAGTGGAGAAGTAGAAGATAAGCAAGCTTATGGTAGTACAATTTTCATGAGTTGAATTGAGTCAAATACCTACCTTTTAAACACTTGAGGGATTGAGAGTGTATCTTGTGAGGATCTATCATTCTTGATTCATGCTATTCAATTTGAAGCTACCTTGCTTGTTAGTTTGAGATATGAAGAAATGTTACTTTATGAATGTTTTGATTCCTTGAATTTTTTCTTGCTCTTCTTACTTGTAAACTTTTACATTCGTGAAGGTTATTGGAAAATGAATCTTTTTGAGTTTTAGTTTTTGAATTTTTGTGTTTCTTGTCCCTTAGTTTGAATCTTTAGTTTGCCCGGGACATGCAAAAGCTAAGTGCGGGGGAATTTGATAAACACAATTTTAATATATTAATTAACCCTTATATTTAGTCTCTTAGACCTCCTATATTTTTAATTGATTGGTTTTGGTCAGAATTTATAAGTTTGGGCTCAAATTGGGCTTAATTAATTTTTTCAACATTATTAGCATTTTACACTATTTCTGTATTTCGGTCATATCATGAGTTCTAGATATCTAATAATTATAAATTTTACCTTGTAGGAAAGCTGAGAGAAATCTCTACAACTTTGATGAAGAGATGGACTGAATTGGGCTTAGAAGTCAAAACTTGAGTTCTGTCACTTAACCTGAGTAGTGTGCACTAATTGGGCTATAACTTGGATTGTAGGTGTGATATGGGTCTGAAAATGGTGGTATTGGAAAGCTTTCATCAAACTCTTGTGAAGATCACAAATTGAAACTACAACGTTTTGATGGTGTTTCACCCCGGTGAAATCAGATGATGGGATCAGAGACCTATTAAGAGTGAATTAGGCATAACCCGCTCTTCTTAAACCCAATTGAAGTAATTTCAGTGGTCAATGAAAGCTAAGAGGCCAAAAATTAACTTTAACTTATGGTTAAATTAGGATTCTTAATTTTTAGGTCAGTGATTTTGTTATAAAGAGGGGATCCAAGATAGAGAAGAAACCTTAGTCATTTTACTTGATTCTTCTTCCTAAAGTTTTCTTTTCTCTTTAGATTTTCATCTGGTTCTCTTCTTTTTCTGAGTTCTTCCCTCCTATTCATGGAGGGTAGAGCCTTTAATTAATCCAATGGATTGACATTCTTGATGATTAATCTTGAGATTTTGTTTTAATTGTTATATATTCAATTATTAATCAAGTTTCTCTTCTTCTTCTCTTTGTTTGATTTTGATTGAATGCTTAATTTGATTGAGATTTTTATATGTTAATTGCATAATTATCATATGCTAAGAGAGGATTCTAGAGATTAAACAAGGCATCAAAGGTGTTTGATAAATTGTTTAACTTGGTTGGATATTGGTTTTTAAGTTAATTTGAGTTTTGGATGGATGCTTAATTTGTCTAACCTTAATTAATTGAATTCTGAAAGCATTTCTAGTAGAATATCGGTGGATCATTGAGAGACGTCTTGATGTGATCTAAAGGATTTGGTTGATAATTGAATAGATCTTTAGTGATCAAGGATAGATTAAGATCAAGATTGGTTAGTTCTCTTGGAT
Source organism: Ormosia semicastrata (assembly GCA_029884595.1). Taxonomy (NCBI): domain Eukaryota; kingdom Viridiplantae; phylum Streptophyta; class Magnoliopsida; order Fabales; family Fabaceae; genus Ormosia; species Ormosia semicastrata. The sequence goes on along the minus strand of JAQQTO010000053.1, from coordinate 47,074,115 downwards.
TAGTTATTTCTTAATTTTGTTTTCTCTTCTTTAATTACTTTCTGTTTCTGTTAATTGATCTTATAAATCCCTTCTTCCTTGTTTACTAACCTCTTAATTTGATTTCGTGATCATAATTAGAGTGATCTGTGGACTCGACTAGGTGTTACCTTATGCTGCAAGTAAATTTGGTAAACTGGTTATAAATTGATTTAAACTTGGTAACCTCGACAGTTATCACATCTATTTCTCATCTCATCGTAGCATAAAAAGCTTAGATGGTTCAAGTGAAGGAAGTTTCAAATCTAGAGCCAGTGAGAGAGAGATTCATAAGTTCTTCTCATTTTTTGAAGAAATTGAGCACGTTGAGATCCTGAGGTGCTTAATTTCTCTCTCAAATTTCACTGTCCAACACAGCCACAAAGGTTTGGGCAAAAGCCTGCGATGGGAGAGTGGTGACATTGACGATGCTAAGTGTGTCAACGGCGACAGAGGTTGGTTGGACGGCAAAGTTGAGGTCGTCGATCCTAAAAATCGTAGAAGATGGTGCAAATATGTTAACATTGCCATCGGAGAGAGATAAGCGAGAGAAAGAGAGAGTTAAGGTAGGAGAGTAAAATTTGCCCTAGTTTGAAGTGGGGTAAGATTTACTCCTCAAATTGGAGGAAATATTTCTCCCCTAAATCTTCACATTTCCTTTATTATTAAACCAAACATGCTCACTTTACTAAAAAATTATTGCCCTAAAATCTCTCCCCCCTTTACCCCAACGACACATAGCCTTATAATTTTTTTTTATCAATGTAAAAGTTTTTTTTATCTCAACTATAGAGCTCGAGAGAAATATGTCTCAACTATACCTAGATGGTTCAAAAATATTATGTGCCCCATTTTATGGATGGGGCCCACACCATCATTCATATATATATATATATATATATATATATATATATATATATATATATTATATCCATATATGTCCAATATGTGATAAATTTTTTAGAGTTGTTTAACTTTTTTCAATTTTTTTTTATCATGCATTGTTACAACACTAAAAGAGTTAGGGAAGACACTTTACCTATTATTGTTTCTCTTTAACACCACTTTAGTCATAAAAATTTACCTTGTATCATTTAGTCACTCAAGATTACCAAATAGTTTTACTTCAGCTATTAAGGTTTACTTTAACATCATTATTAACTTGGATAGAAAATAATCACATGGCTATCATTGGTGTTTATTTTTTTTTATTAAAATAAGCACATTGATTTAAACTTGTCTATGGTGTTTTTTTTCAAGTTTTTAAACTTGATTAAGGTGTTAAAACTGCATGTTATAATCATGTGATCATTTGCCATATATGTTAACGTCATTATATTGAGTGGTCAAAATAAATTGATTTTAAAATATTGAGTAACTAAAGTGATATAGATTAAACTAACAACTAGAAATTGGAAATAATTTCCATAGACAAGTTACATATTTCAGGTGGACATTCTTCAATCCACACCTTATTTTCATAAGTACAAACTAACTTGGCTAGTTTATGAGTAGCCTTGTTACCATATCTCTTCCTATGAGAGAATAAGCAACTATGGAGGTGATAGCTCAATGTAGAACAATCTTCAATAATGAAGTCAAAATAAGATGACTTTCTGGTTGTGCTTTTTAATGCTTGGATCAGCTCTAAGTTATTCAATTTAGCTTCTACATTCATGAAACATAGGTCTATAACCAATGATAAACCAAGTCTCATTCCTATGGCCTCAGTTATTCAAACATTTGGTGTTGTTGACATCAACCAAGTTGCAGCTACAAGAATGGCGTCTTGTGAGTCACAAATTACAGTGCCAATACCCCAACCATGGTTGGTCATTTCTGCTATATCAACATTTAACTTAAACAAGCCCTTTCTCGACAGGATTCATCTCACTAGCTCTTTTTGTGGATTGTTAGGATGTTGGTACGGTTTCTAACTCCTTAAGCCATTAGTTGTATTATATTCATTAAGAGTAGAAATAGATCTAAAAATCACTATATTTAGCTCTACGATCTTCTCGTTGAAACATACATTATTTCTGGCTAGCTAAAATTAATGGACAATTAAACCAAAACATTTCAACTACCTTTGAGGGGGCTGTAGAATGTAGTTTTCAACTACTCACCAAGGGATAGGTGCTCATCATATAGGATATGCAAACCCATAGGTGATAAGAACAGGCTCCCCTCACTCATTCCCAATCCTTGATAGCACGGATCACTATTTCCTTATGAAGCATGTAGCGTAGACATAAGAGAGTGCAATCTATTCATCCATGTCTCAAACTTGATCTTATTGGAAAGGCATCATGAAAGGTTCTCCCTAAAAAATTGGATGACATGGGTGGGATTCTTAACTTCCATGGTTTTCCCCAAACATTTATATTTCTTGCACCTTCTAAAGAGTTAGGTTTAGCAATGTCAGATGGATTTTTTTTTCTTTTTATGAAGTAATGTGTTGAACTCATAGTGTAGTTGTCATCTCTAGTTCCCCTCATATGGTTATAAATAGACAATTAAAGTTGGCAAGGGGAATCTCCATGATTTGTGATGCTTCGAAGGGTAAAAGTAAAGTCTCTAGGAGTTGTCAATTTCATTTTCTAAGGTCAAAATCAATTAGAGGTGCTACTACTGCATCTTGTGGGAGGATTGAGTTCGGACTCCAAACATGATGCCTATTTTGTTTAGGTAGCCAACCATCATTCTATATTGATATATTTTTTTCTCCCAAACCAACTCTTCAGGATCCCCCTCTTCAGGACCCATGCAGCATTCTTAACGCTTTTCCATGTGCAACTATAGATAAACCCTAAATTTGCCTTTAAGAAATCAACCATTGGGAAATATCTAGTTTTAAAAGTCTTGGCCATAAGAGATTAGGACTTGAATCAATTACCACCTTTGCATTACTAGGAGAACTATATTAAAGGCATGGAAATTGATAAACCCTAAACCTCCATATACCTTGGGTTCACAAAGGATCATCTAACTCACCAAGTAGACCTTCCTATCCCCTTCCTTATTGCCCCACGAGAAATTGTTTATCATGAACTCTATATGATTATAGAGGTCTGCTAGGAGAAAAGAAAAATTCCATAATGTAGGCAATGATGGATTGAACCTAGCTTTGAAAAGGACCTCATTTCTAACTTTGGATAGAAACTTCTTCCATAATCTATCTTGAACAAACTAAAAAATCTTTCCCTCTTTCTTCAAGTATGGGTAAATGCAAGTATTTGGAGTGACTCTCCATTGCCTTTATATTCATCCATCCATAGATCTCTAGTTATCAATTTGTTGGAAAATTTAAGCTACAAGAGAGCTTCGATCTGTGCAAGTTTATGAGTTAGCACAATTTCTATTGGTAAGCAAGGAAAATAGATTTTATCTGAGCTATTCCATGTTGATTGGCTTGTATGAACACAATGGTATCATTTACAAAGCATTTTTAGCTTCTTTTTTTTTGGGTACATTGTCTAAGGCCAAAGAAAGAAAACACACGAAAAGAAATCATTCATGAAAGTCTCTGGGCAGTAAAGACCCATTATCATTAGCTAGCAGGAGAAGATTTAATTCTAGGGGAGGAGAATTATAGAATTGGACTCCAATTTCTTGCTAAAGACTTAGATTAGCCAATTGGTCTGCATAAAAATTACCTTCATGAAGAATATGGCTAAAGACAAGTATCCAATCCTGCCTCCTGTATGCGTTTGATCAATCCATTGGAGAAAGTACCTTTGATGGGAGGCTATTGATCAAGGAAATAAAACTTTGAGAATCACTCTAAATGATGACATTTCTCTCTCCAAAATTCTAGGCCAAATAGAGACTTGTGAGGACTCCCCAAAGTTCAACTACAAAGGCATTGCAAGTGCCAATTTTGTGAGAGAAACCAATCAACCACTAACCATTAGAATTCTTGAGTATTCCTCCATATTTGACTTCACTCCTCTTATGGTTGACCTGTTGGTAATCATTTTAACGCACCCATCAGGGGCGCAATCCATCTAACAAGGTCGTTCTCAAGTTCACAGCCCTGTAAGGAGTACCTCCCAATCTAGCATTCCTGATTTCCTACACATAATAATGGATAATCCAAGAAGGGCTTTTTGGACATTTAAAATGCTTATCCTATTGCTCTTTGTTCCTCCATTGCTACTAGAACCTGATTGTAACGATAAAGACATCACTCTAATCTTCAACATCAATTTGTCCAAAATTAGTGGTTAAAATGTAATGAATCCATTATTTGAGGTCATATGAGAAGAACCAAACAATTTTTTTTTTCAGATTTAACTAAGGGGATCTAGGATTGAGCTGCTTCAAAGCAGTTTTTCAAGGCATAGAGGACTTATTTGGGGATGTCAATGCAATGAAAACAATAAGGACAACTTCCTACATTCCATTTGTTACATTTTTGAGTTGTTAAGAGATAGTTGTGCTTAGTAAACCAAAGGAACATTTTTAACCTTTGGGGGCCTTTCCATCTCCAAATGAGAGACTAAGAGGGATCTCTGGTTACGTATAAAGGGGAGAGTATAGCAAAAGTCTCTTTGATAGAGAAGGAACCACCCACGTTTCCTTCTCATTCAATGACGTCATTTCCCCTATAAGAAATAAGGGGCAAGTAGCACACAGTTTATAGACGACTTGAGCAGGGAGCAAGAACAATAGCTTTTGCGTGTCCCATCTCAGAAAAGACACCAACATAGCCTTATCTTCTTCTTAGACAGTGGAGAGAGAACAAGGAAGCAAGTTGGGCATGCTAAGAACCCACATATCTATCCAAGATTGAGTAATGATCCCATTACCCAAGGAATGAGAGGCATGTTCCAAAAGAAAGGGTTAAGTTTGATTAGGTTTTTCCAAAAAGTAGAATCAGTGTTTTTAGAAATAATTCCATGAAGAAAGTCTTGGCCTCTATCTTATTTTCCTATCAACACCTGGATACATAGGTCGTTGGGCATGTTAAGGATGACCCATCCAAGCTTTAAAAGGAAAGAGTCATTTAGTTGGGTCTTATTCCTAAGGCCTATACTTTCAAGTTCCTTAGGTACGCACATAGACTCCTATTTTACAAGATAGGGTCTTCTCTTGAGATGAGTAGTACCTCAAATAAATTTCCTCTAGGTCATTTCAATTTCCATATAAACATTTCTGGGGAGCCTTGCATGCTGTATATTATACAAAGCAATGAAACTCAACGTTGATTGGGCAAGAGTGGCTCTGCCAACCATGGAGAGCTAGTTGGTTTGCCAACCACTGAGTTTAGCTTTTATTCTCTCAGTAATAATTTTAAAGTGAGCCTTAGATAAACGTCCCTTCCCCTTCCTATAAAAGCACCCAAGTAATGGCTTAGCTCATTGGTGATAGTAAAACTACTCTTTACAACCAACTCTTTACGAAGGTCATCACTAATATTCTTGGAGAAATAAATGGAGGATTTCTAGGCATTAGTTTTATGACAAGATGCTTCATAAAAAAGTGCTATGGACTTTGAGAATACATTAAAGTTGGGAAAAGTTGGCTTTAACAAATAATGATAGATCATTTACAAATAACAGGTGGGATATTCTTAGATCATTTCTTCTTGCCTTCATGAGGATCCAACTCTGTTTTTCAACTTCCTTCAAGATGAGATGGGTGAGCTTCTCCATACAAATAACAAAGATATAAGGGGAAATGAGATCTTCTTAGCGTATGCCTTTGGTAGAGGAAAATTCTTAGGTCTTGCTTCCATTCCACATAATGTTGAAGGAAATGGAACCGATACAATTCATGATTAAATTAACCAGACTGTCAATTGAGCAGATCATAAACTACCAATTGAGCATATCATAAGCCTTTTTTAAGTTGATTTTGATGGCCAAGAACCTTCTTTGCCCTCTCACTTTCCCCATTGAGTGGACCATTTCCTTGGGTATAATGTTGTCATAGATGTTATGCCTTGTAAAAAAACTAGCTTATTGGGGGAATATTTTATCCTTTACCAGGGGTGTAAGTTGACTTACAATGACTTTGGTTAGGCATTTGTAAATGACATTACACAAGGCAAGGGGTTTGAATTGATTAATAAATTCTGACTTCTCAATATTTAGGATGAGGACAAGGAGAGTTTGATTAACATTTCTGACTAATTTCAAGTGCCTCCAATAATCTTTCAAGTAATTTACAACCACCCCGTGGACCACAAGCCAATTCTTTTGGAAGAAGATACCATATAGTCTATCTTTACTTAGGCTCTTAAGGGGTCTAATGTTGCACATAACTTTTCTAATTTCCTATTGGGAGAGATTAGCTTGAATGTCCCGGGGAAGAGGATCATTAAGAGGAGGATATGATTGATAAGTACTGAGAATGAGTCTGAAAGTAGCTTCCTCCTTATACAGGTCCTTAAAAATAGTCTATAACCAAGTCCTAGAGGCTTTGGAGTCTTCCTCTTACTCATTACCCAATTTTCTAAGAGCAAGAATCTTGTTCCTCCTTTGTCTAATCACTATTTTGGTAATGATAGAAAGCAACAATGTTTTAAAAATCGGACCAGTCATTGAACCAATGAAAGTACTGATTCAAAGTTCACTAATTCAACTGTGTTTAAATTGTGATTAAATTAGTGATAATTAAATATATATTTTTAATTTATTAAATATATTAATAGTAAACTAATTAACTAGCATACTAAATTAAAATATAAAATTGTGTAGTTAAAATATTATAATTATTAAAAAATTAGCATCATTTATCCTATTTTTATCATATTACTTTAAGTTTTATTTTTTGTGTAATTTATTTTTCCTTTTTTTATTACTTCTGTAAAAAAAGAATGGTTGTAGTGTGTTTCTTAATGTTATATATTTTTATTTTTCTTAAAATCTACATTATTTTATACTATAATTTTCATTTTTTTTAATTTTTGGGACACTTTGGAACAAGGGAAATACTTTGAAACAAGTGGGTACGGGAAAGGAAAAAGCTTACGTTTAAATATTGAAAAAGAAAAGCTTCTCTTAAATGTTTCAGAAGATTATCGAGAAAGCATTTGTAACTTTTGAAGTTGCAAAAGAGTCAAAAGGCTTCTCGCATAACCAGAAACAAGGAATATACGGGATAGCTAGAGTTTGGATGAGCAATGTGAGAGGGAGGGCTCAAGTGATGGACAGTGGAGTTGCAAGAGAAAATGGTTAAATTTAATCCTTGTGGGTTTGGATGCCATTTAGACGGGCCAGTAGTCTCTTTTTGTGCCAAAAAATATTGCTTAAGTTTTCTTTTCTTGTGCTTTCAAAATAAGGGGCGAGAAAATTATTAGAGTAGATAAATTGCCTTGTCTTAATCCTTGCCTGGGTAAAATGATTCATTAGAAAAACCGTTTAAACTTTAAAAGGATAGGGAAGGAAATAGTAGTGACACATCTTAGCCAAAAATAATCCACCCAATGCCGAGTGAATCCCATAGTTGACAAGATTTGTTCAAAAAATAATCCCATTGTTGACTAGGCAGTAACTAGAACTTTTTGAGATAATATTAATTTTTACAATAATAATATTCTCACTACACTTTTCTCTCATATCACTTTTTACACTACTCTTCATATTATTGATTATATTATTTTCTCTCTATCACTTTATTTTACTTAATCACAATCATTAAAAATGTGATAAAAAGTAGTATATTTGAGAAAATGATAAAAAAACATCATTTTCGTAATTTTGAACACCTTTCTAATGTAACTTTTTAACATCTCCTTATGATAAATAGTAACACCTTTATGGCCTTATCTTAGTAGTAACTTACTATATTGTATTATAATAATCATATATTTTATACATTAATAAACCCTCATTTTTAGTCATTTACAATCTTCATGTACTTAATTGATTGAGTTTGGTTATATTTTATAAGTTTAGACTCAAATTGGACTTAATTGATTTTTTTTCAGTATAATTTACGTCTTACATTGTTTCTGTATTTTGGCCATATCTTGAGATCTATATGTCTAATAATTATGTATCTTACCTTGTAGGAAAGATAAGAGAGAGCTCTACAATTTTCATGGAGCTCTAGGTCAAAATTGGACATCTAGTGGAACTAATTGGGCTTGGAAGTCAGAATACGAGTTTTGAGATTGGAACCTGAACAGTGTGCAGTAATCAGAGTATAACTCGGGCTGTAAGAACTGAATTTGGTTGAAATTTTGGCATTAGTAAGTTAAGACTCATATCTACAACTTCATGAAGAACACAAGACCTAGTCAGGATGGCTTAGAGGTCATATTGGGCTTTCAAGTCAGAATAGAGGAGCTGCAGCTGGGTCTGAGTGGTATGCAGTGATTGGACCATATCTTGAGCTGTAGGAATGGTTTTGGGCTGAAACTAATCGCATTTGAAAGCTAAGACAAAATCCTACAACTTTCATGAAGACTACTTGGTGATAAAATGACGAATGCAATGAGTTCAGCACTGAATGATTTTAGAAACAAAGAATCTCAATAATTTTTCACTCATCAAAAGTCATTTGACATTTTTCATTCATTTTCCACTCATCCACTCACTCATGAATCAACCCCCTTGTCATTTTGTATCCTTAATCCTCTATAAAAGGGAGCCTTGGCTGATCACTTAAGAATCTTGGTGTTAGATATGAAGATCATGTTATTGTATTGTTTATTTATCTTATTGTAGTTTTCTTTTGTTCTAAATTGAAGTTATGTTTTTCTTCTTCTTCTCTCTTTCTTTCTTCTTGTCTATGAGTAAATAATTTTCATTTTACTTAGGTGAAAGAGTGAAGCTTTTGGTAATAAATTAAGGTTAGATAATTTTTTTTGTGCTTAAATGATATATTATCAAGTGATCATTATACATCTTGTATTTTATTTTTAGTCAATTTAGAAACCCTCATTGTAAAGGGGAGATCTTGATTCATTATTGACAAGAGGTTGACACAATGAATGCTTAAACCCATTTATAAGTGGTGGTGTTAATAAATAATTAAAGGAATCATAATATAATTACGTATATAATCTTAAATAAACTTTGAATGTTGTATTTTTCGATTAGAACCTCCATTATGCGTGGATTCTAATTGAGTTATAAAAAAATTAATATTGTCCTTAATTTACTTACTAAGAGTGGATTTCCTAACCCAAGTAAATCTTTTTTATTTGTGATGAAGTTTTATCACTTTTATTGTTGTGACAAAATCTTTTCCGTACGTCAAAGAATTTTTCTTCATCAATTCTCTGTGGATCAACCTCAGACTCCCGAGTATTTATTACTTAAAACAACTTGTACTTGGGTTTACAACTTTTAATCCACATCAAGTTTTTGACACCGTTGCTGGGGACTTGATTTGAAGAACAAATTTATTGTGTAAATATATATATATATATATATATATATATATATATATATATATATTTTGTGGATCTTGTGTGTGTGTGTGTGTGTGTATATATATATATATATATATATATTCTACTTTTTAATTTTTTCTTTGTACATACTAACGTACTAATTTAGTGAGAGAAACTCTTCATTCTCTCTCTGTAATCTTTAATTATTAATTAAATAATCTTTTTCTTCTCTTCTCTCTCACAAAAAAAAAAAAAAAAATTGGCTTCTTTGGTTCTCTAGTTTTCACTTTATATTCTAATAATATCTCAATCTTGACTCTTCTCTTCTTCCTCCTTCGTTGGCTCTTGGTGGGGCTCTGCCTCTATCCGGTTTTCCTATTTTAAATTTACTTTCTGTACTTTATTTTTTATATTTTACATTCTGCACTTTATTTTCTATACTTTATTTTCTCGTATTTTACTTTCTCGTATTTTATTTCTAACTTTCTAACTTACTAACCTACTAACCTTTTAATTTTCTTGCTTACTAGCTATCTAACTTTTTACTTTATCAGCTATCTAACTTTTTACTTTACTTGCTTACTAACTTTTTAATTTATCTGCTTACTAACTTTTTAATTTATCAGCTTATTAACTTATTTGGTGGTTGGTTTATACCATACCCTTGTGAATATATATTTGGTGGTTGGTTTATACCACACCCTTGTTAATATATTTAACGGCAGGTTTATACTGCCTACTTGTACATTTTCTTTTCTATTTTAAGTTACATGTTTATGCTTAATTGGTATCGTGATTCAAATTCTGGTTGTTTGGTTAAAGTTAATCTTGGCACTTTACATATTGATTTGTCTGAATCAAAATCACACACAATAAACACAATAGCTGAAATTGAAAGTGTGCATGATGAACATGAAAATCAACCGTTGCGAACCATGCGTGAGTATTTACAACCATCTCGAAATTCTAGTCCATCATGTTTTATCTTTTCACTCAATGCTAACAATTTTAGATTTAAATCGGGTATGATTTCATTAATTCTTAATTTCCATAGTTTAGAATCTGAAAGCCCATATTTACATCTAAAAGAATTTGAGGAAGTATGTACCGCTTTTAATGACCAAACTTGCACTGAAGAGATTGTTAAGCTTAAATTGTTTCTTTTTTATTTGAAAGATAAAGCCAAAACTTAGCTTAACACTTTCAAATCAAGATCAATTGGCACATGGCAAGAAATGCAAGGTGAGTTTTTAAAGAAATTTTTTTTCAACACATAAAACCAATGCTTTGAAAAGACAAATCCAAAATTTGTCCTAAAATTCAAATGAAGCATATTTTCAAAGTTGAGAACGTTTTAAAGGTTTGTTGAATTCTTACTCGCATCATGGTTTTGAAAAATGGCACACTATAAGCTTCTTTTATGAAGGGTTAACACTTGAAACTAAATAATTTGTAGAAACAATGTGCAATGATAAGTTTATTGATAAAGAACTTGAAGAAGCTTTAGACTATTTAGACCATTTGACCGAAAATTCTCAATCTTGACATGGTACTAATCCTTCTAAAAATTCAAGTAGATATAACCTTGCAAATGTTAGTAAAGGAAAATAACATCTTAGTCAAGAAGAAGATCTAAATGCTAGGTTTGCTAGTTTGGCTAGAAAGGTTGAAGTCATGAAATCAGGGAAAGTAAAAGAAATCAAATCTATGCAAAATGAAGAAATTTATACCATTTGTGATGAATTGGGACACTCAACAAATGAATGTCCAAAAATTTCTATTTTTAAAGAAGTTGTGCATGAGCAAGTAAATGTAATGAATAATTTTAAAAAGTCATTCACTTCTTCTTTTTCAGATACATACAATCCGAGATGGAGAAATCACCCCAACTTTAGTTAGAGGACTAACAATCAGGCACAATTTATGCAACCACCACCTCCTCAGGCACAACAAGACTCTCAAAATTCTCAAGGATATGCACCCTATGTCCCACCATATAGAAAAAAACCTTGAAGGAATATTGCATACATTCATGGAAAAACAAGAGGTCATTAATAACCAAAATACTCAAGCCATGATTGACATAACAGACACTCTTTCTAAACTTTGTTCTACACTCGCCATTGACGAGAAAGGAAAATTTTCTTCTAAACCTCAACTGAATCCCAATGGTCAATACAGCCTAAATGAGGGTAGTTCAGAAAGCCAACAAATAGATCAAGTCAAGTCAGTAATAACTCTTAGGAGTGGAAATGTTGTTAAAAAAATAAATTTTTGAACCTTTTGAGAAAAATGATGAATCAAGTCCCAAAGATGAGGAAGGAGTTGATAAGTCACCTGGCCAAAAGGAGACCAAAGCCTCACCTTCACCCCCATATCCTCAAGCATTAAACAATTCAAGTAAAGTGAATCATAACAGTAAAATTTTTTAAATTCTTAAACAAATGAAGGTCAATATTCCTCTGTTAAATGCTATCAAACAGATTCCCTGTTATGCCAAATTTTTGAAGGACTTGTGCACTGTTAAAAGGAAACATAATGTGAAAAAGAATGTCTTTTTGACTGAATAGGTAAGCTCCATTCTTTAGAACAATAATGCATTAAAATATAAAGATCCTGGTTGTCTTACAGTTTCATGCATTATTGGAGAACATAAAATTGAATGAGCTTTACTTAATCTTGGTGCTAGTGTTCATTTGCTTCCATATTCAGTTTATCATCAACTCAACCTGGGTGAGTTAAAACTAACTTCTGTAACTCTTTTACTTGCCGATAGATCAATTAAAATTCCAAAAGGAATAATAGAAGATGTGTTAGTACAAGTTGATAAATTCATATATCCTATAGATTTTATTATCTTGGAAACTGAACCTATGGAAAATAGTAGCAAGTCAATTCCTGTTATTTTACATTGTCCATTTTTAACAACATCTAATGCTCTAATAAATTGCAGAAATGGAGTGGTGAAGCTAACATTTGGAAATATGATACTGGACCTTAATGTTTTCAACATGTACAATTAACCATAGGAAGTCTATGAAGAAAAGGAAGAAATTAAAGGGATTAAGACCATTATAGATTATCATCTTCAAACCAAGAGTTTTTCTGACTCATTAGAAATTTGTTTAATTAATTCCTTTGATTCAGGTACCCTATTAGATGATAATATTTCTGAAGTATGTTCTTTGCTTGATTGTACATAGGTAATGGAATACAACAGATGGAAGCTGAGATTTGAAGAGCTAAAACCCATGAATGATGATACCTATGAAGAAGTACCCACACTGGAACTAAAGTCATTACTTGCTGGGTTGAAGTACACATTTTTGGGAGAAGAACAAAGCTTTTCCGTGGTAATTTCCTCATCCCTGACCAAAGAATAAGAAGGTATATTGATAGAAATACTTAAAAGGCATAAAAGTGTAATTTGATGGATATTAAATGACATAAAAGGTATTAATCTATTAGTTTGTATACATAGAATACACTTAGAGGATAATGCTAAAACATCTCAACAACCTTAAAGAAGATTAAATCCACATATGAAAGAGGTAATTAGAGCTGAAGTTCTTAAATTACTTGATGTTGGAATTATCTATCCTATCTCTGATAGCCAGTGGGTAAGCCCTACACAAGTTAAAAAATTTGGAATAACAGTGGTTGAAAATGAAAAAAATGAATTAATACCTACCCGAGTCTCATCTAGTTAGCGTATGTGTATTGATTTTAGAAAATTGAATGTAGACACTAGGAAAGATCATTTCCTTTTGCCATTTCTTGATCAGATTCTGGAAAGAGTAGCAGGACATCCCTACTATTATTTTCTTGATGATTATTCAGGGTATAATCAAATACCAATTACATTATAGGATAAAAAAAAGACCACTTTTACGTGCCACTTTGACACTTTTGCATATAGAAGAATGCTTTTTGGTCTTTGTAATGCTCCAAAAACTTTTTAAAGATGCATGCTAAGTATTTTCAGTGATATGATTGAGCATTATTTAGAAGTTTTCATGGATGACTTGACAGTTTTTGGAAATTCTTTTGAAAATTGTCTTGATAATTTGAAAAAAATTCTTAAAAGATGCGAATAAAAAAGATTTGTGTTAAATTGGAAAAAATGTCATTACATGGTTACCTCAGGAATAGTGTTAGGTCATGTGATATCTTCAAAGGTAATTGAAGTTGATAAGGCCAAAGTTGAATTAATTGCTCATTTGTCTTCCCCAAAAATAGTCAGAGAAGTTTGTTCCTTTTTAGGATATGCAAGATTTTATAGAAGATTCATTAATGACTTTAGTGTCATATCTAGACCATTATGTTATCTTCTGACAAAAGATACATCATTTGATTGGACCCAAGATTGTCAAATTTTTTTTGAAAAATTAATCAGTCTATTGACATTTGCTCCTATTATGCAATCCCCTGACTGGTCTTTGCCTTTTGAATTGATGTGTGATGCTAGTGATTTTGCTATTGGCACTGTTTTAGGACAGAGAAAAGAATGTAAGCCTCATGTAATTTATTACGTAAGTTGAACTTTGAATAGTGTACAAATGAATTATACTACTACTGAAAAAGAGCTACTTGTTGTAATTTTTGCATTGAAAAAATTTTAAGCTTATTTAATTGGTTCTTTTACTGTTGTTTTCACCAATCATGCTGTTGTTAGATATTTAATGTCTAAGCGGGATGCCAAACCTAGATTGATACGGTAGATCTTGTTGTTTCAAGAATTCAACATCACAATTAAAGACAAGAAAGGAGCTAAAAATATTATTGCAGATCATTTGTCCAGACTTACAATAGGCTCATCTTTTGATAACGCACCTATCAATGATTCTTTTCTTAATGAATTTTTATTTTCTGTCAATTCCATGTCTTGATTTGCTAACATTGTCAATTTTCTTGTAACAAAAAAGATGTCACCTCAATGGATGGACCAAGATAGAAAGAAGTTTTTGATTAAGGTAAAAAAATTCTATTAAGATGATCCATATTTGTTCAAATATTGTCCTGATCAAATCTTTTGGAGATGCGTACCTGACAATGAGGTAAGTAGTGTCATTAAATTTTGTCATTCAAAAGCATGTGGAGATCATTTTTCTTCAAAGAAAATAGCTGCAAAAATCTTGCAGTGTGAATTTTATTGGCCCGCTTTATTTAAGGACAGCTATACTTTTTTCAAAAGTTTTGAAAGTTGTCAGAAATTAGGTTCCATTTCTAAATGAAACATGATGCCTTTGAACCCTATCATTGTCATTAAAATTTTTTATTATTGGGAAATTAATTTCATGGGTCCATTTCCATCATTATTTGAATTTGTGTATATTTTGGTTGCAGTTGATTATGTCTCAAGATGGATTGAGACGATTCCATGTCGACACAATGATCACAAAACTGTTCTTAAATTTTTAAAATAAAATGTTTTGAGTCGATTTGGAATCCCTCGAGCTATCATTAGTGATGGGGGAAAACATTTTTGTAGACCATTTGAATCCTTAATGAAGAAATATGACATTACCCATAAAATTGCCACACGTTATCATCCTCAGACAAGTGGACAAGTAGAATTAGCAAATAGAGAGATTAAATAAATTTTGGAAAAAATAGTTAACCCAAATCGTAAAAATTAGTTTTTAAGATTAAACGATGCACTTTGAGCTTATCGTACTGCTTTCAAAACATCTTTAGGTATGTCACCCTATCAGTTAGTCTATGAAAAACCTTGTTACTTACCTGTAGAACTGGAGCATAAAGCATTTTGTACTATTAAAGCTTTCAACTCAAATTTTGATGATGCTTGCAAGTTACGCAAATTATAATTAAATGAACTTGAGGAATTGAGAAATGATGCATATGAAAACTCAAGGATTTATAAAATTAGAATAAAAGCTTTTCATGATAAATCAATTTTGAGAAAATCTTTTGAAATTGGTCAAAAAGTTATGCTTTATAATTCTCGTCATCACCTATTCTCTAGAAAATTGAGATCTAGGTAGACTAACCATTTTATTGTCAAACATGTGTATCCTTATGAGACCATAGACATTGAGAACCCTAGGAATGGTAATATATTTAAGGTCAATGGATAAAGACTCAAACTATTTTTGGAGAACCAAGTTGTTGAGGTAGAATTCATCTCCCTTTCTAATCCATGTTATGAGGAGAATTTATTTTTATTTTTATTTTTATTTTTGCTTTCTTTTTGCAGTTCTTTGTGTTTTCGGTTAAGTGGCAGATAACGGTACTCCGTGACTCTCAAGTCGATTTGTTTTTCAATTTTCTATAATAACTGATTCCTTCTCCTTTTAAAATGGATGTTATTCTCTCGAATTTAAGAAATCATTTTCCTTCTCTCCCTCAAAATGCTCTAACAACAATCTATAAAGTTAGGTGTGAAAGACTGAGACTGTTAATGTACAAGGGCATCCCAGAAGATATACGTTGGATAATCGAAGCAAAGGTTCATTTAGCTGGTGAATCTTCAGATTCATTTGTTCCATACATGTCGGGTCTCGATAAAAATTCTTATTCTAAAAGGAGAAGCGCAAAAAGAATGCAAGTTTGTTATAAATGTGCGCGATGAAATTGTAACACGCGATGTCGTTCTTTGGGAATGGTTTCCGCAAACAGAGAAGATAAAATATTCTTCATTAAGAATGGACTGAGCAAGGAGTCGTTGGATAATATCTTATTGACTCTTGAGACACATTCTTGTGGATATGTACAGTATGAACTTCTTAATTTGTGAAATCTTTTCAGGGACGAGCAAGAGCGTTACAGTCTTGGGAATCTGACTCAAAAAGACCCTGTTTGCCAATTTATAAGAAAATTAGACGGGAAGCTTTTCCTCGACTCATAGAAGGCGTTTAAGCTGTTACTAGACGTAAAACTAATGGAAGATGTGAACCACAATCACAACAACATGTATATATTATCTTGTACATCTTAAAAAAGAAAATAAAAAAGAAATAAAAAATAAAAGAAAAAAGAAAAAAAAAAAAAAAAAAAAACAAAAAGAGGGTGAAATTTCAGTTATACTTGGTCTTTAATCAGATTAGGAGCCTCGGGAAGATGCCCGTCCCGTCATTGACTCAGGTGGACCTTCGCACGCCGGTCCGTAAATAAGATTCGTGTGGCATGCTCTGTAGAGAGTCACGCAAGCATTCTCAAGTTTTAACCGTAGGCTCTGCTTACTGATGGACAGATAAAAACGTTTTGTGTTTGCATTCTCGCGTGACAATGCATCTGAGCTCAATTCTTAGTTTTGATTTATTGGGTTCCTGAGCGTAGCTCCACTGGCTGTGGTCACTAGTCGTTATATTCAAATTTTCTCTCTTTAACAAGAGGGACAATACATAGGCTGAGATATCCCACAAGCGGGAGGAGTGCCTTAAGTCTGAAATTCCTTAAGGGAATTCGATGTCTCTTTCAAAGGGCGGTAAAATTGTGAAGGCTACTACACTCATGACGTGCAATGTAAAGATACGCCATGAAACCTGTACATAAAGGTATGTCATTATTTGTTATTATTATCTTTATATGATTTTGTTGTATTTTGGTTTTAAACAGACGATCATTTGAGCTAGGTCCTTCAGAGGTTTCTAGACTTCTTTACCCTGATGGTTTTCTTGAAGTCAAAAATAAAAAAAAATAAAAAATAAAAAAAGGTTTCTTAAATTCAAACTTTTCTGACAATAGCCAACCTACCCATACAAGAGCTATTATTACTTTTTCTATTTTTTTTCCAATTTAAACACTCTATTTTCTTCACTTTCCTACAACTCATAATCATTCAAAGGGAGTATGAGTGTAGAAATAGAGGGAACTTCTTCTGTTCGTAGATTTATAAGCATCTGTGTATTTTGTGAGACAAGTTATGAGAATGGTTTAGAATTTGTAAATGCAACAAGCACTGTTGGTAGAACACTTGCTGCGAGAAACATTCGTGTAGTATATGGGGGAGGTAGCATTGGGTTAATGGGGCTGTATCACTTTCTACATATATAAGAAGTGGTCAAGTTTTAAGTATCATTCTTGAACCTTTAACTCGAAGGAACATCATTGGAAAGACAATTGGGCTGAAAATTCAAGTATCATCTATGCATGGATGAATGAGGACAATGCTTGAAAACTCTAATGCATTCATTGCCTTACCGGGTGGTTTTGGTACTTTGGAAGAAGTTTTTTACATTATCTCTTGGGCCCAATTGAACATCCACCATAAACCAATAAGTTTGTTAAATGTTAATAATTTGTTTTCTTTTGTTGACCATGTTGTGGAATAGAAATTTATCACACCTTCAGCAAGACAACTCCTTATATCTACTTCAACTGTTGATGAATTAATTGATAAATTACAAATTTTTGTTTATGAATCTGAACCAGTTATAGCTCAGATAGATTGGTCAGAAGGAAACAGTAAGGGAGGTAGCAAGAAATAAAAGTGTGATTTGGCACTTCATCTTTAACTTTCCTTTACCTTTGATTTTATTCATCGTACTTTGTTTCTGTTTAAATTTGTGTAGGGTTTCTCTTTTCAGTAATTGCAACAACAGGTACGATCTTCTATCCTTTACCTATCTATGTTTTGACATTGAGGACAATGTTGTGATCTGATTGAAGGGAATGATAGTTATGTAAAAAAAAAAAAAACTAGAAAGTGTGTTAAAAAATAAACAAAAAAAATTAAGAAGTGTGTTTATTAATATGTTTGTCAGCAATTTATTAACAGCAAAACTAATTAAGGATGACAGAGTAAGGAGTAAATTATGCCCTTAAGGTAAATTTGCTCTTGAGACACATTAAAATTGGTGGCAGAGTAAGAAGTAATTAGGTAGATAACTATGTTGTGTGGAAGTAGCAATTCAAATTCATGGAACATATCATGATTAAGTAAATTGTCTTCTTTCTTAAAAATCACATACTTGGTTATGGATGTTGAATTGGTGGACTGAGAATGATAGAATTATGTCTTGTGAGATTTTGAGCCTATTAATGAATGGATTGAACATTTGTACCATTCTCTTTTTTCTTGTGTGATTTTCACTCATGGAATTGTTATTCTAGAACTTGCTTTGATTCTTTTTGAGACTACATTTTCACATACAAAAAAATATGAATGAGACATTTTTCTTGAAATAGCTACTTTAACCAAATAACCAAGAATGACTGGCGCACCAATAGGTAGCCTTGCTCAACAGCATATTATCTCAATATGATATCAAGCACTATTATGACTTATTGGAAATTCTCTGATTCCTGCCAATGTAAGGCATTGGAAATGACCTATTTCTCCTTACTTAACCCCTTTGAACTTATTTGATCATTTCTTGTTTCTAGCTCATTATGTTCCTTAAATGAAAAATCATGTTCTTACCCAGCCTTAGGGAATAAGAGAACATTAGTTTTGTCATTGGATGAGTTCTTGAACAAGTGTGGGGGTGTGTGTGCAGAATGGTTGGTAAAAAGAAATGTATATATTATGTTCATCTTCAAAAAAAAATAAAAAAAATAATATTTTTTTGTGTAAATGAAAGGAAAAGAATATGTTAAGAAAGTTTGTATGAGGTGGAGTTGGGATGAACTTTCATGCTTGTTAATTGAACTCAGCTCTCATACTCTTTTATTCTCTTTGGTATTTAACTTGTCATATCCACATTACCTCTTCATTTACCTTGACCCCATTACAACCTTAAATAAAGTCCTCATGATTTGTGTATACATGTGTTCTAAGTAGTGAAGTAGAAGATAATCAAGCTTATGGTAGTGCAATTTTCATGGGTTGAATTGAGTGAAATACCTACTTTTTTAAACACTTGAGGGATTGAGAGTGAATCTTGTGAAGATCTATCATTCTTGACTCATGCTTTTCAATTGAAGTTTCCTTGCTTCTTGGTTTGAGATGTGAAGAAACGTTACCTCATAAATGTTTTGATCCCTTGAATGATTGGTTGCCCTTCATTCTTAAATATTATTAGAAATTGAGTTTTTTAGAATTTCTAGCTTTTGAGTTTGTGTTGTTTTTCCTTGCTCCCTAGTTTTGGTCTTATGTGTTTTGCCTAAGAGTGCAAAAAGCTAAGTGTGGGGGAATTTGATAATCATATATTTTATACATTAATAAACCCTCATTTTTTATTATTTACACTCTCCATGTACTTAATTGATTGAGTTTGGTTATGTTTTGTAAGTTTGGACTCAAATTGAACTCAATTGACTTTTTTAAGCATAATTTGTATCTTACACTATTTCTGTATTTTGGCCATATCTTGAGTTCTAAATGTCTAATAATTATGTATCTTACATTGTAGGAAAGATAAGAGAGAGCTCTACAACTTTCATGAGAGTTCTAGGTCAAAATTGGACATCTAGTGAAACTAATTGGGCTTGGAAATCAGAATACAGGTTTTGTGATTGGAACTTGAACAATGAACAGTAATCAGAACATAACTCGGTCTGTAAGAACTAAATTGGGCTAAAATTTTGGCATCAGCAAGTTAAGACCCATATCTACAATTTTCATAAGAACATAAGACCCAGTTCGGATTGCTTAGAGGTCATATTAGGTTTGCAAGTCAGAACAGAGGAGTTGTAGCTGGGCCTGAGCAGTGTGCAGTGATTAGACCATATCTTAAGCTGTAAGAATGCTTTTGAGCTGAAACCAATGACATTTGAAAGTTAAGACAAAAGCCTTCAACTTTCATAAAGACCACTTGGTGATAAAATGACGAATGCAATGAGCTCAACAATAAATGATTTTGGAAATAAAGAATCTCAATAATTTTTCACTTATCAAAAGTTATTTGACATTTTTCACTTATTTTTCACTCATCCACTCACTCATGAATCAACTCATTTGTTATTTTGTATCCCTAATCCTCTATAAAAGGGAGTCTAGGCTAATCATTTAAGAATCTTGGTGTTAGATATGAAGATCATGCTATTGTACTGTTTGTTTATCTTGTTGTAGTTTTCTTTTGTTCTAAATTGAAGTTATGTTCTTCTTCTTCTTCTCTCTTTCTTTCTTATTGTCTATGAGTAACTAATTTTCATTTTACTTGGGTGAAATGATGAAGCTTTTGATAATAAATTAATGTTAGATAAATTTTTTTCTTGTGCCTAAATGATATATTATCAAGTGGTCATTATACGTGTTATATTTTGTTTTCAATCAATTTAGAAACTCTCCTTGTAAAGTGGATATATTGATTCATTGTAAATAAGAGGTTGACACAATAAATGCTTGAGCCCATTTATAAGTAGTGATGTTAATAAATAATTAAAAGAACCATAATATAATTAAATATATAATCTTAAATGAACTTTGAATGTTGTATTTTTCAATTGGAACCTCCATTATGCGTGGATTCTAATTGAGTTATAAAAAAAATAATTTTATCCTTAATTTACTTATCAAGAGTGAATCTCCTAATCCAAGTAAATTATTTTTATTTATGATTAAATTTTATCACTTTTATTATTGTGACAAAATTTTTTCTTTACGTCAAAGAATTTTTCTTCATCAAATCCTTGTGGATCGACCTCAGACTCCCGAAAATTTATTACTTGAAACATCATGTACTTGAATTTGTAATTTTTAATCTGCATCATATTATAAACATTTTATTATTGTTAAAAGTTAGGTTTTTAATATATTTCAAAAGTTATAAAACAAAATTGTAAGTTACCGTCAAGATAACCGGCAACTTGTAATTTAATTGACACAGGATTGAATATTTAAAACTAAAATATGACAATGATGTTGGAAATTCAATTCTATTAAGATACACGTGAGTTGCGTACTATCTATCATGAAAATATAAAGATAATCTTATACAAAGTTATGTGAAATATTTTACATTTTACGACGGGGATGACTACATGTTTTTAGGATAACTGATGAAAATAGAAGATTTTATGAAAGAAAAACAGGAAAAAAAAAAAACTACTGAGAAGACAAGACTGAAGAGCTTGCTTGTGATATCCTTTTCCATTTCTTTTCTTTTATAAATGATATCGCCTAGCCGTAGCTCACCGCTTGAAGAAATTTGTTAAACTGAGCCAGAGCAAGAATAGTTCCGGGAAAGACAAGAAAAAAATAAAGAAATAGGGGGTCAGCAAGAGAAAGAACGAACAAAGAATATTCACTATATGATGACCAATGCAATGAACAAGCCTCCAAAACCAATGGTGAACGAATAAAGAATATTCACTAGATGCATTTCACGAGTCTGCCAAAATACAAAATCCCCGTGGAATGGTAATGCCCTGAGAAAGCATAATGGATCCACAAAATTGATTGCTTCTGTACACAATCTAAGTTTACAAAACTATTCCCCAAGTTCCCAAGAGGTAAAAAGCCGACAATCATGGCTCATGTTGTTGCTTATAAAATGACTACTAGCCAGCAAAGCCTTAACAATGGCACCATAGAACAAAAAACATGGTCTTCCCAATCTCATGATCGGATCTTAAACATAAGCAGGCCACTCTAACCAGTTGGTGATAAGGAACTCTATACAGGTTGGTGAACATGCATATTCTCATGAACACTCATGACAACATTCCGCATCTCAGGGAAGATGGATATAAGTAGAAGTTCAAAGATTGCATAAGCAAGCTGCTTCACACATATAGAAGACTACAATGAAATAAGATAGTACAATTGTTAGTTTAGAAGAAAAGTAAATTGTGCAAGTAGACAAAACAAAAACTAGGACAAACAGAAGAAAGAAGTCAGCAGTTCTGCACCAAGTGAATACAACAATGGGAAAGAGCTTTAACCTGACTAAAGTAATATATATCGCTGGCACAGCGTCTGTACTGTTTCTGCCCGATTAAGCTGACTAAGGCTGCTGGAGCTCCATCTGACAAAAATGGAGGCAACTTTATGTGTTAAAGTCTGATGATGTAAATTCTGAGAATGGAAATGCTATTCGCATCGACTTTCTCAAGGTTCAGAAGACCATATAAAGAACACGAAAATACCATTAACATTCAAAGACGTTCTTCAGGAAAAATGCCATTAAGTTCACAAGAAAACCTCTCTTCAACAGATTATAAAACGTGAATAATGCACCAAATTCTGAATTTCAACTAATTAGTGACATTCCATGATGACATTTTTCCTATCACATTTTCTGATGGTTGGAGAATCAGTGCCCATAATTCATCAATTGCATTTTCAAATAACCAAAGTCCAAAACTATATTGATGACCAAAAATACTCCATAATTATATAACTAAAATGATTTTCCGGAAATTCAAAAATACCATGAACTAGATTGGAATCTAAAATTCTGTTCATACCAAGAGTAACTGACAAACCATAATAGAGAAAGAAATATAAGAAACAAGTAAAAGATTAAAACACAAAAATCATTAAAAAACAAAAGAAAACTGAAAGAAGAAAAGGATAACAATATTTTGTTTGGAAGAAGAATTCCCAGTACAATAATAGAGGGTAAAATGTACAAGTACATCCGTGACTTCGACCAAATACCCCATCCAGTTTGCAATCATACCCTCAGTGGTCTAGTAATTTGTGCTCATAGACCCACTCTATGAAGTTACTCTCAAATTAACTATAAAAGTTAGTGCCATAATTTTTAGATGTAATTTCCATTTCAGCACTATATATAAAGTTTAGCTGCTGTTGAATCTAAATAACACAAATAAAAGAATGTTGAAAATCTGATGAGCATCAAAGTCGCTAAATTCCTTTATTAAAAGACTAGAATTATAGGAATTTACCCATTTTTATCACTATGAAGTAATAATTAGATTAGATAATTTGAACCTTTCACAAATTACTCATACAACATATTTCATGAAATCAATTTGTCAAAAAAAAAAAATGTATATCCCAAAGGTCTATTTACTTAGCTACTAACCCATATGGGATGTGATTACAAGAAGTAAACCTTGAGGTGTCTGTGCAAATGGGTCAAATTTAAAGGGGTATTTGCACTCATCTTAGAAGAAAGATAAAATAAACAGGAAAGAACATCAAATAAAATTTCAAAAGTGGAAGAATATACATTAACCCATCTTAAATGAATCAACAAAGGACTCTACAGAAAATAGAACTAACCAAAGAGCAGTTTCTTGACATCACTTGCTCTACGAGCAGCCTCAAGCTGTTGCTCAAAAGACCCTGACCCTGATTTAGTGATCTTAATTCCACCAGATTCACTAATTGCTTGTAAAGGCTTTTGATCAATTCCACTGCCACCAATTAATACCTGAGGGGTCTGTAGTCTTAAAAAAAATGTACCACCCGGCCAGAGGATCTGCAAGTATAAGTAGACAACATGAATCATTACCACAAGATGTCCCAGTGAAAGACATTTAAAATTTTGGCTCCATCCTTACATCTTGGACCCACCGAATGCCTTGGGCAATTGTATCCTCTCTCCGGAGCCAATGAATCTCCCTCAGGAGCCAATCATCAATAGCATCTTCCATCACCAACTGTAATATCTGTTTTGATATCCAAAAGACCTGTCTTCTGCATGAACAGAAATGAACTAGCATTAGCAACTTCTAAGTCCTGGAAATTGAAGGAATCAACCGCATCGTGACATTTAATATTTTGCTCAGTCAAATCCATTTTGCTCAAAAGTAACAAAATTTCGAGCAAGTTTCAACAAGTTGAAATCTGATTATGGTTATTGGCATGCACAAAGTGGAGAAAACATGAAAAATAAATCAAGATAGTATGATGGGCCTTTAACCCATGTTTATAAGAGGAGAGGTAGAAAGAAGGGGAATGGGCTGGGAACAAATGGACCAAACGTGGAAGCAGCTGTTAGTGAGCTTAACAGTCAGGAATAAATGAACAGCCACAGCCCTCACAACAGAGAAAAGATAAATGAAAGGCTGTTAACATTCAAGAATAAATGAGTAGAAATAAATAAAGACAAAGAGGCTGCTTAACAGATAGTGGATGTGTAGGAATAAATGATAGTGGTATCACCACCAGAAGGTGGTAAATAAATGGGTAGGGAGCAGACTGAAAGGCATTCAGTTTTGGCGAGTGTGGGAAACCGTGTGATATTTTAGGAAAGATTATTTTAGGAAGTATTTGTTATCTGTACAAATTTGTGTGATTAGGAAAAATCTCTTGAATCAAGGGATTTGATATTAGAATAGAGAGTTATTTTATTTCCTAAAATAGCTTAGAATTCCTGTATATATTCTGTATGATTATTCAGAATAAATATAATACATTCAGCCCTAATTTCCTAGATGGTATCAGAGCTCCCGATCTGAGAGGCTTTGTCTGCACAACCTAAACCCTAAATGGCGGCCTTCATTGCTGCTACACCCTAAACGGCAGCCTTCATTGCTGCTGCACCCTAAACGGCGGCCTTCATTGCTCCTACAAGTCTGTGTGCCTTCATCACACCAGTCTTATGCTTTCATTGCACAATTTTCTTACCTTTTCCATTAATTAGTGTGAATCCGCTACCCCTACAATGTCTAAGGAGGAGGAAGTCGTAAATCCAAAAACAGGGCATGGTCAGTCCCAACAATCCGAAGAGCTGCAGAGTATCCATTCGGCATATAGAATGAATGGAAAAAATTATCTAAAATGGGCCTAACTCATTCGTACGATTCTGAAAGGCAAGGGAAAAGTGAGTCACCTAACAGAGGCTGGACCTAAGAAGGAGGATCCTAAGTTTACTACATGGGATGAGGAAGACTCTGATCATGGCATGGCTGTGGAATTCAATGATTCCAGAAATCAGGGACACCTGCATGTTCCTCAACTCAGCAAAAGAGATTTGGGATGCTATAGAGCAAACCTACTCTAAGGCCAAAGATGCTGCTCAAGTATATGACGTAAAGGTGAAAACTTTAGCAGCAAAACAGGGGAACAAGACTATTACTGAATATGCTAACCAGCTCAAGTTGTTGTCGATGGAACTGGATCATTATAGGGTCATAAAGACCAAATGTTCTGAGGATGCGGCTACTCTCAAAGAGTATATTGAACAAGACAGGGTCTATGATTTCCTTGTGGGTTTGAATTCTGAATTTGACCAGGTCAGGATTCAAATCTTGGGGAAACAAAAAGTTCGAGGCTTCAATGAAGTGGTGGCCATGATACGAAGTGAAGAAAGTAGAAGGAGTTTAATGTTAGATAATCCAGCAGTTGAAAATTCCGCTATGATAGCAGATCATAATAAAGGAGATGGGACTTCAGCCATGATAACCGAACAGAGAAAAGGAGGGTTGACAAATGTGGAAAGGAAAAATGATGGTCTATGGTGTACCTACTGCAATAAGCCCCGCCACACTCGAGAGAAGTGCTAGAAATTACATGGAAAGCCCCCAACTCGAGATCGAGAGTGGGGGACACAAAGGAGGATTCCCAAGGAAGGGAGGACAGGCCCATGTTGCTGCTGGAACAAGTGAAGAAAATAAATCAGACACTGTCAATCTCAACCAGAAGGAGATAGAAAGGGTGAGGACCTTCCTTAGTAAACTGGAGAATCCAACAGGTACATGTTCTTTGGCATACTCAGGTAAATTTTCTTTTCCATCTCCATTTCCATTTCCATTTTCTTTTGGATTAAATGTCTCAGATAAATTCTTTAACCATTAGTGGATACTGGACTCCGATGCCACTGACCACATGACACCTTTACCCAAACACTTTTTCACATATTCCCCATGTCCCAACAACAAGAAAATTGCCACAGTCGATGGAACTCTTATAACTGTAGCTGGTCAAGGAGATGTTCACATCAGCCCATCAATGACCTTAAAAAATGTGCTCCATGGCCCAAAACTATCCACCAACTTGGTCTCTACAAAAACTTACAAAAGATTTGTCATGTAATGTTGTTTTTCATAGTAATCATTGTGTGTTACAAGACAAGGATTCGGGGAGGACGATTGGACATGCTAGAGAATGGAATGACCTTTATTATCTAGAAGACCCAAACCTGTCCAGCAAGAGCAAATTATCCCACTCCTTCATATCTGAATCTGTGATGTCCAACAAAGAAAAAATTCTTCTTTATCATTGTCGTCTGGAGCATCCTTCCTTTAGAGTTATAAAAATGTTGTTTCCTTCCTTTTTTACCAAATTAGATGTTGAGAGTCTTCATTGTGAAGTGTGTGAGCTTGCTAAACACAAGCGTGTACCTTTTCCAATAAGCAATAAAATGAGCATATTTCCTTTTTATCTTGTTCATACTGATGTGTGGGGTCCCTCTAATATTCCAAATGTGTCTGGTGCTCGATGGTTTGTAACTTTTATAGATGATTGCACCCATGTTACTTGGGTTTTCTTACTTAAACAGAAATCTGAGGTCAGTTCTGCCTTTCTAAATTTCTACTCCATGATAAAAAACCAATTTGGTGTTAACATCAAGAGACTTAACACAAGAGACTTAGGTCTGACAATGCCAAAGACTACTTTAATAACTTGCTTACTTCCTTTTGTCAAAAAGAGGGTATAATTCATGAGTCTTCTTGTGTCAAAACACCACAGTAGAATGGGATTGCAGAGAGAAAAAATGGGCACCTTCTAAATCAAACCGGGCACTACTGTTCCAAAATATTTATAGGGTGAAGCAGTTCTTACTGCAACACATCTCATCAATAGACTACCCTCTAGAGTCTTAGGATCAAAAAGTCCTATGGATGTTCTAGCCTCCTTCTACCCAAATTTGTCCACAACAAATAACCTTAAACCAAGAATCTTTGGGTGTGTTTCCTTTGTCCATATTCATAGTACAGACAGGGGAAAACTTGATCTTAGAGCCTTAAAGTGTGTCTTTGTTGGGTACTCATCTACTCAAAAAGGGTATAAGTGTTATCACCCTCCATCCAAAAAATTCTGTGTCAAGGGATGTTACCTTCAATGAGCAAGAAGGCTATTTCAGTCAACCTTATCTTTAGGGGGAGAGTTTTAGGGAATATAAGGAAACCAATTATGGATTACCCATTTTTCCAGATTTGAGTTTTGACCCTAAACCAGATCAATCTGAATCTGACCCTGAAACTGGGCAAGAAACTCTTGGGACCCCACCATCCGAACCTGCAACAAGTGAAGCTGATCCTCCCAACCAACCTGAACCTGAACTTGATGTGAGATGGGGAAAGAATCTGGTATATTCAAAGAAATCAAAGGCCATTCCAGGACCTACCCATGTTCAAGAATCCAACTCGGCTCCACTAAATGAGGTAACAATTTCTGATTCTCCAGTTGCACAGGTTGAAACCGAAAACCAAGATGACCTAGACCTCCCAATTGCCATTAGAAAAAGGACCACAAAATGCACTAAGCAACCACTTTACCCTCTCTCAAATTACCTATCCTTTAAAAATTTCTCACCTACCCATAAAGCCTTCCTTATAAATCTAAACACTACTGTTGATTATTCCCATAAATTAGTGGACGGTGTGGACGGTGAAGTTTTATTCATTGTATCTATGTATTCATTATACTTACACTTCTAGGACTTAGCATAGATAATTAATGTTCTAGTCTGTAGTCAAGTGTATATATCTTGTAGTTTCTTTTTGCAATATACAGAGAGAAATATATTCAGATTTGAATTTAACTTGGTACCAGAGAGTACGGTTCATTCCTGTTTTGTGTTCTAGGGTTTCAGCTGCTGTCAGCGTTGACCCACTGACCTCCGGTGCCCAAAGTGACACCGGGGTTCATCTCAGAAGCCGCCGATCGGCCGGCCATCCGAGAGCCGCCGCCGTATCAGCCGTCACGTGCTCTCACGCGCCGTCTTCAACTTTTTCGTTCTCCGGCGTGTGTGAGCCACACGCCACCTTCCCGGCCGCCGTTGACGACGCCACTTCCGCCATTGTGTTCGCCGTCTCCTCCCGGTTCTGTTTTGCCCCTGTTTGGCTTCTGGGTCTGTCGTTGAATCCCCTGTTCACCACTGTTCACCACTTTTGGTTACTGTTTCAGTGTTTTTGGCTTTTGTTTTCTGCCTTCTGAACTTCTTCCATGGCAGAATTTACTAAGAAGGGTCTGATCTCTTTTGCGTTTTCCGGGTCCCCGATCATTACTACCGAGAAGTTGAATGGTAAAAATTATTTGAATTGGCGTAATGCTGTTGAGATATGGTTTCTGGGTCAAGGATTGTCTGACCACCTCACTAAAAAGGTTACTGACATTGTTGAATCTGAGAAGGATGAGTGGCAACGGGCAGATTATCAGCTTGTATCGTTGTTATGGCAGTCTATTGAACCTAGATTAATGGTGCATTTCCGTCCTTACAAGACATGTTGCGAAATTTGGAAGAAGGCTCAAACTGTTTATGCTAATGATATACAGCGGCTATATGAGACGATTCATAGTTTGGCGACAATGCAAATGACTGATCTTGACTTGCCCTCCTATCTGAATAAAGCACAATCCATTTGTGAAGAGATTAAATTGATGCTGGTTAATGATGATGCACAAAATATGACAGATAAGCTTGATAACATGCTCATGGTATTTGTTCTTCATGGCCTCCACAAAGACTTTGAACCTGTCCAAAATCAGACTCTGACAAATCCTAATATTCCTACGGTGGAGGAACTAATTGATCGTTTGCTTCGAGTTCCTTCTCCGACAGCTTCCCTTGATTCTCAAACAGCATCTGAGTCTTTAGTTTTTGTCTCTAATTCCACTAACCGAGGAGGCCGAAGTCGTGGTCGTAGAGGTGGTGGTCGTGGAAGAGGTGGTAGAGGTAATCTTCACTGTTCTTACTGTAAGCTGGATGGACACACTCAAGATCGGTGCTATTCCCTACATGGATTTCCGAATAAAACTGCCAATGTAGCTCAGTCTCTTGAACCAGTTGTTGAGCACAAGATCGAGTCTGAGAAAGATCACCTACTTTCTGCCAATGAATATAAGGAGTATCTTCAGTTTAAAGCCACTCAGCAGGCTTCTTCTTCTTCGGCCACCGTTGCTCACACTGGTAATTCTACAGTTTGTCTCTCT
This sequence comes from Ormosia semicastrata, assembly GCA_029884595.1. NCBI lineage: Eukaryota > Viridiplantae > Streptophyta > Magnoliopsida > Fabales > Fabaceae > Ormosia > Ormosia semicastrata. The sequence goes on along the minus strand of JAQQTO010000053.1, from coordinate 47,044,770 downwards.
CAATCTGCGTCTGTTGGATCCTGGATTTTAGACTCTGGTGCTTCTGATCACTTAGCTGGTAATCCTTCTCTTTTCTCTAAATTGTCATTTCCTAAAACATCTCACAGTATTACTCTTGCCGATGGCTCTAAGGCACAGGCCGCTGGTATTGGTCAAGCTTCACCTCTTCCACCCTTACCTTTAAATTCAGTCTTGTTTGTACCTGGTTGTCCCTTTAATTTAATTTCAATCAGCCAAATTACTCGTACTTTAAATTGTTCCATAACCTTTACTTCTGATTCTTTTCTTATACAGACCGAGAGATGCGGACGACGACGATTGAGCCGGATCTCGAATCACGAGGTCTCTACTACCTTCAACCTTCCTCTTCCACCATATGTGTTGTTTAGAGTCTACGGATCTTCTACATCGTCGTCTTGGTCATCCAAGTTTGGACAAGTTAAAGCAAATGGTCCCCTATCTTTCACATTTGAAGACCTTGAATTGTGAATCTTGTCAACTTGGAAAACATGTTAGGGTATCTTTTCCTAGTAGTGTCAATAGTCAAACTATGTCTCCTTTTGATCTTGTTCATTCTGATGTTTGGAGTCCCAGTCGTGTTCCTTCTGTTTCTGGATATAGGTATTATGCTACTTTCATTGATGATTTTTCAAGATGTACTTGGCTATTTTTAATGAAAGATCGTTCTGAGTTATTTGATGCTTTTCAAGTCTTTTATTCCGAAATAAAGAATCAGTTTGGAAAAACAATTCATGTTTTGCGCAGCGACAATGCAAAAGAATATGTTTCTGCGTCCTTTAAATCCTTTTTGAGTTCTCATGGTATTATTCATCAGTCTAGTTGTCCTCACACACCACAACAAAATAGTGTGGCTGAACGAAAACATCGTCATCTTGTTGATATAGCTCAGACTCTCTTAATAAATGCTAATGCGCCCTTGAAGTTTTGGGGTGACGCTGTTCTTACAGCTTGTTATCTGGTAAATCGAATGCCATCTTCCGTTTTGGGTAATAAAATTCCTCACTCTCTTTTATTTCCTAAAGATCCTCTTTATGCTGTTCCCCCTCGTGTGTTTGGTTCCACTTGTTTTGTTCATGATCTCTCTCCTGGCCGTGATAAATTGTCTGCTCGGGCTGTTAAATGTATCTTTCTTGGGTATTCTCAAGTTCAGAAGGGATATCGATGTTATTCTCCTTCTACACATCGCTTTTATATATTTGCAGATGTTACATTCTTTGAGGATACTCCTTTCTTTGTCACATCAGCTACATTCGACTCTACTCCATCTCAGGTACTACCCATTCCTCTTTTTGCAACACCTGTCTCTAATCCTCCAGCTCCACAGTCACAGGATGACCGTCCGTTGCGTCGATTTGGTATTACTTATGAGCGTCGGAATCCTGGAATTCCTGAGATCACACCTACTATTGATTCTCATGATTCAGCTCCCACTCCAATCGCTTCTCCCACTGCGGTCCCACCTGACACTTCTATTGACCTACCTATTGCACTCCGTAAAGGTAAACGCTCTATTCTCAATCCTCATCCGCTTTACAATTTTCTAAGTTACCATTGATTATCTCCTTCCCATTGTGCCATTGTGTCTGCTTTGTCATTGTGTCTGCTTTGTCATCTATTACCATTCCTAAGAATGTTCAGGAAGCATTATCTCATCCAGGATGGCGACAGGCAATGATTGATGAGATGACTGCTTTGGAATCTAATCATACATGGACACTTGTTTCACCTACTCCTGGAAAATCTACAGTTGGTTGTCGATGGGTATTTACTATTAAAGTTGGCCCTGATGGGCAGGTGGACCGATTGAAAGCCCGGCTGGTAGCGAAGGGATACACTCAGATTTATGGTTTGAATTACAGTGATACTTTTTCTCCTGTTGCTAAGATGGCGTCCGTACGTTTGTTTTTGTCTATGGCTGCCATGAGACACTGGCCCTTGTATCAGCTGGATATTAAAAATGCCTTGTTACATGGTGATCTGGAGGAGGAAATCTATATGGAGCAACCACCTGGGTTTGTTGCTCAGGGGGAGTCAGGTCTTGTTTGCCGGCTACAAAAGTCTTTATATAGCTTAAAATAGTCACCTCGCGCTTGGTTTGGGAAGTTTAGTAAAGTTATTCAGCAGTTTGGCATGATTCGTTGCGAGGTAGACCATTCTGTATTCTTTAAATGCTCACCGTTGAATAAACTTATTTATCTTGTGGTATATGTGGATGATATTGTCATTACAGGTGATGACCAAGAAGGCATTAAGCAATTGAAGCAATACCTGTTTAAACATTTTAAAACTAAAGATCTTGGCCGATTGCGATACTTTCTTGGGATTGAAGTAGCCCAATCAAGAACAGGTGTTGCTATTTCTCAAAGGAAATATGCCCTTGATATTTTGGAAGAAACAGGGATGCTTGATTGTAAACCTGTTGATACTCCTATGGACCCAAATGTGAAGCTTCTACCTAATCAGGGGGAGCCTTATCCTGACCCAGGCAGATATAGAAGATTAGTTGGGAAGTTAAATTATCTCACCATGATTCGACCAGACCTTGCTTTTCCTGTCAGTGTTGTGAGTAAATTTCTCAACTCACCATGTGACAGTCATTGGAATGCAGTTGTTCGGATCCTAAGATACATCAAGGGATCACCTGGTAAAGGGCTTGTTTATATGGACAGGGGTCATACTAATATCATTGGATATACTGATGCAGATTGGGCAGGCGATGCTAGTGATAGGAGATCCACTTCAGGCTACTGTGTGCTTATTGGAGGTAACTTGATTTCATGAAAAAGCAAGAAGCAGACTGTTGTTGCAAGATCAAGCACTGAAGCAGAGTATCGTGCTATGGCTAATACTACTTGCGAACTTTTGTGGCTAAAATATTTGCTTCAAGAGTTGAAGTTTTGTGAGATAGGTCCTATGGAACTTGCTTGTGATAACCAATCAGCCTTGTATATCTCTTCGAATCCAATTTTTCATGAAAGGACTAAACATATAGAAGTTGATTGTCACTTCATTAGAGAAAAGATCCTCTCAGGCATCATTAAGACTTCTTTTGTGGGTACTAAAGATCAACTAGCAGACATAATGACTAAGTCCTTACGAGGACCTAGGATAGCATATATATGTGACAAGCTGGTTGCATCAGACATATATGCTCCAACTTGAGGGGGAGTGTTGATTATTCCCATAAATTAGTGGACGGTGTGGACAGTGAAGTTTTATTCATTGTATCTATGTATTCATTATACTTACACTTCTAGGACTTAGCATAGATAATTAATGTTCTAGCCAGTAGTCAAGTGTATATATCTTGTAGTTTCTTTTTGCAATATACAGAGAGAAATACATTCAGATTTGAATTTAACTACTACATCCATACCTACTACCCTATCTGAGGCATTGTCTGATAGAAAATGGAAACAAGCTATGGACTTAGAGATGGAGGCATTAGAGAAGAATAACACCCGGGAGCTAGTTACTTTACCAACAGAAAAAAAAACCAATTGGATGTAAGTGGGTATATGCAATAAAATACAAGGCTGATGGATCAATTGAGAGGTATAAGGCAAGGTTAGTTGCCGAAGGGTTTACCCAAACTTATGGAATTGATTATTTGGAGACCTTTGCCTCGGTTGCCAAAATGAACACAGTTAGGGTGATATTATCTCTTGCTGCTAATTATGGTTGAGACTTGCAGCAATTCGATGTAAAAAATGCCTTTCTACATGGAGAACTTGAAGAAGAAATTTATATGGAGATACCTCCAGGATATGGTAGAAAGGTGGCTGCCAACACTATTTGTAAGTTGAAAAAGGCATTGTATGGGCTAAAACAGTCCCCTCAGGCATGGTTTGGTAGGTTTACTAAAGTTATGACAGGCCTGGGTTATAAACAAAGCCAAGGGGATCATACTTTGTTCATCAAACACTCTAAGTCAGGGAAAGTAACTGTGTTATTGGTGTATGTGGACGATATTATATTAACTAGAGATGATAGAGGAGGAGCAGCAAAGGTTGAGTCAATGCTTAGCCAAGGAATTTGAGATCAAGACCTTGGGAAAATTGAAATACCTTTTGGGAATTGAAGTGGCATACTCCAAGAAAGGAATTTTCATATCCCAGCAGAAATATATTACAGATTTTCTCAAAGAAACTGGTAAGATAGCTTGCAAACCTGCCAGCACCCCATTGGATCCAAGCCTAAAATTTGGAAATGCAGAAGAAGATACTGCAGTAGACAAGGAGACATATCAACGACTAGTGGGCAGACTTATATACTTGTCGCATACCAGGCCAGACATTACCTACGCAGTGAGCCTAATTAGCCATTTTATGCATAGCCCAAAAGAGGTTCATTTGCAAGCTGCACACAGAGTTTTACAGTACCTTAAAAGAACTCCGGGGAGAGGAATTCTGTTCAAGCGGAATGGGAATGTGAATCTTGAAGCCTGTACGGATGCTGACTATGCAAGATCATTTGTGGATAGAAGGTCGACTACAGGGTACTGCACATTTCATGGAGGAAATCTCGTGTCTTGGAGAAGTAAAAAGCAAAGTGTAGTAGCTCGGTCTAATGCTGAAGCAGAATTACGAGCCATGGCACAAGGTGTATGTGAGCTATTATGGCTTAAAATCATTTTGGAGGATTTGAGAATAAAATGGGAAGAACCAATGAGGCCCTATTGTGATAATAAATCAGCAATCAACATAACCCATAACCCGGTGCAGCATGATAAAACTAAACATATTGAAGTAGACAGGCACTTCATCAAAGAAAAACTCGATAGTGGCTTGATATGCGCTCCATACGTGTCCTCTCAAGGCCAACTCGCAGATATTCTCACCAAGGGACTGAACAGCCACAATTTTGAAAAGATTATATCCAAGATGGGAATGGAAAACACCTATTCACCAGCTTGAGGGGGAGTGTGGGAAACCGTGTGATATTTTAGGAAAGATTATTTTAGGAAGTATTTGTTATCTGTACAGATTTGTGTGATTAGGAAAGATCCCTTGAATCAAGGGATTTGATATTAGAATAGAGAGTTATTTTATTTCCTGAAATAGCTTAGAATTCTTGTATATATTCTGTATGATTATTCAGAATAAATATAATACATTCAGCCCTAATTTCCTAGAGTGAGGAAACGTTTGGAGTGGGAGGTTGCACGTCCCTCGAAGTATCTGCTGCATCTATCCATTTTCTTTCTTAGTATCTGTAATTCTCGTTTCAATTTTCTGTATTTCTGGGTTTGATTCCCAAATTTCTAGAACAGAAAAGAGGCTCCTATCAATTTGGTATCATAGCTCCTGATCCTGAGGAGCTTGGATGTTATCAACTAGAATGGAGAATAGATTGGAGGAGATGGAACGACAGGTGGAGGGGCTTAGGTAGGAGTTGCAGGAGACGTTCAGGAGGCAGATGGAGCAGATGGTGGTGACTATGAGGGAGCAAATTGGAGAAGCTCTGAGGCATCAAAATGGTCATGGAGAGGAGGAAGGAGACGGAAGCAATAGAGGAGGAGGAGAGTCCCATGGAAATGTAGAAGGGAGGAGAGGGGAAGGGAGGAGAGGGGAAAGGATGAGAAGACTGGAGGTACCTTATTTCACTGGTGAGGACCCCTATGGATGGATATATCGGGCTGAATGTTATTTTGACATAAATCAAGTTCCAGAGGAGGAGAGGTGGCAACAGTGGTGGTGTGTTTGGAAGGAAGAGCGTTGAATTTGTACCAGTGGTAGGAAGCAAGAATGGGACACATTTCTTGGGCTGTTTGCAAACAAGCTATCCTGAGCAGATTCCAAATTTCATCTTCTGAAAACCCATATAAGGTGTTGATGGGGTTGAGACAGGTGGGGAGTGTAACAAAATACCAGGAGGGGAGCCTTCATGAATGGGTTGAAGGACGAAGTGAGGGCTAAGGTGAGGTTGATGAGTTCGGGAGACCTAAATATGTTGATGACGGTGGCTCAAAAGGTAGAGGACAAAAACAGGGTGTAGGGTCAGGTTACAGGTTACCTATTTCGCAAGGTTGGGCCCAATTACAACAACCCCGCTCTAACAAATAAATGGGCTAGTGCCCAAGAGCAGTCAATGGGGGTTTTTTATAATAGGGAGCCTGCTGGAGGGTCGGGGACAAGAAACATAGTTGCTACTTCCTAAGGCGCAGCAATGATGCACCAACCGAGTGTGACAGCAACATCTGCTGCAAGAGAAGCTGCGAGCTCGGTGGGAGAGGGAAGTTCGGCCAACAACCAGAGAAGGGGGTTGGGGTTTCGACAGCTGTCTGAGATAGAGGAAGAGGACAAGCGTCGCCGTGGTGTGTGCTTCCGCTGTGACGAGCGGTTTTTCCCTGGACATGTCTGCAAGAATAAGCAGCTGCTTGTGATTTTGCTTGGGGAGGAGGAGGATGAAGAGAGTAAGGAGCCCGGAGACAGAGAAGTGGAAGAATCGGAGGAGATTGTTCAGGAGCTTCCCACAACTTCTTGTCTCACGATTTGGTGAGAGACTTGAAGTTGCAACCTGAGGCTAAAAAAGGGTATACTGTGGAAGTTGGGAATGGTCAACAAGTAAAGAGTCAAGGGGTCTACAAACAAGTAGAATTGTAGCTACCCACTCTCAAGGTGATACAGGATTTCTTTTTGTTTGATTTAGGAGGAGTTAATGTCATTTTGGGATACGAGTGGTTGGCAAGCTTGGGCAAAATCAATGCTAATTTTAAGGAGCACTTCATTGAGGCCGTAATAGATGGGGAGACAGTGGAAATTAGAGGGGACCCAGCTCTGTCCAGAACAGTGGCTTCGTTGAAAGCCATGATAAAGGAGCTACGAGGTGAAGCGGAGGCATATTATGTGGAGCTTGGCATGATGAGTATGGTGTTAACCAAGCAGTAACCTTGTGTGGAAGGGGTTCGGGAGATATTGGAACAATACCAGGACTTATTCAAAGAGACCACAAATTTGCCCCCAAAGAGGTTCTGTGATCATGCCATAGTCTTAAAGGAAGGTTCTCAAATCCCCAACATTAGGCCTTACCGCCATCCACACCATCACAAGGCTGAAATTGGAGAAGTTTGTACATGACATGTTAGCTGTGGGAATGATAAGGCCTAGCACCAGTCCTTATTCAAGCCCATTGATCTTGGTAAAAAAGAAAGATGGAAGTTGGAGGTTTTGTGTGGATTACCAGGCCTTAAATAGTGTGGAATTCCGTATTCTTATTGCTGATTCCTAGGAATTATGTTTTGTTGATCTCTGGGAATTAGTTTCTATAAATTAGGTTGATTTGTTTCCTAGAATAAAGGAATATAGGTATTATCAATACTGATTCCCATTTAGCAGTAGTTTCCCTTTTTATCTCCTTGATTTGAGGGAGTGTTTCACTCCTTCATCTCTATTTATTCATGTAACGTATCAATCAGAAATCAATGAGGAATAATCAATTCCCATTTACGACATGGTATCACAGAGCCTCTCTAAAACTCTGAACCCTAAACCCTTTCCGATGACCAAGTACGGAATGGCCACAAAAGGAAAAATCTCATCCTCATTCGAAGCTCCTGCCACCAGCAACCATGGCGGGTCAGACGGTATTCCTCTTCCCATTACTGGACACAAGTTGAATGGGAATTGTTGGAAATATATGTAATTAGGTGTAAATTGTTAGTACAGTTGTTAGTCCCACATCATGTATATTGTGTAATTATTTATTACTTATTGAATATATATTCAGTCTCCGTTGTGTAGTTGAAACACACGGTTCAGTATATGTCTTTCTTTTTCTTTCTCTCTCTCAACATGGTATCTAGAGCCTAGAGAAAGGCAAATCCTAGAACCGTGCCTACCCGGAGGACCCACTGTCCCCCGGTGCCAAAATTTTTTTTCCGGCAACCCGTGTCATCACTCCGGGTACCGGATCTCCTATGCCGTGCTCCTTTCCGGCCAGTCTCAGCCCCTGCCGCCGCCGCTGACGTCCTCTCTGGCCACCACCGCCGACGTCCTTTCCGGCCACCGCCACCACCGCTCGGAGCGCCTCCTCTCGCTCGGCCCATCCCCGGCGAGGCCCCGCCCGCCCATCCACGCGCCCACACGCGCGAGTACAGTGGGCTGCGTTTCTCACCCACGCGCTTCACTCCGGCCGCGCGTGACGGCGCGTCAGGCCTTCTTTCCGGCCGCCGTTCGTCCCACCGTGGTCGCCGGCCTCTCCTCTGTTGAGCCCAGTCCTCCACTTCCCCAACCGCACCCATAAGACGTGTCGTACACCTTCCGTATACGTTTCAGGTACTGTTCATTGCGTTTTTTGGGTTATTTGTCATCTGATCCATGGCTTCCTTGAGTCCTCCAGATGCTCCGAAGGTAGAACCTGGTGTTTTCAGTAATTATATCAGTGCCTCTCTTTCCACTGACAAATTAGATGGCACTAATTATGATTCTTGGGCCTCCGACGTCAAACTTTGGCTTACCGGTCAAGGGTACGAGACTCATCTCACTACCACGGTTGATTCTGTGCCTGAAGCCGACCGTCCCAGGTGGAAAAAGATTGATGCTCAGTTGTGCAGTGTGCTTAAGTCCACCATCCACTCCTCTTTGAAGCAGATTTTTCGGGCTCATTTGACCTGTGAATCCGTGTGGGCGCAGGCCAAGGTCCTCTACACCAATGATACTCAGCGATTGTATGGGGTTTGTCATGATCTTATGAATCTTATTGCCCTAAGGAGGTTTGATGGCTCTAAGTCTACCTACTTGGGCAAACTTCATGGTGCTCTCCACGATTTCAATGAACTGTTGCCTCCAGCAGATACCCCGGCAAAGGAACTTGAACAACGGAACACCTTCTTCATGCTTTTGGGCCTTTATGGTTTACTTGTGGATTACTCCACCATCCGTGATCAGATTTTGGGATCTCCTACTATTCCTACTCTTTCTGCAACGTGTTCTACCTTGCTTCGGGTTCCAGCTAAGCACAGTACTGATTCTCTTGTTGCTCCCATCACCGGTGACACATCTGCCCTTGCCTCTCAGACCAACAGTCGTGGCCGTTCTCGTGGGGGTCACTCAGGTTCCAAACCTCATCCGAAATGTGATCATTGTCATCGTTTGGGTCACACCATTGATAAATGTTGGACTTTACATGGCCGTCCTCCCCGTACTGCTAATGTTGCACAGTCTACTCCACCAGACACTCTTGAGCCTTCTGAACCACCTAGAGCCTCTCCGGCTGATTATGCAGAATTTCTAAAGTGGTTTGAGCAGCGTCAGTCCTCTGGTTCCACTGTTTCTGTTGCGCACACCGGTACTTCCTATGCTTGTCTCTCTCAGTCACCTTCCCTTGGCCCTTGGGTTCTTGATTCTGATGCATCCAACCATATTTCTGGTAATAAGGCTTTGTTTTCTCAACTCTTTACTTCTGGTTATTTGCCTATGGTTACTTCAGCTAATGGTTCTCAGACACAATCTCAAGGGATTGACACTGCTAATCCCCTACCTTCCCTCACTGTTGATTCGGTTCCTCTATATTCCTGGGTGTCCTTTTAATTTACTTTCTATTAGTCGTTTAACCCGTTCTCTTGATTGTTCCATTACTTTCACTAAAAATTCTGTTTCTCTGCAGGACCGTAGTTCGGGACGGATGATTGGCACCGGATATGAGTCCCATGGCCTCTACCAGCTCTCCAACCCTTCTCATGTTTGCTCTGCCACAGATTCCCCTCTTACCATCCATGCTCAGTTGGGTCATCCTAGCCTTGCCAAACTATAGAGAATGGTACCGAGCCTCTCCAAGTTATCGAGTCTTCCTTGTGAGTCATGTCAGTTAAGGAAACACACCCGTAGTCCGTTTCTCGATCGTTTTGGTACTCGAGCTGCGTCTCCTTTTACCTTAGTTCATTCTGATGTATGGGGTCCTAGTCGTACTATTTCTACTTTAGGGTTCAAGTATTTTGTTACCTTTATTGATGATTACTCTCGATGTACTTGGTTATTTTTAATGCAAAACAGGTCTGAGTTATTCTCCATATTTCAAAAGTTTTACCAAGAAATTAAAACTCAATTTGGTGTTCCTATTCGTACTCTGCGTAGTGATAATGCTAGTGAATACTTATCTAATCAATTTCAGACTTTTATGGCTTCTCATGGCATTCTTCACCAAACATCTTGTGCCCATACACCTCAACAAAATGGGGTAGCTGAACGTAAAAATAGACACCTTATTGAAACAACTCGGACCCTCTTACTCCATAGTCAGGTTCTTTTTCGTTTTTGGGGTGATGCTGTCCTTACTGCATGCTACCTTATTAATCGCATGCCATCCTCTGTGCTTGATAACCAGGTCCCTCATTCTGTCTTGTTTCCACATCAGCCTCTTCATTCTCTTCCACCTCATGTCTTCGGGTCCACTTGTTTTGTCCATAATCTCTCTCCTGGTCTAGACAAACTTACAGCCCGATCCCTCAAATGTGTCTTCCTTGGTTACACTCGGTCCCAAAAAGTTTATCGTTGTTATTCTCCTACTCTACGACGTTACCTTATCTCGGCTGATGTTACTTTCTTCGAGTCTATACCCTTCTTTGAGTCGTCTCCTTCGCCTCCCGAGCCAATCTCTACGTTCCTTCCGGTTCCTCTTGTCCCCTCACACTTTGTCGAGTCTGAGCCGCCCCACCCTCTACCCATACAGGTCCCCAGCACCACTGACCGTTTCTTCCACACTTATCACCGCCGACCACAACCTCCTGTACCCCGTGTCCCTCCTCTGGATACTGCTACTGAGGTCATTGCAGACTCTTCTCCGGAACCAACTCATTTACCAACTCCGGCACTGTCAGACGACTCTGATCTCCCCATTGCCATGCGAAAAGGTATCCGGTCTACTCGTAATCCTTCTCCTCATTATATTGCTTTAAGTTATCACCGCCTCTCTTCTTTGCACTTTGCTTGTCTTTCTTCCTTGTCTTCTGTTTCCATCCCTAAATCTCCAGGTGACGCCTTGTCCCATCCCGGATGGAGACAAGCAATGATTGATGAAATGAGTGCGCTTCACAACAGTGGTACTTGGGAACTGGTTGCTCTTCCTCCTGGGAAATCTGTTGTTGGTTGTCGGTGGCTTTATACAGTCAAGATGGGTCCTGATGGTAAAATTGATCGTCTCAAAGCCCGTCTTGTGGCGAAAGGGTATACACAGATTTTTGGCTTAGATTATGGGGATACCTTCTCTCCTGTGGCTAAAATGGCTTCTGTCCGGTTGTTTTTGTCCATTGCTGCCATTCGACACTGGCCTCTTCATCAACTTGATATTAAAAATGCATTCCTGCATGGTGATCTAGAAGAAGAGGTATATATGGAGCAACCTCCTGGATTTGTTGCTCAGGGGGAGTCTTCTAGCCTGGTATGTCGTCTCCACAGGTCTCTTTATGGTCTCAAACAGTCTCCTAGAGCCTGGTTCGGACGATTCAGCACTGTGATTCAGCAATTTGGTATGATTCGAAGTGAAGCAGATCACTCTGTGTTTTATCGCCACACAGCCCAAGGCTGTATTTATCTAGTTGTGTATGTTGACGACATTGTTATCACTGGTAGTGACCACCATGACATATGTAAGTTAAAACAACATCTCTCTCTTCACTTTCAGACCAAAGACTTGGGTAAACTTCGATATTTCTTGGGGGTTGAGGTTGCTCAATCTAAGGATGGTATAGTGGTGTCTCAAAGAAAGTATGCTATGGATATCCTTGAAGAAACAGGATTGTTGAATGCCAAGCCAGTTGATACTCCCATGGATCCAAATGTCAAACTCCTACCAAATTAGGGGGAGCCTCTATCGGATCCGGGAAAGTATAGGAGATTAGTTGGGAAGTTAAACTACCTCACTGTTACTCGGCCTGACATTTCTTTTACAGTCAGTGTGGTTAGCCAATTCCTAAACTCTCCTTGTGAGGACCACTAGGATGTAGTGATACGGATTCTCAAATACATTAAGGGAGCTCCCGGAAGAGGTCTCATCTATGAAGATAAGGGACATACTCAGGTCATTGGATACTCAGATGCTGACTGGGCAGGTTCTCCTACTGACAGACGATCCACTTCTGGGTATTGTGTACTCATTGGAGGCAACTTAGTTTCCTGGAAAAGCAAGAAGCAAAATGTTGTTGCAAGATCTAGTGCTGAAGCAGAATATCGAGCTATGGCCTCAGTCACTTGTGAACTCACTTGGTTGAAACAACTCCTCAAAGAACTTCAATTTGGTGAGGTTATGAAAATGACACTCATATGTGACAATCAAGCTGCTTTGCATATAGCTTCCAATCCAGTGTTCTATGAAAGGACCAAACATATCGAGGTCGACTGTCATTTCATCAGGGAAAAGATTCTATCAGGAGACATCATCACAAACTTTGTCAACTCAAATGATCAGCTAGCAGATGTCTTCACCAAGTCCCTGAGAGGTCCACGAATAAGTTATTTATGTAACAAGCTTGGTGCATATGATTTATATGCTCCAGCTTGAGGGGGAGTGTTGGAAATATATGTAATTAGGTGTAAATTGTTAGTACAGTTGTTAGTCCCACATCATGTATATTGTGTAATTATTTATTACTTATTGAATATATATTCAGTCTCCGTTGTGTAGTTGAAACACACGGTTCAGTATATGTCTTTCTTTTTCTTTCTCTCTCTCAACAAGAATAACTGCCTCTCATCGTCATAATACGTCATGATGTACTACTTGAAGTTGAATATGAGTTCTTGTGTTGATATACCCCAGCAAAATGGGATTGCAGAGAGAAAAAATAGACACCTTCTTGAAGTTGCTCGGTCATTGATGTTTACCACTCATGTTGCCAAATTTTTCTGGGGAGAAGCAGTCTTAACAGCTGCTTATCTCATAAATAGGATGCCTTCTCGGGTTTTGAACTTCCAATCACCCTACCATTTTCTACTCCAATCTTTTCCAAACACCCGTATTCTATCCACTCTTCCTATAAAAGTTTTTGGCTGTGCTGTGTTTGTTCATATACATGCACAACATAGGAGTAAACTTGATTCGAAAACTCTCAAATGCATCTTTGTTGGATACTCCTCAAATCAAAAAGGGTATAAATGTTATTCCCCCCGGAAGTTCTATAACTCTATGGATGTTTCCTTCCTTGAACAACAACCCTACTACAAAGCTAATATTTAGGGGGAGAATTCTGATCAAGAATATCAGCTTTGGGACATTGACACCACGAATCCATTTTATGTTCCTTTTCCAAATTCTCCCATCCATCTAGAGCCATCAATTCCTTCTCCTACTGAACTTGAATCTTTCCAAACTGAACTTGAACCTGAACCACCTGAACCATGTTCTCAAACAGAGTCGGAAATACTTGAAATACATCAACATCTCAGTCACATACTTGCAGTTACCAATGAGTTCTGTGTCTACTCTAGGAGAAACAAGACTTAAGAAAGGAAAGAAATATAACAGCCACCTGATCAAGGCCATGAATCCAATCTGAATCTAGAGACTCAAAGTTCACCAGGTAATAACAGTACTGATTATAATCCAGATGATTTAGCTATTGATGATAGACCAATTGCTTTGAGAAAGGGCAAGAGAGTTTGCACTAATCATCCTATTTATAATTTTGTCTCATATGAAAAATTATCACCTAGTCATCGTTCTTTCGTGAGCAGTCTTGACAAAATACAGGTTCCAACTACAATCCATGAGGCCCTCACTATACCAGAATGGAAGGCAACCATTTGGGAGGAAATTCGTGCTTTAAAGGAGAATGGGACTTGGGAGATATCTGAGTTACCTTCAGGGAAACGTCCTGTTGGCTGTAAATGGATTTTTATAGTTAAACATAATGCAGATAGGAGTGTCAACAGATTTAAAGCAAGACTAGTAGCTAAGAGATTTACTCAACCTTACGGGATTGATTATCAGGAGACATTTGCCCTTGTAGCTAAACTCAATACAGTTCGAGTGTTACTCACACTTGCTTCAAATCTAGACTGGCCACTAGATCAACTAGACATAAAGAATGCCTTTCTCAATGGGGATCTTAAAGAAAAGGTCTACATGGAGATACCTCCTGGTCTTGATACTTCAACAGTTATCAACAAAGTCTGCAAGCTCAAGAAGTCTTTGTACGGTCTCAAGTAGTCACCAGGAGCTTGGTTTGACAGGTTCACCAAAGCCGTGAAGAAGTTTGGATATAACCAGTGTCAAACTGATCACACTATGTTTGTCAAGCACTCATTCTTGGGAAAAATGGCAATACTCATCGTGTATGCTGATGATATCAACCTAACAGGTGACAATGATGAAGAACTTCTCAAACTAAAATGTTTCTTAGCTAAAGAATTTGAGATCAAAGACTTAGAAAATCTCAAGCATTTCCTTGGTATAGAGGTGGCAAGGTCAAAAAGAAGAATTTTAGTCTCATAGCGAAAATATATGTTAGATATCTTGAAAGAAACAGGGATGCTCGGATGCAAGCCGGCTAATACTCCTATGAACTTCAACTCAAAATTGGGAAGTAGAGATGATAGTGCGCCTGTTGACAAAGGGAGGTATCAAAGATTGGTTGGGAAACTCATTTATCTCTCACATACCAGACCTGATAGCAACTTTGCTGTAAGTGTGGTAAGCCAATTCATGAACAATCCAACAGAAGAACACATGGAAGCTGTATATAGGATTTTGAGATACTTAAAGATGACACCAGGCCAAGGATTGTTTTTCAAAAAGACAGCAAACAGAGAAGTTGAGATCTATACTGATGCAGATTGGGCTGGATCGGTGACAGATAGGCGATCAACCTTAGGTTACTGCACCTATATTTGGGGAAACTTGGTCACTTGGTGAAGCAAGAAGCAACCAGTGGTATCTTGGAGTAGTGCAGAAGCTGAGCTCAGAGCATTGACACACGGTGTTTGTGAGGGAATATGGCTAAGAAGAATATTCAGTGAACTAAAAATCCAAATCTCGGGACCTATTAAATTGTTCTGTGATAATCAGTCTACAATCAGCATAGCAAAGGATCCAGTACATCATGATAGGACAAAGCATGTAAAGATTGATAGACATTTGTCAAGTAGAAGATAGAGACAGGCATGATATCACCCATATACATCCCAACTAGCTAGCAGACTGTAGACATCTTAACTACAGCCTTGCCCAGGAAGACATTTGAGGAACTTAATTCCAAGCTAGGTTTACTTAACATCTACAACCTAGCTTGAGGGAGAGTGTGGAATTCTGTATTCTTATTGCTAATTCCTAAGAATTATGTTATGCTAATCTCTAGGGATTAGTTTCTATAAATTAGGTTGATTTGTTTCCTAGAATAAAGGGATATAGGTATTATCAATACCGATTCCCATTTAGTAGTAGTTTCCTTTTTTATCTCCTTGATTTGAGGGAGTGTTTCACTCCTTCATCTCTATTTATTCATGTAACGTATCAATCAGAAATCAATGAGGAATAATCAATTCCCATTTTTCACAAATAGCATCACTGTTCTAAATAAGTTTCCAATTCCGGTAATAGAAGAACTTTTGGATCAGCTAGGTGGAGCAGCGTTCTTCTCCAAGTTGGACCTTAAATCGGGATACCACCAAATCTGAATGAAGGAAAGTGATATCCCGAAAATAGCTTTCTGCACGCATGAGGGTCACTATGAATATGTGGTGATGCCTTTCAGACTCACAAATGCCCCGTCGACCTTCCAAGCCCTTATGAATGACATCTTCCACCCATATCTTAGGAGGTTTGTGCTAGTAATTTTTGATGATATTCTCATTTACAGCATTGATCCTCCTTCCCACATATATCATTTGCGCTTGGTGTTTGAGGTGCTCAAGAGCCATGCACTTTGGGTAAATTACAAGAAATGTTGTTTTGGTGTTACTCGACTGGAGTATTTGGGGCATCTCATTTTAGCAGAGGGAATTTCTACTGATCCTAATAAGGTGGCAGCCATGTAACAGTGGCCCGTTCCCAAGGATATAAGGAGCTTGAGAGGTTTTTTGGGGCTTACTGGATATTATAGGCGATTTGTGAAGGATTATGGAGTGATTGCTCGGCCATTGACTCAACTATTGAAGAAGAACAGCTTCCATTCGTCAAAAGAAGCTCAATATGCATTTCAGAAGCTCAAGGATGTTATGGAGACACTGCTCACATTAGCCATGTCCAACTTTGACTTGCCATTTGTGATAGAAGCGGATGCCTCAGGTTATGGAATTGGGGCGGTTCTTATGCAACAAGGCAGACCACTAGCATTAATTAGTCAAGCTTTATCGGAGAAGAAAAAGGTGAAATCAGTGTATGAGCGGGAGTTAATGGCAATAGTCCTTGCGGTGCAAAAGTGGCGACAATACCTACTTGGCCACCATTTCATCATCTGTACAACTGAGCGGAGTCTGAAATTTTTGTTGAAACAAAGGGTGCTGGTTGGGGAACAGTTGAAGTGGGCAACAAAGCTCCTTGGATATGACTTTGAAATCCAATACAAACCGAGAGTGGAAAACAGGGTGGCAAATGCCCTTTCGCGGGTAATGGAATATAAAGCTGTCTCAATGATCACCAATCATGATTTGATGGAATTATCGGAGGAAATACTCAAAGATGATCAGTTGAGAGGGATTCTACAAGATTGGATGCAAAATCCAGCATCCCATCCCCATTATCGGGTGTCTAAAGGGTGCTTATGGTATAAGGTATAAGGACCGCTTGGTTTTACCTCCCAAATTAGTAAGGATTCCTTTTTTTTTTTGTGCGAATTCCATTCTTCTCCATGGGGTGGGCACTCTGGGGTAACCAGAACTTATAAAAGACTAGCAAATGTTTTTTATTGGCATGGTATGTGGAAGGATATTGAGCAGTTTGTGGTTGGTTGTGCTACTTGTCAGTAGAATAAATACCAAGCTCTTAGTCCAGCTGGGTTACTCCAACCATTACCAATCCCTACTCATGTATGGGATGATATCTCTATGGACTTTATATGTGGACAACCCAGATCTATGGGTGTTGACGTTATTCTAGTGGTGGTGGATTGATTGAGTAAATCAGCTCATTTCATTCCTCTCAGCCATCCATATACTGCAAAGGAGGTGGCAGTTGTGTTTGTAAAGGAGATAGTCCGCTTACATGGGTTCCCAAGTTCCATAGTCTCGGATCGGGATTGCATCTTTAACAGTCAATTTTGGGAGGAGCTGTTTTGGCTTTCTGGTACTAAGCTGAAATTCAGTTCAACATATCATCCTCAAACGGATGGCCAAACGGAAGTCACTAATCGAACTATTGAGACATACTTGCGGTGTTTTGTGAATGACCACCCAAATCAGTGGGTGAAGTGGTTAGCTTGGGCTGAATTCTAGTTCAACTCTTCTTACAATGCCTCGATACAAATGAGTCCTTTCAAGGCCTTGTATGGAAGGGAACTACCTTCAATCATCAAATACAGCCGTGAAAGTACCGTAGTGGTTGCAGTGGACAAGCTGTTGGAGGTCCAGGACAGCATTTTGGAAGAGCTTAAATAGAACTTACTCAAGGCTCAACAGCGGATAAAAGTTCAAGCTGATAAGAACCGACAGGAAGTTGAATTTCAGGTTGGGGAGAAGGTTTATTTGAAGGCTCAACCTTATCGGTTAAAGTCTTTGGCTAGACGTGCCAATGAGAAATTGAGTCCTTGTTTCTATGGCCCTTATAAAGTGGTGGAGAGGGTAGGAGCGGTGGCTTACCGTTTAGCATTGCTCACAACTGTAAGAGTTCATCCCATTTTCCATGTGTCACAGCTCAAGAGAGCATTACATAATGATCTCTCAAGCCAACAGTTACCTAGTTTTTTGTCAGAAGATTGGGAATTGCAAACTATTCCGGAGGAAGTACTAGCTATCCAAAGGCTTTTGAATGGCACATCTGAAGTTCTGATCAAGTGGGTTAATTTACCAGCCCATGAGAATTCCTAGGAGGATTTTGAAGTCATTGACAGGGCATTTCCTGATTTTCACCTTGAGGACAAGGTGAAATTGCTAGGGGAGGGTATTGATGGGCCTTTAACCCATGTTTATAAGAGGAGAGGTAGAAAGAAGGGGAATGGGCTGGGAACAAATGGACCAAACGTGGAAGCAGCTGTTAGTGAGCTTAACAATCGGAATAAATGAACAACCACTGCTCTCACAACAGAGAAAAGATAAATGAAAGGTTGTTAACAGTCAAGAATAAATGAGTAGGAATAAATAAAGACAAGTGAAGAGGCTGCTTAATAGCCAGAAATTAATGATAGTGGAATGTGTAGGAATAA
Source organism: Ormosia semicastrata (assembly GCA_029884595.1). Classification (NCBI taxonomy): domain Eukaryota; kingdom Viridiplantae; phylum Streptophyta; class Magnoliopsida; order Fabales; family Fabaceae; genus Ormosia; species Ormosia semicastrata. Next base: position 47,026,460 of record JAQQTO010000053.1, on the reverse strand, counting down.
ATGATAGTGGTATCACCACCAGAAAGTGGTAAATAAATGGGTAGCGAGTAGAGTGAAAGGCATTCAGTTTTGGTGAGGAAAGGTTTGGAGTGGGAGGTTGCAGGTCCCTCGAAGTACCTGCTGTATTTATCCATTTTCTTTCTTAGCATCTGTAATTCCCGTTTCAGTTTTCTGTATTTCTAGGTTTGATTCCCAAATTTCTATAACAGAAAAAAGGTTCCTATCATAGTACCATGCCAAAGAATGGATTTTATTTCTACCTCACGCCCTCATAATCTCACAAAAATTCCCTTTAGGCTTAAAGTATGACAAAGCAATAAGCAAAGATTCACTAATCATCACTATGTTGTGCTAAGATTTAATTTAATTATAATATTGAGAGGATGCAAGGATCGAACTGCAAATTAATTCACCCTGAAGGTGTCATAATTCAAACCATGTCAGGGAACTGCACACTCTAAAATCTTAAGCTGTTAGGTTTAAGTCTAGGAATCAGCCTAGTCAACATGCAAAATCACATTCACATATGTTATGATAACTTGCAAGCTAGAAAAAAAACATTAAACACAACACCAAAAGAAGCTTCTGTAAATTGGCATAAGATTAAAAGTTTCAGACAATATACAGACATTATTTAACAGCAGTTACTGACTTGAAAATATAGAAAGACCAAATAGAGTAGTAATATACCTTAGCCAGCCCCTTTTCTTAAGCTGAAATATGTTGTCAACCAAATTCAAAATAGGGACACTCACGTTAGGTGGGGTCCACTGCAATATGGTCAAAATTATGAAGGTTAATAGAGTGTCTTCTAAACCCAAAAAAAAGTTCTCATAAAAAAATGGACCATCATGTTTGCCTCATGGTTCTTATTTTTGAATTTACAATAAAAACTATTAGAAAGAACTTCGTTTTTAAAAGATTTCATAAATAATTAGGGTAATTGAATTTTAAACACTTGAACAGATCCATGAAAACTAGGACGCCTGATAATAGCTCACCTTCCTTCCCTATTTGGTGGATACATGCTGATCGCACAAACAATTAAAACAAGTGTTTAGCCAGTTATAATGGAATCAACTCAATAAAAGCACAGATTTATTTTCTTCTTACCTTTTTATTTGAAGGGGGGATCATTCTTTTTCCCCCCTTAAAGGAACAGCAGTATATTAATGTTGTACATTTTCCATCATGTCACAGTTATATGAATGCTATTCCCAATTTTACCAAGTAGGCAGCATAGTAGTCAGCAGCCTAGTCCTAGAGACAATAAGCAGCTAATGTATAATCTAAGCATACACCAATAAATAACAACAAACCAGATATCTCAAATAACAATCAAAGTGTGATGCACAAAACAAAAAACAAAGCAAACCCAGCTGACTACACAGACCTCAGGTGGCACTCCAACTGGATCCTCCAAATTATCAGGAATTAGAGTGAAATTTGTAGCTGGAACATCCTTGCCAACCTTAGCTTCCACATCATGTTTTCTATCTAGATCCGAGTTACTGGACTCTTTACCATGGTCTGTTACCCGTTGTGAATAATCCTTCGAGCTCAATTCATTGTCAGAATGCCACCCATTACCTTCTGCTACTTCTCTATCAATATTCTCAAGGCCAAAATTAACTTCTTTTTTGCCTTCCTCATTATCAGAGCTTAACACACTTTCTGAAGCACATTGCCTTGAAATACTTTTATCCATTTCATCCGCATTCCAGGAGTTCCAAGTGGTAGATGTAGAAGAACCTTCTGTAGTGGGGGATGATGAACCAGCAACTTTTCGCATTAAACCATCTGAAACACCTTTAAACTGGCGTACAATATCATCCACAGCATCATCTACGTTGACTGCCAATGTAAAAAGTTCAAATGTTATATTTGGAATTATTAATACACAGGAAAAAACCAAGAAAAGCTCTACAAGGACAAACCTCTGCAAATCAGGATCAAGTTCAAAACATAAATGCTTAAAATGTTGGAAAATAAACAAAGGAAGCATATTAAATTTCTTCAACACAATCCTCTGAGAAGTAGCTTTATAGCAATCCAGTCAATATTACAGAGAAAATGGAAGAGAAAATTGATTTATGAATACATTTTTCTATCAATTAGGGATAAATAAATTCATTGGAAGAATTTTCTATAATAAAACAGTTTTGGCTTCCAATGTGAAACCCCAGATATTAAAGACAGAAGATCCATATTCAATATCAACTGAAAGGTTCTGTCAGCTGCTAAAAAATAATACATTATGCCAGCTGCCTTGGCCCCCATTTTATCCTTCCCAACCAGCCCACGACAATGACGAAAACTTCCAACTTTCCATCTCATTGGCTTGAACCCTCTAATAAAAGAAAAAAAACATACTACAAAGGCAAAGGCGAAAGCTTTCTCTCCCGCTTAATATTGCCTTTCTATTACTTTTTAAATTTTAATGGTGAGTTTGGAATGGGTGGAACAACAGACTAGTAGTCTAATATTGATTTCAAAAGTTTAGAAAACAGAACGTCCAATCAAAATTCCACAAACTCATCCAGCACATTAACAGAAGCGCCAATAGAATCCTAACTTGCAGGTCACCACACATAGAATATCTATAACTTGAGCACTTAAACTGCAAGTATCACAATCCAAAATGTTAAAACCATATACCTGCCAGTGTCCTCATCATTGAAGAAGATTTCCCAAAAGAGTAGTTCTTCAGGGGGAAAACAGGAAAAAAGTAGTTTATTAGATTATCATTTTTCCCATCTTTAAGTACCAACAGAAATAATACAAAGGTCACTCGTGTGATGTTATGATAAGAAATACCAAGCAGAGGGATGCACACCTTTGAGGAAACACTCAAAAAGTCCCATACTTCATGTTGTTCAGCAACATTAGCTATTGACAGGAGATCCTGAAGCAAGACAGAATAATTGATGTAATGATATAATTATTAAAAAAGTACAAACCGAAATATTTCTTAAAAGAGTTGTAGACAAGGACTAAAAATACCTGGAGATATTTATCAAGTTGAATGCAACGCTGATGCACAAAAGCATCCTCTGTGCTTGAGGAAAATATCCTTTTGGGAGGCAAATGTAATGTGTAATTGGGAATATCTTTTAGATGTCGATGCAATCTCTCAAAATTCCTGTATCTGAATATCACCAAAAGAAAGTTCAGTGACATCAAAGCACAAATATAAATATGGAACAAAACAATTTTGAAATTCCATCATATTTAATCTCTATCAAGGATCAGTTTAAACTAAAATGGAGGAAAGTGAATGATTCAAAAAAAAATTCAGTGATCCCAGTATTTTGTTGTATGGTTAGAACTTAAAATTTTGAAAATTACCACCTGTATCAACCCAGTTCTAATTAACTTGTCAGTAAAATATCAAAATTCAAACAGACATAACTTGTGCACTCCCAATATTATAGAAATGAATGAAAGAAGCAAACCTTCTACCTTCTTTTTACAAACCAAGTTTTGTCTTGCCCATCAGTAACTGCAATTGAATAGACAGCAAAAGATGTGGACCCAAGTTTCTCAAAATATGCTCCCATTACCTGCATTGTAAAAGTAGACAATAAACAACAATAAAATTAAATAAAAGCAAGTTCCTACAGTGAAATATTCCATCTATCAGAACTTGAATCCATTCTGATTTATAAAAGTGCATATTAAATAGATTCTAAATCAATTTACATTTTAAAATAGTATATTTCATAATTCTTAACTTTTACAGTCAAAAGTGCATACCCGGCACCGAAGCTTGGGAACAAATTGTCCTTCTCTCCTAACAATCATGTCAGAACCATTCTTTCCCCGAACTCCTTCACCATGCTTCTCAAATTCAGGGGTGTAGAACTCTGACATTGTGGACCCTCCTTTATTAGGTTGGATTCCTAAGTCAGAAGCACTGTTGGATCTCTTGAGCGGAGTTTTATATTTATTAGACGCAAGATCCTTGATATCCTTCGCTTCATCAACTTGATGCTCTGCTTCAAAAGATAATTCCTTGTCATGATCCGGTGAAGACTCTGACCTATTTGTGCTTCCAACATTTAGTAGGGGATCTGAACCCACAGTGTGCAGTGGATGCAGTGAAGACTTTCCTTCTGGAACTGCATATGTTCCAGGTTTACTCATTGATGTTTCCTGTGCCAAATTTCTATCAGGCAGTAAACTGTCTGTAGCAGGATTTTTTCCAGGATGGTCCTGAAAGCCAGCTTTGATATTTTTATTCTCTTTCCTTTTGTAATTCTTTCCTTTTGTCCACATGTTCTCAAGATTCTCAGGCATAAGAACTTCCGTTCTTCTCTGAGTAGCAGCTTCCAGCATTTGTGCCCAATCAGCAGAGGCTGTGTGATTATCATGGCGACCCACAGCAGCAACAGAATGACCATGATTATAAGTTGTTGCATTAGTCGACTGATCAGCACCGCCCATCCAATTTATTCCCTCATCGTTCAGGACAAGTAGAAGAGATTCAATCAGCTCATTGATATACCTGATCATAAAGACAAGTATATTTTTCAGTATCAAATCACCATGATAGGTTTATTTAAGAAATCAGGAAGAAAATCCAGTTCTACAATGTTCGTGCATTAGAATGTTTCCAATAGTCTCAATTAGACAATATGCTAAACATTTTTTTCTTGGATAAACAGACAAGATATTTTAAGCTTGTAATTAGATATTAACTTACAAGTTAGCCTACTTGAGAGTTGACGTAGGTAACACATATGTCAGAGAAAAATTATTAGGATATTATATGTTATTGGGCTGGGTCTATTTTTAATGTACTGATCCTTTATTTCTCGGTATATATATACAGACAGGGAGACTAACTGATTGAGTTAATCATTCCCATTCCTAAATTTCTCAGTATATATATATTATGAATTGTAGTGTTCACTTTTTTTCTAAATATTGCTTGTTTCAGGAACTTGGGACGAAGCAGGTGATTGGTAGGGGTCGTGAATCCAATGAGTTATATGTTTTGGAGTCAGAAGCACAACAGCCACAGTCGATTGCTTGTTCCACTTCTATTTCTCCGTTTCAGCTTCATTGTTGTCTTGGACATTTGCCCTTGAAAACCCTAAAGAAGTTGTGTCCTACATTAGAGTCTTCTTTTGTTTTGAATTGTGAGTCTTGTCAGTTTGCCAAACACCATCAAGGAGCTTATCCTCCTAGAGTCAATAAATGGGTTGCATCCCCTTCACTCTAACATTTGGGGGCCTTGCCCCATTGAGTCTAAGTTTGGTTTTCGTTATTTTGTTAGTTTTGTTGATGATTACTCTCTTGTTATTTGGCTTCATTTTATGAAAAATTGTTCTGAATTATTCAATGCCTTTTGTGCTTTTTGTGCTGAATTTCAAACCCAATTTAATGTCACTATCACTTGAAATGTATGTTTTTATTACTGATATGATATTGAACAGCGTACAGCAAGTCTCTCTTTTTAGAAGAGATGTATAAAACAGAAACGAAAAACAAATCTCTAAAAAATAGGTAGCTATCAATGTGAATATTCTAACTTAGGAAACTAATCAGCTAACAAAAAACAAAATATACAGAATATTTACAATGAATATAAGAGGATATGTACAATTAATTAAGATATTATGAATATTTCATAATATCTTAATTGTAATCAACAGAATCAAAGACCAGCCCAATATCTCAATCGTAATTGACACTCCCCCTCAAGCTCGCTTGAAGATATTTTCCATGGACAGCTTGCTAATTAAACTATCAAAAAATTCTAAGGTAATCCCTTAGTCAGAATATCTTCAATCTGATCTGTTGTAGATACATATGGGATACAGATCTGCCCATTCTCCACTTTCTCTTTAATGAAATGTTTGTCAACCTCCACATGTTTGGTTCTATCGTGTAGAACTGGATTGTGAGCAATGGCAATTGCAGATTTATTATCACAGTACAGTTTCATTGGTGCTGGACTATATACCTTGAATTCCTTTAATAGTTTATCAATCCATAAGACTTCATAGATCCCTTGAGCCATTGACCTGTATTCGGCTTCTGCACTACTTCTAGCAACCACGTTTTGTTTCTTACTTCTCCAAGTAACTAGATTTCCTCCAATAAAGGTGCAATAGCCTGAAGTGAACCTTCAATCGGTAACATTACTAGCCCAATCTGCATTAGTATACACCTCCACTTGTAAAGATCCATGTTTTCTGTAAAGTAGTCCTCTTCCAGGTGATCCTGTTAGATACCTTAGAATTCTGGTCACTGCTTCAAAATGTTCAGGTCTAGGAGAATGCATAAATTGATTTACCATGCTTACAGCAAAGGCTATATCCAGACAAGTATGAGACAAATAGATCAGTCTCCCAACAAGCCTCTGAATTTTTTTTTATCCACTATTTCCTCAGTCTTGGCTGGTTGGAGTTTAGTATTGGATTCAATGGGGGTTTCTATTGCTTTACATCCTAGCAAACCTGTCTCACTTAACAAATCAAGAATATATTTTCGTTGACTAATGAAAATACATTCTTTAGATCTAGCAAATTCTACTCCAAGAGAGTATTTTAAAGGGCCAAGCTCCTTGATTTCAAAAACATCATCCAGTTTCTTTTTCAAAGATTTGAGTTCACTGTCATCATCACCTATTAAAATTATGTCATCTACATACACAATTAAGACAGCAATTTTGCCATTCAATGTATGCTTGTAGAACAGAGTGTGGTCAGCCTGACTTTGGCAGTAGCCAAGACTTTTAAACTACAGTTCCAAAATGTTCAAACCATGCTCTTGGGGATTGCTTCAAGCCATATAAAGACTTTTTTAGTTTGCATACTTTTTTTCTACCCAGATTTTCCTCAAAGCCAGGGGGAAGATCCATGAAGACCTCTTCTTCCAAATCCCCATATAGAAAAGCATTTTTTATATCTAATTGGTGTAAAGGCCAATCAAAATTTACAGCAAGGGATAGCAGAATTCTAATAGAATTAATTTTAGTTACTGGAGCAAAAGTTTCCTGATAATCAACTCCATAGGTTTGAGTGAATCCTTTTGCAGCTAGTCGTGCCTTATATCTTTCTACACTCCGATCAGCGTTGCATTTGATGGTAAAAATCCACTTACAACCTATTATACTCTTATCTCTTGGTAAGTCAACAATTTTCTAAGTTCCATTTTTGTTTAAAGCATTCATTTCTTCTAAAACAACCAATTTCCAGTTTGGATCATCTAGAGCTTCTTGAATGTTTCTAGGGACAAATAGGTTGGTAATCCTAGAAGTGAAGACTCTATGGTTCTTTGATAGGAAACATATTTAGAGATAGGATGAGAGGTGCTGCAAATTCTGGCATCTTTTCTAGTGCAAGTTCTAACACCTTTCCTAAGAGCTATAGGAATATCATAATTTGAAAGAGAATTTGGGAACTCAGTATTACCTGGAATTTCGAGAGAATTCGATTGTCCTTGTGCTGGGATGATGGGCTCAATAGTATTCAATTGTCGATTTCATCGCGTATAAACTTGTAGCTCCTTATTTAACTGTGGTATTTCTCCCCCTATTGATGAACCATCTAATGTTGGCATTATTTTTTCATTTTCAGAAACCTGAACCAATATTTCCATTAGATGAATAGTTTGAAAAATAGGGCAGGGTAAAGAACTCTGTAGAAAATTATCTTCATTTGTCATTATCTTCCCCTGAAGAGAATTTTTAGGAAAAAAAGATTCGGTTTCCAAAAAAGTGACATCCATACTAACATAAAGCTTTTTGGTTGCTGGATTAAAACATTTATATCCCCTTTGATTAGGAGCATAACTAGTCAAAATGCACTTATCAACTCTAGGATCAAGTTTTGAGCGAGAGTTGTTGCTCAAATGACCAAAGACAGTACATCCAAAAATTCTTAAAGGCAAGTCAGCATACATTCTTGAAGTTGGATAGACAGATTTGAACTTGTCAAGGGGTGTCACAAAATTCAAGACACGACTAAGCATTCCATTTATCAAATAAGATGCAGTTGGGATAGCTTCACCCCACAAATATTTAGGAACATTCATAACAAACATGATAACACAAGCTACTTCAAGTAAATGTCTATTTTTTCTTTCAGCAAAACCATTTTGTTGGGGAGTATTAGGACATGTAGATTGATGTTGAATTCCTTTTTCATTTAGGAAATCCCCTGAGAACTTATTGAAGTACTCAATTCCATTGTCAATATGAAGAATATTTATTTTTGTATTAAATTGATTTTCAATCATATTATAGAAAGTTTCAAATAAACTTGCCACATCAAATTTATTACGCATTAAGTATACCCAACACAATCGTGTATGATCATCAATAAAACTCACAAACCAGCACTTTCCAAACTAAGTGGAAATTTTTTAAGGACCCCAAACATCATTATGAATCAAACAGAAGGGTTTAGATGCACAGTATGGTTTAGAAGTATAAGGAGTGCGATGACTTTTGGCAAGAACACAACTTTCACATTGAAAAGATGAACGATCAACATTTTGAAATAGAGTTGGAAATAAATGTTTTAAATATTGAAAACTTGGTTGTCCTAATCTATGGTGCCAAAGCAATATTTGTTCTTAGACAGATTGAGAACTTATACCACTAAAACCTTGAGTTACTTTATCCTTGGAGAAATCATTGCTGAAATAGTAGAGCCCATCAATCATCCTAGCACTGCCAATCATCTTCCCAAAGATCTGGTCCTGAAACACATAGTAAGAATCTGAGAAAAGGACTTGACAATTAGAATCTTTACAGAGTTTACTTACTGATAAAAGATTACAAGTTTAGGAACATGGAGGACTGATTTTAAGTCTATGGCTTTGGATAGAGTGACAATACCTTTTCCTGCAATAGAAGAGAAACTACCATATACTATTATGACTTTTTCATTACCAGGATAAGGACAGTAAGTTTTGAATAAAAAAGACAAATTTGTCATATGATCCAATGCACCAGAATCAATGATCCAAGGTACTGGATATAAATTACAGGATAAAATACTAGAATTACTGAAATTACCTATTTTTGCTAGAGAGCCACTAGGAATACTAAATGATGAATTGGACTATAGAAGTTTTAAAATTTGATCAATCTGCTCTTTGCTAATGGAAATCTTTTCGACCTCATGAGCAGTAGGAAAAACTTGGTTGGGTTTAGGACCTGTTTTGTAGCCACCCTTTAAATGTGTTGATTTGCCATGAATTTCCCAATAAGTTTCTTTGGTACGGCGAGGCTTGTTGCAGTATCACACCATACATGATTTGGGTCATCCATCCTTCTCGAGTTGGAATAGCTGCTCTTGTTAGCAGAGGCATCAGCAGCCACCAATGCAGTGGTGTTAGTTGAAACTGTCTCTATTTTCTTGTGTTTCCCAAGCATAACACTTCTTCTAGTTTCTTCTCTTCTTACCTTTGAGAATACCTCACCAAGTGAAGGAAGTATTTGCCTTCCAATGATTCGAGCCTGAACTTCATCTAATTCATCATCAAGTCTAGCCAGGAACTTGAAGATTCTGCCTTCTTCCACAATCTGACTATCATGTTTTGCATCATTAGGTGATTTCCATTCATAATTACCATATAGATCCAGATCTTGCATACCCGTTTCAGGGTATCGAAGTGCTTGGTGACGCTGTCGCCTCCTTGCTTGATCTCTCCAATTTTCAAGGTCAATTCATAGACCTGAGATTTATTATCCATATCGGAATACATCTCATTAACACTCTCCCACAGTTCCTTGGTCGTAGCACATGTAGTTAGAACTGATGTCTTCATCCATGGAGTTGACCAACCAAGTCATGATCATGGAGTTTTCAGCATCCCAAACAGCATATTGAGGGCTGGTCTTGGCTGGTGACTATATAGTCACCAGTCAAGTATCCAATTTTCCCTCTTCCACGAATATACATACAGACAGACTGTGACCAGCGTAGGAAATTCACACCGTTGAGGTGAATTGTAGTGATTTGAATCGAGTGAGAATCACTCATAGGTAACTTGGGTGCAACACTCTGATTCTGTTGCCTAGTCTGATCCAGAATAGAGGCACCACTCCTTTGGAGGTCATTGAAACCATCAGTGCCTGAGGATCCATCAAACATGTCGATAAATTAGCGCCGACAGTGCTAAACACTGCTCTGATACCAACTTGAAATGTGTGTTTTTATTACTGATATGATATTGAACAATGTACAACAAGTCTCTCTTTATAGAAGAGATGTACAAAACAAAAATGAAAAACAAATCTCTAAAAAATAGGAAGCTATCAATGTGAATATTCTAACTTAGGAAACATTCTAACTTAGCAAACTAATCAGCTAACAAAAAATAGAATATACAGAATATTTACAATGAATATAAGAGGATATGTACAATCAATTAAGATATTATTTCATAATATCTTAATCGTAATCAACAGAATCAAAGACCAGGCCAATATCTCAATCGTAATTGACACTATCCGCACTCTTAGAAGTGATAATGCTAAAGAATATATATCTACCTCCTTTAATTCATTCATGTTAGCACGTGGCATCATTCATGAAACATCTTGTGTTGTCACCCCTCAACAAAATGGGGTGGCCGAAAAAAAGAACCACCACTTACTTGAAGTTGCTTGTGCTCTTTTGTTTCAAATGAAAGTCTCTAAATCTTTTTGGGCTAACGCTGTTTCTACAACCTGTTACTTAATTAATCGCCTCTACTCGTCTGTCCTAAATGGTCAAATTCCTTATGCTCTTCTCTTTCCTTCTCAATCTTTATTTGCTCTTCCTCCCAGAATTTTTGGTTGTACTTGTTTTATCCAGGATGTTCATCTCCAAGTCTCTAAGTTGGATCCTCGTTCTCTCAAGTGTATCTTCCTAGGCTACTCTCGCAGTCAAAAGGGCTACAGATGTTATTCTCCTGATTTGCATCGCTATCTTGTCTCTACAGATGTAACTTTCTTTGAGAATACTCCTTTCTCTTCAGAGTTATCCCCTTCTTCTACCACAAGCGAGGACAATGACTTCCTGGTATATTACTTTCCTGTAGCTTCTCCTTCATCTATTTCATCTACTTCTGCAGATTCTACTATTCTTATGTCTTCTTGGCCTCGACCTCTTCCTATTTCACCCTTTCCCAACCACTATGTTCAAAGAAACAAGCAATCGGTTGTGCCATATACTACTGTTCCAAGGCCTCCAGATTCACAGCCTCCTACAGCCCTTTCTTCCGCCTCGGATCCTGCTCCTTTTGAGTCTAGTCTCAACCTCCTGATCGCTCTTCAGAAAGGTAAGCGTAGTTGTACCTATCCTATTACTTCTTTTGTCCCTTATGATGGTTTATCTAGCTTTACTAAGTCCTTTGTAGCTTCTCTTGATTCTCTCACTGTTCCTACCACTGTCACCGAGGCCATGTCTCATGAGGAATGGCGTATGGCTATTTGGATGAGAAACATGCCCTTGAACACAATAACACTTGGGATTTGGTTTCTCTACCTGTTGATAAACAGGCGATTGGTTGTAAATGGGTTTACACTGTCAAGGTCAACCCTGATGGTTCTGTGGCTTGCTTAAAAGCCCGTCTTGTTACTAAGGTGGTGTTGATTATTCTAACACATTTTCTCTAGTTTATAAGCTTGCTTCTATTTGGTTATTTATTTCTCTTGCAGCTAGTCATCATTGGAAAATTTGGCATTTGCATCAATTGGATGTCAAAAACGCCGTTTTTCATGGTGACTTGCAAGAAGAGATGTATATGTAGCAACTACCGAGGTTCGTTGCTCAGGGGGAGACAGGTAAGATGTGTAGATTGAAGAAATCATTGTATGGCCTTAAACAAGCCCCGAGGGCCTGGTTTGGATGATTTAGCCAAGCTGTCTTACAATTTGGTATTCAAAGAAGCAACTTTGATCACTCAGTTTTCTTCCAACGCTCTTAGGGTGGCTTTATTTTGGTAGTATTTTATGTAGATGACATAATTATTACTGGAAGTGATGATGTTGGAATTAGAAAACTCAAGGATTTTCTTCAAACATAGTTTCAGACCTAGGATTTGGGTGCATTAAAGTACTTCTTGGGTATTGAGGTGATGAATAGTAAGAAGGGCATTTTTTTGACCCAGAGAAAGTATGTTCTTGATTTGCTCAAAGAAACAGGTTTGCTTAGAGCTAAACCTGCTCAAACTCCTATGGTTCCTAATTTTAAACTTTGAGCTAATGATGGAGATGTTATTTCAGATCTTGAATAGTGCAGAAAACTGGTGGGTAAGCTTAATTACCTCACAGTCCCTCGTCCTGATATTGCCTTCTCTATTAGTGCGATTAGTTAGTTCATATCATCTCCGCGAACCACCCATTGGGAGGCAGTTCTTCATATATACCTATAAAATTGTGGTGTGACAATCAAGTTGCCATTCATATTGCCTCCAATCTTGTTTTTCATGAAAGAACAAAGCATATTGAGGCAGATTACCATTTTGTGTGTGAAAAGCTTCAACAGGGGCTTGTTGTCATTGGTCATGTGCCGATTGGAGAACAACTTGCAGACATCTTCACCAAAGCACTCAACAAGAATAGAATAGATTATATTTGTAACAAGTTGAACATGATTAATATCTATGCTTCAGCTTGAGCGGGAGTGTTAGAGAATAATTATTAAGATATATGTTACTGGGCTACGTCTATTTTTAATGTACTGATCCTTTATTTCTCAGTATATATATACAGACAGGGAGATTAACTGATTGTGTTAGTTATTCCCATTCCTAAATTTCTCTAACAACATATAATAAGATTAGTAAGTCTTAGACTTGGTCCATAAATATCTCATCTTCAAGAACTAATTCACAGCCCCTTGCCCCCTTGTATTATTCTTCTTCTTCTTTTGCATACTCAAAGACTTATTCCTCAGCCCTACTAACACCCTAAATCCCATAATATTTCCCCTTGCCCTCAACCTTGGTGCTGCCTGGAATTTCCAGTAACACATACTTCTAACCAGCTACCCTTTCACCACTCAACCTTCAAGAATATCAGCCCACAGCCAGAACAAAACCATGGTAGGAAGGTTTTCTAAGTCACATATATACCAAGACCGATCCAGAAATACCCCCTCAACAACACCTCCCGCGCCCCAAAAACTCAAACAAAATTTTAAGAAGTCTTCATTTATATCTGAAATAATGGTGCAGCAAACCCTTCAACAGGGTAGAAATTGTTAAGGCCCACATCCCCAACAAGAAAGCCTTAAAGTAAATGAAGTATAAAACAAAATATTCAACAACATACCCAGGGCTTGCCAAATTCATAACAGGTTGCAATACCAGGCAAGTTAAAATTTCCCGAGCTATAGATCGAATCACAGGGCATTGAGCTTCTCGTTGTCTTAGTACTGTAGCTAATACCCCACTCATTAGCCGCTGAAGAACCTACAAAAAGAGAAATCATTAGATAAGGTATGGGATGTGTTTCTCAAAAGCAAAACATAGATAACATCAGGACACTCCACTCACACCTTGTACTCACTCTCTGGAGATATTAGTGCTGGATGAAGCTCCTTAGAATTCAACAGATGGAATTTCAATCTTTCATCCCTCTCCTCAGAAGATAATGTTAACATAACATCAACACCTATAGCAGCTTGATTTCTTCTGAAAAGGTCTATGTGATCACCTATTAAATCAACTATATCCCTGAAAATGTAAGTGAAACATAACACAATTAGTGGCTCTTTTCTTTATCTAGTACCAACCAAGTCATTATCACACTAGCTAATCAAGAACTCGCCAAATCCCTTTCTTTCTGGATGTAAATATAGAAGAGGGAAAACTCAGGTACCTTGTGAGCAAGTCAACAAGGTTTATCTCTTTAACCCTCACTGATACTTCAGCAAGAGCATCCATAACTAAGTCACGTATCTGCTCAGGAAACTCCCCATCTGGAGTAATGTCTGAGTACCACAAATTCACCACGAACTCCTTCAATATCAAATCAATGAAATCGTTCAAGGCAGCCTCTACAACAGGAGCATCAATCTTCTTCTTCCATTTGGGAGGTGGAGGTGAAGAAGAGAGGCGTGCATGATTCAGAGACAACTGTTTTTTCTCCAAATGAGATAGATAAGTCCTTGATCTAGGTGGCTGAACCTTCCAACGGAATTCCACCTCGTTCAAAAGAATGCGCACAGCAGCAAAAAACAGTATGGACATGGGTATATTCATCCACATTGACTTACTTGTATCTGTGATGAACAACAAAGAACATCAATTAAACAAATTTAAAATTTGCATTCTTAAAGCATAACCCAGATAGCAAAATAGCAAATATCAATCAGAGATTCAAAATTTGCAGTCTTAAACCAAAACCCAGATAGCAAAATAGCAAATGTGAATCAAAGGTTCAAACTTTGCAGTCTTAAAGCAAAACCCCGATAGAAAAAACAGCAAATGCAACCACAATTCATTGTAAAAACGTGAGATTGACTAGAAATAACATGAAGTGAATGTGAATGAAATGACATGAAATTGGAATCACTTACGAGTGAAGAAATAGGAAATGGCGAATATACAAAGAGCCCACCAGAGAAAACGGAGCTTTGCCTCTTCGATGAGATCATAGATGGTATCCATTGTTGGTGTTGGTCTTAGAGGACCCATCTTCCTTCTGTAACTAAAAGCGAACTCCTTGCCACCTCCAAATATAGCAGGACAATGTCACAGCGACAACCTCGGTCTTCTGTTCGGTTTGAATTCGTTTGTCCACCTAAGCTAATCTTTATAATATTATTAATTAATATTCTATTCTATTATATGCCCACATAAATTTGGAGATCACATGATGACAATCATAAAATAAGACATGCCAGCCGTTATTGCCAATAGCCACTGTACTCACTCTTTATTCTATTTATCCTATAAGTTTTCATTAGGAAAAAAAATGTTAGGATATTATTATATTATAATTTCAATAAAGACTTATGGCTTGCTGGCATGCTCTGCCCTGGATTGAGTTAAGATCAATGTCTATGGCTGTGTCTTTACTCACAATAACTCTGCAGCATGTAGATATATTAGTGAGCTTAATGGTTTTGTCAGGGGATTCATGGCGCCTGGCATAAACTTTTTTTTGGGAGGGATGGGGGGTTTTAGAACTTGAGTCAGAAGTTTAGATGATTATAAAATGGATTGATACTAACGCACAAAAATTCATTCATTTTTTTCTTGAAAACCAAATAAATATCAAATTGTACAAGGCTAAAATAAAGAGTACAACAAAAGATGGTAATTAAACAAAAACTAACTACACATCGTACATACAAGCTGAAATAGGTTTTTATTATAAAGAATATTAGTAACACTCTTTTACATTCATTTTAATATTTATTTTAATATTGATCCACTTCATATATTTAAAATAATTATTATGAGATGAATGATTATAACATTTATTTTTAAACCAATAATAAAATAAATATTAAAAGAAATATTCAAAAAAATGTATTACTATAATTTTTCTTTTATCACTTGTATTTATGATCTTATTATGTTTCTAAGCAATGAGAGAAGAAGTGTTTCTCTAATTACGTTTCTAACAAAAATGAAAAAAAAATCAAGTCTCATAAGATATTCAATGAAAGAAGGGTTTCCATTAAAAAAAATACATATACATATATAATATTTTAAAAGTTATGAAAAATGTTGGGGAGTAGCGGCCTTCCTTAACCCTTGAGAGCTCCGCCCCTGGTGCAACTAAGATCCTACACCACAACCATGGCGGAATAGTGGAAAGTTTATTATGATTTGAACTTTGTCTTTCGTCAGTGGCTTTAAAAAGGTTACCCTTGAAGTTGACTTTAAGGTGGCTCTCAACTTAATCTTCAAAGGTTGCAACTCTTTGCACCCATGTGCTTCACTTTTGGATATAATTTTGCAAATCCTGATAAAACTGTGGCAAGTCCAATTGCAGCATGTCTCCAGGGAAGGGAACCAAAGTGTTGACTAGGCATGCTTAATCCCTACCTCTTGGCTTCCATTTGTTCATTGCCCCCTCCTTTTATTTTCTTGCTTTGTTAGTTTGACGCCTATATGTTAGGTGTTGATCATTTTGCTATTTTTTAGTTTGGACTTTGAACCCTATACTTCACAGGAAAAAAAAAACGATTTCAATAGAAAGACTTATTTATACATCAGAAAAGATGTTTACACAAAAGAAAAAATATACAGAACTCACAAAAATGAAAATGGGATCATTCATGATGTGTAAAAAAGGAGAGAGAGAGAAAAAAAAAAAAAGAAATGATGATAATGAGAGTTTATGAAAAACTTTATCTACGTAAGTAACATTACGAACCTATATATAGCGTATTAAAGGACATTGTTGGCCATTAAAATCATACTTTTTCTTTCACCACCATCAAAATCATACTTAAACCTTTTAAATGATGTACTTCATGGGGTGTTTCCCAAATATTAAAAATCATATAACTAGATAAAATGGGGCTACTTCTAAAATCTTTAGGGGGTGTTTGAGAATTTTTAAAAAACTAAATATTTAAATGTAGTAGGCCAGTTTTTAAATATAAAGTATTTATTAATTACCTAAATTTTTAAAAATTAGTTCTTATTTAAACTAATTTTAAGATAAAATTAGTTCTTAAAGAAACCAATTCAAAGTGTTTTTTTTTTCCTAATCCAACCTTTTTCCTTTCCACTTAACTTTTCCACAT
This sequence comes from Ormosia semicastrata, assembly GCA_029884595.1. Taxonomy (NCBI): domain Eukaryota; kingdom Viridiplantae; phylum Streptophyta; class Magnoliopsida; order Fabales; family Fabaceae; genus Ormosia; species Ormosia semicastrata. Next base: position 47,009,742 of record JAQQTO010000053.1, on the reverse strand, counting down.
TTCTTTTTCTTTCCACTGTCTCTTTCCATCAAGGTAAAATTATTGAACTTTCATCTATCACTCCTCTCACATTTTATCACACACCACTTGATCTCTCTATCTCTCTATCCTTCTACCCTTATAATTATTGGTTTTTTCCTTCTAATTTCAATGGACACTAAACTCAACTATATTTCAAGTTAGTTTGCTTTCCGCCTGTTCATTTGTTTGATAGCATTTTAAGGGAATTTTTCTCTTTACTTTCCCCCCTTCTTTTTGAGTAGAACCCTTTAATAATTATCATTATATACACTTCTTCATAATCAACACTTAGCATCAAGGACCATTGTGGGGGAAACCATTGTTAAGTTTTAAGTAGGGTATTCATAGGATTGGATCAACCCAATGAACGTAAAAATCCAATCTAAACTAAGTAAATTAGTTTGGTTTGTTTTAGATTATCAGCTCATATTGGGTCTAACCCGATCAAATCCAATTGAGAGTGGTTCGATTCACGGGTTTAGCAAATATTAATCCAATAACTCACATGATGAGCTCAATGATTCTGTATATTTTCATCCTAACTTTTGAGACCATCAAATTTAATCACTCCTACTCCTCAGAGACCTCACTCATCTCATTTTCACATTGTCGAAGCCCTATCCCTTGTGCTGCATCACCTTGCCATTGTGTGGTCGTGCCTCCTTATCGCTGAGTGGTCGCGCATCCTTACCATCATATGGTTGCACCTCCTTGCTGCCATGCCTTCCAATTGTCGTATTGTCAATGACCCCTTTGCCTCATGCAACTATTTTCCCTTCATCCACCCCTTCTTCATATTCAAATATTTCCTTGAATGGCCAGATCTCAAAGATAAGATCATAGATTTGAAGAAAAAGGCATTAGATCTTAGAAAGTAGTAAGCTTTCTTCTTTGTGAAGGTTTCGTTGATGAGTCAGTGGCGAGGCATGGCTGGAGAACCTCCTTCAGTGTCAACTAGCATAGCACTGGATGAAATTAGGAGGAGAACATCCTTCTTCAACACTAGCAACACAGTGCCAATTGCACGTGCTCACAGATCTATTTGTAACTGGAGCACTTTTTATGTTTCTTAGGATTTTGTTTCTACTACGTTTTGATTTTTGTATTCCTAAGTTAAATTTTCTTTTTACTTGCTTGATTCTTCTTATGATTCTATTGTAGTTTAATAGTTTGATCTTTGATTTCAGTACTATGGCATTGTTGAGTTTTATTTTTTTTATTTTTGGTCTTTTTGGTGTGATATTTGGCAGACTTGATGGCCCAAACCAATCCAATCTGATTTTGATTGGGATGATTTGATTCAAGTTAGCTTTAAAAAATTACAAAACAAAACCAAACCAATCCAATTAAAAATTGATTGGTTTGGATTCCTTTTCCTCAAATCCAAAACAAAAGACTTATGTACACCTCTAGTTTTAAGCATATTAATCTTGTAGACAAAGTATTGAATTGCTATACAAGAAAGATAATTGTAGTGCATTTACATAATTGTGTATTTAAGTATCCTAAAGACAATTTGGGTTTTTACAATTTGCGATTATTTTTCATGAATTGAGTTTATTTTTATTTATTTATTTTTTGGCTGCTGAGTTCATTTTTTATTTATTACTTGTACTCTAATTATTTATACACAATGACTTTTGATAATTTTCTATTACCTTTGAACAACAAATTAAATTGTTAAATTTATTTTACTTTATTATGATTTCAATATATATATAATTGTTCTTTGGTAAAAATAATTTTATTTGTCTTAGTCATCATGTTAGTTGCTTGGATTGAAATTTCTTATCCATTTTCTTGTCCCCTTCCCTCTTACCCCAATTGAAATTCACCAACTCAATTAGAATTGATAGGCCAATTTTTTATGGTTAAATTACTCCGTAGGTTCCTATAGTTTCACCAATTTTTTAATTAGGTCCTTATAGTCTAAAAGAGAACCATGTGCAAGTCACATGGGCTTTGCTATGTGAAATAGTTGATGACTTGGATACATAATGATTAGTGATAGTCGCATCAAACATCCTTACCATGTGTGAGATGTCATGTCAGCAACACTTTATGGAGCTCAAACGATGTTAGTCTCCAAGGACTTAGTTACAAAATTTTAGAACTATAAGGACTTGGTTAAAAAATTTTAAATTATCAAGACCAAATTAAAAACTTGGTGAGACTATAGGAGCTAAAGAGTAATTTAACTATTTTTTTATCACTCAACATAAAAATTAATGTCATTCCCTTCCTATTTTCTCTTTGCTTCTATGGTGGCTTCAAGGCAGAGGTGCAAATTTCTACTTGGGATTGCGCACAAAGGGAGGATGGTGGCACAACTGGTTTAGACGGTGGATCTTGGGATTGTGACAATCGGTTATTGTTTTGTGGAGGTCTCAATGGAGTTTCATTGGAGATAGGTGCTTCAATGTTAGGATTTGGATGACATTTGAGAGGAATCTTGGTTTGTTTTAGGTGATCAACAGTGAGAATTTTGGGTCTTAGGTTCAATGTGTGGGTTTTGTGTTTTTTGGTTTGGGTTAGTACTTGGATATTTCTTGGTTGTTGTTTGGCTATGGAATTGACTTATGCTGATGCTATTTTAGTGAAATGAAAATACAATTTTATTTCTAAGAGGAATGTGAAGTGGTGGTTCCATTTTTTGTTGGTTATGACATTGAGTTTATAAGAACATAAGGGCTTGGTTCAAGGGTCTTTTGGTGTTGTGAGAGGGGCGTTCATAGTGGATACTAAACTGTGGTTCAAAAGCGGGTTTTATAGGTCTATTTCATTGTGATATTTACTTGTTATATAGGTTGGCTTTTAGGAATAAAGGTGGTTCATATAAGGATGTGTTTGAAACTAAACTCTATTCAAGCTAGGAAACACATATTTCATATGAAACAAAAGAGTAATGAGTAGATGAGGGGTTGCTAGCACTAAATCAAGGTGAGGAAACCATGAAGTTGATGACTTGTGCGGTTGATGGCTGGTATAAGAGCGGTGTCAGGTTTGGTGCTACGGTGAAATGAAGTAATTGGAAGCAAAGAGAAAACTATAAGGGAAAATTGTAAGCAAAGAGAAAAGTGTAAGGGAAAGAGACGACGTTAACTTTTCTATAGTGTGAAGAAAAACAGATGTGTCAATTTTAATTGAATTGGAAAATTTTAATTGGAAAGAGAGGGAAAGGGTAAGAACATGGGACAACAAATTTCAATCCTAATTGTTTACTTATGATTCAAAATTATTTATTGAACCAATTTTATGTCAAATAAAATTTATATTAGAACTAGTTTTAAACTAGTTTTCAATGTTTTTAAAACTGAACCAAATATTGAACCGACAAGGCATTCAAGTCATGGTTCGATTCGTTCAACTAGTCAAATTTGTGGTTGAACCGTTATTGAACCATGGTTGAACTGGAAAATGCTCGAATCAAAAACATGGGTGGTTCATGATCTAACTAGTTCAACCAGTCAGTTTGGTCTGATTTTCAAAACATTGCTAATTTTGAGCCAAACTATGTTTGATTATGAACTGTTTCTTTTTTATATGAACAAATGTAACTGCTTCTATTTTGTACTATATTAAATTGGTTTTGAAAGTTGCCAAACACCCCTTTAGTATTTGGTAAGAACTAAAAGTTTAGAAATCTAATCCATTTTTAAGCTAAAACTAGTTCAGAAAAATCGATGCAAAGTTGGTTTCATTGTATTCCATTTTTATTTATAGTTCCTATTTTTCTTTCCAATTTTGTTGTTTCCTTTTTTACATTTTCTCTTTTCTTTTTCTTAATATTTAAATGAAAAGCTTCTTTTATCTATGCTTTATTTCTCTCTCTCTCTATTATATATATATATATATATATATATATATATATATATAATTTAAAATTTGGTTATAATTTCATAATTTAATTAAAAAATCATCGAGTAATATTTGATTTTAGACTTAGTTTAAGACAAAATTTACTAAACTATGAACAATTTAAACTAGTTAAAATTAACATAAATTTATATGACTAATTTATCTTAAATAGTTCTAAATCAGTTTTGAGGATTGCTAAACTGCCAAGTACAAACTAGATAAGGGGTGATTTGGCAAGTTTTAAAATTAGTTCACATAAATTTATATAAAAAAAAACTAGTTCAATATTTAGCTTAGTTTAGTTCAAAACTGATTCAAATATTGAAATTTTTAATATAAATGTGAAAGATTGTGATTGTCTAAATTCAAAAGGTTGATATGCTTATTGACTTTTGTATGAATGAGTGATCCTTACAACTTTATGTTATCTAAAAATTACCTTTGAATCTAATTGAAAAAGAGAGAAAGGAAAAATGAAAACGAAGAGAGACCATATGAACAAATTTAGATCAGAAATGAAAAATCGGCTTTTAATTTGACTTCTTAAAAATATTTTTGTTTTTTCAAATTTAGTTTAGATAAAAATTAATTTTTTAAAATTTAAGTGATACTTAAACACCCTACATACCTATTTAGTGTTTAAAAGATGTCAAGCACCCCACAATTTTCGTGAACATTCATTCTCCAAGTTGAAAATATGAAAAGATGTGCCAATGAAAACATTAAGAAAAATGATCTTAATTATGGGTGAAGATACTTGTATTGGTAGGAGGCACCCCGAAGTTTTTTTTTGAAATTATGAATTTTGTTCATTTTATATGATTTTTTTAAAAAAATTAGAAATTCTTGAACTTAGCTAGCTCAATAATGATGTTCTTTTTCTTTTTCTTTGGCCATCGAGAGCATTTATTGCTACTCCTATTGTTACCAAATGGTTTCAAACTCGAGGTGAAGTGAAACCAATTTGTAAAACTTCTCACAAAAACACTTGTTCAAGAACTTTTGTTGAAGCTATTAAAACTTACTTGAATAGATAAATGACAAGCACTTTTCACACAAGTTTTCCAATCAACAATCAAAGACGAAAGAATAGATGATAGCAATTAAGATTAAAGTGCTGAAAATTAAAGAGATAAAGGAAGAGACGTGCAAACAATGATTTATACTAGTTCAATTACTCCTTGTGATTTACGTCTAGTCCCCAAGTGATTTACTCGATATTTTTCACTATATCTCCAAGCTTCAACATGTGTTAGGTACCTTTACAATTTTGGAGTACTCCTCACACTCTTGGGATACTTTACCTAAGTGTTTGAGCCTCATTTGTAAGGGAAATCTTACCCTTAGCTCTCTTGAGGGAAAGATATCTCATCCTCTTACAAAAATTACATGAAAGAAGAAAGATTGAAACTCTTTCAAGAGCATATGTTATAACTTGAAGCAGTAACAAGCTTTCAAAGATATCTCAATATAACTTGGAAAATAGAGCAAAGAGTAATGGAATGATTAATGCACAAATTAAAGGATGTCAAGAAGTTGTTGGATGTTCAAGAGAGTGCATAAGTGTCCTAAACGCGGTATTTTATAGTCTATTGTAGAAATTAAGACATTTAGAGAGGTTGGTGGCACATTTAATGCATTAGAAACTAGCTGTTATGCATTTTTAATGACCTTATAATTGATAACCATGACTTGGTAATCAATTACTTAGCTCTGGTAATTGTTTACATGGCTAAAAAGCATGTTTCTGGGTTGCTAGAAGAACAAGGTAATCAATTACAAAACATTATAATCGGTTATGTGTTCATCATAAGGCTAGTGCTGAGGGCTAACAACAAGTGCATGGGTGCCCAAGTAATAAGAGTGAGTAATAGAGTATTGTCTCCATAGGACTAGGACAATTATGCACTAGCGAGTAATTAATTACTAAACTCAGGCTTAAGCAAATGACTAAAGTGAACAATTAAAATTAATTAAAGAAAATAAAAATAACACCTATTTCCAAATAAGATAAACTATGGTAAAGAGTTTAGGAGTTCTTTTTCACCCTGTACTTGGACACATACAAATTCCATAAATTCTCATTAAAGCCTAGGTTTTGTTAGCCAACACCTTTTTTTAGTTAAATGCCTATGCTTAGGGTAATTAACTATGTGTCATTACCTAACCCACTATGTGTCCATATGAATTAGCATAACTTCACTCATTAAAATCAAGTATCAAACACATACTATGCAAGGCCAATGAGTATGTATCCATCCCATTGGCTAATCAATACACCCAACCTATTCAAGTGTAATCAAACAAGAATAATCCATACCATATCCATGTTCTCAAATTCCTATATCTAGTTCATTGAAAAATATTAAAATCATGCAATTGGTGATCAAGCAATTACAAGCATTAAACATAGATATGAATGAACAAATCAAAGCAATAACATAAAATATCCAACAATTTACATTTTATCCAAGACCCATAAAAGATCCCCTAAATACAAATCTAGAAATCCATAGAAAATAGAGAAACAAGATCTAGATAGAAACCCATTGAGAAAGAAGAAAATTCAAGAAAGGGAAGAGACAGAAGAACTACGATGGTGGGTCCTTGGTCTTGATTTCCTCCTTGATCTTGATCTTTAAGCCTTTAATGGAACATCTCTCTAGAACCCTAAAACACACTTTCTCTCACTAAATTTTGGTGGAAGATGATGAGTGTAAAATACACTCATCTTTTGAGTTTATTTATTAGGATTTTTATTTAGTTTTTATTTATTTATTTAATTTTGAATAATTATCTCTTCAACTAATTATATTTGAATTTATTTGAATTTTCAAGATAAATCATCATATTTTGTGCAACAATAAGAAACTCCTAAAGATAATTATTTGAAGAGCTCTTATCCTATTCTTAAGTTTGGATAAGGGTTCTCAAATAGATAGAGTTTGTCACAAATTCGGATTCCCAAACTCTCCTGACTATGCTTAAGTAATTGCATCATATTTTGGGCTACAAAGATCGGATCGACGTGCTGTTTGCAACGTTGAAAATCTTACTAAAAATTATACAACTTCTCTGTTAATATCAAAGGCTAATTTGATCATTTGGAGGTCGAGAAAAATTCAAGAAATCAGATATGAAAAGCTATCAACTTCTCTATAAAAGAGGGAAAAACAAGTTTAGCAAAAAAGCTCTCTTTTCATTCAAGAAAAACAAAAATACAGAGTTTGGAGGCTAAAAGGCAGTAAAGGGATGAGCCCTAGGGTAGGAGGAGGACCCGGCATGGAGCTTTCATGGAGTTGAAGAACTAACCGCCATTGAAGGCATTTGGGTTCCTTCTCTACGGTTCTATCATGATGAACTATCTTTCCTCTTCCTATCTCTCATTCTCTTTTGTCATGAGTAGCTAAATTCTTATATTTCTAGGGTGGAGATGTAACTTGATTCAATCGATATGTAAAAGATTATATTTTTAATTGATTTCTTTTATATTCAATTTGAGTGCTTATTATTGTTCTTATTACTTTTATGAATTAGCTACTCATAAATTGATCTAGTGATATATATATATATATATAGAATCAAGAGATTTGTATATGACTTAGACCATAAATAATAAGTGTCATAGTTTATAATCATTTAGGAATAAAGGTTATAGGTTGTGTGGGAGAATTATGGTAATTTCCATGAGAATCAATAGAACGAAGGTCATGCCTTTAAAAGTTAGGGTTTAGATCAAAAAATTGACTAGGCTTTGATAATTAAAAAGAATTAATCCACCAAGAAATTAAATTTTAATTAATTAAGAGATTCTCTCCATAAATTGAATGACTAGAAATTAATTAGAATGAAAGTCCCAAAGCCACTTTACTATCTATGATAGATTGTTGAATTAAGTGAAGTCGAATCCCTAGTGTCTTAAATTTGTGTGTCTCATCCTCTATTAAATCTAAATTTCATGTGTCTTGGTGTGTTATTGTCTTTATAATTTTGTGTCTTTAACTGCTTTAATCCACTTTTGATAATTGGTTGCCTAGATAGTATTAATATTAAAAAAGTGATAATTGGTAAACTAATTCTTCGTGGGAACGACACTTTACTCACTCTTTATTACTTGTTTGATTCGTGTACTTGCAGTAACATCGCCTCAATAATTAATACATAATCATAAGTGGGGCATTCAGAAGATGAAAACCCCTTCAAAATCACACAAAAGAGGGTTAAAATCATAAAAAAAAAATGTGTTTGAGTCAGTTAACCCACACCTAGGCATCTAGGTGTGGTTGGTCACGCCTTGGCGTAGCCTCTAATGTTATTTTCCTTACTTTCTTTCATTCTACTAAACTTCCATATCATTTTTTACCTTCCAAGCCATAGAATTAGATTTTGGGATCTTTAAAAAAGTTGTAATGATTTTTCTTATATTTGCAATGCCACCATAATCATCCCAAAACAATGTCATTTGCTCCAGTTATGATCAAAATACTAAAGTAGGGTTAGGATGTCAGTTCACCAATTTGACGCAAACTTCCCTTAAAGTTTAAATACTCAAATCGGTGGAATCAATGAAAGTAGTTAACATGAAAGTTGTAGATATATCTCTTAACTTTTCAATAGCTTTAGTCTTGTTTTAGTTGAAGGTCTATATCTTCAAATCTACTCCATTAAATCTAACATGGTCAGCAAGGCTCTAAACTTAATTTCCTTAAACTTGATTTCTTTATCTTCTTGGCTTGGCTTGATTCCTTTGATTCTTGGCATTCCTTTGAGTCACCAACTTACATTCCAAGATCAAAATATACTCCAATAAAACACCACTCATGAACGATACATAATTAATCCAATTTAACTCCTAATTAAGCCTATTCCACAGAGTAAATCTCCATTTCAGTCTCTGAAATTGTATGCATCAGTCACATTAATCCCTGACTTTAAAAATTTGTCATATTAGTCCCTAAAGTTGTAATTTGTTAGTCAAATTGGTTCTTATCACCAGTCATATTAGTCCTCACATAAGGACCAATTTGACAGACAAATTACAGTTTCAGGGACTAATACGACTAATTCCTAAAGTCAGGGATGAATATAATTGATGCATACAATTTTAGGGACTAAAATGAGGGTTTACTCCTATTCAACACTAAAGCACATGAGTTCAAAATTTTCAAATAAGCACACAAACTTTTCCAATTTCAAAACAAATTAAGGACTTGGCATATTTAAGCACAAAACTTGGACAAAATAACTCTATTTCATTAAGTTATCCTGCCCCCAAACCTAAGAATTTACTAGTCCTCGAACAAACTAAGGTAAAGCAAGGAATCTACATTAAGATCACAAGAACATGGGTATCATAATCACTTAACAAATTTAAAACTCAACAATACCAAGGCTCAAGAGTCATCCACATCCTCAAGGATCAATCCATGACTTCAATTGAAAGAAACTCACATATAGACCCTAAGTCATATGCTTTCACTCCAAAATACTCTCCATGTATGCATATCAATGTAATATCACATATGCACAACCCCTTCCTAATTATAGCATACATATACAAATAAGATTATAAAAACCTAGGTAACATTACTTCAAAAATCATTTGTACTTGCACAACCTTCACATTTTTTATTTTACTTTATTGTAGGCATGGATTGTAGACTAATGATTGTGCGCCTCTTCTACACATCACTAACTCTTATCAAAGGGTTTTGAATTGTGACTAAGTGCCTCTTCCACATACCACAACCCTTTACCCCTTACTAGCCATCCCTCATTCTTTATGCACCATTTTTTTTGGGTGGTCATATATTTATTCAACTTATTCTTAACTCAATGATTTACCTTAGAAGATGTTACCAAATGTTCAGAGAGATTTAAGCAAACATTAGGATATACAAGTTTCATTATGCATGCATTTTATAATCAGTCTCTACATATGCAATACCAATCCTAATCCAAGATTTTACATATGCTCTAATGGAAATTCATGCATACACAAGTGGAAATAAATGGCCCTAACATGCAAGAAGAGTCATATGCAGTTTTCATCAACCAAAGTCATTTTATGATCCATTCAATCATTAGATGGTCATCTTAGACACTTAGTTTATTGAGATTCAAATTGTTATCATTGTTGGGCAAGAAAAATTTACACCCCATCATATAAAAACAAGCTTCCTGACCCAAAATCACAAGCAATGAAACAAAACACATAAACAATAACCACAAATATTAACAGTGTAATGCAAAGGGGCAACAAGTCCAATCAAGCGTCACATGAAAAATAAAGAATCATAACAACGAAAGAAAGATAAGAACAAAGGCAAAAGAGACTCCCTAAGGTGAGGATCAAGTGGGCGGGAGCAGGAGTATCCAAACTAATCAATAATCCATGTTTACAAGCTCTAAAAGACCTATTCTAGCTGCTATGTCACCTTGCAATGCCGCCACACCTACACTAACACACTGGAAACACCGCTAGACCACTGTAACAAAAGAAAACATGCTCTAAACAAAAACTAATCACGCACACCATATAACACAAAACAAACATAAAATAAGCGAAATGAAAACTCAATAAAAAATACCCCAAAACATAGAGAAAGAGAGAGAGAGAGAGGTTAGAAAACTTGGGATGCCTCCCAAGAACTACCTTATTTATAGTCTTGGCTGGACTTTATCTAATGGTGTGATCAAGGTGGCCTGAATGGTGAATGGTATGAGGCCCCCTTTTTCTTATGTACAATAGTGATTCCAACCAAAGTCAATGTCCTCTTTTAGTTAAACGTCTATGTCTAAGTTAATTAACCATATGTCATTGCCTAACTTACTATGTGTCCATGTGAATTAGCATAATTTCATTCATTAAGACTAAGTATCGAGCACATGCTACACAAGGCCAATGGGTATGTGTCTATCTCATTGACTAATCAATACACCCAACCCATGCAAGTGTAATTGAACAAGTATCATTCATATCATATCCATGTTATCAAATCCCCATGTCTAGTTCATTTGAAAACACTAAAGTCATGCAAATGGTCATCAATCATTTACAAGTATTAAGTTAGATATAAGTGAACAAACCATAGCATTAACATAGAACATCTAACAATTTACATATTATACAAGATCTATAGAGGGGTCCAAAGGATACCCTAGATACAAAATAAAAAATCCCATAGAAAATAGAGAAATAAGATTTAGATAGAAACCTATTGAGAAACAAGAGAAATCAAGAAAGGGAAGAGAAGAAAGAACTAGGATGGTGGGTCTTTGGTCTTAATCTCCTCCTTAATCTTGATCTCCAAACCTTTAATGAATCTCTCTCTAGAATCTTAAACCACACTCTCTCTCACTAAAATTGGGTGGAAGACTAAATCTCCAAAATGACAAAAGAGGGTTAAAAACATACAAAACGAGTTTTGGACAGTTAACTCACGCCTAGGTGTGCTTGACCCATGCCTGGGCGTGGAGCTCGCAGGTATAATAGCTGAGAGCACCATGCCTAGGCAAGGTTGGTCATGCCTGGGTTGATGCTATTTTCTTTACTTTCTTTTATTCTACTAAACTTCCATGCCATTTTTAACCTTCCAAACCTTAGAATCAGACTTTGGTCTCTTCATAAAAGTTGTAGGAATTTCTCTCATCTTACCAATGCCACTAGAATCATCCTAAAGCAAGGTAAGCTACTCCAGTTATGATCAAAATACCGAATCTGGGTTAAGAATCAAGAAATATGGTGAACATGAAAGTTGTAGATGTATCTCTTAATTTTCTAATGACTTCAATCTTGTTTTGGTTAGAGATCTACATCTTCAAATCTATTCCATTTAATCTAGCATGGTCAACAAGACTCTAAACTTGATTTGCTTATCTTTTTGACTTGGCTTAATTCCTTTCTTTCTTAGTACTCATTTGAGTCATCAACCTACATTCCAAGATCAAAATATACCTCAATATGACACCACTCATGAATGATACATAATTAAACTAATTTAACTCCTAATGAAACCTATTCAACACTAAAACACATGAAGCTCAAGATATCCAAATAAGCTCACAAACTTTGATAATTTCAAAACAAATCAAGTGCTTAGCATATATTTAAGCACAAAACTTAGATATAATAACTCTATTTCATTGAGTTGTCAGCTAGTAATCGATTACATCCTTGAGGTAATTGATTATTGGCTTTTTGTATTGAGAAGTTAAAATCTTTTCAAAGCATTATATTCAATCACATTAAGTGGTAATCAATTACTGATGTTACAGAACCTTGTGACAGATTATTATGAACTGCTAATCGATTGCTGACTTGACAGAAGCTTAATAATCGATTCATTATGACTCATAATTGATTACTAACATATTGGTTTCGAAAACAAGAGTTCTTGAAAGCATGGTAATCGATTACCACGAAGTAGTAATAGATTACCAACATTTTGGCCATCAATTTTGAGAAAGATTAAGCATTAGTAACATGTTATCAATGGTAGTAACAGATGTTTGGATGGATGTTGTTAAGTGGTTAGTAATAGAATGGAGTAGTTAAAGTCACTCATCCCATTATTTATGGGTTTTATTATTAAAAATGAAGTGGAATGGTTAAGGAGGAAAACTAAAACCACTCCATACCACTCAAACAACAAATTTTCATACCCCTCAATTTGGGGGAGGGGGTTGGGACGGAACGTTTCTCCCTTTTTTCTTATAAATAGCCATTTACGTTTTTAACCCTAAGCATTTTTTTACACCATTCTTTTTTAGCTGTTCTATATTTATGGCTTATCTCCAGAAATTTTCCTCCAATACCGAAAAAGTGATCCTTGAAACATTTTGATGCAAGTAGATTATTCTTATTTTCCTATTGACTGAATGTGGGCATAATCTTTGTTAATGGTTGAATTTGTCAGCACTCGATTTCTTTTCGATACTATGATCTTTCAAATGTTACATTTTATGTTTACTTAATCAAATATGTTATTATCAATGTTATATAGACTGCATTCAGTTCAGCTTTTGGCTCCTTTGATAAAATATTTGATAATAGTTGAAATTATATCAGTACACATTTCAATAGTATTATGAGTTACAGGAGACATATGTTAAGATTATGATAAGTCTTTGGTTTCCATTGTTTTTCGACACGCGTTCCTAGTAGTCACCTTGATTTCTTATTTCTATTCAACTAAAAGTATTAGCGTCAATAATATTGTACTATAGTCAATAGAGTAGACACATTCACATGATAAATGGGCAAATTTGAGAAGATAAAATGTTCAGTAATAATGAAGTAGACGATAAAAATTAAAAGAATAGCATTGAAAGTTAAATTTGTAATTAACTCCATTACATTATATATTATCTTAACTTCCAAATAATCGGGAAGGGTTTCTTCCGTTTCTTATTAAAACTTTTAAACAATAGATTGGTATTCTTTTACTTATTCACTTCATTTAATTCCAAATTATTTCACTTCATCTGCTTAAAAACTCTCAAATATAGGTTTTTCAAGGATATTAAGCAAGATACTTTTTTTAAACCATGTTCAAGACAAGATTTTTGAATAACAGCCCAGATTTTTCAAGATAAAATCACCAACTTAAAAATATTTAGTGTAGACTTAGAAAGCCAATTAGAGCTTATAATGAGATATTAAAGTCTACTTTTACACCCAACAGCCTAAATCCTATAAATCTTATTATCTTGAAGCTTCCTTGGATTAAGTCTTGTGCAACCATTTGTTATTATCAAAACCTCCATGAAATAATACCTAGTTGTTTATTGCCACTTCTTTTCAACTATCTTTTTCACTCAATTTTTCTAAAATATCATTTATTAAATAATTGAGTCAAATTAGTGGTTTATTACTACTCTTATGCCTATCTAAATTTTTTATTTATAATTACAATAATTATTTTTAAATTAAAAATTACTTCTTGATTAATATATTAGATTTTTTTATAAAAAATTAATTTTTTTATATTCAACATGTTCTAAGAAACTCTATTTTAAATTATATTTATATCTAATATGTTTATCAATTTAAAAAATTAAGAAATTACTCTCATTTGATCACCTTTTGTAAAAAATTATAAAAATGAAATAATAATTATATAATAAAATTAACTTAATTTCACACCAATAAAATTTTATATAATATGACAATAAATAATAAATGAACTAATTTTGATGTTAAAAATTATGAAAAATAAATTTTCGATCAAAATCTGCCAATTGATTATTATTATTATTATTTTGCCCTGCCCTTCATTTTGTTGAATTTGTCAAACGCAAGTTAGCCCTTAGGCTCACACATAGCTATGCTCTAATATATTCACGACCTTAGAAGATGTTAGAGCAAATGCCAACCAGAAAACTATTATATATATGTGATATATTTGTTTATTACAACAATCTCTTTCATTTTTTTTCCTTTTTTTTTATTTCAGCGGTGAATATACGAAAACAAGAGAAACAACATTTTAAAAAAATTGGAAGTTTGGGTGTAATTAATTGTGTTAAATAACCAATAAATGGTAAGAATAAATAGAAAGTGCAATTTAGAAAAATGAAAAAGAAATAATTAGAGAGGAGGAGCAATAAACAAATAGAAATGATAATAGACACTTCCTTAGCCACCCCAAAGAAAATAACTTAGCTCTGCCCATTATCAAAATGAGAGAGAAGGGGAAATGAAAATGAAGAGAGAGCAACAACAACAATAACAACAATCAATCCCTTTTTCACTAGGTGGGGTAGGTTACATGGATCGCGATCAAACGACGCTATTGTGTTCTATTATAAACCAAGTCTTTAGAAATGTCATTCAAATCTAAATATTTTTTAATCGTTTCACCTATAGTCTTTCTTGGTCTTCCTCTATTTCTAGCTATTGGGCTATTCTCTACCTTACCTACTCTTCTTACAGGGGCTTCTAAGGGTCTTCTCCTTACATATCCAAACTACCTAAGGCGAGATTCTCTCATCTTTTTCACAATAGGTGCTACCCCTACTTTATCTTTAATGCATTCATTCCTAATCCTATCTTGTCTTGTATGGTCACACATCCAGCGCAACATCCTCATCTCCGTGACACTGATCTTATGCTCTTGTTGACTTTTTACTACTCAACATTCAGCACCATACAACATCGCGGGATTTATAGTTGTGCGGTAAAATTTACCCTTAAGCTTGAGAGGCACTTTTCTACCACAAATAACTCCTGAAGCACTCCTCCATTTCATCCATCTAACTTGAATCCTATGGTTTACATCTCCTTCTATCTCTCCGTCATTTTGTATGATAGATCCAAGATACCTAAATTGTGTAACTTGTGGTATGGTATGATCAATCTCTAATTTTCACAGTTAAGCTAGTATTAACATGCCTTTTACTGAATTTACATTCCGTATACTCCATCTTACTCCTACTTAGACGAAAGCCATGTTCTTCCAAAACTCGTCTCCATAACTCTAGTTTTTCATTTGTTTCCTCTCTCGACTCTCCAACTAAGACTATATCATCTGCAAAGCATGCATTGTGGCACCGGCTCTCGGATATGCATAGTAAATACATCCAGGACCAAGTTAAAAAGATATAGACTCAAAGTTGACAATTGATGCAGTCCTATAGTTATAAGAAATCTTCTGTGACCCCACACTGTATTCTCACACTAGTTTTAGCCCCAATATACATATATTGAATTGCTTGAATATAGGCGATACGAACTCCTTTCTTCTCCAAAGCCTTCCACAAGACCTCTCTTGATACCCTATCGTAGGCTTATTCCAGATCAATGAAAATCATGTGTAGGTCTTTTTGCTTCCTCTGATACATCTCAATTAATCTTGGTAGAAGATAGATTGCTTCCATGGTTGACCTCCAAAGCATAAAACCAAATTGATTCTCTAAAATATGAGTCTCTTGTCTTAATCTTCGTTCAATTACTTTTTCCCATAACCTTATGGTATAACTCATGAGTTTAATCCCTTTGTAATTTGCACAATTTTGTGTATCTCCCTTATTCTTATAAATAAGGATTGAAGTGTTTCTCCTTCATCCATTTGACATTTTCTTAGACCTCATTATCTCGTTAAATAGCTTTGTGAGCCAACTTATACCTTTCTCTCTTAGGCACTTCCATACCTCAATAGGTATATTATCTGATCTGACCACTTTTCTATTATTCATCCTCTTCAATGCTTCTTTTACCTTAAACTCCTGAATTTTATGATAAAAAAGTTTTATTTTGGTCTTCTTCTCTAGTGTTTAGAATGTATGAGTCCCTTCATGTCCCATGTTCCTCATTAAATAACTTGTGAAAATAACTCTTCCATCGATCCTAGATGTCTTGTTCCGTAACCAAGACTTTGCCCTCTTCATCCTTAATGCATTTCACTTTATCTAAGTCTCTTGTCTTCCTTTTCCTACTTTTAGCAAGCCTGTAAATATTCTTTTCTCCACTTTTGGTGCCCAACGATTGATATAACTTGTTGAACGCTTTAACTTTTACCTTGCTCACCGCATTCTTAGTATCTTTTTTAAATGCCTTATATTTTTCCTAACTTTCATCATTTTTACACACGTGCCAAGCTTTATAACATTCCCTTTTAAGCTTAACCTTATCTTATACACTTGCATCCCATCACCAAGATTCTTTATCCTTGAGTCCAAAGTCTCTTGATTCACCGAGTGTCTCTTTTGCTACCTTCCTAATCCCTTTAGCTATCTCGTCCTATATATCATTAGCACTCCCTTGTACCTCCCAAATCTCTTCCTCCATAATCTTCCTTTGAAAGAGCATTTGTTTTCCTCCCTTTAGTTGCCACCATTTGATCCTTGGCTCTCTGTCTCGATAATTTCTCCTTACTTTTATATTAACTCATACATCCATAACCAAAACCCTGTATTGGGTAGTCAAGCTCTCTCTAGGGATGACTTTGCAATCCATGCAAAGCTTTCTATCAGATTTCCTTATTAGAAAGAAATCAATTTGAGAGCAAGAACCCCAACTTCTATATGTGATAAGATATTCTTCCCGCTCCCTAAAACAAGGGTTAGCTATTGTAAAATCAAATGCTACCAAAAAATCTAGAATCGATTTGCCCTCTGCATTAGCTACTCTTAGACCATAACTCCCATACAAACCCTCATACCCCCTAGATTCGCTCCCCACATGACCATTTAGGTCCCTTCTTAGAAAAAACTTCTCTCCTAATGTTATTCCCTAAACTAAACCTTCTAAATCCTCCCAAAATTTTATCTTGTAGTGCTCGTCTAGCCCTACTTGGAGTGCATACACATTGATAACAATAAAAGTCTTCTATTCCACAACAAACTTCAAAGCTATGATCCTATCTTCGAGTCTTCTCATATTCACAATATTATTCTTCCAATTCTTATATACTATTATGCCTACCCCATTTCTAGATTTTACCTTGCCAATATACCAAAGCTTAAAACCCAAAGTGTCGAGTTCCTTTGCCTTTTCTCTAACCCAATTAATTTCTTATAGGCGCATAAAATTAATCATCTTCTTAATCATTGTGTCAACTATTTCCATTAATTTACCTGTAAGTGTACCTATATTCCAAGTTTCAAAACACATCGTACTCTTGTGAACTAACTTCTTTACTCATACCTGTTCACGAAAAGAGGGCATATTAAAAAAATTAAACTAGAGAAAAAAAATTGAATTTGAATTCTTAACTTTGTTTTTTGCTTTTTCAAATTTAGTTAAGATAAGAACTTTTTAAATTGACAATAACACAAGAAGAATAGTTGAATTGTGTTCTCTTTTTCTTAAAAACTCAACATTCTCACAACTTTCTTAAGAATTTCAAGCTTGGAAGTGAGAAGGTTATGAACTTAATACAATTGGTTGATGAGAAAGTTTAGGATGAGAGGGTAATTTTAGGTGAGAAGGTTCTAAGGGAGTACAATTAGTTGAGTAACAAGAACTTTCTCATACCAAGTGGAGTAAATACTCTATTTTAAAACAATAATTTAAGCAAAGACTTTCTCTTTCCAAAAAACACTTTCAAACAAATGCAACAAGTAGATTAACTCAAGTGGTCAAGTAATAAAAATTTCGCTAGGGATCCTAACCTATGTTTCTTCTAATCCTTAACCAAATGTTTGATTTTCAAACAAGAAGTTAAACTCCTTTTACAAATGAACTTTAAAACTAAACTTATATATTAGTTATTTGAAAATCAGTTTACTTTCAGTTTCATTTTAACTACTTTAGAAAAGATGGGTATTCAAATTAGATTTGACAAGATAAGGGGAAGAATAGCTGAACACAAGTATTTATATTGGTTCATCCCCAAATCCACTTGGGTTATGTCTAGTAGCTAACTTTCACTAGAACTTTCCACTAAGTTGAGTATTCTTAAACAACCCAACCTCTCCAGGCTATAATGCAAGTATTCTTTGCACCTTAGCTTCTTTAGGCTAATCAGTATGATCAACGAGTGACTTATACAACCCACAACCTCACTTACAACACTCAAGAATCAATATAATGAAACAAGTGTTAATAAAAATTAGGTAGCTCATGAAAACACTTGAGGAGTGTATATACACTAATTTACTGAGCTAACACCACAACTACAAAGGATTATACAAGACTAAATTCAGGTAGGCAGTGATGAGAAGGTCCAGTTCACTATTGCATAGTTGGATAAACGTTCAAAGTTCATGACATTCAAATCTTCAAGCTTGGATGCTTATATAGGCTTTGAAAATATTACTATTAGATATCTCTAACAGTAACTATCCTTTTTGTAGTAGGTTATCGTTATTATTGTCCTTTTTTTATGAGTCAACATAAGTCTTTTTAAGTCTCAGTTAGTGAAAAAGTTCATATGAACTTTCTCACTACCAACCTTTTTACTAAGCTTTCTTAACTAACCTTCTCATCCAACTTTCTCATTTCCAGAAGAACTTCAATCTTCTCATCTTCAAAAACACCTTCATTTGATTATTCCCTTGATGATTTAGATGGTGGGAGCTGCTTTTTTATGATTGAATTACTTTTGAATTTAGCTTTGTGGAAACTCTTCATTCTTTTGAACTTTTTCATAACCTTCTAATGTTCATCGGGAACTTTCTCAAGATTTTCTTGAACTTTCTCAAGTCAAAATTTGATCTTTTTAGGCATCTTTTATCACCTAGAAATGTTCTTTTTATAGTTTTAGTCCTACATAGACTAGAATAACATAGAAACTCCACAAATAATATGTTAAACCATTTTAAGCTCTAAGAGCAATGAAATTCAACTATCAACATAGTTGGTCATCATCAAAACATAATATGCACTATTAAGCACAAAAGGGCTTTGGAGCTTTCATTTTCCTCCTTTTTGATGATGACAATCCATTTGAAAATTTTATAAGAGCTTGTAAAGGTCAAGAGTTATTACTATTTCTGCATAACTTTTTGATGATAGTTTGAGCCTACTATTATGAGAAGGTTCTATTAACACTTAGTGGCTCCCCCTCAACTTAATACTTGATTCAACTTGTCAGTAGATAATAGTAAACTAAAAAATAGTTCAAATTTACAAGTCACACATAAAGACTACAAAAGTATAAATGAGTCATAATTCATAATAAATATACTATTCCATTTTACTTTTCTATTCAAAATATGTAAACAAGAATATCTTTTAAAACTAAAACTCCCCCTCAAAACATGCATAAAATTTTCATTTTTCTATCTTCCCCTTTTGGCATCATACAAAAAAGCATAATATAAAGTAAGGGGAAAAGAAAAAATTAAGACATCATTAAGACTAGGCATGTTGGGATTCACAAGGGGTTGACTCAATAGAGGATGATGAGGATAAAGAGATTTCAGGAATAGGATGATGAGGTGGATAAGGGTAATGCTCTCTTCGAGTGCTCCCAAGAATTACTTCATTCTCCATTTTATCTACTAGCCACTCTTTAAGTATTAAGAATCAATCCATGAAGCCATGCAATATGGAGTCCATTTTCTTTTGGCTTGCATTCAACTGTCTCACTCTTTTCCTCAGCTTCTTATTGTCCTTTTTCAACTTCTTCATTTCATCCTTTGCTAATTTATAGGTTCTCTTGATAGTTGGTTTGGAATGGGTAGGTTCAACTTAGGTGGAATTATGGTGTGCTTCACTCTCTTCCATTATGGTTCCTTGGCCAAGATCCTACTTCGCTCTACCTTGTTCTTCTACTAGTACATTCAAGAATGATCCAACGAAAATTAGTTTTCCCAAGGATTCATGATGTTCTATTAGTGCAACAAGCATAGTAGGAGTGTGAGGACTCGGTTTCCTTTCCTCTGTTGGAGTAGTCACATCATATATAGGATAGGGACAATGAGGTGAATCAAATCCAATAGAGGAGTGGTGCTCATCTTTTGCTTCTTCTTTTCTTTATGATATTGTCCTCTTTAAATTAGATGAGGCTCCATGATTACTTGATTAGGCTTCTTAGGTTGAGAGGTTGCCTTATCACCTTTTTCTTACTGAGAGGGTTCAGGAGAAGAAATCTTGTTTGTATGCTGAGAAGGTTCATCATCAGCCTTTTTAGTTGTAGCTTTAAAGTCTTCTTTGGAAAATTCTTCCTTGTTTTCTTCTTCTCCTCTTCCTTGTCCTTTTTCTTCCTCTTCTTGATCTTTTATTTGGGTTTTCTTATCCTTTGGGGAAATTAGTGGTCTTTCAAGGTTTAGACTTCCTTTTCTAGAGATTTGGGTGAGAATATTGGCTATTGTAACTCTTGGATCTACTGTTGAGAGTTCCAAAGTAGGATCACTCGCTAACTTTTCTCCTCCAATAGCTCCTTGCTCAAAATAGGTTGTTGGGTGTCTTCTGCTGAAAAGTACACCTCATGTTCAAGCAAATCTTCAATAAAAGGCCTTCTTCTCATAGACCTGAGAAAGTTCCTCTAGACCCTAAGAAGGTTTCATTCTTAAGGTGAGAAGGTTCCTCTACAACCTTCTCACTGTCATGTGTACTTTGCTTTTTTTTTTTTTACTTTTCTTCTTTCTCACTCTTCCTTTTCTTCCTCTTTTCTTTCCTTTCTTGCTTTTATCTTTCTCTTTTCTTCTTCTTTTTTTCTCTCTTTCTTTTCTCAACCTTCTCAACACCAATTTCTTTAGTAACTCTCTCAAGTATCACTGATTTCTTCTGCCTCACCCTTTTATACTTCTCTTACTTTATCATATATTTCTCTGGACTTTTTGGCTTAGATGGGCGATCATGCTTTATTTTGCTTCTCAACTCAGAACCTTTGTCTTTAGGCTCCCTTTTTTCTAGGTGCATATGCCTCTAGTTCTTCTTTGAGAAAACATGTCCTTCCTTCACAACCTTCTCCTTCAATAGATCAACAAAGTGTTTGAACACCTTGGTTAGTAGCATCCTATAGGGAAAACTGGCACTCATCTTAATGTTGTCAATGGTGAAATAATGTATTTTTGGATGATGTAGTACAAGTTCAGTGGCTTTCTTTCCTTGATGTGGTACATTACCACAACATCTGCATCATGAATTTTCTCTATACTACCTAATCTTGGCATGACGAAATAACAAGATAGGGAGGGAAGAAACCTATCAGTATAATTTAGTATGCTAGCCAACTTGGATTCTTAAGCATCCAAGATTAGTGTGTCTACAACTTTTTCCTAAGTTTCATATCCTATGTGCCATCCACCTTGGTCATAGGTTTCCAACCTTTTCTTAGGTGTTAGTCATGGCAACCATTACCCAAGAGGGGGGGTGAATTGGGTATAAAAACTTTTTCACAAATGCTCTTAAAATAAATATAAATATTTAAGCTATTTAAATGAAAGCACAAAAGGAGCGTGATGAAGAAAAGAAACTTTAAGAACAGCGAAAAGTAAATGTGCAATAAAATAAAATTACATAAAATAAAGAGATAAAGAGAAGAAGAAGCAGGCACGATATTTATCTTGGTTCGACCACCAACCACTTGTGGTCTACGTCCAATCCCCGAAACACAGCTTCAAGATTTTTCACTATATGTACAAGCTTCAATAGGTGCTTGCTACCGTTACATAAAAGAGCACTTTTCACACACAGGGAAACTCTACCCTTGTGCTAAAGTCTCAGCCTGCAGGAATACCTCACCCTTATACAAACCTTGAAGGGATACCTCACCCTTATACAAATCTTGAAGGATACCTCACCCTCAATATAGAAAAATAGAAATATAGATGAAGAGAAAACTCTCACAAAGAGTAGATTATACAAATTAAAGCTCTATGAAGCTCTCTAAGGATATCTCAAATTTTGGCTAAAAAGAGCACAGAAATTTGGTAAAATATGTATCACAAAATAAAGCAAGAAGGAATCATTTCAGATAAATGGGTGTGTGTCAAAGATGTCTCAAAAACATGTATTTATAGTGGTATAAGAAAAAGAGCCGTTGGGTATAATTTATTTTAACATTAAAAGCATAGAAAATAGCCGTTGCTATGAGATTCTCGATTTGTTTATTCGAATAAGCCAAGTCTTATTCGAATAAAACCTTCAAACGATACGTTCTCTCGAACATCTTTATTCGAATAACAGTTTACTATTCGAATAAACCTTCAAAAACAAGTTCTGAACGTTTTATGGGTCATGTTATTCGAATAACCTTTGGTTATTCGAATAAACCATTAAAAACTCGGTCTGGTATGATTTTTAAGGTGTGTTATTCGAATAACATTTGGTTTATTCGAATAAACCACTCAGATTTTGAAAACTGACTTTAAACGGTCATAACTTCTTCATTTCTTATTCGTTTAAAGCAAATGACCAGTCATTGGAAAGATCTTTGAGTCTATTTTCAAATGAAAGAAGTTTCAAAACAAAACTCAAAGTATTTTGAAAGATATGATTAAAAGAGTGACCAAAGGTCAGTTTTGCAAAACCCAAACTTGGCTATTTTTCATAAATTTGAACTACCACCATAAATAACTTTTCAAAACTTGTTTGTTGAGTATTTTAGCATACGAAAAACATTTGTAAAAACATATTTGAGATATCCATAAGGCTTCGTACATAAAGACACTAAGTCCTATAAGCTATACCATTTAATCTTCCTTTGGACTTGGTCTTTGACATGACTTCGATGTTTATCAATACCTTCATGAAATAGGCATTCACATTCTCCTTTGTGTTGAGCTTAATTGAGATCTTTTGCTTTCTTGTTGCAAGCTCACTCTTGGTACTTGGACTATTCTACAAAGTATCACTCACTTAAACAAGCATAGTTAGTCCAAAAACATAATTTAATATCTTCATATGCATGAATCGTAAATATATAGCTTTAGTTAGTTTAACATGCATATAAGACATTCATAGACACATCCAAATAAGATATTTATTAAATATTAATGAATATGCTCTATATAGAATGCAACAAAGAGTATAAGCAAGATATTCTTTTTGTCTTGTATTTGTCATCATCAAAACTTAATATATAAAACCATTTGGGGCAAACTTATATCCACAATCTCCCCCTTTTTGATGATGACAAATCACCAAAGAAAAATATGTTGAGCAATATACAAGAATGAATATTCATGTAAGCATATCAAACAATAAGTACAAGAACATATTTTTCTTTCTAATTTTCTCTCCCCCTATTTGACATCAACAAAAAGGCTTAGGAAAGAAAGATAATAATTTTCTCTCCCCTTATAGATAAAACTCATGATTCAAAGAGAGATGAAATAAACATGCTTTTAAGATATAGAAGATTATTCATACAATGCTTGTCATATTGTTGTATGTCAACATTTAACATATGATAGTAATAAAACACTTTATGTAATCAAATAAAGATATAAGGCAAGAGATATAAATAACTTCAGAGCTAGGCTCCCCCTCAAGATATGCATATTATCAAAAAAATAGATAAATAAAATATGTATGCGAAGACCATGTAAGCACATCACCTTAAAGAAAAGTAAGGCAAATATACATATTCTTAATCCTTCAAACAAAAACTATTTTAAAATTTCTCCCCCTTTCAAAAAGAATTTTATAAGAGCACATTATATTTTCAAAAGTATTTTAGAAGGGTAGAAATATTTTATATTTAAAAAAGAACATATTCATTAAGACAGATTAATCCAAGTTAAAAGAATATAAGTACATCTCCTTGATGAAATACGCGATAGGGATCAAAGCATATATAGAACTAATATCATTCACCTCAAATGCAATGACAAAATAGCAAGTTAATATCCAATTAGGCACTTTGTCAATGCTAAGCATACTTCTCATGTAAAGAAAGCATATAATCATTTAAGATCAATTTTTCAACAAGTATCATATAGAATACCATAAAAGCTAAGGGATAGAGATACTTATTGAGTTAGATAAAGAGTGATGCTTCTTTAGAATGTTCTTTGCTTATTTGTCCTTTGACTTTGAGCTTTCTTCCTTTGAATTCTCTAATCCATTGCACTAGAAGAAACTCTTCTTTATCTTCCTCTTCATTTGAGTTCCATTCAGCTTTTCTCGTTTATGCTTGTATGTAAAAATCTGATGGCTATATTTGAAACACATAGAGAGACTTGCAAAGCTAACTTTAAAAGTCCTCTAAAACATAGGTTAGCATCAAATATCATTTAATCTCATTTACAAGCATAAATTAGGTTGATATATAATTTAAAGCATGTATCACATTATCAACCATGCAATATTAGTTCTAACAAGAATGCATGAAGCACATATGCACTTGAATCCAAAAAAAAAAATGTTTAAGCATTTTAAGGCATGATTCAAGTTTATTAAGAAATACATGATCAACATCAAAACTTATATAAGCATTTTGGGGCAAACAAAGGATCATGTTAGGCATGTAATATCAAGTAAGGAATTTTAGTACTCACACATACCAAGAACAAAAAGTCCCTTATTGTAATGAAAGAATTGAAAAGCCATGGAGCTGTAACTTTTGAAATTATTTACTTCTTGTTTTCAAAATTTAACATATCAAGCAAGAAGACATGTAATATTTTACTTTTCAATCTCCAAGTAAGTATATAAGACAATTAGGCATCAAAGAGAAGGGATTAGAATGACTTCTGAGAATGTGAATTTTCATATTTAAACAAAGAGAATTGATCACAAGCTTAATAACAAAGATATTACCATAGCATGTCATGCAAAGCAAAAATATATGCATATCTAGCATGTTAGCATATGTAGAGATACTTTCAAGACATAATGCTAGAAAAGCACAACTTAAAACATGTTAAGGCATAAAAACAAATTTCTACTTATCTAAATATCACATGATATTCAATTTAAAGTATAAAAAAATAATAATAGTTTGATATCACTAAAAGTGTAGTCTTTGAATTTTTGTAGATGACTCTCACTTCCAGGCTTCAAGTTTTCACGAGGGAATAGAGATTCTTTGCACCCCTTTCAAAAGTTGAATTCTTTTACTATCCTCAACTTGAATAAGCTTATTCCATTTAAAATGCTTGCTTGAGGTAGTTATCACCCTACAACACAATTCAAAGAATTTTCTTTGGTATCCATCAATTTTGGATCCATAGAGGTTAGTTATTATGCCAAACTCATAAACAAATAAGCATTCAAAACAATAAATAAGTTCACAATGGCAAAAGATATTTCATGATCAATCAAGCCAATTATATATAAGCATCAAAAGAATAGTCAATTTGATTAAGCATATATATCAGAACTTTTTGTTTTGAAACACCTAAGTTTATTCGAATGAAAAGGGTTTTATTCTAATAGCAGAAGCTCTGCGTTTTATTCGAATAGGAGAACTGGGAAGGCAAGTGTTTTGGCAAGATAACAGGGGTTTATTCAATAACTGTGGAAGTTATTCGAATAGATGAAAGTCATCGATCAAGACCGATAAAGAATAAGAGTTCGCTATTCGAATAGCCTGAGATCAATTCGAATAAGCAGAGGGCAGATATTAAAACTGATAGACGAAGGCTTCTGGTTATTCGAATAGACAGATATTTATTCGAATAAACAGAGATAATATTCAAGCAGGTTTTAACACAGGAATCAGTTTATTTGAATAAACTATGTTTTATTCAAATAAAGCTGATATGCAGCACATTATTTGACAAGCAGTAACGAGTTTTATTCGAATAAAAACCTTATAAGCTGACAAAGAACCACAGAGATGCATACGTTCAAGAAATCAAAGCATATATACATAGATGTGATTTAAAGAGAGATAATAATCATATAAATTCAAATATTTAATTATATATATGATTGATCAAAAACTTAAGATTAAACAAAAACTCATGCTCAAGGATATTATCATTTGGACATGTCATTTCAAACTAGAATTATACTTTATCTAGCATATTAACATGTAGAAATATTTAAAAAAAAAACATAATAAAAGGTTTCACTTATCCAGAAATTGTAAGTCCAAACTTCACGGAGACAAGGAAGAGAGCTTGAAATTATTTCTGGTTTTTGTACTTGCAGCAACCACTTTCAAGATGTCAAAGTCAGCTCTTGGCCTTCAAGCACACCTACAACACACTTTAATTTTTGACTTTTGGTACCCAAATTTTCTTGAGTCCTTGTGTGTTAGTTTTTGGCTATTAATCTATTATGCTCTCATAAAGATCAATTTTTCCATAATATATAAATTGAGCACAATAAATTAAATAATCATTTTCTATTAAGCATATAATCGATAACATGCTTGCTTTCATGATACATAGACAGTTTTAAAGCATATAAAGCATACATAAGCATTATAGAACTTTATGTACCAAGATATAACAAATTAATGAATTTTAATATAATAAGAATGAACATAATCATGTGTTAAATATAATATTCAAATTTTATCAAATACACATGATTCTATCCTCTACCTAAGGCCTACAAGGAATATACCTCAAATTTATTGACTTTGCATGTAAATGCTCATGAGAGGTAAAAACTGTTGATACCTTGGCCTTGGTAAACAAGGGAACTCTTTTCCTTACCCATTGCTTCTCTTTTAGTGTTTTGAACTTTGCAAGTTCTATATTTTGTACTTGAGAAGCTTTGGTTGAAATCATCTTCCTTCTTTGACTAAAATCTCTTTCATTGGGCTTTGGAAGCGCTCTTCGTGATGATTCCTCTTTCCTTTGACCAATAAGTCCATCCTTTTGAGAAATTTTCTGCATAATTGAAACACTAGGAGGACATTTTGGTACCCACTTCATTTTGGGTCCTTGAATGTTAATATTAGGGCCTTTAGGATTTTTAGGAACCCATACCATACAATTTCTCATATAAGGATTTCTTCTATAATTGCATAAATGAGAAATATGTCCTAGATGACCACAAAAATTACAAACAATTAAATTTAATGATGGCTTGGTCTTTTGAAGATCATCTTTGAAAAACTTAAGCCTTTTCTTGTTATTACATTCTATGCTATTTTTGCCACAAGCTTTACTTGAATTTCCATGTGAAATAACATTAATTTTATTTTCATTAACAAGCACAGAATGTAAGCAATTAGAATCATTAGCTTTGGAAAATTCAGAATATAAGTCCTCAACTTGATTTTCTAAATCAATGCAATTTTCACAAGAAGTTGAGGTTTTACATTTTAAAGACATTTCCTCATCAAGAAAGGCATACTCATTTTTCAAAGTTTCAATTTCATTTTCAATAAAGGAAATATTTTCCAAACATGATAAGTTTTTCTTTTCTAAATTTAATAAACCATCATACAATTCATTATATGCACTTTGCAACTCATCATACAAAGGACTACAATATAGTTTAGAATTATTTACCTCAAAGTCCTTTTTAGCCATATAGGAAGTAGTCGCAATTTTTAGCACACTTGGCTCTTGAAGAGAATCACCTTCTTCCTCATCAATTTTATTTTGCTTTGCACCATCGTCACTAAGAGACATTTGGCTCCCTTCAATAGTTTGAGTATATCTTTGAGGATATTTTTCATGACAAGCTTCCTTTAATGACGTTTGCTCTTCTTGCTTTCTATATGCAACTTTATGCACAAAATCATCGTTAGCAAGATGAATAGCATTAAGAGCATCCCATATATCTTTAGCACAAGAACAATTTTTAATTTCAGCATAAGTATCATCATTTAAACAACTTCTCAAAATTTGCATAGCTCTAATATTCAAAGAAAAACATTTTTTGTCAAAACTATTCCACATTTGTTTTGATTTGTAAATAAATCCATTTAGCACAACATCCCATAAATCTAAATCAATTGATTGCATATAAAACTCTATTCTAACTTTCCAATAAACAAAATTCACACCATCAAAGAATGGTGGTTTATCAATTTCAAAACCTTCCATTTTGAAAAACTTTCAAGGTTGCCAACAAGCAAGGATCTTTAACTCTAAGCGGTTAAGCTTTCACCAGAGCACGAAGCTCTGATACCACTTGTTAGTCATGGCAACCATTACCCAAGAGGGGGGGTGAATTGGGTATAAAAACTTTTTCACAAATGCTCTTAAAATAAATATAAATATTTAAGCTATTTAAATGAAAGCACAAAAGGAGCGTGATGAAGAAAAGAAACTTTAAGAACAAAGGAAAGTAAATGTGCAATAAAATAAAATTACATAAAATAAAGAGATAAAGAGAAGAAGAAGCAGTATGATATTTATCCTAGTTCGACCACCAACCACTTGTGGTCTACGTCCCAAATCCCCCGAAACACAGTTCGAGATTTTTCACTATATGTACAAGCTTCAATAGGTGCTTGCTACCGTTACATAAAAGAGCACTTTTCACACACAGGGAAACTTTACCCTTGTGCTAAAGTCTCAGCCTGCAGGGATACCTCACCCTTATATAAACCTTGAAGGGATACCTCACCCTTATACAAATCTTGAAGGATACCTCACCCTCAATATAGAAAAATAGAAATATAGATGAAGAGAAAACTCTCACAAAGAGTAAATTATACAAATTGAAGCTCTATGAAGCTCTCTAAGCATATCTCAAATTTTGGCTAAAAAGAGCACAAATATTTAGTAAAATATGTATCACAAAATAAAGCAAGAAGGAATCATTTCAGATAAATGGGTGTGTGTCAAAGATGTCCCAAAAACATATATTTATAGTGGTATAAGAAAAAGAGCCGTTGGGTATAATTTATTTCAACATTAAAAGCATAG
Source organism: Ormosia semicastrata (assembly GCA_029884595.1). Taxonomy (NCBI): domain Eukaryota; kingdom Viridiplantae; phylum Streptophyta; class Magnoliopsida; order Fabales; family Fabaceae; genus Ormosia; species Ormosia semicastrata. Next base: position 46,980,684 of record JAQQTO010000053.1, on the reverse strand, counting down.
AAAATAGCCGTTGAGATTCTCGATTACATGTGTTTATTCGAATAAGCCAAGTCTTATTCGAATAAAACCTTCAAACGATACGTTCCTGAACATCTTTATTCGAATAACAGGTTTACTATTCGAATAAACCTTCAAAAACAAGTTCTGGAACGTTTTATGGGTCATGTTATTCGAATAACCCTTTGGTTATTCGAATAAACCATTAAAAACTCGGTCTGGTATGATTTTTAAGGTGTGTTATTCGAATAACATTTGGTTTATTCGAATAAACCACTCAGATTTTGAAAACTGACTTTAAACGGTCATAACTTCTTCATTTCTTATTCGTTTAAAGCAAATGACCAGTCATTGGAAAGATCTTTGAGTCTATTTTCAAATGAAAGAAGTTTCAAAACAAAACTCAAAGTATTTTGAAAGATATGATTAAAAGAGTGACTAAAGGTCAATTTTACAAAACCCAAACTTGGCTATTTTTCATAAATTTGAACTACCACCATAAATAACTTTTCAAAACTTGTTTGTTGGGTATTTTAGCATACGAAAAACATTTGTAAAAACATATTTGAGATATCCATAAGGCTTCGTACATAAAGACACTAAGTCCTATAAGCTATACCATTTAATCTTCCTTTGGACTTGGTCTTTGACATGACTTCGATGTTTATCAATACCTTCATGAAATAGGCATTCACATTCTCCTTTGTGTTGAGCTTAATTGAGATCTTTTGCTTTCTTGTTGCAAGCTCACTCTTGGTACTTGGACTATTCTACAAAGTATCACTCACTTAAACAAGCATAGTTAGTCCAAAAACATAATTTAATATCTTCATATGCATGAATCATAAATATATAGCTTTAGTTAGTTTAACATGCATATAAGACATTCATAGACACATCCAAATAAGATATTTATTAAATATTAATGAATATGCTCTATATAGAATGCAACAAAGAGTATAAGCAAGATATTCTTTTTGTCTTGTATTTGTCATCATCAAAACTTAATATATAAAACCATTTGGGGCAAACTTATATCCACATTAGGCACATCAATGATCTCAGAGAAAGTGTCCATATCAAGATTGATTTGGACCCTTTTAACACTTGAAACGATTGAGGGTGGCTCCTTCACAATAGATGCTCCAACATAGAACTTATGGCATATAGATGGATAATCTTTCTCAAAGATACTAAAAAAGTTACCTTACTCTAATATTTGTATGTGAGGCATGAAGTCTCTCCCTTTTTTTTTACCATTTCCTTAAAGGAGATACTTCTCCTAGGGACTACCTTCTTAAGCTTGAACCATTCATCAAATCCTTTCTTAGTTTCTTTAGTAGAGAGTGGTTTTGGCTTGACTAGAAAAGGTTCTAGTTCCTCAGCCCTTTTGCTTTCCTCTTTCTCTTCTTCTTCTTCTAATACCATAACCTACTCAATCCTTGCCTTGTTTTTAGGTGCAATGGATCTCAATACTCCTAACATGACTCTTAAAGACCTTCTTATTCTAATAGTTACCGATTCTTCTTGAGGTTGAGGTTGAGAGGCTTCAGGTTTTGGAGAGTGTTCAAGCGTGGTAGAGGATGAAGAATCCATAATGGGCTCATCATCTGAGTCCTTTGGTGGAATGTTTGAGGAAATATTTTTAGTTCTCATTGTTGTGTGTTTCACTCGTATATTCACAAAATAAGTTTGGATTAGGTTTGATTCAATAGAAAGAATGAAGAGTGTATATAGTATGGAAGTATGGTGAAGAGAGAGAAAAAGAGATAGAAAATGTTGAAGAAAGATTTGGTATGAGAATGGGAGTGATTTGAAGTGGTAGCCATGAATAATTTATAGGAGGGTAAAATTCGAATGTTGGAGCACCTTTTTATCGTTGGAAGCCAATAAATGTGAGTTTATGAAGAGAGAGAACATTTTAGTGGAAAAACTAGTTGTTTTAAAAACTGTCATAAGATAGTTGTGTGTCAGGTGATGGTGAGAAGGTCAGGGTGAGAGGGTTGGTCTGGGAACATTCTCACCAACTTTCTCATGAACTTTCTCACAACATTCTCACTTCCTGATGTTCAACTTTCTTATGTGACCCAACAATGCCCGGTTCTCTCAATATACATTCTTAGGGAAAAATATACATTTTCATGCAATCAATCATACTTAGTTTTTAGCATAAACATCCAATGAATAATAATTAGACACAAAATCAAAATAAATCACTTGAGAGCCATTATTTTGAGATTTTTTCTTAGCAAACAAAATTTTTCCTTACTAAGGGGTTTGGTAAATATGTCTACTCAATGATAGTTAGTATTAACAAATTTAAGTTTAAAATCACCCTTTTGGACATGATTACAAATAAAATGATGTTTAATGTCAATGTGCTTTGATCTTGAATGCTATATTGGATTCTTTGACAGATTAATTGCACTTGTGTTATCATATATGATAGGAATATGCTTATACCTCAAGGAGTAATCCTCCAATTGATGCTTTATACATAAGAGTTATGAGCAAAAACTAGAGGTTGACTATAGTTAGCTTTTATAGTTGAGAGAGCTATGAAATTATGATTCTTACTTGACTAAATTACTAATGCATTTCCTAGGAAGTGACAAGTACCACTTATGCTTTTTCTCTTAACTCTATCTCCAACAAAGTTAGCATCACAGTATCCTACTAGATAAAAACTAAAACTTTTCTAATACTACAAACTATAGTTAGATGTTTCAAGTCGGTACATAAAGATTCTCTTCATAGTTTTGAGATGAAATTCTTTAAGACATACTTGAAATCCTACATATAATCCAACATTAAATATAATATCAAGTCTAGTAGCAGTTAAATATAGTAAGGATCCATACCTCTATAAACTTTATCACTTACTTTTTTACTTTTCTCATCCTTTTCAATAATAGTAGAGGGATGCATTGGAGTCTTCATTGGCTTGGCCCCTTCCATATTGAACTTTTTCAGTAAGTCCTTTATGAACTTTCTTAATTAATGAAGATCCTAAACTTGTCTTGCTTGATTTGTAAGCCAAGGAAGAACTTCAACTCACTCATCATGCTCATTTCTAACCCACTATTCATTAAGCTAGAAAATTCTCTACATAGACACTCAGTAGTAGACCTAAATATAATATTATCAACATATATTTTGACTATTAACAACTAATTCTTTAGATATTTTCTAAATAAGGTAGTGTTCACTGATCTGTTGATTATTCCTATATTTTAATTGCCTTGTAATTAATTCATTGAACTCCATTTGTGCTTAATTGTCATCATTTAACTTAGTTTCTGATATCAAACCCTAATTAGAACATTACTGTGAAACTTTGCTTAAATGTGTTCATTAGTACTCATAATTGAATTATGCTTTTTAGTTACTGGGCTTCTTAAGATTCAATTAGGTTTAATTAAGTTGGTTTTGACATATTTTATGATATTGAGCCTAATTGGATCATTGAAGGAATTATTGCATGAATTAGCCCTAATTTATCTCTTTGACAATATTCAGTAAACTAGCTATAATTTGAGTTTCAAATATCTGATTGATGTGATTTTGGTCTTGTAGGAAAGCTAAGACAATTCTCTACTACTTTCATGAAGACCTCAAAGGCCCAATCACACGTTTGGATAACTCAAATTGGAGTTGAAGCAAGAACTAGGGTGCTGATCCTGACAACTTGACCTTTATGTACTGTTCATGGCATATCTCGAGCTACAAGTTGTCAAATGGGCTGAAATTTTGATGTTGATTGTTAAGATCCAAATCTACAACTTTTATGTTGAACACTTTTCTAGATTTGGAGGTCTAATGGGTTATATTGGGCTTAGAAGTCAAATTACAGGGCCTGCGTCAAAATATAGGGCCTGCGTCAAAATACAGGGCCTAGAAGTACACGGCCGTATGAGAATAAATGGCCTAGGCCGTGTACGCCTCTGACTTTGTAATTGAAATAGTGAAATTTTGGACCCCCAACTCAGAATCATACACGGCTGTGTATATCTCCAGAAACTCAATTATTGAAACTTCTGCGCGAAGTTTGTGTTGGGGGCCTATATATTGATACTCATGGCACGTTTTGAAGAGAGTTCTGACCTAGGAGAGCAGCTGCAGCTCCTTGGAGAAGGAGAATGGAGTCTTGGATCAAAGATTGGAGTCTCGGGTTCGAGCAATCGGAGATCCATCATCCTCAATCCTCAGAAACTCGTTTGCTTTAGTTTTTCTTCTGCACTTTGTTTCTTATGTTGATTTTTCTCAATTTTTCTTGTGATTTCTTTCTAGCTATGTGTAACTAAACTTCCCTTAGTTAAGGGTGTGATGAAACCACTAGTATTGATGTTGTGAATTTTGCATATTTGATTATTTCAATACAGTTATGTTTTTATTCATATATTTCTGAATCTATTGTTGGTATGAAGGTTTTTGTACTTGTTCCCACTTTAAAAGTGGTAGATCTGAGTTTATTATGCGTGGTTGCAGTAGTAGATCTAGCGGAAGTTATGATGTTTATGTGGGTATAATTATCTTTGTGCTATTTACCAGTTATAAAAGTGGTAGATCTGGGTTTATTATGCGCGGTTGCGGTAATAGATCTAGAGAAATATATGTTCTAAGTAATTTAATCCTGATGTGTGATTAGATCTTAGTGTGATTAGTTTTCTAAATCCTAATGCAATTGTTGGATAGTTGTAAGAGCGGTTGCTTTATGACTAATTAGTGATTAGGAGTTGATTTGAGCGGTTGCTAAATTAGCCAACACTTAAGGAAAATAGAGATTTTACTCTCACAATTGCGTAAAAACATAATTGAGCATGTTGGAATAAAAGGATATGTGAGTTTACATCATCATATAAATCTAGTGGTGGATTCAATCTCTTAACCAATTTTCTTATATTGTTGATTTCAGTTCATTTATTGTTATTGTCTTTGAAGCTATTCATTATTCATCAAAACTCCAAAACTCCCTATTTACTGTTTATTGTTAATTAGAGTTTAAATTGAGAATTATTTGATAGTGTTAATTGAATTGGTTCTCTGTGGATCGACCTTTACTAACTACAACTAGTTGTAAGGTTTTTATTTTTTGGTGGGCCTAACAATTGATTTTTATTTGAATTTTAATCACTATATCCTCATGCATCAGAATTTTGGCGCCGTTGCCGAGTAGCCAATTTTTCGATTACACTGTTAATTTATTTCCTATTTTTATTCTATTTTTATTTTTGTTTTTATTTTATTTTTAGTTTTCAAATCTTTCTTTCTGAGTGTTTTGTAGGTGTTGATGTCCCTTGAAGGGGTAGACGAAGGATTGCTAAATTTGAGGAACTATATTGATCAACTTAACTCACATCCTCAAGAATGATGAGTTTTTAGTCTTGAGAATCTGACTTTAAAAGACCCTGACCTATGCTTTTGAACTAATTTCTTGAGTATTCTTCAAGGAACAACATTGCATGAGAGTTTCAAATCCATTTCATAGTGAAATGAGCCAATTTGGGGAGGTCATATAATTAAAGTTTAAAAAAAAGGGTGCAAAACAGTGAGGTACACGGCCTGGCCGTGTGATCATGCACAGTAAAAACCAGGGGAGAACAGAATCATACACGACCTAGGCTGTGTATGTTCACCAGGAAGCCATTTTAGGGCTCTTCTTCCCCCTTTCTGCTATTTCTCTCTCCTCACCCACGAAACCACCATCCCCTTCCCTCTCCCTCTCCTCCAAATCTTCCATTTCTACAACTCCAATCCATCATTCAAACCCATTTTCTTCACTAATTTCTTAAATCCTTCACATTTCTTCCATTATTTTCATCTCTTAACCACAAATCTTTCCAATTTTCACTCACACTCTCTCCTCCAATACCCACATGAACCCACCATCCTCTATAACCACCACCTTCATTTTTCTTCATCTTTCTACCTTAAAATCACCACCCAAATCTTCTTTTCTTCTTCCATTTTCACTAAATAACCCCTATTTCCTTCCCTATATCCACCACCACCGTGACCCCCCTCTTTGTGCATAGTACCCATTTGTTAAAATTACTCAACAATGCCTCCAAGGAAGTATGTGAAGCAAAATACAAGTAGTGGTCGAGGATTCGACAGTTCTTTTGTTCGACCTCAATCTCCTCCACGCGCACCATCTCTACCACCTAAGGTAAATGTCCATCCCACCTTAATTAAGGATGTTGTTCCAACTAAATTCTTAGATGAGGATACATTATGTCAAATAGGACTATATGATGAGATTTTTGAACTGTTAGATGGAATAGGTTGGGGCACATTTGCTAGAATGCGTGCACCAACTTATGATACTTTGACTAGGGAATTCATTATGAGTTTTGACAGAAAGTTGTATCCTCTTTGTGATTAACAAGAATGGCCTGGTAAAATTGAATTTGAAATCTTTGACATTCCCCATGAGTTGGACATCCACCAGTTTAATGTCATTTTTAGCTTTCCCATAGGCCATAACCAACTCCCCCGTGATTTTAGACCTGATAGAGTTTGGAATGCATTAAGTGTAAATGATTCTAATGATTACGATCCTTGCAAATCCAAAGCTTCCAAACTTAGGTCTCCAGCACATAGGTATATTCAAAAATGGTTAGCAAATACTATTTGTGCTAAGGGTGAGAGTCAGGGCACTATTAGTTGAGCTAAATTGTTCTTTTTGAATTGCATGATTAATAGGGAGCCTGTTAATGGATCATACTGGTTGTGTAACTCATTTAAACATTTAGGGACTGCTTTAACTGGCCGTATTTTAGTGGGGGGATTTGTTACCCTTATTGCTCAATACTTTGGGGTGGATTCTGATATTATTACTGAGGATCCTGTATCGGGCTCTACTGCCATTGATAGCTCTACACTGATTCACATGGGGTTATGTGAGAAACGGAATGGGGAGCTATTTTTGGTAGGAGCTGGTAACCAGGATATTCTGAGGGGAGTTCCACCACAGGCTGATGATGATTATTTAGCGCCTCCAGAGTCTGCTTCTCATTTTACTACTGAGGCTGGTCCGTCTTCTAGGGCTCGACCCACTACTCTTGATGATGTCATAGCACATGTTGATGCCCTATGGATAGACCATACTGCACGCCTTCAGAGCCTTGATGATAGATTTCATGTATGGGAGGAGCGTAATGCTCAGAGTATGGCATCCCTTCACAGCAAGATGGATGACATTCTCCGACGCCTATAGTAGATTTCCCCTCATTTCCCCATTAATGTACCCTCTTAGTTTCCATTGTATTTTCATTTTCTGGTATTGTGTACATTTGGGATTGGATTTGCACTATTGATTTGCTGGTTTCATTCATAGTTGATTTGTTTTTGCTTTCGGTTGTGGTATAGCTATTTTTGCTTATTTTCCTTTTCTGGATGTGTGTAGCATTGAGGACAATGCTTGTTTTAAGTGTGGGGGTGTGGATACTTTGATGTTTTATTATGAATACTATTGATATTCTAAATTGTTCTCCTGGGATTTGAATGACTGATTGAACTTTCTTGGGGTGAGTGTATTTGATCTTGATGGTGTTGTTCTTCTTGTGATACTTCTCCATTGGGCTTTTAAAGTTTTAGATAAGCTTTCAAGTGATGTGATTAGTGAGCATTTGACCGAAAAAAAAATTTGAAAAAAAATAAATAATAAAAAAATAGGAATGCATGATTGAATGGACTTTCTGGTTATCGATTTTGTCGGGTGAAATTCTAAAAATTAAAGGGTTTGATTGAAATTGATGAATCGAAACCTAGTGAGTTTTTGGGCCTTGTTGTAAATAGTTAACTTTAGGCCATTTTGGATCTTTGATTGTGTGATTCCACTCATGATTATTGTGCTTTTCAGAACTTGTCTTAGTTCTCTTTTAAGCTGCTAATGACCACTGCATGCGTTTGAAATGATAAAGGCATTTTCTTTTAAATAACTACTGGCCAAATAGCCATCCTTGCATTTTATCCATTGATTATCCCTTTTGAGCCTAATTGACCAAATTTCCTTCTATCTAAGCTCAATTTAAACCTAAAAGTGAAAAACTATTTTACTACCCTACCTTAGGGAGTAGAAGAGCTTAAGGATTGCATTGGAAAGTGACTTTTGAATAAGTGTGGGGGTGTGATTCATGATGTTTTTGCCTAGTTATGTCTGTGTATAAAATATCTCATATTGGTAAAATGCAAGGTGTATATATATATATATATAAAAAAAAAAAAAAGAAGTCAGAACAAGGATAAGGTACATAATAGGAATTTGAATTTGAAGACTATTGGGAAATTCTGTGTAATGATTGAATATATTTCCATTTTGCTCTTCTAGTTTCTATGGTCTAGCTTTGTCTATCTTTGATGTATCCTACCTTAACCCTGACCCCATTACAACCTAAATAAAAGTCCTTTTGATCTCTGTTTGCATGTGGTCTGAGTAGTGGAGAAGTAGAGGCTTGACAAGCCTATGGTAAAGCATATTCTCATGAGTTGGTTGAGTGAAAACATAAGCCTGAAACACTTGAGTGAGAGAGCATTTCAGTGAGGATTTATCATGTTGATTGAACCCTGAAATTTGATTGATTTTTCTTGTCAACTTGGATTGCTAAGAAAGGGAATTTTGGATTGTTTAAATGCTTTGAAAACTAAATGCACAGAGGTCTTTGCTCATTATCCTGCATTTGCTTGGCTTGTTGTGAAACTGTGTTGAACTGTATATTTTTGCCCAGGAGTGCAAAAGGCTAAGTGTGGGGATAATTGATCTGTTGATTATTCCTATATTTTAATCGCCTTGTAATTGATTCATTGAACTCTATTTGTGCTTAATTGTCATTATTTAACTTCATTTCTGATATCAAACCCTAATTGGAACATTACTGTGAAACTTTGCTTAAATGTGTTCATTAGTACTCATAATTGAATTATGCTTTTTAGTCACTGGGCTTCTTAAGGTTCAATTAGGTTTAATTAAGTTGGTTTTGACACATTTTATGATATTGAGCCTAATTGGATCATTGAAGGAATTATTGCATGAATTAGCCCTAATTTATCTCTTTGACAATGTTCAATAAACTAGCTATAATTTAAGTTTTAAATATTTGATTGATGTGATTTTGGTCTTGTAGGAAAGCTAAGACAATTCTCTACTACTTTTATGAAGACCTCAAAGGCCCAATCACACGTTTGGATAACTCAAATTTGAGTTGAAGTAAGAACTAGGGTGCTGATCCTGACAGCTTGACCTTTGTGTACTGTTCATGGCATATCTCGAGCTACAAGTTGTCAAATGAGCTAAAATTTTGATGATTGATAGTTAAGATCCAAATCTACAACTTTTATGTTGAACACTTTTCCATATTTGGAGGTCTAATGAGTTATATTGGGTTTGGAAGTCAAATTATAGGACCTGCATCAAAATATAGGGCCTGCGTCAAAATACAGGGCCTGCGTCAAAATACAAGGCCTACGTCAGAATACAGGGCCTAGAAGTACACGGCCGTGTGAGAATACACGGCCTAGGCCATGTACGCCTCTGACTTTGCAATTGAAATAGTGAAATTTTGGACCCCCAACTCAGAATCATTCACGGCCTAGGCTGTGTATGCATACACGGCCGTGTATGTCTCCAAAAACTCAATTATTGAAACTTCTGCACGAAGTTTGTGTTGGGGGCCTATATATTGACACTCTTGGCACGTTTTGAAGAGAGTTTTGACCTAGGAGAGCAGCTGCAACTCCTTGGAGAAGGAGAGGGGAGTCTTGGATCAAAGATTGGAGTCTCGGGTTCGAGCAATCGGAGATCCATCATCCTCAATCCTCAGAAACTCGTTTGCTTTAGTTTTTCTTCTGCACTTTATTTCTTATGTTGATTTTTCTCAGTTTTTCTTGTGATTTCCTTTTAACTATGTGTAACTAAACTTCCCTTGGTTAAGAGGGTGATGAAACTACTAGTATTGATGTTGTGAATCTTGCGTATTTGATTATTTCAATATAGTTATGTTTTTATTCATATATTTCTAAATCTATTGTTAGTATGAATGTTTTTTGTACTTGTTCCCACTTTAAAAGTGGTAGATCTAGGTTTATTATGTATGGTTGCGGTAGTAGATCTAGCGGAAGTTATGATGTTCATGTGGGTATAATTATATTTGTGCTATTTACTAGTTATAAAAGTGGTAGATCTGGGTTTATTATGCGCAGTTGCGGTAATAGATTTAGAGAAATATATATTCTAAGTAATTTAATCCCGGTGTGTGATTAGATCTTAGTGTGATTGGTTTTCTAAATCCTAATGCAATTGTTGGATAGTTGTAAGAGCGGTTGCTTTATGACTAATTAGTGATTAGAAGTTGATTTGAGCGGTTGCTAAATTAGCCAACACTTAAGGAAAACAGAGATTTTACTCTCACAATTGCATAGAAACATAATTGAGCATGTTGGAATAAAAGGATATGTGAGTTTACATCATCATATAAATCTAGTGGTGGATTCAATCTCTTAACCAATTTTCTTATATTGTTGATTTCAGTTCATTTATTGTTATTGTCTTTGAAGCTGTTCATTGTTCATCAAAACTCCAAAACCCCCTATTTACTGTTTATTGTTAATTAGAGTTTAAATTGGGAATTATTTGATAGTGTTAATTGAATTGGTTCTCTGTGGATCGACCCTTACTAACTACAACTAGTTGTAAGGTTTTTATTTTCTGGTGGGCCTGACAACTGATTTTTATTTGAATTTTAATCACTATATCCTCACGCATCATTCACTTTACCATGTGTAAAGCCATTTTCCAACAGAAAAATTGCTTAGCCTCTTATACCAAGCTCTTGGAGCTTATTTTAAGCTATAAAGGGCTTTAGAGTATAAGCTTAAAGGCCCTTTGTGTTTAATACTGCATATTATGTTTTGATGATAACCAACTATGTTGAAAATCAAATTTCATGATTCTTTGTGCTTAAAACGTTTTAATATGTTCTTTATGAAGTTTTTGTGTTATTATAACGTATGTAGGACTAGAACAATGAGAAAGAAAAATTCTGGGTGATTAGAGAGACCTAAGAAAACTAAATTCTTACTCGAGATGGTTCAATGAATTCTTGAGGAAGATCCTGATAAACATAAGAAGGTGCACCTTGAGAAGGTTCATAAAAAAGTTCATAAGAATGAGAATTTTCCAAAATCTAAATTCAAGAGCAACTTAATCATCAAAAAATAGCTCCTACCATCTGTATTATCAAGAGAATAATCATATGATGGTGGTTTCAAAGATGATAAGATTGAAGTTCTTCGTTGGTGAAAAAGTTGGATGAGAAAGTTTAGTGAGAAGGTTGCTAGATGAACCTTCTCACTAACTAAGACCCAAAGAAGACTTGTGCTGACTCATAAAATAAAGACAAGAACAACGGGAACCTACTATAAAATGGACAGTTACTATTAGGAAGGACTAACAACTATATTTTTGAAGTTTATATAAGTATCTATGCTAAAAGATTTGAAGTTTATGAACTTTGAAGCCAATCAAATAGTGTGAACCGCAAACTGAACTCTCTCATCTTTGCCTACTTGTTCTTTAATATGTTAAATCTATTATAGGTATGTTGTAAGCTTAGAAAATCAGTGTTAATCCACTCCTTGACTGTTATTGTGTGCTACCTAGTTATTATAAACACTTATTTTGTTCTATTGACTCTTGAGTGTTGAAAGTGAGCTTGTGGGTTGTATAAGTCACTAATTGATATTGCTGATTAGCTTGAAGAGGCTGTGGACAAAGAATACTTGTATTATTAGCATAGAGAGGTTGGGTTGTTGCAAGGAATACTCATCTTAGTAAAAATCCTAGTGAAAGCTCGGTACTAGAAGTATCCAACGTGAATTTGGCGTGAACCAGTATAAAATTCTAGTGTTCTGCTATTCTTACTTCATCTTATTCATCTCAACTTACTTACCAAAATTTTTTTTGGTGTTGTTTTACTAAGTCTGAAAGTGAATTAAGATTTATACTTACTAATTTTTAAGTGTATCAGAATTCTCTCTTAAGACAATCTTACTTGGAGTATAAATCAGCCTGTCGAATAATTTTTTTGCAGAAAAATAAACATAAGTAGTAGTCTTTAAAAAATACAACTGATTAATTCTTTATGTAGTTTAGTGATCTTATTGGTCATATAAGTATTTCAATCTTAAGAGTCTCTATTAGAACATTAATCAAAAAGTTAAGTTGCAATACTCTACAAACTGTGAGAAGGTTAGTTATTCTCAACCAGTAGTACAACCAAGGAACTTTCTCACTGATATTCTTTTTCTCAATTTGTTCCTTCTCATTAACCATTTGCTTGGAGTCCTAAACCTTCTAATCTTCAAGTCTGAACCACTTGAGAAATTTATGAGATGGTTGAGATTTTTCAGGAAAAAGTGGACCCAATTCAACTCCCCTTCTTGTGTTATTGTCAACTTCAGTTGATATCAGAGCTTAGCCTTTTTTTTAAGCATACCTAACAAAGCGAGAGGAGAAAAGATTCTAAAGGAAGAATGGTAAACAAACAAGGAGGTGACACTTATCTACTTGATGGTTCATCCAACAATAGACCACCCGCTTTTGATGAAAGAGATTACTACTATTAGAAGGATAGGATGAAGCTATTTATTGAATCTTAGCATGTAGATCTATGGGGAATCATTGAAGATGATCTATACATTCCTATGACTAGATTTGATGATGGAAGAGAAACTAAGAAGCCCAGAGAAACCTGGACAGAAGATGAGAAAAATAAATTCTTCCTGAACTCGAAAGCAAAGTTCTATCTAACCTGTGCCCTGAGTAGGAGCGAGTACGACAAAATTGCTGGCTGTCAAAAAAAAAAAAAGAGCTATGAGACACTCTTGTCATAGCTCATGAAGGTACCAACCAAGAAAATGAAGTAAGGACTAGTATGCTAGTCCATCTATATGAATTGTTCAAGATGAAGGAGTATGAGACCATTGATGAGATGTTTGCTAGATCCACAATCATTATGAATGATTTGAAATCTCTTGGGAACACATACACTAACTAGTAGCATGAGAGAAAGTTGCTGAGAAGCTTTCCTAAGGTGTAGAGACCAAAGGTTACAACCATTCCAGAAGCCAAGGATTTGTCATCTTTGAGATTGGATGAACTGTTAGGATCCTTGAAAATACATGAGCAAGAACTAGCTGAGATGGATAAGGATATATTAAGGAAAGGAAAAACCATTGCTCTCAAATCCACTAAAAAAATTCACAACCAACCTTCTCATCAATATTTGAATATGGAGAAGAAGAGGAATAAAGAAAAGGATTTCAACCCAAGAAAGAGCTTCAAAAAGGTGATTTAAGCAACACCAACAAGGGACAACTAACATGCTATGAGTGTAGAAAACAAAGGCACATCAAGTATGAATATATTTTGTTGAAGAAATCTCAGAATAAATTTACAAAGAAAAAAGGGATGCTGGCAACTTGAGAGGATCTACATGAAGATTCAATAAGTGACGAAGAGTAAGAGGAAGTTGCAAACCTTTGTCTAGTTGCCAAAGATCAGAGAAAGTAAAGATAAGGTATCAGTCACTGAACTTTCTCACCTTTCCTATGATGAGCTTGAATATGCTTTCGATAAGCTTTTGTTGATTCCATTATCTTAGCTTAAAGATGCATTGTCTTGAAAGCTAAGTTGTTAGAATTACAAAAACAAAATGATTCTTTGAAAGCTAACAATTCAACTTTGAATGAGGGAGTTGGATATATGATAAAAAAAAAGGATGTTGAGTTGACAACTCTAACTAGGATGAAAAGTGTTAAATCTTCTCACCAACCTTTCCAATAATCTTCTTATGTATTAAATGAGAATGAAATGTTAAAGTAAAAAGTGGGAGACTTAACAAACGACCTGATCAAGTTTGTCAATGCTACCAAGAACCTTGAGAGGCTTTAAGGAAGCTAACATTATACTTTTTACTAGGCTGGCTTAGGGTACAAAGGTTCATCAAATAAAAAATGGTATAAGAAATTGTTTATGCTTATTAGGAAGCATAAAATAGTGTTTTTCTGCTACAACATAGTTGGCTATAAAGCCACAAACTATTACTTCAAAAACAAACCTTTAAAGGATAATCCATATAATATGAAAGAACCCAAGAAGGTTTAGGTACCTAAATCTATGATTGTTCCCTATGCAAATTCGCTTAGTAACAAAAAGAAAGAAAGATATATGGTACCTAGACTATGCCTATTCTAGGCATATGATAGAAGACAAGAACAAATATATATAACTCAAAGACAAAAATTAAGGGAATAGGTAAAGTTGGTAAGAAAGATTCTACCTCTATTGATAATGTATACTATGTGAAAAGGTTAAAGCATAATCTTCTTAGCATAAGTCAGTTTTGTGAAAATGGCTATGAAGTGTGTCTGAACTGACAAAATGTATTGTGAGAAAAGTCAATAATGGCAAAGTCCTCTTTTTTGGAAACTGAGACAAGAATGTCTATAACATCAAATTAGAGGACTTAAGTGATCAAAATGTTGAATGTCTTATCTCAGTGAGTGATGAAAAATGGTTATGACTTAAGAAAGTTGGCCATGTGGATATGAAAACAATTCCAAAGAGGCAAACAAACAAAGTCAAGTTGACAGCCTAAGAACATAGTCACTACTCACAAACATCTAAAACTTCTTCATATTGATCTTTTTGGACCTACTAAGACTGCTAGCTTTGGTGGAAAGAGGTATGGGTTTGTTATTGTTGATGATTTCTCAAGATTCACATGGGTTTTATTACTAAAACACAATGATTACTCTTTTGAGGCCTTCAAAACCTTTTGTAAACAAGTTCAAAATGAAAAAAGTGTTTGTATAACTTCTATAAGAAGTGATCATGAAGGAAAGTTTGAGAATGCTGTCTTTAAAGGCTTTTGTGATGAAAATGGAATAATCCATAAATTTTCTTGTCCAAGAACTCCTCAACAAAATAGATTTATGGAAAGGAAAAATAGGATATTACTAGAAATGACAAGAACTCTCTTATGTGACACTAATCTTCCAAAGTATTTTTGGGTTGAGGCAATCAACACCTCTTGTTATATTTTAAACAAATTTTCAATAAGGCCAATCATAAGAAATGACAAGAACTCTTTTATGTGACACTAATCTTCCAAAGTATTTTTGGGTTGAGGCAATCAACACCTCTTGTTATATTTTGAACAGATTTTCAATAAAGGCCAATCATAAAGAAGACCCCATATGAATTGTGGAAAGAAAAGAAATCCAACATATCATATTTTCATGCATTTAGATGCGAATATTTTATTTTGAATAACAAGAATCAATTAGGAAAGTTTGATTCAAAATCTAACAAAGGAATCTTTCTTGGCTATTCACTGTCATCTTGAGCAAATTGTGATACCCCTTACCCTATATAGTTTATCTTACGCTTAACCAGGAGAACTAGATAGGTAAAGTCCACCATATGCTCCTTTCTAAGTTCCATTACCAGTTTGCTTATATTCCTTACTTCTTTTAACTATCTTTTACTTTAGCTTTATTTGATCATTTCTATAGTTCATCGAATTTTCCTTAACCTTTAACTTCATTTTATCTTAAACTTTAAATTCTTTAGCTTTCAAGGTGTACTAGACCAAAAGCCCTTGATAAGTGTGCAATGGAAATCAGTTCTAAATGGCATAATCTACTATCTCACAGTAAGTCCTTACTATTAGAACTCTAACTTTATCATCAATATTCATACAACCATGGCAACATAAACATATATATCAAGGATATTGGATATCTAGGCTTTCCACTATACATTTTTATTTATCAATTTGTACATACATACATCAAAAGTGTAAACATGGGCCTCAGTACGCATGATATAGTCATACAAAAGAGTTAACAATTAGGCATACAAAATATATGTAAATCCAGGAATGATAGACATCACTATCCAGATACATCAACATATGATCAAACATTTATACAGTAAAAAATGATCTACAAATGTTTATCTATCAGTCCTAGCAACTACTATCCAGCTCTACATCATGAAACCTCCAAATTCGTCACCGGGTGCGCTTGCAGTGTACAAAGTATTAACCCAGATTAAACCCAGGAAAGAGTAGGTGTTAGTCTCTAGAGAGTACACCCACTCTCCTTCCACAATCTCAAAGTATATACTAAACAATGACAATCTCAGTCTCCGAAAATGTCATGGAAAGTAAGGTGGGGCAAGAATTGTAAGAATTCTCAGTAAACTACATAAATAATATCATCATAATATATCCAGCTGCCTCGGACTGAAAACAAATAATAGATATAAGTTGGAAAACCTTATAAATTATTTATCACAAGGTTGAGGTTCTTTTTATACTAGTTTTCTTCACATGATCATAAAATTTACAATATATTAGTAATAAAACTGTGTTTATGCATTATAAATGCAATGCTTTTGAGCTTGGCCGTTCAATCAACTTTTGTGCTATAAGATAGTCTGCTTGTTAGACATGAGTTAGCCTACCCTTAGTAGTCATACGTGCTGCACAAAACTTATCCTAGCAAGGTGAATTCCTTTCCTTGCTCTCTAAAATAAGGACCTTATTCTTTTGGTAAGAAGCACCTTATCCTCTTTGGGAATGTATACTTTCATGAGCAGTTGTATATTGCACAATGTGATGCCCTTACCCTATATAATCCACCTTACGCTCTAGTAGGTAAACCAGATAGGATAAAGTTCATAACATATTCATTTTTATAACCCATAACCAACTTGGTTAAGTTCCTGACTGTTTAAACCATATCGTATTTTAGATTTATTTGATCTCCTTTCAAACGGTTCGTCGACTTATCGTAACTATTAACTTTATTCCATTACTTAATTTCACTTATTTAGCTCTCAAAGTGAGCTGGGTTAAAAGCCCTTAAGTAGCATGCAATGGAAATCATTCTTATAGAGTGTATTTATCATATTAGAATGAGTGCTAGTAGGAAGAACTTTAACTCTATCATGCACATTTAACTACATATATAAATCAAGAACATGCATATAACAAGATACTAGCCTTTTGGGCCTTCCACTAAGTGTTATTCATTGTCAGGTACATACATAAAGTAAACGAGTGGGCATTACTACCCATATATACAATCATTTAGCAGGTAAGTAGTTAGTCAAACAAAAGGTAATGCAAAGTTAGCTCCAAGTCTATCTGTAGGTGTGTTCAATGTGTACATGATATGCACAAAAATTAGCATAAGGAATGAGTAGGTGTTAGTCTCCAGTGAATACACCCACTCTCCCTCTATGAACTCAAAGTATATGTTAAAGAGAGGCATTCTCAAACTCAGGAAATATCATGGAAACATAGAGGGGTGAGAATATTAGATATTCTCAGTAATTCTATATGAAAAGTTACATCATAATAAACCCAGCTACATTGGGCTGAAAAACAAATAACATATATAAGTTATAAAATCTTATAAGTTATTATATAGAGGCAGAGCTTCACTTTATACCAGTTTTCTTCATACGATCATAAAATTGACAAAATATCAGTTATAAAATAATGTTAATGCAATATGAATGCAATGCTTATGACTTAGGCCATTAGGCACCATATTCTATAATTTCTTATAAGATGCAACCTTTGTCCTTTGAGGGGGAATGACCCTCCTTGTACAAGATTGTCTGTTTGTCATATGTAAGTTAGCTCACTCTCAATAGTCGTATGTGCTACACAGCACTTATCCAAGCAAGGTGAATTCTTTCCTTGCATATCATTGATAAGAGCTTACTCTTTTGGTAAAATACACTTATCCATCATTTGAGAATGCATACTCTTTCCAATGAGCAGTTGTATAATGCATATCATATTATAAATCATATTCATAGACCTACTAAAAGCATCATATGTCATTATCACAAATCTCATATCATCATATCAATGTAACAACCAATTTAGGGTATACATCATCATATCATGTAGTTACAATTACCAATATATAATCTTAGGCACATACTTAAACTAATTAAGATAATATGGTAATCAAGTAACACATTATTCATAACTCTTTATCATACACTAAAGTATTGTCTTACTTCATTTAACTTCCCTACGAGGATATGACCTCAAGGATTAACTTGATACTCATTTCTCATTAGTCCTAGGTCAATTACATATTAATTAACCTCAACGGACATCTCATTAGACTTTTATGATCATCAAATATCTCAGCCTAGGGTTAAGGCCAACCCAGGCTATCAAGTGCAACTAGAGTCATTCTGGCCTAAGGCCAGCCCAAAGCTAGAGGCCACATGGGCTTGACCTTGACCTAACATCTTTGACTTTGACTTGTGGTGGTCTTAGGGTCCATAACCACCATGGACCACCATGGCTAGCCACCCACAGTGGTGGTCTTCACTGCGAGCTCCATCACATCAAAACCCTAAAATTGAAGTTCCTATCATGGTGGTTCTTGTGGTGGCCCTTGGTGGCTATCACCACCACCACTCTATGACAAAGAAATGGCCACCCATAGGTGGCAGTTTTAGCCCCTCTATAGCAACAAATTCAGCCACCCAAACAAACCTTCATCTCCTTTCTCATATGGTGACCACCATGGTCACCACCACCACGGATTCACTATAATACTCTTAATGACATGTTAGACTTATGTATGTTTACAAAAGGTATCATATGACTTACTTAACATGCATGTTTAATTTTGTGACAAACTGAGTTAGTTTAGGTATTTTGTTGCAACCTAGAGTGTGAAAAGTAGCTTAAAATAACTCAGATAATAGCATAAATTGCTTAGATGAGGGAAATAAATATGAATAATTTATTTTTAGGTCACAAATGTATGAAACAAGATGTAGTTAAAGTTTCAAGGTAAACTGAGTTAATTTGACATTTTTAGGTACAGTGGTTGTACATTTAAAGCCAGATTGACAAATAGCAGATATAGAAATATCAGTTAATGGTGAAATAACTTTTTATATGAATTTTAGTATTTATTTTAAAGTTATTGGAAGTTGAAATCTTGATTTAACTAAATCTAAGTATTTTTAATAGATTAGTATTTATCAGTTATGGCCTAAAGGCCTTATAAGTCTTTTGTCTTCTTCTTTATAAGCCCTCACCCATGGCTATTTGTTTCTCAAAAGCAGAAATAGAAAACGTGTAAGAGCAAGAGGAAAGAAAGAAGAAGGAAGAGGAGGTCAAAAAGAGGAAGGCCAAATGTAAAGCTAAAGTTTAGAATCAACCAAGTTTGAAACTTCATCTCAGTTGCCAAAAGTAGGGGATTAGGGCTTTTTTTCATCTCTTTTCATCATTTTCTCTATGAATGCACTTTTGGTGCATAATAAGTCAAAATGAGTTCTAGAGGTGTTTGATGTGTTTGACTTTCATGATTGTGTTTTTATAGTTTTTTATGACTTGTTCATAGTATAAGTTGAAGTTAGAAACTTAGAACATCTCATTTGATCCATTGATTAACAAAATGAACTTTTAGGTCAAGTATAGAGGATTTTGGTTCATAATCCAAATTAAGAGGTTTAAGTTAGTGATTAATGACTCCTATGTGTTAATGAACTAATTAGGGACTTAGGATCACCTAGAAACTGAGTTAGAATGGCCAAAAACCATGAAAAGTTCCAATGGAATAGTTGTGCAAATCTGTAACATTATGCAGATTTACTATTGGACGGAGAGCGCCCAGAACCTCTACATAGAGCGCTTTGGTGCTCGTGGTCCAGAGATGAATGATGCCCAGTAGGGCGATGAGTGCTTAGACGCTTAGTCCAGAGCACTTAGGCACTGGTCGTGAAACAGCATAGGGCTGTGTTCTATCTAGTGAGTGCTTAGACGCTCAAGGATAGGGCGCCTAGGCGCCCAGAGTAGATTTCATTAGAATTGTTATTTTGATGATTTGAGATCCCTAATTATTAGAATCCTTTGTTTATGCCTTTTTAAGAGTTTTGAGGCACTAGAGAGGGTATTTCTGAGAGAAAAAGACCAAGTGGCATACAAGGGAAAGTAAAGTGACTTTGTGCATCCATTGGCTATGGATTGACATAGGTTATGAATAACATACCACTAAAGGTACTTCGGTAAAGGAATGATCCTTTCGTATGTATATTATATGTATGAACCTTTGAGCATTCAAGAGTTATGGTTTGCTTTAGGTAAACATCTAGCATCTTAGGCTACTATTGTGATATATATATATATATATATATATATATATATATATATATATATATATATATATATCACTTTAGAGTGATGAGTGATGATGTGATATTTAGATGTATGTATGAAGGATTATCTAGTAGCATTGATCGTTGTAAGTATCCTTTGATGTTGTGTGTAACACCCATCGTAGGGTGTCACATTTATGTTACTTTATTACCCAAAATACCCTCAATAGTTATAAAATGGGATGTTGTGATAAAAATACGAGTTGTAAATTTTTTTTTCTTCATGGATAACAATAAAATAGACTTAGCGGAAAAAAAAACTATTATACAACAACCTCACACATAATTTACATCATATACATATTACACAAGTGCTGTCAGGCTTATTTATTACAGACCATGTCTCGGAACAATAAACACACTTAAATAATTACACACAGAGTTTATATCAGAATTCAAACTTGCCCAAGTTTAACTAAGTAGAAGACCCCTCAGACGAGTCCTCTTCGGGTTCCTTAGCAGGTAGGAATCCATTATGACAAGTAGCCCTACGGACAGGTGTCCGGGCTGACGATACTATGCTGATTTCCGTTGGGACATAATTTCTAGTATCCCAATGTCGCCTGATATGCAAAGGAAATTCAACATGAACAAAGATAGTCACATAGAAAAATGGATCTCCACGAAATAGTCTACTAATACTAACAGTCAGGTACCCCTCGTAAATAAGTCCTCGCTCATCGGGACTTGTCCTCCATTCTCCAGCTCCTCTGTGAAATTGTAGACGTACATATCCGAAGAAACTGGCTCTTGACGTCATACTGTCAAAATTTTGCGTTCCCTGATGTGAGAAGTAGTTCCTCTTCTCCTTCTTGTACCGTTTCTTTCTCAACGTCTTCACCCAATTATAAATACAATATACAGATATACATACAAAGAGGTGAGATCACCTACGCCAATACCAAAGATGATAGCACGAGAGATAATACAAACAACATATCATATCATGATCACAATTATGCCATCATCATAGTGTAAAATAATAATTACCATCATGCCACTATCACTGTTTAAATCACAAAATAATTACAGTAACACCATCATATAGATATAGATGCTCAGTTTCATGCATGCGCACATAGACTCAATGTCCTACTCCATGGAGCTAATACTCAAGTCAGAGAAATTGATCGAAAAGATCTGCCGGTACCACGTGCTTCAGACCAAGTGCTATAATTATATCTTGCACATCTAGCACATACACGACAGTTTTTGTCAGATCTCGATTAAGAATAGTGTCTCGGTCCGGATCATCGGTGTGTTGCATCGGTCTAGCTCAATGTACAGAAGAGCTACCAACTGCCCATTGTGAGCAACCCGCACCCCGATGCCCCCAAGGTCAACAAGTGACCTACACTACGCGTATCGCACCCACTCAAGAGGTGTACGTTTCTCCTAGGCAATTAGCCATTTACAGTCCATCGGACCATTTTCAATGTATGTGTAATGCACCAATTACCAACCAAAGGTAAATCACATAATTTCTCATACAAAGTTCAAATACTATTTTACGTTCGTAAAATGGATTTATGCCAATTATAGGCAAATTGCTCAATTTCTTATACAGTATTCACATACTAATTTTTAACTGTAAAGTTTACAGTATAATTAACAGCAACCTTATATTATTGCATTTTTCTCATTCGCAAAATATTTTTGGCACGTTTTTACGGTCACGTAATATTTTATTACGTAAACAACGATTTGTAACATTTCTATTACGTTTAAAAATTGTGTAACAATTTTCTACTGTATTCTAAAATGCGTAAAAATATTCTTTCATTTTTAAATCGCATAGCGATTTTTCTACAACATTTCGATCGTGTAAAATATTTAAACGCTTTAAAAATCGTAGAAATATTTTAACATTTTTTAAATCGCATAATTTAAAAATTTCATTTTGAGTTACATAAATCATTTTTCACCTTTTTTACCCTTCGTAAAATATTTCTTAACTTTAAAATATTATTTTGGGTTTTTCTTACAATAATATAATTTCTTACTTTATTTTCTTCCTATTCTTAGTCAAAAAGTTCTTTTCCATAATATATTTTCTCAACATCACTTTTTATTGATTTAATTTTACAAAATCACATTTAGTTGATTTAATTACTATTTCTAATTTTAAATTTCATAACGCTTTTCCAAAACCCAATAATTAAATTCTATGTTAGTAAATTTAAGTTACAAACGTTTTCTTTTATATTTCTAAATCACTTCTAAAAATTAATTCTCTTTAAAATAATTTGAAGTTCAACACCTTCAATCTCCCTTTTTCTTTTATTTATGAAAACTCCATTTGATAACGCTTTAATTCCCTTTTCAAAAATCCTTATTTGAAAATTCTTATATTTTATAACATCAAAACATTTTTTTCTAAATTATCAAAACCTTATAGATGGTTGGAACCATGAAATATTTTTCTTCTAACTTAAATAAATTCTATTCTTGTTTCTACACAAAATAAATTCATGAAAACTTAACTCCAAAATCGTGTGCATTCTTTTTACAAAACAAACTCTTTTGTTTATTTTCTTTACTTCTCAAATCATTCAATTTTATTATTTATGAAAATATAATTTTGTGAACACCAAATTGGTTGATGTCTTATCCGAAATTTACTTTAGTTCAAGGACTAAAAATGAACTCCATAGTTCTTGAAAAATTTCAATAATAACTTTAGTCTTGGAAGTTCAAAATCGTGACCTCCTCCATGGCCTTTGGAGCCAAAATTTTGCTTATTTCAACATACATTCATCATAATATATTCAACATATATCATCATGCATATTATAAGCATACCATATAAACAAATAAAAATCATACTAAGCATGCATACACAAGTAAATCATGCAAAGCATATCAAGCATAGGCAAAAATAATCAAAGCACATAACACACATAACTTATTACATGACCATGGATATGAATCCTCACATGGATTCACCATCCACTAAATATAAAACTATCTCTCACCACCATGCTTGGTTGGTGAGATGGATCTCCCTCTTACCTCTTGAAGACAAGCTCTTCAAGCTCTCCTCCTTCTCCTTAATTTTCGTGTGGCTCACAACAATTCCTAACAATTCTAAAATAATTAGTAAAATCACAAACAAAGCTTAATAATAACAAACCATGGAACAAACATAGCTTAGAAAATCATAAACATGAATTTAAACCATAGAAATTAAAGTTTACCTCCAAGGAAGTAAGCTAAAAGTGGGATTTTGAAGCACTTAGAGTGTGATTTTGGGAAAACTTTCTAAATGGAAAGTGTTTAGAATGTTGTTGAGCTTTAGGAAATGATGTGAGTGAAAATTATAGGTGAGTGATAGTATATTTGGTGGTGGAGACCGAACCAAATGGAGAGAAAAGGAAGAAAAATGGTGCTTTGGTTCTTGGAATTTTTGAGAGAAAGTGTTGTAAGCTTTTTGATGAAAGAGAAAATGAAATTGTGAGAGTGAATATGGGTGGGCTGCTTTGCCGTGAATGAGTAGGAAATTTTAGGAGATTTGCATGAAGAAAATATTTCATTTTGAGTGCACATGCTTTTCCACATGGCTTATGTCTTCATCCTTTTCTTTGGCCTAAAAAGCCTATACAAAATTGTCTCCCTTCTTCCTAGCTTCTCCAAACCATCCCCCCCTCTTCATGCACTCCAAATATGACAATTTTCATAACCATCACTTTAAGCCATGCTAACCATTGATTAAAAGAATGGTTTGGATTAAAAATAGTTACTAGGTTTAGGTTATAGATGGAAGACTTTGTTTGAGCCATTGGATCATTTTTGGCTTGCAATCCTAATCATTGAATGTGTCTCCAAAATAAAGAGTCAAGATTACACCTTCAAACTTTACATCCAAGGGTCCAAAATGGTTGTAGTCATTTTTGATGACCAATTCTCCACCATTGATCTAAATCCAAATCCAATGGTGATTAATGATCCATATCCACCATTGATTAATTTTATATCCAAGGATTGATAATAGTCATAGTCATTTATAAGACTAAATCTCTACCCTTGATTTAATTTTTATCCAACGGTTATAATTGATCCTATTTACTTTTAAGATCAAATCTCCACCGTTGATTAAATCAAGATTAAATCTCCAACGGTAATTAAATCGATGGTGGATATCCAAACCACCAATATTGACTTAACAGTATAGAATTTTATTTTTATCTATTATATCCTCATGAAAGAATATATTTACTGTATTTTTATCATTCAATAATTAAATACAGTACAAAATACAGTAAAGGAAAATTTTCTAAAACTGTTTCCGAATTCAGGTTTAGTAAGATCCCCTGTCTCCGTCTAAACAGTACAAATTTTTCTATACGTAGAAAAATGTTCACTTTACGGGACCCACCTGGGCCCACATACACCTCGTGGGACCCACAAACAGTAAAAATTTCAAAATCACATATAAAATCACAAAAATTAGAAAATTTATAAATATCAAATCAGATTACGTAAATTAATTAAGACTAAATAGTAAAAATTAATTTACGTAAATTTTTTCGGCCCGAAAATTATTATTTTCCTGACATGGAACAAATTACTCAAAACGATCGAATATACAAATGGAATATTCAAAATAATTTTACAGTACACAGAAATCACTAAACAGTAGAATTCTGGTAACTGTCAAAATTACTATTTAATAAATAGAAAGTTTGGGGTGTTACAACTCTCCCCCTCTAACAAAAGTTTTGTCCTCGAAACTTGATGAACTTGATTTCACATCCTTAAAATAAATAGGGATACTGTTCTTTTATCTTTTCTTCTAGTTCCCATGTAGCTTCCCCGCTTATATCATCCCAAATAATTTTAACCAATGAAATTTCCTTACCTCGAAGTTGCTTTGTCTTTCGATCCTCAATCTTTACTGGAAAAGTTTCATAGGTTAAATTTTCCTTCAGCTGTACTGTGTCTGGCTTGATAACATGAGTAGGATCAGAAATATATTTTCGTAATTGTGATACGTGAAATACATTGTGAAGATTTGACAGAAAAGGTGGTAATGCAATCTGATATGCCACCGGACCTACCCGACGTAAAATCTGATATGGTCCGATAAACTTTGGAGTGAGCTTCTTGGACTTAAGCACTCGTCCAACACCCGTCATAGGCATCACTCGCAAAAATACATGGTCACCTTCTTCAAACTCAAGAGATTTTCTCCTTTTATCAGCATAGTTCTTTTGCCGACTTTGACTCATTCTCATTTTGTCTTGTATCATCTTCACTTTCTCAGTTGTCTGTTGAACAATCTCTGGTCCTAACATAATACTCTCACCGTCTTGATACCAACATAATGGTGTTCTACATCGTCTCCCATACAATGCTTCATAAGGTGCCATCCCTATACTTGAATGGAAACTGTTGTTATATGTGAATTCTATCAATGGCAAGAATTCATCCCAACCTCCAGTTTCTTCCAGAACACATGCTCTTAACAAGTCTTCTAACGATTGAATCATCCTTTCTGACTGACCATTAGTCTGTGGATGGTAAGCAGAACTTAAACGTAGCTTTGTTCCCATCGCTTCTTGCAAACTACCCCAAAATCTCAATGTAAACCTTGGATCTCGATCCGAAATGATACTGGATGATACACCATGAAGTCTAACAATTTCACTGATGTACACTTGAGCCAACTTTTCCATTGAGTATTTAATATTAATCGGCAAAAAGTGCACTGACTTAGTAAGCCGATCGACAATTACCCAAATAGCATCATGACCTTCCTAGTCTTTGGTAGTCCCGTCACAAAATCGATTGCTATGTCATCCCATTTCCATTCGGGAATAGGCAAAGGTTGTAACATTCCCGAAGGTCTTTGATGTTCTACCTTAGCCTTCTGACAGACTAAACAGGATGATACATACTCTGCAACATCTTTCTTCATTCCTTGCCACCAATATAATTATTTTAAATCCTGGTACATCTTTGTGGCTCCTGGATGCATACTCAGTTTACTCCTGTGATCTTCATCCAAAATCAATCTCCTAAGATCTAGATCATTAGGCACACAAACTCTTCCTTAAAACTTCAAAATTCCCTTAGCACCTTCGCTAAACTCCAACACTGCTCCTTGGCTCTTTGCTTCTTGTAAATACTGATCACTGTTTTGTCCTTCACGGATTCTATCCATCAAATCATTTGAAATGGTGATCATGTTTAAACGCATCTTGCTCGGCGTCAATTTCACTGATAATCGCATATCCCGAAATTCTTCTATCAACTCCTTCTCTTTGATCATCATAACAGAAGCATTAAGTATTTTTCTACTCAACGCATCTGCTACGACATTCGCCTTTTCGGGATGATACTGCAAATGAAAATCATAATCCTTCAGAAACTCTAACCAACGCCTTTGTCTTATGTTCAACTCTTTCTGGTCAAACAGATATTTTAAACTTTTATGATCACTAAAAATAGTGAATGATGCTCCATAGAGAAAATGTCTCCACACCTTCAACGCAAATACCACAGCTGCTAACTCCAAGTCATGAGTCGGATAATTCTTCTCATGATTTTTCAACTGCCTTGAAGCATAAGCCACCACCTTACAATTTTGCATAAGTACACAACCCAATCCTTGGTACGAAGCATCACAATATACTTCGAAAGGTTTGTTTGGATCAGGTAGAATCAATACCGGTGAAGTAGTTAATCATCTTTTCAACTCCTGGAAACTTTCTTCGCATGCGTCATTCCACATGAACGGCTGATTCTTTCATGTAAGTTGGGTAAGAGGTCCTGCAAACTTTGAAAACCCCTCAATGAACCGTCTATAATAACCAGCTAATCCGATAAAACTACGAATTTCTGTTACAGTCTTTGGTCTTTCCCATTCCAAAACTGTCTCCACCTTGGAAGCATCGACTTTAATTCCTTCTTTTGATATCACGTGTCCCAAAAATTGAACTTCATTCAACCAAAATTCACATTTGGATAACTTGGAATATAACTTATTCTCCTTCAAAATTTGAAGAACCACCCTGAGATGTTCAGCATGTTCCTCCTGATTTCGAGAATAGATCAAAATGTCATTAATAAAGACGACAACAAACTTATCCAAGTATGAACGAAAAATTCTATTCATGAAGTCCATGAATATCGCTGGTGCATTTGTTACACCGAATGGCATCACAAGATATTCGTAATGCCCATAGCGCGTCTGAAATGCAGTCTTGGGAATATCCTCCACTTTCACACGTATCTGGTGATACCCAGAACGTAGATCAATCTTAGAAAATATTGCGGCTCCTCGCAATTGATCCATTAGATCATCTATCCTTGGAAGTGGATATTTATTCTTAATTGTGATTTTGTTTAATTGTCGATAGTCTACACATAGACGTGAAGTTCCATCCTTCTTCTTGACCAACAGTACTAGAGCTCCCCATGGTGACACACTAGGTCTCATAAATTGTTTCTCTAATAAATACTCCAGTTGTTTCTTCAGTTTGGCTAATTCTACCGGCGACATCCGATAGGGCGCTATAGATATTGGTCCGGCTCCAGGTATAAGGTCAATGGCAAACTCGATTTCCCTTACTGGTGGCAGTCCAGGTATATCTTTAGGAAATACTTCAGGAAATTCGTTGACCACGAAAATATCCTTCAAGACATCTTCACATTGCACCTCTAAAGAAGATAACAATAGATACCCATGATCTCCTTCCTTCAAACAAGCTTCCACTTGAGTAGCCGTTAGGAATCTAGAATCCTTAGCCTCAGGAAATACTAATGTCTTATTCGAACAATCAATTAGGATATGGTTAGAAGACAACCAATCCATTCCCAAGATTACATTAATCTTAGAAAGAGGCAAATAGATCAATTCCACATAAAAGATTCTATCCCTAACATAGACAGGATAATTCAGGCATACTGTTGATGTAACTACAGACTTATCAGTAGGAGTAGCAACACCCAGATCATATGACAATGCAGTCACAGTCAATCCCAAACGCTCAACACAATCACATGCAATGAAAGAATGTGTTGCTCCTGAATCATAGAGTATGGTTAAAGGATTACCTTCAATAGTACCCTCCTCCATTATCAAGTCCTCAGATTTAGCAGCTTCTTCTCCGCTCATTGTATAGACACGACCACCTGTGACCTTGCAGTTCGAACATTTCCCACAAAGGATTCCTTCCTTATCTGATCACAGTCTTTGGAGAAATGTCCATGCTGTCCACACTTAAAACAAACAACCTCCTTATGTTGACAATCCTTCGTGAGATGATCCTTCCCACATTTGAAACATCGAATAGGAGTCCCAGCTTGACTTGCCTTATTACCGCTAGAACTTCCTCCCACAAATTGCTTCTTGGTCTGACTTCCTGTCGGTTTCACATACGACTTTTGCTGAGAGCGATTTGCTTGATTATTCTTCCCTTTTTGGAACCTTGCAGGTCCAAAATTCTTATTTCTTGCCGCACGTTGATGATCAATCTCTTCAACTTTACGACATTTTTCAATCAAAGTTGGAAATTGATTAATCTCCAACATCGATACAGCTCTCTTAATATCCAGCTTTAATCCTTCTTCAAATTTCCTGCATTTCCAGCCCTCATCTGGATTCTTCTGCAAATATCTCAAAAACTGAGACAGACTTTCAAATTTGCTACATACTCACTTACGGACATCAATCCTTGTCGTAAGCTCAGAAATTCCATTTCCTTCATATGCCTCAAACTTGCTAGAAAATATTTCTCCAGAAATTTTTGCTTAAAAAGTTGCCATGTCACCATCCTTCCTTCGGCTTCCAACAGTCTTCTAGCTCCTGCCCACCATCGTTCACCATCTCCTACTAGCATAAAGGTTGCCAACGTAAGCTTCCATTCATTAGTATATCCCATACCATCAAATATCTTTTCAAGTTCTTGGATCTAAAGTTCAGCTTTCTCCGGATCAAACTCTCCATGAAATTTTGGTGGATTATTCCTTCGAAACTCTGACAAACTGTGCACATTTTCATTAGCCCATTGATTTTGTTGTGCAATCACTTCCGCCATTCTCTGCATTGTTGTTACAGCTGCAGCCATGTTCAAATTATCATTCCCATTAAGTTCCATCTCTGTGCTATTATTTCCACGTCCACGTCCTAGTCCAGTCATTACTTTCTCTACTCAAACTGGACAATACAAAGAAAGTAAGGTCAATCTTCAAACAATATTGTTTCTTTTCAGAAAACTATAAAAGAGAATCACACAACACAAACAAGACAGACCTAGCCACAACCCTAAAAGACTCTAACTTGGGCTCTGATACCAACTAATGTAACACCCACCGTAGGGTGTCACATTTATGTTACTTTATTACCCAAAATACCCTCAATAGTTATAAAATGGGATGTTGTGATAAAAATACGAGTTGTAAATTTTTTTTTCTTCATGGATAACAATAAAATAGACTTAGCGGAAAATAAAACTATTATACAATAACCTCACACATAATTTACATCATATATATATTACACAAGTGCTGTCAGGCTTATTTATTACAGACCATGTCTCGGAACAATAAACACACTTAAATAATTACACACAGAGTTTATATCAGAATTTAAACTTGCCCAAGTTTAACTAAGTAGAAGACCCCTCAGACGGGTCCTCCTCGGGTTCCTCAGCAGGTAGGAATCCATTATGACAAGTAGGCCTACGGACAGGTGTCCAGGCTGATGATACTATGCTGATTTCCTTTGGGACATAATTTCTAGTATCCCAATGTCGCCTGATATGTAAAGGAAATTCAACATGAACAAAGATAGTCACACAGAAAAATGGATCACCACGAAACAATCTACTAATACTAACAGTCAGGTACCCCTCGTAAATAAGTACTCGCTCATCGGGACTTGTCCTCCATTCTCCAGCTCCTTCGTGAAATTGTAGACGTACATATCCGAAGAAACTGGCTCTTGACGTCATATTGTCAGAATTCGTTCCCTGATGTGAGAAGTAGTTCCTCTTCTCCTTCTTGTACCGTTTCTTTCTCAACGTCTTCACCTAATTATAAATACAATATACAGATATACATACAAAGAGGTGAGATCACCTACGCCAATACCAGCATGATAGCACAGAGATAATACAAATAACATATTATATCATGATCACAATTATGCCATCATCATAGTGTAAAATAATAATTACCATCATGCCACTATCACTGTTTAAATCACAAAATAATTACAGTAACACCATCATATAGATATAGATGCTTAGTTTCATGCATGCGCACATAGACTCAATGTCCTACTCCATGGAGCTAATACTCAAGTCGGAGAAATTGATCAAAAAGATCTGCCAGTACCACATGCTTCAGACCAAGTGCTATAATTATATCTTGTACATCTAGCACATACACGACAGTCTTTGTCAGATCTGGATTAAGAA
Source organism: Ormosia semicastrata (assembly GCA_029884595.1). Taxonomy (NCBI): domain Eukaryota; kingdom Viridiplantae; phylum Streptophyta; class Magnoliopsida; order Fabales; family Fabaceae; genus Ormosia; species Ormosia semicastrata. Next base: position 46,949,994 of record JAQQTO010000053.1, on the reverse strand, counting down.
TAGTGTCTCGGTCCGGATCATCGGTGTGTTGCATCCGTCTAACTCATAGTACAGAAGAGCTACCAACTGCCCATTACGAGCAACCTGCACCCCGATGCCCCCAAGGTCAACAAGTGACCTACACTACGCGTATCGCACCCACTCAAGAGGTGTACGTTTCTCCTAGGCAATTAGCCATTTACAGTCCATCGGACCATTTTCAATGTATGTGTAATGCACCAATTACCAACCAAAGGTAAATCACATAATTTCTCATACAAAGTTTAAATACTATTTTACGTTCGTAAAATGGATTTATGCCAATTATAGGCAAATTGCTCAATTTCTTCTACAGTATTCACATACTAATTTTTAACTGTAAAGTTTACTGTATAATTAACAGCAACCTTATATTATTGCATTTTTCTCATTCGCAAAATATTTTTGGCACATTTTTATGGTCACGTAATATTTTATTACGTAAACAACGATTTGTAACATTTCTATTATGTTTAAAAATTGCGTAACAATTTTCTACTGTATTCTAAAATGCGTAAAAAAATTCTTTCATTTTTAAATCGCATAGCAATTTTTTTACAACATTTCGATCGTGTAAAATATTTAAACGCTTTAAAAATTGCGTAGAAATATTTTAACAATTTTCAAATCGCGTAATTTAAAAATTTCATTTTTGAGTTACATAAATCGTTTTTCACCGTTTTTACCCTTCGCAAAATATTTCTTAACTTTAAAATATTATTTTGGGCTTTTCTTACAATAATATAATTTCTTACTTTATTTTCTTCCTATTCTTAGTCAAAAAAAATTCTTTTCTCGTAATATATTTTCTTAACATCACTTTTTATTGATTTAATTTTACAAAATCACATTTAGTTGATTTAATTACTATTTCTAATTTTAAATTTCATAACGTTTTCAAAAACCCAATAATTAAATTCTATGTTAGTAAATTTAAGTTACAAACGTTTTCTTTTATATTTCTAAATCACTTTTAAAAATTAATTCTCTTTAAAATAATTTAAGTTCAACACCTTCAATCTCCTTTTTTCTTTTATTTATGAAAATTTCACTTGATAACGCTTTAATTCCCTTTTCAAAAATCTTTATTTGAAAATTCTTATATTTTATAACATCAAAACATTTTTTTCTAAATTATCAAAACCTTATAGATGGTTGGAACCATGAAATATTTTTCTTCTAACTTAAATAAATTCCATTCTTGTTTCTACACAAAATAAATTCATGAAAACTCAACTCCAAAAATCGTGTGCATTCTTTTTACAAAACAAACTCTTTTGTTTATTTTCTTTACTTCTCAAATCATTCAATTTTATTATTTATGAAAATATAATTTTGTGAACACCAAATTGGTTGATGTCTTATCAAAAATTTACTTTAGTTCAAGGACTAAAAATGAACTCCATAGTTCTTGAAAAATTTCAATAATAACTTTAGTCTTGGAAGTTCAAAACCGTGACCTCCTCCATGGCCTTTGGAGCCAAAATTTTGCTTATTTCAACATACATCCATCATAATATATTCAACATATATCATCATGCATATTATAAGCATACCATATAAATAAATAAAAATCATACTAAGCATGCATACATAAGTAAATCATGCAAAGCATATCAAGCATAGACAAAAATAATCAAAGCACATAACACACATAACTTATTACATGACCATGGATATGAATCCTCACATGGATTCACCATCCACCAAATATAAAACTATCTTTCACCACCATGCTTGGTTGGTGAGATGGATCTCCCTCTTACCTCTTGAAGACAAGCTCTTCAAGCTCTCCTCATTCTCCTTAATTTTCGTGTGGTTCATAACAATTCCTAACAATTCTAAAATAATTAGTAAAATCACAAACAAAGCTTAATAATAAAAAACCATGGAACAAACATGGCTTAGAAAATCATAAACATGAATTTAAACCATAGAAATTCAAGTTTACCTCCAAGGAAGTAAGCTAAAAGTGGGATTTTGAAGCACTTAGAGTGTGATTTTGGGAAAACTTTCTAAATGGAAAGTGTTTAGAATGTTGTTGAGCTTTAGGAAATGATGTGAGTGAAAATTATAGGTGAGTGATAGTATATTTGGTGGTGGAGACCGAACCAAATGGAGAGAAAAGGAAGAAAAATGGTGCTTTGGTTCTTGGAATTTTTGAGAGAAAGTGTTGTAAGCTTTTTGATGAAAGAGAAAATGAAATTGTGAGAGTGAATATGGGTGGGCTGCTTTGCTGTGAATGAGTAGGAAATTTTAGGAGATTTGCATGAAGAAAATATTTCATTTTGAGTGCACATGCTTTTCCACATGGCTTATGTCTTCATCCTTTTCTTTGGCCTAAAAAGCCTATAAAAAATTGTCTTCCTTCTTCCTAGCTTCTCCAAACCGTCCCCCCTCTTCATGCACTCCAAATGTGACAATTTTCATAACCATCACTTTAAGTCATCCTAACCATTGATTAAAAGAATGGTTTAGATTAAAAATAGTTACTAGGTTTAGGTTATAGATGGAAGACTTTGTTTGAGCCATTGGATCATTTTTGGCTTGCAATCCTAATCATTGAATGTGTCTCCAAAATGAAGAGTCAAAATTACTCCTTCAAACTTTACATCCAAGGGTCCAAAATAGTTGTAGTCATTTTTGATGACCAATTCTCCACCATTGATCTAAATCCAAATCCAATGGTCATTAATGATCCATCTCCTCTATTGATTAATTTTACATCCAAGGGTTGATAATGGTCATAGTCATTTATAAGACTAAATCTCTACCATTGATTTAATTTTTATCCAACAGTTATAATTGATCCTATTTACTTTTAAGATCAAATCTCCACTGTTGATTAAATCAAGATTAAATCTCCAACGGTAATTAAATCGATGGTGGATATCCAAACCACCAATATTGACTTAACAGTATAGAATTTTATTTTTATCTATTATATCCTCATGAAAGAATATATTTACTGTATTGTTATCATTCGATAATTAAATACAGTACAAAATACAGTAAAGGAAAATTTTCTAAAACTATTTCTGAATTCAGGTTTAGTAAGATCCTCTGTCTCTGTCTAAACAGTGCAAATTTTTCTATACGTAGAAAAATTTTCACTTTGCGGGACCCACTTGGGCCTATGTATGGCCACCTGGGCCCACATACACCTCGTGGGGCCCACAAACAGTAAAAATTTCAAAATCACACATAAGATCATAAAAATTAAAAAATTCACAAATATCAAATCAGATTACGTAAATTAATTAAGACTAAATAGTAAAAATTAATTTACGCAAATTTTTCTGGCCCGAAAATTATTATTTTCCTGACACGGATCAAATTACTCAAAACGATCAAATATACAGACGGAATATTCAAAATAATTTTACAGTACACAGAAATCATTAAACAGTAGAATTCTGTTAACTGTCATAATTACTATTTAATAAATAGAAAGTTTGGGGTGTTACATTGTGCACCATCATTAAGACCAAGGGAGATAAATAAGGAGACTAGAAGGTTCTTTTGAACAAGGATTCAACCTGAACTTCTCGATAGTGTCAAGGTACGTGTAATGTGAGGATGAGCTTTCCCTCTATTTACCATAAGATAATGCACTAAACTAGAAATCCTAAATGAATGTCTTGGTTTTTAGTTGAACTAAGTATGTATGTTTGAATGTATGTTAACTTGGTTTATGTAGATGTTAAAGTTAAACATTGTAAATGCTTTAAACATATCTTATTTAGCATGCATTAAGATTATGTTTATTATATTATGTATGCTGGTATTGGTTTGCTCATACTGAGGATTTATTGATTCTCACCCTGCTATGTTGCCATCTAATTCCAAGTGAAAGTTCTTCAAAGAACAAGAAGAAAAAAAAGCTAAAGATTAGATTAGCTTTATAGTTTATATTATAACTATTGTATTTATGAGTACTTCTTTTGTAATGTAAAGAGTTACATAATACTTCAAGCCTTTGCTAAGGCTAATATTGTGTATGTGTGTGTATATGTATGTGTGTGTGTATGTGCATTTTGCTATGAGTTATGTTTTCCACCTTTCATATAGCTTTCTATAATGTTTTTAATATGCATTATGGATATATGCATCATATTAGTACATAAGTAGTGACGTTGTAATGCTAAGTATCTCCTTATGCACTATGTATATTAGGATATTAGACGTTATATTATAGAATCAGAGCAGTTCATCTTGTTGAGCCGGAATATGGACTGACTATGCTTATGCATGTTTAGGAGTTCTTTTTTAGGAATTGTTCTTTTCTTGTCTCTTTTGTGAGATACTTTGATTGAATTGTATGATTTGCTTCTTGTTAGTTTGTTATTGGCTACTATTGCATGGTTATATGATATTGAGACTGCAGCTCAATATATGTTATTTCTGTGTGTTCAGGAAACTATGGCACTAAAGAGGTGAACTAGAGAAATAGGGAACTCGACCTCACAAGGTCCAGATATGGCCGAAGCATTTATGGCTATGGCCAATGCCATGAGAGAGCACACAATTATTACAACAAGGATGCTTGAGAGGATGAAAGTCAATCCACCTCACTAACCTCCACCACCTAAGCAGCTAGTTCAGGAAATACAATAAGTCGGAAGGAATTAGAATTTCCAAGAATTGATAACTTTTCATCAAACGAACCCTTAACCTTTTAAAGGCGAGTACAATCCCCCGCAAACTCTACAAGATGACAAGGAAGTCGAGTTTATGTAGTTAAAACAAGGAAGCATGTCAGAAGGCCAGTATGTGGCCAAGTTTGATGAGTTATCGAAATTCTCTTCACATTTTCATTATCATCCAGATGAGAAATAGCGATGCTTGAAATTCAAAACTAGCTTAAGAAGAGAGATCAAGAGTATAGTGAGACCTATAGAGATTAGGAAGTTCCTTTTTTGGTCAACAAGTGCAGGATTATGGAGTCAAGTGCTTAAAGCCCTCAATCAAAGGAAAGGGCACAAAACATCCTGAAGAGGAAGCGAGACGATGACAAGACTGAGCATGGTACTCCTAAGATGAGCAACCCTAAGGGAAAAGGCAAGAAGAGGTCTAAGGTACTTTAGTGCACAAAATGTGGGAGGACATATGGAGGTAAAACCTGTTTAGTAGGCCAATCTGTGTGCTACACTTGTGAGAAGCCAGGACACTTTTCTAGATATTGTCCTATGAAGAAGGAAGATCTGCCTACCCCAAAGCCGCTAGCCAAGAGACAAGTTTACAATCTAGGCAGAACAGAGGTGGCCCAAACTTTCGATCTTATCCAAGGTAAATGCATAATTCATAATCATATTTTAAATGTCATGTATGATTCAGGAGCATCCCACTCATTTGTTTCTTATGATTGTGTAAGGATGTTGGATTTGCCTATATTAGAGTTACCATATGACTTATCTGTTTCCATACCCACTTGTAAGCCAGTCATAACTTAAAAGGTATATCTTGACCGTTGTATAAGGATCGAGGATAGAGTTTTCTTTCTAAATCTTATCCGTTTACCCCGTGTGGATATAGACATCATTCTTGGTATGGATTAGTTATCGTCCAATCACATGGTCTTAAACTGTTCTGATAAGACTCTAGTTTTTCTATCTAGTGTTCCTACTAGAGTTGTTTCTTTCGAGTCTGTCTATCTCAATGCTAATCAGCTCAATCATTGCTTGGTAGAAGGAGCTGTAGGATATGTTCTTCTTTTCTCATTAGATGTAGAGGTTGAACAAAGCCTAGACAGTATACCTATGGTGAGGGAATACCCTAAGGTATTTCTAAGGGACGTAGCGGAGTTGCCACTGGAGCGAGAAATAGAGTTTACTATAGATTTAGTACTGGGTACAAGACCTATATCTATAGCACCTTATAGGATGGCACCTCTAGAGCTAGCAGAACTCAAGAAACAATTAGAGGAGTTATTGGACAAGCAATTCTTTAGGCCTAGTGTTTCTCCGTGGGGAGTACCAGTGTTACTAGTGAAGAATAAAGATGGTACCATGAGGTTATGTATTGACTACAAGCAGTTAAACAAGGTAACCATTAAGAATAAGTATCTACTTCCTAGAATAGATTATTTGATGGATCAATTAGAGGAGCTTTAGTGTTTTCTGAGATTGATCTAAGATCTAGATATCATCAAATTATAGTTAAGGGAGAGGATATCCCTAAGACCGCTTTTAGAATTAGGTATGAACATTATGAGTATCTTGTGATGTCCTTTGGGTTAATGAATGCTCCAACAATGTTTATAGATTACATGAACGGAGTTTTTAGACCTTACCCAGATAAGTTTGTGGTAGTGTTTATTGATGACATCCTTATCTATTCAAAGACAATGGAAGAACATGAGTAGTATGTTAGGATAGTTTTAGACATCGTTAAAGAAAAGAAACTATTTTCCAAATTATCCAAGTGTGAGTTTTGGATAACGGAAGTTTAGTTTTTGGGCCATGTCATTTCTAAAGGAGGAATCTCAGCAGACCCTAGTAAAGTGGAAGTAGTGTTGCTGTGGCAGAGACCCACCACTCTGACTGAGATCAGGAGCTTTATAGGTGTGGTTGGGTATTATAGAAGGTTCATCCAGGCTTTTTCTCAGTTAACACTGCCTTTTTAACTAGGTTAACTAGGAAGAGTAATATTTTAGAGTAGACTCAAGACTGTGAGAATAGTTTCCAAGAGTTAAAGAGGAGGTTGACTACTACGCCAGTGTTGGTGATTTCGGATCCCTATAAGAACTTTAAGGTCTTTTATGATGCTTCAAAGATGGGACTAGGGTGTGTCTTGATGCAAAATAGAAGAATAGTTACCTATGCATCAAGGTAGTTAAGGCTACATGAGGAGAACTACCCTACGCATGATTTGGAGTTAGCCGTTGTAGTGTTTGCCTTAAAGATTTGGAGGCATTATCTCTATGGAGTCTAGTTTGAGGTGTTTAATGATTATAAGAGCTTAAAGCACTTGTTTGATTAAAATGAGCTGAACATGAGGCAAAGAAGATGGATGAAATTCTTAAAGGATTATGACTTTGAGTTAAAGTATCATCCAGGTAAAGCCAATGTAGTGACTGATGCACTAAGTAGGAAATCCCTACATTTGTCTCGAATGATAGTCCAAGAAAGTGAACTTCTCAAGAGTTTTAGTGATTTGAGTTTAGCGGTGACTGTGATGCCACATAGACTCTTTGTGAGTAGAGTGGACATAGTAAATGACTTAAGAATTCATATTTTAGAAGCTTAAAAGGAGGACAAAGCTTTAATGGACATCAGTGAACAGATCTTTTTAGGAACCCAAAAAGATTTTGATATGATTGATGAAGGAATGATAATGTTTAGAGATAAACTTTGTGTTCCAAGAGAGTCAAAGATTAGAGAGAGGATTATAGAAGAACCTCATAAAAGTAAGTATATCATCCATGTCTGGACCACTAAGATGTATCAAGATTTAAGGAAAATGTTTTGGTGGTATAGAATGAAAAAAGACATAACAGAATATGTCTCAAAGGGTTTAGTTTGTCAGAAAGTGAAGATTAAACACAAGAAATCTAAAGGACCTTTACAGTCTTTGGGAGTCCCAGAGTAGAAATGGGATAAGATTTCTATGGACTTTGTAATAGGTCTACCCAGGACTCAGTAAGGATATGATTCAGTTTGGGTCATAGTGGATAGATTAACCAAACTTGCCCACCTTTTGCTTATAAGAGCTAACTATCCTTAAGAGAAATTAGCTCTGCTTTATCTAATGGAGATAGTTAGGTTGCATGGAGTCCTCATAAGCATAATTTCATATAGGGATCCTAGATTTATATATAGATTCTGGGGAGCCTTGCAAGAGACATTCGGGACTAAATTAAGCCTTAGCATAACTTATCACCCACAAACTGATGGGCAAACAGAAAAGACTATCCAAACCCTTGAGGATATGCTTAGAGCATGTGTTTTTGAATAACAACATAGTTGAGATAAGTTCTTGCCTTTAGTGGAATTTGCCTATAACAATAGCTACCATTCCAGCATAGGTATGGCATCTTATGAGACTTCATATGGAAGGAAATATAGATCACCTCTATGTTAGTATGAAGTAGGTGAGAGAACCATCCTAGGTCTAGAGTTAGTCTAGTAGACCACAGAGCAAATCAAGATGATTAAGGATAGGTTGGTTACTGCTCAAAGTCGGCAAAAGAACTATACTAACAAGAGAAGGAGACCTCTTGAGTATGATAAGGGAGATCATGTGTTCTTCAGAGTTACTCCTACTACAGGGATTAGTAAAGCATTGAAAACCTGAAAGTTAAATCCTCGTTTTCTTGGTCCCTACCAAATTCTGAAGAAAGTTGGACCCATAGCTTACTAGATAGTCCTTGCTCCCAGTTTGTCTAACCTTCATAATGTTTTTCATATATCTCAGTTGAGAAAGTATAACTCAGATCCTTTGCATACCATAGAATATGAATTTATACAATTAAGAGATGATTTGTCTTATGATGTACACCTGGTAAGGATCGTGGACAAATGGGTCAAAGAGCTTAGAGGTAAGCGGATTCCTATGCTGAAGGTTATATGGGGTGGCAATGTCACTGAGGAGGCTACTTGGGAGTTAGAGTCTCACCTATAGCAGGACTACCCAGAGTTGTTCCTTTTTGGTGAACAATTTTGGGGTTAAAATTTTAAAAATAAGAAAGAAATATAATACCCTTAATGACATGTTAGACTTGTGTATGTGTACAAAAGTAGCATATGACTTATTTAACATGCATGTTTAATTTTGTGATGAACTGATTTAGTTTAGGTACTTTGTTGTAACCCAGAGTGTGAAAAGTAGCTTAAAATGACTCAGATAATAGCATAAACTGCTTAGATGAGGGAAATGAATATGGATAATTTATTTCTAGGTCACAAATGTATAAAACAAGATGTAGTTAAAGTTTTAAGGTAAACTGAGTTAATTTGACATTTTTAGGCACATTGGTTGTGCATTTAAAGCTAAGTTGACTAGCAGTAGAGATAGAAATATCAGTTAATGGTGAAATAGCTTTTTATATGAATCCTAGTATTTACTTTAAAGTTATTGGAAGGTGAAAATATTGATTTATCTAAATCTAAGTGTTTTTAGCAGATTAGGATTTATCAGTTATGGCCTAAAGGCCTTATAAGTCTTTTGCCTTCTTCTTTGTAAGCCCTCACCCACGACTATTTGTTTCTCAAAAGAAGAAAAAGAAAACGTGCAAGAGCAAGAGGAAAGAAAGAAGAAGGAAGAGGAGGAAAAAAATAAGAAGGCCAAAGGCAAATCTAAGGTTTAAGATCAACTAAGTTTGAAGCTTCATCTCAGCTGCCAAAGGTAGGGGATTAAAGCTTATTTTCATCTCTTTTCATTATTTTCTCCATAAATGCACTTTTGGTGCATAATAAGTCAAAATAAGTTCTAGAGGTATTTGATGTGTTTGGCTTGCATGATTGTGTTTCTCTGGTTTTTTATAACTTGTTCATAGTATAAGTTGAAGTTAGAAACTTAAAACATCCCATTTAAACCCTTGATTCACAAAATGAAGTTTTAGGTCAAGTATGTAGGATTTTGGTTCATAATCCAAATTAAGAGATTTAAGTTGGTGATTAATGACTCTTATGTGTTAATAAACTAACTAGGGACTTAGGATAACCTAGAAACTGATTTGGAATGACCAAAAAACCATGAAAAGTTCCAATGGAATGGTTGCACAAATCTACAAAATTATGCAAATTTGCTGTCATGCGGAGAGTGCCTAGACGCTCTACGTAGAGTGCTTAGGCGCTCGTGGTCCAGAGATGAGTGATCGCACAACAGGGCGATGAGCGCTTAGACTCTCAGTCTAGAGCGCTTAGGCACTGGTCACGAAATAGCACAGGGCTTTGTTTTGCCTGGTGAGTGCTTAGACGCTCAAGGATAGGGCGCCTAGGCACCCAAAGCAGATTTTATCAGAATTGTTATTTTGATGATTTGAGATCCCTAATTATTAGAATCCTTTGTTTATGCCTTTTTAAGAGTGTTAAGGCACTAGAGAGGGTATTTCTTAGAGAGAAAGACTAAATGGCATACAAGGGAAAGTAAAGTGACTTTGTGCATCTATTGGCTATGGATTGACAAAGGTTATGAATAATATACCACTAAAGGTACTTCAGTAAGGGAATGATCCTTTGGTATGTATATTATATATATGAACCTTTGAGCATTCAAGAGTTATGGTTTATTTTCGGTAAACATCTAGCATCTTAGGCTACTATTGTGATATATGTGTATCACTTGAGAGTAATGAGTGATGATGTGATGTTTAGATGTATGTATGAAGGATTGTCTAGTAGTATTGATCGTTGTGAGTATCCTTTGATGTTGTGCACCATCATTAAGGCCAAGGGAGATAAGTGGGGAGTCCAGAAGGTTCTTTTGAACAATGATTCAACTTGAACTTCTCGATAGTCCCATGGTACGTGTAATATGAGGATGACTTTTTCCTCTATTTATCACAAGATAATACACTAAACTAGAAATCCTAGATGAACGTCTTGGTTCTTAGTTGAACTTAGTATGTATATATGAATGTATGTTAACTTAGTTTATCTAGATGTTAAAGTTAAACCTTATAGATGCTTTAAATATATCTTATTTAGCATATGTTAAGATTATGTTTATTATGTTATGTATGCTAGTATTAGTTTACTTATACTGAAGATTTGTTGATTCTCACCCCACTATATTGCCATGTAAGTCTAGGTGAAAGTTCTTCAAAGAAGGAAGCTAAAGATTAGATTAGCATTATAGTTTATATTACAATTGTTGTATTTATTAGTACTTCTTTTGTAATGTAAAGAGTTATGTAATACTTTAAACCTTTGCTAAGGCTATTGTTGTGTGTGTTTGTGTGTGTGTGTATACATTTTGCTATGAGTTATATTTTTTACCTTTCATATGGCTCTCTATAATGTTTCCAATATACATTATGGATATATGTATCAAATTAGTACGTAAGTAGTGACGTTGTAATGCTAAGTATCTCCTTGTGCACTATGTATAGTGGGATATTAGTATTAGGATGTTACATTCACCATCATCAGCTTCCACCTTATTTCACCACAAAACATTAAATAACTCCTTCACTTTTCATTTGAGCTATCATCTTGGCTCTAAAAGCCACTATGGCTCACCATGACCACTGCAACGCCCCCTCCGAAGGGTATCACATTTCAAATTAACTCCTTATAAATAATTAATTACCCAAGTTATAAAATAATTAATATCATTTTAAATACGAATTTCAAAATTTCTTTTTCGCAGAAACATCAATTGATTAAATTAAAATAACTCAAAATATTATAATTGAATAAATTACTTTTCATTTAAACAGAGTTTATTACAACTACACATTCATTATTTTTACATATCCAAAAACATAATATCTAAGATATGAGTCTTTGTCAGAAGACAAATTCTTTAGCTAGAAATGTCTCAACCGATAGAAATTCGACTCAAGGATATATCAAAGTTCTCTCTAGGAGTATAGTGAAATTTATTCCACAACTCCCTAATAGGTAAAATAATCTCTACATAAGCAACTGTATAAAATGAAGTAACGATTCCATAGCGAGTCCTATTTACTGATAGAGTAATATCACCACAATACTCTATGTGCTCTGTGTCCCAATAGACACGCCAAGTGGCAGCACCATCAAGAAACTGTAGCCTATAGAAATCTAGCTGACCCCTTCTTGCCGCTATCGTAGTCTTTACAGACGTAAACATAAAAATAGAAATAGACAGAATAGAATAGCAAAGAGGTGAGATCACCTACGCCAATACCAAAATGGTAATATGGAGATAAACACATACAATATATCATACAGATACATCATACCATAATTACAATTATACCATCAAAATTATTTATCATCACAACAAATGTAATAAATAATAATTACGATCATGCCCTCAACAATATCCAAATATTCAACAATTCAATAATCATAACCAATAATTATGATAATACCCTCAATATTTTTCAAATATTCAACAGTTCAAATATCACACCGATATTAATACTCAATAATTATGCATGTGCACATAGACTCAATTTCCTACTCCATGGAGCTAAAACTCAGGTCGGAGAGAGTGATCGAAAAGATCTGTTTGTACCAACATGCCTCAGACCACGTGCTATATGTATTTGCACATCTAGCATATACACGACAATCTTTATTAGATCTTGATTAAGAATAGTGTTTTGATCAGGATCATCAGTGTGTTGCGTTGGTCAAACCCACGGTACAGAAGAGCTACCAACTGCCTACTATAGGCAACCCGCACCCCGACGCCCCCAAGGTTAACAAGTGACTTACACTACGCATATCGCACCCACTCAAGAGGTGTATTCTCTCCTAGGCAATTAGCCTTATCCAGTCCATCAGACCTTTCTAATGCATGTACAATGCACCATTCTCAGTTCAAATTCCTTATCTTATATTTAGGGTTCACACATTTGCCCAACAGTATCTTTACTATAGTTTCATCACATAGTCATATTTTTTGCATTTTCTTAATCGCACAACATTTCTGTCGCATTTTCAAATCACGTATTGATTTTCCAACCTTCCAAAAATTCCATTTCTACCTTTCTCAAGATAATATGACTTCTCACTTCTTTTTCCACATTTTCTTACTCAAGAAACTCTTTTCGCAATATATTCCACAAATTCACCACTTCATTGAATTAAATTAATATTTCTAACTTAAAATTTCCTAACGCACTCCAAAACCCAAAGGATGAGTTATACGTTAGAAAATCTCAAGTCACCAACGTATTCTCCACAATTTGCAAAACAATTCTAAAATCAATCCTCTTTAAAAAAAATTGAGGTTCAAACACTTTCAACCTCTCTTTTCCATTCATATACGAAAATTTCATTTTCCAAATGACAAAACATTTTGTTTCCATTTCTTTAATCCTTATACTTAATCAATTATATTTCCACTTTGAAATCACTTTGTCTCACAAAATCAAGGTAATACAAGCCTTCAAAAACCGTGGCACATGGCCATTGAAACCATCATATATTTTTCCTTCTAAATCAACTAAGTTCCCATCATATTTTTACACAAACAAAACCATTAAAATTCCTCCAAAAACTATGAACACTTGGTCTTTGAAACCAACCCATCTTTTCTTTTTTCCTTTTCTTTCTAATCATTCAATTTTACCATTCATGAAAATTTTAGTTTAGAAACACCTATTTTGAGGTGTTGAGGCCGAAATCCTCATGATAATTAGAACCAAAAATTTATTTTCCTTTCATCATCAAATCATGGCATACATATACATATTCATCATATCATATAATCAAGCATATTTACATATTCATCATATCATATAGTCAAGCATACCTTAAAGCAATAAAAATCACCTAAAGCATGCAAACAAAAATAAATAATTTAAAGCACATAAACACCCACAAATAATTACACAACCAAGGATATGAATCCTCACATGGATTCACCATCCATCAAATACAAAATTCATCTCTCACCACCATACTTGATTAGTGAGATGGATCTCCCTCTTACCTGGTTGACGCTTCCTAGCTCTTTGTAAAACTATCTTTGTATCAATCTTTCACCACCAAATAGATCTTAGAATCACAACAAACACATACAAATTAGTATCTAAAGCTTGATTAAGATGACCATAAATCAAACATGGCCTTAGAATTCTAAAATTCAAATAAAAAGCCAAGTTTCAAGATTTTTACCTTGAAACCCTAAAACTTAAATCCAAGATTCAAGCATGAAGATGATGGATTTAGACCAAAGTCTTAACATCAAAGAGTCTTAGAATGATGTAAGGATTCAAGAAATATGGTTGGTTAAAATTAAACAAACTTGGATAGTGATGCATGAGTGGTTGGCTGTGAGCCACTCCAAGAAACAAAGCAAGACTTTTTGATCTTTAACTTGAAGAACAAGGTTAAAAATGATAGAACTAGGCCAAGATCTTAACTACAAAGTATCTTAGGATTGTGTATAGGTTCTAGATCTAAGGTTGTATAAAATTATTGAAGCTTGGAAGTGGGATTTAGAAGTGGAGACCGAATGAATTATGAGAAGAAGAAAACGGAGTTTATAGTGTTTGTTCTTGGTGTTCTTGAATAATTGAAAGAGAGAGAAGAGAGAAAATGGTTTAAGTGTTACAAAATGTGAGGAAATGAAATGACATGGACAAGCTCCTAAGTGTGCAGTCATGGGAGTGCTTGTGTAGAGGGTTTAAGGCTTGTTTTGCAAGATTAAGCATAAGCACATGGGCTCACATGAGTGCACATGGCCTTGGTCATCAAGTGGTCATCAATTGGTCATGAAAGATGAATCAAGAACCTCCTAGAAAACACTAGGCAGCCATGGAACTCACTTAGGAAAACTAATCAAATCTTAATTAAATTGTTTTCTAGTTGCACTTAAGCTAATTTAATTAGTTACCTAGCTTACCATCTAGTTGCAATTAAATTAATGTAGTTAAGCCATTTGGTTATATTCTAACTAGTTAATTACTTTATTATGATTATGTCATGTTTCTAAATAATTAAATATTTATCTAGTAACTAGCTTCTAATTATTTAGCAACTAAATTAGTTCATTTAGTTACTAATTAGACTATTATGGTAACTAAGTTAGATAATCTAGTTACTTAACTAATCAATCTAGCCATTTTTATTGACTAAATCTTAACCATTAAAATCAACTTCATCTCCTAACCATTGATTGAATCTAAGGTTAATATCATAAGCTTCTTTATCAAGATTGTTTTCACACCATTGATTAGATTAACAGTGAGGATCTAAGGCTTTTCCATCAAGTTTTTCATCCAATAGTTCACAACAAAGTCCAGCCACTATGTTTGACTAATTCCTATTAATTAGTCATAAAGCTTAGTAATGATGAGTCATCATGATCCTTAAAATATTTAATTGAGATATTTTCAATTTTCATAATTACACTTGAGATATTTTATTAAGATATTTTTCTGGTAGATATTTTTTCTTAGATATTTACTAGATGAGTCATCATAGAATTTTCTAGAACAGCTGAGTCATCAAGATATTTTTCTAACAGACATTACTCAATGGATAACAACTACTGCTATTATTACATCATGGATAATAGAAAACTCAGATATAGAAAATCCTTATCAATTGTTCTCAGTTTCGGGTTTAGTAAGATCTCTCGATCCCGCCTTGATAGTCCTGAACTTTCTAATCCAGAAAAAAAGTTTATTTTTCTAAACCCGCCTCAGGTCCACCCCGGGCCCATACACAACTCAAAATAACACTAAAATAATCAAAAACTCAGAAAGTTCTACAAAAATTTACAAAAATCATAAAAATTATAAAACTCATATATTTTCAGAAAAAATAAAATTTGGACATACAATTTTCAAGATAATATTAAAATATCAAAATAATATTAAAATATTCAAAATAATTAAAAATTCTCAAAAATTCACAAAAACTCTTAAATATTAGAAAACTCATTTATTTCAAGAGAAACGAAAAATCGGGGTGTTACAACCACCATTAAGGCCATGCCCATGGGTGGCCTTCTATGGCCATCCATGTCTCTATGGCTTCGATCAAGCTTCCAAATCATCAACTCCCATCCAAACAACAACCAAAGACAAGAATCAATGGAGGAAAATGGAGGGAAAGGCCATAGACCCTCACTTGGTTATTAGTTTACTAGCAGTTTGGGACATAGAGGTGATTCCGATGGTGTAGCTTGGACCAGCTTATGGAGGACAATGAGGTGACTCCAAATACGACGATGTTGAGGGCATGCAGCCGTGGATCTTCTTAGTTTGCCTCCTTCTCTCTCTAGCTCTCGCATTCTCTCTCTTAGGTGGTGAGGAAGATGGTGGGAATGAGAGAAATGAGGGAGGAAGTAATGGTTTGTTGGTTTTAAAGCTAAACCATAGGCCTTGGTCTGTTTAGGAGCTTATGGTCGCATGGTTTCCTAGCCATGGCTACGTGAATAGCTTAGCCACTAAGTTATCAAAGCAAGGCTCACTTGGGAGCCTTTCAAATTGTGTCGAGTTCAAAAAGAAGTCCTAGGTAGAGTGCAACTACACTAGGGTTTCTAATTTAGAACTCATATGCTTCCTAGGTAGCATTAGGAACCTCTAACAATCCATGCAAAACCTATGACCTCCATGATCTAACCCTAACTGCTAAAATTACACTAACGAGTCTTAAAACATTATTTCATGTAATTTTACTAATTCTAATATTAATTTATTTTAAGACAGTCAATATGACTCTAAAACCTCAAAACCAATAGGATCACCTCTTAGTACCTTTACTTTTGATGCATGAAATTCTATTGGTTCACTTATAATCATTATTACTTAATTATATTAATATAATTATATCTAATTTAAACTCTAATTAATATAATTATATTTCTAAAGCTCATATTTAATATCATAAAATATTTATTTATTAAGTTAATTATTTTCTTATTTAATTAGTTAAATTACTAATTAATATTTAATTAACTTAATTTATATTTAATTAAAACCTACAATTTTCATAAAAATCTAATTTATGCCTTAATAATTACAAATAATCTGATTTATAATTATTTTAGCTAAAATTATTTTTATTCATAATTATCTTATATTTTAAATAATTATTCTAATTATTTCTTTGAGATAACTTGCTTACTAAGTTATTTGCCTGCATGCACATATAACACAGAAAGGAATGCAGAAACAAAATAGCAGTTGCCAAGCAGTGTATATAAGCAAGCTGGAAAGGAGGATGTTACACATTACATTTTGTAATTCATAATCATATAGCTACTAAGCATCATATGGCATTATTGACAGTTCCTAATTCATCATAACAATGCAACAACCAATACAGGGTATACATAATCATATAAAACAGTTACAATTATCAACATGGAATCTCATGCACGTATTCAAAGCCTAACTAAGTTAACTTGGCAACCAAGTAACCTGTCATTCATAATCCTGAACTCATAAAACTGCATTATCTTAATCTCATAACCCATTCGAGGATATAACCTCAGGGATCAACTCGACATTCATTTCTCATTAGTCTTAAATTCATTACACATTCATTAACTTTACCAATCATATCATCAATCTTTAATGGTATTAAATACCTTAACCTAGGGTCGTGGCCAACTCTAGCAATCAGGTGCAACTAGGGTCACCATGGCTTAAGGCAAGTCCCAAGCCAGAGGCCACAAGGGCTCGGTCGTGGGCCTCTATCACTTAAGTTATTCCTTATCCATGGCTTATGTAACGCCCCAAAATTATACTAGTATATCAAGATTTATACAAAATAATCAAGTTTAGGCACACATCATTCTTTGATACTCAACAAACTATATAAATATGAGCCTTGCGAAGAAAAGTAATATATGAACATATAAATAGAAAGTTTATTCCATACAAACTAGTACATCAGTGTACAAATAATACAAACTAAGCTTATTAAGCATAAGTACATAAAAAATATTTACAAAATCACAACATATTTATGGGGACAAAGCAATGGTCAAAACTAGTAAATAACTCTATGCTATATCAATTTATGCACTTCTACTCTTTGGATTGCTCCCGCTCTAGAATTATCATGGAAATAAGAGTACAAGGGGTGAGAATTCTAAAATCCTCAGTAGGTATACATATGACATGTGATAAGCCTATATTTTATAGTCTTAAGCTAGATGAATTATGATTATTTGCTTATGTTTATTGATGAATTTTAGTTGGATCCTTATCATTGTCTTCATTTTTGTAGATTGAAAGATATTTATCACATTTGGAGTGAAAACAGATGAAGACATCACGTTTTCAAAGTAAAAAGGGACCATTTTGGCTTAGAAACGACCGTGTTGAGCCTAGACATAGCTGATAAACATCATTTTTATATATTAGTTAACCATCATATTCAGAATTTTAGACCACTTTTGTGTTTAATCGATTGATTTTGGCCACCATTTATAAGTTTGGGTTCAAATTAGGCTTCGTTGTATTTTTTAGCATTATGGTAATTTTACATTATTTTTGTATTTCAGGTATAACTTGAGTTATAGACATCTAAAAATTATGAATTTTACCTTGTAGGAAAGCTGAGAGGAAGCTATATAACTTTGATGAGAGCTCTAGAGCTGAATCAGATGTCTAATAGGTCATATTAGGCATGGAAATCAGAATAAAGGTGCTATTATTGGAACCTGAGTAGTTTGCAAATATTGAGCGTATCTTAGGCTGTAGGAGTGATAATGGGCTAAAACCAGTGGCATTGTAAAGCTGAGACAAAACCCTTCAACTTTCATGAGACCGCTTATCCAAATGGTGATGTACACAATCTTGTCCAACTTGGAAAATGCTTCTATCAATTTTTTTTTCAAGAGACACGACTATGTCTCTCGCTCACACGGCCGTGTCCCTTATGGTGTGAGTTACGCAATTTTTTAAGCTCACAATACTGTGTCAAGCTTAAACATGGCCGTGTGAGGCTTCTTATTCGTTAATACGACAGTTTTTGCCTGCCCTCATTATAAATAGAAGCGAATCGCTAAAGCAAAAGTGAACTTTTGCGATGGCAAGCTTTGGAGAGATAGATCACAAGAGAAGACAACCACAAATCTCTAGAGGATGGCTATGAAAAAAGGAAGAAATTCTTGAAGGCTTGAAGATTACAATCACCGTAAAAAGGGTTTTGATTTCTTTTCCCTTTAGTTTTTCCATTTCTTTGGGTTTTTCTTTTCGTGGATTTGTATTCTGAAATGAGTTTGTCATTGAACATGAGTAACTAATCCCATAGCTAAGGCAATGAGGGATCTTGTTTTCCTAATTAATTGGTTTTGAATTCAACTTTGATTAAGGTCATTTCTTTTAGTTTTATTATATTGCTTGTATTCTTGTCAGAACTTAATCACTTTTGGCTTGTTTTAATTCATTGTTTGACCGGTGACCATCCGCATCCAATGAATGGACATATATAATAAACCTAGGATTAGATTGGTGAATGACCAAACATCAATTTATTCTATTAATCGAATTAACGATATGTTAGTTCATCTCTTAAATTGAGGCTTAATGCATTCCTAATTAATTCAACTAAATGACCAAATAAGTGATTTAATTTAGAAATAGAATATTGTTTATTCATGACCATTGACATTCCATAGCAAATAAGAGAATATTGGCAAGAGAATCACCTTACACCATAAATGAAAGAAAATCTAATTAATTGGATTTAGGTGAACCTTGCACCCTAGTCTCTCTTTAATTGATTATATCTACATTGTTTGATTATCAATTGTTCTTCTTTATTTATTTAAGTGATTTTTCTCTTTACACTTTCGATTGTCTAAATAACCAAGAGTTTAACAAATTTAGTAATTACTTCTTATTCCTCATGGGATCGACAACTAGGACTCAAGTCCTATATTATTTTGTGATAAAGTGCACTTGCTCTTAGTGTATTTTACGCATATCAAGTTTTTGGTGCCATTGCTGGGGAATACGTTTAGTAATATTAGAAGCGAAAAACTCAAGTTAATTTAGATGCATTTTTATTTTATTTCTTATTTTATTTTTATTTTTGTTTGTCATTTCATCTTTCTGCTTATATTTCTTGTTTATGCTTACTCGTTCTCAAATTCCTAATCTAACATTTGATCCAAAAATTAAGAAAACAACTCACAAGTTAAGGAAGCAATCTCATACTAAAGCTATGACTAAAGAAGCTACAAGAAAAATGGAGAAAGAGATAACCATTGAGGGGAATCGTGAAGAACAAGCTACCCAAGCAGAGCAGACCATGCTTGAATATTTCATGCCTATGGCTGAAGAGTATGGAGGGAGTATTATAAGACCAACTGTGACAACTAACAACATTGAGATCAAACTGGCATTGATTTCCATTATTCAAACTTTTGTTCAATTTGGTGGATTACCTTTGGATGATCCAAATCAGCATTTGGCCAAGTTCTTGCAATTGCGTGATACTATAAAGTATAATGGGATGACAAATGATGCAATCCAATTACGACTATTTCCTTTCTCTCTTAGAGGCAGAGCGAGTCAATGCTAACGTCATTACCAAGGGGTTCTATCACCACATAGGATCAATTAACATAACAATTCTTAGCTAAGTATTTTCCTCTTTCTAAATCTGCTAAGTTAAGGAATGATATCTCTTCATTTATACAATTTGATATGGATACTTTCTATGAAGCTTAGGAATGTTTTCAAGAGTTGATAAGGAGATATCCACATCATGGATTACCCTTATGGCAACAGGTATGAACTTTTTATAATGATTTGTCACCTACCAACTGTTCACATATTGATGCTGCTACAGGATGTACAATATAGATGAAAACACTGACTGAAATCCATGCATTGATTGAAGAAATGACGCTGAACAGTTATCAATGGCAAAATAAGTGTCAAGTGCCCAAGAAACAAGTTGGTGTGCATGCTGTTGAATCCTTTACTGCCATACTTAGTCAATTGGAAGCACTGATGAAAAAGGTTGAGACGCTGATGATGATAAATAGTGCAGCCCCACCAATTATATGTGAAGCATATGGTGGACAGGGATATAACAGTTTAAACTACCAAGTTGGTAGTCGCTTTGCTCCCAAGCCCGAAGGAGTTAATTTTGTTGGTAATTTCAACTGACAACAATACAACTCGAATTCAAATACGTACAATCCCGGTTAGAGGGACCATCCCAATTTCAAATGGGTGAATCAACAGGGCAATCAAAAAAGCCATCAGAGAGCTCCATAACTGCCCCCAAGTTTCTAAGCACCTGAAGAGAAGCAAAGTTTTGAAAACTTTGTCATGAAGTATATGCAGAATTCAGAGGCTCGATTGAAGAGTACGGAGACTCGTATTAGCTAGTTAGCTACCTTGATGTCAGAAAGGGCACCAGGAACATTGTCTGCTACTATCGAGCCTAATTTGAAGGAACAGGTTAATGCAATTACGCTAAGAAGTGGCAAGGAGCTTGAGGAGCCCTCTAAGAAAATGGAGAAGAAAATGCAAGAGCATGAGGATGCTCTTAATGAGTCAGTCACTATAGAAAATGAGAAGGCAAGTGAAGAACCTTCCACGGTACATGTAAGTAAGCCACAAAAGAACTTTATTCCATTCCTTCAAAGGCTCGAGAACATTAAGTAAGACAAGCAAGTTGCTAAATTCTTGGAGATGTTTAAGAAATTATAAATTAACATTCCGTTCGTTGAAGTTATCTCTCAAATGCCCAAGTATGCAAAGTTTTTGAAGGAAATACTTACAAAGAAATGCAAGCTTGAGGAATTTGAGACGATATATTTAAATGAGGAGTGCTCTACCATTCTTTTGAAGAAGCTACCACAGAAATTAAAAAATCCAAGGAATTTTACTATTCTTTACTGTATTGGTAACTCTTATTTTGAGAAAACATTATGTGATTTAGGTACTGATATTAATTTGATGTCTTTCTCTATTTTCATGAAATTAGGAATCCAGGAACCCAAGCCCACTAATATTTCACTACAGTTGGTTAATAGATCTTACACTTACATTTGTGGTGCATTGGACGATGTTTTGGTAAAGGTCGACAAATTTATTTTTTTAGCAGACTTCATTGTGTTGGATATGGAGGAGGAGGACGAGATCCCAATCATACTTGGGCGCCCATTCCTTGCTATTGGAAGAACCATGATTGATGTCCATCAAGGAAAGTTGACCTTGCGATTAAATGATGAGGAAGTGGTTTTTAATGTTTTTAATTCTGAAAAAAAAATCCCAGTTCCTTTGATTCATGTAATCACATAGATGTTACTAATGTTTCGGATAATGTTGTGCTTTTATATCTGCAGGAATCTGTGACTGATGATATGCTAGAGAAAATATTTCCTGAGGTTGCCACTAACTTTGAGGATGTCAACCTCTGCAAGAAGAAACCAAATCAGCGACATGACAAGTGTATCAAGCAATGTGAGTTTAAGATTGAGGATAAAATTCTTGTCTATAACTCACATCTATGTCTTCTTCCTGATAAGTTTTAGTCAAAATGGTATGGACCATATGAGATTGTTCGCATCTTATCATACGGTGTGCTTGAGGTGAAGAAAGAAGGTCACAAGACATTCTTGATAAATGACCAAAGAGTGAAGCACTATGAAGATGGAGTGGGGACTAAGCACCACTCAATCAACATCTCTTAAGCATGGAACTGGCTCATAGTCAAGTTAATGACTATAACTTAGCACTTCACAAGAGGCAACCTGTGTTTCTATCCTTTCTTATAGCACTTTTAGTTTTTGCAATTGTTTCTTTTTGCTTTGTTTTTCTCGTATAAAATAAATAAATAAATAAATAAATAAAATTTGACTTGACCCTTGTTTTTCTTGTCCAATTTTTCAGCAACGCATCGCTGCTCAGTTAGATAGATATTTGAGCTCATGGCTACACGCATTCCCCAGGATCTACCTCCCTCACCTCCTTCATGATTTTGTGTTTAATTTTCAAGGAAGTTTCGTTATCCTCTATTCTGTTATTTTTATTTTATTTTTCTACATTGGAGACAATGTTTATCTTAAGTGTGGGGGGTACTTTTAAAATTTTTGTGAAATCGATAACTACTTGAGTATTACTGGTAATCAAGCAAGAATTATGTGTTAATTGCTTAAACTATTACTGAGCTTATAAAGATATGTTTAAGAGGATAATCCATTGATCATGAGCTGATTTTATGGGAAGTAATCTTTTTTAATTCAGTAAATTAAAATTTAGCATCTTAATTAGAAATTAGTCATGTCTGCTTGCATTTGTTCTCTTTATTAAAATTAGCTAGAAAAATGAGTTTTGAGCTTTAATGTTTGCATTTTTCATAAACAAAATTCTATTTTCCTTTTGTAGTGAGATTTCACTTGATTAATATGCTCTAGAACTTACTTTGATATATTATTGAGACTTTAATGATTCACATACAGACTTGAATATGACTAAGATAATTAGGCTTAATTCTTTCTTGACTTCCAGAGTTGCATTGAGAAAATAATCCCTTAATTGTCCTATTTGAACCTGAAATTGATTTCTTTAGATACCTAATTGAATAATCAGGTTGAATGTTTTGATTTTTGAATAATGGAGCAACCAATGTGTTAATTGAAAGGTCATGAAAGATTGCTTTTGTCTTCAAGGGTTGAAAGAAAAAAAAAAGAAAAGGAAAAGAAAAAAATGAAAAAATAAAAAAGAAAGAAAATGTTTGTTAGTGAAGAATAATGAGAATATTGGGTTGAAAGTAAAAATCTGTTATACCCTTATGCTTATGTTCTATTGATTATCTTTTCGACCTGATTCTGTTTTCGATTTATCCTTGAATATTCTTTATCCTTATTTATCTTTTTCCTATCTTTCATTATTCCCCTTGGCCCCATTGCAACCAAAGGAAGTCCTTTTGATTCTTGTGCTATATGTGAACTTAGAAATGGAGATGAAATTAATAACCAAGCCTATGGTAATGCATTTTTCAAGAGAAACTAGAGTGATCTCTTTGTCCTTAAACATTTGAGTGATGGGAAGTTGAGTAATCTCAATTGGTTAGTAAAGAGAAAAAATACAAGCTAGACTCAAGCCTCTAATTGTTTTAAGTGTTAAATGATCTTGCTGGATTGGATTTGATTGCTAAACTTGATTATTTTTTTTAAACCATGGAATTTCCCTTGATTCATGTTTCTAGATGCTGAGTTTAATCTTATTTTTTATTTTTATTCTTTACTTGAGGACAAGCAAAGCTCAAGTGTGGGGGGTTGATAAGCCTTTATTTTATAATAATAAATCGAATGAATTGTGGTGATTTGCTTATGTTTATTTATGACTTTTAGTTGGATCCTTATCATTGTCTTCGTTTTTGTAGATTGAAAGAGATTTATCACATTTGGAGTGAAAACAGGCAAAGACACCGCGTTTGCATTTTCAGAGCAAAAGAGGACCGTTTTGGCTTAGACGCGGACGTGTTGAGTCTATACACAACTGATAAACACCATTTTTATATATTAGTTAACTTACATATTCAGCATTTTAGACCTCTTTTGTGCTTAATTGATTGATTTTGGCCACCATTTATAAGTATGGGCTCAAATTGGGCATTGTGGTAATTTTACACTATTTATGTATTTCGGGTATAACTTGAGTTATAGACATTTAAAAATTATGAACTTTACCTTGTAGGAAAGCTAAGAGGAAGCTCTATAACTTTGAGAAGAGCACTAGAGCTGAATCAGATGTCGATTGGGTCATATTAGGCTTGGAATTCAGAACAGAGGTGCTGTCACTGGAACCGCAGTGTGTCGAGCTTAGACACCGCCCTGTGAGGCTTCTTTTGTGTACAATCGCAGTTTTTGCCCCTCACCATTATAAATAGAAGTGGATCCCTAAACCTAAAGTGAACTTTTCAGAAAGAAGACTTTGGAGAGATAAATCACAAGAGAATATGAACACAAATCTCTAGAGGACGGCTACAAAGAGAGGAAGAAATTCTTGAAGGCTTGAAGATCACAATTACCGTAAAAAAAGTTTTGATTTCTCTTCCCTCTAGTTTTTCCCTTTCTTTGAGTTTTTCTTTTCATGAGTTTGTATTCTGATATGGGTTTTTTTTTATTAAACATGAGTAACTAATCCCATAGGTAGGGCTATGAGAGATCTTGTTTTCCTAATTAATTGGTTTTGAATTCAACTTTGATTAAGGTAGTTTCTTTTAGGTCTACTATATTGCTTGTATTCTTGTTAGAACTTGATGACTTTTGGCATGTTTTAATTCATTGTTTGACTGGTGAGCATCCGCATCCAATGAGTGGACTTATATAATAAACCTAGGATTAGATTGGTGAATGACCAAACATCAATTTATTCTATCAATCGAATTAATGATATATTAGTTCATCTCTTGAAGTGGGGCTTAATGCATTCTTAATTAATTCAACTAATTGACCAAATAGGTGATTTAATTTAGGAATAGAATATTGTTTATCCATGATCATTGGGATTCAACAGTAAATAAGAGAATATTTGAAAGATAGATACTTTACATCATAAATGAATGAAAATCAGATTAATTGGATTCAAGTAAACTTTGTGCCCTAGTCTATTTCTAATTAATTATCTCTACATTGTTTGATTCTCTATTGTTCTTCTTTATTTGTTTAAGTGATTTCTCTCTTTACACTTTCGATTGTCTAAATAACCAAAAGTTTAGCGAATCTAGTAATTACTTCCTTTTTCTCGTGGGATTGACAACTAAGGTTCAAGTCCTATATTACTTTGCGATAGAGTGCACTTGCTCTTAGTATATTTTACGCGTATCACATGTCATCATAATAACTCCAACTGCTTTGGGGAAATAAAGTCATAATTGTAAATATCATATAGAAAGGTGACTAAAGCTAAAAAGGATTTCCTTTCTCTTCTAGAGGCAGAAATTCTATTTTTTTTCATTGAACAATAATTCACAATCACCTATTATATATAAATCCAACGCATCACCAATATATCAAACATAAGTCATAACTCATAACTCACTATCACTAGAATGCACACATTCTCTTATAATGCAATTATTCATTATCAACCCATTATTTATATGAATAACATTTTCATATTGTTATGATAGTGTTCAATCATGTGTAAATCTCTTTATAATGCTCATATGTCATCATCTTTCTAGGAATATTCCCAGGAACCCAGTTCTTTATATCATTTAGTAGGGAGCGAATGTTACCTCCTCACACTACTGGTAACCATGGCCACATCTAATGAGGAAACAAATGAGAAGTCTCATATTAGGAATTTAGGATCACCTTTTCCATTGAGATTCATCTCCTGAAATTCATATCTGATAAGGATACTAATGAGAAATCTCATACTATGAATTTAGGATCACCTTCCTTCGTTCATCTCCTGAAATTCACTAGCCAAAAGATTGTGCACATCTTACTAAGGTTACAATACTTTGGGAGTAGCAAGTATGGATCACCTCTATTCAAGGACCTTTCCAATGTATTTTAATTTAAGAACATTCACATCAATCAAATTCTAGCTCAACTTCAACAATTTAAAGGAGCAAATCATCATTCAATATCCATTACTAGGTCAACTTTACTTTTATAAAGGAGCAAAATATTTTCTAGTACATCACATAAGCATAACAAGTGTACAATCTCAATTATCTCATCACATTGACATATCTATTGCACCACCTTATCATTCCACTAAGCTGTCAAGTGCACATTCATAATATAAGTCTCTTAATGTAGTGAACTCATTCAATTCTCTTTATATTGTATAATATGAAACTCCATTTAATCAAAACAGTGGTCTGATAATTAATTATCATGATTTGGTAATTGATTATCAACCACCAATGTTTTTATTTTGTAACAGGATAATCAATTAACACTCTGCTCTAATCAATTATCACTGCCCAACAATGGCATTCTACAAGTCCATAATCGATTACCAACTCTGGCTAATCAATTATAACCAACTAACATGTCATTATAGAAAGGCATAATCGATTAGCACCCTTGGTCTAGTCGATTATGACTTAAAACATAGCATTCTAGAAGTGCATAATTGACGAGCGTCAAACTCAATCAAAATTGTAATCGAGTTATACCTATGGCTTGTAGTATAGGAAATAACACCAGATCGTCTCTCAAGGATTATAAATATAATTTGATCAGATCAAGCCAAAATTGGAGAAGGGATTTGAGAACTCAGAATATGTAAATAACATAATTAAAGTGAGAAATTCACTTAAAAGAGCAATCAATTCAGGAACATATCTGAAATTGAGTTGATTCCATTATAGATCTTTCAACGAACATTTGAAATGCATTTGAATGATTAATTTGGATTTAACCGAGTTCTCTACATTAAATCCAGAATTCATACTAGATAATCATCTAGAATTCAATTAACAATTGACACACAAATTTGAAATTGCACAATTCATATTAGATCTATGTTAATTTGATCTTTGAATTCAATTAACCTAGGCAGAAATCAGAAACCTAACCTTAGTAATTTCGTGATTAATTTAGAATAATCGATCCTAAATCTTATCATATTTCTCAATCTTAAATCAAGTTCCAATCATATCAAACATAAACAGAGTCACCATTCATGCATTCAAGATCAAGAAGAGGAATCCAAATCCAATTCGAACACAAAAACAGAACCAATATCTCAAGAATCCAAACCATAATTTCTTCAAGAACCTCTGAATTAATTACAAAAGTTTAACTCTCCATCGTTATCACCATGAAGGAGCTTGAGGAATAAGGAAGAAGAAGAAGAGAGAAAGATCTAGATCTAGATAGAGAATGAAAAGTGTAGAATGAGAGAGTAGCCTTGGTTCTATACTTCTAACCCCTATAACTACCCCCTAATTTGGCCTTACATCATTAGAACCCTATTAGTTACAAAGTTGGGTCCATTATGAGTAATTAGGCCTAAACCACATGTTAATTGTTGGTCTACAACTT
Source organism: Ormosia semicastrata (assembly GCA_029884595.1). Lineage (NCBI taxonomy): Eukaryota > Viridiplantae > Streptophyta > Magnoliopsida > Fabales > Fabaceae > Ormosia > Ormosia semicastrata. The sequence continues at coordinate 46,922,373 of JAQQTO010000053.1, read as the reverse complement.
AAGTTATGATAAATCATTCTCAAAGGGTCTTTGATTCTGTTGGCTGACTTCAAGGGATGAAAACTTCATTGAAACGTTGTATTTTGGAAAAATGGTCTTCATATGAATTGAATATATATGTCTTATTTTCAAATGCCACTAGTTTTAGGACAATATCATATGTACAGCCCAAGTTATAAATTGATTAGTGTACACTACACTGATTCCAATAATAAAACCTGTGTTCTGACTTCCAGTCCCAATTAGCTCCACTAGATGTCCGAATTAGCCCTGAAGATCTCATGAAAGTTGTAGAGATCTCTCTCATCTTTCCTACAAGATAAGATAAATAATTTTTAAACATTTAAAACTCAAGATATGGTCGAAATACAGAAATAGTGTAAGATCTCAATAAAGCTGGAAAAGATCAATTAAGCCCAATTTGAACCCAAACTTAAAAAATATGACCAAGCTCAATCAATTAAGTACATGGAGAGTATAAATGACTAAAAATGAGAATTTATTAATGTATAAAACATGTGATTATCAATAATCGATTAGCACTCTTGGTCTAATTGATTATTACTCAAAATCATAGTATTCTAGAAGTTGATAATAGATTAGCTCTTTGGCACTAATTGATTATCACCTACGAATACAAAATTTTTAGGTGTGGATAATCGATTATCTGGTGCATTTCAAACTAGAAAACAATTATGTCTTAGCAAAAACTCCATTTCTTTCAATTCATTCTATCACATATCATCAAAACTCAACACACACACACATATTCAAACTAATATCCAAGTGAAAAACCAATAAGAATCAATCTCAAACTAATAAGCTTATATATGTAAATATCTATATAACTTTAAGCTCATCAATCATACACATACAACCAAACCATCTTAGAACAACCATAGAGAATTCTCATTCAATCCATTCATACAAGATTTTTAGATACAAGAATGGACATAAGCAAGGTAGAGATACATAAAACCCCCTACCTAAACTTCTTTGTTAATGATGTTTTATTTATTTTCTTTTTCTTCCTTTATTTCTTCATTTTTCCTTCTTCCTCTTCTTTCTTTTAATTTTTTATGTTCTGTTATTTCTTTTCTTTTCTCTATCTTTTCTCCTTTCCATTTTCTGTTCTTTCTTCTTCTGTAGCCAACGTGAATGAAGAGAAGATGAGAAACAAAGAGTGACAAAGTCAAATACGGTGGAGAAGAAAGTTGTTGGAGTGATAAGGTTGAATTGTGAAGTTTGTTATGTTGTCATTAGTGGGTAAGAGACTTTTATCTCTTAAGGATACTTTGATCTTTCATTGATGAGTTCTCTAACTTTTACAAGTGTTGAGGAAAATTCTAGGATTTCATTCAATTTCTATACTCATCATTTAATTATTATCTTTATACACAATTAATAGCCACTAAGCTATAATACTCTTCTTGTGTGGTTAAAAATACTAAACTAATTCAGTTAATTCTAAAAAATTTACTACATCTCATTCTAAGTATTTGTAACCTAAAAATAAAGTTTTCATGTTTATTTCTATTATTTAAGCAATATATGCTAAGCTCTGAACTACTATGAGTTATTTTTCACATCCGGTATTATAACATTATACTTAGACTAGCTCAAAAAATCACTAAAATTTAACAAGTAACTCATACAAGTGTTATTGAGCTTCTACAATAATAATTTAGACTAATAGGTTAGGGAGGATGTTACACCTAGTGGTGGCTTTTTGGGCTACCACCACCATGAACCACCATGGAACCCTAACCCCCCAAAAACCCACCACTTTCCTTTCTTATTTCATGGTGGCCCTCCATGGCCACCACCACCACTGGCTTGTTGTGGCTTGGTCGCCCTTAAGTGGTGGCCACCACTACTCTAACCATCAAAGTACCCAACCAAACTTCACTTCACCTTAAAAACCTCATCACCAACCTTATGTGGCAGCTAACCGAGGTCATCACCACCAAAACAACCTATCTTTACCACCAATAGATGGTGGTAACTCCATCAAAACCTCCCTCAAACACTAAAACCTCACTTTTTTTCCACAATACAACCACCTAGTGGCCTAGGGAACTCTATGGTCATGGCCAACAATGGCTTCCCTTGGTTGAAAAACTATTTCCCAACCCAACAACTACCATACAACTTTTAATTCAAGATTAGACAATCAGAAATCATGGAGGAAGAGATAGAACCACTCTACCTTTCCTCATATGCTCGTGGTTTAGATGACTTGGTGGCGGTTGGTGGAGGACGAAGGTGCAAAGTGAAGGGGATGATGGTGGAAGCTCAATACCGATGGAGACAAGCATATGTAGCTTCCTTCCTCCTTCCTAGACTGGAAATTTCATCATTCTCTCTCTAGTTCCTTCCTTTTCTCTCTATAATTCTCTCAAGGATGGTGTGTGTGGGTGCAAATGAGAGAGTGATGTGGTTTTATGTGTGTTGAGGAAAAGCCGTGGGTGGTGGGGCAGTACAGAGGGCCTTAGGTGAGTGTGGTGTCGCGAGTTAATGACTTGAGTAGCCATGGGAGCTTGCCTCAGTATCTTAGGCACTAAGCTATCGCTATAAGGTTAGTTTAGGAGCATTTTAGGTTATGATGAGTCCTGGATAGAGTCATAGGTAGAGTTTAACTATCCTAGGGTTCATAATTTTGAACTCGTATACGTCCTAGGTTGCATTAGGATCCTCTATAAGTCCTATGCAAACCCTATAACCTTCATGTATTAACCCTAGTTATGAAAATTGCATTGATGAGTCCTAAGCTCATCATTTTACATGTAATTTGATCATTTAATTATTAAATTACTTTTAGAATCCTCATTATGACTCTAAATTCTCTAAACCAATAAAATTCAAGCTATGTGCTTCCTATTCATGCATGAAACTCTATTGGATTAATTTCTAATCATTACTCTAATATAATATTATTATTATATTTAATTAATCCTTTATTATTATTTTTGAAGCTAATTATTTATTTAATTTATTTGTTAAATCACAAAATAATCCTTAATTAGCTTTTATTTAGTTCTCAATTATTCATAAAAAGCTAATTTATATCTTAATAATTATAATTAATTTTATTTATAATTATTTTAGCCAAAAATTTATTTATTCTTAATTATCTCAAATTTAAATTAATTATTCTAATTAATCCTATGAGATAACTTGCTTGCTATATTATCTGCCTATAGACATATATATCATATATATACATATAAAATCACAATAACAATTGCTAAACAACTTCTATAAGCAAGTTGGAAGGGAAGATATTACACATATAAAGTCTATAACCTGAGAACATTAGTTATTGAAGAAAGTGTGCATGTTGTATTTAATGAAACTAACTCACTAAATGAGAAAAACAAGTATGTAGATCTAGATGAGGAGATGGAAAAACTTTCTCTTAATGAGAAAAGCGAAAAAGATAACAAAAAGAAGCATGGAACAAGTCAGACTAATGAGAAGGATTAATCCAAAAATGAGAAAGTTGAATCAGTAGTAAAGAAAGTTGGGTCAGAAGCTAAGAAAGTTCATAAAACTTCTTACGAATCTTCTCATCAACTTTCTCAACTACTTAAAAGTTGGAAGTTACATCCTTTTCATCTTAAAGAGTTGATTATTGGAGAAGCATTAGCTGGAGTTAAGACTAGGTCATCCTTTAGAAGGCCTGAACATATTAACCTGTTTGCTCCATTCTCTCAAATTGAGCCTAAGAACATTGATGAAACTCTTCAAGAAGAATCCTAGATAGAGGCTATACAAGAAGAACTCAATCAATTTTAGAGAAATAAGGTGTGGACATTGGTGCCTACGCCGAAGGATCACTATCTAGTTGACACAAAGTGGGTTTTCAAAAATAAGCTTGATGATAATGGAAAAGTGGTAAGGAACAAGGTGTAACACCCCAAATTCTGACTATGTTAATAGTAATAGCAGAATTACATTATTTTACATTTTCTGTGTGTTATAAAAATAATCTGTCTGTTCTGAGATCATTTTTGATCATTTTGTGTGATTTGCTTTGAGTCGAGAAAATAATAATTTTCTTGACCAGAAAAATCTTATTTTAATTAATTGGAGCTGGGGGATCTTACTAAACCCAATTCTGATTAATATATATATTAATCTTATAATTTTTAGGATTTAATCGTGTAATAAAATAATTTTATATTATTATAATATTATTTTATTCAACAGTATCTACTGTCTCAAAAACAGTAGAAAAATTGTTTGTGGACCTAAAAAAGTTTGTGGGGCCCATGTTTAGTGTAGCAGTCAACGATTCTGACTAAACAGAATTCTGAACCAATAAGAATCAGTCAAAATAGGTGGCTTGACTTTTTAAACCAATAGGAAGGAGTCAAACAAAGGAGCATAGACTTCAATATGGAACCTTGGATAAAAAGCATGATTTAGATGCTTTTGATCATAACCGTTGATTCGATCAATGGTGTAAAACGAATCCTGATAAAATCTCTAAGTAATATCCACTGTAAATGAGATCAATGGATAGAAAACCAAGTTGATTTGAATGGCTAAGATGAAGTCAACAACAGTGGCTTGAATTTGATTAGTAACTAATTAAACGTAATTTGATTAATCTAATGGCCTAATTAATAAGCTAAGTAAACTAGCTTTTTTTTTAAGTAAAAGAATGCCTCATTAAAACCTTATGATGCAAAACCCTCCTTAGGGATAAAAGCATCACAAGGAGAAAGAGTGCCAATCATATTATTAATAAAAAAAATTAAAAAATACAAGAGAGAAAAGGAAGAAAGACTCATGAGGAGGCATTAACCTGACCCATGACAGTATCATCTAAACCTGTAGGAAGGAAGACTATACCTATTCCTATTGAAATCCTCCCAGATAAAAGAGGGAATAGAGTCCCACCAAACAAATTCACTCACATGCATCCCATGAGACGCTAGTTTATTCGCATAGGTGTTGGCCTCTCTATAGATATGTGTAACTGTGAAATTCATGCTATTGACCATCCTGAGGCAGTTATGCCATCTATTTCTTATCCTCCAAGGCACTTCGGCTTTGCTCTTAAAAGTTGTCACCACAAGATTAGAATCATATTCAAGCCATAAGTCCCTCCAACCACGTAAATAGGCTTGCTCAATGGCAATGATGGCTCCCATTAGCTCAGCCACAAAGGTTGACCTAACTCCCAGGTTGCAAGCAAAGGCCCCAAGAGCTGCACCTCTATAGCCTCTGAAAATTCCCCCACAAGAAGACCAGCCCGGATTACCGCGAAAAGCACTATCCGAGTTGCACTTAACCCAATTGCAAGGAGGAGATGTCCAAATTACCTCAGTGATCTTAGGAGCTTTTCGAGTATGACCAGAAATATTAAAGGCTTTTAATATGGTGAATTCATTAATAGATGAAGACATATAGCCTTTAGAAGACGTGCCAGACAGATGCACAGCAGCAACGATATTGGCAGTACAGGAACTAATAGTGATTGACTTGTTGTCAAACCTCAACTTATTCCTACAGTGCCAAATCATGTAGATAGTGTTGATGACAGCAGCTAGGACAGTGTCCCTAATTTAGGAGCCCCAGTCTCTAGTGCAAACTTTAAGCAGACTGCTTACTGAGGACAGATCCAGGGCACAATCAACAATTCCTTCGAGCCAACTCCAAAGACATCTAGCAAAAGAACAGTCAAGAAATAAGTGATTAATAGTCTCAGAACTATGACCACAGAGACTGCACCTTGAGGCCAAGAGGCATCCTCTAGCTTGCAGCTTCTCATCAGTAGGAACCCTGTGGAGGAGCAATCTCCAGAGAAGGAAAGATTTAGAGGGTGGTATGCAAGGCCTCCAAATCAGCTTGCACCAGTGCAAAAATAATGAAATGATATGCCACTTTCAAGGGCAGAGTTCCTGAGTCTGATCTAGACTAAGCTAGGACATCCTGCTGAGCAGAAATAGGAATAGCAACTTTAGAAATTATCTCTGCAATGCCAGGAAAATGAGAGGTGAATTCTGAAGGCAGGCTCCAAGAATTATTACTGATGTAGGAGCTGAGAGTAGATTCAAACTGATGCAGGACTGAATTGGGCAGGTTTATCATGTCAGCAATAGCAGGGTGATCAGGCAGCCAACTATCTGACCAAAAATTTATGCTTTTCCCATCTCCAAGCACCCATTTAGAGTTATCAATGACAGTTTGCAGATGAGGCTTAATGGTACTCCAAATAGCCGATCTGATAAAATGCGACCTGGGGGCACCATTTTTGAAGAATCTGGCTTTTAAGAAATCTGGACCTTGGCTTCTTGAGGTCACGATATTCCAGCAAAGCTTGATAACAGCAGCTTCATCAATGTCCGTGATTGATCTCAAATCGAGGCCACCCTCATCAAACGGGGAGTAGACCGAGTGCCAAGCCACTGTGACTAACTTTCTCGCAGTTAAGTCCCTAGACCAAATAAAATTCTTGATCCAGCCATCAATCATTTTCATCAATCCTTTTGGCCAGGTGTAACAATGAAAAAAGTAGACAATCATACCATGAATAATAGATTTGACTTATTGGACTCTACCCATGATGGAAAGGAGAGCACCTTTCCAACTAGCTAGCTTGCTTTTAATCTTATCTGCAATGAGCTGGAGGTGAGTCTTCCTTGGGATTCCCTTGAAGATAGGGACCCCTAGATAGACAAAAGGAAGTCTACCAGCAGAAAAACCCAATATGGAAGCAATCCTACTAACTTTCCAATCAGGCATAGCTCCAGCAAAGAATTTACTTTTACTCGGATTGATAACCTGGCCTGAAGCCTCTTCATAATCCTTGAACAGCTTTTTTAGATTATGCAAGTTCCTACGCGTCCCTCTACAAAAAGTCATAATGTCATCAGCAAACAAAACATGGCTAGGAGTATTAAAACCTGTAGGGCCTGCCATAGGGAGTAAGGAACCATCCTGGATTAATTTGGAGATACCTCTGCTAAGAGCCTCCTCAGCAATACAGAAGAGAATAGGGGAGAGGGGGTCTCCTTGCCTTACCCCCCTCTTGCACTGAAAGAAACCACATGACTTACCATTAACAGCAACTGAAAGTTTTGCTGACTGAAGAATAGTTGTAATCCATTTGCAGAAGGTATCATGAAAACCAAAGGAAGAGAGGACTTTTAGCAAGAAAGTCCAATCCACAGTGTCAAAAGCCTTCCTTACATCAATCTTGATGGCTAAATTACCCCCAAAAATCTTTTTGTCCAACATGTTAATAGCTTCTGAGGTGATACAAATGTCGTCCTGGATTTGTCTAGACCTAATGAAGCCTCTCTGATTTTCTGAAATAATTCTCGGAGCAATAGAGGCAAGCCTTTCAGCAAGGACCTTGGTTATGATCTTGAACTGAAAATTAGCAAGGGCAATAGGTCTAAAGTAATATTAATTAGTTATAATTTAATTATTAATTTTTTGATTTGTCTAAGTAAACTAGCTTAATTATTAATTAGTTATAATTTAATTCTTAATTAGATATCCTAATTTTAATTAGAGATTATAATATATGAAATAATATGTTTAATTAATTAGTTATATAGTTAGAATGTTAATTAAGATTGATTAGAAAATTTAACCTAACTAATTACCTAATTAATTAGCATGCAATTAGGTGTAAATTGAAAACAATTAAGCCCCTAAAACCCCAAAGTGTCCCACGGTTTTCAGCAGCCTTGGGGAGGCATCTACATGGTTCTTGAACCATCCATAATAGCCATGCAAGTCAAATTGATGACCTATGCCATGTGCTACTCCATGTGCACTCAAAATGAGATATTTTCTTCATACGAATCTCTTAATTTTCCCTACCCCTTTCACAGCAGCAGCCCACCCATATTCACTCTCACAATTTCATTTTCTCTTTCATCAAAAAGTTTACAACACTTTCTCTCAAAAATCCCAAGAACCTAAGCACCATTTTTCCTTCCTTTTCTCTCCATTGGTTCGGCCAAGCACCCTACAAACATCATCCATCACCTATAATTTTCACTCTCACCATTTTTTAAAGCTAAACAACATTCTAAACACTTTCCATTTAGAAAGTTTTCCCAAAATCACATCCTAAGTGCTTCAAAATCCCACTTCTACCTTACTTCCCTAGAGGTAAACTTTGGTTTCTATAGTTTAAATTCTTGTTTATGATTTTCTAAGCCATGTTTGTTCCATGGTTTGTTACTATTAAGCTTTGTTTGTGATTTTACTAATTGTTTTAGAATTGTTAGCAATTGTTTATGGCTTGTACGAAAACAAGGAGAAGGAGAGGAGCTTGAAAAGCTTGTCTTCAAGAGGTAAGAGGGAGATTTAATCTCACCAACCAAGTTTTGGTGGTGTGAGGATGATTTTGTACGATGAAAAATTCATAAGGGTTCTTCACCGATTATTTGATGTGCTTTGATTGTGGTTGTGTTGTGTATGGTTTTGTTTCTATGCTTGCATGTGTGATAAAATGCTTAAAGCTTTGATATTATGTGTGTATGTGTAATTATGAAAGCATGAGAATGTATGTGTAAATTAGGATGTGAACAACATGATGAATCGATTGTATGAATACTCCAAAGAGTACTGAGGCTCACGGCCATACCATGGAAAAAAGACCAAAGTCTTTACACTGATGAATTAAAATGAGAACTGAGCAATTTAAATGAGTTTGGAAAAAAATTGAGTATGGAAAAGTAAAATAATTTTTGTAAGAATTAAAGAAAAGAAATAACAATTTTTGAGAAACAATACAATTACTGACTTTTTAGAGGGGTTATACTACAAATTTTTATAAAAGAAGGACTAAATTATAAATAGTATGTAAATAAAGGGCCATTGTATAAATACTTATTTTTAGAGGGTCATATTACAAATATTTTTTTTTTCAAGGGGTCAAATTATAAATATTTTATAAAAGAGGGATAATTTTGTAAATATAAATTTTATGAGGGACTATTTCATAAATATTAATTTTTGAGGGACTATTTTGCAAATATGAATTTTATGAGAGGCTATTTCATAAATATGAGTTTTTGAGGGACTAGTGTGCAAATATGGAAAATAAAGCTAATTTTAGTATTAAAATGAGAAAAATAGTATTTTTTATTTTAAAACGTAAGAAAAATATTTACGCGATTTGAAAACAATGAAAAATCGCTACACGATTTGAAAAGGCGACAGAATTGAGTCATGATTGAGAAAATACGAAAATATGACTACGCGATTAAAATACAGTAATAATACTGTTAGATTATTATGTGGATCCCGAATGTGTTATATAAATTGGAAATGTGAATATTGCATAGTACATGCATTGGAAAGGTCCGATGAACTGTATGAGGCTAGTTGCCTAGGAGAGACTACACATCCTGAGTGGGTGCGATATGCGTAGTGTAAGTCACTAGTTGACTTTGGGGGCATTGGGGTGCGGGTTGCCTACAATGGGCAGTTGATAGCTCTTCTGTGCCGTAGGTTAGACCGACGCAACACACCAATGATCCTAACCGAGACACTATCCTTAATCAAGATCTGATAAAGACTGTCGTGTATATGCTGGATGTGCAAGATCGAGCACGTGGTCCGAGGTATGTTGGTACTGACAATTCTTTTCGATCACTCTCTTCGACCTGAGTTTTAGCTCCATGAAGTAGGAAATTGAGTCTGTGTGCATACATATAATGCTAGAGGGTACTATCGTAATTTTTGTTTATGATAACTGAGTTATTGGTTATTTGATTATTGATAATGGCATGATTGTAATTATTTTGTATTACATGTTTTGTGATGATAATGATGTTAGTGGCATAACTGTAATTATGGTATGATAGTTGTATGAAATATTGTATGTGTTTATCTTCATTGCTATCATACTGGTATTGGCATAGGTGATCTCACCTCTTTGTATGTATGTTATGTATTATATTTATATTTGTTAAGACGTCGAGCAAGAGATAGAGCGAGAAGCTGAGGAGGAGCAGATTCCTCTTGAGGACGTCGAGTTTTAAAGAGATGGAGATGCCTAGTTTCCTTGGCTACCTGAAGCTAACATTTATTGGAGGAGATGAGGCATGGACTATAGATTTAGAGAGAGAGAGAGTATATATTATATGGGAGACCTAAATATTAGACTGAGTAGGCAACATTTAGGACACCCTTACTTTTTTTGTCAATGTTTATGTACAACTAGAGTTCCCAATATCCATTAGGCAGTATTAGGGGGCTTACTATCGTACTCCCAGTGCGATTAGTATTGTGTCGTCTGCTCGGACACCTGTCCGTAGGATCTACACTCATGATGATGGATTCTGTATCTTTGAGGAATCGAGGAGGACTCGTCTGAGGGTTCTGCTGTCTAGTAGGACTTGGGCAATATGTTAGTTTTAAATTAAAGTTTAAATATTTTGGAAGTCTAGTTTGTAAAATATTTAAGTATTGTCGCGACCGTAAAATTAATCGCGGCGAAATAGCAACTTAAATTAAATTATTTTAATTTTAAGAGTCGCCACCAATTTTATTTGAATTTGAAAAAATTGGAAAACCTTTTATTTGGAAATGGTCTTTGGAACCAGATTGGATTCGGGAGTCGGTTATGCTTAGGGAAGGGTGGAAACTTAATCCCACTGCACCCCTAACGCACCCGTCCTAAGACGGTACCTTAGATTAATTGTGCAAATTATTAACAATCCTTGAAAATATTTATTTTACCCCCTTTTGCAAACATTGTAACTAAAAAAACGAAACCACAAAATTGTGAAAATTTAAATTTGGCTTGACGGAATATGATTCCCGCTTCTACGTATCCTCAAGTGCAATGAGGAATTCAAAGTCACGTAGTTCTTTTATAAAATAAGTGTGGGTTGGTTGATTTTATTTAAAATGATTTTTTGGAATTTGAATTAACAAGCCGTCGCGGCTCGGTTATTCAAATTAAGGATTAAATAGGTGAAGCTCGCGTCACGCTAGAGACGTCACCCATTGATTATCGAGTTTGTTACTAAATTTTTATTTAAGATTGTAAATCATCAAGTCGTCGCACTCGGATGTTTACAAAATATAAGGGTTAGCAAGTCACGTCGCAACTCGTGGTAACCCATTTTTATTCCTTTTTAAAAAATTTTAATTATTTCTTTATTTTATTATTATTATTTTTTTTAAACCTTTTTTACCCTTCTCCTTCTTATCAAAATGCATCATTATGGACAGCAGTCCACGTGATTCAACCTCACACACCCAAAAGACAATCACAATTCAATTTAAAGAGATAAAAAATTTGGAGAATTTGACAACACTAACAGCACGCACCAGGGGACGTTTGGGGAGGGGTTTGGACCCTGAGATTCGACGGTCGGGAGGCTGACTTCTGATGTTCGACGGTCGGGAATTGCCTCTGAAGGTCGAGAACTAGTTTCTGTGGTCCGACGGTCGAGAGCTGGCCTCTGAGGTTCGACGGTCGGGAATTGCCTCTGACGGTCGAGAACTGGTTCCTGTGGTCCGACGGTCGAGAACTGGCCTCTGAGGTTCGACGGTCGGTGGAAAAATGGATTTATTTGGGTTTGGAAGGTTGAAGGTCGATGAGGAGTGTAGGCTGTGTGTTTCGACGGTCGAGTGAAGGGATGGATTCGACAGAATTTGGATGGGTTGTCAGTGAGGAGTTCGACGGTCGGTGAAGGGCGACCTAGCTGAGGTTCGACGGTCAAATTGGAGAATGTAGGTGTTTTTGCTTTTGGGGTCCGACGGTCGAATGTGATGGAGTTTAGTTAATGGTGTGAAGGTTTGGATGGCTCGTCGGTGAGAGGGTAGTAGTATGTGTGGTTCGACGGTCGGTTGAAAGGCCGATGGATCCGACGGTCGAGTGAGGGGATGGAGTTTGGTTGATGGCGATGGAGGTTTGGATGGCTCGTCGGTGAGAGGAGTGGAGCCGGGGTTTTGAGTTCGACGGTTGTGAGGGGTAAGGTTTAGAGGTTTGGGAGATAGGTGATGTGGTTTGTGGGAATCTCGACGGTCGGTTGGGAAGGATTTGGGGTTCGACGGTCGTGAGGAGGAAGGTTTGGAAGTTTGGGAGATAGGTGATGTCACGTAATGGATGGTTAGAGGATGGTGGTGGGGATTCGACAGTCGGTGAAAGTCGCAATGGTATGGTTCGACGGTCGAATGAGAAGAGGGATTCAGGAGTTCGACGGTCGGTTGGTTGAAGGGAAGGGTCTTACCTCTGGGGTTTCGACAGTCGGTGAGGGTGTCGGAGAGATGGTCGGTGAGATGATGGTAACTGTACGGTCCGACGGTCGGATGAGAGAATGGATTCGACGCGTCTGGTTTCTCGTTCTTGGGTGGTTCTGTAGTCTGACGGTCGGATGATGAGAGGACAGATTCGACGGTCGGTTTTGGTTCTTGGGTGGTTCTGTGTCGAATAGGATGGAGTTTGAGGGGTCCGACGGTCGGTTGGTGGGGAGATGAAAAAGTTATGAAGGTTGGATGCCAAGGAAGCTTGCTGCCGTGGATGGTAGTTTTAGGCTGATGGTAGGTGAAGGAGAGGAAGATGAATCTTGGTAATGAAGATGAAGGGGAATGGATAAACTCGTCGGTATTAGTGCAGAATGCTCACCGTTGAAGCTTAGAGAGAAGGTGATGATGAGTTGATTAGGTTGGTCTGCTTCTGTGCTGGTGAAGGTTGGTCTTTGAAAGTTTTTCTATCAGCCTCTGATGGATCGATCCCCCCCAAGGTCTTGAAGTTGGTCCTCTCTTATTAGTTGCTAGCAGCCAGGTGATAATGGAGTGGTTGAATCAGTGAGGGAGTAGGTGCAATTAGTGAGGGAATCTCTTTGTTCAGTAGTGCAAGTGGAAAACTAAATGGGGAGCAAAAACTGTGCACTGTGAAAAAAGAGAATGGGAGGCAAACGTGCTTGTCCCCTGCTGCAATGGTGATGCTGCATGGCTAAAGAAAAAAATGATTTTTATCCCAACGAAAAACAAATCTTTTTTTATTATTATTATTTTTTATTATTTTCTTTTTTTTTTCATTTTTTTTTACTTTTTTTTTATTTTTCATTTTCTATTATATTTTGGGCTTATGTATTTGGGTTTAAAAGATGGGTTAAAAACAAAAATCTTTTTTCTTTTGATTTTTTTATTTTTCTCTTTTTTGTTTCCTTTTTTATTATTTTCTTTTAGTCCCACAAAATTGGGTGTTCACATTGTCTCTTTACTTGTTTCTTATTAGATAAAAAGGAAAATTGTGTTTTTTCATTTTATCGTCGTAAGAAAACGAGTAAAGAAATGAACTCCAATTTTGTCCAGAATGCATGAAAGGATAAATGCAAAACAAAGTAAAAACAATGAAAAGAAATTGAATGCATGGAGCCGATGCGCTCAACAACGTAAAGTAAAAAAATGGGCGACCGAGTCCCTAATTTTAAAGACAATGGGCTTGGCCCAAAATTTAAAAGACAAGTGGGCTTGGCCCAAAATTTAAGAAGACAATGGCTTGGCCTAATTTAAAAACAGTGGGCTTGGCCTGCATTTGAAAAACAATGGGCTTGGCCCAGAATTTGAAAGACACATGGGCTTGGCCCAGACTTTTAAAAGACAATGGGCTTGGCCCAGAATTTAAAAGACAATGGCTTGGCCTGAAATTTAAAACAATGGGCTTGGCCCAAAATTTAAAAGACAATGGGCTTGGCCCGAATTTAAAGACATGGGCTTGGCAGGAATTTAAAAAAACATGGCTTGGCCCTAATTTAAAGACAAGATGGGCTTGGCCCAAAATTTAAAAGACAAAGTGGGCTTGGCGAATTTAAAAGACAAGGCTTGGCCTAATTTGAAAGACAAGGGGCTTGGCCGTAATTTGAAAAACAATGGGCTTGGCCCTAATTTAAAACAATGGGCTTGGCCCTAATTTAAAAACAATGGCTTGGCCCAACTTTAAAACAATGGGCTTGGCCCCGAAATTTGAAAGACAAGTGGGCTTGGCCCAAATTTGAAAGACAATGGGCTTGGCCTGAAATTTGAAAAACAATGGGCTTGGCCCGAAATTTAAAAAGACAAGGCTTGGCCCAAAATTTAAAGGACAATGGGCTTGGCCCGAATTTAAAAAACAGTGGGCTTGGCCCAAAATTTAAAAGACAATGGGCTTGGCCCAAATTTAAAACGAAAGGCTTGGCCCAATTTAAAGGACAATGGGCTTGGCCCTAATTTAAAAAAGACAAAGGGCTTGGCCCAAAAATTTAAAAGGCATTGGGCATCCGACGTCCAAATTTAAAAGACAAGGTATAAGCATTTTGATCAAAAAGATTTTTTTTCTCTTTTTTTTTTTTCATTTTTCTCATTTTCTTTTCTTTGTTTTTCCTTTACTTTTCTCTCCTTTTCTCTTTTTTCTTTTTCTTTTTTTTTTTCTTTCTTTTTTTCTTTCTCTTTTTCTTCTTTTTTTTTTTTTTTTTTCTTTTTTTTTTTTTTTTTTTTTTTATTTTCTTTTCTAATTTTAAAAAACAATGGGCAATCTGCGTCCCTAATTTTAAAGGACAATGGGCAATCGAGTCCCGAAATTTAAATGACAATGGGCACTTGAGTCCCGAAATGACAATGGGCCACCGAGTCCCGAATTTTAAAAGACAATGGGCAACTGAGTCTCGAAATTTAAAAGACAATGGGCAACTGAGTCCCGAAATTTAAATGACAATGGGCCACTGAGTCCCGGAATTTAAAAGACAATGGGCAACTGAGTCCCAGAATTTAAATGACAATGAGATAAGCATCTTGATCAAAAAGATTTTTTTTTTCTCATTTTCTTTTCTTTCTTTTTTTTCTTTCTTTTTTTTCTTTCTCTTTATTTTTTCTTTCTTTTTATTTTTTCTTATTTTCAAAATTTTATTTGAAAAACATTTGAACCAAGGACGACTTTGGAAAGCTTTGACCACTCAAACTTTATTCACATGCCTTTCTTCCTTAGACCCTTCGGTTCTTTCCTTCTTCTTCTCCTTTCCTTCTTTTTTCTTTGTTTTTCACTTTCAACTCTCCTTTCAAGAAATGGGATGAACCATTGTATTGACTGATTCCTTGAGAGAAAATTTTGCCCCAGTGTTTAACCTTGTCTTTCATTTAGTTGATTCCCTACAACTGCTTGATAACTCAGTCCTTGTCTGCGTTGCTACTTCCTTCAACACAGCTTCTCCTTAATCCTTCAAAATTTTTTTTTTTTGCCCCAGTATGGCCAACTAAATGCAAACAAAACTGCCCCTGTGTAGCTGATCACACGCAATTCAAAATTGCCCCAGTTTGGGTGCACCTTTCAGGTGTGTTTCAGGCCAACTTCCTCTCGAGATTTTGCCCATTCATTTGCCCTAACTTTTGTTTACACCGACCCTTCAGTGTTTTCAGACTAACGGGCTCTTTTTCATTTTATTTTTTTTTTTTTTTCAACTTTTGTTTAGGCCGCCCTTTCAGGTTTTCGAGCTTTTTCTTTTCTTTTGTTTTTTTTTTTTTTTTTGCTTGGGTACCTCCTCTTCCATCAATTGGGATTGCCAAGATCTCTTCGATCTGAATTGGTCAATAAGAAATTACCATTAGATGGTCAAATCATGGTGTTGTACTCATGGTCACTTTACTTGAAGCATTATGTCACAGACACTCATGAATTCAAAAAGTACAACAGGAAAGAAACGAACAATTTCCAGATTGTTCTTAGAAGTTTGACTACAGAAAGGATATTATTTACAACGGTTAAAGACACAAGAAAATCAAAAGATTTTTTTTTTCGCTTGAGTCAAGATCCGACAACTGGACATCATTAATTATCAAACACCCCCCACACTTACTCTTTTGCACGTCCTCGGGCAAAATAGAAAAAGAACTGACTCAAAAGTTAAACACTCTAAAAGACTCAATTTCTAATAATATTTAAGAATGAAGATCAATTAATAATTCAAGTAATCAAACATTCATGAGGCAACACATCTTCACATCTCAAATCAACAAGCAAGGATACTTCAATTGAAAAACATGAGTAAAGAATGATAGATCCTCACAGAATTTACTCTCAATCTCTCAAGTGTTTAAAAGGTAGGTGTTTCACTCAATTCGACCCATGAAAATTTCACTACCATATGCTTGCTTATTTTCTACTTCTCCACTACTCAAAACACATGTATACACAAATCATGAGGACTTTATTCAAGGTTATAATGGGGTCAAGGTAAAGGTGGAAGTAATATGGATATGTCAAGTTAAATACCAAAGAGAATAAAAGAGCATTATGATACGATCAGTGGAGAAGATGTTTGAGAACATTCAGTCTAACTTTCCCACGATTTTCTTAGTTTTTTCTCATACGTAACAATGACCAATATCTAACTAATGTTTTGTTAAAGATCAATTGGTAGATTGAATTCCTTTAGGCTTGAACATTCTCCTTCTATTCCCGTTATTTCCAATCATCCACCCTCATTCTAGGTATGAATATATCACATGGTGCATTCTTTTGATTGTAGCAATAATCACTTTTTTTTTTTTTTTTATAGAAACATATTTTCTTTTTCCCTTTTTTTTTTCTTTTTCTTTCTTTTTTTTTTTTTTATATAACCAATCTGCACATGCACCCCACACTTTGTTCAAGGACTCATCAAATAACAAAGTCAATGCTCTCTTATTCCCTAAGGTCGGGTTAGAACATGATTTTTCATTTAAGGCACGTAATGAGTTAGAAACAAAGAATGGTCAAATAAGCTCAAAGGGGTTAAGCAAAGGAAAATATGCAAGGTTGGCTATTTGGCTAAACTGGCTAAGAAAGAGGGCCTCAATCATGTTCATGCATGCAAGTGAAACGTAGCCTCAAAAAGAATCAAAGCAAGTTCTAGAGTGATCATTATCATGAGTGAAAATCACACAAGAAAGAAGAGAATGGCATAGATGTTGAATCCATCCATTAGGCTCAAGATCTCACAAGATATAGTTCTATCATTCTCACCCACCAATTCAACATCCATAACCAAACATATGATTTTTAAGAAAGAAGACAATTTACTCAATCATGCAAATTTTCCTGAATTTCAATTGCTACTTCCACACAAACTAATTATCTACCCCAACTAAAATGCGTCTCAAGAGTAAAATTTACTCCCTACTCTGCCATCCTTAACTGGTTTAGAAAATTACTGACAAACATATAAACATATTAATACATGCACACACCTTTTTTTTTTTTTTTTTTGTTTGTTTTTTTTTTTTTTTTTTTTTATATTTAGGCACACAACGATCCTTCCCCCCAACCAGATCATAACATTGTCCTCAATGTGAAAGAGAGATATAGAAAAGAGCAAAACAACCTGATAAGAAGTGAATCAACGCCCAGTAGAAAAGACGCACAATACACACACCTTTTTTGTTTTTGTTGTTTTTTTTTGTTTTTTTTTTATATATTTAGGCACACAACGATCCTTCCCCCCAACCAGATCATAACATTGTCCTCAATGTGAGAGAGAGATATAGAAAAGAGCAAAACAACCTGATAAGAAGTGAATCAACGCCCAGTAGAAAAGAAGCACACAGTCAGTGCTGCATCGGACCCTGATAAGAAGTGAATAGAATTTTAGTACTTCCACAATTTAATACTAATTACTACCCTACTACTCCTTACTCTGCCACCAATTGAGATGCGTCTCAAGATAAAAATTACTCCTTACTCTGCCATCCCTATTTACTTTTGTTGTTAATTGATGACAAACACAACAAACATATTAACAAACACACTTTTTGAATTTTTTTGGTTTTTTTTTGTTTTTTTTTGTTTGTTTTTTTTTCTTTACACAACCATCCTTCCCCCCAACCAGATCATAACATTGTCCTTAATGTTAAAATATAGATGAGTAAAGGATAGAATTACCTGCTGGAGAAAGCGGACACAAATTTAAATAGAAACAAAGTACAATAAAATCAAATCGATTAAAGAGAAAGTGTCAGATCTGGCTTTCTTTTCTTGTTATTTCCTTCGCTGCTTCCTATTGACCAATCTATCTGAGCCAATACCTTATCAGGTACATACTCAAAAGCTTCCAATTTATCAATGAGCTCATCAATAGTGGAGGCAGAGATAAGAAGTTGTCTTGCCTGAAGGAGTGATAAATTTACTTCCACAAATTTTGTCAAGAAAAAATAACAAAAGGTCAAAGAAATTATTAACATTCAACAGACCAATGGGTTTATGGTGGATGTTCAGTTCAGCCCAAGAGACAATTTGAAAAATTTCTTCCAAAGTACCAAAACCACCTGGTAAGACAAGAAATGCATCGAATTGTCACCATTATTTTCATGCGTCCATGCATGGATGTTACCTGAATTTCTTCTCCAACCGTCTTGCCGGTGATGTTACTTTCACTAAAGGTTTAGGAATAACACCTAAAACCCGATCGCCTCCTATAAGAGCAAAGACAAGTGAAACAGCCCCATTAACCCACGACAACCTCCCCATATACAAGATGAATATTCCTTGCAAAGCAAGTGATCGACCAAGAGCGCTAGCTGCGTTTACAAACTCTAATCCCTTCCCATAACTCGACCCACAAAAAACACAGACATTTTTTAGGTTACGAATAGCAGGCCCCATTCTATACCCTTCTTCTCTTTGAGTGCTTCTGAGTTGAAGATGAAGGAGAAAATGGAGTGTTTAAATAAGAGAAAGAATGGAAAGGGAAATAATTGCACCTAGAAAGGTAGGTCGGCTGTTGTCAGAAAAGGTTGAACATAAAAAACATAAAATCTTTTTTTTTGTGTTTTTTTTTAACTTTTTTTTAACTCTTTTTTTTTTTAAGAAAATTATCAGGGTAAAGAAGTCTAGAAACCCCCGAAGGATCCCATCCAAAAGATCGTCTGTCCAAAACCAAAATTCAACAAAATCATACAAAGATAACAAATGATTACATACCTTTATGTACAGGTTTCATGGCAGATCTTTATATCGTCATGAGTGCAGGAATACCAAGACGGCTCACCAATGACTGGGCATTCTTCTCCCTCCCGCTTGTGGGATATTTTGGATTGAGCTACGATGCCACTAATTAAAGTGCGTAAATCGACACCTACCACCAACGACCACACGCCAAGTGAGAGGTCGCCGAAGAGCCCATGGCATTAAATCACAGATTCACTCGGAGGCATTGTCACGCGAGAATGCAAACACGGACGCTTCTTTCTCGTCCATCAACAAGCGAGAGCCTTTGGTTAAAACTGGAATGCTTGCGCAGCTCTCTCTGCAGAGCATGGCACACGAACCTTATTTACCGACCGGCGTGCGAAGGTCCACCCAAGTCAATGACGGATCGCCACTCCACTGGCAGGGGCTCCTAATCTAATTAAAGACCAAGTACAACCGAAGTTTCGCCCTTTTTTTTTCTTTCGTTTTTTTTTCTCTCTTTTTTTTTTTCTTTTGAAAGATAATATATACATGCTGTTGTGATTGTGGCTCACATCTTCCTCTCGGTTTCACGTCCGAAACGGCTTAAACGCCTTCTATGAGTCGAGGATAAGCTTCCCATCTAATTTTCTTATAAATTGGCAAACAGGGTCTTTTTGAGTCGATTCCCAAGATGTAACGCTCTTGCTCGTCCTTGAAGAGATTCCACAAACTAAGAAGTTCACGCCGCACAACTCCACAAGAATGCGTCTCAAGAGTCAATAAGATATTATCTAATGACTCCTTACTCACCCATTCTTGATGAAGAATATTTTATCTTCTCTATTTACAGAAACCATCCCCAAAGAGTGACATCGCGTGTTGCAATTCCATCGTGCACACTTGTAACAAACTTTCATTCTTTTTGCTCTTCTCCTTTTTGAAAATGAACTTTTACCGAGACCAGGCATGTATGGGACAAATGAATCTGAAGATTCACCAGCTAAACGAACCTTTGCTTCGATTATCCAGCGTATATCTTCTGGGATGCCCTTATACATTAACAATCTCAGTCTCTCACACCTAGCTTCATAGACTTTTGTTAGAGCATTTAAAGGGAGAGAAGGAAAATATTTTCTTAGATTTGAGAGAATGACATCCATTTTGAAAGGAGAAGAAATCAGTTATTATGGGAAACTGAAAAACAAACCGACTTGAGAGTCAATGAGTACCGTTATCCGCCACTTAACCGGCAACACAAAGAACTCAAGAACTTGGTTTTCCAGGAATGGCTGAGTCTTTGGTCATTAACTTTAAGCGCATTACCATTTCTAGGATCCTCAATATCTATGGCCCTACGTGTTTGACAACCAAAGAACCGCACCACCTAGATCTCAATTTTTCCAAGGGGTAGGCGCAGACGATAATCTCAAAGCAGAACTTTATTGACCAATTTCCGCAGCTTTTGCAAAAGGTGTAACAGACCTTGAATAAAGAAAGCCAATAAAATCCATACTGCAAGATTTTCGCAGTTGTTGTCGCTGAAAAAAAATGACCTCCACATGCTTCCGATAAAATTTGATGGCACTTCCTGCCTCATTGTCGGGTACACAGCTGTCTTTTTTTTTCTTCTTTTTTTTTTTTATTCATAACGCGGATGGAGAAGACGGTAACATCATACAAGGAATGTCATGCATAAAATGAGATGAATGAAATGAGAACATTTTCTTTTCAAATGCATGGAATGAAATGCATGATTTATTTATTATTATTATTTTTTTATATATTTTTTAGAATGCTAAAGATGTCATGCATGAAAATTTTTTTTTATGAGAATGCCTGATTTATTTTTTTATTATTTTTTTTAAACGCTAAGGATGGCATGAAAAT
This sequence comes from Ormosia semicastrata, assembly GCA_029884595.1. Taxonomy (NCBI): domain Eukaryota; kingdom Viridiplantae; phylum Streptophyta; class Magnoliopsida; order Fabales; family Fabaceae; genus Ormosia; species Ormosia semicastrata. The sequence goes on along the minus strand of JAQQTO010000053.1, from coordinate 46,901,594 downwards.
GCATGATTTTTTTAGAATGCTTGGAGCGTCATGAAAATGCATGATTTTTTTTTTGAATGCTAGGAATGCATGATTTTCTTTATGCAATGTCATGAAAATGCAAGTTTTTTTTTTTTTTTTTTTTTTTTTTTGAGGTTATAAAAATGCAAGATGATTTTTTTTTTTTTAAGAATGTAAGAAAATGTATTTTTAAAGTTTTTTTTTTTTTTTTAAGAATGTAAGAAAATGTATTTTTTTTTAGTTTTTTTTTTTTTTAAGAATGGATGGCATGAGGAAAGAAGAAATACGCTCCCTTTGTGTCCTAATGAGGTTGTCTTAAACTTGGGACTCTCTATCCTAAAGATCTAAGAGTTTTTTCTGGTTCGTGATAACTTCCATAGGGTGGCTCTTCTATTTTAGAGGTCTCTAGAGCCAAGTCCTATTTCAGAATGTTGACCACGAAATAGTGGGTAAACCAACTACGTGTGGGACATTCATGAAAAAGGCGCACTCTAGATGAGGTTTTCGCGATAACCAAACAGGATGTACATCCAAAATGGCTACCACTACGCAACCTCTACCTAACTTAAGATTCACTCAGACCCGGGTATAGGGCCTCACTCGAATGTGTGTGATAAACATGTAGGTGTAGTGTGTGTGTGAGGGAGCATACAAACCTGTACAAAAATTTTAAAAAGAAACTACCCCCCCAATCTGCAAAAACATATATACAATAACCAGGCAACAATCATCTATCCTAAGGTTTCAACAATTATGCACAATTAAGTATAAATTATATACAAGTATATCAGGTCAAAACAAACACAGGGATAACGCTATCAAATATTTACATAGAACAAAATAAATAAAGCCCATTTACAAACAAAAAGAAAACAAAAACAAGGATAAAAAAGGGTAAAATAAATAAATGAAATTTATTAACAATTTGCACAACTAACAACGACAGGCTTGACTCTCCAAAACTCCCTAGTGGAGTCGCCATCTGTCGCGACCGTAAAATTAATCGCAGCGAAATAGCAACTTAAATTAAATTATTTTAATTTTAAGAGTCGCCACCAATTTTATTTGAATTTGGAAAAATTGGAAAACCTTTTATTTGGAAATGGTCTTTGGAACCGATTGGATTCGGGAGTCGGTTATGCTTAGGGAAGGGTGGAAACTTAATCCCACGCACCCCTAACGCACCCGTCCTAAGACGGTACCTTAGATTAATTGTGCAAATTATTAACAATCCTTGAAAATATTTATTTTACCCCCTTTTGCAAACATTGTAACTAAAAAAACGAAACCACAAAATTGTGAAAATTTAAATTTGGCTTGACGGAATATGATTCCCGCTTCTACGTATCCTCAAGTGCAATGAGGAATTCAAAGTCACGTAGTTCTTTTATAAAATAAGTGTGGGTTGGTTGATTTTATTTAAAATGATTTTTTGGAATTTGAATTAACAAGCCGTCGCGGCTCAGTTATTCAAATTAAGGATTAAATAGGTGAAGCTCGCGTCACGCTAGAGACGTCACCCATTGATTATCAAGTTTGTTACGAAATTTTTATTTAAGATTGAAATCATCAAGTCAAGCCGCAACTCGATGTTTACAAAATATAAGGGTTAGCAAGTCATTGCAACTCGGTAACCCATTTTTATTCCTTTTTAAAAAATTTTAATTATTTCTTTATCTTATTATTATTATTATTTTTTTTAACCTTTTTTTACCCTTCTCCCTTCTTATCAAAATGCATCATTATGGACAAGAACCACGTGATTCAACCTCACACACCCAAAAGACAATCACAATTCAATTTAAAGAGATAAAAAATTTGGAGAATTTGACAACACTAACAAAGACGCACCATGGGACGTTTGGGGAGGGGTTTGGACCCTGAGATTCGACGGTCGGGAGGCTGACTTCTGATGTTCGACGGTCGAGAGCTGGCCTCTGAGGTTCGACGGTCGGGAATTGCCTCTGACGATCGAGAACTGGTTCCTGTGGTCCGACGGTCGAGAACTGGCCTCTGAGGTTCGACGGTCGGTGGAAAAATGGATTTATTTGGGTTTGGAAGGTTGAAGGTCGATGAGGGGAGTGTAGCTGGTGTGTTTCGACGGTCGAGTGAAGGGATGGATTCGACAGAATTTGGATGGGTTGTCAGTGAGGAGTTCGACGGTCGGTGAAGGGCGACCTAGCTGAGGTTCGACGGTCAAATTGGAGAATGTAGGTGTTTTTGCTTTTGGGGTCCGACGGTCGAATGTGATGGAGTTTAGTTGATGGTGTGAAGGTTTGGATGGCTCGTCGGTGAGAGGGTAGTAGCTGGTGTGGTTCGACGGTCGGTTGAAAGGCTGATGGATCCGACGGTCGAGTGAGGGGATGGAGTTTGGTTGATGGCGATGGAGGTTTGGATGGCTCGTCGGTGAGAGGAGTGGAGCCGGGGTTTTGAGTTCGACGGTTGTGAGGGGTAAGGTTTAGAGGTTTGGGAGATAGGTGATGTGGTTTGTGGAATCTCGACGGTCGGTTGGGAAGGATTTGGGGTTCGACGGTCGTGAGGAGGAAGGTTTGGAAGTTTGGGAGATAGGTGATGTCACGTAATGGATGGTTGGAGGATGGTGGTGGGGATTCGACAGTCGGTGAAAGTCGCAATGGTATGGTTCGACGGTCGAATGAGGAGAGGGATTCAGGAGTTCGACGGTCGGTTGGTTGAAGGGAAGGGTCTTACCTCTGGGGTTTCGACAGTCGGTGAGGGTGTCGGAGAGATGGTCGGTGAGATGATGGTAACTGTACGGTCCGACGGTCGGATGAGAGAATGGATTCGACGCGTCTGGTTTCTGTTCTTGGGTGGTTCTGTGTAGTCTGACGGTCGGATGAGAGGACGGATTCGACGGTCGGTTTTGGTTCTTGGGTGGTTCTGTGTCGAATAGGATGGAGTTTGGGGGGTCCGACGGTCGGTTGGTGGGGAGATGAAAAAGTTATGAAGGTTGGATGCCAAGGAAGCTTGCTGCCGTGGATGATAGTTTTAGGCTGATGGTAGGTGAAGGAGAGGAAGATGAATCTTGGTAATGAAGATGAAGGGGAATGGGTAAACTCGTCGGTATTAGTGCAGAATGCTCACCGTTGAAGCTTAGAGAGAAGGTGATGATGAGTTGATTAGGTTGGTGTGCTTCTGTGCTGGTGAAGGTTGGTCTTTGAAAGTTTTCTATCAGCCTCCGATGGATCGATCCCCCCAAGGTCTTGAAGTTGGTCCTCTCTTATTAGTTGCTAGCAGCCAGGTGATAATGGAGTGGTTGAATCAGTGAGGGAGTAGGTGCAATTAGTGAGGGAATCTCTTTGTTCAGTAGTGCAAGTGGGAAACTAAATGGGGAGCAAAAACTGTGCACTGTGGAAAAAGAGAATGGGAGGCAAACGTGCTTGTCCCCTGCTGCAGTGGTGATGCTGCATGGCTAAAGAAAAAAATGATTTTTATCCCAACGAAAAAACAAATCTTTTTTTATTATTATTATTTTTTATTATTTTCTTTTTTTTCATTTTTTTTACTTTTTTTTTATTTTTCATTTTCTATTATATTTTGGGCTTATGTATTTGGGTTAAAAAGATGGGTTAAAAACAAAAATCTTTTTTTTGATTTTTTTATTTTTCTCTTTTTGTTTCCTTTTTATTATTTTCTTTTAGTCCCACAAAATTGGGTGTTCACAAGTATGACAGTACTAAAGGCTTGTATGTATATATATGATGTAAATTATTTGTGACAATGTTGTTATGTTTTTATTATCTGTTAAGTTTATCTTATTATCATTAAGAAATTTTATAACTCGTATTTATAATACAAGCACGATTTCTAATTGAAAGGTAATTTGGTAATTAAGTAACATAAAGTGTGGCACCTTAAGGAGGGTTTTACACAAGGCAAAGTTAATGGCACAAGGGTATAACCAACACGAAGGTATTGACTATGATGAAACTTTTGCCTCTGTAACAATATTAGAAGCAATTAGAATACTCCTTGCTTTTGATGCATTTAAAGGTTTTAAATTGTTTCAAATGGATGATCAAAGTGCATTCTTAAATGATTTTATAAATGAGGAAGTTTACGTCCACCAACCACCTAGGTTTGAGTATGTTGAACATACAGACTATGTTTTTAAGCTCTCTAAAGCCCTTTATGGATCAAAATAAGTTCCAAGAGCTTGGCATGAGAGATTGAACAATTCTTTATTGGAAAATGTTTTTACTCATAGGAAAGTGGACAAAACCTTGTTCAGAAAATATTTAAAGAATGAGCTATTAATTGTCCAAATATATGTTGATGAAAAAGTTTAATGAGAACTTATGTAGAGAATTTTCTTATTTAATGAAAAGTGGGTTTGAAATTAGTATGATGGGAGAATTAAAGTTCTTCCTTGGCATTCAAATCAAGTAACACAACTCTAGAATTTTATTTACCAAGAGAAATACACAAAGGACTTGCTACGAAAGTTCAACATAGAAGGAGAAAATCCAATGAAGACTCTAATGCATCCATCAATTGTTATTGAGAAGGATGAGAATGGTAAATCAGTAAGTGGTAAGCTTTATAGAGGTATGATTGGATGTTTATTGTATTTAACCATAAGTAGACCTAATATTGTATTTAGTGTTGGATTATGTACAAGGTTTCAAGCATGTCCTAAAGAGTCTCATTTCAAAGCTGTGAAGATAATCTTTAAATACTTACTTAGAACATCTAATTATGGTTTGTGGTATAAAAAAAGCTCTAGTTTTGAACTAGTATGATAATCTGATGCTGATTTTGCTGGAGATAGATTTGAGAGAAAGAGCACAAGTTGTAACATCCTAATATTTCTATCCTGATATATCTGGCATATATAAGAATAACAAATACTAGTCATGCTACCTCAAAACAAACATCAATTAAACCCATAACATTTATACAAATAATTATGGAGAGCCACGAAAACAAAAGTTATATATACATCATTGCCTCAAAGGGCACATTATAATACATAAACTTTTATAACAACAATATTAAGTATAATATATACAAGCTTTGTCAACATAAAGCCTATAAACTATACTAATCTTTATACATCTTCTTTCCTTTTAAAGAACTTGCACCTGGATTTGCATGGCAACACAAACGAGGTAAGAAATCAAAATTCTCAGTAAAAGTATTCCAAAATCAGCATACAATACATTCATAAAGAATTCACAACTATTAAATTAACACTTCAATCATAGAAGCACACAAAACAACATCTCCATCTCAGAGATACACAATCGCCCATACAATTGCAATGTCATAAATTCATCTCATGAAGGCAACCGCCTAAACAATCGTCATGCTATGCTAAATTATGTCTAAATTTATGCCTATGCAATATCCTAAGAATGAAATGAGTAATGTTATGATGCCAAATCAATGGCAATGTCATAATACCATATTCAGGAACCCTAATTCCATGGTAATGTCATGAATGAATGAGTCTTGAACAAAGTAATAGAAATCACATCCATAACCTTGAACAAGCACTGAAACCCAATTCTAACAATTTTTTCTCTGGGTAGTGAAATCCATCAACTACATGGTCATCATTGTCATAAAGGAAACCCATCCTCCCCGGGTAGTGAATTCCATCAACTACACGGTTATCAACAATTTACAAGGAAATCCATCCTCAACTCACAAGGAAATTCATCCTCAACATCACAACAAACATAGAGAGGATATCACTCACCTCAACTATGTTCCACTATCATATCATGCAATACAATTATACCTCCAATAATTAGCACCACAATTGGTTTACATGCATCTCAAGTTCATTTCACAAACATTTAATCCAAATACTTCTAAAAGTACCTCAACACTCTTAAAAGAGCATACGTGAGTGATTCCAACACTTAGGGAAGCTCATTTTCTCAATATGACAATACACAATATATATATAGCCATGTTTAATTACCTCACATAATTAGCATTACAAATAATTTTTTATTCATCACTAACTCATTTCATTAAATACTCCTATTAGAGTCTCAACACTCACTAAGAAGCATAAAAGAAGAAACTACATCATTCACAAGCTCCATTGTATCACACAACAATTCTGTCTAAAAACTAGAGGTTACGCTGCGGCACACCACGGCCACGTTGTGGCGCCCTGGCCTCTGCCTCCTCTCATGCTACGGCATCACACGATCACTCCACGATGCCATGCTCTCAGGTTTTCAGGGTTGATAGCAGCATCACGCACACATCGCGGCGTGCCACACCTTGCGCCGCGGTGCAAGCAGCAGAACATGGAATTTGTAGAATTTTATAAATCTGGGTACTATTCCATTGGAACTTACCCTTCCTCCAATAACTCAAATCTCACATCCAAGTGATTTCTAGCCTTACACAGGGTCCATCTACACATAGTAACTCCTGTTATACTTCAATTTAACAAAATCAAACCACCATGAATTAATCAACCACTTAAACCCTAAAACCCTCTTTTCATTTCAAATGAATACTAAGGGAGTCTAAGAGCTTAAAGGCCATCTTATTACATTCAGTAACTCAAAAATCAAGCCATTCTCAAGTTGTCTATCAAGATTCAAGTCAAAAACACCAAAATCACACTCAACACCTATCTCCCACATCAAGCCAACTATCATGAACAAAATGAAGAAAATAGGAAGATGAGCAAAAACAAGTTTCCCCTACCTCTAATGGCCAGAAATGAAGTTACTAAGCGGCTCCTTGCCACCTTTTCCTTCTTCCTCCTCTTTGTTAGTTAATTCACCTCTTTATGCTTCTTACTTTGTCTTCTTTTTGCTCTCCCTGGCTGCAACCATGAAAGAGAAGAGAGAAATGAGACAAATATCTCATTTTGGCCTTAAATAGACCAAGGCAAATAGAAAGTGAGAACTGTGTCTCACATGGTCACTTAAGTGGCTAACCATAAAACCTGATCTGTTAAGAACACTTGGATTTCACTAAGCTAAGTTTCCTAACTTCCAACAAGTTTAAAATAAATCCTAAGATTCATTAAAAATCTTGTTCTACCATTTCTCTATTTTTCCATATCTACTGGGGGTCAATCCGACATTAAAACACACAACCAATATGCTTAAAAATGTCAAACTAACTCTGATTATCCTCAGGTTTTAACTATAGCACAGTTCACACATTTGTGACCTAGAAACAAACTCTCCACATTTATTTCCACTAACTAAGCAGTTTAAGCTAATTTCGGGGCCAATAACAATTATATTTCACACATAATGTTACAGCAAAGTGACTAAACGTGCTCAGAAAGCCACAAAACTTAACAGACATGATAGTCAGGTATTAGGCTACCTCCATAATCATATACAAGTCTATCATGTTTTCACTGGTGTTACACAAGTGGTGCTTGTCACTTCCTAAGAAATGCATTAGTGACTTGATCAAGTAGGAAAAAAATACTCCATAGTCCTCTCAATTGCAGAAGCTGAGTATGTGTCATCCTCCAACTGCTGCTCATAATTCCTATGGATTAAACATCAATAGGAAGATTACTCTTTGAGATGCAAGCACATTCTTGTCCTATGTGACAATACAAGTGCTATTAATCTGTGTAATAACCCAATACAACTATCAAGATCAAAGCATATTGAGATTAAACATGATTTTATTCAAGAGCATGTTCAAAGTGGTGATTTTAAACTTAAATTTATTGATGCTGACCATCAATGAGTAAATATTTTTGCAAAACCCCTTTGTGAAGATAGGCTTTGTTTTATAAGAGAAAATATGAATATGACTACTCTCAAGTGATTGATCTTGACTTTTATTTTATGATTCATAATTGTTGGATGCTTTCATGATTAAATAAATGTGATTTTTTTTTTTTGCATACAATGTTTATTCTTGCTTGAGAATGTAGACTATAAGAATTAGGCATTATTAGGATACATTAGGAAGTTAAATTATTAGGAAGTGAGAAAGTTGTGATAGAGTTTGTGAGAGAGTTGGTAAGAAAGTCCTCAGACCAACCCTCTCACCCAAACCTTCTCACTCTCCTCAGACACCTAACTGCTTCCTGATAATTGTTACCAATGACTACTTTTTTGAACCATTCTCTCACTTCATAAATTTAAATTTATTGTGCTCTAATGGTAAAATAGGGTCTTTATGTGTTGTATTGTAATGCACATCTTATTCTTGGTCTAATATGAATCTAGATGAATTATATGAAGATTTATGCCATTAATGATTAAATTATCCTTGGTAATTTATATCTTGTCTTTCTCTATATTTTCAGGTTCAAAAAATATGCTTTGGTACGATTTTATGAGGACTTGATTGAGTTTATTCCAAAGAAGTTGATCTAGGAATCAAGATCACCAAAATTCACAGATTTCTTGACCTTTATGCGATAAAACAGATGTAACATAAGCTAAGAAGGTCGAAACGAGATGATTCTAGTGGCATTAGAAAGATAAGAGAGAGATAAAACTTTGTGAAGACTTCAAAGCCCAGATTTTGCATATGTAGTGTATAAAACTGCACAAAACTCAAGAAATGAGATTTTGGGCAGCAACTGGGCAACCCAACACCCAAATACTGGTGTCCCAGCACCCTGCACAGGCCTTTAAAACTTGTTGGCCATATAATAGGAATTTAGGGACCAATTAATCAAGTTTCATAAATTTATTCAACTCCTTTTCATTATTGGAGACCAATTAAGGATTTACTTGGGGACCAATTAAGGAGGTTAAGTTTTCTAAATTTAGTTTGCTAAATTCAATGAAGATCTTTTTATTACTTGAGGACTAAGTAAGGAAGTTAAGTCCTTATACAACTCCTTTAGGGTTAATCCCCTATAAATAAACAAGAGATAATGGCTTTTGGGGAGCTTTTGAGAGAGATTGGTGGAAACTAAGATTGAAGAACAAGGGTTAGAAACAAGATGAAGAGAGGAGGGGCATCCATTGAAGACATCCATAATTCTTTCTTCTTCTACTCTGTATTCTATTTTTCTTGGATTGATTCATGGTTGTGTCTTTATCTCTTAACCTTGTTGGTGCTTTAATTGCCATGTGTGGCTAAATATCCTTTTTGTAGGGTTAGGATGAAGTTCTTTACTCTACTATGTTGAATATTTGATTTCTCTCTTCGTTGATGAGATAATTATTATTTTTGACTCATTCCTAGTGTTCTTAATGTTTGTGGTATGTTATCCACCATACTTGCATGCTCTTAGGTATTAGGTGAAGGATCGAGAGATGATGTCTAATGCTTGATAATCTAGGAATTGAGAATTAAGACCTTGAGATAGACTTGGTCCTTCAAGGGTTAACGCGATATCATAAAACTTAATGGGTTTTAACTAAATTAATTATCATGAGAATGAGGTTGATTTTGTTTAATACATATTTAGTGCCAAGAGATTAAACTTTAAATAATTTAGGATAGATCGCCTTCAAAAACATAATTAGTCATTAATGAAGAAGGATCAATATTCATCATAATGGGTAATTGTAGTGGATTCCTAATCACAGGTCTTTGATTATTGGTTAAACTTTATTCTCCTTAGAACTTGTTAGTTTTATTGCTATTTAATTATTTTCAATCTATTTTATATTGTTATTTTCATTCATCTAAATAATTATAATCATCATATTTTCAATCTATTTTATATTGTTATTTTTATTCATCTAAATAATTATAATCATCATAGTTTGATAATAACATGATCCTCGTGGGAATGATACTTTATTAATCACTTTATTACTAGTTGACAACTTATGCACTTGCATATTTAGCACATGTTTTTTAATACCCGCACACTTCAATGACTGTTTGTCCTTAAGCAAGGAAAAATAAATTTTTAAACAAAAACTAGGGGTATTTCTTTTAATGTAACAAGAACTTATAAGTCTAGTTTTCAAAAGATAACTTCTAGAAGATCAATGCAATGATAACTTATTCAAGTGCTAAAGGGTGGATTATCCAATCATGCATTCAAGCTTAACAAGACACAAACAACTTATACTAAGCATGTAATCACAAACCAATCTCATGAAGCTATACATATTGGATGAGTTTATACACATCAAACAACTCCTAATATCTCTATGGATTCATTGAACTCCCAAATCTCAAAGGCAAAACCACTATCCTTATTTCCACTATTGGAGTGCACACATCTAAGAGATCAAAAGGTATTTGTTAAGGTTGTAATGTGGCAAAGGGTTGTTGGAAATAAACAAAGAAAGGATAGGGAGTTCACAAAAGTGAGAGAAATCATAGCAAGAAACATCAAAACATATTCAGAATAAGTAATGATAATAATAAGGGATTTTTTCTTCTTTTGTACAAACTAGCATATTTCCTCGTCGTTCTTTCTTTAAAGTAGAAACGACTTCTCTTATATTCAAACTTGTGACCATGTAAATAACCTACACATCATAAGCCCTCATATATGCTAAGCCATTCAACAATATTTTTCCTTTATTTTTATTGCACCCACATACTTTTTCCTTTGTATACTCATGGGTGGATTTCTTTACTTTTCATACTAGTATTCTTTTATATTTTTCTCCCCTTTTTTATATGAATTTCTCCTAACTAGTTTCTCATTTTCTTATGAAATTACTTCTCACATAGGGAATGTTTAGTGTTTAGGCTAAAAATGATAAGGAATATGTGGGTTAAATGAAATAAAAACTAGCTAAATGAGTTTAGACTTTAAAGGCTACTAGGGAAAATTTTAAGCAAGGTAGAGGTAGGTAAAAAAGCTTAGGGTTAACAAGGAATGCTTAAATCATCTTTTTTAGAATGCACACACTAAGGTTTTTCCTCGATAGGTCTAGAAGAGTTGCTCTAGGATTGGTGAAATACTTCCAAAATCACATTAATACGCATAAAACCTTCTCCAAGAGTTCACAAAATCAATCAATTAATTTATAAGTAGTATACTTTGAAAAGCAAATTTGTCTCAAGCTAAACAAGAATAACAATCATGAATTACTTCCACTTAGACTTTCATAAGCTATCTTGCATCAAACTCATTTGGTGTCTTAAGTTATCATTCAAAGAAAATCTTATTTCTCATTTTGAAAATTATGCTTAATTTGAAAAAGGTTTAGAGGATGCGCTCTAATCAAAATACATTGCAAACTAATAAAAATAAAACATAATAAGCTAAGCAAAAGAAAGGAAAATTATTTTTTGTTAGCCAACACTATATAATCCCCCGACAAAGGCTCCGAACTTGAGGAGGTACTTAAGTTAACTTAATAAACACTAAGCTTTCAATAAAATTCACAAAATGTAAATCATAAGCAAATAAAGAAAACAATAAAACGAAAGCTTGGGTTTCCTCCCAAGAAGTGCTACTTTAAGGTCCTCAACTTGACCTTTGAAAAGCATATTCTTATCTTAGTCATAAGTATCATGAACTATTTGTATCTTTACTAAGAAAAGATCTATCAAATATTCAACACATGAAAATGTGTACTTGAGAATGGTAGGATATGTAGATTTCTATTTACGGAATGCATACCTAAGTATGGGAAGAAGATGATTGAATTCTACCTCAGGAGCTTCACTCTCAATAAGTAGAGGTGAAGTGATTTTGATTTGCTCTTAGCCCTCAAAGTTTGGTCCTTGTCAATAACGAGTGAGTGGACTCAATTCTAGTAAATGACCATGAGACGTAACTTCTTCATCCTCCTCTATAATTATGCTACTATTCTCTAGAGATGACTCAAGAGGTTCCTTGGGGTATTCTTCATTATAAACCTCTTGATCAAACTCACAGGTGACATCATCCCCTAAGAAAGTATTTAGCACAACTAGTTGCTTGGGAGCATCAAATAAATTAAACTCCATCTTCAACCTCTTCCCAGTTCTTTTGATTTTCACCACCTTTTGAACACTCAAGTTGACCAATTTGATATGCTAGCATCATTTGGTTATAAGTAATTTGATTTTCTATCATCATGGTATGTATAGGTAATTGGTAAAGCCTTGATGTGATTTTTTTAGTTGAATCCACATGTTGCTACACTTGTTATTGAATAGCTTGAGTTTGTTGACTATAAGTGGCTACAAAGTTTTCTGTGAGGATCTCCAAATCTGACTTCTCACTTTGGGATGGTTGTTTGTAAGTCATTAGAGAATTGACATCCTATTCTTGTATAAGATTTTCCAACAATAGCTATAAGTTGGACTTCACATTTTGAGGTGGGAATAGATAAGACATTTGAGCATGAGCACCCCATTGTTGGAAGCTTGATGGTGATCTATTAATTGGTTAGTGTATTTGAATTTGTTGATTCCCTCTAGGTAAATTGTGGTGATTCCTCTAACCATGATTGTTTTCTTTAGAATGTGGGTTCCTTTGAGGCTTAAAAGTGTCTAACTTCTAGTTGAATGCATTGAGTTTAGTATTAAATGTACTTAATGGATCTAACATATCAGCTTGCATAGACATAGCAAAGTACCTAAAAAGAATAAAACAAAAACAAATGAAAGTAAAAAAGACTAAAATAAAATAAAATGCCTAAACTAATCAAATAATCGATTGTTTGATATTAGCACCGATCCCCAACAATGGCATCAAAAATTTATTGTGCTAAATCTATAAGTGCACAGGTTGTTAACAAGTAATAAAGTGATAAGAAGAGTATCTTTTAGTAAATAAATAAGCAATTTAGGTTTCTAGTACACTTTCATGGCTCAACTTGAGCAATTAAAGGAGTAATTCATATTTCTAGTACAATTTATGAACATCACAAGCATATACATCAAATTTATATCATTATGTATTTATCTAATGCATAATGTTCCACTTTTCAAGTGAATTACATGCACAAAATCATCATCTCACATATGAACTAAACACATAACATTATCACTTCTCAAGTGAATTAAGTGCCCAATGTAATCATCAATACATCATATTCTAAGTGCATAAGAGGTTACCCCACAAATAACTAAATGCACAAGATCATCATTGCATAAGTACGCAATGTGCTCATTCCTAGGTTAAGTCACTTCTCTTATTGAAAACCTTTAAATCTCATCATAATTTAACATATGGAATCTCTAATTCCTTAAAACAGAGCACTGCTATTTGAATAGCACTTCCTATTATTCGAATAGTGCACAGTTACATAGCATTCTGTAAAAGTCTATTTGAATAGTATCCCAGGTCTACTTGAATAGCACTCAAAATATGGCATTCTAGAAAGGCCTATTCAAATAGATCCCCTAGTCTATTCGAATAGCCTTCACAAAATTACATTCTGATGCATTCTGGCAAAGCCTATTTGAATAGCACCCATGGTCTATTTGAATAGCAGCCATGAAAATGCATTCTGGTGCATTTTGTAATTGTTTATTCGAATAGCACTCATGGTCTATTTGAATAGCACTCATAATTTTGTAATTTTGTGTCATTCAAGAATAATCTATTCGAATAGACTTTATGGTCTATTCAAATAGATCATGCAAAATTGCACCAAAAACAATAGAAAACTACCGTTTTCTATTATTCTTTCAATTCCATATCCACAAACTTACTTTATACATCTATTCATCCTATAAGCCATGAAGTAAAGCATTAGAAAATCATCAACATCAACTCTGATGGTGTGTTCACTTTTATATATATATATATATATATATATCCATGCTAAAATATCAACAATCACTCCTCATATATAAAACCATGTTCTTATAGAGTTTCATGAAACACCTTCATTCAATCTATTCCATGCAAGTTTTCAAGAAGCAAAGATGGATAAAGCATGGTAAGAATACACAACAATCCCCACCTATGCTTCTTTGTTAGTGGTGTTCTAGTTTCCTTCTTGTTCTTCCTTTTTTTCTTACTTCTTCCTTCTTCCTTTTCTTTTTCTTTCCTTTCTCCCTTCTTTATTTCTCACATTCTGCTCCTTCTTTCTTTTCTTTCTTTCTTCTCTGTTTTCTCTTTTCTTTTCTATCTCTATCTTTCCCCCTTTTTTTTGCTGCTAACGACCATGTGAAAGGAGAGAAAAATAAGAGTCAAATGTGTGTGATAAGTTAAAGACGATGGAAAGAAAGTTTGGAGGAATAAGGTTGTTTGACTTTAAGGCTTACTGGAACTTTTGTATCTCTTAAGGATATTTTGATATTCCTTTGATGAGTTTTCTACTTTTCATAAGTGATAGGAAAAATTCTATGACTTCTGTAACACCCCTTTTAGGGCATCACATTTGCGGATTACAAGTTACTACATTTTAACTAAGTCATAATTTCTAATAATATTGTATGTATGTTTTTCAAATATTTTTCTTTACGGATAATTAAAAACTAACAAATTAAATAAAATACAAAGTATACCAAACCAAAATAATTTACATCATTTACATGCTAAGTTTTAATACTTAAAAACATCCAGTTTTATCCTCAAAATAATTATATAGATACTATAGCCCAAACATAAACTAACCTAGCACCCAATATCTAGTCAGAAAGGTACTCATCTGGATCCTCATCTGGATCTTCCTTGGACTCCTCAAATGACAACAACCCTAGATGGGTCACAAGGCTACGGACTGGAGCCCGTGCCGATGAAACTATTGAGTTCTCCCAAGGAGTAACACGACGACTACCCCAAAGAAACTCAATAGGCAAAACAAAACTCAAATGCACATAAGCATTAAAAGCAAAGACAGAATCCCCATCATGAGTCCTTCTCAGAGTTATAGTTATATTCCTAATATAACTAATACGATCAGTGTCCGCATCAATTCGCCAAGCATCAGTGTCTCCCAAAAACTGAACCCTTATGAAACCAAGGACAATGACAAATTTATCCCCCCTAAAAGACAGTCTACGCCAGATCATGAAAAGAAATAGTGGTTGCCGGGCTGCCAGTGCGTTGCAGTCGGTTTATCATGGCCAGGGGTATATATATATATTGTGATATCATAATCACTGCGCCCTGACATCCCCCATGATCTGGTCTAGATCCACTATCTTATGAATTCCCATTCACTCTTTAGGCATAAAACGCCACAACAGCCATCGATTGTATAATGCTCAAATGCATATCAAACTATCATTGTACCATTCTCAATGATATTAAAGTAACTACCCATACAATTGTCCAATACCATTAGTATCAATAATATTATATAACCGCCAATACAACTACATAATACCAATGATCCACTCGGGTCTAGAACTTCGGTTCCACAAGCACAATGCTAGAAACATAAACCACTTGGGTACAGTACATCTGCCCTACAGCAAAACTTGCTATCCCTCTCAATCGCGTAGCGATATTATCGCATTTTCACAATCGCGTAACACTTAATTACGTTTTCAAATCGCGTAATGATTTTTAATGTTTTCTCAATCGCATAAAGTTTTTAAAATATTTTCTCAATTGCGTAGCTAAAAATCATTGTTTTTAAATTGTGTAAGATATTTCTAACATATTTTAAGCTTAAATTAAAACTTTTCTCATTTAATATTAAAATTAGACTTTAATCTCAATATTTCCTTAATAAATCACCTTTAAATAATATTTTCTAATATTTTTTTCATAGAACTGTATTTCTTTGATTAACTTGGGATATTACAGTTCAAAATTTCCTAACGCGCTTCAAAACTCAAAGGGTGAGCTATACGTTAGTAAATTTCAAGTTTTGACTTCTATCTCACTTAATACTCTAAGTATACTAATTTAATTCTAAAAATTAGTTTACTTTCTTTTTACATTTCCAAATTCACTAAATTGAGTTCTTGTTAATTAATCCTTCAAGACTACACTTAAGAAAATATTTTTGATCTAAAATACTGACTCTTGGCATGTTGGCTAAAAATCCATTTATTTTCCATAATCAAATATTTATTCATTTCCTATCTCATTTTTCTTTGTGAAAATCTTTAATCCATTTATTTGTTACCTAATCATCTAAAATTCATACTTAGTAAAACATTTCAAGTGGTTTATTCCAAAATCATCATTGAGGCCGTGAGCCTCTTGGTTATTAGAACCCAAAATAGTTTTTCTTTCCACATGATTCTTATCACATACTGGTGTGGTGTGGAATGTGATTAAAAATAAATATAAAAAATAGTTGCCAAGTTCCACCAAAAATATAAAAATCTTACAACCAGTTGTAGTGAGCAAGGGTCGATCCACAGAGAACTAATTTAATTAACACTATCAATTTAATTCTTAAATTAAACTCTAATGAAAAATAAACAGTAAAATTAAAAAGGGGAGTTTTGTTAATTAAAACTAAAAAGAGAAATTAAACTTAAACCAAAGCAGTAAACATAAATTGAATTATCAAGTTAAAGATATTGGTTAAGAGATGGAATCCACCACTAGATTTATATGATTACGCCAACTTACATACCCTTTATACCAACATGATCAATTATGTTCTTATGTGATTGTGAGATAAATCCCGTGTCCTCCTTAAGTTTCGCTTGATTCAGCAACCGCTCAAATCAAACCCTAACCATTAGTTATTTGTAAAGCAACCTCTCTTACACCTACCTAATGATTGCATTAAGAATTAGAAAACCAATCACACTAAGGTCTAATCACACACCGAAATTAAATTACTTAGATCATATGTCTCACTAGTCATACCACCGCAACCGCGCATAGCAATCCTAATTTTACCACTCTCAAAATTTGGCAAGAATATAAAAACCTTTATATTGATTTAAGAATAGAAACATATGAATAAAAACATAATTGTATTAATATAAAGAAGTATGCAAGATTCACATAATCAAAACTAGAGTTTCATCCTCCCTTAACCAATCAAGAAGGTTAGCCACACATGGCAAATTCAAAAATAGAAGAAGAATTAAAAGAAAACATTATTCAGAACAAAAGAAGAAAAGAAAAACTAAAGATCAAACTAGTTTCCAAGGCTTGAGAGTGATTGATCTTTGATTGCTCGAATCCGAGTCTCCAATCCTCAATCGAATCCTTCCCCTTCTTGGTCTTCCTGTTTCTCTCAGTTTCCTTGACGGCTCTCTCTGTCCATATCTTGTTTAAAGGCTCTAAGCAACCCTATTTATAGGTTTGGGGGACCTAATTTAGCATTAAAATACGAAATTAAACTTCTGGGCCGACGACACGGGCCGTGTCATATTCCACGGCCCAACCCGTGTCCAATTCTGATGACAGATTCTTAGCTTTTCCAAAGTCAGAGAAGAACACGGCCCACCCCGTGTCATTTGACACGGGCCGTGTTCTCGGTCAAGGCTTGAAATTGACTCTTCCTCGTAAAGTCAAAGAAGTACACGGCCTACCCCATGTCATTTGACACGGGCCGTGTTCTTCAAAATCTTCTAGTCTTCAAACTCAGAATAATACACGGCCTACCCCGTGTCATTTGACACAGGCCGTGTTGATCATTTTCTTCTAATCCAGCCTTGATTCTTCATGAATGCCCTTCTTCCTTTGCTTCTAGGGGTTGATACTGATTCCCTTAAGTCTCTTAACTCTCTTCTCAATAGTTCAATACCAATGGACTCCATTACTCATAGATCTCCTGAAAATCACAATACGTTTATGAGTGTTTATAACCACATTTAAGCATAGTTTCATAATAAACATCCAAAGACAACCTAAATTAGAAACTTAGCTAAATGTCAACAATTAAGCACATTTGGAATCCGATTAGATCAAACAAAGAACATAAAAGTGCTGAAATTATTAACAGATCAAATACCCCCACACTTAACCTTTTGCACTCCTGAGCAAGAACATAAAATCAAGCACATGCTTCCCAAAAAGTAACAAAAGTACTGAATAATGAGCAAAGATCTATACACATCAGTCCTTTCAAGGAATCTAAGCATTCAGGAATTTCCTCTCTCAATAATCCAAATCAGCAAGCCAGGTCAATCCAATATCAAGGTTAAGTCAACATGATAAATCCTCACAGATGTACTCTCTTTCACTCAAGTATTTTGGGCTTGTATTTACTCTCAACCAACTCATGAAAACATGCCTTATCATAGGCTTGACAAGCCTCTACTTCTCCACCACCTAAATCACATGCACACAAAGATCAAAAGGTCTTTAATCAGGTTGTAATGGGGTCAAGGTCAAGGTAAGATATATCAAGGATAAACAAAGTTAGACCATCGAAAATAGAAGAGCCAAGGGGAATATAAAAATCAAACACTTTTGCACAATTACCCCAACACTTTTCAATCCATCTTCATCTTTTACTTGACTTTCTCCATTTATCAACCAACTTATCAATATTTTTTTTTTTTTTTTTTTTTTTTTTTTTTTTTTTTATGCAAAGCAAAATAGTGTAATCACCCCCACACTTATTCAAACACAATTCCCAACATAATTATTAAGCTCTTCTACTCCCTAAGGTAAGGTAGCAATGGTTTTTCACTATTAAGCTTGTATTGAGCTATAATAAAAAGAAAGGAAACCATTCAGGCTCAAAGGGGTGAAACAATGGATCAAAATACAAGGATAGTTATTTGGCCAGTGGCTGAAAGAAAGAAATGCCTTTATCATCTCAAAAATGTGCAGTGATCATTTGCAATTTAAAAGAGAGTCAAATCAAGTTCTGAAAAGCATATAATCACAAGTGGAATCACACAACAAAGAACAAAAATGACTTACAATTAGTCATTCATATCAAGGCTCAAAAACTCACTAGGTCCAATTTTATCATATTCTCAAAACCCTTTCAATTTTCAAAACCTCTCAGTGCAAGTTTAGAATCAAGAAAGTTAACTCCTTTAGGCTTAAAAACCTGTCAATAAAAATCAATCACTTGCTCATCGCTCATCATACTCTCAAAACCAGTCAGAAAAACATGCACCAGATATGCCATTAAAATTAGAATGTGCAATTAAGGTCAAAATCACCCCCACACTTAAAATAGACAGTGTCCTCAATATCAAAGCATACACAACATATAAAAGGAATCCACAGTAATAAGCAAAGTATATGTGAAGAATTAAGTCTGGCATCAGGAAACTCAAGCAAATACAAAAGATAAACCAATAGTAACCAAAACAATGTCCATTAAGCCAGCAAAATGAAGGACACAGCCTCAAAATGAAAATACATCAAGATGGGGGAGGGGGATATGAAAAACACTGAAGCAGAAGATCAAGCTTGCCATCAATGGCATCCATCCTCTGATCGCGCGTAACCTCCAGAGCCTGAAAGCGATCCTCCAAGCACTGGAAGCGAGCAGCATGGTCCAGCTCCAAGCAGTCAATACAGGCTAAAATAGCATCATAGGAAGCTGCGCCAGGTTGAGTGGAAGGGCCGACATTATCAATAAACTCGGGAGGAGGCGAGACAGCAATATCCTCATGCGGCTCAGGGGCCGGATCAGCCCTAGGCAAGGCAGCACCATCAGCACCAAGCAAGACGAGAGCACCATTTAAACGAGTGCAGAACTTCATAGATACTAAAATAGCCCCGTCAATAGCAGTGGGACCCTGGACTGGTGCCTCCTCTAACAAATGCAAGTAATCAAAATGATCAGCAATGGCTGTCACATACCCCCTATCACAATACGACCAGCTAGAGTGGTCCCTACGTGGTGAAACTGATTACAGAGCCAATACCCTCTATTAACAGGAACTCCCTCAATCATGCAGTGCAAGAAAAATAACTCAGAACGACTAATTGTCCCTTGACTCTCCCCCCTACCACAAAGAGTATTAGCTAACCATTTCTGAATATAGCGATGGGCAAGGGACCTAAGCCTAGAAGCTTTAGACATCTTAGGATCATAGTCATCAGACCCAGGTATAGTGAGGGTAGACCACACACGATTAGCATTAAAATCACGGGGTAACATATTTTCTCCCTCAGGAAAACCAAAAACAGCTCGAAACATATGGATATCAACAGAATGAGAATTACCAAGCAACCTAAAGGTGATTTCACCAGGCCATCTGGTTTGATCAGACAGAGGATAAAGCTTACGATTAAAACTAGAAATAAACTCCCTAGTTAACTCAGTAAAAGTAGGTCTCTGTAACAGTGCAAAATCAACCCAACCAATCCTACCCAATAGAGCAAACACCTCATCATATAACCCTATAGCCCTAAGGGTATCTACATCTAAAAAATGAGTGGGAACCACTACCTTTCTGTCAATAGGGTTGACTGGCACCTGAGGGGGTGAGGGCTCACGTGGGGGTGATGGAGAACGAGCACGCCTAGCGCTGGTACGATGGGGATGTAGCGAACAGGAAGCAGCGGTGGTCTTGACGCGCTTTTTAGGACCCATCACTGGAAGAAGCAGAAGAAATGAAGTAAAAGAAAATGAAAAGAAATGGGATGGGACCGTGGAGGAGGGAAGGAGAAAATGGTGGAAAGGGGAGGAACAATGAGAAATTTTTGTGGTGGGAAATGCGTGTGGGGAGAGGTGATAATGGTGAAAAATGGTGAAGAAAGGAGGAAAATGGTGGTGAATGGTGGTGGGAAGAAGAGATTGAAGGGGGAGATGGTGGTGGCGGCGCAGAGAAGAAGAAGAGAAGAAGAGAAAATTGGGGCAGAAAACCCTAAATCAGGGTTTAAGTGAGGCGCTGGTACGAGTACACGGGTCGTGTCATATGACACGGCCCACCCCGTGTACTCCTCTGTCTGAGTAATAAGCTACGCAGGACAACACGGGCCGTGTCATGTGACACGGCCATACTCGTGTACCTATCTGGAAAACAGGGGTTCTGATGGTCATGAAAACACGGGCCATGTCATGGGACACGGCCCAACCCATGTACCTCTCTGGAATCATCATAAACGTCCTATCCTTGAAAACACGGGCCGTGTTATGGGACACGGCCCACCCTATGTACTTTTTTTGCATTAATTGGGTTGCTGTCATGAGGACACGGGCCGTGTTATGTGACACGGCCCACCCCGTGTAGTATGCTGACTTACAAGAACTACTCTAAACTGTTCCTCAAGACTGCATGCACTCAACAAACCATGAACTTAAGCAATCAAACTAAAACTGAGCAAGTCAAAACACAATTATCAGCAAGGAGACAGGTATCATCAAGCAAGAAACACTTAAAAATAGGCTAAACTAAGGAACTAAATAACGCAAAACAGAAAGGAAAAAGAAAGCAAATCTGATTGGGTTGCCTCCCAATAAGCGCTTGGTTTATTGTCCTCAGCCAGACATTGTGATGCTCCTCAGGATTCTTCATAAGATGGATGGAGAAGAGGCATGTCTTCAACTACTGCATTCTCCGGAAGTTCATGGTAAGGCTTGAGACGGTGCCCATTGACCTTGAATGTCTTCCCAGAGGCCTCGTTCATGATCTCTACTGCACCAGAAGGAAAAACATTAGTTACTACAAATGGGCCAATCCATTTAGAACATAACTTACTTGGGAATAATTTGAGTCTGGATTGGTACAGCAACACTCTTTGGCCTTACTGAAAGCTTTTCCTAGAGATCATTTGATCATGAAATGCTTTAGTTTTGGCCTTGTAAATGAGGGCACTCTCAAAGGTCTCATTCCTCAATTCTTCCAACTCCTGAATTTGGAGTTTTCTCTGCTTGCCAGCACCTTCCAAATGCAAGTTAACTTGCTTGATAGCCCAGTAAGATCGATGTTCCAGCTCTCTTCGGCGGTGGCGGGCTTCCCATAAACCAATCGGAATGGGGACATGCCAATAGGGGTCTTGTATGCAGTCCGATAAGCCCACAAGGCATCAGCAAGTCTAGTACTCCAATCCTTGCGCGTGGGATTCACAGTTTTTTCAAGGATAGACTTGATCTCCCGATTGGATACCTCAGTCTGGCCATTCGTCTGAGGATGATAAGGAGTAGAGATCTGGTGCACCACCCCATATTTCTTCAACAGGGCTTCAAAGATTCTGTTGCAAAAATGTGTTCCTTGGTCACTGATGATGGCTCTGGGAGTGCCAAACCTGGAAAAAATAAAGGACTTCACAAAATCCACAACAGTCTTAGAATAATTAGATTTAGTGGCTTTAGCTTCCACCCATTTTGAAACATAATTCACAGCTAAAAGAATATAGGAGAAACCAAAAGAAGGAGGAAATGGTCCCATGAAGTTAATGCCCCAAACATCGAAGACTTCCACAAAGATTATTGGAGTTTGAGGCATTTGATTTCATGGACCAATATTACCTGTTCTTTGACAGCGGTTACATGACTTATAGAAATTATAAGCATCCTTAAAGATGGTAGACTAGTAAAAACCACTGTCAAGTACTTTGTTGGCTATCCTCTTCATGCCGAAATGTCCTCCACAGGCATAGGTATGGCAAAAAGAGAGAACGGAGTGAGTCTCTGAATCCGGGATACATCTCCAAATCACTTGATTCGTGCAATGCTTCCAAAGGTAAGGATCATCCCAAATATAGTACTTGCAATCACTCCTCAGCTTATCTCACTGTGCCTTGTTCAGGCCTGCTAGAAAGTCCTTGGTGGCCAAATAATTGGCAATATCAGCATACCACAGAATAGTGGTTGCGATAGTCATTAATTGCTCATCTGGAAAGCTCTCTGGAATAGGTATGCCCTCCTCTTTAGTCACCAATCTGCTCAAATGGTCTGCCACCAAGTTTTTGCTCCCTTTTTTATCTTTAATCTCCAAGTCAAACTCTTGGACCAACAGAATCCATCGGAGCAATCTTGGCTTCGCCTCCTTCTTTGCCAGTAGGTACTTCAATGCTGCATGATCAGAAAAAATAATTACTTTAGAGTCAAGTAAATATGATCTAAATTTCTCTAAAGCAAAAACAATAGCAAGAAGTTCTTTTTCAGTTGTAGAATAATTCAATTGAGCATCATTTAGGGTCCTTGATGCATAGTAAATAGCATAAGGAACCCTATCAACTCGCTGTCCTAAGACAACCCCTACCGCAAAATCACTCGCATCACACATTAATTCGAACGGAAGCTCCCAATTTGGTGGCCTAATGATAGGTGCCTCAGTCATCAACTCCTTAAGTGTAATGAAAGCCTTCATACACTTCTCATCAAATTGAAATGGCACATCTTTTTGGAGAAATGTGCAAAGGGGTGCTGATATCTTGGAGAAGTCTTTGATGAAGCGCCGATAGAAACCTGCATGACCAAGAAAAGAACGAATATCCCGCACATTGGTGGGCGGGGGTAATGAACGCATAAGTTCTACCTTAGCTTTATCAACTTCAATGCCTCTAGCAGAGATTACATGACCTAACACAATACCTTCTTCTACCATGAAATGGCATTTTTCCCAATTTAAAACAAGGTTAGTGTCAATGCATCTCTTTAAAACCAAAGTCAAATGTTCCAAGCATTTCTCAAAACCATTCCCAAATACACTAAAATCATCCATGAAGACCTCAATGATGTTTTCTATGTAATCAGAAAAAAGACTCACCATACATCTCTGAAAGGTCCCTAGCGCATTGCAAAGTCCAAAAGGCATTCGCCTATAAGCAAAGGTGCCAAAAGGACAAGTGAAAGTGGTCTTGTCCTGATCTTCCGGAGCGATAGCAATCTGGTTATACCCTAAAAATCTGTCTAAGAAACAATAATGAGAATGACCAGCTAACCTCTCTAATATTTGATCAATAAAGGGTAAAGGGAAGTGGTCTTTTCTGGTGGCAGCATTCAATTTTCTATAGTCTATACAAACACGCCACCCTGTCTGTAATCTAGTGGGAATAAGCTCATTCTCAGCATTTCTTACCACAAAGAATGCCACATTTCTTTGGTACTACCTGGACCGGCTTACCCACTTGCTTTGTCGAAATGGGGTATATGACCCCACACTTAGGAGCTTCAAGTATCTCCTTCTTCACAACATCCATCATCAGGGGATTCAACCTCCTCTGTGGTTCTCTCACTGGCTTAGCCCCTTCCTCCATTAAGATTCGATGCATGCAAATGGAGGGGCTAATACCTTTGATATCCGCAATAGTCCACCCGATGGCTGTCTTGTGTTCTTTCAACACAGAAATCAAGCTCTCCTCTTGCTCTTTGGTGAGGGATTTAGCAATTATTACCGGGAGTGTCTCCTTTTCACCCAGAAAAATATATTTCAAATGGGAGGGCAATTCCTTCAATTCCAGCTCTGGTGCCTGCACAACAGAAGGTTTAGGTACATCAGTGGTCAAAGGTAACTCAACATACGATACCTCATGCCCTTCTGAGGTAGAAGAGAGTGTATGCAAGGCTGCCACCACTTCATTAATCTCCTCGCTCCATGGTTCTCCTTGGTCATCCTTCTTTGAATCCTAAAAATCTAAACTGCGAGTCATAATTGTATCAAGAACATCAAATTGATTAGACTCAAAAATAGTATAAATTAAAGATTCAAAAACATCAAAAGAATCAATAACATAGGCTGAGTGCACATCACTCGGGTATCTCATGGCTTCGAAAATGTTGAATCTAATCAACTCTCCATCAAATTCCATAGTCAATGTTCCCGAGTGCACATCAATTTTAGTTCGGGCAGTCTTTAGGAAAGGCCTCCCCAACAGAATAGGAGCAGAGTTAGGAGATTTGTCCTCCTCCATGTCCAGCACATAGAAATCTGCCGGAAACACCAGTTCATTTACATGCACCAAAACATCTTCAACAACCCCCTTAGGGTAAGCGTTAGACCTGTCTGCCAATTAAATGATAACTCCAGTAGGTTCTAAAGGTCCTAGATGTAAAGATGCATAAATAGAAAAGGGCATGACATTAATAGATGCACCTAAATCTAGCATGGCCCTCTCAAACCTGGCATTACCGATAATGCATGGTATAGTGAATGTGCCAGGATCCTTACATTTAGTTGGGAGTTTCTTATTAAAAACAGCTGAAACATTTGCTCCCACTTGGACCCGTTCATTACCTTTCAACTTCCTTTTGTTAGTGCATAACTCTTTTAAGAATTTAGCATATCTAGGCACTTGCTTTATGGCATCTAACAAAGGAATGTTAACTTTAACTTTCCTAAAAGTCTCTAAGATCTCTTTATCCGCTTCTTCTTTTTTATTTTTAACCAACCTACTCGAAAAAGGGGCTTTAGTGACATATTTAGGAAGTGGGTCAGAAACACTTACCTTAGGGGTCTTAGAATGGATCCCCTCATCATCTACCTCCTTAGGATTTTGAGCTTTGTCTTCAGTGACTAGGGAAGATGTGGGTCCGTCAAGCGTCTTCCCACTTCGTAAGGTGACAGCACTAGCATTTTCTCTTGGGTTCACCTCTGGCTGCGAGGGAAGTTTCCCTGAAATCTGACTCTGCACCTTGTTGATCTCAGTAGCCAACTGTCCCACTTGGTTCTGCAAAGTACTGATAGTGGCCCTTGTTTCTTGCTGAAACTGAATATTACTGGTGGCCATTTGCCTCACTAGTTCTTCCAACGAAGGCTCAGGTTGCCTAGGAGCTTGAACTTGTGGTTGCCTTGGAGGAAAGGGTGCTTGTCTTTGCTGAAACCCTGGAGGCCCATAGACTTGAGGTTGAGCTTGAGCTTGGGGCTGTTTGGCATAGCTAAAGTTTGGATGATCTCTCCACCCTGGATTATATATGTTGGAGTAGGGGTTATAGTTTTTGGATGGACCAGAAAATCCCCCCACTGCCTTGGCCTCTTCATTGGTGTCTTCTTGTAAAGTGGGACACATATCAGTGGGATGTCCTGAAGAGCAACAAATCCCACATACCTGTACTGGTGCTTTCCCATTGTCCATCAGCTTCTGAACCATAGCAGTCAACTGAGTCATTTGATGCTGCAAGCTAGTAGTGTCAGCCTCTTTAACTACTTTCACCCCTGTATCATTCCGAGTGAAGAATTGTTGAGTGTTCGCAGCCATTCTAGATATCAAGTTTCTAGCTTCTCGAGGAGTCTTATCAACCAAAGCTCCTCCACTGGCAGCATCAATCATGTTGCAATCCATCACTAGCAAACCTTCATAAGAGTACTGTATCAGAAGTTG
Source organism: Ormosia semicastrata (assembly GCA_029884595.1). Lineage (NCBI taxonomy): Eukaryota > Viridiplantae > Streptophyta > Magnoliopsida > Fabales > Fabaceae > Ormosia > Ormosia semicastrata. The sequence continues at coordinate 46,875,652 of JAQQTO010000053.1, read as the reverse complement.
TTCACTAATCTGATGCTGAGGGCAGCTAGCACACAATCTCTTAAATCTCTCCCAGTACTCATGAAGTGATTCCCCATGTCTTTGTTGGATGCCACAAATTTCTTTTCTGATGGTGGCAGCCTTGGATGCAGGGAAATATCTGTCTAGGAAGGCCCGAGCCATATCCTGCCATGTCTGAATTGATCCGGGTGGCAAGTAGTACAACCACTCCTTTGCAGAATCCTTTAGGGAAAATGGAAAGGCTCTCAACTTGACTTGCTCCACTGAATTTCCCGCAGGCTTCATGCTAGAACACACAATATGGATTTCCTTCAGATGTTTGTTCGGATCTTCTCCAGCTAGTCCATTAAAAGATGGCAAAAGATGGATTAGACCAGATTTCAATTCAAATGCCTCCTCATTCTTAGGAATTTCTATGCACAGAGGTTGTTGGTCTAAGTCCGGAGCACCCAACATCCTTAGTGTATTTTCTGCCATCACTTCTTCTTCAGGTGGCTTAGATATCTCAGATGCCGCAGAACTGGAAAGATCTATGTGATGGGCAGCTTCAACGTCAGCAGGTGTAAATTGTGAGCTAACTTGTTCAAAGTAACGCCTTAAATTCCTCAGTTGCTCATTCACCTCTTCACCGGACATGAACACCTGCAAGATAGTTGAAGTAAACAATTGAAACTATTAAAATTAAAAATAAAAACAGAGATAAAATAGGAAACAAATTAATAGCGCAATTGGAAAATTAGTTCCCCGACAACGGCGCCAAAATTTGGTATGGTGTGGAATGTGATTAAAAATAAATATCAAAAACAGTTGCCAAGTTCCACCAAAAATATAAAAATCTTGCAACCAGTTGTAGTGAGTAAGGGTCGATCCACAGAGAACTAATTCAATTAACACTATCAATTTAATTCCTAAATTAAACTCTGATGAAAAATAAACAGTAAAATTAAAAAAGGGGGTTTTGTTAATTAAAACTAAAAAGAGAAATTAAACTTAAATCAAAGCAGTAAACACAAATTGAATTATCAAGTTAAAGATATTGGTTAAGAGATGGAATCCACCACTAGATTTATATGATTACGCCAACTTACATACCTTTTATACTAACATGATCAATTATGTTCTTATGTGATTGTGAGATAAATCCCGTGTCCTCCTTAAGTTTTGCTTGATTTAGCAACCGCTCAAATCAAACCCTAACCATTAATTATTTGTAAAGCAACCGCTCTTACACCTACCTAATGATTACATTAAGAATTAGAAAACCAATCACACTAAGGTCTAATCACACACTGAGATTAAATTAGTTAGATCATATGTCTCACTAGTCATACCACTGCAACCGCGCATAGCAATCCTAGTTTTACCACTCTTGAAATTTGGCAAGAATATAAAAACCTTTATATTGATTTAATAATAGAAACATATGAATAAAAACATAATTGTATTAATATAAAGAAGTATGCAAGATTCACATAATCAAAACTAGAGTTTCATCCTCCCTTAACTAATCAAGAAGGTTAGCCGCACATGGCAAATTCAAAAATAGAAGAAGAATTAAAAAAAATATTATTCAGAACAAAAGAAGAAAAGAAAAACTAAAGATCAAACTAGTTTCCAAGGCTTGAGAGTGATTGATCTTTGATCGCTCGAATCTGAGTCTCCAATCCTTAATCGAATCCTTCCCCTTCTTGGTCTTCGTGTTTCTCTCAGTTTCCTTGATGGCTCTCTCTATCTAGATCTTGTTTAAAGGCTCTAAGCAACCCTATTTATAGGTTTGGGGGACCTAATTTAGCATTAAAATACGAAATTAAACTTCTGGGCCGACGACACGGGCCGTGTCATATTCCACGGCCCAACCCGTGTCCAATTCTGATGACAGATTCCCAGCTTTTCCAAAGTCAGAGAAGAACACGGCCCACCTTGTGTCATTTGACACGGGCCGTGTTCTCGGTCAAGGCTTGAAATTGACTCTTCCTCGTGAAGTCAGAGAAGTACACAGCCTACCTTGTGTCATTTGACACGGGCCGTGTTCTTCAAAATCTTCTAGTCTTCAAACTCAGAATAATACACGGCCTACCCCGTGTCATTTGACACGGGCCGTGTTGATCATTTTCTTCTAATCCAGCCTTGATTCTTCATGAATGCCCTTCTTTCTTTGCTTCTAAGGGTTGATACTGATTCCCTTAAGTCTCTTAACTCTCTTCTCAATAGTTCAATACCAATGGACTCCATTACTCATAGATCTCCTGAAAATCACAATACGTTTATGAGTGTTTATAACCACATTTAAGCATAGTTTCACAATAAACATCCAAAGACAACTCTAAATTAGAAACTTAGCTAAATGTCAACAATTAAGCACATTTGGAATCTGATTAGATCAAACAAAGAACATAAAAGAGCTGAAATTAGTAACAGATCATATACAACATATCATATAGTCATGCTCATTATTAACGCAATAAAATCATATTAAGCATTTAATCATAATTTAATCATAATCATACCATCTCACAGATATAAATCATGCATAAATATCAAAGCAATAGAAATCACAAATAATCCAACAAGCATAAACCAATAGCCATACAATCGAGTGAATAAATCCTCACATGAATTTTTCACTCACAAATACAAACAATCCATTCCTTCACTACCACATATGGCCGATGAGGTTAATCTCCCACTTACCTGGTGTGTAGCTTCCTAAGCTCCTTGTTTAATCCTCTTTGTATCACACTTTCACCACCAAGTAGATCTTAGAATCAAATCAAATACATAAAAATTAGTATTTAAGGCTTGATTAAGATGACCACAGATCAAACATGGTCTTAGGATTCCAAAATTGAAATAAGAAATCAAGTTTCAAGATCTTTACCTTGAAACCCTAGAACTTAAATCCAAGAATCAAGCTTGAAGATAATTGATTTAGACTAAAGTCTCAACACCAAAGAATCTTAGAATGATGTGAGGTTCAAGAAGTGCAGTTGGATTAAATTAAACAAACTTGGAAGATGGCTTTAGGGTGGTTGGTCGTGAGCTTCCTTGGAAAAATAAGGTGTGAACTTTTTGATTTTCAACTTGAAGAACAAGGTTGAAGATGGATGATTTAGGCTAAGATCTCAACTACAAAGTATCTTAGAATTGTGTCTAGGTTTTAGATCTAAGGTTGTTTAGAATTATTGAAGCTTGGAAGTGTTTCTATGGGTCATGGCCATGAGGTGCTTTGGAGAGAAAAAGAGAGAACTTTTTGGTTGTTCTTGGTGTTCTTGGATGAGAGAGAAAAGATAATAGAAGTTTATGGTCACAAAGTGTTAGAAATGAAGTGAAATGCCTTCTTTCTCAAGTGTATGGCCGTGTGGTAGCTTGGATAGAAGGTTCAAGACTTGTTTAGCAAGATAGAAAACTATCACATGGTCTCACATGGTTCCACATGGCCAAGGTCATCAAGTGGTCATCCTTAGATCATTAGATGATCATTCAAGAACATGCTAGAATGGCCTAGTAACCGAGTGGCTCAATGGAAAGCTAACTTAGTTTTCATTTCAATTAGTTTCTAGTTACATCTAGTTTAGGTAGTTAGTTCAATTAAGCTAACTTAGTTACGTTATTTAGTTACATAACTAACTATCTAGTTACTTAATTAGATCATACATTTGTCATGCATTGATCATCCTTCTAGAAAAACCCTAGATATTTTCTTGTAACCATAGACTCCAAGTATTAGTTAACTTAGTTAGTTTCATTTAGTTACTACTTAGGCTATTTAGAGTAACTAAGTTAGATTATCTAGTTTCATGCTAACTAGTCTAACCACTTTTGTTAACTTCATCTCCTAACCATTGATTCAATCTAAGGTGAATATCCTAAGCTTCCTTATCAAGTTTGCTCTCACACCATTGATTAGATCATTGGTGATGATCAAAGGCTTCTTTATCAAGTTTTCCATCCAACGGTTTAAAACAAAGTCCATGCCACTAAGTTTAACCAATTCCTATTGGTTAATCATAAAGCTAGGTAATGATGGTTCATAATTACACCTAAGATATTTAGCTTAGATATTTTTTGCTTAGATATTTTCACTTACATATTTTCATTCAGATATTTTACGTAGATATTTTTCTGAGATATTTTCAGTTATATATTTTATCCTTAGATATTTATTCATAGATATTTTACTAGGTAAGTCATTGTTTCTACAAGTTTCTAGAGAAAGAATAAAAAGATAAGCTTGAAAGAGTAAGTAGCCAATTTGAATTTGTCTTCTAGCTTGAGTAGTCAATTTGAATTTCTCTTCTTCAACTTGAGTATCCATTTTGACTTCTTCCTGCTTGCCATTGGTCCATCACTTTGAGTCATCTCCATGAAGATATTACCCAATGGATAATAGCTACTGCTATTATTACACAATAGGTAATAGAAAACTCAGATAAAGAAAATTTTCATCAACTATTCCCGGTTTCGGGTTTAGTAAGATCCCCCGATCCCGCCTTGACAATCCAAAACTTTTTGGTTCAGGAAAAATTTTTATTTTTTCGGGTCCGCCTCAAACACATACAGCTCAAAATAATATTAAAATAATCAAAAACTCAAAAATTTCATAAAAATTCCCAAAAATCATAAAAATTATAAAATTTATAAATTTTCAGAAAAAATGAAATTCAGACATATTGTTCAAAAATAATATTAAAATAATATTAAAATAATCAAAATACTTAAAAATTCTCAAAAATCATAAAAATTCACAAATATTATAAAATGTATTTATATCAAGAAAAATAAAAAATCGGTGTTACAACTTCATGTGTGTCCCGGGGCCTGCGAGGGCGGGGAGTGATCGCCGGTGCAATGAAGCACGAACAATGAGCAGCTTCTGGCAGGCTTCTAAGTGAAGGGTCGCATGAATGAATTGAATACGCACCAAAATGAGAGAGATTCAGAGACTGTGCAGGTATGGGACTGTATAGTTAAGGATGACTTAAAGGAATTGATTTGGCGTAGCCATATCAACAAGTTGCAACTTCTTTTCGGGAGCCTAGAACATAAGAACTCCATGGTTAAGCGTGCTTAACCTGGAGCAATTGTGGGATGGGTGACCTCTTGGGAAGTTTCCTAGGATGCGTGTGAGTGAGGACAAAGCACATAGAAAAGACTCGTGTTGGTTTGTGGAGACATTAGGATGCGTGTGAGTGAGGACAAAGCACGCAGAAAAGACTCGTATTAGTTTGTGGAGACACTCATCAATCCTGTAGGCAGTTCTGGGACATTATAGATGGTATCAAAGACGGGACCTCTCTTAGTACGGTGTGGTTTGGGGACGAACCAAGCAAAAGTTGGTGGGAATGTGAGTCCCGGGGCCTACGAGGGGGAGGAGTGATCGTTGGTGCAATGAAGCATGGACAAGGAGCAGCTTCTAGAAGGCTTCTAGGTGAAGGGTCACACGAATGAACTGAATATGCACAGGAATGAGAGGGATTCAGAGACTGTCCAGATATGGGACTGCATAGTTGAGCATGGATTAAAGGAATTGATTTGGCGTAGCTATATCAATAAGTTGTAACTTCTTATCGGGAGCCTAGAATATAAGAACTCTATGGTTAATTATAGGATAGGTGACCTCCTGGGAAGTTTCCTAGGATGCGTGTGAGTGAGGACAAAGCATGCTGAAGAGGCCTATGTTGGTTTGTGGAGACACTCGTCAATCCAGCCAAAACAGACTTGAGAAGAGTGATCAAGGTCAAAGCACCAGATGAGCAAGGTCAGTTCAAGCTACAATGTGAAAGAACTCACATGACTCAATCAAATCAAGAAGATTTCTGAAAAAGCGTGTCTTCTGATGAAAAATAACAAGGAAAGATCATACACACATAAGAAAATGAGGCAAGAAGAGTTGAACTTTATTTGAGCAAAGTTGAAGATAATCAGAATAGAAGATGAGTAGAGTTGTAAGGGCCCTGCTCAAGTAAGCTACGGGACAAAATAATATGATTGAGCACAAAATCATCAGAACGTTCAACATAATGACTAGTTGTTATCCTTTGAGGTTGAAACCATTCCAGAATCATAACGGCTAGTTGGTGATGCTTATAAAGGGTCCCAAACTTGAAAAATAGTGGTTGGACGAGCTGAAATTGATATAATAATGCTTTAGCTTCTACACTCTACTCAACTTTACTCTTTTTTACTTAATTGTATGAACTTAGCAAATATCTTACTATAGGTTTCTCTTTTCTATCTAAAATTTATTTATCCACTCTTTGAGTTATTTGCAAGAGCTACCCTTATTTCATTGTACCTTAAACATTTAAGCCATGAGTGGTGAGTGTTAGTGAGTTAGTAGGTTGTACTAGTCATTGTGAGCCTTTGTGTTTGTAGCCTAAACTAGTTGGGTTGTAAAGAATACTTATGTGTTTAGCTGGGAGCGGTTGGGTTATACAAAGACTACTTAAAATAAGTGAAAAATCTCGATGTAACAGTTGGGGACTAGACATAGCATAAGTGGTTGAGGGTGGACTAGTATAAATTGTGGTGTTAAGCTTTTTTTTTTTCCCTCTATCTTTTTCATATATACTATTTTAAAGTTATTTTTGTTAGGTTTGAACCATTTTGAAAAGATTGGTCCTACTTTTTAGTTAAAAATGATTTGGCAAATAAAGTTGTTATTCATTCAAGTTACCATCTTATAAGTCATCTAAATAGGTTCCTTTTTTCTATAAAAACAATGTCATATTCCACATAAAAGTGTTTCTAGAAATTATCTATTGAAAGGTTTACATTGGTTTTACATATTGATCATATCTAACTAAGTCGAGTAGAGTGCTTAGCAACTCTACTCAACTATATTCTATACTTGTTATAACCTTACTCAACTCCAAGTTAGTGACTTGAAAAAGTTTTGAGTAAGGTCACTTTGTTTTTTGTAGAGAAGACTAAGATTTTGGGGACTACAATTCAACCCCATTTCTTATGCATTTGCCAACTTTAATTGGTATCAGAGCCCATCCTCTGGGTTAAGTACGCTTAACTGTGTGAGAAGGAAAAGATCTAGAAAGAAGGCTGGAAAACTAACAAAGAGGTATGTTCATAGCTAAAGAAACTTTTACAAACAAACCACTTGCATTTGATTTAAAGGATTATTACTATTAGAAAAACCATATGAGGTTGTTTATGGACACACAACATATAGATTAGTGGGGATCATAGAAAATGGCCCTTACATCCTCATGGCTCGATTTTATGATAGGAGGACAATTGAAAAAGCAAGGCTTGGGCTGAATAAGAAAAAAACAAGTACATCTTAAACTCCAAAGCCATGTTTTTCCTAACTTGAGCACTGTACAGAAATGAATATGACTAATTAGTTAGATGCAGTATAGCCAAAGAGATATGAGATACATTAATGATAGCTTATGAAGCGATAAGCAAAGTCAAAAAAGCTAAAGTGAGCATGCTTGTGCATCATTATGAGCTATTCAAGATGCAAGAGATGAAGTATTTGCTTGATATTCAGTCATTATAAATGACTTAAATTCCCTTCAGAAAACATATTCAAACTAAGAACATGTGAAGAAGTTAAAGAAGTTTACTATAGATATGGAAGCCCAAGGTAATCACCATTCAAGAGGCAAAGGACTTATTAACTCCATAGCTAACTTTAAGATAGATGAGTTACTTGGCTATGTCAAGATTCATAAGCAAGAGCTAGCTGATATGAATGAAGACATTTCCAAGAAAGGGAAAACTATTGCTCTTAGATTTATTTAGAAATTTTTTTGCTAGATAACTTACTCAATGCTCTTCTCATCATCCAACGATGCATTAAACACTACTCTGGAATCAAATGAAGAAAGCGATGAAGAAGATGACTCCTCTAGTGAAGAAGAATTGTCCTTTATATCTAGGAAGATTTAGAGAATGTTAAGGAAAAGAGGAAGAAACAAGAAAGTCTTTCAACTTAAGAAGGGTGCTCAAAAGGATGATTAAAGTAACAAAGATCAAATCATATGTTATGGGTGTACAAAACTTGGTTATATCAAAACTAATTGCCCTTCACTAAATGGGAAACCAAAGAAGACCATCAAGAAGAAAAGAATGTTGGCTACATAGGAGAATCTCGATGCAAAATTCTAAAATGATGATGAGTAAGAAGAAATAGCTAATCTTTGCCTAGTTGGAAGAGAATCAAATAGTGAAGATGAAGTATCAGATTCAAAATCCACTTTACATTCATATGATGAGTTAGAAAAGGCTTTTGAAAATCGTTTGTTTGACTTAAACATTCTATCTCAAAATTGTGTTGTGTTAAAAATGAAACTTACAAAAGCCTTGAACAAAAAATAAAATTTTGAAAGTTGAGAACAGTGATTTGAGTCAGGTAAATGAGCTCAAGTTAAATGTTGAACTGACAGTATCAACCAAGCTCAAGTCTATTAACTCAACCATCTTCCTAAATTCTTCTCAAGTGAATGATGAAATAAATTTATTAAGGAAGAAGGTTGAAAAGTTAAACAAAGACATATCCAAGTTCATTGATGGCACCAAGAATTTAGAAAAGCTTATTCGAAGTAAAAGATGTGCCTTTGACAAAGCTGGCCTTAGTTGTAAGAAATCCTCAAAACAAAAGTTGTATATGAACTTCTTTGTTCCTGCTAAGAAACCAGAGGTGATGTGTTTTTATCATAACAAATTTGGCCACAAGGCTTATTTATGTTATGTTACCAAGTGGCTTCTAGTACTCAAGAGGGGGGTGAATTGAGTATAAAAACTTTTTCCCAAAACTTCTTTTTAATTAAAACGAATATCAAAAGCTTAATAAATAAATGCACAGAAGGAATGAGAAGAAGAAAAGAAACAATAAAGAACAGTGAAAAATAAATGTGTAATAAAATAAATTACATAAAATAAAGAGATTAGGGAAAAGAGAAGCAGGCACAGTATTTATCCTGGTTCGACCACTAACCCACTTGTGGTCTACATCCAGTCCTCGAAAGTCGAGATTTTTCACTAAGTATACAAGCTTCAATAGGTGCTTGCTACCGTTACAAAATAGAGTACTTTTCACACACAGGGACACTATACCCTTGTGCTAAAGTCTCAGCCTGCAGGGATACCTCACCCTTATATAAACCTTGAGGGATACTTCACCCTCGATACAAAATATCAGAAAATAGACGAAGAGAAACTCTCACTCAGAGTAAGTAATACAAATTGAAGCACTATAGAGCTCTCTAACAATATCTCAGAATTTTACCAAAAAAGCACAAAGAGAAAAAGAGAAATTATGCAAATAGTATTTTAGCACAGCCAGAAAATAAATTCAAGGTTTCGTATTTTTCAACCGTGAGGGAAGGTCTCTATTTATAGAGCCTTTGATCAGAAAATCTCACTTGGGAAATTGAATGCATAATAAATGCAAAATCTGTTTGCGTATCAATTTCAAAAAACAGAAGCTGAAACTCGTGGGTTATTCGAATACATGACTGTGGTATTCAAATACCACTGATATCTATATATAAAAAACCGTTTAAGCTTGGGTTATTCGAATGCTGTTATGAGGTATTCGAATACCTCTGATATCAGTATATAAAAAACAGATCAGACCCACGTTATTCGAATACCATATCAAGGTATTCGAATGCCACTGCTTGAAAAATGTTTCTGAAGGCATTTTAGAGACAAGTTATTCGAATACTATTATGAGGTATTCGAATACCTCTGAATAAAACACATTTTTTAAAGGCTTTTAACAGATTGTATTCGAATGCTTCTAAGGTTATTCGAATACCTCTATTTGAAAACATGATAAACACCTTTAGAAAACAGATTAGGTGATTTCTAATTTTCACAAACTCTTTGTCAATTTAAGAACCTTAATTTAGTTTGTGAGAAAACATGTTTTTAGATCTTTTGACTAAAACACTGAGATATCCTATGAGAGCTCTGTACAAGAAAGATCCTAAGTCCTAAAGCTAAGTTTGAACAACTTGGACTTGATCTTCTCATCATCTCATCATCTCCATATTTGTTATCATCAAAACTCATCATCAATATTGCATGGTAATCACATGTTATTACAAAAACAAACCACCAAAAGTTATAATGACTAATCCAAGAGGACCTAAGCAAGTTTGGCTACCTAAATATATGGACTCTTCTCATGTAAGTGTACTTAGTTACAAAAAAGAAAGAAACATAGATGGTACTTGGACAATGGATGCTTAAGGCATATGATAGGAGACAAAAGCAAATTCATGTCACTTAAAGCCAAAGATGGTGGAAATGTTCCATTTGGTGACAATGGAAAAGCAAAGATTATGTGTATAGGTAATGTTGGTAAGACTAACTCGAATCAAGTTAATGAAGTGTATTATGTTAAAGGGTTAAAACACAATCCTTTTAGCATCAGTCAATTTTGTGATAATGGTTATGAAGTAGTGTTTAAACCTACACAATGCATTATAAGAGAAGCTAACAATGACAAAACCTTCTTTACTACCAAAAGAGATAAAAATATATATACTGTGGACTTAGAGGAACTTTCTCATCAAAATGTAGAATGCTTTCTTTCATTAAAAGATGAGAAGTGGTTATGACACAAAAAAAACTTAGTCAAATGAACATGGAAACAATTTCAAAAATGGCAAAACATGACCTTGTTAGAGGCTTGCCAAAAAATAAGTTTAAAAAGGACATGGTGTGTGAACTATGCCAAAGAGGCAAGCAAACAAAGTTAGGCTTTCATCTAAAAAATATTGTCATAACACATATGCCACTTGAGTTACTACACATTAATCTTTCTGGTCTAATCAATTCCATAAGCTTAGGTGGAAAGAGATATTATTCTGTGATAGTTGATAACTACTTAAGATTCACATGGGTACTCTTTTTAAGCCACAAGGATGATTCTCTAGAGGCTTTCAAATTCTTTTGAAAAATAGCTTAAAATGAAAAAGCACTTTGTATCACTGTCATAAGAAGTGACCACGGAGGAAAGTTTGAAAATAAAATTTTCAAAAGCTTTTGTGATGAAAATGGTATAGTACATAATTTTTCTTGTCTAAGAACTCCTTAACAAAATAGAGTTGTGAAAAAGAAATTTGTACTCTTTAAGAAATGGCTAGAACTCTCCTTTGTAAGTATGGACTCCCAAAATATTTTTGGGCTAAGGCAATCAGCATGTCAAGTTACATTTTGAACTGAGTTTCTAAAAGGCTTATATTGAAGAAGACACCATATGAATTGTGGAAAGGAAGAAAATCCAATATATCATACTTTTGTATATTTGAATATGAATGTTTTATCTTGAATAATAAAGATCAATTGGGAAAATTTGATTCAAAATCAGATGAAGGCATTTTCCTTGTATATTTAACATCATCTAAAGTATATAGAATATATAACACTACAACCCTAGTGGTAGAGGAAAGTATGCTTGTAGTTTTTAATGAAATCAATTCTTCTATTGTGAAAGGAGAAGTTGGGAACCTTGAAGATGTTCTATAATAGCTGAACATCAATAAGAAATCCAAAGAAAAGAAAGATGATCAAGATCAGACAAAAGATAAAAAATGAGAAAAGTGATGAGTAGAGTGATCAATCTACTCAAGACCCTTGTTATCACCTTGCTCAACTACCCAAAGAGTGGAAGCATCATCTTGCTCGTCCAAAGGAACTCATAAGTGGACAGACATCTGCTGGTGTGAGAACAAGATCTCACTTAAAAAACCTTGACAACAACTTTGCTTTGCTCTCTCAATTTGAACCCTAAGAATGTAGTGGAAGCACTTAAAGAAGAAGTCTGGATAATGGCCATACAAAATGAGCTAAACTAGTATGAGAGATAAGTAATAGATGAAAAGGGGACTTAAATAGCATGGAGTGAAAGACTAGTGTTGTGCAAAATCCACAAGTGCATAGGTCGTCAACAAGTAATAAAGTGATGAGTTAAGTATCATTCTTATAAAGATTGTGTGATTACCAAACTATGATAATTTTAATTATTTAGACGAAAGAAAATAATAATATAAAATAAATTGAAAGAAATTAAAATAAAACAAAATAAAATCAAATCAAATCAAATAAAAGTCATAACAAATAAAACCCAAAAAAGTGTGCAATTTTGCATCACATCACCATTTTGATCCTAAAACATAGAGAATGACCATTCATAAATTACCAAGGGTAATCTAATCATTAGTGGTATAAATCCTATAAAATATATCTAAATTCATATCAAACTAAGCATTAAATATGTGTATTTTACCCACACATCAAATACCCCTACACTTGAACGATTGCTTGTCCTTAAACAATGAAACTAAGGATATCTCGTATGTGGTAACAAGAACTTGCAAATCCAAATTTTAAAAATTCATTGCAATCATAACACATTCAAGCATTAAGAGATTGATTATTCAATTATGCATTCATGCTTAACATGACACAAACCACTAACCTAGCATGCTTTCACAAACCAATCTCAATAATCCATTCATTTTGCATGAGTTTATGCACATCAAGCAAATCCTAACATCTCCTTGAATTCATTGAACTCCCAAATCCCAAAGGCAAAACCATTATCCTTATCTCCACTAATGTAGTGCACACATCTAAGAGTAAAATATCTTTCTTATGTGGCAAAAGGATATGGGGAATAAACAAAGAAAGGATAGGGAATTCATAAAATTGTGAGAAATCATAGCAAAAAAGATCAAAATTGACTAAGAATGAGCAATGATAATTATAAGGGAATGTTTCTTCTTTTGCACAAACTAGCATATTTCTTGTTGTCTTTCCTTCTTCATTTTTTTTTCTTTAAAGTAGAATGTCTTCGCTTAGATTCAAACTTGTAACTGTGCACCTAACTCACACATTGCAAGCTCTCATCTATGCTAGGCTATTCAACAATATTTTTTCCTTTTCTTTTCACTGCCACCCCCATATTATTTATTTGTATATTCATAGGTGGATTTCTTTGCTTTTGTTATTCTTCACTTTCCTTGCTATTATTTCAATTCATTTTTCTCCTTTTTTGATGTATATTTCTCCTAATTAGTTTCTCACTTTCCACCACAAATGCTTTTCACATAGGGTGAATGTAACGCCCCAAAATTAACACCCCTAGTATAACCAGATTACACAAAAGTACTTAGAATTAGGTATGTCATGACTAAACTATTATGATTTCTTGATAATTAAATATACTAATTTTAGCGCTAATTTGAGCCTTGTGAAGGATAATAATATCTCAAGTTATGAATATACAACTGAATAATCTGATCCATACTGACATTAAAAGTCCATACAATCTAGAACATTAATGTTCAAGTGATACAAATTAAGCCTTTTTAAGTATATGTACACAAAAACTATATGCAATCCATTGCATAACTGTAAGTACAAAGCAATGATCAGAAATGATAAATAATCCTATACTTCTTCAGCCTCTTATCTTCTACTCTGTAGGTGGATCTCGTGTTGGAATTATCATGGAAAGAAAAGATACAAGGGGTGAGAATTCTAGAAATTCTCAGTAGATCTAACATATAAATGTCATCATAATAACTCCAATTGCTTCGGGGAATCAAAACGATATTATAAATATCATATAGAAAGGTGGCAAAAGCCAAAAATAGTTTATTTCTCTTCCTGAGACAGAAATTTAAGTTTAATTATTGATCAATATCACATATTCAACTAATACAACTAGTTTCAATACATCATCAATAAATCATAGGTTTCATCAAGAATATATCAAGTATGGGTCATGACTCAATATCACTTGAATATTTATATTCTCTTATGATGTAAACATTGATTATCAAATTTATAATCTATATAAATAACATCTTGGAGATGGTGTGAAAATGCTCAAACATGTGAAAAATTTTCTTTGATTCTCATTTAATTATTATCTTTCTAAACATATTCTCAGTACTTATATACTTATACCTCAAATAGGTAGGGCTTCGTTATACTACCCTAGAAGGAAGGGTTCTTTTATATCACTAGGTAGGGAGGGAATGTCGCATCCTCACACTACTGGTAACCCTGACCATAACTAATGAAGAAATTAATGAGGAATTACATCTACGAATTTAGGATCACCTTCCCCATAGAGGATCACTTCCAAAAATTCAATACTAAGAATTAAAGATCACCCCCTAATGAGGATCATTTCCAAAATTCAATATTGGCCAATTCAATCAATGGGCTACTAATACTAAGAGTATAATAACTAAGGATCACCCCTATTTGAGGATCATGTCTAATGTCTTTTAGTTTTAAACACTATACATATTAAGTCAATATTGACTAAACTTTAACAATTTAAAGGAGTAATTCATAAATCATTACTCAATACTAGCTTAACTTTAATACTCTAAAGGAGCAATTTATTTTTTAGTACACTTCACAAACATAGCAAGTGTACAATATCATCATTTCACTAGTGCATTAAGTGCACAATATGGTTATCTAACTAGTTCATCAAGTGCACAATATGATTATCTCACTAGTGCATGAAGTGCACAATATGGTTATTTCACTAGTGCATCAAGTGCACAATATCATCATTTCATAAATATAATCATTTTCTAGTACATTAAGTGTACGTGCATAAATAAAAGTCACCTTATCTAGTGATCTTAATCAAATTTCTTCACATCACATAATATAAATGCCTCAACCATCTTTTTTTTAGAATGCACACATTACGATTTCGCCTTGGCAGGTCTAGCAGAGTTGTTCTATGATTGGTGAGACACTTTGGAAATCATATTGATACTTGTTTGTCCCTTAATAGGTCGCAAGTGCACGGATCGAACAAGTAATACAATGACGAGTAGAGATCATTCCCACGAGGATAAGGATACTTCCAAGCTAAGTATCAACTAATAACTTAAGTAATTCTATTCAAGAACATAAAAATAGTGAAAACATATATACTAAAGACTAAAAAGAAATAAATTGAAAATAAAGATAATGGATAGAGATTAGGGAATCCTTCTTCATCCTTTACTTCAACTAATAACATGTAACCCTTAGAAGCAACATTGATGGATTGTTTTGTTAGCTTGAGAATCTAAATTAGTTAAAAGCCTATGTCTAGGTCAATCAACCATGTTTCATTTACTTAACTCACCATGTTTCCATGAAAGCTAGATGCAAAATCCACTTATTAAGATCTATTCTCAAACACCTATTATGCATGACTAAGAGGTATATTTCTATCTCATTAGCGAATCAACTTATCCTCTCAATGAGAATGAAATTGAACATGCATCAATCATATATATGATCTCAGATCCAAATTCCTATGTCTAGGTTCATTAGATTTCAACAAATCACTTAAAAACTGATCAAATAATCAAGAGCATTAAGAACCATATGATTGAACAAAACTAAACATCAATATAAACTCAAAGAAGTACAAAATCAACAATATTCATAAAATGATCCAAAGTAATCCCTAATATAGCTGAGCTACTCATTAAACATGAAAATAAACAATAAAACACATGTTTATAATTCAAGGGAGAGAAGGAAGAAGAAGGAAAAGAGAAGGAAGCTCATGGATATGTTTTTTATGCTTGAATCCTCCTTCATAGGGAAGATGGCCTCCAACCTTAGCTCCCTTAGCTCCCTCTCAGCCCCAAATATGAAAACCAGGCGCAGCTTCTCTAAAACCTAAAAACCTCTCTTGACCAAAACTAATAAAATAGTATTTATAAGCTCAGAAAATAGAGTCAAGCCATGACATTCATTTTCCTACGCTATGGCACGCATCTTGATGCAGGGGATGCACCACACCGCAGCATTGATATGCCTGCACTGCAGCGTGAGCTGCTGATATGCAAACTTGACTTTCTCTTCCAATTCTAGTCCAATTCCCCCAAATTTCAGTGTAATTGGAGCTCTTCCTAAAATAGAGAAATCAACAAGTCAATCACAATTGAAAATCCACTTAATCACTTATAAGAGATGCACAATTTGCTTAAAAACATATAGGAAGATATCTAAATTAGAATTTGACAAATATAAACCTAAAACCTTCTATATGTAACACCCCTCAATTTAATAACCACGGCACAATCGTCATTATGTCACAGTCACTAAATTTCGGTGTGCTACAATTGTCAAATAACAAAATTTTCAAAATTTTAAACATTTCACATATGAAGAAAATAGGAGCCACGAATGAGTAGTTACATATACAACCAGTTAAAATATGAATTATAAGATGTACTCAATTTACAGCATTTAAGACTGGATAATCACCTTAAACCTACATATACCCAAAAATACACTTTATATAGGTAATGTAAAATAAAATATAAACTACCCATAACATATCCACAACTATGGAGTTGGGCACTCCATCGGATCCCGAATGCGTGAGGCAACTCCAGGCTCACCGGTGTAGTGAGAAATACAGAATAAGGTCTTCAATCGCAGTCCTCTTCATGGTCAAGGTTAGATCCCCAACGTATCGCATACACTTATCGGTCCAGTCGACTCACCAAGTCTTGGCACCACTAATGAATGTAATTCGAATGAACCCAATAGAACCCCCTTCGCGACGACATCACCAGATGCAGTGGGTCAAACCAAGAAAGTCCAAAAGAATCCAACCTTGTTCCCACTTACCGTCTTTAACCAGGAATTAACATAGAATAAGAAAGTACAAGAAATAGGTAAGACATCCTACCATCATTACCAATTATAGCATCGAGAAACGAAATGGCGCAAAGCGCCCACATAGCATTTTTGACAGCAATAATGATAATAAACATTAAGTAGCAGTTCCAGGTAGTTATATATATCAGTAATACAATAGTTCCAAATATAATAATCATAAATGCCAGATAATTCATGGACTCACTATGCACATGCATACAAAGTCAAAATCCTACTCCATAGAGCTAAACATAAAACAGTCGAAGAGAACAATCAGGAGGTATGCCTATATTCTTGGTTGCCGAGGCCCTCAAGTGCTATAATTCTCAATTTATCAACATGCACATCATGGCATTTTACAAGACATTCTACACAGATCTCGATATAGGACAGTGTCTCGGTCCGGATCGTCGATGCGTTTGCATCGGTCTGCCCCACAGACAGAAGAGCTACTAACTGTCCATTGTGAGGTACCTGCACCCCGATGCCCCCAAGGTCAACGAGCGACCTACACTTGTCTATTCGCACCCGCACAAATGTGTGATTCAACTCCTAGTCTAAAGGCCTTAACCAAGTCCAACGGACAATCACAATGCATACAGACTCTATGCATAAACATATATGATCATTATTACATACAATTCCACAGTATGCCACAATTTGCCCAAGTAAGAATCAACACATCATTAGTCACTCACAAGGACCCATAATATCATACTATTAGAATTAAATTAATTAATACATTTTTAAGGTGTATTATGAATTCTTGCTTAGGTTTAGCTTTTCTTACGAAGTTTGTCTCTAAAGGAATTCTCTTAATTAAATTCTCTTAGGTAATTTATTCACGTACACTTAGAAGGTTATTCTAAGATCTTAAATCTCACACTCTCTTGTTCTTACCCTAATTAAAATTATCCCAAGTCTTATGAAAATTTCATTCTTGATTCTTTAAAATTTATGAACCTCAAAATATAATTTAATTTTCTAATTTGCTAATTCTTGCATCCTATTACCATTAATTTAATCACTAGGTGTTAGGTGATCAATTATAATTTCAGATTCGACGGAGAGAATGGCTCTAGTGTACAAAGGTGAGGCTACCCTTCGACGAGAAATAATATGGTAGAATGATGAAAGATGTCAGCCATAGTGTGATATGGCGATGAAAATGGGTATGT
The DNA here is from genome assembly GCA_029884595.1 of Ormosia semicastrata. Lineage (NCBI taxonomy): Eukaryota > Viridiplantae > Streptophyta > Magnoliopsida > Fabales > Fabaceae > Ormosia > Ormosia semicastrata. Next base: position 46,857,797 of record JAQQTO010000053.1, on the reverse strand, counting down.
TTCAATTTGACAGGATCAATATTGATAGGAAAAACTATTTGGCAAGAATGGCTAAAGGTCGAGTTCTGTTGAATGAAGATTCTGTCAAATGCTAGAAGATCAGCAGAAATCCTAATCCGACGGATAGGTGTTGACATTGGAGAAATCTTCTAAGTATTGAAACAACGAGAGTACAAAAGGTTAGAAGTTCTAATTCGACGGATATTGACATTGGAGAAGTTTCTCTACTGAATGGTCAGAAATTCTAACTTGACGGACATTGACATTCTAACTCGACGGATATTGACATCCTAACTCGACGGATATTGACATTGTACTAAATGGTCAGAAGATCAAATTCGACGGATATGGTCAGAAGATCAAATTCGACGAATATTGACATTGTACTATATGGTCAGAAGATCAAATTCGACGGATATGGTCAGAAGATCAAATTCGACGGTTATTGACATTGTACTATATGGTCAGAAGTTCAAATTGTTACAATTGTTCACAGAGAATCCCTAAATTTTGGGCCTCAAAATCGTGGCCATCCGAGAACCAATCTGACATCATTTTCTTCATGTCATACATTCCAATCCATTCAAATACATCAATATACACCAATGAACAATCTAATAGCACAGACACATTATAAACAACATGCAAACATACTCATCATGCAAACCAAGAATAACCCTCAATGGGGTTTTCTCATAATCAATCACAGACGAGGTTTCTAAATGCTAATAGAGGTTGAGGAGGAGTGTCTTCCTCTTACCTTAGTGAAGAACAAGGAAAAGCAAGCTCCCTTTTGCTTAGAAATTTCATGCTTCACCACTGCAGAACCTTGGGTGTTCAAATCCATAAAAATCAAGGTCAAAGAGGGGAAATGGTAGCCATAGTCATCAAGGTGACCATGGAACATGAAAATGGGGAGAATAGGAGAAGAAAGATGAGAGCTTTACCTTAAAGCTCCAAGCTTTAATGTTAGTTGTGGAACACGAATATGAAGAAGCCAGAAAGAATCCCACAAAAGGAAAACTTGAAGATGGAGAGGGGAAACAAAGGTCTCTATTGGGTTTAGTAAAGGAAGCTTGAAATCAACAATGGTGGTTGTGGGTGTGTGCAGCCGTGGGAAGAAGAGAGAAACAGAAATGAGAGCTGCGTGAGGGAGAGAGTGACCAGCGTGAATGAGAGAAAATGGGAGAATGAAAATGTAATATCCCTTTTAGCCAACCGTGCAGCACCAAAAAGGGAGGAGAGAGAAAAATGGTTGGGAAGGAAGCTTCCTAGAAGCTTCCCTTAAAGCTTCCTGAGAAGCTTCGTGCGCTTCTCGATAAAGTGCATAGTAAGCTTGTCTCCTTAATTAAATACATCTGACAGATGATTAATTACACTGTTAGAATTATTTTCTCAGTGAATAAAAGTTACAGTTGATGAAAATAATATTTTATTATTCATCAGATGATTATATGATACAATAATTTTATTTATTAGATAAAATCTTGAAAAACGTAAATCTCACAAATTGTGCCCGGCCTCAGGTTTAGTAAGATCCCCCGTCCACACGTTGACAGTTCAAGGTTTACCAGCCTTAGGGAAAACATTTCGTTTTCCCGGCTCCGTTCAGTGTGCATGCAAAATGAGGAATATATTAAAATATTCATCATTTCCAGAAAAATCCAAAAAAATTCCCAAAAATCATAAATATTATAAAATAATTATTTATAATGAAATAAATAATTTTTAGGATGTTACAACACTCCCCTTCTAAAAAGGAATTTCATCCTTGAAATTCATCATATCTTAGAACAAATGCGACTGTGTTTCTTTCATTTTGTCTCCTAGTTCTCGTGTTGTATCTTCAGCTGCATCAATCCAAATCACTGGCAATAAGGTTGTTTCCTTCCACTGAGTATCTTATATTAATGGACAAAAATATGTTGACGTCATAGGCCGATCAATAAAAGATTCTATGCCCTTTGAGTCTTCAGCCATCCAACAGCCAACTCTCCAAACAACTGTACATTGCTGAGTGGTTCTATCGAACTTATTCTCCTTGCTTACTGTAGTAGGCAACTAAGCTTATTTTCTTCTTAAGGCATCTGCTACGACCTTCGCTTCTTTCAGAGCTTCTAATCACCATCTCCGCCTCATGTTCAACTCATTCCAATAGGATGAAATACCTTTGGCTCCTAAGATTACCATAGGCATTGAGAATTTCTCCTTGTAGAAAATGCTTCTAGATCTTCAATGCAACTACAAAGCTAACTCTGAGTTGATGTAAGGTAATCCTTCTCATGTATTCTCGATTGTTGCTAAGTGTACATTACCATTCCTTCTATTTTGATCAAGCACACGTTCTAAACTTTGTTAGCCATGGCAACCATTACCCAAGAGGGGGGGTGAATTGGGTGATGACTGGTTTTAATGCAACTTTGACAAATTATGCATTTTGAATAACTTAATTAATAAATGCAGCGGAATAAGTCTAATAAATGTACAACTATTGAGGATTACTCAAATACAACTTGGAATATATGATGAACTAAGTGAATAAACTAGATATCAAGTTGTAACAATCAAAACATCAAGATATGCAATAGATAAATATATTTCACTAAATGCTGAATTTAAAGAGTGTAGGGAAGAGAGAATCAAACTCAAGAATTTATCCTGGTTCAGCCACCAACCACTTGTGGCCTACATCCAGTCCCCAGCTTAACTTGAGATTTTCTTCACTATCTTCTAGACTTTACGGTGCTAGAAAAACCTTTGTACATACAAGAGCACTCCTCACACCTTGGGATACCTCACCCTTGTGCTAGAGCCTCCAATTCTTCAAGCTTCACAGGTGCTTGATGACCTTTACAATGAAGAGCACTCACAACACCTTTGAGATACCTCACCCTTTGTGTTTGAGTCTCACTATAAGGGATACCTCACCCTTTTCTCTCTTGAGGATACCTCACCCTCTTACAATGATTTCAAGATGAAGAGAAAGAATAGAAACTCTCACAAGAGTGGATATACAACTTGAAGAACAAAGTAGATGATAGAAAACTCTCTCAAGAGTAGATAATACAAGTTGAAGCTCAATGGGTATAAAGGATTTACACACTTAGCTCAAAACAAAGAATTTGGAGAAAAAGATGATGAATTTCGTTTTCAATGTTCAAGGGTAATTTTCAGAATGTTCTCCAACTTGTTTTTGATGCCCAAACACTTTTATTTATAGCCCAATGAGTTTTAGAGCCGTTGGAGGTGTTTAGAAATGATTTTCTATGAAAACTAGCCGTTTATAGCCGTTAGAAAACGTTCTGGGCACTTTTGTAATCGATTACAAGCTTCATGTAATCGATTACAAAGCTTTCTGAGCACTTTGTAATCGATTACAAGCTTTATGTAATCGATTACAAAGCTTCTGAGCACTTTGTAATCGATTACATACTCGTGTAATCGATTACACTTTGTTAACGCGTTGTAATCGATTACATGACTTGTGTAATCGATTACATCATTTCTGGTTTTCAAAACCGACTTTAAAAGCTCATAACTTCTTCATTTCTTATCCAATTAAAGCAAATGACCACTCATTGGAAAGCTCTTTGAGTCTATTTTCATATGAAAGAAGTTTCAGAACAAAACTCAAAGTATTTTGAAAGATATGATCAAAATAGTAACCAAAGGTCAGATTTTCAAAACTCAAACTTTAATTGGTCATAACTTTTTCGTTTCTTATCCGTTTAAAGCAAATGACCAGTCATTGGAAAGATCTTTGAGTCTATTTTCAAATGAGATAAGTTTCAAAGTAAAACTCAAAGTATTTTAAAAGTTATGATCAAAAGAGTAAGTATATGTCAGTTTTGTAAAACACAAACTTGACTATTTTTCATAGATTTGAAATACCACCAAGACTAGCTTTCCAAAAATAGTTTGTTGGGCATTTAAACATTTTAGAAACACTTATAAATATGTTTAACACTTGTTTGAGCTTAGTGTGATTCCTTTTTACCTTTACACAAGATCTAAGTCCTATAAGCTAAGCTTGAAGATGTTGGACTAGATCTTTTACCACCATCACTTCTTGATGCAATCCAAGCTTCCAAAGAAAATCTTCTCTTCAAAACTTGCAAATGCTTGGAACATCTTTTCATTTTCATTCTCCTTGAGTTGAGCATAGTTGTGATCTTTTGCTTTCTTGTTGCAATGCTCACTCTTGGTACTTGAACTATCCTACAAAATATTACTCACTTAACCAAACATAGTTAGTCCAAATTCATAGCTCAATATCTTCATATGCATGATTCATAAATGTATAACTCTAGTTAGTCTAACATGCATACAAGACTTTCATAGACATATCCAATATTAATTCATTTATAACTCATATAACATATTATTGGATATATTATATGATGAATGTTACATATATCTTATTGCATGATTATTAAGTGAAATATAATTAGATAAAGTACATAATCATGCATGATATAATATTTCTCATTAAACACATTTATGTAACATGATCAATATTCTTTTGTGATGCATTTGTTATCTATAAAGCACAAGTATAAAGCATAAGCATCATTCTTTTTGTTTTGTATTTGTCATCATCAAAACTTAACATATTAAATCATTGGGGCAAACCTATTTCCACAATCTCCCCCTTTTTGATGATGACAAATCACTAAAGAAAAATATGTTGAGTAATATAGAAGAATAGATATTCATGTAAGCATATCAAATAATTAAGCACAAGAACATATTTTTCTTTCCAATTTTCTCTCCCCCTATTTGACATCAACAAAAAGGCTTAGGAAGGAAAGATAATAATTTTCTCTCCCCTTATAGATAAAACTCATGCTGTCAAAAAGGGTAGGATCATCAAAAACCATAAATTTCTTCAAGTTATTCAACTCATCACTATCTCTCCTTATTTAATTATATACCTAATTCAAGAAAGGAGAGATGAAATAAGTATGCTTTCAAGATATAAAAGATTATTCATGCAATACTTGTCATATTTTGGTATTTCAACATTTAGCATATGATAGCAATAAGCTTAAGAAATTATGTCTAACATATAATATCTTGCATACCACATCATAAATAAGGTCTTGTTATCACTTGATAGGAGATACAAAATATTCATGTAAGATCATGGAATTAAGGTTTTCAAATAAAAGATCATACAACTTGTCACATATCAAGCATTTCTCAATGAAAAAATCAAAAGATATGAAGTTTAAGAATGTTTACCTTCTTTCATTGATATAGGAAAAAAGAATGAACGATGATCTTTGTTGACATGTTGATAGTATTAACAATAAAACACTTTATGTCAAACAAGAATATAAGCCAAGAGTTATAAACAATAATTTAAGTGCTAGGCTCCCCCTCAAAATATGCATATTAAAAAAAAATAAAACATAATAGTTCAACATAGATATGCATATATTTAGTCAATAGGGATATGAAAGAAAGATATGTAAGAGAAGTAAGATAAGGGGAAGTATGCATGCCAAGATCATGTAAGCACATTATCAAAAAGCAAGGCAATGATACATATTCTTCATCCATCAATCAAAAACCATTTTTAAGACTTCTCCCCCTTTCAAAAAGACTTTTATAATAATACATTACATTTCCAAAAGCATTTTAGAACGGTAAAAGATTTTATATTAAACCACATATTCCTTGAGAGTGATCAAATCTAAGTCAAAAAGTATTTGAAAGTACATATCCTCTTTTTCACATTAAACAAGAGCCTTGAAAAGATAAAACACTTTTGAAGAACAAGGCTTATCTTTTGAAGTATCAAGATGAGCTCTATAGAACATTTCAAAAGATCTATTTAGAAACTTAAGCATTCTCTCAAGATTTAATAACACTTTTCAAAGCAAAAGAAGAGAATACTACATTTATAGCACAAATCAAATGATTTTCAAATTTTCAAGACAAATATGAGGTGAAAATACTTTCAAGTTCTTAAGACAAGTTCAAAAGATTCTCAAAGATATGAAATTTTAAAAGTTTCTTTCAAATATAATAGGAAATTTTGCCTTAAATTTTTTTTTTTTTTTTTAAATCAAATAAGAAATTCTTTTCAAAAAGCATGATTCTCATAAGTTTATACCACTAAGAACCATAGATCAAGAGAATCATATATATATCAAACATTTACCTTGATGAAATATGCTATAGAGATTAAAACATATATAGAACTAATATCATCCACCCTATATGCAATGACAAAACTAGCAATTTAATGTACAATTAGGCACTTTGTCAATGCTAAGCATACTTCTCATGTAAGGAAAGCATATAATCTTTTAAGATTAATTTATCAACAAGTATCATATAATCCATAGCATATAGAATACCACAATAGTTTAGGGATAGAGATACTTATTGGGTTAGATAGAAAGTGATGCTCCTTTAGAATGTTCTTCATTTATAGGTCCTTGTACTTTCTTCCATTGAGTATTTTATTCCATTGCACTTGAAGAAAGTCTCCTCATGTTCCTCTTCCTTCAACATTTCTCATTTATCCACATATGCTTGACATTTCAATATTTGATGACTATATTTCAAAAGTTCTCAAAAAAAGGTTAACATCAAATATCATTTAAACTTATTTACAAATATAATTTAGGTTGATATAAAATGTAAAACATGTACCACATTATCAACCATGAATTGTTAGCTCTAAAGAGAACAAAAGAATGATATATGCACTTGAATCCAAAAGCATAGTTTGAGCATTTTCAAGGCAAGATTCAAGTTTATCAAGAAATACATGATCAACATCAAAACTTATGTAAACATTTTGGGGCAAACAAAGATCATGTTAGGCATGTAATATCAAGTAAGGAATTTTAGTACGCACACATGCCAAGCAAGAACAAAAAGTCCCTTATTGTAATGAAAGAATTGAAAAATCATGGAACTATAACTTTTGAGACCATTTATGATTCATTTTAAGATATACTTCATTAAAAAGAATATTGAAGTTCAAAGGCAAGTTCAAGGCACAAAAAAAGAATCATTTACTTCTTGTTTTCAAGATATGAACATATCAAGCAATTTCAAACAAGAAGACAAATAACTTTTAACTATCCAATCCTCAAGTAAGCATATAAGCAAATTAAGCATCAAAGAGAAAGGATTATAACTACTTATGAGCAAGTGAATTTACATATTTGAGCAAAGAGAATTGGTCACAAGCTCAAGAATAAAGATATTGTCATAACATGTCATTCCAAGCAAAATGTGTGCATATCTAACATGTTAGTATATATAAAAATATTTTTAAAATATAGTGCTAGAAAAGCACAACTTAAGGCATGATAAGGCATAAAAACAAATCTTTACTTATCCAACTATCACATGATATACAATTTAAAGTATAAGTAAGGATAAGAGATTGATATCACCAAAAGTGTACTCTTTGAGTTTTTGTAAGTGACTCCAACTTCTATGCCTCAAGGCCCCTTGAGAATGTTGTGGTTCTCCATGTCTTTCTTTTTATGTTTTTCATCATTTTTGGAGAACTTGGACCATTTTAAGTTTTCCCAACCTCAAGTAGCATGGTTGTTTTTCACTTCATTTGCATGCTTGAACTAATGATCACCCTACAACATAATTTAAAGCAATTTCTTTGGTATCCACTAATTTTGGATCCGTAGGGGTTAGTCATTGATCATTAATCCATTATGCTTTTATAGATATCAAATTTTTTATAGTATGTAATTTGAGCATAGCAAATGTAAACAATCAATTACCATTAAGCTCATAGCCAATAATATGCATGCTTTCATGATATATAGACAATTTTGAGTGAAAATGGTCATTCCAGCACTTAAAACCATTTTTAAAGCCTGTGTAATCGATTACAATATGTGTGTAATCGATTACCAACCTCTCTGAATCCATGTAATCGATTACATGTTTGGTGTAATCGATTACCAACTTTCTAGGAACCTTGTAATCGATTACAGGGGTTGGTGTAATCGATTACATGAGTTCTGGAAACATTGTAATCGATTACATAGTATGTGTAATCGATTACACGCTCTCTGACTTTGCTTGGAACGCTTGGCAGAGCCTCTGTAATCGATTACAGAGGTCTTGTAATCGATTACAAGCTTGCTGAATTCAGTTTTTGCACTTCAAACAGTAAGGGTCCGAACTCAAAGCTTTCAAATTAATTCCAAAACTTTCCAAAACAATTCCAAACATCATGTAAGCATAAAAACTGACTAGTTCTTGATCCAAAGCTCACATTTATGCAAAAACTACAAATGATGCAAAAAATTATAACTTTATGCAAAGAAGAGTTATGATTTATCCAATATGCCAAGTTCTAATATATTTTTATCAAATGTGCTACTTCAAACAAGAAGTGAGTTTATCTAGCATATTATCACATGTAAAAATGTATAGAAAATTTAAAGCATAAAAAGCATCCATAGTCATAGAATACCTTATTATCAAGAGATATGCAAGGTGGTGAGTAAAGGATGTAACAATAATACAATCATGTGCTATATATAATATTCAAATTTTATCAAGTACACATGATTCAAATAATCACTTAAGGCCTACAAGGAATATACCTCAAATTCATTGACTTTACAAGTGAATGTGCATAAGAGGTAGAAACTTTTGATACCTTAGCCTTAGTGATCAAGGAAACTCCTTTCCTTACCCATTGCTTCTCTTTTGGTGTTTTGAACTTTGCAAGTTCCACATTTTGTACTTGAGAAGCTTTGGTTGAAGTCATCTTCCTTCTTTGATCAATTAGTCCATCCTTTTGAGAAGTTTTCTGCATAATTGAAACACTAGGAGGACTTTTTGGTACCCACTTTATCTTGGGTCCTTCAATGTTAGTACTAGAACCTTTAAGACCTTTAGGAACCCATACCATATTATTTCTCATATAAGAATTTCTTCTATAATTGCATAAATGAGAAATATGTCCTAAATGACCACAAAAATTGCAAACAATTGAATTTAATGATGACTTGGTCCTTTGAAGATCATTTTTGGAAAACATAAGCCTTTTGTTGTTTTTATATTCTATGTCATTTTTGCCACAAGCCTTACTTGAATTTCCATGTGAAATAGTATCAATTGCATTCTTATTAACACACATGGATTGTAAGCAAATAGAATCATTAGCTTTGGCAAATTCACAATATAAGTTCTCAACTTGATTTTCTAAATTAATGCATTTTTCACAAGAAGTTGAGGTTTCACATTTTAAAGGCATTTCCTCATCAAGAAAAGCATATTCATTTTTCAAGATATTAATTTCATTTTCAATGGAGGAAATGTTTTCTAAACAAGATGAGTTTTTCTTTTCTAAAAGCAACAAACCATCATGCAATTCATCATATGCACATTTTAGCTCATAGGAAGGACTATAATATAGTTTATCATTATTTACCTCAAAGTCCTTTTTAAGGGAATCACCATCTTCCTCATTGTTGTCCATCCAAGATTCAAGAACATCTTCTTGAGGACATTTTTCAATATTGTCTTCCTTTAGAGGCTTTTGCTCTTCTTGCTCTCTATATACAACTTTTTGCAAGAAATCATTGTTAGCAAGATAAAAATTATCAAGAGCATCCCATATATCTTTAGCATTAGAGCAACTCTTAATTTTAGCATAAGCATCATCATTTAAACCACTTCTCAATATTTGCATTGCTCTAATATTCAATGAAAAACATTTCTTATCATAGTCATTCCAAGTTTGTTTTGATTTGCATGTAAATCCATCAAGCATAATATCCCACAAATCAATATCAATAGATTGCATATAAATTTCCATTCTAGCTTTCCAATAAACGAAATTAGCACCATCAAAGAATGGTGGTTTATTAATTTCAAAACCATTCATTTTGAAAAGCTTTTAATGGTTGCCAAACAAACAAAGATCTTTAACTCCAAGTCAAGCTTTTACCGAGCACGAAGCTCGATACCACTTGTTAGCCATGGCAACCATTACCCAAGAGGGGGGTGAATTGGGTGATGACTGGTTTTAATGCAACTTTGACAAATTATGCATTTTGAATAACTTAATTAATAAATGCAGCGGAATAAGTCTAATAAATGTACAACTATTGAGGATTACTCAAATACAACTTGGAATATATGATGAACTAAGTGAATAAACTAGATATCAAGTTGTAACAATCAAAACATCAAGATATGCAATAGATAAATATATTTCACTAAATGCTGAATTTAAAGAGTGTAGGGAAGAGAGAATCAAACTCAAGAATTTATCCTGGTTCAGCCACCAACCACTTGTGGCCTACATCCAGTCCCCAAGCTTAACTTGAGATTTTCTTCACTATCTTCTAGACTTTACGGGTGCTAGAAAAACCTTTGTACATACAAGAGCACTCCTCACACCTTGGGATACCTCACCCTTGTGCTAGAGCCTCCAATTCTTCAAGCTTCACAGGTGCTTGATGACCTTTACAATGAAGAGCACTCACAACACCTTTGAGATACCTCACCCTTTGTGTTTGAGTCTCACTATAAGGGATACCTCACCCTTTTCTCTCTTGAGGGATACCTCACCCTCTTACAATGATTTCAAGATGAAGAGAAAGAATAGAAACTCTCACAAGAGTGGATATACAACTTGAAGAACAAAGTAGATGATAGAAAACTCTCTCAAGAGTAGATAATACAAGTTGAAGCTCAATGGGTATAAAGGATTTACACACTTAGCTCAAAACAAAGAATTTGGAGAAAAAGATGATGAATTTCGTTTTCAATGTTCAAGGGTAATTTTCAGAATGTTCTCCAACTTGTTTTTGATGCCCAAACACTTTTATTTATAGCCCAATGAGTTTTAGAGCCGTTGGAGGTGTTTAGAAATGATTTTCTATGAAAACTAGCCGTTTATAGCCGTTAGAAACGTTCTGGCACTTTGTAATCGATTACAAGCTTCATGTAATCGATTACAAAGCTTTCTGAGCACTTTGTAATCGATTACAAGCTTTATGTAATCGATTACAAAGCTGGGCACTTTGTAATCGATTACAAGCTTTATGTAATCGATTACAAGCTTTCTGGCACTTTGTAATCGATTACATACTCTGTAATCGATTACACGGCTTCTGTCAACGTTGTAATCGATTACATGACTTGTGTAATCGATTACATCATTTCTGGTTTTCAAAACCGACTTTAAAAGCTCATAACTTCTTCATTTCTTATCCAATTAAAGCAAATGACCACTCATTGGAAAGCTCTTTGAGTCTATTTTCATATGAAAGAAGTTTCAGAACAAAACTCAAAGTATTTTGAAAGATATGATCAAAATAGTAACCAAAGGTCAGATTTTCAAAACTCAAACTTTAATTGGTCATAACTTTTTCGTTTCTTATCCGTTTAAAGCAAATGACCAGTCATTGGAAAGATCTTTGAGTCTATTTTCAAATGAGATAAGTTTCAAAGTAAAACTCAAAGTATTTTAAAAGTTATGATCAAAAGAGTAAGTATATGTCAGTTTTGTAAAACACAAACTTGACTATTTTTCATAGATTTGAAATACCACCAAGACTAGCTTTCCAAAAATAGTTTGTTGGGCATTTAAACATTTTAGAAACACTTATAAATATGTTTAACACTTGTTTGAGCTTAGTGTGATTCCTTTTTACCTTTACACAAGATCTAAGTCCTATAAGCTAAGCTTGAAGATGTTGGACTAGATCTTTTACCACCATCACTTCTTGATGCAATCCAAGCTTCCAAAGAAAATCTTCTCTTCAAAACTTGCAAATGCTTGGAACATCTTTTCATTTTCATTCTCCTTGAGTTGAGCATAGTTGTGATCTTTTGCTTTCTTGTTGCAATGCTCACTCTTGGTACTTGAACTATCCTACAAAATATTACTCACTTAACCAAACATAGTTAGTCCAAATTCATAGCTCAATATCTTCATATGCATGATTCATAAATGTATAACTCTAGTTAGTCTAACATGCATACAAGACTTTCATAGACATATCCAATATTAATTCATTTATAACTCATATAACATATTATTGGATATATTATATGATGAATGTTACATATATCTTATTGCATGATTATTAAGTGAAATATAATTAGATAAAGTACATAATCATGCATGATATAATATTTCTCATTAAACACATTTATGTAACATGATCAATATTCTTTTGTGATGCATTTGTTATCTATAAAGCACAAGTATAAAGCATAAGCATCATTCTTTTTGTTTTGTATTTGTCATCATCAAAACTTAACATATTAAATCATTGGGGCAAACCTATTTCCACAAACTTCTAATGCGAAGCATCACTAGGCATCCAAAAAGGTTCATTGGGATTGGGCAGAATCATCGTCGGCAAGGTAGTCGAGCATCTCTTCAATCCTTGAAAATATTTCCTTATATGCACCAATCCTACAAACTTGACTCTCATGCATGAGTTTGACGCGAAATCTTGTCACTTTGGAGAATTCTGTGATGAGTCTCCCATATTAATCAGCTAACCCTATAAAGTTACGAATCTTTGTTACAGTTGTCAGTCTTTCCCATTAGAGAAATGCTGCAAGTTCTGATGGGTTTACAGTAATTTCTTCCCTTGAGATCGCATAACTCAAAGGTTGAACTGCCTCCAACTGGAATTCATACTTAGACATCTTTACGCATAACTTCTTCTTCTTCTTCTTCAGGATTTTAAGAATCACTCAGAGAGATTCAGTACGTTCCTCCAAACATCAAGAATAGATCAGAATGTTGCCAATAAGGATGACGACAAATCTTTGAGCGAACACGAAGATAGTCTAGAATACAAGTTGATCTTGGAGAAAACGGTGGCGTTTTTTAATTGATTCGTCAGACCATCTTTCCTTAATTCAAACAAGATGTCTTATAGGGTAAGTTCTCACCTAATTGTGCTACACTTGGCGCATTGCTATGGCTCAGATTCCGGAATACATCTACTCAATTGAAGTATACTAGAAACGTTATAAAGGTTAGAAAGAAAAGTAGAGGAGTCATTTGATTTACCACTGGACCCGTCCAGCGAAGAATACGATACGATACAATAAAACTTAGGAGTGAGTTTCATTGATTCACATCTAGGAAATTTCTGTCTCAAGAAACACTAAGTTTCCGTTGAAACCGAATGATGAGACTCGTTTAGAAAATGATTAATCTCCTTCCTGAGATCAAGCCTATTCATGGAGTAGATAATTGAATGGGTAAAAGGGTTCCAATTTCTAACAACAATGGGATAGTTTCAAGTAAACTTGTTGTGATGAGAGTAGGCTTACAAATGAGGATAGTAATATTCAGGTCGAAAGGAAGTAAATACACAGACAACTCAATTCCAGAAACGAACTCTTAGAATTTCATTGGAACATTTCAACAGAATATGGCTGGAAGATAACCAATCCCTTTTGTTAGAATTACATCTAATTTTTAAAAGAAGTAAACAAATTAGATCACCAGAAAAATTCAGTCTTTAACAAGTCATAGGATAATTTAAACAAATTGGCTACTATCAACAAGTTTTTAGCAGCCAAAAGAGAAATAACTTAGTCAAAAGGTGTCAGAGGTACATACGACCCTAATATACTCATACGGTCATGCGTCATAAAGTAATGGGCTATCCCCAGAATTATACAATGGAATCATAGGGTTATCCACTGTAGCATAGTCCCTTTCTTCATTTCAGTCTTCAGTCTGGGTGGAAGAATTAACTTTCTCTTGTTTATGAGATTTTGAGGTGCAAACATCCCCAACGGAAGGCTTTGTCCTGTGCAAGGTACAATTTCTCGCCACAAGTCCTGGCTCTCCACATTTGAAACAAATCATCCCCGTGATCACACATGGAGGCTTTGTCCCATGTAAAGCACAATCCCTGAACACATGTCCTTGCTTTCTACACTTGAAATAAATTTTTCCTTCAATCTTATAGTCCCTCATGAAGTGGTCATTTCCGCACTTCTTACACCTTGATAACGGTACCACGGTTGGAGTGGACTTGCTACCACTCGCACCACCGTGATGCGTTTGCTGTCGTTGTTGCTCCCTTGGTCGTAGTGTATATGGTTTCTGCTTAAACTGATTGGCCTTCCTATGGTTCCTCCTTTGGAACTTAGGTAGTTCAGAGTTACCCAAAAACTGGCTTTCTCCTAACAAATTCTGAACTTTGACTTTTAACTCCTGTTACTGTGCGGTCCTTTGATTCGGTTGTACTGTTACGCCAGTCATTCCCTGCATTGTTTCCATAGTTGCATCCACTCCTCTGTTGTTGCGTTCCACATTCTTACGCATACGTCTTCCGCGAGCCATTACCTTCCTTCAAAAATAGATAATCTAGCACAATGGAGACAAGAAGTAACCATTTCAAACAATAGTGTCTCCTTTCGGAAACCAAACACAAGAAGTCACACAACACACAAGGGTGAAAATGCAGACAAATCCTAAACAAGTTCAGTCATACCAGTTGAGCTTCTTACTAAAAGAACTTCTATTCGCTTCATACGCCTAGGTGAAGTCATAGTTTTTTCGTCCACACAAAACATTACACATTGAGTGGGCCAATACTTAATATCATGTAACTATACAACAGTAGCTACAAACATTCAACCTATAGCAAGTCATGCCTTCCTTTCCCAACATCTCAATCGAGAGACAAGGAAGTACACAACATACAAATAAACTTCTAATATGTCTAAGCATAGTCAGTCCATACCCCGGCTCAACAGGATGAACTGAGCTCTGATACCACCTAATGTAACACCCATAGATTTAATAACCACGACACAATCGTCATTATGTCACGGTCACTAAATTTCGGCGTGCTACAATTGTCAAATAACAAATTTTTCAAAATTTTAAACATTTCACATATGAAGAAAATAGGAGCCACGAATGAGTAGTTACATATACAACTAGTTAAAATATGAATTATAAGATGTACTCAATTTACAGTATTTAAGACTGGATAATCACCTTAAACCTACATATACCCAAAAATACACTTTATATAGGTAATGTAAAATAAAATATAAACTATCCATAATATATCCATAACTATGGAGTTGGGCACTCCATCGGATCCCGAATGCATGAGGCAACTCCGGGCTCACCGGTGTAGTGAGAAATACAGAATAAAGTCTTCAATCACAATTTTTTTCATGGTCAAGGTTAGATCCCCAACGTATCGCATATGCTTATCGGTCCAATTGACTCGCCAAGTCTTGGCACCACCAGTGAACGCAATTCGAACGAACCCAATAGAACCCCCTTCGCGACGACATCACCGGATGCAGTGGGTCAAACCAAGAAAGTCCAAAAGAATCCAACCTTGTTCCCACTTACCATCTTTAACCAAGAATTTACATAGAACAAGAAAGTACAAGAAAGAGGTAAGACATCCTACCATCATTACCAATTATAGCATCGAGAAACGAAATGGCGCAAAGCGCCCACATAGCATTTTTGACAGCAATAATGATAATAAACATTAAGTAGCAGTTCCAGGTAATTATATATATCAGTAATACAACAGTTTCAAATATAATAATCATAAATGCCAAATAATTCATGGACTCACTATGCACATGCATACAAAGTCAAAATCCTACTCCATGGAGCTAGACACAAAACAGTCGGAGAGAACGATCAGGAAGTATGCCTATATTCTTGGCTGTCGAGGCCCTCAAGTGCTATAATTCTCAATTTATCAACGTGCACATCATGGCATTTTACAACACATTCTACACAGATCTTGATATAGGACAATGTCTTGGTCCGGATCGTCGGTGTGTTTGCATCGGTCTGCTCCACGGACAGAAGAGCTACCAACTGTCCATTGCGAGGTACCCGCACCCCGACGCCCCCAAAATCAACGAGTGACCTACACTTGTCTATTCGCACCCGCACAAAGGTGTGATTCAACTCCTAGGCTAAAGGCCTTAACCAAGTCCAACGGATAATCACAATGCATACAGACTCTATGCATAAACATGTATGATCATTATTACATACAATTCCACAATATGCCACAATTTGCCCAAGCAAGAATCAACACAATCATTAGTCACTCACAGGGACCCACAATATCATAATATTATAATTAAATGAATTAATGCATTTTTAAGGTGTAGTATGAATTCTTGCTTAGGTTTAGCTTTTCTTACGAAGTTTGTCTCTAAAGGAATTCTTTTAATTAAATTCTCTTAGGTAATTTATTCACGTACACTTAGAAGGTTATTATAAAATCTCAAAGTCTTACACTCTCTTGTTCTTACCCTAATTAAAATTATCCCAAGTCTTATGAAAATTCCATTCTTGATTCTTTAAAATTTATGAATCTCAAAATATAATTTAATTTTCCAATTTGCTAATTCTTGCATCCTATTACCATTAATTTAATCACTAGGTGTTAGGTGATTAATTATAATTTCAGATTCGGCGGAGACAATGGCTCTAGTGTACAAAGGTGAGGCTACCCTTCGACGAGAAATAATATGGCAGAATGATGAAAGATGTCAGCCATAGTGTGATATGGCGACGGAAATGGGTAAGTTTCAATTTGACAAGATCAATATTGATAGGAAAAACTATTTGGCAAGAATGGCTAAAGGTCGAGTTCTGTCGAATGAAGATTCTGTCAAATGCTAGAAGATCAGCAGAAATCCTAATCTGACGGATGAGTGTTGACGTTGGAGAAATCTTCTAAGTATTGAACCGATGAGAGTACAAAAGGTTAGAAGTTCTAATTCGACGGATATTGACATTAGAGAAGTTTCTCTACTGAATGGTCAGAAATTCTAACTCGACGGACATTGACATTCTAACTCGACGAATATTGACATCCTAACTCGACAGATATTGACATTGTACTAAATGGTTAGAAAATCAAATTTGACAGATATGGTCAGAAGATCAAATTCGACGGATATGGTCAGAACATCAAATTCGATGGATATTGACATTGTACTATATGGTCAGAAGATCAAATTCGACGAATATGGTCAAAAGATCAAATTCGACGGATATGGTCAGAAAATCAAATTCAACGAATATGGTCAGAAGATCAAATTCGACAGATATTGACATTATACTATATGGTCAGAAGTTCAAATTGTTACAATTGTTCACAGAGAATCCCTAAATTTTGGGCCTCAAAATTGTGGCCATCCGAGAACCAATGCGACATCATTTTCTTCATGTCATACATTCCAATCCATTCAAATACATCAATATACACCAACGAACAATCTAATAGCACAGACACATTATAAACAACATGCAAACATACTTATCATACAAACCAAGAATAACCCTCAGTGGGGTTTTCTCACAATCAATCACAGACAAGGTTTCTAAATGCTAATAGAGGTTGAGGAGGAGTGTCTTCCTCTTACCTTAGTGAAGAACAAGGAAAAGCAAGCTCCCTTTTGCTTAGAAATTTTGTGCTTCACCACTGCAGAACCTTGGGTGTTCAAATCCATAAAAATCAAGGTCAAAGAGGGGAAATGGTAGCCATAGTCATCAAGGTGACCATGGAACATGAAAATGGGGAGAATATGAGAAGAAAGTTGAGAGCTTTACCTTAAAGCTCCAAGTTTTGATGTTAGCTATGGAACACGAAGATGAAGAAGCCAGGAGGAATCCCACAAAAGGAAAACTTGATGATGGAGAGTGGAAACAAAGGTCTCTATTGGGTTGAGTAAAGGAAGCTTGAAATCAACAATGGTGGTTGTGGGTGTGTGAACCGTGGGAAGAAGAAAGAAAGAGAAAAAAGAGCTGCGTGGGGGGAGAGAGTGACCAGCGTGAATGAGAGAAAATGGGAGAATGAAAATGTAATATCCTTCTTAGCCAACCGTGCAGCACCAAAAAGGGAGGAGAGAGAAAAGTGGTTGGGAAGGAAGCTTCCTAGAAGTTTCCCTTAAAGCTTCCTTGAGAAGCTTCGCACGCTTCTCGGTAAAGTGCATACTAAACTTGTCTCCTTAATTAAATACATTTGACAGATGATTAATTACACTGTTAGAATTATTTTCTCAGTGAATAAAAGTTACAGTTGATGAAAATAATATTTTATTATTCATCAGATGATTGTATGATACAGTGATTTTATTTATCAGATAAAATATCAAAAAACGCAAACCTCACAAACTGTGCCCGGCCTTGGGTTTAGTAAGATCTCCCGCGACACGTTGACAGTTCAAGGTTTGCCAGCCTTAGGGAAAACATTTCGCTTTCCCAGCTCTGTTCAGTGTGCACGCAAAATGAGGAATATATTAAAATATTTATCATTTCCAGAAAAATTTCCAAAAGTCATAAATATTATAAAATAATTATTTATAATGAAATAAATAATTTTCGGGATGTTACACCATATATGTACAACAAACAAGGACTAAGCATTTTTTTATTGCACAGAGATAGGGCACAAATAACTACATTTCCTGGAGTTATCAATATACATAAACCTTCTCCAAGAGTTCACAAACACAATCAACTAATTTATGAATGGCATACTTGGAAATTTTGTCTTAAATTAAACAAGAATAACACTCATGAATTACTTCTTAGACTTTCCTAAGCTATCATGCATCAAACTCTTTTGGTATCTCAACTTATCCTTCAAAGAAAATCTTATCTCTCATTTTGAAAAATTATGCTTGATTTGAAAAAAATTAGAGGATGCTCTTTACTCTAACCTAAAGGAAAGGAAAAATCTTTTTGTTAGTCAACACTATGTGCATCCATCTACAAAGGCTCCGAACTCGATGAGACACTTACATTGACTCAATAAACACTAAAATGTTGACAAAGTTCACAAATTATAAATTAGAAGCATATAGAGGAAACAATAAAAAGAAAGCTTAGGTTGCCTCCCATGAAGCACTAATTTAAGTTTCTCATCTTGACCCATGAAAAGAATCTTTTTATCTTAGTCATATTCTTACTAAGAGAAGATCTATCAAATATTCAACACATAGAAATGTGTACCTGAGAATGGTAGGATATGTAGATTTTGGTTTAAGGAACGCATACATAAGCATGGGAAGAAGAAGTTTAAATTCTACCTTAGGAGCTTCACTTTCAATGAGTAGAGGTGGAGTGATTTTGACTTACTTGAGCTCCTTAAAGTTTGGTCCTTGCTAATAGGAAATGAGTAGAATTAATTCTAGCAATTGACCATAAGCCGCAACTTCTTTATCCTCCTCTTTTTTGTGGTACTATGCTCTAGACATTAATCAAGAGGTTTCTTTTGAAGGTAGTAGAGTGCACAAGGAGGAGGTTGAATTATGCTTTGTTAGAACTTTTTTTGAACACTTTCTAAAACTTAAAACAACTTTCTCAAGTGTAGAACTTGGATGATAGGAGTTGACAGTTAGTAAGCAGTAAAACAATTTGAGAATGTTTATGAAAGCTTCTCTTAGTAGTTTGAAAAACTTTTACTGATAAAGTCTTTGATTGGAAAACAATTTTGACAAAATTTTCTATTTATCATAAAGAACTTATAGAAGTTCAAAAAACTAGATAAGCACTAATTTCAGAAAACTAGTTTGGCAGTAAACCCAAAAAAATAAAACGATAAGGTAGAGAAGCAGTCCACACAGGATTTATACTAGTTTGGCCAACTACTTGCCTACTCCCAGTCCCTAGCAAAACACTAGGATTTTCACTATTAGAGTATTCTTTTGAACACAGCTTCTCTAGACTAATTAAAACTGAGTATTCTTTTCATACCTAGCCTCTCCATGCTCACATGAGTATTGATTTTTCACCTTGCCTCTCTAGGCTCAACACTCAAACCTCTACTGGGTCAGGTTACAAAGATAGTGTTTAAGTTTGTGTTTGAGATCACTAAGATTCCAAGAGTCAATATTATAGATTAAATTAAAACAAACAACTTTTCTTCTACTAGGACTATACAAAGAATATGAGTAGAAGAACTTTTTGCAGATTAGAAAAGTATTTCAGAGTTGAGAGTGCATTAAGAAAACAACAGCAACATTTTTCTCAACAATAAATTCACTATAACAACTAAGTATTCCTACCTTAAATGCGTTAAATGATCTTCGATTTATAGCCTTGGATGAATTCTAGCTATTGAGAACACATTTAATGCATCTGGTAGCTTTTCTAGTGCATCAGGAAACTAGTTGTTACTTTGTTTTCTTTTGATGAGCTTTTTGGCAGCTTTCCAATGTTCTCATTGTGACTAGGAATTTTGCTTGGTGAAGGACTAAGTATAAGACAGAAAGGATGCCTTTGACATTTGTCCTTGAACTAGTTTTTTTATCACAGTTTTCTGACGGTTTTCTGATCTATTTTCTGATAGGTTTTCAAATAAGGTTTTCTCATGTCTTTCTGAGTAGTTTTCTCATGAGATTTTTGAAGAGTCAAGTGTTTGAAGCTAATTTTTTCCATATCTGAATTGAGTTCTAATTTCTAACACACTTTAACACACATATTAGTAAAGTTCATAAAATAGACAAGTTTACTGATTATAAGTGATCATAAATCGAAGAGTGTAGTGAATTTTTTTATAGTCACTCAAGATACACTTAGAAAAGTATTAGTTTATTAGTCATCAAAACTTAATATTAAGTAAAATCTTAAGCATACAAATGGTTATTAAGATTTTGGAGCTAATATTCTCCTCCTTTTTTACGATAACAAATTATTCTTTTCTAAAATAACTTTAGATCAGAGCAACTAAAAAAAAAATTTTAAAAACAACCTTTCTTTTGATGAAGTAACATTTTTGATTAGGAGCTTTTCTGATGAATGTTCAACTTGGGAGTAGGCTTAGAAGGCCAAAGTTTAGAATTAGCAAGTGTAGGCTTAGGTTGAAAGGCCAGCCACCATCTCTCAAAGTTCATAATTTTGTCTTTGAGATCCTCTAAAGAGTTAAAAATAACTTCAAATTTTTCATTTACTTCCTTTTTGATAGCTTTCTGATTCCTCTTCAACTTCTTCATTTTCAAGTTTATCTTTTTTATGTCTTCTTCAAAATACCTTAAGGGTCGAGGTTATTCAAAACTTATAGAATGGTAGGGAACAATGTCTAAAGAAGGCAAATAAGCATACTCAAGTGCCAAAGGTGTAGATTTCTTAGGTGGAGAAGAAGTTTGATCAGCATTAAAGCCTGTTGTAGTTTAACATGAATCTCAACAACAGTTTCTTCTTCATAATGAAGCAAAGATGGAGAGAAGGTTAGTGGATTAATCAGCACAAACCCTTTTTTGGCAGGGTTGGAGTTGAAAAGTACATAAAAACAAAAGATGGAAAGAAGGTTGGTGGATTGATCAGCACAAACCTATTTTTAGCTAGGGTGGAGTTGAAAAGTTCAGAAAACAAATTGTTTTATGAACAGTTACAGGTGTTGGTGTAAGAGGTTTAGTTTCGATTGCATCAAAGTGAGGTGACTTCAGAAATTAGGCAATACGTGTTCTATAGATTGCTTCAACTACTGAAGCAAAAGCTTGCCGAAGACTTTTAGAAAGGCTGGGATCACAAGTGGTTCCAACACATTTTTCACCTTCTTCTTCTCTTAGATTCCAAGCTTCCACATTTAGATCAGCTTCTCAAATCATTTTTTCGAAGCTTCGGGGTTCTTTTTCTTCTTGCACAGTAGGGATTTTGCAACCACACTTTTTCTTTTCTCTTCAGAAGTTTAAGATTCTATTTTTCTCTCCTTATTATTTTTCATCTGCTTCTTCTTCTATTTCTTCTCTTCCTTCTTCTTCTTTCTCTTGCTCTTCATCATTTTCTTCTATTTCAACAGGCTCATTTCTAGCTTCTTCATTCCTTCTTCATCATCTTCAGGCTTAGGTAAGCCTTGAATGGCAGCAGCAACAAAATCATCAAAACTGATTTGTTGAGAGGTTGCAGAAAAGGTGGTAGGAGTAAGAGTATAGAACTTCTCATTGAAACTAGTTTCGAAGAGAGGATTAAGTCTTCTCTTAGTTCTCCTTTCTTTGGCTTCTTGACTTAGCACATCAACAATATCTAATTCTAGAGCTTTAGTATCAAGTGTTCTCTTGATTCTTCTTTCTCTTGCTTCTTTTTAGTCAAGACATCAACCACTCTTGACTTGGGTGAGGGAGCATCATCATCATCATCATTTCTTTTTCTTTTCTTTTCTTCTTTCTTTTTTTTCTTGTCTTCCTTCATTTTCTTTTTTTTCTTTTTCTTTTTCTTTTTTCTTTTTTTCTCTTTTAGATTTTTTTTTTCTTTTCTTTTCTTTATTTTTTAGCATCCACTTTCAAAACTGGGTGCAAGTCAAGGTGCATCAACTTCAGGTTGTTGTAAGTGAATTCTGGACCAAGAGGATCAGAGACTTCTGATCTAGATTCAAACCATAATGTTTGAAGATTTTGGTCATCAGTATCCCATAAAGAATATAAGTAGTCTTCATTGGGGTATTGAGAGTAGCAACCATGTGCTTCAGAATCAGGTAGGGAAGACTGATTCTCTTCTTTTCAAGTAGGCAGTACAACATATTGATGTCAAAGTTAGTGACTCTTTCTTTACTTCTAGCATGAGGTAGGATGAAATGAACAAGTAAGTCATGAAGAAACCTTGCTTTGTTCAGCAGCATATCAGTAGTTAGGCTTTCTTCATCAACTTCTTCAGTAATTATATCAAGAATTTAAGCTCTTACTAGATTTTTCTCTTCCATCCAATCCAAACTATTATAGGATTTGATTCTTTTGTTCTTAGCTCTAGTGACTTCAACTAGTACCTTTATGGAGATAATGATTTCTTCTCTATAAAGACTACCAACTAATCTATCTTCTTCTTCAACTACTCCAACAAAGAAAGAACAAATAAGAACTGGATAGACACATTCAGAAAGTTGAAGGAAACTTTTCCACCTTTGTTTTTTAATTTTTTCAGATACGTCCATCCCATATGCAGACATTTCCACTAGGTTGATTCTCATTACAACAACAACTAGTTTTGTGCTAAACTAGTCATCAAAGATCTTCTTTTCGAGCTTGGAGATGAAAAGAGATCTATTGGGAGCATCCTCTTCTTCTGAACTGGCAGAGATTATCCTCTCTTTTTCGTAAAGTTTGGACTTTGGAGTATGAGCTTTCTTGCTTTGTCTTTCCATAGAAGCTTGGAACTTCAAGTAGGCTGGGCTTATTTCTTTGAGGCTTTGGAAGAGCTTTTAGACTTAGTCATGTTGAAGGTATGTGAGAAAGAGTGAAGATGTTTAAGAGATTTTGAGAAAGAGAGAGTTACGATTTGAGAATTATTTGAGAGAGTTGAGAAAGCTTGAACATTGAGAAAAGGTTGCAAAGTGTTAAGAAACATATGAGAACATGTGTTTATAGAGTCACATCTTTTTCTAACTGTTAGAAATAAAGAAAGTAACCATTTGGCATTTAATGATGGTGAGAGAGTGGGTCCAACAGTCATATTTTTGAATTCTAAGGTATTAAGATAATGTAACAGCCATATTTTTATTAAGGGGTTATCTAATGGTGACTCAAGGTTAGTTTTCTCAACAGGTTTTTTGATACTATTTTGATAGTGTTCTCAACTTATTCTGATGATTAGAAAACTATGGCATGCAGCCTTAGATTCATAAACTAACCAAATACAAACTCAAGGTTTTATACTTGATCCAAACACATTTATATTATCCCTTATAAAAGAAAATACATCTTCATGAAAAGGTTTTGGTCAGAATATCAACTCTTTGATGATTAGTGTCTATAAATTTAAGTTCAAACACACCCTTTTGAAATAATATTTTATAAAATGGTGTCTAATCTCAATATGCTTTGCTCTTGAATGTTGAAAAGGATTCTTGGCTAAGTTTATAACACTTATGTTATCATAGAAAACAAGTATAGCATTGAAATTTAAAGAGTAATCTTCTAATTGATACTTTACTCATAACAGCTGAGAGCAACAAATATATGCAGAAATGTACTCAGCTTCAATAGTTAATAGGGAAATAGAGTTCTGCTTCTTGATTGACTAGGAGGTTAGAGATTTTCTAATGAAGTGGCATCCTCTATTAGTGCTTTTTCTTTTCACATAATCTCTAGCACAGTCAGCATCATAGAAACTTACTGACTTAAGATTTAGAGTTTTCTCATACCATAAACGATAATTAGTGGTTCCAAGCAAATATTTAAAAATTATTTTAATAGCTTTAAGATGTGATTCCTTATGATTAGATTGGAATCTAGCAAATAATCATACATTGAACAAGACATCTGGTCTACTAGTAGTAAGGTATACAAAATAACTAATCATACCTCTGTAGACTTTTTGATCTACTGATTTACCATTCTCATCCTTGTTTAGAACAACAAAAGGATGCATAGGTGTACTCATGGGCTTGGAATCATTCATCTTGAACTTTCTGAGCAGATCTTTAGTGTAGTTTTGTTGATGGATCAGTATACCATCTTTCTCTTATTTCATTTGTAACCTAAGAAAGAACTTGAGTTGACTCATTATGCTCATTTTGAACACACTTTTCATCAGCTTAGAAAATTCCTTGCACAAATCATTTTTTGAATTCTTGGTGAAGAAAGTAGTATCAACTTGGCCTCTCATAAAATCATTTTCAATAAGAAAAGAACTTAACCTTTCATACCAAGCTCTTAGAGCTTGTTTCAAACCATACAATGCTTTTGAGAGTTTAAAAACATGATTTAGATGAGAATCATCCTCTAAACTAGGAGATTATTTGACCTGTACTTCCTCATCAATGGATCCATTTATAAATACAATTTTGACATCCATTTAAAATAATTTAAAACCTTTATGAGGAACATATACAAGTAAGATTCTAACTACCTCAAGTCTAGCTACAAGCGCAAAACTTTCATCATAGTCTATACCTTCTTGTTGATTATAACTTTGAGCAACTAACCTTGCTTTATTTATCACCAAATGTCTAGCTTCAACAAGTTTGTTTTTGAAAATCCATTGTGCCAATAACAGTGTAATCATTTGGAGGTGGTACAAGGTTCCAAACTTGATTTCTTGTGAATTGGTTTAGCTTTTCTTGCATTGCCATGATCCAGGCCTCGTCTTTTAGAGCTTTTTCAATTGATTTTGGTCCAATATCCGAGATAAGAGCCATATTTGTGTACTTTGGAAAAGGATATTGTTCTCACTTCTTGAGAGGTTTCTCCAATGATTAAGTCTTTAGGATGATGAACATAATGTCTTCATTCTCTAAGGAGTTGAGAATCTTTATTTGGAGTTCCATCAGAAAGGTTCTCATCTTTCTCAGTAGTTTATTGAGTGCTTTCTAATTTTTTTCTCAGTTGAGTTTTCTTATGCTTTTCTGATTGTATGCTGATTCATATTCAAATTTTCTAACTCTGCAATCTTTCTATTCTCAACACTGGGGTTAGTTTCATTAAAAGTGATATGAATAGTTTCCTCAACAACAAAAGTTCTAGTATTGTAGACTCTATAAGCTTTAGATATTGAAGAATAACCAAGAAAGATACCTTTATTAACTTTTGAATCAAACTTACCAATTAGATCATTTGCATTAAGAATAAAAAATTCACAACCAAAAGGAAGAAAGTAAGAGATGTTGGGTTTCCTACTCTTCCACAATTCATATGGAATTTTCTTTAGTATTGGCCTTATCAATATTTTGTTCTGGATGTAGTAGGGTATGTTGATAGCTTCAACCCTGAAGTACTTAGGTAGAGAGCTTTCACACAATAGTGTTCTTGTCATTTCCTGGAATATATTATTCTTTCTTTCTACTACACCATTTTGTTGAGGTGTCCTAGGAGATGAGAAGTTGTGATTGATGCCATTCTCATCATAGAAAAGCTTGAAGGCTTGATTCTCGAATTCACCTCCATGGTCACTCCCTATAGCAGAAATGAGAACCCTTTCTTATTTTGGACATTCTTACAAAATACTTTAAAGGCCTTCTTACAAAATACTTTAAAGGCCTCAAAAGAATTATCCTTGTGGACTAGATAGAGTCTCCATGTGAATATAGAGAAATCATCTATAATGACTAGACCATATTTCTTACCATCAAGACTTGTAGTCCTAGTAGGACCAAATAGATCAATATATAATAGTTTAAGGGGTCTTGTGCTAGTAACCACATTTTTAGATTGAAAAGATACTTTGGTTTGCTTTCCTCTTTGACATGCTTTATAAAACAAGTCTTTTTCAAATTTGATGTTAGGGCGTCCCCTTACAAGATCAATTTTCACAAGTTTACAAAGCAATTTCATGTTAGCATGTCCAAGTTTCTTATGCCAAACCCATTTTTCATCATTCATATAAGCTAGGCATGTTACATTTTGACTATTTATCTCCTCTAAATTAACCTTATAAAGATTGTTATACCTCTTGGCAGTAAAGAGGGTAGAGTCATTCTTAGAATCCTTCACAACATAAAAAGCTTTATCAAAAGAAACATTGTATCCATTATCACATAATTGACTTACGCTTAGTAAATTATGTTTCAAACCACCAATTAATATCACATTATTGATAGAAGGTGAAGAATCATTACTAATCATACCAATGCCAATGGTTTTTCCTTTGAAGTCATCTCCAAAAGTGAAAGTGTAACGTCCCGGGACTGCCTACAGGATTGATGAGTGTCTCCACAAACCAACACAGATCTTTTCAGCATGCTTTTGTCCTCACTCACACGCATCCTAGGAAACTTCCTAGGAGGTCACCCATCCCACAATTGCACCAGGTCAAACACGCTTAACCATGGAGTTCTTATGTTCTAGGCTCCCGAAAAGAAGTTGTAACTTGTTGATATGGCTACGCCAAATCAATTCCTTTAAGCCATCCTCAACTATGTAGTCTCGTACCTGCATAGTCTCTGAATCCCTCTCATTCCGATGCGTATTTAGTTCATTCATGCGACCCTTCGCCTAGAAGCCTACCAGAAGCTGCTCCTTGTTCGTGCTTCATTGCACCCGCGATCACTTCTCGCCCTAGTCCATGTGTGTCCTGGGGCCGACGAGGGCGAGAAGTAATCACCGGTGCAATGAAGCACGGACAAGGAGCAGCTTCTGGCAGGCTTCTAGGTGAAGGGTCGCATGAATGAACTGAATACGCACCGGAATGAGAGGGATTCAGAGACTGTGCAGGTATGGGACTGCATAGTTGATGATGACTTAAAGGAATTGATTGGTATAGCCATATCAACAAGTTGCAACTTCTTTTCGAGAGCTTAGAACATAAGAACTCCATGGTTAAGCGTGCTTGACCTAGAGCAATTATAGGATGGGTGACCTCCTGGGATGTTTCCTAGGATGCGTGTGAGTGAGGATAAAAAGTACACGAAAAAGACCTATTTTGGTTTGTGGAGACACTTGTCAATGCTGCAGGCAGTCTCGGGACATTACAAATGATATCAGAGATGGGACCTCTCCTAGTACGGTGTGGTTCGGGGACGAACCAAGCAGAAGTTAGTGGGCATGTGTGTCTTGGGGCCAACGAGGGCGGGAAGTGATCGACGGTGCAATGAAGCATGGACAAGGAGCGGCTTCTGGCAAGCTTATAGGCGAAGGGTCGCATAATAAACTGAATACACACCAGAATGATGAGAGGGATTCAGAGACTGTGCAGGTATGAGACTGCATAGTTGAGGATGGCTTAAAGGAACTGATTTGGCGTAGCCATATCAACAAGTTGTAACTTCTTTTCGGGAGCCTAGAACATAAGAAGTCCATGGTTAAGCGTGCTTAACCTGGAGTAATTATAGGATGGGTGACCTCTTGGGAAGTTTCCTAGGATGCATGTGAGTGAGGACAAAAAGCACGCTGAAAAGACCTGTGTTGGTTTATGGAGACACTCGTCAATCCTGCAGGCAGTCCCGAGATGTTACAGAAAGCTCTTCCAATCTTAGGTTTCAAGTTGAGAAACATGGATTAATTTCCTGTCATGTGCCTTGAGCATCCATTATCCAAATACCATTTCTCTTTGTTTTTCTTGCTTCTCAAGCAAACTAGCAGTGGAAGTTACTGATTATTTTGGTACATACTAGCTTGGATCCTTTCTTGTTAGTTTTCTAATGACCAGAAGCTTTCCGATCATTCTTTCTTTTAAAGCATACTGAAATAGTATGACCATGTTTATAATAGTAAGTATATATTTTCTCATGCTTAAATGATGCTTTCACAAAGACATTCTTGAGATACTTTTGTTTGTGATGCTTTCTAGATCTTAGTCCAGCTTTGTCAAATGTGCACTGCTGTTTTCCTAACATTATTTCTAGATTTTTTATGCCACTGACAAACTTAGCTAGATTTGAGGTGAGCTCAGAGACTTTTATTGAAGTTTCTCAACCTCAACGGAATATGTCTCAGAGTCATCATGAGAAAGGTCTACTGAGTTACTTTCTGAAAGTAATTTCAGTTGACTATTCTATACTCTTAACTCAACATTCTCAACTTCTAAGACTTCTTTTTCAAGTTTTTGTTTTTCAAAATATTTTGTAAGCTTTAGAAAGCTTCTCTTGAGAGAAGAATACTTTGGAGAGAGAAGCTTAGAATCACATAGAAGATCATCAAAAGCTTTTTGGAGTTCTAAAAAAGATAGGTCAAAATCATATACCACATCTTCACTGTCATCATTTGCTACTAAGCATAAATGAGTAGATTCAGTGTTCTCATCTTCACTTTTTGTTGATGACTTATCCAAATCTTCCTAGGTTGCCGTCATGCTTCTATTCTTCTTAAACTTCTATTCTGATGTGACCAGGTTTCTTGAATTAATAACAGATTACTTGATTCTTGCCTTAGCCACTGGATTCTCATTTCTGATTACCTTTCTTTGCTTGGGAATCCTTTTTTGAACTTGCCTCATTTTCTCTGCATCTTTATGATCTTCCTTGAGATGAAGGAGTGTTCATCATCACTATAATTTTCATCTTTTAATTCATCTGAGTCTTCTAAATCTTTAGTATCATTGAAAATAGTGGATTAAGATGAAGATTTTCCACTTTTCTAATTGACCTTGAGGACTATAAACTTCTTTCTCTTTGGTATGTCCTCATCAGCTTCAACAAGCTCCAATTCATGTGTTTTGAGAGATAAAGTAATTCATCAAATCTAAGAGAGCTCAGGTCTTTAGCTTCTTGAATTGCAATCACTTTAGGTCTCCATATTTTTGGAATACTTCTTAGAATTTTTCTGACATGATCTTGATTATTAATGGTTCTTCCAAGGGATTTCAAACTATTGACAATAGTATAGAATCTTCCAAACATTTGATCAGTAGTCTCATGTTTATGCATTTTAAAGAGTTCATATTGATGAACTAACATGTTGATTTTAGATTCTGTTACTTAGTCAGTGCCTTCATGAGCAATAGCCAAGGTATCCCATATCTCTTTCAAAGTTTCATAACCATGGACCTTGTCATATTCACTTATGCTTAAAGCACAAGTGAGAAAAAATTTACCTTTAGAGTTCAGCTGATATTTTGTTTTATCAGCATCAGTCCATCTTTGTCTTAGTTTATTAATCTCTATACTATCAGGAACAGTAGTTTTTGGAACATAAGGACTAGTCTCGATAATATCCCACATATCAATATAAGCAGACTCAATAAAGAGTCTCATCCTATCTTTCTAGTAGTGGTAATCTTCACTATGGAAAGCTAGTGGTCTATTGACTGAGGATTCTTTAGTCTTAAAGGGAGTAGCATTTTGATCTACCATGTTTCACTAGGGATCCTTCCTCTTCACTAATCAAGCACTCAACCTAGAGGCTGAGCTCTAATACCAAATGATGGTGGTAGCGTGCACAAGAAAGAGGTTGAATTGTCCCTTGTTTGAACATTTTTTTAACACATTCTGAAACTTAAAACAACTTTCTCAAGTGTAAAACTTGGATGATCGAAGTTGATAGTTGGTAAGTAATAATCCAAAAGGTAGCAAGGTTCAAAAAATAGTTTGAGAATGCTTATGAAAGCTTCTCATAGTAGTTTGAAAACTTTTACTAATAGAACCTTTGATTAGAAAACTATTTTCACAAACATTTCTCTTTATCAGAAAGAATTATAGAAGTTCAAAAAACTAGATAAGCACTGAGTTTTGAAATCTAGTTTAGTAGCAAACTTAGAAAATAAAAGATAGGGTAGAAAAATAGTTCACACAAGATTTATACTGGTTTAGCCAACCACTTGCCTACTTCCAATCCTTAGCAGAACACTAGGATTTTCATTATCAAAGTATTCTTTTGAACACAGCCTCTCTAGGCTAATTATAACCTAGTATTCTTTTCACACCTAGCCTCTCCAGGCTTACATGAGTATTGTTTTCTCACCTAGCCTCTCCAGGCTCAACACTTAAACCTCTAATGGGTCAGGTTACAAAGAGATAGTGTTTAAGTTTTTTTAAGCTCACTAACACGCCAAGAGTAGATATTATAGATTAAATCAGAGCAAACAACTTCTATTCTAATAAGAGTACACAAAGAATATGAGTAGAAAAACTTTCTGTAAATTATAAAGGTATTTCATAGTTGAGAATATATGTTTAGAAAATAGTAATAGCTATTTTCTCATCAATAAATTCACTTTAACAACCAAGTATTCCAACTTTATATGCTTCAAATAATCTTCAATTTATAGCTTTGGATGAATTCTAGTCGTTGAGAACACATTTAATGCATCTGGTAGCTTTTCTGGTGCTTGAGGAAACTAACCATTATTTTATCTTCTTCTAATAAGGTTTTTGATAGCTTTCCAATGTTCTCATTATGTCTAGGAAGGTTGTTTGGTGACAGGAGTAAGTATAGAAAGGATGTCTTTAATATTTGTCCTTGAAGTAGTTTTTTGATCTACTTTCTGATATGTTTTCTAATCAGGTTTTCTCATGTCTTTCTGAGTAGTTTTCTCATGAACTTTTTGAAGAGTCAAGTGTCTGAATCTAGTCTTTTCCAATATCTGAATTGAGTTCCAAGTTCTAACACAATTCAACATATATGTTAGTAAAGTTCATAAGATAGACATGCTTACTGATTATGAGTGATTAGAAATCTAATAGTGTAGTGAGTTTTTTTATAGTTACTCAATATATGCTTAGAAAAGTACTAGTTTGTTAGTGATCAAAACTTAATCATAAATAAAAACTTAAGCATATAAAGGGGTCTTAAGATTTTGGAGCTAACACCTTTTGGTGTTCTTCACTATACACCTCTTGATCAAGCCCATAGTTGACATCATCCTCCATGAAAGGGTTTACCACAGTTGGTTGTTTAGGAACATTGAATAAATTAGACTTAATTTCATCCTTAACCTTTTCCCAATTATCTTGATCTTCACCACCTTTTGCATTCTCATGTTCACCAATTTGATCCTTTAGCATCATTTAGTTGTAAACAATTTGATCTTTTAGCATCTTGATATGTGTAGCCAATTGGTCAAGCCTTAATCTGATTTGTTGGAGAGCATCACTTCATTGTGAATTTGTTGTTCAATGACTTGATTTTAACGCCCTTGATCTACTATGAATTTTTCCACAAGAAGCTCCAAAATTATTGATCTTAAGTTGTTTCTGCTTCTTCTCACTCATTCTATCTCTAAGGTTTAAATATGTTAATCTATTGGGAATGTCTTCACCAAAATTATAACTAAACTGAAAATAAGATTCTCTAACTTTCAAGCATACTCAGTTTTATAAAAATGGAAACTTTGCTTATAATTATTCATAAACAAAGTTGAGATATCTTTTGTAAGTTATTTTCTAACTTGATCATTTCTAAAAGAATATCACTCATAACACTTCTATCAAAATATTGTCATAATGATCGACGCACTATATTTTGCAAACAATGAGAAATCTTGTTTTAATTCAACAAATAGAGTTATAAGGAACTCTCTCACTGATATTTGTTCTTATTATTTGAACTTTCTCACTAACTTTTAACCACAAGTTATGAACCTTCTCACATCCAGGTCTAAACTACTTGAGAAAGTTGTGAGATAGTTAAATATTTTAGGAAAATAGGACACAACCTCCTTCTTGTGTTATTGCCAACTTCACCACATTCTGTACATGCTATAACCCTACTCAACTCCAAGTCAGTCACTTGAGAAAAGTTTGAGTGAGGTCACTGTGTGTTTGCAGATAGGATCAAGATTTTGAGGAACACAATTCAACCCCTTCTTGTGCATTTTCCACTTTCATAATGTGGCATTAATATCCTTGACATAGGTTGATTATGGTAGCCTATATGCCTTATTAGCATTTGGAATGACTAGTTATCGTTGGCTACTAATAAGGATCCATAATAGTCGCGGTCATACTAGGGCTTATCGTGGTAGTTATCGGCCATGTTGCTAATGTAGGATAGGCTGTTGGTGAAAAAGCAAGATACATGGTTCCAACAAGTAATTATCCATGATAAGGAAGCAACCTAATTATTGATGTCCTTGGTCTCTTTGTCCATGCTTTTCTTAATTTCATTCACTATAAGAGATCTCGCAACTCCAGCTATTTAAGCTATTATTAGGGGAACAATTTTGCCTATGCTTTTGATAAATCTGATAGCGGATAATGGCACAACTATTTGCCTACAATGCAACATTGGATGTGGTATTCATGCCAGTAATATGACTTATAGCCAGAGCGACAGAAGTTGTAGCCTTAGTATTTGTACCTAAGCCCCCAGAATGTAGAATAATGAACATGTCCATTTGTGAAGTAACAATCGTAGAAGTTATAATATGGTCTGATCATAAATTCATAGGATCAACATATCGGATGTTCTAAGACACCTAAAGATCTTGGAGTTCTCAAATCCATGGGTCACAACGGGTAGACCAAAAGATGATTTTGTGGGAAAAAGCTAAGTTAGATTTGCTGATGAGATAAACTTTCACACTTCTACCTTTGTTCCAAAAGGATGAGCTTTACTTTGAAACTCCAAAAGCGAAAACTATACCATATGGTGTAAGTTATTGAGGCACTAAAGAAAACTCCCTATCAAAACATTAGGTGGATGAACTCTTAAATGGAAGAAACTGAAAATTCCTTTAAAAGGCTTCAAAGAAGTTAGCAATAAATGAACAAAATTGAAGTACAATGATCCAAACATCAAAACACAAGATTAATAATGGTAAATGGCATAAACTAAACATCAAAGCAATAAAAAAAGCTATAAAAATGTGATAAAAGCTAGTAAATGAGCTTTAAATTGGAGGAAAGCTAATAAAAATTGAAAATATAAAGGTATAATGACTAGAAATATGGATACTTTGGTTGTGTAATGATTTGGACCCATACTTCTCTCCATGCGATGTGCCCTCTCCTACAGACTGGGGATTGCAAGAAACTGTCTTCTTCCAATTTTGAACGTTGGAGCAGTTGCTATATTCCCTCTCTCCTATTTTTAAGGATTTAGAACCTCACCTTAATTGTCCAACTACTTAAGACTTGGTCAATATTGGTCTTCTCCCTTGCTCATAAACATGTAGCCTATAATAACCTTAGTAACATGTTAGACTTGTTTATGGTTACAAAAGGTAGCATATGACTTGCTTAAGATGTTAGTGAAGTTTTGTGACAAGCTGAGTTCATTTAAGCACTTAGTTGCAATACAGAAGTTGAAAAGTAGCTTAAAGTGACTCAGATAATAGCTTTAAAGGTAAAGTTGAGGGAAATAAACATAGAGGGTTTGTTTCTAAGTCACAAATATGTAAAACAAAATGTAGTTAAAGTTTCAAGGGAATCTGAGTTAGTTTAGTATTTTTAAGCATACTGGTTGTCTATTTAATGCCGGATTGACTACCAGCAAATATAAAAAATCATGAAAATGGTGAAACAATAATTTAGATGAATATTATGATTTATTCTAAAGTTGTTGGAAGCTGAAAAACTTGAATTAGCATAATTTGAGTGTTCTTAGCAGATAAGAAAGTTCCACTAAAATATCCTAAGAGACTTGATGGTCATTCTTAGATTTCTCTCTCTCACGTATAAGCAACAGAAGCAGCAAAAATAGAACAAAATAGAGATGGAAGAAAACAAAGGAAGAGAAAAAAGAAAAGAAGAAGAAAAAGGAGAAGAAGAAGAAGAGGAAGACCAAGGGAAAATCAAGATCAAAGCATAGAGCTTGAAGAAGATCATCCAATCAAGAGGTAAGGGGTTTTCTATTCATCCTTCTCCTCTCGATTCTTATTGAATGAGATTTGGGATTTTTTAGTACAAATAGAGGCTTGAATAGCCAAATTCATGCTCTTGGCTAAGTTCTTAATTCCAAGGACTAGGTTAGGATAATTTTATCTCAGTAAGTATAAGATAGTCATTTATAGCTTAAGATCAACCATTCGAGTTCATAGCAAAAGAATTTGATGATAGTTGGAGTTATGTGGTTTTGGACCTAAATCTATGCCTAAGAGAATTTATAGGTTGTATAAGAGTTACAACAAGTTTAGGGGCTTAGATTGGTGTTAGAAATCACAAGGAAACCAATCTTAGATGATTGGAAGTTAAGAAGAGAGTTTAGAACAAATAGAACGATCTACAGAAATTCTACATAATTACTGTCATACAAAGAGCCCCCAAACACCCTACACTGAGCGCCTAGACGCTCGTGTAACAGGGATGAATGTTCATGTAGCAAGGCGCAAAGCGCCTATACGCTTAGTGCAGAGTGCCTAGACGCTCAGTGCAGAGTGCCTAGATGCTTAGTGCAGAGCGCTTAAACGCTCAATGTCTAAGAAGTTTTTATGCGCATCAGAGCGCAGAGTACCTAGACGCTCAGTCCAAAGTATTTAGGCACATGGCGCAAAAATAGCACAGGGCTGTGTTCTGCCTAGTGAGCGCCCAGACGCTCAAGGAGAGAGCGCTTAGGCGCCCATCATATAATTTAACAAAGAGTTGTTTGTGATGTTTTTAAGGTTCTAGTTAAATGGAATCATTATATATATGTTTCCTAAGGTATTTAAGGACACAAATAGGGATATTTCAAAAGAGGAACTATCACCTAAAATGAATGAGAAAGCTTAGGCTTTAAGCATCCTAAAATTGAAGGATTGTCCTAGATAAAAACATAGCACCTTAGGCAACCTAGTGTTGTATTAGATATCACTCAAGATGTGATGAGATGGTACAATGGAGACAAGTATACTAGGATGGATCGTAGGGTTCACTCTAGTAAGAATAAGGAAGGTATAAGCATTAGGATATCTAAGAGTAATAGATTACCTTTGGGAAGGTACCTAGAACCTTAAACAATAAATAGTTGTAAGTAAGAACCACTTTGAGTTAGATTCACTTGAGTAGAGATAAGGTTGTGTATTTAGTTCCAAAGATGGGATGTTATGTACTAAGTCTCTAGTTAAATGGGACTTTGTGCATTATAGAATACATAATAGGATGAATGTTGATTTGTAAGCTTGTTGCATTCATTAAGTATGCAAAGTTATAGTGAAATGCTCATTTGTTTTCTTAAGCAAGGTTGAATGAGACATTAGCTAAGATAGACTCTTTCACTAGGATGATTTGAGTCTATAAGAATGTTTAGATAGTGTTTATGTAAAAGATAAATATAACACTATGTTTTTCACACACTAGTTAGTTAATCTAGCTTGTATGTGAAAGTTATGAGAACCTTTGTGCAACCAAGTGTAATGGTTTGCCATAGATGAATATCTAACACTTCAGTAACATAGTGTTGCATAGGATTCACTTAAGAATTATAAGTGATAAGGTTGTGTTTAGATATAAGTATGTATGTTTGTAAATGGAAATAGTCTAGTAGTATTGATCCTAGTAAGTATCCTTTGATGTGCACTCATGAAGGCCAAGAGAGATTGAAGGGTGTCTGATAGACTCAATTGAGGAAGGACATAACTCTGTTATTTCGTTAGTGCTAAGGCCAAAGAAGATAAGTAGGGGTCTATAAGGTTCTTCGAAATCAGGATTTAGACTGAACATCCACTACAAGAAATTCACAAATTAGCGAGGGAAATATCCCTCGCTAATCCCTCGCTAATCTCTCACAAAATAATTTTGCGAGGGATTAGCGAGGCACACGTCCATCGATTTATTTTCATCGCTAATTAGTGAGGGAATTATTCCCTCTCTAATACGTCACTAATCTCACACTAATCTCTCGCTAATTCCTCACAAATTTTAAAAAATAGCACAATTTTTTTGGATCTAAATCCGTCGCTAATCACTCGCTATTCCCTCGCAAATCCTAGTCACAACATGAATTTTTTTTTATCTAATATTTCTCGCTAATCCCTTGCTAATTTCCCTCGCAAATCACTCGCTAATTTCCCTTGCTATTCCCTTGCAAATCCCTCGCTAATCCTAGTCATAGCATGAAAACATAAAAAAAAGGAAAAAAAAAAAAGCAAAAGCCACCATACCTATACTAAGACTTCATGAAAAGCAAAAACATAGGACAGCACCAGTGAAGATCCTAAATCAATCTATACCCACTTTTATTCCAAAGATAAAAAATTAACCAAAGTTATATATAGCATGTAAACACTTTTGTGGGTAAACATGTTTATAAATGAGATCCTAAAAACATCACTTCTAAAAGAAATATTGTGGGTAAACACATTTATAAATCACATAAGACAAGAAAGCAATGTTAATATTACAATAATTTTCCCAGATGAATAGAAAGATAGAGTTAGAAAAAGGACATTATCTGGGAATTTTCTTTAAAGTACATCCTGTACTATAGGGCATTCAAACTCTATTCGACAAAGGTAAAGCCTAAATGAGGTGACAACTATAGCACAATAGCTTGAGGATGGCATTCACTAACCTCCATCAATAACTTTTAAGCATTTGCATATCTTTCCCACTTTGCTCGCATATGAGCCAGAAAAGCCTCTGTCCATTGTTCATTTGTCCTTCTCATGCTTAGATCATAAGGCACTGAAAAACTATTCAACCATGCTTAGAATGTTAGCAATCTACCGATTGACTTAATAATATTTATATGAGTTTAAATTTGATCCATTATTGTTGTAAGTTTTTACAACATCAGTAAACAATATAGTGATGACAAAGATAGGGATGATTTAGATATTCTCCAAAGTAAAATAAAATATTATAGCTGTAGAGGAGCTCTACCCTTCTAAATGTGCAGTTGAGTTGTGGTTTAACATCAACCAAATATAGCCAACAATCTGGCAGATGCATACCTAAAAATAAATTGAGTGAAAAATATTGATGGCTACTTATTATATGAACCTAATTCTACTTATTAGTTCTCAAATTAACATGTCAAGCCAATAGTATAGCCGTGTTGTAAATGGCTACTTATCATGCCCCTCTACTTTTTGATTATTAAAATCAATTGGCAGTAAAATTGTTTTACCTCCCTGCTGCTCCAAGAAATAAAGAACTCATCCAGACAAATCATGCATTAGAATTTGTCTCTTTTCCCCTCTTCTTTGCATGCAAGCTTAATCATCTTAAAACATCATTTGCTATACTTGTAATGCTTAGTAGTGGTGTGCTAAAAAAGTAATGTAATAGCTACATCAAATGTCTCACATGGACAATTGCAAAATGAATATAGACAGTTTTCTTTCAACATTGGCCTTACTTATACCAATACCATACATCACTATCAATAATCTAAACAATGTCTGAAATGAACTAGAAAAGGAAAACTTATACTTATTTACATGATAGTAAACTACTTAAACCATGGGGGAAAAAAGCAGTACTACTTGAAAATTCAACAATAAAAAGTTCTCAAATAGAATAATATCTTTAGGCTATCAACTTATTATCATTCTTAGCATTCCCAAATCATAGGAAGCTTTTACAGCCAAATAAGTAACTTACAGAATTGCTTCAATGATAACTGAAACCAAAGAGACATTTATTATTTTATTTATTTATTTGAAATGTCTTCTGATAACAGTCGAGATTACTAAATTTAAATCAATTTATAACCGATTTACTAAAACTACTTGCAGCATAAGGTAACACCGGGTCGAGCCCGTAGATCATTCTAATTATGAAGTCAGGTTAAGAGGTTAATAAATAGGGGGAAATTTTTTACAAGATTAAACAACAAAGGGCAATTAAAATGAGTAAACAAAATTAGGAAAACAATCAATCCAAGAGAATTAACCAATCTTGATTTTAATCCATCCTTGATCTTTATAGATCCATTCAACTATCAACCAAATCCTTGATCTTAGATCACATCAAGAAGCCTCTCAATGATCCATGGATATTTTACTAGAAATGCTTCTATAATTCAATTAATTGAGGTTAGAAAAATTAAGCATTCATCCAAACCCAAATCAACTTAAAAACCAAAATCCAACCAAGCTAAATATTTTATCAAACATCTTTGATGCATTGTTTAACCTCTGAATTCATCTCTCGGCACATGTTAATTATGCAAATAACATATGCAAATCCCAATCAAATTAAGCATTAAATCAGAATTTAAACAAGAGAAGAAGAGAAAGAGAAACTTGATTAATAGATGAATGTATAACAATTAAAACAAGATCTCAAGATTAATCATCAAGAATGTCAATCTCTTGGATTGATTAAAGAAGTTTAGCTCTCCATAGCCATCACCATTAGAGAACCTTTAAGAACCATACAAAAAATGAAAAATAACAAAGAGAGAGGGGGAGAGGAAGAGAAGAAGAGAAGTCTCCAAAATCAAAAACTAAAACTACAATAACCACACTTCTACTTAGAAGCTCTCCATTCTCTTATCAAAAATCTGATTGCTCTCCTCTTAATCATCCACTAAGAGTCAAAAGTGGTTCACCCACTTTTGTTAATTATTCATCCATTATCAAAGTGTGTCTCCCACCTTCCAATAATTTATTTTCTCATTATGAAAATGTGTCTCCCACCTTCTAATGATTTATTTTCTCATTATGAAAGTTTGTCTCCCACTTGTCTCACATTTTCATCTTCTCTGTAGTCCAAATTTCTGACCCAATCTTAGATTAAAATCAAGCCCATCACGCAGCCTTTGAAATAAGCTTTCCAAGGAGTGCTCACATGCTTAATTTGGGCTTGAAATGAGTGAGATATGCTCAAAATAGTGAAGGTGTGTCCAGAAATTTGTTACAACACCACTGGTCTAACTTCAAGGCTATATTTGACTATTTAAACATCCAAATCTTCCAATTTGACATTTCACAAAAATTATAGATCTTTTTCTTATTTTTCCTAGCTTATAAAGAACATAAAAAGTAGAGATCTAAAACTCAAGTTATGGTCAAAATACTGAACCAATGTCAATATGCATTAAAATCTGAAAATTTTGCTTTAAAGCCCAATTCAACCCAATGATCTAAATGAGTACTAAGATCACTTAATTACAATCTGGATATCATTAATAAGGTAATTGTGTGGATAATTAATATGTTAAAAATTATAATTATCAAATACCCCCACACTTACTCTTTTGCACGTCCTCGGGCAAAACAGAAAAAAACCAAAACTAGGGAACAAAGAAAAACAAACAAACTCAAAAGCTAAAAACTCTAAAAGACTCAATTTCAAATGACATTCAAGAATGTAAAAACTATAAGTAAGAAAAACAACTAAAGATTTAAAGGAACAAGCAAGGTATCATCAATTTGAAAAGAATGAATCAAGAATGATAGATCCTCACAGGATACACTCTCAATCCCTCAAGTATTTACGGGATAAGTATTTCACTCAATTCAATCCATGAAAATTGTACTACCATAAGCTTGCTTATTTTCTACTTCTCCACTACTCAAAACACATGCACACAAAAATCAAGAGGACTTTATTCAAAGTTGAAATAGGGCCAAGGTAAGGAAAGGAAATAATATGGATATGACAAGTTAAACACCCAAGAGAATAAAAGAGCATTGGGAAGGAACTCAAATGACAAGTAATAAACATGAATTTTTATCCCCCAACTCCAAATAATACACATTCTCTTCACATATTTCCTTCACTCTCCTTTTCTTATTTTTTTTTTTGAAAAATTCAACCTTTCTTGTAATTTTTTTTTATCTTTCTTTATTTTTAAATATTTTTTTTTCGAACACTTTGAATATTGCACACACACACTAATCAATATTACACAACCCCCATACTTGAACTGTTAATTGTTCACAAGCCAAAGAGCTCCTCTAATGAAAATGAACCAATGCTCTTCCATTCCCTAAGGTAAGGTAAAACATGGTTTTTCACATAAGGCATATACTAAGCTAAAATAAAGAATAGGCAAGTAGGCTCAAGGGAGTTAATCAAAGGAAAATAATACAAGGTTGGCTATTTGGCTAAAGTAGCTAATAAACGAAAGAAGGCCTCAATCATGTTTAT
This sequence comes from Ormosia semicastrata, assembly GCA_029884595.1. Lineage (NCBI taxonomy): Eukaryota > Viridiplantae > Streptophyta > Magnoliopsida > Fabales > Fabaceae > Ormosia > Ormosia semicastrata. The sequence continues at coordinate 46,817,475 of JAQQTO010000053.1, read as the reverse complement.
GCATGTAAGTGAAAATGTAGTCTCAAAAAGAATCAAAGCAAGTTCTAGAGTGATCAATTAACATGAATGAAAATCACGCAAGAAAGAGGAGAATGGTACAAATGTTAAAATCCACCAATATGCTCAAAAACTCACAAGGTATGCATCTATCAAACTCAATCCACCAATTCAAACCATGAACCTTTTACTTGATTTATTTCTACTCATCACTTTAACACAGCTTAAAATCCATTCAAAAACACAATTTTCTTTCAAAGCATTGTTTTTGTTTTTTTTTTTGTTTTCTTTTTTCCTTTTTTTTCCTTTTTTTTGTTTGCATCTTTGTTTTTCTTTGTTTTTACAATAAACAAACACAGAAAACAAAACCAAAATAATAACAGAAATAGTAACAGAAAAATAAACAACAAGGCTGAAATATCAAAATAGCAAAAACAACAGAAGTATTAAAATTAAAAACAGAAACAAAAATAGAACGCTAAAATTCCTCCCCCACACTTAAATTGTACATTGTCCGTAATGTAAAGCTCACAAGAAAAACAACATTCCATCAAAATCATCAATTAATGAAGGACAAGTAAAATAAAAGAGAGGAAAGGAAAGAAACATCCTTATCAAGTGGGGTAGACGACTTCTTGCAAGTGGACCTCCTCCAAAATGCCCTCTTGAGCTCCCTCATAAAATGGTTTAAGGCGATATCCATTGACTGTGAAAGCTTTGGTAATATTCTTACTTGTAACCTGCACAGCACCACAAGAAAAAATCTTAGTAACAACAAATGGACCAAGCCACCTAGATCTGAGCTTCCCGGGCATGAGCTTGAGGCAGGAGTTATAGAGGAGAACGTTTTGACCAATCTCAAATGTTTTTCTCATGATCATCTTATCATGGAAGGCTTTGGTCTTCTCTTTATAAATTTTGGAACTCTCATAAGCCTCTAAGCGGATCTCCTCCAATTCCTGTAACTGTAGCTTTCACTTCATGCCCTCTTGATTTAGGTCCAAGTTACACCTCTTTACTGCCTAAAATGTGCGATGCTCAATTTCCACCAGCAAGTGGCATGCTTTGCCAAAAATAATCCGATAAGGAGACATCCTAATCGGAGTCTTATAGGTAGTCCTGTAAGCCCATAAAGCATCCTCAAGCCTTTTGCTCCAGTCCTTTCTGTTAGGTTGAATTGTTTTCTGAAGTATCTACTTGATCTCTCTGTTGGAAACCTCGGCTTGCCCATTAGTCTGGGGATGGTAAGGTGTAGAAACTCTATGCAAGACTCTGTACTTTTTCATCAAGGCTTCCATGCTCCGATTATAGAAATACGAACCCTGATCACTAATGATGGCTTTCGGGACTCCAAAACTACAAAAAAATATGTGATCTAACAAAATCCACAATAACTTTGGAATCATCAGTCCGAGTGTCTTTTGCCTCTACCCATTTAGATACATAATCCACAACAACCAGAATGTAAACAAAACCAAAAGACATAGGAAAAGGACCCATAAAATCAATACCCCAAACATCAAATATCTCATAGAACAACAAAGGTTGTTGGGGCATCTCATTCCTACGAGAAATATTCCCTGTTCTCTGACATTGTTCACAAGATTTACAAAACAAATATGCATCATGAAATAGAGTGGGCCAATATAATCAAGAGTCTAAAACTTTCCTAACTGTACGAGTAAGTCCAAAATATCCACCACAGGCAAATGCATGACAAAAGCTAAGAACAAAATCAAACTCATGATCAGGAATGCATCTCCTAATGACTTGGTCATTACAAAATCTTCACAAATAAGGGTCATCCCACACATAATATTTTGACTCACTTTTCAGTTTATCAATCTATGCCTTAGTGAAATGTGCAGGTAGTGCTCTAACAACTAAGAAATTAACCAAATCTGCAAACCAAGGGATGTTACCTTGAATATTGAAAAGTTGCTCATCAGGGAAGGCATCATGGATAGGAGAAGAATCTGCCTCTCTCTCAATCCGACTCAAGTGATCTGCCACCAGGTTCTCTGCTCCACTCTTATCTCTGATATCAATATCAAACTCTTGTAAGAGTAACATCCACTTAATCAACTGAGGTTTTGCATCAGGCTTTTTCAGGAGAAACTTCAAAGCTGCATGATATGAAAATACAACCACTCTAAAACCAAGCAAATATGATCGAAATTTATCTAAAGCAAAAATAATTGCTAAAAGTTCCTTTTCAGTTGTAGTGTAGTTGGCTTGTGCAGCACCTAAAGTCCTCGAAGCATAGGAAATGACATGAGGTACTTTGCCGACTCTCTGTACAAGGACAGCTCCCAATGCATAATTAGAGGCATCACACATGAGTTCAAATGGGAGTGTCCAATCTGGTGGCTGGATGATAGGTGTACTGGTCAATGCTCGCTTCAAGTGATAGAAGGCATCCTTGCATCTCTGGTCAAAGTGAAACTCTACATCCTTTTGCAGCAAGTTGGATAGTGGAAGGGCAATTTTGCTAAAATCCTTTATGAACCGTCGATAGAAACCTGCATGACCAAGGAAAGAACGAACCTCCCACACGCATGTGGGGTAAGATAGGCATGAAATGACATCTATTTTTGCAGGATCTACCTCAACACCCTTGCTAGATACTACATGCCCTAAAACTATACCCTGTTCTACCATGAAATGACATTTCTCAAAATTCAGAACAAGGTTAGTCTTAATGCACCTATGCAAAACTCGAGTCAAACTATTCAAACATGCATCAAAGGAAGAACCATAGACAGTAAAATCATCCATAAACACATCCATGCAACTCTCTAAAAATTCAGAAAAGATACTGACTATACACCTTTGAAAGGTGCCCGGAGCGTTGCAAAGACCGAAGGACATTCTCCTGTATGCAAATGTGCCAAATGGACAGGTAAAAGTGGTATTCTCTTAGTCTTCTGGGGCTATATAAATCTGAAAATAGCCCGAATATCAATCCAAGAAACAGTAATGCGACTTGCCAACCAGTCTCTCTAACATTTGATCAATGAAAGGCAATGGAAAATGATCTTTCCTAGTGGCCTGGTTAAGCCGCCTATAATCAATGCATACCCGCCAACTGTTCTGGATTCTTGAGGGTAGGAGCTCATTATTCTGATTTACAACTACTGTGACTCCAAATTTCTTTAGAACAACTTGCATGAGGCTCACCCATTTACTGTCAGATATGGGATAAATAATGCCAGCTTGCAGCAGCTTGGTCACTTCCTTCTTCACCATATCCAGAATTAGGGGGTTTAGTCTCCTTTGGGGCTGCCTCACTGGCTTGGTACCTTCCTCTAATAAAATTCTATGCATTCATGTGGAAGGACTAATACCAGGAATGTCTACAAGTGTCTATCCGATGACCCGCTTATGCTGCCTCAAAACCTGCAGTAATTTTTCTTCTTGTTCAGGTTGCAGATTCTTAGCGACAATCACTGGCAGCTTCTCACCATCTTCCAAATATGCATATTTAAGGTGGTCTGGCAAAGTCTTTAGCTCTAAGGATGGAGGATGCACAATGGAAGGCAGCAAGCTATTTGAAACAAGCAACTCAGCAGCATTAAATTCGACATAATTTTGACTCACATTTTCATATGTTGCATCAATCAAATAAGCACATGCACCATCACTCATAATCGCATAAATCTCAACACATACAATACATGGTTTAGTATCACAGCTAACACATATATTGTTGGGAATTGCGGATCAAAATATCTCGCAGCGGAATAATAGGATTCCCACTCAGGATCCATGCGAAAAGTCCATAATCCGAGTTTTTAAAATTTACCTCTTGAAGCGTGAAAACCACAAGCGAGGTGAATCACCAACACCGTAATAGCGACGATGTTTCTGCGGTATCCACACGAACGTGACTTGCAAAAGGAGTCACGCCTCTTGTTTCGCGGTGCTAGTGCGAATAGAAGAAAGAACCTTTCACTTGTCTCTCACTCACTTTCTTAGGTGCGGCTAGGGTTGTGATGTAACGTCTATAGCAGCCCCTTAACGGTACTATTTATAATAGTGATGCCTTAAGTGAGTGTGAGCAAGAGCAAGGTAAGCTATGCACCCTAAAACCCATCTGTCATGAGTTAGGCCCACAATTGAATCCGAGTCCAACTTGGATCCTTATTGCTCCAATTTAGTCTGTTCTAAGTGTGCGACCTGCGGGTTCTCATGACGTTGGTAGTAATATTAAAATCTCATTTTAATATTACAAACGATGAGCGGTATCTAGCAACACATCACTTTGCTACCCAAGTAACGAGAATGTCGGTGATTTGACATAACCTATCCGTGATCAATGTTTCCGTGTAGTTTAGTCCCTTTGTCAAGATATCTAGATTGAACACAAGGCATGGAATGCGTCACCCTTGTATAGTCCAATCATTCGTTTCTGATACTCGAGTAGACTTTGTAACAATAAATGAGATCAATATCTCATATTGATTCATTTGAGCATGGCCATGCATTTCGCGGTCTCACTCAATCGGGGGCCCGAAGATATCGCTCACTGTTATGTAGGAGTGACAAATTCCATCTAGGTCACTCACATCCCTCTGCATGATTTGCGGTATGTCCAATAACCAACTTTATAATCACCTTGTTACAGATGACGTTTGATGGCATTAAAACACACAACTCCTCATGTAGGAATCGTAGTGATTTCAGGTCAAAGGACCACAAACACCATTATCACTATGAGAATCGCTTATGACACTCACATAACGATCCATGTAGCGTTCTCATGGTGGGTCAGTCCAGTACATCATTACTCTAATATGTACCAATGTGAAGACTTGATATCTCATATCCATGACCCGTGAGATGCGGTCATCAGTCTCTACACATACTAGTCTCAATGTATTATTGTTGTCCTAATTAACAATAATACTTGACTAGGGACATTTAAGAATAGTGTTGTAACCAAAAGGATCTCACGATCAAGTCATCCACTTGATGTCCTATGGCATCAAACTTACTATTCTAAGGACTTTATTATGTTTATCAAAAAAGAACACAATAAATGAAATGCCTCATATATAAAATAGCATAATATAATGTATGTCAATACAAACAAAATGTATTGGCCACTAGGGCATACACCAACAATCTCCCACTTGCACTAGAGCCAATCAGGCATATATCTAATGCCTAAAGACCTAGTGTGACCCTCATGCTTCTGCTGTGCAAGAGGCTTCGTCAGTGGATCAGCAATGTTATCATCTGTTGGTACTCTGCATATCTTCACATCTCCTCTATCGATGATCTCTCGAATGAGATGGAAGCGCCTAAGTATATGTTTGGATCGCTGGTGAGATCTAGGCTCCTTAGCTTGTGCAATGGCTCCATTGTTATCACAATAGAGGTCCACTGGGTCCACAATGCTAGGAATAGTGCCAAGTTCAGTAATGAACTTCCTGATCCAAACGGCCTCCTTTGCTGCATTGGAGGCAGCAATATACTCAACCTCGTGGTAGAATCGGCGATGTCTCCTGCTTTGAACTCTTCCACTCACGGCCCCACCATTTAGGCAAAAACATAACCTGATTGCGATCTGAGTCGTCCTTATCGGTTTGAAAGCTAGCATCGTGTAACCTTTACGACTAGCTCTTCCTCGCCTCCATATACCAAGAACGAATCTTTAGTCCTTCTTAAGTACTTAAGGATGTTCTTGATAGCAGTCCAGTGACTTTCACCGGGATCAGACTGGTACCTACTCGTCATGCTCAAAGCATACGAGATGTCTGGTCGAGTACATAACATGGAATACATGATAGATCCAATTGCGGATGCATATGGAATCTTGCTCATGCGATCCCTCTCATCCCGGGTGGAAGGGGATTGAGCCTTAGATAAGCTTACACCATGTGACATAGGCAAGAGTCCTTTCTTGGATTCATGCATGTTAAATCGTCTTAACACTTTGTCTATGTATGTACTCGACTTAGGCCAAGCGGTCTCGGTGATCTATCTCTATAGATCCCGATACCTAATACATAGGTGGCTTCGCCCAAGTCCTTCATAGAAAAGCACTTCCCTAACCAAGTCTTTACTGATGTGTAGGGTAGGGATGTCATTTCCAATTAGTAGTATGTCATCTACATACAATACTAGAAAGACAACTGTGCTCCCACTAACCTTCTTGTAGACACAAGATTCTTCTTCATTCTTGATGAAACCAAACTGTTTGATTGTATCATCAAAACGAAGATTCCAAATTTCGGAAGCTTGCTTTAATCCATAAATAGATCGTTGCAACTTGCATACTTTTCTAGCATCCTCTAGAGTGGCAAAACCCTCGGGTTGTGTCATGTACACATCTTCGAGAAGATTTCCATTAAGGAAAGCAGTTTTGACATCCATTTGCCGATTTCATAATCATGGTATCTTTCAACAAAGCAAGATCCGAACAGATTTAAGCATCGCAACTGGGGAAAAAGTTTCATCATAGTCTACACCATGAATTTGTTTGAAACCTTTAGCCATCAATCGCGCCTTAAAGGTATGCACATTACCATCCATGTCGGTTTTCTTCTTGAAAACCCACTTGCACCCAATGGGTTTTACCCTTCGGTGGGTCAACCAAGGTCCATACCTGGTTGGTATACATGGAATCCATTTCGATCTCATGGCCTCAAGCCATTTCTCAGATTCTCGGGCCAATAATGGCTTCCTGGTAAGTCACAGGCTCATCTTGATCCATGAGCAATACGTCACCTTGTTGGGTCATGAGAAATCCATACTTCCTTTTCCGTTTCTGCTTGTGCTATCTGCTTGAACTGTGTCACTGTATTTAGGAAGGGTAGTGGAATGACCAAGTATGAATTCTCTGCACATTTCTTCTGGACTAATTCAGTATCTGGTTGCTGCAATGGGAGCTCTGGTTGTGGCAAATTAGGACCATCAATTTCTTTACCACTTCTCAAGGTAATGACACTTACATTGCCTCTTAGGTTACTGACTATTTGCGAAGGCAATTAGCTCGACCTTTGACTTTTCAATTCACTCACGGTGGTGGCCAGCTGCTCAATCTGAGTTTGCAGGTTATGAATGGTGGCATTGACATTCTGCTAGAATTGAATATTATTTGTGGCCATTTATTTCATCAAATCTTCCAATGATGGCTCGGATGGAGTGGTTACTGGACTTGGCAACATGAGGGGCTGCTGAACAAGTGGCTGTACAGTTTGTTGTTGTCTGAATGCAGGTGGTTGGTATTTGTTGCTAGGACCTACAGCTTGGTATCTAAATTGCTGCTGCTGTTGGGGTTGTTGTTGCTGACCAGAATTCCTATATCTCAAGTTAGGATGGTCCCTCCAGCCACAGTTATAAGTATTAGAAAATGGATCATATCTTGGCTATTGGGATTGCTAATATTGAGGTCTACCAGGAAAAATGCCAGCTGCTGCAACTGACTGCTCTGGAAAAACAGAACCACAATCCTGAAGTGTGGGGCATGCATCAGTAGGATGAGATGAACAAGAGCAAATGCCACACACCCTTGCAAGCTCTTGTACAGAAACTGGTATATGTTGTCCTACTGCTAATTGCCTCACCAAAGAAGTCAATTCATCAAGTCTGTGTTCCATTCTCTGTTGGTCGACTTGAGATAATTGAACCTTATTGTCTCCTCTGGTGGAGGTAAGGATTATTGTGCCAAATTGTTGAGCATTGGCTGCCATATTTGCTATTAAATCTCTTGCTGCAGTAGGAGTTTTATCCACTAAGGCACCTCTAGATGCGGTATCCACCATACTTCTATCCATCGGCAGCAAGCCCTCATAAAAATATTGAATCAAGAGTTGATCACTAATTTGATGGCGGGGACAGCTCGAACACAGCTTCTTGAATCTCTTCCAATATTCATGCAAGGTCTCACCAGTCATTTGCCTTATGCCACAAATGTCTTTTCTAATGGCAGCTGCTCTGGATGCAGGGAAGAACCTCTCCAAGAATAACTTCTTCATATCATCCTAACTCGTGATAGAACCTGGTGAAAGGTAGAACAGCCAATCCTTGGCTGCATCAGCAAGAGAGAAAGGGAATGCCCTCAACTTGATATGCTCCTCAAAGATTCCATGTGGCTTCATGGTTGAACAAACTACATGGAACTCCTTTAAGTGCTTATGGGGATCCTCACCTGCAAGACTATGAAACTTGGGCAACAAGTGTATCAATCCAAATTTTAACTCAAAGTCAGCATCAAGATCAGGATATTAAATGCACAAAGACTGGTAAGATACATCAGGAGTAGCAAGTTCTTTAATGGTCCTATTTTGCCTATTATCAGCCATGATTTTAGAATCACTTAAGATCTCAAGTGCACCCTCAGATTCAATGTCACAACTAAATTCAGAACCAAATCTTTCACTTAGCCTACGAGCTCTAATCAACCTATGCGATGTTCTATCAATCTCAGGATCAAATTCAAGCAAGATATCAGGATTAGACCTAGTCATGCACCAATCAAAACACAAAAAAAAAACAAAATCAATAAATAAGCAAAATACACTAGATGACACTAAAAATATACCAAAATAAATCTAATTGACCTATGCAATGATTTTTAAAAATTATGGGACTTGTACAGCATGAAAACTACACAAAAATGAAACTAAAAAATGTAATAAAAAATATTAAAAAATTAAAAAACTGGTCTAAACGATGAATTTTGGAAAAACTAGGGGTGATCTCACAACAATTATGAGTCTTGTTTATTAGGCCATTTTCCTTCAACTGACCAAGTTTTAGCACATTCTGGACACATTTTCTGTTAGTACGAAATTCTACAAAGTGACTCGTAATCACCCGTTTTCTCCTAAAAATCACCAAAACACAGCAACACAGAGGTTAGTGAAGGAGTAGTAGTTAAATATACTCTTAATAAAATTCAACAAAATCAGAATGATCCCTGACAACGGTGCCAAAAATTTGATAACAGTCGAGATTACCAAATTTAAATTAATTTATAACCGATTTACCAAAACTACTTACAGCATAAGATAACACCGGGTCGAGCCCGTAGACCATTCTAATTATGAAGTCAGATTAAGAGGTTAATAAATAGGGGAAATGTTTGCAAGATTAAACAACAAAGAGCAATTAAAATGAGTAAACAAAATTAGGAAAACAATTAATCCAATAGAATTAACCAATCTTGATTTTAATTCATCCTTGATCTTTATAAATCCATTCAACTATCAACCAATTCCTTGATCTTAGATCACATCAAGAAGCCTCTCAATAATCCATGGATATTTTACTAGAAATGCTTCCAGAATTCAATTAATTGAGATTAGAAAAATTAAGCATTCATCCAAACCCAAATCAACTTAAAAACCAAAATCCAACCAAGTTAAATATTCTATCAAACACCTTTGATGTATTATTTAACATCTGAATTCATCTCTTGGCACATGTTAATTACGCAATTAACATATGCAAATCCCAATCAAATTAAACATTAAATCAAAATTTAAACAAGAGAAGAAGAGAAAGAGAAACTTGATTAATAGATGAATGTATAACAATTAAAACAAGATCTCAAGATTAATCATCAAGAATATCAATCTCTTAGATTGATTAAAGAAGTTTAGCTCTCTATAGCCATCACCATTGGAGAACCTTCAAGAACCATACAAAAAATGAAAAATAACAAAGAGAGAGGAGGAGAGGAAGAGAAGAAGAAAAGTCTCCAAAATCAAAAACTAAAACTACAATAACCACACTTCTATGTAGAAGCTCTCCATTCTCTTATCAAAAATCTGATTGCTCTCCTCTTAATCATCCACTAAGAGTCAAAAGTGGTTCACCCACTTTTGTTAATTATTCCTCCATTATGAAAGTGTGTCTCCCACCTTCCAATAATTCATTTTCTCATTATGAAAGTGTGTCTCCCACCTTCCAATGATTTATTTTCTCATTATGAAAATTTGTCTCCCACTTATCCCACGTTTTCATCTTCTCTGTAGTCCAAATTTCTGTCCTAATCTCAGATTAAAATCAATCCCATCACGTAGCCTTTGAAGTAAGCTTTCCAAGGAGTGCTCACATGCTTAATTTGGGCTTGAAATGAGTGAGATATGCCCAAAATAGTGAAGGTGTGTCTAGAAATTCGTGACAACACCACTGGTCCAACATCAAGGCTATATTTGACCACTTAAACATCCGAATCTTCCAATTTGACATTTCACAAAGCTTGTAGATTTTTTTCTCATCTTTCCTAGAATATAAAGAACATCAAAATCAGAGATCTACAACTCTAGTTATGGTCAAAATACTGAACCAATGTCAATATGCATTAAAATCCAAAAATTTTGCTTTAAAGCCCAATTCAACCCAATGATCTAAATGAATGTTAAGATCACTTAATTACAATCTGGATATCATTAATAAGGTAATTGTGTGGATAATTAATATGTTAAAAATCATAATTATCATCTTCAAAGTAGATTTCTTTTGATTCCCCACCAATACAATGTATGCATTAAACCAAAAACCAAACATGGTCAGCAGAAACCACTAAAATACCTTTTTTAGTAACACATAAGCTAGCAGAGAAAAGATAGATTTAATATATATATATATATATATATATATATATATATATATATATAGAGAGAGAGAGAGAGAGAGAGAGAGAGATGTAATAGTTACCAACAGAAATAGGAAGATAATTATAAAAGTCTCAAATAATGGAGAAACAGCAACAGAAATAACAAGTGAATGGGGGAAAGAAAACCAATTAAATATGAATATGTAAATGCAAGATAAAATATAAATTTAGAGTGAGAAACAGTGAAATGCATCGAACCTAGTTTTGTGAATTTGCCGGAAGCAAGAGCATCAACATAATATTTGTCATTGTAATAAACAGGGAAAAGAGCAATATTAAGTTTCTTGAGCTGCATAAGGTTCTTGTCCTTCACTCCATCAAGTGAGATTGAGACTTCACGGCTAACTCCCATTCTAGAAAAAGACTACTGATAAATAAGATGTCAGCAAAGGAATGCTTGAATTATAAAAGGGCAAGTGTGGGGGAGAGGGATGAGTAGAAACTCCTAGTCATTCCAGATTCCATAAGAAAAAAGTGATGAGGGAGCATGTACAATACATAAAAGTAAAACTAACCCAACTTATACAAATAGAAATACAATACAATAGCCAAACCCAGAAAAAAGAGAAAAATGGAAATTTAGTCATTTAGACACAGAGATTCTCAAACTGCTGCCAAAGTGCAAGCATGCTTTCCACATGAATTGCATTGATAAGTGGCTTAAAAGTCACTCTACCTGCCCTCTTTGCAGGTACAAGGTTGAAGCAGGGGATATCAAGAACTTCACTCTTTCATTGGGCTCAAGGTTCCTACGAGTTCGTTCAAATCTAACTAAGGACCTAAATGTTGAAATCTTTGTCCATAAGGAGCCATCTCATCGAGGATCATCAAGGTTTAACATTGGAAGGGGCTTTTGGGACTTGGACAAGAGCAAGAAAGAGGAACTGCTTATTGATCAAAAAGGTGATAGCAGTGGTGGTACAAAGTGGAAACCTGTGCATCACAGAATAGTGATCTTTGATGTTGTTATGAAGAGCAGGTGGAGTGATCTTAATTTTTCAGACCTATTATCCTTGACCTATGAGATGCTTAATGATATGTCCAGCAAGAGATTCTCTTTTTTGGAATACACCAATAGTGAAAAGTTTCATGCAACTTCAAGCCTTGTCTCTACTTCTAATGAGGAATAAAATTCATTTACGGCACTGAATCCTGCTAAGAAGAGGTTCATGTCTGAGATAGCCAATGTTCCAGGGTTTGTAGGAATCAGCAAGCAGAATAAAATCAGAAAATATATGGCATCTAGTGGAGAGAGGGAAGAGAGGTTGTGGAGGATTTGGTTGCCAATTATGATAACTTCATAGAATGTAGTTATTTGTGCTCTATTTATGTGCTTAAAAGAATGCTTAATTCTTATGTATAATGCATATTTAGAAGGTTTTAAGCTAATATTTGTCATATTCTAATTTGGATACCTTCCTATGTGATATTGAGCAATTTGTGCGTATTTGATAAGAGATTAAGTGAATTTGTATCTGTTATTGGTTTAGTGATTTCTCTGTTATAGGAAGGACTCCAAACAAGATGATATATGGAGCATTTGAGTTAAAATTGGAAGAGAAAGCTAAATTTGCATCTCAGCAGACAACGTCGTGATGTGGGCATGTCAATGTTGCGGCGTTGGTGAATCCCTTACATCAATATAAAGACCCATGACTAAAGCGCCGCAATGCAAGGAAGTGAATGTCGCGGTGTAGGTTACCTAAATATCTAGAGCACTGCAGTGCTAAACTGGACACCAAGGCATCTGTGACCTAATTGTACTCGCGTCGCGACGTGTTATGTTTAATGTCGCGATGTCCTCTATTTTTGTGCGCCTATAAATATTATTTTATTAGATTTTGTAAAGAGAGCTTTACTTAATTTAGAGAAGTTGTGCTAGGTTTTACTGTTTAGAGGCTGAGGGAGTCTAAGGAGGCAAGGTTGGAGGCCATCTTCTTCATGAAAAGAGATTTAAGCATTAAAGATTCAAATCTATGAACTTCCTTCTTTCTTCTTTCTCTTTTCTCTCTTCCTTATCTTTTGAACATGATTTTTGTAGTTGTATTTTCATGTTCAATGATTAGTTAAGCTGTATTTAGGAAAAACTTTGAATCCTCCTATGAATATTAATGATTTTGTAATTTTTTGAGTATATATTGATGTTTGGTTATATTCAATCATATGGTGCTTAATGCTGTTGATTGTTTGATCAATTTTTGAGTGATTTGTTGAAATCTGATGAGCCTAGATATAGGGATTTGGATTTTAGATCTAATGTATAGTTAATGCATGTTCGATTTCATTCAATTGGCTAGAATAAATTAATTCGCTAACTAGATAGAAATATACCTTTTAGCCATGCATAGTGTATGATTAAGAATAGATCGTTCATGAGTGGATTTTGGTTCTAATTAAGGAGTTAGGTAAATGAAGCTATGATTAATTGACCTAGACATAGGCTTTTAACTAAATCATATTCTCAAGCTAACTTAATCATTTCATTGATGTTGCTTATAAGGAGTGCATGTTATTAGTTGAAATAAGAGGTGAAGAAGGATTTTCTAAAACTCAAAACACTATCATTATCTTTATTGCTTTGTAGTTTAGTTTTAGTTTATTTATACTTTCTCTATTTTTATATTCTTGAATAGAATTAATTAAACTATTGGTTGGTATTTAGCTTTGGAAGCCAATATCCTTGTGGGAATGAACTTTATTCTTCATTGTATTACTTAAATGACCCTTGCACTTGCAGTACAAATGGTCTAACAATTTTTTGGCGTCGTTGCTGGGGATATGGTTTAATTCTATATTGCTAATATCAACAATGAGTTTAGTTAGTTCTAATTCAAGTTGTATATAGTTTATTTTAATTTAAGTTTTCGTTATGGTACATTTTAGGTACAATAAAGAAGTTGGATGACCATAATCATATGAGGCCCTTCAGGGAATTTGCGACTCCTTAAAAGGAAAACCTTCCATCAAGTTCATAAAGACTGCTTATCCACACAAATCATTTTGGAGACAAAGTCCTGGCAGGACTGTAAACTAGGCCCTTCTTGGGAGGAAACCCAAGATTATGTTAAATTATTGTCTTTACCTTTTTGCATAAATAGGCAGTATATTAAATTTTGTATGTTAATATGCATATGTTAACATGTTTATGTTAATTATGTTAATATGTTGTTGTTGTTAATATGTTAATAGGTACTATATGTTAGTATGCTAATATGGTAGTATATAGTTTTTGTTAGTTTTTATGTCTTAATTATATTAGTATTTTGTTTGTTAAGTCTTAGGTCTTAAATATGTTCATACTTATATACGTTAGTATGTTACTATGTTAATATGTTACTTTTATGTTTTTGATTATTTTTATGTTTTAAGTCTTAAATAGGTTAGTATGTAGATTTTGTAGTTTATTATATTTTTTATGTACATTTTGTAAAATAGCTTTTTGAAAAAGTTTTGCAAGTGCTGGAAACCCCTTTGAAGCAAATCCAGCAGCAAAACTGTGTTTGCTGCAAGATTTTGCAAACTTACCTCTCACGCCGCGGCGCAAGTCACTCAACGTCGCGGCGCTAGAGTGATTTTTTTGCAGAATTCTGTAGACGAGATGAACGCTGCGATGTAGGCATATTAATGCCACGGCGTTGTGCTCTGTTTTGTACATATTTCTTTTATTTTTCATGGTAATTCAATTTTAGTATGCTCATATTAATAGTGTGCTTAATTTGGAAAGTTTAGGTACCCTTTGTGCCATGCAAAGTGAGGACTTTGTCTCACTTTAGTTTGGGGGAGTATCATTACATGCTTTGATCATAATGATGAATGTATGCATTTGATTATGTTTACTGGATGTAGTTGTGATAGCCACTATGTTTTCATGATTTTCTATTACTTTGGCTATTACTAAAGGGTTTGAAAAAAAAGTTTCAATTTTTAACATTATGCAAAAGATGTTATGCATGCTTGATGAAAAAGTTGGATTTATTTGAATGCATGATATGTTACAAAAATGCTGGTGTAGTTATGGTTGTCCATTGAAGTGAAAGGTTACTACTTGCCCATTTTTAGTGAAACCTTATGTGATCTTGAAATATGTGAAACAGTTTAGTTATTTTTGATGCATGATTTAAATTACACTTAGATGCAAGTGTAACTTTGAAAATGATAAGAGTGCATGTCTAGATAGTATTTATGGATGTACTGGAATTGGCATTGACTAAAGCAATGGTTTTGATGATAACAAATAAGAAAAGAATGGAAGTGCAAAGATTAAGTCCCAAGACTCTTCAAGTTTAGCTTATAAGACTTAAATCTTGTGTAAAGGTAAATAGGAATCACACTGAGCTCAAATATGATTTTCGCATGCTAAAATACCCAACAAACAAGTTTTGAAAAGCTAGTTATGGTGGTAGCTTATATCATGTCTTTCATTCAACTAAAATCTCTTTGCAAAATCATGTTTTATGTTGATCAAGTTTGAGCAAAATATTTTTAGAAAAGATGAAAAGAAAACCATGTTTTATACTTATGAAAATACTTATCAAGTTTGTGGAAAATGATCTTAGAAAGGTTGAAAATGATTTAGGAAAGTTGGATATGAAATCCTATAGAAATCTTATGTTTTTCTAAGGCTTCTAACCAATTAGGACAATCTCCTGAATGATTATTTGAAGCTCCTGACTGATTAGGACCATTCCCTAATTAGTTGTTTGATAAGTCAGAGGCATTGCCTCTTTATTTTGAGAAGACCTAACTGATTAGGTATTTTGCCTAATTAGTTAGTGTGTTTTTAAAGAGTCACATGAAATTAATTTTGAGAGGGCTTAACTGATTAAGTGTTTTGCCTAATTGGTTAGTGAGTTCTATATATACACAAGATTTATGTTTATAAAATGCCTAACCGATTAGGCCAATTGCCTAATCGGTTATTCTAATTCTCAGAAGCCAAAACTAAAAGCCCCTAATCGATTAGGAGCTCATCCTAACCGATTAGGAAATGGTTATTTACGAACTAGAACAGATTTCAATAACTCTAGTTTGGCATTTAATGCCTCCTAACCACTACCAACGGCTCTAAAATACTTTAGGCTACAAATGAAAGTGTTTGGGCATTTATGAAAGGTTGGAGAACTATCTGAAAATGACTCTTAAGTATTAAATTCATGTTTCATCATCTCTTTCTCCAAATCTCTATTTTTGAGCTAAGCGTGTTATTTTTTGATACCATAAGTTTCAATTTGTATTATCTACTCTTTGAGAGAGTTTTTATTCATATAAACTTTGTTTGATTCTCTGTGAAGAGGGTGAGATATCCTTCTAGAGTAAATGGTGAGGTATCACTTAGAGGGTGAGGTATCTCTCAAAGATTGTAAAGGGTGAGGTATCCCTTAGAGAGTGAGATGTTTCTCAAAAGTTGTAAAGGGTGAGGTATCCCTTGAATATAAAGAGGGTAAGGTATCCCTTAAAGGTTGTAAAAGGTGAGATATCCCTATTTTAGGCTCAAGCACAAAGGGTGAGGTATCCCAAGATGTGGTAAGTGCTCTGTGTTATAAAGGTTGTCAAGCACCTGTTGAAACTTGAAGATAGTGGAAAATCTCAGGTGGTTTACTTGTGGACTGGACATAGGCCACAAATGGTTGATGGCTAAACTAAGATAAATATTGTGTTTGTTTCTCTTAACTCTATCTCCTTTACATTTGTGCTTTAATTATATATGCTTGAGTTGAATTTGTTATCTAGCTTATTTGCTTGATTTATCCCATAACCCAAGTTATATTTGAGTAATCTATAATAGTTGTACATTTGTCAAACTTATTCTGCTACATGTATTGATTGAAAATATCAAAATGCATAATTTGTCAAAGTTGCATTAAAACTTGTATTCACCCAATTCACCCCTTTCTTGGGTAATGGTTGCCATGGCTAACAAGTGGTATCAGAGCATTGTGCTCTGTTGAAAGCTTAACCGCTTGGAGTTAAAGATCCTTGTTTATTTGGCAACTATTGAAAGCTTTTCAAAAATGGAAGATTTTGAAATTAATAAATCATCATTCTTTGATAGTGTTAATTTTGTTTATTGAAAAGATAAAATGAAATTTTATATGCAATTTATTGATATTAATTTGTGGGATATAATGCTTGATGGATTTATTTACAAATCAAAATAAACTTGGAATGCTTATGATAAGAAATATTTTTCCTTGAACAATAGAGCAATGCAAATCTTGAGAAGTAGTTTAAATGATGATGCATATGCTAAAATAAAGAATTGCTCTAGTGCCAAAGAAATTTAGGACACCCTTGATGCTCTTTATATTGTTAACAATGATTTTTTGCATAAAGTTGTATATAGAGAGTAAGAAGAGCAAAAATCCTTAGAAGAAGATAATTATGATAAATGTCCTCAAGAAAATTTCCAATGCAAGAGAATGAGTTCAATGCCTCTTGGTGATGATGGTGCTCAATTTGAAGAAGAGGCAACACAAAACAAAATTGAGAAGGAAGATATTCTCAAATTCTTGATGGACAACAATGAGGAAGATGATGATTCCCTTAAAAAGGACTTTGAGGTAAATAATGCGAAACCATATTATAGTCCTTCCTATAATAAGCTACAATGTGCATATGATGAATTGTATGATGAATTGTTGAATTTAGAAAAGAAAAACATATCTTGTTTGGAAAACATTTCCTCCATTAAAAATGAAACTGAAACATTGAAAAATGAAAATACTTTTCTTGATGAGGAAATGTCTTTGAAATATGAGATCTCAACTTCTTGTGAAAAGTGCATTGATTTAGAAAATCAAGTTGGGGACTTATATTTCGAATTGGCCAAAGTTAATGATTCAAATTGCTTACATTCCATGTTTATTAATAAGAATGAAATTGATGTTATTCCACATAAAAATTCAAGTAAAACTTGTGGCAAAAATAGCACAGAATGTAATAACAACCAAAGGATCAAGTTTTTTAAAAATGATATTCAAAGGACTAAGCCATCATTGAATTCACTTGTTTACAATTTTTGTGGTCATGTAGGATATATTTCTCATTTATGCAATTATAGAATAATTTCTTATATGAGAAATAATATGGTATGGTTCCTAAAGATCTTAAATGTACTAGTACTAACATTTAAGGACCCAAGATGAAGTGGGTACCAAAATATCCTCCTAGTGTTTCAATTATTCAGAAAATTTCTCAGAAGGATGGACAAATTAGTCAAGCGAAAAAGGAATCATCAAGAAGAGTGCCTCCAAAGCCCAATGGTAGAAGTTTTTTGTCAAAGAAGGAAGATGACTTCAACCAAAGTTTCTCAAGTACAAAATGTGGAACTTGCAAAGTTCAAAACACCAAAGGAGAAGCAATGGGTAAGGAAAAGAGTTTCCTTGATTACCAAGGCCAAGGTATCAAAAGTTTTTACCTCTTATGCACATTCACTTGTAAAGTCAATGAATTTGAAGTATATTCCTTATTGGCCTTAGGTAAAGGATAGAACCATGTGTACTTAGTAAAATTTGAATATTATGTTTAGCACATGATTATGTTCATTCTTATTATAACATAAGGTTTTACAATGCCTAGGTATACTTGCTATGTTTTGAATTACCTATATATCATGAAAATAAGCATGCTATTGGCTATGTGCTTATAGTGATTGATTTCTTGTGCTCATTTTACATACTATGGAGAAATTTAGTTTGAGAGCATAATGGATTAATATTCAAAAAGGTAACACACAAGGACCCAAGAAAAATTAGGTACCAAAAGTCAAAAGTTGAAGTGTGTTGTAGGTGTGCTTGAAAGGCCAAGAATTGACTGTGGATTTCTTGAAAAGTGGCTGCTCCAAGCATAAAACCAGAAAATACTTCAAGTTCTCTTCCTTATCTCAAGATGCTTGGACTTGCAGCAAACCTTTGGTACTTGATCCATTTTTAAGTCTCCCAATTCTCAAATCTCAAGTTCTTGTTGTGGAATAATGGTTTCTGGTGTTTGAAGAAGATTAATTTGTTGTTGGGTTGTATTTATGATGGTTAGAGCTGATGAAAATAAGGGAAAGTCAAGATCACCCTCAAGATGGCATGAGTTGGTGATTTAAGAACTGAATTCCTGAATATTTTCCTAATTCTGGTGAAGATATAATCTATTATGGAAAGCAAATAACTAGTTATTCACTCCTTGGGAGTGCGATCATACGTTATGTGCAAGCCAATTAACTGGTTAGGAGACGTACCTAACTTGTTATTCATAAAGTCAGAGGATGGTGATCTTTCAATCCATGAAGATAACCAATTACAAGACATCTCTAACCAATTATGGAGGTATTTTGAAGTTCCTGGAGACCACAAATAACCAATGATGACCATTTCCTAATCTGTTATTGAAGTAAACAGAGGCTTAATTTATTGTGGGTCACGAAAATAATCTGTTAGGAACCTTGCCTAACTTGTTATTCAAGCAAACAGTGGCAACACTTTGATATGGAGCACGAAAATAACCAATTAAGCACAAGTCCTAATTGGTTATTGTGGCTAACTGAGAGCCACTTATCTATTTGCTTTCTTCACCCTAACCGATAACCACCTTTCCATAATCGATTATTTCAGCTCACAGGGACCTCCCATTTTTGCTCCAATACGAAGATAACCTAATCTAATTGTGAGGATTTGGCATGGTTCATTTCAATTTCTTTATTGTGCTTACGCTAATCAAATTGTTTATCTTTCGAATATGCTGTTAGTTTATAAACTTGCTGAACCATAGTCTGACTTTGATATATCTTGGTATGACTTGGATAATGTTTTGCCTTGCCTGGTCTATTGGTATGCATATCTTCTGATCTGATTATAGTATTGCTAGAATACTCTTGAATATTTGTTGAATGGCAATGGTTTTGTAGACATGTTGTTACTTCTCTTTGTCAAAATCTATATATTGCATATCTTTTTTATTATGACAAAAGGGGGAGAAGTTTGAGTCATTGAGAAAAGGTAAATAGAAAAAAAGGTGCAAATTCAATGATCTTGGAATTCCAAAATTAAGGGGAGCTGTGCATCTATGATCTAATCACCTCTTGAAAAATATAGAGAGAGTAAGTCTCTAACACCTTTTGTGAGTTCCAATTTATTTGAACTAACTCTTTTCTCAATGGTTATTTGTCATCATCAAAAAAGGGAAGAATATAATTGGCATTAATTAAAGTAATGGTTTTGATGATAACAAACAAGAAAGGAATGGAAATGTAAAGATTAAGTCCCAAGACTCTTCAAGTTTAGCTTATAGGACTTAGTTCTTGTGTAAAGATAAATAGGAATCACACTAAGCTCAAATATGATTTTCGCATGCTAAAATGCCCAACAAACAAGTTTTGAAAAGCTAGTTATGGTGGTAGCTTATATCTTGTCTTTCATTTAACTTAAATCCCTTTGCAAAATCATGTTTTATGTTGATCAAGTTTGAGCAAAATGTTTTTAGAAAAGATGAAAAGAAAACCTTGTTTTCTACTTATGAAAATACTTATCAAGTTTGTGGAAAATGATTTTAGAAAGTTTGAAAATGATGTGGGAAAGTTGGTTATGAAATCCTTTAGAAATCTTATGTTTTTGTAGGACTCCTAACCAATTAGGACAATCTCCTAATTGGTTATTTAATGCTCCTAACCGATTAGGACCATTCCCTAATTAGTTATTTGATAAGTCAGAGGCATCGGCTCTTTATTTTGAGAAGGCCTAACCGATTAGGTGTTTTGCCTAATTGGTTAGTGTGTTTTTAAAGAGTCACGTGAAATGAATTTTGAGATGGCTTAACCGTTTAAGTTTTTTGCCTAATTGGTTAGTGAGTTATATATATACGCAGGATTCATGTTTATAAAAGGCCTCACCGATTAGGCCAATTGCCTAACTGGTTTTTCTAATTTTCAAAAGCCAAAACTAAAAGCCCCTAACCAATTAGGAGCTCATCCAACCGATTAGGAAATGGTTATTTACAAACTAGAACATATTTCCAACGGCTCTATTTTGGCATTTAATGCCTCCTAACCACCACGAACGGCTCTAAAATGCTTTGGGATATAAATGAAAGTGTTTGAGTATTTATGAAAGGTTGGACAACAATCTAAAAATGACTCTTGAGCATTAAATTTGTGCTTCATCATCTCTTTCTCCAAATCTCTATTTTTGAGCTAAGTGTGTGATTCTTTGATACCATAAACTTCAATTTGTATTATCTACTCTTTGAGAGAGTTTCTATTCATATAAACTTTGTTTGATTCTCTGTGAAGAGGGTGAGGTATCCCTTAGAGAGTGAGGTATCTCTCAAAGATTGTAAAGGGTGAGGTATCCCTTAGAGAGTGAAGTATCTCTCAAAAGTTATAAAGGGTAAGGTATCTCTTAATTGTAAAGAATGTGAGGTATCCCTGAAAGGTTGTAAAGGATGAAGTATCCCTATTTGAGGCTCAAGCACAAAGGGTAAGGTATCCTAAGGTGTGGTGAATGCTCTGTGCTGTGAAGGTTGTCAAGCACCTTTTGAAGCTTGAAGATAGTAGAAAATATTGGGTGTTTTACTTGAAAACCGGACGTAGGCCACAAATGGTTAGTGGCTAAACCAGGATAAATATTGTGTTTGTTTCTCTCAACTCTATCTCTTTACATTTGTGCTTTAATTATATATGCTTAAGTTGAATTTGATATCAAGTTTATTTGCTTAATTTATCTCATAACCCAAGTTATATTTGAGTAATCTATAATCGTTGTACATTTGCTAGACTTATTTCGCTGCATGTGTTGATTGAAAATATCAAAATGCATAATTTGTCAAAGTTGCAATTAAACTTATAATCACCTAATTCACCCACTTCTCAGGTAATGGTTGTCATGGTTAACAAGTGGTATCAAAGCTTTGTGCTTGGTTGAAAGCTTAATCACTTGGAGTTAAAGATCTTTGTTTCCTTGGCAACCATTGAAAGCTTTTCAAAAATAGAAGGTTTTAAAATTAATAAACCATCATTTTTTGATGGTGTGAATTTTGTTTATTGGAAAGTTAGAATGAAATTTTATATGAAATCTATTGATATTGATTTGTGGGACATTATGCTTGATGGATTTATTTACAAATCAAAATAAACTTGGAATGCATATGATAAGAAATGTTTTCCCTTGAATATTAGAGCAATACAAATCTTGAGAAGTAGTTTAAACGATTATGCTTATACTAAAATTAAGAACTACTCTAGTGTCAAAGAGATTTGGGACACCCTTGATGCTCTTTATATTGTTAACAATATTTTTTTGCATAAAGTTGTATTTAGAGAGCAAGAAGAGCAAAAGTCCTTAGAGGAAGACAATTCTGATAAACGTCCTTAAGAAAATTTCCAATTTAAGAGAATGAGTTCAATGCCCTTTTAGTGATGATGATGCTCAATTTGAAGAAGAGGTAAAGCAAAACAAAATTGAGAAGGAAGATATTCTCAAATTCTTGATGGACAACAATGAGGAAGATGATGATTCCCTTAAAAAGGACTTTGAGGTAAATAATGCTAAACCATATTATAGTCCTTTCTATGATGAGTTACAATGTGCATATAATGAATTGTATGATGGTTTGTTGAATTTAAAAAAGAAAAACTTATCTTGTTTAGAAAATATTTCCTCAATTGAAAATGAAATCGAAACCTTAAAAAATGAATATGATTTTCTTGATGATGAAATGTCTTTGAAATGTGAGATCTTAACTTCTTATGAAAAGTGCATTGATTTAGAAAATCAAGTTGAGGACTTATATTTCGAATTGGTCAAAGCTAATGATTCAAATTGCTTACATTCCATGTTTGTTAATAAGAATGAAATTGATGTTATTTCACATGAAAATTCAAGTAAACCTTGTGGCAAAAATAGCACAAAATGTAATAACAACCAAAGGATGAAGTTTTTCAAAAATGATATTCAAAGGACCAAGCCATCATTGAATTCACTTATTTGTAATTTATGTGGTCATCTAGGACATATTTCTCATTTATGCAATTGTAAAAGAAATTCTTATATAAGAAATAATATGGTATGGATTCCTAAAGATCTTAAATGTACTAGTACTAACATTCAAGGACCCAAGATGAAGTGGGTACCAAAATGCCTTTCTAGTATTTCAATTATACAGAAAATTTCCTAGAAGGGTGGACAAATTGATCAAGTGAAAAAGGAATCATCAAGAAGAATGCCTCCAAAGCTCAATGGTAGAAGTTTTTTGTCAAATAAGGAAGATGACTTCAACCAAAACTTCTCAAATACAAAATGTGAAACTTGCAAAGTTCAAAACACCAAAAAAGAAGTAATGGGTAAAGAAAAGAGTTTCCTTGATTACCAAGGCCAAGGTATCAAAAGTTTTTACCTCTTATACACATTCACTTATAAAGTCAATGAATTTGAGGTATATTCCTTATAGGCCTTAGGTAAAGGATAGAACCATGTGTACTTAGTAAAATTTGAATATTATGTTTAGCACATAATTATGTTCATTCTTATTGTAATATAAGGTTCTACAATGCCTAGGTATGCTTGCTATGTTTTGAATTACCTATATATCATGAAAATAAGCATGTTATTGGCTATGTACTTATAGTGATTGATTTCTTGTACTCATTTTACATACTATGGAGAAATTTGGTTTGAGAACATAATGGATTAATATTCAAAAAAGTAACACACAAAGACCCAAGAAAATTTAGGTACCAAAAGTCAAAAGTTGAAGTGTGTTGTAGGTGTGCTTGAAAGGCCAAGAATTGACTGTGGATTTCTTGAAAAGTGGATGCTCCAAGCACAAAATCAGAAAATACTTCAAGTTCTCTTCCTTATCTCCAAGATGCTTGGACTTGCAGCAAACCTTTGGTACTTGATCCATTTTTAAGTCTCCCAATTCTCAAATCTCAAGTTCCTGTTATGGAATAATGGTTTCTGGTGTTTGAAGAAGATTAATTTGTTGTTGGGTTGCATTTATGGTGGTTAGAGCTAATGAAAATAAGGGAAAGTCAATATCACCCTCAAGATGGCATGAGTTGGTGATTTAAGAACTGAATTCCTGAATATTTTTCTATTTCTAGTGAAGATATAATCTGTTATGGAAAGCAAATAACCAGTTATTTGCTCCTTAGGAGTGTGATCATATGTTCTGTGCAAGCCAATTAACTGGTTAGGAGACATACCTAACCTGTTATTCACAAAGTTAGAGGATGGTGGTCTTTCAATACATGAAGATAACTAATTACAAAACCTTTCTAACAAATTATGGAGGTATTTTAAAGTTCCTGGAGACCATAAATAACCAATTAGGACAATTTCAGAATCTGTTATTGAAGTAAACAGAGGCTTAATCTATTATGGGTCACGAAAATAATCTGTTAGGAGCCTTGCCTAACCTGTTATTCAAGCAAACAGTGGCAACAGTTCACTGTGGAGCACGAAAATAACCAATTAGGCACAAGTCCTAATCGGTTATTGTGGCTGACTGAGAGCCACTTATCTATTTTCTTTCTTCACCCTAACTGATTACTACCTTTCCATAATTGATTATTTCAGCTCACAGGGACCTCCCATTTTTGTTCCAATACGATGATAACCTAATCTAATTGTGAGGATTAGGCATGGATCCTTTCAGTTTCTTTATTGTGCTTAAGCTAATCTAATTGTTTATCTTTTGAATATGTTGTTAGCTTATAACCTTGCTGAACCATAGTCTGACTTTGATATATCTTGGTATTACTTGGATAATGTTTTGCCATAATTGGTCTATTGGTATGCATATCTTCTGATCTGATTATAGTATCGCTGGAATACTTTTGAATATTTGTTGAATGGCAATGATTTTGTGGACATATTATTACTTCTCTTTGTCAAAAAATATATATTGCATATCTTTTTTATTATGACAAAAGGGGGAGAAGTTTGAGTCATTGAGATAAGGTAAATAGAAAAAAGGTGCAAATTCAATGATCTTGAAATTCCAAAATTAAGGGGAGCTATGCATCTATCATCTAATCACCTCTTGAAAAATAGAGGGGGAGTAAGTCTCTAACACCTTTTGTGAGTTCCAATTTATTTGAACAAACTTTTTTCTCAATGGTTGTCTATCATCATCAAAAAGGGGGAGAATATAATTGGTATTGACTAAAGCAATGATTTTGATGATAACAAACAAGAAAGGAATGAAAGTGCAAAGATCAAGTCCCAAGACTCTTCAAGTTTAGCTTATAGGACTTAGATTTTGTGTAAAGGTAAATAGGAATCACACTGAGCTCAAATATGATTTTCGCATGCTAAAATGCCTAACAAACAAGTTTTGAAAAGCTAGTTATGGTGGTAGCTTGTATCTTGTCTTTTATTCAACTTAAATCACTTCGCAAAATCATATTTTATGTTGATCAAGTTTGAGCAAAATGTTTTTAGAAAAGATGAAAAGAAAACCATTTTTTATACTTATGAAAATACTTATCAAGTTTGTGGAAAATGATTTTAGAAATGTTGAAAATGATTTGGGAAAGTTGGTTATTAAATCCTTTAGAAATCTTATGTTTTTCTAAGGCTCCTAACCAATTAGGACAATATCCTAATTATTATTTGATGCTCCTAACCGATTAGGACCATTCCCTAATTAGTTATTTGATAAGTCAAAGGCATTGCCTCTTTATTTTGAGAAGGCCTAACCGACTAGGTGTTTTTCCTAATTTGTTAGTGTGTTTTTAAAGAGTCACGTGAAATGAATTTTGATAGGGCCTAATAGATTAAGTGTTTTTCCTAATTGGTTAGTGAGTTATATATATACGCAGGATTTATGTTTATAAGAAGCCTATCCGATTAGGCCAATTGCCTAACCGGTTATTCTAATTCTCGAAAGCCAAAACTAAAGTCCCCTAACCAATTAGGAGCTCATCCTAACCGATTAGGAAATGGTTATTTATGAACCAGAACAGATTCCAACGACTCTATTTTGGTATATTATTGCCTCCTAACCACCATCAACGGCTCTAAAATGTTTTGGGCTATAAATGAAAGTGTTTGGGCATTTATGAAAGGTTGGAGAACAATCTGAAAATGACTCTTGAGCATTAAATTCGTGTTTCATCATTTTTTTCTCCAAATCTCTATTTTTGAGCTAAATATGTGATTCTTTGATACCATAAGTTTCAATTTGTATTATCTACTTTTTGAGAGAGTTTTTATTCATATAAATTTTGTTTGATTCTCTGTGGAGAGGGTGAGGTATCCCTCTAAAGTAAAGGGTGAGGTATCTCTTAGAGAGTGAGGTATCTCTCAAAGATTGTAAAGGGTGAGGTATCCCTTAGAGAGTGAGGTATCTCTCAAAAGTTGTAAAAGATGAGGTATCCCTTGATTGTAAAGAGGGTGAGGTATTCCTCAATGGTTGTAAAGGGTGAGGTATCCCTATTTGAGGCTCAAGCACAAAGGGTGAGGTATCTCAAGGTGTGATGAGTGCTCTGTGCTATAAAGGTTGTCAAGCACCTGTTGAAGCTTAAAGATAGTGGAAAATCTCGAGTGGTTTACTTGAAAACTAGACATAGGCCACAAATGGTTAGTTGTTAAACCAGGATAAATATTGTGTTTGTTTCTCTCAACTCTATCTCCTTTACATTTGTGCTTTAATTATATATGCTTGAGTTGAATTTGATATCTAGCTTATTTACTTAATTTATCCCATAACCCAAGTTATATTTGAGTAATCTATAATGATTGTACATTTGTTAGACTTGTTCCGTTGCATGTGTTGTTTCAAAATATAAAAATGTATAATTTGTCAAAGTTGTATTAAAGCTTGTAATCACCTAATTCACTCTCCTCTTGGGTAATGGTTGTCATGGCTAACATATACATATAGAGATTTTGATTATTCTTGAAATTATTTTTCAACTCTCTTGAGGCGAAATCCTACCCTATGCATATGATTGAGGAAATGATTAGGTCATTATTTGGATCGATTAAGCCTTTTGAGCTTACCTTGATATGATTTTATCATAGGTCCCCTTTTGAAGCCTTATAATTGTTTGGCCTTATATGTTTTTCATAACCATTGTGTTCGTTAACCTATTAACCATTCAAATGCATGTGGAAGCATTGCATTTTCTTTCTACCATTATTGTTTGTTGAGTACATGATATATTACTTCTTAAAATGAGTCTTGTGATTACGGGTATTAATGATTCAATATAAAGCGAGCCTGAAGGAACCAGATGCAGTCAAAGAAAAAAAGTTTTTGTTTTGTAAAAATGAAAAAAAAATGAAAAGAAAAGAAAAGAAAAAGAAAAAGAAAAAAAGAAAAAAAGCAAAGCATAAGATAAGAAAAGTACGAAAAGTATCAAAAATAGTTCTGGCAAGTTTTCTACTCACACTGTTGAATACCCTGCTCATATCAGTTAGTGGCGCATGACTTGGAATAATATGTTTATGTTTCTCAATATTTGTATTATATTCTATCCTTTCTATTCTTTAACCCATTACCATTGGCCTAACTTTACATGCTGTTAATGTCCCTTTTGATTCTCAATTTTGTGTGATTTACATTAGTGGAGAGAGAGTTGGATTACAATTTTGTGGATTTTATGATTTATATGCATGTAGGTTTATAAACTTATCCAGATATGTATGACTTAATTAGGAGATGTTTATCTTGTATGTTTGTGGGAAAATGTGAATTGCATGAAAGATGACTGAATTATTAGCATGTGAAGGATTGTATATGGGTGGAGCTGATTATGAGGCATTTGTACTTTCTAAGGACTTATACAATCATTATACACTGACTGTGGTTTAAAATGAAAGATTGAAATTTTAATAAATGTTGAATGATTGAATGAATTGTTAAGCTTGTTTACTTAGTCATATTTTGTTTTGCTCGAGCACTAGAAAAATGTAGGTTTAGGGGTGTGATAACTTCATATAATGTAGTTATTTATGCTCTATTTCTGTGCTTAAAAGAATGCTTAGTTCTTGTGTATAATTCATATTTAAAAGGTTTTAAGCTAATATTTGTCATATTCTAATCTGGATACCTTCTTATGTGATATTAAGCAATTTGTGCATATTTGATAAGAGATTGAGTGAATTTGTATCTGTTATTGATTTGGTGATTTCTCTATTATAGGAATGACTCCAAACAAGATGATATATGGAACATTTGAGTTAAAATTGAAAGAGAAAGTCAAATTTGCATCTCAGTAGGCAACGCCGCGACGTAGGCATGTCAATGTCGCGGCGTTGGTGAATCCCCTGCAGTAGTACAAAGACCCGAGGCCAAAGTGTCACAGCGCAAGTAAGTGAATGTTGCGGCGTAGGTTGCCTAAATATCTAGAGTGCTGCAACGTTAAGAATTGGACGCCACAGCGTTTGTGACCTAATTGTACGCGCGTCGCGACGTGATGTGTTTAATCCCATGGTGTCCCTTATTTTTCTACGCCTATAAATACTGTTTTATTAGATTTTGTAAAGAGAGCTTTACTTAGTTTAGAGAAGTTGCGCTAAGTTTTACTATTTGGAGGCTGAGGGAGTCTAAGGAGGCAAGGTTGGAGGCCATCTTCTTCATGGAATGAGATTTAAGCATTAAAGAGTCAAATCTATGAGCTTCATTCCTTCTCATTTCTCATTTCTCTCTTCTTTATCTTTTGAACATGATTTTGTAGTTGTATTTTTGTGTTCAATGATTAGCTAAGCTGTATTTAGGGAAAACTTTGAATCCTCCTATGAATATTAATGATTTTGTAATCTTTTGAGTATATATTGATGTTTGGTTATGTTCAATCATATGGTGCTTAATGCTCTTGATTGTTTAATCAGCTTTTGAGTGATTTGTTGAAATCTGATGAGCCTAGACATAGGGATTTGGATTTTAGATCCAATGTATGATTGATGCATAATCGATTTATTCAATTGGCTTGGATAAATTGATTCGCTAACTAGATAGAAATATACCTTTTAACTATGCATAGTGTGTGATTGAGAATAGATCGTTCATGAGTGGATTTTGGTTCTAACTAAGGAGTTAGGTGAATGAAGCTATGGTTAATTGACCTAGACATAGGCTTTTAAATAAATCAGATTCTCAAGCTAACTTAATCATTTCATTGATGTTGCTTGTAAGGAGTGCATGTTATTAGTTAAAACAGAAGGTGAAAAAGATTTTCTAAAGCTCTAAACACTATCATTATCTTTATTGCTTTGTAATTTAGATTTAGTTTATTTATACTTTTTCTATTTTTATGTTTTGAATAGAATTAATTAAACCATTGGTTGGTATTTAGCTGTAGAAGCCAATATCTTCATAGGAACGAACTTTATTCTTCATTGTATTACTTGAATGACTCGTGCACTTGTGGTACAAATGGTCTAACAAATTGCTCGGCGAACAGTACAATGGTTTGCAAGACAAGAAAGAAATTCAGTTGAATTAGAACACAAATCTTTAGCTTCAATCGTTTGATCATTGTTATGAGACTAAATAGTAAGTAAGTATTGTATATTATGTTTGTGCGGTGTGCACAAGTTGATTATTATTATGAGAAACACATTATAACATAGCAAATACATCTAAATCCTTCATCACTCATATAAGTCATGACTACTGAACCAAATAAAACCATATATAAATAATAATGGTGTATCTTGCATACAATCTTGTGTATAGCTAGAAAGAACACTCGTACCTTAGAGAACTTCCTATCACAATCATAATCAAGTCCTGGAGGGGTATTCTGTATGGTCATTAGAAGAACCTATTCATAAAACAAACAGTAAGTCATTGTCTCACTCCTACGTTACAAATTATACTATCACAAAAACTTGAATAGGATAATTCCAAAGTTAATAAGAATATAAACTTCAGCAAGGTCTCAAAGTTAGCATTGCATATTACCAATGCATATATTGGAACTTTCACATTTCTCAGAATTTGCTAACAAATATTTATCTATTTCTATCATAATTGCAGAGAGTAGAAACCTTAAAAGAATGACTCACAATGCCCACTGTGAACAGCTAGCACCCCAAGCTTCCATTGAGCCATGTCGCTGGCAGGGTACCACCACTCCGTCCAGCAAACAAGCCGCTACACCCCTGTTGCGATCCTGTCGCCTAGATCCACGAGCCATCGGGCCACGTCACCGAAAAACACCCACGAGCCACCAGTTTCGTCACCCCCTAAGGTGTCGTACACCGTCCTATTGTTACCCCCTGGTTCGTGGTGGTTGATGAGGTGAGGAGGTGGTTCTATTTCAATGGTGATTAGGCAGTGTGGTGGCGAGAGACGGGGCAGTGACTTGGTGAGGGAAGATGAAATTTTCCCTATTGAGAAATAGCCGAGCTTAAGTGAGGGAAGATGAAAATGTTAAGACGATGTTCGTGGGAGAGCAGTAGGCAAAGTGAGGGAAGATGAAAACAACACAAAAGAAGTAAATTATTTTTTAATGAGGGATAATTTCCCTCGCAATTCCCTCTCTAATTTTAGCAAGGGATATTATTCCTTGTAATTCCCTCGCTAATTTTAGTGATGGAAATTATCCCTCGCAATTCATTCATTAATTTTAGCGAGGGAAATTATCCCTCGCAATTCCCTCACTAAAATTAGTGAGGGAAATTTATCCCTCGCAATTTCCTCGTTAATTTTAGCAAAGAAAATTATCCCTCGCAATTCTCTCACTATTCACTCGCTATTTTTTCCCTTGAATTTATTTTTGAAATTTAGCGAGGGATCAGTTTTCCCTCGCAAATTTCTTACTAATTTGCGAGGGATTAGCGAGGGAAATTTTTCCTAGCAAAATTTCGTTGCTAAATCATGAATTTCTTGTAGTGATCTTAACGTGCTAGGATATGTGTGATATGAGGAGATACCTTTATTCACCATAGGATAACATACTGAATCAGTTCCTGATGATATTCTTTGTCTTAAAAATAAAACTCTGCATGTAGTTCAAAACAAAGCATTGCATGAACATATCTTTAGGATCTTGCTTGAGCATAATCATATTGCATATCAATTGCATTGCATTTACAGATAGTTGTATGAGCATTGTCTGTTGCTATTAGTATTTACAGTTGTATGGGTAATTGTTTATATTTAATGGTATGTATGCTATCGGTTTTAGATGACACTATACAGGTAGTGTGTAGTTATGAGATATTAGTGGAGGAAACTCCTATGTTTGAAGTTATAGCAATTGTTATATTTTTTATATAATGTTATAGCTAACTGGTATTGGAATTGCTTTTACTGAGAATTGTAATTCTCACCCCAGTTATTCTTCCATATAAATCCAGGTAAAGACCCTGTTAAGGGAATGAAGACGAAGCATGAAGACTAGTATAGTTTTTATATGCTTTAGTAGACAAAACTTATGTATAAGTTTATATTTACTTTGTATGTTTTAAGTAGTGTGTATTACAATATGCCCTTATGTAGCAAGTGTTGTATATATATGTATGAGTTTAAGTTTTTTGCATTCTCTTAAGGCTTTCTATAATTACTCAGTTGTGATTATGGCTATATGTTAGTATGTAGTAAGTAGAAGTGACATCTCTAGTACTGGTTGTCTTCATATATCTCTGTATATCTAGGATATATCTAGATATCTGTATTAGGATGTTACATAGCCCTTGAGAACAAGCTGACTTGAGCTTTGACCACTTATTCTTAGCCCATTTCATGCTGAACTTGTGTCTAGCTCTTGCTTGCAACACATCAGCCTAGTCCAATAAATTGGGGAACCAACATCTCCTTAAAACTTTGACAATATATTTAATCATTTTCCAAGATCCACCCATGCTCGTAGTAGTGGGAAAAGAAAAGAAAATAATAGAGATCCATATACAAAAATGCTACTTGTACAAACTTACACATACATCACCTTAAATCTGTGTAGTTTTCACCATCTAAATACCGTTAGTTTCACCAAAATTTCTACACGCCTTCACTTTGATTCTACTACTTCAATGATATGAGAGATGTAATCTTATAAAATGTGTAGTAGACTTTTCCATCCATTTGTAAGACCTCAAAAGTAGTAGGAAAAAATAGAATAATACTACCTACACACATATTACCTCATATCTACACAAATTTCTATTGTCTGATATAATTGATCTTACTTTATTTTTTACATATTTATAGTCTAATTATGACACATACTTCCAAATGTGAGAAATGTGAGTTGTAAAGATCTATAACTAACAATTTTAGAAAAAAAAATATGTTTTAAGAGAATTACTAAGGTTTGGCTCAGAGGGCAATGATTGAAATATGTAACACTTTCACATCAATAATTGTTCAAAATGTTTTCACCAAAACAAAAAGCTTTGAAATGTCATTATTTAATAAAATAATTTTAATAAACAATTATCAAAAGAATAACATTAAATGTAATTAATAAATAAGGAAACCAAAATGAACAAATTAAAAAGTAAAAGACTAAAATGAACACGTGTACATATTACAAATATAACAAAACATAAAAAGCATATAACATTATCAAAACTCAGTCAAATGAGATCAAATATATTATTTGTAGGATTGAACAACATCAATAAAAAAGAATTGGGTTCAATTCATTTTGGGAGTCCTTGTTGCTAAGTTATATGTAAATACTATTTTAAACTTTGATTTAGAGCACTCAAAATGAGCCAATCCTAGTTGTGTTAGTGGAAAAAAGTGAGTCAGATTAAGTTGGCCCACTTTTGACAAGGGTTAAAAAAATGACAATCTGGTTCACTTTAGGTGAGCTAGTGCAAACACAGGTTGCCTCATTATAAATTAAAAAAATTAAAAATAAATAAAATAAATACAAAACTATAATAATTGAACTAGTAATCACCAAACTTAATTCCAAATTGTCATAAACATAATCAAAGCATGGCTAATAATCAAATTCAATTTTTAAGATGTCATAAATATCATAAAAAATAGCTAATAATTCATTAAAAAAATCAAGAGTTTAATAAATTTAATACACAAAGTGAGCCAACCAGACTCACTAAAGATAGAGAGGAAAAATGAGTTAGGCCGAGTTAGCATAATTTTGACAAAGGTTTAATATTTTGTAATCTCACCCATCGTTTTGCTAGATCAAGTTAGGTTGCCACGGCTGGGAAAGGATTCTCTGCAGTATTTTACCCCCTACAGTAGGAGAGAAAATGAAACATAAAAATGGAAGAAAAATAGTTTATGTTTTGGACCGAGATCCAGACCATGGTTAGTGGATCAACCCGGCACATGTACCACCGGGACCTGCCATGAACACTTAGTTAAGCACCAGACGCTGTCAAGACCTTAGTACCACATATATCGGACTGCGACATTGGGCAAGTATAGGATCATAAGATTTGCATAGAGGATGAATCACAAAATATTTGTAACTGTCAATCACGATCTTACTAAATTATAGCGCTCATAACCGTCTCAAACTACTCATAGTCGCAGTATTAGTGTTCCGATCTTATAGGATTTCCTACTACAATTAAGGAAAATCAAAACCTAATTGCACTCTATAAATATCAAGCTTAATCACCCTCTATAGGTAACTTATTGTTTACAGTATACCCTACTTGTGCACAACTTGACTTGAGCATTGGAGTTCATTTACAGGTATCAACCCCCTGGTTCAGCACACTTTGCTACTGCTGCACAAAGAGAAAACCACCATAACGTGTCTATCTCAAATATACATCAGTATCTACTACTGAACAGTGTACATTTAAAAAATTATAAAACTTGTTTTGTTGTTTCTTTCTTTCACAAACTGCACAAAATGTAATTCTCCAAGAACTGTAGAGGATCTTGATCCGTCACTACTCACTTTGATAGCTATACTTATGCTAAGACTTGTCAGATGCCTTGATCTTGGAGTAGCACAAGCTCCCCGCTCTCAATACCTTTTTTTTAAAAACTACATTGTCAAGACTTTTGCTTGCCTAAAAAAGAATATTAAGCATCATAAAAATAACATATAGTTTGGGTTGGGATCAATTTTAAATTTCATAATTTGTTCTTAAATGGTTTATGAAAATTAATTTTTTATTAAACTCAAAAGAAATTGAAACCCAGATAAAGAAAACATTATGGAAATATTTATATAATTATAATACAAAAAATGTGCTCCTAAAGAAAGTTAAATCTCACCGCCAATATTAAACATTTTGAGAAAGAGATACAACAAATAATTTGGTCATAACCATAATAAAATATAAGTTAAACTAAACAATTTGTCCCTATAGTTTCATTCGATTTGAATTTTGGTTCCTATACTTTTTTTTATATCAGTTCTTATATTTTCATTTTATTGAATTTTGGTCTTTGTTCGACACCATCATCACATCCAGGTTTTAAAATTTGTGTCGATGCCAATTCTTCAAACTCATTTTTCACACACTACAAAAAAGTGGTGTTTAGCCACGGTTTTAACTGTGGCTAATGTTCCAAAAATCGTGACTAACTATATTCACCCACGATTATAACAATTGTGGCTAAATAAGGCGTGGCTTATACATTAGCCACGGTTTTTAGGACATTACCACG
Organism: Ormosia semicastrata; assembly: GCA_029884595.1. NCBI lineage: Eukaryota > Viridiplantae > Streptophyta > Magnoliopsida > Fabales > Fabaceae > Ormosia > Ormosia semicastrata. The sequence goes on along the minus strand of JAQQTO010000053.1, from coordinate 46,783,298 downwards.
ATTTTTAAAACCGTAGCAACATTTTGCTGCCAACGGTTCATAACCGTGGTTAATTAAGTAAATACCATGGCTAATTTTAATTAAGATATATTCTATAAAATACGTTTGCTATGTTTCTAGGGGCCAATGGAAGATAAGAAAAAAGATAGTAGAAAAGGACATCCATAATATCTGCAGAAATAAATCTGAGTTTCTTTAAACTTCCGTGATTCTCAACGAAACTTTCTAGAATAGTCTAACGTCTAGTACAAGACAAGAACAAAGCATTGGCTCAACAAAGTAATCTGAATTTGACACAAAATATCCAGATGTACCAACTGGGAATAAGATCCACAAATTGCATTACATGTTTACATTGACTAGAACACTTTTTTACTTTTACAAACTCCTAATCATACAGGAGTATAATGATGTGATGGCTCATGGCACAAGCATGGAAAAATGTTAAAAAGTTTTTTGAAGGAGTACCAGATCATTTGCAGCAAGGCTACTCCCATTGTTGACAGCAAGCCTCCGAGCCAGTGCAGTCACCAGCTTCACTTCGCTTCACTTTCACTTGAATTTATTATATAACTAAACCTATAACCACATAAAATTTAGTAGCTCCATGAGAGCAGCTTCTTCTGTAACATGAAAGAGAAGTATGGCATTTGTAAGGTAACTATTTGAGGGAAAACTAAAATAATTAGGCGAAGAATCTAAAGTTTATACTAGAGGCATTAATTCTCAGGCTGACATGTCTCTACTCTGACTCCCTCATCCTATTTGAGAAAAGCTGTAAAAAGTAAATGAAGACTGCTAAGCAATTATACTTTTAGCAAAATTATTCGAGCATTTCATTGAAAAAATGTAGAAAGACAGTTCTCAAACCCTCAGGGAAACAAAGGCCTACTAAACACTAATGAAAAAGACAAAGGAAAAATATGAAAAAAAATAAAAAGGAAAGGGGGAGGGGTGGGGGTGGGGGTGGGGTGGAAAATAATTGCAAAATCTCTTAAACCATAAAAACTCTATAATTGAGAAACTGAGTATAAGATTTTTAAGGTATCTGTAGCTTTGGCTCCTATCACAACAACGTAAAATCTCTATTAGAATCCACTACCAAAACACAAAGAAAGCCTCTCCTATCACTTTCATAGTTTCTACTCATGCAATATATTTCTCAAAACTCATAAGCAGAACACACAAAAATACAGTCATGTTTATATTTGCCAAAAGTGTTATCCACCGAAAGTTCATTTTACATATCTTCACATCACCATAAAGTGGCATAATCAACACAATAAGTATAACAAAAATTGTAGCAACCATAATATAACTGGAAGTTTGCTTGTAGCAACCATAATATAACTGGCAGTTTACTCATCATTAAGCTTAATGCTCAAAACACAAATAAATCACTCTAGACCAGAGTAGTAAAAGAAGCAAGCATCTAAAAACATGCTTAAGAATATATTTTCAGAAGTGTTGGAAAGTTCCTAAATACTAGTCAACTTATCACTGAAAATGACAAAGTCAAGGGAGAAAACTCACTAGTATCAATGCACTTCTTCTCAGCAGATTCTAGCAAAAAAACATACATGAATGCCACAAAGAATTTAATGACCATTGTGTTTCTTGTTCCCAGCACAATGAACTTGTGATATGAAAGCTTTGGAAGGCCCCATCCTCAAAGTCAAAGGAAATGTCTATAAACCTTATGTAAAAAAGCAGCTCATTTGAATTAAAAAATCCCATTGGTTAGTAGTTAGTGTCAAAATGTTAACAAAAGTAATAGCATTGGAATTCTATCAAACATTATCGATTGAATTCCCCAGTGGCACAGATGGGGGATAAGGATGAAATAATGCTTTCATGTTTAAAGTTGTCAGGTAATATCTCAAAAATTATCCTACAACATTACCCACAGTAGTTCAATTATGTTTAAAAAAAAGATTTTATTGGAGAAAGTAATACTTATAGAGGCCAAATAAAATACCTGATCACCAACATACCATTGCTAGATAGCCTTTATTTGAGGTTGAAAAGATCACATAGCTAAGGTAGATTCTACCTGTGCACAATCACTCAAAAATTTATTCAACTGAACCATGATGAAAATGACGTAAGGAAGAATATCATCTATTATGAACTTTTTTAATGTCAATAACAATGATAGTAAGTTTACAACCATAAATTTATGAGGATCAAAAGAACTACACGACTTGAATTGATACATGTAAAGTATAATTGCAAGCAGTATAATTGCAAAACCATAAGCATATGGTACATGTAAAGTAGAAAGCCCATCCTTTAGTACCTGAAAAAAGCAAACTACTCCTTGTTAGAATTACTGGACATCCCCCAAGGAGCTTCTAATACAATTACTGAACCCATCATTGATGTAACACCCCAAATTCTGACTATGTTAACAGTAATAGCAGAATTACATTGTTTTGCATTTTTTGTGTGTTATAAAAATAATTTGACTATTCTGAGATCATTTTTGATCGTTTTGTGTGATTTGTTCTTAGTTAGAAAAATAATAATTTTCGAGTCGGGAAAATTCTTATCTGATTTATTCGGAGGCAGTGGATCTTACTAAACCCAAATCTGAGTGACACAGAAAAGAATCTTTTAATTTTTAGAATTTATCTGTGAAATAAAAATATTTCATGAATAAATATCTGTTATTTTATTTATAGCAGCTTCTGCTATAATTTATTTGACCCGGTATATTTTAACTGACAGAAAATATGCTTAAAATATTTTTTGTAACCTAAATCAAAACGAACCAACAGGAATCAGTCAAAATAGGTGGCTAGACTTTTCTATCCAATAGGAAGTGGTCAAACAAAGGGGCATAGACTTTGTTGTAGACCATCGGATGAAAAGCTTGATTTAGATGCTTTCAATCATAACCGTTGATCAGATCAATAGTATGAAATGAATTCTGATAAAATCACTAAGTGATATCTACCTTAGATTAAATCAATGGATAGGAAACAAAGTTAAATTCAATGTCTAGGATGGAGTCAAATATAGTGGCTTGACTTTTACTTAGTAACTAATTAAACCTAATTAAGTCATATTAATGACCTAATTAATAAACTAAGTAAACTAACCTAATTATTAATTAGTTATAATCTAATTTCTAATTAGATATCCTAATTTTATTTAGAAGCTATGATATATATAATTATATATTTAATTAATTAGTTATGTAATTAGAATGTTAATTGAGTGTAATTAGGAAACTCAACCTAATTAATTAGCTATTTAATTAGCATGTAATTAGGTTTTAATTGAAAACAAATTAGGTCCCTAATTCAAGGAGGCCACACGGCCAAGCAGCCTTGGGAGGCTTCTCCAAGGTTCTTGAACCATCTTGCATGACTATAGCATGACCAAAAGGTGACCAAGCCATGTGCAATTGCATGTGCACTCAAATTGTGATATTTTGGTTCATGCAAATCTCCTAATTCTCCTATACACTCACACGGTAGCCCACTCCCATTTTACTATCAATATTCACTTTTTCTCTCACCAAAAAGCAAGCATCATTTTCTCTCCAAAATTTCCAAGAACTCAAGAACACTTTCCTTCCCTTTTCTCTTTGTGTTTCGGCCCACACCCCTTGAACCACTATCCATCCTCTATAATTTTTGTTCTCATCATTTCCTAAACCTAAACTATCTCCTAAACACTTTTCATTTAGAAAGTTTCATCAAAATCCTATCCTAAGTGCTTCAAAATCCAAGTTCTATCTTACTTTCCTAAAGGTAAACTTGTGATTCTTTGGTTTTAAATTAAGTTTGTGATTTTTTGAACCATGTTTGTTCCATGGTTCTTCATTATTAGGTTTTGTTTGTAATTTTATTAATTGTTTAAGAATTTTTAGGAATTATTTGTGGTTTATACAAAATCAAGGAGAATGAGAGGAGCTTGAAGATCTCATCTTCAAGAGGTAAGAGGGAGATTTAACATCAACAACCATGTTTTGGTGGTGAGAAGATGATTGTGTGTGGTGAAAAACCCATAAGGGTTTATTCACCTATTGTTTAATGCTTCTTTAATTTTGTTTGTGGTGTGTATGGTTTTATTTTTGTGATTGCATGTGTGATAATATGTCTAATGCTTTGATATATGCTTGTATGGATAATTTTGAATGCATGCAAGTGTATGTATAATTTAGGATGTGAACAACATGATGAAACGATTGTATGAATGCTCCAAAGAGCAATGAGGCTCACGACCTTATCATGGAAAAGAGGACCAAAGTCCTTAAAATGATGGATTAAAATGAGAATTAAGGATTTAAATGAATTCTGAAAAAGTTTGAGTATAGCAAAGTAAAATGATTTTGGGAAAACAATTCGTTATAATTAAGTAAAGAAGTTATGAAATAAAGTGAGGGTCAATACTTGAAGTTTACTGACGTATAGCTCACCCTACAGGTTTTGAAGCACGTCCGTAAAATTTGAGTTGTATTATGTGAAGTAATGGAAAGAAATACCATTTTCTGGGAAACAATATAAGTACTGATTTTTAGAGAGGTTATACTGCAAATTTTTATAAAAGAGGGAGGAAATTATAATTAAAATTTTATAAAGGACCATATTGTAATTTTTATTTAAAGAGGGGTCATATTGCAAATATTTTATAAAAGAGGGGTCATTTCATAAATATTAATTTTACGAAGGGCTATTTCATAAATATCAATTTAGGAGAGACTATTTCGTAAATAATAATTTTGAAAGGGGCTATTTTGTAAATACTGGTTTTGTGATGGACTATTATGAAAATATTATTTAACTGAGGACAAAAATATAAATATTATATTTTTAAGGGATTATTATGCAAATATGAAAAATAAAGTTAATGTTAGTGTTAAATGAGAAAAATAGTATTTTTGGTTTAAAACGTGTGAAAAATATTATACGCGATTTGAAAACACGACAGAATTATTGCGCGATTAAGAAAATATGAAAATATGACTACGCTATGAAAATACAGTAATAATACTGTTGGTTTAGTGTGTAAACCCCGAATATGTGATAATGAAGTTGAACTATGAATTGGTGCATAGTACATGCATTGGAAAGGTCCAATGGACTGTATGAGGCTATTTGCCTAGGAGAGAATACACCTCCTGAGTGGGTGCGATATGCGTAGTGTAAGTCACTTGTTGACCTTGGGGCATTGGGGTGCGGGTTGCCTACAATGGACAGTTGATAGCTCTTCTGTACCGTAAGTTTGACCGATGCAAACACACTAATGATCCTGACCCGAGACACTAGTCATAGTCAAGATCTGATAAAGACTGTCGTGTCTATGCTAGATGTGTAAAATTGAACACGTGGTCTGAGGTATTATAGTACAGACAGATCTTTTCGGTCACTCTCTCCGACCTGAGTTTTAGCTCCATGGAATAGGAAATCGAATCTGTGTGCATACATATAGTCATTGAGGGTATTATCGTAATTTTTACTTATGATAATTGAATTATTGATTATTTGGTTGTTGTTAGTGGCATGATTGTAATTATTGCTTATTTCATGTGTTATGGTGATACATGATGTTAATGACATGACTGTAATTATGGTATGATAGCTGTATGAAATATTATATGTATTTATCTTCATTGCTACCATACTGGTAATGGCGCAGGTGATCTCACCTCTTTGTGTGCCTATGTATATTGTATTTGTATTTGTAAAGACGTTGAGCAAGAAGTTGACCGAGAGGGCGGAGAGGAGCAGGTTCCTGTAGAGGACGCTGAGTTTTGAAGAGATGGAGATGCCTTGTTTCCTTGGATACATGAGATTGACGTTTCTTGGAGGATCTGAGGCATGGAACGTTGATTTGGATAGAGAGCGTATCTACTACTTGGGCGACCTGAATATTAGATTGAGTAGACAACAATTAGGACATCATTACTTTAGTGTTAATATTTATGTACAACTAGAGTTTCCAATATCTATTAGGCAGTACTGGGGGACATACTACTGTACCCCTAGTGAGGTCAGTGTTGTATCGTCTACTCGGACACCTGTCCGTAGGACTTCACGTCAAGCTAGATTCCTACCTGCTGAGGAATTGGAGGAGGACCCGTCTGAGAGTTCTACTGTCTAGTAGGACTTGGGCAATATGTTAGTTTAAATAATGTTTTAACTATTTTGAGAGTTTAGTTTGTAAATATTAAAATATGACAGTACTGAGACTGGTATATGTATATATATGATGTGAATTATTTGTGACAATGTTGTTATATTTTTATTTTCTGCTAAGTTTATCTTATTATTATTAAGAAATTTTACAACTCGTATTTATATTACAAGCACGATTTCTAACGAAGGGGTAATTTGGTAATTAAGTAACATGAAATGTGACGCCCTAAAGAGGGTGTTACAATTGAGAAACAGAACAATAAAGTTATGCACTAACCTTATAAATGTAGATACTACTACATATAACATAGCATGTGTGACAAATCATTTTGTCTTCTGAGTGGTGATCCAAACTCAAGAAAGTGCTACTTTTTATAATTATGTTTTGAGCTCAAGTACTAACATTACATTTGGTGCTATTATGATCACAGGGCTTCTGCATGTCAAAATATAGAAAGCTAGAGATTTTTTATGATATGCTAAGAAAAGATTAAATAGTCTTCAAAACAAGCTCTCGATTAAAAAGCTCCATAAAAGGGACCAAGGTATTGAATTACAGAAATATGATCTAACTAAGACAAATATTTCTTTGTTAGAGTGCAATAGGAATAAAAAATACATATGGAATTTCCAATGATTCAAATCATGAAACTGGCATCAACATCACAATGCTACAAAATCCTATAAGCATATCAATGAGACTGCTGAACATCATAGTTCAGAGGAGACACTTTACTAGACAAGCTTCAAGTAATACGACTAACTCTGTTTCTAAATTTGTTCCTTTAAATGTAGTTTGCAGGAAAAAGCAATTAAAAGGGTGAGCATGGTAATTAAAAAAAAAAGCAGAAACCCCATTAAGTAATTAAAAGGGAAATAAATAAAGGAGAATCGGTGAGCACCTCACTGGCGGTGGTAGAACGAGAACGACGACGGAGACCTGCGAGTGGTGGGCGGCGCGCGCGGAGGTGGTGCACTCCTGGTTCGGTGCTGCGCAATTAGCGAAGGTGAAAGGCTCGGGTGGAGCTCGATAGGTGCGTAGGTGACTCGATGGAGGTTGGTGGTTCACGCGAGGGGAGGCCAAGCTCGAGTTAGAGGTGGTTGCAGATGGCAGATCTGGGTGGTTGGCTCGGGTGGATCTCAATCTGTGCGCAAGTGGCGGATTTAGGTGGTTTTTCTAGTGGTTTGGGTTTCGGGTGAGGGGAGAGGACGTGTTGGCTCATGGGTGGCGCGGCTGCTGAGCACAGTTTCTGGTGGGGGATTCCGACAGTGATGCGACAACTCTTGTATAGTTAGACGACGGTGGGATGACGGTCGATGGGAAGAGAGAGAAGTAGCAGGGAGAGAGAGAGAGAGGGTGCTGAAAGGAAAAAAATGAGGGAGGTGAAAAAAGAGTTAGGTGCTAGTGCTGAAGGCTTTGGCGCTTGTCTTTTTAATGGTTTAGCCACGGTTGTTGAAATCGTAGCAAAAAAACCGTGGTTAAACACCATTTTTTTATAGTGACATAAAATAAACTATTTTATCAAATTAGTAAACTTTAAACATGTAGATAATAACCGCTTTACTCTTGTATTGTTTAGTAGGTATTTATCATATTAATACATAAGAAAGAGGCAACAAAATAATAAAGCTGTATGAAAATATAAGTTATGATTTAAAAGTTGTGTATTTTGTCACAAGGTTTTTTGATGTTCCATTTTTTTTATAAAAAAAAATTAGTTTTACTTGTTTGTTCTATTATTTTGGGGTTTTTTTAATGTTCTTTTGGTATTTTGTTAATAATTCAAAATATTATAATGCTTTTTTTTTCCTTGTCCTTTTGTAGTTAATAAATGTCATAGCCAAATTAAGGAAAATTATTATATAATACCTTTAATTTGTCCCACTCCCTTCAATATAGATCTGCTTCGGTTATGACATAAATATTGATACTGATTTGGGATTTGAAATTAATGCAAAATTAGTACGTAGTTTGTTGAAGAAAGACCAAATCAATCACTCATTTGTTATCAGTTGACTTGTTTCTTAGAGTTTTAACTTAGGAAAATGACGATGTTACGTTACTTTTTATTTTGCATTATTTTTTATTTTATGTTTTAATAATTATGATTAAATGAGAGAAAGTGATGAAAAGAAAATAATATAATTAATAATATAAAAAATAGTATAAAAAATAATGTGATTAAAAAATAGTGGTTTAACTTACCAGATCACAACTTATATCCTCTCCAAATATGCCTAAAAAATTAGAGGCATGCCAAAATTTGTGGCTGGCTAAGAGAGAGTCCATGATATTCGGAACTAAAACAAGGTAGAAACTATTTTCTACATCCCCTTAATTGCTGTCAACCAACAAACCTTGTCTCTTCCTCAATATAACACCCTTCCTTTATTCATTTCTCCAACTTCCTATAAGCAGCCTTGGGCCAACCAAGGTGGTCAGCCATGGCTCACCCTTGTTCACACCAGGCCTTAGGTTGCTTTTTCTTATTTTCTCTTATTGTCTCTTCTCTTTCAACCTTTTCGTATGCTCATTTTGTTCATGTAGCCTTCGATATTGATGGAAGAGAACTTTTAACGCTCCCAGAAGATGGCAATGTTCCACCAAAACCCAAAGTAGATATTGATCCAAGAGAACATTTAACGCTCCCAGAAGTTGGTGATGTTCCGCCAAAACCCAAATCTGAAAATGATTGTAATTCTAGTGTTTCCAATGAAAGGCTAAAAAATGCCTATGTTGCTCTTCAAGCATGGAAAGATGCTATCTACTCTGACCCTTTGAATGCAACCGGTAATTGGGTTGGGGATGATGTTTGCTCCTACAATGGTGTGTTTTGTGCTCCTGCTCTTGATGATCCCACATTGAGTGTAGTTGCTGGTGTTGATCTTAACCATGCAGACATTGCTGGGCACCTCCCAGAAGAGTTGGGCCTCTTAACAGATGTTGCACTTTTCCACATTAACTCCAATAGATTCTGTGGAATTGTCCCAGAGAGCTTAGAGAAACTCTCTCTTATGCATGAATTTGATATCAGCAACAATCGCTTTGTTGGTGGTTTTCCCTCTGTGGTCCTCAAATGGCCAAGCTTGAAGTACTTGGATATTAGATACAATGACTTTGAAGGACTTTTACCTCCAGAGCTATTTGAGAAAGAACTTGATGCAATATTCTTGAACAACAACCGTTTCACATCCATTATCCCAGAAACTCTAGGAAAATCCACAGCTTCGGTTGTGACCTTTGCTAACAATAATTTCACAGGTTGCATTCCAAAATCAATTGGGAACATGGTAAACTTGAATGAGATTGTCTTCTTGGGCAATGGCCTTGGAGGCTGCCTTCCACAAGAGATTGGATTACTAGGAAATGTGACTGTTTTGGATGCTAGCAATAATGGGTTTATAGGGACTTTACCTAACTTTTCAGGTTTAAAGAATGTGGAGGTCATAGACATCGCACGCAACAAGCTTAGTGGATATGTGTCTAGCACTATTTGCCAGCTACCTGTATTGAAGAACTTCACATTCTCTGACAACTACTTCAATGGGGAAGCTCAAGCTTGTTTGTCTTCTTCCAATTCATACGTTACTTTTGATGACTCAAGCAATTGTTTGTCAGGAAGGAAGAATCAAAAGACATCTAAGCAATGCTTACCAGTGCTAACTCGCCCTGTGGATTGTAGCAAGCACTGTGGTGGAGGCAGTGGTAATGACAATGGGAATAGCCATGTCCCTTCAACACCAAAGCAAACTCCATCACCTACACCTATGACAGAACCACCGAAGTCCCACCCACCCAAGCCAGAGTCACCAAAAGCTAAGCCACCTCCAACGCCAAAGGCTGAACCACCTCCAACTCCAAAGGCAGAGCCACCTTCAACACCAAAGGCTGAACCACCTCCAACGCCAAAGGTCGAGCCACCTTCAACACCAAAGGCTCAACCACCTCCAACGCCAAAGGCTCAACCACCTCCAACGCCAAAGGCTGAGCCACCTCCAACGCCAAAGTTTCAGCCGCCTCCAACGCCAAAGGCTCAACCGCCTCCAACGCCGAAGGCTGAGCCACCTCCAACGCCGAAGGCTGAGCCACCTCCAACACCAAAGACTCAACCACCTCCTTCATCGAAGGCAGAGCCACCTCCAACACCAAAGGTTGAACCACCTTCAACACCAATGGTTGAGCCACGTCCATCACCAAAGGTTGAACCACCTCCAACCCCAAAGGCTAAATCACCACTCCCACCTGTTAAAGGTATCCCACCGGCACTCCCACCTATTGAGGATATCCCACCAATACTGCCACCTGTTGAAGATATCCCACCAACACTCCCGCCAGTTGAGGATATCCCACCAACATTACCACCTGTTGAGGATGTCCCACCATTAATTTCACCGGTGTCATCTCCTCCTTTACCTGTTCAATCACCTCCTGCACCTGTCCACTCCCCACCACCTCCCATTCACTCTCCTCCACCCCCTGTCCAGTCACCTCCACCACCACCAGTTTACTCTCCTCCACCCCTATGTCCTCACCACCTCCACCTGTTCACTCTCCTCCACCCCCTGTCCACTCCCCACCTCCACCAGTTCACTCTCCACCACCACCAGTTCATTCTCCTCCTCCACCAGTCTACTCTCCACCACCCCCAGTTTACTCACCACCACCACCACCACCACCAGTTCATTCTCCTCCTCCACCACCCCCAGTCTACTCACCACCACCACCAAATTATTCTCCTCCTCCCCCAGTTCATTCCCCGCCACCACCAGTTTACTCTCCTCCTCCCCAGTCCATTCCCCGCCACCACCAGTTTACTCTCCTCCTCCCCCAGTCCATTCCCCGCCACCTCCAGTTTACTCCCCTCCTCCCCCAGTCCATTCCCCACCTCCACCACCAACATGGGATGATGTCATCCTCCCACCAATCTTCGGATCTGAATACCGGTCACCTCCTCCACCAGCAATTGTTGGATACTAAAATAGAAGAGTATAATATCATTAAATCTTTGTCTTTATTGTTGCTATATGTACTCTCAAAAAGATTTATGCAAAACTGAACTTCATATTTGTGAATTCTAATTGGACTCATTTTCAATGCTATTTTATATCTACGTAGTTGTTATTTGTAATTAATCAGTTTTTTTCATTGTTTCCTTTCTTTTTTGTGCCAGATAATACATTTGAATTTTGTTTAGTTTACTCAATTACACATGTAGTACTATTTACACTTTGAATATTCTTTGGCCAATTATCTATGGTGTACATGCAAATAAACTACAGTTTTCTTTTTGAATAGTAGCATGAATATACCAGGTTTTAAATTAATCAGGACACGGCTTACAATTTAGTCTCCACAATTACTTTAATTTCTTAATAAACGACTATATTTTTTTTTACAAAGTTTGTGATCTATAATTCATGTACAGGTTGAATTTCAAGTGACTGCATTTGTTTTCTATCTGTATTTTTTATACATCAAACGGTTCATATAACCATTTTACCTAGTAGTTCATAATGTAATATTTACATATATTATTCTGCACAAATTCCACATAAAAAATCAGATAGTTGCATGCTTCACAAAAAAAAAAAGTGTAGATAATTAAATCCAAATACTATAGAAAATTTCTTTTTAGAAGTATTTACATAAAAAAAAACGTTTTAACACTTTCGAGAGCATATATGCATAAATTATTCTTTAACCGAACCTGATTCTTGATATCTCTGAATTTCACTGGTTTCTTTCTTGTGATAATGGTTCTTGTTGAATAATAGCATTATGGCATGCGAAGAAGGAAGGACAAAATGCACTCCACATAATGGGATGACTAAAACTCAAATAGAAATAAGAAAGAATTTTAAGGAGAACTAAAACTAATTATGTGACTTAGATTGATCCAGGCAATCAATATGCAAATTTGCACGATGTATATGAATATAAAGCTCTTCTTGTTGCTAAAATCTCAATGGTCGTTGTGACGATAAGTGGATAAGGAGAAAACCATTGTGAGTATCTAGATTTTCTAGCCCCTAGACCTGGCATGCTAACGTCGATGCTAAAATCTCTGTTGTTCCCGCTAAATAGAGGAAGTAAATCCTCATTGGGCTAACGAGATTATCATTCATGTTACATGAATATTCAAAATTAAAAATTATTTAAAAATATATGATTATTTTAAAAAATTACATGACTTTAAATTTTAATATTCAAGATACATACATAATCTAATAGTTATGATTTATTTTATTTACTATCATAATAAGTTACTCCTTTCATTTAACATCCGAAAGAGAAATTCTTATATCCTCTTACAAGAAGAAAAGTCCTTCCTCAAGGGAGGATCATAGCCATTAAATTTTGAATGGGACCCTTATGCTCAATACAACTCAAGTGCATTTAAAGGCTGCGATGTTTTATGGAGGAAGAAAATCCTTCCTCCAGGTGGAAGAAATAATTTATGGAGGAAGAAAATTACTCCTCTCATTTAATAACGGAAAGAGAAATTCTTATATCCTCTTACAAGAAGAAAAATCCTTCCTCAAGGGAGGATCATAACCATTAAATTTTGAATGGGACCCTTATGCTCAATACAACTCAAGTGCATTTAAAGGCTGTGATGTTTTATGGAGGAAGAAAATCCTTCATTCGAGTGGAAGAAAGAATTTCTCTATGGGAAATGCTAACGTCCTCTTCTTCAAACTTAACGTAAATGTTAGAATCCTTTCACTCTTCTAATTAGACAAAAAAAAATTTACTTTCGTATTGTGTGACAAATCAATTTAAATGAAAACATCTGTTTTAGTAATTACAAATCTCAATAGTTAAATCATTAAATTTTTTCTTAATAACGAACAACCTCTCATATATCTTTCTAATTTTAAAAAAAATAATAAAATAATTTACCTTTTTATAAAAATCATAAATGGTAGGGAAACATCAATTTAGTATTTTTAAAAAAATAAAATACAATATTTCCTTTTAAAAAAATAAATGACAAAACAATGGTTTAAGTGTTCAAGGCTAAAGTTGCTAGAGAAAGTCAATGAAGAGAGCATGCATACTTTAAAAATAAAGTATATTATTTTTGCAAAATTGTTTAATATTAAATTATTCATTAAATAAAATTGGTTTTTTAATTGATAAAATTTATTAGTGAAAAATTATTAAATAAATATTTTTCATGAACTAAACTTGCTATGTCTCAAATCTGTTATTCCTATTTGCACAACTAACATATTAATTTGTTAAAGGCATAACCATCACATTAGCAAAGATGTAAGATAAACACAGACACATTGAATGCCCTAAATTATTGATATATTTTATTAGAACATCAATCTCTAAAAATAACTATTGCATATATCTTAAAGACATTGATTTTTTTATGAATTCTCTTCAAGAAACATTAAGAATTATCATACACACTTGTGTATGTCAAGAATATTATCTTCCTCTCCTTACTGCCTCCTCTATGATTGTATTACTTGATCGGATAGTGAATGAACAATTAAAAGTAATGTATTATAGAAATAACACACACCCGCACAAATGAGAGTGGAGCGGGGACATGACCCATCGTGAAGAGTTGTATTAGCTCAACTCATCATGAATCCAAGACAGCAAGCCCTACGCATGATCCAATATAATAACATGGGGGGCCTAAAGCCCAAAACCCAATACATGTGACTTTTCAATCCGTTATATCACAATATGTGACTCCACCTAACCCATATAGTCCTCCTAAGGTATGTCTGGATGGATCAGATACGCGGAGTTCATCATAGAATTACATCTCATCTTCCTAGACCCAATTCAGGTAAATTGGTTATCTAACAACCCATCTTGTATTTTAGATTTATTCCTTTTTCAAGTCTACCGGGTTTTGACTTACATAATTTGTACCAATTAATTTACAAACTTGTTTTTAATTATTTAGCTCTTATGGTGAGCTAGCCAAAAGTCCCTAAAGTGCTGAAGTCCTGATTATGTACTTTTAATTACTTCATTATTTTCTAGGAGTTCTCCAAGGTGGAACTCTAACTCAACATTTCATTCTAACGCAAACAAGCAATCATTTCAATAACGGTCAAGAAGGATTATCATACACCACCATACTAAAGAAACACTATATATAAATCAAAGATGCAAGCATCAATACTTGCGATCTACTATCCATATAGGGTATATACCAAGTTCATAGTCTAAGCAAGTACTATATACATATACATATTCAGTTAGGCACCTAACAACTATATATAGTAAGTACAAGTCTCAAATTATATTCCAAGCAAAACAAAATAGACTATCATAGGATGCCTATCTCAAAAGGAAACCAAACTATGCCATCACCCCTGGTCATCAACCACTCTAGGGGTGATCATCATGTGAACTCTAACGCTAGCATAGATGGTATACGTATTAGTCTCAGGGGAGTAATACCATCATCCTATGTGAACTTGAAGATGGTAACTAGTACCATGACTAACCTGTAGCCTGTATCAGTATATGGAATATCATGAAAATACAAGGTGAGAATTCTAAGAATTTCTGGTAATCTACTATATAAAACAGAAGAACCTTATGATAGTTCCAACTACATAAGGACATAGAAAAATAGTTCAATATATATATTATTTAAGCCAAAACATTTCTCATTTCCCAATACAAAAATTAATTTATATTTTTAAATAACTAGAATACAAATATAACTGGTCATCAACAATAACAAAATAGATGAACGCAAATGCCAATGCAAGTCTCAGTTCTCGATTCAATCATTATCTTTGTCTTATGCTTAATCCACTGAGGAAATTATTTTATCCTCTAACTCTTGAAAAAGTTACTTTATCCTCTATATCGAGAGAAAATTACTTTATCCTCGACTGCCTAGGTGATAGTCTACTTGACAAACGTGAGCTCACTTTTCTGTGACTGTACATTGCCACACAAAACCTATTCCTAACAAGATTATTTGTAACATCCTTGAAAACATATAGACTTGTAGATGGTTACGAAGGTAGTCTAATACCTAATTATTATGCCTATTAAGTTTTGTGACTTTCTGAACATGTTTAGTCATCTTGTTGTAACATTATGTGTGAAATATAACTGTTATTGGCCTCAGTTTTTGCTTAAACTGCTTAGTTAGTGGAAATAAATGTGGAGAGTTTGTTTCTAGGTTACAAATGTGTAAATTGTGCTACAGTTAAAATTTGAGATTAATCGGAGTTAGTTTGACATTTTTAAGCATACTGGTTGTGTGTTTTAATGCCGGATTGACCCCCTACAGATATGAAAAATATAAAAATAGTGAAACAAGATTTTTGATGAATCTTATGATTTATTTTAAACTTGTTAGAAGTTAGGAAACTTAGTTTAGTGAAATCCAAGCATTCTTAACAGATCAGATGAATAATAAGTCACTAATTAAGTAACCATGAGAGTCACAACTCTCTTGTTTTCTATTGCCTTGGATTATTTAAGCCACAAATGAGATATTTGTCTCATTCTCTCTCTTCTCTCTCACGATTGAAGCAGGAAATCACAAAGGGAAAAGGAAGCAAGGAGCAAAGGAGGAGAATCATCAAGCAAAGAAGAGTTGCTTAGTGATTTCAACTTCTGAAGTTTGAGGTAGGGGGAAACCTTTTCTTGACTCATTTTTCTTATTCTCTTCATCTTGTTCTTGAGTTGTGACTTGATGTGGTAATTTAGGTTTTGAGTTGTTTTTGGTTGTTTTGGCTTGAATCTTATTGAGAAACTTGAGGATGACTTGTTTATGAGTTATTAGGTGCATGGAAATGGATTTCCAGTCCTTGTATACTTTGTTTTCCATTTGAGCTAAGATTTGGGGTTTTAGGTTTTGAAGTGGTTGTTTTTTTCATGATCCATGGTGTTGAGTGAAATCAAAGTGGAATAATAGTTGCTATGTCTAGATGAATCTTGTAAAAAGTTAGAAATCACTTGGATGTGAGGTTTGAGTGATTGAATGAGGGGTAAGTTCCAATGGAACAGTATCCAGATCTGTAAAATTTTGCAAAATCCATGTTCTGCAGTTTGCGTTGCGGCACAAGGTGTGACACATCGCGGCGTACGTGTGATGCTGCTATCAGGACTAAAACCTGAGAGCAGGGTACCGCGGCATAGCCGTGTGATGCCGTGGCATAAGAGGGGGAAAAAGCTAGGGCACCGTGGCGTGGCTGTGGTGCACCGTGGTGTGAGCTCTAATTTTGGACAAAATTTATTGCGTGATGTAATGGAGCCTGTGAAAGATGTATATTCTTATTTTATGCTTCTTAGTGAGTGATGAGACTCAAGTAGGAGTATTTAATGAAAAGTGAATGTATTGAATCAAAATGATTTGTATTGCTAATTATGAGAATTTAATTAGACATGATTATATATATGATTGTATATTTTGCCTTTATTGAAAGGTGTAAGCCCCGTAGATGAGGGTAATCTATATTAGGCAAGGTGGATGGTATCCTTCTTATTATAGTGGCTTTGAGGATGAATTTCCTTGTGATATTAAGGATGGATTTCCTTATAGTTTTAAGGATGGATTTCCTTGTGTAGTTGAGGTGAGTAATATCCTCTCTATGTTTTTCAGGATGAATTTCCTCTGTGATGATGATGACCATGTAGTTGATGGACTTCATTACCCAGAGTGATGATTGTTGGAACTAGGTTCTAGTGCTTGTTCAAGGTTATGGATGAGATTTCCATTACTTTGTTTAGGACTTATGCATATCATGACATTGCCATGGACTTTGTATTATAACAATATTTATTTCATGCTTAGGATATTGCATAGGCATAAACACTAGACATAGTTTGGCATAGCATGACGATTGTATGAGTGGTTACCACCATGACATGAACTCATAACATTGCAATTGTATGGACGATTGCGTATATCTAAGATGGAGATATTGCTTTAGTATCTCTGGGATGGGGAAATTGTGTGCTTCTGTGATTGAAGTATTAATTTAAAAGTTGTGGTTTCTATAAGAATGTATATATGCTAGTTTTAGAATACTTCTACTGAGAATTGTGATTTCTCACTCCTTTTGTGTTGCCATGTAAATCCAGGTGTAAGTTATTCAAAATGGGAAGAAGAAGATGTATGAAGATTAGTGTAGTTATAGGCTTGATGTTGACCAAGCTTGTATATTATACTAGAACTTGTTATTTTAAAAGTTTATATATTATAATGTGCCCTTAGAGGCAATGATGTATATATATAAATTTTGTTATCATGGCTCTCCATAATTATTTATATAAAATGTTATGGGTTTAGTTGATGTATGTTTTGGAAGTAGCATGGTTAGTATTTGTTATTCTCATATATGTTGATATATTAGCATAGCAATATTAGGATATTACATTATGGTATCAGAGCAGTTCATCTTGTTGAGTCGGGATATGGACTGACTATGCTTAGACATGTTTAGAGTTGGTTATGCATTTCTTGTTTCTTACATGTGGTGTTTGAGAGGAATTGCAAGACTTGCTTTGTATTGTGTGTTGTTAGCTATTGTTACACGGGTACATAATATTGAGACTGTAGCTCAATATATGTTATTTGTGTGTACAAGAAATTATGGCACCTAAGAGACGAACTAGAGAAACCAGGAACACACCTGGTGAAGGCATCGAGATGGCCGCAACTATGATGACAATAGCCAATGCTACGAGGCAGTAAACAGAGCAGGCAGCCACTTCCGTCAACGCAATGAGAGAGCAGGCAATAGTATCTGCTAGGATGCTAGAGAGGTTGGGATCTCAGTAACCAGTATTACCAACAGCACAGGAGGTATTAGTTAGGAGAAACCAAAATTTTCTTGATATTTCAGAATTCAGGGAGATGAATCCTCTGATGTTCAGAGGCGACTACAATCCAGTGAAAGCGGAAGAATGGTTGACAGAGTTAGAAAAGATATATGAGGTAATGGTTTGCTTAGATGAGTAAAAAGTTTCCTTTGCTTCCTTTATGTTAGGAGGGGAAGCAAAGCAGTGGTGGCGAAGTGCAAGGAAACTGCTGGAGGCAGCAAGGACAGTGATTAGATGGGAAGTATTCAAGGATACCTTTTTGGAGAAATACTTTTCAAGAAGTTTGCAGGAAGACAAGGAAATAAAGTTTCTTATTCTTTAACAAGGGGATATAACAATTGGCCAATATGAGGCTAAGTTTCATGAGTTGTCCAAGTTTTCTTCTCAGTTTAGACTCAATTTGAATGATAACTAGACGAGTGTCAAGTTTGAATCCGGACTAAGGGGGAATGTAAAAAGGGTAATGAGGCCTTCGGAGATTAGAGATTTCCCATCCTTGGTGAATAAGTGTAGAATTGTGGAGTCTAATAATCTCCAACTTTAATCAGAGCAAAGATTGCAAAGCCTTCAAAAGAAGAAAAAGGTGGAGGGTGGATATGGGAAAGGTGTTTCTAAACTCAGCTACTCACAAGAAAAAGACGAACAAGTTCAGAGGGAGGATCAAGTTCTGAGGTGTACCAAGTGTGGTAGACACCATGGGAATAAAGTATGTATCGTGGATCAGATAACATGTAACAAGTGTGGTGAGAAGGGACACTACGCTAATAGTTATCCTCAAAAGCAAGAGGCTAAGACGAATGCTAGACCAACAGCCCAGGGGAGAGTCTATATTCTACAATGTGAGGAGATAACATAATCTCTGGGTTTAGGAAAAGGTGAGTACATGGTTGTACTTGTTGAGAAATTTTGTTTTCTTGAGATTTGGTTGTACTTGTTGTTGTGTGTGAGTTGTTTGGGGCTTCTTACCATAAGTAAACCAAATTTTGAGGACAAAATTTTAAAAAGAAGGGGAGAAATGTAACACTCTTGAAAATATGATAGACTTATAGATGCTTACGAAGGTAGCCTAATACTTAATTATCACGCTTGTTAAGTTTTGTGACTTTTTGAGCATGTTTAATCACTTTGCCGTAATATTATGTGTAAAATATATTTGTTATTGGCCCTAGTTTTGGCTTAAACTGCTTAGTTAGTGGAAATAACTGTGGAGATTTTGTTTCTAGGTCACAAATATGTAAACTGTACTACAGTTAAAGTTTGAGGTTAATCGGAGTTAGTTTGTCATTTTAAAGCATACTGGTTGTGTGTTTTAATGCTAGATTAACCCCTAGCAGATATGAAAAATGTGGAAATGGTAAAATAAGATTTTTGATGAATCTTAGGATTTATTTTAAACTTGTTGGAAGTTAGGAAACTTGGTTTGGTGAAATCCAAGTGTTCTTAATAGATCGGGTGAATAGTAAGTCACTTAAGTAACCATGAGAGTTAAGACTCTCTTGTTTTCTATTGCCTTAGCTTATTTAAGCTACAAATGAGATACTTGTGTCATTTTCTCTCCTTTCTTATGGCTGAAGCAGGAAAGCACAAAGGCAAAGGGAAGCGAGGAGCAAAAGGACGAGAATCATCAAGCAAAGAAGAGTTGCTTAGTGATTTCAACTTCTGAAGTTTAAAGTAGGGGGAAACCTTGTTCTTGACTCATTTTTCCTATTCTCTTCATCTTATTCTTGAGTTGTGACTTGATGTGGTAGGTTTTGAGTTGTTTTTGGTTATTTTGGCTTGAATCTTGTTGGGAAACTTGAGGATGACTTGTTTATGAGTTGTTAGGTGCATGAAAATGGATTTCCAGCCCTTGTATACCTTGTTTTCCGTTTGAGCTAAGATTTAGGGTTTTACATTTTGAAGTGGTTGATTTTTCATGATCCATGGTGTTAAGTGAAATCGAAACGGAATAATAGTTGCTATGTGTACATGAACCTTGTAGAAGGTTGAAAATCACTTGGATGTGAGGTTTGAGTGAGTGGATGAGGGGTAAGTTCCAATGGAACAGAACCCGAATCTACAAAATTCTGCGACAAATTGTGGCGTGCGTGTGATGCTGCTATTAGGACTCAAAACTGAGAACAGGGCACCGCGGCATGGCCGTGTGATGTCGCGACATGAGAGGGGGCGGAGGCTAGGGCGTCGCGGTGTGGCCGTGGTGCACTGCGACGTGAGCTCTAATTTTGGACAGAATTTACTGTGTGATGCAATGAAGCCTATGAAAGGTATAGATTCTTCTTTTATACTTCTTTGTGAGTGATGAGACTCTAGTATGAGTATTTAATGAAGAGTGAATGCATTGAATCAAATTGATTTGTAATGTTAATTATGATAATTTAATTAGACATGATTATATATATGATTGTATATTTTCCCTTTATTGAAAGGTGTGAGCCCCATAGATGAGGGTAATCTATATTAGGCAAGATGAATGGTATCCTTCCTATTATAGTGACTTTGAGGATGAATTTCCTTGTGATATTAAGGATGAATTTCCTTATGGTTTTGAGGATGGATTTCTTTGTGTAATTGAAGTGAGTAATATTCTTTCTATGTTTTTTAGGATGAATTTCCTCTTTGATAATGATGACTGTGTAGTTGATGGCTTCACTACCTGGAGTGATGACTGTAGGAACTGGGTTCCAGTGCTTGTTCAAGGTTATTGATTAGATTTTCATTATTTTGTTCAGGACTCATGCATATTATGACATTGCCATTGACTTGGTATCATAACAATATTCATTCCATGCTTAGGATATTGCATAGGTATAAATACTAGACATAATTTGGCATAGCATAACGATTGTATGGGTAGTTGCTACCATGACATAAACTCATGACATTGTAATTGTATGAGCAATTGCGTATCTTTGAGATGAGATGTTGCTTTAGCATCTCTGGGATGAAGGTATTTTGTGCTTTTGTGATTGAAGTGTTAGTTTAAAAGTTGTGTATTTTATAAGAATGTATATATGCTAGTTTTGGAATACTTTTACTGAGAATTGTGATTTCTCATCCCGTTTGTGTTGTCATGTAAATCTAGATGCAAGTTCTTCAAAATGAAAGAAGAAGATGTATGAAGATTAGTATAATTATAGGCTTGATGATGACCAAGCTTATATATTATACTAGAACTTGTTGTTTTGAAAGTTTATGTATTACATTGTACCCTTGGAGGCAATGATGTGTGTGTGTGTGTGTGTATATATATATATATATATATATATATATATATATAGAACTTTTGTTATTGTGGCTCTCCATAATTATTTATATAAATGTTATGGTTTTAGTTAATGTATGTTTTGGAAGTAGCATGGTTAAAATTTTGTTATTCTCATATATGTTGATATATCGGGATATCAATATTAGGATGTTACATTATTTACTCATTCCATGCTTCTGGTAAGGTAATCCCTTACCTAGTTTATGGGAAAAGTATACTTTTAACATTTAATTCTCATGAGTATCACAATGCACAATCTAATCAACAATACATTAGGATTATGACTTCTCAATGCATTTCATAATCTCTTCAATAGCTCAATAATCATATATCCACTAACATCAATTTTCTATTGCATTATAAATACTAACTCATGAGCACACGTGTTATCAATTTCTAATTCAACACAAATAATAAATGAACTAATATGGTAACTTGAAGAGCAAGTAACATACAATGATGAAAGTTCCCCCTAGACCCTCGGCTAAGTGAACTTCCAAGTAACTCCATCATAATTAACAAAACAACATTTAATCTAATATTATCTTATTATGTAATTAATATTAGAATTGAGATTAGAGGTGATTAACCATCCATGGCCAACCTAGTCCACTCTCCCTCGTGGCCGCACTACCCAATCAACCACCATCATCAAAATTCATCACTTCCAATTATCATTAAAAATGAATATATAATCATTAATTCCCTAATTAGCATTAAAATTAAGAATTGTCACTATGTTCATCCAAAGCTATTTTCGATCTCAACACAGCCCCCATGGCCGAACAACCACTCCTCCAACCTTGGCTTCCCACAAAGCCATCCACCATTTCAAACTCAAGAAAGTGGCAACTAGCATCAAGGAATGGAAGCAAACTTAAGGAAATCAAAACCCTCCTCCCTCTTGGTTCCGCCGAGACCAACACCATCACTAACATCAAAAATCCATTTAACCTTAACATCACAATCTCAACCAAGAATCAATGCAAGGAAAAGAAGAAGTTTGAGATGATTGCTTATATTTTCCAAATCCAATGTGATCTTAGGTAAATGCTTAGACCCACTTACATGCATTCTTACTAGATCTAATTAATACTAAAAATTTACTAATAAAATTTACTATATTTATTTAATTAAATTATATGCATATTTACTTAATTATATGCTTTAAACAAATAATTATAAGTTATAAATTAATGTACTTATTTATTTAATAAGTTCCAATATTTTATTATTTTACTTAGAAGGTAACTTGCTTGCTAAGTTAAACATAACATGCAAATAATATAAATGGCAAACTACTCACTACTTTACTAGCTATTGAGTCAAGCTAAAAGGGAGGATGTTACAATTCTCCCATTCTTTTAAAAATTTTACCCTCAAAATTTGGTTGATGAAAATAACTTTGGGTAGTCTTGTCTCATACTCATCTCCAGTTCCCAGACAGCCTCCTCAGAGTTCAACATTTTCCATACCACGTTAACAAAATGAATCTATGTCCATCTGAGTTGTTTAACTCGCCTAACCACAATTTATATAAGTTTTATTTTATAAGTCAAATCATTTCTTAACTGTATTGATTCATTTTTTAGAATATGTGAAGGATTTGAGTTATGTTTTATATGTTGTGAAACAGGGAAGACATTATGAAGATTGTAAAGTAAAAGGGTTATTTGGTAAGCAACAAGTCCGATTCTTTTGAGAATTTGAATTGGACCAAGGAAACAAGGACTCAATTTACGAGATTTTAAGCCTCTGCTAGTATTATTTCTTTTTCATTGTTTCATTTTTTATTTTATTTATTTACCCCTTTCCTTTTTCTTATAGCCAAAAACCTTTTTGAGCTCAAATTAAGAAACACTTTTCGCACAAGGTTTAAGATAACATTGAACTATACAAGAAACCTTTAGGACTTAAGCAATATGCAAGACAACATAAAACTATACAATCATTATTGTTGGTCATCACGTAAGTTGAAAAAAATTATGAGTTTAAATAAAAAGTACTCGTGATTTAAAAAGAAAAATTTATTTCTTTGTTAATATTTTTTATTATAAAAAAGAATACTCATATGAGCTAAAAAGAAATTTTATTTTTATTACTTTTTATTATTTTACTATTTTGGTAAGATTCAAGATAGCATTGAACTATACAATAGATCTTTAGGGAAAATTGAGTGATAATGAAGATATCATATAGCTATACAATGAACATCACTCCTTGCATAAACTCAATTTTTTTTTCATAAATTATTATGTGTAAGCTATTCGTGTCAAGTGCAAGTGGTGTTGGACTACTATGATAAAAACATAAAATTACTAAACTTCCTCAACAAGATTGTAAGTTATCAAAATAAATATGCATACACATCTTTTTATATTCATAATAAAATAAAAATAAAAATAAAAAGGATGAAAACCACTTATGAGATAGATCATTCACACTATATCGAGACAAGGGTAATTCTAATAACCTAAATAGAAAGTATAAAAACCACAAGACTTCTAGCAAATCATAATTTATGTGTCAAATTCCTTAAAACAAAGCAACTCACAAACAATACATGGTTCACCCACCACGACATTACAAGTGCTAGCAAAGAAACTTATCAAAGCAATTCCATTAAACTATTTATAAACATTGCATTATCCTAAGGGCCTTAACATCTCATCATTCCCAGCATACACAGATCTAGTGCATAATCTAAAGAAAAGTAAATCGAGCCAAGGAACCTAAAACAACAATCCTATGGTGCAAACTATGACACCCTTATCTTGCAACACATTTATTGCCTATTCTTTTACAGTTTGAACAGAAAAGAAAAGAAAAAAACAAATCATGTTTAGAAACTTATGTAGACAAGACTCAAAATTAACCTAAACAGACCCTTGTTTGACAAAATCTTAATCCCAACATAATGTACTGGTTGGCTAGGGAAATGGTTTATCGTGAAACCTGCCAAAACTTGGCCTTTACTTCTTTTGTTGGCACATACTTGTTCTGAACCGAGATGAGAAAGTGTCTTCTAGCCTTACTCAAGATGGCAATAAAGTGAGGGGGTGGTGTACCTACAAGGTGTCCCAATGCTCAAGTTAAAGTTTGTATAAGGAGGCAGAGTATGAATGAAAGATCCCTACCTTATAAGCCAACTTTCTAATTTATAATGTGGAATTACTTGGAGAGCAAATGGCTTGCTTAGGGGTAAAGTTGTCACTCCCTTTTGTCTTGGTCCTCAATTCATGGGGATTCTTGTTCAATTTCTCCTTATGGTGTAGTAGCCAATCATTTCCATTTTATGAGGGAATATTCCTTGATTAGATAAGGATAGTGACTCTTCTATGGCTAATATTGCTTGTCCTCTTCTTAGTAGGGGTTGGCCTTTTTAGGCCTAAAGCCATAATCCAGTCTAGAACAAATATAATGTTAATTCAAAGAAAGTTATGGCCCAACAGCCTACTCTATTATGGGTAATGGGTTTTGATAACTTGTACTTAACAATATTTACATTGGAATAGACTAAACAGTAGTCGATAACATGTAATATTTAAGTTTCATATAAGAAAAGTACAAGGATAAACAATGTTTCTCAATTTTACTATAATTCTTTTTAGCCTATACTAACATCCGACAATAATAAAAACTAGAACATTCGACACCATTATCGTAATCTTGTGCTAGGAAACAATCAATGGTGTCGACATTAGCAAAAATGTACAATTTCAAGGGCCAACCTACAAGTAGTAGTGTCATCGTAGGTGGGTTGGGCAGATAATGCTTGATTTCCTCAGAGGCTAGCTGGTGTTCATCCCTCCATATGAACTCAATTTTTAACTTCAGTAAAGGCGAATAAATCTTTAACTTCCTCGCCAAGTTTGATATAAACCAACGAAGGAATTTTATATTTTCTAGCAACAATTACAATACCTCTTTGTTCTTTGGTGGCACAACCTTGATAATTACCTTAGTTTTATTCTTGTTGACTTCAATTCCTTTTTTATTCACAAGGAAGCCAACAAAATTACCTATAGAAACACTAAAATGACATTTTAATGGATTCATTTCCAAACTATGTTTTCTCATATGGTCTAAAGAATGTTAACAATCTTGAAAATGATTAATTTCAGTGTCAGATTTTACCACCACATCGTCAATATAGACTTCCATGATTGTGCAAATCATATCATGGAAGATAGCATTCATTGCCTTTTAGTATGTTGCGCCTACATTCTTCAAACCAAAAGACATGACCACCTACTCATAGGTTCTTAAGAAACCAGAACATTTGAATCTCATTTTGGGAGTGTCTTCCTCATCTATAAATATTTGGTTGTATCCTAAGTGATCGTGCATAAAACTCATAATCTGAAGGTAAGATGCATAATCGATCAACATATTGGCAATAAGCATCAGATATTCATCTTTTGGTGTTATCATATTTAAATTTTTGAAGATTACACATACTTGATTCTTACCATTTTTTTACGACAAGAATGATATTAGATATCCTTTCAACATACCTTGTCATATAGATAAAGTTGGCTTTTAGTCCTTAACCTTCAATGCCATCTTAGGGACAAAGTGTTGAGGAGCCTGCTTGAATGGTCTAAAACCTAGCTTGATATGTAGCCTATGCTCAACTAGTTCTCTACTTAATCTTAGAATCTCATGATAATCCCATGTGAAGTAATCTCTATATTCTTTTAACAAATCAATTAACTTTTCTCTTAGCTCTAGACATTGTGGATTGTTGATAAAAATTGGTCTTTTCCCATGTTCAAGATTAACCTCTTTCATGGAGTCTTGCACCTCCACCTTCTTTACACCATCTTTAAGAGGTGACACATTGAATCCTTTATGTAACATCCTCCTTGACTAGATAGTTTTAAGAAATAAATAAAGAAAATTTATTTCTGGACCACAAATGATTAGAACAAGTTATAGTGAATTTTGAAGAATTATCTGAGCAAGTTGGACATTTTTAATAACACATGATAAGTGTTTAATAGTATGAATTAAAAAGGAAAATAGCTTAGAAGATGATGAGATTTTGAGAAGATGTTAAGTGAAGGATGGAAGTTATTTTAGAAATGGTTACAGGTTAAAGTGGATACCTGTAAGTATATTAGTTTATCCCCTTAAGTTTGATTTAACTCATGAATGAGTAATAGAGCTTAATAGCTGTTAAGAGTGTATAGAAATAATTATTAAGGATGAGTTTTGTGATTAAAGGAAATCCTAAAATTTTCTATGATACTTATGGAAGTTAGAAAACTGGATTATGAAAGATTAAAATATTCTTAAGAGATGTAGTTTTTTCAGTTGAATTTCATTTTTATCCTTTCCCACCGCCTTATCTCTCGGTCAAAAAGGGAGAAAAAATAAGAAAGGAAAAATAAAGAAAGAGAGAAAGAGAAGGAGAATAAACGAAATAGAGAAGGAAGAAAAGAGGAAAGAGAGAAAGAAAGAGCAACCGTAAGAAAGAAAGAGAAATAGAGAAGAAGGAAGGCACATAGGAAAAACAAGGAAAAAAGAGAAACAAAGGAAGGATCAATAATAGGAAACAAGTAGCTTCTCAAAGGAGAGAGGTAGGGGTGTTTTCATTGCTTCATTTATTCTTTTCTTGTTTTCAAAAGAGTTTTGAGTTAAGAAAATTGATTGAAAGTTGTCGCAACCAGGATCGCGATGGGATGATCAAAAAAATTAGATTTTGAAAATCAATGGAGTCGCCACCAATGTTTATTTAAATTAGAAAAACATTAAAAAAAATCCTTTAATCAGGCAAACTGGTCTTTTGAAAATGAGTTTGGATTCGAGAGTCAATTATAGGTAGGGAAGGTATTAGCACCCTACACTGCCCGTTCCAAGAACGGTACCTTATGTTAGTTGTGCAAAATTTAATAATCTCAAATATATTTATTTTTACCCTTTTTTAGAAAAGGACTTTATAACTAAATTTTTTATTTTTATTTTAAAAGAAAGAAAATGAATAATCAAATTGTGAAAATTTATTTTTTGACTTGACAGAAATGAATTTCTGCTCCTACGTATCCCCTGGTGCAATAGGGAGCTCAAAGTCACGTAGTTCTTTAAAAAATGATTGTGAGTTGATTGATTTTAATTAAAAGATTTTTGAAAAGAGATTTTTTTGTTTGAAAACAAAATCATTTTTGCACAAGATTCAAGGTAGCACTAAACTACTCAATAAATCTTTATGATCCTAATGATATTGAGGATAGCATCTGCTATTCAATTATCTTCATCAGTCATTGCAATGATTAAAAGATTTTTTTATATATATAGATTTCATTTTTATTTTTTATTTTTTGTATTAATTTTATTTTTATTTATTTTTGACATTTTCTTATTTTTCTTTTTTGGTATTTTATTTTTATAATATCTAATCCTATGTCTTTTGTTCTTACATTTTTTTATAACTCATTTTCCACTAAGTTTCTAAACTATTAAGTAAACTGACCTTAGGCCCCAAAAAAGAAACTCAGCCCACTAATTAAAACACTCCTCCAATACCATCTTTTTTCTTTTTATGCTTCTAGTTTGTTTGTCTTTTTTGGTCTTTTATCTCCTGGACTTCCAATGCTTCTAAGACCTAAACTTAAAGAAACTTAAACTAAAAAACACAAAAAAAAGGTCATTTGAAAAGTCTTTTGCTGGAGAATGAAACTGAAATGGGAAAGGGAAAGAGAAAGGTTGCCCACCCCTGACAACACGAATGGCGGCGTGGAAAGGAGGGAGCCGGCGGGGCGCGCGACTCTGGCACTCAAAGGAAACGAGATTGATGACGGCTCGCTACGGTTTGGCATTGGTCCGCGGCAATCTAGTGCGATGCCGGTCTTGGTGAGCCGGTGGGTCACGGATTCCGTCGGGGTAGGGATGGTGAACAAGTGGTGCGGCAATGGAAAACCGGTGCAATCTAGTTCAACGACACAGCGGCTCGATGCTCAGATCTGGACGACGATGTCGGGGTGCCAGTTCGACGGCGTTGTGCTGGTGGACCTGGCGGTGCGGTTCACGGAGGAGTGCGGCTTCTGGATCTAGCGAGGAGTGACGAGGGGTATAAGCTCAGGTTGTGCGGCACTGGCCGCGATTGGTCCGACGATTTGGCTGCTACGTGCTGGTCGACAAGGCTGGGGTGCCGGTTCGGGTGAGGTCGGCGACGAGGTGCAGTCGGAGTTACGGTGGAGTCGATGATTTTGGAGGGTTGGTATCTCTTGTTGGCCTTACGGTGGCTTGTGGTGGTTGTTGAAGATGGTTGATGGTTGGTGGAGGAAGAAGGAGAGGAAGAAAGGTTGGTGAAGGTTATTGGCTTTTCGAGGATAGAGGCTGCTGAAGTGTGGAGGCTGCCCAATAATGGTGTGGTGATGAGAGGTGATTTTTGGTGGAGCAAGGTGAAAGTGTTGATGAAGATGGGTGCAGGGGGTTATGGGTGTGTTTGTTATAATGGTAGGATGGTTAAAAAAATGGTGGAGCTTGATGGAAGTTTTGGTAAGTCAACTCGGTGGTTAGAGATGAAGTGAGTTGCTTGAAGGGTGGTGATGGTGAAAATGAAGTGTGAAGGTTGATGGTTGAAGATGAGGTTGAAGATGGCTTGGCAATGGAGATGGCAGCAAAAAAACGTTCTCTGCGTGATCTTCCTCTGTGTAAAATATGAATAGTTTCCCCCCCTTTTGCCTTCCCCTTTGTTCTTTTTATCTAAAATTTCTGGAGGCCTCCCCCCTGTCTGAGATGGAGAGGCTGCCAGGGTTGACCCAGCTTGGGTCACCTTGGCATTTCCTCATTTGTGCTTATTGCTCTCTGTTCTAAGCTCCTCTTTCTCCAATGCTTGCTGTCCTTCCTAATCCATGATAGGTAGCTCCCCAAGGTGTGCAGAGCTTGAGGTTGAATAGCTATACTGTAGCTACGCCTGTAATTGATTTGTTTTTTTTCTTTCTATTTTTTATTTTGTTTTCCTTTTATTTTTCTTCTTTATTTTTTTAATTTGTTTTTCTTTTGCACAAATCGAAAAAAGTAGTGACCCAAATAGAAATAAATGAAATTTAAAGAAATATTCCAAAATATTACAATTAAGCATCAATTAACACAATTATTAGTTCTTGATTAAGTAACAAAAATAAAATTTTATGGACAAAATTGGGTATCAACAGCTGCCCCCCTTTGCTTTGCATTTAAATTAAATGTAAAGCAAAAGAGTTGATTTAATTTTGTCCATGAAAATTTTGATTTTCCTCTTCTTTTTTTAGAATGTGCAGATTGATGCAAAAATGCAACAGACAA
The DNA here is from genome assembly GCA_029884595.1 of Ormosia semicastrata. Taxonomy (NCBI): domain Eukaryota; kingdom Viridiplantae; phylum Streptophyta; class Magnoliopsida; order Fabales; family Fabaceae; genus Ormosia; species Ormosia semicastrata. The sequence continues at coordinate 46,753,762 of JAQQTO010000053.1, read as the reverse complement.
TAAAAACAAGAAGGGTAAAAAGCTTGCGAAGTCGCTTATCTGCTGAAACTTGAAAACAGAAAGGTAAAAAGTTTATGAAATCGGGTATCTGCTGAAACTTGACCAAAAAAGTAAAAAGCTTACGGAGTCAGGTATCCGCTGAAGCTTAACAGAAAGGTAAAAAGCTTACGGAGTCGGGTATCCGCAGAAGCTGGACAGAAAAGGTAAAAAACTTGCGGGGTAGGGTGCCCATCGAAGCTGGATAGAAAAGGTAAAGAGCTTGTGGGGTAAGGTGCCCGTTGAAGTTGGACAGAAAACGTAAAGAGCTTACGGGGTAGGGTGCCCATCGAAGCTGGACAGAAAGGGTAAAGAGCTTGCGGGGTAGGGTGCTCATCAAAGCTGGACAGAAAACTTAAAGGCAATGGGCACAAAGCCCTGATTTGCTTTGGAAGCGATGGGTACGAGGACCTGAAAATTAAAAGAAAATGGGTGTAAGACCCTGACTTGCTTACGAGGACCCAGAAATTAAAAGAAATGGTGTTGCTTTTGTAAATGCATGTGATGCCAGATATAGTGCATGATGCAATGGATACAATGAATGTGATACCAGAGGATAATGCATGTTATGCTAGAGGCGATGCATGATGTAATGGATGCATGATGATGCAATGGATGTGATGCTTGAGGACAGTGCATATGATGCCAAATATAATGCGTGATGTAATGGATGCCCTACTGTAGAGATTCTCATAAACAAATTGAGTAAGCAAATTTTTTGTTTTTTTGTTTTTTGTTTTTTGTTTTTTTTTTGTTTTTGTTTTTGCACATCGGAGCTTTGGTTCCGCAACCTTTAAGGACTTTTTCCCACAGCAGGATCAAGGTCGAAATTCATTGATTTGCTTTATGATTTGTTTGGTCATTCTTTCTTTTCTCATCAACACTTAAAGGGTCTCGAGCCAAAAAACTTTATGCAGTGGGCCTTGAGCCTAAAAATTTGTACAATAAGCCATGAGTCGAAGAAGTGAATGTACTTGAGAAAAATCCATTTTTTCCCAAAGTTTTGAACTAAATGCTTCTTGGAAACTTATATTCAAAGGGGATCATTGCCAATCTCATCTTGTTCAAATTTCCCTTCATTAGATATGACTTGTGTAGAAGCTTGGAACTTTCTTTCCCCAAAGGTTCTTATTTCCACCGGACACACTTCAATCTAAATTATCCATTGAGGATGTCATTCCCTTCATCGATTGAAACTTTAGAGTTCCTTTGACTTGAGTTATTCAACAAGAGGCTACCATTAGATGGTTAAATTGTACTATTGCAATCATGTTTACCTAACCTGAAGTATCATGTACCTGATATGCATGGATTCAAAAGTACGATAGGAAGGAGATTTACTGAGTGACCTTTTTGACTGATTTTGGGTGTATGACTACACAAATGACATTTACAAAGGATAACGACACAAGAAATGGGATAGTACAAAAGCCAAGGGGGTTTTTTTGTTTTATTTTTTTTACTTTTTTTGAACCAGTTTGGATGTGATTGATCATTACTTGACAACTAGACATTATGACCATTATTTTATCAGGTATCTACAAAAATATGCCCCTGTGTAAGGTATCAAATGAATTTGACTCGGGGTATGTCATTTAAGAATAAAGATGCCCTAGTGTAGGCCATTTGACAACAAAATTTGTCCCATTGGGGAACTTGAGATTTTTTTTTCAATGTAAGGCTAAATAAAACTAGGCAAATTGCCCCCGTTTAGAGCCGAATTGAATAGGGTAAAGACTTGCCCCAATGTAGAGCCAGATTGAACCAAGATTTGCCCCAGTTTGGAGTTGAATTGCATAGGACAGAGACTTGCCCCAATGTAGAGCCAGATTGAGTCAAAAGATTTGTCCCAGTGTAGGCCAAGTCGAGTTAAAGAAGAAAAATTTGCCCTAGTGTAAGTCACTCTTTTTTGTCTTATCTTCTTCTTTTTTTTTTAGACCGTCCTTGATAGTTTTCAGCCTAACGAGCTTTTTTTTTTTGGAGCAATGAACTAGATCATAACCTTTTGTCTCAAAATTAAAACTTGTGAAAATAAAGGCAATCACTCATTGATCAGATTGGACTTTTTAAAGCTTGTAATGTGGCCAAGGTTAGTGGTTATGAAAAGAAAGGTATAAGGCTCAAACAAGTGTTTAAAGGTTAAGTGGGACCAAGGATATTTGTTCAAACTTAAAATTTGTCAATTACTTTTGCGCTTTCAAGCACACTTTTCTCTTATTGTTCTCAATTTTTTGTTCTCTATTTTTTATTCTCCATCCTTGTTCAAACTTTGTCAATTTTTTTTTCTTCCTTTTTCATTATGCTTCAAAATAGTCACCATAGCAAACAACCTTTTGTTTTATGTTATCCTCTAGTGTAAAGGTGATCTTTGTCCAGGGTTTATTGAAGAAAACCTTCAAGCTCAAAATAGGATAATAAGGGATAATAAGAATATGAATTCTTGTGAGAGATAGAGAAAGATGGCCAATCATCATTTCAAATGTTGATTGCTCATTTTCAAAATTTTAATTTAGAGACAAGAGGATAATACATACCAAGTGATTATTTATTTGCTCCCTTTATTTTTTCTTTTTTTGTTTTTGTTTTTATTTTTTGGGCAAAGAATACCTACACACATAGGCCTTATGACCACAAAAATTTTTCTATAATGAAATTCCTATGGGATCCAAACCAAAAGAAAGCAAGTAAAGGGAAGAAAAGAATGACAAGAAAGATTTAATAAGAACACGAGTGCCAAGAACATAGGAAAAAGAAATAAGGTATGCTGAGATCTATGCAAATCCATCACATTAATACTTCAAGAAAGTTCACATAAGTTCAAAAACCCAAATGGTTTCAATGATTGAACAAGTATGAGGGTCAATACAATTAAACCATTGTTTCATGGAAATAACTTGATAAACAAATCAGAATACCAGTTGCTCAAAACTTTCCCAGTGCTGGAGGACTCCAAGATATGGTTCATTCCCAACGATTAGAAAAATGAATCACCACTTTGTTGAACTTTCTAAGATTGCCCCTGATCGACCATTGTAAGTATTCACCCCTATTGCAGATGGGCATGTGTAGAAATCTCTAACAATGCCTGGTGGATTACTGTTTAGATAATTGTTACATCCATGAGTTTTCTTGAAACCCTATTTAATTCATTCGACCTGAAGTCCACCCTTAGCTGGTTCAATACTTACTTATTTGTCACTCATTTGATGCAATCTTCCCATTTTCCTTTTGCTAATTATCACGATATTTAAAAAATTCGATGACACATTCCCAATCATGTGATCATAGAATGGCGCGTGCAGTGTATCAGTGAACATAGCAACTATCTCTTTCTCTGACAAAGGGGGTTCTACTTGTGCAGCTATTTCCCTCCACCTCTGAGCATATTCCTTGAAGGTCTCAGCATCCTTCTTAGACATGCTTTGTAGTTGCATTCTATTTGGTGCCATGTCAATGTTGTATTTATACTGCTTTACAAAGGCATCAGCTAAATCCTTGAAACTCCTTATGTGGGCACGCTCAAAATGTGTGTACCAATTCGAAGCTGCCCCAGTTAAACTATCTTGGAAGAAATGGATTAACAGCTTGTCGTCGTGAGCTTGTGAAGCCATCTTGTGAATGTATATTGTCAAATGATTCTTTGGGCAAGTAGTTCCCTTATATTTATCAAAATCTGGGACCTTAAACTTTGGGAGAATGACAACATCAAGGACAAGACAAAGCTCAATAGCATCCTTGAGACCATAATAACCTGCTCCTTCAATGACCCGTAATCTCTTTTCTAAAGTTTCAAACCTCTCTTTGAACTGAGGATTTTCAGCAAAAGAACTCAATGGGTATTGAGGCATGAAAGTAGGGACAAAATATTGCACTGGTAGGGTTCCATTGGTAATAGGGTAATGGGTATATGGTTGGGTTGTACCCAATGAGTATGAAGCAGGCATGCCACTATCAAGGTAATTGGTAGTCTGTGGTGGTACAAAGCTGGAAGAGAGGCTAAAAAGGGAAAATGGGTGCTGTATTGGTGGGGTTTCATTAGCATTCAGCCAAGTGGCTTGGGTTTGGGTATTGTTCAGTAGGTTTGAAGTTGGTGTCATTGTTAGCATGCTATTACCAGGGGGATTGGTAGTTAATGATGGTACATAGTTGGGATGGAAGCCATATGGTAGGAATGGTGGTACTTGGATTTCCTGAGAACTGGTGACTAAGGGTTAAGTAATGAGCGGCATCACAACTCCTTCAGGATTAAAACCTTGGTATTACAGAAGATTTGGAGAGAAACCAGGCAGGTGAAGAGGTGTGGCCGGATGTCCTTTGTTTGCCACTAAGGGACTCCCATTTGTGCTCCTTCTATTTTCCATGGATTGTAGCATCTTCATCATCTTGGACAGTTGCTCTTTGAGTTGATTCACCTCATCCTTCAACTCTTGAGTTTGATCTATTTCATCCATGCTCCTAGCCTAGGAATGATCCTGTAAGGGTGTCGCAGAAGCTACTTTTCTGTTATAGTGTCCTCTTTTTGCTCAAGGAAACATGATATGAATATGCAATTATCAATATTGACTAAACAGAGTTGGCAACATGCATGTATGCGAAGTGTTAACTACTTATGCAGATGAGTTTTTTTTTAAATGCTATGAATGTCATGGTAATGCAAGATGATGCATCACATTTTTTGGAATGCTAAGAATGTCATAAAAATGCAATATGATGTATCTTTTTTTTTTTTTTGCTAGGAATGCCATAAAAATGCAAGATGGCGTATACCTTATTTTCCTTATTTTTTATTTTTAAAAAACTTGGAATAATATGAAATGCAAGATGATGTATTTTATATTTTTTTATTTTTTTAAAAAAATACAATGATGAATGATATGAGAAATAGACAGATAAAGAAAAAGTATGCTCCCTTTGTGTCCTGATCAGGTGTAACCTAAGAGGTTGGATGACTCTAATTTTTGAAGTCATTATGCTCAATCTATCAGTGTAAGGTTTTTTAGGACAGATCTAAACCTCTAAAAAGTCATGGTCCCCAGATTGCCCCATCTCGAAAGATAAGGACCCAATTCATGAATTAATCACAAGTAGGGATGAACCCTCTCAATATGACTAGTCTATGATACTGGTAACAATCTAAGTGGTATCTCAACAAGTGTCAAGTGAGCATAAAGCTCCTCAATAACAAAATTCGAGACCCCTCCTACTCCTCAGGTTCGTACAGACTCGGGTATAGAGCCCAAAAAGTGTGTGAGGTAAGTGATAGTGATGTGTGTGAAGGAGCATACAAACCTGTACAAAAACTTAAAAGGTAAAAATACCCTCGACTTGCAAAAACATACATACAACAGCCAACAAGCAATCATCTATCCTAGGGTTTCAACAATTTAAGCACAAAATAGTAAATAACAAAATATATAAAAGGAAATTATGTCAAAATAGATGCAGAATAATGCTATAAGATATTTACATGAAAGTATTAGATAAAATATATTTACAAACAAATAAGAAAACAAAGACAAAGACAAAAGGGATAAAACAAATAAATAGAAATTATTAATAATTTACACAACTAACAATAACAGGTCTGACTCTCTAATGATGCCCAGTGGAGTCACCAGTTGTCGCAACCGGGATCGCGACGGGACGACCAAAAAAATTAGATTTTGAAAATCAATGGAGTCGCCACCGATGTTTATTTAAATTGGGAAAACATTAGAAAAATCCTTTAATTAGGCAAACTGGTCTTTTGAAAATGAGTTTGGATTCGGGAGTCGATTACAGGTAGAGAAGGTGTTAGCACCCTAAACTGTCCATTTCAGGAATGGTACCTTATGTTAGTTGTGCAAAATTTAATAATCCCAAATATATTTATTTTTACCCTTTTTTAGAAAAAGACTTTATAACTAAATTTTTTATTTTTATTTTAAAAGAAAGAAAATGAATAACCAAATTATGAAAATTTATTTTTTGGCTTGATAGAAATGAATTTATGCTCCTACGTATCTCCTAGTGCAATGGGAAACTCAAAATCACGTAGTTCTTTAAAAAATGATTGTGAGCTGATTGATTTTAATTAAAAGAGTTTTGAAAAGAGATTTTTTTGTTTGAAAATAAAATTATTTTTGCACAAGATTCAAGGTAGCACTAAGCTACTCAATAAATCCTTATTGTTGAAAACGTGTAAATATCTTTTATATATCTTTTATATATCTTTTGTATTTATGTAGTTTCCTTGTATAGGCTAATCAGATCATAACCTTAATCCTTGTATTTATTATCATAGCTCTATATATACAGCTCTCCGTCGTGTAGTTGAAGCACGCGGTTTCATCATATGTCTCTCTTCTCTTTCTCTCTTTTAACATGGTATCTAGAGCCTAAAGAGAGGCAACCCTAGAACCGCGCATACCCGGTGGGTCCACTACCCTCCGGTGAAAATTTTTCCGGCCAACCGTGTTTCCCTTCCGGTTTGCCGACCTTTCTCTCTCGCCATGACGTCTTTCCAGCGCTCTTTTCTCCCTGTTCGCCGCTGCCACCTCCGTCCGCCGCCGTTTGCCGCCCTCTTTCCGGCCGCCGACCACACCGTTGGCACCGCCTCCCTCCGACCGGCCAGACCCTCGAAGCGCAGCCCCAACGCCGCCCTCACGCGCCCACACGCGCCCGTCTCCGCCGCTTGCCCCGGCCCACCGCGCGGCCGGCTTTTTCGGCGCGTGACGGCGCGTCCGGCCGCCCCTCTGGCCGCCGTTCCACTCGTTTAACTCGTCTCGATTTCCTCTACGCCGATCTGCCCTCAGATCCGTGTTTTCTTGCGTTGGATTTTTCAGGTATCTTGTATTTTCTATTTTTGCCCCTTATCTTCTGACCTATGGCAAGTTCTACCTCTCCAGATGGTTCTAAAGATCATCCCAAGGCTGAGCCTCCTATTTTCACAAGTTACCTCCATACCCCTCTCTCTGCTGATAAATTAGATGGCAAAGAATTATGATACTTGGGCTTCGACATCAAGTTATGGCTTGAAAGTCAAGGCTATGAAGACCACCTCACCACGACCTTACCTCTATAATCATGCGAGGAACAACCCCGGTGGAAGAAAATTGATAAACAACAGTGCGTTGTAATCAAGTCCACCATTCACTCCTCTCTCAAGCAGATCTTCCGTGCGCAGACCACTTGTGCTTCACTTTGGGACCAAGCCAAGGTTCTTTACACTAATGACACTCAGCGATTATATGGGGTTTGTCACAACCTCATGAGTCTTATTGCTCCTCGTCACTTTGATGGACCTATGTCTGCTTACTTGGGTAAGGTTCATGGTGCTCTGCATGATTTCAATGAGTTGCTACCCCCTGCTGCTACCCCTGCGCAAGAACTCGAGCAACGTAGCACCTTTTTCATGCTCATGGCCCTATATGGGTTACCTCCAGAATATTCTGCTAATCGTGATCAGATTTTGGGTTCGCCTACTGTTCCCACTCTATCCTCAGCTTGGTCCTCTTTGCTTCGGGTCCCAACGAAGCAACCCTCTGGTTCTGTCCTCGCTCCGGCCCCAGTTGATACTTCTGCCCTTGTCTCCCACAGTGCCAATCGTGGTCGTTCTCGTCCTGGCACCTCGGGTAGACCTCGTCCGAAGTGTGCATTCTGTAACAGGTTGGGTCATACTGAGGATCGTTGTTGGACCAAAAATGGCCGTCCTCCACGGGCTCCCCATATTGCCCAGGCCACTGTCCCTGATTTACCTGAGTCCTCTGCTCCACCGACCCCATCTCCGGCAGCCTATGTAGATTTTCTGAAATGGTTTGAGCAACAATAGGCTTCTAACTCTACTGCATCTGTTGCACACACTGGTAATACGTTTGCTTGTCTCTCTCAATCCCCACCATTAGGTCCTTGGGTACTTGACTCTGGTGCTTCTGACCATATCTCTGGTAATAAACGTCTTTTCTCCAAATTCTCTAACTCTGGCTATTTACCTATAATTACTTTAGCAAATGGTTCCCAAACACAACCCGAAGGGATTGGTACTGTCCATCCCCTCCCTTCTCTGTCTGTTGATTCTGTTCTTTATGTTCCTGGTTGTCCTTTTAATTTACTTTCTATTAGTCGTTTGACCCGTTCTTTAGATTGTCGCATTAGTTTCACTAAAGATTCTGTCATTTTGCAGGACCGGAGTTCGGGATGGATGATTGGTGCCGGATGTGAGTCTAATGGCCTTTACCAGCTCTCTGCCACCTCTCGTGTGTGCTCTGTTATCGATTCCCCTCTTACCATCCATGCTCAGTTGGGTCATCCTAGTCTTGCCAAGCTATAGCAAATGGTGCCCACCTTTTCTAAGTTATCTACTTTACCTTGTGAGTCGTGTTAACTAGGGAAACACACATGTAGTTCGTTTCCTGATCGAGTGTGTTGTCGAGCTGCGTCTCCTTTTGCTTTAGTTCATTCTGATATTTGGGGTCCTAGTCGTATTGCCTCTACTTTTGGGTCAAAATACTTTGTTACTTTCATAGATGATTATTCTCGATGTACTTGGTTATTTTTAATGAAGAATAGATCAGAGTTGTTTTCAATTTTTCAGACTTTTTATAATGAAATCAAAACTCAGTTCGGTGTTCCAATTCGTATTTTGCGTAGTGACAATGCCCATGAATTTTTGTCTCACAATTTTCAAACTTTTATGGCATCTCATGGCATTCTTCACCAAACATCCTGTGCTTATACCCCTCAACAAAATGGGGTTACTGAACGAAAAAATAGACATCTTATAGAAACAACTCGGACCCTTTTATACCATGGTCATGTTCCCTTTCGTTTTTGGGGCGATGCGGTTCTCACTGCTTGCTATTTGATTAATCGCATGCCCTCTTCTGTTCTTGATAACCGGGTCCCCCATTCTATTTTGTTCCCCCACCTACCCCTCCACTCTCTTCCGCCTCGTATCTTCGGGTCGACATGTTTTGTCCATAATATCACTCCCGGTCTTGACAAACTGTCTGCCCGCTCCATCAAATGTGTTTTTCTTGGTTACCATCGGTCTCAAAAGGGTTATCGGTGTTTTTCACCCACTCTTAAGCGTTATCTAGTCTCTGCCGATGTCACATTCTTCGAGTCTGTTCCTTTCTTTGAGTCTCCTGACCTGCCTCCTCCACCCATCACTGAGGTCCTTCCTACTTTTCCTCCTCTTGTCCCTGTTGACCCTGCTCCATCACCACCTTCTCCTATTGGTGCCCCGGTCCCTACTACTGGCACTCTCCAGGTTTATAGTCGTCGGCCACAGCCACCACCACTAACATCACCACCATCCGCGATTGTAGAGATTACTGACGCTCCTTTGGCCTCTCATCCGGCACCACCTCCTTTACCAGCTCCGGCACTGCCTCCTGCGTCCGACCTTCCCATTGCTCTTCGAAAAGGTATTAGATCCACTCGTAACCCTTCTCCTCACTATGTTAATCTCAGTTACCATCGCCTTTCTTTATTGCATTATGCTTGCCTTTCCACTTTGTCTTCTGTGTCTATTCCTAAATCTCTAGGTGAAGCTTTATCTCATCCTGGATGGCGACAAGCAATGATTGATGAAATGTGTGCACTTCGTAGCAAAGTGTGGTACTTGGGCACTTGTTCCTCTTCCTCCTGGGAAATCTATTGTTGGTTGCCGGTGGATTTATACGGTCAAGGTTGGCCCCGATGGCACTCTTGATTGCCTAAAGGCTCGTTTGGTGGCAAAGGGGTATACCCAGATATTTGGTTTGGATTATGGCGACACTTTCTCCCCGGGGCGAAGATGGCTTCGTTCGCCTTTTTTCTGTCTATGGTGCTATTCGCCATTGGTCCCTTCATCACCGGATATCAAGAATGCTTTTCTTCATGGTGATCTGGAAGAAGAAGTCTACATGGAGCAACCTCCGGGTTTGTTGCTCGGGGAGTCTTCGGCCTCGTGTATCGTCTACACAAGTCCCTGTATGGTCTCAAACAATCTCCCGGGCTTGGTTTGGTCGATTCAGTACTGTTGTGCAGCAGTTTGGTATGACTCGTAGTGAGGCTGACCACTCTGTCTTCTATCGCCATACAGTCCGAGGCTGTATCTATTTGATTGTGTATGTGGACGACATTGTTATCACCTAAGCGGTGATCACCAAGGTATAACTCAGATAAAACAGCATCTCTGTCATCACTTTCAGACCAAAGATCTTGGCAAACTTCGTTATTTCTTGGGAATTGAAGTGGCACAATCCAAGGATGGCATAGTAATATCACAAAGGAAGTATGCTATGGACATTCTTGAGGAAACAGGACTACTAAATGCAAAGCCGGTTGACACCCCTATGGATCCCAATGTTAGACTTTTACCGGATCAGGGGGAGCCATTTTCAGACCAAGGAAGATATAGACGATTAGTTGGAAAACTTAACTATCTTACTGTTACCCGTCCAGATATCTCCTTTGCGGTGAGTGTGGCGAGCCAATTTCTAAACTCACCTTGTGAAGGGCATTGGGATGCAGTGATTCGTATTCTCAGATATATTAAGGGAGCTCCAGGAAAAGGCCTTGTCTATGAAGACAAAGGACACACTCAGATTGTAGGGTACTCAGATGCTGATTGGACAGGTTCTCCTATTGATAGGAGATCAACTTCTGGTTATTGTGTATCCATTGGGGGTAATCTGATTTCCTGGAAAAGTAAGAAACAAAATGTGGTTGCAAGATCAAGTGCCGAAGTAGAATATCGAGCCATGGTCTCAGCTACTTGCGAGCTCATTTGGTTAAAACAGCTTCTTAAAGAACTTCAATTTGGAAACGTTATGCAAATAACTCTTATTTGTGATAATCAAGTTACCTTGCATATTGCTTCCAATCCAGTATTTCATGAGAGGACCAAACACATTGAGATAGACAGTCACTTTATCAGAGAAAAGATTTTGTCTGGAGACATCACCACTAGCTTCGTCAATTCAAATGATCAACTGGCAGATGTTTTCACTAAGTCTTTGAGAGGTCCTCGGATAAACTATATTTGTAACAAGCTTGGTACATATGACTTATATGCTCCAGCTTGAGGGGGAGTGTTGAAAACGTGTAAATATCTTTTATATATTTTTTATATATCTTTTGTATTTATGTAGTTTCCTTGTATAGGCTAATCAGATCATAACCCTAATCCTTGTATTTATTATCATAGCTCTATATATACAGCTCTCCGTCGTGTAGTTGAAGCACGCGGTTTCATCATATGTCTCTCTTCTCTTTCTCTCTTTTAACACTTATGATCCTAACAACATTGAAGATAGCATCCGCTATTCAATCATCATCATCATCATTACAATAATTAAAAGATTTATATATATATATATATAGATTTCATTTTTATTTTGTATTTTTTGTATTAATTTTATTTTTATTTATTTTTGACATTTTCTCATTTTTCTTTTTTAGTATTTTATTTTTTATATTATCTAATCCTATGTCTTTTGTTCTTATATTTTTTTAACTCATTTTCCACTAAGTTTCTAAACTATTAAGTAAACTGACCTTAGGCCCCAAAAAAAAAACTCATCCCACTAATTAAAACACTCCTCCAATACCATCTTTTTTCTTTTTTATGTTTCTAGTTTGTTTGTATTTTTTGGACTTTTATCTCATGGGCTTCCAATGCTTTTGAGACCCAAACTTAAAGAAACTTAAACTAAAAAAAACAAAAAAAAGGTAATTTGAAAAGTATTTTGCTGGAGAATGAAACGGAAATGGGAAAGGGAAAGGGAAAGGTTGCCCACCCCTGACAACTCGAATGGCGGCATGGAGAGGAGGGAGCCGGTGGGGCACGCGACTCTGGCGCGCAAGGGAAGCAAGATCGACGGTGGCTCACTGTGGTTTGGCACTGGTCTGTGGCGATCTAGTGCAATGCCAGTCTTGGTGAGCCGGTGGGTCACGGATTCCATCGGGGTAAGGACGACGAACAGGTGGTGCAGCGATAGAAGTCTGGTGCGGTCTGGTTCAGCAACACAACAACTAGACGCTCGGATCTAGACGGTGGCATTGGGGTACCGGTTCGACGGCGTCATGCGAGTGGACCTGGCGGTGCGATTCGCGGAGGAGTGTGACTCACAGATCTGGCGAAGAACGATGATGGGTACAGGCTTGGGTCGTGCGGTGCTGGCAGTGACTAGTCCGGTGATTTGGCTGCTACATGCGGGTTGACGAGGCTGGGGTGCCGATTCAGGTGAGGTCGGTGGCCTAGATCTGGCGGGCTCTGGTGCGAGGCGTAGTCGGAGTTACGGTGGAGCCGGTAGTTTTGGAGGGATGGTGGTTCTTATTGGTCGTACGGTGGCTTGTGGTGGTTATTGAAGATGGTTGATGGTTGGTGGAGGAAGAAAGAGAGGAAGAAAGGTTGGTGAAGGTTATTAGCTTTTCGAGGATGGAGGCCGCCGAAGTGTGGAGGCCGCCCAACGATGGTGTGTCATGAGAGGTGATTTTTGGTGGAGTAAGGTGAAAGTGTTGATAAAGATGGGTGCGGGGGGTTGTGGGTGTGTTTGTTATAATGGTAGGATGGTTAAAAAAATGGTGGAGCTTGATGGAAGTTTTGGTGAGTCAACTCGGTGGCTAGAGATAAAGTGAGTTGCTTGAAGGGTGGTGATGGTGAAAATGAAGTGTGAAGGTTGATGGTTGAAGATGAGGTTGAAGATGGCTTGGCAATAGAGATGGCAGTAAAAAAATGTTCTCTGCGTGATCTTCCTCTATGTAAAATATGAATAGTTTCCCCCTTTTGTTCTTTTTATCTAAAACTTTTGGAGGCCTCCCCCCTGTCTGAGATGGAGAGGCTGCCAGGGTTGACCTAGCTTGGGTCACCCTGACATTTCCTTATTTGTGCTTGCTGCTCTCTGTTCCAAGCTCTTCCTTCTCCAATGCTTGCTGTCCTTCCCACTCCATGATAGGCAGCTCCCCAAGATAGGCAGCTCCCCAAGATGTGCAGAGCTTAAGGTTGAACAGCTATACTGTAGCTACGCCTGTAATTGATTTGTTTTTTTTTTTGTTTTCTATTTTTTTATTTTGTTTTCCTTTTGTTTTTCTTCTTTATTTGTTTTTTTTTTATTTTTTTATTTTTTATTTTTTATTTGTTTATCTTTTACACAAATCAAAAAAAGCAGTGACCCAAATAGAAATAAATGAAATCTGAAGAAATATTCTAAAATATTACAATTCAGCATCAATTATCATAATTATTAGTTGTTGATTAAGTAACAAAAATAAAATTTTATGGACAAAATTGGGTATCAACAAAAGTTATGACATGATTATTGATTTGATGAAACTAAATAATGATTCTGTGTTATGTTTATGTGTTTGAATATGGTTTTTGGCTTTGAAGTTGTATGAATATGTTATTGAATGAATGTGTTATAAAAATTACCCATTTTTTATTTATCATTTCTTATAGCTATTTGATCGGATATCTATGGAGTATTTATGTTGTAGATGGATTATATTTGATTGGAGTTGGTTTGTCATGAGTTTGATGCGTTTAAAAGTTAGATTTTTGTTGAAAACCCAAGTGGTAATCGATTACCATGAATTGGTAATCAATTACTAGCCTACAAAATAATTTTTGGAGATGAAGATGAAGATCATATTTGATTACCAGGCCTCTGTTTAGCTGGTAATCGATTAGCAGGGCATGGTAATTGATTACCACTGTCCTGTTTTGCAAAAATGGAGTTTCTTACCCTAAGAGACCTGAATAGAAGTTTCCAATTGTGGTATTTTGTAAGATGTTTATGCATTTGGATTGAATGAGATCATTGTTGATCATGAATTTGTGATTGATTAATTAGAAATATGATGAGAGTGTGTACTAGTTATATTCAAATGATGAGATATATTGAGATAACATTCTTTCTTAAGATATAAATATTATTTGTAATATCTATAATTGATGAAGGAAATGATCCTCACATCTAGTGAAAATTCAAACAATGCTAGTGTGAGGAAGGATGATTCCCTCCCTACTATAGTAAATGAAGTTGGGGATGGACATTCCCTCCCTCTTTACTCCAGTAATTAAGGTTGAGGATAGACATTCCCTCAATCTTTACTAGAAATTATTCTAGATGGATAGTAGATCGAGGACAGATATTCTCTCTCTACTTGAGGTGATTCTAGACGATTAATAGGTTGAGAATAGACAATCCTTCCCTATCAGAGTAGATTGAGGACAGACATTCCCTTTCTACTTGAGACGATTGAAAGTAGATTGAGATTGAGACACTTCCTCTCTACTTGAATAAACTCTGAGAATGGAGTAATCTTGAATAAACTCTGGGAAGGAAGTAATCTCGAATAAACTCCATGTAGAGAGTAATCTCAAATAAACTCCGGGTAGGGAGTAGTAATCTCGAATAAACTCTGGGTAGAGAGTAATTTCATATAAACTCGGGGCAGGGAGTAATCTCTAATAAATTCTGGGTAAGGAGTAATTTCAAATAAACTTCGGACATGGAGTAATCTCAAATAAACTCTAGGTATGGAGTAATCTAAAATAAACTCCAGGTAGAGAGTAATTTCGAATAAACTCTGGGCAGGGGGTAATCTCGAATAAACTTTGGGCAGGGAGTAATCGTGGATAAACTCCGGGTAAGGAGTAGTCTATGATAAACTCCCATAAACTACGGATAGGGAGTGGTCTTAGATAATCTCCGAGTATGGAGTGTGTAACATGTTAGTCATGGCAACCATCACCTAAGAGGGGGAGTGAATTGGGTATTAAAAACTTTTCACAAAAGCTCTTGAAATAAACACAAATATTTAAGCTATTAAATAAAAGAAAAGAAATTGTGAGATGAAGAATAAAAGCTTTAAGAACAACAAATAAATAAATATGTAATGATATAAAATTGCATAAAATAAAGAGATTGAGAAGAGAAAAGCAGGCACGATATTTATCCTGGTTCGACCACTCATCCACTTGTGGTCTATGTCTAGTCCTCGAAAACAATCCGAGATTTTTCACTATGTATACAAGTTTTAATAGGTGATTGCAACCGTTACATAAAAGAGCATTTTTCATACATAGGGAAACTCTACCCTTGTGCTAAAGTCTCAGCCTGCAGGGATACCTCACCCTTATACAAACCTTGAAGGGATACCTCACCCTTAATACAAACCTTGAAGGATACCTCACCCTCAATACAGAAGAACAGAAATATAGATGAAGAGAAACTCTCACGAAGAGTAGATGATACAATTTGAAGCTCTATGAAGCTCTCTAAGGAAATCTCAAATTTTGGTAAAAAAGAGCACAAAAATTTGGTAAAATATGTATCACAAAATAAAGCAAGAAAGAATTATTTCAGATAAATGGGTATTGCTAAAAGATGTCCCAAAAACATGTATTTATAGTGTTCTTGAGAAAATAGCCATTGGATATCATTTAATATCACATTAAAAGCATAGAAAATAGTTGTTACGTGATTCTGGGTCGAGTTTATTCGAATAAACGTAGTCCTATTCGAATAAATAACTTATAACGCATCAAGAAGTGTTTTCTGGAACCTTTTATTCGAATAAACCTTTAGTTATCCAAATAAACTTTTAGTTATTTGAATAAAATGTAAAAACATGTTCTACAACGTTTTTTAGGTTGTGTTATTTGAATAACCCTTTGGTTATTCGAATAAACCTTTAAAAACACGTTCTGGTATGATTTTTGTGGTGTGTTATTCGAATAACATATCCTTTATTCAAATAAACCACTCTGATTTTGAAAACTGACTTTAAATGGTCATAACTTCTTCATTTCTTATCCGTTTAAAGCAAATGACTAGTCATTGGAAAGATCTTTGAGTCTATTTTCAAATGAAATATTTCAAAACAAAACTCAAAGTATTTTGAAAGATATAATCAAAAGAGGGACCAAAGGTCAGTTTTGCAAAACTCAAACTTGACTATTTTTCATAAATTTGAACTACCATCATAAATAACTTTTCAAAACTTATTTGTTGGGTATTTTAGCATAGGAAAAACATTTGTAAAAACATATTTGAGATATCTATAAGGCTTCTTACATAAAGACTCTAAGTCCTATAAGCTATACCATTTAATCTTCCTTCGGACTTGGTCTTTGACATGACTTTGATGTTATCAATACCTTTATCAAATAGGCATTCACATTCTCCTTGTATTGAGCTTAATGAAGATCTTTTGTTTTCTTGTTGCAATGCTCACTCTTGGTACTTAGACTATCCTACAAAGTATTGCTCACTTAAACAAGTATAGTTAGTCCAAATTCATAATTCAATATCTTCATATGCATGATTCATAAATGTATAACTCTAGTTAGTTTAACATGCATATAAGACTTTCATAGACACATTTAAATAAGATATTTATTAATTATTAATGGATATACTTTATATAGGATGCAACAAAGAGCATAAGCAAAGTGTTCTTTTTGTCTTGTATTTGTCATCATCAAAACTTAATATATTAAACCATTTAGGGCAAAGTTATTTTCACAATCTATCCCTTTTTAATGATGACAAATCACCAAAGAAAAAATATGTATGTTGAGCAATATACAATAATAGATATTCATGTAAGCATATCAAGCAATAAGCACAAGAACATATTTTTCTTTCCAATTTTCACTCCTCCTATTTGACATCAATAAAAAGGCTTAGAAAGGAAAAAAAATTATTTTCTCCCCCTTATAGATTCTACATATGATTTAAGAATAGAAAGATGAAATAAGCATGCTTTTCAAGATATAGAAGATTATTCATGCAATACTTGTCATATTTTTATATATCAACATTTAGCATATGACAATATTAAAACACTTTATGTAATCAAACAAAGATGTAAGGTAAGAGATATAAGCAACTCAAGAGCTAGACTCCCCCTCCAAATATGCATATTATCAAAATAATAGATAAAGAAAATATGTATGCGAAGACTATGTAAGCACATTACCTTAAAGAAAAGCAAGGCAAAGATACATCTTCTTAATTCCTCAAACAAAAATCATTTTAAAACTTCTCCCCCTTTCAAAAAGAATTTTACAAAAGCACGTTATATTTTCAAAAGCATTTTAGAAGGGTAGAGATATTTTATATAAAAATCCATATATTCCTTGGAAAACATCTAGCCATTTAAGATTAATTTATCAACAAGTATCATACAATCCATATCATATAAAATACCACAATAGCTTAGGAATAGAGATACTTATTGAGCTAGATAAAGAGTGATACTTCTTTAGAATGTTCTTCATTTATTTGTCCTTTGAGTTTGAGCTTTCTTCCATTGAGTATTCCATTCCATTGCACTTGAAGAAATGTTTCTTTATCTTTCTCTTCATTTGAATTCTATTCAACTTTTCTCGTTTATCCACCTATGCTTGTATGTAAAAATCTGATGGCTATATTTGAAACACATAGAGAGACTTGCAAAACAAAAAAAAACCTCTAAAACATAGGTTAGTATCAAATATCATGTAAGCCCATTTATAAGTACAATTTTGATTGATATATAATTTAAAGCATGTATCACATTATCAACCATGCAATGTTAGCTTTAACAAGAATGCATGAAGTACATATGAACTTGAATAAATAATAAAAAAATAGTTTAAGTATTTTAAGGCATGATTCAAGTTTATCAAGAAACATATAATCATCATCAAAACTTATTATTTTTAGGAAAAATAATAATTATCATGTAAGGTATGTAAAGGTATAACGCAACTCTCTACTTTTCCAAATAGCATATGATATCAAATTTAAAGTATATAAAAAGAAAATGATAATAGTTTGATATCATCAAAAATGTACTCTTTGAATTTTTGTAGATGACTCTCACTTCTACCAACTTCCAAGCTTCAAGCTTTCATGAGGGAATAGAAATTCTTTGCACCCCTTTAAAAATTTGAATTTTGTTAAACTTTACTATCCTCAAGTTGAACTTATTCCATTTAAATGCTTGCTTGAGGTAGTTATCACCCTACAATACAATTCAAAGTACTTTCATTGATATCTATCAATTTTGGATCCATAAAGGTTAGTCATTATGTCAAACTCATAAGCAAATAAGTATTTAAAATAATAAAATAATAAATGAGTTCACAAAGGCAGAAGAAATTTCATTTCATTGATCAATTTAGCCAAGTACATATAATCATCAAAAGAATAGCGAATTACATTTTATTAAGCATTTGTATTTTTAGTCCAATCATAAAGAATTCAACATATATTAATTATTACCACTAATGTTATACAACACATACAGCAAAAAAGAAACGTAGCAAAACCTTTTTCTTTTAAAAAGCCCGTGTTTATTCGAATAGAATGGGTTTTATTCGAATAGATGAGCAGGGAAAGCCAAGCGTTGTGGCTTTTAAGAAATTTTATTCGAATAACCTATGGGTTATTCGAATAGACAGAAAGTAATAAGTCAAGACTGATTAAAACAGGTTCTGGTTATTCGAATAATCTAAGGTTTATTCGAATAGACAGAGATCAGTCAAATAAGACTGATGAAACAAGCTTCTGCTTATTCGAATGATCTGAAGAATTATTCGAATAGACAGAGATAGCAGCAGATACTGAACTGACATAGGAGTCAATTTATTCGAATAAACTTAGTTTTATTCGAATAAAGCTATTAAAATACACAGTAAAGCATACATTCAGAATATGATTTAAAAGAGAAAAAACTTACTCAAAATTAAAGTACCTGCAAGACAAGATTTGGGATATCTCCAAAGCTTAAGTCAGTGATAGATTCAAGAGAGATAAAAAATATTTAAGTAATAAATTCAAATATTTAAATATATGTATGATTGATTAAAAACTCAAGTTCAAGGATATTATCATTAGACATGTCATTTCAAACAATGAGCATACTTTTATCTAGCATATTAACGTGTAGAAATATTTTCAAATTATGAGGCTAGAAAAGCATAATAAAAGTTTTACTTATCCAAGGATTGCAAATCTATGCTTCATGGAGACAAGGAAGAGAGCTTGAAGTTATTTATGATATTTGTATTTGGAGCAGCCACTTTCAAGATGTCAAAGTCAGTTCTTGGCCTTCAAGCACACCTACAACACACTTCAATTTTTGACTTTTGGTACCCAAATTTCATTGGGTCCTTGTGTGTTAGTTTTCAAATATTAATCTATTATACTCTCATAAAGATTAATTTTTCATAGTATGTAAATTGAGCACAATAAATTAAATAATTAAATACCATTAAGCACATAGTTGATAGTATGCTTACTCTCATGATATATAGACAATTTTAAAGCATAGCAAACATACTTAGGCATTATAGAACCTTATATATTAAGATATATAATAAATTAATGAATTATTATACAATAAGAATGAACATAATCATATGTTAAACATAATATTCAAATTTTATCAAGTACACATGATTCTATCCTCTACCTAAGGCCTACAAGGAATATATCTCATATTCATTATTATCATTTTTAAGTGAATGTGCATAAGAGGTAAAAGCTTTTGATACCTTGGCCTTGACAATCAAGGAAATGCTTTTTCTTACCCATTGCTTCTCTTTTGAAGTCTTGAACTTTGCAACCTCTACATTTTGTACTTAAGAAACTTTGGTTGAAGTCATCTTCCTTCTTTGACCAAAGTTTCTACCATTGGGCTTTAGAAGTATTATCCTTGATGACTCCTCTTTCTTTTGACCAATTTGTCCATCTTTTTGAGAAATATTCTGCAAAATTGAAATACTAGGAGGATATTTTGGTACCCACTTCATTTTGGGTCCTTAAATGTTAGTATTACGGCCTTTAGGATTTTTAGGAACTCATACCATACAATTTCTCATATAGGGATTTCTTCTATAATTGCATAAATGAGAAATATGTCCTTGATGACCACAAAAATTACAAATAATTGAATTTAATGATGGCTTGGCCTTTTGAAGATCATCTTTGAAAAACTTAAGCTTTTTCTTGTTATTATATTCTATGTTATTTTTGCCACAAACTTTACTTGAATATCCATGTGGAATAACATTAATTTTATTTTCATTAACAAGCATAGAATGTAAGCAATTAGAATCATTAGCTTTGAAAAATTTGAAAGATAAGTCCTCAACTTGATTTTCTAAATTAATGCATTTTTTACAAGAAGATGAGGTTTCATATTTTAAAGGCATTTCCTCATTAAGAAAAGTATATTCATTTTTTAAAGTCTCAATTTCATTTTCAATAGAGGAAATATTTTTCAAATAAGATAAGTTTTTCTTTTCCAAATTCAATAAACCATCATACAATTCATTATATGCACATTGTAACTCATCATAAGAAAGACTATAATTTATTTTAGAATTATTTACCTCAAAGTCCTTTTTAGCCATATAGGAAGTAGTTTCAATTTCTAGCATACTTGGCTCTTTAAGAGAATCATCTTCTTCCTCATCAATTTTGTTTTGCTTTGCCTCTTCTTTAAATTGAGCACCATCGTCACCAAGAGGCATTTGATTCCCTTCAATAATTTGAACATCTCTTTGAGGATGCGTTTTATGACAAGCTTCCTTCAATGACTTTTGCTCTTCTTACTTTCTATATACAACTTTATGCATAAAAATATTGTTAGCAAGAAAGATATCATCAAGAGTATCCCATATATCTTTAGCACTAAAGTAATTTTTAATTTTAGTATAAGCATTATCATTCAAACTACTTCTCAGAATTTGCATAGCTCTAATATTCAAAGAAAAACATTTCTTGTCATAGACATTCTAAGTTTGTTTTGGTTTAAAAATAAATCCATTTAGCGCAACATCCCACAAATCCAAATCAACAGATTGCATATAAAACTCTATTCTACCTTTCCAATAAACAAAATGCACACCATCAAAGAAAGATGGTTTATCAATTTCAAAACCTTCCATTTTGAAAAACTTTCAAGGTTGCCAATAAGCAAGGAGTTTTAACTCTAAGCGGTTAAGCTTTCACCAGAGCATGAAACTCTGATACCACTTGTTAGTCATGGCAACCATTACCCAAAAGGGGGGTGAATTGGGTATTAAAAACTTTTCACAAAAGCTCTTGAAATAAACACAAATATTTAAGCTATTAAATAAAAGAAAAGAAATTGTGAGATGAAGAATAAAAGCTTTAAGAATAGCAAATAAATAAATGTGTAATGATATAAAATTGTATAAAATAAAAAGATTGAGAAGAGAAAAGCAGGCACGATATTTATCCTGGTTCGACCACTAACCCACTTGTGGTCTACGTCTAGTCCTCGAAAACAATCCGAGATTTTTCACTATGTATACAAGCTTTAATAGGTGCTTGCAACCGTCACATAAAAGAGCACTTTTCACACATAGGGAAACTCTACCCTTGTGCTAAAGTCTCAGCCTGCAGGGATACCTCACCCTTTTACAAACCTTGAAGGGATACCTCACCCTTAATACAAACCTTGAAGGATACCTCACCCTCAAGACAGAAGAACAGAAATATAGATAAAGAGAAACTCTCACGAAGAGTAGATGATACAATTTGAAGCTCTATGAAGCTCTCTAAGGATATCTCAAATTTTAGTAAAAAAGTGCACAGAAATTTGGTAAAATATGTATCACAAAATAAAGTAAGAAAGAATTATTTCAGATAAATGGGTATTGCTAAAAGATGTCCCAGAAACATGTATTTATAGTATTCTTGAGAAAATAGCCATTGGGTATCATTTAATATCACATTAAAAGCATAGAAAATAGCTGTTACGTGATTCTAGGTCAAGTTTATTCGAATAAACATAGTCCTATTCGAATAAATCACTTATAACGCATCAAGAAGTGTTTTCTGGAACCTTTTATTCGAATAAACCTTTAGTTATCCAAATAAACATTTAGTTATTCGAATAAAACGTTAAAAACATGTTCTACAACTTTTTCTGGGTTGTGTTATTCGAATAACACTTTGGTTATTCGGATAAACCTTTAAAAACACGTTCTGGTATGATTTTTGTGGTGTGTTATTCGAATAACATATCCTTTATTCGAATAAACCACTCTAATTTCAAAAATTGACTTTAAATGGTCATAACTTCTTCATTTCTTATCCGTTTAAAGCAAATGACCAGTTATTGGAAAGATCTTTGAGTCTATTTTCAAATGAAATAAGTTTCAAAACAAAACTCAAAGTATTTTGAAAGATATGATCAAAAGAGTGACCAAAGGTCAGTTTTGCAAAACTCAAACTTGACTATTTTTCATAAATTTGAACTACCACCATAAATAACTTTTCAAAACTTTTTTGTTGGGTATTTTAGCATAGGAAAAACATTTGTAAAAATATATTTGAGATATCCATAAGACTTTTTACATAAAGACTCTAAGTCCTATAAGCTATACCATTTAATCTTCCTTCGGACTTGGTCTTTGACATGACTTTGATGTTATCAATACCTTTATCAAATAGGCATTCACATTCTCCTTGTGTTGAGCTTAATGAAGATCTTTTGCTTTCTTGTTGCAATGCTCACTCTTGGTACTTGGACTATCCTACAAAGTATTGCTCACTTAAACAAGCATAGTTAGTCCAAATTCATAATTCAATATCTTCATATGCATGATTCATAAATGTATAACTCTAGTTAGTTTAACATGCATATAAGACTTTCATAGATACATCTAAATAAGATATTTATTAATTATTAATGTATATACTCTATATAGGATACAACAAAGAGCATAAGCAAAGTGTTCATTTTGTCTTGTATTTGTCATCATCAAAACTTAATATATTAAACCATTTGGGGCAAAGTTATTTCCACACAACACCCCTAGATTTAATAACCAAGGTACAATCGTCATTATATCGCGGTCACTAAATTTTTGGCGTGCTACAACTTCTTCATAATACTTTTCCAAATTTGAATATATAAATTTTTTTATATATATAAAGGAAATATGAGCCACAAATGAAATAGTACATAAGTCATCGTTAACAGATATGATTCAACAGGATATATGCAAAATATAGTACATAGGACTAAATAATTAAGTTAAAGCATACAAAGTGTAGCGCATTTCTTATACCACTCACAATGAAATACATCAAGATTTACTTCAAAATGTAAATATATTGAAAATACACCATAACATAATTAATGTAGAAGAAAACATAAACTACCCATAAGACATCCACGTCTAAAGAGTTGGGTACTCCATCGGATCCACCTCGGGATCCTCCCCCGGGTCACCTGAAGATACAAAAACAGGATAGAGTGCAGTTCCATGAGTAGGTGTCCTAGCAGCTGATGCCATCGAATCTTTATTCTCTTTAAGAGTATGAATCGGATCACCTTCTAGCTCCCGAATGGGTAGGGCAAACTCCAGATGCACCGATGTAGTAAGAGTCAGGATGGGGTCTCCATCACGAGTCCTTCTCATAGTCAAGATCAGGTCGCCAATGTACCGTACATGCTCTCCAGCCCAGTCGACTCGCCACGCATTGGCGCCACCAGTGAACACAATCCGAACGAACCCAATAGAACTCATTCATGATGACATCACCGAATATAAGAGATCGAACCAAGTAAAGTTCGAAAGGACTCAATCGCGTCCCCTCAATAGTCTTTAACCAAGAATTGCATAGGACAAGAATAATATATATAAGAGGTGAGATATCCAACTTCATTACCAATTATGGTAGTAAGAAATAGAAACGACATAGGACGCCCACGTAGCATTACAAGAAATATGAACAGTATCAAAAAATAGATATTAAACACTTAACAGTTTCAGGCAATTATAACATCAAATAGAAAGCAGTTCCAATCATCCTATAAATTTAATGCCAAGTAATATATTGACTCACTATGCACATGTACATGATATCAAAATCCTACTCCATGGAGCTAGACACAAACATCAGAGAGAATGATCAGGGAGACATGCCAGTATCTCGTCAGCCTAAAATCAAGTGCTTTCCAGAAAAATAATAGTTTTGCGCAACATGGCTTTATACAGCAGCATTCTCACAAGATCGCGATATAGGACAGTGTTTCGGTCCGGATCGTCGGTGAATTTGCATCGGTTTGTCTCACAACCCAGAGGGGCTACTAATTATCCGCTATGAGACGCCCGCGCCCCGACGCCCCCAAGGTCAATAGCAGGACCTACACTAGTCTATTCGTACCCGCACTAAGGTATGATTCAACTCCTAGGCAACATAGCCTTGACAAATAGTCCATCGGACTTTCACATGCATGATGACTCAATGCATATATCATGTATATTTAATAATAATATACTTTCCATAACATGCCACAATTTTGGCTAAGGTAAACGTTAGCATATTCTTAATTCACTCATGGGACCCATAATAAATATTATTAAGTCCTTAAATTATAGAAGTGCATTATGAAGTCATACCTAAGTTTCTACATTCTCTTTGATAAGTTTCACTTTTAGGAGAATTCCCTCACATTATTCATTTCAATCCTTATTGCGTTAACTGATTAAGTTCATCACTAACTTTTGGACCTAATGCCATTAGAGTAATTTAAATTGAGATGTTCAAAGTTCTTACTTATATTCATGGTTTTCCTTTAAATAAAATTCTTCTAAGTATTATGATGCAATTCCATTTTGGGTCATTTTCATTTTATGAACCCCTAATTAATTCTAAAGTATCCAATTAATTAAGTTCCTCTTTGATTTAGTGTTCCTTATGAAATTCTTTTCTAGGAGAATTCTTTTTATTATTTAGTCCCATATTTTAATTTGTTTATATTCATTTAGAAAATTATTCTAGGTCTCACACATCCTTATTCACTTTCTTAAGTCCAAAAATTCCCTTTAGGTTATCAAATTAATTTCCTCCCATCTCATTGTCAACCACTTAATCACTTGATTAATTAAATCTCAAAGTTATGAAAAGTCACATGATTGAGCCCCAAATGGCTCTTGAGGCCGTGGCCTCTCCCAAGTTAGGAACCCTAAATTTTCACTCACTTTATTACATATTATATTCTTAATGAAAATGTTCTCAACTAGTTACAATTTTTCACCAATAAAACCCCATTTGGGGCTTGAGGCCACGAGCCTCTTAGGAGGGAACAATGGTTATTTTGCTTCCATTTAAGTTTCCAATCCATACCAATCAAATCAAGAAAACTAATGTACATATAAGATCAATTAAATAACTCAAACAAATTAAAAATAATATGTAATCATACAAATTATGCAAACAAAGAGAGTGACCCTAACTAGGGTTTCTCACAACCAATCACACAAACAAAGTTCCTTACTACCAATAGAGATTGAGGAGGAGTATCTCCTTCTTACCTAGAGAAGAAGACAAGCAATGGAACTCCCTTGAAGCTCCAAGTGAAATTCGGATTCCACCCTTCAAGGAAACCCTAAGAACATCAAACTCACAAGAATCACAATCAAAGCTTGAAAATGGCATCCATGATCACCATAGTGACCATGGATCACGAAAATGGGATGGAAAGATGATAAAGTTATGAACTTTTGCCTCAAAGTCTCCAACTTTAAAGCTTGATGGAGAAAAATGAAAATGGTGAATTTTGGTGGTGGTTACAAAAGAGAAGATGTTCTAGGTGATGAGAAATGATAGAAAATGAGGTTAGTTGAATGAAAAAGCTTGGATGGCCAACAATGGTGGTTTTGACCGTGGAAGAGGAGGGAAAATAGAGAGGAAAAGTTGAGTTTTTGAAGATGATCACCAAGGAGAAAAGTCTTAGGATGATGAGAGGATTCAAGAAACGTGATTTATTAGAGCAAACAAAAATGGAGAGGTGATGGTGGTGGGTAGGTGGCCGGCGGTTTAGAGGGGAAGAGGAGAAGAGAGAAGTGAAGAGAAGAAAATGAGAGAAGAAGGGAGAAGAGAAATCTAGAGAGAGAAGTTGATAGGAGAAAAGATGATAACTTTTTTATTTTGAAATTAGTATAGGAAACTTAATTAATTGAAAGCACAATTTTAGGCTCCAAGTAGAAGCATGCAGCCGTGTGGGAATGTGAGGGAGGAGAGAGAAGATGAAGCTTCTTTGAGAAGCTTGAGAGCTTTTCCAATAAAGAGGATTTGATTAGACATAAAGGAGATTACCTTTAGATAAGATAATGTGATAAAGTAATTAAATAATAAAGTGGTTAGGATTTTACTACAAGTTATTACCCAATGGATAATTATTACAGTGTACAAGGCCAGTATTAATTATCCATCAAATAATAGAGTGTACCACAAAATTTTATTTAACAGTGCGTACAGAGAATTATTTATCAGATAAAATCTCAAAAAATGTAAACCTCGTAAATTATGCCCAGTCTCGAGTTTAGTAAGATCCCCCGTCGACATGTCCACAGTCTAAAGTTTACTAGCCTCAAGAAAAACATTTCGTTTTCTTGGCTCCACTCAGTGCGCACGTAAATGAGGAATATACTAAAATATTCGACATTTCTAGAAAAATCCACAAAAATTCTCAAAAATCACAAATATTAGAAAATGACTATTCGTCATGAACTAAATAATTTTTGAAGTGTTATATTGACTCTGCTCAGTGTGCACGTAAAATGAGAAATATATTAAAATATTTAATATTTTCAAAAAATTCTAAAAAAATTCCTAAAAAAATGCCTATTCATTATGAAACAAACAATTTCTGAAGTATCACACTGACTCTGCTCAGTGTGCACGCAAAATGAAGAATATATTAAAATATTCAATATTTTCAAAAAAATCCACAAAATATGCAAAAATCATAAATATTATAAAATGATGATTTATGATGAAATAGATAATTTTTGGGATGTTACAACTCTACCCTTCTAAAAAAAAATTTCGTCCTCAAAATTTGATCTATCTTAGAATGTAGCTCCCACATTATGCCCCCAATTACACCATTCTAAATCGCTTTTACTGACGTAGTATATTTTCCCCTCAAATTATTTGCATCCCTTCCTGAGTCATCTTATCTTCATCCGTTGCTTGCTGTACAAGCTCGGGTCCAATCGCAATCCTTTCACTGTCTCAGTGCCAACACAAAAGTGTCTTACGGTCCACGTAATGCCTCATATTTAATTCTTTCTAATCAACCAGATATTTCTGACTCATTATGATTACTGTGGACGTTAAATGTTGCTCCATGTAGAAATGCCTCCAGACCTCCAACGTAAGGCACAATGGCTAATTCCACGTTCGTGTAAGATATTCTTTTCATGTACTCCTAATTGCCTTGAAGTACACGCTATCACTTTCTTATTCTGCACCAGCATCCATCGTAAAACTGCTTTGATTTTTTATGGACTTCCAAAATTTTCTTCCTGTGAATCTACGTGTCCCAAAATGAACTCTCTCCAACCAAAATTCGTGGTTGGACAACTTCTCGCGCAATATCCTCTTCTCCTTTAGAATTTGGAGGAATGACAATGAGTTTGTACGTTTCTCTGATCTTCAAGAGTAGGTCAGAATGTCACCATCAAGAACATTTGAAAAATCTGCTTCAACAGGGAAGAAAGATCCTATTCATGTGATCGACGAATACTGATGAGGTGCACGTTGCATGGAATGACATTACCAAAAACTAGTAGCGCTCATAAATCATTATAGAAAGTTGTTCACGAAATATTTTCTACCTTCGAGCGAACTTGTAGATAACCAAAACTCAAACTGATCATGGAGATAACAGCGGTTTCCTTCAGTTCATTCATTATGTCATCTATCCTTGATCTAAACAGAAACGTCTCATAGGGTATGTTCTTCTCTAACCGTGCTGCATTCGGTGCACTGTTATGGTTCAAATTCAGGAACACAATTCCTCAGTCGAAGTGTACTAGAAACATTATAACTGCCAGAAGGAAAAGATAGGGAAGTCATTTGGTCTACCACTGGACCCGTCCAGCGAAGAATATGATATGGTCCAATAAAACCTAGGAATGAGTTTCGTGGGTTCAAATCTAGGAATTTCTGTCTCAAGAGACATTGTATTTTTGTTAGAACAGAATGACGAGACATGGTTAGAAAACAACCAATCCCATTTCTGAGATCAAGCCTATTCATGAAGAAAGCAAATAACTGAATTGGCAAAAGGGTTTCAATTTCTAACAACAATAGGATAGTTTAAACAAGCTTGTGTAATGAGAGTAGACTTGTAAATTAGAACAGTAATATTCGGGTCGAAAGGAAGTAAATACACAGACAACCCAATCCTAAAAACAAGCTCTTAAATCTTTATTGTAATATTTCAACAGGATATGGTTGGAATATAACCAATCCATTTTTAATATTATATCTAATTTGTGAAATGAGTAAATAAACCAGATCAACAAAAGGATTCAGCCCTTAACAGGTCATAGAAATAATTTAAACGACTTGGCTACCATCAACAAGTTCTTAGTAGCAGAAATAGAAATAACTTAGTCAAAAGGCGACGAAGATACAAACGATCCTAATGGACTCATACAGTCATGTGTCATAAAGGAATGGGTTACCCCCTGAATTATACAGTAAAATCACAGGGTCATCTATCGTAGTACAATCTCCCTCATTTAGGTCTTCAGTCTGAGATGCATTTTCTCCACTTGAGAAATTAACTCTCCCTTCTTTATGAGATTTTGAAGTACATACATCTCTAACGGAAGGCTTTGTTCTATGCAAGGTACAATTTCTCGCCACATATACTGGCTTTCCACACTTGAAACAAATTATTCCTTCGATCATACAGTCCTTTGTTAAGTGGTCCTTTCCATACTTGAAGCAGATTACCCTCTTGATCTTGCATTCCCTTGTTGAGTGGTTCTTCCTACACTTCTTACATATCGGTAAAAGTGTCACAGAATGATTAGGTCTGCCACCACCAGCATTACCCCCAGTTGGTTGCTGTCGTCATTGATTCCTTAGTGGTCACGAGTACGATTTCTACTTACGTTGATTGATTTTTCTATTATTCATTCTTTGGAACTTAGGTAATCTTGAGTTTCCCCAAAATTGACTTTCTTCCAACAAATTCTGAACCTCAAATTCCAACTCCTGTTGCTGTGCAGTCCTCTAACTCGATTGTACTTTTACACCAGCCATTCCCTGCATTGCTTCCACAGTCGCATCCACCTCTTTGTTGTTGCGTTCCATATTCCTATGCATACATCTTCCTTCGAAAATAGATAATCAAACACAATGGAGACAAGAAGTAACCATTTTAGACAATATCGTCTCCTTTTGGAAACCAAACACAAGGAGTCACATAATACAACAAGGGTGTAAATGCAAACAAATCTTAAACAAGTTCAGTCATACCAGCTGAGCTTCTTGCTAAAGGAACTTCTATTCACTTAATACGCCTAGGTGAAGTCATAGTTTTTCGTCCACACAGAACATTACACATTGAGTGGGCCAATACTAAATATCATGTGTCTATGCAACAGTAACTACTAACATTTCACCTATGGCAAGTCATGTCTTCCTTTCCCAAACATCTCTATCAAGAGACAAGGAAGTGCACAACACACTAAGAACTTCTAACATGTCTAAGCATAGTTAGTCTATACCCCGGCTCAACAGGATAAACTAAGCTCTGATACCACCTAATGCAACACCCCTAGATTTAATAACCACGACACAATCATCATTATACTACGGTCACTAAATTTTTGGCGTGCTACAACTTCTTCATAATACTTTTCCAAATTTGAATATATAATTTTTTTTATATATATAAAGGAAATATGAGCCACGAATGAAATAATACATAAGTCATCGTTAACAGATATGATTCAATAGGATATATGCAAAATAAAATACGTAGGACTAAATAATTAAGTTAAAGCATACAGAGCGTAGCGCATTTCTCATACCACTCACAATGAAATACATCAAGATTTACTTCAAAATGCAAATATATTGAAAATACACCATAACATAATTAATGCAGAAGAAAACATAAGCTACCCATAAGACATCCACGTCTAAAGAGTTGAGTACTCCATTGGATCCACCTCGGGATCCTCCCCTGGGTCACTTGAAGATACAAAAACAAGATAGAGTGCAGTTCCACGAGTAGGTACCCTAGCAGCTGATGCCATCGAATCTTCGTCCTCTCTAGGAGTATGAATCAGATCACCCCATAGCTCCCGAATGGGTAGGGCAAACTCCAGATGCACCGATGTAGTAAGAGTTAGGATGGGGTCTCCATCACGAGTCCTTCTCATAGTCAAGATCAGGTCGCCAACATACCATACACGCTCTTCAGCCCAGTCGACTCACCACGCATTGGCGCCACCAGTGAACATAATCCGAATGAACCCAATAGAACTCCTTCTTGACGACATCACCGAATATAAGAAATCGAACCAAGTAAAGTCCAGAAGGACTCAATCGTGTCCCCTCAACAGTCTTTAACTAAGAATTACATAGAACAAGAATAATATATACAAGAGGTTAGATATCCAACTTCATTACCAATTGTGGCAGTAAGAAATAGAAATGGCGTAGGACACCCACGTAGCATTACAAGAAATATGAACAGTATCAAAAACAGATATTAAACACTTAACAGTTTCAAGCAATTATAACATCAAATAGAAAACAGTTCCAATCATCATATAAATTTATTGCACGTAATATATTGACTCACTATGCACATGTACATGATATCAAAATCCTACTCCATGGAGCTAGACACAAACATCAGAGAGAATGATCAGGGAGACATGCCAGTATCTTGTCAGCCTAAAATTAAGTGTTTTCCAGAAAAATAATAGTTTTGCGCAACATGGCTTTATACAGCGGCATTCCCACAAGATCGCGATATAGGACAGCGTCTCAGTCCGGATCGTCAGTGTATTTGCATCGGTCTGTCTCACGGCCCAGAGAGGCTACCAACTATCCGCTATGAGATGCCTGCGCCTTGACGCCCCTAAGGTCAACAGCAGGACCTACACTAGTCTATTCACACCCGCACTAAGGTGTGATTCAACTCCTAGGCAACATAGCCTTGACAAATAGTCCATCAAACTTTCACAATGCATGATGACTCAATGCATATATCATGTATGTCGCGATCGATATCACGGCGGGAGCGGCAAAAAAAATAATATTATTATGAGTAAGAAATGAAGTCGCCACCAATTTTATTTGAAATAGGAAAAATTGAAAAACCTAAAAAATTAGTCTTTGAAACCAGATTGAATTCGGAAGTCAGTTATGTAAAGGGAAGGGTGGAAACTTAATCCCACAACACCCCTAATACATCCGTCTTAAGACGGTACCTTAAATTAATTGTGCAAATTTTTATAACTATTGAAAATATTTATTTTACTCCCCTTGTTAAAAGATAAACAAAATTAACAAATAAATTATGAAAAAATTTAATTTTTATGCTTAAAAAAAAACTTTGAATCATTGAGTTGTCACAACTTAAATGATCCCAAAAAAATTACGAGATTAACAAGCTATCACAACTCAGCTAATCCCATTTTATTCTTTCTCAACAAAGGTTTAATCATTTTATTTTTGTATTTTTTTATCATTCTTTTTATAAAAAAAGAAAAAAAAATATCCATCATAAATGGGCTACTGGCCTATGAACACAAAAAAAGTAATAAAAAAATAATTAAGTGGAAGACAACTACGTAAAAAAGGGTTTACATATCTACACTTTTAATTTAAAACTTGTCTTTACCCTTTTTTTATTTTTATATACTTTAAAAAAAGTGAAATAACATTTGAAAAAGGGAAACAAAAAAGGCTTTTGCCTCTGAAAGAGAAAAAACGAAAGAGGCTTTTGGAAAGAACTAACTTCATTTATGTGTCACAAAAGGCAAAGATGAAACGAAGCAAATAGCTTAATCAGGTGATACAAAATTCAGTGATAGGTTATCATGCAAGACCACTCCGTCGTCCAACTTGCCAAGACCTACGCAAGACTTATGATTACTTAAAACCATCCAATTTATACTAGAATGAAGACAAGCCAAAAGACATCACACTCAACATTTTGGCACAAACAGTCCATGCACAAGATTACCGTCTAAATATATTTGGCATTTTATCGAACAACTAATGAGCATAGAAAGCATAATTGCTAGGACTAGGATTACTGTATCGTTATTCAATGGATTTACCGTCAAAAAGGTCTATGACCATCAAGCATGGATAACAAAAGTTTGCACAATAAATAATTTCACATGCTTATACCATAATCCATGAAATTCTCTACAATAATCATTATAATAGAAGAAGACTAGGCAGATACAAAGTTCAGTTTTCATAAGAAAAACTGTCAGAGGAACCAGTTGACCCATGCTTCATTCTTAAAAATTTAGACTTAGCACACATCTTTACACACTCAGTGCTGTTGAAAACAAAACAAAATAAGGATAACACTAATCCAGAAACTAACAACTATAGATCAATGACTCATTCCACTTATCTCATAAACTCAAAAGGACTCAACATTTCAGAAATTAAATCAAACACAATATTTCAAGACAGCAGTAGTAACTTTTATTTCACAGATACCTAAACAAGTTAAAACTCAGATATCTGACAATTGTTGGTGTATGCCCTAGAGGCTAATACATTTTCTGTATTTGCATACATTCTATTATGCTATTTTATATATGAGGCATTTCATTTATTGTGTTCTTTTTTGATAAACATAATAAAGTCCTTAGATTAGTAAGTTTGATGCCATAGGACATCAAGTGGATGACTTGATCGTGAGATCCTTTTGGTTACAACACTATTCTTAAATGTCCCTAGTCAAGTATTATTGTTAATTAGGATAACAATAATACATTGAGACTAGTATGTGTAGAGACTGATGACCGCATCTCACGGGTCATGGATATGAGATATCAAGTCTTCACATTAGTACATATTAGAGTAATGATGTACTGGGCTGACCCACCATGAGAATGCTACATGGATCGTTACGTGAGTGTCATAAGCGATTCTCATAGTGACAATGGTGTTTGTGGTCCTTTGACCTGAAATGACTACGATTCCTACATGAGGAGTTGTGTGTTTTAATGCCATCAAACGTCATCTGTAACAAGGTGATTATAAAGTTGGTTATTGGACATACCGCAAATCATGCAGAGGGATGTGAGTGACCTAGATGGAATTTGTCACTCCTACATAACAGGAGCGATATCTTCGGGCCCCCTGATTGAGTGAGACTGCGAAATATTGATCTCATTTGTTGTTACAAAGTCTACTCGAGTATCAGGAAACGAATGATTGGACTATATAAGGGTGACACATTCCATGCCTTGTGTTCAATCTAGATATCTTGACAAATGGACTAAACGACACGGAAACATTGGTCACAGAAAGGTTATTTCAAATCACTGGCATTCTTATTACTTGGGTAGCAGCGACGTGTTGCTAGATACCACTCACTGCTTGTAATATTAAAATGAGATTTTAATATTACTGCCAACGTAATAAGAACTTGCAGGGTCACACACATAGAGCAGACTAAAATTAGAGCAATGGATCCAAGTTGGACTCGGATTCAAATATGGGCCAGACTCATAACAGATGGGTCTAGGGTTGCACAGCTTACCTTGCTGCTGCTCACACTCACTTAAGGCAGTTACTATTATAAATAGTACAGCTAATGGGGCTGCTTTGAGATACAATTTTGAACCCTAGCCGCACCTACAGAATAGTGAGTGAGAGGGCGACAGGTTTCTTCTCTTCTCTTCGCAGCTAGCACTGTGTGAGAGACGTGAGGCTCCTCTTTGCGGACGTTGGACGTTCGTGAGTCTGTTCGTGTGGATACCGCAGAGACATCGTTTCTATTACGGTGTTAGTGATTCACGCTTCAAGAGGTAAATCATTTAAAAACTTGGATTATGGCTTTTTCGCATGGATCCTCGGTGGGAATCCCTATTTTCCGCTGCGTGTTGTATCCGCAAAAATTCCCAACAACAATACAACCATAAACAGATAGCATCGGATTCACCACCATTACTAAAAAGAAAATACAATTAGGCAGGCATATTGATCAAGCAACTCAGCAACTCCCTGTGAAACAGATTCTAACAAGGGAAATGAGGGAATTAAAACTGCTACTTCTAGGACCATAGCAGAACCACATACGGATTCATCATCCATTATTAAGAGGGAATTAAGACTCATTTTTTATCAAATAGGTGGTGTGCAGCCAACACTTAACCATTAAAAATCACTATAAGATTATCCAAAATGGGAACTTAATAGCTGAACAGATAAGCAATTGAAAGATTAACTTTCATGGAAAAAAGAAACAACATGTTAGGACAACTATCAATATTAGGAAAACTCAAATTGGCCTAGGCATTTTAACAAACAGAGAGAAAGCAATGAAAAAAAGAAAACTAAGTCAAAGGGAAGAGCTTATACATCAGGCACCAAATTTAGGTTCCCCAAAAAATCAGCCCAGGAACAAAAGGTTCTAATTTATTCAAGATCTTCAATACAATAATGAAAAAAAATAACACAAGAAAGTAAAAACTAAAAATTACCGAATGAGAATCCTTCCAAATTGTTGTGAATAGAAGTTATTCTGATCAGCTCTACCTCTCTCAAATTTCCTAATACAAATTTTCTAAGACTCTTACTAAAAAGAACTTCTCCAACCCCCACCTTTTGATTTTCGTCCTTTATATTTATAGAGGAAAATTTTTCCTTTTGCAGGAGGGCTTCCTCGGGTTGTCTCATAGCTTCAAACGCAGAACCTGTATCATATGGAGAGGTTGCAGGGGTCGACGAAGCTTGGGTCTTATCCTGATTTCCCCTTTCGTGTTTCGTCTCTCTGCTCCATGTGTTATCTTTCTCTAAGCTCGATTGCCTTTCCTTCTTGTGTCGTGTGGTTCGCCCAAAATGCGGAGAGCTGAGCAGGACGTCAAGCCTTATGCGTGGCAGAGACTGAACCAGGCTTGGGTCTTTCCCTTTTCGTGTACACTCCCTCTGCTCCACACAGCTTCTCTCTCTCAATCCTGCTAGTCTACTCGCATATGGAATTCTCATGGGTTAATCTGTGTGCTGCACAAGCTAGGGCATGGAGAGGTTGCAGACCATGGGGCTAGACTTTCATGGACAGAGAGGGAGAGAGCAGTTGTAGGTAGGGGGAAGGGGGCTACTAGGTTTTGGAGGAAGAAGAGTAACGAAAATGCATTTGGGTCATGGGTGAATTCGAGTCATGGGGTGGATCCGGGTAGATAGTAAGCCCAATGGATCCAAGCCCCAAACCTTTCTCTTTTTTTTTTTTTTTTTTTTTGCATGTCTTATTTACTTTTATGTATTTTTTATA
Organism: Ormosia semicastrata; assembly: GCA_029884595.1. Taxonomy (NCBI): domain Eukaryota; kingdom Viridiplantae; phylum Streptophyta; class Magnoliopsida; order Fabales; family Fabaceae; genus Ormosia; species Ormosia semicastrata. Next base: position 46,718,431 of record JAQQTO010000053.1, on the reverse strand, counting down.
ATTTTTATTATCATTTATTTTTTTTTTTATAGAAGTAGAGTTAACTAATTTTTCTTATTGGTCATCCATAACTAATTTTTATTTTTTACTATTATTTTTGGTTCAGACAAAATTGGGTGTTCACAATTGCTCCTCTTTACTTGTTTCTTACTAGATACTAAGAATAACCATAGTTTTCCCTATTATTGTTATAAGAAATGAGTAAAGACGTGAACTTAAATTTTGTCTGGCAAAGCATGAGATGATGTGAATAGACAAGGCAAAGACATTGATTGAACACCAACAAGCTAAAACGTGGATTTACGAGTTGTCACAACATCGTTAATCCTACCAAGGTGAAACTCAGCATAAAGCCAGAGACGTCACTGCATTGTCAACAAGTTGTCACAACTCAGTTGACGTTTATTGAAAAAAAATGTCTTTTTTTTAATTGACCTTGGGTGACTTTATGATTGAAAATGATAAAAAAATGGTGGGCTTGGCCCGAAATTTAAAAGATAGCGGGCTTGACCCAAAATTTAAAAGACAATGGGCTTGGCCCGAAATTTAAAAGACGGTGGGCTTGGCCCTGAATCTAAAAGATAGTGGGCTTGGCCCAGAATTTAAAAGACAGTAGGCTTAGCCCAAAATTTAAAAGATAGTAGGCTTGACCCAAAATTTGAAAGACAATAGGCTTGGCCCAGAATTTAAAAGATAGTGGGCTTGGCTCATAATTTAAAAAACAGTGGGCTTGACCTAAAATTTAAAAGACAGTGGACTTGACCCAGAATTTAAAAGATAGTAGGCTTGGCCTAGAATTTGAAAGACAATGGGCTTGACCCAAAATTTAAAAGACAGTGGGTTTGGCCCAAAATTTAAAAGAATAGTGGGCTTGGCCCAAAATTTAAAAAGATAATGGGCTTGGCCTAAAATTTAAAAAGACTGTGGGTTTGGCCCGGAACTTAAAAGGATAGTGGGCTTGGCCTAGAATTTAAAAAAACAGTGAGCTTGACCCAGAATTTAAAAGAATAGTGGGTTTGGCCCAGAACTTAAAAGGATAATGAGCTTGGCCCAGAAAGATTTTTGTTTTGTTTTGTTGTTCTTTTACAGTGAAGCTTGGCGCAAAAGCCAGCGATGTCACTTTTCACAAGTTGTTGCAGCTTATGGAAAGATGTTGCAATGTTCATTCCTGCAACTTAAAATCTAAAGGTCAAATCAATAGATTGAAAAAACCTTTTTCTTGCATACCTGATGCTAATTGCTTCCTCGAAAAATTTTGTTCCATCGAACCCGGGCACAGGCTCTCGCAAACTAAGGCTTATCAACTTGTTTCAAGTTCATTGGGATCTTCGGACGTTGGGGTTACTTTACTTCTAAGTTTGCCCAGCAGACATACAGTTTCCCGCTCAACATTGCTGATTGCATTGGGAGCTTTTCTTGCCTCGTTTGAATCTTCTAATTCATTCTTGATCTAACTTGTTAGTTAGAGGATTGTCATTAAATTGTTAAATCAATGATACTGAATTTACATTCCCTCTTATCAAAGCATTTTGTAATAAACATGTGTGACTTCATGAATATCAAAGAAAGGAACATGATAAAGAAAGATGAAGAATAAAAGAGAAGAAAGGAAAGTCTTTTCATTGATTTGAATGTTCACAAGCACGTAAAGGCAAATAATACAAAAGGATGATACAAAGTCAAGGTGAAAAGCAATTGCCCCAGTTAGGATTCCTTTCTTCTCATTAGATAGGTCCTGATTCTCAAATGGATATTACAACCACCAGTGACACGAGCTCTCTTCCATCGATCACCACTTAAAATTGCCCCAGTTTTATCTTCCATCGCCACTTAAAATTGCCCCAGTTTTTTTTTTCTTTTATGCTGTCTGGGTGAGCCCTTCAGGTGATATCTCCTAGGAGAGCCATTGCCGACTTTAAACTTTTTACTTAATTTAGATGCCCTAACTTTTGCTTAGGCTGCCCTTACAGGTTTTCAACCTAACGGGCTATTTTTTTTCCTTTTTCTTTCTCTTTTTTAGGCATAGAACTTTTTGACTGTATCAGCATTTGTCGGTCTTGGTAATTCATTTCTGTCCATATCTGTTAAAATTAAAGCTCCTCCAGAGAATGTCTATCTAATGGTATATGGCCTTTCATAACTCGGTACCCATTTTCCTCGGGCGTCCTCTTGGTTTGAAAGTTTTTTCTTTAAAACCAAGTCACTTACTTAGAATTCCCTAGGGCATACCTTCTTGTTGCAAGCTCTTGCCATTCTTCTTTGGTATAGTTGCCCATGACAGATAGCTTTTAATCGCTTTTCTTCAATCATGTTTAACTGCTCATACCGAGTTTTTACCCATTCTGCTTCTTCTAACTCGGCTTCCATCAACACTCTTAAAGATAGGATTTCAACCTCTATGGGGGAAACCGCTTCTATACCATAGACCAAGGAGAATGGTGTTGCCCCAATGCTGGATCGGATATTGGTGCAGTAAGCGTGGAGAGCATAGGGGAGCATCTCATGCCATTCTCTGTAGTAGACCACCATTTTGGCTACTATCTTCTTGATGTTCTTGTTTGCTGCTTCTACTGCACCATTCATCTAGGGTCTGTAGGGAGCATAATTGTGATGCTTGATCCTAAACCTCTCACATAGACTTTTGATTTCTGCGCTATTGAGATTAGGGGCATTATTTGTGATAATCCTTTCTGGAATTTCATACCGACAAATGATGTTTACCCTCAAAAACTTAAGGACAACCTTTTGAGTGACTTTGGTGTAGGAAGCAGCCTCTACCCACTTGGTAAAATAATCAATTGATACCAGGATAAACTTATGGCCATTGGAAGCTTTTGGGTTTATTGGCCCAATAACATCGATTCCCTACATTGAAAAAGGCCAGGGTGCCACCATATTATGCAATGGGACGGGTGGTGCATTAATGCGGTCAGAGTATGCTTGACATTTATGACACTTTCGAACATATTCTATGCAATCAGTTTCCATAGTGGACCAGTAATAACCATATCGTAGGATTTGACGAGCCATCATGATACCGTTGGCATGTGTTCCACATATTCCTTCATGAACCTCTGTTAAGATGGTGAGAGCCTCCTTTGCTTCTATACATCTAAGGAGTATGCCATCATAGTTTCTTTCGTACAGTATTTCCCCATTAAAAAAGAAAGCCATGGAAAGCCGACAGATGCTCTTTTTGTCTGTCTCATTTGCCCTTAACGGGTATTCTCTGAACTTAATGTACTGCATGATATCATGGAACCATGGCTAACCATCTTCTTCTTCCTCAACATTAGAACAATAAACCGATTCACTTTCTGCCCTTATTCGAATGGGTTGCATATTAGCATGAATATTCAGATTAGTTATTACAGCCAAAGTGGCCAGAGCATTCGCGAATTGGTTCTTATCTTGAGTCAAGTGTGAAAAGGTGATCCCTTCAAACTTCTCGATTAACTGCATCAAATATTTCTGGTATGGAATTAACTTTGGGTCCTTAGTGCCATTCCCTGTTCACTTGATAAATTATCAGTGCTGAATCTTCATATACTTGTAGTTCTTTCACTCCCAATTCCATTGCAACCTTTAACCCTTGAGCACAAGCTTCATACTCTGCAACATTATTGGTGCAATCAAACTCTAACTTGATGGCTACTGGGTATTGCTTCCCACTTGGTGAGGTGACCACTGCACCTATGCCGCTCCCATACATATTGACTACTCCATTAAAAAACTTCTTCCATATGTCTTCTTCATCTGACTCTTCTTCTTCAACTGCTAAGACATCCCCATCAGGGAAATCAGACGTCACAAGTTGCTTGTAATTGAGTGGGTTCTCAGCTAAGTGATCTGCAATTACGCTTCCTTTGATAGATTTTTGAGTTATATGCTTTATGTCAAACTCGAAAAGAACCACTTGCCATTTGGAGACTCGTGTGGAGACATGAGGGCTTTCGAATATGTACTTTATCGAGTCCATTCTTGAGATAAGCCAAGTTTTATAGTACAACATGTACTGCCTCAACCTTATAGACGTACATGCCAGTGCACAACATGTTTTCTCGATTGCCATGCAGTGGGACTCACAGTCATTGAACTTCTTGCTCAAATAGTAGATGGCTTGTTTTTTTTTTTTCTTATTTCATTATGCTGCCCTAGCATTGCTCTCATGGATGTTTGCAATACTGTGAGGTATAATATCAAAGGATGACCAGGTTTAGGTGGCACCAAAATAGGAGGACTTTGCAAATAAGCTTTTATCTTCTCAAAAGCTTCCTGATAGTGTTCATCTCATTCTCCTGGTTGTTATTTCTTTAGTAACTTGAAGATTGGCTCGCAAGAGCTGGTCAGGTTAGCTATGAACCTAGCGATGTAATTCAGTCTCCCGAGAAAGCTTCTTACCTCCTTTTCAGTCTTGGGAGCAGGCATCTCTTGTATCACTTTGACTTTATCAGGGTCCACTTTAATTCCTTCCTTGCTAATGATAAAACTAAGCAATTTTCTAGTTAACGCACCAAAAACATATTTTGTCGGGTTCAGTCTCAACTTGTATTTTCTGAGTCTTTCAAATAACTTTTGCAACACTACCACATGATTTTCCCCTTCTTTGGACTTAGCAACTATATCATCCACGTATACCTCAATTTCTTTGTGCATCATATCGTGGAACAAAGCAACCATGGCACATTGATAAGTGGCCCCAACATTCTTCAATCCAAATGGTATGACTATGTAACAAAAGGTTCTCCATGACATGACAAATGTGGTCTTCTCTCTATCACTCGTGTCTATAGGAATCTGATTGTAACCAGAATACCCATTCATAAAAGAGAATCTATGACCTCTTGCTACATTATCAACAAGGACATCAATGTGAGGCAATGAGAAATTATCTTTAAGGCTAGCTTTATTCAAATCCCTATAGTCCACACACATCCTGACTTTTCCATCTTTCTTTGGAACAAGGACGATATTTGATACCCATTCTGGATGCCTTGATACTTCTAAAAATCCTACTTTTAATTGCTTGGTGACTTCCTCCTTGATCATTAAAGACATTTCAGGGTGCATTCTCCTCAATTTCTGCTTTTTTGCCTCAACATTGGGGTATAATGGAATTTTGTGGGAAGCTATGCTCGGATCCAGCCCTAGTATATCTCAATAAGACCAAGCAAATACATCCATGTAGTCTTTGAATAACTTGATCATGCTTTCACGTTCTGGGTTATCCACTAATCTTAACTCCTTTCTATCTTCATCTGAGTCATAGTTATCTATATCCATCATTGAATAGGAATCCCTCCTTGAGCTTTCAGGAATCCTTTCATGGGACAATGCCTCTACCAGACCCAAATCCCTGGAAGATTTATTTATGCCCGATTAGAAACAGAAAGAAAAAAAGGTAATTGGACAAGGCTAAGCAAAGGCGTAAATCAAAGATAGAAAAGAACTAAAGCAGTGAATCAACTGAGAAACACACAAGTTCATTACATTGAAACTTTGATGAAAGATAACATGAGCAGAGAATCATACTGGAAAAACACACAAGTTCATCACATTAAAGTTTCAACAAGAGTTAGCATAAATTCAGCATTACAAAAGTCTAAGATAACATCATGACTAAATAATTACTTTATGACAATCACATCCATTAACGCCTCAGATCGCCAATTGTTCAGAGGTTTCAAGTTGATAGAAAGCTGGATAACATGGTCTTCTCCGGAGTCTTCGTCTACATTGTTAATGATTGGCCGAACCTGATGATTGGAGGTTCTATTGATAACCTCGGCAGGGATGGGGAATATCTCCTTCAGATGAGGAATCGTCTTTTTCACTTCATTTTCCTTTTTTCCTTCATTAAGAACTAAATTGTGCTTCATCATGCCTTCCAAAGGTGCCTCATATCCCAGACCATATCTATTTTTGTTCTCTAGCATGGTGAACACAGACTTAGTTCCTTACAGCTGAATTCCTAAACTTTTCTGGCTTGGTAACCGTTATTGGTCATGATGGGAGTCACAATTTGATGAACATCTTTAGAGGACGACTCATCCTTCTTTGTCTTCAATTCCACCAACTAGAAACTGTGTAGGAAGTTTTTCACCTCCAGCTCTGTGTTTTCAACATAAGGCACTGAAGTAGGCTTCATCAGTAAGATTTCTTCCTCTCTTTGAATGGTAACCAGACATCCATTTTCAATTTATTTCAGGTATTGGTGTAGGGTCGAGGGAACAACACCAGCAGCATGGATCCATGGTCTTCCTAAAAGCATAGTATATGTAGGCTCAATATCCATTACTTGAAACAACACTTGGAAGCAGCTCGGGCCTATCTCAAGTGGAAGGGTCACTTCTCCCAAAATTCCTCTTTTCCTTCCATTGAAGGCTCGCACTATCATTTCTTGAGGCCTAAGGTCTTCTGCACTCATAGCCAGCTGGGACAAGGTTGTCCTCAGGAGGACGTTCAAGGCAAAACCCCCATCAATCAAAACCTTTGCGACTACATACCCCTAACATTTCAAAGTGATATGCAAAGTACGTGGGTTATTCCCTATAGAATGTACCACTTCTTCCTCCGAGAAGGGGATCATGTTGATGTGCCTTACTGGGTCTATCATGTTCACTAAGCTTTTTGGGATAACATCCGGCTTCATATAGGCTTCATTTAACACTCTCTGTAGTGCTTTGCCTTGAGGTTCAAAATTCATGATGAGTGACAATAGAGATATCTGAGCTGGAGTTTTTCTGAGCTATTCTACCACATTATACTCACTTTGCTTCATGATTTTTAGGAATTCTTCTTCATCATCTTCTTTTGTTTCTATAAAGCCTGCTTTTCCTTTCTCGGTCTTATCTTCTTGCCCATAGCACCTACTGCTTCTTGTGATCCCTCCTATGCCCACGACACTTGACACTGCTTGTGCGGGCTCTGCTATCTGAGCCATAGGAGTTGAGGCGATTTATCTTATATTACTTTGCATTTTTACCTTGACATCATACTTCCAAGGCACAACATGTGTATCACTATAGGGAAAATTTGTAGGCTTCTTTATCGCTATGACAACTTTTCGGGAATCTGGAACTTCACTAGTACGCTGGAGTTTGAGGACTAAACGCTCCACAATATCTATCTCTTTTGCGAACCTTCTTGCTTGAGTGACATCTATTACACCCAAAGCCATGAATCTTTGCACCCGAGCCTTAAACTCCTGATAACCCTCAATATCGTGCCCCTTCTCTATATGGTATTCACAATAAGCTTCAGTATCATATTCAAACCCTACATCACCCTAGGCTACTGAGGAACAATAGCCTGCTTGGACAAGACCTTGGAATATTAACTTCATAGGAGTCTTGACATCTGCTACATTTTGAAGTCCTTCATTCTCCTTTTCTAATACATTTACAATTCCCTTCCCATGATTTGGAATTGAGTTACTAGTAATGCTAGGTCCCTTCTCCTCTTCAAAGTCTAGCTTTTCACAGGAAATCAATCTCCTCACTATGGTTTTAAATACTCACAATCTTTGATTAAGTATCCTGGGTTATCCATATGGAACTTACAAGTTACGTTGGGATTGTACTAGGCTGGAAATGGGGACACCATAGGGCGAGAAGGAACACATGCAACCAAATGTGCATTGAACAACTGTTAAAACAAATCAGCATTAGAGATTGGAAACTTTAGAAAAGGGGGTAGATTCGACGGGGGTCAAGCATACCCTTGGTTTCCTAGATTTCGAGGTGCGAGAGGACGATTGGTATAGACGGGACGTGGTTAGGGAACATTGTTAACTTGGTAAGCTAGAAAAACGAGTGAAAGGGCTTGATAAGAAGGGTATGGTTATGGATTACGAGGAAAACATGAGTTTTGTTGATGCACATAACTGACTTCTGGTTCTTTCTTCCTTATTGGTGCCACTTTCTTAGGGAAATGGCTCTTTGTACTTCCAGCAGGTAATTTTCCTGCTTTTGCAAGATTCTCAATCCTTTCTCTAGCTGAAATTAGATCAGAAAAATCTTTGTAGGCAGCCTGCCATCAGCCCAATAAAAGGTGCTCCTAGGGTCCCCATAAAGTACGAGCTCATTTCTGATGGAGTCAATGGTGGTTGAACTTGGGCTGCTATCATTCTCCATCTTTGAGCGTATTGCTTGAAAGCTTCGTCTAGATGTTCTCGGGTAGGTGCGGTGTCGATATTGAATTGATATTGCTCTAAGAATAGACTTGTTAGATCATCCCAACAAGAAATCTTTGAATGGTCAAGTTGCATATACCATTCCAAAGCTGACCCGGTCAGGCTTTCATGAAAAAATTGATTAGGAACTTTTGATCCTATGACCAAATGGCCATTTTGGTGATATAAGTCTTCAGATGAAACTTTGGATTGGTGCTTCCATTATACTTTGAGAAGTCTGGTACTTTGAAGTCTTTGGGAATATTAACTTCAACCTCAGGGAACAGTTCATTGATTCCCACTAAGCCATACAGATTAGGGCTTTAAATGGCTTTAATTTGCTCTTACATCTTTCTAATTAATTCATCTTTTAATTTTTCTTTTTTTGAGTTACTATTCAGGAATATTTTTACTGGTTGTTTATGAGTGACTTCTACATTATTTTTCTCCCCTTCATGATTTTCGTTCATAGAATCACCCTCTTCATTCACATTATTGTTTGCATTTGCATTTAACCCAGTGCCGACAGATGTTCCATTTGTTGTTCTAAGGGTCTCAGTTAACTGTCTCAGTAAATCTTTGACCCTTGATTGTCCTTCTGCCATTGTATTGATTCTTTCTCTCATTTCATCCATCTCTTGACTTAAGTTTCTTTCTGAGTTTGACATCTCTTACAGCCTAGTTTGCGATCTAGTTCCATAGGCCTGGGTTTATGCAATCTACGTTTTTCGAGGACGAGCAATGGTTCAAAGTTTTTACCTGAAAATGGTAAAATTATTATTATTATTATTATTTTAGAAGATCAGTGATTGTGTTCATTATTTGTTAGAGGACTGTTAGTGGTTTTACACTAAGTAGATTTGAAATAAGTATCTTTGATCTTGTTTGTTGTGACTATTACCCAAAACATCTTGTTCAAAAGTATTAAGTCTCAAGTGAAATATGGGATAGAAAAAAATGAGTGCCGAAACAAGCATACTTCATTCATTCAACTGAAAAGATATGACAATACATTGCTTCTTAGATGAATACATCATGACCTAGCCAAAGAAAACTATTCCCTATCTGAATAGGCCTTAGCCATCTGTTTCATCTGCCCTATAAGGTTCTTACAGTACTCAATGAAATCACTGATTTTTACCAGTGTTTCAAAAGGATTGACCATCTGATCAGCTTTTTTCAAATGATATAGAGTATCCATAATTGCTGAATTAGCCAAACAAGCCAAATTTGCAAAGCGACTCATCCAAAAATGGACTTCCTCCTTCCATCCATCGATGTCCCATTTTTGTTGTTCCACCAGATCCATCAGTTTTTTCATATTTTCCTGTCCTTGTTGCAATGCTACCTCATATTTGTTAGTCATGGCAACCATTACCCAAGAGGGGGGTGAATTGGGTATAAAAACTTTTTCACAAATGCTCTTAAAAATAAACACAAATATTTAAGCTATTAAATAAAAGAAAAGAAATTGCGAGATGAAGAATAAAAGCGTTAAGAACAGCAAATAACTAAATGTGTAATAATATAAAATTACGTAAAATAAAGATTGCATAAAATAAAGAGATAAAGAGAAGAAGAGCAGGCACGATATTTATCCTGGTTCGACCACCAACCACTTGTGGTCTACGTCCAGTCCCCGAAGCACAGTTCGAGATTTTCCACTATATGTACAAGTTTCAATAGGTGCTTGCAACCGTTACATAAAAGAGCACTTTTCACACACAGGAAAACTCTACCCTTGTGCTAAAGTCTCACCATGTGAGGATACCTCACCCTTATACAAACTTTAGAGGGATACCTCACCCCCTTTACAAACCTTGAAGGATACCTCACCCTCAATACAGAAGAATAGAAATTATAGATGGATAGAAACTCTCACTCAGAGCAAACTATACAATTTGAAGTGCTAAGAGGCTCTCAAAGGATATCTCAAAGTTTTAGCAAAAAGAGCACAGAAAATAGGCGTAAAATATAAATCACATTTTTCAGAGCAAGCGCAAATTAAACAAATAGCTGGTGTATATCAGATGAGACCCACGATCTCTATTTATAGAACCAGATAGAAAATAGTCGTTGGGCGTAATTAAATCCGTAATTATTACTAGAATATGTCCGTTAGTTTCTATATTCGTATCTGTGCTTACCGTGTTTATTCGAATAAGCCTTTGGCTATTCGAATAACACGTTCTTTTAAAAAACGTTTCTGAAACTGGTTATTCGAATAACCTTCGTGTTATTCGAATAATGCTGCCATAAAAGCTTTCTTTAGAAAACTGGTTATTCGAATAAAGATAGTTTTATTCGAATAACATTTGTTAAAATAGACTTCTGGGAAAAGGGTCTATTCGAATAACTAATGAGTTATTCGAATAGCTGATGTGAAAACAAGTTATTTAGAAAACATTTATTCGAATAACAGGAGTGTTATTTGAATAACACTTTAAAACACAAATCCACGCTAAAGATCCAAAAAATAAAGCTTTATTCGAATAACTAATGAGTTATTCGAATAACTCGATTTGTAAAACAGTTATAAAAGCTTGAAAAACATCCCAGAAAGTTTATCAAAAACACCAAAACATTTTTAAGTTATTTTCAAGATCAAAACAGTTTTGGTATAAGTTTAAGAAAAATATTTTTGTTTTATCTTCATGCACTAGGAGATATCCAAAGAGATCCTCGAACAAAGAGACTCTAAGTCCTAAAGCTATCCTTAAAAGATCTTGGACTTAGTCTTCCCATCATGTGTGTTATCATCAAGACAAATCTTCAAAGACATATGCTTAGTCGCATTCTCCTTGTGTTGAGCTTAATAGATATCTATTGCTTTCTTGTTGCAAGCTCACCCTTAATATTTGGAGTATCCTGTAAAGTATTGCTCACTTAAACAAGCATAGTTAGTCCAAAAACATAATTTAATATCTTCATATGCATGAATCATAAATATATAGCTTTAGTTAGTTTAACATGCATATAAGACATTCATAGACACATCCAAATAAGATATTTATTAAATATTAATGGATATGCTCTATATAGAATACAACAAAGAGTATAAGCAAGATATTCCTTTTGTCTTGTATTTGTCATCATCAAAACTTAACATATAAAATCATTTGGGGCAAACTTATTTCCACAATCTCGCCCTTTTTGATGATGACAAATCACCAAAGAAAAATATATTGAGCAATATACAAGAATTGATATTTATGTAAGCATATCAAGCAATTGAGCACAAGAATATATTTTTTTTTCTAATTTTCTCTCCCCCTATTTGACATCAACAAAAAGGCTTAGGAAGGAAAGATAATAATTTTCTCTCTCCTTATAGATAAAACTCATGTTGTCAAAGAGATGAAACGATCATGCTTTCAAGATATATAAGATTATTCATGCAATGCTTGTCATATTTTTGTATGTCAACATTTTGCATATGATAACAATAAAACATTTTATGTAATCAACCAAGGATGTAAGGCAAGAGATATAAACAACTTAAGAGCTAGACTCCCCCTCAAAATATGCATATTATCAAAATAAAGCAAGGGCAAAGATATTTATTCTTAATCCAAAATTTTAAGACTTCTCCCCCTTTCAAAAAGAATTTTATAAGAGCACATTATATTTTCAAAAGCATTTTAGAAAGGTAGAGATATTTTATATAAAAAGTCATATATTCCTTGGAAGCATCTAGTAATTTAACATTAATTTATCAATAAATATCATACAATTTATAACATATAGAATACCATAAAAGTTAAGGGATAGAGATACTTATTGAGTCATATAAAGAGTGATGCTCCTTCTTTATTGGTCCTTTAACATTGAGCTTTCTTCCTTTGAATTCTACATTTCATTGCACTAGAAGAAAGTCTTCTTTATCTTCCTCTTCATTTGAATTCCATTCAGCTTTTCTCGTTTATGCTTGTATGTAAAAATCTGATGGCTATATTTGAAACACATAGAGAGACTTGCAAAGCTAACTTTAAAAATCCTCTAAAACATAGGTTAGTACCAAATATCATTTAATCTCATTTACAAGCATAAATTAGGTTGATATATAATTTAAAGCATGTATCACATTATCAACCATGCAATATTAGTTCTAACAAGAATGCATGAAGCACATATGCACTTGAATCCAGAAAAAAAATGTTTAAGCATTTTAAGGCATGATTCAAGTTTATTAAGAAATACATGATCAACATCAAAACTTATATAAGCATTTTGGGACAAACAAAGGATCATGTTAGGCATGTAATATCAAGTAAGGAATTTTAGTACTCACACATACCAAGAACAAAAAGTCCCTTATTGTAATGAAAGAATTGAAAAGCCATGGAGTCAGTAACTTTTGAAATTATTTACTTCTTATTTTCAAAATTTAACATATCAAGCAAGAAGACATGTAATATTTTACTTTTCAATCTCCAAGTAAGTATATAAGGCAATTAGGCATCAAAGAGAAGGGATTAGAATGACTTCTGAGAATGTGAATTTTCATATTTAAACAAAGAGAATTGATCACAAGCTTAATAACAAAGATATTACCATAGCATGTCATTCCAAGCAAAAATGTATGTATATCTAGCATGTTAGCATATGTAGAGATACTTTTAAGACATAATGCTAGAAAAGCACAACTTAAAACATGGTAAGACATAAAAATAAATTTCTACTTATCCAAGTATCACATGATATTCAATAATAGTTTGATATCACCAAAAGTGTATTCTTTGAGTTTTTGTAGATGACTCCCACTTTCACCAACTTCCAAGCTTCAAGCTTTCGTGAGGGAATAGAAATTTTTTGCACATCTTTTAAAAGTTGAGTCCTTTTAAGCTTTACTATCCTTAAGTTGAATAAATTCCATTTAAATGCTTGCTTGAGGTAGTTATCACCCTACAACACAATTCAAAGAATTTTCTTTGGTATCCATCAATTTTGGATCCATAGAGGTTAGTTATTATGTCAAACTTATAAAAAAATAAGCATTTAAAGTAATAAATAAGTTCACAATGGCAACAGATATTTCAATGATCAATCAAGCTAATTATATATAAGCATCAAAAGAATTTAACATGTATTAATGAAACGTAGCAGAACATATTATGTTTTATTCGAATAAAAAGTGTTTTATTCGAATAGAAGAAGATCTGGGTTTTATTCGAATAGAAGAGTAGGAAAAGCTGAGCATTGTGGCCTTTAACATATTTTATTCGAATAATCCTATGGGTTATTCGAATAGACAGAAAGCAAATGATCAAGACTGATTAACCAAGTCTCTGATTATTCGAATAATATGAGTTCTATTTGAATAGACAGAGAGCAAACGTAAACAACTGATAAAACGAGTTTCAGGTTATTCGAATAATCTAAAAAGTTATTCGAATAGACAGAGCATATTAAACATAGTTTTTAACACAGGAATCAATTTATTTGAATAAACTATGTTTTATTCGAATAAAGCTAATATGCAGCACATTATTTGACAAGCAGTAACGAGTTTTATTCGAATAAAAACCTTATAAACTGATAAAGAACCACAGAGATGCATACGTTCAAGAAATCAAAGCATATATACATATGTGATTTAAAGAGAGATAATCTTCAACAATAAAACATGCAATCATATATTGGATTGATCAAAAACTCAAGTTCAAGGATATTATTATTTCAAACAAGAAGTATATTTTCAGATTATAAGGCTAGAAAAGCATAAAAATTTCCACTTATCCGAAATTTGCAAGTCCAAACTTCACGTGGACAAGGATGAGAGCTTAAAAATTATTTCAGGTCTTTGTACTTGGAGCAGCCACTTTCAAGATGTCAAAGTTAGTTCTTGGCCTTCAAGCACACCTACAACACACTTCAATTTTTGACTTTTGGTACCCAAATTTTATTAAGTCCTTGTGTGTTAGTTTTCGAATATTAATCTATTATGCTCTCATAATGATTAATTTTTCATAGTATGTAAATTGAGCACAATAAATTAAATAATTAAATACCATTAAGTACATAGTTGATAGCATGCTTACTTTCATGATATATAGACAATTTTAAAGTATAGCAAACATACATAGTCATAGATTATCTTGTGATCAATAAATATACAAGACAGTGAGCAAAGGGTGTAACAGGAATATAATCATGTGCTATATTTAATATTCAATTTTTTTTATCAAGTACACATGATTCTATCCTCTACCTAAGGCCTACAAGGAATATACCTCATATTCATTATTATCATTTTTAAGTAAATATGCATAAGAGGTAAAAGCTTTTGATACCTTGGCCTTGGTAATCAAGGAAATACTTTTTCTTATCCGTTGCTTTTCTTTTGGAGTCTTGAACTTTGCAAGTTCTACATTTTGTACTTGAGAAGCTTTAGTTGAAGCCATCTTCGTTCTTTGACCAAAGTTTCTACCATTAGGCTTTAGAAGCATTCTCCTTGATGATTCCTTTTTATTTTGACCAATTTGTCCATCCTTTTGAGAAATATTCTGCATAATTGAAATACTAGGAGGACACTTTGGTACCCACTTCATTTTGGGTCCTTGAATATTAGTATTAGGGCCTTTAGGATTTTTAGGAACTCATATCATACAATTTCTCATATAAGGATTTCTTCTATAATTGCATAAATGAGAAATATGTCCTTGATGACCACAAAAATTGTAAATAATTGAATTTAATGATGGCTTGATCATTTGAATATCATTTTTGAAAAACTTAAGCTTTTTATTGTTATTATATTCTAAATTAATTTTGCCATAAGCCTTGGTTGAATTTTCACATGGAATAACACTAATTTTATTCTCATTAACAAGTATAGAATTTAAGCAATTACAATCATTAGCTTTGGCAAATTCGGAATATAAGTCCTCAACTTGATTTTCTAAATTAATGTATTTTTCATCAGAAGATGAGGTTTCATATTTCAAAGGCATTTCCTCATTAAGAAAAACATATTCATTTTTTAAAGTCTCAATTTCATTTTCAATAAAGGAAATGTTTTCCAAACACGATAAGTTTTTCTTTTCTAAATTCAATAAACCATCATACAATTCATTATATGCACATTGTAACTCATCATAAGAAGGACTATAATAAAGTTTAGAATTATTTACCTCAAGGTCCTTTTTAGCCATATAGGAAGTAGCCTCAATTTCTAGCACACTTGGCTCTTTAAGAGAATCACCTTCTTCTTCATCAATTTTATTTTGCTTTGCCTCTTCTTCAAATTGAGCACCATCGTCACCAAGAGACATTTGGCTTGCTTCAGTAGTTTGAACATCTCTTTGAGCATGCGTTTCATGACAGGCTTCTTTCAATGACTTTTGCTCTTCTTGCTTTCTATATGCAACTTTATGCACAAAATCATCATTAGTAAGATAAATAGCATTAAGAGCATCCCATATATCTTTAGCACAAGAACAATTTTTAATTTCAGCATAAATATCATCATTTAAACAACTTCTCAAAATTTGCATAGCTCTAATATTCAAAGAAAAATATTTTTTGTCAAAACTATTCCAAATTTGTTTTGATTTATAAGCAAATCCATTTAGCACAACATCCCATAAATCTAAATCAATTGATTGCATATAAAACTCTATTCTAGCTTTCCAATAAACAAAATGCACACCATCAAAGAATGGTGGTTTATCAATTTCAAAACCTTCCATTTTGAAAAACTTTCAAGGTTGCTAATAAACAAGGATCTTTAACTCTAAGCGATTAAGCTTTCACCAGAGCACGAAGCTCTGATACCACTTGTTAGTCATGGCAACCATTACCCAAGAGGGGGGGTGAATTGGGTATAAAAACTTTTTCACAAATGCTCTTAAAAATAAACACAAATATTTAAGTTATTAAATAAAAGAAAAGAAATTGCGAGATGAAGAATAAAAACGTTAAGAACAGCAAATAAATAAATGTGTAATAATATAAAATTACGTAAAATAAAAATTGCATAAAATAAAGAGATAAAGAGAAGAAGAGCAGGCACGATATTTATCCTGATTCGACCACCAACCACTTGTGGTCTACGTCCAGTCCCCGAAGCACAGTTCGAGATTTTCCACTATATGTACAAGCTTCAATAGGTGCTTGCAACCGTTACATAAAAGAGCACTTTTCACACACAGGGAAACTCTACCCTTGTGCTAAAGTCTCAGCCTGCAGGGATACCTCACCCTTATACAAATCTTAGAGGGATACCTCACCCCCTTTACAAACCTTGAAGGATACCTCACCCTCAATACAGAAGAATAGAAATTATAGATGGATAGAAACTCTCACTCAGAGCAAACTATACAATTTGAAGTGCTAAGAGGCTCTCAAAGGATATCTCAAAGTTTTAGCAAAAAGAGCACAGAAAATAGGCGTAAAATATAAATCACATTTTTCAGAGCAAGCGCAAATTAAACAAATAGCTGGTGTATATCAGATGAGACCCACGGTCTCTATTTATAGAACCAGATAGAAAATAGTCGTTGGGTGTAATTAAATCCGTGATTATTACGAGAATATGTCCGTTAGTTTCTATATTCATATCTGTGCTTACCATGTTTATTCGAATAAGCCTTTGGCTATTCGAATAACACGTTCTTTTAAAAAACGTTTCTGAAACTGGTTATTCGAATAACCTTTGTGTTATTCGAATAACGCTGCCATAAAAGCTTTCTTTAGAAAACTGGTTATTCGAATAAAGATAGTTTTATTCGAATAACATTTGTTAAAACAGACTTCTGGGAAAAGGGTCTATTCGAATAACTGATGAGTTATTCGAATAGCTGATGTGAAAAAAAGTTATTTAGAAAACATTTATTCGAATAACAGGAGTATTATTCGAATAACACTTTAAAACACAGTCACGCAGCATCCAAAAAAATAAAGCTTTATTCGAATAACTAATGACTTATTCGAATAACTCAGTTTGTAAAACAGTTATAAAAGCTTGAAAAACATCCCAGAAAGTTTATCAAAAACACCAAAACATTTTTAAGTTATTTTTAAGATCAAAACAATTTTGGTATAAGTTTAAGAAAAACATTTTTGTTTTATCTTCATGCACTAGGAGGTATCCAAAGAGATCCTCGAACAAAGAGACTCTAAGTCTTAAAGTTATCCTTAAAAGGTCTTGGACTTAGTCTTCCCATCATGTGTGTTATCATCAAGACAAATCTTCAAAGACATATGCTTAGTCGCATTCTCCTTGTGTTGAGCTTAATAGATATCTATTGCTTTCTTGTTGCAAACTCACCCTTAGTATTTGGAGTATCCTGTAAAGTATTGCTCACTTAAACAAGCATAGTTAGTCCAAAAACATAATTTAATAACTTCATATGCATGAATCATAAATATATAGCTTTAGTTAGTTTAACATGCATATAAGACATTCATAGACACATCCAAATAAGATATTTATTAAATATTAATGGATATGCTCTATATAAAATACAACAAAGAGTATAAGCAAGATATTCCTTTTGTCTTGTATTTGTCATCATCAAAACTTAACATATAAAATCATTTGGGGCAAACTTATTTTCACAATATTTTGTAACTATCTCTTTCATGTGGAGCTTCTTGTTTTTTTATCATATTTTCATATTGCTTAGGTGCCACTCCCATCTGCTGCCTCATTTCTTCTATCAGCCGCATAGCATTGCTCTGGGTTGCTTTGGCACTCTTGAGCTGCTCCCTAAGCTATTGGTTTTCAGCCATGGCCCTGTCCCTTTCTTACCTTCGGAGCCCTAATTCCTTGTTTGTTGCCCCCAGACACTGTTTGGTTTTTAGCATGTAATCATGTTCTACCTTCATTTTTTTATTAGCCCCTTCAAGAGTATGGTCCTTTTCAACATTTTCTCGCTTTAAGGCCGCACATGCCTGGCGGATCTCTCTCAACTCAGCTTCTATTTTTTTTTCTTTTTCCTCTTCCATTTTCACAAACCTTGCTTTTATTTCTTTTATCTGATCATTCTCAATCACGACCGAGGCTGAAGGTTCACCAACCATAGGGGTTGCCGGGGTCCTGAATGGTAACTTGATTTCTTGAACTCTGTCCTTAACCCATTGGCAATAATCCTCCTTGGCTGCACAACTTCTGACTCCCAGTTCTTTTCCTTTTTGGATGACTTTGTCCCAAGCACTTCGGACTCTCTGAAGTGATTCAGTGTTTTTCGTATCTATATAGTAAAGAACAAAAGAGGTTATTTAGGCTTCTGCAGGTGGCCCCATCATAGGATAACTGAGTTATCGCTGTGCCAAGGTTGGATTATAATTAATACATCCTCGTGTACCGATGAGAGGTACGTTTGGAAACCTTCCGCACTAGTAGATGATAGTTTCTACATCTTTCTATCGAGGATACCATCTTATCTGTTTTTCTTCCAACTTCGCCAAATGGTCCGCCCATTCGCGGCTGTTCTTGGTCTTCAACTGGTACATGTGAAAATCAACGATAGGGCACTCTGCTTTGTATGATCTGTTGAAAACATGAGCTGTGAGCCAAATATACAACACCGGCAAGCAGCAGAGGATTCTTTTACCATTCCTTTCATGACAAAAGTTCAGGGTAGAGTAAACATCTGCGAGAATGGCTGGGACAGGGTTGTCGGTGTGGAACTTGCAGGTGAGGAAAATATCGATTGCTGCATAATCCACATGGTCATCAATATTAGGGAACAAGACTGTGCTGTAAATGGTGAGGGCTAGCACATTTATGAAAGCACCCCAATCTTCGCTTTTGGATAATTGACGCATCTGTCCTTCAACGTATTCTCTTGAAAACCCTTTGGTTTCATTCCTATTCTGTTGCACACTTTGGAGGTCTCTTGTGAGCACTTTCAAAACGTTTGCTACAGTTTGGATGGATGCATAGTATTCCCTATAAAAGTATAGCTTTTTACCTTCCAATGACAAACTTAGGATCTGCTCGAATTCTTTGAGAGTGGGAGCTAGTTGGAAATCTTAAAAAGTGAAACATCTAAGAGGAGGGTCATAATACTGGGCCACTGTGGTGATCACTTCCACTTGCACATTCACCTCTAACAGATCCAGAACTTCTCCATACTTTGTTGCAAATGTCAAACGTTAAGTCTTCTTCAACATTCGTCCCATAACTACTAGGCTTTCAGTGTTAACTTTATTAGTCTTGAGTCGCAGAGTCTTTTTCAAGCTTGTATCCTTGTAATCTGATCCCATATTCCTTTTTATCAAAGATATTCACTGTTAAATCTCAATTGAGTTCTGACGGTTCTCTAACAAATCTGCCTCAGGAAGGACAAAAAGATTAGAGTATTGCAAAGAAAACATGGTGCAAGGATGCAAAGTATGATTTTTTTTTAAAGAATGCAATGATGGATAAATTTAAGGATAACGAAAAGGTACGCTCCCTTTGTGCCCTAAAGGATTGCCTTAAATTTGAGGAGATCTACCCTAAGGATCTATGAGTCTATCTAATTCGTGAGAACTTTCATTGGGTGGCTCTACTATTCTAAAGGCCTCTAGAGCTAAGTCTCATTTCAGAATGTTAACCACAAATAGTGGGTAAACAACTAGGTGCGGGACATTCATGAAAAAGGTACACTCTAGATGAGGTTTTCACGATAACCAAACAGGATGTACATCTAAAATGGCTATCACTACACAACCTCTACCAAACTTAAGCTTCACTCAGACCCGAGTATAGGGCCCCACTCGAATGTGTGTGATAAATAGGCTACTGGCCCATGAACACAAAAAAAAAAAAAATCCATCATAAATGGGCTACTGGCCTATGAACACAAAAAAAAGCAATAAAAAAAAGTAATTAAGTGGAAGACAACTACGTAAAAAAGGGTTTATATATCTATACTTTTAATTTAAAACTTGTCTTTACCCTTTTTTATTTTTATATACTTTTTTTAAAAAAAGTGAAATAACATTTGAAAAAGGGAAACAAAAAAGGCTTTTGCCTCTGAAAGAAAAAAACGAAAGAGGCTTTTGGAAAGAACTAACTTCATTTATGTATCACAAAAAGCAAAGATGAAATGAAGCAAATAGCTTAATCAGGTGATACAAAATTAAGTGATGGGTTATCATGCAAGACCACTTCGTTATCCAACTTGCCAGGTCCCATGCAAGATTTATCATTACTTAAAACCATCCAATTTATACTAGAATGAAGACAAGCCAAAAGACATCACACTCAACATTTTGGCACAAACAGTCCATGCACAAGATTTCTGTCTAAATATATTTGGCATTTTATCGAACAGCTAATGAGCATAGAAAGCATAATTTCTAGGACTAGGATTATTATATCGTCATTCAATGGAGTCACCGTCAAAAGGGTCTATGACCATCAAGCATGGATAACAAAGGTTTGCACAAGAAATAATTTCACATGCTTATACTATAATCCATGAAATTCTTTGCAATAATCATTATAATAGAAGAAGACTAGGCAGATACAAAGTTCAGTTTTCATAAGAAAAGTTGTCAGAGGAACTAGTTGACCCATGCTTCATTCTCAAAAATTTAGACTTAGCACACATCTTTATACACTCAGTGCTGTTGAAAACAAAACAAAATAAGGATAACACCAATCCAGAAACCAATAACTATAGATCAATGACTCATTCCACTTATCTCATAAACTCAAAAGGATTCAACATTTTAGAAATTAAATCAAACACAATACTTCAAGACAGCAGCAGTAACTTTCGTTTCACAGATACCTAAACAAGTTAAAACTCAGATATCTGACAATATAACCATAAACAGATAGCATCAGATTCACCGCCATTACTAAAAAGAAAATACAGTTAGGCAGGCATATTGATCAAGCAACTCAGCAACTCCTTGTGAAACAGATTGTAACAAAGGAAATGAGGGAATTAAAACTGCTACTTCTAGGACCATAGCAGAACCACATACGGATTCATCATCCATTATTAAGAGGGAATCAAGACTCATTTTTTATCAAACAGGTGGTGTGCAGCCAACACTTAACCATTAAAAATCACTATAAGATTATCTAAATGGGAACTTAACAGCTGAATAGATAAGCAATTGAAAGATTAACTTTCATGGAAAAAAGAAACAACATGTTAGGACAACTATCAACATTAGGAAAACTCAAATTAGCCTAGGCATTTTAACAAATAGAGAGAAGGCAACAAAAAAAAAGAAAACTAAGTCAAAGGGAAGAGCTTATACATCAGGCACCAAATTTAGGTTCCACATGAAATCAGCCCAGGAACAAAAGGTTCTAATTTATTCAAGATCTTCAATACAATAATGAAAAAAAATAACACAAGAAAATAAAAACTAAAAATTACCGAATGAGAATCCTTCCAAATTGTTGAGAATAGAAGTTATTCTGATCAGCTCTACCTCTCTCAAATTTCCTAATACAAATTTTCTAAGACTCTCACTAAAAAGAACTTCTCCAACCCCCATCTTTTGATTTTCGTCCTTTATATTTATAGAGGAAAATTTTTCCTTTTGTAGGAGGGCTTCCTCGAGTTATCTCGTAGCTTCAAACGCAGAACCTATATCATATGGAGAGGTTGCAGGGGTTGACAAAGCTTGGGTCTTATCCTGATTTCCTTTTTCGTGTTTCGTCTCTCTGCTCCATGTGTTATCTTTCTCCAAGCTCGATTGCCTTTCCTTCTCGTGTTGTGTGGTTCACCCAAAATGCAGAGAGCTGAGTAGGACATCGAGCCTTATGCGTGGCAGAGACTGAACCAGGCATGGGTCTTTCCTTTTTCGTGTACACTCCCTCTACTCCACACAGCTTCTCTCTCTCAATCCTGCTAGTCTACTCGCATATGGAATTCTCGTGGGTTAATCTGTGTGTTGCACAGGGTAGGGTATGGAGAGTTTGCAGACCATGGGGCTAGGCTTTCATGGACAGAGAGGGAGAGAGTAGCTATAAGTAGGGGGAAGGGGGCTGCTAGGTTTTGGAGGAAGAAGAGTAACGAAAATGCATTTAGGTCATGAGTGAATTCAGGTCATGGGGTGGATTTGGGTAGATAGTAAGCCCAATGGATCTAAGCCCCAAACCTCTCTCTTTTCCTTTTTTTTTTTTTGCATGTCTTATTTACTTTTATTTATTTTTATAACCTTTTATTATCATTTTTTTATAAACGCAGAGTTAACTAATTTTTCTTATTGGTCATCCATAACTATTTTTTATTTTTTACTATTATTTTTGGTCTGGACAAAATTGGGTGTTCACAATGTATATTCAACAATAATATACTTTCCATAACATGCCACAATTTTGGCTAAGGTAAGTGTCAGCATATTCTTAATTCACTCATGGATCCACAATAAATATTATTAAGTCCTTAAATTATACAGGTGCATTATGAAGTCATACCTAAGTTTCTACATTCTCTTTGATAAGTTTCACTTTTAGGAAAATTCCCTCACATAATTCATTTCAATCCTTATTGCGTTAACTGATTAAGTACATCACTAACTTTTGGACCTAATGCCATTAGAGATATTTAAATTGAGATGTTCAAAGTTCTTACTTATATTCATGGTCTTCCTTTAAATAAAATTATTCTAAGTATTATGACGCAATTCCATTTCGGGTCATTTTCATTTTATGAACCTCTAATTAATTCTAAAATATCTAATTAATTAAGTTCCTCTTTGATTTAGTGTTCCTTATGAAATTCTTTTCTAGGAGAATTCTTTTGATTATTTAGTCCCATATTTTAATTTTGTTTATATTCATTTAGAAAATTATTCTAGGTCTCACACATCCTTATTCACTTTCTTAAGTCCAAAATTTCCCTTTAGGTTATCAAATTGATTTCCTCCCATCTCATTGTCAACCACTTAATCGCTTGATTAATTAAATCTCAAAGTTGTGAAAAGTCACATGATTGAGCCCCAAATGGCTCTTGAGGCTGTGGCCTATCCCAAGTTAGGAACCCTAAATTTTTACTCACTTTATTACATATTATATTCTTAATGAATCATGTTCTCAACTAGTTACAATTTTTCACCAATAATACCCCATTTGGGGCTTGAAGCCGTGAGCCACTTAGGAGGGAACAAGGGTTATTTTGCTTCCATTTAAGTTTCCAATCCATACCAATCAAATCAAGAACACCAATGTACATATAAGATCAACCAAATAACTCAAAGAAATTAAAAACAATATGTAATCATAAAAATTATGCAAACAAAGAGAGTGACCCTAACTAGGGTTTCTCATAACCAATCACACAAACAAAGTTCCTTACTACCAATAGATATTGAGGAGGAGTATCTCCCTCTTACCTAGAGAAGAAGACAAGCAATGGAACTCCCTTGAAGCTCCAAGTGAAATTCGGATTCCACCCTTCAAGGAAACCCTAAGAACATCAAACTCACAAGAATCACAATCAAAGCTTGAAAAGGGCATCCATGATCACCATAGTGACCATGGATCATGAAAATGGGATGGAAAGATGATAAAGTTATGAATTTTTACCTCAAAGTCTCCAACTTTAAAGCTTGATGGAGAAAAATGAAAATGGTGGATTTTGGTGGTGGATACAAAAGAGAAGATGTTCTAGGTGATGAGAAATGATAGAAAATGAGGTTGGTTAAATGAAAAAGCTTGGATGACCAACAATGGTGGTTTTGACCGTGGAAGAGGAGGGAAAATGGAGAGGAAAAATTGAGTTTTTGAAGATGATCACCAAGGAGAAAAGCCTTAGGATGATGAGAGGATTCAAGAAATATGATTTATTGGAGCAAACAAAAATGGAGGGGTGATGGTGGTGGGTAGGTGGCCGGCGGTTTGGAGAGGAAGAGGAGAAGAGAGAAGTGAAGAGAAGAAAATGAGAGAAAAAGGGAGAAGAGAAATCTAGAGAAAGAAGTTGATAGGAGAAAAGATTATGACTTTTTGATTTTGAAATTAGTATAGGAAACTTAATTAATTGAAAGCACAATTTTGGACTCCAAGTAGAAGCATGCAGCCGTGTGGGAGTGTGAGGGGGGAGAGAGAAGATGAAGCTTCTTTGAGAAGCTTGGGAGCTTTTTCAATAAAGAGGATTTGATTAGACATAAAGGAGATTACTTTTAGATAAGATAATGTGATAAAGTAATTAAATAATAAGGTGGTTAGGATTTTACTACAAGCTATTGTCTAATGGATAATTATTATAGTGTACAAGGCTAGTATTAATTATCCATCAAATAATAGAGCGTACCACAAAATTTTATTTAATAGTGCGTACAGAGATTTTATTTATAAGATAAAATCTTAAAAAACATAAATCTCGTAAACTGTGTCCAACCTCGAGTTTAGTAAGATCCCTCGTCGACATGTCTACAGTTCAAAGTTTACCAGCCTCAAGGAAAACATTTCATTTTTCCGGCTCCGCTCAGTGCACACGCAAAACGAAGAATATACAAAAATATTCGACGTTTCCAGAAAAATCTAAATTTTTTTTTAAAATCACAAATATTAGAAAATGACTATTTGTCATGAAACAAATAATTTTCAGAGTGTTACACTGACTCTGCTCAATGTGTACATAAAATGAGGAATATATTAAAATATTCGACATTTTCAAAAAATTCTAGTAAAATTTCCAAAAATCACAATTATTGAAAAATGCCTATTCATCACGAAACAAACAATTTTCGGAGTATCACACTGACTCCAGTCGCCAACAATAAGACACGAACTCTTCCTCCACCTAGACATGGTGCTCACTGCCATCCCAATGCCATTGCGAAAACGCCACAAGCACATGGTGGTGGGTGGTGCAAACTATAGAGAATAGCCATTCACAGCTGCAACAGGCGCAGCGGTAGGACACAGCTCCTAGCGATAGCCTTTGGTTGTGGTGTTGCAGAGAACGAGTAGCTTATTGTCGTGTGGTGTGGCCGAGAAAAGAACAACCAGCTAAGGCAGTGAGCATACCACATAGATGCTGAGAAACATGGGAAGGGAGACCGAATGACAACAGCATTTCACTATTCTTTTAAAAATATATATATTAAAACTGTTCAAATAAAAGCCAAAATAATTTCCTTTTTGCTCTTCCTGAAATAGAGGTTCAATTTATATCCTTTATCAAAATTATTTGTAAAATTAAATAATTTTTTGAGTCTTGTCATTTATCAGGAATAATCATTTTTCATATATTTATCATTTATCATTTTTCATCAATCATCATATCTCATCATTCATCATTTATTAAAATGGTATAGAGGCAATATTCATCCTCAAAATACTTTACACTTGGTAGTAGTCTACTTTTAGGTTAGTGCACTTCAACATATTTGTAACAATCTTATCTTGTTATACAGAACTATTTTGAGTAACCCAGCCCACCTCTAGTGAGGGAATGTCCACCCTCAATTTAAAGGTATAGGTAGAGAGGGAATGTTCATCCTCAACTACTCTGATGGGGAGGGTATCATCATTCCTCACACTATCAATGATCTAGGATCACTTCAAGTAGAGAGAGAATGTCCATCCTTAACTACTTATCGTCTAGGGAAAACTCAGGTAAAGAGGGAAAGAATGTTCATCCTCAACCTCATTTACTATGGTAGAGAGGGAGTGTCGCGTCCTCTCATACCATTGTCCAATTCTTACCTTAGGTACAAGGATAATTTCCTAGATAATGGATTATCCTTGAAAATTAAATAGTATCTCTTTATTAAACATCTTGATCATCAAATTCATCACCCATGCAACAAAATGCTTTATTATATCATTTTTTGTATAAGCTAGAAGCACAAAGTCAATGTTCATCATGCACTAAGTGCAAACTATTCTCATTTCATAGTCTCATTGAATGTCCAATAAAGTCAATCATTATGCATGTTACAATTATGTAGTTACATCATTGGATTCTTTTACTTATAGTTTAACTCATGTTATACAACTTCAATCATAATCTCATTAAGTCAAGAACTCAATCTAAATACATTGAAAAATAAAGAAGTCTCTGTCCTTGGGCGATAAAGCACTCAAAACTTAAGTGCTTAGTTGCTTAATGCTGTGAGATTCTAGAGACGACCGATTAAGTGGTCAAAAGTTGGGCGACTAGACACCCAAGAAAAATTTCATTCTGCCACTGATCGATTAAGTGGTCAGTTTCGGCGCCTAAATTGACTGCTTAGGCGCCAAGTGGCATAATGCCCAAAATCTCTTCCTTTGAACTAATATCCCATTTCTACCTTCCTTACTCAATTCCAAAGAGTATTCTAAACCAGAATATAGTCTCAAGGTATATAAAACATATGTAATTCCTTCTCAACACCTCAAATACCCATTCTTGAAGTTACCAATACATGGATTTATTTGAACATACATAGATTCTAAATTCATAACTACACATATATTAGCCTTTTCTAGTATAAATTTTCAATTTTCTACCACTACAACTAACCAATGGTTTAGAATCAAGATAAGGAAAATAAAGACACCAATCTCATGTTCAAAGAAACACAAAGCCATACATGATTTTTAATTCACAATATCCTCATATGTACATAGTTATATATAAATTCCAAATCCTTTCATCATTTCTTTCATTTCAAATTCTTCATATAACTCTTGAAAAATCATAAGAGGTTAAGATGAAGAGAAAGAATCAAACAACCCCTACCTCAATCCTAGCTTGTGGATGCTTGGCTTCTTTTCCTTCCTTTCTTTTCTTCTTTCCCTTGCTTCTTCTATCTCTCTTGTGGTTGATGGCCTTCCACTCTTCCTTTTCCCTCCTTTCTTTTTCTCTTTTCGATAGCTAGTTTGTGAGAGAGAGAGAGTAAATAGAAATGAGATGGAAGAAAGAAAGTCAAGGAAGGATAAGAATAAGAGGGAGATGTGGTGGTGTGGAGGAGATAAGGATCTGCTCAGTGTGCACGTAAAATGAGAAATATATTAAAACATTCAACGTTTTCGAAAATATTCACAAAAAATTTCAAAAATTATAAATATTATAAAATGATGATTTATTATGAAATAGATAATTTTTGAGATATTACAAAGTGGTTTTAGATAATCTCCTTGTATGGAGTAGTCTAAGATAATTTGCAGTTGTGGAGTAGTCGAGGATAGACTTGTGTATGAGTGACAACCTCGTGTATGAGGATAAACTCGTGTATGAGTGGTAATATGGTGTATGAGTATTGAATTTAAACTCATCAATGAGTATTGGATATAAATTAGTGTATGGGTGATGGATATTAACTTGTGTATAAGAATATCCTAAATAGAAATTGTTATATTCCTCGTGAAGGAGATTACCAAAAATATAATAGATATAAATCATAGAGTTGATAAGAGAATATGTAATTGTTATTGAGATATTGAGTTAAAACTCATTTTTGATATGTTTATTATGTTTTATGTTATGATGATTGTTTATAAATTATTTAGTAATGATAATAATTAGATTTCTGTTTTAGGAAGAGAAATGACTTATTTTGACTTTTTGTCACCTTTCTATTTTATAACTTAATTTTTGAATTGATTTTTCCCAGAAACAGCTGGAGATATTACGATGACACTATTTTTAATAGAATTACTGAGACTTCTTAGAATTCTCACCCATGTTTTGTTGTATTTCCATAATATTCTTAAGAATGGAGTATGCAGCAAGCGGAAGAGAAGACTAGAATATAGAAGAGATAGTTTAATTCAAATTTTGATTAAAGCTTTGTATAATATCTGTATGAAGTTATACCTTAAAGGATTATCTTGTATATGTTGTAATATGAATTATAACTTTGTATAAATTTCCTTTCTTAGTATTATGTACATTATTTCACCCTCAACAAGTTCATATTTTCGTATATGTGATAGATATTCTTTTTACAAAATTTGCTATTAGTATAGAAGTAACGAATCAATCCTAATTACTAATGTGTAATTTAGACTGTACCATTAGTACTAGTATTGGAACGTTACACTTTATACTCATCATCCTCTTCATAGACACGGTTAGGGATTTTACACTTTATTTCCCTGATTTCCATGTTAGTAAAATAAGCCAACAATATATTCAATGGCTTTTCAATATAGGTCATCCTAACCCATTTTGTCGTGCTTTAGCCTTAGGCACCATTCTGAAGGTTCCTGGACTCCTCTATCCATAAGGTATACATCAACAATATCTTGATTGAATCTTTCAGTCTCTGTATTGGTTTCATCATTGGGCTATGGGGTAAGTAAATCATGTGTTGGGGCATGGGCAATGAACCTTACAATATCCCGAAGGTTCAGCAGCCTCCAATAATCAAGCCACCTAATACTCACCACCAATTTTAGTGGTGAGAAAGTTAGAAACTCAAATAGAATATAAGTGAGAATATTCAAACTAAGACTAGTAAAGCAAGTGAGAAAGTTCATCTATAAAGGATGTTGGTTAAGTAAAGAAACTTTCTCAGCTTACAGTGATTGTAACATAACTTATGAAAAACACTTCAAATTAAAACTCAAGAAGTTAAGTTCAAATTCTTTATAAATAAACTTAAAGTGCAAGAGACTGAGTCAAAGAGAACTTAACACAAGTATTTATACTGGTTTATCCCAAAACCATGTGGGCTACGTCCAATACCTAGTTATTTACTAGGATTTTCACTATGAATGAGTATTATTTGAACACTCAGCCTCTATAGGCTATTTACAAGTATTCTTTGCTTCCCAGCCTCTTCAGGCTAGACTTGAAATACACTTGTGACTTGCACAACCTACAAGCTCATTTACACACTTAAGGAATCAAGAGAAGTAAAATAGGTGTTTTAGAACTTGGGAGCTCTCGAAATCACTCATTGAGTGGATAAACACAGTAATACAAAGTTTAGAGAAACCTTACTAAATATTGGATTAAGTTCAAAGTAGGTAAGTAAAAATGAGAAAGTTCAAAAAGTATGTTCATTGTTCTATTCGTGCTTGATGCTTCTAACCTTCAAATCTTCAAGCTAAGATCCTTTTATAAGATTTAAAATATAGCTGTTGGAGCTCTGCAATGGTCCATTGTACTTGCTTCTGAAACTAGTCATTGGAGTTGTCCTTTTAGATAAATCAACTCAAAGGTACAATGTGTCAGTAAATGAGAACATTCATCTTGAACATTCTCACTTCCAACTTTTTCAGCTGACTTTCTCGGTTTCTAATAAGCTTCAATCTTCTTAGCTTCTTAACCAACTCCATTGGATGAACTTGCTTGGTATAGCTGGTAGATGATGTGCTCTTTTAAATGTGCTTTGATCTTTAAACTAGTTTTGGAAGACTGTTTGTTCATTATTGTTTTTGGAGTGAACTTTCTCATAACCTTGTCTTGGACAAACTTTTTCATGTTCTTTAGGAAGTTCTTTAACTTTTTTAGGCTTGGCAAGGAACTTTCTCATGTCTTTATAGCCATCTAGAATTAGAAATTTACAAGTCCTGCATATCACAACCTTAAAGAAAACTCCCAAAAATGTATTAATCAATTCAAAACACGTATAGTCATAAATCATAATTTTCAACATAGTTAGTTATCATCAAAACATAATATGAAATATTGACACATAAAAGCTTTAGAGCTTACAAAAATTGCTTGCTAAGTTGCATTGTTCTCCATTCCCTCAATTGAGGGTTGGGTTATGCACTAGGTATCAACGATTGATGTATTAGCATTTGACATTCTAGGAACAATAGTACCACTTTCCAATTGTGACATATGGATAGATACTACTATTTTAACAAGTCACGACCATGCTAATTTGCTTCTATTGAATTGTGCTAATCCATCGACGATTTGATTCCATATCTCAATTCGAGAAAGGGAAAAAATTCCTTATACGGATTATCTATTTTCACACAACATCTAGAGCGAAGATGTGCTATTGTTAAGAATGAATATGCATAGAAGTATGTATGCTGAATAAGAAACTACTTGTATTAAAGTAAAAAAAGAAGTAAAAACTTACAAAATACAAAGTTGAAGTTGAAAACAACACCTACATTCAAGCCAAAGAGATTGCTTTTGGAAAAATTCACCTTTAGACCAGATACAAGTTCAAAACTTCTTAAGATCGTTTTAATGCTCCACAAATTAACCCAAGAGGCCTCACACATCAAGATGGTATCGTCTGCAAATTCGAGAATAGAAAAAGATAACTCTTGGCTTACTTTGTACCCCTGAAAATAGCCCAGTTCAATAGCTTTTCTAATTAGTCCCGACAACCCCTCAGCTGCGATAAGAAAAAGGAAAGGGGCCAATGGGTCTCCTTGTCTAAGACCCTTCTTAACTTCAAAATCATCTGTGGGGCTTCCATTCACAATAACCAAAACTGAACTAGAAAAAATGCATGCCTTTATCCACCTTCTCCACTTAACACTAAACCCCAACCGCACCAACATGTAGTCCAAAAACTTCCAGCTAACCGAATCATATGCTTTTTCGAAATCAACCTTCAAAAGAAGACAACAATCTTTCCTCCTCTTTTGCCAAGTCAATAATCTCGTTAACAGTCAAAACCCCATCAAGAATTTACCTATTAGGAAGGAAAGCATATTGACAAGGTGAAATAACCTTTCCCAAAACTCTTTTCAATCTTGACGCCAACGACTTTGTAATTATTTTATATAAACAAACTTATAATGCCCGTCATTACTTATTATTATTATTTTTTATGATCAGATAGTTTTTAGACCAATTTATTCGTACCTTAACTAACTTATCTCCTTAGTTCTATTAAAAGCAAGTTATTCACACAGGACTTGGAATTCACCATAATATTCATAATATTCTTTATAGCATAAATCCATGTAATTTTAGCATATGTAGGAGGAAAGAAAATTATTTGTAGTCAAGGATGACTTGATTTGTTATAATTCTTTTATTGTTTTCATATCAACAATCAATTGAAATAATGCACAATATTTTTATCAATTTAACTTGAATAACACTCGTGTGCTGCACAAACTTTTTGAATGAACGAATTTACTGAAGTAAAACAATTCAATCTATCAATATTATTGAAGGAGCACCTTAAGTATCAAATATGTTTGGAAAAGATTAATTTTTCGAATAACTTTTTTTTTTTGAAAAAAAGCTACTTTGAGCATATTGTAAGATGTTTAAAAAAATAGGTAAAATTAATTATAATTCAAAGATTATTTATTTTACATAAAAATTGATTATAATCAAAAGCTTTCTTTTTTAGCATTTTGATTATAATAATTTTTATTATAATTAGAATTTAAGATCTTTACCAAGACTTTACTATATAAAAGAATCTTTTATATAATCCAAACAAAATATATTATCTTAAAATTACTTTTTTATAAACATATCTAAAAATAATATTAATTTTATCGTATTGATTATAAAGAAAATTGATTATATATATAATTAATTTTTGAAATAATATTCTTCTCACAGCTAATCGATTATGAAGGAACACCTCAAGTATCATATCCTTCTTGTATTTTCTTCATGGATATATATATTTATATGCAGTTATAATTAATGTCCTTTATATATATATATATATATATATATATATATATATATATATATATATATATTTTTTATTCTTGTGTTTATTTTTATTAATTTAATCTCATAATTTTTAATGATTTTATTTTATATATCAATTTGACTAAAAATGATGAGAAAACATTTTAAGAGATGAAAGCGTGAGTTATGAAGACTTCGAGACCTTAAAAAGTGATAAATTCCATAATTGGAGTTTTGCTTGTGATACTTGAGAAATAATGTCAAGAACACCTTCAAATTACAGCTGGAAGATCGTGAATTGATTTGAAGTGGGGTAGCATAAAAAGTGGGTGCTTTTTGGTACGTAATTAATCATATGGTTATTGCTTGTATATGCTACGAGCAACATGTAAAGTGGGCAGCTAATATTTAATAATATAAGACTACGTTTGATATCCCTGATAATATAAGATAATAAGATAAGGTCTGATAGTATAAATAAGTTGTTATGCTCTTATACTATCAAACATTTAGTACACATATTATAAATAACTTGATAGTATATGTAATTATCTACTATAGCTATACTATTCTTCATCTTCCTCACCATCACCTTCTGCTTCTCACCCTTCACCTACCCCTATGCGTTGACCACAACATGAACTCCCTATGCATGAAGCCATCTCTCCAACCTGCAGCAAAACCCAATTCCCCACGCTATGCGTGAACTACCTGCAAAAGTCTAGATCTGTGGTTGCAGATATGGACCGCAGTGGTTGTAAATCCAGCGATAACCATGGCCACCACCGTCTTCTTCCTCTTGAGAGTGAGTTGCCACCTTCTCATTGCAGAGGCAGAGGCACTGCCTCCTTCAACGGTGGGCTGCACGGATGAGCTGCACCGCCTCCTTCGACCATGGTGGTTGCAGATTCGACGATAACAGTTGTAGATCCGACCACGGTAGACCCCAACTTGCTTGGCCATGGATCTCGAGAATCACATTGTCGGTAGCCAGATTGGATGGATAAGGAGAGACTTGAGAGGGATGAAGTTGAGGGGTAGGCTGGTTCAGGTGGGTTGACAATGATTAAGACAGTGATGAGGACCACAAGTTGCAGGTTTGCAATAGAATGGTGTGGTGAGATTTGTAGGTGGCTTTGGGCATGGTGAGTCAGGGATGAAGAACAGCGGTTCTGGGCAGAGTGAGGCAGAGTGGTGGTGAGGAACGTGGTGGTGGGGGATGGTTTTCTGATCTTGATGGGTTTCAATTGTTGTGTTGTTTGATTTCTAGGTATGAAAGTGGAGGGTAGTGGTGGAAGAAAAATCCTATCAGGTTATATCAGGGGGTCATGGGGAGGATAATGTTATACTATTAGAGTGAGACAAAAAACTTTGATCAGATTTAACTATCCTATCAGGTGGACATACCAAACACTTAATAAATTCTGATATTATTAACTTATACTATCAGGTCCTCTTTATACGACACACCAAACAAAGCCTAAGATAAGATAAAAGTTAAAAGCCCATTATAAATGCTACCATAACCAATTAGGAATAGAAACATGCAAATAGCAACTAAAATCAGGCTTGAGCCCACGATTACTTGAACAATAACTTAACCTAAGTTGGTGTGATACATAAGCATATTATTTTATAAATTTGGAAGAGGAGAGCAGCGTGAAGACGAGGAGTAGGATTCTAGGAGGGGATGCAGAGATGAGCAGTTATCCACAGAGTAAGGTAAAGGGTAGAAGAGAACACATATAAAATGGGTTTTTTTCCCTTCTTCTTATAATGAGTTTGAATAAATTTTTTATGGTAATAGTTAATTTTATCATGAACTAAATTTTTTTTAGGGAGTTTTGATGTAACTTAAATTTATAAATATTTATATTTTTAAATTGATTTTTTTCATCTATGTAAAAATTTATTATTATTCTTAATTTGTTTTTGATTTGTATCTTAGAATCTGTTTTGGTACACATTTGAAAGGATTAGCAAGAAGATGGATGATTAAAGAAGACAATAGTGGATTCTTGAACTTGTGAGGTGTAAGTGGAATGGACTAGGGGACTCCGATCCTAATGGCTTGATACAGAAATGGTGAAGCATTCATGGCTTCCTATGAGAGTATAAGATAGGGTATCTTGTGAAACTTAGGATGCTTACGACATTCAGGACGCTCTCTCAGGGTTTCAATATCCTGGTCTCTCTATATGCCATGCAAAATTCATGCACGGTCTCTTATCAAGGTCCTCATCAGTAAGAGACAAAAGATATTTATTATTGAGATTGTGACATATTTACTTTATGGGGATTTGTAATATGAAATTTTAGGATACTAAGGATGTAGTGTTGTCATCCTATTAACTACTTTGATTTATGTCAGAAGGCCAAGTGTCACTTTTTCAGGAGAATCTTTGTTCTTTTTTGTGATATTTATTTAAGGATATTCAGGTTAGGGTGGACAAGAGCATCCTTCTTGTTTCAGCATCCTAGCATCACGAGACGTGTGTCGCCCATCTAATGGTTGCCATGGAAGCTCTAGATCTCTAGGCCTGATATGCCTCTAGGAGTTTTCCTTCACCCAAAGCTTACCATCCACATAAGGGTCAGAGTTCCCAGGTCTTTAAGCATTTCATGCTTCAGTCAAGGCGTCATCCTCTGCGCCCTGATTAATGCATGTCAGATTTTCCTTCTTTTCCTCTCTTGCCATTCTAGTCTTATTTCAACTACCTAGTTCCAAAGGAACTAGGACCAAAATAGAATTACACCAGAAGGAAAATTCTATGATTTGACATAAGTAATAAATTCCATAAGTATATAATCGGAACGAGAGTAAAAATTTGCCTTGCAGGGGATTGAGTTGGTTAATCATAGATCTCAATGAATTGATTAATTTTTATTATTGTTATTGAGAAATAAGTAATAAGTGTTCTTCAAGATGTTTAGTACGACTCAAAAGAGAATATTAAATAATTTAAAATTAATACCCTTTGTATGAGATAATTAAAATTAGACTATCAATCAATTAAGTTAAATAAGATTAATTCACATGAAATCAAAATACTCTAAGTTAATTGATATTACTTTGTCTCCTGTTAATTTCTGGCTCATTTAAATTTAATTCATTAGTTTTAATTTGATTAAAATTTCTTTTGACATTTTAAATAATAATAGAGTTATTATAATTTTTATAATTAGTAAACATTTTCTAAGGAAACAATATCTTATTCATTACTTTATTACTTGATCAATTTTGAACACTTACGAATTTCCTGTCAATAAGTGGAGACTAAATCCCATTCAATCAATTTTATTATAGTTTGATTATTGTTATATCTTTAGTTTTAAGTTTTCTCTCTCATGTTTGTCAAATATTGATTGTATTTATGTCTTTTCATAAGATTATTAAATTTTATATATTTGGCCTAATTTCTCTCTAGTTTAGGATATTTTTCTCTTATACTTATAAATTATTATATTTATGTATTTTCATATTAAGAATATAAATTTTCTCCAACACGCTTGTTAATTTTCCCTCCCTTATTAGGTCCCTTAGGGGCCTTGTATTACCGATAAAACAATTTATTTATAGAGATTTGTTCTATTTTTAAGTCTATTTTCTCAAATTTTTATAAAATATTTTCTCAAATTTAGCATATGTTAATTATTTTTATTTTCTATATTAAGAATCTCAATTATATTAATTGACTCATGCTACCATCTTAAAGTGTCACGTGACATTTTTCTCATTCAAGGCTTTTTATCATCTACTAACAAGAAATTTTTGAATTCGAATCTAAATCATACAGTTATTATGAATAAAAAGTCAGGCAGGTAAATCTTTGCACTATCTCTTTATATATTATTATGTATAAATATAGATTGATGGTGTTTCAATATTAATTTAAGCTATCATCTCATCTAAGACTTACTTTTAATACAAGATTTGGCGCGCCTAGCATTTTTTTTTCTTTTTTACAATGAACTATAAATTCATTCGATCAAAAGAGTTCAGTGACATTTATAATTTTAGTAAAA
Organism: Ormosia semicastrata; assembly: GCA_029884595.1. NCBI lineage: Eukaryota > Viridiplantae > Streptophyta > Magnoliopsida > Fabales > Fabaceae > Ormosia > Ormosia semicastrata. The sequence goes on along the minus strand of JAQQTO010000053.1, from coordinate 46,682,758 downwards.
TCAATAAATCTATTAAAAAAAAGAAAATAAATATAATTTTCACTCAAAACAAACTCATAATCTATAGTTTTACTTTTGATCCGTAAACTATTGATGACGACACATTTTTTATTGTGGAGATTGACACATAATATTATGTCGTATGAAAAAGTATCACATCCTTTATTTTAATAGATCTAAAGGTCATGGCCAAAACTTGAAACGGACTTAAGAAAACTAAAATTAAAAATTTTAGATCTATCATAATATGAAACAAATTTGAGAAACTCAAAATCAAATTCTTCAGATCTTTCCCAAAGGTAACAGATCTAAAAGATTTAAATATTTTTATTGGAGAAAACACTAGAAAAAAAATTGAAAAGAAAACAAAGAGGGTTGTCGCCAAAGGATTGGAGCGGTAACTCCTTTTAAACAAACACCTAAAATAAGAGACCAAAGCACCACAAAAGGGAGAAAAAAACACTACAAGAAAAAGTGAATTAGGGTCGGCTTAGTGTCTTGATTTGGCAATTTATCCATATCAATTTTTTCAAATTTTTAATTTTTTCAAATTTTTTACAATAAATTTATCCGGAACCTTTAGATATGTGATCTTTTGGATAAATCTAAAGAGTCTGGCTTTGAATTTCTCTTATTTGTATAATGTTATGGTAGATATACAAAATTTAGCTTTAATTATCTCAGATTAGTTGCATGTCTTGACCTTAAGGAGTAGTAAGAGTTTTAGATCTACTGAGATAAGAGACATGATACTCTATTCAAACAACAACATGCTATGTCTCAATCTCCATAAAGAAAGATGTGTCGTCATCGATAGTTTATGGACCAAGAGCAAAGCTACAAATCATTGATTAGTTTTGGGTAAGATTGTCTCTATTTTCTTCTCTTAATAGGTCTATTATTTTTTACTAGTATTGTAAGTGTTGCTAGACTTTTATTTTAATAAAATTTTATTTTATTGTTAAAAAAACCTACCTTTTTCATTTTCTTTGTTTCTCCTTCTTGCCATTCATCAAATACACCTTACAATGTTTCTAAGAGAGTTATTACGATACCCTCGTGATATAGTTTTCAAGAATAATTGTCAAATATTTATTGACTGCTAATTTTATAATAAAATATTTGAAAAATTATTAAATATAACTCTCAGCTAATAATATACTTGAGAACTCATTTTAAATAATATTAAGTTTTGTCTTCTCCGGTTGTTTTGCATCTTCTTATTATTAGTATTTAAGTTTTTTTTTCTAATTGACTTTGAGTCTTGAGATTGGAAAACTTGTTTATTGTTCATAATTGAGTTTTAAAACTATTAGCATTATTAATTATGTGTGTTTCTTTCTAGCGTGGTTTCTCTTAGTTTTCTCCTTTTCTTTTGCTTTGGATGGTTGTTCCACCCTGTTGTTAACAAAAAACAAATTGTGTTTTCATATATTTTTTGTAAAAATTTATTATAGCCACTATCTTCCTTGTAGTGATCATTTCACGGCCCATAATGTCACTATAGCATTTTTGAAGGTGCACGCTTGTTTCCGTCATATTTTGATAATCTAATTGATGGTATGATTTTAGATTCTCAATTCGGGAAAGAGAATAGCTTTTTCTTATGGGTTTTCTGTTTTCAAACAGTGTCTAGATTTGTGAATGTAAATGTCGATTTGACGAAATGTAAAATGCCATTAACATGTATAAAAAATAGTAATTTGATTTAATTAAAAGTAAGGAGTACAACTTACAAAGTTGTAAGAGTTACAGTAACAACAAAACAAAAAATAATAAAATGAACTAAAGAACTAAACAAAAAGAAAGAAAAAGTTTCTGGAAATATAATGGCGCTTAAGGTAGGGGTGATCACAGGTCGGGTCGGGTCGGGTTTGGGGAGGAAAAAATCCAAACCAATTAGGTAAGTTTGGGTCGGTTTGGGTCGAGTTTGCGATTTTTTTTCGAGTGACCCGAACCAAACTAACTCGATTGTAATCGAGTTAGTTCGGGTTGGTTAATCGGGTTGGTCGGGTTACCGGGTCGGGTTATGAAAATTGAATAAAATAATGATTGAATTTAAGCAAAACGACGCCATTTCATAGGTCATCGGGTCGGTCACTTAAACCCGTAATCTGAACCAATAAGAGATCGCGTTTAATCGGGTTGACCCGAACTGACTCGAATATCCGAACCAACCTGGATATTTGTAATCGGGTCGGATCGAGTCGATCGGGTTCTCAGGTCGTTGGTTCGAGTTGATCACCCCTAGCTTAAGGGACTCTCTTCCTGCTATGTGTGTGAGGAGTCACGAGTATCTAGCCCTGTTTCCTTCTTCAAACATGCTATTTATGTTTCGTTTAGCTTTCATCACTCCCACTTCCTTTTGAAATTTAAAAGTTCTATGATTTAGGCGCCTTCACAGTTATCAATCTTCATTTTCAAGATTAACTTCCATATTTCCTCTTTTATAATGTGCATTCAATGGTTACATGTAGTTTCAGACGGTTTATTGAGATTCTAGGTGGTTGGCAGCCTTTGCTTTAATTGACGTGGATCCAGACTTATGTCGACTCCTCCCTTAGTGTTGACTTTGTTTTCCTGCATCGAGCTTCTTCCTGATGTCGACTCCCTTCTTTGGTCATGTGTTTCTTTTGCTTATTATTTCATTTTTGTGAGTCTTTACCCCCTTTTTCTATGCTACTAAAAATTTCAAAATACCCCAAACATGTCCCTCACAAGTGTTGCCTTTGATCCAGCTTACTTCAAAAGGCTACACTTGTTATCACTCAATTAGCTATATGCAGGGTATCACCTATATGAACTAAATCCTATAATGTCATTAATTGTTGCCTTTGCCTTCTACCAATGGCCATTTTGGATTTAAACTATAAATAGAGGCTTTTTTTTATAGTTTCAAACATAGCTTACAAAAAGACTTTTCATCTTTCTACAAACTCTTCATGGGCATTTTAACTATTTCTCATATTTTCATCCACCTAGAAAACTCTGTCATCTGAATTATATTAAAATGATTTGTAAACATTTCCTTGAAGACCTGTTTATCATCCAAGGTTCTTCATTAACATTAGTCTGACACCATGCTTTACTACTTTGAACTTTTCCAAAGCTTAGCTTTTATCCAAGGTTTTTCGTTAACATCGATTCACCCTACTTTATCCCCTCCTTGACTAGATTGAATCAAGGTCGGTGAATGCTGCATTTAGAGGATGAGAGAAATTAATAGCAAACCATGGATGGTTCCCTTGGGTGAATTGACTCTTCTATATTTTTTGCCCTTAGGCTGACTTAACATAAGGTTCATGACTCTACATTCAAAGGATGGTCAGCTATCAAGTTCCCCCATTCTTTTGAATGCAATGTCTTCACCTCTTATTACTTTCGGTGTAACATCCTAATACTGATACCCTAGTATATTTGACACATATGGATAAACAACATCAGTCATGCTACTTCTAACTTAATCTTTAACTAATCCATAATATTTAAATAAATAATTATGGAGAGCCATATCTAAAAGTCATACATATAAGTATTATACATATAACTTTTTACATCTTTAAAGCAAATATAAATTAAATTACATAAGCTTTGAACTGAAAACATAAAAACTATAATGCACTGGTTCTTTTTTTTCCTTCATCTTCTTACCCTCTTGTAGGACCTTAACCTGAATTTACATGAAAACACAACGGGGTGAGAAATAAAATTCTTAGTGTGAGTAACCAATACCAGTACTAAAGTATTTATACTGAATAAATGTCCTTTGAAAACTAAATATACTATACTAAATTTTATGGTCTAGTTATTCATTATCGTGGTATAAGTACTATACAAATATCACATTATAATGAATAACACTATCAACATTGAATTAACCGTTGCACTAGGTAAGTGAGACTATACTCACTACCACTAGAACATTCACATTCTAATTTTATGTAAACATTCATCTAACAACTATATAATCCTTCACTAAGCTCATACATATAGCTTAACTATTTCTAGGAACTAAATTCCTTCATCTGGTATATTACTTACTTATCCTTAGCCTGACATAGGATAAGCTCATCCTTAGCCTAGCATAGGACAATCTCATCCATAGCCTAGCGTAGGACTTAACTTATCACAACTCCACTTTAGCAAAGTGCTTTTTTCACTCTTTTGCTAGGACAAGGGGGCTTGGATCACTCCCTTAGTTAGGAATCATGAATAACTATGGTTCAAACTTAATTAATAAGGGATCCATGTTTTACTAGCCTTAACTTTAATAAATAAATGAACCAAGTCTTGCTAGGGTTCAACCTCATCAAGGGAACCAAGTCTTGCTAGGGTTCAACCCATAGGGGAGCCAACTCTAGGTTTAATCCATAGGGGAGCCATCTCTAGGTTCAACCCATAGGGGAGCCAACTCTAGGTTCAACCCATAGAGGAGTTGTAACATCCTGAATTTAATAATTATAATATAACCAACGTATACTATAGTAATTAGATTCAGAATTGCTACTTCTACTACTAAACATTCAAATATAACAAGGCCATGTATATATAGAAAATATGAGTCACGAATGAATATATTCATTATATAACAATAACATTTTTCATAAATACAAAACATATATCTTTTTGAAAGAAACAACTTAGCTACACTAGCTAAGCACTCCCAGCTCTTGCTTGTCTTCACTTTCCATAAGACTTCTTCTTTGGAATCATCATGGAAACGCACACAAGGGGTGAGAATCATGCATTCTTAATAGATGAAAATCATAAACCATGCCATTACAATCATTCCAACCATTTCGGGGAAAAAACATGTTTGTAAACTCAAACTGCATCCATAGCAAGCTAGAAAGGTGACAAAAGCTAAAACCTAGTCCTTTCTCTTCCTGAAATAGATTCTCATTTTATAAGTTTGTATAAAAACTCGTTTACTACAAACAGTCTTCTAGAAATTGCCACGCTCACAAAAATATTGTCTCTTTCTCAAAGATACCAAAGCATCGCTTCCATCGCAGAGACACAACAACAATGCCTCCATCTCAGAGATATGTACCCAGATAATATACTCAATTATCATATAAACATTCCAGTGATAAAAGTAAACAACATCTCCATCTCAAAGACACAAACACAATATCTCCATCTCAGAGACACTCAATTGTCTATACAACTACAATGCATGAATATGTCATGATAGCAACCGCCCATACAATTGTCATGCTATGCCAAATTATGTCTAGTGTTTATCCCTATATAGTAACCTAAATATTTAATGCATAATGTATGATATCATTTACAAGACCCAGTTCCATGGCAGTGTTATGAGATGCATGAGCCTTGAACAAAACAAAGGAACCCGGTTCCATAAGCTTTGAACAAGCATTGGAAACCCAGTTCCAGTTATTCCCCGGGGTGTGAGGGAAAGACCATCCTCAACTCATTACTATGATTTGGGAGGTATGTTACCTCTTCGCTTATAATCATGTATGATCACCTTTTCCGGGTAGTGAAGTCTCATCAACTACACGGTCTTCAGCAACAATGACCTTTGTGATAGGAAGGATTGACTACCTTCTCATTCAAAATCACATTAGATCATCCACAACAATCATTGTGATAGGAAGGATTGATTACCTTCTCATTCAAAATCACATTATGATCATCAACAATGAGAGCTAAACCTCATCAACATAGCTATGGAACAACAATAATGCTAATTACTACAATAACTAGCATGTCAATTGATTTACATTCCTAACTACTAATATGAAATACAATGATGTTAAATACCACAATAATTAACATACCAATTGATTTACTTTCAACATACAACCACTTCATTAAATACCCCTAATAGAGTCTCCAGACTAAAAATAAGCATAAATGAAGAAACTACACTAATGGAAGACTCCAAGGCAAAACACACAACATCTAGTTGTCGTCTGGCATTCACGTCGCGGTGTTGCCTTGTGCCACTTCGTGGCGCCCAACCCTCAGGTTTAAGTAATAGCAGGAAAATGCCACCAACATCACGACATCTTGGTGTCACGTTGCGACGCGCACCCCTGTTCTTCAACACGTCGCGGCACTCAAAGTACCACTTCATAACGCCCATCTCTCGGATCCCAAATTTTAGGTGTGGATCACACTCACGTCGCGACGTTCTACACCTTATGTCGCGGCACCAACTGCAGAACTTGCATTCTGCAGAATTCTGCAGATACGAGTACTGTTCCATTGGAACTAAATCCTCTTCCAATCACTTAAAACTCGATTTCAAGTGATTTTCAACCTCTAACAAGGTCCAACTACACATAGCAACACTTAAACCATTTCAATTTTACTCAAAAATCAAAGATCATGGAAAATCCCCTACCTAAAACCTAAAACCCCAACTTTGATCTCAAAGGGGATTAAAGACTTTCAAAGGCTGGAGGTTCCATTTCCACATACCCAATAATTCAGAAACAAATCATCCTCGAATTTTCTAACAAGATTTAAGCTAGAAACACCAAAATGACACGCAAAAACCTAATTTTCCTATCATGCCAACACTTATGAACAAGATAAAAAAAATAGGAAGATGAGTCAAAAATAAGGTTTTTCCCCCTACCTCAAGGTCTTAATGATGGCCAAGGATGGATCCAAGCTTTTCAATCCTTGTTTGCCTCTTGATTTCCCCTCTTTCTTCTTCTTCTTTCTCCTTCTTCACGATTCCTCTTTTCTCTTCTCTGTTTCTATTTTCCTTCACCCTCAGCCATAGGCAACTTATAAAGAGGAGCCAATTTTGGCTTTTCACATATAAGTATTAAAACCTCGATTTGCTAAGAACACACAAATTTCACTAAATCCGATTTCCTAGCTTCCAATAGATTCAAAATAAATCCTACAATTCATTAAAAATCCTATCTCACCATTTTCACATTTTTGCATATCTGCTAGGGTCAATCTGGTATTAAAACACACAACCAGTATGCCTAAAAATGTTAAACTAACTCCGATGAACCTCAAACTTTAATTGTAACATAGTTTACACATTTGTGATTTGGAAATAAACTCTCCATATTTATTCCTACTAACTAAGCAGTTTAAACCACTTTCGAAGCAAATAAAAGCTATATTTCACACATACTGTTACAACAATGTGACTAAATGTGCTCAGAAAGTCACAAAACTTCATAGGCATAACAAATTAGTGTTAGGCTACCTCCATAACCATATACAAGTCTATCATGCTTTCACGGGTATTACAGGAGCCATCTCTAGGTTCAACCCATAGGGGAGCCAACTCTAGGTTCAACCCATAAGGGAGCCAACTCTAGGTTCAACCCATAGGAAAACCATCTCTAGGTTGCTTAAGGTTCCCATTGCACCATCTCATCACATCTTGAGTGATATCTAATGCAACACTAGGTTACCTAAGGTGCTATGTTCTTACCTAGGGCAATCCTTCACTTTTGGATGCTCAAAGCCTAAGCTTTCTCATTCATTCTAGGTGAAAATTTCCTTCTTGAAAATATCCTCATTTGTGTCTTAACATACTTTAGGAAACATATGCTAACGATTTCATCTAATCAATAGCTTCAAAATATCAAAAAATGACATTTTTGAAGATTCTGGCCTCAGACATGGGCCATGTCTGATTACAAGGTCCCCCCTGTGTCTTCGGACACGGGCCGTGTCTGATTACACAGCCCCCCAGTGTCTTGCTCTATGAGCATTATTCACGAATTTCAACTGATAGAAAGGGACACCTCCACATGTCTTCGGACACGGGTCGTGTCTCTCAGCTAGAAGCAAATTTGCAGAATCGCGATACGGTTCCATGGTTCCAATCTTACTTACAATTATCTATAGTTGGTTTCTTAGTGATTTCTAACACCCATGTATGCCCCTAAACTTGTTGTAACTCAATTACAACCTATGGATTTACTTGTGCATAGATTTAGGTTTCAAAACACACTAACCCCAACCATTTATCAATTCCTCATCTATGACCCAACATGGTTTGGGTTGAGCCATAAATGACCTTCTAGCACTCATTGAGCTGAAACTAACCTCACTTAATCCTTGGAATCAAGAATCAAGCTAAGAACTAGGATTTGACTCTCCCAATCCCTTTTTCCATTCAAAATCCTAACCCCATTCAAAAGAACAAAGAGGGTAAAAGAATAGAAGTCCCCTACCTCTTGATTAGATGAAGATCTTGAAGCCTCTTGATCTTCTTGATCTTCCTTTGTTCTTCTCTTCCTCTCTTCCTCCTTTCTTTCTTCTCCTTTCTCCCTTTCTCTTCTTCGTTTCTTTCTTTCTCTATTTCTGTTGGGGCTTCATGAGAGAGTGGAGAGAAAATTAGGAGAAAAGGGTAAACTTGGAAACTTAAGTTTCAGGACTGAAACTTATATTTGCTAAGTATACTTGAATCATAGTAATTCGAGTTTTTCAACTTCCAATAATTTTAGAATAAATCTTGGGATTCATCAAAATTTTTGTTTCACATTTATCCTATTTTTTCATATATACTAGGGTTTAATCAGGCATTAAAAGCATAACTAGTATGCCTAAAAATACCAAATGAACTCTAATTGCTCTCAAATTTTAATTACATCATACTTAACTTATTTATGACCTAAAAACAAGTTATCCATACTTGTTTCCCTCAACTTGGCCTTTAAATCCATTTTCTGAGCCATTTTAGGCTACTTTTTAACTTCTAGGTTGCAACTAAGTGTTTAAACTAACTCAGTTTATCACAAAACTGAACTGATATATTAAGTAAGTATTAGGCTATCTTTGTAACTTGTTTACAAGTCTAACATGTTATTGAGGGTGTTACATTTCTCTCTTCCTTTTTAAAATTTTTGTCTTCAAAATTGTTTCCTTCTTACCCCAACTCTAGGTAAACTTATTGTATATGGGACTCCAGCTCCCAACTAGTTTCTTTAGTGCTAACTTCACCCTATACTATCTTTTGGAAAAAAAAAAGCACTTGGACTCCATTATGTCCTTCTCATTCTAGGTTACCAAAACATTATCCGAAGATCTTGGTACATCTTAGTAACTTCTAGACGGATGATATACCTTCTCTTGTGAGCTTCCTCTGGAATCTTTTCTTTGATGCTCGACTCTCTTAAAACACAAATTTTACCTCTAAATTTCGTCATTCCATCTTCAGTCATAACAACATCCTTTTGGGTTTCTAAGAGAATTTGCTCACTGGTGTCCCTTATAGCTTCATCCTTCTTATGAGTTTCTAAAATATGAGTCTTTAAGTCACTACTATGTCTACTCTGCTTACTATAAAATTATGTGGCATCATAGTTACTACGAGACTCAAATTTCTAAAACTCTCAAGAGGTTCACTCTCTTGGACCGTCATCGGGGACACATGTAGGATTTTCCTACCTAGTGCATCAGCCATTGCATTGGCTTTACCTGGATGATACTATAACTCAAAGTCATGATCTTTTCATCACAATTGTGTTTTGCTTAGCATTCCATCCATTGTCTCTGCCTCATGTGTAGTTTCTTCTAATCAAACAAGTGTTGCAAACTCGTATGATCACCAAACACCTCAAAGCCATCTACTACCTTAACTTGAACCATACTTATAAAGAGTTCTGTTTCTCTCTTAGGTGGTATTCGATTACTTTCATAGGAAACACCTTTGGATGACTTCTTATCACATATATATTTCTTAAGACATAGTTAACTTCCACATTCAAGGACAAAAAGGAGAATGAATCCTTAAGCCTCCTCTACTAAGGAGTTGTTCACTTATTTAACTCTCAAAATATGGACTCAAAAGAAATAGGCACAAAAGAATCATCAGATATAAACCTCAATGTCTAATCTGATTAATCCAAAACCATGTCTAGTCTAACATCCATGTTAAGGAAAGATAAACTGATAAGATCCATAAAGGAAATCTTACCTTCAACTTTGCACAACCATCCAAACTTACTAAGGAAGTGTGGCTAGCTTTCCTATTAGTGTAGACAAGGATAAAACATGGGAAAACTCAAGCATAGATAAATTTGATCCCTTTCTATACTCATATGAAATCAAGGAGTGAGAATACTCTTAAATCATATACTAAAACTTAGAGATCAGCTTTAACTATATTCTTATCTCATATGAGAGTGGAAGTCTGAGCCACCTCCGTACTACTTAGAGTATAAACTCTCACTTTAACTTGAACTTTAAGGTTAGGAACTACTCCCTGCTTCTGTGTACACTTATTTAAAAGTGTTCTGGTTAGTCATAAGTATAACATACTATCTGACTAACTTAACTAGGTCTGCCCCAATGTTAACTTCCACATCTATCACACTTTGATCCCTTCACTTTTACTTAAGCGCACTCATGTCTATGTAATAGTCTCCCTCTACTCCTAGGAGGCCATTAACATCTACTCAGGTATTGTCTGGCATTGGACATAGCGTTCAATTCCCACCTTCGATTTGTAGCCTTTCCCTAGGAATCAAACCTGTAACAAAGCCTTTTGTTCCACTCAAGGTGGACGCCTTTCACCATTTGAGCTACAGCTCAACTAGTCTTTTACCTTGGGGATGACTAGGTTTAGAAGCACACTTCATATACTTATCGTCCTCTCACTCCCTCTTGTGAGAACCTTGCAACTCTGTTCTACTTAAAGCTAACTATAGAGACCCTCAATTGTTCTCTTGAATAGCATTAAAAGAATCATTCTACTTTTTTCGATTAATTGAAAATAAGCTCCTCCTTGCCTATTTCGACTAATCAAAACTATGCTAATCGAAATAACTCTTAAAGTATACTCGATTAACCTTGAACTCTTGCCAAATGAATAACTCCCTTTGTCTACTCGGTTAGCTTAATATACCATTATGTAATGGCCTATTCGAATAGTTCTCCATCTATTCGATCATTTTTGAAAGTACATCATTTTGAACTACTGCTCGAAAGCTAACATCATATTTCGATTAACATCGAAATCTTACTTAATCGAATCATACTTAGTCTACCAGTTAAAGCTAGTCTATTTACCTGAACTGTGCTAATTGAATAGTTCTTTTAGTCTATTCAATTAGCCTTGAGGACCATGTTATTCGAAATTTGCCTACTTGCTAAACTTTGGCTCACTACTAAGATATTGTAATTTTGAATAACCGATGCCTCAAAAACTTGATACTATCTATTCTATTCGAACTACCACTTTGGTCTGATTCGAAAAGAATATTGCAGGAGGATAAACTGAAAATTTCCAGAACAATAACTTTCTTACTCTTTCACTTCTCTACTAATCCTTTATTCTAAAAGTATCCGATGACACCATAACTCACGTAGAAAAGGATTAGGAACTCAACTTCATTTATTCATGATTTTACTTCGAGTATCACGAAGAACTCAGTATTATCCATCCTTCGTCATTCTTCACAAACAAAGAATGATGAGTACAGAAAAACGAACACCATAACCCCTTAACTCTGAGTTCTATGGGTTGAAGTTCGATTCTGTAGCTTACTCTGTACTTATCACTTACTTATTCAAACTTAGCCACATACAAGGCTATTAACTTGCCACCTTTTCAGGTCTTAAGAACTCTATCTCCTTGGCATTTTACTCACCAAAACTCTCAGGTCATCTGAACAAACTTCAATTGTAAAGATTTTTCTCCATTTCTCTTAAGCCACTTCCACCTACTCCCAACGGGTCTTACTTACCCTTATAGAATGTAGGATTGACCTTTCTAAACTTTGACAAATTTAGGGAGTTTCAGTCTTTTACTACCATCGCTCTATACATTAACTGTACTAGTGGTACTAGTTTTTGAGATGAAATTACTTCCATCCCTTCTGAAACTTTGCTTGTGATAGTAATCTGTTTCCTCTTATAAGTTGCCATATCTCAGAACTTCTTCAGCTATTTTAGCTGAATCTTCACTAGAAGACTTCTCACTTCTCCTAGTTCGCCTTGATGAAGTAATAGCTCCCCAATCACACTAAGTGTAACGGTAACCATTAACACTCCAACCTAAGGCTTGTCATGTAATCCTATCCATATACCTTTCATATAGGACAAGAAATGCACAATACTTAGCGGAAAACTCAAAACTTAGTTAGTCCATATTCTGACTCACAGGATGAACTACTCTGATACCATAATGTAACATTCTAATACCGATACCATAGTATATCTGACACATACCTGGATGAACAGCATCAGTCATGCTACTTCTAACTTAATCTTTAACTAATCCATAACATTTAAATAAACAATTATGGAGAGCCATATCTAAAAGTCATGCATATAAGTATTATACATATAACTTTTTACATATTCAAAGCAAATATAAATTAAATTGCGAACTGAAAACAAAAAACTATACTACACTGGTTCTTCTTTTTCCTTCATCTTCTTACCCTCTTGTAGGAACTAGACCTGGATTTACATGAAAACACAGCGGGGTGAGAAGTAAAATTCTCAGTATAAGTAACCAATACCAGTATTAAAGCATTTATATTGAATAAATGTCCTTTGAAAACTAAATATATTGTACTAACTTTTCCGGTCTAGTTATTCATTATCATGGTATAAGTACTATACAAATATCACTTTATAGTGAATAACACTATAAACATTGAATTAACTGTTGCACTAGGTAAGTGAGACTATACTCACTACCACTAGAACATTCACATTCTAACTTTATGTAAAGATTCATTTAACAACTATATAATCCTTCACTAAGCTCATACATGTAGCTTAACTATTTCTAGGAATTAAATTCCTTCATCTGCCATATTACTTACTTATCATTGGCCTAACATAGGATATGCTCATCCTTACCCTAGCATAGGATATATTGATCCTTAGCCTAGCATAGAACTATCTCATCCATAACCTAGCGTAGAACTTAACTTATCATAACTCCACCTTTAGCAAAGTGCTTTTCTCACTCTTTTGCCAGGACAAGAGGGCTTGGATCACTCCCTTAGTTAAGAATCGTGAACAACTATGGTTCAAACTTAATTAATAAGGGATCCATGCTTTACTAGCCTCAACTTTAATAAATAAAGGAACTAAGTCTTGCTGGGGTTCAACCTCATCAAGGGAACTAAGTCTTGCTAGGGTTCAACCTCATCATGGGAACTAAGTCTTGCTAGGGTTCAACCTATAAGGGAGCCAACTCTAGGTTAAACCTATAGGGGAGCCAACTCTAGGTTCAACCTATAGGGGAGCCAACTCTAGGTTCAACCCATAGGGTAGCCATCTCTAGGTTCAACCCATAGGGGAGCTGACTATAGGTTCAATCCATAGGGGAGCCATCTCTAGGTTCAACCCATAGGGGAGCCAACTCTAGGTTCAACCCATAGGGGAGCTATCTCTAGGTTCAACCCATAGGGGAGCCACTCTAGGTTCACCCCATAGGGGAGCCATCTCTAAGTTGCTTAAGGTTTCCATTGCACCATCTCATCACATCTTGAGTGATATTTAATGCAACACTAGGTTACCTAAGGTGCTATGTTCTTACCTAGGGCAATCCTTCACTTTTGGATGCTCAAAGCCTAAGCTTTCTCATTCATTCTAAGTGATAATTTCCTTCTTAAAAATATTCCCATTTGTGCCTTAACACACTTTAGGAAATATATGCTAATGATCTCATCTAGTCCATAGCTTCGAAATATCAAAAAATGTTATTTTTGAAATTCTAGCCTCAGACATGGGCCATATCTGATTACAAGGTCCCCCCCCGTATCTTCAGACATAGGCCGTGTCTGATGACACGTCCCCCTGTGTCTTGCTCTGTGAGTACTATTCATGAATTTCAATTAGCACAGAAGGACACCCCCCGTGTCTCTCATCCAGAAGCAAATCTACAGAATCGTGATACAGTTCTATGGTTCTAATTTTACTTCCAATTATCTATAATTAGTTTCTTAGTGATTTCTAACACTCATCTATGTCCCTAAACTTGTTGTAACTCAATTACAACATATGGATTCACTTGTGCATAGATTTAGGTTCCAAAACACACTAACCCCAACCATTTATCAATTCCTCATCTATGAACCAACATGGTTTGGGTTGAGTCGTAAATGATCATCTAGCACTCATTGAGCTGAAACTAACCTAACTTAATCATTAGAATCAAGAATCAAGCTAAGAACTAGGATTTGACTCTCCAAATCCCTTTTTCAATTCAAAATCCCTAACCCCATTTAAAAGAACAAAGAGGGTAAAAGAATAGAAATTCCCTACCTCTTGATTGGATGAAGATCTTAAAGCCTCTTGATCTTCCTTTTTTCTTCTCTTCCTCTCCTCCTTATTTCTTTCTTCTCCTTTCTCTCTTTCTCCCCTTCGTTTCTTTCTTTCTCTGTTTCTATTAGGGCTTCATGAGAGAGTGGAGAGAAAATGAGGAGAAAAAGGTAAACTTGGAAACTTAAGTTTCGGTACTAAAAATTATATTTGCTAAAGACACTTGAATCACAGTAATTCAAGTTTTTCAACTTCCAACAACTTTAGAATAAATCTTGGGATTTATCAAAATTTTGTTTCACCTTTATCCTATTTTTTCATATCTGACGGGGTTCAATCAAGCATTAAAAGCACAACCAGTATGCCTAAAAATACCAAACGAACTCCGATTGCTCTCAAATTTTAACTGCATCATACTTAACTCATTTATGACCTAGAAACAAGTTATTCATACTTGTTTCCCTCAACTTGGCCTTTAAAGCCATTTTCTGAGCCATTTTAGGCTACTTTTTAACTTCAGGGTTAGAACTAAGTGCCTAAACTAATTCAGTTTGTCACAAAATTGAACTGACATGTTAAGTAAGTATTAAGTTACCTTTGTAGCTCAACTAGTGAAAGGCGATTCCTTCGGGAATGAAATGGGACTTGGTGTCACGAGTTCGATCCTAGGAAAGGCTGCAGACTAAAGTTGGGATTGAATTTCTGTGCCCATTGCCTGAGAATACCGAGTAGTGTCCAGCCTGGGGTTCGCCCCGAGGACAGCCAGGAGGAGGGCTGTTATATTTGGCAACTTGAAGATGGCTATTGTTCATTAAAACCATTTTTGATGGATACTTTTTTGCTCTTAAATTTGATTTTGTAAACTTTACATCAACAAAGTTCTATTTTTGACATTATAACTTCATAAACTTATTATAATGTTGTTCACCTTTTGTCGATATTTAATTCAAGCCCTTTACTTCAGGACTCTAAACCAAATTCTCAACAATGGACTTGGTCATCTACTTAACCACTATGAACATTTTTATAAAATTGGCTGACTAAATAAGATCACAACCACATGACTTGAATGAATAAGTCATTTCCGGGCAAAGGCATGATCATAATATTACTCTTTTTAACTAAAATTAAGACCAATTCAGTTGGAATATTAAGTTTCCAACCAATTGTCATATGTGACAAAACGAATGTTTCAGTTAACATGGACAAGTCTAGAATAAAATTAGATTGATAGTCGAACTTTGTAATTATATTTTCTAACACTGGCTTTAACTCATTAATTTCGTATTTCAAAACGAGCCAATTGATAGGTCAAATATCTTGACTTAGGGATTTATGTGTGTATATATATGTTTTGGCCTAATAAATTCATCATTGAGAAAATAAGAAAAGAAAATATATGAGTCTAAAAATTGAGTAAATAAAATATAATTAATCTATGATAGTGCTACAAAACTAATATTAGCTTTAAGAACTTACATCTAATAAGAAAATAAAAAATAAAAAAGTACAATAATATGATTAAAATGATTCGTATAAATTTATAATAATTTGATTGAGAGTATGATACTCATATACGTAAACTATAAATTGAATAAAATATGAGAGTTCATAACATCTTATATTAGAAAAAGATATATGTCTCAATCGAGTCTTATAGAAATTTCTCAATTGAGTCACGGGTAAGTAATATATAACTCAATTCATATACAATGTATTCATAATTGATTTGTAGTACCCCTTTCTTGTAGATATTTTTCCTATTTAAGATTAACTTAATTTAAGAACTTGAATGAAATAAGAAGAACAAAAAAATATAGGATATTGTTATTATTGAAAAGATTTGTATAATTAAATTTAGGATTTCATTGGGGGTTGTGATACTCAAGAAATAAAACCAAAGAAGAAATACGAGAAAATTTCTGAAAGTCTAAAAACTAAGTAAATAAGATAAGGTACAATTAATAATTAATTAAAGATAATGTTAACAAAATTAAGACTAACTATAATAAGAACTTAAATTCAATAAAAAGAAATAAAATGTATGGTAGGATAATGTTATTAAAAGAATTAATATAAATTTAGTATTAGATTGAGATTGAAATATTCAATAAATAAAAAATGTAAGAAAAAAATATTAAAGTCTAAATATTCAATAAATAAAATATAATTAATCAATAACAATGCTAACGAAATTAAAATTCATTTTAAGAACTTAAATTTAATAAGAAGAAATTAAAATTAGTGTAAGATAATGCTATTGAAAGGGTTCTAGTTAATTTAAGATTCAAATGAGAGTTATCAAATAAATTTTTTTATGGTCATGTTTGATTAAAATATTGTTTATGAAGACATGTGTTTAATTTATTTTAAAGATCCTGCCAAATTATTTTCAAAGTAATTATATAACAAATTGAAAAACATAAACATTAATAAAAATCATAACTTTTTCCTTTTTCATGCAATGCACAAAATATAAATCTAGTTATAATATTATTATAATAGAATGAAAGTGTTACAAGTAGGGTATAAATTAATTAGGATAATTTGACCAATCTGATCAATCCGAACTGAGCTAATTAGATTGGTTTGGTTTGATTCTGGTATGTTGATTGGTTCGGACAAAATCCAAATCAAATGAAGCTTAATTGGATTGGTTCTCAGATTGAAAGTTTCATATATATATATATATAAGATCTTACTCAGGTGAGAGGAATGTTTATTGTGAGAGGTGAGAGGAATGAATTTTGACTATTTGATCTTTCATGAATGATCAAAATTAGAAGATAAATGCATGTGACTTTTTTAAGTAGTCACATAACCTTCAAGTAACTTTTAATCTTGACTATCCATGTATGGTTGTATGATCATGATTTACTTCTCTTACTCTCTTACAATAAAAGCTCATCTCACTAGATATGTCCCCTATATATATATATATATAAAGCGTATCTGGTGAGAGGAGTATTTATTGTAAGAAGTGAGAGAAGTGAGCTTTGACCATTGAATCTTACATGAATGATCAAGATTAGAACATAAATGTATGTGACTTTTTTAAGTGGTCACATGATCTTTAAGTAATTTTAAATCTTGACCATTCACGTATGATTGTATAATTAAAATTTACTCATCTCACTATCTCATAATAAAAACTTATTTCACTAGATATGTTCATATATATATATATATATATATATACAATATCCTTCTAATACATTAATGCATCCAATCAACAAATTAGAGTGCATGACATCCAATTTAACTAACCAATTTATTTAAATATAATGACTAAACTAAGTGTACAAGCAAAAAAAAAAAAGATTAAAGAGAGTGCAACATGATTTATTTCAAGTCATAAGTCAAGAGTTTTTAAGCCTAACCCACAAAATATTAACATGATAACTTAACTCAAAAGTTTTTTATAATACATAACAAACAATAAGTTCAGAAATATAATAAAAAAATTAATTCAACTTGACACTAACCTTCTAAAAATTGTATTACATGCAGGTTGTTGCTGTGAAGTAACTTAATACAAAAAAGCTTTATAATACATTACAAATAGCAAGTCTAAAAGCATATACTATAATCCACCATTAAAGCTATACAAATTAATCAACTTATGCCCTTATTTATATAGGGACTAAACATTTAGTTGAAAATTTCAAAATAAACATAGTACCATACATCAAAAACATTGACTATGTGTATTATCAGTGCATTAGAGCAACGTACTGAACATATAATTTTGGAGTTTGTACTTTGTAGTGTACTTATTAAGATAAGTAAGTTTAATTTCATTTCTAGTAATTTTTTCATAGGTGTATTATGCATTTTTTTGTTATGAAAAGCTAATTATTTAACTAATTTTTTTGTAAAAAAAATAACCAATCCGACTACCCGAACTGAACCAATCCATAGATGTTTGGTTTGAGTTTGATTATTAAAAAATAAGAAAACTAAATCAAACAAAACCAATTGATTTTGATTGATTCAATTTTTTTTTAAGAACTAAACCAAACTGACCCAATTACACCCCTAGCTACAAAAGTGATTTACGAAAATAAAACTTATGCAGGTATTTTTATTTTTATTTTTGGGTTCAACGGAGGTACCATTTTCTTAAAGTTTAAAAAATACTCATAGGTTTATTAATAAAAATAAAAATAAAAAGTAAAAATAGAATTATAAAACTGAATCTGAAATCACATACACAAGACATTGACAATGTGGCGTAGATAGTGACCACCCTCCGACGCGTTTCTGATACATTGGCTTTATTCTACGACTTTAAAACAAGACAAAGTAAATGCCAATTTTTGGGGCCACATCATTTTATTTTATATATCTTAATTCTATATATATATATATAGGGAGGATCTATTTACATCTAGTGTAAATAAAAAAATTTACACTTAATTTTTTATCATTAAATTTATTTTAATTTAATGATTCTAAATCATCTAATTAAATGATGAAAGAAAATAATAAATACTCACATTAAAAAAGAGAAAGAATAATGAAATGTGATTTTAATGAAGAAATAAATTTTAGTTATTAAGTCTATTTATTAATTAAAAAAATTATATAATATTTAATATAATTTATAATATTTTTTATATAATCTATTAATTTATTATATTTTAAAATTAGTTAATAAAAATTAACTATAAACTTTTATACTAAATAAAAATATTTAATAAACACTGCATATACGACATGTTTAAATAAAAATTATCAAAATAATTTAAAAGGATTGGATTAAATAGGACAAATAATATACGGTTTATGATTACTTAGAGTCCATTTAAAAGTTTTGAGAAGAGTCTAATGATCTTTCTCTTAGTTGATCATGAAGGGATGCATGACGAATTACCTGATATTTTTAATGACAGTATGCTCAACCCAGGTCTTTCAATTAGAACTGAAAGCATAACATATTATTTGAAAGTGTATTTATTTTAACAAATTAAAAAATGAAGAATTTTAGTAAACAAAAAAATTCAAACTAATTTACTCGGAGAGCATTATATGCTCTTTTTTTTCCTCGATCATGAACAAATGACAAATAATTAACCTTTTTATTAAATATTATGTTCAACTCAGATCTTTCACTAATATCTAAAAATAAAGCAAATTACATCTCTTATATTTTTTATTAGAAAATATAAAAATGACCAAATTAAAAAAGAGAAACATCCAAACCATTTGTTATTGGTGACAGCGGAGTTCTGTAAGTGATTGATGAGTTTGAACATGTATTTATGACATATTAATATAAGAAGGCAACGACTCCAAAGATTCTTAAAATATAAATTTTAAAATATAATTTTTAAAAATTAGTTATACTTTATTAACTTATAACTAAATAAAAAAATATTATAAATTATATTAAATAATTAAATATTTATTATATTTTTGTTTTTATATAATGTATTAATTTATTATATTTTAAAATAAGTTAATAAAAATTAACTATCAACTTTTTATACTAAATAAAAATAACTTATACTAAATAAAAAAATATTATAAATTATATTAAATATTATATCATTTTGTTAGTTAATAAATAGACTTAATAACTAAAATTTATTTCTTCATTAAAATCACATTTCATTATTCTCTCTTCTTTTTAATGTGGTATTTATTATTCTCTTTCATCATTTAATTAGATAATTTAAAACTATTAAATTAAAATAAATTTAATGATAAGAGATTAGGTATACGTTTTTTTATTTACACTAAGTGTAAATAGATCTCCTCCCATATATATATATATGTACCTTAACAATAATATCATTTTCTTGACGCCACCATATTATTCGCACACGTTCAGAGGTACATTTCAATTCATAGAATCAATTATAAAATCCCCATTAGCTAACAAGTAACAATCCACCAACAAAAATTGACTTCATATAAAAATAAATATGCCCATATAGTCTGTATATGTGTATCACCTATGGCATTTGTCCCAAAATTTAAAAAAATTTTAGGGATTTGCACAATTGCACCTTGGTTAAGAAAATAAAAATGAAAAGTATTAAATATAAAATAAAATATTTATTACATTAAAAATATAAAAAATATTTAATATTTACTTTTTAAAATAATTAAAAGTATTTAATTAAAAATATTAAGTGTTTCATAACTAATACCCTTAAAGACACCCGTTAGAAATACTCCAAACAACATAATAGTTATAGTGGATATAAAAAAAAATTTCCCCAGTTCCTTTTAGTATATATATGGGAATATTGATTAGGCAATTTAATAGCATAACATGCAGTAAACATATACACGTAGCTATTAAACATGGGTGTTAGCACAAGCAAACAGGTCAGCTTTGCCTACCTCGCTTAACACCTTTCACCCCTTTTTTTATGTCCATAAAACTTCCTTGTCCCTTCTTTCGGCTTTTTTACTAAACTGCTACTATTAGTAAAATTATTTATCAAAATGCTATTTTTTTAACTATTTATCAAATTGCCATTTTTTTTAACTATTTATCAAATTGTCCTTTTTTTTAACTATTTACCAAAATATCACTGTTTTGAAACTATATACCAAACTGCCACCCTTTTGGCTGACGTGACATTTTTTAATGTTTTCTGGCCAATCAGGATGCGCCAAGTAGGATGGCGCATCCACGTGGGGTTGCGCTTAACACGCTTCCGGCGCAACCTACGTGGATGCGCCATCCTACGTGGCGCATCCTGGTTGGCCCTGAACCAAAAACGCCACCCTTGATGGCGTAACCAAGTACAAAACGCCAACAAGGGTGGCGTAACCCTAGTATATATTCCCACACCCCTTCCCCGTGCGTGACATTCTCACATTTTCCTAAATTCTCACTATCTCTCTACAAATTTCTTCTCTCTAAACACTCTGAAGTCTCTCAATTCTTACGAGAAGTGGTGTCAGGATCATTGTTTGTACTTTAAATTATATTCCTTCACACTGTAAGTATTTCTTTCAATAGTTAAATAGTTTATTTATTATTTATTGATTACTTTTTTACTAAGTTAGTGTTAGTTATAATGTATTATTATTATAGTTTAATATTTGTATTGACTAATGAATAATGAAGTTGTATGATATGTAATTTAAATTATATAGATAATTAATTTATAGGTAATCTAGTAGGATATATATCTTTGACATGATTTACATTAGTAAATGTAGCTTAATTCAAGATATTTGAGTTTAGAAATTTTTTTTTTACATAAATAAGCGTATTGAATATTATAATTGATGTTTAATCTCTCTACAAATGTGTTGAATTGTTATTGTTCGAATTGGAGTTAACATGACAAAATGGCTAAATGTGCATATTTACTTCAATGGGACAATGTATGATGGTGAAGAGGGTGTCATGTATCGAGGTCCTCCTCCTGGCCTATTGTGATCACAGTAGATACATGACTTTGGATGGGTTGAAAACTAAGATCCATTCAAAGTTGAGGCTTCAAGCAAACCAACATGTGTCAAAAGTTGTCTATCGGTGTCCGCAATGCTTCAATCCGTGGAGATGGGTAGGGCTTCCAATAGAAGACGATGATGATCTAAAGTACATGATAGATTCTTTCTGTCAAACTCCGAACATGGCATCTATGGAGTTGTATGTGGAGGTAGAAACAAGTGGGCAAGAAGAGCATCTTGAAGCTCCTGGTGAAACCGAATCTCAAGTTGGTCCGTCTAATCAAGTTGAGTCATGCAATATGATCCTTATTGGTGGTGCAATGGTTGAACCGATAACCCACTTGTCGAGATGCGATATGGGAGTCAAGTGAAGACGAAGAACAAGTAGGCGAGGGCGACGATTCGATTGACACCGACATAGAGGCGTAAAACTTTGATGCCGAACAAAATTTACAGTTCCTTTGGCGATTGCTCCTCAATCCATATTTATGCCTCCGTGGCCGAATCCGTGTTTGTGCCACCATGCCCTCAGTTTTCTCAAATTAACTGGGATGCATTGGATAATCCTGATAACTTGCCTAAGTTAGACACTCGTGGGACTTGGAGCATGGGTGATGAATTCTATGTTGGCTTACAATTTCCATCAAAAGATTCTGTGAAGTTAGCTCTCAAACAATATTCTATTCACAGGCATCAAGAGTACAATATTGAAGACTCTGATTCACGAAGATTCACTGCCAAATGCCCTAACTTTGACGAAGGTTGTAGTTGGAGACTTAGAGCCATACAAAGCAGGAGGTCGAATACGTGGCAGATTACAAAATATAATGGACCTCATAGTTGCGTAAGCCCATCTATGTCATTAGATCACCGGAAGTTGGACTCTCGTTTGATCTGCTCTTGCATTTTGGAGTTAGTCAGAACAAAACCCGATGCACCCGTATCATTAATTATTGAACGGATTCGAAGTCAATTTGGTTACCAAGTTTCATATCGAAAGGCTTGGAAGGCAAAACAAATGGCTATTGTGAATGTGTTTGGGGATTGGGACAAATCTTATGAGGTGTTGTCCCGGATGGCTAGCAGACCATGCGAGAGAGACATGGAAGGCACAAGGTGGAGTTGCAAGACGAGGAATGTTTTGTGAATAACCGACTCGAGCTTCAAAAAGAGTCTTTTGTCGGTTATTCTGGACATTTAGACCATGTGTGGTTGGCTTCCGATATTGTAAGCCCATCATTCAGATTGATGCCACTCATTTGTATGGCAAGTATCGTCATAAGTTGTTGATTGCAACAACTCAAGATGAGACACGAAAAACCTCTGCCTATTGCATTTGCCATTGTGGAGGGGGAGACAAAGGATGCTTGGAGTTGGTTCTTAGCCCACTTGAGATTGCATGTAACCCAACAAGAGGGCTTGTGTTTGATCTCTGATCGACATCGAGGCATCTTACAATCAGTGGCAAATGAAAATCTTGGATGGCAGCCTCCGAATGCATATCATGTCTTCTGCATACGGCATATTGGTTCCAATTTTAACTCCAAATTTCAGAACAAGGAGTTGAAAAGATTTTTGATTAACACAGGTACTTTACATTTTCTCTTTGTGTTGTAATTTTTGTCGCTAATAATAGTTAGGTTGTAATACTAACCCAAATTATTCGATGTATCAGGGTATGAACCAATCGCGATAAAGTTTGATGCTAGGCTAGAGAAGCTTAAAGTTACAACGGAGATGGCAAATTGGATTAACGGAATTCCAAAAGAAAAATGGAGTTTGGCGTATGATGGTGGTCGCAGATTCGGTCATATGACTACCAATTTGTCAGAGTGCATTAATGGAGTGTTGAAGGGTAGCGAAATCTACCTATAACTCGCATTGGTTCAATTGACATATACGAAGTTAGTAGAATACTTCGTCAACCAAAAGGACGAGGCAAATTCAAAATTGACGACATTGAACCAGGTTTGATATTGTTTTACAATATTAAGTACAACCACAAACACATTGTTGTTCACACGTGCATCTATTTATGGTTTGATATTGTTATTCCCATTAATTTAACCAGATCTGGAGTGATGACTTATTGAAGCACTGGAGAGTAAACCTGGCAAAGGCCAGTTCACACCAAGTTCGTCGGTACAATAGAGAGAACACAAGGTTCATGGTTGAAGAGGCTTTTAATCCTGTAACACAACAGGGTGGACTTTCTTATACTTTGAACCTGGAAGCAAGGCAGTGTGACTGTGGGGTGTTTCAAGCATTGCATTATCCTTGCTCGCATGCGCTTGCTGCGTGTGCTTCGGTGGCAGTTGACCCATTCGAACTTGTTCATAGGGTTTACAGGATGGAAAGCATTTATAAGGCCTATGAGTTTGACTTTGAACCGGTCCAGTTGAACCATGGTGGCCTGCAGCTCCCGACGCCACTTTGGTGCCACCACGTGCATTGCTTAGATCCAAAGGTCGACCAAAATCAACCCGACTTAGGAATGAGATGGATTGGCGCGAAGCAGGGCCAGGACAGACGTGTACAAGATGCCATCAACGTGGACATAATTCTCGTACTTGTCGTGTCGGCGGATCGAGTTCCTTGGGGGATGATGGAGCTGGGCCATCAACTGCGCCCATCTAGTTGATCTCGGACCTATTTTCATTTTTCAGAATCTTGTATTAGTAATGATGTGTATTTACGAGTTGTATTGTTTTGTATCACCAATCTATGCAGTTGTATTCGAATACTATTCTCCTATATATGTTAGTTGATTGTCAGTGTTATCTTTAATTATTCCATATTATATTCTTGTATAGTTATCATATGGTTATATCATATTTTATTATAAAAATAATAGGATCATACTAATTGTTGTTAATGTTTGGTATACAGTTGACAGATGGCATTCCGTGTAAACCCCGGACCAGAGGACGGCTCGATTTTGGAGTTGCAAGAGTACCATGTTTCCCAAAGATGTATGGCGGGACATGAGGACCGACACCTGTGTGTTAGACGTGCTCAGAAGACGAAACATATGGACCCCCCTGCTCCGATTATTCCTTATCTTCAGCAGGCTGGTTTCTTGGGAGTTGCCCACATGGGTTATTGCAGTATTGATCACTCCCTGATCTCTGTGTTGGTTGAGAGATGGCGCCCAAAGACGCATACATTTCACATGCCGACCGGGGAGTGCACCATTACGTTGGAGGATATCGGAATGATATCGGGTCTTCCCATTGATGGCGCAGCAGTCACTGGCGTTACGCATAGGGACGATTGGCTCAGTTTGTGCGCTCAGTTGTTAGGGATTGATGAGACTCCCTCGCTCGTAGCTGGGGCACGCATTGACATGACATACCTGTGGCAGCCGAGTGTTACTACAGTCCTTGAGGACGATGATGATGAGTACGTGCAACAGCGTGCACGACATTACATACTTCGCTTGCTTGGGGGTTTCTTATGCCCCGATCATTCGAGTAAGCTCGTGCACTTGATGTTCCTCCCATTGTTGGAGGACTTTGCTGTTGCCGGGACGTATAGTTGGGGGTCTGCAGTTTTGGCGTACCTGTATAGAGAGCTTTGTAAAGCTACAGACTATGACGCACGCGAGATCGGAGGTGCATGCATCTTATTGCAATCGGGCGTGGTACAGATTCCCCCGGCTTGCCCTTCACTAGTGACCATGATGAGCCTGATGTGTTTTACGATGCTGGTCGTGGTCAACTACGTCCTTTAGGATGGGAGTAAGTTTCTATTTCATTTCATATTTTTACATTACTTTCATGACATGCTTTGTTAATAAAAATACTTACGTTTGCAATACTTTCATTTACCAAATAGGTGGCGTAAGCATAAAGTATTGAGTGATACTGTGATTGGCGTCCTTTCATATTATCGTCAGTTCTTCGATCAGTTGAAGAACGATGAGGTATGTCTTCGTTTACATTCCTTTGATATATTTTCTTATGCATATGCCGTCTTAATGTTTTGTGCATCTCATTTTTTCAGTTTATATGGCAACCATACACGGATGAGCAGGTGGCAGCATTGCCACCTTTTTGTGTGGCTGCTAGGGACATAGCGCTGGCAGTGGTCCCTCTCATATGTTTCCATATTGTCGAGTGGCACCACCGAGACCGCGTCATGCGCCGGTTGGTCTTGACCAGCCCATTCCACGGAGACCGCTCCCAAATGTACGTATTGCACTCTGGTTACATTGGCGGCGGGCATGATGAGGATTGGCCGGCTACACATGCTTGTTTATATAGCCACCTGGATAGTCGTAGGGAGAAGCTTGTTAGGGGAGTCCCATTGGTCGCACCCCTCGGTTCGCGTTACGAGTACATGCGTTGGTATAAAAGAATTACCGGTACGCCGGATTTCTCCCACAAGCGCATCTATTGGGAATGCGGTAAAGCTCTTTACTAATTTGTTAGTGACTATATGTATTTTGTATTCGGTATAATGACATAAATTGTATATGTTTATTAGGCGGACATTGCGAGTATTTGCTCGGTTCAACTACCGACACTTTGTCGCTCGAGAGGCTGCTACACAAATCCTACACTCATTGCGGGAGCATGATCGCATTACGATGGAGCATTGCGTCTAGCTCCACCAAAGACAACATTTCAGGGCCGCCCGAGGAGTCGAGCCAACGGGAACGCGGCGTAGACGGAGGAGAGGATTAGCGAGCAGTCGGACACGACTTCGACATCTTGAGGACTCCAGCTCTACTTGCCAGCATACGACACAGCATCCTACCGCTGCTACCGCTGCTACATACCCCCCCCCACTCAGCCTCCTACTACGCTACGTACCCCCTACTCAGCCACCACTGCATATTACCCACCATACCCACCATACCCTTACTCACCGTATCCATACCCGCCACCGAGTTACCCCTCATATCCTTACCCACCACAGGGGTTACCCACCATATCCTTACCCACCACCAGGTTACCCACCATACCCATCACAAATGGGTCCCTCTTCCGAACCATCTCACAGGCCACCGCATTCGATGCGGGCCCATCTCATTGACATTTAGAGAATATATTTATTGATTTTGTGTAAAATACTATTGAGAATATATTTTTGTGAGTTTGGTACCCTAATTAGATTACACTATATATGCTTTTCGCCTTGTTTTAGATTTTATTAAATATTGTGGTAATCGGTTGCATTAAACAGATCATTGGCTTTTGGGGAGATCCAACATTTAGGGAAACTACTTCGAAATTTTTACTAATTCGAATTACTAAAAACTTGAGATAGGGATTATTCGGATCGAATCTTACTCACTATCATCCGAATCCTACTCAACAAAAATTCATTTAAGTGATACGTCTCTTCTACAGGATATACCATTTAATTTTTATTATATGTTGTTTAAATTATTTGTGTCAAAATAAATAAATATATTCAATAACTTCAATAATAAGATATGTACATACATTTGATTAGATTATTTTTAAATTTATTAAAAATCTTACATAAAGACAATTAAAAGCAAATAATTAATACCTCAATCATTTTTAAATTGATCAATAAATTGAAACAAAAATTTTAAAAAAAAAAAAAAAAAAATAAACATATGTGTTATGTAATTAATAAATCTTCATAATAACTAAAATAATATTCAATATTATTAACATACTCAATTTGTCACTTTTTTTATTTTATATTATATATTTTATTATCGTAATTAGTATGAATTCATTAATAAACGTTTATAAATATTTATTAAGTATTTTAATTAATTTTTAATTAATTATTTAATTTTAATAAACTTGCGCCAAAAAGGGTGGCGTTTTTGGTTCTAGGCCCAACCAGGATCGCCAAGTAGGATGACGCATCCACGTAGGTTGCGCCAGGCGTGTTAGCGCAACCTACCTGGTGCGCTTATCCTACTTTTGGCGCATCCTGGTTGGCCGTAAAACATTAAAAATGTCACGTCAGCAAAAAGGGTGGCAGTTTGGTATATAGTTTCAAAACAGTGGCATTTTGATAAATAGTTAAAAAAAAGGATAATTTGGTAAATAGTTAAAAAAAATGACAATTTGGTAAATAATTAAAAAAAAATGACATTTTGATAAATAATTTTACTAATAGTGGCAGTTTAGTAAAAAAGCCCCCTTCTTTCTCATCAAAACCCAAAAGGGTTCACGCCTAAAACGTCAGTAGGTCAGATTTGAACAAGCCCAAAGCTTCGGCACAAGTAGTGCTGAATTTGATATAAAAAATCGAGTTAAAAATCAGGTGCTTTATCTCTATCAAACAAACATTCATCTCTATATATAGCTTCTTATATTATTTAGGGTTCAAAATTCTTTTAAAACTTTTAGTCTTTGTCTATCAACCATCAGAAGGAAGGTTGAAGGCTTGAATTGAATCAATGCACGTGACAATGAAGAAGAGAAATCGGAGAACCGCAACCATATGCGTGGTTCTGTTTGTGCTCGTTTTGGTGTTTGAGATCAAGTACTCCTCAATGGTGAGGTTCAGGCTGAGACATGCACACAGGAAGAATAATCAAGGTGCGCGTTACAAAATCTCTTCCAATTTTTCTTTTCTTTTATTGTCTCTATATGTATATCATTAGGAGAAACAAATGGCACAAATGTGACAAAACTCACCGGGATTTTCAATGAGCCTCGTTG
The DNA here is from genome assembly GCA_029884595.1 of Ormosia semicastrata. Lineage (NCBI taxonomy): Eukaryota > Viridiplantae > Streptophyta > Magnoliopsida > Fabales > Fabaceae > Ormosia > Ormosia semicastrata. Next base: position 46,654,439 of record JAQQTO010000053.1, on the reverse strand, counting down.
TCCATAACATAAACAATATGATTGATTCATAGTGGTCTCCTTCCATGAGAATTAATGGGTTTGATTCTGAAAGTTTTGGACAGATAACTACTGAATTTAAGTTATTTCAATCTCTTTTATTCCGATCTTTGTTACTGCCACTAGTGTAGTCATATGCGTAATCAATCAGTTTGGTAAAAAAATTTAAATAAAGGTTAGAGTAATTTTACATAGTTAGAAGAAAATAGCAAGAATCTTGACAAAATACAAAGTGGTTGTTAGATAAAATAAAATAATACGTCATTCTGGTAGAAAAATTCTAACAAAAATGACTCTAGCATTTTTCTTACGTTAAAAATTAGTGCATTTATTAACAAATAGCAATAGTGTGGTAATTTATTTTGGCTATTAAAGAGCCCATTTTGTACAAGAAGGAGGATTCTATTCCATCCTTTAGTTCCACCCCTACTTCCAAGTGTGTGTATATATATATATGAGGAGGGATCAGCTTATACCAGTGTAAGTTTTTTTTCTTTTACACTCATTTTCAACCGTTAGTTCTACTTTCATTTAATGGTTGAGATTATTTCATTAAAAGTAATCATTAGATGAAAGTAGATCTAACGGTTGAAAATGAGTGTAAGAGAAAAAAGACTTACACTGGTGTAAGTTGATCCTCCCTCTATATATATATGTGTGTGTGTTATTTTAATTATTTGTTTTTGAAGATTGGTGTTCATTTTCTATACCATGTGTTATAATTTTTATTTAGATTGAATAAGTGATATAGGTGTAAATCATCGAATCTGTACTGTGACATAAGCTAGTCGATAACAATTGAACTTCGACAATTTAAATTTATAATTTTACGATAGAATATTTGGTGCTCAATCATTGATTAATTCGTATTTATATATTCTATTAGCACTTTAATTTGCATCAACCCCATTTGACTTGCTTTCTATTAATTAATACCTTGTGGTAGTATGCATCGTCCTAATCAGTGGTAAATTTACATAAAAAGAAGTGATTAACTCAAAATATTTTATGAAGTGTACTATTATAGAATTTTCCTTTGACTGCTATAAAAATTCATGTTATACAGAAAAATGGCCTAACACTAATGTTATTCTTTCACTTGTGGCATGGTTAACAGCTAGAAGTGGTTCAATTAGAATTGAATACAAGCAAGTAGGGCTCAACCCCTTCGTTGGCATTGGAAACAATGGCTCCTCCACCTAGACAAATCACCTGCGACCGTTCTCATTATGCTTATGACATGTGCACCATCCACGTGGCTACAGTCTTGGACCCTACCACCTCCACTTTCTTCGTTCAACATCCCACTATCCTTGATTCAAATCAAACGGTCACAAAAATCCGTCCTTACCCTCGAAAATTTGAAAATGTTACAATGTCAAAGATAAGGGAGTTGACAATTACCTCAAGCACACCAATCCTATCGTGCCACATCATGCATGAATCTCATGCCTTGGTATTCAGTGCAGGAGGGTACACGAGAAATTTCTTCCATGATTTCAATGATGGGTTTATCCCTCTCTTTATCACCCACAATTCCATGTTCCACCATCAGGATGATCAAGATGTGGTGCTTGTGATTTCTAAAGCTCGTGATTGGTGGGTTAGGAAGTATGCACATTTACTAGGTTAATTTAGCAAGTACCCCGTCATTGACCTTGATAATGATAACACCACTCATTGTTTTCCTTCTGCCACTCTTGGCCTTGTATCACATGGATATATGACCATAAACCCTGAATTAATGCCAAACTCAAAGTCATTGCACCATTTTCATGCATTTTTAAGCAAAGCTTATGGTGCAAATAATTTCTCAATTTCTCCTTCTCAAAATATACAACCACGTCTTGTGTTGGTGAATCGATCAAGTGGAGATGGACGCTTGTTGTTGAACTTTGAAGAAGTAAAATTGGCAGGACCTGGCTTTAGGAATATGCCATAAACTTGCATAATAGAGAGCGATATATTAATTATCATTATTATACTTATCTTCATTTTGAAGTTGGAAGATATGTCAATTATTAGACTTCATTAGGTGATAAGGTTTTTATTTTGGGAAACCTAAAAATACTAGGATCAAAGAATGGATTGAATATACAAAGAGGTAGTTAATTGGTCAAAATCACAAGAGTAACTAATGCGGGAACTGTAGTCTGTATACAATACAAAGGGGCAAGCAAACAAACTAAAAGGAAGTGAATGGGTCTTTTTCAATAATAGCAATAATGTATAGAGAAGGTGAGGTTTAGTTAATAATTTTATGATCGTATTTGCTTGGGTAGGAAGAGTTGGAAGGCAAGGTTGAATTATGAGAAATTCTTACATAAATTTGAAACATTTAAATTTGATGTATTAAGTTAATTATAATATTAATTAATAAATTTAATTAGAATTATTTATTAATTAAATATAACACTTATCTATTAATTACTGTTGTGATTGATCTATTGTACCCAATTTAAATGTTTTAGGTTTATACAAGAATTATTCTTCAATTACACACCATTAACAACTCAAGTTCTTGGAACTTCTCAATTTTATATTATTAAGAAAGGAATATTGCACAAGCAAGTTACCAATTTGGTTGAGCTATAATGGTTATGGCACTATGGCTTTTGATAGTGTACAGATGTAGTCAATTTACTCTTTTCCTAAGATAACATAATATTGGTTTTGAATAATAACAACCACGTCTTCTCAAAATTTATGTCAGGACGCTTGTAGTTGGAAAAAGCAGGCTTTGATGTCATTTGTTTTTGAGCCAAAACCTTCAACCCCATTAAACAAAGCATTTGCACTCATTGGTTCAAGTCATGCAATGGTTGGCATCTATGGTGCAGCACTCACACACTCATTTGTTTCTTCGACTAGGGTCATTGTTCATCTAAGTGGTGCCACTAGGGGCAGAATGGGCAGCATAGGTGTGCTTTGGCAACCCGGCTAGGGCAATGGGATTGAACTACATGGAGTATAGGATTAAAGGTGAAGAGAGTAGCCTCACTGAGAAGTATAGCAAGGAAGATATGATGATCAAGGATCCTGTTGCATTTCTCAATGAAAAATGGTCTAAAAACACAATGGACATTTATTTAAAAGAGCAAAATGTGAGATTGGATTTGGTTAGATTTAGATCGTATTTAAAGAAAGCCTACAAGAAGGCAAAACAGGGGAGGATAGAGATTAGAGACCTGCATGGGAGCTTATTAGAAACCATTCAAATTATTTTGTATTTACAATTTTTTTAATAAAAATGACACTTCGCTTATAGAAGAATGTAGTGTTTTTAGCTTATGTCACAAATGGCACACATGATCTTGACTTTTAAGTGTATATGTTCTTAATTAATTTTGCCATTTGTGACACTTGTGAGATCAAAGATTTATCCTTCAATAATTTGTACAGTTCTTTATGTATTAACTTGTTTTGGTTTCTTAGGGTATCATCATATTTTTTGAATGTGAGACTAATTTTATCAAACACAAAGTGATATAGTTAGATCCTTCTTACTAGTGGCGTTTTCAATACTCAAACCTTTATTGTCTTTCCCTTATAGCACTGTTCGTTTATCATTGCGCACAATTTCTTGTCTGTCTTCATCTATTTCTTTAAATAATCAATAAGTCATTTAAAGAAATATTTTAAAAAATTCAATAAGATTGGAATATTATAGGTAGGGACAGAAAAAAAATGATGAGTTTATAATAAATCAATGTATCTTTGGTTAGATGATTTTCTTAATTTCTTTATTCTTAATTATGGTTGTGATTTTAATTAATGCATGAGATGAAAAATTTAACCAGATTGTCACTTGAGATAGTCTTCATGAGGTGTCTAGCATTACTTTGCTACTCATTTTTTTTAAAAATCTTTTTAGTATTGATCACCAAGGTAACTTATCTAGTATTTATTGATTGTTAGTATATTTAAAAGACTTCTAAACAATTATTAAAAAAATATACTAATTAGTAAATATTTGACATCTCATCTTAAATACTATACCCATAAGTTTATCATAGCAAATTAGCAACTTCCTCTACAAATATAAATTCATAATAATAGTAATAGTAACCATGGAATAAAATGATCATAATCAACCAATCGATAATCCATATATAATATATAATATATAAAAGAAAGATATATGACTTAAAAATCTGTCATGTGTTAATCCTAGGTAGTAAGCAAAACTCTAATTTTTTGTTATGTGTCAAATAGTTCACCTATTTTAAAGCCATGTGTTTTTATAAAAAAGAAAAATGATAACACAACATTGATATGTCTGTACACGTGAACGACACATATACAAACACTAAAAAATAAATAATCAAATCAAAAATCATTTAGCAAATAAAGAACCAAAAAATGAACAACCAAAAACCATCCAATAAATTAACCCAAAAATGATAAATTGTTAATAATAATAATAATAATAATAATAATAATATATATTATTATTATTATTATATTATTATTATTATTATTAGAGTCTGTTTTTATACAGGTTAATATATCTGTACGCCTATTAATACTTACATTCTTTATACAGGTTTGCTAAATGATAAATTGTTAATATGATTATTTTTATTTTTATTTTCAAATTATTTTGTTATATGTTTATTTCTTTTCATATTAATTCATTATAATTAATAGATAGATTTTTACTTTTGAAAATATTATTTCCTCTATGTTAAAATAAACAATCAGTTTTTATAGTTTTATTCGATTGAAATTTTGGTTTTTAATTTTTCTTTGATAGTAGTTCCAATAGTTTCACTTATTTAAATGTTAGCTTATCAGGGACTAATATGGCAACACCTTCATAATTGAAAATTGTAAAAACCAAATTTTCATAGAAAATAGGACTAATACCTTAATAAATAGTAGGAGTATTCACGGGTTGGTTTAATTTGAATTTGGTGAAAATATAAATATAAAATGATCAAATTTAATTAGTTTGGTTCTACAATTTTTTTTTTTTGCGAACCTGAACTAAATCAACCCGATCTAAAATGAGTTGGTTTGTTTGGGGTCATCAGATTATTCATTAAAAAAAATTGTTAACAAGACAAAAACAAAGAACGCAATAAACTAAACATAATAAAATGAATAAATAAAATGAATATGACAACAAAATAACTGTTATAAAAATAACAAAGTTACAGAAAAGCAATAAGCTACACATATACAAAAAATTAAAAGGCAAGGTGCAATCATGACTCATAAGGCAGATGCTAGGACACGATAGTTCATTAGTTGGTTGGATAGATTGATATGTTATCTAATCTTCTAAGAGCATTCAAATGAGAAATAAATTGAGAAATTTAATTTGTGACCTAACTAAAATGCACAATATAAGTAATATACATTTATTAAAAAAAACAAACTTCATCAGGTTATTGGTTTGGGACATCGGGTTCAAAATTAGAAATTCGAGAGATGAATCAATGGAGATTGGCTTTCATCAAGTTTAATCTAATGTAACTCGATTACTCCAACCAAACTGAACTAATTTAGTTGGTATGATTTGGATTTTTGGATTCATCAGGTTAATTCAACCCAATGAACATCATTAACAAATAGAAACTATAAAGACTAAAATCTAAATAAGTGAAAAATATAAGAACCAATGCCTTAATGATAGGACTAAAATTTAAATGAGTGATTTACAAAAAAAAGTCCAAATGAATAAAAATATAAGAACTAATTTTTTTTTAAATTGAATCCAAAAGCCAAATCAGCTTTTAAATTATTTTTAATTAGCCCGTACGTTTGCATGAGTATAAAATACTATAAAATATAAATAATGTTATTGTTAATTGTACTCTTATATGAGAATAATGTTACAAATTGCCCACATTAAAGATTATAGTTTCACAGTTTTTATAATTTTTTTTCTTCTAAGGCTATTTTAATCTATTGTTGATATACGATTGAAAATATTGTCATTTATAATCTCAATTTTATAATATTCTTAATTTTTTCATATTATATTACATTTCAATATTAATTTTTAAAATTACTAAATATTTTTATTATTTATTTAATTTATTATATTATATTTTATATTATTCAGTGCATTGCACGGTAGATATACTAGTTGATATAGTATAAAGATATTCTTGTTTCCAACAATAGGTACAATGTGTTTTATTCATTTTGCAAAGTCCGATGGCATAGACAGGGGATATATATTTCTTTTTATGTGCAAACTGTATGCCATTACTGGACTGTACTAGACTTATTAGGCTTAACCCAGATCCAAAACCCTCCTCAAGTTAAAGAAGATAAATCACCTCAGCTCATTTCCCCAAACACACCAACTCGGCCCATTCCCTTAACCCGACCTATGAAAATAACCCGACCCAAGAACTAGCTCATACCCAACTGTCAACATCATCCTCAAAATATCTAATAATGACCAGGATATGTGTCAATCCCCCATGGAGAGTTTTTTTTCTCCAATCAAAGGCTCTGAATCCTAGGAAGGGGTATAGTACGTACCCCACATTGTATTCCTATAAATAGCCCATGTCATCATATCATTAATGGTTCTTTTCTTTCTCTTTCTAGCCTTTATCTCTCTAAACTCTCTCTATACTTGTCTTATTTTCCTTATACACTTATTGACTTGAGCTTCGGAGTGTTTGCAGGTACACCCTCCATCGAGGTCGACCCACCGAAAAGCTTTCCGGAGTGACCAGAGACCCTTGACCCAACCCATCGAGAAAAGGACAAGACCACTGGTGCCATATGTGGTAATCAAACCCACGACCACATGGTTGTGGGCTCGATTCCTATAGAGGAGAGAGTGCGCTTCGATCATGTCAATCAGTAATATCATGGATTATTGCTCGAGCTTGACTGATTAACTTTGGTCTAGCCATGACTAGATGAGCCACCCAAACATCCACCCTAACCCAATCCATGTTATCCAATCCTAGCCCTATAGACGAACCTACCCTTGGAAAACTCAATCCATTCCTAGGAACATTACGATGGTTAGGGGTCTGTGGTGGATTTTCCCAAATAATTATAACACTATCATCATTGCTCTTCTCAATATCTTTTTGTTCTTCACCTCTCACCATGACTAAAAAAGAAAGGGAAAAAACACCCGATAAAGCCCTTAAACCTCTCCCTTAGAATCAAAACAAGAAACTATGCAGAGTAAAGCTTTGATCAAAACAACAATAGAGACGAAAAAGAAAAAGAAAGGAAGCAGAAGCAAAGGTGAGAAAGCTAATACATGTTGAAGATAATATCGAAGACAAGAGAAACTCGAGCTACGTAACACAGGGAAGAACTAGTTAAGGCAAAAGCAACCAAATACTCCAAGAAAGAATTGCAGGAGAGGAATAGTAAAATAGTAAAAATGAAGAAGAATGGGGAGAATGGAATTTATAGGGAAGCCTGGAGATATTAAAAGATCACCCCAATCCAATTGGAAAAATAGAGGACAATCCAACGACAAAAAATAAAATTCTTAATCTAAGGGTCATGATCCAAAGTACAAACAATCCAACGGCATAAAGCACATGTGAATATCAATGACAAAGATATACCTTATCAAGATCCAACAGCCAGGGATCATCATCATATCAAAAGACAAGATTAATGTGATAGTTGTACTTATGAGCGTAGGAACCAAAAACTTTTCAAATTTCAAAAATAATTATCACACGGGAGAAATAAGCAAATGAGCGCACACCCAGAGAAGGTCGGCCAATACTTCTGAAAGCTTAAAGCTCTATCACTTGCACGCTCCTCTAAGCTTGTTTTAAGCTTGGGGGACCATGGATCGTACTAGAGTTCTTGGGCCTAACCTAGGCCCAAAACCATCCTCAAGTTAAAGAAGATAAATCACCTAAGCTCATTTCTCCAAACGCACCAACTCGGCCCATTCCCCTAACTCGACCCAACCCCTCCAAACTAACCTAATACCATCTAATTCGACTCGAAACCCTTTACTTGACCCATGTAAATTACTCGACTCAAAAACCAGCTCATACCCAGCTGTCAACATCATCCTCAACATATCTAATAACGAATAGGACACATGTCAGCCCCCTTATGAACAATTTTTTCTTTAATCATAGGCTTTAAATCCTAAGAGGGGTACAGTACGAACCCCACATCGTATTCCTATAAATAGCCCATATCTTCACGTTATTAATGTTTCTTTTCTTTCTCTCTCTAACCTATATTTGTAACACCTTAGATAATCATGATAGACTTGTAAATGTTCCGATGGTAGCCTAACACTAGTTTGTCATGATTGTGAATTTTTGTGACCATCTGAGTACGTTTAGTCACTTTGCTGTAACACTAGATGTGAAATATAGCTATTTTTAGCCCTGGTTTTGACATGAACTGCTTAGTTAGTAGAAATAAGTGTGGAGAGCTTGTTTCTAGGTCATGAATATGTGGAAAAAGATGTGGTTAAAGTTTGAGATTTATCAGAGTTGATTTGACATTTTTAAGCATACTGATGTGTGTTTTAGTGCCGGATTGACCACTAGCTGATATGAAAAAAACATGAAAATGGTGAAATCATATTTTTAATTAATCTTAAAATTTATTTTGAGTCTGTTGGAGGTTAGGAATCTAAGTGTTCTTAGCTGATTAGAGGTTTCGGTACCTATCTGGAAGAAGCAAAGTTAGACTTTACCTCTTCATCTATATCCCATGGCAGAATGGGAGAAAGAAAACAAAAAACAAAAGAAAGAAAAAGGAGAGAAGAGAGAAAGAGGAAACTGAGGAAGAGAAAGAGGAGAAGGAAGAGAACAAAAAAAAAAAGAAGAAGCTAAAAGCTAATCTTGAAGATCAAAGACAAGGGTCAAGCTTGAAGATCTCCATCCAAGATCAGAGGTAAGGGATTTCTATTCATTTCCTCCCTTTGTTCATTTTGATTGAACATAGGGTTTTATGAGTAGAAAAAGGATTTGAAGAGCCAAATCCTAGTTCTTATCTTGATTCTTGATTCCAAGGATTAAGTTAAGCTAGATTCAACTTAGTTTGACCAAGTTAGCCATCTATGACTTAAGATAAATCATTTTGAGCTAATAGAGAAGTTTGGAAAATAAGCTAGAGTTAGAGTGATTTTAAGCCTAAAACTATGCCTAAGTGAATCAATAGGTTGTAAAAGAGTTACAACAAGTTTAGGAGCTTAGATTGATGTTAGAAATCACAAGAAAACTATTTAAAGTGGATTGGATGGTTAGATTTTAGGTGCTGGAACTAGAATCAGAGAGTTTTATGGTTTTTGCAAAAACTCCACAGCCCCATGGAATTTCTCACGGGGGGGGGGGTCGTGGTTCTCTCGGCTGGCTTCCCTATTTCAGTACTAGATTCCACAACCCCAAGGAATTTCCCATCGGGGGGGCGTTGTTTCCTCTGGAATGAGAACTAACTTTTGTGGTCTTCATGAAAGTTATAGCTCTTTCTCTTAGCTTTCCAATGCCGCTGGAATCACCTCATTTCGACCTCGGTAGCTCAAGTTATGCTCATTTTACCGTGCAAATGTCAAAGGTTAAGATTGAGTATGATGCATTTTTGGTTAGGAAATGCATGATGTTTTGGAATTTTATAAGGCTAGGAGCCTTAGAGGGACCTTAGATAACCATATTGAGGTAAATTATCAAGGGGTAATATGTTGGAACACCTTAGGCTTCCATAGTGTGGTGGAATGCCATAGGGTAACACTTAAGATTTGATCTATATAGGGCTGTTTTAGTATCAATTGTGATGCTAATTATTGGAGGTAATTAGTGATTGTTTTGCGTGAGATGTTTGTAGAGCATAGTTGAGGTGTGTAATATCCTCTCTATGTATTTGTTGAAACACATTGAGGTGTGTAATATCCTCTTTGTGTTATTTGATAAGCATAGATTGGTGAGTAATATCCTCTCTATATGTTTGTTGAATAGATTGGTGAGTAATATCTTCTCCATTGTTTGTGAAACATATTGAGGTATGTAATATCCTTTTTATGATGTTTGAAGCATATTGGGGTGCATAACATCCTCTCTATATTATGAGTAATAAGGTGAGTAATATCCTTATTACGTTGTTGAGTAAGGAGGTGAGTAATATCCTTTTTACTTTGTTTGACCAGTGGATGTGAGTAATATCCTCTGTTTGTTTTGATAGATAATGTTGGTGAGTCATATCCTCACTATGCCTGATAAACCAAAACATATCATAACATATCCTAGAATAGTTGAGGTGGGTAATATCCTCAATATGTCTGAGGGCTCATAACATCTTGAAACTGTATTCATTCTTAGGACTTTCATAGATATACACATTAGACATAATTAAGCATAACATAGCAATTGTATGAGCGGTTGCTATCATAATATAAAAACACGACATTACAATTGTATAGGCAATTGTGTACTTTGGTGATTGAAGAGTTAGCTTTATGGTTGAATAATCTTTATAATTATATAAATTACTAGTATTAGAATACTTCTATTGAGATATGTTTTCTCACCTCGATTGTATTGTCATGTAAATCCAGGTGCAAGTTCTTCGAAAGGGAAGAAGAAGATGTATGAGGACTAGCATAGTATAGATGCTATTTTGGCTGAGCTTGTATATATTTTATAATTGCGTAGTTGTCTCAAGTTATGTATAACAATATATATATATATATATATATATATATATATATATATATATATATATATATATATATATATATATATATATATATAATTTTGTTATCGTGGCTCTCCATATTTATTCATTGTGTATGAACAATATGGGTTTAGCTTGTTACTGTATGCTAGAAGTAGCATGGTTAATATTAATTATTCTTTTATATGATGATATATCTGTATATTAAATATTGGGATATTACATTTTGGTATTAGAGCAGTTCATCCTGTTGAGCTGGGGTATAGATTGACTATGCTTATGCATGTGTAGTGATGGATATGCATTTCTTATCTCTTACATGTGATTATTCGAGTGGAAATTATTTAACTTGCCTTTGACATGTCTGCTTTGGCTACTATTGTACGATTACATGATATTGGGATTAGCTACCTCAATATGTGATGTTCTATGTTTATAGGAAACTATGGCAGCAAGAGGGCGAAGGCGACCACGTGAAAGCAGTAACAGGAACTCTGGGAATGAAGGCACTGATGTGGCCATAGCTATGATGGTAATGGCCAATGCCATAAGGCAGCAGACTGAGCAAGTAGCGGTGACTGCAAGAGTGTTAGAGAGGTTGGTACCTCAGCAGCAAGTACCACCACAGGTACCACCACCAGCTCAGGAGGTACCCATCAGGAGAAATCAGAACTTTGTTGACATTTCGGAGTTCAAAAAAATGAATCCTCCAATGTTCAAAGGCAACTACGAACCTATAAAAGCTGAAGAATAGTTGACCGAATTAGAGAAGATATATGAGGTTATGGTTTGCTCTGAAGAGCAAAGAGTTTCCTTCGTTTCCTTCATATTGGGAGGGGAGGTGGAGCAATGGTGGCGAAGCACTAGGAGACTGCTAGAGACAGTAGGGACTTTGATCACATAGGGAGTGTTCAAAGAAACCTTTTTGGAGAAATACTTTTCATAATGTTTGCAGGATGATAAAGAAAGGAAATTTCTAAGTCTTTGTCAACAGGACATGACGGTTGGACAATATGAGGCAAAATTTCATGAGTTGTCCCAGTTTTCTTCTTAGTTTAAGCATAACCCAAATGAGAATTGGAAGTGTGTCAGGTTTGAGTCTAGGTTAAGAAGGAATATAAAAAGGGCTGTAAGACCTTTGGAAATCAGGGATTTTTCATCCTTGGTGAACAAGTGCAGGATTGTGGAGTCAGATAATCTCCAACTTCAGGCAGAGCAGAATTTATAAAGTCTTTAGAAGAAGAAGAAAACGGATGATGGATATGGGAAATGTAGTCCTAAATGTAGTCACCCACAAGAGAAAAGCCAATATGTTCAGAGGGATGACCGACAAGAGAAGTGTACCAAGTGTGATAGGTACCACGGGGATAAAGTTTGTACTGTTGACCAGATCAAGTGTTTTCAGTGTGGCAAGTTAGGCCACTATGCCAAGAATTGTCCTCAAAGGCAAGGAGATAGGACGGAGGATAGACCTATCACTCGGGGAAGAGTCTTCAATCTGCAAGATATGCAGGTATTACCCTTTTCTGATTTAGGAAAAAGTGAGTACATGGTTGTGCATGTTTAGTAACTTTGTTTTCTTAAAATTTGGTTGTATCTGCGGTGATATGTTAGTTATTGGACTTTATACATAAGGTAAACCAAATTTTAGGGACAAAATTCTAAAAAGGTGGGGAGAATGTAACACCCTAGATAATTATGATAGACTTGTAAATGGTTTCGATGGTAGCCTAACACTAGTTTGTCATGCTTGTGAATTTTTGTGATCGTCTGAGCACGTTTAGTCACTTTGCTGTAGCACTATATGTGAAATATAACTGTTTTTAGCCATGGTTTTGACTTGAACTGCTTAGTTAGTAGAAATAAGTATGGATAACTTGTTTCTAGGTCACAAATATGTGGTTAAAGTTTGAGATTTATCAGAGTTGGTTTGACATTTTTAAGCATATTGGTTGTGTGTTTAAGTGCCGGATTGACCACCAACTGATATGAAAAAATATGGAAATAGTAAAATCAAATTTTTAATGAATCTTAGGATTTATTTTGAGTCTGTTGGAGGTTTGGAACTTTAATTCAGAGGAATCTAAGTGTTCTTAGTTGATTAGAGGTTTTGGTATTTATTTGGTAGAAGCAAAGTTAGACTTTGCCTCTTCATCTATATCCCATGACAGAATAGGAGAAAGAAAACAAAAAAGAAAAGAAAGAAAATGAGAGAAGAGAGAAAGAGGAAATTAAGGAAGAGAAAGAGGAGAAGGAAGAGAAAAGAGAAAAAAGAAGAAGCGCAAAAGCTAATCTTGAAGATCAAAGACAAGGGCCAAGCTTGAAGATCTCCATCCAAGATAAGAGGTAGGGGATTTCTATTCATTTCCTTCTTTTGTTCATTTTGATTGAACATAGGGTTTTATGAGTAAAAAAAGGGATTTGAAGAGCCCAATCCTAGTTCCTAACTTGATTCTTAATTCCAAGGATTAAGTTAAGCTAGATTCAACTTAATAGGACCAAGTTAGCCATCTATGACTTAAGATAAATCATTTTGAGCTAATAGAGAAGTTTGGAAAATGAGTTAGAGTTAGAGTGATTTTTAGCCTAAAACTATGCCTAAGTGAATCAATAAGTTGTAAAAGAGTTACAACAAGTTTAGGGGCTTATATTGATGTTAGAAATCACAAGAAAACTGTTTAAAGTGGATTGGATGGTTAGATTTTGGGTGCTGGAACTAGAATCAGAGAGTTTTCTGGTTTCTGTGAAAATTCCACGGCCCCGTGGAATTTCCCACCGGGGGGGTGTGATTCTCTTGGCTAGCTTCCCTATTTCAGCACTAGATTCCATGACCCATGGAATTTTCCATGGGGAGAGGGGCATGGTTTCCTCTGGAATGAGAACTAACTTTTGTGGTCTTCATGAAAGTTATAGTTCTTTCTCTTAGCTTTCCAATGCCACTAGAATAACCTTATTTTGACCTCCGTAACTCAAGTGATGTTCATTTTACTATGCAAAGGTCAAAGGTTGAGATTGAGCATGATGCATTTTTGGTTAGGAAATGCATGATGTTTTGGAATTTTATAAGGCTAGGAGCCTTAGAGGGACCTTAGATAACCATATTGAGGTGGATTATCAAGGGGTAATGTGTTGGAACACCTTAGGCTTCCATAGTATGGTGGAATGCCATAGGGTAACAGTTAAGATTTGATCTATATGGGGCTGTTTTAGTATCAATTGTGATGCTAATTATTGGAGATAATTAGTGATCATTTTGCATGAGATGTTTGTAGAGCATAGTTGAGGTGTGTAATATCCTCTCTATGTATTTGTTGAAACACATTGAGTTGTGTAATATCCTCTTTGTGTTGTTTGATAAGCATAGATTGGTGAGTAATATCCTCTATATATGTTTGTTGAATAGATTGGTGAGTAATATCTTCTCTATTGTTTGTGAAACATATTGAGGTGTGTAATATCCTTTTTGTGATGTTTGAAGCATATTGGGATGTGTAATATCCTCTCTATGTTGTGAGTAATAAGGTGAGTAATATCCTTATTACGTTGTTGAGTAAGGAGGTCAGTAATATCCTCTTTACTTTGTTTGACCAGTGGAGGTGAGTAATATCCTCTATTTGTTTTGATGGATAGTGTTAGTGAGTCATATCCTCACTATGCCTGATAAACTGAAACATATCATAACATATCCTAGAGTAGTTGAGGTGGGTAATATCCTCAATACGCCTGAGGGCACATAACATCTTGAAATTGCATTCATTGTTAGGACTTTCATAGACATACACATTAAACGTAATTAGGCATAACATGACAATTGTATGAGCGGTTGCTATCATAACATAAAAACATAACATTGCAATTGTATGGGCAATTGTGTACGTTGGTGATTGAAGAGTTAGCTTTATGGTTAAATAATCTTTATGATTATATAAATTGCTGGTATTGGAATACTTTTATTGAGATATGTTTTCTCACCTCGATTGTGCTGCCATATAAATCCAGGTGCAAGTTCTTCGAAACGAAAGAAGAAGATGTATGAGGACTAGCATAGTATAGATGCTGTTTTAGCTAAGCTTGTATATATTTTATAATTGCTTAGTTGTATTGAGTTATGTATAACAATATACCCTTTGAGGCTATTATATATATATATATATATATATATATATATATATATATATATATTATATATATATATATATATATATATATATAATTTTGTTATCGTGACTCTCCATATTTACTCATTGCGTATGAACGATATGGGTTTAGCTTGTTAGTGTATGCTAAAAGTAGCATGGTCAATATTAATTATTCTTTTATATGACGATATATCTGGATATTAAATATTAGGATGTTACCATATCTCTCTAAACTCCCTATATATTTGTCTTATTTTTCTCATACACTTAATGACTTAAGCATCAGAGTATTTGTAGGTACACCCCCCGATGGGGCTGACCTACCTGAAAGCTTTTTGGCGTGATTAGAGACCCTTGACCTGACCCACCGAGAGAAGGATAGGAACAATTACCCTAATCCATTTCAAGTTTAAAATAAAAGAGAAAAATGCATCATCATTTGACACTAGACAACAAAGTAAACAACCATGCCCTCTTAGAAATTGAATACGTATTATAGAAATTGGTTGCAGATGAGACAAACTCAACATATTTTCTCAATTTCTAAGTTTTTCAAACTAAAACCGCATCGGGCATAGTTTTCAAGCAACATCGAACTTAGTCCAAGTCGTCTTTTACTTTCATGTAATCTATTTCTCTCTCTATGTGTATGTGTGCGCTTCAAAAATCAGAGAGATCTCTAGACAGACTGAGAAAATAGGAGTTTGTGTTTAAATCTTGAATATCCCTCTTGGATCAGCAAATAGGAATTTGATTAGTGGTTGATTGAAGATAATTCAAAAAGAATTATGATGAAGGATAAGAAAAGCATTTCAAGTGCAAAGGTGTTGTGGTTGGTGGGTCTCTTCTTGTGCTCAATTGTCATTGAGTTGCGGATCACCCTTACACCAATATCCATCTTTAAGATCTCTTTATCATCAACCATGTCTTTAACACCATATTCTCGTTCAGCAAGTTCATCCCAATCCTTTACCTCCACTCCCTCCACCACTAGGTATTATCAAGTCTTGTCTATATTGATGTTATAGTGCAGACATCAACCACTTTCAAATACTAATTTCAAATTTGAAAGTGTTTTTCTGTTATTTTTTATTATTAAATAAGTGTAACTTTAAACTTATGATGTTGCTCTATTCAAACTCTCATTCATCAAATTATCTAAACCAAATTCAATTGACACTTTTATGAGTTAATTTTATTGTTGGCAATAATATTAAAGATTTTCATAAATATCCATCTGGTGAATGATATAAAAAGATGCATTTATGTGGTCAAGTACTATGGTTAAAAGAATAATTAGTATGCATATTCTATAGGGATTGAAATCACCTCTTCTTATATCTTCTCTCCCCAATTAGAATTTGCCAACTCAATTAAAAAGAATAAAATTTGGTTCTAATCTTAGGAGGAGAAAACTCTCTCCAACCCCATTTAATCTATTGTAATGTGTCCATTAATTCAATTAAATGGAGTTGGAAGTAACACATGGTAATAAATTAAATGAGGTTAAAAGGAGTTCCCTTCTCCTATGGTTGAAGCCAAATTTTATTCTTAAAAATACACCCCATCTTTTAACATTGTTAACTATCCATTCTTCTGTTTCATCGTTCCCAATTTTCTACACCTTCATTTTTTATCACCCCAAGTTAATTGGAATAATAACTTGTGTTAATCCCAATTGATATGCAGCAAGTGAACTCAAATGAAGCTTTATCCGAACTCTTTCATTAATTGAATTTTAGTTAGCTCGTATATTAAGTATTCGTTGCATTGCTAAATATAAAAGCCCAAAAATATTGTCATTGCTTTTGTTCATTTGTTCCCATGTTAGTCTTATCAGAGCTCTCTTTGATCCAAATTTTAGTTTAAATAGTAGTTAATTTCACGAATTGGTATTTGGTCATCGATCCCTGAGAACGATATCTGACATCTCACCATTTTTATTACTTGACGATCCAGTACACTTGCCATGGTTTTATCAAGTTTTGGATGCCATTGCCTTGGACCGATTTTACCAATATCGGTAATATCGAAGGCAACTACTAGTTTAAATATTTTTTCTTTTATTTATTTATTGTAGTGTTTAGTTTTCTTTATTTTACTTATTTTTAGTACGTTTAGAATTCTCTATTTAAATTTTTGCGTTTGATTTAGTTACTTTTGTTTTGACGTTGTGTCTCTATCGTATGCGAGGTACCATTCATCTTGACCACTTTCTTTTTGACTCTGAAATAGAAAGAACCGCAAGAGCTTTGAGGAAGCAAGCAAGAGAACGAAGAAGGAATTTGGGTGACACTCACATCGTTGTTGAAGACATGGCAAACAATAGAGAAAATTTGGATCCTCCACCACCACATCCACCCATTAGGACTCTCATAGATTACTTAATTCCTAATATGGATGGGTGTGAAGTGAGCATAACAAGACCTCCAATTCAAGCAAATATATTTTGAATTGAAGCCAACTCTACTCCATCTGGTTCAGAATAATCACTTTGGAGGATTTGACAATGAGGACCCATATGTACATATAGCAGGGTTCTTACAAATTTGTGATACTGTGAAGCTGAATGGGTTGAGTGAGGATACTATTCATTTAAGGTTGTTCCCTTTCTCCTTGAGAGACAAAGCTAAGAACTGGTTGGACTCATTAGTAAGGGGAAACATTACCACTTGGGCTATCTTGGTCCTGAAATTTCTAATAAGGTATTTTCCTTCATCCAAGGCTGCGAAGTTGAGAAGCGAGATTACTTCGTTTAGACAACATAAAGGGGAATCTCTCAGTGAGGCCTAGGAAAGATATAACGAAATACTGAGGAAGTGTCCACATCACTGTTTTGACTTTTGGATCCAGGTGCAGATTTTTTATAATGGCATGTTACCACAGACCAGAGCCATGATTGATGCTACAACAGGTGGGGCTTTGAATTATAAAACTCCAGAGGAAGCTTGGGATTTATTTGAAATGATGGCCAATAATGATTACCAGAGAAATGGAGAAAGAGCCGTGGTAAAGAAAGGGTACTTAGAGATGGATTCAATGAATGCATTGTTGGCTCAAAACAAGATTTTGACTCAATAACTTGAGAATCTCACGAAAAAGGTTGACATTCTTAAGGTAAATGTGGTGAGCAATACTCCTTTAGCTTGTGATTTCTGTGGAGGTGAACATGGAAGTGTGGATTGTCCAGGAAATATGTTTGGACCTCCGGCTCAAGAGCAAGTTAACTTCACGAACAACCCTCCAAGGCAACAAAACAACCCATACTCTAACACTTACAACCCGGGGTGGAGGAACCACTTGAACTTTTCGTGGAATAACCAAGGCAATCAAGCTCAACCAAGATAGCAGATGGGATACCAAGGACACCCTCAAAATTCATCATGTCAAGGTCCTTCATCTTCTCAACCTCAGTCTAATGAAAAAAAGCCTTCTTAGGAGTTAGCCTTAGAGAAATTGGCCACACAAACCTCATATTTTGTTCAAAAAACTACTGATTTTATGGAGGAGACAAGAGCAGGGTTTAGAAATCAAGATGCTTCAATCCGTAATTTAGAAACTCAAGTGGGCCAGCTTGCAAAACAGATTTCGGAGAGGCCTCCAGGTTCATTGCCAAGTGACACAGTCCCAAATCCTAGAGGAAATGAGCATGTGAAAGCCATAACAACTAGGAGTGAGAAAGTAATTGAGGCTCAACCAAAGAAGGAGAAAAATAGTGAAGGTAAAGTTGAGGAGCCTAGTGAAGAAGTGGCTTATGAGGAAGTTGAAATATCTCAAGATGACTCACCCAATGACTCTAATGAAAATGAGTCACAAAAGGGGCAAGAAGTGAAGATGCCACCGCCAACTATCAAGTTGCCATTCCCTCAACGACTCAAGAAGGAACAAGATAAAAAAATAGTTTGGGAAGTTTCTAGAGGTGTTTAACAAGCTGCAAATCAATATTACGTTTGTCGAAACTCTAGAACAAATGCCTTCCTACATGAAATTTATGAAAGAGCTATTGCCTAAGAAGAGAAGGATTAGGAATGAGGAAACTATTGTGCTTACGGAGGAGTGCAGTGTAATTTTACAAAAGAAACTCTCTCCAAATCTTAAAGATCCCGAGAGTTTTTCAATTCCTTACACCATTGGTGATAGAACATTTGGTAAAGCATTGTGCGACCATGGTGCAAGCATTAATTTCATGCCCTTGTCCATTTTCAAGCAATTGGGGATTGGACAAATAAAACCCACCATGGTAACTCTCCAATTTACGGATAGGTCAATGAAACATCCATATGGAGTAATTGAAGATGTCTTAGTGAAAGTATACAAATTCATATTCCCGATGGATTTTGTTGTTCTAGACATGGAAGAGCATGGAGACATTCCATTGATATTGGGTCAGCCATTCCTTGCAACTAGGAGAGCCCTTATTGATGTAGCGGACGAGACTTTGACTTTGAAGGTCTAAGATGAAGCTATCACTTTTAATGTGTTTGAGGCAATCAAGCACTTGGGAGATAGAGAAGGGTGTTTTAGCATTGATGTACTTGACTCTATTATCTCCAAGTCATATAGGGAAAATAACCCCTCTTTGCTCTTGAAAAAGTCCTTGTTGAATTAAAGGTAGAAGTTGAAGAAGGGGATGACTCATTAGTTAGAGAAATACTTGGCTTGTTGGAAGCTTCATCTCCCTATCCTAAGAATGCATAACTGGAATAAGAGGAATTAGTGATAGGAGAAGAGGAATCCAAACAGAATAAGAATGAAGCACCGAAGGTTGAGCTCAAGTCATTACCCATACATTTGAAATATTCTTTTCTTGGTGAGCACAACTCTTATGCTATCATCATTAGCTCTGAGTTGAGTCAATTGGAGAAGGAAAAACTGTTGAGAGTACTGCGGGATCATAGGGAGGCTATTGGATGGTCGATTGGAGATTTGAAAGGGATAAGCCCTTCTTTATGTATGCACAAAATTCTCATGGAGAAGAACCATAAAACAATCATGCAGCCACAAAGGAGGCTTAATCTGGTAATGAAAGAGGTGGTTCGGAGGGAGGTTTTCAAGCTCTTTGATGTTGGTCCTTATTTCGAACAGTCCTTGGGTTAGTCTTGTCCAAGTGGTGCCTAAGAAGGGTAGGACAACAGTGATCAGAAATGAAAATAATGAGTTAATTCCCACCAAGATTATGACTGGTGTTTGTCCCAAAATAGGCTGGAAGTGCACAAGTCATTCAAGTAATAAAGTGAAATGTATAGATCGTTCCCTCGAGGATAAGTTTACTTCTAATGCTAAGTATTAACTAATAGCTTACCTAATTCTATCTAAGAACATAAAAATGGACAAAAATAAAGAAAGTAAAAACAGAAAGCAATAAAGATAAATAGTTAGATTTCAGGGAATCCTTCTTCACCTCATACTTTTACCAACAACATGCAATCTTCTTCATTAACATGAATGTATTGATTAGGTTAGCTTAAGAATCTTTATTAGCTAAAAGCCTATGTCTAGGTCATCTAACCATAGTTTCAATTGCCTAACTTACTATGTTTCCATGAGAGCTAATACAAAATCCAATCTTGAATGATCTATTCTCAATCACACATTATACATGACTAAAAGGTATATTTCTATCCAATTAGCGAATCAACTCATCCAAGCTAATTGAATTCATTGAACATGCATTAACCATACCATATCCATATCAACAAATCCCTATGTCTATTTCATTTGCAATATAAGGATCATGCAATTGATGGCCAACCAATAGCAAGCATTAAGCATAGATTATGGAAGAATAATAACCAAACATCCACACAAACTCATAGAAGAACACACCATTAATATATATAGAAAAGGATCTAAAATATTCCTAAATACAACTCATCTATACAATGAACATGAAAATACAAGTAAAATCATATCCAAGGAAGATAAGGAAGAGAAGAGAGAAAGGGAACAGACAAAGGAAGCTCATTGATTTGTCTCTGAAGCTTGAATCCTCCTTTATCCTTGTTCCTAGCCTCTAATCCACCATCAATGGAGATCTAGCCAAAGCTTTCTAACCTAAAACTAAGAAAAACTAAGAAAACTAAAAAAGGAAATGGCTAGGACAGCTAAGACAGAGAGAAAAATGTGAAAAATCCTATTTATAGGCTCAGTTTGCCACCGTGCGCCTCGGCCCCCACTAGTGAGCGCCTAGGCTGGCATTGAGTCGGTTACAAAGCGCCCCGGCCCCCATTAGTGAGTGTCGCGATCCTCTCGCCTCGGGTCTAAGTATGGCAATTCTGAAGATGCGCCTCCACGCCGCGGCGTGCATAACCTTGCACCGCAGCGTTGACTGTTGAAAGGCTAATTTGGCTTCCTCTTCCACTTTAAGCTCATATGCTCCACATTTGACCTTGTTTGGAGCCCTTCCTAATATAGAGAAAATACCAAATTAATAACAATTACAAATCTACTTAATCATAACAATTTAAGTTGAATTTGCTCAATAACATATCGGAAAGCATCAGAATCAGAATATGACAAATATAAGCACAAAACCCTCCAAATATGCATTATTAACAAGGACTAAGTATTCATTCTAGCATAGAGATAGGGCACCAATAACTACATTTTATAGAGTTATCAACTGGATGGAGGGTGTGCATCGACTATAGGAAGCTGAATGATGCTATAAGGAAGGATCACTTCCCTCTTCCTTTCATTGACCAGATGTTGGAACAGTTGGCTGGCCACGAGTACTACTACTTTCTAGATGGATATTCCGGTTATAATCAGATTCTGATGGCTCCTGAAGATTAAGAGAATACTGCTTTTACATGCCCTTATAGAGTGTTCGCCTACAGAAGAATGTCGTTTGGACTTTGGAATGCATCGGCCACATTTCAAAGATGTAAGTTGTCCATCTTCTTTAATATGATTGAAAAACATATCAAAGTTTTTATGAATAACTTCTCTGTCTTTGGCTCTTCCTTTGATAATTGTTTGCATAACTTGTCATTAATGTTAAAAAGATATGAAGAGTCAAATTTGGTTTTAAATTGAGAGAAATGCCATTTCATGGTGAAAGAGGGGATTGTCTTAGGGCACTGTATGTCTGTTAAAGGGATAGAGGTTGATCGTGCCAAGATTGAAGTTATTGAAAAGCTTCCCCCTCCCACTAATGTAAAAGACGTTCATAGTTTTTTAAGGCATGCTAGCTTTTATAGGAAATTCATAAATGACTTTTCAAAAATTACTAAATCTCTTAGTAATCTCCTTGTAAAAGATGCTCCCTTCAATTTAAATGATGCATGCATGTTAGTTTTTAACACTTTAAAGCATAAACTGACCACTACATCAATTATTGCTGCACCTGATTAGGATTTGCCATTTTAAATTATGTACGATGCTAGTGACATTACTGTAGGTGTTGTTTTAAGCCAAAGGAAAAATAAGTTGTTGCATGTAATTTATTATACGAGTCATGTTTTAAATATTGCACAACTGAATTATGCAACTACTGAAAAAGAATTATTGGTTGTTGTTTATGCATTTGACAAATTTAGTTCGTACTTGATAGGTGCCAAGGTGATTATGTACACGCATCATGTAGCTATCCGGTATTTGTTCCCCAAGCAAGATTCGGAACCAAGGCTTATTCAGTGGATCTTACTGCTCCAAGAATTTGATTTAGAGATAAGGGATAGGAAAGGGACTGAGAATCCTATAGCGGATCACTTGTCTCGGTTAGAAAGTGCAGAAAAAAGTGAAGAAAAAAGGCCAATGAATGACCAGTTTTGTGATGAGCAGCTGTTGGCTATGGCAAATTTGCCATGGTATGCAGATATAGCCAACTATAAAGTTGGAAAGGTGGTACCAGCAGATTTTACTTCACAACAGCGGAGAAAGTTCCTTCATGAAGCTAGATTTTATGTATAGGATGAAACTTTCTTGTACAAGAGAGGTGTTGATGGATTGTTGAGGAGATGTGTACTGGAAGAGGAACAAGAACCGATTTTATGGCATTATCATGATTCTGGGTATAGTGGGCATTTCAACAGAGATAGAACAACAACGAAGGTCCTCCAATCCAGATTATTTTGGCCGTCATTGTTTAAAGATGCATTCACATATATCAAGATGTGTGATAGGTGCCAAAAGACCGGGAACATATCAAAGAGGAATAAGATGCTCCAAAATCCCATCTTAGAAGTTAAAGTGTTTGACGTTTGGGGTATCGACTTCATAGGCCCTTTTCCCTCTTCATATTCTAAGGTATACATTTTGGTGGCTGTTGATTACATATCAAAGTGGGTGGAAGCCGCAACTGTTTAGACCAATGATGCCAATGTGGTGATTGGTTTCTTGAAGAAGCAAATATTCTCAAGGTTTGGAGTGCCCCAGGACTTAATAAATGATGAGGGCACCCACTTCTACAATTGGAAGCTGGAGACTATGCTGAAAAAGTACAATATTCACCATAGAGTCGCCACTCCATATCACCCACAAACAAGTGGCCAAGTTGAGGTGTCTAACTACCAACTGAAACAAATTAGGGAGAAAACAATGAATTCTTCTAGGAAGGACTGGGCAATGAAGCTGGATGATGCTCTTTGGGCATATGGGACAGCCTTCAAGGCTCCGATTGGCATGTCTCCATTCCAATTGGTCTATAGCAAAGCTTGCCATTTGCCTCCTGAGTTGGAACATAAGGCACTATGGGCAACAAAGTATTTGATTTTCGATTTGGCTAAATCGGGTGAGTCAAGAATCTTGCAGCTTCATGAAACTTGAAGTATTTCAAAATTTTGCCTATGAAAATGCCAAGATCTATAAGGAAAACACAAAGAGATGGCATGACAAGGGGATTGTGCAGAAAGAGTTCTGGGAAGGACAATTAGTGCTCTTATTTAATTCAAGATTGAAGTTGTTTTTTGGAAAGCTCAAGTCTAGATGGTCTGGCCTTTTTGAGATCAAGCAAGTATTCCTTAATGGTGTAGTAGAAGTGAAGATTTCGAACTAGGATAGAAGCTTCAAGGTGAATAAGCAAAGTCTCAAATTCTACTTTGGGGGAGATGTTGAGCGAAGAAGGGAGTCCATCGATTTGATCTCTACTTGAGAAGCACACCGTCAGGCTCGGGACATTAAACAAATGCTTCATGGGAGGCAACCCATGCTCGTGCTTTTCTAACTCTTATCTTGTAACTTCAATTTCATTTTATTTAGTTTTGAGTTGTTTGCCATGTTTAGTTGCAATTGCGTAGATGTTAGGCTTGATTGTAGTTTGTTTTATGTTTTTGCTTTCATGTTTTTGTGTTTTGCTTTTTTTGTTGCTGTGTGATCTTATTTGTGATTGAAAGTTTGCTTGTATTAGGGGAGACATGAATTGCATAGGCTCATAATGAAAAGAACTCTTTTTGCATAATTTTGCAGAAGAGTCTAGGTGCTAGGCGCCTATTTCTCAAATGCTAGGCACTTCCTGCCCCAAAAAAACCTATTCTCAGGTGCATGGGTGCTAGGCGCCTATCTATTGAATGCCAGGCGCTTGTTGAGAGAAAATGGTGCTCTTTGGACTCTAGGCGCTAGGTGCCTGCATCATGAGCATTAGGCGCTCTCTGTGCATAAATTTCTGTTCTCGGCCACTCAACTGCCAAGTGCCTCTGATTCAAGTGCTAGGCGCTCTATGCTGGAAAAAGAGACCTCTCGGATACTCAAGCGCTAGGCTCTTGAGATATAAGTGCTAGGCGCTCAGTTTTTTTTTAAAGTAAAGCCTTTCTATTCCACTTCACGTAGCACACACTCTCTGCACTTTTCATTCTCTGTTTCACTTTCATATACAGAGAATAGAGCTCCTCACGTCCATAGCTCTCTTTCCCTCCTCACCATAGTTTCATTTTATTCCCTCTCTTTTCCTAGTCACGTTCTCTCTCATGCGTTTTCTCTCTCCTTACCTTTTCTCCCTCTTCGTGCACTCTCTGTCCTCCATTGTTGCCTCCTCTTACTGTAACATCCTGATTTTTTTGCTTTCCTTGAAATAAATGAGTTTTATAATATTTATGATTTTTTGTAAATCTTTGAGAATTTTTAATTATTTTGAATATTTTAATATTATTTTGATATTTTAATATTATCTTGAAAACTCGTATGTTCGAATTTCATTTTTTTAAAAATATATGAGTTTTATAATTTTTATGATTTTTGTGAATTTCTGTAGAACTTTATGAGTTTTTGATTATTTTAGT
This sequence comes from Ormosia semicastrata, assembly GCA_029884595.1. Classification (NCBI taxonomy): domain Eukaryota; kingdom Viridiplantae; phylum Streptophyta; class Magnoliopsida; order Fabales; family Fabaceae; genus Ormosia; species Ormosia semicastrata. Next base: position 46,629,424 of record JAQQTO010000053.1, on the reverse strand, counting down.
ATTATTTTGAGTTATATGTGGGCCCGGGTGGACTCGAGGCGGGCTCGGAAAAATAAATTTTTTTCCTAAGTCAGAAAGTTCCAGACTGTCAAGGCGGGATCAGGGGATCTTACTAAACCCGAAATCGGAACAGTTGACAGAGATTTTCTGTATCTGAGTTTTTCATTACCCATTGTGTAATAATAACGGTAGTTGTTATCCATTGGGTAATATCTGTTAAAAAAATATCTTGATGACTGAGCTGGTGACTCTACACTATGACTCACCATGCTGACTCAGCTATTCTAGAAGATTCTATGATGACTTACCTAGTAAATATCTAAGAAATAAATATCTAGCTACAAATATGTAAAGATAAATATCTAGGTGAAAATATCTGATCAGAAAATATCTAAGCTAAATATCTTAAGTGTAATTATGAAAGCAGAAAATATCTAAGGGTAATGATGAGCCATCATTACATAGCTTTTGGACTAACCAATAGGAATTAGTCAAATATAGTGGCATAGACTTTGTTGTGAACCGTTGGATGGAAAACTTGATGGAAAAGCCTTAGATCCTCACTGTTGATCTAATCAATGGTGTGAGAGCAATCTTGATAAAGAAGCTATGATATCAACCTTAGATTTAATCAATGATTAGGATTTAGTCAATAAAAATGGCTAGATTGATTAGTTAAGTAACTAGATAATCTAACTTAGTTACCCTAATAGCTTAATTAGTAATCAAATGAACTAGTTTAGTTGCTAAATAATTAGAAGTTAGTTACTAGATAAATATCTATTATCTAGAAACATGACATAATCATGACCTATACAATGACATAATAAAGTAATTAACTAATTAAAATATAATTAGAAATTCTAACTAAATTAGTTTAAGAGAAACTAAATGAATTAATTATTTAATTAAGGTATAACTAAGAATTAAAATAGAATCAAAGCTTAGTTAATTTCTCCTTGAGTCCCATGGCTGCATAGGCTTGTCTAGGAGGTTCTTGATTCATCTTTTATGATCAAAAGATGACAACTTGATGACTAAGGCTATGTGCACCCATGTGAGCCCATGTGCTTATGCTTAATCTTGCAAAACAAGCTTTGAACGTTCTATCTAAGTGACTCCCACGGCCATGCATTAGATATCAGGCAATTTCATTTCATTTCCTCACACTTTGTGACACAAAAATCATTTTCTCTCTTCTAATTATTCAAGAGCACCAAGAACAAACACCATGAACTCCATCTTCTTTCTTTCTTGAACCATTCGGTCTCCACTCCTAAATCCCACTTCCAAGCTTCAATAATTTTATACAACCCTAGATCTAGAACCTATACACAATTCTAAGATACTTTGTAGTTAAGATCTTGGCCTTGTTCTATCATTTTCAACCTTGTTCTTCAAGTTAAAGATCAAAAAGCCCTTGCTTTGTTTCTTGAAGGAGCTCACGGCTAACCACCCAAGCACCATCTTCCAAGTTTGTTTAATTTCAACCAACCATACTTCTTGAATCCTTACATCATTCTAAGCCTCTTTGATGTTGAAACTTTGGTCTAAATCCATCATCTTCATGCTTGAATCTTGGATTTAAGTCCTAGGGTTTCAAGATCTTTTTGGTGGTGAAAGTTCAATACAAAAAGAGAATCCTACAAGGAGCTAGGAGAACATCAACCAAGTAAGAAGGAGATTAACCTTATCGGCCATATGTGGCGGTGAAGGAATGGAATTGTTTGTGTTTGTGAGTGAAAAATCCATGTAAGGATTTATTCACTCGATTGTGCAATTATTGGTTTGTGCTTGTTAGATTATATTGTGTGATTTTTTTATTGCTTTGATAAGTATGCATGATTTGTATATGTGTTTGATATGCTTATAGCTTTGATAGTATATTTGCCTATGTGTGATTTGGAAAGCATGATAATTCCTGTGTAATATAAGATGTGATTTACATGATAAGAAAATTTGTTTGAGGACTCCAAAGAGTCTAGAGGCACACGACCTCATCACTATCAAGAGGACTAAGGATTTTAAATTATTTTTTTCAATTTAAGGATTAAATGATTTTATGATAAGAAAATTCAATTAAGTAATTTTATAAGGATTTAAAGTGTTAGAAATGATTTATATATGAATTTTGAAGCAGTATGTGCATTCGGCCAACATGCCAATTTTTGATGTTCAAGATCCAAAATTATTTTACTAAGTGTAAACTTAGGTGTGTTAATAGTAAGAACTCAAATTGGTAAATTTTGAAATTTAAATGAAAGTAATTTTAATTTTTAGAATTAAAATTGATCTAATTAAGCTATGTAGTAAAATAAGGGCCAATACTTGAAATTTACTGACGTATAGCTCACTTTATGGGTTTTGAAGCGCGTTAGGAAATTTTGAGCTGTAATATCCCAAGTAAATTAAAGAAACACAATTTTCTGGGAAACAATAAAAATACTGATTTTTAGAGAGACTATATTGAAAATATTCTTTAAATAGGACTATATTGAAAATATTCTTTAAAAATGGATTATTTTGTAAATATTATTTAAAGAAGGACTATTTTGAAAATATTTCTTAAAGAGAGACTATTATGTAAATATTATATTATAGAAGGACTATTATGTAAATAATGAGAATAAAGTCAATTTTTGATATTAGATGAGAAAAATCTTATTTTGAATTTAAAATATGTTCGAAATATTTTACACGATTTGAAAATAGTAATTTTTAGCTATGCGATTGAGAAAATGTTTTAGAATCTTTACGCGATTTAGAAAATGTTAGAAAATCTTTACGCGATTTGAAAATGTAACAAAAGTGTTACGCGATTGTGAAAATGCAATAATATTACTATGCGATTGAAAGAAATAGCGGGTTTTGCTGTAGAGCCAACGCTTTGAACTAAATAATTTGTAAAACTGAAGTATTGTACTTGAGTGGATCTTTGGTATTATCGATTGTATGAGCGGTTATATAATACCATAGATACTAATGGTATTGGACAATCTGTATATGTATGTGCGGTTGTGTTAATATCATTGGGAACAGTACAATGGTGCTTTGTTTTGAATGAAGGTGTTTTTGAACATTATACGGTGATACTGCCATATGACGGCATCTGAGTCATTGAGTCACACACACACACACACACACACACACACATATATATAAACCTTAGCCGTGATCACCGATTACAACGCACTGACATCCCGACGAACACTATTGCTTTTCATTATCCAGTATAGACTATCTTATTTCTTATTAGGGGGGACAGATCTTCTGGGCGTTCATCTCTAAATTTGAGTAAACTTCCTGAAGTAGGAATTGACTGCTTTGAGCATATGTATGGTCAGCATTTACGCGGTTGTAACATAATATGATTGTGGTATTATTATTATGCCTAATATTGCATTGCAAATTTATTAGATTGTTTATTTATTAAATGTCATAAATATATCTGCTAATTTCATATAAGTGTATGAATTGTTTGTATGGAATGACATTGTTATTCGTATCGTTTCTTTGTTGTCGTATTGGTATGCGATGTAGGGGATCTCACCTCTTTACTGTTTTACTCTGTCTATTTCTATTTTTATGCCTACGTTTGTGAAGACTACGATGGCTGCAAGGAGGAATTCCACTGATTATATGCAAGCACATTTTCACGAAGGCATTGAAGCCTAGTGTGTCGACTCAGCTATTGAACATTTTAGTTATATAGGAGAAGTGACTCTATCCTAGAGTGATACTTACCATGGAAACCCTATTATCACATATTATGATGCTTGTGAACATGTAGATTTTTCCATACCTATTGGAGAACTGTGGAACATTGCTCACCATTTGACTAGTGAAGACTCTATGGAGTCAACTGCTCAGACTCCTGTTCAAAGAGACATACCTCGACCAGAGAATGTGCCTTTAGAGGATCCGGGAGAGGATCAGGTTCAGAACCTTACTCTCTAGGTATTTTGGCTTGGGTCAGGTCAAGTTTATATGTGGTAATTAAATATTGTTTAGAATATATAAGTTTTATGCAATAAAGATGTCATGAATCTATGTTATATGCGAGAGATGTATTTTATCTAGTTATTATATTTTGTGTTACTTTAATTTGAGCAATTAATGTTTTCTTCAAAAAAAGAAGTTTTGAAACCCGTATTTAAATAATATTAATTATTTTATAACTTGGGTAATTAATTCTAAGGAGTTGATATGAATGTGATACCTTTGGAGGGGGTGTTACACTTATGATATGTTCTTGTATTCTAATTGTTTTCAAGTTTAATTAGTATCTTTGTTTGGTTGTTACTCATTCTGTAATTAATGGTGGGTTTTCTTTAGTGTTTTGGATGATGAGAGTGTTCTTATTTTTGTGAGATTTATGGGGTTAGGATTTGACATGGTTAATTTGTTTTTTTTTTTTGGTGTGAGAGATTTTGAGAAATTATGAGAGTGGTGATGAAATTAAACCCTTCATTAAGCCATTGGTCTATTCAATTTTGGAATGCAGGGGTTTAATTTTTGAAAATTTGGGATTGTTGTGCTTGTTGGATAAATTGAAGTTTGGGGTTGCATTTGGGTTTATTTAAGAGGTTTAATTGCCTTATGTAGAAAGTTTGCACTCCTAAGTGTTATCCTTTTGTGCAATGGTCACCCTAAGTTTGTGAACATGTTTGAATTGTGGGAATGGTTTTATCTTCAGCATGTTTAAATATGTGGGGACATTGTGATTTGCATTATACATGCGCATATAGTTGCAAACTGATCTATTTCAACCATGGTTGCTGATAGCAATATATTTTATTCGTTTTATAATCTTTTCACTGGGCTTTTTAAGGTTCAATAGGCTTAATTAAGTTGGTTTTGTTACATTTATTGATATTGAGCTTAATTGGATCATTGAAAGAATTACTGCTTGAATTGACTTTAATTTATCTATTTGACAATGTTCAGTAAATTAGTTATAATTTGAGTTTCAAATATCTGATTGATGTGATTCTACTCTTATAGGAAAGTTAAGACAATTCTCTACAACTTTCATGAAGATCTCAAGAGTCAAATCACTCGTTTGGATAATTTCAATTGGAGTTGAAAAAAGAACTAGAGTGTTGATCCTAACATTTTGACCTCTGCGCACTCATTAGCCCATTTCTTGAGCTATAGGAATCCAATTGACACCAAACTAATGGCATTGGAAAGTTAAGACCTAAATCTACAACTTTCATGAAGAACAAAAGAGTCATTTCGAAAGTATAATAGGTCATATTAGGCATAGAAATCAAAATAGATAAGTTATATCTGGGCTTGAGTAGTATGCAAAGATTGGGCTATATCTCGACTTGTAGGAATGATGTTGGGCTGAAACTATGGCATTGGAAATTTAAGACAAAATTCTACAACTTTCATGAAGATCACTTTTCCATTTTCTAATGGCAGCCATGAGTTCAACACTGAATCATTTTGGAGACAAGAATCTCAATAATTTTTCACTTATTCACAATTATCAAACAACTCCTTTGGCATTTTTCACTCATTCATCCACTCATCCACTCACTTATTAAACAACTCCAAGATCTTTAAAAGAGAGCATTGGCTGCTCATTTAATCATCTTAGTTTATAGATCAAGATCATGTTATTGTGTGATTTGTTTCTCTTATTGTAATTTTCTTTTGTTCTAAATTAAAGTTATGTTCTTCTTCTTCTTCTTCTTCTTCTCTCTTTCTTTCCTCTTCTCTATGAGTAAATAATTTTCATTTTACTTGGGTGAAAGGATGAAACTTTTGGTAATGAAATAAGGTTAGATTAATCTATTTCTTTTGCTTAAATGATATATTATTAAGTGGTCATTATATGTATTGTATTGTGTTTCTAATAATTTTAGAAACCCTCATTGTAAAGTGGAGATCTTGATTTGTTGTAGACAAGATATTGACATAATGAATGCTTGAGCCCATTTATAGTTGGTATTAATAGATAATTAAAGGAGCTATAATATAATTACATATATAATCTTAAATGAACTTTGAATATTATATTTTCCGATTGGAACCTCTGTTATGTGTGGATTCTAATTGAGCTATAAAAAGAATTAATTTTGTCCTTAATTTACTTACCAAGAGTGGATCTCCTAACCTAAGTAAATCTTTTTTATTTGTGACTAAGTTTTATCACCTTTATTGTTATGACAAAAATTTTTCCTTAACTTAAAGAATTTTTCTTCATCAATTCCCTGTGGATCGACCTCAGACTCCCGAGAATTTATTACTTGAAACAACTTGCACCTGGGTTTGTAACTTATAATTCACATTAGTTGCGACATGAACTTGCTTGGGTTTTGTTAAATTCATATTATATATGTTGGTTATGGTATTGAATTGCACTAATGACTGTTGGTATTTTATAGGCAGCCTTATGGCTTCAAAGTTTCCTGTCCGGAGAAATTCAAAGAAAAAAAATAGAGGCATCCTCTTCAAGAAGTCTGACTTTTGATAGCACTCGGTTCCAAACAAAAGAACTTGAGAAGAGGTATGTGGCAATGCACAAGAGAAAAATAATTCAAGAGCGGAAATTAGAATTACCTGGCAGGGAATTTGAAGAAATAAACAGAGCAATTCAAACTAGAAGATGGAAAACTTTGTTTTCCTACCCCAAAGTAGCTTATCTCAAAATGGTGGAGGAATTTTACTCTAATGCCTATGCCACAGACAAAATAGAAAAAAGATTTGAAAGTTTTATAAGGGGAAAAAGTGTGCCATTTGATCGTAGGACAATAGACACTATCCTAGGTACAAAGCCATATTGGGTTGGAAATAGCAATTTGCAGAACCTTCAAAGCTACGCAATAGACACCGATGGTATTCTTAGCACATTATGCCGACTAGGAGCCCATGGACAAGTACTAGGGGAGGTCAACCAAGAAAATTGTCCTCCACAGATTTGAAGATAGTTCCAAAAATCTGGGCATCTTTCTTGGTTACCAATATCTTACCTTGTGCAAACAAGTCAGATGTCAAGGTGGATCGAGCTCAATTGGTGTTTGCCATAATGAGAGAGTTAAGCATAAACATAGGTGACATCATTGCCCCAAACATGCAAGCCATAGCAAACTCCTCTTCAAAAGCACTAGCATACCCGTGCTTGATTACTATGTTATGTGAAAAAGTCAGGGTGCCCAAGGAAGAGTTTCAGCCCATGAAGAGCCCGTCTTCAATCAACATGGCCTATGTTACTAAGTTTTGTAGAGTGAATGATGCAGAACTAGTGGAAGGTCAAGCACCTGTAAGAGTGAGGCAATCGCAAATTCATCAGAGGTCTCAAAAGTAAAGGCTTGCATCACTTGAGCAGTCAATGTCAACTGTTCACCACAACATAGAAGCTGGGTTGAGAATGATGAACATGTTGAAAGAAGACAACAAAGGGCTTGAGACTATGTTGCAAAAGTTATGGAAAAAATTTGATCTCATTTTGGGACCGATGAACCCTAGATTTGATGAAGAGATAAGGGACTATGTTAATTGGAGACTATTCAAAGAGGAACAAGTGAGCAATGATGAAGCTGAGAACAAGGAAGACCAAGAAGAGGAAGATGAAGAAAGAGAAGACTAAGAAGACGAATCCGCTGAGTCTGAAGAAGATGATGACTAGTCTAGGAAGCCTCGAGGGAAGTGAAGCAGTGGAGGAATTTGGAAAGGGCTCAGATAACTTTAACTTCCTTCCCTTTTATTTTTGTTTATGTTCTTTTTCATTTTTAGACTGTGTGTTTGTTCAATTGAGTCAAGCCAATGTTGAACTATTTGAATTTTACTTTTATGGGTTCCCATGTTGGATAGTATCATTGTAATGTGAGCCAACCATGCATGCACTGCCTATTAGGAAAACTTGAAAGCTTTGTGGGCTTATTTCTTAGATTGTGGTACTTGAATGAGGATTATGATTTCCATGCATGAATCTTATAGCTTATTGTCAATGTACTTAGTGATTTTTGTGATTGGATTTCATAATTTATCCTTGGGAGTTATTTTGAGCCTTTAACATTTTTGCTTTGATGAGAGGTCACTTGTGAGTTTCTATTCTCCTAGCTTTGCTTGAATCTTATTTGCATGCCGTGATTTGTACAATGCATCTACATGATAAAGGCATTTTTGTTGTTAAGCCAGATAGCCATATAGCCAACCAAATGATGTTTGTGTTTATTGTGTTGCCCCTTTGAGCCTAATAAACTAAATTCTTTGTTTGACCTATACAACATGCTTTAGCCAAAATAATTAATGTCTTATCCACCCGAAAGGTATAGGTAAGCATTGAATTTGTTGAATGTGTGGGTTAACAATGTACTAAGTTTGGGGTGACCATTGTTGAGTTTAAAAAAATAAAAAAAAAAGGAAAAGAAGAGAAAAATAAGAAAAAAATGAAAAAAAAAAATTTGTATGGGAAAAATGGAAAGAGAATCAATGGGAGCTTAAATTCTTGAGGAGAAGTGTAATGAAAGTCTTAATGCTTACTTATTCTCTAGGGTATTAGCCTATCAAATCCTATCTTATCCACCCTTAATCTTGACCCCATTACAACCCTCAAAAAGTACTTTTGATTGTTGCATTTGTGAGTTGCGTGCAAGCATGTTTGAGATGAAAAGCAAATTCAAGGAGGGTGAGCTCAATAAGTGATGATTGAGGGAAACGCAAGCCCAAACACAAAAGTGATTGAGAGTCTATTTTCACCTACAGAAAGTTTAAATGACCCAATTATTAGGTGTACTTTGTTGCCATGTTCATTAGCTTTCAAGTTGTAATTGATCAGTGTATGGTTGTGATGATCCTTATTTTTTTTTACCCTCTGAGTTTCAGTTACACAGTTGAGAGTTCTACTTTCAGGAATGCATGTATGAATTGATTTGCTATCCCTTTGATGCTTTTGAGTTATGGGACAATCTTAGTTTATTTTATTCAGTTCAACATTGGTGTTTGAGTTGTGGAGTTATCTTTTTGTTTGACTAGTTTGTTATTTTGTTTTGCTTGAGGACAAGCAAAGTTTTAAGTTTAGGGTGGTGATAATATGCTAGATTATCTATTTTTCCAAAGCCTTTTTAGTGGATTTCACCGCTTAAGCCTAACTTTTGACGTTGTTTTGACCTTAAGACAACTTTTTTTTAAATCATTTTAGTTGATCCATTTTAGTTCGTTAGATTAAGTTCATTATGATTAGAATTTTTGGTGTTTTAGCTTATTTGCAGTTGTTTTGATTGTAGGCACCAAGGGAAATAGGATGAAGCTCAACGTGGTGAAGGAAGCTCACTAAGGCACTAGGCACCCAAATGCTGAGTGCCAGACACCCACTATACAGCAAGCTACATTTTCTGGAGTCCAAGCGCTAGGCGCCCAAATGCGGAGCGCCAAGCGCTCACCATCCCGAGACCAAGTTTTTAAGTGAAGTCCAGCGCTAAGCATTGGACTTCTGAGCGCCAGGCGCCCTACTCGTTCTTGATACATATAAAAATCTATTCTTTCCATAATTGGGGAGCTACTTTTTGGCTCCTAAGGAAGAACGTTTTTGACTCAAACCCTATTGTGGACATTCCTACGGTGACGTGAAAGGAAGAAATGTGGAAATGCTTCGAGTCTTCATCGAGCTATGGATTTTTCTTTATTCTCTTCTCCTATTTTAGTTTTTGTTACCATGCCTAGCTAAACTTTCGTTTGTTGGGATTAGGTGGATTTTGATGGATATTGTTTGTTTTTGACATTAAATTTGATTAATACAAGTTGCTATTCTATTTTGAGTTTTAATCTCTTTTCTTATTGCTTTCTAAAAATTAATCCTCTTTGGAATAATTTTTGGATTATATGTTGAATGGAAATTTAATGTATAATCGTGCTATGAGATTATGAACCTTGCTTATCTTTAGGCTAGAAATAATCATTGATTTGCTCATTACCTCCTCGAATTCTAAATCCCAATGCTTGTTTCTTTTTAGAATTGCCTAAGGAATTAGGAGTTTTATTTGGGAATAAAGGATCAATTGCCTAAGGAATTAGGATTTGATTATTTTAGAGAATTCGATAACAAAATAGGAATAATAACTTATGAAAATCCCAATTAATATGCAGCAAGTGAACTCAAATGAAGCTTGATCCCAACTCTTTCATTAATTGAATTTTAGTCATCTCGCATATTAAGTGTTCGTTGTATTGCTAAATATAAAAGCCCAAAAATATTGTCATTGCTTTTGTTCATTTGTTGCTGTGGTAGTCTTATTAGAGCTCACTTTGATCCAAAATTTAGTTTAAATAGTAGTTAATTTCGTGAATTGGTATTTGGCCATCGATCCCTGAGAACAATATCCAGTATCTCATCGTTTTTATTACTTGACAATCTGGTACACTTGTTGTGGTCTCATCAACCGGTGACCATCCACACTCAATGAGTGGATCCTTATGATAAACCTAGGATTAGATTGGTGAATGACCAAACATCAATTTATCTTACTAATGGAATTGGCAGGTATGTTAGTTCATTTCTTGAATTGACACTTAATGCATTCCTAATTAATTCAAAAAATGACCAAATAGGTGATTTAATTTAGGAATAAAATATTATTTCATCCATGACTATTGAGATTCAATACCAAATAAGAGAATATTGGCAAGAGAATTACCTTACATCATAAATGAGTAAAAATCTGATTGATTAATTGGATTCAAGTGAACCTTGCGCCCTAATCTCTCTCTCATTGATTATCTTTACATTGACTGGTTGTTCTTTATTTTTCTTTATTTATTTTTTGATTTTAATTTGAATTTCTCGTACCCTTTCGATTGTATAAATAATCAAGAGTTTTACGAATCTAGTAATTACCACTTATTTCTCATAGGATTAACAACTGGAATTCAAGTCCTATATTACTTTGCGATAGAGTGCACTTGCTCTTAGTATATTTTATGCATATCAAGTTTTTAGAACTGTTGCCGGGAAATAAGTTTGGTAATATTAGAGGCAGAAAGCTCTAGTTAATTTAGATGCACTTTTTATTTTGTTTCTTATTTTATTTTAATTTATTTTTCACTTCATCTCTCTGCTTATATTTCTTGTTTATGCTTACTCGATTTCAGTTTCTTGATTTGACATTTATTCCAGAAATTGAGAAAACAACTCACAGATTAAGGAAGCAATCTCATACTGAAGCTATGACTGAAGAAGCTGCAAGAAAGAAGGAGAGAGAGATAACAGTTAAGGGGAATCGTGAAGAATGAGCTATCCCAGTAGAGCAGACCATGCTTGAATATTTCATGCCCACGGATGAAGGGTATTGAGGGAGTATTACAAGACCAGCTGTGGCAGCTAATAATTTTGAGATTAAACCGGTATTGATCTCCATGATTCAAAATTCTGTTCAGTTTGGTGGATTACCTTCGGATTATCCAAATCAGCATTTGGCTAGGTTCTTGCAGTTGTGTGATACTATAAAGTATAATAGGGTAACAGATGATGCAATCCATTTGTGACTCTTTCCTTTCTCTTTTAGGGACAAAGCGAGTTAATGGTTGATGTCACTACCAAGGGATTCCATCACCACATGGGATCAATTGACACAATAATTTCTGGCTAAGTATTTTCCTCCTTCTAAATCTGCTAAGTTAAGGAATGACATATCTTCTTTTGTGCAGTTTGACATGGACACTCTCTATAAAGCTTGGGAACATTTTCAAGAGTTACTGAGAAGATGTCCACATCATGGATTTCCCGTATAGCAGCAGGTACAAAATTTTTACAATGATTTGTCACATGCCAACTGTTCACTCATTGATACCGCTGCGGGAGGTACAATTTGGAGGAAAACACTTACTGAAAGCCAAGCACTGATTGAAGAGATGACACTTAATAGTTTTCAATGGCAAAATGAGCACTAGGTTCTTAAGAAACAAGTAGGTGTGCATATTGTTGATTCTTTTACTATTATTTTGAGCCAATTGGAAGCATTAACAAAGAAGGTGGAGACTTTGATGATAACAAACAGTATAGCCCCACTAATCATATGTGAAGCATGTGGCAGACAGGGTCATATAAGTTCAAATTGTTAAGTTGGTAGTCCTTTTGCCCCTGAGCCTGAAGGAGTAAATTTTATTGGTAATTCCAATCGATAACATTACAATCTATATGCTAATACGTACAATCTCGGTTGGAGGGACCATCCAAATTTAAAATGGAAAAATCAACAGAGCAATCAATAGAGTCAACAGAGAGCTCCACAATCACCTCCAGGTTTCCAAACAACTGAAGAGAAACAAAGTTTTGAAAACTTTGTAATGAAATACATACAGAATTCAAAGGCCAAAATGAAGAGCATGGAGACTCAGATTAATCAGTTGGCTACTTTGATACCGGAAAGAACAATGAGGATATTGTCTAGTACCACTGAGCCTAATCTAAAGGAATAGGTCCATACAATTACCCTGAGAAGTGGTAAAGAACTTGGGGAGTCCTCCCAGAAGAAGGAAATGCAAGAGCATAGAGATACTTTTGATGAGTCAGCTATTGTGAAAGATGAGAAGGCAAATGAAGCACCTAGTGCATCAGGAATTGAGAAAAAGAAAAATGATGTTCTTATTGAAGATGTCTCAATTCATGATGGCAATAAAGGAAGACAAGTTGAAAAAGAACAACTAAAGTGGTAGAGAGCGAAGAAAGATCATGAGCAGAACACAGTATATGAACCATCACCATATGCCAAGATCCAATTTCTTCAGAGACTCAAGAACACTCAACATGACAAGTAATTTGCTAAATTCTTGGAGATTTTCAAGAAGTTGCAAATTAACATTCCGTTTGTTGAAGCCATCTCTCAAATGCCCAAGTATGCAAAGTTTTTGAAGGAAATACTTGCAAAGAAATGCAAGCTTAAGGAATTTGAGATGATATGTTTAAATGAGGAATGCTCCGTCATTCTCTTGAAGAAGTTACCCCCAAAATTAAAAGATCTAGGCAGTTTTATTATTCCTTGCTCTATTGGTAATTCTTATTTTGAGAAAGCATTATGTGATTTAGGGGCTAGTATTAATTTGATGCCTTTCTTTGTCTTTAGGAAATTAGGAATGCAGGAACTAAAGCCCACCACCATTTCATTATAGTTGGCTGATAGATCCACCACTTACCCTTGCGTTGTGATAGAGGATGGTGAAGGTGGATAGATTCATTTTCTGAGTTAATTTTGTGGTGCTAGATATGGAAGATGATGTTGATATTCTTTTCATTTTTGGAAGATCATTTTTGGTAACTTCAGGAGCTGTGATTGATGTACCTTGGAGTGAGCTTATCTTGAGAGTGGATAGAGATTATGTGACCATTAATGTATATAGGGAGGCTAAATCTTTCCCAATGTCAAATCTCCATGCCCCTATCAATATCGTTCAAGCTAAGAAGTAGGAAGTCTTAGCTATCAAAGATCCCCCACCATCATACAATGTGGATGTTGACTTTCTTAAAATCCAAATTGTTGAACTAGAGAAAGGTCCTCCTATGATCAATGCTCTATTATAAATTAGTACTTCATCTATTGATCGATTGAAATCACCATGGCCTAGCATAGTCAAGGCACAATTAGGACAGCCAAGCTCTTATCAAGTTCAAAATAGTTTTGGAAGCATTCCCAAGGCCATTGATGAAGGATGAAAACACTGCTTTGAAAAGAAGAAGGCGTCATCCTATTTCTCTTACTTTAAGCCACCTTGATCAATCTGAAAAAGACAACGTCGAGCTAATGACGTTAAACAAGCGCTTCATAGGAGGCAATCTATGTTACTTTTTCATTTATCTTATTTTATTTGTTTTTGTTATTTTTATTATTATTTTTTCTTTTAGATGCTACTCATTTGCTTTGAAAAATATTGGGATTTTTTAGATTCTATTGTAAAGAAGACTCTTGTGCTTCTTCTTTGCCTGACGTTGTATCTTTTTTCATCAGGTTGTGTTGCTCTTTTCTTTACCCCTTTATTTTTTTCTTCCACATTGAGGACAATGTTTATCTTAAGTGTGGGAGGGTTGATGTGTGTGAAACAACATCATATTTTGTTCTTGTTTTGCATGCATTTTTAGGCATTTTAGGCATTTTAGTTTCTCTTTTTATTTATTTTTCCTTTAGTTCGGATAATTACGGTGTTTTGGTGTTGTTGTGCAGGATTGGTGCTAAATTGGCCTTGAAATGGGTGGAAAGATTGCATGATTGAAGTTGGAGCTTTATGGATAGCAAATTGGGGAAAAAGACTCATTCCAAAGAGTTCCACGGCCTGCCTGTGGAATTTTTCACGGCCATGGATCGAGTAACTGCATGAAGAAGCCAAAGAGATTTTCTAGAGAGTTCCACGGCCTAGCCGTGGAATCTTCTGTTAGTCATGGCAACCATTACCCAAGAGGGGGGGTGAATTGGGTATAAAAACTTTTTCACAATTGCTCTTAAAATAAACATAAATATTTATGTTATTAAATAAGAGAAAAGAAATTACAAGATGAAGAATAAAAGCTTTAAGAATAGCAGATAAATAAATGTGCAATAAAATAAAATTGTATCAAAATAAGGAGATAAATAGAAGAAGAGCAGACACGATATTTATCCTGGTTCGACCACCAACCACTTGTGGTCTACGTCCAGTCCCCAAAACACAGTTCAAGATTTTTTACTATATGTACAAGCTTCAATAGGTGCTTGTGACCGTTACATAAAAGAGCACTTTTCACACACAGGGAAACTCTACCTTTGTGCTAAACTCTCAACCTGCAGGGATACCTCACCCTTATACAAACCTTAGAGGGATACCTCACCCCTTTTACAAACCTTGAAGGATATCTCACCCTCAATATAGAAGAACAGAAATATAGATGGATAGAAACTCTCACTCAGAGCAAATTATACAATTTGAAGTGCTAAAAGGCTCTCACAGGATATCTCAAAGTTTCAGCAAAAAGAGCATAGAAAATAGGCGTAAATAATAAATCACATTTTTCAAAACAAGCACAAATTAAACTGATAGCTGGGCTCTATGTAGATGAGACCCACGGTCTCTATTTATAGAGTCAGATAGAAAAAAATCCGTTGTAGAAATTAATTCCATGATTAATATGAAAAAAGTCCGTTAGTTTCCAAATCAGTATTCGTAAAAGGTCATGTCTATTCGAATAGATTTAGGTGTTATTCGAATAATACTGTTTATAAAAGCTTTGAGAAAACCAAACTGATATGGGTTATTCGAATAACCTTAAGTTTATTCGAATAACTCTTTAACAAACAGAGTTCTGAAAAACTAGGATTATTCGAATAACTACTGAGTTATTTGAATAACTCATTTGAGAGAAACCTTTCTGAAAGCCCTTTTATTCGAATAGACAATGGTTTATTCGTATAGCCTTTTAAGAAAACAGAAGCTTTCAGCAAGATTAAAAGCTATTATTCGAATAACTTAACTTGTTATTCGAATATCAGTTTAGAAAATAGAGAAGGCTGAAAGGTTTTATTCGAATAACAAGAGTGTTATTCGAATAACACTTTGACGCACAGAGTCACGCAACAAACAAATTTAAAGCTTTATTCGAATAATCAATAATTTATTTGAATAACTCAATTTATAAAACAGTTATAAAAGCTTGAAAAACATCCCAAAAAGTTTATCAAAAACACCAAAACATTTTTAAGTTATTTTCAAGATCAAAACAGTTTTGGTATAAGTTTAAGAAAAACATTTTTGTTTTATCTTCATGCACTAGGAGATATCCAAAGAGATCCTCGAACAAAGAGACTCTAAGTCCTAAAGCTATTCTTAAAAGATCTTGGACTTGGTCTTCCTATCATCTTCATTTTGTCTTCATGTTTGTTATCATTAAAAACATTCTTCAAAGACATATGTTTAGTCGCATTCTCCTTGTGTTGAGCTTAATAGATATCTATTGCTTTCTTGTTGCAAGCTCACCCTTGGTATTTGGACTATCCTGTAAAGTATTGCTCACTTAAACAAGCATAGTTAGTCCAAAAGCATAATTCAATGTCTTCATATGCATGATTCATAAATATATAGCTTTAGTTAGTTTAACATGCATATAAAACTTTCATAGACATATCCAAATAAGTCATTGAACAATTATTAATAGATATGCTCTATGTAGGATGCAGCAGAACATATTGTACAAAGGTCAAATCCAATATTAATTCATTTATAACTTATATAAAGCATTATTGAATATATTATATGATGAATGTTACATATATCATATTGCATAATTATTAAGTAAAATATAACTAGATAAGGTACATATCATGCATGATACAATATATCACATTAAGCACATTTATCAAGCATAAGCATCATTCTATTTGTCTTGTATTTGTCATCATCAAAACTTAACATATAAAATCATTTGGGACAAACTTATTTCCACAATCTCTCCCTTTTTGATGATGACAAATCACCAAAGAAAAATATGTTGAGCAATATAAAAGAATGGATATTCATGTAAGCATATCAAACAATAAGCACAAGAACATATTTTTCTTTCCAATTTTCACTCCCTCTATTTGACATCAACAAAAAGGTGTAGAAAGAAAAGATTTTATCCCTCTTATAGATTCTACATATGATTCAAGAAGGGTAGGATAGAAGGAAAGACAATAAGAGATGATCTTTGTTGACATGTTGATAGAATTAACAATAAAGCACTTCATGTCAAATAAGGATGTAAGACAATAGATATAAACAACTGAAGAGCTAGGCTCCCCCTCAAAATATGCATAATATAAAAAAAATAGATAAAGAAAATATGTATGCGAAGACCATGTAAGCACATCACCTTAAAGAAAAGCAAGGCAAAAGATTTTTATTTTTAATCCATCAATCAAAAAATATTTTAAAAACTTCTCCTCCTTTCAAAAAGAATTTTATAAGAGCACATTATATTTTCAAAGCATTTTAGAAGGATAGAGATGTTTTATGTTAAAAACATATATTCATTGAAAAGCATCTAGTCATTTAAGATTAATTTATCAACAAGTATTATATAATTTATATCATATAAAGTACCACAATAGCTTAGGGATAGAGATACTTATTGAGATAGATAACGAGTGATGATCCTTCTTTATTGGTCCTTTAACTTTGAGCTTTCTTCCTTTGAATTCTCTATTCCATTGTACGAGAAGAAAGTCTTCTTTATCTTCCTCTTCATTTGAATTCCATTCAGCTTTTCTCGTTTATCCACATATGCTTGTATGTAAAAATCTGATGGCTATATTTGAAATACATAGAGAGACTTGCAAAGCTAATTTTAAAAGTCCTCTAAGACATAGGTTAGCATCAAATATCATTTAATCTCATTTACAAGCATAAAATTTGATTGATATATAATTTAAAGCATGTATCACATTATTAACCATGCAATATTAGTTCTAACAAGAATGCATGAAGCACATATGCACTTGAATAAAAAAAATTATTTAAGCATTTTAAGGCATGATTCAAGTTTATCAAGAAGCATATAATTATCATCAAAACTTATTTAGACATTTTTAGGCAAATAATTTTCATGTAAGGCATGTGAAGGTATAACATAACTTTCTACTTCTCTAAATATCATATGATATCAAATTCAAAGCATAAATAAGGATCGATATCACCAGAAGTGTAGTCTTTGAATTTTTGTAGATGACTCTCACTTCCAAGCTTCAAGTTTTCACGAGGGAATAGAGATTCTTTGCACCCCTTTCAAAAGTTAAATTCTTTTACTATCCTCAACTTGAATAAGTTTATTCCATTTAAATGCTTGCTTGAGGTAGTTATCACCCTACAATACAATTCAAAGAATTTTCTTTGGTATCCATCAATTTTGGATCCGTAGAGGTTAGTTATTATGCCAAACTCATAAACAAATAAGCATTCAAAATAATAAATAAGTTCACAATGGCAAAAGATATTTCATGATCAATCAAGCCAATTATATATAAGCATAAAAAGAATTTAACATATATTAATCGAAACGTAGCAAAACAAATTACGTTTAAAAACAAATCGTGTTTATTCGAATAAGAAGAGGATCCTATTCGAATAAAGGATCTGGAGAGCCAAGCGTTTTGGCATTTTAACAGGTTTATTCGAATAACCTGGGAGTTATTCGAATAGACAGAAAAGCAAACAATCAAGACAGATAAGCCAAGTCTCCGGTTATTCGAATAGTCTGAGGTTTATTCGAATAGACAGAGATCAAACGTAAGAAACTGATAGAACAAAGGCTCTGTTTATTCGAATAAGTAAAGGATTTATTCGAATAGACAGTAAACACTGCAAACACAAAACTGACATAGAAGTCAGTTTATTCGAATAAACTTCATGTTATTAGAATAAAGATGATATTCAACGTAAACTTTGAACAGCTTTAAAGAACTTTATTCGAATGAGCTTATATTTATTCGAATAAAATTATCAAGAAGCACAATAAGACATACGTTCAGAATTCAAGACAAAGCATATATTCATATGATTTAAAGATTCCAGAGAGATAAAAAAAAGATAGTATTCAAATTAATTATATGTATGATTGATCAAAAAAATTCAAGCTCAAGGATATTAACATTAGACACGTCATTTCAAACCAAAATTATACTTTATCTAGCATATTAACATGTAGAAATCTTTTCAAATTATAAGGCTAGAAAAGCATAATAAAAATTTTACTTATCTGAAAAATGTAAGTCCAAACTTCACGTGAACAAGGATGAGAGCTTGAAATTATTTCTAGTCTTTGTACTTGGAGCAGCCACTTTCAAGATGGCAAAGTCAGCTCTTGGCCTTCAAGTACACCCATTGCTTCTCTTTTGGTGTTTTGAACTTTGCAAGTTCTACATTTTGTACTTGAGAAGCTTTGATTGAAGTCATCTTCCTTCTTTGACCAAAGTTTCTACCATTAGGCTTTGGAAGCACTCTCCTTGATGATTCCTCTTTCTTTTGACCAATTTGTCCATCCTTTTGAGAAATATTCTGCATAATTGAAACACTAGGAGGACACTTTGGTACCCACTTCATTTTGGGTCCTTGAATGTTAATATTAGGGCCTTTAGGATTTTTAGGAACCCATACCATACAATTTCTCATATAAGGATTTCTTCTATAATTGCATAAATGAGAAATATATCCTAGATGACCACAAAAATTATATACAATTGAATTTAATGATGGCTTGGTCTTCTGAAGATCATCTTTGAAAAACTTAAGCATTTTCTTGTTATTACATTCTATGTTATTTCTGCCACAAGCTTTACTTGAATTTCCATGTGGAATAACATTGATTTTATTTTCATTAACAAGCATAGAATGTAAGCATTTAGAATCATTAGCTTTGGAAAGTTTAAAAGATAAGTCCTCAACTTGATTTTCTAAATTAATGCATTTTTCACAAGAAGATGAAGTTTCATATTTCAAAGGCATTTCCTCATTAAGAAAAGCATATTCATTTTTTAAAGTCTTAATTTTATTTTCAATAGAGGAAATGTTTTCCAAACTCGATAAGTTTTTCTTTTCTAAATGTAACAAACCATCATATAATTCATTATATGCACTTTGCAACTCATCATAAGAAGGACTATAATATAGTTTAGAATTATTTACCTCAAAGTCTTTTTTAGCCATATAGGAAGTAGTCTCAATTTCTAGCACACTTGACTCTTTAAGAGAATCACCTTCTTCATCATCAATTTTATTTTACTTTGCCTCTTCTTCAAATTGAGCACCATCGTCACCAAGAGACATTTGGCTTGCTTCAGTAGTTTGAACATCTCTTTGAGCATACGTTTCATGACAGGCTTCCTTCAATGACTTTTGCTTTTCTTGCTTTCTATATGCAACTTTATGCACAAAATCATTGTTAGCAAGATAAATAGCATTAAGAGCATCCCATATATCTTTAGCACAAGAACAATTTTTAATTTCAACATAAGTATCATCATTTAAACAACTTCTCAAATTTTGCATAGCTCTAATGTTTAAAGAAAATAATTTCTTGTCATAGGCATTCCAAGTTTGTTTTGGTTTACAAATAAATCCATTTAGCACAACATCCCATAAATCCAAATCAATAGATTGCATATAAAACTCTATTCTAACTTTCCAATAAACAAAAAGCACACCATCGAAGAATGGTGGTTTATCAATTTCAAAACCTTCCATTTTGAAAAACTTTTAAGGTTGCCAACAGACAAGGATCTTTAACTCTAAGCGGTTAAGCTTTCACCAGAGCACGAAGCTTTGATACCACTTGTTAGTCATGGCAACCATTACCCAAGAGGGGGGTGAATTGGGTATAAAAACTTTTTCACAATTGCTCTTAAAATAAACACAAATATTTATGTTATTAAATAAGAGAAAAGAAATTACAAGATGAAGAATAAAAGCTTTAAGAATAGCAGATAAATAAATGTGCAATAAAATAAAATTGCATAAAAATAAGGGGATAAAGAGAAGAAGAGCAGGCACGATATTTATCCTGGTTCGACCACCAACCACTTGTGGTCTACGTCCAGTCCCCGAAACACAGTTCGAGATTTTTTACTATATATACAAGCTTCAATAGGTGCTTGAGACAGTTACATAAAAGAGCACTTTTCACACACAGGGAAACTCTACCCTTGTGTTAAAGTCTCTTCCTGTAAGGATACCTCACCCTTATACAAACCTTAGAGGGATACCTCATCCCCTTTACAAACCTTGAAGGATACCTCACCCTCAATATAGAAGAACAGAAATATAGATGAATAGAAACTCTCACTCAGAGCAAATTATACAATTTGAAGTGCTAAAAGGCTCTCACAGGATATCTCAAAGTTTCAGCAAAAAGAGCACATAAAATAGGCGTAAATAATAAATCACATTTTTCAAAACAAGCACAAATTAAACTGATAGTTGGGCTCTATGCAGATGAGACCCACGGTCTCTATTTATAGAGTCAGATAGAAAAAAAGCCGTTGTAGAAATTAATTCCATGATTAATATGAAAAAAGTCTGTTAGTTTCCAAATCAGTATTCGTAAAAGGTCGTCTCTATTCGAATAGATTTAGGTGTTATTCGAATAACACTGTTTATAAAAGCTTTGAGAAAACCAAACTGATATGGGTTATTCGAATAACCTTAAGTTTATTCGAATAACTCTTTAACAAACAGAGTTTTGAAAAACTAGGATTATTCGAATAACTACTGAGTTATTCGAATAACTCATTTGAGAGAAACCTTTCTAGAAGCCCTTTTATTCGAATAGACAATGGTTTATTCGAATAGCCTTTTAAGAAAACAGAAGCTTTCAGCAAGATTAAAAGCTATTATTCGAATAACTTAACTTGTTATTCGAATATCAGTTTAGAAAATAGAGAAGGCTAAAAGGTTTTATTCGAATAACAGGAGTGTTATTCGAATAACACTTTGACGCACAGAGTCACGCAGCAAACAAATTTAAAGCCTTATTTGAATAATCAATGATTTATTCGAATAACTCAATTTATGAAACAGTTATAAAAGCTTGAAAAACATCCCAGAAAGGTTATAAAAAATACCAAAACATTTTTAAGTTATTTTCAAGATCAAAACAGTTTTGGTATAAGTTTATGAAAAACATTTTTGTTTTATCTTCATGCACTAAGAGATATCCAAAGAGATCCTCGAACAAAGAGACTCTAAGTCCTAAAGCTATTCATAAAAGATCTTGGACTTGGTCTTCCCATCATCTTCATTTTGTCTTCATGTTTGTTATCATTAAAAACATTCTTCAAAGACATATGTTTAGTCGCATTCTCCTTGTGTTGAGCTTAATAGATGTCTATTGCTTTCTTGTTGCAAGCTCACCCTTGGTATTTGAACTATCCTGTAAAGTATTGCTCACTTAAACAAGCATAGTTAGTCCAAAAGCATAATTCAATGTCTTCATATGCATAATTCATAAATATATAGCTTTAGTTAGTTTAACATGCATATAAAACTTTCATAAACATATCCAAATAAGTCATTGAACAATTATTAATAGATATGCTCTATGTAGGATGCAACAGAACATATTGCACAAAGGTCAAATCCAATATTAATTCATTTATAACTCATATAAAGCATTATTGGATATACTATATGATGAATGTTACATATATCATATTGCATAATTATTAAGTAAAATATAACTAGATAAGGTACATATCATGCATGGTACAATATATCACATTAAGCACATTTATCAAGCATAAGCATCATTCTATTTGTCTTGTATTTGTCATCATCAAAACTTAACATATAAAACCATTTGGGGCAAACTTATTTCCACATCTTCCACGGTCGTGGAACTTAATAGCAATTCAGAATGCCTTTTGACAGGGAGATCCACGGCCAGCCCGTGAAATTTCCCACAGCCATGGATCTCAGTCTGAGTCAGTTTTTAAGTTTCATTTTTATTTCTTTTGATGGGCTAGGACCAATTGAAATCCTAGGGGTATAAAATAGATGCTCTGAATGTAATATCGGGGTACGAATTTCTGTTTGAAGGAGGCACATTTGGAGGCTCTAGATCTTCATCTTTCTTCTCTCTTCTCTCTTTGCTACGGGTTTGGATGTTCTTTATGTTGTTTTCTTATTTCTTCTTCTCCATGTCTGAGTAGTTCTCTTTGTTTTTAGGATTGGGCAATGCCCTTTGGTACATTGATGATGATTAATTGACTTGGTTTACCCTTTTTTATTAATCTTGAATGTTCTTTGATTCAATCTTTATTGCGCTTATTCATGTGAATTTGCTGGCCATATATTTGCATCTCATAGATATTTAGGGACGTACTGAGTGGTGAACCTAGGTATTGGAACCATAAGAATTGAACTTAAGGTCTAAGTCATGAGAGTAGGTTTAGCCTTTTGAGGACTTAATGAATTACCATAAAGCGTAATGGTTTCAATTTAAATTCAATTACCATGAGAGTAGGAATTGGTTTAATTGGGCACAGTTTTTGTCTCTTAAGAAAGAATATTAACTAATTTAGGGTAATTCACATTCAATTGAATTTTAATTTTAATAAAAGGGTTGTCAATTAGGATTTGTCTTGTATCATTATGGTTACCCCCAATCTTGGAAGCTTTCTTGCATTTGAAAACCTTTCTTAACAACTTGCTATTTGTGTCCTCAATTTTGTATTTTAATATTTATTTATTTAATTACTTTGTTACTACATTCTTATCTCTTAACAATTTTATCCCCTTTGTTTAATTGAATTGAATTAATTAATTAATTAGTATTCATAGACATAGTCCCTGTGGATTCGATTTTTTTATTACTTGATAAAGAAACCGTATGCTTGCAGATTTCATACACCAAATTTTCGGCGCTGTTGCCGGGGACTATGTTTTTCTTGAATATCAATTTAATTTTTAATTTAATTATTTTAAACCCTTTTCCTTTTATCATATTCTTACTTTCTTGTTTTCTCTTTGACTCTCTGCATGTAATTTCTCTTGTTTATTCAAAGTATTAGACGTTTTGGGACTCTTATTGAAGTAGATCTTGAAATTGAAAGAACTTTACATAGAATGAGAAGGCAACAAAGGCAAGGAGTGAGAGAAATACCTGAACCAACACTTGTCATAGCTGAACCTGAGGATAATAGACCGCTAAAAGAGTATGCAGCCCCTAATGCTCGGGGTTTGCGATCTGGAATTGCTCGGTCAGATATTGAAGCTAGGCACTTCACCATACCTCCTGCCTTACTTTTTATGATAAGGCAGACCTAGTTTGGAGGATTGCCATCAGAGGACCAGAATGATTATGTGGATATGTTCTTGGAGTTCTGTGAGACCTTTAAGATTGAAGGCGCCTCTGTTGATGCTATTCGTCTCTGCCTGATTCTATTATTATTGAGAGATAGAGCTAGAGCTTGGTTGAAGTCTGTTCCCACTAAGACAATCACTACTTGGGACCAATTGGAGCAAGCTTTCTTGGACAAATTCTTCCGACCTTCCAAGACTGCTCATCTTAGGACTCAAATCACAAGCTTCATTCAAAAAGATGGAGAGTCATTGTTAGAAGCTTGGGACAGATATAAGGCTTTACTGGAAGCCTACCCACATCATGGGTTAGAAAAATGGTTGATCATCTACACCTTCTATAATGGTCTAGAATATTCTTTGAAGGTGTCTCTTGACTCCGCAGCTGGTGGAGCTTTGATGAACAGAAGGCTAACAAAGGCTTATGAGATCATTGAGAGTGTTGCTGCAAATCATCACCAATGGGCAAATGAAAGAGGTCATAACCCGAGAAAACTCGCGGGAGGTAAGTTTGAGGTAGACGGTGTTGATTTGATTATGTCAAAATTTGATTCTTTGAATAAACGTTTTCACATGCTTGAAAAAGCTCATGTTAATGCCATAGGTGCTTCTAAAAATTTTTGTGAGATTTATGGAGCACAGGGACACATAGGTGCTGAATGCCAAGTTAGAATTGGCTCCTCACAAGGTGCACCAGTGGAGCAAGTGGAATCATGCCATAATTTTCATGACTTCAACCAAAAAGGAAGGAATGATCCATATGCTCAAACTTACAACCCCGGTTGGAAGTCACATCCTAACTTCTCCTACCGGAATAGTCAATACTGAGTTAGGCAAGGTAATGCTAAACCCTCTTCTAGATTCCAATAAGTACAAAAATCTAGACTTAAGTCTCTTTTTTAGAACTTTGTTAAGAGTCAATCTAAACAGAATGAAGAGTTTAGGCAATATGGGCATGTTGTTACTGAAGCCATTAAAGAATTGTCAGCTAAGGTTGATAATTTGGCCATTAATAATAAGATGTTGGAAACCCAGATTGCCCAACAAGCAAGCACTTCACATAGGCAACGGGGTAAGTTTCCTAGTCAACCTGAAATAAATCCAAGTAATGAACACTGTAAGGTTGTGAGTTTGAGAAGTAGAAAGAAATTAGAGGATCCCAAAGCTAAGGGGGAGAGTGATAAAGATAAGGGGAATGAGGAAAAAGAGACTAAGACACAACTCTTAGAAGAAGAGGAAACTAATGAGAAGGTGTTTAAGTATGTACCCCCTGAACCATATTAACCCCCAGTGCCCTTCCCTTAAAGATTGGCTAAGGCCAAGCTAGATAAGCAATTTGGGAAGTTCTTGGAGGTCCTTAAGAAACTATACATTAATATTCCCTTCACTGAGGCGTTGCAACAAATGCCAACCTATGCTAAATTTCTTAAGGACATTTTGTCTAATAAGAGAAAGCTAGAGGAATATGAGACAATAGCTTTAACTGAGGAGTGTAGTGCTTTAATTCAAAATAAATTGCCTCCTAAGCTAAAAGATCTAGGTAGCTTGTCTATTCCTTATTTGATTGGCAACGCTAATTTTGATAAATCTTTGTATGATTTGGGGGTTAAAGTTAGTCTTATATCCCTTTCTGTGTGTACGAAGTTGGAGGTGGGTGAACTTAATCCCCCAACTATCTCCCTTAAATTGGCGGATCAGTCTGTCAAATACCCCATAGGCATCTTGGAGGATATTCTTATTAAGGTTGGTAAGTTTTATATGCCAGTGGATTTTGTTGTGCTTGACATGGAAGCTGATGGTAAAATGCCGATCATACTTGGGCGTCTATTCTTTGCCACTGGAAGGGCGATCATTGATGTTCTCGAAGGGAAATTGACTTTGCGATTGAATGATGAGGAAGTAGTTTTTGATGTTTTTAATTCTGAAAATAATTCTAATTCCTTAAATTCATGTAATCGTATAGATGCTACTAATGTTGTGCTTTCAGGTGTGCAGGAATCAGTGATTGATTCTATACTAGAAAAAACCTTGCCTAAGGGTGCCACAAAATTTGAGATGTCCAAGCCCTGCAAGAAAGGACCTAAGAAGCAGAATGACAAGTGTGTCGAGAAGCGTGAATTTAAACTTAGGGATAGAGTTCTTGTCAATAACTCACTTCTACGTTTCTATCCTAGTAAGTTATGGTCGAAATGGTTAAGACCATATGAGATTGTTCGAGTTTTATCCTACGGTGTGCTTGAGGTGAAGAAAGAAGGCCATGA
Source organism: Ormosia semicastrata (assembly GCA_029884595.1). Taxonomy (NCBI): domain Eukaryota; kingdom Viridiplantae; phylum Streptophyta; class Magnoliopsida; order Fabales; family Fabaceae; genus Ormosia; species Ormosia semicastrata. The sequence continues at coordinate 46,603,367 of JAQQTO010000053.1, read as the reverse complement.
ACCTTTCATGATAAATGGCCAGAGAGTGAAACATTTTGAAGGAGTGGGGATTGAGCACTACTCCATTGACATCACCTGAGCATAAAACTAGATCAGAGTCAAGCTAATGACTTTAAACAAGCACTTCTTGGGAGGCAACCCAAGTTTCTTTATTTTTTTTCCTTTTAATTTCTTCTTTTTCTTTTGATTTTGTGTGTTGGATTGCTGGCTTGATTTTTACCTCATGGATCTTGTTTAGGTTTGACCCTTTTTGAAGCTCAAATTAGAAGGAGAGTGAAGTTAGAAAGGTTTTGGAGGGCATGGTTCAGAGCATGGCAAGCATGATCTAGGCTATTCATAGTTGGCATCTGAGTCAGCACCCTTTCCCACCACCGCAGTGAGTTCTTTTCTTTTATCCCTTCTCTAGTTATAGATTTTTACATTAGGGACAATGTAGGTTCTAAGCTTAGGGGGTATTTTTATTTTCATTGTAGATCATTAGTTTCATGCATTCTCATGTCTCATTTTGCATTGCATTTTCATATTGCATTTTCATATTGCATTTTCACACCATAAATTATCTCGACTTTTTGGTTGAACTTTGTGCCCCTCTCTTTTGACGATTTTGAGACGGTATTGATTTGGAACCTAATTTATTGATTCTTGTGGTAGGCAACAAGCATTGTTTTAATTGATAGTGGAGGTGATTTCTTAATAGTTAATAATTAGCATATGTTCTCTGAATTTGTGCTTTTCATTGATTTTTGAACCTCTAAATGTGAGTTTTGAGCCTATATGAGATTTATGCACTATATGATTTTTGCTCCCATTCTTTGTGTTGAGTGATAATTCCTCATTGATTTTGTGCTCTAGAACTTGATTTGAAACCATTTTGAGGCAAAATTATTGTTTGCATACTTGAATGTGATTAAGGCATCTTAGGTATTTTTTTGGCCTTATGAAATAATTGTCATACTTTCATCCACTAGTTGCCCATTTTGAGCCTATTGCATAATTATTTTTCTTGATGCCTATGATGATATATTATCGGTAATCATTTCGAATATTAAATGGAGCAAAGTGGGTTTGAAAGTTGTGTTGGGAATCATATGTTTTTGAGCCTTCTCTTTCTCAAATGAAAAATGAAAAAAAAAATATAAAGGGAAAGAAAAAAGAAAATAAAAGAAAATCATGAGGTGAAAGAAGAAAAAGAGGGGAAAGAAAAGGAATGGAAAAAAATGTTTAGAAATGTGGAGTTATGCTCTTGATTGAAAAATTCCTTTGCTGTATTTATGGTCTATTAGTTTTCTTGTACTTATTGAAAATTTTGTTAGCCCTTTGTGCACACCTTCCATTCTTTACCCTACCTAACATTATTCCCATGGCTCCATTACAACCCTTGAAAGACCTTTTGATTCTTGCATGTATTCTAATTATTAGTGAAAATTTGGTTTCTTATCAAGCTTATGGAAGTGCTTTTTCTTTGAGGAATCTTGAGTGCATTGTCTTCACCCTTAAACACTTTGAATGTAGATAGTAGAGTGAACCCAACTTAGTGAGGAGCATGATTTTTGAGAACTTAGCCTCTAATTGGACTTGATTTTGATTTCCTCTCTAATTCTTGGTTAGCTTTTGCCTATTGCTTGGTTGGATGTTTTCTCGGGTTCCTCATTCATTATTGTTTCTTGGTCCCACTTCTTGGTTTGGCGTTAGTCATTGCTTGGGGATAAGCAAAATCTTAAGCTTAGGGGGATTTGATGTGTGTGAAACAACATTATATTTTGTTCTTGTTTTGCATGCATTTTTAGGCATTTTAGGCATTTTAGTTTCTCTTTTTATTTGTTTTTCCTTTAGTTTGGATAATTGTGGTATTTTTGGTGTTGTTATGCAGGATTAGTGCTAAATTGGCCTTAAAATAGGTGGAAAGCTTGCATAATTGAAGTTGGAGCTTTACGGATAACAAATTGGGGAAAAAGACTCATTCCAGAGAGGTCCACGGCCATGGATCAAGCAACTGCATAAAGAAGCTAAAGAGATTTTCTAGAGAGTTCCACGGCCTGGCTATGGAATCTTCCACGGCTGTAGAACTCAATAGCAGTTCAGAATGCCTTCTAACAGAGAGATCCACGGCCAGCCCGTGGAATTTCCCACGGCCGTGGATCGCAGTCTGAGTCAGTTTTTAAGTTTTGTTTTCATTTCTTTTGATGGGTTGGGACCAGTTAAAACCCTAGGGGTATAAATAGATGCTCTGAATGTAATATTGGGGTACGAATTTCTGTTTGAAGGAGGCATGTTTGGAGGCTCTAGATCTTCATCTTTCTCTTCTCTTCTCTCTTTACTACGGGTTTGGATGTTCTTTATATTATTTTTTTGTTTCTTCTTCTCCATGTCTGAGTAGTTCTCTTTATTTCTAGGATTGGGCAATGCCCTTTGGTACATTGATGATGATTAATTGACATGGTTTACCCCTTTTTATTAATCTTAAATGTTCTTTGATTCAATCCTTATTGCGCTTATTCATGTGAATTTGCTGGCCACATATTTGTATATCATAGACATTTAAGGACGTACTGAGAGGTGAACCTAGGTGTTGGAACCATAAGAATTGAACTTAAGGTCTAAATCACGAGAGTAGGTTTAGCCTTTCGAGGACTTAATGAATTACCATAAAGCGTAATGGGTTCAATTTAAATTCAATTACCATGAGAGTAGGAATTGGTTTAATTGCGCACGGTTCTTGTCTCTTGAGAAAGAACATTAACTAATTTAGGGTAATTCACCTTTAATTGAATTTCAATTTTAATAAAAGGGTTGTCAATTAGGATTTGTTCTATATCATTGTGGTTACTCCCAATCTTGGAAGCTTTCTTGCATTTGAAAACCTTTCTTAATAACTTGCTATTTGTGTCCTCAATTTTGCATTTTAATATTTATTTATTTAATTACTTTGTTACTATATTCTTATCTCTCAATAATTTTATCCCCTTTGTTTAATTGAATTGAATTAATTAATTAATTGGTATTCGTAAATATAGTCCCTGTGGATTCGATCTTTTTATTACTTGACGACGAAACTGTATACTTGCGGATTTCACACACCAAGGGTACTCCTAAATTTTTTTTTTGCACAACTAATGAACCCTTGAGTATTGCTAGTAATTAAAGTAGAATTACATGTTAATTTCTTGACTTATTCTGAGCTGATAGAGATATGTTTTAAAGGGGATTCCATCATTCATGAGCTAATTTTGTGTGAAGCGATCTTATTCGATTAAGAAAAATGAAGTTTAAGCATCTTATTTAAAAATTAGTCATGTTTGCTTGCTTTTGTTCTCTCTATCAACTTAGCCAGAAAGTGAATTTTGAGCTTTAATGATTGAATTTTTCATAAACAAAATCATATTTTTCTTCTAGAGTGAGATTTCTCTTGGTTGATGTGCACTAGAACTTCCTTTGATATCATGTTGAGACTTTAATGATTTGCATACATACTTGAATATGATTAAGGTAATTAGGGTTAATTCTTAATTAGGCTTAATTCTTTCTTGACTTTCAGAGTTGCTTTAATAAAATAATCCCTTAGTTGCTCCATTTGAGCATGAAATTAATTTCTTTGAATACCCAATTAAATAATCAGGTTGAATTATATGGAGCGTCTGATGTGTTGATTGAAAAGTCATTAAGGGTTGCTTTTATTTTCAAAGGTTTATTGTTGAAAAAAAAATTAAAAAAAAGAAGAAAATGAAAAAATGTAAAAATGAAAAAAAATGGAAAAGGACGAAGAAAGAAAAGGATTGTTGGTGAAGAATAATGAGAATATTGGGTTGAAAATGAGAATTTGTTATATCTTTATACATTATACCCTATTTATCATTTTTTAACCTGATTATGCTTTGTATTGATTTCTCCATGAGCGTTCTTTACCCTTATTTATCTTTTCCCTACTTTTCATTATACCTTTGGCCCCGCTACAACCAAAGAAAGTTCTTTTGATTTTTATGTTGTATGTGAACTTGAAAGTGGAGATGAGATTGATAACCAAGCCTATGGTTTTGCATTTTTCAAGAGAAATTTGAGTGATCTCTTTGTCCTTAAACACTTGAGCAATGGAAAGATGAGTGACCTCAATTGCTTGGTAAAGAGAAAATATGTAAGCTAGATTCAAGCCTCTAATCGTTTTAAGTGTTAAATGATCTTGCCTGATTGGATTCGATTGCTGAACTTGAATTTTAAATTATGAGATTTCCCTTGATTCATGTTTCAGGATGTTGAGTTTAATCTTTTTTTTTATTCTTATTCTTTGCTTAAGGACAAGTAAAGCTCAAGTGTGAGGGGATTGATAAGCCTATATTTTATAGCCTTATACTAGATAAATTGTGATGATATACTTATGTTTATTAATGAATTTTAGATGAATCCTTATCATTATCTTTGTTTTTGTAGATTGAATGAGATTTATCGAACTTGGAGTGAAAGCAGAAAAAGACACCGTGTTACTGAGCATTTTTACAAGGAGGAAAAACACAAACTTTTGGTCTCTTGAGCGCTCCGAACATATGTAGCAGTAGTGATTTAGTGTCCCAGCACTGAGAGCGCCTGAGCATGCAACATGTAATGAAACACGATCTGGTTAAGTGGCTCAGTGCTTGAGTGCCCATAAGCCAGCTCCTAGGTGCTAGTCGCGTAACAGCAGACATGATTTTTTATAAATAAGAAAAGTTACTCCAAATTCAACACATTTTGACATTGGGCACACAATGCAGAAAATCCCTAATCTTGAGAGAATAGTTTTGCGATGGCAAACCTTAGAGGACGGCTTCAAAGGAAGGATTCGATTCTTGAAGGCTTGAAGATTGGAATCATTGTAAAAGGGGTTTTGATTTCTCTTTCTCTCTAGTTTTTCCCTTTTTTTAGGTTTTCTTTCCATAGGTTTATAATTTAATATGGGTTTGTTTGAATTGAACATGAGTAGCTATACCCATAAGTAGGGCTATGAGGGATCTTGTTTTCCTAATTATTTTGATTTGATCTCTAATTTGATCAACGTAATTTATTTTACAATTTATTATATTGCTTGCATTCTTAAAAGAACTTGATCACTTTTAACATGTTTTAATTCATTATGTGATTGGCGACCATCCGCACTTAATTTATCCTACTAATAGAATCAATAGGTATGTTAATTCATCTCTTGAATTAACACTTAATGCATTCCTAATTAATTCAACTAAATGACCAAATAGGTGATTTAATTTAGGAATAGAATATTGTTTCATCCATGACCATTAGGATTCAATAGCAAATAAGATAATATTGCCAAGAGAATTACCTTACATTATAAATGAGTGAAAATCTGATTAATTGGATTAAAGTGAATCTTGTGCCCAATCTATCTCTTATTGATTATCTTTACATTGACTGATTGTTCTTTGTTTTTCTTTATTTATTTTTTGATTTTAATTTGAATTTCTTTTACCCTTTCGATTGTCTAAATAACAAAGAGTTTTACGAATCTAGTAATTAACACCTATTCCTCGTGGGATCGACAACTGAGACTCAAATCCTATATTACTTTGCGATAGAGTGTACTTGATGTTAGTGTATTTTATGCGTATCAATAAACACACCGAATTAGTTAAAACATGTATACCACATATATTATTATACACGTGTTTTTGCATATATATATATATATATATGGTATATCTAGTGAGAGGTGTTTTTATTATAAGAGAGTAAGGAGTAAATCTTGACCATACAACTATACATGGATGATTAAGATTAAAAGTTACTCAATAGTCATGTAACCACTTAAAAAAGTCACATGCATTTATATTATAATCTTGACCATTCATGTAAGATCTAATGGTCAAGATTTACTCCTCTTACATTTTACAATAAACACTCATCTCATAAAGTTATGTAAGGAGTAGTTTATTATATGAGTAAGAGGAGTAGTTTATTATAAGAGTAGGAGAAGCAGATGTTGACCATTAGATTTTACATGAATGATTAAGATTAGAACATAAAGTTGTATGACTTATTTAAGTGGTCTTGTGACCTTTAACAAATTTTTAATCTTGAGCATCCATGTATGGTCTAATGGTCAAGATTTGCTTATCTCATCTCTCACAATAAATACTCCTTTCGTTAGATATGCTATTCTCACCCGAGATATGAGGGCATATTTAGTGAGAGAAGTAGTTTATTGTGAAAGGTGAAAGGAGCACATATTGACTACTAAACCACACTCTAATGGTTTAAAGGTTTTATGAGAGGTTAGCAATGTGAATGATAATTGAGGAATGAGCTATGCTCCTATTTGCTAGCTGAATAATAACTCCGGTTAGCTTCAACTCTCCAATCTGCAGAGATTCATAAACTGATTTTGGCATCACATTAACTAAGGCACCTGAATCCAATATCGCATGTGTAAACTTCTTATTGCCTATTGTGCAAGGAATAGTGAATGTTATAGGATCCTTGCATTTATGAGACATATTTGATTGGATCAAGGCAGAAACATTACTTCCCATGCTCACTTTCTCATTTCCTTTCAACCTCCTCCTATGAGTGCATAATTCCTTCAGAAACTTAGCATATTTTGGAATGTGCTTTATTGCTTCCAGGAGAGGTATATTGACTTCTACCTTTTGAAAAGTATCCATAATCTCCTTGTCCAATTTAGTTTCAGCTATCTTCTTTGATTAAGTCATTTGATTGGGAAAAAGGAGAGGAATGTTGAGAGAAAATTTTTGTATAATTTTTCATTAACTTCTAATTTTTCTTCGAATTCTTTGCATGTTCTATATTCTACTGCATTGAAACTTCTGCAAAATTCTAGTTTGCTGGATCTAATTTTTCTGCACAATCCTGCTGCATAATCTCTGGTTGGAGTTATGTTGGACCACTCACTTCTTTGCCACTTCTCAAGGTTATGACACTCACATTGCCTCTTGGATTATTAATTGTTTGGGAGGGCAATTGATCAGAATCTTGAGTCTTTAACTCATTGATGGAAGTTGCAAGTTACTCGATTTTAGTCTCCAAGTTCTGAATGGTGGTCTCAGTTCTTTGTTGAAACTGAAGGTTATTGGTTGCCAATTGCTTCACCAAGTCTGCCAAGCTAGGTTCTGAAATGCTACTTTGCTACATGGGTTGTTTAATTGATTGTTAAAATTGTTGCTTGCTCGGGCCTACTGTATTATATCTGGTCTATTGCTATTGCTGCTATAGTTAGCTAGAATTGTTGCCATATCGTAGATTGGGTTGCTCTCTCCATCCAGGTTTATATGTGTTAGAATAAGTGTCACACTTTGACTGTTGTTGATATGATATGCCAAGAAAGATGTCAGCTACTGCTTCATTGCTTTCTTAGAGTGCAGGACACTAGTTTGTTGGGTGATTTGGCAAGGAACAGATTCCATAGAGTTTTTCTTGGGACTGAATTTGTTTTTGTCCTAATATTAGTTGCCTAACCAAGTAGGTCAACTCCTCTAATTTGTTCTCAATTCTCTATTGATCAACATCAGAAACCCTTAGTTCGTTGACTCCTCTAGTTGAGGTAATGACTTGTGTACTAAATTATTGTGCATTTGCTACCGTGTTTACTGTTAAATATCTTGCTACAACAGGGTTTTTGTCCATTAAAGCTCCTCTGGAGGCAGCATCTACTATGCTTCTATCCATGCGTAAAAATCCATCATAGAAATATTAGATTAGCAATTGGTCATTGATCTGGTAATGAGTGATAAACACCATTTTTATATATTAGTAATCCCTCATATTTAGTCTCTCAGACCTCTTTTATGTTTAATTGATTGGTTTTGACTACATTTTATAAATTTGGGTTCAAATTGGGCTTAATTGTATTTTTTAACATTATTGAGAATTTTACACTATTTATGTATTTTAGGCATAATATGAGTTCTAGACGTCTAAAAATTATGAATTTTATCTTGTAGGAAATTTAAGAGAAATCTCTACAACTTTGATGAAGAGATTAAAGGATAAATCAGATGTTTAGTAGGTCAGATTGAGCCACAAAGTCAAAATAGAGATGTTGTTGCTGAAACTTGGATAATGTACAAATATTAGGCCATAATTTGGGCTGTAGGTGTCATTTAGAGCTGAGATCTATGCCATTTGAAAGCTCATACATAGATATTCAATTATTATGAAGACTACTTATCAAAACTATGATGTTTTGATGGTGTTTTAACCCTTTGAAGTCAGATGACGGGCTTAGAGAGTTGTTAACAATGTTTTGGGCATAATTCTCTCATCTTAAGCCCAAATTATATAAATTAGGTATCGAATTAAAGCTATGAGGAAGACGATCAACGCTAAGTGGCAGTAGCAATAACAGCAGCCACCATAAAAGAGAGACCAAATTTTTTCCTAGCTACTCTTGCTTGTATTTTCTCTTTTCCCACGAAATAGTTAAAAGGTTCTTCCTTTTCATTCTCATGTATGAGAGGGAAGAACCTTTTAATCAATCCTAGGGATTGAAACATTCTTGATGTTTAATTTTGAGATGTTGTGATTAATATTTACATTTTTATTGTCAATCAAATTCCTCTCCTCCTTCTCTTGATTCTGCTGCATCTTCACTGAGTGCTTAACTCAGTTTGGGTGTTCATGCGATGATTGCTTAACTATTGCGTGTTTGCAGAAACTAAGCAATGCATCAAAGGCTTCTTGGATGTTGTTTGTTAAGCTTAGTTGAATTCTAGGTTTTAGATAAATTTAGGATTAGATGAGCGCTTGATTCATTTAACCTTGATTAATTAAATTCTGAGTGCCTATTTTGTAGAAAATTTATGGACCATCTTAAGGCTTCTTAATGTAATCTAAGACCAAGAATCTAATTTGTAATTGAATGGAAGAGACTAAACAATGCATCAAAGGTGTTTGATGGATTCTTAGCTTGGTTGAATTATGGATTTTAAGTTAATTTAGGATTAAATGGGCGTTTGATTCGTTTAACCTTGATTAATTAAATTCTAGATGCTTATCTAGTATATAATTCATTGATCATCTTAAGGCTTAGATTGATTATTTACTTAATTATGTTTACAATTTTTTAATTACTTTCTATTAATTAATTTTGTAACATTTTTCCCTTCTTTGTTAACTTCTTAATCTGATTGCTTAATTAGAGTGATCCAAGGGCTTGATTCGGTTGTGCCTTATACTATAAGTATTTTGGTGAATCAATTTATAAATTAATTTAATTTGATAGTATCGATAGCTATTAATAAGGATAACTTGCACACAACTTCTTGAATCTCTCTCAATACTTATGCAGAGTTTCCTCTAATAATTGCCTTATGCCATATATATCCTTCCTAATGGCAGCAACTCTGAAGCAGAGAAAAACTTCTCTAAGAACAACCTCTTCATATCATTCCAGCATGTTATGGCAGTTGGCTACAAGTAATACAACCAATCATTGGCTGCTCCATCTAATGAGAAAGGAAAGGCTCTCAATTTGATGTGTCCTTCAGGAATGCCTTGTGGTTTCATGGTGGAGCACACCACATGGAACTCCTTCAAGTGCTTGTTGGGGTCCTCACCTGCAAGTCCATGAAACTTTAGCAGCAAGTGTATCAATCCAAAGTTTAATTCAAAATTAGCATTTAAATTAGGATATTGAATGAACAAAAGTTGGTAATTCACATTAGATGCAGCTAGTTCCTTAAGAGTCCTATTATCCATATTATCAGTCATATTTGTAGTGTTATTTGTATTCTCATGTTCAGTTTTAGTTTTAGTATTATCAGTCATAGTTGCAGTTTCACTTATATTCTCAGGTTCAGTTTCAATTTCAGAAATTATCAATTCACTATGCTTACGAGCTCTATTAAGTGTATGTAAGGTCCTCTCAATATCAGGGTCAATGTCAAGCAAATGATTACCAGAAGACCTGGTCATGCAACATGCAAAAGTGAAAAAACACAAGATATGTAAAATAAATTACACAACACTAAAATTCTACCAAAATAATACTAATTACCCTATTTATACAATTTTAAAAATTATGAGACTACCACAGGGTGAAAACTACTTCAAAATGATACTAAAAAAATGCAATAAAAAATCTTCAAATTTTGGAAAAATGGTTTAAACTATGAAATTTAGCTAAGATAAGGTGGACCTCATCGCAACACGATGAGCCTTGTAGAACACACCATTTTCCTTCAATTGACCAATTTTTAGACCAATCTGAGCTTCTTTGTCCGTACAAAATTTCACTTGGAGGCCAAAATTGAGTTGTAAACTACCTGAAACAAGGAAAACAATGGTTAGTGAAGGGTTAGTAGCTAACTATACTCATAATATGATTGATTAAACTTAGATTGATCCTCGACAACGGTGCCAAAATTTGATAGCTTTCGAGACTATCAAATTATATCAATTTGTAAACTGATTCCCCAAATTACTTGAAGTTTAAGGTATAACTGGGTTGAGCTCTTGGATAACTCTAATTAAGCAATCAAATTAAGAAGTTAACAAAGGAGGCATTGTAGAATTAATTAAATGAAAGCAATTTAAAACTGTAAACAAAATTAAGTAAACAATTAATCCAAGGAAATCAATTAATCTTGAATTTAATCCATTATTGATCACTAGGAATTCACTCAATTGCTAATCAGACTCTTGGTCTTAAATCACATTAAGAAGCCTTAAGATGATATATGAATTCTTTACTAGATAAGCATCCAGAATTTAATTAATCAAGGTTAAATGAATTAAGCACCTATCTAATCCTAAATTAACCTAAAACCCACAATTCAACCAAACTAAACAATCCTACAAACAACTTTGATGCATTTTTTAGTCTCTGTAATCCTCATTAACACATGGTAATTTTGAAATTATCACATCAACATCCAAATCAAATTAAGTAATTCAATTCAGATTTAACAAAATGAAAAAAGTAAAAGAGAAACTTGATTAATAAGTAAAAGTGAAACTTGATTAATAAGTAAAAGAGAAACGTGATTAACAATTAATTGTAAAACAATCAAAACAAGATCTTAGAATTAAACATCAAGATTGTCAATACCTAGGATTGATTAAAAAGGGGTCTAGCCCTTCATGGATGGAAGGGAAGAAAAATAGAAAAGAAAGAAACCTAGAGAGAAGGGAGATGAAGAGAGAAAGTGTAAGCAATATTAACTTAGAGACAATTATGATTAGATTAGTGGTTGCTGCTACTACTTAAGTAACTATCTATAATGTTAAAAATCTAAGTTTTACCTCATCTTAGATTAATCCTCTTCCTCTTAGCTTTAATTACACATCTAATTTGTATATTTTGAGCTTAGGATGAGAGAGTTATGCCCAAAATATTCTTAATAGCTCTCTAGACTTGTTAGCCGACTTCAAAAGGAGAAAAAACCATATAAACATCATAGTTTTGATAAGTAGTCTTCATAGGAGTTGAATATTTGTGTCTCAACTTTCCAATGGCATAAGTCTAAGCTCCATATGACTTCTACAGCCATAATTATGGTCCAGTCTCTGCTCATTATCTAGGTTTCAATGATATCATTTCTGTTCTAACTTCTAGGCCTCATCTGACCTACTTAACACTTGATTCAGCCTTTGGGATCTCATCAAAGTTGTAGAGCTTTCTTTCACTTTTCTTACAAGACAAAATTAATAATTTTTAGATTTATAGAACTAAAGTTATGCCCAAAATACATAACTAGTATAAATTTTTCAATAATGCTGAAAAATATAATTAAACCTAATTTGAACCCAAACTTATAAAATGTAATCAAGACCAATCAATTAAGCATATAAAAGGTTTAAGAGACTAAATATGAGGGTTAACTAATACATGAAATTTGTGTTTATCATGAAGACAAGCCGAGGTTCAACATCTGGCACGACTCCTTCGATGTATACGACCACGTGGACGCTCACTTCAGGTCCGAGGAGGACATCAAAGTCCTAAAGCAATATTTGTCTTCTGACATTTTCTTAAAGGTGCAGACACTGAACTTGTAGCTAGCCAGTATCCTCCAACACCTGGAGATGTCCATAATAGGCACGAAGAGGATCATTTTGTTAAAAGTCAACCTCCAAACTTCCTAAGACCGAGTCTTGAAGCTGAAGGTTGATAAAGAGCAACTGGTAAAAGAGCTATCATGTGGCCATAATGACTTGAAGGTTATGGACCAAAATATTTTGGAGGAAGGCATCAGGGCTAAGGGCCATAAGGGCGAAGCTGAGAGGTTTGAGAACAAGGCCAAAAATCTTGAGGCAAAGGCCAAAGAGGTGGATAACTTGAGGGCCAAGTTGGAGGCAACTGAGAAGAAGGTTTCCGAGTTCGAGGCTGCCAAACTAGCCTGGGCAGAAAAGAAAGAGAGATTGCATAGGATTGGCAAATTCCACTAAGGAATCCTTCAAGAACCCTCTTGCCCAGATCCTTGTCCTCCACCCCTCAATCACTTACTTCTCTGAGATCCACTACTTGTGAGAGCTCGTCGATGGTAAGACCGTTGACCTCGTGAAGGTGAAGAACAACACTGGGAACACCATTGTTGATGCCAAGGTGGAGAATAATGTAGCCAAAGATTCCCCCAAGTCTTGAGCCTTTGTTTCCTTTTCTTTTCTCTTGCTATTATTCATGGCCATTTTTAGGGCCTTCATAATTTTGTATAAACAGTGGTCCTTTGTGGCTTTAATTATTTTCAACTCCTTTTCTATTATTTCTTTCTTTACTTGTATGGGTTTACTTTGCTTTATTTTCGTGCTCAAGAGGTCCAATGCCTTTCTCTGGCTTTGCCCCTTGTCTCATTTTGTTTCTGCTGTTGGGATCTGAGGTCTTGTAACTTAGTCTTTTCAAGGGTTGCTTTAAGGATCTAGCATCCCTTTAACAAATAACTTAAGTTGAGATCTGAGATCATCTAACTTAGCTTAGGATTATTTTAGGGATCTAATGTCCCTTTAGCAGTTAGCTTAAGTTGGGATTCGAGATCCTCTAACCTAACCTTTTCTTAAGATTGCTTTAGGGATTCAAGATCTCTTTAGTAGTTAGCTTAAGTTAGGACTCAAGATCTTTTAACTTAGCTTTTTCTTAGGATTACTTTAGTGATTCGAGTCTCTTTAGCAGTTAGCTTATGTTGAGATCCGAGATCCTTTAACTTAGTTATTTCTTCGGATTGCTTTAGGGATCCAATGTCCCTTTAGCAATTATCTTAAGTTGGGATCCAAGATTCTCTAACGTAGCTTTTTTTCTCATGATTAGTTTAAGGACCTGAGATCCCTTTTGCAACTTTGTGGGTTTTTGGCATGTAGAAAGCAGAAAAGAATTGAGCGAATGATCATATTGAATGTGCCTCATTCTCATTAATATGTTCTTTTCTTTACATATTATTTTTTATAAAATTAAGGAATTTGGAGAACGTTTAGCTGTAGTATCTCTTCATGTTGGAAGCGTGCCAAGACCTTGGTAGTTCTCTTCTCGCGGGATTAGTGATCTTATATGCTCTTTTCTCCAAAACCTCAATCATCCTGTAAGGGCTTTCCCAATTAGCTACCAATTTTCTATCTTTCGTGTTCTGTCCTCTAATTTTCACCTTCTTTAACACGAGGTCTCCCACTTTGAATTTTCTTGGGGAGACTCTCTTATTGCATCTTTGGGTGATCCGAAGTTTGAAAGTGATTTCTTTGATATAGGTCATGTTGTGTTGTTCTTGGGTGAGGTCAAGCTCTTCGTGCAGTAATTTGTCATTTTGCTCTTGGGAGAAATACTTCCACCTCAAACTCAATTTTCTTATCTCTATCGAGATCATCGCTTCATAGCTATACATGAGCTTGAAAGGAGTTTCCCTGTGGCGGAGTGGGGATTTGTTCGATAAGCCTACAACACATGGACCAACTATTCCGCCCATTCTCCTTTAGTGTATTCGAGTCTTCTTTTCAGTCCTTGGAGGATTATCTTATTGGCAGCCTTGGTTTGTCCATTGGCCTGAGGGTGTTCCACCAAGGTAAAGTGCTATTTGATGTGGAGATCAGAGCATGCTTTTCTGAACTTTCTGTTCATGAATTGAGTTATGTTGTCTGTCACTATGGACTCTGAAATCCCAAATCAATAGACAACATTCTTTTTAAGGAATTTCTTAACCTTCTCCGCTATTATAGTGTCCAGAGGTTCAACCTTAATCCACTTAGTGAAATAATTTACTCCAACAATCATGTATTTCAGCTGGCCTAGTGCTTAGGGAAAGGGTCCTAAGAGGTTCACACCTCATTTACAAAAAAGCTAGGGTATTGATATGGTGGAAAGTTCCTCAGGTGGTGTGGTTTGGATGTCAGAGAACCTCTGACATTTATCACAGTTTTGTACATAGTTCATTACATCGGTTGGCATTGTGGGCCAAAAATATCCCCCTCTCAAGGCTTTCTTTGCTAAGGGTCTGCCACCCAGGTGTTGGCCACAATAACCCTCATGGATCTTTGTGATAACATATTGGGCTTCTTCTGAGGTAAGGCAATTATCAAAGGTATGGAGAAGCCTCGGTGATAGAGTCTATCATATATCAGAACATGCCACGCCGATGTTTGAACTATTTTCTTCACTTCTTTAGGATCTCAGGGGAGCGTATTGTCTCGAAGGTAGTCAACAACCACCTTTATCCAACTGTTCTACTCATCAATTATCATCACGATCTAGGGTTCTGCTATACTTGGTGTGGATTGGGTCTCCTGGATAATAGACCTATTATTCTCCAGGTTTTTGGTACTAGCCAGCTTGAATAGGACATCCACCCTAGAGTTCTTCTCGCGGGGAATATGGTCTATCTTCACCTAGAGAACTCTTCCATAAGTTACTTCACTTTAATAATATACTTCTATAGTTACAGGTCTTTGGCTTGATAATCCCCTGGCACTTGGGAAGTCCTCAACTGTGAGTTGTTGGAAAGCCTAACCTTGGATACTTCAAGGTCCTTTTCCATAAGGAGTCCAACTATCATGGCTTCATATTTAGCTTGATTGTTTGAGGTTAGGAACTCAAACTTTAGTGACTATCTAACTGTGACTCCATTGGCATTTCTTAATATGATTCCTGCTCCATTCCCCTTTGGGTTTGATGCCCTATTAACATAAGTAATCCATTCTTCAACTTTTCTCAAGAATGGGCAGTGGGTGAATTCTGCCATGAAATCGGATAGAGTTTGTGCCTTAATCACTTAGTAGAGCACATACCCTATTCTAAACTTAGTTAATTCCACAAACCATGTTGTCTCCATCCAACAAGATCGAGCTTATGTAGCATTTGCTTAATAGGTTATTCTGTTCTCACCACCACGAGGTGACATTGGAAATACTGCCTTAACCTTTTGGTAGAAACAAGTAGCGTAAAGGCTAGCTTCTCTATTATCTAATATCGGAGCTCAAGTCATTAGAGCACTTTGTTGATGAAATAGACAGGCTTTTGACCCCTCTTTGTTTTTCTCACAAGAACTGAGCTCACGACTTCTTTAACAACTAAAAAGTAGAGGTGAAGCTTTTCTCCTTCATTTGGCCTAGTTAGGATGGAAGGTGTGAAAAGTGCAAGTTTTAGTCCTTGGAAGGCCTCTTCATACTTCGGAGTCTATTTCTCGTGGAGTTTGAAGAAAGGTAGGGCTTTCTGTGCCAACTTGGTTATGAATCTTGTAAGTGCTGCTATCCGACCTATGAGTTATTAGATCTCCTTGATGAAGGTTGAGCTATGCATGTCAATAATAGCTTAGCACTTGTGCGAGTTAGCTTCATCTCCCCTATAGGTTAACATAAACCCCAAGAAGTTTCCTGTTTGGACTACAAATGCATACTTGTTTGGATTTTGCCTTATATTATGTTTCTGTAGTTCCGCGAATACCTCTATGAGGTCAAAAATGTGGTCTCTCTTCACTATCATATCGTCTATATACATTTCTAGCACCTTCCTACTTTGGTCTTGAAAGACCCTATTCGTCATCCTTTGTAAGGTAGCTCTAGCGTTCTTTAGTCCAAATGGCATCACCTTGTAGCTCAATCTTTCCATTTTGAAGGCATGCATAAAAGATAAGTACTTATGAATGGATGATTGTTGTGATATTGGTAAGTGCCTCAAATCGCAAAAGTAATAAAAAGTGAGTAGAGTATTAATGGACCTGCAAAAATTCATATTTTTACGGTTCAAAATATTGAGTTTTCATTCTCTTTTAATCTTTTTGATTTAGTTTTGTTCTCAAGTTTTATTATGTTTTTATTATTTTAATTGTGTTCTTATTATGTGTTTTTATGTTTTTTTTGTTAGGTGTTTGCACATAGAAAATACTGGACATTTAAGTGATGAAGAAAAGCTAAAAAATCAAGTTAAGTGATCCAGCGCTTGAGCGCTGGAATGCGCGCTGGAGAGTTCTACAAAGTGAATCAGTGCCTGAGCGTTAGACAGTGAGCACTTATGCACTGGTTATGAATACCACACCATGATTAAGTGACTCAGTGCCTGAGTGCTGGAAACTGAGCGCTTGATTGCTGAACACATAACAGAACACACTGAATTCTTTTTAAATAGAAAAGTTATGCCAAATTGAACAGACTCTTACACACTTAGACAGAACGCAGTAACTGTTAAGATACACAAACCCTAATGTGGTGTGGGCGCAATTAGGCTTGAAGATTAAGAATTTTCTTCAACCTTTCTACCTTTCTACAATAGAGTTTGTCATAGTCTTCCCTTTGTGTTCTTCTTTTTCCATGTATAACTAATTTTCCTTTGTTAGGGTGATGATGAATCTTGTTCTTGGATGATGTAAATTCTTTTATGGGTTTAATCAATGTTTCTATTTCATGATTTATGTGTTTATCTCTTTTCCTAATGCTTTTCTAAATTTTGCCAATTTGAGAATAATTTTTGAGTTTATGTATGATATAGAAAAATTTGCATGAACTTAGAACTTGTGATAAACATTATAATTTCTGCAATCGCTAGGAATAGACGTTGTGGGTTATATGGCCTTTCTTTTAATTCCCTTGTTCTTGATAATGCTTTTCTATTTGAGATTAGACTAAAGGATTAGTTAATTCTAAATAGTATAAGAGGATTAATATACCAAGGGATTTGATATTGATTAATTTTGGGAATTGACCATGAATCTTTGGAATAGGACTTGATTAAACCAATATTTGATTTTGTATTTAAAGAGTTCAAGTGAAGTCTGAGCCCTAATGCTTTAACATCATTGTTTTTCACCCTTTGATTTATTGTTTGCTTACTTATATTTCTTTTTAATTAAATTTGCAACAACCTTCTTTTCAATAGCTTGAATAGTGTTGATTTAAGGAACTTAGTAATTGATAACATAATCCTCGTGGGAACGATACTTTACTCACTATTACTTTTGTCGATTTGGTGCACTTGCCAATATCACAACAAGTATCGTTCCCATGGGGATTTTGTTGCCAATTACTAAGTTCATTAAATTGATATTATTTAAGCAATCGAAAATATGAGAATTAATAAGAATGTAAAACAAAAGAAAATACTAAAAAGTGAGTAAATGAAAAGCACAAGAATATAATTAAAGGTGAAAGACGATGGTATAAAAGTGTTAGGGTTCAGACTTCACTTGAATTCTTTTGATGCAATTCTAATTATTAGTTTAATCAAGTTTTATTCCATGATTTATAGTCAATTCTCAAAATTAATCAATATCCAATCCCTTATATAAAAATCCTCTTCATACTATTTAGAAGTAACCAATCTCTTAGTATAACCCCAAATAGAGAAGGCTTTATAAAAAACAAAGGAATTAAAAGAAAGACCACACAACCTACAACATTTATCCCTAGCGATTGCAGAAATTATGGTATTTATCATAAGTTCTAAGTTCATGCACAACTTTCCCAAATCATACATAAATCCAAAAATCATTTACAAATCGATCAGGTTTAAGAAAACATTAAGAGAAGAGATAAAAATATAAATGATGTATGTGAAACAACATCATGTTTTGTTCTTGTTTTGCATGTATTTTTAGGCATTTTAGACATTTTAGTTTCCCTTTTTGTTTGTTTTTCCCTTAGTTCGGATAACTGTGGTGTTTATGGTGTTATTGTGTAGGATTGGTGCTAAATTGGCCTTGGAATGGATGGAAGCTTGCATGATTGAAGTTGGAGCTTTATGGATAGCAAAAAGGTGCAAAAAGAGACTTCCAGAGAGTTCCACGGCCTGGCCGTGGAACCAACCACGGCCGTGTAACTCAAAAGCATGCAAAATTGGCCTGTGGCAGAGAGAACCATGGCCTGGCCGTGGAATAATCCACAGCCCCATGGAATTCTGACAGCAAGAACCACGGCCTGGCCGTGGAACCAACCACGGCCATGGTTCGCAGCGCGCAGCAGAATTTTAGTTTTTATTTTCATTTCTTTTAGGGCTTTTTAGTCAATTAAAACCCTAGGGTTATAAATAGAGGTTCTGAATAGAATGGGGGGGTTCTAATTGGGTTTTGGAGGAGGCACATTGGAGGCTTTGGCTCTTGATCTTCATCTTTCTCCCTTCTTCTTCCATTGTTACGGGTTTGGGATGTTTTTAAGTTTGATTTCTTGTTTCCTCTTCTCTATGTCTGAGTAGTTTCCTTTGTTTCTAGGATTAGGCAATGCCCTTTGATACTTTAATAATGATTAATTGACTTTGTTTCCCCTTTTATTAATCTTGATTGTTCATTGATTTAATTCTTATTGCTTTTATTCATGTGAATTTGCTGGCCACTTATTTGCATCTCATAGGCATTTAGGAACGTACTGAGAGGTGAACCTAAGTGTTGGAACCATAAGAATTGAACTTAAGGTCTAAATCACGAGAGTAGTTTTAGCCTTTCGAGGATTCAATGAATTACCACAAAGCGTAATGGGTTCAATTTAAATTCAATTACCACGAGATTAGGAATTGGTTTAATTGGCCACAGATCTTGTATCTTGAGAAAGAACATTAACTAATTTAGGGTAATTCACCTTCAATTGAATTTTAGATTTAATAAAAGGGTTGTCAATTAGGATTTATCTTGTATCATTGTGGTATCCCAATCTTGGAAGCTGTCTTGAATTTGAAAATCCCTTTCTTGATAATTCGCTATTTTTGTTCTGAATTCTGTTTTCTTGATTTTATTTAATTGTTTTATTACTACGTTCTTCTTAATCAACAATCATATTCCCTTTTGTTTAACTTAATTGAATTAATTAATTAATTGATATTCATAGACACAGTCCCTGTGGATTCTATCTTTTTATTACTTGACGATGAAACCGTACACTTGCGGATTTCACGCATCAAGTTTTTGGCACCGTTACCGGAGATTGTGTTTTTCTTGAATATCATTTTAATTTTTTATTTAATTATTTTAAACCTTTTTATTTTTACTATATTATTACGTTCTTGTTTTCTCTTTGACTCTCTGCAGGTAATTTTTCTTATTTATGCGAAGTACTAGACATTTCAGGACTCTTATTGAAGCAAATCTTGAAATTGAAAGAACCTTGCATCAAAGGAGAAGACAACAAAGGCAAAGAGTAAGGGAAATATCTGAACCAACACTTGTCATGGCAGCAGCTGAAGATAATAAACCTTTAAAGGAGTTTACAGCCCCTAATGCTCAGGGTTTGCGATCTGGAATTGCTCGGCCAGACATTGAAGCCAAGCACTTCACCATACCTCCTGCCTTACTTTCTATGATAAGGCAAAACCAGTTTGGAGGATTACCCTTGGAGGACCCAAATGATCATGTGGAGATGTTCTTAGAATTCTGTGAGACTCTCAAAATTGAAGATGCCTCAGTTGATGCCATTCACCTCTGATTGTTTCCATTATCATTAAGGGACAAGGCTAGAGCTTGGTTGAAATTGGTACCCACCGATACATTAACCACATGGAATCAATTGGAGCAAGCATTCTTGAATAAGTTCTTTCCGCCTTCCAAGACTGCACATCTTAGAACTCAAATAACAAGCTTTGTTCAAAGAGACGGAGAATCATTATCAGAAGCTTGGGATAGATACAAGGGGCTGTTGGAAGCTTGCCCGCATCATGGACTAGAGAAGTGGTTGATTGTCCACACCTTTTACAATGGTTTGGAATATTCTTCGAAGGTGTCTCTTCACTCCGCAGCTGGTGGAGCTTTGATGAACAGAAGGCTGACAGAGGCTTATGAGATCATTAAGAGTGTTGCTTCGAATCATCATCAATGGGCCAGTGAAAGAGGTAACAACCCGAGAAAGCTCTCGGGAGGTAAGTTTGAGGTAGATGGTGTTGATTTAATTATGTCAAAGTTTGATTCTTTGAATAAATGTTTTGACATGCTTGAGAAAGCTCATGTAAATGCCATAGGTGCCTCTAACAATTTTTGTGAGATTTGTGGAGCACAGGGACATATTGGTGCTGAATGCCAAGTTGAAATAGGATCCTCACATGGTGCACTGGTGGAGCAAGTGGAATCCTGCCACAATTTCTATGATATTCCACCAAAGGTGCGCAATGATCCATATTCACAGACTTACAATCCCAGTTAGAGGTCTCATCCCAACTTCTCCTATCGGAATAATCAAAATCAAGATGGACAAGGTAGTGCTCAACCCTCTATTGGTTTCCCCCAGGTACAAAAGTCTAAACTCGAAACTCTCCTTGAAAATTTTGTAGAGAGTCAAACCAAGCAAAATGAAGAGTTTAGGCACCATGGTCAAGTTGTTACTGAGGCCATTAGAGAGTTGTCAGCTATGGTTGACAATTTGGCCATTCATAATAAGATGTTGGAAACCCAGATTGCCTACCAAGCGAGCACTTCACATAAGCAACAAGGTAAGTTTCCTGGTCAACCAGAAATAAACCCAGGGAATGAACATTATAAGGCTGTGAGTTTGAGGAGTGGAGAGAAGTTAGAGAATCCCAAAGGTAAGGGGGAGAGTGACAAAGATGAGGGGACTGAGGAAAAAGAGACTAAGACACAGCCCTTAGGTGAGGAGGAAACAAATGAGAAAGTGTCTAAGTATGTACCCCCTGAACCTTACCAACCCCCGGTTCCCTTCCCTCAAAGATTGGCCAAGGCCAAGCTAGATAAGCAGTTTGGGAAGTTTCTTGAGGTCCTTAAGAAGTTGTACATTAATGTACCCTTCACTGAGGCGTTGCAACAAATGCCTACCTATGCTAAATTTTTTAAGGACATTTTTTTCTAATAAGAGAAAGTTAGAGGAGTATGAGACCGTAGCGTTAACTGAGGAGTGTAGCGCTTTAATTCAAAATAAGTTGCCTCCTAAACTCAAAAATCCTGGCAGCTTCTCTATTCCTTGCTTGATTGGGAATACCAGTTTTGATAAAGCTCTGTGTGATTTGGGGGCTAGTGTTAGTCTTATGCCCCTTTCTGTGTGTAAAAAGTTGGAAGTGGGTGAGCTGAAACCCACAACTATCTCTCTTCAATTGTTGGATCGGTCAGTCAAGTACCCCGTAGGCATCTTGGAGGATGTTCCCATTAAGGTTGGTAAATTTTATATGCCTGTGGATTTTGTTGTGCTTGATATGGAAGCTGATGCTACAATGCCGATTATACTTGGGCGCTCATTCCTTGCCACTGGATGGGCGATCATTGATGTCCATGAAGGAAAATTGACTTTGTGATTGAATGATGAGGAAGTAGTTTTTGATGTTTTTAATTCTAAAAAAAATCCTAATTCCTTAAATTCATGTAATCGCATTGATGCTACTAAAGTTGTGGATAGTGTTGTGCTTTCAGGTATACAGGAATCAGTGACTGATGCTATGCCCTGCAAGGAACAACCTAAGAAGCATAGTGACAAGTGTGACGAGAAGCGTGAATTTAAAATCGGGGATAAAATCCTTGTTAATAACTCACTTCTACATTTCTGTCCTAGTAAGTTATGGTCGAAATGGTCTGGACCATATGAGATTGTTCGAGTTTTATCCTACGGTGTGCTTGAGGTGAAGAAAGAAAGTAATAAGCCTTTCATGATAAATGGTCAGAGAGTTAAACACTTTGAAGGAGTGGGGACTGAGCACTACTCCGTTGACGTCACCTGAGCACAGAAACCAGACCAAAGTCAAGCTAATGACTTTAAACAAGCGCTTCTTGGGAGGCAACCCATGTTTTCTTGTTTTTCTATTTTATTTCATCTTTTTCTTTTAATTTTGTGTGTTAGATTATTGTTTGATCTTTATCTCATGGATTTTGTTTAGGTTTGACCTTTTTTTAAAGCTCAAATTAGTAGGAGAGTGAAGTCAGAAGGTTCCACACCCAGCTCATGAAAAATTCCATGGCCATGGATTGAACACCAGAAGTTTTTCCACCACCGCAGTGAGTTTTTTTTTCTTTTTCTTTTATCCCTTTGCTTGTTTTAGATTTTTATATTAGGGACAATGTAGGTTCTAAGCTTGGGGGGGATATTTTCATATTTTCATATTTTCATTTATTCTCATATTTTCGTATTTTCATTTTAGATAATTGGCATTTTCATTTTCATTAGTTTCGTGCATTCTCATGTCTTGTTTTGCATTACATTTTCATGTTGCATTTTCACACCATCATATCTCTTGGGTTTTTGATTAAACTTATGCCCCTCTTTTGGGAATTTTGAGACGATATTGACTTGGAACCCAATTTGTTGATTCTTGTGGTAGGCAACAGGCATTGTTTTAATTGATAATAGAGGTGATCTTTTGATAGTTGATAATTAGTATATGTTCTCTAAATTTGTGCTTCTCATTGAATTTTTAAACCTCTAAATGTGAGTTTTGAACTTATATGGGACTTATGCATTATATGATTTTTGTTCCCATTCTTTGTGTTGAGTGATATTCCTCATTGATCATGTGCTCTAGAACTTGATTTGAAACCTTTTTGAGGCAAAAATTTTAGTTGCATACTTGTTTTCTTGATACCTATGCTGAAACATTGTTGGTTATCATTTAGAATATTAAATGGAGTGAATTGGGCTTGAAAGTTGTGTTGGGAATTATATGTATTTGAGCTTCCTCTTTCTCAAAAAAAGAAAGAGAGAAAAAAAAGGAAAATAAAAGAAACACCATGAGATGAAAGCTTGAAAAAATAGGAGAAAGAGGAGAAGGAAAAGTAAGGAAGAAAATTCTTTGAAATGTGGAGTTATGTTTTAAATTGAAAAATTGTCTTTGCTCCATTTATGTTCTATTGGATTACTTGTGTTTATTGAAAATCTTGATTAGCCCTTTGTCATACCTTCCTTTCTCTACCTTACCTAACATCATTCCCATGGCCCCATTACAACCCTTGAAAGACCTTTTGATTTTTGCATGCATGCTGATTATTAGTAGAAATCTGGTTTCTTATCAAGCATATGGAAGTGCATTTTCTTTGAAGGATTTTGAGCGTATGATTTTCACCTTTAAACACTTTGAGTGTGGTTAGTGGAGTGAACTTAATTTAATTAGTGAGAATGCATGATTTTTGAGAACTTAGTCTCTAATTGGACTTGATTTTGACTACATCTCATATTCTTGGTTTGCCTTAACCTATTGCTTGGATATTGTTTTCTCGGGTTCCTTATTCGTTATTGTCGTTTGATCTCACTTCTTGGTTTGGCATTAATTATTGCTTGGGGACAAGCAAAGTCTTAAGCTTGGGGGGATTTGATGTGTGTGAAACAACATCATGTTTTGTTCTTGTTTTGCATGTATTCTTAGGTATTTTAGACGTTTTAGTTTCCCTTTTTTTTTGTTTTTCCCTTAGTTCGGATAACTGCAGTGTTTATGGTGTTATTGTGTAGGATTGGTGCTAAATTGGCCTTGGAATGGATGGAAGCTTGCATGATTGAAGTTGGAGCTTTATGGATAGCAAAAAGGTGCAAAAAGAGACTTCCAGAGAGTTCCACAGCCTGATCGTGGAACCAACCACGACCGTGTAACTCAACAGCATGCAAAATTGGCCTATGGCAGAGAGAACCACGGCCTGGCCGTGGAATGACCCACGGCCTGGCCGTGGAACCAACCATGGTCGTGGTTCATAGCGCGCAGTAGAATTTTAATTTTAATTTTTATTTCTTTTGGGGCTTTTTAGCCAATTAAAACCCTAAGGTTATAAATAGAGGTTCTGAATAGAATGAGGGGGTTCTAATTGGGTTTTGGAGGAGGCACATTGGAGGCTTTGGCTCTTGATCTTCATCTTTCTCCCTTCTTCTTCCATTGTTACGGGTTTGGGATGTTTTTAAGTTTGATTTCTTGTCTCCTCTTCTCTATGTCTGAGTAGTTTCCTTTGTTTCTAGGATTGGGCAATGCCCTTTGATACTTTGATAATGATTAATTGACTTTGTTTCCTCTTTTATTAATCTTGATTGTTCATTGATTTAATTCTTATTGCTTTTATTCATGTGAATTTGCTGGCCACTTATTTGCATCTCATAGGCATTTAGGGACGTACTGAGAGGTGAACCTAAGTGTTGGAACCATAAGAATTGAACTTAAGGTCTAAATCACGAGAGTAGTTTTAGCATTTCGAGGATTCAATGAATTACCACAAAGCGTAATGGGTTCAATTTAAATTCAATTACCACGAGAGTAGGAATTGGTTTAATTGGGCACGGATCTTGTATCTTGAGAAAGAACATTAACTAATTTAGGGTAATTCACCTTCAATTGAATTTTAGATTTAATAAAAGGGTTGTCAATTAGGATTTATCTTGTATCATTGTGGTATCCCAATCTTGGAAGCTTTCTTGAATTTGAAAATCCATTTCTTGATAATTTGCTATTTTTGTTCTGAATTCTATTTTCTTGATTTTATTTAATTGTTTTGTTACTACGTTCTTCTTAATCAATAATCATATTCCCTTTTGTTTAACTTAATTGAATTAATTAATTAATTAGTATTCATAGACACAGTCCCTGTGGATTCGATCTTTTTATTACTTGACGACGAAACTATACACTTGCGGATTTCACGCATCAATAAATCACGAAATAAAAACATAGATTAGACACATAAAAGAATTTGCATAATTCAAGAACAAGATCCATCATCCCCCTAACTAGGGAAACTTAAGAAAACAAAGA
This sequence comes from Ormosia semicastrata, assembly GCA_029884595.1. Lineage (NCBI taxonomy): Eukaryota > Viridiplantae > Streptophyta > Magnoliopsida > Fabales > Fabaceae > Ormosia > Ormosia semicastrata. The sequence continues at coordinate 46,578,319 of JAQQTO010000053.1, read as the reverse complement.
GAAGAATTCGACAAACTCTATGGAAGATAGGTGGAAAGGTTGATGAAAATTTATAATCTTCAAGCCTAGTTGCACCCACACTACTTTAGGGGTTGTGTCTCATGACGACTGCTGCGCTTTCTATGCAAAAGTGCATAACTTTTGTATTTATAATTAAAGAACCACGTGCTGCTATGTATCTAGCGCTTGAGCACTGGACATCCTAATCCTCATTTGTGCATGCGTCGCGCACTCGAGTGCTTGCATCCCAACACCTAGGCGTTGGGACACCAGAAAAATGCTTTTCCTTCTACAATGCTGGCTCTTGGGCTCTGCACCACCAGAAAGTAAATTTTTAGCTTTTCTTCCTTGTTCAAGTATCCAGTCTTCTTCCATGTGTAATTATCTATCAAAAACAAATAAAACATATAATATGAGAACAAAATTGAATCAAAAAGGATTGGAAATGAGTAAAAACTAAGAAATTGAACCATAAAAACATGAACTTTTGGAGCTTCATCAATGATCTATCCACCAACTTGTCGTTGTTTGGCAGTGGGTAAAGATCAAAGTCTTAGATGTAACACCCACCGTAGGATATCACATTTATGTTACTTAATTATCAAATTACCCCTTCATTATAAAATATGCTTTGTAATGTAAATACGAGTTGTAAAATTTCTTAATATTAATAAGATAAACTTAGCGGAAAGTAAAAATATTACAACATTATCACAAATAATTTGCATCATATATACACAAGTCTTAGTAATGTCATACTTAAATATTTACAGACCATGTTCTCAAAACATTTGAACATTATTTAAAGCTAACACACTGCCCAAGTATTACTAAACAGCAGAACCCTCAGACGGGTCCTCCTCAGATTCCTCAGCAGGTAGGAATCCAAACTAACGCGAAGTCCTACGGACAGGTGTCAGCGCAAACGACACAACACTAATCGCACTAGGAGTACAGTAGTAAGTCCCCCAGTACTGCCTAATGGACAACGAAAACTCTAAGTGTACATTAATATTTACATTAAAATAAGGGTTCCCTCGATAAAGCCTACTTAGAGTAATCGTCAAGTCTCCTATATAGTAAATACATGCTCTATCTAAGTCAACGTGCCACGCTTCCGGTCCTCCATGGAATTGCAACCTCATATATTCTAAGAAACTGGGCATCGCCATCTTCTCAGAATTCAGCTTCCTCCACAGGAATATGCTCCTCTTCGCCTTCTTGTTCAATTCATTGCTCAACGTCTTTACAAATATAAATACAGTACAAAATAAGTTTACAAAGAGGTGAGATCACCTACGCCAATACCAGTATGGTAGCATGGAGATAAACACATACAATATATTATACAGATACATCATACCATAATTACAATTATGTCATCAATATCATTTATCACACAACAGAGGTAATAAACAATAATTATAATCATGCCCTCAACAATATCCAATTATTCAACAATTCAAATATCATAAACAATAATTACGATAATGCCCTCAATCGTTTCCAAATACTCAATAGTTCAAATATCACATCGATATCAATACTTAATAATTATGCATATGCACATAGACTCAATTTCCTGCTCTATGGAGCTAAAACTCAGGTCAGAGAGAGTGATCGAAAAGAATCTGTCTATACCAATATGCCTTGGACCACGTGCTATAATTTGCACATCTAGCATATACACGACAGTCTTTATCAAATCTTGATTAAGAATAGTGTCTCGGTCAGGATCATCAGTGTGTTGCATCGATCAAACCCACGGTATAGAAGAGCTACCAACTGCCCATTATAGGCAACCCGCACCCCAATGCCCCCAAAGTCAACAAGTGACTTACACTACGCATATCGCACCCACTCAAGAGGTGTATTCTTTCCTAGGAAATTAGCCTCAAACAGTCCATTGAACTTTTCTAATGCATGTACAATGCACCATTCTCAGTTCAAATTCATTATCTCATATTCAAGGTTCACACACTGGTCCAACAGTATCTTTACTCTATTTTCATTGCATAAACATATTTTCATATTTTATCAATCGCGTAACATTTCTGTCACATTTTCAAATCTCATATTGATTTTTCAACCTTCTAAAAATTCCACCTCAACCTTATTTTCATTATTTGCACATTAGTCCTTCTATACGATGATATTTATATAATAACCCCTTTTCATAAAATAATATTTACATAATAGCCCTTCTTCAAATAATATTTCTAAAATAGTCCCTCATTAAATAATATTTGCAATAAGGTCCATTTTTAAAGAATATTTTCAATATAGTCCCTCTAAAAATCAGTATTTCTACTATTGCCCAGAAAATTTTAAATATTTTTAATATAGTCCCTCTAAAAATTAGTATTTCTACTGTTTCCCTGAAAATGGTAATTCTTTGCTTTACTTTAGATATTACAGCTCAAATTTTCCTAATGCGCTTCCAAACTCATAGGGTGAGCTATACGTTTGAAAACTTCAAGTATTTACACTCATTTTACTATATAGAATAGTAAACCAATCTTAACTCTAAAAATCAAGTTACTTTCATTCTAAATTCCCAAACTTACCAAAATGAATTCCTACTGTTAAACACTTAATTCTATACTGAGTAAAATATTTTTGGATCTTAAATAACAAAATTTGGCATGTTGGCCGAAATTTTATTCTTGCTTCCAAATTCAGTGTAATTTATTTTCTAACTCTCTAAATCATTGTAAAACCTCTTAATTAATTTAATTGTCATAGAACCTTTAATCCTTAATTTAAAACCATAATTTTAGGACTCTTGGTCCTCTTGAAAGTAGTGAGGCCGTGTGCCTCTAAGCTCTTTGGAGCTCTCATATAATCTTTCCAACATGTTGTTCACATCCTAATTTGCACGTACATTTGCATGCTTCCAAAATTATACATACAAGCATATTATCAAAGCTATAATTATACCATCACACATACAACCATAAATACAAAATCATAAACACCACAATCACAAACAAAGAAGCATCAAACAACAAGTGAATAAACCCTTATGGATTTTTCACCATACAAAACCATCTCCTCACCACCAACACTTAGTTGGTGAGGTAAATCTCCCTCTTACCTTGAGGAAGACAAGAATCCTCAAGTTCCTTCCTTCTCTTTATTTCGTGTGACCCTCAAATAAATCCCTAAAAATTCTTAAACAATTTCTAAAGTCATAAACAAGGCGTAATAACAAAGAACCATGGAACAATTATGGTCTAGAAAAATCAAAAACTCAACTTAGAATCATAAAATCAAAAGTTTACCTTTAGGGAAGTAAACCAAAGCTTGGTTTTTGAAGCACTTAGAGAGTGATTTAGGCAAAACCTCCAAGATGAAAAGTGTTTAGAATATGGTTTAGGTTTAGGAAATGTAGAGAAATGAAATTATAGAAGATGGGTACTAGGTTCTTGAGTGGTTGGCCGAAACTCCAAGGAGAAAAAGAAAGAAAAAGTGTTCTTGTGTTCTTGAGATTTTTGAGAGGAAATGAAGGCTTAACTTTTTGGTGAGAGAAAATGAAAATTGAGAGTGAAAAGAAAGTGTGTAGCCATGTGAGGTAGTGTAGGGAAATTAAAGGATAACTATGATAATAAAAATATCACATTTGTTTTCACATTAAGCATCACATGACCTATGTCACTTGGTGTCATCTAATGGTCACAAAAGACCATTCAAGAAGGCTTGAGAAGCCCACTTGGCCGTGTGGCCCTCTAGGGAATGCTAACTAAGTTATTTTCCATTTTAGTTCTAGTTACTCTTTAATCAAATAACAACTAACTAAATTAGGTTTTCTAGTTACTTAATTAACTATCTAGTTACATAGCTAACTAGTTAAATAGGTCATTGCATATGTCATGCCTAGTCATGGCTTCTAGATGGTTTTAGGATATTTAACTAGTAACTATGTTCTAACTATTTAGTAACTAGGTTTGTTCATTTAGTTTCTTAATTAGACAATTTAGGTAACTAAATTAGGTTTATTTAGTTACTTTGTAACTAGTCAAATATTTCAACTTAAACCATTTCTTATTGGTTAGAAAAGTCCAACCATCATTTTTGACTTGTTTCTATTGGTTCATTTTAAATTAGGTTATAAAAAATATTCTAAGTACATTTTCTGTCAGTTAAAATATATTGGGTCTAATAATTTATAGCAGAAGCTGCTATAAATAAAACAGCAGATTATTTTTCGTAAAATATTTTATTTCACAGATAAAATCTAAAAATTAAAAGATTCATTTATGTGTCTCTCAGATTCGGGTTTAGTAAAATCCCCCGTCTCCGAATAAATCAAATAAGATTTTCTTCGACCCGAAAATTATTATTTTCCTGACCCGGAGCAAATCTCACACAATGATCAAAAACAGTCTCAGAACAGTTAATTTTATAGCCCACAGAAAACATAAAACATTACAATTTAGCCATTACTGTAATATAGTCAAAATTTGGGGTGTTACATTAGAGCGCTCCTAGTGCTCGATCTAAGATTTTTCAAGATAACAAGTTTGATTCCTGATTCAATATAGGGGGTCTGAGTATGTAGAGTTCTTTGTTCCTTTTAGAGAATAGTCTCACTGGTAGAGTGCCTTCAACTTTTGGATTGTTATGTAAGTTATCAGTTATTGATCTCTCGAGAAATTAGCTTTCAGGACCAGCACCTAACTCTTTCTTTAATCTTGATAATCTAACAAGGCTATATCTTTTATCTAATTTCTTATCTGGGCCTATTCCACCCGAGTTGGTGCCCTTTCAAATTTCTAAAATTTGAACTAGGAATCAAGTTGTCAATCCTCTTTCAATCCTCTTTCAACTAGGAACTAAGATCAAACTCAACAAACTCCACTGCTTCAATCCTCTTTCAACTAGGAAACCTTTCCAAGTTTGTTGAGTTTGATCTTAGCATGAATTCTATGTGTGGGTCATTGCCGGATAGTTTGGCTTCTAGTTTTTTGACATTCAAGTTGTCATTCTTAGGGGGAAAGAATGATAATAATTGATGACGGAGAACCCTTCTTTGAATGCAGTAGATGAGATGGTGGAAAAGAAGACCACAGTCTAATTGACTTTTTTTTTTCATTTAAGATATTTAAAAATTAGGATAAAATAAGATTTTAAATATTAAATAAATCAATAGTTAAGAATCTATATACATGGACGGTTAAGATTGCTTTACCATTAGGGAGTTAACAGACAGTTAATGGGATGACCTATTAGAACATTAGTAAAAGTTTAAGAATCAATTAGGACAACTTTAGAGTTCAGACCTTCAGGGTGGCTATTTGCAAAAAGCCTAAAGTTCAGGGTGGCTTGGTTTACTTTTTCCTAAATAAATTAATATTGTGGAGTGTGAATTGACAAAGATTAATATACTTAATTAAATTTGACTTTTATAAAAAAAATATTTAGGTGAGGGTAATTTAGGAAATCAAAATTTTAAGCTGTTAGTAAAGAGTGTGGATAAGCAATTGGGAATGCCAATAGCCCACCCATTTACTATATTCTATTTTTTATGTGTTTATCATCTGCGTTTCTGTATTATTCCCAAGGGTGCTTAAAAAAGAAATTTTATTTGCATATCCTTTTTCAGTATTAAACCTTTACACCTTCTTTTTTGGGAAAAAAGAGAGGATGTAAATGTTAGAAAAATGTGTTTCCCTCTTTTTTTGTTTTTACTTAAAGAAGAAGGTGTAATGCTTCGATATAATAAAGATGTGCAAATAACACAAATCTACTTGAAAATTGGTGGCACATCATTCATGAACCATTTGTACAAACAATTTTTGTGTCATCTTGTATTACTCTTTTTGAAAAATGCTAATCAATACAAATCTTAAAATTATTATGAATGAGAATGTGGAAAAATCAAGCAAATCAAGTCCTACATTTAGCACTAATCTTTGTCTTTAGGGCTTTTGCACATGTCAGTCACAGGAAAAAAAAAAGAAACAAAGGTAGGTTAAAAAAAAAGGAAAGATCTCTGGTGATTAAAAGGACTTTTAAGAGAAATCTTTATTGAGGTCAAGTTATCATTTGAGTGGGTTAAAGAGCCAAACACAAACCGCTGATGTATTAAAGAGACATATAATAATGATTTTAGTATTCGGAAGAGGTATCTTGCAACTCAAGAGGTGGTATGAAAATGTTTTGTTAATGTAAACAGAAAATGACTTTTCTTTACATTATATATTAAACTATTTTTGGTTGGTTACATGTAGATATGCAAAACAATGGCTAAAGCTCTCAAGTTTTTTTATGCCTTGATCCTCTTCTTTTCCCTCTTTCTTTTTGTGACCAATGGTGAGTAAGCCCCTTTTCTCTTCCTTTTCATTTTTCTTTCTTAACCTTTTAAATATGCTTTCATTCTCTTTTGATAACATTCCTTCATTTTTGCATTACAACACAGCTTGCATTACCTGTACGACTGATCTTGAATGTCAAATTTATTGCTTCAATAAATATGGAAAGTCTGGGCGTTGCATCAATTATAGGTGTGACTGCTACTAACAGTTAAGGTGAATACTAATTTTATAGCACTTTTGCGGCTGTAAATTTATTTGCATGCTATGAAGTTGTTACTCTTATGATTTCTCAAACAGTTCATGTTATATTCCTCTAACCTTTCAATTTCTATGATAGCCTTGGAAGAGTATTAGATTATTATCTGGATGTGTAACCTTTGCTCGCCTCTGGGAGGTATGGAGAATAACAACCTAGCTGAATATTTGTAATCGGCTATTTCAATTAATAAAGGCAGTATAATTATGTAATATTTTCTAAAGTAATCATTTATTTTACTTATGCATTTAGCTTAAGAATGGTGGATGAAAATTTGTGAAAAAAATATTAGTATGTATTCAGACAACCATTTGAAGGTGATAAAGCTTAATGAATCGAAATAAACCTAAATTAACATGATTATATACTTAAACAAGATAGATGAAGATGAAAGAACAAAGGTTTTATGTATTCTTACTTTTAGAGTTTGGTTATTTTAAGATGCAACTAAACTATAAAAGAGAACTTGAGAGACAAAATACTATGAATTGGATAGAGAATGTAATCGAGAACAAGTTCTCCAATTATGGCCACTCAAATGTTATACCATGGATATAGCATGGAAAGCAACTATCTTATTATCGTATAATTTGTAGACTACTTATTGCCCCGCATGTGACTATGTATTAATTTAGTCGATATTACCACAAGTGCACGAATCGAACGAGTAATAAGGAGTGAGTAGAATATCGTTCCCACGAGGAATTAGTTTACTAAGTACCACATCTCTAATATTAATACTATCTAGGCAACCGATAATTAAGAGTGACTCAAAGCAATTAAAGACACAAAATTATAAAAGACAAAAACACATAAGAACACATGAAATTAAGAGGGAAAAGACAAAACAAAGTACACAAATGCAAAACACATTAAGGATGTAAACACACAAAATTAAAATACTAGGGATTTGACTTCACTTGATTCAACAATCTATCATAGACAATAGAGTAGCTTTGGGACCTTCATTTTAATTAATTTTTAGTTATTCAATCGATGGGAAGAATCCCTTAATTAATTAAAACACAACTCCTTGGCAAGTTAATTCTCTTCAATTATCAAAGCCTAGTCAATTCCTTGATTTTAACCCAAACTCTTAAAGGCATGACCTTCACTCTATGGATTCTCATGAAAAATACCACAATTCTCTCACACAACCTACAACCTCTATTCCTAAATGATTATAAATCATGGTACTTATTATTTATGGTCTAAGTCATATACAAACCTTCCAATTCTACATACATCTCACTAGATCAATTTATGAGTGACCAATTCATAAAAACATTAAGAACCATAATAAACACTCAAATTAAATAGAAGATAAATTAATTCAAAATCCAATGTTAATACATGTTGATTAAATCAAGTTACATCTTCACCCTAAAAATACACAAACTTAGCTACTCATGACAAAAGAGAAACATTAGGAAGAGGAAAGAGAATTCATCATGATAGAACCATAGAGAAGAAACCAAAGCGCCTTTAATGGTGATTTGATCTCCAACTCCTTGAGAGCTCCATGATGGCTCCTCCTCCTCTCTTAGGGCTTGTCCCCTAAATGCCTTTGAGCCTCTAAAACGTTATATTTTTCATGTATTTTCTAATCCAAAAGAGAGCGGATTCGCTAAACTTGTTTTTCCTTTTATAGAAAAGTTGTCAACTTTTCATATCTAACTTGCACAGTTTTTCTCACCCTCTAGATGACTGAAATTTCCCTCAATCCCAATAGAGAAGTTGTAGGATTTTCTGTTAGCTTTTCAATTCCACAAACAACGCATCGATCTAATCTTTGTAGCCCAAGATATGGCTCCATTATTGAGGAATGGTTAGGATGCTGTGGAAATCCGAATTTTGCTCCAAATCTAATTCTATCTGAGAATCCTTATCCAATCTCCAATATAAGATTTTGTGTTCAATTAGAACTCTAATTGGAATCTAAGAATAAGCTAAGAATCCTTCAAATATTTATCTTTAGAAATTTCTTAATTTTGTACAAAATTTGATGATTTATCCTGAAAATTCAAATATGACTTGGTGAAGAGATAATTATTTAAAAATAAATTTAAAATAAACAAAAACTAAATAAAAGTAAATTAAAAATCCAAATAAATAAACCCAAAAGATGAGTGTAATTTACACTTATCAAATACCCCCAAACTAAAATATTGCTTGTCCCCATGCCATGAAAAAGAATGAAACTAAAAGTAAAACTCATTTTTTTTTTTGAGGTGAATGCAAATACAAAGGTTTTCAAAAAAAAAAATTCAACTCCAAAAAGCAATTCAAAGCTTGAATGATCAATCACTCTCTCATCTATTCATGCCCTACTCAAGTATATATCAACGATCAAGATAATTTTTTATGAAAAAGGTTTTACAAAACTCAAAGCTCTCTTAACAATCACTCATTTGCGTAGTGACTCCTAATCATCTCCCCAAATCATTAGGCAATAAGGCTACACAATTCTCCGCTAATCCAAGTCTATCCCAAGCTAATATTTTATTTCTTTTTTCCTCTCTTGTGAAGTTTAGTGCGAAAATGTCTGAGTTTATAGTTCACCATTGACCTTTATTCACAATTTGGAATTTTAGAGGGGAACAAAAAATCAAGCATAGTCTGTGTCCAAGTTTACAGCTTGCCACTAGCTTTTATAAGCTTTTCCCTTTTTCCATTAATTTTATTAATTTTCACCTCTCCCAAACTAATACTCTTTTATCACTTAGGTGGTGAAAACTCCTTAGTTCAACATTTTATTTTTCTTAGTTTAGAACTTCCTAGAACCAGCCTAAAAAAGAGTTAAAGAACTGTCTAAGATTAGGGGAGAATCCTAGAAAATCATATCATAAACAATGATTATTTCAAGAGCTAATAATTCAGCATAACAAGCTTTTCAATTCAAATTCACTCAATTGACAAATAAATACCAAAAGGACATGAATAAATTAAATCAAGAATTTTTTTTAACATTCACACTTATCAAAACTTTACTAAAAATATTCATTAATGCACTTTGCAATTTGCATCAAATTTAAAAAAGAATGGGTTTATTTCCAATTTTTTTTTAATTTTTTCTTACTTTTTTTTGTTGGTCGACACTATATACATCTCCCAACAGAGGCTCTAAACTCGAGAAGGAACTTAAGTTGACTGAAATAAAAAAAATGGTAAAATTAACATAAAAAAGTTACAGACATATAAACGAATGCAACCCCACTCCCAAACTTAAAAGTTGACATTGTCTCCAATGGTACAAATACCTCAAGATATTCAGTTGAAAGAAATCAAGCACAATAGGAGGTGGAAAGAATTCTCTCAAACAAACCATCAAGTTCATTATCAGAAAATGCAAATAAATGGTTCACAAAATAATCAATTAAGTACAAGCAAAATATAGCAATTTATCAATAATTGAAACATCAATAATCACTGTTTAGCAAGTGACATCAGTACCACTTACTTTCAATATATCAAGTCTTAAAATCAGTTATTAGATTGTCAAGCAATTATGATTCATCTTTCAATCATTCACCTAAAGCCTAAGATCATGCGAATATGAGGTCCAACATATCACAAGCATTAACCACACTAAGAATGAATTAAGATCTCAGTCAAACAAGTACCAGACAAATCAATTCCTAATTGCACAATAATCATAATTATCATGCCACCTTTTATAACCCATAATAAGGATCATTGGAATCTATAGAGGTTGGGTGGTGAAAAAAATTAATAAACTCTTTTTGGGGTGTACCAAGTCTTAATTCACACTGCCTAGGACTTTTTTTAATGAGAAAATAGAAAATCAAAAAATAAAATTAAAAAGAAAAGGAAAAATTTAGGGGAACCCCCAAACATAAAATGAAAGCATGGTGTATATTAAACTGAATTGAAAAAAAAGACACGAATAAACCAAAACAACACAAAACACTTCAAATTTGAATCCTAATCTAAAAATTTAAATACGAGAAAACAAAAAAATAAACTCATCAATTAGTTTATGCATTTTCTTTCACCATTGCTTCTTGCTTCTTTTTAGCTCACCTTTTGTTTTCTCTTATTGTCCTTTCAATCTCCGGATCAAATAGTAGTGAACTAGGGTCACTTGTACCTCACATAAAATAAAACACCACTAATGATTAGAAATAGAAAGTAACAATTAAAGCAAAAGTAACACAATAAAAATAAAAACAAAGCCTAGAGTAGTACTCTTCCTATATACTAATGATATTGATAAAAGCCTAATTCCCTAGCAATGATGCCAAAAATTTGATTGCCCCGCATGTGACTATATATTAATTTAGGCTATATTACTGCAAGTGCATAAATCAAACAAGTAATAAAGAGTGAGTAGAATATTATTTCCATGAAGAATTAGTTTACCAAGTTCCATTTTTCTAATATTAATACTATCAAGCCAACCTATCCGGCAATGACCCACACATAGAATTTGAACTAGGAACTAAGATCAAACTCAACAAACTCCACTGCTTCAATCCTCTTTCAACTAGGAAACCTTTCCAAGTTTGTTGAGTTTGATCTTAGCATGAATTCTATGTGTGGGTCATTGCCGGATAGTTTGGCTTCTAGTTTTTTGATATTCAAGTTGTCATTCTTAGGGGGAAAGAATGATAATAATTGATGACGGAGAACCCTTCTTTGAATGCAGTAGATGAGATGGTGGAAAAAGAAGACCACAGTCTAATTGACTTTTTTTTTCATTTAAGATATTTAAAAATTAGGATAAAATAAGATTTTAAATATTAAATAAATCAATAGTTAAGAATCTATATACATGGACGGTTAAGATTGCTTTACCATTAGGGAGTTAACAGACAGTTAATGGGATGACCTATTAGAACATTAGTAAAAGTTTAAGAATCAATTAGGACAACTTTAGAGTTCAGACCTTCAGGGTGGCTATTTGCAAAAAGCCTAAAGTTCAGGGTGGCTTGGTTTACTTTTTCCTAAATAAATTAATATTGTGGAGTGTGAATTGACAAAGATTAATATACTTAATTAAATTTGACTTTTATAAAAAAAATATTTAGGTGAGGGTAATTTAGGAAATCAAAATTTTAAGCTGTTAGTAAAGAGTGTGGATAAGCAATTGGGAATGCCAATAGCCCACCCATTTACTATATTCTATTTTTTTATGTGTTTATCATCTGCGTTTCTGTATTATTCCCAAGGGTGCTTAAAAAAGAAATTTTATTTGCATATCCTTTTTTAGTATTAAACCTTTACACCTTCTTTTTTGGGAAAAAAAGAGAATGTAAATGTTAGAAAATGTGTTTCCCTCTTTTTTTGTTTTTACTTAAAGAAGAAGGTGTAATGCTTCGATATAATAAAGATGTGCAAATAACACAAATCTACTTGAAAATTGGTGGCACATCATTCATGAACCATTTGTACAAACAATTTTTGTGTCATCTTGTATTACTCTTTTTGAAAAATGCTAATCAATACAAATCTTAAAATTATTATGAATGAGAATGTGGAAAAATCAAGCAAATCAAGTCCTACATTTAGCACTAATCTTTGTCTTTAGGGTTTTTGCACATGTCAGTCACAGGAAAAAAAAAAGAAACAAAGGTAGGTTAAAAAAAAGGAAAGATCTCTGGTGATTAAAAGGACTTTTAAGAGAAATCTTTATTGAGGTCAAGTTATCATTTGAGTGGGTTAAAGAGCCAAACACAAACCGCTGATGTATTAAAGAGACATATAATAATGATTTTAGTATTCGGAAGAGGTATCTTGCAACTCAAGAGGTGGTATGAAAATGTTTTGTTAATGTAAACAGAAAATGACTTTTCTTTACATTATATATTAAACTATTTTTGGTTGGTTACATGTAGATATGCAAAACAATGGCTAAAGCTCTCAAGTTTTTTTATGCCTTGATCCTCTTCTTTTCCCTCTTCCTTTTTGTGACCAATGGTGAGTAAGCCCCTTTTCTCTTCCTTTTCATTTTTCTTTCTTAACCTTTTAAATATGCTTTCATTCTCTTTTGATAACATTCCTTCATTTTTGCATTACAACACAGCTTGCATTACCTGTACGACTGATCTTGAATGTCAAATTTATTGCTTCAATAAATATGGAAAGTCTGGGCGTTGCATCAATTATAGGTGTGACTGCTACTAACAGTTAAGGTGAATACTAATTTTATAGCACTTTTGCGGCTGTAAATTTATTTGCATGCTATGAAGTTGTTACTCTTATGATTTCTCAAACAGTTCATGTTATATTCCTCTAACCTTTCAATTTCTATGATAGCCTTGGAAGAGTATTAGATTATTATCTGGATGTGTAACCTTTGCTCGCCTCTGGGAGGTATGGAGAATAACAACCTAGCTGAATATTTGTAATCGGCTATTTCAATTAATAAAGGCAGTATAATTATGTAATATTTTCTAAAGTAATCATTTATTTTACTTATGCATTTAGCTTAAGAATGGTGGATGAAAATTTGTGAAAAAAATATTAGTATGTATTCAGACAACCATTTGAAGGTGATAAAGCTTAATGAATCGAAATAAACCTAAATTAACATGATTATATACTTAAACAAGATAGATGAAGATGAAAGAACAAAGGTTTTATGTATTCTTACTTTTAGAGTTTGGTTATTTTAAGATGCAACTAAACTATAAAAGAGAACTTGAGAGACAAAATACTATGAATTGGATAGAGAATGTAATCGAGAACAAGTTCTCCAATTATGGCCACTCAAATGTTATACCATGGATATAGCATGGAAAGCAACTATCTTATTATCGTATAATTTGTAGACTACTTATTGCCCCGCATGTGACTATGTATTAATTTAGTCGATATTACCACAAGTGCACGAATCGAACGAGTAATAAGGAGTGAGTAGAATATCGTTCCTACGAGGAATTAGTTTACTAAGTACCACATCTCTAATATTAATACTATCTAGGCAATCGATAATTAAGAGTGACTCAAAGCAATTAAAGACACAAAATTATAAAAGACAAAAACACATAAGAACACATGAAATTAAGAGGGAAAAGACAAAACAAAGTACACAAATGCAAAACACATTAAGGATGTAAACACACAAAATTAAAATACTAGGGATTTGACTTCACTTGATTCAACAATCTATCATAGACAATAGAGTAGCTTTGGGACCTTCATTTTAATTAATTTTTAGTTATTCAATCGATGGGAAGAATCCCTTAATTAATTAAAACACAACTCCTTGGCAAGTTAATTCTCTTCAATTATCAAAGCCTAGTCAATTCCTTGATTTTAACCCAAACTCTTAAAGGCATGACCTTCACTCTATGGATTCTCATGGAAAATACCACAATTCTCCCACACAACCTACAACCTCTATTCCTAAATGATTATAAATCATGGTACTTATTATTTATGGTCTAAGTCATATACAAACCTTCCAATTCTACATACATCTCACTAGATCAATTTATGAGTGACCAATTCATAAAAACATTAAGAACCATAATAAGCACTCAAATTAAATAGAAGATAAATTAATTCAAAATCCAATGTTAATACATGTTGATTAAATCAAGTTACATCTTCACCCTAAAAATACACAAACTTAGCTACTCATGACAAAAGAGAAACATTAGGAAGAGGAAAGAGAATTCATCATGATAGAACCATAGAGAAGAAACCAAAGCGCCTTTAATGGTGATTTGATCTCCAACTCCTTGAGAGCTCCATGATGGCTCCTCCTCCTCTCTTAGGGCTTGTCCCCTAAATGCCTTTGAGCCTCTAAAACGTTATATTTTTCATGTATTTTCTAATCCAAAAGAGAGCGGATTCGCTAAACTTGTTTTTCCCCTTTTATAGAAAAGTTGTCAACTTTTCATATCTAACTTGCACAGTTTTTCTCACCCTCTAGATGACTGAAATTTCCCTCAATCCCAATAGAGAAGTTGTAGGATTTTCTGTTAGCTTTTCAATTCCACAAACAACGCATCGATCTAATCTTTGTAGCCCAAGATATGGCTCCATTATTGAGGAATGGTTAGGATGCTGTGGAAATCCGAATTTTGCTCCAAATCTAATTCTATCTGAGAATCCTTATCCAATCTCCAATATAAGATTTTGTGTTCAATTAGAACTCTAATTGGAATCTAAGAATAAGCTAAGAATCCTTCAAATATTTATCTTTAGAAATTTCTTAATTTTGTACAAAATTTGATGATTTATCCTGAAAATTCAAATATGACTTGGTGAAGAGATAATTATTTAAAAATAAATTTAAAATAAACAAAAACTAAATAAAAGTAAATTAAAAATCCAAATAAATAAACCCAAAAGATGAGTGTAATTTACACTTATCAAATACCCCCAAACTTAAATATTGCTTGTCCCCATGCCATGAAAAAGAATGAAACTAAAGGTAAAACTCATTTTTTTTGAGGTGAATGCAAATGCAAAGGTTTTCAAAAAAAAAAAAATTCAACTCCAAAAAGCAATTCAGAGCTTGAATGATCAATCACTCTCTCATCTATTCATGCCCTACTCAAGTATATATCAACGATCAAGATAATTTTTTATCAAAAAGGTTTTACAAAACTCAAAGCTCTCTTAACAATCACTCATTTGCGTAGTGACTCCTAATCATCTCCCCAAATCATTAGGCAATAATGCTACACAATTCTCCGCTAATCCGAGTCTATTCGAAGCTAATATTTTATTTCTTTGTTCCTCTCTTGTGAAGTTTAGTGCGAAAATGTCTGAGTTTATAGTTCACCATTGACCTTTATTCCCAATTTGGAATTTTAGAGGGGAACAAAAAATCAAGCACAGTGTGTGTCCAAGTTTACAGCTTGCCACTAGCTTTTATAAGCTTTTCCCTTTTTCCATTAATTTTATTAATTTTCACCTCTCCCAAACTAATACTCTTTTATCACTTAGGTGGTGAAAACTCCTTAGTTCAACAGTTTATTTTTCTTAGTTTAGAACTTCCTAGAACCAGCCTAAAAAAGAGTTAAAGAACTGTCTAAGATTAGGGGAGAATCCTAGAAAATCATATCATAAACAATGATTATTTCAAGAGCTAATAATTCAGCATAACAAGCTTTTCAATTCAAATTCACTCAATTGACAAATAAATACCAAAAGGACATGAATAAATTAAATCAAGAATTTTTTTTAACATTCACACTTATCAAAACTTTACTAAAAATATTCATTAATGCACTTTGCAATTTGCATCAAATTTAAAAAAGAATGGGTTTATTTCCATTTTTTTTAATTTTTTCTTACTTTTTTTTGTTGGTCGACACTATATACATCTCCCAACAGAGGCTCTAAACTCGAGAAGGAACTTAAGTTGACTGAAATAAAAAAAATGGTAAAATTAACATAAAAAAGTTACAGACATATAAACGAATGCAACCCCACTCCCAAACTTAAAAGTTGACATTGTCTCCAATGGTACAAATACCTCAAGATATTCAGTTGAAAGAAATCAAGCACAATAGGAGGTGGAAAGAATTCTCTCAAACAAACCATCAAGTTCATTATCAGAAAATGCAAATAAATGGTTCTCAAAATAATCAATTAAGTACAAGCAAAATATAGCAATTTATCAATAATTGAAACATCAATAATCACTGTTTAGCAAGTGACATCAGTACCACTTACTTTCAATATATCAAGTCTTAAAATCAGTTATTAGATTGTCAAGCAATTATGATTCATCTTTCAATCATTCACCTAAAGCCTAAGATCATGCGAATATGAGGTCCAACATATCACAAGCATTAACCACACTAAGAATGAATTAAGATCTCAGTCAAACAAGTACCAGACAAATCAATTCCTAATTGCACAATAATCATAATTATCATGCCACCTTTTATAACCCATAATAAGGATCATTGGAATCTATAGAGGTAGGGTGGTGAAAAAAATTAATAAACTCTTTTTGGGGTGTACCAAGTCTTAATTCACACTGCCTAGGACTTTTTTTAATGAGAAAATAGAAAATCAAAAAATAAAATTAAAAAGAAAAGGAAAAATTTAGGGGAACCCCCAAACATAAAATGAAAGCATGGTGTATATTAAACTGAATTGAAAAAAAAGACACGAATAAACCAAAACAACACAAAACACTTCAAATTTGAATCCTAATCTAAAAATTTAAATACGAGAAAACAAAAAAATAAATTCATCAATTAGTTTACGCATTTTCTTTCACCATTGCTTCTTGCTTCTTTTTAGCTCACCTTTTGTTTTCTCTTATTGTCCTTTCAATCTCCGGATCAAATAGTAGTGAACTAGGGTCACTTGTACCTCACATAAAATAAAACACCACTAATGATTAGAAATAGAAAGTAACAATTAAAGCAAAAGTAACACAACAAAAATAAAAACAAAGCCTAGAGTAGTACTCTTCCTATATACTAATGATATTGATAAAAGCCTAATTCCCTAGCAATGATGCCAAAAATTTGATTGCCCCGCATGTGACTATATATTAATTTAGGCTATATTACTGCAAGTGCATAAATCAAACAAGTAATAAAGAGTGAGTAGAATATTATTCCCATGAAGAATTAGTTTACCAAGTTCCATTTTTCTAATATTAATACTATCAAGCCAACCAACAATTAAGAATGATTCAAAGCAATTAAAGACACAAAATTATTAAAGACAAAAACACACAAGAACACATGAAATTAAGAGGGAAGATAAAACAAGGCACAAAAATGTGAAACACATTAAGGATGTAAACACACAAAATTAAAATACTACGGATCTGACTTCACTTAATTCAATAATCTGTTATAGATAATAGAGTAGCTTTGGGACCTTCATTCTAATTAATTTCTGGTCATTTAATTGATGGGGAGATTCCCTTAATTAATTAAAACTCAATTCCTTGGTGAATTAATTCTCTTTAATTACCAAAGTCTACTCAATTCCTTGATTTAAACCCCAATTCTTAAGGCATGACCTTCACTCTATGGATTCTCATAGAAAATACCATAATTCTCCCACACAACCTATAACCTCTATTCCTATATGATTATAAATCATGAAACTTATTATTTATTATCCAAGTCATATGCAAACGTTCTGATTCTACACACATCTCACTAGATTAATTTATGAGTGACCAATTCATAAAAGCATTAAGAACCATAATAAACACTCAAATTGAATAGAAAAAATTAATTAAAAACTCAATCTTAATATATGCTGATTGAATTAAGTTACATCTTCACCCTAAAACTACATAAATTTAGCTACTCATGACAAAAGAGAAGAAGAGATTGGAAGAGGAAAGAGAATTCTATTATGATAGAACCGTAGAGAATAAACCAAATTACCTTTAATAGTGATTTGATTTCTAACTTCATGAGACCTCCATGGTGGCTCCTCCTCCTTGCATAGGGCTCATGCCCTTGTTGCCTTTGAACCTCCAAAACTCTATATTTTTTGTGTATTTTTTGAACTAAAAGAGACCTCTCTTGCTAAACTTGTTTTTCTCCTTTTTATAGAAAAGTTGATAGCTTTTCATATCTAACTTGCACAAGTTTTCTCACTCTCTATGTAACACCCATGAAAACACTTGTATAAGGTTACAGAGGTAGCCTAATACCTGATTATCTCTGAGCACGTTTAGTCACTTTGCTGCAACTTGATATGTTAAATATAGCTATTTTTAGCCCCAATTTTGACTTAAACTGCTTAGTTTGTGGAAATAAGTGTGAAAATTTTGTTTCTAGGTCATAAATGTGAGGACGTTGTTGTGGTTAAAGTTTAAGAATTATCAGAGTTAGTTTGACATTTTTAAGCATACTAGTTGTGTGTTTTTGTGTCGGATTGACCCCCAACAGATATGAAAAAATGTGAAAATGGTGTAACAAGATTTTTTAATGAATCATAGGATTTGTTTTAAACTTGTTGGAAGTTAGAAAACTTAGTTTGGTGATAACTAAGCATTCTTAATTGTTCAGGTGAATTTTGGTCACTTAAGAGACCAAAATATGAGGGCATGACCCTGTTTCTATTTCTTGGCCTATTTAAGGCCAAATGTGAGTCTTAACTCACTTTTCTTTTCTTTTTTTATGGATGCATAGGGAAAACAAAGAAAAAGGAGAATCAAGGTACCAAGGGAGGAGGATCCTCATCAAAGCAAGAGAATGAGCTTAGCTTTTCAGAGGAACGACTAATCGATTTCATTTCTGGAAATTGAGGTAGGGAAAATCTAATTTTGATACTTGTTTCTCATTCTTTCCTTTTGGTTCAAGAGAGGCTTGAAGAGGAATTTGATGGTTTGATAAGTGCTTTGGTGATTTATGAGTTAAATCTTGATGTGGATAGATTGGTTAAGTTAAGAACTGATTTATTGATGTGCTAGGATGAAATTTTCATCATTTGGAGCCTTAAATCCCTATAGGTCAGTTTTTGGGGGTTTTAGGTCATGGTTGGGGTTTTGATTCTTAAATGTTGATTTAAGTGAAATTGAAGTTGTTTGAGAGTTGTTATGTGTAGTTGGACCTTGTTAGAGGTTGGAAATCACTTGAAACCGTGTTTTGAGTGATTGAAACAGGGCATAGTTCCAATGGAACAGTACCCGTATCTGCAGAATTATACAGATTTTGAGTTTTGCTGTTGACGTCGCAATGTGGTACTTAGAATTCTGCGATGTTGGGAAGAACAGTGGACGCGCGTAGCGTGGCACAGGGCATGTCATGGCGTGGGCAGCTTTGTCATGCTAGTATTAAAGCCTGTGGCTTGGGTGCCGTAGCGTGGCATTGGGCATGTCGTTGCATGAACCAAAAAATAACTAAATGTTACGTTAGACTGCCTTGGAGTCTTCCAATGGTGTAGTTCCTTCGTTTATGCTTCTTTGTGGGTATTGAGACTCTAATAGGGGTGTTTTAACGAAGTGATTGTGTGGTGAATGTAAATCAATTGACATGCTAGTTATTGTGGTAATTAGCATTACTATTGTTCCTTAACTATGTTGATAAGACTAAGTCCTCATTGTAGATGGTCTAATGTGATTTTGAACGAGTAGGTAATCAATCCTTCCCATCACAAAGATCATTATTCTGATCAAATATGATTTTGAATAAGTAGGTAACCACTCCTTTCTATCATAATGATCGTTGTTGAAGACTGTGTAGTTGATGAGACTTCACTACCAGATAGGGTGATCATACATGATTGTAAGTGAAGAGGTAGCATACCTTCCTAATCATAGTAATGAGTTGAGGGTGGTCTTTCCCTCACACCTCATGTTTTAATTGGAACTAGGTTTCCAGTGCTTGTCCAAAGCTTATGGAACAGGATTCCTTTGTTTTTTTCAAGGCTCATGCATATCATGACATTACCATAGAATTGGGTTCTTGTAAATGGTTTTATACATTTTGCATTACATACTTAGGTTACTGTATAGGCATGAACACTAGACATAATTTGGCATAGCATGGCGATTGTATGGGTGGTTGTTATCATGACATAGTCATGCATTGCAGTTGTATGGCCAATTATGTATCTCTGAGATGGAGCTATTGTTTGCTTCTGTGGCTAAAGTGTTTATTTGATAATTGAGTATATTATTTGTTCGTATATGTTTATATGCTGGTATTGGAATACTTCTACTGAGATATATTTTCTCACCCTGATTGTGTTGCCATATAAGTCCAAGTGCTTGTTCCTTAAAAGGGAAGGAGAAGGTGAACGAAGATTAGTATAGTTATATACTTTTTGATGAGAAAGTTTGTATAATATTCTAGTTTTTTTTGTTATAAAAGTTATGTATTACAATATGCCTTGAGGGTAGTGATGTATATATATATATCTTTTGGTTATCATGGCTCTTCATATTTACTCATTATGTATAAATGATATGGGTTAGTGGTTGGATGTTAGAAGTGACATGACCAATATTAATTATTCTTTTATATGACGATATATCTGCATAGTAAATATTAGGATGTTACATTTTGTATCAAAGCAGTTCATCCTATTGAGTTGGGTATGGACTGGCTATGCTTAGGCATGTTTTATGTTGGTTATGTTTTTCTTGTCTCTTACATACAATTGTTTGAGTGGAATTGCATGTTTTGCCTTTGAGACATTTGCTTTAGCTACTATGGCACAGTTACATGATATTGAGCCTAGCTAACTCGATATGGATTGTTTTGTGCTTACAGGAAACTATGGAGCACGAGGGTGACCGGTAGTGTCGCGACCGGAGATCGCGGCGGAGAAACAGCAATTCGATCGGATTTTAGAATATGAAAATGAGAAAATGGAGTCGCCACCAATTTTATTTGAATTTGGAAAAATTGGAAAACCTCTCTTTGAAAATGGTCTTTGAAACCAGATTGGATTCGGGAGTCGGTTATGCTTAGAGAAGGGTGGAAACTTAATCCCACAAAGACTTCTAACGCACCCGTCCTAAGACGGTACCTTAAGTCAATTGTGCAAATTCTTAACAATCTTTGAAAGTATTTATTTTACCCTTTTTTACAAACATTGTAATTAAAAAGCGAAACCACAAAATTGTGAAAATTTAAATTTGGCTTGACAAATGAAATTCTGCTCCTACGTATCCCCTGGTGCAATGGGGAACTCAAAGTTACGTAGTTCTTTAGAAAATAATTGTGGGTTGATTGATTTTAAAAAAAAAATTGAAAAGAGATTTTAAAAAAATTTCTTGCACGGGGTTCAAGTTAGCACTAGGCTACTCAATAAACCCTTATGATCCAAATGACATTAAAGATAGCATCCGCTATTCAATCAACATCATTAGTCATTGCATGGATCAAAAAATTTTTTTTATCATTTTTTTTATATTTTAAGACAAACAAGTAAACATAATTTTTCATGAGCCAAGTAAATATGATGAAATAAAATAAAAGCACAACATCACAAAACATACTTTCTTTTTTTTTTTTTTTTTATCTTTTAACATTTTTTACTTTTATATTTTTTATTTTTCTTCATTTTTTTTTTTTTACTTCCTATCAATCACACAAAATACACAATTAAATTAAGTAAACACTATCAAACAAGTAATAATTCAAAGTAACACAACCAATTAAACTCAAAACATTTTTTTTTTATTTTTTATTCCTTTTTACTTTCTGATTTTTTTATTTTTATTTTTGCATTTTTTTTAAACATTTTTTTTATCTTATCTTTACCTTTTCATTTTTATATATTAAAAAGAAAAAAAGAAAAGAAAAAAGATACCACGTGAAAGTGGTATGACTTTCTTTAAACTCGAAAAAACTTTACTTTTTTATTTTTTACTTAAAAAAGAATGAGTGGAAGACAACCGTAAATGTGTCTTGACTTTTAAATCCAAACCTTTACCTTTTATATACATATATATATCAAAAGAGTCTCGGTCCAAAACAAGGCAATAATGCCAAATGATGACCGAACTTTAATAATCAAATCCAATCGGAAGAAAAAATAATAATAATAATAAAATAAAACAAATAATAAACAATAAAAACACTTACAGAATTAGATATACCAAAGGAAGGAAAGACCAAGCCTTGGTCTTATTGTGAAAACTGAAGGGAACAGAGTCACGGGATGCAGAAAATAGTGTAGAGATGCTGAAGAAAAAAAAAAAAGTAGCAGAGGTGTTTACCAACGAACAAAATAGAGACCAAAAAACTTTTTTTTTCCTCTTTGCTCTTCAACTTCCTGCAAGCTGCTGTTACTCCCTCTTCTCTTAATTTCCTTTGCTCCTCAAAGTGACAGCAACGAAGAAAACTTCTACTTTTTTTTTAAATGCAGCTGTTAATGAGTGTAGTGCTAAAGGCTTTTGGGTGCAGATCTGGTGTGAGCAATGGTGGTAAAGGGTGAGTTGCTTGAAGATGGTGATGGGAGATGAAGGGTGGTTGAAGAGAGAGCTTGCTGTTTGTGGCTAATGGAGGAAGATGAGTTTTTTTTTTTGGTTGTGTGTGCTTGTTATAATGGTAGGATAAAAAAAAATGGAGCTTGATGGAGGTTTTGGTGAGTTAACGGTTATGGTGGTTGAGGGTGTTTATGGTGGGATGATGGGTTTTGACGTGAATGGAGAGGTGGTGAGGTGAAGGGAAGAAGGTGATGGTTGGTTTGGACGTGGAGGAGTCACGGTTGAAGTTGAAGGGAGGGTGATTGAGATGGTGAGTTTGTAGTTTGAGAGAATGGTGGAAGAAGTGATGGTTGTGCGTTTCGATTGGAAGGGATTTGGAAGGAATTGGGTTATGAAGTGGGAAGTGAAGGAGATGAAGGTGGTGGTGTAGTCCGGTTGGTGAAGTTGGATGATGGGGATGAAGGAAGGGTCCTTATAAAGGGTGCGGGTAGTGGAAAGAAAAAGAAAACAAAAGGTGAGTGGGTGCAACACTTGAAAGTGAGTGAGCGGGAAAAAATTTAAAAAAAATGTTGTGGGTGTGTCTTTGGAAAGTGAGTGGAGAGAGATGATGGAGTGGGTGAGTGTGTACGTGAGTGAAGAAAAAATGAGTGTGTGCAGTGAGGAAAATTAGTGAAATGTGAGTGGGGAACAATAGAAAGTGGAGACTTTTTTTATTTTTTTTTATTTTTTTATTTTTATTTTTTATTATTTTTTATTATTTTTTATTGTAGTCCGGTCAAAATTGGGTGTTCACAGTTGCCCCTCTTTACTTGTTTCTTATTAGATAAAAGGAAAAATTGTAGTTTTTCATTTTATCGTCGTAAGAAACGAGTAAAGAAATGAACTCTAATTTTGTCCCAAGAAAGCACAAGATGTAAAACAAATGCGAGAAATAACATGCAAAGCGTCAAAACACTCAAGAATTAAAATTCATGGAGCTGATGCGCTCAACAGGAATTTAAAATGCAAGGAGCCGATGCGTTCAACAGAATTTAATATGCATGGAGCCGATGCGCTCAAAAGAATTGACATAAATTAAAAATGCATGGAGCCGATGCGCTCAACAGAATTAAAATGCAAGGAGCCGATGCACTCAACAGAATTTAAAATGCATGGAGCCGATGCGCTCAAAAGAATTAAAATGCATGGAGCCGATGCGCTCAACAGAATTGAAATGCATGGAGCCGATGCGCTCAAAAGAATTAAAATGCATGGAGCCGATGCGCTCAAAAGAATTGATGAAAATTAAATGCATGGAGCCGATGCGCTCAACAGAATTAAATGCATGGAGCCGATGCGCTCAATGTAATTTAAAATGCATGGAGCCGATGCGCTCAAAAGAATTAAAATGCATGGAGCCGATGCGCTCAAAAGAATTGACAATTAAAATGCATGGAGCCGATGCGCTCAACAGAATTAAAATGCATGGAGCCGATGCGCTCAATAGAATTTAAAATGCATGGAGCCGATGCGCTCAAAAGAATTAAAATGCATGGAGCCGATGCGCTCAAAAGAATTGACAGAAATTAAAATGCATAGAGCCGATGCGCTCAACAGGAATTAAAATGCATGGAGCCGATGCGCTCAACAGAAAGTAAAATGCAAGGAGCCGATGCGCTCAACAGAATTTAAAATGCAAGGAGCCGATGCGCTCAAATAGAATTTAAAATGCATGGAGCCGATGCGCTCAACAGAATTTAATATGCATGGAGCCGATGCGCTCAACGAATTTAAAATGCATGGAATGCAGGGAGCCGATGCGCTCAACAGAATTAACAGAAATTAAAATGAACACAAATGGGCAACTGAGTCCCGAAAACAGGATTTTTCTTCTCTTTTCTTCTTCTTTTTTTTTTTTTTTTTTTTTTTTTTCTTTTAGTTTTATTAAAAGACCTTTGAACCAACGGCGACTTTTGGAAAGTTTTGACCAATCAAACCCCTCGTTCACGTGCTTTTGCTCGTTGGACCTGATAACTTCAATCATTCTTACTCATCCTTTTTCTTTTTTCTTCTTTTTAATTCCCCTTTTCTCCTTGGCAACAAATCCAATACTGCGTTGCAATCCGTGGTTCGAGCTGCTGAGATCTTTTAGTCCAAGTCAATCATCGAAAAATTATTGTGGAATTGTCAAATCAAATCGTTAACCATAAATTTATCCTATTTGAGAAATAACTTAATAAGTAAACATGCATTCACGAATGGATGGAAATTCGTTGAATGAACAAACTCCTTTTTATTGCTTTGGTGATCTGATCATACATGAACTTTAGTAAGGCATATGCTTGAAAATAAAGGAAATTACAAAGGATAAGAAAAATTTGCCCCAGTATTGGTTCCTTGTTCCTCATTCAATTGATTCCCTACAATGTCCTGATAACTCAAATATTGCCTCTGTGTGGTTACTTCCTTCAACACATCTTCTCCTCAGTCCTTCAAAAATAATTGCCCAGTGTAGCCAATTGAAAGCGAACAAAATTGCCCCAGTTTAGCTGATCAAACATAATTCAAAATTGCCCCAGTTTGGGTGCACCCTTCAAGGCATTTCAGGCCAACTTCCTCTGAGATTTTACTCATTTATTTGCCCTAACTTTTGCTTAGATCGACCTTTCGGGTTTTCAGACTAACGGGCTCTTTTTCATTCTTTTCTTTTTGCTCTAACTTTTGCTTAGGCCGCCCTTTCGGGTTTTCAACCTAACGAGCTTTTCCTCTTTCTTTTTCTCTTTTTTTTTCTTTTTTCTTTTTTTTTTTTTCGGGTGCCTCCTCTTCCATCAAATGGGACCCTCCAAGATCTCTTCAATCTGAATTGCTCATTAGGAGATTACCATTAGATGGTCAAATCATAGTGTTGTACTCATGTTCACTTTACCTGAAGCATTATGTAACTGACACTCATGAACTCAAAAAGTACAACAGAAAAGAAGCGAACAACTTCCAGATTGTTCTTGGAAGCTTGACTACGGAAAATGATATTATTTACAAAGGGTAAAGACACAAGAAGTAGAATAGCAAGAAAGAATTTTTTTTTTTTTACTCCAGTATGGACGTGATTGATCTTGACTCGACAACTGGATACCATGACCCTTTTTTTTTTTATCAGGTATATACAAAAATCTGCCCTCATGTAGGGTATCAAAGGAATTTGGCTCAGAGTATGTCATTTGTGAACAAAAATTGCCCCAGTGTGAGTCACGAAGCTACACCAATTTGGGGCAAATTGAACCAAGAGAAATTTGCCCCAGTTTAGGACTGAATAGGGCAGAAACTCGCCCTAGTGACCCAAAAGATTTGTCCCGATGTGGGTTAAATTGAACTAAGGAGAAACATGCCCCAATATGGGACCAGCTCAGCCAGGGTAGCAATTTGCCCAGGTGTAAGTCTTTTTTTTCTTTTTCTCTCTCCTTTTTTATTTTTATTATTTTTTTTGATTTTTTGATTTTTTTTTAGAGCAATGAATTAGGTTCTTAGATGAGCAAAACATTTGTCTCAAAATTAATGACAACAATCCTTCAATGATCAGAATGGACTTTTTGAGGCTTGTAACGTGGCCAAGGCTAGGGGTTATGGAAGGAAAGATATAAGGCTCAAACAAGTGTTTAAGGGTTTGAATGGGACCAAGGATCCATGTTCAAAGTTAAATCTCGTCAATTGCCTTTGTACTTTCAAGCACACTTTTTCCTTGCCGCTCTCCATTTCTTTCTTTTTCTTTTCACTTTCTTTCATTCGCCCTTGTCATAACTTATTTCATCTCATTTTTTTTTGATATCTCCCTTTTGTTTTTTTTGTTTTTTCTTTTTACGCTTCAAAATAGTCACCTTGACAATCAACCTTTACTTTGTGTCATCCCCTAGTGTAGGGGTGATCCTTGTCCAGGGTTTATTGAAGAAACTTTCAAGCTCAAAAGGGATGTCGAGAGAAGATGAATTCTTATGAGGGATAGAGAAACACGGCCAATCTTCATTTCAAATCTCGATTGCTCATTTTCAAAAATTTTAATTTAGAGACGAAAAGGATGATACACACCAAGTGATTATTTCTTTGCTCTAATTTTTTTATTATTTTTTCTTTTTTTTTTTTTTTTTTGTTTTTAGGCAAAGGATACTTACACACGTGAACTTTGTTGACATCTACCAAACTGGGAATTACCAAGAATTGGAGTCTGATGGGCCCCCAAATACGAGGAAGACACTTTGAAAAAGTGAAAAAGAAGTAAATATCAAGAAAGACACTGAAAATGAAAGGAAACAAGATATTCATGCAAATTTATTACATTAATGCTTCAAGAAAGTTAACATAGGTTCAACACCACAAAAGTCTAAGATGACAATCACATCAATTAATGCCTCAGATCTCCCATTACTCAGAGGTTTCAAATTGCTGGAGGATGAGTGACTTCTTCAGAGATGATTATTTTGACTGGTGCGGGGAATATTCCCCTCAGATGAGGAATGTGCTGCATCATTTTCTTTTCCCAGAGTTATGCTCCTCACCATTTTCTCCATTCTTCTCTGAGACTTTGCCATTTCAATCATCATCTCTTTTATCTTATCTACTTGCATACTCAGATTTCTTCCTTCATCCTCAAGGTTATCAGCAGCCATTCTGATCCGAGATCTAGGCTTGTGAATTTGGGTTTGATTGGTCTCCTCTTTCCTAGGCTCTGTGGTTCAAACCAATTTGATTTTATTAAAACAAAACAAAGGATGAAATGAAATGCATGATATGCACAAAATGAATGAACTTTGAAAACATTTTTTTTTCATTTTTCTTTCCTCTTTTTTTTTTTGTCATGAAAATGCAAGATATATATATTTTTTTTATGCCAGGGATGCTATGAAGATGCATGATTTTTTTTGAAATGCTAGGGATGCTATGAAGATGCATTTTTTTTTTAGAAACATATTTTCTTTTTCTTTTTCTTTTTCTTTCTTTTTTTTTTTTTTTGCTCGAGTCAAGATTCGACAACTGGACATCATTAATTATCAAACACCCCCCACACTTACTCTTTTGCACGTCCTCGGGCAAAACAGAAAAACCAAAACTAGGGAACAAAGAAAAACAAAACAAACTCAAAAGGTAAAAAACTCTAAAAGACTCAATTTCAAATGACATTCAAGAACGAAGAGCAATTAAAAATTCAAGTAATTAAAACATTCATGAGGTAACACATCTTCACATCTCAAATCAACAAGCAAGGATACTTTAATTGAAAAAAAACATGAGTAAAGAATGATAGATCCTCACAGAATTTACTCTCAATCTCTCAAGTGTTTAAAAGGTAGGTATTTCACTCAATTCGACCCATGAAAATTGCACTACCATAAGCTTGCTTATCTTCTACTTCTCCACTACTCAAAACACATGCACACACAAATCATGAGGACTTTATTCAAGGTTGTAGTGAGGTCAAGGTAAAGGTAGAAGTAATATGGATATGTCAAGTTAAATACCAAAGAGAATAGAAGAGCATCATGATACAGTTAGAGTGGAGAAGATGTTTGAGAACATTCAGTCTAACTTTCTTAAGATTTTCTTAGTTTGTTCTCACACAGGACAATGACCAATATCTAACTAATGTTTTGTTAAAGATCAATTGGTAGATTGAATTCCTTTAGGCTTGAACATTCTCCTTCTATTCCTATTATTTCCAATCATCCACCCTCATTCTAGGTATGAATATATCACATGGTGCATTCTTTTGATTGTAGCAATAATCACTCTCTCTCTTTTTTTTTTTTTTTATATAGAAACATATTTTTTTTTTATAGAAACATATTTTCTTTTTCTTTTCTTTTTTTTTCTTTCTTTTTTTTTTTATATATAACCAATCTGCACATGCACCCCACACTTGTTCAAGAACTCATCAAATAACAACGTCAATGCTCTCTTATTCCCTAAGGTTGGGTGAGAACATGGTTTTTTCATTTAAGGCACGTAATGAGTTAGAAACAAAGAATGGTCAAATAAGCTCAAAGGGGTTAAGCAAAGGAAAATATACAAGGTTGGCAAGAATCAGAAAACTTTCAAAAAGTCAAAAGAGCGCTTGATATCATATTGAAAACAAGGTTGGCTATTTGGTTAAACTGGCTAAGAAAGAGGCCTCAATCATGTTCATGCATGCAAGTGAAACGTAGCCTCAAAAAGAATCAAAGCAAGTTCTAGAGTGATCATTATCATGAGTGAAAATCACACAAGAAAGAAGAGAATGGCATAAATGTTGAATCCATCCATTAGGCTCAAGATCTCACAAGATATAGTTCTATCATTCTCAGTCTACCAATTCAACATCCATAACCAAACATATGATTTTTAAGAAAGAAGACAATTAACTCAATCATGCAAATTTTCCTGAATTTCAATTACTACTTCCACACAAACTAGTTATCTACCCCAACTAAAATGCGTCTCAAGAGTAAAATTTACTCCCTACTCTGCCATCCTTAACTGGTTTAGAAAATTACTGACAAACACATCTTTTTTTTTGTTTTTTTTTTTTTTTTTTTGTTTTTTGCATAACCATCCTTCCCCCCAACTAGATCATAACATTATCCTCAATATGATATAGAAAAGAGCAAAACAACCTGATAAGAAGTGAATCAACGCCAAGCGTAAAAAAACACACATGATCAGTAGCGCACAGATCGACCGATAAAAAGTGAATCAACGCCAAGCAAAAAAGAAACACACAATCAGCGCCGCATCTGACCCTTAAAAGAAATCAGATAATAAAACCTAAGTACTTCCACAATTTAATACTAATTAATTACTACCTAAAAACACTCCTTACTCTGCCACCAATTAAGATGCGTCTCAAGAGAAAAATTACTCCTTACTCTGCCATCCCTATTTTACTTTTGTTGTTAATTGATGACAAACACAACAAACATATTAACAAACACACTTTTTGAATTTTTTTGGTTTTTTTGTTTTTTTGTTTTTTTTTTGTTTTTTTTTTTATTTAGGCACACAACGATCCTTCCCCCCAACCAGATCATAACATTGTTCTCAATGTTAAAATATAGATGAGTAAAGGATAGAATATATTACCTGTTGCTGCAATTACTGAAAAGAAAAACCTCACACAAATTTAAACAAAAACAAAATACAATAAATAAAACCAAAGCCTAATTATTTAAATAGTTGGAGTGTCTTGGTAGCTTTCTTTTCATTTTGCTTTCCTCACCACTTCCTTCACCGCTTCTTTCGGACCAATCTATCCGAGTCATTCTCGGATCAGTTCATAAACAAATGCTTCTAATTTATCAATCAATTCATCAACAAGAGAAGCAGAGATAAGGAGTTGTCTTCTTGAAGGTGTGACAAATTTACTTCCACAAAGATGGTCAACAAAAGATAACAAATTATCAAAGAAATTATTAACATTCAACAAACCTATGGGTTTATGGTGGATGTTCAATTGGGCCCAAGAGACAACTTGAAAGAGTTCTTCCAAAGTACCAAAACCACCAGGTAAGACAATGAATGCATCAGAGTTGTCAAGCATCGCCTTCATTCGTTCATGCATAGAGGATACCTTAATTTCCAATTCAACTGTCTTTCCAACGATGTTCGTTCGAGTTAAAGGTTCGAATGACACCTAAAACTTGACCACCTCTTACAAATGCAGAAAGTGATACAAATTTCCCCATTAACCCAATGCAACCTCCCCCATATACTACACGAATGTTCCTCGCAGAAGAAGTGTTCTACCAACAGTGCTTGCTGCGTTTACAAACTCTAAACCATTCCCATAACTTGTCCCACAAAATATACAGATACTGACAAATCTACGAACAGAAGAAGAAGTTCCCTCCATTTTACACTCACACTCCCTTTGAATAATTTTAAGTTGAAGGAAAGTGAAGGAAATGTAGTGTTTAAATAGGGAAGAGAATAGAAAAAGTAATGATAGCACCTATATGGGTAGGTTGGCTGTTGTCAGAAAAGTTTGAAATTAATTTTTTTTTTTTTTTGACTTCAAGAAAACCATCAGGGTAAAGAAGTCTAGAGACCCCCGAAGGATCCCATCCAAAAGATCGTCTGTCCAAAACTAAAAATCATACAAAGATAAAATAATAAC
Source organism: Ormosia semicastrata (assembly GCA_029884595.1). NCBI lineage: Eukaryota > Viridiplantae > Streptophyta > Magnoliopsida > Fabales > Fabaceae > Ormosia > Ormosia semicastrata. The sequence continues at coordinate 46,547,780 of JAQQTO010000053.1, read as the reverse complement.
AAATGATTACATACCTTTATGTACAGGTTTCATGGCAGATCTTTATACTTGCGCGCGTCATGAGTGCAGTAATACCAAGACGGCTCACCAATCTGGGCATTCTTCTCCCTCCCGTGTGGGATATTTTGATTGAGCTACGACGCCACTAATTAAAGTGCGTAAATCGACAGCCTACCACCAACGACCACGCCCCATGAGAGGTCGCCGAAGAGCCCATGGCATTAAATCACAGGATTCACTCGAGGCATTGTCACGCGAGAATGCAAACACGGACGCTTCTTTCTCGTCCCATCAACAAGCGTGAGCCTTTGGTTAAAACACAGGAATGCTTGCGCGGCTCTCTGCAGAGCATGGCACACGAACCTTATTTACCGACCGGCGTGCGAAGGTCCACCCGAGTCAATGACGGGTCTGCCACTCCACCGCGGGGCTCCTAATCTAATTAAAGACCAAGTACAACCGAAGTTTCGCCTCTTTTCATTTTTTTTTTTCATTTGTTTTTTCATTTTTTTTTTCATTTTTTTTGAAAGATAAGATATACATGTTGTTGTGATTGTGGCTCACATCTTCCTCTCGTTTCACGTCCGTAAACGGCTTAAACGCCTTCTATGAGTCGAGGATAAGCTTCCCATCCAATTTTCTTATAAATTGGCAAACAGGGTCTTTTTGAGTCGATTCCCAAGATCGTAACGCTCTTGTTCGTCCTGAAGAGATTCCACAAACTAAGAAGTTCACGCCGCACAACTCCACAAGAATGCGTCTCAAGAGTCAATAAGATATTATCTAATGACTCCTTACTCGATCCATTCTTAACGAAGAATAGTTTATCTTCTCTATTTACGTAAACCATCCCCAAAGAGTGACATCGCGTGTTGCAATTCCAACGTGCACACTTGTAACAAACTTTCATTCTTTTTGCTCTTCTCCTTTTTGAAAATGAACTTTTACCGAGACCAGGCATGTATGGGACAAATGAATCAAGATTCACCACCTAAACGAACCTTTGCTTCGATTATCCAACAGATATCTTCTCGGGATGCCCTTATACATTAACAATCTCGGTCTTTTCACACCTAACTTCATAGACTTTTGTTAGAGCATTTAAAGGGAGAGAAGGAAAATATTTTCTTAGATTTGAGAGAATGACCTCCATTTTGAAAGGAGAAGAAATCAGTTATTATGGGAAATTGAAAAACAAACCGACCTGAGAGTCACGGAGTACCGTTATCCGCCATTTAACCGGTAACACAGAGAACTCAACAACTTGACGTTCCAGAAATGGTTGAGTCTTGGTCCATTAACTTTAAGTACAATATCATTCCTAGGATTCTCAATGTCTATGGCCCCACAAGATACACGTGTTTGACAACAAAAGAAACGCGCCTCCTAGATCTCAATTTTCTAAGGAGTAGGTGCGGATGAGAATCTTAAAGCAAAACTTTATTGACCAATTTCCGCAACTTTTGCAAAAGGTGTGTCAGACCTTGAATAAAGAAGGCCAATAAAATCCATACTTTATGCAAGATTTTCGCATGATTGTTGTCGCTGAAAAAAAAAAAGGGACCTCCACGTGCTTCCGATAAAGTTTAATGGCACTACCTACCTCATTGTCACACACATTGTCTTTTTTTTTTTTTTTATTCATAATGCGTATGGAGAAGACGGTAACATCATACAAGGAATGTCATGCATAAATGAGATGAATGAAATGAAAACATTTTCTTTTCAAATGCATGGAATGAAATGCATGATTTATTTTTTTTTTATATATATATTTTTTTAGAATGCTAAAGATGCCATGCATGAAATTTTTTTTTTTTTTATGAAAATGCCTGATTTATCTTTTATTATTTTTTTTTTCAAATGCTAAGGATGGCATGAAAATGCATGATTTTTATTTTTTTAAAGAATGCTTGGAGTGTCATGAAAATGCATGATTTTCTTTATGCAATGTCATGAAAATGCAAGTTTTTTTTTTTGAATGCTAGGGATGTTATGCATGATTTTTTATATGCAATGTTATGAAAATGCAATTTTTTTTTTGAATGCTAAGCATGTTTGTGAAAATGCAAGCAATGAATAATTTCTTTTTTTTTATTATTCTTTTCTTTTTGATTTTTTTTTTGCAAGAATGAATGATATAAGAGAAAAGAAAAAGAAAATACGCTCCCTTTTGTGCCCTAGCCAAGTGGAACCTAAGATTTGACAATCACTATGTTCAACCTATCAGTGCAAGATTTTTGGGACAGGTCTAAACTTCTAAAAGTCACTTGTTCCCAGATTGCCCTTATCTATAAAGACAAGGTCCCAAATCATGAATTAATCACAAGTAGGGATAAACCCTCTCAATATGATTCGTCCATGATAATGGTAACAAACTGAGTGGTGTCTCAACAAATGTCAAGTGAGCATAAAGCCCCTCAATAACAAAAGCCGAGACCCCTCCTACTCCTCGGGTTCGCACGTGACTCGGCATAGAGCCCAAAAAGTGTGTGAGGTAAGTGATAGTGATGTGTGTGAGGGAGCATACAAACCTGTACAAAAATTTTAAAAGATAAAACTACCCCAACCTGCGAAACATATATACAATAACCAGGCAAAGAATCATCTATCCTAAGGTTTCAACAATTATGCACAATTAAGTACAAATTATATACAAGTATGTCAGGTCAAAACAAACATAGGGATAACGCTATCAGATATTTACATAGAACAAAATAAATAAAATCCAATTACAAACAAGGATAAAAAGGGTAATCTAAATAAATGAAAATTATTAACAATTTGCACAACTAACAACGACAGGCTTGACTCTCCAAATATCCCCAGTGGAGTCGCCATCTGTCGCGACCGGAGATCGCGGCGGAGAAACAGCAATTCGATCGGATTTTAGAATATGAAAATGAGAAAATGGAGTCGCCACCAATTTTATTTGAATTTGGAAAAATTGGAAAACCTCTCTTTGAAAATGGTCTTTGAAACCAGATTGATTCGGGAGTCGGTTATGCTTAGAGAAGGGTGGAAACTTAATCCCACAGCACCCCTAACGCACTCCGGTCCTAAGACGGTACCTTAAGTCAATTGTGCAAATTCTTAACAATCTTTGAAAGTATTTATTTTACCCCTTTTTTACAAACATTGTAATTAAAAAGCGAAACCACAAAATTGTGAAAATTTAAATTTGGCTTGACAGAAATGAAATTCTGCTCCTACGTATCCCCTGGTGCAATGGGGAACTCAAAGTTACGTAGTTCTTTAGAAAATAATTGTGGGTTGATTGATTTTAAAAAAAAAATTGAAAAGAGATTTTAAAAAAATTTCTTGCACGGGGTTCAAGTTAGCACCGGGCTACTCAATAAACCCTTATGATCCAAATGACATTAAAGATAGCATCCGCTATTCAATCAACATCATTAGTCATTGCATGGATCAAAAGATTTTTTTTTATCATTTTTTTTATATTTTAAGACAAACAAGTAAACATAATTTTTCATGAGCCAAGTAAATATGATGAAATAAAATAAAAGCACAACATCACAAAACATACTTTCTTTTTTTTTTTTTTTTTTTATCTTTTAACATTTTTTACTTTTATATTTTTTATTTTTCTTCATTTTTTTTTTTTTTACTTCCTATCAATCACACAAAATACACAATTAAATTAAGTAAACACTATCAAACAAGTAATAATTCAAAGTAACACAACCAATTAAACTCAAAACATTTTTTTTATTTTTTATTCCTTTTTTACTTTCTGATTTTTTTATTTTTATTTTTGCATTTTTTTAAACATTTTTTTTTTATCTTATCTTTACCTTTTCATTTTTATATATTAAAAAGAAAAAAAAGAAAAGAAAAAGATACCACGTGAAAGTGGTATGACTTTCTTTAAACTCGAAAAAACTTTACTTTTTTATTTTTTACTTAAAAAAGAATGAGTGGAAGACAACCGTAAATGTGTCTTGACTTTTAAATCCAAACCTTTACCTTTTATATACATATATATATCAAAAGAGTCTCGGTCCAAAACAAGGCAATAATGCCAAATGATGACCGAACTTTAATAATCAAATCCAATCGGAAGAAAAAATAATAATAATAATAAAATAAAACAAATAATAAACAATAAAAACACTTACAGAATTAGATATACCAAAGGAAGGAAAGACCAAGCCTTGGTCTTATTGTGAAAACTCAAGGGAACAGAGTCACTGGATGCGAAAATAGTGTAGAGATGTCAAGAAAAAAAAAAAAAGCAGAGGTGTTTACCAACGAACAAAATAGAGACCAAAAAACTTTTTTTTTTCTTTTTTCTTCAACTTCCCTCGCAAGTCACTTTGTTACTCTCTTCTCTTAATTTCCTTTGCTCCTCAAAGTGACAAAGAACGAAGAAAACTTCTACTTTTTTTTTTTTTTAAATGCAACTTTGTTAATGAGTGTAGTGCTAAAGGCTTTTGGGTGCAGATCTGGTGTGAGCAATGGTGGTAAAGGGTGAGTTGCTTGAAGATGGTGATGGGAGATGAAGGGTGGTTGAAGAGAGAGCTTGCTGTTTGTGGCTAATGGAGGAAGATGAGTTTTTTTTATTGGTTGTGTGTGCTTGTTATAATGGTAGGATAAAAAAAAAAATGGAGCTTGATGGAGGTTTTGGTGAGTTAACTGTTATGGTGGTTGAGGGTGTTTATGGTGGGATGATGGGTTTTGACGTGAATGGAGAGGTGGTGAGGTGAAGGGAAGAAGGTGATGGTTGGTTTGGACGTGGAGGAGTCACGGTTGAAGTTGAAGGGAGGGTGATTGAGATGGTGAGTTTGTAGTTTGAGAGAATGGTGGAAGAAGTGATGGTTGTGCGTTTCGATTGGAAGGGATTTGGAAGGAATTGGGTTATGAAGTGGGAAGTGAAGGAGATGAAGGTGGTGGTGTAGTCTGGTTGGTGAAGTTGGATGATGGGGATGAAGGAAGGGTCCTTATAAAGGGTGCAGGTAGTGGAAAGAAAAAGAAAACAAAAGGTGAGTGGGTGCAGCGAAAAAAGTGAGTGAGCAGGAAAAATTTAAAAAAATGTTGTGGGTGTGTCTTTGGAAAGTGAGTGGAGAGAGATGATGGAGTGGGTGAGTGTGTACGTGAGTGAAGAAAAAATGAGTGTGTGCGGTGAGGAAAATTAGTGAAATGTGAGTGGGGAACAATAGAAAGTGGAGACTTTTTTATTTTTTTATTTTTTTTATTTTTATTTTTTATTATTTTTTTTTATTTTTTATTGTAGTCCGGTCAAAATTGGGTGTTCACAGGTAGCAAGGGGATGACTGTGTGGAAGCAGGAACCAAAACCTTGAGAATGAGGGTTCAGGGATGGCCGAGGCCGTGATGGCAATCACCGAAGCGATGCGTGAACAGAGGATTACGAATGTACTGCAATGAGGGAGTAGGCAGTTGTAACTGCTAGGGTGTTTGAGAGGCTAGAGGCCAATCAAACACAACCTACTTCGCCACCAGTACCACCACCTAGGCGTGAGGTATAGGAGGAGAGGAACCAAGACTTTTTTAATCTTTCTGAGTTTCGAAAGGCAAGTCCACCATCGTTTAGAGGAGATTATGACTCGAAAAGGGCTGAGGAATAGATAACTAAGTTAGAGAAGATTTTTACAGCTATGAGAAGTTCAGAGGAACAAAAGATGTCTTTTGCAGTGTATATGCTGAAAGGAGAAGCTGAGCATTGGTGGAACAGTGCAAAGAGACTGATGGAGGTAGCAGGGACCCAGGTTTCTTGGGAAGTATTTAAAGTTGATTTTTTGGAGAAATACTTTCCATAACCTGTGGAAGAAGAAAGAGAGGTGGAGTTTCTACAACTGTAGCAAGGAAACATGACGGTTGGTTAGTATATGGAGAAATTTGAGGAGTTGTCCAAGTTTTCTTCTTCACTTCAGTACAATCCTAATGATAAATGGAAGTGTGTGAATTTCAAAACTGAGCTGAGAAAGAGCATAAGGAGGTTGGTGAAACCTTTTGAGATTAGGGATTACCCATCCTTAGTTAAAAAAATGTAAGGTTGTTGACCCCTTGAGTTTTAGACCACAACTTGAGCATCGAACACAAGAATCCCGTAAAAGGAAGAGTTCAGAAAGTAAATCAGATAGGAGTGCTCCATAGTATAGAGACCAGAAAGACAGAGGGAAGTAAGATTAGAAGGATGGTCATTACCAATTGTGTGCTAGATGTGGTAGGCACCACAAGGGCAAAGCTTGTGTAGCTGATTAGGTAACATGTTATAAGTGTGGCCAGCCAGGCCATTTTGCAAGGAATTGTCCTCCAAGAAAGGAGGCAAAGTCAGAGGAAAGACCGGGAAGAGTCTATAATATACAAAATGTAAAGGTCATACCAGCTTATTGTTCCGTAAAAGGTGAGTACATGGTAGTACTTGTTGTGTAATTTTGTTTTCTTAAGGTTTGGTTGTACCTACTGTTGCGTGTGAGTTGTTTGGGGCTTCTTACTATAGGTAAACCAAATTTTAGGGACAAAATTTTTAAAAATAAGGGGAGTAATGTAACACCCGTGAAAACATGATAGACTTGTATAAAGTTATAGAGGTTGCCTAATACCTGATTATCATGTCTGTGAAGTTTTACGACCATCTGAGCATGATTAGTCACTTTACTGTAACTCTATGTGTTAAATATAGCTGTTTACAGCCCCGATTTTGACTTAAAATGCTTAGTTGGTGGAAATAAGTGTGAAAAACTTGTTTCTAGGTCACAAATATGAGGAAGTTGTTGTGGTTAAAGTTTAAGAATTATCGGAGTTAGTTTGACATTTTTAAGCATACTGGTTGTGTGTTTTGGTGCCGGATTGACCCCTAACAGATATGAAAAAATGTGAAAATGGTGTAACAAGATTTTTAATGAATCAGAGGATTTGTTTTAAACTTGTTGCAAGTTAGGAAACTTAGTTTGGTGATAACTAAGCGTTCTTAACTGTTCGAGTGAATTTTGGTCACTTATGTGACCAAAATATGAGGGCACGACCCTGTTTCTGTTTCTTGGCCTATTTAAGGCCAAAATATGAGTTTTAACTCACTTTTCTTTTCTTTTCTTATGGATGCATAGGGAAAATAAAGGAAAAGGATAATCAAGGTACCAAGGGAGGAGGATCTTCGTCAAAGCAAGGGAATGAGCTTCACTTTTCAGAGGCACAGCTAATCGATTTCGTTTCTGGAAATTGAGGTAAGGGAAATATAATTTTGATACTTGTTTTTCATTCTTTCCTTTTGGTTCAAGAGAGGCTTGAAGAGGAATTTGATGGTTTCATAAGTGTTTTGGTGATTTATAAGTTAAATCTTGATGTGGATAGATTGGTTGAGTTAGGAACTGATTTATTGATGTGCTAGGATGAAATTTTTGTCATTTGGAGCCTTAAATCCCTACTAGGTCAGTTTTGGGGGGTTGAGGTTGTTGGTGTATGCCCTAGAGGCTAATACATTTTCTGTATTTACATATATTCTATTATGCTATTTTATATATGAGGCATTTCATTTATTGTGTTCTTTTTTGATAAACATAATAAAGTCCTTAGAATAGTAAGATTGATGCCATACGACATCAAGTGGATGACTTGATCATGAGATCCTTTTGGTTACAACACTATTCTTAAATGTCCCTAGTCAAGTATTATTGTTAATTAGGACAACAATAATGCATTGAGACTAGTATGTGCGTAGACTGATGACCACATCTCACGGGTCATGGATATGAGATATCAAGTCTACACATGGATACATATTAGAGTAATGATGTATTGGACAGACCCGCCATGAGAACGCTACGTGGATCGTTACGTGAGTGTCATAAGCGATTCTCATAGTGATAATGGTGTTTGTGGTCCTTTGACCTGAAATCACTACGATTCCTACATGAGGAGTTGTGTGTTTTAATGCCATCAAACGTCATCTGTAACAAGGTGATTATAAAGTTGGTTATTGGACATACCACAAATCATGCAGAGGGATGTGAGTGACCTAGATGGAATTTGTCACTCCTACATAACAGGAGCGATATCTTCGGGCCCCCTGATTGAGTGAGACTGCGAAATGCATGGCCATGCTCAAATGAGTCAATATGAGATATTGATCTCATTTATTGTTACAAAGTCTACTCGAGTATCGTGAAACGAATGATTGGACTATACAAGGGTGACGCATTCCATGCCTTGTGTTCAATTTAGATATCTTGACAAAGGGACTAAACTACACGGAAACATTGATCACGGATAGGTTATGTCAAATCACCGACATTCTCATTACTTGGGTAGCGTTGATGTGTTGCTAGATATCTCATTGTTTGTAATATTAAAATGAGATTTTAATATTACTACCAACGCCATGAGAACACTGCAGGGTCGCACACTTAGAACGGACTAAATTGGAGCAATAAGGATCCAAGTTGGACTCGGATTCAATTGTGGGCCTAACTCATGACAGATGGGTTTTAGGGTTGCCTGACTTACCTTTTGCTCGCTCACACTCACTTAAGGCAGCCACTATTATAAATAGTATCACATTAAGGGGGCTGCTATAGATGTTACATCACAACCCTAGCCGCACCTAAGAAAGTGAGTGAGAGACAGTGAAAGGTTCTTCTCTTCTATTCGCAGCTAGCACCGCGAAACAGAGGCGTGACTCCTTTTGCAAGTCTGTTCGTGTGGATACCGCAGAAACATCGTCGCTATTACGGTGTTGGTGATTCACCTCGCTTGTGGTTTTCACGCTTCAAGAGGTAAATTTTAAAAAACTCGGATTATGGACTTTTCGCATGGATCCTGAGTGGGAATCCTATTATTCCGCTGCGAGATATTTTGATCCGTAATTCCCAACATTTAGGTCATGGTTGGGGTTTTGATTCGTAAGTGTTGATTTAAGTGAAATTAAAGTCGTTTGAGAGTTGCTATGTGTAGTTAGACCTTATTAGAGGTTGGAAATCATTTGAAACCATGTTTTAAGTGGTTGGAAGAGGGTATAGTTCTAATGGACTAGTACCCGTATCTATAAAATTATGTAGATTTTAAGTTTTGCTGTTAACGCCGCGGTGTGGTACTTGGAATGCCGTGATGTTGGGAAGAACAGAGGACGTGTGCCGCGGCATTGCACGTGAATGCCGCAATGTGGGCAGCTTTGTCATGCTAGTATTAAAACTCGTGGCTTGGGCGTCGTAGCGTGGCACAGGGCATGCCGCGGCGTGAACCAGAAAACAACTAAATGTTGTGTTAGACTACCTTGGAGTCTTTCAGTGGTGTAGTTCCTTCGTTTTTGCTTCTTTGTAGGTATTGAGAGTCTAATAGGGGTGTTTTAACGAAGTGATTGTGTGGTGAATGTAAATCAATTGACATGCTAGTTATTGTAGTAATTGGCATTATTGTTGTTTTTTAACTATGTTGATGAGGGTGAGTCTTTATTGTAGATGGTCTAATATGATTTTGAACGAGTAGGTAATCAATCTTTCCCATCACAAAAATCATTGTTCTGATTAAATATGATTTTGAATGAGTAGGTAAGCAATCCTTCCTATCATAATGATCGTTGTTGAAGACTATGTAATTGATGAGACTTCACTATCGGATAGGGTGATTGTTGCGGATTATAAGTTGCAAACCTAAGTGTAGGTTGTTTCAAGTAGTAAAATATCAGGAGTCCGAAGTCGATCCATAGGGAATTGATGAAGAAATATTCTTTGAGGTAAGGAGAAGATTTGTCACAATACTAAAGGTGATAAAAGTTGTTCACAGATGAAAAGGATTTACTTAGGCTAGGAGATCCACTCTTTGTAATAAATTAAAAACAAAATTATTTTTTTTTATAACTTAATTGAAATCACACATAATGGATGTTCAAATCGAAAAATACAACATTCAAAGTTCAATTAAGATTATATATGCAATCATATTATGGTTCCATTAATTATCCACCAACACTTGTAAATGGTCTCAAGCATCCACTGTACCAATATCTTGCCTACAATGAACCAAGTTCTTCATTATACAAGAAGAGTTTCTAAATTGATTAAAAATAACATACAACATATATAATAATAACTTAAAATATATCATTTAAGCACAAGAAGGAAATTAATTTAACCTCAACTTATTACCAAAACTGTCACCTTTTCACCCAAGCAAAATGAAAATTAGTTACTCATGAATTAAGAAGAAAGTAAGAAAGAAAAAGAAGATGATGAATATAACTTCAATTTAGAACAAAATAAAACTACACAAAGGAAACAATTAACATACAAGCATGATCATAATCTCTAAGCTAACCCCCGTAAATGATCAGTCATTGCTCCCTTTTATAAAGCTAGAGGAGTACAAAATGACAATAGAGGTGTTTGATGATGAGTACAAAATGCTAGAGGAGTTGTTTGATGATGATGAATGAGTGGAAAATTATAGAGATTCTTGTCTTTGAAATGTTTCAGTTCTAAGCTTATGGCATGCGTCATTTCTTGGACACGTGGTCTTTATAAGAGTTGTAGAGAATTGTCTTAACTTTCCAAAGCTGTCAGTTTCATCCCAGAAGACCACCTACAACCCGAGATATGACCCAATTATTGCACAGTGTTCAGGCCTAACTACATCTCCTCTATTCTGACTTCCAAGCCCAATATGACCTTCACAAATTCTGATCTGTGTAACACCCCCTCTGAAGGGTATCACATTTCAGACTAACTCTTTATAATTAATTACCCAAGCTATAAAATATTTAATATTAACTTAATACGGGTTTCAAAATTTCTTTTTTTTTTCGTGGATAACAGAAACTTTATTGAATTAGAAAAACACAAAATATAAAAACTGAATAAAATACATCTCTTGCATATAACATAGATTCATAACGTCTTCATTACATAAGACTTATATACTCTAAGCATTATTTAATTACCACATAAAAACTCGATCTGGCCCAAGCTAAAACACCTGGAGAGTAAGGTCCTGAACCTGATCCTCTCCCGGATCCTCTAAAGGCACATTCTCTGGTTGAGACGTGTCTTTCTGGATGGGAGTCCGAGCAGTTGACTCTGTAGAGTCTTCACTAGGCAAACGGTGAGCAATGTCCCATAGTTCTACAATAGGCATGGAGAACTCTACATGTACACAAGCATTATATGTAATAGTAGGGTTTCCATGGTAGGTATCACTCTGGGATAAAGTTACCTCTCCTATATAACTAAAATGTTGAGTATCTGAGTCGACATGCCAAGCATCAATGCCCTCGTGGAACTGTTCTTGCATATAATCAGAGAAATCCCTCCTTGCAGCCATCGTAGTCTTCACAGATGTAATCATAAAATAGAAACAGACAAAATAATACAGCAAAAAGGTGAGATCCCCTACATCGCATACCAACATGGTAGCAAAGAAACGACATACATGCCCACAACAGTTCAACATACAATCCACAAAATATCATGTGATCAGCAGATAGTTAACAAATAAATAATCTAATAAACTTGTAGTATATTGTCAAGCATAATGATAATTCCACAATAATATTATACCATCATAATACTATACCACCACAATACTATGTCACCACCATGTAAATGCTGAGTATGCTCATGAATAATGTGTACACTAACTATGCACATACTCAATAAGTACAAGGACCACCATTATGCACAATGCAACTAGATCCTACTCCATGGAGCTAACTCAAGATCAAAGATGAACGTTCCAGAAGATTGGTCCCCCCTAAAAGGCAGTCTATGCTGGATCATGAAAAGCAATAGTGGTTGTCAGGCCTGCCAGTGCATTGCAATCAGTGTTCACAGGCCAGGGGTATATAATATATGATATCATAATCACGGGTGGTAACATCTCCACCGAGTGAATCACCGCGCCTTGACATCCCCTAAGATCTATCCCAATCCACTATCCTGTAAGTTCCCGTTCATTCTTTAGGCATAAAATGCCGCAATCAGCCATCGATTCTTCAATGCTCAATGCATATGTAATCAAATCAAAGTACCATTGTACTATTTTTAATGATATTAATGCAACCGCCCATACAGTTATCTAATACCATTAGTATCTATGGTATTATATAACCGCCCATACAATCGATAATACTAAAGATCCACTCGAGTTCAGTACTCCAGTTTCCATAATCACAAATTACTGGATTAAGTATGCTGGCCCTAAAACACAACTTGATGTTCCTCTCAATCGCGTAGAAATATTATCGCATTTTCACAATCGCATAACACTTCTGTTACGTTTTCAAATCGCGTAAAGATTTTTCAACATTTTCTCAATCGCGTAAAGATTTTAAAATTTTTTCTCAATCACGTAGCTAAAAATCACTATTTTTAAATTGTGTAAAAGTTTTTCTACGTATTTTCAATCGCGTAACATATTTCTAACATATTTTAAGCTCAAAATAATACTTTTCTCATTTATTATCAAAACTTGACTTTATTTCTATTATTTCCATAATAATCCCTCTTAAAACAATATTTCTAAAATATTCTCATTAAAATCAATATTTTCTATTGTTTCTTAGAAAACTGTATTTCTTTAATTTACTTGAAATATTACAGCTCAAATTTTTCTAATGCACTTCAAAACCTAAAAGGTGAGTTATACGTTAACAAATTTCAAGTTTTAACTTTTATTTTAGTACATAACTTAATTAGGCCAATTTTATTTCTAAAAAGTTAATTACTTTCATTTTAGATCCAAAAACCTATCAAATTAATTTCTTATCATTTAAACACCTAATTCTACACTTAGTAAAATAATTTTGGATCTTGAACATCAACATGGCATGTTGGCCGAATTTCACACTATGCTTCATAAATCATATATAATTATTTTCTAACACTTTAATCCTTGTAAAAACACTCAATTAAATTTCTTATTATAAAATCATGTAATTCTTAATTAGGAAAATAATTTAGAATACTTGGTTCCCTTGCTGATATTAAAACCATGAGCCTCTAAGGTTCTTTGGAACCATCATACAATTTTTATCATGTGAATCACATCCTAAGTTACACAGAAATTAATATGTTTTCCAAATCACACATGTAAGCATATTATTAAAGCTATAAGCATACCAAACACATATATAAATCATGCATATTTATCAAAGCAATAAAACAATCACATATAATCTATCAAACATAAATCAAAAATCACACAATTGAGTGAAAAAATCCTCACATGGATTTTTCACTCACAAACACAAACAATTCCATTCTTTCACCGCCACATATGGCCGATGAGATTAATCTTCCTCTTACCTGGTTGATGCTTCCTAGCTCTTTGTAAAACTCTCTTTGTATCAATCTTTCACCACCAAATAGATCTTAGAATCAAATCAAACACATAAAAATTAGTATCTAAGGCTTGATTAAGATGACCATAGATCAAACATGGCCTCACGGTTCTAAAAATCAAACTAGAAATCAAGTTTTCAAGATTTTTACCTTGAAACCCTAGAACTTAGATCCAAGATTCAAGCATGAAGATGATGAATTTAAACCAAAGTCTCAACATCAAAGAGTCTTAGAATGATGTGAGGATTCAAGAAGTATGGTTGGTTGAAATTAAACAAACTTGGAAGGGAGCTTTAGGGTGGTTAGTCGTGAGCCTTCAAAAGAAGAAAAGATAAAAGCTTTTGTGTTCTTAGCTTGATAGGATGATGAAGATGAATGAATTTTGAGAAGTTCTCAACGTGAAAGTGTTTTAAATTAATGAGAAGATTTAAGATATGTAGCTAGATAAAATTATGGGAGATTGGAGATAGGTTTGGAGGGTGATGGCCGAATTCTTCAAGAAAGAGAGAAGAATGGAGTTTTGAGTGTTCTTGGTGTTCTTGGATTTGAGAGAAAGATGATAGCTTTTCTTTTGTCACAAAGTGTGAGGAAATGAAATGGAATAGCCTATTAAGCAAGGCATGGTTGTGGGATGCAATAGGAAAGGAAGACTATGGCTTGTTTTGCAAGACAAAACATAAGCACATGGGCTCACATGGGTGCACATGGTTTATGTCACACAATGGTCATCATTTGATCATAAAATCAATCTAGAACTTAGTAAAATGGCCTTATGGCCGTGTGGTTCAATGGAGAAATGAAACTAGTTTGGTTTCATTCTAATTTTCTAGTTACACTTAAACTAATTAGTTAGGATATCTAGTTACATTCTAACCATTTAGTTACTTGATTAAGTCATTGCATATGTCGTGCTTTGTCATACCTTCTAGATGAATCTAGATCATTTGTGTAGTTAGGGTTTTCTAAACATTTGGTAACTTAGTTAGTTCCATCTAGTTACTAATTAAGCTATTAGGGTAACTTAGTTAGTTTATCTAGTTGCTTAGTAACTAGTCTAGCCATTTTTGTTGACTACATCCTCATTGAATCTAGTAAGCTTCCTTAACAAGTAGATTTGGTCAATGGTGATCATTCAAGGCTTCTTCATCAAGTTGCTTTCATATCCATTGATTATCATTTGACATGCAAAGCTTCTCCTCCAAGTCTCACCAACATAAAAATAAGTTTGACCAATTTCTATCGGTTAGCCATAAAGCTATGTAATGATGGTTCATCATTACTCTTAAGATATTTAACCTAGATATTTTTTGTTTTCATGATTACACTTGAGATATTTAGCGTAGATATTTTTTGATTAGAAATATCTTAGATATTTTCTGCTTAAATATTTTCACTTAGATATTTTACATATGTAACACCCCAAATTCTGACAATGTTAATAGTAATAGCAGAATTACACTGTTTTATATTTTCTGTGTGTTATAAAAATAGTTTGACTGTTCTGAGATCATTTTTGATCATTTTGTGTGATTTGCTTCGAGTCAAGAAAATAATAATTTTCTTGACCAAAAAAATCTTATTTTAATTAATTGGAGCTGGGGGATCTTACTAAACCCAATTCTGATTGATATATATATTAATATTTTAATTTTTAGGATTTAACTGTGTAATAAAATAATTTTATATTATTATAATATTATTTTATGTGACAGTACTACTTGTCTTAAAAATAGTAAAAATCTGCTTCAAAATGATCGTGAACCCGAAAAAGTTTATGGGACCCGCATTTAGAGTAGCAGTCAACAATTCTAACTAGACCAAATTCTAAACCAATAGGAATAAGTCAAAATAGGTGGCTTGAAAATTCTAACCAATAAGAATTGGTCAATTAAAGAAGCATAGACTTCATTAAGAACCATTGGATGAAAAGCATGATTTAGATGCTTTTGATCATAACCGTTGATCCGATCAATGGTGTAAAATGAATCCTGATAAAACCTCTAAGTAATATCCACCGTAGATGAGATCAATGGATAGGAAACCAAGTTGATTCCAATGGCTAAGATTAAGTCAACAATAGTGGCTTGACTTTGCTTAGTAACTAATTAAACCTAATTTGGTTAATCTAATGGCCTAATTAACAAGCTAAGTAAACTAATTTAATTGTTAATTAGTTATAATTTAATTCTTAATTAAATATCCTAATTTTAATTAGAGACTATGATATATGCCATAATATGTCTAATTAATCAATTATGTAATTGGAATGTTAATTAAGATTGATTAGGAACCTATCCTAATTAATTAACTAATTAATTAGTAAGTAATTAGACATTAATTGAAAACAAATTAGACCCTTAATTCCACTTGAAGCCCATGGCCAAGAGGCCTTGTTTCACCATGTTCTCCATTATTCTTGAACCATCCAAATAACCATGCAAGTCAAGTTGATGACATAGGCCATGTGCCATGCAATTGGATATTTTAATTTCATGCAAATCCCTTCAAACTGTCCAAGACTCACATGGCAGCCCACTCCCAAATTGCTATCAATATTTACTTTTCTCTCTCACCAAAAAGCTTTCATCTTATTCTCTCAAAAATTCCAAGAACACATAGAATATTTTCCTTCCTTTTTCCTTCCTTGTGGTTCGGCCCCAACACCTATATCCACTATCCATCATCTATAATTTTCACTCTCATCATTTCCTAAAGCTAGACAACCTTCTAAACACTTTCCATTTAGGAAGTTTTCCCAAAATCTCATTCTAAGTGCTTCAAAATCTCACTTCTATCTTACTTCCCTAGAGGTGAATTTGTGATTCTTTGATTTTAATTCAAGTTTGTGATTTCTAAATCATGTTTGTTCCATGGTTTATCATTATTAAGCTTTGTATGTGATTTTACTAATTGTTTTAGAATTGTTAGGAATTGTTTGTGGCTTGTACGAAATCAAGGAGAAGGAGAGGAGCTTGAAGGACTTGTCTTCAAGAGGTAATAGGGAGATTTTACCTCACCAACCAAGTTTTGGTGGTGTGGGGATGGTTTTGTTCGGTGAAAAACCCATAAGGGTTTATTCACCTATTGTTTGATACTCCTTGATTGTGTTTGTGATGTGTATGATTTTGTTTCTATTCTTACATGTGTGATAATATGCTTAAGCTTTGATATTATGTGTGTATGTATAATTATGAAAGCATTAGGATGTGTGTATAATTTAGGATGTGAACAATATGATTAAACGATTATATGAATGCTCCAAAGAGCACTGAGGCTCACGGCCATACTAGGGATTAGAGGACCAAAGTCCTGAAATTGGTTGATTCAAATGAGAATAAAGGATTTAAATGAAAAAAAAATGAGTATGAACAAGTTTGAGTATAGCAAAGTAAAATGATTTTTATGTGAAGCAAAGAAAAGAAATAACAATTTTTGGGAAACAGTACAATTACTAATTTTTAGAGGGGTTATAACATAAATTTTTATAAAAGATAGACTAAATTGTAAATATTATGTAAATAAGGGGCCATTGTATAAATACTTATTTTTAGAGGGGTCATATTTCAAATATTATATTCAGAGGGGTCATTTTGTAAATATTTTATATAAGAGAGACTATTTCATAAATATGAATTTTATGAGGGACTATTTCGTAAATATAAATTTTATGAGGGATTATTGGGAAAATATTATTTAATTAAGGACTATAATGTTAATATTAAGTTTTGAGGGACTATTATGCAAATATGGAAAAATAAAGTGAATTTTTAGTATTAAATGAGAAAAATAATATTTTTGGATTTAAAACGTATGAAAAATATTTACGCGATTGAGAAACGTTGAAAAATCACTACGCGATTTTGAAAGGGCAACCGAATTGAGCCGCAATTTAGAAAATGTGAAAATATGACTACGCGATTAAAATACAGTAATAATACTGTTAGATTATTGAGTGGACCCCGAATATGTGATATGAATTGGAAATATGAATAGTGCATAGTGCATGCATTGGAAAGGTCCGATGGACTATATGAGGCTAGTTGCCTAGGAGAGACTACATCTCTTGAGTGGGTGCGATATGTGTTGTGTAAGTCACTAGTAGACCTCGGGGGCATTGGGGTGCAGATTGTCTACAATGGGCAGTTGCTAGCTCTTCTGTGCCGTAGGTTAGACCGACGCAACACACCAATGATCCTAACTGAGACACTATCCTTAATCAAGATCAGATAAAGACTGTCGTGTATATGCTAGATGTGCAAGATTGAGCACGTGGTCCAAGGCATGTTCGTACCGATAAATCTTTTCGATCACTCTCTCCGACTTGAGTTTTAGCTCTATGGAGTAGGAAATTGAGTTTGTGTGCATACATATAGTCATTGAGCGCATTATCGTAGTTATTGTTTATGATAATTGATTTATTGAATATTTTGATTATTGGTGATGGCAGGATTGTAATCATTGTATATTACATGTTTATGATAATAATGATGTTAGTGGCATAACTGTAATTATGGTATGATAGCTGTATAAAATATTGTATGTGTTTATCTTCATTGCTACCATACTGGTAATGGCGTAGGTGATCTCACCTCTTTGTATGTCTATTCTGTATTATATTTATATTTGTAAAGACGTCGAGCAAGAAATTGACCGAGAAGGCGGAGATGAGCAGATTCCCGTTGCGGACGCTGAGTTTTGAGACGATGGAGATGCCTAGTTTCCTTGGCTACATGAGGCTGACATTCATTGGAGGATCTTAGGCATGGACCGTTGATTTAGAGAGAGAGAGTATTTACTATATGGGAGACCTAAATATTAGATTGAGTAGGCAACATTTAGGACACCCTTACTTTTCTATTAATATTTTTGTACAACTAGAGTTCCCAATATCTATTAGGCAGTATTGGAGAGCTTACTATCGTACTCCCAGTGCGATTAGTATTGTGTCGTCTGCTCGGACACTTGTCCATAGGACTGCACATCATGATGGATTCCTATATGCTGAGGAATCTGAGGAGGACCCGTTTGAGGGTTTTGCTGTCTAGTAGGACTTGGGTCGTATAATAGTTTCAATTAAAGTTTAAAGTTTAAATGTTTTGAAAGTCTAGTTTGTAACTATTTAAGTATGACAATACTAAAGGCTTGTATGTATATATATGATGTAAATTATTTGTGACAATGTTGTTATATTTTTATTTTCTGCTAAGTTATCTTATTATCATCAAGAAATTTTATAACTCGTATTTATATTACAAGCACGATTTCTAATGAAGGGGTAATTTAGTAATTAAGCAACACAAAGTGTGGCGCCCTAAGAAGGGTGTTACATTAGTTGGTATCAGAGCCCAAGTTAGAGTCTTTTGGGTTTGTGGTTATGTCTGTCTTGTCTAAGTTGTGTGATTCTCTGTAATGGTTTTCCGAAAGAAAAACAATATTGTTTGAAGACTGACCCTCACTTTCCTTTGTGTTGTTCAGTCTGATTGATAGAACGAAATGACTGGACGCGGAAGAGGACGCATGAATGCGAGGGCAACAGTTGGAAATGCCGGCGACGACAATCAGAATATGGCTGCAGCTGTAGCAGTAATACAACAAATGGCTGAGTTTGTTGTAGAGCAAAACCAAATAGCAAACGATGATGCTCACAACTTATCAGAATTTCAAAGGAATAATCCACTGAAGTTCCATGGATAGTTCGACCCAGAGAAAGTTGATCTTTGGATCAAGGAACTAGAGAAGATATTTGATGGCATGGGTTGTACTGATGAGCGGAAGCTTACTTTTGCCACGTTTGTGCTAGTCAGTGATGGAGAGGCTTGGTGGGTAGGAGCCCGGAGATTAATTCAAGCTGAAGGGAGAGTTGTGACATGGTAGCTCTATAGGCAGAAGTTTTTGGGGGAAGTATTTCCCAGCCAGTGTTCGACATGCTAAGGAGATGGAATTCCTTAGTCTGAGACAAGGAGCAATGGCCGTGAGTGAGTACGCAGCAAGGTTCGAAAGCTTGTCTAAGTTTTTGAGGTATTTCTAAATGCACCCAGATGAGGAGTGGAAATGCCGAAAGTTTGAAGAGGGATTGAGGCTTGACATCAAGCTAGCTTTAGCAACAGTGGATATCGATCAGTTTCCAGTATTGTTGGACAAATGTCGCAAAGTTAAAGAAATTGATCATTTGCGAGAGGCTAGAAATAAGAATTTTGGACCAGTGCGGTTCCAAAGGGGAAAGAGTAGCGATGGCAACTGTTACCAACAGAAACCATATACTAAACTAGCAGTAAGTCAGAATCGACAACAATCATTTCAAAGAAGTTCAAGTGGTAGTAGAGCAGTTTCAACTGGAACTTCTGCACTTAAATGTTTTAAGTGTGGGAAAGGATATCTCACCAGGGACTGTCAGCATAAGGGGGTGATTTGTTATCGATGTGGGAAGCCTGGACATTTCTCTAGGGATTGTGATCAGCAAAAGGCGGAGCCATCAGTGGGCAGTGTTCGCACTGCAAGGCCACAGGCGGGTGGTCGAGTATATACTATGAGCGGGGAGGAAGCCGCTAAATCCGAGGACTTGATAATGGAGGAGTGTGCTATTGAAGGTAATCCTTTAACAGTATTATATGATTCAGGAGTAACACATTCTTTCATTGCATGTGATTGTGTGGAGCGGTT
This sequence comes from Ormosia semicastrata, assembly GCA_029884595.1. Classification (NCBI taxonomy): domain Eukaryota; kingdom Viridiplantae; phylum Streptophyta; class Magnoliopsida; order Fabales; family Fabaceae; genus Ormosia; species Ormosia semicastrata. Next base: position 46,527,808 of record JAQQTO010000053.1, on the reverse strand, counting down.
GGGATTGACTGTGACTATATTGCCATATGATTTGAGTGTTAGTACTCCTACTGATAAACCTATGATAACTACAAAAGTATGCTTGAATTGCCCTGTATGTGTTAGGGATAGAATCTTTCATGTGAATTTGATCCGTTTGCCTCTTTCCAAGATTAATGTAATCTTAGGAATAGATTGGTTGTCTTCCAACCATATCTTGATAGACTGTTCGAATAAGACATTAGTTTTTCCTGAGGTTAAGGATTCTAGATTCCTAACGGCTACTCAAGTGGAGGCTTGTTTGAAGGAAGGAGATCAAGGGTACTTGTTGATGTCTTCTTTGGAGGTTTAGTGTGAGGACGTTTTGAAGGATATTTTTGTAGTGAATGAGTTTCCTGAAGTGTTTCCTGAAGATATACATGTACTACCACCGGAAAGGGAGATTGAATTCTCTATTGATTTGGTACCTGGAGCTAGACCTATATCTATGGCGCCTTACAGGATGTCGCCAGTAGAGTTGGCAGAGCTTAAGAAATAGTTAGAGGATTTATTGGAGAAGCAATTTGTGAGACTAAGTGTATCACCTTGGGGATCTCCAGTATTGTTAGTAAAGAAGAAGGATGGGACTTCTCGTCTATGTGTAGACTACTGACAATTGAACAAGATTACAATCAAGAACAAATATCCACTACCAAGGATCGATGATCTGATGGACCGATTGCGAGGAGCCGCAATATTTTCTAAGATTGAATTACGTTCTGGCTATCACCAGATACGTGTGAAGGTGGAAGATATTCCAAAGACTGCGTTTCGGACACGATATGGGCATTACGAGTATCAAGTGATGCCTTTTGGTGTGACTAATGTACCTGCGATATTTATGGACTTCATGAACCGGATTTTCCGTTCATACTTGGATAAGTTTATTGTTGTCTTTATTAATGACATCTTGATTTATTCTCGAAGTCAGGAGGAGCATGCCGAACATCTCAAAGTGGTTCTCCAGATTTTGAAGGAGAATAAGTTGTATGCCAAGTTGTCCAAATGTGAATTTTGGTTGAGCGAAGTACAATTTTTGGGGCATGTCATATTGGCGGATGGAATTGAAGTTGATGCTTTAAAGGTGGAGACAATTATTGAATGGGAGAGACCGAAGACTGTATCGAAAATCTGTAGTTTCATTGGATTGGCCGGTTATTATCGACGATTCATAGAGGGGTTTTCGAAGATTGCAAGACCTCTTATCCAACTTACACGAAAGAATCAGCCGTTTGCATGGACTGAAGCATGCGAGGAAAGTTTTCAGGAGTTAAAACGACGACTGACTACTTCATCGGTCTTGATTCTGCCTGGTCCGAATGAACCTTTCGAGGTGTATTGTGATGCTTCATATCAAGGGTTAGGTTGTGTACTTATGCAGAACTGTAAGGTTGTGGCATACGCATCGAGACAGTTGAAAATGCATGAGAGGAATTATCTGACTCATGACTTGGAGTTGGCAGCAGTAGTGTTTGAACTGAAGGTATGGAGACATTTTCTCTATGGGGCAACGTTCACTATTTTTAGTGACCATAAAAGTTTAAAGTATCTGTTTGACCAGAAAGAGTTGAACATGAGACAAAGACGTTGGCTAAAGTTTCTGAAAGACTATGACTTTCAGTTACAGTATCATCCCGGAAAGGCGAATGTCGTAGTGGATGCTTTAAGTAGGAAAGTGCTTAATGCTTCTGTTATGATGATGAAGGAGAAGGAACTAATAGAAGAGTTTCAAGATATGCGCTTGTCTGTGAAGTTGACACTGGGGAAGATATGTTTGAACCTGATCACTATTTCAAATGATTTGATGAGTAGAATACGAGAAGGACAAAACAGTGATCAGTATTTGCAAGAAGCAAAGGAAACAAGAAGTCAAGGAGCAGAATTGGAATTCAGCGAAGGTGTTGATGGCATTTTGAAGTTCAAAGGAAGAGTATGTGTGCCTAACGATTCAGAACTTAGAAGATCGATTTTGGATGAAGCTCGTAGAAGTAAGTTGAGTATGCATCTAGGAGCCACGAAGATGTACCAAGATTTGAAATAGTTGTATTGGTGGCAAGGAATGAAGAGGGATGTAGCTGAATATGTATCATCCTGTTTGATTTGTCAAAAGGCCAAAGTGGAACATCAGAGACTATCAGGAATGTTGCAACCTTTGCCTATTCCTGAGTGGAAATGGGATGACATAGCAATGGATTTCGTAACTGCACTACCGAAGACTCGGAAGGGTCACGATTCTATATGGGTAATTATTGATTGGGTTACAAAGTTGGCGCACTTTTTGTCAATTAATATTAAGTACTCAATGGAAAAGTTGGCTCAAGTGTACATTGTAACACCCCAAATTCTGACTATATGAATGATAATAGGAGAATTACATTGTTTTGGTATTTTCTTTGTGGTATAAAAATAATTTGACTGTTCTGAGATCATACTTGATCATTTTGTGTGATTTGCTCCTGGCTAGGAAAAATAATAATTTTTCAGGCCGGGGAAATTCTGATCTGCCTCATTTGGAAACGGGGGATCTTACTAAACCCGAATCTGAGTGACTCAGAAAAAAATCTTTTAAATTTTTAGAATCTATATATAAAAACAAAAATATTGTACTGATAAATATCTGTGATTATATTTATAGCAGTTGTTGCTATAAATGTTGGACCCGATAAGTTTTAATTAATAGAAAAGTGTTTAGAATATTTCTTGTAATTAAAATTAAAATGATCCAATAGGATATAGTCAAAATAAATGGTTGGACTTTTCTAACCAATGAGAATTGGTCAAGGAAAGAAGTTTAGATTTCCTTGTGGACCATTAGATTTGAAGTTTGACTTAGGAGCTTTGATCTTCACCATTGATCCAATCAATGGTGTAAAACAAATCCTACCAAAATTATCAAGTAATATTCACCATAGATAAGATTAATGGATAAGATTGGGTCAACAATAATTACTTGACTTTTATTGAGGAAACTAATTAACTTTAATTTAGTTGTCCTAATTACCTAATTAAGAAATTAAGTAAACTAACTTGATTAGGGATTAGTTGTAACTTAATCTTTAATTTAATATCCTAATTCTAATTAGAGGTGATGATGCATTTTAAATATGTATTAGATATCAGTTAAATATGTTAAACTAAATTAGTTATGTACTTGAAGGATTAAGTAAGAATGGTTAGGAGATTAAATCTAATTAATTAGCTAACCAATTAACTAGTAACTAGGCTTGAACTAATGATGAATTAAAGACTTAAACTCACCTAAAACACCATGGACGACCAAAGCAGAATTTGGAGGCCCAACAAGAGTGGCAAATTTTGGATGGTCCAAAGAATAATTTGGAGCAAATAGAAAACAATGACCACGTCCAGTGATAAATAGCAGCGGTTCAACACATTTGTAAAGCCTATATGTGATATTTGAATATTCAAATGCCATGCAAAGTCAAGCTTGTGACCAATGAGAAGAGAGTGTCCTTGTGCAATTAATGCATGGCTATTTGCTCAAGCAAAATGTCACTCACGTCATTCACAAAGAACACAACACGAAAGCATCATGGGGCAGCTGGAAGGAGTGGATAACCATGCAAATAATCTCTCCAAATATCATAAATTCATCCACGGTTGGCAGCTGTCTTATGCACTCAAAATTAGATAATTTTCCAAGTAAAATCATCCACATTTCACGTGAGATCACACAGCTTGGCAGCAGCTTACTCACTTCCTCATTATTCACTTTTTACTTCTCAAGTAATTCTTCCAATTGTCTCCCAAATATACACGGCCAGCAGCCTTCCCAAATCGTCTTCATTCTTCACTTTTCTATTTATCAAGATATAAATCTATTTCTCTCAAACACCAAGGGAAACTCACGCATCTTCCATTTTCCTTTCTTCTTCCAACCGGTCATCACCTTGAACTCACACCATCCATCCTTTTAAATACTCATCTTTTGGTTGTTTTGACTCAAAGCTTACTCTAATCATTTCTTCTTCACAAGGTCCTAAGCTTCTTCAATCTTCTTCCTAAAGAGGTAAGCTTTAAGTTAATGATTCCAAGTTTGATTTTAATTTTATTAACCATGATTTTTACATGGTTTTCAACCTTGATCCTTGTATGGTCCTTCACTAATTTTTCTTGAAAATTTTAGGGCTTGTTAGAAGATTAACAAAGTTTCAAGGTAAGGGAGGAAAGCTTACAAAGCTTGTCTTCAAGAGGTAAGAGGGAGACTCAACCTTACCACCCATGTTCTGGTAGTATGAGGATGGTTTATTCGGTGAAAAATCCCTAAGGATTTATTCACCTATTGTTTGAGGTTCTTGGACTGTATTGATTAGACTGTATTGATTGGACTGTATTGAGATGTGCTTGATTGTGTTTCTGTGTGTGGTTTGTATTTGCGATGTGACTACTTGTGTTTCGATGTCTGTACGTGTAGTATCTGTGAGATCTGATTTTATTTCGATTCTTGCCTGTATGCTATAATGCTTAAGGAACTGATAATATGTGTGTATGTGAAATATATACTGTAGCAAAACTTATACTGTAAATTTCTGTAAATTTTAAGAGAAAGGAATTTAATTGGAAATATTATGGAAATATGGGGTCATTATGTAAATATAAAGTTTTGAGGGACTATAGTGAAAATACTCTGTTTTGAGGGACAACAATGTAATTTATGTGTTTTGAAGAATGAAAATATAATTAATTTGTTTTGAGGGACAAAAATATAATTTATGTATTTTAAGGGACTATTTTACAAATATATGAGAAATACAGTAAATTTTAATATTAAATTGAATAAAACAGTAATTCTGATTCAAAACGTATGAAAAATAATCACACGATTGAAAAACGTTAAAAAATCACTACGTGATTCGAAAAGGCGACAGAATTGAGTTGCGAATGAAAATATACGAGAATATGACTACGTGATTAAATTACAGTATTACTGCTGTTAAATTATTATATGAACCTTGTACATGTGATATTAATAGAAATTGTGAATGGTGCATAGTACATGCATTGGAAAAGTCCAAAGGATTGTGTAAGGCAAGTTGCCTAGGAGAGATTACACCTCCTGAGTGGGTGCGATAAGCGTAGTGTAGGTCACTTGTTGACCTTGGGGGCATTGGGGTGCGGGTTGCCTACAATGGACGTTGGTAGCTCTTCTGCACCGTGGGTTAGACCGATGCAACACACCAATGATCCGGACCGAGACACTATCCCTAATCATGATTTGTTAAAGACCTGTCGTGCATGTGCTAGATGTGCAGAAAATGAGCACGTGGTCTGAAGCATGTTGGTGTCGACAGAACTTTTCAGTCATTCTCTCCGACTTGAGTTGTAGCTCCATGGAGTAGGATATTGAGTCAGTGTACATTACATTTACATTTGCATTCATAGATAAGATATCATTGTAATTCTTGCTTGTAGAAATTAATATATTGAATACTTGAATATTGAAAATAGCATAATCGTAATTATTCTTTTATTTCTTGTGTAATGATGATATATAAGGTTAATGGCATAACTGTAATTATAGTATGACATCTGTATGATATTTTTGGATGTGGTTATCTTCATTGCTACCATACTGGTATTGGCATAGGTGATCTCACCTCTTGTATGTATATGTTGTATCATGTTTATATGTTGTTAAGATACGGAGCCGGACGTAGAGCGAGAAGCAGAGAAAGGTCCAGATTCTGTTGAAAATCTTGAGTTTTGATGGCGGTGGAGATCCCTAGCTTTCTGGGTTACATGAGACTGACATTCATCGGAGGAGACGAGGCGTGGACTAAAGATCTTGAGAGAGAGTGTGTATATTATTTAGGAGATGTAAATATTAGACTGAGTAGGTTACAGTCAGGGAACCCTTACTTTTCAGTCACTATTTATGTACAGTTAGAATTTCCTATCTCTATCAGGCAGCATTGGGGAGCGTACTATCACACCCCTAGAGAGAGTAGTGTTGTATCATCCGCTCGGACATTTCCTCCCCGGACTTTACGTAGAGTTGGAATTCCTCCACCCGGGGAATCTGAGGAGGACCCATCTGAGGGTCCGGCTACTTCTGAGGGCTCAGCTACCTAGTTGTACTTGGGCAAAGATGTCAATGTAAATAGTGTTTAAACTTTTTGGAGTGACTAGTTTGTAATATTTATAGTATGAGAGTGTTAAAGATTTGTATATGTATAACAAGAAACTTGGATGTGTATAAATGATGTAAATTATTGTAATGATGCTGTGATGTTTTATTTTCTACTAAGTTTATTTTCTTGTAATTAAGAAGTTTTGCAACTCGTGTTTTTCCTTACAACTTACGTTATCTATATAAGGTTAATTTGGTAATTATGTAACATAAATGTGGCATCCTAAGGTGGGTGTTACATTAGTTGGTATCAGAGCCCAAGTTAGAGTCTTTTGGGTTTGTGGTTAGGTCTGTCTTGTTTAAGTTGTGTATTTCTTTGTGTTTGTTTGTCGAAAAGGAAACCATATTACTAGAAGATTGATTTCAACTATTATTTGTGTTGTCCAGTTGACTTGAGAAAGACAAAATGGCTGGACGAGGACGAGGGCGTGTTAATACTAGAACAGAATACGAGAACGCCGGCAATGAAAATCAGAATATGGCTGCAGCTATAGCAGCAATACAAAGGATTGCTGAAGTTGTTGTACAACAGAATCAGAGAGCAACTGACGATGCTCATAGCTTGTCGAATTTCAAGAAATAATCCGCCTAAGTTTCATGGAGAGTTTGATCCAGAGAAGGCTGATCTGTGGATTAAGGAATTAGAGAAGATATTTGATGGTATGGGTTGTACTGATGAGCAAAAACTTACTTTTGCGACGTTTGTGCTAGTTGGTGATGGAGAGGCCTGGTGGGAAGGAGCCCGAAGATTAATTGAAGCTGAAGGAAGAGTTGTAACATGGCAGCTCTTTAGACAGAAGTTTTTGGCAAAATATTTTCCAGCGAGCGCACAACATGCTAAGGAGATGGAATTCCTTAGTCTGTGACAAGGAGCAATGACTATGAGCGAGTACGCAGCAAGATTCGAAAGCTTGTCTAAGTTTTCAAGGTATTTTCAGATGCATCCAAATGAGGAATGGAAGTGTAGGAAATTCGAAGAGGGGTTGAGACTTGACATCAAGAGAGCTTTAGCAACGGTGGATATTGATCAGTTTCCAGTGTTGTTGGACAAGTGCCGTAAGATTGAGGAGATCGACAACCAGCGGGCAGCAAGGACTAAAAACTTTGGACCAACACGGTTCCAAAGGGGAAGAGGTAGCGGAGGTAGCGGTAGCAACCGTTATCAACAAAAGCCCTACACTAAACCAGTAGTAAGTCAGAGTCGACAACAGTCAGTTGGGGGAAGTTCAAGTGGTAGTAAGACAGCTTCAACTGGAACTTCTGCACTTAAATGTTTTAAGTGTGGGAAAGGACATCTCACTAGGGACTGTCAGCATAAGGGGGTGATCTGTTATAGATGTGGGAAGCCTGGACATTTTTCCAGAGATTGTGATCAGTTGAAGGCAGAGCCATCAGTGAGCAATGTTCATACTGCAAGGCCACAAAGGGTGGTCGAGTATATACGATGAGCGGGGAGGAAGCCGCTAAATCTGAGGACTTGATAATGGAGGAGTGTGCCATTAAAGGTAACCCTTTAACAGTATTATATGATTTGGGAGCAACACATTCTTTCATTGCATGTGATTGTGTGGAGCGTTTGGGATTGACTGTGACTACACTGCCATATGATTTGACTGTGGTTACTCCTACTGATAAACCTGTGATAACTACAAAAGTACGCTTGAATTGCCCTGTATGTGTTAGAGATAGAATCTTTCATGTGGATTTGATCTGTTTGCCTCTTTCTAAGATTAATGTAATCTTAGGAATGGATTGGTTATCCTCTAATCATATCCTGATTGACTGTTCGAGTAAGACGTTAGTTTTCCCCGAGGTTAAGGATTCTAAATTCTTAACGGCTACTCAAGTGGAAGCTTGTTTAAAGGAAGGAGACCTAGGATACTTGTTGATATCTTCTTTGGAGGTTCACTGTGAAGATGTTCTGAAGTCTATCTTTGTAGTGAATGAATTTCCTAAAGTGTTTCCTGAAGATATACCGGGATTACCGCTGGAAAGGGAGATTGAATTCTCTATTGATTTGGTACCTGGAGCTGGACCTATATCTATGGCACCTTATAGAATGTCACCAGTAGAGTTGGCCGAACTGAAGAAGCAATTGGAAGATTTGTTGGAAAAGCAATTAGGGAGACCAAGTGTATCACCCTGGGGAGCTCCAGTGTTGTTGGTAAAAAAGAAGGATGGGACTTCTCGGCTGTGTGTGGACTATCGGCAGCTGAACAAGATTACAATCAAGAATAAATATCCCCTACCGAGGATTGATGATCTGTTGGATCAATTGCGAGGAGCCACCATATTTTCTAAGATTGACTTACGTTCTGGTTATCACCAGATACGTGTAAAGGTGGAGGATATTCCGAAGACTGCGTTCCGGACTCGATACAGGCATTATGAGTACCAAGTGATGCCTTTTGGTGTGACTAATGCACCTGCAATATTTATGGACTTCATGAACAGACTTTTCCGTTTATACTTGGATAAGTTTATTGTTGTCTTTATTGATGACATCTTGATTTATTCTCGAAGTCAGGAGGAACATGTTGAACACCTCAGAGTGGTTCTCCAGATTTTGAAGGAAAATAAACTATATGCCAAGTTGTCCAAGTGTGAATTTTGGTTGAGCGAAGTACAATTCTTGGGGCATGTCATATCGGCAGATGGAATTGAGGTTGATGCTTCTAAAGTGGAGACAGTTGTTGAATGGGAAAGACCGAAGACTGTATCGGAGATCCGTAGTTTCATCGGATTGGCCGGTTACTATCGACGATTCATAGAAGGGTTTTCAAAGATTGCAGGACCACTTACCCAACTTACACGAAAGAATCAACCATTTGTGTGGACTGATGCATGTGAAGAAAGTTTTTAGGAGTTGAAATGAAGACTGACTACTTCACCAGTGTTGATTCTACCTGATCCGAACGAACCTTTCGAGGTGTACTGTGATGCTTCTTATCAAGGATTGGGTTGTGTACTTATGCAGAACCATAAAGTTGGGGCATATACGTCGAGGTAATTGAAAGTGCATGAGAGGAATTATCCGACTCATGACTTAGAGCTAGCAGCAGTGGTGTTTGCATTGAAGGTATGGAGACATTTTCTCTATGGGGCAATGTTCACTGTATTTAGTGACTATAAAAGTTTGAAGTATCTGTTCGACCAGAAAGAGTTGAACATGAGACAGAGGCGTTGGCTCGAGTTTCTGAAAGATTATGACTTTCAGTTACAATATCATCTTGGAAAGGCGAACGTCGTAGCGGATGCTTTGAGTAGAAAATCGCTTAATGCTTCTATTATGATGATGAAGGAGAAGGAGTTGATAGAAGAATTTTGGGATATGCGATTATCTGTGAAGTTGACACCGGGGAAGATGTGTTTGAATATGATCAACATTTCGAATGATCTGATGGATAAAATACGAGAAGGGCAAAATAGTGATCAATATCTGCAAGAAGCAAAGGAAGCAAGAAGTCAGGGGCAGAATTGGAATTCAGCGAAGGTGTTGATGGAATTTTGAAGTTCAGAGGGAGAGTTTGCGTACCAAATGATCCAGAACTTAGGAGATCGATTTTGAATGAAGCTCATAGAAGTAAGTTGAGTATGCATCCAGGAGCCACGAAGATGTACCAAGATTTGAAGCAGCTGTATTGGTGGCAAGGAATGAAGAGGGATGTCGCAGAATATGTATCATCCTGTTTGACTTGTCAGAAGGCCAAGGTGGAACATCAACGGCCATCAGGAATGTTGCAACCTTTGCCTATTCCTGAATGGAAATGGGATGACATAGCAATGGATCTCGTCACAGGACTACCAAGAACTCAGAAGGGTCACGACTCTATATGGGTAATTATTGATCGACTTACAAAGTCGGCGCATTTTCTACGGATTAATATTAGGTACTCAATGGAGAAGTTGGCCCAGATATACATCAATGAAATTGTTAGACTTCATGGTATACCATCCAGTATAATTTCTAATCGAGATCCACGATTCACATCAAGATTTTGGACTAGTCTACAAGAAGCGATGGGGACAAATCTACATTTGAGTTCTGCTTACCATCCACAAATTGATGGTCAGTCAGAAAGAACAATTCAGTCGTTGGAGGACTTGTTGAGGGCTTGTGTTTTAGAGCAAACTGGTGGTTGGGATGAATTTCTGCCATTGATAGAGTTCACCTACAACAATAGTTTCCATTCGAGTATAGGGATGGCACCCTATGAAGCCTTATATGGGAGAAGATGTAGGACACCATTGTGTTGGTACCAGGATGGTGAAAGCACTGTAATAGGACCTGATTTGGTGCAGCAGACAACTGAAAAGGTAAAGATGATCCAAGACAAGATGAGGACAGCTCAGACGCGGCAAAAGAACTATACAGATAAAAGGCGAAGACCACTGGAATTCGAAGAAGGTGACCATGTATTTTTACGTGTGACGCCTATGACTGGAGTTGGACGAGTCATCAAGTCGAGGAAGCTTACACCCAAGTTTATCGGACCGTATCAGATACTTTGTCGGATAGGTCCGGTAGCTTATCAAATCGCGCTGCCGCCATTTTTATCAAATCTTCATAATGTATTTCACGTATCATAACTACGGAAATATATTCCAGATCCGACTCACATTATCGAACCAGACGCTGTACAACTAAAGGAGAACTTGACCTATGAAACAGTTCCAGTCAAGACTGAAGACCAAAGGATAAAGCAGCTTCGAGGAAAGGACATTGCATTAGTTAAAGTAGTTTGGAACGACGTAAGTGGTGAAGCCACATGGGAATTGGAAGAAAAGATTAGAGAGCAGTATCCGTTTTTTTGTTAAATGTATGTCAAGTTTCGAGGACGAAACTTTATTTTAGAGGGGGAGAGTTGTAACACCCCAAATTCTGACTATATGAATGATAATAGTAGAATTACACTGTTTTGGTATTTTCTTTGTGGTATAAAAATAATTTGACTGTTCTGAGATCATACTTGATCATTTTGTGTGATTTGCTCCTGGCTAGGAAAAATAATAATTTTTCAGGCCGGGGAAATTCTGATCTGCCTCATTTGGAAACGGGGGATCTTACTAAACCCGAATCTGAGTGACTCAGAAAAGAATCTTTTAAATTTTTAGAATCTATCTATAAAAACAAAAATATTGTACTGATAAATATCTGTGATTATATTTATAGCAGTTGTTGCTATGAATGTTGGACCCGATAAGTTTTAATTAATAGAAAAGTTTTTAGAATATTTCTTGTAATTAAAATTAAAATGATCCAATAGGATATAGTCAAAATAAATGGTTGGACTTTTCTAACCAATGAGAATTGGTCAAGGAAAGAAGTTTAGATTTCCTTGTGGACCATTAGATTTGAAGTTTGACTTAGGAGCTTTAATCTTCACCATTGATCCAATCAATGGTGTAAAACAAATCCTACCAAAATTATCAAGTAATATTCACCATAGATAAGATTAATGGATAAGATTGGGTCAACAATAATTACTTGACTTTTATTGAGGAAACTAATTAACTTTAATTTAGTTGTCCTAATTACCTAATTAAGAAATTAAGTAAACTAACTTGATTAGGGATTAGTTGTAACTTAATCTTTAATTTAATATCCTAATTCTAATTAGAGGTGATGATGCATACTAAATATGTATTAGATATCAGTTAAATATGTTAAACTAAATTAGTTATGTACTTGAAGGATTAAGTAAGAATGGTTAGGAGATTAAATCCAATTAATTAGCTAACCAATTAACTAGTAACTAGGCTTGAACTAATGATGAATTAAAGACTTAAACTCACCTAAAACACCATGGACCAGCAAGCAGAATTTGGAGGCCCAACAAAGAAGAGAATTTTGGATGGTCCAAAGAATAATTTGGAGTAGCGAAACAATGTACCACGTCCAAGAAATAGCAAAGACGGTTCAAAGCACATTTGTAAAGCCTATATGTGATATTTGAATATTCAAATGCCATGCAAAGTCAAGCTTGTGACCAATGAGAAGAGAGTGTCCTTGTGCAATTAATGCATGGCTATTTGCTCAAGCAAAATGTCACTCACGTCATTCACAAAGAACACAACACGACAGCAGCTTATGGGGCAGCTGGAAGGAGTGGATAACCATGCAAATAATCTCCAAATATCACAAATTCATCCACGGTTGGCAGCTGTCTTATGCACTCAAAATTAGATAATTTTCCAAGTAAAATCATCCACATTTCACGTGAGATCACACGGCTTGGCAAAGCGGCTTTACTCACTTCCTCATTATTCACTTTTTACTTCTCAAGTAATTCTTCCAATTGTCTCCCAAATATACACGGCCAGCCCTTCCCAAAATCATCTTCATTCTTCACTTTTCTATTTATCAAGATATAAATCTATTTCTCTCAAACACCAAGGAAACTCACGCATCTTCCATTTTCCTTTCTTCTTCCAACCGGTCATCACCTTGAACTCACACCATCCATCCTTTTAAACACTCATCTTTTGGTTGTTTTGACTCAAAGCTTACTCTAATCATTTCTTCTTCACAAGGTCCTAAGCTTCTTCAATCTTCTTCCTAAAGAGGTAAGCTTTAAGTTAATGATTCCAAGTTTGATTTTAATTTTATTAACCATGATTTTTCCATGGTTTTCAATCTTGATCCTTGTATGGTCCTTCACTAATTTTTCTTGAAAATTTTAGGGCTTGTTAGAAGATTAACAAAGTTTCAAGGCAAGGGAGGAAAGCTTACAAAGCCTGTCTTCAAGAGGTAAGAGGGAGACTCAACATTACCACCCATGTTCTGGTAGTATGAGGATGGTTTATTCGGTGAAAAATCCCTAAGGATTTATTCACCTATTGTTTGAGGTTCTTGGACTGTATTGATTGGACTGTATTGATTGACTGTATTGAGATGTGCTTGATTGTGTTTCTATGTTTGGATTGTATTTGGGATGTGACTGCTTGTGTTTCTATGTCTGTACGTGTAGTATCTGTGAGATCTGATTTTATTTCGATTCTTGCTTGTATGCTATAATGCTTAAGGAACTGATAATATGTGTGTATGTGAAATATATACTGTAGCAAAACTTATACTGTAAATTTCTGTAAATTTTATGAGAAAGGAATTTAATTGGAAATATTATGGAAATATGGGGTCATTATGTAAATATAAAGTTTTGAGGGACTATAGTGAAAATACTCTATTTTGAGGGACAACAATGTAATTTATGTGTTTTGAAGAATGAAAATATAATTAATTTTTTTAGGGACAAAAATGTAATTTATGTATTTTAAGGGACTATTTTGCAAATATATGAGAAATACAGTAAATTTTAATATTAAATTGAATAAAACAATAATTCTGATTCAAAACGTCAGAAAAATAATCACGCGATTGAAAAATGTTAAAAAATCACTACGTGATTCGAAAAGGCGATAGAATTGAGTCGCGAATGAAAATATACGAGAATATGACTACGTGATTAAATTACAGTATTACTGCTATTAAATTATTATATGAACCTTGTACATGTGATATTAATAGAAATTGTGAATGGTGCATAGTATATGCATTGGAAAAGTCCAAAGGACTGTGTAAGGCAAGTTGCCTAGGAGAGATTACACCTCCTGAGTGGGTGCGATAAGCGTAGTGTAGGTCACTTGTTGACCATGGGGGCATTGGGGTGCGGGTTGCCTACAATGGACAGTTGGTAGCTCTTCTGTACCGTGGGTTAGACCGATGCAACACACCAATTATCCGGACCGAGACACTATCCCTAATCATGATTTGTTAAAGACTGTCGTGCATGTGCTAGATGTGCAGAAAATTAGCACGTGGTCTGAAGCATGTTGGTGCCGACAGATCTTTTCAGTCATTCTCTCCGACTTGAGTTGTAGCTTCATGGAGTAGGATATTGACTCAGTGTACATTACATTTACATTTGCATTCATAGATGAGATATCATTGTAATTCTTGCTTGTAGAAATTAATATATTGAATACTTGAATATTGAAAATAGCATAATCGTAATTATTCTTTTATTTCTTGTGTAATGATGATATATAAGGTTAATGGCATAATGTGATTATAGTATGACATCTGTATGATATTTTTGGATGTGGTTATCTTCATTGCTACCATATTGGTATTGGCATAGGTGATCTCACCTCTTGTATATATATGTTGTATCATGTTTATATGTTGTTAAGATATGGAGCCGGACGTAGAGCGAGAAGCAGAGAAAGGTCCAGATTCTGTTGAAAATCTTGAGTTTTGATGGTGGTGGAGATCCCTAGCTTTCTGGGTTACATGAGACTGACATTCATCGGAGGAGACGAGGCGTGGACTGAAGATCTTGAGAGAGAGTGTGTATATTATTTAGGAGATGTAAATATTAGACTGAGTAGGTTACAGTCAGGGAACCCTTACTTTTCAGTCACTATTTATGTACAGTTAGAATTTCCTATCTCTATCAGGCAGCATTGGGGAGCATACTATCGCACCCCTAGAGAGAGTAGTGTTGTATCGTCCGCTCGGACATTTCCTCCCCGGACTTTACGTAGAGTTGGAATTCCTCCACCCGGGAAATCTGAGGAGGACCCATCTGAGGGTCCGGCTACTTCTGAGGGCTCAGCTGCCTAGTTGTACTTGGGCAAAGATGTCAATGTAAATAGTGTTTAAACTTTTTGGAGTGACTAGTTTATAATATTTATAGTATGAGAGTGTTAAAGATTTGTATATGTATAACAAGAAACTTGGATGTGTATAAATGATGTAAATTATTGTAATGATGCTGTGATGTTTTATTTTCTGCTAAGTTTATTTTCTTGTAATTAAGAAATTTTGCAACTCGTGTTTTTCCTTACCACTTACGTTATCTATATAAGGTTAATTTGGTAATTATGTAACATAAATGTGGCATCCTAAGGTGGGTGTTACATACATCAATGAAATTTTCAGACTTCATGGTGTACCATCCAGTATTATATCTGATCGAGATCTGAGATTTACGTCAAGATTCTGGAATAGTTTGCAAGAGGCGATGAGAACAAAGCTACGTTTGAGTTCTGCTTACTATCCACAAACAGATGGTCAGTCAGAAAGAACGATTCAGTCATTAGAGGACTTGTTGAGAGCTTGTGTTCTAGAGCAAACTGGTTGTTGGGATGAATTTCTACAGTTGATAGAGTTCACCTACAACAATAGTTTCCATTCGAGCATAGGGATGGCACCCTATGAGGCATTATATGGGAGAAGATGCAGGACACAGTTGTGTTGGTACCATGATGGTGAAAGTACTTTGGTAGGACCAGAATTCGTGCAGCAGACTACTGAGAAAGTGAAGATGATCCAAGATAAGATGAGGACAACTCAGATGCGACAAAAGAGCTATGCTGATAAAAGACGAAGACTGCTTGAATTTGAAGAAGGTGACCATGTATTTCTACGTGTGACACCTATGACTGGACCTGGACGAGTAATCAAGTCGAGGAAGCTCACTCTGAAGTTTATTAGACCGTATCAGATACTTCGTCAGGTAGGTCCGGTAGCTTATCAGATTGCACTACCACCGTTCTTATCAAATCTTCATAATGTATTTCACGTATCATAACTACGAAAATATATTTCTGATCTAACTCATGTCATCGAACCAGACACCGTTCAACTAAAGGAGAATTTAACCTATGAGACATTTCCAGTCAAGATTGAAGATCGAAGGATTAAGCAACTTCGAGGAAAGGAGATCGCATTGGTTAAAGTGGTATGGAACGATGTAAGTGGTGAAGCCACATGGGAGTTGGAAGAGAAGATAAGAGAGCAGTATCTATTTTTATTTTGAATATGTGTCAAGTTTTGAGGACGAAACTTAATTTTAGAGAGGGAGAGTTGTAACACCTCAAATTCTGACTATGTTAATAGTAATAGTAGAATTACACTATTTTATATTTTCTGTGTGTTATAAAAATAGTTTGACTGTTCTGAGATCATTTTTTATCATTTTGTGTGATTTGCTTCGAGTCAAGAAAATAATAATTTTCTTAACCGAAAAAATCTTATTTTAATTAATTGGAGCTGGGGGATCTTACTAAACCCAATTGATTGATATATATATTAATATTTTAATTTTTAGGATTTATATGTGCAATAAAATAATTTTATATTATTATAATATTATTTTATATGATAGTGCCTATTGTCTTAAAAACAGTAGAAATCTGCTTCAAAATGATCATGGAACTGAAAAAGTTTGTGGGACCCGCGTTTAGAGTAGCAGTCAACAATTCTGACTGGACCAAATTCTAAACTAATAGGAACAAGTCAAAATAGGTGGCTTGAAAATTCTAACCAATAAGAATTAGTCAATTAAAGAAGTATAGACTTCATTAAGGACCATTGGATGAAAAACATGATTTAGATGCTTTTGATCATAACCGTTGATCCGATCAATGGTGTAAAATGAATCCTGATAAAACCTCTAAGTAATATCCACCGTAGATGAGATCAATGGATAGGAAACCAAGTTGATTCCAATGGCTAAGATGAAGTCAACAATAGTGGCTTGACTTTGCTTGGTAACTAATTAAACCTAATTTGGTTAATCTAATGGCCTAATTAACAAGCTAAGTAAACTAATCTAATTGTTAATTAGTTATAATTTAATTCTTAATTAAATATCCTAATTTTAATTAGAGACTATGATATATGCCATAATATGTCTAATTAATCAATTATGTAATTGGAATGTTAATTAAGATTGATTAGGAAACCTAACCTAATTAATTAACTAATTAATTAGCAAGTAATTAGACATTAATTGAAAACAAATTAGACCCCTAATTCCACTTGAAGCCCATAGCCAAGAGGCCTTGTTCCACCATGTTCTCCATTATTCTTGAACCATTCAAATAACCATGCAAGTCAAGTTAATGACATAGGTCATGTGCCATGCAATTGGATATTTTAATTTCATGCAAATTCCTTCAAACTCTTAAAGACTCACATGGCAGCCCACTCCCAAATTGCTATCAATATTTACTTTTCTCTCTCACCAAAAAGCTTTCATCTTATTCTCTCAAAAATTCCAAGAACACAGAATATTTTCCTTCCTTTTTCCTTCCTTGTGGTTCGGCCCTAACACCTATATCCACTATCCATCATCTATAATTTTCACTCTCATCATTTCCTAAAGCTAGACAACCTTCTAAACACTTTCCATTTAGGATGTTTTCCCAAAATCTCACTCTAAGTGCTTCCAAATCCCACTTCTATCTTACTTCCCTAGAGGTAAATTTGTGATTCTTTGATTTTAATTCAAGTTTGTGATTTTCTAAACCATGTTTGTTCCATGGTTTATCATTATTAAGCTTTGTATGTGATTTTACTAATTGTTTTAGAATTGTTAGGAATTGTTTGTGGCTTGTACGAAATCAAGGAGAAGGAGAAGAGCTTGAAGGACTTGTCTTCAAGAGGTAAGAGGGAGATTTTACCTCACCAACCAAGTTTTGGTGGTGTGGGGATGGTTTTGTTCGGTGGAAAACCCATAAAGGTTTATTCACCTATTGTTTGATGCTCCTTGATTGTGTTTGTGATGTGTATGATTTTGTTTCTATGCTTGCATGTGTGATAATATGCTTAAACCTTTGATATTATGAGTGTATGTATAATTATGAAAGCATGAGGATGTGTATATAATTTAGGATGTGAACAATATGATTAAACGATTGTATGAATGCTCCAAAGAGCACTGAGGCTCACGGCTATACTAGGGATTAGAGGACCAAAGTCCTGAAATTGGTGGATTCAAATGAGAATGAAGGATTTAAATGAAAAAGAAATGAGTATGAACAAGTTTGAGCATAGCAAAGTAAAATGATTTTTATGTGAAGCAAAGAAAAGAAATAACAATTTTTGGGAAACAATACAATTACTAATTTTTAGAGGGGTTATAGCACAAATTTTTATAAAAGAGGGACTAAATTATAAATATTATGTAAATAAGGGGCCATTGTATAAATACTTATTTTTAGAGGGATCATATTGTAAATATTATTTTTAGAGGGGTCATTTTATAAATATTTTATAAAAGAAGGACTATTTCATAAATATAAATTTTATGAGGGACTATTCGTAAATATGAATTTTATGAGAGACTATTTCATAAATATGAATTTTATGAGGGACTATTGAAAAAATATTATTTAATTAAGGACTTTAATGTAAATATTAAGTTTTGAGGGACTATTATGCAAATATGAAAAAATAAAGTGAATTTTTAGTATTAAATGAGAAAAATAGTATTTTTGGATTTAAAACACATGAAAAATATTTACACGATTGAGAAACGTGGAAAAATCACTACGCGATTTTGAAAGGGCAACCGAATTGAGCTGCGATTAAGAAAATGCGAAAATATGACTACGTTAAAATACAGTAATAATACTGTTAGATTATTGACTGGACCCCGAATATGTGATATGAATTGGAAATATGAATAGTGCATAGTACATGCATTAGAAAGGTCCGATGGACTGTATGAGGCTAGCTGCCTAGGAGAAACTACACCTCTTGAGTGGGTGCGATATGCGTAGTGTAAGTCACTAGTTGACCTTGGGGACATTGGGGTGCAGATTGCCTACAATGGGCAGTTGGTAGCTCTTCTGTGCCATAGGTTAGACCGACGCAACACACCAATGATCCTAACCGAGACACTATCCTTAATCAAGATCTAATAAAGATTGTCATGTATATGCTAGATGTGCAAGATTGAGCACGTGGTCCGAGGCATGTTGGTACCGATAAATCTTTTCAATCACTCTCTCTAACCTAAGTTTTAGCTCCATGGAGTAGGAAATTGAGTCTGTGTGCATACATATAGTCATTGAGGGCATTATTGTAGTTCTTGTTTATGATAATTAATTTATTGAATATTTTGATTATTGGTGGTGACAGGATTGTAATCATTGTATATTATATGTGATAATAATGATGTTAGTGGCATAACTGTAATTATGGTATGATAATTGTATAAAATATTGTATGTGTTTATCTTCATTGCTACCATACTGGTAATGGCATAGGTGATCTCACCTCTTTGTATGTCTGTTCTGTATATATTTATATTTTTAAAGACGTTGAGCAAGAAATTGACCAAGAAGGCGGAGAGGAGCAGATTCCCGTTGAGGATGCTGAGTTTTGAGACGATGGAGTTGCCTAGTTTCCTTGGCTACATGAGGCTGACATTCATTGAAGGATCTGAGGCACAGACCGTTGATTTAGAGAAAGAGAGTATTTACTATATGGGAGGCCTAAATATTAGATTGAGTAGGCAACATTTAGGACACCCTTACTTTTATGTTAATATTTTTGTACGATTAGAGTTCCCGATATCTATTAGGCAGTATTGGGGAGCTTACTATCGTACTCCCAGTGCGATTAGTATTGTGTTGTCTGCTCGGACACCTGTCCGTAGGACTACACATCATGATGAATTCCTATATGCTGAGGAATCTGAGGAGAACCCGTCTGAGGGTTCTACTGTCTAGTAGGACTTGGGCCGTATAATAGTTTCAATTAAGGTTTAAAGTTTAAATGTTTTGAAAGTCTAGTTTGTAACTATTTAAGTATGACAATACTAAAGGCTTGTATGTATATATGTGATGTAAATTATTTGTGACAAAGTTGTTATGTTTTTATTTTCTGCTAAGTTATCTTATTATCATAAAGAAATTTTATAACTCATATTTATATTACAAGTACGATTTCTAATGAAGGGGTAATTTGGTAATTAAGCAACACAAAGTGTGGCATCCTAAGGAGGGTGTTACAACGTAGATATTTTGCTGAGATATTTTCCCATTAGATATTTATTCCTAGATATTTATCCTTAGATATTTACTAGGTGAGTCATCATAGAATTTTCTAGAACAATTGAGTCAGCAGCTGAGTCATCAAGAGAAGCTTCTGGAATGTGTGACTCATCGTGACAAGTCACTGGGTGAGTCAGCATCCCACATCCTTCTAGAATATGGCGAGTCACCATTTTAGAATATAGCAAGTCATCGCTTCTAAAAAAGAATGACAAGACAAGCTTAAAATATTTTGAAAGAGCAAGTAGTCAAATTGGATTTGTCTTCTAACTTGAGTAGTCAATTTGAATTTCTCATCTTCAAGTTGAGTATCCAATTTGCCTTCTTCCTGCTTACCATTGGTTCATCGCTTTGACCCATCGCCATCAAGATATTTTCTAACAGATTTTACCCATTGGATAATAGCTACTGCTATTATTACCCAATGAATAATAGAAAACTCAAATACAAAAACTCTCTATCAACTGTTCTCAGTTTTGGGTTTAGTACGATCCCCCGATCCCGCCTTGATAGTCTGAAACTTTCTAGTCCAGAAAAAAAAATTTATTTTTTCGGGTCCGCCTCAAATACACATACAACTTAATATAATATTAAAATAATCACAAACTCAAAAAAATCCATAAAAATTCTAAAAAATCTTAAAAATTATTAAACTCATATATTTTCAAAAAAATAAAATTCAGGCATATATTTAAAAAATAATATTAAAATAATCAAAATAATATTTAAATATTCAAAATAATTAAAAATTCCTATAAAT
The DNA here is from genome assembly GCA_029884595.1 of Ormosia semicastrata. NCBI lineage: Eukaryota > Viridiplantae > Streptophyta > Magnoliopsida > Fabales > Fabaceae > Ormosia > Ormosia semicastrata. The sequence continues at coordinate 46,507,028 of JAQQTO010000053.1, read as the reverse complement.
TCACAAAAACTCATAAAATATTATAAAACTTATTTATTTCAAGAAAAACAAAAAATCGAGGTGTTACAATTTGACTTTTGTGTTCTTCATGAAAGTTGTAGATATGGATCTTAACTTTCACATGACACCAGTTTCAGTCCAAAAGCTCTTCTATATATCAAGATATGGTCTGATGAGTATGCATAGGTGTTAAGACCATTTGTGTACTGCAAGTGCACAGATCATTCAAGTAATACAAATACAGAGCAAGAGATCGTTCCCATAATACAGATGAGTACGCATAGGTCAAGCTATCAGGTTCAAATTCTAGATCTTGCTTTAACTCCAATTTAAATTATCAAAACATGTGATCTGGATCTTGAGGTCTTCATGAAAGTTGTAGAGAATTGTCTTAACTTTCCAACAAGATCAGAATCACATCAATTAGATATTTATAACTCAAATTGTAACTAGTTTACTGAAAAAACCAAGTGAGAAGATTATACAATGAATAAAATATATTGCTATCAATGTGGCTCTTGCTATCAAGTGAATAGTTGTTAGAGAATTATCTTAACTTTCCAACAAGACCAAAACCACATCAATCAGATGATTGCAACTCAAATTGTAGTCAATTTACTTAAGAATGCAATCACCCAAATTAATGACAATTCAAGCAATAATTTCTTCAATGATCTAATTAAGCTCAATTTCATAAAATGTGACAAAATTAACTTTATTAAGCCAAATTGAACCTTAAGAAACCAAGTGAGAGGATATAAAATGAATAAATTATATTACTATCAAATTCCCCCACACTTGACTTTTGCACTCCAGGGAAAACACATAAGACCTATACTAGGGAACAAAGAAAAACGACACACACTCAAAAGCTAAAAACTCTAAAAGACTCAATGTTTCAAGACAAACAACCAAAGATTCATGGGATCAAAGCATTAATGAGGTAACATTTCTTCACATCTCAAACCAATAAGTAAAGAAACTTTAGTTGAAAAGAATGAATCAAAAATGATAAATCCTCACAAGATTCACTCTCAATCCCCCAAGTGTTTAAAATGGTAGGCGTTTCACTCAATTCAACCCATGAAAATTTCACTACCATAAGCTTGCTTATCTTCTACCTCTCCACTACTCAGAACACATGTGCACACAAATCATGATGACTTTATTCAATGTTGTAATGGGGTCAAGGTAAAGGAGGCGGTAATGTGGATATGACAAGTTATATACCAAAGAGAATAAAAGAGCATGAGAGCTGAGTTCAATTAACAAGCATGAAAGTTCATCCCAACTCCACCTAATACAAATTCCTTTTACATATTCTTTTCCTTTCCTTTATTGCCTTGTTGGCCCTTCTTTACACATTTTTTTTTATTTTTTTCTTTGAAGAAGAAGAAAAACATAATATATACATTTTTTTTAATTAAACATTTTTTTCACCAACCATTCTGCACATACACCCCTACACTTATTCAAGAACTTATCCAATGAAAAAACTAATGTTCTCTTATTTCCTAAAGCCAGGTAAGAACATGATTTTTCATTTAAGGCACAAAATGAGTCTGAAACAAAGAATAGTCAAATAAGCTCAAAGGGGTTAAACAAGGGGAAATAGGCCATTTCCAATGCCTTATATTCACAGGAATTAGAGAATTTCCAAGAAGCCATATAAGTACTTGATATCATATTGAGATAATATGCTGCTAAGCAAGGCTGCCTATTTGTGTGCCAATCATTCTTGGCTATTTGGTTAAAGTAGCTATTACAAGAAAAATGTCTCAATCATATTTATGCATGCATGTGAAAATGTAGTCTCAAAAAGAATCAAAGCATTTCTAGAGTAACAATTCTATGAGTGAAAATCACACAAGAAAGAAGAGAATGGTACAAATGTTCAATCCATTCATCAATAGGCTCAAAATCTCACAAGGCATAATTCTATCATTATCAATCCATCAATTTAACATGCATAACAAAGCATACGAAATTTAAGAAAGAAGATAATTTATTCAATCATGGTATGATCCTTGAATTTGAATTGCTATGTCTACACAAAATAGTTACTACCCTAACTAAGATGCGTCTCAAGAGTAAAATTACCTTTAGAGCAAAATTTACTCTTTACTTTGCCATCGTTAACTGGTTTTACTGTGAGTAAGTTTCTGACAATCATATCAATAAACATACTCTCTAACTAAGATGCGTCTCAAGAGTAAAATTTACTCCTTACTCTATCATCCTTAACTGGTTCAGTAAGTTACTGACAATCATATCATACTTCCTATATTTTTTTCTATTTTTTTTTTTTGCACATGACTATCCTTCCCCCCAACTAGATCACAATATTGTCCTCAATGTCAAAACATAGATAGGAAAAGAATAGAAGATAGTACCTATTGTTGCAATTACGGAAAAGAGAAACCATACACAAATTTAAACAGAAACAAAGTACGATGAATAAAACCAAAGGTAAAGGAAAGTTATAGATGAAGTGTTGGATCACATTCATGTTCCTTGCTGCCTCCCTTGTTGCTGCCTTCTGACCAATCTATCTGAGTTATTACTGGTTCAGGTTCATAAACAAAAACTTATAATTTATCAATTAATTCATCAACAATAGAAGCGGAGATAAGAAGTTGTCTTGCCGAAGGTGTGATAAAGTTCTGTTCCATAGCATGGTCAACAAAAGATAAAAAATTATCAAAGAAATTATTAACATTCAACAAACCTATGGGTTTATGGTGGATGTTCAGTTGGGCCCAAGAGATAATTTGAAAAACTTCTTCCAAAGTATCAAAACCACCCGGTAAGGCAATGAATGCATTAGAGTTTTCAACCATTGTCATTATTTGTCCATGCATAGATGATACTTGAAGTTTGGGCCCAATTGTCTTTCCAATAATGTTCCTTCGAGTTAAAGGTTCAGGAATGATACCTAAAACTTGACCACCTCTTAGATGTGTAGAAAGTGATACAGCCCCTATTAACTCAATGCTACCTCCCCCATATACTACACGAATGTCCCTTGTAGTAAGTGTTGTACTAACAATGCTTGTTGCGTTTACAAACTCTAAACCCTTCCCATAACTTATCCCACAAAATATACAGATACTAGTAAATCTACGAACCGAAGAAGAAGTTCCCTCCATTTCTATACTCACACTCCCTTTGAATGATTATGAGTTGGAGGAAAGTAAAGAAAATGGAGTGTTTAAATAGGGAAGAGAATGGAAAAAGTAATGATAGCTCCTATATGGGTAGGTTGGATATTGTCAGAAAAGTTTGAAATTAAGAACTTTTTTTTAAAATAAAAATACTTTCACACAACGAGAATTAGCATAAAAACCTATGTCCTCAAGCTAATTAGGACGACTCTCAACGATAAGTTGGTTCTAAGACTATAATACCCCCCAAAGAGCCTTCCGAACAAATGGGGTAAGGATCCATGCACAAAGATTTCATGGACTAAATACCAAGTTACTAACAACCTGATGAAAGGTGAGTGTACTCACTTGAGAATGGGATGGAGGTAGTCTGCTCTTTCGGCTTTGTGCCAAAGCATCGTTGACTAATATTAGACCCATTCAAGACCAGCGCAACATAGGGCTCCCAAAAGGGACAAGTGGCCATAATGCGACTGGCTGCCTCACATGTGGGATACAATCTACCTACTTTATTTTTCAATGAAGAAGGCTGGATCAGGATGAGTGCATTTTCCCATTCACGTTTTGTCTTTAACAAAGCCAAACCCAAGATATGTACATACTCTATTGTTTAAATAAATAAAAAGGACAAGACAATATATACATGTTGTTGTGAGTGTGACCCACCTCTTCCTTTGGTTTTACGTCCAGTAACGACTTAAACGCCTTCTATGAGTCGAGGATAAGCTTCCTATCTAATTTTCTTATAAATTGGTAAATAGGGTCTTTTTGAGTCAAATTCCCAAGACCGTAATGTTCTTGTTCGTCCTTGAAGAGATTCCACAAGTTAAGAAGTTCACACTGCATATATCCACAAGAATGCGTCTCAAGAGTTAATAAGATATTATCTAATGACTCCTTACTCATTCTATTCTTAATGAAGAAAATTTTATTTTCTCTATTTGTGAAAACCATCCCCTAAGAACGACATTGCTTGTTACAATTCCATCGTGCACATTTGTGACAAACTTATAACCTTTTTGCTCTTCTCCTTTTAAAATATGAACTTCAACCGAGACCTGTCATGTAAGAGTCAAATGAAATTGAAGATTCACCTGCTAGATGGACTTTTGCTTTGTTTATCCAACGTACATCTTCCGACATGCCCTTATGCATTAATAGTCTCAGTCTTTTATATCTAGCTTTGTAAATTTTTGTTAGAGCATTTTTAGGAAGAAAAGGAAAATGATTTCCTAAATTTGAGAGAATGACATCTATTTTAAAGGAGAATGAATCAGTTATTATGGGAAACTAAAAAATAAACTGACTTGAGAGCCATGGAGTACTGTTATTTGCCACTTAATCGGGGTGATAAAGAACTATAAAAATAAAGCCACAAAATTAAAATAAATTCTACTCATAACATAGATTAGAAAGGGAGATGAATTCTACCTCAATAACTTGGTTTTCCAGAAATGGTTTGAGTTTTTGTCCATTGGCCTTTAAAACATTACCATTCCTAGGATTCTCAATGTCTATTGCCCCATAAGGATACACATGTTTGACAATAAAAGGACCAGTCGACCTAGATCTCAATTTTCCAGGGAATAAGAGAAAATGAGAATTATAAAGCAGAACTTTTTGACCAATTTCAAAAGATTTTCTCAAAATTGACTTGTCATGAAAAACTTTTGTTCTATCTTTATAAATTTTTAAATTTTCATATGCATCATTTCTCAATTCTTCAAGTTCATTTAATTGCAATTTGCGTATTCTGTAAGTATCATCAAGATTGAAATTGAAATCTTTAATGGCTCAAAATGCTTTATGCTCCAGTTCTACAGGCAAATGATAAGGTTTTTCATAGACTAACCGATAGGGTGACATGCCTAAAGATGTTTTGAAAGTAGTACGGTAAGCCCAAAGTGCATCATTTAGTCTTAAAAACCAATCTTTATGATTTGGGTTAACTATTTTTCCTAAAATTTGTGTAATCTCCCTATTTGCTAATTCTACTTGTCCAATTGTTTGAGAGTAATAAGGGGTGGGAATTTTATGGGTAATGCAATATTTCTTCATCAAAGATTCAAATGGTTTATTACGAAAATGTGTTCCCTCATCACTGATCATAGCTCGAGAGATTCCAAATCGACTCAAGACATTTTCTTTTAAAAATTTAAGAATAGTTTTATGGTCATTGTGTCGACATGAAATCATCTCAATCTATTTTGAGACACAATCAATTGCAACCAAAATATACACAAATCCAAATGATGATGGAAATAGACCCATGAAGTCAATTCTCCAATAATAAAAAATTTCAATGACAAGGATAGGATTCAGAGGCATCATATTTCTTTTAGAAATAGACCCCACTTTTTGACAATTTTCACAACTTTTGCAAAAGATATAGTTGTCCTTAAATAAATTGGGCCAATAAAATCCACATTGTAATATTTTCGCAGTTGTTTTCTTTGAAGCAAAGTGACCTCCACATGCTTCTGAATGATAAAATTTAATGACAATACCTACCTCATTGTCGAGCACACATCTTCGAAAGATTTGATCAGGACAATATTTGAACAAATATGGGTGATCCTAATAAAATTTTTTCACCTCAATCAAAAACTTTTTTTTTTGTCTTGGTGCGTCCATTGAGGTGACATCTTACTTGTTACAATAAAGTTGACTATGTTAGCAAACCAAGGCATAGAATTGACAGAAAATAACAATTCATCAAGAAAAGAATCATTGATAGGTGTGTTATCAAAAGATGAGCCTGTTGTAAGTCTGGACAAATGATCTGCAACAATATTTTCAGCTCCTTTCTTGTCTTTTATTGTGATGTTGAATTCTTGAAGCAACAAGATCCACCGTATCGACCTAGGTTTGGCATCCTGCTTAGAAATTAAATATCTAACGGCAGCATGATCAGTGATAACAACAATAGAAGAACCAATTAAATAATCTCAAAATTTGTCTAATACAAAAATTACAGCAAGTAGTTCTTTTTCAGTAGTGGTGTATTTCATTTGTACACTATTTAAAGTTCTACTTGCGTAAAAAATTACATGAGGCTTACCTTCCTTTCTTTGGCCTAAAATAGCACTAACAACAAAATCACTAGCATCACACATCAACTCAAAAGGCGAAAATCAGTCAGAGGATTGCATGATAGGAGCAAATGTCAAAAGACTAATTAATTTTTCAAAAGATTTTTGATATTCTTGAGTCCAATCAAATGGTGCATCGTTTGTCAGATGATTACATAATGGTCTAGATATGGCACTAAAGTCCTTAATGAATCTTCTGTAAAATCCTGCATGTCCTAAAAAAGAACAAACTTCTCTGACTATTTTTGGGGAAGACAAATGAGCAATTAATTCAATTTTAGCCTTATCAACTACAATTCCTTTAGATGATATCACATTACCTAACACGATTCCTGAGGTAACTATGTAATGACATTTTTCCAAGTTTAACACAAATCCTTTTTTTTTCGCATCTTTTAAGAATTTTTTCCAAATTAACAAGACAGTTTTCAAAATAATTTCCAAAAACTGTTCGATCATCAATAAAGACTTCTAAATAATGCTCAATCATATCACTGAAAATACTTAACATGCATATTTGGAAAGTTGCCAGAGCATTACAAAGGTCGAAAAACATTCTTCTATATGCAAAAGTGCCAAAGGGGCACGTAAAAGTGGTCCTTTCTTGATCCTCTAATGCATTTGGTATTTGATTTTACCCCGAATAACCATCAAGAAAATAATAGTAGGGATGTCCTATTACTCTTTCCAGAATTTGATCAAGAAATGGCAAGGGGAAATGATCTTTCATAGTGGTTGCATTCAATTTTCTAAAATCAATACACATACGCCAACTAGATGAGAATCGGGTAGGTATTAATTCACCTTTTTCATTTTCAACCACTGTTATTCCAGATTTCTTAGGCACAACTTGTGTAGGGCTTACCCATTGGCTATCAGAGATGGGGTAGAGAATTCCAACATCAAGTAATTTAAGAACTCCAGCTCTAACTACCTCTTTCATGTGTGGATTTAATCTTCTTTGAGGTTGTTGAGATGTTTTAGCATTATCCTCTAAATATATTCTATGTGTACAAATTAACGGATTAATGTCTTTTATATCCTTTAATGTCCATCCAATTGTACTTTTATGCCTTTTAAGTACTTCTAACAACATACCTTCTTGTTCCTTGGTAAATGATAAGGAAATTATCACTGGGAAGCTTTGTTCTTCTCCCAAAAATGTGTACTTCAACCCAGCAAGTAATAACTTTAGTTTCAGTGTGGGTACTTTTTCATGAGTATCATCATTCATGGGTTTTAGATCTTCGAATGTTGGCTTCCATCCTTTGTATTCCATTATCTGTGTACAATCAAACAAAGAGCATATTTCAGAAATATCATCATCTAATTGAGCACATGAATCAAATGAATTAATTAAATAAACTTTTAATAGGTCAAAAGAACTCCCTTTCTAAAGATGATCATCTATAATGGCCTCAATCCCATCAATTTTCTCATTTTCGTCATAAACTTCTTGTGGTTGCTTGCACATGTTAAAAACATTAAGCTCCAGTGTCATGTTTCCAAATGTTAGCTTCATCAATCTATTTTTTCAATTTATCAAAGCATTAGATGTTGCTAAAAATGGGTGACCTAAAATAACAAGAATTGACTTATAACTATTTACCAAAGGTTCAGTTTCGAAGATAGTAAAATCCATAGGGAATATGAATTTATTAACTTGTACCAACACATCTTCCACTATTCCTTTTGGAATTTTAATTAATCTATCGGTAAGTAGAAGAGTTATAGAAGTTGGTTTTAACTCACCTAGGTTGAGTTACTGATAAACTGAATATGGAAACAAATTAACACTAGCACCAAGATTAAGTAAAGCTTGTTCAATTTTATGTTCTCCAATAATGCATGAAATTGTAGGACAACTAGGGTCTTTATGTTTCAAAACATTATTGCTTTGAATAATGGAGCTTACCTATTCAGCCAAAAACGCATTCTTTTTCACATTTAATTTCCTTTTAATAGTGCATAAGTCTTTCAAAAATTTGGCATAATAAGGAATCTGTTTGATAGCATCTAACAATAGAATATTGACTTTCACTTGCTTAAAAATTTCATAAATTTTAGTGTGGAGGTTCAATTTCTTTGGTTTGTTTAATGCTTGAGGAAATGGGGGTGGAGGTGAAAGTTTGGTCTCATTCTAGATAGATGGCAAAGTTTGGTCTCATTCTAGATAGATGGCTTATCAACCTCTTCCTTATCTTGGGGAATTGACTCATCATCTCTCTCACAAGGTTCAGGAACTTATTTTTCAATAACTTTTCCGTTCTTAAGAGTTATCACTAACTTGACTTGATCTATTTGTTAGTTTTCTGAACTACCCTCATTTAGACTGTACTGACCATTGGAATTCAGTTGAGGTTGAGAAGGAAATTTTCCTTTCTCGTGAATGGTGAGAACAAAAGTAAGTTTGACTAGGGTATCTTTTATGTCATTCATAGTTTGAGTGTTTTGGTTATTAATGACCTCTTACTTTTCTATGAATGCATGAAGTGTTCCTTCAAGGTTTTTCCTATATGGTGGGACATAAGGTACATATCCTTAAGAATTCTAAAAGTCTTATTGTGCCTGAAGAGGTGGTGGTTGCATAAATTATGCCTGTTTATTTGTCCTCCAGCTAAAGTTTGGGTGATTTCTCCATCTCGGATTGTATGAATCTAAAAAAGAAGAAGTGAATGACTTGTTAAAATTGTTCATTGCATTTACTTGCTCTTATACAACTTTTTTAAAAACAGGAATTTTTTGACATTCATTTGTTGAGTGTCCTAATTCATTACAAATGCCACAAATTTCTTCATTTTGCACAGATTTGATTCCTTTCACTTTCCCTGATTCCATGGCTTCAATCTTTCTAGCCAAAATGGCGTACCTAGCATTTAGATCTTTTTCTTGAATAAGATGATATTTTCCTTTACTAGTATTTGCAAGGTTATATCTAATTGAATTTTTAGAAGGATTAGTATCATGCCAAGATTGAGAATTTTCAGCTAAATGGTTCAAATAATCTAAAGCATCTTCAGGTTCTTTATCAAGAAACTCGTCATTGCACATTGTTTCCACAAATTATTTGGTTTCAAGTGTTAAACCATCATAAAAGAAGCTTATAGTGTGCCATTTTTCAAAACCATGATGTGGGCAAGAATTTGACAAATCTTTAAAACGTTCCTAACATTGAAAATATGCTTCATTTGAATTTTGAGAAAATTTTTGGATTTGTCTTTTCAAAGCATTGGTTTTATGTGTTAGAAATTTTTTTTTAAAAAACTCACCGTACATTTCTTGTCATGTGCTAATTGATCTTGGTTTCAAAGCGTTAAGCTAAGTTTTTGCTTTATCTTTCAAGAAAAAGGAAACAATTTAAGCCTAACAATTTCTTCAGTGTAAGTTTGATCAATAAAAGCAATACATACTTCCTCAAATTCTTTCAGATGTAAATATGAGCTTTCAGATTCTAAACCATGGAACTTAGGAAGTAAAGAAATCATACCCGACTTTAAATCTAAAGTTGTTAGCATTAAGTGGAAAGGTAAAACATGATAAACTAGAATTTTGAGCTGGTTGCAAATATTCACGTATGGTTTGTAATGGTTGAATTTCATGTTCATCATGTACACTTTCATTTTCAGCCATTATGTCAATTGTGTGTGACTGTGATTCAAAAAAATCAATATATAATGTACCAAGATTAATTTTAACCAAACGACCAGAATTTAAATCACAATACAAATTAAGCATAAATAAGTGACTTAAAATAAAATAAAAAATGTACAAGCTGATGGTATAAATTTGCCATTAAATATTAACAAGGATGTGGTATAAACCAGCTACCAAATAAATATTAACAAGTAGTAAGTTAGTAAACTGCTAAAGTAAAAAGTTAGTAAGAGAGTTAGATAGTTAGTAATAAAGTACAGAAAGTAAAATATAGAACGTAAAGTACAGAAAGTAAAATACAGAAAGTAAAGTGTAGAAAGTAAAGTACAAAATATAAATTTAAAACATGAAAACCAGAGAATCGGCAAACAGATTTTTTGCTCCTGCGAGAAAGAAGAGAAGAAGAAAGATTATTTTATTAATGATTGAAAATTACAAAGGGAGAAAGGAGAGTTTCTCACACTAAATTAGAATGTTAATAAGCAAGAAAATTAAAAGTTAGTAACTTAAAGGAGTATAAAAAAAATATACCAGATGATGAAGTTTACTTAAAAAAAGAAATCCTCAATAAATTGAAACTTCAAATCAAGTCTTTGGTAACGGCACCAAAAACTTGATGCGGATTATAAGTTACAAACCCAAGAGCAAGTTGTTATTAATAAAATATTGGGAGTCTGAGGTCGATCCACAAGGAATTGATGAAGAAATAATCTTTGAGGTAAGGAGAAGATTTGTCACAATACTATAAAGGTGATAAAAGTTGTTCACAGATGAAAAAGATTTGCTTGAGTTAGGAGATCCACTCTTGGTAATAAATTAAAAATAAAATTATTTCTTTTTATAACTCAATTGAAATCACACATAATGGAGGTTTCAATCAAAAAATACAACATTCAAAGTTCAATTAAGATTATATATGCAATCATATCATGGTTTCATTAATTATCCACCAACACTTGTAAATGGTCTCAAGCATCCACTGTGCCAATGTCTTGTCTACAATGAATCAAGTTCTTCATTATACAAGAAGGGTTTCTAAATTGATTGGAAACAACATACAACACATATAATGATCACTTAAAAATATATCATTTAAGCACAAGAAAGAAATTAATTTAACCTCAACTTATTACCAAAAGCGTCACCCTTTCACCCAAGCAAAATGAAAATTAGTTACTTATGAATTAAGAAGAAAGAAAGAAAGAAAGAAAGAAGAAGATGATGATAAACATAACTTCAATTTAGAACAAAAGAAAACTACACAAAGGAAACAATTAGCATACAAGCATGATCTTAATCTCTAAGCTAACCCCCCTAAATGATCAGTCATTGCTCCCTTTTATAGAGCTAGAGGAGTACAAAATGACAATAGAGTTGTTTGATGATGAGTACAAAATGCCAAAGGAGTTGTTTGATGATGATAAATGAGTGAAAAATTATAAAGATTCTTGTCTCTGAAATGTTTCAGTTCTGAGCTCATGGCATGTGTCATTCCTTGGGCAAGTGGTCTTCACAAGATTGTAGAGAATTGTCTTAGATTTCCAAAGCCGCCAGTTTCATCCCAAAAGACCACCTACAGCCCCAGATATGACCCAATAACTACACAGTGTTTAGGCTCAACTACAGCTCCTCTATTTTGACTTCCAAGCCTAATATGACCTTCACAAAATCTGATCTGACTTTTGTGTTCTTCAAAAAAGTTGTAGATATGGATCTTAACTTTCACATGGCACTAGCTTCAGTCCAAAACCTCTTCTATATCTCAAGATATTGTCTAATGAGTACGCATAGGTGTTAAGACCATTTGTGTACTACAAGTACACAAATCATTCAAGTAATACAGATACATAGTAAGAGATCGTTCCCACAAGGATAAAGGCTTCCATAGCTAAGTATCAACCAATAGCTTAACTAACTCTATTCAAGAACATAAAAATAAAGAAAATGTAATAAAACTAATCTAAAGACATAAAAGTGATAAATGAAAGTAAACATATGGTTTAGAGATATAGGGAATCCTTTTTCACCTCCTATTTCATACTAATGACATGTAATCCTTACAAGCAACATCAATGAATCGTTAAGTTAGCTTAAGAATTTGATTTAGTTAAAAGCCTATATCTAGGTCAATTAACTATAGTTTCATTTACCTAATTCACTATGTTTCCATGAGAATTAGTGCAAACTCCACTCATGAACGATCTATTCTCAATCACACACTATACATGGCTAAAAGGTATATTTCTATTCAGTTAGAAAATTAAAGTATCCAAGCCAATTAAACTCATCGAACATACATCAACCATATGTATGATCTAAAACTCAAATTTCTATGTCTAGGTTCATCAGATTTCATCAAATGAATCAAAAGTTGATCAAACCTCCAAAGGCATTAAGATTTATATGATTAAACATAACTAAACATCAATATATACTCAAAAGATTACAAAATCATTAATATTCATAAAAAGATCCAAAGTAAAACCTAAATATAGCTCAGCTAATCATTGAACACGAAATTTACAACCAAAAACCATGCTCAAAAGATAAGGAAGAGAAGGAAAAGCATAGGGAGAAAGAAGGAAACTCTTAGATATCATCATTGAAGCTTAAATCATCTTCCCTAAGGAAGATGACCTGCATCCTTGCCTCCTTAGACTCCATCAGCCTCCAATGTAACACCCTCCTTAGGGCATCATATTTATGTTACTTAAATACACAATTACCCCTTCATTTGAAATCGTGCTTTGTAATGTAAATACGAGTTGTAAAATTTCTTAATAACAATAAGATAAACTTAGCGAAAAATAAAAACATTACAACATCATCACAAATAATTTACATCATATATATACATACAAGTCTCAGTACTGTTATACTTAAATATTTACAAACAAGACTTTCAAAATATTTAAACTTTAACTTAAACTAACATACTTCCTAAGTACTACTAGACAGTAGAACCCTCAGATGGGTCCTCCTCAGAAGATAGGAATCTGACTTGATGCGAAGTCCTACGGACAGGTGTCCACGCAGAAGACACTACACTAATCTCACTAGGAGTACGGTAGTAAGTTCCCCACTACTGCCTAATGGATAGTGGAAACTCTAGGTGTACATAAATATTCATACTAAAATAAGGGTGTCCAAGATGTAATCTACTCAAAACAATATTTAAATCTCCCATATAGTAAATACGCTCTCTATCCAAATCAACGTGCCATGCCTCCGATCCTCCATGAAACGTCAATCTCATATACCCAAGGAAACAAGGCATCTCCATCATCTTAAAACTTAGCTTCCTCTATAGGAATCTGCTCCTCTCCGCCTTCTCTATCAACCTCTTGCTCAACGTCTTTACAAATATAAATACAATACAGAATAGGCATACAAAGAGGCGAGATCACCTATGCCAATACCAGTATGGTAGCAATGAAGATAAATATATACAATATCTCATACAGCTATCATACCATAATTATAGTTATGCCATCAATATTATTTATCATCACAACACATGTAATATACAATAATTACAATCATGCCATTATCAATAACCAAATATTCAACAAATCAATTATCATAAACAACAATTACGATAATGCCCTCTATAACCATGCAAATGCACATAGACTCAATTTCCTACTCCATGGAGCTAAAAACTCAAGTCGGAGAGAGTGATCGAAAAGATTTGTCGGTACCAACATGCCTCAGACCACGTGCTCAATTTTGAACATTTAGCATATACATGACAGTCTTTATCAGATTTTGATTAAGAATAGTGTCTCGGTTAGGATCATTGGTGTGTTGCGTCGATCTAACCCACGGTATAAAAGAGCTACCAACTGCCCATTGTAGGCAACCCACACCCCAATGCCCCCAAGGTCAACGAGTGACTTACACTACGCGTATCACACCCACTCAGGAGGTGTAGTCTCTCCTAGACAATTAGCCTTATACAGTCCATTGGACTTTTCCAATGCATGTACTATGCACCGTTCACAGTTCCAATTTATTATCTCATATACAGGGTCTACTCAATAACCTAACAGTATTATTACTGTATTTTCATCTCACAATCATATTTTCACATTTTCTCAATTGCGCAACAATTCTGTCACATTTTCAAATTGCGTAGAGATTTTTCAATGTTTCTCAATCGCGTAAATATTTTTCATACATTTTAAATCAAAAATACAACTTTTCTCATTTAACACCAAAATTTGACTTTATTTTTCATATTTGCATAATAGTCCCTCAAAAACATAATATTTATATTATAGTCCTTATTTAAATAATATTTTTACAATAGTCCCTCATAAATATAATATTTATGAAATAGTCCCTCTTTTATAAAATATTTATAATATGACCCCTCTTTTACAATAGTCCCCATTTGACTAATTCCTATTAGTTTAGAAAAGTCCAACCATCGATTTGGACTGGTTCCTATTAGTTCATTCTAATATAGGTTACAGAAAATATTCTAAGCACATTTTCTGTCAATTAAAATATATCAGGTCAAATAAATTATAGCAGAAGCTGCTATAAATAGAATAGCAAATATTTATCAGTGAAATATTTTTTTCACAGAAAAATCCTAAAAATTAAAATATTATTTTCTTTGTCTCTCAGATTGAGGTTTAGTAAGATCTCCCGTCTCCGAATAATTCAAATAAGATTTTTCCCAGCTTGAAAATTATTATTTTCCTGACCCAGAGCAAATCACACAAAACAATCAAAAACAGTATCGGAACAGTCAAATTATTTTTATATTGCACAGAAAACACAAAATAGTGTAATTCTGTCAGTTTTGTAACATAGTCTAAAACTTGGGGTGTTACATCCAAAACCATAACCCTAGCCACAGCTTCTCTAAACTAATGAAAACTCTTTTCCTAAAATCTAATAAAAGCTATTTATAGGCGCAGAAAAATAGGGGATGTCGAGGCGCGTATACTATTTGGTCACCAATGCTTGAGGCGTCCACTTCTTAGCGTCGCGGCGCCCTGGCCTTGGGTATTTTCTACTGATGCAGGGGAACCATAACGTCGTGGCGTTCAATTGCCCACGTCGCGGCGTTGCCTGCTAAGATGCAAATTTGGCTTCCTCTTCTAATTTTGACTTAAATGCTCCACATATCAACTTGTTTGGAGTCCTTCCGATAATATAAAAATCACCAAATCAATAACAATTACAAATTCACTCAATCACTTATCAAATAAGCACAATTTGCTCAATATCACAGAGGAAGGTATTCAAATCAGAATATATCAAATATTAGCTTAAAACCTTCCAAATATGTATTATTCACAAGCACTAAGCACTCTTTAAAGCACAGAGATAGGGCACATATAACTACATTTCATGAAGTTATCACACTCCCAAACCTAAATTTTGTTTGTCCTCAGGCAAAACAAAGTAGGACTAAGTAAACAGCTTAACAATTCAAATCAACTTTCATTCAGCAAATATCAAATTTCAATCTTTCTTTTCTTTTTAAACCAAAACTAGTGTATAATGATTGTAGCAGTCCTTAAAAAGCGCAAATACCCCAAAATCAGCTTTACATATACACAATCCTTAGCATGCAAATAATCAAATTTCCTTTCATGCAAATCACATATACCACAAACATGCAAGATAAACTTATCCTAATCAAATCATACTCATCCAGATAAATTTATAAGCATACATGCATATGAATCATAAAATCCATAAGATTGATTCTAAACTTTCTCTCCACTAATGTAAATCACACAAAATTGAGGATCAAGAGGAACTTTCACAGCTTGTAATGTTAGGCTAATGGATTGGGCGAAAGAATTGAACTGGAAAGGATACAATACAAACATTGAGAAATATAAACATGTTATTTCAAGTCATGAGCCTATAACTGATATTAGCAGGGTATTCAATAGTGAATGCAGAAAACTCGCCAGAACCATTTAATGCTTTTCACACTTTACTTTTCTTAAGCCTTACTTTTGCTTTTTCATTTTTTTTCTTTTCATTTTTTTTCATTTTGCAAAGCAATCATTTTTCTTAGACTACATCTAGTTCCTTCAGGCTCATTTTATATTGAATATTCATTAACACCCCTAATCATAAGACTCACTTCAAGAAATAACGTATCATGTAGTCAACAAACAATAATGGTAGAAAGAAAATGCAATGCTTTCATATGCATTAGAATGGTTAACAGGTTAACGATCATAATGGTTATGAAAAACATATAAGGCCAATATATATAAGCTTCAAAAGAGACCCATGGATATAATCATTCAGGGTAAGCTTGAAAAGCTCAATCGGTCCAAACAATGCCCTAATCATTTTCTCAATAATGCACAACCTAGGATTTCGCTTCAAGAGAGTTCAAAAACAATTTGTAGAATAATCAAAACTCTACATGTACATCCATAAACATTCTCTAGATATGCATTCTTATCATTTTCAAAGTTACACTTGCATCTAAGTGAAATGTAAATCATACATAAAAAGTAACTAAATTATTTCACATACTTTAAGATCACATAAGGATTCACTCAAAAGGAGGCAAATAGCAACCTTTCATATCATGAAACAACCATTACAACACCAACATTTTTGCAATATATCATGCATTCAAATAGATTCAACTTTTTCATCAAGCATGCATAACATCATTTGCATAATATTAAAAATTGAAATTTCTTTTTCAAACCCATTAGTATTAGCCAAAGAAATAGAAAATCATGAAAACGTGATGGCTATCACAACTGCATCAAGAAAATATCATCACATGCATTCAAATAGATTATTATAATCAAAGCACATAATGATACTCCCCCAAACCTAAGTGAGACAAAGTCCTCACTTTCATTGGCACATTGGGTACCTAAACTTTCTAATTTATGCACATTGTTAGTCTGAGCATACTAAAATAAAAAATAACATGAAAAATAAAGCAAATATGTAAAAAATAGAGCACAACGCTACGACATTAATCTGCCAACATCACGATGTTAAGCTCGTCTGTAGAATTCTACAACAAAATCTCACGGGCTCCGTGACATGAAGTGTACAACGTCGCAATGTGAGAGATCAGATAACAAAATTTAGCAGCAAACACAATTTTGCTACTAGAATTGGCTCAAAGTGGTCTCCAGCAGCAGCAAAACTTGTTCAAAAAGCTAAATTACTAAAAACATAACACAAACATAATATAACACAAAATCAACATATTAAATTATTTAATACCTAAAACATACTTAAAACATAAAAACAATTAAAATCATAAAACTAACATATTAACATACTACATATATAAGTACTAACATAATTAAGACTAAAATTTAACAAACAAAAGCTAACACAATTAAGACATAAAAACTAACAAAAAGTTGTATACTACTATATTAACATACTAACATATATTACTTATGAACATATTAACAAAAACAACATACTAACATAATTAACATAAACATATTAACATATAAAATCCAACTTACTACCTATTTATGCAAAAAGTAAAGACAAGAATTTAACATAAACTTGGGGTTCCTCCTAAGAAGGGCCAAGTTTAAAGTCGTGGCAGGACTTTAGCACCAAAATGGATTGTGTGGATGAGTAGTCTTCTTGAACTTGATTCGAAGGTTTTCCTTTCTAGGAGTCACGAATTCTTTGAAGGGCCTCATATGAGTAGGATCATCCAACTTCTTTATTGACCCTAAAGCAATAACATAAAGAGAACTCGAATTAAAACAAACTATATACAACTTGAATTAGAACTAACTAAACTCATTGTTGATATTAGCCACATAGAATTAAACCACATCCTCGGAAACAGCGCCAAAAACTTGTTAAGACCATTTATGTACTACGAGTGCACAGATCATTCAAGTAATACAAATATAGAGTAAGAGATCGTTCCCACGAGGATAAAGGCTTCCATAGCGAAGTATCAACTAATAGCTTAATTAACTCTATTCAAGAACATAAAAAATAGAGAAAATATAATAAAACTAATCTAAAGACATAAAAGCGATAAATGAAAGTAAAGATAAGGTTTAGAGATCTAGGGAATCCTTTTTCATCTCTTATTTCATACTAATGACATGCAATCCTTACAAGCAACATCAATGAATTGTTAAGTTAGCTTGAGAATATGATTTAGTTAAAAGCCTATGTCTAGGTCAATCAACCATAGTTTCATTTACCTAGTTCATTATGTTTCCATGAGAACTAGTGCAAACTCTACTCATGAATGATCTATTCTAAATCACACACTATACATGGCTAAAAAGTATATTTCTATCTAGTTAACGAATTAACATATCCAAGCTAATTGAACTCATCAAACATGCATAAACTATATGTATGATCTAAAACCTAAATTCCTTTGTCTAGATTCATCATATTTCATCAAATCAATCAAAAGTTGATCAAACCTTCAAAAACATTAAGATCCATATAATTAAACATAGCTAAACATCAATATATACTCAAAAGATTACAAAATCATTAATATTCATAGAAAGATCCAAAGTAAACCCTAAATACAGCTCATCTAATCATTGAACACGGAATTTACAATCAAAAACTATGCTTAAAAAAAAAGGAAGAGAAAGAAAAGCATAGGGAGAAGGAAGGAAACTCTTAGATATCAACATTGAAGCTTAAATCATCTTCCTTAAGGAAGATGACCTCCATCCTTGCCTCCTTATGTAACACCCCAAATTTCCTATATCTTAAATAGTAATTTTGACAGTTAACAGAATTTTACTATTGAGTAATTTTTCGATACTGTAAAATTATTTTGATTATTCCATCAGCGTATTTGATCATTTTGAGTGATTTACTCCGTGTCAGGAAAATAAAAATTTTTGGGCCGGGGAAAACTTTACGTAATTTAATTTTACCATTAGGTAATTATTTTACGTAATCTGATTTGATATTTGTGCATTTTCTAATTTTTATGATTTTATAGATGATTATGAAATTTTTGATTGCATGTGGGCCTCGGTGGTCCTAGGTGGGCCCAGGTGACCTTACGTGGGCCCAAGTGGGTCCCACAAAGTGAAAAATTTTCTACGTATAGAAAAATTTGTACTGTTTAGACGGAGACAGGGGATCTTACTAAACCTAAATCTGGAAACAGTTTTAGAAATTTTATTTTGTACTGTATTTAATTATTGGGCGATAAAAATACAGTAAATATATTCTTTCGTTGGATTTTTAGTAGATAAAAATAGAAATTATATTGTTTAAGTCAACACTAGTGGTTTGGATATCTACCATTGATTTAATTAACGGTTAAGAAATAAATTTAATAAAGAAGCATTGTATAATCACCATTGATTTAATCAATGGTATGAGAATAAACTTAATTAGGCAAGCTTCAATATCAACCGTAGATTTAATCAACGGTGTAAAATTAATTATATAAAGTGGCCATTTACAACCATTGGATTTAGAGTTGATCAAGGGTGGAGATTTGGTCTTAAAAAGTGACAAAGACTATTTATGACCATTAGATGAAGAATTAATCAAGGGTGGAGATTTGGTCTTAAAAAGTAGCAAAGACTAATTATGACCCTTGGATTAAAAGTAAGAAGAAGCAATCTTGACCCTTTATTTTGGAGACACATCTAATGGCTAGAATTTAAAGGAGAAGGATCTAATGGCTTAGATTTAGTCTTCTAAATCAAAAGTCTACCTAAATCCTAACCATTGAATTAATCAATGGCTAGAAATGCTTCAAATAATGGCCTAATTAACAAGCCAAGTAAACTAAATTAAATGTTAAATTGTTATAATCTAATTCTTAATTAGATATCCTAATTTTAATTAGAGATTATAATATATGAAATAATATGTCTAATTAATTAGTTATGTAATTATAAAATTTAAGATTGATTAGGAAACTTAATCTAATAAATTAACTAATCAATTTGTAAGTAATTATGACAACTTTGGGGTGCATGATGAAGGAGGGGACGGTTGGAGAAGCAAGAAAGAAGAAGAGACATTTCGAGACATGTTGGAGTAGCCTTTTTAGGCCAAAGAAAAAGATGACAAAGTGGAAGACTTTTGCATGCATGTGATAGCCTTCAATTATGCTAAACAAATTTCTATCTCTCCATTCTTTCACTCCTACGGTTACCCACTTCAATTCAGCCCTCTATTTTGATTTTTTATCACACTTAGTAACACAAAGACCATTCTCTCTCTTCTCTCTCTTCCAATTGTTCAAGAACACCAAGAACAAATACAAAGAACACCATTTTCTCTATTCTTTGAGCTATTCGGTCACCACCCATAGAACCACTTCCAATCTTTCATAATTTTATCTAGCTACATATCTTGAATCCTTTCATCAATTCAAAATACTTTCATGTTGGAGACTTTCTCTAAATCATTCATCTTCATGGACTTTCTTTAAGAACAAAGTTATGGGGTTTTTGAGGTGAAGTATAAGAAGACTTTATTTCTTCTCTTCTTTTTCATGATCTAAACCATGTTTGATCCATGGTTCCTCTTAATCAAGCTTAGTATACTAATTTCTATGTATTTTGTTTTGAATTTGAGAAGCCCTTGGTGTTGAAGGACTTGGAAAGAGAAGCAAAATCAATAAGCTTTGAGGATCTTCAAGAGGTAAGAGGGAGATCCATCTCACCAACCAATTATGGTGGTGGGAGATGGTTTTATATTTTATGAATTGTGAATTCATGTGAGAATTCCAATCCATGGTCATGTAATAATTAATTGTGTGTTTATGAGCTTTGCTTTATTTTCTTGTGCTTTGATTATTTTTGTCTATGCTTAATATGCTTTGCATGATTTTATGGCTTTGATAGTATACTTATAATATGCATGATGAGTATATGGCATGTTTGTGATATTTATGATGAAATATATATATATGTATGCCATGATGTGTGGATGGAAATAAAATTGATCTTGGTTCTAATAGCCAAGGAAGAGCTACGATTTTGATGCCCTTGATTTGGGTCAATGTTGAAATTTTTCAAGAACAAGAAAATTAAATTTTGATCCCTAGAACAATGAGAATTTCGGCCAAGACACCTCAAAATAGGTGTTTACAAATTAATATGTTTATGGAAGAATAAAATTGGATTGATTTGAGGAGTATGGAAAATGAACTAAAGGTTTGTTTTTTTTTAAGAAAACATGAACACAAATTTTAGAATGAAATTTTATTGATTTATTTTGTGTAGAAACAAGAATGGAATTTATTTAAGTTAGAAGAAAAATATTTCATGGTTCCAATGGCCATCTATAAAGGTTTTGATAATTTAGAAAAATGTTTCGATGCTATGAAATACAAGAACTTTCAAATAATGATTTTTGAAAAGGGAATTAAGTGTTATAAATTAGGTGAAGTGGAATTTTCATAAAAAGAAGATTGAAAGTATTGAACTTCAAATTAATTTAAAAAGAATCAATTTTTAGAAGTGATTTAGAAATATAAAAGAAAATGTTTGTAACTTAAATTTACTCACGAAGAATTTATTTGAGTTTTGAAAAACATTAGGAAATTTAAAGTTAAGAAACAATAATTAAAACAACTCAATATGATTTTGTAGGACTAGATCAATAAAAAGTGATTTTGAGAAAATATATATTAAGGAAAAGATTTTTGACTAAGAATGAAAAAGGATTTGCAAAGAAAGTAAAAATGAATTTGAACAAATGGGTTTGTTATATGACCAATCGGTACTTTGGTTTTGAAAATAAAACTTTAATAGTTTTGTTTGTGTAAAACCATATCAATTTAAAAGAAAAAAAATGTTTTGATAATTTTTCAAATAGTAATGCCTAGATTTTGATGAAACAAAGTAATTTTTCAAGTGGAAATATAATTGATTTAATACAAGAAATTTGAAAAGGGAATCAGAGTATTTTACTCACTTGAAAAATTAAGTTTTGTAAATGAAAATGTTTTCAAACTTCAATTTATTTTGAAGTAGGTTAATTTGGAAATGATTTGGGAAAAATGGAGAATATAATGGTATTTTGAGAATTTACTCAAGTATAACTTATTTTCAAGTTTTGAAGTACGTTTGGAAATTTTAAGATTTGAAACATTGATTTATATCAATGGAAAGGTAATTTTGTGGATTATATTTGAAAAAGAATTTCTTGAGTAAAGAAACGTGGAAAAAGATTTTCTTGAGTAAGAAAATGTGAAAAATGAAGTACAAAGTCATAATATTTTGAGAAAGGATGAAATGGAATTTTTGAAGGTTAAGAAATATTTTTCGTAATAGAATTGTGGTGAAAAATGATTTACGTATCTTAAAAATGATTTAGAATATAGTAAAATATTCCTACGCGATTTGAAATATGTTAAAATATTTCTACATGATTTGAATTACGTTTAAATATTTTATGTAAGTTTAAATATTTTACGTGATTGTAAAATATTGAAAAATATTTTACGTATCTTTAAAATGATTTAGAATACGTTAAAATATTTCTACACAATTTGAACTACTGTTGAAAAATTACTATGTGATTTAAAAGTAATAGAATATTTTTACGGTATTGTGAAAATATAACAGAAACGTTTCAGAATTTTGAAAATGTAACAGAAGTGTTACGATATTTTGAAAATGTAAATGAAACATTTTGGAATTGTGAAAACATAATGAAAATGTTGCGCAATCTTGTGAAAATACGGCGAAAGTGTTTTATAACTATGAAAACATGATAACATGATTTTGTGTTGAAAATACAATATAATTACTTGTTTAACCAATGTATGGACACTGTATGATGAGAGTGACGTGTTTTGCCTATGATTGGTATTTGGTGCATTTTATATGCATTGGAAAGAGATGCCCGTATTTGGATTTGGTGCATTATACATGCATTGAAAAGATTTGGCCCGTTGGGGTTAGACTTGCACTGATAAATTCGTGCATTGTATAAAAGATAGCTAATAGCTATTATGGCCCTTGTGGTTGAAGAGGGAATGAGAATTGATAGTGAGGTCAATGATGGATCTTGGGGCGTCGAGTCGCGGCGGTCGACCAGTGGACAGCTGGCGAGTACCCTGTGCCACTTGGCGATGCAGTCCGTTGCAACGTATTGACGATACCCGACAAGAACACGATTCTTTTCAACGACTGGGAGATTGTCTTTGGGCTAAGGCTGACAATTAACCAGAGCATTCTTCTCGAAATTGTGAAAACCTCCATGGAGTCATTTTTGATAAAATGAGTCTTTGTATATATGCATAAATCTGAGCATTTATATCTGTGTGATATATTAATTGGGAAATATTGGTTATTGGTTATGACAATTGTTTTGAGTAATTGGATGATGATTGAACTGATAAATGATTAGATGATGATAGTTGATTAATGCTGATAGCATGATTATGGTATGATCTATCTGTATGATATAGCTATTTGTGTTATCTCTGTGCTGCCATGTTGGTATTGATGTAGGTGATCTCACCTCTTTGTTATATTATTTTGTTGTGTCTATACTGTTAAAATCAAATAATAGAAGGATCGAGTTGTCTTAGACATAACGGGCGATGGATACTCTGAGATTGGTGATAACAATAAGGAGTGGACATTCAGGACTCGAAGGTGTGCAGTGTTGACAAAGGAACAGATGTCTGATGCATCAAGATGGACAGAAAAAGGAATAAGTATGTTAAAGTTTCACGTTAACGTTGTACCGTGCTATTAAGTAGGACCCATCATGGGGTTTGCTACTGTCAAAAAAATAATAATAAGTTTCTTAATTTTATATTTCTCTTTAAATTGTGATATTAATTAGTGTCAATATTGCATAATGAATAGTTGAAATATGATTTTCAATATTACCTAATATTTTCAGTAAATTTACGTTTCAGTAAAGAAGAAATTTTGAAACCCATCTTTTATAACTCAAACTTTGTGTAAACTTATTTTCAGATTATGAGTCGGGAGTCAGAAATGTGATGCCCTAGCTAGGGTGTTACATTAGTTGGTATCAGAGCTAGGGTGTTACACCTTAGGCTCCCTCAACCTCCAAAACCGTAACCCTAGGCGCAGCTTCTCCAAACTAACAAAAACTTTTTTTCCTAAAATATAATAAAAGCTATTTGTAAGCTTAAAAAAATAGGGGACGGCGTGGTGCCGACATGCCAACATTGTGGCGTATATACTATTAGGTCACTAACGCCTGAGGCGTTCACTTCTCAGCGTCGCGGCGCCTTGGCCTAGGGTATTTTCTACTGATGCAGGGGAACCACAACGCCATGGCGTTCAATTGCCAACATCGCGGCGTTGCTTGCTAAGATGCAAATTTGCCTTCCTCTTCCAATTTTGACTCAAATGCTCCACATATCAACTTGTTTGGAGCCCTTCCTATAATAGAGAAATCACCAAATCAATAACAATTACAAATTCACTCAATCACTTATCAAATAAGCACAATTTGCATAATATCACATAAGAAGGTATCCAAATCAGAATATGTCAAATATTAGCTTAAAACCTTCCAAATATACATTATTCACAAGAACTAAGCATTCTTTAAAGCACAGAGATAGGGCACATATAACTATATTTCATGAAGTTATCAATAGGTCAAGCTGTCAGGTTCAAAATTCTGGATCTTGCTTCAACTCCAATTTAAATTATCAAAACATGTAATTTGGATCTTGAGGTCTTCATGAAAGTTGTAGAGAATTGTATAAGCTTTCTAATAAGACTAAAATCACATCAATCAGAAATTTGTAACTCAAATTATAGCTAGTTTACTAAAAAAGCCAAGTGAGAAAATTATACAATAAATAAAATATATTGCTACCAATGTTGCTCTTGCTATCAAGTGAATAGTTGTTAGAGAATTATCTTAGCTTTCCAACAAGACCAAAATCACATCAATTAGATAATTGTAACTCAAATTGTAGTCAGTTTACTTAAGAATACGATCACCGAAATTAAGGACAATTCAAGCAATAATTTCTTCAATGATCCAATTAAGCTCAATTTCATAAAATGTGACAAAACTAACTTTATTAAGCCAAATTGAACCTTAAGAAGATAAGTGAGAGGATTATAAAATGAATAAATTATATTGCTATCAGTGATCATACATGATTGTAAGTGAAGAGGTAATATACCTTCCTAATCATAGTAATAAGTTAAGGATGGTATTTCCCTCACACCTTGTCTTTTAACTGGAACTAGGTTTCTATTGCTTGTCCAAAGCTTATGGAACCATGTTCCTTTGTTTTGTTCAAGGCTCATTCATATCATGACATTACCATAAAACTAGGTTCTCGTAAATGGTTTCATACATTTTGCATTACATACTTAGGTTACCGCATAGGCATGAACACTAGACATAATTTGGCATAGCATGGCGATTGTATGGGCGGTTACTATCATGACATATTCAAGCATTTCAATTGTATAGGCAATTGCGTATCTCTGAGATGGAGATATTGTTTGCTTCTGTGACTGAAGTGTTTATTTGATAATTGAGTATATTATCTGTTCGTATATATTTATATACTGGTATTAGAACACTTCTATTGAGATATGTTTTTTTACCCCAATTGTGTTGTCATGTAAATCCAGGTGCTAGTTCCTCAAAAGGAAAGGAGAAGATGAATGAAGATTAGTATAGTTATATACTTTTTGATGAGAAAGTTTGTATAATATGCTAGTATTTTTGTTATAAAAGTTATGTATTACAATATGCCTTGAGGCGATGTATATATATATATATATATATATATATATATATATATATATATATATATTTATTTATTTATTGGTTATCGTGGCTCTCCATATTTACTCATTATATATGAATGATATGGGTTAGTGGTTCGATGTTAGAAGTGACATGGTCAATATAAATTATTCTTTTATATGACGATATATCTAGATAGTAAGTATTGGGATGTTACACTCTAGATGGCCAAATTTGCCCTTGATCTCAGCAGAGAAGTTGTAGGATTTTCTATAAGCCTTTCAATGCCCTAAATAGTATATCAATATGATCTCTATTGCCCAAGATATGACTCCATTACTGAGGAATGGTCAGGATACTGCGAGAATCCAAATTTTGTTCTAAATCTAATCTCTTTGAGAATCCTTATTCTAACTCTAATATAAGATTTTGTGTCTAATTAGAACTCTAATTGGCATCTAAGAATAGGATAAGAATCCTTCAAATATTTATCTTTAGGAATTTTATTTTTTTGCACAAAATCTGATGATTTATCCTGAAAATTCAAATATGACTAGGTAATGAGATAATTATTTAAAAAATTAAAAATAAAATACTAAATAAAAGTAAATTAAAAATCCTAATAAATAAACTTAAAAGATGAGTGTATTTTATACTCATTAACTACATTGATGGATGAATTAAATTTAAAGGCTAGGTTACGATAATTTGAAATCCAAAGTGAAATTGACTAGTTGGTTATCAAGCGTCACAAATGGAATCCATATAACTAAATGAAATCCATTAATTCTAACCGAAGATGAAAAACATACTTGCTATTAATTATAAGTATTTAAGTATAACTCATTAACATATGTAAAGCTACATAGTCAAATAGTAAAGACATTTAACTTATTCCCTAAATATATAAGTGCATGCATATAGTTCTGATTTGTTCATTCTAGATCACACAGACAACCATGTTCAAGGAAAATGTGTACTTGGTTTCATCTTAGTGTGCCAATGGCAAACCTTTTGCCATGTTGCTTATAATAGTCAGCCATTGAGTTGATCATCTTTGGCTTTAGAATCTCCAACCTTGAGCTTTTTAGGCTCTTTGTGGAAATATTACATCCTTCTCATGTAGCAGCTCTAGCCTTACCAGCCCAGGGCTTACTGCTTGTGGAGACATCATCAGGGCTGGAGCATCTAGAAGAAGCCTATCCCCTATATTTGCAGTTTTCACAAACCCATTCCCAAATCAGGATAATCAAATTCCACCCATTGGATTAATATCATATGGTAGAATTTGACCATAAATTAGCATCAATTCATACAAAAGGTTGACTATTCTCAAAGTAATAAATGCTATTTAGAATATATCTAAGATTAAGCACAACTAAAATGGCACTCAGATTCAAGATTTGAAGAGAATTTTTTAAGTAAACAACATAAAAGAAACAAAAAAAGGGAAGATATCTTTATACATTGATTCTGGGTAAGTTGTGTTCTTTTAATTGCATTACCAAAAAAATTATTAAAATAAATTATGCTCAGTTCTTTATACCTTTGACATTTGTAACCAATTATAACTCAAGATATTGTGCAAATACTACTTTTGTTTCTATAAATAATTTAAAATACAATCAAATTTTTATACCTTTGTCAACTTACCATGTACACCAAAATTTGCCTAAAGTGTTGGTAAGGTTTTCGAGCTCTGGCATCCTAATCATCTCTAGAACTTTGGGATTCACCCACAAATCTGACTTGATCTGCACCATTCGAATTAGCCTTCAAAATTTTTCTCCAATATAAATGATTTCATAAGAAAAAGGAAAAAAAAAAAAGAATGCATGCAAACCAAAGCAGAAGCTAAAAGTTGTAGCTTAAAAAACCTTGTAAGCATGACACTGCTAAAACTTTTGCTCCTTCGGAGGTAGTGTTTCAAAGATCTCATTAGAAACTATGTACTCCACACATATAAACAAACAAAAACCCACCTAAATGAGTTTTCTAAAACTTGGAATAAAAAGAAAGATAATAAGAACAACATTGTAAGCTCCAAAGCCCTTTTAGTGCTTAACAATGCATAATGTGTTTTGATGATAATAATTATGTTAAAAATATGGTTTGAATCTTCTCACAACTTGATTTATTTATACTTAATCTATCTGGAGTATTTTGTGTTATTAAGTTTTTCAAGACTAAAACAAAATGCAAGGAAGCTTTCTGGTCATCTGAAACAACTTTTGAAGATAAAATTTTGACTTGAGAAAGTTCAAGTGAGTCTTGAGAAACTTCCTTAAGAGCATGAGAAAGTTTACTGTGAGAAAGTAGTGAGAAGATTAAAAGCTTGTGCAAAACAAAACTTCCACAAGTGATTACTTCATTGGAAGTAGCTCAAACCAACTTTACCATTAAGAAGAATGAAGATTTATTACTAAGATTTTGAAGATTAAAGTTGAGAAAGATGAAGTCTTCAAGCATGAGAAGGTTGGGTGAGAAAGTTAGTGAGAAAGTACTTAAAAAGCTTCAAGCTGAGAAGACTCAGTGAGAAGGTAGACCTTGAGAAGGTTTCTAGTTAACCTTCTCATCTTAAAGTTCAATGCTGATGTGTCCCACAGAAGGACAAAATAATCGTCACCTACAACCAGCAAGTGCAACCATCGTTTGCAGTGCCTAATAGTCACATTTTGAAGCCTATAAAAGATATCAAGCCTGAAGATCAACAAGAGAATTTTGATGAAAATTTTATGACAAGTTGACAAGAATTGAACCTTCTCACCTGTACCTACTTTATTTTGATCTTTGAAAAATCCTTTAGTAGGTGTTGTTTCTGATTTGCATAAGTGTTCGTATCCACTCGTAAAGTGATTTTGAGAGCTAGACAAGTTAAACAAACATTTATTTCAACCTTTTAATTCTATCTTGTAAGTGAGCATGTGAGGTTTTCTAAGCCACTTAATTTTGAGTTTGTTGGCCTGAAGGGGTTATAAAAGAATACTTGTGATTCAGCCTAAAGAGGTTGTTGTCAAGAATACTTGTAGCTAGCCTGAAGAGGATGGTGAAAAAGAATACTTGTAAATAAGCCTGGAGAAGCTTGGTTGATTAAAGAATACTCACATGGTGGAAACCTTAGTGCTTTACTAGGTATTGGATGTAGCCCCACGTGGTTTAGGGATGAACCTGTATAAATCTCTGGTGTGATCTTTCTCTCTTTTGTCTTTTAATTTTTATCTACTTGTTCAAACATTTTATAGATAAAAAATCTGAGAGTGTTCTTGAGAAAGTTATTTAAATATGATTTTGGCAAAGTTTATAAGTTAAATATGATTTACTCACTAAATATTAAGTATTTGATTCAAGGAAATTATCTTTAAGAAGTTATAAGATTCAAATTGATTCAAAAAAAGAACTTGAAGCAGTGAGAAGGTTGTTTTTACTCAATTATTAAAGCTTCTTATGAACCTTCTCACCTGGATCTTTTAAGTATTATATTTGAAGTTTCTCCCTAACAATCTCTATTGAGTTATAACCTTTTCACCTCCAAGTACACCAACTCGAGAAAGATGTGAGAAAGTTAACTTTTAGGAAAAAGGAGAACACAATTCAACCCTCATTCTTGTGTTGCTACCAACTTCAAACATAACATGGGAAATAAGTGAGTTTGACTAAGGAGACGAATGTGGGAGTGATCAGAATCGTAAACGGCACACTGGAGGAAGCCATGGTTAAGACAAGTGTAGTAGTGGTGGGTTTCAATTTGGCGAGACATGTCATGGTTGTAGATGGTGAAGGCGCACGTATGTGCTGGCTCTTTTTCTTTATGGGTTTCAAGGACTGCATCATCATTGCACCGTATTGATCATGTGTTGTCCCATGGACATTGGCTCGCTAGGCATTGGCTTAGAACCCTTGGTTAGAGTGGGACTCGGTGACCTGTTGCTGGAAGTCATTGTTGTGTAGTTGCATAATGTGTTATAAGGTATTGGCATGTGAGAATAAAATTAAAGCTGGCTTATAAGGGGGAGAGGAATATAGAGGATAGAAAATGTGGGTTATGGTTTTGGTTCCATGTAGACAAGCAAGAGATGCTTATGTGGCTGAAAATAGTGAGATTGTATTGCTATTTGGAACTTGGAGCTCACAGAAAACTGGGGTTGTTGATGACAAATAGTTAAACAATATGTGTAGATATTATCTTCGTTCATCCAAAATTTGTTAAACAAAAAGAAAAAAAGACTTATTCCAATGTTGCTATTTTAATGCTCAAGCTTTAAACTCTTCTATTTCATGTGTGATTAATGATGTCATATGAGCATGTAAAAAAAAGTTAATTCTCACTTCTCCGAAGGAAAATAAAATGTCAAATTTGTTTTATAAAGAGTAACTTTCATTGAGGACCTTTATATGTATATATTGTTTTAAAGACAATTGACTAAATTTGGTTTTTTCTTAAAAAAAAAACTAAAATTGAGTGTTAAAATTAATTAAAAATTGAAATTTCCATTATAGTTATTTGGAAATTGAGTGTTTGTAAACTATTAATATTATTGATGATTAAGTAGTATTTTATTTGGATTCGTGCAAATATGCAAGGTATTTTTGTTCAAATTTTATGAACTTGTAGTATTAACTACTATGAGTTTTTCTATGTGAAGTGTGAAATATAGGAACAATAATGTAATTAGAATCATCTTTCTCATATCATATTTGATATGGTCAACAACGAGAAGATGAATACGAAGATAAAAGAAAGTTGATTCATGAAAAGAATATCAAAATAAAAATTAACTATGCCAAAAGGCATGGGGTAGATAAAATTACACGTTGATTATGGATATCTTTAAGTTCAAACTTATAACCTTTAAATTATGAAGAAAAGAAATGATTAGAGCACTATTTTGTCACACAAACACAGAATTTTTTACTTGTTATAACCGTTTTTCTTCACTCCTTTGAATTGCTATTTGAGATCTTTGAATTGCCATCTGGGATTGAGATTGTAGGGCCTTCATGCCTATACTTGTACCTCTTTTAAATGAACGAATAGCTATAAAAGTTGATCAAGCTCACTATGGAAAGGAACAAGTAGAAAAAGTTTAGATGATTTTAGTTAATATTGTTCCCCGCTAACCAGCCTCCACTTTCTAGTGCATGCTTGGTGACACCATTCAGGCTCTTTACCACTATGGTACTTAGAAAATACCCTAGAAACATGGAGCTCCAAAGGAAGCAAGTTGATGTACATTTAAGCCCTTTTGGTGCCTCTGAATAAAAAAACACATGCAGCCAATATAGGTAAACATGTCTGTTGTGCCAAATATGAAGTACTGAAAAGAAAGCCAAAATGTGCTTATAGGTAATGGGTATAGTACTGGTATAGCATCATGCATGTGGTTGTCTCTAGCCACTTTTTTCTTTTTCACCTCTATAATTGCATATGGAGGAGATGGAATAGAGTATTAGTCTAACTCCTATGCACTGCAAGTGTGTAATACTTATGGGAATACCAGTGATTTTATGTAGAACAGGCACAAAAATGTGGTCATAGATAGGGACTATAATGATCAAGATTATAATTGGGTTGATTGGGAGGGATGTAGGTAGGAAGTGAAAATACTTGGTGAGACTGGTGTCCATGGTGTAGCCTTGTTGGATTGAGAAGGCTTGGAGCTGGCAAAGGGTCATTATAATTATGCAGCAAAATACTAGGACCATGCTAAGAATGATTTTGGAATTTTCTACTTAGGAAACTCTGCAAAGTTTCCATGAGTTTGGAGCCTCTGGTTTCTCATATTTCTGATTAGAGATTCCTTGGATTGATGCTTTGTCTAAGAACCTATGAAAAAGGAACTTCAATTTAGTACCAAATACATTGGAATTGGAGTGATATTTTATAATGTAAGCAGAGGTAGCTTTTTTATTTATAAAATATCAATATAAGACCTTTTACTTTTAACCTTGTATCACTTTTACTACTAAAGTTATTATCAAGTGACATATAAATATGTATGTTTTAGTCATGAGTGGAATAAAACCTGAAAATGTCTCTATAAGGTAGAAACACTTTCTACACAATTGCTTCCTTGCCTTGTTCAATCTTGTATAGTTTAGTAGGATCTTCAAGAAGGGGAAGATTTCTATTGTGAATTGCAGCAACGTGGACCTAGAAAATACATGAGCACAAATTAAAACAAGTAGATTGATCAATGCAATATAGTCCTCAAAAACCTTAACTATGATAGCCATTAAGAAAATACATTTCAAACTTCAAATTACTTAATTCATTAATAATTTCAAAGTGAAACCCTTCTTATTGTTCTTCCAGATAAAAAAAAATGATGAATCTAACTAAAATAAATATTGAATTAATAAAATTGAAATAATGAATATTGATAATTTTCTTACTATAAATATGAAGTTAGTAAAGATTTAAAATTTGAATTTGTTTATTTAAATAATGAATTAAGACACATGTTACTCATTTAACATATCATTTGTCATAATTTTGTTGAAGTATAGATGTCACAAAATAGAGCTACCACTAGGTAGAATTGTACAAATTAGGACTTTCTTTTTATATATTATATTGATTATTGATAAAAAAAAATGGAAGACAAGTTGTGAAAGAAAGAGAAATGCAAAAAAAAAAAAAACAAAATAGGCAAAGTAAAGGCTACAAAAGTTTGGAGAACTTGCTAAGGCCAATGCTTAAGTGTGTATGTGTGTGTGTGTGTGTGTGTGTTTTTCTTGGAATGCTGAAGTGTTTATGCATGCTTACTTGTAATAATGGATATGGTTCACCAAGGTTCAAGAAATTTTATTTAGTTGTAAAAAGTTTGGAAGGAAGGGAGATTAGCTCATTTTAAAATCATGCAAAAATCAAATCTTAAACTTTGCGTTGACACTTGGATTATATCATTAGAGTCATGCTTGGTCCTTGCTCGTGAGACTTATGCTTTGTTTGGTATCTAACTTTTTAAAGGAAATAAAGGGAAGAGGGGGAAGGATTTGGTCTTTCCTTTGTTTGGTGTGACTTTAAGAAATGGGAGGAAGGTAGTTGGGATGATTTTGTATTTGCAGGTTTCATATATTTTAGATACCTTCTCTTGGGATGGAAAGGAAGGGAAGAAATTTTTTTTTGGGGTTTCACTAAAATTGATATGCATTACTATTCATTTTCATGTATTTTTATTCTTTTCATTCCTAAAACCAAACAAAGGAAGAAAATGATACATCCTTATCATTGTCTTATGATTATCCTATTAGTTTTAGGAGTTATTGTTATCTTAGGGGTCTGATCTTTATCTTATTAATATTAGGAGATGTTGTTATATTTGAGTTGTGATAAACAATATTTTTATATATTAGTAATCCATTATATTCAACATTTTAGACTCTTATGTACTTAATTGATTGATTTTAGCCACTATTTATAAGTTTGGATTCAAATTGGACTCAGTTGTATTTTTTAGCATTATGATAATTTTACACTATTTCTATATTTTGTGCATAACTTGAGTTATAGGCATGTAAAAATTATAAAATTTATCTTGTAGGAAATATGATATAAATCTATATAACTTTGATGAAGAGCTCAAAGGCTGAATTGGATTTCTAGTAGGTCATATTGGGCCATGAAGTTAGAACAGAGATACTATCACTGGAACCTAGATGATGTGCAAAGATTGTGCCTTAATTCTGGTGGCATTTGAAAGTTAAGAGATATATCTTCACTTATTATGAGGACCACTTATCAAACCTGTGACGTTTTAATGGTGTTTTCACTCTTTGAAATTAGCTGACGGGTTTAGAAAGCTGTTAAGAATGTTTTGGGAATAATTCTCTCATCTTAAGCCCAAATTATGCAAATTAGTGTTTAATTAAAGTTAAGAGGAAGAGGATTAACACTAAGCTTCAGCAGTAGTAGCAGTAGCTACCATAAAATAGTTATTTAAGCAGCAGCAGTCACCATGAAATAGACCTCGAACTTTCTCTCTTCACCTTCTATCTTGCTCTCCTTTACCCTCTCCTCTCTTCTTATGTCTATTTTACTTTGTTTCTCCTTTTTTTGTACTTTTACTTTTCTATTTATGCTCTCCATTCATGGAGAGCTAAAGTGATGTGAATTATAAGTTACAAACTCAAGTGCAGGTTATTTCAAGTAATAAATTCTCGGGAATTCGAGGTTTATCCATAAGAAATTGATGAAAAACATTCTTTGCGGTAAGGAAAAAATTTGTCACAACAATAAAGGTGATAAAAGTTGTTCACAAATAAAAAATTTTGTTTGGGCTAGAAAATCCACTATTGGTAATAAATTAAAGATAAGATTGTTTCTTATTATAACTCAATTGAAATCCACACATAACGGAGGTTCCAATAGGAAAATACAACATTCAAAGTTCAATTAAGATTATATATGTAATTATATTATGGTTCCTTTAATTATTCACTAACATCAACACTTGTAAATAGGCTCAAGCATTCATTGTACTAACGTCTTATCTACAATGAATCAAGATCTCCACTTTACAAGGATGGTTTCTAAATTGATTGGAAACAAAATACAACACATATAATGACCACTTGATAATACATCATTCAAGCACAAGAAAAATATTAATTTAATATTAATTTATTACCAAAAGCTTCACCCTTTCGCTTAAGCAAAATGAAAATTAGTTACTCACGAACAAGAAGAAAGAAAGAGAAAAGAAGAAGGAGATGAATATAACTTCTATTTAGAATAAAAGAAAAACTATCACAAGAGAACCAAATAACACAATAGCATGATCTTGATCTCTAAGCCAAGATGCCCTAAATGAGCAGCCAATGCTCCCTTTTATAGAGCTTGAGGAAAACAAAATGACAATGAAGTTGTTTGATAATTGTGAATGAGTAGAAAATTATTGAGATGCTTGTATCCCAAATGATTTGGTGTTGAACTTATGGCTACCGTTAAACTTTGGAAAAGTGATCTTTTATGAAAGTTGTAGACTTTTGTCTTAACTTTCAATGCTGCTGGTTTCAGCCTAATATCACTTATACAGCTCAAGATATGGCCCAATCTTTTCACATTGTTCAGGCCCAGCTACAACTCCTCTATTCTGATTTCTAGGCCCAATATGACTTACTACACATCCAATCTGACTCTTGCATTCTTCATGAAAGTTATAGATTTGGGTCTTAAATTTTGAATGCCACTAGTTTGGTGTCAATTGAACTCCTATAGCTCAAGAAATGGGATGATGAGTGTGCAGATGTCAAGCTATCAGGATTAGCACTCTCAATCTTGCTTCAACTCCACTTTAAATTATCCAAACGTGTGATTTGGCTCTTGAGGTCTTCATGAAAGTTGTAAAGAATGTCTTAGCTTTCCTACAAGACCAGAATCACATCAACCAGATATTTGTAACTCAAATTATAGCTAATTTACTGAATGCTGCCAAATAGACAAATTAAAGCTAATTCAGGCAATAATTCCTTCAATGATCCAATTAAGCTCAATATCATAAAATATATCAAAATCAACTTAATTAAGCCTAATTGAACCTTAAGAAGCCCAATGAAAGGATTATAAAATGAATAAAATATATTGCTATCAAATTCCCTCACACTTAGCTTTTGCACTCTCAGGTAAAACACATAAGACTAAAGTTGGGAATAAGGAAAAACAACATAAACTCAAAAGCTAAAAATTCTAAAAGACTCAATTTTCAATAATATTCAAGAATGCAAAAGTTTATAAGTAGGAAGAGCAACCAAAGATTCAAGAGATCAAAACATTTATGAGGTAACATTTCTTCACATCTCAAACCAACAAGTAAGGAAACTTCAATTGAAAAGCATGAGTCAAAAATGATAGATCCTCACATGATTCACTCTCAATCCCTTAAATGTTTAAAAGGTAGGTATTTTACTCAATTCAACCCATGAAAAATTGTACTACCATAAGCTTGCTTATCTTCTACTTCTCCACTAATCAAAACATATGTACACACAAATCAAGAGGATTTTATTCAAGGTTGTAATGGGGTCAAGGTAAAGGAAGGGGGTAACATGGATATGACAAGTTAAATATCAAAGAGAATAAAAGAGCGTTAGGGTTGAGTTAAAATAACAAACATGAAAAGTTCATCCCCACATAATGCAAATTCTCTTTACATATTCTTTTCCTTTCTCTTTTTGCCTTGTTGGCCTTTCTTTACACATTATTTTTTAATTATTTTTGAAGATGGCTACTCTTTCCTTTTTCATCAATCATTTTACATACACACCCCTACACTTGTTCAAGAAATTATCCAATAACAAAGCCAATGCTTCCCTAAGGTTGGGTAACAACATGGTTTTTCATTTAAGGCACGTAATGAGCTAGAAATAAGGAATAATCAAATAAGATCAAAGGGTTAAGCAAAAGAAAGTATGTACAGTTGGCTATTTGGTTAAAGTAGCTATTTCAAGAAAAATGTCTCAATCATGTTTATGTATGCATGTGAAAATGTAGCCTAAAAAAGAATCAAAACAAGTTCTAGAGTAACAATTCCATGAGTGAAAATCACACAAGAAAAAAAAGAATAGTACAAATGTTCAATTCATTCATCAATAGGCTCAAAATCTCACAAGGCATATTTCTATCATTCTTAATCCACCAATTCAACATCCATAATTAAGCATGTGATTTTTAAGAAAGAAGACAATTTATTCAATCATGTTATGTTCCCTAAATTTGAATTGTTACTTCTACACAAAATAGTTATCTACCTAATTACTCTTTACTCTGCTACCAATTTAGATGCGTATCAAAAGTAAATTTACCTCAAGGGTATAATTTACTCTTTACTCTGTCATTCTTAATTAGTTTTACTATTAGTAAGCTGCTGATAAACATATCAATAAACATACTTCCCTAATTTTTTTTTCAGTTCAACTATCCTTCCCCCCAGCTAGATCACAACATTGTCCTCAATGTCAAAACATAGATAGGTAAAGGATAGAAGATATTACCAGTTGTGATAATTACTGAAAGAGAAACCTTACACAAATTTAAACAGAAACAAAATATGATAAATAAAACTAAAGGTAAAGCAAAGTTATAGATGAAGTGTCTGATCAAACTCACGTTCCTTCTTATTCAACAAAGATACTACTTCTTTTGACCAATCTATCTAAGCTATATCTTTGAGTCATGATCACCAAGCAACATAAATAAAAATTTGTAATTTATTAATTAATTCATCAACAGTGGAAGCAGATATAAGGAGTCATCTTGTCGAAGGTGTGATAAAGTTCTGTTCCACCGCATGGTCAATAAAAGATAACAAATTATTAATGAAATTATTAACATTCAACAAAATTATGTGTTTATGATGGATATTCAGTTGGGCCCAAGAGATAATTTGAAAATTTTCTTCCAAAGTACCAAAACCACCTGGTAAAGCAATGAATGTATCAGAGTTTTCAAGCATTATCCTCATTTGTCCATGCATAGATGATACTTGAAATTCCAGCCCAATTGCCTTTCTAATGATGTTCTTTTGAGTTAAAGGTCCAGGAATGATACCTAAAACTTGACTACCTCTTAGATGTGAAGAATGTGATATAGCCTTTATTAACCCAATGCTACCTCCCCAATATACTACGCGAATGTTCCTTACAGCAAGTGTTTGACCAAGAGTGCAACAAGAGTGTTTGCTGCATTTACAAACTCTAAACCCATCCCATAACTTGACCCATAAAATACGCAGATATTGGTAAGTCTACAAACAAAAGCTCCCTCCATTTCTACACTCATACTCCTTTTGAATGATTATGAGTTGGAGAAAAGTGAAGAAAATGGAGTGTTTAAATAGGGAAGAGAATGGAAAAAGGTAATGATAGCACCTAAATGGGTAGGTTAGCTATTGTTAGAAAAGTTTGAAATTAAGAAACACAATTTTTTTTTCATTTCTTTGAAAGAAAACGAGAGTTGGAACCAGTCCAAAACTGGAGGCTAAGCTCTCACACCCGTTTATTCAACAAAGATGGCATATCTTTATATTGCGTGTCATCAGTGTAGTAGCTGGCATATCTTTGAGTTGCATGTCACCAGTGCAACATAAGAACTCCACAAGGATTGGGAACACCCTGCCAAAACAGGCCATAAAAACCTTTGAGCCCTTTCTATGCCGCTTACGGAATAACAACCTTATTTTCTTGTAAACCTAATTAAAGACCTATATTCTAAGAATGTGGTACTTTGCCGCAGCCAGTCAGAACTCACCATAAAGGCCTACTAATTTTAAAGTAAGTATATGGCTCAGTGATAGTTTCACGTGCACTATAAAGACGGGACACTTCTATCTGCCCATCAATCGTTTAGAGCCTAGGGAAAATCCTGGGAATGGATAATGCAGCTCTCTACAAAGCATGACACACAAACCTTATTTACGAACTGGTGTGTGAAGGTCCACTAGAGTCAATGATAGGTCTGCCACTAGCAGGGGCTCCACACTCAATTAAGAGTATGGTACTCTTTTGATCGTCCTTTTTTTATTAAGATTAACAAGATAATACATACATTTTATTATGATTGTGGCTCATATCTTCCTCTAGTTTTACGTCCAGTAATGGCTTAAACGCCTTCTATGAGTCGAGGATAAGCTTCTCATCCAATTTTCTTATAAATTGGCAAACATGATCTTTTTGAGTTAGATTCTCAAAACTGTAACGTTTTTGCTCGTCCTTGAAAAGATTCCACAAATTAAGTAGTTCACAATGTGCAACTCCATAAGAATGCGTCTCAAGAGTCAATAAGAGATCATATAATGACTCCTCACTCAGTCCATTCTTAATAAATTATATTTTATCTTCTCAGTTTGTGGAAACCATCCCCAAAGAATAACTTCATATGCATGATGTGTGTAAAACAACATCATGTTTTGTTCTTATTTTGCATGTATTCTTGAGCATTTTAGGCATTTTAGTTTCCCTTTTAGTTTATTTTTTTCTTAGTTCGGATAACTGCGGTGTTTTTGGTATTCTTGTGCAGGATTAATGTTGAATTGGCCTTGGATTGAATGGAATGCTTACATGTTTGAAGTTGGAGCTCAATGGATAGCAAAAAGTTACAAAAAGACCATTCCAGAGGGATCCACGGCCTGCCCGTGGTTTCTACCACGACCATGGTTCGAGGGAGTCAAGAAAAGCAAAATCAAAATTCCAGAATCAACCACGGCCTGGCCGTGGTGGCCACCACGGCCGTGGTTGAGAGTTAGCTTGACAAACTTAAATCCAGAACTGACCACGGCCTGGTCGTGGTACCCACCACGGCCGTGGAACGCAGTGCGCAGCAGAATTTTAGTTTTTATTTTTATTTCTTTTGGGGCTTTTTAGCCAATTAAAACCCTAGGTTATAAATAGATGTTCTGAATACAATTAGGGGGTTCTAATTTGGTTTTGGAAGAGGCACATTGGAGGCTTTGGTTCTTGATCTTTCTTCCCTCTTCTCTTTTGGATTACGGGTTTGGATGTCGATGAACATGTTTTTTGATTCCTTCTTCTCTATGTCTGAGTAGTTTTTTTTGTTTCTAGGATTGGGCAATGCCCTTTGATATATTGATAATGATTAATTGACGTTGTTTCCCCTTTTATTGATCTTGAATGTTCTTTGATTCAATTCTTATTGCTCTTATTCATGTGAATTTGCTGGCCACTTATTTGCATCTCATAGGCATTTAGGGACGTACTGAGAGGTGAACCTAGGTGTTGGAACCATAAGAATTGAACTTAAGGTCTAAATCACGAAAGTAGTTTTAGCCTTTTGAGGATTCAATGAATTACCACAAAGCGTAATGGGTTCAATTTAAATTCAATTACCACGAGAGTAGGAATTTGTTTAATTGGGCACAGATCTTGTATCTTAAGAAAGAACATTAACTAATTTAGGGTAATTCACCTTCAATTGAATTTTAGATTTAATAAAAGGGTTGTCAATTAGGATTTATCTTGTATCATTGTGGTATCCCAATCTTGAAAGCTTTCTTGAATCTGAATATCCTTCTTGATAACTTGCTATTTTTGTTCTAAATTCTGCATTTTGATTTTTATTTAATTGCTTGTTACTACGTTCTTCTTAATAAACAATCATATTCTCTTTTGTTTAATTTAATTGAATTAATTAATAAATTGATATTCATAGACACAGTCCCTGTGGATTCGATCTTTTTATTACTTGACGACGAAACCGTACACTTGTTGATTTCACGCATCAATGCATCATTTCTCAATTCCTCGAGTTCATTTAATTACAATTTGTGTATCTTGCAAGCATCATCAAGATTTAAGTTAAAAGCTTTAATGGGCCAAAATGCTCTATGCTCCAGTTCTACAGGCAATTGACAATGTTTTCCATAGACTAACCAATAGGGTGACATTCCTAAAGATGTTTTGAAAGCGGTACGGTATGCCCAAAGTGCATCGTTTAATCTTAAAGACTAATCTTTACGATTTTGGTTAGCCATTTCTTCCAAAATTTGTTTAATCCCCTATTTCCTAATTCTACTTGTCCACTTGTCTGAAGATCATAAGGGGTGGCAATTTTATGGGTAATGCCATATTACTTCATTAAGGATTCAAATGGTTTATTGTAAAAATGTGTTCCCCCATCACTGATGATAGCTCGAGGGATTCCAAATCGATTCAAAACATTTTCTTTTAAAAATTTAAGAACAGTTTTATGATTATTATGTCAACATGGAATCACCTCAATTTATTTTGAGACATAATCAACTGCAACTAAAATATACACAAATCCAAATGATGATGGAAATGGACCCATGAAATTAATTCCTCAACAATAAAAAATTTCAATGACAAGGATAGGGTTCAGAGGCATCATGTTTTGTTTAGAAATGAAACCCAATTTTTGATAATTTTTGTAATTTTTGCAAATGGTATAGATGTCGTTAAATAAAGTGGGCCAATAAAATCTACACTGCAAGATTTTTACAACTATTTTCTTTGAAAAAAAAATGACCTCCACATGCTTCTGAGTGACAAAATTTAATGACACTACCTACCATACTGTCGGGTACATATCTCTGAAATATTTGATCAGAACTATATTTGAATAAATATGGGTCATCCCAATAAATTTTTTTTACCTTAGTCAAAAACTTCTTTTTGTCTTAGTGTGTCCACTGAGGTGGTTTCTTTCTTGTTACAAGAAAATTGACTGTTAGCAAACCAAGGCATGAAATTGATAGAAAATAAAAATTCATCAAGAAAAGAATCATTGATAAGTGTGTTATCAAAAAGTGAGCCTATTGTAAGTCTGGATAAACGATCTGCAACAACATTTTTAGCTCATTTCTTGTCTTTTATTATGATGTTGAATTCTTGAACCAACAAGATCCACCATATCAACCTAGGTTTGGCATCCTGCTTAAACATTAAATATCTAACAACAGCATGATCAGTGAAAATAATAGTAAAAGAACTAATTAAATAAGCTCAAAATTTGTCAAATGTAAAAATTACAGCAAGTTATTCTTTTTCAGTAGTGGTGTAATTCATTTGTATACTAGTCAAAGTTTGACTTGCGTAATAAATTAAATGAGGCTTACTTTCCTTTCTTTGGCCTAAAATAGCGCTAACATCAAAATCACTAGCATCATACATCAATTCAAAAGGCAGAGACCAGTCAGTGGATTGCATGATAAGAGCAGATATCAAAAGACTAATTAATTTTTTAAAAGTTTCTGACAATCTTGAGTCCAATCAAATGGTGCATCTTTTGTTAGAAGATTACATAATGGTCTAGATATGACACTAAAGTCCTTAATGAATTTTCTAAAAAATCTTGTATATCCTAAAAAAGAACAAACTTCTCTGACTATTTTTAGAGAAAGCAAATGAGCAATTAATTCAAATTTAGCCTTATCAACTTCAATTCATTTAGAAGATATTACATGACCTAACACTATTCCTGAGGTAACCATGTAATGACATTTTTCCCAGTTTAACACAAATCCTTTTTCTTCTCATTTTTTAAGAACTTTTTCCAAATTATCAAGACAATTTTCAAAAGAATTTCTAAAAACTGTCAAGTCATCCATGAAAACCTCTAAATAATGCTCAATTATGTCACTAAAAATACTTAGCATGCATCTTTGGAAAGTTACCGGAGCATTACAAAGACCAAAAAGCATTCTTCTATATGCAAAAGTGTCAAAGGGGCACGTAAAAGTGGTCTTTTCTAGATCCTCTAATATAATTAGTATTTGATTATACCCTGAATAACCATAAAGAAAATAGTAGTAGGGAAGTACTGCTACTCTTTCCAGAATCTGATCATAAAATGACTAGGAAAAATGATTTTTCCTAGTGGCTGCATTTAATTTTCTAAAATCAATACGCATACGCCAACTGGATGAGACTCGCGTAGGTATTAATTCACCTTTTTCATTTTCAACCACTATTATTCCAGATTTCTTAAGCATAACTTGTAAAGGGTTTACCCACTGGCTATCAGAGATAGGGTACATAATTTCAACATCAAGCAATTTGAGAACTTCAACTCTAACTACCTCTTTCATATGTTGATTTAATCTTTTTTGAGGTTGTTGAGATGTTTTAACATTATCCTCTAAATCCATTTTATGTGTACAAATTAATAGATTAATACATTTTATGTACTTTAATGTCCATCCAATTGCACTTTTATGCCTTTTAAGTACTTCTATCAATATACCTTCTTGTTCTTTGGTAAGGGAAGAGGAAATTGTCATTGGAAAGCTTTGTTCTTCTCCCAAAAATGTGTACTTCAACCCAGCAGGTAATGGCTTTAGTTCTAGTGTGGGTACTTCTTCATGGGTATTATCATTCATGGGTTTTAGCTCTTCAAATCTCAGCTTCCATCCTTTGTATTCTAATACTTGTGTACAATCAAGCAAAGAGCATACTTCAAAAATATCATCATCTAATTATATACCTAAATCAATTGAATTAATTAAACAAAATTTTAATGGGTCAGAAGAACTCCTGATTTGAAGATGATCATCTATAATGGCCTCAATGCCTTCAACTTCCTCCGTTTTCTCATAGGCTTCCTGTGGTTGCTTGCATATGTTGAAAACATTAAGCTCTAGTGTCATATTTCCAAATGTTAACTTCACCACTCCATTTCTGTAATTTATCAAAGCATTAGATATTGCTAAAAATAGGTGACCTAAAATAACAAAAATTGACTTGCAACTATTAACCATAGGTTCAGTTTCCAAGACCACAAAATGCACAGGATATATGAATTTATCAACTTGAACCAACATATCTTCCATTATTCTTTTTGGAATTTTAACTAATCTATCGGCAAGTAGAAGAGTTACAGAAGTCGATTTTAACTCACCAGGTTGAGTTACTGATAAACTGAATATGAAAGCAAATTAACACTAGCACCAAGATCAAGTAAAGCTCATTCAATTTTATGTTCTCCAATAATGCATGAAATTGTAGGATAACCAAGGTCTTTATATTTCAATGCATTATTGTTTTGAAGAATGGAGTTTACTGTTACCAAGTGGCTTCTAGTACTCAAGAGAGGGGGTGAATTGAGTATAAAACTTTTTCGAAAAACCTCTTTTTATCAAAAGCTAATATTAAAAACTTAATAAATAAATGCACAGAAGGAACGAGAAGAAGAAAAGAAATAATAAAGAGTAGTGAAAAATAAATATGCAGTAAATTAAAATTACATAAAATAAATAGATTAAGAAAAGAGAAGCAGACACAGTATTTATCCTGGTTCGACCACTAACCCACTTGTGGTCTACGTCAAGTCCTCGAAAGCTGAGATTTTTCACTAAGTATACAAGCTTCAATAGGTGCTTGCTACCATTACACAAAAGAGCACTTTTCATACACAGGAAAACTCTACCCTTGTGCTAAAACCTCAGCCTGCAGGGATACCTCACCCTTATACAAACCTTGAAGGATACCTCACCCTCGATACAAAATATCATAAGTAGATGAAGAGAAACTCCCACTCAGAGTAAGTAATACAAATTGAAGTGCTAATGGAGCTCTCACAGAAATATCTCAAAGTTTTTAATCAAAAAGAGCGTAGAAAATAATTTTCACAGATTAGAGTAACCAGAAAATAGTTCAGAGTTATGGGCAAAAACTTCGTGATCCAAGGTTCCTATTTATAGGGAAAAGCACAGAGATAGCTGTTTGGGTATATTTAAGAGCATTTAAAAACAATTTAACCGAATTAAAAAGCTTGAAAGTATCCATATCAGACTTCGTGTTCAAACGTGTTTATTCGAATAACTTAACAGGTTATTCGAATAACACTGTTCCTGAAACCAACTTAAAAGGCCATCTGATATGGGTTATTCAAATAACCAATGTGTTATTCGAATAACTCTGTTAAAACCAGAGTTCTAAAATGAATAGGTTATTCGAATAGCATTTGAATTATTCGAATAACTCACTTAAAACATAGTTCTGGATAACTCATTTATTCGAATAACAGG
The DNA here is from genome assembly GCA_029884595.1 of Ormosia semicastrata. Lineage (NCBI taxonomy): Eukaryota > Viridiplantae > Streptophyta > Magnoliopsida > Fabales > Fabaceae > Ormosia > Ormosia semicastrata. Next base: position 46,462,907 of record JAQQTO010000053.1, on the reverse strand, counting down.
ATAGTTATTCGAATAGCAACTTTATAAAGCAAACCATCGTGAAGGTGTTTATTCGAATAGACTATGCTCTATTCGAATAAATCAAAGCAAAAACTGTTTTCAAAAAGGTATTTCAAAGACACTGAGTTTGTTTCAAAATAGTTTTTATCTTTTCTTTCAAAAAATAAAGAGATATCAAAGTGAGTTCCGTACAACAGATCCTAAGTCCTAATGCTAATCATATATAAACTTAGACTTGGTCTATTTATCATCTTTATTTATTCTTCACGTTTGTTATTGTCAAAACAAGTCTTCAAAGGTATACATCTAAACACACTTACCTGTTCAGCCAAAAAGGCTTTCTTTTTCATATTTAGTTTCCTTTTAACAGTGCATAAGTCCTTTAAAATTTTGACATAAGAGAGAATCTGTTTGATAGCATCTAACAGAGGAATATTGACCTTCACTTGTTTAAAAATTTCAAAATTTTCAGTTTTATGGTTTAATTTACTTGAATTGTTTAATACTTGAGGATATGAGAGTGAAGGCGAGAATTTGGTCTCTTTTAGGCTAGGTGGCTTATCAACTCCTTCTTTATCTTTGGGGAATTGATTCATCATCTTTCTCACAAGGTTCAAGAATTTGTTTTTCAATAACCTTTCTACTCCTAAGAGTTATTACTGACTTGACTTGATCTATTTGTTGGTTTTCTGAACTACCCTTATTTAGGTTGTACTGACCCTTGGGATTCTGTTGAGGTTGAGAAGTAAATTTTCCTTTCTCGTGAATGGTGAGTGCAAAAGAAATTTTAGCAATAGTGTCTTTTATATCAATCATGGCTTGAGTGTTTTGGTTGTTAATGGCTTTTTGCTTTTCCATGAATGCATGCAATGCTCCTTCAAGATTTTTCTTATATGGTGGGACATAACGTGCATATCCTTGAGAATTTTGTGAATCCAGTTGTGCCTGAGGAGGTGGTGGTTACATAAATTGTGCTTGATTATTAGTCTTCCAATTGAAATTCGGGTGGTTTCTCCATTCCCGATTGTATGAATCTGAAAAAGAAGAGGTGAATGACTTTTTAAAATTGTTCATTACATTTACTTACTCATGCACAACTTCTTTAAAAATAGGAATTATGGACATTGTTGAGTGTCCTAATTCATCTCAAATGCCACGAATTTCTTCATTTGGCACAGATTGATTTATTTCAATTTCCTTGATTCCATGGCTTCAATCTTTCCAGCCAAACTGGCAAACTTAACATTTAGATCTTCTTGACTAAGGTAATATTTTCCCTTACTAGCACTTGCAAGGTTAGATCTAATTAAATTTTTAGAAGGATTAGTACCATGCCAATATTGAGAATTTTAAGCCAAATGGTCTAAATATTCTAAAGCTTCTCCAGCTTCTTTATCAAGAAACTCATCATTGCACATTATTTCCACAAATTTTTGGTTTCAAGTGTTAACCCTTCATATAAAAAGCTTACAGTGCACCATTTTTCAAAACCATGATGTGGGCAAGAATTTAACAAATCTTTAAAACGTTCCCAACTTTGAAAATATGCTTCATTTGAATTTTGAAAAAAAATTTGGATTTGTCTTTTCAAAGCATTGGTTTTATGCGTTTGAAAAAATTTCTTTAAAAACTCACTTTGCATTTCTTTGCATTGTGCCAATGGATATTGGTTTCAAAGTATTAAGCCAAGTTTATGCTTTATCTTTTAAAGAAAAAGGAAACAATTTAAACTTAACAATATCTTTAGTGCAAGTTTTGTCATTAAAAGCGATACATATTTCCTTAAATTCTTTTAGATGTAAATATGGGCTTTCAGATTCTAAACCATGAAAATTAAGAAGTAATAAAATCATGGTCAGCTTAAATCTAAAATTGTTAGCATTCAGTGGAAAGACAAAACATGATGGACTAGAATTTTGAGACGGTTGCAAATATTCATGCATAGTTTGCAACGGTTGATTTTCATGTTCACCATGTACACTTTCATTTTCAGCCATTATGTTTAATATGTGTGATTGTGATTCAAACAAATCAATATATAAAGTACCAAGATTAATTTTAACCAAACGACCAAAATTTGAATCACGATACCAATTAAACATAAATAAGTGACTTAAAATAAAAATAAAAATGTACAAGTAGGTGATATAAACCTGCCATTAAATATCATAGTTAGTAAATTAGTAAGTTAATAAATTAATAAGTTAGAAAGTTAGAAGGTTAATAATTAAGTTAGTAAGCTAGAAAATTAGTAATTTAGTAAGTAAGAAAATTAAAGGAGTATATATATATATATATATATATATATATATATATATATATATATATATATATATATATATATATATATATATACTAGATGGTGAAGTTTACTTAAAGAAAGAAGACCTCAATAAATTTGTTCTTCAAATTAATTCCCCTATAACGGCGCCAAAAACTTAATGTGAATTATAAGTTGCAAACCCAAGCGCAGGTTGTTTCAAGTAATAAGTTCTCAGGAGTTTGAGGTATTACCAAGTGGCTTCCAGTACTCAAGAGGGGGGTGAATTGAGTATAAAAACTTTTCACAAATCTTTTTTAGTGAAAGCACAAATATTAAAACTATTAAATAAAAGCACAGAAATAACGAGAAGTAGAAGAAAAACTTAAGAAACAGCAAAGGATAAATATGCAATAAAATAAACCTGCGTAAAATAAAGAGATTAAGAAGAGAGAAGCAGGCACAATATTTATCCTGGTTCGACCACTAACCCACTTGTGGTCTACGTCCAGTCCTTGAAACAATAGCTAAGATTTTTCACTATATATACAAGCTTCAATAGGTGCTTGCAACCGTTGCACAAAAGAGCACTTTTCACACACAGGAAAACTCTACGCTTGTGCTAAAGTCTCAGCCTGTGGGGATACATCACCCTTACACAAACCTTAGAGGGATACCTCACCCCTTTACAGTATAGCAGAAAATAGATGAATAATAAACTCTCACAAAGAGTAAATATCACAAGTTGAAGCACTATAGAGCTCTCTAAGGATATCTCAAAATTTTGCCAAAAGAACACAGAGAATAAGAGAGAATTTTGTAAACAATGTTTTAGCACAAGCAAAATGATTTCAGAATTTTTGGGCATTACAGAAGTGACTCAAGGTCTCTATTTATAGAGCCTTTGATCAGAAATGCCTGTTGGAAGAATTTAATATGATAATAAATGCTAACACGTATACGTATGAATTCAAAATATGAAACAGGGTCTCGTGGGTTATTCGAATATCATTATGGGGTATTTGAATACCAATGTTTTCATTTCTTATAAAAAAAAGTTCAGAAGCAGGTTATTCGAATACTACAAGGGTGTATTTGAATACCTTTATTTTAAACACATTATAAAAGCTGTTTAGAATGATGTTATTCGAATACCTTCAAGGTTATTCGAATATCTTTGTTTAAAGTCATTTAAAAACACTTTAGAAAATAGATCAAGTGATTTCTGAAATTCCACAAACTCTTTGATTTTTCAAAGCCATATTAAAACTTTAATTTAGTTTGTAAGAAAACATGTTTTTAGATCTTTTAAGTTAAACAATGAGATATCCTATAAAAGCTCTGTACAAGAGAGATCCTAAGTCCTAAAGCTAATCTTGAAGATCTTGGACTCAGTTTTCTCATCATCTTTATATTTGTTATCATCAAAACTTATCTTCATTGTCGCATGGTAATCACATTCTCCCCCTTTTTGATGATGAGAAACTATCATTAAGAAAAGCATTAGTTCATATAAATTGGAATTCAAAAAGATAGGAGACTTATTCTCCTCTTTTTTTTAAAAAGAGGTAATTTAATATCAAAGACAAGCACATTCTCCCCTTTTCTTTTGGAATCCAATAACCAGTGTTAATTCAATTTAACATGTCTTTTCTCAAATAAGATTGATTATTTTTCTCCCCCTTTTGGCATGATCTAAAGGATGCACACATACAATTTGCATGTAATAAAAAATAAATAATTTTAATTAGCAACAGATTGAGCAAAGTACTCATTGTATGAAATATAATTAGCCAAGTACATATACAATTTTATCAAAAATAGCCAATAATAAACAGAAAACAGCCAAAACTAGAACTAAGCAACAGATCCTAAGATGAAGCTAGTCTTAGAAATAGGCATTTGGTGGCGGAGGAGGAGAGGCAGGTTCATTGCCAGACAGTAGAGCTTGAAGTGCAACCTATTCACACTCAACACCAGTTATTCTGTCAAACAGAATGGTGAAGGTGTTCTCCATATAAACTCTGTTATCCAACAGAGAAGCCAGGATTTGCTCATTTGTGATAAGAGCAGGAGCAGGAGCAGGAATATCAGTAGTAGCAGCAGCAGCAGGGGTAGCAGAATCGCCTTGAGGGTCATCCTCATCATCATCAACTTCAACTAGGAACACCCAACCTTCATCGGTCTTGATCATCTTTATTTTGTTGAGGGTAAAGGACCCAAACACGTGATGATTGATGTGTGTGAAACAACATCATGTTTTGTTCTTATTTTGCATGCATTCTTGAGCATTTTAGGCATTTTAGTTTGCCTTTTTGGTTTGTTTTTCCTTAGTTCGGATAACTGCGGTGTTTGTGGTGTTATTGTGTAGGATTGGTGCTAAATTGGCCTTGGAATGAATGGAAGCTTGCATGATTGAAGTTGGAGCTTATGGAACTAATTTAGGGAAAGATAAGACAATTGTCTACAACTTTCATGAAGACCTTAAAGGCCCAATCACACGTTTGGATAACTCAAATTGGAGTTGAAGCAAGAACTAGGGTGCTGATCCTGAAAGCTTGACCTTTGTATACTATTCATGACATATCTTGAGCTACAAGTTTTCAAATGAGCTAAAATTTTGATAGTTGATAGCTAAGATCCAAATCTACAACTTTCATGTTGAGCACTTTTCCAGATTCGGAGGTCTAATGGGTCATATTGAGCTTGGAAGGCCATTCCAGAACCAACCACGGCCTGCCGTGGTTCACACCACGGCCGTGGTTTGAAACCAGCAGTGAATCCCTCTAACTCAGAACCAACCACGGCCTGGCCGTGGTGGCTACCACGGCCGTGGTTCGGGGCGCGCATCAGATTTTAGTTTTCTGTTTTTATTTCTTTTGGGGGCTTTTAGCCCATAAAAACCCTAGGTTATAAATAGATGTTCTGATTGCTATTAGGGTATTCTAGCTTTGATTCAAACCTAGTTCTAAAGGAGGCACAAAGGAGGCTTGGTTTCTTCATCCTTTATCTTCTTCTTCCATTGTTACGGGTTTGGGATGTTTTTAAGTTTGAATTCTGTTTCCTACTTCTCTATGTCTGAGTAGTTACATTTGTTTCTAGGATTAGGCAATGCCCTTTGATACATTGATAATGATGAATTGACGTTGTTTTCCCTTTTATTAATCTTGATTGTTCATTGATTCAATTCTTATTACTTTTATTCATGTGAATTTGTTGGCCACTTATTTGCATCTCATAGGCATTTAGGGACGTACTGAGAGGTGAACCTAAGTGTTGGAACCATTAGAATTGAACTTAAGGTCTAAATCACGAGAGTAGTTTTAGCCTTTCGAGGAATCAATGAATTACCACAAAGCCTAATGGGTTCAATTTAAATTCAATTACCACGAAAGTAGGAATTGGTTTAATTGGGCACGGGTCTTGTATCTTGAAAGAGAATATTAACTAATTTTGGGTAATTCACCTTCAATTGAATTTCAGATTAATAAAAGGGTTGTCAATTAGGATTTGTCTTGTATCATTGTGGTACCCCAATCTTGGAAGCTTTCTTAATTCTGAAAACCCCATTCTTGATTACTTGCTGTTTTTATTCTAAATTCTGTTTTCTTGATTTTTATTTAATTATTTTGTTACTACGTTATTCTTAATAAACAATCACACTCTCTTTGTTTAATTTAATTGAGTTAATTAATTAATTGGTATTCATAAACTCAGTCCCTGTGGATTCGATCTTTTATTACTTGACGACGAAACCGTACACTTGCGGATTTCACGCATCAAGTTTTTGGCGCCGTTGCCGGGGACTGTGTTTTTCTTGAATACTAATTTAATTTTTAATTTAATTATTTTAAACCTTTTTCTTTTATTTGGTTCTTACGTTCTTGATTTCTCTTTGACTCTCTGTAGGTAATTACTCCATTGACATCACCTGAGTACAAAAACCAGACCAAAGTCAAGCTAATTACTTTAAACAAGCGATTCTTGGGAGGCAACCCAAGTTTCTTTGTTTTTTTTATTTTTCTTTAAATTTCTTCTTTTTCTTTTGATTTTGTGTTTTAGATTGTTGGTTTGATGTTTATCTCATGGATTTTGTCTAGGTTTGACCCTTTTTGAAGCTAAATTTAGAAGAAGAGTAAAGTCAGAAGGTTCCACACCCAGCCCATGAAAAATTCCATGGCCATGGATTGAACACTAGAAGTTTTTTCACCACCACAGTGAGTTCTTTTCTTTTATCCCTTCTCTTGTTTTAGATTTTTACATTGGGGATAATGTAAGTTCTAAGCTTAGGAGGGTATTTTTGTATTTTCATATTTTCATTTTCATTAGTTTCATGCATTTTCATGTCTTGTTTTGCATTGCATTTTCATGTTGCATTTTCACACCATCAAATCTCTTGGGTTTTTGGTTGAACTTGTGCCCCTCTCTTTTGAGGATTTTGAGATGGTATTGATTTGGAACCCAATTGTTGATTCTTGTGATAGGCTATAGGCATTGTTTTAATTTGATAGTAGAGGTGATCTTTTGATAGTTGATAATTAGCATATGTTCTTTGAATTTATGCTTCTCATTGAATTTTTAAACCTCTAAATGTGAGTTTTGAGCTTATATGGGACTTATGCATTATATGATTTTTGTTCCCATTCTTTGTGTTGAGTGATATTCCTCATTGATCATGTGCTCTAGAACTTGATTTGAAACCTTTTTGAGGCAAAAATTTTGGTTGCATGCTTGAATGTGATTAAGGCATCTTAGGTATTTTTCTGGCCTTCTGAATTTGTTACACTTTCATCCACTAGTTGCCCATTTTGAGTTTATTGCATAATTAATTTTCTTGATGCCTATGATGATATATTATTGGTAATCATTTAGAATATTAAATGGAGCAAAGTGGGTTTAAAAGTTGTGAAAAGTGTGTAGGGAATCATATATAAATGACATTTCTCTTTCTCAAAAAAAAAAATAAGAGGTGCAAATAAAAGAAAATCATAAGAAGCTTGAAAAAAAAAAGGAGGAGAAAGAGAAGAAGGAAAAGAAAGGAAGAAAATACTTAGAAATATGGAGTTATGCTTTTGATTGAAAAATTGTCTTTGCTCTATTTAAGTTCTATTGGATTACTTGTGCTTATTGAAAATTTTGATGAGCCCTTTGTGCATATCTTCCTTTCCTTACCTTACCTAACATCATTCCCATGGCCCCATTACAACCCTTAAAAGACCTTTTGATTCTTGCATGCATGCTGATTATTAGTGAAAATTTGGTTTCTTATCAAGCATATGGAAGTGCATTCTCTTGAAGGATTTTGAGCGCATTGTCTTCACCCTTAAACACTCTGAGTGTGGTTAGTGGAGTGAACTTAATTCAATCAGTGAGGATGCGTGATTTCTGAGAACTTAGCCTCTAATTGGACTTGACTTTGATTACCTCTCAGATTCTTTGTTTGCCTTAGCCTATTGCTTGGATATTGTTTCTCGGGTTCCTCATTCTTTATTGTCTTTTTATCCCACTTCTTGGTTTGGCATTAATTATTGCTTGAGGACAAGCAAAGTCTTAAGCTTGGGGGAATTTGATGTGTGTGAAATAACATCATGTTTTGTTCTTATTTTGCATGCATTCTTGAGCATTTTAGGCATTTTAGTTTGCCTTTTTGGTTTATTTTTCCTTAGTTCGGATAACTGCGGTGTTTGTGGTGTTATTGTGTAGGATTAGTGCTAAATTGGCCTTAGAATGAATGGAAGCTTGCATGATTGAAGTTGGAGCTTTATGGAACTAATTTAGGGAAAGATAAGACAATTGTCTACAACTTTCATGAAGACCTCAAAGGCCCAATCACACGTTTGGATAACTCAAATTGGAGTTGAAGCAAGAACTAGGGTGCTGATCCTGAAAGCTTGACCTTTGTGTACTATTTATGACATATCTCGAGTTACAAGTTGTCAAATGAGCTTAAATTTTGATGGTTGATAGCTAAGATCCAAATCTACAACTTTCATGTTGAGCACTTTTCCAGATTCGGAGGTCTAATGGGTCATATTGAGCTTGGAAGGCCATTCCAGAATTAACCACGGCCTGGCCGTGGTTCACACCACGGCCGTGGTTTGAAACCAGCAGTGAATCCCTCTAACTCAGAACCAACCACGGCCTGGCCGTTGTGGCCACCACGGCCGTGGTTCGGGGGGCACATCAGATTTTAGTTTTCTATTTTTATTTCTTTTGGGGGCTTTTAGCCCATAAAAACCCTAGGTTATAAATAGATGTTCTGATTGCTATTAGGGTATTCTAGCTTTGATTCAAACCTAGTTCTAAAGGAGGCACAAAGGAGGCTTGGTTTCTTCATCCTTTATCTTCTTCTTCCATTGTTACGGGTTTGGGATGTTTTTAAGTTTGAATTCTGTTTCCTACTTCTCTATGTCTGAGTAGTTACATTTGTTTCTAGGATTAGGCAATGCCCTTTGATACATTGATAATGATGAATTGACGTTGTTTTCCCTTTTATTAATCTTGATTGTTCATTGATTCAATTCTTATTACTTTTATTCATATGAATTTGTTGGCCACTTATTTGCATCTCATAGGCATTTAGGGACGTACTGAGAGGTGAACCTAAGTGTTGGAACCATTAGAATTGAACTTAAGGTCTAAATCACGAGAGTAGTTTTAGCCTTTCGAGGAATCAATGAATTACCACAAAGCCTAATGGGTTCAATTTAAATTCAATTACCACAAAAGTATGAATTGGTTTAATTGGGCACGGGTCTTGTATCTTGAAAGAGAATATTAACTAATTTTGGGTAATTCACCTTCAATTGAATTTCAGATTTAATAAAAGGGTTGTCAATTAGGATTTGTCTTGTATCATTATGGTACCCCAATCTTGGAAGCTTTCTTAATTCTGAAAACCCCATTCTTGATTACTTGCTGTTTTTATTCTAAATTCTATTTTCTTGATTTTTATTTAATTATTTTGTTACTACGTTATTCTTAATAAACAATCACACTCTCTTTGTTTAATTTAATTGAGTTAATTAATTAATTGGTATTCATAAACTCAGTCCCTGTGGATTCTATCTTTTATTACTTGACGATGAAATCATACACTTGCGGATTTCACGCATCAAGTTTTGGCGCGCCGTTAAAGGATCGTATTTTTCTTGAATACTAATTTAATTTTTAATTTAATTATTTTAAACCTTTTTCTTTAATTAGGTTCTTACGTTCTTGATTTCTCTTTGACTCTCTGTAGGTAATTACTCCATTGACATCACCTGAGTACAAAACCAGACCAAAGTCAAGCTAATTACTTTAAATAAGCGATTCTTGGGAGGCAACCCAAGTTTCTTTGTTTTTTTTTATTTTTCTTTAAATTTCTTCTTTTTCTTTTGATTTTGTGTTTTAGATTGTTGGTTTGATGTTTATCTCATGGATTTTGTCTAGGTTTGACCCTTTTTGAAGCTAAATTTAGAAGAAGAGTAAAGTCAGAAGGTTCCACACCCAGCCCATGAAAAATTCCATGGCCATGGATTGAACACTAGAAGTTTTTCCACCACCACAGTGAGTTCTTTTCTTTTATCCCTTCTCTTGTTTTAGATTTTTACATTGGGGATAATGTAAGTTCTAAGCTTAGGAGGGTATTTTTGTATTTTCATATTTTCATTTTCATTAGTTTCATGCATTTTCATGTCTTGTTTTGCATTGCATTTTCATGTTGCATTTTCACACCATCATATCTCTTGGGTTTTTGGTTGAACTTGTGCCCCTCTCTTTTGAGGATTTTGAGATGGTATTGATTTGGAACCCAATTGTTGATTCTTGTGATAGGCTATAGGCATTGTTTTAATTTGATAGTAGAGGTGATCTTTTGATAGTTGATAATTAGTATATGTTCTTTGAATTTATGCTTCTCATTGAATTTTTAAACCTCTAAATGTGAGTTTTGAGCTTATATGGGACTTATGCATTATATGATTTTTGTTCCCATTCTTTGTGTTGAGTGATATTCCTCATTGATTATGTGCTCTAGAACTTGATTTGAAACCTTTTTCAGGCGAAAATTTTGGTTGCATGCTTGAATGTGATTAAGGCATCTTAGGTATTTTTCTGACCTTCTGAATTTGTTACACTTTCATCCACTAGTTGCCCATTTTGAGTTTATTGCATAATTAATTTTCTTGATGCCTATGATTGTATATTATTGGTAATCATTTAGAATATTAAATGGAGCAAAGTGAGTTTAAAAGTTGTGAAAAGTGTGTAGGGAATCATATGTGAATGACATTTCTCTTTCTCAAAAAAAAAAAAAAACATAAGAGGTGCAAATAAAAGAAAATCATAAGAAGCTTCAAAAAAAAAAAAGGAGGAGAAAGAGAAGAAGGAAAAGAAAGGAAGAAAATACTTAGAACTGTGGAGTTATGCTTTTGATTGAAAAATTGTCTTTGCTCTATTTAAGTTCTATTGGATTACTTGTGCTTATTGAAAATTTTGATGAGCCCTTTGTGCATATCTTCCTTTCCTTACCTTACCTAACATGATTCCCATGGCCCCATTACAACCCTTAAAAGACCTTTTGATTCTTGCATGCATGCTGATTATTAGTGAAAATTTGGTTTCTTATCAAGCATATGGAAGTGCATTCTCTTGAAGGATTTTGAGCGCATTGTCTTCACCCTTAAACACTCTGAGTGTGGTTAATGGAGTGAACTTAATTCAATCAATGAGGATGCGTGATTTCTGAGAACTTAGCCTCTAATTGGACTTGACTTTGATTACCTCTCAGATTCTTTGTTTGCCTTAGCCTATTGCTTGGATATTGTTTCTCGGGTTCCTCATTCTTTATTGTCTTTTTATCCCACTTCTTGGTTTGGCATTAATTATTGCTTGAGGACAAGCAAAGTCTTAAGCTTGGGGGGATTTGATGTGTGTGAAACAACATCATGTTTTGTTCTTCTTTTGCATGCATTCTTGAGCATTTTAGGCATTTTAGTTTGCCTTTTTGGTTTGTTTTTCCTTAGTTCGGATAACTGCGGTGTTTGTGGTGTTATTGTGTAGGATTGGTGCTAAATTGGCCTTAGAATGAATGGAAGCTTGCATGATTGAAGTTGGAGCTTTATGGAACTAATTTAGGGAAAGATAAGACAATTGTCTACAACTTTCATGAAGACCTCAAAGGCCCAATCACACGTTTGGATAACTCAAATTGGAGTTGAAGCAAGAACTAGGGTGCTGATCCTGAAAGCTTGACCTTTGTATACTATTCATGACATATCTCGAGCTACAAGTTGTCAAATGAGCTGAAATTTTGATGGTTGATAGCTAAGATCCAAATCTACAACTTTCATGTTGAGCACTTTTCCAGATTCAGAGGTCTAATGGGTCATATTGAGCTTGGAAGGCCATTCCAGAACCAACCACGGCCTGGCCGTGGTTCACACCACAGCCGTGGTTTGAAACCAGCAGTGAATCCCTCTAAGTCAGAACCAACCACGACCTGGCCGTTGTGGCCACCACGGCCGTGGTTCGGGGCGCGCATCAGATTTTAGTTTTCTATTTTTGTTTCTTTTGGGGGCTTTTAGCCCATAAAAACCCTAGGTTATAAATAGATGTTCTGATTGCTATTAGGGTATTCTAGCTTTGATTCAAACCTAGTTCTAAAGGAGGCACAAAGGAGGCTTGGTTTCTTCATCCTTTATCTTCTTCTTCCATTGTTACGGGTTTGGGATGTTTTTAAGTTTGAATTCTATTTCCTACTTCTCTATGTCTGAGTAGTTACATTTGTTTCTAGGATTAGGCAATGCCCTTTGATACATTGATAATGATGAATTGACGTTGTTTTCCCTTTTATTAATCTTGATTGTTCATTGATTCAATTCTTATTGCTTTTATTCATGTGAATTTGTTGGCCACTTATTTGCATCTCATAGGCATTTAGGGACGTACTGAGAGGTGAACCTAAGTGTTGGAACCATTAGAATTGAACTTAAGGTCTAAATCACGAGAGTATTTTTAGCCTTTCGAGGAATCAATGAATTACCACAAAGCCTAATGGGTTCAATTTAAATTCAATTACCACGAAAGTAGGAATTGGTTTAATTGGGCACGAGTCTTGTATCTTGAAAGAAAATATTAACTAATTTTGGGTAATTTACCTTCAATTGAATTTCAGATTTAATAAAAGGGTTGTCAATTAGGATTTGTCTTGTATCATTGTGGTACCCCAATCTTGGAAGCTTTCTTAATTCTGAAAACCCCATTCTTGATTACTTGCTGTTTTTATTCTAAATTCTGTTTTCTTGATTTTTATTTAATTATTTTGTTACTATGTTATTCTTAATAAACAATCACACTCTCTTTGTTTAATTTAATTGAGTTAATTAATTAATTGGTATTCATAAACTCAGTCCCGGTGGATTCGATCTTTTATTACTTGACGACAAAATCGTACACTTGCGGATTTCACGCATCAAGTTTTTGGTGCCGTTGCCGGGGACTGTGTTTTTCTTGAATACTAATTTAATTTTTAATTTAATTATTTTAAACCTTTTTCTTTTATTTGGTTCTTACGTTCTTGATTTCTCTTTGACTCTCTGTAGGTAATTACTCCATTGACATCACCTGAGTACAAAAACCAGACCAAAGTCAAGCTAATTACTTTAAACAAACGATTCTTGGGAGGCAACCCAAGTTTCTTTGTTTTATTTATTTTTCTTTAAATTTCTTCTTTTTCTTTTGATTTTGTGTTTTAGATTGTTGGTTTGATGTTTATCTCATGGATTTTGTCTAGGTTTGACCCTTTTTGAAGCTAAATTTAGAAGAAGAGTAAAGTCAGAAGGTTCCACACCCAAATTTCATGAAAAATTCCATGGCCATGGATTGAACACTAGAAGTTTTTCCACCACCACAGTGAGTTCTTTTCTTTTATCCCTTCTCTTGTTTTAGATTTTTACATTGGGGACAATGTAAGTTCTAAGCTTAGGAGGGTATTTTTGTATTTTTATATTTTCATTTTCTTTAGTTTCATGCATTTTCATGTCTTGTTTTGCATTGCATTTTCATGTTGCATTTTCACACCATCATATCTCTTGGGTTTTTGGTTGAACTTGTGCCCCTCTCTTTTGAGGATTTTGAGATGGTATTGATTTGGAACCCAATTGTTGATTCTTGTGATAGGCTATAGGCATTGTTTTAATTTGATAGTAGAGGTGATCTTTTGATAGTTGATAATTAGTATATGTTCTTTGAATTTATGTTTGTGGTGTTATTGTGTAGGATTGGTGCTAAATTGGCCTTAGAATGAATGGAAGCTTGCATGATTGAAGTTGGAGCTTTATGGAACTAATTTAGGGAAAGATAAGACAATTGTCTACAACTTTCATGAAGACCTCAAAGGCCCAATCACACGTTTGGATAACTCAAATTGGAGTTGAAGCAAGAACTAGGATGCTGATCCTGACAGCTTGACCTTTGTATACTATTCATGACATATCTCGAGCTACAAGTTGTCAAATGAGCTTAAATTTTGATGGTTGATAGCTAAGATCCAAATCTACAACTTTCATGTGGAGCACTTTTCCAGATTCGGAGGTCTAATGGGTCATATTGAGCTTGGAAGGCCATTCCAGAACTAACCACGGCCGTGGTTTGAAACCTAGGGTGCTGATCCCGAAGCTTGAATCCATGACATATCTCGACTACAAGTTGTCAAATGAACCACGGTTGATAGCTAAGTGGTGGCTACCACGGCTAATGGGTGGTTCTTGGAAGGCCATTCCGGGCGCGCATCAAACCAAGATTTTAGTTTTCGAAACCAACCACGCTTTTTATTTCTTTTGGGGCTTTTAGCCCATAAAAAAAAACCTAGGTTATAAATAGATGTTCGATTGCTATTAGGGTATTCTAGCTTTGATTCAAACCTAGTTCTAAAGGAGGCACAAAGGAGGCTTGGTTTCTTCATCCTTTATCTTCTTCTTCCATTGTTACGGGTTTGGGATGTTTTTAAGTTTGAATTCTGTTTCCTACTTCTCTATGTCTGAGTAGTTACATTTGTTTCTAGGATTGGGCAATGCCCTTTGATACATTGATAATGATGAATTGACGTTGTTTTCCCTTTTATTAATCTTGATTGTTCATTGATTCAATTCTTATTGCTTTTATTCATGTGAATTTGTTGGCCACTTATTTGCATCTCATAGGCATTTAGGGACGTACTGAGAGGTGAACCTAAGTGTTGGAACCATTAGAATTGAACTTAAGGTCTAAATCACGAGAGTAGTTTTAGTCTTTCGAGGAATCAATGAATTACCACAAAGCCTAATGGGTTCAATTTAAATTCAATTACCACGAAAGTAAGAATTGGTTTAATTAGGCACGGGTCTTATATCTTGAAAGAGAATATTAACTAATTTTGGGTAATTCACCTTCAATTGAATTTCAGATTTAATAAAAGGGTTATCAATTAGGATTTTTCTTGTGTCATTGCAGTACCCCAATCTTGGAAGCTTTCTTAATTCTGAAAACCCCATTCTTGATTACTTGCTATTTTTATTCTAAATTCTATTTTCTTGATTTTTATTTAATTATTTTGTTACTACGTTATTCTTAATAAACAATCACACTCTCTTTGTTTAATTTAATTGAGTTAATTAATTAATTGGTATTCATAAACTCAGTCCCTGTGGATTCGATCTTTTATTACTTGACGACGAAACCGTACACTTGCGGATTTCACGCATTAATGATGGGTTAGCGAAGTCGCTCGCTCAGTTTCCAGAATATTTGGGTACTTTCCTAGGAAGGCAGTGATGATCACTCCATAGGGTAGCTCAGACCGCTCTTTACCTTTTGCCTTCATCATATACTTCATGATGAAGATGGGCCAGTTAATCTGGTATCCTTTCTTTAGGATCCACAGCATGAACACATCATCTTCGCTCATGTAGGCGTAGTTCCCACCTCTAGGAGCTAGGATGTGGGCATAAGCATAATGTAGGAGCCTATCCTGGCTCTTCATCATGCCTCCTTTGACTCCCTTTTGAGTTGAAGGTAATACCAACCCAAGTCTCAGAACATCATCAATTGCTCTGTTCTTGTTGAAGAGCTGGAGAAGCGATTCTTCGTCAACGTTGCAGCCAGTTGACTACAACCCAAACATCTGAACCCAATCGTCAAATGTGATCACAATGTGTTGGTCGCAGACATCGGAGTGTAGCTCCTAACCTGCAATCTTCAGGTTGCAATAGAACATCTTGACTAGGTTGGGATACAGAACGGCTTTGTAAGAGCAGAATCAAAGTACGCCTTGGTGATTTAGCCAGTTCAGAAAGTCAAACAACATTCTCTTTCGAAGAACCCCAAGTCGAGTACTTCGGTTGCACTAGGTTGCGCTCCTGAAAGTGTGTAATGAAGCGCCTAAGCTCTTGCTCATTGGAGGAGAGCCTTCGAAGGTCCAGCAGGTTGTTGCATGGAGCCGTCTTCGTGCGAGGATGCTTTAGGCGAGAAGAAGACGAAGCCATTGATGGAAAAGAGATGAAGGAGATGGTATGAAAGGTAGGGAGGGAACGAAGGTGAGATACGAGAGAAAAAGAAGGTTATAGAGAGAATAGGGAAACCAGAAGGTTTGAAAATGGAGAGAAATGAGATAAGCCTATTCAGATACGAAGGGGGGTATATAAAGAATACCTAAAGTCTATTCAAATACCATGAGATGTATTCAAATAGAATAGTTGGGAAAAACCAAAGGACGCACCCTTCAGATAGAAGGTATTCGAATAACTTCCCAGTTATTCGAATAAATGGGCTAGTTTGGCTTAACTGCCAGCCTATGGTATTCGAATACTTATTCCTATATTCAAATACCCACCAAAAATAAGCAAGACAATAGCAAGTATTCGAATAGCTTCCAAGGTATTCGAATACTCCAGAGCCATGTGAGAAACTCTGATATTGATAAGCCTCAAGTTATTCGAATAACTACTTAGTTATTTGAATACACCAGCTTATAAAAATATAGGAATATTGTACTAATGTATGGTATTCGAATAGCCATAGGTCTATTCGAATAGGCCTATCAGAAAACCACAAATTTACATGTATAAAAGCAATGATATTCGAATACCATAGGGAGCTATTCGAATAACTTAAACAAGAAAGCATATATATTATGTCCAGGATTTGCATTTTGAGAGATGAAAGCTTACCTTTTGATGGAGTACCTGCAAAAATGATTTCGGGATAACTCCGGCGCTCAAGTCAGTAATAATTCAAGAAGGATGAAATTATAATTAAGCAAATAATTACAAGCAATTATATGTTGGATTGATCAATTATGCCCAATTCTCCTCTAATATAAAAAAATGCTTCTTTTGCTAGGGGTTTAGTGAAAATATCTGCAAGTTGCTTAGATGTTTCAACAAACTCAAGAATGTAATCCCTTTTTTGTTCATGATCTCTAATAAAGTGATGTCTTATTTCTATATGCTTTGTTCTGGAATGCAGAATAGGATTCTTAGAGAGATTTATTGCACTAGTGTTATCACATCTTATCGGGATGTGATCAAACTGAAGACTGTAGTCTAGAAGTTATTGCTTTATCCATAGGATTTTAGCACAACAACTGCCAGCTGCAACATATTTAGCCTCAGCGGTAGACAAAGCCACACTATTTAGTTTCTTGCTATACCAAGAAACTAAAGAACTACTAAGCAAGTGGCATGTCCCACTAGTACTTTTTCTATCCAATTTACATCCAGCAAAATCAGAGTCAGAATAGCCTATTAGGCTACATGAGGCACCCTTAGGGTACCATAAGCCCATTTGTGAAGTGCCTACTAGGTACTTCATTATTCGTTTAACGGCACTTAGATGAGATTCCTTGAGGTTTGCCTGATATCTAGCATACATGCATACACTAAACATAATATCTGGCCTAATAGCAGTAAGATAAAGGAGAGATCTAATCATACCTCTGTATTTTGTTATTTCTACTAATTTACCTCCTTCATCTTTGTCCAAATAGCAAGAAGTGCCCATTGGAGTGGCCATATGTTTAGCATTTTCCATTTCGAACCTTTTGAGCAATTCCTTGCAGTATTTAGTTTAACTTATGAATGTCCCTTCATTTGTTTGTTTAATTTGAAGTCTGAGGAAGAAATTCAACTCTCCCATCATTTACATTTCAAATTCATTCTGTATTATCTTAGCAAATTCTTTGTAAAGGAATTCATTAGTAGCACCAAAGATAATATCATCCACATATACTTGCACAAGAAGAATATCATGCTTTTATTTTTAATGAAAAGGGTAGTATCAACTTTTCCTCTTGAAAATTTATTTTCTAAAAGAAACTTACTCAACCTTTTATACCAAGCTCTAGGAGCTTGCTTTAATCCTTATAAAGCCTTTTTAAGTTTAAAAACATGGTTGGATAGTTCATGATTTTCAAAACCTAAAGGTTGTTCAACATATACCTCCTATTGAATAAGGCCATTAAGAAAATTACTTTTAACATCCATTTGATATAATTTGAAATCCATGATGCAAGTAACATTCTAATAACTTCTAATCTAGCTACTGGTGCATAGGTTTCTTTATAATCTATTCCTTCTTCTTGATTATAACCTTTAGCGACCAATCTAGCTTTGTTTCTAGTTATTAATCCATTTTCATCAAGTTTGTTTCTAAACACCCATTTTGTGCCAATTATAGGATAATCATTAGGTCTAGCAACTAATTTCCAAACTTGATTTCTTTTAAATTGATTTAATTCCTCATGCATAGCTAAGATCCAATGTTCATCATCAAAGGCTTCAATTATATCTTAAGGTTCAATTTAAGAAACAAAGGCTAAGTGATTACATGCATTTCTAAGAGAATTTCGAGTACTTACACCATTAGACACATCACCTATTATTTGATCAAGGAAATGATATTTTGAAGTCCTCCATTCTTTGGGAAGTTCCAAGACCTGTGGATCTTCTTGTCTTTGTTTATCTTATTGCTCCTTGACTTCTTTTTCTTTGCTGCCTAAGTGAGTTTCTGTCAAGATTTCTGCGATATCATCAATAACAAGATCCAACTTTGCCAATTCCAAGAATTTTTCCTTTATTGTTATCACCATATGTGACGTGTCCATGATTCTTAGGAATGAGCAAGGTGAATTTTGAGTCGTCCCTGATCATGTGCTTGGAGCAGCCGCTATCGAGATACCAATTTGAACTCCTGGCTTTCAAGCACACCTATAACACATATTTTAGTTTTTAACTTTTAGTACCTAAATTTTCTTGGGTCATTGTGTGTCAGTTTTGGGTATAGTACCCTTGGGAACCCAAACCATTTTTGTTCCAATTTTTGTATTAATATTTTTCCTTGCATTACATGTTGATGCACTATGTCCTTTCTTTCCACAATAAAAAACATTTTATATACTATTTGTTAATTTTTCGGGTTATAACCTATCCCGGCTTTTTGAAAAACTACTCTTTGTTTTTCTAATAAAATATTTAAATTATCTCTTCCAAATGTGAATTTTGAAAGAGTGTTTTTTAAGTCTTCAATTTCTTTTTCAAGCATATAACATGAAGAACAAGATGAAGATGTAGAAGCATGTGCAAAATGATTTGTGCATTGATAACTTCAGGAAATGAAGTTATTTCACATGAATTTGAATGTATATGAGTATGCTTTCCTTAAATTTTCAAGACCCAATGGTCTAATTCATACATGATCTTGATTATTTAAGCTTTGTATCTCAATTGTTTAAGAATTCAATTTTTGATGCTTGTATTTAAGAAATTGAGATGGATTATGGCTTGATGAATTAAAGCATTATTTTTGTTGCAGAAATTCAAGAAGGAAAGACCTTGGAAAGGATAAGGAAGCAAAGAAGAGTTCAAAATGGAGAAGGATGCAAAAGAGAAGTAAGGGCAGCCAACTCACGCCTAGGCATGGCAAAATCACGCCTAGGCGTGATCCTCGCAGCATTTTAGGAATTTCTAAGCAGAGACCTCCACGCTTAGGCGTGGAAAAGTCATGCCTAAGCGTATAACTCTCAGGTTTTTAGGGTGCTCAGACAGAGACACCCACGCCTAGGCGTGGGAAAATCAAGCCTAGGCGTGGCTTTCACCTGAGACCGTGTGCTTCATAACCATGCCTAGGCATGCAAAAGCCAATCCTAGGCGTGGGAAACATCCTGATCCACGAAAATTAGCTTTTAATATCTGATTGGGGGATTGGGAGAAATCTTCTTTTTTTTTTTTAAATAAACCACGAATTCCAGAGAGCAAGTGAGAAGAGGAGGAACCTATTTGGATTGAAGGTGACTTAAGGGAGAATCAAGATCAAGGAAGAGGATCAAGCTTGGAATCTCTCCATTTTTGTCTATTCTTTCCCTTTACCTCTTGATTTGTAACTTGATGGATCATTTTATTTCATTTGTTTTCTTCTCTTTCATGATGTGTAACTAAACTCTAATCTAGGGGCTCTCTAGGATCTTGCTATGGATTTGATTAATGTGTAATTAGTTGGGTATCCTTTCAATGAAATTGGTTTTGTTCATCCATATCTATGCTTAGTGCTTATTATTGATTTGCCATCAATTGCATGTTTTTTTTTAATATTCCAATTGAACTAGAAATAGGGTGTTGTGAATATGGATATGGTATGGTTGATGTATGTTCAATTACATTCTATTGGTATGAGTGTGTTGATTAACTAAGGGGATGGACACATACCTCTTGGTTATGCATGGCAAGTGTTTGATAATTGGTCTCAATGAGTGATTCTTATGCTAACTCACATGGACACATAATGGATTAGCTAAGTTTTGCATGGGTAATTGTCCTAGACATAGGCTCTTATCTATTAATGGTTATTAGCTAACAAATGTCATTTCATTGATTGGTGCTTGTTAATTGTAATTATTCATTGAAGTAGCAAGTGAATAGGGACCCCTAGGCTTTAATCATTCTCATCTTCTCTAGTGGAATTGGTGTTTGGTGTTTTCTTATTTTGTTTCTCTTAAATTGTTATTTTAATTACAACCCATTCTCCTTCGTTTGCTTGGATACAAATTTGTGAATTTTGGTTAAGTTTAACATTCTTCTAATTATTCAATCCCTTGGGACACAATACTCTAACTCTCCTTTATATTACTTGTCGACTCGTGCGCTTGCGGATTTACGGACTAATAAGTTTTTGGCGCCATTGCCGAGGATTGAGTTTAGATTTTATGTTATTTCTTACAATTATTCACAATTCTTATTTCAAGTTTTCTTTGTTGTTTTGTTTTATTTTTCAGGTACTTAGCTTTTGTATGCGAATGACTCAAAGTGTATCTCGATTTCCTTACGATCTTGAGATCGAAAGGACTTTTCGTAGATTGCTAAGAGAACGACCAGTACAAGGGAAGACACTTGAATTGGATAGTGACTCGGAGATGGCGGAAGAAGCGAATGCTGAAAGACTCTTGAGAGATTATGTCACTCCAAATGCTAGGGACTTTCGATCTAGCATTAGAAGGCCAGTTGTACAGGCACAGACTTTTGAGATCAAGTCTACTATTATCTAGATGGTGCAGAATAATTTGTAATTTGCGGATCTTCCCCATGAAGATCCTAATGCTCATTTAGCCAACTTTCTAGAGATCTGTGATACTTTTAAGCATCAAGGGATGACTGATGATGTGGCTCGCTTGAGGCTTTTCTCTTTTTCCTTGAGAGATAGGGCCAAGGCATGGCTTTAATCATTACCTGAACATTCGATCACTACTTGGGAAGAGCTAGCTCAGAAGTTCCTAGATCGATTCTTTCCTCCCATGAAGGCAATGAAGTACAGGAATAACATTCTATCCTTCAGACAATTCGAAGGAGAAACCTTGTATAAGGCATGGGAGCGATTCAAGGAGTTACTAAGAAAATGCCCCCATCATGGTATAGCAAAATGGATGTTGGTTCATACTTTTTACAATAGCTTGACAACCTCCATTCGATCCATAATTGATGCAGCAGCTGGAGGGGCTCTTATGAGCAAAACTGTGGATGCAGCCTATAACCTTTTGGAGGAAATGACTAATAACAATTATCTGTGGCCAGCTGAGAGAGTTACTCCTAAGAGATTAGCAGTAGGTATTCATGAAGTTGATGCTCTTACATCGCTTACAGCTCAAGTGGCAGCTCTTTCTAAGAAGTTGGACACCATGGGAGTCAATTTTGTAGCAAGTGGAGCTAATAATTCAGCTGATATTTGTGATCATTGTGGGGACCTGCATTCAACTGCTAACTGTACAGCAAGCTTGGAAAGTGTGCAATATGCAAATCAATTCCGTCAGCCAACTCACAACAATGTTTTGGGCAATTCTTATAATCCAAGTTGGAAGAACCATCCTAATCTCTCATGGGGTGGACAAGTTCAAGGTTCTTCTTCCTCTTCTTATCAAATTAGGGAAGCTCCCCGTGCTCCTCCAGGTTTTCAACAGCAAAGCTCCCTTCAAGCCCAAACTTCAACATCAACTTTAACTTCCAATTTGGAGAAGATGTTTGCTTAGTTCATGACTAGCCAGCAAGAGTACATGACTAAGACCGACTCAAGGCTTGCTTCCCATGATGCTTTAATGCAAAGTCAAGCGGCCTCCTTGAGAAATCTTGAGACTTAAGTTGGCCAACTTACCCAAGCCTTAAGTAATAGGCCTCAAGGGAGTTTTCCAAGTGACACCATCAACAATCCAGGAGGTTTTCCCATGGAGCATTGCAAGGCTATAACACTGAGGAGTGGAAAAGAAATTGAAGGAAATGTGAAGACCAAGCTACTTGAAAAAGAAGTTGAAGTTACAAAAGATGAATTGGTTGGGAACAATGAGGTTGACAAGAATGAAGAGCTAGCAGAGAGGAAGGTTGAAGACAAGAAAAAGGAAGACATGCCTTATACACTACCTCTACCTTTTCCCAACCGGTTAGTTAAACAAAAGCTTGATGCTCAATTAAAAAAGTTTTTGGATATTTTCAAAAACTTCACATAAACATACCGTTTGTTGAGGCTTTGGAACAAATGCCTAGTTATGTGAAGTTCATGAAAGACATTTTGTCTAAGAAGAGAAAACTGGGGGATTATGAGACAGTAGCTCTCACAGAGGAGTGCAGTGCCATATTGCAAAACAAACTACCTCCGAAGCTCAAGGATCCAGGGAGTTTCACCATCCCTTGCACAATCGGTGAGAAATTTTGTGGTAAGGCATTATGTGATTTGGGAGCTAGCATTAATCTCATGCCCTATTCCATTTACAAAAGACTAGGTTTGGGGGAAGCTGCACCTACTTCAGTTACCTTATAGTTGGCAGACAAAACCCTTACTTACCCGAAGAGGGTTCTTGAGGATGTGTTCGTTAAAGTGGACTAGTTTATCTTCCCTGCAGATTTCATCATACTTGATATGGAGGAAGACAGTAAAGTCCCCTTGATTTTAGGCCGACCCTTTCTTGCAACTGGAAGATCCTTTATTGATATGGAGAAAGGAGAACTTACCATGAGAGTTCAAGATAAACAGGTTACCTTCACTATTTTCAAAGATACCAAGAGCCCTCAAGATCAAGAAGAATGTTCTGTGGTGACTGTAGCTGAAGGGAAGATATCCGAGGCAAGGGATTT
The DNA here is from genome assembly GCA_029884595.1 of Ormosia semicastrata. Lineage (NCBI taxonomy): Eukaryota > Viridiplantae > Streptophyta > Magnoliopsida > Fabales > Fabaceae > Ormosia > Ormosia semicastrata. Next base: position 46,440,020 of record JAQQTO010000053.1, on the reverse strand, counting down.
AATTATAGTCTGTGCTCCTGGTGCAAGTTATGTGATCTCTACGGATGATAGGGAAGAAGTTCAACTGAAGCAGCGACACGCAAGCAGGGTGGTTTACTCATGCAAATCACCCATTGAGGAAGCTCTAACCATGGAGTTAAAACTTTTGCCATTTCATGCATACCATGCTTACTTTGATGAAAAGGAGGAAGATCCTCCTCCCATAAGCACGTGCAAGTGAAACTGAAAATAAAGTCCAGCCAGGATTATAAATAAGGCACTTGTTGGGAGGCAACCTAATTTCTTACCCTATCTCTTCGCTTAGGATAATTTTATGCATGATTTTTCTTTTATTTTATATTTTTGTTTGATTTTTTTTATTGTTTTATAGTGTTTGTTTTTTAATTTGATGCTTTGATTGTTCCTGTCATTCCTATGCTGTTTCTTAGATGTTTGAGAATAAGGAGGGTGTGTTTGATGCATGGATGTGGGGTATTCTGGTGTTGCTGTTCAGAATTTTGATCCAGTGTCCCACGCCTGGGCGTGGTTTTTACACGCCTAAGCATGGTTGTCTCAGCTGCTTTAAGGAATTTTCCAGAGAGCTCCACGCCTAGGCGTGGTCCTCTCTGCATTTCCAGTAATTTTGGCCTGCAAGAGTCACGCCTAGGCGTGATTTTTACACGCCTAGGCGTAGTTTCCTGTTATTCCCAAAAAAAAATTGAATTAAATCCCACGCCTAGGCGTGGTAATGTCACGCCTAGGCGTGATGTGGCCTCTCTTCTTTGCACAAAACGCAGCAGCCTCTCTTCATTCTATTCTTTTTTTTTATCCTCTCAAATCCCTAATTCCCCTTTCTGATTTCTTCCCCACCCACACCACCGTAACCTCTCCAATCTTCTCACTCTTCCTCACAATCTTCTTCTCTAACCTCCCTCATCCACATTTTCTTCTCCACGAGCTCCACACCACCATCCAAACCAACCGATTCCTTCTCCTTCTTCCTTATCATTTCTCCCTCACCCACCTTTTCTTCCTTATTCCCCACGAACCCAACACCACTATAAAAACCCAACCACTTTCTTCTTTTTCTTCTTCTTTCCCTTTTATTTTCCCCTCTCCACCAAAGCATCTCCACCGTAAACCCCTCCACCAAAACACCATCACCGTATCTCTTCCCCACATTTCCCCCACCCAATAGCCACCATACCCACCATACATTTCCCTCACCATCTTTCTCATCCCCACCTACCACACTGTCGTAACCCTCTCCACTGGGTCCCTTCGTGTTTCTTTTGGTTCATTGTGCATTTGGTGCTTATTTCTTTTCTCTAGTGCATGCTCTTCTTGTGCTTCATCCCAAGTTATTATTTGCTCTTCCCATCTTTCTTTAATTCCAAATTGTGAAACCCTTGCATGATGTGTCTGTTCCATTATAGAGTAGATGGTTAACATGTGATTAAATTGAACTGTGCAGTTGTGATATGATATGATACTAGGAATTTTGGGGTTGTATGCATATTGTTCTGACTCTTGGTCAGTTTTATGCCTTCATGGTGCTACTGAATTACTTAGAACTGATTGCTTGATTTTGCTTGGTAAATCTGCCATAAATTGGAATTATTGTGTTATGTTGGTCTGGTTGGACAATGCAGTAGTTGAGTTGTGCTTGGGTTTGGCTCTGTGTTGCATTGGTTGTGACTTAAACATGGGTAAGTTTGGGGGTGGCCTAGGTTTGGATATTTTGCTAAGAATGAACTTCATTGTCAATAGTACTCAATTGTCCTTTTGCTTGAGTTGACCCTTGTTAGTATTTGGTTAGCAAGACTAAGTTAATAATAGGTTCTAAACTGTGGCTTGTGCAATTGCATGATTATTTTTGAGCTGATTGGGTTATGATATGTCAATGCTTGTTTCAAAGTTGGACCCTGTTGCATGCTGTGGATTGTTGAATTATTGGTTAACTTAATGCATATTTGTGTTGTACATACTGCATGACTCTGATCTGCTTGTATTTTTGGTTGGTTATTGAACTGGGTTCCTTGATTGCATTGCATGCTATCTTCTTAGAAGTGACTGATTTCATTAAAATTATTCTCAGTCTTTGTTCAAATGTAATAATCAGCACCATTTTCTTTTTCAAGTTGTTCCTAAACATGTCAAAGAGACAGCGCAAAACTGTTGAGGCTGACCCAAGTAACACAGAGGATGTTGAGGAAATTCCCATCTATGACCCATAGATTTTCGTATCTCAAGAAGCATATGATTACTTCTGGCAGCATTTAGGAAGATTAACATCATCGCTGAGCGGGGATTCCATGACCTTAATGTGGTACGATATCCTGCCATTACTAGTGCCACTAAGGAGCTCCACTGGCAACATTTTATGGAGCATCCTGTGGAAGAACTAGTAGCTGCAATAGTCAAGGAGTTCTATGCCAACACATTTGCTGAAAAGCGTTCTGAGACCACTGCTAAAGTCAGAGGGAGGACTGTTAACTACTCTGTTGAGCGCATTAGCCAGGTTTTGCACCTTGGCCCTCCTCCACTGGTATGTATGTACCAAACCTTGCAGCTACCCAAAGAAGATGGTGGTACACCTTTTGAAACAATACTGGCAGCCATCTGTGATTCTACCTTTCCTGTTCAAGTGCAATGCAACACAGATCATTCGATCTGTTTCATTAAACAGGAAAGTCTGCGCAAAGAGCTGCGCCTGTGGAACCACTTCGTTTGCTCCTCATTGCTACCTACGGAGCATAGATCAGAGATTTATCTTGAGCGCGCATACATGCTATATGCCATCCATACTCTTCAGCAGGTGGACACTGCGTAGATTCTTTATGATCACCTCAAGCTTTGCATCACAACGAAGCTGAAATCATTGTTCTTCCCCTCTCTTATTTGTGCGCTGTATCGGAAATCGAAAATGACTTGGAAGGACACTGAAGTCCGTGTGAAGCTGAAGACTCCCATGATAGAACGGGCAGTGCAGACCATTATGACTGCTCAAGAGAAGCGCAGGCGAGCCCCGGTCCAGCCCCCAGTTCCAGATCCCGAGCCTGCTCTTGCACCTGCTCCAAAGCCTGTTCTAGTTTTTGATGCCGCCTGGGCACACTCCATTGAGCAGCACTTGGATCGGCAGCAGGAGATGCTGACTACGCAGCAGGAGATGCTGGCTTCGCTTTACCAGGGCATTCATTGGATGGCCTTGGGTCAGGGGCGCCCAATGGATGATTTTCCAGCATTTCCTCCTTTTGCAGCTTTACCAATTGCAGCTTCACCTTCTCCTCCACCTCCTCCACCTGCTGATGATACGGAGTTGGGCGCTAAGGGCGATGACCTGTTCGATGAGGATGATTTGATTTGAGGCACCAGCCTCATATTTTCATGATCTTTCTATTTTATTTTTCTGTCTTTACTTTATGTCCACTATACATACTTTATTGGAGACTTGATTTCTTTTGGTTACAGTGGGACACTGCATGACTTAGGTTTGGGGGGGGAAACTTTACGATTTTTTTGTGATTGCTTGTTGAATCATTGTTTTGGACATATATATATTGATTCCCTTCTCTTTGCTTTTGCTTTTGCTGAAATTTCAAATCCGAGTGAGCATGATTAAGCCTTGAGGGTTGCGTGAATTAGGAATTGAATTGATGAGTGTGTGTTGAGGCAAGTTGAATTGGTGCATGCCTGATTTCTGATTAGAATATCTGATGAATGTATGGATCAAATATACACCTCACTGCTTGGGAACTCAATTGTAAAAATTCAAAATTTTGTGCTTACACTTATTAGCATAATTGCATATGAGAGAAATTCCCTATTGCATGTGTGGTGGATTCTGGAATATGAATGAAATACATGATTGGAGAAATTTATGATTGGCATGTGTATAGTCAATTTTGCATCTTAGAAGCTTGTTTGATTCCCTTTTGAGGTGAAATCCTAGGCAATGCGTTTTCAATGAAATGACTAGGGCACTTATTTGGACCGATTGAACTTTTCAAGCCAACCTTAATTGAATGATATCCCTAGTACCCATTTTGAAGCCTAGTGTGTGTGTGTATGGCCTAATTTTCATTTCTTTAACCCTAATCTCTCCATCCTCTTAAACCATGCTTTTGAAAGAAAAATCTCTTCCCCTCATTACAGGTCCCTTGTTGAGCACATGATTAAGCAGTTCTGTTATTTTGAGCCATAATGTTGTGTATGATGCTAAGAATCCAAAAAAATTTGGGATTACCAGCTTTCATTCAAAAATTGATTTTGTTCATTAAAAAAATAAAAATAAATAAATAAATAAAATAAAATAAAAAGAAAAAAGAGAAAAAGAAAAAGAAGAAAGAAAGAAAGAAAATAAGTGGGTTGTTGTGTAAATTAAAGCCCTTTTGATTATGTGATGAGAAAATGGAATAAAGAAGATTGATTCTTCAAGTTAGTTTGTGTTTATGCATCTACATGCTTGACTTGATTCAATGGAAGTGGTTGATTATGTGTTTGATATTTGGATTAAAATCCTTTCCCTTCTTCCTTAGCCACTACCCTTAGCCTTACATTACAAGCTTAAAAGACCCTCATGATCTTTAATTCTGTCTTGCCTACATTAGTGGAAAAAAGGATGAAGGACATTCTTTTGAGAGTGCATGTGCATTTTATAATTCATCCATCTTGCTCTTCATGATTAGGAAAGGGTCTTAAACTCATGAGTTTGGGAAATCTTTCATGCACAAAAATGGCATAAAAGGGTGAGCATGGTAGTTGAGAATTTCTTGCATGTGTGGACCTTGTTGTGAGGATTGAAATGTGATTTCTGAGGGTATGAATGATAATTGGAAGCTAGATTTGCCCTAGTTCAATTTGCCTCATATTTCTTGACCTTTGGATTGGACTGTGATTCCTTTCCTGCCTGGTTTAGTTTGCTCGAGGACTAGCAAAACTTTAGGTTTGGGGGTGTGATAACTTCAGGAAATGAAGTTATTTCACATGAATTTGAATGTATATGAGCATGCTTTCCTTAAATTTTCAAGACCCAATGGTCCAATTCATACATGATCTTGATGATTTAAGCTTTGTATCTCAATTGTTTAAGAATTCAATTTTTGATGCTTGTATTTAAGAAATTGAGATGGATTATGGCTTGATGAATTAAAGCATTATTTTTGTTGCAGAAATTCAAGAAAAAAAGATCTTGTAAAGGATAAGGAAGCAAAGAAGAGTTCAAAATGGAGAAAGATGCAAAAGAGAAGCAAGGGTAGCCAACTCATGCCTAGGCGTGGCAAAATCACGCTTAGGCGTGATCCTCGCAGCATTTCAGGAATTTCCAAGCAGAGACCTCCATGTTTAGGCGTGGAAAAGTCACGCCTAGACGTGTAACTCTCAAGTTTTCAGGGTGCTCAGACAGAGACACCCACACCTAGGCATGGGAAAATCAAGCCTAGGCATGGCTTGCACCTAAGACCACGTGCTTCATAACCACGCCTAGGCATGGAAAAGCTAATCCTAGGCGTGGGAAACATCCTGATCCACGAAAATTAGCTTTTAATATCTGATTGGGGGATTGGGAGGCATCTTCTTTTTTTTTCTTTTAATAAACCATGAATTCCGAGAGCAAGTGAGAAGAGGAGGAACCCATTTGGATTGAAGGTGACTCAAGGGAGAATCAAGATCAAGGAAGAGGATCAAGCTTGGAATCTCTCCATTTTGTCTATTCTTTCCCTTTACCTCTTGATTTGTAACTTAATGGATCATTTTATTTCATTTGTTTTCTTCTCTTTCATGATGCGTAACTAAACTCTAATCTAGGGGCTCTCTAGGATCTTGCTATGGATTTGATTAATGTGTAATTAGTTGGGTATCCTTTCAATGAAATTGGTTTTGTTCATCCATATCTATGCTTAGTGCTTGTTATTGATTGGCCATCAATTACAATGTTTTTTAATATTCCAATTCAGCTAGAAATAGGGTGTTGTGAATATGGATATGGTATGGTTGATGTATGTTCAATTACATTCTATTGGTATGAGTGTGTTGATTAACTAAGGGGATGGATATATACCTCTTGGTCATGCATGGCAAGTGTTTGATAATTGGTCTTAATGAGTGATTCTTATGCTAACTCACATGGACACATAGTGGATTAGCTAAGTTTTGCATGGGTAATTATCCTAGACATAGGCTCTTATCTATTGATGGTTATTAGCTAACAAATGTCATTTCATTGATTGGTGCTTGTTAATTGCAATTATTTATTGAAGTAGCAAGTGAATAGGGACCCCTAGGCTTTAATCATTCTCAAATTCTCTAGTGGAATTGGTGTTTGGTGTTTTCATATTTTGTTTCTCTTAAATTGTTATTTTAATTGCAACCCATTCTCCTTTGCTTGCTTGGATAAAAATTTGTGAATTTTAGTTAAGTTTAACATTCTTCTAATTATTCAATCCCTTGGGACACGATACTCTAACTCTCCTTTATATTACTTGTCGACCCGTGCGCTTGCGGATTTACGGACCAACATCCATGCATCAATAATTCCCAAACTTTCATTTTTAATTTTTAATTCTTCTATTTCTTTGTTTAAAATCAGAATTTAATTTTCTAAAGAAGAGATTGTTTTCTTAGAAGAAGAAATTAATTTTGTGAGTTTTAAAGACTCGTCATGCAATTCTTCAAATGCATCTTGTAACCTATCGTAAGAAGGCAATAAAGTAGTATTAGAACTTACTTTATTTTCGCTTTCTTCTTCTTCTCCTTTGGCCATGAGACATAGTTGGGCTTCCTCGCTATCTGAGCTGTCAGTTGAACCCATATCGTTTTTATCCCATGCTATGTAGGCTTTTCTTCCTTTTCTTTCCTTGAAGGGCTTCTTTTCTGTGATTACCATGCAACGATGAGATGATGAGTTTTGATGATAACAAACATAGAGATGATGAGAAGACCGAGTCCAAGATCTTCAAGATTAGCGTTAGGACTTAGGATTTTTCTTGTACAGAGCTTTTATAGGATATCTCAGTGTTTGACTTAAAAGATCTAAAAACATGTTTTCTTACAAACTAAATTAAAGTTTCAAAATAGCTTTGAAAATCAAAGAGTTTGTAGAAGTTTAGAAATCACCTAATCTGTTTTCTAAAAAGTGTTTCTAAATGTCTTGAAACAGAGGTATCCGAATAACCTTGAAGGTATTCAAATACAATCCCTCTAAAATGCTTTTAAAAATGTGTTTCAAATAGTGTTATTCGAATACCTCCTTGTGGTATTCGAATAACCTGCTTCTGAACTATTTTATGAGAAAATGAAAAACAGTGGTATTCGACTACACCCTTGTGGTATTCGAATAACCTGTTTCTGAATGGTTTTTTATGAGAACTGACATCAGTGGTATTCGAATACCCTATAATGGTATTTGAATAACCCACGAGACTCTGTTTTATGTTTTGAATTTATACGTGAATGCGTTTGCATTTATTATCATATTTAATTCCTCAAACGGCTATTTTTGATTGAAAGCTCTATAAATAAAGAGCTTGAGTCACTTCTAAAATACACGGAATTTCTGAAATCTTTTTGCTTGTGCTAAAATGCTGTTTACAAAATTCTCTCTTTTTCTCTATGCACTTTTGGTAAAATTCTGAGATATTCTTAGAGAGCTCTATTGTAACACCCCTCGATTTAATAACCAATGCACAATCGTCATTATGTCACGGTCACTAAATGTCGGCGTGCTAACATTGTCAAACAACAAATTTACCATAAATATTAAACATTTCTCATATGAGGAAAATAGGAGCCACGGATGAGTAGTTACATATACAACCAGTTAAATTATGAATTATAATATGTACTCAATTTACAACATTTAAGTCCGGATAATTGCCTTAAAGCATACATGTACTCAAAAATACACTTTATATAGGTAATGCAAAATAAAATATAAACTACCCATAATATATCTACGACTAAGGAGTTGGGCACTCCATCGTATCCCGAATGCGTGAGGCAATTCCGGGCTCACCGGTGTAGTGAGAAATACAAGATAAGGTCTTCAATCGCAGTCCTCTTCATGGTCAAAGTCGATCCCCAAAGATGTCACATATGCTTGTCGGTCCAGTCGACTCTACGGTCTTGGTATCAAAGCGAACACAATTCGAACAAACCCCAAAAAGAGCTCCCTTCGCGACGGCATCACCGAATGCAGTAGGTCAAACCAATAAAATCCAAAGGAATCCAACTTCGTTCCCACTTATAGTCTTTAACCAAAAATTAACATAGGGCAAGAAAAGTACAAGAAAGAGGTAAGACATCCTACCATCATTACCAGTCATAGCATCAAGAAACCAAACGGCGCAAAGTGCCCACATAGCATTTATGACAGCAATAATGGTAATAAACATTTAGTAGCAGTTAAAATCAACCAAACAGTTCCAGGCAGTCATATATATATAGATATATCAAAAATACAACAGTTCCAATTATAATAACAATGTATGCCAGATAATTCATGGACTCACTATGCACATGTTTCTCAAAGTACATCCGACTCAATCGTCAACCAGATGTTTCTCAAAGTACATCCGACTCAATCGTGATGTTTCTCAAAGTACATCCGACTCAATCGTCAACCAGATGTTTCTCAAAGTACATTTCGTCGACCTAATGTCACAATGATAATGCACATTTAAATGCATATGGGTTCAATGCATGACTCAATTATGCTTCTCATACCAAACTAGGTCAATCATGCCTCAAATGCATGTCATATGATTTATCCACAATGCATACAGACTCTATGCATAATCATGTATGATCATTATTACATACTATTCCATCATACGTCACAATTTGCCCAAGTAAGAATTAACCCAATCAATGGTCACCCACATGGACCCACAATAGCATGATATTGTTGTTAAATAAATTAATACATTTTAAAGCGTATTATGAATTCTTACTTAGGTTTAGCTTTACTTACAGAGTTTGTCTCTAAAGGAATTCTCTTAGTTAACTTAAATCCTCTTAGGTAATTTATTCATACGCCCTTAGAAGGTTATTCTAAGATCTCAAAATCTCACACTCTCATGTTCTTCCCTGTTTATGCATCCCTAAGTAATTTCTAGTCATCCCATTTATTTATAATCAATATGCCTCTATTAGTCCTAAGGTTTTGGGTCCAGGAAAATACACAGTTGAATCACAAACTGAGTCACGATATCAATTACTAGGTGTTGGGTGATAGGTATACTTTTGAATTCGACGAAGACAATACGTTTTATGAATAATTGAAGCGCCATTCGACGGAGAATAATGTAACGGGAGGAGGGAAGAATGGGAAAACATTTTATAATAGGATTGGCAAGAAATCAATTTCGTCGGATTGGATGGGGTTACGTCGAACGAAAATCAAAATCTGTCGAACCCTCCGGAAGGTCGAAAAAAAGCCTCGGTTCGACGGGTATGGGTGTCGACATTGGAGAAAATCTCCCAAGTGTCGAACCGACGAAACACCGGTCGAAATCTCTAATTTCGACGGTCCGAGAAATTCATCTACTCGACAGGGCATTGTCTCTCAAACTCAACGATTATTGACTTTGGGGCATTTTCTCTTAAGTGTCCAGGGGACTCTATTCGACGGGTTTTGGTCGGAAGATCAATCTCGACGGACATGATCGGGGTTCATACTCGACGGATTTTGACATTGTGTTTAGTGGTCAAAAATCTAAACTCGACGGGTTTTGACATTCGACGGAAATGGTCAGAAGTCTAAACTCGACGGATTTTAACATTTTACTAAGTAATTAGGGTATCAAACTCGACAGGTTTGGCCAGAAGTCCATACTCGACGGATTTTAAATAATAGGGAAGATTCTCACTCATACTGATCCGACGGAAATGCTAAGAGTCATAAATTTAAAGTCCACGAATTGTGTTATTGGAGAAGTTTCATTCATGTTCGACCAAAGGATGTGCCAAAGGGTCACAAGTTCTAATCCGACGGATTTTGAGTCATAAAGAAGTTTTCTCGCATGTCAAACCGACGGAGGTGTTAAGGGGTCACTAGCTCGACAAATTTTGACATTGTGAAGGGCTCCATGTGTCGAACCGACAAAAGCATTAAAGGTTTAGAAGTTGGTTGTCAAAAGTTGGACAAGGTTCAGTGTCGAATAGTTGAATTCACGGCTTACAAAGATTGGATACCTAACGATTTGAATTCCATTTATTATCCTAGTTCACCCGAATCCCGGATTAAGGGCCTCAAAACTCATGGCCATCCCGGGATGAATCCGACATTATTTCCTTCCAATCTCATGCATTCATCGAATATATATATTGACATGCAAAATCATCCAAGTACCATGCTTTCCAATTTTCAGTTGAACATGTGAACATACTAACATGCAAAATTGTCAAACCAAACATCATGCATTCCACTCATCAAATATATTATCAAACTTAACAAATCATGCAAACAAATAAACAACTAAATACAAGACAAAGACACGAATCATAAAAACCAAGCAAGCAAAGGATAGCCCTCGTCGGGACTTCCTCACCGACAAGCACAACACAACGGGGTTCCTTAATGCTAGAAGAGGTTGAGGAGGAGTGTCTTCCTCTTACCTTGGAGAAGCACAAAGAAAAACTGCTCCTTTTGGTCAGAAATCACGTTTTCAGTTCCCAGGAGATCCTTAAACATTCAAGCTCACCAAAATCAGAATCAAGTGTTGAAAGGGATACCTATGGTCATCAAAATGACAGTGGGTTACGAAAATGAGGAGAGATGAGGAAAAGCTAAGGACTTTACCTTAAAGTTCCAACCTTTAAGCTTCAACCGTGGAGGAAAATGAAGATGAAGAAAATGTAGAGCTTTGAAGATGATTCCCTCAGATATGGTGTTTCTCCAAACACGAAATGGTGTTAGGAGTGTGACGGTTTTGGAAGATAAAAATGTGAATGTGGGTGGATGGTGCTGCTGTAAGGAGAAATGGAAAAAGAGAAAGATGAGTGAATAGTGAGTGCTACGTACAGGAGGAGGAAAATGTGAGGATGAAAAATGAATTAGATCCCTTAATTCAAATGTGCAGCACAAAATGGGAGGAGAGAGAAATAATAAAATAATAGTTGGAAGAAGCTTCCTTGAGAAGCTTCGCGCGCTCCTCGATAAAGTGTATGGTAAGCTAGTCTCCAAATTAAATACATCTGATAGATGATCAATTACACTGTAGAATTATTTTCTCAGTGAATAAAATTACAAGTGATGAAAATAATATTTTATTATTCATCCGATAATTTTATGATACCGCGATTTTATCTAGCAGATAAAACCTTGAAAAATGCAAACCTCGCAAACTGTGCCTGGCCTCGGGTTTAGTAAGATCCCCCGTCGACGCATTGACAGTTCAAGGTTTACCAGCCTCAGGGAGAACATTTCGTTATCCCGGCTCCGCTCAGTGCATACGCAAAACGAGAAATATATTAAAATATTCAACGTTTCCAGAAAATTTCACAAAAATCACCAAAAATCACAAATATTATAAAATGATTATTTATAATGAAATAAGCAATTTTCGGGATGTTACAACACTCCCCTTCTAAAAAGGAATTTCGTCCTCGAAATTCATCATATCTTAGAACAAACGCGACTGTGTTTCTTTCATTTCGTCTCTTAGTTCTCGTGTTGTATCTTCAGTTGCATCAATCCAAATCACAGGCAATAAGGTTGCTTCCTTCCCCTGAGCATCTTATATTAACGAGCAAAAATGCGTTGACGTCATAGGCCGATCAACAAAAGATTTTACGCTCCTTGAGTCTTCAGCCATCCAACAGCCAACTCCCAAAACAATTATACACCGCTGAGTGGCTCTATCGGACTTACTCTTCTTGCTCACTGTAGTAGACAACTAAACGTATTTTCTTCCTAAGGCGTCCTCTACGACATTCGCCTCTTCTGAGATTATACTAAAACAAAAATCAAAATCTTTTGGAACTTCTAATCATCGTTTCTGCCTTACATTCAACTCATTCTAATAGACCAAAATACCTTTGGCTCTTAAGATTACCATAGGCATTTAGAATTTCTCCTTGTAGAAAATGTTTCTAGACCTTCGATGCAACTACAGAGCTAATTCTGAGTTGGTGTAAGGTAATCCTTCCCATGTATTCTCGATTGTCTCTAAGAGCACGTTACCATTCCTTCTATTCTGATCAAGCACACGTTCTAAACTTCCAATGCGAAGCATCACTAGGTATCCCAAAAAGTTCATTGGGGTTGGGCAGAATCATCTTTGGCGAAGAAATCGAGTGTCTCTTCAATTCTTGAAAATCTTTCCTTGTATACATCAGTCCATACAAAACTTGACCCTCATACATGAGTTAGATGAGAAGTCTTGCCATTTTAAAGAATTCTACAGTGAGTCCCCCCATATTATTCAGCTGATCCTTTAAAGTTACGAATCTGCAATACAGTCATTGATCTGTCCCATTGAAGAATTGCTCCAACTCGTGACGGATCGTCAATAGTTCCTTCTTTTAAAGATCACTTGACTCAAGTTAAACTGCCTTAAACCGAAATTTGCACTTGAACAGCTCCTAGCGTAACTCCTCGTTCTTCTTCTGAATTTGAAGAATAACACGACAATTCTGTCTCAATAGGGAAGAAAGGTCTTGTTTATGTAGTCGATGGTTACTACCGAAGTGTTCATTACTCGGAACGACCTTACGAAATACCCGTGGTATTCACTACGTATCAGAGAAAGTTACCTTGGAAATATACCCTTCTCTCAAATGATCTTAATGATAGTTGAGAACCCAAAATGATCTTGGAGAAAGTAGCAGCGTCCTTCAATTGATTGCCAAATCGTCTTTCCTTGATTTGAACAAATGTCTCATAGGGTAAGTTCTCACTTTATCGTGCTACGCTTAGCACATTGTTATGGTTCAGATTCGGGAACACATTTACTCAATCGAAGTATACTAGAAACGTTATGAAGGCTAGAAAGAAAAACAGGGAAGTCACTTGATTTACCACCGAACCCGCCTAACGAAGAGTATGATATGGTCCAATAAAACTTAGGAGCGAGTTTCATGGATTTACATCTAGGAAATTTCTGTCTCAAGAAACACTAAGTTTCCGTTGAAACCGAATGACGAGACCCATTTTAAAAACGATCAATTTCTTTCCTGAGATCAAGCCTATTCATGAAGAAAGTAGGTGATTGAATTGGTAAAAAGGTTCCAATGTCTAACAACAATAGGATAGTTCTAAACAGACCTGTTGTAATGAAAGTAGTCTTACAAACGAGAATAGTATCATTCGGATCGAAAGGAAATAAATACACGATAACTCAATTCCATAAACGAACTCTTAGAATTTCATTGGAATATTTCAATAGGATATGGTTGAAAGATAACCAATCCCTTTTGTTAACATTACATCTAATTTGTAAGAGAAGTAAACAAATCGATCACCAAAAGATTCAGGTCTTTAACAAGTCATTGATAATTTAAACAACTTGGCTACCATCAACAAGTTCTTAGTAGCCAAAATAGAAATAACTTAGTCAAAAGATAACGAGGGTATGAATATCCCTATTGAATTCATACATTCATACGTCATAAAGAAACGGGTTACCCCCGGAATTATACAGTATAATCACAGGGTCATCCACCGTAGTACAAGCTTCCTCGCTTAGGCCGTCAGTCTTGGACATTTCCACTCCACTTGAGAAATTAACTCTCTTTTCTTCGTGAGATTGTGGAGTGCGTGCATCACTAACAAAAGGCTTCGTCTTTCGTGAAGTACAGTTCTTAGCCACATGTCCTAGCTCTCTACATTTGAAACAGATTACTCCTTCGATCGTACAATCCTTTGTTAAATGGTCCTTTCCACACTTAAAGTAGATTGCCCTTTTGATTGCATATGGATGCTTTGTCTCATACAAAACACAATCTCTTGACACATGTCCTGGTTTTCTGCACTTGAAACAAATTCTTCCTTCGATCTTACAGTCCCTCGTGAAGTGGTCCTTTCCGCACTTCTTACACATTGACAATGGTACCACAGTTGGATTGGACTTACTACCACTCGTACCTCCTTCGGCATTGGTTGTCGCTGTTGTCCCCAGGTCGTAGTATATACGGATTTACGCTTAAACTGTTTGGCCTTCCCACGGTTCCTCCTTTGGAACTTCGGTAATCCGAGTTACCCCAAAATCGACTTTCTTCCTTCAAATTTCGAACCTCAACTTCCAATTCCTGTTTTGTGCAGCTCTCTGATCTTGGCGTGTAGTTACATTAACTATTCTTTGTATTTCTTCGGTTGCCTCAGTTGTGTCATCATTGTCACTCCCTGCGTTCACGCGCTTATATTTACCTCGAGTCATTGTCTTCCTTCAAGAACAAACAAGTCAAGTAATAAGGGAAAATCAAAAGCATTCATTCCAAACAATATTATCTCTTTTTGGAAACCAAGCACAAAAGTCACATAACCCAATCAAGACAAACTCAAAAGACTATAATTCGAGCTCCTTCATTCTGCCTTCCGCGGCGCGATCTCCAGTAAGTCTTTGACTCCTATGCAGCTTCTCGAACCAAGCTTATGCCAGATACTCCTTTCCAAAGAGAATCGATTTTTGAAAACCTCTTGGACACCTCAGTCCACTAACCTTGCAAGTCTTATTCAACTACCCTTTTTCTAACCCATAGGCTCAAACAATTTTAGAGGTAACACTACAAGGGTGTAAATGCAAACAAGTCCTAAGCAAGTTCAGTCATCTTAGCTGGGCTTCTTTCTAAAGAACTCCTATTACCTTAATATGCCAAGGTGAAGTCATAGTTTCCTGTAGTCACAGAACATTACACATTGAGTGGGCCAGTACTCAATGTCACGTAATTGTGCAACAGTAGCTACCAATACTCAACCTACGGCAAGCCATGCCTTCCTTTCCCAATATCTCAATCAAGAGACAAGGAAGTACACAACAACTTCTAATATGTCTAAGCATGGTCAGTCCATACCCCGGCTCAACAGGATGAACTGAGCTCTGATACCATAAAATGTAACACCCCTCGATTTAATAACCAATGCACAATCGCCATTATGTCACGGTCACTAAATGTCGGCGTGCTAACATTGTCAAACAACAAATTTACCATAAATATTAAACATTTCTCATATGAGGAAAATAGGAGCCACGGATGAGTAGTTACATATACAACCAGTTAAATTATGAATTATAATATGTACTCAATTTACAACATTTAAGTCTGGATAATTGCCTTAAAGCATACATGTACTCAAAAATACACTTTATATAGGTAATACAAAATAAAATATAAACTACCCATAATATATCTACGACTAAGGAGTTGGGCACTCCATCGTATCCCGAATGCGTGAGGCAATTCCTGCTCACCGGTGTAGTGAGAAATACAAGATAAGGTCTTCAATCGCAGTCCTCTTCATGGTCAAAGTCGGATCCCCAAAGATGTCACATACACTTGTCGGTCCGGTCGACTCTACAGTCTTGGTATCAAAGCGAACACAATTCGAACAAACCCCAAAAAGAGCTCCTTCGCGTCGGCATCACCGAATGCAGTGGGTCAAACCAATAAAATCCAAAGGAATCCAACTTCGTTCCCACTTATAGTCTTTAACCAAAAATTAACATAGGGCAAGAAAAGTACAAGAAAGAGGTAAGACATCCTACCATCATTACCAGTCATAGCATCAAGAAACCAAACGGCGCAAAGCGCCCACATAGCATTTATGACAAAGAATAATGGTAATAAACATTTAGTAGCAGATTAAAATCAACCAAACAGTTCTAGGCAAATCATATATATATAGATATATCAAAAATACAACAGTTCCAATTATAATAACAATGTATGCCGATATAATTCATGGACTCACTATGCACATGTTTCTCAAAGTACATCCGACTCAATCGTCAACCGATGTTTCTCAAAGTACATCCGACTCAATCGTCAACGGATGTTTCTCAAAGTACATCCGACTCAATCGTCAACCGGATGTTTCTCAAAGTACATTTCGTCGACCCAATGTCACAATGATAATGCACATTTAAATGCATATGGGTTCAATGCATGACTCAATTATGCTTCTCATACCAAACTAGGTCAATCATGCCTCAAATGCATGTCATATGATTTATCCACAATGCATACGAGACTCTATGCATAATCATGTATGATCATTATTACATACTATTCCATCATACGTCACAATTTGCCCAAGTAAGAATTAACCCAATCAATGGTCACCCACATGGACCCACAATAGCATGATATTGTTGTTAAATAAATTAATACATTTTAAAGCGTATTATGAATTCTTACTTAGGTTTAGCTTTACTTACAGAGTTTGTCTCTAAAGGAATTCTCTTAGTTAACTTAAATCCTCTTAGGTAATTTATTCATACGCCCTTAGAAGGTTATTCTACGATCTCAAAATCTCACACTCTCATGTTCTTCCCTGTTTATGCATCCCTAAGTAATTTCTAGTCATCCCATTTATTTATAATCAATATGCCTCTATTAGTCCTAAGGTTTTGGGTCCAGGAAAATACACAGTCGGAATCACAAACTGAGTCACAGATTTCAATTACTAGGTGTTGGGTGATAGGTATACTTTTGAATTCGACGAAGACAATACGTTTTATGAATAATTGAAGCTGCCATTCGACGGAGAATAATGTAACAGGAGGAGGGAAGAATGGGGAAAACATTTTATAATAGGATTGGCAAGAAATCAATTTCTGTCGGATTGGATGGGGGTTCTGTCGAACGAAAATCAAAACTGTCGAACCCTCCAGAAGGTCAGCAAAAGCCTCAATTCGACGGGTATGGGTGTCGACATTGGAGAAAATCTCCCAAGTGTCGAACCGACGAAACACTGGTCGAAATCTCTAATTTCGACGGGTCTGGAGAAATTCATCTACTCGACAGGCATTGTCTCTCAAACTCGACGATTATTGACTTTGGGGCATTTTCTCTTAAGTGTCCAGGGACTCTATTCGACGGGTTTTGGTCGGAAGATCAATCTCGACGGACATGATCGGGGTTCATACTCGACGGATTTTGACATTGTGTTTAGTGGTCAAAAATCTAAACTCGACGGGTTTTGACATTCGACGGAAATGGTCAGAAGTCTAAACTCAACGGATTTTAACATTTTACTAAGTAATTAGGGTATCAAACTCGACAGGTTTGGCCAGAAGTCCATACTCGACGGATTTTAAATAATAGGGAAGATTCTCACTCATACTGATCCGACGGAAATGCTAAGAGTCATAAATTTAAAGTCCACGAATTGTGTTATTGGAGAAGTTTCATTCATGTTCGACCAAAGGATGTGCTAAAGGGTCATAAGTTCTAATCCGACGGATTTTGAGTCATAAAGAAGTTTTCTCGCATGTCAAACCGACGGAGGTGTTAAGGGGTCACTAGCTCGACAAATTTTGACATTGTGAAGGGCCCCATGTGTCGAACCAACGGAAGCATTAAAGGTTTAGAAGTTGGTTGTCAAAAGTTGGACAAGGTTCAGTGTCGAATAGTTGAATTCACGGCTTACAAAGATTGGATACCTAACTGATTTGAATTCCATTTATTATCCTAGTTCACCCGAATCCCAGATTCTGGCCTCAAAACTCATGGCCATCCCAAGGATGAATCCGACATCATTTCCTTCCAATCTCATGCATTCGTCGAATATATATATTGACATGCAAAATCATCCAAGTACCATGCTTTCCAATTTTCAGTCGAACATGTGAACATACTAACATGCAAAATTGTCAAACCAAACATCATGCATTCCACTCTGTCAAATATATTATCAAACTTAACAAATCATGCAAATAGCGTAAACAACTAAATACAGCACAGCACAGAATCATAAAAACCAAGCAAGCAAAGGATAGCCCTCGTCAGGACTTCCTCACCGACAAGCACAACAAGGTTCCTTAATGCTAGAAGAGGTTGAGGAGGAGTGTCTTCCTCTTACCTTGGAGAAGCACAAAGAAAAACTGCTCCTTTTTGGTCAGAAATCACGTTTTCAGTTCCCAGGAGATCCTTAAACATTCAAGCTCACCAAAATCAGAATCAAGTGTTGAAAGGGATACCCATGGTCATCAAAATGACAGTGGGTTACGAAAATGAGGAGAGATGAGGAAAAGCTAAGGACTTTACCTTAAAGTTCCAACCTTTAAGCTTCAACCGTGGAGGAAAATGAAGATGAAGAAAATGTAGAACTTTGAAGATGATTCCCTCAGATATGGTGTTTCTCCAAACACGAAATGGTGCTAGGAGTGTGACGGTTTTGGAAGATAAAAATGTGAATGTGGGTGGATGGTGCTGCTGTAAGGAGAAATGGAAAGAGAGAAAGATGAGTGAATAGTGAGTGCTACGTACGGAGGAGGAAAATGTGTGGATGAAAAATGAATTAGATCCCTTAATTCAAATGTGCAGCACAAAATGGGAGGAGAGAGAAATAATAAAATAATAGTTGGAAGAAGCTTCCTTGAGAAGCTTCGCGCGCTCCTCGATAAAGTGTATGGTAAGCTAGTCTCCAAATTAAATACATCTGATAGATGATCAATTACACTGTAAAATTATTTTCTCAGTGAATAAAATTACAAGTGATGAAAATAATATTTTATTATTCATCCGATAATTTTATGGTACCGCGATTTTATCTAACAGATAAAACCTTGAAAAATGCAAACCTCGCAAACTATGCCTGGCCTCGGGTTTAGTAAGATCCCCCGTCGACGCATTGACAGTTCAAGGTTTACCAGCCTCAGGGAGAACATTTCGTTATCCCGGCTCCGCTCAGTGCATACGCAAAACGAGGAATATATTAAAATATTTAACGTTTCCAGAAAATTTCACAAAAATCACCAAAAATCACAAATATTATAAAATGATTATTTATAATGAAATAAGCAATTTTTGGGATGTTACATCTATAGTGCTTCAATTTGTATAATTTGCTCTAAGTAAGAGTTTCTCTTCATCTACTTTCTGCTATTCTGTATCGAGGGTGAGGTATCCCTCAAGGTTTGTATAAGGGTGAGGTATCCCTGCAGGCTGAGACTTTAGCACAAGGGTAGAGTTTTTATGTGTGTGAAAAGTGCTTTATTGTGTAACGGTTGCAAGCACCTATTGAAGCTTGTATACATAGTGAAAAATCTCAGCTTTGGTTTCGAGGACTGGACGTAAACCACAAGTAGGTTAGTGGTCGAACCAAGATAAATACTGTGTCTACTTCTCTCTTCTTAATCTCTTTATTTTATGTAATTTTAATTTATTGCACATTTATTTTCCATTGTTCTTATTTGTTCTTTTCTTTTTCTCGTTCCTTCTGTGCTTTTATTTATTAAGTTTTAATATTTGTATTTTATTTTAAAAGAAGTTTTGCGAAAAGTTTTAATACTCAATTCACCCCCCCTCTTGAGTACTGGAAGCCACTTGGTAACATTTTCAAATTTCTCCTTCTTCTTTTGGTAAACTGAGCACTCCATTTTCATGTGATCTGGTTTGTCGCATTCATAGCAAGTTGGAGTTTATGGAGCTCCTTCACCTTTGTAATGATTCTTTTTCGGAGGAAAAGAAGGTATTCTTTGCGTTCCCTTTTTCCTAAGAAATTTTCTAAATTTTTTAACTAAAAGACTAAGATTTTCTTCGTTTACCTCGATATTTTCTTCATCTTATTCATCTTCTTCATCATCATTGTCGATTGTTGAGGAAGTGGCTTTGAGCGCTAATCCTTTTTTCTTTTTATCATTTTCTTCGCTTTGACTTAATCTGCTTAGTTCCAGTTCATGCTCATGAAGTTTTCCAAAAAGGGTAGCTAGAGTCATTGTCGACAAGTCCCTTGATTCTGATATAGTTGTTACCTTGGGTTGCCAAATCCTGCTAAGACATCTCAATACTTTATTAATTAAATCTTCATTAGAGAAACTTTTTCCTAAAGATGCAAGATGATTAACTATGTGGGTAAACCTCTTTTGCATTTCTTGAATGTTTTCTCCTTAGTTCATTCTGAATAACTCATATTTACGAGTTAGAGAATTGATTCTCGACCTCTTTACTTCACTAGTATCCTCATGGGTAACTTGTAAAGTGTCCCACATTTCTTTAGCAATTTTGCAATTTGAAATTCTAAAAAACTCAACATATCCCAAAGCAATATTAATAATATTTTTTGCTTTTAAATTATGTTGAACTTTTCTTTTGTCCTCATCAGACCATTTGTTCCTTGGTGTTTCAGTCCTTACACCATCGACCTCATGCGTAGGTATAAATGCGCCATTTTCGACAGCATCCCACATATCTAGATCAACAGCTTCGATGAAGATTTTTATTCTTTTATTCTAATATGCATAATCATCCCCATTGAAAAAGGGTGGTCGATTTATGGAAGATCTTCTGAAAAATCATTTGAAAAAGTCATGTTCTCTTGAAGCTGCTAAGCTCTTTATACAAGATTCTAGCTCTGATACCACTTGTTACCAAGTGGCTTCCAATACTCAAGAGGGGAGGTGAATTGAGTATAAAAACTTTTCGCAAACCTCTTTTAGTGAAAGCACAATATTAAAACTATTAAATAAAAGCACAGAAATAATGAAATGTAGAAGAAAAGCTTAAGAAACAGCAAAGGATAAATATGCAATAAAACAAAGTTACGTAAAATAAAAAGATTGAGAAGAGATAAGCAGACACAGTATTTATCTTGGTTCGACCACTAACCCACTTATGGTCTACGTCCAGTCCTCAAAACAATAGCCGAGATTTTTCACTATATATACAAGCTTCAATAGGTGCTTGTAACCGTTACACAAAAGAGCACTTTTCACACACAGGGAAACTCTACCCTTGTGCTAAAGTCTCAGCCTGCAGGGATACCTCACCCTTACACAAACCTTAGAGGGATACCTCACCCCCTTTACAGTATAGCAGAAAATAGATGAATAATAAACTCTCACAAAGAGTAAATATCACAAGTTGAAGCACTATAGAGCTCTTTAAGAATCTCTCAGAATTTTACCAAAAGAACACAGAGAATAAGAGAATTTTGTAAACAACGTTTTAGCACAAGCAAAATGATTTTAGAATTTTTGAGCATTACAGAAGTGACTCAAGGTCTCTATTTATAGAGCCTTTGATCAGAAATGTTCGTTGGAGGAATTTAATATGATAATCAATGCTAACACGTATATGTATGAATTCAAAATATGAAACAGGGTCTTGTGGGTTATTCGAATACCATTATGGGGTATTAGAATACCACTGTTTTCATTTCTTATAAAAAAAAGTTTAGAAGCAGGTTATTCGAATACCACAAGGGTGTATTCAAATACCTTTATTTTAAACACATTGTAAAAGCTATTTAGAATGACGTTATTCGAATACCTTCAAGGTTATTCAAATACCTCTATTTAAAGTCATTTAAAAACACTTTAGAAAATAGATCAGGTGATTTTTGAAATTCCAGAAACTCTTTGATTTTTCAAAGCCATATTAAAACTTTAATTTAGTTTGTAAGAAAACATGTTTTTAGATCTTTTAAGTTAAACAATGAGATATCCTATAAAAGCTCTGTACAAGAGAGATCCTAAGTCCTAAAGCTAATCTTGAAGATTTTGGACTCGGTCTTCTCATCATCTTCATGTTTTTTATCATCAAAACTCATCTTCATTATCGCATGGTAATCACATGAGGTCAATCCATAGGGAATTGATGAAAAAAATATTCTTTGAGGTAAGCAAAAGATTTGTCACAATAATAAAGGTGATAAAAGTTATTTGATGAGTGTTGAACTCAATCAAAATTATAACCGAGTTATACTTATGGCTTATAGCATAGGAGTCAATACCGGATCGTATCTCAAGGATTGTAATTAATTGGATCAAATCAAGCAAATATTAGGGAAGTTAATGAACAAAAATGAGAAAATAGAATTAGATAACAAAGACTAGAAAACAGAACAAAAAAAGAATTATGCAAACAAAAACAAAATTTCAAAAATAGGAAAAGAATTATGCAAACAGAAACAGGAGCAAAAGAAATGGAAGAAACAAAATTCAAATAAATGGAAGAAATCAGAATTAAGAATCAACTAATCTAAGAGAATTAACCAATCTTGATTTTAATCCATCCCTGATTACTAAGGATCCATCCAACTATCAACCAAATCCTTGGTCTCAGATCGCATCAAGACGCCTCTTAATAATCCGTGGATCTTCTGTTAGAAATGCTTCCAGGATTCAATTAATTTAGATTAGATAAATTAAACATCCATCCAAAACCGAAATTAACTTAAAAACAAAGATTCAACAAAGCCAAACATTTCATCAAAAACCTTCAATGCACTGTTTAGTCTCTGAAATCATCTCTTTGCATATGGTAATTAAGCAATCAACAAATGAATCCAATCAAATTAAGCATTCAACCAAAATTAATAAAGAGAGGAAGAGGAAGAGAAACTTGATTAATAGATGAATATTTAATAATTAAAACGAAATCTCAAGATTAATCATCAAGTTGTCAATCTCTTGGATTGATTAAGTGTTATACTCCTCCATGAATAGAAGGGAAGAACTAAAAATAAATAAAGAAAAATGAAAATCTAGAGAGAATGGGGAGAAGAGAGTTCTAGAGAGAAGATGAAAGTGTAGAATGAAAAGTGTATTTTCGGACTCCCCCTTTCTAATCCTATAACTGCCCCCTAAATTGGCCTTAGTGCCTCATTACACTTCCCAAACACAGCTAGGCCTTGTAGGAATATAATGGCCTAAGTCTCATCTGAATTGATCAAGATATGCTCACTTTAATGCCATATGCTCCCTAAACCCGAGTCTGAACTTCCATGCCTAATTAGGTCCATTAGACATCCAATTGAGACTTCGAGGTCTTCATCAAAGTTGTAGAGCTTCCTCTCAGCTTTCCTACAAGTTAAAATGCATAATTTTTAGATATCTACAACTCATGTTATGGCCGAAATATAGAAATAGTGATAAAACTCAATAATGCTGGAAAAATTCAATTATGCTCAATTTGAGCCCAAACTTACAAAACATGACCAAGCATCAATTAGTTAAGTACATGAGGAGTGTAAATGATTAAAAATGAGAGTTTATTATGTATAAAATATGTGATTATCATTGTTAACAAATAAAAAAATTTTACTTGGGCTGAAGATCCACTCTTGGTAATAAATTAAAGACAAGATTATTTCTTTTTTTAACTCAATTAAAATTCACACATAACGGAGGTTCTAATCAGAAAATACAATATTCAAAGTTAAGATTATATATGTAATTATATTATGGTTCCTTTAATTATTCACAAACGCCAACACTTGTAAATAAGCTCAAGCATTCATTGTGTCAACTTCTTGTCTATAATTAATCAAGATCTCTACTTTACAAGGAAGGTTTCTAAATTAATTGGAAAGAAAATACAACATATATAATGATCACTTGATAATACATCATTTAAGCATATAACACCTCGATATTTTCTTATTTTTGGATTATCTGTTATTTCTGTGATTTTGTGAATTTTTGTGATTTTTGTGAATTATTTGGCTTATTTTGATTATTTAAATATTGTTTTCAAAAAAATTTGGACTGTTAAAACAGGGCCGGGGGATCTTACTAAACCCGAAACCGGAGACAGTTTTTGGAGTTTTCATTATCAGATATTTTATCCGATAAATAAAATTTAGGTACGCTCTATTATCCATTGGACAATAAATATCAGTTTTGTTAACTATAAATTTTGTCCATTGAATAATAGCTTTTAGTAAAGATCTAGTAGACTAGTTATATCTAGTCACCTTTATGACATCATCCATGTGACATCACTCACATGACATCACCTTTTGACTTTTTGGACCCATAGGAAAGAAGCTTCCTACGGAAGCTTTGAGGAAGCTTGTTGGAGAAGCTTTGGACACTCTCCCAAGGAAGGAAGTGCACGGCTAAGGGGAGCCAAAAAGCTTCTAGAGTAAGCTTCCATTTAACTCTTTTTTTATCATTTCCATTTATCTTTCAACAACCAAAAAGCTACACACTTTTCTCTCTCATTTTTTTCCTTATTTTCTCTCCACCAAGCTCATGGCCACACCCCTAAGACCCACTCTCCAATCTTCTTTAATTTCAACCATCCACATTTCTTGAATCCAAACCTCATTCTAAGACACTTTGGTGTTGTGATCTTGACCTTGTTCATCCATTTGCAAGTGCTTCTTCAAGTTAGGGCTTGAAAGCTTGTAAGGTGAAATTCCTCCATCTTCATCTTTCTTTTCATTTTACTTTCTAATGTTACCAAGTGGCTTCCAGTACTCAAGAGGGGGGTGAATTGAGTATTAAAACTTTTTCGCAAAACCTCTTTTTAATTAAAAATGAATATCAAAAGCTTAATAAATAAATGCACAGAAGGAATGAGAAGAAGAAAAGAAACAATAAAGAACAGTAAAAAATAAATGTGCAGTAAAATAAATCGCATAAAATAAAGAGATTAGGGAAAAGAGAAGCAGGCACCGTATTTATCTTGGTTCGACCACTAACCCACTTGTGGTCTACGTCCAGTCCTCGAAAGCTGAGATTTTTCACTAAGTATACAAGCTTCAATAGGTGCTTGCTACCATTACAAAATAGAGCACTTTTCACATACAGGGACACTATACCCTTGTGCTAAAGTCTCAGCCTGCAGGGATACCTCACCCTTAAACAAACCTTGAGGGATACCTCACCCTCGATACAAAATATCAGAAAATAGATGAAGAGAAACTCTCACTCAGAGTAAGTAATACAAATTGAAGCACTATAGAGCTCTCTAACAATATCTCGAATTTTACCAAAAGAGCACAGAGAGAAAAAAGAGAGAGAAAATATGCAAACAAGATTTTAGCACAAATAAAAATAAATTCAAGGATTGGTGTATTTGCAGCCGTGAGGGAGGTCTCTATTTATAGAGCCTCTGATCAAAAATTTTCGCTGGGGAAATTGATTACATAATTAATGCAAAAAAATTCGTTACGTATTAATTTCAAACAGAAGCTGAAAAACGTGGGATATTCGAATACATTACTGTGGTATTCGAATACCACTGATATATATATATATATAAAACGGTTTAAGCTTGGAGTATTCGAATGCCGTTATGAGGTATTCGAATACCTCTTATATCAGTATATAAAAAATAGAAGAAACCCACGTTATTCGAATACCAAATCAAAGTATTCGAATGCCTTTAGCTGAAAACACGTTTGTAAAAGCCTTTTAAAAGGATGTATTCGAATGCCTCATATGGTATTCGAATACCTCTATAAAAAACACGTTGTATTCCAATGCCTCAAATGAGTATTCGAATACCTTATTAAAAACCACGTTTGGGGAGGCTTTTTCAGAAGATTGTATTCGAATGATTCTTAGCTTATTCGAATGCTTTTATTTGAAAACATGATAAACACCTTTAGAAAACAGATTAGGTGATTTCTAATTTTCACAAACTCTTTGATTAATTTAAGAACCTTAATTTGGTTTGTGAGAAAATATGTTTTTAGATCTTTTGACTAAAACACTGAGATATCCTATGAGAGCTCTGTACAAGAAAAGATCCTAAGTCCTAAAGCTAAGCTTGAACAACTTGGACTTGATCTTCTCATCATCTCATCATCTCCATATTTGTTATCATCAAAACTCATCATCAATGTTGCATGGTAATCACATTCTCCCCCTTTTTGATGATGACAAACTAATAGTGAGAAAAACATTAGTTCATATAAATAACAAAACAAGCATAATCTCCCCCTTGCTTTTGGAATCCAAAAGCCAGTGTTAATCCTGTCTTTTCTCAAGTGGAGTTGATTATTATTTTTCTCCCCCTTTTGACATGATCAAAAAGGATATATTCAACTAATAAAGCATAATGATATATATAAGATAATCAAAAAGAAAATATAAATGACAACGGATTGAAAAAAATACTCATTGCATTAAATGAAAGTGGCAAGCACATATACAAAAGTAATTAAAGGGCAATAATATAATAAACAACTAAAAACAGAACATAGGCAACTGGTCCTAAGACTAAGCAAGCCCTAGAAGTAGGCATCAGGTGGTGGAGGAGGAGAGGCAGGGTCATTGCCAGACAGCAGGGCTCGAAGGGCAGCCTGTTCACGTTCAACACCAGCGATTCTATCAAACAGAATAGTGAAGGTGTTCTCTATGTAGTTTCTGTTGTCCAACAGGGTAGCCAGAAGTTGCTCATTCATGACAGGAGCGGGAACATCAGCAGCAACAGCAGCAGAAGCAGCAGGGGCAGCAGGATCGTTGTCTTCATCATCAACTTCCACTGGGAACACCCATCCTTCATCAATCCTGATCATCTTCATTTTGTTAAGAGTAAAGGAACCAAATACGTGATGATAAGTTAGCGGGGTTACACGCTCGATTTCCAGAACGTATGGATACTTGCCTAAGAAGGCAGTGATGATAACGCCATAGGGAAGTTCACATCGCTCTTTACTTCTTGCCCTCATCATGTGTTTCATAATGAAGACGGGCCAGTTGATCTGATGGCCTTGCTTTAGAACCCATAGTATAAACACATCGTCTTCACTCATGTAGGCGTAGTTCCCATCTCTAGGAGCGAGGATGTGGGCATAGGCATAGTGGAGGAGCCTGTCTTGGCTCTTCATCATGCCCCCTTTGACTCCTTTTTGAGTCGAAGGTAAAGCCAACCCAGGGCGAAGAACATCTTCAATAGCTTAGTTCTTGTCGAAGAGTTGGAGGAGTGAATCTTCGTCAGCAAAGTTGCCATTGGACGGTAAGCCAAACATCTAAACCCAATCGCCGGGTGTGACTACGATGTTTTGATCGCAGATACTGGAGTGCAGTTCCTGACCTTCGATCTTCAGATTACAGTAGAACATTTTGACGAGGTCGGGATACAACGGAGCAGAGAAGGAGCAAAAGCGAAGTATGCCTTGGTGGCGTAGCTGGTTGAGAAAGTCGAAACCGCCTTCTCGTTCAAAGAACCCCAAGTCGAGATACTTAGGATGCACCAAGTTGCGCTCTCGAAAGTGTGTAACGAAGGGCCCGAGCTGTTGCTCATTAGAGGAGAGCCTGCGAAGGTCCAACGGGTTGTTGCACGGAGCCGTCTTCGTACGAGGACGCTTAGAGCGAGAGGAGGATGAGGCCATGGAGGAGAGGAGAGGTGGAAGGGGAGAGACCGTGAGAGAGGGAGGTTATTGGAGGAGGGAAAACCAAAAGTTTTGAAAGTGGGGATAGAAGGGAGAAGAGTATTCGGATACGTGGGAGAAGGGGGTATATAAAGGAGAGGAGAGGGTATTCGAATAGGAGAGCTCAACAGACGCAGCCTCCCGGACGGGGGTATTCGAATACCACACCGGTATTCGAATAAAACACCGAGAAAAAGCTTGGTTACCACACGAAGGTATTCGAATACTTTTAAAAGTATTCGAATGCTCATGAAGTATTCGAATACTCCAGAGACTAGCTGAAGGTATTCGAATATTCCAGAGACAGAGGAGCAGGCTAAGGGAGTAGGTATTCGAATGCTCATAATGGTATTCGAATACTTCTGAGAGAAACAGAGACAGGAGACGTTTGGGTATTCGAATAACCCTATGGTATTCGAATACTCCAGAGAGCTGTTTCGTGGACTGAGACATAAAAGTCTCTGGGTATTCGAATAACTCTTTAAGGTATTCGAATGCCTTAAACAGAAAAGCATTGGTGTTCTCAAATAATAGAAGGGTATTCGAATACTTCTATATGATATTCGAATAATTAAGCAAGAAAAACACTTATAAAAGTCCAGAAAAAGTAATTTTGACAGATAGACGCATACCTGTTGATGAAGTACCTGCAAAAAAGATTTTGGAAAAACTCCGACGCTCAAGTCAGTAATTATTTAAGAAGGATTTAAATATAAATTTAAGTAAATAACAAGCATTTAAATGTTGGATTGATCAATTATGCCCAATTCTCCTCTTATATAATAAAATGCTTCTTTTGCTAGGGGTTTAGTAAAAATATCTGCAAGTTGCTTAGATGTTTCAACAAATTCAAGAATGCAATCCCCTTTTTGTACGTGATCTCTGATAAAGTGGTGTCTTATCTCTATATGCTTTGTTCTAGAATGCAGTATAGGATTCTTAGAGATATTTATTGCACTAGTGTTATCACATCTTATTGGGATGTGATCAAGCTGAAGACCGTAGTCTAAGAGTTGTTGCTTCATCCAAAGGATTTGAGCACAAAGAACTCCCAATTTACAACATATTCAGCCTCAGCGGTAGACAAAGCCACACTGTTTTGTTTCTTACTATGCCAAGAAACTAAAGAACTACTAAGCAAGTGGCATGTCCCACTAGTACTTTTCCTGTCTAATTTGCACCCAGCAAAGTCAGAGTCAGAATAGCCTATCAGGCTACAAGAGGCACCCTTAGGATACCATAAGCCCATTTGTGAAGTGCCTACTAGGTATTTCATTATACGTTTGACAGCACTTAAGTGAGATTCCTTAGGGTTTGCTTGATATCTAGCACACATGCATACACTAAACATTATATTTGGCCTACTAGCAGTAAGATAAAGGAGAGAACCAATCATACCTTTATATTTCGTTATTTCTACTGATTTACCTCCTTCATCTTTGTCCAAGTAGCAAGACGTGCTCATCGGAGTGGCTATGTGTTTAGCGTTTATCATTTCAAATCTTTTCAGCAATTCTTTGCAGTATTTTGTTTGACTTATGAAAGTCCCTTCGTTTGTTTGTTTGATTTGAAGTCCAAGGAAGAAATTTAATTCTCCCATCATTGACATTTCAAATTCATTCTACATTGACTTAGCAAATTCTTTGCAAAGGGATTCATTAGTAGCACCGAAGATAATATCATCCACATATACTTGCACAAGAAGAATGTCATGCTTTTTATTTTTAATAAAAAGAGTAGTATCAACTTTTCCTCTTGAAAAACCATTTTCCAAAAGAAACTTACTCAACCTTTCATACCAAGCTCTGGGAGCTTGCTCTAAACTATATAAAGCCTTTTTAAGTTTAAAAACATGGTTGGGCAGTTCATGATTTTCAAAACTTGGAGGTTGTTCAACGTATACCTCCTCTTGAATAAAACCATTCAGAAAAGCACTCTTGACATCCATTTGATATAATTTGAAATCCATGATGCAAGCATAAGCAAGTAACATTCTAATAGCTTCTAATCTAGCTACAGGTGCATAGGTTTCTTCATAATCTATTCCTTCTTCTTGATTATACCCTTTAGCAACCAATCTAGCTTTGTTTCTAGTTATTAACCCATTTTCATCAAGTTTGTTTCTAAAAACCCATTTAGTTCCAATTATAGGGTGATTATTAGGTCTTACAACTAATTCCCAAACTTGATTTCTTTCAAACTGATTTAATTCCTCATGCATAGCTAGGATCCAATGTTCATCATCAAAAGCTTCAATTAAATCCTTAGGTTCAATTTGAGAAACAAAAGCTAAGTGATTATAAGTATTTCTAAGGGAGTTACGAGTACTTACACCTTTAGAAACATCACCGATAATTTGATCAAGGGAGTGATATTTTGAAGTTCGCCATTCTTTGGGAAGTTCCAAAGCTTGCGAATCCTCTTGTCTTAGTTCATCCTTTTTTTCCTTGATTTCCTTTTCTTTACTGTCCAAATGTGTTTCCGCCAAGATTTCTGCAACATCATCAACAACAAGATCCTTTCTCGATCCACTTGGGTCAGTTTCATCAAATGCAACATGTATAGATTCTTCAATAGTCATAGTTCTTTTATTGTAAATGTGAAAAGCTTTACTATGATTTGAATAGCCAAGAAATATACCTTCATCAGACGTAGCATCAAACTTGCCTAAATTATCTTTTCCATTGTTTAAAACAAAACATTTGCAACCAAAAACATGAAAGTGTGAGACATTTGGCTTTCTTCCCTTATACAATTCATATGGGGTTTTCTTTAAAATAGGCCTTATAAGAGCCCGGTTCATTACATAACAAGCTGTACTTACAGCGTCCGTCCAAAAGTATTTAGGAAGAGCAGCCTCATTAAGCATAGTTCTCGCTATTTCTTCTAAAGAACGATTTTTCCTTTCTATAACTCCGTTTTGTTGCGGAGTTCTAGGGGCAGAGAAATTATGATTAATGCCATGTTCATCACAGTAATTTTCAAAAACGTTGTTTTCAAATTCGCCACCGTGGTCACTTCTTATAGAAGAGATTTGAAAACCTTTTTCATTTTGAATAACTTTGGAAAGTCTTTTAAAAGCTAGAAATGCATCATTTTTATTTGCAAGAAATAAAGTCCATGTAAACCTAGAAAAATCATCCACAATCACTAAAGTATAGTAATTCCCACCAAAGCTCATAGTTCTAGAAGGTCCAAAAAGATCCATGTGCAAAAGTTGTAAAGGTCTAGAAGTTGAAACTATATTTTTTGCTTTAAAGGAGACCTTTATTTGTTTACCCTTTTGACATGCATCACACAACTTATCTTTTATAAAATTAAGCTTAGGTAATCCAATTACTAGCTCTTTAAAGACTAACTTCTTTAAGTGATCCATGTGAATGTGTGCGATTCTCCTATGCCATAGCCATGAATCATCATTCTTGCTTAAAAGGCATTTCGCATCATTTGAAGATATATCAACAAGACTAATCATATAGATGTTGTTTACTCTATGACCAATGAATTTAACATGTTTGTCATTTTTATCTTCAATTATGCAATAGTTTGAATCAAATATAACTTTATTTCCTTTATCACATAATTGGCTAATACTAAGTAAATTGTGTTTCAAACCCTCAACAAGCAGCACATTTTCAATAGAGGAGTTTGGGTTCTTACCGACTTTACCGATTCCAAGAATTTTACCCTTGTTGTTATCACCATAAGTGACGTGTCCATGATTCTTGGGAATAAGCATGGTGAATTTTGAGTCGTCCCCGGTCATGTGCTTGGAGCAGCCGCTATCAAGATACCAATTTGAACTCTTGGCTTTCAAGCACACCTACAACACAAGTTTAATTTTTAACTTTTGGTACCCAAACTTTCTTGGGTCCTTGTGTGTCAGTTTTGGGTAAGGTACCCTTGGGAACCCAAATCATTTTTGTTCCAACTTTTGTACTTATATTTTTCCTTGCATTACATGTTGAAGCACTATGTCCTTTTCTTCCATAATAAAAATATTTTATAAAAGGACTACTTGAAACACTAGAATGCACAAAGAAATTTTTATAGAGTTTTTGTTGATTTTTTGGGTTATAACCTATCCCGGCTTTTTGAAAAACCACTCTTTGTCTTCCTAATAAAATATTTAAATTATCTCTTCCAAAGGTAAATTTAGAAAGAGTGTTCTTTAGATCTTTGTTTTCTTTTTCAAGTATATGACATGAAGAACAAGATGAAGAAGTAGAAGCATGTGAAGAATGATTTGTGCATGCATCAATGATTCCTAAAGTTTCATTTTCAATTTTCAATTCTTCTATTTCTTTGTTTAAAACAAGAATTTGATTTTCTAAAAAAGAAATTATTTTCTTAGATGAAGAAATATTTTTTATGAGTTTTAAAGATTCCTCATGTAGTTCCTCAAAAGCATCTTGTAACTCATCGTAAGAGGGCAATAGAGTAGTATTAGAACTTACCTCATTTTCGCTTTCTTCTTCATCTCCTTTTGCCATGAGACACAGTTGAGCTTCTTCGTTATCTGAGCTATCAGTTGAGTCCATGTCGTTTTCATCCCACGCTATGTAGGCTTTTCTTCCTTTTCTTTCCTTGAAGGGCTTCTTTTCAAACTTCTCCTTCTTCTTTTGATAAACGGGGCACTCCATTTTCATGTGACCAGGTTTGCCACATTCATAGCAAGTTGGAGTTGATGAGGCTCCTTCGCCTTTGAAGTGTGTCTTTTTAGGAGGGAAGGGAGGTCTTCTTTGCGTTCCCTTTTTCCTGAGAAATTTACCAAACCTTTTAACTAGTAAACTTAAATTTTCTTCACTTACCTCGATATTCTCTGAACTTTCTTCATTTTCTTCATCATCATTGTCGAATGTTGATGAAGTGGCTTTGAGCGCTATTCCCTTTTTCTTTTTATCATTCTCTTCGCTTTGGCTTAGTCTGCTTAGTTCCAATTCGTGCTCATGAAGTTTTCCAAAGAGGGTAGCTAAAGTCATTGTGGACAAATCTCTCGATTCTGAAATAGCTGTTACTTTGGGTTGCCAAATCCTGCTAAGACACCTCAAAACTTTGTTAATCAAATCTTCGTTAGAAAAACTTTTGCCTAAAGATGCAAGATGATTAACTATGTGGGTGAACCTCTTTTGCATTTCCTGAATGCTTTCTCCTTGGTTCATTCTGAATAATTCATATTCACGAGTTAGAGAATTTATTCTCGACCTCTTAACTTCACTAGTACCCTCATGGGTAACTTGCAAAGTATCCCACATTTCTTTAGCGCTTTACAATTTGAAATTCTAAAAAACTCATCATATCCCAAAGCAAAGTAGTAATAATATTTTTGGCTTTTAAATTAAATTGAACTTTTCTTTTGTCTTCATCAGACCATTTATTTCGTGGTGTTTCGGTCCTTACACCATCGATCTCATGTGCGGGTATAAAAGCGCCGTTTTCGATAACATCCCATACATCTAGATCAATAGCTTCGATGAAGATTTTCATTCTTTCCTTCCAATATGCATAACCATCCCCATTGAAAAAGGGTGGTCGGTTTATGGAAGATCCTTCTGAAAAACCATTTGAAGAAGCCATGTTCTCTTGAAGTTTGCTAAGCTCTTTATACAAGAGTCTAGCTATGATACCACTTGTTACCAAGTGGCTTCCAAGATCAAGAGGGGTGAATTGAGTATTAAAACTTTTTCGCAAAACCTCTTTTTAATTAAAAATGAATATCAAAAGCTTAATAAATAAATGCACAGAAGGAATAAGAAGAAGAAAAGAAACAATAAAGAACAGCAAAAAATAAATGTGCAGTAAAATAAATCGCATAAAATAAAGAGATTAGGGAAAAGAAAAGCAGGCACAGTATTTATCCTGGTTCGACCACTAACCCACTTGTAGTCTACGTCCAGTCCTCGAAAGCTGAGATTTTTCACTAAGTATATAAGCTTCAATAGGTGCTTGCTACCGTTACAAAATAGAGCACTTTTCACACACAGGGACACTATACCCTTGTGCTAAAGTCTCAGCCTGTAGGGATACCTCACCCTTAAACAAACCTTGAGGGATACCTCACCCTCGATACAAAATATCAAAAAATAGATGAAGAGAAACTCTCACTCAGAGTAAGTAATACAAATTGAAGCACTATAGAGCTCTCTAACAATATCTCAGAATTTTACCAAAAGAGCACGAGAGAGAAAAAGAGAGAAAATATACAACAAGATTTTAGCACATCGAAAAATAAATTCAAGGATTGGTGTATTTGCGGTCGTGAGGAGGTCTCTATTTATAGAGCCTCGATCGAGAAATTTTCTTTGGGGAAATTGATTACATAATTAATGCAAAAAAATCCGTTGCGTATCAATTTCAAACAGTAAGTCGAAAAACATGGGATATTCGAATACATTACTTGTGGTATTCGAATACCACGATATATATATATATATATATATATATATATATATATATATATATATATATATATATATATATATAAAAAATGGTTTAAGCTTGGAGTATTCGAATACCGTTATAAGGTATTCGAATACCTCTTATATCAGTATATAAAAAACAGAAGAAACCCACGTTATTCGAATACCAAATCAAAGTATTCGAATGCCTCATATGGTATTCGAATACCTCTATAAAAAATATGTTGTATTCGAATGCCTCAAATGAGTATTCGAATACCTTATTAAAAACCACGTTTGGGGAGGCTTTTTCAGAAGATTGTATTCGAATGATTCTTAGCTTATTCGAATGCTTTTATTTGAAAACATGATAAACACCTTTAGAAAATAGATTAGGTGATTTCTAATTTTCACAAACTCTTTGATTAATTTAAGAACCTTAATTTAGTTTGTGAGAAAATATGTTTTTAGATCTTTTGACTAAAACACTGAGATATCCTATGAGAGCTCTGTACAAGAAAAGATCCTAAGTCCTAAAGCTAAGCTTGAACAACTTGGACTTGATCTTCTCATCATCTCATCATCTCCATATTTGTTATCATCAAAACTCATCATCAATGTTGCATGGTAATCACATCTAAGACCATGATTTTGATCCATGGTCATTCTATTTCAAGCCTTAGATGTTGATCTCTTTTGCATGTTGTTTTCGTTTTTCAAGAGCCTCTTGGAAGAGAAAGTTTGATTCAAGAAGGCACCCAAGAAGTGGTCGGTTATCATCTAAGGTAAGAGGGAGATTACTCTCATCAACCTTTCATGGTGGTGAGAAATGAATTATTGTATTGAAAGTGAAGAACCCATGTGAGGGTTGTTCACTTAGTTGTATGGATTTTGGTGATTTAGTACTTATTTTCCTTGTATGATTTTATAGCTTGATGTTATGCAAAACCTTGGTTGAGTAGGAATTTTGGTGATTAAAATATGTTGTATGCTTGGAATCTTGTTGATGAGGATGAAAATCTAGAGGCCCAAGGACCTTAGGGCTCACAGCCAAGAGACCCTAAATAGGGTATCCAAGAAAAAAAAATTGTGTTGATTTGGAACTTAGATGCTTAGGTTAAAAAGGAATTGGATTAAGGATTTATAATAATGAAGGAGTGATAAAACAAAATTTAGTCATTCATACGAGAGGGATTTCGGCCTTTGAGTGGAAAAATATGCTTGAGAGAGAGATAGTGAAAACTTAAAGTACTTTTATGATTTAGGGAAAGGAAAAGAATCTATGAGATTAGGACAATATGGTTCTTTTTATGTTCTTTGTGAAAAATATTAGGAGGTATTACCTAGAGGGGCCTAGCTAGAAAAGTTTTGTAATTAAAGTTAATTTCCATAGTAATCCTTGAAAGTTTCAAATATTAAGCTTAATAGTGAAATAAAAGTTTACATGTTAGGAAAATTTATGATAATGTTTTATGTAATTGGAAAATGATGATTTCTGAATTATGCGATTAAGATGCTTGCATCTGAAAATAACAGCAATATGCTATCGAGCTCCCGAACGAGACCCGGAGATGTTGATGACTGGCTTGGCTCATGAGTAGCTTATGTTTATGGAAAATCACAATATTAATATGTGTACATGTATTGAGTCATTGATCATGCATTGTACCGACGATGCTGGTTGAGGCTTATTGCCTAGGAGTTGAATCACACCTTAGTGCGGGTGTGAATTACGTAGTGTAGTTCACTTGTTGAACTTGGAGGCGTTGTGGCACGGGTATCCCACAAGTGGCCAGTTGGTAGCTCCATTGGGCTGTGGTAATTGAGCAACAAACTGGCAATCTCAACCAAACACTATTCTATTCACGATCTGGTGTAGATTGTCTTGTATAAGCCATGTTGTGTAAATTGAGAAACTATAACACTTGACTTGAGACTGACGAGATACAGACATGTCTTCTAGATCATTCTCTCCAAAATTGTGTTTAGCTCCATAGAGTAAGAACTAGTCCGTTGTACATATGCATAATCTGTCTATATATCATCGTGATATTTTATATCTGCTAAATTATTTGATACTTAATGTCATAACTATAATTATCGTTCTTTATCTATGCTGCCATGTTTGTATTGATGGAGGAAATCTCACCTCTTTGTTATGTTATTCTGTTTTATGTGTACACGTTAATAAAGACTGAAAGGAAGACGAAGAAGATTGCAGCTTTCCTATTGTTTTGTTTCTGTGATGGCGACTAGAAGAGAGTTTGTTAGTATTGTTAGAGTTCAGTTCCACAGAGGTGCGGATGCTTGGCGTATCGACAGGATACTGAACGAGTTAGATATGTAGGAGATGTGACCCTGTCTGTTCGTAGGACCTGCAATGGGGATCCTTTCTTTTCTCTTGACATCTCGATATGTCTGGAGTTCGTTATGCCGATCAGGGAGTTGTGGGGTGATTTGCATTACACCCCGAGGAAGGATCGGGACTCTATGGTGTCATCTGCTAAGACACCAGTCCGCGAGCTTGTGCCCCAACTGAGGGATCTGTCTGGTAAGGAGTCCGAGGAGGAGGACCCGATGAAGGATCTAGAGGATGATCCAGTAGAGAACCCTACTCCCTAGGCATATATACTTGGGCAAGTTTATGTTTTGTCAAATAGTTGTATATGTCTTTTGAGTTCAACCTTGTGTATTTTAGGTGGACTGTGATCCATGCCAGTTATTTATATATATTCTTTTTGGTGTGTATTATTCAGTAATTACGTCTTGTGTTGTTTATGTTTTATTTAAAGTTTTTACCTTTGAGAAAGAAAATTTGAAATCCGTATTTTTTCAAGATTAAACCTTTTCCATGTTTTATTAAGTTTTTTATATTTTAGTGTATAAATGTGGTACCCTAAGGAGGGCGTTTCATTAGTTGGTATCAGAGCCCAAGTTTGAATTTTTTGGAGTTTGTGGTTAGGTCTGTCTTGCTTGTGTTATGTGATTCTCTGTGTTTGGCTTCCGAAAGGAGACAAAATTGTTTGAAATGATTTCACCTGACTTTCATTATGTATTATTTGGTCTGACTTCGAAGGAACGTGATGGCTCTTAGTGGTGGTGTGGCTATGAACCGTGGATGAGACAACGAGAGTATGGCTGCAGCGACTGAAGCAATGCAGAGAATGGTGGACGTTATAGTACAACAGAACCAAAGAGCTGCCTAACAACAAGAAGCTACCACTGAAACTCAGAATCTGTCAGAGTTTCACCATAATAATCCACCACAATTCAAAGAAGAATTCAATCCGAAGAAAGCAAGCCTTTGGATCAAAGAGTTGGAGAAGATATTAAGAGGAATGGGATGTACTGATGCTCAGAAGGTAACCTATGTTGCCTTTATGCTTATTGGAGATGCTGAAGACTAGTGGACAGGAGCCCATCGATTAATGGAAGCTGAGGGAATAATGATCACCTGGGAAGCCTTCAAGAACAAATTCTTGGAAAAGTACTTTCCAGCCAGTGCTAGGTACGTGAAAGAAATGGAGTTTCTAGGCCTAAAACAAAAAAGCATGTCAGTCAGTGAGTATGCTTCTAGGTTTGAAAGCTTGTCAAAGTTCTTAAGGTATTTCCAGCTACAGCCTGATGAGGAGTGGAAGTGTCATAAGTTCGAAGAAGGATTGAGGCATGACTTGAAAAGAGCGGTATTGCCTTTGGGAATTGATCAGTTCCCAGCTCTTTTGGACAAATGTCGCAGGATTGAGGAGTTGGATCAATCATGAGAAACAAGAAACTGTAACTTTGGACCTTTTCAGTTCCAAAGGGGGAGGAATGGCGGTGGCAATCGTTTTCAACAAAAGTCGTATTCGAGGCCCTTGGGGAATCAATCTCAGCAACAATCACATGGAGGAGGTTCTGGTAGCCACAAGTTTGCTTAGACCGTGGCATCGTCACCAAAATGCTTCAAGTATGGAAAGGACCACTTAATGAAGGAGTGTACAATCAAGGGGATCATATGTTTCAGATGCGGGAAGCCCGGACACATCTCAAATGATTGCAATCAACCTAAGGTGGAGTCTTCTGTTAGCAATGTACGTGTTGTAAGACCTCAGGCGGGAGGAAGGGTTTACACTATGAGTGGAGTGGAAGCCTCCCAATCCGAAGATCTGATTAAGGGAGATTGTGCCATATGAGGTAATCTTTTAACTGTACTGTATGACACAGGGGTGACCCATTCTTTTATTGCCTATGATTGTGTGCACCGATTAGGATTATCTATGTCTTCTTTACCTTTTGATTTGAATATTTCTACTCCCACTACTAGACCCGTTGTTACTGCTCGAGCTTGTTTGAACTGTCCTATTTCTGTGGAAGGTCGAATCTTTTCGGTCGATTTGATTTGTTTTCCTCTTTCTCAAATAGATGTTATTCTAGGGATGGATTGGTTATCTTCTAACTATATCCTATTAGACTGTTCCAATAAACCTTAGTATTTCCTGATTCTGAGATTTCTAGATTTATAACTGCCAACCAAATCAAAATTTTCTTGAGGGACGGAGCTCAAGGATATATACTTTTATCTTCCTTAGAGGTCAAGGGTGAGACCAATGTGAATGTTATTAAGTTTCCTGAAGTCTTTTTAATGATGTACCTGGATTACCACCAGAAAGAGAGCTAGAATTTTCTATCAATCTTATGCTAGGATCTAGTCCTATATCCATAGCACCATATCAAATGTCGCCATCAGAGTTAGTCGAACTCAAGAAGCAGTTGGAGGATCTGTTGGAGAAGAAATTTGTGAGACCTAGTGTTTCACCATGGGGGGCCCTAGTGTTGTTGGTTAAGAAGAAGGATGGAACTTCTCGGTTATGTGTGGACTATCATCAGTTAAACAAGATTACAATCAAGAACAAGTATCTACTTCCGAGGATAGATGATTTACTGGATCAGCTAAAAGGAGCCGTTGTTTTCTCTAAGATTGATCTATGTTCTGGTTATCATCAGATTCATTTGAGAGTAGAAGATGATTATAAGACAACTTTTTAGATGCGTTATGGGCATTATGAGTATCTTGTAATGCCATTCGGAGTAACAAATGCTCTTGTTGTATTCATGGATTACATGAATCAGATCTTTCGTCCTTATCTGGATAGATTTGTTGTTATCTTTATTGATGACATTTTGATCTATTCTCGAAGTCAGGAGGAATATGTCGAATATCTCAGTGTGGTTCTTCATATTCTGAAGGAGAAGAAGTTATATGCTGAGCTGTCTAAATATAAGTTCTAGTTGGAGGAGGTTCAGTTTCTGGGTCATGTGATTTCAAAGGATGGAATTGTGGTAGATCCATCAAAAGTGGAGGCAATTCTTCAATGGGAAAGACCAAAGACTATAACAGAAATTCATAGCTTTGTGGGATTAGCTGGCTATTATTGAAAATTTATCGAAAGATTCTCCAAGATAGCAGAACCTCTCACTCAGCTTACAAGAAAAAATCAAGCTTTCGCATGAACTGATGCATGTGAAGAGAGTTTTCAAGAGTTGAAGAGACAGTTGACTACTTCGCCAGTATTAATCCTACCTGATCCCAATAAACCTTTTGAGATGTATTGTAATACTTTATATTAGGGTTTAGGATGTGTCCTTATGCAAAATAGAAGAGTGGTAGCGTATGCTTCAAGGCAATTAAGAGCACATGAGAAGAACTATCCTACGCATGACTTGGAGTTAGTTGTTGTTGTGTTTGCATTGAAGATCTAAAGGCATTTTCTTTATGGAGCAACATTTAACGTCTACAGTGATCACAAGAGTCTGAAATACCTGTTTGATTAGAAAGAGTTGAATAAGAGGCAAAGACAGTGATTAGAGTTTCTAAAAGACTATGATTTCTAACTTCAATATCATCCTGGAAGGGCAAACGTCATAGTAGATGCTTTGAGTAGGAAGATGCTTAGTGTTTCTGCTATGATGCTCAAAGAAAGTGAGTTAATAGAACAGTTTAGGGATATGCGGTTGTCTGTGGAGTTGACACCGGGGATAATGTGCTTAAGTATGATCATTATTTCGAGTGGATTAATGGAAGGAATCCTAGAGAAGAAGGGAAGTGACTCATACTTACAAAATGAGAAGAAGCTAGTGAAATAAGGTGCTGTATCTGAATTCATAGAAGGACCAGATAGTATCCTAAGATTCAAAAATAGAGTTTGTGTGCCGAGTGATTCTAAGCTTAGGAAGATGTTCTTGGTGAAGCCCATAAGAACAAGTTGAGTATGCACCTAGGAACTACTAAGATGTACCAAGATCTGAAACGATTATATTGGTGGCAAGGAATAAAGATGGATGTTGCCAAGTATGTATCGTTTTGTTTAGTTTGCCAAAAAGCCAAAATGGAACACCAAAAACCTTCCGGAGTGCTACAACCTTTGACTATTCCAGAATGGAAATGGGATAGCATTACAATGAATTTTGTGGGTGGACTGCCAAAAACTAGAAAGAGGTATGATTCAATATGGGTAATTATTGATCGACTTATGAAGTCAGCGCACTTCTTGCTAATTAATATAAGGTATTTGATGGAGAGATTGACTCAATTGTATATTGGTGAGATTGTTAGACTACATGGTGTACCCTTGAGTATTATTTCTGATAGAAACCCAAGGTTTACATCAAGATTTTGGCAGAGTTTGCAAGGAGCCATGGGAATGAAGCTTCATCTAAGTTTTGCATACCACCCACAAACAGATGGTCAGTCAGAAAGGACAATCCAATCATTAAAATATCTATTAAGAGCTTTTGTCTTGGAACAGACTGGGAGTTGGGATGAATTCTTGCCTTTGATAGAGTTTACCTATAATAATAGTTTCCACGCAAGCATTGGGATAGCACCCTATAAGGCGTTGTATGGGCGACGGTGTAGAACACCCTTGTGTTGGTACCAAGATGACAAAAATTTTGCGGTAGGACCTGAACTTGTACAACAAATAACTGAAAAAGTTAAGATGATTCAGGAAAGAATGAGGGCAACTCAGAGTCGATAGAAAAGCTATGCCAATAAGAGAAGGCGACCTCTTGAATTTGAGGAAGGTGAGCATGTGTTTTTTAGAGTTACACCTATGACTAGTGTCGGAAGGGTTGTTAAATCCAGAAAACTCACTCCTAAATTCATTGGACCGTATCAAATTCTTCGTTGGATAGGTCCAGTAGCCTACCAAATAGCTTTACCACCTTTTCTTTCCAACTTTCATAATGTTTTCTATGTGTCATAATTGAGAAAGTATATTCCTGATCTAACCCATGTTATAGAACCGGATACAGTACAACTAAAAGAGAACTTGATTTATGAAACACTTCCTATTAAGATTGAGGATAGAAGAGTGAAGCAACTCAAAGGCAAGGAAATTGCATTAGTAAAGGTGGTTTAGAATGATGTGACTAGAGATGCAACATGGGAGCTAGAAGACAAAATAAAAGAACAATATTCGCAATTGTTCTAAGGTATGATTAATTTTGAGGACGAAATTCTTTTTAGAAGGGGAGAGTTGTAATGCCCCGATTTTCTCTTATTTTTTGGATTATCTGTGATTTCTGTGATGTTATGATTTTTTGTGATTTTTGTGAATTATTTGGCTTATTTTGATTATTTTAGTATTATTTTTGAAAAAATTTGGACTGTTAAAACGGGGTCAGGGGATCTTACTAAACCCGAAACTGAAGACAATTTTTGGAGTTTTCATTGTCTGAGATTTTATCTGGCAAATAAAATTTGGGTACGCTCTATTATCCATTGGACAATAAATATCGATTTTGTTAACTATAGCGTATGTCCATTGAATAATAGCTTTTATTAAAGATCTAGTAGATTGTTTATATCTAGTCACCTTTATGACATCATCCATGTGATATCACTCACATGATATCACCTTTTGACTTTTTGGACCCATAGGAAGGAAGCTTCCTATGGAAGCTTTGAGGAAGCTTGATGGAGAAGCTATGGACACCCTCCCAAGGAAGGAAGTGCATGGCCAAGGGAAGCCAAAAAGCTTCTAGAGTAAGCTTCCATTTAACTCTTTTTTCTTTATCATTTCCATTCATCTTTCAATAACCAAAAAGCTACACACTTTTCTCTCAAACTTTTTTCTCTCATTTTCTCTCCACCAAGCTCACGGCCATACCCCCAAGACCCACTCTCTAATCTTCTTTAATTTCAAAGATCCACATTTCTTGAATCCAAACCTCATTGTAATTCACTTTGATGTTGTGATCTTGACCTTGTTCATCCATTTTCAAGTGCTTTTTCAAGTTAGGGCTCGAAAGCTTGTAAGGTCAAATTCCTCCATCTTCATCTTTCTTTTCATTTTACTTTCTATGACCATGATTTTGATCCATGGTCATTCTATTCCAAGCATTAGATGTTGATCTCTTTTGCATGTTGTTTTTGTTTTTCAAGAGCCTTTTAGAAGAGAAAGTTTGATTCAAGAAGGCAACCAAGAAGTGGTTGGTCATCATCTAAGGTAAGAGGGAGATTACTCTCATCAACCTTTCATGGTGGTGAGAAATGAATTGTTGTATTGAAAATGAAGAACCCATGTAAGGGTTGTTCACTTGGTTGTATGGATTTTCGTGGTTTAGTACTTATTTGCCTTGTATGATTTTATAGCTTGATGTTATGCAAAACCTTAGTTGAGTAGGAATTTTGGTGATTAAAATATGTTATATGCTTGGAATCTTGTTGATGAGGATGAAAATCTAGAAGCCCAAGGACTTTAGGGCTCACGGCCAAGAGACCCTAAATAGGGTATCCAAGAAAAACTTTTGTGTTGATTTGGAACTTAGATGCTTAGGTGAAAAAGGAATTAGATTAAGGATTTATAATAATGAAGAAGTGATAAAATAAAATTTAGTCATTCATAAGAGAAGGATTTCAGCCTTTGAGTGGAAAAATATGCTTGAGAGAGAGATAGTGAAAACTTAAGGTACTTTTAGGGTTTAGGGAAAGGAAAAGAATCTATAAGATTAGGACAATATGGTGCTTTTTATGTTCTTCGTGAAAAATATTAGGAGGTATTACCTAGAGGAGCCTAGCTAGAAGAGTTTTGTAATTAAAGTTAATTTCTATAGTAATCCTTGAAAGTTTCAAATATTAAGCGTAATAGTGAAATAAAAGTTTACATGTTAGGAAAATTTGTGATAATGTTTTATGTAATTGGAAAATGATGATTTCTGAATTATGCGATTAGGATGCTTGTGTCTGAAAATAACAGCAATGTGCTGTCGAGCTCTCGAACGGGACTTGGAGATGTTGATGACTGGCTTGGCTCATAAGTAGCTTATGTTTATAGAAAATCATAATATTAATATGTGCACATGCATTGAGTCATTGATCATGCATTGTACAGATGGTGTCAGTTGAGACTTATTGCCTAGGAGTTGAATCACACCTTAGTGTGGGTGCGAATTGCGTAGTGTGGTTCACTTGTTAAACTTGGAGGCGTCAGGGCGTAGGTATCCCATAAGTGGCAAGTTGGTAGCTCCACTGGGCCATGGTGACTGAGCAATGCACCGACGATCTCAACTAGGCACTATTCTATTCACGATATGGTGTAGACTGTATTGTATAAGTCATGTCGCGCAAATTGAGAAACTATAGCACTTGACTTGAGGCTAATGAGATACAGACATGTCTTCTAGATCATTCTCTCCAAAATTGTGTTTAGCTCTATGGAGTAGGAATTGGTCCATTGTACATATGCATAGTCTGTCTACATATCATCGTGATATTTTATATCTACTAAATTATTTGATACTTGATGCCATAACTATAATTACTGTTCTTTATTGTTTCTATGCTGCCATGTTGGTATTGATGTAGGGAATCTCACCTCTTTATTATGCTATTCTGTTTTATGTGTACATATTGATAAAGACTAAAAGGAAGACGAAGAATATTACAGCTTTCTTGTTGTTTTGT
Organism: Ormosia semicastrata; assembly: GCA_029884595.1. Lineage (NCBI taxonomy): Eukaryota > Viridiplantae > Streptophyta > Magnoliopsida > Fabales > Fabaceae > Ormosia > Ormosia semicastrata. The sequence continues at coordinate 46,396,429 of JAQQTO010000053.1, read as the reverse complement.
TTTTTGTGATGGCGACTAGAAGAAAGTTTGTTGGTTTTGTTAGAGTTCAGTTCCACGGAGGTACGGATGCTTGGCGTATCGACTGGAATACTGAATGAGTTAGATATGTAGGAGATATGATCCTTTCTGTTCATAGGACCTGCGATGGGGATCCTTTCTTTTCTCTTGATGTCTCAGTACGTTTAGTGTTCGTTATGCTGATCAGGGAGTTGTGGCGTGATTTACATTACACCCGGAGGGAGGATCGGGACTCTATGGTGTCATCTGCTAGGACACCAATCTGTGAGCTCTTAACCCAGCTGAGGGATCTATCTGGTGAGGAGTCTGAGAAGGAGGACCTGATGGAGGATCTAGAGCAGGATCCAATAAAGGATCCACAAGAAGACCCTACTCCCTAGGCATATAGACTTGGGCTAGTTTATGTTTTGCCAAATAGCTGTATATGTCTTTTGAGTTCAACCTTGTGTATTTTAGGTGAACTGTGATCTATGCCACTTATGTATATATATTCTTTTTGGTGTGTATTATTCAGTAATTGCGTCCTGTGTTGTTTATGTTTTGTTTAAAGTTTATGCCTTTGAGAAAGAAATTTTGAAATCTGTATTTTTTCAAGATTAAACCTTTACCGTGTTTTTTTAAGTTTTTGATGTTTTAGTGTGTAAATGCGGTACCCTAAGGAAGGTGTTACAAAGCACAAGAAAAAAATTAATCTAATCTTAATTTATTATCAAAAGCTTCACCCTTTCACCTAAGTAAAATGAAAATTAGTTACTCATGAACAAGAAGAAAGAAAGAGAGAATAAGGAAAACAACAGAACTGAATGATAATTGCACAGTGTATCGGACTTATGGGAGGAGCGAAGGTCTTTGGAGATGCTTGCAATTTCCTAAGGGGTCAAAGGGAAGCCTCGTGATTCATACTACCACCCTACTAGGACACAAAAGGGCATCAACAAAGGGAATATGTCAAAGCCTGAAGGTTAACCGAGTAGAAACAAGATACCTCTCATGGAAAAGAAAGTGATATCTCTAAGGTAATGTTGACAGTAGCAATACAAGATTCAAGAAAAGAGAAGAAAGAGAATATTCCAGATGCTAAGTCTGTCAAAATTCATGAATAGATGAAAGAGGAACACGAAAAAGAGATGATTGGTGAATCCCAAGAAAAGAACTATGTCCTACTATTCAAGAGGAGGGTCACAATGGAGCTAAAAATGGTAATTGCTGAAGTAATAAAAATCCTCGATGTTGAGGGGAGTGCTGAATAGGATTATACTCCTATTTGTGATAGAGAGTTAGATACAGAAGTAGATAACCAATTGGAAGCAGACTTCGCGAAGTCCATGAATAAGTCTCTGAAGGTTAAGAAAGCCATTAGAACATATGTCAAAGTCAATATGGTATTTGTTTTACCATATGAATATGAGGACCATGACATGATAGGAAATCTTGAGGAAGACTATAAGAGTAACCAGGATGGACCATAGGTCTCAGAGCAATCCATGATGACCATGTTCTTGTAGGAGGCTAGTTTTGACAAGCTTTCAAAATAGATGGTGAACCATTTAAAGCTATTGCATGTGAAAGCCCATGAAGAGGGACGTCCCATTAACAAAGTGCTGATCGATGGAGGAGTTGCGGTTAATTTGATCCCAAAATCAATGTTTAATAAGTTAGGAAAATTTGATTAAATCTTGTATTTTAAATATTAAAAATAAGAAATGATTTGATTCCTAAATCTCATGGATTTTATTTCTTTTGATTTTGAAATTCCATTAAATTTGATAGGATTTGATAGAATTTAGTTTGATTTGAAATAAATAAACTATCACCACAAAAAAAGGGGCCTTACCCACGATTATTTAGCTACCATTAAGTAATGGTAGCTAATAATACTAATGCACCGAGCCTTTGCTTCATAATTTTCCATGGAAAAGTTATTTTTTTTTCTTGCGCGCCTTTCTTTCCTTTTCTATGCACCTTTCCTTCTATTTTCTCACTCACCAAAATAGAAGCCCATTTTCCCCTTTTCGACCACACTGTCTAACCTTGCCTCTTTGATTTCCCTCTTCTATTTTCTCACTCACCTGAGAAGCTTTTCTGTGGCAAAGCTTGATGGCAAAACCCCTTTCCCCACCTGAGAAGTTTTTCTGTGGCAAAGCTCGATGACGAAAGTAACTATCTAAGAATTTCTCAGCAGGTTCCATTTCCCCCACCTATTCTTCAATTTATTTTCTCTAATTTTCTCTGATTCTATTTTTCTCCAATTTTCTACAATTTTTCCCAAGTTCCATTGTGATGTGAGTTTCGATTGGAGACAAGAAAGAGTTCTATGAACTCAGCCATGAATAGCTTTCACTGTTGGGAGTACTGTTACCATATTAGTATAAAATCTCGTTGCCAGCTCTAAATGTCATTTCTACATATTTGTATTTGTCATACGCATTCCACAAAGGAGGTGTATAATATAACCTTAGATGATCTTCTTGTTCAATCTCAACATGCTTTGCGAATTGCGAATTGCGAATTACGAATTGCAAGCTCAGTGGAGAGGTGACGCATATGGTCTGGAATGATATTTTGAGTTTAAGCAAGTTCAACTCTGAATCTGAATTGTGTGGGATTGAGTTTTATTTAATGGATAGTCACTGACTTTTTTATTAGGGATCATGGTTTACTGCAAATGTGGTATTCTTCAAAATTAGGAAGTTATACATTACATATAGCTCAACACAACATAATGAAGGCTTACCATTAATCATTAATTTTTTTTATAACTTAGATCTCCTTCTGAATGCCTTTTTTTAATTTTTTTTATTGTTGTTATTATAAATTCAGAGATTTGGAGGTGCTTCGTGATAAATGTCTGGTTAAATGCTCATTTGGAGGTGTTGCCTGCTAAACTATTGGCAGTTTTTCAATAAGATGAGGATGAGCTTTTAATATTTGTCATGCCTAGTTGCTCCTACGAATTATAATTCAATTGTAATGAAAATTTTGCCCATCCAACTTTAACGGCTATTAGCATATTTCATTTTTACACTTCTTTTGCTATTAGCCTATTTTATTAATTGAAGTTGCTATGTTCATGAGATTTTAGTTGAATTCAATTGTAAATAGGCATACTTTTTGTCAGCTTTTCTCCATTTTAGTAATTTTTTAATAATTTTTAAGAAGACAAGTACATGGCATTCTATCTTTTTTTTTTTGTAATATTCTTACAATCAGGTGTGCTTGCAAATGAATGCAAATATGAAAAACAGTGGACCACGAAGGGAAACCCAATGCACAACTTTTTCATCTTCTTCCAATCTTTTTTATCAAGTACTGCTTCCATCTTGAAACTTTTACCCTTATCAATAATTAATTCGGTGCTGTGTGTTTTGATTTAGGAGTTACTCCGGTATGAAAACATTATATGATGCCTTATTTTGATATCATTGGTGAATATGCTTTCTGGTGGACTTTTACCCTTATCAAATGTAAAATCTGCTTGTTGTAATAAGCTTTCTGGTGGACGTTGTTCTGTTGTTCCATTTAATGATTGTCTTTAAGAATTCTTAAAATTAATTAGGCCGATTCATATCAATAATAGATATATAGTGATGTATTCTTGTGTGTTAGTTAAGTCCATTATATATATTGATAATTTCTTGTGCACCTATAATATGATATTGTTAAAAATAGATGTTCAAATATAACCTTTAATATTTCTTTACAAAGTTTTCGACTCATGGAATCTTTTTTAGTGAAGTAGGAGGATTAATGCAATTGATATTAAATAGTTACCTATCATGGGGACATTGTTTGTAGGAACCATGTATATATTAGAATACAACAGGGTATGGATTGTGCTATCTTAGTCAAGATATCAGTCATTGTCACTGTCATATAATTACAATCTTTAGAGTGTGCGCGTATGTGTTTTTTAAGCACTTGGGCTTCGAACTAGAATAATGGGAGGGAGGTGATCTGTTGATTATTCTTATATCTTAAATACCTTATAATTGATTCATTGGACTCCATTTGTGCTTAATTGTTATCATTTAGCCAAGTTTCTAATATCAAACTCTAGTTGGAACATTAGTATGAAACTTTGCTTAAATGTGTTTTTAGAAGCTAATAATTGAATTAAACTTTTCAGGAAACCTTTGGATGACGGAGTTCATTAGCCTTAAACAAGGCTTGATATTCACTTGAAGAAGGAGTTGAGGATTCATAAAGATCAACATCACCCCTTGAAGCAGTGAAACAAGAGTTTCTATGAAGATTCGGTGTCGAAAATGAAGGAGCCAAATTACAGGGCCTAGGCCGTGCAAAAGTACATGGCCATGCAAAAGTACACGGCCTAGGCCGTGTACTTCTCTAACTTTTGAAACAGAATTTTGATCACTCAAATAGAATCATGCACGGCCTAGGCCGTGTAAATCAACACGGGCGTGTAATTTGGTCAGACTTTGAATTATTGAAACTTCTACGAGAAGTTTGTGTTGGAGGCCTATATATTGACACTCTTGGCTCCTTTGGAAGGGAGTTCTGACCTTAGGAAGCAGCTGTAAACCCTAGGGAATGGAGAGGGGAGGCTTGGATCAAAGATTGGAGTCTTGGGTTCGAGCAATCGGAGATCTATCATCCTCAATCCTCATAAACTTGTTTACTATTTAGTTTTTCTTCTGCACTGTGTTTCTTACGTTGTTCTTTCTCAGTTTTTCTTGTGATTTTGTTCTAGCTATGTGTAACTAAACCTCCCTTGGTTAAGGGGGTGATGAAACCACTAGTTTTGATGTTGTGAATCTTACATATTTGATTATTTCAACACAGTTATGTTTATATTCATATATTTCTGAATCTATTATTGGTATAAAGGTTTTTGTACTTGTTCCCACTTTGAAAGTGGTAGATATGGGTTTATTATACGCGGTTGTGGTAATAGATCTAGAGGATTATATGTTGTTGGTATAAGAACCTTTATACTCATTTGCCAGTGATAAAAGTGGTAGATCTGGATTTATTATGCGCGGTTGAAATAATAGATCTAGAGAAATATATGATTTAAGTAATTTAATTCCAGTGTGTGATTAAATCTTAGCGTAATCGGTTTTCTAAATCTTAATGCAATTGTTGGATAGTTGTAAGAGCGGTTGCTTTATGACAAATCACTGATTAGGAGTTGATTTGAGTAGTTGCTAAATTGGCCAACACTTAAGGAAAACAGAGATTTATTCTCACAATTGCATAAGAATATAATTGAGCATGTTGGAATAAAAGGATATGTAGGTTTACATCATTATATAAATCTAGTGGTGGACTCAATCTCTTAACCAATTTCTCATATATTATTAATTCTAGTTTGTTTATTGTTGTTGTTTTTGAAACTGTTCATTGTTCATCAAAAAACCAAAAAACCCCCTTTTTACTGTTTATTGTTAATCAGAGTTTAAATTGGGAATTGTTTGATAGTGTTGATTGAATTAGTTCTCTGTGGATCGACCTTTACTAACTACAACTAGTTATAAGGTTTTTATTTTCTGGTGGGCCTATCAACTGATTTTTATCTGAATTTTAATCACTATCCGCCTCACACCAAGAATTTTGGCACTGTTGCCGGGGAGCCAATTTTTCAATTACACTATTAATTTATCTCCTATTTTTACTCTGTTTTTATTTTTGTTTTTATTTTATTTTTAGTTTTTTTCAATTTTTGCTTTCTAAGTGTTTTGTAGGTGTTGATGTCCATTGAAGGGTTAGACGATGGATTACAGAATTTGAGGAACTATATTGATCAGCTCAACTCACATCCTCAATTTCCCTTCTATCCAGCCAATTTCCAACTCACACCTTTTGACATTGAAGCTGCTTGTCATATTGATTTATCAAGTTCAGAGACATTTGAGCCATCTGAAATATCTGAAGAGGTGACAATGGTAGAAAACACTTTAAGGGCATTGGGTACTCCAGACGTGGATCAACAGCCTCTGTGCATAGATATTCTTGAAAATGAAGAGGCATTTGAATTGAAATCCAGCTTAATCCATTTCTTGCCATCTTTCAATGGATTACCCAGAGAGGACCCCAACAAGCACTTGAAAGAAATTTATGTGGTATGTTCTAGCATGAAGCCTGCAGGAATTCATGTAGAGCAAGTCAAGCTGAGAGTTTTTCCATTCTCACTAAAAGATTCTGCTAATGAGTAGCTTTACTATTTGCCACCCGAATCCATCCAATCATGGCAGGACATGACTCGAGCTTTCCTAGACAGATACTTCCCTGCCTCAAAAGTCGCAACAATCAGAAAAGAAATCTGTGGTATCCAACAAAGGCATGGGGAATCACTCTATGACTATTGGGAGAGGTTCAAGAGACTATGTGCCAGCTGCCCTCATCATCAAATCAATGAGCAGCTCTTAATTCAATATTTTTTATGAAGGCTTACAAGTAATGGATCGTAACATGATTAATGCTTCTAGTAGAGGAGCATTGGTTGATAAAACTAAGGGTGTCAAAACGAGCCAGCCCAGCCCATTCGGGAGTCGGGCCATTTCGGGCCAGCCCATTCGAGCCATGTTAATTTTGGGCCAGCATTTTACTGGCTCAGCCTGACTCATTTAACTAAATATAGTGTTATTACAGTGGGTCAGCCCAGCCCATTCGGGATATTTTTTATTTTGTATTCACTTTTACTGGCCCAGCCCATCCATTTTGTCTAGCTATTCGGACCAATCCATCAGACTCGACCCATTTTGACACCCCTAGATAAAACTCTTCAAGAAGCTAGAAACTTGATCTCAAGAATGACTGCTAACACTCAATAATTTTTCACTAGAAATGACACTGGAGTGAGAGTAGTGAAAGAAGTAGAGACAACTAGTCTACAGCAGCAAATGACTCAATTAACTGCTATGGTTTAGCAGTTAATGGATACAGGCAAAGCATCAGTTCATGCTTATGGGATCTGTTGTTCATCTGGATATCCCACTAATATGTGTCTCACTCTCCAAGAGGACACAAATGAGGAGGTAAGAGCAGTAGGGGGGTACTCTGGACTTTCAAAAAATTACAACCCTTATTCAAACACACATAATTCGGGTTAGAGGGATCATCCAAATTTCAGCTATGCAATGCAACCTCAGAATCAACCTCCAACTTATGGACCCCCAAGATTTCAATGAAGGCAAGCACCTTTCCCTCAGAGACAACAGCAAGTTCAAGCTCCTAAGCAACCTGAGCCTTCACTAGAGGAGCTAGTGAAACAAATGGCCACTGATAATTTGTAGTTCTAACAAGAAATAAATGCCACTATACAAAGTTTCAAGCAAGAAACAAGAACTGCAATCAATAACTTGCAGAACCAGATAGGGCAATTATCCATAGAATTCAACAAGTTTCAAAGTCAATCTTCAGGGAAACTACCCTCACAACCAAAAGTGAATCTGAGGGAAAATGCTAGTGCTATCATATTGAGAAGTGGAAAGATGTTGGATGAGCCTACATCTCCTCCACCAATCACTCAAGAGAAAGATGAAACACTTAAGGAAGCAAATGAAAAAGGACAAAGCTCCAAAGCCCCTAAGGTAAGTAATTCTGAACTCCCTCCTAAATATGTCACTAAAACCCCTTTTCCTAGTAGGTTGGCAAAGACTAAGAAAAAAGAAACAAAAAAAAAAAGATTTTAGAGACTTTTAGGAAGGTGGAAGTTAATATCTCTTTTGTTAGATGCCTTTAAGCAAGTACCTAGGTATGCAAAATTTCTGAAAGAATCATGCACTAACAAGAGGAAATTGAAAGGAAATAAAAGGGTCCAAGTAGGAGAAAATGTTTCAGCTGTGATAAAAAAGAAACTCCCAACTAAATTTAAGGACCCTGGAACATTCACCATACCATGCACTATAAGAAACACAAGGTTTGAGAGGCCAATGCTTAATTTAGGTGCATCTATAAATGTCATGCCATATTCTATTTATGCATCTTTATACTTGGGTCCTTTGGAACCTACTGGTGTTATTATTCAATTGGCTGATAGATCTAATGTATACCCAAAAGGTGTGGTTGAAGATGTTTTGGTGCAGGTGAATGAATTAGTGTTTCCAGTAGACTTCTATGTTTTGGACATGGAAAACGACAAGTCTCCCAACTCTGCTCCTATCTTGTTGGGGAGACCATTCTTGACGACTGCACGAACAAAAAATTGACGTGCACTCAGGAACTTTGACAATGGAATTCGATGGGGAATTGATTAGATTCAATATTTTTGAAGCTATGAGATACCCAAGTGATGTGCACTCCGCTTGTTTAATTGATTCTTTAATTTCTGCAGCTTTTGATTTTGACCATTCTGATGTTCTGGATATAGTTTTAACTCATAGTTTAGATGTATAGGAGGAAAAGAAGAATAATGAAGAAGAGCCATGGAGTAAGGACATTGATGAAATTGTTGCTGCCTTACAAGAGCTCTCTTCCACTCCAGAAGAGCATGAGGTTTCTTTTGTTGATTTACCTATTACCACTGATGTACCTCAACCTTCTGTTGTGTAGCCACCAGAACTAGAATTGAAAGCATTGCCTGATCATCTTAAATACATATTCTTGGGAGAGAAGGACACACTTCCAGTTATAATTGTAAAGTCACTCATCCAAGAACAAGAAGAGAAATTAGTGGCTATTTTTCAAGAACATAAGACAGCCATTGGTTAGTCGATAGCTGACATTAAGGGTATTAGTCCCTCCATTTGCATGCACAGGATTCTAATGGAGGAGGGTGCTGAACCTGTGAGAGACCCCCAGAGGAGGTTGAATCCTCCTATGATAGGGTTGTGAAAAAGGAGATACTGAAGCTCCTAAGTGTGGGGGTGATTTACCCCATTTCTGCCAACAAGTGGGTAAGCCCGGTCTTGGTAGTACCAAAGAAATCTGGAATTACTATGATAAGAAATGCTGAAATGAGCTTATCCCCACTAAGTTACAAACAGGGTGGCGTGTTTGCATTGATTACGGAAAACTAAATGCCGCTACTAGCAAAGACCACTTTCCTTTGCCTTTCATTAATCAAATGTTTAAAAGATTAGCTGGTCATTCTCATTATTATTTTCTGGATGGCTTTTTAGTTTACAATCAGATTGCTATTACTCCGGAAGACTAAGACAAAACCACTTTCACTTGTCCATTAGGTACCTTTGCATATAGACGAATGCCTTTTAGACTCTGTAATGCACCGGGAACTTTCCAAAGATGCATGACGAGTATATTCTCTGATTACATTGAAAACATCATTGAGATTTTTATGGATGATTTCAGTGTCTTTGGAAATGGTTTTGAAAATTGTTTGGAACATTTAACATTGGTGCTTAAAAGATGCATTGACACTAACTTTGTACTGAATTAGGAAAAATGTCATTTCATGGTAGAAGAGGGTATAATGTTAGGCCATATAATTTCTACTAGAGGAATTGAGGTAGATAAGGCTAAGGTAGAACTTATGCATTCTTTGTCCCCACCCACTAGTGTGCTGGAAATTCATTCTTTTATTGGCTATGCAGGTTTTTACGGGAGATTCATCAAAGACTTCTCTAAAATCTCATTGCTGCTTTGCAAGCTTCTCCAAAAAGATGTGCAATTTAACTTTGATAAGAATTGTATGGAAGCTTTTACCAAACTCAAGAAATTGTTGACTGTTGCGCCTATCATTAGGCCACCCAACTGGGAACTACCGTTTGAATTGATGTATGCTGCCAGCGACTTCGCGGTAGGGGCTGTCTTAGGACAGTGATTTAATAGAGTTCCTTATGCCATTTATTATGCATCAAGGACTCTAAATGATGCTCAACTTAATTACTCAACAACTGAAAAAGAACTTCTAACTGTTATTTTTGCTTTAGAAAAATTTAGATCATATCTCATTGGTTCTAAAGTAATTATGTTTTCAGATCATGCAGCTTTGAAGTATCTCCTGACAAAGAAAGAAGCGAAGTCTAGATTACTCCGATGGATTTTATTGCTCCAGGAATTTGACTTGGAGATTAAAGACAAAAAAGGGAGTGAAAACTTGGTGGTCGATCACTTGAATAGGTTAGTAACTGAAGAGAAAGAAATGCCTATCATGGAGACTTTTTCGAATGAGTATCTGATTGCCATTAAGGCCATAATTCCTTGGTATACTGACATTGTTAACTACCTGGTTACTAAGGACTTTCCGGAGGGTTTGAACAAGGCCCAAAGAGATAAATTAAGGAGTGACTGTAAGTATTACATCTGGAATGACTCATACCTCTAGAAGCATTGTACAGATCAAGTCATTAGGAAGTGCATTCCTGATTCTGAGACACACTCTATTCTCTCTTTTTGCTACACCTATGCTTGTGGAGGACATTTCGGCATTAAAAGAACAGCCAACAAGGTGCTTGACAATGGGTTCTATTAGCCCACAATCTTTAAAGATACCTACAATTTCTGTAAGTCCTGTGACCGCTGTCAGAGAATAGGTAATATTGGTCCTAGGAATCAGATGCCTCAAACCTCGATTATTTTTGTGGAAGTTTTTGATGTATGGGGTATTGATTTTATGGGACCATTTCCTCCTTCGTTTGGTTTTTCATATATTATCTTATCTATTGATTATGTGTCTAAATGGGTGGAAGCAAAAGCCACCCAATCTGATAATTCTAAAACTGTTACAGATTTTATTAAATCATATGTTTTCTCCAGGTTTGGAACTCCAAGAGCCATCATAAATGACCAAGGAACCCATTTTTGCAACAGAACATTTGATGCTCTTTTAAGGAAATATGGAGTGATGCATAGAATTTTCACACCTTATCATCCACAGACAAATGGGCAAATTGAAGTGTCCAACAGAGAAATTAAATCAATCCTAAAAAAGACGGTGAATCCAACGTGTAAGGATTGGAGTGCTAGACTTGAGGATGCATTATGGGCTTATAGGACTGCCTATAAGACTCCCATCAGCATGTCACCATTTCAGTTGGTGTATGGAAAGCTCTGTCATCTGCCCGTAGAGCTACAACATCACTTTTATTGGGCCATTAAGTAAGTTAATCTAGACTTGGAAGGTGTTGGGAAGCAGAGGAAGTTCCAGTTACAGGAACTGGAAGAATTGAGAAATAAGGCCTTCGAGAATGCCCTAATCTACAAGACTAAAGCCAAGGCATTCCACGACCAATTAATCTCCAGGAAAGAATTCCACAAAGGACATAAAGTGCTGCTATACCAATCCAAGCTAAAATTGTTTCCAGTTAAATTACGTTCTAAGTGGATTGGACCATTTGTGATAACTAATGTCTTTCCTTTTGGTGCAGTAGAGATCATGAGTGAAACATTTGTCAAAGCATTTAACGTCAATGGGCACCGTCTCAAACCATATCATGAACTTCCTGACAGGGCAGAAGTGGAAGTGATGACCCTTCTCCTTCCACAGTATGAAGATCATTGAGAGCATCATCATGTCAAGCTGAGGACAATAAACTAAGCACTTAATGGGAGGCAACCCATCATCAAGAAAATCAGATTTGATTTCTTTATCCCTTTTATCTTGTGTTTTTATTGATTTCTTAGAATATATTTTGATTTGTTTCTTGACTGTGAGCATGCGAATCTTTGGATGTTCTTAAGTTTTGGATTACTAAATGTATGTTTGAATGCATCGATTAATTGTTTGATGATTATGTGGAGTAATTATAAGAGTTTTGGTGGAAGCCAAGCGAAACTATAGGAATTAATTTTGTTGTGATGTTCTTGTACCTTTCTGAATGATGAATCAAGTTCTTTAAGAATGATTTCCTTGAACTAAGAAGTTAAATTTTATTTCGTGATGAATGGATGATCTGTTGATTATTCCTATATTTTAATCGCCTTGTAATTGATTCATTGAACTCCATTTGTGCTTAATTGTCATCATTTAGCTTATTTTCTGATATCAAACCCAAATGGAAACATTATTGTGATACTTGCTTAAATGTATTCATTTGCACTCATAATTGAATTATGCTTTTCAGTCTCTGGGCTTCTTAAGATTCAATTAGGTTTAATTAAGTTAGTTTTGACACATTTTATGATATTGAGCCTAATTGGATCATTGAAGGAATTATTACATGAATTAGCCCTAATTTATCTCTTTGACAATGTTCAGTAAACTAGCTATAATTTGAGTTTTAAATATTTGATTGATGTGATTTTGGTCTTGTAGGAAAGCTAAGACAACTCTCTACTACTTTCATGAAGACCTCAAAGGCCTAATCATATGTTTGGATAACTCAAATTGGAGTTGAAGCAAGAACTAGGGTGCTGATCCTGACAGCTTGATCTTTGCATACTATTCATGGCATATCTCGAGCTACAAGTTGTCAAATGCGCTGAAATTTTGATAGTTGATAGTTAAGATCCAAATCTACAACTTTTATGTTGAACACTTTTCCAGATTTGGAAGTCTAATGGGTCATATTGAGCTTGGAATTCAGATTATAGGGCCAGAGTTAGAATACAGGGCCTAGGTTGCGTAAAAATACACGGCCGTGTGAGAATACACGGCCTAGGCCGTGTACGCCTCTGACTTTGCAATTGAAATAGTGAAAATTTTCCCCCAAACACAGTGTCATACATGGCCTAGGCCGTGTATGCATACACGGCCGTGTATTCATGTCAGAAACTCAATTATTGAGACTTCTACGTGAAGTTTGTGTTGAAGGCCTATATATTGACACTCTTGGCACGTTTTGAAGAGAGTTCTGACCTAGGAGAGCAGCTACAACTCCTTGGAGAAGGAGAGGGGAGTCTTGGATCAAATATTGGAGTCTCGGGTTTGAGCAATCAGAGATCCATCATCCTCAATCCTCAGAAACTCGTTTGCTTTAGTTTTTCTTCTGCACTTTGTTTCTCATGTTGTTCTTTCTTAGTTTTTCTTGTGATTTCCTTCTAGCTATATGTAACTAAACCTCCCTTGGTTAAGGGGGTGATGAAACCACTAGTATTGATGTTGTGAATCTTGCATATTTGATTATTTCAACACAGTTATGTCTTTATTCATATATTTCTGAATCTATTATTAGTATGAAGGTTTTTGTACTTGTTCCCACTTTAAAAGTGGTAGATCTAGGTTTATTATGCGCGGTTGCGGTATTAGATCTAGCAGAATATATGATGTTCATGTAAGTATAATTATCTTCGTACTATTTTCTAGTTATAAAAGTGGTAGATCTTGATTTATTATGCGCGGTTGCGGTAATAGATTTAGAGAAATATATGTTCTAAGTAATTTAATCCCGGTGTGTGATTAGATCTTAGTGTAATTGGTTTTCTAAATCTTAATGTAATTGTTGGATAGTTGTAAGAGCAGTTGCTTTATGACTAATCAATGATTAGGAGTTGATTTGAGCAGTTGCTAAATTAGCCAACACGTAAGGAAAACAGAGATTTACTCTCACAATTGCGTAAAAACATAATTGAGCATGTTGGAATAAAAGGATATGTGGATTTACATCATCATATAAATCTAGTGGTGGATTCAATCTCTTAACCAATTTTCTTATATTGTTGATTTCAGTTTATTTATTGTTATTGTCTTTGAAGCTGTTCATTGTTCATCAAAACTCTAAAACCCCCCTATTTACCATTTATTGTTATTCAGAGTTTAAATTGGGAATTACTTGATAGTGTTAATTGAATTGGTTCTCTGTGGATCAACTCTTACTAACTACAACTAGTTGTAAGGTTTTTATTTTCTGGTGGACCTGATAACTGATTTTTATTTGAATTTTAATCACTATATCCTCACGCATCAGAATTTTGGTGCCATTGCCGGGGAACCAATTTTTCAATTACACTATTAATTTATTTTCTATTTTTACTCTTTTTTTATTTTTGTTTTTATTTTATTATTAGTTTTGAATCTTTCTTTCTGAGTGTTTTGTAGGTGTTGATGTCCATTGAAGGGGTAGACGAAGGATTGTTAAATTTGAGGAACTATATTGATCAACTCACTTTACATCCTCAATTTCTTTTCCATTCGGCTAACTTCCACCTCACACCTGCTGACATTGAAGCTGTCCGTTACATTGATCTATCAAGTTCAGAGACATTTAAGCCATCTGAAATATCTGAAGAAGTGACAATGGTAGAAAACACTTTAAGGGCATTGGGTGCTCCAGATCTAGATCAACAGCCTCTATGCATAGACATTCTTGTAAATGAAGAGGCATTTGAATTGAAATCCGGCTTAATCCATCTCTTACCATCTTTCAATGGATTATCCGGAGAGGACCCCAACAAGCACTTGAAGGAAATCCATGTGGTGTGTTCTAGCATAAAGCCAGCAGGAATTCATGTAGAGCAAGTCAAGCTGAGAGCTTTTCCATTCTCATTGAAAGACTCAGCAAAGGAGTGGCTTTACTACTTGCCACCCAGATCCATCCAATCATGGCAGGACATGGCCCAAACTTTCCTAGACAGATACTTCCCTGCCTCAAAAGCTGCAACAATCACAAAAAAAAATCGGTGGTATTCAACAAAGGCATGGGGAATCACTCCATGACTACTGGGAGAGATTTAAGAAGCTATGTTTCAGCTGCCCTCATCATCAAATAAGTGAGCAGCTCTTAATTCAGTATTTCTATGAAGGCTTACAAGTGATGGATCGTAACATGATTGACGCTGCTAGCAGAGGAGCATTAGTTGATAAAACTCCTCAAGAAGCTAGAAACTTGATCTCAAGAATGGCTGCCAATACTCAACAGTTTTACTCTAGAAATGACACTGGAGTGAGAGCAGTGAAAGAAGTAGAGACAACCACTCTACAGCAGCAAATGTCTCAATTGACTGCTATGGTTCAGCGGTTAATGGATACAGGCAAAGCACCAGTTCATGCTTGTGGGATCTGTTGTTCATCTGGAAATCCCACTGATATGTGTCCCACTCTCCAAGAGGACACAAATGAGGAGGTAAGAGCAGTAAGAGGATATGTTAGACTTTCAAAAAATTACAACCCCTACTCAAACACATATAATCCGGGTTTGAGGGATCATCCTAATTTCAGCTATGCAAAGCAACCTCAAAATCAACCTCCAGCTTATGGACCTCCAAGATTCCAACAAAGGCAAGCACATTTCCCTCAGAGACAGCAACAAGTTCAAGCTCCTAAGCAACCTGAACCTTCACTAGAGGAGCTAGTGAAACAAATGGCCACTGATAATTTGCAATTCAAACAAGAAACAAGGACTGCAATTAATAACTTGCAGAATCAGATAGGGCAGTTGTCCACAGAATTCAACAAGTTTCAAAGCCAATCTTCAGGAAAACTACCCTCACAATCGGAAGTGAATCCGAGGGAAAATGCTAGTGCTGTCACATTGAGAAGCGGAAAGACGATGGATGAGCTTACATCTCTTCCACCACTCACTCAAGAGAAAGATGAACCACCCAAAGAAGCAAATGATAAGGGGCAAAATTCCAAAACCCCTAAGGTAAGTAATTCTGAACCCCTTCCTAAATATGTCACTAAAGCTCCTTTTCCTAGTAGGTTGGTTAAAACCAAGAAAGAAGAAGCAGAAAAAGAAATACTTGAGACTTTTAGGTAGGTAGAGGCTAATATCCCTTTGTTAGATGCCATTAAGTAAGTACCTAGATATGCAAAATTTCTGAAAGAATTATGCACTAACAAGAGGAAGCTAAAAGGAAATGAAAATGTCCAAGTAGGAGAAAATGTTTCAGCTATAATTAAAAAGAAACTCCCAACCAAATGTAAGGACCCTGGCACATTCACCATTCCATGCACTATAGGTAACACAAGGTTTGAAAGGGCAATGCTTGATTTAGGTGCATCTATAAATGTCATGCCATATTTTGTTTATGCATCTTTATACTTGGGTCCCTTGGAACCTACTGGTGTTATTATTCAATTGACTGATAGATCTAATACATACCCTAAGGGTGTGGTTGAAGATGTTTTGGTGCAGGTGAATGAATTAATATTTCCGGTAGACTTCTATGTTTTGGACATGGAAGAGGATGAGTCTCCCAAGTCTGCTCCTATCTTGTTAGGGAGACCATTTTTGAAGACTGCACGGACAAAAATTGATGTGCACTCAGGAACTCTAACAATGGAATTTAATGGGGAATTAATTAGATTCAATATTTTTGAAGCTATGAGATACCCAAGTGATGTGCATTCTGCTTGTTTAATTAATTCTTTTGATCCTTTTGATTCTTTAATTTCTGCAGCTTTTGATACTGACCATTTTGATGCTCTTGACACGATTCTAACTCATAGCTTAGATGTACAGGAGGAAAAGAAGAAGAGTGAAGAAGAGCCATGCAGTGAAGACATTGATGAAATTGTTGCTGTCTTACAAGAGCTCTCTTCCACTCCAGAAGAGCATGAGGTAACTTTTGTTGATTTACTTGTTACTACTGATATACATCAGCCTTCCATTGTGTAGGAACCTGAATTAGAACTGAAAGCACTTCCTGATCATCTTAAATGCATCTTCTTGGGGGAGAAGGACACCCTTCCAGTAATAATTACAAAGTCACTCACCCAAGAGCAAGAAAAGAAATTGGTAGCTGTTTTGCAGGAACATAAGACAGCCATTGGTTGGTCAATAGCTGATATCAAGCGTATTAGTCCCTCCATTTGTATGCACAGGATATTAATGGAGGAGGATACTAAACCTGTGAGAGACCCCCAGTGGAGTTTGAATCCTCCCATGATGGAGGTTGTGAAAAAGGAGATACTGAAGCTCCTAAGTGTGGGGGTGATCTACCCCATTTCTGACAGTAAGTGGGTAAGCCCAGTCTAAGTAGTACCAAAGAAATCTAGAATTACTGTGGTAAGAAATGCTGAAAATGAGCTTATTCCCACTAGGTTACAGACAGGGTGGCGTGTTTGTATTGATTACAGGAAGTTGAATGCCGCCACGAGAAAAGACCACTTTCCTTTACCTTTCATTAATCAAATGTTAGAGAGGTTAGCTGGTCATTCTCATTATTGTTTTCTAGATGGTTTTTCAGGTTACAATCAGATTGCCATAGCTCTAGAAGACCAAGACAAGACTACATTCACTTGTTCATTTAGTACCTTTGCATATAGGCGAATGCTTTTTGGACTCTGCAATGCACCAGGAACTTTCCAGAGATGCATGATGAGTTTATTTTCTGATTACATTGAAAATATTATTGAGGTTTTTATGGATGACTTTAGTGTCTTTGGAAATGGTTTTGAAAATTGCCTGGAACATTTAACATTGGTGCTTAAAAGATGCATTGACACTAACCTAGTACTAAATTGGGAAAAATGTCATTTCATGGTTAAGGAAGGTATTGTGTTAGGTCATGTAATTTCTGCTAAGGGAATTGAAGTAGATAAAGCTAAGGTAGAACTCATGCATTCTTTGCCCCCACCAACTAGTGTGCGTGAGATTCGTTCTTTTATTGGTCATGCAGGTTTCTACTGGAGATTCATTAAAGACTTCTCTAAAGTCTCATTGCCCCTTTATAAACTTCTTTAAAAAGATGTCAATTTTAACTTTGATGAGAAATGTATGAAAGCTTTCAATAAACTCAAGAAGTTGTTAACTGTTGCGCCTATCATCAGGCCACCCAACGAGGAGTTACCGTTTGAACTAATGTGTGATGCTAGTGACCTCGCAGTAGGGGCTGTCTTAGGACAGCGAGTTGATAGGGTTCCTTATGCCATTTACTATGCATCAAGGACTCTAAATGATGGTCAGCTTAATTACTCAACCACAGAAAAAGAACTTCTAGTCATTGTATATTTGCTTTGGAAAAATTTAGATCATATCTAATTGGTTCTAAAGTAATTGTGTTTTCAGATCATACAGCTTTGAAGTATCTCCTAACAAAGAAAGAAATAAAGCCTAGATTGCTCCGATGGATTTTATTGCTCCAGGAATTTGACTTGGAGATTAAAGACAAGAAAGGGAGCGAGAACTTGGTGGCCGATCACTTGAGTAGGTTGGTAACTGAAGAGGAAGAAATGCCTATCATGGAAACTTTTTCGGATGAATATTTGATGATTGTCAATGCCATAATCCCTTGGTATGCTGACATTGTTAACTACCTGGTTACTAAGGACTTTCCGGAGGGTTTGAACAAGGCCCAAAGAGATAAATTAAGGAGTGACTGTAAATACTATATCTGAGATGACCCATACCTATGGAAGCATTGTGCTGATCAAGTCATTAGGAGGTGTATTCCTGATTCGGAGACACACTCCATCCTCTCCTTTTGTCACAACTATGCATATGGAGGACACTTTGGCAGTAAAAGGACAGCCAACAAAGTGCTTGACAGTGGTTTCTATTGGTCCACAATTTTCAAAGACGCTTACAACTTCTGTAAGTCTTGTGACTGCTATCAGAGAACAAGTAACAATAGTCCTCGTAATCAAATGCCTCAGACTCCAATCATTTTTTTGGAAGTCTTTGATGTGTGGGGTATTGATTTCATGGGACCATTCCCTCCCTCATTTGGTTTCACATACATTCTCTTATCTGTTGATTATGTGTCTAAATGGGTGGAAGCAAAAGCCACTTGATCTGATGATTCTAAAACTATTGCAGATTTTGTTAAAACACATATTTTCTATAGGTTCGGGACCCCGAGGCTATCATTAGTGACCAAGGGACCCATTTTTGCAATAGAATCTTTGATGCTCTACTGAAGAAATATATAGTAATACACAAAATTTCCACTCCTTACCATCCACAGACGAATGGGCAAACTGAAGTGTCTAACCGGGAGATTAAGTCAATCCTTGAAAAGACAGTGAATCCCTCAAGAAAGGATTAGAGCACTCGACTTGAAGATGCTTTATGGGCTTATAGGACTGCCTATAAGACTTCCATTAGCATGTCACCATTTCGGTTAGTGTATGGAAAGCCCTGTCATTTGCCCATTGAGCTGCAACATTGCTCTTACTGGGCCATTAAATAAGTAAATATGGAATTGGAAGGTGCTGGAAAGCAAAGGAAGTTCCAAGATTCTGAGAACTGGAAGAACTAAGAAATGAGGCCTTCGAGAATGCCCTAATTTATAAGACTAAAGCTAAGGCATTCCACGACCAATTGATTTCCAGAAAGAAATTTCACAGAGGACAAAAAGTTCTACTATTCTAATCAAGACTCAAATTGTTTCCAGGTAAACTGCATTCTAAGTGGATTGGGCCATTTGTGGTAACTAATGTCTTTCCTTTTGGTGCAGTTGAGATCAGGAGTGAAATTTCAGGCAAAGCATTTAAGGTAAATGGTCATCATCTCAAACCTTATCATGAACCTCCTGACAGTGTAGAGATGGAAGTGATGACCCTCATCCTTCCACAATATGAGGAGCATTGAAAGTGTCACAACGTCGGGCTGAGGACAATAAACTAAGCGCTCATTGGGAGGTAACCCAACCAGATTTGCTCTCTTTATCCCTTTTTATTTTGCATTTTTATTAGTTTCTTAGATTATGTTTTTATTTGTTTGTTGGTTGTAAGCATTTGCATCTTTAAAAAACCTTGTGTTTGGTTTGATTAAATGTGTGTTGGAATGCATGGATTATTTGTTTGATATTTGCGTGGATTAAGTACAGTGGAAACCAAGCGAAACTATAGGAATTAGTTCATTTGTAAATTGTTGTTTTGTTCTTCTGAATGCTGAACTATGTTCTTTGGGAATGATTTCATTCAATTGAGAAGTTAAATTTTAAGTTCGTGATGAATGGACTGAGTAAAGAGTTATACTCTTGAGACGCATTCATATGAACTTGTGCCTTATGAACTTCATAGATATTTTACATTCCCTCAAGAATGATGAGTAAATGTACCCCCTTAGTTTCCATTGTATTTTCATTCTCTTGTATTGTGTACATTTGGGATTTGATTTACACTATTGATTTACTGGTTTCATTCATAGTTGATTTGTTTTTGCTTTCGGTTGTGGTATAGTTGTTTTTGCTTATCTTCCTTTTCTGGATGTGTGTAACATTCTCTTTGTTATTATTTTTCCTTTTCTGGATGTGTGTAGCATTTCTTTTATTTTCCTTTTCTGGATGTGTGTAGCATTGAGGACAATGCTTGTTTTAAGTGTGGGGGTGTGGATACTTTGATGTTCTATTGTGAATACTGTTGATATTCTGAATTGTTCTCCTGGGATTTGAATGACTGATTGAACTTTCTTGGGGTGAGTGTATTTGATCTTGATGGTGTTGTTCTTCTTATGATACTTTCTATTGGGCTTTAAGTTTCTGATAAGCTTTCAAGTGTTGTGATTATTGAGCAATTGACCCAAATTTTTGAAAAAAATAATAATAATAATAAACCTTTGAGCTTGATCGAATGAACTTTTTGGTTATCAATTTTGTCGGGTGAAATTCTAAAAATTAAAGGGTTTAATTGAAATTGATGAATTGAAACCTAGTGAGTTTTTGGACTTTGTTGTAAATGGCTAACTTTAGGCCATTTTGGATCCTTGATTGTGTGATTCCACTCATAATTATTGTGTTTTTCAGAACTTGTCTTGGTTCTCTTTTAAGCTGCTAATGACCACTGCATGCATTTGAAATGATAAAGGCAATTTTCTTTTAAATAATTACTAGCCAAATAGTCATCCTTGCATTTTATCCATTGATTAACGCCTTTGAGCCTAATTGGCACAATTTCCTTCTATCTAAGCTCAATTTAAACCTAAAAGTGAAAGAACTATTTTACTACCCTACCTTAGGGAGTAGAAGAGCTTAATGATTGCATTGGAAAGTGGCTTTTGAATAAGTGTGGGGGTGTGAATTAATGATGTATTTGCCTAGCTATGATTGTATATAAAAGTCTCATGCTAGCAAAATATCATTATGAATTGAATGCAAGGTGTATATATATATATTAAAAAAATAAGAAAAAAAAAGAAAAAAAAAAAAAAAGTCAGA
This sequence comes from Ormosia semicastrata, assembly GCA_029884595.1. Taxonomy (NCBI): domain Eukaryota; kingdom Viridiplantae; phylum Streptophyta; class Magnoliopsida; order Fabales; family Fabaceae; genus Ormosia; species Ormosia semicastrata. The sequence continues at coordinate 46,375,507 of JAQQTO010000053.1, read as the reverse complement.
AAAGGATAAGGTGCATAATAGGAATTTGAATTTGAAGATTATTGGAAAATTCTGTGTAATGATTGAATATCTCACCATTTTGCTCTTCTAGTTCCTATGGTCTAACTTTGTCTATCTTTGATGTATCCTACCTTAACCCTGACCCCATTACAACCTGAATAAAGTTCTCTTGATATCTGTTTGCATGTGGTCTGAGTAGTGGAGAAGTAGAGGCTTGACAAGCCTATGGTAAAGCATATTCTCATGAGTCGGTTGAGTGAAAACACAAGCCTGAAACACTTGAGTGAGAGAGCATCTCACTGAGGATTTATCATAATGATTGAACCCTGAAATTTGATTGATTTTGCTTGTCAACTTGGATTGCTAAGAAACGGAATTTTGAATTGTTTAAATGCTTTGAAAACAAAATGCACAAAGGTCTTTGCTCATTATTCTGCATTTGCTTGGCTTGTTGTGAAACTGTGTTGAACTGTATATTTTTGCCTAGGAGTGCAAAAGGCTAAGTGTGGGGGTAATTGATCTGTTGATTATTCCTATATTTTAATCACCTTGTAATTGATTCATTGAACTCCATTTGTGCTTAATGATCATCATTTAGCTTAGTTTCTGATATCAAACCCTAACTGGAACATTATTGTGATACTTTGCTTAAATGTATTCATTTGCACTCATAATTGAATTATGCTTTTCAGTCACTAGGCTTCTTAAGGTTCAATTAGGTTTAATTAAGTTAGTTTTGACATATTTTATGACATTGAGCCTAATTGGATCATTGAAGGAATTATTGCATGAATTAGCCCTAATTTATCTCTTTGACAATGTTTAGTAAACTAGATATAATTTGAGTTTCAAATATCTGATTGATATGATTTTGGTCTTGTAGGAAAGCTAAGACAATTCTCTACTACTTTCATGAAGACCTCAAAGGCCCAATCACACGTTTGGATACTCAAATTGGAGTTGAAGCAAGAACTAGGGTCCTGATCTTGACATCTTGACCTTCGTATACTGTTCATGGCATATCGCGAGTTACAAGTTGTCAAATGGGCTGCAATTTTGATGGTGGATAGTTAAGATCCAAATCTACAACTTTCATGTTGAACACATTTCCAGATTTGGAGGTCTAATAGGTCATATTGAACTTGGAAGTCAGATTACAGGGCCAGAGTTAGAATACAGGGCCTGCGTCAGAATACAGGGCCTAGGTTGCGTAAAAATACACGGTCGTGTGAGAATACACGGCCTAGATGCCTCTGACTTTGCAATTGAAATAGTGAAATTTTGCCCCCAAACTCAGTGTCATACACAGCCGTGTATTCATGCCAGAAACTCAATTATTGAGACTTTTACGTGAAGTTTGTGTTGGAGGCCTATATATTGACACTCTTGGCACGTTTTGAAGAGAGTTCTGACCTAGGAGAGCAGCTACAACTCCTTGGAGAAGGAGAGGGGAGTCTTGGATCAAAGATTGGAGTCTCGGGTTTGAGCAATCGGAGATCCATCATCCTCAATCCTCAGAAACTCGTTTGCTTTAGTTTTTCTTCTGCACTTTGTTTCTCATGTTGTTCTTTCTCAGTTTTTCTTGTGATTTCCTTCTAGTTATGTGTAACTAAACCTCCCTTGTTTAAGGGGGTGATGAAACCACTAGTATTGATGTTGTGAATCTTACATATTTAATTATTTCAACACAGTTATGTCTTTATTCATATATTTCTGAATCTATTGTTGGTATGAAGGTTTTTGTACTTGTTCCCACTTTAAAAGTGGTAGATCTAGGTTTATTATGCACGGTTGCGGTAGTAGATCTAGCGGAATATATGATGTTCATGTGGGTATAATTATCTTCGTACTATTTGCCAGTTATAAAAGTGGTAGATCTAGGTTTATTATGCGCGGTTGCGGTAATAGATTTAGAGAAATATATGTTCTAAGTAATTTAATCCCGGTGTGTGATTAGATCTTAGTGTAATTGGTTTTCTAAATCTTAATGCAATTGTTGGATAGTTGTAAGAGCGGTTGCTTTATGACTAATCAGTGATTAGGAGTTGATTTGAGCGGTTGCTAAATTGGCCAACACGTAAGGAAAATAGAGATTTACTCTCACAATTGCGTAAAAACATAATTGAGCATGTTGGAATAAAAGGATATGTGGATTTACATCATCATATAAATCTAGTGATGGATTCAATCTCTTAACCAATTTTCTTATATTGTTTATTTCAGTTTATTTATTGTTATTGTCTTTGAAGCTGTTCATTGTTCATCAAAACTCCAAAACCCCCTATTTACTATTTATTGTTAATCAGAGTTTAAATTGGGAATTACTTGATAATGTTAATTGAATTGGTTCTCTGTGGATCGACCCTTACTAACTACAACTAGTTGTAAGGTTTTTATTTTCTGGTGGACCTGACAACTAATTTTTATTTAAATTTTAATTACTATATCCTCACGCATCAATGGACTAAGTAAAGAGTCAATCTCTTGAGACGCATTCTTATGAATTTGTACCTTATGAACTTTGTAGGTTTTTGGAATCCCCTAAAGCATGATTATGAGTTTTAATCTTGGGAATCTGACTTTAAAAGACCCTAAGTTGTGCTTTGGAATCAATTTCCTGAGTGTTTTCATAGAACAACATTACATAGGAGTTTCTATCATTTCAGTGCAAAACGATTCATTTAGGGATGCATTTTGATGAGTTTTTAGTAATAAAAAAAAGTAGGGGAGGCCGTGTATAATTACACAAGCAGTGTATAATTACATAAGCCGTGTATGCTTGAGCAGCAAAAGTTTCCTAAAGTCAGAGGCATGCACGACCTAGGTCGTGTCCTATGACACGGTCATGTAATCGTAAGGTATGTTTTATAAAAAAAACAACAACAACAGAGAAGTACACGGCCTAGGTCGTGTACTCTCATACGGCCGTGTGATCGTGTCCCTGGCAGAATAGTACACGGCTTAGGTCGTGTGGAGCCACACGGCCCTGTAAACGTGACAGAGCCCATTTTAGGGCTCTTTCTTCCATTTTCCCCCATTTTTCTCTCTTCTTCTACGTAGCCCCCATCTTCCTCCACCTTCTCTTCCTCTAAATCTTCTTCTCCCAACACCCAAATCCACCATTTCAACCATTTTTCAACCTTAAATCCATCAATTCCTGCCTCTTTCTTCCATTTGTTCCAAAAATCACACCACTAAACCACCACCCACCGTCCAAACCATAACCACCATAGCCACCACCCGAACGGCCATTTTTCTTCCATCTTCTATCTTCAAATCACTACCCATTCCTCCCTTTCTTCTTTCCTCACTCTATTTTAACCAAACCAACTCCTTTCTTCACTATTTCTTTAAAATCCCCACACCCACCTTGTCTTCTCCACCGTGAACACCACTACTTCACAGTACCCATCTTCTAAAAATTTTCAAAATGCCTCCCAAGAAGAGAGTGAAGCACACTGCCAGTGGTCAATCATACCGCCGCCCTTCTGCTCCACGTGCACAACAGCCACCACCTCCTGTACATGAACCATCTCCTCTTGAGGTAAATATTCACCCTGTCTTGACAAAGGACGTTGTATGTACTAAATTTTTAGATGAAGATACGCTTTGGTAAATAGGACTTTATGATGAGGTGTTTGCTTTGTGAAATGTCATAGGTTGGGGCATGTTTGCTAATTTACGTGCACCGACTTACGCTAACTTAACTTGGGAATTCATCTCTCTTTTGACCGTAAGCTATCTCCACTTAGTGATCAAAATAGATAGCCTAGTGAGATTACTTTTGAACTATTTGACATTCCCCACCAATTATACATTCACCAATTTAGTGCCATTTTTAGCTTTCCCATAGGCCACAACCAGCTACCCACTAGATTTAATCTTGATAGGATCTGGACTGAACTGACTGTTGCTGGTTCTGGCCGATATGATCCTAGAGTTTCAAAGGCTTCCAAACTTAGGTCTTCCGCCCATAGGTACATTCAAAAATGGTTGACTATTACTATTTGTGCTAGGGGTGAGAGGCTGTTAGGGTCAAAACGTGTTGCCCATTTGCTAACCGCAAGTGCACGAGTCGCACAAGTAATACAGATACAGAGTAAAAGTTCATTCCCACGAGGATATTCGATTATAAAGCTAAGTACTAACCAATAGCTTAATCAATTCTAGACAAGGACATAAAAATAGAAAAATAATATAAAAACTATCTAACCTACAAAAGCAATAAACCTAAAAGCGGTTAGGTTTCAGGAAATCCTCCTTCACCCCCTACATCTATCAACAACATGCAATTCCCCTCATAAACACAAATGCATTGATTAGGTTAGCTTGAGAATCTTCATTATTCAAAAGCCTATGTCTAGGTCAATCAACCCTCGTTTCAGTTGCCCAACTCACTAAGTTTCCTTGAGAGCCAGTGCAACTTCCACTCATGAACGATCTATTCTCAATCACACACTATACATGGTCAATAGGTATATTTCTATCCTATTAACGAATCAACTCATCCAAGCCAATTAAACTCGCTGAACATGCATCAATCATACCATATCCATATCAACAAATCCCTATGTCTAGTTCATTTGCCAATATTAGAATCATGCAATTAAGGCCAACCAAGAACAAGCATTAAACACAGATAATGATTAAACCATAATCAAACATCCACGCAAATTCAGAGAAGAACACATTATTAATATAAATAAAAGGATCCAAAATATTCCTAAACAAAACTTAGCTATACAAAAGATAAGGAAGAGAAGAGAGAAAAGGAAAAGAGAGAAAGAAGCTCATTTATTTATCTCTGAAGCTTGAATCCTCCTTCAATCCTTTGATCCTTGACTCCAATCCACCATCCATGAAGATCTAGCCAAGCTATCTAACCTAAAACTAAGAAAACTAACAAAACCTAAAAATGGAAATGGCCAAATGGCCAGAACCTTGAAAAACTGAGAGAGAATGAGAGAAAAACGTGTAAAATCTTATTTATAAGCTCAGCAGCCGCCTCCACACCGCGGCGCCCACATACTCACGCCGCGGCGCGCAATGGGTCGGTCTATTTACGTTGCGGCGCCCACTTCTCTAGGTCACGGCGCTCTTGCCCCAGGTCCAAGTATGACCAGGCTGAAAACCCTCTCAGCGCCGCGGCGTGCTCTGCCTTGCGCCGCGGCGTTGCTTATGGAATGCCAATTTGGCTTCCTCTTCCTCTTTAAGCTCAACTGCTCCATATTTAACCTTGTTTGGAGCCCCTCCTATCATAGAGAAAATACCAAATTAATAACATATATGAATCTACTCAATTCATAACAATTAAAGCTCAATTTTGCATAATAACACATCAGAAAGGCTTAAAATCAGAATATGACAAATATAAACACAAAACCTTCCAAATATGCATTTAAACAAGGACTAAGCATTCATTCTAACACAAGGATAGGGTACAAATAACTGCATTCTATGTAGCTATCACACCCCCAAACCTACATTTTGCTAGTCCTTGAGCAAAACAAAATAGAACTAAGTAAATCACTTAAACATTAAAATCAATTTTTCATTCAGCAAATATATTTCAATCTTCTTGTTCAATCAAAATCAAATACTAGTGTGTACTGACTGCATCAATCCTTAAAAAGTGCAAATGCCCCATAAACAGTTCCACACATATATAATCCTTAACATGCTATCAAGCCAGAAAACTCTTAATGCAATTCACATTAATCACAAACATGCAAGATAAACTTCTCCTAATCAAGTCATACACATCCAGATAAATTTATAAACATACATGCATATCATTCACAGAATCCCTAAAATTGTAAATTAACTCTCTCTCCACTAATGTAAATCACACAAGATTGAGGATCAAAAGGGACTTAATCAGCTTATAATGTAAGGCCAAAGGTATAGGTGAAAGAAATGAACGGGAAAGATACAATACAAACATTGAGACACATAAACATACTACTTCAAGATATGAGGCACAACTGACATTAGCAGGGTATTCAAAAGTGAGATCATAAAACTTTCCAGAACCATTTTCGATGCTTTTTTTTTTAACTTTACTTTTCTTAAGCTTTTGCTTTTCTTTTCATTTTCATTTTTCTTTTTATTTTTTCATTCTTTTCTTTTCTATTTTTGCAAAGCAATGCTTTTTCTTTTCTTTGTTTTGCATCTGGTTCCTTCAGGCTCATTTTGAATTGAATATTCATATCCCTAATCATCAGACTCATTTCAAGAAATAACACATTATATACTCAACAAACAATAAGGGTAGGAAGAAAATGACATGTTTTCACATGCATTAGAACGGTTAACAGGTTAACGAACATAATGGTTATGAAAAACAAATAAGGCCAAACAGTTTAAGGCTTCAAAAAGGGACCTAGAGATATCATCATATCAGGGTAAGCTTTTTAAGGCTCAATCGGTCCAAACAATGCCCTAATTATTTCCTCAATCATGCATAACCTAGGATTTCGCCTCAAGAGAGTTCAAAAATAATTTCAAGGATAATCAAAACTCTACATGTACATCCATAAACATTATCAAAACATGCACTCTTATCATTTTCAAAATTACACTTGCATCTAAGTGAGATGTAAATCATGCATCAAAAGCAACTAAATTATTTCACATGCATCAGATCACATAAGGTTTCACTAAAAATGGGGCAAATAGCAACCTTTCAAAACATGGACAACCAAAAACAACACCAGCATTCTCGCAAATGTCATGCATTCAAATTGATTCAACTTTTCAATTCAAGCATACATAACATCTTTTGCATAATGTGAAAATTGAAAATTCTTGTCATCGGCACATCAGTGATAGTCAAAACAAGATATAATCATGAAAATATATTGACTAAAATCAATGCATACTCAAAATACCAATACATGTTAACATTAAGCACAAAGGAATTAAACATGTAAATATATTCCCCCAAACCTAAAATGAAATGTATCTTTAAAGAACATGACCTATAGGGAACCTGAGACTAGTACTGAGCATTACTAAATATTTAAAAACAGAAGAAATAACAAAAATAAAAACAAAAATAGCAAAAACAGGGAATCAGTAGGTAGTGCCCCATGCTTGGGCTGCGGCGCTCACAAAAAGCTGCAATTATGCGAGAACGCCCCTTAGCTAGCAAGGGCCCAAGACTACCCTACGCCGCGGCGTGACTACCTAAGCTGCTAAATTTAGCAGCAAACACAGTTTTGCTACTGAGTTTGGCTCTTATGGGTCTCTAGCTGCAACAAAACTTGTTCAAAAAGCTAAATTATAAAAATGTACAACACACACATAATAACACATATAAACAACTTACTAACCTATATACAAACCTAAACAAACTTAAAACTTTAAAAACAAATAAAAATATTAAACTAACCTAATTAATATATTAACCTATATACTAACTAACACAAACAACACTTAAAACCATAAACTACAAAAACTAACAGAACTAACACATATATTTACTAACATACTAACAAAAACATATTAACAACTAACAAAACACAACATCCTAATATGCTAACATATCTAACATAAACACATTAACATACTACCTATTTATACACAAAGTAATAGCAGTAACTAAACATAAACATGGGGTACCCTCCCACGAAGGGCCTGAGTTATAGTCCCAACAGAACTTGGTCACCAAAATTGAAGTGCCACGGATGAGTAGTCTTCAGGAACTTGATCCAAGGGTAATCCTTTCAGGAGTCACGAATTCCCTCAAGGGCCTCGTATGAATGAAATCACCCGGCTTTTTATTTGAAACTAAAACAAAACAGAAACAAAACCTAGATTAGATACAACTTATATACAACTTGAATTAGAACTAATCAACCTCATTGTTGATATTAGCAATATAAAAACTATCCCCAGTAACGGCGCTAAAAACTTGTTAGGGTCAAAACGTGTTGCCCATTTGCTAACCGTAAGTGCACAGGTCGCACAAGTAATACAGATACAGAGTAAAAATTCGTTCCCACGAGGATATTTGATTATAAAGCTAAGTACCAACCAATAGCTTAATCAATTCTAGACAATGACATAAAAATAGGAAAATAATATAAAAACTATCTAACCTACAAAAGCAATAAACCTAAAAGTGGTTAGGTTTCAGGAAATCCTCCTTCACCCCCTACATCTATTAGCAACATGCAATTCCCCTCATAAATACAAATGCATTGATTAGGTTAGCTTGAGAATCTTCATTAGTCAAAAGCCTATGTCTAGGTCAATCAACCCTAGTTTCAATTGCCCAACTCACTAAGTTTCCTTTAGAGCCAGTGCAACTTCCACTCATGAACGATCTATTCTCAATCACACACTATACATGGTCAATAGGTATATTTCTATCCTATTAACGAATTAACTCATCCAAGCCAATTGAACTCGCTGAACATGCATCAATCATACCATATCCATATCAACAAATCCCTATGTCTAGTTCATTTGCCAATATTAGGATCATGTAATTGAGGCCAACCAAGAACAAGCATTAAACACAGATAATGATTGAACCATAATCAAACATCCACACAAATTCAGAGAAGAACACATCATTAATATAAATAAAAGGATCCAAAATATTCCTAAACAAAACTTAGCTATACAAAAGATAAGGAAGAGAAGAGAGAAAGGGAAAAGAGAGAAAGAAGCTCATTTATTTGTCTCTGAAGCTTGAATCCTCCTTCAATCCTTTGATCCTTGACTCCAATCCACCATCCATGAAGATCTAGCCAAACTATCTAACCTAAAACTAAGAAAACTAACAAAATCTAAAAATGGAAATGGCTAAATGGCCAAAACCCTGAAAAACTGAGAGAGAATGAGAGAAAAACGTGTAAAATCTTATTTATAAGCTCTGCAGCCGCCTCCACGCCGCGGCGCCCACATACTCACGTCACGACATGCAATAGGTCGGTCTATTTACGTTGCGGTGCCCACTTCTCTAAGTCGCGGCGCTCTTGCCCCGGGTCCAAGTATGACCAGGCTGAAAACCCTCTCAACACCGCGGCGTGCTCTGCCTTGCACCGCGGCGTTGCTTATGGAATGCCAATTTGGCTTCCTCTTCCTCTTTAAGCTCAACTGCTCCATATTTAACCTTGTTTGGAGCCCCTCCTATCATAAAGAAAACACCAAATCAATAACATATATGAATCTACTCAATTCATAACAATTAAAGGTCAATTTTGCATAATAACACATCAGAAAGGCTTAAAATCAGAATATGACAAATATAAACACAAAACCTTCCAAATATGCATTTAAACAAGGACTAAGCATTCATTCTAGCACAAGGATAAGGCACAAATAACTGCATTCTATGTAGCTATCAGAGGCAGGGAACCAGTAATCGAAATGAATTGTTCTTCTTGCATTGTATGATTAATAGGGAGCCTGTCAATGGGTCATACTGGTTGTGCAATTTGTTTAAACACTTAGGGACCACTTTAGCTGGTCGTATTCTAGTGGGGGATTTGTCACCATTATTGCTGCATTCTTTGGTTTAGACTCTGATATTCTTGATGAGAGTCCTATTTCGGGTTCCTCTGCTATTGATGGCTCCACTCTGATTCACATGGGCCTATGTGAGAATCAGAATGGAGCACTGTTTTTGGTGGGAGCCGGTAATCAGGCCATTCTGAGGAGAGACTGACAGTCAGAGAACTGCGATGATGATGATGAGCCTGCATCTCCGGAGTTTGCTTCTCATTTTGATGGTGAGGTTAGTCCGTCTTCTTCTAGGGCATGACCCACTACTCTAGATGATGTCATAGCACGTGTCGATGCCCAACATATAGATCATGCCTCATGCATCCAGAGCCTTGATGATAGATTTCGCGTTTGGGATAAGTTTAACACCCAGAGTATAACCTCCATTCATAGCAAGATGGATGACATTCTCTGGCGCATGCAGTAGATCTCCCCTCATTTCCCCATTGATGTGCCCCTATAGTTTCGATTGTGTTGTACATTTTACTGTATTTTATACATTTTGGATTTAGTTTAAACAGTACTGTTGGTTAATGATTCATGATTTCTGGTTATTGTTTTTATTTCAATTTTGCGTGTTTGTGTTATAGCTTTATGTTTATTTTTATTTTTCTGGATGTGTGTAGCATTGAGGACAATGCTTGCTTTAAGTGTGGGGGTGTGTTACATTGTGTTCTGAATTGTAGTGTTTTATTGGGGATTGAATGTGTGACTATTTGAACTATATTGTCTTTCTTGGGGTGAGTACAATTGATCTTAATTGTGTGTTTTCCTATGGATATTTCTCCTGTGGGCCTTTAAATTTCCAATAAGCTTTCAAGTGATGTGATTAGTGAGCTTTGACCCAAAAATTTTTGTGATTAATAAAACTTTTGAGCTCGATTGAATGAACTTTGTGGTTATCGATTTTATCGAGTAAGATTCTGAAAAATTGAAGGGTTTAATTTGAAAATGATGAACAAACCTAGTGAGTTTTTGGGCCTTGTTGTGAATGACTAATTTTAGGCCATTTTGATTCTTTGATTGTGTGATTCCACTCATGATTATGTGTTTTTCAGAACTTGTTGTGGTTCTCTTTTAAGCTGCTAATGACCACTGCATGCAATTAAAATGAAAATGGAATTTTCTTTTAAATAGCTACTGGCCAAATAGCCATCCTTGCATTTTATCCTTTATTTAACCCCTTTGAGCCTAATTGACCTTCTTTCCTTTGATCTAAGCTCAATTTAAGCCAAAAAGTGAAAAACCATTTTGCTACCCTACCTTAGGGAGTAGAAGAGCCTAATGATTGTATTGGAAATTAGTTCTTAAATAAGTGTGGGGGTATTTGAATTAATGATGTGTTTGCTTAACTTTGTATATAAAATGTTTCATGTTGGCAAAATATCATTGTGAATAAGATGTAAGGTGTTTATAAAAAAAAGAGTCAAAAAAAAGGAAAAAGTACAAAAAAGTAAATTGAACTTGAAGATTGTTAGGAAATTCTTTGTGTAATGATTAAGAAATCTTTCCCTTTTTGCTCTTCTAATTCTTATGGTTTAGCTCTATTTATCTTTTTAATGTATCCTACCTTGACCTTAGCCCATTACAACCTGAATAAAGCACTTTTGATCTTTGTATCTATGTGGTCTGAGTGATGGAAAAGTAAAGGCTTGACAAGCCTATGGTAGAACATGTTTTCATGAGTGTGTTGAGTGAAAATATAAGCCTAAAACATTTGAGTGAGAGAGCATATCAATGAGGATTTGTCATAATGATTGAACCCTGATATTTGATTAATTCTGCTTGCCATTGTGGATTGCTAAGAAAGGGAATTCTTGATTGCTCAAATTCTTTGAGAACTGAATGTATAAAGGTCTTTGCTCATTATTCTGCATTTGCTTAGCTTATTGGAAAACTGTGTTTAACTACACATTTTTGCCTAGGAGTGCAAAAAGCTAAGTGTAGGGGTAATTGATCTGTTGATTATTCCTATATCTTAAATGCCTTGTAATTGATTCATTGGACTCCATTTGTGCTTAATTGTTATCATTTAGCTAAGTTTCTAATATCAAACTCTAGTTGGAACATTAGTGTGAAACTTTGTTTAAATGTGTTTTTAGAAGCTGATAATTAAATTAAACTTTTCAGGAAACCTTTAGATGATGGAGTTCATTAGCATTAAACAAGGCTTGGTATTCACTTGAAGAAGGAGTTGAGGATTCATGAAGATCAATATCACCCCTTGAAGTAGTGAAAGAATAGTTTTTGTGAAGATTCAGTGCTGAAAATGAAAGAGCCAAATTACAGGGCCCCTACGTAAAATTGCAGGGCCTAGGCCGTACAAAAGTACACGGCCTGGCCGTGTACTTCTCTGACTTTTGAAACAAAATTTTGATCACTCAAACAGAATCATGCACGGCCTAGGCAGTGTAAATCAACACGGCCGTGTAATTTGGTCAGACTTTGAATTATTGAAACTTCTATGAGAAGTTTGTATTGGAGGCCTATATATTGACACTCTTAGCTCCTTTGGAAGGGAGTTCTGACCTTGGGAAGTAGCAGTAAACCCTAGGGAACAGAGATGGGAGGCTTGGATCAAAGATTGGAGTCTCGAGTTCGAGCAATCGGAGATCCATCATCCTCAATCCTCAGAAACTTGTTTGCTATTTAGTTTTTCTTTTGCACTGTGTTTCTTACGTTGTTCTTTCTCAATTTTTCTTGTGATTTTGTTCTAGCTATATGTAACTAAACCTCCCTTGGTTAAGGGGGTGATGAAACCACTAGTTTTGATGTTATGAATCTTACATATTTGATTATTTCAATACAATTATATTTTTATTCATATATTTCTAAATCTATTATTGGTATGAAGATTTTTGTACTTGTTCCCACTTTCAAAGTGGTAGATCTGGGTTTATTATGCGCGGTTGCGGTAATAGATCTAAAGGATTGTATGTTGTTGGTATAAGAACCTTTATACTCATTTGCTAGTGATAAAAGTGGTAGATCTGGATTTATTATGCGCGGTTGCAGTAATAGATCTAGAGAAATATATGGTCTAAGTAATTTAATCTCGGTGTGTGATTAGATCTTAGCGTAATCAATTTTCTAAATCTTAATGCAATTGTTGGATAGTTGTAAGAGCGGTTGCTTTATGACTAATCAGTGATTAGGAGTTGATTTGAGCAGTTGCTAAATTGGCCAACACTTAAGGAAAACAGAGATTTATTCTCACAATTGCATAAAAATATAATTGAGCATGTTGGAATAAAAGGATATGTGGGTTTACATCATCATATAAATCTAGTGGTGGATTCAATCTCTTAACTAATTTCTCATATATTGTTAATTCTAGTTTGTTTATTATTATTATTTTTGAAACTGATCATTGTTCATCAAAATACCAAAAACCCCCTTTTTACTGTTTATTGTTAATCATAGTTTAAATTGGGAATTGTTTGATAATATTAATTGAATTAGTTCTCTGTGGATTGATCCTTACTAACTACAACTAGTTGTAAGGTTTTTATTTTCTAGTAGGTCTGACAACTGATTTTTATCTAAATTTTAATCATTATCCGCCTCACACCAGGAGGACACTCACTTATTGCTAAGTGAGTGACCACCAAGAATCTTTTTGACTTGTAGATGGCAGATGCATTATTTCATTTGTTTGGGATACGGTGTTATGCCCTTGAGCTAAAATAATAGAGCATTTCATCGTGCCTATTTTTATAATTGAATAGAAATATCTTGTATTTGAACAATTAGAATTATAAGGGTGTTAATTTGAGTTTCAATTGAAAGACCTGCTACTAATGAATGTAAAATATTGTGTACTTCAGGATCTTTATGATAATGTCGAGTTAAATGGTGTGACTAGCTGACTACTCAATAGCCAATTTATTTTCATGAGTTCTTTTCTCATCTTTTTTCTAATTATAAAAGTAGAAAGCAGATGTTACCAAATCTATAATTTATTATGCTTTAATTTGTCTCGAGTCTCTGTTTTGTGATGATTGTAACAAAACAACAATGTTGTCATTTGATTGCACTGCTTTTCTTGTTTATGTTGATACCACCAAATGATGAAGTTCTATTCTAAGATATTTAACTAGAATGTTCATTGATAGGATTTAGTCATGTTATTGGATTAAATTCAATATCAAGTTGGAAGCATTGTAATGTATGCAACTATTATGAGCACAACAACAACAGTGCACTTGGGTCTTCTTTAGCAGCTTTATATCAACGTGGACTTTGTGTCTCCACTGTGTATTTGTCTGTCTTAGTCTATTTTAATGGTGCTTAGATACTACAAATGTAATGTTATATTTACTTATATATATATATATAGTGGATATGTTCCAATGCCATAACTCTGTAACCATATTGTGGAGTTTGTTGTCTCTTGCTTATATTATATAATTCAAGTCTTTATTAAAGCCTCCATCACGATCCTGCATTATTCATTTTATATCAACCTCCAAATGAGCTGAGTTACCTGCATTTTATTTATGCTTTTGGCTATCCGAATCCCCTGATATTCTGAAAATGTTAGAATGCCAAAAAAATTATCAACTTTTAGATAAAAAAGATTCCAATTCAGTGGTTTTTATCTATTAGGATACTTGAAAAGACAGTAGTTTTTGTCCTTTTTTTTGGATTAACTCCACATGCGTAGGGATATAAGTGATATTGGTGGATTTGGATTAGTAATAGACTGCATCCTTGAGTTTTGCATGCCCTATTGACACATGGTTAACACATGGTTTATGCCCTTTTAGTAAGGCGATCTTTGCCTAACTCTTTTTTAGTCTTTTTCATTAGTCTGTATGAGTAAACTAATATGTGAAATGTTCTTTCACATGTAGTATATTGAATGTTTATGTCATTAAACATACATTCTCTTGTGCCCTTTCAATTGTTTCTAATTTGACGTTTGAGGAGTTCAAAGGCATTGGATTTTAGCTGCCAATTGAGCTTACAACAAGTTCAACTTCTTTTAGAGCAAGTTCAAATAATCTCTCTTAGGTATTTTAACCTTTTCAATTATGATTTTTCATATCTTGGTCTTATTATTCTTCCCATGAACTTAATGTTAAAGCCTATTTAAAATATAGGATAATATTAGTCCAATAGATTAAAAAAGTTTTTCTAAAGAAACATTTCTTCTTTATTTATGTATATGAGTTTGTACAATCAATAATATATTAAATATGATTTTAAATACTCTTATCCTAATATATATGATTTAATAGTTTGCTTTAAATATGAAATTAGATATAACAAATCATGATTGACAAGAGTTGGATTGAGAAGTCAAATACATCAAGAGAATTTTCAGATGGAGTAGTACAGTTTTTGGACTTTACTTTTTCACATGCAGGTGTGAATGGAAAAATCATATGTCCTTGTACTTATTGCAAATTTCGTGTTAGGGGAAATAAAGCTGATGTGTTCTCTCATTTACTTGAGAAAGGGTTTCCTAGAAGGTACACTACTTGGTATATACATGGCAAGAATTTTGATGAACCCAATGAGGAACCAGTAGCCCAAACACAAGCAGAACTAGTTAGACAATATCCAATGTAGGAATTATTAAATGATGCATTTGGTGGCTTTGAGGATCATGGGTTTCAAGATCCTATTCTAACATCTCAACTTGGTGATGATGATACTAAGGGTGTAGGAGCTGTAAACAATGAAGAATATGAAAAAATTAAAGAGTTACTTAAAGATGGAAATCAAGAACTATATGATGGCTGCTCAAAATATAGCAAGTTATCTTTCATTGTCCATTTGAATCACATAAAAATGTTGTGTGGTGCTAGTGATAAAATATTTTCAATGATTATTGATTTTTTAAAAGATACATTTGAGCATGCTAGACTACCAGCATCTTTGTATGAGGTCAAAAAGATTATTAAGAAGTAAGGTCTTGATTATGAGAAAATTTATGCATGTCCAAATCATTGCATGTTGTATTGGGGAAACGAAGAAGACAAGCTAGGGATGAATGCAAGATTTACCATACTTCTAAATGGAAAGAAGATCGCGTATGTAATCAAAAGAAAAAGAAAAGGAAACCAACAAAAATTTTGCGTTACTTCCTACTTATACTTAGATTGTAGAGGTTGTACATGTCATCTAAAACTGCTGAACTTATGAAATGGCATGCTAATGATGTGAACCCAAATAGGCTTTTAAGGCACCCTAGAGATAGAAAAGCTTGGAAGGAGTTTGATTTGTTGTATGGGGAGTTTGCTTCAGATCCTCGAAATGTAAGACTAGCTTTAGCTACTGATGGTTAACCCGTTTGGACTTATGAGTTCTAGCAATAGTATCTGGCCAATCATGTTATATACTTATAACTTGCCTCCATGGATGTGTATGAAACAAACCTCTCTTATCATGTCAATGATAATTCCTGGTCCTAAAATGCCTAGAAATAGCATTTATGTTTACTTGCAGCCCCTTGTTACTGAATTATTACAGTTATGGAATAATGGTATAGATGCTTATGATGCCTCTTTGAATGAAATGTTTCGAATGCGTGCAGCATTAATGTGGACTATTAGTGACTTTCCAGGACTTGACAATTTGTCTGATTGGAATACACACACATTGTTTGCATGTCCAACTTGTAATTTTGATACAGACTCTAAAAGGCTGAAGTTTGGCAAGAAAAATTATTTTTTAGGACAGCGTCGATATCTAGCAGCTAATCATAGGTTTAGGTATAATAAGCAATCTTTTAATGGTTTTGTTGACCTTAGATCAGCTTTTGCTCCAAAAGCTGGTTTTGCTATTTTAAGACAAATTGAAGAAAGTCATAAAAGGCCTTGCCATGAAGGCACAAGTGAAGATGGTCCTATACAATGGAAGAAAAAGAGTATTTTTTGGGAACTACCTTATTGGCAGCATAATTCTATTCGCCATTTCCTTGACATGATGCATATAGAAAAGAATGTATGTGACAATGTATTGTTCACTATCTTGGATGATAAGAGTGAGACAAAAGATAATCTTCAAGCTCGTAAAGATTTAGAAGCCATGGGATTAAGGAATGAACTTCACCATTATCCTAACTCTTCCAAATTTCCTCCTGCATGCTTTACAATGAACAATCAAGAGAAAGACATATTTTTCAAGGTTCTTAAAAGCATTGTAGTTCCTGATAGCTACTCATCAAATATTTCAAGATGTGTTGATTACAAGAAGCGAAAGATCTCTGGGTTAAAAAGTCATGATTCACATATTCTTATGGAGCACCTTTTTCTAATAACTTTTAGAAAAGCTCTTCCTCGTGAAGTGACTTCAGTGTTGATTGAGTTGTCTAACTACTTTAGAGAATTGTCAAACAAAGTTTTAAATGTTAACCATTTGGAAAAGCTATATGATCGAATTGCATTAACACTTTCTCATATGGAAATGATATTTCCTCCATCCTTTTTCACTATTATGGTTCATTTAGTTATCCATCTTGTTGAGGAAGTGATGCTTGCCGGTCCAGTGCATTTCAAATGGATATACTCAATTGAAAGGTATGATCAGATAAGATTTTGTTTATTTTCTACTTAATGCATAACATTATCTATATGTTTCATTATGGAATTCATATGATAATGTGTTATTATAGGACTCTTGGCCATTTGAAATCATATGTTTGTAATAAGGCAGCACCAGAAGGTTGTATATCAGAATCTTGGAAAAGTGTTTAACATTCTGCTCTAGATACATGGAAGACATTGAAACAAGGTTTAATTGGCCTAGACGTAATGATGATGACAATAGACAAAATTTTACTAGTGATTCTTCTATTTTGTCATCTAAATTTCTAGCATTAGGTAAGCCTATTGGTGCAGTGAAGACAGTTACTTTACAACCATTAGAAAAGATACAAGCATATCACTATGTATTATTTAATTAAAAAATACTTGAAAAGTTTGTTGAGTAAGTAGACAATCTTGTTCCTAAGATAATATTTGATTAATTAGGAAGTTTAAAACAAAAGTCAAGAGAATGAATTGATATAGAAGAATGCTATTCAAGGAGGTGGAACAATATGTGCACAAAAATTTTCATGAGTGGCTTAGAGATCATGTAAAGGTATAATCATGAGTTCATTTTTCTAATTTGTTGAGCAATATATCCTAATTCATTTTAAAATTTATTAGGTTGCAGAAAAAGATGACATGGATATCACACCTGAAATTGAGATACTTGCCCAAGGTTCAAATTCTATTGCAAGAAGATTTGATGGCTACAACATACATGGGTTTAAATTTCATACAAAAGGGAGAGAGTAAGGAATGAAAACACAAAATAGTGGTGTTGCTGTCTCTGCAAGTACTATGAGTTATTCAAGCCATAAGGATGGAAATCCAACTTTGGGTGAAGTAATGTATTATGGGAGATTGATTGATATATTAGAGTTAGATTACTATGGTCAATTAAGGATTGTGTTATTCAAATGTGATTGGGTTGATACCACACCAAATAGGGGAATCAAGATAGATGAATTTGGAATCACAAATGTAAATTTTTCCTATCTAATATATACTAGTGCACAAGAAATAGATGAACCATTTGTCCTTGCAACTGATGCTCGAATGGTATTTTATGTGGATGATCCAGTTGAAGAAGGACGGAGTTCTATTTGTCACATGACGCCAAGAGACTTATATGATATGGGAGATTTGAACATGGTGAATTCAGAAAAGTCTATTCAGGACATACCATTTCCTGAACAACACTTAGAAAACACTGATCAAATACTATTAGTGTAGGATGATATCAATGAACAAGAACCAAATCAGTCTTTATTTGATTATCATCATAATCTTGGCAGAGATGACGATGAAATTATGTCTGATTAGTTTAAAATTTTGGATGCTTATTGTTAAGTTTGAACATATGTATATTACTCTTAAATTTCGTTGGTTTTCTTTAGCATGCATGGTTTAAATGTTCATTTACTCTTTTTTTTTTGGTCAATATTTCTATTCTTGTTCAATGTTTATATTCAAGTTTCCTATTTAAAATGGGTCAAAAAAAAAATAGTTCAAATCAAGCATTATTGGCAGAACTACGAGAAGATGAAGATTATGCAATCAACTTAGATTCCCTGCAGCAAAACCATAATAGCCAGGATGATTTACAACCTGTTGAAGCTAGTCTTGATGATTTAATCTCTGAATCTAATGATGGTAGTTCAATGTTGCATGATGGATCAACTTCTTTCTCTACCGCCACTCAAACCCAACCACAACAGAAGGAAGGTCCTTTACTTATGAAGATAATAGGTGAGAGGAATATGTTTGATTAGTTAATAATATAATATTATCATTATCATATTTGTTTTTCTTTAACTAGAGTTAAGGTTTGTTAATTGTTCTTTATATATACATGGATAGATACTACTACTAATGAGATCACAATCCGAAAAATGGTTGCAAATCAAGTTTGGCATATGGAAAAAAAATTCAAAGGTGATTGTGGAGCTCAACGGTCATGGCCAAGGAAATGACAATGGTTCGAATTTGTTAGATTTTTAGGTTTGCTTGCTCAAAACCCATCTCTTTGTCCTATGCACATTGTTGATTGGCATTGGATGCCCAAAGACAAAAGACGCCAACTATGGAAAATGATAGAGGTAACAATCACATGACTTCTAGTTGCTCATTTTCATATTGCATCCATTACTTGTTTGGAACTAATCGCATTTCTTTTTTTTTTCAAGGGTAATTTCTTATTTGATTATCTTGCTGCATGCAAATGGGTTATGGAAAAGTTGGGTGATAGATGGAAGGCCAACAAACAAAATTTAAGGTGTAAGTACTTCTACTTGTATAAAACTAAGGAATAGTTACTTGATAATCCCCCTCTTGGAGTGGATAGTGGTGAGTGGTTAACTTTTGTGCATCATTATAATGAAGATAAGATTAAGGTAAATTTTTTTTGTAATTAATCACAAAGTTTATCTGGTAATTAAGTTTTATATACATTAGCAACTATTAACAAATGCAGAAGATATACTCATAAAATACAAAGAATCGAAAGACGTTTAAAGTCTCTCATGCTAGAGGGAGAAAAAGTAATGTTAGGAAAGCTTGTGAAATGGTATGTTACTACAAGAAGGGACAAAGTTTTCGATAAATAGATTATTTTTCAAAGATTGTGACCATGCACTTACCTTAGTTGAACCTGTGATATTTAGTACATGTTACTATTATTTTATTGACTTAATTATGGTAATGTAGGAGAAAAAATTGGGAAGGCCTGTGTGTCGAGGTGAAGTTGTTGTAACACCCCGAAAATTATTTATTTCATCATAGATGATCATTTTATAATATTTATTATTTTTAGGAATTTTTCTGAAATTTTTCGGAAACGTCGAATATTTTAATATATTTTTCATTTTATGTACACACTGAATAGAGTTAGTGAAACACCCCAGAAATTATTTGTTTCATCATAAATAGTCATTTTCTAATATTTGTGATTTTTGAGAATTTTTCTAGAATTTTTTGAAAACATTGAATATTTTAGTATATTCCTCATTTTGCGTGCGCGCTGAGCGGAGCCGGGAAAATGAAATATTTTCCCTGAGGCTGGTAAACCTTGAACTGTTGACGTGTCGATGGGTGATCTTACTAAACCCGAGGCCGGGCATAGTTTACTAGGTTTGCGTTTTCTGAAGTTTTATCTAATAAATAAAATCACTGTACCAAATTTTTTTTTGATGAATAGTAAATACAATTTTCATTAACTATAACTTTTGTTCACTGAAAAATAATTTTAGCAGAGTAATTAATCATTTGTTCTAGAGCGTTTAATTAAGGAGACAACCTTACTTTTTACTTTATCGTGAAACGTGCGAAGCTTCTCAAGGAAGCTTCAAGGAAGCTTCTAGGAAATTTCCTCCCAAGCTTCTCAAGGAAGCTACTCACTTCCTCTCTCCTCCCTCTCACTCACAGCTGCTGCACCTTGGGAGGCCAAAAATTGTGCATCAATTTAATTAAGCAACATATTCACATTTTCAAAAATCCTAAAAAGCTATCATCTTTATTTTTCTATGCACTTTCTCTCTCTACCTTCTTCTTCATTTGCATTTTCTCTTCCTTCTCTCTAGGAGAGGCTCACGGCCAATAGCTCCTCAAGCCCTCCATCTTCACAAAAATTCCAACCAACCCCCTTTTCTTAATCCCCTCCATCATCTAAACACTTCTCTAGTTAGTGGTTTCTTGAAAAGCTTACATCTTCACCATTTTCTTCAAACTTCAAGCTTAGGGTTTATGGGTAAGGTTCTTGATTCTTCACTCTCTTTTACCCATTTTCGTTTTCATGGTCTCTTTTGTGACCATCTATACCTTATTTTTCAAGCATTGGTATTATTTTGATGATATTGAAATTTCTAGGGTTTGGTTGGGTGTGAATCCAAAAATCCAAGGAGCTTCAAGGGAGTTCTTTATTTGTTCTTCTCTTAGGTAAGAGGAAGACGCTCCTCCTCAACCTCTATTAGTAGTAAGGAATCTTATTTTATGATTGATTGTGAGACAACCCTATTGAGGGTTATTCTTTGTTTGCATGATTGGTATGATTATATGTTGTATTTAATTTATTTAGGTTATTTGATTGATTGGTTATGTATATTGATATATTTGAATGGATTGGAAACCATGAAATGGAAGGAAATAATTTAGATTTCCTTTAGGGTGGCTCACGATTTTGGGGCCCAAAAGTTATGATTCTTGATGAACAATTATAACAAGTGGAAGACATAACTAATCAAGTGTACACAATGTAATTAATGGAATGAAAAATTTGGGAACTTAATCCCCTAGGGAAGCCACGGCCTCTAGGGCCATTTAGGGATTGATTATGCAACTTTAGATAATATTGGAACTTAAATAATCAAGTGATTAAATTATTAGTAATAGGATGGAAATTTAGTAAATTGGAAGATTAGAAAATAATTTGAGATTCATGAATTTGAAAGAACCAAGAATGAAATTTATCATAAGACTTAGGGTAATTTTAATTAAAGAAAGAACAAGAGAGTGTGAGATTTTGAGACCCTTAGAATAATTCTCCAAGTGTGTGAGAGAATAAATTATAATAGGGAACTTAATTAATCAAGAGAATTCCTCTAGATACGAACTTTGTAAGAAATGCTATCTTTAAGTAAGAATTCATAAATTCTGAGAACATGATATTATGGGTTCATATGATTGACCAATGATGTGCTGATACTTAGTTTGGCCAATTGAGGCATATTGTGGAAAGATATGTGATGATTAACATACATGGTTATGCATTAAGTCACCATGCATTGTAGAAGTCCGTTGGACTGTTGTTAAGGCCAAGTTGCCTAGGAGATTGGATACACCTTAGTGTGGGTGCGAGTAGACTAGTGTAGGTCATGTTGTTGACCTTGGGGACGTCAGGGTGCAGGTACCTCGTAATGGACAGTTGGTAGCTCTTCTATCCGTGAGGCAGACCGATGCAAATGCACTGATGATCCAGACCGAGACACTGTTCTATATCGTGATCTAGTGTAGAATGTCTGTACAATGCCTTGATGTGCACGTGGATAAACTGATGAGTTATAGCACTTTGGCCGCAGCAGCCGAGTTGCAGACATGTCTCCTGATCTTTCTTTCCGACTGTTTGTGTCTAGCTCCATAGAGTAGGATTTTGACATTGTATGCATGTGTATAATGAGTTCATCTATTATCTGGCATTTAATTCTTATTATAATTGGAATTACTGTATTATTGATGTATAACTTCCTGGGACTGCTTGGTTAATTATCATTGCTCTTCGATGCTTATTAATATTATTATTTTGAAATGCTATGTGGGCGCTTTGCACCATTCTGTTTCTTGCTGCTATAACTGGTAATGATAGTAGGATGTCTTACCTCTTTTCTGTATTTCTATTATTCTGCCTATATTTATGTCCCATCGAAGATGTCGGCAACAGAGGTGAAGTTATCGAGTTTCCCGACTTCTGGCCCGATCGCGACTAGTACCTGCTTGGGATCATAGAGGCACGCCCACACGGACTTTTAGGTTATCTACGTTTGGCTTTTCTCGGAGGGCCAGACTGTTGGTACATTAACCTAAATTCTTAGCGTTTCATTTACGAGGGAGACGTGTCAATTTCACTGGCTTGGGGGCGTCATGATCCACCTATCTTCACTAGCAACGTCAGCTTATGCCTGGAGTTTTACTTGCCCATCAGGGAGATGTGTGGTGATCGTCACTACACTCCACAAGAGGATTCTTTTGTTTTTACTGCTCGAGTCTCAGCCCGTAACTCGGTGGCTCCTATGGAGGTTTCCTCAGAAGAGGAAGATCCCGAGGAGGACCCTGATATGGTTCCTTATCACCTTAGGTGTAACACCCCAAATTCTGGCTATATGAATAATAATAGCAGAATTATACTGTTTTGTATTTTCTGTGTGGTACAAAAATAATTTAACTGTTCTGAGATCATATTTAATCATTTTGTGTGATTTGCTCCTGGCCAAGAAAAATAATAATTTTCAGGCAGGGGAAATTCTGATCTGCCTCATTTGGAGACGGGGGATCTTACTAAATCCGAATCTGAGTGACACAGAAAAGAATCTTTTAATTTTTAGAATCTATCTATAAAAAATAAAAATATTGTACTAATAAATATCTGTGGTTATATTTATAGCAGCCGTTGCTATGAATGTTGGACCCGATAAGTTTTAACTAGCAGAAAAGGCGCTTAGAATATTTCCTGTAATAAAAAAAATTAAAATGAAATAATAGGAAGTAGTCAACGTAAATGATTGGACTTTTCTAACCAATGAGAATTGGTCAAGGAAAGAAGCTTAGACCTTCTTGTGAACCATTAGATTTGAAGCTTGATTTAGAAGCTTTGATCTTCACCATTGATCTAATCAATGGTGTAAAACAAATCCTACCAAAACTATCAAATAATATCCACCATAGATAAGATTAATAGATAGGGAATCAAATTGATTTTCAATGGATAGGATTGAGTCAACAAAAATTGCTTGACTTTTGCTTAGGAAACTAATTAACCTTAATGTAGTGGACCTAATGGTCTAATTAAGAAACTAAGTAAATTAACTTAACTAGTAATTAGTTATAATTTAATCTTTAATTTAATATCCTAATTCTAATTAGAGGTGATGATACATGCTAAATATGTTAAACTAAATTAGTTTTATACTTGGATAATTAAGTAGGAATGATTAGGAAATTAAACTTAACTAATTAGCTAATTAATTAACTAGTAATTAAGCTTGGATTAGCAACAAATTGAAGAGTTTAAACTCACCTAAGCTCCACGGTCCAAGAAATTGATTGAGAAGCGAGAATGGAGACGCCGGCCAGACGAAGCGTACGGTTCAAAGAATTGGAGAAGCTTCCAAGTAATATTTGAACATTTCAAAGTCATGCAAAGTCATGCAAAGTCAAGTTAGTGACCAATGACAAGTGATTATCCATGTGCAATTAAAGAATAGATACTTACTCAAGCAAAAGTCACTCACGGTCACTCACCAAGACAGCACGGCAGCAGCTGTAAAATGGGAGAATTATCCAAGTAATTCTCTTCATTTTCTCCTCACAAGTCACACGGCAGCAGTTGGAAGGATTGGACAATTATACAAATAAATCTCTTTATTTTATCCTCACAATTCACTCAAGGCAGCAGCTGTCATTATGCACTCAAAAATTGGATAATTATTCAAGTAAATCATTCCAAATTTCACAAACAATTCACACGGTCAATAGCCTTCATGTACGTCCTCATCCTTTTGCTTTTTATACTTATCAAACATAAGTTCATTTCTCTCAAAGTACCAAGGAAAATCACGCACCTCCTCTTCCATCTTCTTCCTTCACATTCGGTCACCACCTTAAACTCACACCATCAAGCCTTTAAAAAATTCATCTCTTGGTTTGTTTTAACTCAAATTCTACTCTAACCATTTGTCCTTCACAAAGTTTTGTCACAAACCTATCCTATCTTGTTCAAAGCTTCTCCAACCTTTTCCTAAAGGGTAAGTTTGGATTTAATGATTCAAAGTTTGATTTTAATTTTGCTAACCATGATTTCTCCATGGTTTTCAATCTTGATTTCTCCATGGTTTTCAATCTTGATTCTTGTATGAACATTTACTAATTTTCTTGAAAATTTTAGGGCTTGTTTAGGAGATTAACAAAGTTTCAAGGAAAGGAGGAAAGCTTAGAAAGCTTGTCTTCAAGAGGTAAGAGGGAGATTCAACCTCACCACCCATGTTCTGGTAGTGTGAGGATGGTTTGTTCGGTGAAAAATCCTTAAGGATTTATTCACCTATTGTTTGAGGTTATTCACCTATTGTTTGAGGTTCTTGGACTGTATTTGGGATGTGCACTTGTGTTTCTATGTTTGTATGTGTAGTATCCGTGATATACGCTTTTATTTCACCGCTTGCTTGCTCGTATCTTTGTAATGCCTAAGTAACTGATAATATATATGTATGTGAAATATATACTGTAAGGAAACTTATACTGTATGTATGTGAAATTTATACTATAAATTTTATGAGAAAGGGATTCAATTGTAAATGTTATGGAAGTATGGGGTCATTATGTAAATATAAAATTTTGAGGGGCTATAGTGAAAATACCATATTTTGAGGGACGAAAATGTAAATTATGTGTTTTGAGGGATGAAAACATAATTAATCTGTTTTGAGGGATGAAAATGTAATTTATAAGTTTTGAGGGGCTATTTTGCAAATATGAGAAAAATATAGTAAAATTTAGTATTAAAATGAGTAAAACAGTAATTCTGATTCAAAACGTATGAAAAATATTCACGCGATTGGAAAACATTGAAAAATCATTACGTGATTTGAAAAAGCGACAGAATTGGGTCGCGAGTGAGAAAATATGAAAATATGACTATGCGATTAAATAACAGTAATAATGCTGTTAAATTATTATATAAACCCTGCATATGTGATATTAATGGAAATTGTGAATAGTGCATAGTACATGCATTAGAAAGATCCAAAGGACTGTGTAAGGCAAGTTGCCTAGGAGAGACTACACCTCCTGAGTGGGTGCGATAAGCGTAGTATAGGTCACTTGTTGACCTTGGGGGCATTGGGGTGCGGGTTGCCTACAATGGACTGTTGGTAGCTCTTCTGTTCCGTGGGTTAGACCGATGCAACACACCAATGATCCGGACCGAGACACTATCCCTAATCATGATTTGATACAGACTGTCGTGCATATGCTAGATGTGCAGAAATTGAGCACTAACATATGATACAACACGCAAATTGAGCATGTTGGTGCCGACAGATCTTTTCAGTCACTCTCTCTGACTTGAGTTGTAGCTCCATGGAGTAGGATATTGAGTCAGTGTACATTTGCATTCATAGAGGATATATTATTGTAATTCTTGCTCATGTGTAATTCTTGCTCGTAATAATTAAAATGTTAAATATTTGAATATTGAAAATAGCATAATCGTAATTATTGTATTATTTCCTGTGTAATGATGATATACAATGTTAGTGGCATAACTGTAATTATAGTATGACATCTGTATGATATTTTGGATGTGATTATCTTCATTGCTACCATACTGGTATTGGCGTAGGTGATCTCACCTCTTGTATGTATATGTTGTATCATGTTTATGTGTTGTTAAGACACTGAGCCAGATGTAGAGCGAGAAGCAGAGAAAGGTCCAGATTCCGTTGAGAACTTCGAGTTTTGATGGCGGTAGAGATCCCTAGTTTCTTGGGTTACATGAGACTGACATTCATCGGAGGGGACGAGGCATGGACTGAAGATCTTGAGAGAGAGAGTATATATTATCTGGGAGATGTAAATATTAGATTGAGTAGGCTACACTCAGGGAACCCTTACTTTTCTGTTACTATCTATGTACAATTAGAGTTCCCTATATCCATCAAGCAGCACTGGGGAGCGTACTATTGCACCCCTAGAGAGAGTAGTGTCGTATCGTCCACTCGGACATTTGTTCCTCGGACTTTACGTCGGGTTGGAATTCCCCCACCCGGGGAGTCTGAGGAGGACCCATCTGAGGGTTCGGCTACTTCTGAGGGCTCAGCTGCCTAGTAGTACTTGGGCAAATATGTCAATGTAAATAGTGTTTAAAATTTTTGGAGTGACTAGTTTGTAATATTTACAGTATGATAGTGTTAAAGACTTGTATATGTATAACAAGAGACTTGGATATGTATAAATGATGTAACTTATTTGTAATGATGCTATGATGTTTTATTTTCTGCTAAGTTTATTTTCTTGTTATTAAGAATTTTTTTGAATTTTTTATTTTTCCCTACAAAGTACGTTATCTACATAAGGTTGATTTGGTAATTATGTAACATAAATGTGACATCCTAAGGTGGGTGTTACATTAGTTGGTATCAGAGCCCAAGTTAGAGTCTTTTGGGTTGTGGTTAGGTCTGTCTTGTTTAAGTTGCGTGTTTCTCTGTGTTTGTTTGTCGAAAAGGAAACCATATTACTAGAAGATTGATTTCAACTATTATTTGTGTTGTCCAGTTGACTTGAGAAAGACGAAATGGCTGGACGAGGAAGAGGGCGTGTAAATACTTGAGCAGAATATGATAACGTCGGCAATGACAATCAGAATATGGTCATGCTATAGCAAAGAATACAAAGGATCGCTGAAGTTGTTGTCCAGCAGAATCAGAGAGCAACTGACGATGCTCATAGCTTGTCAGAATTTCGAAGGAATAATCCGCCTAAGTTTCATGGAGAGTTTGATCCAGAGAAGGCTAATCTGTGGATTAAGGAACTAGAGAAGATATTTAATGGTATGGGTTGTACTGATGAGCAAAAACTTACTTTCGCGACGTTTGTGCTAGTTGGTGATGGAGAGGCCTGGTGGGCAGGAGCTCGAAGATTAATTGAAGCTAAAGGAAGAATTGTAACATGGCAGCTCTTTAGACAGAAGTTTTTGGCAAAATATTTTCCAGCGAGTGTGCGACATGCTAAGGAGATGGAGTTCCTTAGTCTGAGGCAAGGAGCAATGACTGTGAGCGAGTACGCAGCAAAGTTCGAAAGCTTATCTAAGTTTTCAAGGTACTTTCAGATACATCCAGATGAGGAATGGAAGTGTAGGAAATTCGAAGAGGGGTTGAGGCTTGACATCAAGAGAGCTTTAGCGATGGTGGATATTGATCAGTTTCCCGTGTTATTGGACAAGTGTCGCAAGATTGAGGAAATCGATAACCAACGGGCGGCAAGGACTAAGAACTTTGGACCAGCACGGTTCCAACGAGGAAGAGGTAGTGGTGGCAATCATTATCAACAGAAACCCTACACTAAACCAGCAGGAGGTCAGAATAAACAACAATCAGTTGGGGGAAGTTCAAGTGGTAGTAAGGCAGTTTCAACTGGAACTTCTGCACTTAAATGTTTTAAGTGTGGGAAAGGACATCTTACTAGAGACTGTCAGCATAAAGGGGTGATTTGTTATAGATGTGGGAAGCCTGGACATTTTTCCAGAGATTATGATCAGTTGAAGGCAGAACCATCAGTGGGCAATGTTCGTACTGCAAGGCCACAGGCGGGTGGTCGAGTATATACTATGAGCGGGGAGGAAGCCGCTAAATCTGAGGACTTGATAATGGAGGAGTGTGCCATTAAAGGTAACCCTTTAACATGTTATATGATTCGGAGCAACACATTCTTTCATTGCATGTGATTGTGTGGAGCGTTTGGGATTGACTGTGACTACATTGCCATATGATTTGACTGTGGTTACTCCTACTGATAAACCTGTGATAACTACAAAAGTATGCTTGAATTGCCTTGTATGTGTTAGGGATAGAATCTTTCATGTGGATTTGATCTGTTTGCCTCTTTCTAAGATTAATGTAATCTTAGGTATGGATTGGTTATCCTCTAACCATATTCTGATTGACTGTTCGAGTAAGACGTTAGTTTTCCCTGAAGTTAAGGATTCTAAATTCTTAACGGCTACTCAAGTGGAAGCTTGTTTAAAGGAAGGAGACCTAGGGTACTTGTTGATATCTTCTTTGGAGGTTCACTGTGAAGATATTTTGAAGGATATCTTTATAGTGAATGAATTTTCCGAAGTGTTTCCTAAAGACATACCAAGATTACCACCGGAAAGGGAAATTGAATTCTCCATTGATTTGGTACCTGGAGCTAGACCTATATCTATGGCACCTTACAGAATGTCACCAGTAGAATTGGCCGAACTGAAGAAGCAATTGGAAGATTTGTTGGAAAAGCAATTTGTGAGACCAAGTGTATCACCCTGGGGAGCTCCAATGTTGTTGGTAAAGAAGAAGGATGGGACTTCTCGGCTATGTGTGGATTATCGACAGCTGAACAAGATTACAATCAAGAATAAGTATGCCCTACCGAGGATTGATGATCTGCTGGATCAATTGCGAGGAGCCACCATATTTTCTAAGATTGATTTACGTTCTGGTTATCACCAGATACGTGTAAAGGTGAAGGATATTCCGAAGACTGCGTTCCGGACTCGATACGGGCATTATGAGTACCAAGTGATGCCTTTTGGTGTAACTAATGCACCTGCAATATTTATGGACTTCATGAACAGACTTTTCCATTCATACTTGGATAAGTTTATTGTTGTCTTTATTGATGACATCTTGATTTATTCTCGAAGTCAGAAGGAACATGTTGAACACCTCAGAGTGGTTCTCCAGATTTTGAAGGAAAATAAACTATATGCCAAGTTGTCCAAGTGTGAATTTTGGTTGAGTAAAGTACAATTCTTGGGGCATGTCATATCGGCAGATGGAATTGAAGTTGATGCTTCGAAAGTGGAGACAGTTGTTGAGTGGGAAAGACCGAAGACTGTATCAGAGATTCGTAGTTTCATCGGATTGGCCGGTTACTATCGAAGATTCATAGAAGGATTTTCAAAGATTGCAGGACCTCTTACCCAACTTACACGAAAGAATCAACCGTTTGTGTGGACTGAAGCTTGTGAGGAAAGTTTTCAAGAGTTGAAGAGACGACTGACTACTTCACCAATTTTGATTCTACCTGATCCGAATGAACCTTTCGAGGTGTACTGTGATGCTTCTTATCAAGGCTTGGGTTGTGTACTTATGCAGAACCATAAAGTTGTGGCATATGCATCGAGGCAGTTGAAAGTACATAAGAGGAATTATCCGACTCATGACTTGGAGCTAGCAGCAGTGGTGTTTGCGTTGAAAGTATGGAGACATTTTCTCTATGGGGCAATGTTCACTATGTTTAGTGACCATAAAAGTTTGAAGTATCTGTTCGATCAGAAAGAGTTGAACATGAGACAAAGGCGTTGGCTCGAGTTTCTAAAAGATTATGACTTTCAGTTACAATATCATCCTGGAAAAGCGAATGTCGTAGCGGATGCTTTGAGTAGAAAATCACTTAATGCTTCTGTTATGATGATGAAGAAGAAGGAATTGATAGAAGAATTTCGGGATATGCGATTATCTGTGAAGTTGACACCGGGGAAGATGTGTTTGAATATGATCACCATTTCGAATGATCTGATGGATAAAATACGAGAAGGACAGAATAGTGATCAATATCTGCAAGAAGCAAAGGAAGCAAGAGGTCAAGGAGCAGAATTAGAATTCAGTGAAGGTGTTGATGGAATTTTGAAGTTCAAAGGGAGAGTTTTCGTGCCAAATGATCCAGAACTTAGGAGATCGATTTTGAATGAAGCTCATAGAAGTAAGTTGAGTATGCATCCAGGAGCCACAAAGATATACCAAGATTTGAAGCAGCTGTATTGGTGGCAAGGAATGAAGAGGGATGTCACAGAATATGTATCATCCTGTTTGACTTGTCAGAAGGCCAAGGTGGAACATCAACGGCCATCAGGAATGTTGCAACCTTTGCCTATTCCTGAATGGAAATGGGATGACATAGCAATGGATCTCGTCACGGGGATACCAAGAACTCGGAAGGGTCACGACTCTATATGGGTAATTATTGATCGGCTTACAAAGTTGACGCACTTTTTACCGATTAATATTAAGTACTCAATGGAGAAGTTGGCTCAGATATACATCAATGAAATTGTTAGACTTCATGGTGTACCATCCAGTATAATTTCTGACCGAGATCCGCGATTCACATCAAGATTTTGGACTAGTCTACAAGAAGCGATGGGGACAAATCTACATTTAAGTTCTACTTACCATCCACAAACTGATGGTCAGTCAGAAAGAACAATTCAGTCGTTGGAGGACTTGTTGAGGGCTTGCGTTCTAGAGCAAACTGGTTGTTGGGATGAATTTCTGCCATTGATAGAGTTCACCTACAACAATAATTTCCATTCGAGTATAGGGATGGTACCCTATGAAGCCTTATATGGGAGAAGATGTAGGACACCATTGTGTTGGTACCAGGATGGTGAAAGTACTGTGATAGGACCTGAATTTGTGCAGCAAACAACCGAGAAGATAAAGATGATCCAAGACAAGATGAGGACAGCTCAGACGTGGCAAAAGAACTATGCAGATAAAAAGTGAAGACCACTGGAATTCGAAGAAGGTGACCATGTATTTTTACGTGTGACGCCTATGACTAGAGTTGGACGAGTAATCAAGTCGAGGAAGCTTACTCCTAAGTTTATCGGACCGTATCAGATACTTCGTCGGATAGGTCCGGTAGCTTATCAAGTTGCACTGCCACTGTTTTTATCAAATCTTCATAATGTATTTCACGTGTCATAATTACGGAAATATATTCCAGATCCGACTCACATTATCGAACCAGACACTGTACAACTAAAGGAGAACTTGACCTATGAAACAGTTCCAGTCAAGATTGAAGATCGAAGGATAAAGCAGCTTCGAGGAAAGGACATTGCATTAGTTAAAGTAATTTGAAACGATGTAAGGGGTGAAGCCACGTGGGAGTTGGAAGAAAAGATTAGAGAGCAGTATCCATTTTTATGTTAAGTGTATGTCAAGTTTCGAGGATGAAACTTTATTTTAGAGGAGGAGAGTTGTAACACCCCAAATTCTGGCTATATGAATAATAATAGCAGAATTATACTGTTTTGTATTTTCTGTGTGGTACAAAAATAATTTGACTGTTCTGAGATCATATTTGATCATTTTGTGTGATTTGCTCCTGGCCGGAAAAATAATAATTTTCATGCAGGGAAAATTCGATCTGCCCTCATTTGGAGACGGGGATCTTACTAAACCCGAATCTGAGTGACACAGAAAAGAATCTTTTAATTTTTAGAATCTATCTATAAAAAATAAAAATATTGTACTAATAAATATCTGTGGTTATATTTATAGCAGCCGTTGCTATGAATGTTGGACCCGATAAGTTTTAACTAGCGAAAAGGCGCTTAGAATATTTCCTGTAATAAAAAAAATTAAAATGAAATAATAGGAAGTAGTCAACGTAAATGATTGGACTTTTCTAACCAATGAGAATTGGTCAAGGAAAGAAGCTTAGACCTTCTTGTGGACCATTAGATTTGAAGCTTGATTTAGAAGCTTTGATCTTCACCATTGATCTTATCAATGGTGTAAAACAAATCCTACCAAAACTATCAAATAATATCCACCATAGATAAGATTAATAGATAGGGAATCAAATTGATTTTCAATGGATAGGATTGAGTCAACAAAAATTGCTTGACTTTTGCTTAGGAAACTAATTAACCTTAATGTAGTGGACCTAATGGTCTAATTAAGAAACTAAGTAAATTAACTTAACTAGTAATTAGTTATAATTTAATCTTTAATTTAATATCCTAATTCTAATTAGAGGTGATGATACATGCTAAATATGTTAAACTAAATTAGTTTTATACTTGGATAATTAAGTAGGAATGATTAGGAAATTAAACTTAACTAATTAGCTAATTAATTAACTAGTAATTGAGCTTGGATTAGCAACAAATTGAAGAGTTTAAACTCACCTAAGCTCCACGGTCCAGCAGCTGATTGGAGCAGCAGAATGGAGACGTCCAGCAGCAGCAGCCACGGTTCAGTAATTGGAGAAGCTTCCAAGTAATATTTGAACATTTCAAAGTCATGCAAAGTCAAGTTAGTGACCAATGACAAGTGATTATCCATGTGCAATTAAAGAATAGATACTTACTCAAGCAAAAGTCACTCACGATCACTCACCAAGACAGCACGGCAGCAGCTGTAAAATGGGAGAATTATCCAAGTAATTCTCTTCATTTTCTCCTCACAAGTCACACGGCAAGCAATTAGAAGGATTGGACAATTATACAAATAAATCTCTTTATTTTATCCTCACAATTCACTCAAGGCAAAGCATCTGTCATTATGCACTCAAAAATTGGATAATTATTCAAGTAAATCATTCCAAATTTCACAAACAATTCACACGGTCACCAGCCTTCATGTACGTCCTCATCCTTTTGCTTTTTATACTTATCAAACATAAGTTCATTTCTCTCAAAGTACCAAGGAAAATCACGCACCTCCTCTTCCATCTTCTTCCTTCACATTCGGTCACCACCTTAAACTCACACCATCAAGCCTTTAAAAAATTCATCTCTTGGTTTGTTTTAACTCAAATTCTACTCTAACCATTTGTCCTTCACAAAGTTTTGTCACAAACCTATCCTATCTTGTTCAAAGCTTCTCCAACCTTTTCCTAAAGGGTAAGTTTGGATTTAATGATTCAAAGTTTGATTTTAATTTTGCTAACCATGATTTCTCCATGGTTTTCAATCTTGATTCTTGTATGAACATTTACTAATTTTCTTGAAAATTTTAGGGCTTGTTTAGGAGATTAACAAAGTTTCAAGGAAAGGAGGAAAGCTTAGAAAGCTTGTCTTCAAGAGGTAAGAGGGAGATTCAACCTCACCACCCATGTTCTGGTAGTGTGAGGATGGTTTGTTCGGTGAAAAATCCTTAAGGATTTATTCACCTATTGTTTGAGGTTATTCACCTATTG
Organism: Ormosia semicastrata; assembly: GCA_029884595.1. Taxonomy (NCBI): domain Eukaryota; kingdom Viridiplantae; phylum Streptophyta; class Magnoliopsida; order Fabales; family Fabaceae; genus Ormosia; species Ormosia semicastrata. Next base: position 46,341,995 of record JAQQTO010000053.1, on the reverse strand, counting down.
TTTGAGGTTCTTGGACTGTATTTGGGATGTGCCTGCTTGTGTTTCTATGTTTGTATGTGTAGTATCTGTGATATACGCTTTTATTTCACTGCTTGCCTGTATGCTGTAATGCCTAAGTAACTGATAATATGTATGTATGTGAAATATATACTGTAAGGAAACTTATACTGTATGTATGTGAAATTTATACTGTAAATTTTATGAGAAAGGGATTCAATTGTAAATGTTATGGAAGTATGGGGTCATTATGTAAATATAAGATTTTGAGGGGCTATAGTGAAAATACCATATTTTGTGGGATGAAAATGTAAATTATGTGTTTTGAGGGACAAAAACATAATTAATTTGTTTTGAGGGATGAAAATGTAATTTATAAGTTTTGAGGGGCTATTTTGCAAATATGAGAAAAATACAGTAAAATTTAGTATTAAAATGAGTAAAACAGTAATTCTGATTCAAAACGTATGAAAAATATTCACGCGATTGGAAGACATTGAAAAATCATTACGTGATTTGAAAAAGCGACAGAATTGGGTCGCGAGTGAGAAAATATGAAAACATGACTATGCGATTAAATAACAGTAATAATGCTGTTAAATTATTATATAAACCCTGCATATGTGATATTAATGGAAATTGTGAATAGTGCATAGTACATGCATTAGAAAGGTCCAAAGGACTGTGTAAGGCAAGTTGCCTAGGAGAGACTACACCTCCTGAGTGGGTGCGATAAGCGTAGTGTAGGTCACTTGTTGACCTTGAGGGCATTGGGGTGCGGGTTGCCTACAATGGATAGTTGGTAGCTCTTCTGTTCCGTGGGTTAGACCGATGCAACACACCAATGATCCGGACCGAGACACTATCCCTAATCATGATTTGATACAGACTGTCGTGCATATGCTAGATGTGCAGAAATTGAGCACGTGGTCTGAAGCATGTTGGTGCCGACAAATCTTTTCAGTCACTCTCTCCGACTTGAGTTGTAGCTCCATGGAGTAGGATATTAAGTCAGTGTACATTTGCATTCATAGAGGATATATTATTGTAATTCTTGCTCATGTGTAATTCTTGCTCGTAATAATTAAAATGTTAAATATTTGAATATTGAAAATAGCATAATCGTAATTATTGTATTATTTCCTGTGTAATGATGATATACAATGTTAGTGGCATAACTGTAATTATAGTATGACATCCGTATGATATTTTGGATGTGATTATCTTCATTGCTACCATACTTGGTATTGGCGTAGGTGATCTCACCTCTTGTATGTATATGTTGTATCATGTTTATGTGTTGTTAAGACACCGAGCCGACGTAAAGCGAGAAGCGAGAGAAAGGTCCAAATTCGTTGAGAACTTCGAGTTTTGATGGCGGTAGAGATCCCTAGTTTCTTGGGTTACATGAGACCGACATTCATCGGAGGGGACGAGGCATGGACTGAAGATCTTGAGAGAGAGTATATATATTATCGGGAGATGTAAATATTAGATTGAGTAGGCTACACTCGGGAACCCTTACTTTTCTCGTTACTATCTATGTACAATTAGAGTTCCCTATATCCATCGGGCAAGACTGGGGAGCGTACTATCGCACCCCTAGAGAGAGTAGTGTCGTATCGTCCGCTCGACATTTGTTCCTCAGACTTTACGTCGGGTTAGAATTCCCCCACCCGGGGAGTCTGAGGAGGACCCATCGAGGGTCCTGCTACTTCGAGGGCTCACCGCCTAGTAGTACTTGGGCAAATATGTCAATGTAAATAGTGTTTAAAATTTTTGGAGTGACTAGTTTGTAATATTTACAAGTATGATAGTGTTAAAGACTTGTATATGTATAACAAGAGACTTGGATTTGTATAAATGATGTAACTTATTTGTAATGATCTTTGTGATGTTTTATTTTCTGCTAAGTTTATTTTCTTGTTATTAAGAATTTTTTTGAATTTTTTATTTTTCCTACAAAGTACGTTATCTACATAAGGTTGATTTGGTAATTATGTAACATAAATGTGACATCCTAAGGTGGGTGTTACATTAGGGATTGATACTGTTGGTAGCTACTGATGGCTACCAGTGTTTTATTTTGGGGGCCTGATGTGTCTTTATTTTGGTGGGTTGTATATTTCTGATCTCTTGGGGGCATATATGTATAAGTGTTTCTTATTGTAAATTAGGCGCTGTAATCAAACAAGTTAATATAATGATATATTATTGTACATGTATGTTGTTTCGCTGTATGCTTTACTTCCATCTTACTCTTCATTGTAATCATTGTTATTATGCTTTATCAATATTTTTATTAATTATAACAAAAAAAATATACTCACTAATTTAACTACACGATTATAACGAAGTAAATTTTATATTTATAAAAAGAACCGGATCTTAACTTTATAATTTATTTTCTGCATTGTAAATGACAATGTGACATTCCCTCCCAAAAAGAGGCGTTACAGTTGTCATTTCAAATTTGCTGAAAAAGGATGGAAGCTATGCGAATGAAAAAACAAAGATAATAGTTGTAAGTTTCTGTTTATAAGTTATGATATTGCACATTGTTATCTTGTATGGTTATTATTGATTGATCAACCCTTGATATTCAATTTTGATAAACTTGTATAATTCTGTTGAAGCATCTTTATGCACACTTTGCTTTTCCTTATATAAATCTCACATATAAAACTAGGGACAGGTTGCTATCTGTTTTCTTGTTAACTTTTGGTTTATTTAATCTTTGGCTTTCTTTATGTTAGTCTGCATATCAAATTGAGAATATCAAAGAGAACAGAGTTCAATGTCTGTGTTTTTCCTGTATCTTCAATATAGTATTGCAATTTAGTTGTGTGCTAGTGCATACCTGTGTTTTTTGCTCTTCTTGACTAAGCTTAGTAAACCTGTGTGGACCTTCATTGACACCTAATGAGAAAAAGATGGGAAAAAACATAAAAAGGTAAATTTATCATCTATATTCTTACAAATCTCAAATTCAAATAGCTCATCGCAATTATGTATGATATAGGATGAAACTGAAAAACACTTCTTTTAATGATTCGTCAAGAAATGATTCATCTCAATTTCCTAATGATTCATAAACTACTATGTATTGGGATACAAAGTTGAACTATTTGGAAGGCCTTAACTAGACTGGTTCCAAGAAATTAAAGAACAATGAGTAAACCTGCTCGGTTAGCCATCCAAATGGTAGCATATCCAAATCAGGCCATGAATTCCTCTTTAAACCTTGTGCTCCTATCAACTTTGTTGCAACAAAATCCCTAAAAGATAAATTAAATAAATCAAAGATAGATATAATTTAGAGGCAGAGTAACAGAAGGGAGATTGAAGAGCAATACATATGCTTTGAAGTCAAACATAGTAATTTAATTAATCACTTTGCTACATCAAAATGAGCTACGATTTCTTGCCATTCATCTGAGTCATCTCTTGTTAACTACTCCATTGACCGCCTTAGCCATGTCTGGTGTTGCATTGACTCCAGGAGACAGAGAAAATACTATGGTGTGATTAACATCCTTGAGAATCTGCAATACTCAAATGGTAAATTTTTCCATGTCTCAGCTTTAAAATGAAAACGATAGAAATTGAGAAGAAATTGCATTATACTTGTGATACATAAGTTATTTCATCCAAATCCAAGTCTTCACCAAACACATAGTCAAGTTTTACTACAAGGAAAGCAAAAAATCCATGTCAATCAAAGCTACACAGAAAATACATGCAGAACTGCTTACTTAAAAAAATTATGATTGATGTTTAATCTAGGACATGATATATATTGTATATTTTGTGACAATGCATGATAAACAGAATGTATTTGAGTAGTCTGAGTACCAAAACCAACTCCCCATGAAACATAATGATATTTGAAAATTCTGCAAGGGAGTGAATATTCATAGTGTGCTTTGTTGCTGAGATTGTTCCTTATTATGATATTTTAGTGGAAAGACCAACCAGTTTAAGTATGTTATGCCAAGTTCTGTTTGAAGATGTTTTTTCTTTTAATTAATTTTTGTGTTAACAAATGATGAATTTCTCTTTACTTTTAGGATAAGATTTCAGAGAGCCTACCTCAAGATCAAGAATGTGCTGCTTCTTCAGGTGTTCCTTCAATGATTTTAGCTCACCTAAATGATGCAATTGGAATAGTCTTTGGAGTTGAGCACTCTAGTCGTGTGCGTGGCTTAGGATATAGTGTTTGCCCTACTAATAATTTTGATATGCCCATGTTAGGGTCAAAACGTGTTTGCCCATTTGCTAACCGCAAGTGCACGGGTCGCACAAGTAATAAAATGATGAGTACAGATATCATTCCCACGAGGATAATTTTATTTCCAATGCTAAGTATTAACCGATAACTCACCTAATTCTATTCAAGAACATAAAAATGGATAAAAGTAAAGAAAGTAAAGACAAAAAGTAATAAGGATAAATGGTTAGAGTTTAGGGAAATCCTTCTTCACCTTTTACATCAACCAACAACATGCAATCCTCCTCATACACATGAATGCAATGATTAGGTTAGCTTGAGAATCTACATTAGCTAAACGCCTATGTCTAGGTCATCTAACCATGGTGTCATTTGCCTAACTCCCTAAGTGTCCTTGAGAGCTAACACAAAATCCACTCTTTAAGGTCTATTCTCAAACATGTGCTATGCATGGCTAATAGTTATATGTCTATCCCATTAGCGAATCAACTCATCCCGCCATTGGAATAGAATCGAACATGCATCAATCATACATACGATCTCAAACCCAAATCCCTATGTCTAGGTTCATTAGATTTTAACAAATCACTCAAATGTTGGCCAAACACTCAAGAGCATTAAGATCAATATGATTGAACAAAAGCAAAGATCCACACAAACTCAGAGAAGAATAAATCATTAATATTAATAAAAGGATCCAAAGTCATCCCTAAATAAAGCTTAGCTATACAATGAACATGAGAACAAATTACAAAATACATGTTCAAGAAATGAGGAAGAGAAAAGAGAAAAGAAAGAAGGAGAAAGCTTATGGATTTCGCCATTGAAGCTCGGATCCTCCTCCAAGAGAAAGAGAGCTCCATCCTTAGCTCTCCAAGCTCCATCTCCACCTCCAATGGAGAGCCCAGCCGCAGCCTCTAACCCTAAACTACCTAAAAACTAAAACCTAAAAGAGAGAAACTAAGAGAGAGAGAAAGGGTGCGTGAAAAGTAGAATAAATAGGCTCAGCTCGTTGACGCGCGCCGCGGTGTGCACATTCCCACGCCTCGGCGTGGAGCTCTCTGCCCTATCAGTATTGGGCTGGCTGACACAGCCGCGCCGCGGCGTGAACATTCTTGCGCCGCGGCGTGGAAGACTGGAATGCATCCTTGGCTTCTTTCCTCCAATGCTGGGCCTTGGCTTGCATCAATTTGTCTCTTTTGAGCCATTCCTACATTAGAGAAAGCACCAAATTAAATATAATTGCAAATCTACTTAATCAATCAACATATATGCACAAATTGCTCAAAAGTATAAAGGAAGGTATCCAAATGATATTTAACAAATATGAGCACAAAACCTTCCAAATATGCATAAGAACAAGGACTAAGCATGCCATGAAGCACAATTATGGGGCATAAATAACTATATTTTATGGAGTTATCACACCCCCAAACTTAAGATGTTGCTAGTCCTCGAGCAACACAAAGTATGACTAAGAAAACTCACATTGACAATTCATGCTCATTCGCATTCAACAATGATAAATTCAATTTTCTTTTAACCATAACTAGTGCACAATGATTATAATGGCCCTCAAAGAATGCGCATGCCTCACAATTAAGTTCAACACATACACAATCCTTAACATGCCATCAATCAAGCTTCCAATCATGCACATGACATCTCTCGCAAAGATGCAAGCTCAACTTATCTTTTTCAAATCATGCTTATTCGGATAAGTTTATGAACCTACACATGGATACAAATCAAGATTCCACAAAATTGTAGCACAACTCTCTCTCCACTAATGTAAATCACACATGATTGAGGATCAAGAGGGACTTTAATAGCTTATAATGTAAGGCCAAGGTGATGGGGTGAAGAACAAAGGGGAATGGAAAACATACAAACATTGAGAAACATAACATGATATTTCAAGACTTGAGTCACTACAACAAGGGTATACAAAATGAAACAAATAACACTATTCAGAACCACTCGATGCTTTTTTCATTTATGCTTTCTTTCTTTCATTTTTTTTTTGTTTTTTTTTCTTTTTCTCTTTTTGTATTTTCTTTTTCTTCAACAAAAATAACTTTTTTGTGCAACAAACAGTTCCTTCCAGCCACTTTTGTATTGAACAACATAAATACCCTAAACCTTGGACTCAAGTGAAGAAATAACATATCATGCACCCAACAAACATAAAGGGAAGGAAAAGATTGCAATGCTTTCGCATGCATTAGAATGGTTACAAGGTAGGAAATATGAGGGTGAAAGAAGAACATAGAAGGCCAAACAATTATAAGGCTTCAAAAGGGGACCTAGGGATACAATCATGTAAAGGTAAGCTTGAAAGGCTCAACCGGTCCAAACAATGCCCTAATCATTTCCTCAACCATGCACAATCTAGGATTTCGCCTCAACAGAGTTGCAAAACAATTTCAAGGATAGTAGAAATCATCCACATGCACAATCCATAAACATTCTCTAAATAAACACTCAAATCTTTTCAAAGTTAAACAAGCATCTAAGTGAGAAATACATCATGCATAAAAACAAACAAGATTGCTTAAGCATGCTTCAAGATTGCAAATGGTTACACAAAAGAATCGAGGACGATTGCAAGCATTTATATCATTAGCCAACCATCACACACTAGCAAATGGCAACAAATCATGCATTCAAAAGATTTATCATTTTTCATTCAAGCATGCATAACATCGTGTAGAGAATGTTGAAAATTGAAACTTTTATCAACAGCCTACTAGTGATAGCCAAAACAAGATAGAATCATGAAAGTATGATGACTATCACTAGCACATACTTAAAGTATCAAAACATATGTAAACATTAAGCGTTAAGGGTGAAAATATGCAATGATACTCCCCCAAACCAAAGTGAATGTGTGTTCTTGGTGTTCATGGTCTATAGGGTACTTGAGCAAGTCAAAACAGCGAGCAAACTAGAACTGAGCACTATTAAATAAAGAAAAACAGAGAAAATAACAGAAAAAAGCAAAACAGGGGGCCACGCCGCGGCGTGAACTTGTCCACGCCTCGGCGTGGAGCGCTCTGGTGAGTGTTCCTAATAGGCAGAGACTGGCACGCCGCGGCGTGGAAAATCTCACGCCGCGGCGTGAGAGGTCATCTTCTTGAGTCTCAAGAAGAAACCGCTTCGCTTGAATCGGTGCTCCATTTTGGCCCCTAGCACCTCCAAAACATGTCTAAAAACTTAAAACATAATATGTACAATAAAAGCTTAACAAAAACACAAAATCAAACTATAACTACTTATCTAAACAAACCAAAAACAAAAGCATAAAAACATGAATTAAAACTATTTACAACAACAAAACATAAAAACTTGAACTAGAACTAAGCAAACTCATTGTCAATATTAGCAACACGGAAATAATGAAATATCCCCGGCAACGGCGCCAAAAACTTGTTAGGGTCAAAACGTGTTTGCCCATTTGCTAACCGCAAGTGCACGGGTCGCACAAGTAATAAAATGATGAGTACAGATATCGTTCCCACGAGGATAATTTTATTTCCAATGCTAAGTATTAACCGATAGCTCACCTAATTCTATTCAAGAACATAAAAATGGATAAAAGTAAAGAAAGTAAAGACAAAAAGCAATAAGGATAAATGGTTAGAGTTTAGGGAAATCCTTCTTCACCTTTTACATCAACCAACAACATGCAATCCTCCTCATACACATGAATGCAATGATTAGGTTAGCTTGAGAATCTACATTAGCTAAACGCCTATGTCTAGGTCATCTAACCATGGTGTCATTTGCCTAACTCCCTAAGTGTCCTTGAGAGCTAACACAAAATCCACTCTTTAAGGTCTATTCTCAAACATGTGCTATGCATGGCTAATAGGTATATGTCTATCCCATTAGCGAATCAACTCATCCCGCCATTGGAATAGAATCGAATATGCATCAATCATACATACGATCTCAAACCCAAATCCATATGTCTAGGTTCATTAGATTTTAACAAATCACTTAAATGTTGGCCAAACACTCAAGAGCATTAAGATCAATATGATTGAACAAAAGCAAAGATCCACACAAATTCAGAGAAGAACAAATCATTAATATTAATAAAAGGATCCAAAGTCATCCCTAAATAAAGCTTAGCTATACAATGAACATGAGAACAAATTACAAAATACATGTTCAAGAAATGAGGAAGAGAAAAGAGAAAAGAGAGAAGGAGAAAGCTTATGGATTTCGCCATTGAAGCTCGGATCCTCCTCCAAGAGAAAGAGGGCTCCATCCTTAGCTCTCCAAGCTCCATCTCCACCTCCAATGGAGAGCCCAGCCGCAGTCTCTAACCCTAAACTACCTAAAAACTAAAACCTAAAAGAGAGAAACTGAGAGAGAGAGAAAGGGTGCGTGAAAAGTAGAATAAATAGGCTCAGCTCGTCGACGCGCGCCGCGACGTGCACATTCCCACGCCTTGGCGTGGAGCTCTCTGCCCTATCAGTATTGGGCTGGCTGACACAGCCGCGCCGCGGCGTGAACATTCTTGCGCCGCGGCGTGGAAGACTGGAATGCATCCTTGGCTTCTTTCCTCCAATGCTGGGCCTTGACTTGCATCAATTTGTCTCTTTTGAGCCCTTCCTACATTAGAGAAAGCACCAAATTAAATATAATTGCAAATCTACTTAATCAATCAACATATATGCACAAATTGCTCAAAAGTATAAAGGAAGGTATCCAAATGATATTTAACAAATATGAGCACAAAACCTTCCAAATATGCATAAGAACAAGGACTAAGCATGCCATGAAACACAATTATGGGGCATAAATAACTATATTTTATGGAGTTATCAGCCCACACAACGCAATATAGGAATATCAAGCAACAATGCATCTCAACAACGTATTGAAAACTTAGAGAAACAAGTGGAGACCTTGCAAGATAAGTTAAGTGGATATGATGAGACCAAAGCACAATTGAGTAGCATCTTAAATTTCTTACAAGATAGATTTGATTCTGACTTACCTTTCAACAATGTTTCAAGTTCTTAAGTTTATGTAATTAAATGTAGTGATGATAATAGTCTACTTTTTGAGTAGGATTTGTAGTTAAGTGAAGTTGTAAACATGCAGTGTATGGTTTAAAATAGTTATGATGCTAGTTAGGGTCTACATTTTGAGTAGGATTGGTTAGTGAAGTAGTCAACATGAAGGGTATGGTTTAGTTTTGACAAATATTCAAAACTTTTGTCCAATCTTCTTTTTTAACTAGTGATTTGAATGCTCTACTTGATTCAGATTTTATATTATGTGATTAAACAGGTCTCCATTTGTGATATGATTGGCAAGCAACTATTATTTAAATAAAAAATAAAAAAAATTAGCCATGGTTTAATTGTGGCAAACCAATTTTTTGAATATAAAACTCTTGTTATATTAACCACGGTTTAAGTGTAGCTAAGTATGTTGTAGAATATATTGTTAGTTGAAATTAGCTACAGTTATAACTTAATTAACCACGGTTATAAACCGTAATTAACAAAATGTTGCCATGGTCCCTAAAACCGTGGCTGATTTATTTGTCACGCCTTATTTAGTCACAGTTGTAATAACCGTGGCTAATTTTTATTAACTACGATTTTTAAGATGTTTGCCACGGTTAAAACCGTGGCTAAACACCTTTTTTTAGTGTATTTTATCTTTAGTAGATACATCTAATTACTTCTAATAAGGGAAAAATATAAAATAATAAAATCAAATCAAATCAATTTTTGTTTTAATGAATTCTAAATACAAAATTTGAGTTTTAAATCAACTAAAATCTCATTTTTTTAATAAGTTCCAAATACAAAATTTGATTTTTAAATTAAATCAAATTAGTTAAATCAAAATTAAATCATTTCTAATTTGAATTAATTCTAAATACAACTTAGAGTAAACTCTCAAATTCATCCTTAAAAAATTTAACAGCTAAGATATTAGTTTATGAGAAATGAAAACTCTCAACTTAATCCCTAAGAATCTCAAGTGTCTATCAATTTAATAAAGACTAATGTGTTCAACAAATTAATCTATGAAAAAGACTAATTTAACCGATATTTAAGATTTTTAAAGACCAAATTAAAAGTTTTTATTTATTGAGATTAATGTGTTAATTGTTAAATTATTTAAAGAACAATTTGGGAGTTTATTCTACCCTTTGAAAGATCTGCAATCATCTTTGTTTTTTTTTTTGTTCTTTGACAAGGCAACCATCTGATTTAATAAGAACTCTGTCGCGTAAAAACGACATCGTCTTGTGCCTCTTCCCGTATGCGGAAAGACTTTAGTGGTCAGGATAGGATAAGAACGAATATGATAAGAGAGCAGTATAGGATAGAATATAAGCAGGATAAGCTATTATCCTATCTGATGTTTGATGTCCACCAGATAACCAACAGGATAGTATTATGTTATTCTGCACATGAACAAATTGATACCAAAAAAAGAACCCTAACCCCAAAAAAATCCCCAAATTTGATACCCAAAAAAAGGAACCCTAACCCCAAAAAAATTCTCAATTTTGATACCAAAAAACGAAAGAGACGAAGGAAAATGAAGTAAAGAATGTCTACCTGGTGATTTAAGAAGGAAACGAAGGAGAATGACCACATGAAGAGACAAAGAAGATGAGCACAGGTATGGAGAGGGGGGTGGCAAACACAAGTATAGAGCGGGAGGTGGCGAACACAGACGAAAAAGACGAAGAACCAAAGAAAAAACATATGGAGAGAGAGAGGTGACGTTTCTGTTCATAATAGAAGCTTAGAGTAATAAAAAAAATTAATATCATATCCTACTTACTTTTAACCCAACCTCATTCCTAAATAAAATTTTAATTAATAAATAAAATAAGATAAACTAAAAAAATAATCATATCTTATCTTATTAATTTACCAAATTATAAATAAAAATAGAATATAATAACTTATCATATGCTACCTCCACTGTCATGCAACAAACGAGCCCTAAAGCGACACTTGCATTGCAATATTGCATTGCTTGCAATCTTGCATCGTCCAATCGAATCCTATACGAAATTGACATAGCAGATCGAAATATAATACTTTTGCGGAATGAACAAGAATCTCATTGAGCAGTGAGCCACTGAGTAGTTTGCTCCCACAAACTGATCTGAACATTCGTACTTCAATCTCCGCAAACCTCTCTCATCGGAATCCGAAAAGGAAAAAAGAAAGAAAGAAATGGACGACAAAACACAGTCCGTGAACAAGAAGAACGACGACGAGGAATTTGCACAACAACAAGAACCCAAACCGCCGGCCACCGGCGGTGGCGGCGGAGATTGGGGTGGCTGGGGCTTTTCTCCTCTCTCCTTTCTCTCGGATCTTCAGAAGGCAGCCGCTGTCGCCGCCGAAGAGATCTCGCGCAATGTACGTTTCCAAACGAAATGCCTTTTATTTTAATTATTCTTTTTGCGTTCCAATGCATTCATTTCAATCTGTGAATTATTTTTTGATTCGTGGTCACAGAACAGTTCAGATTCAGTATCTATTATGTGCTATAAATGTGTTTTTTAAATTGTTTTTGTATTATTTTTTTTTGTACTTATTATGGAATTGGGGTTATGAGGTTTCTATAATATGTTGCTTTAATTGTTTTTGGTCATAAAGTTTTTCTTTTTCTTTTTTTAATTTTTGTTACTGATTTAGCTGATACTAGATTCCGTTGGTGTCGAATTCTCAATATAGGGTTTTATAGCATGTAAGTTGTTTCGAGGAACACTATATATAAGGGTTATGCTTGGTAGGAATTAAAAAGGGCATGTGGGAATTGAAGAAGTGGGAAAAATGGCAATGTCTTTGGGAATTGGGTAAAATATAATAACAACAACCACCAAAGCCTTTTTAAGTCCTTTTTCTTGGTCAGCTACATGGATCAAATACACCATTATGTTCGGTCAAAAACCAAGTCTTCAGAAATGCAATTTAGATCTAAGTCCTTTTGAATGGTTTCACTTGATAGAGTTTTTCTTGATCTTTCTCTATCTCTAATTATATGTATAATTAATTGCCAATTAATGGTACTTTCGAAATGCAGGCTGCTGCAGTTGCGCAGACAGCATCAAAGAGCATTGCGGAGTTGCAAAACAGTGCTGAAGATTTGGAATCTTCCAAAGAGGAGGAAGGGGCTGAAGGATCTGCATCTGAAAGGGAAAGTGAAGATGAGGGTGGCAAACTGCGAAAATCTGCTCTGGATAGATTGGAGAAAGCTAGTGAAGATTCAATACTTAGCCAGGCAAGCATAAAAGGATAATTTCGGGGGATTAATTTGTGATTTAGATGTTAGATCTTTATTGTGTTTCCAAACTTTCCATATAAGAGCGATTGAGCATCTTTGTCTACATATATTATGTCAGTTCATTCTCATGTCTTTGCTATGAATTAGCAAATATGTAAATTTCCTGTTCACAATCCCTTCTGCTTATCTTTTACATTGATATCTTTTCTGCTGAGTGATGATTGAAACTAGTGGTTAATTGAGCTTCTAGTCTGTGCTTTTTATAGGTCTCGCCTCCAAAATGTTTGGTTTTGTCTCATAATTCTCTTGACTAATTGTATTCAACATTGTTTTAGAAAGAGAATTAATGGTTTAATGTCGTTACGCAATTGTATTAGGGAAAAATAATAATTCTGTATTTGTAGATGCGATTTTTACGCATTTACTAGTCTGTATTTTATGCGTGAAGCACTTATACTTGAGCTCCTTAATGTGGGCAGGGTTTGAAGGTTTTTGATCATTCTGTGGAGAATTTTGCTTCTGGAGCATGGAATGCTTTAGGAAGTGCTTGGAGAGGAGGCTCTGATTTGGTTCACAGGTTTGATTCATTGCCCTTTTTTGTTACTTTAATCCACATGGGGGTTGCACTGTTAGTCTAGTCATTGATCATCTTCCTGATGGAGATTTCTAGATATGTTGATGGAAAGAAACATCTATGGTAGTCGAAAGTGTGTAACTAGTGTATTGTGCAATTCTTGAAGGAGAATTACATGGACCAACATGTGCTTCACTTTAGAAAAAAGGCCTATAAACCACTGCCGTGGTTAATTAACTGGTCCTCTTCTGTACATAAATATTACAGTTTTATCATGAATTCTAATTCTTCCAATATTTTAGTGCAGCTCGTATGTGAGTGTTCAGGATTAGAGTACTATGGATTAATGAATTTTAACATATTCTTTTCTGTCTTTCTATGCTTATGGATAAACTGACATCTATGCTTTGGTTGAGGGTTGCGCGGTATCTTATGATTTGATGTGTACGGATTTACTCTGTGTAGTTTGGGTTATTGCACTCCTGCAGTTTTCTTCAAAGCCATCTTACAAAGCCAACAAATTCTAAGCTTGATGCTAAATGTGGTTGGTAAGCTTTTTTTTTTGGATAAAAGAAGACATTTTATTAGAGAAGAGTACAAAAGCAAATGATAAGAAATCCTCCTAGAAGTAACCAAAAACAAGAAGTTGTTGGTTGGGTTAGCCATTGATTAGTGTTACTTACACTTGATTAAAAAATTAGGATTTGTTTGCATTGATTTATACTTGCTGCTCTGCACCTGTTACATCGTTGGCATGTGGCTCCAAAGGTACTCGGTTACTTTGTTTAACCATCTCCCTCCTGCTGTCCTCAGGTGCTTATTCTTTGTACTTAATATATATAGAAGGAAACGGCCTCTGTAAGTCATGACTTAGGGTGTGTTTGGGATAGCTGTAAAAATTTGATTATGCTTAGTAATCGATTATTGTATAAAAGCTTTTTGTTATAATCGATTATAATTGATTCATTTTCATGTTTGGATGCATTAGCTGTAAAGTGATTTTAAGTTAATCTAATTCGTTTGGATGATATAAAAAAGAATCGCTTTTATGCATTAAATTACTAAAATAGGTATAAAATGATTAAAAAAATTATTTGATTGAGGACAAAATGGTATTTACATATCAAAATGTAAGGAATAATCTATAAGCTAAAATCATAAGCTTCAATCTTCAGCATTATAAAAATCAGCTTTAAAAAGCTTTTATTTTACATTGAATTTCGTGTAAAAGCTGAAGCTAATTTTACCAAACATGATTAAACACTGTTACAACAGCTTTTTTCCCAAAAAAAGCTAATCAAAAGTCATACCAAACATGCACTTAGACCGTTCCCTGGTTATAGATTGGCTGTGCTGCATAGTCACAGATAAAGGAGTAGGGAATACTCGAAGATAACCCATACTGGTGCATCTGTTGCACCTAGTACTGTGGGAGTCTAGGATACAGGTTAAGATATATGTTGAATTAATTATTAAAAATATTTTTATATATTAATATATTAATCTATATATAAATATTGTTCAAGTAAAATTTAATTTTTCATTCATACTCCAACTACCCAAGGATGGTTTTGACATGATAGAAATGAAATTTCAAAATCAGAAAATATATATTATCTCAAAATCAAATTCAAACTGATGCTAAGAACCTAGTTGAGTGGGGATGCTTAAAATTGAGTCTTCTGTTTTACATATTGACCCATTGTGACACCAAAACTGAGATACAATGCATTCGTTTGGTGGAACAATTAATCCATTCTGGTTACAAAATGTTACAATAAATGCCTCACTGGCCCTATTTTGGCAAGACACAGAAGTCTATATATTTATTAACAAAAATACTACTTGGTGAAATTACTTAACTTATTCATACAGATTACAGAAAACATTTCACCGAGTCAAAGTGAACAGGTGCAATTTCAATTTTAATTACAATATGCCATTCTTGTCCTTGTGCCATATTTTGGTTGTACATGAGTTCATTGTTGTAAAATAGTGGGCTATCGCAACCACAATAGTATAGCGTTTATCGGTGCGCTAACTCTTGTGCTTCGCTACATGCTTAGTGAGGCATTTTGAAATAGTGTGTGGATACTGCAGCTATCTGCGCTATTGCTATGGTGAAATAACCTTTGCATTGCAAAGCGAAAAATGACGCAACCCATCCAATATTTGTGTCATGTCTTCCCTAAATAAAAACAAGAATGCCCAAACTCCCCTCATCTTCTTTCATTGGCTGTGTCTGTGTTTATTTGTTGGCTTTGGGTTTTGCTGGTAGAGGCTTGTTGTCCTCCATTCAGGTGAAATGTAAACCCACACCTGCTTGCTATCTTCTCTTCTCTGTTCTGATTTCTCTTCTTTTCTCTCGGTTCCTTCTCTTGTCAGGTTCTGATTCCTCCTTTTCTCTTGGTTGGGTAATTTGGGTTTCATTTTGAATGTGCCTTGGCTGTGTCTTCTTTGACCGATACTTCTTTCTGCATCCCTGTTCTGGGTATACTGCTTTCTTTTTGGGTTTTACTGTGTGCTTCTCTGTTAATGTGCCACGACCAGGTTGGATATTCTTCCTAGATGTTTTTAGAATTTGGATATGGTTTTCTTTCTGTTATTATGCTAAGAGACCGAAGACATGTTCATTTTCCTGTAATGCAGTGACCACTTTTCATGAGTTATATTTTAAATGTGAGTTTGATTTTTTTTTTTATGTATATTTACAACAACCAAGTCTTTTCTCACTAGGTGAGGTCGGCTACATAGATCAAACGACGCCATTGTAACTTATCATAAACTAAGTATTTAGAAATGTCATTCAAAATCTAAATCTTTTTTAATCGTTTCACCTATAGTCTTTCTTGGTCTCCCTCTACCTCTAGCTATTGGGCTATCTTCCACCGGATTTACTCTCTTTACAAGAGCTTCTAAGAGTCTTCTCCTTACATGTCCAAATCATTTAAGGTGAGATTCTCCTATCTTTTCCACAATAGGTGTTACTCCTATTTTCTTTCTAATGCATTCATTTATAATTCTATCTTGTCTTGTATGGCCACACATCCATCGCAATATCCTCGTTTCTGTAACACTGATCTTATGCTCTTATTGGCCTTTTACCGTCCAACATTCAGTACCATATAATATCACGGGCCTTATAGCTGTGCGATAAAATTTATCTTTAAGCTTGAGAAATACTTTTCTATCACAAATAATTCCTGAAGCACCCTTCCATTTCATCCATCCAGCTTGGATCTTATGGTTTACATCTCTCTATCTCTCTATCATTTTGTATAATAGATCCAAGATACCTAAACCGTGTAACTTGTGGTATGGTATGGTCTTCAATTTTCACCATTAAGCTAGTATTAGCACGCTTCTTACTAAACTTACATTCTAAATACTCCGTCTTACTCCTACTTAGACGTCATATTCTTCCAAAGCTCCTCTCCATAGTTTTAGCTTCCCATTTGTTTTCTCTCTTGACTTTCCAACTAAGACTATATCATCTTCAAAAAGCATGCATTGTGGTACTGGCTCTTGGATATGCGCAATAAGCACATTCAAGACCAAGGTAAGAAGATATGGACTTAAAGTTGACCCTTGGTGCAGTCCTATAGTTATAGGGAAATCTTCTGTGACCCCATCCTGTGTTCTCACACTAGTTTTAGCCCCATCATACATATCTTGGATTGCTTGAATATAAACGATACGAACTCCTTTTTTCTTCAAAGTCTTCCACAAGACCTCTCTCGATACCCAATCATAGGTTTTTTCCAGATCAATGAAAACCATGTATAAGTCTTTTTTCTTCCTCCGATACCTCTCTATCAATCTTCGTAGAAGATAGATTGCTTCCACAGTTGACCTCTTAGGCATAAAACCAAATTGGTTCTTTGAAATATGAGTCTCTTGTTGTAATTTTCGTTCAATTACTCTTACCCATAACTTCATGGTATGACTCATGAGCTTAATCTCTCTGTAATTTGCACAGTTTTGTATATCTCTCTTGTTCTTATAAATAGGGATTAAAGTGCTTTTCATATATTCATTTGACATTTTCTTAAACCTTATTATCTCGTTAAACAGTTTTGTGAACCAGCTTATACCTTTCTCTCCTAGGCATTTCCATACCTTAATAGGTATACTATCCGGTCCGACTGTTTTTCCATTATCCATCCTCTTCAATGCTTCTTTTACCTCAAACTCCTGAATTCTACGATAAAAGGTTTTATTTTAGTCCTCTTCTCTAATGTTTAAAATGTCCGAGTCTCCTAAAGTCCCATGTCCCTCATTAAATAACTTGTGAAAATATCCCTTCCATCGATCCTTGATGTCTTGTTTCGTAACTAAGACTTTACCCTCTTTATCCTTAATGCATTTCACTTGATCCAAGTCTCTTGTCTTCCTTTCCCTACTTTTAGCAAGCCTGTAAATATTCCTTTCTCGGTCTTTGGTGTCCAAAGATTGATATAATCCGTCGAACGCTTTAGCTTTTATCTCGCTCACCGCCTTCTTAGTATCTTTATTTGTTGCCTTATATTTTTCTCAATTTTCATCGTTTTTACACACGTGCCAAGCTTTATAACATTTCCTTTTAACCTTAACCTTATCTTGTACACTTGTGTCCCACTATCAAGATTCTTTATCCTTGGGTTCAAAGCCTCTTGATTCATTGAGTGTCTCTTTTGCTACCTTCCTAATCCCTTTGGCCATCTCGTCCCACATATCATTAGCACTCCCTGTACCTCCCAAATCTCTTCCTCCATAATCCTCCTCTGAAAGAGCATTTTTTCTTCCTCCCTTTAGCTGCCACCGTTTGACCTTTGGGACTCTGTCTCGATAATTTTAACCCGTACATTCATGATCAAAACCCTGTGTTAGGTAGTCAAGCTCTCTCCAGGGATGACTTTGCAATCCATGTAAACCTTTCTATCAGATTTTCTTATTAGAAAAAAATCAATTTGAGAGTAAGAACCCCCACTTCTGTATGTGATAAGATGCTCTTCTCGCTTCTTAAAATAAGTGTTAGCTATTGTGAAATCAAACGCAATCAAAAAATCTAGAATCGCTTTGCTCTCTGCATTAGCTATTCCTAGACCATAACCTCCATGCAAACCTTCATATCCCCTAGATTCGCTCCCTACATGACCATTTAGGTCCCTTCCTAGAAAATTTTCTCTCCTAATGGTATTCCTTGAATTAAACCTTCTAAATCCTCCCAAAATTTTATCTTGTAGTGCTCGTCTAACCCTACTTGGGGTGCATACGCACTGATAACATTAAAAGTCTCCTATTCCACAACAAACTTCAATGCTATGATCCTATCTCCGAGCCTTCTTACATCACAACATTATTCTTCCAATTCTTATCTACTATTATGCCTACCCCATTTCTAGATTTTACCTTGCCCGGTGTACCAAAGCTTAAAACCCGAAGTGTCGAGTTCCTTTGTCTTTTCTCCAACCTACTTAGTTTCTTGTAGGCACATAAAATTAATCATCCTCCTAATCATGGTGTCAACTATTTCCATTGATTTACATGTAAGTGTTCCTATATTTCAAGTTTCAAAACGCATCCTACTCTTGTGAACTAGTTTCTTTACCCACACTTGTTCACGAGAATGTGGGAACCCTTACTTATTTTTCACTACACCCAGGCGGCGATGCAGCGACTCTTGCTCATTTGACATTGTACTCGAGCCATACAGCGCATTGCTTAGGGGCAACGACCTAGCATTAACACAATCACATCATTTATCCATGTCATAAAGATTCGACAACGTTTGACGTTGGTTGTCGACTGCCTAACACAATCCTCTTCTTTTATCCAGGCTTGGGACCGGCTATGTAAGGATTTGTAACAAAGCTCAGCATAGGCAGAGTTTCTATGTAATATTTATTTTTAAAAAAATGTTTTTTTTTTATGGATATTATGTATTTTATTTGCATATTGTCATTTTGAAATGAGTGATAATAAATATATCATATTTTCTATATAATATGAGCCAATTTTCAAATGCCTTTACTACAATATGCACTATTCTCTTATAACAACCATACACAAGCTTGTAACTATCCTTACCTGAAAATTGATGATGCTTATCTTTTAAGTAAGAACATGAAGAATAATGTAATGTGTACATGTTACATTTTTGCCACACTAGAGTCATAGTAGTACCAACCACATATATATGCATATGTAACCGGTCGACATACCTGCTTAATAAACTATATATGATGGAATTCTTTTTAGATAATTCACTGTTCCTCAAATTTCTGGTGTAGTTATGTCTGTTTTATTATAGCATAAAACTACTAGAAAGTCTATTTCCTTCACTGCCTTTAGTTGTTTACTTGTTTCAAATATGTATATTTCCCTTCTCCTGTTTCTGCCTTTCTTATTGTTTTATATTTAGTTTATGGATCTGAAACAATTTGGTTGACTGAGAAAAGCTTATCATATTTTATTTGAAGTCATGGCCTTTCTCTGCTTTCTTGCATTTTGTTCTGAGTATCTGTTGATATCCAACAGAAACCATGTATTGCCTTTTCTTTTCCGTGTAAGTCACTGAACTAGGCTTAATCTTAAATACTTCAATAACGTCGTAAGGAGCATGGTTGCTTCCTATTATACAACTTAATTTTGTTTTTAACAGCTATTAACCTGATTAATGTCTTTGTGTTCTTTAGGCTCGAGAATTCAGCTTCAAACCTTTCAGGATCTGTACAGCATGATGGGCCAGGAGCTGCGGGCTCTAATGCACCTTCCATATTAGAGGTTTGCAAAACTCGTCATTCTTCATACGATATTCATTATCAATAGTCACATACTTACATGCTTATTTCTGCTCATTGTGTTACAGACTGGAAAAGCTTTTACTGCAAAGGGAATGCAAGTGCTTGAATATGTGGGTAAGGAGACGATGGACCTATTAATCAGTGAAACTGGAATTGAGGTTGAGAAGGCTAATAAAGAAGGTGAAGAACAAAAAGATGAGGATCAATTATTAGAGGAAGTGACATTTGATCGATGCTTTTACATTTATGGAGGTCCAGAGCAGTTGGAGGTAACCTTATCATGATATAAAATTGCAGCAGTTTTGAATTTTGATTTTAACAATTCATTTCATATGCAATACTCAGGAACTGGAGGCTTTGTCTAGTCATTATGCCCTGTTATTTAACCGAAGAAAAGCAAAGTTACCAGCAGAGCAAAAATCTGTGTATGATGGGAAGCTTAAAGAGGTCCAACAAATTTTTGATTTGAGTTCTGAAATTGATGGAAGCATTACTGATTCAAACAAAGGAAAGACAATAAAGAGAGGAAATGAGGGAAACAGTGATGAGATGAAGAATTTACATGATTCAAGTGTAAGCAAGGCTGCTGAAATGGCTGCAGGGTAATTTGACTAGTCCCATGTGTTATTTTTGTTTTATTCACCTACCATTGTTGCCATAAATCCGAGAGTTAAAATGGTCCATTTCTGATGTGCTAAATATTGCAGTTCTATCTGCAAGGGTGTGGAACTACGAGTTTAAAAAATCTTTACAATGTATAGCTAATTTGAATGTTTGGATACAGGATAACATAGAAAATGTACTTACGGTCATAGGATTAATAAAAGCAAGCCAAGAAACTTCTATAACTTATTGATGTGTTTGTCTATCAATTTACTAGAAGTATTCTTTTCTTACGCCTCCCACTTTGTGATCTTGGTCACAAGTGCAGCTCTGGTCATTACATAAGTATGCTTACCATTTGCCCGTATAGAATGAGGAGCTTACCATTTGCCCCTATAGAATGAGGAAGCCCTCTTTGATGCCGTATGTGATGCTTCCTATTTCATTTTGCAGTTTCACAAACGCCTTGGCTGGACTAGCTGTTAATGATATAATTCAGAGAACTGCTGGAAGATTAGAATCACTTCATTCTGAGGGAGTTCATGTATGAGAAAGTATTCTGGAATTTGCTGGCAAAATTTGAACCATTTTTATTATTTATAAAGTTCCTTCTTTCTTTTTATCATGTGAGGTTTGTTGTAAAAGTGACTAAAAAAATGCTGCTATTATTTTATTTTATTTTATTTCTTTTTTCCCCCTTTGCAGAGACTATCTGAAATGTGCTGTTTTGCGGTGACTCAACTTCTGATGTTTGGCAAATCTATCATTTCTTGTGCCAACAAAACTGAGGATGAAGAAGCTGATGAGGATAAGGTGAACATAGAGTGGCCTGAAGATGTTTCTGCTAAAGCTAAGATTGTAAGAATAAATGCCCAAACAATGATAGGATATGTGGAAGCAGTTTCCAACAGTTTTATTACAGGTTGGTTGACTGCCGCTTCCATCCTTGATTGTAATCATATTAGAAGTAATTGAATTATATACCAGGGGTTGCTTAAGTAGCAATTACTGAGCATGCTTATCATTTCACTTTTTTGTGCATTTGTCAGGCATATCTGATGTAACTGAGGCCTATCAAGCTGCCATTAAAGGTGTTACAGCTGAGTCTCACAGAGTTGTTCCCCAGACTTTAGTCCAGGAAAAAGCCAGTGCCTTCTCTGAACACCTTCGAGCTGATCAAACCACTGCGATAAGCAAAATCCAGGACGGGATGCAATTTTTAGCATACGTTATCCTTTCAACTTCCATGAGTGCTGCTTGAACACGCATGTTTCTATTTGTAAATAGTCAAGAGTTTAATTCGAGAAATGATACCACTCAACTATGCTTAATTTACTACGACCCAACATTGATAATTGACAGTTACTCGGTTCACTGTTAGTCTTGTATTTGTACTTGGGCAAATGTGTCCTGTTAAATTGATTCATGCAGCCTTTTTTAATTCTTTAATTTATCACTTCACTCATTCATGTGAAGAGATTTTAGATATGCATAACCACTTAATATAAGTTTAGTTATGTGAGTTATTATTATTTAATTATATATTAACTATCATATGCAGTAGTTAAAGTTGGAAACAATTGATGAGTTACATAATTGATGTGGTCATTTGTTTGTTTTCTTTGTTTTTACTTGAGTCTGTGATCGCACGAGATAATAAAGTAATATTAAAAGCAAAATATTATGAAATAATATAAATATAATAATAAAACGAAACATAATAATTTCATTAAAACGTCTTTTTTAAATAATAATAATATATTAAATAGTAAATAAATGATAAATTTATTATGCAAAAAAATAACTTTTAAATTCAATTTCAAATGAAAATAAAAAAAAATACAAAAAATAATAATAATTTTTAAAAAATTTATATATCACACTTGAATTAAAAGTATATGATTTTAATTTAAATATAACATGATATCAATCTAGAAAAAATTGAAGAGCAATTTTCTATAGAAATCTAAAAAAGAAACATTACCAACTTTATTCACTAAGACATTAATAATATTTACAAGAAAATAAATTGTTAGTAGAGGAAGCTACTAATGTGAATTTAATAACACGTATGCTTCAAGGGTCTCTTAAATAAGCAGAGCATATGTTTGTTAAGTTAATATAATACTTCTTATTCATCATCATCTAATTCTAACACTTGTGACATTTGTAAGATAATACCTAATTTCATTTAAAATTAAAGAGAGTCAATCCTTTGCTTAAGCCTCCCCTTAGTGTTTCATATTTAATATTAGATAAGTTATTAGCATTATAGACAAATAAATAATATTTCATACTTTTGTATTGATTGTGAGTAACTTTTAGGGTTGAGCAATTTATGATTAAAAAAATCTTCCATTTTTTTTATAGAATATTCCTTACTATTAGTTTGTTAACATTGTTAATTGTGTCTGATTTATTTAAATTTTATCTCATTTAAAATAAAATTGATTCTAATTAATAACTTTAAATTTATTTAAGTTAAACTAACAATTAATTTAAATAACAATTGTAATATTTAAATGACTCATAATATGTTAATTAATGTCTAATACATTAATTATGGGTACAGATATTCAAAAGTTTTATTTAGGCTCATGAATATTAAAGTAAGGAAAATTAAATTTATTTCTATAAAAATATGCTAATAAATATTTAAATTTTGAATTTATTGTATTAATTTATTATAATAATTACACTTAATAATTTAGTTTCTAACAATTTCTCTAGCTCATGACTAATGAGCTTCAAGATGGAATTTTTGGCAACAAAAAAAAATTTATCTATCAATTAGAAATAATGATCATTATTGCTCCTTAATGTATTAAGTTTTTTTTGTGCCTTTCCGTTAGCATATTCTTCTTAGGATTTTTATTTAATTTGGCAAATAAATTATAATTGAACTTTTCAATAATAGTTTAACACTCTTTAATTTTATTATTATAGGAGTTATATTTAAAAATATTTGATTGACATGTGTTATTCATTTAAATTTTACCTCAATTAAAATCAAATTCATTCTAATTAATAATGAGTAAAATTTATTTTAAATTAACCAACAACCAATTAAAATAATAATTATAATAGGTAAATTGCACATAATATGTTTATTAATGCCTAATATGTTAATTATGAAGACGAGTAATCCAAAGTCTTATTTGAGCTCATCAATATTAAAGTAATAAAAATTAAATTTATTTTTATGAAAACATGCTAATATATATTTAAAATTTGAATTTATTACATTAATTTATTACAATAATTACACTCGATAATTTATCATCTAGTAATTTCTCTAACAATTTAGTTTTTAACAATTTATCTAGCACATCATTAATGAGCTTTAGGAAGAAAATATTAGTACCAAAAAAAATTTCTATAGCAATTAGCAATAATGACCATTATTGCTCCTTAAATCATTAAGTTTTTTTGTTTTTTTAGTTTTTCAATTACACTATTACACCATAAGTTAAACTACTCCTTTTTTTAGATGTACACTTGTTAGTCATGACAATTATCACCCAAGAGGGTGGTGAATTAAGTGATTACAAATTGTTAAAGCAACTTTAAAAAATGATGCATTTTGATATTTTTAATCAATACATACAGCGGAATAAGTCTAACAAAGATTCAATTATTACAGATTACTCAAATACAACTTGAGATATAGGATAAATCAAGCAAATAAGCTAGATATCAAGTTCAACTCAAACATATATAATAAAAACACAAATGTAAAGAGATAGAGTTGAGAAAAGCAAATACAAGAATTTATCCTGGTTCAACCACACCATGTGACCTACGTCCAGTCCTCAAGTGAACCACCTGAGATTTTTCATTATATCATCAAGCTTCAACAGGCGCTTAATGACTACAAATTGGAGCACTCAACACACCTTGGGATACCTCACCCTTTGTGCTTGAGCCTCTACTTTCAAGGGATACCTTGTAATATCCTAATGCTAGTATCTCAGTATACACGACATACAAGGAGATGCTTAGCATTACAATATCACTATATAAATACTAAACATATACTTACATCCATAATGTTCGTTGGAAACACTATAAAGAGCCATATGAAATGCGAAAATACAATATTTATACCATAATGCATCAAAGTACATATACATCATTAGCCTTAGCAAAGGCTTAAAGTAATACATAAGTCTATTCATTTCAAAAGGAATACTAATAAGTACAATAATTTGAAACATAATACATAATCTAATCTAATCTTTTGCCTCTTTCTTCTTCTTACCCTTGGAAGAAGATTCACCTGGAATTACATGATACACAGCGAGGTGAGAAACTACAATCTCAGTATAAGTAATCAAAACCAGCATACATAACATAATAAATATAATCTTTACACATGCTAAGTAAGATATGTTTAAAGCATCTACAAGGTCTAATTATAGCAATTAGTTAAACCAAGATAACATACATTTCATACATACATACTTAGTCCAACTTAGAACCAAGATGTTAAGCTTAGGAATTACTGGTTTCATGTGTTATATTATAGCAAGTAGAGGTATCTCTTCACACTACACATATCCTAGAACATGAGAAGTTTAGTCTAAATCTTGATTTCGAAGAACCTTATGGACCCCTACTTATCTCTTCTGGCCTTGACACTATCGAATTATTAGGGTTATGTCCTTCCTCCATTGAGTCTATCAGACACCCTTTCGATTTCTCTTGGCCTTCATGAATGCTGTCAAAGGATATTCACAAAAATAACACTACCAATTATCCTTATCATACATATATCTAAGCACCAACTCATCATTCCTTACTCTCAAGTGACATACTTTACCACAAAGGTGGTCTACGGTGCTAGATATTTACCTAAGGCAAACCATAACTCTTGAATGCTCAAAGGTTTAAACTTTTTCATGCTTGTTAGGTAATAGTTTCTCTCTTGAAAATATCCCTATTTTTGCCTTAACACTCCTTAGGAAGCATACATAAAAAATTCCAACTAGTCAAGGACTTCAAAACATAAAAAATAACTTTTTGTTGAATTATGTAATAGGCGCCTAAGCGCCCTCTCCTTGAGCGTCTAGGCACTCACTAGGCAGAGAGCAACTCTATGTTACCTCGCGTCACGTGCCTAAGTGCTCTGGACTGAGCGTCTAAGCGCTCTACTCCCTGATACACGAACATCCATCTCTGGCACATGAGCACCTAAGCGCTCAGTGTAGGGCGTTTGGGCGCTCCCTGTATGATAGAAAATTTGCACAATTTTGCAGAGTTGTGCCACTGTTCCATTGGAAATTTTCATGGTTTTTGGACATCCCAAATTAGTTTCTAAGTGATCCTAAGTCTCCAATCAATTCTTAAACACATAGGAATCATCAATCACAAACTTAAACCTCTTAATTTGGATTAAAACACCAAAATCACCTATAGGGTGACCTAACTCCTCTTTTGTGAATCTAAGACCCAAATGAGATATTCAAAGCCTTTAACTTCAATTTATGCTATGAACAAGTCATAAATGATCAAAGAAACTCAATCATACAATTAAAACTCATTAAACACCTCAAGAACACAAAATGACCTATTGAGCACCAAAGTGCATCAATGGTGAAAAAGGTGAAAAGTAGTGAAGATGAACTTAAAAACCCTACCTTTGGAGCTGTGTTGATGAATCAAACTTAGTTGGATCCCCAAGCCTTGACTTTTACCCTTGGCTTTCCTCTTTCTCTCTTCCTTTTGCTTGGTCTTTCTTTCCTCTTCTTTCTCTTCTCTCATGGTTTCTGCTTCTGATTTGAAGCTAAAAACAACCGTGAATGAGGTATATAAAGAGGGTCTAAAAGACTCATATGACCCTCAGGCCAAAACTGATAAAATCTCAATTTGCTAAAAACACTCAGATTTAGCTAAATCTAAATTTTTAACTTCTAACAACTTTAAAATAAATACTGAGATTCATATAAAAAGTAGTTTCAACACTATCTGATATTTTCATATCTGCTACTAGTCAAACCAATTATAATTAGACAATCAGTATGCCTAAAAATGCCAAACTAGCTCAGCTTACCTTGAAACTTTAACTGTAATTTATTCTTCATATTTGTGACCTAGAAATAAATTATCCATATTTATTTCCCTCTCCTAAGCAATTTATGCTATCATCTGAGTCATTTTAAGTTACTTTTTACAGTCCGGGTTGTAACTAAATTCCTAAACTAACTCAGATTGTCACAAAATTAAACATACATGCTAAATAAGCCATATGCTACCTTTTGAACACATAAACAAGTCTAACATAACATTTAGGGTATTATATTTCTCCCATCCTTTTTAAAAATTTGACCCCAAAATTGCTCACCTGAGAGGAACAAATCTAGGTAGTCCTGCTGCATGTTGGACTCTAACTCCCAAGTAGCCTCCTCGGTGTCATTACCTCCCCATATAACCTTCACTAGAGGAATTTGCTTACCTCTAAGCTGTTTGACCCCCCTGTCCACGATCCTTACCGGATGTATACTATAGGACAAATTATTTCTTAACTGTACAAATTCATAGTCTATGATATGCAGTAGATTTGGATTATACTTTCTCAATTGAGATACATGAAAAACTTCATGAAAGTTAGACAAACTAGGAGGAAGAACTATCTGGTAAGTTACAAGTCCAACTTTCTTTAGAACTTGGTAGGGACCAAGAAAACGAGGGTTTAACTTTCGGGTTTTCAAAGCTCTACCAATCCCTGTTGGAGGAGTAACTCTTAAGAATACATGATCTCCCTTACTAAACTCAAGAGATCTCATTCTTTTGTCAGTATAACTCTTTTCTCGACTCTGAGTAGTAACTAACCTATCCTTAATCTTCTTGATTTGCTCTGTGGTCTACTGGACTAACTCTGGACCTAGGATGGTTCTCTCACCTACTTCATACTAACATAGAGGTGATCTGCATTTTCTTCCATACAAAGCCTCATAAGATGTCATACCTAGGCTGGAATGATAACTATTATTATAAGCAAACTCCGTTAACGGTAAGAAGTGGTCCCAACTACCCTGTTGTTCTAAAACACATGCTCTAAGCATATCTTCAAGGGTTTGGATAGTCCTCTCCGTTTGCCCATCTGTTTGCGAGTGATAAGTTATTCTAAGGCTTAACTTAGTCCCAAAAGCCTCCTGCAAGGCTCCCTAAAATCTAGATGTCAATTTAGGATCTCTATCTGAAACTATACTTACGGGAACTCCATGCAGTCTAACTATTTCCTTTAGATATAGTTGAGTTAATTTCTCTAGAGGATAACTGGCTTTCATTGGCAGAAAGTGGACAGATTTGGTTAATCTATCCACTATAACCCAAACAACATCAAAACCTTGTTGAGTTTTGGTTAGACCCGTTACAAAGTCCATAGAAATCTTCTCCCATTTCCACTCTGGGATTCCTAAAGATTGTAAAGGTCCTGTTGGCTTCTGGTGTTCAATCTTCACCTTTTGACAAACTAAACGCCTTGCGACATACTCTGCTATGTCTCTTTTCATTTAAGACCACCAAAACATCTTTTTCAAATTTGGGTACATCTTAGTGGTTCCGGGATGGATGGTATACTTACTATTATGAGCTTCTTTTAGAATCCTATTTTGACCTCTTACCCTCTTAGAACACAAAGCCTATCTTTAAACTTTATTATTCCATCATTAGTCATATCAAAATCCTCTAAGGTTCCTAAAAAGATTTGTTCACTAATATCCATTAGAGCTTCATCCTCCTTTTGAGCTTCTAAAATCTGAGCCCTTAGGTCATTTATTATGTCCACTCTACTTATAAAGAGACTCTGTAGCATCACAGTCACCACTAAACTCAAATCTCTGAAACTCTTGAGAAGTTCACTCTCTTGGATCATCATTCGAGACACATGTAGGGATTTCCTACTTAGTGCATTATCCACTACATTGGCCTTACCCGGATGATACTTTAACTCAAAGTCATAATCTTTTAAGAATTCCATCCATTTTCTCTACCTCATGTTTAGCTCTTTATGATCAAATAAGTACTTTAAACTCTTATGATTACTAAACACCTCAAACTGGACTCCGTAGAGATAATGCCTCAAAATCTTTAAGGCTATAGCTGCTAACTCCAAATCATGCGTAGGGTAGTTTTCCTCATGTGGCCTTAACTGCCTTGATGCATAGGCTACTACTCTCCTATTCTGCATCAGAACACACCCTAGTCACATCTTTGAAGCATCACAAAAGACCTCAAAGTCCTCATGGGGATCTGGAATTACTAATACTGGCGTAGTAATCAACCTCTTCTTTAACTCTTGGAAGCTATTCTCACAGTCTTGAGTCTACTCAAAAGTACTATCCTTTTTAGTCAACCTAGTCAAAAGTAGCACTAACTGAGAAAAACTCTTGATGAACCTTCTATAGCACCCAGCTAGGCCTATAAAGCTCTCGATCTCTATCACATTGGTGGGTCTTTCCTACTGCAACACTATTTCCACCTTGCTAGGGTCCACTGCAATTCTTCCATTAGAAATAACATGGCTCAAAAACTAAACTTCCATTAGCCAAAACTCACACGTGGATAATTTGGCAAATAGATTCTTCTCCTTTAGGATTCCTAAAACAATCATCACATGTTGCTCATGCTCTTCCCTTGTCTTTGAATATATAAGGATGTCATCAATAAACACTATCACAAACTAGTCTAGATAAGGTCTAAAAACTCTGTTCATGTAATCCATAAACACTGCTGGAGCATTCGTCAACCTAAAGGACATCATAAGATATTCATAATACCTATACCTAATTCTAAAAGTGGTCTTAGGGATATGCTCTTCCCTTACTCTGATTTGATGATACCCAGATCTTAGATCAATCTTGGAAAACATTGAAGCTCCCCTTAACTGATCCATCAAATTATCTATTCTAGGCAAACGATACTTGTTCTTGATGGTCACCTTGTTCAACTGTCTATAGTCAACACACAACCGCATGGTACCATCTTTCTTTTTCACTAGTAACACTGGTGCTCCCCATAGAGAAATACTAGGCCTAATGAATTTCTTATCCAGTAACTTCTCCAATTATTTCTTGAGTTCAGCCAACTCTAAGGGTGTCATACTATAAGGTGCTATAGATATAAGTCTCATATTGGAACTAGATCTATAGTAAACTCTATTTCTCTCTCTAGTGGTAACTCAGCTATGTCACTCGAAAATACCTTAGGGTATTCCTGTTAGGAATTTCGGCATAAAAAATGCAGCAAAAAAAGAGAATTCCCACCAAGGATCCATGCGAAAAAAGGACCATGAAATATGATTTTTGAGTATACCTCTTGAAGCCAAAAGAAAGATGATCAATACGAACCACTAACACAGTAATAGTGACGATGTCTTTTCATAGTCCACACGAACAGACCCACGAATGTCCAACATCAGCTTGGAGTCCCGCCTCCTTAACGCAGTGCTAGCTGCGAAGATAAGGAAATTTGTCACCTTCTTACACTATGTGTGTGCATCAAGCATCAATTTTACAATCCATGCCCTTATGCCCTTTTTATAGAAGAAGCCTCCAATAGCTTCTTTAAGAAGCCTTGCATTAGCTTCTCCAAGAAGTTTTGCATTAGCTTCTCCAAGAAGCCTTGAATTAGTTTCTCCAAGAAGCTTTACATTAGCTTCTAGCCTCCAATAGCTTCTTTAAGAAGCCTTGCATTAGCTTCTCCAAGAAGTTTTGCATTAGCTTCTCCAAGAAGCCTTGAATTAGTTTCTCCAAGAAGCTTTACATTAGCTTCTCCAAGAAGCTTTGCATTAGCTTCTCCAAGAAGCTTTGCATTAGCTTCTCCAAGAAGCTTTGCATTAGCTTCTCTAAGAAGCCTTTCCATTAACTTCTCTGAGAAGCCTTTAATAGCTTCTTTTAGAATCCTTGAGTGAAAGAGCAGTAGTGGGGTTAGTGTGAAGCCTTGGGCTCATCTGTTATGAGTTTTGGTCCACGATAGAATTCCTAGTCCAACTTGGATTCTATTTACTCCAATTTAGTCTATTCTAAGTGTGTGACCCTATAGGTTCTCATGACGTTGGCAATAAAATTAAAATCCTATTTTAATATTACAAGCAGTGAGCGGTATCTAGTAACACATCACTGCTACCCAAGTAATGAGAATGTCAGTGATTTGACATAACCTTTTCGTGACTAATGTTTCCGTGTAGTCTAGTCCCTTTGTCCAGATATCTAGATTGAACACAAGGCATGAAACGTGTCACCCTTGTATAGTTCAATATTTCATTTCCTGATACTCGAGTAGATGTAGTAAATGATATCAATATCTCATATTGACTCATTTGAGTATGGCCATGCATTTTGCAGTCTCACTCAATCAGGGGCCCCGAAGATATCACTCCTGTTATGTAGGAAGGACAAATCCCATCTAAGTCACTCACATCCCTCCACATGATTCGCAGTATGTCCAATAACTAACTTTATAATCACCTTGTTACAGATGACGTTTGATGGCATCAAAACATATAACTCCTCATGTAAGAATCGTAGTGATTTCAGGTCAAAGGATCACATACACCATTATCACTATGAGAATCGCTTATGACACTCACGTAACGATCCACGTAGCATTCTCATGGTGGGTCAGTCCAGTACATCATTACTCTTAATAAATATACCCATGTCAAGACTTGATATCTCATATCCATGACCCGTGAGATGTGGCCATCAGTCTACGCATATACTAGTCTCAATGCATTGTTGTTGTCCTAATTAACAATAACACTTGACTAAGGACATTTAAGAATAGTGTTCTAATTTTATCCAATAGGATCTCATGATCAAGTCATCCACTTGATGTCCTATGGCATCAAACTTACCATTCTAAGGACTTTATTATGTTTATCACAATAAATGAAATGTCTCATATAAAAAATAGCATAATATAATATATGTAATTATAAATAAAATATATCAGCCTCTAGGGCATATACCAACAATCTTCCACTTACACTAGAGCCAATCAGGCATATGTCTAATGCCTAAAGATCTAGTATGACCGTCATGCTTCTGCTGTGCTAGAGGTTTTGTCAGTGGATTAGCAATGTTATCATCTGTTGGTACTTTGTATATCTTCACGTCTCCTCTATCAATGATCTCTCGAATGAGATGGAAGCACTTAAGTATATGTTTGGATCGTTGGTGAGATCTAGGCTCCTTAACTTATGCAATGGCTCCATTATTATCACAATAGAGGTCCATGATGTTCACATATTTGATGCATTAATAAGCCTTCATTTTTAGTCATTTACACTCTCCTTGCACTTAATAAATTAAGTTTGGTTATGTTTTGTATGTTTTGAACTCAAAATAGATTTAATTGAATTTTTCAGCATGATTTACGTCTTACACTAATCTTGTATTTGGGTCATATCTTGGGCTGTAGGTGGATGTTTAAGGTGAATCTTATGTCATTTTAAAGATGAGAGAGAGCTCTACAATCTTCATGAAGACATCAAAGACTTAATCACACGTTTAGATGGCTCAAATTGGCATTGAATCAAGAACTAAAGTGTTGCTCCTGGCAGAATGACCTATGTACTGTACATTACACTGCTCGTGGTGAAAGTTGTAGAATGGGCTGAAATTTTGATGATTGATAGTTAAGACTCAAATATACAACTTTCATGTTGTACATTTTTCCCGATTCAGACTCCTTGGAGGTGATATTGGGCTTGGAAGTCAGAACAGAGAAGCTGCGTCTGGACCTGAGCAGTGTGCAGTAATTTGAACATATCTGGAGCTATAGAAACGATATTGGACTCAAACCAAAGCCATTTGAAAGCTGAGATCCAGACCTACAATCTTCGTGAAGACCACTTGGCTCAAAAATGACGAATGCAATGACTTCAGAGCAGCATGATTTCGGAGACAAAGAATAGGCTGAAATTTTCTACTCACCAAAAGTCATTCAACATTTTCAACTACTCCACCTACTCCACCAACCACCATGACTCCGCCCCCTTTGACATTTTGTACCTCTAAACCCTCTATAAAAGGGAGGCTATGCAGATCATTGTAAGGAGAGCTTTTTGTAGTAGTGTTGTTATAATTAAAGTTTTAGTGTTTCATTTTGGAGAATTCTCTTCTTCTCTTCCTCTCCTCCTCTCTCTTTGTTATTTTTTTCATTTTTGTATGGTTCTTGAAGGTTATCCAATGGTGATGGTTATGGAAAGCTAAACTTCTTTAATCAATCCAAGAGATTGACAATCTTGATGATTAATCTTGAGATCTTGTTTTAATCGTTATACGTTCATCTATTAATCAAGTTTCTCTTTCTTTTCTTCTCTTGTTTAAATTCTGATTTAATGCTTAATTTGATTGGGATTTTGCATATGTTAATTGCGTAATTATTATATGCCAAGAGATGAATTCAGAGGTTATATAATTTATCAAAGATGTTTGATGAAATATTTAGCTTGGTTGGATCTTGGTTTTTAAGTTAATTTGGGTTTTGGATGGATGCTTAATTTGTCTAATCTTAATTAATTGAATTCTAGAAGTGTTTCTAGTAGAAGATCCATGGATTATTGAGAGGCGTCTTGATGTGATCTAATACCAAGGATTTGGTTGATAGTTGAACGAATTTATAAAGATCAAGGATAGATTGAAATCAAGATTGGTTAATTCTCTTAGATTGGTTGTTTTCTCAATCTTGTTTACTCATTTTAATTGCTCTTTGTTGTTTAAACTTGCAAAACTTTTCCCCCCTGTTTATTAACCTCTTAATCTGACTTCATAATTAGAATGATCTATGGGCTCGACCCGGTATTACCTTATGCTACAAGTAGTTTTGGTAAATCGGTTATAAATTAATTTAAATTTGATAATCTCGACAAGTGTCAAATTTTTGGCGCCGTTGCCGGGGACCATTCTGATTTTGTTCAATCTTATTAAGAGTTTATTTAACTACTAATCTCTCACTAACCTTTATGTTGCTGTGTTTTGGTGGATTTCAGGTAAAAACGGGTGATTACGGGTCATTTTACAAGAATTTCGTATTGACAGAAAATGTGCCCAGAATGAGCTGAAACTTGGTCAGTTGAAGGAAAACTGCCTAATAAACAAGACTCACAAGAAATTGTGAGGTCACCCCTGGTTTTTCCAAAATCCATCGTTTAGACCAGTTTTTTCAATTTTTTAATATTTTTATTGTATTTTTTAGTTTCATTTTTGTGTAGTTTTTATCTTTGTACAAGTCCCATAATTTTTAAAAATATTTAGATAGGTGAATTATATTTATTTTGGTATATTTTTAGAGTTGTCTAGTGTATTTTACTTGTTTACTTATTTTATTTTATTTTTGTGTTTTTGTATGACTAGGTCTAATCCTGATATCTTGCTTGAATTTGATCCTGAGATTGATAGAACATTGCATAGGTTGAATAGAACTCGTAGGCTAAGTGAAAGAATTGAGTCTGAATTTAGTTGTGACATTGAATCTGAAAGTGCACTTGAGATCTTAAGTGATTCTAAAATCATGGTGATAACAGGCAAAATAGGACCCTTAAAGAACTTGCTGCTCTGATGTAACTTACCGGTCTTTGTGCATTCAATATCCTAATCTTGATGCTTGACTTGA
Source organism: Ormosia semicastrata (assembly GCA_029884595.1). NCBI lineage: Eukaryota > Viridiplantae > Streptophyta > Magnoliopsida > Fabales > Fabaceae > Ormosia > Ormosia semicastrata. Next base: position 46,307,899 of record JAQQTO010000053.1, on the reverse strand, counting down.
GTTAAAATCTGGATTGATACACTTGTTGCCCAAGTTTCATGGTCTTACAGTGAAGATCCCCATAAGCACTTAAAGGAGTTCCATGTGGTGCTGTTCAACCATGAAGCCACATGGAATCTCGAGGAGCATATCAAGTTGAGGGCATTCCCTTTCTCTCTTCTTGATGTAGCCAAGGATTGGGCATTTCTACCTTTCACCAGGTTCCGTCACAAGTTGGGATGATATGAAGAAATTATTCTTAGAGAGGTTCTTCCTCGCATCCGGAAAGACAATCACAATTTGCCATTAGAAAAGACATTTGTGGTATAAGGCAAATGACTGGTGAGACCTTGCATGAGTATTGGGAGAGATTCAAAAAGCGTGTTCGAGTTGTCCCCACCATCAAATTAGTGATCGGCTCTTGATTCAACATTTCTATGAGGGCTTCTTTGTCGATGGATAGAAGTATGGTGGATGCCGCATCGGAGGTGCATTGGTGGATAAAACCCTACTACGGTGAAGAGATTTGATAGCAAATATGGCAGCCAATGCTCAACAATTTGGCACAAGAGTCCTTACCTCAACCAGAGGAGTTAATGAAGTTCAATCGTCTCATGTAGATCAACGAGAGAATGGAACATAGACTTGATGAATTGACTTCTTTAGTGAGGCAATTAGCATGGGACAACATGTACCGGGTTACGTACAAGAGCACTGGCAGGGTGTGTGGCATTTGCTCTTGCTCATCTCATCCCTCTTGATTCATGCCCCACACTTCGGGATGGTGGTTCGCGTTTCCCGGCTCGATCGGTTACTGGCAGTGGCATTTTTCCTAGTAGACCTCAATATCAGCAGTCCCAAGACCAAGATATGATCCATTTTCTAATACTTATAACCCTGGCTGGAGGGACCATCCTAACTTGAGATATGGGAATTCTAGTCAACAACAACAACCCCAATAGCAGCAGCAATTTAAATACCAAGCTGTAGGTCCTAGCAACAAATACCAACCACCTGCATTCAGACAACAACAAACTCGTACGGCCACGTGCGTAGCGGCCCCTCATGTTGCCAAGTCCAAGAACCACTCCATCCGAGCCATCATTGGAAGATTTGATGAAACAGATGGCTACAAATAATGTTCGGTTCAACAAAATGTCAATGCCACCATTCGAGACCACATGAAACTCGGATTGGGCGGTGGCCACCACCGTGAGTGAATTGAAAAGCCAAGGATCGAACCAATTGCCTTCACAAACAATCAACAACCCAAGAGGCAATGTAAGTGCCATTACCTTGAGAAGTGGCAAAGAAATTGATGGTCCTAGTACGCCTGCCACAACCGAGCTCCCATTGCGGCGGCGAGAGATTGATCGAGACACAACAAAATTCGCATGATGCCCCGGTCCGGAAAAGAAATGTGCAGAGAATTCGGACTTGAACATTCCACTACCCTTCCCAAACAGAGTGACACAATCTAAGCGAGATAGCGCAAGCGAAAATGGAAAAGGAAGTCATGGAGACATTCGGGAAGGTGGAAATTAATATTCCCTCTAGATGCAATCAAACAAATTCTCAAGTATGCCAAATTTCTTAAGGAGTTGTGTACTCACAAGAGAAGACTTAAGGGTGCCGAGAAAGTCGGTATGGGCGGAAATGTTTCTGCGATGATTCACCCAAGCATGCCAAAGAAATGTAAAGATCCTGGAACTTTCACAATCCCTTGCACTATAGGTAATTCCGGTTTGACCATGCAATGCTAGATTTGGGTGCTTCTATTAATGTCATGCCTACGTCGGTGTATAAGTCTTTGAACATTGGCACCTTACACCCCACCGGTATAGTGATTCGGCTAGCAAACAGGGACTACTTGCTCACCTGCGCAGAGTCTTTGGAAGATGTGTTGGTGCGAGTAAATGAGCTAATTTTTCCAAATGGACTTCTACATTCGGACATGGAAGATGAGTCTTCAACAAATCATGCTCCATTGATTCTAGGAAGACCATTCCTCAAAATGCACCAAAACCAAGATAGACGTGCATCTTGGCACCCTTTCTATGGAATTTGGTGGAGATGTGGTACATTTAACATTTTTGATGCCATGAGACATCCCCTTGAGGAGCATTCGAGTTTTTCATGTTGATGTGATTGAAATGCTAGTTGATGATACTTATCTTTGATATGAGTGTTGAATTCCACGATATTGCTAACTTTCTCGGATTCTCTCACTTGTGATATATGTGTTAACTGTGATATTGAACCATGTGCTACATGTGCTGAGATTTATGCAGTTGTGAGTGATGATGTAGCTGCTGACTTGAATGATGCAGCATGTGAAAATGAGAGTCAGGAGTATGTCGAATTTAATGCTGCTGAGTTTCTTGTTTCAAATAGCTTGCTGCCTTCTATTGTGCATCCCCCATCCTTAGAGCTAAAGACTTTGCCAGACCATCTTAAATATGCATATTTGGAAGATGGTGAGAAGTACAAAGATGATTGTCGCTAAGAATCTGCAACTTTGAACAAGAAGAAAAATTGCTTTGGGTTTTGAGGCAACATAAGCGTGCTATTGGATGGACACTTGCAGACATTCCTGGAATTAGTCCTTCCACATGTATGCATAGGATTTTATTGGAGGAAGGTACCAAGCCAGTGAGGCAGCCCCAAAGGAGACTAAATCCCCTAATTCTGGATGTGGTGAAGAAGGAAGTGACCAAGCTGCTACAAGCTGGCATTATTTACCCCATATCTGATAGTACATGGGTGAGCCCAGTGCAAGTGGTTCCAAAGAAATCTGGAGTCACAGTAATTGCAAATCAGAACAATGAGCTCCTACCCACAAGAATCTAGAACAGTTGGCGGGTGTGCATTGATTATAGGCGGCTTAACCAGGCCACAGGAAAGGATCATTTTCCATTGCCTTTCATTGATAGATGTTGGAGAGACTGGCTGGCAAGTCGCATTACTGTTTCTTGGATGGATATTCGGGCTATTTTCAGATTCATATAGCCCCGAAGACCAAGAGAAGACCACTTTCACCTGTCCATTTGGAACATTTGCATACAGGAGAATGCCCTTTGGTCTGTGCAATGCTCCGGGAACCTTTCAAAGGTGTATGGTCAGTATCTTCTCTCGAATTTTTAGAGAGTTGCATGGATGTGTTTATGGATGATTTTACTTGTCTATGGCTCTTCCTTTGATGCATGTTTAGATAGTCGGATAGAGTCTTGCATCGATGCATTGAGACTAATCTTGTTCTTAATTATGAGAAGTGTCATTTTATGGTAGAACAGGGCATAGTCTTAGGCCATATCATCTCTCGAGAAGGGTATAGAAGTAGATCCCGCTAAAATTGATGTTATTTCCCAATTGCCTTACCCTCTTGCGTGCGAGAGGTTCGTTCTTTTCTTGGACATGCGAGGTTTCTACAGGCGGTTCATTCGGGATTTCAAAAAAAAGGCCCTTCCCTGTCTAACTTGTTGCGAAAAGATGTTGCTTTTGATTTTGATGGCAAGTGCGAGAGAGCTTTTGATTTCCTTAAAGGAGCTTTGACCACCACTCCTATCATCCAACCACCAGGTTGGACACTCCCATTTGAACTCATGTGTGATGCCTCTAATTATGCATTGGGAGCTGTCCTTGCACAGAGAGTCGGCAAAGTACCTCATGTCATTTCCTATGCTTCGAGGACTTTAGATCTTTGCACAAGGAAGCCAACTACACTACAACCGAAAAGGAACTTTTAGCAATTGTTTTTGCTTTAGATAAATTTCGATCATATTTGCTTGGTTCTAGAGTGGTTGTATTTTTAGATCATGCAGCTTTGAAGTTTCTCCTGAAAAAGCCCGATGCAAAGCCAAGGTTGATTCGGTGGATGTTGCTCTTACAGGAGTTTGATATTGATATCAGAGATAAAAGTGGAGCAGAGAACCTGGTGGCAGATCACTTGAGTCGGATTGAAAGAGAGGCAGATTCTTGTCCTATCCATGATGCCTTCCCTGATGAACAACTTTTCAAGATGCAAGGTAACATCCCTTGGTTTGCAGATTTGGTTAATTTCTTGGTTGCTAGAGCACTACCTGCACATTTTACTAAGGCACGATTGATAAACTGAAAAGTGAATCAAAATATTATGTGTGGGATGACCCTTATTTGTGGAGATTTTGTAGTGACCAAGTCATTAGGAGATGTATTCTGATCATGAGTTTGATTCTCGTTCTTAGTTTTTGTCATGCACTTGCACTGTGGGGGACATTTTGGACCTACTCGTACAGCTAGGAAAGTTTTGGACTCTGGATTATATTGGCCCACTCTATTTCGTGATGCATATTTATTTTGTAAATCTTGTGAACAATGCCAGAGAACAGGGAATATTTCTCGTAGGAATGAAATGCCCCAACAACCTTTGTTGTTCGTGAAATATTTGATGTTTGGGGTATTGATTTTATGGGTCCTTTTCCTGTGTCATTTGGTTTTGTTTACATTTTGCTTGCTGTGGATTATGTATCTAAATGGGTGGAGGCAAAAGCCACTCGGACTGATGATTCCAAGGTTGTTGTGGATTTTGTTAGATCACATATTTTCTGCAGGTTGGAGTCCCAAAAGCCATCATTAGTGATCAGGGTTCCCATTTCTAAATCGAAGCATGGAAGCCTTGATGAAAAAGTATGGAGTCTTGCATAGAGTTTCTACACCTTATCATCCCCGGACTAATGGGCAAGCCGAGGTTTCCAACGAGAGAGATCAAGCGGATACTTGACAGTTCAACCTAACAGAAAGGAGGCTGGAGCAAAAGGCTTGAGGATGCTTTATGGGCTTATAGGACATGCCTATAAGACTCCGATTGGGATGTCTCCTTATCGGATTATTTTTGGCAAAGCATGCCACTTGCCGGTGGAAATTGAGCATCGTGCATTTTGGGCGGTAAAAAGGTGTAACTTGGACCTCAATCAAGCGGTATGGAGCGGAAGCTACGGTTGCGAGAATTGGAGGAGATCCGCACTGGAGGCTTATGAGAATTCCAAACTTTATAAAGAGAAGACTAAAGCCTTCCATGATAAGAAGATCATGAGAAAAACATTTAAGATTGGTCAAAAAGTTCTCCTTTATAACTCCCGCCTCAAACTCATGCCCTAAAGCTCGGATCTAGGTGGCTTGGTCCATTTGTTGTTACTAAGATTTTTCCTTATGGTGTTTCTGTAGGTTACAAGTGAGACTACTACAAAAGCTTTCACAGTCAATGGACATCGCCTCAAACCATTTTATGAGGGAGCTCAAGAGGATATTTTGGAGGAGGTCCACTTGCAAGAAGTCGTCTACCCCACTTGATAAGTAAGATACCGCCTCAATGGACAAAAAAAAAAAATTTGTTTGAGTTAAAAAAAAATTTTTTTTTTTCTATTGTGCTGACCCATATTTGTTCAATTATTGTCCTGATCAAATCTTTTGGAGATTTGTACCCGACAATGAGGTAAGTAGTGTCATTGAATTTTGTCATTCAGAAGCATGTGGAGGTCATTTTTCTTCAAAGAAAACAAGGTTGTAAAAATCTTGCGGTATGGATTTTATTGGCCATATTATTCAAGAAAGGCGATTATACTTTTTACAAAAGTTGCGAACATTGTCAAAAATTGGGGTCCATTTCTGAAAGAAAAATGATGCTTTCAAGTTACGCAAATTGCACTTGCATGACTTGCGGAATCAATATATGATGCATAAAAAAAATAAAAAATAAATAAAAAAATTAAAAAACAAATTTTATAAAGCAAAAAGACTCAAACCATTTCTGGAACATCAAGCTGTTGAGGTAGAATCCATCTTCCTTTCTAATCCTTGTTATGAGTAGAATTTATTTTAATTTGTTTCTTCTTTTTGCGATTCTTTCAGTTCCTAGGTTAAACGGCGGATAACGGTACTCGTGACTCTCGAGTCGGTTTGTCTTTCAGTTTCCCATAATAACTGATTTCTTCTCTTTTCAAAATGGATGTCATTCTTTCAAATCTAAAAAAGTATTTCCCTTCTGTTCATAAAAATGTTCTAACCAAAATTTACAAAGCTAGGTGTGAGAGATTGAGAGCTTTGTTAATGTACAAGGGCATCCCGAGAAGATATATCTTTGGATAATCGAAGCAAAGGTTCGTTTAGGCTGGTGAATCTTCCGATTCATTTGTCCGATACATGCCTGGTCTCGGTAAAAGTTCATTTTTGAAAAAGAGAAGAGCAAAAAGAATGCACGTTTGTTATAAGTGTGCACGATGGAATTGCAATACGCGATGTCGTACTTTGGGGATGGTTTTCGCAAATAGAGAAGATAAAATTTTCTTCATTAAGAATGGACTGAGTAAGGAGTCATTAGATGATATCTTATTGACTCTTGAGACGCATTCTTGTGGATTGGTGCATCGTGAACTTCTTCGTTTGTGGAATCTCTTCAAGGATGAAAAAGAACGCTACAGTCTTGGGAATCTGACTCTAAAAGACCCTGTTTGCCAGTTTATAAGAAAATTGGATGGGAAGCCTATCCCCGACTCATAGAAGGCGTTCAAGCCGTTTATGGACGTAAAACCAGAGGAAGATGTGAGCCACAATCACAACAATCTGTATATACTATCTTATGCATTTATTATTTAAAAAAAAAAACAAAACAAAACATTAAAAAAAAAAAAAAAACCAAAAAAAAAAAAAATTCAAAAGTTTTCTCGACAACGACCAACCTACTCATATAGGAGCTATTATTTTTTTCTATTCTCTTTCCTATTTAAACACTCCATTTTCTTCACTTTCACCGCAACTCTTAATCATTCACGAGAGAGTGTGAGTGTAGAGATGGAGGAGCTTCTTCTTCTTACGTTCGTAGACTTGTTAGTATCCGTGTATTTTGTGGGACACATTATGGGAAGAGTTTAGAGTTTGTCAACGCACAACCACTCTTGGTAGAACACTTACTTGCGAGGAACATTCGTGTAGTATATGGGGAGGTTGCCTTGGGTTAATGGGGGCTTTCTATCCACTGTCGCATTTCTAAGAGGTGGTCAGGTTTTAGGTGTCATCCCTGAACCTTTAACTCGAAGGAACTTTGTTGGAAAGACAATTGGACAGGAAATTCAAGTATCATCTATGCATGCACGAATGATGGCAATGCTTGAAAACTCTGATGCCTTCATAGCCTTACCTGGTGGTTTTGGTACTTTGGAAGAAGTCTTTCAAATTGTTTCTTGGGCCCAACTGAACATCCACCATAAACCCATAGGTTTGTTGAATGTTAATAATTTCTTTGATAATTTGTTATCTTTTGTTGACCATCTTTGTGGAGCAAATTTGTCACACCTTCGCAAGACAACTCCTTATCTCGGCTTCCACTTGTTGATGAGTTAATTGATAAATTGGAAGCCTTTGTTTATGAACTGATCCAGGTGACCCCGGATAGATTGGTCGGGAGACAATGAGCAAAGCGAGACAACAACAACAAAGGGAGGCGTAAGAAACAACAAAGTGTGACACGACACTTCATCTATGACTTTCCTTTATCTTTAGTTTTATTCATCGTACTTTGTTTTTGTTTATATTTGTGTGAGGTTTCTCTTTTCCGTAATTGCAGTAACAGGTACTATCCTCTATCTTTTTCCTTTTTATTTTTTTAACATTGAGGACAATGTTATGATCTGGTTGGGGGAAGGATAGTTGTGTGACCAAAAAAAAAAAATTTTTTTAGTAAGTGTGTTTATGTTTGTCGTGTGTAGAGTTGTGTAAAAAAAAAATGTATGTATGTATTAATATGTTTATTGTGTTTATATGTTTGTCAGTAATTTTCTAACCGGTTAAGGATGGCAGAGTAAGGAGTAATTCTACTCTTGAGACGCATCTTAATTGGTGGCGAGAGTCGATGTGGCAGCAGTGTATTTCTTTTCTGCTTAGCGTTGATTCACTTCTTATCAGGTTGTGTTGCTCTTTTCTATCTCTCTCTTTCACATTAAGGACAATGTTATATTAAGTGTGGGGAAGAGATTTTAGCATTTTTTTTTGTTTTGTTGTTAAAAAAAAAAACAAAAAAAAAGGGTTCATTGCATGATTGAATAACTTTTCTTCCTTCTTGAACTGATATGCTTGGTGATGGATGATTGAATTGATGAATTGAGTTTGATGGATGCATACCTTGTGAGATTTTGAGCCTAATGGATGGATTCAACATTTATGCCATTCTCTTCTTTCTTGTGTGATTTTCACTCATGTTAATGATCACTCTAGAACTTGCTTTGATTCTTTTTGAAGCTACATTTCACTTGCATGCATGAACATGATTGAGGCCCTCTTTCTTAATTAGCTAGTTTAACCAAACAGTCAACCTTGCATATTTTCCCTTGCTTAACCCCTTTGAGCTTATTTGATTTTTCTTTGTCTCGAACTCATTATGTTTCTTAAATGAAAAAAAAAAAACCATGTTCTTACTTAGTCTTAGGGAATAAGAGAACATTAACTTTGTCATTGGATGAGTTCATGAATAAGTGTGGGGGTGTGTATGCGAGAATGGTTGAAAAATGTATTTATGATGTTCTTTTTGTAAAAAAAAAAAAAAAAAAAAAAAAAAATATATACATATAAAAAAAATTAAAAAAAATATATATATATATATGTAAAAAAAAAAAAAAAAGGTCAACAAGGCAATAAAGGAATGGAAAATAATATGTAAAGGGAATTTGTATTAGATGAAGTTGGGATGAACTTTCATGATCGATAATTGAACTCAGCTTTCATGTTCTTTTATTCTCTTTGGTGTTTAACTTGTCATATCCATATTACCTTCTCCTTTACCTTAACCCCATTACAACCTTGAATAAAGTCCTCATGATTTGTGTGTGCATGTGTTCTGAGTAGTGGAGAAGTAGAAGATAAGCAAGCTTATGGTAGTGCAATTTTCATGAGTTGAATTGAGTGTAATACCTACCTTTTAAACACTTGAGAGATTGAGAGTGAATTTTGTGAGGATCTATCATTCTTTACTCATGCTTTTCAATTGAAGTCTCCTTGCTTATTGATTTGAGATGTGAAGATGTGTTACCTCATGAATGTTTTGATTACTTGAATTATTAATTGCTTTTCGTTCTTAAATATTGAGTCTTTTAGAATGTTTAACTTTTAAGTCTGTTTTCATTTTGTTTTTGTGTGTTTTGCCCAGGAGTGCAAAAAGCTAAGTGTGGGGGAATTTGATGTTCACATATTTGATGCATTAATAAGCCTTCATTTTTAGTCATTTACACTCTCCTTGCACTTAATAAATTAAGTTTGGTTATGTTTTGTATGTTTTGAACTCAAAATAGATTTAATTGAATTTTTCAGCATGATTTACGTCTTACACTAATCTTGTATTTGGGTCATATCTTGGGCTGTAGGTGGATGTTTAAGGTGAATCTTATGTCATTTTAAAGATGAGAGAGAGCTCTACAATCTTCATGAAGACATCAAAGACTTAATCACACGTTTGGATGGCTCAAATTGGCATTGAATCAAGAACTAAAGTGTTGCTCCTGGCAGAATGACCTTTATGTACTGTGCATTACACTGCTCGTGGTGAAAGTTGTAGAATGGGCTGAAATTTTGATGATTGATATTTAAGACTCAAATATACAACTTTCATGTTGTACATTTTTCCCGATTCAGACTCCTTGGAGGTGATATTGGGCTTGGAAGTCAGAACAGAGAAGCTGCGTCTGGGCCTGAGCAGTGTGCAGTAATTTGAACATATCTAGAGCTATAGAAACGATATTGGACTCAAACCAAAGCCATTTGAAAGGTGAGATCTAGACCTACAATCTTCGTGAAGACCACTTGGCTCAAAAATGACGAATGCAATGACTTCAGAGCAGCATGATTTCGGAGACAAAGAATAGGCTGAAATTTTCTACTCACCAAAAGTCATTCAACATTTTCAACTACTCCACCTACTCCACCAACCACCATGACTCCGCCCCCTTTGACATTTTGTACCTCTAAACCCTCTATAAAAGGGAGGCTATGCAGATCATTGTAGTAGGAGAGCTTTTATGTAGTAGTGTTGTTATAATTAAAGTTTTAGTGTTTCATTTTGGAGAATTCTCTTCTTCTCTTCCTCTCCTCCTCTCTCTTTGTTATTTTTTTCATTTTTGTATGGTTCTTGAAGGTTATCCAATGGTGATGGCTATGGAGATCTAAACTTCTTTAATCAATCCAAGAGATTGACAATCTTGATGATTAATCTTGAGATCTTGTTTTAATCGTTATACGTTCATCTATTAATCAAGTTTCTCTTTCTTTTCTTCTCTTGTTTAAATTCTGATTTAATGCTTAATTTGATTGGGATTTTGCATATGTTAATTGCGTAATTATTATATGCCAAGAGATGAATTCAGAGGTTATATAATTTATCAAAGATGTTTGATGAAATATTTAGCTTGGTTGGATCTTGGTTTTTAAGTTAATTTGGGTTTTGGATGGATGCTTAATTTGTCTAATCTTAATTAATTGAATTCGAGAAGTGTTTCTAGTAGAAGATCCATGGATTATTGAGAGCGTCTTGATGTGATCTAATACCAAGGATTTGGTTGATAGTTGAACAATTTATAAAGATCAAGGATAGATTGAAATCAAGATTGGTTAATTCTCTTGGATTGGTTGTTTTCTCAATCTTGTTTACTCATTTTAATTGCTCTTTGTTGTTTAAACTTGCAAAACTTTCCCCCCCTGTTTATTAACCTCTTAATCTGACTTCATAATTAGAATGATCTATGGGCTCGACCCGGTGTTACCTTATGCTACAAGTAGTTTTGGTAAATCAGTTATAAATTGATTTAAATTTGATAATCTCGACAAGTGTCAGTCCACTGGGTCCACAATGCAAGGAATAGTGCCAAGTTCAACAATGAACTTCCTGATCCAAACGGCCTCCTTTGCTGCATTGGAGGCAACAATATACTCAGCCTCTGTGGTAGAATCGGCGACTGTCTCTTGCTTTGAACTCTTCCAGCTCACAGCCCCACCATTTAGGGAAAAGACATAACTCGATTGCAATCTGAAGTCATCTTTATCAGTTTGGAAGCTAGCATCAGTGTAACCCTTTACAACTAGCTCTTCATCGGCTCCATATACCAAGAATGAATCCTTAGTCCTTCTTAAGTACTTAAGGATGTTCTTGATAGCAGTCCAATGACTCTCACAGGGATCAGATTAGTACCTGCTCGTCATGCTTAAAGTATACGAAATATCTGGTCGAGTACATAACATGGCATACATGATAGATCCAATTGCAGATGCATATGGAATCTTGCACATGCGATCCCTCTCATCTTAGGTGGAAGGGGATTGAGCCTTAGATAGGCTTACACTATATGACATAGGCAAGAGTCCTTTCTTGGATTCATGCATGTTAAATCATCTTAACACTTTGTCTATGTATGTACTCTGACTTAGGCTAAGCAATCTTTATGATCTATATCTATAGATCATGATACCTAACACATAGGTGGCTTCGCCTAAGTCCTTCATAGAAAAGTAGTTCCCTAACCAAGTCTTTACAGACTGTAGGGTAGGGATGTCATTTCTGATGAGTAGTATGTTATCTATATACAATACCAAAAAGACAATTGTGCTCCCACTAACCTTCTTGTAGACACAAGATTCTTCTTCATTCTTGATGAAACCAAATTATTTTATTGTATCATTAAAACGAAGATTCCAGCTTCTGAAAACTTGCTTCAATCCATAAATAGATTATTTCAACTTGCACACATTTCCAGTATCCTGTGGAGTGGCAAAACCCTCAGGTTGTGTTATATACACATCCTCGAGAAGATTTCCATTAAGGAAAGCAGTTTTGACATCCATTTGCTAGATTTCATAATCGTGGTATGCTGCAATAGCAAGCAAGATCCGAATAGATTTAAGCCTCGCAACTGGGAAAAAAGTCTCATCATAGTCTACACCATGAATTTTTTTGAAACCCTTAGTCACCAATCGCGCCTTAAAGATATGCACGTTACCATCCATTTCAGTTTTCTTCTTGAAAACCCACTTGCACCCAATGGGTTTTACCCCTTCAGGTGGATCAACCAAGGTCCATACCTGGTTGGCATACATGGATTCCATTTCAGATCTCATGACCTCAAGCCATTTCTCAGATTCTGTGTCCATAATAGCTTCCTGGTAAGTTACAGGCTCATCTTGATTTATGAGTAATACGTCACCTTGTTGGGTCATGAGAAATTCCTATCTCTCTAGTTGATGATGTATCCTGTTAGACCTACACGGGTCTTGTGCTACTAGAGCAAGTTGTTCTTCCATAACATTTTATGCAGGTTGCTCTATTTCCACCATCAGTTCGTTGCTACTCTGTGAACCTTGAACTTCTTCAAGTTCTATTTTCCTCCCACTGGTTCCTTTGGAGATAAATTCATTTTCTAGAAACACAGCAGTTCGTGCGATAAACACTTTACCCTTAGTAGGATTATAGAAATAGTATCCCTTGGTTTCCTTGGAATAACTGACAAAGAAGTATTTATCTGATTTGGGTCCAAGCTTATCAGAAACTTGACGTTTCACATAAGCTTCGCAGCCCCAAATCTTCATGAAAGACATATTGGGTTGTTTCCTTGTCCATATCTCATATGGTGTCTTTTGAACCGCTTAAGATAGAACACGGTTAAGTGTGAAAGCTGCTATTAATAGAGCATGTCCCCAGAAAGATCTTGGACGGTTGGTATGACTTATCATCGGACCATGTCCAACAGGGTCTGGTTCCTCCTTTTAGAAACACCATTCTAGTGTGGTGTTCCTGGAGGAGTGAGTTGAGATATTATCCCACACTCTTTTAGATGATCATCAAATTGTTGGCTTAAGTATTCACCACCTCTATCTGATCAAAGGACTTTAATACTCTTGCCAAGTTAGTTTTGTACTTCATTCTTGAATTCCTTGAACTTTTCAAAGGGTTCTGATTTGTGTTTCATAAGATACACAAACCCATATCTACTGAAATCATCAGTAAATGCAATGAAGTATTGAAAACCACCTCTAGCCAGTGTGTTTAGTGCTCCATATACATCACTATGTATAAGGTCTAAAAGATCACTAGCCCTTTCATCTTGTCCAGTGAACAGGGCCTTTGTCATCTTCCCCAATAAATAAGATTCACATATCTCATATTACTCAAAATCAAATGAGTCAAAGAATCCATCCTTATGGAGTTTGGAGATGTGTTTCTCATTTATGTGGCCCAAATGACAATGCCACAGAAAAGTTGGGTTCAGATCGTTTGATTTAAACCTCTTTGTATTTATGTTATAGATGGGCGTTTCGAGATCAAGGACATAAAGTTCATTACTCAATTGTGCACTACCATATCATTTATATAAATAAAACAACATTTGTCCTTTATAATAAAAGTAAAGCCTTTCTTGTCCAAATAAGAAACAGAAATGATATTCTTGCTAATAGCAGATACAAAATAGTAGTTCTCTAACTCTATTATAAGCCCAATGGGCAAAGATAACAAGTAAGTCCCTACGGCCAATGCAGTAACCTTTGCTTCATTTCCTACTCTTTCAAACAAGAAGTAAACTTATCTAGCATATTATCACATGTAGAGATATTTTCAATATATAAAGCTAGAAAAGAACTTCTTTAAAGCAAGTTAAAGCATAGAACAAGTCTTCACTTATCCAAATGTTGCAAGTCCAAACTTCTTGGAGACAATGGAGAGAACTTGGAGTATTTTCTGATTTTGTGCTTGAAGTTGCCACATTTGAGATTTCAAAGTTAGTTCTTGGCCTTCAAGCACACCTTCAAGTCTTCATGAGGGAATAGAGATTCTTTGCACCCTTTTTTGAAGTTGAGTCCTTTTAAACTTTACTAACCTCAAGTTGAATAATCTTATTCCATTTAAATGCTTGCTTGAGGTAGTTATCTCCCTATAACACAATTCAAAGTACTTTCTTTAGTATCCACCAATTTTGGATCCATAAAGGTTAGTCATTTATTACTAATCCATTATGCTCTCATAAAGATTATTATTTTTTCATAGTATGCAAATTGAGCACAATAAATTAAATAATTAATTACCATTAAGCACATAGCTAATAACATGCTTACTTTCATGATATCTAGACAATTCAAAATATAGTAAGTATACCTAGGTATTGTAGAACCTTATGTACTAAGATATATAATAAATTAATGAGCTATGGTATAATAAGAATGAACATAATCATGTGCTAAACAAAATATGCATATTTTTCTCAGTACACATGATTCTATTAATCATTTAAGGCCTACAAGAAACATACCTCAAATTCATTGACTTTACAAGTGAATGTGTACAAGAGGTAAAAGATTTTGATAACTTGGCCTTCGTAATCAAGGAAACTTTTTTCCTTACCCATTGCTTCTCTTTTGGTGTTTTGAACTTTACAAGTTCTACATTTTGTACTTGAGAAGCTTTGGTTGAAGCCATCTTTCTTTTTTGACCAAAACTTCTACCATTAGGCTTTGGAAACATTTTCCTTGATGATTTCTCTTTCCTTTGACTAATTAGTCCATCATTTTGAGAAATTTTCTGCATAATTGAAACACTAGGAGGACTTTTTGATACCCACTTCATCTTGGGTCCTTGAATGTTAGTACTAGGACATTTAAGATCTTTAAGAACCCATACCATATTATTTCTCATATAAGAATTTCTTCTATAATTGCATAAATGAAAAATATGTCCTAAATAACCATAAAAATTACAAACAATTGAATTTAATGATGACTTAGTCTTTTGAAGATCATCTTTGAAAAACTTAAGTCTTTTGTTATTTTTACATTTAAACTATTTTTGCTATAAGCCTTACTTGAATTTTCATGTAGAATAACATTAATTTTATTCTCATTAACAAGTATAGAATGTAAGCAATTAGAATCATTAGCTTTAGCAAATTCAGAATATAAGTCCTCAACTTGATTTTTTTTAAATCAATACACTTTTGACTAGAAGTTGAGGTTTCACATTTTAAAGGTATTTCCTCATAAAAAAAAAGTATATTCATTTTTCAAGGTTTCAATTTCATTTTCAATGGAGGAAATGTTTTCTAAACAAAATAAGCTTTTCTTTTCTAAAAACAATAAGCCATCATACAATTCATCATATGTACATTGTAGCTCATCATAGGAAGGACTATAATCTAGTTTAGCATTATTTATCTCAAAGTCCTTTATAGTCATATATGAAGTAGTCTCAATTTCTAACATACTTGGCTCTTTAAGGGAATCATCATCTTCCTCATTGTTGTCCTTAAGGATTCAAGAGCATCTTCTTGAGAATATTTTTCAATATTATCTTCCTTGAAAGGCTTTTGCTCTTCTTGCTCTCTATATACAACTTTATGCAAGAAATCATTGTTAGCAAAATAAAAAGCATTAAGGGTGTCCAAAATTTCTTTAGCACTAGACCAATTCTTAATTCTAGCATAAGTATCATCATTCAAACTACTTCTTAAGATTTGCATTGCTCGAATGTTCAAGGAAAAACATTTCTTGTCATAAGCATTCCAAGTTTGTTTTGATTTGCATGTAAATCCATCAATCACAATATCCCACAAATTAATATCAATAAATTGTATATAAAACTCCATTCTAGGTTTCCAATAAACAAAATACACACCATCAAAGAATGGTGATTTATCAATTTTAAAACCTTCCATTTTGAAAAGTTTTTAATGGTTACCAAACAAACAAGAATCTTTAACTCCAAGCGGTTAAGCTTTTAACAGAGCACGAAACTCTGGTACCACTTGTTAGCCATGAAAACCATTACCCAAGAGGGGGTGAATTGGGTGATTATGAGTTTTAATGCAACTTTGACAAATTATGCATTTTGATATTTTCAATCGATACATGCAGCGGAATAAGTTTAACAAATGTGCAACTATTAGAGATTTCACAAATACCACTTGGGCTATAAGATAAATCAAGCAAATAAGCTAGATATCAAATTCAACTCAAGCATATATAATTAAAGCACAAATGTAAAGGAGATAGAGTTGAGAATAACAAACACAAAGATTTATCCTGGTTCAGCCACCAACCACTTGTGGCCTACGTCCAGTCCTCAAGTAAATCACCTGAGATTTTTTACTAAACCTTCAAGCTTGAATGGGTGCTTGAAAACCTTTACAATTGAGAGCACTCAACACATCATGGGATACCTCACGCTTGTGCTTGAGCCTCAAACAGGAATACCTCACTTTTTACAACTTTTGAGGAATGTCTCACCCTCAAGGGATACCTTACAATTTTCTCTAGAGGGATACCTCACCCTTTTCTCTAGAGGGATACCTCACCCCCTCTTTTATAGATTATACAAAGTGTAGAAGATAGAAACTCTCTCAAAGAGTAGATAATACAAATTGAAACTTATGGTATCAAAGAATCACACACTTAGCTCAAAACAGAGATTTGGAGAAAAAGATAATAAAACTCATTTTCAATGCTCAAGAATGATTTTCAGATTGTTCTCTAACCTTTCTTTAATGCCCAAACATTTTCATTTATAGCCCAAGGAATTTTAGAGCTATTGGTGGTGATTAAGAATGATTTATTATGAAAACTAGCCGTTTATAGTCGGTGGAACGTGTTTTGTGGTTGCTCAGATAACCGGTTAGGAGATTGTCCTAATCGGTTAGGAGATTTAAGTTTTGGCCACTGACATTTAAAATAACAGGTTAGGAACTTTTCCTAATTGGTTAGCACCTTAAATATTTGGCTTCTGTAAAATGGAATAACCGATTAGGACATATGCCTAATCGGTTAGGAGCTTGAGAAAATGCTCCTAATTTTTACACTAACTGATTAGGTAAATTGCCTAATCGGTTACGAGCTTTTGAAACATAAAAATGCTCCTATTTATCATACTAACACTACAAGAAATTCATGATTTAGTGATGGATTTTCCCTCGCTAATCCCTCGCAGATTAGAGAAGGAATAGAGAGGGATTAACGAGGAAAATTTTATCCCTCGCTAACTTAAAAAAATAAAATTGAGGAAAAAACAATGAGTAAATAGCGGGGGAATTGCGAGATATATATTTCTTCGCTGAAATTAGCGAGGAAATTGCGATGGATAATTGCCCTCGTTGAAATTAGCGAGGAAATTGTGAGGTCTAGCTTCCCTCACTAAAAGTATAATTAAAACTTGGTAAAATTAGCGAGGGAATTGAGAGGGATAATTTCCCTCGCTAATATTAGCGAGGGAATTGCGAGGGTTATATTCCCTCGCTAACAACATAGTTAAAACTATTTCAAATTAGCGAGGGAATTGCGAGGAGAATAATGTCCCTCGCTAAAATTGGCGTTCCCTCTAAATATTTATCCTTCTGCATTCTGAACCCCAATCACATATTCTTGTCAGAAACCCCAAATATTTGTATTCTCTCCACTCTCACCACCGAGCTTTGTCTGAAATCCCAATCCCCCAATCGTTGAACCACAGTTCTCCCTCTATTCTTATTCTCGTCTCTCATTCTCCTAGAAGCACCGTCCTCCACCCAAAGACCCCCACCACTGCCTCCCCAGCCACGCAGATCTGCAACACCATATCTGCCACCACACAGATCCGTGAACCACCAGATCTGGAAAGTGGAATGCTCGCGTGCATCATTCCTCGCTCCCTTACTTCTGATTTCAAGGGCTACCGTGGTTAAAGGAACTCAAAGGTTATCTTCGTTATACAAGTTAGAGAAGAAATTCCTCACTCTCAGTGATTTTTTAACTTTATTTCCTTTAATTTTTAGTTGAAAAAATATTTCTATTTCTTCTTTGTTGCTTGGATTCCATTATTTATAAAAATCTGCTTGAATGTTTCATATACAGGAAATATGGAAATTGTTTTGTATACATAGAGAAATTGTTGATATAATAATCTTCAATGAAAGAGACAAAAGGAATTTGTATGCAGAAGTTCATCTGGGCTCCTACAAAAGAGAAATTTCCCATAAGCTTTGACTACCCTGCATTTGATTTAGTTCATCGAGCACCGCTTGAAGCACACGCCACAGATCTGGCAACAGTTGAATAGGGGCTCACTGAGGCCCATCGTGGTCATGCTGTAACGCTCCTTGAGGGGGTCGCTGTAGCCGCTTGCACTGCCGATGATGGGTGGTGGTTGTTGGATTTATCGGTGGTGACTGGTGAAACACCACCAATGGAAGGAGGAGGTTCGGATACAAGGTGGAGAAAAAGAATAAATGATATTTAAACAAAAAAGAAAAGATGTGTTGAAAATTGTTAAACTGCTACTGTGTTTCTGAAAATGTTGAAAATGTGATTTCTTTGTTTCCAAAATTTTTGAAAATTTGAGCTCATTTCCTATTTTTTTATGAGAATGAAAACAGAAAACACAAAAACCTAACAGACCCTTATGCCTAATGAAGTCATGTAAGGTGCACTATAACATGGGTAACAGAGTTAGTAATATACAATTATACATAGAATCTGAGGCTTACAAGTAGATTTAGTAAATTCGTTAATTTTGAAGAGCTTCCATCTATAAAGATGCTAATTTATAGTATCTTCTATAAAGCTTTTAACTCACGCAGTAACGGAAACTAAGTAATGGAGTAACAATCTAAGATTGAAACACCTAAGTCTTGCTAAGTTAATGGGAACGTTTTAGTTATAGCATTTTTAGTTTACTAAGTCAATGCCTTTTTTAATTATCTAAAGCCTTTTTGCTTAATACATACACTTTCAGTTGTTTGCGTTATTAAGTATATAATATCTTCCCCTGAAGTTATGTCTTTGTTAGCTCTGTTGCATCGAATTAATACCCTGCATTGGGATGGTGTTTTAAGTCTTCCCTAGAAGTTGTTTTATGGTGCTTAATACATACACCCTGCTTAATACATACACTTTCAGTTGTTTGTTTTATTAAGTAGACATTATGAAAGTTTGATTGCAGCTGATATAGTAGTTAACCTGAGTTAAGGGGCTTAAGCCTTGTAGGTGCCTAATAAATTGTAGGATATGGAAGCCAAAATCATACTATTTTTCTTTTTTTTTTCCTAAAGCCCATTGGGTTTGGTAATGTCTACTTTTTGTTGATCTACAAAATTTTTATTGATCTTGCAGCTTTTGCATCTTTACAAATATATCATGCATTTATTCAGGTTGTGTTGTTAAATTTCTTCGAATAGTTAGGAGAAATTTGTTTGGAATAAATTATGTTAACCCTAAAGTGATTTTTGAGTTGTTGGGAAATTGCCTTAAATCAACAACATGGGGCTTGATTTTTCCAGTGGATGAGAAAAAAGCAAGAGTTATGAATGGAGGAGAGGACGAAAATGCAAAATAAAAAAATTGAGGACTATTTTCAAATATCATAAAAATTAGTGAAAACATGTCAAAAAGTGGGAGTATCCTTGCTCCCCACTTATTTATGAGGATATTAGAATCCTCCCTTGGGTGTAAGCCCTTGTGCGTGCGTGTGCTCGCATGAGCACGTGTTTTTGTGTGTCTAAATGTGTATATACATATAAAGAAGAATTATTCACGTATTTTTAATAATATGTTTATAAAGCTAGAATTATATGCAAATTTATAAAAAAGAATATTAACATAACTTTCTGTTTAAAATTTAATGCATAAAAATATATTTTTATTCGTATAAAAATATAATATTTAACATTATCTTTCCACCGTTAGGAACATGTGCTCAACCTTATAGAACAAAATTTAAAAATAGTATTAAATAATAATGAGAGCACACAAATACATGCAATGGATTTTCTTTTCTTTTTTACACAGACGTTATCTATGATAGGTGTTGCCATAGGAGTTATGTAATATGAGTATATGACTTATGTGGGATTCACTTTATGTCACGAATTTCAACTGCCTAATATGTTTTACTTAATAACATGCATAAAAGAAGTGTTAAACTGCATAAATAATATATATATAAGCATTATTTTTAGTAAACTCTTATACATGAATTAATCATGATGTGCACCTAGTACACCTAGTAAATCTCATAGATAACCTTAATATGTTCATAGTTCCTTGAGCCACTTAGACAGAGTTACTATGCAGGCAAAGGGGCTTAATGCTATGATTTATGTTCTCTTATTTATGTTTAGATTTGAGTTCCTTACTGAAATGCTCTTATTTAGATCATAACTTTGAACCTGATTTGAAAGAGGTGGATATCTAAAATGTTATTTGATTGTATGCTATAGGTGCAGGTTCTTGTTGCCTTTCTTGTTCTTTCTGCTATCTAAGTTTGGTAAAGGCATTTTTGTTGCAAGTGCAACATTTGTTCCTGAGTCTTGATTCATCTGGAGTCTTCTTGAGTCAAGGTTAGTTTCATCTTTAATCATTGCACTGCTTCATAAGTTAATTATAAAAACATGTGTATACCTTTATGTTGCAATCAAGAAATGCACTGTGAAGGTGTTTGTGTCTTTAGGATTAAATGTCACTTGCATGACATGATGAGAATGTCTCGCAAATATCTGGGTACTAACATGATACTAAAGCAAGTATTAGAATACATTTGTAACTCGCTTACAAGCCTAACATGATACTGAGGGTGTTACACACTGCTGCACCACATTCAGAACAATTTGGTTCATTTCTTAATCAGGCGACTGAAATTCATGAATTAGAATGATCATGACTTCCTTAGTATAGCAACTGGCATATAGGACTTCCAATTGCCTACACACTGCGTCACCTTCTCAATCTGTTGCACAATCTTAATTCTAGTGTGTCGAGCTTGCCATGATTTCTTACTCTTATAAACAACCTTCAAGAAGGGTAAGAGTGCAGGTATACTAAGAGCAAAGGCAACAACACTGAAAGCTCTAGCAGTAGTGTTCCTAACATATTCATCAATGTTGTCTATGTCAGGCCGCATAGCAGCAATCATTGTGGCCAGTGAAAACTTAGATTTTATTTATGCTTTTCTCTCCTATGAGGTACATTTAGGACCATCTAAATATGACATCAAATCTTGGATGTTGAAAATAAAAGTTATGAATTTCTAATGAATTATGTGTTAAGAATATTAGTTTGATTTAACTTTTGATTGTACTTTAACATATGCCTAAAGTTTTATTTTCTTATTCAAGTGAAGATTTGAGTAAAACTTTAGTTTCCTGTTTGAGATTCAATATTAATGAACACACATACTTATTGTTCGTACTGCTCATTGTATTGAATCTTGAATTGTCCAAGTGGGATAATTTGGTAATAAATTTTTCCTTCACGTGGTTAATAGTTATTATTTAAATCTCATATCTTATACTTGTTAAAATTTTGGTCTGCTACATTTCCTTTTGTTCTCTGGGTGTATACTTAAACACGGTAGATCTCACTACGTTATAGTCATGCACTTGGAGACCAATGGGAAATGCTGCCAAAATTTCGTCAAGTATAAAATATGAGATTTAAGGAATAACTATTAACCAAGTGTTGAAAAGGTTTCTTATTGAATGGGATAGGGCCATAATATGTTAAGAAGGACTAGTTGATATAAGGATTGTATTATTATCCTAAACCAATTTCAGCAATCATGAGACCCGATCGAAGTTGGATGTTATGAAGAAATGATCTTACCGGCTATGTAAATGAAGAATTCAAGGGTGGAGTTGATGATTTCATTAGGGTTGCTTAAGGAGACCCGACAGCTACTGATGCATTAAATCGCATCCTTTGTCCATGTGCTAGATGTAAGAATCGTGCTTGGAGGGAGGTATTTGGGGTAGAACAACATCTGTATAAGTATGGATTTGTGGATGGTTATGTAAATTGGACCATTCATGGTGAGAACAGATGGGGGGATAGTGGCTCAACATCCATTGTCCATAATGATGAAGTGGAGCTTAGGAATCCATACGTGGATATGGTTATGGATGCCGCATGTGATAGATTAAATCCAGAGGCTCAAGATTTAGAAGAGGATCCAAATCTGTTAGCTGTGAAGTTTTATGACTTGCTAAGAGACGCTGACGAACCTTTATGGGATGGTTGCCATAAGCACACGAAATTGTCAGTTATAACTCAACTTTTGAACTTGAAGTCAGAGTTTAACATAAGTGAGAGTTGTTATAATAGAATGATTGTCATAATTAAGAGCATGCTTCCAGAGCCTGAAAGGTTACCCGAAAACTTCTACAAATCGAAGAGAATGGTTCGTGAGTTAGGATTAGGATATGAGAAGATAGATGCATGTCTTAATCAATGCATGTTGTATTACAAAGAATACAGTAACAAGAGACTCTACTCAGTTTGCTTAGTATGTGGACACCCACGATTCAAACCGAAGGCGGGACGTTCATCGAATGAGAAGGATGTGTCGCACTCAGTGTTGTGATATTTTCCCAGTATGCTAAGACTCCAACGTCAGTTTATGTCCAAAAACACTGCACAGTATATGACTTGGTATGCAGATGGAGTGCGTCAAGATGAATCAGTGATCAGGCATCCAGCTGATGCTGAGGCTTGGAAACAATTTGAATCTACCCATTCTACATTTGCGCTAGACGCTCGAAATGTTCGGCTTAGCCTATGTCCAGACGGTTTTAATCCATTCAGCAGTTCAGCCACAACATATTCATGTTGGCCTGTTTTTGTGACACTGTACAATCTACCTCCAAGTATGTGTATGAGAAGGGAATACATATTCCTCACTCTTGTGATTTCTAGACCAAAGTCACCTGGTAAAAGTTTAGATGTCTATCTTATACCCCTAATTGACGATCTGAAGATATTGTGGGATGATGGGGTGCAAACTTATGATGCTTGGAAGAAGCAAAATTTCAATATGAAAGCGGCTTTGTTGTGGACAATAAGTGACTTTCCAGCCTATGGAATGCTGTCTGGGTGGAGCACTCATGGAAAACTTTCTTGTCCGCTTTGTATAAATCACAGTAAGTCATTTGTGTTGAAACATGGTAGGAAATGTTGTTAGTTTGATTATCATCGCTAATTTTTGCTTTTTGATCATCCATTTCGTCGTGATTGAAACTCTTTTAAGAGATCAACAGTGAAAAAATCTAATCCATCGCAACGACTGAGTGGGATAGATGTCTTGAATAGAGTGACTCAACTTAAAGAAATCATTTTCGGCTTGAATTCAGGTAAACAAAAACAAGATGGCTTTGGTATACACCACAATTGGGTGAAGAAGAACATATTTTGGGAATTGCCTTATTGGTCCACTAATCTAGTATGACATAATTTAGATGTTATGCATGTCGAGAAGAATGTGTTTGATAATATCTTTAATACTGTCATAGACATAAAGGGCAAGACAAAAGATAATGCAAATGCAAGAGAAGATTTGAAGATAATATGCAAATGTCCTACCTTGGAGCTAATAGTTGAGAATGGCAAGTGTAAAAAACCAAAGGCAACGTATGTCATGGATGCCAATCAAAGAAGAATGATGTGTGAGTGGATAAAACAGTTGAAATTTCCTGATGGATATGTGTCGAATATCGTACGTTGCATCAATGTAGACGGCGGGAAGATATATGAAATGAAAAGTCACGATTGTCATGTTTTTATGCAAAGGTTAATTCCTTTGGCATTTCGTGATATCTTGGCAAAACCTATATGGGGACCATTAACAGAACTAAGCTTGTTCTTTAAAGAAGTTTGTGTAACTAAAATTCGTGCTTCCACTATGGAGAATGTAGAGCTTTCTATCATTGAAATAATTTGCAAGTTAGAGAAGATTTTTCCTCCAGCATTCTTTGACGTGATAGAACATCTAGTCGTGCATCTTCCTTATGAAGCTAAGGTTGTAGGACCAGTGCATTACAGGTGGATGTACCCCTTTGAGAGGTGTATACTATACTTGAAAAAAAAGCTTCAAAATAAGGCGAAAGTTGAAGGATCTATTTTTGAAGCGTATATTTTAGAAGAAATTTCTAATTTTGCTTCCATGTATTTTGATCCCCACCTACAGACTAGGCACATTCAAGTTCCTTGGAATGATGACGGTGGGGAAAAAATAATTAATGAACGATTGTCTATTTTTAAATATCTATGTCGTCCTATCGGGAGAGGTCGAAATAGATTCTTGACGAATGTGAAACTTCAGATTGTTGAGACATATGTGCTTGTAAATTGTGGAGAAATAGAACCTTATCTCCAGTAAGTTTACTCTCTATCTAATGAATTTGTTATTAATGTGCTAAATTTATGCTAAATATTAATTATTGTATTGATTAGACAATTTGAGGATTCGTTAAGGGAAACAGATTTCAATATCACTGATGATCAAATATTGGAAGCTCGAGATAAGGATTTCAATAGGTGGCTAAAACATCTAGTAAGTCTTTTTATCCATAATAGTGATCTATCATATTAAATTCAATGTTCATTATGTTAGATGTTATAACTATCTACCGTCTATGTAATGATATAGGTTAATATAGGCCAAGTCGAGGATCAAATGATACGAGAGATAAATTATGGTCCATCCAAGTCTGTGACTTCTTACTATGGCTTAATAGTTAATGGGTACAAATTTCACATTACGGTGTACGGACAAAATAAAGCTACCATGAATAGTGACGTATGTGTTAGAGGTAGTATATATGGTGAGAATGACTTCGACTATTATAGCATCGTTGAAGATATATTGGAATTGTCATATGTAAGAAATCAGAATAGAGTATTTCTTTTACAATGTCATTGGTTTGACCCGATAAATAGAGTCAATGTTGATGAGAGATATGGATTAGTTGACATCAAGCATAAATCAAAACTTCACTCAATTGAGCCATTCGTCTTAGCCGAATAAGCACAACAAGTGTACTATACAAGATACCCACAAAGCGGGAACAAAGCTAATGGTGAATGGTGGGCAGCTTGCAAGGTCAGAGCAAAACTCTTCGTGGCTGAGACATTGAATGATAAAGGTGATGAATTGAATGACCTAACTGCCACTGATTATTACCAAGATGATGGATCCCTTGAAACACACAATCCTGTCATAGATGATGAAGCAGTCTCCTTGTTTGATGCACATACCCAAATAGAAAAAGTGAACATACGTGATATACATTATCCAATGGACAATGTGGTTGATGATGAGTTCATTGATGACAACGAAAATAATGAAATTAATGAATTCTCATATGAAGATGAGGAATCTTTTATTTCAGACTCAAATAGTTAAAATTGAAGCTTGTTCAATAAATTTTGTTAATGGTATTTACACTGAAATATCATTATTATATTTTGAGGTTTTTATTGACATATAGTTTCTTAACTCGTCATGTTTCATTATGTTTCCTTATGCATATATTCATCATGACCATTCGAGGTAGAGGTGCTGGACGCGGTTGTGGGAGAGGCCGTAATGTTTCATCTGCCTATGATTCTCCATCACTACAGTATTCTCAGCCCTCTCCAGGTATACCTGTAGGATAATCATTTTAATTATTGTTAACTCATGGTTTATATAAATGTAATATATATGTATTTTTTTATTTATGTATAATTATGTTAGGTGCAATTTCAGCTACTGGCCCATCAACCAGTGCAGGCCTCCCAGCATCTAGTCCATTGACCATTGGAGGCGCATCAGCCTCTGTCCCACCCCTTGCTGACCCACCCACTAGCGACCCGAATGTGGTGCCTTCATATGGAGAATCCAATATAGAAACAAATAGCAGGGAACTTATATATGTGGCGTCTATCCCTGAACCGTAAGTAAAAGTGATATATCACCTTTTATTATATGTATTTACTTTTAGATTACTAACATTATCTTCTTGTACTTATAGGAGGAGGTTTCTCCCGTCGAAGGTGACACGTGACATTATGTACAATGTTATGACACGGATGCCTATTCTGGCTAGTACGTGATGAGGTTATCCAGCTGAGATGAAGGAAATTCTATTTAACGACTTCATGGTAAGTAATTGTGTTTATAGAATTACATATTATACGTTTATTGAAAAATAAATATATATACATATCATTTGTGTAGGCTAAGCATCGGTTCATATCTGATGCTGATCGCGGCATGGCGAGAACTGTCTGGGAATGGACTATCTTGGACCGTTATCCAGACCATTTGAACAAAGCATGAGATAAGGCCTTTAAGAAAGCAAATTCAAACAACTTGACTGATGTTAAAGGCCATGGGCCCAGAGGAATGAGGACTGAAGTATGGGATGGCCTGGTCGACATTTGGCTGATAGATAAATGGATGACGAGGTTTGCAGCTGCCCAAAGGAACAGGGCAGCCATGCCTAATGCCTTGAAGCATACAGGCAGGTCGATAAGCTTTGGTCAACACAAGAGCAAGATAGTAATATAACTTCATCATTTAAAGTTTTAATGATAAGCATCTGTGTATTAATATGTTGTAATTACTTGAGTTATTTGTCTATCTTGAATATGACATAATATTTTAGAGGGAGTGCCTTACTTTTGATATGTGTTTATTATATAATATTCTTTCATATGGGATTATAGGAGACAAAGTTAAAGCATCCGGTTTCTTACAGTGATCTGTATGTAAAAGTTCATAAGAAGAAAGACGGAAACTATGTTTCTGAGCGCTCGAGGAATTTTATTGTAGGTGTCTTGTTTCTATTCAAAAGTCATATATATCATAGGTTATTTATTTTTTTGTTAATATTTTTCTTGTTTCTTTATTTTTAGGAGTCATATGACACTACAATGACAGAAAAATATGGAGAAAACTCTTCCTCTCACCCTATGGTTGACCCAGAGGTCTGGTTGGATGCGGCGGGTCCCAACAAGAAGGGACGTGTGCATAGCATAGGTAGCAGTTTACATATTGGTAATAACACCATACAAGCTTCATCTTCCTCGGTTGCGGGTCTTTCCCGCTCTACACCATTGACACAGGACATATCTGAAGCTGTAAATACAGTAGTGGCAGCAGCGATGGCTTCGTTTGTCCAAAGTCAACTTGTCCCTATGTTGGCGCCCTTCCAATCGTTCTTATCTACGTTCGGATCAACAAATGTTGCTTCACAACCACCATCGCAAGGTCTAGGTAGGGAGGGTCGAGAGGAAGAGGAAGACGAAGACGAAGACAACTTAGACTGATTGTCATTTTTTATTCTTATTGTCAAATTTGTATAACTTTTAACTATATTGATTGATTATTTATATAATAACTTTCAACTATATTATTGGATTATATTGTACAAGTTTTTTGTTGTAGTAGTTTACAATTATTGGATTGTTTGTTGGATTTTTGTTTCTTTGGATTGTGATTTGATATGCAGTTTTTGGGAAAGTTATATATATATATATATATATATATATATATATATATATATATATATATATATATATATATATTGGTTATTAAAAAACCTACTTCATTAGCGAGGGATTAGAGATGAAGCTCACATTGTAAATAGCGAGGGATTAACGAGGGAATAGCGAGGGATATGTTAGCGAAGGATTAGCGAGGAAATAGCAAGGGATATATTAGCGAGGGATTAGAGAGGAAATAGCGAGGGAATAATACAAGCCATTAGCGAGGGATTAGAGAGTAATTAACAAGAGAAGTTAGCGAGGGATTAGCAAGGGAATAGAGAGGGAATTATTAGAGAGGAATAGCGAGGGAAATTGATAAAATTAGTAAATAATATAGTGACGGAATAGCGAGGGAAATTCCCTCGCTATTTTGGGAGGGAATATTAGCGACGGATTAAAGAGGGATTAGCGACGGAAATTAATTTTTTAGAGATGGATTAGAGAGGGAATACTTTTTTCCTCGCTAATTAGCGATGAAAAAAAAGCGACTAACTTTTCCCTAACTGATTTCCTAATTTCTTGTAGTGTAATCGGTTAGGCCAAATGGCTAATTAGTTAGGAGTATTTAGAATGTAAAAATGGCTCCTGACAGGGTGAATAATCGGTTAGGGAAAATCCCTAATCAGTTATTGCACTCTAGTTTTGAAAATTGACTTTAAATGGTCATAACTTCTTCATTTCTTATCCGTTTTAAGCAAATGACCACTCATCGGAAAGATCTTTGAGTCTGTTTTGAAATAAAATAAGTTTCAGAACAAAACTTAAAGCATTTTGAAAGATATGATCAAAATAGTAACCAAAAATCAGTTTTTCTAAATACAAACTTGGCTATTTTTCAAAGGTTTGAACTACCACTAAGATTAACTTTTCGAAAACACTTTGTTAGGCATTTAAACATTTAAGAAATACTTTTAAAGATGTTAAAGCATATTTGAGCTTAGTGTGATTCTCATTTATCTTTATACAAGATCTAAGTCCTATAAGTTAAACTTGAAGAGTCTTGGAACTTGATCTTTACACTTCCATTCTTTTCTTATTTGTTATCATCAAAACCATTGTTTTAGTCAATGTCAATTACATATCTATCTCTATGTAATTTTTTTGTGTGTTTTCTTTTTATAGGTCTTTATTTTGAGAGAAGAACACTCTACTTAGTTTCTAATTTTGTTGTTTTTCATTTTTTTTTGTTCTTAAAAGATGAAATGGTCTCATATATATTGCATGATTGCAAATATGGTAAAAATTGGAAAGTGTGGTGCATTTGAACAAAGAGTCCAAAAGCTTCTTTGTCTCTCTCATTTTTACTATTGAGGGTTTTTTTTTTCTATTCGTTTTTCATGTTTTTATTTTTTCAAAAGCTTATTTGCCTCTCTATTTTTGGCTATTGAGATTTTTTTTCTATTTGATCTTGCATGTTTTTTATTTTTTTGACATAGTCTACCAATATTTTTGTGAATAGAGATTTATTTTTTGTTTAATTTATTCTGCTAATTTCTGTAACAGATAAGATTTTTTTTTATTTTTATTTTTGCTTTCTTCTAATGAAAAGCATTATTCTTTTTTCTTTTTGAATTCATTATGACGTTTTGGTACACGTGAAAATTTTGTTTAACATATGTCAATATTCCTTTTAAATTGTCACATCAAATGACACATAGAAACATATTAACTAACGTAGTTTTCACATGTCAAAAATGTAATGCATTTATTAATTGACTGAGATAACACATGGACAAATTTTAAGCTATATATTTCCTTTTTTATATATTACTAGTGTTTGTACACATGCGTTGCACAGGAAAAATTAAGAGAAAAATAATTATTAATAAAATAGAATGAAAGTCTTACAATTTAACTTCAAAAATTCATGATACAGATCGATAAAATTACATGAGTATAAAATATAGTTTCAATCATATATAATGATTCTACATAGGTAAAGTAAAATGCTGCTCTATCAATCATTGAAACCTGCAAATATGCAAAAGGAATTATATAACTATCAGTGAACAAAATATAAGTAATATTTAGATAAGAAATTCAATAGTAAAGACCAAATGAATATCAATATTTTCAAATTATTCCTTGATTTAACTAAATCAACAATAATCAATATTTTCAAACCACTCCTTGATTTAACTCTTGAAATTGCAGCATAAAATTGATTAGTAAAAATAAGTCTTGATAACAAGAATAACCCTATATGAGAGAGAGATTGTCATTGACTCTTATTTATATAGTCATTACAAAGCATAAAGTTAATGAGAATTATCTTCTTTAAAACTTTAAAGGGATTCCAAGATCTTAAGTTATTAAACTCAATTTAAGAATATAAATCTTGTCTCTATTGGTGCCAATTCATTCAAAATTAATCTTGTTCCATTGCACAATTCTATTGCTTGATCAATATTTCTAAGGAGCATAATTGGAACTCCTTTTTTTAGTATCAATATGTGATTTGAGATTCTAGAACCTTTAATCTCATGTAAAAATTCAATTGCAAATCATTCAGATTCAATATCAACATCTTCATCTTCGACAAAAATTGAATCTGAGCTATTGACTTTCTCAACAATTTCAAGGGTTAGAGCAAGAACTGCTATATCCTCAAAGAACTTGAATTTTTTTTATATTTGTAACTAAATCAGGATATGTAAAATCAATAATATCTGAAATATGATTGTTAGAATTCAAAATCAAAAGATCTTTAGGGATTTCAATTTTAGCTTCACCATAATTATCATTTCCCAAATTGTCATCGCTAATGTTAATAATCCAATCTAGAAAATGGACTTAGTTTCATATAAGTTGTATATGGTAGAAGTAGATTGTAATATTATATTCTTAGTCAATTTTAGGAATTTGCAGTGATTCCATAAATTTGATGAATTAACTATTGCCATAACAGTATCTTATCTACTTGTATTTGGAATTATTAATATTGACAATATTTGTCTGAAGTCTCCTTCAAGAACAATTATTTTTCCTCCAAACAGTTGTTTAATGTTTTTGTCATTAGAAAACCTCAAAATATCTCATAAAGTTCTACCAGTTGCTTCAAAAGCCCATTTGTTTATCATTGGTACTTCATCCTAAGGAGATTCAGATAAATCCGCAAAGGGATTCAGAACCCTAAATAGGCAAGCCTCACATTTAAAGAGCCTTGTCTTTTGGGATCCTCGAAGAGAGAAAATAAAATCATATGAACTGGCAAATGTAACATCCTGAATTTAATAACCATCGTATAAACTATATTATACTAAAGTGATTAAATCCAAGAATGCTACTTACAACAACTAAGCATTTTCACATATAATCATTATGCATATACAGATCATATGAGCCACGAATTGTTGAACTTACATAACATATATATTATCTATAAATACAAAAAATATGTACAAACTGTATATACTAAGCCTCTCAAGGCTCTTATAATACATATTTTCAAAAAAGAACATAAAACAACCATGTATTAATTCCTCCATTTTTGCTCTGTCTTCACTTTTCGTAAGTCTTCCTCTTTCCTGGAACCATCATAGAAATACACACACACGGGGTGAGAATTATTCATTCTCAGTACTAAAATTCATAAAACATGCCATTATAATAGTTGCAGCCATTTCGGGGAAAAACACTTTTAGTTCTCAAAACTTATAAATGAACACACTAGAAAGGTGGCAAAAGCCAAAACCACTTCCTTTCTCTTCCCAAAATGGAATCCTAATTTTATAAGTTTGTATAAAATATCATTTTTACAAATTACAACTCATAGATCAACACTTCAAAGAATAGCAATTTCCCATACAATTGCCATGTATGATTATATTAAGATTAGCAACCACCCATACAATTGCTATGCACATGCTTAGTGATGCCTTATGTTCATACTTATGCAATAACCTAAAATGAATGTGGATAATGTCATGATTCCTTAGACTTAGCGAAGAAACTGATCTTCAGTCCCTCAGGAAATATATGATATGCATGAACTTTGAATAGAATAAAGGAACCCGGTTCCACAAGTCCTGAACAAACACTGGAACCCAGTTTCAGTCATTTCGTAGGGTGTGAGGGAATGCACCATCCTCAACTCATCACTATGACATGGAAGGTATGTTACCTCTTCACTTACAATCATGTATGATCACCCAAAAACACATGAGTATGGAAAACAATGATGCTAAGTATTACAATAACTAGCATACCAATTGGTTTACAATCCATAATCATTAACAATGAGGAATCCATCCTCGGCAACATAGTTATGAGATACAATGATGTCAATTAAGACTAACTAGCATGCCAATTGATTTACACTCATAACCATATGTATAAATTACAATGATGTCAATTATTACATAGATAGCATACAATTGATTTATATCCATTATCTCAAAATTGGATCACAATGATGCTAAATATCTCCATAATTGACATATCAATTATTTTACATTCACTACATAAACACTTTTTAAAATACTCCTATTAGAATCTCATCAATCAAGCATGAAGGTATCCCACAATATCACCTCATGCCAAAACATCCTACATTCCCTAGCTGTGGCACACAACTTTTACCAACTAGGCATTATGGCCCTCAACTCTTGCCAACTACCATCACAAAACACTTCAAATCATGCCTAAAAGGGATAATTTTCAAGATTTCACCAAATGTGCAT
This sequence comes from Ormosia semicastrata, assembly GCA_029884595.1. Taxonomy (NCBI): domain Eukaryota; kingdom Viridiplantae; phylum Streptophyta; class Magnoliopsida; order Fabales; family Fabaceae; genus Ormosia; species Ormosia semicastrata. The sequence goes on along the minus strand of JAQQTO010000053.1, from coordinate 46,275,917 downwards.
CATAAGTTCAAAAATTCTGAAACTTTTACCACATGAAGCCTTATATCTTGCTTTTTAAATGCCATAAGAATTAGGTAAATTTGATAACTACAGTTCAACTTACGCTACAAACACTACATGATGTCAGACATTTTTGTTCTAGCAACAGAACATAAAGTTTGACCTTTGTACAATAAAAAAAGCATAACTTGAGCTATAGAAGTTGAAACGAGGTGATTTTGGTGGCATTGGAAAGCTAAGAGAAAGAGATACAACTTTCATGAAGACTACAAGAGCACATTCTCATTATAGAGGGAGACACGACCCGTGTCTTTAGATATACCCCCTCCTCTCGTGTTTTCCTCTGTGAGCACTGTTCATGAATTTTCAACTAGCACAGAGGAATGTGCCCCTCCCCCCCGTGTCTTCAGACACGGGCCATATTTCTGGGCCAGAAACTCTGCAACTCACTTTGAAGAGTTGTGACACTGTTCCTTGGGCCAAAATCTAATCCAACCTCTAGGTGATTTTAAGTTCCAAACAAATTCACAAACATAAAGGAAACTTAAAACACTAATTTATTTCATAAAAAATGGATCAAAACACTAAATCACTCATCCAAAATCACAAATCAAAAGTGGATTTCTTACTCATCTTCAAAAACTCAAAGAGTTTCAAGAACACCATTAAAGCTCGAACCTTTAGCATATATTCAAAGCATAAAAACATATATTTTACTCAAGAGTCCACAAATCTCAACAAAGTTCATCAAAACTCTATTTTTTTCAAGAAATAAAAGATGAACAAAGTGGGTAAAGCTTTAGAAATCCCCCTACCTCAACGGCCAAAAATGAAGAAGCTCTTCTCCACCTTCATCCTCTTCCTCCTCCTTGATTGATCCTTTCCTTGGATCTTCCTTCTTTCCTTTTCCTTTGCCTTTGCCTGCTGTCACGGAGAGAGAAGAGATGAGAGAAATGAGAAAAATATCTCATTGGGTGCCTAAAAAGCCAAGGCAACAGAAGAAAGAGTTGTGTGCTCTTTGGTCACTTAAGTAACCATTGATAAATCTCAATCTGTTAAGAACGCTCAGATTCTGCCAAGTCCAATTTTCTTACTTCCAACAAGTCCAAAATAAATTCTAAGATTCACTAAAAATCTCATTTCGTCATTTTTATATTTTTCCATATCTGTCGATAGTCAATTCGATATTAAAACACACACTCAGTATGCTTAAAAATGTCAAATTGACTTTGATTGATCTCAAATTTTAACTGTAACATCTTCCACACATTTGTGACCCAGAAACAAATCCTCTACATTTATTTCCATTAACTAAGTAGTTTAAGCCGCTTTCAGAGCTAATAACAGCTATATTCATCACATAGTGTTACAGCAAAGTGCCTAAACGTGCTCAGACAGTCACAAAACTACACAGACATTTTAAGTATGTATTAGGCTACCTTTGTAACCATATACAAGCCTATCATATTTTCCTAAGATGTTACAGCAAACACCTTCGTCTAAGGATTATGATAATGGAAACAACTAGAGTGATATATTTGTTGAGTATAGAAGCTAAGGCAGCATAAGGAGCATTAGTTTGAAAAGTCTAGAAACTAAAACATTGCAGATGATTTAATAAATAAATACTCAATAAATGACTCCTATCATCATTATCAGAAAAGAGTAGTAAAAGAATTAGACGAAATTTAAAAATTTGAAAGGAATATTTTATTTTATAAATATACAATTCATAAATATTCATATATGAGGACTATTTACAAAATTTTCTATTATTATTTACCTTATATATTTTACAAAAGTTTAAATTATAATGAACGGTTAAGAAATTAAAAATAAAGATCTAACAAAAAACTATCTACTAATTATTAATACACTAAATTCATAAAAAATGTATTTATAACCTTAATTTGCTTAATGATTTTATTACATTTATATGGATAATTAATTCTTGTATAAACAAATAGTTGGTGCATGAATTATTTGAATAAAGGAATTATAATTAAACTGTAAACTAACATACTTAAAATTATTCACTTAACCATTGAAAAAGGATTATAATATCAATTAATACAAATTAATAAGACAAATTTAAAAAACAAAAATTTGAATGTAATAAGACAAATTATACATTTATTAATTAATTTAATGTGAATACCTTAATTGAATGAATAACATGGGAAAAATTAAAAAAAATAACGATTGGTTTTTTGGATTATTAAAAATTATTACAAAGTGAAATAAATTATTAAACATTTATTATTAATGGCCTAAACAACATAACCAAAATATAAAAGGACAAATAAATATTACTTTACTCAAATATACATGAAATGAGATTTAAAAGATGACTATAATCTAATTTGTTAGCAATTAATATTATTACTTGCAATTGTTATCTTTTTAGCAATAATATTTATTAGTCATTAATTATTCATTATCTTCTATGAATTTTTTTGTGTGTGCTTGTATTGTCCCCTTTTTTTCTTTTTAAGATGAACTTCCAAATATTTATTTTTATTTTTCTATATTATTATTATTATTATTATTATTAAAAGTTTTAAATTATTTGAATGGTAATATTATTTATAGAAGATAATGAATAATTAACATATTAATTTGTTGAGACAATTAACTAAATATACATAAATGACATTCAATTAGAAGAAAAATTCAAATTTTAAATTTTTTTATTCTTTTATTGTTTGAGTTATTTAAATGTAAATCTTATTAGTGGAAGATAGTGAAAAATTAACAAATTAATTATTTTAGGCAACTAATTAATTATATATTAATTGTTTAACAGTAAATAAATAATATTCATTAAGGGTAAGTTTCAAAATTTAAAAGTTGTAATTATATTATTATTATTTAAATTATTTGAATTTGAATAGTAATATTATTCATAAAAGATAATTTTGGTAGAAACTTATAAAAAAGATAATGAATAATAATTAATATATTAAACGGTTGATGCAATTAATTAGTAAGTTATATATAAATGTCACTCAATTAAGATGAGAATTTAAAGTTAAATTATGCTCATTAATTATTTTTGTAGTCCTAATTATCTTTATGAAAATGGTCACATCAGATCATATGTGATAGAAAATGGTCAAATAAGATGATATGTAACATAATATTTGTTATTTTATTTATCATATTTATGTTAAACAAATAACGTACTTATTTAATGATAGAAAAGATACGTGTCAAAATTTTAAGATATGTGCTTTTTTATATTATATATTATATGATTATATGATTTTGATTAATAATTATATTGATGAGTGATTGATTATATTAATATTGATGATTGATTAAGTTGATGTGGTATATGTTGAGTGGCGTTGCGAGAGCATTAGTTTGTGTGTGAAACAAGAATCTTTTATTTATTTTTGTGAATCCAATAAGAATCTCTTTCGTTATATGATGGTCACGAGAAATTTAAAATTTTGAGGTTGACCTGGTCCAGTTCAAAGATGTTAATGAGATGACTGGGTGTTTTGATAATTTAGTTGGTAAAAGTTAAAATCATATAAAGAATTAAAGATATGGCGAGTGCTATTATGCACCCTGTCATGTTTTGGTGTATGATACATCCTTCGTTTTACTTGTAACAATAGGTTTTTTTTACGGGTTACTTTTTTTTTCATATTACTTTTTTTGTTTTTTGTTTTTAGGCGGCCATTATCAACCACCGTTGGCCGCCCTCGGCCACCGCCGACCACCATCGTCCCACTATAAGAAATTCACAAATTAGCGAGGGATTAGCGAGGCACACGTTCATCGTTTTATTTTCATCGCTAAGTAGCGAGGTAATTATTCCCTCACTAATCCCTCACAAATTTTAAAAATATGGCACATGTTTTCCCTCACAAATCAGCGAGGGAAATTCTGTCGCTATAGTTTGGATATTTTTTGGATCTAAAATCCGTCGCTAATCCCTCACTAATTTCTATCGCTATTTCCTCGCAAATCCCAGTCACAGCAAGAAATCTTTTTTTTTGGATCTAATATCTCTCACTAATCCTTTGCTAATCCCTCACTAATTTCCCTTACTATTTCCTTGCAAATCCCTCGCTAATCCCAGTCACAGCAAGAAAAAAAATGAGAAGAAAGTACAGGATCAGAGGACAAGCATCCTCCTAGAATTATCCAAGGATAAGAAAAGGAACCATAGGAAGTATTATTAGCTAGAAAGAGCTGCCCAATGCTCTATCCCTTAAAAAAAAACAATTTCCCACAACCAACAAGGAGGCTAAGAAAATAAGCCTATCCCAAAGTTGTTGTAAATGCAAAAATTTCTAACTAGAAACCCCAGTTTTGACTTTGAAACTTCTTTCTTAATTCTTTGTTATACAAATTACAAATATATGTCAATTAGCATTCCATCAATCAATATACCTAAAGTACTACAACTGTACATTTTCAATTCCCAATATGAATGTATATCCAGAGACTTTGAACTAGTTTTTCATCTAAAGAAACTGCCAGTCAATATCTAACATACAAAAGTGCCATTGCTTAAGGATTCACGAGTACATATTACATTGTCACATCCCAACTCCTCTAAAATAGATAACTAAGACATGAATGCACGATGGATTCAATAGTGAAACTTTACAAGAGGAAAGAGAAGACAACCTTATTCTTCAAATAATTTGACTGTTAAATATTGTACTTGGTAAATCTGATAGAAGCAGAAAGTAGATAAAGCAAGTAACGACATTAAAAAATCCTCCAATGAAAGTGCAAAAATACTTATTTGACACTTGTCTGACTTACTATTTTGGTTCAATTTGATTAATCTATGTTTAGAGGTATTAATGAGTGTTCCATTGAATAATCCTGAAAAATGCAAATGTAACATTATAGTCAAGGAATATGGGAAGATGTCCTAAAAGGTGTAACCAGCATCTATTTGTTTGAAAAGATATGTGGGAAAAAAATGGACGCAGTCCCAAAATTTGATCAACAACTCATTTTTTATTCCTGCCATAGACTTCCTACTCCCTGTATTGGAAATTGTAGTTTTTATAATTAACTGGATATGTAAAAACCAGTACATATTTTGGGTTTTTGGTAACATCTACCGTTAGTTGCCTCATTAGAAAAAAATGGAAAAAAAAAACCTATCATCATGTGTAAACTTTAATCGGATTTAGTTTTCACATGCTCTCTACAATGCAACTCAAATCCTGTAAATAACTTAATGAAAAACTTAGCAGGGTGAACTTGACTAGGATATTTCATTCTTCTAATAGAAATTCACAGGTCTCTCTAAGATACATGTTACTATCCATTCACTCTTCACTTTCATAAACACAAAAAAGACATCTTATAGGTGTGTGGTCAGTTGCATGTGAATGAATATTAACTTTCAAAGTTATGTGTTGTATTGGTACTCCTAACCTCGGCAAAGTCTCAATCAGCATTGCATTTTACCACTACATATATTGGGACTTTCATATTTCTCAGAATTTGCTAACAAATATTCATCTATTTCTACCATAATTGCAGAGAGTAGAAACCCTAAAAGAATGAATCACAATGCCCACTGTGAACAACTAGCACCCCAAGCTTCCATTGAGCCATGCCACCGGCAGGGTACCACCACTCCGTCCAGTAAACAAGCCGCTGCACCCCTGTTGCTCAAGTCAATGCACCATGGCTGGTGAAAACCAATATGCTCGTAGAGATTCCAAATTATGATTAAATTTAATATGTTCAAATAAAATTCAAGTCTTAAAATCTCAAGACTACTCCACCGCACCCCACCACCTCCATACAGTAAATGAAAAGCTAATATATTATTGGGGCTTAACAAATTATGTAAGCTTTTTTAAGGAAAAGAAAACAATACATGTAAATCACTTTTAAATTCTTCCCAACAGGAAGATGCCAAACAATTTAAATAAAATATATAAAATTCTCTACAAAACTAATACTTGAATTGTTCACATCAAATTTTAAAGAGATACCAGACTTACCTTAAACACTATCACATATGAAGTTAAAATAGGGAGAAAAGTATAAGGAATAAAGAGGAGTCAGGGTCCTATTTTATGTAATTGATACTCTAAGGTCAACCCAACTCACTCTCCAGCTTGCAAACAAATATAAACATCGCTCACCAAAGAAAAAAAATCAAATTTTTAAGAAAAAAGAAATAATCTTCATTATGACATGCGCACCTCAATTCGAAAACAAATAAAGCAAACCCAGAAGCTAAAAATTGATGCATAAACAGAGACAAAAAAGGGGAACCTGAATGCATTGGGACTACAAGAACCCTACTCTCGAAACGCTTAACGACACCGAGGCCTTCCAAAATTGGCGGCAAAGCGATGACAAAGCTCGAATTACTCCCGTTGTCATGCCCTAGATCCAAGGCGGGGCTATCGGCGGGCACCAATGACAACGCCTGAAGCTGCCCGTGCAACACATTCTCCAAAAACAGAGCATTCTACTGCAACTGACCGTTTCTATCCTCAGACTCGATGGCTCGCTCCAACACCACAATCACCATGATCGAGGAGTGGGGACAGTTCACGGCACGCTTGATCACTATTGGTAACTGCAAAATCTAGACGCCATTATGGCACAGGACCTCAATCTCAATCCACGGCTGCAAATTCGCAGCAGATTAGGGGTTAGGGTGGCGGGATTGGTCGTCAGAATCATCTTCTCGGTCGAGGTGGTCTTCCTCAGCAGCATTGGGTTCATTATCTTCTTCCTCTTTGTCATCGTCGCAGTGGTGGTGCTTCTGCTGGCACTTGTTGTTTTACAATTCTGTCTTGCACTTCTTCCTCCATTTGGTTCGATTTTCTGGCAAAAGAGAAAAATGAAGAAAAAGTATGTGATTGAGAGGAACAGTGTGAAAATTAAAAAAAAATTGCATAAATTTTGGAATGGGTTTGACATTGTAGAGAGAGAAAAAGAAAAATGAGCAAAAAACTCAAAATCAAAACTAATAAAAATAAAAATGATAAAAACAAACAAAATGGGAAAGAAAAGGCAATAAGGGGTTTCTACTGCTTGGTGTGAGATGCTGCAACAGGAGTTTTGGTGGATCCTAGCTCCAACGGCGATGGTGGCGTTGTGGCTCTGGTGTACACGGCGCGCTGCAGGTGGTGACGGGTTTGTGTGGCGGATCGTCAAGTCTGGTCTTGGATCTTGGGAAGTGGCTTGGTAAGGCGACAAAGATTGTGGCAGAGACTCGGTGTGGTGGTGAGAGATGGGGCAGTGACTTGGTGAAGGAAGATGAAATTTTTCCTATTGAGAAATAACCCAACTTAAGTGAGGGAAGATGAAAATGTTAGGAGAAAAATAGGACATTCACGGGAGAGCAATAGGCAAAGTGGGGGAAGATGAAAACAACACAAAAGAAACAAATTATTTTTTAGCAAGGGATAATTTCCCTCGCAATTCCCCCGTTAATTTTAGCGAGGGATATTATTCCTCGCAATCCCCTCGTTAATTTTAGCGAGAGAAACTATTCCTCGCGATTCTCTCGCTAATTTTAGCAAGGAAATTTTATCCCTCACAATTTCCTCGCTAATTTTAGCGAGAAAAATTATCACTCACTATTCACTCGCTATTTTTTTCCTTGAATTTATTTTTGAAATTTAGCAAGGGATAAGTTTTCCCTCGCTAATATCGCAAATTAGCGAAAGAATTTCCCTTTCAAAATTCCGTCGCTAAATCATGAATTTCTTATACTGGCCACCACTGTTTGTTGCTGGCAACTGCCGGCCACCGTTATAAATAATACTAGTTAAAATTATATCAGTCATTATATTTTTTCATAAATAATCGTAAACTGAAAATCTTATAGATTTTAATTGGTAATATTTACATATAATAATATAATTTTCTCTCGTATAAGTGTGTAAGGAATTTTTAAAAAAAATATATTTTTTGAATTGATAAAGTTATCATATTTTAACTAGTATAAAAAATATTACCAATGTTCAAATTTGGTAATATTTACACAAGATAATATATTTTTTTTAAAATTATTATTTTTTCCTAAAACTATAATTGTATTTGTTGAAAAATCTTATAAATTTTAATTGATAATATTTATACAGTTATACAACCTAAAAAAAATGGAGGTGGCGATTAGTGGTCTTTGAGCGGTTGTCGGCCGTGACTTATAGTGGCCGACAAATAGCGTTCGATGACTTACCAACCGAATGACGGCAGTGGTGGTAGTAGTATATAAAAAAAATATAAAATTAAAAAAAACCTAAAAAAAAAGAAACTTTAGCAGATTTCTTGTAATTGATCTAAGTCATTAATTTTTTTATAATTAAATCAATGAATTAGATCAAGTGATATACCATACATCCTCTTTTAAAAGATATATATTAGCCACCACCTAAAGATATTAACGAGATTTAATTCTTATAAAAAAAATTATCTTAATTTCTTTTCTCATATTTTCCACCTCCTTTCTTAGACTCTATTAGGAGACCATGAAGACACAAAGGTCGGTGGTAGGCCTTATCCAGCAAAATATAATGTCACGGAAATGGTTTGCCATTCATGCAATTTAGTTTGGCCCACCCTATTTTGTCCACATTCTTAACTAAAGTTTCAAAATTGTCTATGTTCGATGTATTTAATTAAAATCTAAACCACATGATAAGAAACAAGAAACAAAGAAAAATTTGTGTTCTTCAGAAAACTAAACTGAGACTCAGTTACCTACTAATCTCTATTGGAGGTGTCTGTTGAGAAACGAGGAGCAGGAAATCAGACATGGGAGACATCGATCCAGCTTTCATACAATCCACAGAACACCGTCCCAAAGCCAAGGTGGTGGAAGCTGGTGAAATTCCAGTCATCGACCTCTCACAAAGTAGAGAAGAACTCATCTCAAAGATTGGCAAGGCATGTGAGGAGTGGGGATTCTTTCAAGTAATCAATCATGGGGTTCCCTCTGAGGTAAGTAGAAAGGTTGAAATTGTGGCCAAGAAGTTCTTCGAGCAAAGCACAGAGGAGAAGAAGAAGGTTAAACGAGATGAAGTGAATGCAATGGGGTACCATGATGGGGAGCATACCAAGAACGTCAGGGACTGGAAAGAGGTCTTTGATTATCTCGTTGAAAATACAACGCAAGTCCCATCTTCTCATGAGCCCGATGACAAGGAGCTAAGGACTCTGACCAACCAGTGGCCCCAATACCCTGCAGATTTTAGGTAATCTTAAATCTTCAAATGATAAATAATAATAATAATAATAATAATAATAATAATAATAATAATAAGAATAATGATAAAAGAATTTAATTTTGATCCTTGTAAAATTTTTTTACATTATCACATAATCATGTATTGCTACAACATGAAAAATATTTGACTTAGACCATAATTGCTTAAAAATCAAACTAAAACTTTATACTAATCAAAATTAAAATCTACAAAAAATTATTCTTAGATTGAATGTAATGTTTCATTAGGGAAACATTAGAGGAGTATGCTCGAGAAGTGGAAAAGCTAGCATACAAGTTGTTGGAGCAGATTTCATTGAGCTTGGGTTTGGCTGCTGACAAATTCCATGGCTGCTTCAAGGACCAAATCAGCATGGTGCGGCTCAATCACTATCCCCCATGCCCATTTCCTGACCTGGCACTTGGTGTTGGTCGCCACAAGGATGCCAGTGCTTTAACTGTGCTTGCCCAAGATGATGTTGGAGGCTTACAAGTTAAGAGAAAATCAGATGGTGAATGGATTCCTGTTAAACCCACTCCGGATGCATTTATCATCAATGTGGGCGATATAGTTCAGGTATGTTACCATGTAATGCTTTACTCATCAGTTGAGGACAATATAATTGATTCATTTGGTTCACTATGACAATACTCAACATTCCATTGGTTTCTATCAAATATATATATAATTCAATTGGTTCAATCTTAATGCTCTGGCCAATGTTGGCTGTTTTTGCAGGTTTGGAGCAATGACAAGTATGAGAGTGTGGAGCACAGGGTGGTGGTGAACACAGAGAGGGAAAGGTTTTCCATTCCATTCTTCTTCTTCCCAGCTCACCATGTTATGGTGAAGCCTGCGGAGGAGCTGGTAAATGAGCACAATCCTGCAAGATATAGAGAATACAACTGGGGTAAGTTCTTTGCTAACAGAAACCGTAGTGATTTCAAGAAGCGGGATGTGGAGAATATCCAAATTCATCACTTCAGGATTTTGGATTAGCTATTTGGATTGGCATTCTCAATTTTATCCATGTCTGAGCATAAGAAATTGTGCTGGTTGCTTCATTTCAAATGCAAATAAAATTGTATTGGTTCCTTTCTATTATCAATAAATGCAACATCGAACTCTAATTCCTTTGTAGTTGCTTTCAACAGCCTAGTTCTACAAAAGCGGAATAGAATCATGAACAGAATATTGATCTGAGTTGTGTAATGCTAAGGCAGGATTTAGAACTATGAAACGTTGAGATAATTAAGGATGTTAGAATTTTTTGAGTTAGGGTTTATATTATTTGATGCATTTTGTTTTATTAAAAAAGGGTTAAATGGATAGCATGATATTTTTCTTGAAAGCTCATATTAATTATATAATCTATTATGGGTTAGAGAATCATCATGTTTATTGTTATTGAACTTAATTTATCTTTCTGTTAAGTTTACATTATTGCACTTTATCTTCCTGTATTTCACTTTTCATGCAATTTAATTTGATTGTAGTTATATGTTTTCTTTACTTTTAATTACATTTCTTTACATATTTTTACAAATTTGTCAAGTTCTCATTCAATATTCACATTTCTTTTATTTAAATTGAAATTCATTCTGACATTCTGTTTAAAAACAAACTATCAAGAACTTGAGAGTCCCTTTTGATGAAGAGATTTTCTTCCTAAATTGATAACTGGAATCAAATTTATTTTTGACAAAAACCAGACTAAACAATTATATAAAGAGCAAGATCCTTACTCTACTCTCGGGACATCTTGACTGCACACAGTTCCATTGAAGTGATAGTTAGAAAGACAAAGAGCTAGAGTGATAGATTGTTCTAACATATATAAGTGTATACATACATCCGCTAAGATAAATTGGTGAAATTACTTTTTGTCAATATGTCTATCAATCAATATTAACATAATTTGTTATAATTATAATATTCTAAATTTCTAGTATAGATTGATGAAATCTAACATGTAATATCATAGAGATATAATATTAGAGTGATTATACTAGGTTTAGAATGATGCAATTAAATTTAGGAATTTTTCAAGGTCTTCGAAATTTCGGGATTTAGGGCTTCAAAATTCTCAATTCTTAGATCAAATAATAATGATTTGATTTGATTGCAAGAGTTGGGATTCAAATAGATTTCACACTGGTGTATTTTTAAACAAGTATTTTTCAAACTGATAAGAATACATAGAACAGAGGTTTTGACTTTTTAATGATGCTGGATTTACCTTGCTTTGGGTTGCTTGAATCTTCTAGGTTAAAATCATGCACAAACCAATGACAAAGGGGCTGGATCATTGTGGAGCTTGGTCATCTGCCATTAAGTAACATATATGCCTCTCTTGGGTTGCTACAAATTGCCATGAAAGTGGTAGGTTTTTTCCTTCGAACCATCGTGGGCTCCCTCTGTTCTTATTGCCGATTCATTTTCGTGTGAAATCCAACAATATTGGTGGCTATTTTGACTGCAAGCGAAACCCACAAGGTGTTTCCTCCATGGCTGTGTTGTAGTGTCACGAGAAAGAAGAATAAGCTCATCTCCTTGTGCACTGCAGATTGCGATGGAGGTTTCAATCAGATTTGCATGTGTTTTTTGATGCGGACGATGGCTGAGAATCACTATGAAGCTTGGACGCTGCCATTAATAGCAGATTAAGGTGCTCGTAGATCACTACAAGTTGTGGATCGAGTCACTGTTGGTTCATTGCTGGTTACAAATAGCGTTCTCATTTTGATCTGCTTGAAAATCTGGCGAGGAAGATGTTTAGTAATGTATATTGAGATGTACTTGAGAAGGCAGGTACTGGTGTTTTCCTCCTTGCACAACAATGAAGCGTGTTGAAATGGGGGTGGTTGGTGCCTGCAAAGGCACTTCAACGCTCAAGTCAAGATGTGCACAATTAAGGTTTAAGTTAAAGAGCAATAATTACCTGTTGAAGATGATAAAGCCTGATATTTATAGAATACAATTAGGAAACATGTTCCCTTAATTATAGCAGGAAATTCCTATAAAATAGGAACGTTGATAATGCAGTTATGAGTAATTAAAGGCAGTTATATGTGTTATTATTTCGTAAGATCATGATTGGAAGTTATAGATAATTTGAGATTTATCCGCCATGCAAATCTCGCGATCGTATAGCTACTGCCCAATGTTGTGGTCCGACATATGTTGTGTCGAGGTCTCAATAATCTCAAGCGAACTCTTGCTGGGGTGGATAGATTCCGATTAGATGCATGCCGAGTTGACCTATGAGACCGGGTCCTGAATTATGGTTCAAAACAGTTGCCCCCAACTTGGCGCTTAGATGACTCATCTGAGTGTCAAGGTACCCAAATTTGATTGGAGCACACGACATACAATGGACAAAGGGATCCTAGTCAGCATTAACATTGGATCTCGCGATGTTTTTCCCAAAGGGTTGAGCTTCGTGATGTATCATTGTATGCTTCCGAGGTTAATGAGTAAGGTCAAAATCCAAGTTGGATCGCTCCACCTATGTCATCATTCCGCTATCCGGGGTATGTCGAGTGTTTCAAAATAACGGGGTATGATTGTGTGAAATGTAACACCTTAATACAAATTATTGTAAAATAATGAAATATTTCAAAATAATTCATATTAGATATGTCACTTCTATTAATGCGAAAAATAAAATAAAAAAATTCATAATAACTTACATAGTTATTATAGAGAGTCACGAATGATCAAAAAGTTATATATACAACTATTTTTGGCTAACACGCCATACAGTGTACATAAGCTTTTCTAACAACCAGAAGTATACACATATGCAAACTGGTCTACAAAGAAACAAAACACTAGTCTAAGTCTTCTGCTTCTTCTTTTCTTTGCCCTTATTCGTTTTAGTGACTTTACCTGAATTTACATGGAACACTCAGGGGTGAGAAATCACAATTTCTCAGTATAAGCATACCAATATCAATACTTAATTATTCAATATAAATAATATAACTAAACATTGAAAACACATTCAATGTAGAAGAATAACCGTCAATCAATAATAATAAAGAATCGCCCATACAATTATAAGTTATTATCGAACAAGCAACCAAACAATTAATCGGTTAAGCTATGACAAATGCCCATACAAGTGTCAACCATGCAATGTCTTATGCTATGTGTAACATCCTGAATTTAATGACCATAGTATAATCGGTATTATACTACAGTGATTAGTTCTAAGAATGCTACTTACTACAACTAAGCATTTTCCAATATAATAAAAACCATGTATATAGAAAATATGAGCCACAAATGAATATATTTATTACACAACACTTGTATCTTTCATAAATACATTACGTACATAATTACAAAAGAAACTACAAGCTACACTAAGCTAAGTCTTCCTACTCCTTCTTTGTCTTCATTTTCCTTAAGTCTTCCTCCCTGGAACCATCATGGAAACACACACACATGAGGTGAGAATTATACATTCTCAGTAGTAAAATCCATAAAACATGTCATCATAATAGTTCCAACCATTTCAGGGAAAAACACTTTTAGTTCTCAAAACTTATAAATAAACACACTAGAAAGGTGGCAAAAGCCAAAACCGTTTCCTTTCTCTTCCCGAAATAGAATCCCAATTTTATAAGTTTGTATAAAATATCATTTTCACAAATTACAACTCACAGATCAACATTTCAAAGAATAGCAATTGCCCATACAATTGCCATGTATGATTATGTTATGATTAGTAACCGCCCATACAATTGCCATGCACATACTTAGTGATGCCTTATGTTCAAGCCTATGCAATACCCTAAAATGAATGTGGATAATGTCATGATTCCTTAGACTTAGCGAAGAAACTCATCTTCAGTCCCTCAGGAAATGTATGGTATGCATGAGCCTTGAACAGAACAAAGGAACTCGGTTTCACAAGTCCTGAACAAGCACTGGAACACAGTTCTAGTCATTTCATAGGGTATGAGGGAATGCACCATCCTCAGCTCATCACTATGATAGGGAAGACATGTTACCTCTTCACTTACAATCATGTATGATCACCCAAAAACACATGAGTATGAAAAACAATGATGCTAATTACTACAATAACTAGTATACCAATTGGTTTACAATCCATAATCATTAACAATGAGGATTTCACCCTCATCAACATAACTATGAGATACAATGATGCCAATTAAGACTAACTAGCATACCAATTGATTTACACTCATAATTATATGTGTGAATTACAATGATGTCAATTATTACATAAATAGCATACCAATTGATTTAAATCCATTATCTCAAAATTGGATCACAATGATGCTAAATATCTCCATAATTGACATACCAATTGATTTACATTCACCATACAACACTTCATTAAATACTTCTTTTAGAATCTTAACATTCATAAAGGAGCATATAACAAAGGTTCACACAAGTTAAGCACTTCATCTCCATTAAATAAGAAAAATGCTCTCAAAAGCTAAAATGGCCGCCTAAACACTCTCTGTTGGGCACTTAGGCACTCAAGTGGTAAAGAGTCTCCCTTGTATTCTCCTGTAATGGGCGCTCAGAAGCTTCTCCATTGGCGTCTAGGCACTAGCTGCACAACAACACGCACAATCTTGTGGGCGCCGAGCGCCCAGATGCTTCACTAAGGGTGCTTAGGCACTCGAAGACAGAAAATGAAGTTCTGCAAAATTCTGCAGAACTGCCACTATTCCCTTGAGGAATAATGGACTTTTAATCACTCAAGCTCCAATTTTTAAGTAATTTCCAACCTCCAAAGAGATCAAAAAACACATTTCAATTCTCAAAACCATTTCAAAAATACTCATCATACCTCAAAGTATCATCCATCACCATAAAAACCTAAAATCCCATTTTTACCTCAAATGAAATCAAAAGTGTTTAAGGGATGAAAAATACATTACCATATAACCAATAACCCAAAAACAGGCTATCAATTAGTTTTTCTAACAAGAATCAAGCTAAATCCCAAATTTCACCCTAGAAATCCATTTCTCTCATCAAGAACTCCCAAGAACCAAATGAAAAAGATGGAAGAAAAGAGTGAAAACAAGGTTTTTCCCTACCTCAAGATCTTGAAAATGAAGCCAACATCCACTTGATTCCTCTTCCTTGGTGGTTGATCCACCTCTTTGGTCTTCTTTCTCTTTTTCCTTTAGTTCGCTTTTGCTTTCTTTGTTTCTTCCAGCAGAAACCCCACGAGAGAGAGAGGGGAGAGTAAAGTGATAAAGATACACATTAAGGGCAGTTTGGTCTTTTGCTAAAACTTCGTATCTGTTAAGAACACTTCGATTTCACTAAATCTAGTTTGCTAACTTCTAACAAGCTTCAAATATCTAAGATTCGCTAAAAATCTCGTTTCACCATTTTCATATTTTTCCATATCTGCTGGTAGTCAATCCAGCATTAAAACACACACTTAGTATGCTTAAAAATACCTAATTAACTTCGAATGATCTCAAATTTTAAACATAACCTCTTCCATACATTTGTGACCTAGAAACAAATCCGCCGCATTTATTTTCATTAACTAAGTAGTTTAAGCTACTTCTAGAGCTAATAATAGCTATATTCATCACATAGTGTTACAGCAAAGTGCCTAAACGTGCTCAGACAATCACAAAACTACATAGACATGTTAAGTATGTATTAGGCTACCTTCGAAACCATGTACAAGCCTAACATGTTTTCCCAGGATGTTACACTATACAATATGATTATGCTCAAACAAAGTCCACATATTATGGATGTGCAATGCCAATGCAAATTTATAAGTTAAAACACAAGCTATTTACTTATTTTTCTTCAGAAACTGTACTCCTTGTATAAACTATATAGGACAGGCAACCTGCCCTGATACTACCTAGTGATGAGTGGACTAGATTCCTTTTACAAAAGTAAGAGTAACGACACTAACTCTATATACCCCTGACCATACAAGCAACCCGCAAAGGAGAATTTGGATCCAACACCTCATTCTCAGGTCATATAGTTGTGTACACCATCTAAGGTCACAATACATAGGAAAATAGTAAATATCAAGTTTGAAAACCAAAAGACAAAGCACATTTCTTAAACACTAGCACACTAGGATCTTAGCCTCACTTATCCAACAAAGTGGCAAGAACCATGAAACTAGCACTTTCGCATTTAGAACCTCACACCATCGCTTCCCAAGTGATTACCAAGTCAACCTTATGTTGGACAAGGTTCTAGGTACTCCCTATGGCATTCTATCTCTCAAAGAACACCTAAGGCTTCTCAAATTCTCATATATGGTAGGAGGTCGTTCTCTCCAAGAAATACCTCCATTAGTTTTTCAACACACCTAGAAAGGCATATATGAGTGATCCTAACATTTAGGAAATCCAAAAACATTAAGAACACATTTCTTGCAAAGTTTTGGAACTCATGCCTAGGCTTGACATTCCCAACTAGTAGGGAATTCTATTTAATCAAGATAAAAATCTTAAAAAATACCTTGCCTAGGCGCCTAATCGCTCACTTTTTGAACGATTGAGCGCTCAGCTCTTGAACTCTCTGGGCTTGGGCGATTAATCGCTCACTTTTTGGACGATTAATCACTCAGCACGCTGGTGTTATCTGGGCATGGGCGATTAAGCGCTCACTTTTTGGGCGATTAAGCGCCCAACACCAAAAACTTCTAAAGAAACTAGTTTTCTGCTCTAATTGATTCCCAATCAATTTCTAATCTCCAAAAACATGGAAAATAAGTGATTTCCAATCCTAAACATGGTCTCTAACATGATAGAATTATCAAACACTAATTTATTCACCTAATCTAGAATCATGATCAAAGATCAATCATCCAAAAACCTATTTTTCCTATCTTCATCTCCATGGGTTTCATGGATGTTCTTGGGTGCAAAGCTGACACCCTTGAGTTGATTAAGCTTCATCCTAACCAATCTCAATCATTGGAAGCAAGAACAAGCTAAGAAAATCATCTTTACTCCAAATACCTATTTTCCCCAAACTATACATACACACATAAACAACAAGAGATGGAGAGGAAATTGAGCATAAGAACACCCCTACCTTGTGAAGCACAACTGCTACAGATGATCACAAGTCCTTAAGTTTTCCTTTTCCTTTTGATCTCCTCTTCTTCCTCTTGTTTTCTCTCTTTTTCTCCTTTCTCTTTTGCTGCTGCTTGTCCTATTTTCTAGCCGTGAAGAGAAGGAAATAAAGTGAGAAAATAAGAAACTAATAGCCAAGTAAAAGGCTGAAATCATGGATAGCTAAGGACCAAGCATTATGATACTGATATTTTTTGATATGCTAAAAATATTCAAATTTGGTTAAATCAAGTTTTTTCAAATTCCAACAACTTTAAAATAAATACTAAAATTCATTAAAAAAGTCATTTCACCAGTATCATAATTTTTCATATCTGTGACTAGTCAATCTGGTATTAAAACACACAACTAGTATGCTTAAAAATACCAAATGGACTCCGATTATTCTCAAACTTTAACCACATCACAGAAAACACATTTGTGACTTAGAAATAAATTATCCACATTTATTTCTATTAGCTAAGCCATTTAAGCTAATATCTGGGCCATTTAAAGCTACTTTTCACCTTTCAGCTTGCAACAAAGTGCCTAAATTAACTCAAATTGTCACAAAAATAAATAGGCATGTTAAGCAAGTATTAAGCTACCTCTATAACTATTTACAAGTCTGACATGTTGAAGATGATGTTACATGAAAAATCTAAAATTACTTGTGACTGAGTTGTCTTATAATTTATTAGTAACCACTCCTATTGGAAATCGAGTCAAAACCTCTCATGCATGCTTAAATTGTCCTATTCTTGGTGAAAATAAACCTTTTGTTGCAAATTTAATTTGTATGCCTTTGCAAAAGCTTGATATTATCTTGGGAATGGATTGGTTATCCTCCAATCATGTGATACTAAATTGCCTTGATAAATATGTTTATTTTCCTTTAAACTCTGACAAAGAAAAATCTTAGTCTACCCATTTATCTGCCATTCAAGTTAGTAGGGGTATAATGAAAGGAGTACAAGGATACATTCTCCTTTTTTCTTCTAAAACAAAGAGTGGGCTGGATTTAGACACTATCCCTGTAGTCAAAGATTATCATGAAGTTTTCCCTTCAGATATATCCAACTTGCCTCTAGAAATGGAAATTGAATTTTTCATTGACCTAATGCCAAGTGTAGGACCCATTTCAATTGCACCTTATAGAATGTCACCTGTGGAATTGGGTGAACTTAAAAAGCAAATTGAGGAGTTATTGGAAAAATAATTTATAAGGCCTAGTGTATCACCTTGGGGAGCTCTAGTACTTTTAGTGAAAAAGAAGGATGTAGTCTTAGATTGTGTATAGATTATAGACAATTAAATAAGGTGATCATTAAGAATAAATATTCACTCCCAAGAATAAATGATTTGTTAGATCAAGTACGGGGAGCTTCAGTTTTTTCAAAAATAGATCTAAGGTCAGGATACCATTAGATTAGGGTAAAAACAGAAGATATTCCTAAAACAGCATTCAGGACTAGATACGGGAATTATGAATATTTGGTAATGTCGTTTGGTGTAACTAATGCACCAATTGTATTTATGGATTATATGAATAGGGTGTTTAGACCATACTTGGATAAATTTGTGGTAGTTTTCATTGATGATATTATAATTTATTCAAAAACAGAAAAGGAACATGTAATTCACTTGAGAATAGTGTTAGAAATTTTACAAGAAAAATAATTGTATGCAAAATTGGAAAAATATGAATTTTGGATGAAAGAAATTAAATTTCTAGGACATGTAGTAAACAAAGAAGGAGTTGCAGTGGATCCTAGTAAAGAGGAAGCAGTCATGTATTGGGAGCAACCAAGGATAATAATTGAAATAAAGAGTTTCTTGGGCTTAGCCGAGTACTACCGTAGATTCATAAAAGGATCTTCTCATATAGCTATATCATTAACTATGTTGACTAGAAAAAGAACTCCATTTGTGTGGACAAAAGACTATGAATAAAGTTTCAGGAATTAAAGAAGAGACTCACTACTACCCCTATTTTAGTAATCCCTGATTCTTTAGGACATTTTGTGGTTTATAGTGATGCCTCTAGAAAGGGAATAGGTTGTGTGCTAATGCAAGAAGGGAAGGTAGTAGCCTATGCCTCTAGATAAATCAGACCTCATGAAGAAAATTACGGAACACATGATCTGGAATTAGCAACTATAGTTTTTGCTTTAAAAATTTGGAGAAATTATTTGTATTAGGTAAAATTTGAGGTGTACACTGATCATAAGAATTTAAAATATCTTTTTGATCAAAAAGAATTGAACATGAGGCAAAGAAGATGGATTGAATTTCTTAAAGATTATGATGTGAAAATTAAGTATCATCTAGGAAAAGAAAATGTTGTAGCTGATGCTCTAAGTAGAAAATCCCTCCATTTGTCATGGTTCAAGAAATTGATTTGATAGAAAAGTTTAGGGATTTAAATCTTTTAGTGACCTTTGAACCAAATAAGATTTGTTTAAATGTTTTACAAGTTACTTGTGATCTGAAAGCAAAAATTAGAGAGGCATAAAAAAAGATCATTTTTTGCAAGCTCTTAAAGAAGAGATACCTAAGGGAAAACATCCAGATTTTAAATTAATAGATGATAAAGTAGTCATGTACTAAGATAGATTGTGCGTACCTAATAATTTAAATTTAAAGAAAGAAATTCTAGAAGAAACTCATAAAAGTAAGTATACAATTCATCCAGGAATTAATAAAATGTATTAAGACCTTAAAAGTCAATTTTGGTGACTTGGAATGAAATTCAAAATAGCTAAATTTGTGTCACAGTGTTTAACATTCTAGAAAGTTAAAATAGAACATCAAAGACCCTAAGGTTTACTGCAACCTTTAGAAATCTTAGAATGGAAATAGGATAGTATTCCTATGGATTTCGTTGTGGTTTTACCAAGAACCAATTTAGGACATGATGCTATATGGGTGATTGTAGATAGATTGACTAAGTCTGCACATTTTCTACTCATTAGGATTAATTATCCACAAAATAAGTTGGCCCAATTGTATATTAAAGAGATTATGAGACTTCGTGGTGTACCAACTACCATAGTTTCTGATAGAGACCCAAGATTTATCTTTAGGTTTTGGGAATCATTACAGACAGCTTTTGAGCCAAAACTATATTTTAGTACTACTTACCATCCCCAAACTGATGGTCAAACTGAAAGAACAATTCAAACCTTAGAAGATATGCTTAGGGCATGTGTTTTGGATTTCAAGGGAAGTTGGGATACCTACCTACCATTGATAGAATTTGCTTATAATAATAGTCACCATTCCATTATTGGTATGGTACCGTATGAAGCATTGTATGGAAGAAAATGTCAATCTCCTTTATGTTGGTTTGAGATTGGAGAAAGAAATTTATTAGGACCTGATTTAGTATAACAGACTTCAGAACAAATAAAACTAATCAGAGATAGAATGTTAGCAGCTCAAAGTAGACAAAAAAATTATGCAAATAAAAGAAGAAACCCATTAAAATTCCAAGAAAGAGAACATGTATTCCTTCGAGTTACCCTAACAATTGGAATTGGCAGGTCTTTAAAAACAAAGAAACTGAGTCTCATATATATATTAGACCTTTCTAAATTCTCAAAAGAGTCGGTATCGTCGTTTATCAAATTGTTTTACCTCCTATCCTATCGAACCTTCACAATGTGTTTCATGTGTCTCAACTCCTAAAATATTGTTATGATTCTTCACACATCATTGAGGCAGAATCTATACAATTAAAAGATAATTTGACATATGAGGTACAACCTGTACAAATAATGGATAGAATCTATAGGCAATTGAGAAATAAAAATATTCTTATGGTCAAAGTTTTGTGGCAAGAACAAGACGTAAAAGATGCTACATGGGAAACAAAAGAAGATTTTAAACAAAAATATCCAGAACTCTTTTTAGTCGGTACTAAATATAAATTTTGAGGACAAATATTTTTTTTAAGAGGGAAAGAATGTAACATCTTTAAAAATAATAACAATAATAATAATAATGGGTACATAAAAATATCTATGTGAAATATTTTAAAAAATAAGATATTAAGTAAGAAAATAAATATCTCATATAAACTAATTATCAGAATAAGGTATTACTTTATCTTACATACTTACTTAATAATAATAATAATAATAATAATAATAATAATAATAATAATAATAATAATAATAATTAATGTGAATGAGCATGTGAAGTGCTCTACAGTTTCCTTTAAAATATCACATTAACAGAGATAAGGAGGTGAGGTAAAGCATGATGACATAATAAAAACAAGTAGTTGGGAATGAAAAAAAAATAGCTAACTTGTAAGCACGTAAAAGTGCATAGGAGAGAAAATTCTTGAATCTGATTAGGTAGGCAATGATGTAGTAATAGGTTGAGAGGCACGGATATAGGGGGAACAAATGACAAAGTTTTAATAACAATGAAGCAAGATAAGAAGACATATGTATTAAAAACATGAAGAAAGATTTAAGGAAGGAGATTTTGGAAAATCATATAATAATTACGATAGAAATTTTTTAAAAGGAATGCAATCTCTTTTGTGACACCTTGCTGCCTAACATCATCCATTTACGTAATACGAAGCCATTTTTCTACATTATAAATACTCCTTTCCCTCCTCACTTCCTCATCAGCAAACGCCCATCCAACAAGTATTCCCACAGCCCTTTTTTTTACTGCTATCAATAAAAAAAAAAAAAAACTGCTTTATCAAGCACACTACCTCTAACTTTTCATTTCACCAAAGTTGTATTCTGACGGAAAGCAAAACTACTCTTTTCTTCTTTCTTTTTTCTGTCCATATCTTTCAGTCCAACCTTTCTCTTAGTTTTTTTCTATTTATTTATTTATGTTTTTTTTTATCTTGATGATTTTTGAAAATTTTTTCAAATCTTTCTGTTATTCTTATTTTCATCTTACTTTTTATGATCTTATGATAATATAAATTTAATTCTGTTTTAAACCCATATGTGGATCTTGATTAGAAGATAATATAACAGCTATATGAGTAGCAAAAACACAAAGCCATAACCACAAATTTTGACTTTTCCTTCTTGATAAAAGTTGTACGAGTAACAAAAACACAAAGCCATAAGCTACAAATTTTGACTTTTCCTTTTTTAAAAACAGAATTATGCAACAAGAAAAGTAAAGAGGAGAAATCGAGTTTTTCTTAAAAACCACAAAATTTTGATGGTTTTGGATTGGATAAAGAACCGTGAGATTCTTAGAAAGAACAAGTCCATTAACTTGCTTGACTATTGATGCTCATGGTGTAAATATATAGTATTCATACATATGAATGGGTTAATTTAAAATAGCATGTTATGAATAGCTATTTGCTGCACTTAAACAAAAGACTAATTTCTATATCTATTGTAATTTATAAATAGTTTAATTAACTATTGGATGATTTTTCTTTCTGAATGATCAGTATAAAAATGGTTATTTTTGAGATAAATTATTTCTTTTCTATGGAGTAAGCACTTATGAAATGTTATCTCATAAAAATAAGTGAATCAATGTGGAAAAAGATTATTATGACCATGATTAGAAATTATTGAAGGACGCCTCGATTAGATATTAATAAGGGATTTCCGTTGATTAGAGCTGAATTTGCGCAATTGGGAGAGAATGATGAAATGGGATGAGAAGTGTAACGTGCCAAATACTAGTACTAATTATGTATCCGATTTATGCATCAGTAATTAAGATTTTGTACATCACTTACAAATATCATCAATTTTTCAAATAAAAAATTTGGATAACTATCAAAATATGGACCTTTTGCGGAAGCATAATACAAATATCATGAAAGAAAATTTATATAAATTGTGCATTATATACATAAGAATGCCTCATGGCACAAGATCGATATCACTACTTCCAAATATCTAAACAAAGAACTAAACTTAACTCTTCATGCCAAATCTCCATCTTGCTTAGCTGCCTGGGTCCTGCCTGGAATTATCTTGGAAAATCATAGAAGTAGGGGGTGAGAATTATGAAATTCTCAGTAGTTTATAAAAATTGTGTCATCACAATAATTCCAATTGTTTCGAGAAAAAAATCATTTCAAATTGGTATAATCTAATAAGCAGAAAGGTGGCGAACGCCAAAACAAGTCATTTCTCTTCCCGAAACAGAGGTTCATTTTATATCCTTTATCAAAAATCATTTGGCTAATCAAATCAATTATCAAGTCTTATCAAGATCTTAAAATCATATCAAGAAATCTCATGTCTTGAAATTTATGTCTCAAATCTCAAATCATCTCAAACATAAATCATTTGATCAAATCTCTTATCATCAAATCATAATTCATATCATCAAATCTTGAGTCATCAAGTCATAAATCACTTCATCAAATTTTCATATGAAAACTCATCAATATCATTAATTATCAAAATCATATCAAGAAATCTCATTTCTCAAGATTCATTTCTCAAATCATAATTCATTTCATCAATTCTCGAGTCACCAAATCATCAGGACACATGTGTCATAATCAAGGGTATGGAGGGTATATTAGCCTCACAATACCATTTACTTGGTAGTAACCTGCTTTCAGGTTGGTGCACATCAACCTATTTATGACGATCGATTTGTCATATAGAGCTACTCCAGGTAACTAGGTTATATCTATCTCAGTCTAGTAAAGAGGAAGTGTCCTATCCTCAATCTAGAGTCATGGTAGAGAGGGAATATCAAGACCTCATACTACCATGATAGGGAGGGTATCTTCCTTCCCCATACTATCTTTCATCCAGGATAGGCAGAGGTTCATTGTTTCTCACACTATTCAGGATTTAGGATCATCCCAAGTAGAGAGAGAATCATCCATCCTCTACTACTTGATGACTAGGGAAGTTTGGATAAAGAGGGAGGTCTTCCTCAACCTCAGTTACTCCGGCAATGAGAGAAATTTTCATATTTGCTCTTATCATCATCCAATACTTACCCTAAGTTCAAGGTATATCCAAAATCCAATTCAGTCTAGTTCCACAAAGGGATACCCATGAGAGAAAAAAAATATTTTTCTTCAAATCTATTCAATCATCATATTTTCAAACATGCAATCATATGCATATAAAGGTTTTCTTCATCATAGGAAATCAAGCTAACCATTTAATCTCATTTGATTCAAACTTATCATAAGATCATTTCTCAAATTGGTTTGGATGCATAATCATTTCACAATCTAATGAATTTCAATTATTCAATTCAAGGTTTAAGGTTTGTATCTAGGTCCCATAGGGTAAAGAACTCTGTTTCCATCATTTTCAGATGAAAAACCTCAATTCAGGGGCCTGGTAATCGATTACCAGCTTGGTAGAACCCTAGTAATCGATTACAAGAATGATATAATCGATTACATCTTACCCAAAAGCCTTGTAATCGATTACAAAGGCTATGTAATCAATTACAAGCTGTCTAGAAACACATTTCGTAGCTCCAGAAGCTTGGTAATTGATTACAAAGGCTATGTAATCAATTACCGCATGGAAATTTGCAGAAAACAGAGCCCTTAAACCATTCCAACCCAAACTAAACCATTAAACATCAATATCAATATCAACATCAAAATTATCATATTCAAGCATCCAAAACACTTTCAAAGCAAGGAATCAAATATGGGTTTCATACCCATTTTCACATCTCAAAGTTTCTCAAGAATCAACATCAAAGTTTGAATCTTTATCTCAAAATCAAGAGAAAAAAGTATCATCTTTACCATTTCAAAATCATCATTCAAATCACAAGTTTCCAAGCCTTTAGAAAACAAAGAAAGAATAGAAAAGGTACAGAAATCCCGCTACCTCAACTCCTTTGCAAAGCTTCTTTCTTTCTATCTTTGAATCTTCTTTTCTCTTGTTGATCTTTGCTTGTCCCTTCCTCTTTTTCCCTTGTTTCCTTTCTTTCCTCTTTCATTTTCTTGGTTGAATAGGATGGACACTAGAGAGAGAGGAGTGAATGTGAGAGAATGGAGAGAAAATAAATAGAAATAAGAGAGAGAAACAGCGAGGAAAGAAATAAAAAAGGAAAAAGTGAAATCTAACTAGAACATTTTATCTCTTAAGGATACTTTTATATTCCATTCATGAACTTCCTAACCTTCATAGGTATTATGAAAAATTCTAAGATTTCATGCATTTCCCAATTTTATCTTTTCATAATTATCCTTATACACCAATATTAGATACTAAGCTTCACTTTAAACTTTATGGAATTGAACTAAGAAGCTTTCAAGTGTTCAGTTTATCTGTTTTCACCCTCTCATTTAATCTTCATCCACTATTTGACATTTGCTCAAAATCTTACAATTTTTCTGAGCTACTTGTCTGTTTAGTTTGGTCTTTGAACACTATCTTAATGTTATTAAAAATGTCAAACTAATTCATTTGATCTTTCAAAATTTAATACAACTCATTCCAATCCTCTATGACTTAGAAATAAATGCTTCATATTTATTTCCATCTTCATAGCTATTTAAGCTAAATTCTGAGTTTATTTGAGCTATTTCTCAACTTAAATGTTACAAATTTATGCTCAACTCAATTTAAATCATTATCAAAATCATCAAATAACTTCCATCAATTTTATCGAGCTACTATAACCCTAATGAAGTCCATTGGGTTGGCCGGAGAGAATGTTACAAGAAGAAAATATTAAGTTACTCTCGTAATTATTCTTTTGGAATAAAATTAAAAAGAATTATTATGTTGGATTCTTAGATATGGTTTTAGAAACAAAGAATTGAAAGAGTGAAAAATATTTTTCGTACTTGTGACAACTAAAATATCATTAGTTTAAATTTATTGTTGTTCTTGTTTTTCCCTACTGAGTTTTATCTCATTTATTTTTTGCGTGATATTTCAGATAATGCCAACTGTTAGAGTATTGGTTGATTTTCGTGTTCAGTAAGTTTATATGCCAGAAATAGGAGACTATGTTTTCTCTGTTACCCTGGGGGACTTGTTCTTGATCATCTTACTCTTTGATGAGTAGTACTAATAAACAATGTTTGTAAATATGTAAATAGTAACACCTTATGAAGGTTTTTATAAGCCTCGATTTTTGAAAAATAGGTGTCTACATTAAAAAGGTTTGTATGTATAACTAATTCTAGAAAGGTGTGACCCTCGAAAACTATGTAAAATATTGTATAAAATCTGATACTAATGTTAGAAGTTGTAACGTTTAGTTCTAATTGGCATACAAAGTATACTATTATAATACAAATAATAATTAAAAATTAGAAAAGGATGTTACATAGGGTGCATGGTGCACCTTGAATCTCAACCATTGATTTCATTTTAAAATATATCTATGGTCTCAAGCAGTGACTATTAACCTGCAAAACCAATAAATTTGTAAAATTGCAAAAAAGCTCCTCAAAACGTGAAAAAGAAAATGTGCCTCCATTGCTGGGAAAAGGTGAACACCGTCGATGCAGGCAATCGCATCTCTCTTCACCTTAAGAAACTTGCTATAGTCGATCTGAATCGAAAGCTCCTTGATCACGATGTTGTCATCACTCTTGCAGAGAACCACAATAGACAAGAGAAAACTCTTGAGCCCAATTACGTAGATGCATTGTAAATCAAAGGGAACGAAGCAAATGCAGGAGAAGAATTCAAGGGGAAGAGTCGTTCATCCAAACACAATGCCCGATGAAAGTGTTGTAGGGAAATGTCGAAAGGGTGGAAGATCTGTTGATGGTGGTGATGAGGTACGTCGGGCCTTGACCTAACAAAGGTCTTGGATTGCGAGTTTGGAGTCGGTGTTGGAACAAAGGAAGTCGGATTTGAGACAAAAATTAACAAGGAGGTGGGAGGAGGGGAGCTCATTGGACAGGAGATCGTGGTTGAGGAGGAGGGGGTTCTAACTGACTACAGTGACGAAGGGGATGGGGATGCGACAGAGGAAGAGGCAGGTGATGAGAAAGAAAGTGACAAGCAACATGGAGTAGGTGTCGACGATGGAGAGCGAGTTGTCGAAAGGGAAAACAAGGAGGGAGTGAGTGTTGAGAACGGTGGATCCAAATTTTGTCTCTAGGACCATAATGAAAAATAAAAAAATATCATGGGATTAAATAGAAAATAGCATAAACCTTTTAAAACACCAGCTCCTTCTAATAGAAGGTAATTTCAATGGTGCACCATGCATTTTACATTAGTGAGGTGTATAATAGCATCCACCCAAAAAAAGATGAATAATAGGTCAAAAGGATATCAATAGTAGGCAAACACATCGTAGGAAAAATAAAAAAAAAATAATAATAAAGGTTTGAAGTTGTTTGTGTGATAGAAGAAATGAAAAGCTCTAGTACTACCATATTTTTGCTTCACCCAACCTGTGCTACTCACAAAAGAGGAGTACAGGAAATTAATTGCAAGAAAAAGAACTGCAGAGTTTACCTTAGGTGAGAGAGGAATTGGTATTGATTTGCAAACCTGGGAGTGAGTTGGTTTCTATTAAAAGCTGAAATGGAGGAGAGAAAGTGACTGAATGTACTTTGTATATTTCTGAATGTTTGGAGTACAATTATATTTACATCTATTTATAATTATAGGATTATACATGAGGTAAGGTAACACACATTATTTATATGAGAAAGTGACTGAATATACTCTATATTTTTGAATGTATAGGGTGCAATGATCTTTACATCTATTTATAGGCTTAAGACTATACATGAAGATAGGTAAAACACATTATTCATATTTTACATATGCTACAAGTTACACATATACACATGCTACACATTATTCATATTTTGCATATACTATATATGTTACACATACATACATGCTACACATTATTCACATTTTACATACTAACGATTTCAACCTTCTTTTCATACAACTATCAAAGAGAGCAAAAGTGTTGGTTGTTTTCGGCAACGAGAGAGAGGGGGGGAGAGTCATGTGCTGTTTTCAGCAGCACCGAAGGTACCTTCGTTTTAGAAAAAGATGTGGAGAGTCATATGCTGTTTTTAGCAGCACCCAAAGTGAGAGAAGAGAGTCACATACGTATTTTCGTTTTAGAAAAAGAAGTGTTCAAAAACCAGAGCGAGCAGCCAAGTATAGCCATTCTCAAGAGATTTCTTCTCTTTTAATAGATACTAGCGTTGTATATTCGTGCAGCGCATGGAATAATTAAAAAAATATCAAAACAAATAAGAAAAAAGATATTTATTCACGTATGTTGTACATATTCAAGTTTTTTAAATATGATATATATATGTTGCTAATAATAAATTTTATCTTAATAAATTTTGCTATGATTTCTTATAAAATACTCAAACTTATGTAAATATTAATATATTTTTATGTAAAATTATTAATCTAATGCGACGTAAATAAATTATATTTAAATATAAAATAATGACATCACTTTTAATGAAAAGTAAATTGAACAATTCCAAATGATTAAATTACTTACAATATATAACTTTCTATGTTCATGTGCTTTATTCAATGTTAAAATAATTTTAAAAATTTTGTTCATATGCTTTACTTGTGATGGGAATTGAGGAAGCACTACCCAACCATGCCCTCGCCCCTGTCCCATTGACTTTCCTACCTGATAACATGTAAATAATGTAGGTAGGAGAATAAAAAGAATAATAAAATTAGTAATGTAGAAAAAAAAATTATTCATTGAGTTTTCAACAAAAAAAAATGTTTTTATTAAATAGAATTTGGCTTTAACAAATTTGGTGGATATTAAAATTTAATTTAATTTATATTTTATTTTGGTGATTTTTAAAATTTTATATTAAATTATTAAATATCTGCCTCCCCCGCAAGGATCATAAATAGGCACCTATGATGGGAACAAGAGAAACATTATCCATCCTCACATGTTGATATTTCTATATGAGAATATGTAAATAATTTTTATATGAGAATATGTAAATAATATAAATAAAAAAAACAGGAGATTTTGGTAGGGGTGAATAAGAAAAATTATTATGAGACTAACCTTCGAATACTATCATGACTAAACAAATATTTTAATAGGATAATAATAATAGAATTCAAATTCAAACCACTTGAATGCGAATGGACAAGTTTGGTTTCTCCTGCACAGAAATCCATATACCTATCCTTTACACTTACTAGTTTTGAAAAAAATTTCAAATCTTTCTCATTTTCTACCATCTTCTATTTCTCACTTTTTCCCAAGATTGATAGATGTATGAATTTGGAGGGCAAAAATAACATTGTTGGTGTTCTGAACAAGGTTCAGAGAAATACTTGAATGGTTTAACAACACTGGTTTCCTCCAATGCACGACAATTGTTATGGTGGTATAAGAGGATGGGTACTTGCAAAAGGCACTCCAATGCTCAAGTTAGATTGTGCATAAGGTTGGTAGTATTTAGAATTAGATACATACCTTTGACCCTTTGTAGGATATTTATAGGAGCGTCTTGAGTTATAAGAATCGTAATTCAATCTGAATTGAATGTTATTATTTGGGATCGGAATCCATGAGATTGTTATCTCTTATAACTAATTCCCTATTTATGTGAGGTGTAATTGGTGTCTATATTTATGAGGGACTCTGTAAAAGATTTGCTCCTCATAAATAGGAAAATTAACTTATTTAATAGCGCGCATAAATATCTGGGATCCTACTATAGTGGGCTGGGTTGCTCCTGAACCGCTAACCCAAAACTTAATCCAAAACAATTATCCCTAGCTTGGTGCTTAGATGTGACAACTAAGTTTCAAGGTATCTGAGTTCAACTGGAGCACACAACATGCATAGGATAAAGGAATCTAAGTCATAACATAAATGTCGGGTCTCACGATATTTTTTTCAAAGGGCTAAGGTCCGTGATGTGCTATAGAATACCCCCGATGTCAATGAGTAAGGCCGAGATTTGAAAAGGATCACTCTGCTTAAGTCATCACACTGTTATCTGGGATACGTAATAGGATGCCCTAATACATATTTGTTTGTGGGGCCCATCTAATTCTGAGAGTAATTTGGTCTCAAACCATGATCCATGTTATAGTTTACCATAATATCATGATGCAAACTCATGATCCAGCTTGAATGTCCTATTTAAACGTCATGCATCACTTCAATTTTTTGAACATTCTGAGCATTGTCCTTTCCATTGCTCTGTTCAGAAACAGTACGCCACATGGTTGAAAAACAGTGGAAGCCATCGTTTGGGATTCGTAACATCATGATTAGTCGTTTTCAAATTTTGAAATGAAAAGGAAAAGATGCTTTTGCTTCCATTCATGATAACTGTTGAGGAGGTTTCCTTCGCCTATAAATAGGAGTGAGGGGTTTCTCATCCCAGTTTCTTCCTTTCTCTGGCATTTCTACTTTTCTTCTCCAAAAAATAGAGGCAATTTCTGGCTAGTTCATGCTATAATCGTTGGTGGTTTTTAACTCTTTTCAAGTCTTATTCACCATTTAATTCCAAGGTATTCTCCTTCTCCACCTTTTTTTCTTTCTAAAAACACCATTTGAGAGAGGAAAATGTCATGGCATAGTAGTGAGGAGACTGTGCAAAAAAGTAGTGTTTCAATAGAGATCCTCAGTGCTCTGTCGTCCCCACCGCCTCAATCCTGGCAGAGGCGTTATTCTCACGGTGGGGATTCTGATAGATGTCCAAGGCCAATAACCAAGATGAATATTGGTAATTCGAAGGGCGAATCGTTCCAGAGAGCTCGCAAGGCAAAGGCTAGCACGTTTGCTCTCTAAGCTCATGGTAGAGTTACGGAACCTTAGTGAGTCCTCTTTTGAGTCTAACATGAGTGTGACCTTTGTAGGTAACGTTATGGCACGTCGAAGAACAGCTCCATTAGAACACAAAGAGCTCACCTTCCCTCGAGATGTCGGCCTATATCAATGGGTCGACCATGAAGTCTTAGGTATTCCTTCGAGTGTAGTAAGCGCAAAAGATACTCATGAGAAGCAAGAGCACTTGCAATTAACTACTGATGGGTTAAGAGATATGGAATATACCATCTGAGCTCCGAATGAATAGGAAAGAATATGTTCTACTCGGACAAAAGGCGACCATTTTATACATATGTACGAGGCATTTTTTATAAGAATCGGGATTCAGCTTCCTTTCACTGAGTTCGAGATCAGGGTTCTCAACCATTTACATGTGGCTCCAACCCAACTACATCCAAATGCATAGGATTCACGCGAGCCTTTGAAATCATCTGTTGGGTTTTTCGACTGGTTGTATTTTGTCAAATTATTTTCTTTCTTTTCACCCAGTTCTCACCCTCTGGGAACAATAATAAAAAAGGGTGGGTCACTTTGCAAGCACAAGTCGGGCTCAATGTGTTCAAGCCCTACCAAAAATCCTTCAAAAACTTCAAGAAGGATTTCTTTAAAGTTGAAAGGGCTTTGGGGTCAACACCTTTTTTCGTTACCCCAGATATGAACCCCGTATATATTTATACTAGACACAAGTTGTATGGGATTAGAGAATAGAAGAAATAGAAACTCTGATGTCTGATCTGGATGAAGACGAGACCAAGGTCTTCCACTTCCTCGTCAAATGGGCTAACAAGAATGAGGCCATATATTGTAAATATGTCCTTCGTGAGCCTGCTGACTCAATAAATCCATTTTTAGGTGTCTTGTCCTGCATATACCTGAATCATTTGTATTTCAATTCTTTTCTTAAGTGTTGTAACACTCTTGTTTTCTTTTTATAGAAAGTATAGCGCCCTTTGGTGGTCTTGAGCTTCTTGCCCAATGCCTAGTTTCCAGGAAAGCAGGGGCTTCTAGATCTGAATCATGGGCCCTGACCACTATCTCGAGGGGTTGATCCCGCAAGGATCATTGACAACATTTTTTTGTTTCTTGCTGACTTAGATGTATTAATAGAATATGATATGATGAGCTTCTCTGGGATGCACAAGAACGGTGCCTACGCAACGCCTTTATCCTCTAATTTCTGGAGGGAGCTTTCTTGTCCATTTGTGAAGCCCAGGAGTTAGAAAGAGAGCTTGACGCCCTTTGGAGTGAAAAGCAACGGCTTGAGCTGCTTGTTGCCCAAAAAAATGGGTAGTTGGATCGAGTCACTGAAGAGCTTGAGGTGTGCAGGGCCGAAATCTCTGGGATCCATACTAGGGTTACGCATCTCTCTAAGGAGGTTGCCAAGGTGGCCACGCTCCTGGCTCAAATCGCCGAAGGAATGACTCAAGAGAACACTTTGAAAGATAATTTATCTTTTGCCGAGACTACTCTAACCGCACTCTGAGCTGAGTACGAACTTCTCCACCAGACTGAAGCTAGGCTGAATGATGAAATTATGGTTCTTGAAGATGAATGGACTAAGTTAATAGATGAATTGTTCGCAAATGTGCTCGCCCAGCTCTGCCTTCTGAACCCAAACCTTAATGATGAGGGAATTGGTTCAATGAAGTTAGTCTAGGATGGTTGAATCGTAGATCCTACCGCCACAAATACTTTTTTTAACCAAGTTCCTCTCAAGGACGATGTCGATGAAGAGGAGGAGGAGGGGATATCAGAAGGCGGCTAGGCAGTGGAAGCAGAGAGGACCTTGGAGACGGTCGTGGAGGCAACCCTAGAGAACGCCAGATTCTTTTATTTTTTGCTTTTCACTTTTGCCCCTCGTGTGGTTTTTATAATATTTGTGAATGGACAAGTCTCGATTTTGAGCATTTATTAATTTAAGAACTTAATATATTTTTCTCATATTCTTGCTGCTTTTGTTTTTCTTCACCGAGATGGGTCCAATGCTCGATCTTGGTGTTTTACTTAGCAACTGCTCGTGTTTTCCCAACTGAGATAGATCCAACACTTGATCTCGGTGGCTGTTTTAGACTTAGCAAACACTTATACTTTTTCCAACCAAGATAGGTCTAACATTCAATCTCAGTGGTCGAGTTCGCTCAGAAATGTTTGACACTTAGTCAAATTTTTAGGTGTAAAACTATGATACAGAAGCCTCTTGGAGTGGTGTCCACTATCCCAGGCAATGATCTAATATTCGTAACCATGTTAAACCATTTTCAGGCTTATGGGTTAAGCTTAATGTTGAAATTATAGAATAAATTTGACATAGAAGCCTCTTGGTGTGGAGTCCACTGTCCCAGGCTACAGTTGGATACGATTAACCTCTGTAAACTTTTTAAGTTTATGAGTTAAGGTTAGACTCATTAGGATACGAGTGAAAATCCTTGAATACATTTTGTAACATCCCGAATTTAATAGCTATAATATAACCAAAGTATACTACAGTGATTAGGTTCAAGCTTGCTACTTACTACTACTAAGCATTTTCAAATATAACAAAGTCATGTATATATAGAAAATATGAGCCACAAATGAATATATTTATTACACAATATCTGTATTTATCATAAATACAATATGTAAATCATCAAAAGAATCTACAAAGCAACACTAAGTTAAGCACTCCAAGCTCCTGCTTGTTTTCACTTTCCATAAGTCTTCATCCCTGGAATCATCATGGAAACACACACATGGGTGAGAATCACACATTCTCAATAGCCAAAACCACAAAACATGTCATCACAACCATTCCAGCCATTTCAGGGAAAAACACATTTCTAAACTCAAGTCTCATACTTTTACAAACTAGAAAGGTGACAAAAGCCAAAATCATGTCCTTTCTCTTCCCGAAATAGATTCTTGTTTTATAAATTTATGTAAAACTCATTTATCACAAACAGTTTTCAAGCTATCACCACACTCACAAAAACATCATCTCTATCTCAGAGACACCAAAGCATCATTTCCATCTCAGAGATATAAAAAAAATAACAACAATCACATCTCTATCTCAGAGATACAAATATAATATCTCCATCTCAGAGATACACAATTGCCCATACAATTGCAATGTCATGAATTTATGTCATGATAGCAACCACCCATACAATTGTCATGCTATGCCAAATTACGTCTAGTATTTATGCTTATGCAATAACTTAAGTATGAAATAAGTAATGTTATAATACCAAATCCATGGTAATGTCTTGAATGCATGGGTTCTGAACAAAATAATGGAAGTCACATCCATAAACCTTGAACAAGCACTAGAAATCCATCCAGCAACATTCTCTCCAGGTAGTGAAGTCCATCAACTACGCAGTCATCATTACCACAGAGGAAATCCATCCTCCCCGGGTAGTAAATTCCATCAACTATACAGTTATCGATAATTAACAAGAAAATTCATCCTTAAAATAATAAGGAAACTCATCCTTAATATCACAAGGAAATCCATCCTCAAACCATAAGGAAATTCATCGTTAATATCACAACAAACATAAAGAGGATATTACCCACCTCAAATATGTTCCACAAACATCTCATGCAATACAATTACTAACTACTTCCCATACTTAGCTCCACAATTGATTTATATGCATTTCAAATTTATTTCACAAACACTTCATCAAATAATTCTAAAAGTACGTTAACACTCTTAAAAGATCATATATGAGTGATTCCAACACTTAGGGAAACTCATTTCATCAATTCATCAATTCATCATAATACATAATATATGTATATATATAGCCATGTCTAATTATTTCTCACAATTAACATTACAAATCAAATTGATTCAACACATTCACTCTTCATTAAATACTCCTATTAGAGTCTTAACACTCACCAAAAAGCATAAAAGAAGAAACTACACCTTTACAAGGTGACATTACATCACACAATCACTTTATTCAAAAACTAGAGCTCACACCGCGGCACACCACGGCCACGCCACAGTGCCCGGCTCTCTACCCCTCATCACGCTGCAGTATACACACGGCCACGTCACGGTGCCCTACTCTTGGGTTCTATTTTTTGAAGTTCATCACTCGCACGCCGTGGCGTACCACACTTTGCGCTATGGCGCAAGCATCAGAACATGGATTCTGCAGAATTTTACAGAAACGGATGCTGTTCCATTAGAACTTACCCCTCCTCCAATCACTCAAACCTCACATCCAAGTGATTTTCAACATTTCCCAAGGTCCATTAACACATTCAAACTCTTATTCCACTTTGATTTCACTCAAAACCATGAATCATGAATCAATCAACAACTTAAACTCAAAAACCCCATTTTCAACACAAATGGTAACCAAAGGAATCTAAAGGTTGAAAAGTCACCTCAATACATCCAATAACTTAAAACAAGTCATATTCAAGTTCAACAATAAGAAATGGGCCAAGAACTCACAAAAAAAACCTTTCAAACCCTTTTCCTCCACTATGCCAACACATGGAACAAGATGAAGAAAATGAAAACAAATAGTCAAACAAAGTCCCCCTACCTCAAGATCAAGAAGATAAAGATGAAGCCAAGCCCCCACTTGAGTCCTCATTCTTGTTCCTCTTCTTCTCTTCCTCTTTCTCTTCTCCTTTGGTTTCTCTCTTTTCTCTTCTCTTTTCTGTTTTCTGCTTTCCCAACCGTGGGATATTATATAGAGAAGTCAACTTTGGCTTCTCATTAGATAGGTACTAAAAACCTTGATCTTCTAAAAACACTTAGATTCCACCAAATCTAGTTTTCTTACTTTCAACAAATTTAAAATAAATCCTAATATTCATAAAAAATCTTGTTTCACCATGATCCATATTTTTCGATATCAGTTGCTAGTCAAACTGGTATTAAAACACACAACTAATATGCTTAAAAATGTCAAACTAACTCTGATTATCCTCAAACGTTAACTGTAACTCAGTTCCCATATTTGTGACCTAGAAATAAATGCTTCACATTTATTTCCATTAACTAAACAGTTTAAGCTACTTCTAGAGCTAATAACAACTATATTTCATATATAGTGTTATAACAAAGTACCTAAACGTGTTCAAACAGTCACAAAACTTAACAGTCATGACAAACATGTATTAAACTACCTTCGTAACCATATACAAGTCTATCATATTTTTTAGGGTGTTACACACTTCTTGAACTCGGATATCAGTCAAGTGGATTCCCCTGTTTGGCCATCATGTATAGATATCGGAATATCTAATCTTCTTCGAACCTTATATTTGTCAGACCTCTCCAAGTTGTGATAACTTTGTGGGTTGTAGTTGTCATAGATGAATAAAGTAAACAAGTGTTGAAAAAATAATAACTGATTTATTCATGTCGGAACACGTCACTTACATGAAAAAAATAACAATTTAGAGACATTTAACTATAATCTTTCCTTAGCTTATCTACATTCCAAAAATTCTTAATAGTTTTACTAAAGCGAGTTTCTAGAGTGTAGACTCTTGTATTAGTTTTGGACATAATTTTGTATGGTCCTTCCTAATTAGCAGCTAGCTTCTCGTCCTTCGCATTTTTCCTTCCAATATTTGCCTTACGTAGCATGAGGTTGCCAGGATTAAATTATAGTGGAATCACTTTATAATTATATTGTGTTGTGATCCTCTATTTAAGAGCAGATTCATGGACATGAGCGATGCGGTGTTGTTCTTTCAACAAGTCCAATTCATGGCGGATGAGATTCGAGTTGGTTGCTTCAAAAACGTTTTGTCTTCTCCAACTCAGTTCTCCTATTTCCACCAAGATTATAGCCTCACAACCATAGGTCGATTTAAAGGGAGTTTCTCCTGTGGAGGAATGAGGTGTGGTTCGATATGCCCATAAGACATGATTGAGCTGCTCCACCCAATTCTCCTTAACATTAGCAAGTCTCTTTTTGATTTCTCTAAGTATAACCTGATTGGCAGTTTCAGCATGCCCGTTGGTCTTTGGATGTTCCACCGAGGTAAAATGCTACTGGATCTTGAGGCCAACTAAGAAATCCTTGAACTTTTGATCTATGAATTGGGTTCAGACTCCAGGATTCCAAACCTGCTAATGATGTTCTTATAAGTGAACTTTTGGATTCACATGAAGGTGATGGTGGATAGCGGTTCTGCCTCAATCCACTTGTTGAAATAATCAACAGCCACCACTACGTACTTGATCTATTCTGATGCTTAAGGTAAAGGATCTAGGATATCCATCCCCCACTAGTAGAATGGCTAGGGGATGGACATCGTAGATAACTCTTCTGGTGGGGCTGCATAGATATATGAGTGTCACTGACATTGATCAAATTTTTTTAACACGTTCTTTATTGTCAGCTTCCACAGTGGGCCAATAGTCTCCAACCCTCAACGCTTTCCATGTTAAGGACTTTTCATTAAGATGATGGTTAGAACTCCCTTCATGAATCTCAACCAAGACGTACTTTGTCTCCTTAGGACAGAGGCACTTAAGGAGGGGAGAAGAAAACCTGCGATGATATAACTGATTGTCCAAGATGGTATACCAAGCTGCCGTTTGTACTATTTTCTGGGCTTCCTTTTGATCTTTAGGTAATGAGCCATTACAGAGATAAGCAATTATGGCCGTCATCCAGGTTTTGTCATTTTCTAATTAGAGGACTTTATTGTCCATAGTACTGTGAGTGAGTACGGTATCCTAGATCACAGACCTGGTATTTCCAAGACTCTTGGGGTTGGCAAGCTTTGATAGGATGTTGGCTCTGGAGTTATGCTCCCTTGGGATGTACTGTATCTTAACACTATCAAAGCTTTCCATTAGCTTCTTGACTTTGACTAAGTAATTCTACGATAGAGGTTCCTTAGCCTAGTATCCACCCCAGATCTGGGATGTTGCCAACTGTGAATTATAACATTCTAATACCAGATACCTTAGTATATAGTATTAGCCATGTTACTTCTAGCTTAAATACATCATTCTAACTCATAACATTTATACAAATAACTAAGGAGAGTTATAAAGAAAAGGTCATACATATATACATTAATAGCCTTAAAAGGTAAAGTGTTATACATACAACTTTATACAAACTCAAAGCGAATATAAATAAATACATAAGCTTTGTCTATTAAAGTATATAAACTATACCAGTCTTCATGCTTCTTCTTTTTTCCCTTTGAAGGGTCTTGACCTGGATTTACATGGAAACACAGCATGGTGAGAATTCACAAATTCTCAGTAAAAGTATCCCAAAACCAGCATTTATAACATTTATATCAAAATAGGTTCGCAGTAGGTATATGAGCCACTACTCATTACCAAAAGAATATGCATATACTATCACTATGTATTAATTCTAAGCAAATCATATCCCAAAGATAAGACAATTACCCATACAATTGTCATCCAAAGGCAAATGCTCATGTTATGTTGTATGATTATGTCTAAGGTATGCCCTAAGATAATGAATATGAAATGTAGTAAAATAGTGTTAGTGCAATGTCATGAAACTTGACTATTCTCAAGAATCTTGTTCCCTGTATTATTCTGAGTAGTATGGCTACGACCATTTAGCATTACCTAGTAATGAATGGACTATTCCATCTCACAACAATGAGTGTACTATTATCATCTCATATACCATTTACAGATACGTAAGAATAGTAAGTGCTGGAAACATGCAAGACTATTTAAAGAAACATATTTAAGCACCACAAAGGATACTCTCCTACACGAGTTTATATCCTCCATGTATACATGAGTTTATCCTCCTTCACAAGGCTTTCATACTATAGGTATACTCACATACTTAGTCTATATAATATTCTCATCACATAATTAACACCACAAGGTCCACACTAATTAAGTGAATTAATAAAATCTAGTAAATATGCACTCTCAGCTCACTTTATCTCACAAAAGAGCTACTCATGTTTCTAGGTTACCATAGCTCTTCCTTCGCAAATAAGGGAAACAACTATCATTCATGCACTTTAAGCTTAATTTTCACCAAAAAGAAGTAACTTATGCATAATGATATACTAACTATGCTAAACAGCTCAGTATACTACATCTAGTACACCATATTATCACATCACAAGTGATATCGAGTGTCATATCATTACTCCTGAATGATTAACACCCTACCTAAGGCAATCCATAACTAATGGATGTGCAAGGTCTCCTACTTTCCCATATATGCAAGGTGGTAATTTGTTCCATGAAATACCCCTAATAGTGTCTCAACACACTTTACAAGTCATATATAAGGGATCCCAACAAGTATAGAAGTTCATTTCATCAAAATGAAGATCCTGAGAAACTTTGGTCTGGGTGCCTTGGTGCCCACTCTCCAGCGCCTAGGCGCTAGCATGGCAAAAAGCTTGCCCTGTTTTCCCTGCAGTTGGCACTCATATGCTCAACTCTTTACGCCTAGATGCTCCATTGGCACTTGGGCGGTGGACACTGGGCACTTAGGAGCCCAAGTACCAGAAACTCCACCCTATTTCACTAGTTTGCTAGTGCTCAGGCGCTCCACAATAAGCGCTTAGGCGCCAGGCTTCAGCATTATGCAGGAAGCCATTCTAGGCAATAGGCGCCTAGGCGCCCAACCTCTGGCGCCTAGTCGCTAATGCGCTAGAAACTAGTTTTCTTGTTTTATTGATTTCAAAACCAGAAACCAACCCTCAATCATGAGTTCTAAGTGCTTTCGAAACACAACTAAGGTCTCTAATCATATAGCAACCCTCAAGTAAACTCACAATTCATCTAGCATGGATTTATTATCAAGAACCACAAACACAAATACCCATTTCTCAACTTCCACTACAAGGAGTTTCATGGATATTCCTAAGATCCATACTATCCACCATGCATAGGCTAACTCAAGTTAATTCACAAATTAGGTTTCTAACAAGTTCCTTCAACCCAAATAATGGAAAACCTTACAAAATCCATTTTTACACTAAACCATGCACATCACAAGCATGAAGAGAGATGAGCAAGAGATAGAGTTGAGAACAAACACCCCTACCTCTAGTTGTATAGATGATGATTTTCACGCTCTAGCTTTCCTTTTGATCTTCCTTGGTTCCTCTTCTTTCTTCCTCTTCCTCCTCCTTCTTTCTTTCTTTCCATTTTCTTTCTCTCTATTTTTCTACTGCTGCTTTGTGAGAATTAAGAGAGAAAATGAGAAAGAAAGTCAAAGTTGAAGGCTTGAAGAGAGTGAGAGGGGTTGTGGAACTAAAAGAAATCAAGTGAGAACTTGAGATATTTAGCTGAAACTTTATATCTCTTAGGAATACTTTAATATAAAAAAATTTGAGTTTCCTAGCTTCCATAGATATTATGGAAAATCCTAGGATTCATCTTAATCCTATTCTCATCATTTCCATAAACTTCCTTATATCTACTAAGTCAATCCGATATTAAAATACTCACTCAGTATATTTAAAAATACCAAACTAACCCAATTTTTCCTCAAACTTCAACTATTTCACATTTCATATATTTTTGACCTAGAAATAAATTCTCCATAATTATTTCTATTAACTAAGTAGTTTAAACTATTTTCAGAGCTAATAACAACTATTTTTCATATATAGTGTTACAACAAAGTGACTAAACTAACTCAGAAAGTTATAAAATTAAACAGACATGCTAAGTAAGTATTATGTTACCTCTGTAACCATATACAAGTCTAACATGTTAGAGAGGATATTACATGAATCACTGCATAGGATTATATACGTGGCTCCCACCTCCTTCTCCATGTTGATACCTGCGATACATGCTTCATATTCAACTTGGTTGTTAGAAGTTGAAAACCCAAACCTCAAAGCATGTTCCAATACAAGGTTGACTTCATTTTCTAATTTTACTTTGGCATCATTCCCCTTGGGATTCGAGAATCCATCGACATAGATGGTCCAGGAATGCGCTCTAGGATGGCTAGAGTTCGGTGTAAGCTCAACCAAGAAATTAAATAATACTTGAGCCTTCATGGCTGGTCTTGGCTTATAAGTTATACTAAACTCAGATAGCTCCACCAACCAAGAAATAATTCTCCTAGTGAGATTCAGTTTATGCAGTACCTACTAGATTGGTTAGTATGTCCTCACTGTCATGAGGTGACACTGGAAGTACTGCCTTAGCTTTCTTGTAGTAATCAGCAATGGCATGGACGATTTCTCAATCTTTTGATAGCGGATCTCGAGGCCTTACAGGACTTTATTGACAAAATTAATTGACCTTTGACCTTTATCAGTTTCTCTTATTAGGAGTGATTTGATCACCTCATTACTGACAAAGAGATGGGTATAAAGTGTTTCACCGAGGTTTGTTCTTGTCAGAATCAGTGGTGTG
Source organism: Ormosia semicastrata (assembly GCA_029884595.1). Taxonomy (NCBI): domain Eukaryota; kingdom Viridiplantae; phylum Streptophyta; class Magnoliopsida; order Fabales; family Fabaceae; genus Ormosia; species Ormosia semicastrata. The sequence continues at coordinate 46,234,425 of JAQQTO010000053.1, read as the reverse complement.
GACAACATCTACTTCAGTTATTGAAAAATAACCTCACACTCTAGGGTTCACTCAAAATTCATTCCCCTTTTTTTAAGGTTTTGAAGAAGAGAATAGATTTTTGAGCAGCATTGGCTAAGAAGCGTATGAGGTCCGATATCCAACTTGTTAGTTGTTGCACCACTTTCACAGACTGCGGGTTACGTATGTCGAGGACTACTTGACATTTCTATGGGTTAGCCTCAATTCCTCGGTATGTTAACAAAAACCCTAAAAACTTGCTGGCTTCTACACCAAAGGTAGGTTTCTCCAGATTCAGCCTCATGTTGTGCTTCTGAATTTGGGTGAACATTTCTTCTAGATCCTTAATGTGGTCACTGATATCCGCTATCTTGACTATCTTATCATCTATGTAGACTTCTAGCATCTTACCAATCTATCCTTCAAAGACTTTATTCATCATTTGTTAGTAATTTGCCCCTGTATTCTTCAATTTGAATTGCATGACACTGCAATAATAGCTTTCCATCTCGATTATGAAGGTGGTCTTGTCTTCGTCCTCTAGGTTCATAGGAATCTGGTTGTATCCGAAATAGGCTTCCATGAAGGAATGCAGTCAAAATCCAGATGAATTGTCCACTAATTTGTCTATGTTGGGAAGTAGATAAGGGTCTTTTGGGAACGCCTTATTCAAATTATTGTAATCGACACACATACATTACTTCCTATTAGCCTTTTTGACCAAGACCACATTAGAGAACCAAGTGATATAAGAAACTTTCCTGATGAATCTAACATCTAGGAGTTCTTTTACTTGTTTTTGGATTACTTCTTGTCTCTCAAGTCCAACTTTCCTTTTTTGTTGAGCCACCGACTTTGCATCCTTGATGATAGATAGTCGGTGGCAGATGAACTCTGTGTCTAGCCCAGACATGTCCACTGAGGTCCAGGAAAAAAGATCTTTGTTTTTCACTAAGAACTCAGTTAGTTGGGCTTTTTCTTCCTGATTCAAATATCCTCCAATCTTGGTCACTTGGTATAGCTTGGTGCCAAGTTGAAGGGGTTATAGTTCTCTGTCAGGCTGAGGGCATGTACCACGGATCTCCTCATGAACATCCAATATATTCAAGAGGACATTGACGAGGTCCGTAGTGATTGAAGTTGAACTGTTATGTTGGTTTGAAGTCCGAGGCTTCTTAGTGATTTTGTTGTGGCCTAGTCTCCTTTGACTATAACAACCCTATCATGCTAGTCCAGAAACTTCATGGCCAAGTGGGGTGTGGAGATCACTACCCCAAAGGCATTGAGTGAAGGGCGGCCTAGTATGACATTATAGGTCAAAGGATAGTCAACCACTAGGAATTTAACCTTGAGTGTCTTGAAGAGAGAATCTTTCCCCCAAGGTCAAGTAAGTCTCAATGTATCCTACTAGGGTGATCTTGTCTCCAGTAAATCTGATCAACTCATCGGTGTATGGGATCAATTCTTTCATTGATAATCCTAGCTTCTCAAACAAGTTTAGGAACATAATGTCAGTTGAACTCCTCTGATCAACAAATTTTTGATGAACCTCGGCCTTGGTAATTATCCCTGAGATCACCATAGGATCGTCATGGTCTGGGATAGTGCATTCATAATCCTCATTAGTGAACGAAATCGATTGGGATTTCTTCACTCTACTATCTGACTTAGTTCTTGAGAGGGATATCACACTCAGTACATCTTGGAGTGCGTTATTCTTAGCATTTCCTGACTCACCGCCACCTGCAAAGTCCCCTCGAGATGGTGCTGATTGTCTGGGTTACTTCGACATGATCCTGGGGTTGTGCCCTTTCTTGATTTTGGGCTTTACCCTGGGATGGGCCTACGTTGGGATTATCATTCCTTGCAGGAGAGTGTCTTCTCTGGTAGGGCAGAGATGGGCTTCTCCATGGGCTGAAGCTCCATTTCCTGTAATTCTATCCTCCCCTCTGATTATTGTTCTGAGATTGGTGCACATAGTGGCCATCTTGGATCAGTGACTCAATGGCATCTTAGAGGTTGATGCAATCCTCCGTATTATGCCCATGACCTTCGTGCCATGCATAATGCTTGGACTTGTCCCTTTGCACATGTTTCTTCAAGAGTGGAGGTATTTGCACACATCTAAACTTCGTGTCATCACTTCTTAGTAGATCTGAGTCAGAGGTGTGTTAAAAGGAGTGTAGTTCTCGTACTTTCCCTTGAAAGGTGACTTCAAGTTCCAGCTTTGTTGGTTGGATTGTCTGGACTTAGGTTTAGCATCTTCTTCTTTTTTGATATGCTTCCTAGGCTAGAGAGTGTCTTCAGCATTGATATACTTGTTAGCTCGAGTGCGAAACTCATCCATGGTCTTGGGCTCCTTCCTCGCAAAAGAAAAAAAAAGTGGCTCAGGGCGGAGTCCTTCCCTCATGTAGTGTAATTCGAGCCTTTCATCCCAGTCACATGTATTCACTATTTCTTTGTTGACCCAAGACATAAAGTCTCGGAGAGACTCCTCATTTCGTTGTTTGACCTGGGAGAGGCATGAGATGGATTTTGACTACACCTTATTAGTGGTGAAGTGAATCAAAAATCTCAAGGACAAGCCTTCCTAGTTGACAACAGATTTAGGAATAAAGGTAGTAAACCATCTTATGACGACTTTCTTCAGAGACAGAAGGAAAACATGACACATTAGTGAGTCATCTCCTCCATCAAATGGAAGAGCAGAGACATAAGCATCTAAGTGCTCTTGAGGGTCCATGGTCCTATCATAGGCTTCAATATTTATGGGATATTTGAAATGCCTAGGGATTTCATTGGCCATCAGCTTATCGGAGAAAGGTTGGTTTTGTGAAACCGAGTTCCTTACTCCATGATCCTACTCCTTTTTCCTCAAATGGGGATTTTAGCACTCTGACCGGGTTTCGCGATCCTGGAACACTCCAGATAATGACCCCTGTCGTGAGCTTTGTCCCTTTGGTTTTCCTGATTCCTTCTTTGAGATTAGTTTTCGCCTTCTTTCTCCTGGTTGATAGGTTTCTCCAAGTTATGGATATGATCATCTTGGAGTCTAACTATAGAGATAAGTTCTGCTTTGGAAACCTCTAGGAAACCAGTTTTAGCATGGCGGGATCGAACTTCTTCATTCTTCACCCAAGCTCCTAGGTGTTGCAACGCCGACACCGGCTGTTTGGCATCTTTAGAAGGTGGTTTTTGTGGAACGAGAAGTTGCCTCACTAGAATTCCCACGGGCGGACAAGGGAGATTCTCACCAGTTTAAGAAGTCTCTACCTCGTCCTGCCTGGATTTCGGTTGGGCAGCGACTAGTTCTTGGATCGACTTATAGGCAAGGATGGACATCAGTCAGCGGCCAAAGCAAGGTTGGTTATGCACAGCAGAGGTGCAATTCTGATTGGCAGAGACTTGATATCTCCTCATGCTAACCATGATAATGATGATGGGAATAGAAATTTATCTTTTTTACAGATAGCATCAATGTTCTGAACAAGGCTCAGAGAAATACCTGAATGGATTAACAATGGTGGTTTCCTCCAATACACAACACCTGTGACAGTAATGCGAGGAGGTGGGTACCTGCAAAAAGTACTCTGACGCTTAAGTTAGACCATGCACAAGGTTAGTAGTATTTGGAATTAGATGCATACCTTTGAGATCTAATAGGATATTTATAGGAGCGTCTTTGGTGATAAGAATCGTAGATAAATTTGAATTAAATGCTATTATTTAGAATCAAAATCTATGAGATTGTTATTTCTTATAACTAATTCTTTATTTATGTAGAATATAATTGGTGTTTATATTTATGAGAGATTCTGTAAAAGATTTATTTATTATAAATAGGTATATTAATTTATCTAATAACATGTATAAATATCATAGATTTTTATTTAATGAGCCGAATTGTTCATGAACGCTAACCAAATATCCGATTCAGAGCAGTTGGATTTTCAATCACGGGCTGAATGCATCACCGCAACTTGATAGATATCTGTTTAAAATCTTTATTATTAAAGTAAGATACTAAAAGAGTTATTTTTATAACTTTTTTTGGGGTTATCTAATAGTTCTAATTGTCTATACCGTAGTGAGTTAAAAAAAAAATCAAAAGCATTATTCTTAATTTAAACTCTAAAAATAATGTCAGAAGCTTTATCCCCTTTAATGGATGGATGCTCAACCACCCAATCTAAGCCCTTTAGTTATATATTTTTCGTATGTTATTCAAATATTATTAAAATTAATAATATCAAGTATTATTAATTTGATGTACACTGCTCAAAGAAAAAAAAAGACAACACCACATAATTTATTAATTAATAGTATAAAATTCTTTACATTCTCAATAAATCAAAATAAATCATTCGAACATTTGGTCCTAGTGCAATTAGTGGAATGCCATGGACGACACTTTCAAGCGTGGAATTCCAACCACAATAGGATAGGAACCCACCAGTTGCACTATGACCAAGGATTTGATTTGAGGTGCCCAATAAGGAACTACCAAACCTTGCCCAATAAGCTGAGTTCTTCTTCTGCTATGTGTGGCTCTATTATTACTGAAGTGAGAAACTTGTATGATGAGATAAGAGTGAGTGAGTTTAAATTTGAATGTTGGAGTGAGTGATTATGATTGTGAGGGGACAAGGGGGCTTGATTGCTTCTAAGAGCGACGGGAAGCATGAGATCTGTTTTGGGAATTGGTTGCATCTTTTCTTCCAAACATGTTGATTAGCTTGTTTTCCTTTTTATCTTTTTTTTAGTGTGTTTAGAATGTAAAAAAATAAGAAATAATTTGATTTAAGAAAATGATTAATTCTTCTAATTCATTTTCCTAATAATCCTCCTAATTACTAAAAGGAAAAAAGTATTGAATGTTTTTTATATTCCCAATATATTAGTTGCATTTAATTTTTAATTTAATACTTTTTTTATTAGGTAATAGGAAGATTATTAGGATGATGTTTTAGGAAGATATAGCAAAGCTCTTTGATTTATAAATTAAATTTAATTAAATCTTATGTTTACAATGTTAAAAAATAGGAAATGATTTGATTTTTAAAATCTCATGGATTTTACTCTTTTTATTTTAGAAATTTCATCAAATTTGATAAGATTTAGTAAGATTTGATTTGATTTAAAATGAATAGATATTTTATTATTTTGTAACTACCTCTAACCACATCTAATAAAGGTTAAAATGTAAAATAATAAAACTAAATTAAATCAATTCTCATTTTAATGAATTTTAAATACAAAATTTGATTTTTAAATCAATTCAATTCCTATCGTTTTTTAAAAGTTCCAAACATAAAATTTAATTTCTAAATCAAATCATATCAATTCAAATCAAATCAAATCAAACTATTTTTTATTTTTATTCATTCTAAACACAACATTTGAGATTTCAAAAGGAACAGGATCATGACTCATGACTGATGACCATGGAAATAGAAGTAGGACTGCAACATTTTCCAATTTCTTTTATAACTCTTTCAATAAAATAAAATTAATAGTTGCACAAACAAAAGAGGTTGGTAACTTAGTGGAGTTATCATGTGATTTATAGGCACAGTAATGATAGATGTATAACTTATTTTTTTGAATAAACCATACAAAAATAAAATGCGGCGGTGAGTCTTTTGTCTGAGTCTCTCTGTGATTTGTCTGAGGAGGATTAGCAATACTGATAGTGATACCTAGGTTTCGTAAAGTTTATAAATTATCAAGAGGTCTGTGGTCAGAAATGAAGAGTTCATCAATTTGACCAGTATAGAAGCAATCCAATACAAGTAGTTATTTTCCCTGAACAAGACATCAAATGAGACAGACGACAGAAAGTGTGATATTATCATCACTCTTGGCAAAAACACGAAATGAAATTCATTGCCATAAAAAGCACAAAAATCCCCACTTTATTATACATCCTACCATTACCAATACTACAAATTTGAAAGTTCAAGAAAACAGAATAATCCCAGACTTAGGCACTGTTTAATATATTTTGGCCAACAATATCTTTTTTTTTTTTTTCAACTCATAATAGTAGGAATAATTAGGTTATTATTAGTGAGGAGTAACAAATGCATAAATTTCCACCACATGACAAATAAATTCTTACCCTGTTTTCTAGAAAAACAAGATGAGATGGAACTGAGTGATCATAAGCGGCAGCAGATAAGTAATCCACCCCTACCATTTGCATCACAGGAAAGTGCATTAGTGCAATAATAACTTCCACACCGAAAAAAAAATAACAGAAATATGACTACCATCAATTGGAACAGCAAAAGAATTCCACTAAAGTTGTTTCATTGTACAAGATATTAATTTTAAATATGTAATGCGTCTCAAGAACTGCATCCTATCTGCTATTTTTGTATCTTAAATTAATAAGGGTTGAACTTCAAGAGGAAGTAAAGGAAAAGAAAGAGGGAAAACTGTCCTGTCATTAACACATTTAACCCCAATTGTTATTGTTCACTGCCTAAGTTTATATCTCTAACACTCACACACACTCACACACATTTTACTGTTTTCTTCCATATTCATTCCTGATATTTTTTTGTCATTTTCACATAAAGACTAAAGATATAAATCTTCTTATTGGTATTTGCATCACAATCTTTACATATACTGCAGTGAAGAGGATTTACCACACCAATTTCCACTTTTATGTGGGTTGCTTGAGATACTAAGTATGTATAATAATATAATCACTGTTAGTTGTTTTTAACTGAGTTAAAGGTGTTGCCATTTTTATGTGGGAAGCATTATGTGTTGGTATTATGCTTCACCACAGCTTAACTTCAAAAAGATTATACTGAAATTCAATAGTAGTACTAGTACTTGTACCAAAAAATAAATTGAGTGATAGAACTTGGAAGTAAGGCATGAGGAAGTGGTAAATATTGCCACAGGATCAATTCCATATGGGCTCACTCTAAGACAGACATGGTTGCAATGCTCATCAAGATTTATTCTTCTCTTATTTTCATATCTACATCTTTTACCTGTTCTCAAAATTAACAATATAAGAATTTCCTTCATTAGTATGTAGTTTGAAAGGCCATTTACACTTTTAGGTCCTGAATTGCTAGGGAATGTGGTTGCACTATTGGCTTAAATTTTGGGAGCTGCTATACTCTCGGCAGCAGCTGCTCTCTTTTCTCTTTCTGCAGCTTCTGCTCTTCTTAGTTCAACCTGATTGATGTCATCATATAAAATGGGGATCTAAACCAGATAAGATGTACCTGAGCCTTCTTTTCTTTTGCTTTACACAATTTCTTCAAATGTTTTGCTTTGGCTTTTCTCTTAGCATCTTTTTCTGCCTGTAGAAGCACAAAAAGAAGTTGTAAGATTTGATCATCAAAACTTTAAATCAGGAAGCAGAGAACATTGTTTATTGTTGATATCATATTTGCTAATATCTTTTAGTATTGTATCATATCATATTTGTTGTAATTAGAATAGGAAGTAGAATATATAGTTACCGTAAATAGGTATGTCAATCCCTAAAACTTAGGGATTTAGTTTAGGATTAATTGTATATTATGTGATTATAAATTCATAATGCTGAGAGGTTTTTCTCTCAAGCAATCCAGTCACAAACCTCTGTCCTAACATTCAAGTGTTATATTAGAGGCATCTAAAAGAAATAGTTCCTCCACAGCAAAAATATTAATAAACTTCGCCTCTAGCTATTGAAAGCTAGATAGAAAACAAATTTATCAAAATGCATGGGCATGCCTTGCTATTAATTAGTTAAAGAGTCAAAGATGCCAAGTGAACAATGGGAAATGAAAATTTTAGTTATTTACAACATAGATCGGAAATTTTAGTTATTTGCAATATAGATCAGAAATCAAAACTTACTCCTACAGATGTATCAGAATCACCTGCTTAGCAGCTTTTGATCCTTCCATTTCTTTGGTCAATGCACTAGGCACTTTTACAGCATGGCAATAACATAACCAGAAGTAGGAACTTTTGGGTCTACTATAGGTAAAGCAATGTGGCACAGCTGCACAAATTTCAAGCAACACTTAAATCTTTTTTCGCAAAAAGCAGGATATGTATGCATGTATATTCTTATCGATACCTATTGTACAATAATATTGTGTTTGTGAGTTGCTTGAGTCGTTTGCATTGATAACCTCATTATCAATTTTTTTCTTTTATGAAATGACAACCAATCTCTACATGCTTAGTTCTGTCATGATGAACCAGGTTCTTGGCAATGTTGATGACTACTTTGTTATCATATAAGACTTTCATAGTGTAGTTTGCAGGGATTCTAAGTTCTTTAAGCATCCTATGCAACTAAATTCCTTCACAAATACCATGGGCCTAAATTCGACTTCAGCACTACTCTGTGCAACCACAGACTACTTCTTACTTCTCTACGTGACTAGATTACCCCATACAAATGAACAATAACCAGTTGTGGACTTTCAATCAGTCACAAACCTTGCCCAATCTGCATCAGTGAAGATTTCAATACCTCTGTTCAGATTCTTCTTGAAATGAAGACCTCTACCTGGTGTCCCTTTTAGGTATTGTAGGATTCAATTGACAGCCTTCATATGGTTTTCAGTTGGGGTTGTCATATAACGACTTGCCATACTCACAGCAAACCCAATGTCTAGTGTAGTATGAGTTAGATAAATTAACTTCCTTACTAGTCTTTGGTACCTATCTCTGTTGGTTGGAGGACTTTCTTCTTCTGACCCACCTTTTCTTGCAGGTTCCATTGGGGTGTCAGCTGGTTTACATCCCAGCATACCTGTTTCATGTAGTAAGTCCAGTGTGTACTTTCTTTGAGACACAGAGATCCCATTTTTGGAGCGAGCAACTTCCATTCCTAGGAAATACTTGAGTTGTCCTAAGTTTTTAACCTCAAATTCTTTTGCTAAGAACTTCTTGAGGTGTTCAATTTCTTCATGATCATCACCTGTGATGATGATATCATCAACATATACTATAAACAGGGTCATCTTTCCTTTCGAAGAGTACTTGACAAACATAGTATGGTCTGTTGATGTGTGTGAAACATCATATTTTAATCTTGTTTTGCATGCATTTTTAGGCATTTTCATCAAGGGCGGGTTTTCTTCTATTGGAAGTGTTGCTGATTTGACTGATGTTCGCTCTTTTGCTTACCGTAAGTGCACAGGTCGCACTTGTAGTATCGCTAGGAATCAGATATCGTTTCCACGAGGAATACGTATTTCATATAAGAGTCAAGTATTAACTAATAGTCTAATTAATACTATCCAAAGACATTGAATTTATAAAAGAATGTTTAAAAGAAAATAAAGACTAAAAAGTAATAAATCTAAGATAAATAGATAAACAGAGAAATAAGTAATTTTTTTTCATCTCCTATTTTAACTAATGACATGCAATTCTTACAAGCAACATCAACGAATTGTTAAGTTAGTTTGAGAATCTGATTTAGTCAAAAGCCTATGTCTAGGTCAATCAACCCTGGTTTCATTTACCCAGCTCACTAAGTTTCCTTGAGAACTAGTGCAAACTCCACTCATGAATGATCTATTCTCAATCACACACTATACATGGCTAATAGGTATATTTCTATCCTATTAACAAATCAACTCATCCAAGCCAATTGAACTCGCTGAACATGCATTAACCATACATATAATCTAAAATCCAAATTCCTATGTCTAGGTTCATCAAATTTCATCAGATTAATCAAAGATTGATCAAACCCTTAAAAGCATTAAGATCCATATGATTGAAAATAACTAAACTTCAATATATACTCAAAAGATTACAAATTCATCAGTATCTAAAGGAAACTACAAAGAAAAACTTATATACAGCTTAGCTAGCCATGAAACATGAAAGTACAAACAAATAAATCATGTTCATGAATCAATAAAGAGAGAGAAGAAGAAAGGAAAGGAAGGAAACTCATTAGATTTTGTCCTCTAAGCTTGATTCACCCTCCATAGGAAGGATGGCCTCCAACCTTAGCCTCTTTCACTTCTTCTGGGTCTAAAAACCTAAAACCAACAGCTGCTCTTCAAAAATGATGAAAACTCCCGTAGAAAATGGGTACAAACGTTATTTATAGGCTGAATAAAATAGGGTCACGCCGCGGCATCCAACATGCCACACCGCGGCGCATGTGCAATTAGGTCACAGGCACCTGAGGCGCCCACTCTTCAACGTTGCGGCGCTCCAGCCTCGAGTTTTATGTACTGAAGTAGGGGAGTGTCGCGGTGCCACCAATCCCACGTCGCGGCGCTGGGTGCTGATCTTTACTTTTAATTTCCTTTTAGGCTTCCTGGTCCAAAGCTACTTCAATTTCTTCATTTCCATTCTTCATTTGAGACCTGCCTATAACAGAGAAAGTATCAATTCATTAAATTATGCAAATGTACTCAATTTGATCATAGTTTTGAAAGTATTTGCTCAGGATCATAATGGAAATCATCAGAATGAAATCAGATATAAATAATTGTAAAACCTTCCATTAATGCTTACAAACAAGGACTAATCATGCCATGAAGCACAGGTATAGGGCACAAATAACTACACTCTGTGTAGTTATCACACCCCAAACCTAGATTTTTGCTAGTCCTCGAGCAAAACAAAGTACATTCACAAAGATCAACACAACAACCTATTTTCAACCATTTTTAACATTCCACTTTCACTTAACTCAAACTAGTGTATGATGATTGCATAAACCTCAAAGAATACTTATACCTCACCATTAATTTCACACATACACAATCCTCATCATGCTAGCATTTATAGCGTCCTTTTATACAAGATATTCTTCCCAAAATCATGCAAGAAAAACCTCTTCTATTCAATTCAAATTCACTTAGATGAGGTTATGAACATACACATGAACATAATTCACAAAATCCATAAAATTGTAATACAACTCTCTCTCCACTAATGTAAATGATGCAAGATTGAGGATCAAAATGGTCTTTATTAGCTTATAATGTTAGGCCAAGGGTAATGGGTAACAGAATAAAAGGATAGGATTAAACACAAACATTGAGAAACATAAATATGATATTCCAATTCATGAGCGAATAATGACAATAGCAGGGTATGTAACAATGAGATCAGAAAACTTGCCAGAACCACTTTGATGCTTTTCGACTTTACTTCACTTTTGCTTTTGCTTTTCTTTTTCATTTATTTCCTTTTTTCTTTTTCTATTCTTTTCTTTTACAAAGCAATAAATTTTTTTTCTTTAACTGCATCTGGTTCCTTCAGGCTTATTTTGTACTGAATATTCATACCCCTAATCATAAGACTCACTTCAAGAAATAACATATAATATGCACTCAACAAACAAAGAAGGTAGGAAGAAAATGCAATGTTTTCACATGCATTAGAACGGTTAACAGGTTAACGATCACAATGGTGGTGAAAAACAAATAAGGCCAAACAATTTAAGGCTTCAAAATGGGACCTAGAGATATCATTATATCAGGTAAGCTTCTTAAGGCTTAATCGGTCCAAACAATGCCCTAATCACTTCCTCAATCATGCACAACCTAGGATTTCGCCTCAAGAGAATTACCAAACAATTTCTAGGATAATCAAATTTTTCACATGTATCATCCATAAACTTTCTCTAGGCAAACATTTTTATTCTTTCCAAAGTTCAAAAAGCATGCAATTGGGAAACTTACCATGCATAAAAAGAAACTAGAATGCTTCAACATGCACCAAAGATTGCATATGGATTCACAGAAAAATGAAGGTCAATTGCATCCATATCTATCATTGGACAATCATTCACACTGGTTTTTAAACATTACAACACACAATGTGAAAGGGAACGACAATTGTATCTTGAATGGATTTTTATCAAATTGTTCAAGATAACTGCTCCTATGATTAATATTTAATCTAAAATACTAAAACATATACATACGCTTCAAAAAGAAATATAAAACTAACAAACATGCATAATACCAAAACATATGTACATGAACATAATAATCTGAAAATATAATACTATTGGATATTTAGTCAAAACATAAAGTTAAAGACACCCCCCAAACCTGAGGGAAACAGTGACCTCACTGTACAAAAGAAACATACATACATATATCAAAATAGAAATACAATGAAAGAAATAACAATGCCCTGAATACATGACTAAAAGGATGGATCATCACTGTTAAGGCCCTCTGCAGCAGAACCATCACCGTCCTCGTCCTCATCATCATCACTATCGGGGACCTCTGTAGCAGGTGCTCTAGAAGGTCCAGCCTGGGAGGGAGTAGCAACTGCTGTGGGTGGGAAGGAAAGGACTGGATAATCAGCTATTGGCAGCCCAAGATGCTCCGCTATCCACCGCTGGGTCTACATCTGGTACACTAACATAGCCTCCATCTGGGCACGCCAATCAGTATCATCAGTAGGTGCGGCCTGAGATGGAGCTACTGCCTCAGGTGCTAATGCTGGTGCTGGTCGAGGCTCTCCACGATCCTGTCGCTGCCGTGCTGGTGCTGCAGCTGGAGCCGCCCCCACTCTCTCAATAAAAGTGTCGTTCAGCGGCTGCCGAACATCTGTAAGCTCCTCATGAGGTCCTCAATGGACCTGATATCGGCTGCACAATGAATGGATGAGAATGGGGAAGAAAAGGCTCCTATACTCCCGAGCAAACCTCTGAATCTGATGAAAGATGAGCGTGACAACATCAATAGAGCAACCCTCCATGATGGCATAAATCAGTATGGCTCGATCTCTGGTAACCTCTGAGAGGTTAGCTAATGGCATGATGCGCGTACTAATAAAATGGTACCACGCCCGGGCCTCTGGAGTCAGATGAGTGTGCGGAAAGTACTGAGGCCTATTAGTCTGGATGCTCATAGTCCACATCACAGGCTGAGACTCAGCCAAGCATATCCGAGTTGTGACCACGTTAACATCAATGCCCTCCACCGGTTCCCAGCGACAAAACTCAATATAATCACAAATCTCTGGTGGTGGTGGTAGTCCTAGCGCAGCACGAATAGCCGATGGAGAGAATGAGACCACACGTCCCCAAACTTTAATTGCAGTGGCCCCCTTACCTAGAAAAGCTGCATTCACGTAAAACTCGTGAACGACAGGTAACACTGTTGAGGACTCCGAATGCTGGGCAAATGTACTCCAGTTAAGGTGGTTTAAGGGCCTCTCCAGCTCCGGATGTAAAGCACGGGAAAAGGCAAAGCCACGCTCTAGAATGAGTGGTCGGGTGATGAGAGTCGAGTATCACTCGGCAGCAGCGGCTGAAATAAATCTCCTTTTGTCAAAATCAACAAGAGGAGGAGAAGGCTCCCTAGGCTGCTGGCTAGATGAGCCACGATGCATAACTCGTCCTCTCTTCGAAGCCATAGCAACCTAAAAAAGAATTGTCAAAAATCAAATTGGATAACAAAAAGCATTAAACATATTGAAAGATGAACAATTCTGGCAAATTTGGAACTCAGTGCCGCGACATGAAACTTCAACGCCGCGATGTGCAAAATTCAACACAGCGCCATGACATTCACACTAATGTCGTGACATTCAAAGTGTTCATACTCACACCACGACATTCAACGCAATGCTGCGGCGCGCAACCCTAATTTTTCAGGTACGCAGGCCTCAGTGCGTGTAATCCAACACAACATGTAAGTCAAGCCTTATAAAACTCTAAAACTAATTAAAACCTAAGAAAAACTAACTAAAAAGAGCTATTTAACAGAGCAATAAACAAAACTACAAATAGACTCATAATAATGAAATAAAATAGGAAAATTAAACTAATAATTTACAAAAAAAACTAAAAATAAATCGATACGTACCTTAATAGAAGCAAATGTAACCTAAAAAGGGGATGAAAAAGCAAAGATACACAGAAAACTTGAAAGAAAGAGAAGAGAGAAAACGAAAGTGAGAGAGAAAGAGGTTGCGAAATGAGGGGAACCAAGCGTCTCTGCATAAAACCATCACCGCCCATGTGCGCCGCGGCGTGAACTAATAGACGTCGCGGCGTAAATTAATTCCCTCCTAATTTAATTATTTAAATTATTACTATTTACTATTTACTATTTCCTTTTTTTTAACTCACAGGGCCGCAGCCTTAGGGTCTGTACAGCCACGGCCCTGAACTCATTAGATTCAGGCCCAAAACACCATCATGCCGCGGCGCTCTAAGGTCCACGTCGCGGCGCTGCGAGCCTAACTGCATAATTCTGCAGCAAAATGAATTCTACCTGGACTTAAGGTCAAAATTGGTCTCCAACACCTGTAAAACTTACCTACAAGGTTAATTTACATAGTGGAATGCAAAAATATACAAAAACTTAAAAATCAAGATAGTTATATATTTAAGCCTTAAAATTAAAATTTTGGGTTCCCTCCCAAAAAAGGCCTAATTTATAGTCCCGGCAGGATTTGTTGCTATTCCAAATGCATTTATATAAGGGAGGAGGATCTTCCTCCTGATTTACAAAGTTGGTTTGATGCATTTGAAATGGCAAGACTTTCAACTCCAAGTTTGGAGCTTGCTCAATAAGTGCATTTAATAAATTTACCATCAGTGCGGCATTGAACTGGTCCATTTCACTATAAAAAATGACTTGACCTTTGCCATGAGCACATGCTTCACTTACACCCCCTTCCTTGGATGTCATCCCATCATTTATGCTCACCATTGCACAATCTTCTTGATCTTGAGGGCCTTGTTGTGCATCAAAAATGTTGAATTTTACCTCTTGATCCTGAACCCTCATGGTGAGTTCACCTTTTTCCAAATTAATCTGAGCTCTTCCTGTTGCTAGGAATGGCCTGCCAAAAATCAACGGGACTTTGTTATCCTCCTTCATATCAAGTATGACAAAATCCACAGGGAAGATAAACTTATCGACTTTAATCAACACGTCCTTTATAACCCCCTTTGGATGAGTAAGGGTTCGGTCCGCTAACTGTAGTGTAACTGAAGTAGGCGAAACTTCCCCCAAACCTAATCTTTGGTAAATGGAGTAGGGCATGAGATTGATGCTGGCTCCTAAATCACACAAGGCATGGCCAGTGAACTTATCACCAATTGTGCAGGGTATGGTGAAGCTTCTGGGATCTTTGAGCTTAGGAGGAAGTCTGTTAAGCAGAATTGCACTACATTCCTCAGTCAGGGCAACTACTTCACAATCACCAAGCTTTCTCTTCTTTGATAGAATTTCTTTCATGAATTTAACATAACTCGGCATTTGTTCTAAAGCTTCTGCGAATGGGATATTGATCTGCAGCTTTTTGAACACTTCCAAGAATTTCTGGAATTGGTGCTCAAGCTTTTTACTCACTTGCCTACTAGGGAAAGGTAAAGGGTGGACATAGGGCTTGGACTCCTTCTTTATCTCCTCTCTATTCCCATTGGTAATTTCTTGAGTTTGCCTGACATCTTTGGTCACTGCCTCCTTTTCTCTAACAAGTTCATTTTCCTCTTCAAGCAGCTTTGTTCTCAGATTCCCTTCAATTTTTTCCCACTTCTCAAGGAGATGGCATGACAATGCTCATTTAAAGCACCCTTCGGATTATTAATAGTGTCACTAGGGAGGGTGCCTGGAGGCCTATTATTAATGGCATTAGCCAACTACCCTACTTGGTTTTCCAATGCGCGCATGGAAGCAGTTTGACTCTGCAACATCATTTCATGGTTTGCCAACTGAGCATCAGTCTTCGTCATGTGAGAATCCATCTTGAACATAAACTGTGAAAACATGTCTTCCAAAGAGAGTTTTCGACCTTGGCCTAGTTGTCTCAATTGGGAAGGGAATCCAGAAGGATTATAAGGTCTGTCATTCATTAGAGTAGATGAGGAAGCTCTTTGATTGTCCCTCCAGGAGAAATTGGGATGATTCCTCCATCCTGGGTTGTACTGGTTGGAGTATGAATTATTTTGTTGCGGGCGATAGTTACCAATGTATTGAGCAGTTTCAGTACTGAAAGAGCAACTATCACTTGAATGAGTCTCTCCACACTTGTTACACAGCACAAATGGGCTTTGTTGTTGGTTGTTCCCTAAACGATCCACTTTACTTGCTAACATTGCCACCTGAGCTGATAATGCTGCCATTGGATCAATATCATGCACTCCAGCTACCTTCTTTGAAGTATTTCTTTCCAAAGGCCATTGGTAGCTATTGGCTGCCAATTCCTCAAGCAGTTAGAATGCATCATCAAATGACTTGCTCAATAAAGAGCCTCCAGCAGCAGCATCTACTATAGGGCGATGGTGGGGTAGCAATCCTTTGTGAAATAAGTAAACTTGGTACCACGGTGGAATGTCATGATGAGGGCATCTACGAAGCAAATCCTTGTATCTCTCCCATACTTCATACAAGGACTCAGAATCAAATTGGGTGAATGATGTGATATCATTCACCATTTCAGCAGTCTTGGCCAGTGGAAAATACTTATTTAAGAATTTACCGCATAGATCATTACAAGTGCTGATGGATCTCGCAGGTAGAGACTGCAACCAACTCTTGGCTCTATCTCTAAGAGAGAAGGGAAAGAGCCTTAAGCGAATAGCATCATCAGAGACACCATTATGCTTGAATGTGTCACAAATCTCCAGAAAATTTGAAAGATGAGCATTGGGATCCTCCTTGGGCAAACTGCCAAATTGTACAGAAGTCTGTATCATTTGAATGATAGCCAGTTTGATTTCAAAATTATTAGCATGGATGGTAGGCCGTCTAATACTAGACTGCAAGTTCTCCATTTGAGGGGTTGCAAACTCCCTTAATGGTCTTGTATGACTATCATCCTCCAATTAGAGCACAGCGTTACCGTCTGCCATCTTAGTACCTATATAACAAAATAATCTGAAAACTTAGATTAATATGTACAAGACAAAATTTGAATTGGTATTAATTAAACTCATTGCTAATATAAGCTAAACAGAAATAAATCGTACTCCCTGGCAACGGTGCCAAAAACTTGTTTACTCTTTTGCTTACCGCAAGTGCACGGGTCGCACTTATAGTATCGCTAGGAGTCAGATATCATTCCCACGAGGAATACATATTTCATATAAGAGCCAAGTATTAACCAATAGTCTAATTAATGCTATCCAAAGACATTGATTTATAAAAGAATGTTTAAAAGAAAATAAAGACTGAAAAATAATAAATCTAAGATAAATAGATAAACAGAGAAATAAGTAATTCTTTTCTATCTCCTATTTCAACTAATGACATGCAATCCTTACAAGCAACATCAACAAATTGTTAAGTTAGTTTGAGAATCTGATTTAGTCAAAATCCTATATCTAGGTCAATCAACCCTGGTTTCATTTACCCAGCTCACTAAGTTTCCTTGAGAACCAGTGCAAACTCCACTCATGAATGATCTATTCTTAATCATACACTATACATGGCTAATAGGTATATTTCTATCCTATTATCAAATCAACTCATCCAAGCCAATTGAATTCGCTGAACATGCATTAACTATACATATTATCTAAAATCCAAATTCATATGTCTAGGTTCATTAGATTTTATCAGATCAATCAAAGATTGATCAAACCCTTAAAAGCATTAAGATCCATATGATTGAAAATAACTAAACTTCAATATATACTTAAAAGATTACAAATTCATCTGTATCTAAAGGAAACTACAAAGAAAAACTTATATACAGCCTAGCTAGCCATAAAAACATGAAAGTACAAACAAATAAATCATGTTCATGAATCAATAAAAAGAGAGAAGAAGAAAGGAAAGGAAGGAAGCTCATTAGATTTTGTCCTCTAAGCTTGATTCACCCTCTATAGGAAGGATGGCCTCTAACCTTAGCCTCTTTCACTTCCTCTAGGTCTAAAAACCTAAAACCAGCAGCTGCTCTCCAAAAATGATGAAAACTCCTATAGAAAATGGGTACAAACGTATTTATAGGCTGAATAAAACAGGGTCACGCCGCGGCATCCAACATGCCACGCTGCGGCCCGTGTGCAATTAGGTCACAGGCGCCTGAGGTGCCCACTCTTCAACGTTGCGGTGCTCCAGCCTCGAGTTTTATGTACTGAAGCAAGGGAGCGCCGCGGCACCACCAATCCCACGTCGCAGCACTGGGTACTGATCTTCACTTTTAATTTCCTCTTAGGCTTCCTGGTCCAAAGCTACTTTAATTTCTTCATTTCCATTCTTCATTTGAGACCTGCCTATAACAGAGAAAGTATCAATTCATTAAATTATGCAAATGTACTCAATTTCATCATAGTTTTGAAAGTATTTGCTTAGGATCACAATGAAAGTCATCAAAATGAAATCAGATATAAATGATGCTACAACCTTCCATTAATGCTTACAAACAAAGACTAATCATGCCATGAAGCACAAATATAGGGCACAAATAACTACACTATATGTAGTTATCAACTGATGTTCTTTTGCTGCCATGGTTGAACTTTTAAAGTAAGGAGCTGAGTTTGGGCTTCCTAGCATGATCTTTCTCCTACTTTCTTCCCTTCTCACCTTAGAAAATACTTCTCGAACCTTTAGAAGTGGCTTGGTTCCAAGAATCCTCTGACGTACTTCCTCAAGGTTCTTATTAAGTCCAAGGAAGAACTTGTATATTCTGTCTTTCTCCACGATATTTTTGTATTGCTTGCTGTCTTCAGGGCACTTCCATTTGATCTTTTCTTAAATGTCAAGTTGTTGCCAATATCGGGTGAGGATGTTGAAATATTTAGTAATAGTGGAATCACCTTATCATAGATCATGAAGTAGGCTCTTGATTTCAAATATTGTAGAGGTGTTATCCACGTTTGAATAAGTCTCCTTTGTTGCATCCCATATCTCTTGAGTAGTGTTCTAGTACATGAAGTTCTCTCCGATCTCATTGGTCATTGTGTTCAATAGCTACGACGTTACCAAGCTATTCTTGAGTCTCCATTTTTGGTTGTTGGGATAATCTTTCTCCGGTTATTTGGCATCACCAGTGATACACTCCTCTTTTCCCTTGGAGAAAAATTCGAATTGATCTAGTCCATTGGAAGTAATTCTAGCCATTCAATTTGTGGCTAGTGATAGGAAGAATAGGTCCTTCGATCAGGCTAGTTATGGCAAAGCTACTACTCTCTGATCTAGATACTACCTCTGAGTTAATACTCTCCCATTCGTTTTCCATGGATGGAACGACGATGGAGTTTGAAATCAAATGTTTTTCAGATTGTGCTCTGATACCATGTAGAATAATATTGTGTTTGTGAATTGCTTGAGTCTTTTGCACTCAGTATGCTGATATTTATATACGTGAAGGAATAAATACAATGTGTATTTACAAGAACAATAAATAAGAATTGAACTATTTCCTAGGACCGTATTGATTCCAATGCCACATTAATTCCTAGTATTCCCAAAACTACATTAAAAAACAACAACCAACCAACTGACGACCATCATGCAACCGACCACCAATAGGAACTGACCTCCAACACCTATACATATTTACTTTCAAATAGTGAAATAGGCTACTGATTTAAGAACAAAATTGAATTGCTTCAGAGGCACCATAACAGAATGGTTGTGGTGCTGCTACTTTGTCTTAAAGGAAGTCTATTGAAGTCAATATAGATGCCAATATATCATATTTCATTTTTTATATACAGGTGAAACTGTTTGAAACTAACGTGTATAAAAGAATTTATTTTGCATATTGTGCTTTGTTGTGGAACACATTAGCGTATTTGTCAACAAAAGTGCATTTTACTTCATTGTGTGCAGTTGTTGGGAGATATGGCCTTGTTCTAATATGACTAGAAGGCTTGAGTGACAAGATGTAATCATTTCAAATTTATTTTAAACAAAATGATATAACTAAACTATCATGGACATTTATTTGTCTCCTATTTGTGATCATTCCTTTCAGAGATCCCAGTTCATTACTCCTTGATTGTGTTGATATGATTCAGTTTATAATTGGTCACTGTAACTATATTAGCATAAATGCAGTTGCGTGGTTCAAAAAATGATTATCTGAATGGACTTTTATTAGCTTTAATATAAATGAAGATGCACGATAAAAGAAGAAGGTTAAATTGTTGATGTTGTCTTGAATGATTATATTTGGTGTTCTGTTCAGGCCTATTGACTGATTAGCTGAGGACTGTTTGGGAGACTAATTTACCTAAAGTCAAGGAAGGTAAATTCAAGTTCAGTTAAGGTGTATCACATCCTAAGATTGGTTCACAATTATTTGAAGTCACTAAAATTCCTTGCCAAAGTAATGAGTTTGTGAGTGAGCTACTGCATGGTATGCGACCCCATTTTGATAAGTTGTCAGTGATCTCAAGGTTAGCTTTACTCTTGCCTGTCTCTTTTTCTGTTTCTGCCCCATGTCCTGTAGAAATATATTTCTCTCATTATTTTATTTAATTTTTCCCCTATATATTCAAAGGATATGGAAAAGGCACAACTTGGTCTGGGGCATAGTTACAGCAGAGCAAATGTGAAACTTAATGTTACATAGTGTCAAAATTTCAGTTTGTGTCCATATTTTTATGGTTAACATATCATTAGCTTGATGCTGATGCATCTGCATCTTCTGGAGTTTTACTATCTGAGTGGCATTCTCACTGTATTCTTTTGTGGGATTTTTATGTCTCATTATCCTTGGTAGTTGGCATAATGTGACAGAGAGCTCAAGAGTCACTACCAATCAACTCATTAGATACTAGATTGCTGAAGTTAAAAAATATTAAAATTGAACAATGAATTGAATATATAAATAAGTTATGAAAAAGACATTTGTTCTGGACCGTGATCAGGGATCTCGTCCTATGGGATCAACTCGGCATACACACTGCCGGACTCCTCCAAGGCTGGCATAACGGAAGACTCATAAGGTAGTCCAGCCTTGGAAGACAGTGAGCCAAGTTGTATTGGGTCATGATATCATGGTTGATAGATTCATGCGGAGGATGAATCCCTAAATATCCATAACTGCCAATCATTAACTTACGATATTATAGGACTCATAGTTATCCTTGATGGCTAAATACTTTCCATATCTTAAGACCCAGATTTACTGGGATATATCCAATAATAATGGAAAGGTGATCCTCATCAGGATACTAATCCTAAATTACTTGCATTCAATAAGGATCTCATTAGGATTCTATATATGCTCTATAAATACAAGGCTAAGTCATCTTAAGAAGGTAATTCTGAACCCAATCAGATAAGCCTACTTATGCACTGCCTAACTTGAGCATTGGAATCCCTTTACAGGTACCCACCCCCTGTGCAAAACGCTCAGCTGCTGCTCAAGGAGGAAACCACCGTGTACATGCCTACTTCAGGTACCCTCTGAATCCACTTTAGAACATTGGCGCCGACTGTGGGGAACCTTAAAATCCTAATCCCACCCAATCATGGTGAACACGAGGCAAAATTCAAGAAAAGACGCTGCACAAACCTTTGTCAACCAGAGGCAAGACCCTGATGTGTAATATCCACCACTACCACCGCCTCTACATGCAGCTCAAACCTCCGCTATGAGAAATCAGGCACCCTGATCAGGAAGCCGGCGTGATGGGCACTCCACTTCCTTTTCAGAGGAGTCTCCTAACCCATCATGCAGGATTTCTGTCAGGGAAAGACTTGAATTCCCAGCCTAGAGAGGTGATCAGAGCCTTCAAGAGCGCAGGATCCCGGTGCACCAGCGTTTGGAAATGCCAAACAATGAGTTCAATGATCATGCATCCCGCTCTGAACGCACACATCAATCTCAGGGTTCCCAACGCCAGTTTCAAGATATGTTGCAACAACATATGGACTTGCTCAATGACCAATTCAGGAGGCTAGAAGACATGCAGCGTGCAACGCATGAAAACCAACCTAGGCCGCACCGTCGTGATAAACGGACCGACTTGGAAAATAATCAAAGAAGGGCTCACGTTGGTAATGGAATTCTCAATACTGGGAATAATAACTAGAACCGTTGAACAATGGAACAACCTTTCTCCGATCAGCTCATGGAATTCTGGGTTCCTAGGAATTTCAAGTTTCTGCTGAACTTGGAAATTTACGACGGAACCACGGACCCCTAGGAACACATAAATGCCTACAAACAGTCCTTATACTTCTATAGTGGATCCATAGAGCTACTGTGCCGAGCATTCCCCCTCTCCCTCAAAAAGGGAGCCCTCAAGTGGTTTACCAGCCAACCACGGGGGACCGTCGTGGATTGGTCGGATCTTAAATAGCATTTTCTGCTACAATACACCATTAGCAAGGAGTAACCTAAATCCATCGAATCCCTGGATAAAATTCACCAGGGAAAGGACGAGACCCTCCGGGATTATGTTAGGCGCTTCATGGCTGCCTGCACCAATGTAGAAAATTTTAAAGACAAAATAGCCTTGCATTACGCTAGAAGCGGTCTTCGGGTAGGTTCCGAGTTCTTCAAGTCCTTGGCAAAGAAGAAACCAGATAATCTGACTGACTTCCAGAAACGATCCGAGAAGTATATCCACTTGGAGAATGCAACAGAAGACCATAGGAGGTGGGATGAAGGCGAGCCTTCTCACCAGAAGCCCAACTAGAATTCCTCAAGGTCGCGACCCCCAAAGGGTAGCCTGCCCTGGAGGAATTACTCTGACTACACTCATTTGAACACACTTCGGGAAACAATCCTGAGGGAAGTGATGCACACGGAGTTTCAGAATGTCCGGAGACCGCCCCCTATCAAGAAACACAAGCAAAAGGATCACTTCAAACATTGCACATGGCATAAGGCCTACGGCCATGATACAGAAGATTGCTATCAGTTACACGATGCCATCGAATTCTTAATCAAGGTCGGACACTTGCAGCAGTACATCCTTCGTGTACAAATAATAAGGGGGACAATAAACGCAGAGATAATAGACGCACTCCACGTCGGAGTCTGTCCTCTCCACACAGAAAAATGACAAGAAGTCCTAGAAGAAGATCCCGGACTCCGCCTCGTTGAGATAATAACGATCGGCAAGATAGGACTAAGGACGCTCCTCCCGCTGATAATGACGACCACCGCTCCGAGCCCAATAGAACGATCCATACCATTACCAGTGGCTTTGCCGGAGGAGGATCTTCCAATGGAGCTCGAAAGAAAGCCCTTAGAATGGCCGTTTTCAGCATGGTCCACTCAGAACCTAGAACCCAAGCAGAGGGCAGAAAGGCGCCACTCATCACCTTCTCGGATAAAGACTACGGCAGAATAATTTCGAACCACGATGATCCACTGGTCATCTCCAGGGTAATTTCCAATGCCGAGGTCCGCCAAATTTTCATCGACCAAGGGAGTTCAGCAGACATTATATTGCTAGATCTCTATCAGAAGCTAGAGCTCCCGCAATCCGACTTAACTCCCCATGTAAGAGAATTAACAGGTTTCACTGGTAAGAAAATCACCCCGGTAGGATACTATAAAACCCACCTGACACTCGGATCATCTAAACTCTTCAGGACTGTTAAAGTAAAGTTCCTGATTGTGGACTACCCTTTAGCTTATAACATTATCCTGGGCCGTCCTTCTCTCAACGTGCTTGGAGCAGTGGTATCTACCACCCACCTCGTGATGAAGTTCCTCAATAAGAACAATGACATCGTCACTATAAAGGGCGACCAAATTACTGCCAGGAAATGCTACAATAAGAGCCTGAAGATTTGTAAAGTACCTCGGAAGGAGAGACCTACCATTTCCACCCTGGCCCTTGACCAGGTTAACATTTTAATGACCGAGTTGGATGTCAGGGAAGAAATCTAGGGTACTCAGCCCCAGCCTGAAGGCGAACTGCAATCCCTTCAGCTCAGGACTAACCCAAAACAGGTTACCAAGATTAGAGCTCGTCTGGGTGAAAAAGAAAAACAAAAACTGTCAGAACTTTTGTTAAAAAACAAGGACTTGTTTGCATGGACCTCCTCCAACATGCCTAGACTCGACCCCACCTTTATCTGTCATCGTTTGTCAATTAAAGAAGGCGTCAGGCCAGTCGCACAAAATAAAAAGAAGGTTAGACTTGAGAGGCAGCAAGTCATTGAAAACCAAGTTAAAGAGCTACCAAATGGCAACTTCATCAGAGAAATCTCCTATACCACATAGCTCTCTAACGTGATTCTGGTAAAGAAGTCTAAAGGAAAATGGAGAATGTGCGTAGACTACACCGATCTGAATAAATCTTATCCCAAGGATCCATACCCACTCCCCAATGTGGACAAATTGGTGGATGGCTCCTCGGGATTTAGATGGCTCTCATTCATGGATGCATATTCCGGGTACAACCAGATTCCCATGTACGCTGGAGATGAGGATAAAATCGCTTTCATTACCGATAGGGCGAGCTACTACTACAAGTTCATGCCGTTTGGCCTAAAGAATGTAGGGGCCACCTACCAGAGGATGATGAACAGGGTTTTCAAAAATCAAGTGGGAAAGATGCTAGAAGTCTATATAGATGACATGATAGTAAAGACCCCACACGGTGGATCGCACATGGCAGAGCTCGAGGAAGTATTCGCACAAGTCTGAAAGTACAACATGAGGTTGAACCCGGAGAAGTGCGCTTTCGGGATCCAGGCCAAAATTTTTTTGGGGTTCATGCTAACTCATCGAGGAATCGAAGCCAATCTGGACAAGTGTCAAGCCGTCCTCAACATGAGAAGTCCCTAGAAAGTCAAAGAAGTACAACAACTTACAAGGCGCATAGTGGCCCTTACAAGATTCTTAGCTAAGGCCCCTCACAAGTCTCTCCCCCTGTTCAAACTACTCAAGAAAGGGAAAAGTTTCAAGTGGACCCTAGAGTGCGAGGACACCTTCATATCCTTAAAAAATCTCCTGTCCTCCCCTCCTATTTTGACGACGTCAGATATTGGGGAAACATTCTACTTATATCTATCCGTCCATGATGAAGTCGTAAGCTCAATTTTGATCTGAGAAACTGATGAAGGACAGAAGCCTGTCTACTTTGTAAGCAAGGTCCTTCAGGGCCCCGAGCTTTGTTACCAAAAGGTAGAGAAAGTTACTTTTGCGCTCATTATTACAGCAAGAAGACTTCGGCAATACTTTCAATGCCACCCAGTGGTGGTAAGAACGGATTAACCCATCCGGCAGGTGCTACATAAACCAGATCTGGCTGGACGAATGATTACATGGTCGATCGAGCTCTCAGAGTTTGGGATTACATATGAACCACGACTTGCAATAAAAGCCCAAGCATTGTCTGACTTCCTAGTGAGACTCACATCGGACAACGGCGACCCTAAAAATGCCCTTTGGACTATTTTTGTCGACAAGTCGTCGAACCCTAAGGGAAGCAGGGCCAGGGTGATATTGGAGAATTAAGAGGGATTGACCCTGGAGCACTCCTTGAAGTTTGAATTCCTGACCTCGAACAACTATGCTGAGTATGAAGCCTGTATCACTGGGTTACTAATGGCAAAGGATATGGAGGCAACGCAGATCACACTTTGCAGTGATTCCTAGCTGGTAACCTCCCAAATTCGAGGTGAATATTAAGCTAAAGAACCTCTCCTACAAAAATACTTGAGTAAGGTCCAGGAACTCTTGAGGGGCTTTGAGGAGGTCAAGATAGAACACATCCTAAGAGAACAGAACACCAGAGCAGACCTTCTGTCTAAGCTGGCCAGCATGAAGAGCCCTGGCAACAACCAGTCTGTAATCTAAGAAACTCTCTCCCAACCCTCCATCACGGATCAAAATATATCCCAAGTGGAGGACCATCAGTCATCTTGAATCACCCCTATACTGGGCTATTTGCAGCATGAAAACTTACCATCAGATCTAAAAGAAGCTTCCAAATTAGTAAAGACCGCGGTCAGATATACTATTTACAATGGCCGCCTATACTGACGTGGTTTCTTGTCCCTCTTTCTAAAATGCTTAACCCCAAAGGAAGTAGAATACACCCTAGTTGAAGTTCATGAAGGAAGTTGCGGTCACCACTTAAGAGGCAAAGCCCTAGCCTAGAAAGTATTAAGGGCAGGATTCTATTGGCCGACAATGGAAGCTGACTCTCAAACACACGTCCAAATTTGTGACAAGTGTCAGTGCCATACAGATCATTTTCAAGCCCCTTCTGAAGAACGATTCACGATGTTGGTTCCGTGGCCCTTTTACATGTGGGGTATGGACATCTTGGGTCTATTCCCCAAGGCCCCCGGGCAGTTTAAGTACTTGGTGGTAGCAGTAAATTATTTTACTAAATGGATTGAGGCCGAACCTATGATTACTATCACCTCGGCGCGAATTCAAAAGTTTACTTAGCGTCATCTTATCACCAGGTTTGGCATACCAGAATCCATCATCACAGATAACAGCACCCAGTTCAAGGATGAAAATTTTGAAGAGCTACTGGCCGGGTTGAAAATAAAGCACCATTGTAACTCTGTTGAGAACCCCAGGACAAACGGACAAGCCGAAGCCGCCAATAGGATCATCATGAGAGGCTTAAAAAGGAAGTTAGATGAAGCCAAATGGAATTGGGTCAAGCAACTTGATCATGTTCTCTGGGCATACCGGACTACTCCCCATTCCACCACGGGTGAATCTCTATTCAAATTGACCTACGGCTGCGAAGCCATGATGCCGGTGAAGATTGGGGAGCCCAACTGGCATTACCAACAATTCTCATCTGATAGCAACCCCGGTCTAATTAGAGAAAACCTGGACTTACTCGAAAAAAGACAAAACGTGGCTCACATACGGGATGCTGCTCTTAAACAAAAGACAACGGCCAGGTACAATAAGAGAGTGGTCCCAAGAAAATTCCAGTCGAGCGACCTAGTGCTCAGGAGAGCTGACATAGGAGGAAAAAATGTCTCCCAAGGGAAATTAGCCCCTAACTGGGAAGGCCCCTACCGTGTCATCACCAGTACGAATAAAAAAGCTTACACCCTGGAAACGTTATCTGGCACCCTAGTCAAGAATTACTGGAATGCGGATAAACTAAGAAAATACTATAGCTAAATGCCCGTAGTGGCCTAGTCCTCTAGTAGAATTATGTTTGATCTATCCTTATTTTGAATAATATGCTCTGTACAGACTTTTGTCCCCCCAATATCATCAATAAAATAGAGTTATTTAGATATCAAATTTAGTTCAACGTGTGGCATTGACTGTTAAAAGATCAAATGAACACGAGGTAGTACGGATCATATGTACACACTCCTTCTTTATACCTAAACCAAGAAGAGGTCCCAAAATCTATATGGTTGTTAGGGTACCCCAAGTGAGGTTAAATAATGCTTATGCCTAAGGAGGTAAAAGGGTCTTCACATAATATACCCTGAACTAAGGCGTTATTTTTACCTATGTTTGCAATTCCAAATGCTTCCCATAATAAGCACCAGAATATGGATTAAGGTTTTATTTTTCCTAAGTCTAAAATTTCACGACATTTGATTGCTATAAACGTTAGATTACAAACTAAGACACTATTTCTACCTAAGTCAAGTAGAATGTCATTCACTCAACGGTACGAGTGTAGGATCCCAGACCATGGTTTTATATCACATAGCTTTTCTAAGTCCATTAAAACGACTATAAAGACAGGCGTTGGACCCAAGTCGGACCATGAAAACCAAGAGAACAAACGGCGAAACAAAGTAATTAATTATAAAACCCCAAACACAGGACAATTATCCTTATAAAAAAAGATATATAAATATATATATATAAAAATAAAACCCCACGCAGGGGGCAAAAAGCAAGATGAAGGAAAAGAGCGAGATAAAGCTCAAACGCCGACCTTTTCTCCTTCCGGGATCTGAATAACTTTCGGGTTAACGCCAGGAGCATCCGTGACCAGTTTCGTTGCAAAGACAAGTTGGCTGTTATGAAATATTTTATCAGGGGTAACACCCTCCAAGACAAGGGAAACCCCCAGATTGAAGTACTGGATTTGCGCCACGGCATTCTAGAATTGCTCCCCCTCCCCCAATTTTTCTAGATATCGCGTCTATCTCCTTTACTTCCTTTTTGAGGTTAATTATCCCGGCCTCCAGTGCGCCAATGCCCTTGTCAGCCTCGAGCTTCTCAGTTTTCTTGGAGGACTCAGAGACCGCCAAAGCCTTCTCCAGTTCGGTAACCCTTGCCCGAGTATCTTCGTTCAATTTCAGGGACGCACTCAGCTTCTGGCTAACTTCCTCCTTTTCCTTCTTCAGAGTCTTCAGCTCTTCTGACGCCCTCCTGTCAGCATCCTCGATAGTCTCTTCGATTATGCGAATCTCAGCAACCGCCCGGAGAGCTTGCCTCTGAAGCACAGCCAAGGTCTGGGCCATACATTGCTCGGTAATATGCTGTCTGACCTCGCTGCTTAAAAACTGCCCAGTAATGAAGGGGCCAGGCTCAGAGTGCCCCGTGATGATTGGCAAAAAATCACCCTTATCTTTATCACCATCCTCGGATGACCTCCCGTCATGATCAAGAGGTCCTTCAACAGCCCACCTCTTTCTCCCCTGATGATCGTGGGTAGGGGAACCCGGTCGATCATTCTCTCCGATAATAGTGCCCTAGCCGGAGGATGCCGGGGTAGTAACGAAAGAAGAGGCCGCAGACTTCTTTCTTGTTCTCCGGGTTCTTGTAGCTTGCAGGGCGATCACGGAAGACCTAGAAGTCATGTTGCTAACTGAAACAAAATAGGAACAAGTACATAGTTAGCACATCACAAAATATTGATATATGAACACAAAGTACAAACATCTAGGGATACTACGAGTAATAACGCCCTAAATCCTACCTAATAAAGCATAAAGAATATCATCACCAGGGGTACAGAGAACATCTCTAATATTGATGTTCCCGTGCTTCTCGGCATACCGGGATATGAACCTGACAGAGCTGAGCTCCTCGGGGTCAAGGTCTCCCTCCTCTTTTTTAATTAAACTGAGGGGCACACCCTAGCAGCCCTGCGTATAGTAAAGCAAAAATTCTGGCTCCCCGTCTGGTTTGAGGAAAAATGGTTGACATCCCTCCGTGGCCTTGACCTTGAAGAATGCAGTCTTAAACTCTTTAAAGCTTTCTTTGATAACATCAAAGGATTTACGACCAAGCCATGACCGGATGACAAGCCAACTTGTTTGCTTTACCGTCCCCTGAGTGTTTATTCGTGTATAAAAGTAAAAAAAAAGTATTAACTGAGCACTTAAGGCTCATTAACCGGTAAAATCTCTCGAAGGAGATGATGTAACCCCAGCCATTAGGATGGATCTGCGATGGGGCCATATGTAGAGTGCGGAGGACAGCCATCTAGAAGTCAGAAAATGGCATTTGGAGCCCCAACTTGAGAAAAAAAGGGCTCATATAGGAACATAAAATGTGAATCGGGTTCTTGGCAGGAACACACTTTCTCACTCCAATCCGAAGAAACGACTTGAAATTCGTCATCCCGAGCTTTGTTTACGGTTAACTCCAAGGCAAATAACGATTCTCGGAGTACGGTTTCGCTTGAAAACTTAGACTGACAGTTTCACACGTCGTCCACCACCCACGGATATACTAGCTCGGGACCTCATCGAATTCGAATCAGCTCGTCCTCTGCTAGATCATGAACGTCGTGGAGCGAGGGCTGGACTCTAGCCTTTTTTCCTTTGGCCATGGAAATCTTGAGAACATCCAAAGAAGTTGGTAAGCAACTATCAAAATTAACAATCTCAGATTTAGACATAGGGAGAGCAAAATAATCCAAACCTCCCCTACCGACCTCCTGTCCCACCAGAAATAAAGCCTTCAGGGGAACTCCTCCGCCGCGCATGGTGCGGCGGAGATGGTGTTTCAAGGAGGTGACAAAATCTATGTAAACCACTAAGGTCTACTTAAAGGAAAGCAAAACCAGAAATGCACTACTACTCGACTTTTCAAAAGCAATTAACATTCTAAAAATGCAAATGACGGGAGCGTTGAAAGAAAGTTACTTACTACGTAAAGACAGAGTGCTTGAAAAATGGAGAAGCAGTGCTAGAACAATAGAAAAGTTGTAAATGGCTGATATCCAAAAGAACCAAAGCTTTTTGTCGCACCAGTGCTCTCAGTGAAGGTAATCAGAAATTGTAAGGTGAGAAAGACGAACCCTTGACTCTAGGTTATAAAGGTTGAATGGTTAGGGGACATTTCTGTCCTCTCCATCGTAAGTTCAAAATGTGCTTATCATGGCGCGTGGAGCTCTAGGCACGTCCCTCCGATGAAATCACACCACGTGGCCCACATAGCTATAATAGCAGTTGAAAAGACGGTTACACAGTAACTTAAAGCATCGTACGGATGTTAAAAGAGAAACCCGGACTTGTTCAATGGATCTCGGTTTCAAATCACTATTGACAACGCGGACTACAAACTAATACCGAGACGTAATTACTGCAGTGTTATACCGGGGTTAGCATTGGACCTACCCCGACAATGTCATTACAGCATTATACCGGAATAAGCGTTGGACTCATCCCGACAGCATTATCTCAGCGAAAAATACAAAACAAATACAGGACGCAAAGTCTTTATCGAATCACTTTCATTCCATACATCGTCTTACATCCAAAAAAGAGGAAAAAGAAAATATTAAGACATGGAATGTAAAAGAGCAGCCTGGGGGAAGGAGCAAGCATCTCCGGTAGCCTGGATCATGCCCCGTCCACATCTCTAAACCTCAGTCTCTTGAAAAAGTGGATTGGCTTTGAAGAACATTGGCAAACTGGGATCATGATGCTAGAACAAATACCAAAGTTCTTTGCAATGCCTCCTCCTCGATGCAATTAAAGACCGAGATATCCCCTCGCTTATTGGATAGAGTATGACCTCTCTAGTAGAAGAATCCTCCGCTGGCCTCAATCATTCCAAGTTACCTCAAGTTACGGAGTAGCTCCAGTGGTCTTTCCACCCCGGAACAGACTGAAACCACTCCAAAACAGAATCGCTTTGCCAACTTTTTCCCCTTTACCTTCTTAGCCGAAGATGGTAAAGAAGGATACTCGCTGCTTCCTTGAAAGCAAGTCAAAGAAAGCAGACCACCCTGAGTCATCCCTTGGCTTTTTCCTTCCAAGAAGGATGATTTTTCACCATATCAGCCCGGTCCAGCATTAGGAATCCCTTGGAGAAGGGAAAAGGGGTTAGTCAGAGCATTCTATAGGTTCGCTATGCATTGGATCATGGGTGCACCGCTCCACGCTAGTGAGTGGGGTTAGATACTCCCATGTACGCCAGGAGAGAAAGGCTCCTGCCTCCCTAAATGCTTAGCAACCCAGTTTTACGCCAAGAAAGAAAGGCTCCTATCAAAAGAAAAGAACGTTCGGGGAAAATCAAACATCTTCAAGAACTTTGAAAAAAATAAACGTAAAATCTCTGCAGACGATAAAGCTCTCTTCACAAATGTGGAAAATGAAAAAAGAGCTACACTCATTCTTTCGAAAGAAACCATTTGTACATGAGAATGTAAAAGAAGGGAATGCTAGCTCACGAAGAAAGTATTCTCTACTTATAACATGAATGAGGGGTTCTGATTGGTCCCATAAAAGATGACTTGACCCCATGAAGTCAGCTAAAATAAATGCTTCTAATCTCTGATTGGTCACAAAGATAGGGAATAGTTAAGAAAATCCATATGAAACTAACATTCTCTTCAAAGGATCACTAATTCCCAATAAAGTCCAAGCATCAGTTTCCCAGAAAATCTCAGACTATTACCACTAGCCAATTCAGAGATCACGTTCGAGATTTGCGTTGAAGATATCTCCAGGAATCCCGTACTTTTACTTGGGGACAATGATCTTTAATCATGCCAGAATAGCTCGTGGACATCGGTAATAACCCGGGGTCTAACACCTGTTCACCGAATTACCGTGTCAGCCATATGATAGTTGATCCGTTCTAAACTTGACTCTCGTCTGTCCCACCCTAGAGCCAAGCTGGATGCAACTATTCTGGACCGTGATCCGGGATCCCGTCCTATGGGATCAACCAGGTATGCACACTGCAGGACTCCCCCAAGGCTGGCATAACGGAAGACTCATAAGGTAGTCCGGACCTCGGAAGATAGCGAGCCAAGCTATATTGGGTCATGATATCATGGTTGATAGATTCATGCAGAGGATGAATCCCTAAATATCCGTAACTGTCAATCATCAACTTACGATATTATAGGACTCATAGTTATCCTTGATGGCTAAATACTTTTCATATCTTGAGACCCATATTTATTGGGATATATCCAATAATAATGGAAAGGTGATCCTCATCAGGATACTAATCCTAAATTACCTGCATTCAATAAAGATCCCATTAGGATTCTATATACGCTCTATAAATACAAGGCTAAGTCATCTTAAGAAGGTAATTCTGAACCCAATCTGATAAGCCTACTTGTGCACTGTCTGACTTGAGCGTTGGAGTCCCTTTGCAAGTACCCACCCCCTGTGCAAAATGCTCAGCTGCTGCTCAAGGAGGAAACCACCGTGTACGTGCCTACTTCAGGTGCCCTCTGAATCTACTTCAGAACAACATTCATAACTGATTAACCCAATAGAATGAATACGCATTGTTTCCTTTGTCCAATGCCTGAATTGCTTCCTCAAAGGCAAGTGATGCAAGATTTGTATAAGAGCATTTCAAATTATAATATTATTATTTGGAAGCACCTATCTATGTATAGCTTGACTCTACCTGTTTGTGTAATACCTCACCGTCTTTTGGCATGTTCGACAATTTGCTCTAGGCATATGTCCTGTTCATAATTCCCCTCCAATGTATTTCACAAAAGTATGTTTACGTCCAAAACTAAGCATACACACACACACTGAAAAATCACTTTTTTTTGCACCATCAAATTTCACAAGAGAATGCTAACTTGAGCTATCTATTTGTTTCTACTTTCTACTATCTTTTCTTTTCATTTGACAATGTGCACCATGACTATGCAAGCAAGAAGCTCTCTACAATAGCCAAGAAGCTGTTACAATGAACCAGCTGTGTTGGAACTGTGGTGCATGGTAAATTTGTTATTCTGTCATTTTTCTTATATTGACAATTAAAATGCAACATTAACTTTGTGACATACGATGGGCCACATACTTACAAGAGCACACAGAAAAAGTTATTACCTATCTTGCATTAACTTTGGATTTTGCTATTTTGGATTGTAATTGTTTGTTTACTACTAATTTGATCAGGATCAGGTGATGATAAGAAGGTTGCTTTGAAGTGTAGACAGGCAAATAAGGTAAAATTAGAGACAAAATCACATTATAAAAGAGTTTTTTTTCCAGGGCTTCCTAAATTTTCCCATTCTGTTATGGGTTGACTTATTTCGATAATTTTGATTACCTTTTATTGGATATGTCTTTTTTAGATGGTTAGGATTGTCTAATTCTGTTGTGAAAAAGCTGGATATGGGGACCTTCTAATTATTTGGAAAAATGTGATCCTTAGATTAAGAACAGTAGCTACTATCTAGAAAGCAACAAAGTTAAATTATTCAGAATCAAAAGAAAAAAGAAAAAGAAGAGCACCTGGATATGCGTTAACAAGAGATTTACTAGAGATTTAAGTGATGTATGTTATCTAAAGATTTACTATTGAATTAATTAGTTGTACTTTTGCATGTCAAAATTTCATCAATGAGCTAATATGAGTGGTTCTATTATTTTTTTAAAGTGCAAATCATTGGTTCTATAAGCACAAGTAAATGTTCATGTTTATTACATTTATTGAGCGGTTGTATTCTTTAATGAGGAAAGAAGTTAGGAGCCTTCTTTTTAAGTGCAAACACCACATATTATTGAGCGGTAGAGAAAAATACAACTCATTTAGCCTTCTTCGCTCTCGCGACACGGAACCTTGGTGGTTAACGTGAGGAGCTATTTCTGATGCTATGCAATCACTTCAGAATGATATGAATTCCCCGTCAGCGGTTTAAATGAGTTTCAAGACATCACGTTATTAGCTTTTTTCTCGGGAAAACTTCAAAAAACTCCATTGTACTATACGTAATATGCACTTTGATCATGTTACTTTTTTCAAAATGATATGAATTCCCCGTCAGCGGTTTAAATGAGTTTCAAGACATCACTTTATTAGATTTTTTTTAGGGAAAACTTCAAAAAACTATATTGTACTATACGTGATATGCACTTTGGTCATGTTATTTTTAAAAATGTACAAAATTGACTTGTTTCGTTGTGTTTTGTACAAAGAACTACAAAAATAGTAATAGACGTTAGTTTTTTTATGAGCATGTCTAAATTTTTTACCCCCCAAACACGGTCTTCTTCTTCCTCCCACCCAAACCCTAACCCTAGAACTCCATAATTGAAATTCTCAATTCCCTGAAGACTGTTGTAACTAATCAGCACCTAAAACACTTTCATTGCTGCCAATCTAGTCTCCGATGAC
This sequence comes from Ormosia semicastrata, assembly GCA_029884595.1. Classification (NCBI taxonomy): domain Eukaryota; kingdom Viridiplantae; phylum Streptophyta; class Magnoliopsida; order Fabales; family Fabaceae; genus Ormosia; species Ormosia semicastrata. Next base: position 46,200,006 of record JAQQTO010000053.1, on the reverse strand, counting down.
AACCAGTAGCATGAAGACAACAACATTGAACTGCTGCTCCCCCACAACCACCATTCCCCCGCAATTGTCGCTCTTCGATTCCAATAAGTAGAACGGGATCATTCCAAACATGACCCAGTTTCTTCGCTTCTGTGCTTGCATCATGGGTTGATGGGGAATCATGCGGTCTTGGACGGACGACGATTTCAGGTGACGTCATTCGGTGGTGCACAATGGTGGAGGTAATGGACAAATGACTTTTCGCTTCTGTGCTTGCATCGTGGGTTGATGGGGAATCACACGGTCTTGGATAGATGACAGTTTCAGGTGACGTCGTTCAGTGGTGCGCAATGGTGTAGGTCTTGGGTTCGTGGGGCTTCGACAATGGAGTTCTAGGACTAAGGTTTGGGTGAGAGGAAGAAGAAGACCGCATTTGGGGGTCAAAAATTCAAACGTGCACATGCATTGCATGTGTGCATTTCCATCCAAAAACTAACATTCGTTACCATTTTGTAGTTCTCTACACAAAACACAAAGTAACAAGTCCATTTTGCATATTTTTTAAGTAACATGACTAAAGTGCACATCATGTATAGTACAAGAGTTTTTTTTTAAAGTTTTCATTTTTTTACTTCATGAATGTCAACCACTAAGCTAATATGGGTGGTTTGATGTTTCTTTTCTAAAAGTGAAAATCATTAAACTTAATCACGGAAATATTGTCTGAACTAAAAAAAAAGGTCATATCTCTTTAAATATTGTTCTTATTTAAAATGTTGAATTATCTTTCTTAAATTAAAGTATTTCACATCAATAACTGTTCTGAAGTGGATTCAGAGGTGTACATGAAACAGGCATGTCACGATGGTTTCTTCCTTGCGTAGCAGCAACAATGCGTGTTGAGACGGCGGAGGGGGGGTTGGTACCTGCAAAGGGACTCCAATGCTCAAGTCAAGTTGTGCATAAATAGAGTTATGCAATGAGTGATAAGTTACCTGAGAACACTACAAGAAATTTATGAATTAGCGACAGAAATTAGCGAGGGAATTTTTCCCTCATAATTCCCTCTCTAATTAGCTAGCAAATTGCGAGGGATAAGCGAGGCCAACACTTTCCCTCGCTAAAGTTCAGAACAAAATCCAAACGGGGATACAACTAGTAAATAGCAAAGCAATAGCGAGTAAATTATTTCCCTCTCTAAATTTAGTGAAGGAAGTGAGAGGGAATATTTCCCTCGCAAAAATTAGCGAGGGAATTGAGAGGGAATACGTTACCCTCGCTAAAATCAGCAAGGGATTTGCAAGGTAATAGGTTCCTTCGATAAAATCAGAGAGGGAATTGCGAGGTATGATATTCCCTCGCTAAATTCAGAGACAGAATTGCGAGGGATTAGCGAGGTTCCCTCGCTAAAATTAGAAATCCTGCCCACTCAGAAAAGGGCCAAAATGTCTCGTTTAGGTTACAGAAATCAAATCTCCTCCCCAAATCAAATCTCCTCCCCCCTAACAGCCGTACGACCTTCCCCTCCACCACCCAAGCCCTTCCCCGGAGTTAAGCACGGCAGCCACACGATGCGAGTGACTTCCTCTCCTTCTGCAGGTAAGCCCTTCCATTATTTCTTTCTTCCATCATTCTGCCTCCTTCTTCGTCTCTTTCTATTTTTGGTACCGTTCTCCTGGCTAGCTTTATGTGGGATTTTAGCTACTGGAGTTTGATAATTGTTGTAATCTTAAAAGCTTAAAACTTGTGGTTCAAATCTGCTATTGGGATTAGAATTTTGGCCATACAAACAGTAGTTGCTTCTAGTCACTACTTTTTTTTTGTGGAAAAATTTAATAAAAAATTTGGGTAAGGTTCTTTAGAGAAGTAGCTTTTCTTCTTCGCTTCAAATGTTTGAGCGCCCCCCAACTTTCCCCCCTAAATTCTAGAAAATATTGGATAAAATTATTTATATTTCTAATTTCAGCTAAAAATATTGAATAATAAGAAAAACTATTAGTTATTATTGAAACGTATGGCCTGGTTCCTGTCCTGCAAAGAAAAAGAAAATATCAAAACAGTATGGCTTTAAGCAATTGATGCCATTTTTTTGTTTTTGTTTTGGTCTTAGTTATTATTGGTGTTTACATGACAAAATATATTGATATAAAAAGCATATGAGTCGTTTTATATTGGAACGACTGATTTCTGTTTTATTCCTATTGTTTAGTCGCAGTTCTTTGTTTTTAAAGCAAAACTTCTAACTATAGTGCATACACACGTATATGAGTAAAAGTTCAGCTGATCAAGAAGATAAGATAATTATGAAAAGGGGTTTTGTTTGTGCTGTCCGATACAATGATGCCAAGTTAGGATGCCAGCATAGAGGGAAAAAATATGAAAAAGTAATTAATCCAAAGTTATATATAAAAAAAATTGAATAATCAAGCACATAAGGAAGTGGGTAGTTGGAATTCAACTTGTCTTCACTTCAATTAGTATTATCACAAATCACTATGTTAATTAAGGATAAGTGGAATTAAAAAGTTCTCTTTTGTTATCATTTAGGATTTGGCTTAAATCTGATTCTAGTAAGTTATTCAATCACATATGATTTTCAATTAGACAAATGACATAGCATCCTCTGTCGATCCAATTGTATTTTCCCTAATTAAAAGAGTCAACACAATTTTTCCTTATAATTTCTTTGATTTTAACTAATAATCCCCTAATGATTATATAACAAGACTATTAATTAGGTGACTTCACACTACAGTTTGAGGGGGAAAAAAGCTTGAATTACTAATGCATTCTATTCTTGTGCGCCAATGGAAATTATAAGCCATATATCAAATCATCATTCTGTTAGTCATGGCAACCATTACCCAAGAGGGGGGTGAATTGGGTATTAAAAACTTTTCACAAAAGCTCTTAAAATAAACACAAATATTTAAGCCATTAAATAAAAGAGAAAGAATTGCGAGATGAAGAATAAAAACTTTAAGAATAGCAAATAAATAAATGTTCAATAATATAAAATTACGTAAAATAAAGAGATTGAGAAGAGAAAAGCAGGCACGATATTTATCCTGATTCGACCACTAACCCACTTGTAGTCTATGTCCAGTCCTCGAAAAACAATCCGAGATTTTTTACTATGTATACAAGCTTCAATAGGTGCTTGCAACCGTTACATAAAAGAGCATTTTTCACACACAGGAAAACTCTACCCTTGTGCTAAAGTCTTAGCCTGTAGGGATACCTCACCCTTATACAAACCTTGAAGGGATACCTCACCCTTGTACAAAACTTGAAGGATACCTCACCCTCAATACAGTAGAACAGAAATATAGATGAAGAGAAACTCTCACAAAGAGTAAATGATACAATTTGAAACTATATGAAGCTCTTTAAGGATATCTCAAATTTTGGTGAAAAAGAGCACAGAAATTTGGTAAAATATGTATCACAAAATAAAATAAGAAAGAATTATTTCAGATAAATGGGTGTTGTTAAAAGATATCCCAAAAACATGTATGTATAGTGTTCTAAAAAAAAGAGCCGTTGGGTATAAATTAATATCACATTAAAAGCCTTTGAAAATAGCCGTTGCGTGATTTTGGGCGTGTTTATTCGAATACCCCTTTGGTTATTCAAATAAATCTTCAGAAATGCATTCTGGAATGTTTTCTGGGCTGTGGTATTCGAATACCACATCCTTTATTCGAATACCCCTTTAAAAACTCATTCAGGAACGTTTTCTGGGCTGTGGTATTCGAATACCACATCCTGTATTCGAATAGACCACTCTGATTTTGAAAACTGACTTTAAATGATCATAACTTCTTCATTTCTTATCCGTTTAAAGCAAATGACTAGTCATTAGAAAGATCTTTGAGTCTATTTTCAAATGAAAGAAGTTTCAAAACAAAATTCAAAGTATTTTGAAAGATATGATCAAAAGAGTAACTAAAGGTCAATTTTACAAAACTCAAACTTGGCTATTTTTCATAGATTTGAACTATCACCATAAATAACTTTTCAAAACTTCTTTGTTGGGTATTTTAGCATAAGAAAACCATTTGTAAAAACATATTTGAGATATCCATAAGTTTTCTTACATAAAGACCCTAAGTCCTAAAAGCTATACCATTTAATCTTCCTTTGGACTTGGTCTTTGACATGACTTTGATGTTATCAATACCTTCATGAAATATGCACTCACATTCTCCTTATGTTGAGCTTATTGAGATCGTTTGCTTTCTTGTTGCAATGCTCACTCTTGGTACTTAGATTATCCTACAAAGTATTACTCACTTAAACAAGCATAGTTAGTCCAAATTCATAATTCAATATCTTCATATGCATGATTCATAAATGTATAACTCTAGTTAGTTTAACATGCATATAAGACTTTCATAAACACGTCCAAATAAGATATTTATCAATTACTAATGGATATGCTCTATATAGGATGCAACAAAGAATATATACAAAGTATACTTTTGGTCTTGTGTTTGTCATCATCAAAACTTAACATATTAAACCATTTGGGGCAAACTTATTTCCACAATCTCTCTCTTTTTGATGATGACAAATCACCAAAGAAAAAATATGTTGAGCAATATACAAGAATAAATATTCATGTAAGCATATCAAACAATAAGAGCAAAAACATATTTTTCTTTCCAATTTTCACTCCCCCTATTTGACATCAACAAAAAGGCTTAGAAAGAAAAAGATAATATTTTCTCCCCCTTATAGATTCTACATATGATTCAAGAATAGAGAGATGAAACAAACATGCTTTCAAGATATAGAAGATTATTCATGCAATGCTTGTCATATTTTTGTATGTCAAAATTTAGTATATGATAGCAATAAAACACTTTATGTAATCAAACAAGGATGTAAGCCAAAAGATATAAACAGCTTAAGAGCTAGGCTCCCCCTCAAAAATATGCATATTATCAAAATAATAGATAAAGGAAATATGTATGCGAAGACCATGTAAGCACATCACCTTAAAAAAAAGTAAGGCAAATATACATATTTTTAAATCCTTAAACAAAAACCATTTTAAAACTTCTCCTCCTCTCAAAAAGAATTTTACAAGAGCACATTATATTTTCAAAAGCATTTTAGAAGGATAGAGATGTTTTATATAAAAAGTTATATATTCCTTGGAAAACATCTAGTCATTTAAGATTAATTTATTAACAAGTATCATATAATCCATATCATATAAAATACTACAATAACTTAGGAATAGAGATACTTATTGAGATAGATAAAAAGTGATGATCCTTCTTTATTGGTCCTTTAACTTTGAGCTTTCTTCCTTTGAATTCTCCATTTCATTGCACTAGAAGAAAGTCTTCTTTATCTTCCTCTTCATTTGAATTCCGTTCAATGTTTCTCATTTATCCACATATGCTTGTATGTAAAAAATCTAATGGCTATATTTGAAATACATAGAGAGACTTGTAAAGCTAACTTTAAAAGTCCTCTAAAACATAGGTTAGCATCAAATATCGTGTAAGCCCATTTATAAGCATAATTCAGGTTAATAAATAATTTAAAGCATGTATCACATTATCAACCATGCAATATTAGTTCTAACAAGAATGTATGAAGCACATATGCACTTGAATCCAAAATAGTTTAAGCATTTTAAGGCATGATTCAAGTTTATCAAAAAGCATATGATCATCATCAAAACTTATTTAGGCATTTTTAAGCAAATAATTATCATGTAAGGCATGTTAAGGTATAACATAACTCTCTATTTCTCCAAATATCAAATTTAAAGCATAGATAAGGATAATAGATTGATATCACCAAAAGTGTACTCTTTGAGTTTTTGTAGGTGACTCCAACTTCCAAGCTTCAAGTTTTCATGAAGGAATAGAAATTCTTTGCACCCCCTTTAAAAGTTGAATCCTTTTAAACTTTACTATCCTCAAGTTGAATGAACTTATTCCATTTAAATGCTTGCTTGAGGTAGTTGATACCCTACAAAATAATTCAAAGTACTTTTTTTGGTATCCATCAATTTTGGATCCATAGAGGTTAGTCATTATGCCAAACTCATAAGCAAATAAGCATTCAAAATAATAAAATAACAAATGAGTTCACAAGGGCAAAAGATATTTCATTTCATTACATATAATCATCAAAAGAATAGCCAATTACATTTGGTTAAGCATTTGTATTTTTCATACATATCATTAAGTGCATATTTTCAGACAAAACAAACAAAGACTTTAGCATAAATTGATTATTAATGCTATGCAACATATACAGCAAAAAGGAAACGTAGCAGAACCTTTTATTTAAAAAGTCCGTGTTTATTCAAATAAAGTGGGTTTTATTCAAATAGATGAGCAAGGAAAACCAAGTGTTGTGACCTTTAACAGATTTTATTCGAATAACCTATGGGTTATTCGAATAGACAGAGAGCAAACATAAGAGACTGATAAAATAAATCTCAGGTTATTCGAATAGAATAAATTTTATTCGAATAGACAGAGACCACATCAAAACCAAAACTAACTTGGAAGTCAGTTTATTCGAATAAACTTGTCTTTATTTGAATAAGTAGAGAGAGTGTGGTTGCTTAAGGATCAGTTTATTTGAATAAATGAAATGTTATTTGAATAACGCTGATGTGCAACACAATTTTTGATCACTTGATTTGATCTTTATTCGAATAAACCAAGATTTATTCGAATAAAACTATCAGAAACACAATGAAGCATACGTTCAGATCTAGTAGCCAACCAAAAAGACTTATTTGAATAAGACTTGCTCTTATTAAAAAGGCATTCGAAAACATATTTTAGTGGCTACAGAAAGGGTTTATCCGAAAAAAAAAACTTTTCTATTCAAATAAATATATCAGAACAGCATCAGCGGATTAAAACCAATAAGTGCAAAGATTTAAAACAACCAAGCAATTTAGCACTCATTTTAACATGCATTCATGACAATCAAACCAAATTCTTGATTCTTACAAAAGCATTTTGAAACAACCAAGGATTATGTTAGAAAGGGATAAAACAAGATAAAACCATCTAACACAAATACTCATTTTAAGTCATGATTAAACAAAAACTCATGCTCAAGGATATTATCATTAGACATGTCATTTTAAACAATAAGCATACTTTTATCTAGCATATTAACGTGTAGAAACATTTTCAAAACATAAAGCTAGAAAAGCATAACAAAAGTTTCACTTATCCAAGGATTGCAAGTCTATGCTTCATGAAGACAAGGAAGAGAGCTTGAAATTATTTCTGGTCTTTGTACTTAGAGTAGCCACTTTCAAGATGTCAAAGTCAGTTCTTGGCCTTCAAGCACACCTACAACACACTTCAATTTTTGACTTTTGGTACCCAAATTTTATTGGGTCCTTGTGTGTTAGTTTTCGAATATTAATCTATTATGCTCTCATAAAGATTAATTTTTTATAATATGTGAATTGAGCACAATAAATTAAATAATTAAATATCATTAAGCACATAGTTGATAGTATGCTTACTTTCATGATATATAGACAATTTTAAAGCATAGCAAACATACCTAGGCATTATAGAACCTTATGTACTAAGATATATAACAAATTAATGAATTATGATACAATAAGAATGAACATAATCATGTTCTAAACATAATATTCAAATTTTATCAGGTACACATGATTCTATCCTCTACCTAAGGCCTACAAGGAATATACCTCATATTCATTATTATCATTTTTAAGTAAATGTGCATAAGAGGTAAAAACTTTTGATACCTTGGCATTGGCAATCAAGGAAATGCTTTTTCTTACCCATTGCTTCTCTTTTAAAGTTTTGAACTTTGTAAGCTCTACATTTTGAACTTGAGAAGCTTTGGTTGAAGTCATCTTCCTTCTTTGACCAAAGTTTCTACCATTGGACTTTGGAAGCATTCTCCTTGATGACTCCTCTTATTTTGACCAATTTGTCCATCCTTTTGAGAAATATTCTGCATAATTGAAACACTAGGAGGACACTTTGGTACCCACTTCATTTTGGGTCATTGAATGTTAGTATTAGGACCTTTAAGATTTTTAGGAACCCATACCATACAATTTCTCATATAATAATTTCTTCTATATTTGCATAAATGAGAAATATGTCTTAGATGACCACAAAAATTACAAACAATTGAATTTAATGATGACTTGGTCTTTTGAAGATCATCTTTGAAAAACTTAAGCATTTTCTTGTTATTACATTCTATGTTATTTTTGCCACAAGCTTTACTTGAATTTCCATATAGAATAACATTAATTTTATTTTCATTAACAAGCATAGAATGTAAGCAATTAGAATCATTAGCTTTGGAAATTTTGAAAGATAAGTCCTCAACTTGATTTTCTAAATTAATGCATTTTTCATAAGAAGATGAGGTTTCATATTTCAAAGGCATTTCCTCATTAAAAAAAGCATATTCATTTTTTAAAGTCTCAATTTCATTTTCAATAGAAGAATTGTTTTCCAAACAAGATAAATTTTTCTTTTCTAAATTTAACAAACCATCATATAATTCATTACATGCACATTGTAACTCATCATAGGAAGGACTATAATATAGTTTAGAATTATTTACCTTAAAGTCCTTTTTAGCCATATAGGAAGTAGTTTCAATTTCTAGCACATTTGGCTCTTTAAGGGAATCACCTTCTTCCTTATCAATTTTGTTTTGCTTTGCCTCTTCTTCAAATTGAGCACCATTGTCACCAAATGGCATTTGGCTCCCTTCAATAGTTTGAGTATCTCTTTGAGGATATTTTTCATGACAATCTTCCTTCAATGGTGTTTGCTCTTCTTGCTTTCTATATACAACTTTATACATAAGATCATTGTTAGCAAGATAAATAGCATCAAGAGCATCCCATATATCTTTAGCACTAGAGTAATTTTTAATTTTAGCATAAGTCTCATCATTCAAACTACTTCTCAAATTTTGCATAGCTCTAATGTTTAAAGAAAAATATTTTTTGTCAAAACTATTCTAAATTTGTTTTGATTTGTAAGTAAATTCATTTAGCACAATATTTCACAAATCCAAATCAATAGATTGCATATAAAACTCTATTCTAGTTTTCCAATAAACAAAATGCACACCATCAAAGAATGGTAGTTTATTAATTTCAAAACCTTCCATTTTAAAAAAACTTTCAAGGTTGCCAACAAGCAAGAATCTTTAACTCTAAGCGGTTAAGCTTTCACCAGAGCACGAAACTCTGATACCACTTGTTAGTCATAACAACCATTACCCAAGAGGGGGGTGAATTGGGTATTAAAAACTTTTCACAAAAGCTCTTAAAATAAACACAAATATTTAAGCTATTAAATAAAAGAGAAAGAATTGCGAGATGAAGAATAAAAACTTTAAGAACAGCAAAATAAATAAATGTACAATAATATAAAATTACATAAAATAAAGAGATTGAGAAGAGAAAAGCAGGCACGATATTTATCCTCGTTCGACCACTAACCCACTTGTGGTCTACGTCCAGTCCTCGAAAAATAATCTAAGATTTTTCACTATGTATACAAGTTTCAATAGATGCTTGCAACCGTTACATAAAAGAGCACTTTTCACACACAGGGAAACTCTACCCTTGTGCTAAAGTCTTAGCCTGTAGGGATACCTCACCCTTATACAAACCTTGAAGGGATACCTAACCCTTGTACAAAACTTGAAGGATACCTCACCCTCAATATAGTAGAACAAAAATATAGATGAAGAAAAATTCTCACAAAGAGTAAATGATACAATTTGAAGCTCTATGAAGCTCTTTACGGATATCTCAAATTTTGGCGAAAAAGAGCACAAAAATTTGGTAAAATATGTATCACAAAATAAAGTAAGAAAAAATTATTTCAAATAAATAAGTGTTGTTAAAAGATGTCCCAAAAACATGTATTTATAGTGTTCTAAGAAAAAGAGCCGTTAGGTATAAATTAATATCACATTAAAAGCCTTTGAAAATAGTCATTGCGTGATTTTGGGCGTGTTTATTCGAATACCCCTTTGGTTATTCGAATAAATCTTCAGAAACGTGTTCTGAAACGTTTTCTGGGCTGTGGCATTCGAATACCACATCCTTTATTTGAATACCCCTTTAAAAACTCATTCAAGAACGTTTTCTGGGCTGTGGTATTCAAACACCACATCTTGTATTCGAATAGACCACTCAAATTTCAAAAATTGACTTTAAATGATCATAACTTCTTCATTTCTTATTCGTTTAAAGCAAATAACTAGTCATTGGAAAGATCTTTGAGTCTATTTTCAAATGAAAGAAGTTTCAAAACAAAACTTAAAGTATTTTAAAAGATATGATCAAAAGAGTAACTAAAGGTCAATTTTGTAAAACTCAAACTTGACTATTTTTCATAGATTTGAACTACCACCATAAATAACTTTTCAAAACTTGTTTGTTGGGTATTTTAGCATAAGAAAACCATTTGTAAAAATATATTTGAGATATACATAAGGCTTCTTACATAAAGACCCCAAGTCCTAAAAGCTATACCATTTAATCTTCCTTTGGACTTGGTCTTTGGTTTGACTTTGATGTTATCAACACCTTCATGAAATATGCATTCACATTCTCCTTATGTTGAGCTTAATTAAGATCATTTGCTTTCTTGTTGCAATGCTCACTCTTGGTACTTAGACTGTCCTACAAAATATTGCTCACTTAAACAAGCATAGTTAGTCCAAATTCATAATTCAATATCTTCATATGCATGATTCATAAATATATAACTCTAGTTAGTTTAACATGCACATAAGACTTTCATAGACACATCCAAATAAGATATTTATCAATTACTAATGGATATGCTCTATATAGGATGCAACAAAGAACATATACAAAGTATACTTTTGGTCTTGTGTTTGTCATCATCAAAACTTAACATATTAAACCATTTGGGGCAAACTTATTTCCACACATTCTAAGCGATCAAGTTGAAGGAGGTTCAATAATTTTAAGCATGTTTTTTCTTTTATCCCTGTTCTATGATTTTTATTTTCTTTTGTATATCATGGAAATACTTTTATTGTCTGTACGTAGAATAGATAGTATGTACCTTTTGATTCTTGTCTTGCTTTTTGGTCACGGAGGGAGAAGGCAATTGTGGGATTGGAAGGCAATTCTGCTAATAGAGTATGCTAAAAATCTCTGTGCAACTTTTCTGAGTAATGCGGAACCCATCCTCTTTACTGGTTACTTATAATTATGTTCTTATTCTACTGCTTGGATTCATTCAATTCTTGTTGGATGCAAAAACAGGTCCTTTGTATCAGTACCAGGATCTGTAGCCCAAATCTAGTTTCCCTTTCAATTAAGGGCAGAAATTTTCCATCCATTACTTTGTAGTCTAGAGGACCTCGGTTTCAAGTTATATGTACTGTAAGTTTCCCAACTACATGTTTCTCCTTGCCTCAACATATATAACTAGGTATTGGAGGACTCTTGATAGAATAAATTTAGTCTTAATTAATTACAAAAAGAATTTTGAATGCTAATGTAAATTTTTGGCTTTGTTAACTGTTACAGCACTATATGACATTAATAGGTATATTATTTTTTGTCTTTTGCTTATATATTTCTTTTCTGTTCTATATGCTCTTCTAGATGGTTGTTATAGTTTTCTATGAGCCTATTGTGTACAAATTCTATAACATAAATCTCTTTACTCGATCCTCATGGGACAAGTATAAATCAGGCACACGGCAAATAGCGAAGGGCACTTGGGGATGGATATTTTTCTATTTTATCACCAATGAATCGTCTTGACATTTTCTATTAGTTGCCTCTAGACATAAACTATAAATGTCATGCTTTTTTATCACTATAAGAGCAGATATGTCAATAATTTTGTCAAATAGCACATAACTAAATTAATAATAAATATTTGATTGTGTTATAATTTATTCTGTAAATGTTCTATCAAATATCAATCGTGAACCAACTCTAGGTTTAACCCGTAGGGGACCTACTCTAGGTTTGACCCGTAGGGAACCAACTCTAGGTTCGACCTCACTTACTTGAGGGAACTAATTCACTAGGCTCAACCTCACTTATTTGAGAGAACCAACTCACTAGCCTCAACCTCACTTGCTTGAGGGAACCAATTCACTCTTGCTACTACCCTATCTCAACTCAACTTATTGAGAGAGTGAAGCATTTACCACAAAACTTGCATATCTAACTCAACTTTAACTATTAAAGGAGTTACTAATGTTTCTAGGACTCAAACCATCCCAAAACACCTTCAAATCTTACCTAAAAAGGCTGATTTTCAAGATTGCACCAAATGTGCATCATAACTCAGAAAATTCTAAAATTTTATGGGCAAATAGCTCTCTCTCATATCTTTCCAATGCCATAAACATTGCTTCATTTGGATAAGTGTAGCCAAAGTTATATGACATTTTATAGAAGCTGAAACAGGGGATTTACTAGTTCACTCGTTTCTGCCCTGACTTTAAATTGTAACTGGGAACAAATTACACATGGAAAAATTTTGAAATTTAACAGGCATGAAGCCTTATATGTTAGCTTCAAACTGTCAAAATTTCATGTGAAAAGGGCATCGGAGGAGGAAGTTATGCAATCTGGTTTACTAGCTACCAGAATACATTTTCTGCAGAATCTGCCTCGGATTCAAACAGAAACTGGTGCTAATTGGCTTAGTTAAAAATTCTGAAATTTTACAGGCATGTAACCCTATGTATTATCTTTAAAATGACATAAAAAATGTCATTTTGATGTCTGTAGCTCAAGTTATACGACAAAAACTGCAGACTATTCAGAATGTATTTTCTACTGCATACAATGGGAGTGCCATTGCTCCCCTACTTTGGTTCACTACACTTCTTCCATAACTTACCAGGGTTACTTATAATCCAAAAGGGTTTTAAACTCCACATTTACTGGGCCTATAACCAATTATGCTATTTAGATAACTAGTTTAAGCATTTGAATCCTATAACACCCTGTTTATCATACTCTTGATAAACTTGTAACTCAACTTGTACTCATGCCTAGTTCTTCATTTCTAATACTTTTTCTCTTTTTTTATGCAATTCCATGTTAATTGAGATTCTAGATACTCAATCAATGCAAAACACCACTTAGAATTGCATAAAAACTTGAAAATGGGGGATTACACATTTGTGTTGTGGCACAAGACTTGGAGTGCCATGGCCTCAGCTTCTCTGCGCCACAATTCTTATGCAGCTGCAAGTGGAGTGTCGTGACATGCACTCCCTTAGGTCTGCATGAACAATGACAAATTTTGGTTTTCCAGCATTGCACTAGGAGCTTCATCCTTTTGAATCCAAATCCAAATTTCAATCATTCTACACTAACTCATCACTACTCAACTCAATCAAGCTTCAACTATACTATATCTTCCTATTCTCACCCAAAACCATTATTCCTCATCAAGTCTCTCAAAGAATCTCAAAGAACAATGTTAAGAAGATGCAAAAGAGTAAGAATCAAGAACCCCTACCTTTAGGTGATGACCAACCTTGGAGCCTTGCTCTTTTTCTTTTCCTCTTCCCTTCCTTTCTTTCTTCTCCTTTCTCTCTTTTTCCCCTTCATTTCTCTATTTCTGTTCTGTTTTTACTGAGTTCGTGAGTGAGAGAATAGAAAATGAAGAGAAAAGGGCAAACTTGGAAACTTAAGTTTCGGTACTAAAACTTATATCTGCTAAGGACACTTTAATCACTCTAATTCAAGTTTTTTAGCTTCCAACAACTTTAGAATAAATACTATGATTCATCTACATTGTTGGTTCACCATTATTCTATTTTTTAATATCTGCTAAGATCAGTCGGGTATCAAAATACACAACCAGTGTACTTAAAAATACCAAACTGACTCTGATTCTTCTCAAATTTTAACTATACCTTACTTAGCTTATTTGTGACCTAGAAACAAGTTATTCATACTTGTTTCTCTCAACTAAGCCTTTAAAGCTATTTTCTGAGTCATTTTAAGTTACTTTTCAACTTCTGTGTTGCAACTAAGTGCCTAAACTAATTCAGTTTGTCACAAAACTGAATTGACATGTTAAGCAAGTCTTAGGCTACCTTTGTAACTTGCTTACAAGCCTAACATGGAACTGAGGGTGTTACAAAACATACCAGTGTTGAAGCCTGGTTTTTGGTATCATGGTAGGACCTGTATATTTTACATTGCCACAATTATTTAAAAGATTTATTCAATTCATAATTTCAAGAAAACTTCACTGTTGGAACGTTCTTACAAGGATGAAGTGTACTCTATATCTGAGGTTTCCAAATAACTAATAAAAAAATTGGATGAGAAATATAAGTTGCACCCTAAGATTAATCTATGCTTACTTAAACAAGGCACTAATGATTGTTGCAGTAGTAATGGAGTTATACAATATCTATCTATAATTTTTACTGTTGTCCACTAGTGCTCAAGAAAATCATTAGAACTACTTCTTTTGAACTCATGGCATTTGTTATTAGATCATTATTTATACACTAATTTGAATTCATGGCATTTGTTATTAGATCATTATTTACGGATAAACTACATAGAGATATGGACAAGTTGATACTTAATCACCATGCAACTTTTTCCTTTTCCTTTTCCTTTTCTTTTTCATCTTTTGATTCACATTTGAATATTTGATCCATATTCAAACTATGCACCCATTAATTGGATTACACATGCATATAGAATACTGGCTGTAGAAGTTGTTTGTATTATATCATTGTTTATAACAATGTTGTGTGTATTATATCATTGTTTCTTCTTGGAATGATGTCCTGATTTGAAGCCACTTGTCTTCTCATGTTGCCATGTTGATCATAGTAACCAACCACCCACTGCTATCCCTTTTTTTTGTTTCATTTCATTGTTTGAAATATATAAGACTTCTCTAAAATCCATACAATGACCTTGGATGTTTTAATCTCTCTGCACAAGACAAGCAGATCTTGTTCATCATTGTATCACAATCCCCATAACAAGGTTGTGAAAAGAGGTGTGAGATGTAAGGTACATGGTCATTTAGTTATTGTGTATGTCCTAATGATGAAAACCCTGCATGTGATCGTGGCTAATATATGTGTTTTTTCATTAAATGTACATGGATGGTTACTTAAACTCGCGTCTTCAGCACATTCTGGTGTTGGTTGTTCTATTGAGCTCTTACATTTCTTCTTCTCTGGGAGCCACTTATAAAGGCCACCTCAGTTGTACTACTATTAGAGGTAGTTATCTTAAACTCAAGTCACTTTTTTGTGCATAACTCAACTATATTTTTTTTAAACCAATTGTTTCTATAAAACTTATGGTTTTATGGTTAGAATGTACATGTTTATGGAAATTGTACAGAAGTAAGATCCTTACCTAGTTTAAGTTTCCATGATTACTTGTTCAATTTATTTGTTGAATATTGTACCCCTATGGGATTATAAATGACATTTGTATTTTGAGTCCTCTGTGGAAAGTCACTCAATTAGTGTAAGCATTGGTATTTATCAATTCCAGAGCACTTCAACAAGCAGTGTTATATTAAATATAACAAAATTTAACCAATTAAAAATATGTGTCATATGTATGTTATATCATATATGCCATACTTAATCATGATATGTGACCCAATAGGAGTGGAGTCCACCTTTTGTCATTGACATGTAATTTACCAAACACTATTTTGTCCTAACTTGAATCCACCTTTGTTTTAGTTAGCAAAGAAAATTAATGTAAAAAAATTATCTTCCTCTAAAATTGAGTTTTCAATATTGTAACTCAAGTGCTCAGTTCATTTCCAACTGAGTGCACAACTGCACCAAACCCGTTAAGCATCACATTAGCATCATCGTTGGTCTGCTCTTGAAAGGCATAAAGAATACCATTAATCAGAAGATCTTCTAATCAGGCATCTATATCAGATGCTCCCAAGTTAGTGACCACCTTCTCAATAGTTTCTATAACCATTCGTGGAAAGGTTCACTCTCATCTTTAAGATCCTCAACAATTCTCCCGACAATATCGACAACGCTAACTTTGTTAGCCATCTCTACAGTAGTCTCCACAAGTTGCTTATAGTTTCTTCAATCCAAAGTCATCCTCCTAACCCAGACGTTCTAAAAAAATCAGGGAGAATATCATTTCTAATATAATCACTATGCACACCCTCAAGTAATTACACACTGCTTCACCACATTCAGAATAATTTTCTTCATTTCTTCCTCAGGCGACTGAAATTCACGAATCAAAATAATCATAACTTTCTTAGTATAGTAACTAACATATAGGGCTTCCATCAACAGGATTATAAAACCAATTGCCTTTAAGAAATGCTTTTGTCTCCTATCCCAATACATTTAGGACTATCTAAATATGATATAAATTTTGGATGTTAAAAATAAAAGTTATGAATTTCTAGTGAATTATGTGTTAAGAATATTGGTTTGATTTAACTTTCCATGATTGTGCTTTAATATATGCTTAAAGTTTTATTTTCTTATTCGAGTAAAAGTTTAATCAAAACCTTAGTTTCCCATTTGAGATTCTATATTAATGAGTACGCGTACCTTTTCAAGGTACTGCTCATTGTATTGAATCTGGAATTGTCCAAGTGGGATAGTTTGGTAAGAAATTTTGTCTTCGCTTGGTTAATAGTTATTCTTTAAATCTCATATGTTATATTTGTTGAAATTTTGGTCTGCAATATTTCTTTTTGTTCTCTGGGTGTATACTTAAACGCAGTAGATTTCACTGCGTTTAAGTCATGCACTTGGAGACCAATGGAAAATGCTGCCGAAATTTTGTCAAGTATAAAATATGAGATTTAAGGAATAACTATTAACTAAGTATTGAAAATGTTTCTTATCGAATGGGATAGGGCAATACCATGTTAAGAAGGAGATGGGGATATAAGGATTGTGTTAATGTGCTAAATCAATTTCAGCAATCATGAGACCCGATTAAAGTTGGATGTCACGAAGAAATGATCCTACTGGCTATGTAAGTGAAGAATTCAAGGATGGAGTTAATGATTTAATTAGGGTTACTCAAGGAGACCCGACAGTTATTGATGTATTAAATCGCATCCTTTGTCCATGTACTAGATGTAAGAATCGTGCTTAGAGGGAGGTATTTGGGGTAGAACAACATCTGTATAAGTACGGATTTATAGATGGTTATATAAATTGGAGCATTCATGGTAAGGATAGATAGGGGGATAGCAGCTTAACATCCATTGTCCATGATGATGAAGTGGAGCCTAGGAATCCATACGTGGATATGGTTATGGATGCCGCAGGTGATAGGTTAAATCCAAAAGCTCAAGATTTAGAAGAGGATCAAAATCCGTCAACTGCGAAGTTTTATGACTTGCTCAGAGACGCTAATGAACCTTTATGGGATGGTTGCCATAAGCACACGAAATTGTCAGCTGTAACTCAACTTTTGAACTTGAAGTCAGAGTTTAACATGAGTGAGAGTTGTTATGATAGAATGATTGTCATAATTAAGAGCATGCTTCCTGAGCCTGAAAGGTTACCCAAAAACTTCTACAAATCAAAGAGAATGGTTCGTGAGTTGGGATTAAGATATGAGAAGATAGATGCGTGTCTTAATCAGTGTATGTTGTATTACAAAGAATACAGTGACAAGAGACTCTACTTAGTTTGCTTAGTATGTGGACACCCATGATTCAAACCGAAGGCGGGACGTTCATCGAATGAGAAGGATGTGCCATATTCAGTGTTGCGATATTTTCCCATTATGCCAAGACTCCAATGTCTGTTTATGTCCAAAAACACTACACAATATATGACTTGGCATGCGGATGGAGTGTGTCAAGATGAAACAGTGATCAGGCATCCAGCTGATGCTGAGGCTTAGAAACGATTTGATGATACCCATTCTACATTTGCGCTAGACGCTCGAAATGTTAGGCTTGGCCTATGTACAGACGGTTTTAATCCATTCAGCGGTTCAACCACACCATATTCATATTGGCCTGTTTTTATTACACTGTACAATCTACCTCCAAGTATGTGTATGAGAAGGGAATACATATTCCTCACTCTTGTAATTCCTGGACCAAAGTCACCAGGTAAAAGTTTAGATGTCTATCTTAGACCCCTAATTGATAATCTAAAGATATTGTAGGATGATGGGGTGTAAACTTATGATGCCTAGAAGAAGCTAAATTTCGATATGAAAGCGGCTTTGTTATGGACAATAAGTGACTTTCCAGCCTATGGAATGCTGTCTAGGTGGAGCACTCATGAAAAACTCTCTTGTCCACTTTGTATGAATCACAGTAAGTCATTTGTGTTGAAGCACGGTAGGAAATGTTGTTGGTTTGATTGTCATCGCTAATTTTTGCCTTTTGATCATTCATTTCGTCGTGATTGAAACTCTTTTAAGAGATCAATAGTGGAAAAATCCAATCCACAACAACGGCTGAGTGGGACAGATGTCTTGAATAGAGTGACTCAACTTAAGGAAATCATTTTCGGCTTGAATTCAGGTAAACAAAAACAAGATGGCTTTGGTATACACCACAATTGGGTGAAGAAGAGCATATTCTGGGAATTATCTTATTGGTCCACTAATCTAATACGATATAATTTAGATGTTATGCATGTTGAGAAGAACGTGTTTGATAATATCTTCAACACTGTCATGGACATAAAGGGCAAGACAAAAGACAATGCAAATGCAAGAGAAGATTTGAAGATGATATGCAAACGTCCTACCTTGGAGCTAATAGTTAAGAATGGCAAATGTAAAAAACCAAAGGCGACGTATGTCTTGGATGCCAATCAAAGAAGGATGGTGTGTGAGTGGATAAAACAGTTAAAATTTCCTGATGGGTATACGTCGAATATCGCACGCTGCATCAATGTAGATGGCAGGAAGATATATGGAATGAAAAGTCACGATTGTCATGTTTTTATTCAAAGATTAATTCCTCTGGCATTTCGTGATATCTTGCCAAAACCTATATGGGGACCGTTAACAGAACTAAGCTTATTCTTTAAAGAAGTTTGTGCAACTGAAATTCGTACTTCCACCATGGAGAATGCAGAGCTTTCTATCATTGAAACAATTTGTAAGTTAGAGAAGATTTTTCCTCCAGCATTCTTTGACGTGATGGAACATCTAGTCGTGCATCTCCCTTATGAAGCTAAGGTTGGAGGCCCAGTGCATTACAGGTGGATATACCCCTTTGAGAGGTGTATGCTGTACTTGAAAATAAAGGTCTGAAATAAGGCAAAAGTTGAAGGATCTATTTGTGAAGCGTATATTTTAGAAGAAATTTCTAATTTTGCTTCCATGTATTTTGATCTTCACCTACAGACCAGGCGCACTCAAGTTCCTCGGAATGACGACGGTGGGGAAGATATAATTAATGAACAATTGTCTTTTTTTAAACATCCATGTCGTCCTATCGGGAGAGATCGAAATAGATTCTTGACAGATGTGGAACTTCAGATTGTTGAGACATATGTGCTTATAAATTATGGAGAAGTAGAACCTTATCTCCAGTAAGTTTACTCTCTATCTAATGAATTTGTTACTAATGTACTTAATTTATAGTTCCATGTTAATTAATGTATTGATTAGACAATTCGAGGATTCGTTAAGGAAAACAGATCCCAATATCACTGATGATCAAATATTGGAAGCTCGAGATAAGGTCTTTAGTAGGTGGCTAAAACATCTAGTGAGTCCTTTTATCCATAATTGTGATCTATCATATTAAATTCAATGTTCATTATGCTATATGTTACAACTATCTACCATCTATGTAATGATATAGGTTAATATAGGCCAAGTCGAGGATCAAATGATACGAGAGATAAGTTATGGTCCATCCAAGTCCGTGACTTCTTACTGTGGCTTAATAGTTAATGGGTACAGATTTCATACTAAGGTGTATGGACAAAATAAAGCAACCATGAATAGTGGCATATGTGTTAGAGGTAGTATATATGGTGAGAATGACTTCGACTATTATGGCATCGTTGAAGATATATTGGAATTTTCAGATGTAGGAAATCAGAACAGAGTATTTCTGATCAAATGTCATTGGTTTGACCCGATAAATGGAGTCAATGTTGATGAGAGATATGGGTTAGTTGACATCAAACATAAATCAAGACTTCACTCAAATGAGCCATTCGTCTTAGCCGAACAAGCACAACAAGTGTACTATACAAGATATCCACAAAGCGGGAATAGAGCTAATAGTGAATGGTGGGCAGCTTGCAAGGTCAGAGCAAAACTCTTCGTGGCTGAGACATTGAATGACGAAGGTGATGAATTGAATGACCTAACTGCCACTAATTATTACCAAGATGATGGATCCCTTGGAACACACAATCCTGTCATAGATGATGAAGCAGTCTCATTGTTTAATGCACATGCCCAAATGGAAGAAGTGAACATACGTGATATACATTATCCAACGGACGTTCTACTTGATGATGAGTTCATTGATGACAATGAAAATAATGAAATTAATGAATTCTTAGATGAAAATGATGAATCTTTTGTTTTAGACTCAAGTAGTTAAAATTGAAGCTTGTTCAATAAATTTCATTCATGGTATTTACACTGGAATATCATTATTCTCCAACATCTATTTTTATTGACATATAGTTTCTTAACTCCTCATGTTTCATTATGTTTCCTTATACAGATATTCATCACGACCATTCGAGGTAGAGGTGTTGGACGCGGTCGTGGGAGAGGTCGTAATGTTTCATCTGCCCATGATTCTCCACCACTACAGCATTCTCAGCCCTCTCCAGGTATATACCTGTAGGATGTTTCATTTTAATTATTGTTAACTCGTGGTTTATATAAATGTAATATACATGTATTTTTTTGTTTATGTATAATTATGTTAGGTGCAACTTCAGCTATTGGCCCATCGACCAGTGCAGGCCTACCAGCGTCTAGTCCATTGACCATTGGAGGCGCATCAGCTTCTGTCCCACCCTTTATTGACCCAACGATTTCTATGCCATCTCCTGCTGACCCACCCACTAACGGCCCGAATGTGGCACCTTCATGTGGAGAATCCAATGTAGAAACAGATAGCACGGAATTTATATATGTGGCACCTGTCCCTAAACCGTAAGTAATAGTGATATATCACCTTTTATTACATATATTTACTTTTAGATTACAAACATTATCTTCTTGTACTTACAAGAGGAGGTTTCTCTCGTCGAGGGTGACACGTGACATTATATACAATATCAGGACACGAATGCCTGTTCCAGCTAGTACGTGGTGAGGTTATCCAACTGAGATGAAGGAAATACTATTCACCAACTTTATGGTAAGTAATTGTATTTATAGAATTATATATTATACGCTTATTGAAAAATAAATATGCATACATATCATTTGTGTAGGCTAAGCATCAGTTCACATCTGATACTGATCACGGCATGGCGAGAACTGTCTGGGAACGGACTATCTTGGACCGTTATCCAAACCATTTGAACAAAGCACGAGATAAGGCCTTTGAGAAGGCAAATTCAAACAACTTGGCTGATGTTAAGGGCCATGGGCCTAGAGGAATGAGGACAGAAGTGTGGGATGGCCTAGTCGACATTTGGCTGACAGATAAATAGCTGACGAGGTCTGCAGCTACCCGGAGGAACAGGGTAGCCATGCCTGATGCCTTGAAGCATATCGGTGGGTCGATAAGCTTTGGTCAACACAAGAGCAAGATGGTAATATAACTTCCTCATTTAAAGTTTTAATGATAAGCATTTGTGTATTAACATATTGTAATTACTTGAGTTATTTGCCTATGTTGAGTATGACATAGTATTTTAGAAGGATTGCCTTACTTTTGATATGTGTTTATTATATAATATTCTTCCAAATGGGATTACAGGAGGCAGAGTTAAAGCATCTGGTTTCTTACAGAGATCTGTATGCAAAAGTTCATAAGAAGAAAGATGGAAAATGTGTTTCTGAGTGCTCGAGGAATTTCATTGTAGGTGTCTTGTTCTTATTCAAAAGTCATATATATTTTAGCTTTTTTTTGTTAATATTTTTCTTGTTTTGTCATTTTTAGGAGTCATATGACACCGTAATGACATAAAAATATTGAGAAAACTCTTCCTCTCACCCTATGGCTGACCCGGAGGTCTGGTTGGATGCGGCGGGTCCCAACAAAAAGGGACGTGTGCATGGCATAGGTAACAGCTTGCACATTGGTAATAACACCATGCAAGCTTCATCCTCCTCAGTTGCAGGTCCTTCCCGCTCTACACCATTGACACAAAACATATCTGAAGCTGTAAATACAGCAGTGGCAGCAGCGATGGCTTCGTTTGTCCAGAGTCAACTTGTCCCTATGTTGGCGCCCTTCCAATCGTTCCTATCTATGATCGGATCAACAAATGTTGCTCCACAACCACCATCGCAAGGTTTAGGTAGGGAGGGTCGAGAGGAAGAGGAAGAGGAAGACGACAACTTAGAGTGATTACCAATTTTCTTATTGTCTACTTTGTATAACTTTCAACTATATTTATTGATTATTTGTATAATAACTTTTAACTATATTATTAGATTATTTGTACAAGTTTTTTGTTATAGCACTTTATAATTATTTGATTGTTTGGAGTTGGATTTCTGTTTGCTTCTATTTGCTGTGGTTTGAAACGCAAGTTTTGGGAAAGTAATAATATATATAGGTTATTAAAAAAAACCTACCTGATTACCGAGGGATTAGCGATGCAATAGCGACGAATATGGATTAGCGAGGGAATAGCGAGGGAAATGAATGAGAGGGAATAACGAGGGATTAGCAAGGGAAATTTACAAATATGGTATATCATGTTAGAGAGGGATTAGCGAGGGTTTGGCGAGGGAAATTAGCGAGGAAATAGAGAGGAAAATGTTAGAGAGGGAATAGGGAGGGAACAGAGAGGGAAAATTATGAATATGGTATTTTATGTTAGAAAGGGATTAGTGAGGATTTAGTGAGGGATTAGGGAGGTATTAGCGAGGGAAATATTAGAGAGGGAATAGCGAAGAAATAGCTAGGGAAATTGACAGCGAAGCAATAGCAAGGGAATTTCCCTCACAGAATAGCGCGGAATAATGTAG
Source organism: Ormosia semicastrata (assembly GCA_029884595.1). Lineage (NCBI taxonomy): Eukaryota > Viridiplantae > Streptophyta > Magnoliopsida > Fabales > Fabaceae > Ormosia > Ormosia semicastrata. The sequence goes on along the minus strand of JAQQTO010000053.1, from coordinate 46,176,845 downwards.
CATATTAGCGAGGGATTAGAGAGGGGTTAGCGAGGGAAATGAATTTTCTTGAGACGGATTAGAGAGGGAATGCTTTCCCTCCCTAATTAGCGATGAAAAAGAAGTGACTAACTTATCCCTCACTAATCCCTCTCTAATCCCTCACTAATTTAATTAGCGAGGGATTAGAGAGGGATTAGTGAGGGAAATTTCCCTTTCTAATTTCCTGATTTCTTGTAGTGGAAGGTGAATAAGCCTAATATTTATAGAGGTTAGATAGATACGTTCCCGTAATAGAGAAATAGGTTCCCATAATAGTAGTAGGAAGAGATATGTTCCTTGTTTAGTTGCAAAGGATTCTTATAAGATCGAAATATAGATACTATCATTATGGGCAGTTAGAGGCAATTATGGGTGCTATTACTCCGCAAGATCATGCTTGGAAATAACAGATATTCTTAGTATTTATCCATTGCACAAATCTCGTAATAAAGCTATTGTTACCCAGTGTCGTGGTCCAACATGCATACATCTGAGATCCCATCCACGTGTCTTAAGCGAACTCCTGTTGAGGACATTTACGATGGACCCAAGCATATAGTGTGTTGGGTCAATCCATGGGACATGATCTCGGATCACGATCCAGAATAGTTGCCCCCAGCTTGGCACTTAAGTGGAACAATTAAGTGTCAAGGTACCAAGTTTGAAAGAAGCACATGACACACAATGAACGAAGGAATCCAAAGGACCGAGGTCCGCTACAAATTGTAGAATACCTTCAGGGCTGACATATAAGGCCAGAATTCATGGTGGATCACTACTTATATTGCCATTCTGCCATCCGAGGTATATCTTTCGTTGCCCCCATGCATGGTTCACAATGTCTTTGTCCTTTCTTGCAGCTTTACTCTGCAGCTCGTAACAGTCTGAGCTTTCTTGGGAAACTGTTACTTTGAATTTATTGGAAATTAAAAATACTTTAAAAGAGGATAACAGTTTCATGTTGTTTCTTAATTGCTCGCTTCTCTTGTGACCAATCAGAGAGAGGGAGCATTAAAGCGTGACTTCTAATATACAATCAGTTCACCTTTTTTGGGGCCAATAAGAATGCTTCATTCCCTTTATAAATAAGGAATGTTTTCATTGAGGCTAGCATTCCTTTTGTTCTATGGTTTTGCTTAAGAATGACCCCCTTTTAGAGAGTGATTTCTCTTCTATTTCCTATACGTATGTGTAGGGTTTTGCCCTCTGCTAAAACCATCTTCTTGTTCTTTCCAAAGTCTTTGAAGGTGTTTGTTTTCTTGCAGTCAGTTACTCTGATGAAGGCCTTTCTTTCTCAGCATAATGGCTTGGTAGGGACCAAGTAACTGCCCTATGTGGGCTAGTCAACATGTATCTGGGCAGAATAAGTCTTTCTCTCCTGGTGTATGTTAGAAAGTTTAACTTTTCTGCATGTATCAGGGGGACTTGTTGAGTCTATGTAATTCTTGAGATGCATGGTGGTGATCCGTGCTCCGTCCTCCTCCTTTCCCATTGTTGTGGAGGCACTTGGTCAGGTGCTTCCATAGTTTCTCTTCCTAAATGTAGTGGGATATGCAGGAGCGCTCCGACTTTAGAAATAATCTCCTCGAGCAACTTGGGGTGATTTGAAGCAACGCGAAATGATTATGAAACAAGATGTAGTTCAGGTGGAAAAATCTTTTGATGCGAAGCAATCTCCTATTGGCCAACAAGAAAAAGATGAGTGTTGGTCTTTGGAAGAACCTTGGAGGTGGCAGTGACTGGTGTCCATCATCATCAATGATGCCCTATATTTCTAATAGACATTCTTGACTATTTTTTTCTTAGAGGAAAATTTTATGTATATCCTTTTGTTAGAGTTGACGATGTATGAAATGTGAATGATAATAAAATATTTTTTTTTCGAATCTTGTATATTCTATTTTCCATTTTCGTTCTCTTTATTTCTTTTTTTCTCTGGGATGAGTCCAATACTCAACTTGTGTTAATACCGTGTTACCCCCAGCTTGGTGCTGGCTGGTGCAGTGAAGTGGCAAGATAGTCTCTATACCCTTGGGTGACGGCACTCGTGCTTCATTTGAAGCCATAGTCTGTGCTATTGTGTGGAGTTGAGTTATATCATTTGGACATTTGTGATCAAGCCATTTGACCTTTCTAGAAGTGTTTTGGTCTGGATTGATCCCGCATCTTTTGACCATGTGGACATTCTAGGTTAAACCAGGGTCTGTGGAAAAAATCTAGACTCAAACTTGCAGAGGTTGAGTGATGTTTGGTCTACTGCGCAATCGACCTTTCAACTGCTTTGACAGCTGTGAGGGCCATGTGGTGCACTTTAATTAGATAGTCATGCTTAGTGCTCTGCACGCCATGATAGGTGATGTTTGAAATCTGGAGCGTTAGGATAGAAATGCCCTTTTACCATCTGACTTCTGTAAAGCTCCAATTTGTCATTTTTACTGCTCCTTTTTTAAATTCGATGGCCTGAGATGATTTTCGGTAGTTTTTCTTAGCAGGGGAGTGTAGTTTCTAGTGGTTTTCAATAGTTCAACTTTTTAGTTGTTAGTTTTCCATCATTTCTTCAAGGTATTTCTCCTTTCCCTATTCCATTTTTGCTGTTTTTAGCATCACAGAGCGGTTTTGCCCCTATTTTTGGGGGTGCATTCTCTTTCCCATTTAGTAGAACAAGTTGGGACACCATTGTTTCTAGGTCCCTTTCATAGTGTTGCTCTATGAAACACCTTCTCTATCATATCGTGAGCGGCGGAGGTGTTAACCAAGGCTTCTTGGTGGGCACAGAGGCTAGTATAAAGTCATTAACTTCTGATTTTTTCCTCGATCTGCCCCCTTCTATGTCTGAATCTGTAAGTTAAATTGATTATAATAATAACTCTCCGGCCTCTGTGGGTGTTTCTAGGGATTCAATGGCTAGAAGACGGGCGGCTAGACCCTAAATGTTGGCTCCAAAAGTTCTGATGCCAGCTGTAGAAGACCTCGTGGCAATTGTCTGTGATCCAAGTCAGGTGTACCTCTAGGTTAGGGACAATGCCTACGACTGAGTGTCCGTCTTCCAACCTAGGGAAGAGTTTGAAAGGCTCAAAGGCTATTTAATGCCAGCAAAGGAATGTGCAAGGGATCACGAGTTCGAGATCCTATCCCCGGAGAACGAAAGGGTATGCTCATCTTGAGAGGCAGGTGTGCACTACATTTTTTGTACGAAGATTTCTTCACCCTGTTCAGACTTTGGATCCCATTCAATGAATTCTAGCTTACAGTTAGGCAAACATCCTTGCCTTCGAAATGATTTATTGATTAGTTGGATAGTGGCACTCGGAGAGGGCATTCTTTTACCACCATACCCGATGGAGTCTTCAAGGCAATAGAGCTAGTTAAAAGAATTAGCTCACAATCCGATCAAGGCCTAGTCAGAAGATTTTTTGCATTTTCTAAGAAAGTTATAAGGATTTCAAGGAGAAATACTGCAAACTAATGGCGGCCCCAAGGACTCGTCCTTTTCGGGTAGACAATGATAGGGAGCCAACGTTTAGCTTATATTGGACTGAAAGGGCATGGAATACTCTTATTCAGTTGATTGAACGGGAGAGGCACCACCTTGACAGGAATGGCATTGAGTGTGTCAACTTTTTTACTATGTGGGTTCAACAAGTGGGCCTTATTTCTTTTAAGGACGTGCTGAATGCCCCTAATGACGCAACTCTCTAGGCCATTCTAGGTAGTGTAAGTCATAGTCTACATTCAATTTTTTGTATGTGATAATTTCTTTACATATTCTTCTTACTATCTGACTTTTGCCTTATTTTGCAGTAAGGTTGGCTATGATGGCATCCGGGAACACTCTGGAAACCCTCGAGGCCCTAAGAGCTAAGAATGCAACTGGCCCCTCCAATGTTCCCGTGGTCGCTTCTCCAGCCCCTCCGCCCTCGCCAGTCAAGGATCCAGTGATCGAGGGGAACCAATTCAATTGGAGGATTCTCTTTCACAACCGCTCGAGAGGCAGAAGAGGAGGGTTATTGAGGATAACATGGTGGATGACAGAGGTAAGAGGATAGTCGTTGAAGGGAGGGATGACAGCCTAATTAGTTTGTATAGAGACAACTCGGATCACAGTGATTTTTTTGACTTCAATATCTTAGATGACCAAGTAGTGAATCATGTTGATCAACATTACACGAAGGAGATTCTATCAAAATTTCAGACTTATGCCTTTGCCTCGCTGTTGAATCTCATTTTCTGGAGAGATACTATGATGAGTATAATCAGCAAATGGCAGAGAAGGTAGCAGTAGCTAAGCAGGGGGAAAACTGGGCACTTAAGGCAAAAGAAAAGGCTGTGAAGACCAATATCGATGTCGAAGCTCAAACCTAAGAACTAGAGAAGGAATTGGTGGCCTTGAAGGATAATCTCAAGCAAGAGAAGGCCAATTTGGTGGAAGTTCAGAGAGAAGTTACCAAACTCTATACTGAATGTGAGAGCCTCCGTGCTAAGAACCAAGATCTCCCAATTGGAGTGACGACTCAACAAGGTGATATTCAATAGTTGATCACAATATGCACAAATATTAGCGAGGAGCAATTCCAAAATGCAATTGACTAAGTCCAGCTTTTCAATCCTAGGGTGGCCTTGGTGTTGGATGCATTAGATCCTAAGAGGGTGATTTGGGATGGTCGTCTCGTGCTTCTAAACCTTGCTCCGGGTGATCAAAGTGTCATTGAGGCCCCAATCGCTGCTATTTGGGATCTAGACATTGCCGAGGACTCAAGAAATGCATCATAGATTACCTCTTGTTTTTGCCCCTTGTGTGGGGCATTTTACTTGAGAACAATTACCCCAATCGTCGGGGTGTTTTAATCTATTCTCGTTGCTTGTCTTTTATCTATTGTTCGTACTAGGTCCAACTCCCGTTATGCTTTGTATCCACTTTAAAGGACTTAGGATTTTTATTTAATTGAACTAAAACCTTAGTTCGGGGTCCAATGCCCAAAATATTAAATATTTGGAATTCCACTTGACTTAAGCAAAATTTAAAATTGAGACCTTAGCCTAGGGTCCAATACCCAAAAATGTTTTGGCACTTTGTATCCCACTTTAACTTAGGAAAAAAATTAAAAATAAAAACCATGGTCCAGGGTCCAACACCCAAAATGTTTTGGAACTTTGGATCCTACTTAACTTAGGTATTAAGGTAATCCATAACCAGGGTCTTTAACTTTTATGGTTTATAGCAAAAAATTTCCTAACACAGGAATTTTCGACTTCAGAACCTATTTAACATAAGACTTTTTTAGTGGATACCTGATGGTGGACCATGGATGTCGTAACCCGCATTGCCACTCTATTTCTTAACCATAAAATGGTCATGTCCAAGTCTTAAGGATTGGGTATTGATCCATAACTCACGACCAAGGCAATTATACGTGTTTGGTGGATTATTTCACTTAATTTGGAATTTTTAAGATACCTTATATCCCATAGAAAACGAGCTTTAGACCCTCTCAAGGTATTTTTTGGCTTGAGAGTCCTTTGAGACTTTTAAACAATGCAATATGATATCTGAATAACTCTATTTTATTAATAAATTTGAGGACAGAAGTTTGTACAGAGTGTATAATCATCGAAATTGGGGTAAATCAAACCGAGTTCAAAAAAAAACTAGGCCTTAAAAGGTGCTTAGCTATAGTATTTTCTAAATTTATCCACATTTCAATATATTTTTATTAGTTTGCCTGTTAATGTCTCCAATGTGTAAGCTCCTTTGCTAATGCTAATTACGATGCGGTAGGGGTCTTCCCAAATAGGGGCTAATTTCCCTTGGGAGGCATTCCTACCTCCGATGTTAGCTCTTTGGAGCACCAAGTCTCTCGAGTGGAACTTTCTTGGAATAAGCTTCAAATTATACCTAGTCATCATCCTCTTCTTGATGGCGGCATCACGTATATGTGCAATACGCCTTCTTTCTTCCAGAAAATCCAGGTCTTCCTTGATTAGTCTGGGGTTGCTGTCAGGTGAGAACTGCTGGTAATACCAGCTCAATTCTCCTATTTCCACCAAGATCATAGCTTCGCACCCATAAGTGAGTTTAAAAGGAGTTTCACCTATTGTAGAGTGGGGCATAGTCTGTTAGGCCCATAAAATGTGCTCAAGCTGTTCAGCCAAATTTCTCTTGGCTTCATCCAGCCTTCTTTTGATTCCACGGATGATTACCCGATTGGCGGCTTTGACTTGCCCATTTGTCCTGGGGTTCTCAACAAAACTGCAGTGGTGCTTGATTTTTAGCTCAGTAAGCAGCTATTTAAAATCTTTATCTTTGAACTGAGTTCCGTTGTCTGTTACAATGGACTTTAGAACCCTAAATCTGGTAACGAAGTGGTGCCAAGTGAACTTTTGAACCCGAGCAGAAGTGATCGTGACCAAGGGTTCTGTCTCTATCCATTTTGTAAAATAATCCACTATCACCACCAAGTATTTCAATTGACCCGGTGCCTAGGGGAACGGACACAGGATATCCATATCCCACCTAAAGAATGGCCAGGGTACCAACATCATGGACCTCTGAGGGAGCCTAGTAATGGTCTGAATGGCACTGACATTTATCGCAGATCCGAACATGTGCGTAGGAATCTACTTCCATCATTGGCCAATAGCATCCTTCCGATGAACCTTCAAAAATTCATACTTTTACGGTTCAAAATCTTGGGTTTTCATCCTCTTTTAATCTCTTTGATTGAGTTTTGTTATTAAGTTTTATTATGATTTTAGTATTTTAAATTGTGTTCTTATTATGTGTTTTGTGTGTTTTTGATAGGTAATTGCACATGGAAAAGACTAGCTGTAACACCCCAAAATTTCTTATCCTATAAACAGTAATTTTGACAGCTAACAGAATTTTACTATTTAGTAATTTCTGGATAGTGTAAAATTATTTTGTTTATTCCGTCAGCGTATTTGATCGTTTTGAGTGATTTACTCCGTGTCAGGAAAATAATAATTTTTGGGCAAGAGAAAATCTTTCTGTATTTATTTCTCTTGACTATTAATTATTTTTAACAATCTGACTTGATTTTCATACATTTTCTAATTTTTGTGATTTTATGTATGATTTTAAATTTTTTTCTGTTTGTGGGCCCCACGAGGTGTTTGTGGGCTCAGGTGACCATACGTGAGCCCAAGTGGGTCCCGCAAAGTGAAAAAAAATTTTACGCATAGAAAAATTTGTACTGTTTAGACAGAGACAGGGGATCTTACTAAACCTGAATCCGAAAATAGTTTAAGAAAATTTTTTTTATTGTATTTATTTATAGGAAGATAAAAATACAGTAAATATATTCTTTCGTGGGATATTTAGTAGATAAAAATAGAAATTATATTGCTTAAGTCAACATTGGTAGTTTGGATAACCACTATTGATTCAATTAACGGTTAAGAAATAAATTTAATAAAGAAACATAAGATAATCATCATTGATTTAATCAATGGTGTGAGAATAAACTTAATTAGGCAAGCTTCAATATCAACCGTAGATTTAATTAACGGTGTAAAATTGATTATATAAAGTGACCATTTACAACCATTGGATTTAGAATTAATCAAGGGTGGAGATTTGGTCTTAAAAAGTGACAAAGACCATTTATGACCATTGGATGAAGAATTAATCAAGGGTGGAGATTTGGTCTTAAAAAGTAGCAAAGACTAATTATGACCCTTGGATTAAAAGTAAGAAGAAGTAATCTTGACCCTTTATTTTGGAGACACATCTAATGGCTAGAATTTAAAGTAGAAGGATCCAATGGCTTAGATTTAGTCTTCTAAAAATCAAAACTCTACCTAAATCCTAACCATTGAATTAATCAATGGCTAGAAATGCGTCAAATAATGGCCTAATTAACAAGCCAAGTAAACTAAATTAAATGTTAAATTGTTATAATGTAATTCTTAATTAGATATCCTAATTTTAATTAGAGATTATAATATATAAAATAATATGTTTAATTAATTTGTTATATAGTTAGAATGTTAGTTAAGATTGGTTAGGAAATTTAACCTAACTAATTACCTAATTAATTAGCATGCAATTAGGTGTAAATTGAGAACAATTAATTCCCTAAAATACTCAAGGAGCCACACGGTTTTCATGCAGCTTGGGGAGACTTTTACATGGTTCTTGAACCACCAATAATAGCCATGCAAACTAAATTAATGACCATTATTGTTTGTCATGGTCAATATGACCATTATTGTTTTGTTTGCTTCCTTTGGATTGCATGATGAAGGGGGACGGTTGGAGAAGCAAGAAAGAAGAAGAGACATGTTGAGACATGTTGGAGTAGCCTTTTTAGGCCAAAGAAAAAGTTTGAAGACATTAATTAGATGTCTTGACCAATTATTGGTCATTTTCCTAAAGCAAATTTATTTTCTTCTTTCTCTCCATGCAATGCTACGGTTGCCCACTTCAATTCAACTATTTGATTTCATTTGTATCACATTTTATAACACTTAACTCATTCTCTTTCTTCTCTCTCTTCCAATTTGTCAAGAACACCAAGAACAACACCATTTTCTTTCCTTCCTTGAGCATTCGGTCACCACCCATGGAACCACTTCCAATCTTCCATAATTTTATCTAGCTACATATCTTGAATCCTCTCATCAATTCAAAACACTTTCATGTTGGAGACTTTCTCTAAATCATTCATCTTCATCACTCAACCAAGCCAAGAACACAAAACAACCATTTTCCTTCATTTTCTCACCAAATGGTTCGGCCATGACCACCAAAAGCACCATCCATCACTTTTAATTTCATCCAACCATAGTTCTTGAATTTACATGATATTCTAAGCAACTTTCATATTGGAGACTTTCTCTAAATCATTCATCTTCATGGACTTTCTTCAAGAACAAAGTTATGGGGTTTTTGAGGTGAAGTATAAGAATACTTCATTTTTTCTCTTCTTTTTCATGATCTAAACCATGTTTGATCCATGGTTCCTCTTAATCAAGCTTGGTATACTAATTTCTATGTATTTTGTTTTGAATTTGAGAAGCCCTTGGTGTTGAAGGACTTGGAAAGAGAAGCAAAATCAAGAAGCTTTGAGGATCTTCAAGAGGTAAGAGGGAGATCCATCTCACCAACCAATTATGGTGGTGGGAGATGGTCTTATATTTGATGAATTGTGAATTCATGTGAGAATTCCAATCCATGGTTATGTAATAATTAATTGTGTGTTTATGAGCTTTGCTTTATTTTCTTGTGCCTTGATTATTTTGTCTATGCTTAATATGTTTTGCATGATTTTATGGCTTTGATAGTATACTTATAATATGCATGATGAGTATATGGCATGTTTGTGATATTTATGATGAAATATATATATGTATGCCATGATGTGTGGATGAAAAGAAAATTGATCTTGGTTCCAATGGCCAAGGAAGAGCTACGGTTTTGATGCCCTTGATGAGGGTCAATGTTGAAATTTTTCAAGAACAAGGAAATTAAATTTTGATCCTTAGAACAATGAGAATTTCGGCCAAGACACCTCAAAATAGGTGTTTACAAATTAATATGTTTATGGAAGAATAAAATTGGATTGATTTGAGGAGTATGGAAAATGAACTGAAGGTTTGTTTTCTTTTTAAGAAAACATGAACACAAATTTTAGAATGAAATTTTATTGATTTATTTTGTGTAGAAACAAGAATGGAATTTATTTAAGTTAGAGAAAAATATTTCATGGTTCCAATGGCCATCTATAAGGTTTTGATAATTTAGAAAAATATTTTGATGCTATGAAATACAAGAATTTTCAAATAAGAATTTTTGAAAAGGGAATTAAGTGTTATAAATTAAGTGAATTTGAACAAATGGGTTTGTTATATGACCAATCGATACTTTGGTTTTGAAAATAAAACTTTAATGGTTTTGTTTGTGTAAAACCATATCAATTTAAAAGAAAAAATGTTTTGATAATTTTTCAAATAGTAATGCCTAGATTTTGATGAAATAAAGTAATTTTTCAAGTGGAAATATAATTGATTTAATACAAGAAATTTGAAAAGGGAATCAGAATATTTTACTCACTTGAAAAGTTAAGTTTTGTAAACAAAAATGTTTTCAAACTTCAATTTATTTTGAAGTAAGTTAATTTGGAAATGATTTGGGGAAAAATGGAGAATATAATGGTATTTTGAGAATTTACTCAAGTATAACTTATTTTCAAGTTTTGAAGTACGTTTGGAAATTTTAAGATTTGAAACATTGATTTATATCAATGGAAAAGTAATTTTGTGGATTATATTTGAAAAAGAATTTCTTGAGTAAAGAAACGTGGAAAAAGATTTTCTTGAGTAAGAAAATGTGAAAAATGAAGTACAAAGTCATAATATTTTGAGAAAGGATGAAATGGAATTTTTGAAGGTTAAGAAATATTTTTCGTAATAGAATTGTGGTGAAAAATGATTTACGTATCTTAAAAATGATTTAGAATATAATAAAATATTCCTATGCTATTTAAAATATGTTAAAATATTTCTACGTGATTTAAATTATGTTTAAATATTTTACGTGAGTTTAAATATTTGACGTACTGTTGAAAAATCACTATATGATTAAAAAGTAATAGAATATTTTTACGGTATTGTGAAAATATAACAGAAACGTTTTAAAATTTTAAAAATGTAACAGAAGTGTTACGATATTTTGAAAACGTAACAGAAACATTTTGGAATTGTGAAAACATAATGAAAATGATGTGCAATCTTGTGAAAATACGGCGAAAGTGTTTTATAACTATGAAAACATGATAACATGATTTTGTGTTGAAAATACAGTATAATTACTGTTTAACCAGTGTATGGACACTGTATGAGAGAGTGACGTGTTTTGCCTATGATTGGTATTTGGTGCATTTTATATGCATTGGAAAGAGATGCCCGTATTTGGATTTGGTGCATTATACATGCATTGAAAAGATTTAGCCCGTTGGGGTTGGACTTGCACTGATATACTCGTGCATTGTACAAATGAAATTGAAAAGATTTGGCCCATTGGGGTTGGACTTGCACTGATAAATTTGTGCATTGTATAAAAGATAGCTAATAGCTATTATGGCCCTTGTGGTTGAAGAGGAAATGAGAATTGATAGTGAGGTCTATGATGGATCTTGGGGGCGTCGAGGCGCGGTGGTCGACCAGTGGATAGCTGGCGAGTACCCTGTGCCACTTGGCGATGCAGTCTGTTGCAACGCATTGACGATACCCGACAAGAACATGATTCTTTTCAACGACTGGGAGATTGTCTTTGGGCTAAGGCTGACAATTAACCAGAGCATTCTTCTCGAAATTGTGAAAACCTCCATGGAGTCGTTTTTGATAAAATGAGTCTTTGTACATATGCATAAATCTGAGCATTTATATCTGTGTGATATATTAATTGGGGAATACTGCTTATTAGTTATGACAATTGTTTTGAGTACTTGGATGATGATTGAACTGATAAATGATTAGATGATGATAGTTGATTAATGCTGATAGCATGATTATGGTATGATTTATCTGTATGATATAGCTATTTGTGTTATCTCTGTGCTGCCATGTTGATATTGGTGTAGGTGATCTCACCTCTTTGTTATATTGTTTTGTTGTGTCTGTACTGTTAAAATCAAATAATAGAAGGATCGAGTTGTCTTAGACATAACGGGCGATAGATACTCTGAGATTGGTGATAACAATAAGGAGTGGACATTCAGGACTCGAAGGTGTGCAGTGTTGACAAAGGAACAGATGTCTGATGCATCAAGATGGACAGAAAAAGGAATAAGTATGTTAAAGTTTCTCGTTAGTGTTGTATCGTGCTATTAAGTAGGACCCGTCATGGGGTTTGCTACTGTAAAAAAAAATAAGTCTGTTAATTTTATATTTCTCTTTAAATTGTGATATTAATTGGTGTCAATATTGCATGATGAATAGTTGAAATATGATTTTCAATGTTACCTAATATTTTCAGTAAATTTATGTTTCAGTAAAGAAGAAATTTTAAAACTCATCTTTTATAACTCAAACTTTGTGCGAACTTATTTTCAAATTATGAGTCGGAAGTCAGAAATGTGATGCCTTAGCTAGGGTGTTACAATTAGTTGGTGTCAGAGCTAGGGTGTTACATTAGTTAGTATCAGAGCTAGGGTGTTACATTAGTTGGTATCAGAGCACGGTTTGAGTCTTTTGGGGTTTGTGATTAGGTCTATTTTGCTTGTGTTGTGTTCTCTGTGTTTGTTTTCCGAAAGGAAATAATGTTATTTATAATGAATATTAGATCCATTATATTTCGATCCGCACGCCTTAGTTATACTTGTATGGAAGTGGAACATGTTACTAGTAATGCAATTGCAGCTATGAGAGCAACAGAAGCAATGTGGAAAGACGACTGCATGAACAAAGGACCGCTGTTCAGTGGAAATTGGAAGTTGAAGTTTAGAATCTGACGGAAGAGAATCAGTCTTGGAATATAAGATTTTGTAATTTTGGAACCTGATATTTTTTTAGGATATTGAGAAAGTAATTGATTTCGATGGAAGATGTATTTACAACCATTGAGGAAACCAAAAACAGTAAAGGATGTGAAAGAAGGTACTTAATGAAGGAATGTACGTCAAGGAAACAATTTACGAAAAAGTTGGACACATTTTCAAAGAGTATAATCTCTGATGTGTTCTTTGAAAATAGAGTTTTCTATTAGTAAAAATTTTAGATAGTAAGGGAAGTTGTTACTCTGAATGGAACGGGAGTGTTCTAAGCGGAAGATTTAATCAATGGAGATTGTGTCATTAGAGCTAATCCTGTAAACCATACTGAATATTTCTGTGAATAACCTATTCCTTATGACATATGATTGAGTAGATCAATTATATGTTAGAGTTATTCGTTATCCTCTGATTTGTTTACTTCTGTTTCTATTCTTAGCTAATCGAGCTATTCAAGTTGTTGTTATAGATCAAATCTTTGTATTAGTTTGATCTGTTGTTCAAAATTTTGTGTTAGTTTGATCTGTTTCATAAACAGACGTGGTCTTTGAAAATGGATTGGTTATTTTCCAACCATATCCAATGAGATTATTTCAACAGACTGTGAGTAATCCAGAGAAAATTCATTTTTGAAAATCGGGTTACATCCAATTCTTTGCTGGATATGTTCGATAACAGGTTCGATTCGTTTTGTTATCTTCCATGATGTTTTCTTTCATCTCCTGCAATTGAAGGAATATCTTGCAAGAAAGGATATTTTTATATTTGTATCCGTGTTAACGTACCTGAGTAACGCAGCAGAAGCGTGGTGAATTCTTCCAAAGATTGAAACAATTCTTCTATGGGAAAATTTAAGACGGTAATGGAAAATTGTAGAAAAAAAAAATTTTTACGGAAGTATCCGGTATAGTGCTGTGGAAAGGAGAACTCGGTTAGTGAGACATTTCTTATTAAAAGCAAAAATCTAGAATATGTAGTGATACGAAGATAAGGAAATTTTAAGTAATACATTACATTAGTTGAACATTATATTACATTAGTTGGAAGTTATCTGAGAAAAACTATTCTAGGCATGAATGAAGATCGGTTGTTGTTATGTTAGTATTAGAGATATGGAGATTCTTTCTTTCTAGAGTAACATTCAACATCTTCAGTAATTATAGGAGTCTGAGATATCTATTTGATCAGAAGAAGTTGAACATCAGCAAAGAGATTTTGTTGGTTAGAATAGTATAGCAAGATGTAAGAGAGGAAGCTTCATGAGAATTGGAAAATAAGATGAAAGCACCATATCCGTATTTATTCTGAGGATGTGAAATCATGCTTCTCAAATTTCGAGGACGAAATTTCTTTTTAGAGGGGGAGAATTGTAACACCCCAAAATTTCCTATCCTATAAACAAGATAATTTTGACAACAATGTAATTTTATTATTTAGTAATTTCGATCTTGTAAAATTATTTTGTTTATTCCATCAGCGTATTTGATCGCTTTGAGTGATTTACTCCGTGTCGGAAAATAATAATTTTTGAAATGGGAGAAAATCTTTCAATTTATTTCTCTTGACTTGTTAATTATTTTTAACAATCTGACTTGATTTTCATACATTTTCTAATTTTTGTGATTTTATGTGTGATTTTGAATTTTTTTCTGTTTGTGGGCCCCACGAGATGTTTGTGGGCCCAAGTGACCATACGTGAACCCAGGTGGGTCTCGCAAAGTGAAAAAATTTTCTACGCATAGAAAAATTTGTACTGTTTAGACAGAGACAGGGGATCTTACTAAACCTGAATCCGAAAACAGTTTTAGAAAATTTGTTTTGTACTGTATTTATTTATCGGAAGATAAAAATACAGTAAATATATTCTTTCGTGAGATTTTTAGTAGATAACAATAGAAATTATATTGCTTAAGTCAACATTGGTGGTTTGGATATCCACTATTGATTCAATTAACGGTTAAGAAATAAATTTAATAAAGAAACATAAGATAATCATCATTGATTTAATCAATGGTGTGAGAATAAACTTAATTAGGCAAGCTTCAATATCAACCGTAGATTTAATCAACGGTGTAAAATTGATTATATAAAGTGACTATTTACAACCATTGGATTTAGAATTGATCAATGGTGGAGATTTGGTCTTAAAAAGTGACAAAGACCATTTATGACCATTAGATGAAGAATTAATCAAGGGTGGAGATTTGGTCTTAAAAAGTAGCAAAGACTAATTATGACCATTGGATTAAAAGTAAGAAGAAGTAATCTTGACCCTTTATTTTGGAGACACATCTAATGGCTAGAATTTAAAGGAGAAGGATCCAATGGCTTAGATTTAGTCTTCTAAAAATCAAAACTCTACCTAAATCCTAACCATTGAATTAATCAATGGCTAGAAATGCTTCAAATAATGGCCTAATTAACAAGCCAAGTAAACTAAATTAAATGTTAAATTGTTATAATGTAATTCTTAATTAGATATCCTAATTTTAATTAGAGATTATAATATATGAAATAATATGTTTAATTAATTAGTTATATAGTTAGAATGTTAGTTAAGATTGGTTAGGAAATTTAACCTAACTAATTACCTAATTAATTAGCATGCAATTAGGTGTAAATTGAGAACAATTAATTCCCTAAAATACTCAAGGAGCCACACAGTTTTCATGCAGCTTGGGGAGACTTTTACATGGTTCTTGAACCACCAATAATAGCCATGCAAACTAAATTAATGACCATTATTGTTTGTCATGGTCAATATGACCATTATTGTTTTGTTTGCTTCCTTTGGATTGCATGATGAAGGGGGGACGGTTGGAGAAGCAAGAAAGAAGAAGAGACATGTTCAGACATGTTGGAGTAGTCTTTTTAGGCCAAAGAAAAAGCTTGAAGACATTAATTAGATGTCTTGACCAATTATTGGTCATTTTCCTAAAACAAAATTATTTTCTTCTTTCTCTCCATGCAATGCTACGGCTGCCCACTTTAATTCAACTATTTGATTTCATTTGTATCACATTTTATAACACTTAACTCATTCTCTCTCTTCTCTCTTTTCCAATTTGTCAAGAACACCAAGAACAACACCATTTTCTTTCCTTCCTTGAGCATTCGGTCACCACCCATGGAACTACTTCCAATCTTCCATAATTTTATCTAGCTACATATCTTGAATCCTCTCATCAATTCAAAACACTTTCATGTTGGAGACTTTATCTAAATCATTCATCTTCATCACTCAACCAAGCCAAGAACACAAAACAACCATTTTCCTTCATTTTCTCACCAAATGGTTCGGCCATGACCACCAAAAGCACCACCCATCACTTTTAATTTCATCCAACCATAGATCTTGAATCTATATGATATTCTAAGCAACTTTCATGTTGGAGACTTTCTCTAAATCATTCATCTTCATGGACTTTCTTCAAGAACAAAGTTATGGGATTTTTGAGGTGAAGTATAAGAAGACTTCATTTCTTCTCTTCTTTATCATGATCTAAACCATGTTTGATCCATGGTTCCTCTTAATCAAGTTTAGTATACTAATTTCTATGTATTTTGTTTTGAATTTGAGAAGCCCTTGGTGTTGAAGGACTTGGAAAGAGAAGCAAAATCAAGAAGCTTTGAGGATCTTCAAGAGGTAAGAGGGAGATCCATCTCACCAACCAATTATGGTGGTAGAAGATGGTCTTATATTTGATGAATTGTGAATTCATGTGAGAATTCCAATCCATGGTCATGTAATAATTAATTGTGTGTTTATGAGCTTTGCTTTATTTTCTTGTGCCTTGATTATTTTGCCTATGCTTAATATGCTTTGCATCATTTTATGGCTTTGATAGTATACTTATAATATGCATGATGAGTATATGGCATGTTTGTGATATTTATGATGAAATATATATATGTATGTCATGATGTGTGGATGGAAAGAAAATTGATCTTGGTTCCAATGGCCAAGGAAGAGCTACGGTTTTGATGCCCTTGATGAGGGTCAATGTTGAAATTTTTCAAGAACAAGGAAATTAAATTTTGATCCCTAGAACAATGAGAATTTCGACCAAGACACCTCAAAATAGGTGTTTACAAATTAATATGTTTATGGAAGAATAAAATTGGATTGATTTGAGGAGTATAGAAAATGAACTAAAGGTTTGTTTTTTTTTTAAGAAAACATTAACACAAATTTTAGAATGAAATTTTATTAATTTATTTTGTGTAAAAACAAGAATGGAATTTATTTAAGTTACAGAAAAAATTTCATGGTTCCAATGGCCATCTATAAGGTTTTGATAATTTAGAAAAATGTTTTGATGCTATGAAATATAAGAATTTTCAAATAAGGATTTTTGAAAAGGGAATTAAGTGTTATAAATTAAGTGAAGTGGAATTTTCATAAATAAAAGAAAAAGAAGATTGAAAGTATTGAACTTCAAATTAATTTAAAAAGAATCAATTTTTAGAAGTGATTTAGAAATATAAAAAAAAATGTTTGTAACTTAAATTTACTCACGAAGAATTTATTTGGGTTTTGGAAAACGTTAGGAAATTTAAAGTTAAGAAACAATAATTAAAACAACTCAATATGATTTTGTAGGACTAGATCAATAAAAAGTGATTTTGAGAAAATGTATATTAAGGAAAAGATTTTTGACTAAGAATGAAAAAGGATTTGCAGAGAAAGTGAAAATGAATTTGAACAAATGGGTTTGTTATATGACCAATCGGTACTTTGTTTTTGAAAATAAAACTTTAATGGTTTTGTTTGTGTAAAACCATATATATTTAAAAGGAAAAATGTTTTGATAATTTTTCAAATAATAATGCCTAGATTTTGATGAAACAAAGTAATTTTTCAAGTGAAAATATAATTGATTTAATACAAGAAATTTGAAAAGGGAATCAGAGTATTTTACTCACTTGAAAAATTAAGTTTTGTAAACGAAAATGTTTTCAAACTTCAATTTATTTTGAAGTAGGTTAATTTGGAAATGATTTGGGGAAAAATGGAGAATATAATGGTATTTTGAGAATTTACTCAAGTATAACTTATTTTCAAGTTTTGAAGTACGTTTGGAAATTTTAAGATTTGAAACATTGATTTATATCAATGGAAAAGTAATTTTGTGGATTATATTTGAAAAAGAATTTATTGAGTAAAGAAAGCGTGGAAAAAGATTTTCTTGAGTAAGAAAATGTGAAAAATGAAGTACAAAGTCATAATATTTTGAGAAAGGATGAAATGAAATTTTTGAAGGTTAAGAAATATTTTTGTAATAGAATTGTGGTGAAAAATGATTTACGTATCTTAAAAATGATTTAGAATATAGTAAAATATTCCTATGCGATTTAAAATATGTTAAAATATTTCTACGTGATTTGAATTACATTTAAATATTTTACGTGAGTTTAAATATTTGACGTACTGTTGAAAAATCACTATGTGATTTAAAAGTAATAGAATATTTTTATAATATTGTGAAAATATAATAGAAACGTTTCATAATTTTGAAAACGTAACAGAAGTGTTACGATATTTTGAAAATGTAACAGAAACATTTTGGAATTGTGAAAACATAATGAAAATGTTGCGCAATCTTGTGAAAATACGGTGAAAGTGTTTTATAACTATGAAAACATGATAACATGATTTTTGTTGAAAATACAAGATAATTACTATTTAACCAAGATTAATATGGACACTGTATGAGAGAGTGACGTGTTTTGCCTATGATTGGTATTTGGTGCATTTTATATGCATTGGAAAGAGATGCCCGTATTTGGATTTGGTGCATTATACATGCATTGAAAAGATTTGGCCCGTTGGGGTTGGACTTGCACTGATATACTCGTGCATTGTACAAATGAAATTGAAAAGATTTGGCCCGTTGGGGTTGGACTTGCACTGATAAATTTGTGCATTGTATAAAAGATAGCTAATAGCTATTATGGCCCTTGTGGTTGAAGAGGAAATGAGAATTGATAATGAGGTCTATGATGGATCTTGGGGGCGTCGAGGCGCGGCGATCGACCAGTGGACAGCTGGCGAGTACCACTGTGCCACTTGGCGATGCAGTCCGTTGCAACGCATTGACGATACCCGACAAGAACACGATTCTTTTCAACGACTGAGAGATTGTCTTTGGGCTAAGGCTGACAATTAACCAGAGCATTCTTCTCGAAATTGTGAAAACCTCCATGGAGTCATTTTTTATAAAATGAGTCTTTGTACATATGCATAAATCTGAGCATTTATATCTGTGTGATATATTAATTGGGGAATATTGGTTATTGGTTATGACAATTGTTTTGAGTACTTGGATGATGATTGAACTGATAAATGATTAGATGATGATAGTTGATTAATGCTGATAGCATGATTATGGTATGGTCTATCTGTATGATATAGCTATTTGTGTTATCTCTGTGCTGCCATGTTGGTATTGGTGTAGGTGATCTCACCTCTTTGTTATATTGTTTTGTTGTGTCTGTACTGTTAAAATCAAATAATAGAAGGATCGAGTTGTCTTAGACATAACGGGCGATGGATACTCTGAGATTGGTGATAACAATAAGGAGTGGACATTCAGGACTCGAAGTTGTGCAGTGTTGACAAAGGAACAGATGTCGATGCATCAAGATGGACGAGAAAAAGGAATAAGTATGTTAAAGTTTTTGTTAGTGTTGTACAGGTGCTATTAAGTAGGACCCGTCATGGGGTTTGCTACTGTCAAAAAAAAAAATAAGTCTGTTAATTTTATATTTCTCTTTAAATTGTGATATTAATTGGTGTCAATATTGCATGATGAATAGTTGAAATATGATTTTCAATGTTACCTAATATTTTCAGTAAATTTACGTTTCAGTAAAGAAGAAATTTTAAAACTCATCTTTTATAACTCAAACTTTGTGCGAACTTATTTTCAGATTATGAGTCGGAAGTCAGAAATGTGATGCCCTAGCTAGGGTGTTACAATTAGTTGGTATCAGAGTTAGGGTGTTACATTAGTTGGTATCAGAGCTAGGGTGTTACATTAGTTGGTATCAGAGCTAGGGTGTTACACTAGGCATCTGAAAAAGTAAGAAAAAGAAGAAAAACCATTTAGACGTCCAACATTTGAGAGCTAGACACCCAATGCTTAAGCTCAGAACTCTAATTTGTATCCTAGGGCTTGAGCACTGGTCGCGTAGGTTGACACGTTGTTTTTATAAATAACCAAGTTTTGCCAAATTGAACATACATTTGGACATAATGGAGCAGTTGTCAAGAGACACAAACCCTAAAGTGGTGTGGGCGCAATTAGGCTTGAAGATTAAGAATTTTTTTCAACATTTCCACCTTTCTACAATGAAGTTTGTTGTATTCTTCCCTTTGTGTTCTTCTTTTTCCATGTGTAACAAAAAAATTTTCGTTAGGGTGATGATGGATCTTGTTTTTGGATGATGTATATTTTTTTATGAGTTTAATCTATATTTTTATTTCATGATATATATGTTTATCTCTTTTCTTAATGCTTTTCTAAACTTTATCAATTTGGGAATGATTTTTGGGTTTATATATGATTTAGAAAAAATTGCATGAACCTAAAACATGTGATAAACACCACAATTTTTATAATCGCTAGGAATAGACACTATGGGTTATGTGATTTTTTTTTAATTCCCTCATTTATGATAATACCTTTCTATATGGAGTTAGACTAAGGGGTTAGTTAATTCTAAATAATGTAAGATGATTAATATACCAAGGGATTGTATATTAATTAATTTTGAGAATTGACCATAAATCATTGAAATAGAACATAGTTAAACTAATATTTGAATGTGCATTTGAAGAGTTCAAGTAGAAATCGAAACCCTAATGCTTTAATATCATTGTTTTTCACCACTTTGGTTTATTGTTTTGCTTTCTTATTTTATTTCTTTTAATAATCTTTATTTTTAATTATCTTTTTAATTGAATTTGCAACAACTCTCTTTCTTTGTTAGCTTAAATAGTATTACTTTCAGTGAATTTAGTAATTAATAACTTAATTCTCGTGGGATGATACTCTTATTCACTCTTTGTTACTTTTGCGATTCGGTACACTTGCCGATATCACAACAAGTTTTTGGCGCCGTTGCCAGGTATTATAGTTTATTAATATTAAATAGTAGTTTGAAAAGACACTAATTTAGGCACTTATTTTTCTTATTTAATTTTATTTTTTGTTATTTAATTTTCTTTTTAATTTGTTTTTTATTCACTTTTGTTTTCTTTTGTTTTTTTATTAGTCATTTATTTTTATTTTTATTTTTATCATTTCTTTTCTTTACTTCACTCTGATTTGCTTGTTTGTTTGTTTATGCAAGGTATTGTGGATTAAGAAAAATTGCTCTTTAATCCAGATATAATAAAAACAGAAAGAGTAAACAGGAAAGCAGCCAGAGAAAGAAGGGGCCTAAAAGAAAATGTGACTGAAAATACTCAAGTCACTCAAAGACGTACTCTGGCAGACTACGCCACTCCTTCATTTGACAGGGTTGCAACAAGTATAATGTGGCCCAACATTCAGGAAAATAACTTTGAAATTAAACCAATTGTGCTAAAGCTAGTAAAGCAGAATCAATTTGGGGGCAATCAGGCTGAAGACCCTAACTTGCACATCTTTAATTTCTTGCAGCTCTACGATACTATTAAGTATAATAGCGTAACTGATGATGCCATTAGATTACGGCTGTTCTTATTTTCTCTAAGAGACAAAGCTAAGAGTTGGCTACAAGCCCAGCCACAAGGGAGCATCTCTACTTGCAAGGACTTGGTTAGCAAATTCTTGACTCGATACTTCCCTCCATCAATATTTATGAAGATAAGGAGTGAGATAGCTTGCTTCACTCAGAATCAAGGGGAGTCGCTATATGAATCTTAGGAGAGATTTAAGGAGATATTAAGGAAATGTCCTCACCATCCATGTGAGGTTTGGAAGCAAGTACAGATTTTCTATAATGGTTTAAATCATCCTACCAGGGCTATGGTGGATGCATTTGTAGGCAGATCTCTAAACAGTAAGACTCCTGAAGAAGATTAGGAATTATTTGAGACTATGGTTACCAATTAATATCAGATGCCTAGTGGGAGAGCAGTGATCAAACAGGGAGTTATGGAGCTTGGCACTCTTGATGCTTTACTTGCTCAGAATAAGAGTATTTCGCAGCAGTTAGCCAACCTCACCAAGAAAGTTAGGAATATGCAGGTGAATTCAATGAACCATCAAGTGTTGACTTGCGATTTCTATGGCGACAACCATGCCAATGGTGGATGTAAAGTAAGCATTTTGGGTGCAATTCCTCAAGTGTAGGTTAATTACATGTGTAATCCTGCAAGGTCTCAAGGTAACCCCTTTTCAAATACATACAATCTAGAGTGGAGGAATCACCTAAATTTTTCATGGAGTAATCAGAATATGCTGAGACCACCACCACTCCCACTACATCAACCATCATTATCATCCTCTTCTCAACCTCACAAGAAAAGTTATTGAATCTTGAAAGTATTGTGGAGAAACTTGCTCTTAGCACTAGCACTTTTATGGAGGAAACGAAGGCTAATTTTAAAAATCAAGAAGCAGACATCAGACATCTAGAAAATCAAGTGGGACAGATATCTAGATAGCTCACAGAGAGACCTCAAGGTGGCCTACTTGGAGACACTGTAGTCAATCCAAAGGAGCACTATAATGCAATCACACTGAGAAATGGAAAAACCTTAGAAGGACCAGTGAATGAAGTATCTAATTTCTCAGGACAAGAGCAAAACCAAAATGATGTTTTCACTAAGGATGTTTCCATTAAAGATGCACCTGAAGTTGAGGCTTCTATTGAAAATAAAGTGAAGGGAGAAAGAAGAAAGAAGAAGGATTTAGTTTTGGGTAAACCTTTTGACCCTTCACTGTACACTAGGCTTCCATTCCCTCAACGGTTGCAGAAAGACACTCAGAAGAAATAGGAAAGACAATTCTCCAAGTTCCTAGATGTGTTTAAGAAGTTACAGATAAACATTCCTTTTGCTGAGGCACTTGAACAAATGCCCTCCTATGCCAAATTCATGAAGGACTTGTTATCTAAGAAGAGAAAATTGGAAGAAGATGAGACTATAATACTTAATGAGGAGTATAAAGCTATAATTCAACGGAAGCTGCCACCGAAGTTAAGGGATCCAGGAAGTTTTAGCATCCCTTGCACCATTGGAAAGTTGAATGTTAATAAGGCTTTATGTGACCTAGGCGCTAGCATTAATTTAATGCCATTACCAATCTTGCGCAAGCTGGGAACTGAGAAAGTGAAGCCTATAATGGTTTGCCTTCAATTAGCAGATCGATCAATCAGACGTCCGTACGATATTGTCGAAGATTTGCTAATGAAGGTGGACAAATTTATTTTCCCAGTTGACTTTGTGGTCTTAGATATGGACGAGGTGCTGATATCCCATTAATTCTTGGAACACCATTTCTAGAAACTTTAGGAGCATTAATTGATGTGCATGGAGGAGAGCTTATTTTGAGGTTGGATGGAGATCAAGTGACTATAAATGTTTTTGATAAGTATGTCCTAACATCATATCTTCATGCCCCTATTAATAGCATTCAAGGTAAAGCTCAAAAGGAGTCAGCTGGTAAGAACTTTGCACCACCAATTAATGTTGATCCTACTATCTCCAGGATTGCTGGAAAAGAAAAAGATCCTCCTAGTTCTAAGAGTTTATTACAAGCTGATCTGAAATCTTCTGACAAGTTGAAACCTAGCATTTTACCTATTGATAAATTGAAAATTTCATAGCCTAGTGGAATTTCTAATGTTAAGGTGTCTTCTAGACAAATAAGTACAACTTAAGTTTAGAATATTTTTGGAGAGGATTCCAAGGCCAGTAACTAAGTATGGAGGCAAAAATCTACAAAAAGAAAGGTGTCATCATGTTTCTCCTGCTTCAAGCCACCATAAATAAAAGGAAACGTCGAGCTAATAACGTTAAACAAACGCTTTTTGGGAGGCAACCCAAATTTCTTTCCCTTTTTATTTTTCTTTTAATTTTATTATTTTGCTTTTAATTTAGTTAATTTAATTTAATTATATGTTATGTCCTTTTTATACACGAAGCTCTTTCTGTCACAAAATTAATTATTTTGGTGAGTGTTTCTATTTCAAATATATATATATATATATATATATATATATATATATATATATATATATATATATATAGTGAGCGCATTCTCCATAGTGCTCCAGCGCTCAGGTACTGGAATCTCCGCGCTCAGGCACGCGTAGGGCAAAGACAGTTCTTATTCATCACGCTTTGGGCATTCATCTAGATTTTGTGTTCTTCGGCGTCTTCATTGCTATTTCTCTTTGACTCCTCACATATTCAACTTGTTTTTCTTCCCAATTTACCATTTCTTTCCCTTCATCTGCACTTAGCACGCGTTTAAAGAGGGAATTTCTCACCATCTTCGGACTCTTACGCACAACGCGCGTTCAAGCATCTTTTTACACACCCACTCACTTTTCTCACTCTTTTACTTTAATTGTTCACTCATTCTGGTATGTTCATCTATTCTTCATTGCAATTTACTGTTATATTATGTTTAATTTCATGGATTGTGCAACTTGGGTTGTTAAGGTTCCTAAATTGGGTTTTTTTTTTTGGAGAATCTGAAATTAGGAAAATTGAGTTGAAATTGGTGAATCCCAGTATTGTACTTTGTGACTAATTGCTGATTGGATGTATTTAGTGAGTGAAATTGTTAATGGATAGTCGTCAATGTTCATATGTTAGTATTGCTGAATGTGTTTTGCATTGTGGGACTGCTGATTGTAGTGTTGACTATGTTTATGTTATGGTGACTTTATGGCCTATGTTTATGGACTGTCGTCAATGTTCATATGTCACCAATGGATTGCGCTGGTGACTTTATGTTATGTTAGCAATTCTTGGTGAAGAAAGTTTGTATCTATTATTATTGCTAAGGTAACTGTTGGTAACTGTGTTTGGGTATTTTCATATGTTCATGTTTGGTGTGCATTTGTAATTTTTGGTATTGACATTGATGAACAATTGACTGAGGTATTAATTGTTTGCGATGTTAGCAATTTTTGGTATTTAATGCACTTGCACATTTTCAAAATGCACCATGCACCTATATGTTGATCAAATGCTCACTATACATGCTTGCTTGATTTCACTCATGAGTAGTGTTATTTTGATGAATTGTACATGTTACTGTTGTCTTTGAGAATGCCATTATGCATGATTTGATTGCTGTGCAATCTTGAGCTTTAGTTATTTTGCTTGTAGCAATTTAGGTTATTCATTTTGTGCTTTTATTTTTCAGGATATTCATTATGCTAAAAAGAAGAAAAGGCACTGTAGAAGAGGGCTCTAGTTCCTCTCTTTTGATCCAAGCCATTTCCGCTCACATGCCCACGAGCAACGATTTAACAATATGCTTGTGAAACTGAATTTCATATGACAAAGAAATTCATTCTGAAAAAACATAAGTTCCTAGACATTCAAGCACAACTTCATGCAAGAAACTGGGCAAACTTTATGACCCTCCGGTTACAGGTTCTCCAACTGTGGTTAGAGAATTTCATGTCAATGCTTACATAGCATCGAATGAAGATAAATACTAGGGCATGGTAAGCGAAACTATCATTGAGTTTGGTAAAGATGTCCTAAATGGATATTTTGACCTTGTATATGCTTATCTAGGCTAGTGTGTATACCACGATCTGCTTAGAAGGCGACTGGATTCGAACGGGTACTCCAAGAACTTTGCAAGGATGTTGCTCAATGGGAGTGAACATCTTTCCCAAGAAGGTAGATTTGAATAAGGTAGATTTAAAAATAATCCCAAGAATATGGTGTACTTTGTGCAAGC
The DNA here is from genome assembly GCA_029884595.1 of Ormosia semicastrata. Classification (NCBI taxonomy): domain Eukaryota; kingdom Viridiplantae; phylum Streptophyta; class Magnoliopsida; order Fabales; family Fabaceae; genus Ormosia; species Ormosia semicastrata. The sequence goes on along the minus strand of JAQQTO010000053.1, from coordinate 46,151,392 downwards.
AAACATCTTTCCATGCTCTAACACTTTTGAAGTACCGGTCAAGAGGGCTTTGCTTGTATATGCTATTATGACTGGTGGTGCGAGTGACATTGGGAGGATTATTGCTTTTAACATGCACAGTGTAGCCCAAGATACTTCAGGAAGCTTGCCATACCATTCTCTTATTACAAGTTTGTGGTCTGAGAGGGGTATTCATATAACTAGTGATCAGCTCATCCAGTCTACACCTCCAATTACCGCATCAGAAATAAAGAGGTATTTTCAAGAAGACCAGGCAGCACTAGCAGCTCAACCTCAAGGTCTAGTAGGCGGGTAACCTCGTAGGGTGCTCACTATGACTCAACGAGTAGCCAGAATAGAGCATGTGTTGTGCCAATCCTATAAGCGATAGAGCTATATTATTCAATCTCAACATGCTTCGGAGAACATGTTGCGCAGCATAGCAGAACAGCTAAACCTCAACACTGCAGCTCTAGGTGGTCTTCCTATGACAGATGAGGAGATCATGGTCAATATTAATTTCAGTGAGGAAAATAAAGAGGAGGATGCTAATGATGAAGAGCAAGATTGATTTCACGCCAAAATAATAAGCTTTTCTTGCCTCCACTTTTATTTTACTACTTTTATTTGTTCCTATCTATTGTTTGCACTTTATTGTTTGTATAGTGAGGGCACTGCTTATTTTAAGTTTAGTGGGGGGATAGCTACGCTCTATTATAGCTTTGCTATTTTATTTTATTTTTATTTTTATTTTTATTTTTTGTTTATTTTCTTTTGTTTATTAATGTTAAGTCGGCTTAAGTGCCTCTCCGAGTTTGGAGCCTTTGTAGGGGGTGTAGTTATCGGCAGTCAAAAAGATTTTTCTTTTCTTTCCTTTAGCCCTTTATTTTTTGCATTTATTTCATTAGTTATTTGTTTTTATTGATTTTATATTGTCATCATCACCCTTTTGTGTTTTGAATCATTTCATTGAAATTATGCATGTCGGTGTGTTGAATTGAATATTTAGTGATTGCATAAATTGTGGATTGATCTAATTTCCTGGGATAACACATGAGAATCTATGAGTTGCATTTATCTCTATTGTTTCAATTGTATATGAATGTTCTTCCTATTTTTATGATTGATAGACCTTGGAATTTAATTGCATGTCAAACTTAGAGAAAGTTTATAGGATTGCACTTGTGTGGATGATTTGCATCTAGAAGTTGTTAGATTCTTTCTTGAGGCAAAATCCTAGGTAGTAGATGATTAAGGAAATGATAAAGGTCTTCTTTGGCCCATTTGAGCCTTTCAAGCTAACATGTAAACACAATATATCCTTAGGTCCCTTTTGCAGCCTTGTTATTATTTGGCTTCTATTTCTTTTCTTTATCCACATTTATCTTTCTCATACCCATAAAAAAATTCCCTTTCTTACACACCTTTGTTGAGTGCATATCTTGTATTATTTTATTATTCAAGCCTTAGTTATTTTCTATGCATGATGTATTTATGGAGCTGAAAAAGAAAAAAAATTCAAAAAGAGAAAATTCACCTAAAGTATTGCAAAGAAATAAGTTTGGGGGTGGAAGTTGTGTGGAAATAAGTTTGGCCGAAATGGTTTAATATGTTAAGTTTTGATGATGACAAATACAAGACAAAAAGAACTCTTTGCTTATGTTCTTTGTTGCATCTTATATAGAGCATATCCTTTAATAATTGATAAATATCTTATTTGGATATGTATATGAAAGTTTTATATGCATGTTAAACTAATTAGAGTTATACATTTATGAATCATGCATATAAAAATATTGAATTATGAATTTGAACTAATTATGCTTGTTTAAGTGAGTAATACTTTGTAGGATAGTCAAAGCACCAAGAGTGAACATTGCAACAAGAAAGTAAAAGATCTCAATTAAACTCAACACAAGAAGAAGGTGATTAAACATATGTCTTTGAAGAATGTTTTTAATGATAACAAACATGAAGACAAAATGAAGATGATGGGAAGACCAAGTCCAAGATCTTTTAAGGATAGCTTTAGGACTTAGAGTATCTCTGTTTGAGGATCTCTTTGGATATCTCCTAGTGCATTAAGATAAAACAAAAATGTTTTTTTTAAACTTATACCAAAACTGTTTTGATCTTGAAAATAACTTTAAAATGTTTTTGGTGTTTTTGATAAACTTTCTGAGATTGTTTTCAAGCTTTTATAATTGTTTTATAAATTGAGTTATTTGAATAACTTATTGGATATTCGAATAAAGCTTCAATATTGGCTGCTACGTGACTCTGTGTTTTAAAGTGTTATTCGAATAACACTTCTATTATTCGAATAAGAGTTTTCAGAATGGCTTATTTCATACTAGCTATTCGAATAACTCGTTAGTTATTCGAATAGAGCTGTTTCCCATAAATGTGTTTTAACCAGTGTTATTCGAATAAACTTAGAGTTATTCGAATAACCAATTTTCTAAAGGAATTCTTTGTGGCAGCGTTATTTGAATAACACGAAGGTTATTCGAATAACCAGTTTCAGAAACGTTTTTAAAAGAACGTGTTATTCGAATAGCCAAAGGTTTATTCGAATAAATACGGTAAACACAGATCTGAATATAGAAACTAACGGACATTTTTTTCATATTAATCATGGAATTAATTTCTTACAACGGCTATTTTCTATCTGACTCTATAAATTGAGACCGTGGGTCTTATCTGCAAGCAGCCCAGCTATCTGTTTAATTTGCGCTTGCTCTAAAAAATGTGATTTATATTTTACGCCTATTTTCTGTGCTCTTTTTGCTGAAACTTTGAGATATCCTTTGAGAGCCTCTTAGCACTTCAATTTGTATAATTTGCTCTGAGTGAGAGTTTCTCTTCATCTATATTTTCTGTTCTTCTCTATTGAGGGTGAGGTATCCTTCAATGTTTGTATAAGGGTGAGGTATCCCTTCAAGGTTTGTATAAGGGTGAGGTATCCTCAAGTGAGACTTTAGCACAAGGGTAGAGTTTCCCTGTGTGTGAAAAGTGCTCTTTTATGTAACGGTTGCAAGCACCTATTGAAGCTTGTATACATAGTGAAAAATCTCGAATTGTTTTCGAGGACTAGACGTAGACCACAAGTGGGTTAGTGGTCGAATTAGGATAAATATCGTGCCTGCTTTTCTCTTCTCAATCTCTTTATTTTACGCAATTTTATATTATTACACATTTATTTATTTGTTGTTCTTAAAGCTTTTATTTTTCATCTCGCAATTTCTTTTCTTTTATTTAATAGCTTAAATATTTGTTTTTATTTTAAGAGCAGTTGTGAAAAGTTTTTAATACCAAATTCACCCCCCTCTTGGGTAATGGTTGTCATGACTAACAAGTGGTATCAGAGCTTCATGCTCTGGTGAAAGCTTAACCGCTTAGAGTTAAAGATCCTTATCTGTTGGCAACCTTGAAAGTTTTTTTAAAATGGAAGGTTTTGAAATTGATAAACCACCATTCTTTGATGGTGTGCATTTTGTTTATTGGAAAACTAGAATAGAGTTTTATATGCAATCTATTGATTTGGATTTATGGGATGTTGTGCTAAATAGATTTATTTGCAAATCAAAACAAACTTGGAATGCCTATGACAAGAAATATTTTTCTTTGAATATTAGAGCTATGCAAATTTTGAGAAGTAGTTTGAATGATGATACTTATGCTAAAATTAAAAATTGCTCTAGTGCTAAAGATATATGGGATGCTCTTAATGTTATTTATCTTGCTAACAATGATTTTGTGTATAAAGTTGTATCAGAAAGCAAGAAGAGCAAAAGCTATTGAAGGAAGCTTGTCATGAAAAATATCCTCAAAGAGATGCTCAAACTATTGAAGGGAGCCAAATGCCTCTTGGTGACGATGGTGCTCAATTTGAAGAAAAGGCAAAGCAAAATAAAATTGATGAGGAAGAAGGTGATTCCCTTAAAGAGCCAAGTATGCTAGAAATTGAGACTACTTCCTATATGGCTAAAAAGGACTTTGAGGTACATAATTCTAAACTATATTATAGTCCTTCGTATGATGAGTTGCAAAGTGCATATAATGAATTGTATGATGGTTTATTGAATTTAGAAAAGAAAAACTTATCATGTTTGGAAAACATTTCCTTTATTGAAAATGAAATTGAAACTTTGAAAAATGAGTATGCCTTTCTTGATGAGGAAATGTCTTTAAAATGTAAAACCTCAACTTCTTGTGAAAAGTGCAATGATTTAGAAAATCAAGTTGAGGACTTATATTCTGAATTTGCCAAAGCTAATGATTGTAATTGCTTAAATTCTATACTTATTAATGAGAATAAAATTAGTGTTATTCCATGTGAAAATCCAAGCAAAGCTTATGGCAAAAATAATTTAGAATATAAAAACAACAAAAGGCTTAAGTTTTTCAAAAATGATATTCAAATGATCAAGCCATCATTAAATTCAATTGTTTGTAATTTTTGTGGTCATCTAGGACATATTTCTCATTTATGTAATTATAAAAGAAATCCTTATATGAGAAATTGTATGGTATGGGTTCCTAAAAATCTTAAAGGCCTTAATACTAACATTCAAGGACCCAAAATGAAGTTGGTACCAGAATATCCTCCTATTATTTCAATTTTGCAGAATATTTCTCAAAAGGATGGACAAATTGGTCAAAAGAAAGAGGAGTCATCAAGGAGAATGCTTCCAAAGCCCAATGGTAGAAACTTTGGTCAAAGAAGGAATATGACTTCAACCAAAGCTTCTCAAATACAAAATGTAGAGCTTGCAAAGTTCAAGACTTCAAAAGAGAAGCAATGGGTAAGAAAAAGCATTTCCTTGATTGCCGAGGCCAAGGTATCAAAAGTTTTTACCTCTTATGCACATTCACTTGTAAAGTCAATTAATTTGAGGTATATTCCTTATAGGCCTTAAGTGATTAATAGAATCATGTGTACTTGGTAAAAATTGAATATTAAATATAGCACATGATTATATTCCTGTTACACCCTTTGCTCACTGTCTTGTATATTTATTGATCATAAGATAATCTATGACTATGTATGTTTGCTATGCTTTAAAATTATTTATATATCATGAAAGTAAGCATGCTATCAACTATGTGCTTAATGGTATTTAATTATTTAATTTATTGTGCTCAATTTACATACTATGAAAAATTAATCTTTATGAGAGTATAATAAATTAATATTCAAAAACTAACACACAAGGACCCAATAAAATTTGGGTACCAAAAGTCAAAAATTAAAGTGTGTTGTAAGTATGCTTGAAGGCCAAGAGCTGACTTTGACATCTTGAAAGTGGTTGCTGCAAGTACAAAGACTAGAAATTTCCAAGATCTCTTCCTTATCTCCGTGAAGTTTGGACTTACAATTTTTTGAATAAGGGAAAACTTTTATTATGCTTTTCTAGCCTTATAATTTGAAAATATTTCTATATATTAATATGCTAGATAAAATATACTTCTTGTTTGGAATAATAATATCCTTGAACTTGAGTTTTTGATCAATCCAATATATGATTGCATGTTTTATTGCTGAATATTATCTCTCTTTAAATCACATATATATATCCTTTGAATTCTTGAACGTATGCATCTCTGTGTTTCTTTGTTAGTTTTATAAGGTTTTTGTTCGAATAAAACTCTTTACTGCTTGTCAAATAATGTGTTGCATATCAGCTTTATTCGAATAATTCTTAGTCTATTCGAATAAACTGGTTTCTGTGTTAAACCTGTGTTTAATATATGCTCTGTCTATTCAAATAAATTAGCTTCTATTCGAATAACCTGAATCCTTGTTTTATCAGTCTCTTACGTTTGATCTCTGTTTATTCGAATAATCCCTGGGTTATTCGAATAAATCCTGTTAAATGGCCAAAATGTTTGGCCGTCGCAGATCCTCTATTTGAATAAGATCTTCTTCTAATCGAATAAAACCCATTTTATTCGAATAAAACCAATTTGTTTGAAAGGTTCTGCTGCGTTTCGTTAATATATGCTGAATTCTTTTTTTTTTGGACTGAAAATGTATATGCTTAATCAAATTGACTATTCTTTTGATGATTATATGTACTTAGCTAAATTGATCAATGAAATGAAATATCTTTTGCCCTTGTGAACTCATTTGTTGTTTTATTATTTTGAATGCTTATTTGAGTTTGGCATAATGACTAACCTCTATGGATTTGAAATTGATGGATACCAATGAAAGTACTTTGAATTGTTTTGTAGGGTGACAACTACCTCAAGCAAGCATTTAAATGGAATAAATTTATTCAACTTGAGGATAGTAAAGTTTACAAGGACTCAACTTTTAAAAGATGTGCAAAAAAATTTCTATTCCCTCACGAAAGCTTGAAGCTTGGAAGTTTGTGGAAGTGAGAGTCATCTACAAAAATTCAAAGAGTACATTTTTGGTGATATCAAACTATTATCCTTTTTTTTATATACTTTAAATTTGATATCATATGCTATTTGGAGAAGTAGATAGTTATTTTTTTTTTTTTGCCTTTACATGTCTTACGTGATCATTATTTGTCTAAAAATGCCTAAATAAGTTTTGATGATGATCATATGTTTCTTGATAAACTTGAATCATGCCTTAAAATGCTTAAACTATTTTTTATTTATTCAAGTTCATATGTACTTCATACATTCTTGTTAAAGCTAATATTGCATGGTTGATAATGTGATACATGCTTTAAATTATATATCAATCAAAATTATGCTTATAAATGGGTTTACATGATATTTGATGTTAACCTATGTTTTAAAGGACTTTTAAAGTTAGCTTTACAAGTCTCTTTATATGTTTTAAATATAGCCATCAGATTTTTACATACAAGCATATGTGGATAAATGAGAAAAGCTGAATGGAATTCAAATGAAGAGGAAGATAAAGAAGACTTTCTTCTAGTGCAATGGAATGGAGAATTCAAAGGAAGAAAGCTCAAAGTTAAAGACCAATAAAGAAGGATCATCACTCTTTATCTATCTCAATAAGTATCTCTATCCCTTGGCTTTTATGGTATTCTATATGGTATGGATCATATGATACTTGTTGAAAAATTGGTCTTAAATAATTATATGCTTTCTTTATATGAGAAGCATGCTTAGCATTGACAAAGTGCCTAATTGGATATTAACTCACTATTTTGTCATTGCATTTAGGGTGAATGATATTAGTTCTATACATGCTTTGATCCCTATAGCATATTTCATCAAGGAGATGTACTTATGTTCTTTTAACTTGGATTGATTTGTCTTAATGAATATGTTTTTAAATATAAAATATTTCTACCCTTCTAAAAATGCTTTTGAAAATATAATGTGCTCTTATAAAATTCTTTTTGAAAGGGGGAGAAATTTTAAAATAGTTTTTGTTTGAAGGATTAAGAAGATGTATATTTACCTTGCTTTTCTTTAAGGTGATGTGCTTACATGGTCTTCGCATACATTTTTCTTTATCTATTATTTTGATAATATACATATTTTGAAGGGGGGCCTAGCTTTTGAGTTGTTTATATCTCTTGCCTTATATCCTTTTTTTATTACATAAAGTGATTTACTGCTATCATATGCGAAATGTTGACATACAAAACTATGACAAGCATTGCGTGAATAATCCTCTATATCTTGTAAGCATACTAATTTCATCTCTCTATTCTTGAATCATACGTAGAATCTAAGGGGGAGAAAATATTTTTTTTTAAGCCTTTTTGTTGATGTCAAATAGGGGGAGTGAAAATTGGAAAGAAAAATATGTTCTTGTGCTTATTGTTTGATATGCTTACATGAATATCCATTCTTGTATATTGCTCAACATATTTTTCTTTGGTGATTTGTCATCATCAAAAAGGAGGAGATTGTGAAAATAAGTTTGCCCCAAATGGTTTAATATGTTAAGTTTTGATAATGATAAATACAAGACAAAAAGAACTCTTTCCTTATGTTCTTTGTTGCATCTTATATATAGCATATCATTTAATAATTGATAAATATCTTATTTGGATATGTATATGAAAGTTTTATATGCATGTTAAACTAATTAGAGTTATACATTTATGAATCATGCATATAAAAATATTGAATTATGAATTTGAACTAATTATGCTTGTTTAAGTGAGTAATACTTTGTAGGATAGTCGAAGCACCAAGAATGAACATTGCAACAAGAAAGTAAAAGATCTCAATTAAGCTCAACACAAGGAGAAGGTGATTAAACATATGTCTTTGAAGAATGTTTTTAATGATAACAAACATGAAGACAAAATGAAGATGATGGGAAGACCAAGTCCAAGATCTTTTAAGGATAGCTTTAGGACTTAAAGTATCTCTGTTCGAGGATCTCTTTGGATATCTCCTAGTGCATTAAGATAAAACAAAAATGTTTTTCTTAAACTTATACCAAAACTGTTTTGATCTTGAAAATAACTTAAAAATGTTTTTGGTGTTTTTGATAAACTTTCTGAGATTGTTTTCAAGCTTTTATAACTGTTTTATAAATTGAGTTATTTGAATAACTTATTGGTTATTCGAATAAAGCTTCAATATTGGCTACTGCGTGACTCTGTGTTTTAAAGTGTTATTCGAATAACACTTCTGTTATTCAAATAAGAGTTTTCAGAATGGCTTATTTCATACTAGCTATTCGAATAACTCGTTAGTTATTCGAATAGAGCTGTTTCCCATAAATGTGTTTTAACCAGTGTTATTCGAATAAACTTAGAGTTATTCGAATAACCAATTTTCTAAAGGAATTCTTTGTGGCAGCATTATTCGAATAACACGAAGGTTATTCGAATAACCAGTTTCACAAACATTTTTAAAAGAACGTGTTATTCGAATAGCCAAAGGCTTATTCGAATAAATACGGTAAACACAGATCCGAATATAGAAACTAACGGACACTTTTTTCATATTAATCATGGAATTAATTTCTTACAACGGCTATTTTCTATCTGACTCTATAAATTGAGACCGTGGGTCTCATCTGCAAGCAGCCCAGCTATCTGTTTAATTTGCGCTTGCTCTAAAAAATGTGATTTATATTTTACGCCTATTTTCTGTGCTCTTTTTGTTGAAACTTTGAGATATCCTTTGAGAACCTCTTAGCACTTCAATTTGTATAATTTGCTCTGAGTGAGAGTTTCTCTTCATCTATATTTTCTGTTCTTCTATATTGAGGGTGAGGTATCCTTCAAGGTTTGTATAAGGGTGAGGTATCCCTGCAGGCTGAGACTTTAGCACAAGGGTAGAGTTTCCCTGTGTGTGAAAAGTGCTCTTTTATGTAATGGTTGCAAGCACCTATTGAAGCTTGTATATGATAACACTGTATTTTATACATTTTGTAATCCTCTCACTAGACTTCTTGAGGTTCAATTAGGCTTAATTAAGTTGATTTTGACACATTTTATGATTTTGAGCTGAATTGGACAATTAAATAAATTACTGCATAAATTAACCTTAATTATCTCTTTAGAAGTGTTTAGTAAACTAGCTATAATTTGACTTTCAAATATCTGATTGATGTGATTTTGGTCTTGTAGGAAAGCTTAGACAATTCCCTACAACTTTGATGTTGAACACTTTTTCAGAATCGGACTCCTTGGAGGTGATATTGGGCTTTGACGTCAAAATAGAGGAGCTGAAATCGGGTCTAAACACTCTGCAGTAATTGGTCCATATCTTGAGTTCTAGGAATGATTTTGGACTGAAACCAAAGCCATTTTAAAGCAAATATTCAGGCCTACAACTTTCATGAAGACCACTTCTCTCAAAAATGAAAAAATGACTAGACACACAGCTGTGCATTTTTTCAATTATTATAATATTAATAAATAAAATAATAATAAATAAAATGTCAGAAACTTAATCGTTAAGTTTTGTTACTGTAGATCACTGTAGCATTACTGTAGCGTCACTGTATATCACTGTAGCATTACTGTAGCTCCACTTCAAATTGCCTATAAATAGGCAATCAAATGAAAGAAAAACGCACAGGAGGGGAAGAGGGATTCTGGAGACGCAGAGGCAGGAAACAGAGGAGGAAGTCCTCCCTCCTCTCCTTAGTTCTTCAATTTTCGTTCTTTTCTTTTTCTTTTTCTTTCTTCTACTCCATGTGTAAATAAGTTTTTCTCTACTTGGGTCAAAGTGTGAAGCTCTTGGTAATAAAATAAGGTTAGATTTATTCCTCTCTTATGCTTTAATGATTTATCTTTTTAGTAATTATTATATGTGTTATATTTTATTTTTGATAATTTAGAAACTACCCTTGTAAGGATGAGTTCTTAATTTATTGTAGACAAAATATTGGCACAGTGAATGCTTTAACCCATTTACAAGTGGTGGTGTTAGAAACTCTCCTTGTAAAGTGGAGATCTTGATTTATTGTAGACAAAATATTGGCACAGTGAATGCTTGATCTCATTTATGAGTGATGATATTAATGATTAAAGGAAACATAATATAAATACGTATATTATTTTAAATGGACTTTTAACATTGTATTTTCCGATTGGAACCTCCATATTGCGAGGATTCTAATTGAGTTATAAAAGGAATTAATCTTACCTTTACTTTATTTACCTAGAGTGGATCTTTTTACCCAAGTAAATAATTTTTACCGTAGTCACAAAATATTTACTTCATCTTAATCTTCAACAATTCCCTGTGGATCGACCTCGGACTCACCGAGAAATTTATTACTTGAGACAACCTGCACTTGGATTTGCAAATGCGACAATTAAAAAGTGTGCATCAAGTTTTTGGCGCCATTGCCGGGGACTTGTTTTGAAGAATAAATTTCTGGTGTAAATATTTTTGTACATAGTAAAAAGTGAATAGCATGTGAATAGTGCGTAAATAGTATGTGAATAGTGTGTGAATAATAACATGAATAGTATGAATAGTAAAATAAAAAAATAATATTTTGTGTGAATAGTATGAATAGGATAAATAGTATGTGAATAGTATAAATAGTAAAAAAGTAAAAAAAATAAAAAATAAAAAAATTTATAATAATATAAAAAAATAATAAAATTAAAAAAAGATGTGTGAATAGTAAAAAAGTAAAAAAAGTAAAAAATAAAAAAAAAGTTTATATATTTAAAAAAAAAAAAATTAAAAAAAACAAAAAAAAGAGAAGGTGGTCACACCCATGACCACCCAAAAAAAAAAAAAAAAAAATTATAAAAAAAGCAAATAAAAAACATAAAGGTCCCACAATAAAAAAAATAATGGGGGACAAGGTTGTCCCCTTTGAAAATTGAAGAAAAAGGTCACACCCGTGACCACCAAAATAAAAAAAAATTAAAATAATAAAAAAATGAAAAAAAATAAAAATGAAAGAAAAATAATAATGGAGTTAATTCTTTCTTTTATTTTTTTGTACAGTGAGAGTAATTCTCCCTTTTATTTTCTGTATATACTAATTTAGTGAGGGAACCTCTCCCTTTTATTTTCTTTGTACATATTAACTCAGTGGGGGTAATTCTTCCTTTTAATTTTTGTAAATATTAACAGTGGGGGAAACTTTCCCTTTTATTTTACGCACTAATAGTGGGGGGGATTCTCTCCCTTTTGTTTTTATTTTTTTTTTTGTCCTTACTAATTAGTGAGGGAAACTCTCCCTTTTATTTTCTGTATATACTAACTCAAATGGGGTAATTCTCTTTTTATTTTCTTGCACATACTAACAGTGGGGGAAACTCTCCCTTTTATTTTTTTGTACATATTAAATTAGTAGGGGTAACTCTCCCTTTTATTTTTTTTTGTACATTCAAATAGTTGGGGAAACTCTCCCTTTTACTTTTCTCGTATTTACTTTTCACATTTTATTTTTTGTATGTTATTTTTTTATTTTATTTGGTGGTTGGTTCATATCACACCTTTGTTATTTTTTTTTTTATTTGGTGGTTGGTTTAATACCACACCTTTATTTTATTTTTATTTTTATTTTTGGTGGTTGGTTTCTACCACACCATTTTTAAGTCTTATTTGGTGGTTGGTTTCTACCACACCATTTTTAATTTTTTTTAGTGGTTGGTTTATTCCACACCTTTATTAATATTTAATGGCAGGTTTATACCGCCTACTTTTTAATATATTTTTTTATCATGGTAGGTTTATACCGCCTACTAGTAAATATATATATTAAAAAAGTCTTGAGAATCTGACTCAAAAAGATCCTATTTGTCAATTTATAAGAAAATTGGATGGGAAGCCTATCCTCGACTCATAGAAGGCGTTTAAGCCGTTACTGGACATAAAACCAGAAGAAGATGTGAGCCACAATCACAACTACATGTATATATTTTCTTGTATAGAATTTAAAAATAAAAAAAAAGCAAGAAGTGGTCCGAAGGAAATGTGGCGTGAAGCAGTAAGAAAAAGAAGCAAGTCAAGACACTCCATTTGTATAAATAATTTCAATCTTTGGTCATACTTTGTTTCTGTTTATATTTGTGTGAGGTTGCTCTTTTCAGTAATTGCGGTAACAGGTACTATCTTCTATCCTTTTCCTTTCTATTTTTTAACATTGAGGACAATGTTGTGTTCTGGTTGGGGGAAGGATAGTTGTGTGACTAGTTGTATAAAAAAATGTATAAAAAAAAATTAGTAAGTGTGTTTCTTTTTGTTGTGTGTAGAGTTGTGTAAAAAAAATGTTTGAAAAAAAAAATTTGAAAGTGTGTTTATGTTTGTTGTGTTTATATGTTTGTCAGTAATTTTCTAACAGTTAAACCAATTAGGGATGGCAGAATAAGGAGTAAATTTTGCTGTGAAGGTAATTTTACTCTTGAGACGCATCTAGATTGGGGTAGATACCTAGTTTGTGTGGAAGTAGCAATTCAGATTCAGGGAAATTTGCATGATTGAGTAAATTGTCTTTTTTCTTAAACATCACATGCTTGGTTATGGATGTTGAAATTTTTGTGAACAGAGAATAATAGATATATGCCTTGTGAGATTTTGAGCCTATAAATGAATGGATTGAACATCTGTACCATTCTCTTCTTTCTTGTGTGTTTTTTTTTTTCACTCATAGAATTGTTACTCTAGAACTTGCTTTGATTCTCTTTTAGGCTATATTTTCACATGCATATATAAACATGATTGAGGCAAATTTTCTTGAATTAACTACTTTGACCAAATAGCTAACCTTACATATTTTCCTTTGCTTAACCCCTTTGAGCTTATTTGACCATTCTTTGTTTCTAACTCATTACGTGCTTTAAATGAAAAACCATGTTCTAACCCTGCCTTAGAGAATAAGATAGCATTAACTTTGTTATTTGATGAGTTCTTGAACAAGTGTGGGGGTGCATGTGTAGATCGGTAAAAAAAAAGAAAAAAGAAAAAAAAAGAGCCGGCCAGCGAATTCTTAGAAATAACAAGAATAGAAGGAGAATGTTCAAGCCTAATAATGAATTCAACCTACCAATTGATCTTTAACGAAACATTAGTCAAATATTGGTCAATGCCCTTTATGAAAAAAAAACAAATAGAGAAAGAATTAAGAAAATCTTGGGAAAGTTAGACTGAATATTCTCAAACATCTTCTCCACTCTAACTGTAACATAATGCTCTTCTATTCTCTTTGGTATTTAACTTGTCTTATCTATATTACTTCTACCTTTACCTTAACCACATAATAACCTTGAATAAAGTCCTCATGATTTGTGTATACATGTTATTTTTGAGTAGCGGAGAAGTAGAAGATAAGCAAGCTTATGTTAGTGCAATTTTCATGGGTTGAATTGAGTGAAATATCTACCTTTTAAACACTTGAGGGATTGAGAGTGAATCTTGTGAAGATCTATCATTCTTGATTCATTCTTTTCAACTGAAGTTTCCTTGTTTGTTGGTTTGAGATGCAAAGAAATGTTACCTCATGACTGTTTTGATCCCTTAATTGTCTAGTTGCTCTTCTTGAGTCATTAAATCCTTTAGAATTTTTAGTTTTTGAGTTTGTTTTGTTTCTCTTTATTCCTTGGTTTTTGTCTTTTGTGTTTTGCCTAGGAGTGCAAAAGTTAAGTGTGGGAAAATTTGATAACACTGTATTTTATACATTTTGTAATCCTCTCACTAGACTTCTTGAGGTTCAATTAGGCTTAATTAAGTTGATTTTGACACATTTTATGATTTTGAGCCGAATTGGACAATTAAATAAATTATTGCATAAATTAACCTTAATTATCTCTTTAGAAGTGTTTAGTAAACTAGCTATAATTTGAGTTTCAAATATCTGATTGATGTGATTTTGGTCTTGTAGGAAATCTTAGATAATTCCCTACAACTTTGATGTTGAACACTTTTTTAGAATCGGACTCCTTGGAGGTGATATTGGGCTTTGAAGTCAAAATAGAGAAGCTGAAATCGGGTCTAAACACTCTGCAGTAATTGGTCCGTATCTTGAGTTCTAGGAATGATCTTGGACTGAAACCAAAGCTATTTTAAAGCAAATATCCAAGCCTACAACTTTCATGAAGACCACTTCTCTCAAAAATGAAAAAATGACTGGACACACGGCTGTGCATTTGCTCAATTATTATAATATTAATAAATAAAAAATAATAAATAAAATGTCAGAAACTTAATCGTTAAGTTTCGTTACTGTAGATTACTGTAGATCACTGTAGCATTACTGTAGCGTCATTGTAGATCACTGTAGCGTTACTATAGCGTTACTGTAGCTCCACTTCAAATTGCCTCTAAACAGGCAATCAAATGAAAGAAAAACGCACAAGAGGGGAGGAGGGATTCTGGAGACGCAGAGGTAGGAAACAGAGGAGGAATTCCTCCTTCCTCTCCTCAGTTCTTCAATTTTCGTTCTTTTCTTTTTCTTTTTCTTTCTTCTACTCCATGTATAAATAAGTTTTTCTCTACTTAAGTCAAAGTGTGAAGCTCTTGGTAATAAAATAAGGTTAGATTTATTCCTCTCTTGTGCTTTAATGATTTATCTTTTTAGTAATTATTATACGTGTTATATTTTGTTTTTGATAATTTAGAAACTACCCTTGTAAAGAGGAGTTCTTGATTTATTGTAGACAAAATATTGGCACAGTGAATACTTTAACCCATTTACAAGTGGTGGTGTTAGAAACTCTCCTTGTAAAGTGGAGATCTTGATTTATTGTAGACAAAATATTGGCACAGTGAATGCTTGATCCTATTTATGAGTGATGATATTATTGATTAAAGGAAACATAATATAAATACGTATATTATTTTAAATGGACTTTTAACGTTGTATTTTCTGATTGGAACCTCCATGTTGCGAGGATTCTAATTGAGTTATAAAAGGAATTAATCTTACCTTTACTTTATTTACCTAGAGTGGATCTTTTTACCCAAGTAAATAATTTTTACCATAGTCACAAAATATTTACTTCATCTTAATCTTCAACAATTCCCTGTGGATCGACCTCGGACTCACCGAGAAATTTATTACTTGAGACAACCTACACTTGGGTTTGCAAATGCGACAATTAAAAAGTGTGCATCAGTATACATAGTGAAAAATCTCGGATTGTTTTCGAGGACTGGACGTAGACCACAAGTGGGTTAGTGGTCGAACCAGGATAAATATCGTGCCTGCTTTTCTCTTCTCAATCTCTTTATTTTACACAATTTTATATTATTACACATTTATTTATTTGCTGTTCTTAAAGTTTTATTCTTCATCTCACAATTTCTTTTCTTTTATTTAATAGCTTAAATATTTGTGTTTATTTTAAGAGCAGTTGTGAAAAGTTTTTAATACCCAATTCACCCCCCCTCTTGGGTAATGGTTGCCATGACTAACAAGTTGTTAAATAAAATAAATAAATAAATAAAAGAGAATAAAGTGTTATTTCTTATGCTCCGTTTTGCACTTGTTCTACATTTTGTTGCTTGAATTTTGAAATTTGCATGATTATGTTTCTCAACTCTTTTTTTCATTATCCTACCCTTTCTTTCTTAACCCATACCCTTGGTCTTACATTACAAACTTTAAAAGACTCTTTTGATCCTTGATTATGTGTTGTTTACATTATTGGAGAGAGAGATGAAGAACAATCCTATGGATGTGGGTTTGATGTACATTTACAGTTTTATAAACCTATCCGGGCTTGTACTTTATGAGTAGATTTAGTCTTTCATTCATGTTTTTATGAAGTCATTTTTGCATGAAAGTTGCATGTGAGAGACGATGTGATAAATGGATTGTGCATGTGTGACACATTGAAATTAGATTGTGAAGCAGTTTTTGAAGATATGCATGATTTTCATTACCTGGTATTGCCATGTTTGAGTCTATGTGTTTTGAGTTTTTATTTGTTTAGTTTTTTTTCTTTGTTTTCTTTTTCTTTTTCTTTTGCTTGAAGACAAGCAGAATCTTAAGTTTGGGGGAGTGATGAACATTCAAAAATTCATATTTTTATAGTTCAAAATCTTGGGTTTTCATCCTCTTTTAATCTCTTTGATTGAGTTTTGTTCTTAAGTTTTATTATGTTTTTAGTATTTTAAATTGTGTTCTTATCACGTATTTTGTGTGTTTTTGATAAGTAATTACACAAGAAAAAGATTGGGCATCTTAAGAAGTAAAAAAAAGAGGAAAAATCCATTTCAGAAAGCGCTGGACACCCAACGCTTGAGTGCGCATTGTGCGCTGAAGAACTCCAATTAGTGTCCTAGTGCTTGAGTGATGGGAAGGTAGTGCTTGAGTGTTGGTCGCGTAGGCTGACACATTATTTTTTATAAATAACTAAGTTTTTCTAAATTGAACACACACTTGGACACACTGGAGCAGTCGTCAAGAGACACAGATCCTAAAGTGGTGTGGGCGCAATTAGGCTTGAAGATTAGGAATTTTCTTTAACCTTTTCACCTTTCTACAATGTAGTTTGTTATATTCTTCCATTTGTGTTCTTCTTCTTCCATGTGTAACTAAATTTTTTTTCATTAGGGAGATGATGGATCTTGTTCTTGGATTATGTAAATTCTCTTATAGGTTTAATCTATGTTTTTATTTCATGATTTATCTGCTTATCTTTTTTCTTAATGTTTTTCTAAACATGATCAATTTGGGAATGATTTTTGGGTTGATGTATGATTTGGAAAAATTTGCGTGAACCTAGAACATGTGATAAACACCACAATTTCTGCAATCGCTAGGAATAGACGTTGTGGGTTGTGTGGTCTTTTTTTTAATTCCCTCGTTTAAGATAATGCCTTTTTATTTAGGTTAGACTAAGGGATTAGTTAATTCTAAATAGTGTAAAGTGATTAATATACCAAGGGATTGTGTATCAATTAATTTTCGAAATTGACCATAAATCATTGAAATAGAACATAGGTAAACTAATATATGAATGTGCATTTAAAGAGTTCAAGTGAAATCAGAACCCTAATATTTAATACCATTATTTTTCACCCCTTTGATTTATTGTTTTGCTTACTTATTTTATTTCTTTTAATAATATTTATTTTGAATTTTCTTTTTAATTGAATTTGCAACAATTCTCTTTCTTCGTTAGCTTAAATAATGTCACTTTTAGCGAATTTAGTAATTAATAACTTAATCCTCATGAGTCGATACTCTTATTCACTTTTTATTACTTTTTTGATTCGATACACTTGCTGATATCACAACACTGCCCTTAGTGCCTTTAAGGCTAGGGCTTTGCCTCCCAAGTGGTGTCCACAACTCCCCTCGTGAACCTTAGCTAGTACGTATTGTGCTTCCTTTAGCGTGAGACAGTTAAGGAGAAGTGAGGAAAACCCATATCGATATAATTGCCCATTATAAATGGTGTATCTGATTGCTGTCTTTATTAGCTTGAAGGCTTCTTTTGGATTAGAAAGCGTGGCTCCGAATTGTAAATACTCCATGATTGGGGTCATCCAAGTGCGCTCTTCCCCTTCCACTTAGAAAATGGCGAAATCTATGATGGAAGGTTGAGAGAGGGTCTCATGTTATGCTTCTGAAGTTGTGTAAACACTTCATCAAGGTCCACTATATGTGATCCACCTTGTGGGGTCTTTACTATCATGTCATCGATGTAACCTTGAGCATATTCCCCACTTGGTCTTCAAAAATTTTGTTCATCTTTCTCTGGTAGGTGGCTCCTACATTTTTCAAACTGAAAGGCATAACCCTATAGCAGTAGCTCCCCCTATCAGTGATGAAAACGGTCTTATCTTCGTCTTCGAGGTACATTGGGATCTGGTTATACCCGAAGTATGCATCCATAAATGATAGCAATTGGAAACTTGAGGAATTATCCACCACTTTATCCACATTAGGAAGTGGGTATGGATCTTTAGGGTAGGCTTTGTTTAAGTCTATATAATCGATGCACATTCTCCACTTCCTATGTGACTTCTTCAATAGGACCACATTAGATAGCCATGTGGTATACGATACTTCCCTAATGAAGCTAGCACTAAGCAACTCCTTCATCTGTTCTTGAATAATATGTTGCCATTCTAGGCCAACTTTTCTTTTCTTCAGGGAGATCGGCCTTACATCTTACCTGATAGACAGGCAATGACAGATGAAGGCAGGGTCAAGCCCAGACATATCAGACAATGTCTAAGCAAAGAGTTCTTTGTTTTTAAGTAGGTGCCTCTCTTCTTCTTTCAGGTTTACTCCAATCTTGGTAACCTGATCTGGCTTGGCACCGAGTTGGACAAGCTGTAATTCACCCTCCGGCTGGGGTCTAGTACCTCAGATTTCCTCTCGAACATCCAACTTGATCATAAGGATGTTAACCTGATCTAGGAGCAGGCTAGACGTAGCAGCTTTTGTCTTCTTGGGAACCCTGCAAATTATAAGGCTCTAGTTATAGCATTTTTGGGCCGCAATTTAGTCCATTTTTACTGTGACAACTTCGTCATTCTTATTGGGGAACTTTATAACTAGGTGGGTAGTGGATACCATGGCACTAGTTGCATTTAAGGCAAGGCGACCCAAGATGATGTTGTAAGCCTAGGGGCAATCCACGACCAAAAATCTAACATTTACTATCCTGAAGGGTTTAGAGGACCCCAGGGTTAAGTGGGTCTCATAATATCCTATCGGGGTGATCTTCTCACCAGTGAACCCTAAAAGTTCCCCACGTAGGGAGTTAGCTCTGTACGTGGAAGTTCTAACTTCTGATAGAGGTCCATGAACATGATGTCTGCCGAACTCCCTTGGTCCATGAAGATACGCCAGACTTCAATATTGAAAATTATTCCCGGGATAACCAGTAGGTCACCATGATCCAGGATAATTTTGCCATAGTTCTCATTTAAAAAAATGATGGAGGGTGTCTTCCTTTCTTCAGTCCGTGACTTAGACTCGGAGTGGGAGACACTCAACACTACCACCTTGAAGGTTTTCTTCCAAGGGCCATTAGATGAATCACAACCAACAAACCTGCCTGGAATAGTATTAATGGTTCTATTTGTAACATTCTCTTTTTAGCAGGCTAGACTTGTATATGGTCATAAGGTGTCATAATACTTGTTTAACCTGTCTGTTAATTGTCAAGACGTTTTGAGTTAATTTAGGCACTTTGCCACAACACAGAATATGCAAATTGGCTATTTTGACTCAGGAAAATAGCATAAATGCTAAATCAAAGGAAATAAATAAGGAAAATTTTATTAATAGGTCGCAAATGGGTGAAGGAGGATGTGGTTAAATTTTGAGAATAAACGGAGTCAGTTTTGTATTTTTAAGAACACTGTAGAGGTGTTTTAATACCGGATTGAGAAATAACAGATATGAAAAATTATGAAAATGATGAGACAAGAATTTAGATAAATCTTAAGGTTTATTCTATAGTTTTTGGAAGTTAAAAAACTTGATTTAGTAAAATCGAAGTGTTCTTAACAGATACAAAGTTTGGCAAAATAACCATTTTGCCCTTGAACTCATCTTTCAAAAAATGAGATATTTCTCATCCTTCCTTACCTCTCTCTCATGCATCTTCAACGGAACAAAAGAAAGAGAAAAGAAAATAAAGAAAAGAAAGAAGAGAAGAGGGGAGTAGACGGGGGCAGAAATGGAGAACAAGAAAGAAGGAAGAAGGAAGAACAAGTAAGAACCAAAGAGGAAAATAAAGCATGAAAAAATATAGAGCCATAGGAACCAAGGTAGGGGAAAACATTTTCTTTTATTCACTTTCCATTTCCTTCTTGTTTTGGTTATTGTTTTAAGCAAGAAAAAGAAAAGGGTTTTTCCATATTAAATCTGATTTTTATACTTGATTCTCGTTCCTTTAAACTTGATAATGGTTTGATCTTGGTTTTTTTAAAGTAAGGAAATAAGATTTGTGATGTTAGTTTTCCATGGTTTTTGAGGTTGAAAAAGGGGTATTAAACCCTCTTTTGATTAGTAATTTTGAATGAAGTCTTTGATGCTTGAACATGATAACTTTGATGATTTATTAATGATTGTTGGACTGGTTTCTGGTTTGATTTGGAAAAAGGATGGATTTTTGGCTGAAAACCAGGAAAATTTAGTATTGTCAGGTGTCTCATGCTACGGCTCCATGTTTTCACGCTATGGCGCCTAGAGTGAAATTCGTGAATTTTGTTCATAGAGAATAACACGGGGTAGGCCGTGTCAAATTACACGACTGTGTCAAATGACATGGCTGTGTCTCCCTCTGTGATGAGAATAAGCTTTTGTAGTCTTCATGAAAGTTGTGGCTCTTTCTCTTAGCTTTCTAGAGCCACCAAAATCACCTCATTTCGACATCTGTAACTCAAGTTATGCTCATTTTACTGAGCCAAGGTCAAATATTGAGATTGAGCAGGATGTGTTTTTGGTTAGAAAATGCATGTTTTGACATTCTATAAGGCTAGGAGCCTTAGAGAGACCTTAGATAACCCTATTGAGGTGGAGTATCAATAGGTAATATGTTGGACTGAGGACATGAATTTCTCTAAGTGTTAAAATACTTCTATAGATATTTGATAAAATATATGATAAAATGATGTTTGATTGCATGATATATTTACAACAAGTGAGATTGATTGATAATATTGAATTATATGTGATTAGTTGATGAAATTGAACACCCATGATGAGAATGATTGAACTATGCATTATGTTGCATGATGAATTGATGAAATGGTTTTCTCTCATGGGTATCCACTTTGTGGAGCTAGGCCGAGTTGGATTTTGGATGTACTTGTACTAGGATAAGTCTTGGTTAATGATAAGAGAATATTTGATCTTCTCTATACCAGAGTAATTGAGGTTAAGGAAGAACTGCCTCTTTACCTGAGCTTCTCTAGTCATTAAGTGGTTGAAGATGAGTGTTTCCCTCATTACTCGGGGTAATCCTATATCCTGGATAGTTTGAGTAACGTACCTCTCATTCTTGATCGATGATTAATATTGTGAGATAACTTACCTTCTCCTTATCATGATAAATTAAAGTCTAACCCTAGTTTTGATATTGAGGAGACGTAATTCCTGTAAGCTAGACATGGGAGGACTGGACCTAGTTACCCGGAGTATTTCTGTGTGGTGACGTACGGCCACGAAGAGGTTGATATGCACTAATCTAAAAGTAGACTACTACCAAGTAAATGATTTTGTAATGCTAGCATGAATAAAATATGAACCTAATGATTTAAGATATGATGAGATTTCTATCATGATATATATTGAGATTGGAAAAGTGATTATGTTTTGATGACATGGATTCCAATTTAATGACTTTGGACTTGAAGTGATTTTTGACGATTACGATTAATTTTCATAATGATAAATGGACTATCTATTTTGGGAGAGGAAGGACTTAGTTTGGCCTTTAACCACCTTCTTAGAATAATAATAAAAGCTTTGAATGAATGAGATTTTTCCCTGAAATAGTTGAAATTATTGTGATGACACAGTTTTAAACAAATTACTGAAAATTATGATTCTCATCCCCACTATTCTCTATGGTTTCCGTGATAATTCCAGGTGGCCGAGCAGATCAGCAAGCGTATGGAGTTTACTTGAAGGATTAGTTAGGATGTTCTTAGTTAGGTATTTACCAACTAGTCCTAGTAATTTTTTTTATCCGATAATATTTGAATATAATCAGCGGCGATGTATACTTTTATATTATTCATTTCATTATGTATGTAAATTATGCTTGCGCTAAGGCTCATATTTTTTTATATTATTAAATTATTTATTTTATAACTTTGTGGATATTCATAAGTAATGTATCAAATTCTAATTACTGATGCGTAAACCGGATACGTCATTAGTGTTAGTCTTTGGGAAGTTATAAAAATGGTATCAGAGCAGTTCATTCTATTGAGCCAGGATATGGACTAGCTTTGCTTTGTTGTGCATTTGTCTTATCATGACGATAAGATGTATAGGTAGAATTGCATAACAAGCTTAAGTTTGTATGTTATGGTTAACTGTCACCCTGTCTCATAATGTTGAGTTTGGCCAACTCAATATATAATGTGCGGTGTGTACAGAAGACTGTGACATTGACTAGGCATACGTGAAAGGGCAGGACAACTGCCGACGAAATGATAAGAGATGTTTAGAAAGCTAGTAGCTTTTAAGCAAGAGTAAGGAGAAACGTCTGCGATTACGAAGGAAAGAGAATGTGACTACCATCAAGAAGTTGGAAAGAATGGAAAATAATCCATATCCGCAGTGAGAATATATGAACAGTCATGAATGGAAGCTGGAACTTTTTTGACCTTTTAAGGTCTAGAAGAATTTACTTGTCTCTTACATGGAAAAAGATTTTGTTGAGTTAGTGTGCACAGACGAGCAATGAGTATTCCTCACTTTTTTATTTGTTGAAGAGGAGATAAAATCTTGGTGTATTGAAGTTAAAAGACTTCTGGGGTTTACTAGAACTTACAGTGTATAGTGGGGTATTTAGAATTACTTTCCTAGATATATATGTGTATACATATATTTTTTTCCAAGTGTATGAGAAGGCAAAAGAGTTGGAACTTACGGAACGTGAGCAAGGAAGTTTGACGATAGGTCAATACGTGGTTAAGTCTGAGGAAGGAGAAGTAGGAGGAATAAAATAAATAATACAACCAACATTTGACTAATGTTTGTTGAAGATCAATGCTAAGCTTAGTGGGATAAGTTTGTTGTTAGACCTGAATATTCTCTTTCTCTTCCTGTTGTTCCCGAAGTTTTCACCCTTATTCTAGGCATGGATGCATCACATGGTTCACCAGGATAGTTTGATACTCATTCAATTATAACATGGTTAACTCTAGACTGTGGCTTCAGATATGTTAATTAGAAAGACCGAGAAGTGGTTGGATGATACCAAGAGATTAGTAGAAGTAGTAGAAGCTTAAATTACTTGGAAAACGATTAAGGTTGATTTTAAGGGTCACAACTTAGGATGAATGATTTGATAAACTAAATAAGAGAGAACGGTAGTGTTCTCCAAGAATGACTAAAGTGGTTAGAGTACTATCAAAATGGAGTTGAGAGAGAATATTTTAAAGACAGTCGTGAGCATAGAGCACTTGCAATCCTTATGGACTAGATGAACAAATTTTCTAAACTATAACTAGTTAGAATGGTTATGGTCTTTGTAGATGATAATTTCATCTATTTAAAGACACCTAAAGAGTACGAAGATCACCTCAAGGAGAAACTAGAAATTTTGAAAGATAAGCAATTGTATGATAGCATGGTACAAATGTTAGCAGACGTAATTTCTATAAAAAAAAAGAGGTTTTCATCAACCCAAGTAAGAATAAACACGAGAACTGAAAGGGGTAGTGTTTCTAAATAAACTCAAGAGTACAAAAACAATTTCCAAGGATGGAAAAGAGATTGACTTCCATATTGGTTTTAATGGTTCCAAATCCTCAAGGAAACTTTGAGATATACTTTGATGCCTCAAGAAAAGAGGTAGGATGCATGTGATGCTAGATGGACGGGTAGTTGCTTACACCTATAGGCGATTGAGACCGCATGAGGACAACTATCCAACCTATAGTCTAAGATTGACAATTGTGGTGTTTGCCTTGAAGGATTGGAGACACTAAGTGTATGGAGTTAAATTTGAGGTATTTAATGACCATAAAAGTTTGAAACACTGATTGACCAGAAATGGTTAAGTATGAGACAGAGATGATAGATCAAGTTCCTAAAAGAATATGATTTTGAGTTAGAGTATCTTCTGAGTAAGGCCAACAAAGTAATAGTTGCACCAAGCAGAAGCAGTTTTTACAATCCTCTACTCTATGGGATATGAGAGATTGAAAACCATATTTGAATTTTGATGTAGGGTTAAACAAGGAGTACAGGAACTCATGTGGAGGATTCATGGAATGTCAAGGTAAAATAGATGTATATAGAATTAAGATTGCTAGATGATCTTATGGTAACCGAAACCTCTGCGCACCTATAGAGTATGAAGCAAGTGAAAGCTCATCAAGTCAAAGGATTCAATATCTCTTTATTAGGGATCTCGCAGTGAGTATCCCTAGGGTTGCATTTTGGTTCATGTTTCGAGAGTTGGGAAGATATTTATGATTGTTAGTGTCATGCAAAGTTTTCTCAGAAAGCATCATAATGTTAGACCTTTAGAGGTGCTTCCCAAAGGAATACTATAGACGTGGGAAAGGTTTCAAATGTGGCAAGATAAGGACACATCCCTCTATGGCTCTTAATTTGTGAAAGGGAACGACTATTGAATCATGAATAGGGTTCTCATAGGCCACATGTATATCACTATTATGTCTCTTCAAATAGGAGCTTAAGATCCAATGACCCTATTTTACATAATATATGAATATAACTATATCAATCTGTAGGTGGTGTCAATGTTTTAATTGTCAGATTTACTGAGGAAAGGAATGTAAAGAATTTTAGAACCAACGTTCAAGAAGCTGATATTCCCTATAGGAAGTTTGGATTTTGTGAAATGGTTTGTTAAAATGAAATCATGTTCTTTTGCAGATAAAAGGGCATCTTACATTTTGTCAAATGAGACAATGTTTGAAGTTAGAACTTTGATCATGCATGTTTACACATTAGCTAATGTGGACAAGTATATGGCTAGGTTTTCCTTCCCTTTATGTCAAGACCTCAAGACTCAAAGAGATTTGGTAATGATAAGGATTTATCCTATTGGAGATGTATACCACCAGAATGAAATTGTAACATTGTACATGATAAGGAGAAACCACGTATTCACACTGATAGAATTGGGTCTATATTAAAGGATTTGGCAATGTTTTACTTTTGCGATGTGTCGAAAGGAAGGGATTCAAAGAATAAATAAACAAAGTAATGAAATTCTAAATTTGGTTGAACTTTTAAGATGAGGGGTAAAACAGAGAAATTGTGAAGAAGTTCAAAAAGATTATTAGGAGTTGCACATACTTGTGTAACGTAGGAGGTATTCAAAGAGACTTTCTCATATAAGTGTTTTCTAAGGAATGTACAAGATGATAAAGGGGTAGAGTATATCTGGAACTAAAACGAGAAGGCATGTCTACTATATAATATGAAGTGAAGTGAAAAAAAAATCAAAAGAATTTTTTGGATCTATGGAGATTGGGGGCTTTTCCCATTTTAGTTAAGTGTAAAGTCATGGAGACTCCTCAATCGAATTTCACATTGAGCAAATCATCACGAATCCTGAAAAGAGGAAAAGAATAGACGATAGGAATGAAAGATGTGATTTTACAACTAGTGATTCATAAATTAGAAATGAATAAGAATTAAATGGAAGCTAAGGAGCCTAATTGCTCTAAGTATGGAAGGAGACGACATGGTGACAAACTTTCTTAGGTATGCTATGTAAATGATTAATCAGGACACCATGTCAGTAAGTGTCAACAAAAGTAGAACGTAATACCCAATCCTCGACTACCAACTCCAAGTAGGGTATATACTTTAAAAATACAAGAGGAAGCTCAAACTTCTGACTTTTTATAAGGTAACTCTTGTTAAGATGAAAGAATATGAACATCTGAGTCGGAATAAAAGTTAGAGTGGATAAGATGAATACAATTAAGGATAGATGTTGAAGGTTTCCAAATTTTAGTATGAGAGGCTAAATTTTGGGGACAAAATTTCTAAAAGAATGGGAGAATTGTAACATTCTCTTTTCAGTAAGGTAGACTTGTATATAGTCATAAGGTGCCATAATACTTGTTTAACCGATTTGTTAATTGTCGAGATGTTTTGAGTTAATTTAGGCATTTTGCCGTAACACAGAACGTGCAAAATGGCTATTTTGACTCAGAAAAATAGCATAAATTCTAAATCAAAGGAAATAAATAAGAAAAAATTTATTAATAGGTTGTAGATGGGTGAAGGAGGATGTGGTTAAATTTTGAAGACAAACGGAGTCAATTTGGTATTTTTAAGGACATTGTAGAGGTGTTTTAATACCGGATTGAGAAATAACAGATATGAAAAATTATGAAAATGATGAGACAAGAATTTAGATAAATCTTAAGGTTTATTCTATAGTTCTTGGAAGTTAAGAAACTTGATTTAGTAAAATTGAAGTGTTCTTAACAGATACGAAGTTTGGCAAAATGACCATTTTGCCCTTGAACTCATCTTTCAAAAGATGAGATATTTCTCATCCTTCATTATCTCTCTCTCACGCATCTTCAACAAAACAAAAGAAAGAGAAAAGAAAACAAAGAAAAGAAAGAAGAGAAAAGGGGAGGAGACAGAGGCAGAAAAGGAGAAAAGGAAAGAAGGAAGAAGGAAGAACAAGTAAGAACCAAAGAGGAAAATAAAGCATGGAAAAACATGGAGCCATAGGAACCAAGGTAGGGGAAAACATTTTCTTTTACTCACTTTCCATTTCTTTCTTGTTTTGGTTGCTATTTTAAGAAAGAAAAAGGAAAGAGTTTTTCTATATTAAATCTGATTTTTATGCTTGATTCTCGTTCCTTTAAGCTTGATAATGGTTTGATCTTGGTTTTTAAAGTAAGGAAATGAGATTTGTGATGTTAGTTTTCCATGGTTTTTGAGGTTGAAAAAGGGGTATTAAACCCTCTTTTGATTAGTAATTTTGAATGAAGACTTTGATACTTGAACATGATAACTTTGATGATTTATTGATGATTATTGGACTAGGTTTCTGGTTTGATTTGGAAAAATGATGGATTTTTGGCTGAAAACTAGGAAAATCTGGTGCTGTCACGCGTTTCTCACCATGACTCCATGTCTTCACGCCGCGGTGCCCAGAGTGAAATTCGTGAATTTTGTTCACAAAGAAGAACACGGGGTAGGCCATGTCAAATTACATGGCTGTGTCAAATGACATGGTCGTCTATCCCCCTGTGATGAGAATGAGCTCTTGTGGTCTTCATGAAAGTTGTATCTCTTTCTCTTATCTTTCCAATACCACCAAAATCATCTCATTTCGACATCCGTAGCTCAAGTTATGCTCATTTTACTGAGCAAAAGTCAAATATTGAGATTGAGCATGATGCATTTTTGGTTAGGAAATGCATGTTTTGGCATTCTATAAGGCTAGGAGCCTTAGAGAGACCTTAGATAACCCTATTGAGGTGGAGCATCAAGGGGTAATATGTTGGATTGAGGACATGAATTTCCCTAAGTGTTAAAATACTTCTATAGGTATTTGATGAAATATGTGATAAAATGATGCTTGATTGCATGATATATTTACAACAAGTGAGATTGATAAATAATATTGAATTATATGTGATTGGTTGATGAAATTGAACACCCATGATGAGAATGATGGAACTATGCATTATGTTGCATGATGAAATGGTTTTCTCTCATGGGTATCCACTTTGTAGAACTAGGCCGAGTTGGATTTTTTAGATGTACTTGTACTAGGATGAGTCTTGGTTAATGGTAAAAGAATATGTGATCTTCTCTATACCAGAGTAATTGAATTAAGGAAGAACCTTCCTCTTTACTTGAGCTTCCCTAGTCATTAAGTGGTTGAGGATGAGTGTTTCCCTCACTACTTGGGGTAATCCTATATCCTAGATAGTTTGAGTAATGTACCTCTCATTCTTGACTGATGATTGATATCGTGAGATAACGTACCTTCTCTTATCATGATGGATTAAAGTCTAACCCTAACTTTGATATTGAGGAGACGTACTTCCTCTAAGATAGACATGGGAGGACTGGGCCTAGTTACCCAGAGTAGTTCTGTGTGGTGACGTACGGCCACGAAGAGGTTAATATGCACTAACCTAAAAGCAGACTACTACTAAGTATATGATTTTGTAATGCTAGCATGAACAAAATATGAACCTAATGATTTGAGATATGATGAGATTTCTATCATTATATATATTGAGATTAGAAACGTGATTATGTTTTGATGACATGGATTCCAATTTAATGACTTTGGACTTGATGTGATTTTTTACGATTACGACTGATTTTTATAATAATAAATGGACTATCTATTTCAGGAAGAGGAAGGACTTGGTTTGGTCTTTAACCACCTTCTTAGAATAATAATAAATGTTTTGAATGACAATGAGGTTTTTCCCCGAAATAGCTAGAATTATTGTGATGACACAGTTTTAAACAAACTACTGAGAATTTTGATTCTCACCCCCACTATTCTCTATGGTTTCCGTGATAATTCCAGGTGGCCGAGCAGATCAGCAAGCGGATGGAGTTTACTTGAATGATTAGTTAGGATGTTCTTAGTTAGGTATTGACCAACTAGTCCTAGTAATTTTCTTTATTCAATAATATTTGAATATAATCAGCGGCGATATATACTTTGTATATTATTCCTTTCATTATGTATGTAAATTATGCTTCTGCTAAGGCTCTATTATTTTTTTATAATATTAAACTATTTATTTTATAATTTTGTGGATATTCATACGTAATGTATCAAATTCTAATTACTGATGCGTAAATCGGATACGTCATTAGTGTTAGTCTTTGGGACGTTACACTATTGGGCTAAGTATGGTGGTTGTCATTATCATCAAGTGGAGCGTCCCTATTCCTATCTTGTTGGTCATTTGTATCATGGCGAGGTGGATGTCGGGATCTTCTCCTGGGGCTCCTGGTTCTTCCCTAGTGTAGATATGGGCTTCATCGAGGGTTGTGTCTCGTTTTTCTTCGCCTTCTGCGAAATACATCATCTTGGACTCGGCTGATGTATTATTGCATGCATCTTTCCCTGATTAAGAATTCAATTGCATCGCATATTTGATAGCAATCCTCAGTTTCATGGCCATAGCTTTTGTGCCATGTACGATGTTTAGGGCGATCTTTCTGTTTATGCTTCTCTATTAAGGGTGGCTTCTTGATGTCCTGAAGCTTCGTCTGTAACACTTCCCTCAAGATTGTCTCATGTGGGGTGTTTAGAGGAGTGTAATTGGAGTACTTGCCCCAGGGTGGACTATCTTTGGGGTTCCGGTATCTTAAGGAGTTGTGGTTGGCTTTCTGGTGAGAAGACTCACCTTTCTCCCATCTCCTCTGGTCCTCGGTTGCTTCCTCAAGGTTTCATACTTTTGGGACCATAACCAAAATTCTTGCATGTTCTTCAGCTTTTTCTTTGCCAAAGGCGGAAAGAACTCAGAACCGGCTCAAAGACCACTTCTGGCATAATGGAGGGTAATTTTGTCATCAAAATTCTCCACGTTAGTACATGTCACGCTAAACCTTCTAACATAGTCGTGAAGGGGTTCTTCGCGCCCTTAGCGAATCTTAGATAAAGATTCAATAGACTCAAGTTGTTCCTTGCTAGTAGTGTACTACAGTAGAAAACATTGTCTAAGATCTGACCAGTTAGTGATAAATCCTCGTGGCAAGGTAACAAACTATCTGAGGGCTCCCTTCTTCAAGGAAAGGGGAAAAGCATAGCATAGTAACTGTGTGGGTCCCCCTTGGAAGCACATAGATTGGACATAAGCGTCTATATGTTCTTGGAGGTCCAAAGTCCCATTATAAAGCTCCACATCGGCTGAAAATTTGAAATTTCTTGGGACTCAGTACTCCAAGAGTTTAGCAGAGAAAGGTTGTTCTTGAACGCCATGGTCTGGGTTGTTATTGGCAACATTGGACATGGTGGCATCAGCGTATAGTTTCCTCCTATTATTATCCGCATTCTACCTTCCATTCTGACATTATGATCTGGGATGACCTTGCGCAAATCGTCCCAAATCCTCCAATATGTAGTATTGTTCTTCCAACATTGTCATATGTTGTTACACCATATCTTGGAATTGGTGTCTGGATATATAGGATCGATTCGTGTGTTTTGGGCAAGATACACGATCATCAGCTTCATCATTCGTGAGTCTAAGGCGCTGATGCACCAGAATTCTAATCCATGAATGCTAGAGTTGGCTTCTTGCACAGGGATTCCAAATCTATCCCTCACAGAAATCCTGTGCGATGGGTGGGGGCTTTTCGTCAAAAAGCGAGGTTTCATGCCCATCGCGTAGCTACTCCGCATTGGGTGCTTGGTTTATCACAGCGGAGGTTTCAGCAACTAGTGGTGGAACAGGGTGGGGAGGACGCTGCGTTGCTGGTCCTCGCCTTTGATCAGCCGAGGTTTGTGCAGCGTATCTTATCGAATTTTGTCTTGTGTTCACCATGACTGAGTGAGAATAGAAGTTTAACGTTCCCATAGATGGCGCCAATGTTTTGAAGTGGATTCAGAGGTGTACCTGAGACAGGCACGTCACGGTGGTTTCTTACTTGTGCAGCAGCAGCAGAGCTTGTTGAGACGGGGGGTTGGTACCTGCAAAAGGACTTCAACGCTCAAGTCAGGCTGTACACAAGTAGGCCTATACGATGAGTGATAAGTTACTTGAGAAGACGAATGAGTGATACGTTCCTGTAATAAAGAGATGTGTTCCCGTAATAGAAGCAGGAAGAGATATGTTCCTTGTTTAGTTGCAGAGGATCCCTATAAGATCGAAATATAGATATTGTCATTATGGGTAGTTAGAGGCAATTATGGGGGTTATTATTCTAAAGATCATGCTTGGCAATAAAAAATATTCTTAGGATTTATCCTTTATGCAGATCTCGCGATAAAGCTATTGTTACCCAGTGCCATAATCTGACATACATACATCCGAGATCCCATTCGCATGTCTTAAGCGAATTCCTACTAAAGGCATTTACGACGAACCTCGACGTACAACGTGTCGAGTCGATTCATGAGACATGATCCAGGATTACAATTCAAAACAATAACTATAAAAATAATTAATAGAAGTCGATGATAACACCTATTTGTTTGATATTAGTATGAACTATTTTAATGTAATTTAATCAATTATGATTTTAGAGATATTTTTTATTCAAAAAAGATTAATTTTTTCTCCATATAAATGAATGTTAATATAATATGGGTACCATCCTTGTTTATAATATTCGACAAGGCGACAACCATTGCCACGCAAGAGCACACGTCACGGCAGTTCCAAAACCAAAATGAATAAATGATGATATTGAACCTTACCTGCCTCCCGCCATTTGCCAATGTTTCTTTCTTTATTCATTTTCCTTCTTGTTTAACGCTATAGATTCTGCCAAGGTGTCCCCTAGCTATAGTATTTGTAATAATATATCCTCAAGTACTAACAAAAAAGAAAAGATGTGTCCAGACAACAACACCAAACCCACATATGACACATCCTATAAAACTCTCCCATTCTATTGCTGCCATTGATTTCGTTTCTTAACAAATAAACCTTTATCCATGGGAGAGGTAGATCCAGTTTTCATTCAGGCTCCAGAACACAGACCCAAGCTCTCTGTAACCGAAGACCAAGGCATCCCTCTGATAGACCTCTCCTCTTTATCAAAGGATTTCATCACAGACCCTTCTGCCATTGAAGGCCTTGTGAGAGAAATAGGCAGTGCGCTCAAGGAGTGGGGCTTCTTTCAGGTGATCAATCATGGAGCTCCTCTTGATCGTAGGCAGAGGATTGAAGTTGTTGCAAGGGAGTTCTTTGCTCAGAGCTCGGAGGAGAAGAAGAAGGTCAGGAGGGATGCTGTGAAGGTGCAGGGATATAATGACACAGAGCACACCAAGAACGTTAGGGACTGGAAGGAGGTGTTTGAGTTTACTGTGGACGAACCTACCTTGGTCCCAGCTTCACTTGACCCTGATGATAAGGAGGTCATTCAGTGGAATAATCAGTGGCCTGAGTATCCACCGGAGTTGAGGTAATTCAAATATATTGATTGGCATCTGCCATTTGTTGATTAAAGAGGAAAATTTCCATGATTATCTTGTATGATATTCTACAAAAAAAAAATTGAAATGTCTTAAAAATTAATGGCAGAGAAGCATAATTGAGTTGTCTTTCTTTATGTAAAATATTATAACAGTACCATTACTCGTATCGAACATCAGGTTGATCAATATATGGGAATTTTTTTTTTTTGGGACGGGGTAACAAATTAATTTTAAAATTCTTATTATTAATAGTGTATATATATCTTTTCATATTTTTTTTAATATTTATATTTTTTATTATTTTCTCTTATTAAATTTGATGCATTTAAAAAAATATTAACAGTATATGTACTCTTAAAAGGGATATATGATTATCCGTAAAAAAAGGGGGGCCAAGGCCCAATAGATGGGAACTTTGTTGTTTTTTATGCAAAATTTGTAAAATAAAAATGAGATGTTCAGATGCATGTGAAATGTTTGCAGGTATTAATATTGTCAACAAAGTAAAGTTATCACAAGAAGGAAACACCACATAGATGTCCTTTATAATTAAAACTGAAAATCATAAGGTTATGTTTGAATGCTTGGAAGGGAAGGGAAGAAATTAAAGAACAAAGGAAGAGAAAGGAAGGAAACTCGGAAAGAGAATTAGAGGTTAGGCCATTCTTCTTTTAGCTAGTGAATCTTTAGGAGATTGTTTGGATGTTTGGTAGGGAAGGGAAATGCTAAAATCAAAGGAGAAAGGGAGGGGAAAAGGGAGCTTAGGGAAAGAGATCATAGCCGGTTAAGCAATTATTTTCCTTCCTTTTCTTTTTCTTTCTTCTTTCTTCTTTCTGTTTTTTCTGTATACAAAACCAAATAAAAAAGTCAAATAGAAGTTTAGTACAGTTATCCAATCGCACCACTCTGGAGATTCCAACAACGGACATTGCACGTGGGTCTAATAAGCCGTTGCATGAAAAAGAAGTCATTCCCACAAAAGGGTTGGTGGTTCCACATATACTTCATACTGCTGTTCAATCGTCATTGCATTCTTTGCCAGCAGGTCAGAACAGTTCGGCTATATATATATATATATATGTGGGCTTTTGTACTTAATCAGTGAGAGTGAGGACATTTCTTCACTTTTCAGCATAACAGAAAAAAAGGGATATCTCTTTTTCTCCTGAACTCACTTGGCAATAACTGTAGCCATTGCCCATTTTTCTTTTTATGCTGAAATGTGAAGATGTCCTTACTGATTAAGCTCAAAATCCCATATATATATATATATATAACGTTTAATATAAGGTGTTCTGAATAAGAGTTCACAGAGTTACCTGAGTAGGTGGTTAAAGGTGAAAATTTCTGTGATACGACAGTAGCAACGATGGTGCAAAGAGGTGAGTACCTGTAAAAGATACTCCGACACTCAAGTTAGACCATGCACAAGGATGGTAATTTGTAGGATTGGATTGGATGCATACATTTGAGACCTTACAGGGTATTAATAGGAGCATCTTCAATGTTAAGAATCGTAATTCAATCTAATTTAAATATTATTATTTAGGATTAGAAATTAGAATCTACGAGATTGTTATATCTTATAACTAACTTTTCTATTTATGTGGGATATAATTAGTGTTCATATCTATGATGAATTTTGTGAGAGATTTGTTTCTTATAAATAAGTAGATGTACTCATCTAATAGCGCATATAAATAACTAGATATTATTCTAGTGGGCAGTGTTGTTCTTGAATCGCTAACCTAAAACTTGAATCAGAACAGTTGTCCCTAGCTTATTGCTTAGGTGTGACAGTTAAGTGTCAAGATATCAGAGTTAAACAGGAGCACACAGCACGCATAGGATAAAGGAATCTAAGTCATGTAAAAAAATGTCGGATTTCATGATGTTTTTTCCCAAGGGCCGAGGCCTGAGATGTGTCATAGTATGCCCCCGGTGTTAATGAGTAAGGTCGGTATCTGAAATGGATCACTATGCTTAAATCATCATACCGTTGTCTGGGATACGTAGTGGGTTGCCCCTATACAGGTTTATGGGGTCCATCCAATTGAATGTAATTTAGTTTGAAACTGAGATCCATGTTATGGTCTTACCATGATGTGTTGTTGTAAGCTCGTGATCCAGCTTAGGTGTCCTCTTGAAATGTCACGCGTTGTTTCAATTCTGAACATTCTGAGCATTGTCCTTTCAACCGCTCTTGTTCAGAAATAATACGCCACGTGGTTGAAGAACAATGGAAATCGCCGTTTGGGATTCGTAACGTCATAATTAGCCTTTTTCAAATTTCAAAACGAAGGCGTCATGATTAGCATTTTCAAGTTTCAAAGTAGTTGAAGAGACATATTTGCCCTCATTCATGATAATGGTTGGGGAAGTTTTCATTGCTTATAAATAGGAGTGGGGATTTTTCCTTCCCACTTTTCACCTTCTCTCGCATTTCTGTCTTTCTCCTCTAGTGAACCAGGCGATTTCTGACGAGTTCCTGCAGTATTTGTTGGTGGTTTCTAGCCCTTTCCACCATTTAAACTCAAGGTATTCTCCTTCTTTACCATTTTTTTTTCATTCTCAAAACAGCATCTAGTGAGGAAAAAATGTCAGGGAGTGAGAAGACATTACAAAATAGTGGTCTATCAGTGGAGATTCTAAGTTCTCTATCGTCCCCACCGCCTCAGCCATGACGGAGGCTTCAAGTCCATGGTGGGAACTCTAATGATGGTCCGAGTTCCTTGACTAGGATGAGAATCCTAGAGGCAATCCAGAGAGCAGATCATGATAGAGAGCTGGCAAGGCAAGGCCAGCCCTTCTGCTCTCCCAACTCATGATAGAACTAGGAAATGTAAGTGAATCTCCTGAATCTAATACAAGTGCATCCTTTGTAAGTGATGTCATGACACGAACTTGGAAGGCGGCACCTTCAGAACAAAGGGAGCTTATCTTCCCCTGCGATGTCAGCCTATATCAGTGGGTTGATAAGGAGGTCTTAGGTACTCCTTCTTGCGTGATAAGCTCTAAGGACGCTTATGAAAAGTAACAATATCTACAATTGACCATGGAGGGGCAAAGGGATAGGGAGTATGCTATCTGACATCCACTTAAAAAAGAAAGAGTGTGCTTTGTATGTACTGAAGGCGGACACTTCCTCTATATGTAAGAGGCGCTTTTCACGAGGATCGGGGTTTAGCTTCCGTTCTCTGATTTCGAGATCAGTGTCCTTAATCATCTGCATATTGCGCCAACTCAACTTCACCCAAACACATGGGGTTTCATTTGAGCATTCGAACTCGTATGTCGGGTTTTTGAGTGGCCCTACTCGGTCAGATATTTCTTCTTCCTCTTCAGTCGATTCTCAGCCACTAGGAATAACCAATAGAAAGGGTGGTTACTCTATTGGTGCAAGCTGGACGCAAAGTACTCAAGCCTTACTAAGAGTCCTTTAAGAACTTTAAAAAAGACTTCTTCATAGTAAAGGGAGCTCTAGGGTCAACTCGTTTTTTTGTTACCCTAGACGGCCAACCCTGTCTGTACTTGTATTGGACCCAAGCCATCTAGGAGGAAGGATTGAAGAAATCAAAACTTTGATATCCGAGGTCCTTGAGGACGAGGCCAAAGTCCTTCATTTTCTAGTGAAGTGAGCTAATACAAACGGGTCCTTTATTGTAAAGATATCTTGGAATAGCCTGTCAACTCTGTAAAAGCTTTTATTAGGTATTTCGTCCTGTATGCATCTATTCTATTTGTATTTCCAATTTTTCTAAGTGTTGTAACCTTTGTTTTTTTTATATATATAGAAAGCATGGCGCCCCAAGCCAGACTTGAACATCTCGCCCAACGTTTGGTAGCTAGGAGGGTTAGAGCATCCGAAATCCCGGGCCCCGACGATTGCTCCAAGAGTGACGATAGTGACTCCTTTGCATCCTCCCGATGTTCAAGAGGAAAATCCCCGTTTTCTTACACAACCACTTCGGCCTCAAAAGAGGAAGGTTGAAAACAAGAGGGACCAAAGGGGCAAGAAGCCAGCTGTTGGGCTCCTCCTGAAGTTCCAACTGGTCCTGGGTCAACCATCAGGGTGCTCCACTATAGTTATACTTCGGGTTAGTGTGGACCAAAGAGGTTGATCCTATGAGGATCATTAATAACACCTTATTATCTCCTGCTGATGGTGACATGCTCATTGAGCATGATATGACGGAGCTCCTCTAGGATGCTTAGATCCGGTGTTTGCGCAACGCCTTCATCCTCTGATCTCTAGAGGGGGCCTTTGAGTCCATCTGAGAGGCTCAAGGCTTGGAGAAAGAGCTCAACGCCCTCTTGGGTGAGAAGCAGAATCTTGAGCTAACTGTCTCCCAAAAGGATGGGCAGTTGGCTCAAGCAAATAAGGAGCTTAAGTTGTATGGGTCCGAGATAAGCGGGCTCCAAGCTAGGGTTAGTTGCCTTTCTAAAGAGGCCATTGAGGTAGTTAGGCTCCGGGCTCAAGTAATCGAGGTCAACATACTCCGGGTCCTGCTCACTAAAGTAGTAACTCGGGATAACACATTGTTACCACCGAATCTACCTTCGCTGGCATCCAAGTCGAGAATGAACTCCTCCAACAGACTGAGGTTAAGTTAAATGAAGAAATCATAGAACTTGAAGATGACTGGTCAAAGTCTATGGATGAGTCATTTGTAAATGCCCTTGCCCAACTCTGCCTCCTGAACCTAGACCTTAATGAAGAAGGGATTGGTTCGATGAAGCTTGTCTGGGATGGCCAAATTATTGATGTTGCTGCCCCCGCGACTGCTCCCATCGACCAAGTTACTCAGAGGGTTGATGATGGAGAAGAGGATGATGAGACTCTGGAGACGGGTAAGAGGAAGAGAGGACCGCAAAAGCCAAGGTGGATTAGGTGATCCCGAAAGAGCATGCTTGACCACTTCATTTTTCTTGCTTTTCATTTCATTTCCCCCTCCATAGGGTTTCATAATTGTATATAGACAAGTCTTGATCTCAGGCACTTTTATCTTATTACTTAGCATTTTTCTCCACATATTTGTTGTTTTTTCTTCATCACCGAGGTGAGTCCAACGCTCGATCCTAGTGTCTTTGTTTTATATTGACATATGTTTGCAATGCCGAGATGGGGTCGAATGTTTGATCTCGGTATTCCTTAAACACTTAGCTATTTGGTAGTGTAGTTTATTGAGATAGGTCTAACGCTCGATCTCAAAAGCCGTTTAGACTTAGCAAACACTCATTTTTTCTAGTCGAGATGAGTCCAAAGCTCGATCTCGGTAGTCGAGTTCGTTTAGACATATTTGACACTTAGTTAACTTTAGGTGTGAAAATATGACACGGAAGCCTCTTAGAGTGATATCCATTATCTCGGGTAACAGTCTAAAGCGCGTAGCCTTTGCATTCTTCAATCCAAACGACATTACTCAATAACAATAGCTTCCCATCTCGGTTATGAAGGAAGTCTTGTCTTTATCTTTCGGGTTCATAGGAATCTAATTGTATCTAGAATAGGCATCTATGAAGGAAAGTAGATGTACCAGTTTATCAATATTGGAAAATGGGTAGGGGTCTTTTGGACACGTCTTGTTCAAATTGGTGTCATCAATGCACATACACCACTTTCCATTGGCCTTTCTGACCAAGACCACGTTAGAGGGCTAGGTGGTGTGGGAGACTTCCTTGACGAATTCGGTGTCTAAGTGCTCTTTCACTTGCTTCTGGATAACTTCTTGCCTTTTAGGTCTGACCTTTCTTTTTCACTGGGCTATCGGCTTCACATCTTTTGAGATAGAAAGTTAGTGGCAAATGAACTTTGGGTCTAGCCTCGACATGTCTGCAGAGGTCCAAGCAAACATATCTTTATTCCTCACCATAAACTCGGTTAGCTGATCTCTTTCTTCCTGATTGAAATGTTCTTTAATCTTAGTCACTTGGTCTGGCTCGGGGCCAAGTTGGAGGGATTGCAGTTCTCCATCAAGTTGAGGGCGTGTATCACGAATCTTTTTACGAACATCTAGTTTAGTTAAGAGGATGTTGATGAGGTCTGTAATGACTGAAGTTGAGATGTTGTGTTGGTCTGTGGTCCAAGGTTTCTTGGCTATCTTCAGACTTTCATTATAACATTTTCTAATCATGGCCTCGTCTCTTCTGACTGTAACGACCCTGTCCAGCTGGTCCAGGAACTTCATGGCCAAGTGGGGTGTGGAGATCACATCCCCAAAGGCGTTGAGTGAAGGATGACCCAATATGACATTATAGGCTAAGGGGAAGTCAACCACTATGAATTTGGCTTTGAGGTTTTGAATAGAGAGTCCTTCCCCAAGGTCCAGTATGTTTCAATGTATCCTACTAGGGTAATCTTATCACCAGTAAATCTAATCAGCTCACCGATGTATGGGATCAGTTCTTTCTTCGATAATCTTAGCTTCTTGAACAAGTCTAGGAACATGATGTTAGTTGAGCTCCCTTGGTCAATGAATATTCAGTGGACCTCGGCACTTGTGATTATCCCGAACATTACTAGAGGATCATCGT
Source organism: Ormosia semicastrata (assembly GCA_029884595.1). NCBI lineage: Eukaryota > Viridiplantae > Streptophyta > Magnoliopsida > Fabales > Fabaceae > Ormosia > Ormosia semicastrata. The sequence continues at coordinate 46,112,681 of JAQQTO010000053.1, read as the reverse complement.
GATCCAGGATAGTGTTCCCATAGTCCTTGACAGTGAACGAAATTGACGAGGATTTTCTCACGCTACTATTTGATTTGGTTCCTGAGAGGGATTTTACACTTAATATAGCTTGGAGTACTTTCTTCTTGGCGTTTCCTGACTCACCACCACCCTTGAAGCCCCCCGAGATGGTATTGATTGTTCAGTTTACTTCGGCATGATGGCGGTCATTATCTTGATTGTTATCTGGGGGTTATGCCCTTTCTTGGTTTTGGGCATTACCCTGAGATGAGCTTGCACCAGGGTTTTCATTTCTGGTAAGAGAGCATCATCTTTGGTATAGCAGAGATGGGCTTCTCCGTGGGCTGTAGCTCTGTTTCCTATAGTTCTGCCCTCCCATTTGATTGTTGTTCCAAGATTAGCACCCATAACGACCAAAGCAGCCATCTCGGATCAGTGACTCAATGATATTTTGGAGGTTGATGCAATTCTCCGTGTTATTCCCATGGCCATCGCGCCATGCACTGTGCTTGGACTTATCCCTCTGCGTATGTTTCTTCAACGGGGGACATCTTTGCACATCTCGAAACTCGATATTCATAACTTTCTGACAGATCTAAGCTCGAGGTGTGTTGAGAGGAGTATAGTCCTTATACTTTCCCTTAAAAGGTTACTTTAAATTTCGGCCTTGTTGACTAGGTTACCCGAACTTAGGTTTAGCATCTTCTCCTTTCTTCAGATGCTTCTTAGCTTGGAGAATGTCTTCAGCATTGGTGTATTTGTCAACACGGGCACAAAACTCGTCCATGGTATTGGGATCCTTCTTTGCAAGAGAAAAGGAAATTGGTCAGTTACGTACCTTCACTATCTCCTTGTTGAACCAGGATATAAAGAGTCTCGAAGACACTCCTCCTTTCCTTGCTTAATCTAAGAGAGACATAAAATGGATTTAGGCTACACCTTGCTGGTGGTAAAGTGCAACAAAAATCTAGAGGATAGGCCCTCTTAATTAACAACAGATCTAGGAGTTAAGGTGGTGAATCATCTCAATGCGACTTTCTTTAGAGACAGAGGGAAAACACGACACATGAGTGAGTCATCACCTCCAACAAATAAGAGTGTAGAAACATAAGCATCTAAGTGCTCTTGAAGGTTTGTGATCCTATCATAGGCTTCAATATTTATGGGATATTTGAAACACCTAGGGATCTCATAGGCTATCAATCTGTCGGAGAAAGGTTGGTTTTGTGAAACCAAGTTCCTTATTCCTTGTTCATGCTCTCTTCTTACCTGAACAAGAATTTCATCATTATAATCGGGATTCGCGATCCTAGAATTTTACGGATGGTGAATCTCGTCCTAAGCTCTGTCCCTTAGGTTTTCACGATTCCTTCTCGAAGATCGGTTCTTGCCTTCATGTTCCTGGTTAACAACTCTTTCCAAGTCATAGATCTATTCATCCTAAAGTCTAACTAGAGAGAGGAGTTCTGCTCTGGATAGCTCCTGACGATCAATTTCAATAGGGCGGGACCGAGCTTCTTCATTCTCCACACAAACTCCAAGGCGTTGTAGTGCTAATACTCACTGTCTGGCATCTCCAGAAGGTACTATTTGTGGACTGAGACGTTATCTCACCGAAACTTGTTGGGGAGGAGAAGGGAGATTCTCTCTAGTGAAAGAAGTCTCTAGTCCATCCTGCTTGGGTTTCAGTTGGGCAATGACTGGTTTTAGAATTGGCTCATGAGTAGGAGCAAACGCTGGATGGAGGTTTGGAGATGGTGGGTTATGCACAGTAGAGGTGTGATTCTGATTGGTTGAGGCTTGCCTTCTCTTCGTGTTAACCATGATGATGATGATGGGAATAGAAGTTTATATTTTCCTATAGATGGCGCTAATGCTCTAAATAGAGTTCAGAGGGTTACCTGAGTAAGTGATTGAAGGTGGAAACCTCTGTGGCACGACAGTAGTAGTGATGGTGTGAGGGGATGGGTACCTACAAAAGGCACTCTAGCACTCAAGTTAGACCGTGCACATGGATGGTAGTATGTAGGATTGGATTGGATGCATACCTTTGAGACCTTGCAGGGTATTTATAAGAGCATCTTGAGTGTTAAGAATCGTAATTTAATTTGAATTGAACGTTGTTATTTAGGATTATAATCTACGATATTGTTATATCTTATAACTAATTTTTCTATTTATGTGAGATATAATTAGTATTCATATCTATGATAGATTCTGTGAAAAATTTGTTTCTCATAAATAGATAGATGTACTTATCTAATAGCACGTACAAATATCTGAATACTATTTTAGTGGGTTGGATTGCTCCTGAACTGCTAACTCAAAACCTAGTCCAGAACATAAGGTCACATACTAGTTGTCACGTTTGTACTTTTTTTCTCCCTCAACTGATGGATGATTCAAAAGTAGGTTTAATATTTGAGTACAGCATTAACAATTGACTTAGGGTCACTATTCGTGAAATGGTAAAAACCTATATAAGAATTACTGAGTTATCTGATATACGATTATGACTTATGCGATTATGACATTTTTGTTGTACAGAGAGGTATGCCAAGAATATGCCCAAGACATGGTAAAACTAGCACTCATGTTAATGGAGCTTATCGCTCTGAACTTAGACTTGCCACCAAAACGGTTTCATGGCTTCTTCAAAGACCAAACTAGCTTTATCAGGTTCAATCATTATCCACCTTGCCCTTCCCCTCACCTTGCTTTGGGAGTTGGTCGTCACAAGGATGCTGGTGCTTTAACCATCCTTGCTCAAGATGATGTTGGTGGGCTAGAAGTGAAGCGAAAATCTGATGGTGAATGGGTTCGAGTCAAGCCCACACCTGACGCTTATATTATCAATGTTGGAGACATAATGGAGGTACTATACTAGCTACTTCTAAATCAATTTTATAAATTAAAAATGAATGTGGAGTTCAAACCTCTAACTAGAGATAGTTGTTGCACAGGTTTGGAGCAATAAAGCATATGAGAGTGTTGAGCATAGAGTTATGGTGAACTCTGAGAAGGAAAGGTTTTCAATTCCATTCTTTTTCAATCCTGCACACTACGCCATGGTGGCGCCCTTAGAGGAGCTGACAAATGAGCAAAACCCTGCCAAATATAGGTCTTATAATTGGGGCAGGTATTTGACTAGGAGAAAGCGTAATATTTTCATGAAACTTGATGTAGAAAATATCCAAAAATAACATTTCAGGGTTTAAATAGAGCATTTTGTAATAAAGTTGTAATCAAATGTTGTATTAGGAAAGGAACATGAGAATTATGTTTTGCTTCATCTAGCTAGGAGACAAGCAATTAATGCTTATGACAATAATGTATTTATCTTGAATTAAAGAGCCACTGTCACATAAATAATTTCAGTTCTTGAAGCCAATATTCATCAACTATTTTAACAATTACTATCTGGACTTGACTCTTATGTAAAGGAAAAATGAATATCACACACCAATTTTTTTTTACATTATATGTTACACTTTTCTTGTTTAGGAAAAAAGAAAGGTCTATTTGGATAGTAAAATTGGAATTAAAGTATAAAATTTTAATTTCAATCACAATTCTTTTAAAATTAGAATTAGTTCAGAATCTTAAATTCTATATTTAGAATTATCAAAGAATTAAGATAAAAATTATAATTTTAAATTTAATTATAATTTTATTGTTTAATCTTAAATTTTAAAACAATATTTACAAAATTAAAATTAATAAAAAATATTTATATAATAATAATTTTATAATATAATAGTCATATTTTTTCATAAAGAAATTTCTCATGAAATTTGTTTAGAAAAAGATAAATATGCTATTATAATAATTTTATATAAATATAAAAATAATTTTTTATATAAATATAAAATCTCAATACATATGATTATTTATAAATAAATGCGAAGAGAGAAAGAGAGAAAGAGAGAGAGTTTGATTTTGAAACTAGGGAATTAGTAATCTTAGGGTATAGGTTAAAAGTTGAGAAAAACTTAACTTAGTTGTTTTTCAATTCTATAAAATTGATTTATAGAATTACAATTCTAATTCTAAATAGCATTCTTAACATAAAAAATGGAATTAATATGTTAATTATAATTTCATGCTCAATTCTAAAAGTTAAACAGACATGAATAGAAAAAGTGTGCATTGAGAAGTGTGTTTCTTTTGTTTTATTACTCAAAAAGGAAATTGTGTAAGAATTATGTAATAAAAATGATGTATGAATATTATTGTTGTTTCTAAAGTCCTCCAGCGACAAGCCAGTGAAAGCCAACCATGAATATGATCCAAATATATTTTGCATTTTTTCAGATTTATAAATGAAGCTTGTATCTCTTTCAATTTATAATGATTTTTTTTTTGTAATATCATCTTATTTTATTGATTAAGTTACACTCCACTACCTTGAGTTTATGATAAAAATGGCATCAAACTTCAAACTTGATTATAAATTACACTTTGCCTTTTTTTTTCACTTACTGTCAATTTAATACCGTTGAGTATTCAATAAAGAATAAAAATAAAGGATTTTCTAAAAAACACTTGAGCTCATAAGTGCTTAAGGTTTTTAGTCTTTTGATGGACAAAATTGTATCCAGAAGTGAGAATTAGACCGGACCGGCTGGTCAGATTGATTCGATTGTGAACTATACTATTGGTCAGTTCGGTCAAGTCCCACCAATCGATATTTTAAAAATTGGTCAGAGAACTAGTAAATCGACTGGGAATCAATGAAGCAATTGGGCCATGGTCTAATTGATAAATCGACTCAGATTTTACCTTTAAAAATATGTCAAAATTCCATTATGGAGAGTTTAACTCAATCCACATAACCACCACGCTGTAGAAATAAGCTTGCTCCAAATGGTTTAATATGTTAAGTTTTGATGATGACAAATACAAGACAAAAAGAATGATACTTATGCTTGATAGATGTACTTTATAGATGACAAATGCATCACAAAAGAATATTGATCATGTTACATAAATATGCTTAATGAGATATATTGTATCATGCATGATTGTTTACTTTATCTAATTATATTTCACTTAATAATTATGCAATGAGATATATGTAACATTCTTCATATAATATATCCAATAATGCTTTATATGAGTCTTAATGAATTAATATTGAATTTGATTCTACTTAAATGAAAATGTGCAAAACGTTCTTTGTTACATCCTATATGGAGCATATCTATTAGTAATTGATAAATATCTTATTTGGATGTGTTTATGAAAGTTTTATATGCATGTTAGACTAACTAGAGTTATACATGTATGAATCATGTATATGAATATATTGAGCTATGAATTTGGACTAACTATGTTTGTTTAAGTGAGCGATACTTTGTAGGATAGTTCAAATACCAAGAGTGAGTATTGCAACAAGAAAGCAAAAGATCACAACTATGCTCAACTCAAGAACAGTGAAAATGAAAAGATGTTCCAAGTATTTGCAAGTTTTGAAGATAAGATTTTCTTTGTAAGCTTGGATTACATCAAAAATTGATGGTAGCAAAAGATCAAGTCCAACATCTTCAAGAATAGCTTATAAGACTTAGATATTATGTAAATGTAAATGGGAATCACACCAAGCTCAAAATATGTTTTAACATCTTTAAAAGTGTTTCTAAAATGATTAAATGCCCAACAAAGTATTTTTGGAAAACTAGTTTTGATGGTAATTCAAATCTATGAAAAATAGTCAAGTTTGTATTTTGTAAAACTGACTTTTTGTTACTCTTTTGATCATATCTTTCAAAAACATTTGAGTTTTGTTCTAAAACTTCTTTCATATGAAAATAGACTCAAAGATCTTTCCAATGAGTGGTCATTCGCTTAAAACGGATAAGAAACGAAGAAGTTATGATCATTTAAAGTCAGTTTTCGAAACCAGAGTATTTTATTCGAATAAGAGATGTGTTATTCGAATAACACACCCCTGAAAACTTCCCAAAACGCGTTTTTAAAAGGTTTATTCAGATAATAAAAGTGTTATTCGAATAACACAACCTAGAAAACATTCTAGAATGTGTTTTTGAAGATTTATTTGAATAACCAAAGTGTTATTCGAATAACCAAAGCCTTATTCGAATAATAAGTTCCAGAAAATACTTCTTGGTGTGATATAAGTGGATTTATTCAAATAACACAATATTTATTCGAATAACAGTGTTCTTATTCAAATAAAACATGATCAGAAGCGTTCCCAATGGTTATAAAACGGCTAGTTTTCATAAAGAATTCATTTCCAATCTTTACCCAACAGTTCTAAATATTATTGGGCTATAAATATAAGTGTTTGGGCATCAAAGAAAAGTTGGAGAACAATATGAAAATTACTCTTGAGTATTAAATTCTTTTTTCACTATCTATTTCTCCAAAACTCTGTTTTGAGCTTTAAAGTGTGAATTTTTTATACTCATAGTGCTTCAATTTGTATTATCTACTCTTTGAGAGAATTTCTATCATTTACATCTTTGTTTAATCTGAAAAGAGGGTGAGGTATCCCTTAAGAATTGTAAAGGGTGAGGCACCCCTTGAAAGTAGAGGCTCAAGCACAAAAGGTGAGGTATCCCAAGGTGTTGAGTGCTCAAATTTGTAAAGGTTTTCAAGCACCCGTTCAAGCTTGAAGGTTTAGTGGAAAATCTCAGGTGGTTCACTTGAGAACTGAACGTAGGCCACAAGTGGTTGGTGGCTGAACCAAGATAAATCTTAGTGTTTGCTATTCTCAACTCTATCTCTTTATATTTGTGCTTTTAACTATATATGCTCGAGTTAAATTTGATACCTAGTTTATTTGCATGATTTATCCCATAACCCAAGTTATATTTGAGTAATCCTTAATAGTTGTGCATTTGCTATGCATGTTTCGCTACACTTATTAATTGAGTTATTCAACATGCATAATTTATCAAAATTACATTAAAATTAGTCATCACCCAATTCACCCCCGCTCTTGGATAATGGTTGTCATAGTTAACAAGTGGTATCAGAGTTTCGTACTCTGTTAAAAGCTTAACCGCTTGGAGTTAAAGATCCTTGTTTGTTTAGCAACAATTGAAAGCTTTTCAAAATGAATAGTTCTGAAATTAATAAATCACCATTCTTTGATGGTGTGAATTTCGTTTATTGGAAAGTAAGTATGAAAATTTATATGCAATCTATTGATCTTGATTTATGGGAAATGTACTTGATGGATTTATGTGCAAATCAAAACAAACTTAGAATGCCTATGACAAGAAATATTTTTCCTTGAACATTAGAGCAATGCAAATCTTAAGAAGTAGTATGAATGATGATGCTTATGCTCGAATTAAGAATTACTCTAGTGTTAAAGATATATGGGATGCTCTTGATGATATCTATCTTACTAATGATGATCCTTTGCATAAAGTTGTATATAGAGAGCAAGAAGAGCAAAAGTCATTAAAGGAAACTTGTCATGAAAAATGTCCTAAAGAAGATGTTCTTGAATTCTTGAAGGACAACAATGAGGAAGATGATGATTCCCTTAAAGAGCCAAGTATACTAGAAATTGAGACTACTTCATATATGGCTAAAAAGGACTTTGAGGTAAATAATGCTAAACTAAATTATAGTCCTTCCTATGATGAACTACAATGTGCATATGATGAATTGTATGATGGTTTGTTGAATTTAGAAAAGGAAAATTTATCTTGTTTGGAAAACATTTCCTCCATTGAAAATAAAATTGAGATTTTGAAAAATAAATATGATTTTCTTGATGAGGAAATGCCTTTGAAATGTAAAACCTCAACCTCTTGTAAAAAATGCATTGATTTAGAAAATCAAGTTGAAGACTTATCTTCTAAATTTGCCAAAGCTAATGATTTTAATTGCTTACATTCTATACTTATTAATGAGAATAAAAACATTTGTGAAATATAACAAAAGGCTTAAGTTATGGCAAAAATAGTTTAGAATATAAAAACAACAAAAGGCTTAAGTTTTCCAAAAATGATCTTCGAAGGACCAAGCCATCATTAAATTCAATTGTTTGTAATTTCTGTGGTCATTTAGGACATATTTCTCATTTGTGCAATTATAGAAAAAATCATTATATGAGAAATAATATGATGTGGGTTCCTAAAAGTCTTAAAGGTTCTAATACTAACATTCAAGGACCCAAGATGAAGTGTGTACCAAAATGTCCTCCTAGTGCTTCAATTATGCAGAAAATTTCTCAAAATGATGGAGTAATTAGTCAAAGGAAAGAGGAATCATCAAGGGGAATGCTTCCAAAGCCCATTGGTAGGAGTTTTGATCAAAGAAGGAAGATGACTTCAACCAAATCTTCTCAAGTACAAAATGTGAAACTTACAAAGTTCAAAACACAAAAAAAGAAGTAATGAGTAAGGAAAAGAGTTTCCTTGATTACCAAGGTCAAGGTATCAAATGTTTTTACCTCTTATATACATTCACTTATAAAGTCAATGAATTGGAGATATATTCCTTGTAGGCCTTAGGTAAAGAGTAGAATCATGTGCACTTAGTAAAATTTGAATATTATGTTTAGTATATGATTATATTCATTCTTGTTATACCTTTTGCTCACTATTTTGCATATTTCTTGATCATATGGTATTCTATGACTATGTATGCTTTCTATGCTTTAAATTGTCTATATATCATGAAAGTAAGCATACTATTAGCTATGTGTTTAATGACAATTGGTTATTTAATTGGTTCTGCTCAATTTACATAGTATAAAAAATTGATCTTTATGTGCTTACTTGGCATGTTTGCTTAAATGAATCTCTTTGATCATTGGATAAGCTTTTATTAATCTCTTGGACCTGCTACATATGCTTACTGCTGTGTTTATAATGTGTTTATAATGTGTTTATTTGAATAGAGGAACATTTTATTCAAATAACATTTTCTAGTAGCCACTAAAATCTGCTCGTAAATGAATCTTATTCGAATAAAGCAATTTTTATTCGAATAACAAAACACAGTAGCCCTGGTATTTATTTTTCTGATTATCTTATTCGAATAAGGGAAACTTTTATTCGAATAATGCTTGGCAGAAGCATTTTAAATCTATTCTTCGCTGGTGTTATTTGAATAACCAAATGGTTATTCGAATAAAGCTTGGTAGTAAGCCAAGTCTGAATGTTGTGTTATTCGAATAAAGTCTAATAGAAAGACATTTCTGAATGCTATGTTATTCGAATAACAGTACTGTTATTCGATTAAAGCTTGACAGACAACCAAGTCTAGTTGTTTTCTATAAGTTTATTCAAATAAATAACATCCTAATCGAATAAACACAGATTAAATGAAAGTTTTTGCTGTTTTCCCCCTTTATTTCTCAAGAATTTGTTGAACATGTTAAATTCTTTTTTGGACTGAAAATGCAAATGCTTAACCAAATGTAATTTGCTATTCTTTTGATGAATATATGTACTTAGCTAAATTGATCAATGAACCGAAATATCTTTTGCTCTTATGAACTCATTTGTTGTTTATTATTTTGAATCCTTATTTGCGTATGAGTTTGACATAATGACTAACCTCTATGGATCCAAAATTGATGGATACCAAGAAAAGTACTTTGAATTGTATTGTAGGATGATAACTACCTCAAGTAAGCATTTAAATGGAATAAGTTTATTCAACTGGAAGATAGTAAAGTTTAAAAGGATTCAACTTTTAAAGGAGTGCAAAGAATCTCTATTCCCTCATGAAAACTTGAGGCATGGAAGTTAGAGTCACCTACAAAAACTCAAATAGTACATTTTTGGTGATATCAATCTCCTATCCTCATCTATGCTTTAAATTGAATATAATGTGATATTTGGATAAGTAGAAATTTGTTTTTATGCCTTAACATGTTTTAAGTTATGCTTTTCTAGCATTATGTCTTGAAAGTATCTCTACATATGCTAACACGCTAGATATGCATACATTTTTGCTTGGAATGACATGCTATGGTAATATCTTTGTTGTTAAGCTTGTGATCAATTCTCTTTGTTCAAATATGTAAATTCACATTCTCAGAAGTCATTCTAATCATTTCTCTTTGATGCTTCATTGTCTTATATACTCACTTGGAGATTGAAAAGTAAAATGTTATATGTCTTCTTATTTGATATATTAAAATTTGAAAACAAGAAGTAAATGATTTCAAAAGTTATAGTTCCATGGCTTTTCAATTCTTTCATTACAATAAAGGATTTTTTGTTCTTGGTATGTATGCGTACTAAAATTCCTTACTTGATATTACATGTCTAACATGATCATTATTTGCCCCAAAATGCTTATATAAGTTTTGATGTTGATCATGTATTTCTTGATAAACTTGAATCATGCCTTAAAATGCTTAAATCATATTTGTGGATTCAAGTGCATATGTGCTTCATGCATTCTTGTTAGAACTAACATTGCATGGTTGATAATGTAATACATGTTTTACATTATATAGCAATCTAAATTATGTTTGTAAATGAGATTCAATGATATTTAATGTTAACATATGTTTTAGAGAATTTTTAAAGTTAGCTTTGCAAGTATCTCTATGTGCTTCAAGTATAGCCATCAAATATTAAAGTGTCAAGCATATGTGGATAAATGAGAAGAGTTGAATGAAAAGGGACATGAAGAGACTTTCTTCAAGTGCAATGAAATGAAATACTCAATGGAAGAAAGTACAAACTCAAAAGACTTATAAATGAAGAACATTCTAAAAGAGCATCACTTTCTATCTAACCCAATAAGTATCTCTATCCCTAAACTATTGTGGTATTCTATATGCTATGGATTATATGATACTTGTTGATAAATTGATCTTAAAAGATTAGATACTTTCCTTACATGAGAAGTATGCTTAGCATTGACAAAGTGCCTAATTGGACATTAAATTACTAGTTTTGTCATTGCATATGGGGTGGATGACATTAGCTCTATACATATAGCATATTTCATCATGATGAATGTTTGATATCTATGATTCTCTTTATCTATGGCCTCTTAGTAGTATAACACTTATGAGAATCATGCTCTTTTTGAAAAGAATTTCTTATTTGATTAAAAAGTTTTTTTAAAGCAAAATCTTTTATCATATTTGAAAGAAGCTTTTCAAGTTCCATATCCTTGAGAATCCTTTGAACTTGTCTTAAGACCTTGAAAGCATTTTCACCTCCTAATTGTCTTAAAAATTTTGAAATCATTGGATATGTGTTATAAATGTAGTATTCTCTACATTTGCTTTGAAAAGTCTTATTAAATCTTAAGAGAATGCTTAAGAAAGTTTTCAAATAAATCTTTTGAAATACTTTATAGAGCTCATCTTAATACTTCAAAAGATAAACATTGTTCTTCAAAGCGATTTATTTTCTTAAGGCTCTTATTCAACGACAAAGAGAGAATATGTACTTTCAAATATTCTTTTGACTTGGGTTTGATCACTCTCAAGAAATATGTAATTTTAATATAAAATCTCCCTAACATTCTAAAATGATTTTGAAAATGTAATGTGTTCTTATAAAATTCTTTTTGAAAGGGGGAGAAGTTTTAAAATGGTTTTGATTAATAGATTAAGAATATATATCTTTGCCTTGGCTTTTGGTAATGTGCTTACATGGTCTTGACATACATATATCTCTTTATCTATCTTGTGTTTCAATAAAGGGGAGCGTATCTTCTTTTCTTATAACTCCTTACAATTATTTATTGATTTGTAATGATTGTTTATTCTTTTCATCTTACATATCTTTCTTTCATGTCCTGGTTGACTAAAAATATATACATGACTATGTTAAATTATTATATTTTGATAATATGCATATTTTGAGGGGGAGCCTAGCTCTTAAATTGTTGCTTATATCTCTTGGCTTATATCTTTGTTTGACATGAAGTGTTTTATTGATAATACTATCAACATGTCAACAAAGATCCTCTCTTATTCTCTTTCCATCTATCAATGAAAGAAGGTAAACATTCTTACACTTCATATCTTTTGATTCTTTCATTGAGGAATGCTTGATGTGTGGCAAGTTGTATGATCTTTCTTTTGAAAACCTTAATTCCATGATCTTACACGAATATTTTGTATCTCCTAACAAGTGATATCAAGTGGTACTTATTTATCATGTGGTATGCAAGATATTATATGCTAGACATAATTTCTAAAGCTTATTGCTATCATATGCTAAATGTTGATGTACTAAAATATGACAAGCTTTGGATGAATAATCTTTTATATCTTAAAAGTAGGCTTATTTCATCTCTCTATTCTTGTATCATGTGGAGAATTAAATAAGGGGAGATAGTTATGTTTTGAATAACTTAAAGAAATTTCTGAGTTTTGATGATCCTATTCTTTTTGACAACATGAATTTTATCTATAAAGGAAGTGAAAATATTATCTTTCCTTCCAAAGCCTTTTTGTCGATGTCAAATAGGGGGAGAAAAAATTAGAAAGAAAAATATGTTCTTGTACTTAATTGTTTGATATGCTTACGTGAATATCTATTAATTCTACTTTATTCAAGATATTTTTTTTTGCTGATTTGTCATCATCAAAAAGGGGGAGATTGTGGAAATAAGTTTGCCCCAAATGGTTTAATATGTTAAATTTTGATGATGACAAATACAAGACAAAAAGAATGATGCTTATGCTTGATAGATGTGCTTCATAGATGAAAAATGCATCACAAAAGAATATTGATCATGTTACATAGATATACTTAATGAGATTTATTGTATCATGCATGATTGTGTACTTTATCTAGTTATATTTCACTTAATAATTATGCAATGAGATATATGTAACATTCTTCATATAATATATCCAATAATACTTTATATGAGTCTTAATGAATTAATATTGAATTTGATTCTACTTAAATGAAAATGTGCAAAATGTTCTTTGTTGCATCCTGCATAGAGCATATCTATTAGTAATTGATAAATATCTTATTTGGATGTGTTTATGAAAGTTTTATATGCATGTTAGACTAACTAGATCTATAGCTATACATGTATGAATCATGCATATGAATATATTGAGCTATGAATTTGGACTAACTATGTTTGTTCAAGTGAGCAATACTTTGTAGGATAATTCAAATACCAAGAGTGAGTATTGTAACAAGAAAGCAAAAGATCACAACTATACTCAACTCAAGAACAATGAGAATGAAAAGATGCTCCAAGCATTTGTAAGTTTTGAAGGGAAGATTTTCTTTGGAAGCTTGGACTACATCAAGAATTGATGGTAGTAAAAGATCAAGTCCAACATCTTCAAGAATAGTTTATAGGACTTAAATCTTATGTAAAGGTAAATGGGAATCACACCAAGCTCAAAATATGTTTTAACATCTTTAAAAGTATTTCTAAAATGATTAAATGCCCAACAAAGTGTTTTTGGAAAGCTAGTTTTGATGGTAATTCAAATCTATGAAAAATAGTCAAGTTTGTATTTTGTAAAACTAACCTTTTATTACTCTTTTGATTATATCTTTCAAATTACTTTGAATTTTGTTCTGAAACTTCTTTCATATGAAAATAGACTCAAAGAACTTTCCAATGAGTGGTCATTTGCTTAAAACGGATAAGAAACGAAGAAGTTATGATCATTTAAAGTCAGTTTTTGAAACCAGAGTATTTTATTCGAATAAGAGATGTGTTATTCGAATAACACACCCCTGAAAACTTCCCAAAACGCGTTTTTAAAAGGTTTATTCAAATAACAAAAGTGTTATTCGAATAACACAACCTAGAAAACATTCCAAAACGTGTTTTTGAATATTTATTCGAATAACCAAAGTGTTATTCGAATAACCAAAGCCTTATTCGAATAATAAGTTCCAGAAAACACTTCCTAGTATGCTATAAGTGGATTTATTCGAATAACACAATATTTATTAGAATAACAGTGTTCTTATTCGAATATAACATGATTAGAAACGTTCCCAACGGTCATAAAACGGCTAGTTTTCATAAAGAATTCATTTCTAATTTTTACCCAATGACTTTAAATATTATTGGGCTATAAATATAAGTATTTGGACATCAAAGAAAAGTTGGTGAACAATATGAAAATTACTCTTGAGTATTAAATTTGTTTTTCACTATCTATTTTTCTAAAACTCTGTTTTAAGCTTTAAAGTGTGAATCCTTGATACCCATAGTACTTCAATTTGTATTATCTACTCTTTGAGAGAGTTTCTATCATCTTCATCTTTGTTTAATCTAAAAAGAGGGTGAGGTATCCCTCAAGAATTGTAAAAGGTAAGGCATCCCTTGAAAGTAGAGGCTCAAGCACAAAGAGTGAGGTATCCTAAGGTGTTGAGTGCTCAAATTTGTAAAAGTTTTCAAGCACCTGTTCAAGCTTGAAGGTTTAGTGGAAAATCTCAAGTAGTTCACTTGAGGACTAGACGTAGGCCACAAGTGGTTGGTAGTTGAACCAGGATAAATCTTAGTGTTTACTATTCTCAACTCTATCTCTTTATATTTGTACTTTTAACTATATATGCTTGAGTTAAATTTGATACCTAGCTTATTTGCATGATTTATCCCATAACCCAAGTTATATTTGAGTAATCATTAATAGTTATGCATTTGCTATGCATGTTCCGCTACACTTATTAATTGAGTTATTCAAAATGCATAATTTGTCAAAATTAAATTAAAGTTAGTCATCACCCAATTCATCCCCTCCTCTTGGGTAATGGTTGCCATGGTTAACACACGCCACATGTGTTGTTATGTCCATGTACAAATATTATTCAATATATTACATATTTTCTTAAAATAAAAAATTTATTTAATATTTATACAATGTAAAACATATATAAATAGTTTTACATAATTCAAAATTATTTAATTAATCCATTTTTTTTATAGTTTTATAAAGAATTATACTAATTCTTTATTTTTTTAATTAATTTATTAAAACTTCATTGTCATAATATTATTACTAACATTATTCATATTAAATATAATAACATTCTAATTTAAAAAAGTTAAAATACTAAATTTACATCTATAAATGCTTTTTATTTTATAAAATTATGTTCTAGTTCAATCACGATTTAATTAACCAGAGTTAAGCCATTGAACTGTGAATCAGCAATGAGCAAGTGATTAATTTTTTTATTGATAGGTTTTTAAGCCTAAATGAGCTGACTTTCTTGCTTCTAAACCTGCACTGGGAGGTTTTGAAAATTGAAAGGGTTGATTCAATAATATGATAAAATTGGGACCTAGTGAGTTTTTGGGCCTTGATGTAAATGACTAATTTTAAGTCATTTCTGTTCTTTGTTGAATGATTCCACTTGTGATTATATGTCCTTTAGAACTTGGTTTGAATCTCTTTTAAATTGTAAATGATCACTGCATATTTTTGAGATGATAAAAGCATTTCTTTTTTTTCAGCTACTAGCCAAATAATTGTCCTTATATTTTGATCCATTGTTTCACTCCTTTGAGCCTGAATGACGTCCTTTTCTTTTTATTATAGCTCAATACAAGCATAGCAGTGAAAAATCATTGCTACCCTACCTTAGGGAGTAGAAGAGCTTGATAATTATGTTGGGAATTGTATTTGAATAAGTGTGGGGGTGATTACATTGTTTTTATTTTTAAAAAAAGGCTCTCAAAAGAGAAAAGAAAGAAATGAAAAAGAGAATGGTAAAGTTGGTTGTTGAATGGAGAAAGTCAAGCAAAAGATGAAGATGGATTGAAAAGTGCTGGGGTGATTGTGCAAAAGCGTTTGATTTTTATATTTCCCTTTGCTCTTTTATTTTCGATGGTCTAACTTTATTTATCCTTGATATATCCTACCTTGACGTTGACCCCATTACAACCTGATTAAAGATCTTTTGATCTTTGTGTGCATGTGATTTAGGTGGTGGAGAAGTAGAGGCTTGTCAAGCCTATGATAGGGCATGTTTTCATGAGTTGGTTGAGAGTAAATACAAACCCAAAACACTTGAGTGAGAGAGAGTATATCAGTGAGGATTTATCATGTTGATTTAACCCTGATATTGGATTGACCTGACTTGCTGATTTGGACTGTTGAGAGAGGAAATTCCTGATTGTTTAGATTCCTTGAAAGGACTAATGTGTGTAGATCTTTGCTCATTGTTTAGTACTTTTATTACTTTTTGGGAAGCATGTGCTTGATTTTATGTTTTTGTCCAAGAGTGCAAAAGGTTAAGTGTGTGGGGTATTTGATCTGTTAATAATTTCAGTATCTTAAATGCCTTTTGTTTGATCTATTTAGACTCCATATGTACTCAATTGTTGACATTTAGCTAAGTTTATGCTTTATAGCTTAATTAGATGTTTATTGTGAAACTATGCTTAAATGTGGTTATAAACACTCATAAATGAATTATGCTTTTCAGGATATCTTTGAGTGTTTGAGTTCATTAGCGTTGAACCGAGCTTGATAACTATTTAAGGAGAGAGATGAATGCATAAGAAGATCGATTTTATCCCTAGAAGTAAAAGAAGAAGAGCAGTTATGAAGATTCAAGGTTGCATTTGAAGAAAGTGGTCAACATGGCCCGTGTCATATGACACGGGGTGGGCTGTGTACTCCTCTGACTATTTCAAGACTAGGTCAAATCCTATTTTTGGACAACACAGCCCATGTCACTAGTTCAATGACTAATCCGATCTTTAGAACTTTGGTTTGAATTATTGACAGATAAACCATAAAATATAACTTAAACATTGTTGTTGCTTGTGCACTTATGTGATCAAGCGTACAACACCATGTCCCAAAAGCTACACTACTAGAAACTTACCTTTTACAGTAAAAAAAAACCATCAGTAAATACAAAATAATTGTTGGTAATTTACATCACTGATGAATTAACGATGGAACAAAAAATCGTGGGTAAAAGTGGTGTTAGTAAATATTAGCAATGCATATTACATTCTCAGTAACATATTGACGGCTAAGTCCATCGGTAAATGTAAACTATTTGTCGATAAACACGTTAGGAGAAACAATTCTTCCTGTAGAATTGGTTGGTGACATCTTAACATTGTTGAAGGAATATCCCTTAGTATTTTATTGAAGGACATGTAGATAAAGTATCCTTGGGTATTTTACTAAAGGACATTATATCAGAAGTCTATCGGTAAAATTTAGTGTTTGAATGGAGTTCTAGAGAGTAAGGAAGAACATTGAGTGGGCAAAATCGATTTTAAATATGACTTTGATGGTTGTATTTTATGTTCACTAAAATTAATGATGATAATTATAATGATAAAGGCTTGCAAGTGGATCATATATGGTAGAAAAATTGAGTAGTAAAGACAATTGTTGGTACTAACAATGACAAAGGATTATGAGTGAAGATATGAGAAGATGAAGACAAATAGTGAGCTTTAGATCAATGAGTTTTTGTGTTTTAATTAAAGTAACTTTTCCGTTACAGAGAAAAGCCATAGTGAAGGAGTAAAGGAGAAAGGTAGATTGTGAAAAGAAGTTTCAAGCTTCCTCACATGCTCCTCCACAATGAGCAATCTCATGATCAGAAAAGCAATTCATCAAAACACGAAATTTGATATTCTAAAAGATCATTATTTTTTCTTCTTCTTCTTCTTCTCATTTCTCCTTCATAGTTCTTTATCATCATAACTATGAACAATCACCTTCATAACCGCAACTTTCTATCATATCATTTGCTTACAACCTTCATTAATATATTCATCATCGTTAATGCCTATGAACACAAAAGATAATTATGACAATCAAATCCAGAATTGCTTTCAGCCATTTGATGCTCTTCCTCATTTTCACTATCTCAGTCAAAAAAATAAGAGTGATTATGATAATTAATGGAAATTTATCAGTATTTATCCTTTGGTTGTGGTTGTAAACTTAAAAACCTTATTACAATTTATTTAAAAAGGGATACTAAGTGGGGAAGAAAATTGATTGGTTGAAAGCAATTCAAGATTTAACTTTAATGATTATCTTTTGTCTTTCATTGGCTGTGAGAATGATGATTGTAGTGATAAGATATCCAAGTTGATAATGATATAGAAAGCTCAAGTAGGTTGCATGGCTCCACCTTTTATGATGAAGAAGGCCACATAGGGAGTTACAGCAAAAAGAGGAGAAAAGAATTATGCTATTCTAAACAGCAAAAATTACACGCTTTTATGAAATGACTTTTCTGGAGGTTAGTGGACGAGTAGTGTAGAAATATGGAGACTAAAAGTATATTTTGTAGAAATTATCATAGCATAAATGTTTGTGGCACTTTGAAGGAATTAAATGAAGAGGAAAAACTACTGGAATAGTAAGCTGAATATCCTTCAAATTGGGGGAGTTGGGAGTTTAGTGCCAATTCCACAAGGCTATTGTTGGTAGCATTGGAAGCATGTGTCCACTAACATTTGTCTAAGAAATTCTAGAAAATAACTGGAGGAAATTTCATTTCAGGAGCCAATGGACCAATTTGAGATTAGGGTGCTGATGATGATGGCTGTAATATTCCTTCTAGATTAAATTTTTATATATATAACAGTGTTTAATTTGTGTTCTGTAATTATAGGACATATATGTAATTTATTAAATTGATAATAGGGATGTACATGAAATTAAAAAAATTTGCGTACAAATTGAGTGATTCTCATACAATGGGTTCGAGGGATTGATAGAAGAATTTTCAAAACATTGGAAATTGTGAAAAATGTTTATAAGTTATTTAAGATATAAATTTATTATTGAAAAATTCATTAATTATAGTAATTTAAGGGGCAATTAGAAATTTTTTTATAGTTAGTAACTAGATGCTTAACTAAAAATGTAACCAATGTAACTAAATTAATAGTGGTCTAGTTACTACTAAGTAATCATGACCTAGATAGGAAAAATTACTAAAATAATCATTAACCAATAAAAACTAAACACTTAGTTAGAAATGAGTTAGTTTCTAATTGGTTAGTTTAGCCACTAGTTAAAATATAATTGGATGGCTAGAAAATATAAAAGGAAGAGAATAGAAAACAAACAAGAAGAAGACTCCAAAAAGAAGCTAGAACTAATGATGGTGACAAATGGCAAGGTTGGTGCGACTGGGTGGAAGAGTGGAGGCATAGCAAAGCGGGTTTGGTTCGATGATGGTTATGGGGGCTGAGATGTGTGTTGGAAGGGTTGGCTTTTGGTTGAAAAGGGGTACGATTCTGTGGTGCTGGTTCGAGGAGAACATAGGTTGGTTTTCTGGTTTATAGGTAGCTTTTGAGCTTGGGGTGGTGTTGGTATTTAGTTGCAAGATGGAAGAATGTGGTTTGAATAGGAAAAAAATGGTTCAGTGATAGGGTTTTGGGTCATATTTGGAGGTGTTATTGGTTTTCAGTGGTTTGAGTAGATGAGGATAAGGGTGGTTCAAGGCATGGATGCTTGGTGTGTGAGTAGAGGCATTTGGGGAGCACAGAGAGGAAGAGGAAGAATAGGCAAGGGGAAGAACATTTGGGGTTTTTTAATCCCTTATCCCCCAAACGATGTCATTTCCTATTAGGAAAACTAATTTAAATTCATTTTGAAATTAAAATTCCATGAGGAAAAATAGTGAGTGCGATGTAAGAGACTTAACATGCCACGTATAAAATTCTGTTAAGTCTAATAGAGGCAACTTAATCGAGAGACTAATATGACTGATGTTGGTAGATGTCAAGGACCACAGGACATGTTTTCACTTTGAACTGGTGGTGATTTTAATTTTTTTTTTTATCACAATTGGCTTTTTCTCTTATTTCACCTCCTCACTTTTACGCTTTTATTTTCAATTGACAAGTCCACCAGCAACCACCCAAGGCAAAGGCTAAATCGTTCTTCGTCATGAGAGGTGGTTGAATCACTCAAAGCTAAAGCACTTGACAACCACCATGGACAATGGCTGTGCAACTCCTGAGGTCGCATCTCACAGGACTCGCAACACCTATGGATGACGACAGCGCAGGCCAGAGGAGACAACGACAATACAAATCTAGAAAGCATGATGGCAACATAGATTTGGACAACAATCTCGTCCTCCTTCGACATGAAGACCAATGCTCAACTTTTGGATGCACAACTTGCCATAACCACTAGGATGGACCAATTTCTGAGTTCTAGCACATATAGGTGGAGATGAAGTTGTTGAAGAGAAGACAGCATGTCGACCTTGTTTTGAAAATGGACTAGCTGAAAATAAAAATGACAAAAAGAGACAAACATGTTTTTAAAGTGAAAACTTGAAAATGAAAATTGTTTCCTAAAATTGAGATTTGAAAATAAAAATAGAAACTGTTTTTACAAATCAAACACACTCCAAGACATTGCTTATTTCTTCGATGACAAACTCTTTTAAATATTTATGTTTTAAAATAAACTCTTTTTTTAATATAAAAAATAAGTATTTACAAATTATTTTAAATATTATGTTTGAATAATAGGTAATGAGGGGAACGGAAAAGGAACGAGGGAAATAAAAATAACTTTCCTTATTTGGGAGTTTAAAATACATGAGAAGGGAACAGAACACATAGAGAATCATTTCCTCACTCTTTCCTTCAAATGCCTAACTTTTATTTTTTTCAAAATTGAAGTGGAATGGGAGGAATATATAAGTAATAAAATTCTGTTCCGTTAATGAAACTTCCAAATAAAGAGAATGGAAATTATGTTCCATTCCATTATTTTCCTTTTCGTTCTATCTCAACTTATTCCGTTCCATTCCATTAATAAAAAAATATTCAAATACAAGATAAGTGTGTTTGCATATAAACTTAAGAAATGACGAGAAGTTAAAAAAAAGTATATTTACTACTTATTTTAGAAGGTAATAATTCTTAGTTTCTAAAATAGGTGAAATAATACGTGATTTTTTAGTTTTTGCAATTTTTAGTACAGATATTTCATAAATAATGTATCCAAATGTAATATAACTCTCTCTTAAAATTGTGATTGCTGGATTCGAACTTCTCAATCTGATAATGTATCATTAGATTAAGTGTAAAAAAACTTTGATATTTACACTTATTTACAATTATATTTAGATTGAGTGTAAAAAAACTTTGATATTTACACTTATTTACAATTAAACACTTACTCATTTTGCCTAAATTAAATAGGGGAATAAAAATGAAAATTTAATTTGTTATTGAAATTATGATTCAAATTGTAAAATTTAAGGAAATAATAAAGGAATTTAGATCATCTTAATTTTTTTTCTTAAGTGATTAATTATAAAAAAAATACAAAAATTATAAAATAAATTTCACCTTTATAATAATTAAGTTTCACTAATAACATTTTTTTATATTTTGATCACTTTTGCATTTGAGCATTTGAGCAATGGAGAATCTCATTAGCAGTCACCAAACCACAACCAGGATCCTCGTACGTTGTCATCAGTTCGCCCCTTAAGTCCACTTCAGTTCAGTGTTCCAGAGGCGTGGACTAGGGTTGCGCCGTTGATTGTTTTGCTCAAAACTTTATACTTTTCATTTTCCGCTGCTTGGAAGTGAAAGAAAAAAAAAATTAAGGCTTTCACATTGCAAGCTTCAGATTATTTTTTTTTCAGGTAAGAATGGTCCCTTCTTTCCTCTTTAGGTATTTCAATGCAATGATTCACATTTCACAATTTGTTGAGACTGAGAGCCAATTCACTGATCCCAAACTTCTTTGCTATCTGGAGAAAATGAGCGCCTCTGCATTCAGTTCGATTTGTTTTGACAGAGGTCACTGTTGGAAGAAGGTACTGTTTTATTTTTTTTTCATATATAAATGTGTTGTCTTTGTTTGCCCAGGAAGATTCATTATTAATAGTCTTACTGATTTGTTACTGTGGGGAATAATTGTTTATACAATTTTGTGTTAATTCTGTCAAAGTTATTATTTTTTTTGTGGGTAATTAATTACCTAAATGTGTTTGATTCTCCAAATTTTTGTTCATGTGTTTCTAGGAAGTGGCAAATGTATCCAAGGTGGGAAAGCAACAGGATGGGAAGTCATTTGTTAAGTGTTCGATCAAGGGTGGAAACCCAACTTCACAAAAGACTGTTCGTGTTGGTGTTCTTGGAGCTAGTGGCTATACTGGTTCTGAGGTAAGCTACATAGCACACACTCTTAAGGTGTGCTTGGTTTAATAGGTGGAAAGTTTGGAAACTGGGAAGATAGAAAATGGAGGACGAAGTAAAAATATTTTTTAACCAAAGTTATGACTCAGTGAAAATGAGTTACAACTTATTTTGATTTCTCATATTTTTGTTATACCACTCAAGTGTAAAGTGACTTTCATTCCAAAATTTTTGCATTACCACTTTCCACTTTCTCAACCAAGCAAGCTGTTATCACCATTATCCCATTGTTTTCGGTTTTATTGTCAGTTTAAATCTAGTGTTTCTATGTTGTGAGATTGTGATTCTTTTTTGTTAGGTTCTTCGGCTTTTGGCAAATCATCCACAATTTGGGGTTGCACTGATGACCGCTGATAGGAAAGCTGGGCAGCCAATCGCATCTGTATTCCCTCATTTGGGCGCACAAGTATGGCTGGTTTTATTTATATGTGATGACATGTATTTAGAAAGATATCTTCGTTCATTTCTAGCCCTATTTATTGAGTGTATGGTATGCTATCTGTTTTATTTCTTATATGTGAAATCTGCATACCTTTTCTGTAATGATCATGGAGGTTGGTGATTGTTTCAATCATCAAAGCTTGTGCAATCCTCATGGCGTGATTATGAGATATGTCTGTTGATGCATTGCTATTTAAATTTCAGATTCTGACTTCACCAATATTTGCAGGAGTTGCCAGATTTGATTGCAATAAAGGATGCAAATTTTTCTGATGTGGATGCTGTATTCTGTTGTTTGCCACATGGAACCACTCAGGTTCATTCTTATGTCTTCTGAGTTTTATAGTTCCCTGAATTGACCAACAGAGAGCTAGATAAATTTTATCTTTCTCAGAAGAAAAGAAACATGCAGTAAGAGAGTGTTTGTGTAGTTTCAAGTTTCAATGCTTAAAATTATGCCTCAGTTTTTGTTCTTTTTTTCAGGAAATAATTAAAGGCCTTCCAAAGCACTTGAAGATTGTTGATCTTTCTGCAGTATGTTTTAAATAACTGTTCTCTCTTTTTTTAAAAGAGAAAAATTTCATAAAAGAATATAAATGAAGTTTTACTCATATCAGAATTGTAAATGAGAGATTTGTAGGATTTTCGTCTAAGAGATATTTCTGAGTATGAAGAATGGTATGGTCAGCCACACAGAGCACCAGATTTGCAGGTGGGACTTGTCCTGTTCAATTACAAAAGGGTCTCATTTATCTAGGTCAAACAAACTGTTGAGCCTCTTCTAACTTCTAACTTAGAACTTAAAACCTCTTCTAACTTATAACTTCATCAGTATATATCTGATGAAGTGATATGCCATCACACTTAATGAATTTGACTTGTTAACTTTGATCTCTGTTCATATATGAGAATCATGAATCTCAAGTTGATTTTTTTTTTTTGGTAGTTCTTTAATGTAAAAGAAATCAAATGAAATTTCCTTGAAAAACACCTTTGTTGTTTTATAATTTTAGTCTTCATGCTGAGTTAATCTAGTTATCTGTATCCAGAAAGAAGCTATATATGGATTGACAGAGGTTTTAAGGGAGGAAATAAAGAATGCACGCCTAGTTGCTAATCCTGGTTGTTATCCAACTTCCATTCAACTTCCTCTTGTCCCACTGATAAAGGTTAGTATGCTTATTTTGCATTATACAATACACACTTACAATAAGTGATTTTTTTTTTCCTTTTTGGTGGCTGATTAAGGTGCAAAAATTAGTATACAATTATGTTGTGTTCCAATGGTTCTGTAACTTGTATCTACTAGTCTTTGCTTTGCATTGTGGCTTGAAATTTATGGTCTAAGGTGTTAAGCTTGGTGTACCCTTCACATTAAGTGGATTTCCTTTTAATGGCCTGGAAAGGGTTTAAGATGAAAAAGGAGAGCAGAGAATTATGCATATGTGCGTTTCTTGGGATTATCTGGTGTCTATGGAATATGGACAAAGAGAATCTTTAGAATCAGAGATCAAAGTGTAGCTTGACTTTAGGGTTCAATACATGGTTTGTTTAAGGGGATGCTTCTCATTCATATCCTGAGAGATTGGAAGGCTGATGGCATTGGGCCTGCTGTAAATAAGGTTTATGTCAGAAGACATAAGCCCAAATCCAATGATACCTAACTAACTATCTTCTGGTTAGTTAGTTAGTTGTTAGTTAGTTAGTATAAATAAGGGAAATGGTATGAGGGTAGGGATCTTTGGTATTTCGGGAAAAGGAAAGGAAGCCACATTGGCTTAGAGGGAGTTTACACAGTCCTCTAAATCTGTGTAGGAAAGATTTAGATACTTGTATACAGCTTCTAGGGAATTCTTTCCCAATTCTTGCAATAATATTCAGTATTCTTACCGTTCCATCAACTGGTATCAAAGCTCGTTCGTTCTTGGGAGCAAACCGCGCATGGTGAGCACGAGAATGGAGTCAAGAACCGAAGCCTTGGAGCGCAGGTGTGAGGATTTTGTGGAATGGAGGCTAATGAGTGACGTTCGTATGAGTTCAATGGAGAACAACATCCAAGAAATCTTGCGCAAGCTAGATTCAGCCATTCAAGGGAACGGAGGACCTAGGGCGGAAACCCACTGCGATTCCGAAGGTGAGAACAATCTCGGAAATGCACAAACACATGGGGGTGAGGAACGGTGGCGCAAAATAGAGCTTCCCTTGTTCGAAGGGGAAGAAACAGAGGAAGATGCATGTAATTGGGTGCATAAACTGGAAAGATTCTTTGAAATCAGAGGGTTTCCTGAAGGAGAAAAACTTAAGGTGGCTTCTATGGCATTGGAAGGGCAGGCGCTGTCATGGTTCCATTGGTGGGAAGGAGGGATGGGGAGGTTTCTTGGCCCCGTTTCGGAGAAGCCATTGTCCGAAGGTTTCACCCTTCACGTCGCACAAAATCCTTATGAATTGTTACCGGCATTGAAACAAGGAGAGGGGTCGGTGAGAGAGTACAGGAAACAATTCGAAATTTATGCTGGGTCTTTGAGAATTTCAGACCACCAATTCTTGAGAAGCATTTTCTTGAACGGGTTGAGGGAAGGAATAAGGAGGGAATTGCGAGTACACAAGGTGAATTCTTTGAGGGATATGATGGAGTTGGCTCAGCTTATTGATGAAAAAAATGAAGAAATTATCAAGGAGCTGATGAAAAGAGGGTGGAAGGGCATTCCTAATACAAGAACAATGATCAACAACAGAGCAGAGGGACTCAAAGTACGGTTGTATCATATAACAAAGGGGAAGGCGGAAAGGGTCAAACACAATCAACAATTCAGTCGGTTGGAAGGGGGCCAGTTCAGGGAGCATGGTGGGGTCTTCTTCAACAGGGGCAAACGATAAAATCTTGCCCAAAGCACAAGAATCAACAAATGTCAGTAGGAGAGGGAGGAATTTCAGAGAATTACCTGATGCAGAATATTATGACAGGATGAAGAAAGGCTTGTGTTTTAGATGTGATGAGAAATATTCAATTGGCCATGTATGTAAAAATAAACAGCTGCGATTATTATTGGTGGAAGATGAAATTGAGGAGGAAAGGTCTGAGGCTAAAATTACAGTAGAAGAGGAGGATAGAGGAATTGTATTGGGATACAATAGCTTGATGGGGTTGACAGAGGGAGGTCTTTCAAATTAAAAGGGAGAGTACATGGGATTGAAGTATTAGTGCTAATTGATTGCGGAGCTTCCCACAGTTTCATTGCACAAAGTTTGGTAGGGAAGGTGGGTTTGAAGATCACAAACACTCCCTCTTTTATGGTGGAAGTAGGAGATGGATATAAGGTGAAAAGTGAAGGGTGCTGTAAAAAGGTGAAGGTTCAGTTGCCTAATCTGGAAGTGCAACATGATTTTTATGTATTTGGGTTGAAAGGGCCAATTAGTGTTGGGGTTGGATTGGTTGGCTAGTTTGGGCAATATCACTGCCAATTTCCGAGAATTGTCATTGAAGATTAAGAAGGAAGGAAGATTACATATTCTAAAAGGAGACCCTTCATTATGCAAAGTCATGACTTCACTAAAGTCATTAGTGAAATCTTTCAAAGAAGAAGATGAGGGATTCTTGGTGGATGTTAGAAGAATTTCAGAGGAGCAACCAAATGAGCAGCAGGATCAAGGTAGTGAAATTTCTGAACAGATTCAAGTTTTAATTCAGGAGTTTGGGGAACTTTTCCAACAACCCACAGGGCTGCCACCTTCAAGGCGATGTGACCATTCCATACTTCGAAAAAAGGTGCCAATATACCCAATATCCGTCCTGGTGTATCCCCACTACCAAAAATCTGAGATAGAGAAATTTGTTAAAGAAATGTTGGAGACCGGTATGATTAGGCCAAGCACTAGTCCTTATGCTAGTCCTATGATATTAGTGAAGAAGAAAGATGGAAGTTGGAGGTTTTGCGTAGACTACCGAGCTTTAAATAAGGTGACTGTTCCAGATAAATTTCCTATTCCAATTATAGATGAATTGTTAGATGAATTGGCAGAGGCTACCATATTTTCAAAATTGGACTTGAAATCAGGATATCATCAAATTCGCATGAAGGAAGAGGATATTGAGAAAACTGCATTCAAAACTCATGAAGGGCATTATGAATATGTGGTAATGCCATTTGGTCTCACTAATGCTCCTTCTACTTTCCAAGGGTTGATGAATGAAGTGTTGAGACCTTACTTGCGGAAGTTTGTTTTAGTCTTCTTTGATGATATTTTGATCTATAGTAGAGATGCAGCCACTCATTTGAGTCATTTAAGAGAGGTTTTTCAGCTTTTGTTACTTAATAAGCTGGTGGTGAACAAGAAGAAATGTTGTTTTGGGGGTCAAAATGTGGAATATTTGGGGCATATAGTATCTGCTGAAGGAGTTGCACCGATCCCAAGAAGATTGCAGCCATGGTGCAATGGCCCTTGCCTAAAGATGTAAAAGGTTTGAGGGGTTTTTTGGGATTAACTGCTATTACCGTCGGTTTGTCCAAAATTATGGTAAGATAGCCAAACCTTTGACTGAGTTGCTGAAGAAAGACTGTTTTCAGTGGTCATTGGAGGCTCAGGAAGCTTTTGAAAAATTGAGAGAAGCCATGACAACATTACCAGTCCTGGTTGTCCCAGATTTCAGCAGGGAGTTTGTGGTAGAAACTGATGCTTCTAGCAAGGGAATAGGGGCTGTTCTTCTGCAACAAAACAGACCAGTGGCTTATCTTAGTCAAGCACTAAATGATAGGGAGCAAAAGAGGTCTGTGTATGAGAGGGAATTGATGGCAATTGTGTTTGCTGTGCAGAAATGGCGTCATTATCTCTTGGGGAGACATTTTATCATCAGAACTGACCAGAGATCTCTGAAATTTTTAACTGATCAGAGGATTTTGGGAGAAGAGCAGTTTAGATGGACTTCCAAACTCATGGGGTTTGATTTTGATATACAATACAGACCAGGGAAGGATAATGTAGCTGCTGATGCTTTATCTCGCCAAATGATGTATGCAGCGGTTTCTATAGCTGTTCAAGAGGATTGGGGAGAATTATGTGAAGAAATTCAGCAAGATTCCAAGCTGAAGAAGATTGTGCAAGAGTTGGTCAGCCACCCTCAAGCTTGGCCTGCTTATTCTTTAAAGAATGGACAACTATTTTATAAAGGGAGACTGGTCCTCCCTCGATCTTCACCTAGAATTCCAGATTTACTTCATGATTTCCATGCATCTTCTTTTGGGGGTCACTCAGGATTCTTGAGAACATATAAAAGGTTGGCTGGAATTTTTTTCTGGGAAGGCATGAAAAAAGATATTGTGGATCTTATTGTTAGTTGTGATGTGTGTCAGAGGAATAAAGCTCAAACTCTATCACCAGCAGGGTTATTACAGCCCTTACCTACCCCTACTCAGGTTTGGAGTGAGGTCACGATGGACTTTATTTCTGGTTTGCCTAGATCAAAAGGCAAAGACACTATCATGGTGGTTGTGGATCGTTTTACCAAATTTGCCCACTTCATGGCTCTTTCTCATCCTTTCACAGCACCAGAGGTAGCTCAAATATTCATTGATGCAGTGGTAAGGCTGCATGGATTTCCAACATCCATTATTTCTGACAGAGACCAACTATTTTTGAGTAAATTCTGGTCTGCCCTTTTCAAATCAGCGGGTACAAGGCTCAAATTCAGTACAGCATATCATCCTCAAATGGATGGCCAAACGGAGGTTGCTAATAGATGCCTAGAGACCTATTTGAGATGCTTTGCTGGAGAAAAACCGAAATCTTGGTCTCAATGGTTGAGTTGGGCTGAATATTGGTTTAACACCAATTATAACCGATCCATTCGGATGACACCCTTCCGAGCCTTTTATGGCCGTGACCCACCTGTGTTGTTTAAAGGGACAGCTTTCCCTTCCAAGGTGGCAGCTGTATCCCAGTTACATATGGATAGAGATATGCTATTGGAGGAACTACGGAGCAATTTAGATAAAGCTCAACAACAGATGAAAGTACTGGCTGACAAGAAACGCAGAGATTTGATGTTTAATATAGGGGATTGGGTTTATTTAAAAGCTCAACCATATAGATTGAAGTCTTTGGCTAAGCGAAGAAACGAAAAACTGAGTCCTCGTTATTATGGGCCATTTCAAGTACTGGACAGGATAGGGGCAGTGGCTTACAAATTACAACTTCCTCCTTATAGCAAAATCCATCCAGTTTTTCATGTGAGCAGGTTGAAGACAGCCATTCCTAAGGACCAGCAATCTTATCCTCTTCCTCCAGAACTGTCTGAGGACTGGATATTGGAAACACAACCAGCAGAAGCTCTTGATTTGCGATATAATGCAGCAGGAGCAGCAGAGCTCCTCATCCAGTGGCAGGGAGCTCCTCCATGTGATA
This sequence comes from Ormosia semicastrata, assembly GCA_029884595.1. Taxonomy (NCBI): domain Eukaryota; kingdom Viridiplantae; phylum Streptophyta; class Magnoliopsida; order Fabales; family Fabaceae; genus Ormosia; species Ormosia semicastrata. Next base: position 46,083,716 of record JAQQTO010000053.1, on the reverse strand, counting down.
ATTCCTGGGAGTCTGTGTCTTCTCTGCGACTTCATTTTCCCTCTTTTCACCTTGAGGACAAGGTGAAAGCTTTGGGGGGGAGTATTGATGGCATTGGGCCTGCTGTAAATAAGGTTTATGTCAGAAGACATAAGCCCAAATCCAATGATACCTAACTAACTATCTTCTGGTTAGTTAGTTAGTTGTTAGTTAGTTAGTATAAATAAGGGAAATGGTATGAGGGTAGGGATCTTTGGTATTTCGGGAAAAGGAAAGGAAGCCACATTGGCTTAGAGGGAGTTTACACAGTCCTCTAAATCTGTGTAGGAGAGATTTAGATACTTGTATACAGTTCTAGGGAATTCTTTCCCAATTCTTGCAATAATATTCAGTATTCTTACCAGTTCCATCAAAGGCCTTGTTATTTTGGTCTTTCAGTGCTGAGGTTGTTTCTATTGAACGGATTGCAATGTTATTATTTATTAAAATTGATATCCTACTTAGGATTGGCGAGGGGTTTACAGATCAGATGAAAGATTATAAAATCTGATGAATAATTACAAATAAAGTAATAATTACATATAATTTTCACTATATCAACAACAACAACAACAATGTCTTTTCCCACTAGGTGAGGTTGGCTACATGGATCAAACGACGCCATTGTGTTATTTCATAAACCAATAATTTTCACTATATAGTTGAACAAAAATGAATAATAAAAATAAGCACAATATGACATCAACTTGAGACAATAACATTCCTAATAATTTTTTTTTCTAAATAATAAAATTTAACATAATAAAAAAATTTGAGAGAAAATCATAGTGCAAATCAATACTTAATACAATGTTCTGCATAACAACGAAGTTTCTACGTTTTGAAGTGTATCAGTGGTCTTAGGGAGTAACATTGTTAGCTAAGGGAGTAACAATGTTCCATTATTGAGAGGACTCATGTACAAATTGCATGAATTGCACAAACAAGAAATGTTTTAAATTAAAAAGGAAATAACTAACAATCATTCAAATTCAATTCATACCCATGTCTCCCACCAAAATTAGTTGAAGGAATGAAAATACTGCACAGGAAGCTAACTATCTAGGAAAGAGGATTGAGATATAATGAAATGTGGAATCTGTTTTAGACTTTAGGGATTAAGAATGTAGATGCTAGGCTTTAATTGGATTGTTCGGGCATGGTAGGACCGTAGCTTCATATGATCCTATAATTGAAATTGTGGTTTTAATAATATTGCGTGGGTGACTTTAAGATACTGACCTTTTTTGTTCCTGTAAATTATATCATTTGATTAGTTGTACACTGGTTCATCTTTTTAATGCAAATGTCAGCTTCTAAATCTATGCATATTTGCATTTATTTGATGACATGAACAATTGAGCATTCATAGCAGAAAAGAGAGAAGTGTGGATTGAAGATATGTTGTCATCCATATAGTTTGCATTAAAAGGCATGACATGACAATAGTGAGATGTTGCAGCTATACAACTATCTAATGGATTGGTGGAAAATATCCAGAATTCTGGATAATATATTAATTCTGCTTTTGGATGTGCACCTTTACTAAACTTGTTTATCAAGTTTGTCTACCTTGACTGATGTACTTAAGATGCCTGAATCAAGGATTGTTTTCAGGGATGGAAGCATTGTCTAGGGACCTACGCTTAGCTTTATGCTTCCTATTTTCAAAACTGATTTTTCTGTGTTTATTGATTCTATGATGCTTGAAGTGCTCCATATCCCCTTTGCTATTAAGTTTCTGGTTTCTGATTTTTCTTTGTCTTGCAGGCTAATCTTATTGAGATTAGAAATATTATTATCGATGCTAAATCTGGTGTGAGTGGAGCAGGTTAGAATTTTGATGCACCTCTTTTGATTTTATTACAAGTATATTACAAAACATTCTCAGCACTAGCTTCTCATTTCTACTTGGTTCTGTTACTTGGTTCTTGTTGCAGGACGTAGTGCCAAAGAAAATTTATTGTTCACTGAAGTAACTGAAGGTATCAATTCTTATGGTGTTACCCGGCATCGCCATGGTAAGTTTATTTTTCTTGTTATAATTGGATTTATGACACTTGAGTCTTACAATCTCCAGCCTAACTAATGCACTAAGAGTGTGTTTGACTAAGATTTTAAAAAAGGGCTTTTATAATACAACTTTTTTCCATAGAACTTTTGAAAAGCAGTTGTTTTGCGTTTGGATACAGCTATCAAAAACTATTTTTTAGCTTAATAAGTGCTTTTCTGTTGTTTGTAACTTTGTATGTAAAATAACTGTTTTTTCTTCTTTAAATTTACGAAAAAGGACATGAAAAAGCACTTTTCAATAGAAACGTTTTGATAATAAATTTTTTTTGTACCTTTGAAAATTAAAAAAATTAGAAATTATTATATTCTAAATTTTTTAAAATTCAAAACAAGATAACTAATAATATTACATAATAAAAAAGTATATTAAATATATAAATATTAACCATTGGCAAAACTTTTTATATGAATTTTTATTTCACTAATATATAACTTTTTTTTTTCTCTTTTAAATTGTATTAATAGAAAATCATTCTTTTATATGTCAACAAAAAAAAAAAAGCTGACATTTCTATTTTTCTAAAAATAATAAATCTCATGTCCTCATCAAATATACTTTATGACATTCATTTCTTTCTCATCTCATGAAAAGTTGCATAAGACGATGTTATGAAATACTGTTGTTAACATTATATCACTTACATAAAATTGTCTCAAATATTAATGGCTAAAATGTTTTAAAAAATAATGTTAATAAAAATTCATATCAAATAGAGTAAAGTTGGACAACATTGACAATTTTCAAATTTTAACTCACTCTCAGACAAGGCAATGTTAACATCTAACTTTCAAATATTAATATCAAATTTATCTTGAAAATAAATACATGACGAAAGAATATAACAATGCATTCGTCTTGACAATTGGTCTCTAATAGCATTTCTTGTTTCTTCTATGTTTCTTCCATATAATGGAAATCTGAGTTGGAGCTTGAAATTGGTTATGTTTTGCAATGTCCTCCACCTTGTTTTGCAATAACACTGAAATTTTTTTCAATAGCACTTGTCAAACTAGAATGATGAAAATTAAACATTTCATCGTTCGATTAAAACCTGGAAGCCAATCTAAAATGTGAAAAATGATACCTTATGTTATTATATGGTCCTAAGAAACCCTTAAATAAGGATATCATAAGTTGACGAGATAATATGTGTCTGTACATAAATAGACATGAGACATCATATTACACAAACGCATCAGAAAACGTTTATGACAAGAAAAATTCAAGTTATATAACACTAACCTTCATATGGATTAGGAAATTGTAGATCTGACTTTTTATAAGTCTCCATAAAATTTTTTGCATTGTGAACAAAGCCTTTTTAGCCGCACAATGCAAATGTAAAGGGTATATATTAAAATCGCATGCAGTCATTACGTATGAGCTAGTATACCCTTTACTTTTAAAAAAATATGTATCTTATTTGCTGGGACATGGATACCAATGGGTGACATGTATTGTCCATATACCAACCTTACAATAACGGCAATATCAATATCATCCATAATGTATTCGAGAACAGATGTAAATGTTGAATTAACAAGCCTAATATATGGCGCTCTCTCTCTCTCTCTCTCTATATATATATAGAGGGACATATCTAGTGAGAGGAGTTTTTATTGTGAGAGGGTGAGAAGAGTAAATCTTGACCATATAACCATACATAGATGATCAAGATTAAAAGTTATTCGAAGGTCATGTGACCATTTAAAAAAGTCACATGCATTTATCTTCTAATGTTGACAATTCATGAAAGATCCAATGGTCACTTATTGGGATTATCAGTAGGCTTGGTATAGATTTATGCTCCTTAGGCCATATTCTCACTCTTAGTTCTTTTGGTTCTAGAAAGAGTTAAAAAACTTTCCTTCATGGTTTGCCGATTGGATGTGTATCACTGGTCGTTGTGTTGATATTCTTCCTCAGCTTGCTAATGATTCTTATAATTTGTTTACTCAAAAAAACGATTTTCCTCAAGGTTCCAGACTTTTACATTTTTATGCTGCATTTGGAATTGCTTGGATTAATGTTTGGGATTATAATTTCTATCATAAGTATCAGATTCCTCATCCAGAATGGATTGCCAGAGAATTTAGTGTTAAATGGTGACCTCAGTTCAATATGAAATTAGTAAGTATTGATGCGGTTAATCAATGGCTCTTTTCTAATCCTTCTTTGGTTGAGAAAAATCATAAGAAGCCATCACAATTTGAAGAACTTAAGAACAAGCTTTTTCAAGAACTGGCCTCTTCTTCCTCAAAACAGGAATTGCTAAGCAAACTCAAGAGAACCATGTCTACCTCTGGTTCTTCTCCTCCTAGTGAAGGAAGTGAAAACAACGACCTTCTCGGTGATAATAATGAAGATGACTGTTATGGTGTAGACCTTTCTGACCTGTAAAGGCTCACACGGTAAATTATGAAATTTCCTATGAAGGTTCTTTATTCGTCGTATTATGAAGCATGAAATTTCTTATGAAGGTTCCTTATTTGTCATATTATGAAGGTTCCTTATTTGTCAAGATTCCTATGAAGGTTCCTTATTCGTCATCTAGCTCATTTGTCTAATTATGAAGCTTCCTGATTCGTTGTGTAGCTAAGAAAGAAGATTCCTGTGAGGGTTCCTTACTCGTCATCTGGCTAAGCATGAAGCTTCCTGTGAAGTTTCCTTACTTGTCGTCTAGCTAAGCATGAAGCTTCCTTACTTGTCGTCTAGCGAAGCATGAAGCTTCCTGATGGGTCCCTTCTTCAGAGTCCTTTCTCTATATAAGTCAAAGCTCCTTCAGAGAATGACATAAAAGTTTTAGTTTAAAAATTCTTCTGTAAACACTAGGGATGACAATTTTACCCGCCCCCGCGGGTAATACCCGTCAAATTTTTCCCGCAGATATAAATACTCGTTTAGTGTTATCCCCGTTTAATAAACGGAGCGGGGGCGGGAGTGGTTCCCCGCACTACATGTACTGCAAAAAATTTATATAAATATTTTATATAAAATTATTAAAAAACTTAATTATATAAATTAAAATATTATAAAGTTATATAAATCAAAAGTATTTTAGGTGTTTGACATTAATTTTAGATTAAGTTGTGTTGGACAAATTTTGAAAAATTATAGTATTATACTTTTTTTTTTTATTTTTCATTTTTTTATTTCATTTTTTTTATTTTTTTGAATTTTTTACAATTTATTGGGTACCATGGATACCCGCACTTACCGCATGGGAAAGATAAATGGTTATCCGCACGGATATGGAGGCGGGCGGGGCGGGGCGGATATTATTCATGGGGGCGGGACGGGGGCTACTACTGTTCCCGCCCCTACCGCCTACTTTTTGCCATTCTTAGTAAACACTTTGTAGAAAAACTCGGTATTGCTTTTCTCTCAGTAAACCTTTGGAATTCAGCTTTTGTTCAAAACTTGTAATTTTGTATCACGTACTCTGTAAGTATTTTGAAATTATCAATAAAGTATTTTGATCCTGATTTCTGATATCTCTCTTCTTTTTATTTTTGAATGCATATGCTCAACAGTAGTAAAAATGTGCATTCAAAAATGGAAAGAAGAGAGATATCAGAAATCAGGATCAAAATACTTTATTAATAATTTCAAAATACTTACAGGGTACGTGATACAAAATTACAAGTCTTGAACAAAAGCTGAATTCCAAAGGTTTGCAGAGGAAACAGAATACAAGAGTTTTTCTACAAAGTGTTTACAAAAGAATTCTTAAACTAAAACTTTTATGCCATTCTCTGAAGGAGTTTCGGCTTATATAGAGGAAGGACTTCGAAGAAGGGACCCATCAGGAAGCTTCATGCTTTGCTAGACGACAAGTAAGGAAGCTTCATGCTTAGCTAGACGACAAGTAAGGAAACTTCACAGGAAGCTTCATGCTTAGCCAGATGACGAGTAAGGAACCTTCACAGGAATCTTCTTTCTTAGCTACACAACGAATTAGGAAGCTTCATAATTAGACAAATGAGCTAGACGACGAATAAGGAGCCTTCATAGGAATCTTGACGAATAAGGAAGCTTCATAATATGACAAATAAGGAACCTTTATAAGAAATTTCATGCTTTATAATACGACGAATAAGGGACATTCATAGGAAATTTCATAATTTACTGTGTGGGCCTTTACAGGTCGGAAAGGTCTACACCATAACAGTCATCTTCATTATTATCACCGAGAAGGTCGTTGTTTTCACTTCCTTCACTAGGAAGAGACGAACCAGAGGTAGACATGGTTGTCTTGAGTTTGCTTAGCAATTCCTGTTCTGAGGAAGAAGAGGTCAGTTCTTGAAGAAGCTTGTTCTTAAGTTCTTCAAATTGTGATGGCTTCTTATGATTTTTCTCAACCAAAGAAGGATTAGCAAGGAATCATTGATTAACTGCATCAATACTTACTAATTTCATGTTGAACTGAGGCCACCATTTAACACCAAATTCTCTGGCAACGCATTTTGGATGAGGAATCTGATACTTATGATAGAAATTATAATCCCAAACATTAATCCAAGCAATTCCAAAAGCAGCAAAAAAATGTAAAAGTCTGGAACCTTGAGGAAAATCGATTTTTTGAGTAAACAAATTATAAGAATCCTTAGCAAGCTGAGGAAGAATATCAACACAAGGACCAGTGATACACATCCAATCGGCAAACCATGAGGGAAAGTTTTTTAACCCGTTCTGGAACCAAGAGTGAGAATATGGCTTAAGGAGCATAAATTTGTACCAAGCCTGCTGATAATCCCAATGATAATCCCAATAAATATAAGTTTGAGGATCAAATTTTATTGAAAAAGATTTTGGAGTGTGAGGAGCTTAATTCCAATCTTTTAGACCTAGAACCTTAAGGATTTTTACTTTAGAAAAATCAATATACTTGAGATTGGTAGCACTATAATAATGATCTAAAGAGATTGATTCAGTATCAATGAGGATGAGTTCATAAAAAGTTATGTTCTTTTTAAGTGACTCTTGAGGAACAAAATGAAAATTTTGGGAAAGCATATTCTGAATGATTTCTCGAGGGGTCGAGTGAGGAGAAAAGAATCCTGGTTCGAGGGTGATTATAGGTTCAAAAATATTTTTCTTAACATATTTACATTCTTCTGTGGTGGGGGAATTAATGAGTAACGGTGAAGGTTGTTTCGGTCTTTGAGGAGTCCTAGAAGGAGTACTAGTAATGGATTGTGAGTAAGATAAAGGTGTAAACCTATTGGGTGAGGGAGACGAAGGTCGTACAAACTGAATAAGATTAGGAACATGAACTAGGGTGGAAGACCCTTTTAAGGAGGTAGATGACCTTGTACTTATCTCAGTGTTTTTATCTGCAGAAATCTGCATGTACTTATCCAGAGTAACTTTCTTAGCCTTTGATTTTGATGAGGAGCTAACGGCCATTGTAGCCCTGCAAAAACTCTCTAGTTAGAAAATCAGGAAGATAATTATCTTTTCCTTTAATATGTTGAATATAAAAATCAAAACAAGATAACAGTGCTTGCCATTTAGCAAAAATTTGTTTTGAGACCAAGTTTTTAACATCCTTTTGAATAATTGAAGGAGCAGCTTTATAATCTGTTTTTAACAAAAACCTTTTATTAAACAAATCATCTTGAAATTTTGTGATACTTAGCACTATAGATAAAATTTCTTTCTTAACAGTACTATATTTCTGTTGAGCCGGTTGCCAGGCTCCTGAGTGATATCTGACAACTTGTTCTTTGGACGACTCAGGTATTAACTGCTTTAACACTCTCTCGTACCCCAAATCAAAGGCATCTGTTTCTATTATAAGAAAGGCTTGAGGATCCGGAAGTCCTAAACAAGGAATATTTTTTACTAAATTCTTAACTTGTTGAACAACATTAGTCATCTGAGTATCCCAAGGAGGCGGATCTTTTCTTAGCCGTCTAAATAAAGGAGCACAAATTATTCGTATATTAAGAATAAAATCTGCTACATAATTAACACATCCTAAAAATCTTTGAAGAGTATTCTTATCTTTGAGTTCGTTGGAGAACTTATCTGCAAATTCTATAGATCTTTCTATGGGAACAATAGTGCCTTGATTAATTTCGAATCTTAAAAATCTAGTCTTAGTCTGGAACAATTTCATTTTCTTAGCAGAAATTACTAGACCATTTTCTTTAATAAGATTGAAGAAAGTTTCTAAATGATTAAAATGTTGATCAATAGAGTTACTGAATACTAGTACATCGTCCAAATATACTATGGTGAACTTTGAGTAGGGATTCAAAATATTGTTCATTATATTTTGAAATTCTGAAGGGGCATTTTTTAATCCTTAAGGCCTTACATTCCATTCGTGATATCCAAAGGGTACTACAAAAGCAGTTTTGTGCCTATCTTCTTCAGCTACTTCAATTTGGTAGTATTTGGATTTCATATCAAATTTTGAAAATATATTAGCTTGATGAACCCTACTTACTAAATCCTTTTTATTGGGAATTAGATACCTTATTCATCTTACAATCTTGTTTAAGGGTTTATAATTAATTACTAATCTGGGAGCACCTCTTTCTATTTCTGAAGCGTTCATAACATAAAATCCTGCACAACTCCAAGGGGACTTACTTGGTCTAATTAAATTCTTATCTAGATGTTCTTGAATTTCTTTCTTACAATATTCTAAGTATTGTTGATTCATTTGAATAGATCTTGCTTTAGTAAGGATATTAATTTCTTCAAATCCTTCTTCATATGGTAAAGTAACTGTATATCTTTTTCGTTCCTTAAAAGCATTAGGGAATTCACTACATACTTCTTGTTCAAATTTCTGTTGAACATATTTTATCTTATCTTAAACTTGGGGTTTATTTATCTGTTCTTGAATTCTTTTATATTGAGCTTCTTTGCTTAACATATTTATGTGCTTTGTTTTCTTTTCTATTAAGTTAATCTTAGAGATTAGTGAATCTTGAACCATATTTAATTTTTTGATTAAGGGTGGTTTTATAAATTCAAAACAGACTTCTTTTCCTAAAGCATTAATAACTAATCCTTTTTCAATTACTGAGAATGAGTTTAGTAAGGATAAAAAGGGAGTACCTAGAATTATTTGCTCAGAAATATTTCTTACTAATAAAAATGAGATTTTATAACAAATTTTATTTTTACAGATTTTGGCATTATTTAACTTATATTTAATTTGTATTCTATTTCATGAAGCACTGCATAACGACTCTGTTGTTTTATCATAATACTTAGTTGAGATTAATCTTTCTTGAATACAATTCTTATTAGCTCCTAAATCTATTAACGCTATAAAATTAAATCGTTCATCTTTTATTACTAATTCTATCGGACAATGACATTTATAAACAATTACTTGACTTAATAAATTAATATAAGAATCTTTTTCGGGGTCTTTACTAGTACTTGTATCTTGATTTTGTACTATGATTTGTGTTTGTAAATTTAGCATTTTAAATTCTAAATTAGTATCTTTTTCTTTAAGTAATTTAACTTCATTCTTTAAATTTTTTATTTCTTGCTGTAAATCTTTTAGGGTAACTTCATTTCTTTGAGGTTTCTTAAATCTTTCTAATACTTCTTTCATATCTATTTTTTGTACTTCTTTTTTCTTATCTTCATATTCTAGAAATTCTTTTATTTGTTAAATGAATTCTTGCTTAACAGATAATTCTTCCATGTTTTCTATTATACTTAATAATGATGATGCTTAGTCTCTAGTAATTACATTAATAGTTTTCAATCATGATGAACAATCACATAATTCTGGTCCTAAGCTTGTACATTCTTTTTCATTTTCACTTTCTGATTCAGATGAAGAGGAATCTTTTAATTGATTAACCATTTCTTCTTCGGAATTATATTCTTCTTCAGAAGATTCAGATTCATTAATTAATATATTTATTAAAGATTTCTTTGATTCTTCATCAATTTTCAGGTTATTAATTTTTTGTTTTACTTTACAGTCTTTCTTATAATGTTCTATTCGGCCACATTTATAACATACTATCTCTCTTTTAGACTTAGATGATCTATACTTATCTTTCTTTGATGATCTAGGTTGTGATAAGCTTGCTTCTTCTCTATAATGTTTTTTATAGTAACGCCTGGATTTTCTTGATTTATGAGAAACATATTTTTGAATTTTCTTGTCTACTTGGAGCTTTGACTCCTTCTATTCCCCACTAGGAATAGAATGATCCTAGTTCTTTTCGAGTAGTTTTGGCTTCATTTTTAAGCTTATACTGAAGTTTAAGATCTAAACATACTTGCAATCCAGTTTCTATAATATAATTAGACAATTGACCAAACGTAAGTTGATCATAAGGAATTGTACTATCATTTTGATTCTGAATCATTACTTTAACCTTTTCTGCAAACAATTTAGGAAGACCAGTTATAAATCTTTCTTTCCAGTAATCAGCTGATGCATCACTTCTTAAATATAGCTTAAACAGAAACATATCCCTATACCATCTATAATCAGACATGGAGGGACAATATAGATTAACAATTTGATCTGTAATTCTTTGTTGAAATTTTAAGGGTTTTCCTATAAAATGCTTTGTTATTGTGTACAAAAGAGTTGTTACAGCATATTCAAATACTTATCCATTAGAATCAATTTTTGTTGAATTCATTATAAAATCTTTTTCTTCTTGACTTAGCACATTATCCTACCATCCTTTAAGTTGGCCTGTAAATCCCATAACAAATAAGGAGGTTGAAGTTCTATCAGTATTATTTTTCCCTTTAAAGGCTGTTGCAGCCATAGTCATTTGTTGAACAGTGTCTAAAATTTGTTGTTCACCTAATCCATTTATATTCCATTCATTAATTGATTCGCCAGTAAAGGCTACAGAATCTTGAAAAGGTCTTTCTTCATATTGAACATCAGGATATGTGGGTCTTGGGTAATAATTCCTAGTTTTGGAGACAGACATATCTTTTCTTAACTTATTAACTTGAAGATTTAAAAGTTCATTTTCTAATTCTTCAATTTTTTGTAAAGTATGTATCTTTGATGTAGAACTTGTTCCTATGGTTAATTGTTCTAATTTCTTCTTAATTTCTTCAATAGAGTTGTCAGATTTTGAGCCAAAGTGTATATTTTTTAAATCGGATTCTGGGACATTAATTACCTTATAGATGGGTCTATTAGGATCTAAATTTTTATTAATATTTTGAGCTGATGTATATTCTTTAGATTTTTCACTTATTTGATTATCTATCCTTTCTAATGTTTTAGACATAGTATGGAGCATTTGATTAGAGTAATTAAGCTGTTAATGAACGTTATTAAAATCGTCCTTATCTATAGGTAAATTATGTGCTCGTGAAGTTATTGTCTTAAAAGGGGTGGCTTCAACTTCTAATCCTTCTTTTGTGGTTACCTTAATAGTTTCTAAGGGAGGAAATTCTGAAATTATTATCTTATCTTTCTTTGTTTTCCAAGAAGTTGATATTTTATTATTTATTAATATTTCTGGTATTCTTATAAAAAGATTTTGAATATTATTTTCTTTGTAATACTTTTCAAACCAGTCAAAGAAATATATATTGATTTGTTGTTCTATTAAATATGAGTAAAATTCTTCTCTAAATTTAGTAGTTTGTTCTTTACTAAAATTCTTAAAATATCAATCTCTTTTATCTTTATTATAAGAAGCTTCAAAATCATTACTTATCCATTTTTTATCTATTTCAAATGGTTCTTCTTTAGTTAATACATTAATGACTTGGGATCTGGTGGGTGAATATTCTGGTGATTCTAATCTATGAGTTTGTTGGTAAATTGGTTGAGGAACATTAAGTTCAAAGTTTACACCAGTTAAGTTTATATTAATTGCTGATCCATCTACTGAATGTCTTGAGGAAGTAGGAGCAGTTGAAGGAATGTTAATTATCGAATTTGTAGGAGTGTTAGTCTAGATGAATTAGACCTAAGCATTCCTATTCTTATATTAGAACCATCTTGAACTATTGATCTTATTTTAGTATTTCTTATCGGTTGAGGGGGTATTGCATCTGGAAACACTCAATCTTCAGGAATCCTAGACAAGATTTCTTCATGAGATAATCTTTTAGGAGTTAGTATCGATGATTTCTTAAGATTTGCTTCCATAATTATAGTTTCATGCTTTGGGGATTGTCTTAATGCTTTAAAGTTTTGATCTTCATAAGAGACTTTATAATGAACTCTATACATAACAGACATATGCTTAGTTCCTTCTTGAAAAACATTATCTAATATCTTAACATTTAATTCTAAAGCTTGCTTAGTCATATAGTCATTTAATGACATGGTATAATTAGGATAACAGTTAAAGAAAATAGGATCATCATGCAAATTAAATTCTAAAATAGCAGTAATTTGATCATGAAATTTTCTTAACCTTTTATCTCTTAACAAAATTAACACAGGATTATCAATTCCTAACCTATGTTGCCCTTTGACGGCTACTTGAATTAACCCAATATGTATAAATTGATAATTATTTTTAACATGTTGATCAATAATATTATATTTTAATAAACTTATTGATTCACAAGGTTTTTCTAAAATGTGAGTAGCTTCGAACATATGGATTTGATCCTTAGGCTTGAATAAGGAAGTATTAGTTTTATAAATTTCTTTAGGAGGAACATAAGGAATTGCTCAATTTTAAAAGTTGTTTTTAATATTAGCAATTTCTAATTCATTTGCTTGAACATGATCTTAGCCTACTTCTAATCTAGAGGATGCAGATTTAAACTGTGAGGAACTTATGTTAGAAGCCTTCCCGCTACGGAAGGAGAACTCGCTTAAGTTTCTGAATATCTTAGACATAATGAAAGAATTCTCTTACCGAGATCACCACACACTCGTATGGGACTACTTAACCTGCCTTCTACGGCACTAACACAACTTATCAATGTACGGACTGAGGGCTGACCAACGCTAATATATATATATATATCACCTGCCTAACACAATAATGCTATGGATGTAAATTCTTTTCTTACTTTGCCACTTACTCAGATAACATAGTATCATAGAGCCTTTTTTTTTTTCCGCTTTTCCTTTTTTTCTATTTTAAATAGAAACCTTTTCTTTTCCCTTTTTTATTTTTCTCCTTTCTCGTTTTCTCCTTCTCACTGTCCCTCACCTTTCCCCGTTCCCGTTCCCCTTCCTCTGGTAATGACTCCGGCGTAAGGTTCGCCGCCGGCCGACCACCCAGTGGCCTGCGTCGACCTCTATGCGTGCGGAACAGAGTAGGTTCGCGTCCTGTGGCTGCGGGGTGGTTGTGCTGCGCGTGGGTGGCCACGATCTGGCGTGGGTGCGTGTCTGTTGATACTTCCGGCGGCGTCTGAGGTTTGCTGGTCGGTGGTTCTCCGGCCGGTTGTGTAGTTTTCTGGCCTGTGGTGACCGTTTTCAGGCCGGTGGTGGTGATTTTGCCCTGCTGCTTGGTATCTGACCTCGTTTTGGGTTCCTTTTTTGGGTGTTTGGCTCGTTTTCTGGTTGGATTGGAGGTTTCTAATTTGCTTCGAGCTATTTTATGGTGATGTGTGACGTTCTGACGCTGGCTTCATACGTGCCCAGTGGTTCTGATCTGATTGGGTGCCTTCTCTCCTCTGTTTGGGGCTGATTGGAGGGACCTTCTTCTAGTTTTCTCAGGCTGTACTTCTTTTGGTTCTCTTTTGTACGTGGTTTTGGGGACTATGGCGGATAATGCTGGAGAAACGATCGACAATAATGCCGTAAGATTGAGATCATTACTATAAAATCACAGATCACATCTTGACTGGTCAGGAGAATTATCTCCATTGGCGACACACCATTGAGCATTATTTGAAGAGTTTTGACAAGCTGGCTCATCTCTCTGGCAACGGTGGCTTCTGGAGGATTATAAGCTGTATAATCAGATTGAGAAAATGGTGTCTGAATCCGTTTGGGTTGCCACTAATCATTTGGATATTGTTCGAAACCTGATGAACTACATTGAATTTTTGTATGGCAGTAAACAAGATTTGAGCCACGTTTATACCTTGATGCAAAATGTTTATCGCGCTGCTCAAAAAGGCTGCTCTCTTTTCAAATATTATATGGAAGTCAAATAGGCTTTTGAAGAGAAGCGCACTATGTTTCCTATTATTAGTGATGTGAAGAAAATGCAACAGCAAGAGGAGTCTCAGGTGGTTCAGTGTTTCTTGGTTGGTTTGGATCCACAATATGAGGTTCTTCGCACACAACTTCTTTTGGGCACTGAGCTTCCTACTTCCTTGAGTGACATGTATGCTTGGTTGCTTCGGGTCAACAAGGATGCACCTAGCGAAGACTCTCGTAGTTCTGAGTCCTTTGCCTTAGTTAGTAGTGCATCAGGAGCTCAGGGTGGTCAAGGGGGTATAAGGGGAGGCCGGAGTGCCCGTGGTACTAATGGTCCAGGTCGCGGTAATAATGGTGGTATTGGTGGTAATAGTGGTCCCCGTACTTGTTTTGGTTGTGGTGATGTTGGTCATATTCAGAGGTTTTGCCCTAAGGTTACATCCTTGCAGACACGAGCTGCTTATGTTGCTAACTAGGATGGCTTATTGCCTATCTCTTCAGGAGTTGTTCCGTCTCCTGTTGCTTGTTCTATCCCCACTAAGCCACAAGTGACCTTATCTGTTGATGAGTATACTCACCTACTTTAGTCTCAGCCCTCTACTACTGCGACACTAGCCTAGACAGGTAACCCTACAACTTGTCTTTCTACGACCTCTCGTAACTGGATCATTGATTCAGGAGCGACAGATCATATGACTAGTGATACAGGTATCCTTTCCTCCGTTACTCCTTCTACCTTGTTACCTAGTATCACATTAGCTAATGGCTCTATTGCTCCCGTTCGCAGAAGTGGTATTGCTCAACTCACTGGTATTACTCCTGTTCACTTTTATCCTCCGTCTTGTCTTTACCTTGTTTTCCTTTTAATTTGTTATCTTTCAATAAACTTACACATTCCTTAATTGTGCTATTCACTTTTATCCTTCTCATTGTGTCTTTTAGGATCTTGGGACGAAGCAAATTATTGGTAAAGGTCATGAGTCTGGTGGATTATACATCTTGGATACCTTGCAATGTGTGCCATGCCCTGTTGCATTTACGATCATTCAATTTTACAAATTCATTCTCGTTTTAGTCATTCGTCTTTGCCAACATTGAAGAAGTTGTGTCTGACTTTACAGTCTATGTTTCACTTAGAATGTGAATCGTGTCAATTTGCAAACATCATAGGTTGCCCTATTTACCTATAATAAATAAGCGAGTTGCATCCCCTTTAGAGTTGGTTCACTCTGATGTTTGGGGTCCATGTTCTATTTCTTCTAAACTTGGTTTTAAACACTTTGCCACTTTTGTTGATGATTATTCTTGAGTAACATAGCTTTATTTTATGAAGCATCGTTCTGAATTATTTTCTATTTTTGTTGCCTTTTGTGTGGAGGTTTAAATACAACTTTGGTGCCCTATTCGTATTTTGCGAAGTGACAATGCTAAAGAATATTTCTCTACCCTGTTTTTTTATTTTCTTTCACAATAGGGTATCATCCATCAGTCTTCTTGTGTCGATACTCCTCAACAAAATGGAGTGGTTGAGCACAAGAATCGTCATTTGCTTGGAATTGCTCGAGCCTTGTTATTCCACATGCATGTTCCTCAGGTTTTCTAGTTCGATGCTGTGGCAACTGCTTGTTATTTGATTAATCGTTTGCCTTCCTCCGTTCTTAGTACTACTATTCCTTACTCTCTCTTGTTTCCCTCTAATACCTTATTTCCTTTACCCCCTCGTATCTTTAGTTGTACTTGCTTTGTTCAAGATGTTCGCCCTCATCGTACTAAGCTTGATCCTCGTTCTCTTAAATGCATCTTCCTTGGTTATTCTCGTCATCAAAAGGGATGCTGTTGTTTCTCACCTTCCTTGGGTAAGTTCTTGGTTTCTGCTGATGTTACATTCTTCAAATCTACCCCTTTTGATTTCTCTCCAGGTTCTCCTATTTCAGTGGAGTTTGAGTCTGATTTTCTGGTTTATGTTGAGACATATGCTACTTTTGTTCCACCACTCTTAAAACTTTCCTTCATAGTCAGTTTCAGATGAATGACTTAGGGGAGCTGAAATATTTTCTTGGGATCGAGGTGTATAGGAGCAAGAAGGGCATCTTCCTCTTTCAAAGGAGTATGTGCTAGACTTGCTGAGAGATACTGGCTTTATAGAATGTAAGTCTTCTGATACTCCCATGATAGCTAATGTGAAGTTGAATGGTGAGGATGGAGATTTGCTTGAAGACCTAGAGATATATAAAAGAGTTTTGGGAAAACTAAACTATCTCACTGTAACACGACCAGATATTGCCTTCTTAGTGAGTGTGGTTAGTCAATTCATATCATCTCCTAGAATTGCACATTGGGATGCAATTTTTCACATTTTGAAGTATCTCGAAGGAGCATTAGGTCGTGGAGTTCTCTAACAAGACCGAGGTACCTGCAAGGTAGAAGGATTCTCTTATGCAAATTGGGCAAGGTCACCAGTTCACAAGAGGTCCACAATTGGATATTGTATCTTTGTTGGTGGTAATCTCGTATCTTGGAAAAGTAAGAAGTAGAGTGTTGTTTCTTGTTCTAGTGTTGAATCTGAGTATAGGGCAATGACTCAAGTGACTAGTGAACTTATATGAATATCTCATTTACTAAAGGAATTAGGTGTTGGAATCTCTAATCCTATGGACATATGGTGTGACAACCAAGCTGTTATACATAAGATGAGGAAAAAAAAACAAATTTCGTATAGTATATTTGATGAGGACACAAGCTTTTTTATTTAGAAAAATATAAATGTGCCATTTTTTTTTTGGATTGTCAAAACATATTTTCAAAATTATAATTTCGTTATCTGTAATTTTTTCATTATATATTTTGGTAAACTTTAGTGATTTAACAAAAGTTAATAATTTGAACTAAGGTGAAGAAAACAAAAAAAAAATTAAAAGAGAATATGAATAGCCAATTCTCTTTATAAAAAGAATACAAATTATCATGACATGTACTCTAAGAATATTTTCGTTTTTTTTTTTCAAAGTTAATGACACAATGTTTGTCTTAATTAAATCTAAAAAAGCTAAAGGAATTTAATATATTAATGAAATAAGAATTTATATAAATATTAATTTTTTCATTATTGATCCATATTTATTTATTTAATATATTTTTTTATCGAGTAATATTATTAGTTTTCTTGCTTTAATTTAAAAAATGTATATAATAATTGTTAATTATTTTTAATTTTTAAAATGTACAAAAAGTACTTTTTTATCCAATCGTTCTTTTTTTAAATAAAAAAAGTACTTTTGTATGCCCTTTTTTGTAAGTTTGTTACAAACACTTGTATTTTTCACATCCAAGCAACGTAAAAGCACTATTTAAGCTATAAGGTACTTTTCGATAGCTGCATTCAAACGCTAAACAATTTTTGCTTTTCATAAAAGCTATTCATAGAAAAAGCTGTAACATAAAAGCTATTTTTTATAAACTTATTGCATCTTGAGGCTTCTGAAAATGCCCAAAATGGGCTGTTTGTTTTCTGCTTCTGCTTCTTCAAGAACGTTCTCCAAATAATCTAATACTTCTGAAAAGTGCTTTTTAATTAAAATAAAGCGCTTTTCTAGAAAAGCTCATCCAAATGGAATGAAACGGAACCAACGACCTCAACATGTTCGCTGTAACTGTGTGCTAAACATATCTGATCTTCCTTTTCCACTTTTGTGCATGGTGATGAAGGATAAGGGGGTAGCTTTATTGTAAAAGATGAATGCAATAATACCGTAACCATTAAGGCACTAACCAGTAATACGTGTTACCCTGTTCTGTTTTCTGAACATTTTCTTTGGTATAACCATAGGAGCCCCCTCCTGTTGGGACAACTACGTCAAGGGCCAAGAGTGATTTCTGCTAACTAGCCTGGTTCTCCTCCATTAGAAAAAAAAAACGAGGGGTGGGGGTTGGCTAACTGGGCCTGCTCTGACTCCTTGATGAAAATTAAGCTATAACCTGTCCTTGGACTGTGAAAGTGTTTTAATTGTCACTAGTTTCATGCTCCGATTCATTGGCAATGAACTTAAACAGATGAACTCTTTCCCATGTGAACAACATTGGATTGAGCCTTTTACCACTATGCTCTTGCCTTAGTTGTTATATATGGCTACTGATTTTAGCTACTGGGGACAAGTGGCATCTGTAATTGAATAGATCAAATTATCCTTTTTTGTGGTTTCCAGTTCCAGAAACTGAACAGGGACTCACTGATGCTGCCCGTTCAAAAGTAACCATTAGTTTTACCCCACACCTGATTCCAATGGTAAGAGTAGCACCTAGAGTTCTATCTTCTTTAATCTTTTCTTGCTTATCAAGGTAACTGACAAATGTTTTTCTTTGCCATTTATTAGAGCCGTGGTATGCAATCAACTATTTATGTGGAAATGGCTCCAGGAGTAAGAATTGAGGATTTGTACCAGCAACTGAAGCTCTCATATGAGGTTTATTCTTTTATGTCACTACTTGTCACCTCATCACAAATAGACGTCATTACCAATAATTTACAATAATGTAAAGTATGAATTGCGCATATGAAGACAACATGCAAAGAATGTAGATCTGGAATTGGTACTTAATGGTTATTCTTCATTGTTAAAGCAAAGATTTTCATCACTGAACTCTTTGCTATCATGTTATTTGAGATCTCAGTTGTCTCTTGCACCTTCAAGGCCTTATCCTGCCTGGTTTCATGGGCCTGTGGAATGTGCATAACTTTGTCTGGATGCATGATTTATTGCTTTATTAATCTGTTTTTCGTTTGATATTTGAATTTCTCTGTTTGTCTCTTTCTTACTTTCTCTTTTCTTCTTTCTGGTGATTTCAGGATGAAGAATTTGTTCTACTGTTGGAAAATGGAGTCATTCCCCGAACTCATAGCGTTAAAGGAACTAATTACTGTTTAATCAATGTTTTTCCTGATCGAATTCCTGGAAGAGCAATCATTATATCTGTAGTATGTTTAAGTTCCTTTCTCCTATATATCTATAGTATTTTAGGTGAAATATTTGTGCAATTAATTGTATTGTGATATTATCATTGCCTTGGCTCTAAGTATGTTGATGTGTTGTTGCAGATTGATAATTTAGTGAAGGGAGCTTCAGGTCAAGCTTTACAAAACCTTAATTTGATAATGGGATTTCCTGAAAATTTGGGGCTTCATTACCAGCCGCTGTTTCCTTAGAGTAGTTATCTTATCCAACAAGAGTAAGCCAGATATTTTTTATTTTTATTTTTTTCTGAGCCTATTTTTCTTTGTCATCCTTTCTTCTTTGAACTTAGAAATGGGTTTTTTCCATCTTTGTTTCTATTGACTTTTGCAGCTAATGTTGGTGCAGAATCAATGTCACGGCTAGAGCTCCAACATTATCGTCACAGTTCTTAGTACTCGGATGAACTAATGGAAATATTTCAAATAATGCATTGTCATTCTCAAGATTTCATTTTGAAATTCCTCTAGAATTTAGGAGGGAATTTGGTACAACAGGGACATTAAAGCACATCCAATTTCTCCTGTTTCTTCTTTTTCTTGGTCTGTAATGAAGGGTGTTGAAATAAGTCATTGAATGAGGTGGCGTGTGATTTTTCCTGGATGGGTTTTGGAATGTCAAAGTTTTAGTGGATTATGATATCTCCATCTCATGTTTTTCTTTGAGATATTTGTTTCAATTCAACTTCATAATTTGTATCTTTGTACCCTTGTGGTGTTTTATAGTTTGTACAACCTACATTTGTTCTCTCCAGCTAAACTTTAAAAACATGTTCAACTTGAAGATCTTTGTATCCTTGTGGTGTTGCTATGATTTTTTCTTTTTATATATAAAAAATTTATTAAGACGAAGAGAAAACTGCTATGAAATTTTGATTCTCTTAGAAAGACGTGTACTCAGATTTGCTTCAAATTTGTTGTTTACCATGGAAAAAATTCATTTTAAATGCTAAAAATAAAAATCTTCAACAATGAAAATACTTTCCTGGCGATGAACATGCAATTAATTTTAATTTACCATATAATGGGATAATTTTCATTAGATTTAAAATTTGAATGGAAGTTCACCTTGAACAATAATGTAGAACTTGAAAATTACTTAAATTAAGAAGTGAGTATAATGTAAGAGGTGAACCTTTGTCATTAATTTAAAGACTATTTTTCTCTTTTAATTATTATAGAAACAACAGACGTTTTAAGAAAAGTAAAATTCAGATACCAAGTTGGAGAATTTCCTTTTCCTTTATATAATGATATGGACGAATATCTTGACACCCACATTAGTAAGTCAATCCACTTTTTTTTTATTTTGTTAAAAATAATAAAAATTAAAAAAAATTACATAATCACATAACTATCCACTAAACAGTTCATTTAAAATAGTATGATTTTTTAAATATATATTTTAAATGCATAAATTTATATAAACTAGTTTGATGTTCATGCATCTTAAAGGTACATTTGTTTCTTTTGGTACAACGATACATAAAATTGAACAAGAAACAAAATTTGACGAAGAGCTAAGCGTAAGAAATTGTGCCTTAAGAGTTAGAGAATTTTTTTTAACTAGGATTTGACGAAGACACATGGCCTACGAATATGACGTGGTCAATTCACATTCAGATTTGGTTTTTAACTAGGATGGAGAGGGGACTAACTCTCTTAAAACAAGTTCAATATTAACTACACTACAAATTCAATGATGATCATAACATCGTCGACACTATGATATTTGATAAAAGTTTGTGTATGCTCGATGTGTTCAATGATCCACAAATTATCAAACATCAAAAAAATAAAAATAGAAATGAAAACATTAAAAACAATTATTGAACCTGAATTAACTAGCACAAATTAACCCAAGTACAACTTCGAACAAAGCTATGGTCTGCTAGATCTACAAACTATGAACTACGACTAGAAAGTCCAAGAAAAAAGCTAGGAAATGCAAGAAAATGACAGGGTGGTCTCCGGTGATTTACTTTCTACTTGTGGGTGAAGAGTGTAAAGTGTTCATGACCTCCTATTTATAGACAAATGCAATAACTACCTCTGTTGCTGGATTGCAACACATGGAAGCTGTGTTCACCAAAATTCTACCACTTGTCTTCAGTGGTTACGGGCTGCATTTCCAAGTTTGTGCACATCTTCCACTCTTCAGAGTTTGGTGCATGTTCCTTCTTCTTAGCTTGTGTGCAAAATGGTCAAGATAGTGCCTTCGGACTCAAACGTGGTTGTGTACCACACACATGCTTATCTAATTGTAACTTTTTTGGAACAATGTCACGTGTCAATCACTGATAATTAGCAAATCATGTTATCAGTGTTAGAAATTTTAAACCCACAATAATAAAATTAATGAATCCACCTTTAACCTTTAACAATTGGTATTAAAGCCTCTTTAATCGTTTTTATGGCTGTATTTTGTATATTTTAGAAAGTGTTTGGCAAATTGGTTATTATATGTCATGCTTTGAATCCTTTCAAGTCATATGCATGGTTTATTTTTTTTTTTTTGTGTCTCTTTTGATATCTAATATTGTTGCCAAATACATGAAATCACCATGTGGGTTATTTGGATCATGAGTTTCGAAAATTAGTGGTGCTTTTTTTTAACCATCTTAAATCAATTCTATTTGATCGTAAACTGATGTTATTTCTTATGTAAGGGCAATGTACACATCTTGCTCAGGTGCTTTGTTTTGGTTTATGTCTCATCCTTGTATGGTGATAATTTTGTTATCTTAAAATTATGGGTTGAAATTTTTTTTTTTTATAATTTGTTGATGATATTTGGTGGCTAAATCTCAATCTTTATCAATATTCCTTCTATATGATTCTTAATGGAAAATCATGTTTGGGATTTCGGTGGATTGTTCTTGATAAAATTAGTTTAAATGACTTCAAAGTTCCATGAGAATAGCTGCAGCGTGGTGTTGAAAAAATTGGTCATAATTGTTTTTTTTACTTGAATTATACATATAAAATTGGATAGTCTTGAAACTGCCTTTGAAAATTTTTGTATAGAATTGAGCATGTTATAATTTTCATACTCTCACATGTGATATTCTTTGAGTGCTCAAATAATTCTTTTGAGTTGTTTTATACTATATTGAAATTATTGTACTCTTTAGACTATTGTACAATTTAAATCGGTGAGAGTTTGTTTAAATAATTACCAAAATAAATTTTTTGGGATTGTTTTATGTGTATAATGTTGTATATATGTTGAAGTTGTTGCCCTTTTATAATCTATTGTGCAAATTACAATTTGAGAGTTCATTTAGTATATTTAGAGTTTTTTTTGAATAATTTTGTTAAAACCTACTATTTAAAATTGTGGATAAATAAATAAATAAAAGAGTAGCTCCTCATGTTCTAAGGGCGTGATGGGGTGAGATGTCTCATCGAAATCATAGAATAAAATTTTGTAATTAATTCTCACATAGCTATGAATACTTTGGTATTGAATATTATCTTTTATGATGTTTGATAACTATTGAGAATTGTAATTAAAATAATAATTTTGAATATTTTATTATTTAGATAAATTTTATATGATAAAGAGCATTGATATAGATAAATATATTATTTTGATGCCAAGAAATTCATGTTGATTGTGTGTCCTTTATTACTGTTGAGAAAAAAAAATTATGGAAGATTTATTTAAATAAGTTTGGGCATATTAAAATTTATTTATTTAGGCATATTTTGCTCCTCTTTAATTGCCAAAGCCAATTTTATTAGTTGACATTGTTGAACTCCATAAATTGTGTAATCTGATTTTGGGGGTTATTCTTGAAATAATTTTGTCGTTATAAAGAGCATGATATTGTATCATGTGTTGCATATAATTATTTTGGTATTGGATGTTTGTGTATTGGCAATATCAAAGTCCTTTGATATATATTATCAAGAATTAAAGTACAGTTGTATGTAATTAATTTTATTGTATATTATGTCATTGCAAATTTATATAAATTTCTTTCAATATGGTCATTGTGAGAATATTATTTAAATAATTTTGATTATTGAGAAACATTTAAGGTAATGGCAAATTTATATTAAGTTGTTATTGTGGTTAAGTTTTATATATCTCATAAAATTGAGAAGTAAATCTTATTTCAATAAGATTTTGTTATTGCCCTCTAATGTTTATTTTGTGAGCCATTTGTGAGAATTGTATAATGTTCTGGTGATCTGAATCTCACTAAGTTAGCATCTAATTTTGTTGGCCCTACACACAAGAATGGGCAACACGCTATCTAAGGTTCGTTATAAAGCTTATATGGTTATTAACATGTTATATAATTGCGTAAGTGGAGAAATTTGTTCTCAAGGTTTTCTTCTCCATCTTCATGCCTATTTAGAATATGCAATAATATATGAGAGTATAGAAATTATATTATTGATGTGGCATAAAAATTTTAGAACTTTATAAGCAATTTTGTCATTGATTATTGTAGTTTCTTATGGTTACATGCTCACCTATTGTAAGACCAATACTTTGTTTTGTAAATCTTGTGAGATCTTATTTCTAAGAATGCCATCCAGAATATTTACAATTGTTTTAAGCATTTTGTATAATTGTGAGCTCACCTTCGCGAAACCCATTACGGCAAAGTGTTGTATTGTTAATAATGTTGTTATTTTTTCTTTGAAAAATATATTGATAATGCACTTACCCTATTGGTTTATTTTTATTAATATGATTTCTGATGTTTTGTTGAATGTATTAAATGATTGTGTCCTTAGAGTTTTCAATATCCTCTCGATACTAGCTTTAGGGACATGATATTTAATGGTTTGTGAGAGTTTGCTTGTTCATTGTAATCTA
Source organism: Ormosia semicastrata (assembly GCA_029884595.1). Taxonomy (NCBI): domain Eukaryota; kingdom Viridiplantae; phylum Streptophyta; class Magnoliopsida; order Fabales; family Fabaceae; genus Ormosia; species Ormosia semicastrata. Next base: position 46,059,694 of record JAQQTO010000053.1, on the reverse strand, counting down.
AGACTCTTAAGCGGGATTATAATGACATAACAGCTCAAACTGTTGTGACATATATATAATGTTACTCATTGTCAATTGTTTTATCGAATTGAATTAAGCAACCTTGAATATTTGTATTGTAATTGTGAAACTTGACGAATGGAATAATTGGGCATTCTGTAGCAATTTATTTTTGTTATTTGGACATGTAATTTTGTCAAATAAATAAATAAAAATTTAATAATGTTGAATTGATTACAATTAATGTTGGATTGTATAAGTAATGGACATATCCTTCAGTGTGAAATTATTTGACATAATCATTTGTGTGATAGAGAAAATAGTTTAAATTTTTATTTTAAAAATCTTGAAAAATATTGCTTGTGCATAAATTATGGAATATTAGTTCAACTATTTTACTCTATCAAGTGGGAGAGACTTGTATATTGTAATCTGGGACCCTTAGGTGGGATTGCAATGATGCAAGGGTTGTAGTTCAATTAATTGCCCAATTAATTGAACAAGGAAAAACTAATATAATTATAGTTGCTTAAGTATAATAAATATTTTAATGCATAATTTTCTCTAACTTTTGTATTTGTCATCGCTTTGTTATTACTTATTGGGACTTATTAAGGACATTGTTGAGTCTCTTAAAGCTTGTTGTAATATAGTGAACTTCCTATGGTTGTCATGTTGCGTTGATATGTTTTAATTTTAACAAGACATGTTGATATGCTTTAAACCACTAGCTTATTGAACTTATTTTGTTATAAGTATTATCGTAGCAATTTGAGAAATATTATTTTTGTCGATAGGATGATAATTATTTTGGCTTAGTATCTTGAAATGATAACTTTGAAGATTTTCTTTTATATTATTCAAATGTCAAAATCCTCAAAAGAATTTTTTTAGTTTTGCTAATTTTCTAAAAAAAAATCTTGGGATTAAAATTATTCAAGTATTATTGTGAAGGAAACATTTTTCCAATTGTGGTTTAATCATTTTGTGAAGATTTATTTATTTATTAGATCACATTATTGTGATAATCAATTCAACTTTATAAAAGAACTTCTTTTGTTGATAGTACAAAAAATCTATGATGAGTATTTTTTTGAGTTAAACCAATTGTACTTATGCCATTCACTTTTAGAAATTTTGTTTCTTTTGGACTGAAGTAAAATAATGTGTATATTTTATTCTTGTGTATTTATATGTTGATTTTTTAAATTACCTGACAATAAACATGAATTGAAACTCTTCGTTTCTTATAAGAAGAAAGTGATTTTGTAACTGTTGTTCTTTTTGAAATACTTGTTGTAAAATTTTTGAAGCCTACTATGTATAAAGCCTAATATTAAAGACAATTAAATGCCTAGGTACAAGTTAAATTGACTTGATAGGGCTGTAAGGTATTATTGTTTAATATTGATTTTGATGTTATCTATGAAGCATGGAAATGAACACGGACACGGGACACAATACAGACACGAATACAGGGACACACCAAATTCAAAAATTTTAAGACATGGACACGACACGGACACAGCATATATATATATATATATATATATAATTTTGATTATAAACATTCCAAACACAACTCCTCAATGACAACACAAGCATCTTCATTTATAATTAGAAAAGAAATCAATAATAATTAAAAATTAAACTACCAGACCAGAGTGAAACTCACTTGAAACTTGAATCATTAGCACACAGTGAACACAATGTATTGAGGAAGAATAGAAGATTTTTCCTGAGGGTGGATCGAATGATATTGGGCTTGTGGGCCGTGATATTAGTACATCGCCACACAACAATTTTTTTAAAAAATTTTAATGGACTGTGTCCAATATGTGTTTGCGGTGTGTTCGAGATGTATCCGAGTCAAAAAATAATAATTTTTTTAATTAGACACACTCGGACACATGAGACAAGCGTGTCGTGTGTGCGTCGTGGTGTGTCCATGTCTGACACGTGTCCGACACATGGACACGCCAGTAAAATGACATGTCTGTGCTTTCTAGGATGTTATTTACATCAATGGGTGTTTTCATAAGTAATTGAGAGTAAATTTGTTATTAATGTACTTTGTGCTAATTGTATATTGATGATCAGTATTGCTATTATTGTTAAATGAGATACAATATTCTATATTGAAATTTTTCTATCATATGGTAAATCTTGGTGATGTCATTTTGTGTTTAAGGCATAAAAACCTTTTAAATCATACTATATTGACGAACTGTCTCACAAGGCACATATTGTTATAAGTTTTTTATTATGTGTTTGTGTTCTTGTTAAACATTAATATTTATTATAGTGGGAGTTGGAGACTGACTTTTGGTTATATCCTCAATAGTGGTTAAGTATAGGTCTCATGTGCCTTCGTTGTTGGTAATCTAATGTTGTGCTCAAGTGTGCATGTGTTTATTATTTTTTGTTATTGTGACACTTGGGTTTCTTGAGTGAGTTGTTGAAAACTTGCAAGTGATCCCATATATGTGTAAGACATTAGGGATTTTGAAATAACTCGTATATTGTCAAGTCTTTTAAGTGATCATCATGATTTTGTGAAGTATAGATTACCTTATTTGTGAAAATTATTTTGTGGTTTTGTGTTTGTGATGACAAAGAGGAGTTGACTTGTTGTAAAGTGTCATATGGACACTTATAATATCCTCAATTATGAATGTAGAGTTTGTAATTGATAATGAAGTAATTTTGTGAGATTCAGTAGTTGATAAATTTTGTATACATTTGCTTAATACTATTTCTGTTATTATGACCACATTTTGAATAACTTTGTAATATTGTGTTTCTCTCTATTTTGGTATTTGGGTTATTGAAGAGAGATGGTAAGTTTGAAACTTGCATTGAGTACTCTACCACAGAGCTGATAGTCCCACTAATAATGATGCTACCATTAGAATATTTTAGAACTTTTGGACTCTAATAGGGTTGTTATTGTTGTTTTGTTTTGATATGTTGTATTAATGGAATGATGTACATTATAATTATAATTATTATATTGTATCGAGACTCATTGAAACTGTTGTTGCCATATGTTGTCATTGTGTACGCTTTAGTGATGATATGTCATATTGTTAGAGACTTTAATACTCGGTCTCATTTTGTTGTACTAAGATATTTTCTTTGAATTATTTTGTTGAATCTCAGTAGGGATCCTTGGTAGATGCCTAGGCCATTTTGTAGGGAATTGCATATTGATCACACTTTTGACATGCAATTTTGTTGTGCTTTCCTTTTAACCCACATTCCACATTTTTGTTAGGTCATCATGTTATAAGTATCTTGCATGTATAATATTAGTACTCCTATCGAGTATGATTTTCTGCATTGTTGAGGTGCTTGTAAATCCTTTTTGGATCGATGGTTGGAGGTGTTTGCTCATAGTTGACATTCTTGTGGCCACGTTAATCTGAAAAGTTATTTTGTTTAAAACTAAGTGTCTATGTTGTCCAAGTGAAAGATTGTTAGATTTTTTAATATGTGTGGACTAGCATAGTCACCAATTTTTTAAAACCTAGATTAACTGAATGTCAAATGTTGTGGAGCATCTATTTGGTTTAGCTTATTTGTGATCAATTTTGTTATTGGGCTCTTATAAACGTTTAAACACATGTGAATAATGTTGTTTTTGGTTTGTGGACCTTGTATATGAGTTTTCTATAATGGGTAGGTAAACTCATATTGTAAACATAAGAAGAGTCTCATATTCTTATCCTATATGCATTGTGGTCGCCTCATTGAGGGCACAATGATTTTTTACGTATATAGGAAATGAGAGTAGTTTCTCTCATTTATGATGACAAAGATTTTTGACTATCTTTCTCTCATGGTATCTCTTCAAAGATATGATTTCTCTTTGAAATAAGGTAATTCTATATCTTAAATCTTAATTATTGGTCAGTTTATATATATGCCATAAATTAGAGTTAAAGGTGGATCCATTAATTTTATTATTGTGGGTTTAAAATTTCTAACAATCACACCATGATTTATTAGCTTAAGACTAAGTCTTTCTTGGAATTTCCATCCATAACATCAATATTGCTTATACAAAACTTAAGACATAATTCTAGGATACTTATCATATTTTAGAGCTTTTCTCGACAATATTAGTATTACCGTTATGCAACTTTTTTGCTCTAAAAGTCACTTATTAACAATTTCAGTATTGTCGAATCATTGGTAACTTCAATATGACCATCCATTTTGTTCCTCAGCTGCTTTAGTCTATTATTATAATAGATAGCCTTAGTACTATCTTTTCATGGTAGCTTCAGTATACCACCAAGCACTCTAAAAAGGAAAATGATGATCTTACCGTTAACAGTATCCACACCAGTTTTAACACCATTTGCCATGACAAATTAAATTTCAGATTTGGCTTCATTTTTTCCCTCTCCTTCTCATTTCCATCTCCCTCTCATTTCTGTCTCCCTCTCGTTTCTCCCTCTCGTTACCCCCTCTTCCTCTAATATCTCCATCCTTGACTTCTTTCACTTCTCTGTCACCCACATCCCTTCGTCCGGCGAGCTCCGTCGGTGCACAACCTCCGCTAGCACGGCTATCTCTGTAGCCCACACGAAGCTCCATCAGTGCTGCTACCTCTGCTGCCCTCTGTCGCGTCGTCAAGGTACTTATTTCTTTCTCCATTAGCTTAATGTATTAGGTTTTGGGAGTGCAGTTCAGTGGCATTCTGGTTGGTGGCATGATATATAAAATGTTAATTTTTTATTTCCTTCTGTTTTCAGAAAAATTTATCTACTAAACACAACTTAAAAAATAGAAGCTTTCTACTGACTAGGCAAATCAAAGAGAGTGCATGCAATTCATGGTATCATCTAACTAGTTTTCTACTGTTTCTGATAGCAAATCCATTATTGCATCTCTTCAACAATTTTACACACCTTTACAGGTGTCTTTGCCATTCTAACATCAACAGCATATTCTGCATAGTTTGAATAGTCAAGTAAACGACCATATTTAGGCGCTGTTGCACCTGCATCATGCCAATGGAATATCAACATCAACAAGTATCATAAAAAGTCATATGCTTAAAGGTTTAGATGATTTAGGCAATAAACATGTCTAGAACAAACACAAAATCAAGCAGCATAGTAAGCTATATGGTTAAAGGTGCTAAAATGAACTCCATAACAGAATTCAAATTTTAAGTAGGATAACTAATGTGCAAGTAATATTTGCCATAATCAAATACATTTTGATAATTGACATCTATCTCTTTAAATCCAACAAATTCAACTTTCTTAACAATCATTCGAAAGTTGTCCACATTAACCAAGATATAGAACTACAAAATTACATTGGGACCATTCTTACTCATTTTACCAAACTCTTATTATTAACTTAGGTACAATAACAAGAAGTTGTTTGCATGTCAATGACCTGTTACAAATGCCCAATTATAAGATAGCTTCTCAATTTATAACTCACAATCAGAATATAAATTTTTAATAGTAAATAAGTGAAGTTCTTAATGTTCAATGTCATAAATGAAAATTACCAGATTTTCTAGAATAGAAAGATTGACTTCTCCACATCTATTCCCATATGCCCCTGATACCATCTGCTTGTAGTTTCTACCTTCATGTGCTCAATATAAAGAAATTATATATCTTGTTAGTATAATTTCCCAAAACAAAAGGAAATATGCACAAAGATATACCAAGACAACAAGGGGAAAAATGGATGATTTTCTGAAAAGAATAATATTTGTGCTTATGCCTATGGTAGCAATATATTCTGCATCAATAAATCACTTTGCTACTTTCTTTTTGTTCAAATTAAACAACAAAATAAATTAAGGTTGCAACCTATACAAGAATTAGAAAATAATAATTCATGATGAATTGTTTATAAAATTAAAAATCAATTCATTGTGAAGTTAAACACAGTAACTCTTCCTACAAGATGACTTAAATAAAAAAGTAAAAAAGTTGATAATGGGAAAGAATTATTCTAGCTTATGACTCTATATATGTCTTAGTCACACAGTCATTTGACTTTGGAAATTTATTTGATCAAGGTTAAGCCAACAAAGAGGTCCTTTTCCTCCTTGCAACTTCAGTCAAATGTAAGATCTATATGGCTGCTGAAACTGATATTAAAGTTGCTTAAGTTGTTTTTGAACATTATTTTTGAACATTTTTGCACTTTATGCTTGTGTTTGTTGATTCTGTTGCATATCATGCCACTTTTTTACACCATTTTTAACTCTTAGTTAACGAGGTATAAATTTATGGTTAATGAGATGTATTGGATGGTTAATGGCTTAACCACTGAGAACGAAGCTACCCAGTAACCAACATATACACATTATTAACCACAAATTTATACGTTGTTAACCAAGGCAGTAAAAAATGCAGTAAAACAATAGACACATTTTGTCTTTTTTTCTAATCTAAGCCTTAACACTTCCAGTCCTTTCTGTTTACTATAAATCTAACAGTCATTCTAACATTTGCTGAATTTTTGGATAGTAACATGAGTTTTGCATGTGCAGGTTAATGGAATTGGAAATAGGTGCTTCTATGGAGGATGAAAATACTGTCAATAGTGGTGGAGTGTCAAATGATGCCGGTGGCGGTGCTGAATGCATTGAAGAAGCAAATGAAGCTGAGTTAACTATGAGTGACAGCCTCGATGAGCAATCTGAACCTTGTGAGCCTGTAGCAAGCATTATATTTCCTTTAGTGGTTGTCGTTAAGTTATTCTATCGGCAGTATGCTATTGCAAAGGGATTCGATTTCATCACTAGGAATTCAAGAAAAGGAAACAATGGAGAGTTAAAATACTTCATTCTAGCATGTTCACGAGGAGGGAATTGTGTGTCAACAATACCAAATGATTTGAATACATATCCAACAATCAAGAATAACTGTCAAGCGAAGATAACTGTTAGTTTGAACAAAAATGGACTTTGGTATATAAAGAAAGTTGTACTTGACCACTCTCATGATCTTAGCCCGGTGAAGGCAAAGATGTTCCACGGAAACAAAAACATCAACATGCACGTGAAGAGAAGAATACAGATCAATAATGAAGTAGGCGTGAGGCTAAACAAGACCTTCTATTCTCTTGTTCATGATGTAGGAGGGTATGATAATTTACCATTTGTTGAACGAGACGTGAAAAACTATGTTGGGAGGAAAAGACGTGCGATTGGGAAAAAGGGTGATGGTAAGGCTTTAAGGAGTTATTTTTCACGGATGCAACAGCAGAATAGTAATTTCTTCTATTCTATAGATTTGGATGATGACTTTCATGTGAAGAACATTTTTTGGGCTGATGCAAGAAGTAGAGCTGCATACGAATCGTTTAGAGATGTTGTGACATTTGACACTACATATTTGACAAATAGGTATGACATGCCATTTGCTCCATTCGTTGGTGTGAATCATCATGGGCAATCAATTTTACTAGGATGTGGTTTACTATCTACCGAAGACACTAATTCGTTTGTGTAGCTATTCGAATATTGGCTTAATTGTATGTCAGGAAAGGCTCCAAACGGTATTGTCACTGATCAATGCAAGGCTATGAAAAATGCAATCCAGATAGTGTTTCCTATTACTCTCCATCGATGGTGCTTATGGCATATCATGAAAAAAATCCCAGAGAAGTTGAAAGGTTATGGTGAATGTAACAGTATGAAAGATGCAATGAAAAATGCAGTTTATGATTCCTTGACAGAGGTTGAATTTGAAGGAAAGTGGGTTACTTTCGTGCAACAATATGGCCTACAAGATAATGAATGGTTGAGTGGGTTGTACAATGAGCGGTATAAATGGGTCCCAATAATTTTGAAGAAAGATTTTTGGGTTGGAATGTCAACGACTCAGAGGAGCGAGAGCATTAACGCATTTTTTGATGGGTATATAAACTCAACAACAACTCTGTAGCAATTTGTAAGGCAGTATGATAATGCTCTCCACGATAAGGCAGAAAAGGAATATGAGGCAGATTGTCGATCATTTAACAACATTATTGTATGCAGGTCAAACTTTATGATTGAGAGACAATTCCAAGGTGAGTACACCCATGCAAAGTTTTACGAGATTCAAGCTGAATTTAGGGGTAAAATGAATTGTTCTATTTGCATTAAGTGTGTTGTGGATGGAATTTGTACTTATGATATGTTAGAGGAGATTGTAGTAATTGGAAGTCCGAAGGAAAGAACAGTTGAGGTGGTATTTAATCTCGATAATCACGATGTTAGATGCAAATGCTTGTTGTTTGAATGTAAAGGTATTATGTGTAGACATTCCCTTGCCGTTCTTGTGCAAGAAAGGGTGAAGGAAATGTCTTCAAAATATATTTTGCCAAGATGGAGCAAAAATATAAGAAGGAAACATGCATACATCAAAAGCAGTTATGATGTGAAAGAGTTGCAGCCTCAAATGCAAAGATTTGATAATTTGTTGAAAGAGTTTTACGAGGTTGCCGAAGTTGCTGCGAAGTGTGATGATGGTAGTGATTTTTTACTCCAAACATTACGTGCATGTAAAGGCAAAGTGCAGTCGATTGCTACATCGAATCACAGTAATGTCACATGTCATAAAGGTCAAGACAAAATAGGCAATGTGATTGCCACTGGCAGCAGTCAAACGAAGGAGTCATCAAGTGAGATTCATAGTCCATTACGTGTAGCACGTAAAGGCCGCCCTCGATCAAATAGGAAAGTATCAAAAGTTGACCAAATTATAAGGAAAAAGAGGAAGACAACACATCAAATCCATACATGTTCACAATTCATGTAAGTGGATTTGGATATGTTTTGTTTGTGTATGGAACAACTGCGTACTGTTACCTATTTTGGAAAGAGTGCATATATTTTGAATTATGTTAACTTATTTCTATTGGTTTATGTAGGAGTGTATCGAGGGAAGCATGAGTCAGATCAATGGAAACAAGTTACATGTATGCTCATCTGTGGAAACATTGACTCTTGCAGAACGAGATGGTGACTATATCGTGGTGTGTGTATGCACGAAAATTAAATTTAAATTGTAATTAGTGTTGAAGTGATTGTTATGTTTCGGGGTAGTATTGATGGAGTCATTTTTATGTGTAAACTTTTATAAGAATTTATAATTTAACTTTGGTTATATTCTTCCTTTACAGTCAACGGCTGTTGACTTGGACACAAATGTTGATGTTTATAAAGATAGTTGTTGGACTTCGCAATTGTGAGAAAGTCCAGACAAAGTTCTCTATCATTACTTGAAGATTTTGAACATGATGTCACTAGTGGGCAAAAGGCATGAGAAACATATGCTAAATTTTAGGTTCTATAATTGATTGTAGTTGACTTATTGAAATGTTTTTTTCAGGCTGCTAGTAGTGAGATTCCATACATGAATTTTGTCATGAGTAGTCATTCCAGGCAATTTCAAGAAACACGGGTCGAGGGACACTGATGTTGTACTTAACTCGTTCAATTAATTATAATTTTTACTATTTTTATTAGGGTTAATGTTTAGGTTGAAAGACTAAGGCAATTAACTTTGGTGTTGCAGGTTTATGGGGCAACTATCGATTTACCTGTAATGGGTCCAAAGATTAGTGCTAGCAGAAATTGCCTATTTTTTACCTACTTTTGATGAGAAATGTGGTGGTGGCAAAGGGTGAACCGTGATGACATAGCATATATTAAATCTTTTTTATTATTTCAAACATTTATTTTGTTGTGAGTAAAGCAACCTACCTAGGTATTTTTTTGGAATAGGTTGTTTGTGTAGTTTAGTGAATGAAATAGTACTTATAAAGTGTACATAATCATATAAGGTTATGTAAATGGTCTGGTAGAATTATTTTTTTTTTGGTACTGGTTTATAAGGTGTCCAATGAACATTTTATATGTATGAAGCACAATTATATCTTATGGTACATGTAATGTGAATGTATTTGTTTGGTTATTTTTGTTTGATTGGTAATGCCATTTTTGAAGGCAAAATAAGTTTTTCAAAAATTCAAAGGAAAATACTCAATTTTTGTTTCTAAGCTTGTGAAAAAAGTTGGTTAATCAAGAGCAAAAAGGTGGTTAATGACCTACAGAAGTTAGTTAACGGGGTAAAGGCTGGATGTGTTGCATATTATGTGCATATCTATTAACCAACTTTCATAGGTCATTAACCAACTTTTTTCACATGCGTAGAAATAGTGAGAAAATCATGGATTTTCCTTTGAAAACATGAACCAACTGATTTAGCCTTAAAAAATGAATGAGTAATGGGCTCATAGCATGTATCACAAGATATTATTATGCCCAGAAGATATTTATTGGGAATCTAACTTTCAATTACGATAATGACATTCAACCATAACCATATATTCTTCAGTTTCACTTTTCATTGTTACACGAAAACCCAAATCCAATATTAGTGTAAAAGAAAAATGACTCTATGAATGAAGTGGGCTTGTTCATCACAAACAATTATGTATATACAAAAGTACTGCCTAATGTTGCATAAATAGGTGATTACTGAAGGTGACTCATACATTTCTTTAAAAAAAAAGAACACACAACATTGTCAAGTTCACGACATTAATTAGAGCAGCATAAACTATTTGAAACTCCTCAAAGGAGCCACATCCACCTAAAAAAATCAAACATTCTACCCACGAGGATTGACATTAACATAAGTATCTTCACTAATTTCACTACTTAGTCATACTCAAAATTGGTTAGAGTTTTGTTCAAACAGGAAAAGTAAACTGAATGAAAACTAATTGAAAGAAATAAATTTGCAACAATGAATAGGATGGGAAAATCGAAGAGATAAAGAAAACTACAAGAGGAAAAGAAAACACCTAAGTCATTCTTGATGTTTTGGAGAAGTTCCCCTTCTTCTTGGTGGTTGAGCAGTGATGAGACCATAGCAAGTTGGCCGCCCGGCGACCTGGGCTATGCTGTTGCTTACTTTCCCATGCTGACTTCCCATCACCCAATAGCCAGTTGGCAGGTCAATGACATTGCTAGCTCTTCCATTTGGCAGCCCTCCAGCCTTCACCTTATCAACCAACTTCTATTAGTCATAAACCAACTTTATCACAAACATAGAAACAAGGTTGGTTAATGAAGAACAAAAAATTGGTTAATGCACTATGCAAGTTGGTTAATGGGCATGCACAAATAGGCAACCCTTATTTGCTTTATTCACCTTGTTAACCAACTTGCATAGGGCATTAACCACGTTTTTATTTTTCATTAACCAACTTTTTTCACAAGCGTAGAAACAAAGTTGGTTAATGAAGAACAAAAACATGGTTAATGCCCTATGCAAGTTAGTTAAAGGGCATACACAAATAAGCAACCCCTATTTGCTTTTTTCACCTTGTTAACCAACTTGTATAGGGCATTAACCATGTTTTTGTTCTTCATTAACTAACTTTGTTTCTACTCTTGTGAAAACAGTTGGTTAATGAAGAACAAAAAAGTGGTTAATTCCCTATGGTACGTGGTTAATAGGCATGCTGCTGTTCCTTTCCCATAGTTTCCGTCGCCCAGCGGCCAGATGGTCGCCCGGCGACTAGGGTTATGCGTCTGCTTCCTTTCCCATTCTGAGTTTCCATTGCCCAATAGCCAGTTGGCCGCCCGACGACCGGGGTTATGCTTCATTCTTCTTTTCCCACTGTGTTTCTATCGCCCAGCAGCCAGTTGGCCGCCCTGTGACTGGGGCAATTTTGCTGCACTCTGAGTTTCTATCGCCCAGCGGCCAGTTGGCTGCCCGGCGACTGGGGCGTTGCTGCTGCACTCTGAGTTTCCATCGCCCAGCTGTCAATTGGCTGCCTGGCGACCTGGCTTCTGTTGCAGGTCATTTTCCCTTGCACAAATAGGCAACCCTTTTTTGTTCTTTTACCTTGTTAACCAACTTTCATAGAGCATTAACCACGTTTTTGTTCTTCATTAACTAACTTTGTTTCACAAGCATAGAAACAAAGTTGGTTAATGAAGAACTAAAATGTGGTTAATGCCCTCAATAAGTTGGTTAATGGGCATGCACAAATAGGCAACCCTTTTGCTCTCTTTACCTTGTTAACCAACTTTCATAGAGCATTAACCACGTTTTTGTTCTTCATTAACCAACTTGGTTTCACAAGCATTGAAACAAAGTTGGTTAATGAAGAACAAAAATGTGGTTAATGCCCCCTACAAGTTGGTTAATGGGCATGCACAAATAGGCAACCCTTTTTTGCTCTCTTTATCTTGTTAACCAACTTTCATAGAGCATTAACCACGTTCTTGTTCTTCATTAACCAACTTGGTTTTCACAAGCATTGAAACAAAGTTGGTTAATGAAGAACAAAATTGTGGTTAATGCCCTCAACAAGTTGGTTAATGAGCATGCACAAATAGGCAACCCTTTTTTGCTCTCTTTGCCTTGTTAACCAACTTTCATAGAGCATTAACCACGTTTTTGTTCTTCATTAACTAACTTTGTTTCACAAGTATTGAAACAAAGTTGGTTAATGAAGAACAAAAATTTGGTTAATGCCTTCAACAAGTTGGTTAATGAGCATGTACAAATAGGTAACCCTTTTGCTCTCTTTACCTTGTTAACCAACTTTTATATAGCATTAATCACGTTTTTGTTCTTCATTAACCAACTTTTTTCACAAGCATAGAAACAAAGTTGGTTAATGAAGAACAAAAATGTGGTTAATACCCTATGTAAGTTGGTTAATGGCCATGAAAGTTGGACGATATCGTATGCAAGTTGGTTAATGGCCATGCACAGATGGGCAGCCCTTCCAGCCTTTACCCTATTAACCACCTTTTGTAGGTCATTTATTATACTTTTTTGTTCTTCATTACCCTATTTTGTTCACTAGTATGCATAAATATTACTGAGCTCTATTTATTGGGAATCTAACTTTCAATTACGATGATGACATTCAACCACATGTACAGGGAGATTTTTCAGTTTCATTTTTCATTGTTACATGAAATCACAAATCCAATAATAGTGCAAAAACTAAATTCAACATTGTCAAGTTAACGGCAAACTTCTCAAATGAGCCACCTCCACTCAAAAATATCAAACATGGTACACACAAATATATGGGATCAGCTACTAATTACATTACACAGTTCACATCCTACTATCTATTAACCATCAGTCAACCAGTTACATCTGTGTGTTCTTCCTCTTCCTTAACTGATATACATATGGACTTCGAGTGGATGCACTTTCCACATGCTTCCTCGGTTGGAGTTTTGGTCACGTGGCAATGTTCGATGGTGGCTTATCAGTGGTAACATCCTCAACATCAGCTTCAGCCTGGACATTATTTCCATCTGTGTAACAAACAGACCTCATGTTACATGTTACACAACTATATGTATATATAAGGCAATTGGCAATGGAGTCAGTACAAAAAAGGTTTGCACAATTACCTGCATCATTCTCTTGAGGCAGGTTTACTAATGATTCACCTGAAAAGGAATGTTGATTTTTAAAAATTCTCACAAAACAGAGATATGGTAGATGAAAGCCTAAAAAATTTGCCAGAATTGTATTTGTATCATCTAAAATTACTTACTTCCCTATTCCACTATATAATAGACAATAATTTAATTATTGTTAAATCTTTCATGCAATTCTAACGTTAATGAAACATCCCTCACTGTCATTCTGAGCAGCAGTATGACTATGAAGACATGAGCTTCCTACTGTCAAGGGTGATGCATGACCAGGTCTTTGCTGAGAATCGGCTTTATACCCTTCACTATCACTATGGAGAGGCATCACAAATGAAGCGCTTTGTCGATGTATGTTTATAGGATGATGCATGTCAGCAGCTGAAGTTGAAGGCGCTGTTGCCGCTGGACGCTAAAGCACAATTTATTTCAACATACTCAGTTCTTGCTCGAGAAAGGTAATCCTCTCCTCAAACTACCTATTCTGTGCCACCACCCAACGAAGTTCACTAGCATGGTCCTCCATATCAAAAGACCTTGCTCGCTCATGCCCAAACTGGGGTTGTGCCTCGTCCAATGCTTCCTTGACTATGTCAAACTGCATTTCTTCAGTCGTTGCAGTCACATCCTCGATTATCTGCTAATGTACAAAATACACCAGATGCACAAACATGAAATATTGATGGAACACTAGCATACAAATTTTTTTTTCTTACCAAACATGTTATAGGAAGACTAATTCAACCATGCTTACCATGTTGTGTTGAAATACTCGATCAATCTTGTCATTGCTGCTACCCGTGTTTTTCCTATTCAAATATCATGGAAAAGGAAACATGTGGGGGTTCCTGTCTATTTGCCACATGGACAGGTGGTCCAAAGCCCAAATCTGCATCATGCAATTGTCAAACTTAAGTACATAGTTTTACTAGGAAGGTTAATATGCTTATAAAATTCATGCATACGAAAAAAATTACTATAATTTGAGGATGGAAAGAGTATATACCTAAAGGATAGCTGCACATCCTGTTACGTGTCTTTGGCTTGAATTCTCACCCTTTTTCACAACATAAGCAGCCACGCTTAAACTATCAACCAAGAAATCGTATACTGCTAAACCCCAGTAGTAATTACCAAGAACATCTAAGTTATCCAATATTTTAATCATGCCGCTATACACATATCTCCCTGTTCTTGGAAAATAGAACACGCCAAATGCAAGGAGTATGTACAACCTACAAAAATCATCCACCTGATGGTCACCTCGATACGCATGAAGCAGTTGGATAATTCTATCAACGGTGACAGCTGCACCCCCAAACATATTCAATGTTTGACATTCCCCTCCATCATCAGCTTGGACCCGTTCACCTCCGACGCATAGTCCAACTGCAAAACATACATCGATGGGATTAAAACTAACCACTCGACTTCTAACCCTGAACCCCCTACTTTGATCGTCCTATTGGCAAGCTAATTCCCACAATAGTATGCCAGAGATTTGTAAATTTTGTGGCATATTTACAAGCGCTTCGAATGGAGTGGCCTCGATTCGGGTTCTTTGCGCAGAAGTCAAATTGTTGTTAATGTCAACCAACACATTGGGTACGCAGGCATGCCTCAAACGTAACTGAAAAGTGCAACAATAAATTTCATGTTAGTAATAAATAAATAGCAGTCATGTAAATAGTAAAAGTAGTTCACGTGTTCTATACATTTTGCTTGTTTGAACCTGTTGACCCCTCCTTCCTTCTTGATGGTGCCATGCTCCAATTTTTGCTTTAGGTAACACATTTTTATAAATTAAACAACATCACCTGCAAAAAGATGGAAAGCATTTTAGATATCAATGGTAAAAAGATTTTCCAGAGTGACTGTAAGTCATGTTATAGGTCATATCATTTGTCCTAATAGCATTTTAACAAGTGTAGAAACAAAGTTAAATTAAAATAGCAAAAATACTCTGAGAATCTGCCTCTTTAAACATATTTATCTTTTTGAGTTTTTCTAATAACAAATACTAGGTAAAAGACGAAAGCAACTTGATGTGAATTGAAATGATTTGATGCTAAGTGATTTGAGTTCATAATTTGACAATGTGTAATAAGCCTTTTTTTGAAAACCTATTTGTGAATTATGAGGGTCCATCAATATATAAAAATAAAAATGTATTGAATAAAAATATGAGTATTTATTATTTTAAAAATTAAAAAAACCATTTAATATTTTTAAAAATAATAAATAATCTAATAATAAATACTTTTATATCCAATTTTTAACATGTATTTTTATGACACGTCATATGTTAATAAAACTTATATATATATGTATATATATATATATATAGGGAAGAAATTTAGACAAGGAAAGAGTGAGGCAAATGCAAGATAGAATATTTCTTTCATGCAATTTGAGTTATAATAAATATCAAACTATCCACTAGTCATCTAGTGGTTTCAAATATTGTTGCTCCTCTCATTAGCCTTATGACTACCATTAAATTCAGCTCCTCCCCTTATTAAACACAGTGAAAACCAAATCAACCAACAAAAAAAAGTTAGCAAGCACATACCCTCCCCTATAGCCTCCAATAATCATAAGAAAACAAAAGTCACAGTTTTCTTGCTTCCTCAGCCTATAGATGGATATTCAAACTTCAAAGACATTACCAATAATTTTCCCTTTTGGAGGGTTAGTTTAACTGGATTAATATAGAATAGGCTGGGCACTATTCACACAATTATTCTATATTATTAGTTGCCGTCCCTCATTCTTTCACTACGATAAGGTCTATTTTTGTTTATTTTTTCCAACTAAGATTGCGCTTTTGCTCTTTCTCTTTATTCACTTCTTGTCTGTCAGGAAGAACTTCAGGCTTATAGAAACTTCCCCATACTCCACTCATATTTTCTGCATCCAATTTGGAATGTAAGTTCTCAACTTTATGAATTTTTTTATCCCATCACTTTCTTTGGATGCTACAATTTGTAAATGAAACAACAGCACCTGTAAAATGAGGAAAAGCACTTTATATACCTCAACTAATGACCTCTATTATAAAAGGTTCATATATCCTGTTAAAGAATATGTATCATCATGGCAAAGTCAAACCATCCCAAAAATACCTCAATTCTCACCTAAAAAGGCTGATATTCATGGATGCACCAAATGTTCGTCCTAACTCTTAAAATTCTAAAATTTTATAGGTAAGTACCATTCTCTCATATCTTCCTAATGCCATAAACCTCACTTCATTTGGCTAAGTATAGCCAAAGTTATGCGACATTATGCAGAAGTTAAAACATAGCATTCACTATTTTACCCAATCCTGCCCTGACTTTAAACTGAAACTGGGAACAAACTAAGAATGCTAAAATTCTAAATTTTACAGGCAAAAAACGTTACATATTAGCTTTAAAATGTCACTAGTTTCATGTAAATGCGACATCGGAGCAAGAAATTACGCAATCTGGTTTACTGGCTACCAGAACGCCTTTTCTGTAGAAACTGCCGTGGATTCAAACAGAAATTGGTACTAATTGGCTTGTTCTAAAATTATGAAAATTTAACTACATGAAGTCTTATGTCTTAGCTTTCAAATGCCACAAGAATCAGGTATATCCGATATCTGTAACTCAAGTAATGCAACTAGAACCACAAGCTGTTCAGAGTGCCCTATTTCTGTTTTTGCTAATATTTGGGCGCTCAGACGCCCGTTTTCAGTGCCTAGATGCTCACCGGCAAGCGCCCAGTGATTTGTCTCTGGTCTCTGGGTGCATAGACGCCCAAGAGCCAATGCCTAAGCACACGTAAGTTACAATTGAGTTCTACACAACGTGTTCTATAGAATTATTTATTCCAAACTAATCCCTAAACCTCTAATCATGGATTCTAATGATTTCTAACACCTATGTAGGTCCCTAAACTTGTTGTAACTCTTTTACAACCTATGGGTTTACTTGGGCACAGATTTAGGCTAGAAATCTTTTGCTCTCTAATCCATTTTTTCAAGTTCCTCGTGAACCAAAACTGGATTAACTTAAGCCATAAATGGCCAACTAGCACTCATTAAGCTAAAACTATCCTAACTTAGTCATTGAAATCAAGAATCAAGTTAATTGTGCTGTACTTAACTCATTTATGACCTATAAACAAGTTATCCATACTTGTTTCCCTCAACTTAGCTTTTAAAGCTATTTTTTAAGTTATTTTAGGCTAGTTTTCACCTTCTGTGTTGCAACAAAATGCCTAAACTAACTTATTTTATTACAAAAATAAACTGACATGTTAAGCAAATATTAGACTGCCTTTATAACTCGTTTACTAGCCTAACATGTTACTGACGGTGTTACACATATATCATCTCTTTTCATTGCTACTTCCAATGTCATTGAAATCACCTACCACTAATTAGCCATCCCTCATAGAATTAGAGCTGTGACATAGTCCACAAAGCATCAAAACATTCATCTGGGTGGTTTTCCACGGTAGGCTTCTTACTAACGTCCGTCCGTCATTGCAAATGGAGGAGAGATGTTTCTCCTATCAGCCCTTGTTCTAATGAACACGAAGAAATGATGATTTATGTTTCTAGAGAGTGCCTGATTAACTAAGCATAATTTAATGTACCTAAACCTCAAGCTACAACATCTGTTACAATTATTATAGGACTCTTTCTAGATTTAAAGTCCCATAGCACCCAACCAGTATATACTTAAATTTTATATCCTTGAATTGAAATTGCATGCTAATTAACCATCAGCAAATCTGATAACATCCTAACTTGGTGTCCATGGAATCGGGATATATGCGACTTCCATCCATGATGTTGACTAGCAACTTGATCAATATGACAAATAAGATGCCCTTGTAGGTGGTCCTATTTGATGGGGTATTAAATATAGGGAATGAAAATAATGTACAACATATCCTACTTATCATATTTCTAGTTTTCAGGAACAATATCGATATATTGTCATGTAGCACATTTAGCTTTAAATATGTAGAACCTATAATTACCTATACAATAGATACAGAAATTGCTAAGGTAGTACTAAAATTTACCAAGAACAAAGAATAGAATTTGAAAACCAATATGTAATTACTACAACCACATCATAGGAAAATAATTTGTACATCTTTACATTTCCACATTTTTAATTTATAAGTATGAAGTTATTCATGTATGTATAGGCTACTTGAGTCTATAAAATATTGATATACAACAACTTCAATATTAGCAACATTACTCTCCCTGTTACTTTACTCTTTTCCATTCATAGATAACTTAAAAAAAAGGGTCATTTGCTTCTCAACTTTCCAACTTGTTGAAATCTTGCATAGCAAAAACAATTGACATCCATAATAATTTTTATCAAAAAAATTTGTCTAGTAGAGAACTACATTTTTGACTATTATCTTCTATCAGTAAACCCGTAGATTGCTAGCAATAGTTCTATGACAATTCATGATGAAGCACCTAAATAGATCTTCCAAATAAAACATAAAGGTTTATCATCAAATTAACACTCACAAACTCAAGAAGCCTGACCACATATGGGCGAGTTAAATTAAAATAGATATAACTTGGTTACCAATGCCTTATCCAATGCCGCTTGATTGTTCAAGTTATCAACATCAGATACAACTAAAAATTAAAGTTAAAAAAGTAGTGCTACATAACTAAAAATTAGAAAAATAATGGCAAAGAAGAGAGAAACCAAAGGAAAAGCAAAGAATGTACCTTAAGGTTCCACTTTCCCACCCACTCCAAAGCTGATAAGTTTTACAGCAGCCTACACCATGAAGCACAAAACAATAATAAGCAAATGATAATAAATCAAATATTATAGGAAAAAGTACTTAAACTACTTAGAATATTTAAACAATTAATTTGACTAAATGATAATGAACCAAATATTGCAAGAGGAGTTGTGAACAAAGATAATTGATTTGAAATAAAGTGCAAGCACTTCATGCTAATAACATACTGAAACAAAGTGCAAGCATTTCATGCTAATAACATGCTATAGGCCTAGTTTGGCATTACTATTGCTCTTCACTACAAAATCCCAAAGAAAATAGATAAAGAAACTAACTTTATTAAACTTTTTACATAAATTATATACATAAAAATGAACTTCAGGGTCCTATACTTAATAGATTTAAAGAATATGTAGCAAGCAATTGAAATTAATTAGAGAAGAATTCAAAGAAATTTTGATAAAAATCAACTATTTGTCAAATACCAACATATTATTAATGTAATTTAAAACCATTATTGTTTAAGAACTTGTATATAGTTTTTAAGCCATGACAGTAGTTTAACACAACACAATAAGTAGAAGATGCTACTTTCAAGCTTCAAACAAAATAACTGGAAAGCTAAGCTGTACAAAATATATTATATTACAATTATTACTCTTGTCATGGCATGTAAAAACTAAGGTAAAGATTTTCCATATAGGTCCTTTTAAGATATTTAAATCTTGATATCAACTTCAAGCACTCAAGATAGTTGATATTTAGTGAAATAAATCACGAGATAAATAAAAGAAGATATAATAAATTTGAGTTGGCTTATGCACAAAAAGTTGTAGAAGTTATTATGAATTTGCTAAATTCTAAGTGAACATATGCACAATGATGTTACTAAATAGAAGAAATAGGTACCTCAAGCATTTTGGCAGGTTTACTGACTTCACAGCACCATAACAGCACCTTTGTTGCATTGATAGACTACAACAAGTATTGAAAAATGAAAGGTTATTCACTAAGCAAAGAAGAATGACTAAGAAGATAAGAATAGGATACATAGAATGATAAGTATTAAATAGAATGGAAAAACATGCAAAGAAGATAGGAGTAGGATAAATAGAAAAACAAATTTCAAAATTTAAAGCATTGAATTACCAATAAAGAGAATGACTAAGAAAAGATATATTTATCCAATGTGGTAACTACTCATTACTGTCTAGTCCAGTATGCCATCTACTCAAGAAATAGATGGCATCATAGTGTATTTTTTTAAGTTAACTTACTAATAACATAATACTCAGAACATAATTAAAAAATTAGAGTGAAGCAAAACCTGTATACTTGATCCACCAAGCTCTATGAGATGGCAAGTCAACTTCTGTACCAACCACAAGAATAAATTACTACCAAGTCATGGGCTTCTTAAAACCATTCATCATGACAATCAAAATTTAAAATTTTGCTGAGAACAACATCATGTTAATTGATGAAGCAAGATATCAAAAAACACTCTCCACCAACACAGTTGACATTGAACAGGTATAATGATGCCAGAAATGGTGAATAGCATCAGTCAATAAATTTGCTGAATATGATTTCTCAGTAGTCATGACTCAATAGCAAATACAAACAAATGTCTATGACTAAGAAGAAGGGTGTTTGGTGCACGGTATTTTCACACCAAAGCACCAGAATCAATGGTAATTCTTGCAATGTTCAGATCCCATTTTTTATGTTACAATAAAAAATTGTTCAATTTAAACATAGAATGTCCAAAAATATGGAAATCTTAGATTCCTAGAAATCCTACATTTCCAATTTTCCACAATGTTGGCACCCCAAACATAGGCATCCAAGATTCTACAGTATCACATATACTAGTGTGAAAATGCCTGCTTACAATGCATCTGCACAGCTCAAAGGCAATTAGGATTACTTGATTTCTTTTAGAACAAATCAATAAGCTTTATATTGACACTGCTTTATTCAACACAAATAATAATCAGCTAAGCCAATAAGTTTAAATACAAGTGTTGGAACTGCTACCTCCGGTGTTACAAACTTACAGGTGACACACACATATAAGTGTTGCACATACTAGCTCACCTAAAATGCATTGCACACAATCATCAGACACACACGCACGCACGCACGTGCACGCACACACACACACACACACACACATGGATATACTAAGAGCACCTCCTTTGAAATACAAAGAAGACACACACACAAAGACAGAGCAACTACCCAGGGAGAACAAAGAAGAGGATGATAACATACTTCAAGAGGCAACCATGCTATGGACGAAGACGATGACGATGCTTCCGTTTCTCCGATGATAATGCTGGTACTTCTAGGACAACGATCTCGAAGTCTTAGGCAAGAGGTTCTACGACATGCTTCTGAGAGAAGTTCTAGATTGAGGATTTTCTGATTGTCTGAGAAAAGGAAAAAAGAAAGTAAATGAACACTGAAGAGCATAACAAATGGAGGGGAAATGTGGAGAGAATAGGGAAAAATTTGAGAAGGAGAAAGGGACGGGAGAAATGGGGAAATATGAGAGGGAGAAAGGGACGGGAGAAAGGGACGGGATAAAAGGGGAAATTTGAGAGGGACACTGACGTTAGGAGAAAGGGGGAAAGTTGAGGGGGGAAGTGAGGACGGGAGAGTGTGATTATGAGAGGGAAATGAAAATGAAATGAAAAGGCAGAGACAGAGAGTATTTCGTATGTACAGTAACATTGCAAATATACGGTGTGAATATTGGTGTTTTACTGTTTGCGATAAGAAAATTGGGATTGCTCTAAAAATTGTCCATTCATACTTTTTCACATATAGCTCTTAGTCAGTTTCTCTTAAAGTCAAGACAACTTTTATATTGTCTTGCTATTGCTAAATCCTTTATGTCAACAACATCGATACCATCTACCAATCAATAATATCAGTACTGTCTTGTCTCACCACGTGTATGTCTATGGTTTGTTCACATTTTTCACATGTAATTTCATTTATTAGTCAATATTATAAAATTATAATATTAGTCAATATTTTTAAAGGTTAAAATATTATATTTATTACCCACATAGGGTGAGTCAAAGCGACAAGTAACTTCGACCTCTTGGGATTAATATGTGAGTTTAAATCTTAAAGAAACAACTATTGTCAGGAGATTGCAATCCTCGTGCTCCCACGATCTAACGAGAATTAGTCCCATGAACGATTCAAATGAGTCGAACATATGAAGATACCTCATGGTCTCACAAAAAATTTATATTTTATTGATAAGCTAAAACATTAATTAGAAAATAATTTTAAAATATTAAATTAATAATATTATTTAAATATTCTTCTAAATGTCATAATATTGCATTTAATTAATGACAATAAATCTCATTCTATAAAGATCAAATAAATAAATAATTATTACAAAAATAAAAGTTTAAAATCTTCAACAAATCAATAATAATAATAATAATAATAATAATAATTATTATTATTATTATTATTATTATTATTATTATTATTATTATTATTTGAAGTCTAGTAGTGAAATGTTATAAAAATATGCTATCATAGAATAAGGTCTGTTTGGTACGCAGAATAGGATAAGACATGATAGTATAAGATTTAATAAAATTTTGATAATATCCAGTGTTTGACGCGACATTGTATAGACGTATAAGCTGGTCAACGTGAAACAAAGAAAGAGGGTTTCCAACATAGGAGTCCTAAAACAAGGCATTTGGGGTGTGATGATTTAGAGGTGGAGGTTGGAAGGAGCAGAGGATATGGTGGCTGGGTGAATGGTTGATGATGGCGAAGTAGAAGGGTTCAGGTTTGGTTGAGGATTGCAGAGTAGAGGGGATGGTGGTTGGGTCTGCCAATGGTTTGGCCATAGAGGGGATTGGTGGTTCGAGGATTTGCAGTTTAGTTGAGTCTCAGGTGGTTGACGAAATGAAGGGCAATGGTAACTTTAGGTGGCTGGGTTGGTGTTTGGTGGCTAGGTCCACCGGAGGACACAATGAAGGATTAGTGTTTGATGAGCTTATCCATCAAAACTTAATCAAACCAAATCTCATCCCAAGACTTGATTAAGTTATACGTTATTTTAATGTATAAGAGGGATATATTGGATAAGATTATACAATACTGTGGTCGCATCAAACAACTGATAAAGTCATAATGTATTGTATAAGATTATCCTATCAAGTCTTATACGTCATGTCAAACGTGCTCTAAGATAAAACGTTAACATGTATAAAATTTAAGAAAAATGATCATCTTACACCCCTAAAAAGAGGTGTAAGCACTATTCGCACTTTTTTTAAGAGATGTGATTGAGTGAGAGAAAGTGATAGAAAAAAATATATATAATGAATGATATTAAATGAGGTATGAAAAGAGATGTATACACTGTTTGATATAAAAATATAATGATTAAAAATTTAATATAACTATTTTCCTTAGTATTTTTACACCTCACACTCTTTAGATATAAACTAATCACCTAAAAAATAATATAAAGCTTACCAACCTTATTATATTATAGAGTTAATTGTGATGCATTGATAGTGTAAAATTTTTTTATCAATCAATTACACATAATTACATATGTAATTTTTGAAATAATTATTATGAGAATTAAATATTTTTAATAATATAACAATATAATAATTAATTGATAATATAAAAAACATTAATAGACGGTGCATCACAATTGAACTAATATATTATAAGTGATTTTCTTATAAAAGTAAATATTTTATTTTATTTTTTAATAGTTTCTTGTCTTGCTTTTGAGAATTAATCTCAAAAAACAATAGAACAGAAAATAGACCGAATCATGCCGTAGTCTCCTTTTGTGTTTTGGACATTTTGGGTACTTACCACACACCAGTACCACTCCCCGGACTACCGAAGGTTAAGAAAGAGTGTTGCCTCCATGTTATCGGTAGTTAGCACCGCACAAGTTCTGCGAAACCCGCTTCATTCTAGACGCTGTTGTTGTTGAGCGCCACTCGATTTGCAATCCCTTCCAAAAGGGTATTTGAATTTGGTTTCAAGTTTTCATCTTTCAAATCCACAAAATGGCTCTCCCCTGTCCATCTTACCTCGTATTCGCTAATGCTTCCGCTCGTTTCCAACCTATGACCCACAACAACTTCGTCAGGATCGAACCTTCCTTTCTGGGATTCAAGGTATTCCAACCACCCACCTAATGTGTTGAAAAAGTTCATTGACAATATTGTTGATTTCTTATAGTAAGCGCTAATTCTTTTTCTTTTATTTTTTTCTTTCTTTCTTTCCCAATGGTTTGAAAATATTTAATTGTTTTTTTTATCATTTCTGTTTCTCTGTGTGGATTGAGGGGTTCATATTATGTTATAATTTATGTAATCAAAAACCCATTATTTGTATTACTGGAGCTTCTTTTTCAGCAGTAGTGTTCATATTCTGTTGTAATCTGAAAGGAAAATCCTAGTTTAGGATATTTAGGAAAAGAAAAAAAAACCCTTAGTCTACACTGTCAAGTTTGTACAGTGTGTCAAAGCAGTGTGCAGTAATCAAATGACAAATGCATGATGTATTTTCATTTTATTTTTGGTCAGAAAATCTGTGGTTGTGTATATAGCATTAGTACTCAATCTGGAAATTGCCAGTTATCATTTGTTTCGATTTTCTGAATCTTGAAAACTTTTACATTCTGTTTATAAAAAGGTTTTCCAATGTACATTACAACAGCCAAGCCTTTTTAATTTAGATCTGGTGATTGGCTTCACCTGTTGAAAACTCCTCTTTTTGCTGTGGCAGGGTACGTCATGTTTTGTTGAGAAGCACAGTTGCTGTTTAAGTGTTAAACCATTTTGTGCATCTCAGAAGACAGGGCCCAAGGTCTCCTGTGCTATGAATATGTCTGCACAAGGGTCAGATGATCATAGGAAAATGAAATTGGACCAATTAATAGACAAAGCAAGAAAGCTTTGGGACAGTTCTCCTGAGCCAGTAAAGAATTTCCCGTGGAACAGAGCATTGGACAACTTTATTCAACTTATTCTTGATCTTATTTTGGCCGTTGTTAAATACCTATCTATACCTGTTTTCGCAGTTTCCTCCATCAGTGAGTTGTCCTACTGTGCACATGAAAAGAAGCTAGTTCTTGTTCCTCTTACAGTTCTCTTTGGAGTTGCTGTTGCTGAGGTCCTTAAAGAGACTGCTTTAGATTTATCTCCACGTCTAAGGGTAAAATCATTGATTATGCATTTCATAATCTAGATATCAGAGAGAATAGTTGGATATAGCATTAAACTGTTCTTTTTTAAATAAATACTTTACAACATTCAGAAAGAAACAGTCATGATGCTTAAGCTCTGTAGATTCATTCTTTCTTTCGTTTAGTTTGTAAAAGATTTGAACAGCCATATTGCCTCCACATATTGGGTTGTTAATAATGGAGCTTGTTTCTTTTGAAGTAGTTGACCTCACTCCAGTTGATGAATTTATATTGCAAATATTTGACAATGGATTAACAACATGATGACTGCCATAGATGTTTTTTTGGTGCCCATTTTCTGTATTTCCCAAATTCCAATTTAGGCATCCAGCTTGCATTAATTGCATTAAGAATTCAGGTCAAGTTTGATGATATATTTGGATAACTAGATGCTTGCCTCATTTTACAGGGGCAGGTCCGTTAGGGACTTGTTAGGTACCCCCACCATTTACTAGAGTTAAGGAAAATAAAATGGGCAATAAGGGGAATTTACCTAAGGGGGTTATGGAAAATGAACAAGCAGTTAGTCGGAGTGTAGAGAGTAAAGAAGAGGCAGTAAGGAGCATTTACAACTAGTGGGAGTGGAGAGAATAAAGAGGGGCAGCAATTAGCATTTAGCTAAGGGAGTTATGGCAAATGAATAGGCGGTTAGTGGAAAGAATAAATAGGGAAGTAGAGGAGGGGAGAAGGCATCCAGTCATTGAGTGAAGAATTGAGGCCTTTAGGCAGGGAAGAAGCAGAACCTCGAAGTTCTGCAGTGTCTTTCTATTTCTGTTCTCTGTCATTCTGTCTGTGAGAGATTACAGAGGCTTACCTATGCTGTAAGGAGTTAATCTCCATATTTTCTTAAAGAAATCCAAGTTCCTATCTGGACTTGTGCTGGTGTTATTATATTTTGAGGTCATTTTTATTGGTTATAATATTGGAAAAAGAAATGACAAACTCAATCTGATCCCCCCCCCTTATTTACTGTAGTGTAGCTTATGTCTTATTTGATTTTTCCCCTTACTGTAGCTTATGCCTGGTTTGATTTTCAGGATGCAAAAGTTCCATGGCATTTAATTGCCATTGCAATTTTCTTCACATTGATCAAATTACCAGGTCCATATTACACTTATTGGGGACGTATAATTATTCCTCACTTTGCAAATGGGGTTCTGTTGAGGACTCTATGGTTTGCAATATTGTGGTATAGAAGACCTAAAGCATTGATGATGTCAGATTCTATGGATGATAGTTAGTGAAACCTCTGAGCTATGATGCCAGCCTGCAAAGTCATTTTCAGTAGTAAGTACTGTTAACTCATTCTACAACTTATATCCTAAATCCAATGCATATGAAATTTGTGATTCTTGGGAATCTGCACTAGGCTATAATTTGTTGCCTTTTTTATGAGTAAATGTTATGTATTGTGGGAATTGAGCCAAGCTTAAATGCTTGAGCTCGATTCAAATCTAGTTTTATCAAGCTCGAGCTCCATTCAAATAATAATTTTAAGAATTTATGTTTTTATAATTTTGATTATTATTATTTTTTATTATAAAAAACATCAGGTAGAGAGCTTGACTACTCAACACAGGGTTTTAGTTATGGATGTACGGGTTAAGATGAGAGTAAGGAGAAATTATCGAGACAGAGTCTCAATGGTCAAATGGTAACAACTAAAGGGAGGAAAACAAATGCTCTTTCAGAAGAGGATTATGGAGGAAGAGATTTGGGAGGTACAAGGGAGTGCTAATGATATGTGGGACAAGATGGCCAAAGGGACTAAGAAGATAGCAAAAGAGACATTCGGTGAATCAAGAGGCTTTAGACCCAAGAATAAAGATTCTTGGTGGTGGGACGCAAGTGTACAAGATAAGATTAAGGTTAAAAGAGAATGTTATAAATCTTGACAAGTATGTAAAAATGATGAAAATTGAGAAAAATATAAGGCAACAAAAAAATATACTAAGAAGGCGGTGAGCGAGGCGAAAGCTAAAGCGTTCGACGGGTTATATCAAGTGAAAGGGCACCAAAGATGGAGAGACTTGGATCAAGTGAAATGCATTAAAGATGAAGAGGGTAAAGTCTTGGTTACGAAACAAGACATCAAGGATCGATGGAAGGGTTATTTTCACAAGTTATTTAATGAGGGACATGAGACTTTAGGGGACTTAGACATTCTAAACACTAGAGAGGAGGATCAAAATAAAATCTTTTATTGTAGAGTTAGGGAATTTGAGGTAAAAGAAGCATTGAAGAGGATGGATAATGGAAAAGCGGTTGGACCGAATAATATACCTATTGAAGTATGGAAGTGCCTAGGAGAGAAAGGTATAAGTTGGCTCACAAAGTTATTTAACGAGATAATGAGGTCTAAGAAAATGTCAAATGAATGGAGGAGAAGCACTTTAATCCCTATTTATAAGAATAATGGAGATATACAAAACTGTGCAAATTACAGAGGGATTAAACTCATGAGTCATACCATGAAGTTATGGGAAAGAGTAATTGAACGGAGATTGAGACAAGAGACTCATATTTTAGAAAATCAATTTGGTTTTATGCCTGAGAGGTCAACTATGGAAACAATATATCTTCTACGAACATTGATGGAGAGGTATCGGAGGAAGCAAAAAGACTTACACATGATTTTTATTGATCTGGAAAAAGCCTACGATATGGTACCGAGAGAGGTCTTGTGGAAGGCTTTAGAGAAGAAATGAGTTCGTATCGCTTATATTCGAGCAATCCAAGATATGTATGATGGGGCTAAAACTAGTGTGAGAACACAGGGTGGAGTCACAGAAGATTTTCCTATAACTATAGAACTGCATCAAGTGTCAACTTTGAGTCCATATCTTTTTACCTTGATTTTGGATGTGCTTACTGCCATATCTAAGAGCCAGTGTCACAATGCAAGCTTTTTACAAATGATATAGTCTTAGTTGGAGAGTCAAGAGAGGAAAAAATGGGAAGCTAGAACTATGGATATGAGTTTTGGAAGAACATGATTTCCGTTTAAGCAAGAGTAAGATGGAGTATATGGAATGTAAGTTCATTAAGAAACGTGTTAATGCTAGCTTGGCGGTGAAAATTGGAGATCATATCATACCACAAGTTACACGGTTTAAGTATCTTAAATCTATCATACAAAATGACGGAGAGATAGAGGGAGATGTAAATCATAGGATTCAAGCTGGATGGATGAAATGGAGGAGTGCTTCAAGAGTTATTTGTGATAGAAAATGTCTCTCAAGTTTAAGGGTAAAATTTATCGCACAGCTATAAAGCTCGCGATGTTGTATGGTACTGAATGTTGGGCGGTAAAAAGCTAGCAAGAGCATAAGATCAGTCTTACAAAGATGAGGATGTTGCGATAGATGTGTGGCCTTACAAGACAAGATAGGATTGGGAATGAATGCATTAGAGAGAAATTAGGGGTAGCACCTATTGTGGAAAAGATGAGAGAATCTCTCTTTAGGTGGTTTGGACATGTAAAGAGAAGACCGTTAGAAGTTCTTGTAAGGAGAGTAGATCAGGTGGAGGATAACCCAATAACTAAAGGTAAAGGGAGATTAAGAAAGATTATAAGTGAAACAAAAATAAAAAAATTTAGATTTAATTGACATTTCTGAAGAATTGTTTTATGATAGGGTACAATGATGTCGTTTGATCCATGTAGTCAACCTCACCTAGTGGGAAAAGACTTAGTTGTTGTTGTTGTTATGTTTTTATAATTTTAAAATATTAGATTATATAATGAAAATTGTGTTATAATTTTATAAAGAGAACTCCCATTTTGGTCCTCGATTGACACTTTCTTGACATCAAAATAGTCCAAAAGCTACTGTTTATTAGGATTGAATTGATGACGTGGGATGACCAAAAATCTTCATTTGAGGACCAATTTGATGTTGCTAATATTTCGAGGACCAAATTGATATTCTGAAAATCTTTTGATGAGCAAATTGGGGATTTACTCTTTTGTAAAGCATAATAAATATTTTATAAATTAATCAAGCTTGAGCCAAGCTTATTGAACTTGAACACTTCGTATTCGAGCTCTGCTCAATTATATAATCAAATCCTGTATGATTTTCGAGTTTCAAATTTGAGCCCAGCTGACCTTTTAACAAGCCATTTATTGGATCCCCACCCCTGATGTAAATCAAATAATGGCCTTGTGTTGGATTTTGGGGTTTTTATTCATTTGCTTTGTTTTGTTTTTCCCCCATTCTGATTGCAGCTTGCAGTTATTGCATATGCTTTATAATATTTGGCTTTAGCCCTTCAACATAGGTGGTACCATCTTTTATGAGTAGAATCGATTTCCCAGAACATGCTCTTATTGCTAGTTTGTTTAGTAAATTAGCCTAGTAAATGCCTATGACTGAAAAGATAAAAGATAATGATAGTTATAATAAGGAATATACCAATCTATTGAAGTTCTCTTGTATTAATCCTGAGACGTAACATAGTGTGCATGTCAATATCTTGTTCAAGCTGACTTCAGTTGCTTATTCAACAATTTTCTTTCTTAAAATGTTGTTATTGATGAATCAATCATTAACTCATATTTGCTTTGATACAGGAGACAGTTTTTTTACTAGTGAAGACTCGAGTGGAGAATTAAGCAATCCATTGAGATTTTATTGAAATTTAGAATTCACTTGGTTGAGAAAAGATATAGACTGCTATGCTTGGTTACTACAGTTTGTATTGGGAATGGCAGATTTGGTTGTGTTGGATGTCCCAGGTGAATAGGTGGGTAGGCATTACAAGCATCTAGTCAACTGTACTCGAGAAATAGATGTCAATGGTGCCTCATTTTTTTGTATAAGAAAAATATTTCCTCTTATGTCATGCTTCTCTAACCTATAGTGGAGAAGAGGCGAGTGTAATTCTTTTTACAGGTCAATGTGACACTTTCACATTGGAGCATGTACACAATTTTGAGCTTATGTGGTGGATAAATTAGGGAATCTTGTTTAAACTGCCCTTCTAGTAAGATCATTTTGCGCGCAGATCATTGATGCTTTTAAGCATCGATTTAGTTTCTATTTCAGAATTGAAAAATGGCTAATTATAATTAATATAAACAGTTGTTTTCTAACACGAAGAGATAATAGCTTGTCCAACAGAAAAAAAAAATACAGATGAATTGTCAGCACTCCAAAAATTACATGCTGATAAAGTTTGTCACTAATGAATAAATTCTACTTACAATTATTAGTCGAGTTTTATATTTGCACATCACCTTCCTTTATATCATTTCAGTATGTTACGACCTCTACTCGTGATACACGTGAAATTAGATAAGGGGGAGAGGGACACAGAAAGCGACTCAATGTCTTATATTAGTTTATTTTATATTTATACTTGAAAATAAAGAACAATTGTAAAATAATTGATTATGGCTGAATTGTTTGAGTTAATTTCACTTGTATGCAGGTATTTATATATATGAGAAATTAAATATTTTATTTTTAAGAAGAATAATTAAAGACTTAAATTATTTTTCATGACACTATTGTTTCTAAAAAATTATCATATTTCTCATGCTAACTAATGTAATATTCAACACTTCCTTTCAAGTTGGAACATATAAATCATATGCACCAAACTTGTCACATACGAACTGTACCTGAGGACTCCTAAGAGACTTGGTGAAAATATTTGCAAATTAATTATTTGAACTGACAAAGGCAGTCACTACTTCTCCACTTTGTATCTTCTCTCTTACAAAATGACAATTAATTTCTATGTGTTTGGTCCTCTCATGAAATATCAGGTTAGAAGCGATATGTGGGGTTGCCTGATTATCACATATAAGCTCTATCTTGCCTAGTTCACACAATTTGAGTTCATTGATTAATTGTTTCGGCCATATTAGCTCACATGTTGCAAGTGTTATAACACGATACTCTGTTTCTGCACTCGATCTTGCCACAACACTTTGTTTCTTACTTTTCCAAGATATTAGGTTTCTACCAAAAAAAACACAATAACCTGATGTAAAACGTTTATCGAATAAAGAACCTTCCCAATCTACATATGTGTATCCCACAATCTGAGTATGTCATTTATCTTCATACAATAGGCCATTTCCTGGAGCCCCTTTGATATATCTAAGAACTCTAATGGCTACATCTCAATGTCCTTCACATGGTGAGTCGAGAAATTGACTAAGGATGCTCATAGCAAAGGATATATCTGGTCGAGTAATAGTCAAATAATTTGATCGGCCAACCAACCAGCGATATTTGGCTGGATCAGATAATGGTTCTCCTTGATCTGGACTGAGTTTAGCATTGGGATTCATTGGTGTATCTATTGGCCTAGAATCCAACATTTCAGTTTCCTTGAAAATGTCTAATGCATATTTTCTCTATGAGATATGAATCCCTGCATTACTTCTATTTTGAGGAAATATTTCAACCTTCTAAGATCCTTAGTCTGAAAAGTGATCAAATAGGTGTTATTTTAACTTCACAATTCCTTCCTGATCATCTCCAGTAATAACAATATCGTCGATATAAACAATCAGATATATGAAAGTTCCAGAGGAGGAATGATGATAGAAAACTGTGTGATCGGCCTCACTACGAACCATACCAAAATCTGATATAACAGTACTGAATCTATCAAACCAAGCTCGAGGAGACTGTTTCAAGCTATATAAAGATTTACGCAAACGACAGACCAAGCTAGACTCCCCCTGAGCAACAAAACCCGAAGGTTGCTCCATGTACACTTCTTCTTAGAGATCACCATGTAAGAATGCATTCTTAATATCAAGTTGACAAAGTGGCTAGTGGCGGATGGCTGCCATGGAAAGGAAAAAACGAACTAACGTCATTTTTGCAACCGAAGAGAATGTATCACCATAATCAAGGCCAAAAATTTGAGTGAAACCTTTTGCAACAAGACGAGCTTTCAATCGATCAATAGTTTCATTAGGTCCTACCTTAATTGTATAAATCCACCGAAAACCTACAGTAGATTTGTCAGGTGGCAATGGAATAAGTTCCTAAGTACCATTGGCATATAATGTAGACATCTCTTCTAACATTATTTGGTGCCAGTATGGATGGGAAAGGGCTTCGACTGTTGTTTTTGGTATAGTCACAGAAGACAAAGAAGAGATAAAAGCATAATGGGAAGAAGACAAGCGATAACAACTCAAGAAATTATAAATGGGATGAGGATTGCGAGTAGAACGAGTACCTTTTCGGGTAGCAATGGGAGGACTGGAGATAACATCCAGAGCAGGATCTAAGGAGGGTTCAACCACTGGTTCTGGTTGTGAATCAGCAGGGATTGCATCTGCACCATTAGTCGTACGAGGTCGACGATAATAAACTTGGAGAGGTTTATCTACAAGGACAGATGGGGTAGAAGCTGGAGTAGGGACAGGAGGTTCGTCTAAGAAAGGAACAGGTAAAACCTTAGTGATAGGAGGAGAGATAATATATGTAGAAAAAAATTAGTATTTTTCAAAAAAAGTAACATTTGCAAACACAATAAAACGGTTAAGTTTAGGAAAAAAATATTGATATCCTTTTGGAATCGAGTATATCCCAAGAAGACACACTTAATAGAACAATCAGGTAACTTATCTTTCCCTGGTGTAAGATCATGAACAAAACAAGTACAGCCAAATATGCGTAGTGGAAGGGAGAAAATAGGCTCGTGAGGAAATAAAATAGAATGAGAGATTTGATTTTGCAAGATAGAGGAGGACATACGAATAATAAGGTAGCACACAATAAGGATAGCTTCACTCAAAAAACGAAAGGGAACATGAGTATGAATAAGCAGAGTGCGAGTGATTTCTAGTAAGTGGCAGTGTTTGCGCTCAGCAACTCTATTTTGTTGTGGAGTGTGTGGACAAGAAGACTGATGGAGAATACCTTGCGAAGCCATAAAAGATGAAAAAGAAGCAGAAAAATATTCACGAGCATTATCACTACACAAAATTTTAATAGTAGTATTGAACTGTGTACGAATTTCAAAACAAAAGGAATATAGAAAACAACTCAAATCTTTCTTTCATTAAATACAACCAAGTATAACAAGAATAGTCATCAATAAAGGTAACAAAATAACGGAAACCTTAAAAAGAGGGAACACGACTTAGACCCCAAACATTTGAATGAATAATGGCAAATGGAGATGCAGCTCTCTTATTGACACGATTAGAAAAAGAAGTGCGAACATGTTTTCCTAATTAATAGGACTCACACTCCAAGTTATTAAAACTCGATAGACTAGGAACCATAGTTTGGAGCTTGGATAGGCTAGGATATCCCAAGCGACAATGAATCAATTTTGAAGACTTAACAGCGACACAAGATACTGATGAACTTGGTATGGTCAGACGATACAATCCTTGATATTCACATCTGGTACCAATCGTCTATCTTGTTCCCTGATCCTGCACAATAACAGAATCAGCAAAAAATGTAACAGAACAATTAAGAGAACAAGTAAGTTGGATAACAAAAATTAAATTAAAGGGACAGTTAAGCATATAGAGAACATATTTTAAAGGTAATGTGAGAAGAGGATTAGCTTGACATATCCCTTTAACACAAATTTTAGAACCATCAGCTAGAATAATGGATGGAAGAAAAGCAGGTTGTTCAAGTTTAGAAAGGACAGAAGATGTACCAGAAAGGTGATCAAAAGCATCTGAATCAAGGACCCATGGTCCAAGAGAGGAAGAATGAGAAATACAGGCAACAGGATTACCAAAATGTGCAATTGAAGCAATGGGAGTAGAAGCTTGCTTAGATACTTAGCACTTGAGAAACTCATTATAGTCATTTCTGAAACATAAATACCATGTGTTTCCTGTGGGTTGGAAGGAGCGTCAGAAGTCTCATCGGATTGTACCACATTAGCGACCTTTGGAGGATGACCAGAAAGCGCATAACACCGGTCTTGGGTATGGCCAACTCGATGGCAATAGGTACAAGTGAGTCATGAAGCACAATTACCACGACCATGACCGCTTCCACGTCCTCCTCGAGTGGAAACCTGGGAAGAGGATTAGGATGCTAATGCAGCATGATCAACATTGCTAGCTTCAAGTGAGGGGCCTGATTGCAAAAGTCATGCAAAGGCATTTTCAATGGAGGGAATAGGTGTGGTTCCTAAGATTTGTAATTGAAGAGATTCAAGTTCTGTTAAAAGCCCAAACAGAGTAATTATCAAAAATAATTTTTGTTGTTGAGCACTATGAGCATTAGCATTAGCAACATAGGGAAACAAGTTTGAATATTCCTCCATAACGACTTCTACAGCTCCAACATACGATTCCATATTTGTACCCTCAAGCTTCAAACTATGCATCTTTTGGATAATGTTATACATCATTGCAATATCATTTGAATACAAGGCTTTAACACGATCTCATACCTTTTTGCATGTCTTGTATGCCCGAAACATTGAGATTTTCTTTGGATCAATAGGCTGCCACATCAGACTACATAATTGAGCATCAACTTTCTTCCAAGTTGCTCGATCAGCTGCTGGAATATCATCTTCTTTCATAGAGCGATGATCTTCATATCCTTGGCCCATAAAGCAAAGTTCCACAAAAGCAGCCCATGCTAGATAATTCTTACCACTCGTGAACTTTTTAGTAGTCATAGTAGTACTTCCAAAAACAACAGAGGTCAGTACAGGTGATTTCGCACCATTGGAAGATGTTAGCTCTAATTCTAACATGCTGGAACAAGAATAAAAAGGCTGGGTAGAGGTTTATAAAGGCCAAAAATAACCTGCAAAGGATGCTGAATAACAACACATAGCGGAAAGCAATATACCACCACCAAAAAATACTAACAATCCAAATGGAGAGAGAAAAAGGCAAGATAAACTAGTAGCAAATCCAAGAACACAGTAGCAGAGGTGAAACAGAGGGCCAAACAGGGGATTTGCACAAGACAAAGGCCAAATAGGTGGTGGAAGAGGCCAGCGAGGACTGGGCTTTATCGAAAATGGCACTGCGAGTTGGCCGATGGAAGCAGCTGCCTGAAAGAGGGTCTCACGTGCTCCCATGCGTGCAAAAAATTGAATCTGGGTAGATTTTGGTGACCGGCGCGTGGCGGCGCGTCGAAGCTCCAGCTGCAGCCCTGTTCCGGTGGTAGGCCGAGTGGAAGGCAGCAAACACAGTGGTGTGGTCAGCCGAAGGAAAAATGGAGTGCAGAGGTGCGGATCAGAGAAGACAGCCGCAGGAGGAGTGAGAAAATGGACACGTGGCGAAAGAAAAAAAGTAAGGACTGACACGACTGAAAGTGGTTCAACTGGAAGGAAGGAAAACTAGAGCCAGGTCGAAAACCAGCTCTGATACCAACTTGAAAATAAGGAACAACTGTAAAATAGCTGATTATGGTTAAATTACTTGAGTTAATTTCACTCAGCATGCAGATATTTATATACATGAGAAATTAAATGTAAGTTCTATTTACAAGAAGAATAATTAAAAACTTAAATCATTCCCCATGGTACTATTGTTTCTAAAAAACTATCATATTTATCATGCTAACTAATGTAATATTCAACATTTATAAATAGCTGTTTACAAAAAAAAAAAAAAACATAGCTAAAACTTCTCTTAAATATTTTATGAAAAGAATTTATAAAAATAAAATAGACTAAATTAAACATGCACTAGATATTGCCTAAGCTTGTCTCTATATCGTGGCTTGCTCCTCTTTTGACATGTTTGGTTTTTTGTTTCAATTTCCTACTGTCAGGATTGGATACCAATTGGCAATGGCTTAGAAGAAAGGCAAGAGAGGTGTAGAGTGAGATCGTAGACGTACACATCCAATCCATACAACCCAGCGCATGCAGAGTTTATTGCCTGGCAGGTGGTAGAATCTGTTATATATCCAAATAAAATACATTCAACTTCATCCAATTCACTTATAAAATCATTTTGTATATCGTAAAAATATTATAATTATATACAAAATAATTTAATATCTCTCTCACGTTAACATATAATATAAATTTGATGTACATATTTTAGTATACATAAAACATTTTCTAATAAATATATTGACCAATATATAGCCAAACCAAAGTTACCAAAAAGCAGGAATTTTTGTTAACTTCTGATGATTGATCAACGTTGTAAGCAGTGCACCCCTTTATAAAAAATATAATTGTTTAGTACATGAGTATAGATAGAACCCCGTAGTAAATATTAAAAGGCTAAGCACCAAAAAGAAATATATTAAAAGGCTGTATAAGTCTGGCCACTAGTGCAAGCACCTTATGGTATTTATTTAGGCAACCTAGTGATCCGTGGACTGCCCATGAACAGATTAAGCAATAGGTTAAACTAGAAGTAAGTTTGGATTTAGCTGATAAAACTCCCTGATCAGATTAAGTTCCATTTTCGATATTTTTTTTGGAAATTAAATAAGCTTGCAAGCAAAGAAGAGAGGTTCCTATGCATTTGATTTCAGCCGAGTATTGCTAAAAGGTAAAACGTAATCGTATCCTACCAAAGTACAATGCAGACTATCTATCTTTAAAGACCAAAAACACAAGCTATCTTTAGCAATACGTAACAGCATCCTACCAAAGTAAAATGTAGACTATCTATCTTTAAAGACCAAAAACACAAGCTATCTTTCAAAACTTGATAAAGCCTTTTTGGCTTTAGGGGTTGTATGAGAGCTAAATTTTCATGGATCACCTATGAATATGACTCATTAGTGCACTTCACTGGGCAGATCTTTGACAATGATAAGCATGAAGAAAGCTGTTTATGCATCCTTGTATAGTTGTATATGAACCAATTAATCAAGCATTCATCAAAATTCAAAACCACAAATTTTTAACAGGGTGGAACCCAATCCCAATTAGATGCTAGAAAAGAAAATAATCAACAAATGCTCATATGACAAGAACAAAGTACTTCTTCCAAGGAAAAGAAAGGGTGAAAAGGGAAAGACAACCAATTCATAATATAACAATAACACAACTATCAATACAAAGCATTTAATCAAGAAAGGCCATAAAATACAAGCAGGATGGATCCTCTCACAATAAAAGAAAAATTTTATCACAAAATCCTTGTTGAAGATCTTTTTCTTCCACATATTCCACATCCACTGAACAACCCAGGGTAAAACATTTAAATTGACCAGAGAAGCCAGTTTCCATTGTCTTCCAACAGCTTACATTGCATAAACTATTTCTCCACTACTATCAATATCAAGGTCGGGATCAGTGTCTAGGTCCTCGTCCATGTCGTCGTCATCACTATCCGAGCTACCAATAAGATACTGGTTGAGAGACTGAGTTCCAGCTGCAGGAATTGTAGCCTCATTAATTATCTGCATGATTTCTTCAATGCTCTGCATTGGTTGATCAGGCTCCTCAAATTGGTTGCTCATTGTATTCTCAACCATGAGATCAGCTGGAAGGTTCTTCAAAAACCACTCGTGGTTTCTAATCTCAGGAATATTTATTCTCTGTTTTAAAACAATATTAGTTTCCAATTGAAAGGTTAATGGCATCATTTTTCATGCCCCCCCCCCCCAACCAAAAAAGACAAAAAAAGAAAAAAAGAAAGAAAAGTAAAAGAGGGGAATGTAATAGAATTGAACATTAATACAATTAAAAATCCATTTCACTTCAACTCTATACAAGGAAAATATATAGGTTTACATATCACAACACTCGATTTTATAAATAAAGAACATAAGTTTAAGAAAAAAACAATTAAAAAACAAACTGACCTGCGCAGGGTCAGCAACAAAGATCCTTGAGATCAGATGACGGCACTCGGGAGATATATGAACATAGTCAGGAATTGAGTACTGGACTTTCAAAATTCTCTGCAACCAAAATCCAACAGTTTAAGAAAAGTAATTCAATATTATAACCTAATTGACTGAAAAAAGGTGCTATAGGTTACATGAATTGTCTTCCCGAAATTTTTAGGTTCCTCTGGATCCTCAAAAGGATAGGCACCGACCAACATGACATATAAGGTGACTCCACAAGACCACACATCTGCAATCTGAGTCATAGTTGAGTGACAACATCAGTACAAAGTATTAGTAAACAAGAAAAAAACTAGCTAGCCTGAAAGCAGTGCTTATGCATTAACATTTAATATTTAGAGTATCATGTGCAGGAGATCAAGCATAATATTACTTACAAGCCTTTTCCTCTACCCATAAACGAAAAATCATACATATTTCAAGCATGATTATCTATTACTCTGATACAAACCTTGGAACAACCACACCACAAAAGCTAGCCATTGTAGTTAGAGAGCCCAAGGCCATATAATAAACCCCACAATGGAATCCCATACTTCCGATGTGGGACTCAAGTCCCATACCTTGCAATTGGATCCTAACACACTCCCACATTTATCAAAATTTCTCTCCTCAATATCCCCCTCCACCCAACACACACACACAGAAAAAGGAATGAGAAGGAGGGAACCCTTCACACTGGGGAACCATGAAACAGATTGCAATGAGTCTAACATAGAAAAAGATTTTCCACTTTGCTCTCTAGGTTTTTTCTTCTGTTTGGGAGAAAGAGGGGATGAATTTTCTGGTTAAGGTGAAAAGTAATAAATTGACCATTCTAGTAGGTCTTCCAGTGGCTACCAAAACATATCAACTTCAGCCAAAGTCTAGCACTCACCAAATTAGATGAAACAGGTGGGATGAGGCTAAACAAGTGACAATCCAATTAAACCTAGAACTTTCAGTTGATGGTGTCTTTCCTGATACTTAAATTGGTAGATTCTACAGGCCATGGAACCAATTAACAGGTGGTTGTGGTCACAAATATCAACTTACAGACTGAAAGTTATAAGGACAATTGCAAAGATCAAAACAAGCTATGAACATAAACAAAATCTATAAAAACATAAAGAACATCTGAAATGGAAATTCTCAGAATTTCAG
Organism: Ormosia semicastrata; assembly: GCA_029884595.1. Taxonomy (NCBI): domain Eukaryota; kingdom Viridiplantae; phylum Streptophyta; class Magnoliopsida; order Fabales; family Fabaceae; genus Ormosia; species Ormosia semicastrata. The sequence continues at coordinate 46,020,264 of JAQQTO010000053.1, read as the reverse complement.
TAGTTAGATGTAGTTTCTTCAGGGGATAGAAGTTACAAAATACCTTGCCATCATATTCCTTCTTAAGTAAAACTTCAGGAGCAATGTATGCAGGGGTACCAACTGTAGATTTTGGTTGTGAATGTAGCACCGAGGACTGCAAAAGAAAATCAAGATTTGTGTCATAGATATCACAAATAATCCACCAAAGGTAAAGGACAGATAAAAAGATTTACTTGATTTTGGATGAAACAACAATTTCAATAAACTTTCTAAACAATGCCCAGCAAAAATGTGATTGACAGGTACTATAAACCTTAAGGTAACAACAGATAAAAGCAGTATGAAGAAAGAAGTATACCTTCGAATACCCAAAATCACAAATCTTCAAACGAGGAGCTGGACTACCATCTAGCAATGTGTTCTCCAACTTCAAGTCACGATGGCATACTTGCTTTATTAAAGAAGACAGAGAGAAATTCAAGTTAGACATCTCACCATATCTTCAGGGAAGTAAATGCACTATTGCAACAGTAAAGAGTAAATGTGCTGAACTTATGTACCATTGCATGACAATAGCTAACCCCTGATATAAGTTGTTGGAAGAAGAAGCGTGCCTGCAGCACAACATAATGGGCATTAAAGGTAACTGCAATAGCACTACAACACAAATGAATGAATGCAATAGACAAGAACCTCATCCTCACGGAACCGCCCGGCATTGCATATTCGCTCAAATACCTCTCCTCCAGAAGCATATTCCATCACAATAGCCAAATGTGTAGGGGTCAATATAACCTATACTCGCATGGTAAGAAAACTAATTAAAATACATCTCAGGTAGGAAGAAATAGGATAAGACATTAGGTGTATACAGACCTCCTTGAACCTGACAATATTGGGATGCCTCAGTGATCTGTGATTTATAATTTCCCTTTGTACATTTTCATCTATCTGTTAAGAAATAAGTATGGTTAAGCTCAATATCAAGCAGAGACTACTGTATGCATGCAACTCCATCCAAAATTCCATTAACCCTACCCCACAGCTTAGCATGTAAAATCCAATGAGTTTGACTGACTTGAAGAAATAACCTCCCTCGTATGGGGGAATGTTGGTGTATATGTGGCTAATTGAACCAATGCAACCATGTTGGGGAGGGGTTATAGCAGCAATACCATTAGTTATCAAGTCACATTTACTAGTGAGAAGTTCTGCCATCAAGGCTACCGTAGCATTTTTACTTTCAATTTAACCACCACACCCAATGTTTAGAATTTTACATTGACGAGTTCTAACATAGTCACCCAAAATAAGAAAAAATAGAGTCATAACATTTCTCATTTCTCATTATGTCCACTAATTCAAATCACAGGCACATGGGTACCTACTTTAGGTGTTCACTAATGCTTAAAAATCAAAGATTCAACATACCATTGAGCTCAATTTATTGGTAGAAGAAAAGCAAAAACTCGGTTCACATTCAAATAAGCACCCTTTATGGCCCCACAGGACTCAAATTCCATTCAAAAACAAAGAAAACATAAATCAGTAAATACGGTTAGAAAAGGCTGATACCGAGATGTATACCTCCATAAATCACTAACAACTCTTTTGCACTATCCAACTCAAAACTACAACCACCACCAAAAACATCAATTCCTTAAAAACCAGTCAATCAACACTTAAAAAAAAAAAAAACTTTGTCATGAAAAGTGAAAACCAATAAATCAGTTGCCAAATTTCCAGCCACATACACATAAACCAAAACTTTGCAACAAGCACCAATAAAACAGAAAAAAAGCAGAGACAAATTAGGGTCAAACCTTATCACCTCTCTCAATATACTTGACAGCAACAAGCTCCTCAGTGTGCTTGTCCCTCATGAGCCTGGCCACGCCAAAATTCCCAGACCCAATACCACGGACCAGTTCATACCTGTCGCTGTCATGCATGATCGACAAATCCATTCCTGGCCCAACAGTCATCCCAGAACGATCCATTTCCTCACTTCAAAATCTCGCCTATTATGCACCACAGCACACAAAAAAGCTTAACTCTCACATTGAGATACGATATCCAAAACCCAGATCAGATCGAACCAAAAGAAAACGTGGACCGGCGTGAACCACTGGGTTTAGATGGATGGTGAAGAAAGAGAGCAAGTTAATGGTTGGAGCTCGTGAAGGTTTCTCTTTCACCCACCCAAACAAATGGGCACTTGGGGGAATTTGTCAGATATATATATATAAAGAGAGAGAAGCAGTGGTTGAAGTTGAAGTTGAAGTTGAAGTTGAAGTTGAGGTTGCAGGTGCAGAGGGGCGGTGATACGCTCGTGAATGTGAACCCTCTTTCTTTTCTTTACGTTCTCTCTCTGTGTTTGTGTGTGTAGATGGTGCTGTGTTGTCTTTCTTTGTTGCTTCAAAGTCTATCTTTTTTATTTTATCCAAAACCTAAGAATCTGAGAATCATGAGGGAGCGGATTTTTTTTTCATTAAGAAATGTTTTTTTAAGACTCACTAAACGTTGATGTGATAGTATGTAAATCCTGAGGTATACCATATTTTGAAGTGAAATGAAAATATTGTATACCGACATGAAAATAATGTCAATTAAGCGTGTCGTATTCTGGATGTTTAAGTATCTGGACTATTTTTCATATTTAGGATAAAGGGGCAAAACCAATAATAAGTTGTCTGATATCACATTTAAAGAGGCACAAGAAAGGAAGATGGTGGCTATTAGGAGTGTTTAAAATTTAGCTTGTCCTAATAATTATTCACAACTCAAAGTTAATTGGGATGAATTTGATTTCTTAAAATGAATTCGGCTTATTTTTAAGTCAAGTTTAAATCATATTTTAAGTTGTTTTAACTTGATCTAGTGTTATATAATATTTTAAAATATTTTTTTTTACAATAAGTGATAAATAATTAAATTTTTTAATTTAAATTAATACTTTTTACATAATATCATAATATATTTATGTTTATATAATTTGTTTCAAAGTATATATTATAAAACATTCATTTCTTTTAGTCTTGTACTTCTATAATTTTATGAATTAACTATATATAATGTTTAAATTTATACAATTGATTCAATTATCAGGTTGAACTAGTATTAACCAGGTCATTTGTTGGACCATGATCGGGTAGGTCAAGGTCCAAAAAATTAGCCCGATCAAAATATCAAGCCAAATTCGAGTTAAGATAAACACATTCTAACTCGTCCCATGAACACCCCAAGTAGAGGAAGAGTATCATCTCTTGTTTAGTATCATATTTTGGGATGGGAAGGAAAGGATTTGGAGGGATAATATTTTCATAGGTCTCACCATTTTTCATCCTCCCCTCTTGGCCAGCTTTGTTTGGTATAATAGAAGGAAAAGAAAAAGAAAGGATACAATAAAAAAGAAAATAAATAAAAGGAAAAGAAGGAATGTTTTACTTCCTTTATCTAGTTTCATGAAGAAAAAGAATTAAAATGTATGCAAATAAATAAATATGTATGTAAATATATGGTGAGACTTACAAATTATTTCCCTCACCTTCTTTTCCCTCATTTTCCAACCAAAAGTAATAGGATGAAAACATGGTAGGACCCGAAAAGTTTATCTCTTCAAATTTTTTCCTTTCCTTTATTAAAGTACAGCCAAAAAAGGGATGGAGCTCATCCTCCCCACCCTTTCCTTTCATTTTCATCCTAAAAGGCATACCAAACAAAGGCGAAAGGAAATGAAAATGAAAGAATGATAAATAATTTTGTAAGCACCATCATATATTTACATACATTTTCATTTTTTTTTCTTTCATGAAATCAAACAAAGGAAGAAAATGATCATTTCTTTTCTATTGAATGATACCAAACAAGGAGAAAGATAAATAACTACTTCATTTCTCTCTTCTATTCCTTTCTTTTCTTTTCTACCATGTTCGTTTCCTTTTCTTTCCAATGTGATACCAAACAAATGTTTTGCTTGGTACATTTTTTAGGGTGGAAAGTAAAGGAAGAGTACCTTCTTCCCTTGTTTTGTATCAAGTTAAGGATGAAAAAGAAGTAATTCCTCTTCCTTTCCTTTTCATGGGGCTTGTAACATCTCAAATTTAATAACAATAGTATAATCTGTATTATACCACAGTAGTTAAATTCAGGCATGTTACTTCCTACTAACTAGCATTTTTAAATATAACAATTATGTATATATAGAAAATATGAGCCTCATAATGATATTTAATACACAATATTTGTATTTCTCACAAATACAATATGTACACAAATTTGCAAACTAGGCCTTTGCAGGTATAAAACATACAAATTTCAAAAGAGACTTCAAAGCTATACTAAGTTAAGCTCTCCAAGCTCCTGTCTGCACTTCACTTTCCGAAATTCTTATTCCCTGGAATTATTATGGAAACACACACATAGGGTGAGAATAACATATTCTCAGTAGTTATATCCATAAAATATGTTATCACAATCATTCCAGCTATTTTAGAAAAAAATAGAATTCTAAATCAAATTGCATACATATACAGGCTAGAAAGGTAGCTAAAGCCAAAACCATGTCCTTTCGCTTCCTGAAATAGATTCTCATTTTATAAGTTTGTATAGAAAAACTCATTTTCACAAACAGTCTCTAAGTAGTTTTCTCACTCACGAAAACATCATCTCCATCTCAGAGATATGCAATTGCCCATATAATTAAAATGCATGAATATGTTATGATTAGCAACCACCCATATAATTGTCATGCTATGTCAAATTATGCCTTATGTTCATGCTTATGCAATAACTTAAGGATGTAATGAATAATGTATGATACCATTTATGGGAACCCAATTCCATGGTGATGTCATGATATGCATGAATCATGAACAAAGTAACGAAACCCAGTTCCATAAGCCTTGATCAAGCATTGGAACCCAGTTCTAGCAATCTTCTCTCCGGGTAGTGAACTCATCATCAATGATCACCATGATAGGAAGAGTTAGTTACCTTCTCATTCAAAATCATATTTGATCACCAGCATTAAGGACCTCATCCTTATCAACATAGTTATGAAAAATAATGATGTCAATTGCTACAATAACTAGCATGCCAATTAGTTTACATTCATAACTACAAGCATAAAATACAATAATGTCAATTACCACAATAGATAACATTCTAATTGATTTACATCCATCTCATTTCAAGCATAAACTACAATGATGTTAAGTATCACAATAATTAACATACCAATGATTTATATTCATCACATAAACACTTCATAAATACTCCTATTAGAATCTCATCACTCATCAAGAAGTATAAACAGAAGAATTTACCCCAATAGGAAACTTCATTGCATCAAACATCTTCTGGTCCAAGGCTGAAAGTGGTGCCTAGGCGCCACCCACCCACGCCTAGTCGTGAAGGTGACAAGGCAACGCCTTGTTACTTCTAGGTAGCCATGCCTAGGTGCACCACTATGGAGCCTAGGTGCCATGCCTAGGTGTGGTTTAGTGGCTCCTAGGCGCCACCCTGCGACAGAGTTTTCTGCAGAATTCTATAGAAGACAACCATTGTTCCATTGGGAACAAGTGATCTTTCAACCACTCAAGCCTCCATCTCAAGTGATTTCCAACACCTGACAAGGTCCATAAACTCATTGTAACTCTCAAACATTTTTCAAATCACTCCACATGGATCAATGAACCAAACATCTACCTCAAAAACCTAAAACTTAACTCTTAGCTTGATGTGTGTGAAATAACATCATATTTTATTCTTGTTTTACATGCATTTTAGGCACTTTAGTTTTCTTTTTATTTGTTTTTCCTTTAGTTTCGGATAACTGCGTTGTTTGTGGTATTATTGTGCAGGATTGGTGCTAAATTGGCTTAGAAATGGGTGGAATGCTTGCATGATTGAAGTTGAAACTTAAGGATAGCAAATGGAGACAAAAGGATCATTCCAGAAGCATCCACGGCCTGCCCGTAGAATGCCCCACGGCCATGGATCGAGCAGTTGTGCAAAGAAGCAAACATGACTTGGCAGAAGAGTCCACGGCCTAGCTGCGAACTGCACCACGGCCGTGGAATGTACCACAGCCTGGCTGTGGAATGCCCCACGGCCGTGGAACGTATCAGAGAAACAACGTGCGCCCATCCAGCAAGATCCACGGCCTGGGTGTAGAATGTCCCACGGCCTGGCTGTGGAATTTCCCATAGTCGTGGATCGCAGTCCGAGATAGTATTTTAATTTTATTTTTTTTTCTTTTTATGGGTTTGGACCAGTTGAAACCCTGAGGGTATTTATAGATGTTCTGAATACAATACTAGGGTTCCAATTTCTGTTGGAAGAGGGCATGTTTGGAGGCTCTTGATCTTCCTCTTCCTCTTCTCTTCTCTCTTTGCTACGAGTTTGGATATTCTTTATTTTGTTTTCATGTTTCTTCTTCTCCATGTCTGAGTAGTTCTCTTTGATTCTAGGATTGGGCAATGCCCTTTGATATATTGATGATAATTAATTGACTTGGTTTACGCTTTTTATTAATGTTGAATGTTCTTTGATTCAATCCTTATTGCACTTATTCATGTGAATTTGCTGGCCACATATTTGCATCTCATAGATATCTAGAGATGTATTGAGAGGTGAACCTAAGTGTTGGAACCATAAGGATTGAACTTAAGGTCTAAATCACGAGAGTAAGTTTAGCATTTTGAGGATTTAATCAATTACCATAAAAGCGTAATGGGTTCAATTTAAATTCAATTACCATGAGAATAGCAATTGGTTTAATTGGGCATGGTTCTTGTCTCTTGAAAAAAAAATATTAACTAATTTAGGGTAATTCACCTTTAATTAAATTTTAATTTTAATAAAAGGGTTGTCAATTAGAATTTGTCTTGTATCATTGTGGTTACCCTAATCCTGAAAGCTTTCTTGAATTTGAAAATCTCTCTTAACAACTTGCTATTTTTGTCCTCAATTTTGTATTTTAATATTTATTTATTTAATTACTTGGTTACTACATTTTTATCTCTCAATAATTTTATCCCATTTGTTTAATTTAATTGAATTAATTAATTAATTAGTATTTATAGACATAGTCACTGTAGATTCGGTCTTTTTATTACTTGACGATGAAATCGTACACTTGCGGATTTCACACATCATAGCTCAAGTGCAATAAAAGGAAACTAACAGATGCAAGTTCATCTCCATGCATCAAATAAACTAAAATCATGTCATTCTCAAGTTCTACAACAAGATTCAAGCATAAATAACAAAGAACAACACTCAAACCCCACTTTCTTCATCAACTCTCCTCATAAGAAAAGATGGAGAAAATGAAAGAAAGGAGTAAAAACAAGCTTCCCCTACCTCAAGGTCTTGAAGATGGCCAAGGATTGGCTATGGAAGTCCCAAGTTCTCCTTCCTCTTCTCCCCCCCCCCCCCCACTTTCTCTTCTTCTCCTCCTCGGTTTCCTTTCTCTCTTCTCTCCTTTTTTGTCGTCTATTTTCTGCCGTGAGATATTAAGAAAAAAAGTCAAATTTGGTTTCTTAAAGATAACCACTAATGTGGTACTAAAACTTCTGATCTGTTAAGAATACTTAGATTTCACCAAATCAAGTTTCCTAACTTCCAACAAGTTTAAAATAAATCCTAAGATTCATCAAAAATCTTGTTCTACCATTTTCTTATTTTTTCATATCTGCTACTAGTCAATTCGGTATTAAAACATACACTTAGTATGTTTAAAAATATCAAACTAACTCTGATTAACTTCAAATTTTAACTATATCATCTTTCTCATATTTGTGACTTAGAAACAAATGTTCCACATTTATTTTACTAACTAAATAGTTTAAGTTAATTTTGAGGTTAATAATAATTATATTTCATACATAGTGTTATAGTAAAATAGTTAAATGTGCTCAGAATGTCACAAAATTAAAGAGATATATTAAATAAGTATTAAACTATTTTTGTAACCATATACAAATTTAACATATTTTTTAAGATATTACAGGATTCACATTATTCATTCCCCTTCCTTTTTTGGGAGGATTGGGAGGGAAATGAAATTTTTTTTCTACTTTACCTACTTTGTCCATTTTATTAGATGAAGGGTGTAAAAATAATTTAATATTTATTTACATTAATTTATTTTCTTTTTTTTTCCCATTGACAATACCAAATAAGATGAGGGATGATTCTTACACTTCTCATTTCATTTCTTTTCTTTTCTATTATATTTCTTTCTTTTTATTTTCCACTATTACACCAAATAAAGTATTATATTTGTCTCATAATCGGTGAAGTGTGTGACCCACAAAGACAGAAACATTCTTTTGTACCTTTTGGCCCGAAGAAAGGAGTAATAATAATTGTAATTGTTTTATCATTTCTAAATTTTCATGAACAATGCTACGTCCTCTTAAAATCTTTTTAATTATGAAGTATCTTGTTAACTAGTGTTTTTAAATATTTAATATTTTTTATTAAATAATTATAATTACTTAAAAAATATTAAATGATTTTTTGAGTTTTTTAAATATTGAATAAATTTATGTTATATTTAATAGTTTTTATTTTAATTTCTTAATTAATACATTTAGGCACTTGCTAACAAATTTTATATTTCAAACATAAAGTATCAAATGAAAAAAAAATGATTTAATGTGTTAGAAACTCAAAAATTATTTAATACTTTTTAATTTAAGTAAATAGAAGGATTATTACAGTAATAACTATATATATATATATAGGAGTGTATTTAGTAATATAAATTTTTATTGTAAAAAAGTGAGATGAATAAATCTGAATCATACAATTATATATAGATAATTAAAATTAAAAATTACTTAAAAATTATGTGACCACTTAAAAAAATTATATTCATTTATTATAAAATATGATATGGGTGAATCTTGACCATTAGATCTTATATAAATGATTAAAATTAAAATATAAATATATATAACTTTTTAAATAATTAAATAATTTTTAAGTAATTTTTAATCATAATCATTTATATATAATTATACGATTAAAATTTACTTCTCTCATTTATTCACAATAAAAACTCATATCATTAAATATAACTTATATATATATATATGAACAAAACTAATGAAGGGTCAAGTGTAAAATAGTAGAACTAGCATCTTTTGGATCAATGTTTAAAAATCAAAGTGTGAATTGAATTTGTGAGGCATTTGAATCATGATTTACTTAGTTTAATCAATTAAATTATTATTAAATTATAATTAAATTAATAAAAATACTCAAATTAAAAATATAAGTAGTTCACAGCTTGACCAATTAAATCGGCTGACCCAATCAGATCTTTAAGGCACTGTTTTGGATAAATTAATTATTTTTGAGATATGTGTTTATTTTAACTTATTGATAAAAGCTTAGTCAAAAAAAAAACTTATTGATAAAAGCTTTTATTGTGATTGAAACTCGACCACAAGGTTGGTCTAGCATTTCAAAACATTACCCTTAAATTAATTTATTATGAGAATATAAAATTATTCACAGTTTATAAATTCTTATATAAGTCATTGAATAATACCTTAATCGTATTATAATTTTTTTTTATCACTCCAATTTGAAGTCAGTGAGAGTTTATGTGGATATCCACAATTACTATTTTACGGGGGATTGTTGTTATTTTACAAAAGGGTGGGTAAGTTTTCATTTTCACAAGTTGATTTCTACTAAAATGGTCATTTTTTGGATTGTCGGTGATGTTTTGAACCAATGAAATTAAGGAAAAGAAGAATTCAGAAAAAAAAATAAACAAAAAAGTAGATAAAAGGTGAATGACCAATCTTGACTTACCAAGATGATAAGGTGAACTTTACAGGAAACGAGACAACCTTTTCTGAGAAAAAGGAAAACTAAAAAAAAAAAAAAAAAAAACAACGCAACAGGGTAAAGAGCGAATGCAGTGGATTGTCAGAGCATGGAGCCGCGCTTTGCAGTAAAGGGCAGGACAAGGGCATGTTGCTTCGGCCAAAAAAACAAAATAGTGAAAATACCAATGCTACTTAATGAATAAGAAACTGAAACAAAATATCTATGATGCTTTTTTAAATTTTGGAATCTTTTGAGATTTTTTATTGATGCATTATATTTGTAAATTTTGACCTATATTATGAATTTGACAACATATTTAATTGAGTAAAGGTCACTTCGGATTAAGTTAAGTTGGTTTTTGACAAAAATAAAAATTGAATAAATCAAGTTTAATTGAGGTGAGTTAGTTTTGGATGAGATTATCTTTTTTATTAACTCGAATCAACTCAATTTAATGATAATTCGGTTAATTTGAATCAAATTATCGGGGTTAACAATTTTTATTTTATAAAATATTATACTAAATAATGTTGTTTTATATTAAAAAATTAAAAATAATCAAAATAATATTATAATATATTCACATATTATTAAAAATTAAAAAATTAAAGTGATTAGATTGATTTGAATATGATTATGTTGAAAAAATCAAAATCCAATACTTGAACCAATTGAGGTTGAATTAAATAAGAAAAACCCGACAACCCAATCTAACACATAATTTATTGATTGATTTGGATTAAGTTGATTAAGTGGTCAAGTCAAATTCGTGATAATCCCCTAATTAAGCATCTTAATAGGAAAGTAAATTCTCTCATATAAGTTTTACGACAAAATTACATGAAGAGAAAGATTGAAATAACATTTTTAAACAAGGCTCTACAAATTTTAATAGGGTCCATTATTATAGTTTTTGTGTTTATTTTTCTTTTTACATGGTCCTACCATGTGAAAAGTTTATATAAAAATACACTTGTGATAGAATTTACAATGTGTTTTTTCATTATTTTTTATTCATTCATACTTGTTCCAAAACAGAAACACACTTCATACAATAATTGAATTCAATGTAAATATATATCTAAAGCGGAACTAAAGACATTGATTAACTTGCATAACTTTGTAGATTTCATTTTGATATGGTATAATATGTTCAAAGTTTCACTATTCTATTTATCTTTGTATTTGTGCTGTATTATATTAAAATTGTATGTTTATATTTAATTTAAAACTGCATATTTGTAATTTTCATTTTTTTTAAGAGGCATTTGGTATACTAACATTTTAGATGCTCTGTTATACATATGGAGTCTGAAGTGAATGCAGCAAGGGAGTCATGATAAGGCATGGCTCGAATGCCACGTCAGATGAGTTTGTTATGCACTTATACAGTGTCAGATTCAGAAATTTTAGTCCATAGTGATAAAGTTGCATGAATTTTAACTAGTAGGGATAAAGTCATATTTTTATATTTTGAAAACGCTAAATGATATTTTTATTATCAATATTATCAAATATTTCTTTCTCTATGTATATAATCAAATAATTATTTAATAATATTATATAAATTTTACTTTTTATTACTATAAATTTACTAATTTATCTACATATAAAAATAAAAATTACACATATAAAAATATAAAAAGACATATATCTTATATAAGATAAAAAAAATTACAAAGTAGAATGCGGGACGTGCATCCCCACTCCACTTAACGTGGATCCGTCCCTACACTTATACTTAATAACCAATCAACAACGAATCCTACAAACGCAGAAAGCAAGTTGAGTAGAGGTGCAAGACTCAAGAAAATGAACTCAAGGTGGAAGGATTTCATGAAGTAAGGCCCATGGATAAATAAAGGGAGAGGGATGGAAAAGGGGTTATGAAAATAATATTTTGAGCTCAGCTCTCTCTGTGTATCTTTTCTTCTTTCTAGGGTAATTTAAATATAGACCTTGTAGTCAAAGGTGACCTTTGACTTTACCTGTTACAATGAGTAAAGATTTTATTATTTTCAAAGTCATTTAATTTTTTATATTTTTATCACAAGTCTCTAAAATCTTTTTTTTTTTTCATTTTGGTCCTTCAGTCCATCACCACCCACCCACAGAGCTCTAACCACCACCACCAGCCACATTCGTTGGCCAAGATGACCTATAAGGCAAGTTGAGGAGGTTCAGACATGTCCAATCAAAATGTAGAATGATTTTGGGAGAGATGAGAATCAGGATTGCAGAGTCTCTGGGTTGGAGGAATAAGTTGAGGAGGTGGTTCTGACCCATATCTGACGACCAAGCTTCACCACCCAGAAAAAGGCTCTTGGTTCTAGAAAATGAAACTAAAGGGAGAAGGGGAAGCTCACCCTCACCAGCAGAACGGACGGTGGCAGAGCGGTGGCTGGCGTAGGTGGTGCGTGGCGACTTGACAGCAGAACGACGATGATGTCAGGTGGTGAAGGCTGTGCACGGCGAGGCAACGTAGGGATGGTAGCTCGGACTAATATTCACAGATCCGGAGTCAGAAATTAAACGCATCCATATTTGCTTGGGCTTCAGGACCTTAAACGCACCCATAGAGCTCTAGAACTCCAAACCACTGGTTCTGGTTTATTAAACGCACCCATATTGCTTGGTTTTCAATTTATTGAATGTAACTAGTTTCCAAGCCTGGTTCTGGTGGAACTCTAGAACTTCAACCGGCATTTCTGGTTTTGGTTCTGGCCGAGTGGAGCTCCGATCTTCACTAACGGCCACATAGGGCCATTGGTAGTGGTAAGTGCAAATTAAGGGTGTTCTTTGTAATTTGTTATCTCAAGCAATTTTATTATTTATAAGGATTAATGTTAATTTTTAACTTTTAATGTCATTCAAATAACAGGTTACTGGTCATCAATCACAACCTTCTATCTCAATTTACACAAATCTGAAGTCTCATATTACAAGGTCCATTAATAAACCTTTGACTGTAAGGTCCATATTAAACGCACCCTTCTTTCTAAACCCTTCTCTAAGTTCTCTGTTGGATTTTCCTTCTCCTTCATTGTAATTCCAAACTAGTAATTGGTCTGAGTTTACCTGACTCAGTTTCATCAGTAATAATAATTCAAAATCATTAGTATCATTTGTGCATTGTGGTTGTTATGCTATTGCTTCTTTGTTCTTTAAATTCTAATATGAAGCTACCATAACAATTTTGTGCTTTCATTGTCCACTCATGCTGATAATACATGTCTAAAGGATCTAGCAAATGAGCTCAAACTTCACATTGAGAATTGTGAGAATCCGTGTGTTGTATGCTATTTCAGGAATGTTAATATTGTATCTCTTACTTATTTAGAATTAGAATCTGTATTTATTTTTGTAATTAGTCAATCCCTCAAATCAAGGGATCTAGAATTAAGGAAGGAAACAATCTGTATTTATTTTTGTAATTAGTCAATCCCTCAAATCAAGGGATCTAGAATTAAGGAAGGAAACATTAGTTGTTTCCTAAAATAGTTGCTACAACCTGTGTATATATTGCATATGATTGATCAATAATATATGAGAGTCTAAATCCTATTTTCTGATTCTGACATGGTATCAAAGCCCTCGTTCTAAGGGGGCTTGCTTCCGCAACACAACCCTACAGCCGTTAGCATTCATTGCCGACGCACAAACATTTCAGTTGGCCTTCATCGCCAACACACCCTACCCATTGGTTAGCCTTCATTGCTGACCTTTCTCCCAATCGCACCTTTCTCCATTCATTTGGCCTTTATTGCCATCAGTGGTGACAACCTTCATACCTCACGATGTCTAACACAGAAGGCGAAGTTCTGAACATAGAGAAGGGAACGAAGGATACCCAACCCCACCAACCTGGAGAATTGCAAACTATCTATGCTGCCTATCGACTAAATAGGAAGAATTACTTGAAATGGTCCCAACTTGTTCGGACGGTGCTGAAAGGGAAAGGGAAACTGAGCCACATCACGGGGACTGGACCAAAACAGGGAGACCCTAAGTTCGACGCATGGGATGAAGAAGATGCTATGATCATGGCTTGGCTATGGAACTCAATGATTCCCGAACTCAGCGATACCTGCATGTTTCTCAGCACTGCAAATGAGGTTTGGGATGCAATGGAGCAAACCTACTCCAAAGCCAAGGATGCGGCCCAAGTATATGAAATCAAGATACAAACAGTGGCAGCAAAGTAAGGGAATAAGACTGTTACTGAATATGCCAATCAGCTAAAGTCCCTATGGATGGAACTAGACCTTTATAGAGTGATCAAGACCAAATGTTCAGAAGATGCCACAATTCTCAAGGAGTTTATTGAGCAGGACAGGGTTTATGATTTCCTAGTTGGCTTAAATTCTGAATTTGATCAGGTCAGAATTCAAATTCTTGGGAGACAAACGCTTCCATGCTTCAATGAAGTGGTGGCCATAGTACGAGGAGAAGAAAGTCGAAGATGCTTGATGCTGGAAACTCCCAATGTGGATAGCTCAGCCATGGTGACTGAACGTATTAATGGAGAGCCTGCAAATGGTGGGAAGAAGAATGATGGGCTGTGGTGCACATATTGCAACAAGCCACGCCACACTCGCGAGAAGTGCTGGAAACTGAATGGAAAGCCTCCTACCCGTGAGTGGAGTCAGAAAGGGGGACCTTCCAAGAAAAATGGGCATATTAATGTTGCAGTAAGTGACACTAGTGGTGGGAATAAGCCTGAATCCAGCAACCTGAATCAGGACGAGATAGAAAGGGTGAGGTATTTCCTTAACAACTTGGAAAAACCTTTAGGTACTTGTACTTTAGCATTCTCAGGTATGCTTTCATTTTCAGTTGGATTAAATGTTTCAGAAAAACCCTCTACCCTGCTCTGGATTTTGGATTCTGGAGCCACAAACCATATGACACCTATATCCACACACTTTTCCACCTATTCACCTTGTCCTAGTTATAAAAAAGTTATTACAGCAGATGGTAATCTTGAGACGGTGGCAGGTTGGGAGACATTAAAATAAATACATCTTTAACATTAAAGAATGTTCTTCATGTTCTCAAGTTATCCACCAACCTTGTTTCTGTACAAAAACTTACTCAAGATTTATCCTGTAAAGTGATTTTTCACACCAATCATTGTGTTTTTCAGGACAAGGACTCGACGAGGACGATTGGACTTGCTAGAGAATGGAATGACCTCTATTATATTGAAGAACCAAAACCGCACTCCTTGGCTGCCACCAATTTGCCTCACTTGTCCGAATCTATGTTATCCAATAAGGAAAGAATTTTTCTTTACCATTGTAGATTAGGACACCCTTCCTTTAGGATTATCAAAATTCTTTTTCCTTCACTATTTACCCAAATTGAGGTTGAGAGTCTACATTGTGATGTGTGTGAGCTTGCTAAACACAGGCATGTATCTTTTTCCATAAGTAATAAAAGATGCATATTTTCCTTTTATCTTATTCACACTGATGTGTGGGGTCCCTCTAAAGTTCCTAGTGTGTCTGGTGCTCGCTAGTTTGTGACCTTTATTGATGATTGTACCCGTGTTACTTGGACCTTCTTACTTAAAAATAAATCTGAAGTAAGCTTGACTTTCCAGATTTTTTTCTCCATGATTAAAAATCAATTTGGTGTGAGTATTAAGCACCTTAGGTCTGATAATGCTAAGGATTACTTCAATTCCACCCTTATACCTTTCTATCAAAAAGAAGGCATTGTACATGAGTCCTCTTGTGTTAAAATACCACAACAAAATGGGATAGCTGAAAGAAAGAATGGGCACCTTCTTGACCAAACATGTGCACTTTTGTATCAGCATAATGTTCCTAAAACCTTCTGGGGGGAAGCTGTTCTTACGGCAACATACTTAATCAATAAACTTCCTTCCAAGGTCCTAGGTCTAAAAAGTCCAATGAACACCCTTTCTACCTTTTACCCAAATATCTCCATTATAAATAACCTTACCCCTCGGATTTTTGGGTGTGTATCTTTGTCCATGTCCATAGTCAAGATAGAGAGAAACTTGATCCTAGGGCCCTTAAATGTATGTTTGTTGGGTACTCATCCACTCAAAAGGGATATAAATGTTATCACCTTTCTTCCAAAAAAAATTTTGTTTCCCGGGATGTCACCTTTCATGAAGCTCAACCCTATTTCCCCTCAACTTTATCTTCAAGGGGAGAGCTTTAGGGAAGATAAGGATCTAGAACCCCCTAGGTTACCTGACTTGCCTAGTTTTGAGCCTAAAAACCTACCCTCTGATACTGAATTTGATATGGAACCTGATATGGCTGTAACCAAATCTTCTGATGTAGCCAAGCCTGATGTGTGGTTTGGATAAAATCTGGTTTACAAAAAGAGGTCAGTGGTGATGCGTGAGGATATAATGATTAAAATTCAAATAAAAATTAGTTGTCAGGCCCACCAGAAAATAAAAATCTTACAACTAGTTGTAGTTAGTAAGAGTCAATCCACAGAGAACCAATTCAATTAACACTATCAAGTAATTCCCAATTTAAACTCTGATTAATAATAAACAGTAAATAGGGAGGTTTTTGGAGTTTTGATGAACAATGAACAGTTTCAAAGGTAAAAATAATAAATAAACTGAAATCAACAATATAAGAAAATTAGTTAAGAGATTGAATCCACCACTAGATTTATATGATGATGTAAACCCACATATCATTTTATTCCAACATGTTCAATTATGTTTTTACGCAATTGTGAGAGTAAAATCTCTGTTTTCCTTAAATGTTGGCCAATTTAGCAACTGCTCAAATCAACTCCTAATCACTGATTAATCATAAAGCAATCGCTCTTACAACTATCCAACAATTGCATTAAGATTTAGAAAACCAATCACACTAAGATCTAATCACACACCGGGATTAAATTACTTAGAACATATATTTCTCTAAATCTATTACCAAGAACCAAGATAATAAACCCAAATCTACCACTTTTATAACTGGCAAATAGTACAAAGATAATTATACTCACATGAACATCATATATTCCGCTAGATCTACTACCGCAACCGTGCATAATAAACCCAGATCTACCACTTTGAAAGTGGGAACAAGTACAAAAACCTTCATACTAACAATAGATTCAGAAATATATGAATAAAAACATAACTGTGTTGAAATAATCAAATATGCAAGATTCACAACATCAATACTAGTGGTTTCATAACCCCCTTAACCAAGAGAGGTTTAGTTACACATAGCTAGAAGGAAATCACAAGAAAAACTGAGAAAGAACAACACGAAAAACAAAGTGCTGAAGAAAAACTAAAGCAAACGAGTTTCTGAGGATTGAGGTTGATGGATCTCCGATTGCTCGAACCCGAGACTCCAATCTTTGATCCAAGACTCCCATCTCCTTCTCCAAGGAGTTGTAGCTGCTCTCCTAGGTCAGAACCCCCTTCAAAACGTGCTAAGAGTGTCAATATATAGGCCTCCAACATAAACTTCGCGTAGAAGTCTCAATAATTGAGTTTCGGCATGAATACACGGTCGTGTATGCATACACGGCCTAGGCCATGTATGACACTGAGTTTGGGGGCAAAATTTCACTATTTCAATTGCAAAGTCAGAGGCGTACACGGCCTAGGCCGTGTATTCTCACAAGGCCGTGTATTTTTACGCAACCTAGGCCCTGTATTCTGACGCAGGCCCTGTGTTCTTACTCTGGCCCTATAATCTGACTTCCAAACTCAATATGACCCACTATACCTCCAAATCTGGAAAAGTGTTCAACATGAAAGTTGTATATTTGGATCTTAACTATCAACCATCAAAATTTCAGCCTATTTGACAACTTGTAGCTTGAGATATGTCATGAACAGTATGAAAAGGTCAAGCTGTCAAGATCAGCACCCTAGTTCTTGCTTCAACTCCAATTTGAGTTATCCAAACGTGTGATTGGGCCTTTGAGGTCTTCATGAAAGTAGTAGAGAATTGTCTTAGCTTTCCTACAAGACCAAAATCACATCAATCAGATATTTGAAACTTAAATTATATCTAGTTTACTGAATATTGTCAAAGAGATAAATTAGGGCTAATTCATGCAATAATTCCTTTAATGATCCAATTAGGCTCAATATCATAAAATGTGTCAAAATCAACTTAATTAAACCTAATTGAACCTTAAGAAGCCCAATGACTGAAAAGAATAATTCAATTATGAGTGCAAATGAACACATTTAAGCAAAGTTTCACAATAATGTTCCAATTAGGGTTTGATATCAGAAACTAAGCTAAATGATGACAATTAAGCACAAATGGAGTTCAATGAATCAATTACAAGGCTATTAAAATATAGGAATAATCAACAAATTAATTACCCCCACACTTAGCCTTTTGCACTCCTGGGCAAAAATATACAGTTCAACACAGTTTCACAACAAGCCAAACAAATGCAGAATAATGAGCAAAGACCTTTGTGCATTTAGTTTTCAAAGCATTTAAACAATTCAAAATTCCCTTTCTTAGCAATCCAAGTTGACAAGCAAAATCAATCAAATTTCAGGGTTCAATCAACATGATAAATCCTCACTGAAATGCTCTCTCACTCAAGTGTTTCAGGCTTGTGTTTTCACTCAACCGACTCATGAGAATATGCTTTACCATAGGCTTCTCAAGCCTCTACTTCTCCATTACTCAAACCACATGCAAACAGAGATCAAGAGGACTTTATTCAGGTTGTAATGGGGTCATGGTTAAGGTAGGATACATCAAAGATAGACAAAGTTAGACCATAGGAACTAGAAGAGCAAAATGGAGAGATATTCAATCATTACACAGAATTTCCCAATAATCTTCAAATTCAAATTCCTATTCTGTACTTTATCCTTTTTTTGACTTCTCTTTTTCTTTTTCTTTTTTTTTCTTTTTTTAATATATATATATATACACCTTGCATTCAATTCACAATGATATTTTGCCAGCATGAGACTTTTATATACAAACATAGCTAGGCAAATACATCATTAATTCACACCCCACACTTATTCAAAAGCCACTTTCCAATGCAATCCTTAAGCTCTTCTACTCCCTAAGGTAGGGTAGTAAAATAGTTCTTTCACTTTTAGGTTTAAATTGAGCTTAGATAGAAGGAAATTGTGTCAATTAGGCTCAAAGGGGTTAATCAATGGATAAAATGCAAGGATGACTATTTGGCTAGTAATTATTTAAAAGAAAAATGTCTTTATCATTTCAAATGCATGCAGTGGTCACTAGCAACTTAAAAGAGAACCAAGACAAGTTCTGAAAAACACAATAATCATGAGTGGAATCACATAATCAAGGATCCAAAATGGCCTAAAGTTAGCCATTTACAACAAAGCCCAAAAACTCACTAGGTTTCGATTCATCAATTTCAATTAAACCCTTTAATTTTTAGAATTTCACCCGACAAAATTGATAACCAGAAAGTTCATTCAATCAAGCTCAAAGGTTTATTATTATTTTTTTCAAAAATTTGGGTCAATTGCTCAATAATCACAACACTTGAAAGCTTATCAGAAACTTAAAGCTCAATAGAAAGTATCACAAGAAGAACAACATCATCAAGATCAAATACACTCACCCCAAGAGAGTCAATATAGTTTAATCAGTCATTCAAACCCCAGGAGAACAATTCAGAATATCAATAGTATTCACAATAGAACATCAAAGTATCCACAAATTATTCAGAATAGAACATCAAATCCACACTCCCACACTTAAACTAAGCATTGTCCTCAATGCCACACACATTCAGAAAAGAAAAATAAAAGAAATGCTACACACATCTAGAAAAGGAAAAATAATGACAAGAAAATGCTACACACATCTAGAAAAGGAAAACAAGCAAAAACAGATATACCACAACCGAAAGCAAAAACAAATCTACTATGAATGAAACAAGCAAATCAATAGTGCAAATCAATTCCCAAATGTACATAATACAAGAGAATGAAAATACAATGGAAACTAAGGGGGTACATTTACTCATCATTCTTGTGGGAATGTCAAAAATCTATGAAGTCCATAAGGCACAAGTTCATATGAATGCGTCTCAAGAGTATAACTCTTTACTCAGTCCATTCATCACGAACTTAAAATTTAACTTCTCAAATGAATGAAATCATTCCCAAAGAACATGGTTCAGCAATCAGAAGAACAAAACAACAATTTACAAATGAACTAATTCCTATAGTTTCGCTTGGTTTCCACTGTACTTAATCTATGCAAATATCAAACAAATAATCCATGCATTCCAACACATATTTAATCAAACCAAACACAAGGTTTTTTAAAGATGCAAATGCTTACAATCAACAAACAAAAAAAAACATAATCTAAGAAACTAATAAAAACACAAAATAAAAGGGATAAAGAAAGCAAATCTGGTTGGGTTGCCTCCCAATGAGCACTTAATTTATTGTCCTTAGCC
The DNA here is from genome assembly GCA_029884595.1 of Ormosia semicastrata. Classification (NCBI taxonomy): domain Eukaryota; kingdom Viridiplantae; phylum Streptophyta; class Magnoliopsida; order Fabales; family Fabaceae; genus Ormosia; species Ormosia semicastrata. Next base: position 45,999,978 of record JAQQTO010000053.1, on the reverse strand, counting down.
CGACGTTGTGACACTTTCAACGCTCCTTATATTGTGGAAGGATGAGGGTCATCACTTCCATCTCTGCACTGTCAGGAAGTTCATGATATGGTTTGAGACAATGACCATTTACCTTAAATGCTTTGCCTGAAATTTCACTCTTGATCTCAACTGCACCAAAAGGAAAGACATTAGTTACCACAAATGGCCCAATCCACTTAGAACGCAGTTTACCTGGAAACAATTTGAGTCTTGATTGGAATAGCACAACTTTTTGTCCTCTGTGAAATTTTTTTCTAGAAATCAATTGGTCGTGGAATGCCTTAGCTTTAGTCTTATAAATCAGGGCATTCTCGAAGGCCTCATTTCTTAGTTCTTCCAGTTCTTGTAACTGGAACTTCCTTTGCTTTCCAGCACCTTCCAATTCCATATTTACTTGTTTAATGACCCAATAAGAGCGATGTTGCAACTCAACGGCAAATGATATGGCTTTCCATACACCAACCGAAATGGTGACATGCCAATAGGAGTCTTATAGGCAGTCCTATAAGCCCATAAAGCATATTCAACTCGAGTGCTCCAATCCTTTCTTGAAGGATTCACTGTCTTTTCAAGGATTGACTTAATCTCTCGGTTGGACACTTCAGTTTGCCCATTTGTCTGTGGATGGTAAGGAGTGAAAATTCTGTGCATTACTCCATATTTCTTCAATAGAGCATCAAATGTTCTGTTGCAAAAATGGGTCCCTTGGTCACTGATGATAGCCCTTGGGGTCCCGAACCTGGAGAAAATATGTGTTTTAACAAAATCTACAACAGTTTTAGAATCATCAGATCAGGTGGCTTTTGCTTCCACCCATTTAGACACATAATCAACAGATAAAAGAATGTATGTGAAACCAAATGAGGGAGGGAATGGTCCCATGAAATCAATACCCCACACATCAAAGACTTCCACAAAAATAATCAGAGTCTAAGGCATTTGATTACGAGGACCAATGTTACCTATTCTTTGACAGCGGTCACAAGACTTACAGAAGTTGTAAACGTCTTTGAAAATTGAAGGCCAATAGAAACCACTGTCAAGCACTTTGTTGGCTATCCTTTTACTGCCAAAGTATCCTCCACATGCATAGGTGTGACAAAAGGAGAGGATGGAGTGTATCTTAGAATCATAAATGCACCTCCTAATGACTTGATCTGCACAATGCTTCCATAGGTACGGGTTATCCCAGATATAGTATTTACAGTCACTCCTTAATTTATCTCTTTGAGCCTTGTTCAAACCCTCTAGAAAGTCCTTAGTAACCAAGTAGTTAACAATGTCAGCATACCAAGGGATTATGGCATTGACAACCAGCAAATATTCATCCGGAAAAGTCTCCATGATAGGCATTTCTTCCTCTTCAGTTACCAACCTACTCAAGTGATCGACCACCAAGTTCTCACTCCCTTTCTTGTCTTTAATCTCCAAGTCAAATTCCTAGAGCAATAAAATCCATTGGAGCAATCTAGGCTTTGCTTCTTTCTTTGTTAGTAGATACTTCAAAGTTGCATGATCTGAAAACACAATTACTTTAGAACCAATTAGATATGATCTAAATTTTTCCAAAGCAAATACAACAGCTAGAAGTTCTTTTTCTGTGGTTGAGTAATTAAGCTGAGCATCATTTAGAGTCCTTGATGCATAGTAAATGGCATAAGGAACCCTATCAACTCACTGTCCTAAGACAACTTTCTCTGCAAAGTCATTGGCATCACACATTAGTTCAAACGGTAACTCCCAATTGGGTGGCCTGATGATAGGCGCAACAGTTAACAACTTCTTGAGTTTATTGAAAGCTTCCATACATTTCTCATCAAAATTAAAATTGACATCTTTTTGAAGAAGTCTGCAAAGGGGCAATGAGACTTTAGAGAAGTCTTTAATGAATCTCCGGTAGAAACCTGCATGACCAATAAAAGAACGAATCTTCCGCACACTAGTGGGTGGGGGCAAAGAATGCATGAGCTCTACCTTAGCTTTATCTACTTCAATTCCCCTAGTAGAAATTACATGACCCAACACAATACCTTCCTTAACCATGAAATGACATTTTTCCCAATTCAGTACCAGGTTAGTGTCAATGCATCTTTTAAGCACCAATGTTAAATGTTCCAGACAATTTTCAAAATCATTTCCAAAGACACTAAAGTCATCTATAAAAACCTCAATGATATTTTCAATGTAATCAGAAAATAAACTCATCATGCATCTCTGGAAAGTTCCTAGTGCATTGCAGAGTCCAAAAGGCATTTGCCTATATGCAAAAGTACCAAATGGACAAGTGAATGTAGTTTTGTCTTGGTCTTCTGGAGCTATGACAATCTGATTGTAACCTGAAAAATCATCCAGAAAATAATAATGAGAATGACCGGCTAATCTCTTTAACATTTGATCAATGAAAGGTAAAGGAAAGTGGTCTTTTCTCGTGGCGGCATTTAACTTCCTGTAATCAATACAAACACGCCACCCTATCTGCAACCTAGTGGAAATAAGCTCATTTTCAACATTTTTTATCACAGTAATTCCAGATTTCTTTGGTACTACCTGGACTGGGCTTACCCACTTGTTGTCAGAAATGGGGTAGATCACCCCCACACTTAGGAGCTTCAGTATCTCCTTTTTCACAACCTCCATCATGGGAGGATTCAACCTCCGTGGGGTCTCTCACAGTTTAGTATCCTCCTCCATTAATATCCTGTGCATACAAATGGAGGGACTAATACCCTTGATATCAGCTATTGACAAACCAATGGCTGTATTATGTTCTTGCAAAACAGCTACCAGTTTCTCTTCTTGCTCTTGGGTGAGTGACTTTGCAATTATTACTGGAAGGGTGTCCTTCTCCCCCAAGAAAATGTATTTAAGATGATCAGGCAGTGCTTTAAGTTCTAATTCAGGTGCCTGCACAACGGAAGGTTGAGGTATATCAATAGTAGCAGGTAAATCAACAAAAGTTACCTCATGCTCTTCTGGAGTGGAAGAGAGCTCTTGTAAGGCAGCAACAATTTCATCAATGTCTTCACTCCATGGCTCTTCTTCACTCTTCTTCTTTTCCTCCTGTACATCTAAGCTATGAGTTAGAATTGTATCAAGAGCATCAAAATGGTCAGTATCAAAAGTTGCAGAAATTAAAGAATCAAAAGGATCAAAAGAATTAATTAAACAAGCAGAGTGCACATCACTTGGGTATCTCATAACTTCAAAAATATTGAATCTAATTAATTCCCCATCAAATTCCATTGTTAGAGTTCCTGAGTACACATCAATTTTTGTCCGCGCAGTCTTCAAAAATAGTCTCCCTAACAAGATAGGAGCAGATTTGGGAGACTCATCCTCTTCCATGTCTAAAACATAGAAGTCATTTAAAACACTAATTCATTCACCTGCACCAAAACATCTTCAACCACACCCTTAGGGTATGCATTAGATCTATCACCAATTGAATAATAACACCAAAGAGGTTCCAAGGGACCCAAGTATAAAGATGCATAAATAGAATATGACATGACATTTATAGATGCACCTAAATCAAGCATTGCCCTTTCAAACCTTGTGTTACCTATAGTGCATGGAATGGTGAATGTGCTAGGATCCTTACATTTGGTTTAGAGTTTCTTTTTAATTACAGCTGAAACATTTTCTCCCACTTGGACCTTTTCATTTCCTTTTAACTTCCTCTTGTTAGTGCATAATTCTTTCAGAAATTTTACATATCTAGGTACCTGCTTAATGCATCTAACAAAGGGATATTAACCTCTACCTTCCTAAAAGTCTCAAGTATTTCTTTTTCTGCTTCTTCTTTCTTAGTTTTAACCAACCTACTAGGAAAAGGAGCTTTAGTGACATATTTAGGAAGGGATTCAGAATTACTTACCTTAGGGGTTTTGGAATTTTGCCCCTTATCATTTGCTTCTTTGGGTGGTTCATCTTTCTCTTGAGTGAATGGTGGAAGAGATGTAGGCTCATCCATCGTCTTTCCGCTTCTTAATGTAACAGCACTAGCATTTTCCCTCAGATTCACTTCTGGCTGTGAGGGTAGTTTCCCTGAAGCTTGGCTTTGAAACTTGTTGAATTCTGTGGACAGCTGCCCTATCTGATTCTGCAAGTTATTGATTGTAGTCTTTGTTTCTTGTTTGAATTGCAAATTATCAGTGGCCATTTGTTTCACTAGCTCCTCTAGTGAAGGATCAGGTTGCTTAGGAGCTTGAACTTACTGCTGTCTCTGAGGGAAAGGTGCTTACCTTTGTTGGAATCCTGGAGGTCCATAAGTTGGAGGTTGATTTTGAGATTGCTTTGCATAGCTGAAATTAGGATGATCCCTCCAACTCGGATTATATGTGTTTGAGTAGGGGTTGTAATTTTTTGAAATTCCAAGATATCCCCTCTACTGCTCTTACCTCCTCATTTGTGTCTTCTTGGAGAGTGGGACACATATCAGTGGGATGTCCAAATGAACAACAGATCCCACAAGCATGAACTGGTGCTTTGCCTGTATCCATTAACCGCTGAACCATAGCAGTCAATTGAGTCATTTGCTGCTGTAGACTGGTTGTCTCTACTTCTTTCACTGCTCTTACTCCAGTGTCATTTCTAGAGTAGAATTGTTGAGTATTGGCAGCCATTCTTGAGATCAAGTTTCTAGCTTCTTGAGGAGTTTTATCAACCAATGCTCCTCCACTAGCAGCATCAATCATGTTGCGATCCATCACTTGTAAGCCTTCATAGAAATACTGAATTAAGAGCTGCTCACTTATTTGATGATGAGGGCAGCTGAAACATAGCTTCTTAAATCTCTCCCAGTAGTCATGGAGTGATTCCCCATGCCTTTGTTGAATACCACAGATTTCTTTTCTGATTGTTGCAGCTTTTGAGGCAGGGAAGTACCTATCTAAGAAAGTTCGGGCCATGTCCTGCCATGATTGGATGGATCCGGGTGGCAAGTAGTAAAGCCACTCCTTTGCTGAGTCTTTCAATGAGAATGGAAAAGCTCTCAGCTTGACTTGCTCTACATGAATTCCTGCAGGCTTCATGCTAGAACATACCACATGGATTTCCTTCAAGTGCTTGTTGGGGTCCTCTCCGGGTAATCCATTGAAAGATGGCAAGAGATGGATTAAGCCGGATTTCAATTCAAATGCCTCTTCATTTTCAAGAATGTCTATGCATAGAGGCTGTTGATCTAGATCTGGAGCACCCAATGCCCTTAAAGTGTTTTCTGCCATTGTCACTTCTTCAGATGGCTCAAATGTCTCTGAACTTGATAGATCAATGTAACGGGTAGCTTCAATGTCAGCATGTGTGAGTCAGAAATTAGCCAGATGGAAGGGAAATTGAGGATGTGAGTTGAGTTGATCAATATAGTTCCTCAAATTTAGCAATCCCTCGTCTACCCCTTCAATGGACATCAACACCTACAAAACACTCAGAAAGAAAGATTCAAAAACTAAAAATAAAATAAAAACAGAGTAAAAATAGGAAATAAATTAATAGTGTAATTGAAAAATTAGTTCTCCGGCAACGGCGCTAAAAATTCTGATGCGTGAGGATATAGTGATTAAAATTCAGATAAAAATCAGTTGTCAGGCCCACCAGAAAATAAAAATCTTACAACTAGTTGTAGTTAGTAAGGGTCGATCCACAGAGAACCAATTCAATTAACACTATCAAGTAATTCCCAATTTAAACTTTGATTAATAATAAACAGTAAATAGGGGGTTTTTGGAGTTTTGATGAACAATGAACAGTTTCAAAGGTAAAAACAATAAATGAACTGAAATCAACAATATAAGAAAATTGGTTAAGAGATTAAATCCACCACTAGATTTATATGATGATATAAACCCACATATCCTTTTATTCCAACATGTTCAATTATGTTTTTACGCAATTGTGAGAGTAAAATCTCTGTTTTCCTTAAGTGTTGGCCAATTTAGCAACCGCTCAAATCAACTCCTAATTACTGATTAGTCATAAAGCAACCACTCTTACAACTATCTAACAATTGCATTAAGATTTAGAAAACCAATCACACTAAGTTCTAATCATACACCGGGATTAAATTACTTAGAACATATATTTCTCTAGATCTATTACCGCAACCGCGCATAATAAACCCAGATCTACCACTTTTATAACTGACAAATAGCACAAAGATAATTATACCTACATGAACATCATATATTCCGCTAGATTTACTACCGCAACCGCGCATAATAAACCCAGATCTACCACTTTAAAAGTGGGAACAAGTACAAAAACCTTCATACCAACAATAGATTCAGAAATATATGAATAAAAACATAACTGTGTTGAAATAATCAAATATACAAGATTCACAACATCAATACTAGTGGTTTCATCACCCCCTTAACCAAGGGAGGTTTAGTTACACATAGCTAGAAGGAAATCACAAGAAAAACTGAGAAAGAACAACATAAAAAACAAAGTGCAGAAGAAAAACTAAAGCAAACGAGTTTCTGAGGATTGAGGTTGATGGATCTCTGATTGCTCGAACCCGAGACTCCAATCTTTGATCCAAGACTCCCATCTCCTTCTCCAAGGAGTTGTAGCTGCTCTCCTAGGTCAGAACCCCCTTCAAAACGTGCCAAGAGTGTCAATATATAGGCCTCCAACACAAACTTCGCATAGAAGTCTCAATAATTGAGTTTCTGGCATGAATACACGGCCGTGTATGCATACATGGCCTAGGCCGTGTATGACACTGAGTTTGGGGGCAAAATTTCACTATTTCAATTGCAAAGTCAGAGGCATACACGGCCTAGGCCGTGTATGCTCACACGGCTGTGTATTTTTACGCAACCTAGGCCCTGTATTCTGACGCAGGCATGTATTCTGACTCTGGCCCTATAATCTGACTTCCAAGCTCAATATGACCTATTAGACTTCCAAATCTGGAAAAGTGTTCAACATGAAAGTTGTAGATTTGGATCTTAACTATCAACCATCAAAATTTCAGCCCATTTGACAACTTGTAGCTCGAGATATGTCATGAACAGTATACAAAGGTCAAGTTATCAGGATCAGCACCCTAATTCTTGCTTCAACTCCAATTTGAGTTATCCAAACGTGTGATTGGGCCTTTGAGGTCTTCATGAAAGTAGTAGAGAATTGTCTTAGCTTTCCTACAAGACCAAAATCACATCAATCAGATATTTGAAACTCAAATTATATCTAGTTTACTGAACATTGTCAAAGAGATAAATTAGGGCTAATTCATGCAATAATTCCTTCAATGATCCAATTAGGCTCAATATCATAAAATGTGTCAAAACCGACTTAATTAAACCTAATTGAACCTTAAAAAGCCCAATGACTGAAAAGCATAATTCAATTATGAGTGCAAATGAACACATTTAAGCAAAGTTTCACAATAATGTTCCAATTGGGGTTTGATATCAGAAACTAAGCTAAATGATGACAATTAAGCACAAATGGAGTTCAATGAATCAATTACAAGGCTATTAGCATATAGGAATAATCAACAGATCAAGTGGCTGTTCCAAACTCTCTGTCAGTTCAGGAGTCCAACTCCAGCCCTTCTACTGAGGTAATAAATTCTGATTTTGAAGCTTTACAGGATAAAACTGAGTCTCAATCTGTTGTTGATGATCTTGACCTTCCAATTGCTGTTAGAAAAGGAACCAGAAAAGCCGCTAAACAGCCCTTATACCCTCTCTCCAACTACCTTTCATTTAAGCATTTTTCACCCACTCACAAAGTCTCCCTAATTAACTTAAACACTACCTCCATACCCACTACACTATCTGAGGCATTGTCCAATGAAAAATGAAAGCAAGCCATGGATGTTGAGATGGAGGCCCTGGAGAAAAATGAAACATGGGAATTAGTTACTCTCCCAAGAGGAAAAAGGCCAGTTGGATGCAAGTGGGTATATACCGTGAAATATAAAGCTGATAGGTCAATTGAAAGGTATAAGGCGAGGCTTGTTGCCAAAGGGTTCACACAAACCTATGGGATTGATTACTTAGAGACATTTGCTCCGGTTGCTAAAATGAAGACAGTTAGGGTACTACTGTCTCTTGCTGCCAATAAGGGTTGAGATTTACAATAGTATGATGTAAAGAATGCGTTCTTACATAGGGAACTTGAGGAAGAAATCTACATGGAAGTGCCTCCAGGATATGGAAGAAATGTAGCTGCCAACACAGTGTGCAAGTTAAAAAAGGCCCTATATGGGCTGAAACAATCTCCTCGAGCTTGGTTTGGAAGGTTTAGTAAAGCTATGACTGCCTTGGGTACAAACAAAGTCAAGGGGATCATACATTGTTCATTAAATGTTCTGCCTCAGGGGGAGTAACAGCACTATTAGTGTATGTAGATGATATTATTGTGACCGGAGATGATAGGAGAGAATAGCAAGCTTTGAGTCAGTCTTTGGCTAAGGAATTTGAGATCAAAACCTTGGGAAAGCTGAAATATTTCCTGGGAATCGAAGTGGCACACTCTAAGAAAGGCATCTTCATATCACAACAAAAATACATAACTGATTTACTCAAGGAAACAGGTAAAACAGCATGTAAGCCTGCAAGTACTCCCATGGATCCAAGCTTAAAATTGGGGAATACAGAGGAGGATGCTGTTGTTGATAAGGAAATGTATCAGTGCCTTGTAGGTAGGCTCATTTACTTGTCCTACACCAGGCTGAATATCGCCTATGCAGTGAGTCTAGTCAGCCAATTTATGCATAGTCCAAGAGAAACTCATCTGCAGTTTGCTCACGTGGATTTTGCGCACCTCGAGGGACTCCTAGGAAGAGGAATCTTGTTCAAGAGATGTGGGAATATGTCTCTTGAAGCTTATACAGATGCTGACTACACAGGGTTGATTGTTGATAAGAGATCAACTACTGGGTATTGCACTTTTATTAAAGGAAATCTTGTGACTTGGAGAAGTAAAAAATAGAGTGTAGTGGCACAATCTAGTGCTGAAGTAGAATTTCATGCCATGGCACAGGGTGTGTATGAATTACTTTGGTTAAAAATCATATTAGAAGATTTGAAGATCAAGTGGGAAGAACCAATGAAGCTTTACTACGATAACAAATCCGCAATCAACATAGCGCATAATCCAGTCCAACATGATCGAACTAAGCACATTGAGGTGGATAGGCACTTCATTAAAGAAAAGCTTGACAGCGGTTTAATATGCACTCCATATGTGCCTACACAGGGACAACTTGCGGATATCCTCACCAAAGGATTGAATAGCTCCACATTCGAGAGACTTTGTTGCTAAGCTGGGAATGGAAAACACCTATTCACCAGCTTGAGGGGGAGTGTGAGAATCCATGTGTTGTATGCTATTTCAGGAATGTTAATATTGTATCTCTTACTTATTTAGAATTAGAATCTGTATTTATTTTTGTAATTAATCAATCCCTCAAATCAAGGGATCTAGAATTAATGAAGGAAACAATCTGTATTTATTTTTGTAATTAGTCAATCCCTCAAATCAAGGGATCTAGAATTAAGGAAGGAAACATCAGTTGTTTCCTAAAATAGTTGCTAGCACCTGTGTATATATTGCATATGATTGATCAATAATATGTGAGAGTTCAAATCCTATTTTCTGATTTTGACAAGAATTACAAGTGGAACAAAGTCTTATGGAGTACTTATTCATTACGGAGTATATAATTCTCATCAAATAGGCTTCAATTATGTCAACTGTAAAGTTCACATATTCATTATCTTTGGTATATGCATTACACAATATATATTTTTAATTAATAGGGGAAGGGTGCAATGCATAAAAGAGTGGGTGCCCTTCAAGAATTAAGGCGTTTACTGTCAAGATCTGAATTTCCTCCCATTGAGTCTGCTCTTAAAGCTGGAGCAGTACCCATAACAAGTGTAATGTCTTTCATTCAATTCTCGAGATGGTCAGATCTGTGAGATTCCAACCTAAAACCAATTGACATTAAATGAAGTGACCCAACAGATATATAAATCGCACCTAAAATATTGAGGCAGACGGTGTGAGACTCTTAACACCTATGTGAGATTCCAACATAAAACTAATTGACATTAAATAAAGTAACCTAACAAATATATAAACTGCACCTGAAATATTAAGGCAGACGATGTGAGACTCTTAACAAGGTCTAAAGATTCATCTTCCTTTGAATGATGTTCAATTGCTTCTACGAATCTCTTGTACTAACAAAAGACTTAAGCAAGCACATCTCTTTGTGCATGTTACGCAAATAATATTAAATCAATACTAGGAGGAAATTTTCTTGTTACTTATATTTTGTGGTTTATGTCTTCTGCAGTTCCTTAAGGCAGCTTGGTGTCTTACAAATACTGCCGTAGGGAATCTAGAAGAAACAAAAGCTTTGTTGCCTGCATTGCCCTTTGCTTATAGCTTATCTTGGGGGTGAGTGATCACTATGAGATTCCTTTTGCATGTCAAGAAATGAATTAATTTTTTCAATTAATATTTGTACATTGAGATTAAGATAAATTCTTATAGCCTACATTGAGATTAAGATATCTATTATCTAAAGCAAAAAATGGGATGGAGGGAACTTAGACCTACTAGATTATCATTCTTATTTTTTAAAGATATGTTTGGATGTAGGGTTTTGGAGGGAAAATATAAGGAAAAATTTACGAAATATTTACGAAAATGAATAAAGGGTGATTAAAAGGTTATATGACCATATTTTATTTTATTCCTTTATTTTAAAAAAATCTCAAATATAAAGAGTGTTTATTCAAAATAAAGATTAAGTCTTTCCTTTCTTTTTCCTCTAAAACCCTCCAAAACCTCAACTCCCAATCATACCCTAAATGTCACCTTTCGCCTATGACTTGGCACTGTATTAATTCAACATTTATAATAAAGTTGTTCATGAGGATTAAGACTATTTTAATAATTTTAGTATTTACAATTACCTTTCAAATTTATGATTGATCTTATTTTGCAAAAAAAAAATCTCATTGCTTGCTGCTAAACAGTGTGCTTGGGCACTAGGAAATGTGGCTGGTGAAGGTGAAGAGTTGAGGAATGTTCAGCTAGCCCAAGGGGCCTTACTACCTCTTGCAAGAATTAGGGTTATCTAGTGAGTCGGGTTAACCCACAAACTTGCGAGTTTCGACCTAACTTAACCCATAAAATGTGGGTTATGGTGGGTTTGCGGGTTGGGTTCGATTGAAAATGCTTCAACTTACAGTTTGTGAGTCGGGTAGCGGGTTAGAACACGTCTAACCCGCATAAACCCTACCCACCCATTTTTTTTTAGTAAAAAGTCATTTAGATGATAAAGAGCATATGAAAAAAATAGAGAGTGAAGTTAATGATTATGCATGTCAATATATATGACATGCGTGATGATACTGACTTCAATTGGTTAGACTAATTTGTTGTTTGAGTTATGACTAGCTTTGTTTATTTACTCCATACTTAGTAAGGCTTGTTAGTTATTAATTTGTTATATACTTATTAACTTATGGTGTTTAGTTTATTTGAGATTGAGACCTATTATGTTTGAGTAAGGTCGGTTGAGACTTATGGTGTTAATTTGTTAGATTGAGACCTATTATGTTTGAGATTGAGACTTATGGTATTAATTTATTAGATTTTATATTTTGACTTTTTTTAGGAATTTTTTTCTTCAAAAAAACATGTCAGACACACGGATTCGACCTAACCCAACCCCCTCTTGAACGGATCGGGTTGAGAGAAAAAATCTCATCGACCCAACCCAACTCAACCGACTGCTCTGGTGAGCGGATCAGGTCCAAAAACGTTGCTAAACCCACCCAACTCACCCAGTAGACACCCCTAGCAAGAAGGATGCTACCAAACAAAGGTTCAACTATTAGAACAACTTCTTGTGCTTTGCCTAACCTAATCAAGGTTTCAAGTCCATCAACTAAATAAGTTATATATTACATAGCATTTGTTTGCGTGGTTGACCTTTTTGTATTAGTTCTTTAGTAGTTACAGTCATTCCATATGCATTTTTTTATATGTGCAAATGTGGTTGCAGTGACATGAGTTCCTTTCTAGAAAAATATAATAAGACTTCAATATGCTTGTGTGTAGAGTCCAAACCCTAAAGTTGCTATTGAACTCATTCATGTTGATGGAGTAATGGATGCAATAGTTCAACACTTCAACACTTGAAGAAAGTGTGAGTGTTACTCGAATTACTTGTAGTATATCATGGTTGTGAGCACCCAATTTTGTCTGAGGCATCAACACGTTTTTGATAAAGAAAAGAAGAAAAAGAAAAAGAAAAAAAGAAGAAAAAATATTAATAAAATAAAATTAAAAAAAGAGAAAATATAAAATAACCTAATTTTCTAGCAAAAACTCATAACCCGACCCATTAGCCTATAACCCGACTGTTGACCCATTATCCATCTCATAATCCATATATCTTAAACTTATCCTAAACAAATCCTAATAGTCATCATCAAACTCATCCTAAATAAACTTATCATAAACCTTATTACCAATCACTCTCCAAACCCTAATTTTTTCTATAAAATCTCATAACCTACACATTTTTTTGTAACATCCCAGTACTGAGAACCTGATATACCTCCTATATATAAGGCACAAGGTACTAGCCATGTCACTTCTAACCTACAACAACAAACTAACCCATAACATTCATTCACATAAATAATTATGGAGAGCCTAAAGAACAAAAAGCTATATACATCATAGCCTCTTAAAGGTATACTGTATTACATAACTTGTACAACCTCAAGGTAGCAGAAAATAAATATACAAACATATTTATTGCAAGAAACAAAATAAACTATGCTAGTTCTTCTGCTCCTTCTACTTCCCTTACCTGTACCTGGATTTACATGGAAGCACAATAGCACCCCTCTCTCAGAAGGGCGTCACATTTACGATGACCAAAAACTTATAAAGCTTAACACAAGTTGTAAAAGATTTTATCTTATAAAATACAGATTTTAAATTACTTTGTTAATAAATTTTTTTAAAAGAATAAAACTTAACCCAATATAAGAGTACCAAATACATCGTGAATAATACCCATCAACACATAGTATACATAACTTTGAGTATTGACCATATAAAACATAAGATTTACATACTTAAAAGCATAAATACATCTACCAAATAAAGACTCGACCTAGCCCAAGTCCAAACACCTGAATAGAAGGGTCCCTCACTTGATCCTCCTCTAAATCCTCCTCAGACTCTTCAGAAGACAAAAACCCTGGATGAAATGAAATCCCACAGATAGGAGTCCTAGCAGATGACACTTCAAGATCCTCTTTAGGGGCACGATGAAGATTTCCCCATAGTTCTCTAATGGGCATAGAGAACTCTAAATGTACATAAGCATCAAAAGAAAAAGTAAGGATCCCAGAGTGGGTCCTACTCAAAGTTAGGGTTATATCCCTGACATATCTAATACATTCTGTATCAAGGTCAATTCACCAAGCATTTCTTCCTCCATGAAACTGGACTCTAATAAAGCCAAAGATGTCTCATCTCGCAGCCATTACAAAAGATCAAATCAATAGTACCCAGGCGATCCTGTCTCGTCTCCTTGACGGTCTTTAATGATCCCCTACATCATATCTCAATATGGCAACATAGAAACAATAAAGACAATTATTGTCATTCAAGAAATAACAAGTATAATCATGTTATAATAATAAATAATTTGATAAGCAATTTAATGAATGAATGATGCATCAATGTGACAATTGACTATGCATATGCACAAGGGATCAAGTTCTACTGTATGGAGCTAAATATAATTTCGGAGAGAATGATCTAGAAGACCTGTGTGTATCTCGTCAGCCTCAATTCAAGTGTTATAATTTCTCAATTTCTCAATTTGTGCAACATGGCTTTATACAAGACAGTCTACACCAAATTGTGAATAGGAATAGTATCTCGGTCCGGATCGTCGATGCGTTTGCATCGGTTTATACCACGGCACAGTTGAGCTACCAACTGGCCACTTGTGGGATTACCCGCACCCCAACGCCCCCAAGGTCAACAAGTGACCTATACTACGCAATTTGCACCCGCACTGAGGTGTAATTCAACTCCTAGGCATACAACCATAACAAATGAAGTCCACCGGACTTTCATAATGCATGATCAATGACTCAATGTATATGTAAACATCAATAACATGGTTTCTATCAACATAAATCATCATTGGACCAAATTACTTATTAACATTTTCAGATCCAAAAAGTGGGTCTCACAGAGTCAATATACGGACCCCACAGCAAACTGCTGTTTATTCTTAATCTCGAAATACTTTTATTACATTTTCACAATCGCGTAAAATATTTATTAACTTTCTAAGTTAAATTTTGAAACTTTTCAAGTTAAATACAAAATTTAATCTCAATATCAATATATATTTATTTATTTATTTTATTGTCTTTAATAAAACTCCCTTAAATAAAATATTTTAGGTTTTTCATTCAATAGTAAAAATTTACTTCTTGTAAAATGGTAAAATTTTGTTCTCTTACTTTTCTATTTTATAAATCCTTAATTCAATTTCTTATTACATGATCATCTAAGTTTAAGCTTAATAAATTATTTTTGACATAGATTACCCTAATTTGGGCTACATGGCCGTGAGCCATGTTGGTCTTTGGACCAAAAACTTTTGTCATCTTCAACATGATTCAAAGTATACAATATTTTTCAACTATCAATTTCTACTACAACAATATCATGCATAGTATCAAAACTATAAAACAATATAAAGCAAATAAACACAATCTATCAAAAATTCATATAATCAAGTGAATAAATCCTCACATGGATTTTTCAATTACAACATATAAATTCGTTCCTCACCACCATAATAGGTCGATGATGTTAATCTCCCTCTTACCGTAGATGATGCTCAAAAATTTATTGCTTGATTTCTTGAAGTAAACTTCTACCACCAAATTGTTCTTAAAAACAAAACAAACATTCAAAAATTAACATCTAAGGTTTGAAACAAGATGACCATGTATCTAAATCATGGTTTAGAATTTGAAAAAGAAAAGAGAAGTGAAAATTGAAGAACTTCACCTTAGAAACCTTCAAACTTTAACTTGAAGAAAATACTTAAAAATGAATGAATTAGATTATGGTCACAACTAGGAAGTGTCTTGAAATGGTGTTTAGATTCAAGATCTATGGTTAGTTTGAATCCAACAAAGTTGGATGGTGTTTTGGTAGCTATGGCCGTGAGCTATGTACAAGAATGGAGAGTGTTTTGTGTTTTCCTTGAAATGAGAGAGAATGGATAGAAACTTAGTGAAATGAAAAATATGGCTAAGTGTTATGTTTATATAGAAGTGGAGTAGATATGAATAATTAATGGATGGCTCCAAATTCCATTCATAATGGAGTACTCAAGGAGACAATGGTGAGTGTTCCTTTGCCTTTTGATTAAAGAAGATTAGATAGGATATGATTTAGGTGCATGATAGCTATATTCCAAATGAGTATGAATTAATTGAACGCATTATTTGCCTCCATAAACTATTATGGCCGTGCATATGGGATGGTGGGAAGGTCACTTAGTGTTATTAAATGGTTTAATTATTTTGATGAGTGATAGGTGGGTCACAAAGTGTTGATGCCACTTGGTTTAATTTAATCACATTTGGTCCACCAAGAAATAATTGTTAGAAGCTAGGTAAATAGATTTATGACTTAACCTATGTCTATTTACCTAGGTAGGTTTTAACCGGTAGTTAATTACTAATAGACGAAAATTACTGTAGTAAAAATCAATTTTTTTACTGTCCAATTGATAATAAAACGTACCTAGATTTTATTTCTCAATAAAATCTCAAACAAAGAAAAATTTCAAAAACTGTTTATGCTTTCAGGTTTAGTAAGATCCCTCAGCCCTACATGAACAGTTCAAAATTTTTCGGCCAGGGAAATTTTTCTTTTTTTTTTGTTCTGCTTCAAACACACAACAAGTCCAAAAATAATATTAAAAAAATCAACAATTCACAAAGATAAAAAATTATAGAAATCATATATAATTGAAAAATAAGAATTTTTGGAGTGTTACAAACATAATCGGGGTGAAAAATCATAATTTCTCAGTAAAAGCATTCCAATACCAGTGTTCATTCATTCACAATGAACAAACCACACAATGAACATAAGATTAAGCATGCAACAGATAAATGAAGCTTTACTCAATACTATTAGAATGTATGCATATGCTATGTAACATTCATAGGGCACGATAAAATCCTATTTCGCACTAATATTGAACAATCAATGATATCAAACAACCACCTATACAATTGCAAGATATCATCGAGCAAGCAAGCGAGGCAACTACCCATACAGTGACCAACAAATGCAATGCTTAATGATATGGTGTATGATTATGCTCACACAAGATCCTACTAATATGATTATGCAATGGTGATGCAGATTTTGGTTTTAGAAAACACATGTCATTTACTTATTTCCTAGGAACCGCGTTCCCTTGTATATACTGGGTAGGATAAGCAATTAAGCCCTGACACTGCCTGGTAATAAGTGGATTCCTTTCCCCTACCACAGTATGAGTACTGCTACCACCCCCATACCAGTAACCCTGACCATAATGAGCCTCCGCTCTGAGAATTTGGATTAAACACCTCATTCTCTGACGACATGGTTGTGCACACCATCTAATTTACAATACATAGGAAACAAGACATAGCAAGTTTGAAAAGAAGGTATGCAATATATTTTGTAAATACATATAATCATCACTAGGTCCTTCCTAACTAAGTGGCTAAGGAAAACTGGCAAACTTCACAACCAAGCTCACTTATCACATAAGCAGTAAAGTGACGTTTTCAGTACTTCTCATAACTCAACCTGATCTCACAAGGGAGTAAAATATCATTCATGCATCTCCAGCTCTACTTTCCACACAAAGAAGCAACCTATGCATGATAATAAAACAACAAGCCAAGCACACTTAGCTTATAGCACCTAATACCTCACGTCATCACTTCACAAGTGATTCACAAGGCAACCTCATGTTGCTCAAAGTTCTAGGTATTGACCTACGACATTCTACTTCTCAAAGGATGCCTAAGGTTTCTCAAATCCTATCACAAGATTCACCTTAACCAAGTGAAAGGCTTTAACTAGAATACATGATCCCTTGGCTCAACTCTATCACATAAATAAACTTATTCGTGTCTCTATTACTCAAATCCCTTCGCATAAGGTAAATTGTCATTCTTTCCAAGAACTACCACTAGTTATGTCTCAATACTAATGGTCTTGTATCTAGAACTCCACACCATCACTTCACAAGTAAATCCAAAGTCAACCTCATATTGAATAAGGTTCTAAATACTTCCTTATTACATTCCAACATACTTGGATGCTCAAGGTTCCCAAGATTACCCTATGGCATTTCATCACTCAATGGAAGCCTAAGGTGTTCCAACATATTACCCCCTGACACTCCACCTTACTATGGTTGTCTAGGGTTCCACAAGTGTATCCTAAGGCATTTCCCACACTTTAGATGCCTAAAGGTTCTCCAACCTCATCCTAAGGCAAATCCCCTCACAAGGGTGCCTAACAATTTTCCAAGTTCTTACACTTACAAGGTGGTAATTTTCCTCATGAAATACCCACATTAGTGTCTCAACACATTTAAAAGGCATAAGCAAGTGATCCCACCACTTAGGAAATTCCAAAACATCAAAAATAACATTTTTGGAGATCCTTCAGCTCACGTTGCGGCACCTCCTGTGTAACATCCCAAAAACATGTTAGGCTTGTATAGGATTACAAAGGTAACTTAATACTTGTCTAACATGTCCGCTAAATTTTGTGACATTTTGAGTTAATTTAGGTACTTTACCGCAACACAGAACGTGTAAAATGACTATTTTAACTTAGAAAAATACCATAAATATGTAATTAAAAGAAATAAATATGAAAATTTTATTCCTAAGTCACAAATGTGTGAAAGAGGATGTAGTTAAATTTTGAGGTCAAACGGAGTCAGTTTAGTATTTTTAAGGATATCGAGTGAGTGTTTAAGTACCAAATTGAGCTACAACAGATATGAAAAATTATGAAAATGATGAAACAAGAATTCAGATGAATCTTAAGATTTATTCTAATGTTGTTGGAAGTTAGGAAACTTGATTTAGTAAAATTCAAGTATTTTTATCTGATGCAAAGTTTTAGCATAAGACCAAACTGCCCTTAGTGTTCACTTTTAAGAATCTCACTTTTCTTCTCTCTTTCATGGGGTTTTTCTGCAGAAGGAAACAAAAAAGAACAGAGAAAGAAAATGAAGAAGAGAAAGAAGGAAAGAGGAAGGGAAGAAAAAGGAAATCGAAAGATGAAAATCCAAGATTGAGGTAGGAGGTTTTTACCTTCAAATCACTCATCTTTTCCATGGAAATGAAGCAAAACTCTGATTTTTATGTATGTGGTAGCCATGCTCAAGTTAGGGCTTAGTGGTGAAACATAATTTAAATTTGCTTATTTTCTTCCATTGATTCTTATATCAAATTTATGATGTTTTAATGAAGTTTGTGATCATATTTTGTGCTTAGGGCAGCCAAGCTAGACCTCCTTTATTTTCTGATTTTTATGATAATCTTAAGTGAATTAAGAGTTGGAAAACAATTATTGATGATTGTATGGTGTTGGTTGAAAGTTTTGATGAGTTTTAACACTAAGTTGTTTCAAAGAATGCTTATTTTTGGCCTTGGAAAGCTTGAATCCGAGGTTGCTATTTTATTATTATTACTGTTGTTTTATTTCTACTCCTGCTATATAAATTCTACTCCTGTTATTTTATTTCTGATATTGCTGTATAAATTCTGCTACTACTGTTGTTTATTATGCTGCCCTATTTTTTTAGCTCATTTTATAATGATTAAATGCTTGCATTTATGGCTAGAATGGTGATACAAAATGTGGCAAAGGTGCTACCCTTTTTATGGTTGAATTATAGTGGCTTTTGTGTTCGAAATGGAGTTGGAATTGTTGATTTATAAGGAGGATAGAATGCTGCCCTGTTTTTAAGTTGTAAGTGGATAATTTTAATGTATTAAAACATAGCTTAAATGATGATAAATGGTGTTGAAATTCCAAGATAAAATGTTGTCCATTGTTGGCTAGAGTTTTGATGCATTATGTGTAAAAATGATGCTTTAATGGTGATAAATGGACACGACAAAATTGCTGCCTTGTGTGATCATAAATGTTGTTATTTTTGGAGCATGATATTGTGACATAAATTATGGTAAAAGGTCATGGCACAAAGTTGCCCTTGAGACTAGGATTTTGATGTTGTTGTGTTTGAAATTATAGCTTGGAAATATGCTTGCAAAACCAGGTTGAAAGTAACCATGTTATGACTTTAATTTGAATGCAATTTTATTACGCATTGAAGTTATGTTTTGATTGAAATTGTGAATTTGGATTGAAGGGTGGTCACGGTCAAGTGTATTTTATTAAGGGAATAATTTGGATTGTATTGGTCCCTTGAATGTAAGGGTGAGCTATTTGATGTGAATCATTATATGTACTTTGTATGGAATGATGGATATGTGTGAATGATGTTGAGAAGCATAATAAAGGAAGAATAAGGATATATTGAGGTTGAGTGAGTCACTCCTTCTTTACTTGGAATATGAAAGGATTGAATAGCAATATAAATAATGTAATGTATGGATAAGGTTTTGTTTCTTTATTATGCAAGGAAAAGCTAGATTATCTGAAAAGTGAATGAAGGAATGATTTTAAAATACTCTTGCATGTTTTATTTTCAAACTTATTATTTGATGTTTCCATGTATTATAAATTATGGCTTAGGCAAAAAGGCTCCAAGTGCCAAAGTATTAAATGTTTGGTAGTGCAAGGAACAAAATGATGTCCTGCCTACCCAGAACAATACAAGGAACAAAAGGGCTTCCTAGAACAAAAGGGCTTCTTAAAAATATTCAAATAACATGTGTTTTCAAAGATAAAATATTTTAAAATCATAGCACGAGATACTCTAGGGCATTCATTAGACATAATCATACATCACCATACATTGTATGAAATGACAATTGTATGGGCAATTGTCTTGTATTCTTTAAATGTGAAGATTGGAGATAAACGATAGTAATAAAAGGTTAGGAATAATAATTAAAGTGAGTTAGGTATTGTTCTTAGTATAATGATAAATGCTTAAAGTACATCTTGTTCAAATTGATTATTTTTAAAGATTGAGGTTTAACTTGAAGGTATTGATGAACATGAATGTTTGTACTTATTGTCACCATAGCTTTTATGATGTTTACAATGTTTTTAGTAATTAAATGAACTATTTGCCTTGGGAAGGGGGAAAAATTGAATTTTGGCTTATGCCACCTTTCCATATATTGTATTAAACTTGGTTTTTCCCTAAAGTAGCTGGATTTACCATTATGTCACGATTTGAAACTTACTACTGAGAATTATTAATTCTTACCCCAGTTCCTTTTATGTTTTCCATGATAAATCCAGAGGAGGATTCAAAGCAATGCGTAGAGCAAGGAGATGAAGACTTAGTTAAGTTGTTAATGTAATTATTTTAGCCCTGTATTTATATTAATAGTTCTGTAATTAATTTTATATATATAGTTTGTATAAACTGTAATCTCAGGCATATCAGGTAGATGTTTAGTAAAAAAGCAAGTTTCCTGAGGTGTAAAATATCTTGCTCTCTTACTTTTGTAAAGGCTCTATATATTTACTCATTAATAGATATGGAACAGGTCGTAATTCACGCTTAAGTTATAAAGTGATATACTTAATTCTGTTTGCTTAGTATACTTAGGGTATACTACAGTATTTAGAATTAGGGTTTTACACCTTGTGCCATGATGCAACGTGCTACTCTCGATTTTCAGTACCAAGCATACACTAAGACTCACGCCACGGCACAACCTCACTCACGTCGCGGCTTGAGGTGTTTTTCTACAAAATTCTATAGAAAACACAGGACTGGGTACTGTTCCATTGGAACAAATTCCGGATTTTGGCCACTCTAAACCAGTTTCTAGGTGATTTTAAGTCTCAAACAAGTTCACAAACATAAAGGAAACATAAAACACCAATTAATTTCATAAAAAATGGATCAAAATACTAAATCACTTCTCCAAACCCCTAAAACCCTCACTTTGAGCTTTAAAGGACCAAATGGAGAGTTTTCAGTTTCTAATCCAAACTCTTAGCATGAACAAGTCATAAACCACATTTAAAACTTATGCAAGCAAGAAAATCACTTAAAACATCACAAGAACTCATTTTGGCATATTAAACCTCAAACAAGCCTAACATGGAAAATGAGAAAAAGATGAAGTTTCAAGCTCAAAAACCCCTACCTCTTGTAGCGGAGATGAAGATCTTAAAGCCTTGACCTTACTTTTGGATCTTCCTTCAAGCTTGATCCTTGGTGCTCTAGCTTTTCCTCCTCTTTTCTCCTTCTCCCCCATGGTTTCCCTTCTTTCTTTTCTGTTTCTGTTTTTCCCTTCTCTGTTGTAGGAGAAAATGAAGAGAAGAAGTTAGAATTAGCTTCTTACAGCCAATCACTAAAGGGTACCAAAAATCTCAATATGCTAAAAACGCTTAGATTCCAATGAATCTAGGTTCTTGACTTCCAACAAATATAAAATAAAACCTAAGATTCATAGAATATCTTGTTGCACCATTGTCACATTTTTTCATATCTGTGACTAGTCAACCTGGTATTAAAACACACATCCAGTATGCTTAAAAATATCAAACTAACTTCAATTATCCTCATATTTTAATTGTAGTACAATCCACACATTTGTGACCTAGAAATAAAGTCTCCACATTTAATTCTACAAACTGAGCAATTTAATCCATTTTCGGGGCTAATAACAACTATTTCTCACAAATAGTGTTACAACAAAGTGACTAAACATACTCAAAAAGTCACAAAATTAAACAGACATGTTAAGTAGGCATTAGGCTACCTCTGTATCTATATACAAGCCTAACATATTTTTCAGGGTGTTACATTTTTCAGGACTTCAGCCTAAAAGCTAATAGCCTACCCCCCAAAGAGACTTCTGCCTACAGCTATATTTTCCCACTTACACAGCCTTCATCTTTAACCTTCAACCATTTTCCTCCAAGCTTCCATAACCACCATCACATAAATATGATCCTCACCTCATCATCATCTTCCTCCAACCTTCAGCAACCACACCACACCATCAAACACAATCATAATCTTCAACACTCACCTTCAACAACCACATCCCACTACCACTTAAACCAAGCTTCTATAACCACTACACCGTAACCCATATCAACACCCAATACCGTGACCCACCACCATTCACGTCCAAACTCCCCTCCCAAACCATGAACCACCTCATCACCATTAGACAGCCACTCTACCGCGAAACATAACCATTACACAACCTTTGTTTCACTATCTTATTGTGACCCTCCACTCATCCATGTCTCAACACAAGAAGCCAACGTCCCACCTCACCACCATCACCACATCCAAACCACCACCCATCAACCTCATATCCCCAAATCATAACCACTATGTACCTCCAACCTTCACCGCGAACTAGCAAACTGCGTCACTCATGGCTTCACTATTCCGCGACCTTCACCCATGTTTCGCATTACCAGAACAGAGCAGTTGAACCACCACTACAACCCCCTACCAGCACCACCTGGACTGCACCATCATGACCTAATTTTCCCAAGGCACCATCGTTGTGTCTCTGCCATAACATACCATCACCAACCGCACTGTCTAACCCACAGCAACTGCGTGTCGTAGTCCTCCACCCTCTAAGCAGTAGCCCTACTCTGTTGTCTGGATCGCAGACCTCCGCCCAAAAGCTCGCCATCACTACCTGGCCAAATTGCCACCAATCATTGACCTCTACTTCTAAGCCACTTGCAACTATCCCAAAAACGAACCCCTATTTCTTTTGCTTTTTTGGTAAGCTCTATTGAGTTATTTTCTTATTTTTTTATTCTTTTTTTTTTTTTTTTTGGGTTAGGTTGGGCTATTGTTAGGCTAGTTTTTTTTTTATTATAAAAAATATATATGTGCAGGTTAGTTTTACTAAAAAAGGTTTTCCCTAGGATTTAATATTACTTTTTTAAATTTAATTTATAAAATTTCATTTAATTGCGATAAACTTGATAATCAATGGGTGACAGTTCTAGCGTGACACCGAGCTTCACTTAATCGAACCTTAACATGATTAACTGAGTCACAATGACTTGTTAATTCAAATTTTTAAAATCAATTTTTTTAATTAAAATCAACCAACCCATTATTATTTTCTAAAAAATTACGTGACTTTGAGTTCCTTATTGCACCCAGGGATACATAGGAGCAGAACTCCTATTCTGTCAAGCTAAAAATTAAATTTTTATAATTTATTTGTCTATTTCATTTATCTTTTAACAAAAGGGGTAAAATAAATAGTTTTAAGAATTATTAAAATTCGCACAATTGACTTAGGGTAATTGTCTTAGGACGGATGTATTAGGAGCATTGTGGAGTTAAGTCTCCACACTTCCCTATGCATATTCGACTCCCGAATGCAATATGGTTCCAAAGATCAGTTTTTTTAGGTTTTTCTAATTTTTTCTAATAAAAAATAAAATAAAATTGGTACTGACTCCTAATAATTTATTTTTCACCGCTCCCGCCATGATCTTGGTCACGATAGATGGCGACTCCACTAGGGATGTTAAAGAGTTAAGCCTATAAAAGTTAGTTATGCAAGTATTGTGATCTGTATATGTTTTTTACCCTTTTTTCTTTTTTTTTTCTTCTCTTTTTTATATATTTGATTTTTTTATTTTTTGTTTAATGATGTAAACCTTAGGGTAGAAAACTTTTGGAGTTTGTTCTGTGTTTGCTTTGTTTTGTAGGATATGGGTAGTTTTGAGATTATGAAGGTTTGTATGCTCCCTACACCCACCGCACTTACACATTTATCACACACATCCGAGTTAGGCCCAATACTCGGGTCTAAGTGAAGCTTAAATTAGGTAGAGGTTGTGTAGTGGTAGCCATTTTGGATGTACATCCTATTTGGTTATCGCGAAAATCTCATCTAGAATGTGCCTTTTTTCATGAATGTCTTATACCTAGTGGTTTACCCACTGTTTGTAGTCAACATTTTAAAATAGGACTTAGCTCCAGAGGCCTTTACAAAAGTAGAGTCACCTAATGAAAGTTCTCACAAATTAAAAAAACTCATAGATCCTTTGGATAAAAATTCCCCAAGTTTAAGGCAATCTCATTAGGACACAAATGGAGCATACCTTTCATTACCTTTAGATTTATCCATACCTTGTGAGTTGTTTAGTCCTTTAATGTGACAAACCATACTTATGTCCCTTTATAAAAAAAAGGATTTCCCAAAGTAGGACGTGAGTCATTATTAAAGGACCAACAACTCACTCACTCATTATTGCATTATAAATCATCATTCTGCACACCTTATTTCTCTAAAAACTATGCATTTATAGTTTTTATATGTGTCGAACCCAGGTTTGTTAGAGAACTTTGAAACTAAGTGTCAAAGGACTAGCAGTGAGTATCTTTGATTAATAATGGAAAGTGTCATGGGATCAGATCACAAGGATGCAATTTTGAAAAAGACCCCACAACTTAATGCCAAGAAAGTTGACATAGAGAGCTTGGTGAGTTTGGGCTGAATGTTAAAGAAGACACAATGTCTGACCTTCACTGCAAAATATGGGAGGATCCTGAATCTATTAGAAGTGGACGTGCAAGTAGAAGCCATCACTGCACTAGCCCAATATTATGACCCACCATTACGTTGTTTCACATTTCAAGATTTTCAACTGGCCCCCACCTTAGAGGAGTTCGAGCAAATATTCAGCTTACCATTGGAAAAGGAAAAGCCATACCAATATATAGGTCACTATGCATCCATGCTAACCATAGCAAATGTCTTGAAGATTCATGTAAAGGATCTGCAAAAGGCAAAACAAAATAGGAAAGAATAGAGGGGTTTCTAAGGAAATATTTGGAAAAACACATGTGCTACCTAGCCAAGGTTGAAGACTGGAGTACCTTTATGGATGTGCTAGCCCTCACCGTTTATAGTAGCATCTTATTCCTGAGTAATGAAGACTTGATAGATTTTGTAGTAATTGACGTGTTCCTCACTCGAAGAAATGATACCCTAAATCCTATCCCAACCATTCTTGCAGATGTATATTGCACTTTGAATTTCTACCATGAAAAGAAGGGTAACTGGATCTTATGCTATCTACTAATGCTATTTGTATGGCTCACGACTCACATGTTCAAGAGGGGCTACAAAGAACCATATCCCATTACAGATATCAAGATGCTCCAGTTGAAAACCATGAACATCCGTGAATGGGCCGAGGAATTAACCAAGCTTGAGGAGAGGAAAATTGTATGGTACCCACAGTGCAAAGAAGGGCAAATTGTGACTTATCAGTGCGAAGGCTTTCCTAACGTTCCTCTGATAGGTACTCGGGGTGCATTAACTACAACCCTGTTTTGGCATTGCAACAACTTGGCTATCCCATGCTGGGACCACCCTTGGAATTGAAAACTATTCCCTTTATTTATGACATGAAGACAAAGTGTACCGAGACACTCAGTAAGGTCCGAGATGCTTGGAAAAAAGTCATCAGAAAAGGTAGAGAGTGGGAGTCAGAAGTTGTGGAGTGAAAAAAAGCTATCAGTAGTGGGTCAAGAACCGGCTCAGGAAGTCAAGTTACCCTTCAAAATTTCAGCTTGTAAATCTCTGTCTCCGATTCTTATAGAAGATGAAGAAGTAAAGGAAAAGCTAGCAGAAGCCAATGAAGAAAAAAAAATTAGAAGCAGATTTAGAAAAAACTCGCTAAGCATATGCAGTTTTAAAGCATGAAAATTCTGAGAAAAGTCTCGCTCTTGAAAGAGCTAACAAGAAGCTAAAGACAGAGCAAGAATATATGTCAAGAACCAGAAGATGTTTGGAAGCTGCAAACAAAGAACTAGAACTCCGAGGGCAAGAAAGAGATAGGGCTTTGGCTGAAAATTAATAACTTAAAGAGCTGCTCATGAATGCCAAAGTAGCACAGAATAATACTTTTCAACAGGTAAATAGCATGAAGCAACAAATAAAATTAGTGTCAGCAGGATATGAGGACATAATCAAAATTGAGAGGTTGAACACTAACAAGGCGATTGCGAGGTATGAAGCAGTGTTATAATGGGACAAAAAGACTCGCAGAAACTGATAGATCAAATGAAACAACAGGACAAGGACATCAGTGAATGGAAAGAAGAAGTCCACTTCTGGATGGGCTGCTTTACGAGACTAGCATGTCTAGCCAACACGACAATTGCAGATGTTCCATATTATTTAAAGGTAGTTGATAAGATGATCAATCCTCTTAAGACACTAACATAGATTAATGATTTCATTGAGTATTATAAGAGTCTTATTAAGCAAATGAAGCAGATGACCAAGGTGCATTTAGTTGAGAATGATAAACTTGACTAGGAAATGATGTATTTTAGCTAGGAAGTGAACTATTTCTATTTCAAAAAAAAAAAAATCAAAGTGATGTACTCCTCTCAAATGACTTTGGTGATTTTTTTTCAATTGTATAAAGTATGCTTTTTTTATTTTTCTGTTCCCATGTTTCACTTAAGACCCAATACTTTTGAATGAGACATTCTAAGAAGCGGTCATGACAAACAAAGATCAAAGATACTCAAGTCCATTCAGCACAAACTAATAATGGTCTTCTAACAAATCGATAAACATCATGGTTTTTTTTAATAAATTGTACTTTGACTATTCACAAGAGATTTAAAACTATTGCATGACCAAGGAAAGAAGACATCAATCAGACCCGAGTTCACAATACAAGGGTTTGAGCAAAGCTTGCAGCGATGGTAGCTGAGAACGAATGAAGAAATCTGAGTATGGAAGTAGATGAGGTGAAGGGAGGATCAATGAAATGATAGAGTCTTAGAGAAGAATTGAGGAAATGTTTTCAGCTACGAGGGAGACCCTCACCTTGACTGGGGCAGCCGGAAGTATAGGAGTGACTAGGGCACATTCGCACCCAACAACTATCACTTCCATGAGGACAAACCTTGGGGTCACCATTGAGATGCCTTTTGTGGAAGGAACTTCGAATATTGCACCGCTAGTGATTCCTATCGGAGAAAGGTATCGTTCATCGGAAGGTACTCGAAATAAAGTTTATGGTAACACTAAGTTCACATGGGAATAACCGTATATGTCCATCCTAGTGTCAACGAGATTTCCTACTGGGAGTGGTCATGCAGCCATTCAAATGATAAGATGAGGGAAGAATGGATGGAAAATATAGAAGAACAAATCAAAGCAATCAAGGATCCCAACATCTATGGTCCCCTTGGAATAAAAGAGTTGTGCCTTACTGCTAACATTATAATCTCAAAGAACTTTAAGGTTCCAAAATTTGACAAATATGATGGGAGCACTAACCCATTTTTCCACCTAAAAATATACATTACCAAAATGTAAATTTGGTCAAAGGACTGGAAGTTATTTATCAGCTTCTTTCATTAAAACTTGATTGAGCTTGCTTTGGAATGGTGTATCTAACAAGACCTCTCCAAAATCTCTTCTTGGGATAACTGGGCAAACTTTTTTATAGGACAGTATTGGTTCAACCTGGAAACAGTCCTAACTCGGGAATAGTTGAGCTCAATGCAGAAGAGAAATGAGGAATCTTTCAAATAACATGCACAAAGGTAGAGAGCCTTGGCAGCTTAAGTTCAACCCTCATCGACACTGTCTGAGATGTGTTCATATTTATTGGGAACCTTGGGAAATCCTTTTATCCGGACAATGGCCGAAGCAGCCTATAAAGATTTTGTTGACTTGATCATTGTAGGAGAAAGGATCAAGATTTTAGTCAAAGTTGGAAAGTTGCTAGTGAGTAATACAGAGGATACTGCTCCTAAGAAAGGATTCCAGCCGAAAAAGAAAGAATTCAAAGTGAATTATGTCTAATGCCAACAGACGCTCAGACCTGGGTATTCACCACAATACCCTAGTCATCAACCACCATATAACCCTAATCTTCACTTTCCATACCAAACACCTACACTTCCTTATTACCCACCCCATCAAATTGTGCCAACCACAAACATCACCCCAACTCCATAATTCCAAATCAACAATGTTCTCACACCATAATTATATGTACCAACTTGGCCAACTTATATATAATATCCATCCATACCTCTGCAAGATTACCGAAACCACCCACAACCTCGACCAAACTTCTAAAATCAAGGTCTCTTTTGTCCCCAAAACCCACCCTTTTCCTAAGATTATCCATTTCAAATGCAGATTTATTCCAAAGGCTGTTGGATGCTCACATTATTTCTGAAAATTCTGTACGTCCCCTAGAACCACCATTCCCAACATCGTATAACCTAAGTTTAACTTGTAAATACTACATGGACATCCCAGGGCACTCAATTAAAGATTGTGAATCCTTCAAGATTGCAATAAGAAAGCTAATTGCTTATGGGAAGCTTAACATTCAAGAAATGGTTGGACCTAGTATTGTCAACAACCCAATTCTTAATAATGATGGAAGGAATGAAGATCACTCATAAGAAAAGGTCATGAGGTTGCGTACACCAATGGCTAAAATATTCAAGCGGTTGAAGAAAACAGGTTATAGTATCACTACACCGACTGCAACAATGAAAGAAGAGGAGAAGCAGGACAAAGAGTGAACTTGTGCTTATCATTATGGAGGAATAGGATATTATATCGAGAATTATTGGTACTTTAAGATTCAAATCCAAGAATTGCTCGCTTCAGGGGTAATACAAGCTAGATAAGAGGTAGTTTCCTCTAAAGAGGTCAATGTAGAGTTGGAGGAAAGAATGAGGAGTATAACTCTAGGAAAAGAAAATGATGCAACACATTCCTTACCTGAGGGAAACATTCCCAGCACCAGTCGAGATAATCATATTTGAAGAAGGCATTCGTTCCCGATGCCATGCATTGCATGAAGAAGGACCAAAAGAGTGCAGGGCAATCTGTCCCTTTACTGATGAGGAGCCACTGAAGAATTGACAATTCGAACCAATGATTGATGTGATTGTTTCCAAGTAATTGCCTGGTTGTGTTGTACTAAGCTGATATTTAAAGACTAGCTATATTTCGTGCTTATATTTATTTCAGACATTAACTAAATGAGTTTGCATGAATATTCACTATTCCATCTCGTTGCATCTTTGGCTTGTCTTTTTTTGCATTTATCAATTTTCTTTTTACATTTCTGTATAATACCTTGTTGTTGGTCTATTTATATAATTGTTGCTTTCCCATTCCTAATCAAATTTTCCTTTCCAACTCCACAAAAATTATTTTCCAAGGATTTGAGTCTTGTAGAAAGTTCACTTCATGAAGGGGATCTCAGAAACTCATTAATTGATTCCACTAAGATGATTGATGAAGAAGACCCTAGATATGGTAAAGAGAAAGAATTTGTCAAAAAAAATTAAAAAATTACTAAAATATTCTGAGGAAAGATTTGACTTAAATGATGAGATAGCAGAGGTGATCAACATGAATGTTGAGGAAAGAAAAAGTAGAAGTTAAGGAGGATGCATCTTGATATGTCCCTGAAGATCAATGAAGAAGTCACCAAGCAATTGGAAGCATGATTTTTGAAAAGGAATAAATAAGTAATCACTTGGTGTGCACTATCTTTTTGTCTCAAAATTAAAGTTTTGAAAATAAGTAATCATGATTTGAAAATGAAGATTGACCATCTTTCTCTATCATTCACCAAATTTCATCATCTTTATTATCACTTGTTACCTATTTTTAGCTTGAAAAAAAATCTTCAGAAAACCTTGGACAAGGATCACCCCTACATTAGGGGTTAGCATAAAGTAAAAATGGTTGATTTCTAAGAAAAATGGGGAAAGAAAAAAAGAAAAAAAGATTATGAAAAATAAAATGACTCATATCAAAGGCAAATGATGAAGTGAAGGAAAAGTGTTAGTGCTCTTGATAATGCCAAAGATAATTGACAAAGCTTATTAAAGATCTTTGGTCTTATTCAACTCTTAAACACTTGAATGAGGAACAAGGAACCAATATTGGGGAAATTTTTCTTATCCTTGCAACTTTCTTTTGTTTCTATGCTTTCATTTTTTAAGTATGTGTCTTACCAAAATTTCATGTACGATTAGATTACGAAAATGATGAAAGGAAGTTTGTTCATTCAACAAATTTCTATCTATTCATGAATGAATGTTTACTCATTAAGTTATGTCTCAAATAAGATAAATTTTAGGTCAATAGTTTGATTTGACAATTCTATAGCAATCCTTCAATGATTGAGTTGGATTAAAATATCTTAGTAGCTCAAAGTACATATTCCAATGCAATATTTGTTAGGAATGATTACAATATTAGCCACATAAGTTTTCATTGTCAAGAAGAAAAAAGGGGTTGAAAGAAAAGAAGAAGAAGAAGAAATGAAGAAGAAAAAAAAGAAAGTCAAGAGGATTCCAAGTCAACTAAAATGTCTAATGAAGAAAAGCACATGAGCAAGGGTTTGATTGGTCAAAGCTTTCTAGAGTTGTCGCTGGTTCAAATGATTAAAAGAGAGAAAAGAAAAGAAAGAAAAAAGAGAGAAAAGAAAGGTGAGAGAAAGAGAGAGAACAAAAAGATCTTAAGTTCATGTCTTACTAGCACAAATAGTTTCATGTCATTTTAAGCGCATCAGCTTCATGCATTTTTAAATTCTTTTGAGCATATCAGCTTCATGCATTTTGAGCGCATAGGTTCCATGCGTTCTTTTGAGTGTATCGGCTCCATGCATTTTTAAATACTTTTGAGCACATTGGCTCCATGAATTTTTAAATTCTTTTGAATGCATCGGCTCTATGCATTTTGAGCGCATCAGTTCCATGCATTCTTTTGAGCGTATCAGCTCCATATATTTTAAATTCTTTTGAGCGCATTGGTTCCCTACATTTTTAAATTCTTTTGAATGCATCAGCTCCATACATTTTTAAATTCTTTTGAGTGCATCAGTTCCATGCATTTTAAAATCTTTTGAGAGCATCGACTTGATGTTTCTTTAAATTTTTGTCACTTATTTTGAGCGCATTGGCTCCCTGCATTTTAAATTCTTTTTGAGCGCATCGGTTTCATGCATTTTAAAATTCTTGTTATTTACTTTTAAGTGCATCAACTCCCTATATTTACTTTTTTTGTCATTTATTTTGAGCGCATCGGCTCTTCGCATTTTTTTTTGTATCATCTTATGCCCCCGAACAAAATTCAAGTTCATGTCTTTACTTGTTCCTTACAATGATAAAATGAAAAACTGCGGTTATTCTTTTTATCTAGTAAAAAATAAGTAAAGAGGGATAACTGTGAACACTCAATTTTTTCTAGGGCATCAACACCTTTTTGGTAAAGAAAAGAAGAAAAAGAAAAAGAAAAAAAAAGAAAAAGAAAAAGAAAAAAAGAAAAAAAAAGAAGAAAAAATATAAAAATATATAAAAAGAGAAAATATAAAATGACCTAATTTTTTGGCAGAAAACCATAACCTGACCCATTAGCCTATAACTTGACCCATTATCCATCTTATAACCTATATGTCATTAAACTTATCCTAAACAAATCCTAACAGTCATCATTAAACTCATCCTAAACAAATTTATCCTAAACCTTATCACCATCACTCTTCAAACCCTAATTTTTTTTTTATAAAAACCCATAATCTACATGTTTTTTAAGACTTCAACCTAAAAGCTAATAGCTTACGCCCAAAGAGACTTCTGCCTATAGCCATATTTTCCCACTTATGCAACCTTCATCTTTAACCTTCAACCATCCTTCTCCAAGCTTCCATAACCACCATCACATAAATAGGATCTTCACGTCATCATCATCTTCCTCCAACCTTCAAAGAACCACACCCCACCATCAAACACAACCATAATCTTCAACACTCACCTTCAACAACCACACCCCACCACCACTAAACCAAGCTTCCATAACCACCACATTGTAACCCATATCAACACCTAATACCGTGACCCACCACCCTTCATCCACCATTACTACCTCACAAACACCACTATTCATGTCCAAACTCCCTCCTAAACTGTGAACCACCTTATCACCATTAAACAGTCACTCTATCGCCAAACATAACTATTACACAGCCTCTATTTCACCATCTCATCGTGACCCTCCACTCATCCACGTCTCAACACAACAAGCCAACGTCCTACCTCACCACCATCACCACGTCCAAACTACCACCCATCAATCTCATCTCCCCAAACTGTAACCACTGCGTACCTCAAACCTTCACCGTGAACTAGCAGACCGCGTCACCCATGGCTTCATCATTTCGCCACCTTCAGTATTGTTTCACGTTACCAGAACAGAGCAACCGAACCACCACTACAACCCCCGCTAGCACCACCAAGACCACACCACCACAACCCAGTTAACCCAAGGCACCATCGTTGCATCTCTGCCATAACGCACCGTCGACAACCGCACTGTCCAACCTGTGGCAACCGCATGCCGTAGTCCTCCACCCTCCAAGCAGTAACCCTGCTTCGTCTTCTGGATCTTAGACCTCTGCCCAGAACCTCGCCGTCACTACCTGGCCAAACTGCCACCAACCGCTGACCTCCACTTCTAAGCCACCTGTAACTATCCCAAAAACGAACCCCCCTTTCTTCCGCTTTTTTCGTAAGCGCTATTGAGTTGTTTTTTTTTTTTTTTGGGAGGGGGTTGGGTTGGGTTGGTATTGTTAGGTTGGTTTTTTTTTAATAAAAAAGGGTTTAACCTAAAAAAATATATGTGTAGGTTAGTTTTACTAAAAACTAGGATTTAATATTACTTTTTTAAAATTTAATTTATAAAATTTCATTTTATTGCGATAGACTTGATAATCAGTGGGTGACGTCTTTAGCATGATGACAAGTTTCATCTATTCAAACCTTAACATGATTAACTGAGTTGTGACGACTTGTTAATTCAAATTTTCAAAATCATTTTTTTAATTAAAATCAACCAATCCACTATTATTTTCTAAAGAATTATGTGACTTTGAGTACCTCATTGCACCCGGGGATACGTAGGAGTAGAACTCCTATTCCGTCAAGTATAAAATTAATTTTTCATAATTTATTTGTCTATTTCGTATATCTTTTAACAAAAAGGGTAAAATAAATATTTTTAAGAATTATTAAAATTTACACAATTAACTTAGGATAACCATCTCAGGACGGATGTATTAGGGATGATGTAGGGTTAAGTCTCCACCCTTCCCTATGCATAATCGACTCTCGAATCTAATCTGGTTTCAAAGATTATTTTTTTTTTAGGTTTTTCAAATTTTCCTAATAAAAATAAAATAAAATTGGTGGCGACTCTTAATAATTTATTTTTTGCCGCTCCCATTGCGATCTCGATCGCGACAATGGCCTATAGGTTTTAATGCTAGCTTCAGACTCATCTAACATGCATGCTTAATATCTTTGGCATGGTACAGTTGGAATCGAATGAGGAGAATAAGGAAGGGGAGGAAGCTACTATGGTTGGGTGTCATGATGTTTCGATTTGGGGGTGAAGGAGGGAAAGAAGAAGGAAGGTAAACAACATTATTTTTTCAAAGCCAACCTCTAACTGTTAAAATTTTGTGTCACACAACACACTTTAACTTGACATATAGGTCATTTTGTTAAGCCACTAGAGGTAACTTAATCGAGGGACTAAATTCACTGACGTTGGTGAATGTACCACAAGATGCATTTATGTTACTCTAATGTGTTCAACCCCATATTTCTCATGAACGAATTTGCACTACTAGTAAAAAAAATTTTAGGGCCGCTAAATCCTTAAAATTGATTGCTAATTATTTTAGTGACCAATTTAGCGATCAATTTTAATCAGTCAGTAAACCCTTGGTCACTAATTATTAGCGACTGATTTAGGTCAGTCGCTATAATTAGAGACTTATTTAGCGACTGATTAAATAAAATAATTGGTCACTAATTTTGGTCAAAATTTGGTTATTTTTTAAGAAAAATAATTTAGTGACTGATTTTTAGAGATTGAAAAATCAATTTCTAAACCAATCTTTAAATTGGTCACTAAACACTGAATATTTATTTTTTAAAATTGGTTACTAATTCGGTCTCTAATTTAGAGACTGAAAAATCAATCTCTAAATCGTTCGCTAAATGCTGAATATATTATTTATTTTTTAAAATCGATCGCTAACTCAGTAACTAAATTTCAATTTTTTAAATTTGGTCTCTTTTAATGAATCTGTAATCATTTTTTAATTTATTAAAATCCAATTTTTTTAAAACACCTATTAAAATAACAACAAACCAACAATTAACAATCACACACACACACACACACACACACACACATAAAAACAAAACACACAAATTAAAAATAACATAAAATATTATGCATTGTTTAGAATATCTCATTCCTAAAATATTTGAAATGCAAAAAAGTTTAAGACAAACTAAACTCTAAAGTTCAACTAAACTCTAATCTTCCCTCCTCATCCTCATCTCCCTCCTCTTCTTTTGCTCCATCTGTCTCAGGAAATTACTAATATCTTGGAAGTGGTTATGAAGGTTGGAAGTTCATCAGCATCATCATCATCATCAACTCTTGTAGCACTTAGTTTGTCAACTGCATCTGTCTCCTATTACTCTCCAATCTTGTCCAAAGGTCATCTCTCTCAATTCTTATTTCTTCAAGTTTTTCCTTTCGTACCCAGTAAGATGATGAAGAACTTGAGCCACGATATTGTGGTCTTTCAGCCACTATGGTTGACTCCAATCCAAGACCATAGATTCTACCTTTTTTTCACTCCGGCCACCTCACGAAACACATCCAACTCATTTGGGGGAGGAACTCCTTACTCAGATGCTCTGTGGGTCCTTTGTTCCATTTGCTTTTCAAATGTCCCTGTCAACACCAATATGACAGCCTAATTAAAATATGCAAAAGCCAATTACAAATATTCAAACCTAAGGCATATCCCCCTTTGAAAACAGAATAGTGACATTTGCCATGCAATAAATAATAAATTCAACAAGTTGGATTTATCAAAAGACAATCAAGAGGAATCTAAGCATGGTATTGCAAGCACACATATAAAAGAGATTCAAACTTATATTTAGAGTCCACTTTAAACAACAAGACATTAACATATTCATCATTCTACCATCCATGTTACATTCTCCTTTCACACATAGGTTTATATCCAAAGAAAACAAAACAAGAAATGACATATCAAGCCCAAATTAATCAAGCAATTCAAGTCAACTACTGTAAATCAAAGAAGAATCTTGGACCCAACACTCTAAGGAACTTTCCATGAGCAAAAAATAAACAATCATTTTATGGAATTTACCTCTCAGCAAAAAAAAAAGGCATAAATCTTAGAGCCAACACTTTCATCTTGGTATACTTCCTTCCATGATTTCTTAGAGCAATCAAATTATAAAGATAGTTCTCTATTCAAGCATAACACCACAATCAATCCAACAAGTATAATACCACATTTATGCCTGTCAACTAAGAAAACTAGCTGCAACAATAATAGTGAGTGACATCCTAAAATTGAATCATATAGCAACAAGAATGAATATCTAACAAGTTAAAAATAAATCATTGAATTTAATCTA
This sequence comes from Ormosia semicastrata, assembly GCA_029884595.1. Classification (NCBI taxonomy): domain Eukaryota; kingdom Viridiplantae; phylum Streptophyta; class Magnoliopsida; order Fabales; family Fabaceae; genus Ormosia; species Ormosia semicastrata. Next base: position 45,964,133 of record JAQQTO010000053.1, on the reverse strand, counting down.
TTAGCTTTCCAAATAACACAAACCCAATTCAACAAGTTAAAAAACCCAAAACAAGTCATTAACATAGGAAAATCTCATATTCAAACAACATTTCCTAGTTCACAACTTCCCCTAGTAACCAAACAAGAAACCTATACTAAAATTCATGCAAGACCCACAATGCAGATTTAGAAGGGTACACTATTCAAATTAGAAAAAAGAGCTAACTGTAATTTAAAAAAGAAGAAGAAAACACTGATTCAAAGTTGAGGAGGAAGAGGATTGTCGATTGCAAACCCTCGGTGTGGACAGTGGGGATGGGTTGGAGGTGATGGTTGGAGAGAGAGAGGGGGGTGGGGGACGCTAACTCCAGTGAAGGTAAAATTGGTGGAGGTCGCGTGTAACATTCTCCCTAACTTGTTAGACTTAATCATGATTATAGAAGTTCAGTAACTCTTGTATGAGTTACTTGTTAACCTCGGTAACATTTTTAAGTTAGTTGATCTATTTTGCTATAATATTGAATGTGAAAAATAATTTTTTAATAGCTTAGAGAGTAGCATAAACTGCGTAGATGAGGAAAATAAATATAAAGAATTTATTTCTAGGTCACAACTAATTAGAGTGTGATGTGGTTAATTTTAAAATATCAACTGAGTTAGTTTAGTATTTTTAATAACACTGAGTGAATGTTTAAAAGCTAGATTAAATAGGCATATATCTTGAAAAATTATGAGAATTTATGAAGATATTAAGTAAAGAATGAAAAATTTTCTGATAATGAGAACAGGTTAAGGTAGATATTTGTAAGCTTATTAGTTTATTTCCTTAGGTTTAATGTAACTTAAGGAAGAGTAATAGAACTTAAATGACAATTTTAGGTATGTGAATAATAAAGCAATGATGAGAATAGGATTGAGATGAATTCTAAGATTTTTTCATAACACCTAAGAGAGTTAGGAAACTTAGATTGGTAAGATCAAAGTATTCCTAAGAAATATAATGTTTCTAGCTAAATATCTTAGCTCATCCTTATTTCTCCTTTGTTTCCATCGTCCTTAGCCCTTATCTTTGACTTTCTTTTCATTCATTTTCTCTTATCTCATGTTCTGGCCAGCAGAAAGAGAAGAGAAAAGAAAAGGGGAAGAAAGAAGAGAAAGATAAAGGAAAGGAAGAAGGAAGAAGAGGAGATATCAAAGAAGAACAAGAGGAAAGCTTGAGCATCAATCACACAACTTGAGGTAGGGGTGTTTGTTTACTTTGCTCTTTCCTTTTCTATATCCTTTTGATGCATGATTTATGCTTGATTGGATAGAAAATGAGTTTCTAGAGGTTTCTCAAGGGTTTGAGTTAGGTGAACTTGGTTAGAAAATGAGAAAAAGGTAGGTATGATTTGAGACATGCCTACTGATGGTTTAGAGCATGTAAGCATCCATAAAACTCCATTATCTTGTGTTTGAGGAAAATGGGTTTTGGGATGAGAGTTTTAACATACTTGTTCTTGTTTCATTATGTTGGTGATTTGAGAATGTGTATGAGAGTTTTAATATGTTTAAAGACCATGTTTGAAGTTGAAAATCATCCAAGACTTGTGTTTGAGAGCCAAGATTTCATTGGAAATTCAATGGAATAGGGTATCCAAGTCTGGTGTTGGGCGCTTAAGCACCCAGAAGTTAGGCGCTTAATCGCCCAAGGCCAGATAGCAGAGACGTGTTGGGCGCCTAAGTGCCCAAAAAGTGAGCGCTTAAGCATGCAAGTCTAGAGAGTTCTGGAGCTGAGCAATTGATCGCTCATAAATTAGGCGCCTAAGCACCCAGTGATAGAAAAACTAGGGAGGGTTTGTTGTCATGGAGCGCCTAAGCGCTAGAAAGGGGAGCACCTAAGCACCCAAAGGCAGAGTGTGCCATGTGTTTCTTTTTGAGGAAATGGAGTCTTGTTTATTGAGATCTTTTATGCACGCTCTTTAGTGTGAATTAAGACACTATTAGGGATATTTCATGGAGGAAATAACCCCTTAATGTATATGTAAAAGAATAGGCCTTTGTGTATCCAATGGTAGTGGATTGACATAAGTAAGTTGTTAATCATTGAAGAGCAATGATGTTGCACTTAATATCACTTGTGATGTGATGATGTAGTGTACTAGATGTAAGTATACTGAGTTTATTTGATAATAGTTACTTGTCATAATGCATGAATTGCTTATTTTTTTTATGAAAGTAGAGTTAGAGATGAATGAATGGTAGTTGTTTCCTTTATTTGCTAAGGTTGAGCTGTGAGGGTAATCTAGAAACATGAATTTCTCCTTTATGTGATAAAGTTGAACCAAAATTGCATGTTTATTAAGGATGACTCATTTACTAGTTAGAGTTTAGCCACAACACAATCTATCTTAAAACAAAGAAGTGAGAAAAACATTTTGCCAATGATGGATTTGTGAGACAAGGGAGTGAGAAAAACACCTTGTCATAGTAGAAAAGTGAGAAAAACTCTCTACCAAGGGTAATAAGAGTGAGTAAAACTCTTTGCCATGCAAAAGAGTGAGAGAAAACCTTTGCTAAGGAGAAATAATATCTTACAATTGTATGAGCAGTTGTTTATCGTTATAAAGTGGTTAGCTATGTATAAGGAATATGGATTACTTTGTGAATGTTTCATAGAAAGTGTATGTTAACGTTCCTGTGGTGTTGAGTAGTGACTCAATTACTTGTAACAATCTTAATCTATTGTTGTTCAATTTATTCATTGTGAATGGTTAATTATGTGATAATTGTACCTTAGTTATGAATAATTGAACGTTCTACCTCAAGAAGATAAAGGAATAATTTTTAGCTTTTGCTATCTTTCCTAGATATTATTAAATGATTTCTTTTCCCCCAAAGCAATTGAAGTTATCATGATATCATACATGTGTATATATTACTAGGAATTGTGAATTCTTACCCCGCTTATTGTTATTTTCCATGATAAATCCAAGTCGAAACTCTTCCAAGGGGAAGAAGAAGAAGCAAATAGAATACATAGTTTTTTTTATTTACTTTTGAACAAAGCTTGTATATTAATATATTTGTGATGCGAATTATTAGTTACAAACTCAAGTGTAAGTTATTTCAAGTAATAAATTATCGGGAGTCTGAGGTTGATGCACAAGGAATTGATGAAGAAAAATTCTTTGAGGTAAGGAAAAAATTTGTCACAACAATAAATGTGATAGAAGTTGTTCACAAATGAAAAAAAAATAAGATTTGCTTGAGTTAGAAGATCCACTCTTGGTAATAAATTAAAGACAAATTTTTTTTTTTATAACTTAATTGAAATCCACACATAACAGAAGTTCCAATTAGAAAATACAACATTCAAAATTTAATTAAGATTATATATGTAATTATATTATGGTTCCTTTAATCATTCACTAACGCGGACACTTGTAAATGGGCTCAAGCATTCATTGTATCAACCTCTTGTCTATAATGAATCAAGATCTCTACTTTACAAGGAGAGTTTCTAAATTGATTAAAAACACAATACAACACATATAATGATCACTTGATAATACATCATTCAAGCATAAGAAAGAAATTAATCTAACCTTAATTTATTACCAAAAGTTTCACCCTTTCACCCAAGCAAATTGAAAATTAGTTACTGATGAACAAGAAGAAAAAAAGAGAGAAGAAGAAGGAGATGAACACAACTTCTATTTAGAATAAAATAAAACTACCATAAGAGAAACAAATAACATAATAATATAATCTTGATATCTAAGCCAAAATGCTAAAAATGAGCAGCCAATGATCCTTTTTATAGAGCTTGAGGAAAATAAAATGACAATGGAGTTATTTAATAATGAGTGAAAAATGCCAAGTGAGTAGTTTGATAATTGTGAATGAGTGAAAAATTATTAAGATGCTTGTCTCCCAAATGATTCGGTGCTGAACTCATGGCTGCCGTCAGACTTTGGAAAAGTGGCCTTCATGAAAGTTGTAGACTTTTGTCTTATCTTTCCAATGCCACTGGTTTCAGCCCACTCAAGATATGGCCCAATCTTTGCACATTGTTCAGGCCCAGCTACAACTCCTTTATTTTGACTTCTAGGCCTAATATGACCTATTATACATTTGATTTGACTCTTGTGTTCTGTATGAAAATTATAGATTTGGGTCTTAACTTTTCAATGCCACTAGCTTGGTGTCAATTGAACTCCTATAGCTCAAGAAATGGGCTGATGAGTATGCAGAGGTCAAGTTGTCAGGATCAACACTCTAGTTTTTGCTTTAACTCTAATTTAAATTATCCAAACATGTGATTTATCTCTTAAGATCTCATGAAAGTTGTAGAGAATTGTCTTAGATTTCTTACAAGACTAGAATCACATCAACCAAATATTTGAAACTCAAATTATAGCCAGTTTACTGAACGCTGCCAAATAGATAAATTAAAGTCAATTCAAGCAATAATTCTTTCAATGATCAAATTAAGTTCAATATCATAAAATATAACAAAACTAACTTAATTAAGCCTAATTGAACCTTAAGAAGTCTAGTGAAAAGATTATAAAATGAATAAAATATATTGTTATGAAATTCTCCCACATTTAGTTTTTGCACTCTCAGACAAAACACATAAGACCAAAGCTAGAGAATAAGGAAAAACAATACAAACTCAAAAGCTAAAAATTCTAAAAGACTCAATTTCTAATAATATCCAAGAATGCAAAAGTTTATAAGCAAGAAGAGCAACCAAAGATTCAAGGTATCAAAACATTTATGAGGTAATGTTTCTTCACATCTCAAACCAATAAGTAAGGAAACTTCAATTGAAAAGCATGTGTTAAGAATGATAGATCCTCACAAGATTCACTCTTAATCCCTCATGTGTTTGAAAGGTAAGTATTTCACTTAATTAAACCCATGAAAAATTACACTACCATAAGCTTTCTTATCTTATACTTCTCCACTACTCAAAACACATGCACACACAAATCAAGAGGACTTTATTCAAGGTTGTAATGGGGTCAAGGTAAAGGAAGGGGGTAATATGAATATGACAAGTTAAATACCAAAGAGAATAAAAGAGCATTAGAGTTGAGTTAAAATAACAAACATGAAAAGTTCATCCCAACATAATGCAAATTCCCTTTTACATATTCTTTTCCTTTCCCTTTTTGTCTTGTTGGCCTTTCTTTACACATTGTTTTTTTTAAGATGACTTTGTTTTTTTTTTTTTTAAGATGGCTACTCTTTCCTTTTTCATCAACCGTTTTGCATATACACCCCCACACTTGTTCAAGAACTTATCCAATAACAAAGACAATGCTCTCTTATTCCTTAAGATTGGGTAAGAACATGATTTTTTATTTAAGGCATATAATGAGCTAGAAACAAGGAATAGTCAAACAAGATCAAAGGGGTTAAGCAAGAGAAAGTATACACGGTTGGCTATTTGGTTAAAGTAGCTGTTTCAAGAAAAATGCATCAATTATGTTTATGTATGCATGTAAAAATGTAGCCTAGAAAAGAATTAAAACATTTTTAGAGTAACAATTCCATGAGTGAAAATCACACAAGAAAGAAAAGAATGGTGCAAATGTTTAATCCATTCATCAATAGACTCAAAATCTCACAATGCATATTTCTATCATTCTTAATCCACCAATTCAACATCCATAACCAAGCATGTGATTTTTAAGAAAGAAGACAATTTATTCAATCATGCTATGTTCCTTGAATTTGAATGGCTACTTCTACACAAAATAGTTATCTACCTAATTACTCCTTACTCTGCCACCAATTTAGATGCGTCTCAAGAGTAAATTTACCTCAAGGGCATAATTTACTCTTTACTATGTCATCCTTAATTTTGTTTTGCTGTTAGTAAGTTGTTGACAAACATATCAATAAACATACTTACCTATATTTTTTTTTTGTTTTTTTCAACTATCCTTCCCTCAAACCAGATCACAACATTGTCTTCAATGTCAAAACATAGATAGGTAAAGTATAGAAGATATTACCTATTATGGCAATTACTGAAAAGAGAAATCTTACATAAATTTAAATAGAAACAAAGTACAATGAATAAAACCAAAGGTAAAGGAAAGTTATAGATGAAGTGTCAAATTAAACTCACGTTTGTTTGCGACCTCCCTTACTGCTTCCTTCTGACCAATCTATTTGAGCTATTACTAGATCAAGTTCATAAACAAAAGTTTATAATTTATCAATTAATTTATCAACAGTGGAAGTAGATAGAAGGAGTCGTCTTGCCAAAAGTGTGATAAAGTTCTGTTCTACAGCATGGTCAAGAAAAATAACAAATTATCAAAGAAATTATTAACATTCAACAAACCTATGGGTTTATAGTGGATGTTCAGTTGAACCCAAAGGATAATTTGAAAAACTTCTTCCAAAGTACCAAAAACACTCAGTAAGGCAATGAATGCATCATAGTTTTCAAGCATTATCCTCTTTCGTCCATGCATAGATGATACTTGAAGTTCCTGCCCAATTGTCTTTCCAATGATGTTCTTTAGAGTTAAAGGTCCAGGAATGATACCTAAAACTTGACCGCCTCTTACATGTGCAGAAATTGATACAATCCCCATTAACCCAATGTTACCTCCCCCATATACTACACGACTGTTCCTCGCAGTAAGTGTTCGACCAATAGTGCTTGCTGCGTTTACAAACTCTAAACCCTTCCCATAACATGACCCACAAAATACACAGATATTAGTAAGTTTAAGAACAGAAGCTCCCTCCATTTCTACACTCACACTTCTTTGAATGATTATGAGTTGGAGGAAAGTGAAAAAAATAGTGTTTAAATAGGGAAAAGAATGAAAAAAGGTAATGATAACACCTAAATAGGTAGGTTAGTTATTGTTAGAAAAGTTTGAAACATAGTTTTTTTTTATATTTTATTTATTTATTATTTATTATTATTTATTATTTTTTTAATTTTTTATTTCTTTGAAAGAAAACGAGAGTTGGAACTAGTCCAAAATTGGAGGCTAGGCTCTCACGCCCATTTATTCAACAAAGATGGCATATCTTTATACTACGTGTCATCAGTACAGTTATCATGACGTATCTCTATACTGTGCATCATGAGTGCAGTCCATGCTCACAAGGCATGGCTTCAGATATCTTCTTAGGCTAGAATTATACCTTAGGAAGTCATGTACTCGTTAGAGCACAAAATCTGGCATTCGTGAGTGCTCGACACCCAGCAGCATGACCTGGCGCATTAGAGCTCATATAATTAAGTAAACTCAATAGCTGTTTACGTTTTACAGAAGAGACAAGACTCCTCTTTCGGTCCAACAGCGTTATAGAGCCTAGGTTCCAAGAATTGGGAATATAGCACGTGGCTCTCTACAGAGCATAGCACACGAACCTTATTTACAGATTAGCGTGCGAAGGTCTCCTCCTGAGTCTATGACAAGACGGGCATCCACCCGGGGCTCTTGATCTAATTAAAGACTAGGTACAACGGAAGTTTCGCCCTCCACCTTTTTTTTTAAAAAAATGAACAAGATAATAATATACATGTTGTTGTGATTGTAGCTCACATCTTCCTCTGGTTTTACGTCTAGTAACGACTTAAACGTCTTCTATGAGTCGAGAAAAAGCTTCCCATCTAATTTTCTCATAAATTAGCAAACAAGGTCTTTTAGAGTCCGATTTCCAAGACTGTAACGTTTTTACTTGTCCCTGAAGAGATTTCACAAATTAAGAACTTCACGATGCACAACTCTACTAGAATGCGTCTCAAGAGTCAATAAGATATCATCTAATGACTCCTTGCTCAATCCATTCTTAATAAAGTATATTTTATCTTCTCAATTTGCAGAAATCATTCCCAAAGAACGATATTGCTTATTACAATTCCATCACGCACATTTGTGACAAACATATATTCTGTTCACTCTTCTCCTTTTAGAATACAAACTTTTACCGAGACTCAGCAAGTATGAGACAAATGAATTTGAGGATTCACGTGCTAAATGGACATTTGCTTCGATTATCCAACGTATATCTTCTGAGATGCCCTTGTGCATTAACATTCTCAATCTTTCACACCTAGCTTTGTAAATTTTTGTTAGAGCATTTTGAAGAAGAGAAGGAAGATGTTTTCTTAAAATCAAATGAATGACATCCATTTTAAAGGAGAGGAATTAGTTATTATGAGAAACTAAAAAATAAATTGACTTAAGAATCACGGAGTACCATTATCCACCACTTAACCAAGGTCACAAAGAACTACAAAAAGAAAGCAATAAAATTAAAATAAATTCTTCTTATAACAAGGATTAGAAAAGGAGATGAATTCTATCTCAACTTGATTTTTCAGAAATAGTTTGAGTCTTTGTCCATTGACCTTAAACACATTACCATTCCTAGGGTTCTCAATGTTTATGGTCCTATGAGGATACACATGTTTGACAATAAAATGGTCAGTCCACCTAGATCTTAATTTTTCAAGGAATAGGTGAAAACGAGAATTATAAAGCAGAACTTTTTGACCAATTTCAAAAGATTTTCTCAAAATTTATTTGTCATGAAAACCTTGTGTTCTAACTTTATAAATTTTTAAGTTTTTATATGCATCATTTCTCAATTCCTTAAGTTCATTTAATTGCAATTTGCGTAACTTGCAAGCATCATCAAGATTTAACTTAAAAGTTTTAATGACCCAAAATACTTTATACTCCAGCTGTACAGGCTAGTAACAAGGTTTTCCATAGACTAACCGATAGGGTGACATGCTTAAAGATGTTTTGAAAGTAGTATGGTAAGTCCAAAGTGCATTGTTTAATCTTAAAGACTAATTTTTACGATTTGGGTTAATCATTTTTTCCAAAATTTGTTTAATCTCCCTATTTGCTAATTCTACTTGTCCACTTATTTGAGGGTGACAATGGGTGACAATTTTGTGTGTAATGCTATATTTCTTCATTAAGGATTCAAATGATTTATTATAAAAATGTGTTCTCCCATCACTGATGATAGCTCGAGGGATTCCAAATCGACTCAAGACATTCTTTTTTAAATTTTAAGAATAATCATTATGTCGACATAGAATCGAGTCAATCCATTTTGGGACATAATCAACTGTAACCAAAATATACACAAATATAAATGATGGTGGAAATGGACCTATGAAATCAATTCCCCAACAATAAAAAATTTCAAAGACAAGGATAAGGTTTAGAGGCATCATGTTTCGCTTAGAAATAGAACCCAATTTTTGACAGTTTTCATAACTTTTGCAAAAGGTATAGTTGTCCTTAAATAAAGTGGGCCAATAAAATCCATACTGCAAGATTTTCATAGTTATTTTCTTTGAAGAAAAGTGACCTCCACATGCTTCTGAGTGACAAAATTTAATGACATTACCTACCTCACTGTTGGGCACACATATCCGAATGATTTGATCAGGATAATATTTGAACAAATATAGGTCATCCCAATAAAAATTTTTCACCTCAGTCAAAAATTTTCTTCTGTCTTGGTGCGTCCATTGAGGCGGCATCTTTCTTGTTACAATAAAATTAAAAATGTTAGCAAACCAATGCATGGAATTGACAGAAAATAAAGATTCAACTGAAAAAGAATCATTTGTAAGTGTGTTATCAAAAGATGAACTTGTTATAAGTTTGGATAAATGATTTACAATAACATTTTTGGCTTATTTCTTATCTTTTATTATGATGTTGAATTTTTGAAGTAACAAGATCCATCGTATCAACCTAGGTTTGACATCCTGCTTAGACATTAAATATCTAATAGCAGCATAATCGGTGAAAATAACAGTAGAAAAACTAATTAAATAAGCTCAAAATTTGTCCAATAAAAAAATTATAGTAAGTAGTTCTTTTTCAGTAGTGATGTAATTCATTTATACACTATTCAAAGTTCGACTTGCGTAATAAATTACATAAGACTTACCTTCCTTTGTTTGGCCTAAAACAACGCCAACAACAAAATCACTAGCATCACACATCAACTCAAAAGGCAAAGACCAATCATAGGATTGCATGATAAGAGCAGATGTCAGAAGATCGATTAATTTTTTAAAAGATTTCTGACATTCTTGAGTCCAATCAAATGGTACATCTTTTATTAGAAGATTACATAATAAACTAGATATGACACTAAAGTCCTTAATAAATTTTTTGTAAAATCTTGCATATCTTAAAAAGGAAAGAACTTCTCTGACTATTTTTTGGGAAGAAAAATGAGCAATTAGTTCAACTTTGACCTTATCAACTTCAATTTCCTTAAAAAATATCACATGACCTAATACCATTCTTGAGGTAACCATGTAATGATATTTTTTCCAGTTTAACACAAATCATTTTTCTTCGCTTCTTTCAAGAACTTTTTCTAAATTATCAAGACAATTTTCAAAAGAATTTCTAAAAACTGTCAGGTCATCCATGAAAACCTCTAAGTAATGCTCAATCATGTCACTAAGAATACTTAGCATGTATCTTTGGAAAGTTGTCAGAGCATTGCAAAGGCCAAAAGACATTTTTTTATATGCAAAAGTGCCAAAGGAGCATGTAAAAGTAGTCTTTTCTTGATCCTCTAATGCAATTGATATTTGATTATACCCTAAATAACCATCAAGAAAACAGTAGTAGGGATGTCATGCTACTCTTTCTAGAATTTGATCAAGAAATGACAAGGAAAAATGATCTTTCCTAGTGGCTGCATTTAATTTTCTAAAATCAATACACATATGTCAACTGGATGAGAATCACGTAAGTATTAATTCACCTTTTTCATTTTCAACCACTATTATTCCATATTTCTTAGGCATAGGACTTACCCACTGACTATCAGAGATAGGGTAGATAATTCTAACATCAGGTAATTTGAGAACTTCAACTCTAACTACCTCTTTCATGTGTGAATTTAATCTTCTTTGAGGTTATTGAAATGTTTTAGCATTATCCTCTAAATATATTCTATGTGTACAAATTAATGGATTAATGCCTTTTATGTCTTTTAATGTTCATGTAATTGCACCTTTATGCCTTTTAAGTATTTCTATCAACATACCTTCTTGTTCTTTCGTAAGGGATGAGGAAATTATCACTGGAAAGCTTTGTTCTTCTCCCAAAATGTGTACTTCAACCCAGCAGGTAATGACTTTAGTTCCAGTGTGGGTACTTCTTCATGGGTATTATCATTCATGAGTTTTAGTTCTTCGAATCTCAGTTTTCATCTTTTGTATTCCATTACCTGTGTATAATCAAGCAAAAAGCATTAGAAATATCATCATCTAATTGTGTACTTGAATCATATGAATTAATTAAACAAATTTCTAATGGGTTAGAAGAACTCCTAGTTTGAAGATGATAATCTATAATGGCCTCAATCCCTTAAACTTCCTCTTTTTCGTCATAGACTTCTTGTGGTTGCTTGCACATGTTAAAAACATTAATCTCCAGTGTCATATGTCTAAATTTTAGCTTCACCACTCCATTTCTGCAATTTATCAAAGCATTAGATGTTGCTAAAATAGGCGACTTAAAATAACAGGAATTGACTTGTAATTATTGACCATAGGTTCAGTTTCCAAGATAACAAAATCAACAGGATATATGAATTTATCAACTTGAACTAACACATCTTTCACTATTCTTTTTGGAATTTTAACTGATTTATCGATAAATAGAAGAGTTACAGAAGTCGATTTTAACTCACCCAGATTGAGTTGCTAATAAATTGAATATGGAAGTAAATTAACACTAGCACCAAGATCAAGTAAAGCTCGTTCAATTTTATGTTCTCTAATAATGCATAAAAATGTAGAACAACAACAGTCTTTATATTTCAACGCATTATTGTTCTTAAGAATGAAGCTTACCTGTTTAGCCAAAAAAAAGCTTTCTTTTTCACATTTAGTTTCCTTTTAATAGTGCATAAGTCCTTCAAAATTTTGGCATAAGAGGGAGCCTGTTTGATAGCATCTAACAAAGGAATATTGACTTTCACTTGTTTAAAAATTTCAGTGTTATGGTTCAATTGACTTGAGTTATTTAATGCTTGAGGATATGGGGGTGAATGCGAGAGTTTGGTCTCCTTTTGGTCAGGTGGCTTATCAACTCCTTCCTTATCCTAAGGAATTAATTCATCATCTTTCTTACAAGGTTCAAGAATTTATTTTTCAACAACATTTTCACTCATAAGAGTTATCACTGACTTAACTTGATCTATTTGTTGACTTTCTGAACTACCCTCATTTAGGCTATATTGACCCTTGGGATTCGGTTGAGGTTGAGAAGAAAATTTTCCTTTCTCGTGAATGGTGAGTGTAGAAGAAAGTTTAGTAAGAGTGTCTTTTATGTCAATCATGGCTTGAGTGTTTTGGTTATTAATGGCCTCTTATTTTTTCATGAATGCATGCAAAGTTCCTTCAAGGTTTTTCCTATATGGTGGGATATAAGGTGCATATCCTTGAGAATTAACCCAGTTGAGCCTGAGGAGGTGGTGATTGCATAAATTGTGTCTGATTATTAGTCCTCCAACTGAAGTTTGGGTGATTTTTTCATCTCGGATTGTATGAATCTGAAAAAGAAAATGTGAATGACTTTTTAAAATTGTTCATTGCATTTACTTTCTCATGCACAACTTCTTTAAAAACAGGAATTTTTGGACATTCATTTGTTGAGTGTCCTAATTCATCACAAATGTCACAAATTTTTTCATTTTGCACAAATTTGATTTTTTTCACCTTTCCTGATTCCATGACTTCAATCTTTCTAGCCAAACTAGCATTCTTTAAAAACAGATTCATTTGTTAAGTGTCCCAATTCATCACAAATGCCACAAATTTTTTCATTTTGCACAGATTTGATTTCTTTCACTTTCCCTGATTCCATGACTTCAATCTTTCTAGCCAAACTAGCAAGCCTATCATTTAGATCTTCTTCTTGACTAATGTGATATTTTTCTTTACTAGCATTTGCAAGGTTAGATCTAATTGAATTTTCAGAAGGATTAGTACAATGCTAAGATTGAGAATTTTCAGCCAAATGGTCTAAATATTTTAAAACTTCTTCAGGTTCTTTATCAAGAAACTCATCATTACACATTGTTTCCACAAATTTTTTAGTTTCAGGTGTTAACCATTCATAAAAAAAGCTTATAGTGCGTCATTTTTCAAAACAATGATGTGAGCAAGAATTTAACAAATTTTTAAAACGTTCTTAACTTTGAAAATATGCTTCATTTGAATTTTGGGAAAAAATTGAATTTGTCTTTTCAAAGCATTAGTTTTCTGTGTTAGAATTTTTTTTTAAAAACTCACTTTGCATTTCTTGCCATGTGCCAATTGATCTTGATTTCAAAGCGTTAAGCCAAGTTTTTACTTTATCTTTTAAAGAAAAAGGAAACAATTTAAGTTTAGCAATTTCTTCAGTGCAATTTTGATCAATGAAAGTAATACATACTTCTTCAAATTCTTTTAGATGTAAATATGGGCTTTCAGATTCTAAACCATGTAAATTAGGAAGTAATGAAATCATATCCGACTTAAATCTAAAATTGTTAGCATTGAGTGGAAAGATAAAACATGATGGACTAAAATTTTGAGATGACTGCAAATATTCACGCATGGTTCGTAACAGTTGATTTTCATGTTCATCATGTAGATTTTCATTTTCAGTCATTATATTTAATGTGTGTGATTATGATTCAAACAAATCAATATATAAAGTACCAAGATTAATTTTAACCAAACGACTAAAATTTGAATCATGATACCAATTAAGTATAAATAAGTGACTTAAAATAGAAAAAAATGTACAAGTAGGTGGTATAATCTTGCCATTAAATATCATAATTAGTAAATTAGTAAGTTAATAAATTAATAAGTTAGAAAGTTAGAAAGTTAATAATTAAGTTAGTAAGTAAGAAAATTAAAAGAGTAGAAAAAAATACTAGATGGTGAAGTTTACTTAAAGAAAGAAGACCTCAATAAATTTGTTCTTTAAATCAGTTCCCCGGCAACAGCGCCAAAAACTTGATGTGAATTATAAGTTACAAACTCAAGTGTAAGTTGTTTCAAGTAATAAATTCTCAAGAATCCGATGTCGATCCACTGGGAATTAATGAAGAAAAATTCTTTGAGTAAAGGAAAAGATTTGTCACAACAATAAAAGTGATAAAAGTTGTTCACAAATGAAAAAAAAAAGATTTGTGTGGGCTTGAAGATCCACTCTTGGTAATAAATTAAAGACAATATTATTTTTTTTATAACTAAATTGAAATCCACACATAACGGAGGTTTCAATCGAAAAATACAACATTCAAAGTTCAATTAAGATTATATATGTAATTATATTATGGTTCCTTTAATTATTCACTAACACCAACACTTGTAAATGAGTTTAAGCATTCATTGTACTAACGTTTTGTTTACAATGAATCAAGATCTCCACTTTACAAGGAGGGTTTCTAAATTGATTGAAAACACAATACAACACTTATAATGACTACTTGATAATACATCATTCAACCACAAGAAAGAAATTAATCTAACCTTAATTTATTACCAAAAGCTTCACCATTTCACCTAAGCAAAATAAAAATTAGTTACTCATAAACAAGAAGAAAGAAGGAGAGAAGAAGAAGGAAATGAACATATATTCTATTTAGAAGAAAAGAAAACTACCACAAGAGAAACAAATAACACAATAGCATGATCTTGATCTCTTAGCCAAGATGCTAATAATAAGTAGCCAATACTCCCTTTTATAAAGCTTGAGGAAAATAAAATGATAATGGAGTTGTTTGATAGTGAGTAGAAAATGCTAAGGGAGTTGTTTGATAATTGTGAATAAGTGAAAAATTATTGAGATGCTTGTCTCCAAAATGATTTGGTGCTAAACTCATGGCTGCCATCAAACTTTGGAAAAGTGGTCTTCATGAAAGTTGTAAACTTTTGTCTTTTATTTCCAATGGTGTTAGTTTTAGCCTAATATCACTCTTACAGCTCAAGATATGACCCAATCTTTGCACACTGTTCAGGCCCAACTACAACTCTTCTGTTCTGACTTTTAGGCCCAATATGACTTACTATACATCAGATCTAACTCTTGTATTCTTATGAAAGTTATAGATCTGGGTCTTAACTTTCCAATGCCACTAATTTGGTGTCAATTGAACTCCTATAGATAAAGAAATGAGCTGATGAGTGTGCAGAGGTCAAGCTGTCAAGATCAACACTCTAGTTCTTGCTTCAACTCTAATTTAAATTATCTAAACATGTGATTTATCTCTTGAAGTCTCATGAAAGTTGTAGAGAATTGTCTTAATTTTCCTACAAGACCAGAATCACATCAACCAGATATTTGCAACTCAAATTATATTCAGTTTACTGAACGCTGCCAAATAGATAAATTAATGTCAATTCAAGCAATAATTCTTTCAATGATCCAATTAAGGTCAATATTATAAAATGTAACAAAATCAACTTAATTAAGCCTAATTGAACATTAAGAAGCCCAATGAAAGGATTATAAAATGAATAAAATATATTGCTATCAATTTGCTTTGGTTTGTACAAATTAAGATTTATGTTTTGCGCTATGCCCTTTTGAGGCTAATATTGTATATATGATCTTTACTTTCTTTCTTGACTCTTTATAATAACGTGTATGATTATTATGAATCTAGAATGTTACTTTTTAAGTTAGAAGTGACGTGACTAATACTCTTTACTGTGATATATTCAGAATATACTAAGGTACTGATATTAGGATGTTACATTGCGACTGTTGCAATGGAGGAGAGAGAGAGAGAGAGAGAGAGAGAGAGAGAGAGAGGAACGACAAAATTGTTACAAATCTAGAGAATGAGAGAAGGGGCGTAGGGGAGACGCTATTTCCCACGAAGGAAAGGCTAGCATAGTGAAACTGGCGGTGAGGAGAATGGAGGAGTGGCATGCGATGGAGAAGATGGGGAGCTCAGATTGCGATTGAGGGAAATAGGTGGGGGAGAAGACGATTTCCTCATTAAAGGATCAAATGTTGCTAGATTTTTTTAAATTATATTTTGAATAGCAACCTAATCATTAGTTGCTACTTTGTTTTTCTATTTTTTTAAATTTTAATGTTCTAGAATTTATTGTTTTATTTTTCTTTAAATGTAGCGACAAAAAAATCCATCATTATTTTTTTTATAATTTTTCTTCTTTAAGCTTTTGTAACTTTTATTTTTTATTTATTTATTTTTCTGTTTTATAAATGTAGCGACCAAAAATTTGGTCTCTACTTTTTCTAAAACTTTATTTTTATTTTTTATTTTAATGAGCCATGATTCACTTTTTTTTTTTAAATTTCATTATAAAGTTAGCGACTAATTTTTCGGTTGCTACTTTCAACTCTTCCATTTTTTTAATTGTTTAATTTAGCGACCGATTACAATTTTTTTCTTAAAATAAACATTGAATTCTATTTTTCTTTTTAAATGTTTTTTAAATTTTCAATTATCAAATATAGTCTTAGTTTCGATTGCTAATTTTTTAAAAATTTAAATTTAAGGTTTGCCATTTAGCGACCGAATTATCTGTCGTTATTGTCAATTTTGTTCTTTTTTATAAAAAAAATTGATCATTAAATCAGTCACTACATAGTTTAGCGACTATTTAGCGACCAATTTTATTTCGGTTGGAATTCTTTTTCCGCTTATTTCATTTCAGTGTCTAAATCAATAACTATCGTGACTGATTATTTTTGGTTGCTAAATCGGTCCTTAAAAATCAATTTTCTAATAGTGTTGGGGGTTTACTCCAATGTTTAAATGTGAAACCGTAATGTATTAAAAAAAATGATATCTCATTCAAAAAATATAAAATCAATGAAGGGTATATTTGGTTTAACTGTGAAAAAAAATATTATTTCAATAATTGATTATATGCATGTTCAATTTTCTTTATAATCAATTATTATAAAATAATTTTTATGTTTGTATATATTAGTTGAAAATCAATTTTAAGATAACATGTTTTGTTTAGATTATTTAAAAAAATTATTTTTATATATTAAATTAAAAAAAGATATGAGGTGATTTATTTAGTTGCATTCAATTTGCTTCAACAATAATGAGTAGAATGGGAGAAGTCTGAAAGCTTCTGAATAATCAATATAAGATCATAGTGCTGAAATAAAAAAAAAAATTTTTTTTATAATAAAATTGCTGTTTACAATGTAAAAATTATAATTTAGAATTATAATCTATTTTAACTATTTTCATCAAACATCTCAAATTAAACTCAAATAAGCTTTTGTCTAAAACAAAAACAAAAACTATTATGGAAAAAATTTAAGCTTTTGCAAACACCCTAGAAAAAGTTAATAGAATTATAGAATATGCATGAAGGGGTTTAGTTGAAATTAACTAATATGGGAACGTGTTGAAGTGGTTAAAACTTCATCTTGAAATGGATACATTTATTTAACAAAAAAAAAAGAAATGAAATAATAATAATAATAATAATAATAATAATAATAATAATAATAATAATAAAATAGTTGTTTGACCTACTAAATAGTTTCTTGTTGGACTAAATTCTAATAATAACCCACTACAATGTTGCCCTTTTACATATATACAAAGCATAGAGGCAGCAAGTATAAAAAAAAAAAATGCATAGAAGAAACAAGAAAGCTCCAATACTGTACACACCTTCCCAGTTCGTTTATGCTTGTCTTATCCCATTTAGTAAACATCATAAGATATGGAAAACGGATTCAAATCACTTGTTATATTTTGACAGTTGGAAAATAATGTTCATATCATCCAAGATTTTAAAATGTGGTTTGCATCACTTGATGTGACTGCAATTTTACGAATACAATCTGTGCCACAACAGTATCAGGTTATAATTACGTTATAGAAGAAAATCAGTAAAACGATAGTAACGTGATAGTGTTGTGACTGAAATGTAATGATGTTGCGATCGCACCAGATCGCAATAGATCGTATTAGACTGAATATTTGTTTTATATGATCATAATTCATATCGCAACAGTAATAATATCCATAATTGTAACTATTGCAATCGCAATCACAATTTAGAACATGATATCATCTATTTAAAATATTGTTAAATGACTGACGCCATTATCCTCCATAATTCCCTGTTCATGTATTCCCTAAAAACAAACCTTTTCACTTTTTCAGTTTTCACCACAACGACCAATTTCAATCTTCACAAATCACAAAAATCATAGTTTTGAGGCAATAATGAAATGAATTAATAAGGTTAGAAATCAGTTTAGTAATTGTCTATGGAGCACCATCACCAACAAGTAGATGGTAAGACCCACCACTGTCGGTGCCCCTGCGCCTTTTTGTCCACCACTGCCTCCCCAACGATTGCAAGCCTGCAACGCCTCCAATCTCGTCTTCTCCACCGCCTTCAACAAGGCCGAGTGCTACGTCGACATCAACCTCACTGCCAAACCTGCCATCGCCATGCCCATGTCGCAGATCAAAGAGATCTGTTTTCTTCGTTGAAAAAATGGTGGCTTTAAGTGGCACTCACAAAGGAATTATGAGAGAATGAAAAATTGATGTTCTGTGACTCTTGCAGGATTGTGGCTGCACAACTAGTATGGCTGCTGAGCTTGGTAAAAGTTTTGAGAGGAGGAATCATTAAGGCAAAGGTACAAAGACGGTGGGAGGAAAAAGATGTTTTCAGTCTGAACCTCGTGAGAAGCTCTTCAACCTGAGATAACGGCGCAGTTCAATATGATAATACGTAGGATGATAACGGTGTTAAGCAAAATTACAATTTTTAAAATAGTTGATGTGGACATTGGTGGCATAGAAAACAACAAGCTTACGGCTCATATAAATGTTTTTTCTCACAAATTCAGATCAATATTAATTTATTTATTATTTTTGTGCGCTTTATCAAATATCTATCTATGATTTTCGTTTGATCAAAAAATTGTATTTTCTTCTTTATTTTTATTAGTCCAAGTCATTTATAAATAACATTCATAAAAAATAATCGTAGAATACAACATTACTCTACTAAAATATTGTCGTAAATTTAATTAATCTTTGTTTATATTAAGGAAAATATTATTTCACACCAATCTAAGTTTGTAAATAGTCACACGAATTTATAATTATGGTGCAATTTAGCAATTTATATTTACATTTTATTTCCTCTTACACAAGTGAGAGTCACATGAATAGATAATTGCAACAAAGTATAACGTTCATGAACTAATTCATGAAAAATAGCAATACTCTTATATTAAACATCACTAATTAACATGAAGTTTATTATTTTTTGGTACAATAATATATCTTTTTCGGATCGTTAAATCTTTGATCATATTATGGCCAAGCTTTTACGATATCCTGCCCAGATGAATACAAAAGCCCACCCAATAGGCCCAACAACTATGGCTCCCGCCTTCAATGAAATGAGGCATTAATAAAATAATTTATGAAAAATATTAATAACAAACTTTTTAAACATTTTTTTAACATTTATTTTATTATTAATTTAAATATAAGTATGATTAATATTTTTTATAATACTTTTTTAAGTATATAAAATAGATTAATAATAAATCAAATGTTTTACATTTATTGTAAACTAAAGTAAAAAAAATAAAAATTATTAAAATAAATAATAAAAAACAAAAATCACATTGCACAAAAATAATAATAATAATAATAATAAAAATCACAAACTCAAGCTCAGACGGGAAGAGGCATAGCATTAGCAGAGAGAGTGCCATAGAACATGGTGGTGAGAGTGAAAGCTCAAGAGCTTCTTCTTCCACTTTCTCCTCTTCCCCTCAACTCTTTCTCAAATCCAAGCCCTAATTTCAATTCCTTCTTCTTCTCCATGCGCACATCTTCATTCACCCTCTTTCACTCCCTCACACTCTCCCTCTCCAATCTCCACCACCGCCACCACTGCCGCCGCCACCTCTCACTCTCACCTCCGTTCCTCACCCATCCCCGTCAACTCCCTCGTTTGTCCGCTTCTTCCGGCCCCGCCGCCTTCAGCGTCGAACAGCTGGTTCGCAACTCTGAAGAAGAAGAGCTGCCGGGTATTGAGGTTTTCAGCTTCGACGAGTCTTCGGCCGCGGCAGCGGACTTGAAGCACCTGTCGAGCCCCGAGATGGAGGTGAAGGAGTTGAGCGAGCTGCCGGAGCAGTGGCGGAGGGCGAGGCTGGCGTGGCTGTGCAAGGAGCTGCCAGCACATAAGGCGGGGACTCTGGTGAGGATACTGAATGCGCAGAAGAAGTGGGTGAGGCAGGAAGACGCCACCTATGTCATCGTGCATTGCTTGCGGATTCGCGAGAACGAGACTGGGTTTAGGGTCAGTATTCCTGTTTCATGTTGTTGTTTTTGTTATTATTATTTGACTGCTTAGGATAATTTTGCTTGATAAGAATCCTAGGCTTCAATTGTGGGATAATTACGGAATAGCCATAAGGAATCTACATTTTATCTTGTATGAGGTGGTTTTAATGGGAATGGAAGAAGGGAAGCCAATGGGAATGAAGTTGTGTAAATTATGTATTGACAATGTCGTTTTAGAAATTCATGAAATTGGCATTTTATTAACAATGTTGCAGTGCTGTGAAAGTTTGATATAGTTCTTTGATCAGTCAATTGTATTTGATTACATTTCATAGAAAAAGGTACAAAGCTTACAAATTATAGATTCAGGGAAAGCTTTTAGTAATATTGGTTAATTATTAGTTGATGTACCTAGATTTGTGAAGCTTCATAATCGAGGCATAATAGCATGGAAATTCATTTTGTTCTTGTTATGGATAATTTAAATTTGGATGAGGAATAGTGAATGGTACAAAGCTTCCCTGTTGCTAGTTACACATATCGTTATCCATCATAGAATTTTTTTACCTTGAAATGTTGTTTCATCAAATCAATCCTTTCTCCATCCTGAGGATTGTTTGTTTATTCGGTGTTTTTTCTACTGCTTGGAATTGGCATTTGGCTGTAATTGTTTATTTGCTTGATTACTTAAGCAACACATTTTACAAAATCTCACCATAAGCTGGAATTTGTTCTCAAATTTAATTACTTTTGTCCTCTCTAAAGGTATACAAGTGGATGATGCAACAAAGTTGGTATCGATTTGATTTTGCTCTTGCTACCAAGCTAGCAGATTACATGGGTAAAGAGCGAAAGTTTTCAAAGTGCCGTGAGGTATTTGATGATATTATCAATCAAGGCCGTGTTCCTAGTGAGTCAACATTCCATATATTAATTGTTGCTTATCTTAGTGCTCCTGTTCAAGGTTGTTTGGATGAAGCATGCAGCATTTACAATCGTATGATTCAGTTGGGTGGTTACCAGCCCCGTCTTAGCTTGCATAATTCCCTCTTCAAAGCCCTTGTAAGCAAACCAGGGATCTCGTCAAAGCATTACCTTAAGCAAGCTGAGTTTATATATCATCATCTGGTTACAACTGGACTTGATGTACATAAAGATATTTATGGGGGCCTAATTTGGCTACATAGCTATCAGGATTCCATAGATAAAGAAAGGATAGAAGAATTAAGGGAAGAGATGCTACATGCTGGAATTGAGGAGTGCAGAGAGGTGCTACTATCCATCTTGAGGGCTTGCGCAAGGGAGGGGGAGGTGGAGGAAGTAGAGAAAACTTGGTTCAAACTTCTCCAGTTTGAAAGCAATCCCCCATCACAGGCTTTTGTGTATAAAATGGAAGTCTACTCAAAGGTTGGCATGCCTATGAAGTCTTTGGAGATATTTAGGGAGATGCAGGAGAAACTAAAGAAAATAAGTGTTGCAGCATATAATAAAATAATAGAGATACTATGCAAAGCACAAGAATTGGAATTTGCAGAATCAATCATGACAGATTTTGTCAAGAGTGGTCTGAAGCCCCTTACACCATCATATGTTTATTTACTAAACATGTATTTCAATTTGGAATTACATGATAAATTGGAAGAGGCATTCTCCCAGTGCCTTGAGAAATGTTGTCCTAATTGTACTATATACAGTATATATTTGGATTCTTTGGTGAAAGTTGGTAATCTTGACAAGGCCGAGGATATCTTTAGCCAAATGAATCGTGATGGGACTATTGGTGTTAATGGTCGATCATGCAACATCATCTTAAGTGGATACCTGTCTTCTGGAAATTACTTAAAGGCAGAGAAGATCTACGACTTTATGTGCCTAAAAAGGTATGAAATTGAAACCCCATCAATGGAAAAGCTTGACTATATCCTAAGCTTGAGCAGGAAAATTGTTAAAAAGCCAATAAGCCTGAATCTAAGCAAAGAGCAGAGGGAAATGTTAATTGGGTTGCTTTTAGGTGGATTACAGATTGATTCTGATGACCAAAGGAAGAATCACATTATCTGTTTTGATTTTGATGGTAATTCTAACAGTCATTATGTCCTGAAGAGTCATATACATCACCAGTTTTATGAGTGGCTGCATCCTTCTTGTAAGCCAAGTGATGACAGTGAGAACGTACCAGATAAGTTTTGTACCATTGCAAGCTCTCATTTTGGCTTTTACGCAGATCAGTTTTGGTCAAAAGGTCAACCTACAATTCCAAAACTAGTCCATAGGTGGTTATCACCACGTGTTCTTGCATACTGGTATATGTATGGGGGCCACCGAAATTCATCTGGGGATATTTTACTGAAGATAAAGGGAAGTCGCGAGGGTGTTGAGAACATTGTAAAAAAGTTTAAAGCCATGTCCATAGATTGTAAAGTCAAGAGGAAAGGGAGGGTATTTTGGATTGGTATTCTGGAAAGCAATTTGACTTGGTTCTGGAAATTGGTTGAACCATATATTTTAGAAGATGTAAAAGATTTTTCTGAAGCAGGTTATCAGACGTTGGGGCAGGATTCAATGGAAACTCAAAACATTAACATCAATAGTGATTCAGACTGATGAAAAGAGGTGCTACTACGTTGATGATCATGGTTTGGAGAAGTTTGTGTTACGTGTTTGCCTAGCTAGATTATGCTTTTACAATTACACCTGAGGCTGGAGCATGTTTGATTTCTGTACTTCCAGTGATTCTTTTGCTGAAGTGGCTGCAATGGTTGCAAAATGAAGGCTTTCTTGAATATTTTGGTAACCATCCTCTGAAATATCCCAGTTGTATGTTTCAAATTTCCAATGCATAGAGAATTAGAGAGTAGGGACTTTACTGTATTATCGGGTTAATCTGTGAAAAGATATTAAAAATACTGTTATTCTACATATTAATTAAGTTAATATTTTCTTTTAACTTGGTTCTAGCAGTGCTTGGGATGTTCGTGATTGTTCTTCTTTTCAGCAGTTTAATTTTTTAAATTGGAACTGTGAATTATCCTCTACTACAAGTGATGACACTTAACCATCTAAAATAAAAGCCGACATCATTTACAGAAAATCTCCAATCTTAGTTATCTCTCTTCTCTAGAGAAAAGTATTTTTACAACGCTAACAAAATTACATAGATAAAAGGTATTGTGATTCAATCATATTTGTGTTGCTGTGCTGATTGATGGCATTGCTGACTTTCTTTAGGATATGAATTATTACATTGTTAAAGGTTCTATAGAACAATATTTTAGTTTTTTCGGTGCAAATGATGCTACAGTGCTACACTAATTGTTGAAATCAAATCAGGTATGAATAATTAATCAGAATACATCTGTAGAATCATTAGAATTCAGACTATAAATTATTTCAGGTGTGACTCAATAAGGATTTCTAATGACTCAGTTATTTAGGACAATATTGAGATGAGGGGGTCCAAGGGGATTGAAAATTTGTTAATGGAAATGTTGAAAGATTTATTGCTCAAGCATTCATCTTATGGCTATACTCAATCTCCATGTGTATGCAGAAGGGAAAATTGAAAAAGAATCTCAAGTTGTCTCTTAAGGAGCCTCTATGTTGTCACATTTTTCTTCTTTTCATGTTCCTTCCAATGCATTAAAGTTTTGCTGGCATTGTAAATTTGTAATGTAAGCAAGGGAGGAACTAGTTGGCATGAGGAAGGAAACATGGCAGAGTCAATAGAGTATATTTTGTTGAATGAATTCTATGGTTCTGAATGGATATGTTGTATACAAACTATTTGTGCTTTTGTGTTAATCTCTCAGATGCGTTCACAAGAATTTATTTTGCATATTAAGACCTGTAGATGCTTCACTGCATTGTGCTTCGTGTGAAGCACTTCTAAATTATATGAACTTACGAAGTCTTGTAATGGGCAGTGGCAGAGCCACGTTCAATTGAGGTGGAGCACAGGCTCCCCTTGACTTTTTTTAAATAATTTTTTTTAATTTTTTTTTAAGTAACTAGTATTGTTAAAAAAAATCTAAAAGACTTTATGTCCCTGAAGAGATAATATTACATCCTCCTTGCTGTTTAAACTTAACAGATTGGCGTGATTGATAGGCAAGATCGCAAGAGTGAAGAACCTCCTTCCCTAATCCCCCTCCTCCTTGACAACAAACAAGTTCTCTTTTTCCTTCATCATAAGTACTCATTACTTCTTCCACTCTCACTCTAGGATTTTTTAGGCGTGGTGTTTCTATTTAAACTTTAAGACAGTGGTGGAGCTTTGGATTTATTGTGTAGTTTATTTTGTTTGTCTCTATTGTTTTTATTTACTTTAGGTAGCATATTTATTTATTTTCTTTTAAGTCTCTATTTTTCCCCCTATGATCTCTTTTGTGGAGTTGACATTTAGAAATCTCTAGTTGTTTGCTTTGTATGCCTTTACTACATCTAATTCTCGGTTTCATGGTTTGGATTTATTGATATTTAGAATTCTAATTTGTGTAATGTAGTTTTGTAGAAAGTTTTAGGTGTTATAATTATAATTATTTCGATAAATTGATGAAATAATATGATGTTAATTATAATTTTTTAATAAGATACGCTGATATGGATACATTTCTTAAAAGGAAAATGATTTCTTAAGATGATGTTCATGATAAATTTATATTATAAATTTTAATAGTTATCAGTGCTCCGTCTAACTTCGAAGGCTATTTGTTTGTGCTTATAAGTACTTTTAATGTGTATTTAAAATTAATTTATTTTAAAAAACATTTCGTCAAACTGTAACACAACTATTTAATGCAAGAAGAGAAAATAGTTAGAAGCTTAAAATGCATTTTGTTTTTGTAATTCCCTTTTTACAAATCTCTTTAATTAATAGAGCCTCACGCAAACTGCATCAAATACAATCCCATGTGGTTATGGATAGCCTGCTAGTTAGCAATTTTAGTATTGGTATTATCGAATCTTCTCATGTTTACCATGCTCATGCATGTTAAACTAGATGACATCTTGGGGGAATTTGTTGATGGTGAGAGTTAAACAAGATTTTTATTAGAAGACCACGAGGTGGTGTGAGACTATCCTCACTTAGGCATGTTGATTAAAAATAATAATTTCAAGTTAATGGATTCTTGGTGGTTATGTGATCTTTGATGTGGTAGCTATTGAGAGTTATGAGAGTTATTTTATGAATAATGAAGAATTATGGTATATCATTAGGGAGAATTATTTCATTGGAGTTATGTAGTTATAAGATGATTTATTTCATGAGTTAAATGAAAATTAATATTGTTAATTAGGGAGAATTATAGAATGTGTAAGGTATCTTTCACTTCTATAAATATTCTATGTACTTTGGAGTTTGGTTAAGAAGAAATAAAAAATTTACAAGAGTCTCTTTTATTATTCTTCTATACTAACAAAGTGGTATCAAGAGCTTGTGAGAAGTGATGGCAAATAATGAAATGGTTTCATTTCAATTTTCTCGTCTTACAAAGGATAACTATGAAGCGTGGTCTCGTCGTATGAAGACATTGCTTGGATCACAAGATGCTTGGGAGATTGTAGAAAGTGGCTACACTAAGCCACAAAACGAGGCCACTTTATCTCAAAATGAGAAGGAAGCATTGGCAAAGTTAAAAAAAATGGACCAACAAGCCTTGTCCCTCATCCATCAAGGTTTGGATGATTTGATGTTCGAGAAAGTGAGCAATGTGTCTACGACGAAAGAAGCTTGGGTAATTTTACAAAAGTCTCTCCAAGGTGCAGACAAGGTGAAGAAGGTGTGTCTTCAAATTTTACGATGTGAGTTTGAAGCTTTGCACATGACGGAATCCGAAACTTTTTCGGATTATAGCTCAAAGTTATTGGCCAATGTTAATCAAATGTAAAGGTATGGTGAAAACATTGAAGACGATCGTGTGAAAGATAAGATCCTTTGCTCTTTGACTCCAAAGTTTGATTATGTAACTTGTGTTTTTGAGAATTCAAATGACTTAGACACCATGACTATTGATGAGTTGTTTGGAGCTATACTAGACGAAGAAGAAAAATTGTTAAAAAAGCAAAATGAGCCTTTGGAGCAAGCCCTCAAAGCCAAGGTTTCATTAAAAGATGATGGAGGAAACAAGAGTCAAAGAGGACGTGGACGTGGACAAGGAAGATGGCATGGTCGTGGCCAAGGTGGAAGAAGAAGAGGCAACCGTGACAATTCCAACAATCAAAAGACAAGCCATCATTCAATTAGGGGCCGTGGAAGATGAGTTACTAGAGGAAGAAGCAATTATCCTAGAACAAATGAGAGGAGGTATGACAAGTCCAATATTGAATGTTTCAATTGTCATAAATTTAGACATTATGCATCAGAATGTCGTTATGGTAATAATAGTGTTGAAGAAAAAGCCAACCTTATTGACAAAGAAGAGGTTGAAGAGCCAAGCTTATTATTAGCACTCAAAGATGATAAAAAAAGATGACAATAGCTCATTGTATCTTGACAATGGTGCAAGCCATCATATGTGTGGCTATAAAGAAAAATTTGTGGAGCTCGATAAGAAGGTGAAGGGTAATGTTTCATTTGGAGACACCTCAAAAGTCCAAATTCAAGGCAAAGGTACCATTTTAATTTCTCTTAAAGATGGTGGTCACAAGTTAGTTACCAATGTTTACTATGTACCTAAATTAAAAAAATAATATTTTGAGTTTGGGACAACTTATTGAGAAGGGATATGAAATTCATATGAAAGATCGTTATCTTTGGCTTAGAGATCATAATGCTAACTTGGTTGCAAAGATGTCTATGAAAAAAAAATAGAATGTTCATGTTGAATCTCAATACAATTGAAGTAAAGTGTTTAAAGGCTAATGTTGAAGATGAAGCATGGTGTTGACATATGCAATTTGGTTACTTGAATTTTGAAGCACTCAAAGCTTTGGGAGAAAAGAAGATGGTGAAAGGGATGCCCTTAATTAATCATCCCAATCAATTTTGTGAAGTATGTCTCCTTGGCAAACATGCAAGAGAAAGTTTTCCAAAGGATGTAACTACAAGAGCAACCAAGCCATTGCAACTTGTTCACACCGATGTGTGTAGCCCAATCAATCCTTCCTCATTTGGTAAACACAAATATTTTTTACTTTTTATTGATGATTATAATAGGAAGACTTGAGTTTATTTTATAAAGCAAAAATTTGAAGTATTTATAGCTTTAAAAATTTCAAAGCTCTTGTATAAAAAGAGAGTGGTTATGTAATCAAGGCTCTAAGATCCGATAGAGGAGACGAATTTACATTTAAAGAATTTAATGAATTTTGTGAAACAAATGGAATTTACCGCCCTCTAACGGTTCCTAGATCACCACAACAAAATAGTGTAGTGGAGAGAAAAAATAGAACTGTTCTTAATATGGCTAGATGTATGTTGAAAGCCAAAAATATGCCTAAGGAATTTTGGGCCTAAGCTGTTTCTTATGTAGTTTATTTGCTCAACCGCTCTCCAACAAAAAATTTGAAGGATCAAACACCACAAGAAGCATGGAGTGAAACCAAACCTAGTGTCAATCATTTGCGGATTTTTGGAAGTGTTGCTTATATTCATGTACCCGACCAAAGAAGATCCAAGCTAGATGATCGAAGTGAGAAGCATGTTTTTATTGGTTACGATCCAAATTCTAAAGGCTACAAGTTGTACAACCCAAGCAATGGCAAGATTGTTGTGAGTCGAGATGTGAAGTTTGATGAAAAAGTCACTTGGAGATGGGAAGCACAAGAAGAAGGAAGTTATGATTTCTTTCCATACTTTGAAGATGAAGAGCAAGAGACCATGATGCTTATCCAAGAAGAGACTCCACCACCATCTCCCATTCATGAAGCATCCTCATCTTCCAAAAAAAATTTTAGTGAAAGGCCAAGAAAAATGAGAAATATTGAAGAATTATATGATGTAATTGAGACTTTTGATTTGTTTTGTCTTCTTGTTGACAGTGAACCTTTAGACTTTGATGAAGCTTTCAAAGACAAAAGGTGGAGACAAGCCATGCAAGAGGAAATTGAAGCCATTGAAAAGAATAACACTTGGGAGTTATCATCTCTTCCCAAGGGTTATGAGGCAATTGGAGTGAAATGGGTGTTCAAGATAAAGAAGAATGCCAAAGGAGATGTAGAGAGATATAAAGCAAGGCTCGTTGTAAAAGGCTACAAGCAAAAGCATGAAGTTGACTATGAAGAAGTGTTTGCACCCGTTGCCCGCATGGAGACAATTTGTTTGATCATTGCTTTGGCGGCTCAAATAAAGTGGAAGATTTATCAACTTGATGTAAAGTCCGCTTTCCTTATGGCTATCTAGAAGAGGAGGTATATGTTGAGCAACCAATTGGCTTTGTGGTAGAAGGGCATGAAGATAAAGTCTTGAGATTGAAGAAGACATTATATGGGTTGAAGCAAGCACTAAGAGCATTGTATAGCTGTATCAACAAGTATTTTCAAGATAATGGCTTTGTTCAATGTGTTCATGAATATGCTCTTTATGTTAAAGCATATGACAATGGAGATATTTTGCTTGTTTGTCTTTATGTTGATGATCTTATTTTCACCGGAACTAATCCTACTTTGTTTGAAGGATTCAAGAAGGCTTTGGCACATGAATTTGATATGACTGATATTGGGCTCATGTCATCCTATTTAGGCCTAGAGGTGAAGCAAAAAGAGGATATAATTTTTATTTCTCAAGAAGCCTATGCAAATGAGATTTTCAATATGTTTGATTATAACTCCATGAACATACCCATGGAATGTGGAGTTAGATTGTCAAAGTTTGATGATGGAATGAAAGAAGATTCCACCATTTTCAAAAGCCTTGTGGGAAGCTTGAGATACTTGACTTCGACAAGACCCGACATTCTTTTTGCGGTTAGAGTAGTGAGTCGCTACATGGAATCACCTACTTCTACCCATATGAAAGTTGCTCAGAGGATTCTTCGTTACCTAAAAGGTACAATTGATTTTGGGTTATTTTATTCATTTTCTAATGATTTCAAGCTTGTAGGATATTGTGATAGTGATTTTGCGGGAGATGTTGATGATAGAAAGAGCACTACTGGTTTTGTATTCTTTATAGGAGATTGTGCTATTTCATGGAGTTCTAAAAAATAATCTATTGTCACGCTTTCAACTTGTGAGTCCGAGTACGTGGCTGCAACTCTTTGCACTTGTCATGCTATATGGCTTAGAAGGTTGTTAAAAGAAATTTATTTTCCACAAGAGGAAGCAACAAAGATTTGTATTGATAACAAGTCCGCACTATCTCTTGCTAAAAATCTGGTGTACCATGATCGAAGCAAGCACATAGACACAAGGTTTCATTTTATTAGAGAATATGTTGAGAACAAGGTGATTGAGCCCAAATATGTGAAGACACAAGATCAAATTGCTGATATTTTTACTAAGCCTCTCAAATTTGAAGAATTTCAAAAATTGCGAGCAAGACTTGGAATAAAGAAGAAGACTTCAAATTAAGGGGGAGTGTTGATTAAAAATAATAATTTGAAGTTAATGGATTTTTAGTGGCTATGTGACCTTTGATGTGGTAGCTATTGAGAGTTATGAGAGTTATTCTATGAATAATGAAGAATTATGGTGTATCATTAAGGAGAATTATTTCATTGGAGTTATGTAGTTATAAGATGGATTATTTCATGAGTTAAATGAAAATTAATTGTTAATTAGGGAGAGTTATAGAATGTGTAAGGTATCTTTCACTTCTATAAATATTCTATGTACTTTGGAGTTTGGTTAAGAAGAAATAAAAAATTTACAAGAGTCTCTTCTATTATTCTTCTACACTAACAAGGCATGTGCTCTTCTAAAAAATATTAGGATTCTTCTTGTTTTGGGAGTCTTATGATGTTAGTAGTCTTATTGATAGGGACTTGTATTAGTTGTACTAAACTTGTATGTGACCTAGATTATTAGCATAAAAAGAAGTTTTAGTGGTTTGTAACACCCGTGAAAAATATGATAGACTTGTATATAATTATAGAGGTAGCCTAATACCTGTTTGTTATGTCTGTTAAATTTTGTGATCTCTGAGCACATTTAGTCACTTTGCTGTAACACTATACAAGATTTTGTTTTAATTTTCTAACAACTTTTAATTGTATCTGTAGTCTTATATAGTAGTCATTTGAGATTTTGTATTATTATATGCATATATCCTTTCACATTTTTGGTTATTTTTAGAATATTAGGATTCTTCTTGTTTTGGGAGTCTTATGATGTTAGTAGTCTTATTGATAGGGACTTGTATTAGTTGTACTAAACTTGTATGTGACCTAGATTATTAGTATAAAAAGAAGTTTTAGTGGTTTGTAACACCCGTGAAAAATATGATAGACTTGTATATAATTACAGAGGTAGCCTAATACCTATTTGTTATGTCTGTTAAATTTTGTGATCTTCTGAGCACATTTAGTTACTTTGCTGTAACACTATATGTGAAAAATATTTGTTATTAGCTCCAAGTTTGGCTTAAACTACTTAGTTTATGGAAATAAATGTGGAGAATTTGTTTCTAGGGTACAAAAGTGTGGAAGAAGACGTGGTTAAAGTTTAAGGTTAATCAGAGTTAGTTTGATATTTTTAAGCATACTGAGTGTGTGTTTTAATGCTGGATTGACTACTAGCAGATATGAAAAAGTATGGAAAAGGTGGAACAAGATTTTTGATGAATTTTAGGATTTATCTGAATCTTCTTAGAAGTTAGGAAACTAGATTTGGTGAAATCTAAGTGTTCTTAACAGAGCGGGAGTTTTAGTACCTTGGTATGAGAAGCCAAATTTGACTTTTCTTTATAAGTATCACATGACAAAGAAAGAAAACAGAAGAAAGAAAAGAGAAAAGAGACAAAGGAAAGGGAGAAGGAGGAGCTACGTAGAAGAGAAAGAGGAGGAGAAGAAGAGTGAAATCAATAGGCAAGCAAGGATTGGAGGATCATCTTCAAGACCTTGAGGTAGGGGGACTTTGCTTTTGACTATTTAATTCCATTTTCTCCATCTTGTTCATGTGATGACTTGGTGTGAGTAATGGGGTTTTAGTGTGATGTTCTTGGTTGTTTTTGGCTTGATTCATGTTGTAAAACTTGAATATGACCTGTTTATGTTTTGTTGAATGCATGGAAAGGAATCTTTCACCCCTTGAACCCCATTTATTCTTGCTTGAGTTAAGAGTTGGGATTTTTCGTGTTTTAGGGTTTTAATGGTTCTTTGATCCATGTGAGTGATTTAAAAGTTGTATGAGAGTTACAACATGTTTGTAGACTTTGTTTGGAGTTGGAAAACACTTGGAAACATATTTTGGGGGTTAAAATATGGTTTTAAAAGCTAATGGTGTTGGTTGTGGCTTCTTAATACTCAAGAAGGGGGGTTGAATTGAGTATGATAACTTTTTGAAGCTTTTCCTCCTTTTTGTAAAAACTGATTCTTTTCTTTAACTATGAAAAAGATTTTGTCAACCAACAAACCAAAATGTATTTTTGCAAGATGTATTTCTATCAAGTCTTGAAACTTATAAATATTAACAATAAGGTTGATTTCAGATATGAACAAGATCATAAACTAATTAAATCATGCAAGCATCCCTAACATATTGCTTAATTCATACATTAAAAAAATAAAGCAAATAAAGAGTTAAGGGATAGAGAAAATTACAAACCGAGTTTTATCCTGATTCAGCTACCTCCTCTGGTAACCTATATCCAGTCCCCACATGATTATGAGTTTCGTCCACTATTAAAAATCAATTTACAAGATTCTTTACACAAGCTTCACTTCTAGGTTCCTTCTACCCAAATGACAGCTTTTCCAGTCAAAGCAATCTTGCAATTCCCACAAGAGTTCCTTCTACTCTTGCACAACACCAAGAGTCCCTTCTACTCTTGATTTACTCAGCGAGAGAACCTCCTCTCTTATCTCTCTTTTATAATATGAAAAGATTGAATTAGATTTTAAGAAATCAGATATTACAATTTAAAGTTCTACAGAAAAATACTCAGTGTTTCAATGAAAAGCTCTCTCAGTATTTGTGTGTTTGATCTCAAGTTTTGAATGAGTTGTTGTTGAGAAAGTGTTTGCCAATGTCCTTATATAGGTACATTTTAAAATAGATTCGTTGGACACACTTTACAAGTCAGTTAAGATCAAAACAAACTTAAAAAAAAATCTATTATCAGTCAATTGATTAGTACACAGATGTATTACATAAAATTTCACTTCTTACAACGTGTGTACATCGATTTCCTAATCGATTGTGTTCTTAGATGTTCTTGATCTTGAGTGATACACACATGAGTACATCGATGTTGTTCTTGAGAAACACTTGCAATTTCAGCCCAGAAGTTCATACATCGATTACCTAATTGATTGTATGGCTATTTCAAAAAGTCCTTGCTTCTGTTTTGGCTTATGCATCAATGTACCAATCGATGTACAGATGCAAAAGTGCATACTGACCAAGTACGTCTAGAATCAATCGATGTATACATAGATGTATAACACTTATACATAGATGTACACTGAGATTTTAATTAAAAGTTAGTTAATTAACTGAAAGTACATCGATGTACACATAGATGTAGAGACTTATTAATTAACCTTTTTCATTCTTAGTCCATTTTTACTTTTGAAAACCATTTTTACTTATTTTAGAGAGCTTAATCAAAGAGTTATACTAAGTCTTTTCTTTACAAAAAGGTTCCTAATGATCTTCCTTGAATTCCTTCTTCATGATGCTCCTTCTTCAAGTTTTCCTTCATGATCCTTGCATTGAAATGCTTTGCTCTATGATCCTTTGCATCCACTTTTTTTACTCCATTAAATCTCATTGAAAAAATAAAGCTTGGCAAGTAATTAGTGAATCAAAGTAATAATCATGTTAAGTTTAGTCATTAATCAAAATATACTAGGGTCATTTATCTACAAACTCCCCCCTTTTGATTGATGACAAACTTACCATACATAACATGTTTAACATTCAATATATCTTAGGAAGTAATTAGAAATATTAGAGTAATAAAATGCAGCAGTTGTTTACCATTTACTCCCCCTGTCTAATTGACAGTTCTTATCATTTGAACATGTATAGGATCATTGCATCATTATTGTAGATCATTAGCTCAAGCTATTTTATTTAGTATGGTACCCATTCTCCCCCTTTGTCATTATCAAAAAGAACATGTGTGGGAGATTCAAAGTATAAAAGTATGTAAAACAAGGTACATATTATAAATTCAACCATTCATTGATATCAAAGATTCATTGATATCAAAGATTCATTTATTCATATCAGCATAATCAAAACAAGTTATACAGTCATTTATATTCATCATTGTTCAAAAAAAGATTGAAATTAAAAACAGTAGAACAAACATCAAAAATAGCATGTTAACATCATTATAGACACACTTAAGACACCCTAAGATCTAAACATCTTCATTGGTCCTTGGTTCTTCAGTGTGTTGTGAAGCTTGGGCTGCTTGTTCTTCAGGATTATCTTCTTCTTCAGGTGCAGCAGCAGCAGCTTCTCTAGCTATGTTCACAACATCTTCAGAAGTGGGATGAACTTCTGGAGGTGCAGTGATGGAAATGCCTAGATTTTGATGCAAAGTGGCCATTTGGCCTTCCAATGTGTTGAGTCTGATATTCAGATAATCAATAGACTGTTTCAACATTAAATAATTTTTTTCTCCTTTACACACGTGTTAATCGATGTACTTAGCATCAGGATTTGAATTTTAAACCAGGTACATCGATGTATTAATTGATGTATAAGCTAAGTTAGAGAGTACTAAGTTCTGAAAACTTGAACTCAATCGATGTGTGAATCGATGTATAAGCAATGTCAGAGACTCCAACAATTGCATCATACACCCAATCGATGTACAAATCAATGTATAGGGTAAGTCAGTAAGTCCTAAATTTTAGAACTATCACTTAATCGATGTTACAATCGATGTATACACAGGGTCAGTTTTTTTTAATCCATTAATAATCGATGTATCAATCGATGCATAGGCACTTATAGTGAGTAGTGCATCTGAGATCAGTGATTCAATCGATGTGCTAATCGATTTATAGCAGACCAAATTAGAATTCTCAAGTTTTCATAGCAGATTAATTAATGTGTCAATCGATGTACATGATATCCTGTACCTATTTGATCAAAATAATCAATTGTTTAATCGATGTATAATGACTTCCACAGAGTCATGTTTTCTGATATATAATCGATGTGAGGGCACTTAAAACGGATTTCTAAGTTTGTACATAGATTACCTAATCTGTGTACCAGCTTTTAGATTAGGGATTTTGCCTAGACAAATCGATTATTTAAGCGATGTACAAACATCAAACATCCAATTATCATACATTCGACATTCAAAACATCAAGCATAGGTAGGATCAATTATTCTTAATTCTCTTCTTATGTAGAAAAAGCTTTCTTTAGCCAATGGTTTAGTAAAAATATTAGCTAATTGCTTAGATGTATCAACATATTTAATGATTATATCTCCACTTTGAATGTGATCCCTTATGAAATGATGTCTTATCTCAATGTGTTTAGTTCTTGAATGCATTATAAAATTCTTAGTGAGATTTATAGCACTAGTATAATCACATTTGATTGTAACTTTCTTTAAGAGAACACCATAGTCAATAACTTGTTGTTTCATCCAAAGAATTTGTGCACAATAACTTCCTGCTACAACATATTCTACTTCAGCAGTTAATAAATCCACACTTGTTTGTTTCTTACTAAACAAGAAACTAATGAGTTTCCTAGAAGGTGACAAGTTCCACTAGTACTTTTCCTATCTAACTTGTATCCAGCAAAGTCAGAATCAGAATATCCTACTAAGTTACATGTTGATCCTTTAGCATACCATAATCTCATTTCTTTAGTTCCTAATAAGTATTTCATGATTCTTTTTAAAGTAGTTAAGTGTGATTCCTTAGGATTAGATTGGTATCTAGCACACATACAAACACTGAACATTATATCAGGTTTACTTGTAGTTAGATAGAGTAAGGAACTAATTATACCTCTGTACTTGGAAACATCTACTGATTTACTTTTCTCATCTTTGTCCAAGTAGTATGATGGATTCATTAGAGTAGCCATTTCCTTTGCATTCTCCATTCCAAACTTCTTCAATAGTTCTTTGCAGTACTTAGTTTGGCTTATGAAAGTCCCATCATCACATTGTTTAATTTGTAGTCCAAGGAAGAATGTAAGCTCTCCCATCATAGACATTTCAAACTCTTTTTGCATTAGTTTGGAAAATTTCTTACACAAAGATTCATTAGTAGCACCAAATATAATATCATCAACATAAATTTGAACAAGTAGTATGTTTAGTGCTTTTCTTTTAGTGAATAGTATTGTGTCAACTTTTCCTCTTATAAATCCCTTTTGAAGTAAGAAATTACTTAGCCTTTCATACCAAGCTCTTGGAGCTTGTTTAAGTCCATACAAGGCTTTAGTGAGTTTATACACATGATTAGGAAATTCATTTATTTCAAATCTAGGGGGTTGACCAACATACACTTCTTCTTATATATATCCATTTAGGAATGCACTCTTAACATTCATTTGATACAATTTAAAATCCATGATACATGTATATGCTAACAACAATTTAATAACTTCTAATCTAGCCACAGATGCATATGTCTCATCATAATCAATTCCTTCTTCTTGATTATAGCATTTGGCTACTAATCTAGCTTTATTCCTTACTATGATACCATTTTCATCAAGCTTATTCCTAAACACCTATTTTGTACCAATTATTTGTTTATCCTCGGGTTTTGGAACAAGTTCCCAAACTTTATTTTTTTCAAACTGATTAAGTTCTTCTTGCATTGCCATAGTCCAGTTTTCATCAATAATTACTTCATCTATAGTTTTAGGTTTAACTTGTGATATAGAAGCCATATTATTGCATGCATTTCTTAAGGAATGTCTAGTGGTTACCCCTTTGGATATTTCACTAATTATGTTGTCCAAAGGGTGATTTCTTGCAGTTTTCCATTCTTTAGGTAGATCTTCATGTTAAACCTCTCCTGGAATTTCCACTACTTCATCCACTACTTCATCCACTTTGGCATTGTCCTGTTTTTCCTCAAGTTGAATCTCTTCTAAAGTTTCTGCAACATCATCAACAAATTCCTTTCCCAACCTTTTGAGGTTAGTTTCATCAAATATAACATGTACAGATTCTTCAATTGTTTGTGTTCTTTTATTAAAGATTCTAAAAGCTTTACTAGATGATGAATAGCCTAGAAAGATTCCTTCATCAGCTTTAGGATCAAACTTTCCTAGATTGTCCTTTCCATTATTTAGTACAAAACATTTACAACCAAAGACATGAAAATGTAAAACATTTGGTTTTCTACCTTTATAGAGTTCATATGGAGTCTTTTTCAAAATTGGTCTTATCAAGACTCTATTCATTAAATAGCAAGTTGTGTTTACAGCATCTGCCTAAAAATATTTTGGCATGTTTGAGTCAATCAACATAGTTCTTGCTATTTCTTCTAAAGATCTGTTTTTCTCTTTCCACAATTCCATTTTGTTGTGGAGTTCTTAGAGCAGAGAAATTATGTTGAATTCCCAACTCTTCACAGAAATTATCAAATTCTTCATTTTAAAATTCTCCACCATGATCACTCCTTATAGAAGTTATTTTCATGCCTTTTTCATTTTGTACTAACTTAGCTATTTTCTTAAAGGCTGTAAAAGTTTCATTCTTATGTATTAAGAAGAAAGTCCATGTAAATCTAAAGTAATCATCAACTATAACTAATGCATACAAATTTCCTCTAAAACTTTTGGTCCTAGAGGGTCCAAATAAGTCCATGTGCAGTAGTTGTAAAGGTCTTTTAGTTGAAACTATATTCTTAGTCTTAAAAGATACTTTAATTTGCTTGCCCTTTTGGCATGCATCACATAAATCATTTTTTGAGAACTTGATTTTAGGAAGTCCAATTACTAATTCTTTAGAAATGAGTTTGTTTAGATGATCCATATGAATATGTCCTATTCTTCTATGACATAGCTAATTCTCCTCTTGCTTAGATATTAAACAACATACATCACTGGCAGAAATACTCTCTAAATCTATCATGT
Organism: Ormosia semicastrata; assembly: GCA_029884595.1. NCBI lineage: Eukaryota > Viridiplantae > Streptophyta > Magnoliopsida > Fabales > Fabaceae > Ormosia > Ormosia semicastrata. Next base: position 45,926,619 of record JAQQTO010000053.1, on the reverse strand, counting down.
ATATGTTATTCAATCGATTACCTATCAGCTTTGCATTACTATCATACTTGTTTTCTATAATGCAACTACTAGAGTTAAAGAATACCTTATAACCTTTATCACATAGTTGGCTAATGCTTAGTAAATTGTGCTTGAGCCCTTCCACATATAGTACACCTTCTATCTTGGTAGTTGTGCTTCTTCCAATTGTTCCAACTTCTAAGATCCTTCCTTTGTTGTTATCACCATAGGTGACACTTCCACTTTGTTTGGGAGTGAAGGATGAGAACCTTGTGATATCTCCAGTCATATGTTTGGAGCAACCACTATCAAGATACCAATTTGAACTTTTGGCTCTCAAACACACCTACAAAACAATTTTTAAGCATTTGTCTTAGGTACCCAAATTTTGTTGGGTCCTTTGGTGTTAGTCATAACATATGTTCCCTTGGGAACCCAAATTTGTTTAACACTAATCCTTGAAGGATTTCTAAAATAGCATGTAGAAGCTGTGTAACGCCCCTTTTTGGAAAGAAAACGTCACATTGTCAATTACAATGCGGAAATAAATTATATAAGTTAAGACCCGGTTCCTCTTAATTATATATATATGTTTACTTGATGATAGTTAGGTAATTAAGTTGGCGAGTATATATATATTTTTTGATATAATAATCATAATTAATAACAACGGGGACGAAACATACATGGAAATAAAGAACAAAAGTGGAAGTAAAGCGTACATTGGAATTAACATTGCATATATATATTTATCAACCTGTTTAGTTACAAAGCCTGGTATATCAAAAAGCAAAACTATACTTGCCCCCAAAGGATTATACATACACATCCCCATGGTATCAGAATATATAGCCCACTACAGTCAAAACATCAGGCCCCCAAAATAAAATACTGGTAGCCCTCAGTAGCTACAAGTAATGTCAGTCCCTCGAGTGAGGAGGAATCGTGTCAGGATCCTCCGCGAGGTCGTCCTCAGGGACCTCCTCAGGGTCTTCCTCATCAGAGGAAACCACCATAGGAACCACAGAGTTACGGGACGGGGCCCGAGCTGTGTAAACAAAAGTATCCTCTTGTGGGGTGTAGTGGTGATCATCCCACATCTCTCGGATGGGCAAGTAGAATTCCAGACACACTCTGATGCTGCTCGTGAAGATGGGCGAGTCATGACGCCTCTAAGCTAGTGAGATCGATACCTCACCCTCGTAGATGAACCGCTCGGAGTTCAGGTTAATGTACCAACAGTCTGGCCCTCCGAGGAAAGTAAGACGTACATAACCCAAAAATCCACTCGGGTGCGCCGCCATGATCCGACACTAGGCACTAATCTCGATCTGGCCAAAAGCTAGGGAAATCGGGAGTTTCGCCCTCTTTGCCGTCGTCTTCGATAGAACACAATATACAGATGGGAAATAATAGAAATATAGGGAAGAGGTAAGACATCCTATCATCATTACCAATTATAGCATCAAAAAACAAAAACGGAGCAATGCACCCACAAAGCATTTCCAATGATAATCATAAGTATTAGATAGCGGAAATAAACAAATAAGCAGTTCCAGGCAGTCATATATATAACAGTAAGATAACAATTCCAAATTATAATAACAATAAATGCCAGATAATGCGTGGACTCACTGTGCACATGCATACAATAGTAAAAATCCTACTCCATGAAGCTAGACACAAAATAGTCGGAGAGAATGATCAGGGAGACGTGCCAGTATCTCGTCAGCCATAAAAACAAGTGCTTTCCAGAAAATAATCAATCATTTTGCACAACAAAGTTTTATACAGCGGCATTCCCACAAGATCTCGATATGGGACTGTGTCCAGTCAGGATCATCGGTGCGTTTACAACGGTTTGTCTCACAGTCCAGAGGGGCTACCACTGCCCTCTGTGAGATGCCCGCGCCCCGACGCCCTCAAGGTCAACTACAGGACCACACATGTCTATTCGCACCTGCACTAAGGTGTGATCATCTCCTAGGCAACTCGGCCTTAACAAAGTCCAACGGATGTTCTCTTTCTTTTTGTTCAATGCATGACTCAATCATGCTTCTCATGATAAACTAGGTCAATCATACTTCAAATGCATGTCATATCATTTAACAACAAGGTTTGATCCCATTTACGGATCCACATCAAGCCAATAGCACATTTTAAGGATAACCATAATCCCATTTATAGCCACGATAAAAGTCTACCATTAGGTTCATTATGTTCCTCATGACCTCACCCATACTCATGTTCTTCCTTTATTCAAAATTCTCACAAGTGGTAAGGCATGCTCATGTTCCTTGTTTTTCCCTCTTTATGAATCCCTAATTAGTTTCTGATCCTCCAATCATTTACAATTAATATGTTTATATTAGTCCAAAAGCCTTGAGTCCAGGAAGATACACGGCCAGAATCACCAGCAAAACCATTCATTTGATCGCTAGGTGTTGGGTGATAAATTATAATTTTGAATTCGATGGAGACAATGTATCTAGTATAAAATTGAGGCTGCCTTCCGATGAAAAATAACATGGCAAAATGATGAAAGATGGGAGAACATTATTTCACAAGAATGGCAAAAAAATCAATTTCTGTCGAATGAAGATTCTATCGAATGGGGATCAAAAACTGTCGAATATACCAGAAGGCCAGTAGAAATCCTAGTTCGACGGATTTGGCATTGGAGAAGTTTCTCTCCTAAATAGTCAGAAACTCTACTCGATGGATATGTCACTCGACGAATATTGACATTCAAACTCGACGGATTTGGCATTGGAGAAGTTTCTCTCCCAAATGGTCAGAAACTCTACTCGACGAATTTGGCATTGGAGAAGTTTCTCTCCCAAGTGGTCAGAAACTCTACTCGACGGATATGTCACTCGACGAATATTGACATTCAAACTTGACGGATTTGACATTGGCGAAGTTTCTCTCTTAAATGGTCAGAAACTCTACTCGACGGATATGTCACTCGACGAATATTGACATTCAAACTCGACGGATTTGGCATTGGAGAAGTTTATCTCCCAAATGGTCAGAAACTCTACTCGACGGATATGTCACTCGATGAATATTGACATTCAAACTCGACGGATTTGGCATTGGAGAAGTTTCTCTCCCAAGTGGTCAGAAACTCTATTCGATGGATTTGGTCAGAAGTCTAAACTCGACGGATTTTGACATTCTGCTAAATGGTCAGAAGTTCAAATTATTACAAGTGTTCACCAAAAATCCCCAAACTTTTGGGCTCAAAACCGTGGCCATCCGAGAACCAATCCGACGTCATCTCCTTCCATGTTATACATTCCAACCCATTCAGATACATTAATATATACAAAAATAATCTAATAGCACGAACACCTTAAAAACAACATGCAAACAGAGGATGACCCTCAATAGAGTTCCCTCACTAACAATCACAGGAAACGTTCCTGAATGCTAATAGAGGTTGAGGAGGAGTGTCTTCCTCTTACCTGAGAGAAGCACAAAGAAATGATGCTCCTTTTTGCTTTAGAAATTTCGTTCTTTACTTCCTAAAAGCCCTAGAACATTCAAACTTACAAAATCAAAACCAAATATTGAAATGGATACCCATGGTCACCAAAATGATCGTGGGTCACGAAAATGAGAAGAGAGGAAGAAAAAGCCATGAGCTTTTACCTTAAAGCTCCAACCTTTAAGCTTCAAAGGTGGAAGAGGATGAAGATAGAGAGAGTGGTGAACTCCTGAAGATGACTTCCTCAAAGATAGTGGTCCTCCAAACACAAAGTGGGTGCAAGGAATGTGACAACTTGAAGATAAAATGGAGGTGTGGGTGGTAAGGGTGTTGCTGCTGTGGAGTGAAAAGAGAAGGGAGAAAGAGAGCAGACGTGAGGGAGGGAAAATGAGAGAAATGAAAATGAAATATGCCCCCTTAGTCAACCGTGCAGCACCAAAAAGGGAGGAGAAAGTGGTTGGAGGAAGCTTCCTAGAAGCTTCCCTGAAAGCTTCCTTGAGAAGCTTCGTGCGCTTCTCGATAAAGTACATAGTAAGCTTGTCTCCTTAATTAAATACATCCGACAAATGATTAATTATATTGTTAGAATTATTTTTTTAGTGAATAAAAGTTACAATTGATGAAAATAATATTTTATTATTCATCAGATAATTTTATGATACCGTAATTTTATCTAGCAGATAAAACCTCAAAAAATGCAAACCTCGCAAACTGTGCCCGGCTTCGGGTTTAGTAAGTTCTCCCGTCGACACGTTGACAGTTCAAGGTTTACCGGCCTCAGGGAAAACATTTTGTTATCCCGGCTCCGCACAGTGTGCACGCAAAACGAAGAATATATTAAAATATTCATCATTTCTAGAAAAATCCACAAAAATTCTTAAAAATCATAAATATTATAAAATGATTATTTATAATGAAGTAAAGAATTTTTGGAATGTTAAAACACTCCCCTTCTAAAAAGGAATTTCGTCCTCGAAATTTGCATACCTTAGAATAACTGTGGGTGTTGCTCCTTCATCTTGTCTTCCAGCTCCCAAGTTGCATCTCCAGTCACCTCGTTCCAGATTACCTTCACCAATGCGATCTCCTTGCCTCTTAATTGCTTTATCCTTCTATCCTCGATTCTTACAGGAGGTGCCACATAAGTTAAGTTTTCTTTTAATTGCACTGTATCCGGTGCTATGACATGACTTGGGTCAGGAAGGTATTTTCGAAGTTGTGACACATGGAAAACATTATGAATGTTTGAAAGGAAAGGAGGTAAGGCTATTTGGTAGGCTACAGGACCTACTCGGTGAATGATTTGGTATGGTCCAAGGAATTTGGGAGTGAGTTTTCTAGATTTTAGGGCTCGGCCTACCCCAGTCGTAGGTGTGACTTTCAGGAATACATGCTCGCCTTCCTCAAACTCAAGAGGCTTTCTCCTTTGGTCTGCATAACTCTTTTGCCGACTCTGAGCCGTCCTCATCTTTTCCTGAATCATCTTAACCTTCTCAATTGTCTGCTGTATAATCTTTGGTCCAATAGTAAGGCGCTCGCCGTCTTGGTACCAACACAGGGGTGTCCGACACCGTCGTCCATACAGAGCTTCATAGGGTGCCATCCCTATGCTCGAATGATAAGTATTGTTGTAGGTGAATTCTATCAATGGTAGAACGTCATCCCAACTTCCAGTCTGATCTATGGTACAAGCTCTAAGCAAATCTTCCAAAGATTGGATCGTCCTCTCTGATTGACCGTCGGTCTGCGGGTGATAAGCAGAACTCAGACGTAACTTTGTCCCTAATGCTTCTTGTAGACTCTGCCAGAAATTTGAAGTAAATCTCTGATCTCTATCCGAAACAATACTCGTAGGCACACCGTGCAGTCTGACAATTTCTCCAATATAGATATGAGTTAGTCTCTCCAGTTTGTATCTTATGTCGATTGGGAGAAAATGTGCTGATTTCGTGAGTCGGTCCACAATTACCCAAATCGAATCATGACCTTTTCTTGTTCTTGGCAATCCGACTACAAAATCCATGGTAATACTGTCCCACTTCCATTTAGGAATAGACAACGGTTTCAACAATCTCGCTAGTCTCTGATGTTCCACTTTAGCTTTTTGACAAACTAGACACGTCGATACGCGTCTAGTGACGTCACTCTTCATTCCATGCCACCAGAACAACTTCTTCAAGTCTTGATACATTTTTGTTATACCCGGATGCATACTCAGTTGGCTTGTATGAGCATAGTTGATGATATATTCTCTAAGTTCTTGGTCATGGGGAATACAAACTCTCCCACGGAATCTCAGAATTCCATCTGTTCCTTCCGTAAATGCTGTTTCATTACCTTGCTTCATCAGTTCCCTCACTTCTTACAAAAACTCGTCAATCTTCTGCTTTTCCCTTATGTCATCCATCAGCTCACTTGTGATGGTAACCATATTCATGCAAATCTTCCCTGGTTCCGACTCCACAAAAGACCACACATCTCTAAACTGCTCTAGCATATCCTTTTCCTTGATCATCAGGGTAGAGACACTGATCATCTTTCTACTTAGAGCGTCTGCCACAACATTTGCCTTGCCAGGGTGATACAGAAGTTGGAAATCATAATCCTTCAGGAACTCTAACCACCTTCGCTGCCTCATGTTCAACTCCTTCTGATCATACAAATACTTCAGACTTTTGTGATCACTGAAAATGTTGAACGTTGCTCCGTAGAGAAAATGTCTTTATATCTTTAGAGCAAAAACCACAGCTGCTAACTCCAAGTCGTGCGTTGGGTAGTTCTTCTCGTGCACTCGCAACTGCCTTGAAGCATAAGCCACTACCCTTCCATGCTGCATAAGTACGGATCCCAGTCCTTGGTAAAAAGTATCACAGTATACTTCAAACTGCTCATTCGGATAAGGTAGCACTAACACTGGTGAGGTAGTCAGTCGATTCTTCAACTCTTGGAAATCCTGCTCACAGCTGTCGGTCCACTCAAAAGCTTGGTTTTTCCTTGTGAGCTGTGTAAGTGGTCCAGCAATCTTGGAGAATCCTTCAATGAACCTCCGGTAATATCCTGCTAAACCCACGAAGCTTCGGATCTCCGTCACTAACGTTGGCCTTTCCCACTGCAGCACTGCCTCCACCTTTGACGAATCCACTACAATCCCATCCTTTGAGATCACGTGACCCAGAAAGTTAACTTCTTCCAGCCAGAACTCACATTTCGACAGTTTGGCATACAATTCCTTTTCCTTCAGAATCCGAAGAACTATACTAAGGTGTTCAGCATGGTCCTCCTAATTTTGAGAGTATACTAGAATGTCATCAATGAATACCACGACGAATCTGTCCAAGTAAGGACGAAAGATTCAGTTCATGTAGTTCATAAAGATAGCTGGTGCATTCGTCATGCCAAACGGCATCACAAGGTATTCGTAATGACCGTATCGGGTACGAAAAGCAGTCTTGGGTACATCCTCCGTCTTTACTCGTATATGATGATACCCAGATCGTAGATCGATCTTCGAAAACACCGCTGCTCCCTTCAGTTGGTCCATTAAATCGTCAATTCTCGGGAGTGGATATTTGTTCTTGATCCTTACTTTGTTCAGCTGCCGATAGTCCACACATAATCTTGATGTGCCATCCTTCTTGCGAACTAACAGCACTGGTGCTCCCCACGGTGACACACTTGGTCTAACAAATTGCTTTTCCAAAAGCTCTTCTAGCTATTTCTTGAGCTCAGCTAACTCTGTCGGTGCCATCCTATAAGGTGCTATAGACACGGGACCAACTCCCGGTACTAGGTCGATAGCAAACTCTATCTCTCGAGCCGGTGGTAAACCAGGTATATCCCCAGGTAAGACTTCGGGAAACTCATTCACCACTGGAATTATGTTCACATCAACCTTGCTCTCGACTTTCAAAGAAGACAGTAGCATGTATCCGTGAAGCCCTTCTTTCAAGAGAACTTGAACTCGGTTGGCCGTCAGAAATCTAGAATTCTCATCTATGGGAAAAACTATGGTCTTTCTGGAACATTCTAACAAAACATGGTTGGAAGACAACCAATCCATCCCTAAGATAATATCTAGTTGGGAAAGGGGTAAACAGATCAGATCGACCGAAAAGGTTCGACCTTCAACATCCAATGGACAGTTTAGACAGACTTTGGTAGTAACTACCGGTTTATCAGTGGGGGTAGAAACAGTTAAGTCAAAAGGTAAAGATGACACAGGTAGACCCAGTCTTTGCACACAGTCATATGATATGAAAGAATGGGTTGCCCTAGAGTCATATAGTACAGTTAAAAGATTACCTTCTATGGTGCATTCCCCTTGTATCAAATCTTCGGATTCGGAGGCTTCAGCTCCACTCATAGTGTAAACTCGTCCTCCAGCTTGTGGTTTCTTGGCTTTTGTAGCATTCATTGAAGGTTCAACCTTCGCTTGATTGCAGTCTCTGTAGATATGTCCAGGCTTTCCACATCGGAAACAGATAATCCCTTTGATAGAACAATCCCTTGTTAGATGATCCTTCCCGCACTTCCGGCATTTGGAAGGGTACACCACGTTCTGGCCAGTCCAGTTCCCAATAAAACCTCCACCAGAACTTCCACCCATGGCCTGTTACTGATTTCCCGTTAGTCGGGAGTATGGCTTCTTCTGGAAGCGGTTAGCACTGTTACCGCTGCCTCTCTGGAATCTCGTAGGCCCAAAGTTTCGGCTCCTCGTGTCTCTAGATTGCTCCAAAGCCTCTACGTCACAGCAAGTATCTAGCAGTTCTGAGAATTCATTTATCTTCAAGGTGATCACAGCCTTCTTCACCTCATACCTCAGTCCTTCCGTGAATCTTTGGCATTTCCATGCTTCATTTGGTTGATTCTGAAAGTACGTCAAAAACTGTGACAAGTTTTCAAATCTGGCTGCATACTCACTAACAGTCATATTCCCTTGTCGTAGGTTGAGAAACTCTGACTCCTTCGCGTGTCTCGCACTTGCAGGAAAATACTTATCTAGGAACTTCTCCTTGAATAAGTCCCAAGTAATCTCGCGGTTTGCAGCTTCTAACATTCTCTGCATACCGTTCCACCATTTTTCAACATTGCCCACCAACATAAAAGTAGCATAGTTCACCTTCTTGTCCTCAGTGCAGTTTATACCTCGAAATACTTTTTCAAACTCCTTGATCCACAGACTAGCCTTGTCTGGATCAAATTCTCCTTTGAATTGAGGAGGGTTGTGGCATCGAAACTCTACCAAGTTCTGAGCATCTGCAGTAGTCTCTAACTGTTGAGCAGCTCATTCTTGTTGTTGCGTAACTCTCTCTTGCTGCTGAGCAGCTTGCTCGATTTATTGTGCGAAGGCCTCAGCCATCCTCTGCATTGCTGTTATAGCAGCTGCCATGTCTTCCCTTCGCGCCATCTTACTTTCTTAGATTGGATTAACTGAAAACACAGAAAAGTCAGTTGCATCCACTAAGAATATCAAACAATACACCTTTGCGTGTACTATTCAGAGAACACACAACACAAATACGACAGACTCCATCACAAGACCCAAAGAAACATAAACCGGGGCTCTGATACCAACTTAGTGTAACGCCCCTTTTTGAAAAGGATACGTCACATTGTCAATTACAATGAGGAAATAAATTATATAAGTTAAGAACCGATTCCTCATAATTATATATATATATATATATATATATATATATATATATATATATATATATATATATATATATATATATATATATATTTACTTGATGATAGTTAGGTAATTAAGTTGGCGAGTATATTTTTTTTTATATAATAACCATAATTAATAACAACGGGGACGAAACATACATGGAAATAAAGAACAAAAGCGGAAGTAAAGCATACATTGGAATTAACATTGCATATATATATTTATCAACCTGTTTAGTTACAAAGCCTGATATATCAAAAAGTAAAACTATACCTGCCCCCAAAGGATTATGCATACACATCCCCACAGTATCAGAATATACAGCCCACTACAGTCAAAACATCAGGCCCCCAAAATAAAATACTGGTAGCCCTCAGTAGCTAAAAGTAATGTCAGTCCCTCGAGTGAGGAGGAATCGTGTCAGGATCCTCTTCAGGATCCTCTGCGAGGTCGTCCTCAGGGACCTCTTCAAGGTCTTCCTCATCAGAGGAAACTACCATAGGAACCACAGAGTTACGGGATGGGGCCCGAGCTGTGGAAACAAAAGTATCCTCCTGTGGGGTGTAGTGGTGATCACCCCACATCTCTCGGATGGGCAAGTAGAATTCTAGACACACTGTGATGCTGCTCGTGAAGATGGGCGAGTCATGACGCCTCCAAGCTAGTGAGATCAACACCTCACCCTCGTAGATGAACCGCTCGGAGTTCAGGTTAATGTACCAACAGTCTGGCCCTCCGAGGAAAGTAAGACGTACATAACCCAAAAATCCACTCGGGTGCGCTGCCATGATCCGACACTAGGGGCTAATCTCGATCAGGCCAAAAGCTGGGGAAATCAGGAGTTTCGCCCTCTTTGCCGTCGTCTTTGATAGAACACAATATACAAATGGGAAATAATAGAAAGACAGGGAAGAGGTAAGACATCCTATCATCATTACCAATTGTAGCATCAAGAAACAAAAACGGCGCAAAGCGCCCACAAAGCATTTCCAATGATAATCATAAGTATTTGATAGCGGAAATAAACAAATAAACAGTTCCAGGCAGTCATATATATAACAGTAAGACAACAATTCCAAATTATAATAACAATAAATGCCAGATAATGCGTAGACTCACTGTGCACATGCATACAATAGTAAAAATCCTACTCCATGAAGTTAGACACAAAATAGTCGGAGAGAATGACCAGGGAGACATGCCAGTATCTCGTCAGCTATAAAAATAAGTGATTTCCAAAAAAAAATCAATCATTTTGCGCAACAAGGCTTTATACAGCGGTATTCCCACAAGATCTCGATATAGGACTGTGTCCAGTCAGGATCATCGGTGCGTTTGCAACGATTTGTCTCACGGTCCAGAGGGGCTACCACTGCCCTCTGTGAGACGCTCGTGCCCCGATGCCCTCAAGGTCAACTACAGGACCACACATGTCTATTCGTACCCGCACTAAGGTGTGATCATCTCCTAGGCAACTCGACCTTAACAAAGTGTAATGGACGTTCTCTTTCTTTTTGTTCAATGCATGACTCAATCATGCTTCTCATGACAAACTAGGTCAATCATGCTTCAAATGCATGTCATATCATTTAATAACAAGGTTTGATCCCATTTATGGATCCACATCAAGCCAATAGCACATTTTAAGGATAACCGCAATCCGATATATAGCCATGATAAAAGTCTACCATTAGGTTCATTATGTTCCTCACGACCTCACACATACTCATGTTCTTCCTTTATTCAAAATTTTCACTAGTGGTAAGGCATGCTCACGTTCCTTGTTTTTTCCTCTTTATGAATCCCTAATTAGTTTCTGATCCTCCAATCATTTACAATTAATATGTTTATATTAGTCCAAAAGCCTTGAGTCCAGGAAGATACACGGCTGGAATCACCAACAAAACCATTCATTTGATCGCTAGGTGTTGGGTGATAAATTATACTTTTGAATTCGACGGAGACAATGTATCTAGTATAAAATTGAGGCTGCCTTCCGATGAAAAATAACATGGCAGAATGATGAAAGATGGGAGAACATTACTTCACAAGAATGGCAAAAAAATCAATTTCTGTCGAATGAAGATTCTATCGAATGGGGATAAAAAACTATCGAATATACTAGAAGGCCAGCAAAAATCCTAGTTCGACGGATTTGGCATTGGAGAAGTTTCTCTCCTAAATAGTCAGAAACTCTACTCGACGGATATGTCACTCGATGAATATTAACATTCAAACTCGACAGATTTGGCATTGGAGAAGTTTCTCTCCCAAATGGTCAGAAACTCTACTCGACGGATATGTCACTCGACGAATATTGACATTCAAACTCGACGGATTTGGCATTGGAGAAGTTTCTCTCCCAAGTGGTCAGAAACTCTATTCGACGGATTTGGTCAGAAGTCTAAACTCGATAGATTTTGACATTCTACTAAATGGTCAGAAGTTCAAATTATTACAAGTGTTCACCAAAAATCCCTAAACTTTTGGGCTCAAAACCGTGGCCATCCGAGAACCAATCCGACATCATCTCCTTCCATGTTATACATTCCAACCCATTCAGATACATCAATATATACAAAAATAATCTAATAGCACGAACACCTTAAAAACAACATGCAAACAGTGGATGACCCTCAATAGGGTTCCCTCACTAACAATCACAGGCAACGTTCCTAAATGCTAATAGAGGTTGAGGAGGGGTGTCTTCCTCTTACCTGAGAGAAGCACAAAGAAAGGATGCTCCTTTTTGCTTTAGAAATTTCATTCTTTGCTTCCTGAAAGCCCTAGAATATTCAAACTTACAAAATCAAAACCAAATATTGAAATGGATACCCATGGTCACCAAAATGACCGTGGGTCACGAAAATGAGAAGAGAGGAAGAAAAAGCCATGAGCTTTTACCTTAAAGCTCTAACCTTTATGCTTCAAAGGTGGAAGAGGATGAAGATGGAGAGAGTGGTGAACTCCTGAAGATGACTTCCTCAAAGATGGTGGTCCTCCAAACACAAAGTGGGTGCAAGGAATGTGACAACTTGAAGATCAAATGGAGGTGTGGGTGGTAAGGGTGTTGTTGCTGTGGAGTGAAAAGAGAAGGGAGAAAGAGAGCAGACGTGAGGGAGGGAAAATGAGAGAAATGAAAATGAAATATGTCCTCTTAGTCAATCGTGCAGCACCAAAAAGGGAGGAGAGAGAGAGAAGTGGTTGGAGGAAGCTTCCTTGAGAAGCTTCGCGCGCTTCTTGATAACGTGCATAGTAAGCTTGTCTCCTTAATTAAATACATCCGACAGATGATTAATTACACTGTTAGAATTATTTTCTCAGTGAATAAAAGTTACAATTGATGAAAATAATATTTTATTATTCATCAGATAATTTTATGATACCGTAATTTTATTTAGCAGATAAAACCTCAAAAAATGTAAACCTCGCAAACTGTGCCCGGCCTCGGGTTTAGTAAGATCCTCCGTCGACACGTTGACAGTTCAAGGTTTACCAGCCTCAGGGAAAACATTTCGTTATCCCGGCTCTGCACAGTACGCACGCAAAATGAAGAATATATTAAAATATTCATCATTTCCAAAAAAATCCACAAAAATTCCTAAAAATCATAAATATTATAAAATAATTATTTATAATGAAGTAAAGAATTTTCAAGATGTTACAAGCTGTATGTCCTTTTCTTGCACAATAGAAACATTAAACAAAAGGACTAATAGAGGTTTTAGGTGCAACAAAGAGTTTCTTAAAGCCTTTTCATGCAATGTTGGTTTATGGCCTATTCCAGCTTTGTCATATACTCCTTTTTGCTGTTCTAATATAACATTTAGATTATTTCTTCCTATTGTAAATTTAGATAGAGTGGTTTTCAGTTTTTCCACTCCTTTTTCTAGAATATTGTAATTAGAACATGTAGAACTAGATGCACTTAGCTTATTGTTCTTAGATTCTAATTCTTTAATCTTAATTTGAAGAAATGCATAATCACTACATTGTTTAGCAATGACTTTCCTTCATTGTCACTTTGATGGTTAGTCATGAGACAAAGATTGGCCTCTTCTTCCTCGAAATCTTCAGAGGAATCTATATCATTCTCCTCCCAGGCTAAGTATACTCTTCTTGGCTTTCTATTCTTCTTGTCCTTAGACTCATGATTATCATGCTTGTCCTTCTTTTGAAGTTTAGGACACTCATTCTTGTAATGTCCAGGTTTGCCACATTCATAGCACTTCACATTTGATGTTGAACTTTTAGCTTTTAAAGTGTTCTTCTTGGAAAAGAAGTTTGAGGGCCTTTTGTTGAAGGTTTTCTTCTTTTTGAGGAATCTCTTGAACTTTTTAACTAGCAGTCACATATCCTCTTCAGATTCATCATCTTTTTCAACTTCTTCATCTTCATCACTGTCAAAATTTTCTTTGGAGACATGTGCTTTAAGTGATAAGCCTTTTTTTCTTTTTCTCATTCTCTTCATGGTCATTCAATCTATGCAACTCCATCTCGTGCTCTTTAAGTTTTCCAAATAGTGTAGCAATATTCATGGTTGCTAAGTCCTTTGATTCAGCTATAGCAGTAATCTTTGGTTGCCATTCTCTTGTCAAACATCTCATAATCTTGTTGATTTATTATTCATCTGAAATGATCTTTCCAAGTCCATTCAGCTGATTCACTATGTGAGTGAACCTTCTTTGCATATCATTGATGTCTTCACCATTCTTCATGTGAAAGAGTTCATACTCGTGCATAAGTGAGTTCATTCTTGCTCTCTTTACATCACTGGTTCCTTCATGAGTAATTTGCAGCATATCCCACATTTGTTTGGTTGTCTTACAATTTGAAACCCTGAAAAATTCATCATAACTCAAGGCAGCATTTATAATATTCTTAGCTTTAGCATTATAACCTACTCTCTTTTTGTCGTTATCATCCCATTCACTTCTAAGTTTTTCTTTCTTGGTGCCATTTGCATCAAGAGTGTGAGGAATGTATGGACCATTCTCAACAGCATCTAATACATCAATGCCACTTGCCTCAAGGAATATTAACATCCTTTCTTTTCAATACATATAGGCAGTGCCATTGAAAACAGGGGGTCTTGCCAAGGAAGCCCCTTCTCCCAAGATGTCATTTGAAGCCATCCTCTTAAGCTGTTAAGCTTTACACAAGAGTGAAAGCTCTGGTATCACTTGTTGGTTGTGGCTTCTTAATACTCAAGAAGGGGGGTTGAATTGAGTATGATAACTTTTTGAAGCTTTTTCCCTTTTTGCAAAAACTGATTCTTTTCTTTAACTATGAAAAAGATTTTGTCAACCAACAAATCAAAATGTATTTTTGCAAGATGTATTTCTATCAAGTCTTGAAACTTATAAAGAAATATTAACAATAAGGTTGATTTCAGATATGAACAAGATCATAAACTAATCAAATCATGTAAGCATCCCTAACATATTGCTTAATTCATACATTAAAAAAATAAAGCAAATAAAGAGTTAAGGGATAGAGAAAATTATAAACCGAGTTTTATCCTGATTCAGCTACCTCCTTTGGTAACCTATATCCAGTCCCCACATGATTATGAGTTTCGTCCACTATTAAAAATCAATTTACAAGATTCTTTACACAAGCTTCACTTCCAGGTTCCTTCTACCCAAATGACAGCTTTTCCAGTCAAAGCAATCTTGCAATTCCGTCAAAAGTTCCTTCTACTCTTGCACAGCACCAAGAGTCTCTTCTACTCTTGATTTACTCAGCGAGAGAACCTTCTCTCTTATCTCTCTTTTATAATATGAAAAGATTGAATCAAATTTTAAGAAATCAGATATTACAATTTGAAGTTCTATAGAAAAATACTCAGTTTTTCAATGAAAAGCTCTCTCAGTATTTATGTGTTTGATCTCAAGTTTTGAATGAGTTGTTGTTGAGAAAGTGTTTGCCGATGTCCTTATATAGGTATATTTCAAAATAGATTCATTGGACACACTTTACAAGTCAGTTAAGATCAAAACAAACTTAAAAAAATTTGTTATCAGTCAATCGATTAGTACACAGATGTATTAAACAAAATTTTACTTCTTACAACGTGTGTACATCGATTTCCTAATTGATTGTGTTCTTGGATGTTCTTGATCTTGAGTGATACACACATAAGTACATCGATGTTGTTCTTGAGAAACACTTGTAATTTCAGCCCAGAAGTTCACACATCGATTACCTAATCCATTGTATGGCTATTTCAAAAAGCCCTTACTTCTGTTTTGGCTTATGCATCGATGTACCAATCAATGTATAGATGCAAAAGTGCATACTGGCCAAGTACGTCCAGAATCAATCGATGTATACATAGATGTATAACACTTATACATAGATGTACACTGAGGTTTTAATTAAAAGTTAGTTAATTAACTGAAAGTACATTGATGTACACATAGATGTACAGACTTATTAATTAACCTTTTCATTCTTAGTCCACTTTTACTTTTGAAAACTATTTTTACTTATTTTAGAGAGTTTAATCAAAGAGTTATACTAAGTCTTTTCTTTACAAAAAGGTTCCTAATGATCTTCCTTGAATTCCTTCTTCATGATGCTCCTTATTCAAGTTTTCCTTCATGATCCTTGCATTGAAATGCTTTGCTCCACAATCCTTTGCATCCACTTTTCTTACTCCATTAAATCTCATTGAAAAAATTAAGCTTGGCAAGTAGTTAGTGAATCAAAGTAATAATCATGTTAAGTTTAGTCATTAATCAAAATATACTAGGGTCATTTATCCACAAATGGAACAGTGGATGAAGTTCCAGGCACTGGGCACCTAAGCATCCAGTCTTTGGCTGCTTAATCGCTGAAGGCGAGAGAGCTTCTGCATGCAGGGCGCTTAATCGCTCAGGTTGTGAGCGCCTAAGTGCCCAAAGCCAGAAGGCTCTGGAGGTCAGCAATTAATCACTCAGGTTCTGGGCGCTTAATGATAGAAGAGACAGGGAAGTGTTTCTATTGCTGAGCGCCTAGTCGCTCAGAAAGTGGGTACCTAAGCGCCCAAACACAAAATTTTTTTTGATGTTTTATCTTGGGAATTTGGAGTTCCTAATTTGTGTGGATCTTTATTATATGCTTCTTAATAAGTGATGAAACTCTAATAGGAGTATACTAAAGTGTTTGTGTAGTAAATATAAATCAATTAATATGTTATTTATTGTGATATTTAGCATTATTGCTATTCATATTTGAGATTATATAATTCGATTGGTATGCTATCTATTGCAATAATTGACATCATTGTATTTCACACTTATGGTTATGAATGTAAATCAATTGGCATGCTATTTATTGTAGTAATTGACATCATTATTTTTCATAATTTTGTGTTGAGGATGAGATCTTTACTTTTAGGTGATCATACATAATTGTAAGTGAAGATGTAACATACCTTCCATTTCATAGTGATGAGTTGAGGATGATTCATTCCCTCACACCCGGTGAAACGACTGGAACTGGGTTCCAGTGCTTGCTCAAAGCTTATGGAACTAGGTTCCTTTGCTTTGGCCAAGATTCATGCATACATATAACAATTCCAGAATGGTTATGATGAGTTCCCTAACTATGTTTGAGGAATCATGATACCATTTACATTCATTTTTAGGATGTTGTATAGGCATAAACATAAGGCATAATTTGGTATAGCATGACAATTGTATGGTCAGTTACTAATCATAACATATTAAAGCATTACAATTGTATGAGCAATTATGTATCTCTGAGATAGAGATGTTGGTTATGTGAGTGTCGTGATTACTTGAAAACTGTTTATGGAAATGAGTTTTTCTGAACAAACGTATAAAATGAGAATCTATTTCGGGAAGAGAGAAAGGACTTAGTTTTGACTTTTGTCACCTTTCTAGCTTGTTATGTATGAGATTTGATTATAAAAATGTGTTTTTTCTCAAAATAGTTGAAATGATTGTGATGACATGTTTTAATGATTTAATTACTGAGAATATGTGATTCACACCCCTTGTGTGTGTTTCCATGATGATTCCAGGGAGGAAGACTTATAGAAAGTGAAGATAAAGTTAGAACTGGAAGACTTAGCTTAGAGTAGCTTCGTAGTTTCTTTTGCAATGGTGTGTGTATTGTATTTGTGATAAATACAAATATTGTGTATTATTTATTCATTTGAGACTTATATTTTCTGTATATACATAACTGTTATATTTGAAAATGCTTAGTAGTAGTAAGTAACATGTCTGAATCTAATTATTACGGTATAATATAGATTATACTATCGTTATTAAATTTGAGATGTTACATGATTTGTATTACCACACATATCATTATTATGAAATATAATTATCCTTCTTTTCTACCTTTTCTATAATTTCAACATGGTATCATAGCCTCTATGGTCGAGTTGTTAGGAGTTCGTTTCATGTAGTTCCTATTCTTCATAATTAAGTTGAATTTCAACTCAAGGTAAGGTGAGTCTATGCATTATCTATGCTTTAACCTCAAAAGAATCTTGCATAAGGATCTTATTAGAGATACACAATTATTCATGGGCTTTCACTTGATAGCTCAAGCTTTTAAGAGAGTTGGCCCTTGTCACTTATTTTAATTTTTGGAAAACTTAAAAAAAAAACCCTTATATTATATATGATGTGCACGTTGGTTATGTTACTTTAACAATGTGTAAAATGAACCCGTTACTTTGTGAATTGTGCATGATGCTACAAAATGGTAATAGACATTAGTTTTTAGATGGAAATATGCACATGCAATGCACGTGCATGTCTCAAGCTTTGAGCGCCAAACATTATCTATTTCTTCCTTTCACCCAATTCTAAACACTAGAACTCCATAATTGAACTGCTTAAGCAACATTGAGCAGCATCATCATCCTCACTGGAAATCATGTGCATATCTTATCGAAACCTCTAATGCGGTCTACAGCACACAAGCAAGGAGACGAGCTCCTTCTTCTTCCTCACAACGCTACAATACAGCCATGGAGGAAACACCTTGTGGATTTCGATTGCAGTTTCTGAAAAAACCACCATTCTTGTCAAATTTCATGTGAAAATGAACTAGCAACAAGAGTAGAGGAAGACCTAGCAACGATGGTTCGAGGGGAAAAACTTGCCACTTTCAAGGTAATTTGCAGTAACCCGGGAATGGTAGATCTGCCATTTAATGATGGATGGCCAAGCTTTACAGCGATCTAGCCCCTTTGTCCTTGGTTTATGCACGATTTTAACCTAGAATATTCAAGCAAGGCAGATCCAACATCATTGAGAAATTGAAACCTTTATTCTATGTGTTCTTATTAGTTCGAAAAATACTAGTTTAAAAATACACCAGTACCAAATCCATTTGAACCCCAACTTTTGCAACCGAATCAAATCATTATTTTTTGATCTAAGAACTATTATTTTTCAAGCCCTAAATCTTGAGATTAGATAACAGAAATTAGAACGCCCAAAATTTCAACATTCTATTGCCAAATTACCTTCAACAGAAATTGGACGAGAGGAAGAAGAAGACAACGTTTGGCACTCAAAGCTTGAGACGTGTGCATTTCCATTCAAAAACTAACGTTTATTACCATTTTGTAGCACCGTGCACAATTCGCAAAGTAACGGGTCCATTTTTCACATTTTTAAAGTAACATGACCAAAGTGCACATCGCGTATAGTACAAGGTTTTTTTTAAGTTTTCTCTTTGGTTTTTTTCCTTCCTGGTCTTTAACTATCTTGAATGCTCGAGATTGTTGGGGGTGCCTTTTTCTTTAAATAAATATTCTGGTTCTGCTATAACTTTTTGTTAATTCATTCTTTTTCTTTGATAAGTATATGAGGAGTGTGCAAATTTCAAGTAAAGACAAGAGTTTGTTTTGACCAAGTATGTAACCTTTTCTCGGCATCTTAGCATTCACTGGACTAGTCATAACGAATATATATTTGGGGGTTGTAAGAGTTTGTATGATGCTTCAGTTCAATGTATTAAGAAATTAAAAATTTTCACTTGATTTTTCTTATAGGATTGTAACACCCTTGTGGGGATGTTACATTTATGAATGCAATGAAATAAAATAAAATAAAACTCTTACCCAAGTTGTAAAACATTTGATACTTACGTAATAATGGTGGTAGTATATTTTTTTTCCTTTTTATAATTATGACATTAAATAAAATAACATGAAACACAAAAAATAACAAACATAAACTCACCATAATATACATATGATTCTCTTTTAGTACACACATAATTTACAACTACATATATTTAATAAAGCAGTAAAGAGTTGACACAAAGCTAAAACATAGTACTGCCCAAGTGCATCTCGGTAGATATCAGACCCTCCGATGGATCATCGTCCAGAACCTCCAGAATAACCATTGAAAAGTTCACATCTATGAGATCTCACAGCACGACGGACACGAGTCCGAGCTGTCAACTCGCTACTGAGCTCACTAGGCGCATGGAATATTCCCTGCCAATAACGCCTAATGGTCAGAGGTAACTCTAAATGTAAATAAAGCATAGTAGTGAATATGACCTCTCCGTCATACTCTCTACATAGGGACACAGTCAAACGTCCCACATAAGCAACTGTCCCTCGGTCCACATGCATACGCCATGCCTCGGAACCCCCATGAAACTCCAGTCTCACGAACCCGAAGAATCCTGGCAATGCCATGATCTCAAGATCAGTCTTGACGATCAGTGTGATCTACCGGCTCCTCCTCCTCGTATACTTCGCCCGACTGTTGCTCGTCAGGATACTGTATCTCAAGAGGCTGATCCTCTTCTTCCTCTAACTCTTTACGAATATAATATAATAATTTCGAGAAAAGATATAGAGAGGTGAGACAATCTACATCACTACCCGCATGGCAATAAAGAAAACGACAGTACCAAATAGTCATCACAACAGTACATACCAATATATCATGCATAATATATCAAGCAATATATCATACAATTTATCACAGATTATGATAAGCAATAAAATGCAGGTAATGCATGAACACACACCGACTCGTTCCTACTCCATGGAGCTAAACACGGATATCTGAGAGAATGATCCAATTAGAAACTAATAATACTTTATGGCTGCCCAACCAAACTATTGCACTGTCCAATCTTTGAGTCTATAGCCCACAGTCCAAAACATCGTGTACCACAGTCATAGTACTTAATAGTCCCCTCAAGATCTCGACTAAGAATAGTGCTTGTCAAGATCATTAGTGTGTTGCCCGTTACCACGGCCCAGAGGAGCAACCCACTGTCCGCATGTGGAATTCTCCACACACTAACGCCTCCAAGTTCATAAATGAACCACACTATGCTTATCACACCAAAACACGGTGTAATTCGCCTCGTCAATCAATCACCAATTATAACCCAAATTGGCACAACACTCTAAGCATGATCTAAAATTACAAAAATACCCTTATGATCCAAATTTTACCATAATTAAGAAAAATTATCAAAATACCCTTAGTCACAAAATAATAATGTATAGTACGTCCCACCTGACAGTACTACACCACAATATGTTCGGGTCCACCACTTTGACCCGACAGCAAAACTCACAGTATTGTTCAATCGCGTAGGAATTTTATCGCGTTTTCACAATCTCATCGTTTTCACAAACGTTTTTAAATCGCGTAAAGATATTTTGACGTTTCTAAACATTGTAAAATGTTTCTAAATCATTTTCTCAATCGCGTAAGGTTTTTAATTCATTTTCTTAACCGAATAGCTTAAAATCATCATTTCTGCTATGTGTAAAACTATATCTAGTACTTTTAAAATACGTAAAGTATTTTTCTTATGTTCTAAATATAGCATGGAATCTTTTCATTTTATGCGTCTGATTTTAATAAATTTCGGCAGCATTTTGCCTATAAAATCAGTATAAGGTATTTTCAACGTTTTTCACTAAATATAGTTCATTTTATTTTTACCCAATAATTACGCTTTGAAACTTGCTAACGCACTTCAAAATTTATAAAATGAGCTTTACGTTAGTATTTTTCTAGCGTCTATTTTATTTCTTACTTAAACTAAATTCTGCTAAGTTAAATTTCTAGAACTGAATTTATTCCTTTTATTTTTCTCAATGAATCATTGGAATCCATTTATGTTGTAAATCACTTACCTAACCTATCTTAGCAAATAAAATGGCATGTTGGCCAAATCAAAATAAAATGGTATTTGATTATACACTAGATGGCATATTGGCCACAATTAACTTAAATCTTTTTCAAATCCATTATTTTACCTAGGTTCATTAAATCATTGATTTAGAAAATTGTGGAGAACATTTTGGTTCTCTAATTTCATGAGAAGGCCGTGAGCCTCAATGTGTTCTTTGGAACACTCATGTAAATCGTTACATGTTATTCATATCCTACTTTAATAATTATATAGTTATAGACACATACAATTATTTAATCACATATAATATACATACAATATATTTAAAGCCATAAACATGCATAACAAAAATAATAATAACTATAATCATGCATAGCAAAAATAATCACAAATAGGAAAACATCTAAACAATCACAAAAAAAATAATAAAACCATAAACAATCACACAAATCGAATCCTTATGGATTCTTCATACACAATTCAATCCATTTTCTCATCACCACTTAGGGTTGATGAGATTAAATCTCCCTCTTACCTCTTGTAGACAATTTAATCGGTTAGTTTTCCTCCTTTCCTTCAAATTTCGTGTGACTCCCAAACAAATCCCTAAAATTCTTAAACAATTAGTAAAAACACATACAAGGTACAAAATAGAAAAACCATGGAACAATCATGGTTAGAAAAATTAGAAATGTAATTTTGAACCATAAAAACAAAACTTACCCTTAAGTAAGTAAGCAAAAGGTTGGATTTTGGATAAGATAGACTAGGAATTTGGGAAAACTTTGTGAACAAAAAGTGTTTAGAATGGGATTTAGGTTTAGGAAATATGATGAGATGAAATTATGAAGATTTGGTTGTGTGGGTGTGGGTGTTGGCCGAAACTAGGGAGAGAAAGTGAAAGAGAAGTGTGCTTGAGTTTTTGGTATTTTAGAGAGAGAAAAGATGACTTTGATTTGTGATAAGTGAAAAGTAAATATTGAATGTGTAATTTGAGGGGCTGCAGCCGTGAGGTTGAGTGTGTAGGGAGTTTGAGTGTTTGATTTTGCATGTAAATATCCTAAAGTGTTCACACTAGTTAAGCACATGGCTTAGGTCATTGGATGGTTCAAGAACCATGTAGAACCAAGCCACCTTGCCTCCTTATTTGCAGCCCAAAATCGTGTGCTCCTTCATCTTTTTAGGGGGTTAATTGCTTTCCAATTACTCCTAATTACATGCTAACTAATTAGGTAATTTGTTAGGTTAATTATCCTAACCAATCTTAATTAACATACTAATAATATAACTAATTAATTTAACATATATTAACATATATTATAACCTTTAATCAATATTAATATATCTAATTAGTATTAAGATTATAATTAATTAATAACTAAGCTAGTTCACTTAGTTTGTTAATTAAGTAATTAGATTAGTCAAATTAAGCTTAATTAGGTTACTAACCAAATTCAAGCCTACAATTTTTGACTTAATTCTAACCATTGATTCATCTTTAATTCTTAGCCCTGGATTAGATCTAAGGTAGATATCAATTAGTCATAAAACTATCATTCTAATCTCACCATTGATTAGATCAACGGCTTAGGTTAAAGGCTTCCTAACTAAGTCTTCATCCAACGGTCCAAACGAAAGTCTATGCTCCCTTCGTTGACCAATTCCTATTGGTTTAGAAAGTCAAGCCACTTTTGTTAACTTACTCTCATTGGCTAGAATTTGTACAACAAGACAGATTGATTGCTTTTTCCTAAACGCGGTCCCACAAGATTTTTAAAGATCTGTGGTCAAATCAAGCGATTTTTACTATTTTGAGACAGAGGTAATCTTGTAATATAAAATAATATTATAATAATATAAAATTATTTTATTGCATAGTTAAATCCGAAAAATTACGAGATTAATATATATATCAATCAATTGGGTTTAGTAAGATCCCCAACTCCAATTAATTAAAATAAGATTTATCCGGCCAGAAAATTTTTATTTCCCAGGTCGAGCAAATCACATAAAACAGTCAAGTACACTCACGAAACAGTCAAATTAAATTTACTGCTCACAGAATTCACAAAACAGTACATTTCGGGACTATATTGTAATTATCCCAAAAGTTGGGGTGTTACAAGGATTGTCTTCTTGTTCCATGTTAATCTTGATTCTTGGAACTACTTTTTGGAGCATACTTTAATAAATCTAGAAAACAAGAGAAATATTATTTGCCATAAATTGTTTTTTTATTTTTTTGAAGATTTTATCAAAATGATTCAAATGGAAGTAGCCCTTTCCTAGCATATTTTATCCATGGGATGAGGAAGATCGTAGATGTTTTCAAAGTCATGATTTATGATAGATTAATACTGTATTTTACTTCATTTTGTAATTTGGCAAAGTGAAACTCGATGTGCTCCACAGGATGCCTACACAAAACACTATTAATTGTTGCTGCAGTGCTGCTACCTTTTTCTTTTTTATTTCTTTCTCAAGCAACTTAGGTTTCTTTTTCTTTCTCCTTTTCGTCTTTTTCTTTGAGCTTCTAAGAAACAAATGGTGCAGCAGGCTTTGTAGCTTTCTTTGTTGTTTTCTTCTTCTCAATAACTTCTTCAACAGAAGTCTCATTCTTCTTTGATCTTCTTTCCAAGTGTTCAGTAACAGACATAAAGACATTTTCAGATTCTTTCTTCTTCTGCTTGGGCTTTGTGATGATGCCCATAGCAGATAGATTTTTGTTAGTAAACTCTATACTAGCTTCCAAAGTAGTATCTTTGAGATTGATATCATAAAATTGGAACACTTTCCTCAGAAGCATTCCATAGGGTAGGCTTTAGTTTTCTTGGGGGCATTTAGAGCGGAGATGATGAAGTGTAAGATAAGGTAGTGAAAGTTCAAAAGTTGCTTATCTCTTAGGTGATAAAGAACCATGAGGTCCACATCAGAAACAACATCAAAACTTTCAACTCTTGAAAGGATGATATGTTGGATATGAGAGATGTAGAAATCTTACTTCGGGTTTTAGATTTTTAGCCACAATTCCTTTTTCTGCTAGAGCTCAGAATTGAGTCAAATGTGATTCCATACTCTAGCCACCATTCTTCATCAGCAAAAAGCTTATTTCCTCTAGCTTTTACCTTCGTGATTTTGATCAGAGCCTCCTCATCAAGAACAACCTTCACACCTTTTATCTTGCTTGTGATCATTAGAAGATCAAAGGATATCTGAGCAGTTGCATAGAAAGCTCGTACCAATCTTGGGTAGATAATATCATTCATATTTAGAAACTTCCTCTAGTGTTGGAAGTTAATCAGCTCATATACATCGTGACCTGATCCTGCTATCTTCTCAATATTTATAAATCAGCTCTGAACAACCAATCTTCCTTTAATTCTTGAGTTGTATTTTGCTTTAACAACTTCATCCGAGAACAAAGAAGTTGTTGTGTCTTGAACTTCCACAACTTTAATATCTTCTTTTCTTATTTCTTCTTTCTTATGTTTCTTAGGAGGTGGAGATGAAACTTTTCTTGGGCTTTTTCTCTTCTCAAGAAGGGCGTTAATCAGACGTCCCAATTTCTTCATGGTTTGAGATGAAGGTTTTTTGGTAGAGTTTTGAGTTTCTAGGTTTGAGAGAGAATAATTTCAAAAAGGTTGAGGACTCATATGAGAGGTTTGGGGTAGAAAAATAGGCTGCAATAGTGGTTCTATATTCACTATTAGGCAGTTTAAATAGCAGGAAATAGTTGTTGGAGGAAGACAGAGGGATGACATTAAATGAATTCAACATTTATAGCTTCTAACATATATATTACCATTAGGTTGTGTTAAGTTAGCAATGGTAAAATTTCTTCAAAGTTTTTAACCAATTTTCAAAACACCTTTTGATACGATTTTTGACTAAACATCTGATATGTCTTTTGAAATATACTTTTGATTAGATTTATGATTGAGCTTCTAAGTGAACATGTTTCTGAACTTGCTTCTAAATAGAGACTAACTTTCTAAACTTGATTCTGTCAGTCTACTTCTTATGCAATATGCATTATGCTCATGCATCAGATGCAAACCATGTTAACATGATTTTTGATTAAACAAAATCTATCTTCTGATAGGTTTAGTAAAGATATCAACCCACTGTTCATCAGTCTTAACAAATTTAAGTTTAATATTACCCTTTTGAATATGATCCCTAATAAAATGATGTTTGATATCTATATGCTTGGATCTAGAATGTTGAATGGGATTTTTAGCTAGATTTATAGCACTTGTATTATCATAAAAGACATAGATTTTAGAGCACCGAAGAGAGTAGTCCTCAAGTTGATGTCTGATCCACAAAAGTTGTGAACAATAATTTAATGTAGATATATACTCACCTTCAACAGTTGAGAGAGTAATTAACTTTTGCTTCCTACTTGACTAGGTAATGTGTGTTTTTCTAAGAAAGCTACAACAACCACAGGTAATAACCTACAACATTAAGAGAAGTACCTTTCTTGTACTAGAGACCAAGATTAGAAGTTCCAATCAAATATCTAAAGAATCTCTTAACAACTTTTAGGTGAGATTCTTTAGGATTTTCTTGAAGCCTAACACATATACCCACACTAAATTGAATATCAAGTCTAATTACAGTTCGATACATAAGAGAATTAATCATACCTCTATACAACTTCTCACTTACAGGTTTACCTTTCTTATTAGAATTAGGACTTGAGAATGATGCATGAGTGTTCTCATCTTCTTTGTTGAGCCCATTTTGAATCTTCTAAGAAGATCTTTCGTATATTTTTCTTGATGTATGAGGACACCATTCTTCTGTTCTTTTATTTGAAATCCCTAGAAGAATTTAAGTTTACCTATTATGCTCATTTCAAATTATCCCTACATTAGCTTACAAAGTTCCTTGCATGGAAGTTCATTAGTAAAACCAAAGACAATGTATCTACATAAATCTAAACTAGCAAGAAACCTTTCTTTTGGTACTTTGTAACAAGAGTTATATCAATTTTGCCCTTACAAAACCATTTTCTAAAAGAAAAGAACTAAGCCTTCCATACCAAGCTCTGGGAGCTTGCTTTAAATTATATAAAGCTTTGGAGAGTTTAAAGACATGAATAGGAATTATGCTTGAAACCAAGGGGTTGCTTAACATAAACTTCTTTAGAAATAAAGCCATTTATAAAAGTTGATTTAAATCCATTTGATATAAAATGAATCCTTTGATAGCAGCATAAGCAAGCAATTCTATTAGCTTCAAGTCTAGCAATAAGAGCGAAGGTTTCATTGAAATCAATACCTTCCTGCTGGTTGTACCCTTGAGCTACTAACCTTTCCTTGTTTCTGATGACATTTCTAGCTTTATCAAGCTTGTTTCTGAATTCCCATTTTGTTCTACTAATGGTGTGATCTTTTGGTTCAAGGACAAGTGTCCAAACTTTGTTTCTTTCAAATTGATTTAGCTCTTCTTGCATAGTAAGTATCCATCCTTTATCTTTCAGAGCTTCATCGACTTCCTTAGGCTCAATCTAATATATAAGAGCCATGTTTACATTATTTTTAAGTGAAGATCTAGTTTTCACACCTTGAGAAGGTTCGTCAATTATGAGATCTCTAGGATGAGATGACAAATTTCTAAATTCCCTTGGCAACTGAGATTGTCTTCTGATTTGTTCTTTCATTTTATTCTTTCACTAATCATCAGAAAGCAACATGAAGCTTCTTCTTTGGTGTTGGCATATCATAAGCAATCTTTGGTGCATCTCTTAGAGTGATGATTTCAAAGTCTTCTTCTAAGTCATAAACTTTAAGCTCAGAAGATTTGTTAGCATCACTATAGGAAACACGAATGGATTCTTTCATATTGTAAGTTTTCGTAGGGCGGATATCGGAGGGAAAAACACGAAGGATGGAAAGTTGGCTCCTAATTGGGAAGGTCCATACAGAATCATATCCAAAACTAACACAAGAGCTTACACTCTAGAAGCTCTCTCTGGCAAAACAACAAAAAATTTTTGGAATGCAGACAAGCTAAGGAAATATTATAGTTAAATGTTTCTTTTGTTATTGTTATCATGAATAAATTAAATGTTATTTCTTAAAATACTTGTTTATTCATTCATGATCACTACAACCCACAAGGTTACCACACCTTGGAGAGGTCCGAGGAATACAAGGTCTGAAGAGAAGCAGGCATTCCGATATGCAAATATGATGGCCAGACATGGGAATCTACTTAACCAGTATCCGAGGTCAAGGAGTGCATTCAAGGGTTTTCACTTGTACCCTAATAAGTCTGACCTTAACCCATAAACCAACTAGGTTTACAGAGGCTAAACGTATTCGACCGTAGCCTAGGACAATGAACTCCACACCAAGAGGCTTTTGTGTCAACTATACTCCACAATTTTAGGACTAAAATTAACTCATAAACCTGAAAAAAGTTTAACGCGGTTACTACATTAAAATTATCCATAAACCTAAAAAAGGTTTAAGGTAGTTATTACATTAAGCTTAACCCATAAGCCTGAAAAATGTTTAGCGCGGTGACAAGCATTGGACCATTGCCCAAAATAGTGAATATCACTCCAAAAGCTTCCGTGTCATATTTTTACACTTAAAGTTTGACTAAGTGTCAAATATTTCTAAGTGAACCTGACCACCGAGATTGAGCTTTGGACTCATCTCAGTTGGGAAAAAACGAGTGTTCGCTAAGTCTAAAATGATCTCTGAGATCCAGCATTGGACCCATCTCGGCATTACAAAGGCAAAAATACGCTAAAGATAAAACAAAGACATCGAGATCGAGTGTTGGATCCATCTCGGTGATGAAAAAGACAACAACAAAGATATGCAGAAGGAATGCTAAGTATTTAAATAAAAAAGGAGTATCCCCTCCACAATTGTATTCGAGGTCCTTGCTTCTGATGTCCTACCCTCCTCCTCTTCATCGGCATCCACCCTCTGAGTAACTTGTTCAATAGGAGAAGTCTCGGGAATGGTAGTCTCAGGAGTAGCATCTATAATTTGACCATCACAGACTAGCTTCATCGAGCCAATTCCCTCCTTGTTAAGATTCAGGTTCAGAAGATAGAGTTAGGCAAGAGCATTGGTGAAAAACTCATCCACAGACTTAGACCATTCATCTTCAAGTACCATGATCTCTTCATTCAGCTTGGCCTCAGTCTGATGGAGGAATTTATTTTTAGCTAGGACGCCTACGAGGGTAGACTCGGTGGAAGCTAAGTGTTCTTTCAATTTATTCTCCCGAGCTACCCTTTTAGCGATTTAATCCCAGAGTTTGGTAACTTAGGCAGCTTGAGCCTAGAGCCTGGTCACCTCAGCAGCTTCCTCAGAAAGGTGGGGGACTCTGGACTAAATCCTAGTAATCTTGGCCCAGTGCAACTCGAGCTCTTGGTTAACTTGAGCTAACTACCCATCTTTTTGGGTAACAGCTAGCTCAAGACTTTGTTTTTCACCCCAAAGGGTGTTCAGATCTCTCTCAAACTCTTGAGACCCAAGAAATGGACTCAAAAGCCCCTTCCAAAAATCAGAGGATGAAGGCGTTGCGCAGGCACCAGATTTGGGCATCCTAGAGAAGCTTCTGTTGGTGTATACCCTAGAGGCTAATGTTTTTAACAGTGCTTACATACATTGTATTATGCTACTTTAATATATATGAGGTATTTCATTTATTATATTATTTATGATAAACATAATAAAGTCCTTCGAATAGTAAGTTTGATACTATAGGACATCAAGTGGTTGACTTGATCGTGAGATCCTATTGGATAAAATTAGAACACTATTCTTAAATGTCCCTAGTCAAGTATTATTGTTAATTAGGACTACAATAATGCATTGAGACTAGTATGTGCGTAAACTGATGACCATATCTCACGAGTCATGAATATGAGATATCAAGTCTTCACATGGGTACATATTAAAGTAATGATGTACTAGACTGACTTGCCATGAGAACGCTACATGGATCGTTACGTGAGTGTCATAAGCGATTCTCATAGTGACAATGGTGTATGTGGTCCTTTGACTTGAAATCACTATGATTCCTACATGAGGAGTTATGTGTTTTAATGCCATCAAACGTCATCTGTAACAAGGTGAGTATAAAGTTGGTTATTGGATATACTGCAAATCATGCAGAGGGATGTGAATGACCAAGATGAGATTTCTCACTCCTACATAATAGGAGTGATATCTTCGGGTCCCTTAAATAAATGAGACTGCGAAATACATGGTCATGCTCAAATGAGTCAATATGAGATATTGATCTCATTTGTTGTTACAAAGTCTACTCGAGTATCAAGAAACGAAGGATTGAACTATAGAAGGGTGACGTATTCCATGCCTTGTATTCAATCTAGATATCTTGATAAGGGGACTAAACTACATGAAAACATTAGTCACGAAAGGGTTATGTCAATTCACTAACATTCTCATTACTTAGGTAGCAGCAATGTATTGCTAGATACCACTCACTGTTTGTAATATTAAAATGAGATTTTAATATTACTGCCAATGTTATGAGAACCTGCAGGGTCACACACATAGAGCAGATTAAGTTGGAGCAATAAAGATCCAAGTTGGATTGGGATTCAATTGTGCGCCAAGCTCATAACAGATGAGTCTAGGGTTACACAGCAAACCCTGTCGTTGCTCACACTCACTTAAGGCAGTCACTATTATAAATAGTATTGTTAAAGAGATTGCTTAGCATGCATAACAGAATCCTAGCCGCACCTACAGAAATAGTGAGTGAGAGAGTGACAGGTTTCTCATCTCTTCGCAGCTAGCACCGTGTTAGAGATGTGAGACTCCTTTTGCGGACGATGGACGTTTGTGAGGCTGTTCGTGTGGATACTGTAAAGACATCGTCGTTGTTACGGTGTTGGTGATTCATGTCGTTTGTGTTTTCATCTTGCTTCAAGAGGTAAATTTTAAAACATAGATTATGGTCTTTTTGCATGGATCCTTGGTGGGAATTTTGTTTTTTTTTTCGCTACGTGATCCGTAATTCTTAACAGCTCCACTATATTGTGCTTTATCAGCGCGTCAAAATCAATGGGAGACAGAAGGGTGGAGTCAATGATCCTTACAGGATTAACCCCACTGCCCTACACTAACCCAAAGTTGAAGTATAGTGGAGCGCCCTACGGGATTATCGATCCCAGGCTAGTTGGAACCTCAGAAGGAGCAGCCTCAACAGCCAGCCTCTTGCCCCTCAAATCCCTTCTATTTTCAGCCCTCCTTTTCTGAGGTTGAAGAGGTGTACAGGGAAATTGGGCTCCGCCTCTTGGACTATAGGTGGCGACAAAGGAATTGCTACCATCACCTATGCAGCAATGATTGGGGCTCGGGATCTAGAAGCTCCCGCCCTCCTAGTCGTCAAACGCTAGGCGAGGAGTTCAAGTTCGTCGAGGGGTGCCATGTTTTTTGCAAGAATAAAATAAGTGTTACAACACTTAGAGAAATCTTTAATACAAGTAAAACATATATATGCAAGACAAGATACCTAGCAATGTTTTTATTGAATCGGCCGGCTCGTTGAGGACATATTTATAGTATATAGACCCCCTCATGTCGGCTCATTCAATAAGAAAATGAAGGACCTCAGCTTCGTCCTCAAGGAGCTTGGACATCAGAGTTTCAATTTCTTTAATCCTCTGCTCCCAAATGGCTTGAGTCCAATATAGGTAGAGATGAGGTTCGTCGTTCAAGGTAACAAATAAAGGTGTTAAACCCTGGAGCCCCTTCTATTATGAAGAAATCCTTCTTCAAATTCTTAAAGGACTCTTGATATGACTTGAACACTTTGAGTTGGGCTTGCGCCGGCAAAGTGACCCATCCTTTTTGGTGAGTAGTCCCGGAGGGTGAGAACAGAGTGAAGAGGAAGAAGAAGGATTAGACGAAATACAACCACTCGAGAACCCAACACACGAGTTCAAAAGCCCAGATAAACCCCCACAAATTTTGGTGCAGTTGGGTTGGATCCATATGTAAACGATGAAGGACTCCAATTTCAAACTCAGTGAATGGAAGCTAGACATCGATCCTTGTGAGGAGTGCCTCATACATGTAAATGAAATGACTGCCTTCTATCTGCATAGAGCATACTCTTTCATCCTTAATCGGATGGCGGGTAGCGTACTCCTTGTCTCTTAGCCCATCTGTGGTCAGTTGTAAATATTACTATTTTTCATAAATGTCCCTAACACTTATCACACTTGAAGGAGTGCCCAAGACCCCTCAGTCAACCCATTGATATAGGCTGACACCATAGGGGAAAATGAGGTCCATGTGCTCTGATGGTGCCCTCCTCTGGGTTTGGGCTATAACGTCACCTACAAAGGATGCACTCATGTTAGATTCAAAAGTCGATTCACTAAGGTTTCCTAAATTTAGCAAAAGCTCGGAGAGCAAATAGGTTGACCCTTACCTTGCCAGGTCTCTGGCATGATCCACTCTCTAGATTGCCTCCAAGATCCTCAACCTAGTCAACGAACTCGGACCACCATCGGAATCCCCACCGTGAGCTTGACACCTCTGCCATGGCTGAGGTGGTGGGGACGACGGAGCACTCATAATCTCTACTGACACACCACTATTTTGTACTATTTCCTCACTCCTCCTTGACATTTTTCCTCACTAAATGGTGTTTTCAAAAAGAAAAAAAGGTGGAAAAGGAGAGTATAGTGAGTTTAAAAGGTGAAAGGGCTCGAAAAAGGTTGAAAATCACCAACAACCTCTGTACGTACTTGCCAGAAATCACTGGAAATCGCCTTAGTTCGTAGGAGAAGAAGAGTGAAAAATGTGAGAGAATGTGAAAAATGGGAGGGGAAAACCCCCACTTCTATTTATAAGTGAGGAAAACCTCCCCAATCATTGTCATGAATGGGGGTAGATATGTCTCTTCAACGTTGTTTTGAAATTTGAAAATGGCTAATCATAACATTACGAATCCCAAATGATGACTTCCATTATTCAACCATGTTACATACTATTTCTGAACAAGAGCAACTGAAAGGACAACGCTCAAAACATTCAGAATTGAAGTGGCGCGTGACATTTCAGAAGGACACCTAAGCCGAACCTAGGGTTTTCATCAAGATATCATGGTAAAACCATAACTCGGATCTCGGTGTTAGACCCAAAATTGGATGGACCCCACATGGGAGCAACATACTATGTATCCCAAAAAATGGTACAATGACTTAAGCAGAGTGATCCATTTCGGATCTCGACCTTACTCATTAACACATGGGGCATACTATGACACATCACCGACCTCGGATCTTTAGAAAAAGCATTGTGAAATCCAACATTTTTTATATGACTTGGATCCCTTTGTCTTATGTGTGCCGTGTGCTCCTACTGAACTCAGATATCTTGACACTTAGTTATCACATCTAAGCTCCAAGTTAGGGGTAACTATTCTAGACTAGGTTTTAGATTAACAATTCAGGAGCAACCCGTTCCACCAAAATAGTATCTCAGATTTATATGCACTATTAGATAAATACATCTACATATTTATGAGACACAAATCTCTCACAAAATTCTCCGTAAATTTGGACACTAATTACATTCTACATAAATAGAGAAATTAGTTATAAGAGATAGTAATCTCATGGATTCTAGTTCTGAATAACAATATTCAATTCAGATTGAACTATGATTTTTAACGCCTAAGACGCTCTTATAAATACCCTGTAAGGTTTTAAAGGTATGCATCCAATTCTAAACACTACAATCGTTGTGCACAGTCTAACTTGAGCGTCGAAGTGTCTTTTACAAGTATTCACTCCCTCGCACTATCGCTACTACTGTTGTGCCACGGAGGTTTCCACCTTCAATAATTAATTCGGGTATTCCTCTGAACTTTGTTAAGAACACTATCATTACTTCCATTGGAAGAAGGATTAGGAGAATATTAAGCCCTCTGACTATGTTAGGAAATTACTTAAGATAATAGAGTTCCAACCAAACCAAGCAATAGAAGAAAGGGAACTCAAGCTCTAAAAATAATATTATGCCCTTGACTGTCTTTGAATTTAAAAAAAAAAAAAACTAGTCCATTATCAATCTAATTTAATTGTTTTTAAGACTATGAGGTTTTCTTATCTCTTTTGGGTCTGGAATTAATTCTCATTCAAGTAGGCTTGACCTAATTAAGGTAATTTAAATCTTATTTAAGTTGACATGTTGATTATAGATAACTTGGTGTATGTGCTGAAACAAAGAAAGTAGAATATGTGATATAAAGCGCATATGAAATAATAATAATAATAATAATAATAATAAAATAACAACAAATCGCATACGAAATGAAAGGTCTGGTCACAGTTATAGAGAGGCTAAAAATTAAAGTATTTTCTATATTAATTTTAGTCCGGTTGTATTGGCTAAAATCATAGTGAATTCAAGATCATAATTGGTCATATCTTGAAAATGGATAAGGATATTTTAAAATGAGTTTATTTTTAAGATGAGCAAGTAATAATAATATATTTATTATTAAATTTTAGTAGATTAAGATTACGATATATTTTTAATTAAAATCAAATATAGATATATCCTTATTTACTTATTTTGAAGATAAATTTACTTTAAAAAAACTAAATTTCCTTGACAATATATCTTATTGTATTAATTTAACTTAATAATTAAATGAGTTTACTTTTAATTTTTTATAAATTGTTTTTAATAATGTGACAACATATTTTGACAACATATAATTGAATGTAAAGCTTACGTGGTGTTCAACCTCCCCACCAAAGGTGGTGGCCACTGCTCGAATCCCATTCCTCCCACTCTCCAGCTGAAACTAAATCCCAAACCAACTTCCAATACCTACTAAAAAAACATATGATTGAATGTGATATTAAAAAAAAATTACACTAACAAAAGGAAAAACATATGATTGAATGTGATATTAAAAAATACTATAAATATATCTAAATTAACTTCAAACTAAAGAGTAGTTCAAATAAGTGGTAACTAATTTTTTTCAAATATATTAAATTTTATTGACTTAATTTACTTGGTGAGAACTTCCAATTTAACAATTACATTAATAAAATAATTGTGTCAAGTTTTACACTTGTTGGATCCTTAACCTTTGTGTGTGTGTATATATTATAATAATAAATAAGGAGGTAAAAAGGAGATGGTGAAGTTAAAAAAAAAAAGTGATAACAAGAGCTGTCAAATAAGTAATTTTGTTCAGGTTAATTCCTTTTCTTTAAAGAATAATTGCTATGTAGGCACATTCTATCATAAGTATTTAAATTATTATTTAACACATATAAGATTGTAAAATTATGTTATAATTTTTTTTTACATATCTTTAAAAATACATTACATATATTAAATAATAATTTAAATATCATATAATAGATCTTATCTACCTAAAAATTTCTTATTTAGGGTTGAAGGAGTTACTATGATATCTTTATGATTTTGATACCTAAAATGAATTGTGAAATTGATTGTTAATTTCATAAAAATTATTTAAGAATTTATTAAATATAAGTAACAACTAATAAAATGATTGACAATTCACTCGTACTAAACACGGAAAAAAAATGAGTAGTATAGAGTATTGCCCAGGAGTTGAGTTGGCCTGAATTAAAAAAAGACCTAAAATTGTTAGCCGAGCATGAAGATTGTAAGTTGAGAAGGTTACGTCAAACTGAATATTAATATTTAGGCCATGTTTGATATGCCTTTAAAATATAGGGTAGGAATTATTATTGGAATAACAATTTTAGGAATAAAATTTAAGAGTGGAAACATTACAGTTTCTAAAAGGTTAATTGTGTTTGGTATACAAATGAAAATTACCATAAAAATTGCAATGTTTCTAATCATTCTTTCACATGACTTTTGTCAATTAGGTATAAGATAATCACAGATTTGTGTTTTTAACGAAGAACACTCGCCGAAGCTCTAGTGCCAATACCACCGGTGATGCGACCGTGACTGGATCTCTGAGACAGTCAAAGGCGGATCCCTAAGCCATATAGACCTCCATGCCGGAACCAACTTCTTCTCTCTCCGCTCCAACAACAACTTCACAAAACAACAAAAATCCTTCGTTGGCGAATACCAACTCTCACTGACTGGCATGGACTCGCTCAAATCCAACACCAGACTCAGCAACGTGATCGCACATGCTGACAAATCCTCCTTCATCGTCTAGATATTCACCGATTGTGCACCATCATTTGCCACTCCATCAAAATCTTATTCTAGCCACCACACCGACGTGGATGTGATCGGAGATGGTGCCACCGTTTACAGTGGTGAAAAGAGCAAGAGGGTAAAGAGAGGAGATGAAGAGGCAAGAGTGAAGGATGAAAGTTTATCCTAATTAAGGTTGGGATAATTAACAATTACCCCAAAATAACTGAAAATTTTACTCTTGTAAACGTTATGTTTTCTTTTAAGTGAAACTAAACATACTCCCTT
The DNA here is from genome assembly GCA_029884595.1 of Ormosia semicastrata. Taxonomy (NCBI): domain Eukaryota; kingdom Viridiplantae; phylum Streptophyta; class Magnoliopsida; order Fabales; family Fabaceae; genus Ormosia; species Ormosia semicastrata. The sequence continues at coordinate 45,890,819 of JAQQTO010000053.1, read as the reverse complement.
TTCTTAAACTTTACTCTCCTAAAATTTCTCCCCCCATTTTACCCCCAAACCAAACATAACCATAGAATGAATTGGATCGGCCTAATTCGAACGAGTGTGATGTTAGGATTTTAAGTGTAAGTAAAATAAGTACCACATTAAAAAAGAATGGAAAAAGTTAGGATCATATAATAAGTAGATAGACCTATGGACCTAATGCCTTAAGATTTTTGGTCAAAATGTGTCCATTATTGTGGTTCCTCGCTTTACTCATGGAAAGGAATTGAAGGTGACAATAACACTAGAAGGGGGAGTTGAATCGTACTTTCAACTTTCACAAAATTTTCTGCTAAGACAGAAATTTCTCAAGTGATTCTCACTTGGATAATGAAAGATGAGATCAGAAGTGTTAGTAGATTAAAAAGATTTGTAAGGACAAATTCTCAAAAATTTGTTATAACTTAGAAATTGATTCTTAACACTCTAGCTTTTTATATATTTACTCAGAAAAATTGATCAACAAAACAGAAGCAATATATCAAAATGAGAAAAGAATTAAGTTCATAAGATAACACATAAGAAATTTATACTGGTTCAGCCAAAACCACGTGCCTACACCTAGTCCCCAGTCAGCAACTAAGATTTTCTATTTCTTCGAGTTTTCTTTTAACAACACTAGCTTCTCCAAGTTAGAATACAAGTGTTTTTTGTTTAACCCTCGTCTCTTCAAGTTAGAAACTCTCAATGATCACTAATGGATCAGGTTGCCAAGAGATGATAAATAATTTGTTTTTTTTTTTCTCACAACACTCAAAGAGTGAATATGCTTATCTAAGTATAGAGAGAATATTTGTGAAATATAAATAACTCTCAGAGTGGATTTTAGCAAATACAAAGCAAGGAACTTAGTTTCTAAGATAACAATTCAGAAACATGATTTCTGATTAGAGATTGAGTTCAGAAGCATGAGAGTGAATTCTGAAGATTGATTAAAAGATAGTCAATATAATAGTGTGTGTCAATCCATGTTGGTTTGAGTCTTCAACTATTTATAGCTTACCAAGAGGTGGTCTTTGTCTCTTCTAATGGTAGCATAGCAAAATGATAGTTACCATATTCTTGTCCTTTAGTGCTCTAGCAGCTTTAGCTTGAAATCTTTGTCTTTTTTCGGTGATAGGAAGCAATGCACTTTTTGGACTTTTTAAACTTTGTAGCTTTTGAGTTTTGGCTATTCTTCTCTTTTGAGTTTTGAAACTTCTTGACTGAACTTCTCTTCTGAGTGTGGCTTCTGAAATACTATTCTTCTAAAATCAATTTCTTGCTTCTAAGTTGTTTAACTTGAAAGTGATATTTTAGCAATTTGTACTTGAAATTTTTTCTTGAAAGGCATAAAGGTTTTTCACATCTGAGTGTTGTTATAAGGATTAAGGTAATTTTTCAGTCAAGAGCTTTACTTAGAAACTGTGAAGATACTTTGATTCTTCATTTTCTTAGAACTTGATACAAATAGTTTCACGAAAACTTAGTAGGTTCCAAATGATTTTTTTTTTTGTACTATGATATTCAACATAAAAACATTAATAATACTTAAATCTAAGTGCAAGTATGTTATACATCAAAATTTGGAAAGTTCTTAAAGAACTTCAACACGTTCTTATAACTTCTAAAAAACTTTTGAACCTATAAGAATAGCACAACCAATAAAAAAATATCTTCTAAGTATTTTAGGCTCCCTAATCTCAACATGTAATCGATCAATCGGGTCAAAAAAATCAGCCTTTAAACTTTTTATCCAACTCAAAAGAATTATCAAGTATAATGTAATAATTTAATGGACCGAGCCTAAATTGACAACACTAATAATAAATAGTAAAACAATTATTAGCATGGATATTTGATTTAAGAAAAAAAAAATAGAGAAACGGATGAGTATAAAGAGATGGTTTAAGGATGTATCAAAAAATCTAAATAGTATAAGGGTAAATTAGAAATCTTAGGATTTGCGGATTCTGATTGGAAGCATCCGACAAAAAGCAGTGGAGATGCGGCAAACCACAAAGAACTAATTCAAAGTCCATGTTTATCTCTTGATATAATAATAAGAGAGAGATGTATAAAAAAATAAAATAATCATAGGGTCTTACTAATCACTAACTAATGTGTTAAAGTACTGGTTAGGTTATAAAAAGAAAGTATTAGTGAAGAAGTATTTGATATTATTTATTAAATCATCTTTTTTTTATAAAAAAATTGAAATTGGATTCATTAAGATTTTATATCAGAATTAAGGATTGAAACCAAGCAATCAGGGGAATCTTTTAAGAACAAAACTTACATCTAACTCAAATTAGAGATAAGTTCTTCAACTCATTCTAATTTTATGATATGTATTTATTTTATTAAATTAATAAAACTAAAAATTAAAAGAATTAAAAGAGATTAAAAAAATAGACACATGTCATATAATTATAAATATAAGAATCAAATGACTTAGCATAACAGACTAAAGTATATGTTGCTTTATTACACATTCATTTTTTTATTATTTTTTTCATTTAATTATATTTATTAAAAAAAATAAAAAATTATGTAAAATAAAAAATAATATAAAAACATCATTTTTCTAAGCTGTAATACAAACTCCACGCCAGCAATGGGGTCATGAGTACTTCGCACTTTAGGCCCCCATTTCTAGGCAGCCATGGATCTTCCCAAATACGGGTAGTTGTGTCATCACCTATTCTCCAATAGAAGCCTTATTCGAGTAGAGTTCTACCCTCAATAATGTTCCTCCAACAGAAAGATGGGTTGAAACATGGATGAGCTGTAATGAAAGTTCCTTTGCGATAATATTTAGCTTTCAAAATTCTAGCAACTAGGGAATGGGAGTTTGTTAGAATCCTCGGGTGCGTTTAATATGGACTAGGTACTCAAAGGTCCTACAATGGACTTTGTAATATGAGATGTTGAATTTGTGTAAAATAAAATAGATGGTTGTGATTGTTAACTAGTTACCTGTTATTTGAGTAACATTAAAAGTTAAAAATTGATATTAGTCCTTGTAAATAATGAAATTGCTTAAGGTAATAAATTACAAAAAACACCCTTAACCACTTGTTTCTTTATCCTGCAGTGGCGATGGGCGGTGGAAGCATAGATCTCGCCGTCTATACTTCATAGGAAAACAAAAGAACATATATATAACTAATCAAATAAACTCTGCATGTATATGCGATGGTGTCAACTTCATTACTAAACAAAACAAAGATCAAAAACTAATCTCGGTGATTCACGAATTCTCTAACCATAAACTCTGCATAGAGTTGGCACCCATTCATCTCAACAACACAACTTGAAGAATCTATCCCAACCACCCAATATTGTATTCAACTCCCTCAACTCTGCTCTGAAAATCTAAAATCAAACAACGAAAAAGTGATAACTAATCAAATTAAAAAAAATACAAAATCAGTCTAATTAGAAACAGATCAAGCTTTAGATCTGCAACATTCGAGATCCAAGGCGGCATTCGAGTTCCATTGCCCACTGCTGTCGCAGTTGAGCTCCGGAGATGCAAAGCATTAGAGGTGTGACGGCAGGAGACGGAGACAGAAACTCAAACGTTGGTTGGAGGTGGCGGGGAGTAAGAGGATGGTTGAGGGGTGCGGTGGTGGCGCTTTCCACAGCGTCCTCGTCGTCCTCCTCCACCCCTCACACAACTTTGCCGCCGCCGCCGCGACGACAACCTGGGGTAGTGAACCATTGTTGCAAAGATTGAAGAGTTTTAGAGAGAAAATGAAGAGAGACGTAGAGAGGTAGCGACATGTTGTAAATTATAATTGTTGATTGCAATTTCAATGTCGATGATCTTGCCGGAATGTTGATAGAACGGTGAAGGACTGGTTGCAATAGTAGAGAAGAGAGTATCTCATTGCCTGGCAAACAACAATGAGGGGGGGAGGGGGACTTGGATGTTGCTGTTGATTTTGCAGAGGAATTAAATCTCGTTGTTGAGGCGGTGACAATGGTTGTCCCGTCGGTGCTTCAACCCCTCCGATCTTGCTTGTCGAGGCGGCATCAGTGGTTATCCTGCTAGTGTAGCTTCTCAGATCTCACTGTCAGGGCAACGACAGAAGACCAATGAAGGCGTGGTGGATGCCAACGACGGAGAAAGTGAGACCTCCTCACCACCACCGTGAACAGTGGTTGCTGCATATTGAAGAAAGCAGAAGAACAGTGTCGGTGATCGGAGAAGAAGGAGGAGGAGGAGAAGGACTCATGTACAAATACAATTATTTTGAGGGTATAAAAACAATACAAATATTTACCCAAAATCACTGGTAAAGTCAAAGGTCCTATAATGGACCTTTGACTGGAAAGTCCATATTAAATTGACCCAGAATCCTCCACCCTTGCTAGGCAAGCATTGCCAAGTTAAAAGCGTAAAAAATTACGTTTCTTGTATACTTTGAAAAACAAAAATGGAATTCTAGATGCATTCTAGACTCTTATGAAGTTTTAGTCATACATTTAAAAGACACTGGTATTCATAGTTATTAAACTTGAATCAGGGAATGATTCGGCTAATGCACTGGGTCAAACGAGTTATTTGTTTAATCCGTGAATCATTGTTTGAACTACGTAAAATAAAATAAATATATAAATATTTAATGTAAATTACATATATACAAATATTTTTCAATCAAATCTAAATTAATAATTTCTATTTTTATTGAGCTAAAATTCACCTCCTCCTAATTCCAAATTTAACTTATTAGAAAAATACTAATAATGCATTTTTTTTACATTTTTTAATATTTATTTTATTATTAATTTATCTTATACACTTAAAAAATTATTAAGAGAGATATTAATAATACTTATTTTTAGATTAATAATAAAATAAGTATTAAAAGAAATATCTAAAAATATGTGTAACTAACATTTTTTTAATTTTTGTTATATATTATCACTAAAATAATAAAATTTAATTATTTTTTGTATTAATTTTTCATCAATTTCAAGAATGTATGAACTGTATTATGAAATTGACCTTAATTATATCATATGTAGAAATTGCCTCATGTGAGGTTCGTCGTATTCCTCTTTCAATATCCTTTTAAGTGCGAATAATGAAATTCAAGATGTACTAATTAGGGGTGGAGTTAGGATTTTAATGATAGGATCGAGACTTAAAGACTAAATATAATACTTCAAATATTTAAGTATAAGAGAATCTAACTATCATGTAATATAATCATACAAAATGATTTTTTATGATAATTTTTATTATGTACCTTTTATCTTACGTGAGAACTACTAAAAATTTCCATTTTACTAAAGAGGCCATATGATAGTTATGATATGTTTTGGAGACACTAACTTAGATAATAAGTATATACATAAAAAATTTGGAAGTTGGAGGATCACGGCCCCCTATATTCCCTTCCCTCCACCGTTGTTACTAACAGTCGTCTAATGCTAATGTTTCTGCATTCGATACGACTTGATTGTAGTTACATTTACAACTATTTATCAATGTAAATGTCAAGAACATAAGCTTATGAATCATTAATTTTTGAATTAAAAATCAAGATGGTTTAAATGCTTCTTTCATTAGATATTCGTTGTGAGTTAAAATGAGAATTTTCATTGAAGAAAAAAATTGCAAGAAAAAGATGAGTTAAGTATATAATAGTGAATCTAAATAAATGATTCATTACACAAAAATATGGGTACAGTAGACTACTAATTTTCTAAGGTTAGTAAACATTTTTATTTTGGAATAACTCTATGAAGATGGTACAAAACTAATAAACAAACTGTGTTCACAGCACGGAGCTACGTTGTTCCATGGGGGGAGCTATATATGGCCTTCCCAAATTTTTAAAAACTTTTCATTTTACACTTATTTGTTGAAAAAATCTCTCGAATTTGAGCCCCTCATCAATAATATTTATTTCTTTTTGGTCACCCAAAGTGTAACATCTTTTTTGACATATTAGACTTTTATATAATTACAGAGACATCATAATACTTACATGACATGTCTATATAGTTTTGTGATATTTTGAATTAATTTAAGCATTTCACTACAATACTGAATGTGAAAAATAGTTTAAAATGACTCAAATAATGACATAAATTACCTAATTAAAAAAAATAAATATAAAAAATTTATTTCTAAAGCATAAATATATATGTGGTTTGTGATGTAGATAAAGTTTGAAAATAAAATTGAGTTAATTTAGTATTTTTAAGTACACTGAGTGAGTATTTAAATACCATATTGATAAGTCAGATATATAGAAATTTATGGAAATGATGAAATTAGGGTTGAGATGAATCTTAGAATTTTTTATGATGCTTATGGAAGTTAGGAAACTTAATTTTGTAAAATATAAGTGTTCTTAACAAATATAAAGTACCAGCTAAATATCTTAAGTTATCTTTTGACTTTGTAGGCTTGTTTTCTCTTCTTTCACACTCAATCTCACTCACTCTTTCATAAAAAGTAGCAGCAAAAAACAAAAAAGAAAGGGGGGAAAGGGAGGAGGAAGAAGAGAAGAGGAGAAGGAAAGCTAGAGGCAAAGCCAAAACTTGAAGTTCATCCTTAAAGACTACAGGTAGGGATGCTTGCTCATTAACCTCATCTTTTTGCTTCATTATCATACTGTTTCATGCTTCATAATATATATATGACATGACATGATTATGTGCTTGGGTTTGAATTTCTTTCTTTTTTTGTGTGCCCATTCTTGAATTTTTTTAGTTGTATGAAATCGGAAAAATTAGAACCCAATTCCTTATGACTTTCGTAGAGCATAATTTTCTGAGTTTATTGACACAAAAGTTGTGTTTTTCCGTGCAATACAAAGAGAGAATTTCGAACTCAAAGTCGTTGTTAGGGTTCCTAAACTCAATTTCAATTCTACCAATTTTCACATGGATTGATGCTCTTTTTCCATTTGTCCTATTCGTTTCAATCTCATGAGTGAATGAAGGTATTTTAATTGCAACAATTTTTTATACTTCATAGAATTTAAAAAACTGAACATTACGTTTCGTGGGTCTTCGTAGGTCATCTTCAAGTTAGTTTATTAGCAACGAAAACATCATTATTTTTTGGGGCTTTTGGCACAAACTTATTCATGATGCATTTCTAGTTTGATTCTATGATTAAATCGCATAAAATCATGCATAAAATATATGCTAAAACGAGCTCAAATGGAGCTCTACTAGTGGAACCCATTTTCAGCCTGTGAGTCGACCCGCCTGAGGTTGAAGAAGAAGCTAACAACTCCATACCACGCCCACTTGCGACCTAAAGAGAGTAAGAGAGAGCATGATCTCTACAAATCGAATTTTTCAATTCCATTATTTGCATTGTGTTTTACTCTGTAAGTATAATATTTTGGTATGTGTTTTCCATTTTTTCCACTGCTATGAATATTTTTTGTGAAAATATTGGATTATATTGAATATTTAATTATTTTTTCAGCTAATATTTTGAAAAATAATATACTAGAAAATTAATTTATCATTATTTTAAATTTTTTCATAATGTTCACTCTGCTTATTTTCTGTTATAAAATTGTGTACTCTCAACCTATATTGTATACTTAAAAATGCCTGCTTGTCAAGTTGTATGCTTCTGCTTGAACTGTTTATGCGCAAAATTTTTTGGAATGCTTTTAAATTAAATTCATGAACAATAGGGATGTTGTCTATGACTACACTTTCTTTTGGACTATATCATGGTTTTTGGGCAAGAAAAAATTAATTCATGTGCAAGAATTTTCATGAATTAATATGAGTGATTACCACCAAAGTAGGATTACTTGTATTGATTTGTGGAAGTTCTTTGTAATTTGAAGAATGTTTCTAGTTATTGCATGTAATTACCTACCCAAAGGGGGTTCTTGCGTGTTGTAATTGGAAGCTAATATGAGGATAAAGTTATTGGGAAGTGTACTAAACTAGGAGATCTTTCTATCCAAAAAGGATAGATTTTCAAACTCAATGCATTCTCATTTATTAACTCACCTTGAGTTTTGTGGATGAATTTATTGGGGTGCATTGGTCTAGAGGGTCTGTCTGCCCGAAGGGGATGGATTCTTGAACCTAGTGTATGCTCACTTATTAACTCATCTAAGGTTTTGATCATGGTTGTGACCTTGGTTCCACATTCTATCCAATGGGAAATGTGTGATATTATGTTGGCCTCATAATGATAGCTGGATTTAGTTTGGAGCTATATCTTACCTTAATTGTTTATTCTAATATATTCTTGTTTTATCTTAACAGTTACATTTTCCATGAACAACTATTCTGCTTCAATAGAAATTTTGACTAGGTCAAACTATAACAAATGAAAGCAAGATTTGGATTTCTCTTTAGGAATTGTTAACCTTGACTTGACACTACGTGAAAATAAGCTTTGTGTTCCTAGTAAGGGAAGTACAGTTGAGCAGGTAGAACTCTTAGCTAAGTGGGAGAGATCTAATCGTCTTAGTTTAATTGCCATTAAGAGGACTATCTTTGAACATTTGCTTACCAGAAAACTAAAATGCTAAAGAATTTCTCACTGAGCTGGGTAAAAGATACCAAGTGTCCGAGAATGCTGAATCTGGATATCTAATGAAACAATTAATGGACATGATAAGATATAACAAAAATAGGGGTGTCAGGTAATTTATTCTAAAGATGGTTCACATCCAAACCAAATTGAAAGCCCTTGAAATAGACCTGAATGAAAAATTCCTTGTCTCACATGCCTTAAATTGCCTGCTTGTTGAATTTACACAAATTAAAACTGGCTATAACACTTTTGGTGAAAATGGATCATTAATGACCTTGTTACCAAGTGTGTGACTAAGGAAGAGAAACTCAAGAAAGAAAAGAGTGATCTAGCCCTCCTAACTTTTTGTGGTAAATCTCATTCTGGCAAAGGTAATTAGAAACACAAGAAGGATTCATATAGTGCTCCTAATAAAAATCAAGACTTGAGGAATTGCATGATGAATTTATGAGGCTTGCTAAAATTGTTTCCTCATCAAAGAAAAATATTTCCTCTTTAGAAAACAAAATCTCTATCTTAAACAAGGAAACTGAGGAACTTAAAATTGAAAATGAAACTCTTGGATTGATTGATGCCAATTCTTCATGCATGACTTGCTCTTCTCATGAAAATGCATCTATATCCTTTTCTTACTCATCATGCAAAGTTTTTGAAAAAGAAATTGAGCATTTGAAAAATACTTTTTCAAAATTTACCTTTGAAAGGAACAATTTGAACATATTGCTTGGGAAACAAAGATGTGTTTTTCAAAAGGCTAGTTTGGGGTATAATCCCAAAAATCAACAAAAACTTTGTAAGAACTTCTTTGTTCCATCAAGCACATCAACTAGTCCTTTCATAAAGTATTTTCATTTTGACAAGAAAGGATATAATGCATCGACATGCAATGTAAGGAAGAATAATAACAAAATAGGGACTAAGATGATTTGGGTTCTCAAGGACACTTTGTCCAAAACTAACACACAATGACCAAAGAAAATTTGAGTACCAAAAGTTAAAAACTAAATGTGTATTGTAGGAGTGCTTGAAGGCTAAGAGCTCGCATTGGTATCTTGATAGTAGTTGCTCCAAACACATGATCGGAGATGACTCCATGTTCTCCTTCTTAGTCCCCAAGAAGCATAGGCATGTAACCTATAAATACAACAACAAAGGAAAGATTCTTGGTGTAGGCAAAGTTAGTAAAATTCTTTCCCCTTCTATTGATAATGTCTTACTTGTTGAAGGACTTAAATGTAACTTGCTTAACATTAGTCAATTGTGTGACAAAGGAAATAAAGTTATATTTGATTCAAATGATGCAAAATTGAAGGAAAAGATGACAAACAATTTAAGTTTGTTAGTCATAGAGTAAATAACATATATATGATTAATCTTGATGATATATCATCAAGTGGTGCAAAATGTTTTATGAGTAAAGAAGATGATTTATGACTTTGGCATAGAAGAATTGCACACATTCACATGGATCACTAGAATAAGTTAGTCTCTAAGGAGCTAGTAATTAGACTTCCTAAGCTCAAATTTGAAAAAGATAAGTTATATGATGCATGTCAAAAGGAAAAACAATTAAAGGTCTCTTTTAAAGTAAAAAAATATTGTTTCAACTTCTAGACCTTTACAACTTTTACACATAAATCTTTTTGGACCCTCAAGAATAATGAACTTTGGTAGGAATTATTATGTACTTGTGATTATGGATGATTATTCTATGTTTACATGGACATTATTTTTATCTTATAAAAATGATACTTTTCAAGCTTTTAGAAAACTTGTCAAAGTTATTCAACATGAAAAGAGTTTTAACATTGCATCCATTAGAAGTGATCATGGTGATGAGTTTGAAAACCAAAATAGGAGATGGTTGTGTCATATTGTGAAAAAGTGAAACCCTAAAAATTAGTCCATGAATGATTTGACCTGAAATCAACTTGTTAATCATGCTCAAGACCTTGCACACAGACCACATGACCATGTTCCAAGCAGTGTTTTCACATAACTCGTGATAGCATTAATACTGTCAACTTTATCTACTATTTTCATGGTCTTAATGTGAGAATTAGGTAAAGTTCTAAACATGAAAGCTGTAGTCTTGTGTCTTACCTTTCCAACACTACTAAAATCACTTTGATTTCATATTTGTAGCTCAAGATATTTCTAAAATACTGAATAGAGGTTAGACAACAAAGTTACTCAGATTAGATTTGATTGCATTTTTTGTTTTCATTGATTGGTTTCCTTATAAACAAGATAAATTCAATGAGATACTATTCATAGCATGCCTTAATAATCTCATTAATTATAATTAAAGCTTGTTAATTATAATTAAAGAGAAAGTGGGAAAGTCATCATGTTAATTGGGAGATATATTACCATAATAATCGCATGTATGACTTACCAAAACAAGAATAAATCTAATCTATGTAATTAATGGGTTAATCATGAAAATTATGCAATAAAATTAGTAAGACATAACAAATGGTGAATTATCACAATTCTTATTAAATGAGATTAATTAATTATATTTAAGATCTAATACATTATTAATTAAATACTAAAAATATGCATTATTTGCAATCTATTACGTGTGTTTGCTTGCAATTGTTTATGGAGTTATGGAAAATAGTGAGAGAAAATTTTATTTCTAGGGATAATGTATTAATTTGAGATTAGGGTGTTGATGATGATGGTAATAGTGGGTGGGGAATAGATTTACTTTTCTAATTTATTGTAATACAATGAGAAGTTAAAGTAAGATTATCAACATTGAATGAATCAATATAGTAACTATCATGACCGTGATCACGACAGGAACAACAAAAAAGAAATTTTTTAAGAAAAAATGATAGAGTCGCTATCAATTTTATTTAAATTAGAAAATATTAGAAACCTTTGAAATTGATCTTTGAGTACAATGAGAAACTTAAAACAAACCTAATTCTTTTGAAAATAATTGCGGGTTGATTGATTTTAATTATGAAAAGAATTTTGCTTTAAAATAAATCCAATCTTGAATAGCATGCATATAATTCAAGTTAGTACTAAGTTACTCAATAAATTCTTATGATCCAAATGATATTAAAAATAGTATCCATTATTTAATCATTATCATTGGTCATTGTGTGGATTAAGAATTTTTTCTCTTTTTTCAAACACTTTATTCAACAAATTATGAAAACACTTTTTTTTAATAACTACCAAAAAACAAAAAAAAAACTTGTGCTATGATAATCAAATAATAACATTCTAAAATCAACACCTAGCCATGCTTTAGCAAATTAAACATATTAAACAAAAAGTAAACTAACTCTAAAATGACTTGAACAACATAACTAATTATTATTATTGCTTTTATCAACATTTTCATTCTCAGTATTTTCTAATTATTTAATTTTTTTATTTTTTTGTTTAACCCCTTTTCTTTATATTTTTATATTTTTTATTTTCTTTTATCATTTACCCTTTTTCTGATTTTTTTTTACCACTTTTTTACTTAACTTCAAAAGGACTAACACAATATAGAACTACAAAATCTTAGCTTACAAACTGAACTGGGCCCAAATTTAAACCAGCAGAAAATCAAAAGTTACTAAGAAAAAACTTTCCTAGCCCAACCCAAAGATTAGTTTAAGCCCATCTATTTTTTTAAATTTTTAAATTTTTATTTTTAAGTAGCAAAAGAACAATGCTCAAATTTACCTTATTCCTACTATCCTCGAGCCCAACTCTCAGCATCCCCGAAACAACAAGTCATTGGCCCAATGGATGCCACAAAGGAGCTACCATACAACCCAAACAAAAAACCTATTACTAGTTTGGAAATCGAAATAAAATGAATAAAATAAAGAGAAGAGGAAAACAGCAAAAAGAAAAGAGGCTCTGGTTTTTTGAGTTGAGACGCAGGAACAAGGGATTCAATGGGGGTTTGTTATCGCGGCGGAGGAAGACCAATGATCGGGGTTTGATCTTGGAAGATGGACGACGGGAGGGCGCGGCGGAGAATCTATTGACCTGGATGTTGTCCATGGAGGATCCTGGTTTAGGGTGGACGGCGATGCTGGTTGACGAGTTGTGGCGATTCGTGGTGGTGCGGCAATGGGTTTGATGGTTGTGTTGAATGATGGCAGGGGTCCGAGTTTGATGGTGTGTTTGGCTCTGTTTTGGGGTTTGATTTTGTATTGGTTTTTCTGGTAGTTGCAGGTGTGGCCGGCGATAGCTTCTATGGAGATGGCGGCTGTTGGAGCTTGAGTGGCTGTGCAGGGGGGTTTCCGAAATTTGCATCTTTTAATTTTTTTTTTTTGTCAATTATACGGGAGAGAAAAACACAAAAATAAGTTATTAGTGACACTCAATTATAAGTGTAAAATTTCTTTTATAATATTGTATATTTCTGTCTCTTATCGTTAAACACTTAACGAGAAATAAAAATTGAGAGGATTATCCAAATCCGGTGTTTTCGACGGGTCAAGCAAATGGCCATGGGTTGTTCTGCTTTCTGCAGGGAAATTTGCGTGGCCATGGGTTGGTGAAGGGTTCATCTGTGGAGGATTACTGTATTGGGTGCTTATGTTGTTCGGGACTGTGATGAATTCCTGAGTTTGGTTTGCTGAGTTTGAGCGTGGAATAGGCGTGGTGGGGATCATAGCAAGAACAGTTTTACTTAGTTTCAGTAATGATACTCTGGGCAAGAGGGCATTTCTGTTTCTTTTATTTTTATTTGGATTGCAAAGTTTCAGATTAAATGGATCACGCAAGAAATAAGTTCATATCCAATCAAACTTCCAGAAGAGTTGAACAAGAGACACATAACATGATATTCAAATACATTCTCAAAGATTCAAAGCATATAATATTGCACAGTGAGAAAACATTCATTCATTCAATATACATCATTCAAGCTCAATCCATGTGTGGCTAAAAATTTTCGGTGGACAAAGTTAAAAACCTCTTCTTGGCTTCCAACGCCTCCCAGTGCTGTGAGTCGTTGACATATGGAAAATATTTTTATACAACTCAAATAGATAATTTTGAGGTAACTCACTAGGAATGTTTCTAATATAAATGATAATTTTAATTGTTTATATAGTGTTTTTTTTTTTACTTAAAATTTGAATTTATCACTTAAATAAGAAAGATCACTATTTATTACTTAATTAATCATCACATGATAATTTTTGTATAAAATATAATAAAAAATTATCAAATAAATAATTAAAATTATCACTTATTTTAAAAATTATTATTTATCTTAAGTATTTATTTTAAATTGTATAAATAATAATATGATTGTTGACATATACTCTTTCCGCTCCCTCTTTGCTTCAGTTTATTTTTCATTGCTCGTCTTTTTTAAGCCTCAAAATAGGACGGATGCGGTTCTTCTCTTGTTGGCCAAAAGAGGAGGGTGTCTTGATAGTTATATCTCAATCATATAATTATAATAAAATACTTATATACAGCAAAAATTGTGACACACCATTTTTCTTTTTATTTATTTATTTTTATTTCCCCTTTCAAGCAAACATAGTTGGGGAACAAACCATTTTTTGCCCTTTCACGATAACCATCGTGCGCCACCCACCATGTCCATTAGCTGCCGGAGCTCGGCGTCCCTTTGAAGGTCAAGATTCTCGTCACCTCCATTTGCTGGTTAGGCTTAGAGTCCTCTCCCTGTTTGAGATTCTATTCAGCCTCATTTCCATCTCCTTCCCGTTGCCATTCTTGTGCCACCAATCACCTCCATCGCTAGCAGAGCGCGGGGTACCCTCCTATGTTGAAGTCTGTTAATCACTTTGGTGGCATTTGAAGTGTTATACTGACCATAAGCAATAGTCACCTATTGGGAGAAAGAAAGTTCATAGTATTGATACAGGTTTAGTGAAATATGAAGTGAAAGGATCAAATATCTAACTTAACTTTTACTAAGTTAATTATGATGGTTAGCCTAAGTATTTGCTTGCGGGTAATGTCCAGATTGGCATTGGAAAATTAAATGTTTCTGTACTTTTGGATCATATGAGCCCTTACTAGAACTTGTGAATCAACCCATTTGGTGATCCTAAGGCCATATGAGAGATTTAAGATTGAAAGGAAGTAAACAACTATAGGTGTATGTCCCAAAATTGGTTAGAGGTGACTAATTTAAGTTTGGAAAAGCAAGTGACAATTATAGGTGTATGCTTCTATGAAGAATGCAAGGCTGTTGGACTGTATCTATCAAGTATTAGAAGTGGGTGTGTCAACTATTAAGAGTAAAGAGAGGACACAAACAATTACAATGGTGCTTTTAACTTCTTATGTGCTTGATACTAACTTCATTTTATCTTATTCTCCAAGAAGCAGGAATATGCTGATGGAGAGGATGTTGGTTCACTAGATTGTGAAATGATCATTTTATCTTGTTCTGTGTTGAGTTTGGCCACTAACTTGTACACAAATTTGGCTAGAATATGATAGAAAAAAAGTGGATTTATTATTTTTAATGCAAATTAAGTTATTTAAATCTGATTTTACAGGTATGGACAAAGCACAATTCATTGGAAGGAAGATTGTTAGGGTGATAAATTTTTTGGGCAACATTTGGTTCTTTCTAAGATTGAAAACAAAAGAGCTTTTTGGGTGTTGGAGTCATCAAAAGTTACAATCATGAATTAATCGTGCACCTTGATCAAAAGCTTGGAACAATGCAAATCTCTACTATATTACCAAACCAACATCCCAAATGTTTTATGGCCCTGTGTGAAGGAAATTATTGTATTTTGGAATAAAAAGCCTGCCACTTAGTTGCTACAAAGAGGATAAATGAGAATTGAGATTTTGTTTTAGTTAGAGAGTTACTTTCGTATTACCATCAAATCAGTTGTATTACTCAATTATATTTGCAATGAGAAATTTAAAGATTGTATAATTTATTTGTCTAGTTGGTTTTGAGCAGTTATTATTATAGTCATATACAAATCATGAGAAAAAATGAAAACATAAATATAAAGCAAAAACAGATCATAATATTCTAGTAACATTGTTTACAAAAATTCTTAGCAACATGAAAGGATAAAGTGAACTATAAATGACAATTGTTAGCCAAAATGATCTTGTAGGTTTTGTTGCACAACTAATATTACCAAAGGAGGAACATATTCAAGATAAAAAGCTTTTTTTCCCATCAAAAGCGTACATGTTGGCCTGAAAAGTTGGATATATCATTGAAAGGACTTGACCCATGATTCATTATGTTATCACGAAAGAACTCATTAACCTCTTGAATAGACGAAGGATGTGTAGCTTGATGAACTGTCAACATGCCATATTTTTACGGTTCAATTCCTTGATTTTTCATATTCTTTTTATTTATTTTTATTGAATTTTATTTGTTAGTTTTGTTATATTTTTAGTATTGTTTAATTATGCTTTTATTTAGTGTTTTGTGTGTTTTTATCAGGTACTCACACTTGGAGAAGACAGGACGTTCAAAGAATCAAGAAAAAGACAAAATTTCACCAGGTGTCCAATGCCTAAGCGCTGGATTTGGAGCACTTAAGCACTCAAAGCGTATACAATAGCGTTGATCTAGTGACCCAGTTCTTGAGTGCTGGGTGAGGAGAGCCTGAGCGCGTAAGAGGCAGCAGTGCGCATCTGGATTTAAGTGGCCGAGCGCTTGAGTGCTCAGAACTGAGCACCTAGGCGCTGGTTGCGTAACAGCAGACGTGATTTTCATTAAATAGGAAAAGTTACGCCAAATTTAACACATTGAGCACATTACACAGAAAATCCCTAATCCTGAGAGAGTTGTTTTGCGGTAGCAGATCTTGGAAGACAACTTCAAAGGAGGATTCGATTCTTGAAGGCTTGAAGATCATAATTTCTATTAAAGGGATTTTTAATTTCTTTTTCTTTCTAGTTTTTCCCTTTCTTTGGGTTTTCTTTCCATGAGTTTGTATCTTGATATGAGTTTGTTTGTATTGAATATGAGTAGTTAAATCCATAACTAGGGCTATGGGGTATCTTATTTTCCTAATTATTTGGGTTTTATTTATAATTTGATTAAGGTAATTTCTTTAGGGTTTATCGTATTGTTTGCATTCTTGTCATAACTTAATCACTTTTGACATGTGTTAATTCATTGTTTGACCAGTGACCATCTGCATTCAATAAGTGGATCTATATGGTAAGCCTAGGATTAGATTGATAAATGACTAAACATCAATTTTTCTTACTAATGGAATTGACAGGTATGTTGATTCATCTCTCGAATTGAAACTTAATGCATTCTTAATTAATTCAACTAAATGACCAAATAGGTGATCTAATTTAGGAATAAAATATTATTTCATCCATGACTATTGGGATTTAATAACAGGTAAGAAAACATTGGCAAAAGAATTACCTTACATCATAAATGAAAGAAAATATGAATAATTAGATTCAAGTGAACCTTGCGCCCTAATCTCTCTCTCATTGATTATCTATTCTTTGTTTGATTGTTCATTATTTTTCTTAATTTGTTTATTTTGATTTTATTTTGAATTTCTTCATACACTTTTGATTGTCTAGATAACAAAAGGTTTTACAAATCTAGTAATTACCAATTATTCCTCGTGTGATTGATAACTGGGACTCAAGTCCTATATTACCTAGCAATAGAGTACACTTGCTCTTAGTGTATTTTACGCGTATCAAGTTTTTGGCGCCGTTGCCGAGGAGTAAGTTTGGTAATATTAGAAGCGAAAAACTCTAGTTAATTTAGATGCCCTTTTATTCTTTATTTTATTTTTATTTATTTTTAATTAATTTGTCACTTCCTATTTTTTGTTTTATTTATGCTTACTCGATCTCAGTTTCCTAATTTGGCTTTTGATCCACAAATTGAGAAAACAGCTCGCAGGTTAAGGAAATAGTCTTTTATTGCAGTTGTGACAGAAGATATAAATAGGATGGAGAGACAACCAGTTGTTGAGGCCAACCGTGAAGAAAGTGCTATCCCAGCAGAGCGGACCATGTTTGAGTACTCTATGCCCACTGCTGAAGGGTATGGAGGGAGTATTATAAGACCAGCTGTGGCGGCTAATAATTTTGAGATTAAACCAGCATTGATCTCTATGATTCAAAATTCAATTCAGTTTAGTGGATTGCCTTTGGATGATCCTAATCAGCATTTGGTCAGGTTCTTGCAGTTATGTGATACTATTAAGTACAATGGAGTGACAGATGATGCAATTTGATTGCGACTCTTTCGTTTCTCTCTTAGGGACAGAGCAAGCCAATGGTTAACATCACTACCAAGGGGTTCCATCACTACATGGGATCAATTGACACAACAGTTTCTGGCCAAGTATTTTCCTTCTTCTAAATCTGCTAAGTTAAGAAATGATATATCTTCTTTTGTGCAGTTTGAAATGGACACTCTTTATGAAGCTTGGGAGCATTTTCAAGAGTTGTTAAGAAGATGTCCACATCATGGATTTCCCGTATGGCACCAGGTTCAGACTTTTTACAATGGTTTGTCGCCTGCAAATCATTCACTCATTGATGCTGCTGCGGGAGGTACCATATGGAGGAAAACACCTACTGAGAGCCAAGCATTGATTGAAGAAATGGCGCTGAACAGTTATCAATGGCAAAATGAGCGCCAGGCTCCTAAGAAACAAGCAGGTGTACATACTATTGATTCCTCTACTATTATTTTGAGTCAATTGGAAGCTTTGACAAAGAAGGTGGAGACTTTGATGGTAACAAATAGTGCAGTTCCACTAATCATTTGTGAGGCATATGGAGGACAAGGTCATACAAGTGCAAATTGTCAAGTTGGTAGTCCATTTGCCCCCGAGCCTGAAGTAGCAAATTTTGTTGGTAATTCCAACTGGTAACAGTACAACCTTTATGCTAATACGTACAATCCCGGTTGGAGGGACCACCCTAATTTCAAATGGGGAAGTCAACAGGGTTATCAGCAGACTCAACAGAGAGCTCCACCACCACCTCTAGGTTTCCAAGCACCTGCAGAGAAGCTAATCTTTGAAGATTTGGTAATGAAATATATGCAGAATTCTGATGCTAGAATGAAGAACATGGAGACTTAGATTAGTTAGTTGACTACATTGATGACAGCAAGGGCACCAAGGACATTGCCTAGCACTACTGAGACTAATCCAAAGGAATAAGTCGTTGCAATTACCCTAACAAGTGGTAAGGAACTTGGGGAGTCCTCCCAGAAGAAGGAAATGTCAAAACTTAGAGATACTCTTGTTCAGTCAGTGCATGAGGATGAGAAGGAAACTGAAACACTTCGTTCGTCAAGAATTGAGACAAAGAAAAATGATATTTTTACTGAAGATGTCTCAATTCAAGTTGTCAATCAAGAAAGAGAGATTGAGAAGAAAGCACCAAAGTGGCAGAGAGCGAAGAAGGATCGTGAGCAGAGCTCAGTGTATGAACCGTCACCATATGCTAAGATCTCATTCCTTCAGAGGCTCAAGAAAAATTAGTCTGATCAGCAATTTACCAAATTCTTGGAGATATTCAAGAAATTACAAATTAACATTCCATTTATTTAAGTCATCTCTCAAATGCCCAAGTATGTAATTTTTTTAAAAGAAATACATACAAAGAAACCCAAACTTGAGGAATTTGAGACGATATGTCTATTTGAGGAGTGCTTCGCTATTCTCTCAAAGAAGTTACCCCCAAAATTGAAATATCCAAGGAGTTTTACTATTCCTTGCACTATTGATAACTCTTATTTTAATAAGGCATTATGTGATTTGGGTGCTAATATTAATTTGATGCCTTTCTCTATGTTTAAGAAATTGGGAATGCAGGAACCGAAGCCCACTAACATTTCACTACAGTTGGCTGACAGATCCATCACTTACTCGCGTGGTGTGGTGGAGGATGTTTTGGTGAAGGTAGACAAATTCATATTCCCAGTTGATTTTGTGGTGCTAGATATAGGAGAGGATGTTGATATTCCTCTCATTCTTGGAAGACCATTTTTAACCACTTCAGGAGTTGTGATTAATGTGCCTCGGGGTGAGCTCATTTTGAGAGTAGATGGAGATTATGTGACCATCAATGTCTTTAGGGAGGCTAAATCTTCCCCAATGTCAAATCTCCATGCCCCTATCAATTTTGTTCAAGCTAAGAAGTAGGAAACCTTAGCTATCAAAGACCCCCCGCCATCATACAATGTTGATGTTGATCTTCCGGAAAGTCAAGCTACTGAAACAGATAAAGGTCTTCCTATATTCCCTGCTTCTTCACGAATTGGTCATTCATCTATTGATCGAGTACGACCACCATGGCCTAGCAGAGTTAAGGTGCAATTGGGACAATCAAGCTCTTGTCAAGTTCAAAATGTTGATGGAAACAACTCCAAGGTCATGGACGAAGGAAGGAGGCACTGCTTTGAAAAGAAGAAGGCGCCCTTTTATTTCTTTTACTTTAAGCCACCTTGATTTATCTGAAAAAAGGCAATGTCAAGCTAATGACGTTAAACAAGCGCTTCACAAGAGGCAACCTGTGTTTCTTCTTTCTTTATTTTATTTTAGTTATTTTTGTTATTTTTATTTTTCTTTTAGATGCTACTCATGTGTTTTGAGATTTTATTTTTTAGATTTTGCTACAGTGCTAACTCTTTTATGCTTCTTCTTTTCCTAACATTGTTTCATTATTCATCAGGTTGTGTTGTTCTTTTCTTTACTCACTTTTATTTCTTTTTCTTCCACATTGAGGACAATGTTTATCTTAAGTGTAGGGGGGTACTTTTAAAACTTTTGTAAAAAAAAAAATTGATGAGCACTTGAGTATTACTAGTTATTAAGCTGAAATTATGTGTTGATGTCTTGATTTATTCTAAGCTGATGGAAATATGTTTTGAAGGGGATTCCATTGATCATGAGCTGATAATGTGTGAATCAATCTTTTTCAATTAAGCAAAATGAATTTTAACATCTTATTTGGAATTTAGCCATGTCTGCTTGCTTTTGTTCTCTTTATCAACTTAGCCAGAAAGTGAGTTTTTAGTTTTAGTGATTGGATTTTTCAAAAAATGAAATCCTATTTTTCTTATAGAGTGAGTTTTCTCTTGATTGATGTGTGCTAGAATTTGCTTTGATATCTTGTTGAGACTTTAATTATTTACATACAGACTTGAATATGATTAAGGCAATTAGGCTTAATTCTTTCTTGACTTCCAAAGTTGCATTGATTAAATAATCCCTTAGTTGCCCCATTTGAACCTGAAATTGATTTCTTTGAATACCCAATTGAATAATCAGGTTGGATTCTTTGGAGCATCTAATGTGTTAATTGAAAAGTCGTTAAAGGTTGTTTTTGTCTTCAAGGGTTAAAAAAAATGAAAAAAATGATGAAAAAAAAGAAGGAAAAGTTTGAAAAAAAAAGAAAAAAATGGAAAAAGGAAGAAAATAAAAGAATTGTTGGTGAAGAATAATGAGAATATTGGGTTGAAAGTGACAATTTGTTATATTTTTGTGCATTATGTTCTATCTGTCATCTTTTCAGCCTGATTCTGCTTTGTATTGATTTATCCATGAGTATTATTTACCCTTATTTATCTTTTTCCTACATTTCATTTTACCCTTGGCCTCGTTACAACCAAAGAATGCCCTTTTGATTATTGTGTTGTATGTGAACTTGAAAATGGAGGCGAGATTGATAAGCAAGCTTATGGTATTGCATTTTTTCAAGAAAAATTTGAGTGATCTCTTTGTCCTTTAAACACTTGAGCGATGGAAAGTTGAGTGATCTCAGATGTTGGATGAAGAGAACAGTTGCAAGCTAGACTCAAACCTCTAATTGTTTAAGTGTTAAATGATCTTGCTTGATTGGATTTGATTGCTGAACTTGAATTTCTTTTAATTGTGGAATTTTCCTTTGATTCATGTTTCTTGATGTTGAGTTTGATCTTGTTGTTGATTCCTATTCTTTGCTTGAGGACAAGCAAAGCTCAAGTGTGGGGGAGTTGATGAACC
The DNA here is from genome assembly GCA_029884595.1 of Ormosia semicastrata. Lineage (NCBI taxonomy): Eukaryota > Viridiplantae > Streptophyta > Magnoliopsida > Fabales > Fabaceae > Ormosia > Ormosia semicastrata. The sequence continues at coordinate 45,869,273 of JAQQTO010000053.1, read as the reverse complement.
GTCAACATGCCATATTTTTATAGTTTAATTCCTTGGTTTTTCATATTCTTTTTATTTATTTTTATTGAATTTTGTTTGTTAGTTTTGTTATATTTTTAGTATTATTTTATTGTGTTTTTATTTAGTGTTTTGTGTGTTTTTGTCAAGTACTCACACTTGGAGAAGACTGGACGTTCAAAGAATCAAGAAAAAGAGTAAATTTTACCAAGTGTCCAACACTTAAGCGTTGGATTTGGAGTGCCTGAGCGCTCAAAGCGTATATAATAGCGTTGATCTAGTGACCCAGCGCCTGAGCGTTGGGTAAGGAGCGCCTGAGCGCGCAAGAGGCAACAACGCACATCTGGATTTAAGTGGCTGAGCACTTGAGCGCTCAGAACTAAGCACCTAGGCATTGGTTGCGTAACAGCAGACGTGATTTTTATTAAATAGGAAAAGTTACGCCAAATTTAATACATTGAGCACATTACACAGAAAATCCTTAATCTTGAGAGAGTTATTTTGCGGTAACAGATCTTGGAAGACGGCTTCAAAAGAGGATTCGATTCTTGAAGGCTTGAAAATCATAATCTCCATTAAAGAGGTTTTTGATTTCTCTTTCTTTCTAGTTTTTCCCTTTCTTTGGGTTTTCTTTCTATGAGTTTTTATCTTGATATGAGGTTGTTTGTATTAAACATGAATAGCTAAGCCCATAGCTAGGGTTATGGGGGATCTTATTTTCCTTATTATTTGAGTTTGATTTCTAATTTGATTAAAGTAATTTCTTTAGGGTTTATCATATTGCTTATATTCTTGTCATAACTTGATCACTTTTGACATGTGTTAATTCATTGTTTGACCGGTGACCATCCGCATTCAATGATTTGATCTATATGATAAGCATAGGATTAGATTGGTGAATAACCAAACATCAATTTTTTCTACCAACGGAATTGACAGGTATGTTGATTCATCTCTCGAATTGAAGCTTAATGCATTCCTAATTAATTCAACTAAATGACCAAATAGGTGATTTAATTTAGGAATAGAATATTGTTTCATCCATGACCATTGAGATTCAATAACAGGTAAAAGAATATTGATAAAAAAATTACCTTACATCATAAATGAAAGAAAATATGAATAATTAGATTCAAGTGAACCTTGCGCCCTATTCTCTCTCTCATTGATTATCTATTCTTTGTTTGATTGTTCATTGTTTTTCTTAATTTGTTTATTTTGATTTTATTTTAAATTTTTTCATACACTTTTGATTGTCTAGATAATAAAGGGTTTTGCGAATCTAGTAATTATCAATTATTCCTTGTGGAATCGATAACTAGGACTCAAGTCTTATATTACTTGGCGATAGAGTGCACTTGCTCTTAGTATATTTTACGCGCATCATAGCTTCATCAAATGGCTCCTATAAATCAACAAAATGTCAACAATTAAATAATGACCAATTAAAATTTATATTAACTCTCACTAACTAAATAAGATATTAAATTACTAAAAAAATATTAACGATGGTGCATAAATTTCTTACTATTAGTAGTCTAGTAAAATTGCAACTACTGTTATGAACAATCCAATTCTCTAACCCATATCCTATAATAAGTAAAATCCAAAATTTCATATACATATTCATATAACTTACAACTAATTTAATTTAAAATATTTAAAATACTTGGATATTTATACATCATTTAAAATAAATTCCTCTTGTGAACTTGGAACACCATGAATGCTAGAAGAAGTTTGGTTTCCCTATACAACAAAAAAAAATTGAAGTTAGCATATTTGAACATCTAGTTAGATGAATAATAGTATAAGACATTATGTACCTTTAGTTGTTGATTTTGTGATCATTGTTCATTTTGCTATTTTTCTTCTTTATTGGTTGCTTTTCAACCTAACTTCTTGGATGCCTTCCTTTTTTTACACCATCTCTTTTTTTCAAGCCTTTGGCTCTATGAAAATCAAGGTTATGATGCATTATGTTTTCACTTGAATTTAATGTAGCAGATGGTGTATGTGGTGTATTATTGTCTAAATCCATATTTCTCTTACAAATACATTCTACTTCTTTAGCTAATCCATCTATAGCCTTGTCTAAGTGAACATAAGCTTCCTTACAGTCAGATGCTTGAGCTGCTAACCTCACCAATTTAGGTCATATTTGTTTGTAGTGCTATGTGTTGTCAATCTTACCATCTTCTTGTACAACCTTCCCTCTTATGTCTTGCAAAAATCCATTTTTCGCATCTCTTGTCCATCTTTTTAAAATATATTGGCCAGGAACTAATTTAATATCATTTTTATAAAATATCTTCAAGGCGTGACAACATAAAGTGTCAAATGCCTCAAACTTTTACAATTACACGATACCGTTTTATCAGAAGAATTAAAAGAAACTTTAAACTCGGCATCTTTGTTGACCATACCAACCATATACTTAGAAATTGTTTCACCTTCATTTTGATGTTTAATCCATGCTATAGAAAACAAATTATACTTTTTTTAGAAAATATCAAAAATCACCAGAGTATAAATTTGTGCAACTTGTTGCAACAAAGGTGAACTCTCCATCTTCAACCTTGACAATTTTTGCCTTGATTTAAATTCACATTGCAACTTATTATATCTTTTATCACTGATAACCCTTTCAAAGTGCTTAAAAATTTGAGCTATATCTAAGTTTGGCTTTAAGCAACTTTTCAAATATGCATTTAAGCTTTCACTAAGTTGTGTACTTCGCATGCCTATAGTGAAAGCTTTTTTCATAAAACATTTTGCCCATTTCTCTTTTATTTTATATAAGCAAATTAACCACTTATTTTCTTGAAGACTAAAGTCTCTCAACAATTTATCTCATGCTGTTTGAAAATCATATTCCTCCTCATATTGGTACATGCATGCCTTAAAATCTCTTAAAAATTAGACTTATTCTTCATCATGTTTCCAAGGTGCTTTATGCCATTTTGCATCAAACTAAAAATGCATAAACCATGATATGTTTGAGGCATTACCTCAAGCAAAGTTTTAGCCATTGCAAGATCTTGATCAGTGAAAATAGTTTGAGGCTTCTTTTGCTTATGTGCTTGCAAAAATGTTTCAAACAACCATTTAAATGACTCCACTGTCTCATCATAAAGGAGAGCAGCTCCAAAAGTTACCACTCCTCTAAAATGATTAAAGCCAACAAATAAAGCAAGAGGTCTATAGGCATTATTAGTACTATAAGTAGTATAAAAAATAACCACATCACCAAAATGAGGATAATCAATAATCATCCTTGCGTCAGGCCAAAAAATGTTTGTTATTTGTTGTTCCACATGTAACTGTACTGCATAGTAAAAGGAAAGATTTTTCAATGATTCTTGTTGGAAGTATCTCAATAAGCTTCCTGCCTCTCCATACTCCAAGTTTTTCATCATTTTACTACGAATATAATTCTTTTGATCTAAATGTGTGTAACCAAGATTTGCTATTCCACCAACATGTCTACTCATTAATTCAAATGAAGCCTTTTGCTTTATGCTAGAATCATATGCTAAATCCTATGAATCATGGACACTCTGTTGTTGAGACGTGTTCGCGTGTCGGACACGTGTCCGTGTCAGACACATAGGGACACCTGTACAACACACGTGTCCTGCGTGTTAAATGTGTCCGATTAAAAATATATATTTTTTTAATTTTGACACGTCTTAGACACGCTTGGACATATCTCGGACACGTTTAGGACACGACTTATACACGATCTATTAATATATATTTTTAAATAATTTCCATGATTAACGTTCAATTAGTAAGTCCGTAACTCACCTATGTCCAATCACATAACTAATATCTCAAGTCACTATTTTCACACATCAGTATTTTAAGTTTTATCTTTTCATACATCACTATTAGACTTTTAAGTTTTATCTTTTCACACACCACTATTTTCATTTGCTCCTTCTACCTTTGCTCATACCAAATCATCCACTTCATCATCACTGAAGCTTGTTTCATACTAATATTCTCTCTAGTTAATTTTTTTTTATGTACATGTACTCATTCATGATTAGTTCTATTAGGAGAAGTTAGTTTAAGAGATTTTTTAGAATATATCAATAGAAATTATGCTCCATATTTTTTAGGAGGGGCTTATTAAGTATCAAATATTGATACATATGACACATATTAAGATATTGTAAATCTTCAAGCTTATAGAAATGATATTAATGAATTATGAATTTTTTACTTAAATTTTGTAATTATATATATATATATATATATATATATATATATATATATATATATATATATATATATATATATATATATATATATATATATATATATATATCGTGTCTGTGTCCTACAATTTTTGAATTTAGTGTGTCTCCGTGTTCGTGTCCGTGTCGTGTCCCGTGTCCATGTCTGTGTCTGTGCTTCATAAGCTAAATCAATCTCATAGGCCTGCACTTGAGTCACTTTTCTTTCATGGTAACATGTGAGTGATCTCCTCAAGATGTAAAACATGATTATACTCAACAACAAAATCATATACTTTGTATTTTCCAGTTTCTCTTACAAGTTTGATTCCTAACCTTGCTGGACATTAGTTTTGAGTTTCTAGCTGAGGATTACTAGTCAAATGATCTCACTTGTCCTTTTTACGTACACCCTCCTTGGAACACATAAATATACATGTAGTAATCTCTTTATCTTTTGTACTTTTGTTATGTCATTGTTTTTGAACACCAAATCCAATTCTAGCACTATAAGCACCCCAAAATTCGTAAGCTTCATCCATGCTATTAAATTCCATACCTATTTCAAGCTTCCAAACAACTTTAGAATCCATAACATCTAACATAGTGTAAATTTCAGCAAACCTCCTAAAATAACAAAGTCAACAAAACTAAAATGAGTATGAAAAATTTAATTTGTCTTTAAATAAGAGAAAAAAAAGTTGTTATAATTAAGTAAACCATCTTTTTAAAATAAAATAAAATTCAATGATCCAAGATCAAACAAGAGGTGTATTCCACGTGCCCTCTGTGCTAAAAGTCTAGCCACTATAACAAATAACAAATAATAACAAGAAAGATTCTTGCATAAACCCAGAGCACTCAAGTTGAGTGCACTTGATCAATCATATTATTAATTATGGTAGGTTATAATAACTAATTATTATTTAAGTGTAGTAGTTATCCATTAATCAATGATGTGATTAGTTAAGTATACCTAACTTGAATACTCCGGGTGTATCTAATAATTTATCTAATAACAAACTCAACACCATAATTCTAAACCCATGAGTCTAATGTGTTATATAAACAACTAAATTCCATAATGAACAAAGGTAGGTGCCACAAATAGAGGAAAAACGATGCTATATTATGTAAAAAAAAAAAAAAATACTAATGAAAAAAGAAAAAAAAAGGTAGGAAAACACTTACAGTAATTTCCTATGCTTTGCTTCTTTGGAGTGGATTTGAGTGTCAAGCTACATTAGAATATACTGAGGATAAGAGGTGAAAGTGAAAAAGTGGAAAAATTAGGACGAATTGGGTGAGCGGGTCTGCTTATGAGGTGAAAAATAATTAGAATGAATGAAATGAAACAGTGCATTTTACTCCCAATTAATGTGTCACAATTGTGCACGATGGTTATCGTGAAAGGGGAAAAAATGGTTTGTTCCCCAGCTATGTTTTCCTGAAAGGGGAAATAAAAAAAAGAAAATGATGTGTTTTACTCGCAAATGATGTGTCACAATTTTTGCTATAGATAAGTGTTTATTATAATTGTATAGTTGAGATATAACTAATAGGACACCTTCCTATTTTGGCCAACAGGAGAGGATCTACATCCAAAGAAGACAAGACAAAATGGATGAGCACTTGAGAGCATAGGGGAAAAATGTCCATTGCATAGGGTGGCTGATCAAACATAGGTGATTGATCAAGATTGCAAAGAGATTTTTTCAAGATTAGCACTTTATTTTTTTTCTAGATTTGCACCTGATTTGTCCATAAATGCAGTCTACCTTTGGTTAGACATTGCAGCACATTCCTTCTTTATTTCTTATAATTTTTTTATTAATTTATTTTTGAGATCACGAAGTATTTTTATAAGTTCGATCTATTTAATTTGTCTATAAGATTAATTCCCATTCAACTACGAGAGCACGAGGGTTATGCTAAATCTCCATAAGAATTATTTCTATGAGATTCGAATAATTTTATTTAACTCAAATGGATATGATCTGGGTTAATTACGGGTCATGGGTTATAGACTTTAGGTCAATGAATGAGTGTATTTTAAGAAAAATGTGTCTTCGATTATCATAGGATAAAATTTTTTTTTAAAGACAAATAAATTACTTTAATTTTATCATTATTATATTTTCCTTTCTTTTTCTTCTTTTTTTTTTTTTTGGTTTTTTTGTTTATTTTATTTTTGTTGTTTTTTTTACTAAGGTAAAGTTGGGTGTTCATAGTAACTGTAAGTATTAGTATCAAAAAGTGACAATTTCCTTTTAATCTATTAAATGGATTTCACTTATGTTGAAAGGTTTATTTGCTAGTTTCTCTCTCAAGGATTTAGGATACCAATTTTGTGCAACAAAATGAGTATCCTAGATTATCAGCAAAGAAAGCAGCCAAAAAAAAAAAAAACATTTCAACACAAGTGTAATCTATTGAAAAGCTCGAAAGGAAATTTCTTTTTTGTAATACTTAGACTTTCAGTTCTTATATTAGTTTATTTAATGTTACATTATATTACAAGTAATAATAGAAGTAAATATATTTGTTACATATTGTCACCATTGTTGTGGACTTCATAATGTCAAATTGGTCTATTAGCTCCTGAAATGAAATTTTCACTGATTTTTTTTTCTAGAATTTCGTAGATAAATGCTAGTAGACACATGCTTCCAATGCTACCAATAAGAGCCTTGTGGTATTGGCACTACACTCTTAACTCCCCCAAGTTGAAGGATATTCAACTTCCTATTTCAGTAGTTTTTCCCTTTCATGTAATTGCTTCAAAGTGCCATAATCATTTCTGTTATCATAATTTCTACAAATTATACTTTTAGTCATCACTTTGTAATACTACTCGTCCACCATGAGCCTTCTACCCTCTATAAAAGTCACTTCATAAAAATGTGTAATTTTTTTTTGTTTTGAATAGCACAATTCTTTTCTCCTTCTTTTTTTCTATAACTCCCTCCATGACCTCTTCACCATAAGAGGTGGAGCCGTGCAACCTATTTAAGCTTTTTATGACATCATCTATTTGGACATCTTATATCACTACACTCATCATTCTCACACTCAGTGGAAGATGAAAGATAATCATCAAAATTAAATCTTGAATTGCTTTCAACCAATCAATTTTCTTCCCCACTTACTATCTCTATTTAAATAAATTGTAATAGAGTTTTCAAGTTCACAACCACAACCAAAGGATAAATATTGATGAAGTCCCATTAATTATCATCATCACTCTCAATCTTTGGATGGAGATAGTGAGAGTGAGGAAGAGCAACAAGTGGCTGAAAGCAATTTTGGATTCGACTGTGATAGTTTTCTTTTATATGTTCATGGGCAATGACGATGATGAATATAATGATAAAGGTTGTGAGTAGATGATATGATAGAAAGCTACGATTGTGAAGGTGGTTGTTCATAGCAAGGATGATAAAGAATTATGAAGGTGAAATGAGAAGATGAAGACGAAAAACAATGATATTTCAAACTGTCAAATTCTCGTGTTTTAATGAATTAACTTTTCTGATTGTGAGATTGCTCATTATGGAGGAGCATGTGAGGAAGCATGAAATTGCCTTTCACCATCTACCTTTCTCCCTTGCTCCTTCATTATGGCTCTTCTCTGTAACGAAAAAGCTACTTTAATTAAAACACAAAAATTTATTGATTTGAAGATCACTATTTTTCTTCATCTTCTCATATCTTCACTCACAGTCCTTTGTCATTGTTAGTATCAACAACTATCTTTACTACTCAATTTTTCTACCATATATCATCCACTTGCAAGCCTTCATCATTATAATCATCATCGTTAGTGTTAGTGAAGATAAAATACTATCATCAAAGTCATATTCAAAATCATTTTTGCCCACTCAATGTTTTTCCTCACTCTCTAGCACTCCATCCAAATACTAAATTTACCTATAGACTTTCAATAGAATGTCTTTCGATAAAATACCCAAGGATATTCCATCGGCATGCCCTTCATTAAAATACCAATGGATATTCCGTCAGCAATGTTAAGATGTCGTCGACTAAATTTGTAGGAAGAAATGTTTCTCCTGACGTATTTACTGACAGATAGTTTGTTGTAACCCGTGCAGCCTTAACCGAAACCTGCAAATAAATGAAACAACAAAATCGTGAAACCTGTAGTGTGCAAAGCACTGCCCTCAAGGATTATTTCGGTATAGACGAAAATCCCCCAGGGTACTGCAAGCTCTTCCTGTTTGACAGGGCTTCAAGAACTGCAAGAGATTTTAAGTCACGTAACCCAGTAGAGAAAGAGAATAGAAGTGGAGAATGATGAAGAAGAAGTTCTCACCACAAAACTTAATAAAGGATGGTATTTATAGAAAATAATTTTTGGTCGTTGGAATATGACCGTTGGTTTATGACCGTTGGAATATGACCGTTGGATTATGACCGTTGGAATATGTCCGTTGGAATATGTCCGTTAGAATATGACCGTTGGAATATGTCCGTTAGAATATGACCGTTGGAATATGACCGTTGGAATATGACCAGGTCAAAACTCAGATAAAACTAAATCATTTTTAAACCTCTTCAAAAACTTATTTTCTAACCAATGTAGGACATTTATTCTTTTGAAATAAAGTATTTTTCACAACAATCCCCCACATATTTCAAAAGAATATTAAATCAAATCAATAATTTTAAAAACAGAATATGGGTTACATCATGAGTGCAAACGTTTCGAATCTGGTGTCTTCTGGACTATGAACCAGACCTAGATAAATAGGATTTTACAATGTAATTGGTGAAATTTAAACTTCTATGAACCAAAACATTTTTCGTGTAAATTAGAATCCCACTTGATCACATTTACACCCTCATTTATCTCTTGCTCTTAACGCAGTTTTGCACTTTTTCGGCCATGTGCGTGCCTCGATTGTTCATGAGTGCTCTAAAGACTATGCCATTATCTCATAGAGCGGCCCCACTCCACACTCATATAGGTGATTTCATCAAGTGTATACTGCACTTTATACACCACCCATAAGGGATATGAAATTCATTAAAAGCATTTAGCTTATCCTCACATTAAATGCGGTCTAATAGCACTTCTCATGCTTCTCACACCATAGGAAGGGACAAACACAAGTGCTAATGCAAAGGTAACTAACAAGTGACTTGTTATTACCCATATGAACTTTTTTCATGGGATCTCCACTCATAAAAGTTAGGTTACCATCACTTTGCTATTTCAAATTGGCTTAAGTCTCATTCCCTCGATGTGGTATTTATTCATTTTTAGCTACACGAGAGATTTTGTCGAGGATTGGCCAAATTTCCACTTCACATAATTAATAGATTTAATTCCATCTTTTAGCATATGCTTCACGAGTGAATTGTGACGTATACATATATGTCACTTTTCATTATACACAATTTTGTTTGCTCTTACTATTTGCCATTTTGACAATCACGGACTAAAAAAAAAATCTATGTCTTCGTGTTTCTTCCATAAAAGGAATATCTATAAGAGATTTCTTAGCTACTCAACCTCGAGATCCTACCAAGTTAATAAACTTGACCTCAATTTTAGATCAAGACTATACAGATCTACTTGGATGACTTCCAAGTGACATCACCTCCATTGAGGTTAAAAATAAACCCACTTATGGATTTTGTCTTATTTGAATCAATGATTTATTTAGCATTATGATTATCATGTCCACACCTCAAATTCAACACCATGGCTCTTGGTCCATAGTCTCATCAATCTCAACTAATATCATAGTGCAATAGGGACATGGAATTCATTCATGCAAATATCATCAAATACTTGATCATGTACATCTAGATCATGGTTATCACACTCTATACATATATAATTAACTATGCATGTCACATAGCGAAGTTAATAATAACTCAAAAATAACAAGGATATATGCGATACTATGTAAGACATTATATGAAGCACTCAAATGCTCTATTTTAATTTTTAAACTCTACATAAACCATTATAAGGATTATATGTGCATATTTACTCATTCAATTTATAACACATGCAAAATCAAGTATATAAATGCTACCAATATTTGAGCATATTCAGATTGTGATGCACCACTACTAGATCATATTCTAAACTAAGTAGCCTTTTAACTCACTTCTAATCTCATTAGATCATGATTTTGAATTTAAAACAATTTCAACATAAAAACGAATTTATCCGAGAGAGATATAAACAAAATTGTCTTTCTAAAAATTATTTCACACAATTAGAAGCACCACAATGTCTTTCTTGGTTCACGTAAAGAATTTTAGTTAGACACCCCACACTTTAAGATATTTATATCAAGTCATAAATTAACATAAGTTCAAAATACAATTAAACAACAAAATCACATATCACAAAATTAGTGCATTACCCTCATCTACACACGGGACATCACCATTAATATTAATCTTACTCTAAATGTGCTTATTTTTCTTTTTTCTTTTAATTTAATAGAAACAAAAAACAAAAAACCTGGTGGTCTTGACGACACTCTTAACTCCCAAGGTGGAGTAGTAACGACTTTAGTCTCTTCTCACTCTCCAAAACGAGTTTGAGGGTTTTGTGTGTTTTTGCTTTTGCAACTTTGATCTCCTTCAAGCCAAGCATTTTTCAAAGAAAATCTTTGCCTCATTCACGAACACATGACCTCTAAGCACCACAACAAAAACACCACCCAAAACCATAAGAGTGAACCCAACGTAAAGCTTTTTATGACATTTATTTGCATCTCATCCCCTACGTCCAAAATGACGAGCTTCTCTTTCCTTTCCACCACCCATTTCCTCATAAAAATCCCACATTTAAAATAAGTTATATCAATATCACGAGATTATAGGAAAAATAACAAAAAAAAATAAACGGACCCATTAAAATTAAATATTGTATGGATAGTATTGACAGGAAGAGCAATAATCCTTGAGATTGTTGTAACGACTGTGATAGTTTTCTTAATGTTCATGAAACTGCAAATAAATGAAACAACAAAATCGTGAAACTACGATAAGTGTGCAAAGCAAGGATGCCTCAAGGATTATTTCGGTATAGATGAAAATCCCCCAGAGTATTTCAAACTCTTCCGTGTTTGAATGAATTAACAAGAACTGATTGTGAGATTTTTAAGTCACGTAACCCAAAGTGAGAAAGAGAATAGAAGTGGAGAATGATGAAGAAGAAGTTCTCACCACAAAAACTTAATAAAGGATGGTATTTATAGAAAACAATTTTTGGTCGTTTGAAAATGACCGTTAGAATATATTTGTTGGAATATGACCGTTAGAATATGACCAACTATGGAATATGACCATTGGATTATGACCGTTAATATGTCCGTTTAGAATATGACCGTTGGAATATGTCATATTCAAAATAGATTTTTGGCCCATTGAATATGGCTAGCACTCCATTGGAATATTTACCTATAGTCAAAACTTTCGATAAAACTAAATCATTTTTAAACCTTTTCAAAAATTTATTTTCTAACCAATGTAGGACATTTATTCTTTTGAAATAAAACATTTTTCACAACATAGTTTGCATTTATCGACAGACTTAGCCATCAATATGTTATTGACAAATGTAATATACGTCGCTAATATTTTTCGACATGACTTTTACCCATGATTTTCTGTTTCATCATTAATTCGTTAGTGATGTAAATCACCAATGGATATTTTGTATTTGCTGATGGTTTTTTCCATCAATTTTCTAGTAATGTAGAATTAACTAATAATTAATAAGTAAGTTTAGCTTTTGGGAGATGGTGTTGTAAGCTTGATCACATGAACGCTCGGGCAACAACAATGTTTAAGTATTTTTTTTCTTCTTGCTTGTTTGTCAACAATTCAAATTAAGGTTCTAAATATGAGAGCAGTTATTAAACCAATAAAAGAATTAGTTCACGATTTAATAGTTGAACCGTGATTAAATTGGAGCACAATTTTATATGATAAAAAATATTTATAAACGTAAATCTAGTATTTAAAATATTTTTTTTAGAATTATAATGTTATTCTATTAACATGAATATTGTTAGAAAGTAATATTATGACAATGAAGTGCTAATAAATAAATAGAAAGAAAATAAAGAATTAATACAACTCTTTATAATACTACAAAAATAGATTATCGTATTAATTTAAATAATTTTGAATTATATAAAATTATTTACATATGTTTTGCATTGCATAAATATTAAATAATATTTTATTTTAAGAAAATATGTAATATATTGAATAATATCTGCATATATGGACATAACAACACGTGTGGTGTGATGGTTTTGTGGGTTGAGTTCAACTGAACACGATGGAATTTTGACATATTTTTAAAGGTAAAGTCTGAACTGGTTTGCCAGTTGAATTGTGATTGATTCAACTGATTTATCAATTACGAGCTGGATTACCAATTCTCAAACTAATTTTTAAAATACCAGTTGGTGAGGCTCAACCGGACCCGCCAATGGTCTAGTTCGTGGTCAAACTGGTCTAATCGGCCGGTTCATTCTAATTCTAACATCTTGATACAATTTTATCAATCAAAGAATAGAAACCTCGAGCACTCATGCGCTCGAGTGTTAATTTCTAGAATATTCCTTAGCTTTTTTTCTATATTAAATACTCAACGGTATTCAATTAATAGTAAGTGAAAAAAAGGTAAAGTGTAATTTATAATCAAGTTTAAGGTTTGCTGTCATTTTGATAAACTCAAGGTACTGGAGTGTAGCTTACTCAATAAAATAAGATGGTATTACAAAAAAATAATAATATTAAATTGAAAGAGATACTTGCTTCATTTATAAATATGAAAAAATGCAAAATATATTTGGATCATATACATGGTTGTCTTTGGTTGGCTTGTCTTGGGACAACAATAATGATATTCACACATCATTTTTATTATATAATTCTTACATCATTTTCTTTTTGAGTGATAACAAGAGAAACACACTTCTCAATATGCATACTCTTTATTTTTTTTCCTAAATAAGAAAAGTGTAACATATAATGTTAAAAAAAAATGGTGTGTGATTTTCCCTTTAGACGAGAGGCTTGCCCTAATTGCAGTTATTCAAAAAGTTGATGAATATTGGCTTCAGGAACTGAAATTATTTATGTGACAGTGGCTCTTTAATTCAAGATAAATACATTATTGTCATAAGCATTGCATGTCTCCTAGCTAGATGAAGCAGAACATATTTTTCATGTTCCTTTCCTAATATAACATTTGATTACAGCTTTATTGCAAAATGCTCTATTTAAACCTTGAAATGATATATTTGGATATTTTCCACATCAAGTTTCATGAAATTACTACGCTTTCTCGTAGTAAAAAACTTGCCCCAATTATAAGGCCTATATTTGGCAGGGTTTTGATCATTTGTCAGCTCCTCTAAGGGCGCCACCATGGCGTAGTGTCCAGGATTGAGAAAGAATGGAATTGAAAATCTTTCCTTCTCAGAGTTCACCATAACTCTGTGCTCAACACTCTCATATGCTTCATTGCTCCAAACCTGTGCAACAATTATCTCTAGTTAGAGGTTTGAGCTCCAATTTATAAAATTGATTTAGAAGTAGCTAGTATAGTACCTGAATTATGTCACCAACATTGATAATATAAGCATCAGGTGTGGGCTTGACCCGAACCCATTCACCATCAGATTTCCGTTTCACTTCTAGCCCACCAACATCATCTTGAGCAAGGATGGTTAAAACACCAGCATCCTTGTGACGACCAACTCCCAAAGCAAGGTAAGGGGAGGGACAAGGTGGATAATGATTGAGCCTGATAAAGCTAGTTTGGTCTTTGAAGAAGCCATGAAACCGTTTTGGTGGCAAGTGTAAGCTCAGAGCGATAAGCTCCATTATCTTGAGTGCTAGTTCTACCATGTCTCGAGCATATTCTTTGCATACTTCTCTGTACAACAAAAATGTCATAATTGCATAAGTCATAATCGTATATCATATTACTCAGTATTTCTTATATAGGTTTTTACCATTTCACGAATCCATTAATGAGAGTGACCCTAAGTCAATTATTAATGGTGTACTCAAATCTATATATATAGAAAAAATTTATATATAGTAAAATTGAATTGAGCGACAATAAATGAGCCATTAACTTAAAGAGCAATAGATGATCCTATTACATAAAACTTTTATATGATGTAAGAATATTAGCTCAAAAAGTAGTAAACAACTTATTAAATAAAGTTTCATAAAATTTCATTATATAATGATATTACTCCAAAAAATTAAAATTATAATGCAAAAAAAATTACAATCATCAACTAAATAAAATCTCAAAATAAATTAAAATGTCATTTTAACACATTAATTTTAGGATTAAAAGCATGATTGCAGTAAGATAAATTTTTAGCTAAAAATCTTCTTCAAAATATTTAAATGATAAGCTTAGTAAAAACAAATTAAAGAGAAATAAATGACGATATGTAATGAGTATTTCATATCATGAAATCATATAATTCTACACATTAATATATACATATATAATAAAATTAGCATGAGAATTAATAAATGACTTATTAAATAATATTTTTGACAAATAATGTTTTTATGAAAAATATAAATATAACTTTACATAGTAAAACAAAAATGTATATGATTTTAAACAAAATTATAATATTCTAAAAACTGAAATCATGAAAAAAAAACATTACAACTTCATATCTCAAAATAAATTGAAATACTAATTTTAAGTTACTATATTCATGTAATTTATAATAAACATTACATTATACAAACCTAAATTAAAATTACACTCAATTAATATAAAAAACGAAATAGACCTATATAATTTTTGAATTCTGAATATAATTTATCACAAGTTAAATTTAGTATTAGAAATATGTTTGAAATGGAAAAAAAAAGAAGAAGAAAATGGTCCTTTCTAGAACATTTTGATTATAATACGTTGCATAGGTTGATAGTTATATAGCTTTTACCTTCTTTTTTTTAAATGTGTAATCATAATAATGAATTTTTAATTTAAAGTATAAACATTTATCATATTTCAAAATTAACAATTCGTGATAAAATAAATTAATCATAATATGAATTCAAAATAAAATTATCATAAGAAACATTTATATTACTATTTAATAAATTTTGATCTTTGATTAAGTATCTTATAGTTTAACTATGAGACTAATATTCAGATATTGTGACAACTAAGTGACCCTTTCAACAAGTGAAAAATAATTATATGCCTGCCAAATGTTGAAATGAATTAAAAGAAACTTAAGTAAAAAAAAAATTCTTGTATATTTTTTTTCAGTTCCATTTTCAGTAAACTTAAGTATTAAACTTTTCATACAAACTTAATTTTTCCTTGTTATCTCAATGGAAACAAAAACAAAAATTGAATCTAATAAAAATTATCAAATATTGAATATTGATATCTCTATTACAATATCTTCAAGCACCTAGCTTCAAAAATATTTTTAAAAATGAATATCTCTATGACACCTTAATTTATGGTTAAAAATATATTTAGAATAATTCAGTTTAAACTATTTTTTTTTTTCAAAATCTCTCTAAAAAGATTTTGTTTTATAAACTTTTAAAGATAACATATATGCACTAAATCAATTTCTCACAGTAGTAAACAGAGTTACAAATAGAATGAACCAATTAAATAAGACTTTTATTTTTTAGAAGAATATTTTTCTATAATGATAATAAGAAATTTAACATTATATATCAGATATAAAATAAAAATTACTTGAAAATATTAATTGAATAATCCTATTCAAGAAGAATTTTATATAGTCTTATATGTCATAAAAAAGTTTACATTTAAACGTAAATTGAATTTCTTTTTTATTTTTATATATTTGTTCACAAAATTTACATTTAAATATTTAATTATGTAAACTTAAATTTAAACTACACTCTATTAATACAAAAAATAGAGGTATATAATTAAAAACATTTACTAATTTTAGATTTAAAGGTAAGAACTTTATTTGCAATGAAATGATTTAATAGGCAAAAGTCATCTAAAACATTTTGAGTGAATGGGTTTTTGAATATAAAATATGTTAATTTAACTACGCACTATATATTTACTTATTAGATAAAAAACTCATTATTATGAGATTAAATTTTAAACAAAATTAATAGCAACTTTTATTGTTTGTGGGTAAAATATCTAGTATTAAACTTACTTTTGAACCATCCATCAGTTGAGGGAAAAAGAAGTACAAACGTGACAACTAGTATCTGAACTTATATTCAACTTACAAAAGGATGCATTATATATATATATATATATATATATATATATATATATATATTGGGCTTTGAGCTTAATCAGTAAGGACATTTTTTTAAAAAAATAACTTCACTTTTATTTAGCATAAAAGAAAATAAACATTTCTCTTACCCGAATAGGTAATAACCTCAGTTATTGCATAAAAAAAATCACATTTATATCACATTTTATAATTTGCGTGTTAATAACTACTTTTAAAATTAATCATTTTCAAAAAAATATTTGTTAATGTAATTTATAAAAATATGTTTACAAATGTAAAATAGATATAGATAATAACATACGTTTTCATTTTTATATATGATAAGGACATGTCATTTTATCTAACTACAATTTATTTTTTTGATTTATTTACATAACCAAATAATAAAAAATCTTCATTCCCATTTTCTTTCTCATTATTTTCTCTGCTCTCTATTTTCTTTCCTTCTAATTTTTTCTCCTCATCCAAACAAAGGGTGAATGCCCTTTTTCTATTCCTTTCTCCTTTGATTTTAACATTTCCCTTCCCTATCAAACATCCAAACAATCGCCAGAGGATTTTCAATAAGAATTACCTAACCTCTAATGCTCTTTCTGAGTTTCGTTCCTTTCTCTTCCTTTGTTCTTTGATTTCTTCCCTTCCCTTCTAAGCATTCAAAATTAACCTTATGATTTTCAGTTTTAACTATAAAGGAGAATTATGTGGTGTTGTTTACTTCTCGTGATAACTTTACTTGGTTGACAATATTAATACCTGAAAAAATTTAACATCTTATCATCCATCGTCATTTTTATTTTACAAATTTTGCATAAAAACAACGAAATTCCCATCTACTGGGCCTTGGCCCCCTTTTTGTTACCAAAAAAAATAATTCCCATCTATTGATCCACCTAGAGTGTATTTGGAAAAGTTAAAAAAAATAGATTATGTTGATAATTGATTATTGTAAAAATTAATTATAATCAGAATTTATTTTTGTTTGGGTATATTTACTGAAAAGTGATTTTAAGATAATTTATTTCAATAGAAAAAAAATTATTTTTACCATAAATTACTACAAAATGTATAAAGTTATTTTGTTTATAATATTTGGTGAAAAGTCATTAGAGTCATTATGAAAAATGTTTCTCTCATTAAAACATAGTTAGAAAAATTCATCTAAAATTAAAAACTTTTTATGAAAACAGTTCACTATGAACTTGTGTTAAAATAATTTTTTTAAAAATAATTTTTTTTACAAATTAATTTAGATACTCAAACATAACTAATATTTTATAAAATAACTTTTTTTTTTAAAAATAACTGAATGAAAAAGAATTAATTTTTCCAAATAAACTCCAATGTTAGATACGAGTAATGTTACCGTTATAATATTTTACAGAAAGAAAGACAACTCAATTATGCTTCTCTGCCACTAATTTTTAAGACAATTCAAATTTTGTAAAATCTACCACATAAGATAATCATGAAATTTTCCTCTTTAATTAACAATTTCTATATTCAATGAATGTGGTTGAGCTTAATTTGTTTCAAATAATCTAACTAGAATTGTTAAAATTCAATGGCAGATGTCAATCAATATACTTGAATTACCTCAACTCCGGTGGATACTCAGGCCACTGATTATTCCATTGAGTGACCTCCTTATCATCAGGATCAAGTGAAGCTGGGACCAAGGTAGGTTCGTCCACAGTAAAATCAAACACCTCCTTCCAGTCCCTAACGTTCTTGGTATGCTCTGTGTCATAATATCCCAGCACGTTCACAGCATCCCTCCTAACCTTCTTCTTTTCCTCCGAGCTCTGAGCAAAGAACTCCCTTGCAACAGCTTCAATCCTCTGCCTGCGATCAAGAGGAGCTCCATGATTGATCACCTGAAAGAAGCCCCACTCCTTGCATGCACTGCCTATTTCCCTCACAAGACCTTCAATGGCAGAAGGCTCTTTAATGGAATCGTTTGATAAAGAGGAGAGGTCTATCAGAGGGATGCCTTGGGCTTCGGTGACAGAGAGCTTGGGTCTGTGTTCTGGTGCCTGAATGAAAGCTGGATCTACCTCTCCCATGGTTAAGGTTTATTTGATAAGAAATGAAATGACTGCAATAGAATGGGAGAGTTTTTATAGCATGTGTCGTATGTAGGGTTGGTGTTGATGTCCATTTATATATACATTGAACGTGGACACATTTTTTTGGTAGTTATTTAAAGCTTAGACCTTGTTTGACATTTCATATTAAATTTTGAAAAATATTTTGTGTATAATTTTATACATATATTATATTTATATTATATGTTAATGTGAAAGAGATATTAAATTAGTTTATATATAATTGTAATATTATCGTAGGATATAAAATAAATTTATGAATAAATTAAAAAAAAAAAATGTATAATAGTTAGACAAATAATGAGATTGTTAAATTTTAATAAGATAAATTAATATAATATATTATAATTTTATTAATTATTTGTAATAAATATTATATTATATAAATTTGTTATTAATATTTTTATATATTAAAATAAAAATAACTTAATTATATCTTAAAAAAATAAAATAAAATTACATTTTAATATATAAATTCATATAAATATTATTTTTATTACAATTCTAAATATTTTAATATTCTTACTCTTTATATATTAAGTTTTATACTATCATATTTTATTCTGTATTTAATAACAAGCGTTCGCGAAGATATTATTACAAATAGTATAACTAGGTGAAACGATGGCAGAATCTATAGCGTTAAACAAAAAGGAAAATGAATAAAGAAAGAAAAAAACATTGGCAAATGGTGGGTGAAGTTTTGGAAGTACTGTGATGTGTGCTCTTGCGTGGCAAAGGTTGTCGCCTTGCTGAATATCCTAATTATCTTGATAGTTATCCATCTTGATCAATGTATGGCATGAATTAGAAAGGAAATATAATATACATATACTACACACAAAACGTTTACACGTGTTAGAAATATATGTATGAGTGTTAAAGTTTTATATTAATAAATAATAAATTAAATGAAAAATATATAAATAAAAAGATTCATAAATTTATTATATTAAAGTTTTAAATTAAAATATAACGTTAGATTTATTATTATAATTTTTTATTTAATCCATTAATAAAATTCTCCCATACTTTTAAACTCTCTCTATAGCTCAACAATACATCCAGATACGTTTGGCGAAATTTATGTTAATATAAAACCACCACCACCAATCCATATTCAAATTTTTGTATTTGTCTTGGTTTGCCCTCCAAAATCTATGTGAAATTTTATTGCGTTGTGCGTGTCTCTCTCTTTTAAATTTGCTGAGAATCTTATGATGGAACATTCATGAACGGGGGAGAAGTTTGTTTACAAGGGTCAATCTATAATAAATTTTAATCTGAATTTTTTAAATTAATTAATGTTATTAAATCTTTCTTTTAAGACAAAGGGAGCCCCATGCTTTTAGCCATGGCTTGAGGTTTGCGTTAAAACATGGGTACTTCATATTTGTTCTCGAAACAGATTTCAAAGGACTTGTATTCTGCAAGCTGGAAGTTAGGACTTATGAACTGGTCGGCTACGAGATCTCTAATTTAGACAATGTCAAGGAATTTACATCAGTCTTTATTTTTTTTTAATCTTTTATATAGGTATTGTAAATATGCTTGTCTTTTTAAAAATCTTTTAGGGTGAGTATCGATTCAGGTTAAACTTGAAAATCATTTTAGCGATTAAACTGCTTAAAATCAAGCCGATTATCTGCAAAAATAAATTTTGGCTTAATTAGATCAAATATAAATTGTGTTCTGGACTGAGATTTTGGGCTATCAGTACAGGAGCAACTTGGTCTCACTAGAATAATACTCAAATATTACTACGCGCTATCTTGATGAGTATATCAGTCTATTTATTAGGCATAAATCTCTCAAATATCTTTAATGGATATCAAAGTTAATTATATCCCACATAAATAGAAAAATTAGTTAAAAGATATCACAATCTCTAACGGATTCTAATATTAAATAATTGCATTTAATACAGATTGCACTCATCCTAAGATGCTCTTATAAATGTCATGTCAAGTCTCAAAGGTATGCATCTCCTCTAATATACAGATTGTCATCATTGTGTACGGTCTAACTTGAGTGTTGAAGTACCTTTTGCAGGTACCCACCCCTCGCACCACTGTAGGAGCAGCTATGCCACAGAGAAGTCCACCACATACGTGCTTATCTCAAGTATCTCTCTGAATCCACTTCAGAACATTGGCGCCATCTGTGGAAAACGAAAAACTTACAATCCCACTCCAATCATGGTGAACACGAGACAGAATTCAAAGAGAGACACTGGGTAGACCTCAACCAACCAAAGGTAGGACCCTACCGCCTAACGCCCTCCTCTTCCTACCCCACTACTTGCTGTTGAAACCTTTGCTGCGAGAAACCAGGCATTCAATGCAGAAATCCAATGCGATGGGCACCCCACCTCAGTTTCCGATGAAAGCCCTAACCCATCGCGCAGGATTTATGTGAGAGACAGACTTGGAATCCCAGCCCAAGGAGGTAACCCTAATGCCTAAGAGCGCAGAATCCCGGTTCATCAGCATTTAGGAATGCCTAATAATGGAATTGGTGATCGTGTGTCTCGCTCTCAACACACGAATCAGTCCCAGGCATCCCAACATCAATTTCAAGACATGCTACAACAACATATGGCTATGCTGAACGAACAATATCAGAGGTTGGAAGACACGCAGCGGGCCATGCTTGAAAATCGACCCAAGCTTCACTGTCGTGACGGAAGTCTTAGCACAGAAAATAATCAAAGAAGGGCACATGTCGATGCTTCAGTGACCAATATTCGAAATAACAATTCGAATTGTGGGTTTGAGGAGCATCTTTTTTCTGATCAAGTTATAGAATATCGCATTCCCATAAATTTTAAATTTCCAGCAAAGTTGGAGATTTACGATGGGACCACGGACCCCTAGGAGCATATAAATGCCTATGAGCAATCCCTTTGCTTCCACGGAGGATCTATGGAGTTGTTGTGCCGTGCTTTCCTTCTTTCCCTGAAAAAGGGAGCACTTAAATGGTTTTCAGGCTTACCACTAAGGTCTGTGGTTGATTGGTCAGATCTTAAACAATGTTTTCTGCTCCAATACACCACCAGCAATCCCTTTGCTTCCACGGAGGATCTATGGAGTTGTTGTGCCGTGCTTTCCTTCTTTCCCTGAAAAAAGGAGCACTTAAATGGTTTTCAGGCTTACCACCAAGGTCTGTGGTTGATTGGTCAGATCTTAAACAATGTTTTCTGCTCCAATACACCACCAGCAAGGAGCAACTCAGACCTATCAAATCCCTAGCAATGGTCTGCCAAGGGCAGGATGAGCCCCTCCGTGATTACGTTAGGCAGTTTATGACGGCATGGACTAACGTGGAGAACGTCGATGATAGAATTGCTCTTCATTATGCCCGGAGTGGTCTCAGAACTGATTCTGAATTCTTCCGGTCTTTAGCAAAAAGTAAACCAGAGACTATGAATGAATTCCACGTCTGTTTAAAGAAATACATTAACCTAGAGGAGATCATCAAGGATAAAGAGACTCTGGAAAAATGTGAGCCCACTCACTAGAAAAATAATTGGAACTCTAGCCAGCCTTGAAGCTCCTCTAAAGGCGAAGCATATCGGCCTAAGTACTTTGACTACACTCTTCTGAACACCCCAAGGGAAACGATTCTCAAAGAGGTGCTTCAGACTAAGATCTAGAATATCCAAAGGCTGCCTCCTCTGAAAAAGGCGAAGGACCACCCTAAGCATTATAAGTGGCACAAAAGCTATGGCCACGAAGCAAAAGAATGTTATTAGCCCTGAGATGTCATTGAGTCCTTAATTAAGGAAGGACGGCTACAAAAGTATATTGCCGAGATCCGAAACAATGTTAATCTTGGAATACAGAGAGAGAGAAGACATAGCTATAGCCCGTGGCAAGGTCTGACTCCACATCAGAGGAGAAGAAATCATAGCCCCACTTGAAAACCCGAACTATGCCTAGCCGTGATACTGACAACCGGCAAGATTAGAATCAGGATACTCAAAACGGGGCCAACGGGATAGATCGGCTGGTCAGCACAATCTTTGGAGGATTTGCAGGAGGAGGTTCAACAAGTAATTCTTGATAGAAAACACTACGGACTACGGTATTGAGTATTTTTGGCTCTACGCGCAGACTTCGTGCTGATGACAGGGAAGGACCATCGATTGCTTTCACCACTAAGGACCACGAGGATATTGTCCGAGATCACAATAATCCAATCATCATCTTCGAAATATCTAACGCCGAGGTCCGACATATTTTAATGGATCAGGGCAGCTCGCTAGAAGGAGAACGTCTTCCACTCCAACTAGGTGACAAGCTTGACCAAGTCACCAAAATAGGCGCAAATATGGAAGACCAGGTGAAACGCCAGCTTCTGAAGCTCTTGCAGAAAAACAAAGACCTCTTTCCTTGGACATCTTTCGATATGTCTGGGTTGGACCATTCTTTCGTCTGTTATTATTTATCTATTAAATGGGATGCAAGGTCGGTCTCCCAGAAGAAAAGAAAAGTTGAACCTGAGAGACAACAGATCATCCCGCACAACAAATACGGATGACCTTCTCACAAAGCCCAAAGCAAGTTCACTTGCTCCATCAGAAGACCTTAAGTCTAGGGGTACTTTGGCCCAACACAACCCATAAGGTTGCCACACTTTAGCCAGATCTGAGGAGTACAAGGTCCAAAAAGGATCGACTGTACATGACGGCCAAACAGGGAAGTCTACTTGACCACCCTCTGGGGGCAAGTAGCGCATTCAAGGGTCTTGACCCGTGCCCATGTGAGCCGCACCTTAAACAGTCAAACAAGGAGCCACCATTGGGATCAAGGAGTGCCTTACGTTCTAGGTTAAGAGGGCAACCCACCAAACCTTTCTCAGCGGGTTGGTTGCGAGTCATAAAACCTCAACATGGTTATTGGCAACACGGATAATGAAATCTATGTTTAAGCCATCATGGTACCAACCGTGAGTTATCTTGTGCTAGATAGGTCGTGCAGTAGAAAAATCATAAGTCTTGGAAAAATTCTCGCACTAAACCTTAAGCAGGAAAGACCCCGATAAGGACCACTTAAAACCAAAGTCCAAAGAGGGATCATAAACACCCAAATAGTTAGTAACGGACCCCGGACGGGGTTTCTATACCAAAGTCATGAGGGATCCTAAATACCAAAGTGATTGATAATGGGCCCCGGATAAGGTTTCTACTCTATACCTAAGTCAAGTGGGATTCTAAGTGCCAAAATGATTTTTGGTGTAGGACCTCAGACAAGGCCTCATTTTTAAATTATGCCTAAATTCGGAATGTCATATGTTCGATGAGATGAGCATAGGACCCTGGACCAAGGTTTTAAATTATACCTAAGCCAAAAGGGATTCTAAATGCCCCGAAAAAGGTTTTAAACTATACCTAAGTTAGGTGGGATTCCAACAAATCTTTATGGATAGTAAAGGGCCCCGAGTAAGGTTTATTGATAATTATAACTAAGGTAAAAGGGACAATATGTGCCAAGTTTTCTTGAACATTAAACCTTTAGCTAAGGTGTTATATTTTCCTAAATTTAAAAATTCTGAATACTCAATATTATGAGCTTTGGATTATGGATTAGGGTGTTATTTATTCCTAAGTCTTAAATTCCAAAACGCTTGGTTATGATAGGCATTGGACCATGGATTAAGACATTATTTTTACCTAAGTCAAGTGGAATGTCATGCACTCGATATTATGGGTGTGGGATCCCGAACCGTGGCTTTTCCATAAGGAAACAATTTTCTAAGTCCGTAAAATGGTTATGAAAAGCAATACAATGGGCATTAGACCTAGTACGGATCATGTAAAAAGAAGTACACCCGACAAAATTTTTGGCTCATTCTGCGGAACCCAGCCACTTATGGCCAACTGACACACAGACCCTATCCAGACCTATGGCACAAATGCCTCCAAATTAGAACTTATAACCCTATGGCGCAGACCACGGCTTCAAGTAAAGCACGAATTCCGTCATCCGGCGGCATTAAGATTTGCTACATCACTATACTGGCCAAGCGCCAAGCTGGGGGTAATAGTTTTGGACCGTAATCTGGGATCATGTCCTATTGGTCAACCCGGCACACATTTGACTTGAATCTGTCGTTAACACCCCAGTAGGAATTCACTCACGACATATAACCGAGATCCCCCGAACTACACATGGGGGCAATATATAGCTTTCCTCAGAGGGTGGAATGACCACATAAGCAGAGTGGTCCAACTCGGACCCTGGCCTTACACGCCAACCCTAGAGGAGTACTATGATATATCACGGATCTCGGTCCTTTTGAAAACATTGTGAGATCTGGCATTAAGTCTGACTTAGATCCCTTTGTTCACTGCGTGCCGTGTGCTCCTACTAAACATGGGTACCTTGACACTTAGCTGTCCCATCTAAGCGCCAAGCTGGGGGCAACTATTCTGGATTGGAATTTTGGGCTATCAGTACAGGAGCAACCCGCCCCCACAAGAATAATACCCAGATATTACTACGTGCTATCTTAATGAGTATATCAACCTATTTATTAGGCATAAATCTTTCAAGTATCCTTGATGGATATCAAAGCTAATTATATCCCACATAAAAAGAAAAATTAGTTAAAAGGGATCACAATCCCTAATGGATTTTAATCCTAAATAACTACATTTAATACAGATTACACTCATCCTAAGACGTTCTTATAAATGCCATGTTAGGTCTCAAATGTATGCATCTCCTCTAATATATAAACTGTTAATAACACTGTATTTTATATATTTTATAAACCTCTTACTAGGTTTCTTAAGGTTCAATTAAGCTTAATTTAGTTAGTTTTGACACATTTTATGATATTGGACCTTATTGGATCATTGAAAGAATTATTGCATGAATTAGCCTTAATTTATCTTTTTGGTAGTGTTCAGTAAACTGGCTATAACTTGAGTTTCAAATATTTAGTTGATGTGATTATGGTCTTGTAGGAAAGCTAAGACAATTCTCTACAACTCTCATGAAGACCTCAAAGGCCAAATCACACGTTTGGATAACTCAAATTGGAGTTGAAGCAAGAACTAGGGTGCTGATCCTGATAGCTTGACCTATGTGTACGGTTTATGACATAGCTCAGGATATATGATGTCAAATGGGCTAAAATTTTGATAACTGATAGTTAAGACGCAAATCTACAACTTTCATGTTGAACACTTTTCCAGAATCTAAGGTCTAATAGGTTATATTGGGCTTGGAAGTCAGAACAGAGGAGCTGTCACTGGGCCTGAGCAGTATGCAGTAATCAGACCATATCTTGAGTTATAGAAATGGTTTTTGACCCCAAACTAATGGCATTTGAAATTTAATATCCAAGCCTACAACTTTCATGAAGACCACATTTCTCAAAAATGATGACTATAATGACTTCAGAGCTTAATGATTTCGGGAGACAAAGAATCTCCATAATTTTTCACTCATCAAAAGTCATTTGGCATTTTCAACACATTTTCCACTTATCCACCCACTCATGAATCAGCCTCCTTGTCATTTTGTATCCCTAATCCTCTATAAAAGGCACCATTGGCTGCTCATTTAAGAGTCTTGGTCCTAGAGGCCAAGATCATGCTATTATGTTGTTATAGTTTTCATTTGTTCTAAATTGAAGTTATGTTCTTCTTCTTCTTCTTCTTTCTTCTTGTCTATGAGTAACTAAGTTTGGTTTTACTTAGGTGAAAGGGTGAAGCTCTTGGTAATGAAGTAAGGTTAGATTCATTCCTTTCTTGTGCTTAAATGATTTATTTTTCAAGCAGTCATTATAAGTGTTGTATTTTGTTTTCAATCAATTTAGAAACCCTCCTTGTAAAATGGAGTTGTTGATTTGTTGTAGACAAGAGATTGGCACAATGAATGCTTGAACCCATGTACAAGTGTTGGTGTTAGAAACTCTCCTTGTAAAGTGGAGATCTTGATTTGTTGTAGACAAGATTTTGGCACAATGAATGCTTGATCCCATTTATGAGTGGTGGTGTTAATAGATGATTAAAGGAGGCATAATATAATTACGTATATAATTTTTAATGAACTTTGAACTATGTATTTTTCGATTGGAACTTCCATTATGTGTGGATTCTAATTGAGTTATAAAAAGAATTAATCATGTTCTTATTTTATTTACCAAGAGTGGATCTCCTAACTCAAGTAAATCTTTTTTATTTGTTGTGACAAAATATTTACTTTACCTTAATTAATTTTTCCTCATTAAGTCTCTGTGGTTCGACCTCGGACTCACCGAGAATTTATTACTTGATATAACCTGCACTTGGCTTTGCAACTTTTAATTCGTATCAAGTTTTTGGCGCCGTTGCCGGGGACTTGATTTGAAGAAAAAATTTCTGGTGTAAATATTTTGTATATATTATTTTCTACTCTTTTAATTTTTTTTCTTTTGTACATACCAACTTACTAACTTAGTGGGGGAACCTCTCCCTTTTATTTTCTTTGTACATATTAACTTAGTTGAGGTAATTCTCCTTTTTAATTTCCGTACAGTGGAGGTAATTCTCCCTTTTATTTTCTTGTACATATTAACTTAGTGGGGAAACTCTCCCTTTTATTTTTTTTTGTACTTTACTAACTTAGTGGGAGAAACTCTCCCTTTTATTTTTTTTTTGTAATTTACTTTTTGTACTTTATTTTATTTTATTTTATTTTATTTTGTGGTTGATTTATACCACACCTTTGTTAATATTTATTTATCTTGTTAATATTTATTTACTTTGTTAATATTTATTTGATGGCTAGTTTATACCACATCCTTGTTTATATTCTTTTTTATTTTAAGTCATTTATTTATGCTTAATTGTTAATATTTAAATGGTCGGTTTTATCGCCTACTTGTTCATTATTCTAATGGTAGGTTTATACCGCCTACTTGTACATTTTCTTTTCTATTTCAAGTTACTTATTTATGCTTAATTGGTATTGTGATTTAAATTCTGATCGTTTAGTTAAAATTAATCCTGGTACTTTATATATTGATCTGTTTCAAAAAACAAAAAAAAAACAAAAACAAAAAAAAATAAAGAAATAAAAAAAGTTTCTTAAATTCAAACTTTTCTGACAACAGCCAACCTACTCGTATAGGAGCTATTATTACTTTTTTTATTCTCTTCCCTATTTAAACACTCCATTTTCTTCACTTTCCTGCAATTCATATTCATTCAAAGAGAGTGTAAGTGTTGAAATGGAGAGAGCTTCTTCTTCTGTTCGTAGACTTATCAATATCTGTGTATTTTGTGGGTCAACTTATAGGAAGAGTTTAGAGTATGTAGACACAACAATCACTCTTGGTCGAATACTTGCTGCGAGGAAAATTCATTTAGTATATGGGGGAGGTAGCATTGGGTTAATGAAGGCTGTATCACTTGCTGCACATTTAAGAGGCAGTCAGGTTTTAGGTATCATTCTTAGACCTTTAGCTCGATAGAATATCACTGGAAAAACAATTGGGGAGGAGCTTCAAGTATCATCTATGGATGAACGAATGAGGACAATGCTTGCAAACTCTGATTCACTCATAGCCTTACTGGGTGGTTTTGATACTTTAGAAGAAATTTTTCAAATTGTCTCTTGGGCTCATCTGAACATCAACCAAAAACCCATAGGTTTGTTGAATGTTAATAATTTCTTTGATCTTTTGTTATATTTTCTTGACCATGCTGTGGAACAGAAATTCATCACACCTTCGGCAAGACGACTCCTTGTTTTTGCTTCCACTGTTGATGAGTTGATTGATAAATTAGAAACTTTTGTTTATGAACCTGATTTAGTAACAGCTCAGATAGATTAGTCCGAAGGAAGCGGTGAGGGAAGCAGAATGAAAAGAAAGCCAACCAAGACACTCCAACTATTTAAATAATTACAAGCTTTGATTTTATTTATCTTACTTAGTTTCTATTTAAATTTATGTGAGCTTTCTCTTTTCAATAATTACAACAACAGATACTTTCTTCTATCCTTTACCTTTTTATGTTTTAACATTGAGGACAATGTTGTGATCTGGTTGGGGGAAAGGATAGTTGACCAAAAAAAAAAAAGGAAGAAGGACGAAACTTTGATTGTACTTGGTCTTTAATTAGATTAGGAGCCCCGGGCGAATGCCCGTCTTGTCATAGACTCAGGAGGAGACCTTCGCACGTCAGTCTTTAAATAAGGTTCGTGTGCCATGCTCTGTGGAGAGCCACATACTACATTCCCAATCCTTGGAACTTAGGCTCTGTAGCGTTGTTAGACCAAATAAGGAGTTCCATCTTTACTGTGAAACATAAACAACTACTGAGCATTATCTTGTACTTAACTGTATGAGCTCTGATGCGCCAGGTCATACCGGTGGTGTCGAGTATGCACCTGTATTCAGATTGAATGCCTTTAAGTAGGTGTTCGGACAGGTTGTGTAAATTCTAGCCATAGTTGAGATCTGAAGCCATACCTTGTAAGGATGGACTACACTGGTGACACGCAGTATAAAGATATGCCACCTTATATATAGCTTTTGAGTGAATGATCTCTTTGGTGAGGTCCTTCAAGGGTTTCTAGACTTCTTTACCATGATGATTTTCTAGAAATGTCAAAAAAAAAATAAAATTGGGATGTATGTTAATTGATATGATTGTTAGAAACCTATAGCAAAACTAATTAGGGATGACAGAGTAAGGAGTAATTTTACTCTTGAGATGCATCTAGATTAGGGTAGATAATGAGTTTGTGTGGAAGTAGCAAATAGATTCAGGGAAATTTGCATGATTGAGTAAATTGTTTTCTTTCTTAAATATCACATGCTTGGTTATAAATGTTGAATTTTTTTTGGACTGAGAATGATGGATATATGCCTTGTGAGATTTTGAGCCTATCAATGAATGGATTGAACATATGTACCATTCTCTTCTTTCTTGTGTGATTTTTTTTTACTCATAGAATTGTTACTCTAGAACTTGCTTTGATTCTTTTTTAGACTACTTTTTCACATGGACACATAAACATGATTGAGGCAATTTTCTTGAATGAACTAATTTGACCAAATAGCCAACCTTACATATTTTCCTTTGCGTAACCCCTTTGAGCTTATTTGACCATTCTTTGTTTCGAACTCATTATGTGCCTTAAATGAAAAATCATGTTCTTACCTGACCTTAGGGAATAAGAGAACATTGGCTTTGTTGTCGGATGAGTTTCTTGAATAAGTGTGGGGGTATGTGTGCAAGATTCAAAAAAAAAAAAAAAAAGAAGAAGAAGAAGAAGAAAAAGAAAAGAAAAAAAAAGAGCTGACCAGTAGATGCTTGGAAACAACAGGAAGAATAGGAGAATGTTCAAGCCTAACAATGAATTCAACCAACCAATTGATCTTTAATAAAACATTAGTCAAATATTGGTCATTGCCCTTTATGAGAAAGAAACAAACAGAGAAGGAATTAAGAAAATATTGGGAAAGTTAGACTGAATGTTCTCAAACATCTTCTCCACTCTAACTGTAACACAATGCTCTTCTATTCTCTTTGGTATTTAACTTGTCTTATATATATTACTTCCTCCTTTACTTTAACCCCATTATAACCTTGAATAAAGTTCTCATGATTTGTGTATAAATGTTGTTTTTGAGTAGCGGAGAAGTAGAAGATAAGCAAGCTTATGGTAGTGTAATTATTCATGAGTTGAATAGAGTGAAATACTTACCTTTTTAAACACTTGAGAGATTGATAGTGAATTCTGTGAGGATTTACCATTTTTGATTCATTCTTTTCAACTAAAGTTTCCTTACTTATTGGTTTGAAATGCGAAGAAATGTTACCTCATGACTGTTTTGATCTCTTGATTGTCTATTTGCTCTTCTTGAGTCATTAAATCCTTTAGAGTTTTTAGTTTTTGAGTCTGTATCAATTTTCTTTGTTCCCTAGTTTTTGTTTCTTATGTTTTACCCAAGAGTGCAAAAGTTAAGTATGGGAGAATTTGATAACACTGTATTTTACACATTTTATAAACCTCTCACTAGGTTTCTTAAGGTTCAATTAAGCTTAATTTAGTTAGTTTTAACACATTTTATGATATTGGACCTTACTGGATCATTGAAAGAATTATTGCATGAATTAGTCTTAATTTATCTTTTTGGCAGTGTTCAGTAAATCGGCTATAACTTGAGTTTCAAATATATGGTTGATGTTATTATGGTCTTGTAGGAAATCTAAGACAATTCTCTACAACTCTCATGAAGACCTCAAAGGCCAAATCACACGTTTGGATAACTCAAATTGGAGTTGAAGCAAGAACTAGGGTGCTGATCCTGATAACTTGACCTATGCATACAGTTCATAACATAACTTGGGATATATGATGTCAAATGGGCTGAAATTTTGATGGTTGATAGTTAAGACCCAAATATACAACTTTCATGTTGAACACTTTTCTAGACTTTGAGGTCTAATGGGTCATATTGGGCTTGGAATTCAGAATAGAGGATCTGTCACTAGGCCTAAGCAGTATGCAGTAATCAGACCATATCTTGAGTTATAGAAATGGTTTTTGACCCGAACTAATGGAATTTGAAAGCTAAGATCCAGGCCTACAACTTTCATGAAGACCATATTTCTCAAAAATGACGAATGCAATGAATTCAGAGCTTAATGATTTCAGGAGACAAAGAATCTCCATAATTTTCCACTCTTCAAAAGTCATTTGGCATTTTTCACTCATTTTTCACTCATCCACCCACTAATGAATCAGCCCCCTTGTTATTTTGTGTCCCTAATCCTCTATAAAAGACACCATTAGCTGCTCATTTAGGAGTCTTGGTCCTAGAGGCCAAGATCATGCTATTATGTTGTTGTAGTTTTCCTTTGTTATAAATTGAAGTTATCTTCTTCTTCTTCTTCTTTTCTCTTTCTTTCTTCTTGTCCATGAGTAACTAAGTTTCATTTTACTTGGATGAAAGGGTGAAGCTCTTGGTAATAAAGTAAGGTTAGATTCATTCCTTTCTTGTGCTTAAATAATTTATTGTTTAAGCAGTCATTATACGTGTTGTATTTTGTTTTCAATTAATTTAGAAACCCTCATTGTAAAATGAAGTTCTTGATTTGTTGTAGACAAGAGATTGGCACAATGAATGCTTGAACCCATGTACAAGTGTTAGTGTTAGAAACTCTCCTTGTAAAGTGAAGATCTTGATTTATTATAGACAAGATTTTGGCACAATGAATGCTTGATCTTATTTATGAGTGGTGGTGTTAATAGATGATTAAAGGAGGCATAATATAATTACGTATATAATTTTTAATAAACTTTGAACGATGTATTTTTCGATTGGAACCTCCGTTATGTGTGGATTCTAATTGAGTTATAAAAAGAATTAATATTGTTATTATTTTATTTACCAAGAGTGGATCTCCTAACCTAAGTAAATCTTTTTTATTTGTTGTAACAAAATATTTACTTTACCTTAATTAATTTTTCTTCATCAAGTCTCTGTGGTTCGACTTCTGACTCACCGAGAATTTATTACTTGAGATAACCTGCACTTGGGTTTGCAACTTTTAATTCGCATCAAGTTTTTGGCGCCGTTGTCGGGGACTTGATTTGAAGAATAAATTTTTGGTGTAAATATTTTGTATATATTTTCTACTCTTTTAATTTTTTTTCTTTTGTACATACTAACTTACTAACTTAGTGGGGGAACCTCTCCCTTTTATTTTCTTTGTATATATTAACTTAGTTGAGGTAATTTTCCCTTTTAATTTCTGTATAGTGGGGGTAATTCTCCCTTTTATTTTTTTGTACATATTAACTTAGTGGGAGAAATTCTCCCTTTTATTTTCTATATATACTAACTTAGTGGGAGGAAACTCTTCCTTTTATTTTACGCACTAACTTAGTGAGAAAAATTCTCCCTTTTATTTTATGCAATAACTTAGTAGGGGAACCTCTCCCTTTTATTTTTTTCTGTAGTTTACTAACTTAGTGGGGGAAACTCTCCATTTCAATTTTTTTTGTAATTTACATTTTACACTTTATTTTCTTTATTTTATTTTATTTTGTGGTTGATTTATACCACACCTTTGTTAATATTTATTTATCTTGTTAATATTTATTTACTTTGTTAATATTTATTTGGTGGCTGGTTTATACCACATCCTTGTTTATATATTTTTTTATTTTAAGTCATTTATTTATGCTTAATTGTTAATATTTAAATGGTCGATTTTACTGCCTACTTCTTCATTATTCTAATGACAGGTTTATATCGCCTACTTGTACATTTTCTTTTCTATTTTAAGTTACTTATTTATGTTTAATTGGTATTGTGATTTAAATTCTAGTCATTTGGTTAAAATTAATTCTGGTACTTTATATATTGATCTGTTTCAAAAAACAAAAAAAAACAAAAAAAAACAAAAAAAAAAGGTTTCTTACATTCAAACTTTTTTGACAACAGCCAACCTACCCATATAGGAGCTATTATTACTTTTTCTATTGTCTTCTCTATTTAAACACTCTATTTTCTTCACTTTCCTGTAACTCATAATCATTCAAAGAGAGTGTGAGTGTTGAAATGGAGAGAGCTTCTTCTTCTGTTCGTAGACTTACCAATATCTGTGTATTTTGTGGGTCAACTTATGGGAAGGGTTGAGAGTATGTAGACGCAACAATCACTCTTGGTCGAACACTTGCTGCGAGGAAAATTCATTTAGTATATGAGGGAGGTAGCATTAGGTTAATGAAGGTTGTATTATTTGCTGCACATTTAAGAGGCAGTCAGGTTTTAGGTATCATTCCTAGACCTTTAGCTCGACAGAATATCATTGGAAAAATAATTGGGGAGGAGCTTCAAGTATCATCTATGGATGAACGAATGAGGACAATGCTTGCAAACTCTGATGCATTCATAGCCTTACCGGGTGGTTTTGGTACTTTGGAAGAAATTTTTCAAATTGTCTCTTGGGCTCATCTGAACATCCACCAAAAACCCATAGATTTGTTGAATGTTAATAATTTCTTTGATCTTTTGTTATATTTTCTTGACCATGCTGTGAAACAGAAATTCATCACACATTCGGTAAGACGACTCCTTGTTTTTGCTTCCACTGTTGATGAGTTGATTGATAAATTAGAAGTTTTTGTTTATGAACCTGATCCAGTAACAGCTCAGATAGATTGGTCCGAAGGAAGTGGTGAGGGAAGCAGAATGAAAAGAAATCCAGTCAAGACACTCCAACTATTTAAATAATTACAAGCTTTGATTTTATTTTTCGTACTTTGTTTCTATTTAAATTTGTGTGAGCTGTCTTTTTTCAATAATTATAATAACAGGTACTTTCTTCTATCCTTTACCTTTTTATGTTTTAACATTGAGGACAATGTTGTGATCTAGTTAGGGGGGAAGGATAATTGACTAAAAAAAAAGGAAGAAAGGCGAAACTTCGGTTGTACTTGGTCTTTAATTAGATTAGGAGCCCCGGGTGAATGCCCGTCCTGTCATAGACTCAAGAGGAGACCTTCGCACGCTGGTCTTTAAATAAGGTTCGTGTGCCATGCTCTGTAGAGAGCCACATGCTACATTCCCAATTCTTGGAACTTAGGCTCTGTAGTACTGTTGGACCAAAAGAGGAGTTCCATCTTTGCTGTGAAACATAAACAGCTACTGAGCATTATCTTGTACTTAACTGTATGAGCTCTGATGTGCCAGGTCATGCCGGTGGTGTCGAGTATGCACCTGTATTCAGATTGAATGACTTTAAGTAGGTGTTCGGACAGGTTGTGTAAATTCTAGTCACAGTAGAGATCTGAAGCCATGCCTTGTAAGGATGGACTACACTAGTGACACGCAGTATAAAGATATGCCACCTTGTATATAGCTTTTGAGTGAATGATCTCTTTGGTGAGGTCCTTCAGGGGTTTCTAGACTTCTTTACCCTGATGATTTTCTTGAAGTTTAAAAAAAAAAAATTGGGATGTATGTTAATTGATATGATTGTTAGAAACCTATAACAAAACCAATTAGGAATGACAGAGTAAAGAGTAATTTTACTCTTGAGATGCATCTAGATTAGGGTAGATAACGAGTTTGTGTGGAAGTAGCAAATAGATTCAGGGAAATTTACATGATTGAGTAAATTGTCTTCTTTCTTAAACATCACATGCTTGGTTATGGATGTTGAATTTTTTTTGGATTGAGAATGATGGATATATGCCTTGTGAGATTTTGAGCCTATCAATGAATGGATTGAACATCTATACCATTCTCTTCTTTCTTGTGTGATTTTTTTTTACTCATGAAATTGCTACTCTAGAACTTGCTTTGGTTCTTTTTTAGACTACTTTTTCACATGGATACATAAATATGATTGAGGCAATTTTCTTGAATTAACTACTATGATCAAATAGCCAACCTTGCATATATTCCTTTGCTTAACCCCTTTGAGCTTATTTGACTATTCTTTGTTTCGAACTCATTATGTGCCTTAAATGAAAAATCATGACCTTAGGGAATAAGAGAACATTGGCTTTATTGTCGGATGAGTTTCTTGAATAAGTGTGGGGGTATGTTTGCAAGATTCAAGAAGAAGAAGAAGAAGAAGAAGAATAAGAAGAGCTGACTAGTGGATGCTTGGAAACAACAGGAAGAACAGGAGAATGTTCAAGCCTAACAATGAATTCAACCTACCAATTGATCTTTAACAAAACATTAGTCAAATATTAGTCATTGCCCTTTATGAGAAAGAAACAAACAGAGAAAGAATTAAGAAAATCTTAGGAAAGTTAGACTGAATGTTCTCAAACATCTTCTCCACTTTAACTGTAACATAATGCTCTTCTATTCTCTTTGGTATTTAACTTGTCTTATCTACATTACTTCCTCCTTTACCTTAACCCCATTATAACCTTGAATAAAGTCCTCATGATTTGTGTATAAATGTTATTTTTGTGTAGCGAAGAATTAGAAGATAAGTAAGCTTATGGTAGTGTAATTATTCATGAGTTGAATAGAGTAAAATACTTATCTTTTTAAACACTTGAGAGATTGAGAGTGAATTCTGTGAGGATCTATCATTCCTGATTCATTCTTTTCAACTGAAGTTTCCTTGTTTGTTGGTTTGAGATGCGAAGAAATATTATCTCATGAATATTTTGATCCCTTGAATGTCTGGTTGCTCTTCATTATTATTATTGGAATTTGAATATCTTAGAGTTTTTAGTTTTTGAGTCTGTGTCGTTCCCTAGTTTTTGTCTTTTGTGTTTTGCCCAGGAGTGCAAAAGTTAAGTGTGGGAGAATTTGATAACACTGTATTTTATACATTTTATAATCCTCTCACTAGGCTTCTTAAGGTTCAATTAGGTTTAATTAAGTTGGTTTTGACACATTTTATGATATTGAACCGAATTGGATCATTAAACAAATTATTGCATAAATTAGCCTTAATTATCTCTTTGGCAGTGTTTAGTAAACTGGCTATAACTTGAGTTGCAAATATCTGATTAATGTGATTTTGGTCTTGTAGAAAAGCTTAGACAATTTCCTGCAACTTTCATGAAGAATACAAAACTCAGATCGGACTCCTTAGAGGTGATATTAGGTTTGTAAGTCAGAATAAAGGAGTTGAAATTGGGTCTAAACACTCTGCAGTAATTAGACCATATCTTGAGTTCTAAGAATGATTTTGGACTCAAACTAAAGCCATTTTAAAGCAAAAATCCAGGCTTACAACTTTCATAAAGACCACTTTTCTCAAAAATTAAAAAAATTAGACACACAGATGTGTCTTTGCTCAATTATTAAAATATTAAAAAAAAGAGAAAATGAAAACTTAATCGTTAAGTTTTCCACAGTAAGCTCCAAATCATTAACTCCACTGTAGCTCCAATTGCTGATTATTATAGCTCCATTTCAATTTGCCTATAAATAGGCAATTCCATTGTCAGAAACAGAGGTTACGATACGATGGGGAAGGCTCTGGCAGAGAGGAATTCTTCCTCTCTTCCTCAGTCTCCCTTCACTTTTTTTTTTCTTTTTCTCTCTTCTAGCCTATGTGTAAATAAGTTCCATTTTACTTGGGTAAAAGGGTGAAGCTCTTGGTAATAAAGTAAGGTTAAATTCATTCCTTTCTTGTGCTTAAATGATTTATTTTTCAAGTAATCATTATACGTATTGTATTTTATTTCCAATCAATTTAGAAACCCTCCTTGTAAAGTGGAGTTCTTGATTTGTTGTAGAGAAGAGATTGACACAATGAATGCTTGAACTCATTTACAAGTGTTGGTGTTAGAAACTCTCCTTGTAAAGTGGAGATCTTGATTTGTTGTAGACAATATTTTGGCACAGTGAATGTTTGATCCCATTTATAAATGGTGATATTAATAGATGATTAAAGGAGGCATAATATAATTACATATATAATTTTTAATGAACTTTGAACGATGTATTTTCTGATTGAAACCTTCGTTATGTGTGGATTCTAATTGAGTTATAAAAAGAATTAATCTTGTTCTTATTTTATTTACCAAGAGTGGATCTCCTAACCCAAGTAAATCTTTTTTATTTGTTGTGACAAATATTTACTTTACCTTAATTAATTTTTCTTCATCAAGTCTCTATGGTTCGACCTCGGACTCACCGAGAATTTATTACTTGAGATAACCTGCACTTGGGTTTGTAACTTAACTTTTAATACCGCATCAACCGTCCTCATTGTGCACAGTCTAACTTGAGCGTTGGAGTGCCTTTTATAGATACCCACCCTCGCACCACCACAAGAGCAGCTACGCCAAGGAAGAGTCCACCACATACGTGCTTGTATCAGGTACTCCTCTGAATTTACTTCAGAACAAATTGAGAAGTTAACTTTTTCAAAAGGACATGTTGATTTTGTTATAATCCAAACATTTGATGCTTATTCTATTTGCCTTTGTCTATTCGAAAGTTAGTACATATACTACACTCATTTTCCTTGATATATATAAAAATAAATAAATCTTTCATGTACAGGAGTATTTAATATAAATATATAACTAACATATACCTTTAGGAGGAGCCAGAAAAGCAAGAAGTTTAGTTCATAATTACACTTCTATCATCCTTATTTATCGAGTTGGAACAATTGGACAACCTTTGGCCATATAATGAAATTCACACATATATTATTAGGCTTATTGATATAAATATATATATTTTTTGGCTTTTTATATCTATAAAAAGCTCTATATTTTTCTCTATTTAATCACTATATTATATATTAATATGAATATTATTTTAGAATTTAACGTTGATTGATTTTCATTGTAAAAATTTGTATACTTGTTCAGTAGTAGATACTGAGTTGTATCTGAATAGGTGATCTAAGGTAGACAGCTCTGTGGCACGACAACTATAGTGGTGGTGCGAGAGGGTGGGTACCTGTAAAAGATATTTCGATACTCAAGTTAGACAGTGCATAGGGAAGGTAGTCTATATATCAAATTAGATGCCTACCTTTTAGACCTTGCATGACATTTATAGGAGCGTTTTAGAATATAATGCAATCTGTATTGAATGCAGTTATTTAGGATTATAATCCGTTAGAGATTATGATCTCTTTTAACTATCCCTATTTATGTGGGATGTAATTAGTGTTCATATCCATCAAGGATTCTTTAAGATATTTATGCCTAATAAATAAACATACATACTCATCAAGATAGCACACAATGTTATCTGAGTACTATTCTAGCAAGCTGGGTTACTCCTGATCCCCGACTCATAACCCGGTCCAGAATAGATGCCCTCAACTTGACATTTATATGAGACAGTTAAATGTCAAGGTACCCAAGTTTAGCAGGAGCACACAACACGAGTGGTCAAAGGGATCTAAGTCATAGTGTTAATGCTGGATTTCGCGATATTTTTCCCAAAGGGTCAAGGTCCGTGATATATTATAGTATCTCCCCGGGGTTAATGAGTAAGACTAGGATCCGAGATGGATAGCTCTACTTAAGTCATCATACTATTAATATCTGCTGGGTTGACCCATGGGATCAGGTCCCGGATTTTGGTGCAGAATAGTTGCCCCTAGCTTAATGATTAGCTAGCATAACTAAGTATTAAAGTAAGTCTCAATGCCTTCGGGTTGTGGGACCCAAGCTTTACATGAAGCCGGAGTCCGCAATGATTCCAAGGGATCAAGAGCTTTAATTTTGAGACGTTAACGTGACAGTCAATTGACACTCGTGGATGCACCGCGGTCTGGCCATGGTCCATGCATCAGGTGATTTGAGGTGGACATTCCAGTGTTCAACTGGGGTCCGTAGAATGAACTAGGATTGTTGCCATGTTTACTTCTTTTTCCATGGTCCGTACTGAGTCCAACGCCCTTCATCATTAATGTGCATTTAGTAGCCATTTAGAGACTTAGGAGAATTACAATTGTGTAAAACCTTAGTCCAAGGTCTAAAGCCCAATTTTTTTTATCACTCGAAATTCCTTTGAAGACTTGTGCAAAATAAAAGGTGATCCATAACCAGAGCCTTTAATGTTAACGATCTAGTTCAGAAAATTGCCTAACACTGAGGAATTTTCAAGTTCAGAATCACTTTATGTAACACCTACCTTAGGGTGCTACACTTCTTATTACTTAATTACCAAATTACCTTTTATTGTTAGAAAACGTGCTCGTAATATAATTACGAGTTATAAAATTTCTCGATGATAGTAAGATAAACCTAGCAGAAAATAAAAACATTACAGCAACATCATAAACAATATACATCATATATATATAAGTCATAGTACTGTCATATTTTAATGTTACAAAATAGACTCTTAAAATATTTAAACTTTAATTTAAACTAACATACTGCCCAAGTACTACTAAATAGTAGAACCCTCAGATGGGTCCTCCTCAGACTCCTCAGAAAATAGAAGTCCGACTTGACGCGAAGTCCTACGGACAGATGTCCACGCAGACGACACTATACTAATCGCACTTGGAGTACGATAGTATACTTCCCAGTACTGTCTAATTGACAATGGGAACTCTAAGTATTAATATTCACACTATTATCCAAGATGTAATCTACTCAATCTCATATACACAAAGAGACGAGACTCCTCCATCACTTCAAGACTCAGCATCCTCTATCGGAATCTACTCTTCCTCAGCTTCTTGCTCAAGTTCTCGCTCAACGTCTTAGAAATGATAATTACCATATAGAATAGACATAGAAAGAGGTGAGATCACCTATGCCAATACCAGTATGATAGCAATGAAGATAAACACATACAATATCTCATACCAGCACATCATACATAATCATAATTATTGCACCAATATCATTTATCATCATGATTCATACAATAAGTCATAATTACGATCATGTCCTTATCCATATTCAATTATTCAATAATTTAATTATCATAAACAATAATTACGATAATATTCTCAGTATCTCTGCATATGCACCTAGACTCAATTTCCTACTCCATGGAGCTACAACTCAGATCGGAAAGAGTGATCGTAAAGATCTATCTGCACTACATGTCTCGGACCACGTGCTCAATTTTTGCACATCTAGCATATGCACCAGTCTTTATCAAATCTTGATTATGGATAGTGTCTCGGTCCGGATCATCGATGTGTTGCATCGGTCTAACCTACGGTACAGAAGCTTTATTAACTGTCCATTGTAGGCAACCCGCACCCCGATGCCCCCAAGGTCAACGAAAGACCTACACTACGCATATCGCACCCACTCAGGAGGTGTATTCTCTCCTTCCTAGGCAAATAGTCTTATCCAGTCCATCGGACCTTTTCAATGCACATACAAATGCACCATTCTCAGTTCAATTCATTCTATCATATCCTCAATTCAATTTTCTTTATCTCAAGTTCGGGGTCCTCATATTGGCCCAACAGTGTCATTACTGTAACTTCATCATGAAATCATATTTTCACATTTTCTCAATCGCGCAATAATTTTGTCGCATTTTTCAAATCAAATTTTCAACGTCTCTCAATCAAGTAAAATATTCTTCACACGTTTTAAATCAAAAATACTATCTTTCTCATTTAACACCAAAATTCAATTTCATTTTCCATTTTTGCATAATAACCCCTCAAAACATAACATTTACATTTTAGTTCTCACTTAAATAATATTTTCACAACAGTCTCTCATAAAATTCATATTTACAAAATCATCCTTTATAAAATTCATATTTACAAAATAGTCCTTCATAAAATTCTTATTTACAAAATAATCCTTCCAAAACATAATATTTACATTATAGCCCCTCTAAAATCATTAATTGCAATATGGCCCCATTAAAAATGAAAATTTCCATATTGCCCCTCAAAAATTCATATTTATAATAATTCATTTTCCCAAAAATCATTTTACTTTGCTACACTCAGATTTATCCCAAATTCATTTAAATCTCTCAATTCTCATTTTAATTCATCAGTTTGTTTACATTCGATTATTTCCCCACAACTTTCAAACTTGTTCAAATTCATTTCTTTTTCATTTAAATCCTTCATTCTTAATTGAATCTCACATTTTCAGGACTTTGGTCCCCTTTTTCTTGTTAAGGCTGTGAGCCATCAAGCTCTTTGGAGTTCTCATAAATCCGTTTTCACATATTATTCACATCTTACTTTACTCATACATTTTTATGCATTCAATTTCATATATACAAACATACATCAAGGCAATCAACATAACATCACACATGCAAACACAACTATGAAACCATAAACATCAAAATCACAAACAAAGAGACATCAAACAATAAGTGAATAAACCCTTATGGGTTTTCCACCATACACAACCATCTCCACACCACCAAAACATGGTTGGTGAGGTAAAATCTCCCTCTTACCTCTTGAAGACAAGCTTTTCAAACTCCTCTCCTTCTTCTTATTTTCGTACAAGCCACAACAATTCCTAACAATTCTAAAACAATTAGTAAAATCACAAACAAAGCTCAATAATAATAAACCATGGAACAAACATGGTTCAGAAAATCATAAACATGAATTTAAACCATAGAAATCAAAGTTTACCTCTAAGGAAGTAAGATAGAAATGGGATTTTGAAGCACTTAGAGTGGGATTTTGGGAAAACTTTCTAAATGGAAAGTGTTTTAAATGGTGTTTAGCTTTAGGAAATGATGAGAATGAAAATTATAGATGAGTGATGGTGTTCGTAGGATGCTTGGCCGAACCAATGGAGAGAAAAGGAAGAAAAATGATGCTCAGGTTTGTGGAATTTGAGAGAAAAAAGATGGATACTTTTTGATGTGAGAGAAAATGTAATTTATGAGAGTGAAATTATGAGGCGGCTGCCGTGGGATAAGCACAGGAAAAAAATTAGGATTTACTTGAAGTAAAATATCCTATTCTGAGTGCACCTGCTATTCCACATGACTTACGTCATTCACTTGACTTTCAAGGCTTTTGGATTATTCAAGAATCATGTAGAACCTCCTCCAAACTGCTGTATGGCGGTGAGTTTCAAGGGCAATTATTCGACAAAAATTAACATGGCAAAATGATGTAAAATGGGAGAACATTATTTTCCCAGAATGGCTAAAAGCTAAGTTCTGTAGGATGAAAATTC
The DNA here is from genome assembly GCA_029884595.1 of Ormosia semicastrata. Classification (NCBI taxonomy): domain Eukaryota; kingdom Viridiplantae; phylum Streptophyta; class Magnoliopsida; order Fabales; family Fabaceae; genus Ormosia; species Ormosia semicastrata. The sequence continues at coordinate 45,827,004 of JAQQTO010000053.1, read as the reverse complement.
TGTCGAACAAAGGTCAAAACTGTCGTATATACAAAAAGGTTAACAAAAATCCTAATTCGACATACGGGTGTCGACGTTGGAGAAATCTTCCAAGTGTCGAATCAACGAAAGTACTATATGATCAAAATTCTATTTCGACGGATTTTGACATTAGAGAAATTTCTCTACTAACTGGTCAGAAATTCTTATTTGACTGTCATTAGCATCATAACTCGACGAACATTATCATTCTAATTCGACGGACATTGGTATCCTCACTCGACAGAAATTGACATTCTCACTCGATGAATTTTAACATGGTACCAAATAGTCAGAAGATCAAATTCGACAAATTTGAACAGAAGTTCAAATTCGATGGATATGGCATTGTTTCAGAAGGTCTAATTCGACGGATAATGTTTATCCAACAATGAGCAACTTTTGACATAGAGTCGTGTTCTACAACGAATAGTAGTACTATTTATCATCAGTTAGGTCGATTACATATCAGTCATCTTCGTTTTTAATTTGCAGAATCGTCCAACAAGATTGAGAGAAAAGGAGAACCAAATTTACTTTTATTGACTGATTCTCTGCTAATCAGCAACGTCCATTGTTTTGTCGAATCTGAGGACATCTCCCATGTTTTGAATAGATAGTCTTTGTCGGAAAAGACAAACCTTTGTCGAAATAGATAATCTTGGTCGGAAGATATGGTTTTTGTCGGAATAGATGGTCTTGGTCGGAAGAAACAGCAATAACAACCAAAATCTTTGATTTCTGATTCAAAAACTGAGAATCAACTTCGTCCGATTTTGAGGTATTTTGGGTTCTATCGAACTACCGGTTGATGTTATCGAGAAATGCTTTGAAGGTGTCGAATTCAGCTCACTACTTAACTTATGCTTACATTCAGTAATTAAATCTGACGGGATCAAAATGTTAGGAAAATTTCTTCAAGTGTTTGGATCTTGTCCAAATTCTGTCGGTATCAAAACCTTCAAAAATCTTGGATTGTCGAATGAGTTACGTGAGATTTGTCTTTTAGATCCCTATAATACTTGAGAGAGACCGAATCAGTATCGACAAGAATGTATTCATAAAATTATAGTTTTGTTTGTCGAAATAGGCTTGTCGAAAATAGACTTGATTGTCGAAATAGGCTTGTCGAAAATAGACTTGAAATGAAAACCGTTAGGGAAAATCTTGAGGAACTTTGATCAGGTTGGGATTCCAGAATTTCGGTCGGATTGGGATTCCTGGCCAAATGCTTTCTAAACAGGCCAAATACTTTCTTTTAGAATATAATGAGGTTTTAGAAAAATATGTCAAATTTGGGTGACTTATATTCAGTTTTTGGTCGGTTAATTATTTTAGCAAATTAAACTATACTAGGTCAAATAATTCATAGCAATAATAGCTATGCATAAAGCAACAGATATTTATCAGTAAAATAGAATTATTTTATAGATAAATTCTAAAAATTAAGAGATTCTTTTCTGTGTTACTCAGATTCGGGTTAAGTAAGATCCCCCATCTCTAAATAAATCAGATAAGAATTTTCCCGGCCCGAAAATTATTATTTTCCTGACCCGGAGCAAATCACACAAAACAATCAAAAATAGTATCAGAATAATCAAATTATTTTTATAGTGCACAGAAAACACAAATAGTGTAATTCTGTCAGTTCTGTAATGTAGTCTAAAATTTGGAGTGTTACACTTTATCATAAGACATCCACGATAGGTACCTCATGGCAGACGTGTAACATCCTCTTCAACATGTTAGACTTATAAATAGTTACAGAGGTGGCTTAATACTTGCTTAACATGTTTGTTTAATTTTATGATAATCTTAGTTAGTTTAGGCACTTTATTACAAGCCGAAAGGTAAAAAGTGACTTAAAATGACTCAGATATTAAATTAAATGGTTTAGCTAATGAAAATAGGTGTGGATAATTTATTTCTAAGTTACAAATATGTATTTTGTGATGTGGTTAAAATTTGAAAATAATCAAAGTCTGTTTGGTATTTTTAGGCATACTAGTTGTGTTTTTAATGTTGGATTGACTAGTCATAGATATGGAAAATCATGATATTAGTGAAACGACTTTTTTTGAATGAATCTTAGTATTTATTTTAAAGTTATTGGAACATAGAAATCTTGATTTGGTTAAAGTTGGGTGTTTTTAGCAGATCGAGAAGTATCAGTGTGGTAACTTAAGGGCATAAGCCTTCCACAATTACCAGCCTCTTTTGTTGATCCTTTTGTGTTACTATTTTCAAGCCTTTCTTCTTATTTCTCATTTACTCTTTCACGGCTGGTTTTGGCAAACAGTAGTAGAAGGAGAACAAGGGAAAAGGAAGAAAGAAAGAAGGGGAAGACAAAGAGAAAAGGAAGATCCAAGAATTAAGATTGAAGACTTATAATCATCTCCATCATCAACTTCATCTTTGATTCTCAAGGCAGGGGTTTTTGTGCTTGAACTTCATCTTTTTCTCATTTCTCCATGTTTAGGTTATTTTAGATTTAATATGCTAAAAATTAGTTCTTGTGGTGTTTAAGTGATTTTCTTGCTTGGATAAGTTTTAAATGGGATTTATGACTTGTTCTTGCTAAAAGTTAGGATTAGAAACTGAAAATTCTCCATTTGGACCTAAAATACTCTAAGTGTTGGTTTTAGGGGTTTAGAAGAGTGATTTAGTGTTTTATCTATTTTTTATGGAATCAATTGGTGTTTTAGGTTTCCCTCATGTTTGTGAACTTGCTTGGGACTTAAAATCATCAAGAAATAATTTGAAAGTGATCAAAATTTCATGTTTTGCACTAATGGAACAGTGCTTCACGTCTGCAGAATTACGTAGATTCTGTGCTAGGCGATGAGCGCCAAGGCGCTTGTGGTTTGGGCGTCTGAGCGCCCTAAGCCCAAAAGGATTTTGCATATTGCTGGGCGGTAGGCGCTAGTGGAACGAGCATCTGAGCGCCCAACACCCAGAGAATTTTACGTAATGAACTTGTTTGCGCGCGTAAGCTTCGGTCTGGAAGCGCTTGAGTGTTGGTACAGGGCAAACAATACAATTTAGCATGTGTTGCTAAATAAATTCTCTACTTGATAAGATCATTTGTGCAAGTCTTTTAGAGTGTATTGAGGCACTTTTTGGGATAATTATTGGAGAGAAATATCGACTTGCATTTATGAAGAGTTTGGGAATTATTACATATTCAAGGGTGATAGAATGTCTATGTTAGTGTTTAGAACTTTGTTTAAAATGAGGTTGATTTCTAAATCACTTATGAGTGATTTTTGGATGTTCTAAATACTGTTTAGCTAGAGATATGAGTCTGGCTACCTTTGTTGGATAAGTGAGGCTAAGATTCTTATGTTCTAGTATTTGATATGTGGCTTGGATGTTTGATTTTCAAACTTGATATTTGCTAATTTTCTATATATTGTGACCTTAGATGGTGTGACAACCATATGAACTGAGAATGAGGTGTTAGATCTAAATTCTCTGTGCATGTTTGCTAGTATGGTCAGGGTTATCGGTGTATGGAGTTGGTAGTAGTACTCTTACCTTTATGAGGGGAACGAGACCACACATTACTAGGTAGTGTCAAGGCTTGGATGCCTATCCTACTCAGTATATACAAAGGGACGGAGTTCCTAGGAAATAAGTAAATAACTTGTGTTTTCAACTTTAAAATATGCATTGGCATTACATATCCATAATACTTGGACTTTGTTTGAGCATACTCATACTTCATAACATTAAGTATTGCATGGTTGACAATTGTATGGGCATTTATCATTGCTTAATCGATTGATTGTTTGATTGCTCTTTCAATAGTATTTTAGGATTGTATGTGTAATTCTTTGATATTATTGTTTATTGGATACTCTGTTACGTCGAATGTATCTTTGAGTTTAGTTAATTTATTTATTGTAAATGATTAACTACTGGACTTTGTATGCTTATACTGAGAAATTGTGATTTCTCACCCTTGTGAGTTTCATGTAAATCCAGGTGAAGTCCCTAAAAAGGAAAAAAAAAAAGCAAGAAAAAGAAGAAACAGAAGGCTTAGAATAGTGATTTGTTTATTTGTAAACCAGTTTATATATTAGTATATTTTTGGTTATTTGTAAAAAGCTTATGTATACATTATGGCTTGTTAGCCAGAGTTGTTTGTATATATATGACCTTTTTATCATTCGTGGCTCTCTATAATGACTGTGTAAATTATTATGGGTTTTTATTTTTATTTTTTCATATTCTTTAGAAATGACATGCTTAATACGATTTATTTTGAAATATTTCATTTATTTTACGATAATTCTTATTAGGGTGGTACATTATGGTATCAGAGCAGTTCAACCTGTTAAGCCAGGATGTGGACTGACTATGCTTAGGCATGTTTAGGAGTTCCTTATTGTATTATGCATTTCTTTTGTCTCTTGTGTGACACGTTTGATTGAATTGTATGACTACCTTATTTTGACTATTTTAGCTACTGTTGCACGTTACATGATATTGGGATTAACTACCTCAATATGTATTGTTCTGTGTTTACAGGAAATTATGGTAGCAAGAGGGTGAGGGCTACCGCGTGGGAGTAGTAACAAGAACTCTGGAAATGAAGGTGCCGATATGGCTGCCGCCATGATGGCAATGACCAATGCTATGAGGCAGCAAACAGAGTAGGCAATTATAACTTCCAAAGCAATGAGAGATCAAGTATCAGTAACTGCTAGGGTGCTAGAGAGGTTGGGAACTCAGCAACCAGTACCACTTACACCACCACCATACCACCAGGGGCAACCATACTAAGAGATAGTTGGGAGGAATCAGACTTTCCAAGATGTCTTGGAATTCAGGAAATCAAATTCGTCTTCCTTTAAAGGAGAGTACAACCCAGTCAGAGCTGAGTGTTAGCTCAAGGAGATGGAAAAGATCTTCACTATTATGGCTTGCTCAGATGAGCATAAGGTACTTTTTGCTTCGTATATACTGGAGGGTAAGGCAGAGGATTGGTGGGTGGATACAAAGAGAGCTCTTGAGGCATCAAGGACTCATGCAAGATGGGGGGTCTTCAGAAGTTCATTTCTGAGAAAGTTCTTTCCACAAAATCTTCAAAATGCCAAAGAGATGAAATTTCTTAAGTTGGAACAGGGGGACATGTCTATTGGTCAGTACATGGTCAAATTCAATGAATTGTCTAAATTCTTTTCTTGCATCAAACTTAACCCAGATGAATCTTGGAAGTGTGTTAAGTTTAAGGAAGGACTAAGGGAAGACATTCAGAATGTCTTCCAACCATTTGAAATTTAGGATTTTGAAACTCTGATTAACAAGTGTCGGATAATCGAGAGGCAATCTAAGAAGCTTTCTTTAGAGCCTAAGTCACTGGATCTTCAAAAGATGAAAAGGGGTGATGACAAGTTCAAGAAAGGATATTCTAAATATAGCTTTACTCAGGATAAGGGTAAGCAGGTTCAGAAGGAGTTTTTTGGGACCAAAGTATTCCAAGTGTGCGAGATAGCATGGAGACTGGCCTTGCCTGGTGTGCTTTATATGTGGGCAACCTGGACATTTTGCGAAGGGCTGTCCATCAAAGAAGGAAACTGCGCTTAACTAGAAATCACAAGTCAAAGGGGGAGTTTACACTCTAGATGGTGAAGAGGTGACTTAGTCTTTCGGTGTTATCAAAAGTAAATGCATTATTCACAATCATCTTTTAACTATGTTATATGATTTAGGAGCATCTCACTTTTTTGTTTCGAATGATTGTGTGAATAAGCTGGATTTACCTGTGTCTAAACTTTCATATGATTTATCTGTATCTACGCCTACTGGTAAGGCAGTTACAACATTTAGAGTGTGTCTTGATTGTTGTGTAATAGTAGAAGATAGGATTTTCAGTATAAACTTTATTGTTTTACCTCTTGTAGATATTGACGTCATTCTTGGCATGGATTGGTTGTCCGCCAACCATGTAGTGTTTAACTGTTCAGAAAAATCCTTGGTTTTCTTGTCAAATATACTTACCATAGTTGTTCCATCTGAGTCTGTGTATCTCAATGCGAATCTGGTTAATCTCTGTTTAGAGGAGGGATCTTTAGGATATGTTATGTTGTTTTCACTAAGTGCTAAGATTGAGCAAAGCCTAGGTGAAATACTTATGGTGAGTGAATATCTTGAAGTTCTTCCGAGTGATATAGTGGAGTTGCCACCAAAGCAGGAAATAGAGTTTTCTATAGACCTAGTGCCTAGGACGAGACCTATCTCTATAGCACCCTATAGAATGGCGCCACTAGAGTTAGCCAAACTCAAAAAGGAAATCAAGGATTTATTGGATAAACAATTCATTAGGCCGAGTGTTTCTTCGTGGGGAGCACCTATGCTTTTAGTGAAGAAAAAAGATAGTACCATAAGGCTTTGTGTGGATTACAAACAACTGAATAAGGTGACCATTAAAAACAAGTATCTGTTGCCTAGGATAGACGATCGAATGGATCAGTTAAAAGGAGCTGCGATTTTCTCAAAGATTAATCTTAGGTCTGGTTATCATCAGATAAGAGTTAGGAAAAAGGATATCCCTAAGATAACTTTTAGAACTAGGTATCGACATTATGAGTACCTCGTGATGTCCTTTGGGTTGACGAATGCATCGACAGTGTTCATGGATTATATGAACCAAATCTTTAGACCCTACCTGGATCAGTTTGTTGTGGTGTTTATCGATGATATTTGATCTATTCTAAGACAATGGAGGAGCATGGACAACATTTGAGGATAGTGTTAGAGACTCTTAAGGAGAATAGGTTGTTTGTCAAGCTATCTAAGTGTGAGTTTTGGTTTTCACAAGTGCAGTTCTTGGGACATGTAATATCTCAAGGTGGGATTTCTATAGACCTAAGTAAGGTTGATCTAGTGTTACAATGGGAGAGACCCACCACTGTGACCGAGATCAGAAGCTTCATAGGCTTAGCGGGGTACTATAGAATGTTCATAAAGGGTTTTTCTCAGTTAGCACTACCCTTGACTAGATTAACTAGGAAAGGTAGTTCTTTCGAATGGACTCAAACATGTGAGAACAGTTTCCAAGAGCTTAAAGTGATGTTGACTACTACACCGGTGTTGGTAATTTTAGATCTTTCGGAGAACTTTGAGGTATATTGCGATGCTTTGAAGATAGGTTTGGGTTATGTTTTGATGCAACATAAGAGAGTTATTGCCTATGCATCAAGGCAGTTGAGACCTCATGAGGAGAACTATCCTACTCATGATCTGGAGTTAGCCATAGTAGTGTTTGCCTTAAAGGTTTGGAGACATTACTTGTATAAAGTTCAGTTTGAGGTGTTCAGTGATCATAAGAGTTTGAAGAATTTATTTGATCAAAAGGAACTAAACATGAGACAACGAAGATGGATGGAGTTTTTGAAAGACTACGACTTTGAGTTAAAGTACCATCCGGGTAAAGCCAATGTGGTGGCTGATGCACTGAGTAGGAAATCCCTACATGTGTCTTGTATGATGATCCAAGAGAGTGAACTGCTTGAGAGTTTTAGAGACATGAGTCTTTCGGTAGCTGTGTTACCACATAGTCTCAATGTGAGTCGAGTAGATATAGTGAGTGACTTTAGGACTCAGATCTTGGAAGCTCAGAAAGAAGATGAGACTCTTAGTGATCTTTGTGATTGGATCTTTTTAGGTAATCTTGGTGAATTTGATATGTCAGATGATGGAATGATTAAGTTTAGAGGTAGACTTTACAATCCTCGTGAATCCAAAATCAAGGAAAGGATCATTGAAGAAGCTCACAGTAGTCAGTACACTATCCATGTCAGGGCCTCTAAGATGTATCAAGACTTGAAGAAGTTATTTTGGTGGTTTGGTATGAAGAGGGACGTAGCTGAGTTTGTATCTAGGTGCCTAACTTGTCAGAAAGTCAAGATAGAACACCAGAAACCATCTGGATCTCTTCAATCTTTGGAAATCCTTGAGTGGAAGTGGGATAACATCACAATGGACTTTATGATGGGCTTTCCTAGAACTCAGTTGGCATTTGATGCTATATGGGTTGTAGTGGATAGATTAACCAAGTTTACCCATTTTATACCTATTAGAGCTAATTACTCTATAGATAGACCTGTCCAGTTATACCTTCAGGAGATAGTTAGGATGCACGATATACCCCTTAGTATAGTTTCTGATAGAGACCCTAAATTCACATATAGATTTTGGGGAGCCTTGCAGAAAGCTTTTAGAACAAAGCTTAGTATGAGTATCGCATATCATCCACAGACTGACGGTCAATCAGAAAGGACTATTCAAACCCTTGAGGATATACTAAGAGCATGTGTGCTAGAGCAGAAAGGGAGTTGGGATAAGTTCTTACCCTTAGTGGAGTTTGCCTACAACAATAGTTTTCATACTAGCATAGGTATGGCCACGTATGAGCACTTTATGGTAGAAAGTGTAGGTCCCCTTTATGTTGGTATGAGGTTAGAGAGAGAACCATCCTAGGTCCTGAGTTAGTTCAGTAGACCATAGATCAGATCAAAATGATTCGGGATAAGTTGGGTATGACTTAAAGTAGGTAGAAGAGCTATGCTGATAAAAAGAGAAGACCACTTGAGTTCAATGAGGGAGATCATGTATTCTTGAGAGTCACTCTGACAACAGGGATTGGTAGAGCATTGAGAACACGGAAGTTGAACCCTCATTTCATTGGTCCCTACCAAATCCTAAAGAGAATTGGACCTGTAGCTTACCAAATTGCACTTCCACCTAATTTTTTAAACCTTTATGATGTTTTCGATGTGTCACAACTTAGGAAGTACAATCCTAATCCTTCACATGTCATAAGAAACGAATCTGTGCAGTTAAAAGAGGATTTGTCCTATACTATGCGGCCGATGAGGATCGTGGAAAAAGGGGTCAAAGAGCTTAGAGATAAGCAGATTCCTTTAGTGAAGGTTCTTTGGGATAGTGTTAGCTTTAAGGAGGCGACTTGAGAGTTGGAGTCCCATATGCAGCAAGACTACCCATAGTTATTTATATAAGGTAAGTAATTTTGGGGACAAAATTTTTTTAAAAAAAGGAGAAAAATGTAACATCATTTTCAACATGTTAGACTTGTAAATGATACAGAAGTGGCTTAATACTTGTTTAACATATCTGATTAATTTTGTGACGATCAGAGTTAGTTTAGGCACTTTGCTGTAAGTCGAAAGGTGAAAAATGGCTTAAAATGGCTCAGATATTAGCTTAAATGATTTAACTAATGGAAATAGGTGTGGATAATTTATTTCTAAGTTGCAAATATGTATTCTGTGATGTGGTTAAAGTTTCAGAATAATCAGAGTCCGTTTGATATTTTTAGGCATATTGGTTGTGTGTTTTAATGCCGGATTGACTAGTCACAAATATGAAAAATTATGATATTGGTGAAATGACTTTTTTTTAACGAATCTTAGCATTTAATTTAAATTGTTGGAACCTAAAAATCTTGATTTGGGGCTAAAGATGAGTGTTTTTAGCAGATTGGGAAGTATTAGTGTTGTAACTTAAGACCATAAGCCTTCCCTCATTTGTTGACCCTTTTGTGTTAATATTTTCAAGCCTTTCTTCTTGTTTCTCATTTACTCTTTCACGGCTAGTTTTGGCAAACAGTAGTAGAAGGAGAACAAGGGAAAAAGGAAGAAAGAGAAAGGGGGAAAAAAAGAGAAAAGGAAGATCCAAGAATTAAGATTGAAGACTTGTGATCATCTCCATTATCAACTTTATCTTTGTTTCTAAAGGTAGGGGTTTTTGAGCTTGAACTTCATCTTTTTATCATTTCTCCATGTTTAGGTTATTTGAGATCTAATATGCTAAAAATGAGTTCTTGTGGTGTTTAAGTGATTTTCTTACTTGGATAAGTTTTGAATAGGATTTATGACTTATTCATACTAAAAGTTGGGATTAGAAATTGAAAATTCTCCATTTGGACATAAAATGCTCTAAGTGTTGGTTTTAGGGGTTTGGAAGAGTAATTTAGTGTTTTAATCTATTTTTGATGGAATCAATTGGTGTTTTAGGTTTTCCTCATGTTTGTGAACTTGTTTAGGACTTAAAATCATCAAGAAACCATTCGAAAGTGATCAAATTTCGTGTTTTGCACAAATGAAATAGTGCTTCACGTCTGCAGAATTATGCAGATTTTGTGCTAGGCGATGAGCGCTTAGGCGCTTGTGGTTTGGGCATCTGAGCGCCTTAAGCCCAAAAGGATTTTGCGTGTTGCTAGGTGGTAGGTGCCTTAACGCCAGTGGAACGAGCATCTGAGCGCCCAACGTCTAGAGAATTTTGCGTGATAAACTTATTTGCGCACCTAAGCACTGGTTTGGAAGCGCTTGAGCGCTGGTACAGGGCAAACAGTACAATTTATCATCTGTTGCTAAATAAATTCTTTACTTGATGGGATCATTTATGCAAGTCTTTTAGGGTGTATTGAGACACTTTTTATGATAATTCTTGGAGAGAAATATCAACTTGCATTTATGAAGAGTTTAGGAATTATTAGATATTCAAGGGTGATAGAATATCTATGTTGGTATTTAGAACTTTGTTCAACATGAGGTTGATTTCTAAATCACTTGTGAGTGATTTTGGGATGTTCTTAATATTGTTTAGCTAGATATATGAATTTAGCTACCTTTATTGGATAAGTGAGGCTAAGATTCTTATGTTCTAGTGTTTGATATGTGGCTCGGATGTTTGATTTTCAAACTTGGTATTTGCTAATTTCTTAGGTATTGTGACCTTAGATGGTGTGCACAACTATATGGGTTAAGAATGAAGTGTTGGATCTGAATTCTCCGTGCATGTTTGCTAGTATACTCAGGGTTACCGGTGTATGGGGTTGGTAGTAATACTTTTACCTTTGTGAAGGCAACGAGACCATACATCACCAGGTAATGTCAGAGCTTGGATGCCTACCCTACTCAGTATATACAAGGGGACGGAGTTCCTGAGAAATAAGAAAATAGCTTGTGTTTTCAACTTTAAAATCTGCATTGGCATTGTATATCCATAATACTTAGACTTTGTTTGAGCATACTCATACTTCATAACATAAAGCATTATATGGTTGACAATTGTATGGGCATTTATCATTGCTTAATCGATTGATTGTTTGGTTGCTTTTTCAATAGTATCTTAGGATTGTATGGGCAATTCTTTGATATTGTTGTTTATTGGATATTCTATTACATCGAATGTATCTTTGAGTTCAATTAATTTATTTGTTGTAAATGATTAACTGCTAGTCTTAGTATGCTTATACTGAGAAATTGTGATTTCTCACCCCTGTGTGTTCCATGTAAATCCAGGTGAAGTCCTTAAAAAGGAAAAAAAGGGCAAGAAAAAGAAGAAACATAAGGTTTAGATTAGTGTTTTGTTTCGTTCTAAACCAGTTTGTATATTAGAATATTTCTAGTTGTTTGTAAAAAACTTATGTATACATTATGGCTTGTTAGCCAATGTTGTTTGTATATATATATATATATATATATATACATGACATTTTTATCGTTTGTGGCTTTCTATAATGACTGTGTAAGTTATTATGATTTTTTTTTATATTTTAGCATTCTTTAGAAGTGACATGCTTAATGCAATTTATTTTGAGATATTCCATTTATTTTACGATAATTCGTATTAGGGTGTTACACAACGGATGTCTTAACACGTATTGCTAGTTAATTACTCATAATCACAAAATGATTATGACCAAGTGTCAAGGGTTTGGGTAAGGACCTAGAACTCGCAACAAAACCACCAAAAGTTAGTTTTGTGGCTCATTCCTCTTAACTGTTTGATCCCAAAATAGGCTGCAAGTGCACGGGTCATCCAAGTAATAAAGTGAAAAGTAAAGATCGTTCCCTCGAGGATAAGTTTACTTCCAATGCTAAGTATTAACCAATATATTATCTAATTCTATTCAAGAACATATAAAATAGGGAAAGCATAAATAAACTAAAGACTGAAAAGCGATAAATAAAAATAACATAATGGATAGAGTTTAAGAAAATCTTTCTTCACCTCTTACTTCAATCAACAACAAGCAATCCTCTTCATAAACATGAACATAATGATTATGTTAGCTTGAGAATCTTCATTAGCTAAAAGTTTATGTCTAGGTCATCTAACCATAATTTCAATTGCCCAACTCACTATGTTTCCATGAGAGCTGATAACTCTATGAAATGTAGTTATTTGTGTCCCATAATTGTGCTTCATAGAATGCTATGTCGTTGTTATTATGCATATATAGGAGATTTTATGCTTTTATTGGTTAAATTTTCTTTGGATATCTCTCTATATGCTATTAAGCAAATTGTGCATATTATGCAAATGATTAAGTGGATTTATAATTTATATTTAACTTGGTAATTTTTCTAATGTAGGATGGGCTTAAAACTGATGGAATTGGAGTGATTCAAGGCTCAAAAGCCCAAGAGAAAGACCAAGTAACATTATGAGATAGAGGGTTGTGACACAAGGAGTGTGCGTTGCGGCACAAAAGGGGCATCATCGAATTGCCATATTTGGACCCGAGCCTAGCGGGCTGCAACACAAAAGTAGTGAGGGCCGCGACGCTAAGTGCAAAACTGAGTCTATAAATAGATTTTTAGCAGATTTTCTTAGGATGGCTTTTAGGTTTTAGAGAAGCTACGGCCAGGACTTCGTGTATGGAGGCTGAGGAGGCCAAAGGAGCCAAGGATGGAGGTCTTCTTCCTTAGGGGAGTTAATTGGAGCTTCAAAGAATCACATCAAATGAGATTCCTCCTTCTCTTTTCTCTTTCTCTTCTCTTCTCTATTCATTTGAGCATGTATTTTGATTAGTATTCATGTGTTCAATGATGTAGCAGCTGTATTAGGGAATACTTTGAATCCTTTTTATGAATATTAATGATTTTGTTCTCCTATGAGTTTGTATGGATGTATGGTTTTGTTCAATCATATGGTTCTTAATGCTTTTGAAGGTTTGATCAACTTTTGAATGATTTGTTGAAGTCTGATAAACCTAGACATAGGAATTTGGATTTTAAATCATATGTATGGTTGATGCATGTTCGATTCTATTCTAATGGCGGGATGAGTTAATTCACTAACTAGATAGAAATATACCTTTTAGTCATGTATAGTGTGTGATTGAGAATAGATCATTTAAGAGTGGAGTTTGCACTAATTCTCAAGGAAACTTAGTGAATTGGATAAATGAAATTATGGTTGATTGACCTAGACATAGGCTTTTAGCTAATGAAGATTCTCAAGCTAACTTAATCATTACATTTGTATTTATGAAAAGGATTGCACGTTGTTGGTTGAAGTAAAGGGTGAAGAAGGATTTCCCTAATCTCTAAACCATTATCTTTATTGCTTTTGTAGATTAGATTTAGTTTAGTTTATGCTTTTTCTATTTCATATGCTCTTGAATAGAATTAGATAAGCTATTGGTTAATACTTAGCTTTGGAAGTAAACTTATCCTCATGGGAACGAACTTATACTCTGTATCTGTATTACTTGAATGACCCATGCACTTGCGGTACAAATGGTCTAAACAAGTTTTTGGTCAAGAAAATAAGTTTTTATCTAATGAAAGGACCACTACAAGAATTTTATGATTTAGCGAGACAAATTTGCGAGGAAAATTTTCCCTCGCAATTCCCTCTCTAATTAGAGAGGGAATTGCGAGGGATTAGCTACGGAAATATTATCCCTCACTAAAATTCAGAAAATATTTAAAAAGAGAAATATGGAGTTAATTACGACGGAATTGCAAGTAAAATTTTTCCCTCGCTAATTTTAGTGAGGCAATTGTGAGTAAATTATTTCTCTCACCAAATTAGCGAGGGATTACTTCTCTTGCTAAAAAAAAGGGCCCGTCCATTTCGTGAAAAAGAGCCTACTCAGTAAAAACGAGCCAAAACTTAGTTCAGAACCCCTCATTCAGCAACTTCCCCTCCTTCCCACCCATAGCAGCATTACGGCTCCACAGCTCCTTCCCTCCCATAGCATCCCTCCACAGCTCCTTCCCACCCAAAACTTAGGTCAGAATCCCCCTCCATATTACAGCTTTTCCCCTCCCTCTGAGCACGGCAGCCACACGACGTTGCCCTGTACCCCTCACCCACTCTGTTCCCCTCATTCTGAGCACGGCAGCGACGTGACCCAAGCCAGTGACAGGCCTACAGTTACACACTCACGAATCGCATTATTGATTGTAATGGGTTTTGGCGTCATTTCTCACTATTTTTGACTTCTTTGTCCAGTTGCATCAAGTTGAACCCTTCTAAGCAACCCACCAAGCTTCCATTGTCGTTGTGCTTCGTAAGATAAGCTCATCTCGTGTTTCTCTCACTTCACCATCATTCAGATTTGTTGTTATAAAGGTTAGATTTTTATTTTTATTTCCATTATTTTCATTTTTTTTTAGTTTGTTCGATGTCTTTTTACCCTTTTGAGTTTGATTGAGTGCATTTTCTGGTCAATGCAGAAGTGGGTCTATGGTCAATGCACATGTTTTTTCTTTGTATAGTATTCACCTAAGTGCCACTGTACCATAATATTTTCTTATGCATTTGTCTCAAGAATAATAGTTCTGTGTATATAGATGCGTATATAAAACACATAATCAATATATCCATTTCTTTCTTCTTTCCCCAAATATGATTGCGCCCTTCATTTTACTTTACTCTAAATTTGAGCTCTGTAATCCTTCTCCTTCTGATAGCAGTGATTTTCTTTTTGTTTTTATTTTTAAATTTTTTTAATTTGAGATTAAAGATTCAAAGAGGAATCCTATTCCTTTAATGCTTCAATAGCTTTAGATATTGTCACTACAGGTCCAATTTCAATACCTATTTGATCCTTTCTGATCTTTGAGAGCTCAGAAATTCCCCTTAAATCAATATACTTATAATAGCCTTCTTTATCTTTGTAGTATCCCATACCTGTATTACTAACAACAAGTTTTATTCGAGTTCCATTGGCTTGGTTTAATTCCAATAAAGGGCAAGAGATATGGGTTGTGATTAACCTTAATATTTCTTCATTATATTATAAGTGAGATTGTTGAAGTTATTTAGAAGAGGGGTTATGTGCCATGAAGTCTTTTTATGGCTAGTCTTAAGGGTATATTTTATTTAAATGATATTTTGTTTTGGGGATTAAGTTTGAAATTGAGGTGTTACACTATACAGAGAGCTCATAGATTAGTGAGATTTTTTAAGTAGAATGGTGTTAAGGATATACTTTAATACTTTATAATGAATCTTTTTTCTTTGGAAATTTTTGTGTCTCTATTTTAAGCAGCTTTTTATAAGAATGCTGGTGCTTATAGTTTTATTTATTCCTCTGCATTTAAAGATTTCTGTGCACTTGTTTTCGTAATACATGGAAATAATTAGTATACATGCTAAATATATGCTTTTTTACTTTGGGTTATAGGGCTTGGGACTTGGAGAATGTTATAGAATTGAGTTATTCGAACAAACTCTATATGTTATGTTATAAATCCATTAGCTTTTGATAAATTTGAAAAACATCTCCCAAGCATCTTTGAGAACCTGTTTGCAATTTATTGAGCTTCTTTTTCAAATGGGTGTTCCAATAGTTTTTTATGTTACTATCAATTCTCTGTGGAAGGTATGAAGTTATGGCAGCCCATCTGTACCATAATCAATGTGATCCAGTTTAGCATGTGAATCCAATTCTTATCATTACTCAGAGTCATTATCATTACTATTTCTGATTCTCAATTCTTAATTTCATAATAATCTATAAGCAAATTACCCTGAATTTGCATAGTTCTTGTGTCCTGTTCTTAATTCTAATTGACGTGAGCTTGATTCTATTATAAAAAAAATGATTGTAAGTTAATTAGATAATAACTTTGAACCTGATTTGAAAGAGGTGGATATGTAAAATGTTATTTGATTGTATGCTATGGGTGTAGGTTCTTGTTGCCTTTCTTGTTCTTTCTGCTATCTGAGCTTGGTAAAGGCATTTTTGTTGCAAGTGCAACTTTGTTCCTGAGTCTTGATTCATCTGGAGTCTTCTTGAGTCAAGGTTAGTTTCATCCTTATTCATTGCACTGCTTTGTAAGTTAATTATAAAAACACAAGTATACCTTTATGTTGCGATCAAGAGATGCACTGGCGAAGGTGTTTGTGTCATTAGGATTAAATGTCACTTGCATGACATAATGAGAATGTCTCGCAAATATCTGGGTACTAACCCAGCCTTTTTCCCAATCCCAAAGCTTTATGAGCATATCATTAGATGATGATAACACATAAGGAAGGGTAGGATGAACTGCCACACATAGGGAACCAACTCATTATTGCTACTATCCCATTTCAACTCAACTTATTGAGAAAGTAAAGCATTTACCACAAAACTTGTATATCTAACTCAACTTTAACTATTAAAGGAGTTACTAGTGTTTCTAAGACTCAAACTATCCCAAAACACTTCCAAATCTTGCCTAAAAAGGCTAATTTTCAATATTGCACCAAATGTGCATCCTAACTCATAAAATTCTGAAATTTTATGAGAATATAGCTCTCTCTCATATCTTTCCAATGCCACAAACTCACCTCATTTGACTAAGCGTATCTAAAGTTTTACGACATTTTGCAGAAGTAAAAATAGGAAATTCACTGATTCACTCGTTTCTGCCCTGACTTAAAACTGCAATTGGGAACAAACTACACATACGAAAATTATGAAATTTTCCAAGAAAGAAGCCTTACATGTTAGCTTCAATATGCCACTAGTTTCACACAAAATGAACATCGGAGCAGGAAGTTATGCAATCTGGTTTACTGGTTGCCAGAATACATTTTCTGCAGAATCCAACTCTGATTCAAATAGAAACTGGTGTTAATTGGCTTAGTAGAAAATTCTGAAATTTTTACCTCACGTAGCCTTATGTCTTACCTTTAAAATGACACAAAAATCATCTCACTCCAATGTCTGTAGCTCAAATTATGTAACAAACTCAGCAACTATCAAGATAACTCATTTTTCTGGTTTAAGGGAGTCTTTGCTAGTTTTTTGCATAATGTTGCAGAAAACAACTGAAAATTACATTCCCAAATCTCCCCAAAGGTTTTTCACCTCTAAACATGATTTCTAATTAGCTCTCTAATTGATTAGAGCTCTTTAATAATCAGTTAAAGTCCCTAATAATCTATTTTCTAAAGATGCCTAACCGATTATATACTTTTGCTAACCGGTTAGGACTTCTCCATGAGCTCTCTGTTTTAATTGAATAATTGGTTAGGACATTGTCCTAACCTGTTATTCACTCAACCAGAAATGTATTTTGCCTTGCATAATTGGTTATAAGTAATCCATAATCAATTACCTTACGCTCAAATACGTTCTGCCTTACTAAATAATCAGTTAGGGAGCTCCCCTAACCGGTTATTTAAACTGATTTGCACCAAAAAATAGGGCAACCATAGCCTTCTCTCATGGCAAATCTCCTTCCTTTGCTCTTTCTCATGGATTCCACGTGATTGACAATCCTAATCATGTTCTTTAACATGTTAGAATTATCAATTACTAACTCAAATCCATCTCAACTAGATTATGAACAGAATTTAATCCTTCACAGCCCCTAACTCAACCCTAAAACTAAAAGAGTGAATTGGTGAGTAAGAAGTTCCCCTCCCTCTTGGAGAAGATAAAGATCTTGAAGTTTAATCCTCTTGCTCATTGATTTCTGACTCGGTCAATTTACCAGCACTGCGAGGGGATGAACCTTTTTGCTTAAAATCACATCCTTAGGATTAAAAGCAAATTCAACTGTGTTTCAAAAAAAGAGAAAAAAAGTCAAATCAAAACCAAAAACATCCTTTAACATCTAAAAAATGTTGTGTAATGATAACATCATTACCCATCGGCAATATGCTCATGTGGAGATGATGATATTGAAGTTCCAATATATTTAGTCCCTTGATTCCTGCAACCCTTGGTTCCAATATATTACAAGGTTTGAAGGTAGGAAAGAAAAAAGATAACTCAGTACACTAACTGTTACCAATGTGATTGTACTGATTAAGATGAGATTTCTTTACTTTTAGGGATTAAAAAGGTTGCTAGTATAAGTCTGTGTGCTTCAACTGTCTTCAGCCCTTTCATGCTATGCTTGTACTGTTCAAGCATTGGAAGCAACGAATTCATACTAGTGTTTCTAGGACTCAAACCATCCTAAAACACCTCTAAATCTTGCCTAAAAAGGTTGATTTTTAATATTGCACCAAATGTGCATCCTAACTCAAAAAATTCTAAAATTTTATGGGAAAATAGCTCTCTCTCATGTCTTTCCAATGCCACAAACCTCACCTCATTTGGCTAAGCGTATCTAAAGTTATGCGACATTTTACAGAAGCAAAAATAGGGAATTAACTGATTCACCCGTTTCTGCCCTGACTTAAAACTGCGACTGGGAACAAACTACACATAAGAAAATTATGAAATTTTACAGGAAAGAAGCCTTACATGTTATCTTCAAAATGCCTACTAGTTTCACACAAAACGGACATCAGAGCAGGAAGTTATGCAATCTGGTTTACTGGCTGCTAGAATACATTTTCTGTAGAATTCAACTCTGATTCAAACAGAAACTGGTGCTAATTGGCTTGGTGGAAAATTTTGAAATTTTTACCACACGTAACCCTATGTCTTAGCTTTAAAATGACATAAAAATCATCTCATTCCAATGTCTGTAGCTCAAGTTATGCAATAAATATCACAAACTGCTCGGATGCCACCCTGATTCTGTAAATTCGGGTTTTGCATAATCTTGGTTTCTAACTAAGTTCTAATCCTCAAATCATGGATTCTAAGTGTTTTCCAACCCTAATCATGGTTTCTAATCATGTTAGGATCATTAAACACTAATTCAACTTATCAATTATGGATTTAAACTCAAACTTTAAACTAAAATTCTATTTTTTTCCAACTAACCATTAAAAAGAAAATTATAGATTCTAAGGGCTCCAATCTATCAACTAACTAATATCTAACTCATTAAACTTAGATTATGATCAAAGTCAATTAATCACAACCTAATTCTCATCTTTCTCCAACTTATTTCCAAGATTCTCTATCATGAACCAAAATGGTTAGTTTAAGCCATAAATGACTATCTAATACTTACTAAACTAAAACTATCCTAACTCAATTCTTGGAAGCAAGAATCAAGCTAACAGCTAGGATTTGGCTCTCCAAATCCATTTTTCCATTCCAAATCCCTAACCCCATTCAAAAGAATAAAGAGGAAAAAAGAATAGAAATCCCATACCTTTAGGTGATGACCAACCTTTAGGTGAGCTTTGTTTTCACTCATCTCTCTACCTAAACTTCGTGTGAAGGGCACTGGTTTATACGTTGGTAATGCTGTCAATGGTGGCCATTGTAGCTGTATGTGTCTGTGTGGCTTTGCTCTTCAAAAGTGATAGTGATAGTATGTTATGTATTCCAGCCCTTCACTTGGGAATCATTGGGGTATGGGTCAATCTAAAGTTGTATATCAGATGTTCTAACGAATTGATATATAATATAGGGTGCAGTATTTGAATAGATTGCTAATGAACATACTGATATACAAGTAGGATAAACCAAAAAATATTATTTTCTTAAAACTAGCCACCCCCAACCTATAATTTTCAATATAGCCTAGGTCTGCCTCTACTTGCACACATTGTTAATGAGATAGGAAGAAGATGATAGGAAAAGGTTAAGAGAAATTGAGGGGAGTACTCATATAAGACAATACCAAGATGGCCCATCAATTGTTCATCGTGGCACTACTTCATGACAACAGCAATCCTTGAAATAAGGTCCGCTGCTTGCTGTCTTACCTTTGCACTCTTGTTGTTTAACCGCCACTTGATGGTACCATAAATCTAAGGAAGATATGGTTTCACCCTCTGCCCAAGAGTTCACAACTGCACCAAACCCGTTAGGCATCACATTAGCATCATCGTTGGGATGCTCTTGGAAGGCATAAAGAATGCCATCAATCAAAAGCTCTTCCAATAGAGCATCTATATGAGATGCTCCCAAGGTAGTGACCACATTTTCAATAGTTTCCATAACCATTCGCTTGTAAGGTTCACTCTCATCTTTAAGATCCTCAACAATTCTCCTGACAATATTGGCAACGCTAACTTTGTTTGCTATCTCTACAGTAGGAAATGAGCACGTTGCTTATAGTTTCTTCGATCCAAAGTCATCCTCGTAACCCAGACGTTCTTGTTCAAAAGTCAGGGACAATATCATTTCTAATATAATTGGTTTCCACACCCTTAGCAGGTATACCAAGAGCAGAGGCAACAACACTGAAAGCTCTAGCAGTAGTGTTCCTAACATATTCATCAATGTTGTCTATGTCAAGCCGCATAGTAGCAATCATTGTGGCCAGTGAAAACTGAGATTTTCTTTATGCTTTTTTCTCCTATGGGGTACATTTAGGACTATCTAAATATGATATCAAATCTTGGATGTTGAAAA
Organism: Ormosia semicastrata; assembly: GCA_029884595.1. Taxonomy (NCBI): domain Eukaryota; kingdom Viridiplantae; phylum Streptophyta; class Magnoliopsida; order Fabales; family Fabaceae; genus Ormosia; species Ormosia semicastrata. The sequence continues at coordinate 45,806,450 of JAQQTO010000053.1, read as the reverse complement.
TAAAATTTATGAATTTCTAACGAATTATGTGTTAAGAATATTGGTTTGATTTAACTTTTGATTGTGCTTTAACATATGCTTAAAGTTTTATTTTCTTATTCGAGTGAAGATTTGAGCAAAACCTTAGTTTCCCATTTGAGATTCAATACTAATGAGCACACATACCTATTGTTGGTATTGCTCATTGTATTGAATCTTGAATTGTCCAAGTGGGACAATTTGGTAAAAAAAAATTCTTCACTTGATTAATAGTTATTCTTTAAATTTCATATCTTATACTTGTTGAAATTTTGGTCTGCTACATTTCCTTTTGTTCTCTGGGTGTATACTTAAACGCAGTAGATCTCACTGCGATATAGTCATGCACTTGGAGACCAATGGGAAATGCTGTCGAAATTTCGTCAAGTATAAAATATGAGATTTCAGGAATAACTATTAACCAAGTGTTGAAAATGTTTCTTATCGAATGGGATAGGGCTATACCATATTAAGAAGGATATGGAGATGTAAGGATTTGTATTAATGTGCTAAACCAATTTCAGTAATCATGAGACCCGATCGAAGTTGGATGTTACAAAGAATTGATCCTACTGGCTATATAAGTGAAGAATTCAAGGATGAAGTTGATGCTTTCATTAGGGTTGCTCAAGGAGACCCGACAGTTATTGATTCATTAAATTTCATCCTTTGTCCATGTGCTAGATGTAAGAATCGTGCTTAGAGAGAGGTATTTGGGGTAGAACAACATCTGTATAAGTACGGATTTGTGGATGGTTATGTAAATTGGACCATTCATGGTGAGGACAGATGGGGGGATAGCGACTCAACATCCATTGTCCATGATGATGAAGTGGAGCCTAAGAATCCATACGTGGATATAGTTATGGATGCCGCAGGTGATAGATTAAATCCAGAAGCTCAAGATTTAGAAGAGGATCCAAATCCGTCAGCTGCAAAGTTTTATGACTTGCTAAGAGATGCTGGCGAACCTTTATGGGATGGTTGCCATAAGCACATGAAATTGTCAGCTGTAACTCAACTTTTGAACTTGAAGTCAAAGTTTAACATGAGTGAGAGTTGTTATGATAGAATGATTGTCATAATTAAGAGCATGCTTCCAGAGCCTGAAAGGTTACCCGAAAACTTCTATAAATCGAAGAGAATGGTTCGTGAGTTGGGATTAGTATATGAGAAGATAGATGAGTGTCTTAATCAGTGCATGTTGTATTACAAAGAATACAGTGACAAGAAACTCTACTCAGTTTGCTTAGTATGTGGACACCCACGATTCAAACCGAAGGCGGGACGTTCATTGAATGAGAAGGATGTGCCGCACTCAGTGTTGCGATATTTTCCCATTATACTAAGACTCCAATGTCTGTTTATGTCTAAAAATACTGCACAATATATGACTTGGCATGCAGATGGAGTGCGTCAAGATGAATCAGTGATCAGGCATCCAGCTGATGCTGAGGCTTGGAAACGATTTGACGCTACCCATTCAACATTTGCGCTAGACGCTCGAAATGTTAGGCTTGGCCTGTGTATAGACGGTTTTAATTCATTCAGCGGTTCAGCCACACCATATTCATATTGGCCTATTTTTGTCACACCGTACAATCTACCTCCAAGTATGTGTATGAGAAGGGAATACATATTCCTCACTCTTGTGATTCCTAGACCAAAGTCACCAGGTAAAAGCTTAGATGTCTATCTTAGACCCCTAATTGACGATCTGAAGATATTGTGGAATGATGGGGTGCAAACTTATGATGCCTAGAATAAGTAAAATTTCGATATGAAAGCAGCTTTGTTGTGGATAATAAGTGACTTTTCAGCCTATGGAATGCTGTCTAGATGGAGCACTCATGGAAAACTTTCTTATCCGCTTTGTATGAATCATAGTAAGTCATTTGTGTTGAAGCATAGTAGGAAATGTTATTGGTTTGATTATCATCGCCAATTTTTGCCCTTTGATCATCCATTTTACCATGATCGAAACTCTTTTAAGAGATTAACAGTGGAAAAATCTAATCCACCGCAACGGCTGAGTAGGACAGATGTCTTGAATAGAGTGACTCAACTTAAGGAAATCATTTTTAGCTTGAATTCAGGTAAACAAAAATAAGATGGCTTTGGTATACACCACAATTGGGTGAAGAAGAGCATATTCTGAGAATTGCCTTATTAGTCCACTAATCTAATACGACATAATTTAGATGTTATGCATGTCGAGAAGAACATGTTTGATAATATCTTCAACACTGTCATGAACATAAAGGGCAAGATAAAAGACAATATAAATGCAAGAGAAGATTTGAAGATAATATGCAAACGTCCTACCTTGGAGCTAATAGTTGAGAATGGCAAGTGTAAAAAACCAAAGGCGATGTATGTCTTAGATGCCAATCAAAGAAGGATGGTGTGTGAGTGGATAAAATAGTTGAAATTTCCTGATGGGTATGCGTCGAATATCGCACATTGCATCAATATAGACGGCGGGAAGATATATGGAATGAAAAGTCACGATTGTCATGTTTTCATGCAAAGGTTAATTCATCTGGCATTTCGTGATATCTTGCCAAAACCTATATAGGGACCGTTAACAGAACTAAACTTTTCCTTTAAAGAAGTTTGTGCAACTGAAATTCGTGCTTCCACCTTGGAGGATGCAGAGCTTTCTATCATTGAAACGATTTCCAAGTTAGAGAAGATTTTCCCTCCAGCATTCTTTGACGTGATGGAACATCTAGTCGTGCATCTCCCTTATGAAGCTAAGGTTAGAGGACCAGTGCATTACAGGTGAATGTACCCCTTTAAGAGGTGTATGTTGTACTTGAAAAGAAAGGTCCGAAATAAGGCGAAAGTTGAAGGATCTATTTGTGAAGCGTATATTTTAGAAGAAATTTCTAATTTTGCTTCCATGTATTTTGATCCCCACCTACAGACCAAGCGCACTCAAGTTCCTCAGAATGAGAACGGTGGGGAAGATACAATTAATGAACGGTTGTCTATTTTTAAACATCCATGTCGTCCTGTCGAGAGAGGTCGAAATAGATTCTTGACGGATGTGAAACTTTAGATTGCTGAGACATATGTGCTTGTAAATTGTGGAGAAGTAAAACCTTATCTCCAGTAAGTTTACTCTCTATCTAATGAATTTGTTATTAATGTGCTAAATTTATGTTAAATATTAATTATTGTATTAATTAGACAATTTGAGGATTCGTTAAGGGATACAGATCCCAATATCACCGATGATCAAATATTGGAAGCTCGAGATAAGGACCTCAGTAGGTGGCTAAAACATCTAATGAGTCCTTTTATCCATAATAGTGATCTATCATATTAAATTCAATGTGCATTATATTAGATGTTATAACTATCTACTGTCTATGTGAGGATACAAGCTAATATAGGCCAAGTCGAGGATCAAATAATACGAGAGATAAGTTATGGTCCATCCAAGTTCGTGACTTCTTACTATGGCTTAATAGTTAATGAGTACAGATTTCATACTAAGGTGTACGGACAAAATAAAGCTACCATGAATAGTGGCGTATGTGTTAGAGGTAGTATATATGGTGAGAATGACTTTGACTATTATGGCATCGTTGAAGATATATTGGAATTGTCATATGTAGGAAATCAGAATAAAGTATTTCTTTTACAATGTCATTGGTTTGACCCAATAACTAGAGTCGATGTTGATGAGGGATATGGGTTGGTTGACATCAAGCATAAATCAAGACTTCACTCAAATGAGCCATTTGTCTTAGCCGAATAAGCATAACAAGTGTATTATACAAGATACCCACAAAGCGGGAATAGAGCTAATGGTGAATGGTAGGCAGCTTGCAAGGTCAGAGCAAAACTCTTCGTGGCTGAGACATTGAATAACGAAGGTGATGAATTGAATGACTTAACTGCAACTAATTATTACTAAGATGATGGATCCCTTGGAACACACAATCCTGTCATAGATGATGAAGCAGTCTCCTTGTTTGATGCACATGCCCAAATGGAAGAAGTGAATATATGTGATATACATTATCCAATGGACGATGAGGTTGATGATGAGTTCATTGATGACAATGAAAATAATGAAATTAATGAATTCTCAAATGAAGATGAGGAATCTTTTGCTTCAGACTCAAGTAGTTAAAATTGAAGCTTGTTCAATAAATTTCATTAATGGTATTTACACTGAAATATCATTATTATATTTTGAGGTTTTTATTGACATATAGTTTCTTAACTCGTCATGTTTCATTATGTTTCCTTATGCAGATATTCATCATGACCATTCGAGATAGAGGTGTTGGACACGATCGTGGGAGAGACCGTAATGTTTCATCTGCCCATGATTCTCCACCAGTACAACATTCTCAGCCCTATCCAAGTATACCTATAGGATAATCTTTTTAAATATTTTTAACTCGTGATTTATATAAATGTAATATATATGTATTTTTTATATATAATTATGTTAGGTGCAACTTTAACTACTGGCCCATCGACTAGTGCAGGTCTACCAGGGTCTAGTCCATTGACCATTGGAGGTGCATCAGCTTCTGTCCCACCCCTTACTGACCCAGCGATTTCTATGCCACCCCCTGTTGACCCACCCACTAGCGGCCCGAATGTGGTGCCTTCATGTGGAGAATCCAATGTAGAAACAGATAGCAGGGAACTTATATATGTGGCGCCTGTCCCTGAACCATAAGTAATAGTGATATATCACCTTTTATTACATGTATTTACTTTCAGATTACCAACATTATCTTATTATACTTACAGGAGGAGGTTTCTCCCGTCGAGGGTGACACGTGACATTATGTACAATGTCATGACACGGATGCCTGTTCCGGCTAGTACGTGGCGAGGTTATCTAGCTGAGATGAAGGAAATACTATTTAACGACTTCATGCTAAGTAATTGTGTTTATAGAATTATATATTATACGTTTATTGAAAAATAAATATACATACATATCATTTGTGTAGGCTAAGCATTAATTCACATCTGATACTGATCGCAGCATGACGAGAACTATCTGGGAACAGACTATCTTGGACCGTTATCCAAACCATTTGAACAAAGCACGAGATAAGGCATTTGAGAGGGCAAATTCAAACAACTTGGCTGATGTTAAGGGCCATGGGCCCAGAGGAATGCGGACGAAAGTATGGGATGGCCTGGTCGACATTTGGCTGACAGATAAATGGATGACATGGTCTGCAGTTGCCCGAAGGAGCAAGGCAGCCATGCTTGATGCCTTGAAGCATATAAGCAGGTCGATAAGCTTTGGTCAACACAAGAGCAAGATGGTAATATAACTTCTTCATTTAAAGTTTTAATGATAAGCATCTGTGTATGAATATGTTGTAATTACTTGAGTTATTTGCCTATCTTGAGTATGACATAGTATTTTAGAGGGATTGCCTTACTTTTGATATGCATTTATTATATAACATTCTTCCATATAAGATTACAGGAGGCAGAGTTAAAGCATCCGGTTTCTTATAGAGATCTGTATACAAAAGTTCATAAGAAGAAAGACGGAAGCTATGTTTCTGAGTGCTCGAGGAATTTTATTGTAGGTGTCTTATTCCTATTCAAAAGTCGTATATATTTTAGGTTATTTTTTTTTTGTTAATATTTTTCTTGTTTTGTTATTTTTAGGAGTCATATGACACCGCAATAACAGAAAAATATGGAGAAAACTCGTCCTCTCACCCTATAGTTGACTCGGAGGTCAAGTTGGATGCTGTGCGTCCCAACAAGAAAGGACTTGTGCATGGCATAGGTAACAGCTTGCACATTGGTAATAACACCATGCCAGCTTCATCCTCCTTGGTTGCGGGTCCTTCCCATTCTACACCGTTGACAGAAGACATAAGTGAAGCTGTAAATATAGCAGTGGCAGCAGCAATGACTTCGTTTGTCCAGAGTAACTTGTCCCTATGTTGACGCCCTTCCAATCGTTCCTATCTACGATCGGATCAACAAATGTTGCTCCACAACCACCATCACAAGGTTTAGGTTGGGAGGGTCGAGAGGAAGACGAAGACGAAGACAACTTAGACTGATTGCCATTTTTTATTCTTATTGTCTAATTTGTATAACTTTCAACTATATTGATTGATTATTTGTATAATCTATATTATTGGATTAGTTGTACAAGTTTTTTGCTGCAGCAGTTTACAATTATTGGATTGTTTGTTGTTGGATTTTTGTTTACTGGATTTCTTTTTGCTGGATTGTGGTTTGATATGCAGGTTTTGGGAAAGTTATATATACATATAGGTTATTAAAAAAACCTACCTGATTAGCAAGGGATTAGCGACAAAAGCTCACATTGTAAATAATGAGGGATTAGCGAGGAAATAGCGAGGGATATTTTAGCGAAGAAATAGCAAGGGATATATTAGCGAGAGATTAGCGAGGAAATAGCGAGGACATCATATAAGGCATTAGCGAGGGAAATTAGCGAAGGAATAGAGACAGAATTATTAGAGACGGAATAGCGAGGGAAATTGACAAGATTATTAAATAATACAGCGACGGAATAGCGAGGGAAATTCCCTCGCTATTTTGTGAGGGAATATTAGCGAGGGATTAGAGAGGGATTAGCGAGGGAAATGAATTTTCTAGAGACGGATTAGAGAGGGAATGCTTTCCCTCGCTAATTAGCGATGAAAAAAAAGCGACTAACTTTTCCCTCGCTGATTTCCTGATTTCTTGTAGTGGACCAAGAATTTGCCTATCAAGTTTTTGGCGCTGTTGTCGGAGATAAGACATTATTTCTATATTGCTAATATTGACAATGAGGATTTGTGATATGAAATTTTGGGGTACTAAGGATATGGGGTTGTCATCCCATTAACTATACTTTGGTTTTTGTTAGAAGGCTAAGCGTCACTGTCTTAGGGGAATCTTTGTTCTTTTTCGTGATAGTAATTTAAGGATATTTAGGTTAGGACTAACGAGAGTGTCCTTCTTGTTTCAGAGTCCTAGGCGTTACGAGACGCGTGTTGCCCATCTAACAGTTGCTAGGGAAGCTCCAAATCTTGAGGCTTAAAACGCCTCTAAGAGTTTTCCTTCACCTAAAGCCTACCAAGCCACATAAGGGTCAGAGTTCCCAAGTCTTAGTTTTTCATGCTTCAGCTAGCACGTTATCCTCTACGCCTTTATTAATGCACGTCAGCTTTTCCTTCTTTTTCCCTCATGCCTTTCTAGTCTTATTTCGACTATCTAGTTCCAAAGGGACTAGGTCCAAAACAGTGAGGAAATTCAAGTGAAGAGGGGGGGATATAAAGGAAACGTAAAGATAAAAAAACTCAAGGGCTATTTTGTGAACTGGTAAATAATGAATGGCCATTGTTCACTGAACCTTAAATTAAAAGTCAGCAAATAGTGTAATCTAAAGTTTCTGATAGCTTACTTGATATCGTATTATTTTCAGCTGGAATTAAGAAGGAACTTGCTGCTGCCAGGAAGAAGGTGAGTATATCTATCTAAATGTAGCAAGCATTAAGGCATTATATGCTTATTGGAAATGTAACTGATTATGTTTGTTGCAGATTGCTAATAGACGTGATCAGGAGAAAAAGGCATTTAGCAAGATGCTTCAATAACATTTCTGGTATGTCTCAGCCAATCAGGGTAACACGTACAAATGAACATGTACACATATAGGGATATGAATTACCTCAAACTTACAGAAAGTTTAATGTAATGATATCACATTTGCATGTCCACTATCTTGGGCCTTCAAAGAAATTCATGTACAATAATCTAAGTTTTTCATTTTTGAATTATTTTGTGGCAATGTTGATGCAGCATCACCAATAGATTGATTTGCGCTACTGAATCATTTAGTTCAAATGAGCAGTTCTTAAACTGGCCTTCTTTCCTTAACTTGTAATTATGTTTTCCTTTCAGGTTCATGTTCAGCTGAGCAAAACAACTAGATCGCCGCAGCAAATACAAATGTAAAAGATATATGCTTGATCCCATTCTTACTAAAAGCATTAGAAATGAGGCTTAGAAGTGACAAGTGGATTATGGATTGGTACAGCTACGTGATAAAATTTTCAGCCAACAATTTTGTCATTTTTTTCTTCCATAGATCTCTACTACATATTACAATGACATCCAACAGTTTTCCGTTGTGATTCTATATTGATAGAAAAGAAGTTCAGCTTGATCGATGCACCGAAAATGCTATGTCTGGTTTCTATACTTTCTTTTTTTAATTTATTAGGAGTATTATTAAGCTAATTTATTAGAAAGATATAGAATTATTCATTTATTAAGTAAATATTAAGCTAATATTTTTATGTGAATTAAAAATATTATTTTCAATAAAGAGTATTTTAAGCAAATAAAATAGATAGAAATTAGAAACAAATATAAATATATCATTAAAATATTAATAAAACACCAAATCATCATTATCTATAAAACAATTTCAGACTTCTAGTTAAATAAAAAAAAAAGAATAGAACACAAAACAAAGCATTGAAATTGAGCTCAGCTTCTCCTAACGGCTAGCTTGTTACGGTAGAGATATTCTTGATTGCATACAGATGTAATACATCAAATTTATACACAAGAGATAAAAAGTTGGAGATTTAAAAAAATGGGCTCCATTAAACTCACTCACCACAAAAAAATATCCTCTCTCTCTAACTTTTGGTGAATATATGTAAAGATGATATGTTACCACTACAAGAAATTAGGAAAACAGCGAGGGAAATTTCCCTCGCTAATCCCTCTCTAATCTCTCGCTAATATTATCAGCGAGGGATTAGAGAGGGATTAGCGAGGGAAATTTCTCTCGCTTTTTTTTCTTCGCTAATTAGCGAGGGAAAGTATTCCCTCTCTAATCCGTCTCTAGAAAATTTATTTCCCTCGCTAATATTCTCTCGCAAAATGGCAAGGGAATTTCCCTGGCTATTCCTTCGCTAAATTATTTACTAATTTTGTCAATTTTCCTCGCTATTCCTTCTCTAATCCCTCTCTAAATTCCCTCGCTAATCCCTCGCTAATCAGTCGCTAATGGCTTGTATTATTCAGTCGCTATTTCCTCGCTAATTCCTCGCTAAATTATCCTTCACCATTTCCTCGCTAATCCATCGCTAATATTTTACTCGCTATTTCCTCGCTAATCCCTCGCTATTTACAATATGAGTTTCTGTCGCTAATCCCTCGCTAATGAGCTAAATTTTTTTTAATAACCTATTTATATATATAACTTTCCCTAAAACCTGCATATCAAACTACAATCCAGTAAACAGAAATCCAGCAAACAAAAATCCAACGACAATCTAATAATTGTAAAATGCTACAACAAAAAACTTATACAAAATAATCCAATAATATAGTTAAAAGTTATTATACAAAAAATCAATCAATATAGTTAAAAGTTATACAAATGTAACAATAAGAATAAAAAATGGCAATCAGTCTAAGTTATCTTCGTCTTCGTCTTCGTCTTCCTCACGACCTTCCCTGCCTAAATCTTGCGATGGTGGTTGTGGAGCAACATTTGTTGATCTGATCGTAGATAGAAACGATTGGAAGGGCGCCAACATAGGGACAAGTTGACTCTGGACAAATGAAGCCATCGCTGCAGCCACTGCTGTGTTTACAGCTTCATATATGTCTTGTGTCAACAGTGTAGAGTGGGAAGGACCCGCAACCGAGGAGGATGAAGCTGGCTTGGTGTTATTACCAATGTGCAAGCTGTTACCTATGCCATGCACACGTCCCTTCTTGTTGGGACCCGCCGCATCCAACCAGACCTCTAGGTTAACCATAGGGTGAGAGAAAGAGTTTTCTCTATATTTTTCTGTCATTGCGGTGTCATATGACTTCTAAAAATAACAAAACAAGAAAAATATTAACAAAAAAATGAACAATCTAAAATATATATGACTTTTGAATAGGAACAAGACATTTATAATAAAATTCCTCGAGCGCTCAGAAACATAACTTCCGTCTTTCTTCTTATGAACTTTTGTATACAGATCTCTGTAAGAAATCTGATGCTTTAACTCTGCCTCCTGTAATCCCATATGGAAGAATATTATATAATAAAAACATATCAAAAGTAAGGTAATCCCTCTAAAATACTATGTCATACTCAAGATAGGCAAATAACTCAAGTAATTACAACATGTTCATACACAGATGCTTATCAGTAAAACTTTAAATGAGGAAGTTATATTACCATCTTGCTCTTGTGTTGACCAAAGCTTATCGACCCGCCTGTATGCTTCAAGGCATCAGGCATGGCTGCCCTGTTCCTTCGGGCAGCTGCAGACCTCGTCATCCATTTATCTATCAGTCAAATGTTGACCAGGCCATCCCACACTTCCGTCCTCATTCCTCTGGGCCCATGGCCCTTAATATCAGCCAAGTTATTTGAATTTGCCCTCTCAAAGGCCTTATCTCGTGCTTTGTTCAAATGGTCTGGATAACGGTCGAAGATAGTCCGTTCCCAGACAATTCTTGCCATGCTGCGATCAGCATCAGATGTGAACCGATGCTTAGCCTACACAAAGGATAAGTATGTATATTTATTTTTCAATAAACGTATAATATATAATTCTATAGAAACACAATTACTTACCATGAAGTCAGTAAATAGTATTTCCTTCATCTCAGCTGGATAACCTCGCCACGTACTAGTCGGAATAGGCATCCGTGTCATGACATTGTACATAATGTCACGTGTCACCCTCGACGGTAGAAACCTCCTCTTCTAAGTACAATAAGATAATGTTAATTATCTGAAAGTAAATACATGTAATAAAAGATGATGTCACTAGTACTTACGGTTCAGGGACAGGTACCACATATATAAGTTCCCTGCTATGTGTTTCTACATTGAATTCTCCATATGAAGGCACCACATTCGGGCCACTAGTGGGTGGGTCAGCAATGGGTGGCATAGAAATCGCTGGGTCAGTAAGGGGTGGGACAGAAGCTGATGCGCCTCCAATGGTCAATGGACTAGACGCTGGTAGGCCTGCACTAGTCGATGGGCCAGTAGCTGAAGTTGTACCTAATATAATTATACATAAAAAAACACGTATATATTACATTTATATAAACCACGAGTTAATAATAATTAAAAAGATTATCCTACAGGTATACCTGGAAAGGGCTGAGAATGTTGTACTAGTGGAGAATCATAGGTAGATGCAACATTACGGCCTCTCCCATGACTACGTCCAGCACCTCTACCTCGAATGGTCATGATGGATATCTGCATAAGGAAACATAATGAAACATGACGAGTTAAGAAACTATATGTCAATAAAAACCTCAAAATATAATAATGACATTCCAGTGTAAATACCATTAACGAAATTTATTGATCAAGCTTTAATTTTAACTACTTGAGTCTGAAGCAAAAGATTCCTCATCTTCATATGAGAATTCATTAATTTCATTATTTTCGTTGTCATCAATGAACTCATCATCAACCACATCGTCCATTGGATAATGTATATCACGTATGTTAACTTCTTCCATTTGGGCATGTGCATCAAACAAGGAGACTGCTTCATCATCTATGATAGGATTATGTGTTCCAATGGATCCATCATCTTAGTAATAATCAGTGGCAGTTAAGTCATTCAATTATCACCTTCCTCATTCAATGTCTCAGCCACGAAGAGTTTTGCTCTGACCTTGCATGCTGCCCACTATTCACCATTAGCTCTATTCCTGCTTTGTGGGTATCTTGTATAGTACACTTGTTGTGCTTGTTCAGTTAAGACGAATGGCTCATTTGAGTGAAGTCTTGATTTATGCTTGATGTTAACCAACCCATATCTCTCATCAACATTGACTCCATTTATCGGGTCAAACCAATGACATTGTAAAAGAAATATTTTGTTCTGATTTCCTACATATGACGGTTCCAATATATCTTCAATGATGCCATAATAGTCGAAGTCATTCTCACCATATATACTACCTCTAACACATACGCCACTATTCATGGTAGCTTTATTTTGTCCGTACACCTTGGTATGAAATTTGTACCCATTAACTATTAAGCCACAGTAAGAAGTCATGGACTTGGATGGACCGTAACTTATCTCTCGTATCATTTGATCCTCGACTTGGCCTATATTAACCTATATCATTACATAGATGGTAGATAGTTGTAACATCTAGCATAATGCACATTGAGTTTAATATGATAGATCACTATTATGGATAAAAGGACTCACTAGATGTTTTAGCCACCTACTGAAGTCCTTATCTCGAGCTTCCAATATTTGATCATCAGTTATATTGGGATCTGTATCCCTTAACGAATCCTCGAATTGTCTAATCAATACAATAATTAATATTTAGTATAAATTTAGTACATTAATAACAAATTCATTAGATAGAGAGTAAACTTACTAGAGATAAGGTTCTACTTCTCCACAATTTACAAGCATATATGTCTCAGCAATCTGAAGTTCCACATCCGTCAAGAATCTATTTCGACCTCTCCCGACAGGATGACATGGATGTTTAAAAATAGACAACTGTTCATTAATTGTATCTTCCCCACCACCGTCATTCTGAGGAACTTGAGTGCGCCTGATCTGTAGGTGGGGATCAAAATGCATGGAAGCAAAATTGGAAATTTCTTCTAAAATATACGCTTCACAAATAGATCCTTCAACTTTCGCCTTATTTCGGACCTTTCTTTTCAAGTACAGCATACACATCTCAAAGGGGTACATCCACCTGTAATGCACTGGTCCTCCAACCTTAGTTTTATAAGGGAGATGCACGACTAGATGTTCCATCACGTCAAAGAATACTGGAGGAAAAATCTTCTCTAACTTGCAAATTGTTTCAATGATAGAAAGCTCTGCATTCTCCATGGTGGAAGCACGAATTTCAGTTGCGCAAACTTCTTTAAAGAACAAGCTTAGTTCTATTAACGGTCCCCATATAGGCTTTGGCAAGATATCACGAAATGCCAGAGGAATTAACCTTTGCATAAAAACATGACAATCGTGACTTTTCATTCCATATATATTCCCGCCGTCTACATTGATGCAACGTGCGATATTCGATGCATACCCATCGGGAAATTTCAACTGTTTTATCCACTCACACACCATCCTTCTTTTATTAGCATCCAAGACATACGTCGCCTTTGGTTTTTTACACTTGCCATTGTCAACTATTAGCTCCAGGGTAGGACGTTTGCATATTATCTTCAAATCTTCTCTTACATTTGCATTGTCTTTTGTCTTGCCCTTTATGTCCATGACAGTGTTGAAGATATTATCAAATACGTTCTTCTCAACATGCATAACATCTAAATTATATCGTATTAGATTAGTCGACCAATAAGACAATTCCCAGAATATGCTCTTCTTCACCCAATTGTGGTGTATACTAAAGCCATCTTGTTTTTGTTTACCTGAATTCAAGCCGAAAATGATTTCCTTAAGTTGAGTCACTCTATTCAAGACATCTGTCCCACTCAGTCATTGCGGTGGATTCAATTTTTTCACTGTTGATCTCTTAAAAGAGTTTCGATCACGGCGAAATGGATGATCAAAGGGCAAAAATTGGCGATGACAATCAAACCAATAACATTTCCTACCGTGCTTCAACATAAATGACTTACTGTGATTCATACAAAGCGGACAAGAAAGTTTTCCATGAGTGCTCCACCCAGACAGCATTCCATAGGCTAGAAAGTCACTTATTGTCCACAACAAAGCCGCTTTCATATAGAAATTTTACTTTTTCCAAGCATCATAAGTTTACACCCCATCATCCCACAATATATTCAGATCATCAATTAGGGGTCTAAGATAGACATCTAAACTTTTACCAGGTGACTTTGGTCCAAGAATCACAAGAGTGAGGAATATGTATTCCCTTCTCATACACATACTTTGAGGTAGATTGTACGGTGTGACAAAAATAGGCCAATATGAATATGGTGTGGCTGAACCGCTGAATGGATTAAAATCGTCTGTACACAGGCTAAGCCTAACATTTCGAGCGTCTAGAGCAAATGTAGGATGGGTAGCGTCAAATCGTTTCCAAGCCTCAGCATCAGCTGGATGCCTGATCACTGATTCATCTTGACGCACTCCATTCGCATGCCAAGTCATATACTGTGCAGTGTTTTTGGACATAAACGGACGTTAGAGTCTTGGCATAATGGGAAAATATCGCAACACTGAGTGCGGCACATCCTTCTCATTCGATGAACGTCCCACCTTCGGTTTGAATCGTGGGTGTCCACATACTAAGCAAACTGAGTAGAGTCTCTTGTCACTGTATTCTTTGTAATACAACATACACTGATTAAGACACGCATCTATCTTCTCATATCCTAATCCCAGCTCACGAACCATTCTCTTCGATTTGTAGAAGTTTTCGGGTAACATTTTAGGCTTTGGAAGCATGCTCTTAATTTTGACAATCATTCTATCATAACAACTCTCACTCATGTTAAACTCTGACTTCAAGTTCAAAAGTTAAGTTACAGCTGACAATTTCATGTGCTTATGGCAACCATCCCATAAAGGTTCGTCAGCGTCTCTTAGCAAGTCATAAAACTTCACAGCTGACGTATTTAGATCCTCTTCTAAATCTTGAGCCTCTGGATTTAATCTATCACCTGCAGCATCCATAACCATATCCACGTATGGATTCCTAGGCTCTACGTCATCATCATGGACAATGGATGTTGAGCCGCTATCTCCCCATATGTCCTCACCATGAATGGTCCAATTTACATAACCATCCACAAATCCGTACTTATACAGATGTTGTTCTACCCCAAATACCTCCCTCCAAGCACGATTCTTACATCTAGCACATGGACAAAGGATGCGATTTAATGCATCACTAACTGTCAGGTCTCCTTGAGCAACCCTAATGAAATCATCAACTTTATCCTTGAATTCTTCACTTATATAGCCAGTAGGATCATTTCTTCGTAACATCCAACTTCGATCGGGTCTCATGATTACTGAAATTGGTTTAACGCATTAATACAAATCCTTATATCAACTTATCCTTCTTAACATGGTATGGCCCTATCCCATTCGATAAGAAACTTTTTCAACACTTGGTTAATAGTTATTCCTTAAATCTTATATTTTATACTTGATGAAATTTCGGCAGCATTTCCCATTGGTCTCCAAATGCATGACTATAACGCAGTGAGATCTACCGCGTTTAAGTATACACCCAGAGAACAAAAGGAAATGTAGCAGACCGAAATTTCAACAAGTATAAGATATGAGATTTAAATAATAACTATTAACTAAGTGAAGGAAAAATTTCTTACCAAATTGTCCCACTTAGACAATTCAAGATTCAATACAATAAGTAGTACGAACAATAAGTATATGTGCTCATTCATATTGAATCTCAAACGGGAAACTAAGGTTTTCCTCAAATCTTCACTCGAATAAGAAAATAAAACTTTAAGCATATGTTAAAGCACAATCAAAAGTTAAATCAAACTAATATTCTTAACACAAAATTCGTTAGAAATTCATAACTTTTATTTTCAACATCCAAGATTTGATGTCATATTTAGATAGTCCAAAATGTACCTCATAGGAGAGAAAAGCATAAATAAAATCTAAGTTTTCACTGGCCACAATGATTGCCGCTATGCGGCCTGACATAGACAACATTGATGAATATGTTAGGAACACTACTGCTAGAGCTTTCAGTGTTATTGCCTCTACTCTTAGTATACCTACACTCTTACCCTTCTTGAAGGTTGTTTATAAGAGTAAGAAATCATGGCAAGCTCGGCACACTGGGATTAAGATTGTGCAACAGATTGAAAAGGTGAAGTAGTGTGTAAGGAATTGGAAGTCCTATACGCCAGTTGTTATACTAAGGAAGTCATGATCATTTTGATTTGTGAACCAGCAATTATGGAAAATGAGAATAAAAGTGAACCAGCAATTTAAATGAATCCTAATATTTATTTTAAAGTTGTTGAGAAGTTGAAAAACTTGAATTAGTATAATTCAAGTGTTCTTAGCATATAAAAGTTCTAACACTAGAACTTAAGTTCTGATTTTTCCCTTAACCCACGACCCCCAGCAAAAAACAAAAGAAAAGAATAAAATAGAACAGAAACAGAGAAACGAAGGGGAGAAAGAGAGAAAGGAGAAGAAAGGAAGGGAAAAAGAAAAGAAGAAGAACAAGGCTCCAAGGTTGGTCATCACCTAAAGGTAGGAGATTTCTATTATTTTTCCCTCTTTGTTCTTTTGAATGGGGGTTAGAGATTTGGAATGAAAAACTGGATTTGGAGAGCAAAATCCTAGCTCTTAGCTTGATTCTTGCTTCCAAGAATTAAGTTAGTATAATTTAAGTCTAATAAGTATTAGATAGTCATTTATGGCTCAAACCAACCATTTTGATTCATGATAGAGAATCTTAGATATGGATTGGAGAAAAATGAAAATTAGGTTGTGATTGATTGACTTTGATCATAATCTAAGTTTAATGAGTTAGATACTAGTTAGTTGATGGATTGGAGCCCTTAGAATCCATAGTTTCCTTTTTATTGGTTAGTTGGAAAAATGTAGGGTTTTAGTTGGAAGTTTGAGTTTAAATCCATCATTGATGAGTTGAATTAGTGTTTAATGATCCTAACGTGATTACAGACCATGATTAGGGTTGGAAACACTTAGAATCCATTATTTGAGGATTAGAACTTGGTTAGAAACTAAGATTATGCAATACCCGAATTTACAGAATCAAGACAGCACCCTAACAGCCTGTGGTGCTTGTCGCATAACTTGAGCTACAGACATCGGATTGATATGATTTTTGTGCCATTTTAAAGCTAAGACATAGGGCTACGTGTGGTAAAAATTTCAGAATTTTACACTAAGCCAAGTAGAACCAGTTTCGGTTTGAATCCAACGCAAATTCTGCAGAAAATGCATTCTGGCAGCCAATAAACCAGATTGCATAACTCCTTGCTCCGGTGTCCGTTTCACATGAAAATAGTGGCATTTTAAAGTTAACATGTAAGGCTTCTTGCCTGCAAAATTTCATAATTTTCCTGTGTGTATTTTGTTCCCAGTTGCAGTTTTAAGTCAGGGCAGAAACGGGTGAATCAGTGAATTTCCTATTTTTGCTTCTGCAAAATGTCGCATAAGTTTAGATACGCTTAGCCAAATGAGGTGAGGTTTGTGGCATTGGAAAGATATGAGAGAGGGCTATCTTCTCATAAAATTTCAGAATTTTATGAGTTAGAATGTATATTTGGTGCAATCTTGAAAATCAGTCTTTTTAGACAAGTTTTGGAGGTATTTTGGGATGGTTTGAATCGTAGAAATACTAGTAACTCCTTTAATAGTTAAAGTTGAGTTAGATAGGCAAGTTTTGTGGTAAATACTTTACTTTCTCAATAAGTTGAGTTAAAATGGGGTAGTAGCAAGAGTGAATTGGTTCTCTCAAGTAAGTGAGGTTGAGCCTAGTGAGTTGGTTATCTCAAGTAAGTGAGGTTGAGCCTATTGAGTTGGTTCCCTCAAGCAAGTGAGGTCGAACCTAGAGTTGGTTCCCTACAGGTCGAACCTAGAGTTAGGCATCTTTAGAAAACAGATTATTACGGACTTTAACTGATTATTGAAGACCTTTAATCGGTTAGAGAGCTAATTATGCTTAGAGGTGGAAAACCTTTGGAGAGGTGTGGGAGTGTGATTTTTGGTTGTTTTCTGCAACATTATGTAGAAAACCAGCAAAGACTCCCTTAAACCAGAAAAACGAGTTATCTTGGCAGCTGGTGGTGCTTGTTGCATAACTTGAGCTACAGACATCGGATTGACATGATTTTTGTGTCATTTTAAAGCTAAGACATAGGGCTACATGTGGTAAAAATTTTAAAATTTTACACCAAGCCAAGTAGAACTAGTTTTGGTTTGAATCCAAGGCAGATTCTGAAGAAAATGCATTCTGGCAGCCAGTAAACCAGATTGCATAACTCCTTGCTCTAGTGTCCGTTTCACATGAAACTAGTGGCATTTTAAAGCTAACATGTAAGGCTTCTTGCCTGAAAAATTTCATAATTTTCCTGTGTGTATTTTGTTCCCAGTTGCAGTTTTAATTCAAGGCAGAAAAGGGTGAATCAGTGAATTTCCCGTTTTTGCTTCTACAAAATGTCGCATAAGTTTAAATATGCTTAGCCAAATGAGGTGAGGTTTATGGCATTGGAAAGATATGAGAGAGAGCTATCGTCCCATAAAATTTTAGAATTTTATGAGTTAGAATGTACATTTGGTGCAATCCTAAAAATCAGCCTTTTTAGGCAAGTTTTGGAGGTATTTTAGAATGGTTTGAATTGTAGAAATACTAGTAACTCCTTTAATAGTTAAAGTTGAGTTAGATAGGCAAGTTTTGTGGTAAATACTTTACTCTCTCAATAAGTTGAGTTGAAATGGGGTAGTAGCAAGAGTGAATTGGTTCCCTAAGGCAAGTGAGGTTGAGCCTAGTGAGTTGGTTCTCTCAAGTAAGTGAGGTTGAGCCTATTGAGTTGGTTCCCCCAAGCAAGTGAGGTCGAACCTAGAGTTGGTTCCATACGGGTCGAACCTAGAGTTAGGCATCTTTAGAAAACAGATTATTACGGACTTTAACTGATTATTGAAGACCTCTAATCGGTTAGAGAGCTAATTATGCTTAGAGGTGGAAAACCTTTGGGGAGGTGTGGGAGTGTGATTTTTGGTTATTTTCTGCAACATTATGCAGAAAACCAGCAAAGACTCCCTTAAACCAGAAAAATGAGTTATCTTGGCAGCCTGTGGTACTTGTCGTATAACTTGAGCTACAGACATCGGATTGACATGATTTTTGTGTCATTTTAAAGCTAAGACATAGGGCTACATGTGGTAAAAATTTCAGAATTTTACACCAAGCCAAGTAGAACCAGTTTCGGTTTGAATCCAATGCAGATTCTGCAGAAAATGCATTCTTGCAGCCAGTAAACCAGATTGCATAACTCCTTGCTCCAGTGTTTGTTTCACATGAAACTAATGGCATTTTAAAGCTAACATGTAAGGCTTCTTGCCTGCAAAATTTTATAATTTTCCTGTGTGTATTTTTTTCCCAGTTGCAGTTTTAAGTCAGGGCAGAAACGGATGAATCAGTGAATTTCCTATTTTTGCTTTTACAAAATGTCACATAAGTTTAGATACGCTTAGCCAAATGAGGTGAGGTTTATGGCATTGGAAAGATATGAGAGAGAGCTATCTTCCCATAAAATTTCAAAATTTTATGAGTTAGAATGTACATTTGGTGCAATCCTGAAAATCAACCTTTTTAGGTAAGTTTTGAAGGTATTTTGGGATGGTTTGAATCGTAGAAATACTAGTAACTCCTTTAATAGTTAAAGTTGAGTTAGATAAGCAAGTTTTGTGGTAAATACTTTACTCTCTCAATAAGTTGAGTTGAAATAGGGTAGTAGCAAGAGTGAATTGGTTCCTTCAAGCAAGTAAGGTAGAGTCTTGTGAGTTGGTTCTCTCAAGTAAGTGAATTTGAGTCTATTGAATTGGTTCCCTCAAGCAAGTGAGGTTGAACCTAGAGTTGGTTCCCTCAAGCAAGTGAGGTCAAACCTAGAGTTAGTTCCCTATGGGTCTAACCTAGAGTTAGGCATCTTTAGAAAATAGATTATTACGGACTTTAACTGATTATTGAAGACCTCTAATCGGTTAGAGACCTTTGGGGAGGTTTGGGAATGTGATTTTTGGTTGTTTTCTGCAACATTATGCAGAAAATTAGCAAAGACTCCTTTAAACCAGAAAAATGAATTATCTTGACAGCTGGTGATGTTTGTTGCATAACTTGAGTTACAGACATCGGAATAACATGATTTTTGTGTCATTTTAAAGCTAAGACATAGGGCTACGTGTGGTAAAAATTTCAGAATTTTCCACGTAGCCAATTTGCACCAGTTTCTATTTGAATCAGAGTTGGATTCTATAGAAAATACATTCTGGCAGCCAGTAAACCAGGTTGCATAACTTCCTACTCCAGTGCCCGTTTCACATGAAACTAATGGAATTTAAAAGCTAACATGTAAGGCTACTTACCTGGAAAATTTCATAGTTTTCCTGTGCGTATTTTGTTCCTAGAGAGAGCTATCTTCCCATAAAATTTTAGAATTTTATGAGTTACAATGTACTAGCTACTAATATTGTCCTAATATTGTCTTTTGAATCTGATTAAGCAAAAAAGTTTCATCAAAGAATTGAATTTTTTTAAGGCCAATGTACACAAAGAGTAAAAAGTGTAAAATAAAGTAAAAAGTGTTCATAGAAAACATAATCAATTCAAGGTCCCTACTCCATATTATTTAACCCTCATCAACAAGAGTGGATGTTATTTAACTTTAAAAGACTTAAATTTGCTAAAAGAGATAATTTGTCATTCATAAAATCAGTTAATTACTCAGAATAATGAATTGAGTTTAAGTAACTACCGCTAATAGTAGTACAACTGAAGTGGCCTTTATAAGTGGGCTCCAGAGAAGAAGAAATGTAGGAGCTCAATAGAACAACCAACACAAGAATGTTATGAAGACTTGAGTTTAAGTAAGTATCCCTGTACATATAATGAAAAAGCACATATTTCAGTCACGATCACAAGCAGACATTTTCATCATTAGAACATAGACAATAACTAAACGACCATGTACCCAACATCTCACACCTCTCTTCACAACCTTGTTATAGGGATTATGATACAATGATGAACAAGATTTGTTCTTCTTGTGCAGAGAGATTAAAACACATCCAATATCATTATATAGATTTTAGAGAAGTCTCATATATTTCTCCATGTATTTCAAACAATGAAATGAAACAAAAAAAATGGGACGTTGTTTATGTCATCTTAAACAATAATTTTCTTTGCAGTTATGATAGTTTGCATAATATTTTTCCTCTCTTCCCTTAGTTCAACTAGAGTTTTATCCCTAATTTTTATTTATTTTGATTTAGGGAAATGAGGAGAAAGAAGATACAGCAAGGGAGACTGTTTTCTATAAGAAGAGGGGGCTTTATAAGAAGGCTTTGTAATGTTGTGGTAGCTCTCAGTCTTTGTCTGCTACTGCCAAGCTATATGGATATGCTAGCTCAACGTATTTTCCATATAGTCCTTATTATATGTAAGTTAACTAAAAATATAGTACTTCATATGTGATATAAATACTTGTTATAAGATGAAATTTAACATATTATATAACAATTTAAATTAAATATCAACTGCTAAAAGTATAATTACTCTTAATACACCTAAGTACTCTTATATGTGGATGCACTAATTACTCTTTCTTTTCTGAAAAATAAGTAATAATTTTCTAATGCACAAAGTAGGACCCAAAAACTTGATCCTGTGAAAATTCCTATCAATATGAGCCACATAAATCCCTATTTTAATCTATTTTTTCTAGTCTAATGTCAAAGTAAACACCTTGATCCTTTGAAAATTAGTTTCACTTTTCTTTTTTTATACATTAACTAGTTCTACTTCATTAACACTTTAATTCTGCTACATTTCACCTGATGCAGAGTGATGTGAAAGAAGTGTTTTTCTATAATCACCAATTCACATCCACCAGCTTATTACATTGTCACCCCTCATAGTATCTCCCTCAACCCAGCCCTTAAACCCAGACACATTTCTCACCCCCCTCCAGAGCTGAATCGTTTTGATTCATTTGAAGCAAGTACATCACCTCAAAAGATTAGGTAAGTTGTCAATTTATCTGAAACGGCAGGCAGTGTTCATTGATGCATTTTTAAATGACCTCTTATGTAAAGAGTAATAATAACAACATATGCCATAGAGGAGAATATATATATCTCTATAGCCAAATAAATTTACTATGTAAACTTCATACACCAACAAGCAGGAAATTATGGTTCAAGACCTTATATATCAAAATAAAATTATATACATACTCTATCAAAACGTAAATAGTAGATGTTGCTATTTCATTTCCTTCAATTTAATTTTCTTTTTCTACAAACAAGGAATAGCATATGTTAAAGAACTATTCTGATGCAATAGCTTCAGATTGAAAGTGGTTTAGAATTTTAGTAGAGTAGCAACCACTGCTAATATCAGAAGCAGACCCTCAACCACTATCTCCACACTGTTCTGCCCACAAACAACCACCCTCAACCAAACCACTAAAAAAAATGTCACCACAGGTCCATACTCTCTACCCAACGAAACCCATGACCACCATTACCTAGTCTGAATCCAGCACCTGCAGATCCGAGCTCGGGCTCAAGTCACCACAGAGGCTGCCACCACCGTTTCACCATCACCAACAATTATCACCAATGACCCCATTCGAACCAGCAACCCCTCATAGGTCCAGCCAACTCACACCCTTTCGAACCCATCACCACTGTAACCGTAAACCACCCATAGAAAGAAGAAGGGACGGAGAAGGAGGCAGAATCGTACCAAAAATAGAAGGGAATGAAGAAGGAGGCAGAATGATGGAAGAAAGAAGAAAACTTGAATGGAAGAAAGAAATAATGGAAGAAGGCTTACCTGCAGAAGGAGGGAACTCACTTCTTTCGCGTGGCTGCCGTGCTTAGCTCCAGGGAAGGGCTTGGGTCATGGAGGGGAAGATCGTACGGCTGTGGGTGGGAAGGATATTTGATTTGGGGAAGGAGAGCAGAATACTAAACCTAAAGGAGACGTTTTGCAAATTCGCGGGATTTCTAATTTAGCGAGGGAAATTAATCCCTCGCAATTCCCTCGCAATTAGCTCTCTGAATTTAGCGAGGGAATTTTATACCTCGCAAATCCCTCGCTGATTTTAGCGAGGGAAATATTACCTCGCAAATCCCTCACTGATTTTAGCGAGGGTAACATATTCCCTCGCAGTTCTCTCGCAAAATTTAGCGAGGGAGATAATCCCTCTCACTTCCCTCACTAATTTTAGAAAGGGAATTAATTTATTCACTATTGCTTCGCTATTTACCAGTTGTGGATTTTGTTTTGAATTTTAGTGAGGGAAAGTGTTTGCCTCGCTAATCCCTCGCAATTTTCTAGCTAATTAGAGAGGGAATTGTGAGGAAAAAATGTCCTCGTAAATTTCTGTCGCTAATTCATAATTTTCTTGTAGTGTACATCTATATGCAACTAAGAATTTCTTGTTATGGTGAGGCCCTTCAATCTAACGGCGATGTGCAAAACAATGTAAAAAGTCCGGCGGCTCATAAAAAGCATGAAGATCAGAAAGATGAAAGACAACATGGCTCTCTTTGAACTTTTTTAGCAGAAAGGACTACGAGCGCATATTACAAGGAAAACCTTGGTCTTTTGACAAAAACCTACAGGTAATAAAAGAGTATGATGGAGTAACAAGACCATCTGAATTGAAGTTCACGCATGAGTTGTTCTAGATTAGGGTTTTGTATCTTCCTTTGCTGGCCATGAATAAGAATATGGAGAAGAGAATTGGAGATGTGGCTGCTGAATGCATGGATGTGGACGTGAATAGTGAAGGATGAGCCCAAGGAAGGTTCTTGCGCTTTAGGGTTTTACTGGACGTAACAAAACCCCTGCATCGTGGTGTGATGCTCTAGTTGAAACCAGAGACTGATCCATAATGGTATGCTATCTAGTACGATGGGTTACAAAATTTTTGCTACTGTTGTGGTATTATTGGGCACGAGGTTGATGATTGTGACAAAGATGAAGGAGCGACTACTGAGGACCTTCAATATGGGGAATGGATGAGGGCGAACTCTAACATGGAACCTCCGAGGGAGATGAATTTTGTGGGAAGGGATCTAGAAGTATCCAAACAACAATCTATAGAGGAAGGTAATAAGAGGCATGGAGAGGTAGCTCAAACCCAGAATACTTGGCCAGCTGAAATCCGAAACCAGGTCCAAGTAGAGTCAACTGGGGAGAAGGAATGTGAGACTCTAAACTTGAGGGTAGCGGTTACGACAAGGGAAGAACGAGAGGTGACCTTCCATTAAGACCTAATGAGAATGATGGGAAAACCAAACCTAGAAAGAAGTAGAAGAAGAAGAAGAAGAAGAGGGAAGCTGTGGAGATAAGGGGGCCCTGGTGAAGTGAAGCATTTGAAGAGGAACCTAGACCTCTTCTTGTTTGGGGCGAAGGACATGGAGATTGACTTGAATTCAGTTAGCTAGAAACTGAGAACAAAAGATGGTTGGGATGATGGAGTCAACAATAGTGATATAACGGCAGAGGTTGCTACGCAACCCCACTAACAGCCATAAGGATCTTAGTTTGGAATTGACGAAGTCTCGAGAATCCCCCAGGCAATTCTAGCCCCTACGCCTCCTGGTGGGGCAATACAAACCCGATGTGGTCTACCCAATTGAGACCAAATTATCATCTGTTGAATTTGAAACTATTAAGAGTAAAATGGGTTACCAGTATAGATTGGGGGTAAATGTCGATGACGGAAGATGGGGTATTGGAATTTTTTGGAGACAGGAAATAGAATTGGAGATTGTTAGATATTGCTCATCCTATATAGACATAAATGTGCAAGATGATGATCGAGGCTCTTGGAGGTTTACAGTCTTTTATGGAGCTCTGGTGATTGCAAATAGAGCTTAGTCTTGGCAGCTCTTAAAGGATCTTCATGAGAAGGATGAAACCCTTAGATCATAGGTGAGGATTTTAATGAAATCTTGGAGCATCATGAAAAAATAGGCTTAGCTTGGCCTGAGTGGCAGATTCAAGATTTTTGGTAGGTAGCTAATTTCTGTGGACTGGGAGATTTGGGGTTCGAGTGTTATAAATACACCTAGAACAATGGTAGGAAGGATAATGTTCAATGTCGTCTAGACAGTTTACTAGGCAATGGCACATGGTTTGTCAACTTGGCAGTTTGCTCAGGTGCACCATCTTGTATCATCTCATTCTGACCACTCACCACTTCTTCTTGATATGGAAGGTACATCTGAATCAAATGGATACAGAAAGAAACCGAAGTTGTTTAGATTGGAGAAAATATGAACTAAAGTATAAGACTTTGAACAGATAATAGAGGAAGGGTGGAAGAAATTTCCATGGGACAATGAAAGGTATGGTACAGTGGCAAAGATTAAAAGGGTTAGTGAGCACTTGCAGATGTGGAACAAATCCACTTGTGGCCATATGAAGAAAAGAATTGGCAAGTTGCAAGCAGGCTTAGAAGCTCTAGTAAAACTTCCTCTAACTGATAAGAATGTGGGGAAGGTGAAGGCAACAAAGGATGAGCTTAATGAGATTTTGACTAGAGAGGAAATACTTTGGAAGCAACGATCAAGAGTCCAATGGTTGAAAGAAGGGGACATGAATTAAAAGTTTTTTTTTCATAGCAGGGCCTCAGTTTTGAAGGAAAAAGAATAGCATTCAAAAACTCAAGGACCATAATGATGTTTGGCAGACGAATCCCCAAGTGATAGAACTGACTATAAATAATTATTTCATGGAACTATTCTCTTGCTCCAACTCAGAAGATGTCCAAAGTGCTCTAGCAGGGAATTTTGATATGGTGAATGAAGAAATGAACTCCTTCCTTTCCATGCCTTTCTCTGGATAGGAAGTGAAAGAAGTTTATACCAAATGGGTGCCACCTAGTCCCCTGTGCCAGATGGACTTCCAGCTCTCTTTTATCAAAAATACTGCCATGCACCTTATTGGCGAGGATGTGGTTGGGTCAGCACTTGAATTCTTGAAAAGAGGTCATTTTTTGAAGAAATTAATCACACTTATATTGTCCTCATTCTAAAGATTCCAAAGCCAGAAACTATGAGCCACTTTAGACCTATCTATTTGTGTAATGTGATTTATAAGATGATAAGCAAAACTCTTGCAAACAGGTTGAAACTTGAAAGTCATTTTTCCTTCTTTAATATCAAATTCTCAAAGTGTGTTTGTGCGGAACCGCAATATCACAGATAATGTCCTTATAGCTTATAAGTTCATTCATACTCTAAAAACCAAAAGAACCAGCAATGAGGGATACTTGGCTATGAAGCTTGACATGAGTAAAGCTTATGATCATGTTGAATGATGTTTCTTGAAAGCTCTTATAAAGAGGGTGTGTTTCAATGACATGTGGATATGCTTAATTATGATATATGTAACATCGGTCTCTTATATTGTTCTTTTGAATGGTTTTATAGCCTAACCATTTCATCCTTAGGCCTTAGACAGGAAGATCCTTTGTCCCCATACCTGTTCGTATTATGATCAGAGGCCCTATCATCTCTATTGTTCCAAGTAGAATTGAACCAATCTTTGGTGGGTCTTAGAATTTGCAGATTGACCCCCATGGTCTCCCACCTATTATTTGCATATGATAGCATCATCCTTCGTAAAGCCATAAAACAGGACATACACATAGTTTTTATCCTCTTGGAGGTCTATGGGAATACATCTGGCCAAAGAATAAACTTTGAAAAACCCTCCATTATGTTTAGTCCGAATGTCAAAAGAGAGACGAAGGAAGTTATTCTTCAAACGGTGGCGTTATTAGAGAAGTACTTGGGTTTGCCTACTATTGGTGGGAAGATAAAAAAATAAAGCTTTCCAATCTTTCAAAGAAAGAATTTGGAAACGCATACAGGGGTGGAAGGAGAAACTCCTATCTGTAGGTGGTAAAGAAATCTCGATTAAAGCTATAGCACAGTCAATAACAATATAAACTATGAGCTGTTTCAAAATTCCAATGTCTGTGTGGTTGGAACTTGGCCAAATGATAGCTCAGTTTTGGTAGGGGGAGCATGTGAGTACCTGAAAAATCCATTGGCTCAGTTGTGACAAAATGTGTTAGCCAAAAGGTGGGGGGCTTGGTTTCAAAGACTTCCATATCTTCAACATGGTTATGTTAGTAAAAAAAGGATGGAGACTTCTTTCTCACCCAAAGTCACTTGTTTCCCATCTCCTCAAAGCGAAATATTACCCTAGAGGAAACTTCATGAATGCACATATGGGGTCAAATCCATCCTTCACATGGAGAAGCCTCTTGGAGGGAAGGAAAACTCTAGAGTTAGCCCTTATTTTGAGATTAGGAGATGGAAATGATATTAGTATATGGAGTGACCTGTGGCTACTGATCAAAGGGAACTTCAAAGTCTCAAATCCTATAGTCCATGATATGACGCTAGAGCTAGTGTCTTAGTTGATGGTCCCAGGAACACAAACATGGAATGAAACACTCATCAACAACATTTTCTCACCATCTGATGCCCATACTATTTTATCCATCTCACTAAGCGATAGGGCTCGAAATGATGTCCTTTACAGGTTTCCTGATAAAAAAGTATCTTCTCGGTCTAGAATGCTTACAAGGTTGCCTGGAATAACTGCCAGGATACTACAGCCCAAAACCAAAACAATGGCTATGAGATTTTACCTTCCTTGAGACAATTCTCAAGTTTATGGAAATATCTATGGAAGTTACACATACCACCCAAAGTCAAAATATTTATATAGAGAGTCTGCCACAATATCATCCCAACAAGAGCAAAATTGATAAAGGGTATTATATCTGAGAACATATACTATTTGTGTGGGCATAATGATGAATCCTCAAGCCATCTCTTTTGGAGTGCTCTTCTCCTCTCAATGCTACCCCTCCATATGTCTTTCCCTCTCAAAAATCTTTGCAACCATCTCAACTCTAGATAGAAATTGTGTACTCGTTCTGGTCGAAGGTGGCAAAAGATCAGAAGGAGAAGATAAGTATGGTGTGGTACCATGTATGGGCAAAAAGAAACCAAGTTTGGCAAGGAAGGATTGCTAGAACATCGTCCCAAGTATCTTCAAATGTAGATCTTCATCTATCAGCATTTCAGGATGCAATGAATGGTGACCCTCCTCCATCTACTCAGGGAGACCTTCCCCATCAACACTGGATGAGACCAAGAAGAACTGTGGTGAAAGTTAATCCAGATTTTGCCTCCAATGCCCTAAATCAATGTTTTGGACTAGGAATCATTATAAAAAATAAGGAGGGCCATTTTATTGCAGGAAAGGCATTGCACTATAATGGAGTGGTTGATCCTTTCAGGGGAGAACTTCTGGCAGTGAAGGAAGGACTTCTTTTTGCTTGGGAGATAGGCTGTAGACGCATTTATCAGGAGGGTGGTCCTCGCGAGGTCATCTAACTATTCAAGGATAATGTGGAAGATCTATCCTATGATGGCTCACACATGTAAAACTTGTTCATCTACGCTGCATGGTTCAACTGGTTTGATAGTGGCTATGCGCCTAGAGTTTGTAATAAAGTTGTAGATGAAATGGCTAGTTATGCAAAGTTTTATGCTAGTTGTACTTGGTTTGAGGAGGAACCAGATTTTCTCCTATCATTTTTGCTGATCATGATTAATAAACTCAAATTTCACATTAAGAAAAAACAAAAACAAAACATTGAAATTGGGAAAAAGGGAAGCCACGTGGAAGCATAGTAGCGCATTACATTCTTGAAAGAGCTTGGAAGTCACGTGAGCCTAGGGAGAAACGAAATAATGCAGCAGCTAAGGGAAAAAACTTTTTAAAAGTGAGTGTATATAAAGTAAGTAAGTAAGGGTATATTTATTTTAAAATTATTTAATGGGTTAAAATTTTGATATATTTTATTAAATTAAAGATAAATATACTTTTATTTATTCACTTTAAAGATAAATTCATTTTAAAATAACCTTATTCATAATAAAGATGTTTGCTAGAGGAAGTTAAGAACCGAAATGGAGACAAATGTTATTTCCAAAGCAAACAATCAGTCACTTGGCTCATGAGGAAATAGATTGCCCAAACTGCTACATGACTCTATTGCAACTGCTAGGCGCGAGAACCTAATTTTGAGTGAGAATAAGTGGGAATGAATTGAAACCAAGAATTACCACATGGTATCAAAGGCAATCTCTTTATTAATATATAATAAATGAAAAAAAAATAAAATGAAAAGCCAAGTGAAAAGATAGTAGGCGTTACATTCTTGATGAAACTTGAAAGTCAAGTGGGCCCAGGGAGAAATAAAATGATAGTAGCAAACATGGTAAACCGCATTAGAAATAGAAACAAAAACAAATGTTAGAATGCAATGCAAACAATAAGTCGTGGCTCATAAGAAAACAGATTTCCCAAACTGTTACAGCTGCTAGGCACAAGAAATCAAACAATAAGCCGGGTGGCTCATGAGGAAATAGATTGCCCAAAATCTTATAGCTACAAGGCTTGAGAAATGAATTTTGAGCGAGATTAACTAAGAATGATTTGAGATTTGGGACTGCCATGTGGCAATTAAGACAGTCCCTTTATTGATATATAATAGACATTGGATGAAATTGGGAATAACGAAAGCCATGTGGAATCATGATAGCGCATTACACTCTAGAGTCTTGATGGAATTTGAAAGTCTTGTGGGCAATGATACGGTAGTAAACATGCTAAAGTGCATCAAGAATACAAATGTTAGCACCACCCAAAAAAATTACAAATGTTAGAATCTAATATAAACAATAAGCCACTTGGATCATGAAGAAGTAAATTGTCTAAATTGTTAATGCTGCAAGGCGCTATCGAGCAAACAATTTACACAACTCATAAGAAAGCAGATTGCCCAAAATCTTAAACTACTCACAGCATGTTTGGGACGGATTAAATCCGTCCCTAATATACGTTGCTTACTTAAAAAAACTGTTGACAAACCAACAATACATGTTTAGGAAAATGCTCAAAAGTTGTTGAAGCCAAATAATTGGGATTCAACAGCTTTTCTCTAAAAACTCAATTTTAAACTATTTTTGTAAAAGATGTTGGGATTATCCTTAATAATAAGATGTAAGTATCATTTTATCTTTAATTAAATAATTTTTTTAATCAATCTAATAATATTTTTAATCATTTTATACTTATTTTAATAATTTGATACTAAAAAGATTTTTTATATCATCTAAACAAAACAGATTAGTTTAAAATTATTTTTTAACTAATATATCTAAATATAAATTTTTTTTTCTTATAATCGATTATAATAAAAAAAATTTATACAATAATCGATTATTAAAATAATCTAATTTTTACAATTATCTTAAATATACACTCAACACGAGAAACAAATTTTGAATAAGAATAATTGGAAATGAATTGAAACTTAAAACTGTCACATGCAAGGTTAAGAAAATCACATCAGTATTGAATTGATAAAAGTACTAATTCACAGTTTAATGGTCCAATCATGGTCAATTAGAATGTAATTAAATATATTTTAAAGTTATTTCTTTTACCAAAGATATATTTAAAAATAATTCTATACTAATATATATATATATATATATATATATATATATGTATATAATTAAATTTGTATCCTAATGTATAATAATATATGTGCTTATCAAAATATAGTCTAAGTGGAACATTTTTTTTCTTTCTTGAACATAATGTTCAAAAATTAAAATCAATATTAATTGGTTGACTTAGTCAAAGTGAAACCTCCTAGATTACCATCTCTCCACTCTTTTACCCACTTACCAAGATAGCTGGTTTTTTGTTCCACACTTCCACTCAATGCTCTTTTTTTCTTTCTTTTATTTTCTTGTATCCTCTATCTTTTTAGCTTCTCTTTTCTTCGAGTTTCTTCTTTCCCTTGCTCTATAACTCCTCTTTTCTTGTACGATTGGATGCTCAAATTTCTCATAATCTTCCTTCCCCTAACCTGACTCTCATTTCCAGGGCTCTCTCACTCACATCACCAAGGGCAATGGGTTCGTTGTTGTATCAGAGAAGCTGAGATGAGGGACAGAGAACCAATCATTGAGGGTTACAGCCACATCAACAGAAGAAGTGAACAAGGAGCAGTGGCCTAGCAAAACTACATGCAAACTTTTGTTTATTATTATTATTATTATTATTATTATTATTATTATTATTATTATTATTATTATTATTATTATTATTATTTTGAATGGACCGCTCAATCGTGAAAACTGGTCCTGATTAACCGGTTCCATCGGTTTGAGAACGGTTCACTAGTTTTTAACCGATTGTCAATCTACGCAGTTTGCATGAAATGATCAGAGGGGCAAGTGACCAGTTTCCAGTTCAATCGGTTGGTCCGGTCCAGTTTTCTTAACTATGGTCACATGCCATTATAGGCAATCCCTTTATTAATATATAATAGATACAATAGATGTGGTAGATTAGCCTCTAATTATTAAGTTCCATTTTATTATTTGATTGCATTTGCACCGTTTTCTGCAACCATTGAATTTATGGTTACTTATGGACATGGAAATGAAAATAGAGGATCTACGACCCAAAGAAAAGCATTGCTCCAAGAATATTGTCGTTGTAACTAGTTTCAAAGTTGAAACATCTATGACTTCCCAAGTACTAAAGACCAAACCTAACAATGACAGGCCATATATACATACATATATATATATATATATATAGGCAATTCCTTATATTCCTTCTAAAGAAATTTATAAGACTAGTATTTCTTTATTCAGACTTAAAGATCAGATTCATATGTTCGTAGCTACTCACATATTAGAAAAACATTGTGAATCAATAAGTTTATTAAAATATAATATCATAGATCAACATGTTAAGGATAATTACCAGTTTATACATATAGGGTTAATTCAGGTAGTTGCCAAAGGACAACATAGGCTAGGAATTGATAATCATGTGTTAATTTTGTTAAGAGATAAAAGGTTAAGAAAACTTAAGGATCAAATTACTGCTATTTTAGAATCTAATTTGCATGATGGTCATGCTTTCTTTAACTGTTATCCTAATTATACCATGCCATTAAATGATTATATGACTAAGCAAGCTTTAGAATTAAATGTTAAGATATTAGGTAATATTTTTCAAGAAGGAACTAAGCATATGTCTGTTATGTATAGAGTTCATTATAAAGTTTCTTATAAAGATAAAAACTTTAAAGCATTAAGGCAATCCCTAAAGCATGAAACTACAATTATGGAAGCAAATCTACAGAAATCATCGATACTAACTCCTAAAATATTATCTCATGAAGAAATATTGTCTAGAATTCCTAAAGATTGGGTGTTTTCAGATGTAATACCCCCTCAACCGATAAGCTAGAATAAGATCAATAGTTCAAGATGGTTCTAATATAAGAATAGGAATGCTTAGGTCTAACTCATCTAAACTAAACACTCCTACAAATCTGATAATAAATATTCCTTCAACTGCTCCTAATTTCTCAAGACATTCAGTAGATGGATCAGCAATTAATATAAATTTAATTGATGTAAATTTTGAACCCAATGTTACTCAACCAATTTACCAACAAACTCATAAATCAAAATCACCAGAATACTCACTCACTAGATCCCAAGTCATTAATGTATTAACTAAAGAAGAACCCTTTGAAATAGATAAAAAAAAATGGATAAGTAATGATTTTGAAGCTCCTTATAATAAAGATAAAAGATATTGATATTTTAAGAATTTTAGTAAAAAAATAGACTACTAAGTTTAGAGAAGAATTCTACTCATACTTAATAGAACAATAGATCAATATATATTTCTTTAACTGGTTTGAAAAGTATTGCAAAGAAAATAATGTTCAAAATCCTTTTATAAGAATACCAGAAATATTAGTAAATAATAAAATATCAACTACTTGGAAAACTGAGAAAGATAAGGTAATAATTTTAGAATTTCCTCCCTTAGAAATTATTAAGGTAACCACAAAATAAGGATTAGAAGTTGAAGCCACCCCTTTTAAGGCAATAGCCTCACGAGCCCTTAATTTATCCATAGAAAAAAGAGATTTTAACAAAGTTCATCAGTAGCTTAATTACTCTAATCAGATGCTCCATACTATATCTAAAACACTTGAAAGAATAGATAATTAAATAGGTAAAAAAAACCTAAAGAATATACATCAGCTCAAAATATTAACAAAAATTTAGATCCTAATAGACCCATTTATAAGGTAATTAATGTCCAAGAATCAGATTTAAAAAACATACACTTTGGTTCAAAATCTGATAACTCTATTGAAGAAATTAAGAAAAAATTAGAACAATTAACCATAGGAACAAGTTCTATACCGAAGATACATACTTTACAAAAAATTGAAGAATTAGAAAATGAACATTTAAATTTTCAAGTTAATAAGTTAAGAAAAGATATGTCTATCTCAAAAACTAGAAATTATTACCCAAGACCCACATATCCTGATGTTCAATATGAAGAAAGACCTATTCAAGATTCAGTAGCCTTTACAAGAGAAGCAATTAATGAATGGAACATAGATGGTTTAGGTGAACAACAATTTTTAGACACTATTCAACAAATGACCATGGCTACAACAACTTTTAAGGAAAAAAATAATTCTGATAGAAATACAGCCTCCTTAATTGTTATGGGATTTACAAGCCAACTTAAAAGTTAGTGGGATAATATGCTAAGTCAAGAAGAAAAAGATTTTATAATGAATTCAACAAAAATTGATCCTAATGGACAAGTATTTGAAGATATAGTAACAACTCTCCTTTATACAATAACAAAACATTTTATAGGAGAACCTTTGAAATTTCAATAAATAATCGCAGATCAAATTGTTAATTTATATTGTCCCTCTATGTCTGATTTTGGATGGTATAGGGATATGTTTTTGTCTAAGCTATATTTAAGAATTGATCCATCAGTCAATTATTGAAAAGAAAGATTAATTGCTGGACTTCCTGAATTGCATCAGTCAAAATGAAGGTACAATTCCATATAATCAACTAACGTTTGGTCAACTGTCTAATTGTGTAATAGAAATTGGATTGCAAATATGTTTAGATCTTAAACTTCAACATAAGCTTAAGAATGAAGCTAAAACTACTAGGAAAGAATTAGGATCATTTTATTCCCAGTGGGGTATAGAAGGATTAAAAGCTCCAAGTAGGCAGAAAAAAGTTCAACAATATGTTCTTTATAAGACAAGAAAATGCAGATGATATTATAAAAAACATTATAAAGAAGAAGCAAGCTCATCAAAACCTAGATCATCAAAGAAAAATAAGTATATATCATCTAAGTCTAAGAGAGAGATAGTATGTTATAAATGTGGTAGAGTAGGACATTATAAGAAAAACTGTAAAGTAAAACAAAAGATTAATAATCTAAAAATTGATGAACAATTAAAGAAATCTTTAATAAATATATTAATTAATGAATCTGAATCTTCTGAAGAAGAATACAGTTTCGAAGAAGAAATGGTTAATCAATTAAAAGATTTCTCTTCATCTGAATCAGAAAATGAAAACGAAAAAGAATGTACAGCCTTAGGACCAGAATTATATGATTGTTCATCATGTTTAAAGACTATTAACGTAATTACTAGAGATCAAGCATCCTCATTATTAAGTATAGTAGAAAACATGGAAGAATCATCTGTCAAACAAGAATTCATTCAACAAATAAAAGAATTTCTAGAATACAAAGATAAGAAGAAAGAAGAAGTATAGAAAATAGATATGAAAGAAGTATTAGAAAGATTTAAGAAACCACAAAGAAATGAAGTTACGATAAAAGATTTACAGCAAGAGATAACAAATTTAAAAAGTGAAGTAAAATTACTTAAAAAAAAAGATACTGATTTAGAATTTAAAATGTTAAATTTACAAAAACAAATAATAGTACAAAACCAAGGAGCAAGTACTAATCAAGATACAGAAAAAAAATCCTTTTATTCACCTATTAAGCTAAGTAATTGTTCATAAATGGCATTGTCCGATGGAATTAATAATAAAAGATAAAACATTCAACTTTATAGCACTAGTAGACTCAGAAGCAGATATAAATTGTGTGCAAGAAGGATTAATTCCATCCAAGTATTATGATAAAACAACAGAATCACTAAGTAGTGCTTCAGGGAACAAGATGCAAATTAAGTATAAATTAAATAACGCTAAAATATGTAAAAATAAAATGTTATAAAACATCATTTTTATTGGTTAAGAATATTTTTGAACAAATAATTTTAGGAACACCCTTTTTATCCTTATTATACCCATTTTCAGTAATAGAAAAAGGACTAATTACTAATGCTTTAGGAAGAGAAATCTATTTCGAATTCATTAAACCTCCTCTAATTAAAGAATTGAATATTGTTCAAGACTCTCTAATTTCTAAAATTAATTTAATAGAAAAGAAAACCAAAACATATAAATATGTTAAATAAAGAAGTTCAATATAAAAGAATTCAAGAGTAGATAAGTAAACCTCAAGTTCAAAATAAGATAAAAAAATATTTAACAAAAATTTGAAAAAGAAGTCTGCAGTGAATTTCCTAATGCCTTTAAAGAACGAAAAAAATATATGATCGCCTTACCATATGAAGAAGAATTTAAAGAAATTAACATACCTACTAAAGCATGATCAATCCAAATGAATCAACAATACTTAGAATATTGTAAGAAAGAAATTCAAGAATATTTAGAGAAGAATCTAATAAGACCAAGTAAATCTCCATGAAGTTGTGCAGGATTTTAAGTTATGAACGCTTCAGAAATAGAAAGAGGTGCTCTCAGATCAGTAATTAATTATAAACCTTTAAACAAGGTTCTAAGATAGAGAAGATATCTGATTCCCAATAAAAAGGACATAGTAAGTAGAGTTCATCAAGCTAGTATATTTTTAAAATTTGATATGAAATCTGAATACTATAAAAATTGAAGTAACCGAAGAAAATAGGTACAAAACTGCTTTTGTAGTTCCGTTTGGTCATTATGAGTGGAATGTAATGCCTCAAGATTTGAAGAATGCTCCTTCAGAATTTCAAAATATAATGAACACCATTTTAAATCCTTACTCACGATTTACTATAGTATATCTAGATGATGTACTGGTATTCAGTAATTCTATTGATCAACACTTTAATCATATAGAAATCTTCTTTAATCTTATTAAAGAAAATGGGTTAGTAATCCTTGCTAAGAAAATGAAATTGTTCCAAACAAAGACTAGATTCTTAGGATTTGAAATTAATCAAGGAGCTATGGTTCCCATCGATAGATCCGTAGAATTTGCTGATAAGTTTGCTAATTAACTTAAAGATAAGAATACTCTACAACGGTTTTTAGGATGTGTTAATTATTTATTAGATTTTATTCCAAACATTAGAATAATTTGTGCTCCATTATTTTGAAGATTAAGAAAGGATCCTCCTGCATAGGATTCTCATATGACTCATGTTGTTCAACAAATTAAGAAATTAGTTAGAACTATTCCTTGTTTAGGACTCCCAGATCCTCAAGCCTCTCTTATTGTAGAAACAGATGCCTCTGATTTGGGGTACGGGGGAGTCTTAAAGCAGGTTCTACCAAAGTCATCCAAAGAACAGGTTGTTAGGTACCATTCTGGACTATGGCAACTGGCCTTAACAAAAGTATAGTACTGTTAAAAAGCAAATTTTGGCTATAGTACTAAGTATCATACAATTTCAACATAACTTGTTCAATAAAAGGTTTTTGTTAAAAATTGATTGTAAAGCTACTCCAATTATTGAAAAGGATGTTAAGAACTTAGTTTCGAAACAAATTTTTGCTCGATGGTAAGCACTGCTATCTTGCTTTGATTTTGATATTCAACATATTCAAGGAAAAGATAATTATCTTCCTGATTTTCTAACCAGAGAATTTTTGCAGGGTTATGGCCGCCAGTTCCTCATCAAAATCAAAGGCTAAGAAAGTTACTTTGGATAAGTACATGCAAATTACAGCTGATAAGAATACTGAGATAAGTACAAAGTCTTCTACCTCCTTAAAAAAGGGTCTTCTACCCTAGCTCTTGCTCATAATCCTATTCAGTCTGTACGATCCTCATCTCATTCACCAAACAAGTTTACTCCTTTAACTTATCTGCAAACCTTAACTGGTACCCCTTCTAAAGCTCCTCAAACACCAGCAAGATCATCACCTCTCCTTACTAACTCTTCCACTACAGAAGAGTGTAAGTATGTTAAGAAAAATATCTTTGAACACTTAGGAACTCTTAAACTAGGGTTTTTCCTCTCCCACATAATCTCCCAGAGAAATTATTCAAACATGTTTCCTAAAGATTTTCATTTTGTTCCTCAGGAATCACTTAAGAAAGATCGAACCTTTTATGAGCTTATCCTTATTGACACTAAATCAATTTCTCTTGATCATTACTATAGTGCTAGTAATCCTGACTATATTGACTTTTCTAAAGTAAAGATCCTCAAAGTACTTGGACCCAAAGATTGGAATCAAGGGCTCCATTCGCCCAAAACCTTTTTAATAAAATTTGATCCTCAGACATATACCTATTGGGACTATCAACAAGCCTGGTATAAATTCATGCTCCTTTGACCTTACTCACACTCATGGTTCTTCTGGTTCCAAAAGGGATTTATGAATGTTCTTTCCTGGTTCGCCGATTGGATGTGTACTATAGGACCTTGTGTGGATATACTCCCATAAGCTGCAAAGAACTCTTATGATTTATTTATTGAAAGAACAAATTTTCCTCAGGGTGCTCAGCTACTACATTTCTTTGCTGCTTTTGGTATAGGATGGATAAACGTTTGGGACTATGTTTTTTACCATAAGCATCAAATTCAACATCCATAATGGGTTGCCCATGAGTTTAGTGTTAAATGGTGGCCCCAATTCAACGTGAGACTGGTAAGCATAGACTCTGTTAATCAATGGTGTGCAGCTAACCCACACTGTGAAGAAAAAATAATAGAAAGCCAACACTGTGAACTCAAGAACAAGCTCCTTCAATAATTGGCTTCATCTTCCTCAGAGCATGTTAAGTAAACTTAAATAAATAATGTCTACCTCTGGTTGATCACTTCCTAGTGAAGGAAGTTAGAATGATAACCTTCTTATTGATAATGAAGATGATTGTTATGCGTTGGACCTTTCCGACATGTGAAGGCTCAGGAAATGATGTGACTTGTCGCCAACACGGCTTGTCGCCTTGTGAAAAGAAGATTCCCACTTAGAAAAGAAAGGGGGATGTGACTTATCGCTGACATGCTTTGTCACCCACTAAGGCTCATAATGCGGATTTCATTAACTTTGAAATCCACTAACACTCAATAATTCAGATCTCAACAACTTGGCATTCGATGATAGCTAAGCTTCAATAATGCTTCGGACTCCACTCGCTTTGAAATCCGGGGTTCTCCCTCTTTATAAGCAGCAGCTTCTCATTGAAGCAGGCATCGATCATTTTGCATGCACAACGCTTGTACAAAAAACCCACGTGTACTCATTTCTATTTTCTGTTTCTTTTGTATCGTTCGGAAGTCATTTCTCTGTTCATCAAATCTGTAATTTTGTTTCAAGTATTTTTTAAGTACTCTGATTTCAATGAATAAGTATTTTGTTCTTGATTTCTGGTCTCTCTTTCATTTATTTTTAAATGCATATTTTTACTATTGTTGAGCCTATGCCATTAGTTTTGTCGTTAATGGTATCAACGATAAGTCAATAGCTTAATTACTCTAATCAAATGCTCCATATTATGTCTAAAACACTGGAAATAATAGATAATCAAATAGGTGAAAAACCTAAAGAATATACATCAGCTCAAAATTTTAATAAAAATTTAGATCCTAATAGACCCATCTATAAGGTAATTAATGTCCCAGAATCAGATTTAAAAAACATACACTTTGGTTCAAAATCTGATAACTCTATTGAAGAAATTAAGAAAAAATTAGAATAGCTAACCATAGGAACAAGTTCTACACCGAAGATACATACTTTACAAAACATTGAAGAATTAGAAAATGAACTTTTAAATCTTCAAGTTAATAAGTAAAGAAAATATATGTCTATCTCAAAAACTAAAAATTATTACCCAAGACCCATATATCCTGATGTTCAATATGAAGAAAGACCTTTTTAAGATTTTGTAGCCTTTACAGGAGAAGCAATTAATGAATGGAACATACACGGTTTAGGTGAAACACATATTTTAGACATTATTCAACAAATGACTATGGCTGCAACAACCTTTAAAGGAAAAAATAATTCTATAGAACTACAACCTCTTTAATTGTTGTGGGATATACAAGCCAACCTAAAGGTTAGTGGGATAATGTGCTAAGCCAAGAAGAAAAAGATTTTATAATGAATTCAAAAAAAATTGATCCTAATGGACAAGTATTTGAAGATACAGTAACAACTCTCCTTTATACAATAACAAAACATTTTATAGGAGAGCCTTTGAAATTTCAACAAAGAATAGCAGATCAAATTGTTAATCTATATTGTCCCTCCATGTCTGATTATAGATGGTATAGGGATATGTTTTTGTTTAAGCTATATTTAGAAGTGATGCATCAGCCGATTCTTCGAAAAAAAGATTTATTGCTGGGCTTCCTAAATTGTTTGTAGAAAAAGTAAAGGTATTGATCCAAAATCAAAATGAAGGTGCAATTCCTGATGATCAACTTACGTTCAGTCAACTGTCTAATTATGTTATAGAAACTGGACTACAAATATGCTTAGATCTAAAACTTCAACATAAGCTTAAAAATGAAGCTAAAACTACTAGGAAAGAACTAGGATCGTTCTGTTCCCAATGGGGTACAGAAGGAGTTAAGGCTCCAAGTAGGCAGAAAAAAGTTCAAAAATATGTTCCTTATAAGACAAGAAAATCCATACGATATCACAAAAAGCATTATAAAGAAGAAGCAAGTTTATCAAAACCTAGATCATCAAGGAAAGATAAGTATAGACCATCTAAGTCTAAGAAAAAGATAGTATGTTATAAATATGGTAGAGTAGGACATTATACGAAAGACTGTAAAGTAAAACAAAAGATTAATAATCTAAAAATAATTGAAGAATTAAAGAAATATTTAATAAATATATTAATTAATGAATCTGAATCTTCTGAAGAAGAATACAGTTCCAAAGAAGAAATGGTTAATCAATTAAAAGATTCATCTTCATCTGAATCAGAAAGTGAAAACGAAAAAGAATGTACAGCCTTAGGACCAGAATTATGTGATTGGTCATCATGTTTAAAGACTATTAATGTAATTACTAGATATCAAGCATCCTCAATATTAAGTATAGTAGAAAACATGGAAGAATCCTCTGTTAAGCAAGAATTCATTCAACAAATAAAAGAATTTCTAGAATACAAAGATAAGAAGAAAGAAGAATTACAGAAAATAGATATGAAAGAAGTATTAGAAAGATTTAAGAAACCGCAAAGAAATGAAGTTACGATAAAAGATTTACAGCAAGAGATAACAAATTTAAAAAATGAAGTAAAATTACTTAAAGAAAAAGATACTGATTTAGAATTTAAAATGTTAAATTTACAGGCACAAATAATAGTACAAAACCAAGGAACAAGTACTAATCAAGATACAGAAAAAGATCTTTTTATTCACCTATTAAGCTAAGTAATTGTTCATAAATGGCATTGTCTGATGGAATTAATAATAAAAGATGAAATATTCAACTTTATAGCACTAGTAGACTCAGAAGCAAATATAAATTGTTTGCAAGAAGGATTAATTCCAACCAAGTATTATGATAAAACAATAGAATCGCTAAGTAGTGCTTCCAAGAAGAAAATGCAAATTAAGTGTAAATTAAATAATGCTAAAATATGTAAAAATAAAATTTGTTATATAACATCATTTTTATTGGTTAAGAATATTTCTGAACAAATAATTTTAGGAACACCCTTTTTGTCCTTATTATACCCATTTTCAATAACAGAAAAAGGACTAATTACTAATGCTTTGGGAAGAGAAATCTGTTTCGAATTCATTAAACTGCCTCTAATTAAGGAATTGAATATGGTTCAAGACTCTCTAATTTCTAAAATTAATTTAATAGAAAAGAAAAAAAAACATATAAATATGTTAGGTAAAGAAGTTCAATATAAAAGAATTCAAGAGCAGATAAGTAAACCTCAAGTTCAAAATAAGATAAAAAAATGTTCAACAAAAATTTGAAAAAGAAGTCTGTAGTGAATTTCCTAATGCCTTTAAAGAACGAAAAAAATATACGGTCGCCTTACCATATGAATAAGAATTAAAAGAAATTAACATACCTACTAAAACACGACCAATCCAAATGAATCAACAATACTTAGAATATTATAAGAAAGAAATTCAAGAAAATTTAGATAAGAATCTGATTAGACCAAGTAAATCACCATGGAGTTGTGCAAGATTTTATGTTATGAACGCTTCAGAAATAGAAAGATGTGCTCCCATATTAGTAATTAATTATAAACCTTTAAACAAGGTTTTGAGATGGATAAGATATCTAATTCCCAATAAAAATGACTTAGTACGTAGAGTTCATCAAGCTAATATATTTTCAAAATTTGATATAAAATTTAGATACTATCAAATTGAAGTAACCGAAGAAGATAGGTACAAAACTATTTTTGTAGTTCCGTTTGGTCATTATGAGTGGAATGTAATGCCTCAAGGTTTGAAGAATACTCCTTCAGAATTTCAAAATATAATGGACACCATTTTAAATCCTTACTCACGATTTACTATAGTATATCTAGATGATGTACTGGTATTCAGTAATTCTATTGATCAACACTTTAATCATTTAGAAATCTTCTTTAATCTTATTAAAGAAAATGGGTTAGTAATCCTTGCTAAGAAAATGAAATTGTTCCAAACAAAGACTAGATTCTTAGGATTTGAAATTAATCAAGGAACTATAGTTCCCATCGACAGATCCATAGAATTTGCTAATAAGTTTGCTAATGAACTTAAAGATAAGAATACTCTACAACGTTTTTTAGGATGTGTTAATTATTTATCAGATTTTATTTCAAACATTAGAATAATTTGTGCTCCATTATTTCAAAGATTAAGAAAGGATCCTCCTGCATGGGATTCTCATATGACTCATGTTGTTCAACAAATTAAGAAATTAGTTAGAACTATTCCTTGTTTGGGACTCCCAGTTCCTCAAGCCTCTCTTATTATAGAAACAGATGCCTCTGATTTGGGGTACGGGGGAGTCTTAAAGCAGGTTCTACCAAAGTCATCCAAAGAACAGGTTGTTAGGTACCATTCTGGAGTTTGGCAACTGGCTCACCAAAAGTATAGTACTGTTAAAAAAGGAAATTTTGGCTATATTGCTATGTATCATAAAATTTTAAGATGACTTGCTCAATAAAAGGTTTTTGTTAAAAATTGATTGTAAAGCTACTCCTTCAAATATTCAAAAGGATGATAAGAACTTAGTTTCAAAACAGATTTTTGCTCGATAGCAAGCACTGTTATCTTGCTTTGATTTTGATATTCAACATATTAAAGGAAAAGATAATTATCTTCTTGATTTTCTAATCAGGGAATGTTTGCAGGGCTATGGTCACTAGTTCCTCATCAAAATAAAAGGCTAAGAAAGCTAATTTAGATAAGTACATACAAATTACAGTTGATAAGAATACTGAGATAAGTACAAGGTCTTCTACCTCCTTAAAAGGGTCTTCTACCCTAGCTCTTGCTCATAATCCTATTTAGTCTGTATGACCCTCATCTCATTTACCAAACAAGTTTACTCCTTTAACTTATTCGTAAATCATAATTGGTACCCCTTCTAAAGCTCCTCAAACACCAGCAAGATCATCACCTTTCCTTACAAACTCTCCCACTATAGCAGAGTGTAAGTATGTTAAGAAAAATATCTTTGAACCCTTAGTAACTCTTGAACTAGGGTTTTTCTCTCCCACATCCTCTCCCATAGAAATTATTCAAAACATGTTTCCTAAAGATTTTCATTTTGTTCCTTAGGAATAACTTAAGAAAGATCGAACCTTTTATGAGCTTATCCTTATAAACACTAAATCAATTTCTCTTGATCATTACTATAGTGCTAGTAATCCTGACTATGTTGACTTTTCTAAAGTAAAGATCCTCAAAGTACTTGGACAAAAAGATTGGAATCAAGGGCTCCATATGCCCAAAACTTTTTCAATAAAATTTGATCCTCAGACATATACCTATTAGGACTATCAACAAGCCTGGTATAAATTCATGCTCCTCCGACCTTACTCACACTCATGGTTCTTCTGGTTTTAAAAGGGAATTACGAATGTTCCTTCCTAGTTCGCCGATTAGATGTGTACTACAGGACCTTGTGTGGATATACTCCACAAGCTGCAAAGAACTCTTATGATTTACTTATTGAAAGAACAAATTTCCTCAGGGTGCTCGGCTACTACATTTCTATACTACTTTTGGTATGGCATGGATAAACATTTGGGACTACGTTTTTTACCATAAGCATCAAATTCAACAACCATAATGGGTTGCTCGAGAGTTTAGTATTAAATGGTGGCCCCAATTCAACATGAGATAGGTAAGGATAGACTTTGTTAATCAATGGTGTGCAGCTAACCCTACACTGTTATGAAAAAATAATAATAAGTCAACTCAGTTTGAAGAACTCAAGAACAAGCTCCTTCAAGAATTGGCTTCATCCTCCTCAAAGCATGAATTGTTAAGTAAACTTAAATCAATAATGTCTACCTCTGGTTGATCACCACCTAGTGAAGGAAGTCAGAACGATAACCTTCTTGCTGATAATGAAGATGATTGTTATGCGCTAGACCTTTTCGACATGTGAAGTCTCAGGA
Organism: Ormosia semicastrata; assembly: GCA_029884595.1. NCBI lineage: Eukaryota > Viridiplantae > Streptophyta > Magnoliopsida > Fabales > Fabaceae > Ormosia > Ormosia semicastrata. The sequence goes on along the minus strand of JAQQTO010000053.1, from coordinate 45,762,770 downwards.
AATGATGTGACTTGTCGCTAACATGGCTTGTCGCCTTGTGAAAAGAAGATTCCTACTCAGAAAAGAAAAAAAGGGATGTGACTTATCGCTAACTCGCTTTGTGACCCACTAAGGCTCATAATGCATATTTCATCAACTTTGAAATCCACTGACACTCAATAATTCGGATCTCAACAACATGGCATCCGATGATAGCTAAGCTTCAATAATGCTTCAGACTCCACTCACTTTGAAATTTAGGGTTCTCCCTCTTTATAAGCAGTAGCTTCTCATTGAAGCAGGCATCGATCATTTTGTATACACAATACTTGTACAAAAAACCCACTTGTACTCATTTATGTTTTCTATTTCTTTTGTATCGTTCGAAAGTCATTTCCCTGTTCATCAAATTTGTAATTTTGTATCAAGTATTTTGTAAGTACTCTGATTTCAATAAATAAGATTTTGTTCTTGATTTCTGATCTCTTTTTCATTTATTTTTAAATGCATATTTTTACTACTATTAAACCTATGTCATCAGTCCTATCGTTAATGGTATCAGTGATAAGTCAACAGCTTAATTACTGTAATCAAATGCTCCATACTATATCTAAAACACTGGAAAGAATATAATCAAATAGGTGAAAAACCTAAAGAATATACAATAGCTCAAAATTTTAATAAAAATTTAGATCCTAATAGACCCATCTATAAGGTAATTAATGTCCCAGAATCAGATTTAAAAAACATGCACTTTGGTTCAAAATCTTATAACTCTATTGAAGAAATTAAGAAAAAATTAGAACAACTAACTATAGGAACAAGTTCTACACCGAAGATACATACTTTGCAAAAAAAATGAAGAATTAGAAAATGAACTTTTAAATCTTCAAGTTAATAGGTTAAGAAAAGATATGCCTATCTCAAAAACTAGAAATTATTACCCAAGACCCACATATCCTGATGTTCAATATGAAGAAAGACCTTTTCAAGATTCAGTAGCCTTTACAAGAGAAGCAATTAATGAATGGAACATAGACAGTTTAGGTGAACAACAATTTTTAGACATTTGTTCAACAAATGATCATGGCTGCAACAACTTTTAAGGAAAAAAATAATTCTGATAGAACTGCAGCCTCCTTAATTGTTATGGGATTTACAAGTCAACTTAAAAGTTGGTGGGATAATATGCTAAGTCAAGAAGAAAAAGATTTTATAATGAATTCAACAAAAATTGATCCTAATGGACAAGTATTTGAAGATACAGTAACAACTCTCCTTTATACAATAACAAAACATTTTATAGGAGAACCTTTGAAATTTTAACAAAGAATCGCAGATCAAATTGTTAATTTATATTGTCCCTCTATGTCTAATTCTAGATGGTATAGGGATATGTTTTTGTCTAAGCTATATTTAAGAATTGATGCATCAGTCGATTATTGAAAAGAAAGATTAATTGCTGGACTTCCTAAATTGTTTGAAAAAAAAGTAAAAGTAATGATCCAAAATAAAAATGAAGGTACAATTCCTTATAATCAACTAACGTTTGGTCAACTGTCTAATTGTGTAATAGAAATTGGATTGCAAATATGTTTAGATCTTAAACTTCAACATAAGCTTAAGAATGAAGCTAAAACTACTAGGAAAGAATTAGGATCATTTTATTCCCAGTGGGGTATAGAAGGAGTAAAAGCTCCAAGTAGGCAGAAAAAAGTTCAACAATATGTTCCTTATAAGACAAGAAAATCCAGACGATATTATAAAAAACATTATAAAGAAGAAGCAAGCTCATCAAAACATAGATCATCAAAGAAAGATAAGTATAGACCATCTACGTCTAAGAGAGAGATAGTATATTATAAATGTGGTAGAGTAAGACATTATAAGAAAGACTGTAAAGTAAAACAAAAGATTAATAATCTAAAAATTGATGAACAATTTAAGAAATCTTTAATAAATATATTAATTAATGAATCTGAATCTTCTAAAGCATAATACAGATCCAAAGAAGAAATGGTTAATCAATTAAAAGATTTCTCTTCATTTGAATCAGAAAATGAAAACAAAAAAGAATGTACAGTCTTAGGACCAGAATTATGTGATTGTTCATCATGTTTAAAGACTATTAATGTAATTACAAGAGATCAAGCATCCTCATTATTAAGTATAGTAGAAAACATGAAAGAATCATCTGTCAAACAAGAATTCACTCAACAAATAAAAGAATTTCTAGAATACAAAGATAAGAAGAAAGAAGAAGTACAAAAAATAAATATGAAAGAAGTATTAGAAAGATTTAAGAAACCGCAAAGAAATGAAGTTACGATAAAAGATTTACAGCAAGAGATAAGAAATTTAAAAAATAAGTAAAATTACTTAAAGAAAAAGATACTGATTTAGAATTTAAAATGTTAAATTTACAGGCACAAATAATAGTACAAACCAAGAAATAAGTACTAATTATCATACCGAAAAAGATCCTTATATTCACCTATTAAGTCAAGTAATTATTCATAAATGACATTGTCTGATCGAATTAATAATAAAAGATGAAAGATTCATTTTTATAACACTAGTAGACTCAGGAGCATATATGAATTGTGTGCAAGAAGGATTAATTCCAACTAAGTATTATGATAAAACAACAAAATCGCTAAGTAGCTCTTCCAGGAACAAGATGCAAATTAAGTATAAATTAAATAACGCTAAAATATGTATAAAAAAAATTGTTATAAAACATAATTTTTTTCGGTTAAGAATATTTCTGAACAAATAATTTTAGGAACACCCTTTTTATCCTTATTATACCCATTTTGAGTAATAGAAAAAAGACTAATTACTAATGCTTTAGGAAGAGAAATCTGTTTCGAATTCATTAAACCACCTCTAATTAAAGAATTGAATATGGTTCAAGACTCTCTAATTTCTAAAATTAATTTAATAGAAAAGAAAACAAAACATATAAATATGTTAAGTAAAGAAAGTTCAATATAAAAGAATTCAAGAACAGATAAGTAAAACTCAGGTTCAAAATAAGATAAAAAATATTTAACAAAAATTTGAAAAAGAAGTCTGCAGTGAATTTCCTAATGCCTTTAAAGAACGAAAAAAGTATACGGTCGCCTTACCATATGAAGAAGATTTTAAAGAAATTAACATACCTACTAAAGTACGACCAATCCAAATGAATCAACAATACTTAGAATATTGTAAAAAAGAAATTCAAGAATATTTAAATAGAAATCTAATTAGACCAAGTAAATCACCATAGAGTTGCGCAGGATTTTATGTTATGAACGCTTCAGAAATAGAAAGATGTGCTCCCAGATTAGTAATTAATTATAAACCTTTAAACAAGGTTCTGAGATGGATAAGATATTTGATTCCCAATAAAAAGGACATAGTAAGTAGAGTTCATCAAGCTAATATATTTTCAAAATTTGATATGAAATCTGAATACTATCAAATTGAAGTAACCGAAGAAAATAGGTACAAAACTGCTTTTGTAGTTCCGTTTGGTCATTATGAGTGGAATGTAACGCCTTATGATTTGAAGAATGCTCCTTCAGAATTTCAAAATCTAATGAACACCATTTTAAATCCTTACTCATGATTTACTATAGTATATCTAGATGATGTACTGGTATTCAGTAATTCTATTGATCAACACTTTAATCATTTAGAAATCTTATTTAATCTTATTAAAGAAAATGGATTAGTAATCTCTGCTAAGAAAATAAAATTGTTCCAAACAAAGACTAGATTCTTAGGACTTGAAATTAATCAAGGAATTATAGTTCCCATCGACAGATCCATAGAATTTACTGATAAGTTTGCTAATGAACTTAAAGATAAGAATACTCTATAACATTTTTTAGGATGTGTTAATTATGCAGCAGATTTTATTCCAAACATTAGAATAATTTGTGCTCCATTATTTCGAAGATTAAGAAAGGATCCTCCAGTATGGGATTCTCATATGACTCATGCTGTTCAACAAATTAAGAAATTAGTTAGAACTATTCCTTATTTAGGACTCCCAGATCTTCAAGCCTCTCTCATTGTAGAAATAGATGCCTCTGATTTGGGGCACAGGAGAATGTTAAAGCAGGTTCTACCAGAGTCATCCAAAGAACAAGTTGTTATGTACCATTCTTGAGCTTGATAACTGGCTCAACAAAAGTATAATACTATTAAAAAGGAAATTTTGGCTATAGTGCTAAGTATCATAAAATTTCAACATAACTTGTTCAATAAAAGGTTTTTGTTAAAAATTGATTGTAAAGTTTCTCCTTTGATCATTCAAAAGGATGTTAAGAACTTAGTTTCAAAACAGATTTTTGCTCGACGGCAAGCACTGCTATCTTGCTTTGATTTTGATATTCAACATATAAAAGAAAAAGATAATTATCTTCCTGATTTTTTAACTAGGGAATTTTTGCAGGGCTATGGCCACTAGTTCCTCATCAAAATCAAAGGTTAAGAAAGTTACTTTGGATAAGTACATGCAAATTATAGCTGATAAGAATTCTAAGATAAGTACAAGGTCTTCTACCTCCTTAAAGGGTCTTTTATCATAGCTCTTGCTCATAATCCTATTCAGTCTGTATGACCCTCATCTCATTCACCAAACAGGTTTACTCCTTTAACTTATTCGCAAACCATAACTGGTACCCCTTCTAAAGCTCCTCAAACACCAGCAAGATCATCACCTCTCCTTACTAACTCTCCCACTACAGAAGAGTGTAAGTATGTTAAGAAAAATATCTTTGAATCCTCAGTAACTCTTCAACTAGTGTTTTTTCTCTCCCACATTCTCTCCTAGAGAAATTATTCAAAACATGTTTCCTAAATATTTTCATTTTGTTCCTCAAGAATAGCTTAAGAAAGATCGAACCTTTTATGAGTTTATCCTTATTTACACTAAATCAATTTCTCTTGATCATTACTATAGTGCTAGTAATCCTGACTATATTGACTTTTCTAAAGTAAAGATCCTCAAAGTACTTGGACCCAAAGATTGGAATCAAGGGCTCCATTCGCCCAAAACCTTTTCAATAAAATTTGATCCTCAAGCATATACCTATTGGGACTATCAACAAGCCTGGTATAAATTCATGCTCCTCCGACCTGACTCACACTCATGGTTCTTCTAGTTTCAAAAGGGAATTATGAATATTCCTTCCTAGTTCGCCGATTGAATGTGTACTACAGGACCTTGTGTGGATATACTCTTACAAGCTGCAAAGAACTCTTATGATTTATTTATTGAAAGAACAAATTTTCCTCAGGGTACTCGACTACTATATTTCTATGTTGCTTTTGGTATAGCATGGATAAACGTTTGGGACTATGTTTTTTACCATAAGCATCAAATTCAACATCCATAATGGGTTTCCTGAGAGTTTAGTGTTAAATGGTGGCCCCAATTCAACATGAGACTGGTAAGCATAGACTCCATTAATCAATGGTGTGCAGCTAATCCCACACTGTTAGGAAAAAATAATAAAAAGCCAACTCAGTTTGAAGAACTCAAGAACAAGCTCCTTTAAGAATTGGCTTCATCCTCCTTAGAGCAAGAATTGTTAAGTAAACTTAAATCAACAATGTCTACCTCTGGTTCATCACTGCCTAGTGAAGGAAGTCAGAACGATAACCTTCTTGCAGATAATGAAGATGACTGTTATGCGCTGGACCTCTCCGACATCTGTAGGCTCAAGAAATGATATGACTTGTCGCCTTGTGAAAAAAAGATTCCTACTCAGAAAAGAAAAGGTGGATGTGACTTATCCCTGACACGCTTTGTCACCCACTAAGGCTCATAATGTGAATTTCATCAACTTTGAAATCCACCGACACTCAATAATTCAGATCTCAACAACATGGCATTCGATGACAAAATATATATATATTATAAAATATTTAATTTATAAAATTAAACTAATAGCAAATTTAATTTTTATATCACATGTTGTACCTTAATTCGAGCAAATTATTTTTATGAAGGAATTTATTCTCAGATAAATTATATAAAACCTCTCTGTATTTAAATGTGGTATCGCTCGAGTCCCCCTAAACTTTTATTTCGTATCACTAAACTCCTTAACTTTGGAGTAAAGTGAAATCGTTACATTTTTCGTCAACTCTAACATCCCACAAGATAACCACCGCCACTACTAGCACCTCCTCCATAACCACCACCATGTGACTTGCCCTATATCCACCTCCTCCATCATTGCCATGTACTACCTCTGTCGCCACCATATGCGCCACCTCCAAATGCTACACCACCACTAGTAGCTCCACCACTACTTCCATATCCACCTCCATGTGCTCCTCAGTCGTAACATATTCCACCACCATCTCCACTTCCACCACCCCCTCCATAGCTAATGCCAAGCTCTCCCCCAAACAAAACTAACCCCTAAATCCACTGGCCAGAACTCAAATTCAAAGGCCACCAAAATAGAGACATATTTTTTTAACTCAAAAATCAAACGAAACTAATCCCCCCTAAAACTCCAAACCACCCACAAACCTCCAAGCCACTGATTTCTCACCTATTCTACCTCAACTTGAAATAGAGACCCATCTACAAAGCCCCAACCATGGTGCCTTGACTGCAAGACACCACTATCGTGAACCACATCAAATTGAGACTCAAGTCACCCAAGCTTTCCACATTGGCCAAAATAGCAATGCAAACACAACATCAACCAAGAAAACACCCTCTTTGCCATTGTCAAATCGTGGTGAAGTGAAGGAACCGTGTTGACTTGTCAGGATTTCAATGCTTATTGTGTGGATGGTGGCTAGAATAGGAAATAGTGGTGCAGCTTAGGGCGCTCTAGTTGAAATGGTGGGCATTGAGGTTCGATGGGATTCGGCCAGGTTGTAGGGCAAAGGGTTGCTGGTGCACCCTTGGTTCCCTAAGTAAGCTACGATTTTAAACTAATTAACCACAATTAAAAACGTGGCTATTCAATTCTTCTTCTTCTTCTTCTTTTTTGAAGGCACGTGCTTGTCACATGGCTTATGGGGCATTAGAATTGACAAAAAAAAATGTAACATTTTCACTTTATCCAAAAGTTAAGGGTGGTTTAGTGACAAAAAAAATTGGAGGGTCGAGTGATACCGCATGTAAACCATGATTTTCATAACCAAATCAGATTTGCTGGTCAGACTAGAAAAACCAGGAACCGATCCTCCAAAATCAAATTTTTAAAAAATGGTTAAAAAAATTGAAGATCGGTCCTGAACCAACAACTCGTTTGAATCGGTCACAGTTCACAGGTTGAACCAATCCTTTTTTCTTTTTCAAAAAATATAATTTAAAAAAAATAATATTTAAAATTTTTCTAAGGCATTGATTATTTGGTTCTCAAATTATAACAAAAAGTCATCATTTAAAACTCTTAATTTGTTTAATATGAGACAAATAAGAATTTATAATGTAATAAGAATTTAACTTCAATTTATAATAAGAATTTTCACATCTTACCTTTTTACTTATTCAATCTAAGACTAATATATGTTAGAAACTTATGTTAGTATTTTTATAATATTTTAAGTTTAATATTTATTTACATGATAAATAAATTTAATTACGTTAATAATTCATTTTAATATTTTTCTTTGGTATTATTTACACAATTAACATATATATATATATTATATTTTTCTTATATATTGTTATATATTTATATTTATATAATATATATGTATTTATATATAAAACCGCAGTTCAATCCCAATTTAACCTCCGTTAAATCTTAATCTTAATCTTCTTTTTTTGCGGTTTAATGACAAATTCAATTCTAAAAACATTAAACAGAGGAGATAAAGTGTGATTTATCCTTTATTCTCATTAGCACATTCTCACTGCTTCAAAATGCTTATAGCTTCTTTTTCCTTTTCTTTTTGTCCTATTGTCAATCAGTTGTAGCATCAAGATGATTTTCCCCGGTTAAATTACAAACCATTGAGTATAAAATTTGATGCTACAATTTAAACGATTTTCGTTGTGTGCGCTAAGAAACTGAGTGTAAGAAGACATACATATACATGCCTATCCTATTTAATGCTATGGTGATTCCGAACATGATCTTTTATGATTGATATATCATTTTTTTGGGAATAAAATGATAAATTTCTACTTTTCCTTTCCGCTTGAATAATTTAAGTGCCTCCCTTGAGTGTTAGTAATAAAGAGAAAGTCATGATTTACATGTAACAAATAATATTGATGGGTCATAACTATTGGATCTCTAACGCAGCTATATGATTATGATGCTGGACCTCAATCTTGAATACTAAATGTATTCTTATGATTGTCATTGGTTCATGATACCAACTATTAACATGAATTGAAAAGTTGTAAATAATGTAGGACCTTAGTCCATCAAACAAGAACAGAAAAGCGAAAGCCTACCTTTACTTGAAGTCATTGTTATTACTCACAATTTCTCACAAGTAAAATATCAAGTACTTAAAATTCAAAAGAAAACAAAGAGATTATAGAAAGAAAAGAGAGAGAGCTCTTCTAGCCTTAGCTTCTGAAGTGTGTAAATCAATAGAGCATCACAGGCTTTTTTATAGGCAAGGCAAGAGACCTCTCTTATAAAATGCAGAAGCGTAACTACTCCGATATTGGCTCCTCCATTAAGAGCCAATTATTTTAGACTTTGTAACAGTTGTTGTTTCATCAATTTGTAACAGCTCCCTCATCAAAGTCCCACCATTGCCAATATATGAGCCACATGCATTCAGAATTCTAACATTTTCCCACTTGGCTCATATACTATCAATGATAATCCTTATTTTGACAATATGGCCATAACTTGTCAACTTTGATATAGCCACTTAGAAATTATTATACATGAATCATGGCAGTTGTATTTAAGATAAACATTTCCTTTCATGTATTACAATGCACAACCTTTCTAAGTGAATATAAGGTCCAAACTTTATTGATTTAAATCAAAACTTTTACATGACAAACTTAAAGTGCACAAAGTCATATAAAAGAAAAGACAAATATCAATGTAAACTAATAAGACCCATACGAATTACATGATTCTGATACACCTTAGCCGGCAATCCTTTAGTTAGTGGATCAGCAATCATGGATTCTATGTTTGTGTACTCTATAGAGACCAACTCTCTCTTGATGTCTTCTCTTACAACCAAGAACTTAATATCTATATGCTTACTTCGGCTTTCACTTTTATTATTCTTTGAGAAGAATACTACAACCGAATTATCACAAAATATCTTAAATGGTCTCTCAACTGAATTTACCACCTTAAGACCAGAAACAAAGTTCTTCAACCATTTACCCTGTGATGTGGTTTCGTAGCAACCAATAAATTCTGCTTCTATAGTGGATGATGCAACAATTGTTTGCTTTTTGCTTCTCCAAGAGATAGCACCTTCGGCTAAAAAGAATATAGCCTAAAGTGGACTTTTTAGAGTCCATGTATCTAGCAAAATCTGAATCTGAATATCCTATTATCTCCAAAGTATCAAAATGCTTGTATGTCAACTTGTAATCCTTAGTTCCTTGAAAATATGTCATAACCCTTTTTGCTGCCTTCCAATGTTTCATGCTTGGGTTACTTTGATATCTTCCCAACATTCCTACCATGAATGCAATATCAATCCTAGTGCTGACTTGAGCATACATTAGACTTCCTATTGCTGAAGCATAAGGAATGCCTTTCATCTTCTCTTATTCCAATGTTGTTTGGGGACATTGATTGAGATTAAACTTTTCCCCTTTAACTATAGGTGCAGCAATTGATGAACAATTCTGCATATTAAATCTTTTCAAAACTTCTTCTATGTAGGCTTTCTGAGATAGTCCCAATGCCCTTAGAGATCTATCCCTATGAATCTCTATGCCAATGACATAGGAGGCTTCACCCATATCCTTCATATCAAAGTTTTGTGATAGGAAAAGTTTTGTATCATGCAAGAGACCTAAATCACTGCTTGCAAGTAAAATGTCATCTACATACAAGACTAAAAAGATAAATTTACTCCCACTGACCTTAAGGTATATGCATTGGTCTACCACATTTTCCTCAAATCCATATTTGGAAATGACGTTGTGGAACTTTATATACCATTGGCGGGAAGCTTGTTTTAGCCCATATATAGATCTTCTAAGCTTGCAAACTAAGTGATTACCTTTTTCACTTTCAAAGCCCATAGGTTAAGACATGTACACTTCTTCAAGATCGCCATTTAGAAAAGTTGTTTTCACATCCATTTGATGTAACTCTAGATCAAAATGAGTTACTAAGGCCATGATTATTCTAAATGAATCCTTCTTAGAAACCGAAGAGAGGGTTTCATGATAATCAATACCTTCTTTTTGAGTAAAGCCTTTGGCTACAAGTCTTGCTTTATATCGTTCGACATTACCAGCTGAATCTCTTTTGGTTTTAAAAACTCATTTACAACCTACAGGAGAGACTCCCTCTGGTAATTCTACTAGATCCCAAACTTGATTTTTAGCCATAGACTCAATTTCATCTTTCATGGCATCATACCACAACTTAAAGTCTTCTCTACTCGTGGCCTGTGAAAAAGTAGTAAGATCATCCTTAGGTCCAACATCATAGTCAGATTCTTGAAAGTACACGATATAGTCACTAGAAATTGCTGATTGTCTAGCTCTTGTAGATCTTCTTAATTCTATTGGTTCTTGATCAATAGGCTCTATATTAATAGGTTCCTCATGTGGTATATCCTCAACATGTGGTTTTGGATGATATTCAACAGTATCGTGTTGATTATGTTGAACACTAACTAGCTCCAATGCATTTAAGGGTATCAAAGGTGATTCCCTTATTTCCTCAAATTCTACTTGTTGAGAATTTCCACTCCCACTAACTTCATGATCTTCAAGAAATTTTGCATTTCTAGCTTCAACTACTTTAGGAGTGTGAGAAGGACAATAAAACCTATATCCTTTGGAGTTGGTTGGATAACCAATAAAATAGCCGCTAGTGGTTCTTGAGTCCAATTTCCCAATGTATGAATTGTAAATCCTAACTTCAACTGGACAACCTCATACGTGTAAATGTCTTAAACTAGGTTTCCATCCATTCCAAATTTCAAAATGTGTCTTTGGAACAACCTTAGGTGGCACCCTATTTAATACATATATAGCGGTTTTCAAGGCTTCACTCCATAGGGACATAGGTAATACTTTTGAACTGCTAATCATGCTTCTAACCATGTCCATAAGAGTGTGGTTCCTTCTTTCAGTAACACCATTTTGTTGTGGTGTACCAGTCATAGTATATTGGGCAATAATACCCTCTTCTATAAGGAACTTAGCAAACGGGCCGGGCTATTGTCTTTTTTCTGTGTATCTTCCATAATATTCCCTACCCTTATCTGATCTTACGATCTTTATCTTCTTTTCCTTTTGTTTCTCTACTTCTGCTTTGAAACTTTAAAAGCATCAAGTGCTTCTGACTTTTCAAACAAAAGATAGAGATACATGAATCTTAAATGGTCATCGATGAAAGAGATAAAATATCTCTGACCATTTAAACAAGGCGTGGGAAATGGACCACAGATATCCATATGAATAATTTCAAGAAGCTCACTACTTCTTTTGGCACCTTTAATGGTCTTGTTGGTTGGCTTTCCCTTTATGCATTGCACACAAGTACCAAAGTCAGTAAAGTCAAGATTCTTAAGAATTCCTTCCTTTACTAATCTCTTAAGTCTTTCAAGAGAAATGTGCCCTAACCTCTTATACCAAAGCATGGAGGAATCCTCATTCACAATACTTCGCTTAGTACCAACATTGGTGGTATGTAAAGCTATGAGACTTGTTTCAAAAACAGGATCTAATTCAAACTTAAATAAATTTTCAACCAAATAACCAGAACCAGCAACTTTATTATCATGCAATAGTTCAAAAGAAACATTAAGAAAATGGAATTGAAATCCAGTATGAGTAAGTCTAGAAACAAAAACCAAATTTCTGGTAAACGAAGGAACATAAAAAGTGTTCTCCACACATAAATTAAAACTAGAATTCAAAACAAGTTTATAAGTCCCAACAACTTCCACATGTGAACTCATCCGATTTCCCATATAGATGCTTTGTTCACTTCCCACTGGTTTCCACAGGTTTAGAAAGCTCTGCACATTATTACCAATGTGAATTGTAGAACCTGAATCAATCCACCAAGTATTGCTAGGAGCTTCAATGAAATTTGATTCAAAACAAGTTAAGGCAAAATTACCTTTCTTTTTGAGCCATTTCTTGTATTTAGGACAATTTTTCTTTATGTGTCTAGCCTTTTTGCAAAAAAAAACAATTTCCCTTATTCTCATTCTGCTTCATTTGAACAGTTTTGCAAATTCCAGGATCACCATTGTCTCTTCTCCCATTTCCTTTATCATGAGTCACCATGTGAGCACTTTCAGGTGTCTCATGTTTCAATCTCTCCTCCTCCTGAACACACATGGTCAGAACTTCATTGATTGACCATTTATCCTTATGTGTGTTGTAGGATATTTTGAAAGGACCATATTCAGCAGGAAGAGAATTGAGTATGAAATGCACAAGAAATGCTTCAAAAATTTCTACTTCAAGGGACTTAAGTTTAGCAGTAGTATCCCTCATTTCCATGATGTACTCACGCACACCCCTAATTTTGTCATGCTTCACGCTTGAAAGCTTCTTCATTAGGGTGTTGGCCAGCGACTTGTCAGAGCTAACAAACTGCTCCTCAATAGCTTTCATATAAGCTTTTACCTTATCATATTCAGGAATAGATTCCTTAATGCCCTTGCTTATATGAGACTTAATAAGCATCAAACTTAAGCGATTAGATTGCTCCCACCGCCATAGTTAGCTTTTTCTTCTTGAGCACTTCCTTCCACGAGAATAGGTGATTCATTCACACGTAGTGCCAAGTCCAATTCCATACACCCTAAGGTCAAGAGAATTAGTTCTTTCCAATCAGGATAATTATCACCAATCAACAAAGGAATTCGAGACTCGAGAAAATGAGTAGGAACAACTGCAATATAAGGATTACACATGTCAATCCTACGAAAATAAAAAAACTTAACTAGTAAATTCAAATCTTCCTATGGGCAGAGGTGCAAATCATGCATAGAATTTATAAAATAAATCACACCTGTGGGTTTAGAAATATCCTATTATGATTTTTTTAGTCCATTTTATAACCTTGATTAATTATTACTTCCCTATGGGGCCAAGTAATAATCCTTTTATTACAATGTCTAGAATGCTATGGCTACTCCCAAAAATGTAATTCACATAGTATTATACAATAATCTAGAATAAATATATTCAACTTATATGATACACAAAAATTATTAATAAGGATAAATTTAATTCTGGTTCATACATTCTTTATCTTTAATCAACAATCATATAAACATTAAAAAAAAATAGTTTTATACCACATGTACAATAATTGCAGTTTACGTTGATAGACCAATACTATGTACATATAATGTACTGCAACACAATGAACAACCCATGAAAGAATTTACACTATTTTATGACAATAAAATAGAAATATTTCAACAATATCATGACAACCCTTGAATGGCTCTGTTTGAAGCCTTCTTTATATGGATGCTCAAAGATCCAAAGCAGTAATTTTAAAATAAATAGATGACGATGGTAAACAAATCAGAGAAATAATTTCAAAATAAAACCATAATTTTTCGAGCCAAAAACTATACCAACGCAATAATTTTTATTTTTTTTTAGTTTAGGAATTGTGATACAAAACAATACTGGATCAACAAAAATGAACAGAGTACCGCAAAATAGAAGCTGAACAACAAGATTACAAGGTAGCTCTGATACCAAATGCTGAACTTCAATCTTGAATACTGAATAACAATACTAAATGTATTCTTATGATTGTCATTGGTCTATGATACCAACCATTAACATGAATTGAAAAGCAATAAATAATGTAAGACCTTAGTCCATCAAACAAGAACAGAAAAGCAAAAGCCTACCTCCACTTAAAGCCATTGTTATTACTCACAATCTCTCACAAGCAAAATATCAAGCACCTAAAACTCAAAAGAAAACAGAGAGATTATAGAAAGAAAAGAGAGAGAGCTCTTCTAGCCTTAGTCTCTGAAGTGTGTGAATCAATGGAACATCACAAGCCTTTTTATAAGCAAGGCAAGGGACCCCTCTCATAAAATGCAAAAGCGTAACTACTCCTATATTGACTACTCCGTTAAGAGTCAATTATTTTGGACTTTATAACAACTATTGCCTCATCAATTTGTAACAACTTCCTTGTCAAAGTCCCACCATTGCCAATATATGAGTCACATACATTCAGAATTCTAACATATGATAGATAAGTAATATAATTTTAGGTTTAGCCTCAAGTTTGTACAAAGAATTCCGCATAGCCAATTTTCTAGTAGAGATGATGAAAGCGTGCAGGAAATACACACTCGATAATGTTCAGAAACAAAAGAACATTGATACATGCTATATTGAAAAACAATACAAAAGTCAAAAAGTATCAGCTACAAGTTGTAACCATCAAGACCCAAATCCCTCAGCGCATCTGTAGCAGCATCCTTACAGTTGCCATGTGTTTGCTTGGCCTTCCTTATGTATTTCTCAACTCCATTATTAAGCAAGATAGTTCTGCTCGATAGAAAGTGTGTAAGTGGGCAACCATTATAGATTGGCAATCTTCAGTCTCTAGCTAAGCTACACTCACCTTATAAAATATGCTAGAAGGTAAAGATTGAAAAACTACAAAAGAAGAGAGAGAGATAGAAAGAGAGAGAGAATGCCTTGCATTATATGACTAAACGTCTAGCATTATATCACAGATAATAAACTTGCCTGTTCTCTGGATTTCTCACTACTAGATTCCTGATCATAAGACAGGAGTTTCTTTGCATTTGATGTGCCGCAGGAAATTTCTGCATGGCTTGAATGGCAAGGTCACCAGCACCAGCTTCAATGGCGCGGGCTGCATTTTCTGGGGATCTTAATGAAAGCACAGAGATAATAGACATAATCTGTGCCACAAATAAAACCCATAGAATGAAAACAGGTATAAGATGCACGGATACAAACTGAAAGGAAAACAAGTAATCAGGAATTTCATAGATAAAAAAATTCTGTCCTGGATATGGCCTGAATTTTATAAATGTTGGAACCCATAAGATGATCAAGTATATCAGGAGTCAGGAGTCAGGACCCAGTTTATCTACATAGTAAACCTTAATTACAGCATTTCCACATTTCAAAAGCAACTGTCAAATTAGTTATGCCCATCCTTTGGATTACTAAAGCCAAATAGCAATTCTAAAATGAAAGAAAAATTCAGTAAGCCATTATTGAATAAAGATGAAATATCATGAAATCAATCTAGAAATGAAAATCACTTGGAACAGGATGTTTTAGACTGATGGTTTGAACTATTTTACACTGGCTCCCTAAACAGAAATTGCAGGTTCTCCCACCTCTTGCAAAACAGAAGGGTCATCAGCAAATCTAGCTGAAAGTTTGATTAGCTTATCCATACCCCCTTTCTCAACAATTGCACTCTTGTTTGTGTCACTTCCTGCCAACTGATCAATTAAACATATAAAAGGGATCATTCAACTTAAAAAAAGGAAAAACGAAAAATCTTATTATTTTTAAAGTAAAAAAGATGCCATGCATATAAAAGGGGTCATTCATCTTCGACAGCAAGTGTAGTGGAGGATAGTCTCTGTTTGAACCTTCGAAGTTATAAGCAATCAAGTAATAAATATGTTTAAGGTTATTTCATTTTTACCCGCATTAGTTAAGTATCAAATGATTCTCTTCATATTATAAATATTATAAATTAATGCACTGGAAGACAAGAATGAGAAAATGAAAGCCAAAGTAGTATTGAGGCCAGATTGTTCAAGTCATAGGAAAGGTAATAGTGGTTGGATTGGAAATATATGAAATAATTCACTGCTTAATCCAGCTTTTATGGAAGCTTAGGAAATTTTCATCAACTATATATTCCTCAAAAGAATGGGTAATATACTAATATGTCTTACATTTTTTTATTTTAAATGAAAAAAATAAAAGATGCAAGGGACATCTAGCACATGAATAAAACACACTCTGGTCCTAGTGATAAAAGTTTTTAACACACATCAAATATAAATATTCAAAGAAAACTTCAACCCAAAAAGAAAGGGTAGCACAACACCCATCAAAACGGCAGAAAAAGAGAACTCAATCCCCACAAAGAGCCACTGGCAGTGAAAAACCCTATTATTTTGCTTAGACAAGTTTTTAAAAAAAAAAAAAGTTGAGGTGGCCTGTCCAGAGAAATGTTTTCAACTTATACCTTTGAAAGCAATGAGCAACAAACTATGGCCACAGCTTTGTTGCCTTGTTCACCACTGTCATCTATACATCTGAGTACTGCATCAATACCACCTTTTTCAGCAATGGATTTACATATTTCATCCTGCAACATAGAATATAAATACTCAACAGAGATAACACAAGACAATGCATACTTGTGTTTCAATTTGATGGTTAGTAAGTGTCAGATTCCAACCTAAAATCAATTGACATTAAGTGGAATGGCCTAACAGATATATAAATCGCACTCGAAATATTGAGACAAACAATGTGGGACTCATAACACTCCCGCTCCACAAATGCCTGTACCGAACAGGCGAGCCTATCGAAGTAGGAGGGATAAGCCTAGCGAAGTAGGTGACGAAGATGATATCTTGGCTCTGATACTAAGTGAGATTCTATCTTAAAACCAATTGGCATTAAGTGAAATGGCCTAACAGATATATAAACCGCACTCAAAATATTGAAACAGCGATGTGAGACTCTTAAGAGTAAGCCTGACACAACATACTAACTCTAAATCTTGAAAAACATTAAAAATCTAAGGGGAACAAAAGCAAAAGCTAGAGTTGGAGCCATTCTCATTGACAAATCCTGCAAATGTCATGTCATTGTCCTATATAAAGATACATAGGCAAGTATCACCCACCTAACCCTAGGGTTATTTTTCCACTAACATGTCCACTTGCATGGTTAACCAGTTTCTTCATGAAGAAGGAAATCTCAGAAGGATGCCTTCAGAAAGTTGCCACCAAGGTCATCTGAATCAAGAAAAGAAATGGCAACCATTGCAGCAACTCAACCTTTGGCATCATACAGAGAGACACAAAGCATAGAAAGCTTTTGGGCTTCCAATGGTTATTTTGAGACAGAAATCAAGGATGACAGTGACAATTTGTGTAGGAAGAGTCAACACAAATAACACCTAAAAGCATCCAACTAAATTATTTTGATCCAATGGTTATTTTCCCATGAATTTTTTTTATACAAACTCAATATTGCATAGTTGATGTAGGATTAGATTTTACTTCACTCACATTTACAGCAATGGCTTTTAAAGTGATGCACGCTGAAACTAGGTCAGGTGAGCTTAGTCCTGCATGAAGAGAATCCACAAGGGCTTCTGCAATTCCAATCTTTGCAAACTTTCGTGCATAACCATATACCTGAAAATGGAATATATTGGAAACTTGAAGTCATGATGTACACATAACTGAAAAGATGGCGATTTTACAATTTTTGAAAGATCTGAATTTAGGAAAAATCCTGTTCACTATTCACCAAATTAAGTTTCAAACTACGCATCTTTTTCTTCTGTGTGTTTGTATGTGATACTTTATTTCTTCAATTATATGAACATATGCATATTCAAGAAGCCTTAACTTACTTGAGAAGCTACGACTCGATTGTCATCAGGTGTTAAAAGTATACGAATAGCATCATATAAACTTTGAATGCCTTTATTCTTATGTATGGACATTATCTCCATAATTAGCTCATCAACTTTCAACTCCATGAATGACTCCTTGAGAATCTCATTACCAGTTGCAGCTGAAGCCACAACACCAAAGCCACTATTTAAGATGTCTATGTTTTGCTTGTTATCATTTACGAAACCAATTATAATCCTTGGTCCATTGCTGGTCTGAAATGTTCCTGTACTTTGAACATCTGCAGCAACAGGGATACAGGCATTATGGAAAAAAGAAGTATGATTTATACAATACTCCAGTGAATTTGAGGATTATTAAGCTATCAAATCAAAACCATTATTAAGGCCAGAGAAAGGTCCAAGACTTAAACTGAAATTTCAGTTAACATTATAATGTGATAATTTTGATCACACAAGACACGAATAACCATAAAAAATCTTGCTTGAGCAAGTAGGGGTTGGTGTGGTTTAGCTGAAGCCAAGAGAGATAGGTATACAGGTGGAAAAACATAACAACATCCGTAAGAAAATTTTCTTTCTTTATTGTATGGAAAAAGAAATATTATTAAAGCGGAATGGAAAATGTACAAGAGATTATAAGAAATCCTCCCACAAAAAAACCACAAAGCCGAGAGAGAAGGAAAAACCTGGACAAGAAACCACAAAATTTTCCCAATCCATACCATAGACAAAACTGAAAAGGGAGCCACCACACAACTGCCCCAACCACTAACTAAAAAACTACCTCAAAAATAACTTCCACATAAAAAGGAAGATTTTAAATTAAAAATAAGGTCAAAAAAACTCTCCCTTAACCTCCAAAACATAAGCCAACTTCAAAACTTCAACAAAAACCTATTTATAAGCTTTCTATTTCCTTTAAATCCTCCATAATTTAACTTGGTTGCTAATCTTTGAAGTTCCTTTTCCACCTTCTTCTACGTACTACAGGTCTTTGGTGAAAAAACCAGCTTAACATACTTACCCAACAGATTAACCAACTTTAACCTTAATGAATTAAGAAGTGATTGTGGATCTCGTAATTCACTTGCATTGCTTAATGGCATAATGGATATACTTCTGTATGAGAATGATGGCAGCATATCCTAGACAAGGCTACCATATGAGGGTAGCGGATATCATTCATACCCATCAACAAAATAGGACCTAGATCTTTCACAAATTGAAAGAAAGATGTCGTTCATACTAAATTAGGCCGATCAACCTCATAATATGAGCACCACCTGATCAGGCCTCCCGAAAAGTTGTCTAGTAACCACTGCCCACTGTCCAGTAAATCTCCAAGCAATGCTCGCTTGCCACGTGTTTATGCCAACTATCAAGCCAAATGAGAGCACAGTACCCTAAATCAACCACCCCAATTGCTTATCTATACCCAATTCACCATCATTGAGGTAATTCATCTACTTCAACTCTTCTATTCTCACTTCTCTCAAATGGAGTCCCAGCCTAACTTCTACTCTTCTATACGCTCCCCTCTGATGTAATAACTGATCTTGTTCGTCTCGTAGATCCATCACCTACAACCATCTGAAAGTCTCACCATTGTTCAATCATGACATTGTCACACATAACCAATAACCAATTATACACAAACAGAACCATTTGAAGTGTATGAACTCACTTCTTCAATGAATAAAACAAAATACAACAGAGGCACACATAAATTCAAACATCAACTCAAACAAATACATTTCAGTGCAAAGATCTCACCATGAAGCAACGATGCAATTGCCTTTAAACTCGAAACAAGGGCAAGCTCACATCCACTACCACCGGGTAACTTGGAACAAAGAGAACAAACCAATTCAATCCCACCGTTCTTTGTCGCAATAGCCGCATTCGCATTCCCAGATCCCTGGGCAGCACACAACTCGTTCAGCTTATTAAACAACTCCACCATCTCATCCAAATCATCGCTGCGAATTCGATTCTCCGATTCAGAGTCCAGCTGCTTCAACCTATCCAAGCACTGTATGACGGGGTTGTCCTTCACGTTGCTCTCTCCCGGAACGCACGTGACAATACCTACAACATTCTCAATAATAGAAATAACAATATCAGAAACAGATGCATCCAAATTTTGAAAGAAATAAAAAAAATTGATTTAGTGGGGAAGCAAAGAAGAGAGACCGGAGAGATCGACGCCTTGGAGATTGAGGGTTTGGATGGCGTCTTGGAGAGCCTCGGCGGGGTCCATTCCGAGGTCGTCGATGTTCTCCTTCACGAGCTCGTCGAATGCTTCTTGCGAGATCGTACGCGCCGTCGTCTTCGGTGGTCCCATTGCTAAGGGTAATTGTATCTGTATGATTTGGAACTACCACAGTTCGCAGGTCTCACTCTCACACTCACTCTCGGGTTATCAGTTTGCTCTCTATCTGACTATCTGTTTTTGGCTTCCGCTTCAATTTTGAACTTGCACGAGAAGAGAATATACGACTATTATACAACGTTGGTTGATGGATCATATCATAGGTCATACAAACGACACCTAAACTTTTGCAGTACAAAACGACATCATACCTATGGTCGTTTTATTGTAGGTGAAAATGTACTACAATTGCAATTTAGTATTTGATTTAATTTTATTTTCTGAGAAGTATGCACCCAAAAAAAAATTGAGAAGTATTTGATTTAAATTTGGAAAAGGAAAAAAATTAAATAAAGTTATTTAAGTGCTTGTGATAATATTCTCTAATAAAAATATAATATATCTATATTTTTTATAGTTCATCAATAAAAAATTTTAAAAAAAATAATGAGGTGGCTAAAAATATAATACATATTATATTTTTATTAAAGTACAATACCACTAAAACTTAAATAACTTTATCTTAATTTTGTCCTTTGAAAAATACTACATGGCTAATTTTTTTGTTAAAACTTTTGCAATAATGCGTACATGGGTTTAGGCACATTATGTCACAACATTCCTCTTAGCATGACACCATTTGGAGTAGCGAGTTGTTGCAAATGAATGCAAAATAAAAAGAATCCCTGCCAATCGATTTATTCATTGAGAAACTCAATAGTTCGATCATATACCCAAAAAGTAATGGGTAGAGAAGGTATTAAAATCTTACACCTTCTGTTTCAAAGAATAGTACTTTATTTAATCTAATCTAATGTATATGCTAAATGAATTAAATTAGTGTTTTATTATTTACAACAAAGATTTTTATTGTTTTTACTTTTACATGATGCATATTATTAATGATAATAAATGACTATAATAAGGAATAAGTGACTAAATAGTTATTATTATGTGGAATAAATTTAAACCCTCAACATATTGAATGTGATAGTGGTGCATTAGAAATTTAATTTTCAAGAAAACATTTTAAAAAATAAGAAGGTCATACAAAATTTTATTTCAAGAAAATATCCTTTTTCTTTAAAAAGTGATTTTTGAAATAATTTTATAAAATATTTTCATGAAAAAATTAATTTACCATAATCACAAAGTTTAGAATATGTGAATTTGTTCAAATTATTTATTATTATCTTTTAAGAAAATATTTTTATTTATTTTATTGTAAAAATTAGACCACGCAAGCGCCTTTAACTAAATCTAATAATCATAACTTAAAAAATATTGAAAAGAGTTAATTGATTGTCAGTTGGATTCTTTCTCAATTTTTTCATTGTCGACCAAATTTTAAAAGTTGATGTTTATAGTGTAAAATATAAGATGACACACATATTAAAGTTAATTAAAATTAATGTTTATAATAAGATTTTATTGAAGGTTAGTATAGTAAAATTACTATGGGGATGTGGGTGACATTCATACTTAGGGGGTACTAAAATTCTTATGATGGGAGTGAGAATTTTGTTATTAGATTGTCCTACCACATGGTGCTATATATCTAGCAAATTTCGTGAAATCTGTGGGATATGTGTCCCGCAAGAAAGTAGGGAGGAGCCATATTGAATTCAGGTTAAGAGTTTAAGTGTCAGGTTAATCCAATAATTTAAGTGCCGGGTTCGAGCCTATACGATCATGTACGGTGCAAGATCCTTCCCAACTAAAATCGGAATCTTAATTGTCAAATTATTAGTAAAATTTGTGATTTTGGTTATTGCAGTCACTTTTCCACATTTGATACACGAAATGATCATTTCGCCTTGTGTTTTATTTTATGGAATAAAAATTCATAGTTTCTTAAAAAATATATAAAATGTGAATTTGGTTCTGTTTAATTCTTTATAATTGGAAATCATGAGGTTCTTTATGAGATTTATATATAATATCACATCACTTAGTTCGGTCGACCACAAGTTAAAACATGAACTACCTTTCACTAATTTTCCCGTTAAACTAATATTTAAAACATGGGATGAAACTGGTAATTTTTCCATTTCATGGTAAGTCTAGCTATCTTACAACAATACGCCATGAGGCCGTCATCATCACATCAATCAACTAGCGATGTAATCTCATCTACACAAAGCCTGAAGCATCTACTTCATTAGAAAAAGCATGAAACATCTATGAATTTGTAGACCTAATTACCTACCCACTATAGTTTTGGTTAAATCTGCAACAATAATAATGCACACTAACTTTGATATCGTCAAACCTCATGTAAAGACGACCATACTTGACCTCCTCCTCATTTAAGTCTGTTTCTGTATAATGCTACCAACCCATTGCCATTGCGTCTCCATGGCAAGATCAACTTCTTTGAAATTGTTTGCTTTTAACCAAAGCAAATGTATATAAATAAATAATTAGAGATATATGTCATAAGGAAGTCTAAAAGAAACTTCGTTCGGTGCTTTGCTTTTATTTTATTTTTATTTTTTGTGTGGGAGGGGGCGGGTAGGGGCACATCGTTCATTGCTTTGCTTATCGATCTTTAAAATTTTTTTGGGTCAAATACATTAAAAGTTCCATTCAATTTAGGTCCGTATGTCGTGTGAAGCCACTAAGATTGATTAATGGTGATGGATTTAAGTAATTTGTATAAAATTATAAATTTAAATTTCATTGCCACCAATGTACTAAAAAAAATTCATGTCCGTGTGATCTATTCATTGATCACAATAATTCCTCTTATTAATTAAACTATGTATATATATATATATATACTAGACACTACAATTTATCTTTATGGTATTTTTTTTAATGTTTAAATGATACATTTTTCCATTAGTCTAGCTGGAGCATCAACCTGTTCACAAAAAATAAAAAAGCTGGAGCATCAACCCGATCATGCAAACAAAATAAACGCGAGAGTTAAATAAACAAAAGTAAATGGACTACGTACATTTTGAAGAGTCGTATTTGTTTAGTTTGAAAAAACTATAACCAAAAAACTCATAACATAAATTGGACATAAAATTTAATTGAAGGATTTATACACAAGTATACTTTACTTCTTCTTTTTTGTGTACGAATCACAACAAACCATCAAATTAAGTATCAAAGAGTTGAAGTAACGATTTTGTTTTGTAAATAAAAAGTATGCATAGTAAACTTATAATCAGAATAAATAAATAAAAAATATAAAATTACACCTTTTGTCATGTTATATATGTTCTGAAGTGGATTCAGAAAATACCTGAAATAAACATGCGACAGTGATTTTTTCCTTGAGCAGCAGCGATCGAGCGTGCTGAGATAAGGGAGTGGGTACCTGCAAAAGGACTACACTTAAGTTAGACTGTGCACAAGTAAGGCGGTGTATATTGAGTAATCTATCGTTACCTGATTAAGGCTACTTAGCCTTGTATTTATAAAGCGTGTATAGAATATTCATACAATCTATATTGAATGCAAGTATTTAGGATTAATATCCTGGTAAAGATTACTTTCCTATTATTATAGGGATGAATCCCTATAATCTAGGAACTATTGATATGAGAACTACTTATCAATCTGAGACAGTCATGGGTCCTATAATATCATAAATAGATGATTAACAGTTATAGATATTTAGGGATATATCTTCTGCATGTATCTAGCAATCTCGATATTATGGCCCAACGTCGCCCAGTGTGCATGGCTCCGAGATCTAGACTGCATTCAAGGCCTTAACTACATCGTCTAAGGCAGAGTCCAGTTATACGTGTGCCAGGTTAGTCCAACTAGACGGGACCTCGGATCACGATCTAGAACAATTGCTCCCAACTTGACACTTGGAAGGATAACTAATTGTCAAGTTTTAACAGGATCATCGGAGCACACGGTTAACACAAGAGTCCGAAAAATTAACATCAGACCCCGGGCGTTTTACTCGAAATGCCGGTGTCTATGATATGTTGTTATCCCACAAATTCATTGCCCCCAAGTATTAATCCTTGGGATCTCCTTAGGTGTTCTATGCGTAAACTCTGAGCATAATCTCTGAAACTGCAGGTAGTAATAGTCTGTGATTCTTTGAGAAACTGTTACTTTGACTTTATTAGGAATTAAATATCCTTTAAAAAGGATCTCAGTTTCGTACTGTTTCCTAACTGCCCACTACTCCCGTGACTAATCAGAAGTTGGGAGCATTAAACATGACTTCCATCACGCAATCAATTCACTTTTTACGGGGCCAATCAGAGTACTTCATTCTCTCTATAAATAAAGAATGTTTGCACTGAAGCTGACATCTCTTTCGTTGTATTCCTTCTATTTTGTAACTCTATCTGAGAATGATCCTTTTTTGAAAGAGTAGTTTCCCCTCTATTTTTTGCACTTATATGAAGAATTTTACCCTCTGTAAGAGTTATTTTCTTAATCTTTTCAAAATTTCTGAAGGTGATTGACTTTCTGCAAGCAAATTTCTTTTTCTACAGAGACCTTTCTTTTTTAGCGTAATGTTGAGTTGTCATGCATTTAAGGAGGCGGAAACCTTTCTCTCCTAGCGTATATAGGGGGTTTTTGACCCAACGTGTTATTAGGATGAAATAAAAAATATGCATAGTAAACTTATAATGAGAATAAATAAATAAATAAATAAAATTACACTTTTTGTCATGTCATATATATATATAAAGCAAAAATTTGTCATGTTAAATGCCATATCTAGACGGATTATTTTAGTTGATTGACGGAATTGAACTTAAGGAAAACATTGATATTATCATATATAGTTAAGGGACGAAAGATAGACAAATAAAACGTAAAGAAATAAATTAAGGAACAAAAAGTGTGATTTTATCCTTGGTGTTTATACAAGTCAAATGAAGTTATGAATTAAAAAAACATTGCTGTATTTCAAAAAAGATAAAAAAAAAGTCTATTTTGAATCATGTAAAACTGTAGGGAGCAAAGTAAAACTAAAAAATAAGTTTAAAGAAAAAATGCAATTATTGTCAAAAATAAAATACTAATATGAGAAGTCAAGGAGCTTATATATAATTAGAGTTGGTAAAACGGGTTCAATCCGTTGAGTTAACCCGTCAACTCGTAATTTTTTTGCAGGTTGAATTTAAGGATTGAACTCATATTCTTTTTTTAACCCGCATAACTCGTGGGTTAAGCGGGGCGGGGGAGAGTTAACCCGTCGGGTTGACTATTTTTTTTAAAAAAAGTGACAAGTGATACTATATAAATGAATATTTAATTTTTGAATATTTAATATTTAATTAGGCTCTTTTAAAAATTATATTTTAAATATGTGATTTGTAATTTTTTACTACTATTGTTTATTATTTTTTAAAAAAATTATAGTATTTTTGGGTTTTTATATATTTTTTTGTTTTTTAGACGGGTTAAGCAAGTTGACCCGCCAATCCGTCTACTTTTTCTCATTTTATCTTTTATGCGAACCAATTTGTCAACTTATGTTAAAACGGGATGAATTGGCTCTTCTAACTCATTTCTTAAAATGGGCCAACCCACTCATCACATATTTTAGCAGGTTGTGGCGGGTTAACTCGTTTTGCCAACTCTATATATAACTTAATTAGCATTGACCAACTCTTTCATGTAATAATGATGATATCAAGGGCATGATCTTTCATTTAGCCACCTATTGCTCTCCTTTTACCACATGCTTGCACCTCTTATATACGGAGGGAAAAAAAAAGCTGAATATGATTCTGATCTTATATTGTAGATGTTAAGAGATGTTCTAAACATAATTTTGTAGATAATTAAGTGGTTATACTTAGTGTGTTCGGGAATGTTTAAATTATTTTCAAAACAGCTTTTTTTTATTGAGAAAAAAACTTTTTTGTGTTAAAATTGAAATGTTTGGGATAAGTGGTTTGAAATGATTATAATCATAGATTATTATTTTGACACAAGTTTTTCTTTTCTTTTCTAAAAGCATCTTTTTGAGCATTGTAATCATAACTAAAATCTAATTAAGTTGAAATTGTGACATTTTTACAAAAGTAACCTTAAAACATTAAATATTATATAATCTAAATAAATCAATTTATATCCCTTTTAATACATTTATTATATAAAAATAATTTTTTATATCATTCATATAAAACATATTATCTTAAAATTATTTTTAGTTAACATATTTAAATATGAAATTGATTTTATCATAATTGATTATAAAAATAATAATTATATATATTATCAATTATTAAAATAACTTTTTTCACAACTAATATAAATACGCCCTTAATCTCTTTGATGATCAAAATTCAAAATGACATACATATTCAAATGGACACATACCCAACTTTCTTAACCCAACAAAAAAATAACAATTAATGATTTTGGTCAAAGTACATGTTAGTTGAAAGAGGTCACACGTTGAAAAAAGTTGATGGTCATGAGTTGAAAAAAAAAAATACAACTTCACAGATTCCACATTTCCATGCATTCCCAATTCGAAGTATCCACCAACATGAGACAAATTGAAAGTTAATTTGGCCGTTTTGCACCACCATATTATATTTCATGCCTCGCTCTTTCCCTTCACTCACCCTATATAAATACTCATTAACTCCAACCAATAAATACCAACCAAATCATACTTTATACTATACAACGCACTACCTTGATTTATTTATTTGCAGCTGAGAAACAAGCACATTACCATGGCTGCAAAGTTTGCACAAAGACTCGTCATACTAGCTATAATTGCTTCAATGTTTGCAGTAAGCATGGCTAACAAGAACTGGTCCTTTGGTTTTAACTACACTGACTGGTGGTCCAGATTTGGGAATCATCATAACAAAACACTACAACAACCCAAGAAGATAGTCGTAGGTGGTTCAGAGCATTGGCACTTTGGCTATAACTACACCGATTGGGCCATAAAAAATGGTCCATTTTACGTTAACGATACTCTAGGTGAGTTTCTTGAGTTCTCTCTTCATTATTTTCATGTCATGCTTAATTGAAGTATACTAATATATCTTCATGAATTTGTGGTGTAGTTTTCAAGTATGATGCTCCAAACGCTACCACTTTCCCACACAGCGTGTACTCGTTTCAAAATTTCCGAAGCTTCTTGAATTGTGATCTTAAGAGGGCTAAGATGCTGGCGAATCCCACACAAGGTGTAGGAGAGGGCTTCCAATTCGTGCTGAAGAGGTGGCAGCCTCACTACTTCGCTTGTGGTGAGCGAAATGGCTTCCATTGCAACAATGGAACCATGAAGTTCGTTGTGATGCCAATGCTTCGTCCCTTCTGGCAGTGGCCATGAGAAAATTGCTGCAACAAGTAGCTAACTCCTGGAAACACAACTGCGGCTTGTTATAGTTTTTGTTTTCTCATATATGTTTGAAGCTTTTAGCAAATGAAGTTATGTCATTTCAGTTTGGTTGATTTTGATCAATTTAATGGTACTTTTCAACAATTTAATGCAATCTGATATATTGTTAACGTTTATAGTGTGAAAAAATATTGTAGGAGTTGCTTGTTTGTATTTTGACATGCTAAACAAATGTAACTTTTCATATATTGAAAAGCTAGTTGTTTTGATGAATGTTTCGCCTAAATCTGTCCTAAATTACTAGGACTTAGCTTTAGCCCATATTAAGTACTAATTAGTCACTAAATATTATAGTTAAAAAATATAATCATTTTTATAATTATGTTTAATGTGAAAGAATAAAATATCATTTCACATTCAATCATAAAATAAACAAATTTTTATCTTTAATAAAAAAATATAAAATAACATTCTTATTTTAATTTATATTCCACACAACAGCTTCAATCACTAACTAAAAAACTACCTCAAAAATAACTTCCACATAAAAAGGAAGATTTTAAACTAAACACAAGGTCAAAACAACTCTCCCTTAACCTCCAAAACATAAGCCAACTTCAAAACTTCAAGAAAAACCTATTTACAAGCCTTCTGTTTCCTTTAAATCCTCCATAATTTAACTTGGTCGCTAGTCTTTGAAGCTCCTTTTCCACATTCTTCTACGTACTATAGGTCGTTGGTGAAAAAACCACCTTAACATACTTACCCAACAGATTAACCAACTTTAACCTTAATGAATCAAGAAGTGATTGTAGATCTCGTAATTCACTTGCATTGTTTAATGGCATAATTGATATACTTCTGTATGAGAATGATGGCAGCATATCCCAGACAAGGCTACCATATGAGGGAAGCGGATATCATTCATGCCCATCAACAAAATAGGACCTAGATCTTTCATAAATTGAAAGAAAGATGTCGTTCATACTAAATTAGGCAGATCAACCTCATGATATGAGCACCACACCTGATCAGGCCTCCCGAAAAGTTGTTTAGTAACCACTGCCCACTGTCCAGTCAATCTCCAATGCCACATGTTTAGTGGATGGCGTCTTGGAGAGCCTCGGCCTGGTCCATTCCGAGGTCATCGATGATCTCCTTCACGAGCTCGTCGAATGCTTCTTGCGAGATCGTACGCGCCGTCGTCTTCGGTGGTCCCATTGCTAAGGGTAATTGTATCTGTATGATTTGGAACTACCACAGTTCGCAGGTCTCACTCTTACTCTCGGGTTAGAAGTTTGCTCTGTATCTGCCTATCTGTTTTTGGCTTCCGATTCAATTTTGAACTTGCACGAGAAGAGAATAAACGACTATTATACAACGTTGGTTGATGGATCATATCATAGGTCATACAAACGACACCTAAACTTTTGCCGTACAAAACGACATCATACCAATGATCGTTTTATGGTACGTGAAAATGTACTACAGTTGCCATTTAGTATTTGATATATTTCTTTTCTGAGAAGTATGCACCCAAAAATAATATTGAAAAATATTTGTGTTTTGAAGGGGATTCAGAGGGTACTTAAGATATGCATGTATGTAATGATTTTCTCCTTTGGTAGTGACGATTGAGCGTATTGAGATAGGGGGTGAGCACCTACCTGCAAAGAGACTTCAACACTCAAGTCAAGTTGTGCTCAAGTAAAGAGGAGTATATTGGGTAATTTACTAATACCTGATTAGGGTTAGTTAACCTTATATTTATAGAGCGTGCACAGAATTCTTATGTAATCTGTATTGAATGCAGATATTTAAGATTAAAATCCTGATAGGAATTACTTTCTTTCTATTATTAGGATAAATTCTTATAAGTTAAGAACTCTAAATATAAGAGCTACTTATCAATCTGAGATAGTTATGGATCTTATAATATCATAAGTAGATGATTAGAAATTACAAATATTTAGGGGTATATCCTTGCACATATCTAGCGATCTTGATATTATGGCTCAATGTCACTCAATGTATATAACTATGAGGCCCTGACTATCTTCAAAACCTGCCAGGGAGGAGTCCGCATACACGTGTACCGGGTTGATTCATTTAGACGGGATCCTGGATCACGGTCCAGAATAGTTGCCCCCAGCTTGGCGTTTGGAAGGATAGCAAAATGTCAAGTTTTAACAGGATCATCCGGGCACACGATTATCACAAAAGTCCAAAAAATTAACACCAGACGCCATATTTTTCACGTGTAATCCATAATATATCGTTACATCTCATAGATTCTCTGCCCCCAAGCATTAATTCTCAGAATTTCCTTAGACGCTCTCTACGTGAACTCTGAGTATAATCTCTAAAATTGTAGGTAGTAACAGTCTGCTATTCTCTGGGAAGTTGTTGCTTTGACTTTATTGGGAATTAAATATCCTTTAAAGAGGATCTCAGTTTAATACTATTTTCCAACTACCTGATACTCTGTAACAAATCAGAGACTGGAAGTATTAAATGTGGCTATCATGCGATCAGATTGATTGCCTTTTACAGGGTCAATAAGAGCGCCTCATTTTCTATATAAATAGAAAATGTTTGCAGTGGAGTGGCCATCCTTTTCTTTTCACTTTGTAACTCAATGTGAGAATGCTCCTTCCTGAAAGAGTAGTTTTTCCTTCATCCTTTGCACTTAGATTGAGGGTTTTGCCCACTGTAAGGGTTATTCTCTTAACCCTTTCGAAATTCTTGAAGGTGATTGATCCTCTGCAAGCAGCTTCCTTTCTTCAAAGGAGCTTTTCTTTCTTGGTGTAGAGTGAAGTAGCCATGAATTTAGGGAGACGGGAGCCTTTCTATCCTAGCATATATGGGGACGTCTGACCCAACGTGTTATTAGGATAAAATGATGCTTCCGTCAACCAATGCATGGGGATACTAAGGAGCATACTATTCCCTCCTCCACCTTTTTCTTAGGTAATTTGGAGGCACCTGGCTGGTCTTCTTCATAGTGCAATTGGATATGCAAGAATGTCAGCTCGAAGGAAAGGAAAACCCTCTGGGAGTAACTTGGGGTGGTCTGCTTTCTTCGACTTGCTCTACGAAGAGATGACCGTGGTTGGCCTCTATTTTTATTATGAATGAGGCAAGGAAAAAGAAATAGAGTGGCTTCAGTCTGTTCTGGTGAAGAGAGTGGAGAAATTGTGGATGTGACTGCGAATATGATAGCGTGGCAAGATGCTTTGGTCATGACATCCCGTCCTTAAGCTCTCTTACGGACACTATTTTCACTTTCCTTTTAATGTATTTTTCTTTCCCCTTCCGTGGGGGTTAACGATGTATGGAATAAGGTTATCAATAAAATTTTTACTGATGTTTCCTTTTTCTTCCTTCCTCTTTATTTTACTTTTCTACTCTTCGCCTCATGTTGTCCGGGGTAAGTCCAATGCTTATTCTGGAATCACATTACTTTCCCCGGCTTAGTGCTCATTTTGAATAAGTAGCAAGCTCTCTAATCTAGGATTCAAATAATTTACCACTTATAAGACGTTGGCGGGGTCTCACTCTGTTCCTTTAACAGTCGTGGTCCAAATCAATAACTCTTCGTCAAGCAAGTATCACGGCTAAAGCCGGGGTTCATGAAAATAATTCGAACTTAAACTTCAGAAGTTTAGTGACGTTTGAGTTGTTGTACCACTGTCTTTTCAACTGCCTTAATAGCTGTATGGGCCACATGGCACATTTTCGCTAGAGGGATGTGCATAGTGCTTCGCGCACCATGATTAGCATTCTTTTGAAAACTGAGTTATAAGGACAACAATGCCCCCTAACCGCTTAGCCTTTATAAATAGGGGTTCAGGGGCTTACTGTCTCCACTTTACTATTCCTAAATGACTTCCAGATAACTCTGCATAGTAACAAAGTGGGAGCCCTAGAGGATCTTCAATCACTTTCATCTTCAACAACTCTGATCTTTTCTCATACGGTATTTTCCCTTCTTTTTCTTCCACTAAATTACAGAGTAGCTACGTGTTCTTCATAGGAGTACATTTCTAATTTTCCATTTCATAGAGTAGATTTAGGATTTTCAATCCTCTTCACATGGTCTTATCCTCTTGAAACACCCTTTCTGCCATTGTAAACATGCTAGAAGTGTCTCTTTTGAAGTTTCAAACTTTGGGAGGAGAAGAGGTCGGCATGTGGGTGTGGACTGTTCCATTCACCCTTCACCGTGTTTGAATCTTTAATTTAATTGATTCTGACATTTATTTATTGGCCTCTTTGGGTGTTCTCAAGATCTTCATGGCCAGAGGTAGAAGGGGAGCCAGAGCCCAAGAACCTGTTGCTAAAGCTCATGAACCAAACGTGGTCCGGGGCTAGTATATCTGTGGGTAGGGGACGATGTCTGGGAGCGTACATCAGAACTTTCTTATGAAAATGAGCTCATACAATTAGTACAGTTTCTGGAGTTAACAGAAGGGAGAATCTGCAATAGAGAATTCCAGGTTCTATGCACGGAATGGAACGAGCGAGTTTGCCTATCTCGGGAGACGAGTTCACATTTCATATTCCTTTACAAGCCCCTTTTTCATCAAATTGGGGCTTCGGTTGCCCTTTAATGAATTCTAAATTGTCGTACTCCAAGCTCTGTGAGCAGCCCCTACCCAGATTCATCCTAATGGCTAGGGTTACATCATTGCTTTCAAAAGATTTTTCTAGATCATGGGCCTGCGGTATTCAACGAACACCTTCTTTTATTTTTATACCCGAATAAATCCCCAAGGGTCAGTAAAACAAAAAGGTTGGCTCACTATTCGGTCAAGATCCGGCCGCAAATCCTTTAATGTTTTTCAAGATAGTTTCAAGGGATTTAAGACTAGGTTCTTCAAACTGATGGCAGCAGAGGGGTTTCACCCCTTTTTTCCTGAAAGACGATGGGGAGCCCAAGTTCCCTTTATATTGGACTAAGGATGCCTGGTGTTTCCCCGCTATGTTGCTTGAAAAAGAAGAGAAAAATCTTACTCCGGACGAGGTCAATTGTGTCAAATTTATAACCCAATATTATGAAAAATATGGGTTTATCAAAATCAAAGACGTCCTTGATACCCCTAGTGATGATCTTCTCTTTGTTTTATTAGGTAGGAATTAGGATATTATAACTCGTAGTTTATTCCATACTCTTTGCACTTTGAATTTCACTACTTCGCAATTTTGCTTATCTCATTTCAGTGAGTAACATGGTGTCAGAACCTTCCCTCATAGCTCTGCAAGCCTCGAAGTCGAGGAGGAAAGGATCAGGGTCTTCTAGTGCCCCTACTGCCACTATCCTGGCATCCGCAAACTGGTGTATTGTTATTGAGGAGACCCCGGAGGAACCAAACTCCTTATCACACAACCTTCAATGAAGGAAAAGGAGAGCTGTCGAGAGCTCTGCTGACCAGGGTGGGGAAAGAGCTTTGGATAGCGGTAATCAAGAGAAGACGGACCCCTTGCCCATCATCCTGGGGTAGTCTGATGTCGGGCCGTTCATAGATGGGCGGTAGCTGAGCGATGAGATGATGGGACATGTTTCAGAACGAAATATGGCCCAAACCCTGGCCAAGCTTCAAACAACTGCACTTCAAATCACCGTCGAGGTCTGCTATCTTGAAAAATCCATCGAGGTGACCATTAGGAGGATGACAGAGGAAAACAAAAATGAAAATAAAGAGGCCGCCCAGAAGTTGACCGCGGCTCTTAAGCTGAATGAAGGCGCCCAATCCCGGATTACTGAGCTGGAGGTGGCATTGGCTTCCTCCGACCTAGCCAAGAAGGCGCTTGAAGCTAAGGGTCTTCATGTCGATAATACCATCAGCACCCTCCAGGCTCGGACAACTCAGCTAGAGAAGGATATGGAAGAGTTGGACACCATTTCAGGGAACATTAGCGGGGAACAGTTTCTGAATGTTGTGGCCTAGATTCAGCATTTCAATCCTAACGTTACTCTTACCTTAGAGGAGCTTAACTCAGAAAAGTCTGCCATGATGGTTAACTTGTTTGGGCACGAGAGCTTGCCCAAGTTGATTCCGTTGCCATCTCAAATGCAAATCTAGTTCCAAGTAGAGGAGTTGACACTTAGGTCTTTTTTCTCTTTCTTCTTCTCTGCCCCCTGTGTGGGTTCATTTGTTTTTTTGTAAGAACAATTGCCCCACATCTGGGTTTTTTTTAATTTTAAACTAGAAACTTTACTTTCTGTACATGTTTTTCCTTGCGAATTTAATTTATTTCCATGGTCCGTTTTGAGTCCAACACCTAAGATGGAATGCAGCAATTCCCTTATGTGGACTTAGGAGACAGTTTTCTTATATCGAGGTGATCATGGTTTAGGATCCCACACCCATATAACGAGTGTATGGCATTCCACTTGACTTACATAAAAATTACGCCTTAGTCTATAGTTCGGCGCTTATTATAATCAAGCGTTTTAGAATTTGAGACTTAGGCAAATATAACACCTTAATCCATAAACCAAAGTTCATAATAAGGAACGTCTGGTATGTTAAGATTTAGGAAAATATAACACCTTAATTCATAAACCAAAGTTCATAATAAGGAATGTCTGCCATGTTAAGATTTAGGTAAATATAACACCTTGCTTAGGGCGTTTAGAATCCCTTTTGGCTTAGGTATAATTTAAAACCTTAGTCTGAGGTCCTGTGTTCATCTTTTTGAACATATGGTATTCCGATCTTAGGTATAATTTAAAACCTTGGTCTGAGGCCTTATGCTCATCTCATCGAACATATGACATTCCAGTCTTAGGCATAATTTAAAACATTACCCAGGGTCCCATTAGGGTCTCATCTGGCTTAGGTATCATTGAGGACCACTGATATTAATTCTGTAATGTCTTTTGACTGTGTGACCGCTTGATAGTTACTACCAAGTGTCGAGGATGGGTATTGACCATTCCCCATGACTTGGGCTTGTTGACATGTCTCATAATGAACAAAATCCGCATAACTTTGTTTTTATTGA
Source organism: Ormosia semicastrata (assembly GCA_029884595.1). NCBI lineage: Eukaryota > Viridiplantae > Streptophyta > Magnoliopsida > Fabales > Fabaceae > Ormosia > Ormosia semicastrata. The sequence continues at coordinate 45,728,296 of JAQQTO010000053.1, read as the reverse complement.
TGATTCTTGGGGGACCAAAGTCCGTACAAAGTGTAGGATTCAAAATGAAGGACAAATTAAACTTTAGTTTTACTAACAGACTAGGCCGTCAAGGACGTCTAGCTATAGTATCTTCTGAGTTTATCCCAATTCCAATAATTCTTGATTTGGGTACCTGTCAGAGTCTCTAATGTATAGGCTCCTTTTCCAATGCTGATAACAATAAGGTAGGGACCCTCCCAGTTAAGGGCTAATTTTCCTTGAGAAGCATTTTTCCCTTCGATATATGCTCTTCTGAGCACTAAATTGCCTGGTTGGAACCTTCTAGGGACTATTTTCTGGTTGTATCTGGCTGTTGTTCTTTGTTTGAGATCAACATCGCGTATGTGGGCCACGCATCTCCTTCCTTCGATCAAATATAAGTTTACCCTAATCAGATTGGGGTTGTTATCCTCTGAGAATTGCTATTTGTGCAGACTTGACTTGCCTATCTCTACCGAAATCATGGTCTCACACCCATAGGTAAGTTTAAAGGGAGTCTCACCCATAGTGGAATGGGGTTTGGTTCGGTAAGCATAGAAAACATGGTCAAGCTGCTCAGCCCAATTCCCATTGGCATCATCCAATCTCCTTTTAATTTCTCACACGATAATTTTGTTAGCTGCCTGGACCTGTTCATTAGTTATAGGGTTCTCCACGGAGCTACAGTGGTGTTTAATTTTTAAGCCTGCTAAAAGCTCTTCGAAACCCTTATTCTTAAACTGGGTTCCGTTGTCCGTTACAATGGATTCTAGAATTCCAAACCTGGTAATAATGTGGTACCAAGTAAACTTCTAGATCCGTGATGAAGTGATCATGGCCAAGGATTCTGCCTCAATCCACTTTGTAAAATAATCCCCTACAACCACCAAGTACTTGAACTGTCCTGGAGCCTGATGAAATGGGCCCAGGATGTCCATGCCTCATCTATAGAAATGTCAAGGTACCGACATTGTAGACAACTCTTCAGAGGGAGCCTAGTAATAGTCCGAGTGACATTGACACTTATCGCAAATTCGGATATGCGTATGGGAATCAGCTTCCATCGTTGGCCAATAATATCCTGCCCTGAGCGCTTTTGAAGCCAAGGCCTTGCCTCCTAAATGATGTCCACAGCTTCATTTATGAATCTCAACAAGGATATATTTGGCTTCTTTCAGAGTGAGGCATTTAAGGAGGGGTGAAGAGAAACCACAACGGAATAATCGTGCACCATAGACGGTGTACCTTATAGCTGTCTTGACTAACTTAGAGGCTTCTTTAGGATTAGAAGACATAATCTCGGACTACAAGTACTCCATGATTGGGGTGATCCAGGATATATTCTCCTCGTGTACTTGAAACACGGCATAATCTGCGATGGAAGGCTGGGAGAGGGTTTATTGAATTACTGACCAGTTATTTCCGGGGCCTTTAATGCTGGCTAGCTTGGACAAAAGGTCTGCCCTGGAATTCTGTTCTCTTGGAATGTGTTCAATCTTTGTTTCTTCAAAGTTCTTAAGGAGCTCTTGCACTTTGACTAAGTATTTCTGCAGGAAGGTTCCTTAACTTGATATTCACCCCAAATCTGGGAGGTTACAAGTTGGGAATCACTATAGAGTATGATCCCGATTGCCCCTATGTCTTTTACCATTATCATCCTAGCAATACACGCCTCATATTTAGCCTAGTTGTTCGTGGTTAAAAATTTGAACTTCATGGAATGCTCCAATGTTAGTCCCTCTGAGTTTTCCAAGATTACCCCGGTGCCATTCTCTTTGGGGTTGGAGGATCCATCAACAAAAATGGTCCAAGAGATTCTCATTTGGTTGTCGGGGTCCGATGTGAGTTCTGCTACAAAATCAGACAACACTTGGGCTTTTATTGCTAGCCATGGTTAATAAATGATCCCAAACTCAAAGAGCTCAATTGACCAGGTAATAATCCTTCTAGCTAAATCTGGGTTTTGTAATACCTGGCGGATGGGTTGATCTGTTCTTACCACCACTGGGTGGCACTGAAAGCATTGCCGTAATCTTCTAGCCGTGATGACCAGTGCAAAAGCAACCTTCTCAACTTTCTGGTAATAGAGTTCAGGTCCTTGTGAAACCTTGCTCACAAAGCAAACTAGTTTCTGCCCTTCATTTATTTCCCGAATTAACACAGAGCTCACTGCTTCTTTATGAACCAAGAGGCATAAGTAGAGTGTCTCACTGGGCTCTGGTCTTGTCAGTATAGGAGGGGAGGAGAGCAAATTCTTTAAAGATAAAAGGGCATCCTCATATTCCTGGATCCATTTGAAACTTTTCCCTTTCTTTAGTAACTTAAAAAGGGGAATAGATTTGTAGGCTGCTTTGGCAAGGAATCTCGTGAGGGCTACGATGCAGCCTGTAAGCTGTTGAACCTCCTTAACGCTTTGAGGACTTCTCATGTCAAGGACCGCCTGGCATTTTTCAAGATTAACTTCAATCCCGTGGTGGGTTAACATAAAACCCAGGAATTTCCCAGCTTGGACCCCAAAGGCACACTTCTCGAGGTTTAGCCTTATGTTATACTTCTTGACCTAGGTAAATACTTCTTCAATGTCTGTCGCATGTGATCCACTTTGTGGAGTTTTCACTATCATGTCGTTTATATACACCTCTAGCATCTTCCCCACTTGGTCTTCAAAGACTCTGTTCATCATCCTCTGATAAGTGGCTCCTACATTTTTCAGGTCGAAGGACATGACCCTATAGCAGTAGCTTGCCCTGTCAGTGATGAAGGCGGTTTTATCCTCATCTATGGGATATATAGGATTTAGTTGTACCCTAAATACGCATCCATGAACGACAACCATTTGAAACATGAGGAACTATCCACTAACTTATCCACGTTGGGGAATGGGTAAAGGTCCTTAGAACAGGCCTTATTCAAATCTGTATAGTCTATACACATCCTCCACTTCCCATTGGATTTCTTGACCAAGACTATGTTGGACAACCATGTGGTATAAGAGATTTTCCTAATGAAGTTGCCACTTAGTAACTCCTTAACCTGCTCCTTAATGACCTATTGCCTTTCTAGGCTGACTTTTCTCGACTTCACACCTTCTTGGATGGATAAGCAGTGACAGATGAAACTAGGGTCGAGCCTCAGCATGTCAGAGGATGTCCAAGCTAAAAAGTCTTTATTCTTTAGCAGGAGTTCTATCAATTGCTATTTTTCTTTATCTTTCAAATGTGCTCCAATCTTAGTGACTTAATCTGGCTTGACTCCAAATTGGAGAGGTTGCAGCTCACCCTATGGCTGAGGCCTAGTACCACGGATCTCTTCTCGAACATCTAGTTCAGTCATAAGTATATTGACCTGATCCAGGACTGGGCCAAGGGTGGCGAATTTTCTTTTTCTGGGAACTCTACAAACCTTCAAGCTCTCGTTATAACATTTCCTAGTGGCTATTTGATCTCCTTTGAATATAACGACCTCGCTGTTCTTTCAAGAATTTCATAAAGAGGTCAGTAGTGGAGACGACGACACCAAGAGCATTTAGAGAGGGACGACCTAAGATAATGTTGTATGCCAAAGGGTAGTCTAAGACCAGAAACTTCACTTTGACCATCTTCAAGAGTTTGGATGATCCCATAGTCAGGCGTTTGGTCGTAGCTTACCGAGGTGATCTTTTCATCTGTAAAACCTATCAGTTCCCCATCGTGAGGATTCAAATTTGATGGTGGTAGTTCTAACTTCTAATAGAGATCTAGGAACATGATATCTACTGAGCTCCCTTGATCCATGAAAATTCAGCAAACTTCAGCATTTGATATTATTCCTGAGATGACGAGTGGGTCATCATCTTCCAAGATAATTTCACCGTAGTCCTCGTCTGAAAAAAGTGATGGGGGCACTTTTGTGTTAGCAATCTGTATTCTGGGTTGGGAATGGGACACACTGAACACTGTCATGCTCAAGGCTTTCTTCCGGGCTCCATTTGATGATCCTCCACCAGCGAAGCCACCACAATGGTATTAATCGTTCTATTTAGCTCAGAGCGTCTGTCACCATTATCATCGGCTGGGGCGTCCCTGTTCCTATCCTGCCAGTCGTTGTTATCTTGGCATGGTGGAGTCTGGGATCTTCTTCTGGAACTACGAGTCCTTCTTCTATGGTGGGGGGATGGGCTTCTTCGCGGGCTACACTTATCATCTCTGCGCTTGCCACGATGTTCTTCGTTTTAGACCCGGAGGATATATTGTTGTAGTTGTCCTGCCTTGATTAAAAATTCGATGGCATCACGAAGTTGATAGCAGTCTTTAGTATCATGCCCATAACCCTTATGTCATGTGCAGTGCTTAGAATGGTTCTTCTACTTTCCTTTCCTGATGGGAAGTGGTCTCCGTATATTCTGAAATTTAGTGCACATTACTTCCCTCAGGATTGTTTCTCGTGGGGCATTCAGTGGAGTATAAATGGAGTATCCAACTCGAGGTGGACTATCTTTGGAAGATCGGGGCTGTGAAGAATTACAGTTGGGCTTCTAGAGAGAGGATTCACCTTTATCCCACCTCTTCTGGTCCACGGTAGCTTCCTTTAGGTCCACATACTTCTGGGATCATATCTGGAACTCTCTTCGGTTCTCCGATTTCTTTTTGACCAGAGAAGCAAAGAACTCAGAACCAACCCGAATACCACTTTTGGCATAGTGGAGGGCTATTCTGTTGTCAAAGTTTTTCACGTTAGTGCAAGCCATCATGAAACGCCTTACATAATCATGGAGTGGCTCATCCTTCCCTTGGCAGAGTTTTGCTAAGGATTTAATAGAATTAGGTTATTCCTTGCTGGTGGTGTATTGGTGAAAGAAACGTTGTTTAAGATCCGGCCAGTTGACCACAGACTTCCGTGGCAAGCTCGAAAACCATTTAAGGGCTCCCTTCTTCAGGGAGAGAGGAAAAGCACGACACAATAACTCTATGGATCCTCCATAAAAATAGAAAGATTACTCATAAGCATTGATGTGCTCTTGGGGATCTGTGATTCCGTCATAAATCTCCAAGTTTGCTGGGAATTTAAAATTTCTAGGAACACAATATTCCATTAATTGATCAGAAAAAGGGTGTTCCTCAAATCCGCGGTGCAGATTGTCATTCCGGATATTAGCCACGGAAGCGTTGGGATGTGCCCTCCTCTGATTGTTTCTCGCGCTAATATTGCCATCATCACGGTTAGGTCTGTGTCGGTTTTCATACATGACTTATTGTATGCCTTCCAACCTCTGATATTGCTCGTTCAGCATAATCATATGCTGTTGAAACATGTCTTGAAACAAGTGTTGAGATGCCATGGACCGATTTGTGCATTGAGAGCGGAATACACGATCACATGTTTCACTATTAGGCATTCCCAAATGCTGGTGAACTGGAATTCTGCGCTATTAGGCATCAGAGTTGCCTTCTTGTGCTGGGATTCCAAGCCTATCTCTCACATGAATCCTTCGTGGTGGGTTTGGGCTTTCATCAAAAACTAAAGTGGCATGCCCATCGCGTTGGTTCTCTGTATTGAGTGCCTGGTTTCTCACAGCAGAGGTCTCAGCAGTGGGCGGAGGGGCAAGAAGAAGAGGGAGTTGAGTGACCTGATCCTGTCTTTGGATGATTGAGGCCTGCCCAGCGCCTCTCCTAGAATTCTACCTCGTGTTTACCATGATTGGAGTGGGAGTATAAGTTTATCTTTCCCACAGACGACGCCAATGTTCTGAAGTAGATTCAGAGGGTACCTGAGATAGCCACATATGTAATGGTTTCCTCCTTTGGCAGCAACGATCAAGCGTGTTGAGACAGGAGGTGGGTACTTGCAAAGGAACTCCAACGCTCAAGTCAGGATGTGCTCAAGTAAAGAGGAGTATATTGAGTAATTTACTGATACCTGATTAGGGTTACTTAGCCTTGTATTTATAGAGCGTGCACAAAATCCTTATATAATCTGTATTGAATGTAGGTATTTATGATTAAGATCTTGATAGGAATTACTTTCCTTCTATTATTGGGATAAATTCCTATAAGTTAGGAACTCTCTATATAAGAGTGCTACTTATCAATATGAGACAGTTATGGATCCTATAATATCGTAAGTAGATGATTGACAATTACAGATATTTAGAGGTATCCTTACACATATCTAGCGATCTTGATATTATGGCCCAATGTCACTCAATGTATATAGCTATAAGGCCCTGATTATCTTCAAGGCCTGTTAGGGAGGAGTCCGCGTACACGTGTACCGGGTTGATTCATCTAGACGGGATCCTAGATCACAGTCCAGAACAATTTGATTTAAATTTGGAAAAGGATTAAAACTTAAATAAAATTCTTTACATATTTGTGGTACTATTCTCTAATAAAAACATTATATATATATTTATTTATTTACAGTTCATTAATGAAATTTTTAAAAAAGATGATGAGGTAATTAAAATAGAATATGTGTTATATTTTTATTTAAAAAACAACACTATAAGAATCTAAATAACTTTATCTAAGTTTTGTCCTTTGAAAAATATTACATGGCTAAATTTTTTGTTAAATTTTTTGCAATAATACCAACATAGGTTTGGGCACATTGTGTCGCAACATCCCTCTTGGTATAGCACCATGTGGAGTATTTCAATTGAATGCAAAATAAAAAGAGTCTCTACCAATCAATTTATTCATTGAAAAATTGGACAGTACGATCAGATACCCAAAAAGTGGTGGATAGAGAAAGTATTAAGATCCTACGTTGTTCGTTTGAAAAATGGTAACTTATTTAATCTAATATATTGTATCTGCTAAATGAATTAAATTAGTATTTTATTATTTACAGCAAAGATTTTTATTATTTTTACTTTTACATGCCATATTATGTCATGCATATTATAAATGGTAATCAATGACTATGATAAAAAATGAGTGACTAAATAGTTATTATTATGTGGAATAAATTTAAACCCTCAATATATATATTGAATGTGATAGCGATGCATTAGAATTTTAATTTTCAAGAAAATGTTTTAGAAAATAAAAAGGTCGAACAAAACTTTATTTCAAGAAATTATATTTTTCTTTAAAAAGTGATTTTGAAATGATTTTATAAAAGATTTTCATAAAAAATTAATTTACCATAATCTCAAAGTTTGGGATATGTGAATTTATTCAAATTATTTATTATTATTTTCAAAGAAAATATTTTTATTTATTTTATTGTAAAAATCAGATCAAGCAAACACTTTTAGCTAAATCTAATACTAATAGCCTTAAAAATATTGAAAAGAGTTAATTGATCGTCACTTGGATCTTTTCTCAATTTTTTCATTGTCGGCCAAATTTTAAAAGTTGATGTTTTATAGTATAAAATGAAAGATGACACACATATTAAAGTTAATTAAAATTATTATTTATAATAAAATTTTATTGAAGATCATCTACAGCTTCACGAGCATTTTTGACAAAACTTACGAGATTGTCCTCACCTCGTGAAGTAAAACATTTTATTGTCACTTTAGTGAATTATAGTTATCTCGTCGTTGGGTCAGAATTCATAATATTTTTACGAATGAGACAACACAAAGAAAAAAAGAGAAAAGATTCTTATTGAAAATCAACAAAGGCCCTGCCAACACTTTTAGCAAAACCTAACAGATTCTCTTCATCTCTACAAAGCTAATAAGTTCATCGTCATTTAGGCTAATTTTGGATATTCTATATTAAAAAATCTTACTTCCTCAATAATAAAACAAATAATAATAAAAATATAGGATTATACCTACCTGAATTAACATAGAAAATTTATTTAAAAAAAAGAAAAGATGCAATATGCCATCTTAATGATTAATGAAAGTTACAGCATCTACTCACAATATTTTACACTAATCATTTTTTTATTCCTTTTTAATCATTTACATGAGTATTTTATTTTATTCTACTTTGATCTTACTAAAGAATGTGGTTTCTCTTACTTTCCTTAATTTTGTATTCAAATCAATGTTTTAAAAATCGAATTAGAGATTGAATCGATAAAGTCTTCTGGTCATAGTTTGAGTGGTTCAACTGGTTGGTTAAATCGTGATTGAACTATGGTTGACTTGAAAAATGCTCAAACCGGATACATGGTGAGTTTATGGTCCAATCGGTTCAACCAGCCGGTTCGATTCAGTTTTTAAAACATTGATTCAAACACCTAAACATTAACAAGCATATCCATTGGATTCTAATATGTCTCATACTTCTTAGCTACTTGAGGTAGAGGTGGGTATACCGGCTAGCCCAGTCCGCAATGAGCCAAAGTTAAGTGAACTAGATCGGGTTGGACCGCATCTTAAATGGGCCAACAATGTCAGCTCACGTATGCACTACTTAAGCCTATGGGATGGCTCGTGGCCCACAATATATATCTACATATATTTGCTTTTTAAATGGTTAAAAAGGAAAAACAACATCCCATTTTATTATTTTACTTTTTTTTTGGCCATTATGTAAGTAACATCAAGTTTGGCAACATGTTAGGCGATTAATATCTTAATATGTTGGACCAGTAAAATCTAGTAGCCTGTTACTTATCAAAGGCAAACTGCCTTTAAAAAAAAAAAAATAAGCTGGTTCGCAGTCCATAAACTCGTTTAACACGAAGTTTAAACGGCCTAAACCTATAATAGGCATACATATTACTTGGTCCTAATCCACACAGACTGCGGGTTACATGAGCCGGTCCACGGATCGTGGCCCACATATCCATCTTTAACTGGAGGTGAGAACCAAGAGAATGCTCAACCTGTTGTCGGAGGTGGAGAAGACCAGGGGAACCATGAAAGGGCTACAATACAGCCAGAAAATCTTTTAACATCCTTGAGACTTGTTGAAGTTTGCATCTCTAGTATGGCATGATATTTATCCATATTTGCCTCAATTACCTAGCTTGTAAGCATAAATCTCAAAAACTTGAAACCGAATGCACATTTCTCAAGATTTAACCTCATATTATGCTTTCTCAGATGTTTAAAAACTTTGTCAAGGTTAGAACAATGGTCTTTTGATTTATATGTTTTCCACCATATCATCCACACAAGCCTCTATCACCTTCCCAATTTAATAATGGAACACCTTGTCGATCAACCTTTCAGTAAGTTGCCTTTGCATTTCTAAGTCAGAACGACATAATCTTGTTGCAATAATTTGCTCCCTTTGTTATGAATGTCATTTTTTCCTCATTGTTGGGGTACATTCTAATCTGGTTATATCCTGAGTAGGCATGTGTAAAACTTAGGTAATGATAACCCAAGGCTCTGTCTACTAGCTTATTAATGTTAGGCAAATGGTATAAGTCTTTCGATGTGCCTTGTTGAGATTAGTGAAATGTACACATTCTTCACTTTCCATTCGCTTTTTTGACCATGACAATATCTGAAAGCAACATGGTTTATTCTACTTCCCTAATAAACCCTGCATCAGACAACTGTTGAATTTCCTCTGCAACAACCTTTCTTTTCTCATCTTTGTGTCTATCCTCCTAATAATTCTCTTTATACTTAATAAAGAAAGTATTAAATGAGAAAGTAAATGCATTCAACACCTTTTGGATATAAAAATTATTCAATGCTTTCTTTAAGTACTAATTAGAATGATTATTAAGAATATTAATTAGGAGGATTTAAAATTATTCTTTACATTTTTTATTTCCCAGCAGGTGCCCTCCTAAGTTATTCTAATCGTTGGGGTACATTCTAATTTGGTTGTATCCTAAGAAGGCATGTGTAAAACTTAGGTAATGATAACCCAAGGCTCTGTCTACTAGCTTATTGATGCTAGGCAAAGGGTATAAATCTTTTCGACATGCCTTTGTTGAGATTAGTGAAATCCACACATTCTCCATTTTCCACTTGCTTTTCTAACCATGACAAAATTTGGAAGCGACATGGTTTATTCTACTTCCCTAATAAACCCTACATCAGACAGCAGTTGAATTTCCTCTGCAATCACCTTTCTTTTCTTATCTCTGAGTCTCTGCTCTTCTAGACAATCAGCTTTGGTTTTGGGTCTAAAGGAAATTTATGAAACTTGAAGGTTGAATGGATTCTTGGTATGTCAGATGGGACCCATATGAAGAGATTTGTGTTGCTCTACAACAACCTAGTTAATTTCTTTAATAAGTAAACCTTTTTCAATCTAAGTTACTTGTTCAAACTTGGAGCCTAGCAGTATCTTAATCAATTAGCCTTCAGGCTAGGGTCTAGTTTCTTTAAATTCATCATTTCGGCCAAGCTCAGCCATATGAACTTATCAATACTTAGGGACTTCTCACAGCCTACCCCATCTTAACCTCACTTGTTCCACCTTATCTACCGATTCCCTTGGTTTGAGAGAATCATGGTAACACTGGTGAGCTTTCACTTGACCTACGTGTACCACACCATTCTAATCTTTTGACATAAGTGATTTCATTATAAAGTGTGGGGTGGATACCATTGCCCCCAACTTGTTGAGGGATGGTTGTTTGAGAATCGCATTGTATGGCACTTGGTAGTCAATCACCAAGTACTTCATTAGGATGGACTTACACTTACAAACAAAATCTAGAGCATATTCCCCTAACAAGTTGGGGGGATATATAAAGATATATCCCCTTATTGCTACCTGTTCTCTTAAGAAATTGACCAAATTTCCTTAAAAAGGTTTAATTCAAACTCTAGTATCCTAAGTTACTGAAATGCTCTCAAGTATAGAACATTTGCTAAACTCCCTTAACCAATACCCTTTTGATTATGAAATTTACCACTGCTATTGGAATTACCATCGAGTCATTGTGGTTTTGGTTAAGTCCCTAAAAATCCTCTTGTGAAAAGGTGATGGAGGGGACCTCTCGCCCTTGATTATGTGGTAGAGGGACCTCCTTTCCTACCGTCATTACTGCCTTAACCATTCGTAAATTCTTTTTTTAAGTAGATGTCAACTTTCCACCTCTTACAAATTATTCTAAAATGCTATTGATTATACCCCCAATTTGCTCCTGACCTTTCAGCCTTTGGCCTTCAATTGAAAGTTAAGTATTTGGTCTTCTGCTTTCCAAGGTTAGAACCCCTCTTGGGTTTCCCTAGTCAACCCAATCATAGTTTCTGTCACTACCTTTAGCTAGGTAATAGTTTAAATAATCTTTCTTAGCCAGGTCCTCAATCACATCCTTCAAGGTGATGGTATTCGCACCACTTCCTTCCGTCAAGGTTTGAGATTTGATATGACGGGACTGGTAGGGGGAACTTCACCAAGAAAGTGTTGTAGATATATCTCGCAAGATTTCCTCCTTCCGTGCTACGAGTGGCGTGTAATGGTGGAAATGAGGAACTCTTTCTTGGAAACATGGTTGGTTCTCTAGGTTTTGACACCCCCTAGATCTCCTTCCCTTTGATGCTCCTATTGCTCTGCTCATTCCTTGGACCTCGATACGATCTTGGGTGAGCGATCCCTCAATTGAGATGTCGAGATTCGATTGTTCTGCCAATCGCTTTGCCAGAGCTGCTTCTTCCATGTTGATGTACCCCCACGAACCTAGCCTAGAGATCCTCCAGGTCAGCTGGAGGCTGCTTAGCCAATGAATCAACAAATGGGTTGGGCAGATACACGCAATGATTGCGTGGAGTGCTACTGTCAAGCTTAATCCTCTTATCTTGATTGCCACCTTGTTAAATCAAGTCATAGGCTTCCAAAAAGATTCCTGTGGCCCTTGTTTCAAATTGATTAGGCTTGCTATGTGATTCTCTAGTGTGCGGGGCTTGTGGAAAATTGGGTGAGGAAATTGTTGGCGAGCTTGGCAGCTTGGCAAAGTCATTAATTGACCTGGGGGCGAGGAAAACCACTACAAAGCCATTTGCTTAAGCATGCCTGAGAAGGCCCAACGACGAATAAGATCCAATTCCTTGGCCAACAACATTATGGAGTTAAATAGATCCAAAAGCTCTTGGGCTTTAATTGACTCGTTGTACATTTCCATGACAATAGTGTGTTGGAAGTTCGAGGGAAGTGGCACCTACATTATAAAGTCAAAGAACAAAAATGCAGGGTTATACCGGTTAGGATTGGGGTGACGTGGTTGGGTGGGGTTTATTGTTTATGATATTTCTGATTGGGTGATGAGGTGGTTGCTTGTCTCTCCACTATCCTTCCGATCACCATTGTTCCTATTGTCCTATTCCTTAATCCTCTACCTGAGATGGCAAATGACCTCCTGTGCAACTTGGCTTGGTTGGGGCTAGTTAGGGTTTTAGTGTTTGTCATCATGAGGTTGGTTGGATGCAATGGTGGTGGTGGTTCGGTCGTTATTGGTGTTTCAATTGGCTCCTTGGCTGCGAATTTTGGCCATGTTTGTTAAAGATGGCTGTTCTCAGCTAGCTTCATGGGAGAGCAAGTAAATGGAAATTATTTTACATGATTCTCATAGATGGCACTAGATGTGTAGATGTTTCGTGTCCGATTCCAATAAGGCACTCTGAGGGGACTTGGGGTGTTGGAATGTCTTCAATACTAGGCATGGTTTTAAATTGCGGTTGCTTGATTCTTGTTCCTGCGGTTGCGGAGTATTCTGCTTCTTGCGATGCGGATTAAGGTCATTGAGATGTATTTTTTTAAAACTTGCACAAAATGTAAAAAAAAAAATCTATAATTATTATAACTCTTCATATTTCCTTATTTATAATGTTTTATAAGTTTTTACTCATTTGATAAAATTTTGTACTATCTTAAAGAATAAATGAAATTGAATTCATAACTAAAATAACATAATTATTGTTATAATAATTATTAATAGGCCTTTTAAAATTTTATTTGGGCATATATAAATATAAGAGAGTAAAAAACTAAACAATATATCAACTTAAATAAGTTTCAAATAAATTTCACATGTCATATTTTTTACATTGAGTCACTGATAAAAAAAATCTAATGCAATGAGAAGAATACAATTACCTGCAACTTTAATCACATCACCAATTATGCAAGGAACAATTCTACTATTAGGATGCATAATTTCACTTTGCAAAAAAAACATGATATAAACTCATAATTAATATCTTACATATTTATAAGTATTATAAGAATTTTTTTTTTTTGGCGAGTTCACAAATAATAAACTAAATCTCACTTTAAAAACTTTGAAAAATAATAAAGTAAATTATTAAATTTAAAATAATAAATAAATAAGTAAGTAAATAAATAAATAAATTAAAATCTTAAAGACAATATAAATAAAACTTACATGATAATTATTACCACATGGTAGAATGACGTGGATGATCATAACCTCCACTTTCATTTTGGCTATCACCTTGCATATCTCCTTATCCAAAGACATAATCAAAAAATCTACTACTTGATCGTTGATGATAAGGATCTTGATAGTTCATTGAAAATTGGTGGTATGATGGAGGTTGATTACTACTAGCATATTGATCATATGCACTGAAGTAAGGATACTGATAAGATGGTGGATAATACCCCTGATTACTCTGAGATGATTCACCAAGACCAAAGTCACCAAAACTTTGTGCAATGCTTGAAAAGGAAGAATCTTCTAGTGTAACATTTTGTTGCCTTCTTCCTCTACTAGATTGTGATCCATCTCTTCTGCTATCACCAAATGAATGATCGCCATATCCGCCTAGATGTAGTCATATCAATCATTAAGCTTTTCCATTATATGGAATCTCCTAATATGGATCATTTTGCCTATATTCGTCATCCTCTTCATCATTATCATCACTTTTTTCAGCATTAGCACCACCATTACCACTTGATTAGGAGGACTTAAACCACCACTATTTTCATCGAACTGCATCATCATCACCATCAGCTTCCATATCTTCATCATCGGTATCAATTCTAGGCAACCATTCTGAATTTTGTACTCCATCTAATACAGGGCCTTCCCTTTCTTCAATCCAAGGAGATAATGGGTCTTCTTCTTGAAATATGTAGTCAAGATTAATTGGATTGAAATTAGCTTCAATTTCTTCTTGACTTCTCCTTTCTTCATGTCTCATTTTCACTTCATATTGTAATATGTGAAGATAAGTTTTGTAGTTTTTATACTTGAGTCTATTCCTTGTCTTTGTATGAATGTAGTTTGAATGTGCTCTAATTTCTCTCACAATTTGTAGTTTGTTTGATAAGAACTTTTATTGCCACCGTTGAAGTTCAAGAGCACACGATCCAAATATCAACCACCATTCAGTATTTAAATGACCAAACATAATGAATAATTATTTGTCATATAAAGTATAAATAAATTTTAAATAGATTTACTTGTACAAAAAGATATTTTACCTGGATTCATTCTAGGCTCTTTGAGCTTGTGGTGTGCCAAATGATTCACGTTTTCCCCTAAATATCATCAATTGTATAACACAATATAATATGTCAATAAGTAAATATAAAATATTTAATTATAAATTATAAGATTTAAATATAAACATTATTTACTAACTTTGATTCAAAGCTTTAATTTGATCATCCATGTTTCTTTCTAATTTGATGATGCAGGGTTCTCAAAAGTTTCTTTATAAACATCGATCCATGGAAATTGTAGGTTAAGAAAATAACCTAAAAAAATTAATCAATTATTATGCATAAAGGTGAGGAAAAATTTTATCACAAAATAAAAAATTATAAATTATATCGATTGGCGCTTGAAGATCAAATGGAATCTCCAACGTTGATCTATTATTTCATTATATCTTGTATGATATCGAAATTTTGTTGGATAGATTGTTTGGCTCGATCTATGGCTGAAAACCTTGTTGGGTCACCGTCGCGAGACTTTTACAATAGAAATACTTTCACAATGACTTTACTCCGAAAGCCAAAACTATTTTTCTTGCTTCAAATCTTTGGTCCTTTTTCTCTTTCCTAAACTTAGATTTTCTAAATTCTTCCGAGTTGAACATGTTTCTTAAACCTTGCTTTTGCTTCATAATCGCTTGACGAATAAGTTATGCCAATTTCTCTAACTCCGGTGTATTTCTTCATCAAATTCTTGTCCATATGTGGTTATAGATGAAAGTTGTCAATCATTCGATGGTTTCTTCACATTTTGCTTTTTCCCTATATCCTCCAAGCAAAGATCCAAAAGCTCTTGGGGCCTCTTTTCCATCTATTTTTTCCCAACCGCTTTGAGTGCTTTTTCATTATCTGTTGGACTACATATTCTTCTCCAACTTCATCTACAACTTTGTCAAGCAATAGTAATAATCTGTTTCTAGTATCAACACCGGATTTTAAGAAAATTGTCCCATTCTTTGCGGATAAACAAGAAAAATTCATAATATGTGTATGATTTATACTATCAGTCCAACCATCACACATTATTGTAACTCCTCTTTCTTTCCGGTACCCTTTAGTGTATTTATCCATTCTTGCATTTTTTGTATTCATTCCAAATACACATCCGTCATAAGAGTTGGGGACAACTCCTTTGCCTACCTCATGCATGCAACCAAGGAGAATTTCATACCGCTCATAAATTAAGAACTTAGGATGTTTTTCTTGGTGTTTTCATCCAACCACCACTAACTTGTGGTTGCTTCACGCTGGTTGGTAGTGGGGCCTTTATTGTTTGTATGATTCTTCATATTATTTCCCGATCCCCTATTTGATTTGGGTTGTGATCTAAAGCTCTCCTGTGTAGCTAGCATGATTTGTTCATTAATATGATCATCTATGTCTTCTCTTCAACATTTCCCCTTATCTTCTTCCTTTTCTTTTTTAGAGTCAATTTTTTTGCTTTCCCATTGAGGAGTTTCATCATATTCTCTCGACAAATGTGTTGACTCTAGGACAACTCTCGCTTCCCTTTATAATGTGCTATGTGTTGCTTCAATCTTGTAATGCCACCCTTTATTACTTTTACACAAAGTTTGCATGTATGGATTTCAAAAGCTGACCTCCCAATATCATCACTGGAGCACCCTCCAATCTTCTGTAGGAAATTCTTGGTTGGGGCTTGTTTAAATTTTGTAATGCTTGTTTACAAAAAAAATTATAACAATTATCAATAATTAACTTAATTATCACTATTACTAATATCTCAATTAGTAATCAATAATTAACTTTAACTTCAAAGTTAAAACCCTTAATAATTAATATATACTACTAATTATATTCTTTTAAATAAATAATTAAGTAATTAAATTAATTATTAATATTCCTAATACTCCATCGGTAATTAACTTTAAATTTAAACCCTTAATATAAACAATTAATTAATTATTATTCTTAACTTAATTTTCACACACTATTATAAAAAAAAAATCAATTTTCTCACAATTTTTTTAATTTCCCACTTCCTAATTTTTCTCAATTTCTCACTTCCTCAATTTTCCCTCAATTTTTTCTCAAAAGAATTTCCCCAAAATTTCCCCAATTTTCTCACCCAATTTTTCCAATTCCCACCCAATCCCACGAGCCCTAAATTCTAAATCCCCTAATTTCCCTCATTCTCTCCTCTCGTGTATCTCCTTCTTCCCTCGTTCTCCCTTTCTTTCCATTCTTTCTTCCATTCTTCTTCTTCCTCTGGTTCTTCCGTTCTTCTTCTTCCTCTGGTTTTGCCGTTCTTCTTCTTCCTCTAGTTACGCCTTTCGGTCGATCCTCTCTCTCGGTGGTCTCTTCCCCCCATCCTATTCCCTTTCTCTTTCCCTTCTTCCTCTCCTCTCTGTTTCCGTATTGTTCAATAGCTCCTTGGACCCACCCCGACCGCCTGCACGACCACCGCCCTTCCACGACCACCTCCCCTCTCATGTTTGTTAAAGATTCAACCCCAACCCCAACCTCCTAAATTTCACAACACATAAACAAAACAAAAGAAAAACTGGGAGAGATTCTCAGCTAGCTGATCAGATGATGGAGATTGCAAGTAAGATGGTTTGAAAGGTTAATGATCCGTTACATGATTTGTATTGTTACTTTTCTCCTTTTTCCCGTATGTCATGGCACTTCTTTTTCTTTCCCGATGTCGACATTGATGATGAAAGAAAAAATTTCGTGTCCGATTCCAATAAGGATTTTGAGTCACACTGAGGGGACTTGGGCACCATATGGCCGCAATAGCAATATTGCGGCCGCATCGATGATGGAATGTCTTCAATACTAGGTGTCAACGGCGGTGAGGATACCTGTAAGAACACTCTGACGCCCAAGTCAAGAGGTATTTTAAGTGTGAAATGCAAAGAGAAAAAACATAAAATTAGAGAATAATGATCAGTAATTACTATTTATAGGGATGTGGGTGACATTCATACCTACGGGTTCTAAAATTCTAACGATGGGAGTGAGAATTCTGTTATTAGATTGTCCTACCGCGTGGCGCCATATATCTAGCAAATCCCGTGAAATCCGAGGGATATGCATCCCGTAGGAAAGTAAGGAGCATCCATGCTGAAGTCAGGTTGAGAGTTAGAGTCTCAGGTTAATCCAATAGTTCAAGTACTAGGTTCGAGCCCAAACGATCATGTACGGTACAAGATCCTTCCCAACTAAAACTGGAATCTTAGTTGTCAAATTATTAGTAAAAGTTGTGATCTTGGTTACTGCTGTCACTTTTCCACATATGATAAATGAAATGATCATTTCGCCTTGTGTTTTATTTTATGGAATAAAAATTCATAGTTTCTTAAAAAAATATAGAATGATAATCTTATTCTGTTTAATTCTATTCAATTGGAAATCATGAGGTTCTTTATGAGAGTTATATATAATATGACATCACTTTGTTCGGCCCACCGCTGGTTAAAACATGAACTACCTTTCACTAAATTTCCCATTAAACTAATTTTTAAAACATGGGATGAAACTGATAATTTTTTCCACCTCATGGTAAGTCTAGATATCTGATAACAATACGCCATTAAGTCGTCATCATCACATCACTCAACTAGCGATGTAATCTCATTTACACAAAGCATGAAACATCCACTTCATCAGAAAAAGCATGACACATCTATGAATTTGTAGACCTAATTGCCTACCCACTATAGTTTCGGTTAAATCTGCAACAATAATAATGCACACTGACTTTGATATCGTCAAACGTCATGCGAAGACGACCACAATTGACCTCCTCCTCATGTAAGTCTGTTTCTGTATAATGCTACCAACCCATTGCCATTGCGTCTCCATGGCAAGATCAACTTCTTTGAAATTGTTTGCTTAACCAAAGCAAATGTATATAAATAAATAATTAGAGATATATGTCATAAGGAAGTCTAAAGAAACTTCGTTCGGTGCTTTTGTTTTATTTATTTATTTATTTTGTGTGGGAGGGAGGGATGGGGCACATGCACATTGTTCAGTGCTTTGCTTTATTGATCCTTAAAAAAAAATTTGTCTCAAATTCATTAAAAATTCCATTCAATTCAGGTCAGTGTGAAGCTACTAAGATTGGGTTAATGGGGATGGATTTAAGTAGTTTGCATGAAGTTATAAATTTAAATCTCATTGTCACCAATGTACTAAAAAAGATTCATATCTCTGTGATCTATTCATTGATCACAACAATTCCTCTTATTAATTAAACTATATATATACTAGACACTACAATTTACATTTATGATATTTTTTTTAATGTTTAAATGATACATTTTTCCATTAGTCTAGCTGGAGCATCAATCCGATCATGCAAACAAAATAAACTCCAGAGTAAATAAACAAAAGTAAATGGACTATTTAAATTTTGAAGAGTCGTATTTGTTTAGTTTGAGAAAGCTATAATAAAAAAACTCATATCAAAGAGTTGAAGTAACAATTTTGTTTTGTAAATAAAAAGTATGCATAGTAAACTTATAATGAGAATAAATAAATAAAAAAATATACAATTACACGTTCTGTCATGTCATATATATATCTAAAGCAAAAATTTGTCATGTTAAATGCCATATGTAGACAGATTTTTTTAGTTGATTGACGGAATTGAACTTAAGGAAAACCTTGATATGATCATATATAGTTAATGGACGAAAGATAAACAAATAAAAGGTAAAGAAAAAATTAAGGAACAAAAAGTGTGATTTTATCCTTGATGTTTATCCAAGGCAAATGAAGTTATGACTGAAAAAAAAACATTGCTGTATTTCAAAAAAAAAATATAAAAAAGTCTATTTTGAATCATATAAAACTTAAGGGAGCAAAGTAAAACTAAAATCTAAGTTTAAAGAGAAAATGTAATTATTGTCAAAAATAAAATACTAATATGACGAGTGAAGGAGCTTATATATAACTTAATTAGCATTGACCAACTCTTTCATGTAATGATGATATCAAGGGCATGATCTTTCATTTAGCCACCTATTGCTTTCCCTTTACCACATGCTTGCACCTCTTATATACGAAGGGAAAAAAAAAGCTGAATATGATTCCGATCATATATTGTAGATGGTAAGAGATGTTCTAAACATAATTTAATTTAGATGTAGATGATTAAGTGGTCAAACTTAGTGTGTGTTCGGGAATATTTAAATTCTTTTCAAAAAAGTTTTTTTTAAGAAAGAAATTGTTTTGTGTTAAAATTGAAATGTTTGGGATAAGTGGTTGGAAATTATTATAATCATAGATTATAATTTTGACACAGAAAGTTTTTTTCCTTTTCTAAAAGGATCTTTTCGAGCATTGTAATCATAAGCTAAACCTAATTAAGTTGAAATTGTGATATTTTTACTAAACTAACCTTAAAACATCAAATATTATATAATCTAAATAAATCAATTCATATTCCTTTTAGTAAATTTATTATATTTTAATAATTTTTTATATCATCTAAATAAATATCTTAAAATTATTTTTTAATTAACATATTTAAATATAAAATTAATTTTATCATAATCAATTATAAAAACAACTAATTATACATATAATTAATTATTAAAATAATATTTTTTTCACAACTAATCTAAACACATCCTTAATCTCTTTGATGGTCAAAATTCAAAATGACATACACATTCACATGGAAATATACCCAACTTTCTTAACCCAACAAAAATAATAATAATTAATGATTCTGGTCGAAGTACATGTTAATTGAAAGAGGACATGTCGAAAAAAGTTGATGGTCATCATGAGTTGAAGAAAAAAAACACAACTTCACATATTCCACATTTCCATGCATTCCTAATTCATACTATCCACCAACATGAGACAAATTGAAAGTTAATTTGACCGTTTTGCACCACTATATTATATTTCATGCATCTCTCTTTCCCTTCACTCACCCTATATAAACACTCATTAACTCCAACTAACAATGCCAACCAAATCATATTTTATAGTATACAACACACTATCTTGCTTTATTTAGTTGTAGCTGAGAAAGTAGCACTATACCATGGCTGCAAAGTTTGCACGGGGACTCGTCATACTAGTTATAACTACTTCAATGTTTGCAGTAAGCATGGCTAACAAAGACTGGTCCTTTGGTTTTAACTACACCAACTGGTGGTCCAGATTTGGGAATCATCAGAACAAAACACTACAACAACCCAAGAAGATAGTTGTAGGTGGTTCGGAGCATTGGCACTTTGGCTATAACTACATCGATTGGGCCATGAAAAATGGTCCATTTTACGTTAATGATACTCTAGGTGAGTTTCTTGAGTTCTCTCGTCATTATTTTCATGTCACGCTTAATTGAAGTATACTCATATATCTTCATGATTTTGTGGTGTAGTTTTCAAGTATGATGCTCCAAATGCTACCACTTTCCCACACAGCGTGTACTTGTTTCAAAATTTTTGGAGCTTCTTGAATTGTGATTTTAAGAGGGCTAAGATGCTAGCGAATCCCACACAAGGTGCAGGAGAAGGCTTCCAGTTTGTGTTGAAGAGGTGGCAGCCTCACTACTTCGCTTGTGGTGAGCGAAATGGCTTCCATTGCAACAATGGGACCATGAAGTTCGCTGTGATGCCAATGCTTCGTCCCTTCTGGCAGTGGCCATGAGAAAATTGCTGCAACAAGTAGCTAGCTCGCGGAAACACAATTGCGGCTTGTTATAGTTTTCGTTTTCTCATATATGTTTGAAGCTTTTAGCAAATAAAGCTATGTCATTTCAGTTTGGTTGATTTTGATCAATTTAATGATACTTTTTAATAATTTAATGCAATCTGATATATTGTTAAAGTTTATAAGGTGAACAAATATTGTAGAAGTTACTTGTTTGTGTTTTGACATGCTAAACAAATGTAACTTTTCATATATTGAAAAGCTAGTTGTTTTGATGAATGTTTGGCCTAAATCTGTCCTAAATTACTAGGACTTAGCTTCAGCCCATGTTAAGTACTAATTAGTCACTAAGTATTACAATTAGAAATATAATCTTTTCTAAAGTTATGTTTGGCCTAAAAGAATGAAACATCATTTCACATTTAATCTTAAAATAAAAGGATTTCTATCTTTAATGGAAAAAAATATGGAATAACATTCCTATCCTAAATTCTATTACACAAATTTGTAGAATCTCATTCTTCCAAAAAAAAAAGGGAGGAAATGAGATTCAATATTTTTGTGGAATTAAATTCCATAATTTTTACCTAATATACCTTTGTTTATTTTACAAGTTGACAAAGATTACCTTTTTATATAATCTACTTGTCGCGACCGTAATCTCGATGGAATAGCAATTTAAATTAAAAAATTAGGATTCGCCACCAATTTTATTTTTTTATTAGGAAAAATTGAAAAAATTTAAAAAAAATAGTTTTTGAAACTAGATTGGATTCAAGAGTCGGTTATGTATAAGGAAAGGTGGAAACTTAATTTCACAGTGCCCTTAACACATCCGTCCTGAGACAGTTAACTAAAATCAGTGCAAATTTTTAATAATTCATAAAAATATTTATTTTATACATTTTGTTAAAAGATAAACGAAATAGACAGATAAATTATGAAAATTTAATTTTTGACTTGACAGAATAGGGGTTTTGCTCCTACGTATCCCCTAGTGCAGTGGAGAATTCAAAGTCATGTAGTTTTTTAGAAAATAATTGTGGATTGATTGATTTTATTTAAAAAAATTAATTTTTTAATTTTTAAAAATTTGAATTAACAAGTCGTCGCAATTCAAATAACCATGTTAAGGTTTGAATAGGAGAAGCTCGGATTCACGCTAGAGGCGTTACCCAATGATTATCAAGTTTATTACAATTAAATGAAATTTTATAAATTAAATTATAAAAAAGCTAATATTAAATCCTAGGGAAAACCTTTTTTAGTAAAACTAACCTACGCACATATTTTTTAGGTTAAACTTTTTTTTTAATCCCAACCTAACAACAACCCAACCCAAACCACTTTTTAAAAAAAAAACTGAAAAGCCAGAATAGGCTCTGTTACACACACGCATAAATGGAGGAGTGGTGCGACTGTGCGACAATGCTGCTGGGTGGAAGGGTGGCTGTGTGACAGTGCTGCTGGGTGGACGGCACAGCAGGCGACGGTGCTACTGGGTGCACAGCACGGTTGTTTAGGTTGTGGGTCTGCGGTGATACGCGGTGGTCTTGTGCGCGAAGGGTGGCTACAAGTGTTGAAGGGTGGAGGATGACAGAGATTTGGGTTTAAGGTGGTTGCAGGTGGTGGATCTGGAGGGACGTTTGGGCTTGGTGGTCTGGTGTTGGTTGTTGAACAGTGGTTCTGGTTTGCAGGGGCAAAGGTGGCTTGGTTCGCGGTTTGGTGGTTGTGTGAGTTGTTAGTGATGGTGGAGGTGCGTGGTCACGGTGTTGTATGGTGGGATGGTGAGGCTATAATGGTGGATGGTTGAACGTGGTTATGGATGGTAACGAGGTTTTGGCGAGAGATTTGCTACTTGAAGGCTATGTGATGGAGAGAAACAAATATGGCTAAGGGTTTAATTGTAAGTAGAAGTGTGTGTGTAGAAAAAATGTGTACGTGATGGTTATTTATAGAAGAAAATTAGGTTTTAGGAGGTGATGGTGGCTAAGGTTTAGATGAGAAGGGAGACAATTTAGGTGAAAGTGACGGATCTCGGTCATGAGTTAGATAATGGGCCAATGAGTCAGGTTATGAGACATGGAAGAAAATTGGATCATTTCCTTTTTCTTTTCTTTTTTTCTTTTTTTTCTTTTTTTTTTTTTTTTTTTATTTTTATTTTTTTCAACAGAATGCCCTGGACAAAATTGGATATTCATAGTTGTCCCTCTTTACTTACTAGATAAACAGAATAACCATAGTTTTTCATTTTATCATTGTAAGGAACGACTAAAGACATGAACTCAAATTTTGTTCGGGAATGCATAAGATGCTAAATACAAAACAATGTGAGAATAATAAAATGTGAATGTGGAAATAAGTTTGCCCCAATGGTTTAATATGTTGAGTTTTGATGATGACAAATACAAGACAAAAAGAATGATGTTTATGCTTGATAGATGTGCTTTATAGATGACAAATGCATCACAAAAGAATATTGATAATGTTACATAGATGTGCCTGATGTGATATATTGTAACATGCATGATCATGTACTTTATCTAGTTATATTTCACTTAATCATCATGCAATGAGATATATGTAACATTCATCATATAATATATCCAATAATATTTTATATGAGTTATAAATGAATTAATATTAGATATGTCTATGAAAGTCTTGTATGCATGTTAGACTAACTAAAGTTATATATTTATGAATGATGCATATGAAGATATTGAGTTATGAATTTGGACTAACTATATTTGGTTAAGTGAGCAATACTTTGTAGGATAGTCCAAGTACCAAAAGTAAGCATTGCAACAAGAAAGTAAAAAGATCACAACTATGCTCAACTCAATAAGGATGAAAATAATAAAGATGTTCCAAGCAATTTGCAAGATTTGAAGAAAAGAAATTTGTGGAAGCTTGAATTACATTAAGAAGCCTAATGACTAGAATTGGTATATTTTCCTTTTAGGTTTTCTCCTATGTAAAGATAGAGGTTTTACAAGAAAAGAGCTCAAATATGTTTTTTAAGTCTTTAAAAATGGTTCTTACATGTTTAAATGCCCAACAAACTATTTTTGAAAAGTTAGTCTTGGTGGTAATTCAAATATATGAAAAATAGTCAAGTTTGTGTTTTACAAAACTGACATATGGTTACTATTTTGATCATAACTTTTAAAATACTTAGAGTTTTATTTTGAAACTTATTTCATATGAAAATAGACTCAAATATCTTTTCCAATGAGTGGTCATTTTCTTTAAACGGATAAGAAACGAAAAAGTTATGACTAATTAAAGTTTGAGTTTTGAAAATTTGACTTTTGGTTACTATTTTAATTATATCTTTCAAAATATTTTGAGTTTTGTTCTGAAACTTCTTTCATATGAAAATAAACTCAAAGATCTTTCCAATGAGTGATCATTCGCTTTAATCGGATAAGAAATGAAGAAGTTATGACCTTTTAAAGTCAGTTTTCAAAAGCAGAAATGGTGTAATCGATTACACAAGTCATGTAATCGATTACAACGTTGACAGAAGTCGTATAATCGATTACATGAAGTGTGTAATCGATTACAAAGTGCCCAAAAAGCTTGTAATCGATTACATGAAACTTGTAATTGATTACCAAGTGCCCAAGGAATGTTTCTAACGGCTAGTTTTCATAGAAAATTATTATAAAACACTACCAATGGCTATTTTATCACTTGAGCTCTATATATAAGTGTTGTATGAAGCATATACACCTCTAGAACACTTGATTTGATCATTGAATCATCAAAATCATATTTTGAGCTCTTTATTACAAAATCCTTCTATTCCTTTGTTCTTCAATTTGTATTATCCACTCTTGAGAGAGTTTTCTATCATCCATACTTTGTTCTTCAAGTTGTATATCTACTCTTGTGAGAGTTTCTATTCTTTCTCTTTATCTTGAAATCATTGTAAGAGGGTGAGGTATCCCTCAAGAGAGAAAAGGGTGAGGTATCCCAAAGGTGTTGTGAGTGCTCTTGATTGTAAAGGTCATCAAGCACCCGTGAAACTTGAAGAATTGGAGGCTCTAGCACAAGGGTGAGGTATCCCAAGGTGTGAGGAGTGCTCTTGCATGTACAAAGGTTTTCCTAGCACCCGTGAAGTCTAGGAGATAGTGAAGAAAATCTAAAGTTAAGCTTGGGGACTGGACGTAAGCCACAAGTGGTCGGTGGCTGAACCAGGATAAATCTCAGTGTTTGCTCTTCTCAACTCTATCTTTTTATATTTGTGCTTTAACTATATATGCTTGAGTTGATCTTGATATCTAGTTTATTTATTTGATTTATCCTTTAACTCAAGTTGTATTTGAGTAATCCTTAATAGTTGTGCCTTTGCTATGCATGTTCCGCTGCATTTATTAATTGAGTGATTTAAAATGCGTAATTTGTCAAAGTTGCATTAAAACTTATCATCACCCAATTCACCCCCCTCTTGGGTAATGGTAGTAATGGCTAACAAGTGGTATCAGAGCTTCGTGCTATGGTAAAAGTTTAACAGCTTGGAGTTAAAGATCCTTGTTTGTTTGGCAACCATTATAAGCTTTTCAAAATGGAAGGTTTTGAAATTAATAAACCACCATTCTTTGATGGTGTGAATTTCATTTATTGGAAAGTTAGAATGAAAACTTATATGCAATCTATTGATATTGATTTATGGGATATCATGCTTGATGGATTTACATACAAATCAAAACAAACTTGGAATGACTATGATAAGAAATGCTTTTCATTAAACATTAGAGCAATACAAATATTGAGAAGTGGTTTAAATGATGATGTTTATGTTAAAATTAAGAGTTGCTCTAGTGCAAAAGATATATGGGATGCACTTGATACTTTTTGTCTTGCTAATGATGATCTTTTGCATAAAGTTGTATATAGAGAGCAAGAAGAGCAAAAACCTCTAGAGGAAGATAACATTGAAAAATGTCCTCAAGAACATATTCAAAGCAAGAAAATGAGTTCAATGCCTCTTGGTGATGATGATGCTCAATTTGAAGAAGAGGCAAAGTAAAACAAAATTGAGAAGGAAGATATTCTCAAATTCTTGATGGACAACAATGAGGAGGATAATGATTCTCTTGAAAAGGACTTTGAGGTAAATAATGCTAAACCATATTATAGTCCTTTCTATTATTAGCTACAATGTGCATATGATGACTTGTATGATGGTTTGTCAAATTTAGAAAATAAAAATTTATCTTGTTTGGAAAACATTTCCTCCATTGAAAATGAAATTGAGATTTTGAAAAATGAATATGCTTTTCTTGATGAGGAAATGCCTTTGAAATTTGAAATCTCAACTTCTTGTGAAAAGTGCATTAATTTAGAAAATTAAGTTAAGGACTTATCTTCTAAACTTGCCAAAGATAATGATTCTAATTGCTTACACTCCATGTATGTTAATAAGAATGAAATTGATGTTACTTCACATGAAAATTCAAGTAAAGCTTGTGGCAAAAATAGTTTAGAATATAAAAATAACGAAAGGCTTAAGTTTTTCAAAAATGATCTTCAAAGGATCAAGTCATCATTGAATTCAATTGTTTGCAATTTTTGTGGTCATCTAGGACATATTTCTCATTTATGCAATTATAGAAGAAATCATTATATGAGAAATAGTATGATATGAGCTCCTAAAGATATTAAATGTCCTAGTACTAACATTCAAGGACCCAAGATGAAGTGGGTACCAAAATGTCCTCCTAGTGTTTCAATTATGCAGAAAATTTATCAAAAGGATGGACAAATTGATCATATGAAAAATGAATCATCAAAGAAAATGCTTCCAAAGCCCATTACTAGAACTTTTTATCAAAGAAGGAAGATGACTTCAACCAAAGCTTCTCAAGTACAAAATGTGGAACTTGCAAAGTTCAAAACACCAAAAGAGAAGCAATGGGTAAGGAAAAGAGTTTCCTTGATTACCAAGACCAATGTATCAAAAGTTTCTACCACTTATGCACATTCACTTAAAAAGACAATGAATATGAGGTATATTCTTTATAGGCCCTAGGTAAAGGATAGAATCATGTGCACTTGGTAAAATATGAATATTTTGTTTAGCATATGATTATATTAATTCTTATTGTACCATAGCTCATTAATTTGTTATATATTTTGGTACATGAGATTCTACAATGCCTATGTATGCTTTCTATGCTTTAAATTGTCTATATATCATGAAAGTATGCATGCTATTGGCTAGATACTTAATAGTAATTGATTAATTGATTTATTGTGCTCAATCTACATACTATGAAAAAATTGATATTTATGATAGCATAATTGATAATAATCAATGACTAACCACTATGGATCCAAAATTGATGGATACCAAAGAAAGTACTTTGAATTGTGTTGTAGGGTGACCATTAGCTCAAGCATGCAAATGAAGTGAAATACAACCATGCTACTTGAAGTTGAAAATATTTAAAATGGTTCAAGTTCTCCAAAAGTGATGGAGAACTACAACATTCTCAATGAGCCTTGAGGCATAGAAGTTAGAGTTATCTACAAAAACTCAAAGAGTACACTTTTGGTGATATCAATCTCTTATCCTTACTTATACTTTAAATTGAATATCATGTGATATTTGGATAAGTAGAGATTTTTTTTTATGCCTTATCATGTCTTAAATTGTGCTTTTCTAGCATTATGTTTTAAAAGTGTCTTTACATATGCTAACATGCTAGATATGCACACAACTTGTTTGGAATGACATATTATGGTAATATCTTTATTCTTGAGCTTGTGACCATTTCTCCTTATTCAAATATGAAAATTTCATATGCTCATAAGTAGTTCTAATCCTTTCTATTTGATGCTTAATTGTCTTATATATTTATTTGGAGATTGGAAAGTAAAATGTCATATGTCTTTTGTTTGAAATTGCTTGATATGTTCATATCTTGAAAACAAGAAGTAAATGATTCATTTTGTGTCTTGAACTTGTATTTGAACTTCAATGGTTTTTACAATGAAGTATATCTTGAAATGAATCATAAATATTCAAAAGTTATAGTTCCATGGTTTTTCAATTCTTTCATTACAATAAGGGACTTTTTGTTCTTGATTGACATGTGTGCATATTAGAATTCCTTACTTAATATTACATGTCTTACATGATCATTGTTTGCCCTAAAATGCTTATATAAGTTTTGATGTTGATCATGTGTTTCTTGATAAACTTGAATCTTGCCTTGAAAATGCTTAAACTATGCTTTTGGATTCAAGTTCATATATCATTCTTTTGTTCTCTTTAGAGCTAATAATTCATAGTTGATAATGTGGTACATGTTTTACATTATATATCAACCTAAATTATGCTTGTAAATGAGCTTAAATGATATTTGATGTTAACCCATGTTTTAGAGAACTTTTGAATAATAGTCATCAAATATTGAAATGTCAAGCATATGTGGATAAATGAGAAATGTTGAAGGAAGAGGAACATGAGGAGACTTTCTTCAAGTGCAATGGAATGAAATACTCAATGGAAGAAAGTACAAACTCAAAGGACCTATACATGAAGAACATTCTAAAAGAGCATCACTTTCTATTTAACCCAATAAGTATCTCTATCCCTAAACTATTGTGGTATTCTATATGCTATGGATTATATGATACTTGTTAATAAATTGATCTTAAAAGATTAGATGCTTTCCTTACATGAGAAGTATGTTTAGCATTGACAAAGTACTTAATTGAACATTAAATTGCTAGTTTTGTCATTGCATATGAGTTGGATGACATTAGTTCTATACATATAGCATATTTCATCATGATGAATGTTTGATATCTGTGATTCTCTTGATCTATGGTTTCTTAATGGTATAACTCTTATGAGAATCATGCTCTTGTTTTGAAAAGATTTTTTTTGGTTTGATTAAAAAAGTTTTTAAAGCAAAATCTCTTATCATATTTGAAAGAAGCTTTTCAAGTTTCATATCCTTGAGAATCTTTTGAACTTGTCTTAAGAACTTGAAAGTATTTTCACCTCATATTTGTCTTGAAAATTTGGAAATTATTTGATTTGTGCTATAAATGTAGTATTCTCTTCTTTTGCTTTGAAAAATGTTATTAAATCTTGAGAGAATGCTTAAGTTTCTAAATAGATCTTTTGAAATGTTCTATAGAGCTATTCTTGATACTTCAAAAGATAAGCCTTGTTCTTCAAAAATGTTTTATCTTTTCAAGACTTTTGTTTAATGGGAAAGAGAGGAGATGTACTTTCAAATGTTCATTTGACTTGGATTTAATCACTCTCAAGGAATATGTTGTTTCAATATAAAACTCTTCTACCCTTCTAAAATGCTTTTGGAAACGTAATGTGTTATTATTCTTTTTAAAAGGGGGAGAAGTTTTAAACTAGTTTTTGATTGAGGGATTAAGAATATGTATATTTGCCTTACTTCACGTTATGATAATGTGATCACATGGTTTTGGCATGCATATTTCCCTTTATCTATCTTGTGCTTCAATAAAGAGGAGCTTATCTTATATATCCTTCTTCCATATCCTTGTTGACTAAGAACATATGCATAACTATGTTAAACTATTATGTTTAATATTTTGATAATATGCATATTTTGAGGGAGAGCCTTGTTCTTAAATTGTTATTTATATCTCTTGACTTACATCATTGTTTGACATGAAGTGCTTTATTGTTAATACTATCAACATGTCAGTAAAAATCATCTCTTATTGTCTTTCCCTCTATCAAGGAAAGAAGGTAAACTTTCTTAAACTTCATATCTTTTGATTCTTTCATTGAGAAGATCCTACCCTTCTTGACAACATGAGTTTTATCTATAGGGGGAGAAAATATTATATTTCCTTCCTAAGCCTTTTTGTTGATGTCAAATAAGGGGAGAGAGAATTGGAAAGAAAAATATGTTCCTTGTGCTTATTATTTGATATGCTTACATGAATATCTATTCTTGTATATTGCTAAAACATAGTTTTCTTTGGTGATTTGTCATCATCAAAAAGGGGGAGATTGTGGAAATAAGTTTGCCCCAATGGTTTAATATGTTGAGTTTTGATGATGACAAATACAAGACAAAAAGAATGATGTTTATGCTTGATAGATGTGCTTTATAGATGACAAATGCATCACAAAAGAATATTGATCATGTTACATAGATGTGCTTGATGTGATATATTGTAACATGCATGATCATATACTTTATCTAGTTATATTTCACTTAATCATCATGCAATGAGATATATGTAACATTCATCATATAATATATCCAATAATATTTTATATGAGTTATAGATGAATTAATATTGGATATGTCTATGAAAGTCTTGTATGCATGTTAGACTAACTAGAGTTATACATTTATGAATCATGCATATGAAGATATTGAGTTATGAATTTGGACTAACTATATTTGGTTAAGTGAGCAATACTTTGTAGGATAGTCCAAGTACTAAGAGTAAGCATTACAACAAGAAAGTAAAAAATCACAACTATGCTCAACTCAATAAGGATGAAAATAATAAAGATGTTCCAAGCAATTTGCAAGATTTGAAGAGAAGAAATTTGCGGAAGCTTGGATTACATCAAGAAGCCTAAGGACTAGAATTGGTATATTTTCCTTTTAGGTTTTCTCCTATGTAAAGATAGAGGTTTTACAAGAAAAAAGCTCAAATATGTTTTTTAAGTCTTTAAAAATGGTTCTTACATGTTTAAATGTCCAACAAACTATTTTTGGAAAGCTAGTCTTGGTGGTAATTCAAATCTATGAAAAATAGCTAAGTTTGTGTTTTACAAAACTGACATATGGTTACTATTTTGATCATAACTTTTAAAATACTTTGAGTTTTATTTTGAAATATTTCATATGAAAATAGACTCCAATATCTTTCCAATGAGTGGTCATTTGCTTTAAACAGATAAGAAACGAAAAAGTTATGACTAATTAAAGTTTGAGTTTTGAAAATCTGACTTTTGGTTACTATTTTAATTATATCTTTCAAAATACTTTGAGTTTTATTCTAAAACTTCTTTCATATGAAAATAAACTCAAATATCTTTCCAATGAGTGGTCATTCGCTTTAATCGGATAAGAAATGAAGAAGTTATGACCTTTTAAAGTCACTTTTCAAAACCAGAAATGGTGTAATCGATTACACAAGTCATGTAATCGATTACAACGTTGACAGAAGTCGTGTAATCGATTACAAAGTGCTCAGAAAGCTTGTAATCAATTACATGAAGCTTATAATCGATTACCAAGTGCCCAGGAACGTTTCTAATGGCTAGTTTTCATAGAAAATTATTATAAAACACTACTAATGGCTATTTTATCACTTGAGCTCTATATATAAGTGTTGTATGAAGCATATACACCTCTAGAACACTTGATTTGATCATTGAATCACTAAAATCATATTTTGAGCTCTTTATTACAAAATCTTTCTATTCCTTTATTCTTCAATTTGTATTATCCACTCTTGAGAGAGTTTTCTATCATCCATACTTTGTTCTTCAAGTTATATATCTACTCTTGTGAGAGTTTCTATTCTTTCTCTTCATCTTGAAATCATTGTAAGAGGGTGAGGTATCCCTCAAGAGAGAAAAGGGTGAGGTATCCCAAAGGTGTTGTGAGTGCTCTTGATTGTAAAGGTCATCAAGCACCTGTGAAGCTTGAAGAATTGGAGGCTCTAGCACAAGGGTGAGGTATCCCAAGGTGTGAGAAGTGTTCTTGCATGCACTACAAGAAATTTGAGATCTGGCGATGGAATTTTGCGAGGGATAATTTTCCCTCGCTGATCAGCGAGGGATCTGCGACGGAAATCCTAGCCCTCGTAAAATTTCAAAAATATAATATTGGGAAAAATAACATGTTAATAGCGAGGGAATTGAGAGGGAAAATATCCCTCGCTAAAATTAGCGAGGGTATTACGAGGGATATTTTCCTCATTTGTTTATTAGAGAGGGAATTGAGAGGAATATTTTCCCTCGCTAACTGGCAAAAATGTAGCGAGGGAAATTCCGTCGCAAATCCCTCGCAAAATCTACTTGAACCTAATTACAAATCCCTCACAGCTGCGCTCACCTCTCACTATCACCTCCTCTCTTCTCTGCTCTCACTCTCACCTCTCTCTCTCTCACCTTTCCTCTCACTCTCAATCTCTCTCTCACTTCTCTCTATTCTCTCTCTCCCTCTCCTCTCTCACTCTCAATCTCGCTCTCACCTCTCTCTCTTTCTGCTCTCCCTCTCCCTCTCCCTCTCAATCTCACTCTTACCTCTCTCTATTCTAGTCTCCCTCTCCCTCTTACTCTCAATTTCACTCTCACCCTCCTTCTAAGCACGACAGCCACACGACGACGCTTATAGCAGCTCGCCCACTCTGTTCCCCTCCTTCTGAGCACGACAGCGGCGCCACCCAAGCGAGCGACAACCTGCAAGTAAGTTATCCCACCCCTTTCTCTTACACGCTCATGAATGGCATTATTGATTCTAATAGGGTTTGAAATTGTAGGTGGGAAGCTCGTAAACGGGTTGCACAAACCAATTGAGCCCCGGACCCAAGTGCCCCATTACTGGAAAGAGGATTCTGGGTATGCATATTTCATTCCTCTTTTAATTTTTTTTTTGGACAAGAATATTACTCTCAGTTTGCATAATAATTTCTCTGAAAAATGGTTCAAAGACCCTCCCAGTCACATATCTTGTTCCCTCCTTCTGGTTGTAACGTGTGTCTTTGATCCTCTGGCCCCATTTTTGCTAGTCCAAAATCGATAATTTTGCTATGAAATCCTATATTAAATAGAACCACATGATACGAGGATTCACATATCATTGTCAAGTGTTTTATTTTGTCCATTTTGTGGGCATCTGTCATTTCTGTCTTGGTCTTTATTTTGTTCACATGTCATGCATCAAGTGTTTTATTTTGTTAATTTTGTGGGCATCTGTAATTTCTGTTCTAATGTCTGTTACTTTTGGTCTATAAATTATCCAGCTATCTATTTGAATCATTTGAAAAGCTAAGATATATGCTTATGACATCTCTAGAATAGTAATTATGTATTGTTAATGAAACATAATCAAATACGTTGTTCTAAATTTTCTGATTCAAAAAGGCTGAGATCGAGATATGTATTTTGAACCAGCAATGCTATTTTCTATAGTGAATCGTATTGAATCATGGTAAAATATATTTAAAAAATGCTATAAAAATATATACCTATAAAATGAAAGAAAATACTTACAATAGTAGCTTTAACCCAAAGTTAACATTAATAATATCACATATGGCCTTTAATAAACCATTAATTTTAGAAAACGCAAATGTAAAATTATATCTTTTGTTTCAAATAAAAAAAATTCCATTTGTCTTTTTTTTGAGTAACAGCAAACAAATTGAATAACAAGAGTGAATTTTAGTTTAAGATATGAGTTAGTGGCTATGATGTACGGATACGGGTACGAGTATCCGGTACGATACGGGTATGGTACGGGGATACGATATTTTTTAAAAGATTAGGATACGGGTACGATAAGATACGGCAAAACATATACATATATATATATACCCATAATTTCATAAAATATAAAAAAAGCATATAAAATTATTATAAAAAATTATAAAACATGTTATTTGAAATAACTGGAGCTGCCAAAGTGCCAATTGCCAAATAAAACTTTGAATAAGTCAAAAAATAGAATAATATAATAAAAAAATCACATTATGCGAATTACCAAATAAGATAAAAGTCACTTATATAATGTAATAAAAGATCTAAGCTGCCCATTAACAAACAAAAGTTATCTATATAATATTAATATTCAATGGGTGAACAGTATCCAATCTCTTTCTCGTCTTCGTAATTTCAAATAATACGCACAGTAAATTATCGTGGGCAACAAAAGCAAAAAGAGTAAAGATGAGCAACGATACAGCGGCACGGCTCACCATCTCAGGCGTCGCAGACTCGCAGCTGGATCTCGTTGCTCATTGTCTCAAGCATTGCACACGTTTTCTTCCGTTTAGTACGGTGCATTGCACACAGAAACGCACCCGACACGGAGTACACGGCCGAGGGCCGTCTGGTGCATCATAGGTTAGTGGTCATGAAATCCATCTTTTTTGCCCCTTTCTTGGTGAGTGGGCTTGTTCATTGACCTTTAAATTTTTGAAAAACTTATTCCTTGAAAATTTCAAATTCTCAAATTCCATTATTCACCGCATGAAAATGACTGCTGGAACTCTACCCGTCATCCTGCTGGAACTTCATGGTCATAAATAACTGGAGTGGCTAGGCTTGCAGTTGTATCCCTAGTTGGGTAGCTAATCTAGTGTATCCTTGGAAAAGAGAAGATAGAAATGGAGACTAGGGAAGCCTTCACTAATGATATTCTAATTAAGATAATAGGTGGTGCTACCATATCAAAGTGAATCTGGCCATGATTCTCCACCACTACAACATTCTCAGGTTAAGAGAAATTGATAGAATCCCGTTAAGCATCACATTAGCGCCCTTCTTCCGGTCTGCTCTTGGAAGGCATAAAGAATACCATCAATCGAATATCTTCCAACTGGGCATCTATATCAGATGCTCCTAAGTTAGTGACCACCTTCTCAATAGTTTCCATAACCATTCGCTTGTAAGGTTCACTCTCATCTTTAAGATCCTCAACAATTCTCCCGATAATATCGGCAATGTCAACTTTGTTTGCTATCTTTACAATAGGAAATGAGCACGTTACTTATAGTTTCTTCGATCCAAAGCCATCCTCCTAACCCAGACGTTCTTATTCAAAAGTCGGGAGAATATCATTTCTAATATAATCGGTTTCCACACCCTCGGGGGTATACCAAGAAGCGAGGGCAACAACACTGAAAGCTCTAGTAGTAGTGTTCCTAACATATTCATCAATGTTGTCTATGTCAGGCCGCATAGCAGCAATCATTGTGGCCAGTGAAAACTTAGATTTTATTTATACTTTTCTCTCCTATGAGGTATATTTAGGACTATCTAAATATGACATCAAATCTTGAATGTTGAAAATAAAAGTTATGAATTTCTAACGATTTATGTGTTAAGAATATTGGTTTGATTTAACTTTTGAATAGTGCTTTATCATATGCTTAAGGTTTTATTTTCTTATTCGAGTAACGATTTGAGGAAAACCTTAGTTTCCTATTTGAGATTCAATATGAATGAGCACACATACTTATTGTTCGTACTGCTCATTATATTGAATCTTAAATTGTCCAAGTGGGACAATTTGGTAAGAAATTTTTCCTTCACTTGTTTAATAGTTATTATTTAAATCTCATATTTTATACTTGTTGAAATTTCGGTCTGTTACATTTCCTTTTGTTCTCTGGGTGTATACTTAAACGCGGTAGATCTCAACGTTATAGTCATGCATTTGGAGACCAATGGGAAATGCTGCCGAAATTTCGTCAAGTATAAAATATGAGATTTAAGGAATAACTATTAACCAAGTGTTGAAAAAGTTTCTTATCGAATGGGATAGGGCCATACCATGTTAAGAAGGATAAGTTGATATAAGGATTTGTATTAATGTGCTAAACCAATTTCAGCAATCATGAGACCCGATCGAAGTTGGATGTTACGAAGAAATGATCCTACCGGCTATGTAAGTGAAGAATTCAAGGATGGAGTTGATGATTTCATTAGGGTTGCTCAAGGAGACCCGACAGTTAGTGATGCATTAAATCGCATCCTTTGTCCATGTGCTAGATGTAAGAATCGTGCTTGGAGGGAGGTATTTGGGGTAGAACAACATCTGTATAAGTACGGATTTGTGGATGGTTATGTAAATGGACCATTCATGGTGAGGATTTGTGGGGAGATAGCGGCTCAACATCCATTGTCCATGATGATGACGTGGAGCCTAGGAATCCATACGTGGATATGGTTATGGATGCCGCAGGTGATAGATTAAATTCAGAGGCTCAAGATTTAGAAGAGGATCCAAATGCGTCAGCTGCGAAGTTTTATGACTTGCTAAGAGACGCTGACGAACCTTTATGGGATGGTTGCCATAAGCACACAAAATTGTCAGCTGTAACTCAACTTTTGAACTTGAAGTCGGAGTTTAACATGAGTGAGAGTTGTTATGATAGAATGATTGTCATAATTAAGAGCATGCTTCCGGCACGAAAGGTTACCCGAAAACTTCTACAAATCGAAGAGAATGGTTCGTGAGTGGGATTAGGATATGAGAAGATAGATGCGTGTCTTAATCAGTGTATGTTGTATTACAAAGAATACAGTGACAAGAGACTCTACTCAGTTTGCTTAGTATGTGGACACCCACGATTCAAACCGAAGGTGGGACGTTCATCGAATGAGAAGGATGTGCCGCACTCAGTATTGCGATATTTTCCCATTATGCCAAGACTCCAACGTCTGTTTATGTCCAAAAACACTGCACAGTATATAACTTGGCATGTGGATGGAGTGCGTCAAGATGACAATGTGATCAGGCATCCAGCTGATGCTGAGGCTTGGAAACGATTTGATGCTACCCATCCTACATTTGCCCTCGACGCTCGAAATGTTAGGCTTGGCCTGTGTACAGACGGTTTTAATCCATTCAGCGGTTCAGCCACACCATATTCATGTTGGCCTGTTTTTGTCACACCGTACAATCTACCTCCAAGTATGTGTATGAGAAGGGAATACATATTCCTCACTCTTGTGATTCCTGGACCAAAGTCACCTGGTAAAAGTTTGGATGTCTATCTTAGACCCCTAATTGACGATCTGAAGATATTGTGGGATGATGGGGTGCAAACTTATGATGCTTGGAAGAAGCAAAATTTCGATATGAAAGTGACTTTGTTGTGGACAATAAGTGACTTTCCAGCCTATGGAATGCTGTCTGGGTGGAGCACTCATGGAAAACTTTCTTGTCCGCTTTGTATGAATCACAGTAAGTCATTTGTGTTGAAGCACGGTAGAAAATGTTGTTGGTTTGATTGTCATCGCCAATTTTTGCCCTTTGATCATCCATTTCGCCGTGATCGAAACTCTTTTAAGAGATCAACAGTGGAAAAATCGAATCCACCGCAACGGCTGAGTGGGACAGATGTCTTGAATAGAGTGACTCAACTTAATGAAATTATTTTCGGCTTGAATTCAGGTAAACAAAAACAAGATGGCTTTGGTATACACCACAATTGGGTGAAGAAGAGCATATTCTAGGAATTGCCTTATTGGTCGACTAATCTAATACGACATAATTTAGATGTTATGCATGTTGAGAAGAACGTGTTTGATAATATCTTCAACACTGTCATGGACATAAAGGGCAAGACAAAAGACAATGCAAATGCAAGAGAAGATTTGAAGATAATATGCAAACGTCCTACCTTGGAGCTAATAGTTGACAATGGCAAGTGTAAAAAACCAAAGGCGACGTATGTCTTGGATGCCAATAAAAGAAGGATGGTGTGTGAGTGGATAAAACAGTTAAAATTTCCCGATGGGTATGCGTCGAATATCGCACGTTGCATCAATGTAGACGGTGGGAAGATATATGGAATGAAAAGTCACGATTGTCATGTTTTTATGCAAAGGTTAATTCCTCTGGCATTTCGTGATATCTTGCCAAAGCCTATATGGGGACCGTTAACAGAACTAAGCTTGTTCTTTAAAGAAGTTTGCGCAACTGAAATTCGTGCTTCTACCATGGAGAATGCAGAGCTTTCTATCATTGAAACAATTTGCAAGTTAGAGAAGATTTTCCCTCCAGCATTCTTTGACGTGATGGAACATCTAGTCGTGCATCTCCCTTATGAAGTTAAGGTTGGAGGACCAGTGCATTACAGGTGGATGTACCCCTTTGAGAGGTGTATGCTGTACTTGAAAAGAAAGGTCCGAAATAAGGCGAAAGTTGAAGGATCTATTTGTGAAGCGTATATTTTAGAAGAAATTTCCAATTTTGCTTCCATGTATTTCGATCCCCACCTACAGACCAGGCGCACTCAAGTTCCTCGGAATGACGACGGTGGGGAAGAAACAATTAATGAACGATTGTCTATTTTTAAGCATCCATGTCGTCCTATCGGGAGAGGTCGAAATAGATTCTTGACGGATGTGGAACTTCAGATTGCTGAGACATATGTGCTTGTAAATTGTGGAGAAGTAGAACCTTATCTCCAGTAAGTTTACTCTCTATCTAATGAATTTGTTATTAATGTGTTAAATTTGTGCTAAATATTAATTATTGTATTGATTAGACAATTCGAGGATTCATTAAGGGATACAGATCCCAATATAACTGATGATCAAATATTGGAAGCTCGGGATAAGGACTTCAATAGGTGGCTAAAACATCTAGTGAGTCCTTTTTATCCATAATAGTGATCAATCATATTAAACTCAATATGCATTATGCTAGATGTTACAACTATCTACCGTCTATGTAATGATACAGGTTAATATAGGTCAAGTCGAGGATCAAATGATACGAGGGATAAGTTACGGTCCATCTAAGTCCGTGACTTCTTACTGTGGCTTAATAGTTAATGGGTACAGATTTCATACCAAGGTGTACGGACAAAATAAAGCTACCATGAATAGTGGCATATGTGTTAGAGGTAGTATATATGGTGAGAATGACTTCGACTATTATGGCATCATTGAAGATATAATGGAACTGTCATATGTAGAAAATCAGAACAAAGTATTTCTTTTACAATGTCATTGGTTTGACCCGATAAATGGAGTCAATGTTGATGAGAGATATGGTTTGGTTGACATCAAGCATAAATCAAGACTTCACTCAAATGAGCCATTCGTCTTAGCCGAACAAGCACATCAAGTGTACTATACAAGATACCCACAAAGCGGGAATAGAGCTAGTGGTGAATGGTGGGCAGCATGCAAGGTCAGAGCAAAACTCTTTGTGGCTGAGACATTGAATGAGGAAGGTGATGAATTGAATGACTTAACTGCCACTGATTATTACCAAGATGATGGATCCATTGGAACATACAATCCTGTGATAGATGATGAACCAGTCCCCTTGTTTGATGCACATGCGCAAATGGAAGAAGTTAACATACGTGATATACATTATCCAATTGACGATCTGGTTGATGATGAGTTCATTGATGACAACGAAAATAACAAAATTAATGAATTCTCAGATGAAGATGAGGAATCTGTTGCTTCAGACTCAAGTGGTTAAAATTGAAGCTTGTTCAATAATTTTCGTTAATGGTATTTACACTGGATTATCATTATTATGTTTTGAGATTTTTATTGACATATAGTTTCTTGCAAGGTCTCGTCATGTTTCATTATGTTTCTTTATGCGAGATATCCATCATGACCATTCGAGGTAGAGGTCTTTGGGCCAGTCGTGGGAGAGGCCATAATGGTGCATCTACTTATGATTCTCCATCAGTACAGCATTCTCAGCCCTCTCCAGGTATACCTGTAGGATAATCTTTTTAATTATTATTAACTCGTGATTTATATAAATGTAATATATACGTGTTTTTTTATATATAATTATATTAGGTGCAACTTCAGCTACTGGCCCATCGACTAGTGCAGGCCTACCAGCGTCTAGTCCATTGACCGTTGGAGGCGCATCAGCTTCTGTCCCACCCCTTACTGACCCAGCGATTTCTATGCCACCCCCTGCTGACCCACCCACTAGCGGCCCGAATGTGGTGCCTTCATGTGGAGAATCCAATGCAGAAACAGATAGCAGGGAACTTATATATGTGCGCCTGTTCCTGAACCGTAAGTACTAGTCACTGCGTTATCTTTTATTACATGTATTTACTTTCAGATAACTAACATTATCTTATTGTACTTACAGGAGGAGGTTTCTACCGTCGAGGGTGACACGTGACATTATGTACAATGTCATGACACGGATGCCTGTTCCGGCTAGTACGTGGCGAGGTTATCCAGTGAGATGAAGGACATACTATTTACTGACTTCATAGTAAGTAATTGTGTTTCTATAGAATTATATATTATACGTTTATTGAAAAATAAATATACATACTTATCCTTTGTGTAGGCTAAGCATCAGTTCACATCTGATGCTTGATCGCGGCATGGCGAGAACTGTCTGGGAACGGACTATCTTAGACCGTTATCTAGACCATTTGAACAAAGCACGTGATAAGGCCTTTGAGTGGGCAAATTCAAACAACTTATCTGATATTAAGGGGCATGGGCCCAGAGGAATGAGGACGGAAGTGTGGGATGGCATAGTCGACATTTGGATGACAGATAAATGGATGACGAGGTCTGCAGCTGCCCGAAGGAACAGGGCAGCCATGCCTGATGCCTTGAAGCATACAAAGGGTCGATAAGCTTTGGTCAACACAAGAGCAAGATGGTAATATAACTTCCTCAATTAAAGTTTTAATGATAAGCATCTGTGTATGAACATGTTGTAATTACTTGAGTTATTTGCCTATCTTGAGTATGACATAGTATTTTAGAGGGATTACCTTACTTTTGATATATTTTTATTATATAATATTCTTCCATATGCGATTACAGGAGGCAGAGTTAAAGCATCAGGTTTCTTACAGAGATCTGTATGCAAAAGTTCATAAAAAGAAAGACGGAAGCTATGTTTCTGAGCGCTCGAGGAATTTTATTGTAAGTGTCTTGTTCCTATTCACCAGTCATATATATTTTATAGATTGTTCATTTTTTTGTTAATATTTTTCTTGTTTTGTTATTTTTAGGAGTCATATGACACCGCAATGACAGAAAAATATGGAGAAAACTCTTCCTCTCACCCTATGGTTGACCCAGAGGTTTGGTTGGATGCGGCGGGTCCCAACAAGAAGGGACGTGTGCATGGCATAGGTAACAACTTGCACATTGGTAATAACACCAGGCCAACTTCATCCTCCTCGGTTGCGGGTCCTTCCCACTCTACACCGTTGACACAAGACATATCTGAAGCTGTAAACACAACAGTGCCTGCAGCGATGGCTTCGTTTGTCCAGAGTCAACTTGTCCCTATGTTGGCGCCCTTCCAATCGTTTCTATCTACGATCGGATCAACAAATGTTGCTCCACAACCACCATCACAAGATTTAGGCAGGGAGGGTCGAGAGGAAGACGAAGACGAAGACGAAGACGAAGATAATTTAGACTGATTGTTATTTTTTATTCTTATTGTTACATTTGTATAACTTTCAACTATATTATTGGATTATTTTGTAGAAGTTTTTTGTTATAGCATTTTATAATTATTGGATTGTTGTTTGCTGGATTTCTGTTTATTGGATTGTGGTTTGATACGCAGGTTTTAGGGAAAGTTATATATATAAACAGGTTATTAAAAAAAATTACCTCATTAGCGAGGGATTAGCGACAGAAAACTCACATTGTAAATAGCGACGGAATAGCGAGGAAATAGCGAGGGTTAATATAGCGAGGGAATAGCGAGTAAATGGCGAGGGCAATCTTAGCGAGGACTTAGTGAGGAAATAGCGACTGAATACTACAAACCATTAGCGAGGATTAGAGAGGGATTAGCGAGGCATTAGCGAGGGAATTTAGAGAGGGATTAGCGAGGGAATAGAGACGGAAATAATAGAGAGGGATTAGAGAGGGATTAGCGAGGGAAATTGACAAAATTAGTAACTAATTTAGCAAACGAATAGCGAGGGAAATTCCGTCGCCATTTTGCGAGGGTATATTAGTGAGGTATTAGAGAGGGATTAGCGAGGGATATACATTTTCTAGAGACGGATTAGAGAGGGAATACTTTCCCTCGCTAATTAGCGATGAAAAAAAAGCGAGGAAACTTTCCCTCGCTAATCCCTCGCTGATAATATCAGCGAGGGATTAGAGAGGGATTAGCGAGGGAAATTTCCCTCGCTGTTTTCCTAATTTCTTGTAGTGATGTACAAAGGTTTTCCTAGCACTCGTGAAGTCTAGGAGATAGTGAAGAAAATGTTACCAAGTGGCCTCAATACTCAAGAGGGGGGTGAATTGAGTATGAAAACTAAGTTCGCAAATCTTTCGCAAATCGTTTGATAAATAATTTTTGTTGAAGTTAATTGATGATTAGAGATGATTGGATATAAAAGATAAACACTTTCACTTATAAATGCAATAGCCAAAGGTACCAATATTCAAGCAAATTAATAAAACAGTACTTAATATAAAGAGAAGGGTTTAGAGAAAACAAACACAATGATTTATCCTGGTTCGATCACCAATCCACTTGTGATCTATGTCTAGTCCCCAAGCAGCGACTTGAGATTTTTCACTATATCTTCAAGCTTCAATGGGTGCTTGACAACCACTACAACCTTGAGCACTCAACATTTTGGGATACCTCACCCTTGGAGCTTGAGTCTCTTCAACTAAGGGATACCTCACCCTTTACACTTTGGAGGGATGCCTCACCCTCTTTACAAATCAATAATGATAGATTGAATGAAGCTCTCACTAGAGCAGATGATTACAAATTGAAGCTCTAATATGCTCTCAAAGATTTTTCACGTTTTTGGCAGAAAACAGAGCAAGAAATGGATTTAAGGATTGATTCACATTTGGAAGTATTGGTGATCAGTTTTTGGTTCAAGGTTAACCTCAAATAAAGACCTAACTTTGGTATTTATAAGTTTCTCAATTAATAGAGCCGTTGGGGTGGTTTGGGTATGCATTTAATGCATTTAATATAGTTGTTGGACGTTGTCAGGGTTCGTGTAATCGATTACACAACTTATGTATCGATTACATTGTTGTTCCAACGTGTTCTTGGCTTTATGGCTATGTGTAATCGATTACATTATTTGTGTAATCGATTACATAACTTCGACTTACGATTACAATATCCATGTAATTGATTACATGACTTCTGACTTGTTGTGTAATCGATTACAATATCCATGTAATCGATTACATGACTCTTTGAACGTGTTCTTGCCTTTTTGGGCTTGATGTAATTGATTACATATGTAGTGTAATCGATTACATGGCTTCTGACTTTCTTGTAATCGATTACATTACTTATGTAATCGATTACATGTTCGAATCGATTACATTGACCTTTGAACACATTTTTCAAGTCCAATAAAGCTTGTAAGTCATTCTTAACACCTCAAGACACTTGATTAAGCATAAATCCTTTTAAGAGTGTTAGATTCAAGATAGAAACTTAAGTTTTCTTGAAAGCCATGTTTAACTTTGAAATTTTCCATTTATTTTGAAATGATATATTGAAAAACTATTTGAGAAATCTTGAGAGCATTTAACATAAATGTTCTAAGTCTTATAATTACATAAACCTCTTGACTTCTTTCTTTGGTCTTGATTTTTCCTTTTGCGCTTGTTCTTCTCTTTTGCCTTTGTTATCATCAAAAACCATTTGACATGCCTTAGAGATATAAGCATTCACATTCTCTCCCTTTTTGATGATGACAAACTGATCATAGGAAAAAAAAAGAGTTTTTGTAATTGTATATAATAGACATTTAGGCGCAATGCTCCCCTGGAGTTTATGCATGATATTGGGTTAGATTTTTCAATAACTCCCCCGTACTCATGCAACCTTTAATTAGATTTCATTTTATTTTTCCTTATTTTCTCCCCCGTTGGCATTATCAAAAAGATATAAGCATTTAAAGAAAAAAAAAATGGACAGCATAATAGCTATATTTCATGATTCCCCAAAATTTTGCCAGAACAAGATATCCAAAGTGATTAATCAGTCCAATCAATATTATCAAACAGCCAATCATTCAAGGCAGAAACAAGTTCATATATCATTAATCAATATGTACAAGGGAACTTATCACAACACCAGTAGCCAATATTTAAAACATCATAAATGTATGCCAATGTTATATAATTAGAGTCAAAATAGAGTAAATACAAGGTAGTTATCAAAACAAAAACAAAGCATTAAGGCAATGAGCCATGATCACTGTCAGTGGCCTCGCTGTCACAAAAGACATCACCCTCTGGATCCGCAGCAGTGTCGTCTAGATCATCATTATCATCGCTGGGCACAAGATCGTCATCGGAGTCCAGAAGCTCCTTATCATCAGCAGGGACTCTAGATGGACCAGCGAAGGACAGGGGAACCGGAGAGGCCAGGGATGTGGGAGGTGCAGCAGCAGCGCTCTGAGGAATAGGAGGTCCACCCAAAAGAGATCGAATGGAGGCAAGCTCCTGATCTGCGTAGTCCATCCTTAGCTCAATATGGTCAATCTTCTGCTCTATATGATCCATGCATGT
This sequence comes from Ormosia semicastrata, assembly GCA_029884595.1. Taxonomy (NCBI): domain Eukaryota; kingdom Viridiplantae; phylum Streptophyta; class Magnoliopsida; order Fabales; family Fabaceae; genus Ormosia; species Ormosia semicastrata. Next base: position 45,684,058 of record JAQQTO010000053.1, on the reverse strand, counting down.
GTTTACATTAGCGCTCAGGTTGCGCATTTCTTGGAGCAGGAGATCAAGAGTAGTAGAAGCGGGAGCAAGAGCAGGGGCAGGATGCTGAGCCTCCTCATCATCGTCACTATCCGGATCATGAGGGATATGATCAAAGGTGCCATGAGCGATGTAATGCCACCTGTCATCCACCTTGTAGAGCTGAATCTTCTTTAGAGTGTGCAACCCAATTGATTGTGGTCCTTTTGAGCTAGTGTCCTTAGACTCTTTAGCCAGCGAAATGCGACAGTGCTCGAGGATTGTGGTTACCAACATGGCGAAGGGGAGAGTAGAGTTCTTCTTTTTCTTGACGTCCAGCATATGCTCTAAAATGTAATAACCCTAGTTAATTGGCCGCCCGGTGGTCATTGCCCATAAGGCCACCACATCATCCTTGAGGACTTGGGAGTAATTCCCTCCCCTGGGAATCAATCCTCAGACCAACAGGTAGTGGAGAACCTTGTTCTCCATAGTGAGGCTAGTGGCCATGATTCTTCATTTAGGATCACTAGGGGGGAGTAGCCAGTCCTAATTAAGGAGAGAAGAGCAGCCTTGTGCTCAAACTCATGCCCCCAAACATTGGCATTTCCACAGAAGTGAGCTCCATCATGAGTGAGCTTCGTTAGCCTATACCATTCAGCCATGGACAACCTTATTTGTTGCTTTTTCACTTCAAAGATGATATAATTATCCTCAACTTTCAGGTTCGCATAAAAGACTCGCACAAGGTTAGGGTAGATGGCTTTCTTTATGCTTAGGAAACCTAGCAAGCCTAAATTTTCTATGGTTCTAAAGCTCGCTAAAGGTTCACTCTCGCAGAAGGTGATGGGAAGATACCTGGGAGAGACGATCTTGCAAAGTTGGAAGTTTTTCCAGAACAACTCAGCTCGCTTCACAGTGGAGAAGTGTCTCGTGAGGTCCAGGCCAGATATGTTACGTGAAGAGCCACCAGAGGACCCTGCAATGGCAGCCCCTGTTCTTGGGCGCTTTGAACGATGAGAAGATTCAGCCATTGATGAGTAGGAGTAGAGTAGGATGAGTGGTAAATGGTTTGGGGATGAGTGAGGAGAGAGAGAGAGACGAGGTTAGGTCAGAGAAATGGAGATGGGGTTCGTGAGAGAAGATGGGGAGATTTGGGTGAGGGATGTGAGGAGATTTGGAGAGATGGGGTGTGTGGAGAGGGATTTTCCGAGATTGAGAGAGGTGAAATGAGGGATTTTGATGGAGATTTGAGTGAGAAATGTGAGAATGTGAGGTTTTAGAGGTTTGGGGTGCGTGGGAGCAGAGAGGAGGAGGACGAAGAAGATGAATAGGTTCTGAAAAAAAAAAAAAAAGAGCTCTTACGCGCATCGAGAGACCTTTTTTTAAAAAAAAACTATGTAATCGATTACATTGAGTGTGTAATCGATTACATGCATTCTGGTGGGTATGTAATCGATTACAATTTTGGTGTAATCGATTACATGTTTTCTGGGAACCTTGTAATTGATTACATAATTGATGTAATCGATTACCTGAGTTCTGAGTTGATTGTAATCGATTACAAAAGGTGTGTAATCGATTACATGCGTGACAGAACCTGTGTAATCGATTACAAAGGCATTGTAATCGATTACCAGCATTCTTTAACTCAGATTTTGCATTTCAAATAGCAAGTAATCAACTTTAATCCATCCAAAACAGTTCCAAAGCAACTTAGATCATTTCAAATCATCATTCAAACATATAATCTAATCATATTATGATTCAACTCACATAATTGATCAAAATTGCCATTTTTACCAAGAATTTCACCATTTTTGGTGAAATTTTGAGGATGTTGAGTTGCTTGGGAGTCTTGGGCATGAGGGAGCACCTGCAAAACAACTTAGGGAAAAACTCTGACGCTCAAGTCAGTATTGGATTCAAATATGATGAAAAATTCAGAGATTATGCAGTAGTGTGGCATAATTATGCAGAAAAATAGAAGTTTATGCATTAGATTTTAGGATTATGCAGCAATTATTTAACTTATGCATGATTGATCTAATATGCCAAGTTAATTTCTTATATAGAAAAATGCTTCTTTTGCTAGGGATTTAATGAAAATGTCAGCTAGTTGCTTAGTGGTTTCTACAAACTCAAGCATACAATCACCCTTTTGAACATGGTCTCTAATGAAATGATGTCTTATTTCAATATGTTTAGTCCTAGAATGCAAAATGGGATTTTTGGACAAATTGATTGCACTAGTATTATCACATCTTATGGGGGTGTGATCAAGCTCAAGACCATAGTCCAAGAGTTGTTGTTTCATCCAAAGAATTTGAGAACAACAACTCCCAACTGCAACATATTCAGCTTCAGCTGTAGACAATGCCGCACTATTTTGCTTCTTACTATGCCAAGAAACTAGTGAGCTTCCAAGCAAGTGGCATGTCACACTAGTGCTTTTTCTATCGATTTTGCACCCAGTAAAATCAGAATCGGAATACCTAATAAGACTACATGAGGCACTTTTAGGGTACCATAAACCCATTTGTAATGTGCCTATTAAATATTTCATTATTCTTTTAACAGCACTTAGGTGTGATTCTTTAGGATTAGCTTGATATCTAGCACACATGCATACATTAAACATTATATCAGGCCTACTTGCAGTGAGATAAAGGAGCGAGTCAATCATACCTCTATATTTCATAATTTCTACTGATTTACCTCCTTCATCCTTGTCCAAATAGCAAGAGGTGCCCATAGGAGTAGTCATATGCTTGGCATTGTCCATTCCAAACTTCTTGAGCAATTCCTTACAATACTTGGATTGGCTTATGAGCGTTCCTTCTCTTGTTTGCCTGATTTGGAGACCAAGGAAGAAATTGAGCTCACCCATCATAGACATCTCAAACTCACTTTGCATAATATTTGAAAATTCTTTACAAAGAGAGTTGTTAGTAGCTCCAAATATAATGTCATCAACATAGATTTGAACTAGAAGTATGTCATGCATTTTATGTTTTATGAAAAGGGTAGTGTCAACTTTGCCTCTAGAAAAACCTTTTTCTAAAAGGAATTTACTCAACCTTTCATACCAAGCTCTAGGAGCTTGTTTCAAGCCATACAAGGCCTTTTTCAGTTTAAAGACATGGTTGGGCATTTCAAAATCCTCAAAACCAGGAGGTTGTTCTACATACACCTCTTCTTGTATAAAACCATTTAAAAAGGCACTTTTGACATCCATTTGATAGAGTTTGAAATCCATGATGCAAGCATATGCAAGTAACATTCTAATGACCTCTAACCTAGCTACGGGAGCATAAGTTTCTTCATAGTCTATGCCTTCTTCTTGATTATATCCCTTAGCTACAAGCCTAGCTTTATTTCTTATTATTAAGCCCGTTTCATCAAGTTTGTTCCTAAAGACCCATTTGGTGCCAATTATAGGATGATCATTGGGCCTTGGAACTAATTCCCAAACTTGATTTCTCTCAAATTGGTTTAGTTCTTCTTGCATGGCCAAGATCCAATGCTCATCATTAATGGCCTCATTTATGTCTTTAGGTTCAACTTGAGAGACAAAGGCTAGGTGATTACATGCATCTCTAAGTGAGTTTCGAGTGATTACCCCTTTTGATACATCACCTATCACCTTGTCAAGAGGATGATATCTTGAAGTCCTCCATTCCTTGGGTAGATCCAAGATTTCTGAATCTTTTTGCCATGAGTGATCAAGGAGTTTCTCTTCTTGCTTCTTGGGCTCTTTCTCTTGATTTTCCAAGTGTGTTTTTACCAAGATTTCTGCAATATCATCAACAAGCTCCTTTCTCGGCTCATTTGGGTTAGTTTCATCAAATGCAACATGTATGGATTCTTCTATGGTCATAGTTCGTTTATTATAGACTCTAAAGGCCTTACTATGAATAGAATAACCAATGAATATTCCCTCATCAGATTTTGCATCAAATATCCCCAAGTTATCCTTTCCATTATTCAAAACAAAACATTTACATCCAAAGATATAAAAATGTGACACATTAGGTTTCATTCCTTTGTACAATTCATATGGGGTTTTCTTTAAAATTGGCCTAATTAGGGCTCTATTCATAACATAACAAGTGGTGTTAACCGCATCCGCCCAAAAGTACTTAGGAAGGTTGGCCTCATTGAGCATAGTTCTTGCCATTTCCTCTAAAGATCGATTTTTTCTTTCTACAACACCATTTTGTTGTGTTCTAGGAGCAGAAAAATTATGCTCAATGCCATATTCATCACAAAAAGTTTCAAATTCATGATTTTCAAATTCACTATCATGGTCACTTCTTATGGATGCAATACAAAATTTTTTTTCGTTTTGGATAACTTTGGCAAGTTTTCTAAATGATTGAAAATCATCATTCTTGTGAACCAAGAATAATGTCCATGTAAACCTAGAAAAATCATCCATAATCACTAATGCATAGTAATTCCCACCAAAGCTCATAGTTCTAGAGGGACCAAAAAGATCCATGTGCAAAAGTTGTAAAGGTCTAGAAGTTGAAACTATGTTTTTAGCTTTAAAAGAGACCTTTACTTGTTTTCCTTTTTGACATACATCACAAAGTTTGCCTTTTTCAAATTTGAGCTTTGGAAGACTAATCACTAGTTCTTTAGAAATCAATTTGTTTAAGTGATCCATGTGAATGTGAGCAATTATTCTATGCCATAACCATGAATCATTTTCTTTACTCATAAAGCATTTAGCATCATTTGAGGAGATATCATTGAGACTAATCATATATATATTATTAACTCTATGACCAACAAACTTAACTTGCTTATCATTCGTTCCCTCAATTATGCAACAAGAAGAATCAAATATAACTCTATTGCCTTTATCACACAATTGACTAATACTAAGCAAATTATGTTTAAGTCCTTCAACAAGCAAAACATGATCAATAGATGATGAATGAACCTTACCAACTTTGCCAATTCCAAGAATCTTCCCTTTGTTGTTATCACCATATGTGACATGACCATGTTTCTTGTGTGTAAGGGAGGAGAACTTGAAGCCATCACCGGTCATGTGCTTGGAGCAACCACCATCAAGATACCAACTTGAGCTCTTGGTCTTCAAGCACACCTACAACACACATTCAAGTTTTAACCTTTGGTACCCAAATTGTCTTCGGTCCTTGTGTGTTAGAGTTAGGCATGGTACCTTTAAGAACTCAAACTCTTTTTATTCCAACTTTAGTGTTTATGTTCTTTCTAACATTACAAGTTGATGCACTATGCCCTTTCTTACCACAATGAAAACATTTGACAAAGGGACTACTTGAGCTATTTGAGAAAACAAAGAAGTTCTTATAAGACTTTTGATGATTGTTTGGATTAAATCCCAAACCAGCTTTTTGAAAAACACATTTTTGTCTCCCCTACAAAACATTTAAGTTGTCTATTTCAAAAGTGAATTTTGCAAGAGTGTTATTCAAATCTTCAATTTCTTTTTCAAAAACTTTACATGATAAACAAGGTAATGATATGGATATATTATCATGTGAGGAACAAGTCATGCATAATGAATTAGCATCAATGAGTCCTAAAGTCTCATTTTCAATTTTAAGCTCATTTATTTCCTTAGTTAAAATAGAAACTTTGTTTGTCAATAAGGAGATTATTTTATTGGAAGATAAAACCATTTTTGTGAGCCTCAAAGATTCATCATGCAATTCTTGAAAGGCATCTTGCAATTCATCATAAGAAGGTGAAGGTTCTAGGTTAGAAGAGGTTACCTCGGTGTCGCTTTCTTCACTTTCTTCTCCTTGAGCCATGAGACAAAGATGGGCTTCTTCATTCTCTGAATCGTCGGAAGAGCTTAAGTCATTGTCCTCCTAAGTTATATATGCTCTTCTTCCTTTCCTTTTCTTAGAAGGCCTTTTCTCAAACTTTTCCGTCTTCTTGAGATACATAGGACACTCCATTTTTATGTGTCCCAGTTTTCTACATTCATAGCATTTTAGAGGAGTGGAGGATCCTTCTCCTTTGTGATACGCTTTCTTTTGAGGAAAGGGTGACCTTTTTTGAAATCCCTTGTTCTTTAGGAATCTTTCAACTTTTCTCACAAGGAGACTAAGATTCTCCTCACTTAGCTCCACACTTTCACCATCCTCTTCACCATCTTCATCATCATCTTCAATTGTAGAGGAAGTAGCTTTGAGTGCGATTCCCTTCTTCTTTTTGTCATGCTCTTCATTTTGGTTGAGCCTATTTAGTTCCAGCTCATGTTCTTGAAGCTTCCCAAATAAAGTAGCTAGAGACATGGTTGATAAATCTCTTGATTCCGCAATCGCCATTACTTTGGGTTGCCAATTCCTGCTTAGACATCTCAAGACTTTGTTAATAAGATCCTCATTAGGAAATGTCTTTCCCAATGAGATAAGATGATTAACAATATGAGTAAACCTTTTTTTGCATATCTTGAATACTTTCACCTTGTTTCATTCTAAACAATTCATATTCATGAGTAAAAGTGTTTGTTCGAGATTGTTTTACCTCACTAGTACCTTCATGAGTTACTTGTAGGGTATCCCATATTTCTTTTGCGGTCTTACAATTTGACACCCTAAATAATTCATCATATCCCAAGGATGTGGGGATGATGTTCTTGGCTCTCAAATTGTATTGGACTTTCTTTTTATCATCATCGGTCCATTCACTTCTAGGTGTATTAATTATCATACCATCTTTAGTTTGTGTTGGGACAAAAGCACCATTTTCAACGGCGTCCCACACATCTAAGTCAATAGCTTCAATAAAAATTTTCATCCTTTCTTTCCAATAGGCATAACCATCTCCATTGAAATAAGGAGGTCAATTTATAGAAGAACCTTCATTTGAAAAACCATTTGAAGCCATCACTTCTCTTGAAGCTGCTAAGCTCTTTATACAAGAGTCTAACTCTGATACCACTTGTTACCAAGTGGCCTCAATACTCAAGAGGGGGGTGAATTGAGTATGAAAACTAAGTTCGCAAATCTTTCGCAAATCGTTTGATAAACAATTTTCGTTAAAGCTAATTGATGATTAGAGATGATTGGATATAAAAGATAAACACTTTCACTTATAAATGCAATAGCCAAAGGTACCAATATTCAAGCAAATCAATAAAACAGTACTTAATATAAAGAGAAGAGTTTAGAGAAAACAAACACAATGATTTATCCTAGTTTGATCACCAATCCACTTGTGATCTACGTCCAGTCCCCAAGCAACAACTTGAGATTTTCCACTATATCTTCAAGCTTCAATGGGTGCTTGACAACCACTACAACCTTGAGCACTCAACATTTTGGGATACCTCACCCTTGGAGCTTGAGTCTCTTCAACTAAGGGATACCTCACCCTTTACACTTTAGAGGGATGCCTCACCCTCTTTACAAATCAATAATGATAGATTGAATGAAGCTCTCACTAGAGCAGATGATTACAAATTGAAGCTCTAATATGCTCTCAAAGATTTTTCACGTTTTTGGCAGAAAACAGAGCAAGAAATGGATTTGAGGATTGATTCACGTTTGGAAGTATTGGTGATCAATTTTTGGTTCAAGGTCAACCTCAAATAAAGACCCAACTTTGGTATTTATAAGTTTCTTAATTAATAGAGTCGTTGGGGTGGTTTGGGCATGCATTTAATGCATTTAATATAGCCGTTGGACGTTGTCAGGGTTCGTGTAATCGATTACATAACTTATGTAATCGATTACATTGTTGTTCCAACGTGTTCTTGGCGTTCTGGCTCTGTGTAATCGATTACATTATTTGTGTAATCGATTACATGGCTTCTGACTTGCTTGTAATCGATTACAATATCCATGTAATCGATTACATGACTTCTGACTTGTTGTGTAATCGATTACATATCCATGTACGATTACATGACTTTTTGAACGTGTTCTTGCCTTTCTGGGCTTGATGTAATCGATTACATATGTAGTGTAATCGATTACATGGCCTCTGACTTTCTTGTAATCGATTACATTACTTATGTAATCGATTACATGGCTTCTGTTTGCTGTGTAATCGATTACAAATATCATGTAATCGATTACATTGACCTTTGAACACATTTTTCAAGTCCAATAAAGCTTGTAAGTCATTCTTAACACCTCAAGACACTTGATTAAGCATAAATCCTTTTAAGAGTGTTAGATTCAAGATAGAAACTTAAGTTTTCTTGAAAGCCATGTTTAACTTTGAAATTTCTCATTTATTTTGAAATGATATATTGAAAAACCATTTGAGAAATCTTGAGAGCATTTAACATAAATATTCTAAGTCTTATAACTACATAAACCTCTTGACTTCTTTCTTTGGTCTTGATTTTTCCTTTTGCACTTGATCTTCTCTTTTGCCTTTGTTATCATCAAAAACCATTTGACATGCCTTAGAGACATAAGCATTCACAGAAAATCTAAAGTTAAGTTTGGGGACTAGATGTAGGCCACAAGTGGTTGGTGGCTGAACCAGGATAAATCTCAGTGTTTGCTCTTCTCAACTCTATCTCTTTATATTTGTGCTTTAACTATATATGTTTGAGTTGATCTTGATATCTAGTTTATTTATTTGATTTATCCTTTAACCCAAGTTGTATTTGAGTAATACGTAATAGTTGTGCCTTTGCTATGCATGTTCCGCTGCATTTATTAATTGAGTGATTTAAAATGCGTAATTTGTCGAAGTTGCATTAAAACTTATCATCACCCAATTCACCCCCCTCTTGGGTAATGGTTGTAATGGCTAACAGCGAAGAGCCGATGCTTTCAAAAGAAATGACAGGAATTTAAAATATAAGAAGCTGATGCGCTCAAAAGTAAATGACATAAATTTAAAAAACATGGAGCCAATGCACTAAAAAGTAAATGACAAAAATTTAAATGATAGAAGCTGATGCGCTTAAAAGTAAATAACAGGAAAAGCAAAATGTAAGGAGCCAATGTGCTTAAAAGTAAATGACAGAAGCTGATACGCTCAAAAGTAAAGACAAGAATTTAAAATGTATGGAGCCGATGCGCTTAAAATAAATGACATGAAAGCATTTGTGCTAGGTAGACATGGAAAATCTTTTTCTTTTGTTTTATTTTCTCTTTTTGTCTCGCTCTTTTTCCTCCTTTTTTATTTTCTCTTTTTTTCTCTCTCTCTTTTTTCTTTTTTTTTTCCTCTCTTTTTTCCCTTTTTTATTTTCTCTTTTCTCTTTTTCTTTTTCTTTTTTTTTTTTTCTAATTTCTTTTTCTCTCTCTCTCTATTTTTCCTCTTTTTTTAATTTTCCTTCTCTCTCTCTCTTCTCCTCCCTCTCTATCTTTTTCTTTCTCTGTTTCTTTCTTTTTTTTTATTATTAAAAGTCATTTGAACCAACGACAACTCTGAAAAATTTTGACCAATCAAACCTTTGTTCACATGCTTTTGCTCATTGAACTTGATAGCTTCGATCTTACTTACCCATCCTTTCTCCCATTCTTCTTCTTCTTTTTCTCTTTCTCTCTTTTTTTTCATCTTATTTTCCTATTTTTTGCTCTTAACTCTCCTTTTGAGAAGTAATATGATCATCTCTTGTTGTGAACCCTTGCTTGGAGCTATTAAGTCCTTGTGAGAAAATTTTGCCCCACTATTTAACTTTGCCCCTCATCCAATTAATTCTATGCAGCTGCTTGATAACTCGATCGTTGTTTCTGCTGCTACTTCCTTCAACGTATCTTCTCCTTAATCCTTTAGAAATTTTGCTCCTATATGGCCAATCGAATGCAAATAAAAAAAATTACTCTAGTTTGGTAAACCTTTCAAGGAGTTTCAAGCCATCTTCCTATTTGTTTGCCCTAACTTTTGCTTAAATAGCCCTTTTGAGTTTTTAGTCTAACGAGGTCTTTTCCTTTTTTTTTTCTTGGGTACCTCTTATTTTTAGATTATCCCTTGATATATCATTTTCCCTTTTAATTAGAACTTCTAAGTTCTTTTCGATTTAAATTGTTCATTAGGGGTTTGCCATTAGATGGTCAAGTCATAGTGTTGTACTTATATTCACCTTACTTGAAACATTATGTAATAGACAGATATGGATTCAAAGTACAATAGAAAAGAAATTTACTAAGTGAACAACTTTCAGATTGGTCTTGGAAGTTTGACTACACATAAAGATATATATAGAAAAAGACACAAACGATGGTATGTGATTCAAAGAAGTTTTGCCCCGATATGGATTGGTTTGATTCTCATGAAAACGATCTTTAGTTGCCCACTAGACATTAGGGCCAATGATTTTCTTCTGTTGAGCATCTACATCAAACCAAATTAAATCAAAGAAAAATTTGCTCTAGTCTAAAATTGAATAGAATAGGCAACAACTCACCCTAATGACCAAAAGATTAAACCTAGTGTAGGTCAAATTAAACCAGGGAAAAGAAAAATTGCCCCAGTTTAGAGTCAAATCGAATAGGGTAGAAACTTATCCTAGTGTAAATTCAAATTGAACTAAAAGATTTGCCCATTGTAGGTCAAATTGAATCAAAGAGAAATTTGTCCCAGTTTAGGACTAAATTGAATAGGGCAAAAACTTGTCCTAGTGACCAAAAGATTTACCCCAGTGTAGGATTGAATTGAATAGGGTAAAACTCGCTCGTGCCCCTCTTCTTTTCTTCTTCTTCTTCTTCTTCTTCTTCTTCTTCTTCTTCTTCTTCTTCTTAGGAGCAAGGAATTGAAACCTCAAAAAAGCACGAACCTTTTGTCTCAAAATTTAAAGTTAATGAAAATGACAACAACCTTTCATTAAGCAGAATGAACTTTTTAAGGCTTGTAACATGGCTAAGGTTAAGAGTTATAAAAGGAAAGATATAAGACTCAAATAAGTATTTAAAGTTGAAAGAGACCAATGATTTTTAGCAAGTTTTATCAATTGCCTTTGACATTATTAAGAGCACTGATTCTTTTTTTTTTTAACTCATCATTTGCCTTTGCTATCTTATTCTTCTTTTCTTTTCCTTTCCTTTCCTTTTTTTCCCTTTTTCTTTTTCTTCTTCCTCTTTTTTTTTAGAAATCGCCCTTTTTTACCTTATACTAACCCCTAGTGTATAGGTGATCCTTGTCCAAGGTTCTTTGGAAAAAAAAAATTTATAGCTCAAAAAGGGTAACAAGGGATAATAAAGATGATGGAATTTGTAACGGATAGAGAATGATAACCAATCTTCATTTTCAAATCATGACATGATTGCTTATTTTCAAAATTTTAATTTTGAGACAAAAAGATAGTACACACCAAGTAATTACTTCTTTGCTCCCTCTTTTTTTTTTCTTTTTGATTCATTTTTCTTTATTTTTTCTTTTTACAAAAGACACTTGCATATGCGGACTTTATTGCCATCTACCTAACTGAGAATTGTCAAGAATTAGAGTCCAATGGGGGTCCAAATACAAGGAAGACACTCTGAATAAATAAAAGAGAATAAGTGTCAAGAAAGACAATATGATGAAAATGAAAGGAAACAAGGTCCATGCAAATTCATTGCATTAATGCTTCAAGAAAGCTAGCATAAATTCAACATCACTAATTATTTTATGGCAATCACTTCAATTAACACCTCAGATCTCCAATTGTTCAGAGGTTTTGAGTTGTTGGAGGGTGATTGGTATAAACAAGACGGGTTAGGATATATGGATGCGGCGAAGGAACATTGTTGACTTGATATGAGGCTTGGTAAGTTGAATAAGTGGGTGGAGGAGCTTGATAAGAAGGGTAAGGGTTTGGGTTATATGAAGGGGCTCGGTAAGTAGGGTAAGATGGTGAAAATCAGGGTTGTGAAGTTTGTTGGTTTTACACGTAGTTCACTTCTAACTCTTTTTTCTTAAGGGGAAACTCCTTCTCGAAATCACTTTCATTATTGCCACTTGGCAATTTGTTAGCTTTTACCATAATTTCAATCCTCTCTATGGTAGCTATTAATTCAGCAAAGTCTAGATACGTAGCAGCTGCCATTATCTTAATATAGGGAGCTCTTCTGTTAATGTCAATGGTGGCTGAACTTATGCTGCAAAAGCTCTCCACCTCTGTGCATATTGTTTGAAGGTTTCCTCATTTTTCTTTTGTAGTATTCCAAATTGTTCCCGAGTTGAGGCTGTATCCAGGTTGAACTGATATTGTCCCATAAGTAAGTTTGCCTAGTCATCCTAATAAGAGATTTTGGAAAGGTCCTGTTGGATACATCATTCCAAAACGGGCCCAATCAAGCTTTCGTAAAATAGGCTAACAAGGAACTTCCAGTCCTTTGGCCAAATTGACATTTTGGTAATGTATGTTTTCAGGTGAAAAAAAGGGTTGGTGCTTCCATCATATTTGTCGAGTTTTGGAACTTTAAAGTCCTTTGGGATGACAATTTTAGCAGTAGGGCACAACTCTTCTATCCCAAGGGGACCATAGGTGCTAAGACCCTTGATTACTTTGATTTGTTCTTCCATCCTTTCCATCCATTCTTCCTTCATCTTGTCTTTCTTGGTCATGGTGTAACTATTCCTAAAGTGAGGCATTGTTGCTTATCCCGGATTGGACACATGAGGCTGTTCCCAAGTAGGTTCAACATAACCAGGAGTTTCATTATGAGTACCTTTCAAGGTGCGATAACCATCTCCAATAGGCATGTCTATCGATGTTGTTTGATGTGGTTGCTCATGAATGCCCACAGTGATGCCTGAGGTTACAATCGAGAATGTCGGGGTTATTATCATGGAGGGGATCAGTGGCATACTTACATATGCATCGACCCCATTTGCACCCCTATTTTCACTAATTAAATTGATAGACTCGCTCACATCTTGTCGTATGCTTCTAACTTTGCTTGGGTCTCTGACATCTCATTCATCCGCTCTGTCATTTCATTAACTTCCCTGCTCAAAATTCTCCCTACCTCAAGATTACTAGCAGTCATTCTAGTCCGAGATATGGTATTATGAACTTAGGTTTAATTGGTGTTTTCTTTCCTAGATCGTGCAATGGTTCATTCTGTTTGATTTATCAAAACATAATAACATTAGACAAAGAATGAAATGAAATGAATGAGATGCATAGGATGAAATGAATGAACTTTGTGATGAAATCATTTTTCTTTTTAAAAAAATGTTAAGAATGCTATAAAAATGCAAGATCATATATATATATTTTTGTTTTTTTTAATGCTAGGAATGTCATGAAAATACAAGATGATGTATCTTTTTTGTTTTTGTTTTGAATTCTAAGAATGCCATGAAAATGCAAAATGATGTATCTTTTTTTTTTTGAATGCTATGAATGCCATGAAAAATGTAAAATGATGTATCTTTTCTTCTTTTTTTTGAAGCTTTTTTATTAAAAAAATATAAGAATGAATGACATGAGGAATAGATAGATGAAGAAGAAGTACACTCTCTTTGTGTCCTAATGGGATTTCCTTAAACTTAAAAATTTCTATCCTAAGGATCTATAAGTCTTTCTAATTCGTGAGAACTTTTATTGGGAGATTCTTTTATTCTAAAGGCCTCTAGAGTTAAGTACTATTTCCGAGTATTGACCACAAACAGTGGGTAAACCACTAGGTGTGGGACATTCGTGAAAAAAGTACACTCTAGATGAGATTTTCACAATAACCAAACAGGATGTACATCTAAAATGACTACCATTACGCAACTTCTACCTAACTTAGGCTTCACTCAGACCCAAGTATAAGGCCCCACTCGGATGTGTGTGATAAACGTGTAGGTGCGGTAGGTGTAGGGAGCATACAAACATTTACAATCCTAAAGACTACCTATATCTTGCAAAATAAAGGAAACACAAAAAAAACTCCAAAAGTTTTCTACCCTGAGGTTTACATAATAAAACAATTAACACTAAAAATACAAAAAGAAAAAAAATCATCAAATATAAAAAAATAAAAAGGGTAAAACAAACATATAAAGATCACAATATTTGCATAACCAACTTTTATAGTTTTGACTCTCAAGTGTCCTCAGTGGAGTCACCATCTGTCGCGACTCTGATTGCGACGAAATAGCAACTTAAATTAAAAAATTAAAAGTTGCCACCAATTTTACATTTTATTAGAACAAATTGGAAAAACCTAAGAAAAATGGGCTTTGAAATTAGATTGGATTCGGGAGTCGATTATGTATAAGGAATGGTGGAGACTTAACCTCACAGCACCCCTAATACATATGTCTTGAGACGGTTACCCTAACTCAATTATGCAAATTCATAACAACTCTTGAAAATATTTGTTTTACCTTTTTTGTTAAAAAGATAAACAAAATAGACAAATAAATTATGAAAATTTAATTTTTGGCTTGACTGAATAAGAGTTTAGCTCATCCCCGGGTGCAATGAGAAAATCAAAGTCACGTAATTCTTTAAAATATAATTGTGGGTTGGTTAATTTAATTTATGAAAAGATTTTTATTTTGAAAATTCATTTGATTTTTTCCATGTTAAAAAAAACGAATTGTCAAGTTGTCACAACTTAGATGATTCTAAAAGTTATAGGATTAACAAACTGTCACAACTCAACTAATCCCGTTTAATTTTCTTGACAAGGTTCAATTATTTTTTATTTTTTATTTTTTTATCATTTTTTTAATTTTTTCTTTTTCTTTTTATTTTTCCTACAAAAAAAAAACTAATAGAGACGGCGCGATGCGGTGGTGCATGGTGGTTGAAGTTGGGTTTGCGGTGTAACTGTTGGACAGAGACGATGCAACTCTGAGTGACGGGATTGGAGTCGGGTTCGTGCAGGGCTGCTTCTGATCCGCATTCTGCAGGGTGGTGGCGCGACGCTAGGTGACAGTGGCTGCGGCATTTTGCAGTTCTGGTTCGATGGCATGGTTCGCAAGTGGACGGTGGCCTCGAGTGGAGGACAGTGGAGACGTGGTTGCAAAGCGTGGATCTGCGGCTTGGTGCGTTGGGCTTGGTGGTAAGGGGTTGATGGGTCACAGTTTGGTTGTGGTGTTGGTGACGTTGGTTACGGTGTGGTTTGGTGTTGATGGTGAGGACAAAGAGGGGTACGGTGGTGTTGGGTGGGACTCGGTTGTGGTGGTTCAGTGAGGTTACTCAGAGGAATATGGGGATGGTGGTCCCACATGATTGTTGTTTGGTGAAGATAAGTTGTTTGGAGTTTGGACGTGGTGGTTACGGGTGGTTTAGTGTTGTAGTCGAGTGGTGATTAGGGTGAGATGGTGAGGTTGTAATGGTGGATAGGGTAATGATGGTGGGATGGTGAGGCAGTAATGGCGGATGGTTGATGAAGGTTAGAGGTTGAAGATGATTGGAACGTAGGTATAGCTTGGGAGTGAATGGTGATGGTTGGTTTTATGATAGTGTATGGAGGTTGGAATGGTTGGCTAACTTTTGGCAGAGGTGAAGATGGTTTTTGGTAAGGGTTTGTTGCTGAAGGCTATGTGATGAAGAGAAACAAATATGGCTAGGGTGTTAATAGTAGGCAAAAGTGTGTGTGTAGAAAAAATGTATACATCATGGGTATTTATAGAAGAAAATTAGGTTTTAGAGGGTGATGGTGGCTAAGGTTTAGATAAGAAGGGAGATAACTTAGGTGAAAGTGATGGATCTAGGTCATGGGTTAAATAATGGGTCAATGAGTCAGGTTATGAGACATGGAAGAAAGTTAAGTCATTTCTTTTTTATTTTTATTTTTTTTTTATTTACAAAATGTCCCAAACAAAATTGGGTGTTCACACTACCTAATCTATCTAATTTCATGTAATCTGAACCTAGTCTTCAAGTTAGCTTTGTGCTACTGCTTTTGAAAGGAGAGGAGAGAAGCTTTTGTTCTTGTGTAAGAGAGTACAATAATACTATCAAAATTGATGAAAAGAATATTATCGTTATTTTCGTTATCAAGAAAAATTAATCTCAAATATTTTTTCTTGATCTGAAACTCAACTTTCATTACTAGGAAATATCATAGGCTAACCAAGAGAGAATGAAAGAAGGGGGTTCCTCAAGTCACATACAAGAGCCATTATCTTTGATGAAATTAGCTAAGGAATCCGCCACTTCATTACAAGAGTGAGATACATCATTGCAGTCAAAAGCATGAAACCACGAAGTAAAACACCAAATATCCTGAAGGATTAAACCTATATATGATAAATCCAGAGAACTATCCTTGATACTTCTTTATACCTCTTGAGCATCACCTTCAAGAACAATCCATTTACAACCAACTTTCTAAGCAAATGCTAACCCGTCCTTTGCTACGATGAATTCGCCTAAGCTTGAAGAGACACAACCCAGTCTTATAGAAACTTCTAAACCAATCGCAAATCACAATGCCCAGTCCGAAAGCTTGGATATCCTCGAATACAACCACGTCCACATTCACTTTAAACATGTTGTAGGGAGATTTCATCCATGTGTATGGTCCAAAACTTGGGAACCCTTGCCCATCTCCTACGTCTTCCTTTGCACTCATATATGCTTCTGCATGTGCATGCGCAATGTGTGTTATCTGTCCCGCATCTTTGGGAGTTGATCCTTGTTAGTGAAGGTTGCATTCATAGCATATTTCGTACCACAACATATCCCTGTTTGAACACATGGTCCATGAAATTCAGCCACGATGTTGTGTTGTTACTCCCTTGTAGCAATGTACGCTGTTGTATTATCAAAAAGTTTAACAGAAACGGGCAATCTTAGAAAATATGGGCCACATCTTCATTTTAGTAGTTACAGAAGTAACGCCCTGTCCCTACATGCACACACTTATGAGCTAATATGGTTTTGGTAGGAAGAATATCTTGACACAGCCTCCATATAAAGATTCGAATCTTAGGGGGAACTTGTAACTTCCACACCTTCCAAAGAGTGTTGGCATTTCTAAAGTTGTTAAAAGAATCATAACCGAGAGCTCCATTATCCCTTCAAGCCTCCAGGGCGTTATTCCAAGCAACCTTATATGCACTTCTAACTGAGAAAGATCCCTTGGTGTCAAAGAACCAGTACAAGCTATCCAACCTTTCCTTAGCTGAATATATAGAACTTATATAATTTGCAATTTGCGTGGTAAAAAGATCATGTAACAGTGCTATTTTCCATTTTCTAGTAGTTGGATCAATGAGTTCTTGGATCCTTTGAAGAGTGGTATCCATAATGAGGGCAGATATTGCTGCCCAAAGGAATTCATGGGTCACAACTCACACCAAATATTCACCTGGGCATCATCTCCAATCCTCTAGAGAATCCCCATTTCTATTATTTTAAAATGCACATTCTTATATATATATATGAGAAGGGATCAGTTTACATCAGTGTAAGTCTTTTTTCTCTTACACCTATTTTTAATCGTTAGATTCACTTTCATCTAATGGTTGAGATTATTTCATTAAAGGTAATCATTAGATGAAAGTGGAACTAATGATTAAAAATGAGTGTAAGAAAAAAAGACTTACATTGGATAAGTTGATCCTCCTTTATATATATATATAAAATTTTAATTTTCACATTAAGGATAATTATATTATTTACATAAATTAAAATTTTATTTCATATTATATCTCGTACACTAAATTGGAAATTTTTTTCATTCTATATTATATAACATCTTATTAGAATTGAATTTTCATTCTAAGTTATCAATTTGTATTTCTATTCCTATTCTTATTTCTTAAAATTCCATTATGCACAAATGAAACATTGAGTTAAATTTGTTTTGGTTAGACTTGGACGTCAAACACTATGTAAGCAATATTCATTTGTTATGCACTCCGTTGACCTTCGAAATTCTGATTTTGATAACAAAAAGCATTATGGCCTCTTCTAGTTCTGATTGTCATTGTCTCAAATTTAATGAAAGGGCTTAGAGGCTTAAAACTTTTAAATTAGTTTTAATTAAATTACTGGGGGTGCATGCTTGTGGCAACATGCTCTGGAAGGCAAGTAACATGAGATATATGAGTGAAGATGAGATAAGCTAGAGGACTAAGTTTTGGCGAACACTTCAATAGTTAAACTTCACAAATCAAGGCCTCTTGAGGCACGGGTTAAAATAGAACAAATATATTATTTAATTAATAGTTAAGCAAAAGTTTAACCCAAAAAAATCTTTTCACCAAATTAAGATAGAATTTTAATAAAAAAAATGTGAAGTCGTCCAAGAAAGGATCAAGCCCCAAAACAAGACATAATAATCAGTAAAACTATCAAAATGAGCGAAAATTTATGAGTTGGCCCATTTAGCCTTTGTGGAGTGAACTTGGGCTGCCATTTTAGCAACCGATTTAAGACGTACATTTTTGGAATTATAGTTTATAACTCTAAATTTAATTATATTTCTATTTAATTTAAATTTGAAATTGATTAAGAATTTTAATTTTTATGTTTGGAATAAATAAAAATATTGACATACAATTATGATTCTGAACTAAATTAAAATCCTATTATTTGAATAATTTATCAAGAATCTATAAGATAATTAAGTTTAAATTAATAAATGAAAATAATTTAAAAATATTTTTAAAAAATGGATTATAGCGCCGTTGATAATTTTTCAAATACGTCTTCATTGGCAAGAGTGTTTGAAATATGCTAATGACAACGGACATGGAGTATGCGCAACAATGACAATGATTAGAGGATGTTAACAATGACCGTGACTGGAGGATGCTAACAGTGACGTGGTTGGAGCACACCGGCATTGATAGTGGTTGGTGACAATGGTTCCTAGAGTATTTAGACAGTAATAGTTGCTAAAGCACACAAGCAGAAATGATAATGAATAATAACATATGAAATATTATTTTAACTTTTACCTTTGGTGCTTGGAATTATAATATTTAGGATTGAAGTTAAGAATAAAAAGTAGTATAAATTAGCTATTTTTTTAATTATTATGAAATTGAATTCATAAATAGAATTTTAATTCTAATGCAATACCAAATAAAATAATTAGAATTAGAAGATTCAATTCCAATTCCAAAGTTCTATCCCAAGTCTACTTCCATCAATCAAACAAGATTGCAAATCTAGTGTTTAGTATTTGGGGGATTGGTTCATAAGTTGACCTTATTCGACGTATAGTGGGTTAGAGTGGGGATTTTGGTGGCTTATCTGACAAGCAAAATTTTTGACCTTATCCCATTTGGGCTAGGGCCAATCAGGGGTAGATTTAGCCACTAACAATTATAGTATTCATTACAGGTGAAAAAAAAAAGAAGGAAAAAAAGAATAAAAAAATTCAAATTAAAACAAAGTTTAATTGCTAAAGCATAACAATGATACAAATTTTGTGTACTAACTTTGGAAAGTGAGAAAATTTTAGAGAAATAAAGTGTAAGTTACCTTTCTTTTGTTACAATTGATGAGCAAACACATGACTATAAGAAGGAAGAAGGGGATTAGTGGCTTAATGGAAAATCGATCCGTCAATAGCATCACACTTATCTCTTAAAAATTTGAACAATCTAGTGCCGATTGAGGTACAAGCTCCTTGGCACCTTTCTATTTCCCTTGTTCCCATTTTTGGCTCCACCAGGCTTTTTGTTTTAGTGGAATAAAAGTTTAGGGGAGGGAAAAGTTGTTCTATTCTAAGGTTAGGGTATATCACAAGTTTCAACGAGAGCTTATAGTGATTCTTACAAATGATTTATCAATGAAAGATCACTAGCAAAAATTGAATCCAAGACCTTTAACTTACGAGACTTAATCTCAATTGACATAAAAGCTAGTTTCAAAATACTCTTACGTTGTACCCTTTGTTTGGTATAGAGGACGAAAAATAACAAATGACAAAAAATTTTAAAATTCAAAATGAAGAGAAAATTTTAAATTTTTTATCTCTAGAATTGTATTTCCTACTTTTTTCTCTTCATTTAAACAATAAAAAATTTCAATTTTTTAAGGCTTTTTTCTCTCCATATTTTCTTTCTCTCAATCCCAAATACAAGGTAAAAAAATCTTTTCTTTTTTTGTTATTGATACCTTAGACAAAAGAAAAAGTAAGAAGCCAAGAGAGGGGTAAATTCTCTTTCTAAATTGATAGAATTATAAAGTTAATAAAAATAAATAAGGAATGATTTGAAGGTGATATAGTAACCTCTTATACTATTCTTGTTATTTTTAAAAATTCTCAAATAAAATGAACGCTTAATCAAAATGAAATTATTGAGAAGGTCTCTTAGTTATGACAATGTCTAAGGATTAGTCTCATAGCAATGCATATAAAAATACTTGGTCAAAGAAAAAATGAAAAATTTCTCTTCTCCTCTCTTTTCTTTCAAATTCCTCCATCTAAATAAACAGAATATGACAAAATCACAAGGATTACTCCCATATCATGGGTAGAACCACATACACTTGAATGTGGACAATGCCCTCTTCAACTTTTCTATTTCTTGATTTTATTCTGTGATATAATACATGATTTTACTATTGTTGCCTCTTGCTAGAGAGTATGTTGAACTTTTCCCCCATGCTTCATAGTCAAATCTTAAATGCCAGCTTGGGTTATTTATTAAGTGTAGAGCCCTTGTTTGTTATACCAAGACAGGACAGGGCCTTAGATTAAGATACATAACAAAAAAGTCAGGGATAAAATAAAATAACTTTAAAAACCTTTAAAACCCAATATCTCCTCTTTGTCTTTATTAAAATAAAAATATCGTACAAAATTAAAAAAATACATGATATGAAAAGTAAAAACTACAATACACAAGCTTTGCGACATAAGGTTAATCTAATCCTCATGAAATCAATTTTCATGATTATATGTAAAATTGATTTATAATAACAATGAATAGAGAGATATTTAGAAGTTTTACGAATAGATTTTGAGGCTATGATCCTAAGAATTGAAATAAGATAACAATAAAGCATAATTTTAAAAAATAAAAAACTCAATATAAATATATTGTCTAATCTATTTTAATAAGTTTGGAAACTTGATATAATATTTTTTCATCTTTAAATGCCTAAATGATCATGGGTCCTAGCTCCACTATTGCCATTAATTAGTGGTGAGTTGGCGAGTCATGGGCTAAACTTAAGTGGGCTGAAGCAAGTTGTCCATTTTATATAAGAACCTACAATTTTGATAATTTGGGCTTGATTAGTTCACAGATGGCTGACTTGTTAAGCCTTTGCACTTGTTTTTTTAGTTCCAATTTGCAATAATTTGGGCCTTAGTCCCTTTCTTTCACTAAGACAAGAAAAAGCCTTCAACAAGCCTCTAAATTGGGCTTGGACAAATTGACCATAGGAATTTCTTGATTTAGATAAGGGTCTAATAAAAAATTGGCAAATTAGACTTCAAAATTTTAGTTTTGTTTTATATTTTAAATTAAGAGGATTAGAGGGTTTTTTTTTTCTTAGAGTTAGTGGATTTAAAAAACCTTATAGATTTCAATCAGTAATCAACTCATTCACCCAATAACACATACATAAATGCACATACACTACACCTAAGCAAGGGAAGGCCACTTTGAGCTTTATTCATCTGACTCCTCCAAAGGAGTGAAGGCGGGATTTGATTTTAGGCTCTTGTAATCACCTATAAAGAACTTTACCAGTTGATTAAGCTAACAATTTCAAGAGACCTAGAGGTTAAATGAACCAGATTGTGTAGTCTTGAATTTAAATGGATTTACAATACATGTGGTCTTAACTTACACAAATTGCAAGTTAAACAGACTAACTTATAAGTCACAACCCATTGATCCAGTTTTATATACTACCTAATTTTTTTTTACATGTGCCGTTATCTAAGAATTTAGTTGTTAAATATTTATTAGTTTTCAATTATATTTAATAAATTTTTAAACATTTATAGTAAATTCAAACATTTATGAGGATAGCTACTCTCAAAAATACTTTAATAATTGTAGGGAGTAGCAGGGTTAAGGAGGGAGAGTAACGATGCTCATTTCACATAATTACTCTTTTTTCTCATTCCCTTTCTTGAGCCCAATTCCCTTTGGGGACCATCAAGGAGTCCACTAGGAGAACCATCCCTAGGCCTATCCCCATGCCCAAAAGGTGAGTTCTACACCTTAAGAAAACAAAAATCAATGGAGTGTGATTGATTGATATTACTTTTCAGGTAGAACTGGGGATTATCCTCTCTCTTCCTAGTAGGAGCTCTCCTTTTTCCTTGTGAATTCTTACCCCTCAAAATTTCCTCCCTTTCATTCATATCCTATTTGCCTTTAGATTCAAGTGTTCTTTGCTTCTTCGTGGGTTATGGTAGTTGGGGTGGTATGGAAATGCTGGGTGGTAGCAAGCAGCCAAAAGTTGGCAAGGAGCTAGAAGGAGATACTATCTCCTTTGATGGTGTAGAAGAGGCAAGTCAGTAACTTCTCATCTTCAATCTTGTGTATAAGGTGCTAGCTGATAAGGCTTTAAATAGAAATGTAGTTAAAGCTGTTATATCTAAATCCTAAGGTGAACCTAATTATTTTTCCATTACTGATATAGGCATCAATGGAAAATGTTTAACTTTAGTAATGAAAATGTACCTAAGAGGATCATGAACGATGGCCCATGAAATGTTATGGGGCACTTGCTTAGTCTACAATGGTGGTATTCTGAATGTTCAGTTTTTGAAGTAAACTTTGATTTCATACCCTTCTAGGTGCAAATCCATGGTTTCCCCAAATACAAAGGCTATAGCTAAGGTAGGAGGGTGCACTGGGGAGGTGATTGAAATTGAAAACCCTTTTGTAAATGGTTAGATGCTCAGAGATTTCCTATGAGTGAGAGTGTTGGTGAATTTTAAGAAACCTTTTCCCACGAGCTTTTGGGTGCCTAGGAAAGAGGGTCATAAGGTCTAGGTTCTCTTTAAATATGAGAAACTCAAAGACTATTGTTACAACTATGGATGTGTGGGGCATGATAAAAAAGGCTGTAATATGGAAAAGGCTATGTATTTATGTATTCCTATGTTTCCTAGATATGGCCCAAGGCTTGGTGTTCTAGTGCCCAAGTCTATTAAGGTCATAGCAATGGAGAATCTGTAAAGGAGAGGAAGGAAAGGTGGACATGGTGGGGAGGAAGTGGTGCGTAGGGGTGTGGATACCATTCAGGAGAGTGAGGAGACAAGAAAGCAAGTTGTCCAGAGCAAAGGAAGCATGGTAGCGGAGTTGCCTCATGAGGATATGGTGTTAGAAGAGTAGGTTCGGATAAGTAGGCAAGAGACAAGCAAAAGTGGGAAGCACTGCTTTTGAAAAAGTAGAGCTCACCGTTGGTGTCCTTGGAGAAGTAAGGGAAAATGACAAAAATTTTGAAATTCCCTCAAAAACAGTTAGTGAGCCCCCCTTTGAGGCCTACAAAGGTAAGCTTCAAATTGAGGTGAGCTTAAGTAACTTATTGGGCCCAAAACAAGCTAGAAAAGGGAGTGGGCTTGACATTTTAATAGTAGGAGCAATTGAGAAGAGCATAGGAGTGGGACAAATGTTGGAAGCTGACGGATCAGGGTTGGGTTATGGAATTATGGACAAGTTAGGGCCTGCCAAGGAGCAATAAAGAGTTTTAAATGGTTTGGGTCAA
Organism: Ormosia semicastrata; assembly: GCA_029884595.1. Taxonomy (NCBI): domain Eukaryota; kingdom Viridiplantae; phylum Streptophyta; class Magnoliopsida; order Fabales; family Fabaceae; genus Ormosia; species Ormosia semicastrata. The sequence goes on along the minus strand of JAQQTO010000053.1, from coordinate 45,660,522 downwards.
AGTCTCAAACCAGCTAATTACAGGCCAAAACATACACTGATGAGGCCTCCCCCACTGAAGATACAAAACCCAAATAGTACCATACACAAGCGATACAAATGCTGCAACAGACAAAGCCCATAAGTGTTCCAGACGTGGTAAAAGTCCAATGAAGCCTTTACCCAATCCAAACTCCTCTTGGGCCCTATTTTGTAAAACCCCATTACTAGGTGAGAATGATTATGCGCTGGGAAAATCAGAAAGATCCAAGGAAAAAAGATGGAAGTTGGTGGGGGCGGAGGGACTAACATAAGAGTTATATGTGGAAAAATGCAACAAATCCACCTTTTGCAACCTTGGGTGGAAGGCTCTTCAACCTGAAAAGGAGGTAGTGAAAGAGGATGATGACAACATCTATTTTGTGGAAATCCCAAAGGACATAGATGAGATCAGCATTGATTTTTCTGTTGTGAATAGGAAAAGTTATAAGCATCTTCTTATTATGCGGATGTCTAATATGTTGTGCCTGAAGAGGTCGCGAGATAATGACCTACCTCTTTTGATTACTGACAACCAAAATATTAACACCTGTAGTGGGCGGGCTGAGAAAAAAGTGAAAACTATAAGACAACATGCTGATGAGTGGAAGGACAGGAGTGAGAAAAACAAAACCATAATTGGTGATCTAAAGGTTGAGGATGCAGGCCATATCAAGCCCCCTCAGTGTTGGGAAAAGATAACAAATATTAACAACAAGCAGAAGCAAACTGAATCACTTTTTCCTCCTGTGCAATTAACAATAGGCTCTGAAAATTTCTCAGGCAACAAATAATAGAATGCACAGACCAGAAAAATAAAATCAATAGGCACCAGATTTTTAACGTGGGAAAACCCCCAATATGAGGGAAAAACCCACGGGACCTAATCCAGTAAAAAAACCTCCACTAATAAATTAATGGGTACACCACAAGTCCTCTTGGAACCACCAAGGATCAACAAAAAATTAACCTTCACTAATAAGGTGGATAACAACACAATAAACCCACCAATGGGTATCTAGCTAGGCAACAGAGAGAACCAAAAATAGAGAGATATTAAAACCAAAATAAAGCTTACACTACCAAGATTAACATATCAAAAACATCTGATAGAAGAGCACAAATTTTCTCCCCTTATTTTCTTCTCCGTTGTCGCACGCTGTTCTCTCCGTTTTTCCACTTCGGAATTCTCTCTCTCGGTTTTTCCAATCTTCACTCAAGAGGCACATTCCCATATTAATATATCAATAATGGGCCTTTTGTTTTTTTTTTTAATTAAAGTCAAGGTGGGCCCACTTTTGGTGACCCACCTGACAATTCTCCCCCTCACCAATCAAGTGGGGCCATAGTCAACCAAACCCGCTTTCTCTTTGCAAGTGGCAAATTTTCCTGTGGGTAAAGTCTTTGTCATCATATCTGAACCATTCTTGTCAGTATGAATTTTCTCTAATGATAATTGCTTCATCTCCAGTGCATCCCGTATCTAGTGATACCGAACCTCAATATGCTTAGACCTTGAATGAAAGGTCGAGTTCTTGCTGAGATGGATTGCACTTTGACTATCACAGTACAAAACATATTTTTCTTGTGAAAGACCCAACTCTTGTAGGAATTTTTGCATCCACAAGAGTTCTTTAGCAGCTTCTATAATAGCAATATATTTTGCCTTTGTAGAGGATAGAGCAACACATTTTTGTAATCTGGACTGCTATGACACTGCTCCCCCTGCAAAAGTCATCATATAACCAGAAGTAGACTTCCTGGAATCCACATCACCAGTCATGTCTGCATTTGTGTAACCATTCAACACTGGCTCACCACTCCTAAAACATAAACAGACTCCAGAAGTACCTCTGAGATACCTGAGTATCCACTTCACAGCTTGCCAGTGCTCTTTACCAGGATTGGAGAGGAAACGACTAACAACGCCAATAGCATGAGCAATATCCGGCCTTGTACATACCATCACATACATCAAGCTACCAACCGCAAATGCATACAGAATCTTCTGCATTTCTTGCTTATCTTTCTCACTTGTAGGACATTATGCAAGGCTCAACTTGAAGTGACCTGCAAGTGGAGTACTAACAGATTTGGAATTACCCATATTAAATCTCTCCAATACTTTCTCAATATACCTTTGTTGTGATAACCACAATTTACCATTCTTCCTGTCACAAACAATTTTCATGTCAAGGATTTGCCTTGCAGAGCCCAAATCCTTCATTGCAAAAGACTTGTTCAACTCTCTTTTTAGATTTTGAATCTCTTTAATGTCATGACCAACAATCAACATGTCATCCACGTAAAGTAAGAGAATAATAAAATTTCCATTAGGAAATTTCTTCACAAACACACAGTGATCAGAAGAAGTTTTACTATACCCGTGATCCATCATAATGGAATCAAATTTCTTATACCACTGTCTTGGAGCTTGTTTGAGCCCATACAAGTTCTTCTTTAATCTGCAGACAAGCTTCTCTTTGCCTTTAACTGCAAAACCTTCAGGTTGCTCTATGTAAAGTTCTTCTTCCAGGTCACCATGGAGGAAAGTTGTCTTCACATCAAGTTGCTCAACCTCTAAATTCAAATTAGCTGCTAAGCCAAGCACAACTCGTATTAAAGACATCTTGACCACAGGTGAAAATATTTCTTCAAAATCAACTCCTTTCTTCTGACTGAAGCCTTTCACAACCAACCTTGCCTTGTACCTTGGCTGTGAGCAATTCTCCTCAGATTTTAACTTGAACACCCATTTATTCCTAAGTGCTCTCTTGCCCTGGGGCAGCTTCACTAACTCAAACGTATGGTTCTTATGTAAGGATTTCATCTCCTCTTGCATGGCTTTATACCACTTGTCCTTCTCCTTATGTGACATAGCTTCTTCATAGCTCCCTGGTTCTCCCCCATCAGTCAACAACACATACTCATGTGGAGGATATCTCTGTGAAGGATGATGCTCTCTTGCAGATCTTCTCACCTGAGGCTCTAAAGGTGGTTCTTGTAGAATTGGCTTAATTGGTTCATTGACTTGAGGCTCAAGCACATCAACTGTGTTTTCCACATCTGCATTTATATTTCCCCCATTATCAATGACCTTGGTAGGAGGTTCTGGCTCAACATCAATGTACCCATGAACAACATGTTTTGGCTTATCCTTCTTATCAATACCTTCAATAGTCTAGTCTTCAAGAAAGACAACATCTCGGCTTCTGATAACTTTCTTGTCAATCGGATCCCAAAACCTGTAACCAAAATCATCACGACCATAACCCAAGAAAATACATTGTTTAGACTTACCATCAAGCTTGGATCTCTCATCTCTAGGGATATGAACAAATGCCTTGCAGCCAAACACCCTCAAATGACTATAAGAAACATCTTTCCCTCTCCACACCCTCTCAGGAACATCATCATCAAGAGGAACAGAGGGAGAAAGGTTGATCAAGTCCATTGCAGTTCTCAGTGCTTCACCCCAGAAGGCTTTAGGCAATTTAGCATGAGAGAGCATGCATCTGATTCTGTCATTAATTGTGTGGTTCATTCTCTCTGCAACCCCATTGTGCTGAGGGGTCTTTGGAACTGTCTTCTCAAGCTTGATTCCATGGTCCTTACAGTAATGCTCAAATGGACCCCTGTATTCACTACCATTATCTGCTCTAACACATTTCAACAATTTGCCTGTTTCTCTTTCAACACTTGCATGGAAGTGTTTGAACACATCAAGTACCTGGTCTTTGGATTTCAAAACAAAAGCCCACACTTTTCTAGAATGGTCATCAATAAAAGTAACAAAATAAGAGTAACCACTAAGGGTTTTAGCATCCATAGTGCAAACATCAGTGTGAACTAAATCCAAGATATGAGGTCTCCTATGTGGAGGATAAGTGCAGAAGGAAACTCTATGTTGCTTACCAACAAGACAATGAGAGCAAGTTTTAAGAGATGTACCTCTAACAGGAAGCAACTTTTGCCTTGCAAGAGTGTTAAGGCCCTTCTCACTCAAGTGACCCATGCGTTTATGCCATAGCTCTATAGAGCAATCCTCAATTGCATTCACTTGAGGTGTAGACAACTTTGCTGATGTCCAATAAAGAGTATTCCGCTTCACTCCCTTTGCTACCACCAAAGTCCCTTTGGTACATTTCCATTTGCCATCACCAAAGGAATTATGATAGTCATCTTCATCAAGTACCTGTATTGAGCTCAAGCTGAGGCGCATGTCAGGAATATGTCTGACGTTCTTTAAGTGCATCCTTGCATCCGGCATTAGTCTCCAACCAAATTTCTCCAATACCAGCAACCTTGCTTACCCTTGATTTCCCATCTTCACTTGCCCAAAATCTCCGGTAGTGTAGGATGTAAAGTACTCACGGTGTGGTGTAACATGAAAGGAGGCAGCAGAATCAACAATCCATTCGTACTCTTGGCATGTGAGATTAACAGAGTCATCATCATAAACAATGACAACTTCACCATCAGATACAATTGCAGTAGTGTCTTTGTCTTCTCTTTTATTATTGCCTCTAGTCCTTGATTTTTCCCGCTTAAGGAACCTGCATTCTTTAATCATGTGTCTCATTTTATTGCAATGGAAGCACTTGATGTCTTTTCTATTCTTTGACCTTCCTCTTGACTTGCTGTGGTCTTTAGATCTCTGAAAATTTCTATGTTGGCTTCTTCCCCGTGACTCCACAACCAAAGCTTCATTCTGAGTCGAAGAGCTAGTCATACCATGTCCATTCCTCCTAGTTTCTTCACTCAAGAGACTATCTTTCACCATATTGAAAGTCAACTTTCCATTAGGAGCAGAGTTACTCAGAGATACCACCAGTGTTTCCCAACTGTCTGGTAATGAGCTAAGCAGCAACAGTGCAAGCAGTTCATCATCTAACACAACCTCCATAGTATTCAACTGATTCACAACATTCTGAAAACTACTCATATGCTCAGCCACCGAGGACCCATCCCTGTATTTCAAGTTTACCAACTTCCGAATCAAGAATGCCTTGTTTTGTGCATTTTTAGACTCAAACAAGTTGCTCAATTTCTTCCACAAGCTGTGGGCACTAGTCTCACTAGATACATGGTGATAAATGCTTTGGTCTATCCATTGCCTGATCATGCCAATAGTCTTCCTATTTATTCTCTTCTATTCTTCATTAGATTTATCTGCTGGTTTAGTACTTTCACCCTCAATGGGATCATATAGGTCTTTGCAAAATAGTAAGTCTTCTATTCGGGATTTCCATATTGAGTAATTGGTAGAATCCATTTTAATCATAGTACCAGAAACATTGCCTTCTCCCATTTTAAGAGCACAAACCAGAGCTCCAACCAAGGAGCTCTTTGATACCAGTTGTTGGGAAAAGATAACAAATATTAACAATAAGCAGAAGCAAATTGGATCACTTTTTTTCCCTGTGCAATTAACAATAGGTTCTGGAAATTTCTCAGGCAACAAATAATAATTTTAGATAAATAATAGAATACACAGATCAGAAAAATAAAATCAATAGGCACCAAATTTTTAATGTGAGAAAACCCTCAATGTGAAGGAAAAACCCACGAGACCTAGTCCAGTAAAAAACCTCTACTAATAAATTAATGAGTACATCACAAGTCTCCCTGGAACTACCAGAGATCAACAGAAAATTAACTTTCACTAATAAGGTGAATAATAACACAATAAATTCACCAATGGATATCTAACCAGACAACAGAAAGAATAAAAAATAAAAAAATATTAAAACTAAAATAAAGCTTACACTATCAAAATTAACATATCAAAAATATTTGATAGAAGAGCATAAATTTTCCCCCTTTATTTTCTTCTCCGCTGCCGCACGCTGTTCTCTCTGTTTTTCCACTTCGGAATTCTCTCTCTCTCGATTTTTCCAATCTTCACTCAAGAGGCACATTCCCATATTAATATATCAATAATGAGGCTTTTGTTTTTTTTTTTTTAATTAAAGTCACGGTGGGCCCACTTTTGGTGACCCACCTGACACTCAGCAACCATGATTGTGATTAGTTGGAATTGTCGTAGAGTGGCGGCCTCCATGACTGAAAAAGGAGCTTAAAGAGATATGCAAAAAATATAAGTCGTCTGTTTTATTTATTATGGAATCAAAAGCAAAAAGAAAGAATTGAAAAAAATTAAGTTGTCTTTGCAGTTTGAATTTTACAAAAAAGAAGAAGAAAGAGTTGCACTGTACAACTGACCTTAAATAAATAATAGGGAAAAAGAGTTATAATTTCTTTTAAAGGATATTATTTATACAGAATGTTAATAATTCAATTCAAATACTATTTTTCAATCAGTAGACAGACTGCGAAGACTTTTATCTGTTTCTGGGGCAAATATCTTCACCGTTTTGTAACTAGGATGAAACAATTATGTTAACATTATTTTTTATACTTGCCATGATCCTAGTGATTTTAAGTAAGATCTCTCTTATTTTTGGAACCCAATATTCATTTGATAAATCCCTTTGCGATGAGCGGAAGGCATTTGGATCCAGTCTTGATTTATCATAGAAGAGATAGTTTTAATTAAAAAAAAGTTAGCTTCACTTGTGTAACTCACTGTTATATCAAATAATAAAATGAAATAAAGAGTTAATATATGATTCATGTAGATGTAGCAATAATCAATAGAAAATTCTTATATGGAAAAAGACCAAGCCGGTCAATTTGTCTAGAGTTTTGAACCATGGGAGTTGATTCTTAATTTATTTACACTACATTTTACTTGGAAGAATAGTTATGTTCTTAGAATACCCTTCTTACCCAGTCCATTGAAGTTTTGAATTTTTTATTAAACAAAATAAAACATAATTATCCATTATATTTATATAATGTAGACTGATATTTTTTTGGTTTACTAATATAATAGTTGACTAATATAACATATAACATTTATATATATAACTGGGTATAGTTGCGCCGGGTGCCTCAAATCTAATAAAGGTGAACTGATTCTTATTATGAAAATCAATAAAAATAACGTTCATGCTATTTTGTTCTGGTAGCACATTCTAGCCATTGAAAATAAAAAACTCCACAATGTGAATAGGCTAACTACACTCAGCGTAACATTCTGCCTAATCTATTAGTCTTAATCATGATTATAGAAGCTCATATAAGTTCAGATTCTGGCATATAAATTACTGAGATGATAGAAATAAATATGAAAAATTTATTTTTAGGTCACAAATGATTAGAATGAGTAGTAGTAAATTTTGAAGAATTAATTGAACTAATTTGACATTTTTAGTAACACAAAATAAGTGTTTAAAAGCCAAATTAAATAATAAAGTAGCTCAAAAAATTATGAGATTTTGTGAAGATATCAAGTAGAGGATGCAAATTATTTTGGAAATGAATACATGATAAGACAAATACCTGTACGCCTATTAGTTTAATTTTTTAAGTTTAACTTAATTAAAGAAGAGTAATAGAGTTTAAGTAATAATTAACAATGTATAAAAAATTATGGAATGAGGAGTATAAGGACTAAATGAAGTTCTAAAATTTTCTATAACACTTATGAAAGTTAGAAAACTTAATTATGAGATATTAAAGTATTTCTAAGAGATATAACATTTTCGGTTACACTTCATCCTTGTCTCTCTCTCCATCGCCCCTCATCTCTTCATTCTTATCTTCATCTTTTACTTTTCTTCTCTCATTTTTCACTCTGTTAGGTTACCAGCGGTAGCAAGAGGAGAAAAGAGAGAAAGAAAACCAAGGGAAGAAGGCAACCATCACCAAGAAGAAGAAGGAGAGAAAGAAAGGAAAATGAAGAAAGCATCATCAAGATAGAGTTGAGGTAGGAGTTGTTATGTTTCTTCACTTCACTCTTTTCTCTTTTGATTACCAAGAGTTTGTGTGGATGAATTTGATATGGAAGAGTTGATTGTTGAAGTTAGACGATATGTGCATGATTATATTTGTGGTTTTGAGCTTATGAATAACTTTGAGATTCCATGAACATGTGATTGATACTTCCTTATTCTTTCTCTTCTTGTTTACAAAACTTATGTTCGTAAACTTGATTGGAAATTGAGAATTTGTATGTCATTGAGTTGATACATGCATGGTTATAGATTTTAAACATATATGCATCCACATAACTCCATACTCTTGAGGTTGTAAAAATGAGTTTTGATGGTGATTTGAGAATGTATACATGAGTTTAATATGTTTATGAACCATGTTTTGGTATTGAAACCATTTAGGAGTTGAATATGGAAGATAGAAATTGGTTACCAACTCATAGGAATTGAGTCTGGGAAGTCTGCCTCTGGCCGATTAGTCACCCAGAAATTGACCGCTTAATCGGTCAGAGGAAGAGAGGAAATTCAGGTTGGGTGACTAATCGATCAGAATGTGACTGCTTAATCGGTTAGAATGTGACCGCTTAATCAGACAATGGGAGAAACGGGCAGTGCTGAGCGATTAATCGCTCAAGGAGAGTGACCGATTGATCAATTAATGATAAAAAATAAATTGGTTTCCTACTGTCATTAGGCAATTAATCGGTGGGTTTTGGGTTGCCCAAAGACAGAAACTTCCTTGTTTCCTATTATGAGAAAACAAGTTCTTTGCTTGATGGGATTACATATTTATGTTGTATAATGTGAGTTAATGCATATATAAGGGTATCTGATGATGTAAACATATGCCTAGCATATCTATGAAGGATGATATCTTTGCGCATTCACTTTAATTTTGAGGTGAGAATTGTATGCACCTAGTTCATTGAAGAGCAATGACATTGTGCACTTAGTATAAATTTGTAATGAGCATTCATTGAATTTGAGAATTGATCATTTTATGCATTTAGTTACTTGTGAAGTAAATTTTAACCAATGTATGCATATGAAATATGATGAATTGATGATATTGTACACTTGTTATATTTATGAAGTGTATTAGAATTATATTGCTCCTTTGAAATATCAAGTTAGGCTAGAATTGAATAATGTATTGAGAATTGCTCCCTTAGACCATTATGTTGAGCTAATATTTGAATTCGAATAATAAATGCTTATAAAATAAAAGATATTGGACATTTATCCTTGAAAAGGGGAAGAAAATGGTCTTCTATTGCTATTCCCACATAAAGAGTGACCCTTTGAATGTGAATTATATATTTCTTTGTCATTTGAGTTTTGGAAATGATCCTGTATAGGGGAAGGAGATTCAAAATTCTAGTTATGAATCATGGAGATGACCTTTAATGTGGAAGGTGATCCTAAATTCATAGAATTCCTTATTAGTTTTCTCATATGCCCTAGTTTCCCTCATAGTATGTATAAGGAATATTACTCGAGATAGTTCTGTGCAACAAAAATAGATTGTTATAAATAGGTTGAAGTGCACTAACTTAAAAGCGGACTATCACCTAATATATTGGTAGTGTGAGTCCCTAATTCACTCCCTACCTTTAGAATATAGAACCCTAGGATATATGAGGTGACCCTACCTATTAAGGTACATGAATATGAGTTCTGGGAATGAGTGTATAAAGATGATAATTAAATGATTATTAGTATGAGAATTGTATATGAATAAAACATTATGAGAATATGGGATTATTAATGTGATATTGAATTGTAACTTGTATCCAAATGTTTGTCATGAATATAACTTATGATCCATTGATGATGAAAGTTTATGAATTATTAGTAATGGTAATAATTGAATTTCTATTTTGAGAAGATAAAAGACTTATTTTTTGCTTTTGTCACCTTTCTATCTTATATTTATTTATTGAAATAAATTTTTCTCAAAGTAACTAAAATTATTCTGATGACAGTATGTATGATAGAATTATTGAGAATTATAGAATTTTCACCTTTTTATATTATATTTTCATGATAATTCCAGGGAAGGAATCTTCGACCAAGTGAGATGAAGTTTGAGGATGTATAATGTAAAATCTTATCATTTGGTTTATAGTTTTATTCCTACGGTTTATAGTTTTATTCCTACTTTTGTACAATGTAATGTACATAGTTTATAAGAAATTGTGCCTTATGGACCTAGTTTGTATTTATAGTACAATGATGTACAATAAATAAGAATTTCCAGTTGTATGTATATTATAATTCTCTCAACAGACTCATATTTTCATGTCATAAATATTTTTACAAAATATGATATTAGTTTAGAAGTGATATATCCAATCCTCATTACTAATATATAAATCCTGATATGTTACTAATATTATTATTAAGACGTTACACTCAGAACATCAAAATCACAAACATTACTTACATTGAAATTTCATCACAGTCTATCAAGCTTTTTCCACACAATTTATTCATACAAATTACATCGCAATATTCCTTCATCATATCACACGACTCAATAGTCAACAGAACCAAGATAGAATACTCAGTTTTTGATCTTGCCCTTGATCTTCACTTCTAGGATCCTCTCCATCATTGGCACCACTAATGGTCCTGGTTTACAGTTGACATCAAGTAAAATGATTAGAAATTGACTTCTTTCTTCCCCTTTCTTTGATTGCTTGAGTCTTTAATCTTGATACATAAATTTTGTTAACCTTTCCTAAAAGCCAAACATGTAGTTATGACTTCATTCATCTTCACACAATAGAGTTGTGGGTTGTAAGTAAGGAGCAAGGACCCTTGAAATAGGACTCATAGTTTGAATTAGTGTACATTGGGCTTGGAAGCTGCACTCTTGGCATTGCATCCCCATGTCACAGTCGTTCACTACCTGGCTCACCTTATTCTCAAACCAAGCCTTAGCAAATGGATGGATTTGTTTAATTTTGAATTGGATTGTAATAGATGGATTTAAAATAAATCATTAATTTATTTAAAATCTATTATAAAATATTTAATATTATCCAATTCATCTACAACTCAATTTAATGGATGGATATTCAATCTATCTATTAATTCATTTTAATGGATTAGATAGATAGATATTCATTTCACTTATTCTAAAAAAATGTTTCTCTCTCTAAAAATTTTATTTTCTCTCTAAAATTTTATTCTCTCTAAAAAAATATAAAATATATTAGATATCCATTAAATTAATTTTTAATTGAATATCCATTAGATATCTAATATATATTTTGGTTAAATTACTAACTATTTACAATTAAATTTAATTTATTAAATTTAATTTAATAAGATATATTATTTTAATCAAATAAATTGAATTGATTTTAATATAAATAGATTAGATGAATTAAAAATTAATAAATTTTATTGCTAGGTCACCTCGGCAGCCACCTGCTCCAGAGCCACCTGTTCAGTCCCTTCATCCAGCTTCCTAGCATTGACAGTTGGGGTGGTTTTCTTTCTGGAGCCAGCATCGAACTTCATGATCACGATGACCTCTGCTCTGGACCTGAGGACCTCTGATTAGCAGAGTGATCAATAGCGGAGAATCCCAGAGTCGTGTGCACTCAGTGGGTAGCATTAATCCATTTTTTATTATCTTCCAAATTCATAACGATTTTTTAGATGAAGGCCATAAATGGAATGAAAAAGGCGTGAATGTAAAAACTTTTTAGCGGTTACTTTTTGCCTTAATTATTGCAAGTTAATGTAAAATTTGTAACTAATAATGTCTAGATAGAATAATAATCCTCTTACTTCAAATAGTATTCACGTTCATTTTAACATTATATAAAAGTTGATTAATGAAATATAAATTATTAATTAATAAATATATGTAAGTATGTAACTTTTCTAACTTAATTTTATTAATTAATTTATATAAATCATTAATTATTTTTTATTCTTTATTAACTAATTTTTTACATATTTATTAATTAATTTTTATATATCATTAACTAAAAATTTATATTTTATTAATTAAATTTATATAGTGTGAAAAGTGATGTTATTTAAAATAGATAAAATTATTGAAATTGTTTTAAATATTCAAGAGACATAAAAAAAAAATAACGGAAGTGGTGAGAGTAAGTGCTGTTGCTGAGGGAGACAAGAGTTGACTACAGGAAATAAGAGTGACTCAAAGAGAAGTTCACACCATGATAAAATTGAGGAAGTTGCGATTCCATACAGATTAAAGTAGAGCTGATATGTTCGTGCCACAATCTACGCTTCAGGTTTTATATATGGGTGGTGCTACATAATGATCGACCGTCTGTACGTACCACCCTCTGATTGGTTTGGCTGAATTAAAAAAGATGTTACTTATGGTTAAATGATAAAACTTAAAAATCACAAAAAAAAGAAAAAAAGAAAAAATACAAGGCATCAAAACTCGTCTACTAGCAATTTTCTTTATGTATTATAAATAGATAAATCAATGTTTTGACCAAATGTTGATGACAAATTTTTAATTAGACATAATTTATTATGTCATTTTTTAGAAATTAAAATTAAAATTTAATATGTATAAAAAATACTTTTAAAAATAAGTGTATTTTTATAATATTTTTATAATTTTATACATATCAAACAATATTTTAAGTATTTATGATAGATCATACTTAATTAAGAATTACTTATTGACAATTATGATTTTATATTTAGTTAAATTATTTTATTGTTTAGTTATTTCTTCCTAGTTTGGTTATATGATACTAAGAGAGAATACACACTCCAAACTCGGTTAATATAAAAACTCTTTTTTTTTTTTTTTACATTCATTATGCCTTTATATTTGATTGATTTTCTCCCAATTCGATTAAGGTGCAAAAATTTTGTATCAATATAAAATAAATTATTTTATTTTATTTTATTTCAATTAACTACACCGCCACTTGTTATAAAGAACATTTATATTCTTGACCGCTGACCGCTGACCGTTGGTAATTGAATTTCCCGACTCTCTTCTTACTATTTTCAGTGGACGTCTATGGTCATTGGCTTGGATCCTTCTAAGTAAACAATGCTAGGATTTTTCGGATATATTAATATCAATATTTATCACATATTAAGATATATAAAGAGTTTTAAAATTATCTTAAAAATGTGCCGATAAGGAACGTTATAATTGAAACTTTTAAAACTAATCACAATGAGAGAGATATGTTATTCTTATCTCATAGTAGTCACTTACGTGTCAGTATTAATAGGGCAACTGTACACATTAGAGTGATTAAAAATATGAGCCTCTTCCTGTATATACAAAATAATTAAAATGAGTTAAATCTACTTACAATGACAAACTCATATATAGGACCCATAAAATAAAACTCACATATGAGCAGCACTTCAATAATAATAGACCCATTAACAACAATGATCACAATTTGGACTAAACAAAATGTTCTAATAATTTTGACATCTAATTAATTTGAATTTTATAAAATTATAATATGATTTATATTAATCCATAAAAAAATTATAACATTCTCTCACTTAAACGACATAAGCCATAATACATCACTTTAATAAAAAAAAAATTCTCCAGATTAATCAAACAATATATGGTCATAACATGATGTCAAAATCAAGTCAACACTTTTAACAACTATTCCAAAATGAAACTGTAACGCTTCCTTTTTGGGAAGGAGCGTCACATTGTCATTTACAATGCGAAAAATGAAAACGTAAATTAAGACCCGGTTCATTTCATTATAATTAATCTTACTTGATTATAGTTGGATAGAATAAAATGGTGAATATATATATATATATACACACACACACACACGTATATTTGTACTCAATAACCTGCCCATCGATTCGGTATTCAAAAGTACTAACATTTATAAAAGATTCACAAGCATGTATCTATATATTTTTGTTTAGTTATAAGTGGAAAACATAAACTTTGACGGAAAACATAATGACTAAACCATACATCCATGCAAAAAATACATCATATATATGATATACATCATATACTGTTTAGATACAAACTATGAGTCAATAATTACATCAAAGCTCATCAAAAAGAAGCCTAAGCTTTACCAGCCCCCAAAAATGGTATACAAACCCCCAAAAATAATATCAAGCCCCCAAAAAGACAGATAGCCAACAGTAGCTATTGACAGGAATCAACCCCTAAGTGGAGAAGGAACCATGTCAGGATCCTCCTCGGGTTCCTCCTCAGGGTCTTCCTCTTCTGAGGAAACCTCCATAGGAGCCACCGAGTTACGGGCCGGGGCTCGAGAAGTATCTCCCTGATAGGCAAATAAAACTCCAAACGTAAGCTGATGCAGCAAGTAAAGATCGGCGGCTCATGATGCCCCCAAGCCAGCGATAACGACACGTCGCCCACGTAGATGAAACGATCAGAATTTAGGTTAAGGTACCAGTAGTCTGGACCTCCCAGGAAGGCCAGACACACGTATCCCAAAAATCCATGAGGTCGGGCCGTCATGGTCAGAAGGGTGCCAGACAAGGTTGGGCCAGAAGCCGGGAAACTTGGGTTCTTCCTTTTCTTCACCCCCGTCTTCAGAGGATCACATATATAGATATACAGAAACAGTAGAAACATAGGGAAAAGAAGTAAGACATTCAACATTCATTACCAATTGAGGCAGTAAAGAACAAATGGCGCATGACGCCCACATAACATTGTAGAAATGATAAATAGCATTAAAACAGATAATAGACAATTTAGCATATATAGGCAGCTATCGCTATAATGAAACAACATATTAAATTTTCATATGAACAAGTAGCTATCAAATGGTATGGCGACTCATTATGCACATGCACATGACACTAAAAACCTACTCCATGGAGCTAGACACAAAACAGTCGGAGAGAATGATCAGGAGATATGTCTGTATCGTGGCTGCCGAGACCTTCAAGTGCTAAAATTTTTAATTTATCAAAATGCGCATCATGGCATTGTATAAGACATTCTACACAGATCTTGATATAGGACAGTGTCTCGGTCCGGATCGTTGGTGCGTTTGCATCGGTCTGTCCCATGAACAGAAGAGCTACCAACTGTCCATTGTAAGGTACCCGCACCCCGACGCCCCCAAGGTCAACAAATAACCTACACTTGTCTATTTGCACCCGCACGAAGGTGTGATTCAACTCCTAGGCAACTTGGCCTTAACAAAAGATTGTCCTACAGACTTTTTCATTGCATGACTCAATCATGCTCAATGCACATAGATTCAATGCATACTCATGTGTACATATGCAAATTCACAGTCATAGCATTTCAGGTCTAAGATCACATGTTATGTCATTTATCATCAATATTTGATCCCGTTCAAGGGTCCATACTAAGTCAATAATAAGTTTCTAGGCATTCACACCCTATTCAAAGTCATCAAGTAAGTCATTTCTTAATTTCAGTATGTCGCTCACAACCTCAATCACACTCATGTTCTATCTTTATTCAAAGTTCTTATAAGTTATAAGGCATGCTCTCGTTCTTGATTTTTTCTGCTTTATGAATCCCTAATTAATTTCTAGTCATCCAATTATTCAAGATTATTACGCTTACATTAGTTCAAAAGCCTTGAGTCAAGTGCCCAAGGGGACCTTGAACCTCCAAGGGGCTAGAAAAACCTTAAATCAATTGCTGAACGGGTTACACAGTCGTGTGTAAAATACACGGCCCCGAGTACACGGTCGTATGGTCATACACGGCCTAGGCCATGTACTCCTCTGGAGTGCACCAGAAAAACACATTTTAGCCCTCTATCACACAGGGAGATACACGGCCGTGTATTCATACATAGCCTAGGCCGTGTATCAATCTGTGGATGCAGAAATCACTAGAAAACCATTCCAATATTCAAACATCCCAAGATCCATCAATGTAAATAAAAAACATACTATTCAAACACTTTAAAATACAACCAAAAACACTCAAACAAAGGGGTTTCCTAAAAATGAGTTTCACCCCACCAACACAACAATAAGTTCTTAACTACCAAAATGGGTTGAAGGGAATGGATCTTCCTCTTACCTAAGAGAAATACAAAGAAAGGATGCTCCTTTTTGCTTAGAAATTTCGTCCTTCACTACCACCGAAACCTTGGGTGTTCAAATCCACAAAATCAAGATCAAAGAGTGGAGACGGTAGCCATAGTCACCAAGGTGACCATGGAACACGAATATGAGGAGAAGGGGGGAAGAAAGTTGAGAGCTTTTACCTTAAAGCTCCAAACTTCGAGCTTCAATGGTGGAAGGGGATGAAGATGGAGAGAATGGTGAGCTCTTGAAGATGATTCCAACACAAAGGAGTCTTCAAACGAGATGGGAATCTATGAGGTGTGTGAGCTCGAAAATCAAATGGATTATGTGGGTGGAGAGGATGTGGCTGCTGTGAAGAGAAATGAGAATGGAAATGTGAGAGGGAAAATGACGAAGAAGGGATGTGAGGGAGAGGGGAAAGAGAAAGAGAAGAGAGATAATGAAGAGAGAGAAGTGATAATAATGTTTATGATATGAGAATAAGGGAGATAAGTGGAAAAGCAAATTTTTGGCTCTCCAATTTGGTGTTGCTACCATGGAGAGTGAGGAGAAAATTGGGGGGGGGGGAATTTCCTCCAAAATGTTAGGGTTAGATGGGTGTGTAGATTTTACAAAAAGTTCAACTGATTTGACATAAAGTAGATTTTTAGATAAAATGATAAGAATTTTTACTACAAGTTATTACTCAATGAAAAATTATTGATATTTAGGGAGTCAATATTTATTGTTCAATGGATAATAGAGTGCACGGTTAAATCTGAAATTTAACAGACTGTGCAGCGATTTTATTTATCAAGTAAAATCTTGAAAGACGTAAACCTCGTAAATTGTGCTCGGTCTCAGGTTTAGTAAAATCTTCCATTGACTTTTCTACAGTTCAAAGTTTACCAGCTTCAGGGAAAATATTTCATTTTTCCGGCTCCGCTCAATGCGTACGCAAAAATAAAAAATATATTAAAATATTCGACGTTTTCATAAAATTCCACAAAAATGATCAAAAATCACAAATATTAGAAAATGTCTATTCATCACAAAACAAACAGTTTTCGGGGTGTTACATTGACCTTGCTCAGTGTACATGCAAAATGAGGAATATATTAAAATATTCAACATTTTCGAAAAATCCCAGAAAAATTCTCAAAAATTATAAATATTATAAAATGATTATTTAGGATAAAACAAATAATTTTTGGGGTGTTACAGAGACTACAAACATCTCAATAATGTAGAAAATTATATTCGAAGGAGTACTGATATCATACATACAAGATACTCATATCCTGTGACCCAACAAAATGTGATATATGGGTAATGGGAAAACACATCTAAAATTATACACCAATATGTGATCAAAGTGCATTTCCTAACAAAATGGCCCCAAACATCTACCTAAGATACTTTATGAGATTTAACAAATATCTCAGTACAATAACAAAATGTGATTGGATCCAAAATGTCTTCATAATATGTCATAGCATAAACAAACAGAACTACGCTAATAATAATAATAACAATATAATTGTTTATGGTCTCGAGACATAATAACAAAATAATGTCACAATAAAATTACAAACAAACTCCCACTAACTCAAAATATCAAAAGACCTCACTATACCCATATGGGTCATATGATCAATAAAACTTTGACAGCTAAAACTTTGGTTAGGGGATATGTAACCATAAGTTATGTAGGGATATACTCGACATGAGTTTGAAACTCTTGAATCTTTTCTCTAACAAACATATACTTTGTGTCAAAAGCTTCGAGCATTTAAAGCTCTTATTGATTTGAGAGAAGCACATTATGACGAAGTTATCACAATAGATAGTAAGAGACTTGGAAATACTATCCACAATACAAAATTTAGTAATCAATTTTTTTAACCATACCACTTGACGTATAGCCTCATAACAAGCTATATACTCTACCTCCATAGTGGAAGTAGTTGTAAGCATTTATTTAACACCCTTCCAAGAAACAGCTCCTCTAGCCAACATGAAGATATATACCCTGATGTAGACTTGTGGTCACCTCATGATTTATTTTGTAGCCAGCCAATAAGCCACACCATGTTTGCTCAAGTATCTCCCAAGTACGCTAACAACAAAAACAATATCAGAATGTATACAAACTTGAGTATACATAAGGCTGCTAACAGCGAAAGCATATGAGACCTTATTCATTTCAGCAACATCTTTACCATTTTGAGGACACTAGGTATTAGAGAGTTTTTCACCCTTTTGAATAGGTGCAACATAAGGATTACAAGATTTCATATTAAATTTATTTAGAATCCTTTCAATATAAGCTTTATGAGACAAGCCAAAAATATCACCAGATCTATCACGATGAATCTCAATGCTTAGTACAAAAAAGGCATTACCAAGATCTTTCATATCAAAATGCGCTGTCAACATCTGCTTAGTCTCATTCATAAAATCAATATCATTACTAGCCAATAATATATCATCAACATATAAAACAAGAATGATGAATCTACTCCCATTAAACTTCAGATAAATGCATTGGTCAACAATATTTTCTTTATAACCAAGAGAGTCAACAATATAATCTAATTTCAAGTACCAATGCTTGGAAGCCTATTTTAATCCATAAACGAGTGTTCTCAATTTATATACCATATGATCTTTACCATCTTCAATTAAACCATTAGGTTGATCCATATACAGATCCTCATACAAATCATAATTTAGGAAGGCAGTCTTAAATGAGCAACCAATGTCATCACAACACAAAAAAAAAGTCTTTAGTAGAGAGCAGTGAAAAAGTCTCCTTATAATCAATGTCTTCCCTCTAGTTATATCCCTTAGCAACAAGTTTGACATTATACCTTTCAATTTCACATCTAGCATCACGTTTGGTCTTAAAGACTCATTTGCAACTAATAGTTTTACAACTAATAAGCAACTCCACCAAATTCCAAACATTATTCTTTCTCATAGAAGCCATCTCATCCTCCATAGCCTCTAACAATTGTGCACTATCATGACTAACCATGGCCTCTTGAAAGGAAATAGGATCAGAATCCTCAACTGAATTAAACTCATGCTCTTGTAGGTACACAACATAATCCCTAAATCTAGTAGACTCAGTGGATATAGGAATCCATTTAGATCTTCTTAGTGAAGTCACAATAACATTTGGATTCTGTACATTATTTTTGACTTGTTGAGGGATATCAACATTATTAATAAGATCAACAACATCATTATTATGGATCAAATGAGATGGCATTATTCCTGGAAAGGGAATAACAATAATAGGAACAACAACAACCTGCTCTCTAAAATCAACAATACGCAGCTCTTAAGTTACACCATGCTCTAAGTCCCCTTCAAAATAGACAGTCTGATCAGATTCAATAACTCTAATAGTATGAGAAGGAAAATAGAACCTAGAACCACTTGAGCCAATACAATAACCAATGAAGAAAACCACTAATGGTTTCGGGATCAAGCTTCTTTAAATATAGGTTACAAGGCCTCACCTTTGCCTTACAACCCCAAACACAAAAATGCCTTAAAGTAGATCGTTTGTCTGACATAAGCTCATATTGAGTTTTCAGCATAGATTTACTTGACATATGATTCAATATATAGGCAACAGTCTTCAGGGCATCTCCCCACATGAATTCTGGAAGAGTGGAATGACTAAGCATACATCTCACCATATCCATAAGAATATGATTTCGCCTTTCAGCAATAAGAGTAATGAGCTACAAATATCTGTATGAATTAATTGTAGTATTCCTTCACTCATGGTAACCCCACTCTTCTTGGCTCCAACTGTAAGTTTCCTTTTTATATAATCAATATAGGTATCAAAAACAGAGAAGTCCAGATCATGAATAATATTCTCCTTGATCAACTTTTCCATTCTCTCCCTAGATATGTGTCCTAAATGTTTGTGCCATAACATAGAAGAGTTTTCAGCAACTCTATCATGCTTGTTCCTAACAACATTATTGATATTTAAACATTGTTAGATCAATAGAAAATGGTCAATATTTAACATATAAATGCCATTAGACGAAACTCCAGAATAATTAGAATGAAATCATCAGATAAGAAAACTCACTTATCACTAAATAGACATAATAGTGCGACTATCCAAAGTAGAAACCGAAAACAAGTTCCTTCTTATAAAGGACACATAGATGGTGCCTTTAAACCTAAAGAATATCTAGTACATAGCTTCAAGGAAATAACATCTATACACTCTACTTTGACACTAACTATATTTTCTATTATGATCATCAACTCTCATTCACTTGACTTTCGCCTATTTTTGAACTCCAATAATGAGCTTGTAACATGAGTAGTTGCACCAATATCTAACCAACAAGTGTTAGAAGGAACATTAACAAGATTGATTCAAAATACATTAGAGTCAGGGGTTCAACTTCCTTCTCCTTAATCCAATCATTAAACTCTATATAATTACCTTGTTTGAGCTAATCTGCAAATTTCGTGGCATATTCATGATCACCATTCACACCGTTATGCTTAATCTTGGTCAACATAGAGAGGTCACAGGCCCTTCTAGATGTGTTAATAGCCTTACAAAATTGGTTGACATTATCCATTTCATGAAAACTTTCCTTAATGGCTTTGTCCATACTATACTTTATGGTCATGAGACGAACTTTATTTGAATGATCCTACCTTTCCATATTTCACCCTAATCGCAGCGAAAAACATATCTATAGGTTCAGGGCTCATCCACAACGAGAGAAACATCAATAACAAAGATAGCTAGAAGTAAACTCATTAACTTAATTCAGTCCTCATAATTGGTCCCACACAACTTTGTCAAAACATTTATTTTCATAAGCAAAGCTGAATCAATATTTTAAGGGAAAATTTTCTCGTCGAGTATTTCAATAAACAAGATCAACAATAACCATAATGGAGCTCTCCCATGCAATTGTAATCCCACCTAAGGTCCCGAATTACAACACATAAGTAGATTCCCACAGACATTAAAATTATATCCTTAAAGCTAATAGCGAGAGGATACTGAAAACTTTAAAAACATAACTCAAAGCCTATAACAAATCACTAGGAATTATATTAATAAAGACAAATCGATAGAGTACGCGCATTATCAACATAATCTCCAATGTCACAAAATAACAATATTTTATCAACAAAATAGCATCATGCCACACTTGGTCCCGCGAGGGCGAACTCACAATTATGCATGGTGCCCCAAAAATAGTACCACTTAAAAAATCATTAGGAATTATATTAATAAAGGCAAATTGATAGGGCAAGCACATTATCAATATAATCCTCAATGCAACATTATTAACAAAATATCAATAAAATGACACCTCAACATAATTGGTCCTGTGAAGGACAGCTCACAATCATGCAAAATACCCCAAAATAGTACCATAATACTTTAAATAACAACTCTTAGAATCAAATTGCATAAATAACAACAAAATAAATAGTTTTCAAAACATTATATATTAAATTGTGTAAAAAATAATGCCATAGTTTCATATAAGTTGGATATGGTAGATGCATATTGATCTCATATTCTTAGTCAATCTCAGGACTTTGCAGGGATTCCACAACTTTGATGAATTAACTATTGCCATAACAATATATTATCTACTTGCTTTTGAAATTATTAATACTGGCAATATTTATCTGAAGCTCCTCCAAGAACATTTATTTTTACTCCAAACCGATGTTCAATACTTTTGAAACTAGTCAATCTCCTGACTTTGCACTTATACCACAACTTTGATGTATTAACTATTGTTACAACAATATCTTATCTACTTTCTTTTGGAATTACTAATATTAGTCATGGCAACCATCACCCAAGAGGGGGTGAATTGGGTGATTACAAATTTTTAAAACAACATTAAGAAATTATGCATTTTAATAAATTCAATCAACACATGCAATTGAATAAGTATAACTACTGTAAATTACTCAAAAATAACTTGGGTAATAGGATAAATTAAGCAAATAAATTAGATATCAAATCCAACTCAAACATATATAATTAAAGTATAGAAAATAAAGGAGTTTGAGTTAAGAAAAGCAAACATAAAATTTATACTAGTTCAGCCACCAACAATTTATGGCCTACGTCCAGTCCTCAAGTAACCACTTGAGATTTTTCACTATCAATTCAAGCTTGAACAGATGCTCGCTACCATTAGAAACTAGAGCGCTCATTACACCTTGGGATACCTCACCCTTGTGCTTGAGCCTCAACTTTCAGAGATATCTCACCCTTACAATTTCTCTGAGGGATACCTCACCCTCGTTACAAAGAATCAAAGAGTAGAAGAAAGAAGAAACTCTCTTAAGAGTGTGTATTACAAATTAAAGTACTATGAAGCTCTTTTAAGATATCTCAAATTTTAGCGAAAAATAGCACAAAAATTTGGTAAAATATGAATCACAAATTAAAGCAAGAAAGAATTGTTTCAGACAATTGGGTGTTGCTAAAAGATGTCCCAAAAACATGTATTTATAGTGTTATTGAGAAAAGAGTCATTGGGTATCATTTAATATCACATTAAAAGCATAGAAAAATAGTCGTTGTGTGTTGCTGCTCTTGATTATTCGAATAACATGTGTGTTATTCAAATAACTCTTTAAAAACATGTTCTGAAACATTTTCTAGGGTGTTTTATTCGAATAAATACTTGCTTATTTGAATAACCTGTGTGTTATTTGAATAACTCTTCAAAAACTCGTTCTGAAACATTTTCTAGAGTGTTTTATTCGAATAAATACTTTCTTATTCGAATAAACCACCCTAGTTTCAAAATTTGATTTTAAATGGTCATAACTTATTCATTTCTCAATCGTTTAAAGCAAATGACCACTTATTGGAAAGATATTTGAGTCTATTTTCAAATGAAAAAAGTTTCAGAACAAAACTCAAAGTATTTTAAAAGTTATGATCAAAAGAGTAACCAAAGGTCAGTTTTATAAAACTCAAACTTGGCTATTTTTCATAGTTTTGAACTATTTTCATAACTAGCTTTTTAAAACTTGTTTGTTGGACATTTTAGTATGTGAAAACCATTTGTAAAGATTTGAAAAACATATTTGAGATATTCATAAGGCTTTTTATATAAAGACCCCAAGTCCTATAAGCTATACCATTTAATCTTCCTTTAGACTTAGTCTTTGACATGACTTTGATGTTATCAATACCTTCATGAAATAGGCATTCACATTTTCCTTGAGTTGAGCTTAATTGAGATCTTTTTTTTTTCTTGTTGCAGTGCTCACTCTTGGTACTTGGACTATCCTACAACGTATTGCTCACTTAAACAAGCATAGTTAGTCCAAATTCATAATTCAATATCTTCATATGCATGATTCATAAATGTATAACTCTAGTTAATTTAACATGCATATAAGACTTTCATAAACATATCCAAATAAGAAATTTATTAATTACTAATGGATATGCTCTATATAGGATGCAACAAAGAATATATGCAAAGTGTTCCTTTTGTCTTGTATTTATCATCATCAAAACTTAACATATTAAACTATTTGGGACAAACTAATTTCCACAACTAATACTGGTATTATTTGTCTGAAGTATCCTCCAAGAACAATTATTTTTCCTCCTTACAATTGTTCAATGTTTTTGTTATTAAAAAATCTCAAAAAATCTCTTAAAGTTCTGCTCAATGACTCAAAAGTCAATTTGTTTATCATTGGTATTTCATCTTAAGGAGATTCAAATAAATCTGCAAAGAGATATTCAGAACCTTAAATAGGTAAGTTTCACATTTAAAGAGTCTTGTCGTTTGGGATCTTGAAGAGAGAAATTAAAATCATATGAATTGGCAAACATATTTCTCGAAGGATTATGATAATGGAAACAACTAGAGTGATATATTTTGTTGAGTACAAAAGCAACATAAGAAGCATTTGTTTGAAAAGTCTAGAAACTAAAACATTGCAGATGATTTAACAAATAAATACTCAATAAATGACTTCTTTCATCATAATCAAAAAAGAATAATAAAAGAATTATACGAGATTTGAAAATTTAAAAGAAATACTTTATTTTATAAAAATACATTTCATAAATATTCATATATGAGGATAGCTTACAAATTTTTCTATTATTAATTTTCTTATATATTTTACAAAAGTTTAATGTGAATGCCTTAATTGAATTAATAACGTGGGAAAAATTAAAAAGATAACAATTGGCTTTTTAGATTATTAAAAAAAATATTACAAAGTCAAATAAGGTATTAAACATTTATTATTAATGGCATAAACAGCATAACTAAAATATAAAAGGACAAATAAATATTCCTTTACTCAAATACATAAGAAATGAAATTTAAAAAATAACAATAATCTAATTTGTTAGCAATTACATTATTATTACTTGCAATTGTTATCTTTTTAGCAATAACATTTATTATTTTATATGAATATGCTTTTTGGTATTGTCCACTTTTTTTCTTTTAAGATGAACTTCCAAATATTTATTTCTATCTTTCTATATTTTTATTATTTTTCTAAAAGTTTTAAATTATTTGAATGGTAATATTACTCATAGAAGATAATGAATAATTAGTATATTAATTCATTGAGGTAATTAACTAAATGTACATAAATGACAATCAATTAGGAGGAGAATTTTAATTTTAAATTTTTTTATTCTTTTATTCTTTGGGTTACTTAAATGTAAATCTTATTAGTAGAAGATTGAGAAAATTAACAAATTAATTTGTTTAGGCAACTAATTAATTATATATGAATTGTTTAATAGTAAAAAAATGGAATTCATTAAAGGTGAGTTTCAAAATTTAAAAATTTTAATTATATTATTATTTAAATAATTTGAATTGTAATATTATTCATAGAAGATAATTTTGATAGATATTTATAGAAAATAATGAATAATAATTAACATATTAAATGGTTGATGCAATTATTAGTTAGCGGTACATAAATGTCATTCAATTAAAATGGAAAAATGAATTTAAAATATGCTTATTAATTATTTTTTAAATCTCAATTACCCTTGTGCAATAATGGTCTCAAGAAATCACATGTCATAGAAAATGGCCACAAAAGATGACATGTAACAAAATATTAACTATTCTGTTTACCATATTTATATCAAGCAAGTAATGCACCTACTTGATGATAGAGGAGACACGTCAGAATTTTAGGACATGTAATTTCTTTTTACATATTATACGATGGTTCTAGTTAAAGTACATGTTTGTTGAAGAGACCTCACGCCGAAAAAAGTTGATGGTCTTGAGTTGAAGAAAAAAAAAATACAACTTCACAGATTCCACATTTCCACGCATTCCTAATTCGTAGTATCCACTAATCTGAGATGAATTGGAAGTTAATTTGGTCGTTTTGCACCACCAAATTATATTTCGTGCCTCGCTCTTTCCCTTCACTCACTCTATATAAACACTCATTAACTCCAACCAACAATACCAACCAAATCATACTTTACAATATAGAACGCACTCCTTGGCTTTATTTAGTTGCAGCTGAGAAACTAGCACTATACCATGGCTGCAAAGTTTGCACAGGGACTCGTCATACTACTTATAATTACTTCAATGTTTGCAGTAAGCATGGCTAACAAGGACTGGTCCTTTGGTTTAAACTACTCCAACTGGTGGTCCAGATTTGGGAACCATCAGAACAAACCACTAGAACAACCCAAGAAGATAGTCGTGGGTGGTTCAGAGCATTGGCACTTTGGCTATAACTACACCGATTGGGCCATAAAAAATGGTCCATTTCACATAAACGATACTCTAGGTGAGTTTCTTGAGTTCTCTCTTCATTATTTTCATGTCACACTTAATTGAAATATACTAATATGTCTTCATGAATTTGTGGTGTAGTTTTCAAGTTTGATGCTCCAAACGCTACAACTTTCCCACACAACGTTTACTTGTTACAAAATTTCGAGAGCTTCTTGAATTGTGATTTTAATAAGGCTAAGTTGTTGGCGAACACCACACAAGGTTCAGGAGAGGGCTTCCAATTCGTGTTGAAGAGGTCGCAGCCTCACTACTTCGCTTGTGGTGTGGGAAATGGCTTCCATTGCAACAATGGGACCATGAAGTTCGCTGTGAAACCAACGCTTCATCCTTTTAAGTAGTGGCTATGAGATAATTGCTGCAACAAGTAGCTAGCTCCCAGAAGCACAACTGTGGCTTGTTATTGTTTTTGTTTTCTCATGTATGTTTGAAGCTTTTAGCAAATAAAGCTATGTTATTTCAATTTGGTTGATTTTGATCAATCTAATGATGCATTTCAATAATTTAATGCAATATGATATATTGTTAAAGTTTATTGGGTGAACAAATATTGTAGGAGTTGCTTGTTTGTGTTTTGACATGCCAAACAAATGTAACTTTCATATATTGAAAAGCTAGTTGTTTTTGTGAATGTTTGGCCTAAATCTGCCCTAAATTACTAGGACTTACCTTTAGCCCATGTTAAGTACTAATTAGTCACTAAATGTTACAGTTAGAAATATAATTTTTTCTAAAGTTATGGTTAATGTGAAAGAATGAAATATCATTCCATATTAAATCTTGAAATAAAAGGATTTTGAGCTTTAATGAAAAAAAAATGGAATGACATTGCTATTCTAAGTTCAATTCCACAAATGTGTAGAATCTCATTCCTCTAAAAAAAGGAAGAAATGAGATTCCATATTTTAGTGGAATTAAATTCCACAATTTTTACCTATTATACCTTTGTTTAATTTGCAAGTTGACAAAGATAACGTTTTTATATAATCTACTTAACCCTAATCTATCTAACTTTATCAAATCTCAACCCAGTCTTCAAGCTAGCTTTTTGCTACTTCTGTTGAATGGAGAGAGTTGAAGCTTTTGCTCTTGCGTAGGAGATTACAATAATATTATCAAAATTGATGAAAAGAATCTTATCCTTATTTTTGTTATCAAGTAAAATGATCTTAAATATGTTTTCTTAATCTAAATCTCAACTTTCATTATTAGGAAAAATCAAAGGCTAACAGAAAGAGAATGAAAGAAGGGGGTTCCTCAAGCTATAAATCTTGTCACCATTGGTGCCAATTCATTCAAAATTAATTTTGTTTCATTGCACAATTCTATTTCTTGATCAGTATTTCTAAAGAGCATAATTGAAATTCCCTTTTTTAGTGCTAATATGTGAGTTGAGATTCTAGAACCTTTAATCTCATGTAAAAATTAAGTTGTTAACCATTCAAATTCGATACCAACATCTTCTTCTGCTACTGAAATTTAATCTAAACTAAGATATTATTTTTCTTCTTATCAAAGAATGAATTCTTTTATTTTCTCAACAATTTCAAGGGATAGAGCAAGAACTGTTATATTCTCCAAGAACTTGAAATCTCTTATATTTGCAAATAAATCAGGATATGTAAAATCAACAATATCTGAAATATGATTGTTAGAATTCAAAATAAAAAATCTTCAAGAATTTCATTTTAAGCTTCACCATCATTATCATTTCCCAAATTACCATTGCCAATGTCAATAATTCAATCTACAAAATGGGATTAGTTTCATATATGTTTGATATAGTAGATACAGATTGTAATCTCATATTCTTTGTCAATCTCAGGACTTTGTAGGGATTCCACAATTTTGATGAATTAACTGTTGCCATAACAATATATTATCTACTTGCTTTTGGAAATACTAATACTGGCAATATTTATCTGAAGCTCCTCCAAGAACATTTATTTTTCCTCCAAACAGATGTTCAATGTTTTTGAAACTAGTCAATCTCATGACTTTGTAGTGATACCACAACTTTGATGTATTAACTGTTGTCACAACTGTATCTTTTCTACTTGCTTTTGGAATTACTAATACTAGTATTATTTGTCTGAAGTATTCTCCAAGAACAATTATTTTTCCTCCATACAGTTATACAATGCTTTTATCATTAAAAAATCTCAAAATATCTCTTAAAGTTCTGCCCAATGCCTCAAAAGCCAATTTGTTTATCATTGGTGCTTCATCCTAAGGAGATTCAGATAAATTTGCAAAGGGGTTCGGAACCTTAAATAGGCAAGTCTCATATTCAAAGAGTCTTATCATTTGAGATCATCGAAGAGAGAAATTAAAATCATATAAACTGGAAAACATATTCCTCGAAGGATTATGATAATGGAAACAACTAGAGTGATATATTTTGTTGAGTACATAAGCAACATAAGAAGCATTTTTTTGAAAAGTCTAGAAACTAAAACATTGCAGATGATTTAATAAATAAATACTCAATAAATAACTTCTTTCATCATTATAAAAAAAGAGTAATAAAAGAATTATATGAGATTTAAAAATTTAAAAGAAATACTTTATTTTATAAAAATACATTTCATAAATATTCGTATATGAGGACAACTTACAAATTTTTCTATTATTAATTTTCTTATATATTTTACAAAATTTTAAATTATAATTAACCGTTAAGAATTTTAAAATAATAAATAGCCAAAACTATCAAATAATTATTAATATGCTAGATTCATAAAAAAAATTATTTATAACCTAAATTTGATTAATGATTTTATTACATTTACATATATAATTAATTCTTTGTATAAACAAATAGTTGGTGCATGAATTATTTGAATAATTGAATTATAATTAAACAAAGCAAATTGATATACTTAATTTGACTCACTTAACTAATGAGAAAGGATTATAATATCAAATAAGACAAATTTAAAAAATACAAAATTTGAAAGTAATAAGACAAATTATACATTTACCAATTAATTTAATGTGAATGCCTTAATTGAATGAATAATATGGAAAAAAATTACAAAGATAACGATTTGCTTTTTAAATTATTAAAAAAATTATAACAAAGACAAATAAGGAATTAAACATTTATTATTAATGGCCTAAACAAGATAACCAAAATATAAAAGGACAAATAAATATTACTTTACTCAAATACACATGAAATGAAATTTAAAAAATAACCATAATCTAATTTTTTAGCAATAACATTATTACTACTTGCAATTGTTATCTTTTTAGCAATAATATTTATTGGTCATTAATTATTCATTATTTTTTATGAATATGTTTTTTTTTTATTGTCCACTTTTTTTCTTTTAAGATGAACTTCCAAATATTTATTTCTATCTTTCTATATTATTATTTTTTTCTAAGAGTCTTAAATTATTTGAATGGTAATATTACTCATAGAAGATAATGAATAATTAGTATATTATTTCATTGAGGCAATTAATTGTAAATGTACATAAATGACAATCAATTAGGAGGAGAATTCGAATTTTAAATTTTTTATTCTTTTATATTTTTGGTTCTTTAAATGTAAATCTTATTAGTAGAAGATAGAGATAAATTAACAAATTAATTAGTTTAGACAACTAATTAATTATATACACATTGTGCAATAGTAAAAAAATGGAATTCATTAAAGGTGAGTTTCAAAATTTAAAAGTTTTAAAAATATTATTAAATTTGAATTGTAATATTATTCATAGAAGATAATTTTGATAGAGATTCACAGAAAATAATGAATAATAATTAACATATTAAATGGTTGATGCAAATAATTAGTTAGTGGTACATAAAACTCATTCAATTAGGATAGAAAAATGAATTTAAATTATAGTCATTAATTATTTTTGTAGTCCCAATTGCCTTTGTGCAAAAATGGCCACAACAAATCACATGTGATAGCAAATGGCCAAATAAGATGACATGTGACAAAATATTTATTATTTTACTTACCATATTTATGCCAAGCAAGTAATGCACTTACTTGATGACAGAGAAGACACGTGTCAGAATTCTAAGACATGTAATTTCTTTTTACATATTTTATGATGATTTTGGTTAAAGTACATGTTAGTTGAAGAGACCACACGTCGAAAATTTTAATGGTCTTGAGTTGAAGAAAAAATATATATAACTTCACAGATTCCACATTTCCATGCATTCCCAATTCGTAGTATCCAAAAACATAAGACAAATTTGAAGTTAATTTGGTCATTTTGCACCACCAAATTATATTTCATGCCTCGCTCATTCCCTTCACTCACCCTATATAAACACTCATTAACTCCAACCAACAATACCAAACAAATCATATTTTACAATATAGAATGCACTCCCTGGCTTTATTTAGTTGCAGTTGAGAAACTAACACTATACCATGGCTGCAAAATTTATGCATGGACTCGTCATACTAGTTATAACTGCTTCAATGTTTGCAGTAAGCATGGCTAACAAGGACTAGTCCTTTAGTTTGAACTATGTCACGCTTTGGAAAACATGTTAGGCTTATATATGGATACAGAGGTAACCTAATACCTACTTAACATGTCTGCTTAATTTTGTGACTTTTTTAACATATTTAGTCACTTTGCTGTAATACTATTTGTGAGAAATAACTGTTATTATCCCCATAAATGGCTTAAACTCCACAGTTAATAGAAATAAATGTGAAAACTTTATTTCTAGGCATGTGTTTGGTTCAAATTTTCTGAACCATCCAACAGCTTAAATTAAGAGAAAAGTTGTTGCACTATCACGTGTTTGGGTATGTGGCATGAAAAAAGCAACAACACTTTTCAAGAAAAAAAGTTGGTAGATATCAAACTAAAATTTGAGCATTAAAAGAAAAAGTTATTGGGATTATTCCTAATAGTGATATGTAAATATTATTTTGTCCTCAATCAAATAACTTTTTTAATCAATTAAATAATTTTTTAATTATTCAATAAATATTTTGGTAATTTAATGCATAAAAGTGATTTTTTATACTATCCAAATAAAACAGATTAGCTTAAATTACTTTTCAGCTAACATATCCAAACATAAATTTTTTTCTTATAATCGATTATAATAAAAAAAATTTATACAATAATCAATTATTGAAATAATCTAGTTTTCACAACTATCCCAAACACGCACTAGGTCACAAATGTGCGAACCGTGCTACAGTTAAAATATGAAGATAATCAGAGTTAGTGTAATATTTTTAAGCATACTGAGTGTGTGTTTTAATGTCGGATTAACTAGTCACAGATATGGAAAAATGTGATAATGGTGAAATACGATTTTTAATGAATCTCATGATTTATTTTGAATCCGTTGGAAGTTAGGAACTTGGATTTGGTGGAATCTAAGTGTTCTTAGCAGATCAGGAATTTTGGTACCACTTTGTGGTTATCTTAAAGGTAGCAAAATTAGACTTTGCTATTATTGTTGTTTACGGCAGAACAGAAAGGAAAACAGAAAAGAGAAGACAAAAGGGGAGAAAAGGGAACCGAGGAAGGGAAGAATGGAAGGAAGAAGGACGATTCAAGTGTAGGCTTGGCTTCATCTTCAAGATCTTCATCTCAGCCACAAGAGGTAGGGGTTCTTGCTCTCATCTCCCAACTCCCATCTTTGCTTTTATCATGTCTTGCTTGGGGTATGTTTGAAATAGGTGAAAATAGGGTTTTATGAGTTTCTTGAGGGTTTGAGTTAGTTGAACACCTTGGGAACTTGGATTAGAACTTGTAATGAGTTAGATTAAGCATGGTAGTTGAATTGCTCCCTAAGAATATCTATGTAATGCTTTGTGGTGGAAAGTGAGAAATAGGTATTTTTGGAGAGGGGTTTTGATTCTTGATGCTTAATTGAGGTTTGAAAGGTCAATGTGAGATTGATGAGTTGAGTTTAAAGTTTAATGATTCTAACATGTTTAGAGACCATAATTAGAGTTAGAAAACACTTAAAATCCATGTTTGTATGATTGGAAATATATTTGGGGCCATTGGAACAATGATTCGTGTTCTGCAGAATGGTCACGCTTGGGCGTAGCTTGATCATGACTAGGCATGGACTGATCAGTTTTAAGTCCTGAGCAGACAGAGAGCACAACACCTAGGTGTGGTAAAACCAAACCTAGGCATGAGTCAGCCAAGCCTAGGCATGAGTTCCAGAATTTTGCAAGAATTATATTCTTGATGTTTTGGACTTCTCTAAGTATTGGAATCACTCATGTATGCCTTTTAAAGTGTGTTAAGGCATTAATAGGGATAATTCTTGGAGAGAAAGGCCACCTAGTATATATGATAATTGTAAGGAACCTTAGGTATTTTTTGAGAGAAAGAATGCTATAGGAAATAGCTAAAATCTTGTTCAACATGAGGTTGACTTTGGATTCACTTGTGAAGTGATAGTGTGAGGTTCTAGATACAAAACCATTAGTGTTAAGGCACAACTAGTGTTAGTTCTTGGAGAGAATAACCACTTACCTTAGGTGAAGGGTTTTGAGTACTAGAGACATGAATAGGTTCCTTTATGTGATAGAGTTGAGTCAGGGAATTATGTATTCTAGTTAGAACTTTTCACTTCGTTAAGGTGAATCTTGTGATAGGATTTGTGAAACCTTAGGCATCCTTTGAGAAGTAGAATGCCATAGGTCAATACCTAAAACCTTGAGCAACTTGTGGTTGCCTTGTGATTCACTTGTGAAATGATGAAGTGAGCTATTAGGTGTTGTAAGTTAAGTGTGCTTAGCTTGTTGGTTATGTTGTCATGCATAGGTTGCTTCTTTATGTGGAAAGTAAATCCATAGATGCATGAATGACATTTTACTCCCTAGTGAGACGAGGTTAAAGTATAGGAAGTACTAGAAACATAACTTTGCTTCTTATGCGATAATTGAGCTTGGTTGTGTGGTTTGCAAGTTTTCCTTAGTCACTTGGTTAGGAAGGATCTAGTGATGATTGTTTGTATTTGTGAAATACGTTGCATTTTTCTTTCAAACTTATTGTATGTTATTTTCCTACGTATTATAACCTCACATGGTATGCACAACCATATGACCTGAGAATGAAGAGTTGGATCTGAATTCTCCTTGTATTTTTGCTAGTATGGTCAGGGTTACCGATGTATAGGGTTGGTAGTAGTACTCTTACTTTTGTGAGGGGAACGAGTCCACACATTACCAGGTAGTGTCATGGCTTAGATGCCTATCCTACCCAGTATATACAAGGGAACACAGTTCTTGGGAAGTAAGTAAATGACATGTGTTTTCTAAAATAAAAATCTACATCACTATTGCATAATCATATTATTAGGATCTTGTGTGAGCATAATCATAGATCATATCATAAAGCATTGCATTTGTTGGCTGTTGTATGGGCAGTTGCCTCACTTGTTGCTTGTTGGTTGCTTGCTTGCTCGATGATATCCCACGATTGTATGGGCTGTTGCTTGATATCATTGATTGTTCAATATTAGTGCGAGATAGGATTTTATCGTTCCCTGTGAATGTTACATAGCATATGTATATGTTCTGATAGTATTGAGCAATGGTTCATTTATCTAATGCAGGCTTAATCTTATGTTTGTTGTATGATTTGTTCATTGTGATGAATGAACACTAGTTTTAGAATGCTTGTACTGAGAATTTGTGATTTCTCACCCCGTTGTGTTTCTATGTAAATCTAAGTATAGGTAAAGGGAAGTAGAAGAGGCAGAAGAACTAGTGTAGTTTTATTTTGTTTCTTTTAATAAATATATTATATATTTATTTCATGCTACCTTGAGTTTGTAAAAGTTACGTATTGCAGTTTGCCTTGAGAGGCTGATGATGTATATATATGACTTTTTGTTGTTCAGGCTCTCCATATTTATTTATATGAATGAATGATATGGGTTTTGTTTGTTGTTTAGGTTAGAAGTAGTGTTGCTAATACTGCTTATCCAGGTATATATGCGATATACTAGGTTACCAATATTAGGATGTTATATTATGGTATCAGAATAGTTTATCCTGTTGAACCAGGGTATGGACTGATCATGTTAAGCCATGTTTAGGAGTTCCTATGAGGGTAGTTGTGCATTTCTTAGTCTTTTGTGGGAGATGTGTGATAGAACTATATGACTTGCCTTCGGTATGTCTGTTTTAGCTACTGTTACTCGGTTACATGATATTGGGATTAGCTACCTCAATATGTATTGAGAAAATATGTATACAGGAAACTATGGCATCTCCAAGGCAAACTCGTGGAAATAAGAATTCAACATATGAAGGCCCAGACTTGTTTAGAGCCTTTATAGCTATGGTAGATGCTTTAAGAAAGCTGATAGTCGCTACTGCTAATGCGATGTAGGAGTAAACAACCGCTACAGTTGAGGCTATATGAGAGAAAATAGTTGTGACTATAAGGAGGTTTGAGATGATGGGTGCGACCCAGCGTCAACAGCTTACACCACCACCACATCAATCGGGGCAACTAAACCAAGAGGTACTAGTGGGGAGAAAATAGAATTTCCAAGACCTCTCGGAGTTCAGGGAGTCTAATCCATCATCCTTCAAGGGAGAGTATGACCCGGTGAGAGCTGAGTGTTGGCTAAAGGAGATAGAGGAGGTCTTCATTGTTATGGTTTGCTTAGATGGGCAGCGAGTGCTCTTTGCTTCTTACTTGTTGGAGGGAGAAGCAAGGGATTGGTGGATGGATATCAAGAGATCTTTCGAGGTGTCAGGGACTCTTGTTACGTGGGATATCTTTAGGAATTCTTTTCTAGGGAAGTGTTTCCCACAAAATCTACGGAATGCAAAGGAGATGGAATTTCTGAGGTTAGACCAAGGAGAAATATCTATTGGTCAGTATGTGACCAAGCTCGGTGAATTATTGAGGTTCTCATCCTATATCAGAGTGGTGTAGCGGAAGTATGTTAATTTTGAGAGAAGACATTCAGAGAGTGATCAATTTTTTTGAAATCCGGGATTTTGCAACACTGGTGAAGGAATATAGAATCATTGAGGGTCATGATAGTAAGTCTCAAGAAGAGCTAAGAACACAGGACCTTTAAAAGAGGAAGTGGAACTACTACCAAGCGAGAAATAGAATTTCTATAGACTTGGTACATGGAATTGAACCTATCTCTATAGCACCCTATTGGATGGCACCACCAGAGTTAGCGTAACTCAAAAAGTAAATAGAGGACTTGTTGGATAAACGATTCATTGGGTCGAGTGTTTTTCTGTGGGGAACACCTATTTTCTAGTGAAGAAAAATGATGTTACCATGAGGCTCTGTATAGATTACAGACAGCTGTTTATGGTGACTATCAGAAACAAGTATCTGTTACCTAGGATAGATGATCTAATAGATCAGCTGAGAGGAGCTAAGGTTTTCTCAAATATTGATCTTAGTTCTGGGTATCATCAAATAAGGGTTAGGGAAGAGGATATCCCTAAAATCGCTTTCAGAACTGGGGATGGACATTATGAGTGTCTCATGAAGTCCTTTGGGTTGACAGATACACCGGCAGTGTTCATGTAATACGTGAATAGGATCTTTAGACCCTACTTGGATCAGTTTGTTGTGGTACTTATTAATGATATTCTAAATCTGTTCTTAGTTAATAAATGAGCATGAACCATATATGAAGATAGTGTTGGAAACCCTTAAGGAGAATGGGTTGTTTGTTAAGCTATCTAAATATGAGTTCTGGCTTTCACAGGTGTAATGTTTGGGACATGTGATATCTTAGTGTGAGATTTCTATGGACCCCAACAATTTTGATGCAATGTTATAGTGGAAG
This sequence comes from Ormosia semicastrata, assembly GCA_029884595.1. Classification (NCBI taxonomy): domain Eukaryota; kingdom Viridiplantae; phylum Streptophyta; class Magnoliopsida; order Fabales; family Fabaceae; genus Ormosia; species Ormosia semicastrata. The sequence goes on along the minus strand of JAQQTO010000053.1, from coordinate 45,624,954 downwards.
AGACCCACCATTGTGACTAAGATCAGAAGCTTCATAGGCCTAGCGGGGTACTATAGAAAGTTCATAAAGGGTTTTTCTCAGTTAGCGCTACCCTTGCCAGTTTGACTAGGAAAGGTATTACTTTTGGATGGACTCCAGTTTGTGAGAATAGTTTCCAAGAGTTGAAATTGAGGTTAACTACTGCACCAGTGTTAGTAATTCTGAATCCTTTGGAGAACTTTGAGGTATGTTGCGATACTTCAAGGATGGGTTTAGGGTGTATTTTGATGCAACATAAGAGAGTTGTTGCCTATATATCAAGGCAGTTGAGGCCTTTTGAGGAGAACGACCCTACTCATGATCTGGAGTTAGCAGCAGTAGTGTTTGCCCTAAAAGTTTGGAGACATTTCTTATATGGAGTTAAAGTATCATTCGGGTAAGGCAAATGTGGTGGCTGATGCACTAAGTAGGAAATCCCTACACGTGTCCTAGACAATGATCTAGGAGAGTGAACTTTTTGAGAATTTTAGATATATGAACCTTTTAGTAACTGTGTTGCCACATAGTCTCAATGTGAGTCAAGTGTACATAGTGAATGACTTGAAGACTCAAATCTTTGAAGCTCAAAAGGAAAATGAGATTCTTAGTGATAAAAGTGATCAGATCTTTTTAGAGGATCCTAAAGAGTTTGATACAGACAAATAATAGGAATGAGGAATGTATTTCTACACCCAACTATCCACAAGATGAAGACGAAGATAGGGAAAGTGTTTCTACATCTAGTTCTTCAGAAGACGATGAAGTTGAGCAAGTTCAAGTGGAAACCTTAGAGCCTGAGTGCCCGGTGTGTGGAAGGTACATGGTGTGAGACCTTGAGTGGTTTGCTTTGTGAGTGGCCGACTAGAGCATTATGCTATGAGGTGTTCACAGATGGCAGGGAGTTAAGCCTGATCCAAGGCCATAAGCTTTAGGAAGGGTGTATACCCTAGTCAGAACAGTGGAGGCTTTATCTTCCAACCCTATGCAAGGTATCCTTTTGTGTGTGTCATGTGTTAGAAACTCATCAGGATATTTTTGTAGGTTTCAAACTAGCTGAGTTGTTAGCTTGTGTTTAAAATCAATGAGGCATCACTAAGGAAAGGTGTGATCCTTTCGAGTGTGATATCATTTCTGATATGTGGCAATCTGAATTTTGGGGACAAAATTCTTAAAATGGAGGGGAGAAATATAACACCCTGGAAAACATGCTAAGCATGTATATGGATACAAAGGTAGCCTAATACCTGCTTAATATATCTGCTTAATTTTATGACTTTCTGAGCATGTTTAGTCACTTTGCTATAACACTATTTGTGAGAAATAGTTGTTATTAGCCCCTAGAAATGGCTTAAACTACTCAGTTAATGGAAACAAATGTGGAGACTTTATTTTTAGGTCATAAATGTGTGAAGTGTGCTACAGTTAAAATCTGAAGATAATCAGAGTTCGTTTAATATTTTTAAGCATATTGGGTGCGTGTTTTAATGCCGGATTGACTAGTCACAGATATAAAAAAATGTGATAATGGTGAAATATGATTTTTAATGAATCTCAAGATTTATTTTGAATTTATTGGAAGTTAGGAACTTGGATTTAGTGGAATCTAAGTGTTCTTAGCAAATCGAGAATTTTGGTACCATTTTGTGGTTATCTTAAAGGTAGCAAAATTAGACTTTGCTATTGTTGTTGTTCACGGCAGAACAAAAAGGAAAACAGAAAAGAGAAGAGAAAAGGGAGAAAAGGGAACTGAGGTAGGGAAGAAGAAAAGGAAGAATGAGGATTCTAGTGGAGGCTTGACTTCATCTTCAAGATCTTCATCTCAGCTACAAGAGGTAAGGGTTCTTGCTCTTATCTCCTAACTCCCATCTTTGATTTTATCTTGTCATGCTTGGGGTATATTTGAAATAGGTCAATTTGGGGTTTTATGAGTTTCTTGAGGGTTTGAGTTAGTTGAACACCTTAGGAACTTGGATTAGAACTTGTAAGAGTTAGACTACGCATGGTGGCTGAATTGATCCCTAAGAATATCTATATAATGCTTTGTGGTGGAAAGTGAGAAATAGGTATTTGGGAGAGGGGTTTTGATTCTTGATGCTTAATTGAGGTTTGAAAGGTCAATATGAGATTAATGAGTTGAGTTAAGTGTTTAATGATTCTAACATGTTTAGAGACCATGATTGGAGTTAGAAAACACCTAAAATCCATGTTTGTATGATTGGAAACAGATTTGGGGCCATTGGAACAATGATTCGTGTTCTACAGAATTTTCTACAAAATGGTCACGCCTAGCCGCAGCCTGGCCATGCCTAGGCATTAAAATGTGTTAAGGCATTAATGGAATCATTAAAATGTGTTAAGGCATTAAATCTAGTACTTAGGGAATCATTTTAGTGCTGAGCAGACAAAGAGCACCACGCCTAGGCATGGTAAAACCAAACCTAGGCGTGAGTCAGCCAAGCCTAGGCGTGAAAATGTCAAGCCTAGGCATGAGTTCTAGAATTTTGCAAGAATTGTATTCTTGATGTTTTGGACTTCCCTAAGTATTGGAATCACTTATGTATGCCTTTTAAAGTGTGTTAAGGCATTAATGGGGGTAATTCTTGGAGAGAAAGGCCACCTAGTATATATGATAATTGTAAGGAACCTTAGGTATTTTTTGAGAGAAAGAATGCTATAGGAAACAACTAAAATCTTGTTCAACATGAGGTTAACTTTGGATTCACTTGTGAAGTGATGGTGTGAGGTTCTAGATACAAAACCATTAGTGTTGAGACACAACTAGTGTTAGTTCTTGGAGAGAATAACCACTTACCTTAGGTGAAGGGTTTTGAGTACTAGAGATATGAATAGGTTCCTTTATGTGATAGAGTTGAGTCAGGGAATCATGTATTCTAGTTAGAACTTTTCACTTTGTTAAGGTGAATCTTGTGATAGGATTTGTGAAACCTTAAGCATCCTTTGAGAAGTAGAATGCCATAGGTCAATACCTAAAACCTTGAGCAACTTGTGGTTACCTTGTGATTCACTTGTGAAGTGATGACATGAGGTATTAGGTGATGTAAGCTAAGTGTGCATGGCTTGTTGGTTATGTTGTCATGCATAGGTTACTTTTTTGTGTAGAAAGTAGAGCCAGAGATGCATGGATAACATTTTACTCCCTTATGAGACAAAGTTGAGGTATAGGAAGTACTAGAAACGTGAATTTGCTTCTTATGCGATAAGTGAGCTTGGTTGTGGGGTTTTGCTAGTTTTCCTTAGTCACTTGGTTAGGAATGACCTAGTGATGATTGCTTGTATTTGCAAAATACGTTGCATATCTTCTTTTCAAACTTGTTGTATGCTATTTTCCTACGTATTGTAACCTCACATGGTGTGCACAACTATATGACGTGAGAATAAAGTGTTGGATCTGAATTCTCTTTGCATTTTTGCTAGTATGGTCAGGGTTACTGGTGTATGGGGTTGGTAGTAGTACTCTTAATTTTGTGAGGCGAACGAGTCAACACATTACCAGGTAGTGTCATGGCTTATATGCCTATCCTACCCAGTATATACAAGGGAATGCAGTTCCTTGGAAATAAGTAAATCACATGTGTTTTCTAAAACCAAAATCTACATCACCATTGCATAATCATATTATTAGGATCTTGTGTGAGCATAATCATACATCATATCATAAAGTATTGCATTTGTTGGCCGTTGTATGGGCAGTTGCCTCGCTTGTTGCTTGTTGGTTGCTTGTTAGTTGCTTGCTCGATGATATCTCAAGATTGTATGGGTAGTTGTTTGATATCATTGATTGTTCAGTATTAGTGTGCGATATGATTTTATCATGCCCTGTGAATGTTACATAGCATATGTATACGTTCTGATAGTATTGAGCAATGGTTCATTTATCTATTGCAGGCTTAATCTTATGTTTGTCGTATGGTTTGTTCATTGTGATGAATGAACACTAGTTTTGGAATGCTTGTATTGAGAAATTATGATTTCTTATCCCGTTGTGTTTCCATGTAAACCCAGGTACATATAAAAGGAAGCAAAAGAGGCAGAATAACTAGCATAGTTTTATTTTGTTTCTTGTAATAAATATGTTATATATTTATTTCTAGCAACGTTGAGTTTGTAAAAGTTATGTATTACTGTTTGCCTTGAGATACTGATGATGCATATATATGGCTTTCTGTTGTTCAGGCTCTCCATATTTATTTATGTGAATGAATGATATGGGTTTAGTTTGTTGTTTTTGTTAGAAGTAGCGTTACTAATATTGTTTATCCAAGTATATGTGCGATATACTAAGTTACCAGTATTAGGATGTTACAAACTACACCAGCTAGTGGTCCAAAGTTGGGAACCATCAGAACAAAACACTACAACAACCTAAGAAGATAGTCATAGATGGTTCGGAGCATTGGCGCTTCGGCATAACTACACTGATTGGGCCATAAAAAATGGTCCATTTTATGTTAACGATACTCTAGGTGAGTTTCTTGAGTTCTGTCCATTATTATCATGTCACGCTTAATTGAAGTATACTAATATATCTTCATGGATTTGTGGCATAGTTTTCAAGTATGATGCTCCAAACGCTACAACTTTCCCACACAACATTTACTTGTTACAAAATTTTGAGAGCTTCTTGAAATATGATTTTAAGAGCGCTAAGCTACTGGTGAATACCACACAAGGTTCAGGAGAGGGTTTCCAGTTCGTGTTGAAGAGGTCACAGCCTCACTACTTCGTTTGTGGTGTGCGAAATGGCTTCCATTGCAATAATGTGACCATGAAGTTCGCTATATAACCAACGCTTCATCCCTTCAAGCAGTGGCTATGAGATAATTGTTGCAACAAGTAGCTAGCTCCTGGAAACACAATTGCGACTTGTTATAGTTTTCATTTTCTCATGTATGTTTGAAGCTTTTAGCAAAAAAAGCTATGTTATTTCAGTTTGGTTGATTTTGATCAATCTAATGATACATTTCAATAACTTAATGCAATTTGATATATTGTTAAAGTTTGTTGGGTGAACAAATATTGTAGGAGTTGCTTGTTTGTGTTTTGACATGCTAAACAAATATAACTTTCATATATTGAAAAGCTAGTTGTTTTGATGAATGTTTGGCCTAAATCTGTCATAAATTACTAGGACTTACTAGCCCATGTTAAGTACTAATAGTCACTCAATGTTATATTTAGAAATATAATATTTTCTAAAGTTATAGTTGATGTGAAAGAATGAAATACCAGTCCACATTAAATCTTGAAATAAAAGGATTTTGATCTTTAATGAAAAAAAAATGGAATGACATTGATATTCTAAGTTCAATTCCACAAATGTGTAGAATCACATCCTCTAAACAAAAAAAAAAAGAGGAAATAAGATTCATATTTTAGTGGAATTAAATTCCATAATTTTTACCTATTATACATTTGTTTAATTTACAAGTTAACAAAGATTACATTTTTATATAATCTACTTAACCCTAATCTATCTAACTTCATCAAATCTCAACCCAGTCTTCAAGCTAGCTTTGTGCTACTTCTTTTGAAAGAAGAGGAGAGAAGTTTTTGCTCTTGCGTTGGAGATTACAATAATATTATCAAAATTGATGAAGAGAATCTTATCCTTATTTTTGTTACCAAGGAAAATTAATCTTAAATATTTTTTCTTGATCTGAACCTCAACTTTCATTATTAGGAAAAATCATAGCCTAACAAAGAGAGAATGAAAGAAGGAGGTTCCTCAAGCTATAAATCTTGTCACGATTGGTGCAAATTCATTCACAATTGATTTTGTTCCATTGCACAATTCTATTGCTTGATTAGTATTTTTAAAAAGCATAATTGTAACTCCATTTTTTAGTACCAATATGTGATTTGAGATTTTAGAACCTTTAATCTCATGTAAAAACTTCTGCTAGACCTGCTATAGTACCCTGCTAGGCCTAAGAAGCTTCTGATTTCGGTCACAGTGGTGGGTCTCTCCCATTGCAACACTGCATCAACCTTGCTTGGGTCCATAGAAATCATACCCTGAGATATCACATGTCCCAAAAACTGTACTTGTGAAAGCTAGAACTCACACTTAGATAGCTTAGCAAACAACTTATTCTCCTTAAGAGTCTCCTATATTATCCTTAAATGTTGTTCATGTTCCTCCATTGTCTTAGAATAGATTAAGATATCATCGATAAATACCACAATAAACTGATCCAGGTAGGGTCTAAAGATCCAGTTCTTGTAATCCATAAACACTGCCGGTGCATTCGTTAACCCAAAGGATATCACGTGGTACTTATAATGCCCATACCTAGTTCTAAAAACTATTTTAGGGATATCCTCTTCCCTAACCCTTATCTGATGATAACCAGATCTAAGATCAATTTTTGAGAAAACCATAGCTCCTCTCAATTGATCCATTAGATCATCTATCCTAGGCAACGAATATTTATTTTTAATGGTCACCTTGTTCAGCTGTCTATAATCCACACGGAGCCTCATGGTGCCATCCTTTTTCTTCACTAATAGTATAGGTGCTCCCCACGGAGAAACACTCAGCCTAATGAATTGTTTATCTAACAAATCTTCGATTTGCTTTTTGAGTTCTGCTAACTCTAGCGGCGTCATTCTATAGAGTTCTATAAAGATAGGTCCCGTACTAGGAAATAGGTCTATGGAAAACTTTATTTCTTGCTTGGGTGGTAACTCCACTATGTCACTAAGAAAGACTTCAAGATATTCACTCACTGCAAGAATTTCACCTAAGTATTGCTTGTAACATCTCAATATTTGCTATCCAGATATATCGTCATATAAAAGAATAACACAACACTGGTCATGCTACTTCTAACATACCACAATTAAACCCATAACATTTATACAAATAATTATGGAGAGCCACGATAACAAAAGTTTATATATACATCATTGCCTCAATGGTATATCATAATACATAAACTTTTACAATAAGATCTAGCATAATATACAAGCTTTATCAACAAAAGGCCTATAAATATCCTAATCTTCACACATCATCTTCTTTCCTTTTGAAAAACTCGCACCTGGATTTACATGGCAACATAATCGGGGTGAGAAAATATATCTCAGTAGAAATATTTCAATACCAGTAATTTATACAATCATAAAGATTATTCAGCCATAAAACTAACACTTCAATCACATAAGTACACAATTGCCTATACAATTGCAAAGTATGATTATGTTATGATTAGTAATCACTCATACAATTGTCATACTATGCTTAATTATATCTAATGTGTATGTCTATGCAAGTCTTAGGAATGAATGTAGTTTCATGACGTCATGAGCCTTCAGACGTATTGAGGATATTACCCACCTTGACTACTCTAGGATATGTTATGATATGTTATGGTTTATCAGGCATAGTGAGGATATGACTCACCAACACTATCCATTAAAACAAATAGAGGATATTACTCACCTCCACTGGTCAAACAAAGTAAAGAGGATATTACTCACCTCCTTACTTAATAATGTAATAAGGATATTACTCACATTATTACACACAATATAGAGAGGATATTACTCATTAATCTATGCTTCTTAAACAACACAAAGAGGATATTACTCACCTCAATGTGCTTCACAAATATCTCATGCAAAACAATCACTAATTACCTTAATAATTAGCATCACAATTGATTTATATGCATCTCAAACTCATCTAACACATACTTTATCAAATACTTATAAAAGTACTTTAACACTCTTAAAAGAGCATACATAAGTGATTCCAACATTTAGTGTAACATCCTATAAATTCTTTATTTTTGGATATATATTCATTTTATAATATTTATGATTTTTGTGAATTTTTTTAGAATTATCTGAATTGTTTGATTATTTTATTATATTTTTAGATTTGCATGCGCACTGAGCGGAGCCGGGAAAGTGAAATATTTTTTTCGAGGCCGAAAAACTTTGGACTGTGAGAACGTCGACGAGGGATCTTACTAAACCTGAGGCCGGACACAGTTTATGAAGTTTTCATTTTTCTAGATTTTATCTGACAGATAAAATTTGGGTACACTCTATTAACCATTGAATAATAGATATCAAATTTATTGACAATGACTTTTATCCATTGGATACTAGTTTGTAGTAGAAATCTAGTAGATTATTTTTATCTAGTCATTTTTTTATGATATCATCTAAGTGATATCATCATGTCACATCATTGATTGACCTTTTTGGGAAGCTTGAAAAGCTTCTCAAGCAAGCTTTGGAGAAGCTTCCAAGAGAAGCTTCATTTCCCCTTTTCTAAGGGAAGGTACACGACCACATGGGAGGGGAAAGGAACTTCTTGATCAAGCTTTCATTCATTTTCAATTTCTGACTTTCTACCACATTCTCTTTCTTCACCCAAACAGTTTTCTCTTACTTTTCTCTCTTCATCTTCTTCCATTTTCTTACCCACACCACACAGCCACCACCCCTTGATTCACCCTCTCACATTCTAAAATCCTAACAACCATATTTCTTGCATCTATACTTCCTCCTAAAATCATCTAGTGTGAAGATTTTGATTTATTCATCACTTTTCAAGAATCCTTCAAGTTAAGATTTGTGATTTTTAAGGTAAAAGTTCCCTCATTTTTCATCATTCTTCTTTTTCTTCCTTCTAAGGTTTTTATTCTTGTTCTTAGCTACTCTTTTCAAGTCCAAAAATGATGACTTTTGGCTATGTCATTTCAGTTTCAAGGGGATTCTTGGAGGAGGAAGGTCGTTTCAAAAAGCTCCACACAAGTGGTTGGATATCTTTTAAGGTAAGAGGGAGATTTCTCTCATCAACCATCAATGGTGGTGAGGAACAAAATTGGTGTATAGAAAGTGAGGAAATCCATGTGTGGATTACTCACTTTGTTATTTTGATTCTTGGTGATTTTGTGATTTTGTTTTGTGTGATGTTGTGGCTTGTTATGTGTATGGTTTTATTTGAATGAAAAGCTTGATATATGATAAGGCTGTGCATAAAAACCAAATGAACCAAACTGAACCATAAACCAAACTGAACCACTCTTAAAATAACATGAACCAATTTTATTTTATAAAAACCTGAACCAGTTTCTTTTATTAAATGGTCCGGTTAACCATTTTTAATTTTAATTCAGATAACCATATTATCACTGAACCAATCCATTTCACATCTCAGAAAACTTAGAAACGAAATCAGATCTCATCTCAGTCTCACTCTCCACTTCCACTGAAATTTTCAGAAATTGATCTCCAACCTTAGGAACCTTAACCCCAAATCGTGCACCACGACTTCCTTAATCAGCGATGTCTTCAAGCTTCTGCGTGGAGAGACCAAATCGCTGCATTGTACTTTGATCCTCGCTTGCTATTGTGACAAAATCGCTGCGTGGTGACTAGTGAGAAAAGTGCTCATGCCATTGATTGGCTTTTGCTGCGTCTTGATTTGGTGAGTGCCTTTGATCTACGTTTTCATTGATTTCCTTCTTCAACCTAAACCCTCGATTTTGTTTTTTCTTTTTAATATCACGTTTTTGCTTTTGATTTTCATGGTCACCTTCTAAGAAAACTGTAATTCTTGTTGAAGCTTGGGTCTCTATATCATCGGTTTCTAATTCCTACAAATTCATTGTAAGTTGATTTTTATATATATGTACGCATTTGATTTTCTGATTTTACAGTCTTGTGAGTATAATGTAAGCCTGGTGATATTGTTAGTTAGGTGATTGTTAGAGGCTTGGCTTGCATCTAGTAATATTAGTAATTATATACTAATATTGTTCTAGTTATGCTCATTGTGTTTGCCTCTTGTCACGGGCTTATTCTCGAATTGTCGTCCTGCTATTATCTCCTTTGATCTGACTTCCAACAAAACATTAGTGAAGGTCTGTCTTTGCCTTATGATCTGAGTTCTTTATTTGTTTCAATTGTGCTTCTAACAGGGAGTTCCATTTGCATTAGATAACTGGAATGGGAAAAGGGGGAAATGCTTTTGTTGTCTCATTTGCTATATGTATAACATGCCTATACAAATGATTAATTCTTAAACTATCACCAAGAACAATTGAGTCATAAAAAGGCTACTCTAGAAAGGAATATGCAGAGTTAGTTCCAACTCTCTTTGTATAAATTTGATGCTAAAGCTATAGTTTGAGTAATGTAAAAAAAATTCATAAGCTTTCTTAAGGTACAAATATGTCAAAGTTTTATCTGCAATCTTTCATTTTGCAGTGCCATTATATTAATCCTAAAGTTTTGCTGAGGATATTTAATACTATTCTGAATTTAGATAAGATTGTTGTCATATGAACAATGTTGAAGGCATAGTCATTAGGTAGTGCCGTTATATTTTCCAATTAGTAATCTTAGCTTCTTGTTAAGTTATCCTTTCAAAGTCTTTTGTTCCTACCTTTTTCTTTTCTTTGCTCCTGGCTTGGCTTTTTATAAAATTATTAGTTCTTTTAGTGCATATTATTGTTCTTTTCTTTTCCTTTTTGACTTGCATTGCATACTCTTTTTATTGTTCTTTTATGGTTAGAGTACATGATATAAAGTGTGCTTGGGTCTAACATAACAAGCTTATTGGTTTTCTTTTTTCGACTGTTCTATGTTAATGTTTCAATCAATGAAAGTAACTTTTGACTTTTTCTTTTGAAGAGAGGCAGTGATATTCCACATTCACCTGTTGTGTATGCATACTTGATTGTGGAGATTGATGGAGCAAAATTATTTATAGATGATTCAAAAGTCATCGAAGAGGTGGGTGATCACTTGAAGAAAGCAGGCATAGAGTTAAGGCCATACAATTCAATTATATCTGAAATTGAAAGGTAATTGTGGGGAATGAGAATCTTTTTTTTCCATGACCCTTACCCCCTCAATAGGCATCTTTTAATGGAAATGTCTAAGAATATTATTGTAGATGGGCCAGGATGGCTTTCTAAATAGTAGCTTTCATTCTGTCAAATGTTTATGTTTATTCCTTTTGCTTATAAAAGGGGCACTGCTATGGGAAGTTGACTGAGCTTGATTTTCTTTTTCAGTTTGGCTGCACGTGGTGCTGCCCTTTGGTTGGATACTTCATTTGTTAATGCTGCTATTCTAAATGCCTATAAAGCTGCCTATGATAGATATAATCGGAACCATGAGAGTGAATGCAAAACTAGGATCAAAGGTTTTGATGGATCCAATGAGCACTCAAATGGACCCATTGCTGTGCATAAAATCTCCCCTGTTTCTCTGGCAAAAGAATGAACTGATAAAACTAATTAAAAGTGAGTTGAACCATTCAGTTCATATGGTTGAATCAATTAATCATTTATATATTTAAAAAAAATTAATATTTTTCATATTTCATACATATTTTTATATATTTTACATTATTAGATGTTAATTATTCTTATAACGTGTCATTTGGTTCAACCAATTCATTAAAAAGATTGAACTGATTGAAGATGAATCGAAAATCTCATCGGCTCATTGTCTAATATGATTTTAACAACATTGTTAAGTAACTTTCCCATATTCTCTCATGCCTCACTCGATAGTTTGTCAAGTTCAGTCCTTAGTCCTTGTTATCCATAAATGGTTATATATAGTGATTCTTAAGTATGTACATGATATTTATATATTAAAAATTAAATAAATAGTTTATATGCTAAACAATTTTTGTATTAAATAAATAAGGTAAAGTATTGAAAGTCAAAACTAAACAAACAACTAAAATATAATAAATAATTAACTATACTAAAATGCAACAAGCAGCAGTGATCTAGTAGTAGAATAGTACCCTGACTTTTGGTTCTTCGGACAAAAAAAGTACCCAAGAGCTCTTCCTTTTACTATTTTGCTCCTTTTCTTTCTATATTATTTTTCTGTTAATGACACCCTTAATATTCAGAAGTCAGAATCTCTAAATCTACCCCAGGAAAGCACAAATTGGTGACTTATTGTATAATTGGAGTTATTGCACAAATACAGATAATAGAATGTCCTAGATAAGCTATGCATTGGACTCTGTTTCAGTAATTATGAAAATTGATTTATTTCTTAAAAACACTCTGCATTATATTCTTTGATGTATTCTTTTATTTTAACAATTTGGAGCAATTGAGATGTTTTTTGTAGGCAATTAAAAATGTGTGAATTTTGCTTCTTAATTAGGCCTAAGTTGCAATCATCAATTGCAGGTGAAGTTATTGAAAGGGAGGCAAATGCAATATCAAGTAAAGAAAATAAAGTCAAAGAGCAAAAGTGAAGAAATAAAAATCGAGATAGAGGAGAAAGGGATAGTGGAAGAGGAAGATGAGGAAGGTTTTCTAACACTAGTTCGTTTCACAGAAGACAACCCAGATGGAAAAGCAACAGCTTTTCTGAATTGGAGGCTATTGTTTGTTGAAGTTTTGCCTGAAGAAAATGTAGTACTGATGCTTCTCCTTTGTATTTCAATACTCAAAAGTGTATCAGAAATGAAAAAACAAGACGTGGGAGGCTTGTTGGTGAGAAGAAGATTAAAGGAAGAAGGGCTTGGAAGTAGGGATTGGGGTTCTGTGATGCTTTATCCATCTTCATGGTCCTCATCCACTGATTCAACATATCTTCAACCTTGGTATTGGAATGCTGGTGCTGTGATGACATTTGATGCGGCAGAGAGGGCTGAAACAATGAAGCTGAAGGAGATTAATCTGTATATTCCTGATTCTTAGTTTTTATTATTTACCTAATTTAATTTGTATGGCAGAAAGTAATCCCTTTTTAACCTAACATTCTTTGGTGGCTGAATTCATGATCTGTTGCATAAGGTCCCTTACCCTAACCGAAACTCTTGTCTGTGTATGTGAATGCAAATAAGCCTTGTTTGCCTTATATTCTCATATATAAATATTTATTTTTTTTTGTCTGGTTGATGGGCTAGAAGATTGTTTGTAGTGATATGAAAATGGAGTTCTTGATTGCTAAAGAACTAGATTTTTGAACCAGTTTTCTGAACTGGTTTTTGAACCAGTTTTCTGAATTAGTTTTATAGAAAAACCAATTTTCTGAACTTGTTTAATGAAAAACCAGTTCTGAACTGGTTATTAAACCGGTTCAGAAACCTAAACCGATTTTGAACTGGTTCAAAATCGATTTACCGAAACCCAAACTGGTTTTTGAACCGGTTTCAAATCCAAACCGATTTTTGAACCGGTTTCAAACCCAAATCGATTTTTGAATCGGTTCCAAACCCAAACCAATTTTGAACCGGTTCTGAACCGATTTTACTGAACTTAAATCGGTTCGGCCCCATAAGAAAATTAATTCGGTTTTTAAACAGAACCATTTTATTGGTTCAGTTTAGTTCAGTTCGATTTTCATGCTGAACCGAACCATGCCTACCCCTAATATATGATACATATTGTTTGTTTAGAATCTATTGTGGAAAGGAAAATTTTAAGACCCAAGGACCCATTAGGGGTCACGTCCAAGAGGCCATAAAGAAGGGTGTCCAAGATAAATTGTTATATTGAATTCGAAGTTGGAAACTTGAATGGAAATGAGATTGAAATTAGAGACTTCTTGATCATGAAGGAGTGGTAAAAACAAAATCTTGGCTACTTGGTTAGAGAGAGGTTTCGACCTTGAGAGGAAAATGATGGATGATTTTTGGTGACTTGGTGATATTTATGTCTTTGGTGGTAAATGAAATTCTTGAATGGTTGATATAAATTATTACTGAGATTCCTTGGGAAAGTTATAAAATTTGAGACCCTAGTGTCCTAGAGAGCTCATGGCCAAGAGGCCTAAATAAGGCATTCAAGATAAAAATGTTATGTTAAATTGAGATCTAAGTGTTAAGATGAGAAAAGAAGTGGATTAAGGATTAGTAATAATGAGTGAGTGGTAAAATAAATCTAGTCCCTTAGTTGGAGAGGGGTCTCAGCCTTGAGAAAGAAAAAAATGAATGAAGAAGAGAATTCATAATAAATTAGAGTACCTTTTGGCTTATGGAAAAAAAAAGAGAAGTGAAATCTCACATTAATTCTTGAACATTTTGTTAAGTGTGGTTTGTGGAGAATGCTTCATGAAACTTTAAAGAGAATGATTTTTTGAGAATTATGCATTTGAGATGCCCTGTGATCAAACGTGATTTTATTTTTCTGTTGAGCTAATGGACTGGACCCTGGGTGGTCAATTGCTGATTGGAACCCTGTTATGGTTTCTCTTGATGAGCTTAATGTTACTAAAAAAAATATTATACATCATTGTATTGTGATTATACATTGTGAAAGTTGAAATGACTTATTGTTAAGGCAGAATGCCTAGGTTCATTATTATGTGATCATGCATTGTGAAAGTCGAAATGACTTGTTGTTAAGGCGGAATGCCTAAGTTCATTGCCACATGATCATACATTGTGAAAGTTAGAATGACTTGTGTCAAGTGGAATGCCTAAGAGATGAATTACACTTTTATGCTGGTGCGAATTGCGTAGTATGGTTCACTTGTTGAACTTGGAGGCGTCGGGGCGCGGGTATCCCATAAGTAGACAGTTGGTAGCTCCATTGGGCCATGGTGACTGAGCAACGCACCGACAATCTCGACCAGACACTATCCTATTCTCGATCCGGTTGAGAGTGTCTTGTATAGCCATGTTGCGCATATTGATTATATTGAAAAGCACATTATTTGAGGCTAACGATATATAGACAGTGGTTCTCCCGATCATTCTCTCCGATGTTGGTTTTAGCTCGATGGAGTAGGTGTCTGTCCATTATGCATGCATATACCATTTAGCATTTACTATGATGTACCTATATGGTGAAATTATCTGTTATTACACTGTGGATTTACCTGTTTACATATATTATTGAGATATCTACTAGAAAACTTTATTGAATGTGAACTGTTATACTTGTACTCTGTTACTTTATTGTGGTTTGCTATTTCTTGCTGCCATGTTGGTGATGATGTAAAAAGTCTCACATCTTTTATTGTATTATTCTATCTGCTTCTGTTTTTGTACTTATGTTGGGAAAGATGGTGATGGCGGCAAGGCAAGATCAGCGAGGTTTCACTATGGATGCAGTTGTTCACTTGAAGTTCTACATGCCTCTTGGGGAGCTTTGGGATGGCTGGAGAGTTTCCTCTAGGGAGGACTCTATGGAGTCGATTGCTCAGACTTCCGTCCGCAGCGTCATGCCCCGACTGGGGACTTTGTCTATTAAGGATCTTGAATAGGATCTGGATGAAGATCGGGTGCAGGATCCTATTCTTCAGGTGTTTAGATTTGGACAAGGCTCAATCTTCATTTGGTAGTTATATGTATATATATATATATGTTTACTTTTGGAGTACTTAAGTTTTGTACTTTTGGAAAATGAAATGATGTACTTAAGGATGTAACAAACTTTGTTTTATGAAAAACCCGCTATTCAGTTCTCATGACTTGAGCCTTTTATTTATTTCGGTAAGCTTGTGTTATTCGTAAGAAAGAAATTTTAAAACTTTGTATTTTACAATATCAACTTTTATAATTTGGCTAAAGTTTTTCGGAAAAGGAGTCAGTCTAAAGTGTAAT
This sequence comes from Ormosia semicastrata, assembly GCA_029884595.1. NCBI lineage: Eukaryota > Viridiplantae > Streptophyta > Magnoliopsida > Fabales > Fabaceae > Ormosia > Ormosia semicastrata. The sequence continues at coordinate 45,609,362 of JAQQTO010000053.1, read as the reverse complement.
GCCCTTTGGAGGGGGTGTTACATTAGGTGGTATCAGAGCAGTTCATCCTGTTGAGCCGGAGTAAGGACTAACTATGCTTAAACATGTAGAAGTTTCTATATGTGTATTGTGCATTTCCTTGTCTTTTACTTGAGATGTTGATAGGGATTGCATAAGTTGCTCTAGGTTGGATGTTAGTAGTTACTATTACATAGTCACATGATATTGAGGATTGGCTAACTCAATATGTAATGTTCTGTATGGACAAGGAACTATGACTTCAACTAGGCAAACTAGGAGAAATTGAAATTCTTCTAGTAAGAGTCTAGTTGGATGACTGAACTTGTGCAGAATTGTTTGTACCTACACCTTTTGGAGTGGTACCTCTAGTGTGAGTAAAGTCTAAGTCCGAGTCTTTTCGATTATGGGTAGGTTCATCTTGTTTGTGTTATGTGTATTTCTGTGTGGTTGGTTTCCAAAAGGAGGCAACCTTGTTTAAAATGGTTGCACTTAGTCCTCACTATATTGTGCTTAGTTTGATGTTGAAGAAAAAGTAATGGCTAGCGGTAGATATACACATGAGAATGTGGAACGCAACAACGAAGGAATGGCTACAACTGCGGGAGCAATGCAAGGAATGGCTGGCATAATGGTACAACAAAATCAGAAGGCTGCTCAGCAGCAGGAATAAATAGTCAAGGCTCAGATTTTTATTAGAGTCGAATTAGTCTCAGGATATGGGACCCCATAACATTGGACCCTATTGGTTTCGAAAAAGGAGAAATCGTAAGGTCAAGCAACTCCAGTAGAAATCATATTCACGACCACCAGGAAATCAACAACAGCAGCAACCATATGGAGATAGTGGTAGTGGTAGTAGACCCAGTCAGTCGTAACGCTTTTACAGATCTATAAGAAGTGTGCAAAAAGTCATGTGGCAGGGGATTATATGATTAAGGGGAAAATTTGTTTCAAGTGCTGAAAGTCAGGACACGTGTTTAGGAATTATACTTCACAAAAGATGAAGCCTCCCATTAGTGATGTACGTACTTCAAAAATCTCACATAGAAGAGAGAGTCAATTCCCCAGGTGGAGTAAAAGCATCCCAGACTAAAGACCTAGACCTAGACCTAGACATAATCTTGAAAATAGGCTGGTTATCTTTCAACTATGTCCTGTTAAATTGTTCTAATGAAATTTTAGAAATTCATTTCAATGATCGGCCCATAACAAATTCCTTATTGAATATATCTAGTAACACATCAGATAGTTTTGTTACCTTTTTCTTCCTAACCTTCATAATGTTTTTCCATGCACCGCAATTGCAAATAAGAATATTTCTGGTCCAAATCATGTCATAATATCAGACACAGTACGATTGAAAGAGGACTTGACTGATAAGACGCTTTATATTAAGAACGAGGGCAGGAGATTGAAGCAATACAAATGAAAGGAAATTATAAACACTCCGGAAGGGATTGGTTATTTTCTAATCATATCCTATTAGATCGTTCCAAATAAACCTTAGTGTTTCCTAAGATTAAGATTTCTGGATTTTTACGACTAACCGAGATTGAAGCTTTATTGAGGGAAGGAGCTTAGGGACACATATTATTATCTTCTTTGGAGTACAAGAGTAAGAAGGAAGTGAATATCATTACTGTAGTCAATAAATTTCCCAAGGTGAGTTCCGGTGTTGTTAGTTAAGGAGAGGGATAGAATTCCTCAATTATGTGAGGACTATCACTAATTGAACAACGGTATAATCAAGAGTGAGTGTCCTTAGAGGAAGACAGATGATTTGATGGATCAGTTGAAGGGAACCGTTATTTTCTCCTAGATTGGTCTACACTCTAGCTATCATCAGATTCGCATAGAAGTAGAGAATAATTCTAAGATGACTTTTCAAACGCATTATAGATGTTACGGGTATCTGGTGATACCGCTCGAAGTAACAAATGTTCCTATGACACTCATAGATTACATGAATAGAATCTTTCGTCTTTATCTGGACAGATTTGTCATTGTCTTTATCGATGACGTTCTAATCTATCCTCGAAATCAGGAGAAACATGCTGAACATCTCGGTATAGTTCTCTAGATTCTGAAAGAGAATGAGTTGTATGCTAAGTTATCAAAGTGTGAATTTCGGTTAGAGGAGATTAAATTTTGGTTCATGTGATTTCAAAGGAAGGGATTATTGTGGATTCGTCGAAAATTGAAGCAGTTCTTCAATGGGAAAGACCGAAGACCATAATGGAGATTCGTAGCTTTGTGGGATTAGTTGGTTATTTTTGAAGGTTCATTGGAAGATTTTCCAAGATAGCAGGACCTCTTATCCAGCTCACACAAAAGCATCAAGCTTTTGTATGGACTGATACATATGAGGATTTACCCACCATGATTGTATGATTTTGTGGTTTGTGATTATATGCTTTATGTGATTCTCTTGCTTCGAAAAAATGCATGGGCTTGTCATGGTATGATTGTAATGCTTAATATTATGCTATACCCTACAATTTGTGCTAGAAAGGAAAAGTGTTTTAATCCCAATGGTCTCTTAAGGCTTATGGCTTTTTGGTCTAGGAGGAGGTATCCATGAGAAAAATATTTCATTGATTAGGGACTTAAATGATCGAGTATCAAAAATATGATTTATGAGGTTTCAAGTTGAAGAAGGAAAGAAATAAAGTTTTACTATTAGAAAGAATTGATTTTTGGCCATAGTGTTTAATAATGGGATGGAGAAGCAATTTGGAGGCTTAAAATATTTTAGTTAAGATGATTTCGATAAGTTAAATGGGAAGGATCTTATTTAGAATTAGAATGATGGAAGTCTTGAAAAGAATGTTAGAGAATATTACTTAGACAATTTGGTGACTAAATAATGATCAGAGGATTTATAAGTAAAAGAGAGAAGATGATCACAATGTTATGAGTTGAGGAGTAATGACTTTTGGTTATGCCAATGAAAATAATTTTGGGGATAGATGGAATGATGAAAATGACTTAATAATGGTGAATCTAGTTGGTTCAATGATAATGAAATTTAATTAAGGATTTATAAGATAAGGATGGAAGAGAATAAATTTTTTTTCATCAAGCAAAAGAGTGATTTTCAGCTTTGGTATTGAGGGATAGGATTAAGAAGTAAGTTTGAAACTTAACGTAATTCATTTAAGAGGGCTTTAATAAGGAAAATGGAAAAAGGGTCCATTAGGTTGAAAATAGTGTAAGTTTTGGAGAGAATATTAGCAAATGATATTTTGAGGAGTGTTAACAATGAAAACTTAAGGTATTGTAGGGTTTAGAATGTGTGCTTGTGTGGAATAGAAAGGGTAGTAGCATATGCTTCAAGGCAATTGAGAATACATGAGAAGAACAACTCTACACAAACTCGGAGTTAGCCGTTGTGGTCGCATTAAGATCTAGAATACATAATGAATGAGCGATATCCACATTTATTCTAAAGTATAACAAATTTCGAGGACAAAATTTTTTTTTAGAGGGGGAGAGTTGTAACATCCCAAAAATTCCTTATTTTTGAATATATATTCATTTTATGATATTTATGATTTTTTGTGAATTTTTTTAGAATTATCTGAATTGTTTGATTATTTTATTATATTTCTAGATTTACGTGCACACTGAGCGGAGCCGAAAAAGTGAAATATTTTCTTCGAGGCCAAAAAACTTTGGACTGTGGGAACATCGACGAGGGATCTTACTAAACCTAAGGTCAGACATAGTTTACGAAGTTTTCATTTTTTGAGATTTTCTCTGACAGATAAAATTTGGGAACACTCTATTAACCATTGGATAATAGATACTGGATTTATTGACAGTGACTTTTATCCATTGGATAATAGTTTATAGTAAAAATCTAGTAGATTATTTTTATCTAGTCATTTTTTTATGACATCATCTAAGTGATATCATCACGTCACATCATTTATTGACCTTTTTGGGAAGCATGAGAAGCTTCTCAAGCAAGCTTTGGAGAAACTTCCAAGAGAAACTTCATTTCTCCTTTTCCAAGGGAAGGTACACGACCATGTGGGAGGGGGAAGGAACTTCTTGAACAAGCTTTCATTCATTTTCAATTTCTAACTTTCTATCACTTTCTCTCTCTTCACCTAAAAAGTTTTCTCTTACTTTTCTCTCTTCATCTTCTTCCATTTTCTCACTCACACCACACGGCCACCACCCCTTGAATCTCCCTTTCACATTCTAAAATCCTAACAACCATATTTCTTGCATCTATGCTTCCTCCTAAAATCATCTAGTATGAAGATTTTGATTTGTTCATCACTTTTCAAGAATCCTTCAAGTTAGGGTTTGTGATTTCGAAGGTAAAAGTTCCCTCCTTTTTCATCATTCTTCTTCCTTCCTTCCTTCCAAGGTTTTGATTCTTGTTCTTAGCTACTCTTTTCAAGTCCAAAAATAATGACTTTTGGCTTTGTCATTTCGGTTTCAAAGGGATTCTTGGAAGAGGAAGGTCGTTTCAAAAAGCTCTACATAAGTAGTTGAATATCTTCTAAGGTAAGAGGGAGATTTCTCTCATCAACCATCAATGGTAGTGAGGAACGAAATTGGTGTATGGAAAGTGAGGAAATCCATGTATGGATTACTCACTTTGTTATTATGATTCTTGGTGATTTTGGGATTTTGTTCTATGTGATGTTGTGTTAGGGCCAAAAAAACTTGTTTGCCCATTTGCTAACCGCAAGTGCACGGGTCACGTAAGTAATACAGATACAGAGTAAGAGATCATTCCCACAAGGATAAGTTTATTTCCAATGCTAAGTATTAACCGATAGCTTACCTATTTCTATTCAAGAACATAAAAATAGGGGAAAGTAATTAAACTAAAGACTAAAAAGCAGTAAAGATAATGGTTAGAGATTAGGGAAATCCTTCTTCACCTTTTACTTCAACCAACAATATGCAAACCTCTTCATAAATATGAATGCAATGATTAGGTTAGCTTGAGAATCTACATTAGCTAAATGCCTATGTCTAGGTCATCTAACCTTAGTTTCAATTGCCCAATGATAATTATGATTTTTAACATATTAATTATCCACACAATTACCTTATTAATGATGTCCAGATTATAATTAAGTGATCTTAGCACTCATTTAGATCATTGGGTTGAATTGGGCTTTAAAGCAAAATTTTCGGATTTTAATGCATATTGACAGTGGTTCAGTATTTTAACCATAACTTGAGTTGTAGATCTCTGATTTTGATGTTCTTTATATGCTAGGAAAGATGAGAAAAAGATCTACAAGTTTTGTGTCAAATTGGAAGATTCGGATGTTTACATGGTCAAATACAGTTTTGAAGTTGGACCAGCGGTACTGTTACAAATTCTGGACACACCTTCACTATTTTAAGCATATCTCACTCATTTCAAGCCCAAATTAAGCATATGAGTACTCCTTGGAAAGCTTACTTCAAAGGCTATCTGATGGACTTAATTTGAATTTGAGATTATGACAGAAATTGAAAAGATAGCAACATGGAAAAAGTGGAGGAATCATTGGAAGGTGGGAGACACACTTTCATAATGAGAAAATAATTCAATGGAATGTGGGAGATATACTTTGATAATGGATGAATAATTAACAAGAGTGGGTGAATTACTTTTGACTCTTTGTGAATGATTAAGAGGAGAGCAATCAGATTTGTAAAGAAGGAGGGGAGAGCTTCTACGTAGGGTGTGATTTTGTAGTTGGTTCTTGTAGTTTTAGTGTTTTCATTTTTGGAGAATTCTCTTCTTCTCTTCCTCTCCTCATCTCTCTTTGTTATTTTCATTTTTGTATGGTTCTTGAAGGTTCTCCAATGGTGATGGCTATGGAGAGATAAACCTCTTTAATCAATCCAAGAGATTGACAAGCTTGATGATTAATCTTGAGATCTTGTTTTAATTGCTATACATTCATCTATTAATCAAGTTTCTCTTTCTCTTCTTCTCTTGTTTAAATTCTGATTTAATGCTTAATTTGATTGGGATTTACATATGTTAATTGCGTAATTATCATGTGCCAAGAGATGAATTCAGAGGTTAAATAATGCATCAAAGGTGTTTGATGAATGTTTAGCTTGGTTGATCTTGGTTTTTAAGTTAATTTGGGTTTTGGATGGATGCTTAATTTGTCTAACCTTAATTAATTAAATTCTAGAAGCATTTCTAGTAGAAGATCCATGGATCATTGAGAGGCGTCTTGATGTGATCTAAGATCAAGGATTTGGTTGATAGTTGAACGGATCTATAAAGATCAAGGATGAATTAAAATCAAGATTGGTTAATTCTCTTGGATTGGTTGTTTTCCTAATCTTGTTTACTCTTTTTAATTGCTCTTTGTTGTTTAATTTTGCAAAACTTTTCCCCCCTGTTTATTAACCTCTTAATCTGACTTCATAATTAGAATGATCTACGGGCTCGACCCGGTGTTACCTTATGCTACAAGTAGTTTTGGTAAATCGGTTAGTTATTGATTTAAATTTGGTAATCTTGACAGTTGTCAAATTTTTGGCGCCGTTGCCGGGGAATCATTCTGATTTTGTTCAATCTTATTAAGAGTATATTTAACTACTAATCCCTCACTAACCTATGTGTTGCTGTGTTGTGGTGATTTTTAGGAGAAAACGGGTGATTACGGGTCATTTTGCAGAATTTCGTACTGACAGAAAATGTGCCCAGAATGAGCTGAAACTTGGTTAATTGAAGGAAAACAGCCTAATAAACAAGACTCACAGAAACTGTGAGGTCACCCCTGTTTTTCCTAAAATCCATCGTTTAGACCAGTTTTTCAATTTTTTAATATTTTTATTGTATTTTTTAGTTTCATTTTTGTGTAGTTTTTATGCTGTACAAGTCCCATAATTTTTAAAAATGTTTAGATAGGTGAATTATATTTATTTTGATAGATTTTTAGTGTTGTCTAGTGTATTCTGCTTGTTTGTTATTTTTGTGTTTTATGTGCTTTGGATAATGCATGACTAGGTCTTTGCTAGGCAATTACTTGATATTGATTCTGAGATTGATATGACTTTGCATAATGGAGTACAAACTTGAGGAATTGACTTCTTTGGTGAGACAGTTAGTAGTGAGACAACAATTACCTATGCAAATAGCTGCAACTGTGTGTGCCATTTGTTCTTGTTCATCTCATCCCACATATGCATGTCGTACACTTCAAGATGGTAGTTCTGTTTTTTCCATATCAATGTTGCTACAACAGTGTGTCTTTCTTAGTAAACCACCATACCAAAGAAATTATGCAACAACCAAGTCCAAGAGCCATGAAACCCGAGCCATCATTGGAAGATTTGGTAAAGCAGATGGCCACTAACAATATTCAATTCCAACAGAGGACGAGGCAATCACACACAATTTAGAAACCCAAATTGGACAATTGGCCTCCTCATTGAGTCAAGAATGTGCCCAAGGTTCTAGCCAACTCCCTTCCCAAACAATTCCCAATCCAAATGGGAATGTGAGTGTCATTATGCTGTGGTCTAAAAAATCTGTAGAAGCATCATCTGAGCCTCAACTAGCCCAAAGCATCAACCAAGAGAAGAAACATTTTCGATGAACCACCAAGAATCCGAGGGTCGAAGAAATCGGTTGTTGCCCATGAGCAAGCAAGAATAGAATAACTGCAAGTGGCTCTTTCCTTTCCACAGAGAGCCATTGAGACCAAAAAGATACATGAGGCTGAGAAGGATAAAGAGCTCCATGAAGAACATTCTATTTTTCATGTTGATTTAATTGATAATTTGGTTGATAATTCATATGCTGACTTGTGTGAGGAGTTTCCTGAGATTGCTGATTTTGATGACTTTGTGTGTGGTGATTTGTGTGCTTCTTGTGATGGTGATAAGTTGTGTGCTATATGTTCTGAAATTTTTACTGTTGTGGGAGATACTGCTACATGTTCGAAATTTCCTTATTCTAAGAGTTATGATCATGTTGTTTTGGAAGATGGTACACATATTACAGGTGATGCTGCAATTAAATCAGCAAAATTAATTTCTTCAACTAGCTTGATACCTTCAGTGCAGCAACCACCTACCCTTGAGTTGAAAGCCATTGAAGAATTTTTAGAAAAGGGAGAAGAAGAGCACCGGATGGCGGTCACTACTTTGGTGGATTTTATTTTTGAGCCATGGTCCAACATAAACAAGGAAAATCAAGTTGATCAAGTATACATATTGCATTCTAGTGTTGAAGCCAAAGGAATTAAGGAAGGCCAATGGGACCCCGATGGAAGCTTTCCTGTTTCAAGTCATGTTTCCAGTCATGTTTCAAGCTTAACTTGGTCTCGGACATTATACTTCAAGCAATGGGACCCCGGTGGGAGTTTCTCTATAACTCCCGCCTCAAACTCATGCCCGGAAAGCTCAGATCTAGGTAATAACTCCCACCTCAAACTCATGCCCGGAAAGCTCAGATCTAGGTGGCTTGGTCCATTTGTTGTTACTAAGATTTTTCCTTATGGTGCTGTGCAGATTACAAGTGAGACTACTACAAAAACTTTCACAGTCAATGGACATCGCCTCAAACCTTTTTATGAGGGAGCTCAAGAGGATATTTTGGAGGAGGTTCACTTGCAAGAAGTCGTCTACCCCACTTGATAAGTAAGATGCCGCCTCAATGGACAAAAAAAAAACACAAAAAAAACACAAAAAAAAAGAAAAACAAAAAAAAAGTTTTTGATTGAGATAAAAAAAAAAATTTGTGATGACTCGTATTTGTTCAATTATTGTCCTGATCAAATCTTTTGGAGATTTGTACCCGACAATGAGGTAAGTAGTGTCATTGACTTTTGTCACTCGGACGCATGTGGAGGTCATTTTTCTTCTTCAACGACAACAACTGCGAAAATCTTGCAGTATGGATTTTATTGGCCTACTTTATGCAAGGTCTGTTACACCTTTTGCAAAAGCTGCGGAAATTGGTCAACAAAAGTTCTGCTTTGAGATTATCATCTGCACCTACTCCTTAGAAAATTGAGATCTAGTTGGCGCGATTCTTTGGTTGTCAAACACGTGGGGCCGTAGATATTGAGGATCCTAGGAATGGTAATGCGCTTAAAGTTAATGGCCAAAGACTCAACCATTCTTGGAAAACCAAGTTCTTGAGTTCTTTGTGTTACCTTAAGTGGCGGATACGGACTCGCGACTCTCAAGTCGGTTTATTTTTCAGTTTCCCAAAATAACTGAATCCTTCTTCTCCTTCAAAATGGATGTCATTCTTTCAAACCTGAGCAAATATTTTCCTTCTCTTCCTCAAAATGCTCTGAGAACAATCTACAAAGTTCGATGTGAAAGATTGAGACTGTTAATGCACAAAGGTATGCCAGAAGATGTACGCTGGATAATTGAAGCAAAGGTCCGATTAGCAGGTGAGTCCTCAATTTCATTTAACTCATATATGCCTGGTTTTGGAAGAAGTTCATATTCTATAAGGAGAAGAGCAAAAAGGTTACAAGTTTGTCACAAATGTGGAAGATGGAACTGTAACAAGTGATATCGTACTTTGGGGATGGTTTCCGCAAATAGAGAAGATAAAATTTTCTTCATTAAGAATGGATTGAGTAAGAGTCATTAGATGATATCTTATTGACTCTTGAGACGCATTCTTGTGGATTGGTGCATCGTGAAATTCTTAGTTTGTGGAATCTCTTCAAAGACGAACAAGAGCGTTATAGTCTTGGGAATCTGACTCAAAAAGACCCTGTTTGCCAATTTATAAGAAAATTGGATGGGAAGCTTATCCTCAACTCATAGAAGGCGTTTAAGCCGTTTCTAGATGTGAAACCAGAGGAAGATGTGAGCCACAATCACAACAACATGTATATATTATCTTGTACATTTTTCTAAAAAAAAAAAAAAGGGAGAAACTTCGGTTGTACTTGGTCTTTAATTAGGTTAGAGCCCCTGCGTTGGAGTGGGCACCCGTCATTGACTCGGGTGGACCTTCGCACGTCGGTCGGTAAAAAAAGTTCGTGTGCCATGCTCTGCAGAGAGCCGCGCAAGTATTCCCAGGTTTTTAACCAAAGGCTCTGCTTGTTGATGGACAGAAAGAAGCGTCCCGTGTTTGCATTCTCGCGTGACAATGCCTCTGAGCTGGATCCTGTGATTTAATGCCATGGGCTCTTCAGCGACCTCTCACTGGCTGTGGTCGTTGGTGGTAGCTGTCAGATTTACGCACTTTAATTAGTGGCGTCGTAGCTCAATCCAAAATATCCCACAAGCGGGAGGGAGAAGAATGCCCAGATTGGCTGAGCCGTCTTGGTATTACTGCACTCATGACGCGCAGTATAAAGATCTGCCATGAAACCTGTACATAAAGGTATGTAATCATTTGTTTTTATTATTTTATCTTTGTATGATTTTGTTGAATTTTGGTTTTGGACAGATGATCCTTTGGATGGGATCCTTCGGGGGTTTCTAGACTTCTTTACCCTGATGGTTTTCTTGAAGTCAAAAAAAAAAATTCAAACTTTTCTGACAACAGCCAACCTACCCATATAGGTGCTATCATTACTTTTTCTATTCTCTTCCCTATTTAAACACTACATTTCCTTCACTTTCCTTCAACTTAAAATCATTCAAAGGGAGTGTGAGTGTAAAATGGAGGGAGCTTCTTCTTCTTCTGTTCGTAGACTTACCAATATCTGTGTATTTTGTGGGTCAACTTATGGGAAGGGTTTAGAGTATGTAGACGCAGCAATCACTCTTGGTCGAACACTTGCTGCGAGAAAAATTCATTTAGTATATGGGGGAGGCAGTATTGGGTTAATGAAAGTCAGATCACTTGCACGCTCATTTAAAAGGCAAATCGTTTTAGGTATCATTCCTAGACCTTTAGCTCAACAAATATCATTGGAAAACAATTGGGGAGGAGCTTCAAGTATCATCTATGGATGAACGAATGAAGACAATGCTTGCAAATTCTGATGCATTCATAGCCTTACCAGGTGGTTTTGGTACTTTGAAAGAAATTTTTCAAATTGTCTCTTAGGCTCAATTGAACATCCACCATAAACCCATAGGTTTGCTAAATGTTAATAATTTCTTTGATCTTTTGTTATCTTTTGTTGACTATGCTGTGGAACAGAAATTTGTCACACCTTCAGCAAGACAACTTCTTATCTCTGCTTCTACTGTTGATGAATTGATTGATAAATTAGAAGCATTTGTTTATGAACCCGATCCAGTAATAACTCAGATAGATTGGTCCGAAGCGGTGAAGGAAGTGGTGAAGGAGCAAAATGAAAAGAAAGCCACCAAGACACTCCAACTATTTAAATAATTACAAGCTTTGGTTTTATTTATCGTACTTTCTTCTTTTTAAATTTGTGTGAGATTTTTCTTTTCAAGAATTGCAAAACAGGGTAATATATTCTATCCTTTACCTATCTATGTTTTGACATTGAGGACAATGTTGTGATCTGGTTGGGGGGAAGGATAGTTGTTGTAAAAAAAAAAAAAGAAAAAAAAGAAAAAAATTGTGTTTGTTAATATGTTTGTTGTATTTGTCATCAATTTAGTAGTTAAGGATGGCAGAGTAAAGAGTAAATTATTTACTCTTGAGACGCATCTTAATTGGTGGCAGAGTAAGAAGTGTTTTTAGGTAGTAATTAATTAGTATTAAATTGTAGAAGTACTAAAGTTTTATGATTTGATTTCTTTTTAGGTCCATGTGGCACCGACAAATTGCTTCTTTCCTCACATGGCGTTGATTCACTTCTTATCGGGTTGTGTTGCTCTTTTCTATCTCTCTTTTATATTAAGGACAATGTTATATTAAGTGTGAGGAGAGATTTTAGCATTTTTTTTTCTGTTTTTGTTTTGTTTTGTTGTTTAAAAAAAAAAAAAAAAAAAAAAAAAAAAAAAAACAAAAAAGGGGTTCATTGCATGATTGAATAACGTTTCTCCCTTCTTGAACTGATATGCTTGGTTATGGATGATTGAATTGATGAATTGAGTTTGATGGATGCATACCTTGTGAGATTTTGAGCCTAATGGATGGATTCAACATTTATGCCATTCTCTTTTTTCTTGTGTGATTTTCACTCATGTTAATGATCACTCTAGAACTTGCTTTGATTCTTTTTGAGGCTACATTTCACTTGTATGCATGAACATGATTGAGGCCCTCTTTCTTAGCTAGTTTAACCAAATAGCCAACCTTGTTTTCAATATGATATCAATCACTCTTTTGACTTCTTGAAAATTTTCTGATTCTTGCCAACCTTGTATATTTTCCTTTACTTAACCCCTTTGAGCTTATTTGACCATTCCTTGTTTCTAGCTCATTATGTGCCTTAAATGAAAAATCGTGTTCTTACTTTACCTTAGGGAATAAAAGAACATTAGCTTGGTTAATGGATGAGTTTTTGAACAAGTGTGGGGGTGTGTGTACAAAATGGTTGTTGAAAAAAGAAAGAGTTCCTAAAACAAAAAAAAAAAAAAAAACAAAACAAAAAAAAAAAAAAAAAAAAAAAATGTATGTATATAGTTATGTTCATATATATATAAAAAAAAAAAAAAAGAAAAGGATTGAGAAATGAATATGTAAAGGGTTATACATTAGAGTTGGGATGAACTTTTATGCTTGTTATTTGAACTCAGCTCTCATTTGCTTTTATTCTCTTTGGTATTTATCCTCTCATATCCATTTTACCCTCTTCTGTTACCTTGACCTCACTACAACCTTGAATAAAGTCCTCATGATTTGTGTATGCATGTGTTTTGAGTAGTAGAGAAGTAGAAGATAAGCAAGCTTATGGTAGTGCAATTTTCATGGTTGAATTGAGTGAAATACTTACCTTTTAAATACTTGAGAGATTGAGAGTGAATTCTGTGAGGATCTATCATTCTTTACTCATGCTTTTCAATTGAAGTATCTTTGATTGTTGATTTGAGATGTGAAGATGTGTTACCTCATGAATGTTTTGATTACTTGAATTATTAATTGCTCTTCATTCTTAAATATTATTAGAAATTGAGTCTTTTAGAATGTTTAACTTTTGAGTCAGTTTTATTTTATTTTATTTTTTTTTCTATTTTGCCCGAGGACGTGCAAAAGAGTAAGTGTGGGGGTATTTGATAATTATGATTTTTAACATATTAATTATCCACACAATTATCTTATTAATGATGTCCAGATTGTAATTAAGTGATCTTAGCACTCATTTAGATCATTAGGTTGAATTGGGCTTTAAAACAAAATTTTCGGATTTTAATGCATATTGATAGTGGTTCAGTAGTTTAACCATAACTTGAGTTGTAGATCTCTGATTTTGATGTTCTTTATATGCTAGGAAAGATGAGAAAATGATCTACAAGTTTTGTAAAATGTCAAATTGGAAGATTCGGATGTTTACATGGTCAAATATAGCTTTGAAGTTGGACCAGCAGTGGCATCATTACAAATTCTGGACACACCTTCACTATTTTGGGCATATCTCACTCATTTCAAGCCCAAATTAAGCATATGAGTACTCTTTGGAAAGATTACTTCAAAGGCTATCTGATGGACTTGATTTGAATTTGAGATTATGATAGAAATTGAAAAGATAGCAATGTGGAAAAAGTGGAGGAATCATTGGAAGGTGGGAGACACACTTTCATAATGAGAAAATAATTCAATGGAAGGTGGGAGACATACTTTGATAATGGATGAATAATTAACAAGAGTGGGTGAATTACTTTTGACTCTTTGTGAATGATTAAGAGGAGAGCAATCAGATTTGTAAAGAAAGAGGGGAGAGCTTCTACGCAGGGTGTGATTTTGTAGTTGGTTCTTGTAGTTTTAGTGTTTTCATTTTTGGAGAATTCTCTTCTTCTCTTCCTCTCCTCCTCTCTCTTTGTTATTTTCATTTTTGTATGGTTCTTGAAGGTTCTCCAATGGTGATGGCTATGGAGAGCTAAACCTCTTTAATCAATCCAAGAGATTGACAAGCTTGATGATTAATCTTGAGATCTTGTTTTAATTGCTATACATTCATCTATTAATCAAGTTTCTCTTTCTCTTCTTCTCTTGTTTAAATTCTGATTTAATGCTTAATTTGATTGGGATTTGCATATGTTAATTGCGTAATTATCATGTGCCAAGAGATGAATTCAGAGGTTAAATAATGCATCAAAGGTGTTTGATGAATGTTTAGCTTGGTTGGATCTTGGTTTTTAAGTTAGTTTGGGTTTTGGATGGATGCTTAATTTGTCTAACCTTAATTAATTAAATTCTAGAAGCATTTCTAGTAGAAGATCCATGGATCATTGAGAGGCGTCTTGATGTGATCTAAGATCAAGGATTTGGTTGATAGTTGAACGGATCTATAAAGATCAAGGATGAATTAAAATCAAGATTGGCTAATTCTCTTGGATTGGTTGTTTTCCTAATCTTGTTTACTCTTTTTGATTGCTCTTTGTTGTTTAATTTTGCAAAACTTTTCTCCCCTGTTTATTAACCTCTTAATCTGACTTCATAATTAGAATGATCTACGGGCTCGACCCGGTGTTACCTTATGCTACAAGTAGTTTTGGTAAATCGGTTAGTTATTGATTTAAATTTGGTAATCTCGACAGTTGTCACCCAACTCACTAAGTGTCCTTGAGAGCTAAAACAAAATCCACTCTTTAAGGTCTATTCTCAAACACGTGCTATGCATAGCTAAGAGGTATATTTCTATCCCATTGGTGAATTAACTCATCTCACCATTGGAATAGAATCGAACATGCATCAATTATACATATGATCTCAAACCCAAATCCCTATGTTTAGGTACATTGGACTTTATCAAATCAACTTAAATGTTGGCCAAACACTCAAGAGTATTAAGAACAATATGATTGAACAAAATCAAAGATCCACACAAACTCAGAGAAGAATAAATCATTAATATTCATAAAAAAGATTCAAAGTCATCCCTAAATATAACTGCTACATCATTGAACACGAAAATACAAATCAAAATACATGTTCAAGAAATGAGGAAGAGAAAAGAGCAAATGGGAAAAGAGAAAGCTTATGGATTTCACCATTGAAGCTCAGATCCTCCTCTAATGGAAAGAGGGCTTCTATCCTTAGCTCCCCAAGCTCCATCTCCACCTCCAATGGAGGACCCAGCTGCAGCCTCTAACCCTAAAATCTAAAAACCTGAAAACCCTAAGAGAAAACTGAGAGAGAGACGAGAGAGAGCATGAAAAATAGAATAAATAGACTCAGTTAGCCGATGCGCGCCGCAGCGTGAGCAAGCCCATGCCGCGGCGTAGAGCCCGTGTGCGAGAACATGTGGTATGCCGTGTTCTTCTCTGACTTGCGCTAGTTGAGACCATCATGCCGCGGCGTGCACATGTTTGCACCGCGACGTGGAGCTCTGGAATGCCTCCTTGGCTTATTTCCTCCAATGTTGGGCCTTGGCTTGCATCAATTTGTCTCTTTTGAGCCATTCCTGCATTAGAGAAAGCACCAAGTTAAATATAATTACAAATCTACTTAATCAATCAACAAATATGCACAAATTGCTCAAAAACATAAAAGAATGTCTCAAAATAGAATTCCACAAATATAAGCATAAAACCTTCCAAATATGCATAAGAACAAGGACTAAGCATGTCATGAAGCACAAATATGGAGCATAAATAACTATATTTTGTGGAGTTATTACACCCCCAAACTTAAGATGCTGCTAGCCCTCGAGCAACACAAAGTATGACTAAGAAAACTCACTTTGACAATTCATGCCCACATGCATTCAATAATGATAAATTCAATTTTCTTTTAACCATAACCAGTGCACAATGATTATAATGGCCCTCAAAGAATGCACATGCCTCACAGTTAAGCTCAACACATACACAATCCTTAACATACCATCAATCAAGCTTCCAATCATGCACATGAAATCTCTCACAAACATGCAAGTTAAACTTATCTTTTTCAAATCATGCTCATTCGGATAAGTTTATGAACCTACACATGGATACAAATCAAGATTCCATAAAATTGTAGTACAACTCTCTCTCCACTAATATAAATCACACATGATTGAGGATCAAAAGGGACTTTATAGCTTGTAATGTAAGGCCAATGGTAATGGGCAAAAGAAATGAATGGGAAAGGATACAATACAAACATTGAGAAACATAACATATTATTTCAATTCATGAGCTACTAACTGATATTAAAAAGGGTATTCAACAGTGAATGTAAAAAATTTGCTAGAACCATTTTGATGTTTTTTGTACTTTTCTTTACTCATTCATTCCTTTGTTTATTTCTCTTTTCTTTCTTTTCTTTTTTTTCTTTTATTTTTCACAAAGCAATGATTTTTCTTTAACTGCATCTAGTTCCTTCAGGCTCATTTTGTATTGAAGATATTAATACCCCTAATCATTGAACTCACTTCAAGAAATAACACATTATGAACTCAACAAACATAGAGGGAAGGAAAAGAAAGCAATGTTTTCACATGCATAGAAAGGTTAGCAGGGTAACGAACACAATGGTTATTAAAAACAAATAAGGCCAAACAATTATAAGGCTTCAAAAAGGGACCTAAGGATATAATCATGTAAGGATAAGCTTGAAAGGCTAAACCGATCCAAACAATGCCCTAATCATTTCCTTAATCATGCACAATCTAGGATTTCACTTTGTAACACCCCAAATTTTAGAATATGTTACAGAACTGACAGAATTACACTATTTTGTGTTTTCGGTGTAATAAAAAAATAATTTAATTATTTCGATACTATTTTTGATTATTTTGTGTGATTTGCTCCAGGTCAGGAAAATAATAATTTTCGGGCCGGAAAAATTTTTATTTTAATTAATTGGAGTTGGAAAATTTTACTAAACCCAATTCTAATTGATATATATATTAATCTTATAATTTTTAGGATTTAACTATGCAATAAAATAATTTTATATTATTATAATATTATTTTATTCAACTGTACCTACTGTCTTAAAAATAGTAGAAAATCTGCTAGTGGACCCGAAAAAGTTTGTGAGGCCCACGTTTAGTGTAACAGTCAACGATTCTGACTGGATAGAATTCTAAACCAATGAGAATTAGTCAACGAAAGTGGCTGGACTATCTTAAACCAATAAGAATGAGTCAACGAAAGAAGCATAGACTTCTTTGTGGATCATTAGATTGTAAAGTTTGTTTTAGAAGCTTTGATCTTAACCATTGATCCGATCAATGGTGTAAAACGAATCCTAATAAAACTACTAAGTAATATCCACCGTAGATGAGATCAATGGATAGGAAACCAAGTTGAATTCAATGGCTAAGATGAAGTCAACAATAGTGGCTTGAAATTGATTAGTAACTAATTAAACCTAATTTGGTTAATCTAATGGCCTAATTAACAAGTTAAGCAAACTAATTTAATTGTTAACTTGTTATAATTTAATTCTTAATTAGGTATCCTAATTTTAATTAGAGGTTATAATATATGTAATAATATGTTTAATTAATTAGTTATATAGTTAGAATGTTAATTAAGATTGATTAGAAAATTTAACCTAACTAATTACCTAATTAATTAGCATGCAATTAGGTGTAAATTGAAAACAGTTAATTCCCTAAACACTCAAGGAGTCCCACGGTTTTTCAGAAGCTTGGAGGAGAATTCTACATGATTCTTGAACAATCCAATAAAGCCATGCAAGTCAAGTGGATGACATAAGCCATGTGCACATCCATGTGCATCCAATTGGTGATATTTTGAGTCAAGTATATCACTTAAATCTCCATGAAACCCACGGCAGTAGCACCTTTAATTTTACTCTCACAAATTTCATTTTCTCTCTCACCCAAAAAGCTTTCATCTTTTCTCTCAAAAAATTCAAGAACACCAAAGCACCTTTTCTTTTCTTTTTCTCTCCATAAGGTTCGGCCAAGCACCCTACAAACACCATCCATCACCTATAATTTTCACTCTCATCATTTCCTAAAGCTTGACAACATTCTAAACACTTTCCATTTAGAAAGTTTTCCCAAAATCCCACTCTAAGTGCTTCAAAATTCCACTTCTACCTTACTTCCCTAGAGGTAAACTTTGGTTTTTATGATTTAAATTCATGTTTATGATTTTCTAAGCCATGTTTGTTCCATGGTTTGTTATTATTGAGCTTTGTTTGTAATTTTACTAATTATTTTAGAATTGTTAGGAATTGTTGTGAGCCACATGAAAATTAAGGAGAAAGAGGAGAGCTTGAAAAGCTTGTCTTCAAGAGGTAAGAGGGAGATTTAACCTCACCAACCAAGTTTTGGTGGTGTGGGGATGGTTTTGTACGGTGAAAAATCCATAAGGGTTCTTCACCGATTGTTTGATGTCCTTTGATTGTGCCTGTGTTGTGTATGATTGTGTTTTTATGCTTGCATGTGTGATAAAATGCTTAAAGCTTTGATATTATGTGTGTATGTGTAATTATAGAAGCATGAGAATGTATGTGTAATTTAGGATGTGAATAACATGATGAATCGATTGTATGATTGCTCTAAAGAGCACTGAGGCTTACGACCATACCATGGAAAAGAGGACCAAAGTCCTCAAACTGATGAATTAAAATGAGAACTGAGAGATTTAAATGAATTTGGGACAAATTTGAGTATAGCAAAGTAAAATGATTTTTGGAAAAATGAATTATTATAAATATGATTTTTAGAGGGGCAATATTATAATTTTTGTTTTTAAAAGGGGCCATATTATAAATATGATTTTTAGAGGGGTAATATTGTAATTTTTATTTTTTATGGGGCCATATTGAAATTATTGATTTTAGAAGGACTATATTACAAATATTTTATAAAAGAGGGACTATCTCGTAAATATTATTTTATGAGGAACTATTATGAAATTATTATTTGAAAAAGGACTAAAACGTAAATTTTATGTTTTGGATGGACTATTTCGTAAATATGAATTTTATGAAAGACTATTTTGTAAATATAAATTTTATGAGAGACGATTTCGTAAATATGAATTTTACGAGGGACTATTTCGTAAATATGAATTTTATAAGGGACTGTTATGAAAATATTATTTAAGTGAGGACTAAAATGTAAATATTATGTTTTGAGGGGTTATAATGCAAATATGGAAAATAAAGTCAAATTTTGGCGTTAAATGAGAAAAATAGTATTTTTGATTTTAAACGTGTGAAAAATATTTTACGCGACTGAGAAAATGCAAAAATATAGTTTTGAGATGAAATTACAGTAATGATACTGTTAGGCCTATATGAGGACCCCGAATATAAGATAAAGAAATTAAATTGAAAATATGAGGTAAAGAAATTGAATTGAGAATATGATATAATGAATTGAAATTGTGAAAGGTGCATAGTACATGCATTGGAAAAGTCCGATGGACTGAATAAGGCTGATTGCCTAGGAAAGAATACACCTCCTGAGTGGGTGTAATATGCGTAGTGTAGGTTACTCGTTGACCTTTGGGGCATCAGGGTGCGGGTTGCCTACAATGGACAGTTAACAGAGCTTCTGTACCGTAGGTTAGACCGATGCAACACACCGATGATCTAGACCGAGACACTATCCCTAATCAAGATTTGATAAAGACTGTGGTGCATATGCTAGATGTGCAAAAATTGAGCAGGTGGTCTGAGGCATATTAGTGCAGACAGATTTTTTCGATCACTCTTTCCGATATGAGTTTTAGCTCCATGGAGTAGGAAATTGAGTTTGTATGCATACATGTGGTTATTGAGGGTATTATCGTAAATATTGTTTATGATAATTGAATTATTGAATATTTGAATATTGGTAATGACATGATTGTAATTGTTGGTTATTACATGTGATATGATGATGAATGATGTTGATGACATAATTGTAATTATGTATGATAGTTGTATGAGATATTGTATATGTTTATCTTCATTGCTACCATACTGGTATTAGCGTAGGTGATCTTACCTCTTTATATGTCTATTTTATATTGTATTTATAATTTTAAAGACGTTGAGCGAGAAGTTGAGCAAGAAGCTGAGGAAGAGTAGATTCCGGTAAAGGACGCTGAGTTCTAGAAAATGGAGGTGCCTTGTTTCCTTGGGCATACGAGACTGACGTTTCATGGAGGATTGGAAGCGTGGCAAGTTGACCTGAAAAGAGAACGTATTTGCTACAAAGAAGACTTAAACATGATTTTAAGTAAGCTATATCTTGAAAATTAGGGTGAATATTTAGGTACATCTAGAGTTCCCATTATCAATTAGATAGTATTGGGGAGTATACTATCGTACTCCGAGTGCGATTAGTATAGTGTCGTCTATGCGGACACCTGTCCGTAGGACTTCGCGTCAAGTCGGACTTCTATCTTCTGAGGAGTCTGAGGAGGACCCGTCTGAGGGTTCTGCTATGTAGTAATACTTGGGTAGTATGTTAGTTTAAATTAAAGTTTAAATATTTTAAGAGTCTAGTTAGTAAAAATTAAAATATGGCAGTACTAATGACTTGTACAGATTTATATGATGTAAATTATTTGTGATGATGTTGTAGTATTTTTATTTTTCGCTAAGTTTATCTTACTATCATCAAGAAATTTTATAACTCGTATTTTCATTACAAAGCACGATTTTTCCAATGAAGGGATAATTTGGTAATTGAGTAACAAGAAGTGTGACGCCCTAAGGAGGGTGTTACACACTTCAAGAGAGTTCCAAAACAATTTCAAGGATAAAAGAAACCATCCACATGCACAATTCATAAACATTATCTAAACAAACACTCATATCTTTCCAAAGTTACACAAGCATCTAAGTGAGAAACACATCACGCATAAAAACAAACAAGATTGCTTAAGCATGCTTCAAGATCGCAAATGGTTTCACAAAAGAATTGAGGACAATCGCAAACACTTATATCATTGGCCAACCATCACACACCAGCAAATGGGATAATGTCATGCATATTGGTCATGGCAACCATTACCCAAGGGGGTGAATTAGGTATAAAAACTTTTTCACAAATGCTCTTAAAATAAACACAAATATTTAAGCTATTAAATAAAAGAAAAGAAATTGAGAGATGAAGAATAAAAGCTTTAAGAACAGTAAATAAATAAATGTGTAATAATATAAAATTACGTAAAATAAAGAGATTGAGAAGAGAGAAGTAGGCACGATATTTATCCTGGTTCGACCACTAACCTACTTGTGGTCTACGTCCAGTCCTCGAAAACAATCTGAGATTTTTCACTATGTATACAAGCTTCAATAGGTGCTTGTAACCGTTACATAAAAGAGCATTTTTCACATATAGGAAAACTCTACCCTTGTGCTAAAGTCTCAGCCTGCAGGGATACCTCACCCTTATACAAACCTTGAAGGGATACCTCACCCTTATACAAACTTTGAAGGATACCTCACCCTCAATACAGAAGAACAGAAATATAGATGAAGAGAAACTCTCACTCAGAGCAAATAATACAAATTGAAGTGCTAAGGCTCTCAAAGAATATCTTAAAGTTTCAGCAAAAAGAGCACAAAAAATAGGCGTAAATTATAAATCACATTTTCAAAGCAAGCGTAAATTAAACAGATAGCTGGGCTTCTTACAGATGAGACCCACGGTCTCTATTTATAGAGTCAGAAAGAAAATTAGCCATTGTAGCAATCAATTCCGTAATTATTATGAAAATATGTCCGTTAGTTTCTTATCAGGATTCGTGTTTATTCGAATAAGCTTCTGCTATTCTAATAACACGTTCTTTTAAAAATATTTTTGAATCTGGTTATTTGAATAACCTTCGTGTTATTCGAATAACGCTACCACAAAGAATTTCGTTTAAACAGCTTTAAACACTGGTTATTCGAATAACAAAGGATCTATTCGAATAACACTGTCAAAAACACATTTCTGGGAAACAACTCTATTCGAATAACTTGATGAGTTATTCGAATAGCTAATATGAAATAAGCCATTCTGAAAACTCTTATTCGAATAACAAGAGTGTTATTCGAATAACTCTTTAAAAAGCAGAGGCACGCAGCAGCCAATTTTAAAACTTTATTCGAATAACCAATGAGTTATTTGAAGAACTCAATTTATAAAATAGTTATAAAAGCTTGAAAACCATCCCAGAAAGTTTATCAAAAACACCAAAACATTTTAAAGCTATTTTCAAGATCAAAACAGTTTTGTAATAAGTTTAAGAAGGCATTTTTATTTTATCTTAATGCACTAGGAGATATCCAAAGAGATCCTCGAACAAAGAGACTCTAAGTCCTAAAGCTATTCGTATAAGATCTTGGACTTGGTCTTCCCATCATCTTCATTTTTGTCTTCATGTTTGTTATCATTAAAAACATTCTTCAAAGACATATGTTCAAACGTATTCTCCTTGTTGAGCTTAATTGAGATCTTTTACTTTCTTGTTGCAATGCTCACTCTTGGTGCTTGGACTATCCTACAAAGTATTACTCACTTAAACAAGCATAATTAGTCCAAATTCATAATTCAATATCTTCATATGCATGATTCATAAATGTATAACTCTAGTTAGTTTAACATGCATATAAGACTTTCATAGACACATCCAAATAAGATATTTATCAATTACTAATGGATATGCTTTATGTAGGATGCAACAGAACACATTGCACATTTTCATTTAAGTAAGGTCAAATCCAATATTGATTCATTTATAACTCATATAAAGCATTATTAGATATATTATATGATGAATGATACATATATCTTATTGCATGATTATTAAGTGAAATATAACTAGATAAGGTACATATCATGCATGATACAATATATCACATTAAGCACATCTATCAAGCATAAGCATCATTCTATTTGTCTTGTATTTGTCATCATCAAAACTTAACATACTAAATCATTTGAGACAAACTTATTTTCACAATGCATTCCAAAGATCCATCATTTTCCATTCAAGGATGCATAACAACATGTACAAAGTGTGAAAAATTGAAACTTGCATCAACAGCTTACCAGTAATAGCCAAAACATGATATAATCATGAAAGCATGATGACTATCACTAGCACATACTTAAAATATCAAAACATGTGTAAACATTAACCATTAAGGGTGAAAACATGTAAAGATACTCCCCCAAACCAAAGTGAATGTGTGTTCTTGGTGTTCATGGTCTATAGAGTACTTGAGTAAGTCAAAACAGTAGCCTAACTAGAACTGAGCATTACTAAATAAAGAAAAATAGAGAAAATAAATAGAAAAATACAAAAAATAAGGGTGCTACATCATTGCGTGACAAGTGTGCGCCATGGCGTGGAGCTCTCAGGTGCGTTTTCCTGATATGGTAGAGACTGGCACACCGTGGCAGGAACTCTTAGTGTGCCGCAGCGTGAGAAGTCATGCTATAGAATTCTGCAGCAGAACAGTTTCTGTCGGAACTGGAGCTCCATTTTGGCCCCTAGCACCTCCAAAATGTGTCTAACAGCTTAAAACACAAAATGTACAACGAAAACATAACAAAAATACAAAAATACACTATTAGCACTCATATACAAAATAAGAACATAAACTAAAAATAACATAAAAAGCTAAATACTAAAGGATCTGAACATGTCCAAATGAACTTATTGAACATACTAAACAAGGTTTGGATAACAAAAATGCAATAACACACAAAATCAAACTATTGGCATATTTAAAGACTTAAAGCTAAAGAACTAAAATATGTCCAAATGGACTTATTGAGCTAAACTAAAAACAAAACTTGAATTAGAACTAAGCAAACTACTTGTCAATATTAACAATGCGTAAATAATGCCTTATCCCCGGCAATGGCACCAATAACTTGTTAGGGCAAAAAAAACTTGTTTACCCACTTGCTAACGCAAGTGCACGGGTCACGTAAGTAATACAGATACAGAGTAAGAGATCGTTCCCACGAGGATAAGTTTATTTCCAATGCTAAGTATTAACTGATAGCTTACCTATTTCTATTCAAGAACATAAAAATAGGGGGAAACAATTAAACTAAAGACTAAAAAATAGTAAAGATAATGGTTAGAGATTAGGGAAATCCTTCTTTACCTTTTACTTCAACCAACAATATGCAAACCTCTTCATAAATATGAATGCAATAATTAGGTTAGCTTGAGAATCTATATTAGCTAAATGCCTATGTCTAGGTCATCTAACCATGGTTTCAATTGCCTAACTCACTAAGTGTCCTTGAGAGCTAACACAAAATCTACTCTTTAAGGTCTTTTCTTAAACACGTGCTATGCATGGCTAAGAGGTATATTTCTATCTCATTAGCGAATCAACTCATCCCGCCATTGGAATAGAATCGAACATGCATCAATCATACATACGATCTCAAACCCAAATCCGTATGTCTAGGTTCATTAGACTTTATCAAATCAACTTAAATTTTGGCCAAACACTCAAGAGCATTAAGAATAATATGATTGAACAAAATCAAAGATCCACACAAACTCAGAGAAGAACAAATCATTAATATTCATAGAAAGGATTCAAAGTCATCCCTAAATACAGTTGCTACACCATTGAACATGAAAATACAAATCAAAATACATGTTCAAGAAATGAGGAAGAGAAAAGAGCAAAGGGGGAAAGAGAAAGCTTATGGATTTCGCCATTGCAGCTTTAATCCTCCTCCAATGGAAAGAGGGCTTCCATCCTTAGCTCCCCAAGCTCCATCTCCACCTCTAATAGAGAAACCTAAAAAGCTAAAAACCTAAAAACCCTAAGAGAAAACTAAGAGAGAGACAAGAGATAGCGTAAAAAATAGAATAAATAGACTCAGTTCGTCGATGCGCGCCGCTGCGTGAACAAGCCCACGCTGCGACGTAGAGCCCGTGTGCGAGAACACGTGGTATGCCGTGTTCTTCTCTGACTTGCGCTGGCTGAAACCATCATGTCAAGGCGTGCACATGTTTGCACCGCGACGTGGAGCTCTAGAATGCCTCTTTGGCTTCTTTCCTCCAATGCTGGGCCTTGGCTTGCATCAATTTGTCTCTTTTGAGCCTTTCCTGCATTAGAGAAAGCACCAAGTTAAATATAATTACAAATCTACTTAATCAATCAACAAATATGCACAAATTGCTCAAAAACATAAAGGAATGTCTCAAAATAAAATTTCACAAATATAAGCATAAAATCTTCTAAATATGCATAAGAACAAGGACTAAGCATGCTATGAAGCACAAATATGGGACATAAATAACTACATTTCATGGAGTTATCATATTCCCAAACTTAAGATGTTGCTAGTCATCGAGCAACACAAAGTATGACTAAGAAAACTCACTTTGACAATTCAAGCTCACATGCATTCAACAATGATAAATTCAATTTTCTTTAAACCACAACCAGTGCACAATGATTATAATGGCCCTCAAAGAATGCACATGCCTCACAGTTAAGCTCAATACATACACAATCCTTAACATGCCATCAATCAAGCTTCCAATCATGCACATGATATCTCTCACAAACATGCAAGTTAAACTTATCTTTTTCAAATCATGCTCATCCGGATAAGTTTATGAACCTACACATGAATACAAATCAAGATTTCAAAAAATTGTAGCACAACTCTCTCTCCACTAATGTAAATCGGTAATCACATATGATTGAGGATCAAAAGGGACTTTATAGCTTGTAATGTAAGGTCAATGGTAATAGGCAAAAGAAATGAATGGGAAAGGATACAATACAAACATTGAGAAACATAACATATTATTTCAATTCATGAGCCACTAATTGATATTAAAAATGGTATTCAATAGTGAATGTAGAAAACTTACCAGAACCATTTTGATGCTTTTTGTACTTTTCTTTACTCATTTATTCCTTTGTTTCTTTTTCTTTTCTTTATTTTCTTTTCTTTTATTTTTCACAAAGCAATGATTTTTCTTTGACTGCATCTGGTTCCTTCAGGCTTATTTTGTATTGAAGATATTAATACCCCTAATCATTAAACTCACTTCAAGAAATAACACATTATGAACTCAACAAACATAGAGGGAAGGAAAAGAATGCAATGCTTTTGCATGCATAGAAAGGTTAACAGGGTAATGAACACAATGATTATGAAAAACAAATAAGGCCAAACAATTATAAGGCTTCAAAAGGGGACCTAGGGATATAATCATGTAAGGGTAAGCTTGAAAGGCTGAACCAGTCCAAACAATGCCCTAATCATTTCCTCAATCATGCACAATCTAGGATTTCACCTCAAGAGAGTTCCAAAACAATTTCAAGGATAAAAGAAATCATCCACATGCACAATTCATAAACATTCTCTAAACAAACACTCATATCTTTCTAAGATTAAACAAGCATCTAGGTGAGAAATATATCATGCATAAAAATAAACAAGATTGCTTAAGCATGCTTCAAGATCACAAATGGTTTCACAAAAGAATTGAGGACAATCACAAACATTTATATCATTGGCCAACCATCAAACACTAGCAAATGGCATAATGTCATGCATTCCTAAGATCCATCATTTTCCATTCAAGGATGCATAACAACATGTACAAAGTGTGAAAAATTGAAACTTGCATCAACAGCTCACCAGTAATAGCCAAAACATGATATAATTATGAAAGCATGATGACTATCACTAGCATATACTTAAAATACCAAAACATATGTAAACATTAAGTATTAAGGGTGAAAACATGTAAAGATACTCCCCCAAACCAAAGTGAATGTGTGTTCTTGGTGTTCATGGTCTATAGGATACTTGAGCAAGTCAAAACAGCAGCCTAACTAGAACTGAGCAATATTAAATAAAGAAAAATAGAGAAAATAAATAGAAAAATACAAAAATATGGGTGCTACGTCGTTGCGTGGACAAGTGTGCATTGTAGCGTGGAGCTCTCAGGTGCGTTTTCCTGATATAGCAGAGACTGGCACGCCGCGACGGGAACTCTTGATGCACCGTGGCATGAGAATTCATGCTGCAGAATTCTGCAACAGACCAGTTTTTGCCGGAACTGGTGCTCCATTTTGGCCCCTAGCACCTCCAAAATGTGTCTAAAAGCTTAAAACACAGAATGTGTAACGAAAACATAACAAAAACACAAAAATACACTATTAGCACTCATATACAAAACAAGAACATAAACTAAAAACAACATAAAAAGGTAAATACTAAAGGATCTAAACATGTCTAAATGGACTTATTGAACATACTATGTAACACCCCAAACTTTCCTAACTATTGACAATAATAACAGAATTCTATTGTTTAGTGATTTTTGTGTACTGTAAAATTATTTTGAGTATTCCATGAATATATTTGATCATTTTGTGTGATTTACTCTGTGTCAGGAAAATAATAATTTTCTGGCCGGAGAAAATTTACAGTAATTTATTTATTACTGTTGATTCTTAATTCTTTTTGCTAATCTGATTTGATTTTCATAAGTTTTATAATTTTTGTGATTTTGTGGATTATTATGAGATTTTTATTTTTTTATTATTTTAATATTATTCTTAGGCTGTTGTGGGCCCAGGCAGGGCCGAAAAAGTGAAAAAATTTTCGGAGTCAGAAAATTCTATACTGTTGAAACGGGGACGAGGGATCTTACTAAAATCGAAACTGGAAACAGTTTTAAAAATTTTCTTTTATTGTGTTTTGTACTGTATTTAATTATCGGGCGATAAAAACTACAGTTAATTGTGTTCATAGGGTAATAGCAGATAAAAATAAATATCATACTGTTTAGTCAACATTAGTGGTTATAATGACTTTATAACGGACCAATAGGAAGCAAGCTTAATGTTGAAGCCTTTGGATATCCACCATTGATTTGATCAAGGGTGGAGATTTAGTCTTACAAAGTGGCTATGACCATTTGTGACCTTTGGATGTAAAGTATGAAGAGGAGATGTTGACCCTTCATTTTGGAGATACATCTAATGGCTAGGATTTCAAGGAGAAAGATCCAATGGCCTAGATTTGGTCTTATCAACATAGAAGCTATACGTAGAAGCTATGTTAATATAAATCATTGATCTAATCAATGGCTATCAATGCTCAAAATGGTGGCTAGTGAAAATTGACACTCAAGAGTGTACAAGAGGGGGGGCATGGTTTTTGAAGGCATAAGGCCATAGGAGAATTTCAAGACCACTTCATTATTCATCTTTGTCTTCTCCAAAATCCTAAAGCATTTACAAACTTTTCTCTCCTCTCCCTTCATGAGTGTTTCGGCCAAGCACCCTAAAATACCTTCCATCACTCTATAATTTTAACCAACCGCATATCTTACATCCTTACATCAATCCAAGAACTTTTGTAGTTAAGCCCAAGCTCTAAAGTTTTCATCTTTAAGGACTTTCTTCAAGATCAAGTTCTAAGTTTTTGAGGTGAAGTGTAAGGAAACTTCACTACTTGTCTTATTTTCATATTCTAAACCATGTTTGATCTATGGTTCTCCTTGTTCAAGCTTAATATACTAATAAACTTGTGTTTTTTTATTTTATGTTTGAGAAGCTTTTGGCAGTGAATAACTTACTCAAAGAGCAAATCAAGGAGCTTGGGAGGTTCTTCAAGAGGTAAGAGGGAGATCCATCTCACCAACCAAGTATGGTGGTAAGAGATGAGTCTTGTATTTGATGGATGGTGAATCCATGTGAGGCTTCATATCCTTGGTTGTGTAATTATGTGTGGGTGTTTATATGCTTTAAATTAATTATTTGTGTTTGCATGCTTTATGTGATTTTTATTACTTTAAGGTATGCTTGATTACATGATATGAAGAATATATGCATGTATGCCATAATTTGATGATGAAAGGAAAATAAATTTTTGGTTCCAATGACCATGAGGGTTTCGGCCATAACACCTCAAAATAGGTATTTCCAAATTAAAATTTTCATGAATGGTAAAATTGAATGATTAGAAAGGAAAGGAAAAAGAAAAGATGGATTGGTTTCAAAGGCCAAGTGTATCACAGTTTTGAAGGCTTATATTGCCTTGGTTTTGTGAGACAAAGTGATTTCAAAGTGACAATGTAATTAGTTTAGTACAAGGACTAAAGAAATGGAAACAAAGTGTTTTGTTACTTGAAAAATAGAATTTTTGTATATGAATGGAAAAGAGAGGTTGAAAGTGTTTGAACCTCAATTTATTTTAAAGAGGATTGAGTTTTAGAATTGTATCGAGAATTAAGAATACGGTGATAACTTGAAATTTACTGACGTATAGCTCACCCTATGGGTTTTGAAGCGCGTTAAAAAATTTTGAGCTATAATATCTCAAGTAACTTTAAGAAACAAAATTTTTTGGGAAACAGTAGAAATACTGATTTTTAGAGGGACTATATTGAAAATATTCCTTAAAAATGGACTTATTTGTAAATATTATTTAATGAAGGACTATTTTGGAAATATTATTTGAAGAAGGGCTATTATGTAAATATTTTTCTATGAAGAAGGGTAATTATGTAAATATTATTTTATAGAAGGACTAATATGCAAATAATGAAAATAAGGTTGAAATGGAATTTTTGGAAGGTTGAAAAATCAATATGTGATTTGAAAATGCGATAGAAATGTTGCACGATTGAGAAAAATGTGAGAATATGATTACGCGATGAAAATACAATAAAGATACTGTTGGACTAATATGTGAACCCTGAAAATAAGATGATGAATTTGAATTGAGAATGGTGCATTGTACATGCATTGGAAAGGTCCATTGGACTGTATAAGGCTAATTGCCTAGGAGAGAATACACCTCTTGAGTGGGTGTGATATGCATAGTGTAAGTCATTTATTGACCTTGGGGGCATCGAGGTGCGGATTGCCTATAATGGGTAGTTGGTAGCTCTTCTGTACCGTAGGTTAGACTGAGGTAACACACCGATGATCCTGACCGAGACACTATTCTTAATCGAGATTTGATAAAGACTGTCATGTATATGCTAAATGTGTAAATATATATGAAAATTTTGGCACGTGGTTTGAGGCATGTTGGTACAGACAGATCTTTTCGATCACTCTCTTCAACCTGAGTTTTAGCTCTATAGAGTAGGAAATTGAGTCTATGTGCACATGCATAATTATTGAGTATTGATATCGGTGTGATATTTGAACTATTAAATAATTGGAAACAATTGAGGGTATTATCGTAATTATTGTTTATGATAATTGGATTGTTGAATAATTGGATATTATTGAGGGCATGATCGTAATTATTATTTATTACATCTTTTGTGATGATAAATAAGGTTGATGACATAATTGTAATTATAGTATGATGTATCTGTATAGTATATTGTATGTGTTATCTCCATGCTACTATGGTGGTATTGGCGTAGGTGATCTCACCTCTTTGTATGCCTATTTTGTACTGTATTTATATTTGTAAAGACGTTGAGCAAGGAATTAAACAAGAAGGTGAGGATGAGCAGATTCTTGTGGAGGAAGCTGAATTCTGAGA
Organism: Ormosia semicastrata; assembly: GCA_029884595.1. Lineage (NCBI taxonomy): Eukaryota > Viridiplantae > Streptophyta > Magnoliopsida > Fabales > Fabaceae > Ormosia > Ormosia semicastrata. Next base: position 45,578,898 of record JAQQTO010000053.1, on the reverse strand, counting down.
AGATGGCGATGCCCAGTTTCCTAGGATATATGAGGTTACAGTTTCGTGGAGGACCGGAAGCATGACATGTTGACCTAGACAAAGCGTGTATTTTCTATATAGGAGACTTGAACATTATCCTAAGTAGGCTTTATCAAGGGAACCCTTATTTTAGTGTAAATATTATGTACACCTAGAGTTTCCGTTGTCCATTAGGCAGTACTGGGGAACTTACTACCGTACTCCTAGTGAGATTAGTATTGTATCGTCTGCGCGGACACCTGTTCGTAGGACTTTGCATCAGGTCGGATTCCTACCTATTGAGGAATCTGAGGAGGACCCGTCTGAGGTTTTTGCTATTTAGTAATACTTGGGCAGTATGCTAGTTTGAAATAATGTTCAGATATTTTAAGAACCTAGTTTGTAAATATTTAAGTATGACAGTACTAAGACTTGTGTATATATGACGTAAATTATTTGTGATGATGTTGTAATACTTTTATTTTTCACTAAGTTATCTTATTGATATTACGAAATTTTGCAACTCGTATTTACATTACAAAGCATATTTTATAATGAAGGGGTAATTTAGTAACTAAGTAACATAAATGTGACACCCTATGGTGGGTGTTACATACTAAACAAGGTTTAGACAACAAAAATGCAATAACACACAAAATCAAACTATTGGCATATTTAAAGACTTAAAGCTAAAGAACTAAAATATGTCAAAATGGACTTATTGAGCTAAACTAAAAACAAAACTTGAATTAGAACTAAGTAAACTCCTTGTCAATATTAGCAATGTAGAAATAATGTCTTATCCCTAGCAATGGCACCAAAAACTTGTTAGGGCAAAAAAAACTTGTTTCCCCATTTGCTAAGCACAAGTGCACAGGTTGCGCAAGTAATACAAATACAGAGTAAGACATCGTTCCCACGAGGATAAGTTTATTTCCAATGCTAAGTATTAATCGATAGCTTACCTAATTCTATTCAAGAACATAAAAATAGGGGAAATTAATTAAACTAAAGACTAAAAAGTGGTAAAGATAATGGTTAAAGATTAGGGAAATCATTCTTCACCCTTTACTTCAACCAACAACATGCAAACCTCTTCATAAATATGAATGCAATAATTAGGTTAGCTTGAGAATCTACATTAACTAAGCGCCTATGTCTAAATCATCTAACCATGGTCTCAATTGCCCAACTCACTAAGTGTCCTTGAAAGCCAACACAAAATCCACTCTTTAAGGTCTTTTCTCAAACACGTGCTATGCATGGCTAAGAGATATATTTCTATCCCATTAGCGAATCAACTCATCCCGTCATTGGGATAGAATCAAACATGCATCAATCATACATACATCTCAAACCCAAATCCCTATGTCTAGGTTCATTGGACTTTATCAAATTAACTTAAATGTTGACCAAACACTCAAGAGCATTAAGAACAATATGATTGAACAAAATCAAAGATCCTCACAAATTCAGAGAAAAACAAATTATTAATATTCATAAAAAGGATTCAAAGTCATCCCTAAATACAGCTGCTACATCATTGAACACAAAAAATACAAATCAAAATACATGTTCAAGAAATGAGGAAGAGAAAAGAGTAAAGGGAGAAAAAGAAAACTTATAGATTTCGCCATTGAATCTTAGATCCTCCTCTAATGGAAAGAGGGCTTCCATCCTTAGCTCCCCAAGCTTCATCTCCACCTCCAATAGAAGACTCAGCCGCAGCCTCTAACCTTAAAAAGCTAAAAAACTAAAAACCCTAAGAGAAAACTGATAGAGAGACGAGAGAGAGCGTGAAAAATAGAATAAATAGACTCAGTTCACCAATGCGCGTTGCAGTATGAACAAGCCCATGCCGCAGCGTGGAGCCTATGTGCGAGAACACGTGGTAGGCCGTGTTTTTCTCTTACTTGCGCTGACTGAAACCATCACGCTGCGGCGTGCACATGTTTATGCCACGGCGTGGAGCTCTGGAATGCCTCCTTGGCTTCTTTCCTCCAATGTTGGGCCTTGGCTTGCATCAATTTGTCTCTTTTAAGCCATTCCTGCATTAGAGAAAGCACCAAGTTAAATATAATTACAAATATACTTAATCAATTAACAAATATGCACAAATTGCTCAAAAACATAAAGGAAGGTCTCAAAATAAAATTCCACAAATATAAGCATAAAACCTTCCAAATATGCATAAGAACAAGGACTAAGCATGCCATGAAGCACACATATTGGGCATAAATAACTACATTTTATGGAGTTATCATGTTGTAGCTTGTTATGTGTATGGTTTTATTTGAATGAAAAGGTTAATATATGATACATATTGTTTGTTTAGAATCTATTGTGGAAAGGAAAATTTTGAGACCCAAGGACCCAATAGGGGTCACGGCTCCTAAGTTCATTATCATGTGATCATGCATTGTGAAAGTCAGAATAACTTGTTATTAATGTGGAATTCCTAGGTTCATTGTCACATGATCATACATTGTGAAAGTCGGAATGACTTGCGTCAAGAGGAATTCCTAGGAGATGAATTACACCTTTGTGTGGGTGTGAATTGCGTAGTGTGGTTCATTTGTTGAACTTGGAGGTGTAGGTGCGCGGGTATCCCACAATTGGACAGTTGGTAGCTCTACTAGGCCGTGGTGACTGAGCAACACACCGACGATCTCGACCAAGCACTATCCTATTCCCGATCCGGTTGATAGTGTCTTGTATAGCCATGTTGCGCATATTGATTATATTGAAAAGCACATTATTTGAGGCTAACGATATACAGATAGTGGTTCTCCCGATCATTCTCTCCGATGTTGGTTTTAGCTCCATGGAGTAGGTGTCTATCCATTGTGCATGCATATACCATTTAGCATTTTCCTATGATGTACCTATATGGTGAAATTGATTGTTATTACACTGTGGATTTACTTGTTTACATGTATTATTGAGATATCTGCTGGAAAAATTTATTGAATGTGAACTGTTATACTTGTACTCTGTGACTTTATTGTGGTTTACTATTTCTTGCTGCCATATTGGTAATGATGTAGAGAGTCTCACCTCTTTTATTGTATTATTCTGTCTGCTTCTATTTTTGTTCTTATGTTGGGATAAATGGTGATGGCAGCAAGGCAAGATCAGCGAGGTTTCATTATGGATGCAGTTGTTCACTTGAAGTTCTACATGCCTCTTGCGGAGCTTTGGGATAGCTGGAAAGTTTCCTCAAGGGAGGACTCTGTGGAGTCGACTGCTCAGACTTTCGTCCGCAGCGTCATGCCCCGACTGGGGGCTTTGTCTGTTGAGGATCCCGAAGGGGATCTAGATGAAGATCGGGTGTAGGATCCTCTTCTTCAGGTGTTTAGATTTGGACAAGCCTCAATCTCCATTTGGTAGTTATATGTATATATGTATGTTTACTTTTGGAGTACTTAAGTTTTGTACTTTTGGAAAATGAGATGATGTACTTAAGGATGTAACAAACTTTGTTTTATGAAAAACCCGCTATTCAGTTCTCATGACTTGAGTCTTTTATTTATTTCGGTAAGCTTGTGTTATTCGTAAGAAAGAAATTTTAAAAATTTGTATTTTACAATATCAACTTTTATAATTTGGCTAAAGTTTTTCAGAAAAGGAGTCGGTCTAAAATGTAATGCTCTTCGGAGGGGTGTTACACTTAGGAAAACTCATTTTCTCAATCCAACACAATACACAATATATGTACATATAATCATGCCAATTATCCCACATAATTAGCACTACAAATCCATTTGATTCAACACATTCACACTTCAAATTAGAAATACTCACATACTCACACTATGTGCCATTCCCATCACATAATCGCATCATAAATGATACTAAAAACAATCCCACATGGATTAAAGATCTAAGTGTTAGCTTATAGCATTCCCAAACCATTGGTTGCCTAAGGACTCACACTTTTCTCACATGAACTAAGTAGTCATTTCCTGCTTGAAATACTCCTATAGGTGTCTCAACACACTTAAAAAAATATATATAAAGGGCCCCACCTAGTAAGAAGTTCTATTTAATCAAGATAAAAATCTTGAAAATACCCTGTCTGGGCGATTAAGCTCTCATTTTTAGGCAATTAAGTGCCTAGCACGTTGGTGTTCTCTGGGCTTGGGCGATTAAGCGCCCAGCACCAGAAACTTCTGCAGAAACTGGTTTTCAGCTCTAATTGATTCCAAATCAATTTCTAATCTCCAAAACATGAATTATAAGTGATTTCTAATCCTAAACATGATCTCTAACATGATAGAATTATCAAAAACTAAATTAATCCATCTAATCTAGAATCATAATCAAAGATCAATCATCCAAAAATCCATTTCTTATCCTCAACTCCATGAGTTTCATGGATGTTCTTGGGTGAAAAACTAACACCCTTGAGTTGATTAAGCTTAATCCTAACCAATCTCAAACATTGAAAGCACTAAACAAGCAAGAACACAACCTCAACTACTTAAACCCCTAATTCATCTAACAACAACAACTATATGTGAAAGATGGAGATAAGGAGAGTTGGTTATGGAGAGTTCAAGCACCCCAACCCCAAGATCAAGAAGATGAAGCCAAGGATGGATCCAAGATCTAGTTGATTCCTCTTCCTTCTTCATATTCTTCTCTTCCTCTTTGGTTTCTCTCTTCTATTTTCTTTTCTTTCTTTTCTCTTCTCTTCTCTGTTTCTCAAATCTCCCAGCTGTGGGATATTCAACAAGGGAAGTCAAATTTGACTTCTCTTGGATAGGTACCAAAACTCTGATCTGCTAAGAACACCTAGATTTCACTAAATCCAGATTTCTAGCTTCTAACAAGTTTAAAATAAATCCTAAGATTCATTAAAAATCATGTCTCACCATTTCCACATTTTTTCATATCTGCTGGGGATCAATCCGACACTAAAACACACAACCAATATGCTTAAAAATGCCAAACTAACTCCGATAATTCTCAAACTTTAACCATATCTACTTTCATATATTTATGACCTAGAGACAAGTTCTCCACACTTATTTCCACTAACTAAGCAGTTTAAGTTAAAACCAGGACTAAAAATAGCTATATTCCACATATAGTGTTACAGCAAAATGGCTAAAAGTGCTCAGATGATCACAAAAATTCACAAGCATGACAAACTAGTGTTAGGATACCATTGGAATCATTTACAAGTCTACCATGATCATCTAGGGTGTTACATTGCTCAACCACAGCGCTTAGTGAAAATAAGAATATATATCCTTGAGATCCCTCCTCTAAACAAAGATTTACCTTATTCACATTGAGATACATAGACTTAAATGGAACTGGTAGGTATATCTGACAAGAAAACCAAGGATTTTCTAAATAATTCAAAACTATATGGTTGGCGGACAACCAATCCATGCCAAGAATGATATCAATATTTACAAGAGGCAAACAAATGAGGTTTACACTGAACATCCTATCTTCTACCTTTACACAACAATTAAGATACACTCTAGATGTTGTAACTGGCTTACCAATAGGTGTAGATATAGATAAGTCATATAAAAGATCAGACACAGGTAAATTTGTGGAAAAAAGTTTGTCCCAAATGATTTAATATATTAAGTTTTGATGATGACAAATACAAGAAAAAAAGAATGATGCTTATGCTTGATAGATGTACTTTATAGATGACAATTGCATCACAAAAGAATATTGATCATGTTACATAAATATGCTTAATGAGATATATTGTATCATGTATGATTATGTACTTTATCTAGTTATATTTCACATAATAATCATGCAATGAGATATATATAACATTCATCATATAATATATTCAATAATATTTTATATGAGTTATAATGAATTAATATTGGATTTGACTCTATTTAAATGAAAATGGGAAAAGTACTCTTTGTTGCATCCTACATAGAGCATATCTATTAGTAATTGTTAAATGTCTCATTTGGATATGTCTATGAAAGTTTTATATACATGTTAGACTAACTAGAGTTACACATTTATGAATCATGCATATGAAGATATTGAGTTATAAATTTGAACTAACTATATTTGTTTTAAGTGAGCAATACTTTGTAGCATAGTCCAAGTACCAAGAGTGAGCATTGCAATAAGAAAGCAAAAGATCACAACTATGCTTAACTCAAGAAGAATGAAAATGATAAAGATGTTCTAAGCATTGACAAGTCTTGAAGAGAAGGAACTTTTAGAAGCTTGGATTATATCAAGATTTGATGGTGGCAAAAGATCAAGTCCAACATCTTCAAGAATAGCTTATAGGACTTAGATCTTACGTAAAAATAAATGGGAATCACACTAAGCTCAAAATATATTTTAACATCTTTAAAAGAGTTTCTTACATTTTAAAATGCCCAACAAACCATTTTTGGAAAGCTAGTTTTGGTGGTAAATCAAATCCTTGAAAAATAGCTAATTTTGTGTGTTGTAAAACTGACCTTTAGTTACTCTTTTAATCATATCTTTCAAAATACTTTGAGTTTTGTTCTGAAATTTATTTCATATGAAAATAGACTCAAATATCTTTCCAATGAGTGGTCATTTGCTTAAAACGGATAAGAAACAAAGAAGTTATAACCGTTTAAAGTCAGTTTTCAAAATCAGGGGCTCCTAACCGATTAGGAATTTCCCTAACCGATTATTCACCCTGTCAGGGCCATTTTCACATTCTGAAAGGTCCTAATTGATTAGGCAATTGGCCTAACCGATTAAGATGATAAAAAGGAGCATTTTTCTATTTTCAAAAGCTCCTAACCGATTAGGAAATTCACCTAATCGGTTAGTGCAAAACTTAGGAGCGTTTTTGCAATGTTCTAACCAATTACATGATGGTCCTAATCGATTAGAAAAAGTTCCTAACCAGTTATTTCATTTCTCAGTGGCCAAAATATAAAGGCCCTAACCAATTAGGACAAAGTCCTAACCGATTATTTGCAAACTAGAAACACTCCTAACAGTCAAAAAATGACTAGTTTTCTTAATTAATCATTTCCAAACTTTACCCAATGACTCTAAATATTATTGGGCTATAAATACAAGTGTTTGGGTATCAAATAAATGTTGAAGAACAATTTGAAAATCACTCTTGAGCATTAAATTCATTTTTCACTATCTATTTCTCCAAAACTCTGTTTTGAGCTTTAAAGTGTGAATCCTTGATACCCATAATATTTCAATTTGTATTATCTACTCTTTGAGATAGTTTCTATCATCTATTACCAAGTGGCCTCAATACTCAAGAAGGGGTGAATTGAGTATGAAAAACAAGTTCGCAAATCTTTCACAAATCATTTGATAAACAATTTTCGTTGAAGCTAATTGATGATTAGAGATGATTGGATATAAGAGATAAACACTTTTACTTATAAATGCAATAGCCAAAGGGACCAATATTCAAGCAATTCAATGAAACAGTACTCAATGTAAAGAAAAGGGTTTAGAGAAAATAAACACAATGATTTATCCTGATTCGATCACCAATCCACTTGTGATCTACGTCTAGTCCTCAAGCAACTGCTAGAGATTTTCCACTATTTCTTCAAGCTTCAATAGGTGCTTGATAACCTTTACAACCTTGAGCACTCAACACTTTGGGATACCTCACCCTTGGAGCTAGAGTCTCTTCAACTAAGAGATACCTCACCCTTTACACTTTTGGAGGGATGCCTCACCCTCTTTACAAAGCAATATAGATTGACTGAATGAAGCTCTCACTAGAGTAGATGATTATAAATTGAAGCTCTAATATGCTCTCAAAGATTATCCCACGTTTTTACAAAAAACAGAGCAAGAATGGATTTGAGAATTAAATCACATTTGAAAGTATTGGTAATCAGTTTTTGGTTCAAGGTCAACCTCAAATGAAGACCCAACATTGGTATTTATAAGTTTCTCAATAAATGGAGCCATTGGAGGGTTTTAGCCATGCATTTAATGCATTTAATATAGCCGTTGGACGTTGTCAGGGTGCGTGTAATCGATTACACAACAAATGTAATCGATTACATTGTTGTTCCAACGTGTTCTTGGCTTTTTGGGCTCTGTGTAATCGATTACATTATTGGTGTAATCGATTACATGGCTTCTAACTTGCTTGTAATCGATTATAATATCCATGTAATCGATTACATGACTTCTGACTTGCTGTGTAATCGATTACAATATCCATGTAATCGATTGCATGACTCTTTGAACGTTTTCTTGCCTTTCTGGGCTTATTGTAATTGATTACATTAATTGTGTAATCGATTACATAGCCTCTGACTTGCTTGTAATTGATTACATTGCTCATGTAATCGATTACAAGGCTTCTGTTTGCTGTGTAATCGATTACAAACATCATGTAATCAATTACATTGGCCTTTGAACATATTTTTCAAGTCCGATAAAGCTTGTAAGCCATTTCTAACACCTCAAGACAATTGATTAAACATAAATCCTTTTAAGAGTGTTAGATTTAAGATTGAAACTCAAGTTTCTTGGAAAACATGTTTAGCTTTTAATTTTTCCATTTATTTTGAAATGATATATTGAAAAACCATTTGAGAAATCTTGAGAGCATTTAACATTAATGTTCTAAGTCCTATAACTAAATAAACCTCTTTACTTCTTTCTTTGATCTTGATCTTTCCTTTTGCGCTTGATCTTCACTTTTGCACTTGATCTTCACTTTTGCCTTTGTTATCATAAAAATCTATTTGACATGCTTTAGGGACATAAGCATTCACATTCTCCCCCTTTTTGATGATGACAAACTGATCATAAGAAAAAGAAAGAGTTTTTGCATTTGTATATTATAGACATTTAGGCGCAATGCTCCCCCAGAGTTTATGCATGATATGGAGTTAGATTTTGCATGTAAAAAGCTTAAGAGCTCAAAAGCTCAATAACTCCCCCGTACTCATACAACCTTAATTAGATTTCATTTCATTTTTCCCTATTCTCTCCCCCGTTGGCATTATCAAAAAGACATAAGCATTTTAAAAAAAATGGACAGCATGACAACTATATTTCATGATTTCCCAAATTTTGCCAGAACAGGAAATCCAAAGAGACTAATCAGTCCAATCAATTTTGCAAAAAGCCAAACATTCAAAGAATAGAAGTAAAGCTAAAACAAGTTCATATATCATTAATCAGCATGTACAAAGTAACTTATCACAACCAGTATAGCCAATAACCAAAAACACCAGAAATGTATACCAATGTTATATAACTGAGCCAAAACAAAAAAAAAATACAATGTGGTCATCAAAAACATTAGGGCAATGGGCCATGATCACTATCAGTAGCCTCGCTGTCACTGTCTGGATCCACAGCAATGTCTCCTAGATCAACGTTATCATCGCCAGGCTTAAGATCGTCCTCAGAGTCTAGAAACTCCTCATTATCAGCAGGGACGCCAGATGGACCAGCAAAGGACAAGGGAACTAGAGAGGCAGAGGATGTGGGAGGTGCAGTAGCAGTACTCGGAGGAATAGGAGGTCCACCCAGGAGAGATCGAATGGAGGCAAGCTCCTAATCTGAGTAGTCCATCCTCAGCTCAATATGATCTATCTTTTGCTCTATGTGATCCATGCGTGTGTTTACAATAGCGCTCAGGTTTCGCATCTCTTGGAGCAGGAGGTCAAGTGTAGCTGGTGTTGGTGTATGCCCTAGAGGCCAATACATTTTCTGTATTTACATACATTCTATTATGCTTTTTTTATATATGAGGCATTTCATTTATTGTGTTCTTTTTGATAAACATAATAAAGTCCTTAGAATAGTAAGTTTGATGCCATAGGACATCAAGTGGATGACTTGATCGTGAGATCCTTTTGGTTACAACACTATTCTTAAATGTCCCTAGTCAAGTATTATTGTTAATTAGGACAACAATAATACATTGAGACTAGTATGTGCATAGACTGATGACCACATCTCACGGGGTCATGGATATGAGATATCAAGTCTTCACATGGGTACATATTAGAGTAATGATGTACTGGACTGACCCACCATGAGAACACTACATGGATTGTTACGTGAGTGTCATAAGTGATTCTCATAGTGACAATGGTGTCTGTGGTCCTTTGACCTGAACTCACTACGATTCGTACATGAGGAGTTGTGTGTTTTAATGCCATCAAATGTCATCTGTAATAAGGTGATTATAAAGTTGGTTATTGGACATACTGCGAATCATACAGAGGGATGTGAGTGACCTAGATGGGATTTGTCACTCCTATATAACAGGAGCAATATCTTCGGGCCCCCTGATTGAGTGAGACTGCGAAATGCATGGCCATGCTCAAATGAGTCAATATGAGATATTGATCTTATTTGTTGTTACAAAGTCTACTCGAGTATCAGGAAATGAATGATTGGACTATACAAGGGTGACGCATTCCATGCCTTGTGTTCAATCTAGATATCTTGACAAAGGGACTAAACGACACGGAAACATTGGTCACGGAAAGGTTATGTCAAATCACTGACATTCTTATTACTTGGGTAGCAGCGATGTGTTGCTAGATACCGCTCACTGCTTATAATATTAAAATGGGATTTTAATATTACTGCCAACATAATAAGAACCTGCAGGGTTACACACATAGAGCAGATTAAAATTGGAGCAATGGATCCAAGTTGGACTCGGATTCAAATATGGGCCAGACTCATAACATATGGGTCTAAGGTTGCATAGCTTACCTTACTGCTGCTCACACTCACTTAAGGCAGTCACTATTATAAATAGTACTGCTAAGGGGCTGCTAAGATAGATAATTTAAAAAACCCTAGCCGCACTTACAGAAAAGTGAGTGATAGAGCGACAGGTTACATCTCTTCTCTTCACAGCTAGCACTGTGTGAGAGACGTGAGGCTCCTTTTACAGACGTTGGATGTTCGTGAGTCTGTTCGTGTGGATACCACAGAGACATCATTTCTATTACGGTGTTCATGATTCACGCTTCAAGAGGTAAATCATTTAAAAAACTCAGATTATGGCTTTTTTGCATGGATCCTCGGTGGGAATCCCTGTTTTTCACTGCGTGATATATCTGCAAAAATTCCCAACAGCTGGAGCAGGAGCAGGAGCAGGGGCAGGATGCTGAGCCTCTTCATCATCATCATTATCTGGATCATGATGGATATGACCAAAAGTGCCATGAGCAATGTAATGCCACCTATCATCCACTTTGTAGAGCTGGAGCTTCTTCAAGGTATGCAAGCCAATGGATTGTGGTCCTTTCGAGCTGGTGTCCTTGGATTCCTCAGCCATGGAAATGCGACAGTGCTCTAGGATAGTTTTTACCAACATAGCAAATGGGAGAGCAGAGTTCTTCTTTTTCTTTATATCCAACATATGCTCTATAATGTAGTAACCCTAGTTTATTGGCCGCCCTGTGGTCATTGCCCATAAGGACACTACATCATCCTTGAGAACCTGGGAGTAATTCCCTCTCCTGGGAATCAACCCTCTGACCAAAAGGTAGTGGAGAACCCTGTTCTCCATAGTCAGGCTAGTGGCCATGATTCTCCTTTTAGGATCACTGGGGGGTAGTAACCAGTCCAAATTAGTGAGAGAAGAGCAGCCTTATGCTCAAACTCTTGACCCCAGATATTGGCATTCCCACAAAAGTTTGCTCCATCAGGAGTGAGCTTCGTTAGCCTATACCACTCAGCCATAGTGATCCTTATTTGTTACTTTTTCACTTCAGATATTAGGCAATTATCTTCAAATTTCAGATTTGCATAAAAGACTCTCACTAGGTTTGGGTAGATAGCCTTTTCTATACTCAGGAAACCCAACAAACCCAAATTCTCAATGTTTCTAAAGCTCTCCAGAGGTTCACTCTCACAGAAGGTGATGGGAAGATACTTGGGAGAAATGATCTTGCGTAGCTGAAAGTTCTTCCGGAGCAACTCAGCTCTCTTCACTGTGGAGAAGTGGCGTGTAAGGTCCAGGCCAGAGATGTTGCGTGAAGCTCCACCAGAGGACCCTCCTATGGCAGCCCCTGTTCTTGGGCGCTTTGAGCGATGAGAGGATTCAGCCATGTGATGAGAAGGAGTACAGTCGGATGAGTGGTAAGTGTTTGGGGATGAGTGAGGAGAGAGAGGGACGAGGTTAGGGCAGAGGAGTGGGGATGGGGTTCGTGAGAGGTGATGGGGAGATTTTGGTGAGGGATGTGAGGGGATTTGATAGATGAGCTGTGGGGAGAGGAGTTTTTCGAGTTAAATAGAGGTGAAATGAAGGATTTTGAGGGAGATTTGAGTGAGAAATGAGAGATTGGGAGGTTTGGGTTGCATGGGAGCAGAGGAGGAAGACCAAGGAGTTGAATAGTTTCTGAGAAATGAGCTCTGCGCGCATCAGAAACTTTTTAAAAATCCCTGTGTATCGATTACATTGGGTTTGTAATCGATTACAAGCGTTCTGGTTCATATGTAATCGATTACATTTTTAGTGTAATCGATTACCATACTTCTAGGAAACTTTGTAATTGATTACATGGTTGATGTAATCGATTACCTGAGTTCTGAGTTAATTGTAATTGATTACAAAAGTTGTGTAATCGATTACATGCTTGACAGAACCTGTGTAATCGATTACAAAGGCATTGTAATCGACTACTAGCACACTTTAACTTAGATTTTGCATTCCAATCAGCATAGAATCAATTTTAATCCATTCAAATCAGTTCCAAAGCAACTTAGATTAATTAAAATCATCTTGCAAACATATAATCTAATCATATTATGATTCAACTCACATAATTGTTCAAAATTATTATTTTTGCCAAGAATTACACCATTTTTGGTGAAATTATGAGGTTATTGAGTTGCATGGGAGTCTTGGGCATGAGGGAGCACCTGTAAAATAACTTAGGAAAAATCTCCGATGCTCAAGTCAGTATTGGATTCAAATATGATGAAAAATTCAGAGATTATGCAGCAATGTGGCATGATTATGCAGAAAAATACAAGTTATGCATTAGTTTTAGGATTATGCAGCAAATAGTTAATTTATGCATGATTGATCCAATATACCAAGTTCATTTCTTATATAGATAAACGCTTCTTTTGTTAGGGGTTTAGTGAAAATTTCAGTTAGTTGCTTAGTGGTTTCTACAAATTCAAGCATACAATCACCCTTTTGAACATGGTCTCTAATGAAATGATGTCTTATTTCAATATGTTTAGTCCTAGAGTGCAAAATGGGATTTTTAGACAAATTGATTGCACTAGTATTATCACATCTTATGGGGATGTAATCAAGCTCAAGACCATAGTCCAAGAGTTGTTATTTCATCCAAAGGATTTGAGAACAATAACTCCCAGCTGCAATATATTCAGCTTCAGCTGTAGACAATGCCACACTATTTTGCTTCTTGCTATACCAAGAAACTAGTGAGCTTCCAAGCAAGTGGCATGTCTCACTAGTGCTCTTTCTATCCATTTTGCATCCAGCAAAATCAGAATCGAAATACCCAATAAGGCTACATGAGGCATCTTTAGGGTACCATAAACCCATTTGTGATGTGCCTATTAGGTATTTCATTATTCTTTTAACAGCACTTAGGTGTGATTCTTTAGGATTAGCTTGATATCTAGCATACATGCATACACTAAACATTATATCAGGCCTACTTACAGTGAGATAAAGGAGTGAGCTAATCATACCTCTATATTTCGTAATTTTTACTGATTTACCTCCTTCATTCTTGTCCAAATAGCAAGAGGTGCCCATAGGAGTAGCCATATGCTTGGCATTGTCCATTCCAAACTTCTTGAGCAGCTCCTTGCAATACTTGGATTGGCTTATGAAAATTCCTTCTCTTATTTGCTTGATTTGGAGACCAAAGAAGAAGTTGAGCTCACCCATCATGGACATTTCAAACTCACTTTGCATAATATTTGAAAATTCTTTACAAAGAGAGTTGTTAGTAGCTCCAAATATAATGTCATCAACATAGATTTGAACTAGAAGTATGTCATGCATTTTATGTTTTATGAAAAAGGTAGTGTCAACTTTGCCTCTAGAAAAACCTTTTTCTAAAAGGAATTTACTCAACCTTTCATACCAAGCTCTAGGAGCTTGTTTCAACCCATACAAGACCTTTATCAGTTTAAAGACATGGTTGGGCATTTCAAAATCCTCAAAACCTGGAGGCTGTTCTACATACACCTCTTCTTGTATAAAACCATTTAAAAGGCACTTTTGACATCCATTTGATAGAGTTTGAAATCTATGATGCAAGCATATGCAAGTAACGTTCTAATGGCCTCTAACCTAGCTACGGGAGCATAAGTTTGTTTCTTCATAGTCTATGCCTTCTTCTTGATTATATCCCTTAGCTACAAGCCTAGCTTTATTTCTTATTATTAAGCCTGTTTCATCAAGTTTATTCCTAAAGACCCATTTGGTGCTAATTATTGGATGATCATTGGGCCTTGAAACTAATTCCCAAACTTGATTTCGCACAAATTGGTTTAGTTCTTCTTGCATGGCCAAGATCCAATGCTCATCATTAATGGCCTCATTTATGTCTTTAGGTTCAACTTGAGAGACAAAGGCTAGGTGATTACATACATCTCTAAGTGGGTTTCTAGTGATTACCCCTTTTGATACATCACCAATCACCTTGTCAAGAGGGTGATATCTTGAAGTCCTCCATTCCTTAGGTAGGTCCAAGATTTCTGAATCTTTTTGCCATAAGTGATCAAGGAGTCTCTCTTCTTGCTTCTTGGACTCTTTCTCTTGATTTTCCAAGTGCGTTTTTGCCAAGATTTCTGCAACATCATCAACAAGATCCTTTCTCAGTTCATTTGGGTTAGTTTTATCAAATGCAACATGTATGGACTCTTCTATGGTCATAGTTCATTTATTATAGACTCTAAAGGCCTTACTATGTATAGAATAGTTAATGAATATTTCCTTATCAGATTTTGCATCAAACTTCCCCAAGTTATCTTTTTCATTATTCAAAACAAAGCATTTACATCTAAAGACATGAAAATGTAATACATTTGGCTTCCTTCCTTTGTACAATTCATATGTGGTTTTCTTTAAAATTAGCCTTATTAGGGCTCTATTCATAACATAACAAGCGGTGTTAACCGCATCCGCCCAAAAGTATTTAGGAAGGTTAGCCTCATTGAGCATAGTTCTTGTCATTTCCTCTAAAGATCGATTTTTCTTTTCTACAACACCATATTGTTATGGTGTTCTAGGGGCAGAAAAATTATGCTCAATGCCATGTTCATCACAAAAAGTTTCAAATTCATGATTTTCAAATTCACCACCATGGTCACTTCTTATAGATGCAATACAAAACCCTTTTCCGTTTTGGATAACTTTGGCAAACTTGTTAAATGATTGAAAAGAATCATTTTT
Source organism: Ormosia semicastrata (assembly GCA_029884595.1). Classification (NCBI taxonomy): domain Eukaryota; kingdom Viridiplantae; phylum Streptophyta; class Magnoliopsida; order Fabales; family Fabaceae; genus Ormosia; species Ormosia semicastrata. Next base: position 45,563,492 of record JAQQTO010000053.1, on the reverse strand, counting down.
GTGGGCCAAGAATAATGTCCATGTAAACCTAGAAAAATCATCCATGATCACTAATGCATAGTAATTCCCACCAAAGCTCATAGTTCTAGAGGGCCCAAAAAGGTCCATGTGCAAAAGTTGTAAAGGTCTAGAAGTTGAAACCATGTTTTTAGCTTTAAAAGAGACATTTACTTGTTTTCCCTTTTGACATGCATTACAAATTTTGTCTTTTTCAAATTTAAGCTTTGGAAGACCAATTACTAGTTCTTTAGAAACCAATTTGTTTAAGTGATCCATATGAATGTGAATAATTCTTCTATGCCATAATCATGAATCATTTTTCTTACTCATAAAGCATTTAGCATCATTTGAGGAAATATCATCAAGACTAATCATATATATATTATTGACTCTATGACCAACAAACTTAACTTGCTTATCATCCTTTCCCTCAATTATGCAACAAGAAGAATCAAATATAACTCTATTGCCTTTATCACACAATTGACTAATGCTAAGCAAATTATGTTTAAGTCCTTCAACAAGCAAAACATTATCAATAGATGATGAAGGGATCTTACCAACTTTGCCAATTCTAAGAATCTTCCCTTTGTTGTTATCACCATATGTGACATGACCATGTTTCTTGTGAGTAAGGGAGGAGAACTTGGAGCCATCACCGGTCATGTGCTTGGAGCAACCACTGTCAAGATACCAACTTGAGCTCTTGGTCTTCAAGCACACCTACAACACACATTCAAGTTTTAACTTTTGATACCCAAATTGTCTTGGGTCCTTGTGTGTTAGAGTTAGGCATGGTGCCTTTAGGAACCCAAACCCTTTTTATTCCAACTTTAGTATTTATGTTCTTTCTAACATTGCAAGTGGATGCACTATGCCCTTTCTTACCACAGTGAAAACATTTAACAAAGGGACTACTTGAAGTATTTGAGGAAACAAAGAAATTCTTATAAGACTTTTGATGGTTATTTGGATTAAATCCCAAACCGGCTTTTTGAAAAACACATTTTTGTTTTCCTAATAACACATTCAAGTTGTCTCTTCCAAAAGTGAATTTTGCAAGAGTGTTGTTCAAGTCTTCAATTTCTTTTTCAAATGCTTTGCATGATGAACAAGGCAATGATATAGATGTGTTATCATGTGAGGAACAAGTCATGCATAGTGAATTAGCATCAATAAGTCCTAAGGTCTCATTTTCAATCTTAAGCTCATTTATCTCCTTACTTAAGATAGAAATTTTGTTTACCAATAAGGAAATTGTTTTGTTAGAGGACAAAACCATTTTTGTGAGCCTTAAAGATTCATCATGCAATTCTTGAAAAGCATCTTGCAATTCATCATATGAAGGTAGAGATTCTGAGTTAGAAGAAGTTACCTCGGTGTCACTCTCTCCACTTTCTTCTCCTTGAGCCATGAGACAAACATGAGCTTCTTCATTCTCCGAATTATCGGAAGAGCTTAAGTCATTGTCCTCCCAAGCTATGTATGCTCTCCTTCATTTCTTTTCTTTGGAAGGCCTTTTCTCAAACTTCTCCGTCTTCTTGAGATACATGGGACACTCCATTTTCATGTGCCTCAGTTTTCCACACTCATAGCATTATGGAGGAGTAGAGGATCCTTCTCCTTTGTGATATGCTTTCTTTTGAGGAAAGGGTGGTCTTCTTTGAAATCCTTTTTTCTTTAGGAATCTTCCAAATTTTCTCACAAGGAGACTAAGATTCTCCTCACTTAGTTCAACACTTTCAGCATCCTCTTCACCATCTTCATCATCATCTTCAATTGTAGAGGAGGTGGCTTTGAGTACAATTCCCTTCTTCTTTTTGTCATGCTCTTCATTTTGATTGAGCCTATTTAGTTCTAGCTCATGTTCTTGAAGCTTTCCGAATAGGGTGGCTAGAGACATTGTTGACAAATCTCTTGATTTCGCAATAGCCGTTACTTTGGGTTGCCAATTCCTGCTTAGACATCTCAAGACTTTGTTAATAAGATCCTCATTAGGAAATGTCTTTCCCAATAAGATAAGATGATTAACAATATGAGTAAACCTCTTTTGCATATCTTGAATACTCTTACCTTAGTTCATTCTAAATAATTCGTATTCATGAGTAAGAGTGTTTATTCGAGATCGTTTTACCTCACTAGTACCTTCATGAGTTACTTGTAGGGTATCCCACATTTCTTTTGCGGTCTTACAATTCGACACCCTAAAGAATTCATCATACCCCAAGGATGTGGTGATGATGCTCTTGACTCTCAAATTGTATTGAACCTTCTTTTTATCATCATCGGTCCATTTATTTCTAGGTGTATTAATTTTTACACCATCTTTAGTTTGTGTTGGAACAAAAGCACCATTTTCAATGGCGTCCCACACATCTAAATTAATAGCTTCAATGAAAATTTTCATATAGCTTCAATGAAAATTTTCATATAGCTTCAATGAAAATTTTCATCCTTTCTTTCCAATAGGCATAATCATCCTTATTGAAATAAGGAGGTCTGTTTATAGAAGAACCTTCATTTGAAAAACCATTTGAAGCCATCACTTCTCTTGAAGCTGCTAAGCTCTTTATACAAAAGTCTAGCTCTGATACCACTTGTTACCAAGTGGCCTCAATACTCAAGAGGGAGTGAATTGAGTATGAAAAACAAGTTCACAAATCTTTCACAAATCGTTTAATAAATAATTTTTGTTGAAGCTAATTAATGATTGGATATAAGAGATAAACACTTTTACTTATAAATGCAATAGCCAAAGGGACCAATATTCAAGCAATTTAATGAAACAATACTTAATATAAAGAGAAGGGTTTAGAGAAAACAAACACAATGATTTATCCTGGTTCAATCACCAATCCACTTGTGATCTACGTTCAGTCCTCAAGCAACTGCTAGAGATTTTTCACTATTTCTTCAGGTTTCAATAGGTGCTTGATAACCTTTACAACCTTGAGCACTCAACACTTTGGGATACCTCACCCTTGGAGCTTGAGTCTTTTCAACTAAGGGATACCTCACCCTTTACACTTTTGGAGGGATGCCTTACCCTCTTTACAAAGCAATATAGATTGATTGAATGAAGCTCTCACTAGAGTAGATGATTACAAATTGAAGCTCTAATATGCTCTCAAAGACTATCCCACGTTTTTACAAAAAATAGAGCAAGAATGGATTTGAGGATTGAATCACGTTTGAAGGTATTGGTAATCAGTTTTTGGTTCAATGTCAACTGCAAATGAAGACCTAACATTGGTATTTATAAGTTTCTCAATAAATGGAGCCGTTGGAGGGTTTAAGCCATACATTTAATGCATTTAATATAGCTGTTGGATGTTGTCAGGGTGCGTGTAATCGATTACACAACAAATGTAATCGATTACATTGTTGTTCCAACGTGTTCTTGGCTTTCTGGCTCTGTGTAATCGATTAAATTATTGGTGTAATCGATTACATGGCTTCTGACTTGCTTGTAATCGATTACAATATCTATGTAATCGATTATATGGCTTCTGACTTGCTTGTAATCGATTACAATATCTATGTAATCGATTACATGACTTCTGACTTGCTGTGTAATCGATTACAATATCCATGTAATTGATTACATGACTCTTTGAACGTGTTCTTGTCTTTCTGGGCTTATTGTAATCGATTACATTAATTGTGTAATTGATTACATGGCCTCTGACTTGCTTGTAATCGATTACATTGCTCATGTAATCGATTACAAGGCCTCTGTTTACTGTGTAATCGATTACAAACATCATGTAATCGATTACATTGGCCTTTGAACATATTTTTCAAGTCCAATAAATCTTGTAAGCCATTTCTAACACCTTAAGACAATTGATTAAACATAAATTCTTTTAAGAGTGTTAGATTTAAGATTGAAACTCAAGTTTCTTGGAAAACATGTTTAGTTTTGAATTTTCCCATTTATTTTGAAATGATATATTGAAAAATCATTTGAGAAATCTTGAGAGCATTTAACATTAATGTTCTAAGTCTTATAACTAAATAAACCTCTTTACTTCTTTCTTTGATCTTGATCTTTCCTTTTGCGCTTGATCTTCACTTTTGCACTTGATCTTCACTTTTGCCTTTGTTATCATCAAAAACTATTTGACATGCTTTAGGGACATAAGCATTTACATCATCTACATCTTTATTTAAATTTGAAAAGAGGGTAAGGTATCCTTCAAGAATTGTAAAGGGTGAGGCATCCCTTGAAAGTAGAGGCTCAAGCACAAAGGGTGAGGTATCCCAAGGTGTTGAGTGCTCAAATTTGTAAAGGTTTTCAAGCACCCATTTAAGCTTGAATGTTTAATGGAAAATCTCAGGTGGTTCACTTGAGGACTAGAAGTAGGCCACAAGTGATTGGTGGCTGAACCAGGATAAAACTTAGTGTTTGCTAATCTCAACTCTATCTCTTTATATTTGTGCTTTTAACTATATATGCTTGAGTTAAATTTGATACCTAGCTTATTTACATAATTTATCCCATAACCCAAGTTATATTTGAGTAATCCTTAATAGTTGTATTTACTACGCATGTTTCGCTGCACTTATTAATTGAGTTATTCAAAATGCATAATTTGTCAAAATTGTATTAAAATCAGTCATCACCTAATTCACCCCCCTCTTGGGTAATGGTTGTCATGGCTAACAAGTGATATCAGAGCTTCGTGCTCTGGTAAAAGCTTAACCGCTTGGAGTTAAAGATCCTTGTTTGTTTGGCAACCATTAAAAGTTTTTCAAATGGAAGGTTTTGAAATTAATAAACCTTCATTCTTTGATGGTGTGAATTTTGTTTATTGAAAAGTTAGAATGAAAATTTATATGCAAGTCTTTTGATATTGATTTATAGGATATAATGCTTGATGAATTTACATGCAAATCAAAATAAACTTGGAATGACTATGATAAAAAATGTTTTTCATTAAATATTAGAGCAATGCAAATATTAAGAAGTGATTTAAATGATAATGCTTATGCTAAAATTAAAAGTTGCTCTAGTGCTAAAGATATATGAGATACTCTTGATGATATCTATCTTGCTAATAATGATTTTTTTGCATAAAATTGTACATAGAGAGCAAGAAGAGCAAAAACCATTAAAGGAATCTTATTGTGAAAAATATCCTCAAAATGATGCTCAATTTGAAAAGGTGGCAAAGAAAAACTAATTGGTATATACTCTTGAAGCTTTGATGCACGACAATGAGGAAGATGGTAATTCCCTTGAAGAGTCATTATTGTAAGAAATTGAGACAACCACCTACTTGACTCCAAAGAACCTTGAGGTAAATAATGTTTATCTTGATTATGGTCCTTCCTATAATAAGCTACAATGTGCATATAATGAATTATATGATGATTTGTTGAATTTAGAAAATAAAAATTTATCTTGTTTGGAAAACATTTCCTCCATTGAAAATGAAATTGAGATTTTGAAAAATGAATATGCCTTTCTTGATGAGAAAATGACTTTGAAATGTAAAACCTCAACTTCTTATGAAAAGTGCATTAGTTTAGAAAATCAAGTTAAGGACTTATCTTCTAAATTTGCCAAAGCTAATAATTCTATTTGCTTACAATCCATGTGTGTTAGTAAGAATGCAATTGATATTATTCCACATGGAAATTCAAGTAAAGTTTGTGGCAAAAATAGTATAGAATGTAATAACAACAAAAAGCTTAAGTTTTCCAAAGTTGATTTTCAAAAAACCAAACCATCATTGAATTCACTTGTTTATAATTTTTGTGGTTATCTAGGACATATTTCTCATTTATGCAACTATAGAAGAAATCCTTATATGAGAAATGGTATAGTATGGGTCCCTAAAGATATTAAATGTCCTAGTACTAATATTCAAGGACCCAAAATGAAGTAGGTACCAAAGTGTCCTTCTAGTGTTTTAATTATGTAGAAAATCTCTCAAAAGGATGGACAAATTGGTCAAATGAAGAAGGAATCATCAAGGAGAATGCTTCCAAAGCTCAATGGTAGAAGTTTTGATAAAAAAAGGAAGATGGCTTCAGCCAAAGCTTCTCAAGTATGAAATATGGAACTCGTAAAGTTCAAAACACCAAAAGAGAAGCAATGGGTAAGAAAAAGAGCTTCCTTGATTACCAAGGCCAATGTATCAAAGGTTTTTACCTCCTATGAGCGTTCACTTAAAAAGATAATGAATATGAGGTATATTCCTTGTAGGCCTTAGGTAAATGATAGAATCATGTGTACTTAGTAAAACTTGAATATTTTGTTTAGCACATGATTATGCTCATTCTTATTGTACCATAACTCATTAATTTGTTATATATCTTGGTACATGAGGTTCTACAATGTCTAGGTATGCTTGCTATATTTTGAATTGTCTATATATCATGAAAGTAAGCATGTTATTAGCTATGTGCGCAATGATAATTGATTATTTAATTTATTGTACTCAATTTATATACTATGAAAAATTGATTGTTATGAGAGCACAATGGATTAATATTCAAAAACTAACACACAAGGACTCAAGAAAATTTGGGTACCAAAAGCCAAAATTAAAGTGTGTTGTAGGTGTGCTTGAAGGCCAAGACCTAACTTTAGAATCTCAAAAATGGCTTATGGTTGTATTTTCAAAGGGATGGTTTTCTGAAGGACTTTTGGTCTTGGTTCAAAGGAGAAATTTTGGACTTAAGTAAAACATCAACTTGTGGACTGATATTTGGAGCTTGAAGTGAATAAAAATGAAGCTAAACCAAAAATGAACTCCAAAAAGGCATGAATTGATGTGTTTAAGGATTATTCTCATAAAGGTTTTCTAGTTCTGGCAGTGAACCAATCAATTGGAATAAGGGAATATTTTACTCTTTGGCCTTTGAAACTATTTTGGCACAATAAAGGGGACTCTGCCAAGCTAAAATAATCTATTAGGAAAGGTTCCTAACTGATTACCCTGCATCTGGGAAGGGTTTTGTGCTTACTGGCAAAGCACAATAACCGATTAGCACATTCTGCTAACCGATTACTGGTGTCACTCGAGACCTCCTGGTTTTCAATCCTAATCAATTTCCTATACCTCTAACTGATTATCACTCCTCTCTAATCGGTTATTCACACTTATAGAGACTCACTTTTTTAATTTCTCAACAAAGCTAATCAGTTAGCTTATGTCTCTAACCGATTATTGCTCCAATCCAAGAGCTCAAAATTCTTGATTTCATAATGAGCTAATCGATTAGCTCAATCCTCCAATCGGTTATTGCTCTAACCCGTAGCCCCTTATTTTTGGTTTCAATTCACAATAATCGGTTACCATCACTCCCTAACTGATTATTGAGCCCTCATAAAACATAAAACCGTGTCTTCCCTCACCATTCACGAAATCCCAATCTCCTTATTCATCTTGTTCCTCTCAACTCTCACTAACACTCACTTCCTTATGAAGTCTTGAAGTTTGGAAGTTATAGTCACCTACAAAAACTCAAAGAATATACTTTTGGTGATATCAATCTTTTATCCTTATTTATGCTTTAAATTGAATATTATGTGATATTTGGATAAGTAGAGATTTATTTTTTTTATGTCTTAACATGCCTTAATTTGTGCTTTTCTAGCATTATATTTTAAAAGTGTCTTTACATATGCTAACATGCTAGATATGCACACATTTTGCTTGGAATGAAATGTTATGGTAATATCTTTATTCTTGAGCTTGTGACTAATTCTCTTGGCTCAAATATAGAAATTCACTTGCTCATAAGTAATTCTAATCCTTTCTCTTTGATGCTTAATTGTTTTATATGCTTATTTGGAGATTGGAAAGTTAAAAGTTATTTGGCTTCTTGTTTAAAATTGCTTGATATGTTCATATCTTGAAAATAAGAAGTAAATGATTCATTTTGTGTTTTGAACTTGTATTTGAACTTTAATAGTTTTTACAATGAAGTATATCTTAAAATGAATCATGAATGATTTCAAAAGTTATAGCTCCACGATTTTTCAATGCATTCATTACAATAAGGGATTTTTTGTTCTTGATTGACATGTGTGCATTCTAGAAATCCTTACTTGATATAACATGCCTTACATGATCACTATTTGCCCTAAAATGCTTATACAAGTTTTGATGTTGATCATATGTTTCTTGATAAACTTGAATCATGCCTTAAATTGCTTAAACCATATTTTTGGATTCAAGTGCATATGTCCTTCTTTTGTTCTCTTTATAACTAACTTTGCATGTTTGATAATGTGGTACATGGTTTTTCATTATATATCAACCTAAATTATGCTTGTAAATGAGCTTAAATGATATTTGATGCTAACCTATGATTTAGAGAACTTTTAGAGTTAGCTTTGCAAGTGTCTCTATGTGCTTCAAATATAGCCATCAAATATTGAAATGTCAAGCATATATGGACAAAGAGAAGAGTTAGATGAAAAAGGACATGAGGAGACTTTCTTCAAGTAGAATGGAATGAAAGACTCAATGGAAGAAAGTACAAACTCAAAGGACTAATAAACGAAGAACATTCTAAAGAGCATCACTCTCTCAATAAGTATCTCTATCCCTAAACTATTGCGGTGTTTTATATGCTATGGATTGTGTGATACTTGTTGATAAATTGATCTTAAAAGATTAGATTGCTTTCCTTACATGAGAAGTATGCTTAGCATTAACAAAGTACCTAATTGGATATTAACTTGTTAATTTTGTCATTACATATAGGGTGGATGATATTAGTTCTATACATGTTTTGATCCCTATAACATATTTCATCAAGGTGAATGTTTGATATATATGATTCTCTTAATCTATGGTTTCTTAATGGTATAACACTTATAAAAATCATGCTCTTTTTGAAAAGAATTTATTGTTTGATTAAAAAGTTTTTTTTTAAATCTCTTATCATATTTGAAAGAAGCTTTTCAAGTTTCATATTCTTGAGAATCTTTTGAACTTGTCTTAAGAACTTGAAACTATTTTCACCTCCTAATTGTCTTAAAAATTTAGAAATCATTTGATTTGTGCTATAAATGTAGTATTCTCTTCTTTTTCTTTGAAAAGTGTAATTAAATCTTGAGAGAATGCTTAAGTTTCTAAATAGATCTTTGAAATATTTTATAGAGCTCATCTTGATACTTCAAAAGATAAGCCTTGTTCTTCAAAGTGTTTTATTTTATCAAAGCTCTTATTTAATGAGAAAGAGAAAAAATGTACTTTCAAATGTTCCTTTGTGTTAAGTTTGATCATTCTCAAGGAATATGTGGTTTAAATATAAAACCTCTCTATCCTTCTAAAATTCTTTTGAAAATATAATGTGTTCTTGTAAAATTCTTTTTGAAAGGGGGAGAAGTCTTAAAAATGATTTTTGATTGATATATGAAGAATATGTATCTTTGTCTTGCTTTATGGTAATGTGCTTACATGATCTTGGCATGCATATTTACCTTTATCTCTCTTGTGGCTACAATATTGATTGCATATTTGTTATGTGGCAATGGTTTTGTGTAACTTCTCTTTGTCAAAATTTATATATTGCATATGTTTTTTATTATGACAAAAAAGGGAGAAGTTTAAGTCATTGAGAAAAGGTACATAGAAAAAGGTGTAAATTCAATGATCTTGAAATTCTAAAATTAAGGGGGAGTTTATCTTCTTTTCTTATAATTCCTTATAATTATTTATTGATCCTCTTATCTTTTATATCTTTTCTTCATGTCCTTGTTGACTAAAAATATATACATGACTATGTTAAACTATTATATGTTGATAATATGCATATTTTGAGGGGGAGCCTAACTCTTAGATTGTCGTTTATATCTCTTGGCTTATATCCTTACTTGACATGAAGTATTTTATTTTTAATACTATCAACATGTTATAAAGATCATCTTTTATTCTCTTTCCCTCTATCAATGAAAGAAGGTAAACATTCTTACACTTCATATCTTTTGATTCTTTTATTGAGGAATGCTTGATATATGGCAAATTGTATGATCTTTCATTTGAAAACCTTAATTTTATGATCTTACACGAATATTTTGTAACTCCTAACAAGTGTTATCAAGTGGTACTTATTTATCATGTGGTACGTAAGATATTATATACTAGACATAATTTCTTGAGCTTGTTGCTATTATATGCTAAATATTGATGTACCAAAATATGACAAGTATTGTATGAATAATCTTTTATATCTTGAAAGCATGCTTGTTTCATCTCTCTTTTCTTGAATCATGTGTAAAATTAAATAGGGGGAGATAGTTATGTTTTGAATAACTTAAAGAAGTTTTTGGTTTTGATGATCCTACTCCTTTTGACAACATGAGGTTTATCTATAAAGGGAGTGAAAATATTATCTTTCCTTCCTAAGCCTTTTTGTTGATGTCATATAGGGGGAGAGAAAATTGAAAAGAAAAATATGTTCTTATGCTTAATTATGTAATATGCTTGCATTAATATCTGTTATTCTACATTGTTCAACATATTTTTCTTTGATAATTTGTCATCATCAAAAAGGGAGAGATTGTGGAAATAAGTTTATCCCAAATGATTTAATATGTGAAGTTTTGATGATGACAAATACAAGACAAAAAGAATGATGCTTATGCTTGATAGATGTACTTTATAGATGATAATTGCATCACAAAAGAATATTGATTATGTTATATAAATGTGCTTAATGAGATATATTGTATCATGTATGATTATGTACTTTATCTAATTATATTTCACATAATAATCATGCAATGTGATATATGTAACATTCATCATATAATATATTCAATAATGTTTTATATGAGTTATAATGAATTAATATTGGATTTGACTCTATTTAAATGAAAATGAGAAAAATACTCTTTGCTGCATACTACATAGAGCATATCTATTAGCAATTGTTAAATGTCTTATTTGGATATGTCTATGAAAGTCTTATATACATGTTAGACTAACTAGAGTTATATATTTATGAATCATGCATATGAAGATATTGAGTTATAAATTTGGACTAACTATATTTGTTTTAAGTGAGCAATACTTTGTAGCATAGTCTAAGTACCAAGAGTGAGCATTGCAATAAGAAAGCAAAAGATCGCAACTATGCTTAACTCAAGAAGAATGAAAATGATAAAAATGTTCCAAGTATTGACAAGTCTTGAAGAGAAGGAACTTTTAGAAGCTTGGATTATATCAAGATTTGATGGTGGCAAAAGACCAAATCCAACATCTTCAAGAATAGCTTATATGACTTAGATCTTATACAAAAGTAAATGGGAATCACACTAAGCTCAAAATAAGCTTTAACATCTTTAAAAGTGTTTCTTACATTCTAAAATGCCCAACAAACCATTTTTGGAAAGCTAGTTTTGGTGGTAATTCAAATCCTTGAAAAATAGCCAATTTTGTGTTTTACAAAATTGACCTTTGTTTACTCTTTTGATTATATCTTTCAAAATAATTTGAGTTTTGTTCTGAAATTTTTTCATATGAAAATAGACTCAGATATCTTTCTAATGAATGGTCATTCGCTTAAAACGGATAAGAAACGAAGAAGTTATGACCATTTAAAATAAGCTTTCAAAATCAGGGGCTTCTAACCGATTAGGGACTTTCCCTAACCGATTATTCACCCTGTCAGGAGCCATTTTCATGTTCTGAAAGGTCCTAACCAATTAAGTAATTGTCCTAATCGATTAGGATGATAAAAAGGAGCATTTTTCTATTTTCAAAAGCTCCTAATCGATTAGGAAATTCACCTAATCAGTTAGTGCAAAACTTAGGAGCATTTTTACAATATTCTAACCAATTACATGATAGTCCTAATCGATTAGAAAAAGTTCCTAACCGGTTATTTCATTTTTCAGTGGCTAAAATATAAAGGCCCTAACTAATTAGGACAAAGTCCTAACCGGTTATTTGCAAACCAAAAACGCTCCTAACAGTCATAAAACGGCTAGTTTTCTTAATTAATCATTTCCAAACTTTACTCAACGACTCTAAATATTATCGGGCTATAAATACAAGTGTTTGGGCATCAAATAAATGTTGGAGAACAATTTGAAAATCACTCTTGAGTATTAAATTCATTTTTCACTATCTATTTCTCTAAAACTCTGTTTTGAGCTTTAAAGTGTGAATCCCTGATACCCATAGTGCTTCAATTTGTATTATCTACTCTTTGAGAGAATTTCTATCATCTACATCTTTATTTAAATCTGAAAAGAGGATAAGGTATCCCTTAAGAATTGTAAAGGGTGAGGCATCCCTTGAAAGTAAAGGCTCAAGCACAAAGGGTGAGGTATCCCAAGGTGTTGAGTGCTCAAATTTGTAAAGATTTTCAAGCACCCGTTCAAGCTTGAAGGTTTAGTGAAAAATCTCAGGTGGTTCACTTGAGGACTGGACATAGGTCATAAGTGGTTGGTGGCTGAACCAGGTTAAAACTTAGTTTTTGCTATTCTCAACTCTATCTCTTTATATTTGTGCTTTTAACTATATATGCTTAAGTTAAATTTGATACCTAGCTTATTTGAATAATTTATCCCATAACCCAAGTTATATTTGAGTAATCCTTAATAGTTGTATTTGCTACGCATGTTTCGCTGCACTTATTAATTGAGTTATTCAAAATGCAAAATTTGTCAAAATTGCATTAAAATCAGTCATCACCCAATTCACTCCCTCTCTTGGGTAATGGTTGCAATGGCTAACAAAATCCTGTTCATTCACACATTCATTTGAAACAAAGGAGTGGGATACTCCCGAATCATACAACACAGTTAAAAGATGATTGTGAATAATGCATTTACCTTCGACAAGGTAGGAAGACTGAGTCACCTCTTCACCACCTAGAGTGTAAACTCTCCCTTTGGCTTGTGATTTTTGAGTAGGCACAGTTTCCTTCTTTGATGGACACTTATTCTCAAAATGACCAAGTTATCCACACACAAAGCACACCAGGCAGGGTCGGTCTCCATGCTGTCTCCCACACTTGGAACACTTTGGTCCCAAAAACTCCTTCTGAACCTACTTACCCTTATTCAGAGTAAAGCTAGATTTAGAAGACCCTTTCTTGAACTTATCATCACCTTTCTTCCTCTTCTGAAGATCCTGTGACTTAGGCTCCAAAGAAAAATTATTAAATTGCTTCTCAACTATTCGACACTTATTAACTAAAGTTTCAAAATCTCGAATTTCAAATGGCCAAACGATATTCTGAGTGTCTATCCTCAATCATTCCACAAATTTAACACAATTGCGAGATTCATCTGGGTTAAATTTGATGCAAGAAGAGAATTTAAACATTTCAAAGAATTTGACCACATACTAGCCAATAGACATGTCCACCTTTTCCAGCTTTAGAAATTCCATCTCTTTGGCATTCTGAAGAGTCTGTGGAAAGAACTTTCTCAAAAATGAGCTTCTAATGATTCCCCACTTCACATGAGTTCTTGATGTCTCAAGAGCCCTCTTTGTATCCACCCACCACTCCTCTGCATCACCGTCTAGTATATAAGATGCAAAAAGAACCTTCTGCTTGTCTGAGCAAGCTATAACAGTGAAAATCTTCTCCATCTCCTTGAGCTAACCCTCAGCTTTGACTGGGTCATACTCGCCATTAAAGGAAGACAGATTTGATTTCATGAATTCCGAGAGGTCTTGGAAAGTCTAATTCCTTCCAACTACCTCTTGGTGTGGTTGCCCCTGGTAGTATGGTGGAGGTGTAGGTGGTATTGATTGCTGAGTTCCTAACCTCTCAAGCACCCTATCAGGTATTGCTGCCTTCTCTCTCATTACATTAGAAGTTATAGTTGCCTGCTCTGTTTACTGTGTTATGGCATTAGCCATTGCCATTATGGCGACTACCACATTAGTGCCTTTGTTTCCAAAGTTCTTGTTGCTCCTTCCATGCCGTCTCCCTCGCCCTCTTGCTATCATAGTTTCCTATAAATACAAAACATCACATATTGAGGTAGCTAGTCCCAATATCATTTAACATGTAACAGTAGCTAAAACAATGAAGACAAGGCAATCATACAATTCAATCAAACATCTCACACAAGAGATAAAAGAAATACACAACACAAAGAGGAACTTCTAAGCATACCTAAGCATATTCAATCCACAACCCGGCTCAATAGGATGAACTGCTCTGATACCATAATGTAACACCCTAATACGAATTATCGTAAAATAAATAGAATATAAATTGCATTAGACATGTCACTTTTAAATATGTGGAAAATAAAAACTCATAATAACTTACACAGTCATTATAGAGAGCCACGAATGATTAAAAAGTTATATATACATCTCTCACTGGCTAACATGCCAAAAAGTATACATAAACTTTTCTACACAACTAGAAATATACACATATACAAACTAGTCTACAAAGAAGCAAAATACTAATCTAAGCTTTTTGCTTCTTCTTTTCCTTACCCTTATCCATTTTAGGGACTTTATCTGGATTTACATGGAACACACAGGGTGAGAAATCACAAGTTCTCTGTATAAGCATACCAAAACTAGTAGTTAATCTTTTATGATAAATAATTCAATTGAACACCATAAACGCATTCGATGTAAACAAATATCTGATAATTAATAATATCAAAGAATTGCCTATACAATCCAAAGGTATTATCGAACAAGCAATTGAACAATAAATCGATTAAGCCATGACAAATGCCTATACAAGTGTCAACTGTGCAATGCTTTATGTTATGAGGTATGATTATGCTCAAACAAAGTCTAAGTATTATGGATGTGTAATGCCAATGCAAATTTTTAAAATTAAAATATAAGTTATTTACTTATTTTCCCCTAGGAACCACGTTCCTTGTATATACTAAATAGGATAGGCATCCAGCCTTAACACTACCTGGTGATGTGCGGACTAATTCCCCTCATAAAAGTAAAAGTACCGATACCAACTCCATACACCGGTAACCCTAACCATACAAGCAAACTCACAAAGAGAATTCAGATCAAACACCTTATTCTCTAGTCATATGGTTGTGCACACCATCTAAGGTTACAATTCATAGGAAAACAAGCAAATATCAGGTTTGAAAACCAAATATCCAAGCCACATATTCAAATACTATTACATAGTAATCTTAACCTCACTTATCCTACAAAGTAGCAAGAACCATATAACTAGTATTCTTATACCTAGAACCTCACATCACCACTTCACAAGTGATTCACTTCACAAGTGATTTCCAAGACAACCTCATATTGTGCAAGGTCTTAGATACATTCCTAAGGCACTCTAATTCAAGATTTGCCTAAGTTTTGACAACTTTTAATCATATATGTTAAGTGTTATTCTCTCCAAGAATTACCCCATTTAATGCCTCAACACACTTAGAAAAGCATATATAAGTGATCCCATCACTTAAGAAATTCCAAAACATCAAAAATGACATTTTAAAAGTTTCAGGGCCTCATGCTACAACACAAACCTGGGCACGCCGCGGTGCCCTAGCCTCGGGTTTTCAGTACTGGATGTAGAATCACTATCACACCACGGCACAGGGTGTTCACGCTGTGGCACGTGCTGCATTTTTAACCCATCGCCGTGACACAACGTTCTCATGCCGCGGGGTTCATAGCAGAAACCAGATTCTGCAAAATTGTGGTACTATTCCATTGCCCAAATTCTTGGATTTTGGCCACTCCAATCCAATCTCTAGGTGATTTCAAGTCTCAAACAAGTTCACAAACATGAAGGAAACTTAAAACACCAAATAATTTCATAAAAAATGGACCAAAACACAAAATCACTCATCCAAACTCCCTAAAATCAACACATAGAGCATTTTAGGTCCAAAATGAGGATTCTCAGTTTCTAATCTAAACTCTTAGTATGAATAAGTCATAAACATTATTTAGAACTTATCCAAGCAAGAAAATCGGTCAAAACACTATAAGAACTCAATTTGACTTATTAAACCCCAAAATAGCCTAACATAGAAAAAGAGAACAAAAGTAGTTTTAATATTCAAAAACCCCTACCTTGTGAAGCAAAGCTACTACAGATGATCACAAGTCTTCAAGTTTTCTTTTCCTCTTTGATCTCCTCCTCTTCCTTTCCTCTTATTCCTCTTGTTTTCCCTTTTTTTTCCTCCTTTCTCTTTTGTTGCTACTTGTTCTGTTTCCCAGCCATGAAGATAAGGAAATCAAGTGAGAAAATAAGAAAATAATAGCCAAGTAAATGGTTGAAAACGTAGATAGCTAAGGACCAAGCATTATAACATTGATACTTCTCGATCTACTAAAAATACTCAAATTTAGTTAAATCAAGTTTTTAAGTTCCAACAACTTTAAAATAAATACTAAGATTCATTAAAAAAGTCATTTCACCAGTATCAAAATTTTTCATATCTGTGACTAGTCAATCCGGTATTAATACACACAACCAGTATGCCTAAAAATACCAAACGGACTCCGAAAATTCCCAAAATTTAACCACATCACAGAATACACATTTGTAATTTAGAAATAAATTATCCACATTTATTTCCATTATCTAAGCCATTTAAGCTAATATCTAGGTCATTTTAAGCTACTTTTCACCTTTTGGCATATAGTAAAGTGCCTAAACTAACTCAGATTATCACAAAATTAAACAGACATGTTAAGCAAGTATCAAGCTACCTCTGTAACTATTTACAAGTCTAACATGTTGAAGAGAATATTACAGATAAAGGCTACACATCTGGCCCTAAGACAATGCTTTTAAAGTGGTGGCCTATTAGAGCATGGTCTACTATCTAAGGCTACGTTTTTTCTGCATCAAAGGCCACAATGCTCAGAAGCGTAGCCTTTGATGGGTACAAAGGCAATGCTTATCTCCTTTACTCTATGGGTACACTTATAAAGTATTGTTCATTTGGTAACATTTAAAAAATGTTCCCTTATGTCAACCCCTGTGGGTACACTTGTAAAGTGTTCCCTTTAGTCAAACCCTATGGGTGCACTTGTAAAGTGTTCCCTTATGTCAAACATTTTGGGCACACTTTTAAGGCATTTCCTTATGTTAAACCCCATGGGTACACTTGTAAAATGTTTCCTTATGCCCTTCTTTCTATTTTTTTTAAATCTCTTATAATAATTACACTATTAACAATTATAAAAATATCATTTGTTACTCTTATGTTGCATGCCTTCTAATTAAATTTAGTAAAACATTAAAAATACTTCATTTTTTAATATTTTTAATGCCATTTATTTTATATATTATTTTTATAGAATTTTAATTTCAGAATATATGTACACTATTCATTTTGATGTCATTTTGGTTTAATGAAAAACAAGAACTGGTAATAATCATATAAGCTATAAGAAAGTTAAAAAATTAGACTAAATCAGCTTTAGAAAATCTAGACTCCAAAAGCAAAAGATCAACTTCAAATTGTATATTGAATAATTGTGTGTATTCTCAATACATTTCTATAAAGAATAGAATGAAATCAAATAAGTAGAAGAAAGCTATTTATCAGTTAGGCTAAATAATTTTTCCTATTATGCTCGATAGTACATCATTTGAAATTATTTTGAAGGGACAAAAATAAAATAATTAACAATCAATCAAGCAACAAACAAATGATAAAACTTATAAAGTAGAGGTGAAAGGCACACAGTGAATGGTAACCATGAGTTGCTAACGATGAAATTTGCAATAGTGAAATTTGAAGCTTCAGAAGTGCTGGTAATGACTTGATATCCTGATCATTTATCTCGATTTGCTGTTCAAGAACCTGGCCTCATGTTCATGTACTCTCCAAAGTACAAAGTACTTAAGGCAAAGTTACCACTTCATTCCAACCAACCAACTGGATTGATCAAACTATCAAGAGAAGTCTTCATGAAAACTATTTGAGAATATTGTTTCCAAGGCCTTCTAAGATAAGTCTTAACATAGCTTTGAACTAGTAAGAAAAGTAAGACTCCTAATTTATCTTAACTGAAAAGTAAGAAAAGTAACACTATTATGGTCATTTTCTCCCATTCTAGCATATTTGACATCTTAGATAATCAATATTCTAATTGATATGGTATAGTACATGCTCAAAAAAATGAAATGGAAGAACATATACTTTTTAAAAGTAATGTAGCATCAGCAACACGACTTATATTTATTTTCTTTCTTAATTTGTTAATAATTGTTAAGAAAAGTTTCTTTCAAATGCTCAAAAAGATAATGGCAATTGCAAGCTAATACTAACTGAGAAACAAATTAATTAGTGCTTCATAATTCTTATACCTTTATCTTCAAGGCTTTCTTTCCAATTTCTAAATGCTTTGTTGTTTCTTGAATTAATTAATAATTGTTGTTTTCTCATGTGTGCAGTCATTCAACAATCTTGTCTTTTCTTAACTAACCTAACTATTAATTTGATTTTAATATTCAACTTCCAAGAGAAAATCCTTCAGCTTTGATAGTAAAAATAAAAGATGTGAAAAGATAAGGCAAATGCCATGTTTTCCTCACCTAGAACACAAAGAGATACCAAAATTTGCCATAACCTGAAGTATGTATATGGTATACCTTCAAGTTATTTTAAGAAACATTATTAGCATATCATACAAATTATAATCTCAGTACCACTAAGACAACTCAGAACCAAAATTTTATTATGTTTTAAGATTATCTGAATCAAAGAGTTAAACTTCAAAGAGGTCTTTTATATTTCATGATCTGCAACAACCTTTTGATTTTTTAAAGCAACAAAATCTACCGTATCAACCTAAGTTTGCAAAAACTTGTTTGAGAAAATCGACAAGTGCACCAAATTGTCAATGTGATTAAAGAGAAAAAGAAAAACAAACACTAAAACACAAGAAATTAAAACACTAAGGGTCGAACTTCACTTAATTAAAAGAGAAAAAGAAATAAGAAAATAAAATAAAAATTTATACAAAACTCAACTCTCTTTTTTAAAAAAAAAAATATATCTACAAGTAGGCGGTATAAACCTACCATGATAAAAAATAATATTAAAAAGTAGGTGGTATAAACCCGTCATTAAAAAAATATTTACAAAGGTGTGGAATAAACTAACCACCAAATAAAAATAAAAAATGGTGTAGTAGAAACCAACCACCAAAAAATAAAATTAAAAATTGGTGTGGTAGAAAACCAACCACCAAAAATAAAATTAAAAATTAGTGTGGTAGAAATCAACCACTAAAAATATATTAATACATAGTAAATAAATATTTACAAGCATGGGGTATAAACCGACCACCAAGTATATATATTTACAAGGATAGTAAATAAATATTAACAAGGTGTGGTAATAACCAACTACCAAATATTTATTTACAAAGGTGGGGTAATAAACCAACCACAAAAAAAATAGAAAATAAAGTGCAAAAAATAAATTGCAGAAAGTAAAAGGGAGAGGTTCCCCCACTGTTAGTATGTACAAAAAAATAAAAAGGAGAGATTCTCCCACTAAGTTAGTGCGTAAAATAAAAGGGAGAGTTTATCCCACTGTTAATATTTACAGAAATTAAAAGGGAGAATTACTCTGTAACACCCCAAAATTTCCTATCCTATAAACAGTAATTTTGACAGCTAACAGAATTTTACTGTTTAGTAATTTCTGGATGCTGTAAAATTATTTTGTTTATTCCGTCAGCATATTTGATCGTTTTGAGTGATTTACTCCGTGTCAGGAAAATAATAATTTTCGGGGCGGGGAAAATCTTTTTGTATTTATTTCTCTTGACTATTAATTATTTTTAACAATCTGACTTGATTTTCATACGTTTTCTAATTTTTGTGATTTTATGTGTGATTTTGAATTTTTTTCTGTTTGTGGGCCCCACGAGGTGTTTGTGGGCCCAGGTGACCTTACGTGGGCCCAGGTGGGTCCCGCAAAGTGAAAAAAATTTCTACGCATAGAAAAATTTGTACTGTTTAGACGAGACAGGGGATCTTACTAAAACCTAATCCGGAAAAAAGTTTTAGAAAATTTGTTTTGTATCGTATTTATTTATCGAAGATAAAAATACAGTAAATATATTCTTTCGTGGGATTTTTAGTAGATAAAAATAGAAATTATATTGCTTAAGTCAACATTGGTGGTTTGGATATCCACTATTGATTCAATTAACGGTTAAGAAATAAATTTAATAAAGAAGTATTGAATAATCACCATTGATTTAATCAATGGTGTAAGAATAAACTTAGTTAGGCAAGCTTCAATATCAATCGTAGATTTAATCAACGGTGTAAATTTGATTATATAAAGTGACCATTTACAACCATTGGATTTAGAATTGATCAAGGGTTGAGATTTGGTCTTGTAAAGTAACAAGGACCATTTATGACCATTGGATGAAGAATTAATCAAGGGTGGAGATTTGGTATTCTAAAAAGGCTATGACTAATTATAACCCTTGGATTTAAAGTTTGCAGGAGCAATCTTGACCCTTAATTTTGGAGACACATCTAATGGCTAGAATCTAAAGGAGAAAGATCCAATGGCTTAGATTTAGTCTTCTAAAAATTAAAAGTCTACCTAAATCCTAACCATTGAATTAATCAATAGCTAGAAATGCTTCAAATAATGGCCTAATTAACAAGCCAAGTAAACTAAATTAAATGTTAAATTGTTATAATCTAATTCTTAATTAGATATCCTAATTTTAATTAGAGATTATAATATATGAAATAATATGTCTAATTAATTAGTTATGTAATTAGAAAATTAGTTAAGATTGATTAGGAAACTTAATCTAATGAATTAACTAATCAATTAGCAAGTAATTATGACAACTTTGGAGTGCATGATGAAGGGGGGACGGTTTTGGAGTGTTAGGAAGGAGGAGACATGTTTAGACATGCTTGTATAACCTTTTTAGGCCAAAGAAAAAGATGACAAAGTGGAAGACTTTGTGCATCATGTGATAGCCTTCAATTATGCCAAATGAATTCATATCTCTCCATTCTTTCACTCCCACGGCAGCAGCACCTTTGGTTACACTCTCCATATTCATTTTTCTACTTCACCAAAAAGCCTTCATCAAATTCTCTCAAAGTTCCAAGAACACAAAACAACCATTTTCCTTCCTTTTCTCACCTTATGATTCGGCCAAGCAACCCACAAGCACCATTACTCACCTATAATTTTCACTCACATCATTTCCTAAACCTAAACACCATTCTAAGAACATCTCTAGTTATGAGTTTTTCCAAAATCATTCATCTTGAGCTTCAAATCCAAGCTTCAAGTTTCTATCAAAAAACAAAAATTTCATCTTTATGCTTCAAGAGAAACCATTAGGTCAAGACACTCAAAACCACCATCCAATCTCTTTTAATTTCATCCAACCATAGATTTTGAATCTCCATGATATTCTAAGCAACTTTCATGTTGGAGACTTTCTCTAAAACATTCATCTTCATGGACTTTCTTCAAGAACAAAATTATGGGGTTTTTGAGGTGAAATATAAGAAGACTTCATTTGTTCTCTTCTTTTTCATGATCTAAACCATGTTTGATCCATGGTTCCTCTTAATCAAGCTTAGTATACTAATTTCTATGTATTTTGTTTTGAATTTGAGAAGCCCTTGGTGTTGAAGGACTTGGAAAGAGAAGCAAAATCAAGAAGCTTTGAGGATCTTCAAGAGGTAAGAGGGAGATCCATCTCACCAACCAATTATGGTGGTGGGAGATGGTCTTATATTTGATGGATTGTGAATTCATGTGAGAATTCCAATCCATGGCCATGTAATAATTAATTGTGTGTTTATGAGCTTTGTTTTATTTTCTTGTGCTTTGATTATTTTTGTCTATGCTTAATATGCTTTGCATGATTTTATAGCTTTGATAGTATACTTATAATATGCATGATGAGTATATGGCATGTTTGTGATATTTATGATGAAATATATATATGTATGCCATGATGTGTGGATGGAAAGAAAATTGATATTGGTTTCAATGGCCAAGGAAGAGTTTCGGTTTTGATACCCTTGATTTAGGTCAATGTTGAAATTTTTCAAGAACAATGAAATTAAATTTTGATCCCTAGAACAATGAGAATTTTGGCCAAGACACCTCAAAATAGGTGTTTACAAATTAATATGTTTATGGAAGAATAAAATTGGATTGATTTGAGGAGTATGGAAAATGAACTAAAGGTTTTTTTTTTTTAAGAAAACATGAACACAAATTTTAGAATGAAATTTTATTAATTTATTTTGTGTAGAAACAAGAATGAAATTTATTTAAGTTAGAAGAAAAATATTTCATGGTTCCAATGACCATCTATAAGGTTTTGATAATTTAGAAAAATGTTTTGATGCTATGAAATATAAGAATTTTCAAATAAGGATTTTTGAAAAGGGAATTAAGTGTTATAAATTAAGTGAAGTGGAATTTTCATAAATAAAAGAAAAATAAGATTGAAAGTATTGAACTTCAAATTAATTTAAAAAGAATCAATTTTTAGAAGTGATTTAGAAATATAAAAGAAAATGTTTGTAACTAAAATTTACTCACGAAGAATTTATTTGGGTTTTGAAAAACATTAGGAAATTTAAAGTTAAGAAACAATAATTAAAACAACTCAATATGATTTTGTAGGACTAGATCAATAAAAAGTGATTTTGAGAAAATATATATTAAGGAAAAGATTTTTGACTAAGAATGAAAAAAGATTTGCAAAGAAAGTAAAAATGAATTTGAACAAATGGGTTTGTTATATGACCAATCGGTACTTTGGTTTTGAAAATAAAACTTTAATGATTTTGTTTATGTAAAATCATATCAATTTAAAAGGAAAAATATTTTGATAATGTTTCAAATAGTAATGCCTAGATTTTGATGAAACAAAATAATTTTTCAAGTGGAAATATAATTGATTTAATACAAGAAATTTGAAAAGGGAATCGGAGTATTTTACTCGCTTGAAAAATTAAGTTTGGTAAATGAAAATGTTTTCAAACTTCAATTTATTTTGAAGTAGGTTAATTTAGAAATGATTTGGGGAAAAATGGAGAATATAATAGTATTTTGAGAACTTACTCAAGTATAACTTATTTTCAAGTTTTGAAGTACGTTTGAAAATTTTAAGATTTGAAACATTGATTTATATCAATGGAAAAGTAATTTTGTGGATTATATTTGAAAAAGAATTTCTTGAGTAAAGAAACGTGGAAAAAGATTTTCTTGAGTAAGAAAATGTGAAAAATGAAGTACAAAGTCATAATATTTTGAGAAAGGATGAAATGGAATTTTTGAAGGTTAAGAAATATTTTTTGTAATAGAATTATGGTGAAAAATGATTTACGTATCTTAAAAATGATTTAGAATATAGTAAAATATTCCTATGCGATTTAAAATATGTTAAAATATTTCTACGTGATTTGAATTACGTTTAAATATTTTACGTGAGTTTAAATATTTGACGTACTGTTGAAAAATCACTATGTGATTTAAAAGTAATAGAATATTTTTACGGTATTGTGAAAATATAACAGAAACATTTCAGAATTTTGAAAACGTAACAGAAGTGTTACGATATTTTGAAAACGTAACAGAAACATTTTGGAATTGTGAAAACATAATGAAAATGTTGCGCAATCTTGTGAAAATACGGCGAAAGTGTTTTATAACTATGAAAACATGATAACATGATTTTGTGTTAAAAATACAGTATAATTACTGTTTAACCAGTGTATGGACACTGTATGAGATAGTGACGTGTTTTGCCTATGATTGGTATTTGGTGCATTTTTTATGCATTGGAAAGAGATGCCTGTATTTGGATTTGGTGCATTATACATGCATTGAAAAGATTTGGCCCGTTGGGGTTGGACTTGCACTGATATACTCGTGCATTGTACAAATGAAATTGAAAAGATTTGGCCCATTGGGGTTGGACTTGCACTAATAAATTCGTGCATTGTATAAAAGATAGCTAATAGCTATTATGGCCCTTATAGTTGAAGAGGGAATGAGAATTGATAGTGAGGTCTATGATGGATCTTGGGGGCGTCGAGGCGCGATTCGTCGACCGATGGACGGTACCGGCGAGTACCACTGTGCCACTTGGCGATGCAGTCCGTTGCAACGCATTGACGATACCCGACAAGAAAACGATTCTTTTCAACGACTGGGAGATTGTCTTTGGGCTAAGGCTGACAATTAACCAGAGCATTCTTCTCGAAATTGTGAAAAACCTCCATGGAGTCGTTTTTGATAAACTGAGTCTTTGTACATATGCATAAATCTGAGCATTTATATCTGTGTGATATATTAATTGAGGAATATTGGTTATTGGCTATGACAATTGTTTTGAGTACTTGGATGATGATTGAATTGATAAATGATTAGATGATAATAGTTGATTAATGCTGATAGCATGATTATGGTATGATCTATCTGTATGATATTGCTTGTTTGTGTTATCTCTCGTGTTGCCATGTTGGTATTGGTGTAGGTGATCTCACCTCTTTATTATATTATTTTGTCGTGTGTCTCAGTCTCTGTTAAAATCAAATAATAGAAGGATCGAGTTGTCTTAGACATAACTAGGCGATGGATACTCTGAGATTGGTGACAACAATAAGGAGTGGACATTCAGGACTCGAAGGTGTGCAGTGTTGACAAAGGAACAGATGTCTGATGCATCAAGATGGACAGAAAAAAGGAATAAGTATATTAAAGTTTTCCGTTAGTGTTGTACCGTGCTATTAAGTAGGACCCGTCATGGGTTTGCTACTATAAAAAAAAAAATAAGTCTGTTAATTTTATATTTCTCTTTAAATTGTGATATTAATTGGTGTCAATATTACATAATGAATAGTTGAAATAGATTTTCAATTTTACCTAATATTTTTAGTAAATTTACATTTCAGTAAAGAAGAAATTTTGAAACCCATCTTTTATAACTCAAACTTTGTGCGAACTTATTTTCAGATTATGAGTCAGAAGTCATAAATGTGATGCCCTAGCTAGGGTGTTACATTAGTTGGTATCAGAGCTAGGGTGTTACATATTTCCACTATTAGTATATACCAAAAAAAATAAAAAGGAGAGTTTCCCCCACTGTTAGTATGTACAAAAAAATAAAAGGGAGAATTACCCCCACTGAGTTAGTATATACAGAAAATAAAAGGGAGAGTTTTCTCCACTGTTAGTATGTACAAAAAAAAAATATTCCCCCACTAGTTAGTTTTTTTTTAAAAATTATTTATTATTATTATTATTTTTTATTATTTTATTATTATTATTATTATTATTTTTATTTTTTATTTTTTATTTTTTTTTTTTGGTTTTGGTGGTCACGAGTGTGACCACCTTTTTTCAATTTTCAAAGGGGGACAATCTTGTCCCCCATTATTAATTTTTTTTATTGTGGTACCTTTATTTTTTTTTTTCATTTTTTTATATATAAACTTTTTTTTACTTTTTTACTATTCATACTATTCACACATCTTTTTTTATTTTATTATTATTTTTATATTATTATTATATAAACTTTTTTTTTACTTTTTTACTATTTATAGTATTCACATATTATTTACCCTATTCATACTATTCACCCAATTTTTTTTACTATTCATACTATTCATATTACTATTCACACACTATTTACTTTTTACTACGTACAAAAATATTTACATCAGAAATTTATTCTTCAAAACAAGTCCCCGGCAACAGCGCCAAAAACTTGATGCACACTTTTTAATTGTCGCATTTGCAAATCCAAATACAGGTTGTCCCAAGTAATAAATTTCTCAGTGAGTCTGAGGTCGATCCACAGGGAATTGTTGAAGATTAAGGTGAAGTAAATATTTTGTTACTATAGTAAAAATTATTTACTTAGATAAAAAGATCCACTCTTATTAAATAAAGTAAAAGTAAGATTAATTCCTTTTATAACTTAATTAGAATCCTCGCAACATGGAGGTTCCAATCGAAAAATACAACGTTAAAAGTCCATTAAAATAATATACGTAGTTATACTATGATTCATTTAATTATTACTACCACTTGTAAATGGGTTAAAGCATTCACTGTGTCAAAATCTTGTCTATAATAAATCAAGAACTCCCCTTTACAAGGATGGAGTATTCCTGTCTGTCACCCGAGATTTTAAATTATCAAAATCAAAATATAATACGTATAATAATTACTAAAAAGATAAATCATTAAAGTACAAGAGAGGAATAAATCTAACCTTATTTTATTACCAAGAGTTTCACACTTTGACTCAAGTAGACTGGAACTTATTTAGACATAAACTAAAAGAAAGAAAAAGAGAAAAAGAGAGAGAAAGGAAATTGGAGGGAGGAGGAAATTCCTCATAATTTCCCCTCCCCCAAATGTGCATCTCCTGAATGTGCAATTGCCTATTTATAGGCAAATTCATGTTACTGTGCAATGCACAGTAACATGAATAGTAAAACTTAATTGTTAAGTTTTCCTACGTAATCAATGACGTTTTATTTTTTTTCTTTTTTTAAATAATAATTGAGCAAATGCACAGCCGTGCATCCAGTCATTTTTTCATTTTTGAGAGAAGTGATCTTTATGAAAGTTGTAGGCCTAGATATTTGCTTTAAAATGGCTTTGGTTTGAGTCCAAAATCATGCCTAGAACTCAAGATATGGTCCAATTACTGTACACTATTTAGGCCCAATTTCAGCTCCTCTATTCTGACTTCAAAGCCCAATATCACCTATTAGACCTTAGAATTTGGACAAGTGTTCAACATGAAAGTTGTAGGGAATAGTCTTAGCTTTCCTACAAGACCAAAATTACATCAATTAGATATTTGCAACTCAAGTTATAGCTAGTTTACTAAACATTGCCAAAGAGATAATTACAGCTAATTTATGCAATAATTTATTTAATGATCCAATAAGGTCCAATATCATAAAATGTGTCAAAACCAACTTAATTAAGATTAATTGAATCTTAAGAAGCCTAGTGAGAGGATTATAAAATGTATAAAATACAGTGTTATCATCTAGTGTAACATCCTCTTTTTAGCATGATAGATTTGTATATAGTCATAAAGGTACCATAATACTTGTTTAACATGTCTACTAAATTTTGTGACGTTTTGAGTTAATTTAGGTACTTTGCCGCAACACAAAATGTGCAAAATGACTATTTTAATTCAAAAAAATAGCATAAATGCTTAATCAAAGGAAATAAATATGAACAAATTATTTAAGGACACTGTAGGAGTGTTTTAATGCAAAATTGACTACCAACAAATATGAAAAAAAATATGTGGAAGAGGATGTAGTTAAAATTTGAGGATAAAGTCAATTTGGTATTTTTAAGGACACTATAGGAGTCTTTAAATGCCAGATTGACTACCAGCAGATATGAAAAAAAATATGAAAATGGTAAAACAATATTTTTGATGAATCTTAGAAATTACTTTAAGCTTGTTGGAAGTTAGGAAACTTGATTTACTAAAATCAAAGTGTTCTTAATAGAAGCAAAGTTCAACAAATGACCAAATTGCCCTTAATGCTTATCTTTTAAAAAATGATATTTTATCTCACTTTCTCATCTCTCTCATGCATCCTGTAGCTGCAGAATAAGGGGAAAAATAGAGGAAGAAAAGAGGAGGAGCAACGCAAGGTTGGAGCTCATTTTCTTCAAGCTTGAGGTAGGGGAACTTTACTCTACATTTCCATCTTTTATTTCTTTCCTCTTGCTGTTTTTGTTTCAGCATGAAGAGAAATAAGGGTTTGAGATTTAAATGTGACTTTATGCTTGATTTTCATTCTTTTGTACTTGTTGATGGTTGTACTTAGTTTATTGATTCATGGTGTTGAATTGGAAGTCATTGACTCTCCATGGAACCTTGAGTAGAAAAAATGTGTATGAGAGGTAATTTGTGATTCCTATGCTTACTTCTTGTTGCTAAGAAGAAGTTGGGTTGTTCTTGGCTAGTATGATGCATAGTGGGTGTTTTTATTTAAAGGGATGTCCATGAACTCCATTGTATGAATGATTGAAAAATGAGCAATTTGGGTTATGGTTTGATCTTTGATTTATGTTTTGGAAGGATTGTGATTAAATATGATATAAATACTATGTTTAGAGGCCATGATTGTGGATGAAAATCATTTAGAATTGGAGTTTGGAAAGTTGGAAACCTAAAAATGCGAGTTAGATACTTTTAGTTTGCTATCAAGAATGAACAGCCTGGATGTTTAATTGCATAACTTAAGCTATAGAGATCAGAATGATCTAATTCTTGTTGAATTTGAAAGCTAAGACATAAGGCTTCATGTAGTAAAAATTTTAAAATTTTAGAACAACCCAATTTGTCCCAGTTTTGATCTGAACCTGAGACAAATTCTGCAGAAAAAGTAATCAGGCACCTGTTAATTCAGATTGTATAATTTCCTACTCCGATGTCGTATTTATATGATACCAATGACATTTGAAAGCTAATATGTAAGGATATTGAACTGTAAAATTTTTGCACTCTTTTTTTGTTTTCAGTTTCATTTTAAAGTTAGGTCATTTTCAGGTAAAATAGAGAATGCCCTATTTTAGCTTCTGCATAATGTGGTATAACTTTGGCTACACTTAACCAAATGAAATGAGGTTTGTGGCATTTGAAAGATATGAGGGGAGGCTATTTGATTATAAAATTTTAGAATTTTTGAAGTTAAGATGCACATTTGGTGCATTCATGAAAATCAGCCTATTTAGGTAAAAGTTGAGGCATTTTTGTGATGGTTTGAACCCTAAAAACTTTAGTAGCTTCTTTAATAGTTAAAGTTGAGTTATGAAAGTGTAGTAGAAATGTGTTTGCTCCTTTAGGGGTTAAACTTGAACTAAATGCTCATTTATGGAGTATTGAAATAAAATGAATGCATGACATTTGATGTATGAATATGATGTATTAAATTATGCAAGAGGTGAATAATTGTATGAACTTTGTATTGAATGAATGATATAAGTGAATGATGTTATATGGTATTGAATTTTCAAGATGAAATGTTGCCCATCGATAGCTAAAGTTTAATATGCCTAAGCATGAAATTGGTGACTTAATTGGTGAAGTGAGGTAGGGGTTCTTATCTCTAATTTATTCTTTTTCCTCCATTAAAATTGAATTTAAAATGATGGCTTTACAACCCCAAACAGACCATGGTTTGATCATGATAAGTAAGGGTTTCACTTGATGTTTTTGTGCTTTGTTTCCTATTGTTAGGTTCTTTTTCCTCTTGTGGAAATCCTTGAAAGAAACTTGGTATTTTGATTATGTCTTTGTGTAGTATGGGTCACAGTCAACACATAAGGAAAAAGTAAATCTTGTTGACTTATGATTTTGCTTATTAATTTTAGTTGATGAAGGTTGGAAAATAAGTTTAAGATGTGATTTCACTATGTTTCTTGGGTGGAACTCTTATGGCAACTTGCTGCCCCTTTTTAATAGTAGCATTGGTGTTATTTGTATGTATGAATTTGTGACTTAAATAATGTTTGAAATGGAGGCAGAATATTGCCTTGTTTTACCCAAGATTTTAGGTGCAATTATGCTTGAAATGTGATTGTTACACATGGTAGAATGATGTCTTGTATTTGCCATGATTTAAATGCAATTTTTGTCATTTATTGATACTGAATATGGATTGAAAATATTAAGGTTGAGTTACCTATAGTTTACAATTTTGCTTGTTGATTAAATTAGGAGATTGATTGAATAATGAAACTATGATGATGGTCATGAAGAAAGTACTTTGACCATGATTATGTAAAGACTTATTGTGCCATTTTTATTGACTTTGAATTGAATTGTTTTGTGTCATGTTGATCAGGGCCAAGCTTGGACTTTGAAAAGATTTCATTGCTTTAATTACTCTCTTTATTTTATTGATTCTTGTGAGAATCATTGTATGTAACTTGATAATCACATATTGATACATTAATAAACTCTCATTTTTAGTCATTTATACTATTCATATACTTAATTGATTGAGCTTGGTTATGTTTTGTAATTAAACCCTCTGTAATCTTTAATCATTATGAAATAATCTTTCTTCTTCTCTTTTCTTTTGCAGGAGCAAAAAAAAAAAATTGGCTTGCTGTTTCTCTGATTTTTACTTTATGTTCTACTAATATCTCAATCTTGACTCTTCTCTTCTTCCTCCTTTGCTGGCTCTGGTGGGGCTCTACCTCTATCCGATTTTTATATTTTAAATTTATTTTTTACACTTTATCTTTTGTATTTTACTTTCTCGCACTTTATTTTTGTAATTTAATTTTTGTATTTTATTTTTTTATTTTACTTTCTGTATTTTATTTCTAACTTTCTAACTTTCTAACTTACTAACCTTTTGGTGGGGCTCTACCTCTATTCGGTTTTCATATTTTAAATTTACTTTCTGCACTTTATTTTCTCGTATTTTACTTTCTCGTACTTTATTTTTTGTAATTTATTTTTTGTATTGTATTTTTTGTATTTTACTTTCTATATTTTATTTCTAACTTACTAACCTTTTAATTTTCTTGCTTACTAACTATCTAACTCTCTTACTAACTTTTTAACTTTCTAACTTTTTAATTTACTTGCTTCTAACATTTTAATTTATTTGCTTCTAACATTTTAATTTACTTGTTTCTAACCTTTTAATTTATCAACTTACTAACTTTTTAATTTATCATCTTATTAACTTATTTGGTGGCTAGTTTATACCACACTTTTA
Source organism: Ormosia semicastrata (assembly GCA_029884595.1). NCBI lineage: Eukaryota > Viridiplantae > Streptophyta > Magnoliopsida > Fabales > Fabaceae > Ormosia > Ormosia semicastrata. The sequence goes on along the minus strand of JAQQTO010000053.1, from coordinate 45,532,775 downwards.
TTAATATTTATTTGGTGATTGATTTATATCACACCTTTGTTAATAAATATTTAATGGCAGGTTTACCGCCTACTTATTAATATTTTTTTTTACCATAGTAGGTTTGCTGCCTACTTGTTAATATTTTTTTTATGGAAGGTTGAGCTCTATATAAATTTTTATTTTATGCTTCCTATTTTTTCTTCGCTTTTGCCATATGTAGTTAAATTCGTATGTTTCTAGGGTAAAGATGTAACTTGATTCAATCAATATGTATTAAGATAGGAATTTTAATTAATTTCTTTTTTATTTAATTTGAGTGCTTATTATGATTCTTAATGCTTTTATGAATTGGCCACTCATAAATTAATCTAACTAGGTGTATGTAGAATCAGAATGTTTGTATATAACTTAGATCATAAATAATAAGTGTTATGATTTATAATCATCTAGGAATAGAGGTTATAGGTTGTGTGGGATAATTGTGGTATTTTTCATAAGAATCCATAGAGTAAAGGTCATACCTTTAAGAGTTAGGGTTTTGACTAAGGAATTGAATTTTAATTAATTAAGGGATTTTTCCCATCAATTGAATGATTAGAAATTAATTAGAAAGATGGTCCCAAAGCTATTCTATTGTCTATGATAGATCTTTGAATCAAGTGAAATCAGATCCCTAGTGTTTTAATTTCATATGCTTACATCCTTAATGTGTTTTGCATTCATGTGCTTTGTTCTCTCTTTTCCCTCTTAATTTTGTGCGTCTTAGTGTTTTTTCCCTCTTAATCAACTACTCTATTTCTTTGATTATTCGGTGCACTTGTCGATTTTCACAACAAGTTTTTGCAAACTTAGGTTGATACGGTAGATTTTGTTGCTTCAAGAATTTAATATCACAATAAAAAATAAGAAAGAAGTCAAAAATGTTGTTGCAGATCATTTGTCCATACTTACAATAGACTCACCTTTTGATATCACACCTATCAATGATTCTTTTCCCGATGAATTTTTATTTTTTGTCACTTCCAAGTCTTGGTTTGCTAATATAATCAATTTTCTTGCAATATGAAAGATCTCGCCTCAATTATCTTGATCAAATCATTTGGAGATGTGTGCCCAACAGTGAGGTACAAAATGTCATTAAATTTTATCACTCAGAAGCATGTGGAGGTTACTTTTCTTCAAAGAAAACAGCTGTGAAAATCTTGCAGTGTAAATTTTATTGGCTCGCTTTATTTAAAAATAGCTATACATTTTGAAAAAAGTTATGAAAACTGTCAAAAATAGGGCTCCATTTCTAAGCAAAACAGGATGCCTCTGAACCTTATCATTGTCATTGAATTTTTTTTATTGTTTAGAAATGATACATATGAAAACACAAAGATTTATAAAGTTAGAGCAAAAGCTTTTCATGACAAATCAATTTTAAGAAAAACTTTTGAAATTGGTCAAAAAATTCTGCTTTATAATTCTCGTCTTCACCTATTCATTGGAAAATTGAGATTTAGGTGGTGTGGCCCTTTTATTGTCAAACATGTGTATCCTCATGGGGCCATAGACATTGAGAACCCTAGGAATGATAGTGTATTTAAGGTCAATGGACAAAGACTCAAACCATTTCTGGAAAAACCAAGTTCTTGAGTTCTTTGAGCCCCCGATTAAGTGGTGGATAACGGTACTTCGTGGCTCTCAAGTCGATTTGTTCTTCAGTTTCCTATAATAATTGATTCCTTCTCCTTTAAAATGAATGTCATTCTCTCAAATCTTAGTAAGCATTTTCCTTCTCTTCCTCAAAATGCTCTAACAAAAATCTACAAAGTTAGGTGTGAAAGACTGAGACTGTTAATATACAAGGGCATCCCAGAAGATATACGCTGGATAATCGAAGCAAAGGTTCATTTAGCTGGTGAATCTTCAGATTCATTTGTCCCATACATGTGAGTCTCGGTAAAAGTTCTTATTCTAAAAAAAAAGAGTGAAAAGAATGCAAGTTTGTCACAAGTGTGCGCGATGGAATTGTAACACGCGATGTCGTTCTTTGGGAATGCTTTCTGCAAATCGAGAAGATAAAATATTCTTCATTAAGAATGGACTGAGTAAGAAGTCATTAGATAATATCTTATTGACTCTTGAGACACATTCTTATGGAGTTATGTATCGTGAACTTCTTAGTTTGTGGAATCTCTTCAGAGACGAGCAAAATCGTTACAATCTTGGGAATCTGACTCAAAAAGACCCTGTTTGCCAATTTATAAGAAAATTGAATGGGAAGCTTATCCTTGACTCATAGAAGGATTTAAACCATTACTGGACATAAAACCAGAGGAAGATATGAGCCACAATCAAAACAACATGTATATATTATCTTGTACATCTTCAAAAAGAAAAAAAGAAAAAATAAAGAAAAAATAAAGAAAAAAAAAAAAAGGCGAAACTTCGGTTGTACTTAGTCTTTAATTAGATTAGGAGCTCTAGGTAAATGCTCGTCCCATCATTAACTCAGGTGGACCTTCGCACGCTAGTCCGTAAATAAGGTTCATGTGTCATACTCTGTAGAGAGTCACGCAAGCATTCCCAAGTTTTAACCATAGGCTCTACTTGCTGATGGACAGATAGAAGCGTCTCGTGTTTACATTCTCGCGTGATAATGCCTCTAAGCTCAATTCCTAGTATTGATTTATTGGGTTCCTGAGCGTAGCTCCACTGGTTGTGGTCATTGGTCATCGTATTCAAATTTTCTTCCTTTAATTAGTGGGACGATGCATAGGCTGGGATATCCCACAAGCGGGAGGAGTGCCTTAAGTCTAAAATTACTTAAGGGAATTCGATGTCACTTTCAAGGGGCAGTAAGATTGTGAAGGCTACTGCACTCATGACACACAGTATAAAGATACGCCATAAAACCTATACATAAAGGTATGTTATCATTTGTTATTATAATTTTATCTTTGTATAATTTTGTTATATTTTGGTTTTGGACAGATGATCCTTTGGGCGGGGTCCTTCAGGGGTTTCTAAACTTCTTTACCCTGATGGTTTTCTTAAAGTCTAAAAAAATAAAATAAAATAATAAAAAAATTCTTAAATTCAAACTTTTCTGACAATAGCTAACCTACTCATACAGGAGCTATTATTACTTTTTCTTTTCTCTTTCTTATTTAAATACTCCATTTTCTTCACTTTCCTACAACTCATAATCATTCAAAGAGAATGTGAGTGTAGAAATGGAGGGAGCTTCTTCTTCATTTCATAGATTTACCAGTATCTGTATATTTTATGGGACAAGTTATGGGAAGAGTTTAGAATTTGTAAACACAACAAAGTACTATTGATAGAACACTTGCTGCGAGAAACATTCGTGTAGTATATGGGGGAGGTAGCATTAGGTTAATGGAGGCTATATCACTTTCTACACATATAAGAGGTGGTCAAGTTTTAGGTGTCATTCCTAAACCTTTAACTTGAAAGAACATCACTGGAAAGACAATTGGGCTGGAACTTCAAGTATCATCTATTCATGGACGAATGAAGGTAATGCTTGAAAACTCTGATGCATTCATTGCCTTACTAGGTGGTTTTGGTACTTTGGAAGAAGTTTTTCAAATTATCTCTTGAGCCCAATTGAACATCTACCATAAACCCATAGGTTTGTTGAATGTTAATAATTTCTTTGATAATTTGTTATCTTTTGTTAACTATGCTGTGGAACAGAAATTTATCACACCTTCAACAAGACGACTCCTTATCTCTGCTTCCACTGTTGATGAGTTGATTGATAAATTAGAAGCTTTTGTTTATGAACCTGATCCAATAACAGCTCAAATAGATTAGTCAGAAGGAAGCGGTGAGGGAAGCAGTATGAAAAGCAAACCAGATCAGACACTCTAACTATTTAAATAATTATAAGCTTTGATTTTATTTATTGTACTTTATTTCTATTTAAATTTGTATCAGGTTTCTCTTTTCAGTAATTGCAACAAGAAGTACTATCTTCTATCCTTTACTTATCTATGTTTTTACATTAAGGATAATGTTATGATCTGGTTGGGGGAAATGATAGTTGTGTAAAAAAAAATCTAAAAAAAACCAAAAAAAAATCTATAAAAAAATCAAAAAAATTAGGAAGTGTGTTTATTAATATGTTTGTTTGTTTATATGCTTGTCAGCAACTTACTAACAGCAAAACTAATTAAGGATGACAGAGTAAGGAGTAAATTATGCCCTTGAGGTAAATTTACTCTTGAGACGCATCAAAATTGGTGGCAACATAAGGAGTAATTAGGTAGATAACTAGTTATGTGGAAGTAGTAATTTAAATTCAGGGAACATATCATGATTGAGTAAATTGTCTTCTTTCTTAAAAATCATATGCTTGGTTATGGATGTTGAAATTGGTGGACTGAGAATGATAGAATTATGCCTTGTGAGATTTTGAGCCTATTGATGAATGGATTGAACATTTGTACTATTCTCTTCTTTCTTGTGTGAATTTCACTCATAGAATTGTTACTTTAGAACTTGCTTTGATTCTTTTTGAAACTACATTTTCACATGCATACATAAACATGATTGAGGCATTTTTCTTGAAATAGCTAGTTTAACCAAATAGCCAAGAATGACTGGCACACAAATAGGCAGCCTTGCTCAGCAGTATATTGTCTCAATATGATATCAAACACTCTTATGGTTTATTGGAAATTTTCAGATTCCTGCCAACGTAAGGCATTGGAAATGGCCTATTTCCCATTGCTTAACTCCTTTGAGTTTATTTGACCATTTTTTGTTTCGAACTCATTATGTGCCTTAAATGAAAAACCATGCTCTTACTCGGCCTTAGGGAATAAGAGAACATTAACTTTGTCATTGGATGAGTTCTTGAACAAGTGTGGGTGTGTGTATGCAGAATGATTGAAAAAAAGTTGTTTAAATGTATATATTATGTTCATCTTGTAAAAAAAAATAAAAAAACAAAAAAAAATAATAAGTGTAAAGAAAGGCCAACAAGGCAATAAAGGAAAGGAAAAGAATATGTAAAAGGAATTTGTAATAGGTGGAGTTGGGATAAACTTTCATGCTTGTTAATTGAACTCAGCTCTCACACTCTTTTATTCTCTTTGGTATTTAACTTGTCATATTCATATTACCTTCTCCTTTACCTTGACCCCATTACAACCTTGAATAAAGTCCTCATGATTTGTGTATGCATGTGTTTTGAGTAATGGAGAAGTAGCAGATAAGCAAGCTTATGGTAGTGCAATTTGCATGAGTTGAATTGAGTGAAATACCTACCTTTTAAACACTTGAAGGATTGAGAGTGAATTTTGTGAGGATTTATCATTCTTGACTCATGCTTTTTAATTGAAATTTCCTTACTTGTTGGTTTGAGATGTGAATGAACATTACCTCATAAATGTTTTGATCCATTGAATGATTGGTTGCTCTTCATTCTTAAATATTATCAGAAATTAAGTTTTTTATGTAACACCCACTGTAAAGTATCACATTTATGTTATTTAATTATCAAATTACCCCTTCATTATAGAATGTGCTTTGAAATGTAAATACAAGTTGTAAAATTTCTTAATATCAATAAGATAAGCTTAGCAAAAAATATTACATCATCACAAATAATTTACATCATATATATACAAGTCTTAGTACTGTCATACTTAAATATTTACAGACTAGGTTCTCAAAGTATTTGAACATTATTTAAAACTAACATACTGCCCAAGTATTAATAAACAGCAGAACCCTCAGACGGGTCCTTCTCAGATTCCTCAGCAAGTAGGAATCCGACTTGACGCGAAGTCCTACGGATAGATGTCCGCGTAGATGACACGATACAAATCTCACTAGGAGTACGGTAGTAAGCTCCCCACTACTTCCTAATGGACAACAAAAACTCTAAGTGTACATAAACATTTACACTGAAATAAGGGTTCCCTTGATAAAAGCTACTTAGGGTAATCTTCAAGTCTCCTATATAGAAAAAGCACGCTCTATCTAGGTCAACATGCCATGCTTCCGATCCTCCATGAAATTTCAACCTCATATATCTTAGGAAACTAGGCATCGCCATCTTCTTAGAATTCAGCTTCCTCCACAAGAATCTGCTCCTCTTCACCTTCTTGTTCAATTTCTTGCTCAACGTCTTTATAAATATAAATACAACACAAATAGGCATACAAAGAAGTGAGATCACCTACGCCAATACCAATATGGTAGCATGGATATAAACACATACAATATATCATACAGATACATCATACCATAATTACAATTATGTCATCAACATTATTTATCATCACAATAGATGTAATAAATAATATTTATGATCATGCCCTCAATAATATCCAAATATTCAACAATTCAATTATCATAAATAATAATTACGATAATGCCCTCAATGTTTTTCAAATAGTCAATAGTTCAAATATCACACTGATATCAATACTCAATAATTATGCATGTGCATATAGACTCAATTTCTTACTCTATGGAGCTAAAACTCAGGTTAGAGAAAGTGATCGAAAAGATTTATCTGTACCAATATGCCTCAAACCACGTGCTATAATTCTTATTTGTATTTGCACATCTAGCATATACACCACAGTCTTTATCAGATCTTGATTAAAAATAGTGTCTCGGCCAGGATCATCAGTATGTTGCATCGGTCTAACCCACGGTACAGAAGAGCTACTAACTGCCCTTTGTAGGCAACCTGCACCTCGATGCCCCCCAAGGTCAACAAGTAACTTACACTACGCATATCGCACCCACTCAAGAGGTGTATTCTCTCCTAAGCAATTAGCTTTATCCAGTCTATCGGACCTTTCCAATGCATGTACAATGCACCATTCTCAGTTCAAATTCATCATCTCATATTCAAGGTCCACACATTGGCCCAATAGTATCTTTACTGTATTTTCATCGCATAATCATATTTTCATATTTTCTCAATCGCGTAACATTTTTGTCACATTTTCAAATCACATATTGATTTTTCAAAGTTCCAAAAATTCTATTTCAACTTTTCTCAAAATAATATGACTTCTCACCTCTTTTTCTCAAGAAATCCTTTTCGTAATATATCCCACAAGTTTACCACTTTATTGAATTAAATCAATATTTCTAACTTAAAATTTCCTAACGCACTCCCAAAACCCAAAGGATGAGTTATACGTTAGAAAATCTCAAGCCACCAATGTTTTCTCTATAATTCTCAAAACAAAAATCAATCCTCTTTAAAATAAATTGAGGTTCAAACACTTTCAACCTCTCTTTTCCATTCATATACAAAAATTCCATTTTTCAAGTGACAAAACACTTTATTTCCATTTCTTTAATCCTTGTACTTAATCAATTATATTTCTACTTTGAAATCACTTTATCTCACAATACCAAGGCAATACAAGCCTTCAAAAACCGTGGTACATGGCCATTGAAACCATCATATATTTTTCCTTCTAAATCAACTAAGTTCCATTCATGTTTTTACACAAACAAAATCATTAAACTTCCTCCAAAAACTGTGAACACTTGGTCTTTGAAACCAATTCATCTTTTCTTTTTCCTTTCCTTTCTAATCATTCAATTTTACCATTCATGGAAATTTTAGTTTGGAAACACCTATTTTGAGGTGTTGAGGCCAAAATCCTCATGGTCATTGGAACCAAAAATTTATTTTTCTTTCATCATCAAATCATGGCATACATATACATATTCATCATATCATATAATCAAGCATACCTTAAAGCAATAAAAATCACCTAAAGCATGCAAACACAAATAAATAATTTAAAGCACATAAACACCCATAAATAATTATACAACCAAGGATATGAATCCTCACATGGATTCATCATCCATCAAATACAAGACTCATCTCTCACCACCATACTTGGTTGGTGAGATGGATCTCCCTTTTACCTCTTGAAATACCTCCCAAGCTCCTTGGTTTGCTCCTTGAGTAAGTGATTCACCACCAAAAGCGTCTTAAACACAAAATAAAACACAATTTATTAACATATTAAGCTTCAACAAGGAGAACCATGGATCAAACATGACTTAGAACATGAAAATAAGACAAGTAGTGAAGTTTCCTTACACTTCACCTCAAAAACTTAGAACTTGATATTGAAGAAAGTCCTTAAAGGTGAAAGATTTAGAGCTTGGACTTAACTACAAAGGTTCTTGGATTGATGTAAGGATACAAGATGTGTGGTTGTTTAAAATTATAGAGTGATGGAAGGTGATTTGGGTGCTTTGGCCGAAACTAGCTTGAAGAGAAAGGAGAGAAATTTTTTTGTAAAAGCTTTAGGTTTTTGGAGAAGACAAAGATGAATAATGAAGTGGTCTTGAAATTTCCTATGGCCTTAAACCATCAAAAATCGAAGCCCCCCTTTTGTACACTCAATGATGCGAATGCTTATGTCTTGAAGCATATCAAATGGGTTTTTGATGATAACAAAGCCAAAGACGAAGATCAAGATCAAAATAGAATACCAAGATCAAAAGAGGTATATTAGATATAGGTCTTAGAATATCAATGTAAAATGCCCTTTAAGTATCTCAATGATTCTCAAATGGTTTTCCAAATATTATTTCTAAAATAAGTGTGAAAATTCAAAGTTACACATGTTTTTCAAAGAAACATTATTTTCAATCTTAGATTTAACACTCATGAAAGGTTTTATGTTTAATCAAATGTTTTGAGGTGTTAGAAATGACTTACAAGCTTAATTGGACTTGAAAAATGTGTTCAAAGGCCAAGGTAATCGATTACATGTGTTTTGTAATCGATTACAAGCTAAACAGAGAGCTAGTAATCGATTACATGGTTCATGTAATCGATTACACGCAAGTCAGAGGACGTGTAATTGATTACACCAATAATGTAATCGATTACAATGAGCCCGGAAAGGCAAGAACACGTTCAAAGAGTTATGTAATCGATTACATAGATATTGTAATCGATTACACAATAAGACAAAAGCCATGTAATCAATTACATGGATATTGTAATCGATTACAAGCAAGTCAGAAGCCATGTAATCGATTACACTAATAATGTAATCGATTACACAGAGCCCAGAAAGCCAAGAACACGTTGGAACAATAATGTAATCGATTACATTTATTGTGTAATCGATTACACACAATCTGACAGAGTCCAACAGCTATTTTAACTGCATTAAATGCTTAGCTTTTTCACCCCCAACGGCTCTTTCCTTCATATAACTTATAAATATTTGCCTTGGGTCTTCATTAAGGGTTGAACTTTAATTTAGAACATCAATCTAATACTCATATACGAGAATCAATCCTGAAAACATTTTTGTCCTGTTTTTTGTGAGAAAACTTGAGATATTCAAAAGGGGCATTGTTAGAGCTTCAATTTGTATTAATCTACTCTTTGAGAGAGTTTCTATCATTCAAACACTTTGCTTATTGTGTAAAGAGGGTGAGGTATCCCTCTAGTGAAAAAGGGTGAGGTATCCCTTGTTGAGAAGAATGTGAGGTATCCTTCAAAGGTGTAAAGAGGGTGGGGTATCCCTCAAAGGTTGTATAGGGTGAGGCATCCCTGTTTTGAGGCTCAAAGCACAAGGGTGAGGTATCCCAAGGTATTATTGAGTGCTCCAATCTGTAAAGGTTTTCAAGCACCCGTTCAAGCTTGAAGTTTAGTGAAAAATCTCGAGTGGTTCGCTTGAGGACTGGACGTAGGTCACAAGGGGTGGCTGAACCAGGATAAATCCTTATGTTTGATTCTCTCAACCCTATCTCTTTACATTTATGCATTTATTTTATATGCTTGCTTGAATGTTATTCATCTTGGCTTGTTTAATTTGTGAGTGAAATATTCAATCTCATTTATTTATTCACTTCAATTATCCAATAGCTTCAACGAAAATTGATAAACAAACGTTTTACGAAAGATTTATGAAAATATTTCATAAACTCAATTCACTCCCTTCTTGAGTTTGAGGCCACTTGGCTAACAAGTGGTATCAGAGCTAGGCTCTTGTGTAAAAGGCTTAGTAGCTTCACGAGAAAGTGATGACATCCTCAAATGATTTTATGGAAAGTTCTTCAATCTATAGACCTCCCTTTTTCAATGGGGATGGATATGCTTATTGGAAAGAAAGAATGAAAATTTTTTATTGAAGCTATTGACTTAGATGTGTGGGATGCTATTGAAAATGGTCCTTTTGTCCCCACACAAGTTGTAAATGGTGTAAGAATTAATACACCAAGAAGTGAATGGATGGATGAAGATAAAAAGAAGGTTCAATATAATTTGAGAGCCAAAAATATTATTACCACATCTTTGGGGCATGATGAATTCTTTAGAATTTCAAATTGTAAATCTGCTCAAGAAATATGGGATGTTTTAGAAGTAAACCATGAGGGTACTAGTGAAGTGAAAAGATCAAGAATTAATACTCTCTCTCATGAATATGAACTTTTTAGAATGAACCATATTGAAAGCATTCAAGAAATGTAAAAATGTTTTACACATATAGTTAATCATTTAGCTTCATTAGGAAAGACATTTTCTAATGAAGATCTTATTAATAAGGTTTTAAGATGCTTGAGCAGGGATTGGCAACCTAAGGTGACGACTATCTCAGAATCTAGAAATCTTGCTACAATGACTTTAGCCACACTTTTTAGCAAGCTCCAAGAACATGAATTGGAGTTGAATAGACTCAAACAAAATGAAGAAGTTGACAACAAAAAGAAGGGGATTGCTCTCAAGGCCACTTCCTCCATGATTAATGATGATGATGATGAAGATGATAGAGATGACTTGGAAATAGATGAAGAGAATCTTGCTCTACTAGTAAAGAAATTTGGAAGATTCTTCAAGAAGAGTGGAGCTCAAAGAAAACCTCCTTTTCCCCAAAAGAATGTCTATCACAAAGGGAAAGGAACCTCATCCACTCCTAAATGCTATGAATATGGAGAATTGGGTCACATGAAAATGGAGTGCCCAATTTATCAAAGTAAAATGGAAAAGTATCACAAGAGATCCTCAAGGGAGAAGAAAGAAAGAAGAGCCTACATAGCTTTGGATGATAATGACATAGATTCAACAGATAGCTCAGATAATTAGAAAGCCAATCTATATTTCATATCTAGAGGAGAAGAGGAAGATGAAAATGACATGGAGGTAACATCTTCAAATTCTGAATCAAACTCTTCCCCTTCCTATGATGAATTACAAGATGCATTTGAAGAATTGCATAAAGAATCTATAAGACTTGCAAAACTTGTCTCATCATCCAAGAAATCAATTTCCTCATTTGAAAAACAAATTTATGCTTTAAACAAAGATATTGAGGAATTGAAATTAGAAAATGAAACTCTTGGATTGATAGATGCAAATTCTTTATGCATGACATGTTTATCACTTGATAATGCATCTACACTCTTATCTTGCTCATCATGTAAAGCATTTGAAATTGAGATTGAGGATTTGAAAAATACTCTTTCAAAATTTACCTTTGGAAGAGATAATTTGAACATATTGCTTGGGTACCAAAGATGTGTTTTTCAAAAGGCTGGTTTAGGGTATAATCCCAATAAGCAACAAAAGTTTTTCAAGAATTTCTTTGTTTCATCAAGTACATCAAGTAGTCCCTTTATTAAATGCTTTCATTGTGGTAGGAAAGGGCATAGTGCATTAACTTGTAATGTAAGGAAGAATATCAATAATATGTTAGGAGCTAAAATGGTTTGGGTTCCCAAAGGCACTTTGTCAAAAACTAACACACAAGGACCCAAGAAAATTTGGGTACCAAAAGTCAAAAATTGAAGTATGCTGTAGGTGTGCTTGAAGGCCAAGAATTGACTTTGGATATATTGAAAAGTGGCTGCTCCTAGCACAAAACCAGAAAATACTTCAAGCTCTCTTCTTTGTCTCCAAGAAGCTTGAACTTGCATCCTTTGGTTAAGTGAAGACTTGCTCTATGCTTTACTAGTTTAATATCTTGAATATGCTAAATGAATGTGCTTTTTATGAAATGGCATATATAATATCAATATCTTTGAACTTGACATAATGGATCAATCATGCATCTAAGTCTGCTGCATAATATGCTTATTTGCTGCATAATATGCTTATTTGCTGCATAAATTGGTCACCTTGTTGCATAATGTCTTGTTGCATAACATTTTGCTGCATAATGTCACAATCTTCTTCATAATACATTAACTTGTTGCATAATATGCTTTCTTGATACATAATCTGATTGGAATATATGCTTAAATGATGTTTGAAATTGTTTTGGAATGATTTGGAACCTTTTTGATTATTTCAAGTTTAGTCCTTTATGATGCTTTCCTTATGCTTAATCTTTATCTAATCTCATATTGCTCTTGTATATGACTCTGATTTCTATTGGCATAAATGATAAATACTATCTAAGTTTCTCTTCATATGCATTTGCTATTGGTATCACATCTTGATGTGCTAAACGATTATACTCTGATATTGATCCTGCTGGGCTGAAATAATTATATCAACTCTGAATGCTTATGTCTTCTTTTTGATAATGTCAACGGGGGTGAGATTAGTGGAAAATATTGCATGTGTACGGGGGAGTTTTGCGCTTTCACATATTTTATCTCATGCATACATTACGGGGGAGAGTTGCACTTAAATATATGATAATCAAATAAATGAAAATATTTCTCCTTCTGTTGAATGCTTAGTTTGTCATCATCAAAAAGAGAGAGAATGTGAATGCTTAAGTCTTGAAGCATATCAAATGGGTTTTTGATGAAAACAAAGCCAAAGACGAAGATCAAGATCAAAAGAGAAGACCAAGATCAAAAGAGGTATATTAGATATAGGTCTTAGAATATCAATGTAAAATGCCCTTTAAGTATCTCAATGATTCTCAAATGGTTTTCCAAATATCATTTCCAAAATAAGTGTGAAAATTCAAAGCTACACATGTTTTTCAAAGAAACATTATTTTCAATCTTAGATTTAACACTCATGAAAGGTTTTATGCTTAATCAAATGTTTTAAGGTGTTAGAAATGGCTTACAAGCTTAATTGAACTTGAAAAATGTGTTCAAAGGCCAAGGTAATCGATTACACGTGTTTTGTAATCGATTACAAGCTAAACAAAGAGCTGGTAATCGATTACATGGTTCATGTAATCGATTACACGCAAGTCAAAGGACGTGTATTTGATTACACCAGTAATGTAATTGATTACAATGAGCCCAGAAAGGCAAGAACACGTTCAAAGAGTTATATAATCGATTACATAGATATTGTAATCGATTATACAGTAAGACAGAAGCCATGTAATCGATTACATGGATATTGTAATTGATTACAAGCAAGTCAGAAGCCATGTAATCGATTACACCAATAATGTAATCGATTACACAGAGCCTAGAAAGCCAAGAACACGTTGGAATAACAATGTAATCGATTACACGTAATCTGACAGAGTCCAACGGCTATTTTAACTGCATTAAATGCTTGGCTTTTTCACCCCCAACGACTCTTTCCTTCATATAACTTATAAATACTTGCCTTGGGTCTTCATTAAGGGTTGAACTTCAATTTAGAACATCAATCTAACACTCATATACGAGAATTAATCCTGAAAACGTTTTTGCCCTGTTTTTTGTGAGAAAACTTGAGATATTCAAAAGGGGCATTATTAGAACTTCAATTTGTATTAATCTACTCTTTGAGAGAGTTTTTATCATTCAAACACTTTACTTATTGTGTAAAGAGGGTGAGGTATCCCTTTAGTGAAAAAGGGTGAGGTATCCCTTGTTGAGAAGAAGGTGAGGTATCCTTCAAAGGTGTAAAGAGGGTAGAGTATCCCTCAAAGGTTGTATAGGGTGAGGCATCCCTGTTTTGAGGCTCAAAGCACAAGGGTGAGGTATCCCAAGGTATTGTTGAGTGCTCCAATCTGTAAAGGTTTTCAAGCACCCGTTCAAGCTTGAAGTTTAGTGGAAAATCTCGAGTGGTTCGCTTGAGGACTGGACGTAGGTCACAAGGGGTGGCTGAACTAGGATAAATCTTTATGTTTGATTCTCTCAACCCTATCTCTTTACATTTATGCATTTATTTTATATACTTGCTTGAATGTTATTCATCTAGGCTTGTTTAATTTGTGAGTGAAGTATTCAATCTCATTTATCTATTCATTTCAATTATCCAATAGCTTCAACGAAAATTGATAAACAAACATTTTACGAAAGATTTACGAAAATATTTCATAAACTCAATTCACCCCCCTCTTGAGTTTGAGGCTACTTGGCTAACAAATGAGTGACAAATTTCACTAGCCACCATTTTAGGTATTGTTAACCATTGATTAGATCAATGGTTAATATTAATATAGCTTCTAAGTATAACTTCTATATTGAAAAGACTAAATCTAGGTCATTGGATTTTTCTCCTTGAAATCCTAGCCATTAGATGTATCTCCAAAATGAAAGGTCAAGATCTCCTCTTTATGTTTTACATCCAAGGGTCACAAATGGTCATAGCCACTTTGTTAGACTAAGTCTCCATCCTTGATTAAATCAATGGTGGATATCCAAAGGCTTCAACATTAAGCTTGCTTCCTATTGGTCCGTCATAAAGTCGTCATAACCACTGATGTTGACTAAGTAGTATAATATTTATTTTTATCTGCTATTACCCTATGGACACAATTAACTATAGTTTTTATCACCTGATAATTAAATACAGTACAAAATACAGTAAAAGAAAATTTTTAAAACTATTTCTAATTTGAGGTATAGTAAGATCCCCCATCCCCGTCTCAACTGTACAAAATTTTCTGGCTCCGAAAAAATTTTCTGACTCTGAAAATTTTTTCACTTTTTTGACCCTGCCTAGGCCCACGTACAACCCCCTGGACCTACAAACAGCCCAAGAATAATATTAAAATAATCAAAAAAATATAAAAATCTCATAATAATCCACAAAATCATAAAATCATAAAACTTATGAAAATCAAATCAGATTAGCAAAGAGAATTAAGAATTAACAGTAATAATTAAATTACGTAAGATTTTCTCCGGCTCAAAAATTATTATTTTCCTGACACGGAGTAAATCACACAAAACGATCAAATATATACACGAAATACACAAAATAATTTTACAGTACACAGAATTCACTAAACAGTAGAATTCTGTTATTATTGTCAAATAGTTAGAAATTTTGGGGTATTACAACTCTTCCCCTCTAAAAAGAAGTTTCGTCCTCGAAACTTGATTTCACACCCTCAAAATAAATATAGATATTACTCTTTTATCTTATCTTCCAACTCCCATGTAACTTCACCGCTTACATCATTCTAAACTACTTTAACCAATGCAGTTTCCTTATCTCGAAGTTACTTTGTCCTTCGATCCTCAATCTTAACTGGAAACGTTTCATAAGTTAAATTCTCCTTCAGTTGTACGGTGTTTGGTTCGATAACATGAGTAGGATCATAAATATATTTTCGTAGTTGTGATACGTGAAATATATTGTGAAGATTTGATAGTAAAGGTGGTAATGCAATCTGATAAGCTACCAGACCTACTCGACGAAGTATCTGATACAGCCCGATAAACTTTGGAGTGAGTTTCCTTGACTTAATCACTTGTCTAACTCCAATCATAGGTGTCACATGTAGAAACACATGGTCACCTTCTTCAAACTCAAGTGGTCTTCGTCTTTTATCAGCATAACTCTTTTGCCGAGTCTGAGTTGTCCTCACCTTGTCTTGAATCATCTTCACTTTCTCAATTGTCTGTTGTACAAATTCTGGCCCTACAACAGCACTTTCACCATCATGATACCAACATAATGGCATTGTGCATCGTCTCCCATACAATGCATCATAGAGTGTCATCCCTATGCTCAAATGAAAACTATTGTTGTATATGAACTCTATGAATGGTAAAAATTCATCCCAACAACCAGTTTGTTCTAGAACACAAGCTCTCAACAAATCCTCTAATGACTAAATCATCCTTTCTGACTGACCATCTGTTTGTGGATGGTAAGCAGAACTTAGACGTCGCTTTGTTCCCATCGCTTCTTGCAAACTATTCCGAAACCTTGATGTAAATCGTGGATCTCAATCAGAAATAATACTGGATGGTACACCATGAAGTCCAACAATTTCATTGATGTACACTTGGGCCAACTTTTTCATTGAGTACTTAATATTAATCGGCAAAAAGTGCACTGACTTTGTAAGCCAATCAACAATTACCCAGATAGAATCGTGACCTTTCTGAGTCTTTGGTAGTCTTGTTACAAAATCCATTGCTATGTCATCCTATTTCCATTCAGAAATAGGCAAAGGTTGCAACATACCTGATGGTCTTTGGTGTTCCACCTTAGCCTTCTGACAAACAAAATAGGATGATACATATTTAGTGACATCCTTCTTCATTCCTTGCCACCAATATAGTTGTTTCAAGTCTTGATACATCTTTGTGGCTCCTGGATGCATACTCAACTTACTTCTGTGGGCTTCATCTAAAATCAATTTCCTAAGTTTTGGATCGTTTGGCACACAAACTCTTCCTTTAAACTTCAGAATTCCATTAGCACCTTCGCTAAATTCTAATACCGCTCCTTGGCTCCTTACTTCCTTTGCTTCTTGCAAATATTGGTCACTATTTGTCCTACTCGTATTCTATCCATTAAATCATTTGAAATGGTGATCATGTTTAAACACAACTTCCCAGTGTCAATTTCACAAACAAACGCATATCCCAAAATTCTTCTATCAGTTCCTTCTCCTTAATCATCATAATAGAAGCACTAAGCATTTTCCTACTTAAAGCATCTGCTACAACATTCGCCTTTCCGGGATGATATTGTAACTGAAAGTTATAGTCTTTCAGAAACTCTAGCCAACGCCTTTGTCTCATGTTTAACTCTTTTTGGCCAAATAGATACTTCAAACTTTTATGATCACTAAAGACAGTGAACATTACCCCATAAAGTAAATGTCTCCACATTTTCAACGCAAACATTACAGCTGCCAACTCCAAATCATGAGTCGGATAATTCCTCTCATGCACTTTTAACTGCCTCGATGCATATGCTACAACCTTATGGTTCTGCATAAGTATATAACCTAATCCTTCAAATATCTTTTCTAGTTCTTTGATCCACAGGTCAGCTTTCTCTGGGTTAAATTCTCCACGAAACTTTGGTGGATTATTTCTATGAAATTTCGATAAACTTTGAGCATCCTCAGTTGCTCTTTGGTTTTGCTGCACAATGACATCAACCATCCGTTGCATTGCTGCTACAGCTGCAGCCATTTTTTAGTTATCGTCATCAATATTTCCAAATCCTACTCTAGTATTCACGCATCCTCTTCCTCGTCCAGCTATTACGTTTTCTTAAATCAAACTAAACAACACAAAGAAGAGTTAAAGTCAATCTTCAAACAATATTGTTTTCTTTCTAAAAACAGACACAGAGAATCACACAACTTAAACAAGACAGACCTAACCACAAACTCAAAAAGACTCTAACTTGGCTCTGATACCAAACTAATGTAACACCCACCGTAAGGTATCACATTTATGTTACTTAATTACCAAATTACCCCATCATTATAGAATATGCTTTGAAATATAAATACAAGTTGTAAAATTTCTTAATATCAATAAGATAAGCTTAGCGAAAAATATTACAACATTATTACAAATAATTTACATCATATATACACAAGTCTTAGTACTGTCATAGTTAAATATTTATAGACCAAGTTCTCAAAGTATTTGAACATTATTTAAAACTAACATACTGCCCAAGTATTACTAAACAGCAGAACCCTCAGATGGGTCCTCCTCAAATTCCTCAGCAGGTAGAAATCCGACTTGACGTGAAGTCCTACGGCCAGATGTCCACGCAGACGACATGATACTAATCTCACTAAGAGTACGGTAGTAAGCTCCCCAGTATTGCCTAATGGACAATGGAAACTCTAAGTGTACATAAACATTTACACTGAAAAAAGGGTTCCCTTGATAAAGCCTACTTAGGGTAATCTTCAAGTCTCCTGTATAGAAAATACATGCTCTATCTAGGTCAACATGTCATGCTTCCGGTCCTCCACAAAATTTTAACCTCATATATCCTAGGAAACTAAGCATTGCCATCTTCTTAGAATTCAGCTTCCTCCACAGGAATCTACTCCTCTTCACCTTCTTGTTCAATTTCTTGCTCAACGTCTTTACAAATATAAATACAGCACAAAGTAGGCATACAAAGAGGTGAGATCACCTACGCCAATATCAATATGGTAGCATGGAGATAAACACATACAATATATCATACAGATACATCATACCATAATTACAATTATGTCATCAACATTATTTATCATCACAACAAATGTAATAAATAATATATACGATTATGCCCTCAATAATATCCAAATATTCAATAATTCAATTATCATAAATAATAATTACAATAATGTCCTCAATGTTTTTCAAATATTCAACAGTTCAAATATCACATCGATATCAATACTCAATAATTATGCATGTGCATATAGACTCAATTTCCTACTCCATGGAGCTAAAACTCATGTCAGAGAGAGTGATCGAAAAGATCTGTCTGTACCAACATGCCTCAGACCACGTGCTATAATTCTTATTTGTATTTACACATCTAGCATATACACTATAGTCTTTATCAGATCTTGATTAAGAATAGTGTCTCAGTCAGGATCATCGGTGTGTTGCGTCAGTCTAACCCATGGTACAGAAGAGCTACCAACTGCCCTTTGTAGGTAACCCGCACCTCGATGCCCCCCAAAGTCAGCAAGTGACTTACACTACGCATATCGTACCCACTCAAGAGGTGTATTCTCTCCTAGACAATTAGCCTTATCCAGTCCATCGGACATTTTCAATGCATGTACAATGCACCATTCTCAGTTCAAATTCATCATCTCATATTTAAGGTCCACACATTGGCCCAACAATATCTTTACTGTCTTTTCATCGCGTAATCATATTTTCACATTTTCTCAATCGTGCAACATTTTTGTCACATTTTCAAATCACATATTGATTTTTCAACGTTTCAAAATTCTATTTCAACTTTTCTCAAAATAATATGACTTCTCACCTCTTTTTCTCAAGAAATTCTTTTCGTAATATATCCCACAAGTTTACCACTTTATTGAATTAAATCAATATTTCTAACTTAAAATTTCCTAACGCACTCCCAAAACCCAAAGGATGAGTTATACGTTAGAAAATCTCAAGTCACCAATGTTTTCTCTATAATTCTCAAAACAAAAATTAATCCTCTTTAAAATAAATTGAGGTTCAAACACTTTCAACATCTCTTTTCCATCATATACAAAAATTTCATTTTTCGAGTGACAAAACACTTTGTTTCCATTTCTTTAATCCTTGTACTTAATCAATTATATTTCTACTTTGAAATCACTTTGTCTCACAATACTAAGGCAATACAAGCTTTCAAAAACCATGGTACATGGCCATTGGAACCATCATATATTTTTCCTTCTAAATCAACTAAGTTCCAATTATGTTTTTACACAAATAAAATCATTAAAATTCCTCCAAAAATCGTGAACACTTGGTCTTTGAAACCAACCCATCTTTTCTTTTTCCTTTCCTTTCTAATCATTCAATTTTACCATTCATGGAAATTTTAGTTTGGAAACACCTATTTTGAGGTGTTGAGGCCGAAATCCTCATGGTCATTGGAACCAAAAATTTATTTTCCTTTCATCATCAAATCATGGCATACATATACATATTCATTATATCATATAGTCAAGCATACCTTAAAGCAATAAAAATCACCTAAAGCATGCAAACACAAATAAATAATTTAAAGCACATAAACACTCACAAATAATTACATAACCAAGGATATGAATCCTCACATGGATTCACCATCCATCAAATACAAGACGCATCTCTCACCACCATACTTGGTTGGTGAGATGGATCTCCCTCTTACCTCTTGAAGAACCTCCCAAGCTCATTGATTTGCTCCTTAAGTAAGTGATTCACCACCAAAAGCTTCTTAAACACAAAATAAAACACAAGTTTATTAACATATTAAGCTTGAACAAGGAGAACCATGGATCAAACATGGCTTAGAGCATGAAAATAAGACAAGTAGTGAAGTTTCCTTACACTTCACCTCAAAAACCTAGAACTTAATCTTGAAGAAATTCCTTGAAGATGAAAGATTTAGAGCTTGGACTTAACTACAAAAGTTCTTGGATTGATGTAAGGATGCAATATGTGTGGTTGTTTAAAATTATAGAGTGATGGAAGGTGATTTGGGTGCTTTGTCCGAAACTAGCTTGAAAAGAAAGGAGAGAAATTTTTTTGTAAAAGTTTTAGGTTTTTAGAGAAGACAAAGATAAATAATGAAGTGGTTTTGAAATTTCCTATGGCCTTAAGCCATCAAAAACCGAACCCCCCCTCTTGTACACTCAATGAGTGACAAATTTCACTAGCCACCATTTTGGGCATTGTTAGCCTTTGATTAGATCAATGGTTAATATTAATGTAGCTTCTAAGTATAGCTTCTATATTGATAAGACTAAATTTAGGCCATTGGATCTTTCTCCTTAAAATCCTAGCCATTAGATGTATCTCCAAAATGAAGGGTCAAGATCTCCTCTTCATGCTTTACATCCAAGGGTCACAAATGGTCCTAGCCACTTTGTTAGACAAAATCTCCATCCTTGATTAAATCAATGGTGGATATCCAAATGCTTCAACATTAAGCTTGCTTCTTATTGGTCCGTCATAACCACTAATGTTGACTAAGTAGTGTAATATTTATTTTTGTCTACTATTACCCTATGGACACAATTAACTGTAGTTTTTATCACTCGATAATTAAATACAATACAAAACACAGTAAAAGAAAATTTTTAAAATTGTTTTCGGTTTCAGATTTAGTAAGATACCCCGTCCCCGTCTCAACAGTACAAAATTTTCTGGCTCCAAAATTTTTTTCACTTTTTCGGCCCTACTTGGGCCCACATACAGCCCCCTGAGCCCACAAACAGCCCAAGAATAATATTAAAATAATCAAAAAAATATAACATCTCATAATAATCCACAAAATCATAAAAATTATAAAACTTATGAAAATTAAATCAAATTAGCAAAAAGAATTAAGAATTAACAGCAATAATTAAATTACGTAAGATTTTTCCCAGCCCGAAAATTATTATTTTCCTAACACGGAGTAAATCACACAAAACGATCAAATATATTCACAAAATACTCAAAATAATTTTATAGTACACAAAAATCACTAAACAGTAAAATTCTATTATTATTGTCAAATAGTTAAAAAATTTTGGGTGTTATATTTTAGAGTGTTTAGTTTTTGAGTCTGTGTCCTTTTTTTTTTTCCTAGTTTTGGTCTTGTGTGTTTTGCCAAGGAGTGTAAAAAGTTAAGTGTGGAAAAATTTGATAATCACATATTTGATACATTAATAACCCTTATTTTTAGTCATTTACACTCTCCATATACTTAATTGATTAAACTTGGTTATGTTTTGTAAGTTTGAACTCAAATTGGACTTAATTGGTTTTTTTAGTAAGATTTACGTCTTACAGTATTTCTATATTTTAGCCATAACTTAAGTTCTAGATGTCTAATAATTATGTATTTTACCTTGTAGGAAAGATAAGAGAGAGTTCTACAACTTTCATGAAGAGCTCTAGGTCAAAATCAGACACCTAGTGGAGCTAATTAGTCTTGGAAGTCAGAACATGAGTTTTGTGATTGGAACCTGAATAGTGTACAGTAATCAGAGCATAACTCGGGCTGTAAG
The DNA here is from genome assembly GCA_029884595.1 of Ormosia semicastrata. NCBI lineage: Eukaryota > Viridiplantae > Streptophyta > Magnoliopsida > Fabales > Fabaceae > Ormosia > Ormosia semicastrata. Next base: position 45,510,930 of record JAQQTO010000053.1, on the reverse strand, counting down.
AACTTCATTAGGCTGAACTTTTGGAATCTACAAGTTAAGACCCATATCTACAACTTTCATGAAGAACATAAGACTCATTTCGGATTGCATAGAGGTCATATTGGGCTTCCAAGTCAGAACAGAGGAACTGTAGCTGGGCCTGAGCAGTGTGCAATAATCAGACCATATCTCGAGTTGTAGGAATACTTTTGGGCTCAAACTAATGGCATTTGAAAGCTAAGATCCAGTTCTACAACTTTCATAAAGACCATTCTTCAATTCTCTGACACATTCAATAAGTTCAGCACTGAATGATTTCAGAAATAAAGAATCCCAATAAATTTTCACTTATCAAAAGTCATTTGGCATTTTTCACTCATCCACTCACTTATGAATCAGCCCCTTTGTCATTTTGTATTCCTAATCCTCTATAAAAGGGAGCCTTGGCTGAACATTTAAGAATCTTGGTCTTAGAGATTAAGATCATAGTATTGTGTTATTTGTTTATCTTATTGTAGTTTTCTTTTGTTTTAAATTGAAGTTATCTTCTTCTTCTTCTTCTTCTTCTTCTTCTTCTTCTTCTTATCTATGGGTAACTAATTTTTATTTTACTTGGGTGAAAAGGTGAAGCTCTTGGTAATGAAATAAGGTTAAATTAATCTCTTTCTTGTGCTTAAATGATATATTTTTAAGTGATCATTATATGTATTATATTTTGTTTTCAATCAATTTAGAAACACTCCTTGTAAAGTGGAGATCATGATTTATTGAATACAAAATATTAGCACAATGAATGCTTGAGTCCATTTATAAATGGTAGTATTAATAAATGATTAAAGGAATCATAATATAATTATGTATATAATCTTAAATAAACTTTGAATGCTGTATTTTTCGATTAGAACCTCCATTATGTATGGATTCTAATTAAATTATAAAAAGAATTAATTTTATCCTTATTTTATTTTTCAAGAGTGGATTTCCTAACCCCAAGTAAATCCTTTTTATTTGTGACTAAGTTTATCACCTTTATAGTTGTAACAAAATATTTACCTTACGTCAAAAAAAATTTCTTCATCAATTTCCTATGGATCGACCTCGGACTCCTAAGAATTTATTACTTAAAATAACTTGCACTTGGGTTTGTAACTTTTAATCCACATCATACCTTGTATGGAACGAATGATATGTGTAAATGAAGTTAAGGAGCTAATAATGTAAGAATAATAAGGGTAGATTGAGGTTGAGTGAGTCACTCGCTCTCTATAAGCATATAATGTAATGTATAAATGAAAAGTTTGATGATTGAGGTTTTACTTCATTATTAGCAAGGAAAGTCTTGATTATGTGAAAGGTAAATGAAGGAGTAGTTTTAAATATTCTTACATGTTTTTGGTTTTTAAACTTGATGTTTGCTATTTCCATGTATTTGGCTTGAGTCAAATGTGCTCTTAATGCCAAGGTATGATATTAAGGGAGGTCAAGGAACAAAAGTTTTCCAATACCTCATTTTACCTGGGAACAAAGGTTTTCCCAATACCTAGAGGAAATACAAGGAACAAAAGTTTTCCTAGGAATATGCAAATATCATGTGTTTTTCAAAATAAAATCTTTTAAAATCATTACATAAGCATACTTTAGGGTATGCATTAGGCATAATCATACATCATAATGCATTGCATAAAATGATAATTGTATGGACAATTGTTTTGTTTATCTAAAATGGTAAGGACTAACGATGAAGGTTGACTTAGAAGTAATACAAAGGAACAATGGATATTACTCCTAGAGTTAGGAGGAGTGCTTATGTTTTATATGTACATTGCAATCATAATTTGTGGTGCACAAATATGTTTGCTCAAGTTGTATTATAATGTATTGATTAAATTATCTTTCATTCTTTATGAGCAAGTATGTTTACTTATGTTAGTCATAATGTGATGTTTACAATGTTTTTATAATTAAATGAACTGTCTGTCTTGAGAAGGGAAAGAACTGAGTTTTGACTTATGCCACCTTTCTAAAATATATTTATGTATGACTAGTTTTTCCCTGAAGTAGCTAAATTTGTTGTGATGTCACATTTTTAAAATGTAATACTAAAAATTTCTAATTCTCACCCCAGTTTTTTGTTTCCATGATAAATCCAACGAAGGACCAAAGCAAGCACAAGACAAGGCGATGAAGACTTAATAAAGTATTCATGTATATATATATTGAGTTTGTACTTAAATTTATGGTTATATAATTAAGTCTAATCGACTAGTTTTGTAAAGTATGTAATCTCAGACATATCATGTGATTGTTTAGTAAAGAGCAAGTTTACAAATAGTGTAAAATGTCTTATTCTCTTTAATTTTATGTTAAAGGCTCAATATATCTATTTGTTGATAGTTGATTTAGAGGTTGAGTTTACATTTAAGTTTAGAAGTGACATGCTTGATTCTATCTACTTGAGTATATTGACAATATACTACAGTATATAGAGTTAGGGTGTTACATCTAGTGTACACCAACACCGACAAACGTGTACAGACTATATCTGTGGCTTCATGAGCGGTATTATGAGAAATGCTATATCCTCCTAAAGGATATTCCTAATAATTCTCCTACCCACTAAAACATGACAAGTGTTTAACTTAAAACTGGTAAAATATTAATTGCTTAGACTTGTTTCACTTTCTCATTTTTTTTTCAATTCTGCCTTCAAAACCCCGTGAAGACATAATTGCTCGAACATCAATTGACGGATCTTTCATGTTTCAATGTTTCACTTTCTCATTTTTTTTTTCAATTCTGCCTTCAAAACCTCGTGAAGACATAATTGCTCGAACCTCAATTGACGGATCTTTCATGTTTCAACTGTAGATGAAAGCTTTTACCTTTTTGTTAAGTTTTTTTTTTTGGAATGTTCCTTTAGTTATTTGATTTTTACGTGAACTCTTTTCTCCAATTTCAGGTAGTGATGTTATAGCACTTCTTTTTGAGAAATGTTCTTCTAAACTTATTTTTTATTATAACTAATTTATTTATTAGAATAATATTTAGTTTCATATATAATAAGAAATAAATTAGTTGAATAAATAAATAAAAAATACTCTACTTTTGTTGAATTATTCCTTTGTTGAATTACTTCACTTTTATTATACCTATTTTTTATTTTTCTATTTTTGTTAGAATAACATTTAGTTTCACATATAATAAGTAATAAACTAGTTGACTGCTTCACTAAAAAAAACTAGTTGACTTAATTAATGTACTTTAATGTTACTTCATAATTTTGTTTGGTAAATACTTAAATAATTTTTTACTCAAATAAATTTGTAGCTCTATTTGTATAATGTTTTTTCATCTTACTTAAATTTTTTGTAATCTGTTTAAAAATAAAAATACACAAAACTCTATAATAAAAAATGAACAATGAAAGATGAAAAAATTGCTATAAGAGAAAAGACAAAGTTATGCTCAAACCTAATTCATTCAACAACAAATTATCCAATAGTTTTATATTGAGCATCACCTGAATAAAAAAATCTCAAACAATTTTATATCCAAACTTTAAATTTATATAGCATATTAAATAGCTCAAATGTAATATTTTCTTTCATAATTCAAATACTCCAATAGCCCACTAGCTCAAAAGAGAATGATAAATTTTTTAACAAAATCTGCACACATATAAACAAAAATAGCAAAATAGGTAATTTTCTTATTTAATAAGTACCAAAAAATAATAAAATAATGTTAATATACTCACCTACTGTAACCTAATGATTAAGTCAAAGCTTCGGTCATTTACCAAAAATGGATTTCCACTAGAGGAAGTTACCCCAAATCCTTGATGCTCTTATTAGAACGTTTGCATAATTAGTAATTGAATTATTAATAATTGACAAGAGAAAAATGATTTAGGGACTTATATTTTTTAGGTACATATACATTAACTTATATGATTAACCTGTTGTGATTGTCCAGCAAGGGTGACATTATGCCAAGTTCCAATGTTATGAGATACAATGTAGTGTGTTGGGATAGCCTATTGAGAAAAAAAATGTAATAAGCAATCATGAGAAGCATACAAATAATTATCATTTCATATAATAAAATTAAAAGAATAAAAATGTAAATTTCTTCATAAATAGATTAACTCAAACCTGACTGTGGACATAGCCAAAACCATAAGAATACGGTATGCTAGAACCACTCATAGCATTTCTTTCTTTCACATTCACTATACTATGACTAACCTGTGAAGCAATTATATATGTGACATCAAATTAAGTAAAAATAAGTATGACTTAAATATTAATTGTATTTAAACTATTACCTTTTCACTGGTAATTTTTTATGAAGATAAACTTACTTGATCTTGTTCAATGCCTTCTTTTCCACCACATAACTATAATTTCATTATTGTAAGTAATCAAATACATGATATAAGTATAAAAAAATAAGAAATCGATAAATTATTTACCTTATTCTTCTTCTTTTTCTTTATTATTATTTTTACTTTGGACTCCTTTCTCCTTGATGGTGGATGACCTTTGCTACGCACTTGCAAGGGAGGTATGAATTTTTGACTTGAATCTAATGTATGATTTGGTTCATCATTTGCTAGAGTTGCATGTCTATTGTCATCCCAATTCAAATCATCCTTAAGTTTTTCTTTTACCTTGTCTATCATTTTCATCAAAAACTCATACTTAGCTTGAGAATTAGCAATATGCGCAGCTTCAAAAAAGGAGGCATACAGATTATCAAATTGCATAGCTTGCTCACTAGTCTCCAAATCATCATAACAATTTACCACAAAGTAATGACGTTGTTTAACATCCTTTCTCCATCGAGTTAGAATGTAACGGGAAGTGATTTCATTCACATCCTTTTCAATCAAAATCTTTGTCATGTGCCTACAAATTATTCCTTTAAACTCAAACAAATAACAAGAACATCAAATATCAAACTCAACATCATTACAGTGCACTGTATAAATAACTCTTCTTTTGGGGTGCCCATTCTTTCCTTCCATAATATCAATGACATTAAATATGGATATTGGACCATCTACTTTGAACAATGTGAAATTACAAAAAAGCATACCTCACAACTCATCTTGAAACAACTTAAAAATTGCATTGGTGTAGGCCTCTTGGAATTGCTTTTCAAAGTGACGACCAATTATCAATTGACAGGATGAATTAAGGGAATCAAAATCAGCCTTGTTCTCCTTCTCCACCTTGCTTTTAGTGCATTGTCATTGTAACACCCCGAAAATTATTTTTTTTATCATAAATAACCATTTTATAATATTTATGATTTTTAAAAAAACTTCTAAATTTTTTTGAAAATGTCAAATATTTTAATATATTTTTTATTTTACGTGCACACTGAGCAAAGTCAGTAAAACACCCCAGAAACTGTTTGTTTCATCATGAATAGTCTTTTTCTAATATTTGTAATTTTTGAGAATTTTTGTGAATTTTCCTGGAAACGTTGAATATTTTAGTATATTCTTCATTTTACGTGTGCACTGAGCGAAGCCGAGAAAATGAAATTTTTTCTTGAGGCTAGTAAACCTTGAACTGTGGAAGTGTCGATGGTGGATCTTACTAAACTCGAGATCGGGCACAATTTACGAGGTTTACATTTTTTGAGGTTTATCTGATAAATAAAATCGCTGTATGCATTGTTAACTAAAATTTTGCGATACGCTCTATTATTCATTGGATAATTAATACTGGCTTTGTGTACTATAACAATTATCTATTGTGTAATAGCTTGTAGTAAAATCCTAATCACCTTATTATTTTAATTACTTTATCTTATCCAAATGTAATAAACTTTATGTCTAATCACATCTTCTTTATTGGAAAAGCTCCCAAGCTTCTCAAGGAAGCTACTCACCTCTCTCTCCTCCCTTTCTCCACACAATAGCTGCACCCTTTTGGAGCCAAGGGATTTGTGCTTCACTTAATTTAATCATACTATCTAAATTCAAAAAAACTCTAAAAACATGTTTCATCCTTACTATCATTTTCTCTCTCTAAGCTTCATCTTTTTCCTCTCAAAAGAAATTCTCTCCTCCTTTTCTCTAGAAAACCCACAGCCACCATACTCCCAACCCACCTATGATCACAAAATTTTTAACCAAACACATTTTCTAAATCTCCTTCACCATATAAACACATCTCTAGTTGGTGATTTCTTGAAAATGCTCCATCTTTACCATCTTCTTCTTCAAGCTTCAAGCTTGGAACTTTTTGGTGAGATTCTTATTTTCTCCTAACTTTTCTCCATTTTCATTTTCAAGGTCCTCTTTATGACTATTTATCCCCTCTTTTTCAAGCATTAGTATTGGTTTGATGAAATTGTAAATTCTAGGGTTTGTGGTGGTGTGAATCCAAAATTTCAAGGAGCTTCAAGGGAGTTCCATTGCTTGTTTTCTTCTCTAGGTAAGAGGAAGATTATCCCCCTCAACCTCTATTGGTAGTAAGGAACCTTGTTTTGTGATTGGTTTTAAGAAACCCTATTTAGGGTTATTCTTTGTTGTATGACTTTTATAACTATATGTTGTTCTAAATTTGTTTGAGTTATTTGGTTAGTTGGATATGTATATTTATGTATTTGGATGGATTGAAAACTTAAATGGAAGCAAATATGACTTTGCCCTCTTCCATGAAGCTCACGGCCTTGAACCCTAAAAGTGGGTGTTCTTGGTGAAAAATTATAACAAGATAAAGACATGATTAATCAAGAGGATAATACATAATAAAAAGGATGGAGATTTAAATCCCTAACCATAGAGAGTCCCACGGCCTCTAGGTCTAAATGGGACTAAATTATGTAACTTTATGTAACTTTGATATTTAATTAATTAAGAGATTAAGTAGTTAATAATGTGATGGGAAAGAATCAATTGGATGACCTAAAGAACATCTTTGGACCTAAGGAATTAATAAGGAAGTATAAGACTTGGTAAAACCTTAGAAATAATTCTCTAAGTGAATATGACTAAGTTTAAAGTAAGGAACCTAATAATGAAAAGAATTTCATAAGAAAAATTAAATTGAAGTGAAACTTAATTAAATGATTAATTAGGAATCAATTAGGGTTTTATAAAATGAAAAGAACCAAGAATGAAATTTTATTTAAAGACTTAGAATAATTTTTGGTTAAGGTAAGACCATGAGTGTAAGTAAGAATGTTAAATAATTTCATAATACATCCTAAAAACGTAATGTATTAATTAAGGACTTAATGATATTTATTATGGGTCCATGAGTTGACCAAGAATATGATGATGCTTATCTTAGTCTAATTGCGACATAATATTGAAAGTATATTATTGACGAATATGCATGTTATATGCATTGAGTCATCATGCATTGTGAAAGTCCGATAGACTGTTGTTAAGGCCATGTTGCCTAGGAGATTGAACACACCTTAGTGCGGGTGCGAGTAGACTAGTGTAGGTCATAATGATTGACCTTGGGGGCGTCGGGGTGCGGGTCCCTCGCAATGGATAGTTGGTAGCTCTTCTGTCCGTGGGGCAGACCGATGCAAATGCACCAACGATCCAGACCGAGACACTGTCCTATATCGTGATCTAATGAAGAATGTCTGTACAATGCCTTGATATGCACGTGGATAAACTGATGAGTTATAGTACTTTGGCTGCGGTAGCCGAGTTGCAGGCATGTCGCCTAATCTTTCTCTCTTACTGTTTGTGTCTAGCTCCTTGGAGTAGGATTTTGATATTGTATGTATATGCATAGTGAGTCGACATATTTTTTGGCACGTAATTTTTACTATAATTGGAACTGTTGCATTACTGTTGTATACTGCCTGGAACTACTTAATTATTTATTGCTGTCATTTAATGCTTATTATTATTGCTTTTGGAATGCTATGTGGGTGCTTCGTGTCGTTTTGTTTCTTTACTGTGTTTCTATTATTTTTGTCTATATATATATGTGTGTGTGTGTGTGTGTGTGTGTGTGTGTGTCATCGAAGACATCGGCAAAGAAGGTGAAGTCCACGAGTTTCCAAGTTTTTGGCCAAATTATGACTAGTACTTGCATCTGATCATGACGGCCCGTCCTTAGGGATTTTTGGGATACGTGCATCTGGCATTTCTTGGAGGTCTAGACTGCTGGCACGTTAACTTCAGTTCGGATCGCTGTGTCTACATGGGAGACATGTCGGTGTCGTTGGTTTGGGGGCATTATGATCCGCCCATCTTTTCCTGCAGCGTCCGGTTACATTTAGAGTTTTACATGCCCATTAGGGACATGTGGGGTGATTGTGATTACACCCCACGGGAGGATTCTTTCCTCTTCACTGCTCGAGCCCCGACCCGTAACTCGGTGGCTCCGATGAGGGTTTCCTCGGATGAGGAAGACCCTGAAGAGGAACTCGAAGAGGATCCTAACACGGTTCCTTCTCCTCTTAGGGACTAATACTGTTGATAGCTACTGATGGCTATCAGTGTTCATTTTGGGGCCTGATGTTTTATTATTTTGGTGGGTTGTATATGTATAATCCTTTGGATAGGTATAGTTTTGCCTTTTGGTATATCAGGCGTTGTAACCAAACAAATCTGATATAATTATATATATATGAATATGCATGTTGAATAAATGTATGTTTCACTTCTGTCTTACTCTTTATTGTAGTTTTGTCTTGCCACTAATATTTTTTTAATTATAAGAAAAAAAAAGATAGACACCATTTTATTTATGCAACTAAAATAAGACAAGTTTAATTGTAATAATAAAGAACTGGGTCTTAACTCAAATTTTTATTTTTCGCATTGCAAATGACAATGTAACGTTCCCTCCCAAAAAGGGGTGTTACATTAAGTTAGTATCAGAGCCCCGATTTATGTTTTCTTTGGGTCTTTGTGGTTAGTCTGACTTATGTGTGTTGTGTGATTCTTTGTGATTGGTATTCCAAAAAGATACATCTAATTCTTCATTATGTGTTTCAGCTAATATTACTTGAAAGCAACAAAATGGCACGAGGCGAAGATTTAGCAGCAGCAATTGAAGCGATGCAGAGAATGGTTGAAGTTGTTGCCCAACAATCCGAGAGAGCTGCCCAACAACAAGAAAGGGTTGCTCAACAGCTCAAAGCTACAGCTGACGCGCAAAATTTGGCAGAGTTTCATCGGCACAACCCTCCTCAGTTTAAAAGATAGTTTGATCCGGAGAAAGCTAGTCTATGGATCAAAGAATTGGAGAAAATCTTCAAAGGCATGAACTGTGCCAATGACAAAAAGGTGAGTTACTCGCATTTATGCTGATTGGCGATGTCGAAGAATGGTGGAATGGGGCACAAAGAGTGTTAGAAGCTGAAGGTCGCGCAATCAATTAGGAGGTATTCAAGAATAGCTTCTTGGACAAATATTTCCTTGCCAGTGCTAGACATGCGAAGGAAATGGAGTTCCTCAGCTTGAGACAAGGAAACTTATCTGTCGGTGAGTATGCCGCAAAGTTCGAAAGCTTATCTAAATTTTTGACATACTTCCAACACTAGCTAAATGAGATGTGGAAATGTTGAAAGGTTGAAGAAAGACTTAGGCATGAAGTGACGAGAGCAGTTATCACCTTGAAGATCAATCAATTCTTGGAGCTGCTAGATATGTGTTGCTAAGTGGAAGCCCTTGACCAAGCTCGAGACACAAGAAACTGAAACTTTGGGCCTGCTAGGTTCCAAAGAGGAGGCCGTAACAACGTGAACCATTTCCAAAAGAAGCCTTATTCCCGACCACCGAGAAATCAACAACAAGTATCTAGTGGAGATTCTAGCGGAGGTTCTAGTGGGAACCGAAGTGGACAAAAGGTGACATCTTCTCCGAAGTGCTTAAAGTGCGGGAAAGATCACGCAACAAGAGACTGCACTATCAAGGGGGTCATCTGTTTCCGATGTGGGAAACCTAGACATGTCTCCAGAGACTATAACTAAGCAAAGGCTAAGCCATTAGTCAATACCGCACGCGCTACAAAGCTGCAAACTAGAGGCAGAGTCTATACCATGAGTAGAGCTGAAGCCTCCAAATCCGACGATCTGATATAGGGTGAAGGTGCCATAGAAGGTAATCTTTTAACTGTATTGTATGACTCTGGGGCAACCTACTATTTTATTTCATATGACTGTGTGCAAAAGACTTAGTTTACCTATATCATCCTTACCTTTTGACTTGACTGTTTCTACTCCCACTGATAAGCCTGTTATTACTACCAAAGTCTGTTTGAATTGTCCATTGATTGTTGAAGGTTGAATCTTTTCTATCGATTTGATCTGTTTACCCCTTTCTCAGTTAGATGTAATTTTAGGAATAGATTGATTGTCTTCCAACCATATCCTTTTGGATTGCTCTAGTAAAACCATAGTTTTTCCCATATATGAGGATTCTAAATTTTTGACGGCCAACCAAGTTTGAGCTTTCTTGAAAGAAGGAGCTCAGGGATACATACTATTGTCTTCCTTGAAAGTCAAAAGCGAGGCTGATGTGAAAGCAATTCCAATAGTGAACGAGTTCCCTGAAGTATTTCCTGAGGATGTACCTGGCTTACCGTCGAAGTGGGAAATAGAGTTCGCTACTGATCTTGTACCGGGATCTGGTCCCGTGTCTATAGTGCCTTACAGAATGTCACCATCAGAGTTAGCAGAGCTTAAGAAGCAGTTGGAAGAGCTTTTGAAAAAAAAAGTTCGTTAGACCCAGCGTGTCACCTTGGGGAGCACCAGTGTTGCTCGTCCAAAAGAAGGATGGTACTTCTCGATTGTGTGTGGACTATCGCCAACTAAACAAGGTCATGGTCAAGAACAAGTATCCACTTCTAAGGATAGACAACTTAATGGATCAGCTGAAGGGAGCAGCAGTGTTCTCTAAGATCGATCTGCGATCTGGCTACTATCAGATTCGAGTAAAGGCGGAATATATACCCAAGACGGCTTTTCATACCTGATACACGTATTACGAGTACCTTGTGATACCGTTTAGTGTAACGAATGCACCTGCCATCTTTATGGACTACATGAACAGAATCTTCCATCCTTACTTGGACAGATTCATTGTTGTCTTCATTAACAACATTCTAATCTACTCTCAAAATCAGGAGGACCATGCTGAACACCTCAGTATAGTTCTCCAGATTCTAAAGGAGAAAGAGTTGTATGCCAAATTGTCGAAATGTGAATTTTGGCTGGACGAGGTCAAGTTTTTGGGCCATGTGGTCTTGAAGGATGAGATTGTAGTGGATCCGTCAAAGGTGGAGGTAGTTCTACAATGGGAACAATCGAAGACAGTGACTGAAATCCGAAGCTTTTTAGGTTTGGTTGGATACTATCGGAGGTTCATTGAAGGATTCTCTAAAATTGCAGGATCTCTCACTCAGCTCAGAAGAAAAACTAAGCTTTTGAATGGACTGATGCCTGCGAAGAAGGTTTCCAGGAATTGAAGAAAAGCTACTTCACCAGTGTTAGTCCTACCCGATCTGAATGAACAGTTCAAAGTGTACTGTAATGCTTCGTATCAAGGATTGGGAGCTGTGCTTATGCAAAATGGAAAAGTGGTGGCTTATGCTTCGAGACAGTTATAAGTACACGAGAAGAATTATCCGACCCATGACTTGGAATTAGCAGTTGTAGTTTTTGCTTTAAAGATATGGAGACATTTCCTATATGGGGCGACATTCAACATTTTTAGTGACCACAAGAGCTTGAAGTACTTATATGATCAAAAGGAGTTGAATGTGAGATAGCACAGGTGGTTGGAATTCTTGAAGGATTACGATTTTCGACTTCTGTATCACCCTGGAAAGGCAAATGTCGTGGCAGACGCATTGAGTAGGAAGATGCTCAGTATATCAGTCATGATGATTAAAGAAAAAGATCTGATAGAGCAGTTCAGGGATGTGTGGTCTTTCATGGAATTAGAACCAGGAAAAATCCGCATGAACATGGTTACTATCTCAAGCAAATTAATGGAAGACATCCAGGAAAAGTAGAAGATTGATAAGTTCTTACAAGAGGAAATAGAGTTGATAAGGCAAGGCAATGTGACGATGTTCGAGGAAGGAACAGATGGAATTCTAAGATTCAGGGGAAGGGTTTGTATACCCAGGGATCAAGAGCTAAGGAAGTATATTCTTGAGCACGCTCATATGAGCAAGTTGAGTATGTACCCGGAGATAACAAAAATGTACTAAGATCTAAAGAAGTTGTTCTGGTGGCATGGAATGAAGAGCGATATTACCAGATGTGTGTCTTCTTGTCTGGTTTACCAGAAAGCAAAGGTGGAACATCAAAGACCGTCAGGTCTGTTGCAACCTTTATCTATTCCCGAATGGAAGTGGGATAGCATTGCGATGGATTTCATAGTTAGATTACCGAAGACCAGGAAGGGTTATGACTTAATATGGGTAATCGTTGATCGGCTCACGAAGTCAGCACACTTCCTACCAATCAACATAAGATACAATATGGAGAAGTTGACCCAGCTGTACATCGGTGAAATTGTTAGACTACATGGTGTACCTACCAGTATTGTTTCTGACAAGGATCCGAGGTTTACTTCCAAGTTTTGGCAAAGTTTACAAGAGGCATTGGGAACAAAGCTACGATTGAGTTCTGCTTACCATCTACAAACTGATGGACAATCAGAAAGGATGATCCAATCATTGGAGGATCTGCTTAGGGCTTACGCTATAGAACAGACTGGAAGTTGAGATGAAGTTTTACCATTGGTAGAATTCACCTACAACAACAGTTTCCATTCAAGCATAGGGATGGCACCCTATGAGGCTTTGTATGGACGACGGTGCCGAACACCTTTGTGTTAGTACCAAAATGGCGAGCGCCTTACTGTTGGACTTGATATTATACAGCAGACGACTAAAAAGATCAAGATGATTCAGGAAAAGATGAGGACCTCAAAGTCGACAAAAGAGCTACGCAGACAAAAGAAGAAAGCCTCTTGAATTTGAAGAAGGTGAGCATGTATTTTTGAAAGTCACACCAATGATTGGGGTCGGCCGAGTTCTGAAATCTAGAAAACTCACTCCCAAATTTCTTAGACCTTACCAAATTCTTTGTCGGATAGGTCCAGTAGCTTACCAGATAGCCTTACCACCTTTTCTTTCAAATCTTCACAATGTCTTTCATGTGTCACAACTACGTAAGTATATTCCTAACGCAAACCATGTCTTAACACCGGACACAGTACAATTGAGAGAGAACTTGACCTATGAGACACCTCCTATAAAGATCGAAGATGGGAGAGTGAAACAACTCAGAGGAAAGGAAATCTCATTGGTGAAAGTGATCTGGAACGAAAAGACTAGAGATGCAACGTGGGAATTGGAAGACAAGATGAAAGGACAACATCCACAACTATTCTGAAGTATAAAAATTTCGAGGACAAAATTTCTTTTTAGAAGGAGAGAGTTGTAACACCCCAAAAATTATTTGTTTTATCATAAATAACCATTTTATAATATTTATGATTTTTGAAAAAAAATTTGAAACTTTTTAGAAACGTTGAATGTTTTAATATATTTTTCATTTTGCGTGCACACTAAGCAGAGTCAGTGAAATACCCCAAAAACTGTTTGTTTCATCATGAATAGTCTTTTTCTAATATTTGTGATTTTTGAGAATTTTTGTGAATTTTTTTGGAAACGTCGAATATTTTAGTATATTCCTCATTTTGCGTGCGCGCTGAGCAGAGCCGGGAAAACGAAATGTTTTCCCTGAGGCTAGTAAACCTTGAACTGTGGAAGTGTCGACGGGGGATCTTACTAAACCCGAGGCCAAGCACAGTTTACGAGGTTTATATTTTTTGAGATTTTATCTGATAAATAAAATCTCTGTACGCACTGTTAACTAAAATTTTGTGATACGCTCTATTATTCATTGGATAATTAATACTGACTTTGTGCACTGTAACAATTATCTATTGGGTAGTAGCTTGTAGTAAAATCCTAATCACCTTATTATTTTAATTACTTTATTTTATCCAAATGTAATCTACTTTATATCTAATCACATCTTCTTTATTGGAAAAGCTCCCAAGCTTCTCAAGGAAGCTACTCACCTCTCTCTCCTCCCTTTCTCCACACGACAGTTGCACCCTTTTGGAGCCAAGGGATTTGTGCTTCACTTAATTTAATCATACTATCTAAATTCAAGAAAACCCTAAAAGCATCTTTCATCCTTACTATCATTTTCTCTCTCTAAGCTTCATTTTTTTCCTCTCAAAATAAATTTTCTCTTCTTTCTCTCTAGAAAACCCACGACCACCACACTCCCAACCCACCTATGATCACAAAATTTTCAACCAAACACATTTTCTAAATCTCCTTCACCATCTAAACACATCTCTAGTTGGTGATTTTTTGAAAAGGTTCCATCTTCACCATCTTCTTCTTCAAGCTTCAAGCTTGGAACTTTTGGGTGAGATACTTATTTTCTCCTAACTCTTCTCCATTATCATTTTCAAGGTCCTCTTTGTGACCATTTATCCCCTCTTTTTTAAGCATTGGTATTGGTTTGATGAGGTTGTAAATTCTAGGGTTTGTGGTGGTGTGGATCCGAAATTTCAAGGAGCTTCAAGGGAGTTCCATTGCTTGTTTTCTTCTCTAGGTAAGAGAAATATTATGTCCCTCAACCTCTATTGGTAGTAAGGAACCTTATTTTGTAATTGGTTTTGAGAAACCCTATTTAGGGTTATTCTTTGTTGTATGACTTTTATAACTATGTGTTGTTCTAAATTTGTTTGAGTTATTTAGTTAGTTGGATATGTATATTTATGTATTTGGATGGATTAGAAACTTGAATGGAAGCAAATATGACTTTGCCCTCTTCCATGAGGCTCACGGCCTTGAACCCTAAAAGTGGGTGTTCTTGGTGAAAATTTGTAACAAGATGAAGACATGATTAATCAAGAGGATAATACATAATAAAATGGATGAAGATTGGAATCCCTAATCATAGAGAGACCCACGGCCTCTAGGGCTAAATGGGACTAAATTATGTAACTTTATGTAACTTTGATATTTAATTAATTAAGAGATGAAGTAGTTAATAATGTGATGGGAAGGAATCAATTGGATGACCTAAAGAACATCTTTGCACCTAAGGAATTAATAAGGAAGTATAAGACTTAGTAAAACCTTAGAAATAATTCTCTAAGTGAATATGACTAAGTTTAAAGTAAGGAACCTAATAATGAAAAGAATTTCATAAGAAAAATTAAATTGAAATGAAACTTAATTAAATGATTAATTAGGAATCAATTAGGGTTTCATAAAATGGAAAGAACCAAGAATGAAATTTTATTTAAAGACTTAGAATAATTTTCGGTTAAGGTAAGACCATGAGTGTAAGTAAGAATGTTAAATAATTTCATAATACATCCTAAAAACGTAATATATTAATTAAGGACTTAATGATATTTATTGTGGGTCCATGAGTTGACCAAGAATATGATGATGCTTATCTTAGTCAAATTGTGACATGATATTGAAAGTATATTATTGATGAATATACATGTTATATGCATTGAGTCATCATGCATTGTAAAAGTCCCATGGACTATTGTTAAGGCCATGTTGCTTAGGAGATTGAACACACCTTAGTGCGGGTGCGAGTAGACTAGTGTAGGTCATAATGATTGACCTTGGGGGCGTCGGGGTGCGGGTACCTCGCAATGGACAGTTGGTAGCTCTTTTGTCCGTGAGGCAGACCGATGCAAACACACCGACTATCCGGATCGAGACACTGTCCTACATCGTGATCTAGTGAAGAATGTCTGTACAATGCCTTGATGTGCACGTGGATAAACTGATGAGATATAGCACTTTGGCCGTGGCAGCCGAGTTGTAGACATATCTCCTGATCTTTCTCTCCAACTATTTGTGTCTAGTTCCATGGAGTAGGATTTTGATATCGTATGCATGTGCATAGTGAGTCGACATATTTTCTGGCACGTAATTCTTACTATAATTGAAACTATTGCATTACTGATGTATACTACCTGGAACTGCTTAATTGTTTATTACTGTCATTTAATGGTTATTATTATTGCTTTTGGAATGTTATATGGGCGCTTCGCGCCGTTTTGTTTCTTTACTGCCATAATTGGTAATGATGGTAGGATGTCTTACCTCTTTCTTGTGTTTCTATTATTTCTGTCAGTATATATATATGTCATCAAAGACATCAGCGAAGAAGGTGAAGTTCACGAGTTTCTGGGTTTCTGACCGGACTACGACTAGTACTTGCATCTGATCATAACGGCCCTTCCTCAGGGATTTTTGGGATACGTGTGCCTGGCATTTCTTGGAGGTCCAAACTGCTGGCATGTTAACTTCAGTTCAGATTGCTGCGTCTACGTGGGAGACGTGTTGGTGTCGTTGGCTTGGGGGCGTTATAATCCGCTCATCTTTTCCTACAGCGTCCAGTTACATTTAGAGTTTTACATGCCCATTAGGGATATGTAGGGTGAAGGTGATTACACCCCACAAGAGGATTCTTTCCTCTCCACTGCTCGAGCCTCGACCTATAACTCGGTAGCTCCGATGATGGTTTCCTCGGATGAGGAAGACCCTAAGGAGGAACCCAAGGAGGATCCTGACACGGTTCCTTCTCCTCTTAGGGACTGATACTATTGATAGCTACTGATGGCTATTAGTGTTCATTTTGGGGCCTGATGTTTTATTATTTTGGTGGGCTGTATATGTATGATTCTTTGGGCAGGTATAGTTTTGCTTCTTGGTATATCAGGCGTTGTAACTAAACAAATCTGATATAATTATATATATATATATATATATATATATATATATATATATATATATATATGAATATGCATGTTGAACAAATGTATGTTTTACTTCTGTCTTACTCTTTATTGTAGTTTTGTCTCGTCACTAATATTTTATTAATTATAAAAAAAAGATAGACACCATTTTATTTATGCAACTAAAATCAGACAAGTTTAATTGTAATAACAAAGAATCGGGTCTTAACTCATACTTTTATTTTCCGCATTACAAATGACAATGTGACGTTCTCTCCCAAAAAGGGGCGTTATAGTCATATTGCTCAACAAACTGTCTCAAAGTGGTCTTTGAATTAACATACTCGTCAAAAAAAGCATTCATACTTTCACTTCTTTAGGTTGTAGACATTCCTGCCCAAAACACTGATTTAACATATATTGGCACCCAACGGCCACGGTGTACAAACAAGGAGCTTAACCATTCATTTTTTTCAAGACCATAATCCTCAATCATTTTAGACCAACCATCAACAAAGTCCTTTGGCTCCATAGAGTCACACACAATGTTTTTTAGGGTCTTCTTTATTTCTTTATATTAGTTCAACCCACCTAATTTCTGTGGCACCTTCTTCATGATGTGCCAAAGGCAAAGGCGGTGATGGGACTCAGGAAATACCTCTACCACTGCTGCTTGGAAAGACAGGAATTGATATGTGATTATTGCTTTTGGAGCATGCCCATGCATGCATTCTAACCATGATCTGAACAACCATACATACGTCTCTATATCCTCCCTCAATAGTAAACCACATCCAAATAAGATAGATTTCCCATGGTGATTCACTCCAACAAAAGGTGAAAATGGCATATTATATCTGTTAGTCAAATATGTGCTATCAAATGATACAACATCCCTAAATGACTCATGAGCTGCCCTAGATCTTGCATCTGCCCAAAATACATTTCGTAAACGACCTTCATCATCCATATCTATCACGTTAAAAAAATTTGAATTTCTTCTTTGCATACGAACAAAGTAATTACGAAGTGCTTCTGCATCCCCAGCCCCAAGTCTTAATTGTCTCACTTTTGCAATGTAATTCCTGCAATTTTTCTCACCAAATGACAATTTCTTATACCCTCTAGCTTCAACTACCAATGAATGAAATTTTTTATTCAATGGAATCCCTGCATAATCATTTAACTCAAATCTTCTTTTCGAATAAGAATCCATTTTCTTATGAGACCTTTGAAATCGTGACTTTCTTGGACTTAAAGCATGATTATGTTCTAGAAAAACATGAGAGATAGTACACCTTCCATTACTATGAACAATCACAGAGATTTTTTTCCTGGCATTCAGTTTTACTCGAGAGTCTTTTCTTAGAAGAATCCACCTTACTTATATATTTACCTCCTCTGGCACATCCAAGTGAGTAGTACTTGGTTTCTCCTTCTGCTCTTGTGCTAATTTTTTGAACCCCAAATCCGACTTGATAGACATATTTTTTATAGTAATTGTGAAGTTTTTCTTCAAACTTGAATACCATCCTAACATTTGGAATTTGCTCATCAATGTAAGTTGAAACTTTTTCCATCTCATTTCTTTCTTCTATAAGTACTGAATTTTCTGTCTCCATCATTCTAACTAGGCCAAACAAAATAAAATGATATAAGTTATAGAAAATCGACATAAATATTTAGTTTTTTTTTATCATAATATAACTCTAATAAAAAAAATTCCACTTCACTAACAGTTATTCAAGATAAAACGCAACAAAAAAAGTAAAATGCTCAATAAAAAAATTAATAAAATAACCAATACAATGAGAATTGTATGTATAGTATACCGTGTCTTTGTCTTTGTTCAAATTGATTATCTATTCTCAATAATTAATAATTGTTATTTTGGGAATAACTAATATTTATCAATTTACATATTCAAAACAAAAGTACTCAAGCGCCTAAATAAGCTAAGTTTTACTCAAATAAAACTATTTTGTATTCCATTAAAAAAATTCCATTCAAGTGCTAATGAATATGGCATGATACTGAAAGGATGACTCCATATAAAATTTTCAATATAACAACTTTGAAAACTCAATGACACAATTTAAAATTTGCTTGGCAAATAACTTATATTGAGTAATAGTCAATGGCTCTCTAAGACTCCTGCCTCTTTGTGATGAGTATGGGACCCTTGTGAAATGGGAGCCATCGATGGTACTAATCTATAGGATATAAGACACCATTGAAAAAAAGTATAATAGTAGCAAGCAGTATTTGGAATTGAAAATGACGACTTGATGTAAAATAAATAGGAGAAGAGAAGAAGCTTTGAGAGTAAGAATGGATGTGGAAGACTTTTTCATCTACAATTGAAAGAAGTGTTTCTTCGTATACTTTTGAATAATAAGTAGGCTATGAGGGGTAAACTTAAAAAAAAAAAATGAGACAAGTCATAACAATTAATATTTTAACAGCTTTAAGTTAGACACTTGCCATACTTAAGTGGGTAGGAGGATTATTAGGAATTTTCCTTAGAAAGATTTAGCATTTCTCATTTGGAAAAGGAATGATTTTTAGTTCAACCACAAATCCATGCCCTATAGTTACTATCTAGACAACACAGTCTTTGGCAGGAGTACAATGAAAAAGTAGCAAGGAAAAAAGCCCAGGACAATCAATGTAGCAGACAAAGACACCCCCCTCCCCCCTTTTCCCGGCGGGCTTTATCAAGTGAAACACTGATGTTGCTTTCGCCAAATCCTTGTGGTGTTCAGGGACGACGCTCGAAGGGTAATAGCAAGATGCTCACAGAGGATCCAAACCTTGTCTAGCCTGGTGGTTGAAGCTTATGCGCTAAGGGAGGCCGTTTTATTGGCAGATAACATGGGATGGTTGTAGGTTTTGATCGAATCGGACTGTTAGGAGTTGGTCGAGACTTGCAGATCTCCTAAAACCATTTGGAAAATCCACCCCTATATTGAAGACATCAAGTTGCTAAAAAGGAGGTTCCAACGCTGCGGTTTCCTCTGGACTCCAAGAGAAAAGAATGGTGCAGCACACCAGATCGCTAATCTGGCAATGGGAGATCGGCTCCCCCTAGATTGGGTTCGACGAGCCCATGAATTTGGGCTTTGCTAGGAGTGACTGAATGTAGCCTCTCGAGTGGGTCTGTCTTGTTGATTCAACATCAGTTCTGTGCAAAATCGAAAGTGCCACCCTGTGTATTCGGATCTTCGTCGCCAGTACTAGATCGAAATACTTAGATTCAGTCTGGTTCGCGTAATCTCTGTGAAGGCTAAATCAGTGCTTTCTCTGTGTTTCAAGGCTTTCGAGCGTGCCTATGCTGGAAGTTTCTTCTTTGAGCATTGCTGAATCAAAGGCTCTCTAAAGTTGGAAGCGAAAACTTGTTCCCGGTTTCTCTTTATTCGCCCAGGTTTCAGACTGGGTTCCGTCCCCTTTGCCCTCGTTTCTGTAGCTAACAGTAGCAGGAAGTAGATATGCCAATGAAGCAGCTTGTCCGACACGTGTTTAGGTCGGACACGTAAGGAAGTGCGTATGATACATGTTTTCAGTGTGTTTGAATGTACTAGATTAAAAAAATATTTTTTTTATTTAGACACATTTTGAATATGACTCAAATATATTTAGATATGTTTATGATACAACTTGAACATGATTTATTAATATTAAAAGAACAATTAATCTTTAGATATTTTCTCTAATTAATTTTTTTGAATCGCATACGTATATATAGTTAATTCTATTAGGAGAAATTAGTTTATAAATTTTTTTAAAAAAATATCATTAAAAATTATACTTTATATTTTTTTAAAGAAACTTAATAAGTAACAAATATTGATAGATATGAATATATTAAAATATTATAAATCTTCAAACTTATAAAAATAATATTAATAAATTATAATTTTTTTCTTAACTTTATAATAATTATATATATATATATATATATAAACCAAATTCTTTAATTTATTTTAATATTAATTTATATATACATATATGCTTTGCCTTGTTTATATCCTATAATTTTTTAAATTTAACATGTTTTCATATAGGGAGAGGATCTACTTACACCTAATGTAAGTAAAAAAGACTTACACCCAATCTCTTACCATTAAATTTATTTTAATCTAATGGTTCTAAATCATCTAATTAAATGATGAGAAAATAATAAACATTCACATTAAAAAAAAAGAGAGAATAAAGAAATATTATTTTAATGAAGAAAAAAATTTAGTTAATAAGTTTATTTATTAACTTAAAAAATGTATAATATTGAATATAATTTATAATATTTTTGTTTTTATTTAGTATAAGTTATTTTTATTTAGTATAAAAGTTGATAGTTAATTTTTATTAACTTATTTTAAAATATAATAAATTAATACATTATATAAAAATAAAAATATAATAAATAGTTAATTATTTAATATAATTTATGATATTTTTGTTTTTATTTAGTTATAAGTTAATAAAGTATAAATAATTTTTAAAATTATATTTTAAAAATTATATTGTAAGAATCTTTGGAGTCATATATGTCCAAATTCATTTATCACTTGCAGAACTCCACTGTCACCAATAACAAATGGTTTGGATCGATGCCTCTCTTTTTTAATTTGGTCATTTTTATATTTTGCTAATAAAAAAATATAAGAGATGTAATTTGATTTACTTTTAGGTGTTAGTGAAATTTCTGAATCGAACATAACATTTAATAAAAACGATTAGTTCTTTGCCATTTGTTCATGATTGAGGAAAAAAAAGAGTATAATGCTTTCTGGGTAAATTAGTTTGAATCCTTTTATTTATTAAATTCTTCATTTTTTTTATTTGTTAAAATAAATACACTTTCAAATAATACGCTCTGCTTTCAGTTCTAATTGAAAGACTATGGTTGAGCATATCGCCATTGAAAATATCAGGTAATTCGTCATGCATCCCTTCATGATCAACCAAGAAAAGATCATCAGACTATTCTTAAACCTTTAAATGGTCTCCAAATAATCATAAATCGTACATTATCTACCTATTTAATTCAATCTTTTCAAATTATTTTAATAATTTCTATTTAAATATGTCGTATACAGTGTTTACTAAATATTTTTATTTAGTATAAAAGTTGATAGTTAATTTTTATTAACTTATTTTAAATTATAATAAATTAATACATTATATAAAAACAAAAATATAATAAATAGTTAATTATTTAATATAATTTATAATATTTTTATTTTTTATTTAGTTATAAGTTAATAAAGTATAACTAATTTTTAAAATTATATTTTAAGAATCTTTGGAGTCATATATGTCCAAATTCATTCATCACTTGCAGAACTCCACTGTCACCAATAACAAATGGTTTGGATCGATGTCTCTCTTTTTTAATTTGGTTATTTTTATATTTTGTTAATAAAAAAATATAAGAAATGTAATTTGATTTACTTTTAGGTGTTAGTGAAAGATCTGATATCGAACATAACATTTAATAAAAAGGTTAGTTCTTTGCCATTTGCTCATGATCAAGGAAAAAAAAGAGCATAATGCTCTCCGGATAAATTAGTTTGAATCCTTTTATTTACTAAAATTCTTTATTTTTTTATTTGTTAAAATAAATACACTTTCAAATAATATGCTCTACTTTTAGTTCTAACTGAAAGACTAGGGTTAAGCATATCGCCTTTGAAAATATCAGGTAATTCGTCATGCATCCCTTCATGATCAACCAAGAAAAGATCATCAGACTCTTCTCAAACTTTTAAATGGTCTCTAAATAATCATAAATCGTACATTATCTGTCCTATTTAATCCAGTCTTTTCAAATCATTTTAATAATTTCTATTTAAACATGTCAGTATGCAGTTGTTTACTAAATATTTTTATTTAATATAAAAGTTGATAGTTAATTTTTATTAACTAATTTTAAAATATAATAAATTAATACATTATATAAAAACAAAAATATTATAAATTATATGTAATATTATATTATTTTTAAGTTAATAAATAAACTTAATAATTAAAATTTATTTCTTCATTAAAATCATATTTCTTTATTTTCTCTCCTTTTTAATATGAGTGTTTATTATTCTCTCTCCTCATTTAATTAGATGATTTAGAACCATTAGATTAAAATAAATTTAATAAAAGAGATTAAAAGTAAGAGATTAAGTGTAAGTCTTTTTACTTACATTGGGTGTAAATGGATCCCTTCCTTTTATATATATATATATATATATATATATATACAATGATTATTCGTCTAACTAAAATACTTCAACTTTCATCAAACTTTACTCACTTTTTACAAACTTATTATGTATCTCATGAGAAAAGTTACATAATATACTGATCTAATTTAATATTTTTCTTATATAAATTTATGGTATAAATATAATGTATATATTTTAATTGTATGAAAAATATTACTCATATATATATATAGAAATATATATCGTGTCCCATCTACTTGTACGTCATTTATGGGGATATGTTATAAATTTGTGGTACACTTGCTGCGTCCTTTGGTATCTAAGGTGTATCGTTTTAGTGCTTTTATCTGATACTGTTTGGGCTGGGCCAGGCCTGTTTGTTTCCCGGTGTTATGAATGAAAGTCTAGCCTTTAGGCTAGAAACTTCATACCCAAAAAAACAATATTGGAGTGTGATTCTGGTTTGGTTCAAAAGTTACCTGGATTCACTTTTCGGGCTTTCCCATTGTATGTGCTTCCGATAAACGCCGTCTGTGTTGTGTCGTAGAATGTCCAAAACCACAATGGTTTACCCCAAACCCCACAATCACCGTTCGTTTTCATCGCTCTGTTCTTCCACCGACTCCCTCATCGGCGACAAAGCAATCTTATACCTCAAACGACATCCTCAAAACCTCGCATCACTATCTCCCCACTTCACTCCCGAAGCAGCCTCGTACGTCCTCCTCAAGTCCCAATTCGACCAACCCACCACCCTCAAGTTCCTCAACTGGGCCCAAACCCACCATTTCCTCACCCTCCAATGCAAGTGCCTCGCCCTCCACATCCTCACCCGCTTCAAGCTCTTCAAGTCCGCCCAAACCCTCGCCGAGGACGTCGCCCTTAACAACGCCTTCCACGACCACACCGGAGCCATTGTCTTTCGACACCTCAAGAACTCCTACCATTCCTGCAATTCGAGCTCCGCGGTCTTCGATTTAGTGGTAAAGTCTTACTCTCGCCTCAATTTTATTGATAAGGCCATGAACATTGTTAATTTAGCGAAAGATCACGGGTTTATGCCTAGTGTGTTGTCGTATAACGTGGTTCTGGATTCGATTTTGAGGTTTAAAAGGTCTATTAAGGATGCCGAGTGTGTTTTTGAGGAGATGATTCAAAACGGGGTGACGCCGAATGTGTATACTTATAATGTTATGGTTCGTGGCTTTGTTGTGGAAGGGAACTTGGAAATGGGGTTATGTGTTATGCGTGAAATGGAGAGGAAGGGGTGTTTGCCAAATGTGGTTACGTATAATACATTGATCGATGCGTATTGCAAGGTGAAGAGGGTAAGGGAAGCATTTGAGTTGTTGAGGGTGATGGCGGTGAAGGGCGTGGAGGCAAATTTGATTTCATATAATTCAGTTATAAACGGATTGTGTCGTGAAGGGAGGGTGAGTGAGACGTGGGAGGTGCTCGAGGAGATGAATAGGAAAGGTTTGGCTCCTGATGAGGTGACTTATAATACGCTTGTCAATGGGTATTGTAAAGAAGGGAATTTCCACCAGGCGCTTGTTCTTCATTCCGAGATGGCGAGGAAGGGGTTATCTCCGAATGTTGTTACTTATACCACGTTAATCAATAGTATGTGTAAGGCTAAGAATCTAAGTCGTGCAATGGAGTTTGTGGATCAGATGCATGTTAGAGGACTCCACCCAAATGAGAGAACTTATATAACTATAATTGATGGGTTCTGCCAGCAAGGGTTACTGAATGAAGCTTATAAGGTTTTGAGTAAAATGATTGTTAGTGGATTCTTACCATCAATTATAGCTTACAATGCACTTGTCCATGGATATTGCTTTTTGGGGAGGATAGAAGAAGCCATAGGAATTTTAAGGGATATGGTTGAGAGGGGGTTGTCCCCTGATATTGTCAGTTATAGTACTATTATATCTGGATTTTGCCGAAGTCAAGAGTTGGAAAAAGCATTCCAAATGAAGCTGGAGATGGTTGAAAAGGGTATCTTGCCTGATGCTGTTACATATTCATCGCTTATACAAGGTCTCTGTCAGCAGCGAAAACTGGTGGAAGCTTTTGATCTCTTCCAAGAGATGTTGCACAGGGGTCTCCCACCTGATGAGTTTACTTATACTAGTTTGATAAATGCTTATTGTGTAGAAGGTGAATTAAGTAAGGCTCTTCATTTGCATGACGAAATGATACAGAAGGGATTTCTTCCTGATGACGTGACCTATAATGTACTTATTAATGGACTTAATAAAAAAGCTAGGACAAGAGAAGCAAAGAAGCTTCTTCTGAAGTTGTTTTATGATGAGTCTATACCAAATGATGTGACGTACAATACTCTGATAGAAAAATGCAGTAATAATGAATTTAAGAGTGCGGTAGCTCTTGTCAAAGGATTCTGCATGAAGGGTTTAATGAATGAAGCAGATCGAGTTTTTAAGACAATGCTTCAGAGGAATTATAAGCCTAATGGAGCAGTTTATAATTTAATAATACATGGACATTGTAGATGTGGAAATGTTCATAAGGCATATAATCTGTACAAGGAGATGGTGCAATGTGGTTTTGTTTCTCATACTGTGACTGTTATTGCTCTCATTAAAGCTCTATCTGGAGAGGGGATGAATCATGAGTTGAGTCAGGTAATGCAAAACATATTGAGGAGCTGTAGGCTCAATGATGCTGAGCTAGCTAAAGTACTTATTGAAATTAACTTTACAGAAGGTAACATGGATGCTGTTTTAAACACGCTTACTGAAATGGCCAAGGATGGCCTGCTACCTGATGGTGGAAAGTATTCATATGCTCCAGCAAGTACCTAATATCTTTTGTTTTATGTGTTGAACCATGTTACTTTGAAATTTGAACTGACCCTTCTTGCTAACATCTAGCATGATTGGGCTGGGAGACTTACAATGTGAAAATGAGATTCTCCCTTGTTCGGAAAGTAATTTTTCATTTCTTTTTCTGGAGCTCCACAATTATCAAAGACCACCTTCTTGACCAGGTAAATCATCTCCCATATCTATCTCCTTTATGAATTCCTAACACCAAATCATCTCCCTTGAATCGTACTATCCTTGCAAAGCTACAGGAATCAGATGCTTCCAATTGTTTGTCTTTCGATTTTTATTGTGGTTCATAACCTATAGGAGATAGGGTAAGACGTGGGCAGAGGGCAATGGGCATTATGGTTATACTGTATACTTGCTTTGTTAGGTTCAAGGACATACTTAAGGGTCAGCAAATTGTGGTAAAGGTCATCCCAAAAAGCTAAGGTCAATGCTGCCCTTCTTTTTTTCATTTCCATTATTCCTTTTATATCTTACATGCACGCATTAATGCGTGCACACACACATGCGCACACACACATACCTTGGAGTTAGTACCCCCATTTCATATTCTGTTGGCCATAAGTTCAACTGAATTTTTTATCATAACAGTTTGTCTAATGCCTAAGAAACATCAGATGCTTTGGCTGAATTAATTTTGTTCTGTTTCTGCTGAACAAATTTTGCTGGTGATATGGTATGAGTGAAGTATATTAGGGACTCCTATTTTAGAGAGTGAGATGGATTCAACTCAATTGTTTTATTAATATGACAAATGTTCTTGATTTTCTTCCCGGGATTTTAATTTTAAAACATGGATGTCAAACTCTTGCTTTATTGCCTAGTTTGATTTCTTATTGAAGCAAAAAAAAAAAAATGCAGAATAGTGTTTTATTGTACTCTTCATTGCTCCTTTATTTCTTGGATATATTAAAATTTCTTCACAGCAGATGGAAATTCATGTATCAACTACCAACTATGTCCAGTAATGTTAATGATGAAAACAAAGCTGAATGGGAAAGTTAGACTAGCTGACAATGATAATCTGCATCTTGAAACCTCCAATAGCATTTGAAAGTTCAAAATTGTTAAGGTCCCACTTCGATTAAATATATGGGCAAAGTACCATTTATAATAACTTGAGCAACCCTCCCCCCATTAGTTAGCTTTTGAGTTAGAGTTAGGCTCAGTTATTCTAATATGGTATCAGAGCCTATCCTAGTTGAGCCACCTGCACATGTCCAATCCTGCAAACTTCACGCTCCAAATGTCTAGTCCTAGGCATGAAGGGGTGTGTTAAGGTTCCACATTGATTAAGTATATGGGCAAAGTATCACTAATAACTTGGATAAAATTATTGTTAACTTGGACTTATTCATTCCACTTTTGTGCATTTTATTTTAATTGCACCTAATTACTTTTTTAAACACTATTTAAATCAGAGATGGGATGATAATGAGATTGAAATTATGCTTTCTTTTTCACCCTTTTTGTTGCCAGATAACACGGCAATTGCAATTGCAATTGCAATCGAAGATGAAATATGGGTGGTTAAAATATTGTAAGCTTTGACTGGACACAACAATCTGGTACAATTCTATGGTGCATTTGAAGACCATGATAATGTCTACATTGTGATGGAGTAAGTTTGGTATATTTGCTGCCCTTTCAGATTATATCATACAGAGTAGTAGTGCCATAGCCATTCTAGTGAAGTTTCATTTTATTGAATATTTTGATAGGACTACAAATAATCTCCCTTGAAATATACTATTTAATAGAATCCTATCTATTCTTAATTTCTGATATAATAAGCTTTAAAATTTTTGTAGATTCTAATTTGAATTTATTCTATGTGCATTGCTTATGAGAGTGTATTACTAACTTTTTAGATATTAATCGGATCCTATTAATATTTCAGGTATTGAAGGTTTCTTCTTCATCATCATCCTTTTTGGATTTATTAGGCTCTGATATTAAAATTTTAGGGAAATGATAGAAAAGAGAGGAGAGATAATATTATTAATGTGATGATATGAGATGTGTTATAAAACATAAATACATATATTTATACTAATATTCGAGGTCAAGTACTAGTGTAGTACAACTAGTACAAGTGTAGTCCAATTAGACTCGTAAAAATAATAAGAATATGCTAATGAGGGCTGTTTCAATTGGTTTTGGGTTCAATTTTTGTAGGTAGTCCTTCATTAGTAAGTTATTTATAAGTATCACTATAAGTCCATGTTGAGGCTTGTGGCATGCACTTACCTTAGAATGAGGCAACCTCTTTACCCCTATATTTTTAAAGACAAAGAAAAAAGAATGTTAATATTCTAACAAGTTTCATAAGAAAATGTGTATAATAATTATTCTTTAGGAAAAATACATTCACCTCCCCTGAGATTTGCACTAATTACACATGGCTTACCCTTGAGATTTGCACCAACTACACATGGCTTCCTTCATGTTTGGAAATTACACCAACCTCCCTTAATTTATGTATTTTTGTTATAGTTTGTCCCTTTTAGATAACGGTTCCGTTTAAAAATATAACAAATAATGAGCACGTTGTCACGTGAGTTATAATGGTTTTAATGTAATTTTTGCAATTCTATTCCTATTGGAAATCACAGCGTTCCCTCATTCCCCTATTACCTCAAATTTGTTCTCTTCGCTCCTGCGTTTCTTCTCCTCTATCTCCATAGTAGTCTCCAAAGGATATGGTTCTTTTTCTCTTCACCCGCTGTACAGCACCATGTTTCCTCATTCAAAGGCTCTAAGCCATAGCAAGCTCCCCACACCAGAATCGCTCCTGATCAATATACAAAAACCCAGTAGTCCAATACTATCCAACTCTCAAGCACCAAAAGCCTTGCACATTCCCAAGCTATGTACTAAATCGAGCCATAAGTCAAACGTGAACCCACCAACCACACCACCACCCTCTGCTAATATACCCATAAGCGCCAAATCACCATCAACAGTTCAACACAGCCACCTTCATGCCGATTTCAACCCCCTCAAGAAAAGGACCACCCAAGCATGCCCCACTCCAGCACCGAATCCCATACAACAATTCATGGTGTTTATTTTATTTTATTTTATTTTAGGGGTAAAATTTTAGGGTTGTTTTCATGGTGGTTACCAGTCCCAAATATAGATGGAGATAAAGTGAGAATAAAAATGACAATTCATCAATTCATTAAATGATAGTTAACACCATCTCACATAAGGGAGGTCGCTGTGATGTTAAAATCAAGAGGGGAGGTTTGTGTAATAAGTGCAAACCTCAAGGGGAGGTAAGCGTAATTTTCTCATATTCTTTTGAAGGAACTCGAATTGTGAAAAAATCTACATGGTCACTAGGTTAAGAGATGAATTGTGCAGTTCGGTTCAGCGTTGCTTCAAACGGTGGCAATAATTTACTATCACCTTATAATTTTTACTTTTATCTTTGTTGTATATTCCCTTATTATGGGAAAAGAGTATAGAGACTCCTAAAACTTTGACTTTTTTGTAAATCACCACCGAGAACTTTATAGCATTTCCAATTAATTCCTGAATTTTAATTAATGACTTAATAGATCATTCTGTTTAATTTGAATTTGTTAATCCATTAAAGAGAATATTGCATGGTAACATTTTATCTATATTAACATTAATTATAGATTCTTTATTAATTTATTTATTAAAATTTATTTTTAAATATATTTTATTACTTACAAAGTAAATAAAAAAATTATTTTAAAACAAAATTTGTTTTTATTTATTTTGTAATAAAAAATGTATTTATAGTCAAATTTTAATGAATAAATTAATAAATAGTCCCGAATTAATGTTAATACAAATAAATGTTGTTATACAATATTATCGTTAATGAATTAATAAATTCAAATTAAACAGAAGGATATATTAAGATATTAATTAAAATTTAAAGACTAATTTAGAATACTTTAAAGTTTGTGGTGGTGATTTACAAAAGAGTCAAAGTTTAGAAAAGTGGCATACTCTTCTTCCTATTTATTATACATTCTCTGGATTAATTACTTTTCTGACCATGATTTGGTGGTGATTGCCCGACTGAAGAGGTTGTTTTATGCTCCTGGAATATTACATTACTCTATTAAAATTGTAACACTGTCATTTAACCATTCAGAATGTTGGATTGAAAATAAAATATTTTAAAATTAGATTTGAATAGTTACAAAGTTGCCTAAAGTATTACTCAGGGAATATTTTTGAATTTTTTGCCTGAACGTTGGCAGTATTAGTTGGTTAAGAAGGAACCTATAAATCAGTGGAAGCTGCTAGATGGTTTTGATTGTGAATAATGCACATTCTGGTAAGCTCTCTTTTCATGTAATAACTTTGTTGATAGTCTCTTCCAACTCTTGTTCAATTATAAGATATTAAGAGTCTTGCTATTTATTATTTATTTATTTATTATTATTATTATTATTATTATTATTGGGTAATGGGATTGGGAATAAATTAAGACATGTAGGAGATTTCTTATTAAATTGCAATACAGAAACATAAAGGAGATTTCTAAGGTGTGTAGGAAAATTCTGTTTAAACATGATCAATGGATCATTTTGTTACATCGATACAGCATACACAGTGCATTACAGTTTTTATTTGAACATAAAACCTTTAGGGAAGGGGATGTTGTCTCATTTGAAGGCTAGTGCATGCTACAAGTCTTAGTGAAGGTTTGCAGTAATACTTATAGATGACATGTTAATGAAGGATTGCCAGTAGAAATCGAACTTAGGACCTTTTTTGTTGACATTGATCGATATTACCATTTGAGTTAACACAAATTTCTATTTTTGTATGACAATTGTGTTGGCATTAAGAAATATATTTTTAAGGCTCATTAAGTGGACTCATTAAGTTTCAAATAAAATGAATTGTACTGGTCCAAGAGGCTTAGCTCAAGCCTTAGCTCAAGTGATTAAGTTTGTTCATAAATTACGGCTATATTTGGATAGATGGGGTAGTGTGTTTAGTAATGGAGTGGAGTGATAAAAGGCACTCAATTTGAGATTTTTAGTAATTGAGTGGAATGGTTGAGGGGAATCCAAACCATTCCATGTCACTTAAACTCAATTTTTCACATCCTTCAATTTGGGGGGTTTGGAATAAAACACTTCTCCCTTTTTATTTTTTAGATGGTGCGTTCACGATTTTAACCATCAGCATTCCAACCCTTTTCATACAAATAATTATTAAAAGGAAGGTATTGGAAGTTGAATTTGTAATTCACTCCACTCCATGAAAGGGGCTTCGCACCATTCCCTCATTAAAACTAACAAATAATGGATTGATATTCTTTTAACATTTTTAATCTATTCCATTCCAAATAATTTTATTTTGAATCATTCCATTCCATCTTGCCAAAACTCCCAAACATAGTCTACTTGATATTGGGATTGAATTTCTGTAAGGTTACTTTGCGTTCGTTTTGACTTATCTTCTTCGCCTTTACATCTGGTCCAATAGACCACTTTTATGAAAAAAAAAGAAAAAAAGAAAGAGTTGCACTGTACAACTGGCCTTAAATAAATAATAGGGAAAGAGAGCTATAATTTTTTTTAAAGGATATTATTTATACATAATGTTAATTATTCAATTCAAATATGGGGAGAAAAACTTGGTTGAATTATTATAACAAGCAAACTATTTTTCAATCCGTAGACAGACCGCTAAGACTTTTATGTGTTTCTGGGGCAAATATCTTCACCGTTTTGCTACTTGGATGAAACAATTATGTTAGCATTATTTTTTATACTTGCCATGATCCTAGTTATTTGAATTAAGATCTCTCTTTTTTGTGGAATACAATATTCATTTGATAAATCCCTTTGCGATGAGCGGAAGGCATTTGGATACAATCTTGATTTATCATAGAAGAGATAGTTTTAATAAAAAAAAGTTAGCTTCACTTGTGTAACTCACCATTATATCAAATAATAAAATGAAATAAAGAGTTAATATATGATTCATGTAGATGTAGCAATAATCAATAGAAAATTATATTGAAAAAGACCAAGCCGGTCAATTTGTCTAGAGTTTTGAACCTTGGGAGTTGATTCTTAATTTATTTACACTGCATTTTACTTGGAAGAATAGTTATGTTCTTAGAATACCCTTCTTACCCAGTCCATTGATGTTTTGAATTTTTTATTACACAAAATAAAACATAATTATCCATTATATTTATATAATGTTGACTACTATTTTTTTGATTTACTAATATAATAAGTTGACTAATATAACATATAACATTTATATATATAACCGGGTATAGATGCGCCGGGTGCCTCAAATATAATAAAAGGTGAACTGATTCTATTAAAAGAAATGAAAATCAATAAAACTAACATTCATGCTATGTTGTTCTGGTAGCACATTCTAGTTGGAAAAAAGAAGAAGGAAAACTCCACAATATGAATAGGCTAACTATACTCAGACCATCAAAATCACAAACATTACTTACATTGAAATTTCATCAGAGTCTATCAAGCTTTTTCCACAATTTATTCATACTACTTACATGGCAATATTCCTTCATCATATCACACCACTCAATAGTCAACAGAACCAAGATAGAACACTCAGTTTTTGATCTTGCACTTGATCTTCACTTCTAGAACCCTCTCCATCAATGGCACCACTAATGATCATGTTTTACAGTTGACATAAAGTAAAATGATTAGAAATTGACCCTCTCCATCGTCACTTCTAGAACCCTTTCTTTGATTTGCTTGAGTCTTTAATCTTGATACATAAATTTTGTTACGCTTTCCTAAAAGCCAAATATGTAGTTATGACTTCATTCATTTTCACACAATAGAGTTGTGGGTTGTAAGTAAGGAGTAAGGACCCTTGAAATAGGACTAACAGTGTGAATTGGTGTACATTGGGCTTGGGAGCTGCACTCTTGGCATTGCATCCCCATGTCACAGTCGTTCACTACCTGGCTCATCTTCTTCTCAAACCAAGCCTTCTATATGGTGTGCCTCACCACGGCAGCCACCTGCTCCAGAGCCACCTGTTCAGTCCCTTCATCTAGCTTCCTAGCATTGACAGTTGGGGTGGTTTTCTTTTTGGAACCAACATCGAACTTCATGATCATAAGGACCTCTGCTCTGGACCTGAGGACCTCTGATTGACAGAGTGATCAATTGGCGAGAATCCCAGAGTCGTGTGCAGTTAGTGGGTAGCATTAATCCATCTTTTATTGTCTTCCAAATTCATAACCATTTTTTAGAGTAAGGCCAAAAACGGAATGAAAAAGGAGTGAATTGTGAGTGCATGTAAAAATTTTTTAGCAGTTACTTTTTGCCTTAATTATTGTAAGTGTTCTGGACCGTAATTCGAGATATCGCTCCATGGGATCAACCGACACGCACATTACCAAACTTGACCAAGGCCGGTATAGAGGAAGATTCGCAACGTATTCCAGACACCCCAAGCGAATTGGGTCATGATGTCACGATTGATAGATTCATGCAGAGAATAAATTCCTAAATATCCGTAACTGTCAATCATCAACTTACGATATTATAGGACTCATAGTTATCCTTGATGGCTAAATACTTTCCATATCTTAAGTTCCAAATTTACAGGAATATATCCTATAATAATGGAAAAGTGATCCTCATCAGGATACTAATCCTAAATTACTTGCATTCAATAAGGATCTCATTAGGATTCTATATACGCTCTATAAATACAAGGCTAAGTCATCTTAATAAGGTAACCCTTAACCCAATTTCATAAGTCTACTTGTGCACTACCTGACTTGAGCGTTGGAGTCCCTCTGCAGGTACCCACCCCCCTGTGCGATACGCTCAACTGCTGCTCAAGGAAGAAACCACCGTAACGTGCCAACTTCAGGTACTTTCTGAATCCACTTCAGAACATTAGCGCCGACTGTGGAGAACCTTAAACTTCTAATCCCACCCAATCATGGTGAACACGAGGCAAAATTCAAGAAGAGACGCTGCACAAGCCTCTGTCAACTAGAGGCAAGATCCTGATGTGCAACGTCCACCATTACCACTGCCTCCACCCGCGGCTCAAACCTCCGCTGCGAGAAATCAGGCACTTGGACCAGGAAGTCGATGTGATGGGCACTCCACCTCCTTCTCCGAGGAATCTCCTAATCCATCATGTAGGATTTCTGTCAGGGAAAGACTTGAATTCCCAGCCCAAAGAGGCGACCAGAGCCATCAAGAACGTAGGACCCCGGTGCACCAACGCTTGGGAACCCCAAACAATGAGATTGATGACTGCGCATCCCGCTCTAAGTGCACACACCAATCTCGGGCTTCTCAACGCCAATTTCAAGACATGTTGCAACAGCATATGGATCTGCTGAATGAGCAATTCTGGAGGTTGGAAGACATGCAGAGTGTCATGCATGAAAGTCAACCCATGCCACACCGTCGTGGCAGACGAACCGACATGGAAAATAATCAAAGGAGGACTCATGTCGATAATAGAATTCCTAATTCTGGGAATAATAACCAGAACTGCGGAACAAAGGGACAACATTTCTCCGATCAACTCATGGAATTCCGGGTTCCTAGGAATTTCAAGTTTCTGCCAAACTTGGAAATTTACGACTGAACCACGGACCCCCAGGAACACATAAATGCCTATGAATAGTCCTTATGTTTTTATGGTGGACCCATGGAGTTGCTGTGCCGAGCATTCCCCCTCTCCCTCAAAAAGGGAGCCCTCAAGTGGTTTACCAACCAACCACGGGGGACCGTCGTAGATTGGTCAGATCTTAAACAGCGTTTTTTGTTACAATACACCACCAGTAAGGAGCAACCTAAATCCATCGAATCTCTGGCTAAAATTCACTAGGGAAAGGACGAGACCCTTCGGGATTATGTCAGGCGGTTCATGGCTGCCTGCACCAATGTAGAGAATTTTGAAGACAGAATAGCCTTGCATTGTGCCAGAAGCAGTCTCCGGGTAGGTTCTGAGTTCTTCAAGTCCTTAGAAAAGAAAAAACCAGATAATCTGACCGACTTCCAGAAATGATTCGAGAAGTATGTCTACTTGGAGGAGGCAACAGAAGACCATAGGAGGTGGGACAAAGGCGAACCTTCTCACCAGAATCCCTCAAGATCGCGACCTCCAAAGGATAGCCTGCCCCGGAGGAATTACTCTAATTATACTCCTTTGAACACGCCTCAGGAAACAATCTTGAGGGAAGTGATGCACACGGAGTTTTAGAATATCTGGAGACTGCCCCCTATCAAGAAACACAAATAAAAAGATTATTCCAAGCATTACACTTGGCACAAGGCCTATGGCCATGATACAGAAGATTGTTATCAGCTATGTGATACCATCGAATTCTTAATCAAGGTCGGACATTTGCAGCAGTATATTTTTTGTGTACAAAATAACGAGGAGGACAATAGACGTAAAGATAATAGACGCACCCCACGTCAGAGTCCTTCCCCTCCATGCAGAAGGACAAGAAGTCCTAGGAGAAGATCCCGGACTCCACCTCGCCGAGATAACAATGATCGGCAGGATAGGACTAGGGACGCTCCCCTTGGTGATAACGACGACCATCGCTCCGAGCCCAATAGAACGATCCATACCATTGCCGGTGGCTTTGCCGGAGGAGGATCTTCCAATGGAGCTTGGAAGAAAGCCCTTAGAATGGCCGTTTTTAGTGTGGTCCACTCAGAACCTAGGATACATGCAGAAGGTAGAAAGGCGCCTCTCATCACCTTCTCGGATGAAGACTACGGCAGAATAATCCCAGATCACGACGATCCACTCGTCATCTTTGGGGTAATTTCCAATGTCGAGGTTCGCCGAATTTTCGTCGATTAAGGGAGCTCAACAAACATTATGTTCCTAGATCTCTATCAGAAGCTAGAGCTCCCGCAATCAGACTTGACTCCCCATGTAGGAGAATTGACGGGTTTCACGGGCGAGAAAATCACCCCGGTCGGATACTACGAAACCCACCTAACCCTCGGATCATCTAAACTCTTCAAGACTATCAAGGTAAAGTTCCTGATTGTGGACTGCCCTTCGGCTTATAATATTATCCTGGGTCGTCCTTCTCTCAACGTGCTTGGAGCAGTGGTATCTACCACCCACCTCGTGATGAAGTTCCTCAATAAGAACAATGACGTCGTCACTATAAAAGGCGACCAAATTACCGCCAGAAAATGCTACAATGAGAGCCTGAAAATTTGTAAAGTACCCCCGAAGGAGAGACCTGCCATTTCCACCCCGGCCCTCGACCAGGTCAATATTTTAATGACCGAGTTGGATGTCAAGGAAGAAATTCGAGGTACTCGGCCCTAACCCGAAAGCGAACTGCAATCTCTTTAGCTCGGGACCAACCTAGAATAGGTTACCAAGATCGGAGTTCGTCTGGGTGAAAAAGAAAAATAACAACTGTCAGAACTCTTGTTAAAAAATAGAGACCTTTTAGCATGGACTTCCTCCGACATGCCCGGACTCGACCTCACCTTTATCTGCCACCGTTTGTCAATTAAAGAAGGCGCCAGACTAGTCACACAAAAGAAAAGGAAGGTCAGACCCAAGAGGCAGCAAGTCGTTGAAGACCAAGTTAAAGAGCTACTAAATAACAACTTCATCAAAGAATCTCCTATACCACATGGCTTTCCAACATGGTTCTGGTAAAGAAGTCCAATGAAAAATGGAGAATGTGCGTAGACTACATCGATCTGAATAAATCCTGTCCCAAGAATCCATACCCACTCCCCAATGTGGACAAATTAGTGGATGGCTCCTCGGGATTCAGATGGCTTTCGTTCATGGATGCATATTTCGGGTACAATCAGATTCTCATGTACGCTGGAGACGAGGATAAAATCGCCTTCATTACTGATAGGGCGAGCTACTGCTACAAGGTCATGCATTTTGACCTAAAGAATGTAGGGGCTACCTACCAGAGGATGATGAACAAGGTTTTTGAAAACCAAGTGAGAAAGATACTAGAAGTCTATATATATGACATGATAGTAAAGACCCCACATGACGGATCGCACACGGCAGACCTCGAGGAAGTATTCGCACAAGTCTGAAAGTACAACATGAGGTTAAACCCGGAGAAGTGTGCCTTCGGAGTCCAAGTCAAAAAATTTTTGGGGTTCATGCTAACTTACCGAGGAATCGAAGCCAATCCGGACAAGTGTCAGGCCGTTCTTAACATAAGAAGTCCCTAAAACGTCAAAGAAGTAAAACAGCTTACGGGACGCATAGCGGCCCTCACAAGATTCTTAGCCAAGGCCGCTCACAAGTCCCTCCCCTTGTTCAAACTACTCAAGAAGGGAAAAAGTTTTGAATGGGCCCCAGAGTATGAGGACGCCTTCGTATCCTTAAAAAATCTCCTGTCCTCCCCTCCTATTTTGATGAGGCTAGATACCAGGGAAACATTCTACTTATATCTATCCATCCATGACGAGGCCGTAAGCTTAGTTTTGATCTGGGAAACTGACGAAGGACAAAAGCCTGTCTACTTTGTAAGCAAGGTCCTTCAGGGCCCCGAGCTTCAGTACCAAAAGGTAGAGAAAGTTGCTTTTGCACTCATTATTACAGCAAGAAGACTTCAGCAATACTTTCAATGCCACCCAGTGGTAGTAAGAACGGATCAACCCATCCGGCAGGTGCTACATAAACCAAATCTGGCCGGGTGAATGATTGTATGGTCGATCGAGCTCTCAGAGTTTGGGATTACATATGAACCACGACTTACAATAAAAGCCCAAGCATTGTCCGACTTCCTAGCGGAGCTCACATCGGACAATGACGACCCTAAAAAAGTCTCTTGGACCATTTTTATCGATGGGTCGTCGAACCCTAAGGGAAGCGGGGCCGGGGTGATATTGGAGAATTCAGAGGGATTGACCCTGGAGCACTCCCTGAAGTTTGAATTCCCGACCTCGAACAATCAGGCCGAGTATGAGGCCTGCATCGCTGGTTTGCTAATGGCAAAGGATATGGAGGCAACGCGGATCACACTTTGCAGTGATTCCCAGCTGGTAACCTCCCAAATTCGAGGTGAATATCAAGCTAAAGAACCTCTCTTATAGAAATACTTGAGTAAGGTCCAGGAACTCTTGAGGGGCTTTGAGGAGGTCAAGATAGAACACATCCCAAGAGAACAGAACTCCAGAGCAGACCTTCTGTCTAAGTTGGCCAGTACAAAGAGCCTTGACAATAACCGATCTGTAATCCAAGAAACTCTCTCTCAACCCTCCATCACGGATCATAACATATCCCAAGTGGAGGACTATCAATCATCTTGGATCACCCCTATACTGGGCTATTTACAGCACGAAAATTTACCATCAGACCCAAAAGAAGCTTCCAAATTGGTAAAGATCGCGGTCAGGTATACTATTTACAACGGCCATCTATACCGACGTGGTTTCTCGTCCCCCCTTCTAAAATGCTTAACCCCAAAGGAAGCAGAATACGCCCTAGCTGAAGTTCATGAAGGAAGCTGTGGTCACCATTTAGGAGGCAAAGCCCTAGCCCAAAAAGTATTAAGGGCAGGATACTATTGGCCGACAATGGAAGCTGACTCTCAAACACACGTTCAAATTTGCGATAAGTGTCAACGCCTTGCAGATCATTATCAAGCCCCCTCTGAAGAACTATTCACAACATCGGTTCCATGGCCTTTTTACAGGTGGGGTATGGACATCTTGGGTCCGTTCCCATAGGCCCTAGGACAGTTTAAGTACTTAGTGGTAACGGTAGATTATTTTACTAAATAGATTGAGGCCGAACCTCTGGTCACTATCACCTCGGCGCGAATTCAGAAGTTTACATGGCGCCATCTTATCACCAGGTCTGGTGTACCGGAATCCATCGTAACGGATAACGGTACCCAGTTTAAGGATAAAAATTTTGAAGAGCTACTGGCCGGGTTGAAAATAAAGCACCATTGCAGCTCTGTTGAGAACCCCAGGACAAACGGACAAGTCAAAGTCGCCAATAGGATCATCGTGCGAGGCTTAAAAAAGAGGTTAGATGAAGCCAAAGAGAATTGGGTCGAGCAGCTTGATCATGTTCTCTGGGCATACCAGACTACTCCTCATTCCACCACGGGTGAATCTCCATTCAAATTGACCTATGGCTGCGAAGTCATGATCCCGGTGGAGATTAGAGAGCCCAACTGGCGTTACCAACAATTTTCATCTGATAGTAATCTCGGCCTAATCAGGGAAGACTTGGACCTACTGGAGGAAAGAAGAAACGTGGCTCACATACAGGATGTCGCTCTTAAACAAAAGACAGCGGCCAGGTACAACAAGAAAGTGGTCCCAAGAAAATTCCAGCCGGGCGACCTAGTGCTCAGGAGAGCTGACATAGGAGGGAAAAATGCCTCCCAAGGGAAATTAGCCCTTAACTAGGAAAGCCCCTACCGTGTCGTCTCCAGTACGGGAAAGTGAGCTTACACCCTAGAAATGTTATCTGGCAACCCGGTCAAGAATTATTAGAATGCGGATAAACTAAGAAAATATTATAGCTGAATGCCCGTAGTGGCTTAGCCCTCTAGTAAAATTATGGTTGATCCATCCTAGTTTTGAATAATATGCTCTGTACGGACCTTTGTCCCCCCAATATCATCAATAAAATAGTTATTCAGATATCAAATTTGGTTTCACATGCGGCATTGACTGTTAAAAGGTCAAATAAACAGGAGGCAGTACGAATCATAGGCACACACTCCTTCTTTATACCTAAGCCGAGAAGGGATCCCAAAATCTATATGGTTTTTAGGGTACCCCGAGTAAGGTTAAATAATGTTTATGCCTAAGGTAAATGGGTTTTCGCATAATATACCTTAAACCAAGGCGTTATTCTTACTTATGTCTGTAATTCCAAATGCTTCCCGTAATAAGCACTGGAATATGGATTAAGGTTTTATTTTGCCTAAGTCTAAAATTTCACAACGTTTGATTGCTATAAACGTTAGATTACAGACTAAGGCACTATTTCTACCTAAGTTAAGAGGAATGCCATTCACTCAACAGTATGAGTGTAGGATCCCGGACCATGGTTTTACATGACAGCTTTTTCTAAGTCCTTTAAAACGACTATGAAGACGAGCGTTAGACCCAAGTCGGACCATGAAAATCAAACGAATAAACAGTGAAACAAAGTAATTAATTAGAAAACCCCAACCACGGGGTAATTATCCTTACAAAAAAAAAAACCCATACAAGGGGCAAAAAGTGAGATAAAGCTCAAACGTCGGTCTCTTCTTCCTCCGGGATCTGAATAACTTCCGGGTTGTCGCTAGGAGCACTTGTGGCCAGTTCCTTTGCAACGACAAGTTGACCATTATGGAAGATTTTATCCAGCGTAATACCCTCCAAGACAAAGGCAACCCTGGGATTGAAGTACTGGATTTGTGTCACGATATTCTGGAATTGCTCTCCCCCGATTTTTCCAGATATCGCGTCCAGCTCCTCTACTTCCCTTTTTTTCTGGCAGACTCGGACGCGCCAACGCCTTCTCTAGTTCGACGAGGTCTGAACTATCTTGGCCTCTAATACGCCAATGCTCTTGTCGGCATCAAGCTTCTCAGTTTTCCTGGCAGACTCAGACTGCGCCAACGCCTTCTCTAGTTCGACGACCCTTGCCCGAGTATCTTCGTTC
Organism: Ormosia semicastrata; assembly: GCA_029884595.1. Classification (NCBI taxonomy): domain Eukaryota; kingdom Viridiplantae; phylum Streptophyta; class Magnoliopsida; order Fabales; family Fabaceae; genus Ormosia; species Ormosia semicastrata. The sequence continues at coordinate 45,470,392 of JAQQTO010000053.1, read as the reverse complement.
AGTTTCAGGGATGCACTTAGCTTCTGGCTAACTTTCTCCTTTGCCTTCTTCAGAGTCTTCAGCTCTTCCGATGCCCTTTTGTCGGCATCCTCGATAGTCTCTTCTATTACGCGAATCTCGCCGCCTTCATATAACTTTATATTTAATATGCTTACTTGGAGAGCTTGCCTCTGAAGTGTAGCCAAGGTTTGGGCCAAACCTTACTCGGCAATGTGCTGCCTGACCTCGTCGCTTAAAAATCATCCAGCAATGAAAGGGCCGGGCTCGAAGTGCCCCGTGATGATTGGCAAGAAATCCGCCCCTTCTTTATCACCACCCTCCGACGACCTCTCATAATGTTCAAGAGGTCCTTCGATAGCCCGCCTCTTTCTCCCTTGAAGATTGTGGGTAGGGGAACCCTGATGATCTTTTTCTCCGATAATAATGCCCTGGCCGGAGGATGGCGAGACTTCAGCAGAGGAAGAAGCCGCGGATTTCTTCCCCTTTCTCCGATTTCTTGCAGAATGCAAGGCAATCACGGAAGACCCAGAAGTCATGTTGCTAACTGAAAGAAAACAGAGACAAGTACAGTCAGCACATCATAAAATATTGATACATGAAGACAAAGTGCAGACACCTAGGGATACTATGGGTAATAACACCCTAATTCCTACCTAATAAAGCATAAAGAAGATCATCACCAGGGGTACAGAGAACATCTCTAATATTGATGTTCCCATGCTGCTCAGCATACCGGGCTATGAATCTGACAGACCTGAGCTCCTCGGGGTCGAGATCTCCCTCCTTTTTTTCAATTAAACTAAGGGGAACACCCTAGTAGCCTTGCGTCCAGTAAAGCAGAAATTCTGGCTCCCCGTCCGATTTGAGGAAAAATGGTTGACATCCCTCTGTGGCTTTGACCTTGAAAAACGCAATTTTGAATCCTTTAAAGCTTTCTTCGAAAACGTCAAAGGATTTACGATCAAGCCGAGACCGGATGACAAGCCAACTTGTTTGCTTTACCGTCCCTTGAGTATTTATCCGTGTATAAAAATAAAAAAGGTATTAACTGAGCACTTAAGGCTCATTAACCGGCAAAATCTCTCGAAGGAGATGATGTAACCCCAGCCATTAGGATGGATCTGCGATGAGGCCACATGTAGAGTACGGAGGACGACCATTTGGAAGTCAGAAAATGGCATTCGAAGCCCCAGCTTGAGGAAAATAGGCTCATATAGGAACATAAAGTGTGAACCAGCTTCTCGGCAGGAACACACCCCTTCATTCCAGTTCAGACAAACGACTTGCAATTCGTGGTCCCGAGCTTTGTTCACGGTCAACTCCAAGACAAATAACGATTCTCGAAGTACGGTTTCGCTTGAAAACTTAGACTGATGACTCCATATGTCATCCACCTCCCATGGGTGCACCAGCCCAGGACCTCGCTGAATTCGAATAAGCTTGTCCTCTGCTGGATCACGGACGTCGTGGAGGGGGGCTGGACTCTAGCTTGTTCAAAAAATCATTAGGGTTTGTTTAAACGAAAAGCAAGAATAGAAGTACACTACTACTTTACTTCTCAAAGGCAATGAGCATTCTGAAAACACAAATGACAGAAGGGTCAAAAGAAAGCTACTTACTATGTAAAAGACAAAGAGTGCTTGAACAATGGAGAAGCTGCAAACGGCTGGAAAATACCCAAAAGAGCCAAAGCTTTTGTCGCACGGTGTTCTCAGTGAAGGTAATCAGAAATAGTAAGGTGAGGAAGACGAACCCTTGACTCTTATAAATGTTTGAATGATTAGGGGACATTTCTGTCCTCTCCATCGTAAGTTCAAAAGGTGCTCATCATGGCGCGCGGAGCTCTAGGCACGTCCCTCTAATGAAATCGCACCACGTGGCCCACACAACTGTAATAGCAGTTGAAAAGATGGTTACATAGTGACTCAAAGCGTTATACGGATGTTAAAAGAGAAACCCAGACTTGCTCAATGGATCCCAGCTTCAAAACTGTTGACAGTACGAACTACGAACTAATGCCGAGACGCAATTACTATGGGTAATGTCAGGGTGAGCATTGGACCTGCCCCGACAATGTCATTACGGTGTTATGCCAGAATAAGCGTTGAACTTATCCCGGCAGCGTTACCTCGGTGAAAAAATAGGAAAATACAGAACAAATACAGAATGCAAAGTCTTTATCGAATCACCTTCATTCCATATATCGTCTTACATCCGAAAAGGAGGAAAAAAAATATTGAGACATGGAATGTAAAAGAGCATCCTGGGGAAAGGAACAAACATCTCCGGCAGCCTTAATCACCCCCCGTCCACATCTTCAAACCCCAGTCTCTTAAAAAAGTGGATTGGCTTTGAAGAACATTGGCAAACTGGGATCATGATGCCGGAACGAATACCAAAGTTCTTTGCACTGCCTCCTCCGCAATACAACTAAAGACCGAAATATCCTCTCGCTTGTTGGATGGGGTGTGACCTCTCTAGCAGGAGGATCCTCCGCCGGCCTAAATCATTCCAAGTTGCCTCAAGTCACGAGCCGCTCCGATAGTCTTTCCACCCCGGAACAGACTGAAGCCACTCCGAAATAGAATCGCTCTGCCAGCTTTTTACCCCCTTACCTTCTTAGCAGAAGATGGTAGAGAAGGATACCTACTGCTTCCTGGAAAGCAAGTCAAAGAAAGCAGACTACCCCAAGTCGTCCCCTTGGCTTTTTCCTTCCGAGAAGGACAATTCTTCACCATATCAGCCCAGTCAAGCACTGGAAATCCCTTGGAGAAGGGAAAAGGGTTGGTCAGAGCATTCTACAGGTTCGCTATGCATTGGATCATGGGTGCACCGCTCCACGCTAGTGAGTGGGGTTAGACACTCCCATGTATGCCGGGAGAGAAAGGCTCCCACCTTCCTAAATGCATAGCAACCCAATTTTACGCCAAGAAAGAAAGGCTCCCATCAAAAGGAAAGAACGTTCGAAGAAAATCAAACATCTTCAAGAACTTTGGAAAAAATAAGAGTATAATCTCTACAGACGATGAAGCTCTCTTCACAAATGTGGAAAATGAAAAAAGAGCTACACTCATTCTCTCGGAAGAAACCATTTCTACATGAGAATGTAAAAGAAGGGAATGCTAGCTCACGAAGAAGTATTCTCTACTTATAACATGCATGAAGGATTCTGATTGGTCCCGCAAAAGGTGACCTGACCCCATGAAGTCAGCTAAAATAAATGCTTCTAATCTCTTATTGGTCACAAAGATAGGGAACAGTTGAGAAAATCCATATGAAACTGACGTTCTTTTCAAAGGATCACTAATTCCCAATAAAGTCTAAGCATCAGTTCCCAGAGAATCTCAGACTGTTACCACCAGCAGATTCAGAGATCATGTTCAGAATTTGTGTTGAAGATATCTCGAAAAATCCCTAATACTCTTACTTGGGGGCAATGATCTTTAATCATATCGGGGTAGGTCATGGATGTCGGTAGTCATCCAAAATCTGACATATATTCTCCGTACTATCATGTCGGTCATTTGATGGTTGATCCGTTTTAAACTTGACTCTGGTCTGTCTCATCCAAGAGCCAAGCTGGGGGCAATTGTTCTGGACCGTGATCCGGGATATCGCTCCATGGGATCAACCGGCACATACATTACCGGACTTGACCAAGGCCGGCATAGAGGAAGATTCGCAACGTATTCCGGATCCTGGAATATAGCACCCCAAGCGGGTTGGGTCATGATGTCACGATTGATAGATTCATGCAGAGGATAAATCCCTAAATATCCGTAACTGTCAATCATCAACTTACGATATTATAGGACCCATAGTTATCCTTGATGGTTAAATACTTTCCATATCTTAAGTCCTAGATTTACAGGGATATATCCTATAATAATAGAAAAGTGATCCTCATCAGGATATTAATCCTAAATTACCTGCATTCAATAATGATCCCATTAGAATTCTGTATACGCTTTATAAATACAAGGCTAAGTCATCTTAATAAGGTAATCCTTAACCCAATTTTATAAGCCTACTTGTGCACTGCCTGACTTGAGCGTTGGAGTCCCTCTGCAGGTACCCACCTCCCTGTGTGATACGCTCAGCTGCTGCTCAAGGAGGAAACCACCGTAACGTGCTAACTTCAGGTACTCTCTGAATCCACTTCAGAACAGTAAGTTAATATAAAATTTTTAACTAACAGTTTTTAGATATTCAAGACACACACACAAAAGGGAATAACGGAAGTGCTGAGAGTAATTGTTGTTGCAGAAGGAGATAAGAGTTGACTACAGGAAATAAGAGTGACTCAAAGAGAAGGTGACACCATGATAAAATTGATGAAGTGGCGATTCCATAGAGATTAAAGTAGTTGATATGTATGTTAGTGCCATAATCTACACTTCGGGTTTTGTATATGGATAAAGATGATCTTACACTTCTTTTAGAAGTGTAAATACTGTACACATTCTTTTTAATAGTGTGCGATTGAGAGAGAGAAAGTGAAAAGAAAAAATAAGTATAATAAATGATATTAAATGAAGTGTGAAAATAGATGTATACATTATTTGTGGTAAGAATATTAGAGTTATTTATATATATAGGTGGTGCTACATAATGATGGGGCATCTATACATACCACCGTCTGATTGGTTTGGCTTAATTGAAAAAGATGTTACTTGATGGTTAAATGACAAAACTTAAAAACCAAAAAAAAAAAAAAAAAAGAAGAAGAAAAGAAAAAATACAAGGCATCAAAACTCGACTACTAGCTATTTTCTCTATGTATTATAAATAGATAAATCAATGTTTTGACCAAGTCTATTGGTGTTGATGAGAAATTTTTAACTAGTTATAATTTATCACGTCATTTTCTAAATACTAAAATTATTAATTGATGTATATAATCTTTTTCAAAGATAAATATATTTTTATAATGATTTTTACAACCTTATATATGTTACATAATAATTTAAGTATTTATGATAGGTTATACTTAATTAAGAATTACTCATTCATTGACAATTATGATTTTATATTTAGTTAAATTATTTTTTGTTTAGTTATTTTTTGCTAGTCCGGTTATATGATACTAACTCTAAAGAGAGAATACACACTCCAAACTCGGTTTATATAAATACTCATTATGCCTTTTATATTTTATTTTTTGTGCGTTCATTAGGCCTTTATATCTGATTGATTTTCTCCCAATTCGATTAAGGTGCAAAAATATTATATCAATATAAAATAATTTAATTTAATTTATTTCAATTAGCTACACCGTCACTTGTTATAAAGAATATGAAAAATAGTTAATCCTCCTAACTTATCTTCTTAATAATCATCTTAATTATTAAATGAAGAAAGTATTGAATGTTTTTTATATTCTCAAGATATTGGTTACTTTTAATTTTTTATTTAATACTTTTTTATTAAATAATAGAAGAATTATTAAAAAAATATTTTAAGAGGATATAAAAAAGTTCAAAGAATATATATATTCTTGACCGCTGACCGTTGGTAATTTCCCGACTCCCTTCTTCCTATTTCAATGGACGTCTTTGGTCATTGGCTTGGGTCTTCTAAGTCAACAACTCCATTTTCTTGGGTTCTTCCCTCTCCCACTTTCTTCTGCACCATCACCAGAGTCATCCCTTCCTCTCTTGCAAATTGCAATCCATGTCTTCCTCAAGCTCTTCATCATCAAACACCACAAACCCCAAATGGATATACCAAGTGTTCTTAAGCTTCCCAATCAAAGATGATGATGATGATGTTGAGGCTTTCATTGTTACTCTTAATGCACAATTAGTAATGTCTGGAATCCAAACTTTCTTCGACCGTATGATTAAGGTTCGAAATGAAGAAGAGATGTCGCTCTCTCAACTGCAAGCAATCGAAGGGTCTAGGATTTCTATCATTGTTTTCTCTGAATTCTATGCTGGTTCTAGCTGGTGTCTGCAGGAGCTGGCAAAAATCATGGAGTGTCACAGAGCCATGGGTCAGGTGGTTTTGCCAGTGTTCTATGGTGTGGACTTGTGGGAAGTACGCAAGCAGAGCGGTAAGTTTGGAAAAGCGTTTGAACAAATGATAAAGAGAACATCAGTGAAGGACAATGCTCAGTTGAGTTGGAGGAGAGCCCTGGCTGAAGCTGCTTTCTTTCCCGGTTGGTTTGTGCCAATTTTCTGGTAATACCCTGATAATACTCGTGTTTTTCTAAATTTGCTTCTATGAAAATTGCTTGAGTTCCAAGATATGAAATATTTGTATTTTTTATTTAATACTTTCTGTTCTAGGTAATTAGAAGGATTAGGAGAATATCAATGTTTTAAGAACCAAACTAGAGATCGAATTGGCGAGGCTCAAAGTCTCAAACAAACAAAGTACTAAACATAATAGATAATACATCCAAATCATAATTCATAAGCCAAATCCATAAAGATACATAATAAATTTAAGTCTTCGTAACTTTAGTTCAAACTTTAAAGTTCATACAACCAAACAAGAAGTCATAGGATATTTATGACTTGCCAAACATTGGCAGATCTTGGTCCAACCAAGCGTAAGTCTCTCCATGTAATTCAAGTGGCTCTCAAGCACCACTGTAACTATCTACATCTTCCTTAGGAAATAAATCCGAATTAGGCCCTTCATCTTCAACTACCTTGGTGCATGTCTCTTGATTGTTATCTTCAAGTAATCATGGTTAGAAAACAAGTAACCAATAATTAGGGTTTAGAAAACAAGCAAACAAGTAACCAATAACCAATAATCATCCCATTTTTATCTATATGGGATGATATTTTCTAAATACTTTCTCCATAGAAAAACACTTAATATAAAAATAACTTGTATTAAAAAGAAATATCAATATAGGAACACTAATACAGAAATTTAATGAAAGATAAAAAATTAACCCAACTAAATCATTTATGTAAAAAAAAAATTGGTGAAAAAATGTTTAAAGGAATAACTTATGTTGAAAAATGATAAAAATGATTCATGTTCAAAATTTCAGCTTTCCTTTAGCATTCTTGTGTATGTTATTCGAATAGTTCTTCAATCCATTTGAATAACACCACAATTTTCTAACATTATGAAATAAGTCTATTCGAATAGACAAAAATTTATTTGAATAGATTCATTAAAAATCTTCAATTTGCAGATTCAGTAAGAGTTTATTCGAATAGGCATAGGGTTTATTTGAGTAAACCATTTGAGAATACAACATTTGAAGTGTTTCTAATGAGGTTTATTTGAATAAAACAATGTTATTGCCATTTCTGTCATTCTTTCTTCAAGCTAGAACAGAGCAAATATAAAGGGATCCAAGAAATGGACCGGAATGTATGAGTAGAAGAAATAAAGAAGAAAGAGTGATACCTTTGCTAATTCCTACCTCGTTTACAGAATTGAGATTGGTGGAATAGCGGTTGAAAATGGAAAAGTTGAAGTGGCAGAAAACAAAGGTGCTATGTAATCATGGCTGCTAATATGATTTTTATCCAAATTTTGACACCTATTTCAATTGATATCATATGCTTATCTCATCTACAATTAATGCTTGCACACTTGTTTCTTCTTAACCGTAAATCACCATATTTTCCTTATGTTTTCTTTTTTTTTTCTTGACATTTGTTCTGGGTTTCTCTGATTCAGTAATCATTATTACTTAATCAATATCTCATTTCCTAAAACTTCTTCCTAATAAGTCTTGATATGTTGACACATGTATCTATAATCATTATTTCCAAAATTCCAATATTTCAAGGGACCTCCTTCTTCACACCTGTTTATGTTGACCTCATTTTACTTACCTCATTAATCTCACTTCATCAAGTTAGTTCCATTGGAACTATTGGAATTGAAGAATTGAGAGAGAAAAGAAACTGAATGAAAAACTAAGTTTTCATTCTGTTACAATGGGACGTGTTTCCCATTTTTTGTTAACATCAGCTAGCTTATTCGAATAACCAAATATCTATTCAAATAACTGGCTTGTTATTCGAATAGCAAACTGTTTATTTAATTACTCCATTTGAAAAGTTACTTCTAATTTTATTTTGAGGTTTGTTACATAACATATTGCATAATTATTTTATAAAGCATTTATTTTTAAATATTTCACATAGATATTATTAGGACATTACAAATTTAATATCACATGGTTAGAGAACAACCAATCCATTCTCAGTATAATGTCAAGCTTTTGTATCACATGGTTAGAGGACAACCAATCCATTCCCAGTATAATGTCAAGCTTTTGCAAAGGCATACAAATTAAATTTGAAACAAAATGTTTATTTTTAACAAGAATAGGACAATTTAGGCATGCATGAGAGGTTTGGACTCAATTTCCAGTATAAGTGGTTACTAATAAATTATAAGACAACTCAGTCACAGGTAATTTTAGATTTTTCACACAATTATTATAGATAAAGGACTGTGTGGATCCTGAATCATATAGTACATTTAAAAGAGTATTTTTTATGAGGCACTGACCTTGTATTAGATTTAGAGATTGATCTACTTCATGACTGTTAAGGGCAAAAACCCTTCCCGGGACTTGTGGCTTTGTCGGAGGATTTCCTTTATTGTCAAATCTACAATCCTTTGCTACATGTACAGGCTTTCTACAAGTGTAGCATATACGTTGTCCCAACATACAAGGTTTGTCTCCATATGACTTTCCACACTTTGGGCAATTTACTTCGGGTTGAATCTATTTTTCTTTGTTTATATTTGACCTAAACTTATTATTTCTGGCTCTTTTTCTATCATCCTCTCGCTTACGCTTAAGCTGAAATTATTTTACCTTCTCAGCTTCATATTCTAGAAGATCCCTCTCTACAATTCTACACTTATTAACTAGTGTAGAGTATTGCTTGATTTCCAGCTTATTTCCTTTCTAATTTCTGGTCTCATCTAAACTCAAACTTTATAGCCTTCCATTCTTCATTGTGATGAAGCTAAAGATAAGAAGATAATTTTGTCAATTCTTCAAATTTTGCTATGTATTGTCTGACCGTCATAGTCCTTTGTTGTAGATGTAGGAACTCCACTTCTTTCTCATTTCTAACACTAGTAGGAAAATACTTATCCAAAAAGGCAGTTTAGAAAACTTCCTCGGTAATAGGTGCATCTGTGGTCAATAAGAGTCTTCTAGTTCCATGCCACCGGTGCTCAGCCTCTCCAGATAGCATATATGTAGCAAAAGTTACTCTTTGGGCGTCAGTATACCCTAAAACAGTAAAAATATTTTCTAACTCCATGAGCTAATTTTATGCAATAACCGGGTCATATTCTCCTTTAAAAGTTGGTGGATTAGCATTTCAAAATACAGATAGTCCTTGAAAATTTGGATTTATCATAGGAGCACCTTATTCCGGACCTTTATTTTCTTGCATATGTTGAAAGAATTGATTTGTTGCAGTTGTCTGTTCTCTCATTGCAACCATAATTTCTTCCAGCATGCCCATCATCCTGTCTACCTTATCCTCAAGGTTAGGATTATTTTGCTTACGTGACATTCTTCCTTGCAATATCTTACTTATTAGTATTTTATCATAGTGCAGTAATGGTTCCTAAACCACATTGCCTAGGTAACTACTCTGATACAAAAAATGTAACGCCCTACTCTAATTTTATAATTATTACAATTATTTCTCTAATATATTTACTAAACAATTTGAGATAATTCAACATACAAGCAATTGTTGTTAATATTAGTTTATAATATTCTACATTATCAGAGGATAGATCCCTTCAAGAGTTAGTAGTTAATACACATACATACCTCACGTAAGTATGCGTACCACTCCTAAAGTGAGTTAGTACCTACAGTCAAAAGTTAGGCTCATCTAGGCCTTTACTTGGTGCTCCAAAAAAAACATGAAAAAGCCTATGAATTGCTACTTATATACATATATTAATTTATGAACTCTACTACTACTCATCGAAAAGCAGAATGATTAGGCAGAGATCTCCTACAGTGAATGAAAACACATAGTCCCCCAAGTCAGGCATATAAACCTGCTCGACGCGAAGGTCAATCATGAACCTCAGAGTGGACATTTTCTGAAATATCACACAAAATTTTGTGAGATAAAACACAGTAGGAATAAGCAAAAAACATTTATAAGTTTATGAACTAGTGATATTTCAGCCGTCATGTGTACGAAAAATATTTTACCATTCTTTTTACCTTTTTTTCTAAAAATCCACAATTCTTTAACTTCATGAAAAGTACTTAACAATACTTGTAAAATTTTCATAAATAATTTCTAGAAATAATTTCAACTATAATTTTTCTCCTCATCCCATTGTTAAGGTTCTCAACGAAATGTGCATATTTCTAATCGAGGTGTCCCTCAATGTTCTCTAATCATGGCCATAATAATTAATTTCTAATCAAGGCATCCCTCGATGTTCTCTAATCATAGCCAAAATAATTAATTTCTAATCGAGGTGTCCCTCAATAATTTCTAATCATGGTCATAATAATTATTTCTCTTGCACATTGATTCGTTTATACAATGGGGCAACATTAGTGAATTTAAAAAGAAATTCAATTTTTGCTAATAATATTTTGTAGTTTCGAACATTCAGCAAATCAAGAGATTTTTGTTGATATCTGAAAAACATGAAAAATAAGAAAATTTTCAATAAAACCATTAAGAAATCGAATCGAAGAGCAAAAATCAAAATTGAAGAACAAATATCAAACTTTGAAAAAGTGTTTGCGGCAACCATAAAGAGATCGAAATAGAAATCGAAACAAAAAGAAATTGAAACATAAGAGAAATCAAAATCGAAGAATAGATTATTGCAATCGAAACTGAAAAGAAAGATAATCGAAGAGTAAAGATCAAAATCAAAGAATAGATATTGAAATCAAAAATCAAAATTGAAACAGAAAAGAGTCACAAGTTTTAATTAAAGACAATAAGAAATCTTGCAATAACTTCGTAAGAGTTAGAAATAACGAAATCAAAACAGAAAAAAGAAACAAGTTCTAATAAAAGACAAAAAGAAATCTTGGAATAAATTTGAAAGAATAAAAATATCGAAATCAAAATTGAAACAAAAATAAAAATCCAAATTGAAATTGAAACAGAAAAGAAAGAGTCAGAAATTCAAAGAAATTAATAGAGGTAAATCAAAGATGAAAGCAGAATTAAGATTAATAGAATGAAAGATGAAAAGAATAAGTTTTCACCATTCCTACCTTTCTGCAGAAATGTAACTCACAGGTGGAAATGGAGAAATTAGTTTTTGGTTAAAAATAATGTGCGACTATAAAGAAGTTGAGTTTTGGAATTCTCGATTGAATGTTGAAAAAACCAGAGCTGTGGGAGCGCTTTGGTTTTTTCTATTAATTAGGTGGGTGTTTCTGATGAGAAAGAGGAGGGGTGAGGGTATTTATAGAGCCAAAGTCACTCTGCCTTATGTTAGTGAGGGTGACATTGAGTGATTTGGTGTAACAAGGGGAAACATTTTTCCAAAAAATATCTCCTATTGTAATCATTCTTTATTACCTTACTGATTAAGATTACATTTTCAAGAATTTTCTCCTTGAAGCATTTCAACGTGCTTATATTGAGAAGTGGCTTATATTGTTACCTTACTGATCTCAAATTCGTTGCTCACACTTGTTTTTCCTTATGCCATTGTGCTTATCTCAGCAACTTGATTTTTATCTTTAGTAATCAATACTTTTGAAGATAACATCTCCTTGTTTATTATTATTATTACTATTATTAATATTAATAATATTATTATTATTATTTTGAGGGATGTTACAGTTCAGAGCATTGGCGCTTTGGCTATAACTACACGAATTAGGCCATAAAAAATGGCCATTCTGTGTTAACGATACTCTAGGTGAGTTTCTTGAGTTCTCTCTTCATTATTTTCATGTCACGCTTAGTTGAAGTATACTAATATACCTTCATGAATTTGTGGTTTAGTTTTCAAGTATGATGCTCCAAATGCTACAACTTTCCCACACAATGTGTACTTGTTACAAAATTTTTGGAGCTTCTTGTATTGTGATCTTAAGAGGGCTAAGATGCTGACGAAAGCCACACATGGTGTGGGAGAGGGCTTCCAGTTCATGATGAAGAGGTCGCAGCCTCATTACTTCGCTTGTGGTGTGTGAATAGGCTTCCATTGCAACAATGGGACCATAAAGTTCGCTGTGAAGCCAAGGCTTCGTCCCTTCTGGCAGTGGCCATAAGATAATTGCTACAACAAGTAGCTAGCTCCCAAAAACACAATTGCGGCTTGTTATAGTTTTCGTTTTCTCATGTATGTTTGAAGCTTTAAGCAAATAAAGCTATATCATTTCAGTTTGGTTCATTTTGATCAATCTAATGATACTTTTCAATAATTTAATGCAATCTGATATGTTGTTAAAGTTTATAGGGTGAACAAATATTGTAGGAGTTGCTTGTTTGTGTTTTGACAAGCTAAACAAATGTAACTTTCATATATTGAAAAGCTAGTTGTTTTGATGAATGTTTGGCCTATATCTGTCCTAAATTACTAGGACTTAGCTTCAACCCATGTTAAGTACTAATTAATCACTAAATATTATAGTTAGAAATAAAATATTTTCTAAAGTTATGGTTGATGTGAAAAAATGAAATATCATTCCACATTTAATCTTAAAATAAAAGGATTTCTATCTTTAATGAAAAAAGAAATGGAATGACATTCCTATTCTAAGTTCAATTCCACAAATTCGTAGAATCTAATTCCTCCAAAAATTAAAAAAATAAAGGAGAAAATGTGATTCCATATTTTGGTGGAATTAAATTCCACGATTTTTACCTATTATACCTTTGTTTAATTTACAAGTTGACAAAGATTACATTTTTGTATAATCTACTTAATCCTAATCTATCTAACTTCATCAAATCTCAACCCAATCTTCAAGCTAGCTTTGTGCTACTGCTTTTGAAAGGAAAGGAGACAAGCTTTTGCTCTTGCATAGGAGATTACAATAACATTATCAAAATTATCCTTATTTTTGTTATCAAGAAAAATTAATCTTAAATATTTTCTCTTGATCTGAACCTCAACTTTCATTATTAGCAAATATCATAGGCTAACAAAGAGAGAATGAAAGAAAGGGGTTCCTCAAGCTATAAATATTGTCACCATTACTGCCAATTCATTCACAATTAATCTTGTTCCATTGCACAATTCTATTGCTTGATCAATATTTCTAAAGAGCATAATGGAACTCCTTTTTTTAGTACCAATATGTGATTTGGGATTCTAGAACTTTTAATCTCATGTAAAAATACAGTTGTAAACCATTCAGATTCAATACTATGATCTTCATTTGCTACAGAAATTGAATATGAACTAAGATAATGTTTTTCTTCTTATGAAAGAATGAATTCTTTGATTTTCTCAACAATTTCAAGGGGTGGAGCAAGAACTGTTATACTCTGAAAGAACTTGAAATCTTTCATATTTGCAAAACTAAATCAGGATATGCAAAATCAAAAGTATCTAAAAATATGATTGTTAGAATTCAAAATCAAAAGATCTTATGGGATTTCAATTTAAGCTTCACTATCGTTATCATTTCCCAAATTGTCATCGCCAATGTTAATAATTCAATCTACAAAATGGACTTAGTTTCATATAAGTTGGATATGGTATATGTAAATTGTAACTTCATATTCTTAGTCAATCTCAAGACTTTGCAGGAATTTCACAACTTTGATGAATTAACTGATGACATAACAATATCTTAGCTACTTGTTTTTGGAATTACTAATATTGACAATATTTATCTGAAGTCTCCTCCAAGAACATTTATTTTTCCTCCAAACAGATGTTCAATGCTTTTGAAACTAGTCAATCTCAGGACTTTGCAGTGATACCACAACTTCAATGTATTAAATGTTGTTAAAATACTATCTTATCTACTTGCTTTTGGAACTACTAATACTCCTATTTTTTTTCTGAAGTATCCTCCAAGAACAATTATTTTTCCTCCAAACAGTTGTTTAATGTTTTTTTCATTAAAAAACCTCAAAATATATCCTAAAGTTAATCCAAATGCCTCAAAAGTCCATTTGTTTATCATTGGTACTTCATCCTAAAGAGATTTAGATAAATCCGCAAAGGGATTTGAAACCCTAAATAGGCAAGCCTCATATTCAAAGAGTCTTGTCGTTTGGGATCCTTGAAGAGAGAAATTAAAATTATATGAACTGGTAATCATCTTCTTCGAAGGATTATGATAATGGAAACAATTGGAGTGATACATTTTGTTGAGTATAGAAGCTAGGGTAACAGAAGAAGCATTTGTTTGAAGAGTCTAGAAACTAAAACATTGCAGATGATTTAATAAATAAATACTCAATAAATGACTTCGATCATTGTTATCAGAAAAGAGTAATAAAAGAATTATACGAGATTTAAAAATTTGAAAGAAACATTTTATTTTATAAAAATACATTTCATCCATATTTATATATGATGACAACTTACAAATTTCTCTATTATTAATTACCTTATAAATTTTACAAAAGTTTAAATTATAATTAGCGGTTAAGAATTTTAAAATAAAGATCTAGCCAAAAACTATCTACTAATTGTTATTACACTAAATTCAGAAAAAAAAATTATTTATATCCTTAATTTGATTAATGAATTTATTACATTTACATGTATAATTAATTTTTTAGTATAAACAAATAGTTAGTGCGTGAATTATTTGAATAAATAAATTATAATAAAATAGAAAATTGACATATTTAATATAACAAATGAAAAAGGAATATAATATCAATTAAGAAAAAAATAATAAGACAAATTTTAAAAATACAAATTTGAAAGTAATAAGACAAATTATACATCTTTTTATTAATTTAATGTGAATGCCTAAATTGAATGAATAACATGGGAAAAATTAAAAAGATAACAATCGACTTTTTAGATTATTAAAAAATTATTACAAAGTGAAAATAAGGTATTAAGCATTTATTATTAGTGGCCTAAACAACATTATTAAAATATAAAAGGACAAATAAATGTTACTTTACTCAATACACATGAAATGAAATTTAAAAAATAATCACAATCTAATTTGTTAGCAATAACATTATTATTACTTGCAATTGTTATCTTTTTAGAAATAATATTTATTGGTCATTAATTATTCATTATTTTCTATAAATATTCTTTTTTTATATTGTCCACTTTTTTCTTTTAAGATGAACTTCCAAATATTTATTTCTATCTTTCTATATTATTATTATTATTATTATTATTATTATTATTATTTATAAAAGTTTTAAATTATTTGAATGGTAATATTACTCATATAAGTTAATGAATAATTAATATATTAAGTCGTTGAGGCAATTAATTAAATATACATAAATGATAATCAATTAGGAGAAAAATTTGAATTTTAATTCTTTTTTATTCTTTTATTGTTTGGTTATTTAAATGTAAATCTTATAAGTAGAAGATAAAGAGAAATCAACAAATTAATTAATTTAGGCAACTAATTAATTATATATAAATTGTTAAATAGTAAAAAAAATGAAATTCATTAAAGGTGAGTTTTGAAATTTAAAAGTTTTAATTATATTATTATGTAAATTATTTGAATTGGAATTGTAGTATTATTCATAGAAGATAATTTTGGTAGAGATTCATAAAAATTGTGAATAATATTTAACATATTAAATGGTTGATGTAATTAATTAGTTAGCGGTACATAAATGTCATTCAATTAGGATGAAAATAATTTAAATTATGCTCATTGATTATTTTTGTAGTCCTAATTGCTCGTGTGCAAAAATGGCCAAAACAAACCACATGTGATAGAAAATTGTCACATAAGATAACAGATGATAAAATATTTGTTATTCTACTTATCATATTTATGTCAAATAAGTAATGTACTTGATGTCAAAGAAGACAAGTGTCAGAATTTTAAGACATGTAATTTCTTTTTATATATTTTCTGATGATTTTGGTTAAAGTACATGTTAATTGAAAGAGACCACACGTCGAAAAAAGTTGATGGTCATGAGTTTAACAAAAAAATAAAAATACAACTTCACATATTCCACATTTCCACACATTCCCAATTCGTAGTATCCATCAACATGAGACAAATTAGAAGTTAATTTGGTCGTTTTGCACCACGAAATTATACTTCATGCCTCGCTCTTTCCCTTCACTCACCCTATATAAACACTTATTAACTCCAACCAACAATACCAACCAAATCATACTTTACAGTATATAACGCACTCCCCTTGCTTTATTTAGTTGCAACTAAGAAACTAGCATTATACTATGGGTGCAAAGTTTGCATAGGGAGTCGTCATACTAGTTATAAGTGCTTCAATGTTTGTAGTAAGCATGGCTAACAAGGACTGGTCCTTTGGTTTTAACTACACCAAATGGTGGTCCAAATTTGGGAATCATGAAAACAAAACACTACCACAACCCAAGAAGATAGTCGTAGGTGGTTCGGAGCATTGGCGATTTGGCTATAACTACACCGATTGGGCCATCAAAAATGGTCCATTTAACGTTAACAATACTCTAGGTGAGTTTCTTGAGTTCTCTCTTCATTATTTTCATGTCATGTTTAATTGAAGTTTCCTAATATATCTTCATGAATTTGTGGTGTAGATTTCAAGTATGATGCTCCAAACGCTACAACTTTCCCACACAATGTGTACTTGTTACAAAATTTCTTGAGCTTCCTGAATTGTGATTTTAAGAGGGCTTCCAGTTCGTGTTGAAGAGGTCGTAGCCTCACTACTTCGCTTGTGGTGTGCGAAATGGCTTCCATTGCAACAATGAGACCATGAAGTTTGCTGTGACGCCACTGCTTCGTCCCTTCTAGCAATGGCCATGAGATAATTGCTGCAACAAGTAATTAGCTGGTGGAAACACAACTGCGGCTTGTTATAGTTTCGTTTTCTCATATATGTTTGAAGCTTTTAGCAAATAAAGCTATGTTATTTTAGTTTGATTGATTTTGATCAATCTAATGATATTTTTCAATAATTTAATGCAATCTAATATATTGTTAAAGTTTATAGGGTGAACAAATATTGTAGGAGTTGCTTGCTTGTGTTTTGACAAGCTAAACAAATGTAACTTTCATATATTGAAAAGTTAGTTGTTTTGATGAATGTTTGGACTAAATCTATCCTAAATTACTAGGACGTAGCTTCAGCCCATGTTAAGTACTAATTAGTCACTAAATATTATAGTTAGAAATATAATATTTTCTAAAGTTATGGTTGATGCGAAAGAATGAAATATCATTCCACATTCAATCTTAATATAAAAGGACTTCTATCTTTAATGAATAAAAATATGGAATGACATTCTTATTCTAAATTCTATTCCACTAATTTTTTTGCATCTCATTCCACCAAAAAAAAAAAAAGAGAGGAGGAAATGAGATTTCATATTTTTGTGGAATTAAATTCCACAATTTTTATCTAATATCCCTTTGCTTAATTTACAAGTTGACAAAGATTGCTTTTTTATATAATCTACTTAACCCCAATCTATCTAACCTCATCAAACCTTAACCCAATCTTCAATCTACCTTTGTGCTGTTGCTTTAGAAAGGAAAGGAGAGAAGCTTTTGCTCTTGCATAGGATATTACAATAGTATTATCAAAATCGATGAAAAGAATATTATCCTTATTTTCGTTATCAAGAAAAATTAATCCTAAATATTTTTTCTTGATCTGAACCTCAACTTTCATTATTAGGAAATATCATAGGCTAACAAAGAGGAAATGAAAGAAGGGTTCCTCAAGCTATAAACCTTGCCACCATTGCTGTCAATTAATTCACAATTAATCTTGTTCCATTGTACAATTCTATTGGTTGATCAGTATTTCAAAAGAGCATAATTGGAACTCCCTTTTTTAGTACCAATATGTGATTTGGGATTCTAGAACTTTTAATCTCTTGTAAAAATTTAATTGTAAACCATTCAGATTCAATACCAACATCTTCATCTACTACAGAAATTGAATTTGAATGAAGATATTGTTTTTCTTCTTTTGAAAGAATGAATTCTTTGATTTTCTCAACATTTCATGGGGTGGAGCAAGAACAGTTATATTCTAAAAGAACTTGAAATCTTTCATATTTGCAACTAAATCAGGATATGCAAAATCAACAATATCTGAAATATGATTATTAGAATTCAAAATCAAATGATTTTCAGGGATTTCAATTTAAGCTTCACTGTCATTATCATTTCCCAAATTGTCATCGCCAATGTTAATAATTCAATCTACAAAAAGTACTTAATTTTATATAAGTTGGATATGGTAGATGCATATTGTAACCTCATATTCTTAGTCATTCTCAAGACTTTGCAAGGATTCCACAACTTTTATGAATTAATTATTGCCGTAACAATATCTTATCTACTTTCTTTTGGAATTACTTATACTGACAATATTTATCTGAAGTCTTCTCCGAGAACATTTATTTTCCCTCCAAACAGATGTTCAATGCTTTTGAAACTAGTCAATCTTAGGACTTTGCAGTGATACCACAACTTCGATGTATTAACTATCGTCACAATAATGTTTTATCTACTTGCTTTTAGAATTACTAATACTGGTGTTATTTGTCTTAAGTATCCTCTAAGAACAATTATTTTTCCTTCAAACAGTTGTTCAATACTTTTGTCATTAAAAGACCTCAAAATATCTCCTAAAGTTTTGGAAAATGCCTCAAAAGCCCATTTGTTTATCATTGGTGCTTCATCCTAAGGAGATTCAGATAAATCTGCAAAGGGATTCGAAATCGTAAATAGGCAAGCCTCACATTCAAAGAGTCTTATCGTTTGGGATCCTTGAAGAGAGAAATTAAAATCTTATGAACTGGGAAACATCTTCCTTGAAGGATTATGATAATAGAAATAGCTGGAGTGATATATTTTGTTTAGTACAGAAGCTAGGGCAGCATAAGAAGCATTTGTTTGAAAAGTCTAGAAACTAAAACATTGCAGATGATTTAATAAATAAATACTCAATAAATGACTTTAATATCGTTATAAAAAAAGAATAATAACAGAATTATATGGGATTTAAAAATTTGAAAGAAATATTTTATTTTATAAAAATACTTTTCATCAATATTCGTATATGAGGACAACTTACAAATTTCTCTATTATCAATTACCTTATAAATTTTACAAAATTTTAAATTATAATTAGCAATTAAGAATTTTAAAATTAAAATCTAGCTAAAAACTATCCACTAATTATTATTACACTAAATTGATACTGTTCTGAACTTTGATTCGGGATCCCGCTTAGTCGGATCAACCCGATACATGTATAGTCGGACTCCACCCTGGACGACATAGCTAAGGCCTTGAAGGTAGTTCGAACCTCAGAGCCATGCACACTGAGCGATTTTGGGCCATAATATCAAGAGTACTAGATACGTGCTAAGGATATATCCCTAAATATCTGTAACTACCAATCATCTATTTATGATATCATAGGACTCATAACTGTCTCAGATTGATAAGTAACTCTCGTATTAAGAGTTCCTAACTTATAGGGATCTATCCCAATAATAATGGGAAAGTAATTCTTGCCAGGATATTAATCCTAAATACCTACATTCAATACAGATCACATGAGGATTCTATCTATAAATACAAGGCTAAGTAGCCTTAATCAGGTATCAGTAAATTACTCAATATACATTACCTTTCTTGTGCACATCCTGACTTGAGCATCGGAGTCCCTTTGCAAGTATCCACCACCAGTCTCAACACGCTCGATCGCTACTGCTCAAGGAGGAAATCATCATACACGTGCCTATTTCAGGTATCCTCTGAATCTACTTCAAAACATTGGCGCCCTCTGTGGGAACATTAAACTTTTAATCCCACACAAACATGGTAAACACATGTCAATATTCAAGGAGGAACGCTGCACCACCTCCTGTGGATCAAAGACAGGAGCCAATAGTACAGCCCCCTCCTGCAACTAATAGCTTCAACCGTCAGAGACATGGACCACGTCTTAGAATGCCTGCACAATGGACACGAAACTTTAATTTCTGATGAAAGTCCACACCTACCGCGCATAACGTTTATCTTGGATAGGCTTGCTCGCCCTAGAGAAAGGGCAACCAACGCCGCCCCAGGACCTAGGGGCTCCATGCAATCACGCCTAGGCCCTCGAAATAACAATACTGCTAATCATGCTCCCAGCCAAGCTCCTGCTCATTTTGAGTTGACTAGAAACCACCTCCAGGAACTGGTAGCCCAGGAAATGCAGCAGCTGGATGAACAACGCCGCCAATTGGATGTCCAACGACATCAGATTGATGAGCTAGAACGATTAGTACGCGTGGAGAGTATCCACGAAAGGAGGAATGTGGCTAACAACCAAAGAAGGACACCCTGCGATGAAGACAACATGTCATCGGGAATAACCTCCCATTTCCTGGCATCCAGCAATAGCCTTTTTCGGATGAACTAATGGCGTATAGAGTCTCGAGAGGTTTTAAGCCCCCTTCCAATCTTGAACAATATGATAGTATGACAGACCCAAAGGAACACCTCGATGCCTACACCCACTCCATGCAGTTCCATGAGGGGACACCAGAATTGCTATGCTGGGCTTTCCCCCTACTCTTAAAGAAGGGCACCCTTCGTTGGTTTTACACCTTGAAACCAAGGTCTTTTGTTGGATGGGACAACCTCTCACAGCGCTTCCTGTCATACTATACCATTGCGAAGGAGCAACCCAAGTCGGTTGACTCTCTTTCTGGGATTCGTCCGGGGAGTAATGAGTCCCTTTAGGAGTATATTAAGAGATTCAGTACTGCACTCGCTCATGTGGCTAGCTTGGATGATCGGATCACTTTTCATTATGCCCGGAGCAGCCTCCAAACTGACTTCGATTTCCATGCTCGCTCTGCAAAGTACATTGAGTTGGAAGAAGCCATTAAGGATAAGGAGACTTTGGAAAAAGGTGAGCCCACTCACTAGAAAAACAATCGAAGCTCTAATCAACCTCGGACTACCACCAAAGGCAATTCCTACAGCCCCAAATATTTTGACTACTCTCCACTGAATACCTCACAAGAAACCATTCTTAAAGAAGTACTTCAGACTAAATTCTAGAATAGTAAGAGGCCACCTCATCCGAAAAAGGTGAAGGACCATTCCAAGTACTGTAAGTGGCATAAAGGCTATGGCCACAAAATAGAAGAATGTCACCAGCTCTGGGATGTCATTGAGTCTTTTATTAAGGAAGGTTGACTACAGAAGTATATCATCGGGATCTAGAATAATGATAACCCTAGGAGACAAAAATAATGAAGACGTAGTCGTAGCCCCAGGTGAAGTCTGACCCTAAGACAGAGAAGGAGGACACACAGCCCGATCAGCAAATCCTGGACTGCACCACGCCGTGACGCTAGTGACCGACAAGATCAGAGTTAGGATAATCTGAATGAGGCTAACAGAACAGATCGGTTAGTCAGCACAATCTCTGGAGGATTTGTAGGAGGAGGCTCATCCAGTAATTCCTGGAAGAAAGCACTAGGGACTGCAGTATTGAGCGTCTCTGGCTCTACTCGCAGACCCCATGTTG
Organism: Ormosia semicastrata; assembly: GCA_029884595.1. NCBI lineage: Eukaryota > Viridiplantae > Streptophyta > Magnoliopsida > Fabales > Fabaceae > Ormosia > Ormosia semicastrata. The sequence goes on along the minus strand of JAQQTO010000053.1, from coordinate 45,448,745 downwards.
ATGACGGGGAAGAACCGCTGATATCGTTCCCCACCAAGGATTACGACGGCATCATCTAAGGTTATGATGATCCACTCATCATATCAGGAATAATATCCAACGCCAAAGTCCAACGTATTTTCGTAGATTAGGGTAGCTCGACAGATATAATGTTCATAGATGCCTTCTAGAAACTGGAGTTCCCCATGTCTGTATTGACTCCCTATGAAGGCGAGCTCACGAGATTCTTTGGTGAGAAGATCACCCTGGTGGGATATTTTGAAACATTCCTAACCCTCGGGGATAATAAAATCTATAGAACTATCAAGGTCAGATTTTTAGTTGTAGATTACCCGTCTGCTTATAATATTACCTTGGGGCAACCTACTCTGAATAGCATCACCGCTATAGTATCCACCGCCCACCTGACCATAAAATTCCTGAACAAAAAAAATGAGGTGGCCACAGTTAAAGGCGACTAAATTGCGACGCGCAAATGTTATAATAAGAGCCTCACAATCTACAGAATTCCCAAGAAAGCAAGAGCACATACTGTTACCCTGACATTAGATCAAGTAAACATCCTCAAGATTGAGTTGAACGTTAGGGAAGAAATTCGGGGTACCAGACCCCAACCAGAAGGAGAACTATTTCCCCTTCAACTAGGTGACAAGCCTGATCAAATCACCCAAATAGGAGCAAACCTGGAAGAGCAGGAGAAACGCTAGCTGATAGAGTTCCTTCAACGGAATAAGGACCTATTTGCATGGACGTCGTCCGACATGCCTGGGCTTGACCCTACTTTCATCTATCATCGTTTATCTATTAAATGAGACACGAAGCCGGTATCCCAGAAAAAGAGAAAGGTTAGCCCAAAAAGACAGTAGATCATTGAAGAGCAACTCAAAGAACTGCTTAATGCCAGATTCATCAGGGAAGTCTTCCATACCACATGGCTCTCTAATGTGGTCCTGGTTAAAAAGTCAAACAAAAAGTGGAGGATGTGTGTGGACTATACATACTTGAATAAAGCAAGCCCTAAAGATCTATATCCATTCCCCAACGTCGACAAGTTGGTTGACAGCTCGTCCGGATTTCGGCTACTATCCTTTATGGATGTCTACTTTGAGTACAATCAAATTCCCATATATCCTGGAGACGAGGATAAAACTGGTTTCATTACCGAAAAAGGTAAGATATTGCTACAAGATTATGCCTTTTGGTTTCAAGAACGTTGGAGCCACCGATCAGCGCATGATGAATAAAGTCTTTAAGCGTTAAATAGGGAGAATGTTTAAAGTGTACATTGATGACATGACTGTCAATCCTACACTGATAATCACATATTTTATACATTAATAAACTTTCATTTTTAGTCATTTACGCTCTCTATGTACTTAATTGATTGAGCTTGGTTATGTTTTGTAAGTTTGAATTCAAATTGGACTTAATTGATTTTTTCAGCATGATTTACATCTTACATTATTTCTATATCTTAGCCATATCTTGAGTTTTAGATGTCTAATAATTATGTATTTTACCTTGTAGGAAAGACAAGAGAGAGCTCTACAACTTTCATGAAGAGCTCTAGGTCAAAGTCAGATATGTAGCGGAGCTAATTAGTCTTGGAAGTTAGAACACGAGTTTTGTGATTGGAACCTAAATAATGTACAGTAATCAGAGCATAACTTAGACTATAAGAACTGAATTGGGCTACAATTTTGGAATCTTCAAGTTAAAACCTATATCTACAACTTTCATGAAGAACACAATACTCAATTCGGATTTCTTAGAGGTCATATTGGGCTTGCAATTCAGAACAGAGGAACTATAGCTGGGCCTGAGTAGTGTACAGTAATCAGACCATATCTCGAGTTGTAAGAATGATTTTGGGCTAAAACAAATGGCATTTGAAATCTAAGACAAAAGCCTACAATTTTTATGAAAACCACTTAGTGAGAAAATGACAAATGCAATGAGTTCAGTACTAAATGATTTCAGAGACAAAGAATCTAAATAATTTTCCACTCATCAAAAGTCATTTGACATTTTTCACTCATTTTCCACTCATCCACTCACTCATGAATCAATCCCCTTGTCATTTTTGTATCCCTAATCCTCTATAAAAGAGAGTTTTGGCTGATTATTTAGGATTCTTGGTCTTAGAGGCCAAGATCATGCTATTGTATTATTTGTTTATCTTGTTGTAATTTTTTTTTGTTGTAAATTGAAGTTATGTTCTAAATTGAAGTTATGTTCTTCTTCTTCTTCTTCTCCTCCTCCTCCTCCTCCTCCTCCCTAATCCTCTATAAAAGGGAGCCTTGGCTGATTATTTAGGATTCTTGGTCTTAGAGGCCAAGATCATGCTATTGTGTTATTTGTTTATCTTGTTGTAGTTTTCTTTTGTTCTAAATTGAAGTTATGTTCTTCTTCTTCTTCTTCTTCTTCTTCTTCTTCTTCTTCTTCTTCTTCTTCTTGGTAATAAGTTAATGTTAGATTAATTTTTTTCTTGTGCTTAAATGATATATTTTTAAGTGGTCATTATACGTGTTATATTTTGTTTTCAATCAATTTAGAAGCTCTCCTTGTAAAGTGGAGATCTTGATTCATTGTAGACAAGATGTTGACACAATGAATGCTTAAGCCCATTTATAAGTGATGGTATTAATAGTTGATTAAAAGAATCATAATATAATTACGTATATAATTTTTGATGAACTTTGAATATTGTATTTTTCGATTGGAACCTCCACCATGTGTAGATTCTAATTGAGTTATAAAAAGAATCAATCTTGTCCTTAATTTATTTACCAAGAGTGGATCTCCTAACCCAAGTAAGTTTTTTTTATTTGTGACTAAGTTTTATCACTTTTATTGTTATGACAAAATATTTACTTTATGTCAAAGAATTTTTCTTCATCAATTCCTTGGGAATCGACCCTAGACTCCCGAGAATTTATTACTTGAAACAACCTACACTTGGGTTTGCAACTTTTAATGCACATCAAGTTTTTGGCGCCGTTGTCGGGGACTTGATTTGAAGAATAAATTTATGGTGTAAATTTTTTGTATATATTTATTTATTTTTTTCTGTAGATCTTGTATATATATATATATATATATATATATTCTACTTTTTTAATTTTTTTTTTGTACTTACTAACGTACTAACTTAGTGGGAGAAATTCTCTCTTATCTTTCTATAATATGCAATCATTAATAAAATAATCTTTCTTCTTCTCTTCTCTCGTCGAGCAAAAAATCGGATTACCGATTCTCTAGTTTTCATATTTTAAATTTACTTTCTGCACTTTATTTTTTACACTTTATTTTCTGTATTTTACATTATGTACTTTATTTTCTATATTTTACTTTTTTGTATTTTATTTCTAACTTTTTAACTTTTTAATTTTCTTGCTTACTAACTTACTAATTATCTAACTTTTTACTTTACCTACTTCCAACATTTTAATTTACCTGCATACTAACTTTTTAATTTATCTGCTTATTAACTTATTTGGTGGTTGGTTTATACCACACATTTGTTAATATTTATTTACTAAGTGTTACTATATATTTGGTGGCTGATTTATACCACACCATTGTTAATATTTGTTTGGTGGCTGGTTTATACCACATCTTTGTTAATATTTAATGGACGTTTTATACTGCCAGCTTGTATATTTTATTTTATATTTTAAGTTACTTATTTATGCTTAATTGGTATCGTGATTTAAATTCTGGTCGTTTAGTTTAAGTTAATCCTAGTACTTTACATATTAATTTATTTAAATCACAATCATACACATCAAACATAATGGCTAAAAATGAAAGTGTGCATAAAGAACATGAAAATCAACCGTTGCAAACCATGCGTTAGTATTTGCAACTATCTTGAAATTCTAGTCCATCATGTTTTATCTTTTCACTCAATGCTAACAATTTTAGATTCAAATCAAGTATGATTTCATTACTTCCTAATTTCCATGGTTTAGAATCTGAAAGCCCATATTTACATCTAGAAGAATTTGAGAAAGTATGTACTACTTTTAATGATCAAACTTGCACTGAAGAGATTATTAAGCTTAAATTGTTTCCTTTTTCTTTGAAAGATAAAGCAAAAACTTGGCTTAATGCTTTGAAACCAAGATCAATTGGTACATGACAAGAAATGTAATGTGAGTTTTTAAAGAAATTTTTTTCAACACATAAAACCAATGCTTTGAAAAGACAAATCCAATTTTTTTTCCAAAATTCAAATGAAGTGTATTTCAAAGTTGGGAACATTTTAAAGATTTATTAAATTCTTGCCCACATCATGATTTTGAAAAATGGTGCACTATAAGCTTCTTTTATGAAGGGTTAACACCTAAAATCAAACAATTTGTGGAAACAATATGCAATAGTGAGTTTCTTGATAAAGAATCTGAAGAAGCTTTAGACTACTTAGACCATTTGGCTGAAAATTCTCAATCTTGACATGGTACTAATCCATCTGAAAATTCAAATAGATATAACCTTGCAAACTTTAGTAAAAGAAAATATCATCTTAGTCAAGAAGAAAATTCAAATGCTTAGTGTGCTAGTTTGGCTAGAAAGGTTGAAGCCATGGAATTAAGGAAAGTAAAAGAAATCAAATCTGTGTAAAATAAAGAAATTTGTAGCATTTGTGATGAATTAGGACACTCAACAAATAAATTTCCAAAAATTTTTGTTTTTAAAGAAATTGTGCATGAGCAAGTAAATGCAATGAATAATTTTAAAAAACCATTCACTTCTTTTTTCAGATACATACAATCCGAGATGGAGAAATCACCCGAATTTCAGTTGGAGGACCAACAATCAGGCATAATTTATGCAACCATCACCCCCTCAAGCACATCAGGACTCTCAAAATTCTCAAGGATATGCACCTTATGTCCCACAATATAGGAAAAACCTTGAAGGAACATTGCATGCATTCATGAAAAAGTAAGAGGCCATTAATAACCAAAACACTCAAGTCATGATTGACATAAAAGACACTCTTACTAAACTTTCTTCTGCACTCACCATTCACGAGAAAGGAAAGTTTCCCTCTCAACCTCAACCAAATCCCAAGGGTTAGTATAACCTAAATGAGGGTAGTTCAGAAAGCCAACAAATAGAGCAAGTTAAGTCAGTGATAGCTTTTAGGAGTGGAAAGGTTGTTGAAAAACAAATCCCTGAACCTTGTGAGAAAAATGATGAGTCAAATTCCAAAGATGTGGAAGGAGTTGATAAGCCACCTAGCCAAAAGGAGACCAAACCTTCTCCTTCACCCCCATATCCTCAAGCATTAAACAATTTAAGTAAAGTGAACCATAACAGTAACATTTTTAAAATCTTTAAACAAGTAAAGGTCAATATTCCTCTGTTAGATGCTATCAAATAGATCCCTTGTTATGCCAAAATTTTAAAGGACTTATGCACTGTTAAAAGGAAACATAATGTAAAAAAGAATACTTTTTTGACTGAACAGGTAAGCTTTATTTTTTAAAATAATAATGAGTTGAAATATAAAGACCTTGGTTGTCCTACAGTTTCATGCATTATTGGAGAACATAAAAATGAACTTTACTTGATCTTGGTGCTAGTGTTAATTTACTTCCATATTCAGTTTATCAACAACTTAACATGGGTGAGTTAAAATCGACTTACTCTTCTACTTGCTAATAGATCAATTAAAATCTCAAAAGAAATAGTAGAAGATGTGCTGGTACAAGTTGATAAATTCATATATCCTGTGAATTTTTTTGTCTTGGAAACTGAACTTATGGTTGATAGTTCTAAGTCAATTCCTATCATCTTAGGTCACCCATTTTTAGCAACATCTAATGCTTTGATTAATTGTAGAAATGAAGTGGTGAAGCTAACGTTTAGAAATATGACACTGGAGCTTAATGTTTTCAACATGTGCAAGCAACCACAAGAAGTCTATGATGACAAGGAAGAAATTGAAGGGATTGAGGCCATTACAGATGATCATCTTCAAATCAGAAGTTCTTCTGACCCATTAGAAATTTGTTTAATTAATTCCTTTGATTCAGGTACACAATTAGATGATGATATTTCTGAAGTATGCTCTTTGCTTGACGGTTCACTGGTAATGGAATACAAAGGATGGAAGCCGAGATTCGAAGAGCTAAAACCCATGAATGAAAATATTCATGAAGAAGTACCCACACTAGAACTAAAGTCATTACCTGATGGGTTGAAGTACACATTTTTGGGAGAAGAACAAAGCTTTTCGGTGGTAATTTCCTCATCCCTTACCAAAGAACAAGAAGATATGTTGATAGAAGTATTTAAAATGCATAAAAGTACAATTGGATGGACATTAAAGGACATAAAAGGCATTAATCTATTAATTTGTACACATAGAATATATTTAGAGGATAATGCTAAAACATCTCAACAACCTCAAAGAAAATTAAATCCACACATGAAAGAGGTAGTTAGAGCTGAAGTTCTTAAATTACTTGATGTTGGAATTATCTATCCTATCTTTGATGCCCAGTGGGTAAGCCCTATACAAGTTGTGCCTAAGAAATCTGGAATAGCAGTGGTTAAAAATGAAAAAGGATAATTAATACCCAGCCGAGTCTCATTCAGTTGGCGTATGTGTATTGATTTTAGAAAATTGAATGCAGCCATTAGGAAAGATCATTTCCCTTTGCCATTTCTTAATTAGATTCTGGAAAGAGTAGCAGGACATCCCTACTATTATTTTTTTGATGGTTATTCAGGGTATAATCAAATACCAATTGCATTAGAGGATCAAGAAAAGATCACTTTTACGTGCCACTTTGGCACTTTTGCATATAGAAGAATGCCTTTTGGTCTTTGTAATGCTCCGACAACTTTTCAAATATGTATGCTAAGTATTTTTAGTGATATGATTGAGCATTATTTAGAGATTTTCATGGATGACCTGACAGTTTTTGGAAATTCTTTTGAAAATTATCTTGATAATTTGGAAAAAGTTCTTAAAAGATACGAAGAAAAAGGATTTGGGTTAAACTGGGAAAAATGTTATTACATGGTTACCTCAGGAATAGTGTTAGGTCATGTGATATCTTCTAAAAGAATTGAAGCTGATAAGGCTAAAGTTGAATTAATTGTTCATTTGTCTTCCCCAAAAATAGTCAGAGAAGTTCATTCTTTTTTAGGATATGCAAGATTTTACAGAAGATTCATTAAAGACTTTAGTGCCATATCTAGATCATTATGTAATCTTCTGATAAAAGATGCACCATTTGATTGGACCCGAGATTGTCAAAAATATTTTGAAAAATTAATTAATCTTCTGACATCTGCTCCTATTATGCAATCCCCTGATTGGTCTTTGTCGTTTGAGTTGATGTGTGATGCTAGTGATTTTGCTGTTGACGCTGTTTTAGGCCAAAGAAAGGAAGGTAAGACTCATGTAATTTATTACGCAAGTCAAACTTTGAATAGTACTCAAATGAATTATACCATTACTGAAAAAGAACTACTTGCTGTAATATTTACATTGGACAAATTTTGAGCTTATTTAATTAGTTCTTCTACTGTTGTTTTCACCGATCATGCTATTGTTAGATATTTAATGTCTAAGCAGGATGCCAAACCTAGGTTGATCTTGTTGCTTCAAGAATTCAACATCACAATAAAAGACAAGAAAAGAGCTAAAAATATTATTGCAGATCATTTGTCCAGACTTACAATAGGCTCATCTTTTGATAGCATACCTATCAATGATTCTTTTCCCGATGAATTTTTATTTTCTGTCAATTCCATGCCTTGGTTTGCTAACATTGTCAATTTTCTTGTAACAGGTAAGATGCCGCCTCAATAGATGCACCAAGACAGAAAAAAGTTTTTGATTGAGGTGAAAATTTTCTATTAGGATAACCCATATTTATTCAAATATTGTCCTGATCAAATTTTTCAGAGATGTGTACCCAACAGTGAGATAAGTAATGTCATTATTTTTTTTCATTTAGAAGTATACGGGGGTCATTTTTCTTCAAAGAAAATAGCTGTAAAAATCTTGTAATGTGGATTTTATTGGCTCACTTTATTTAAAGACAGCTATACTTTTTGCAAAAATTATGAAAATTGTCAGAAATTAGGGTCCATTTCTAAACGAGACATGATGCCTTTGAACCTCGTCATTGTCTTTGAAATTTTTGATTGTTGGGAAATTAATTTCATGGGTCCATTTCCATCATCATTTGGATTTATGTATATTTTGGTTACAGTTGATTATGTTTCAAAATGGATTGAGGTGATTCCATGTCGACACAATGATCATAAAATTATTCTTAAATTTTTAAAAGAAAATATTTTGAGTCGATTTGGAATCCCTCGAGCTATCATTAGTGATGAAAAAAAATATTTTTGCAATAAACCATATGAATCTTTAATGAAGAAATATGGTATCACACACAAAATTACTACTCCTTATCACCCTCAGACAAGTGGACAAGTAGAATTAGCAAATAGGGAGATTAAATAAATTTTGGAAAAATGGTTAACCCTAATTGTAAAGATTAGTCTTTAAGATTAAACGATGCAATTTGGGCTTACCGTACTGCTTTTAAAACATCTTTAGGCATGTTATCCTATCAGTTAGTCTATGAAAAACTTTGTCACTTGCCTATGGAACTGGAGCATAAAGCATTTTGGGTCATTAAAGCTTTCAATTTAAATCTTGATGATGCTTCCAAATTATGCAAATTACAATTAAATGAACTTGAGGAATTGAGAAATGATGCATATGAAGACTCAAAGATGTTACCAAGTGGCCTCAAACTCAAGATAGGAGGTGAATTGAGTTTATAAAATATTTTCGCAAATCTTTCGTAAAATGTTTGTTAAACAATTTTCGTTGAAGCTATTGGATGATTGAAGTGAATAGATAAATGAGATTGAATACTTCACTCACAAATTAAACAATCTAAGATAAATAACATTCAAGCAAGCATATAAAATAAATACACAAATGTAAAGAGATGAGTTTAGAAGATTAAACACAATAGTTTATCCTGGTTCGATCACCAATCCACTTGTGTTCTACGTCCAGTCCTCAAGCAACCGCTAGAGATTTTCCACTATCTTCAAGCTTCAATAGGTGCTTGATAACTTTTACAAGCTAGAGCACTCACCACACCTTAGGATACTTTACCCTTGTGCTTGAGCCTCAAAACAGGGATACTTCACCCTTTACAACTTTTGAGGGATGCCTCACCCTCAAGGGATACCTCACCCTCAAGGGATACCTCACCCTTTACTAACTTTGAGAGATGCCTCACTCTCTAGGGATACCTCACCCTTTACTCTAGAGGGATACCTCACTCTCTCTTTATAGATTACACAAAGTATAGAAGATAGAAACTCTCTTGAAGAGTAGATAATACAACTTGAAGCTTATTGGTATAAAGGATTTACACACTTAGCTCAAAACAAAGATTTGGAGAAAAAGATGATGAATTTCATTTTCAATGCTCAAGGATAATTTTTAGAATGTTCTCCAACTTGTTTTTGATGCCCAAACACTTGTATTTATAGCCCAATGAGTTTTAGAGCCGTTGGAGGGTTTTAGAAATGATTTTCTATGAAAACTAGCCGTTTATAGCCATTAGAAATGTTCCTGGGCACTTGGTAATCAATTACAAGCTTCATGTAATCGATTACAAGCTTTATGGGCACTTTGTAATCGATTATGCACTTTATATAATCGATTACACGGCTTCTGTCAACGTTGTAATCGATTACATGACTTGTGTAATCGATTACACCATTTCTGGTTTTCAAAACCGACTTTAAAAAGTCATAACTTCTTCATTTCTTATCCAATTAAAGCAAATGACCACTCATTGAAAATATATTTGAGTCTATTTTCATATGAAAGAAGTTTTAGAACAAAAATCAAAGTATTTTGAAAGATATGATCAAAATAGCAACCAAAGGTCAAATTTTTAAAACTCAAACTTTAATTGGTCATAACTTTTTTGTGTCTTATCCATTTAAAGTAAATGACTAGTCATTGGAAAGATCTTTGAGTCTATTTTCAAATGAGATAAGTTTCAAAACAAAACTCAAAGTAATTTGAAAGTTATAATCAAAAGAGTAACTATATATCAGTTTTACAAAATACAAACTTGACTACTTTTCACAGATTTGAAATACCACCAAGGCTAGCTTTCCAAAAATAGTTTGTTGGGCATTTAAATATTTTAGAAACACTTATAAAGATGTTTAAAACTTATTTGAGCTTAATGTGATTCCTTTTTACCTTTACACAATATCTAAGTCCTATAAGTTAAACTTGAAGAGTCTTGAGACTTGATCTTTGCACTTCCATTCTTTTCTTGTTTGTTATCATCAAAATCATTACTTTAATCAATGCCAATTACAAAAAATTTATACAGCTAGAACAAAAACTTTTCATGACAAATCAATTTTGAGAAAATCTTTTAAAATTGGTTAAAAAGTTCTGCTTTATAATTCTCGTCTTCACCTATTCCATGGAAAATTGAGATCTAAAAGGACTGGTCCTTTTATTGTCAAACATGTGTATCCTCATGGGGCCATAGCCATTGAGAATCCTAGGAATGGTAATGTATTTAAGGTCAATGGACAAAGAATCAAACCATTTTTGGAACATCAAGTTGTTGAGGTAGAATCCATCTCCCTTTCTAATCCTTGTTATGAGTAGAATTTATTTTAATTTTGTTTCTCTCTTTGCAGTTCTTTATGTTTTCGATTCAGTGGCGGATAACGGTACTCCGTGACTCTCAAGTCAGTTTATTTTTCCCATAATAACTGGTTCATTCTCCTTTAAAATGGATATCATTCTCTCAAATCTAAGAAAGCATTTCCCTTTTGTTCCTAAAAATGCTCTAACCAAAATCTACAAAGTTAGGTGTGAAAGAGTTAGACTGTTAATGTACAAGGGCATCCCAGAAGATATACGCAGGATAATCAAAGGAAAGGTTTGTTTAGCTGGTGAATCTTCAGATTCATTTGTCCCATACATGCCGGGTCTCAGTAAAAGTTCATATTCAAAAAGGAGAAAACAAAAAGAATGAAAGTTTGTTACAAATGTGCGCGATAGAATTGTAACGCGCGATGTCGGTCTTTGGGAATGGTTTCCACAAACAGAAAAGATAAAATATTCTTCATTAAGAATGGACTGAGTAAGGAGTCATTAGATAATATCTTATTGAATCTTGAGACGCATTCTTATGGAGTTGTGTATCATGAACTTATTAATTTGTGGAATCTCTTCAGGGACAAGCAAAAGCATTACAATCTTGGGAATTTGACTCAAAAAGACCATGTTTGCCAATTTAGAAAAAAATTAGATAGGAAGCTTATTCTCGACTCATAGATGGCGTTTAAGTTGTTACTAGACATAAAACTAGAGGAAAATGTAAGCCATAATCACAACGACATGTATATATTATCTTGTACATCTTCAAAAAGAATAAAAAAGAAAAGAAAAGAAAAGAAAAGAAAAAAAGAAAAAAAAGAAAAAAAAGGGCAAAACTTCAGTTATACTTAGTCTTTAATTAGATTAGGAGCCCCGGGTAGATACCCGTCCCATTATTGATTCAGGTGGACCTTAGCACGCCGGTTCATAAATAAGGTTCGTGTGTCATGCTCTGTAGAGAGCTGTGCAAGCATTCCCAAGTTTTAACCGTAGGCTCTGCTTGCTGATGAACAGATAGAAGCGTCCCGTGTATGCATTCTTATGTGACAATGCCTCTAAGCTCAATTCTTGGTATTGATTTATTGGGTTCCTGAGCGTAGCTCCACTGGCTATGGTCACTAGTCATCGTATTTAGATTTTTTCTCTTTAACTAGAGGGAAAATGCATAAGCTGGGATATCCTACAAGCAAGAGGAGTGTCTTAAGTCTGAAATTCCTTAAGGGAATTCAATATCTCTTTCAAGGGGCGGTAAGATTGTGAAGGCTACTGCATTCATGATGCGCAGTATAAAGATATGCCATGAAACCTGTATATAAAGGTATGTCATCATTTGTTATTATTATTTTATCTTCGTATGATTTTGTTGTATTTTAGTTTTGGACAGATGATCCTTTTTGCAGGGTCCTTCAGGAGTTTCTAGACTTCTTTACCATGATGATTTTCTTGAAATCTAAAAAAAAATAAACAAATAAACAAATAAACAAATAAAAAAATAAAAAAACTGTGTTTCTTAATTTCAAACTTTTCTGACAGCAAGCTAACCTACCCACACAGGTGCCATCATTACTTTTTCTATTCTCTTCCTTATTTAAACACTCCATTTTCTTCACTTTCATGTAACTCATAATCATTCAAAGGGAGTCTGAGTGTAAAAATGGAGGGAGCTTCTTCTTCGATTTGTAGATTTACCAGTATCTGTGTATTTTGTGGGACAAGTTATAGGAAGGGTTTAGAGTTTGTAAACACAGCAAGCACTGTTAGTAGAACACTTGCTGTAAGAAACATTCATGCAGTATATGGGGGAGGTAGCATTGGATTAATAGGGGCTGTATCACTTTCTGCACATATAAGAGGTGGTCAAGTTTTAGGTGTCATTCCTGAACCTTTAACTCGAAAGAACATCACTAGAAAGACAATTGGGCTGGAACTTCAAGTATCATCTATGCATGGACGAATGAAGGCAATGCTTGAAAACTCTGATGCATTCATAGCCTTACCAGGTGGTTTTGGTACTTTGGAATAAGTTTTTCAAATTATCTCTTGGGCCCAACTAAACATCCACCATAAACCCATAGGTTTGTTGAATGTTAATAATTTCTTTGATAATTTATTATCTTTTGTTGACCATGCTGTAGAACAAAAATTTATCACACCTTTGGCAAGATGACTCCTTATCTCTGCTTCCATTGTTGATGAGTTGATTAATAAATTAGAAGCTTTTATTTATGAACTTGATCCAGTAGCAGCTCAGATAGATTGGTCAGAAGGAAGTGGTGTGGGAAGCAGTATTAAAAGTAAGCTAGATTAGGCACTTCAACTATTTAAATAATTACAAGCTTTGATTTTATTTATTGTACTTTGTTTCTATTTAAATTTGTATCAGGTTTTTCTTTTCAATAATTGCAATAACAAGTACTATCTTCTATCCTTTACCTATCTATGTTTTGACATTGAGGATAATGTTGTGATCTGGTTGGAGGGAAGGATAGTTATGTAAACTTAACATCTAAAAAAAACTAAAAAAATTAGGAAATATGATTATTAATATGTTTGTTGTATTTATATGGTTATCAGCAACTTAGTAACAGTAAAACTAATTAAGGATAGCAGAGTAAGGAGTAAATTATTTACTCTTGAGATGCATCAAAATTGGTGGCAAAGTAAAGAGTAATTAGGTAGATAACTAGTTGTGTGGAAGTAGCAATTCAAATTCAGGGAACACATCATGATTGAGTTAATTGTCTTCTTTCTTAAAAATCACATGCTTGGTTATGGATGTTGAGTTAGTGGACTGAGAATGATAGAATTATGCCTTGAGAGATTTTGAGCCTATTGATGAATGGATTGAATATTTGTACCATTCTCTTCTTTCTTATGTGATTTTCACTCATAGAATTGTTACTCTAAAACTTTCTTTGATTCTTTTTGAAACTACATTTTCACATGCATACGTAAACATGATTGAGGCATTTTTTTGAAATAGCTACTTTAACCAAATAGCCAAGAATAACTGGCACACAAATAGGCAACCTTGCTCAACAGCATATTGTCTTAATATGATATCAAGTACTCTTATGAAATTCTCTTATTCCTGCTAACGTAAGACATTGAAAGTGACCTATTTCCCCTTACTTAACCCCTTTGAGCTTATTTGACCATTCTTTATTTTGAACTTATTATGTGCCTTGTAATACCCTAGAAAGTCATGTTAGGCTTGTATATGGTTACAGAGGTAGCCTAATACTTACGTAACATGTCTGTGTAATTTTGTGACTTTCTGAGCATGTTTAGGCAATTTGCTGTAATACTATGTGAGAAATATAGCTGTTATTTGCTCTGGAAGTGGCTTAAACTGCTTAGTTAGTGGAAAAAATGTGGAGAGTTTGTTTTCAAGTCACAAATGTGGAAACTGTGCTATAGTTAAAATTTGAGAATTTTCAGAGTTAGTTTGACATTTTTAAGCATACTGGTTGTATGTTGTAATGCTGGATTGACCCACAGCTAATATGGAAATATCAGTTTTTGGTGAAACATAAGTTTTAATGAATCTTAAGATTTATTTTGAATTTGTTGGAAGCTATGAAACTAGATTCGGTGGAATCTGAGTGTTCTTAGTAGATCGAGATTTTTGGTACCTAACCAAGAAAAGTCTAATTAGACTTCCCTTCTTGAAATATCCCACGGTGGGGATATTTGAGGGGTAGGAACAGAACAGAAAATGAAAAGAAATGAAGAGAAAAGAAAGAGAAGGAAAGAAGAAGAAAGAAGAAGGAAGAGAAGAATCAACCATCAAAGGAAAGGATCTAAGTGGAGGCCTTGCTTCATTTTCATCTTCAAGATTTTGAGGTAGGGGGAAATCTATTTGCTTGCTTGTTTCATTCTTTTCTTTTGTTTTAAGAGAAGTTTGAAGAGGAAATGATGGTTTGAGAGCTGATTTGATGATTTATAAGTTGAATCTTGATGTGGTTAGTATGGTTGAGTTAGAAACTGAATTGTTGATGTATTAGGATGAATTTTTCATCATTTGGAGCCTTAATTCCCATTTTAGGTCATTTTTGGGGGTTTTGGTCAAGTTTAAGATTTTGATTTATAAGTGTTGATTCAAATGAAATTGATGTTGTTTGAGAGTTAATATGTGTAGTTGGACCTTATTAGAAGTTGAAAATCACTTGAAAATAGATTTTTAGTGATTAGAAGTGGTTTTAGTTCCAATGGAACAGTAACCCGTAGCTGCAGAATTATGCAGAATTTGAGTTTTGCTGTTGAATGCCACAACGTTGGACTTTGAATGCCGCAATGTAGGGAAGAACATGTTGAACGCCGCAACGTTGGACTTTTAACGCCGCAATGTTGGGAAGAACAAGACTAATGCCGCAATGTTGGACTTTGAATGTCGCAACATTGGGAAGAACAGGGGACGTGCGCCACAACGTTGAATGTTTACGCTGCAACGTTGGCAATTTTTCCTGCCAGTACTTGAACCCGAGGCTTGGGCGCTGCAACGTGGAACAGGGAACGCAACAACGTTAGTGCCAGAGAACAACTATGAGTTGTGTTTGATGCTCTGGATCATTCCAGTGGCTTAATTTTCTTCCTTTATGCTTCTTAGTGAGTATTGAGACACTAGTAAGAGTATTTAATGAAGTGAGAATATGATGAATCATATGGATTTGTAGTGCTAATTATATGGAATAATTAGGCATGATTATATACATATTGTATATTAAGTTGGATTTGAGGAAATGAGTTTCTCCTAAGTGTTGGGATTATTCATGTTTGCTCTTTTAAGAGTATTAAAGTACTTTTATAAGTATTTGATGAGGTGTTGTGAAATGAACTTGGAATGCATATAAATCAATTGTGAAACTAGTTACGAGAAGTAATTAGTAATTATTTTGCATTAGATGTTTATGAAGTATAGATTGGTGAGTAATATCCTTTCTATGTGTTTATACAATAGATTGGTGAGAAATATCCAACTCTATTGTATGTGAAATACCTTGAGGGTTATAATATCCTCTTTGTATTGTTGAGAATTATAGATTGGTGAGGAATATCCTCTCTATGTTGTGAACTAAGGAGGTGAGTAATATCCTCTTTGCTTTTGTTTGGCCCCATGAAAGTGGGTATTCTATATCAGGTAAGGCGCATTGTACCCTTCCTAATATAGTGAAGTATTAAAGGATAAAATTTCTTGTTCATTATCGATAACTGTGTAGTTGATGAGACTTCACTACCTAGGGGGGATGAGACTTCCTCTGTGATAATGATGTATGCTGGATGAGACTTGTTGGTGTATGCCCTAGAGGCCGATACATTTTCTGTATTTACATACATTCTATTATGCTATTTTAAATATATGAGACATTTGATTTATTGTATTCTTTTTTAATAAACATAATAAAGTCCTTAGAATAGTAAGTTTGATGCCATAGGACATCAAGTGGATGACTTGATCGTGAGATCCTTTTGGTTATAACACTATTCTTAAATATCCCTAGTCAAGTATTATTGTTAACTAGGATAACAATAATGCATTGAGACTAGTATGTGCATAGACTAATGACCACATCTCACGGGTCACAGATATGAGATATCAAGTCTTCACATGGGTACATCTTAGAGTAATGATGTACTGGACTGACCCGCCATGAAAATGCTATATGGATCGTTACGTGAGTGTCATAAGTGATTCTCATAGTGACAATGGTGTCTATGGTCCTTTGACCTGAAATCACTACGATTCCTACATGAGGAGTTGTGTGTTTTAATGCCATCAAACATCATCTATAACAAGGTGATTATAAAGTTGGTTATTAGACATACTGTGAATCATGCAGAGGGATGTGAGTGACCTAGATGGGATTTGTCACTCCTACATAACAGGAGCGATATCTTCGGGCCCCCTGATTGAGTGAGACTGCGAAATGCATGGCCATACTCAAATGAGTCAATATAAGATATTGATCTCATTTGTTGTTACAAAGTCTACTCGAGTATCAGGAAACGAAAAATTGGACTATACAAGGGTGACGCATTCCATGCCTTATGTTCAATCTAGATATCTTGACAAAGGGACTAAGCGACATGGAAACATTGGTCATGGAAAGGTTATGTCAAATCACTGACATTTTTATTACTTGGGTAGTAGTGATGTGTTATTAGATACCACTCACTGCTTGTGATATTAAAATGAGATTTTAATATTACTGCCAACATAATAAGAACCTGCAGAGTCACACACATAGAGCAGACTAAAATTGGAGCAATAGATCCAAGTTGGACTTGGATTCAAATATGGGCCAGACTTATAACAGATGGGTCTAGGGTTGTATAGCTTACCTTACTGCTGTTCACACTCACTTAAGGCAGACACTATTATAAATAGTACTGCTAAGGGGCTACTAAGATACACATATTACAGAACCCTAGTTGCACCTACAGAAAATTGAGTGAGAGAGCGACAAGTTTCTTCTCTTCTCTTCGCAGCTAGCACTGTGTGTGAGATATGAGGTTCCTCTTTGCGGACGTTAGACATTCGTGAGTCTGTTCATGTGGATACTGCAGAAACATCGTTGCTATTACGGTATTGGTGATTCACGTCACTTCCTTTTGATCACGCTTCAAGAGGTAAATATTTTAAAACTTGGATTATGGCTTTTCGCATGGATCCTTGGTGGGAATCCTGTTATTCCGCTGTGTGATGTATCCGCAATTCCCTACAAGACTTCCAGTACGAGCATGTTTGGGAA
Organism: Ormosia semicastrata; assembly: GCA_029884595.1. Classification (NCBI taxonomy): domain Eukaryota; kingdom Viridiplantae; phylum Streptophyta; class Magnoliopsida; order Fabales; family Fabaceae; genus Ormosia; species Ormosia semicastrata. The sequence continues at coordinate 45,431,294 of JAQQTO010000053.1, read as the reverse complement.
AGATTAATTCTTTCCCAAACAGCTATTTTTGGAGGATTAAGCTGTTTTGTGAAATAATTATTATGTTTGGGTAAAAAGATTATTTTTTAAAAAAGCTTTTACACGAAATTCAATGGAAAAAAGTTTTTTACAGCTAATAATCATAAGCTGAATATTGAAGCTTATGATTTTAGCTTATAGATTATTTCTTACACTTTGATATGTAAATACTATTTTGTCCTCAATCAAATACTTTTTTTAATCATTCTATACCTATTTTAGTAATTTAATGCATAAAAGCGATTCTTTTTTATATCATCCAAATGAATCATATTAGCTTAAAATCACTTTACAACTAATGTATCCAAACATAAAAATGAATCGATTATAACAATAATCGATTATAATCGATTATAACAATAATCGATTATCAGCATAATCTATAATTTTCAGTTTTCCCAAACAAGCCCTACTTGTTCAAGGCTGTGGATGAAACTACGGATTTCCATCACTTTGTTCAAGTTTCATGCATTCATGACATTGCCATGAGATTGGAGTCTTGGATGTGGTATCATGCATTATGCATTTTCATACTTAGGAATCTGCATAGACATAATCATTAGTCATAATTAAGCATAACATGGCGATTGTATGGGCGGTTGCTATAATGACATTTTCATGCATTGCAATTGTATGGGCGATTGGATGTTGTTGAAATGAGGAGTTATTGCTTCTCTGAGTAAAGTATCAATGAGATAATTATGAATATTATCTGTTAGTATATATATATATATATATATATGTTAATGTATATATACTGGTATTAGAATACTTCTATTGAGATATATTTTTCCACCTCGATTGTGTTGCCATGTAAATCCAAGTGCGAGTTCTTCGAAAGGGCAGAAGAATATGTATGAGGACTAGCATAGTACAGATGCTATTTTTGAGCTGAGCATATATGTGTTTTATATTTGCTTAGTGGTTTTGAGTTATGTATAACAATATGCCTTTGAGGCCGTGATGTATATATATAACTTTTGCTATCGTGGCTCTCCATATTTACTCATTATGTATGAATGATATGGGTTAGATGTTGATGTATTTTGGCAGTAGCAAATATGGGGCTGTTACATGCCTTAAATGAAAAATCATGTTCTTACCTGGCCTTAGAGAATATTAACTTTGTCATTGGATGAGTTCTTGAACAAGTGTGGGGGTGTGTGTGCAGAATGGTTGGTAAAAAAAATGTTTAATTAAAAAATTGTATATATTATGTTCATTTTAAAAAAAATCAAAAATCAAAAATCAAAAATAAAAAAATATAAATAAGAGCCAACAAGGCAATAAAGGAAAGGAAAAGAATATATAAAGAGAATTTGTATTAGGTGGAGTTGGGATGAACTTTGATGCTTATTAATTGAACTTAGCTCTCATGCTCTTTTATTCTCTTTGGTATTTAACTTGTCATATTCATATTACCTCCTTCTTTACCTTGACACCATTACAACCTCGAATAAAGTCCTCATGATTTGTGTGTGCATGTGTTTTGAGTAGTGGAGAAGTAGAAGATAAGCAAGCTTATGATAGCGCAATTTTCATAGGTTGAATTGAGTGAAATACCTACCTTTTAAATACTTGAGGGATTGAGAGTGAATCTTGTGAAGATCTATCATTCTTGACTCATGCTTTTCAATTGAAGTTTCCTTAATTGTTAGTTTGAGATGTGAAGAAATGTTACCTCAAATGTTTTAATCCCTTGAATGATTGGTTGCTCTTCATTCTTAAATATTATTAGAAATTGAGTCATTTAGAATTTTTAGCTTTTGAGTTTGTGTTATTTTTCCTTGTTCCCTAGTTTTGGTCTTATATAATTTGCCCAAGAGTGCAAAAAGTTAAGTGTGAGAGAATTTGATAATCATATATTTTATATATTAATAAATCCTCATTTTTAATCATTTACACTATCTATGTACTTAATTGATTGAGTTTGGTTATGTTTTGTAAGTTTGAACTTAAATTGGACTTAATTGATTTTTTCAGCATGATTTACGTCTTACACTATTTCTGTATCTTGGCCATATCTTGAGTTCTAGATGTCTAATAATTATGTATTTTACCTTGTAGGAAAGACAAGAGAGAGCTCTACAACTTTCATGAAAGCTCTAGGTCAAAATCAGACATCTAGTGGAGCTAATTGGTCTTGGAAGTTAGAGCACGAGTTTTGTGATTGGAACCTGAATAGTGTATAGTAATCAGAGCATAACTTGGGCTATAAGAATTGAATTAGATTGAAATTTTGGCATTTGCAAGTTAAGATCCATATCTACAACTTTCATGCAGAACACAAAACTCAATTCGGATTTCTTAGAGATCATATTGGGCTTACAATTCAGAATAGAGGAACTGTAGCTAGGCTTGAGCAGTGTGCAGTAATCAGACCATATCTTGAGTTGTTGAAATGGTTTTGGGTTGAAAAAAATGGAATTTGAAAGCTAAGACAAAATCCTACAACTTTAATGAAGACCAATTTGTGAGAAAATGACGAATGCAATGAGTTCAGCATTGAATAATTTCAGAGATAAAGAATCTCAATAATTTTTCACTCATCAAAAGTCATTTGGCATTTTCCACTTATCCACTCACTCATGAATCAGCCCCCTTGTCATTTTGTATCCTTAATCCTCTATAAAAGGGAGCCTTGGCTGATTATTTAGGAGTCTTGGTCTTAGAAGCCAAGATCATGCTATTGTGTTGTTTGTTTATCTTGTTGTAGTTTTCTTTTGTTCTAAATTGAAGTTATGCTATTCTTCTTCTTCTTCTTCTCTCTTTCTTTCTTCTTGTCTATGAGTAACTAATTTTCATTTTACTTGGGTGAAAGGGTGAAGCTTTTGGTAATAAATTAAGGTTAGATTAATTTCTTTCTTGTACTTAAATGATATATTTTCAAGTAGTCATTATACGTGTTGTATTTTGTTTTCAATCAATTTAGAAACCCTCCTTGTAAAGTGGATATCTTGATTCATTGTAGACAAGAGGTTGGCACACTGAATGCTTGAACCCATTTATAAGTAGTGGTGTTAATAGATGATTAAATGAATCATAATATAATTACGTATATAATTTTTAATGAACTTTGAATGTTATATTTTTCGATTGGAACCTCTATTATGAGTGTATTCTAATTGAGTTATAAAAAAAATTAATCTTGTCCTTAATTTATTTACCAATAGTGGATATCCTAACTTGGGTAAGTTTTTTTATTTGTGACCAAGTTTTATCATTTTTATTATTATGACAAAATATTTACTTTACTTCAAAGAATTTTTCTTCATCAATTCCTTGTGGATCGACCTCGGACTCCCGAGAATTTATTACTTGAAATAACCTGCACTTGAGTTTGTAACTTTTAGTCCACATCACACACTGTCGACCTCAAAGAAGTATTTACAGAAGCCAAAAAGCATAATATGAGACTCAACCTTGAGAAATGCACTTTCGGGGTCTGAGTCGGGAAGTTTTCGGTCTTTATGTTGACGCATTGCGGGATTGAGGCAAACCCAGATAAATGCCAAGCGGTGTATGACATGCATAGCCCCCGGAACGTAAAAGAAGTTTAGCAGCTCATAGGACGGATAGCGGAACTCACCCGCTTCCTCGCTAAAACTGCTCACAAATCTCTCCCCCTCTTCAGATTATAAAAAAAGGGGACGAGTTTTGAATGGAACCTGGAGTGTGAGAATGCCTTCACGTCCCTCAAGAATCTGTTATCATCTCCCCCTATACTGACTAGGCCAAAACCTGAAGAGACTTTGTATGTATACCTTTCTGTTTATGAAGAAGGCATTAGCTTGGTGCTTATCCGAGAAACTGTCGAAGGTCAGAAGCCGATCTACTTCATGAGTAAGCTAATGCAAGGCCCCAAGCTCTATTAGAAGATCGAGAAGGTCACATTTGCCTTAGTCATAACAGCCAGGAGACTAAGGTAATACTTCTAATGCCACCCAGTCGTAGTAAGGACGGATCAACCAATCCGCCAAATATTACATAAACCAGACTTGGCAGGAAGGATGATTGCCTGGTCCATCGAGCTCTCTGAGTTTGAAATTTCATATAAGCCCAGACTAGCAGTTAAAGCACAAGCGCTTTTAGATTTTCTTGCCGAACTTACATCGGACCCTGGTGACCATGAGCAAGTGTCATGGACTGTGTTCGTTGATGGATCATCTAACCCAAAAGGAAGTGGTGCCGAAATAATCCTAGAAAATTCAGAAGGCATAACGGTCGAAAGCTCTTTGAAGTTTGAGTTCCCCATTTCGAATAACTATGCAGAATATGAAGCATTCATTACTGGTTTAAAGATGGCTAAGGAATTGGGCGCAACAAGGATCACACTATGTAGTGATTCCCAGCTTGTGACATCCCAGATCTAGGGCGACTACCAAGCTAAAGAGCCCCTCTTGCAGAGATATCTCACTAAGGTACAAGGACTTCTTAAGGATTTTCAAATGGTGAATATGGAATACATCCCCCAAAAACAAAACTCAAGGGCTGACTTCCTATCTAAGCTGGCCAGTACGAAGAGCCTAGGGAATAATCGTTCGGTGGTCCAAGAGACCTTAGCCCAACCTTCAATCATGGTATCATCCATTTCCCAGATTGAAGGTTTAGAGTCCACGTGGATCACTCTTATCTTGAAATATCTACAATCTAGTATCCATCCTGAGGACCCAACGGAAGCCTCTAGGTTGATTAAGACCGCGGTCTGATATACTATCTATGATGGGCAGTTATACTAGCGAGAATGCTCTTCACCTCTTCTCAAATGCCTAATGTAACACCCTGGAAAAACATGTTAGGCTTGTATATGGTTATAGAAGTAACCTAATACTTACTTAACATGTCTGTGTAGTTTTATGACTTTTTGAGCACATTTAGTCACATTGTTGTAGCAGTATGTGTGAAATATAGTTGTTATTTACTCCGGAAGTGGCTCAAACTGCTTAGTTAGTGGAAATAAATGTGGAGAGTTTGTTTCCAGGTCACAAATGTGTGAACTGTGCTACAGTTAAAGTTTAAAGTTAATCAGAGTTAGTTTGACATTTTCAAGCATACTAGTTATGTGTTTGAATGCCGGTTTGACTAGCAGCTAATATGGAAAAAATAGAGAAATAGTGAAATAGGATTTTTAATGAATCTTAGGATTTAGTTTCAATTTGTTGTAAGCTAGAAAATCAAATTTGGTGAAATATGAGTTTTCTTAGCAGATCAAGAGTTTTCGTGTTTAGCTATAAGAAGCCAATTTGGACTTCTTTTCCTCTTATCTCACGGCTAAGAGAGGAAATAGAGAAAGAAAAAAGAAGAAAAAAGAGAGAATGGAACCATAGAAGAGAAAAGAGAAGGAGAAAGAAGAGAAACTAAGAGACAAGCTAGGATTTAAGAGCTTGGATCCGTCCTTGACCATCTTCAAGACCTTAAGATAGGGGGAATTTTGTTTTGATTGCTTGTATTTCATTTTCTTCTTTTGGTTAAAGAGAGGTTTGAAGAGGAAATGAGGGTTTGATAAGGGGTTTGGTGATATATGAGTTAAATCTTGATGTGGATAGATTGGTTGAGTTAAGAACTGATTTGTTGATGTGCAAGGATGAAGTTTTCATTATTTGGAAGCCTTAATTCCCATTTAGGTCAGTTTTGGGGGTTTAGGTTAATGTTGGGGTTTTGATTCATAAAGTATTGAATTAATTGAAATTAAAGTTTGTTAAGAGTTACTATGTGTAGTTAGACCTTGTTAGAGGTTAGAAATCACTTGGAATCGAGTTTTGAGTGATTGAAAGAGGGTTTAGTTCCAATGGAACAGTACTCGTATCTTCAAAATTTTGCAGATTCTGGTTTCTGTAGACGGCACTGCGGCGTAGCACTTGGAGTGCCACAGTATGGGAAAGAACAGGGGATGCGCGCCGCAGTGTGGCACTTAAGTGCTGTGGCGTGGGCATCATTTTCCTGCCAGTACTTGAACCCAAGGCTTGGGCACTATGGCGTGGTGTTGATGTATGCCCTAGAGGCCAATACATTTTCTATATTTACATACATTCTATTATGCTATTTTATATATGAGGCATTTCATTTATTGTGTTCTTTTTTATAAACATAATAAAGTCCTTAGAATAATAAGTTTGATGCCATAGGACATCAAGTGGATGACTTGATCGTGAGATCCTTTTGGTTACAACACTATTCTTGAATGTCCTTAGTCAAGTATTATTGTTAATTAGGACAACAATAATACATTGAGACTAGTATATGCATAGACTGATGACCACATCTCACGGGTCATGGATATAAGATATCAAGTCTTCACATGGGTACATATTAGAATAATGATGTACTAGACTGACCCACCATGAGACCACTACATGGATCGTTACGTGAGTGTCATAAGTGATTCTCATAGTGACAATGGTATCTGTGGTCCTTTGACCTGAACTCACTACGATTTCTACATGAGGAGTTGTGTGTTTTAATGCTATCAAACGTCATCTGTAACAAGGTGATTATAAAGTTGGTTATTGGATATACCGCGAATCATGCAGAGGGATGTGAGTGACCTAGATGGGATTTGTCACTCCTATATAACAGGAGCGATATCTTCAGGCCCCATGATTGAGTGAGACTGCGAAATACATGGCCATGCTCAAATGAGTCAATATGAGATATTGATCTCATTTGTTGTTACAAAGTCTACTCAAGTATCAGGAAATGAAAGATTAGACTATACAAAGGTGACGTATTCCATGCCTTGTATTCAATCTAGATATCTTGACAAAGGGACTAAACGATACGGAAACATTGGTCACAGAAAAGTTATGTCAAATCACTGATATTTTTATTACTTGGGTAGTAGCCATGTGTTGCTAGATACTGCTTACTGCTTATAATATTAAAATGGGATTTTAATAACGTAATAAGAACCTGCAGGGTCACACACATAGAGCAGACTAAAATTGAAGCAATGGATCCAAGTTGGACTCGGATTCAAATATGGGCCAGACTCATAACAGATGGGTCTAGGGTTGCACAGCTTACCTTGCTGCTGCTCACACTCACTTAAGGCAGTCACTATTATAAATAGTACTGCTAAGGGGCTGCTAAGATACACAAAATTCAGAACCCTAGCCGCACCTACAGAAAAAGTGAGTGAAAGAGTGACAGGTTTCTTCTCTTCGCAGCTAGCACTATGTGAGAGACGTGAGGCTCATCTTGGCGGACGTTGGACGTTTGTGAGTCTGTTAGTGTGGATACCGCAGAGACATCATTTCTATTATGGTGTTGGTGATTCACGTTTTTCCTTTTGATCACGCTTCAAGAGGTAAATAATTTAAAAACTTGGATTATAGCTTTTCGCATAGATCCTCAGTAGGAATCCCTGTTTTTTCGCTGCGTGATGTAACCGCAATTCCCAACACGTGGCACAGGGTATGCCGCGACATTAGTGTCAGACAACAACTGTAAGTTGTGTTTAATGCTCTGGATCATTCTAGTGGCACAATTTTCTTCTTTTATGCTTCTTAATGAGTAATGAGACTCTAGTAGGAGTATTTAATGAAAAATGGATGCTTTGAATCATAATGATTTGTGGTGTTAATCATGTGGGATAATTAGTCATGATTGTACACAAATATTGTGTATTATGATGAATTGAGGGAATGAGCTTCTCTAAGTGTTAGAATCACTCGTGTATGCTCTATTAAGAGTGATAATGTATTTTTAGAAGTATTTGATGAAGTGTTGTGAAATAAACTTGAAATGCATATAAATCAATTATGAAACTAGTTATGGGAAGTAATTAGTAATTATTTTGCATGAGAGGTTTGTTAAGCATATTGAGGTGTGTATATCCTCTCTAAGTGATTGTTGAATCATATTGTTTTGTAATGCTAATTTTGAGGATTTAATTAGACATGATAATATACTTGATTGTATGAGTTACCTTTTTGAAAAGTGTGAACCCCGCAGATGTGGGTGATTGTTTTTTGATAGGTGTGAGCCCTGTAAATGTGGGTGTTTGATATTGGGTAAGGTGGATTGTATCCTTCCTATTATAGTGTTGCTAAGGATAGATTTCCTTGTTCATTATCGATAGCTGTGTAGTAGATGGATTTCACTACCCGGGGGGGGGATGGATTTCCTTTGTGATAATGATGTTTACTGGATAGACTTCCAATGCTTGTTCAAGGTTATGGTTGTGACTTCTATTACTTTGTTCAAGTTTCATGCATTCATGACATTACCATGGAATTGGAAGTTCTTGGATATGGTATCATACATTATTGATTTTCATGCTTAGGATATTGCATAGGCATAAATACTAGACATAATTTGGCATAGCATGGCAATTGTATGGGCGGTTGCTATCATAACATTTTTATACATTACAATTGTATAGGTGATTGCGTGTCTCTAAGATAGAGATGTTGATTGCTTCTATGATGAAGTGTTATTTTTTATAATTGTGAATATTATATGAATGTGTATATATATGTATATGTATATGCTGGTATTGGAATACTTCTACTGAGATGTGATTTCTCACCTCGATTGTGTTGTGATGTAAATCCAGGTGCTAGTTCCTCAAAAGGAAAGAAGAAGTTGTGTGTAGATTAGTATAGTTATAACCTTTTGTTGATAAGGCTTGTATATTATGCTAGATCTTGTTGTAAAAGTTTATGTATTTCAATATGCCTTTGAGGCAATGATATGTGTGTGTGTGTGTATATATATATATGTGTGTGTGTGTGGTCATTCGTGGCTTATATTTTCTATATAATGCTGATAAGTTTTATTGAAAATTACATTGTGGTAGTAAGTAGCGTGCTTGACTCTAATCAGTGTGATATACTTGGGTTATATTATGGTTATTAAATTCGAGATGTTACACCTTACCCCTAAAGAAGCAGAGTATGTATTAGCTAAGGTCCATGAGGGGAGTTGTGGATACTACTTAGGAGGCAAAGTCCTAGCGCTAAAAGCCCTCAGGGCTAGTTATTATTGGCCCACTATAGAGGCCGATGCAGTAGCACACGTCCAAGTTTGTGACAAGTGCTAGTGTCACTCAGACCATTACCACACTCCACCTGAGGAACTCTCCACGACGTCCATACCCTGCCATTTTATAGGTGGGGTATGGACATTCTGGGCCCCTTTCCTCAAACACCTAGACAACTGAAGTTTCTAGTGGTAGTAGTAGACTACTTCACTAAATGGATCGAGGCAGAGCCCCTGGTTACCATTAGCACGACCAAAATCCAAAAGTTCACATGGTGCTACATAATTACAAGGTTTGGAATCCTGAAGTCAATCGTGACAGACAATGGGACACAGTTCAAAGACAAGGGATTTGAAGAACTACGTTTTGAAAATCAAACACCATTGTAGCGCTATAGAGAATCCCTGAACTAATGGGCAAGCTTAAGCCATCAACTAGGTTATTGTCCGTGGACTCAAAAGAAGACTAGATGAAGCCAAGGAAAACTGGACCGAACAGCTCGACCACGTCCTATGGGTCTACCGAAACTCAATATTTCTCAACAGATAGCAACCCCGGACTGATCAGCGAGGACCTAGACCTCTTGGAAGAAAGAAGGCGCATCGCTCATATACGCATTGCTACCATCAAACAGAAGATGGCAACACGTTACAATTTGAAAGTTATCTCCAAAAGATTCTAGCCAGGCGACCTTGTACTCCGTAGGACTGACGTCAGAGGAAAGAATGCCTCCCAGGGGAAGTTGTGCCCAAACTAAGAAGGCCCCTACCGCATTGTGACCAGCACCGGCAAGAAAGCTTACACCATCGAAACGCTAATAGGAAAGCTAGTGATGAACTTCTAGAACGCGGACAAACTCAGAAAATACTATAGCTAAGTGCCTCTTAAGGCCCAGTCTTAGTTTATTTCATGCTTAATCTGCTCCAAACACTGCAGCAACACTTTGTATGAACCTTAGTCTTCTCTTAAATTAATAAAACAAAGTGAAATTTTCCTCTGACCTAATAACTTCTTAGATGGATAGATTACCATGGTACCCCCGATAGTGTCTTGTGCTGGAAAGGTTATGCAGCAGAAAAATCCCAAGTCCTGGAAAAATTCTCACACTGAACCATGCGCACTAAAGACCCCGACAAGGATTATTTATGCCAAGGTCAAGAAGGATCCGAAACACCCCAATGGTTGGTGATGGACCCCAGACAAGGCTTTATTTATACCAAAGTCAAGAGGGATCTGGAAAGCCAAATCAATTGGTAAATGACCCTAGATAAGGTTTCTTTATTCCAAAGCCCTAAGGGGATCCCTAAGCCTATGAAAGGCATTGGACCCTGGGTATTGTTTTTTATTGAAAAATCTAAGTCCCGAAGAGGCACCACAAGTCCAAAAAGGGCGTTGGACCTTGGACTATGGGTTCTAATATCTGCAGACTTCCTAAGAATTATAAAATAAACATCATAATGGGCATTGGATCCAAAAATATCGACATGAAAATAAACATCCTGAGCTAAATAAATTGGAAAAATAAGTTAAGAACACTGTAACCAGGGTGATTATCGTACAAAGTAAGCAAACCCCACGCAGAGGGCAAAATAAAAAATCAAAACATAATATTTTACTCCTAATCAGTGGCTATGGTGGATGAAGTTCTAGCAACACCTGGATTAGCCGTAAGATGCACAAGCTACCCATCCCATACCACCTTGCCAGAATCCAGACTGCACAAGACCAAAGCCACCCTGGGATTAAAGAGCTGACTTGGTCAATAGAGTTCTAAAATTGCTCTCCACTGATGTCGGTGCAGACAGTGACAAGCTTCTGGACATCATCTCGCAATGACTTGATTTGGGCATCAAATTGTCGATCCTTTGTGCGAAGACTTTTGTTTTCAGTCTGAAGTATGGTCACGTAGCTTCTAAATTTGGCCAAGCTGGAGTCCTTTTGTTTCCCAGCATCTTTTAGGGCAACCACCTCCCACTCCAGTTCTCGAACTTAGGATTCAGCATCACTTTTGGCCTTCACGGCGTTCTCTATAGCCTTAAGAGCTTAGTTTTCACCCCGCTCAGTGGTCATCGCTATTTTTACCCTCTCGCTCGCGCTCCTCACTAACTTGCTCCAAATATCGAGTTTCGAGGGTAAGGCAGAGACCAAAAGTCTTAAACCACGCAAAAGTATCCTTTGTGTTACAGAGGGCTAGGTGGTTTGTAACTTGTTCATCCAGAAGATTGTAATCAATAAACTCCCAGGGACTTGATTCTTCGAGGTATAGATTGATTGGACCATTAACGTCGTCGACCATCGTCCTCTTATCCCGACCACTCGATGACCCATCCCCTACTGCTTTTCTCTTATGTGTTTTGGTAGCCTGAGGAGAGTCCTCTACCTCAATAGGTTCCTTGTCCACCCCTGGAACTTCAATCGATGGGGGCAAAGGAGCTTCAACAGCATCCGTTGGAGGGTCCAATGACTCAGTTGCGTTTCTGGCCTTGAAGGCTTCAAGAATTGCCAAGGCATTACCGGTTGACATTTTGGCTAAACTTTCTGTAAAAAAGAACAAGGAACCAGAGTTATGAAATTACCATAAGGTATTACAAAGAATGCTAAGCACGCAAATAAAAATTTGGACAGTGATTTGAACTACCTAATACAACCAAGAGTTTCATCATCCGAGGTATCTAAAATGTCTTTGGGCCAAATCGAACCCACCTCTTCGACGCACATTTCAAAGAAGTTGGCACATTCTAATTCTTCGTCGTTCAGATGGCTCACCTCCCTCTCGAATGACTGAGTGGGAATGCTCCAAGCCCTCAGTTTTCCAGTACAAACTGAATGTCGGTTCCCCGTCACCGCCTAGCCAAAAGGAAAGCACACTGCGAGCTGCCTTCAGCTTGAAAAATTTCTCTTTGAAATCTTTATAACTCTCAAGGTACGGACGGAAGACCTTCCACCCTTGCTGAGACCGAACCGAGAGCCAGGTTTTTTGAGGAGCCCCGACACCATGGACTGAGTACTGAGTATGAAAATAGAAAAATGCTCTATCTGAGCACCGCAGCCCGACCAGCTGGCATATCCTTTCAAAGGCCATAATATTGGCCCAGCCGTCGAGATGAATCTATGTCGGAGCAGCATTCAAAGTCCGAAGGATGGCAATTTAGAATTCGGTGAAAGGAAGCCGAAGTCTAAACCTAACAAAGAAGTCCTCAGACATATAAGTGAAGTGCTCCCCTGCCTAATGAGTATAACACACCCTTTGATTCCCTGAGGACAAAACTTCGAATTCATGATCTTTACTCTTCCCGTCCGTTAACACTAGATGAATTTTCAGCTTGCTAAGGAGTTCCTTCATTTGAAAACAGGATACCCTATCATAGGCATCGTCCGCGACCTAAGGGTTTACCAACCCCAAACCACGGTGAATGTGGATCACATTTTCTACGGCTACTTCCCTTTCTCTTGGTTCTCCTCCCTCTGGAATTGGGGTAGCATCCAAAACTAGTTCTTCAAGTCTCACTGCCCCCATTCTGGCTATTTAAAGTTCCAGGAGACACACAGAGGCCAGTGGTCAGAACCATTCAAGTTCAAATATTCAAATATAGAAGTGAGCAAACAGAAGACTGCTTGCACGCATACACTGGCCTCCCCTCTCACCAAGGCCAAAGCCTCAGAAGGACACCTCCACTACATGGGATGCAATGGAGGAGGTAATCCACAGGGCAACATAGTGGAAATGATGGAAAACAGTATTCCCATCCTTGATCACGGAGAGAAAGAGGAAGTGCACTCCTTTAAAGGGTGCACAACCACTCATAAAGCAAAATAAATACAGATGAGTTAGAGGAAATAGAATACCTCAAGCAAAATGGAAGAAAGCGACAAAAGTCGAGCCACTGGAATTCCAAAGCGCTAAAAAGAAGACTACTAGAACTGTCTTCCACTGCCGTTGAGAAAATCATCAGAAGTCACCTCAAGTCACCAGCTTCGAGAGATGAATGGCTAAATGAATAGTGGAAAGTTAAACCCCTATTTATAAAGGCTGGGTTAAGAGGTAATTCTATCTTATCACTTTAGACTTGAAAAGATGTTCATTATGGCGTGTAAAGCATTATGCACGTCTATTCAACCAAAACACACCACGTGGCCCTCCCAGCTGTCGTGGCAGTTGAGAAGACGGTTGCGCAATAGGCCAAGGGACACGCAACCTTAGTAAAGTTTATCAACTCATATCGGACATTTTCCACTAATCACGGGATCTAATGGATTATCTTGGTCAGTCACGGAATCGTTAAATCAATAAAAACCTTATCGGACTCTGAACCCAAAGTCTTTAAGACCCCGGATTATGGATTTCAGTAGACCAATTCCAGGAGTCCATCATGGAGAGTCAAAGTTTTTCTCAAACTTAGTATTCACTATAGGCGTGAAGTACCGACGCAAACTAAGATACCCCCAATAGAGGTTGTTTGACTTTGATAGGCTGTAATGAAACTCTTCACCTAATATGGGATATCGACCCCGGGGGCAAAAGTTATAACTCGCCATTTTGTTATGCCAATAGCTAAAAGCCGAGCTAGGGGCAATACGACTATAGGGCGAGTGTTAAACCCACCCCAGACAACATAAGGCGAAAAGTAGAAAAGAAAAATAATAAGATCAAAGACATAAAAAACAGTATGATTTTATTAATTTCATTCCATACACCGTCAACCTCCACCGAAGGAGAAAGGAAAAATACATTAAAAGGAAAGTGAAAATATTGTCCGTAAGTGAGCATAAGGATAAGACTAACATTACGGCAGAAGTCCCCTGCTACATTATCACATCCACAATTCCTCCACTATCTTCACCGGAACAGACTGAAGCCACCCCATTTCTTCTTCCCTACCTCTTTCACAGTGATAATAAAGGTCGACCCCTGTTATTTCTTTACAAAGCAAGTCAAGGAAAACATATCACCCTAAGTTACTCCTAGAGGGTTTTCCTTTCCTTTGAGCTGGAATTCTTGTATATCCAGCTACACTACGAAGAAGACCGGCCCGGTGCCTCTAAATAACCCAGGAAAAAAGTGGAGGAAGGAACAAAGTGCTCTCCAATGTCCCCATGTATAGGATGATAAAACTATCATTCCATCCTAATAACATGTTGGGTCAGAAACCCCCGTGTACACCAAGAGAGAAAGGCTTTCGCCTCCCTAAATGCATAGCAACTCAACTTTACACCAAGAAAGAAAGGCTCATATGAAGAAAGGAAATTACTTGCAAAAAGTCAATCATCTTCAGGAATTTCAAAAAGAATAAGAGAATAACCCTTGCAGGGGACAAAACCCTCCATCTAAGCACAAAAAATGGAGGGAAAACCACTCTCTCAAAAAGGAGCATTCTCAGATAGTGTTACAAAGGAAAAGGAAAAGGATGCCAACTTCAGTGCAAACATCCTCTATTTATAGAGAGAATGAAGCACTCTGATTGGCCCCGTAAAAGGTGACCTGATCGCATGATGGCAGCCATATTTAATGCTTCTAGTTTCTAATTTTTCACGGGAGTATCAGGAAGTTAGGGAACAATACGAAACTGAGATCCTCTTCAAAAGATATTTAATTCCCCATAAAGTCAAAGCAACAACTCCCTAGAGAATCGTAGACTGTTACTATCTACAGTTTCAGAGATTATGCTCAGAGTCTATACAAAAAGGTCTAAGGAAATCACCAGAATTATACTTGGGGGCAATGAATTTGTGGAATGTAACAACACATTAAGGACACCAACATTTCGCATAAAACATATAGAGTATGATGTTAACTTACTGGACTCTTTTGTTAGCTGTGTGCCCAGGTGATCTTGCTAAAACTTGACACTTGGCTATCTTTCCAAGCGCAAAGCTGGAGGCAATTGTTCTGGACCGTAATCTAGGATCCCGCTTAGTCGGATCAACCCGCCACACTTATAGCCAGACTCCGCCTTGGATGACATAGCTAAGGCCTTGAAGGTAGTCCAGACCTCGAAGCCATGCACACTAAGCAACTTTGGGCCATAATATCAAAAGTACTGGATACGTGCCAAGGATATATTCCTAAATATTCGTAAGTGCCAATCATCTATTTACGGTATTATAGGACTCATAACTGTCTCAGATTGATAAGTAGCTCTCGTATTAAGAGTTCTTAACTTATAGGGATCTATCCCAATAATAATGGGAAAATAATCCTTACGAGGATATTAATCCTAAATACTTGTATTCAATATAGATTACATGAGGATTCTATATACGCTCTATAAATACAAGACTAAGTAACCTTAATCAAGTATCAGTAAATTACTCAATAT
The DNA here is from genome assembly GCA_029884595.1 of Ormosia semicastrata. Lineage (NCBI taxonomy): Eukaryota > Viridiplantae > Streptophyta > Magnoliopsida > Fabales > Fabaceae > Ormosia > Ormosia semicastrata. Next base: position 45,415,955 of record JAQQTO010000053.1, on the reverse strand, counting down.
ACATTACTTTTCTTTTGCACAGCCTGACTTAAGCATCGGAGTCCCTTTACAGGTGATAACTCCATGAAATGTCCTTGTTATTATGCATTACTTCATAGAATGCTATGTCCTTGTTATTATGCATATATAGGAGATTTTATGCTTATATTAGTTAATTTCCTTTAGATATCTCTCTATATTATCATGAGCAACTTGTGTTTATTCGTCAAATGATTAAGTGGATTTATAATTTATATCTAACTTGGTGATTTTCTTAATGTAGGATGGGCTTAAAAAAGAGGAATTAGAGCAATTCAAGGCTCAAAAGCCCAAGAGAAAAGCCAAGAAGGCATTCTGGAAGAGAGCGTCGCGGCTCAGGGAGTGTGGGCCGCGGCGCAAAAGTACATCATCAAGATTGCCATACTGAAACCCGAGGCTAGAGCGCCGTGGCATAAAAGTAGTGTACGCTGTGACCCTTTGTAATTGATTCAATGAGCGTCGCGGCCATTTATAATCGACTCAACGAGCACTGTGGCACAAAAGAGTGTGCGCTGCGGCGCGAGGTGCAAAACTGAGCCTATAAATAGAATTTTATTAGATTTTCTTAGGATGGCTTTCTAGGATAGAGAAGCTGCACATTGTTCTTCATTTTCTGAGCCTGAATGAGGTCAAGGGAGCCAAGGTTGGAGGCTATCTTCCTCATGAAAGGAGATTCAAGCATCAATGACAACATCCATAAGCCTTTCCTCTTTTCTCTCTTTGTTTTCTTCTCTTTCTCATTCATTTGAGTATGTATTTTGATTTGTAATCATGTGTTCAATGATGTAGTAGCTGTTTTAGGGAATACTTTGAATCCTTTTTATGAAAATTAATGATTTTGTTCTCCTATGAGTTTGTATGGATATATGGTTTTATTCAATCATATTGTGTTTAATGCTTTTGAAGGTTTGATCAACTTTTGATTGATTTGTTGAAGTCTGATGAATCTAGACATAGAAATTTGGATTTGAGATCATATTTATGGTTGATGCATGTTCGATTGTATTCCAATGGCGGGATGAGTTGATTCGCTAATGGGATAGAAATATACCTCTTAGCCATGCATAGCGTGTGATTGAGAATAGATCGTTCAAGAGTGAATTTTGTGTTAGCTCTCATGGAAACATAGTGAGTTGGGCAATTGAAACTATGGTTAGATGACCTAGACATAGGCTTTTAGTTAATAAAGATTCTCAAGCTAACCTAATCATTGCATTTATGTTTATGAAAAGGATTGCATATTATTGGTTGAAGTAAGGGGTGAAGAAGGATTTTCCTAAACTCTATCCATTATGTTATTTTCATTTATCGCTTTGTAGTCTTTTGTTTAATTGATATTCCTTATTTTATATGTTCTTGAATAGAATTAGGTAAGTTATTAGTTAATACTTAGCATTGGAAGTAAACTTATCCTCGAGGGAATGATCTTTACTTTTCGCTTTATTACTTGAATGACCCGTGCACTTGCGGCCTATTTTGGGACAAACAAGTTTTTGGCGCCGTTGTCGGGGATAAGGCATTATTTCTATATTGTTAATATTGACAATGAGTTTGCTTAGTTCTAATTCAAGTTTTTATGTTATGTTGTTGTAAATAGTTTTATTTTCAAATTTTTATGTTTTTGTTGTTGATTTACTTAAGTATATAGTTATAGTTTGATTTTGTGTTTTTGATATGTTTTAGTTGTACATTCTGTGTTTTAAGTTTGTAGGCACATTTTGTTGGTGTTGGAGGCCATATTGAAGCAGAAATGGCAGCAGAAACCATTTCCTTGCAGAATTATGTAGGTTGAGTTATGAGCATCGTGGCACAGTCTTTTGAGCACTGCAGCAAAAAAGCACGTTTTCTGCAGAATCTTGTAACTTTTCACCAGAGCAGCGTCCCAGGCATGGTTCTTGTTGCGGTGCAAAGCACCCTATTTTTGCCTTTTTCTATTTATTTTCTTTGTTTTTCTTTTATTTAGTATGCTCAGTGCTAGTTTGGTTACTATTTTGATATACTCAGGTACCCTATAGTTCATGTGTAGCAAGGAACACATTCACTTTAGTTTGGGGGGGTATCTTTACATGTTTTCACCCTTAATGCTTAATGCTTACACATGTTTTGAAATTTTAAGTATGTGCTAGTGATAGTCATCATGCTTTCATGATTATATCCTATTTTGACTATTACTGGTAAGCTGTTGATGCAAGTTTCAATTTTTCACACTTTGTACATGATGTTATGCATCCTTAAATGGAAAATGATGGATCTTTGGAATGCATGACATATTTCCATTTGCTAGTGTGTGATGGTTGGCCAATGATATAAATGCTTGCATATTGCCCTCTATTTTGTGAAACCATTTACGATCTTGGAGCATGTCAATGCAATCTGGTTTGTTTTTATGCATGCTGTATTTTTTCACTTAGATGCTTGTTTAACTTTTGAAAGATATGAGTGTTTGTTTAGAGAATGTTTATGAATTGTGCATGTGGATGATTTCTTTTATCCTTGAAGTTGTTCTTCAACTCTCTTGAGGCTAAATCCTAAATTGTGTATGATTGAGGAAATGATTAAGACATTTTGGACTGTTTAAGCCTTTTCAAGCTTACCCTACCATGATTTTATCATAGGTCCCTTTTGAAGCCTTCTACTATTTGGTCGTATTTGTTTTTCACCACCATTGTGTTCGTTAACCTGTTAACCGTTCTAATACATGTGAAAGCATTGCATTTTCTTCTTACCATTATTGTTTGTTGAGTTCATAATGTGTTATTTCTTGAAGTGAGTTCAGTGATTAGGGGTATTAATATCTTCAATACAAAATGAGCCTGAAGGAACCAGATACAGTCAAAGAAAAATCATTGCTTTGTGAGAAAATAGAAAAAAATGTAAATAAAAAAAAAAGAAAAAGCAAAGCTTAAGAAAAGAAAAGTGTGAAAAGCATCAAAAATGGTTCTGGCAAGTTTTCTATGTTCACTAGTGAATACCCTGCTAATATCAGTTAGAGGCTCATGACTTGAAATAACATGTTTATATTTCTCAATGTTTGTATTGTATCCTATCATTTTATTATGTTACCCACTACCCTTGGCCTTACATTATAAGCTATGAAAGTCCCTTTTGATCCTCAGTCTTGTGTGATTTACATTAGTGGAGAGAGGGTTAGATTAGAATTTTGTGGATTATTTTATTTGTATCCATGTGTAGGTTCATAAACTTATCTGGATGAGCATGATTTGAAAAAGATAAGTTTGACTTGCATGTTTGTGGGAAATGTCATGTGCATGATTGGAAGCTAGATTGAGGGCTTGTTTAGGATTGTATATGTGTTGAGCTTAATCGTGAGACATACGCATCTTTTGAGGGCTTAAACAATCATTATGCACTGATTATGGTTAAATAAATATTGAAGTGTTAAATGCATATGAGCATGAATTGATTAAAATGAGTTTACTTGATTGTACTTTGTGTTGCTCGAGGACTAGCAACAACTTAGGTTTGGGGTGATGCAGGTACCCATCCCCAGTCTCAACACGCTCGATCGCTGCTACTCAAGGAGGAAACCACCATACATGTGCCTATCTCAGGTACCCTCTGAATCTACTTCAGAACACATAAAAAAAATTATTTATAATCAAATAGCAAATTGACATATGTAATCTAATTCACTTAACTAATGGAAAAGAATTATAATATCAATTAATACAAATTAATAAGACAAATTTTAAAAATACAAATTTGAAAGTAATAAGACAAATTATACATTTAATGATTAATTTATTGTGAAAGCCTTAAGTGAATGAATAAGATGGGAAAATTTAAAAAGATGGGGATTGGCTTTTTAGATTATTAAAAAATTATTACAAAGTGAAAGAAGGAATTAAGCATTTATTATTAATGGCCTAAACAACATAACCAAAATATAAAAGGACAAATAAATATTACTTTACTCAATATGCAGCATCCTCTTCTACATGTTAGACTTGTAAACAGTTACAAAGGTAGTTTAATGCTTGCTTAACATGCCTATTTATTTTCGTGACAATTTGAGTTAGTTTAGGCACTTTGCTGCAAGCCCAAAGGTGAAAAGTAGATTAAAATGGGTCAGATATTGGCTTAAATGGCTTAGCTAATGGAAATAAATGTGGATAATTTATTTGTAAGTCACAAATGTGTATTCTATGATGTAGTTAAGGTTTGAGAATAAACGAAATTTGTTTAGTATTTTTAGGCATATTGGTTGTGTATTTTAATGCCAGATTGACTAGTCACAGATATAAAAAATTATGATACTAGTGAAATGACTTTTTTAATGAATCTTAGTATTTATTTTAAAGTTGTTGGAACTTGAAAAACTTGATTTAGCTAAAGTTGAGTGTTTTTAGCAGATTGGGAAGTATCAGTGTTATAACTTAAGGCCATAAGCCTTCCACGGTTACCAGTCACTTTCTTTGACCATCACTTTATGATATTTCTTTCCATTCTCTTTGGTTTTTCATTCATTTTTCTCTCTTGGCTAAAACAAGGTCCAGCAACAGAAAAAGGGAAAGGAGAAGAGGAAGGTTAAGGGAAAAGGCAAGCTTGAGAATTTGTGATCATCTTCATCATCACCACCATCTTTGCTACTCAAGGTATGGTTTTTTTAGCTTAAAACTTGATCTTTTTCTCATTTTTCATGTTAGGCTTGTTTGACGTTTGATATGACAAAATGAGTTCTTAAATTATTTTGAGTGAATCTCTTGCTTGGATTAGTTTTAAATGTAGTTTATGAATTGTTCATGCTAAAAGTTTGGATTAGAAACTGAAAACTCTCCATTTGATCCTTAAAAACTCAAAGTGAGGGTTTTAAAAATTTGGATGAGTGATTTAGTGCTGTGATCCATTTTTTATGAAATCAATTGGTATTTTATGATTTCTGTGTTAGTAAACTTGTTAGGAACCTTAAATCACCTAGAAATCGAGTTAGAGTGTCCAAAATCCAAGAATTTGGCCAATGGAACAATGTCACGACTTTGCAAAATGAGCTGCAGTGTGTCAGGTTCAGAAACATGGCTCGTGTCCTAAGACACGGGGTGGGGGGCCGTGTCACTCTCTGCCTTTTCTACTTTGTGAATAGTGCTCACAGAGCAAGACACGGAGGGGGGGAGGGGGAGGGGTGTGTAATCAGAAATGGCCCGTGTCTGAGGTCAGAATCTTCAAAATTGTCATTTTTTATGTTTTCAAGTTCTTGGCTAGATAGAATCATTTGTGCAAGTTTTTTAGACTGTATTGAGGCACTTTTTGGGATATTTCTTGGAGAGAAATATCAACTTGCATATATGAAAAGTTTGGGAAATCTTAGACATTCAAGTGTGATAGAATGCCTAGGTTAGTGTTTAGAACTTTGTTCAACATGAGGTTGGTTTCTAAGTCACTTGTGAGTGATTTTGGGATGTTCTACATACTGTTTAGCTAGAGGTATGAATAGAGCTACCTTTATTGGATAAGTAAGGCTAAGATTCTTATGTTCTAGAGTTTGATATGTAGCCCGGATATTTGGTTTTCAAACTTGGTATTTGCTTGTTTTCCTATGTATTGTGACCTTAGATGGTGTGCACAATCATATGACTTGAGAATGAGGTGTTGGATCCAGATTCTCCTTGCATGTTTGCTTGTATGGTCAGGGTTATCGGTGTATGGAGTTGGTAGCGGTACTCTTACTTTTGTGAGGGAAACTAGTTCACACATCACCAGGTAGTGTCAGGGCTTGGATGCCTATCCTACTTAGTATATACAAGGAATCGGGTTCCAGGAAAATAAGTAAATAGCTTGTGTTTACAAATTTAAAATCTGCATTGGCATTGCATATCCATAATACATGGACTTTGTTTGAGAATAATCATAATTCATAACATAAAGCATTGCATGGTTGACACTTATATGGGCATTTATCATAGCTTAATTAATTGATTGTTTGGTTGCTAGTTCGATAGTATCTTAGGATTGTATGGACGATTCCTTGTTATTATTGATTGTCGGATATGTTGTTACATTGGATGTATTTTTGGTGTTCAGTTGTATTATTTATTATAAATGATTAACTGTTAGTCTTGGTATGCTTATAATGAGAAATTGTGATTTCTGCAATACCTTAGAAAATCATGTTAGGCTGGTATATGGTTACAGAGGTAGCCTAATATATACTTAACATGTCTATGAAGTTTTGTGACTTTCTGAGAACGTTTAGGCACTTTGCTGTAACATTATATGAGAAATATAGTTGTTATTTGCTCCGGAAGTGGCTTAAACTTCTTAGTTAGTGGAAATAAATGTGGAGAGCTTGTTTCCAAGTCATAAATGCAGGAACTGTGCTATAGTTAAAGTTTGAGAACTTTCAGAGTTAGTTTGACATTTTTAAGTATACTGGTTGTGTGTTTTAATCCTGAATTGACCCACGACTGATATGGAAATATCAGTTTTTGGTGAAATAGAATTTTCAATGAATCTTAGGATTTATTTTGAATTTGTTGGAAGCTACGAAATTAGTTTTGGAGAAGTTTGAGTGTTCTTAACAGATTGGGATTTTAGTACTAACCAAGAGAAGTCTAATAAGACTTCCCTTCTTAAAAATATCCCACGGTGAGGATACTTTAAAGGCAGAAACAGAGAGGCAGAAAATGTGAGAAAGAAGAAGAGAAAAGAAAGAAAAGAGAAAAAGAGAGAAAGAGAAGGAGAAGGAGAAAGGAAGAGAAGGAACAACCACCAAGGGAAAGAATTCAAGTGGAGGCTTTGCTCCATCTTCATCTTCAAGACCTTGAGGTAAGGTTCTTGCTCTCATCTCCCAACTCCCACCTTTGCTTCTATTTTTGTTATGCTTGGGGTATGTGTGAAATAGGTGAAAATGAGGTTTTGTGAGTTCTTGTGTTGTTAGAGTGATTTTTCATGTTTGGATAAGTTTTAAATGATATTTATGATTTGTTCATGCCAAGGGTTTGGATTAGAAACTAAAATCTCTACATTTGGATTATTAAAGTTCAAAGCGTTGATTTTAAGGGTTTGGATGGGGATTTAGTTCTTTGATCCATTTTTTGATGAAATCAATTAGTGTTTTATGTTTCCCTCATGTTTGTAAACTTGTTTAGGATCTTAGATTACCTAGAATCTAGTTTTGACTGGCCAAAAATTAAGTTTTGTTCCAATGGAATAGTAATCCATCCTGTAGAATTCTGTAGGATCTGGGTTCTGCTTCTGCAATCGAGGCGCTAGGTTTTGGGGGCTGAGGCGCTCGACGGGGGCTGAAGCGCTGGTAATGGGGGTCGCAGCGCTCGTTCGATACCACCACCAGTAGAAAATCCAGAGAGTAGAGGGTCACGACCTATAAGTGTCGTGCCGCGGCGCGACTAGCTGAGACTTCCATCGTTGAGTTTCTGATGTTTTTGAATATCTTAAGTGATAGGATCACTTATATATATTTTCCTAAGTGTGTTGAGATGCATATGGGGGTAATTCTTGGAGAGAATAACCAAGGATAGGGCACCTAGATGCCAGAGCAGATTTCATCAAAATCTTTATTTTGATGTTTTTCTATTCCTAATTGCTAGGATATTTTGTTTATGCCCAGTAGAGTATGTTGAAACTCTAATAGGAGTAATTGATGAAGTGAGAATGTATTAAGTCAAGTTGACTTGAAATGCTAATTATGAGAGGTAATTAGACGTGGCTATATATACATACAATTTGTATTGTGATGGATCGAGGGGTTGGGGTTCCCTAAGTGTGGGAATTAATTATGTTTGTTCTTTTAAGAGTGTTAAAGTACTTTTATAAGTATTTGATGAAGTGTTGTAAATTGAAACTAAAATGCATATAAATCAATTGTGAACACTAGTTATGGGAAGTAATTAGTAATTGTATTGCATGAGATGTTTGTGAAACCCATTGAGGTTTGTAATGCTAATTATGAGAAGTTAATTAGACATGATGATATACTTAATGGCATAATTTGCCTTTTTGAAATGTGTAAGCCCCGTGGAAAGTGGGTGTTCTATATCAGGTAAGACATATGGTAACCTTCCTAATATAGTGAAATTCTTCAGGATGAACTTCCTTTTTCATTATCAATAACCGTGTAGTTGATGAGACTTCACTACTCGGGAGGGGGGATGGATTTCCTCTGGGATAATGATGTTGCTGGATGGGACTTCCAGTGCTTGTTCAAAGTTATGGATGGGACTTCCATCACTTTATTCAAGTTTCATGCATTCATGACATTACCATGGGATTGGAGGTCTTGGATGTGGTATCATGCATTATTCACTTCCATACTTAGGAAATTGCATAGACATAATCATTAGTCATAATTAAGCATAACATAACAATTGTATGGGCGGTTGCTATCATGACATTTTCATGCATTGTAATTGTATGGACGATTGTGTGTTATTGAAATGAGGAGTTGCTACTTCTCTGATTGAAGTATCAATGAGATGATTATGAATATGATCTGTATGTATATATATATATGTGTGTGTGTGTGTGTGTGTGTATGTGTGTATGTGTGTGTTAATGTATATATACTGGTATTGGAATACTTCTACTGAGAAATATTTTCTCACCCCGATTGTGTTGCCATGTAAATCCAGGTGCGAGTTCTTCGAAAAGGAAGAAGAAAATGTATGAGGATTAGCATAGTATAGATGCTATTTTAAGCTGAGCATATATATGTGTTTTATATTTGCTTAGTGGTTTCAAGTTTTGTATAAGAGTATGCCTTGAGGCGGTGATGTATATATATAACTTTTGCTATCGTGGCTCTCCATAATTACTCATTGTGTATGAACGATATGGGTTAGATGTTGATATATGTTAGTAGTAGCAGGCCAGTATTGAGTTATTCATTTATATGACGATATATTTGGATAGCAAATATTGGGCTGTTACATTTTGGTATCAGAGCAGTTCATCCTGTTGAGCTGGGGTATGGACTGACTATGCTTATGCATGTGTAGTGATGGTTATGCATTTCTTACCTCTTACATGTGACTCTTTGAGGGGAATTGCATGTTTTGCCTTTGAGATGTTTGTTTAGCTACTGTGACACGGTTACATAATATTGAGCCTAGCTAACTCAATATGGATTGTTCTGTGTTTACAAAAGACTATGGCAGCACGAGGGCAACCGACAATGCAAGGGCAACCATGTGGGAGTCGGAATAGAGACTTTGGTAATGAAGGTACAGAGATGGTCGCAGGTATGATGGCAATGGTCAATGCTATGAGGTAGCAGACTGAACAAGCAGCGGTGACTGCAAGAGTATTAGGGAGGTTGGTACCTCAATAGCAAGTACCACCACAGGTGCCACCACTAGTCCAAGAGGTGTCAATCGGGAGAAATCAAAACTTTCTCGACATTGTGAAATTCAAAAATATGAATCCTCCGATATACAGGGGTGATTGTGATCCGATTAAACCAGAAGAGTGGTTGACTGAATTAGAGAAGATCTATGAGGTCATGGTTTGCTCTGAAGAGCAAAAAGTTTCTTTTACTTCCTTCATGCTGAGAGGGGAAGCGAAATAATGGTGGCAAAGCACTAGGAGGCTGCTCGAGATAGCAGGGACTTTGATTACGTGGAGAGTGTTCAAATGGACCTTTGTGAAGAAACATTTTCCAAAAAGCTTGCAAGATGATAAAGAAAAGGAGTTTTTGAATCTTCAACAAGAGGACATGACGGTTGGACAATATGAAGCAAAATTTCATGAGTTGTCCAAGTTTTCTTCGCAGTTTAGGCAAAATCCAGATGAGAGCTGGAGGTGTGTCAGGTTTGAGTCCAGGCTTAGGGGAAATATAAAGAAGGGTTGTGAGACCTTTTAAAATCAGAGATTTTCCATCCTTGGTGAACAAGTGTAAAATTGTGGAGTCTAAAAATCTTCAAGTTCAGGCAGAGCGAAATTTACAAAGTCTTCAGAAGAAGAAGAAAGTGGATGGTGGATATGGGAAAGGTAATCTTAAATCTAGTCACCCATAAGAAAAAGTCCATAAAGTTTAGAAAGAAGATCGGCAAGAAACTTGCAACAAGTGTGGTAGGTATCATGGAAACAGGGTATGTTGGGGGAACCAAATAACTTGTTATAAGTGTGGTGAGAAGGGACACTACGCCAGGAGTTGTTCTAAAAAGGAAGAAGACAAGACTGAAGATAAACCTATCACCAGGAGTAGAGTCTATGTTGTACGAGGCGAAGAGACATTACCATCTCCTGGTTTTGGAAAATTTGGTAACTTTGTTTAGTAACTTCATTTTCTTAAAATTTGGTTATGTCTGTCATTGTATGTTAGTTGTTAGAACTTGATACATAAGGTAAACCAATTTTGGGGACAAAATTCTAAAAAGGTGGGGAGAATCTAATACCCTAGAAAATTATGTTAGACTAGTATATGGTTACAAAGGTAGCCTAAAACTTACTTAACATATCTGTGAAGTTTTATGACTTTCTGATCACGTTTAGGCGCTTTGCTATAATATTACATGAGAAATATAGTTGTTATTTGCTCCGGAAGTGGCTTAAACTACTCAGTTAGTGGAAATAAATGTGGAGAGTTTGTTTCCAAGTCATAAATGTGGGAACTGTGCTATAGTTAAAGTTTGAGAATTTTCAGAGTTAGTTTGGCATTTTTAAGTATACTGGTTATGTGTTTTAATACTGGATTGACCCATAGCTGATATGAAAATATCAATTTTTGGTGAAACATAATTTTTAATGAATCGTAGGATTTATTTTGAATCTGTTGGAAGCTACAAAATCGATTTTAGAGAAGTTTTAGTGTTCTTAGCAGATTGGGATTTTGGTACTAACCAAGAGAAGTCTAATAAGACTTCCCTTCTTAAAAATATCGCACGGTGGGGATATTTTAAAGGTAGAAACAGAGAGGCAGAAAACGTGAGAAAGAGGAAGAGAAAAGAAAGAAAAGAGGAAAAGAGAGAAAGAGAAGGAGAAGGAGAAGGAGAAAGGAAGAGAAGGAACAACCACCAAGGGAAAGAATTCAAGTGGAGGCTTTGCTCTATCTTTATCTTTAAGACCTTGAGGTAGAGGGTTCTTGCTCTAATCTCCCAACTCCCATCTTTGCTTCTATTTTTGTCATGCTTGGGGCATGTGTGAAATAGGTGAAAATGAGGTTTTGTGAGTTCTTGTGTTGTTTGAGTGTTTTTTCTTGCTTGGATAAGTTTTAAATCATATTTATGACTTGTTCATGCTAAGGGTTTGGATTAGAAACTAAAATCTTCACATTTAGATCATTAAAGTTCAACGTGTTGATTTTAAGGGTTTGGATGAGGATTTAGTTCTTTGATCCATTTTTTGATGAAATCAATTAGTGTTTTATGTTTCCCTCATGTTTGTAAACTTGTTTGAGATCTTAGATTACCTAGAATCTAGTTTGGACTGGCCAAAAATTGAGTTTTGTTTTAATGGAACAGTAATCCATCTTGTAAAATTCTGCAAAGTTTGGGTTCTACTTTCGGGGCCAAGGAGCTAGACGGGGGCCAAGGCGCTGGTAATGGGGGCCGCAGTGCTCATTCGATACCACCACCAGTAGAAAATCCAAAGAGTAGAGGGCCGCGACCCATAAATGTCGTGCCACGGCGCGAGTAGCTGAGACTTCCATCATTGAGTTTCTGATGTTTTGGAATGTCTTAAGTGATAGGATCACTTATATATTTTTTCCTAAGTGTGTTGAGACACATATGAGGGTAATTCTTGGAGAGAATAACCAAGGATAGGGTGCCTAGACGCCAGAGCAGATTTCATCAGAATCTTTATTTTGATGTTTTGAGATTCCTAATTGCTAGGATATTTTGTTTATGCCTAGTAGAGTATGTTGAAACTCTAATAAGAGTAATTGATGAAGTGAGAATGTATTAAGTCAAGTTGACTTGAAATGTTAATTACAGGAGGTAATTAGACATGGCTATATGTACATACAATTTGTATTATGATGGATCGAGGAATTGGGGTTCCCTAAGTGTGAGAATTAATTATGTTTGTTCTTTTAAGAGTGTTAAAGTACTTTTATAAGTATTTGGTGAAGTGTTGTAAATTGAACCTAAAATGCATATAAATCAATTGTGAAAACTAGTTATGGGAAGTAATTAGTAATTGTATTGCATAAGATGTTTATGAAACCCATTGAGGTTTGAATGCTAATTATGAGAAGTTAATTAGACATGATGATATACTTAATGGTATGATTTGCCTTTTGAAAGGTGTAAGCCCCGTGGAAAGTGGGTATTCTATATCAGGTAAGGCACTTAGTAACCTTCCTAATATAGTGAAATTCTTAAGGATGAACTTCCTTGTTCATTATCAATAATCGTGTAGTTGATGAGCTTCACCACTCGGGAGCGGGGGGGATGGACTTCCTCTGGGATAATGATGTTGCTGAATGGGACTTCCAGTGCTTGTTTAAAGTTATGGATGGGACTTCCATCACTTTGTTCAAATTTCATGCATTGATGACATTACCATGGAATTGGAGGTCCTGGATGTGGTATCATGCATTATTCACTTCCATACTTAGGAAATTGCATAGACATAATCATTAGTCATTATTAAGCATAACATGACAATTGTATGGGCGGTTGCTATCATGACATTTTCATGCATTGTAATTGTATAGGTGATTGTGTGTTGTTGAAATGAGGAGTTATTGCTTCTCTGATTGAAGTATCAATGAGATAATTATGAATATGATCTATTTGTACATATATATATATATATATATATTGATGTATATATACAGTATTGGAATACTTCTACTAAGAAATATTATCTCACCCTAATTGTATTGCCATGTAAATCCAGGTGCGAGTTCTTCGAAAAGGAAGAAGAAAATATATGACGATTAGCATAGTATAGATGTTGTTTTGAGCTGAGCACATATATATCTTTTATATTTGCTTAGTGGTTTCAAGTTATGTATAACAGTGTGCCTTGAGGTGGTGATGTATATATATAACTTTTGCTATCGTGGCTCTCCATAATTACTTATTGTGTATGAACGATATGGGTTAGATGTTGATATATGTTAGTAGTAGCAGGCCAGTATTGAGTTATTCATTTATATGACGATATATTTGGATAGCAAATATTGGGCTGTTACATTTTGGTATCAGAGCAGTTCATCTTGTTGAGCTGGGGTATGGACTGACTATGCTTAGGCATGTGTAATGATAGTTATGCATTTCTTACCTCTTACATGTGACTGTTTGAGGGAAATTGCATGTTTTGCCTTTGAGATGTTTGCTTTAGCTGCTGTGACGTGGTTACATGATATTGAGCCTAGCTAACTTAATATGGATTGTTCTGTGTTTGCAGAAGACTATTGCAGCATGAGGGTGACCACGTGGGAGTCGAAATAGAGACTCTAGTAATGAAGGTACGGAGATGGCCGCAGCTATGATGGCGATGGTCAATGCTATAAGGTAGTAGACTGAACAAGCAGCGGTGACTGCAAGAGTGTTAGAGAGGTTGGTACCTCAGCAGCAAGTACCACCACAGGTGCCACCACAAGTCCAGGAGGTGCCGGTCGAAAGAAATCAGAACTTTCTCGACATTGCAGAATTTAGAAATATGAATCCTCCGATATATGGGGGTGATTGTGATCCAATTAAAGCAGAAGAGTGGTTGACCGAATTAGAGAAGATCTGAGGTCATGGTTTGCTTTGAAGAGCAAAAAGTTTCTTTTGCTTCCTTCATGCTAAGAGGGGAAGCGACACAATGGTGGCGAAGCACTAGGAGGCTGCTCGAGACAATAGGGACTTTGATCACATGGAGAGTGTTCAAAGGGGCCTTTTTGGAGAAACATTTTCCAAAAAGCTTGCAAGATGATAAAGAAAATGAGTTTTTGAATCTCGAACAAGAGGACATGATGATTGGACAATATGAAGCAAAATTTCATGAGTTGCCCAAGTTTTCTTCGCAGTTTAGGCAGAATCCGGATGAGAGCTGGAGGTATGTCAGGTTTGAGTCCGGGCTTAGGGGAAATATAAGAAGGGTTGTGAAACCTTTTGAAATCAAGGATTTTTCATCCTTGGTGAACAAGTGTAGAATTGTGGAGTCTAAAAATCTTCAAGTTCAGGTAGAGCAGAATTTACAAAGTCTTCAGAAGAAGAAGAAAGTGGATGGTGGATATGGGAAAGGTAATCCTAAATCTAGTCACCCACAAGAAAAAGACCATAAAGTTTAGAAAAAAGATCGGCAAGAAACTTGCAACAAGTGTGGTAGGTATCATGGAAACAGGGTATGTTGGGGGAACCAAATAACTTGTTATAAGTGTGGTGAGAAGGGACACTACGCCAAGAGTTGTTCTAAAAAAGAAGAAGACAAGACTGAATATAGACCTATCACCGGGAGTAAAGTCTATGCTGTACGAGGTGAAGAGACATCATCATCTCCTCGTTTTCTAAAATTCGGTAACTTTGTTTAGTAACTTCATTTTCTTAAAATTTGGTTATGTTTGTCATTGTATGTTAGTTGTTAGAACTTGATACATAAGGTAAACCAATTTTGGGGACAAAATTCTAAAAAGGTGGGGAGAATCTAATACCCTAGAAAATCATGTTAGGCTGGTATATGGTTACAGAGGTAGCCTAAAACTTACTTAACATGTCTGTGAAGTTTTGAGACTTTCTGAGCACGTTTAGGCACTTTGCTGTAACACTATGTGATAAATATAGTTGTTATTTGATCCGAAAGTGGCTTAAACTACTTAGTTAGTGGAAATAAATGTGGAGAGTTTGTCTCCAAGTCATAAATGTGGGAACTGTACTACAGTTAAAGTTTGAGAATTTTCGGAGTTAGTTTGGCATTTTTAAGTATACTAGTTATATGTTTTAATACTGGATTGACCCACAACTAATATGAAAATATCAGTTTTTGGTGAAACGGTATTTTTAATTAATCTTAGGATTTATTTTGAATCTGTTGGAAGCTACAAAATCGGTTTTGGAGAAGTTTGAGTGTTCTTAGCAGATTGAGATTTTGGTACTAACCAAGAGAAGTCTAATAAGACTTCCCTTCTTAAAAATATCCCACGGTGGGGATATTTTAAAGGCAAAAACAGAGAGGCAGAAAACATGAGAAAGAAGAAAAGAAAAGAAAGAAAAGAGGAAAAAAGAGAAAGAGAATGAGAAGGAGAAAGGAAGAGAAGGAACAACCACCAAGGGAAAGAATTCAAGTGGAGGCTTTGCTCCATCTTCATCTTCAAGACCTTGAGGTAGAGGATTCTTGCTCTAATCTCCCAACTCCCATCTTTGCTTCTATTTTTGTCATGCTTGGGGTATGTGTGAAATAGGTGAAAATGAGGTTTTCTGAGTTCTTGTGTTGTTTGAGTGATTTTTCTTGCTTGGATAAGTTTTAAATCATATTTATGACTTGTTCTTGCTAAGAGTTTGGATTAGAAACTAAAATATCTACATTTGGATCGTTAAAGTTCAAAGCGTTGATTTTAAGGTTTTGGATGGGGATTTAGTTCTTTGATCCAGTTTTTGATGAAATCAATTAGTGTTTTATGTTTCCCTCATGTTTGTAAACTTGTTTGAGATCTTAGATTACCTAGAATCTAGTTTGGACTGGCCAAAAATTGAGTTTTGTTCCAATGGAACAGTAATCCGTCCTGCAGAATCTGGGTTTTGCTTCCAGGGCGGAGGCACTGGTAATGGGGGTCGCGGCGCTCGTTCGATACTACCACCAGTAGAAAATCTAGAGAGTAAAGGGTTGCGACCCATAAGTGTCGTGCTGCGGTGCGAGTAGTTGAGACTTCCATCATTGAGTTTCTGATGTTTTGGAATGTCTTGAGTGATAGGATCACTTATATATATTTTTCTAAGTGTGTCGAGACACATATGAGGGTAATTCTTGGAGAGAATAACCAAGGATAGGGCGCCTAGATGCCAAAGCAGATTTCATCATAATCTTTATTTTGATGTTTTGAGATTCTTAATTGCTAGGATATTTTGTTTATGCCTAGTAGAGTATGTTGAAACTCTAATAGGAGTAATTGATGGAGTGAGAATGTATTAAGTCAAGTTGACTTGAAATGCTAATTACGGGAGGTAATTAAACATGGCTATATATACATACAATTTGTATTGTGATTGATCGAGGAATTGGGTTTCCCTAAGTATGGGAATTAATTATGTTTGTTCTTTTAAGAGTGTGAAAGTACTTTTATAAGTATTTGATGAAATATTGTAAATTGAACCTAAAATGCATATAAATCAATTGTGAAAACTAGTTATGGGAAGTAATTAGTAATTGTATTGCATGAGATGTTTGTGAAACCCATTGAGGTTTGTAATGCTAATTATGAGAAGTTAATTAGACATGATGATATACTTAATGGTATGATTTGCCTTTTTGAAAGGTTTAAGCCCCATGGAAAATGAGTGTTCTATATCAGGTAAGGCATATGGTAACCTTCCTAATATAGTGAAATTCTTAAGGATGAACTTCCTTGTTCATTATCACTAACCGTGTAGTTGATGAAACTTCACTACTCGGGGGGATGGATTTCCTCTGGGATAATGATGTTGCTGGATGGGACTTTCAGTGCTTGTTCAAAGTTATGGATAGGACTTACATCACTTTGTTTAAGTTTCATGCATTCGTCACATTACCATGGGATTGGAGGTCCTGGATGTGGTATCATGCATTATTCACTTCGATACTTAGGAAATTGCATAGACATAATCATTAGTCATAATTAAGCATAACATGGCAATTGTATGGGCGGTTGCTATCATGACATTTTCATGCATTACAATTGTATGGGCGATTATGTGTTGTTGAAATGAGGAGTTGTTGCTTCTCTGATTGAAGTATCAACGAGATGATTATGAATATGATCTGTTTGTATATATATATATATATATATATATATATATATATATATATATATATATATATATATGTTAATGTATATATCTTGGTATTGGAATACTTCTACTGAGAAATATTTTCTCACCCCGATTGTATTTCTATGTAAATCCAGGTGCGAGTTCTTTGAAAGGGAAGAAGAAGATGTATGAGATTAGCATAGTATAGATGTTGTTTTGAGCTGAGCACATATATATGTTTTATATTTGCTTAGTGATTTCAAGTTATGTATAACAGTATGCCTTGAGGCGGTGATGTATATATATAACCTTTGCTATCATGGCTCTCCATAATTACTCATTATGTATGAACGATATGGGTTAGATGTTGATATATGTTAGTAGTAGCAGGCCAGTATTGAGTTATTCATTTATATGACGATATATTTGGATAGCAAATATTAGGCTGTTACAATTTCTCACTCTTGTGTGTTCCATGTAAATCCATGTTAAGTCCCTAAAAAGGGTAAGGACAAGGAAAAGAAGAAGCAGAAGGCTTAGATTTGTATTTTGTTTCTTTGTAGACCAGTTTGTATGTGTGTATTTCTAGTTGTTTAGAAAAGCTTATGCATACTTTATGGTGTGTTAGCCAGTGATAGTTGTATATATAACTTTTTGATCATTCGTGGTTCTATATAATGGCTGTGTAAGTTGTTATGGGCTTTTATTTTCCGTATTTCTAGCAGTGTGATGTCTAATGCGATTTATTTTGGAATATTCTGTTTATTTACGATAATTTATATGAGAGTGTTACACAATACACATGAAATGAAATTTAAAAAATAACCATAATCTAATTTGTTAGCAACAACATTATTATTACTTGTAATTGTTATCTTTTTAGCAATAATATTTATTGGTCATTAATTATTCAATGTTTTCTATGAATATTCTTTTTTTATATTGTCCACTTTTTTCTTTTAAGATGAACTTCCAGATATTTATTTCTACCTTTCTATATTATTATTATTTTTTCAAAAAGTTTTAAATTATTTGAATGGTAATATTACTCATAGAACTTAATGAATAATTAGTATAATAATTCGTTGAGGCAATTAAGTAAACATACATAAATGATAATCAATTAGGAGAAAAAATCAAATTTTAATTCTTTTTATTCTTTAATCGTTTTGGTTATTTAAATGTAAATCTTCATAGTAGAAGATAGAGAGAAATTAACAAATTAATTAATTTAGGCAACTAATTAATTATATATAAATTGTTTGATAGTAAAAAATAGAATTCATTAAAGGTGAGTTTCAAATTTAAAGGTTTTAATTATATTTTTATCTAATTTATTTGATTTTGAATTGTAATATTATTCATATAAGATAATTTTGGTAGAGATTTATAGAAAATTGTGAATGATATTTAACATATTAAATGGTTGGTGCAATTCATTAGTTAGCGGTACATAAATATCATTCAATTAGGATAGAAATACGAATTTAAACTATACTCATTAATTATTTTTTATAGTCCTAATTGCCTGTGTGCAAAAATGGCCACAACAAATCATATGTGATAAAAAATCATCACATAAGATGACATATGACAAAATATTTATTATTCTACTTATCATATTTATGTCAAGCAAATAATGCACTTACTTGAAGACAAGTGTCAGAATTCTAAGACATGTAATTTTTTTTTATATATTTTATGATGATTCTGGTCAAAGTACATGCTAGTTGAAAGAGACCACACGCCGAAAAAAGTTGACGGTCATGAGTTGAAGAAAACAAAAATACAACTTCATATATTCCACATTTCCACGCATTCCCAATTCGTATTATCCACCAACATGAGACAAATTGGAAGTTAATTTGGTCATTTTGCACCACAAAATTAAATTTCATGCCTCGCTCTTTCCCTTCACTCACCCAATATAAACAGTCATTAACAACAACCAACAATACTAACAAAATCATACTTTATAGTATACAACACACCTCCTTGCTTTATTTAGCTGCAATTGAGAAACTATCACTATACCATGGCTGCAAAGTTTGCACATGGACTCATCATACTAGTTATAACTACTTCAATGTTTGCAATAAGCATGGCTAACAAGGACTGGTCCTTTAGTTTGAACTACACTAATTGCTGGTCCAGATCTGGGAATCATCAGAATAAAACACTACAACAACCTAAGAAGATAATCGTAGGTGGTTCGGAGCATTGGCGATTTGGCTATAATTAAACGGATTGGGCCATAAAAAATGGTCCATTTTATGTTAAAGATATTCTAGGTGAGTTTCTTGAGTTCTTTCTTCATTATTTTTATGTCACGCTTAATTGAAGTATACCAATATATCTTCATGAATTTGTGGTGTAGTTTTCAAGTATGATTCTCCAAACGCTACAACTTTCCCACACATAGTGTCCTTGTTAAAAAATTTCTCAAGCTTCTTGAATTGTGATTTAAGAGGGCTAAGTTGCTGGAAAATACCACACAAGGTGTAGGAGAGGGCTTCCAGTTCATGTTGAAGAGGTCGCACCCTCACTACTTTGCTTGTGGTGTGCGTAATGGCTTCCATTGCAACAATGGGACCATGAAGTTTGCTGTGACTCCACTGCTTTGTCCCTTCTAGGAATGGCGATGAGATAATTCCTACAAGACTAGCTCCCAGAAACATAGCTACGACTTGTTATAGTTTTTGTTTTCTCATGTATGTTTGAACCTTTTAGCAAATAAAGCTATGTTCTTTCAATTTGGTCGATTTTGATCAATCTAATGATACTTTTCAATAATTTAATGCAACCTAATATATTGTTAACGTTTATAGGGTGAACAGATGTTGTAGGAGTTGCTTGTTTGTGTTTTGACATGCTAAACAAATGTAACTTTCATATATTGAAAAGCTAGTTGTTTTGTTGAATGTTTGGACTAAATCTGTCCTAAATTATTAGGACTTAGCTTCAGCCCATGTTAAGTATGAATTAGTCACTAAATATTATAGTTTGAAATATAATATTTTCTAAAGTTATGGTTGATGTGAAAGAATGAAATATCATTCCACATTCAATCTTGCTATAAAACGATTTCTATCTTTAATGAATAAAAATATGGAATGACATTCCTATTCTAAATTCTATTCCACAAATTTGTAGAATATCATTCCTCAACAAAAAAAAAAGGAGGAAATGAGATTTCATATTTTTGTGGATTAAATTCCATAATTTTTATCTAATATCCCTTTGTTTAATTTACGAGTTGACAAAGATTGAATTTTATATAGTCTACTTAACCCCAATCTATCTAACCTCATCAAACCTTAACCCAATCTTCAATCTTGCTTTGTGCTACTACTCTTGAAAGGAGAGGAGAGAAGCTTTTGCTCCTACATAGGATATTACAATAATATTATCAAAATTGATGAAAATAATATTATCTTTATTTTTGTTATAAAAAAATTAATCTTAAATATTTTTTCTTGATTTGAACCTCAGCTTTCATTATTAGGAAATATCATAGGCTAACAAAGAGAGAAAGAAAGAAAGGGGTTCCTCAAGCTATAAATCTTGTGACCATTGCTGTCAATTCATTCACAATTAATCTTGTTCCATTGCACAATTCTATTGTTTGATCAGTATTTCTAAAGAGCATAATTGGAACTCCCTTTTTTAGTACCAGTATGTGATTTGAGATTTTAGAACCTTTAATCTCATGTAAAAATTCAACTGTAAACCATTCAAATTTAATACCAACTTTTCATTTGCTATAGAAATCGAATCTGAACTAAGATGTTGTTTTTCTTCTTATGAAAGAATGAAATCTTTGATTTTCTCAACATTTTCAAGGGGTGGAGCAAGAAATGTTATATTCTAAAAGAACTTGAAATATTTCATATTTGCAACTAAATCAAGATATGCAAAATCAACAATATCTGAAATATGATTGTTAGAATTCAAAATCAAAATATTTTCAGGGATTTCAATTTAAGCTTCGTTGTCATTATCATTTCCCAAATTGTCATCACCAATGTTAATAATTCAATTTGCAAAATTAACTTAATTTCATATAAGTTGAATATGGTATATGCAGATTGTAACCTTATATTCTTAACCAATCTCTGGACTTTGCAGGAATTCCACAACTTTGATGAATTAACTGTTGTCTTAACAATATCTTATCTACATGCTTTTGGAATTACTAATATTGGCAATATTTATCTAAAGTCTCCTCCAAGAACATTTATTTTTCCTCCAAATAGATGTTCAAAGCTTTTGAAACTAGTCAATCTCAGGACTTTGCAGTGATAACACAACTTCGATGTATTAACTGTTGTCATAACAATATCATATTTACTTGCTTTTGGAATTACTAAAACTTGTATTATTTGTCTGAAACATACTCCAAGAACAATTATTTTTCCTCCAAATAGTTATTCAATGCTTTTGTCATTAAAAAACTTCAAAATATTTCGCAAAGTTCTGTCAAATGGCTCAAAAGCCCATTTGTTTATCATTGGTGTTTCATCCTAAGGATATTCAGATAAATCCGCAAAGAGATTCGAAACCCTAAATAGGCAATCCTCACATTCAAAGAGTCTTGTAGTTTGGGATCCTTGAAGAGAGAAATTAAAATCAAATGAACTAGTAAATGTAACACCCTCGAAAATATGTTAAGCTTGTATATGGTTACAGAAGTAACCTAATACATACTTAACATATCTGTGCAGTTTTGTGACTGCCTGAGCATGTTTAGGCACTTTGTTATAACATTATGTGTGAAATATAGTTGTTATTTGCTCTAGAAATGGCTTAAATTGCTTAGTTAGGGAAAATAAATGTAGAGAGTGTGTTTCCATGTCACAAATGTGTGATCTGTGTTACAGTTAAAGTTTAAGGATAATCAGAGTTAGTTTGACATTTTTAAGCATATAAGTTGTGTTTTAATGTCGATTTGACTAATAGTTGATATGGAAAAATAGAGAAAAGGTGAAACAAGAATTTTAATGAATTTTAGGATTTATTTTGAATTTGTTGGAAGCTAGGAAACTGGATTTGGTGGCATCTAAGTGTTCTTAGAAGATCAAGAGTTTTAGTGCTTGGCTATAAGAAGCCAATTTGGATATTCTTTTCCTCATATCTCACGGCTAAGAGAGGAAACAAGGAAAGAAAAGAGAAGAGAAAAGAGAAAGAAAGAAACCAAAGGAGAAGAGACGGAGAGGAAGAAGGAGGAGGAATCAAGTGGAGCTTGGATCCATCCTTAGCTTCATCTTCAAGATTTTGATGTAGGGGGAAACCTTGTTCTTGCTCACCTTTCTTTCTTTCCATTTTGTTCATAGTGATGATTTGATGTGAGGATTGATTATTGAGTGTGATTTGGTTATTTTTGGCTTGAATCTTGTTGGAGAACTTGATGATAGCTTGTTTATGAGTTGTTGGATGTATGAAAATGGATTTTCAGCCCTTGTATGCCTTGAATCCCATTTGAGTTTAGTTTTGGGGTTTTACGTTTTATATTGAATGATTTTCCATGATTTATGGTTTTGAGTGAAATTGAAGTGGATTAAGAGTTGCTATGTGTAGATGGACCTAGTGTGAGGTTGGAAATAACTTGAAATGGAGTTTTAAGTGATTGGAATAGGGTTTCGTTCAAATGGAACAGTACCCATATCTGCAAAATTCTGCAGAATTTGTGTTCTGCTATGAACACCGTGGCATGGCACTTGGTGTGCCGTGGTGAGTGGGAAAACAGGGGATGCGAGTTGCGGCGTGGCACTTGAGTGCCGCGGCGTGGGCAGCATTTCTTACCAGTAGTTAGAACCTGAGGCTAGGGCATCACAGCATGACCATGTGATGTCGTAACGTGAGAGGGGGCAGAGACTAGGGCGCCACAGCGTGACCGTGGTGTGCTACAGCGTGAGCTCTAGTTTTGGACAGAATTGTTGTGTGATGCAGTGGAGCTTGTGAAAGGTGTAGTTTCTTCTTTTATGCTTCTTATTTAGTGATGAGACTTTAGTAGGAGTATTTAATGAAGTGTGAATGTGTTGAATTAAGTGGATTCGTAATGCTAATTATATGGGATAATTAGGCATGAATATATACATATTATGTATTATGTTGGATTAAGGAAATGAGTTTCCCTAAGTGTTGGAATCACCCATATATGCTCTTCTAAGAGTGATAAAGTACTTCTATAAGTATTTGATGAAGTGTGTGTGAAATGAGTTTGAGATGCATATAAATCAATTGTGATGCTAATTACTGAAGGTAATTAGTGATTATCTTGCATGAGTTGTTTGTGAAACATATTGAGGTGCGTAATATCCTCTCTATGTGTTGGTTGGATAGTAGAGGTGAGTAATATCCTCTCTATCATTTGTGAAGCATATTGAGGTGTGTAATATCGTCTTTATGTTGATTGAGTCATATTGAGGTGAGTAATATCCTCTCTATAATATTGAGTAAGGAGGTGAGTAATATCCTCTTTATATTGATTGCACAGTGAGGTACGTAATTCCTCGTTATGTTGAGGTAAGTAATTCCTCTTCATGATAGTTGAACAGTGAAGTGAGTAACATCTTCTTTGCTTTGATTGAACAGTGAGGTGAGTAATATCCTCTGTTTGATTTGATGGGTAGTGTTGGTGAGTCATATCCTCACTATACCTGATAATTCATGACATTACCATGGAATTAGAGTTCTTGAAATGGTATCATAACATTTTCATGGACTTGGTATTATAACATTATTCATTTCTTGCTTAGAATATTGCATATGCATAAACACTAGACATAATTTGACATAGCATGAGAATTGTATGGGTGATTGCTATCTTGACATAATATCATAACATTGCTATTGTATGGGCGATTGCGTATCTCTGAGATGGAGATGTTGTTTGCTTCTATGATTGAAGTGTTATTTTGATAATTGTGAATATTATCCAAATATATATATATGCTAGTATTGGAATACTTCTACTGAGATATATTATTTCTCATCCCAAATGTGTTATCATGTAAATCCAGGTGCGAGTTCTTCGAAAGAGAAGAAGAAGATGTATGAGAGCTAGCATAGTGTGGGTGCTGTTTTGGACTGAGCTTATATATACTTTATATTTACTTAGTTGTTTTGAGTTATGTATAACAATTTGCCCTTTTGAGGCTGTGATGTATATATATAACTTTTGTTATCGTAGCTCTCCATATTTAATCATTGTGTATGAATGATATAGGTTTAGTTTGTTGTTGTATGTTAGAAGTACCATGGTCAATATTGATTATTCTTTTATATGACGATATATCTAGATAGTAAATATTGGGATATTATATTATGGTATCAGAGTAGTTGATCCTGTTAAGTCGAGGTATGGACTAACTATGCTTAGGCATGTGTGGTGATGGTTATGCATTTCTTGTCTCTTACATGTGATTGTTTGAGTAAATTGCATAATTTGCTTTAGGTTGGATGTTAGTAGCTACTGTTACACAATTACATGATATTGAGGATTAGCCTACTCAATATGAAATATTCTGTGTGAATAGAAAACTATGACTTCACCTTGGCGAACTAGAGGAATAAGAGTTCTTCTAGTAAGGGTCCAGTTGGTACAACTGAACTCGTTAGGATTTTTTTGCATCTGCACCCTTTGTTGTGGTATCTCTTGGGTTAGTAGAGCCCATGTGTTGGATAAAGGGTTGTTAGATAACACTTGCAAGGATTACGGATCGTGGAATCCAAGAATTTTGAGGAAAACAGATTTTCTTTGGTGAAGAATATCTAGCATAGGTTTGGCTTCGGAGTTGGAGACCTACATGAGATTGGATTATCTTGAGTTGATAATGAAGAGTTAGATACCAATAGGGGAGCTGGAATCCTTCGAGAGTGATGTCTAAGGGAGATCTTGGAACCTTAGTTGTGAAAGACTAAGTGTTGATGGTGAGTGAATTTTGGGGACAAAATTCTAAAAAGGATGGGAGAAATGTAACACCCTAGAAAACATGTTAGGCTTGTATATGGTTACGAAGGTAGCCTAATATATACTTAATATGTCTGTGTAGTTTTGTGACTGTCTGAGCATATTTAGACACTTTGTTGTAACACTATGTGTGAAATATAACTGTTATTTGCTCCGAAAGTAGCTTAAACTGCTTAGTTTGTGGAATAAATGTGGAGAGTTTGTTTCCATGTCACAAATATGTGAACTATGTTACAGTTAAAGTTTGAGGACAATCAGAGTTAGTTTGACATTTTTAAACATACTGGTTTTTGTTTTAATGCCGGTTTGACTAGCAGTTGATATGGAAAAATAAATAAAAAAAGGTGAAATAAGATTTTTAATGAAACTTAGGATTTATTTTGAATCTGTTGGAAGCTAGGAAATCAGATTTTGTGGCATCTGAGTGTTCTTAGCAGATTGGGAGTTTTAGTGCTTAGCTATAAAAAGTCAATTTGGATTTTCTTTTCCTCATACCTCACGATTGAGAAAGGAAACAGAGAAAGAAAAGAGAAGAGAAAAGAGAAAGAGAAAAACCAAAGGAGAAGAGAATAAGAGGGAGGAGGAGGAGGAATCAAGGGGAGCTTAGATCCATCATTGGCTTCATCTTCAAGATTTTGAGGTAGGGGGAAACCTTATTCTTGCTCACCTTTCTTTCTTTCCATTTTGTTCATAGTGATGGTTTGATGTGAGGATTGATTGTTGAGTGTGATTTGGTTGTTTTTGACTTGAATCTTATTGTAGAACTTGAGGATGACTTGTTTATGAGTTGTTGGATGTATGGAAATGGATTTCCAGCCCTTGTATGCCTTGAATCCCATTTGAGTTTAGTTTTGGGGTTTAGGTTTTATATTAAATGATTTTCCATGATTTATACTTTTGAGTGAAATTGAAGTGGATTAAGAGTTGCTATGTATAGATGAACCTTATGTGAGGCTAGAAATCACTTGAAATGGAGTTTTGAGTGATTGGAAGAGGGTTTAGTTCCAATGGAACATTATTCATACCTGTAAATTTCTACAGACTTTGTGTTTTGCTATGAATGTCATGGCGTGGCACTTGGTGTGCCATAGCGAGTGGGAAAATAAGGGATACGTTTCGCGGTATGGCACTTGATTGTTGCGGCGTGGACAACATTTCCTACCAGTAGTTGGAACCTGAGGCTAGGGCACTGCGACGTGACCGTGTGATGTTGTAGCATGAGAGGAGGCAGAGGCTAGGGTACCGCAGTGTGGTCATGGTATGCCACGGCATGAGCTCCAATTTTGGACAAAATTGCTATGCGATGTAGTGGAGCCTGTGAAAGGTGTAGTTTCTTCTTTTATGCTTCTTATTGAGTGATGAGACTCTAGTAGGAGTATTTAATGAAGTGTGAACATGTTGAATCAAGTGGATTCGTAGCGCTAATTATGTGCAATAATTAGGCATAAATATATACATATTATGTATTATGTTGGATTGAGGAAATGAGTTTCCCTAAGTGTTGGAATCACTCATGTATGCTCTTTTAAGAGTGATAAAGTACTTCTATAAGTATTTAATGAAGTGTGTATGAAATGAGTTTGAGATGCATATAAATCAATTGTGATGCTAATTATTGAAGGTAATTAGTGATTGTCTTGCATAAGTTGTTTATGAAACATATTAAGGTGCATAATATCCTCTCTATGTGTTGGTTAGATAATGGAGATGAGTAATATCCTCTCTATCATTTGTGAAACATATTGAGGTGTGTAATATCATCTTTATGTTGATTAAGTCATATTGAGATGAGTAATATCCTCTCTATGATGTTGAGTAAGGAGGTGAGTAATATCCTCTTTATATTGATTGCATAGTGAGGTAAGTAATTCCTCATTATGTTGAGGTATATAATTCCTCATCATAATAGTTGAACAGTGAAGTGAGTAATATCCTCTTTGCTTTGATTGAACAGTGAGGTGAGTAATATCCTCTGTTTGATTTGATGGGTAGTGTTGGTGAGTCATATCCTCACTATGCTTGATAATTCATGACATTATCAT
Source organism: Ormosia semicastrata (assembly GCA_029884595.1). NCBI lineage: Eukaryota > Viridiplantae > Streptophyta > Magnoliopsida > Fabales > Fabaceae > Ormosia > Ormosia semicastrata. The sequence continues at coordinate 45,389,070 of JAQQTO010000053.1, read as the reverse complement.
GGAATTGGAGTTCCTAAAATGGTATCATAACATTGCCATGGACTTGGTATCATTACATTATTCATTTCTTACTTAGGATATTGCATAGGCATAAACACTAGACATAATTTGACATAGCATGGTAATTGTATGAGCGGTTGCTATCATGACATAAAACCATGACATTGCAATTATATGGGCGATTGCGTATCTCTGAAATGCAGATGTTGTTTGCTTCTCTGATTGAAGTGTTATTTTGATAATTATGAATATTATTTGCATATGTATATATATGCTGGTATTGGAATACTTCTACTAAGATGTATGGAAGAAGAAGATGTATGAGAGCTAGCATATATATATGTATATGCTAGTATTGGAATACTTCTACTAAGATATATTATTTCTCACCATGAATGTGTTGCCATGTAAATCCAAGTGCGAGTTCTTCGAAAGAGAAGAAGAAGATGTATGAGAGCTAGCATAATGTGGATGCAATTTTGGACTGAGCTTATATATACTTTAAATTTGCTTAGTTGTTTTGAGTTATGTATAACAGTTTGCCCTTTTGAGGCTGTGATGTGTATATATATAACTTTTGTTATCGTAGCTCTCCATATTTACTCATTATATATGAATGATATGGGTTTAGTTTGTTGTTGTATGTTAGAAGTAGCATGATCAATATTGATTATTCTTTTATATGACGATATATTTGGATAGTAAATATTGGAATGTTACAGTAAACATCTTCCTCGAAAGATTATGATAATGGAAATAGCTGGAGTGATATATTTTGTTTAATATAGAAGCTAGAGTAGCATAAGAAGCATTTGTTAGAAAAGTCTAGAAACTAAAACATTGCAGATGATTTAATAAATAAATACTCAATAAATAACTTTGATCATCATTATCAGAAAAGAATAATAAAAGAATTGTATGAGATTTAAAATTTTGAAAGAAATATTTTATTTTATAAAAATGCATTTCATCAATATTCATATATGAGGTACAAATTTCTCTATTATTAATTACCTTATAAATTTTACAAAAGTTTAAATTATAATTAGCGGTTAAGATTTTTCAAATAAAAATCCAGTCAAAAGCTATCTACTAATTATTATTACACTAAATTCCTAAAAAAATTATTTATAACCTTAATTTGATTAATGATTTTATTACATTTACATTATAATTAATTCTTTATATAAACAAATAGTTGGCACATGAATTATTTGAATAAATGAATTATAATCAAAATGCAAATTGACATATTTAATCTAATTCACTTAACCAAAGAAAAAGGATTATAATATCAATTAATACAAATTAATAAGACAAATTTTAAAAATACAAATTTGAAAGTAATAAGTCAAATTATACATTTATTAATTAATTTATTGTGAATGCCTTAATTGAATGAATAACATGGGAAAAATTAAAAAAAAACGATTGGTATTTTAGATTATTAAAAAATTATTACAAAGTAAAATAAGGTCTTAAGCATTTATTATTAATGGCCTAAACAACATAACCAAAATGTAAAAGGACAAATAAATATTACTTTACTTAATACACATGAAATGAAATTTTAAAAATAACCATAATCTAATTTATTAGCAATAACATTATTATTACTTGCAATTGTTATCTTTTTACCAATAATATTTATTGGTCATTAATTATTCAATATTTTCTATGAATATTCTTTTTTATATTGTCCACTTTTTTTTTTCCTTTTAAGATGAACTTTCAAATATTTATTTTTATATTTCTATAATATTATTATTATTTCTACAATTTTTAAATTATTTGAATGGTAATATTACTCATAGAAGTTAATGAATAATTAGTATATTAATTCGTTGAGACAATTAATTAAATGTTCATAAATAAAAGTTTTAAATTATATTATTATCTATGAGATTTAAATTATTTTAAATTAGGCAACTAATTAAAGTTTTAAATAAAATTTTTAAATAAAAGTTATTGGTCAATTGTTATCTATTATTACTTATCTATATCATTATTTTAAATTAGGCAACTAATCAAAAATAAAAGTTTTAAATTAATTTAGGTAACTAATTAATTATATATAAATTGTTTAATAGTAAAAAATGGAATTCATTAAAGGTGAGTTTCAAAATTTAAAAGTTTTAATTATATTATTATCTAAATTATTTGAATTTGAATTGTAATATTATTCATTGAAAATAATTTTGGTAGAGATTCATAGAAAATTGTGAATAATATTTAACACATTAAATGGTTGATACAATTAATTAGTTAGCAGTGCATTAACGTCATTCAATTAGGATGGAAATACAAATTTAAAATATGCTCATTAATTATTTTTGTCGTCCTAATTTCCTATGTGCAAAAATGGCCACAACAAATTACATGTGATAGAAAATTGTCACATAAGATGACATGTGATAAAATATTTGTTATTTTACTTAAATATCAAGCAAGTAATGCACTTACTTGATGGCTGAGAAAACACGTGTCAGAAATCTAAGACATGTAATTTCTTTTTATATATTTTATGATGATTCTGGTCAAAGTACATGTTAGTGGAAAAAGACCACACGTCGAAAAAAGTTGATGGTCATGAGTTAAAGAAAAAAAATACAGCTTTATAGATTCCACATTTCCACACATTCCCAATTCGTAGTATCCACCAACATGATACAAATTGGAAGTTAATTTGGTCAGTTTGCACCACGAAATTATATTTCATGCCTCGCTCTTTCCCTTCACTCACCCTATATAAACACTCATGAACTCCAACCAACAATACCAACCAAATCATACTTTACAGTATACAACGCACTCCCTTGCTTTACTTAGTTGCAATCGAGAAACAAGCATTATACCATGGCTGCAAAGTTTGCACAGGGATTCGTCATACTAGTTATAATTGCTTCAATGTTTGCAGTGAGCATGGCTAGCAAGGACTGGTCCTTTGGTTTTAACTACACCAACTGGTGGTCCAGATTTGGGAATCATCAGGACAAAATACTACAACAACCCAAGAAGATAGTCGTAGGTGGTTCGGAGCATTGGCGATTTGGCTATAACTACACCGATTGGGCCATCAAAAATGGTCCATTTAATGTTAACGATACTCTAGGTGAGTTTCTTGAGTTCTCTCTTCATTATTTTTATGTCATGCTTAATTGAAGTTTCCTAATATATCTTCATGAATTTGTGGTGTAGTTTTCAAGTATGATGCTCCAAATGCTACAACTTTCCCACACAATGTGTACTTGTTAAAAAATTTCTCGAGCTTCATGAATTGTGATTTTAAGAGGGCTAAGTTATTGGCAAATACCACACAAGGTGCAGGAGATGGCTTCCAATTCGTGTTGAAGAAGTCGCAGCCTCACTACTTTGCTTGTGGTGTGCGTAATGGCTTCCATTGCAACAATGGGACCATGAAGTTTGTTGTGACACCACTGCTTTGTCCCTTCTAGGAATGGCCATGAGATAATTGCTGCAATAAGTAGCTAGCTCCCGGAAACACAACTGTGGCTTGTAATAGTTTTTGTTTTCTCATGTATGTTTGAATCTTTTAGCAAATAAAACTATGTTATTTCAGTTTGGTTGATTTTGATCAATCTAATGATACTTTTCAATCATTTCATTCAATCTAATATATTGTTAACGTTTATAGAGTGAACAAATATTGTAGGAGTTGTTTGTTTGTGTTTTGACATGCTAAATAAATGTAACTTTCATATATTAAAATGCTAGTTGTTTTTATGAATGTTTGGACTAAATCTGTCCTAAATTACTAAGACTTAGCTTCAGCCCATGTTAAGTACTAATTAGTCACAAAATATTATAGTTAGAAATATAATATTTTCTTAAGTTATGGTTGATGTGAAAGAATGAAATATCATTCTGTAACATCCTAATACGAATTATTATAAAATAAACAGAGTATTCCATAATAAATCGCATTAGACATGTCACTTCTAGAAATGCAGAAAATAAAAATCCATAATAACATTGATTATTATTATAGAGAGTCACGTATGAACAGAAAGTTATATATACAACTGTCACTGGCTAATACGCCAAAAAGTATACATAAACTTTTCTATACAACCATAAATATACACATGTACTAATCTAAGCCTTCTGCTTCTTCTTTTCCTTATCATTATCCTTTTTAGGGACTTTACCTGGATTTACATGGAATACACAAGGGTGAAAAATCACAATTTCTCAATATAAGTATACCAATACCAGCAGTTAATCATTCATAATAAATAATACAATTGAACACCAAAAACACTTTAGATGTAATAGAAATATCCGACAATCAATAATAAAAGAATCGCCCATACAATCCTAAGGTATTATCGAACAAGCAACTAACCAATATCTTAATTTAAGCCATGACAAATGCCCATACAAGTGTCAACCATGTAATGTTTTATGTTATGAGGTATGATTTTGCTCAAACAAAGTCCATGTATTATGGATATGCAATGTCAGTGTAGATTTTGAAGTTGAAAACACAAGCTATTTACTTATTTTCTCCTAGGAACCGCGTTCCTTGTATCTACTAAGTAGGATAGGCCTCCAAGCCCTGACACTACCTAGTGATGTGTGGACTAGTTCCCCTCACAAAAATAAGAGTACCGACACCAACTCTATACACCGGCAACCTTGACCATACAAGCAAACCCGCAAAGAGAATTCAGATCTAACACCTCATTCTCAAGTCATATGGTTGTGCACACCATCTAAGGTCATAATACATAGGAAAATAAGCAAATACTATGTTTGAAAACTAAATATCAAAGCCACGTATTTAAATACTAGCACATAGTAGTCTTGGCCTCACTTATCCAACAAAGTAGCAAGAACCATGCAATTAACATTCTCATACCTAGAACCTCACATCATCACTTCATAAGTGATTTCCAAGACAACCTCATGTTGTGCAATATCTTAGATACATTCCTAAGGCATTCTATCTCAAGATTTTCCTAAGTTTTCACAACTTTAAACATATATGTTAAGTGGTTATTCTCTCCAAGAATTACCCCCTTATTGTGCCTCAACGCACTTAGGAAAGCAAATATAAGTGATCCCATCACTTAGAAAATCCCAAAACATCAAAAATGACATATTTAGAATTTCAGGGCCTCACGTCGCGGCATAAATCTAGGCACGCCGCGACACCTTAGCCTCAAGTTTTCAGTACTGGATGTAACATCATTATCACGCCATGACACAACATCTTCACACCGCAGAGCGTGCTGCATTTTCCACTTCACATCACGGCACAACGTCCTCACGCCGCGACGTTCATAGCAGAACCCAGATTTTGCAGAACTGTGGTACTGTTCCATTAGTTTTTCTCTCGAATTCCAACACTCTAAGTTGGTTTCTAGGTGATTTTAAGTTCCTAACATGAAGGAAACATAAAACACCTATTGATTTTGTCAAAAATGAATCAAAACACTAAATCACTCATCCAAACCGCTAAAATAATCACATAGAGCATTTTAGGTCCAAAATGAGGATTCTCAATTTCTAATCCAAATTCTTGGCATGAACAAGTCATAAACACCATTTAAAACTCATCCAAGCAAGAAAATCACTCAAAACACCATAAGAACTCAATTTGATATATTAAACCCCAAAATAGCCTAACATGGAACAAGAGAACAAAAGTAATCTCAAGATTCAAAAACCCTACCTTGTGAAGCAAAGCTGCTACAGATTATCACAAGTCTCCTCTTCTTCCTTTCCTCTTCGATCTCTTCTTCTTCCTTTCCTCTTCTTCCTCTTGTTTTCTCTTTTTTTTTTCTATTATCTCTTTTGTTGCTACTTGTTCTATTTCTAGCTATGAAGAGCAAAGAATGTTTAAATTAAATACTAAGATTCATTGAAAAAGTCATTTCACCAGTATCATAAATTTCTATATCTGTGACTAGTCAATCCAATATTAAAACACACAATCAGTATGCCTAAAAATACCAAACGGACTCCGATTATTCCCAAACTTTAACCACATCACAAAATATACATTTGTGACTTGGAAATAAGTTATCCACATTTATATCCATTAGTTAAGCCATTCAAGCTAATATTTGGGTCATTTTGAGCCACTTTTCACCTTTTGGCTTGCAGTAAAGTGCCTAAACTAACTCAGATTGTCACGAAAATAAACAGACATGTTAAAAAAGTATTAAGCTACCTCTGTAACTATTTACAAGTCCAACATGTTGAAGATGATGTTACACATTCCCCATTCAATCTTGATATAAAAGGATTTCTATATTTAATGAATAAAAATACGGAATGGCATTCCTATTCTAAATTCTATTCCACAAATTTGTAGAATTTCATTCCTCAAAAAAAAGGAGGAAATGAGATTTCATATCTTTGTGGAATTAAATTCCACAATTTTTATCTAATATCCCTTTGTTTAATTTATAAGTTGACAAAGATTGCATTTTTATATAATCTACTTAACCCCAATCTATCTAACATCATCAAACCTTAACCTAATCTTCAATCTAGCTTTGTGCTATTACTTTTGAAAGGAGAGGAGAGAAGCTTTTGCTCTTGTGTAGGATATTACAATAATATTATCAAAATTGATGAAAAGAATATTATCCTTATTTTCGTTATCAAGAAAAATTAATCTTAGATATTTTTTCTTGATCTGAACCTCAACTTTCATTATTAGGAAATATCGTAGGCTAACAAAAAGAGAATGAAAGAAAGAGGTTCCTCAAGCTATAAATCTTACCACCACTGCTATCAATTCATTCACAATTAATCTTGTTCCATTGCACAATTCTATTGCTTGATCGATATTTCTAAGGAGCATAATTGAAACTCCCTTTTTTAGTACCAATATGTGATTTGGGATTCTAGAACCTTTACTCTCATGTAAAATTCAGTTGTAAACCATTCAGATTCAATACCAACATCTTCATTTGCTACAGAAATTGAATCTGTACTAAGATACTATTTTTCTTCTTATGAAAGTATGAATTCTTTGATTTTCTCAACATTTTCAAGGTTAGAGCAAGAACTGTTATATTCTGAAAGAACTTGAAATCTTTCTTATTTGCAACTTAATCGGGATATGCTAAATCAACAATATCTAAAATATGATTGTTAAAATTCAAAATCAAAAGATCTTTAGGGATTTCAATTTAAGCTTCACCATCATTATCATTTCCCAAATTTCCATCATCAATGTTAATAATTCAATCTACAAAGCAGACTTAGTTTCATATAAGTTGGATGTGGTAGTTGCAGATTGTAACCTCATATTCTTAGTCAATCTCAAGACTTTGCAGGGATTCCACAACTTTGATGAATTAACTGTTGTCATAACAATATCTTATTTACTTGCTTTTAAAATTACTAATATTGGCAATATTTATCTAAAGTCTCCTCCAAGAACATCTACTTTCCTCCAAGCAAATGTTCAATGCTTTTGGAATTACTAATACTCATATTATTTGTCTAAAGTATCCTCCAAGAACAATTATTTTTCCTCCAAAAAATTGTTCAATGCTTTTGTCATTAAAAAAACCTTAAAATATCTCTGAAAGTGCTGTCAAATACCTCAGAAGCCCATTTGTTTATCATTGGTGCTTCATGCTAAAGAGAATTAGATAAATCCACAAAGGGACTCGGAACCTTAAATAGACAAGTCTCACATCCAAAGAGTCTTGTCGTTTGGGATCCTTGAAGAGAGAAATTAAAATCATATGAATTGGTAAACATCTTCCTCAAAGGATTATGATAATGGAAACAGCTGGAGTGATATTTTTTGTTGAGTATAGAAGCTAGGGCAGCATAAGAAGCCTTTTTTTTTTTAAAAGTCTAGAAACTAAAACATTGTAGATGATTTAATAAATAACTACTCAATAAATGACTTCTATCATTGTTATCAGAAAAGAATAATAAAAGAATTATATGATATTTAAAAATTTGAAAGAAATATTTTATTTTATAAAAATACATTTCATCAATACTCATATATGAGGACCGTGAACACCCAATTTTGTCCTGGCTAAAAAATAAAAATAAAAAAATAAAAAAATTATTTTCTATATAAAAAAAAAATGCGACTTGTCGGTTACTTAACTCACTTCACTAATTGCAACATGGAACCCCTCTGCACACACACACACTCACTTTTCACTCCCACATTGCCTCACATTGCACTCTTTCACTCACTCTCTGACTCATCGTACAACAACCTCTGAATTGTTTTGTCACTAAACCACCAACACACTACAGCTTGCAGCAGCACACTTTCGTAGTTTTGCTTCCCACGCCTCTCACATGTCATTCTCACAGTTCACCACACTACACTTTGCACAATGCAGCATGTAACATCCTAATATCGGTAACCTAGTATATTGCACATATACCTAGATAAGCAGTATTAGCAACGCTACATCTAACCTAAACAATAAACTAAACCTATATCTTTTATTCACATAAATAAATATGGAGAGCCTGAACAACAAATAGTCATATATATACATCATCAACCTCTCGAAAGCATATTGTAATACATAACTTTTACAACCTCAAGGCAACAGGGAATAAATATACAATATATTTATTGTAAGAAACAAGATAAACTACACTAGTTCTTCTACTTCTTCTGCTTTCCTTACCTGTACCTAGATTTATATGAAAACACAATCGGGGTGAGAAATCACAATTTTCTCAGTATATGCAATTCCAAAACCTGTAGTTAATTATATAACAACAAATAACCAATTGAGCGCATAAGATTAAGCCTGCAACAGATAATTAAGCCCCTTCTCAAACACTATCAGAATATATACATACTTTAAGTAACATTCACAAGGCAAGCTATAATCCCATCTCATGCTAATATCCAATAATCAATGATATCAAACAAATGCCCATACAATCGTAAAATATCATCAACAAGCAGCCATCAAACAAGCAAGGCAACTGACCATACAGCGGCCAACAAATGCAATGCTTTATGATATGATGTATGATTATGCTCACATAAAGTCCTACTAATATAATGATGCAATGCAAATGCAGATTTTAGTTTTAGAAAACACATGCCACTTACTTGTTTACCAGGAACCTTCTGTTAGCTTGTATATACTGAGCAGGTTAGGCCTAACAAGCACCAGCCCACTTAGTAATAGGTGAGTACTTTCTCTTACCAATGTAAGAGTACTATTACCACCCCCATACCGCTAACCCTGACCATACTAATAAACCTACAAGGAGAAATCGGATCCAACACCTTATTCCCAGGCCACATGGTTATGCACACCATCTAAGGTTACAATACATAAGAAACAAGACATAGCAAGTTTGAAAAGAAGATATGCAATGTATTTCACAAACACATTTAATCATCACTAAATCCTTACTAACCAAGTAACTAAGGAAAACTAGCAAATCCCATAACCAAGCTCACTTATCGCTTAAGGAGCAAAGTCATGTTTCTAGTACTTCCTATACCTCAACCTTGTTTCACAAGGGAGTAAAAATGTCATCCATGCATCTCCGATTCTACTTTCTATACAAAGAAGCAACCTATGCATGACAACATAACCAATAAGCCAAGCACACTTAGCTTACAATACCTTACACCTCACTTCATCACTTCACAAGTGATTCACAAGGCAACCTCCTGTTGCTCAAGGTTATAGGTATTGACCTACGGCATTCTACTTCACAAAGGATGCCTAAGATTTCCCAAATCCTTTCACAAGTTCACCCTAACCAAGTGAAAGAACTATCACTAGCAAACATGCACTCTTGGCTCAACTCTATCCCATAAAGCAACCAACCTACATTTCTAGCATATCCTCAAGTTCAACCTTTAAGAATAATAGGGCATACACTAATTATGCATCTTAAACTCAACTTTAACCCTAAAGGAGTAAGCTATGCATATAGATAGGCATGCTATACCAGACAAACCCAAACTAGTTGCTTCTAGTACACCTTGTCTTAACTTCTTAAAGTTCTTGACATAAGGTAAGTGGTTATTCTTTTTAAGAACTACCACTAGTTGTGTCTCAACACTAATGGTCCTGTATTTAGAACCTCACACCATCACTTCACAAGTGATACCGAAGTCAACCTCATATTGAACAAGGTTCTAAACACTTCCTTGTTGCATTCCAACACACTTGGATGCTCAAGGTTCCCAAGATTGTTCTATGGCATTCCATCATACAATGGAAGCCTAAGGTTTCCAAAGACATTACCCCTTGACACTCCACCATACTATGGTTTTCTAGGGTCTCATGAGTCTATCATAAGGTATTTCCCACACTTTGGATGCCTAAAGGTTCTCCAATCTCATTCCTAAGGCAAATCCGCACTCTTTGGGTGCCTAAGGTTTATCCAAGTTCTCACACTTATAAAGTGATAATTTCCCTCATGAAATACCCTCATTGGTGCCTCAACACATTTGAATGACATATCTAAGTGATCCCATTACTTAGGAAGTCCCAAAAATTCAAAAATGACATTTTTGGAGATTCTGCAGCTCACACTGCGGCACAAACACGGCCATGCCGCAGCGCCGTGCTCTCGGGTTTTAGAACCAGTGCATCTTCACACTCAAGCCATGGCACCACTTACTCACACCGCGGCGCAAGAAGCAAAAATAGCCCCACGCCGCAGCATTCATAGCAGAACCCAAATTCTGTAGAATTCTGCAAAATCGTGGTACTGTTCTATTGGAACAAATCACGGATTTTGGCCATTCCAAACTAGTTTTTAGGTGATTTTAAGTTCCTAACAAGTTTACTAACATGAAGGAAACATAAAACACTAATTGATTTCATTAAAAATAGATCAAAATACTAAATCACTCATCCAAACCCCTAAAATCAACACATAGAGCATTTTAGATCCAAAATGAGGATTTTCAGTTTCTAATCCAAACTCTTGGCATAAACATGTCATAAACACCATTTAAAACTCAATAAAGCAAGAAAATCACTTAAAACACTTCAAGAACTCAATTTAATATATTAAACCCCAAAATAGCCTAACATAGAAAAGAGTATAAAAGTGGTTTCAAGCTCAAATATCCCTACTTCTTGTGCAAGAAACATGAAGATCTTCAAGTCTTGATCTTGCTCTTAGATCCTCCTTTAAGTTTGATCATTGGTCCTCTAGCTTTTCCTCCTCCTTTCTCATTCTCCCCCATATTTTCCCTCCTCCCTTTCTCTTTTCTATTTCTGTTTTCCTCTCTCTGTCGTGGGAGAAATGAAGAAAAAAAGTCAGATTTGGCTTCTTATAGCCAATCACTAAAGAGTACAAAAAATTCTGATCTGCTAAGAACACTCAGATTCCACCGAATCTAGATTCCTAACTTCCAATAAACTTAAAATAAATCTTGAGATTCATTAAAAATCTTATTGCATCATTATCACATTTTTTCATATCTGTGACCAGTCAATCCGGTATTGAAACACACAACTAGTATGCCTAAAAATACTAAACTAACTTCGATTATCCTCAGATTTTAAATGTATTATAGTTCATACATTTGTGACCTAGAAATAAAGTCTTCACATTTATTTCCACTAACTGAGCAGTTTAAGCCATTTTTGGGGTTAATAACAGTTATTCTTCACAAATAGTGTTACAGCAAAGTGACTAAACATACTTAGAAAGTCACAAAATTAAACAGACATGTTAAGCAGGTATTAGGCTACCTTTGTATCTATATACAAGCCTAACATGTTTTCCAAGGTGTTACACAGCAAACACACAATAAAATGGATGGTTTGAGGAAAAATGCATAGGGGGAGCAGTAGGAGAAAGAAGCGTGGAACACATAGAGAAGAGAAAATAGAGACTGAGAGTTGAGAATGAAAAGAGTTGTGGTGGAAAGAAGAATAGGATTTTTTGAAGCCTCTATTTATTTAGTACAGTCACCGTGCCCCGCGTCGCACTACTCGATCCAGCAAACAGTCGCGACCCACATCAGATCCGCCACCCTATGACGTTGCAGAGCTTAACCCACCATTGACGAACCAAGCAGCGGATTCGTGCCTCTTGGACCCAGTGTCATCGCTCAACGAACCCGGCACCGCTCTACTCGCGAACACCTAGCATCGCTGCACCATCCACAAATCCACCGACTCGCCTGCAGGGCTCCATATCAGTCATCGCGCCGCTCCTTCGCGCACTCCATCACGTCTCTGCGTCGTTGCAACTAGGTTCTTGTTTCTCTGTTTATGTGTTTCTGCGTTTTGTGTTTCTTCTTCTTCTTCTTCTTCTTCTTCTTCTTTTAAAGATTTACTGAATAAAAAAATAAAATAAAAAGTAAAAATAGGAAAAAAGAGTGACAAAGAAATTGGGCTGCTTTTTTTTAGGGCTAACATTTTTTTTGTGTTGTTTGGGCTTGATTCTGAAAGAGTTTCTCCTCTTTTTTTTTTGTTATGACTTTGAGTCATTAGTTTTCTTTTTAGCTTCATGTTTTAGTGTCTTTGATTTAATGGGCTAAGTGTGTTGTTGGTTTAGATAATTTTAGAGTACTCTATTAAGCATGGAATAAAAATAGAAAAATAAAAATACAAAAAAACAAAAAATGAAAAATTAGAAAGAAAACAAAAATCAAGCATGGTGGTTGTTTTAATAAAAAAGTAAATAATTTTTAAATAAAAAAAAAAAAAATAAAAAATAAAAAATGTTAAAATATAAAAATAAAAATTTGTTTTGAGTTGTTGTTTATAATTTGGTTTTTATTTTATTTTATTGTATCTACCTTGCTCATCATATGATAATATGTTGTTTGTGTTTACTTGTTTGTCCTTGCGTTTTCCTTAAAAAAATGAAAATATATAAAAAAATATTTTAATCAATGCAATGACCAATGATGTTGATTAAATAGCGGATGTTGTCTTCAAAATCATTTGGATCATAATGATTTATTGAGTAGTCCGGTGCTAACTTGAACCCTGTACAAGAATGATTTTGTCTTCCGACAAAATCCCTTTCCTCTTTTAGTTAAAATCAATCAGCTCACACTTATTTTATAGAGAACTACGTGACTTTGAGTTCCTCATTGTATCCGGGGATACGTAGGAGCAGAATCTCTATTTTGTCAAGCCAAAAATTAAATTTTCACAATTTAGTTGTTTCTTTTCTTTCTTCCCTTTTTTTAAAAAATAATAAATAAAAAATAAAATGGACAACTTACAAATTTCTCTATTATTAATTACCTTATAAATTTTACAAAAGTTTAAATTATAATTAGCAATTAAGAATTTTGAAATAAAGATATGCTCAAAAACTATCTACTAATTATTATTACACTAAATTCATAAAAAATATTTATAACCTTAATTTGATTAATGATTTTATTACATTTACATATATAATTAATTCTTTGTATGAACAAATAGTTGGTGCATGAATTATTTTAATAAATGAATTATAATCAAACAACAAATCACATGTGATAGAAAATGGTCACATAAGATGATATGTGATAAAATATTTATTATTCTACTTACCATATTTACATCAAGCATGTAATGCACTTACTTGATGATAGAGAGAACGCATGTCATAATTTCAAGACATGTAATTTCTTTTTATATATTACATGATGATTTTGGTCAAAGTACATGTTAGTTGAAAGAGACCACACGTCGAAAAAAGTTATTAATCATGAGTTGAAGAAAACAAAAATACAACTTCACATATTCCACATTTCCACACATTCCCAATTCATAGTATCCACTAACATGAGACAAATTGGAAGTTAATTTGGTCATTTTGCACCACAAAATTATATTTCATGTCTCGCTCATTCCCTTCACTCACCCTATATAAACACTCATTAACTTCAACCAACAATACCAACAAAATCATACTTTATAGTATACAACACACTCCCTTGCTTTATTTAGCTGTAACTGAGAAACTATCACTATACCATGGCTGCAAAGTTTGCACATGGACTCGTCATAGTAGTTATAACTACTTCAATGTTTGCAATAAGCATGGCTAACAAGGACTGGTCCTTTAGTTTGAACTACACCAACTAGTGGTTCAGATCTAGGAATCATCATAACAGAACACTAGAACAACCTAAGAAGATAATTGTAGGTGGTTCGGAGTATTGGCGATTTGGCTATAACTAAACGGATTGGGCCATCAAAAATGGTCCATTTTACATTAAAGATACTCTAGGTGAGTTTCTTGAGTTCTCTCTTCATTATTTTTATGTCACGCTTAATTGAAGTATACTAATATATCTTCATGAATTTGTGGTGTAGTTTTCAAGTATGATTCTCCAAACACTACAACTTTCCCACATAATGTGTATTTGTTACAAAATTTTTTGTGCTTCTTGAATTGTGATTTTAATAAGGCTAAGTTGCTGGCAAATACCACACAAGGTGCAGGAGAGGGCTTCTAGTTCGTGTTAAAGAGGTCGCAACCTCACTACTTCGCTTGTGGTGTGCGAAATGGCTTCCATTGCAACAATGGTGCAACATCCCAAAAAAAAATATTAAATAAAAATAATATAATAACAACCTTTAAGAAATAAAACTTTATAAATAAATAAAATTTTCAGCCCATTTATTTGAATAACCCAAAGGTTATTCGAATAAAGTCCCTGCTGCATAAAAATATAGGAGAAACTACACCACTTTATTCGAATAAGGCTTATGTTATTCAAATAAAGTGAATTATATCAGAAAAATAGGAAAACGCAACACTTTGCAACTAGAATGGAAACTCTAGTTCCCATTCAGTTTCTCTTTCTCATAGTTATTCAAACCAATTAGTTTCAATGGAATTAGATGATGAGACAATGTAGTAATAGTAAGATCACCAAACATTAACTAGAAACTTGAAGTGAAGGAACAAGTGTAATAGCATTAAATAAATGGTGAAGTCAGTAAATGGCATTAGAAGAGACAAATGTCATTGCGTGGAAGTTTATGAAACATGATAATGATTGATAAGGATAGGTGGCAAGCCATAAATGTAACAGCCCAATATTTGTTATTCAGATATATCGTCATATAAAAGAATAACCCAATACTGGTCATGCTACTTTTAACATACATCAACAACTAACCCATATCATTCATACATAATGAGTAAAGATGGAGAGTCACGATAACAGAAGTTATATATATACATCACTGCCTCCAAGGCACATTGTAATACATAAACTTTTACAACAATGAAAACTAGCATAACATACAAGCTTTAACATCAAAAAGTATATATCTATACTAATCCTCGTACATCCTCTTCTTCCCTTTTGAGAAACTAGCACTTGGATTTAAAAGCCAATATAATCGGGGTGAGAAAAACATATCTCAATAGAAGTATTCTAAAATCAACATATATACATATGTAAAATCAAATAATATTCACAATCATCAAATTAACACTTTAATCATAAAAGCAACAACATCTCCATCTCAGAGACACACAATCGCTCATACAATTGCAATGTATGAAAATATTATGATAACAACCGCCCATACAATCATCATGCTATGTCAAGTTATGTCAAGTATTTATGCCTATGCAATATCTTAAGCATGGAAATTATTAATGTATGATACCATATCGAGGAACCTCCAATTCCATGGTAATGTCATGAGTGCATGAGTCCTGAACAAAGTAATGGAAGTCACAACCATAACCTTGAATAAGCACTGGAAGTCCATCCAGCAAACATCATTATCATAGGGGAAATCCATCCCCCTCTCGAGTAATGAAATCCATCAACTACACAGTTATCGATAATGAACAAGGAAATCCATCCTTAGCAATACTATATTAGGAAGAATACAATCCATCTTACCCAATATAGAATACCCACATCTACGGGGCTCACACCTATCAAAAAGGCATCTTATACAATCTAGTATATCATTATTACTATTTAAACATAATTAGCTTTACAAATCATTATGATTTAAAGCATTCACATCTTCATTTAATACTCTTACTAAAGTCCCATCACTCATTAAGAAGCATAAAAGAAAAAAATTGTGCCACTGGAAAGATCCAGAGCATTAAACATAACTCATAGTTGTTCTCTAACACTCACGCTGCGGCACACCCTGTTCCACACCATAGTGCCCAAGCCTCGAGTTCAAGTTGTAACACCTTATAAATAATTAATTACCCAAGTTATAAAATAATTAATATCATTTTAAATACGAATTTCAAAATTTCTTTTTCGCGGAAACATCAATTGATTAAATTAAAGTAACTCAAAGTATAATAACTGAATAAATTACTTTTCATTTAAACAGAGTTTATTACAACTACACATTCATTATTTTTACATACCCAAAAACATAATACCTAATATATGAGCCCTTGTTAGAAGACAAATTCCATAGCTGGGAATATCTCGACCGATAGAAATTTGACCCAAGGATATATCGAAGTTCTCTCTAGGAGTATAGTGAAATTCATTCCACAACTCCCTAATAGGTAAAATAATCTCTTCATAAGCAACTGTATAAAATGAAGTAACGATTCCATGGTGAGTCCTACTTACTGATAGAGTAATATCACCATAATACTTTATGTGCCATGTGTCCCAATAGACACACCAAGCAATAGCGCCTTCAAGAAACTGTAGCCTAAAGAAATCTAGCTGAACCCTCCTTGCCGCCATCATAGTCTTTACAGACGTAAACATAAAATAAAAATAGACATAATAAAATAACAAAGAGGTGAGATCACCTACGCTAATACCAACATGGTAGCATGGAGATAAACACATACAATATATCATACAGATACATTATACCATAATTACAATTATACCATCAACATTATTTATCATCACAACAAATATAATAAATAATAATTACGATCATACCCTCAACAATATCCAAATATTCAATAATTCAATAATTATAAACAATAATTATGATAATGCCCTCAATATTTTCCAAATATTCAACAGTTCAAATATCACATTGATATCAATACTCAATAATTATGCATATGCACATAGACTCAATTTCCTACTCCATGGAGCTAAAACTCAGATCGGAGAGAGTGATCGAAAAGATCTGTCTGTACCATCATGCCTCAGATCACATGCTACAATTCTTATATGTATTTACACATCTAGCATATACGCTACAGTATTTATCAGATCTTGATTAAGATTAGTGTCTCGGTCAAGATCATCGGTGTGTTGCATCGGTCAAACCCACGATACAGAAGAGCTACTAACTGCCCACTGTAGGCAACCCACACCCTGATGCCCACAAGGTCAACAAGTGACTTACACTACGCATATCGCACCCACTCAAGAGGTGTATTCTCTCCTAGGCAATTAGCCTTATCATATCTATCGGACCTTTCCAATGCATGTATAATACACCATTCTCAATTCAAATTCATTATCTCATATTCAGGGTTCATACAATTGCCCAACAGTATCTTTGCTGTAGTTTCATCACATAGTCATATTTTCGCATTTTTTCAATCGCACAATATTTCTGTCGCATTTTCAAATCACGTATTGATTTTTCAACCTTCCAAAAATTCCATTTCAACCTTTCTCAAAATAATAAGACTTCTCACTTCTTTTTCCACATTTTCTTACTCAAGAAACCCTTTTCGCAATATATTCCACAAATTCACCACTTCATTGAATTAAATCAATGTTTCTAACTTAAAATTTCCTAACTCACTCCAAAACCCAAAGGATGAGTTATACGTTAGAAAATCTCAAGTCACCAACATATTCTCCACAATTTGCAAAACAATTCTAAAATCAATCATCTTTAAAATAAATTGAGGTTCAAACACTTTCAACCTCTCTTTTTCCATTCATATACGAAAATTCCATTTTTCAAGTTCAAACACTTTCAACCTCTCTTTTTCCATTCATATACGAAAATTTCATTTTTCAAGTGACAAAACATTTTGTTTCTATTTCTTTAATCCTTATACTTAATCAATTATATTTCCACTTTGAAATCACTTTGTCTCACAAAACCAAGGCAATACAAGCCTTCAAAAACCGTGGTACATGGCCATTGAAACCATTATATAATTTTTCCTTTTAAATCAACTAAGTTCCATTCATGTTTTTACACCACCAAAACCATTAAAATTCCTTCAAAAAAATCGTGAACACTTGGTCTTTGAAACCAACCGATCTTTTCTTTTTCCTTCCCTTTCTAATCATTCAATTTTACCATTTATGAAAATTTTAGCTTGGAAACACCCATTTTGAGGTGTTGAGGCCAAAATTTTCATGATCATTGGAACCAAAAATTTATTTTCCTTTCATCATCAAATCATGGCCTACATATACATATTCATCATATCATAAAATCAAGCATATTTACATATTCATCATATCATATAATCAAGCATACCTTAAAGCAATAAAAATCACCTAAAGCATGCAAATACAAATAAATAATTTAAAGCACATAAACACCCACAAATAATTGCACAACCAAGGATATGAATCCTCACATGGATTCACCATCCATCAAATACAAGATTCATCTCTTACCACCATACTTGGTTGGTGAGATGGATCTCCCTCTTACTTGGTTGATGCTTCCTAACTCTTTGTAAAACTCTCTTTGTATCAATCTTTCACCACCAAATAGATTTTAGAATCGCAACAAACACATACAAATTAGTATCTAAAGATTGATTAAGATGACCATAGATCAAACATGGTCTTAGGATTCTAAAAATCAAATAAAAAGCCAAGTTTTAAGATTTTTACCTTGAAACCCTAGAACTTAAATTCAATATTCAAGCATGAAGATGATGGATTTAGACCAAAGTCTCAATATCAAAGAGTCTTAGAATGATGTAATGATTCAAGAAATATGGTTAGTTAAAATTAAACAAACTTAGAAAGTGGTCTTAGGGAGTGAGGCCGTGAGCTCTTTCAAGAAACAAAGTAATGATTTTTTTATCTTTAACTTGAAGAATAGAGTTGAAAATGATAGAACTAGGCTTAGATATTAAGTACAAAGTATCTTAGAATTGTGTCAAAGTTCTAGATCTAAGGTTGTATAAAATTATTAAAGCTTGGAAGGTGTCCTAATGGTCATGGTCGTGAGGCACACAAGGTAGGAAGGATAAAAGCTTTTGTGTTCTTAACTTGATAGAGTGATGAAGATGAATGAATTTTGAGAAGTTCCTAACACGAAAGTATTTTGGATTGATGAGAAGATTCAAGATATGTAGCTAGATAAAATTATAGAAGATTAGAGATGGGTTTAGGAGTGGAGACTGAATCCTTCAAAGGAGAGAGAAGATGGTATTTGTTCTTGGTGTTCTTGGATAATTGGAAGAGAGAGAAGAGAGAGAATGATTTAAGTGTTACAAAATGTGAGAAAATGAAATGAAATAGAATAGGCTAAGTGTGTGCAGCCGTGGGAGTACTTGTGTAGAGGGTTTAAGGCTTGTTTTGCAAGATTAAGCATAAGCACATGGGCTCACATGAGTGCACATGACCTTGGTCATCAAGTTGTCATCAAATGATCATCAAAGATGAATCAAGAACCTCCTAGATCATGCTAGGAAGCCATGGAACTCAAGGAGAAAACAATCCAAGTCTTAATTCAATTAGCTTTCTAATTACACTTAGTTAATTTAATTAGTTACCTAGCTTACCATCTAGTTACAATTAAATTAATTTAGTTAAGCCATTTAATTACATTCTAACTAGTTTATTACTTCATTATGACATGTTTCTAAATAATTAAATATTCATCTAGTAACTAGCTTCTAATTATTTAGCAACTAAATTAATTCATTTAGTTACTAATTAAGCTATTAGAGTAACTAAGTTAGATTATCTAGTTACTTAGTAACTAATCTAGCCATGTTTATTGACTAAATCCTAACCATTGAAATCAACTTCATCTCTTAACCATTGATTGAATCTAAGGTTAATATCATAAGCTTCTTTATCAAGATTACTTCCACACCATTGATTAGATCAACGGTGAGGATCTAAGGCTTTTCCATCAAGTTTTCCATCCAACGGTTCACAACAAAGTTCAGCCACTATGTTTGACCAATTCCTATTGGTTGTCATAAAGCTTAGTAATGATGATCCATCATGATCTTTAAGATATTTAACTTAGCTATTTTCAGCTTTCATAATTACAGTTGAGATATTTTATTAAGATATTTTCCCAGTAGACATTTATTCTTAGATATTTACAAGGTGAGTCATCATACAATTTTCTAGAATAGCTGAGTCAGTATGGTGAGTCGTAGTGCAGAGTCACCAGCTGAGTCATCAAGATATTTTTCTAACAGATATTACCCAATGGATAACAGCTACTGCTATTATTACACAATGGATAATAAAAAACTCAGATATAAAAAATCTCTGTTCATTGTTCCCGATTTCAGGTTTAGTAAGATCCTCCGATCCTGCCTTGACAGTCTGAAACTTTCTGGTTTAGGAAAAAATTTTATTTTTCTGAGCTCGCCTCAGGTCCACCCCAGGCCCAAACACACAAAAAGTTATGTAACACACAAAAAGTTATTACTCCTATATTTTGTCTTCAACTTCCTCGTAGCATTTCCAGTTATATCGTTACAGATGAGCCTTTTACTTTTCTTAGATTTCCTCCATTAGATTATTCGAATATTAATCTTAGCTCCTTTGAAAATTTTTAACTATCATCCCTTCTTCGTATCAGACTTTTCTTGATCGAACAGGTACTCCAAGCTTATGTAATCATCGTAGACATTGTAAAAAAGAAACGTCTTGAGATCTTCAACGTAAAACAGCCATCGTAAAATCTAAAACATGAATTCGAATAATTCTTTTCATGCGATTTCCTTGCCTTGAAACATACGTCACTACCACAACTTTAATCAAAATTCGCACTTGAACAGCTTTGCGTATAACTTCTTCTTCTTCATAAATTTGAAGAATTGCATCCAGATATTTAGCATGCTCATTCGGACCTCGAGAATAGATCAAGATATCGCCAACAAGGACAACAACAAATCTGCCTTAAAACATTTTCTTCTTTCACGTAAATCTAATAATAATCGAAACGTAAATCAATCTTTGGAGACAGCGGCTTCTTCATTTGATCTTCTAGTTTTCATGTTGTATCTCCCGTCACACTATTCTAGATTTCCTTCTCCAAGGTAAGTTATTTCATTTGCCTATCTTTAATCTTAACAGAAAATGTCTCATAGGTCAAGTTCTCTTCTAATTGTACTACATTTGATAATATGACATGGTTTAAATCAAAATAATTTCCTCAATTAAGATTCATGGAAGACACTATGAAGATTTTAAAAAATGATAAGACTATTCGGTAGATTATTGGATTTATCCAACAAAGAATTTGATATAGTTTGATAGATTTAGAAATGAACATGGTCCAATAAGTTTAGAAATGAACTTTCTAGATTTAATCTCTGGATTCAAATCCAAAAATCTTAGTTCAAGGAAACACTAAAGTTTCATTGAAACAATCTAGTAGGATATAGTTGGAAAATAACTAATCCATTTATAAAGTTAGGCTCTCAAATAGATGTGATTTTAGATAAACAAATCAAATCGACAAAAAAGATTTGATCTTTAATAGAAATAGGGTAGATTTAGAAAACTTGAGTATAAACAACAAGTTTAACAAGAAGAGTAGAAATACTCAAATCAAACAATAACAAAGACACGGATAACTCAAATTGATTTACTCAGTCTATTTGTAAAAGAAATAGACAAACCAAATCAACAGAAAAGTTCCCATTTCAAGTAATAATAGGATAGTTTTAAACAGGCTGAGTAGTAATAATAAGTTTAGAAGTTGAAGTAGTACTATAAAAAGAAACAAAACACAGATAACCCCAAAAGATTTACACAGTCACAGGCTGCAAGAGAATGGGTTACTTTGCAAGTTATACAGCATAGTTTTAAGATTACTCTCTATAGTACAGTTTCCTTGTTTCTTAAGTCTTTATATTTGAACGCCTCCATCGGCTCTTTCTTCTTCTGGAGATTTTGAAACACGTATATTACTAATGAAAGGTTCCATCTTCAGTTGATCAAAATCCTTCGAGACATGATCAGGCTTCCCACATCTAAAGCAAATTATACCCTTGATCGTACAGTCTCTTATCTTATGGCTCTTTCCACACTTCAAACACTTTATTGGTGATGCCACAGTCTGACCAAAATCGTTGCCACTAGTACTTCCTCCCTTTGTTCGTTATTGCTTCCCCAGTGGTCGTACATACGGCTTTTGCTGAAATCGGTTGACCTTACATTTCCATTTTTTTTGGATTATCGCAGGTTCTAAGTTACAGCTTCTCACATCCTGAGACTGCTCCGATCCTAATAAACTGTAAAGTTCGATTATTAGTTCCTACTGCTGAGCAATCATTTGTCTCTGTTGTACCGCTACTTCAGTCGTCCTCTGCATCACACTTTTAGCTGCGGCTATACGATCTTCATCACGTCTCATGTCCACATGCCCACATCTACTATGATCCATTGTCTTTCTTCAAAAACCAAACTCAAATCACAACGAAACTACACGTAACAATTTCAAACAACATCGTCTCCTTTCGGAAACCAAACAATATATCTCTGTATTCAGTGTCAGAGGAAAACACAGCACAAACAAGACAAACCTACCTACAAAACTAAAAGACTCTAACTTGGGCTCTAATACCAACTAATGTAATGCCCCCTCTTAAGGGTATCACATTTCAAATTAACTCCTTATAAATAATTAATTACCCAAGTTATAAAATAATTAATATCATTTTAAATACGAATTTCAAAATTTTTTTTTCGCGGAAACATCAATTGATTAAATTAAAGTAACTCAAAGTATAATTACTGAATAAATTACTTTTCATTTAAATAGAGTTTATTACAACTACACATTCATTATTTTTACATACCCAAAAACATAATACCTAAGATATGAGCCCTTGTCAGAAGACAAATTCCTTAGCTGGGAATGTCTCGACCGATAGAAATTCGACCCAAGGATATATTGAAGTTCTCTCTAGGAGTATAGTGAAATTCATTCCACAACTCCCTAATAAGTAAAATAATCTCTTCATAAGCAACTGTATAAAATGAAGTAACAATTCTATGGCGAGTCGTACTTACTGATAGAGTAATATCACCACAATACTCTATGTGCCATGTGTCCCAATAGACACACCAAGCAACAGCGCCTTCAAGAAACTATAGCCTAAAGAAATCTAGTTGACCCCTCCTTGCCACCATCATAGTCTTTACAGAAGTAAACATAAAATAGAAATAGACAGAATAAAAAAGCAAAGAGGTGAGATCTCCTACGCCAATACCAACATGGTAGCATGGAGATAAACACATACAATATATCATACAGATACATCATATCATAATTACAATTATACCATCAACATTATTTATCATCATAGCAGATGTAATAAATAATAATTATAATCATGCCCTCAACAATATCCAAATATTCAACAATTCAATAATCATAAACAATAATTATGATAATGCCCTCAATATTTTTCAAATATTCAACAGTTCAAATATCACACCGATATCAATACTCAATAATTATGCATGTGCACATAGACTCAATTTCCTACTTCATGGAGCTAAAACTCAGGTCGAAAAGAGTGATCGAAAAGATCTATCTGTACCAACATGCCTCAGACCACGTGCTACAATTCTTATATGTATTTGCACATCTAGCATATACACTACAGTCTTTATCAGATCTTGATTAAGAATAGTATCCCGGTCGGGATCATCAGTGTGTTGCATCGATCAAACCCACGGTACAGAAGAGTTACCAACTGCTCACTGTAGGCAACCCGCACCCCGATGCCCCCAAGGGCAACAAGTGACTTACACTATGTATATCGCACCCACTCAAGTGGTGTATTCTCTCCTAGGCAATTAGCCTTATCCAGTTTATTGGACCTTTCCAATGCATGTATAATGCACCATTCTTAGTTCAAATTCATTATCTCATATTCAGGGTTCACACATTTGCCCAATAGTATCTTTACTGTAGTTTCATCACATGGTCATATTTTTGCATTTTCACAATCACACAACATTTCTGTCGCATTTTCAAATCATGTATTGATTTTTCAACCTTCCAAAAATTCCATTTCAACCTTTCTCAAAATAATAAGACTTCTCACTTCTTTTTCCACATTTTCTTACTCAAGAAACCCTTTTCGCAATATATTCCACAAATTCACCACTTAATTGAATTAAATCAATGTTTCTAACTTAAAATTTTCTAACGCACTCCAAAACCCAAATGATGAGTTATACATTAGAAAATCTTAAGTCACCTACATATTCTCCACAATTTGTAAAACAATTCTAAAATCAATCATCTTTAAAATAATCACATGTAAGAGATAAGAAATGCATAACCATCACTACTCATGTAATAGCATAGTCAATCCATACCCAGACTCAACAGGATGAACCAGGCTCTGATACCAAAATATAACAGCCCAATATTTGTTATCCAGATATATCGTCATATAAAAGAATAACCCAATACTGGCCATGCTACTTTTAACATACATTAACAACTAATCCATATCATCCATACATAATGAGTAAATATGGAGAGCCACGATAACTAAAGTTATATATATACATCACTGCCTCCAAGGCACATTGTAATACATAAACTTTTATAACAACAAAAACTAGCATAACATACAAGCTTTAACATCAAAAAGCATATATCTATACCAATCCTCGTACATCTTCTTTTTCCCTTTTGAGGAACTAGCACCTGAATTTACATGTCAACACAATCGGGGTAAGAAAACCATATCTCAATAGAAGTATTCCAAAACCAGCATATATACATATGTACAATCAGATAATATTCACAATTATCGAATTAACATTTTAATCACAGAAGCAACAACACCTCCATCTCATAGACACGTAATCGCCCATACAATTGCAATGCATGAAAATGTTATGATAGCAACTGCCCATACAATCGACATGCTATGTCAAGTTATGTCTAGTGTTTGTGCCTATGCAATATCCTAAGCATGGAAATGATTAATGTATGATACCATATCTAGGAACTTCCAGTTCCATGGTAATGTCATGAATGCATGAGTCTTGAACAAAGTAATGGAAGTCACAACCATAACCTTGAACAAGCACTGGAAGTCCATCCAACAAACATCATTATCACAGAGGAAATCCATCCCCCCCCAGATAGTGAAATCCATCAACAACACAGTTATCGATAATGAACAAGGAAATCCATCCTTAGCAACACTATATTAGGAAGAATACAATCCATTTTACCCAATATAGAACACTCATATCTACGGGGCTCACACTTATCAAAAAGGCATTTCATACAATCTAGTATATCATTATGACTATTTAAACTCTCATAATTAGCTTTACAAATCATTATGATTCAAAGCATTCACATCTTCATTTAATACTCCTACTAGAGTCTCATCACTCATTAAGAAGCATAAAAGAAGAAAACTACATCACTGGAAAAATTCAGAGCATCAAACACAACTCATAGTTATTCTCTGGCACTCATATCACTCATTATTGTGAAACTTTTCTTAAATGTGTTTATTAGCGCTCATAATTGAATTATGTCTTTTAGGAGATCTATGAGTGATAGAGTCCATTAGCCTCAAACTAAGCCTACTATCCACTTGAAGAAAGAGCTAAGGATTCAAGGAGATCAATATCACCTCTTGAAGCAATGAAAAAAAAAATTCTTTATAAAGAATCTGGGCTGAAAATGAAGGAATCAAATAACAGGGCCCATGTCCCCTGACAGGGGGGACCGTGTCAAATGATAGGGCCCATGTCACCTAGTAGGGGGTGGGTCGTGTCCTTCTCTAGAATCTCAATTGGACTAATTCCAGCCCATGAACATATGACACGGCCCGTGTTGTCGCATCAGAAGGCAAATTTTGGGCTTTCACGAGAAGCTAGGTCAAGAGACCTATAAATAAGAGTGCTTAGACTCTTAGGAAAGGAGTTCTGGCCTGGAGACAACTTAGAAACAGGTAGGAAACGGAGAGAGGAGGGTTCTATCGAAGATTAGAGGCTCGGGTTCAAGCAATTGGAGATCTATCATCCTCAATCCTTGGAAATTCATTTGATATTTAGTTTTTCTTCTGCAATTTCATTTCATATGATGTTTCTTTTCTATTTTTTGTTTGATCTTGTATTTGCCATGTATGGCTAAGTTTCTCCTGGTTAAGGGATGATGAAACCCTAGTTTTGATATTGTGAATCTTATATATTCGTTTATTTCAACATAGTTGTATTTTTATTCATATATTTCTGAACATATTGTGGTATGAAGGTTTTTATACTCTTTGCCAATTTAAAAGTAGTAGATTTAGGTTTATTATGCATGATTGTGGTAATAGATCTAGAGAAATATATTATCTAAGTAATTTAATCTTGGTGTGTGATTAGATCTTAGTGTGGTTAGTTTTCTAAATCTTAATGCAATTGTTGGATAGTTATAAGAGCGGTTACTTTATAACTAATCAGTGATTAGGAGTTGATTTGAGCGGTTACTAAATTGACCAAAACCTAAGGAAAACAGAAATTTATTCTCACAATTGCGTAAAAACATAATTGATCTTGTTGGAATAAAAGGATATGTGGGTTAGCATTATCATATAAATCTAGTGGTCGATTCTATCTCTTAACTAATTCCTTTAAATTGTTAATTCTAGTTTGTTTATTATTAGTGTTTTTGAAACTATTCATTATTCATCAAAACCCCAAAACCCCCCTTTTTACTATTTTTGGTTCTTCAAAGTTTAATTTAGGAATTGGATTGATAGTGTCAATTGAATTGGTTCTCTGTGGATCTACCCTTACTAACTACAACTAGTTGTAAGGTTTTTATATTTTTTATAGAACTTAACAACTATTTTTTATCACAATCTGTAGCACACCACATACTTTCCAGTCCATTACTTTGCTTTCAATCTCATTTGCTCTATTTTTAGTTCAATGAAACAGTGATGTATTAATATATGCAAAATGTGATTTTTGAAGGGTTTATTCGAATAAACTTGGTTTTATTCGAATAAATCATGTTAAAGCACTTCAAAAAATACATATTTGACTATTTTATTCTAATAATAGTGGTGTTATTTGAATAAAACGCTTCTAATACTATTTACTCGAATGATTTATTCTGATAACTTTTGTTATTCAAATAAAAGTAAAATTTATTCGATAACAATTTTGTTATTTTGATAATGATTTTGTTATTTTGATAACGATTTTGTTATTTTGATAATGATTTTATTATTTTGATAACAATTTTGTTATTCTAATAACGATTTTGATAAAATTTGATAGAAAAGTTTTAGAATTGAGATTTTAAATATAATTAATTTCTTATGAACTATTCTTTTAACTATTTTCATCAATCTTTCAATTAATTAATTTTATTATGAGCTATTTTTATGCTAATCTTTATATTGGATATGAATGATTATTATTAATGTTCTTTATCAGTGTTCTTATTTTGCTATAATGATACATGTTTTAATACAAGTTTTATTTTTATGTAAAATATTGTTCTATGGAGAAAATAATTTTGCAATATCATCCCATGAATAAAAGTGAATCAATGTGCAAAAGAGAAGAGAATTATTGCAGCCGTGATTAGAGAATTGAGGGATACCTCAATTAGAAATTATTATTGCAACCATGATTAGAGGGTCAAGGGACATCTTGGTCAAATTATTATTGTGGTCATGATTAGAAGATTAAGGGACGCATTAATCAAAATTATTGTGGTCATGATTAGAGGATTAAGGGACGTCTTAAGCAAAATTATTGTGGTCATGATTAGAGCATTGAGGGACGTCCTGATGAAGAGAAAGAGGCACATTTGATTAAGAGTAATAAAATTGGATGACAATGTAAAAGAAATGATGATGACAAAGAGATATTTATAATTATGTTTTTACGATGATGATGATTTAAATAGAGATGAGGATTTCTTTTCAAAAAGATAATGAAAGGTTACTAATATTTTTAAAAGGAATTTGTTATACTATAGAGATTCTTATTCCTATATTCAGATGATTATTGTTTTTATCACTATATTGAGATACTCATTTTTTTCTTTGAGTTACTTACTCATTTATTTTAATTTATTGAATTTTATTTTAAATTATTTACTCATTCTTCTTATGTTATTTACTCTCTTCAAATTTAATTCTCAATTATTAATTTGTTTATTGATTATTTTGTGGACTCTCAGATATGGTCTTAGAAAAGATAATTGTGAAGAGTGGAATATGTATAATTATTTTTGCTATTTCATACTAAGATTTTATCTCACCCCTTTTGTGGTGTATATTTTTCAGATAAGACCAACTGAAAGAATTGTCTAATAGTATTTATATAAAGCAAGTTTACAAAATTGGGAGCTTGGAGATTAATTTAGTATTGTAATTAGTGGCACCTTAAGAAGGCTTCTTTTGTCAGCCTCAATTATTTAGAAAAATAAGTGCCTAAATTAGAAGTTTTGTATGTTTTAATTAATGATGTAATCCTCAAAACTATGTAATTTTACAGTTTACACAAGCTAAAGATAATATTAGAAATTATTAGTAACATGTTACTCAATTAGATTTAAATATTATATTGATATTTAGAGTAGGACGTTACAAATGGGACCATGAAGTTCATTGTGATGCCAATGCTTCGTCCCTTTTGGCAGTGGCCATGAGATAATTGTTGCAGCAAGTGGCTAACTCTCGGAAACACAATTGCGGGTTGTTATAGTTGTCGTTTTCTCATGTATGTTTGAAGCTTTTAGCAAATAAAGCTATGTTATTTCAATTTGGTTGATTTTGATCAATCTAATGATACTTTTCAATAATTTAATGCAATATGATATATTGTTAAAGTTTATAGGGTGAGCAAATATTGCAGAAGTTGCTTGTTTGTGTTTTGACATGCTAAACAAATGTAACTTTCATATATTGAAAAGCTAGTTGTTTTGATGAATGTTTGGTCTAAATCTGTACCAAATTACTATGACTTAGCTTCAGCCCAAGTTAAGTACTAATTAGTCACTAAATATTATACTTAGAAATATAATCTTTTCTAAAGTTATGTTGGATGTGAAAGAATGGAATATTGATAACTCCATAAAATGTAGTTATTTATGCCCCATATTTGTGCTTCATGGCATGCTTAGTCCTTGTTCTTACGCATATTTGGAAGGTTTTATGCTTATAATTTTTAAATGTCATTTGGATACCTTCCTTTATGTTTTTGAGCAATTTATACATATTTGTTGATTGATTAAGTAGATTTGTAATTATATTTAATTTGGTGCTTTCTCTAATGTAGGAAGGGCTCAAAAGAGACAAATTGATGCAAGCCAAGGCCCAGCATTGGAGAAAAGAAACCAAGGAAGCATTCCAGAGTTCCATGCCGCGGCGTGGAAATGTTCACGTCGCAGCGTGAGGGTCTCAGCCAGCCACATACTGACAGGACAAACAGCTCCACGCCGAGGTGTGGGAATTTGCACGCCGCGGCGCGCGTCGGCGAGCTGAGCCTATTTATTCTATTTTTCACGCACCCTTTCGCTCTCTCTCAGTTTCTCTCTTTTAGGTTTTAGGTTTTTTAGTTTTCTGGGTTAGAGGCTGCGGCTAGACCTCCATTGGAGGTGGAGATGGAGCTTGGGGAGCTAAGGATGGAGCCCTCTTTCCATTGGAGGAGGATCCGAGCTTCAATGGCGAAATCCATAAGCTTTCTCCTTCTCTTTTTTCTCTTTTCTCTTCCTCATTTCTTGAACATGTATTTTGTAATTTGTTCTCATGTTCATTGTATAGCTGAGCTTTATTTAGGGATGACTTTGAATCCTTTTATTAATATTAATGATTTGTTCTTTTCTGAGTTTGTGTGGATCTTTGATTTTGTTCAATCATATTGTGCTTAATGCTCTTGAGTGTTTGGCCAACATTTGAGTGATTTGATAAAATCTAATGAACCTAGACATAGGGACTTGGGTTTGAGATCGTATGTATGGTTGATGCATGTTCGATTCTATTCCAATAGCGAGATGAGTTGATTCGCTAATGGGATAGACATATACCTCTTAGCCATGCATAGCACGTGTTTGAGAATAGACCTTAAAGAGTAGATTTTGCGTTAGCTCTCAAGGACACTTAGAGAGTTGGGCAAATGACACCATGGTTAGATGACCTAGACATAGGCGTTTAGCTAATGTAGATTCTCAAGCTAACATAATCATTGCATTCATATTTATGAGGAGGATTGCTTATTGTTAGTTGATGTAAAGGGTGAAGAAGGATTTCCCTAAACTCTAACCATTTATCCTTATTGCTTTATGTCTTTACTTTCTTTACTTTTATCCATTTTTATGTTCTTGAATAGAATTAGGTAAGCTATCGGTTAATACTTAGCATTGGAAATAAACTTATCCTCGTGGGAATGATATCTGTACTCATCATTTTATTACTTGTACGACCCGTGCACTTGCGGTTAGCAAATGGGCAAACACGTTTTGACCCTAACAAGTTTTTGGCGCCGTTGCCGGGGATAAGGCATTATTTCCGTATTGCTAATATTCACAATGAGTTTGCTTAGTTCTAATTCAAGTTTTTATGTTTTGTTGTTGTAAATAGTTTTAATTCATGTTTTTATGCTTTTGTTTTTGGTTTGCCTAAATAAGTAGTTATAGTTTGATTTTGTGTTTTGTTAAGTTTTTGTTGTACATTCTATGTTTTAAGCTTTTAGCCTTGTTTTGGAGGTGCTATGGGCCAAAATGGAGCACCAGTTTCAGCGGAGACAAGTTTACTGTAGAATTCTGCAGACTGAACTCTCACGCCACGGCGTGGGAATGTGCACGCCTCGGCGTGCCAGTCTCTGCCTGATCAAAAAAGGCACCAGAGCGCTCCACGCCGAGGCGTGAACTTTTTCACACCGCGGCGTGACCCCCTGTTTTTGCATTTTTCTGTTGTTTTTCTCTATTTTCTTTATTTAATAATGCTTAGTTCTAGGTTGGATGCTGTTTTGACTTGCTCAAGTACCCTATAGACCATGAACACCAAGAACACACATTCACTTTGGTTTGGGGGTGTATCATTGCATATTTTCACCCTTAACGCTTAATGTTTACACATGTTTTGATACTTTAAGTATGTGCTAGTGATAGTCATCATGCTTTCATGATTATATCCTGTTTTGGCTATTATTGGTAGGCTGTTGATAAAAGTTTCAATTTTTAACATTCTCTACATGATGTTATGCATGCTTGAATGAAAAATTATAAATCTTTTGAATGCATGATTTGTTGCCATTTGCTAGTGTGTGATGGTTGGCCAATGATATAAATGCTTGCAATTGTCCTCGATTCTTTTATGTAACCATTTGCAATCTTGAAGCATGCTTAAGCAATCTTGTTTGTTTTTATGCATGATGTGTTTCTCACTTAGATGCTTGTTTAACTTTGGAAAGATTTGAGTGCTTGTCTAGAGAATGTTTATGGATTGTGCATGTGGATGATTTCTACTATCCTTGAAATTGTTTTGCAACTCTCTTGAGGCGAAATCTTAGATTATGCATGGTTGAGGAAATGATTAGGGTATTGTTTGGACCGGTTGAGCCTTTCAAGCTTACCTTTACATGATTATATCCCTAGGTCCCCTTTTGAAGCCTTATAATTGTTTGGCCTTCTATGTTCTTCTTTCACCCTCATATTTCCTACCTTGTAACCATTCTAATGCAGGCGAAAGCATTGCATTTTTTTCCTTCCCTTTATGTTTGTTGAGTGCATGATAGGTTATTTCTTCACTTGAGTCCAAGGTTTAGGGTATTTATGTTGTTCAATACAAAAGTGGCTGGAAGGAACCATTTGTTGCACAAAAAGTTATTTTTGTTAAAAAAAAAAGAAAATACAAAAAGAGAAAAAGAAAAGAAAAGAAAAAGAAAACAAATGAAAGACAGAAAAGCATAAATGAAAAAAAAAAGCATCGAGTGGTTCTGAATAGTGTTAATTGTTTCATTTTGTATACCCTTGTTGTAGTGACTCAAGTCTTGAAATATCATGTTATGTTTCTCAATGTTTGTATGTTTTCCATTCCCTTTTGTTCTTCACCCCATCACCTTGGCCTTACATTATAAGCTATTAAAGTCTCTCTTGATCCTCAATCATGTGTGATTTACATTAGTGGAGAGAGAGTTGTGCTACAATTTTGTGGAATCTTGAATTGTATCCATGTGTAGGTTCATAAACTTATCCGCATGAGCATGATTTGAAAAAGATAAGTTGAGCTTGCATGTTTGTGAGAGATGTCATGTGCATGATTGGAAGCTTGATTGATGGTATGTTAAGATTGTGTATGTGTTGAACTTAACTGTGAGGCATGCGCATTCTTTGAGGGCCATTATAATCATTGTGCACTAGTTGTGGTTAAATGAAAATTGAATTTATCATTGTTAAATGCATGTGAGCATGAATTGTCAAAGTGAGTTTTCTTAGTCATACTTTGTGTTACTCGAGGACTAGCAACATCTTAAGTTTGGGGGTGTGATAACTCCATAAACTGTAGTTATTTATACCCCATATTTGTGCTTCATGGCATGCTTAGTCCTTGTTCTTACGCATATTTGGAAGGTTTTATGCTTATAATTGTTAAATGTCATTTGGATACCTTCCTTTATGTTTTTGAGCAATTTATGCATATTTGTTGATTGATTAAGTAGATTTACAATTATATTTAATTTGGTGCTTTCTCTAATGTAGGAAGGGCTCAAAAGAGACAAATTGATGCAAGTCAAGGCCTAGCATTGGAGAAAAGAAACCAAGGAAGCATTCTAGAGTTCCACGCCGCGGCGTGGAAATGTTTACGCCGCGGCGTGAGGGTCTCAGCCAGCCACATACTGACAGGACAGATAGCTCCATGCCGAGGCGTGGGAATTTGCACGCCGCGGCGCGTATCGGCGAGCTGAGCCTATTTATTCTATTTTTCACGCACCCTTTCGCTCTCTCTCAGTTTCTCTCTTTTAGGTTTTAGGTTTTTTAGTTTTTTGGGTTAGAGGCTGCGGCTAGACCTCCATTGGAGGTGGAGATGGAGCTTGGGGAGCTAAGGATGGAGCCCTCTTTCCTTTGGAGGAGGATCCGAGCTTCAATGGCGAAATCCATAAGCTTTCTCCTTCTTTCTTTTCTCTTTTCTCTTCCTCATTTCTTGAACATGTATTTTGTAATTTGTTCTCATGTTCATTGTATAGCTGAGCTTTACTTAGGGATGACTTTGAATCCTTTTATTAATATTAATGATTTGTTCTTTTCTGAGTTTGTGTGGATCTTTGATTTTGTTCAATCATATTGTGCTTAATGCTCTTGAGTGTTTGGCCAACATTTGAGTGATTTGATAAAATCTAATGAACCTAGACATAGGGATTTGGGTTTGAGATCGTATGTATGGTTGATGCATGTTCGATTCTATTCCAATGGTGGGATGAGTTGATTCGCTAATGGGATAGACATATACCTCTTAGCCATGCATAGCACGTGTTTGAGAATAGACCTTAAAGAGTGGATTTTGCGTTAGCTCTCAAGGACACTTAGAGAGTTGGGCAAATGACACCATGGTTAGATGACCTAGACATAGGCGTTTAGCTAATGTAGATTCTCAAGCTAACATAATCATTGCATTCATATTTATGAGGAGGATTGCTTGTTGTTAGTTGATGTAAAGGGTGAAGAAGGATTTTCCTAAACTCTAACCGTTTATCCTTATTGCTTTATGTCTTTACTTTCTTTACTTTTATCCATTTTTATGTTCTTGAATAGAATTATGTAAGCTATCGGTTAATACTTAGCATTGGAAATAAACTTATCCTCGTGGGAATGATATCTGTACTCATCATTTTATTACTTGTGCGACCCGTGCACTTGCGGTTAGCAAATGGGCAAACACGTTTTGACCCTAACAAGTTTTTGGCGTCGTTGCCGAAGATAAGGCATTATTTCCGTATTGCTAATATTGACAATGAGTTTGCTTAGTTCTAATTCAAGTTTTTATGTTTTGTTGTTGTAAATAGTTTTAATTCATGTTTTTATGCTTTTGTTTTTGGTTTGCCTAAATAAGTAGTTATAGTTTGATTTTGTGTTTTGTTAAGTTTTTGTTGTACATTCTATGTTTTAAGCTTTTAGCCTTGTTTTGGAGGTGCTATGGGCCAAAATGGAGCACCGGTTTCACGGAGACAAGTTTATCTTGTAGAATTCTCGCAGACGACCCGACCTCTCACGCGGCGTAGCGTAGGAATGTGCACGCCGCGGCGTGCCGGTCTACGATCAAAAAAGGCACCAGAGCGCTCCACGCCGAGGCGTGAACTTTTTCACGCCGCGGCGTGACCCCCTGTTTTTGCATTTTTCTGTTGTTTTTCTCTATTTTCTTTATTTAATAATGCTCAGTTCTAGGTTGGATGCTATTTTGACTTGCTCAAGTACCCTATAGACCATGAACACCAAGAACACACATTCACTTTGGTTTGGGGGTGTATCATTGCATATTTTCACCCTTAACGCTTAATGTTTACACATGTTTTGATACTTTAAGTATGTGCTAGTGATAGTCATCATGCTTTCATGATTATATCCTGTTTTGGCTATTATTGGTAGGCTGTTGATAAAAGTTTCAATTTTCAACATTCTCTACATGATGTTATGCATGTTTGAATGAAAAATTATAAATCTTTTGAATGCATGATTTGTTGCCATTTGCTAATGTGTGATGGTTGGCCAATGATATAAATGCTTGCAATTGTCCTCGATTCTTTTATGTGACCATTTGCAATCTTGAAGCATGCTTAAGCAATCTTGTTTGTTTTTATGCATGATGTGTTTCTCACTTAGATGCTTGTTTAACTTTGGAAAGATTTGAGTGCTTGTCTAGAGAATGTTTATGGATTGTGCATGTGGATGATTTCTACTATCCTTGAAATTGTTTTGCAACTCTCTTGAGGCGAAATCCTAGATTGTGCATGGTTGAGGAAATGATTAGGGCATTGTTTGGACCGGTTGAGCCTTTCAAGCTTACCTTTACATGATTATATCCCTAGGTCCCCTTTTGAAGCCTTATAATTGTTTGGCCTTCTATGTTCTTCTTTCACCCTCATATTTCCTACCTTGTAACCATTCTAATGCAGGCGAAAGCATTGCATTTTTTTCCTTCCCTTTATGTTTGTTGAGTGCATGATAGGTTATTTCTTCACTTGAGTCTAAGGTTTAGGGTATTTATGTTGTTCAATACAAAAGTGGCTGGAAGGAACCGTTTGTTGCACAAAAAGTTATTTTTGTTAAAAAAAAGAAAATACAAAAAGAGAAAAATAAAAGAAAAAAATAATAAATGAAAGACAGAAAGGCATAAATGAAAAAAAAAAGCATCGAGTGGTTCTGAATAGTGTTAGTTGTTTCATTTTGTATACCCTTGTTGTAGTGACTCAAGTCTTGAAATATCATGTTATGTTTCTCAATATTTGTATGTTTTCCATTCCCCTTTGTTCTTCACCCCATCACCTTGACCTTACATTATAAGCTATTAAAGTCTCTCTTGATCCTCAATCATGTGTGATTTACATTAGTGGAGAGAGAGTTGTGCTACAATTTTGTGGAATCTTGATTTGTATCCATATGTAGGTTCATAAACTTATCCGCATGAGCATGATTTGAAAAAGATAAGTTGAGCTTGCATGTTTGTGAGAGATGTCATGTGCATGATTGGAAGCTTGATTAATGGTATGTTAAGATTGTGTATGTGTTGAACTTAACTGTGAGGTATGCGCATTCTTTGAGGGCCATTATAATCATTGTGCACTAGTTGTGGTTAAATGAAAATTGAATTTATCATTGTTGAATGCATGTGAGCATGAATTGTCAAAGTGAGTTTCCTTAGTCATACTTTGTGTTGCTCGAGGACTAGCAACATCTTAAGTTTGGGGGTGTGATAACTCCATAAAATGTAGTTATTTATGCCCCATATTTGTGTTTCATGGCATGCTTAGTCCTTGTTCTTACGCATATTTGGAAGGTTTTATGCTTATAATTGTTAAATGTCATTTGGATACCTTCCTTTATGTTTTTGAGCAATTTATACATATTTGTTGATTGATTAAGTAGATTTGCAATTATATTTAATTTGGTGCTTTCTCTAATGTAGGAAGGGCTCAAAAGAGACAAATTGATGCAATTCAAGGCCTAGCATTGGAGAAAAGAAACCAAGGAAGCATTCCAGAGTTCCACGCCGCGGCGTGGAAATGTTCACGCCGCGGCGTGAGGGTCTCAGCCTGCCACATACTGACAAGACAGACAGCTCCATGCCGAGGCGTGGGAATTTGCACGCCGCGGCGCGTGTCGGCGAGCTGAGCTTATTTATTCTATTTTTCACGCACCCTTTCTCTCTCTCTCAGTTTCTCTCTTTTAGGTTTTAGGTTTTTTTGTTTTCTGGGTTAGAGGCTGCGGCTAGACCTCCATTGGAGGTGGAGATGGAGCTTGGGGAGCTAAGGATGGAGCCCTCTTTCCTTTGGAGGAGGATCCGAGCTTCAATGGCGAAATCCATAAGCTTTCTCCTTCTCTCTTTTCTCTTTTCTCTTCCTCATTTCTTGAACATGTATTTTGTAATTTGTTCTCATGTTCATTGTATAGCTGAGCTTTATTTAGGGATGACTTTGAATCCTTTTATTAATATTAATGATTTGTTCTTTTCTGAGTTTGTGTGGATCTTTGATTTTGTTTAATCATATTGTGCTTAATGCTCTTGAGTGTTTGGTCAACATTTGAGTGATTTGATAAAATCTAATGAACCTAGACATAGGGACTTGGGTTTGAGATCGTATGTATGGTTGATGCATGTTCGATTCTATTCCAATGGCGGGATGAGTTGATTCGCTAATGGGATAGACATATACCTCTTAGCCATGCATAGCACGTGTTTGAGAATAGACCTTAAAGAGTGGATTTTGCGTTAGCTCTCAAGGACACTTAGAGAGTTGGGCAAATGACACCATGGTTAGATGAGCTAGACATAGGCGTTTAGCTAATGTAGATTCTCAAGCTAACATAATCATTGCATTCATATTTATGAAGAGGATTGCTTGTTGTTAGTTGATGTAAAGGGTGAAGAAGGATTTCCCTAAACTCTAACCATTTATCCTTATTGCTTTATGTCTTTACTTTCTTTACTTTTATCCATTTTTATGTTCTTGAATAGAATTAGGTAAGCTATAGGTTAATACTTAGCATTGAAAATAAACTTATCCTCGTGGGAACGATATCTGTACTCATCATTTTATTACTTGTGTGACCCGTGCATTTGCGGTTAGCAAATGGGTAAACACGTTTTGACCCTAACAAATATCATTCCAAATTCAATCTTGATATAAAAGGATTTCTATCTTTAATGAATAAAAATATGGAATGACATTCCTATTTTGAAAAAAGAGGAGAGAAGCTTTTGCTGTTGCATAGGAGACTAGAATTTTATTATCAACATTGATGAAAAGAATATTATCCTTATTTTCGTTATCACGAAAAACTAATCTTAAATTGTTTTTCTTGATCTGAACCTCAACTTTCATCATTAGGAAATATAATAGACTAACACAAAGAGAATGAAAGAAACCTCAACTTTCATCATTAGGAAATATAATAGGCTAACTAAGAGAGAATGAAAGAAAGTGGTTCCTCTAGCTACAAACAAGAGCCATTATCTTTGGGGGAAATTGGCTAAGGAATCCACCACTTCATTACAAGAATGAGATACATCATTACAGTCAAAAGCATGAAACCATGAAGTAAAACACCAAATATCCTAAAGGATTGAACCTGTATAGGATAAATCTAGAAAGCTATCCTTCATACTTCTATATACCTCCTGAGCATCTCCTTCATGAACAATCCCTTTACAACCAACTTCCTAAGCAAATGCTAACCCCTCATTTGCTACGATGAATTTGCCTAAGCTTGAAGAGAAACAACCTAATCTCATATAGGATTTAGCTACTACAAAACTTTTAAACCAATCGCGAATCACAATGCCCAATCCAAAAGCTTGGATATTCTTGAATATAGCCACATCCTCATTCACTTTAAATATGTTATAGGGAGATTTCATCCATGCGTTTGGTCCAAACCTTAGGAACCCTTGCCCATCTCCTGTGTCTTCCTTTGCACTCATATATGCTTTTGCATGTGCATGCGTAGTGCGTGTTATCTGTCCCGCATCTTTGGGAGCTGATCCTTGCCAATGAAGGTTGCATTGATAGTATATTTCGTACCACGACATAGAAATTTGCTAGATTAGATCTGCACTTCCCTGTTTGAACACATGGTCCATGAAATTGTTGGGAAAGAAAAGGAGTGTGTACACAGCAAAAGCAACAACACACAAATGGGCAATAAAATCTTTCCTGCTTGAAAGAACCTGTAAATAGCAAATATACAGCTAACAAAAAATATCCATAAAAAAATATATCCAAGAATGCACAAAAATAAATAAACAAAGAGAACACACGCAATTTTAATGTAGAAAACCTCCTCAATGTGAGAAGTAAAAATCACAGGACCTAATTCAAAAAAATCTCTACTATAAAAATCAATGAGTACAACAAAGTGTCGCCCAACAAATAAGAATATCACAATGGCCCCTGCTCACTACTAACAATGTGGAAATCAACAAAGCAACAAAGTCCAAAACCCACAAAAGGGTACAAACAGCCCAACAAGTAGAGTGAAAAAATAAAATTTTGACCATACAAGTAGAAGTTCACGATACAAGGAACAACATACCGAAAAAATATCCAAATCGGATCACAAATGACTATCCGATCTGAACACGCAAGATCAACTCACAAAATATATTTTTTCTCCTTTTTAACGATGCAGTGCTGCTTCTTTTTGGAAACAAAAAACAAAACCCACTTTATATAGATGATGATACTTGTGTATTTAAAAGTCCTACCTTTTTTTTAAAAAAATATTATGGTATGGGCCCACTTGGGTTGGACCCATACAACAAACTCCCCCTCTAACTCTAGTGGAGGCAAATGCCAAACCAAGAATAACTCGGATGGAAGACATTTTAATAACCGGTGAAAAGATGTCCTCAAAATCAATCCCCTTTTTCTTATGGTAGGCTTTGACAACTAATCTAGCTTTGTATCTCGGAGTGGAAGTATGGTTGTTAAGCAAAAATCTCATCTCATCATTCATTACTGCAACCCATTCTGCCTTCTGCTCACTCTCCATAGCCTCTTCGTAACACTCAGGTTCTCCCTCGTCAATGAGGAGCACATATTCATCATATGAGTAAAGGGCAGAGGGAATAAGATGTATGGAAAACCTCCTAAGTGAAACAACAGGCTTATCAACAACCTCACGAGTAGAAGCATCTACCTTATCAGCAACATTATCAACAACATCCTCAACCTGATCACCCTGAATATGATTATGCACATCATCATGATTGCTAAAGTTAGCTACATCAGGCATATACGACTTAGGAACTAGTTCAATATCAACCAAACCATCAGTACTCAGAGACTCTGACTTCTTTGCCTTGTCAATATCTTCAATGGTCTAATCCTCCATGAAAATAACATCATGGCTTCTAACAAGCTTCTTCTCAACTGGATCATACAACTTATAGCCAAACTCATCATGACCATAGCCAATAAAGATGCACTGCCTAGTCTTGACATCCAACTTGGACCTCTCATCTTTGGGCACATGTACAAATGCTCTACACCCAAAGACACGTTAGTGGTCATAGGAAACATCATTTCCATACCACACCCTGTCATGAACATTAGCCTGTAAAGCAACGGTATGAGATAAATTAATAACATGTGCAGCAATATACAAAGCCTCACCCCAAAAAGATCCAAGTAACTTTGCTTCAGAAAGCAAACATCTAACTCTCTCCATCAATGTCCTATTCATTCTTTCTTCCAAACCATTATGCTGAGGAGTCTTAGGGGGCATCTTCTGGTGTCTATACCTTGCTGTCTGCAATACTCATCAAATGGTTCACAATATTCACCACCATTATCAATGCAAACATATTTCAGTTTCTTCCCTATTTCTTTCACAATAGAAGCATGAAACTGCTTAAAGACACAAAGCACCTGCTCATTAGTCTTCAAGGCATAAACCCAAAGTTTCCTTGAATGATCATTAATGAAAGTCACAAAGTAAAGTGCACTGCCAAATGTTCTAATCTTCATTGGACCACAAAGATCTGAATGCACTAACTCAAGCACCTCTGATTTCCTAAAAGGAGGATGACTATTGAAAGAAACTCTATTCTGCTTCCCATCCAAACAATGAGCACACTTTTCCAAACTTGCACCCTTCAAACCTAAAAGTAGATTCCTTTCGGCCAAAGTATCAAGTCCCTTCTCACTAATGTGACTAAGTCTCTTGTACCATAACTCTAACTGATTATCATACTCAGTTATATTAACAACATCAATAGAAACTGAAGCCTTGGTCCAGTACAATCCTGAACACTTCTTTCCATGTGCCACAACCAATGAACCATTGGAGAGTTTCCACTGTCCACCACCAAAGGTACTAAAATAGCCATCATCATCATGAACACTAGCAGAAATCAGATGCAAACGGATGTCTGGTGTGTGGCTGACATTCTTCAAAGTCAACTTTGTCCCATTACTGGTTACCAAACAAACATTACCAATGTCAATCATCTTTGACATACCATCATTACCCATCTTTAAAATTCCATAATCACCAGGAGTATAAGATGTGAAGAAATCCTACCTAGATGTCACATGAAAATAGGCACCACTGTCAACAACCCAACTGGTCTGATCACAAGCAACATTAATCAAATTCTCATTACAGATAATCGCAAGATCTCCTCCAGTAGTGGTGGCAACACGACCATTATTATCATTATCTTTCTTTTGTTGCTTGCCCTTGTTACCATTGTTCTCTTTTTTCCATTGGTAGTAAAACCTTTATACATGCCCTTTTTTACCACAATAGTCACACTCAAGGTTTTTGTATTTAGACCTTGATTTGCTTTTACTCTGGCTTCTGCCTCTATTGCCTTGTCCCTGATCCCTTTCACTACTTCTCCCCTTAATTTCAGTAACCAAAACTTCTGACTGTGAAGAGGATTCCTATTGAGTTTGTCATCTGATTCTTCATTCAAAACAGTAGTCTTTACATAATCGATGGTCACAATACCTCCAGGAGCAGAACTAGTCAAAGTGACTTTGAGATTTTCCTAAAAATCAGGTAGAGTATTAAGCAGTCAAAGCCCCAAAATCTCATCTTCAAATTTCACACCCATGTCAAACAACTGGTCAAAACATCTTTGAAAATCACTCAAGTGATCAGAGATAGAACTACCATCATTGTAACTCAAGTTCATAGCTTGTTTCAACAAAAACAATTCATTATTCCTAAACTTAGAGGCATACAAGGTCTCAAACTTATCCTACAAAGTTCTGGCATGTGAGTTATTAGCAATATGATTCAAAACATTATCATCTACCTATTACCGAATAAAGTCGCAAACCATCTCATGTTCAAAAGCCCATTCTTCATCAGATTTAGCCTCAGGCTTTTTAGTAACAAACACCAGTAAATATAATTTTTTCACAAATAATAAATCTTTCATCTTTCCTTTCCACTTGTGGTAATTTGTGTCATTTAAACTAATCATTCTACTATAATTAGGCTCTATTATTCAATCAAGCAAACAAATAAGTAAATAGCTCTGATACGAGCTGTTGGGAAAGAAAAGGAGCGTGTACACAATGGAAGCAACAACACACAAATGGACAATAAAATCTTTTCTACTTGAAAAAACCTATGAGGAGTAAAATATACAGCCAACCAAAAATATCCACAAAAAATATATCCAAAAATGCACAAAAATAAATAGACAAAGAGAACACACACAATTTTAATGTGAAAAACCTCCTCAACGTGAGAAGTAAAAACCACAGGACCTAGTCTAGAAAAATCTCCACTATAAAAATCAATGAGTACAACAAAGTGTCTCCCAACAAATAAGGATATCACAACGGCCCCTACTCACTACTAACAATGTGGAAATCAACAAAACAACAAAGCTCAAAACCCACAAAGGGGTACAAGCAACCCAACAAGTAGAGATGGAGAAATAAAATTTTGACCATACAAGTAGAAGTTCACGATGCAAGGAACAACATACTGAAAAAACATCCAAATCGGATCACAAATGACCACCCAATCTGAACACTCAAGATCAACTCACAAAATATATTTCTTTTCTCTTCTCTGACGGCGCTGCGTTGCTTCTTTTTGGAAATGAAAAACAAAAATCACTTTATATAGATGATGCTACTTGTGTATTTAAAAGGCCTACCTTTTTTTAAAAAAATATTATAGTATGGGCTCACTTGGGTTGGACCCATATAACAAAAATTCAGCCACGATGTTGTGTTATAACTCCCTTGTAGCAACGTACACTATTGTATTATTAAATAGTTTAAAATAAACGGGCAATCTTAGAAAATATGGGCCACATATTCATTTTAGTAGTTATAGAAGTAACACCCTGCCCCGACATCCATACCCTTCTGAGCTAATATGGTTCTGATAGGAAGAATATCTTGACATAGCCTCCATATAAAGATTTGAATCTTAGGGGGAAGTTATAACTTCCACATGTAACACTCTGGAAAGCATGTTAGGCTTGTATATGGATACAGAAGTAGCCTAATACATGCTTAACATGTATGTTTAATTTTGTGATTTTCTGAGCATATTTAGTCATTTTGTTGTAATACTATTTGTGAGAAATAACTGTTATTAGTCCCAAAAATGACTGAAACTGCTCATTTAATGGAAATGAATGTGGAGACTTTATTTCTAGGTCACAAATATGTGAACTGTGCTATAGCTAAAATCTGAGGATAATCGAAGTCAATTTGGTATTTTTTGGCATACTAGTTGTGTGTTTTAATGCCGGATTGACTAGTCACAAATATGAAAAAATGTGATAATAGTGTAACAAGATTTTTAATGAAACTCAGGATTTATTTTATATTTGTTAGAAGTTAGAAACTTGGATTCGGTAGAATCTAAGTATTCTTAGCAGATCGGGATTTTTGGTACCCTTTAGTGATTGGCTATAAGAAGCCAATTGTGACTTCTTCTCTTCATTTTCTCCCATGTTAGAGAAGGGAAAAACAGAAATAGAAAAGAAAGAAGGGAAACCATGGGGGAGAAGGAGAAATGAGGAGGAAAAGCTAGAGGACCAAGGATCAAGCTTGAAGGAGGATCCAAGAGCAAGATCAAGGCTTCAAGATCTTTATCTCAGCTACAAGAGGTAGGGGTTTTTGAGCATAAACTCTCATTTCTACTCATTTTTCATGTTAGGCTAAATTGAGGTTTAATATGTCAAATTGAGTTCTAGTGGTGTTTTAAGTGATTTTCTTGTTTGAATGAGTTTTAAATGGTGTTTATGACTTATTAATGCTAAGAGTTTGGAATAAAAATTGAAAATTTTCCATTGGACCTAAAATGCTTTAAGTGTTGATTTTAGGGGTTTGGAAGAGTGATTTAGTATTTTGATCTATTTTTTATGAAATCAATTAGTGCTTTATGTTTCCTTCATGTTAGTTAACTTGTTATAGGAACTTAGAATCACCTAGAAACTAACTTGGAGTATTAGAATTTCGTGAGAAAAACCAATGGAATAGTACCACGATTCTGTAGAATTCTACAGAATATCGGTTCTGCTATGCATGCTGCTGCATGAGTATGCCATGCTGCGACGTGGGATTGAATTTACTGTTTGTGCCGCGGCGTGAATAATGTCGTGCCGTGGCATGAGAGTGATGCTGCACTAGTATTGAAACTTGAGGGCACGGCGCCGCGACGTGGATATGTTTGTACCACAGCGTGAGCTGCAAGATCTCCAAAAATGTCATTTTTGATGTTTTAGAATTTCCAAAGTGATGGATCACTTAAATATGCCTTTGAAATGTGTTAAGGCACCAATGAGGGTATTTCATGAGGAAAATTACCACATTGTAAGTGTGAGAACTTGGAAAATCCTTAGGCACCCTTGTGAGGAGGTTTTCCTTAGGATGAGGTTGGAGAACCTTTAGGCATCCAAAGTATGGGAAATGCCTTAGGATACACTTGTTAAACCCTAGACAACCATAGTAAGGTGGAGTGTCAGGGGGTAGTGTGTTAGAACACCTTACACTTTCATTGTGTGATGGAATGCCATAGGGTAATCTTGAGAACCTTGAGCATCCAAGTGTGTTGGAATGCCACAACAAAGAAGTGTTTATAATCTTGTTCAACATGAAGTTGATTCCAGTATCACTTGTGAAGTGATGGTGAGGGGTTATAGATACAAGACCATTAGTATTGAGACACAACTAGTGGTAGTTCTTAGGGAGAATAACCACTTACTTTAGGTGAAGGGTTTTGAGTACTAGAGGTATGAATAGGTTCCTTTATGTGATAGAGTTGAGCCAGGGGATCATGTATTCTAATTAGAGATTTTCACTTGGTTAAGGTGAATCTTGTGATAGGATTTGTGAAATCTTAGGCATCCTTTGAGAAGTAGAATATTGTAGGTCAATACCTAGAACCTTGAGCAACATGAGGTTGCTTTGTGAATCACTTGTGAAGTGATGAAGTGAGGCATTGGGTGTTATAAGCTAAGTACGCTTGGCTTGTTGGTTATGTTGTCATGCATAGGTTGCTTCTTTGTGTGGG
Source organism: Ormosia semicastrata (assembly GCA_029884595.1). NCBI lineage: Eukaryota > Viridiplantae > Streptophyta > Magnoliopsida > Fabales > Fabaceae > Ormosia > Ormosia semicastrata. The sequence continues at coordinate 45,344,239 of JAQQTO010000053.1, read as the reverse complement.
AAGTAGAGCTGGAGATGCATGGATGACATTTTACTCCCTTGTGAGACGAGGTTGAGGTATAGGAAGTACTAGAAACGTGACTTTGCTTCTCATGCGATAAGTGAGCTTGGTTGTGGGGTTTGCTAGTTTTCCTTAGTCACTTGATTAGGAAGGACCTAGTAATGATTGTTTATAATTGTGAAATACATTGCATATCTTATTTTCAAACCTGGTGTTTGTTTGTTTTCCTATGTATTGTGACTGTAGATGGTGTGCATAATCATATGGTCTGAGAATGAGGTGTTGGATCCGAATTCTCCTTGCATGTTTACTTGTATGGTCAAGGTTACCGGCGTATGAAGTTGGTAGCAGTATTCTTACTTTTGTTATGGAAACTAGTCCATATATCACCAGGTAATGTCAGGGCTTGGATGCCTATCCTACTCAGTATATACAAGGAATGCGGTTCCTAGTGAAAATAAGTAAATATCTTGAGTTTTCAACTTTAAAATCTATATTGGCATTATACATCCATAATACGTGGACTTTGTTGAGCATAATCCTACTTCATAACTTAAAGCATTGCATGGTTAACACTTACATGGGCATTTGTCATGACCTAATCGATTGATTTGATTACTTGCTTGCACGATGGTATCTTACGATTGTATGAACAGTTGTTTGATATCATTGATTATTTGATATTAGTGCGAGATAGGATTTTAGCTTGCCTTGTGAATGTTACATAGCGTATATATACGTTCTGATAGTATTGAGCAATGACTCATTTATTTGTCACAGGTTTAATCTTATGTTTGTTGTATGGTTTGTTCATTGTGATGAATGAACACTGATTTTGGAATGCTTATACCAAGAAATTGTGATTTCTCACCCCGATTATGTTTCCATGTAAATTCAAATATAGATAAAGGAAGCAAAAGGAGCAGAAGAACTAGCGTAATTTATTTTGTTTCTTGCAATAAATATATTGTACATTTATTTCCTGCTACCTTGAGGTTGTAAAAGTTATGTATTACAATATGCTTTCGAGAGGCTAATGATGTATATATATATATATATAGCTTTTTGTTGTCCAAGCTCTCCATATTTACTCATTGTGTATGAATGATATGATTTTAGTTAGTTATGTTAAGTTAAAAGTGACATAGCTGATACTGTGTGCCTTATATATTTGAGATATGTCAGGTCTGTAGTACTGGGATGTTACACCGCACCTTCCAATGATTGTTGGCATTTCTCAAGTTGTTAAAAGAGTCATAACCGAGAGCTTCACTATCTCTTCGAGCCTCCAGGATCTTTTTCCAAGCAACCTTATTTGCATTTCTAACTAAGAAAGATCCCTAGCTTGTTGCCAAAGAAGTAGTACAGGCTATTTAGTCTGCCATCTTTCCCTAGCTAAATAGAACTTATATAATTTGCAATTTGTGTGTGAAAAAGATCAGGTAACAGTGCTATTTTCCATGTTCTAGTAGTTGGATCAATGAGTTTTTGAATCCTTTGGAGAGTGGCATCCATAATGAGGGTAGATATTGCCTTAAAATTATTGTCCAAAGGAATTCATGAGTCATAACTCACACCAAATATTCACCTAGGCACCATCTCCAATCCCCTAGAGAATCTCATTTCTATTATTTTAAAAATGCACATTCATATATATATATATATATATAAAGAGAGAGAGAGAAATCTTTTAATTTTCTCATTAAAGGCAATTATGTTATTTACATAAATTTAAATTTTATTTCATATTACATCTTGTATGCCAAACTGTGAAACTATTTTTCATTCTACATTATATAACATTTTATTTGAATAGGATTCTCATTTTAATTTATCAATTTTCATTTTTAGTCATATTCTTATTTTTTTTATAATTCCATTATGCACAAATAAAACATTGAGTTAAATTTGTTTTGGTTAGACTTGGACGTCAAACGCTAGATAAGTAATATTCAATTGTTATGCACTCCGTTCACCTTTGGAATCCTGATTTTGATAGCAAAAAGCATCATGGCCTCTTCCAGTTCTGATTGTCATTGTCTAAAATATAATGAAAGGGCTTAGAGGCTTAGAGCTTTTAAATTAGTTTTAATTAAATTAATGGGGGTGCATGCTTGTGGGAACATGTTCCGCAAGGCAAGTAACATGAGATATAGGGTTGAAGATGAGATAAACTCGAGGACTAAGTTTTGGCAAACACTTCAATAGTTAAACTTCACAAATCACAAAGTCTCTTTAGGCACGAGTTAAAATAGAACAAATATATTATTTGATTAATAGTTAACCAAAAGTTTAACCCAGAAAAAAACTTTTCACCAAATTAAGATAGAATTTCAATAAAAAAGATGAAGTCATCCAAGAAAGGATCAAGCATGAAAACATGTCATAATAATCAGTAGAACTATCCAAAATGAGCGAAATTTTATGAGTTTGCCCATTTGACTTTTGTGGAGTGAACTTGGGCTGCCATTTTAGCAATTGATTTAAGATGTAAGTTTTTCAATTATAGTTTATAACTCTAAATTCAATTATATTTCTATTTAATTTAAATTTAAAGTTGATTAAGAATTTTAATTTTTATGTTTGGAATAAATAGAAAATTGACATAGAATTATGATTTTGAAGTAAATTAAAATCCTATTATTTGAATAATTTATCAAGAATTTATAAAATAATTAAATTTAAATTAATAAATAAAAATAATTTAAAAATAATTTAAAAAATTTATTGTTGGATTATAGCGCCATTGATAATTATTGAAATATGTCTTTGGTGGCAACAATGATCGAAATATGCATATGACAACGTACATGGAGCATGCACAGCAGTGACAATGATCAGAGGATGTTAACAATGACCATGATTGGAGGATGCCAACGGTGACATGGTTGGAGCACACCAGCATTGATAGTGGTTGGTGACGATGGTTGCTAAAGCACACAAGCAAGAATGATAATGAATAATAACATATGAAATATTATTTTAACTTTTGCCTTCAATTAGTACTTGGAATTATAATATTTAGGGTTTAAGTTAAGAATAAAAGGTAGTCTAAATTAATTATTTTTTAATTTTTATGAAATTAGATTCATAATTAGAATTTTTAATTCTAAAGCACATACCAAACAAAGATAATTAGAATTAGACGACTCAATTCCAATTCCAAAGTTCTATCCAAGCCCAATTCCATTAATCAAACAAGACCGTAAATCTAGTTTTTAGTATTTAGGAGATTGACTCGTAAGTTGACCTTATTCCACGTATGGTGGGATAGAGTGGGGATTTTGGTGGCTTATTTCACAAGCAAACTTTTTGACCCTATCCCATGTGGAGTAGGGCGAAGGAGGGGCAGATTTGGCCACTAACAATTATAGTATTCATTACAGCTGTAAAAAAAAAAAGAAAGAAGAAAGAAAGGAAAAAGATTCAAATCAAAACAAAGGTCAATTGCTAAAGCATAACAATGATACAAATTTTGAGTACTAACTTTGTAAAGTGAGAAAATTTTAGAGAACAAAAGTGTAAGTTACCTTTCTTTTGTTACAATTGATGTGCAAGCACACGATGTAAATGGTAGTTGGCTATTGATGATAATTTTGATGATAACAAACATGAAGATAATGGCAAGGTCAAGTCCAAGACCTTTCAAGACTAGCATTAGGACTTAGATCAATTGTAAAGGTAAAAGGGTTCACACTTAAGTGCCAAATATGTTTTTCAAGAACTGAAAATAGAACACATGTTTTTCAAAGTATTAAAATGAGTTCTGAATTTATAAGGAATGACTTTTAAGTGTCTAAAATGTTGTTAGAACTCCTAGTGGCATTTGGTTAAGTTTCAAAGCTATTTAAACTATTTTTCAAAGGCCCTAATCGATTAGAGGGTTTCTCTAATCGATTAGCTCAGAATGCCAAGGATTTAGCTCCATCAAGCCATAATCAATTAGAACAGGTCACCTAATCGATTAGAGCACGTGCACCTTCAGTTTTTAAAAGCCCATAATTGATTAGACCTTATGGCTAATCGATTAGGCTATTCTATAAACTCATCTTTGGTGTATCAAAATGAGGATAATCGATTAGGCACTTTCTCTAATTGATTATTCGGGTTTCCAAAATAGAAATTAACGGCTAGTTGCTTGCATGTAATGCTCCCAACAACTCTCAACAGCTCTTTAATGGCTTGAGATATAAATACAAGTCATTGGACATTAAAGGAGAGTAGGAAATCATTTTGAAACATCATGTTAAGCATTTAATATGAGCTTTACCAGCCTAGAACATTAATACTTTGCTTTGAGATTAAAAGTGTGATCAATCCATCTACCAATTGAGCTTTAACTTGTATTATTCACTCTTATGAGAGTTTATCATTCAAATATACTTTGATTTCCTGTGTATGAGGGTAAGGTATCCCTCAAGAGATAAAATGATGAGATATCCCTTGATAGAGAAAAGGGAAGGTATCCTTTGATAGAGAAGTGGGTGAGGTATCATTCAAAAGTTATAAGGGTGAGATATCCCTTATTTTTTAGGCTCAAGTACAAAGGGTGAGGCATTCCAGAGGTGTGTTGAGTGCTCTTAGTTATAAAGGTTACAAGCACCTATTGAAGGTTGAAGTTTTAGTGAAAAATCTAGGGTGATACACTTGAGAACTGATTGTAGGTCACAAGGGGTGACTGAACTATGATAAATCTTGAGTTTGCTCTTCTTTACTCTATCTCATTTACTTTTGTGCTTTGATTTCATATCCTTACTTGAATTCTCTTCATCTTGGCTGGTTTATTTATGAGTGAAATGATTAACCTCATATCTATTCACCTCAATCAATTAATAGTTTCAACAAAAATTGGTAAACAAGTGTTTTATGAAAAGTTTGTGAAAATCTTTTATAAACTCAATTCATCCCCTCTTGAGTTTGAAGCCACTTGGTAACACACGGGTATAAGAAGTAGGAAGGGGATTGGTGGCCTAGTGGAAAATCGATCCATCAACATCGTCACACCTAACTCTTAAAAATTTGAACTAGCTACTGCCAATTAAGGTACAAGCTCCTTGGCACCTTTCTATTTTCCTTGTTCCCATTTTTGACTCCATGAGGCTTTTTTTTCTTAGTGGAATAAAAGTTTAGGGGAGGGGAAAATTGTCATATTCTAAAGTTAAGGTATGTCACAAGCTTCAATTGGAGCTTATAGTGGTTCTTACAAATAACGTATCAATAAAGGATCACAAGCAGAAATCGAATTCAAGACCTTTGATGTGGAATTGGCAAGTGCACCAAATTGACAAAAGTAATAAAGAGCGAGTAAAGTATCGTTCCCATGAGAATTATGTTATCAATTACTAATTTCGCCAAATTGACACTATTCAAGCTATCAAAAAGAGAGTTGGTAAAAATAATAAAAAGAAAGAAATAACAAAAATAACAAAACCAAATTTAATTAATTGAGTTGAGTTAGAAAAAAATGATATGAAAAGGTTAAGGGTCAGATTTCACTTGAACTCTTTAAATGCAAAGTCAAATATTGATTTAATTAAGTCTTATTCCAATGATTTATAGTCAATTCCCAAAATTAATCAATATTCAATCCATTGGTATATTAATCCTCTTACACTGTTTAGAATTAACTAATCCATTGGTCTAATTCCAAATAGAAAGGCATTATCAAGAACAAGAGAATTAAAAGAAAGACCACGTAACCCACAACGTCTACTCCTAGAGATTGCAGAAATTATGGTGTTTACACAAGTTTTAGGTTCATGCAAAATTTTTCAAATCATACATAAACTCAAAAAATATTCCCAAATTGGCCAAATTTAGAAAATTATTAAGAAAATAGATAAACACATAAATCATGAAATAGAAACATTGATTAAACCCATAAAAGAATTTACATCATCCAAAAACAAGATCCATCATCACCCTAACAAAAAAGGGTTTAGTTACACATGAAAAAAGAAGAATACAAAGGGAAGAATATGACAAACTCTATTGTAGAAAAGTGAAAAAGGTTGAAGAAAATTCCTAATCTTCAAGCCTAATTGCGCCTACACCACATTAGGGTCTGAGCCACTTAACGGCTGCTGCGTTTTGTCTAAGTGTGTAAGAGTGTGTTAAAAAGAGAGCCCATTTTGCTAAACTCATTTTTTCCCTTTTATAGAAAAGCTGATAACTTTTCGTATCTGACTTGCACGATTTTTCTCACCCTCTAGATGACATAATTTGCCCTCGATCTCAACAGAGAAGTTGTAGGATTTTTTGTTAGCTTTCCACTACTGCAAACGATGCATCAATCTAATCTCTGTAACCCAAGATATGACTCAATTAATGAGTGATAGTTAGGATAGTGTGAGAATCCAAATTTTGCTCCAAATCAAATCTCTGTGAGAATTCTTATCCAATCTTCAATCTAATCCTTGTTTAAGATTTTGCATCCAATTAAAACTCTAATTAGCATCTAAGAATATGATAAAAAAATTTAAATATTTATCTTCAGGAATTTCTTATTTTTATACAAAATATGATGATTTATCCTGAAAACTTATTTTTTTTATTTCTTACTTCTTTAAGTATCCAATCTCTTTCCATGTGTATTTACCTATCTAAAACACATAATAAAAATACAATTAAAATAATAAAAACATAATAAATTTTAAGAACAAAACTAAATCAAAAAGATTAAAAGATGATAAAAACTCAACATTTTGAACCGTAAAAATATGAATTTTTGTAGGGTCATCACTCCCAAACTTAAGCTTTTGCTTGTCCTCAAGTAAAAAAGAAAAACAAAGACAAAAAAGACTAAACAAATAACAACCCAAAACACACAATCAAAACATGACAACACCAGGTATTAAAAATCATTTATATCCTCAGAAATCGCTTCACAATCTAATTTTAAAATATCACTCATGAAAAATTCAATTATCACATCGTCTCTCACATGCAACTCTCATGCACAAATGAATTTTCAAAAACATGAATGAAAGACCCAATCTCCTTATAAAGTACAAACCCAGATAAGTTTATAAAACTGCAAGTGCACATCAAACCCACATTCATAGGATTATTTTTCATCTCCCTCTCCACTAATGTAAACAACACACAACCAAGGATCAAAAAGAACTTTACAAAGCTTGTAATGTAAGGTCAATGGTGAGAGTTAAGAAAGAAAGGGTAGGATAACGAAAACAAAAGTTGAGATACAAAAATCATGCAAATTTCAAAATTCAAGCCACAAAATGTAGGAAAAGTGTAAAACGGAGCATAAGAATCAACACTTTATTTCTTTATTTTTTTCTTTTTTAATTTTTTTTCTTCTTTCTTTCTTTTTTTTATAACCTCCACCCCAAAACTTATTTCTTTGCAATACTTTAGGTAGACTTTCTCTTTTTTTCTGATTTTTTTCATAGCTCCTGAAATACTTCATGTACAAAAATAACGAAGGCTTGAATAATAAAATAATACAGGATATGCACTCAACAAAGGTTATGTAAGAGATGAATTTTTTATTTATTTATTACTATGGGTATGGGAAAAGAAAAATGTGGGTAAAGAAAAGAAGTAAAGGCCAAACAATAACAAGGCTGTAAAAGGAACCTAAGGATAAACTGTGTTCACAAGTTAGCTTGAAAGGCTCAAACGGTTTAAAGAATGCCTTTATCATTTCCTTAATCATGTACTGCCTAGGATTTCGCCTTAAGAGAGAATTAAATAACTTCAAGATACAAATCATCCACACACATACATTCCTATAAACTTTCTCTAAGCTTGACATGCAATTAAATTCCAAAGTCTATCAAACATAAAGATGGGAAAAACATCCATACACAATTGAAACATTAGAGATAAATATAACTTATAGATTCTCATGTGATATCCCAAGAAATCAGATCAATCCACAATTCAAACAATCATTGGATATTCAATTCAACACCCCGGCATGCACAGTTTCAACACAATGACTCAAAACACAAAATGGGTGATGATGGTAAAATAAAATCAATAAAAACAAATAACTAAATGAAATAAATGCAAGAAATGAAAAGAAAAACTCTTTTTGGCGGCTGACAACTATATACATCCCCCTACAAAGGTTCCGAACTCGAGGAGGCACTTAAGCCGACTCAACATTAGCAAACTTCAAAACAAAAATAGAAAAATGTTAGTCAATAAATAAGAAATAATAAAATAATAGCAAAAACAAATAACTAACCGAAACCGAAAGGGTAAAAGAGTAAAAAAAGAAAGAAAATAAGAAAAATAAAGCCTAGAGTAGTATTCTTCCTAGATACTAATGATATTGATAAAAGCCTAATTCCCTGGCAACGACGCCAAAAATTTCTTGTGATATTGGCAAGTGCACCAAATCGAAAAAAATAATAAAGAGTGAATAAAGTATCATTCCCACGATGATTATGTTATCAATAACTTATTTCGCCAAATTGACACTATTCAAGCTATCAAAAACAGAATTGGTAGAAACAATAAAAAGAAAGAAATAACAAAAATAACAAAAGCCAAATTTAATTAATTGAGTTGAGTTGGAAAACAATGATATGAAAAAGGTTAGGGGTCAGATTTCACTTGAACTTTTTAAATGCAAAGTCAAATATTAGTTTAATCAAGTCCTATTCCAATGATTCATGGTCAATTCTCAAAATTAATCAATATCCAATCCCTTAGTATATTAATCCTCTTACACTGTTTAGAATTAACTAATCTCTTAATCTAATATCAAATAGAAAGATATTATCAAGAACAAGAGAATTAAAAGAAAGACCATATAACTCACAACGTCTATTCCTAGCAATTGCAGAAATTATGGTGTTTATCACAAGTTCTAGGTTCATGCAAAATTTCTCAAATCATACATAAACTCAAAAATCATTCCAAAATTGGCCAAATTTAGAAAAACATTAAGAAAAGAAATAAACATATAAATCATAAAATAGAAATATTTATTAAACCCATAAAAGAATTTACATCATCCAAGAACAAAATCCATCATCACCCTAACGAAAAAGGGTTTAGTTACACATGAAAAAAAAGAACACAAAAGGAAGAATATGACGAACTCTATTGTAGAAAGGTAGAAAGGTTGAAGAAAATTCCTAATCTTCAAGCCTAATTACGCTCACACCACATTAGGGTCTGTGCCTCTTGACGGCTATTGCATTCTGTCCAAGTGTGTAAGAGTGTGTTAAAAAGAGAGCCCCTTTTGCTAAACTCCTTTTTTTCCTTTTATAGAAAAGCTGATAACTTTTCATATCTGACTTGCATGATTTTTCTCACCCTACAAATGGCCTAATTTGCCCTTAATCTTAACAAAGAGTTGTAGAATTTTCTGTTAGCTTTCCAATGCTGCAAACGATGCTTCAATCTGATCTCTATAGCCCAAGATATGACTCAATTAATGAGGGATAGTTAGGATAGTGTGGGAATCGAAATTTTGTTCCAAATCAAATCTCTGTGAGAATCCTTATCCAATATCGAATCTAATCCTTGTTTAAAACTCTAATTAACATCTAAGAATAGGATAAAAATTCTTTAAATATTTATTTCTTATTTTTGCACAAAATATGATGATTTATCCTGAAAACTTATTTTTTTTATTTCTTGCTTCTTTAAGCATCCAATCTCTTTCCATGTGTATTTACCTATCAAAAACACATAAATATCCATAATAAAAACACAATTAAAATAATAAAAATATAATAAAATTTAAGAACAAAACTAAATCAAAAAGATTAAAAAATGATGAAAACCCAAGATTTTGAGCTATAAAAATATGAATTTTTGTAAGTTCATTAATCTTGACCCTATGAGACTTAATCTCAATTAACATAAAAGCTAGTTCCAAGATACTCTTACATTGTACCCTTTGTTTGGTTTAGAGGATGGAAAAGAATGAATTATAGAAAATTTTAAAATTCAAAATTAAGAGAAAAATTTAAATTTTTTGTCTCTAAAATTGTATTTCATCCTTTCTCTTCATTTAAACAATAGAAATTTTCAATTTTTTAAAGTTTTATTTTCTCCTTATTTTCTTTCTCTCAATCCAAATACAAGGTATTTTTTTTTTTTGTTATTGATACCTTAGACAAAAGAAAAAGTAAGAAGGCCAGAGAGGGGTAAATTCTCTTTCTAAACTGATAGAATTATAAAGTTTATAAAAATAAATAAGGAATGATTTGAAGGTGATATAATAAGTTCTTATTTCATTCTTGTTATTTTTAAAAAATTTGAAATAAAATGAACATTTAATCAAAGTGTAATTATTGAGTGGGCTTCTTAGTTGCAACAATGCATGATAGTTAGTCCTATAGCAATGCCTATAAGGATACTTGGTGAAAGACAAAATGAAAAATTTCTCTTCTCCTCCCTTTTCTTTCAAATTCCTCCATCTAAATAAACAGAATATGACAAAATCACAAGGATTACTCTGGTATCCGAGGTAGAGCCACGTACACTTGAATGTGGACAATGCCCCCTTCAACTTTTCTATTTCTTGATTTTATTTTGTGATATAATACATGATTTTACTATTGTTGCCACTTGCTAGAGAGTATGTTGAACTTTGCCTTCCACGCTTCATAGTCAAATCTCAAATGCCAACTTGAGTTATTTATTAAGTGTAGAGCTCTTGTTTGTTATACCAAGACAAGGCAAGGCCTTAAGTTAAGATACATAACAAAAAAGTTAGGGGTTAAATAAAATAACTTTAAAATTTTTAAAACCCAATATCTCATCTTTATCTTTATTAAAATAAAAATATTGAACAAAATAAAAAAAATACATGATACGAAAAGTAAAAAAACTACAATACACAAGCTTTGCAACATTAGGTTAATCTAATTCTCATGAAATCAATTTTCGTGATCATATGTAGAATTGATTTATAATAACAATGAATAAAGAGTAATTTAGAAGATTTACTAATAGATATTGAGGCTATGATCCTAAGAATTGAAATAAGATAAGAAGAGAGCATAATTTAAAAAAATAAAAAACTCAATATAAATATATTGTCTCATGTATTTTAATAAGTTTGGAAACCCGATATAATGTTTTTTCATCTTTAAATGCGTAAATGATCATTGGTCCTAGCTCCACCATTGCCATTAAGTAGTGGTGAGTATATGAGTAACTTCGTGAGTCATGGGCTAAACTCAAGTGGGTTAAAGCAAGTTGGTCCATTTTATGTAAGGACTTAAAATTTTGGTAATTTGGGCTCAATTAGTTCATAGATTAGTTAAGCCTTTACACTTTTTATTTCTTCCAATTTTTAATAATTTAGGCCTTGGTCCTTTTCTTTCACTAAGAAAAGAAAAAGCCTTCAACAAGCCTCTAAATTGGGCTTGGACAAATTGAGTATAGGAGTTTCTTGCCTTAGATAAGGGTCCAATGAAAAAATGGCAAATTGAGCTTTCAAACTTCAATTTTGTTTTATATTTTAAATTAAGAGGCTTAGAGGGTTTTTTTTTTCTTAGACTTAGTGGATCCATGAAACCTTATAGATTTCAATCAGTAATTGACTCACTCACCTAGGAACACACACATAAATGCACATACACTACACTGGAGGAGGGGAAGGCCACTTTGAACTTCGTTCATTTTACTCCTCCAAAAGAGTGAAGGTGGGACTTGATTTTAGGTTCTTGTAATCACCTATAAAGAACTTTACCAGTTGACTTAGCTAACACGTTCAAGAGACCTAGAGGTAAAATGGAACAAATTGTGTAGTCCTACATTTAAATGGATTTACAATATGAGTGGTTTTAACTTACACAAATTGCAAGTTAAACGGACTAACTTGTAAGCCACAACCCATTTATCCAGTTCTAACTACTACCCAATCTTTTTTACATGTGCTGTTATCTAAGAATTTACTTGTTGAATATTTATTAGTTATTAATTATATTTAATATTTTTTTAAACATTTAATGAAAATTCAAACATTTATGAGGATAACAACTCTTAAAAACTACTCTGATTATTGTAGGGAGTACCCTAATCACATACCAGATTGTTGAATCTCACGTGAGAACGAACTACGTGGCAGATCCCCAATCTCGCACCTTGTTCGACTCTGACAAGCTCAGACCTAGCTCCTTAAGCTCGAAACTTCAAATCCTTCATTTTTCCCAATGAATTGGTGCTAGTCTTGAAACTTCAGATTAGGTTCAATGTGTCTTTGCCCTTTCGATCGAGGTGTTGCTCGTATTTTTGCCCTGCAGTTTGAATTCGTTGGAGACCCAAGCACCACCTTGCTCCTGCAATTTGCCCCTGGATTCTTCAGTTTGTTGTTTGTTTCTGAACAATCTTGACAAGGGTGCCAAGTTATAGGAATCTAATGCACATACCAAGTGTTCGACAAAATACCTCTAAGAATTGGAAGAAATGAACACCACTTAGTTTGTCACCAAAACTATGCATTAGCTGCATCTGTTATCCAAGATAAAAGGGGAAACTAGCTATGCGGTGCTAAACAAGCAACCTTCTGATGAAGTCCATGGAAGCAAATTTTATAAATCTGCACATTCTAATCCTTCTTTTACTTCTTAATCATGTTTTAATATTAAAATGTTACTTGCAAGTTAACTCTACAGTTGCTATATCACTCTGTACTTTCCTATAGTTCTTGAATCTCTTTGGATTATGAAGGAAACTTGTCCCTGACTCTTTGTGAAGTTGTCTTGGTTGTTTATTTTATAGATTAATTTAATTTATTTAATTGATGCTTGAAGATGACTTGATAGCATGCTCTTCATAGTAAAGCACTCCTTATAACTAAAGATACTAAGCTTATTAACTCGCCAACTTACACATAATGCTTGAACCACTAGATTCCTTTAAATTGTGCTGTTAGAAAATTCAGTTGTTTGGTCTTCGAGTCTGTTTTCTTCTAGTTTGTTCTATTATATACTACTTTGATTTTCATCATGTGTATATAGTTGCGTTTTTCTTAAATTTTATCCCCTTGTTATTTATTGTGATAATATCCTATAATCATTTTATGCTATATCCATTATTAGTATTTGGTGCACTCCAAGAAAGTTGACATCCAATGACATAATATAAAATTTACTAGATTTCATAATTGCATAGATTGAACCATATCCATGAATTCATTTTATTTTGTATAATTTTGACTAATTTGAAAATTTTGAGTCTTTCTATTTTCAATTATTCCTAGTCATAATAATCAAGAATTATAACTCATAAACATAGTGCCTAGTGGTGATACAAGGTGTAAGAGTAATTAGCATTTACTTTAAGGTCATGGCCCATAAGATTGTGACTCTGCTATATATTATTAGCTCAGTCAGTTCAAGCAAAGATAAGCTATGAAACTTGTTTGTTTAATCAATCGTGAATGAAATCCTGTTTACTCCATAACTGTGTGATAAACTAGGAACATTTTTTAGAGTTACTTGAGATGTTTATGCAACATGTCACCCCTTACATGCATTAGGTAGAACTTGGAATAATGAGACTAGCATATTTATACTTGTATTGCATAGTTCCCTGAACTACTATGAATGTTTGTCTTGCTTTGGACTGATTAATCTTAGGCAATGATGTATATGACAAAAGTTCCTAAATTAGGAGAAAACATGAGACAAAATGGTAGATTTGTGAGATCAATAGTCTATAATTATATGAGTATGGAAGTTGAGGATATTGAGGTAGCTGATACTTTCACTAATTTGGTCTTTAACTTTATTTTAATGCAGTAATGTTGCAGGGAATACAAGATAATGAGGATGTTAACAGGGTAGAGTTGAATACAAGTGGAGGTGTTCAGACTGATACTACAAGGACAACCCAACATACTAGGGTAAATTACTAATTTTGTGTCTTGTTTTTATTATTATATGGTGTTGTAACTTGAGCTTTTTTTTTTTTACTTATTTTGACTGATATTGTTGGAAGTGTTTAGACTAATATTGTTTTTAGCTTATTTTGTGTTATATTGCTAAATCTGATATTGTTTGGTTGTCTAAGTGGAGGTGTTTAGACTAATATTGTTTGGTTGTCTAACTTGAGCTTCTTTTGTAGATTGAAAAAGGTAGAGGAAGCGGTAATGCACAATTTGATGCAATCCAAGAAACCGCTATTGCAAATGAGAATGTAGTGGGTGAAGACATAAATAGATCAGCTAGGGTAAGAAATCTAGATCAGCTAGGTTTTTACTTATTTTGAATTGGTTGTCTAACTTGAGCTTCTTTTGTAAATTGTTGGAAATCAAGAGACTGTTGGAAAGAGTACTACGCCATCTGGAGACAATGTAGCCAATGGAGGAAGGGGTAGAAGAAGGGGCAGAGGAAGGGGTACTGCACCAAGCCCTACAACTCAATCTGCTTCAAGTCAAGATATGGGTGGAAAAACAATGGAGGTTGTAACTATTCATCTAGATGCTACTAGTTCTGCTCCTGTTGCAAGTCAGAATGCAGGGACTACTGCAACCAATAATGGAGGAGACACAAATGGACTCATCCAAATCAATCTTGGTACAAGTTTTCCAAAACCAACTGCTGCAACAACACCGTTAGTCCCTGCAATTCAACTAAGTCAAAACTAAGTGCTTGCTCCACCAGCTACCAATGTAGCCACCATGCAAACCAATATACCAACAATGCAGAAGGAATCAAGACAAATGGTGCACTAGTTAGGGGCAGTAGAAGATTGGGTAAGAGAATTATGATCGCTGGTGGAGTGCACCATGCATATTGAGTTATAATCTGTATATGACACTTTTTTGTGATTAGGACAAGTTATAGTTTTTTGAAGTTATCATATGTTTTTTGTGATTAAGATTGATAGTATTTTGGTTTATAATTATGTATGAAAATTAGATCAACAATGTATGTAAAAGCATACATGTATTTATTTTGGTTTGTAATTACAATAGGTATATTGTAAAGTACTGTAATGTAATGAACTATTTCATCAGGATGCAATGAAAGACAGTGAAGGTTTTGGTACTATTTGATCAGCAATTTAATGAACTATTTTCTAGCCATTTACTTGATTCAAAGTTAGAGTAATGTCAATTTATTTAGTTGATTAATACTAGTTCAGTTAGTTCACAATGCATTATCTATTGCTTCATCAATTTCTGTCCTAAACAATAACAAATTGGTATTTAATTTCAAAGTAATAATCTCAATACTATTTGATCACAATACTCATGTCATTATCAAAAACTCCTCATTTCATTCCTTTCAATATCAATTACATTAAAGTTCACCAAAACTCCTAATTTCATTCAACTAGAGACTCTCATACATCAACCTTTCAAACCCCCAAAACAAACACACTACAAATGACACAAAAATCACACCCAACAACATTGTCCCTTTGTTCCTCTTAGAAGCAAGCTTCATATCTAGTTTAGCCACCCTTCTTCTCATCTCTTCAACTATAGCCTCATAATTATGGGAACACTCACAAATAGCTTCCTGATTGTCCATCACCTCATCAGCCCATTCAAACCATCCACATGAGCTTTCTTTTTGCAAAAAAAAAAAAAGAAACAAAATATAAGTGGAGAGTTAGATATCTAGAAATCAAAAACCTAAAAATCTCATCACCACTTAAAAGAGATGAGATAAGGGCAGAGACTAATTTCATCGGTCTTGAATTTTACAGGGACCAAAACCATATCAAAACATTTTATAGGAACCAAAACCAAAACTCACAATATTTATAGGGACTAACAACATATTTAAGCAAACTCAAATCTGCTTGTATCAGAGAATGATTTGTGTTTATTCTCCAATTTGGGCATGTTTAATATTCTCTCCCAAGATTCTTCACACTCTTTGAGGTGAGATACAACATTCCATATCCATAGCCATAAAGTCTCCTTCGTGATGACATTGTAGGGGTACCCCAAGTTGATGATGAAGATCACGAAACCTTAGCCATGGAAATGTCTCTGCAAGTCAGGGGTGAGAAACCAAAAATGACAATAAATTAGTCACAAATGAGGAAACAAATGTGGGGAAAGAAGAAAACGAGCTGAAGGAGAAAGAATCAAGATTGGAATTGCAGGTACAAGTGAGGGAGGGGGGAGAATAGTAATGTCTCTGCAAGTTAGGATTTGTTGCACATTAGGGAAGAAAAGGAGAGGAAGAAGAAGGTGACGTGGGACCCAGGTGGGGCATAAATGAAATGAGATTAAGACATATGACAAGACTAAGGTGGAGCGTCGTTTGCTACTTCACCACTTAACAGAGATGAGATAATGATAGAGACTAATTTTACTTGTTGTGAATTTTAAAGAGACCAAAACCAAATCAAAAATTTTATATGGACCAAAACTAAAAATGACTATATTTAGATGGACTAAAAAGATATTTAAACCTAAAAAAATAGTTCTAAAGCACTACTCTAAGGTGTATTCTTCCTCTAATCCACAAAATGTTGATGCATGTGTGGTTGGGTTGCCAAAGCTAGTATCTAAGGAGATGAATATAGATTTTCTTAGACCTATCTTTGATGCGAAAATTAAAGGGGCTGTAGATAGTCTGGGTAGCTTGAAAGCTACGAGACTAGATCGATTGAATGGTTTATTCTACAAGAACCACTGGGACACCATCAAAGATACTATAACTGCTGCTGTCAAGCAATTCTTTCAGGATGGTATTCTTCCATAGGAGATAAATGAAATGTAGGTATCCCTATTCTCAGAAATTACTCATCCAGAATCCATTGGCCAATACTGACCAATTACCTGCTGCAATTTCTTGTATAAAGTGATCACTAAAGTCATGGTAAATAGGCTAAGAGGCTTTCATGGGGGATGTTATTTCACAAAATTAGAGTGCTTTGTGAGAGAGAGGCAGATCCAAGATAACATAATTATAGCTCATGAGGTGTTTCATCCTCTAAACAGGAGGGACAAGGGGGGAAAGGAAAACCTAGCCATAAAATTGGACATGAGTAAAGCCTATGATTGATTGGAGTGGACCTTCGTGGAGAAGACCCTCCTAGTCTATGGTTTTAATTCCCAATGGGTAAAGCTGGCGATGGTGTGTTTTAAGGGAGCCACATATAGATTATGTATTAATGGCAGTCTAACCAAGGGCCTAACTCTGGAAAGAGGCGTCAGACAGGGAAACCCTCTCTCCCCCTACTTGTTCATTTTGTGTGCTGATGTTCTGTCCCATATACTTAACAAGGCCAGGGAAGAGGGACTTACATCAGGGATAAAGATATCACCAGCATCTCTTGCCCTAACTCACTTATTTTCTGCGGATGACTCAATCTTTTTCTTGAAGGCAAAGGAACAGGAGGTGTACCAATTAATTAATATCCTAAATACTTTTTCTCTAGCATCTGGCCAACCCATCAACATCGATAAATCAGGAGTCATTTTTGGAAGATATATTCCACAAACTCTTAAGACAAAAGATTTCAGAGATGTTATCTATTCAAGCTTGGGACTCATCGGGGAAATACCTTAGGCTATCGGCGGATTGGGGAAGATCAAAGGAAAAGCCCTTTCTTGGATAAAAGAGAGGGTGCTAACTAAAGTGGAAGGGTGGAAGCAAAAACTGTTGAACCAAGCTGAGAAAGAAGTCCTCATTAAGGCAGTTATTTAGGGTATCCCGCTATATGCAATGTTTATCATCATGTTCCCAAAGGGTTTCAGCAACACCCTAAACTCTATGATAGCCAAATTTTGGTGGCAGAGACAGGGGAAAGACCGGGGTATCCATTGGAAGAAATGGATTGACTTAACAAGCAATAAAGGAGAGGGAGGTATGGGATTTATCGAAATATAGCACTACTAGCAAAGCAGGCTTGGAGAGCTTTACAGAGTCCTAATGCCTTATGGGTGCAGTTCTTAAAAGGAATTTATTTCCCACACAAAGACTTTATGCAGGTTAGCAAAACGACGAAATTCCTCATGGGTTTGGAAGAGCATATTAGTGGGGACTGGGGACGGATATGCTGAAAAAAGAGGGCAGGTGGATAGTTGGGGATGGTGAGTCGATCAACCTGTGGGAAGATAGATGGCTTGTATCAGGAGAAGCTATGGGCAACCCGGGAAGGAGTGAGGATAAAAAAGTATCCTGTTTAAACAAATGCTGGGATCTCTCTAAATTAGACAGGTTCTGCCCCCTGGGATGGCTCTTAGCACAGTTCAGACTCCTATTAGAAGAACCCCATGTTTAGATGTACTTGTTTGGCCCCATACAAAATCAGGTGAATACTCTATTAAGATACGTTACCATGTGTTTAAGCAAACCCAACAGCCCCTTCAGACCATCTCATCTTCCTCTGTTCCAATTCTGGGGAAGTATGGAAAGTTATCTGGCAACTCAATGTTCCACAGAAACTGAAATTGTTTCTGTGGAAAGCCTGCCACAACTTATTACCAGTTAATGGCAATCTTGTTAAAAAAAGAGTTACCTTTGATCCTATGTGCCCTATTTGTCAATCCTAGGTGGAAACTGTGGAACACTCCGAACTTCTATGTCCCTGGACCAGAGCTATGTGGTTTGGCTCCATTGTCCAGTGTACAGCAACACCGCCAAATGTGTACAGACTACATCTGTGGCTTCATGAGCGGTATCATTTGTTCAAGGTTAACACTAATCAAGGAATGGAAGGTTTTGGACTGATAGCTCAATTAATGTGGGCTATTTGGAAAACAAGGAATGATTTTTAGTTCAACCACAGAAATCCATGCCTTATAGTTACTATCTAGACAACACAGAGCCTTTGGCAGGAGTACAATGAAAAAGTAGCAAGGAAAAAAGCCCAGGACAATCAATGTAGCAGACAAAGATCGACCCCCAAGGCGAGCTTTATCAAGTGTAACACTGATGCTGCTTTCGCCAAATCCGTGCAAAAAGGTGCAATAATTGTGGTGTGCGCAGGGACGACACTGGAAGGGCAGTAGCAAGATGCTCACAGAGGATCCAAACCTTGTCTAGCCTGGTGGCTGAAGCTTACGCGCTAAGGGAAGCCGTTTTATTGGCAGATAACATGGGACGGTTGTAGTTTGATCGAATCGGAATGTTAGGAGCTGATCGAGGCTTGAGGGCTTTTGTGCTTTTATCTGATACTGTTTGGGCTGGGCTGGGCCTGTTTGTTTCCTGGTGTTATGAATGAAAGTCTAGCCTTTTAGGCTAGAAACTTCATACCAAAAAAAAAAAGGAGTGTGATTCTGTTTTGCTTCAAAACTCACCCGGATTCACTTTTCGGGCATTCCCATAGTACGTGCTTCCGATAAACGCCGTCAGTGTTGTGTCGTCGAATGTCCAAAACCACAATGGTTTCCCCCAAACCCCACAATCACCGTTCGTTTTCATCGCTCTGTTCTTCCACCGACGCCCTCATTGGCGACAAAGCAATCTTATACCTCAAACGACATCCTCAAAACCTCGCATCACTATCTCCCCACTTCACTCCCGAAGCCGACGCCCTCATTGGCGACAAAGCAATCTTATACCTCAAACGACATCCTCAAAACCTCGCATTACTATCTCCCCACTTCACTCCCGAAGCAGCCTCGTACGTCCTTCTCAAGTCCCAATTCGACCAACCCACCACCCTCAAGTTCCTCAACTGGGCCCAAACCCACCATTTCCTCACCCTCCAATGCAAGTGCCTCGCCCTCCACATCCTCACCCGCTTCAAGCTCTTCAAGTTCGCCCAAACCCTCGCCGAGGACGTCGCCCTTAACAACGCCTTCCACGACCACACCGGAGCCATTGTCTTTCGACACCTCAAGGACTCCTACCATTCTTGCTATTCGAGCTCCGCGGTCTTCGATTTAGTGGTAAACTCTTACTCTCGCCTCAATTTTATTGATAAGGCCATGAACATTGTTAATTTAGCGAAAGATCACAGGTTTATGCCTAGTGTGTTGTCGTATAACGTGGTTCTGGATGCGATTTTGAGGTTTAAAAGGTCTATTAAGGATGCCGAGTGTGTTTTTGAGGAGATGATTCAAAACGGGGTGACGCCGAATGTTTATACTTATAATGTTATGATTCGTGGCTTTGTTGTGGAAGGGAATTTGGAAATGGGGTTGTGTTATGCGTGAAATGGAGAGGAACGGGTGTTTGCCGAATGTGGTTACGTATAATACATTGATCGATGTGTATTGCAAGGTGAAGAGGGTAAGGGAAGCATTTGAGTTGTTGAGGGCGATGGTGGCAAAGGGCGTGGAGGCAAATTTGATTTCGTATAATTCAGTTATAAACGGATTGTGTCGTGAAGGGAGGATGAGTGAGACGTGGGAGGTGCTCGAGGAGATGAATAGGAAAGGTTTGGCTCCTGATGAGGTGACTTATAATACGCTTGTCAATGGGTATTGTAAAGAAGGGAATTTTCACCAGGCGCTTGTTCTTCATGCGGAGATGGCGAGGAAGGGATTATCTCCGAATGTTGTTACTTATACCACGTTAATCAATAGTATGTGTAAGGCTAAGAATCTATGTCGTGCAATGGAGTTTTTGGATCAGATGCTTGTTAGAGGACTCCACCCTAATGCGAGAACTTATATAACTATAATTGATGGGTTCTGCCAGCAAGGGTTACTGAATGAAGCTTATAAGGTTTCGAGTAAAATGATTGTTAGTGGATTCGTACCCTCAATTATAACTTACAATGCACTTGTCCATGGATATTGCTTTTTGGGGAGGATAGAAGAAGCCATAGGAATTTTAAGGGATATGGTTGAGAGGGGGTTGTCCCCTGATATTGTCAGTTATAGTACTATTATATCTGGATTTTGCCGAAGTCAAGAGTTGGAAAAAGCATTCCAAATGAAGATGGAGATGGTTGAAAAGGGGATCTTGCCTGATGCTGTTACATATTCATCACTTATACAAGGTCTCTGTCAGCAGCGAAAACTGGTGGAAGCTTTGGATCTCTTCCAAGAGATGTTGCACAGGGGTCTCCCACCTGATGAGCTTACTTATACTAGTTTGATAAATGCTTATTGTGTAGAAGGTGAATTAAGTAAGGCTCTTCATTTGCATGACGAAATGATACAGAAGGGATTTCTTCCTGATGACGTTACCTATAATGTACTTATTAATGGACTTAATAAAAAAGCTAGGACAAGAGAAGCAAAGAAGCTTCTTCTGAAATTGTTTTATGATGAGTCTATACCAAATGATGTGACATACAATACTCTGATAGAAGAATGCAGTAATAATGAATTTAAGAGTGCGGTAGCTCTTGTCAAAGGATTCTGCATGAAGGGTTTAATGAATGAAGCAGATCGAGTTTTTAAGACAATGCTTCAGAGGAATTATAAGCCTAATGGAGCAGTTTATAATTTAATAATACATGGACATTGTAGATGTGGAAATGTTCATAAGGCATATAATCTGTACAAGAAGATGGTGCAATGTGGTTTTGTTTCTCATACTGTGACTGTAATTGCTCTCATTAAAGCTCTATCCGGAGAGGGGATGAATCATGAGTTGAGTCAGGTAATGCAAAACATATTGAGGAGCTGTAGGCTCAGTGATGCTGAGCTAGCTAAAGTACTTATTGAAATTTAATTTGCAGAAGGTAACATGGATGCTGTTTTAAACACGCTTACTGAAATGGCCAAGGATGGCCTGCTACCCCATGGTGGGAAGTATTCATATGCTCCAGCAAGTGCCTAACATCTTTTGTTTTATGTGTTGAACCATGTTACTTTGAAATTTGAACTGACCCTTCTTGCTAACATCTAGCATGATTAGGCTTGGAGACTTACAGTGTGAAAATGACTTTCTCCCTTGTTCGGAAAGTAATTTATCATTTCTTTTTCTGGAGCTCCACAATTATCAAAGACCACCTTCTTGAACAGGTAAATCATCTCCCATATCTACCTCCTTTATGAATTCCTAACACCAAATTTACTGGTGACGTATTTCTTGTCAATGAGGTCTATTTTTTTTTTTTTAAATTTTATAATGTACTTTCCATTCTTGCCTTAATTTCATCACAATAACCATAAGGATGCAATGGAAGAGTCATTTCCTTCCTAATTACACCAAATATGTCAAAAGGAATGATGAATTGATGATGCCATTTCATTCCCATTCCTTCCAATGTCATTCCAACAAACCAAAAGCGACCTTATTTTTTTGGATTGTTTTAAATTATCGAGTATGAAGTATCTTGCTTTCAATCATAAAAAGACATTGTTTTCTTTGTGTTTTTCATAGTGTGTGTTTTAAATCACTTCCTCTTATAAGTGCTAATTTACTTTCAAGTTTTGGGAATTATGTTTTATGAATTTTGATATTTTGAGTGAGTGCTGCTTAAGTCAAGAACGTATTCTCTGGAGATGATCAACCTCCATTTATTATAGCACTTGAATTATAAAATTTGAATCTTGCTATCCTTGCAAAGATACAGGAATCAGATGCTTCCAATTGTTTGTCTTTCGATTTTTATTGTGGTTCATAACCTACAGGAGGTAGGGTAAGACGTTTGCAGAGGGCAATGGGCATTATGGTTATACTGTATACTTGCTTTGCTAGGTTCAAGGACATACTTGGGTCAGCAAATTGTGGTAAAGGTCATCCCGAAAAGCTAAGGTCAATGCTTCCCTTCTTTTTATCTTTTCCATTATTCCTTTTATATCTTACATGCATGCATTAATGCGTGCACACACACATACCTTGGAGTTAGTACCCCCAATTCATATTCTGTTGGCCATAAGTTCAACTGAATTTTTTATCATAACAGTTTACCTAATGCCTAAGAAACATCAGATGCTTTGGCTTTATTTTTTATTTTTTATTTTATTTTGTTCTGTTTCTGCTGAACAAATTTTGCTGTTTATAAGGTATGAGTGAAGGATATTAGGGACTCCTATTTTAGAGAGTGAGATGGATTCAACTCAATTGTTTTATTAATATGACAAATGTTCTTGATTTTCTTCCCAGGTTTTTAATTTTAAAACATGGATGTTAAACTCTTGCATTATTGCCTAGTTTGATTTCTTATTGACGCAAAAAAAAATGCAGAATAGTGTTTTATTGTATTCTTCATTGCTCCTTTATTTCTTGGACATATTAAAATTTCTTCATAGCAGATGGAAATTCATGTATCAACTACCAACTATGTCCAATAATGTTAATGATGAAAACAAAGCTGAATGGGAAAGTTAGACTGGAAACCTCCAATAGCATTTAAAAGTTCAAAACTGTTAAGGTCCCACATCAATTAAGTATATGAGCAAAGTACCAGTTATAATAACTTGAGCAACCCTCCCCCCATTAGTTAGCTTTTGGGCTGGAGTTAGGCTCAGTTATCTGATATGCTATCAGAGCCTATCCTAGTTGAGCCACCCGCAGATGTTCAATCCTACAAACTTCACGCTCTAGATGTCTAGTCCTAGGCATGAAGGGGTGTGTTAAGGTCTCACATTGATTAAGTATATGGGCAAAGTACCACTTATAATAACTTGGGCAACCCTCCCCCTCATGAGCTAGCTTATGGGGTGGAGTTTGGCCTAGTTATTTTAATAAAAACTGTCAAGCATAATATTGTTTTTACCTATAAAATTATGGTTAACTTGGACTTATCCATTCCACTTTTGGAACATATTGTGCCATTTTATTTTACTTACATCTAATTACCTTTTTAAACACTATTTAAATTAGAGGTGGGATGATAATGAGATTGAAATTATGCTTTCATTTTCACCCTTTTTGTTGCCAGATAACACAGCAATTGCAATTGCAATTGAAGATGAAATATGGGTGGTTAAAATATTGCAAGCTTTGACTGGACACAACAATCTGGTACAATTCTATGGTGCATTTGAAGACCAAGATAATGTCTACATTGTGATGGAGTAAGGTTGGTATATTTGCTGCCCTTTCAGATTATATCATACATAGTAGTAGTGGCATGGCCATTCTAGTGAAGTTTCATTTTATTGAAAATTTTGATAGGACTACTAAAAATCTCCCTTGAAATATACTATTTAATAGAATCCTATCTATTCTTAATTTCTGATATAATAAGCTTTAAAATTTATGTGGATTCTAATTTGAATTTATTCTATGTGCATTGCTTATGAGAGTGTATTACTAACTTTTTAGATATTAATCTATGTGCATTGCTCATGAGCTAGCTTATGGGGTGGAGTTTGGCCCAGTTATTTTAATAAAAACTGTCAAGCATAATATTTTTTTTACCTATAAAATTATGGTTAACTTGGACTTATCCATTCCACTTTTGGCACATATTGTGCCATTTTATTTTACTTGCATCTAATTACCTTTTTAAACACTATTTAAATTAGAGATGGGATGATAATGAGATTGAAATTATGCTTTCATTTTCACCCTTTTTGTTGCCAGATAACACAGCAATTGCAATTGCAATTGAAGATGAAATATGGGTGGTTAAAATATTGCAAGCTTTGACTGGACACAACAATCTAGTACAATTCTATGGTGCATTTGAAGACCAAGATAATGTCTACATTGTGATGGAGTAAGGTTGGTATATTTGCTGCCCTTTCAGATTATATCATACATAGTAGTAGTGGCATGGCCATTCTAGTGAAGTTTCATTTTATTGAAAATTTTGATAGGACTACTAAAAATCTCCCTTGAAATATACTATTTAGTAGAATCCTATCTATTCTTAATTTCTGATATAATAAGCTTTAAAATTTATGTGGATTCTAATTTGAATTTATTCTATGTGCATTGCTTATGAGAGTGTATTACTAACTTTTTAGATATTAATCGGATCCTATTAATATTTCTGGTATTGAGGGTTTCTTCTTCATCATCATCCTTTTTGGATTTATTAGGTTCTGATATTAAAATTTTAGGGAAATGATAGAAAAGAGAGGAGAGATAATATTATTAATGTGATGATATGAGATGTGTTATAAAACATAAATACATATATTTATACTAATATTCGAGGTCAAGTACTAGTTTAGTACAACTAGTACAAGTTTAGTCCAATTAGACTTGTAAAAATAATAAGAATATGCCAATAAGGGTTGGTTCAATTGGTTTTGGGTTCAATTTTTGTAGGTGGTCCTTCATTAGTAGGTTATTTTTAAGTATCACTATAAGCCTGTGTTGAGGCTTGTGGCATGCACTTATCTTAGAATGAGGCAACATCTTTCCCCCTAAACTTTTAAACACAAAAAAATAAAAAAAGAATGTTAATATTCTAACAAGTTTCATAAGAAAATGTGTATAATAATTATTCTTTGGGGAAAATACAATCCCCTCCCCTGAGATTTGCACTAATTACACACGGCTCCCTTCTTGTTATGAAAATTACACCATCCTCCCTTAATTTATGTATTTTTGTTATAGTTTACCCCTTTTAGATAACGGTTCCATTTAAAAATATAACAAATAATGAGCACGTTGTCATGTGAGTTATAATGGTTTTAATGTAATTTTTGCAATTCTATTCCTATTTGAAATCACAGCGTTGCCCCGCTCCCCTATTACCTCAAATTTGTTCTTTTCGCTCCTGGGTTTCTTCTCCTCTATCTCCATAGTAGTCTCCAAAGGATATGGTTCTTTTTCTCTTCACCCCCTTACAGGACCATGTTTCCTCATTCAAAGGCTCTAAGCCATAGCAAGCTCCCCAAACCAGACTCGCTCCTGATCAATATACAGAAACCCAGTAGTCCAATACTATCCAACTCTCAAGCACCAAAAGCCTTGCACATTCCCAAGCTATGTACTAAATCGAGCCACAAGTCAAACATGAACCCACCAACCACACCACCACCCTCTGTCAATATAGCCATAAGCACCAAATCACCATCAACAGTTCAACACAGCCACCTTCATGCTGATTTCAACCCCTCAAGAAAAGGACCACCCATCACAGCGTTGCCCCGCTCCCCTATTACCTCAAATTTGTTCTCTTCGCTCCTGGGTTTCTTCTCCTCTATCTCCATAGTAGTCTCCAAAGGATATGGTGTTTTTTCTCTTCACCCCCTTACAGCACCATGTTTCCTCATTCAAAGGCTCTAAGCCATAGCAAGCTCCCCACACCAGACTCGCTCCTGATCAATATACAGAAACCCAGTAGTCCAATACTATCCAACTCTCAAGCACCAAAAGCCTTGCACATTCCCAAGCTATGTACTAAATCGAGCCACAAGTCAAACCTGAACCCACCAACCACACCACCACCCTCTGCTAGTATAGCCATAAGCACCA
The DNA here is from genome assembly GCA_029884595.1 of Ormosia semicastrata. Lineage (NCBI taxonomy): Eukaryota > Viridiplantae > Streptophyta > Magnoliopsida > Fabales > Fabaceae > Ormosia > Ormosia semicastrata. The sequence continues at coordinate 45,318,044 of JAQQTO010000053.1, read as the reverse complement.
AATCACCATCAATAGTTCAACACAGCCACCTTCATACCGATTTCAAACCCCTCAAGAAAAGGACCACCGAAGCATACCCCACTCCAGCACCGAATCCCATACAACAATTCATGCTGTTTTTATTTTTTTTATTTTAGGGGTAAAATTTTAGGGTTGTTTTCATGGTGTTTACCAGTCCCAAATATAGATGGAGATAGAGCGAGAATAAAAATGACAATTCATCAATCCATTAAATGATAGTTAACACCATCTCACATAAGGGAGGCCGGTGTCATAAAATCAAGAGGGGAGGTTCGTGTACTCAGTGCGAACCTCAAGGGAGATAAGTGTAATTTTCCCATATTCTTTTGAAGGAGCTCGAATTGTGAAAAAATCTACATGGTCACTAGGTTAAGAGATGAATTGTGCAGTTAGGTTTAGCATTGCTTCAAATGGTGGCAATAATTTACTATCACCTTATAAATTTTACTTTTATTTTTGTTGTATATTCCCTTATAATGAGAAAAGAGTATAGAGACTCTTAAAATTTTGACCTTTTTGCAAATCACCGTCAAGAACTTTATAGCCTTCCCAATTAATCCCTGAATTTTAATTAATGATGCAATAGATCATTCTGTTTAATTTGAATCTGTTAATCCACTAAAGAGAATATTGCATGGTAACATTTGATCTATATTAACATTAATTCTAGATTGTTTATTAATTTATTTATTAAAATTTAATTTTAAATATATTTTATTCTTTACAAAGTAAATAAAAAACAAATTTATTTTAAAACAAAATTTGTTTTTATTTATTTTGTAATAATAAAATGTATTTATAATCAAATTTTAATGAACAAATTAATAAACAGTCATGAATTAATGTTAATATGGATAGGATGTTGTTACACAATATTATCGTTAGTGAATTAATAAATCTAAATTAAACAGAAGGATCTATTGAGATATTAATTAAAGTTTAGAGACTAATTGGAAAGACTTTAAAGTTTGTGGTAATGATTTGTAAAATAGTCAAAGTTCAGGGAGGCTGAATACTCTTTTTCCTATTTATTATACATTCTCTGGATTAATTACTTTTCTGACCATGATTTGGTGGTGATTGCTTGACTGAAGAGGTTTTTTTATGCTCTTGGAGTATTACACTACTTTATTAAAATTGTAACACGCGGTGTCATTTAACCATTCAGAACGTTGGATTGAAAATAAAATATTTTTAAATTAGATTTGAATAGTTACAAAGTTGCCTAAAGTATTACTCCGGGGAATATTTTTGAATTTTTTGCCTGAATGTTGGCAGTATTAGTTGGTTAAGGAACCTATAAATCAGTGGAACTGCGGATGGTTTTGATTGTGAATAATGCACATTCTCGTAAGCTCTCTTTTCATGTAATAACTTTGTTGATAGTCTCTTCCAACTCTTGTTCAATTATAAGATATTAAGAATCTTGCTATTATTTATTTATTTATTTAATTATTTAATTATTATTATTATTATTATTATTATTATTATTGGGTAATGGGATTGGGAATGAATTGAGACATGTAGGAGATTTCCGATTAAATTGCAATACAGAAACATAAAGGAGATTTCTAAGGTGTGTAGGAAAATTCTGTTGAAACATGATCAATGGATCATTTTGTTACATCGATACTGCATACACAGTGCATTACAATTTTTATTTGAACATAAAACCTTTAGGGGAGGGGAGGTTGTCTCATTTCAAGGTCAGTGCAGGCTACAAGTCTTAGTGAAGGTTTGCAGTAAATACTTATAGATGACATGTTAATGAAGGATTGCCGGTAGGAATCGAACTTAAAACCTTTTTTGTTGACATTGTTCGATTTACCATTTGAGTTAACACAAATTTCTATTTTTGTATGACAATTGTGTTGGCATTAAGAAATATATTTTTAAGGCTCATTAAGTGGACTCTTTAAGTTTTAAATAAAATGAATTGTACTGGTCCAAGAGCCTTAGCTCAAGTGATTAAGTTTGTTCATAAATTACGGCTATATTTGGATAGATGGAGTAGGGTGTTTAGTAATGGAGTGGAGTGATAAAAGGAACTCAATTTGAGATTTTTTGTAATTGAGTGGAATGGTTGAGGGGAATCCAAACCATTCCATGTCACTTAAACTCAATTTTTCACATCCTTCAATTTGTGGGGTTTGGAATAAAACACTTCTCCCTTTTTATTTTTTAGATGGTTCATTCACGATTTTAACCATCAGCATTCCAACCCTTTTCATACAAATAATTATTAACAGGAAGGTATTGGAAGTTAAATTTGTAATTCACTCCACTCCATGAAAGGGGCTTCGCACCATTCCCTCATTAAAACTAACAAATAATGGATTGATATTCTTTTAACATTTTTAATCTATTCCATTCCAAATAACTTTATTTTGAATCATTCCATTCCATCTTGCCAAAACTCCCAAACATAGTCTACTTGATATTGGGATTGAGTTTCTGTAAAGTTACTTTGCCTTCGTTTTGACTTATCTTCTCCTTTACATCTGGTCCAATAGACCACTTTTATGAAAAAAAAAAGAAAAAGAAAAAAAAGAAAGAGTTGCAGTGTACAACTGGCCTTAAATAAATAATAGGAAAAGAGAGCTATAATTTTTTTAAAGGATATTATTTATACATAATGTTAATTATTCAATTCAAATATGGGGAGAAAAACTTGGTTGAATTATTATAACAAGCAAACTATTTTTCAATCCGTAGACAGACCGCGAAGACTTTTATGTGTTTCTGGGGCAAATATCTTCACCGTTTTGCAACTTGGATGAAACAATTATGTTAGCATTATTTTTTATACTTGCCATGATCCTAGTTATTTGAATTAAGATCTCTCTTTTTTGTGGAACACAATATTCATTTGATAAATCCCTTTGCGATGAGCGGAAGGCATTTGGATACAATCTTGATTTATCATAGAAGAGATAGTTTTAATAAAAAAAAAGTTAGCTTCACTTGTGTAACTCACCATTATATCAAATAATAAAATGAAATAAAGAGTTAATATATGATTCATGTAGATGTAGCAATAATCAATAGAAAATTATATTGAAAAAGACCAAGCCGGTCAATTTGTCTAGAGTTTTGAACCTTGAGAGTTGATTCTTTATTTATTTACACTGCATTTTACTTGGAAGAATAGTTATGTTCTTAGAATACCCTTCTTACCCAGTCCATTGATGTTTTGAATTTTTTATTAAACAAAATAAAACATAATTATCCATTATATTTATATAATGTAGACTAATATTTTTTTGATTTACTAATATAATAAGTTGACTAATATAACATATAACATTTATATATATAACCGGGTATAGATGCGCCGGGTGCCTCAAATATAATAAAAGGTGAACTGATTCTTATTAAGAAAAATGAAAATCAATGAAAATAACATTCATGCTATTTTGTTGTGGTAGCACATTCTAGTTGAAAAAAAAAAACTCCACAATATGAATAGGCTAACTACACTCAGACCATCAAAATCACAAACGTTACTTACATTGAAATTTCATCAGAGTCTATCAAGCTTTTTCCACACAATTTATTCATACTAATTACATGGCAATATTCCTTCTCACACCACTCAATAGTCAACAGAACCAAGATAGAACACTCAGTTTTTGATCTTGCACTTGATCTTCACTTCTAGAACCCTCTCCATCAATGGCACCACTAATGGTCCTGTTTTACAGTTTACATAAAGTAAAATGATTAGAAATTGACCCTCTCCATCTTCACTTCTAGAACCCTTTCTTTGATTGCTTGAGTCTTTAATCTTGATACATAAATTTTGTTACCCTTTCCTAAAAGCCAAACATGTAGCTATGATTTTCACACAATAGAGTTGTGGGTTGTAAGTAAGGAGTAAGGACCCTTGAAATAGGACTAATAGTTTGAATTGGTGTACATTGGGCTTGGAAGCTGCACTCTTGGCATTGCATCCCCATGTCACAGTCGTTCACTACCTGGCTCATCTTCTTCTCAAACCAAGCCTTCTATATGGTGTGCCTCACCTCGGCAGCCACCTGCTCCAGAGCCACCTGTTCAGTCCCTTCATCCAGCTTTCTAGCATTGACAATTGGGGTGGTTTTCTTTCTGGAACCAGCATCGAACTTCATGATCATAAGGACCTCTGCTCTGGACATGAGGACCTCTGATTGACAGAGTGATCAATTGGGGAGAATCCCAGAGTCGTGTGCAGTCAGTGGGTAGCATTAATCCATCTTTTATTGTCTTCCAAATTCATAACGATTTTTTGGAGTAAGGCCAAAAACGGAATGAAAAAGGCGTGAATTGTGAGTGAATGTAAAAATTTTTTAGCAGTTACTTTTTGCCTTAATTATTGTAAGTTAATGTAAAATTTTTGACTAACATTTTTAGATATTCAAGAGACACACACACACACACAAAAGGGAATAACGGAAGTGGTGAGAGTAATTGTTGTTGCAGAGGGAGGTAAGAGTTGACTACAGGAAATAAGAGTGATTCAAAGAGAAGGTGACACCATGATAAAATTGATGAAGTGACGATTCCACAGAGATTAAAGTAGCTGATATGTATGTTAGTGCCACAATCTACGCTTCGGGTTTTATATATATAGGTGGTGCTACATAATGATCGGGCGTCTATACGTACCACCGTCTGATTGGTTTGGCTTAATTGAAAAAGATGTTACTTGATGGTTAAATGATAAAACTTAAAAATCAAAAAAAAAAAAAAAAAAAAAAAAAGAAAAAAATACAAGGCATCAAAACTCGACTACTAGCTATTTTCTCTATGTATTATAAATAGATAAATCAATGTTTTGACCAATTCTATTGATGTTGATGAGAAATTTTTAATTAGTCATAATTTATCAGGGGAATCTACCAATGTGCCATTAGTACCAAATTTATTTATCAAATTGTCATCTTTTTAAAATTATTTATCAAAATATCATTGTTTTTGTCATGTTGGACTATTTTATTAATTATTGGGCCACGTGGGATGCGTCAATGAGGCTGGCGTATTTACGTTGGATGCGCCAATGAGGCTGACGTATCCACGTGGGATGCGCCAGGAGCATTGGCGCATCCCAAGTGGATACGCCAGCCTCATTGGCGCATCCCACGTGGTCAGTGCCAATGTTTAACATATCAGTATCACACGATCGTGTCTACCCAAAAATTGCATCTTTTCATGCTAAAAATGTTGTATAGTGTTGTCATTTGATCATATGAGCCTAGTGGATACGAAAAATAAATTGTTTTACCATCAAAACTGATACACATGCCTCTATTATTAATTATGTAAAGTCTTTACCCAATTAAATGAAAGGTCAAGTCTAGGTTTAGAAAATTGTTTCAATGAAATAATGAAACTAAACATTACAAATTAAATCTAATTATGAGCAACCATTAGCACTGTTAGCGTATTATAATCAATCAATTTGTACAATTTGGATTGATTTTAAAAATCGAAGTTGATCACACTCTTAACGTCATGACCGGTTCATTGGCAAAAATATAATTCTATAGAACCTAACAAATTCAATTAACCTTAATAGTTCAATCGTTCTGATTCTATGAAAAATTCGACAGAATATTCCCTAAAAATTAGACGTTCTCAAAAGCATATCATCTTGTATAATGAGACATTTATATATATATATATATATATATATATATATATATATATATATATTATAAAGTGCATTTATACATATACATACAAATCTGATCCCAAAGTCTAAGAAAATGTAATAAAAGAATAAGAAATTCATACATGAAGTACAATGACTACATCAATGAGAAGGACCAGGGATCGGAATGTGGTGGTACGTGAGGGGGATCGAAAGAAGGTCCCGATTTGTGAGGGTGAGGAGGATATGGTGGGTAACCCATATATCTTTGGATATGGAAAAGACGGTGTCGAGTAAAAGTCAAAGGATATGTTGGATAAGTGTAAGCAGGTGGTGGGTATCTTTGTAGATGGTGGATAACCCGAATATGGTAGGCAAGATAGAGGTGGTGGCCGAGATGGTGGATAAGTAGCGGAGAACCGGACGGGGCCGAGTCTAGGCACACCCGAAGAATCAGAGTCATCTGAAGGTCGTAATCGAGATCGAGTACTCGCTAACCCTCTCCTTCTACGGCGCGGTCTCTGCTCATCGGATATATTAGATGGTCCTAGGATGTCATCTGCAGGAGGAGCTGGACGAAGCTGAGATAAGGTAATGCGATCATGTTCCCTCACTGAAGCTAATATGTCCTCCATGGACTGTAGAAGGCTAGCAGTACTAAAGCCCGAACTAGGGTTCCTAACCGAAGCATGGACGTTCTCCGCAATATCAGCCTAACACACTGATCTCAATTTGTCATGATCAATATAAAATAAATTTAGCAAATAGTATTCCATATTGGTAAAAAACTAACCACGGATCCAATAGAAGCACAAGTACGAGAAATCCAACGTCTAGTAATTCTTCTGTACCAGCGCATGTACTCAGAATGCGCGGTGAGGGAAGCTCCCACTGGCCGTCCAGTAACACATCTTTCCCTCCGACTGTCCCATATGGTTATGTGTTGTAGGTGTGTAACTCGTCAATCCTCGTCATGTCGGCCGGCTAAAGTAATCGAGTGCAACTCATCAGGTTGGTGTGGTCTTCGCAGTATTGGTTGATCCAGACCAAACTGACGGTGGAAATTTGAGAAATGAAGGAACTGGCCGTGAAAGGGAGAGGGGAGGGGGATTTATTGGCGTGTAACTTGATGCGCCAACACGCCTGGCGCATCCACGTGGGATGCGCTAACACGCCAGATGCATCCACGTGGGCTGCGCCAACAAGCCTGGCGTATCTCACGTGGATGCGCCTGGCGTGTTGGCGCATCCCACGTGGATGCGTCAGGCGTGTTGGCGCAGCCCACGTGGATGCGTCTGGCGTGTTGGCGCATCCCACGTGACTCCTAAACAATAAAATAATCCAGCGTGACAAAAACGATAGCATTCGGATAAATAGTTTCAAAATTATGACAATTTAGTAAATAAGTTTCTGAAAAAGGGTATTTTAGTCAAAAAATCTAATTTATCACGTCATTTTTAAATACTAAAATTATTAATTAATGTATATAAATTTTTTTAAAAATAGATATATTTTTATAATGATTATTACAACCTTATATATGTTACATAATAATTTAAGTATTTATAATAGATTATACTTAATTAAGAATTACTCATTCATTGACAATTATGATTTTATATTTAGTTAAATTATTTTGTTGTTTAGTTATTTTTTGCTAGTCCGGTTATATGATACTAACTCTAAAGAGAGAATACACACTCCAAACTCGGTTTATATAAATACTCTTTATGCCTTTTTATTTTATTTTTTGTGCGTTCATTACACCTTTATATCTGATTGATTTTCTCCCAATTCGATTAAGGTGCAAAAATATTATATCAATATAAAATAATTTAATTTAATTTATTTAAATTAGCTACACCGCCACTTGTTATAAAGAATATATATATTCTTGACCGCTGACCGTTGGTAATTTCCCGACTCCCTTCTTCCTATTTCAATGGACGTCTTTGGTCATTGGCTTGGGTTCTTCTAAGTCAACAACTCCATTTTCTTGGGTTCTTCCTTCTCCCACTTTCTTCTGCACCATCACCAGAGTCATCCCTTCTTCTCTTGCAAATTGCAATCCATGTCTTCCTCAAGTGCTTCATCATCAAACACCACAAATCCCAAATGGATATACCAAGTGTTCTTAAGCTTCCCAATCGAAGATGATGATGATGATTTCGAGGCTTTCATTGTTACTCTTAATGCACAATTAGTAATGTCTGGAATCCAAACTTTCTTCGACCGTATGATTAAGGTTCGACATGAAGAAGAGATGTCACTCTCACAACTGCAAGCAATCGAAGGGTCTAGGATTTCTATCATTGTTTTCTCTGAATTCTATGCTGGTTCTAGCTGGTGTCTGCAGGAGCTGGAAAAAATCATGGAGTGTCACAGAGCCATGGGTCAGGTGGTTTTGCCAGTGTTCTATGGTGTGGACTTGTGGGAAGTACGCAAGCAGAGCGGTAAGTTTGGAAAAGCGTTTGAACAAATGATAAAGAGAACATCAGTGAAGGACAATGCTCAGTTGAGTTGGAGGAGAGCCCTGGCTGAAGCTGCTTTCTTTCCCGGTTGGTTTGTGCCAATTTTCTGGTAATACCCCGATAATACTCGTGTTTTTCTAAATTTGCTTCTATGAAAATTGCTTTTTGAGTTTCAAGATATGAAATGTTTGTACTTTTTTATTTAATACTTTCTGTTCTAGGTAATTAGAAGGATTAGGAGAATATCAATGTTTTAAGAACCGAATAGGAGATCGAATTGGCGAGGCTCAAAGTCTCAAACAACCAAAGTACTAAACATAATAGATAATACATCCAAATCATAATTCATAAGTCAAATCCATGAAGATACATAACAAATTTAAGTCTTCGTAACATTAGTTCAAACTTTAAAGTTCATACAACCAAACAACAAGTCATAGGACATTTATGACTTGCCAAACATTGGCAGATCTTGGTCCAACCAAGCGTAAGTCTCTCCACGTAATTCAAGTGGCTCTCAATCACCACTATAACTATCTACATCTTCCTTAGGAAATAAATCCAAATTAGGCCCTTCATCTTCAACTACGTTGGTGCATGTCTCTTGATTGTTATCTTCAAGTAATCATGGTTAGAAAACAAGTAACCAATAATTAGAAAATTACTCTAACACACATTACATAACAAGTAAAGAGTAAGTATAGATGTAATGTCTAACCTTCATCTTGATCTAGACCAACTTTCGGAATTGATTCCTCATTATAAAGCATACTTTTTATGTCACCATAATCTAGAATATATAGGAGAATTATCTTCTTCTATGATCCAAAACTTAATGTTTTCTATCCTCTCATAGTCAATAGGATCATATATATGCCATATTCTTGTTAAAGACTTTAACCAATGATAAGGACATGAATTAATAAGTAATATTAATAAGTAATATCCAAATACAATTAAATAAGGAAATATCAAAGTAAAGAATTAGAATGACATACCTATTCTTCAAACGCAAATTGTAATGCATAAATATAAGATCATTCAACCTTCGATTCTCCAAATTATTTCTCTTTTTCATGTTTATTCTTTCAGAAACACTCCAATTCCTTTCACAACCAGAAGAAGCGCTTTGATTAAATATCTTAATTGCCAAGGATTGCACATTTAGCACACCATTTTCAAAAGTTTTATACTACATATCTATTAAAATCATAATATATATGGAATCATAATAAATATTGATTGTAAATAAAGAAGCGCAATATAACTAAATTTTATATTTTAATAGAAACTTACTAGGACGCATTGTCTTTGAAGATTTAATAGCTAACGGACGACTAAAGTCACCAACCGTTTCCCTCTATTTTTTGCTTTCTTGCAAGAATTCAGTTTGATTACAATCAATTTGTGTGGTCAACACATTAAGAAATCCTGTCATAAGCTTTGGCTTATGAGACATATTTTCTTTATCATAGTAGAAAGTTGGATTCAAAACATATGCAGCACCAAGTATTTTTTTGATGAAGTTGTCTACCCCAACTTTGCTTGATAATCCTTGTACAAGGATTTTTTTGCTCATGAATGTGCTCGTAATAGCTTTCTTTGCCCTATTCATGCCATGATACGCATAACCAATTGATGGTCTCTTATCACCATCAACAATCCTTAACAACAGTATCAGTGTTGCAACAATTTGGTCAACAACCCCACAAACATTAACTTATTATCTACGTTGCATGGATACGGGTATGATATCAACACCGGGTATGGATACGGGTACAGGGTACGATAATTTTTAAAATTCTAAGGTATGGGTACGTCAATATAAATTATTTAAAAAATATTATATATATATATATATATAAAAAACTGAAATTTCATAAAACATCTGAATAAATCACCTAAAATATTAAAAAAAATTGTTGTTGTGCATCTGCAAACCTAGCAAAATTTTCCCAAAAATATTTATAAAAACAAATGTTGCAGACTTCTAGTCGAAGATAGAGCAAAAACAAGCAACAATATATATATATATATATATATATATATATATATATATATATTAAATATTGCTATGTGTAAGAACATAAACTTGAGGAGGAATTGTCAATTTGGGGAGAAAACAAAATCATGTATTGGGGCTATTGAAAGATGGGAGTTTGGTGTTGTTTGTCACCACTGCACCGCGCCACCACTGCGCATCATCACCTCACACTACCACTGTGAGTCACCACTGCAAGCAGCCGTTAAGGGAGGAATGGGGAAGATGATTTCAGTGTGTATCATGAGAGCTTACTCTAGCAGAAACACAAAAAATGAAAGAGGGAAGAGAAAAATAGGTTAAGGCATGTAAAATGACTGTGTTTTGTGAGTAAAACTCAATTAGCCGTACCCAAGCCATACCTAACTATACCTGAACCATACCCAAGCCATACCCAACCATACCTAAGCTGTACCTGTGTAGGAAAAAATTTTAAAAAAATAAATTGGTACATACCCAGTACATACCCACGCGTACCCAAGCCGTACCTGTGTTGTAGATTTGATTAGGAGATAACGTAGAAAATCACGAAGAAACAAAAGCCTGAGGCATGTGAGAAGACACTATCCTCAAGGATTTTATCGCACGGGTGTGCGAATCCCCCAGGATTCAACAGGCTCGTCCCGGTGGAGACCGGGGTTGCAGAACAACAGAGAAATTTGTAGTTAACCCAGGAAGAGAATGTTATTTTTAGAGGAGGCGGAGGAAACGTATATCCGTCAAAAACATCGTCAGAAAAAGGTATTTAAAAAAGGTAAGAAAGAACCGTTTAGAAAAACAGAAAACAATGTTAGAAAATATGATTGTTGAAATAATAACGTTAGAAAACAGATTTGGTTGTTGAAAACTAATTTGACTGTTAGAAACTAATTGTAACGTTAACACGAATTTGTCTGTTGAAACAAATTAAAACGTTGTAACAAATCTGTCTCTTTACCAAGTCAGTTTTGACTTATTCAAAAACATCATTTTTCCAGTAAGTTCAAAAAAAATAATTAAATATTTCACAAAAGATTCGGGTCACTTGATATCACGCGCAGGGGGGGCAAATCGATGATTTGCACTAGCCATGAGCCTCCAGCCCATTTTTGTGCGCGCGAGCCCACCACCTCATTTGTTTCTTACAAAGCCCAAAACACATTGATTTATAAACTCTTTAAAACTTTGAAGGCTAAGCAATGTGGGACATAGACTTTTGAAATATCAAAGTTAAAACAACAACAATCCCCCACATATTTCAAAAGTTTAAAGAAAATTTAAGAAAGTTTTAAAACAATATTTTTCCTGGGTTAACACCATGGGTGTAAATGCATCGAATCTGGTGTCTTTTGGACTATGAACTAGACCTAGACGGATGAGACATAACATACAGTGAGTTGGTGAAGTAAACTTCTATGAACCAAAAACACTTTGTGTATATTAGAGGTCTACCAGTCACACTACACCCCCACAATTCTCGCTGTTGTCGCTGTGTTGCGCTAATAGGCCATGCGCGCGACAGTAATTCATGAGTGCTCTAGAGATATGCCATAATCTCATACAAGCGGCCCCACTTGACACTCATATAGGTGATTTCATCAAGTGTATGCTTTGCAAATCATACACCACCCATAAGTAAGGGATATGAAAATCATTAAAAGCTTTTAAGCTTATCCTCTCAATAATGCAGTCTAGCACATCTCACACCATAGGAAGGGACAAAGTTATTAGTGCTAGCAGAACTAACAAGTGACTTGTTTTTACCCATATGAACCTTCTTCATGGGATCTCCAATCACAAAGGTTGGGTTACCATCACTGTTAATTTCAAATTGGCTTAAGTCCCATTCCCCTCGATGTTTCATATATTGGTTTCCTCCCAAGAGGCTTTGTCAGAGGATCGGCCAAGTTCACTTCTGACTTCACATAATCAATTGATATTGTTCCATCTTTTAGCAGCTGCTTTACCACATTATGCCTCAATTGTATATGTTTGTTTTTACCATTGAAGGTCTTATTCTTTGCAATGGCTATTGCCGCTTGACAATCACAATGCATTGACACTGACGGTGTTGGTTTTATTCCTAAAGGAATATTTGCCAAGAAGTGTTTTAACCACTCAGCCTCACTACCAGCCAACTCCAGAGCTACAAACTCTGACTCCATAGTAGATCTTGCAATTATAGTTTGTTTGGCTGATCTCCAAGTAACCGCTCTACCACCAAGTGTGAATACATAACCACTAGTAGATTTTGTCTCATCTGAATCTGAGATCCAGTTAGCATCACTATATCCTTCTAATACAGCGGGAAATCCACTATACACTATACCATAGTTTATGGTACCTCTCAAATATCTCATGAGTCTAACAAGTGCAGCCCAGTGATCCTGATTTGGACTTTGAGTATATCGACTCAATCTCCCCACAGCATATGCTATGTCTGGTCTCGAAAAATTCATTAAATGTAATAAACTTCCAATAATTTGGGCATACTCAGATTGAGCAACAGAATCACCTCTATTCTTTTTTAATTGAGAGTTAGAATCATAAGGGGTACTCACTGGTTTCGAGTCATAATGACCAAACTTTCTAAGAAGTTTCTCTACATAATGTTCTTGGGATAGTGTTATACTATCACCCTTCCTTATGATCTTGACTCCTAGTATTACACTTGCTTCACCAATGTCTTTCATATCAAACTTAGATGTAAGAAAAGATTTTGTTCTTATCACAATATCATTACAAGTACCAAAAACAAGCATGTCATCCACATATAAACATATGATTACACATTCACCATACATTAATTTAGTGTAAACACATTTATCAACTTCAATAGAAGTAAAACCATCATCAATCAAAATTTGATTAAATTTTTCATGCCATTGTTTTGGTGCTTGCTTCAAACCATATAAGGATTTGAGAAGTTTACAAACTTTATTTTCTTGACCACAAATTACACATCCTTTAGGTTGTGCCATATAAATTTCTTCTTCTAAATCACCATTTAAGAAAGCAGTTTTAACATCCATTTGGTGAATAACAAGTTTGTAAATTGAAGCCAAGGCTATCAAAATCAAATTGAAGAAATTCTGTTACAGAGCAAAAGGTATCAAAATAATCAATATTTTGTTTTTGAGTAAAACCTTTTGCTACTAATCTAGCTTTGTATTTTTCAATCGAACCATCAGGATTATATTTTCTTTTAAAAATCCATTTGCAACCAATAGGTTTTGTTCCAGGAGGTAAATCAACTAAAATCCAAGTGTTGCATTTTGAAATAGAATCAATTTCGGTTTTAATAGCTTCTTTCCAAAAATGAGCATCAGAAGATAAAATAGCTTCAGAAAACGACAAAGGATCATTTTCAACAAGATAAGTATAAAAATCATTTCCAAAAGATGATACTTTTCTTTGTCTTTTACTCCTTCTCAAATCCTCATATGAGTTTTCACAAAAATTTCCTGAAGAAATATTTTCTAAAGAAATATTTTCTGAAGATTGTTTATTTCTAGATTTCAAAAGAAATATATGTTCTAAAAATTCAGCATTTTTAGTTTCCATTATTATATTATGATCAAGCACATCGCTTCGCAAAACAAGGAACCTATAAGCGAGCACTACGTTCAAAGATAACCAATAAACATACAATCAGAAGTTTTGGTTCCTATTTTTCTTTTCTTAGGATCAGGAAGCATTACCTTAGCTAGACACCCCCACACTTTTAAATATTTTAAATTAGGCATATAACCTTTCCATAATTCATAGGGTGTTTTACCAGTTTTCTTATGAGGTATCCTATTTTGCAAAAAATATGCAGTTAATAAGGCTTCTCCCCAAAGATTATCGGGTGCTGAGGAACTAACTAGCATAGCATTCATCATTTCTTTTAATGTTCTATTTTTTCTTTCAGCTACACCATTAGATTCAGGTGAATAAGGGGGAGTTACTTCATGTATTATTCCTTCTTTTTCACAAAATTCATTAAATAAGATATATTCACCACCCCTATCGGATCTAACCCTTTTAATTTTTCTATTTAATTGATTTTCTACTTCTGCCTTATAAGAAACAAACATTTCAAAAGCTTCATCTTTATTTCTAATTAAATAAACCTTAGTGTATCTAGAAAAATCATCTATAAAGGTCACATAATATTTTTTACCACCTCTAGTCATTGTATTTTTTAAATCTCCTAGATCAGTATGAATTAAACTAAGTAATTTAGATTCACGTTGTTGTACAGAAAGACAAGATTTTTTAGTTAACTTAGATTCAATACAAATATCACACTTATTTAAGCATACATCACTATTCACAGAAATTAAACCAAGACATCGCATTTTCTTAATATAAGAAATATTAACATGTCCTAATCTAGCATGCCACATATCAACAGAATCAATCAAGTAAGCAGAAGAAGATGCAATTTTATTAATAATTTCAGAAATACTGAGTACAAAAAGTCCTTGATCACTATAGCCCTTTCCCACAAAGACATTATTTTTTGTCATTTTTATCTTGTCAGATTCGAATGACACTTTAATCCCAGCTTTTCCCAACAGTGATACAGAAATCAAATTGACCCTAATATTAGGCACATGGAGTACATCATTCAAAGCCAAGGTCTTCCCAGATGTGAGCTTTAGAAGAACTTTTCCTTTTCCCGAAACTGCAGCAGTTCAAGAATCTCCAAGATACACAAGTTCTTCATCATCCCCTACAGAAGTGTAGGAGGTAAAAGCATCTTTGTTCGCACAAATATGCCTAGTAGCACCAGAGTCTACCACCCATTTGTTCACACTTTCACACAATGTTAACTTGAGAAACGACCGCACCACAATATCATCTCCTTCCACCAAATTTGCCTTTGGCTTGGGAGGATTATCGTTTCTCACTCTATGCCCGCATTGAGGAGCATGATGACCTGGCTTTCCACAAACATAGCAAGCACCTTTTCTTTTGAAAGTGGGATTAGTAACTCTAGGAAAGTGATCAGAAGACCTTTTGTTATTGTCATACCTTTTTTTCGGTGATTTATTTTGAACCAGATTTGCTCGAGAAGCCAAAGCCTTCGCCCTTGCAGCCTGATACTCTCTTCGGTTGGTGTCTTCAATGATAATGTGCGTGATTAGATCCGAGGGTGACAGTTGTTTGTGCTTGTGCTTCAGCTGTTGCTTGTAGTCCTTCCACGATGGAGGCAGCTTCTCGATGAGGAGTCCAGCAACAAATTCGTCCGGGAGGGTGATGTTTTCGGCCTTTAGATCCTCCAACAGCTTATGGTATTCATTGATCTGAACTTTGATATCTTTGTCCTCGGTCATCTCCCAGCGGTAGTAGTTGCCAATTACAAATTTCTGCTTCCCGACATCTTCAGCGGTGTACTTTATGGTCATGGAGTCCCATATCTCCTTCGCATCCTTGTAAGAACAGTACACATCGAACAGATCGTTAGAAAGTGTGCTAATAACTGTGTGACAGCATACCTTGTTTGCATGTGTCCAATCCTGAATCAATTTTGGATTGGTACGATGATGGCGATGCAGGTTCGGTAAGTGTGGAAGTGACTTCGTGCATGTCGAGGATGGTGTGAACACGTTCCTGCCACCTTTTGAAGTTTTGGCCACCGAAGAGCTCTATTTTCGAGATATCTAGAAATGGCTTTGCTTAGGTGACTGGAGCAGGAGGTGGCGAAAGAACAGCCTCACCATTGTTGGGAGCAGGAGCGGAAGCGGTAGCCTGGTTGTCAGCATTGTTGTCAGCCATAGTTTAAAATCCTTGAGATTGTTGTAGATTTGATTAGGAGACAACGTAGAAAATCATGAAGGAACAAAAGCCTGAGGCGTGTGAGAAGACACTGTCCTGAAGGATTTTATCGCACGGGTGTGCGAATCCCCCAGGATTGAACAGGCTCGTACTGGCGTAGACCGAGGTTGCAGAACAGCAGAGAAATTTGTAGTTAACCCAAGAAGAGAACGTTATTTTTAGAGGAGGCAGAGGAAACGTATATCCGTCAAAAACACCGTCAGAAAAAGGTATTTAAAGAAGGTAAGAAAGAACCGTTTAGAAAAACAGAAAACAATGTTAGAAAATATGACTGTTGGAATAATAACGTTAGAAAACAGATTTGGTTGTTGAAAACTAATTTGAACGTTAGAAACTAATTGTAACGTTAACACGAATTTGTCTGTTGAAACAAATTAAAACATTGTAACAAATCTGCCCATTTACCAAGTCAGTTTTGACTTATTCAAAAACATCATTTTTTCGGTAAGCTTAAAAAAATAATTAAATATTTCACAAAAGATTTGGGCCACTTGATATCACGCACAGGGGGGGCAAATCGATGATTTGCACTAGCCATGAGTCTCCAGCTCATTTTTGTGCGCGTGAGCCCACCACTTCATTTGTTTCTTACAAAGCCCAAAACACATTGATTTATAAACTCTTTAAAACTTTGAAGGTTAAGCAATGTGGGACATAGACTTTTGAAATATCAAAGTTAAAACAACAATAACCTGTACCCGTACTCGGTACATACAAGGTACGTGTACACTTGCCAAAATGGAGTACCCATGCTTGAGAGTTTATTATCTAGGAATGCAGCCACAAAATTTCTAGCCTTTGAGTCTCTATAGTATCTAGACTCTACAAAAGTTTTGTTAGTTACCAAGGCTTGAAGATCATGCTTGTGTTGGTGAATGATCTTCAATGCAATGTAGGTTGTAACAAAACGTGTTGGCCTAGGATGTATAATCTGTCCATCATTCTTTCTTTTCTCAACCAAGCCAACAAAAATCCATGATTATAAACAAACTTTGTAATCAAGGATGCATGTTTCGCTAAATTTAGGACAAGTTCCTTCTTCCCTATGTTACGTAAAATCAAGTTTAAACAATGTGTTGCATAAGGTGACCAATAAATACTAGGATGCTTGTCATTTAGCAATTTCCCTGCAGCTTTATAATTAGTTGCATTATCAATGACAATATGCACGCAAAACAATCTATGACCAGCAAATTAAACCAACTCTTCAAACAAATTGCAAAGAGTTACTACATCCTTAACAACATCTAAAGCATCAACAGATTTTATAAAATTGATTTGTCTAGGGCGATATACCAGAAAATTTTTCATTTGTCTATTTTTTTTATCTTGCCAACCATCAGCCATAATAGTACATGTTTCTACCCAATCACTTCGACAAGCATCAACCAACAATTGAACCTGTTTCTTCACAATAATATAGTTATCATAGAGTGATAAGTTGGCCCTTTATAACCTGGTCCAATGGCAGCCGTTGCATCCAACATATGTTGGTAGTAAACTGAATTTAAAACATTCATTGGGATTCAATTTTCAAAGAAAAATCTTGCAACAGCCATATTGAAACATCTAAGACTTAAGGGGCTTCGTACCCATACTACTAAAAGAAGATTTTGCGTTGGTAATAAATATATAGTATACAGTGTGAGAAGAAATTAAGAATAATAGTTCATTGTATCCATCAAAACTTAGTTTATTTGATTTGTTCCTTTTATGTAAAACATATAGATAAATGCCAGTAAATTGAAGTATAGGTACACTATCATCTAAGGAATGATTCGGACGTCATGGCAATCAAAGATCAACCTCAAACAACTAAGCTCTGAAAAGGAAGATAGTTGTTTAAGCAGCTTTGAGAGCTTACTAAGATTTTCATAAGTGGGATTTCCCTTTATGCTCTTTGACACATCACAACCTAGTAACTTCTTGAAAGGAGTTTTTAAACTACATTCACAAGGGCATCCATCGAGGACTGTTTTTCTTTCAATTTAAATTAATCAAATACAAATTCCTTAAATCTTTATTAGGGGTCAGGCTTGTAAACTAGAATCCATATTGCTTATTTTCTCTAAGTTAGTTCCTTTTTACCATTATAGGTTAAGGCCAAGTCCTTCAACAAAGCTCCTCCTTCAATTAGAGTTTGATCTTTATTTAAATAGCATTATTTACATGGTAGGTTAACTTAACTACCCCCTTCTTACTTAATTCTTTAACTTAAGTGAAGACAAGTATGTCCTCATCTCATACCCTCTAAGAAGTTTAGCCTGTAGATTAATAACTTACTCTACCAATTTAAAAATTCATTCACCTTAGGCCACTTTTAATCCTGTGAACCCAAAACTATTTTATACTTTCCTAACCGTTTCTTTGGGAGGCTCTTGCTTCTCAGTTTTCCCCTAAACTAAGTCAAGTATATTTTCCCCTATTAGTTTGATTATTATTACAAAATATTATAATCAAGAGATGTGCTAGAAAACTAAAGGTAATGACATCCTTTAGTATTAATCTTTGGCATGATCATCATAAAAGGACAACAAGGCTTTAGTTTCAAACTCATTATACATTCAGGCATTCAGCTCTTAATTACATTAAAAACGATATATTTCATACACCTTAAATAGCTTCATACACCACCAAAATACATCAAGAATCAAGATATACTACATCTTTTCCATATATATATATATATATATACATATATACAGAACTTAGGGAATGAAAACCCTCAAAACGGGACAGCTTTCACACATGTGGAACAGCACATGTAGTCTTGGTTTTCTACTTGCAGTAGCCATACCTCAATTATTGGTTTAAAGGAAACAAACACAAACAAATGAGATATATGTATATCTCGATACATAGCCTTAATTCCAAGCACTCACCTACTAACAAAGAAACTCATTTTAGGTGAAAATTTAGTCCCTGATTTAAACCCGATAACAGACGTGAAGATAGTTTGAATTACTTAAGAATTAAATCGTACATTTAAATAAATGAAGGACTAATTTACATGGAGATACATTTTTAGGGACTAATAATTCCACTTAGACAAAGCTTAGATGGATAGGACGGGAGTGAATTAGTATAAAGATTTTAGGTTCACATTGTAACAATGATAAGTTAAACTAAATGTGAACAATGTGAACAATGTAGCTCATTAGGCATTGAATTGATGTTGAGTATTTCTTAATTAAGGAAGTTGGTGCCACTAGGCTACAAGGTCATTGGTATTAGACTTAATTATTTCATTTCAATGAATTATTATCACTTGTTACTATTTGCAAATTGAGTCAAATTCTTTTTCACTAATTACTTGTGTAAACTTCTAATGGTTGAGAGGAAAGAGAAAGGAGAGAAAGGAGAAACCATTGAGAGGAAAGTTATTACCTCTCTTGGTCAATCTTCAGATTTTATTATATGAGTAAAAGGAACAAGCTTCAACTGTACAAAGGGATAATAAAAAGTAAAAGACTTATTTATCTAACACTCTCCCTTAAGCTGGAGCATATATATACTTGAATTTAGAGGAAAAAAAGATTTACTGAATATGCTTAAGTGGAAAACACCTAGCATGCATCTTATTTATAGGTATCAAGAGATTAAATACATCTACTATTTACAAGACAGAAATAATGAGCGTGACTATTTCTTATGGTCCTATGTATTAACCTGATTATACATAAATCTTCATTAACTCCTTATTGGTAATTTCCAATATTCCAACACTCTCCCTCAAGCTGGTGCATATATATCATATGCCCCAAGCTTGTTACATATATAGTTAACTCGAGAACCTCAAAGAGATTTGGTGAAGACATCGGTCAGCTGCTCATTGGTGTTGACGAAAGCAGTAGCGATTCCTTTGGACTGAACTTTCTCCCTCATAAAGTGACAATCAATCTCAATGTGTTTTGTTCTTTCATGGAATACTGGGTTTGAGGCTATATGCAAAGCTGCTTGATTATCACACACAAGTTTCATTGATTGCTCTTTAAAGACTCCTAATTCCTTTAGTAACTGTTTTAACCATATAAGTTCACATGTTGCCACTGCCATTGCTCGATACTCGAGTTTTGCACTTGATCTAGCAACAACAGTTTGCTTCTTACTTTTCCATTATATAAGACTACCTCCAAAAAGAACGCAGTATCCTAAGGTAAAACATATGTCTGAGGGAGAACCTACCCAATCAGCATCTGCATAACCACATATCTCCATATGACCCTTATCCTTATAGAGCAATCCTCTTCCGGGAGCTCCTTTGATATATCTAAGCACCCGAACAGCAGCATCCCAGTGTGAGTCACATGGAGAGTCAAGAAATTGACTCAACACAGCTACAACAAAAGAAATGTCTGGCCTGGTTATTGTGAGGTAGTTTAATTTTCCAATCATTCTTCGATACTGTCCAAGATCAGATAATGGCTCCCCCTGTCCTAGAAGAAGTTTGACATTGGGATCCATGAGAGTATCAATAGGCTTATACCCTATCATACCAGCCTCTTTAAGAATATCCAAGGCATATTTCCTCGGGGAAATAGAAATACCATGTTTAGACTGTGAAACTTCTATACCTAGAAAATATCAGAGTTTACCAAGATCCTTAGTCTGAAAATGCTTGAAAAGATATTGTTTCAACTGTTCAATACCAACATAATCATTACCAGCAATAACAATATCATCCACATAAACAACAAGATATAAGCATTTATCAAGAAAATGATATTAGTAGAAAACAGGGTGGTCATCTTCACTTTTGGTCCGGCCAAAAGTTTGTACTACAGTACTAAAATGGCCAAACCAAGCGCGGGGTGATTGCTTTAGTCCATATAAAGATTTACGAAGCTTACAGACTAGCCTAGACTCCCCCTGAGCAACAAACCCAGGTGGTTGCTCTATGTAGACCTCCTCTTGCAAATCACCATGAAGAAAAGTATTCTTTATATCAAGTTGATAAAGAGGCCAGTGACGAATGGTAGCTAAGGCAAGAAGTACACGAACAGAAGCAATTTTGGCAACTGGAGAAAAGTTGTCACTGTAGTCAAGGCCATAGATCTGGGTGTAGCCTTCAGCTACCAAACTAGCTTTCAATCGATCGATAGAGCCATCAGGACCAACCTTCACTGTAAATACCCACCAACAGCCAACAATTGACTTACCAGAAGGCCGAGAAACCAGTTCCAATGTCCTATTAGAATATAGGACAGACATCTCATCAATCATAGCTTGTCGCCAACTGAGATGAGATGCTTCTCTTGTGGTTTTGGGAATAGAAATAGCGGAAAAATTCGAAACAAAAGTATAATATAAAGTAGAAAGATGATCATAACTCAGGAAAACATAAAGAGGGTGAGGATTACAGGTAGACTGTGTACATTTTTGAAGAGCAATAGGATGACTCGCTAATGTAGGATCCAAAGCAGGAGAAGTAATTGGTGAATGTGGTGAGCTGTCAGGCACATCTTCCACAGTAGATATGGTACTAGTCGATGGACGAGGGCGATGATGATAGACAATAAGGGATCGTGCAGAACCAGGAGAGGGACTAGGACTTGATGAACTCTCTGTGCTAGGTGATATGATAATAGGAGAAGGGTCAAAGACAGGGACAGGAAGTATAGTGTTTACTTTAGAAAGTTCTGTAGTTGAAGTAAAAAATGGTTGTTGTTCAAAAAAGGTGACAACAGCAGACACTAGATAGCGTCTTATATCGGGAGAATAACAACGGTACTCTTTCTGAAGACAAGAATAGCCAAGAAAGAGACACTTGAAAGCTTTAGTAGTGAGTTTGTCTTTTCCAGGAGTAAGATTGTGAACAAAACAGATACAACCAAAGATTTGTGGGGGAATATTATAGACTGGAGTATTAGGAAACAAGAAAGAATGAGGAAAGCTGTAAGAACAACACCCCCCTAAAACCATAAAGGAACATTCATATGAATGAGTAAAGTCATGGTTGTTTCAATTAAATGACGATTTTTGCGTTCAGCCACTCCGTTCTGTTGTGGAGTATGAGGATAGGTTGTTTGATGTAAAATACCTTGTTTTGCTAAGAAATCTTGAAATTGATTAGAGAAATACTCACGTGCATTGTCACTGCGTAAAACTTGAATGGTTTGACCAAATTGATTTTTAATTTCAGCACAAATTTTTTGAAAAACAGAAAATAATTCAGAACGATTTTTTATTAAAAGACCCAAGTACAACGTTAGAAATCATCAATAAACGTAACAAAATATTAGAATCCAAGACAAGAACTAACACGACTTGGTCCCCAAATATCTAAATGGATAAGAGAAAAAGGATGCTCACACCTTTTATTGAGACTACTAGGAAAAGAGGTACGAATATGTTTTTCCTTTTTGACAAGATTCACACTCTAAAGACTTTAAACTATAGATATGTGGCATCATCTTTTGAAGTTTGGAAAGACTAGGATGTCCAAGATGATTATGAATAACAATTGAAGATTCTGTTATGGTGCATGCTACTGGAGAATTTGGCATGGCAAGATGATACAACCCTTTAAACTCACGACCTACTCCAATCATCTTCCTCGTATTCAGATCCTGCACAAGAACAGAGTTTTTAGTGAAGGTAATTGAACACTTAAGGGATCAAATTAATTTGCTGACAGATATTAAACTAAAAGGACAACTAGGGGCATAAAGAACAAAAGTTAAGGGTAAGAGAGGACATGGTTCGACTTGACCAATGCTAAGGACAGCAGTTTTGATCCCATTTGCAAGTATGACAAAAGGTAAGGAATTGTAAAGGGACAGAGAAGTAAGGAGTTTTTTATTACCACAGAAATAATCAGAAGCACCGGAATCAATTACCCAGGGTCCAAGAGATGATTGAGAGATACAAGCGACGGGATTACCAGTTTGTTCAACCACTGTGGCAGATGTTGAAGGCTGTGAGCTGGCCTTAAAGCGAAGGAAGGCCTCATAGTCTGTTGGAGTGAGAGTCACAGCCAGATGCGGTGAAACTGATTCAATTTGAGCGAAGTTGGTAGCAACAAGTTTACCATGTTTTGTTCAACAACGTTCTTTTGAGTATCTCAGCTTATTGCAAAAAGTACATCTAGGTCTGTTACCACCACGTCTTCTTCCACGACCGTGACTGTGACCACCAGAATTATCAGTATGAGAAACAAGAGTTGAGGATTCTGATGGAAAAGTTGGGGAGGCAGAAACAGAAGGAGATGCCATATCAGAAATATTTAGTAATCTATGAAAATTCTGTGATAATGTAGGAGTATCAACACTTATCAGAATCTGTTGTCGGACATTCTCCTGATCAGATGGAAGAGATGATAAAGTCAGAACCATAAAGAATATTTCTTATTATTTCTTGTGCTCAGTCTGATTTTTAGCATATGGCATCATTTCTGAGAATTCCTGCATCAAAGAACGAGCCTTGCCAAGAAAGGTTTCCATTCTGGTAAACTGTTGTTACAATGTTATCATGTCAGAAACAATAGAATAAAGACGTTGGAAATCATTTGCATAACATTTAGAAGCTTTTTTCCATACTTCGTAACAAGTTTCAAAGGGATGGAAGTGGTCCATAATTGACGGATCAATGGAAAGAAGAAGAACATTGAGTAATTGTGAATCAATTTGTTTCCATTTGGCTAACTTCTCAGTGGGAACATCCTCTGGTTTAGTTGAAACGTATTCTGACTTACCTTGACTAGCAAACCAAATTTTCACAGAAGATGACCCTGACTTATAAGTGGCAGAACTTGTCAATTTCTTACTTGTGATGGATGGAATAGAAAGGTTGGAAAGGGTAAATTACTCTTTCTGATCAGAGGAGGTTTCAGATATGGAGGAACTCATCATTGGACAACAACAGAGAGGACCCAAATCACCTTAGGAAGAGACCCACAGTATGAAGTGGCTCCAATGTGAAAAATGAGAATAGGGTGGACCGAAAATGATGGGGAGAGTAAGACGAGGTGAACGGCGGTCGGAAAAGTCATCGGACACGCCTTCACGCACCGGCAGCAACGAACAGTGTTGACGGACAGTCGTGGCGCATGGTGGCTCCGATGACGGCGTGACTTCGATGGTTGGACAGGTCGGTCGACGTTGATCCTGAATATGGTGGCTGTGTCTCCAACGGAGGTGGTTGAACCTGCACTGGAAGTATGGTAGTCACCGAAAAAGATGCTGGTAGGATGCGCGACGGAGGCTGGGTTGGCCGGTAGGACGCGCGGTTAAGGTTGGGATAGCGAACTAGAGCAGGGTCGAAACCCGCTCTGATACCAACTTGAATTTAGAGGAAGAAAAGATTTATTGAATATGCTTAAGTGTAGAACACCTAGCATGCATCTTATTTATAGGTATCAAGAGATTAAATACATCTACTATTTACAAGACAAAAATAATGAGCGTGGCTATTTCCTATGGCCCTATACATGAACCTGACTATACATAAATCTTCATTAACTCCTTATTGCTAATTTCCAATATTCCAACATATATCATATGATTCAAGCTTGTTACATGTATAACTAATTCGGGATCCTCTAAGAGATTTTGTGAGAAGGTTAGTAAGCTGGTCATTTGAGTTGATAAAGGTTGTGACAATGTCACTTAAAAGAACCTTCTCTCTTATAAAATGACAGTCAATCTCAATATGTTAAGTTCTTTCATGAAAGATGGGGTTAGAGGCAATATGTAATGCGGCTTGGTTATCACAGACAAGGTTCATCTGTCCAACATCCCCAAACTGAAGTTCTTTGAGTAACTATTTTAACCAGACAAGTTCATACGTTGCAGTAGCCATAGCTCTATACTCAGCTTCAACACTGGATCTAGCAACCACACTCTGCTTCTTACTTTTCCAAAAAATTAGATTACCTCCATTAAGCACACAATACCCTAAAGTGGAACGTCTATCAAAAGGTGAACTTGCCCAGTTAGCATTAGAATAACCAACCACTTGAGTGTGTCCCTTATCCTCATAGAGGAGTCCTCTTCCTAGTGCTCCTTTAATATATCTTAAAATTCGAGCCACAGCATCCCAATGGTTGTCAAATAGAGAGTTCAAAAACTGATTAACAACACTCACATGCAAAGAGATATTAGGTTGAGTCACTGTGAGATAATTCAGTTTCCTAACAAATCTTCGATATCTGCTGAGATCAGCTAAAAGCTCCCTTTGACTTGGAAGAAGTTTGACATTAGGATCTATCTGGATATGAATAGGCTTAGCATTTAGCATGCAAGTTTCCTGAAGTACGTCTAAAGCATACTTTCACTGTGAGATAGAAATACCATCCTTAGACTAGGCAACTTCAATTCCTAGGAAATACTAAAGTTTGCCCAAGTCTTTTGTCTGAAAATGACGGAAGAGGAATTGTTTAAGCTGCTAAATGCCATGATGATCACTACTTGTGAAAACAATGTCATCCACATATACAACTAGATAAATACATCCTTGAGAAGAATGATGATAGAACACTGAATGATATGCTTCACTGCAAGTCATACCAAATTGTTGCACCACAATACTGAAGCGACCAAACCAGGATCGAGGAGATTGTTTGAGGCCATAGAGAGATCTTCGTATACGACACACATGTCCAGAACACTCCCCTTGAGCAACAAAGCCTGGCGGTTGCTCTATATAAACTTCTTCCTGTAGCTCACCATGAAGAAAGACATTTTTTATATCTAGTTGGTGAAGGGGCCAATGACGGATGGCAGCCATAGATAAAAGAAGACGAACAAATGCTACTTTGGCAACAGGAGAGAATGTATCACCATAGTCAAGACCAAAAATATGAGTATAGCCTTCAGCAACCGAACATGCTTTAAGGTGATCAATGTGACTATTTGGACCTACTTTAATAATGTAAATCCACCGACAACCAATAGTGGATTTGCCTTCTAGAAGGGGGACCAAATCCCAAGTTCCACTAGTTTGAAAGGTCGACATCTCCTCAATCATAACTTGTCTCTAGCTTGGATAAGAAAGAGCTTCACCTGTATTCTTAGGGAGAGGCATAACATCCAAGGAAGATACAAAGGCATAATGGGGTGAAGATAAACGATGGTAGCTCAAGCCAGCATAAATAGGAAAAGGGTTACGGGAAGAATGAATACCTTTGTAGATAGCAGTAGGAAGATCAGACTCACATGAAGGTTTGGAGCAGTTGGAGATAATGTTGGAGTTGGATGTGATTCATTAGTCGTGGCTTCAACAGTCTCAAGAGGAGAAAACCATTACATTTGCCCACTTGCCCATTGCAAGTGGAGAACATTAAACTCATGCTCACTATTCTCACGAAGTGGTGGTGACCCTCGTTTAGTGCACCCACGGATGTGACTCTTCCAGTCGTTGAAGTTCTTCATCGTTTCGAGTGTACTCGACCTCAGGCAGATTTAGAAGGCTCCGATATGCCAGAACCCCAGAGCCCATCTTCATTCTCCACCAGACACGCCTCCACGCACCGCCTCCTTCCCTACGCGTGGCCGTCACGCTCCACCCCATCTTGAGCGCATAATCAAACCATGTCGCTCTATTCGAGTTTTGGCCTTCTTCGAACCTCTTCTTGGTGGTTTTTCGTCTTGTTTCAGTAACCTCCGGCCAGATCAAAGCACTTTCACTTCTCCCTAAAGTCCTATCTTGTTTGTCGCTCTCTCACAGTCACTATGACTGAACCTAAAACTGAGTTGGATGCCAAAAATGACACTTCTAAGTGTGAGACTCCTATTTTCACTAGCTATGTCTCTTTTGGAATCACCACTGACAAACTAGATGGAACTAACTATGATACATGGACTTCAGACATTGAGCTATGACTCTTAGGTCAGGGATATATTGACCATTTGACAAAGAAAACGGAGGATATCCCAGCAATTGAAATGCCTAGATAGGAGAAGATTGATGCTCAATTATGTAGATTGATGAAGCAAACCATTCACTCGTCATTGAAATAAATCTTCCGCCCTCACATCTCATGCTATACAGTATGGAAGCAGGCAAAGGAACTTTACACCAATGATATACAACGTATGTATGCTATTTGTTCTGATCTTATGTCTCTGATAACTCCCCGCAAACTTGAAGGACGTATGTCAACCTATTTAGGAAGAATTCAAGTTACTCCGTCATAGCCATCCCTCTGTCAAAATAAGGTCACAAGGTGTCTCAGAAACCTCCGATTGGCCATCCCTCTGAGTGCCGCTGTCGGAGGATTTGTCACATGTCGTCAAACGCCTTTGCAGCTCTCGGCGCGTGGAGGTCACGCGCCACCTTCCAGTCATCGGAAAGTGACGCCATTGGTTCCATTCAACTCGTCGACGACCACTGCTCCTGTTCCAGTGGTCGGAACTCCTGTCCCAACCTGTTTGGATAATGGGTTCATCTTCTCCGACGTTTTTTTTTTCCTGTTTTGTCTTTCATGATGTCAACCGAAGGTGAGGTTTCAAATGTCTTTCTACACAGCCTTGAAAAGTTTCCAGGTACTTGTTCTTTGACTTATTCGGGTAAGTTACCTTTTTTCGTTGGATTTAATGTCTTGGGTACAATTTTTACCAACTCTTGGATTATGGATTCAGGAGTCACAGACCATATGACCAACAACCTCACTATATTTTTCACCTACTCTCTATGCCCAAGCAGTAAGAAAATATCCACAACTGATGGTTCCTTGACCACTATAGTTGGTGAAGGAGATGTCCAACTAAGCCTCTTAGTGACCTTAAAAAATGTCCTTCATGTCCCTAAACTGTCCACAATCTGATTTTTGTTTAGAAATTAATTAAACATTTATCTTGTAATATGGTTTTTCACAATGATCATTGTGTTTTTCAAGACAAGGATTCAGAGAAGATGATTGGATGTGCTAGGGAGCAGGGTGGCCTCTACCTCCTTGAAGCACCTTGTCAGGTAAACAAGACCAAGAGCGGACTTGGACACTTATATTCTTTTACCTCAGAACTTCTTTCAACCAAAAAAGACAAAATTTGGCTTGTTCACCGTAGATTAGGCTATCCATCCTTTTTTATTGTTAAAAGTCTTTTTCTTTCTTTGTTTAAAGGTCTTGATGTTGAACAATTTCATTGTGAAGTACGTGAACTTGCTAAACATAAGCGTGTCAATTTTCCAATTAGTAATACAAGAAGTTCTGTTCCTTTTTTTCTTATTCACAGTGATGTTTGGGGTCCCTCTTCCATTCTTAGTGTCTTTGGGACAAGATGGTTTGTGTCTTTTATTATGATTATACTCGTGTTACATGGATTTTTTTGCTCAAACATTAGTCTGAGATTAGTACTGTTCTCCCAAATTTTTGTTCCATGATTAAAAATCAATTTGGGGTGGATATTAAGTGATTTAGGTCTGATAATGCTAAGGACTATTTTAATCAGACTCTTATGCATTATTTCCAGATAGAAGGAATAATCCATGAATCATCTTGTGTCTATACCCAACAACAAAATGGGTTAGCAGAGCGAAAAAACAATCATCTTCTTGAAAAAACCTGAGCCTTACTGTTTTAGAGAAATGTCCCTAAGTCTTTTTGGGGGGAAGCTGTTCTGACAACTACTTATCTTATAAATCATTGCCCACTAAAGTCTTGGGATTTAAGAGTCCAATGAATGTCCTCTTCACTTTCTATCCTGATCTACAAACTTCTAATAATCTTGTCCCTAAGATTTTTGGATGTGTATCTTTTGCCTATGTTCATAGTCCAAACAGGGGGATACTCAATTCGAGAGCTTTAAAATGTGTCTTTGTGGGCTATTCTTCGACCCAGAAAGGATACAAGTGTTATCACCCTCCATCCAGAAAATTATATGTCTCCATGGATGTTACATTCAGTGAAGAGGAGCCTTATTTTTCCCATCCTTATCTTCAGGGGGAGAAGTCAATGAGGGAAGATAAGAAAGATTTTTTGCTTGACTTGTCCTTACTTCTTTTGTCTAATGGTCCATCTCATGACCTTCATGTTGTCCCTAATCCTCTTCCTAAAATCATTGTTGAACCTATGTCTGAACCTGTATTCAAAACCATTCCTGACCCAGTAGCTGAGTCTGCTCTTGAGAATGTGAGGTATGACAAAGGCAAGGTGTTCACAATAAGGAAGATGGTTGTTCCTGAACCTGTGCAGGCCCAAGAGTCCAACTCGGAGCCTTCAAATGAGGTAATAGTTTCTAACCCTTCATTGCAAGATGAAACTGAATTTTATGTTGATAGTAGTGACTAAAATCTTCCTATAGCTATCAGAAAAGGAACTAGAGAGTGCACAAAACGGTCACTATACCCTCTTGCACACTTCTTGTCCTTTGAGAATTTTTCACCATCTCATAAAGCCTTCTTTATAAGCCTAAATACCATTGCCATCCCGACTACCCTACCTGAGGCATTGTTCAATGAAAAATGGAAACAAACCATGAATGAGGAAATGGAGGCATAAAGAGGTATAACCTGGGAGCTAGTACAGCTATCGACAAGGAAGAAAATTATGGGTTGCAAATGGGTGTATATTGTGAAATATAAAGCAGATAGATTCATAGAGAAGTATAAGACACGATTAGTTATCAAAGGGTATATCCAAACTTATGGAATTGATTACCAAGAGACTTTTGCACCGGTTGCCAAGATGAACACATTTCGAGTATTATTGACATTGGCAGCTAATTATGGTTGGGATTTACAGTAGTTTGATGTCAAGAATGCTTTCTTGCATGGAGATCTCAAAGAAGAAGTCTACATGGAAGTTCCGCCAGGATATAGGAAGAATTTACATGCTAATACTATGTGTAAGTTGAAAAAGGACCTGTATGGGCTCAAGCAATCTCCGCGAGCATGGTTTGGAAGGTTTGCTAGAAATATGTTGGCTATGGGGTACAGACAAAGCCAAGGGGATTACACACTGTTTGTTAAACACTCTCCTTCAGGGGGAGTCACAGCTCTCTTGGTGTATGTTGATGACATAATAGTAACAGGAGATGATGCTAAGGAGAAACATATTATGAGTCAGTGCTTAGCCAAGGAGCTGGAAATTAAAGCATTAGGAAGGTTGAAATACGTTCTTGGAATTGAGGTTGCTCATTCTAGGCAAGTTATATTCATCTCCCAATAAAAGTATGTTAAAGATCTCCTAAAAGAAATAGGTTATACAGTATGTAAATCGGCAAGTACTCCTATGGATCCCACTATGAAACTTGGACAGGCATAGGAAGATGCTGCAATTGACAGCGAAATGTATCAGCGCTTGGTGGGAAGACTTATTTATCTATCCCACACACGACCGGATATATCATATGCAGTAAGTGTGATTAGCCAATTCATGCACAGTCCAAAAGAATCTCATTTGCGAGCAGTATATCGAGTGTTATAATACCTTAAGGGAACACTAGGAAAAAATATTTTATTTAAGAGAAATGGAGGTGTGGTACTTGAGGCATACACTGATGCTGATTATGCTAGATCACCAGTGGACAGAAGATCAACTAGAGGATATTGCACTTTTCTTGGTGGAAATATGGTGACTTGGAGAAGTAAAAAACATAATGTGGTGGCATCATCTAGTGCAGAGGCAGAATTCAGAGCTATGGCTCAAGGTGTATATGAACTACTATGGTTGAAGATTATTCTTAAAGATCTAAAGATCAAGTGGGATGGTCCGATGAGACTTTATTGTGATAACAAATCTACAATCAGCATAGCTCATAATTCGGTATAGTATGATCGAACAAAGCATATTGAGGTTGACAAATATTTTATCAAAGAAAAACTAGAGAGTGGTTTAATCTGTACACCCTCTGTGTCTACACTAGGTCAGTTTGTTGATGTACTTACAAAAGGGTTAAGTAGTCGAGTATTTAAGACGATTGTATCCAAGCTGTAAATGGAGAATGCATATTCACCAGCTTGGGGGGGAGTGTTAGACAGTGGCCTCTGTGGACAATGGCCTCTTGGTCTTGTTCCCACGTTTTCATGTTTTTAGTGTAGACATTGTTTTTAGTGTTTTATGATGCTTATTTTCTAAGGACTAGTTTAATGTACAGCTCTATATATATAATACCTCCATTGTAAACATTCAGTTGATGCAATAATATACAATATTCATATTCATACTATTCAAATTCTAAGAACATTTGTGACCTTGATTGCACACACTGGTAACTCCATTGCTTGCATCTCCCAATCACAATCCCTTGGACCTTGGGTACTAGATTCTAGTGCCTCAGACCATATCTTTGGTTACAAACATTTGTTTTATGTCGTTTCCTATCCAACACACCTTCCCACTATTACCTTAGTTGATAGCTCTCAAACTCGAGCTAAAGCAATTGGGAAGGTTAATCTTTTGCCTTCATTATCTATTGACAATGTTCTTTATGTTCCTGGTTGTCCTTATAATTTGATCTCAATTAGTCGTCTAACTCACACTCTTGATTGCTTAATCACCTTCACTAAAGACTTTGTTCTTGTGCAGGATCGGAGCTCAAGGAAGATGATTGGCGCAGGGCGTGAGTCACAGAGCCTCTACCATCTCTCGACAACCTCCAATGTTTTTGCAGCCACAGAGTCGTCCAATGTTATTCATGCTTGTCTTGGACACCCTAGTATCTCAAAACTTCAAATAATGGTTCTTAATTTGTCAAAGTTGTCTTTTTTGGAGTATGAATCTTGTCAATTGGGCAAACACACTCGTAGTTTCTTTCCTAGTCAAGTATGTAACCAAGCTGAATCTCTTTTTGCTATAATTCACACTGATGTATGGGGACCTTATCGTGTTATCTCGACATTAGGATATCAATACTTCATAACTTTTGTAGATGACTATTTAAGGTGTACTTGGTTATACTTAATGAAAAATAGATCATAATTATTCTCCATTTTTCAGAGTTTTTTGTTATGAAATCCAAATTCAATTTGGAGTTACCATTCGCACCTTAGGAAGTGACAATGCCTATGAGTATTTTTTCTACACAATTCCAATCTTTTATGGCTTCTCAGGGAATTGTTCACCAATCCTCTTGTGCACACACCCTTCAACAAAATGGGGTTACTGAAAGGAAAATAGACACCTAATTGAGACAGGCCGTACACTCCTTATTCATGCTAAAGAACGATCTCGTTTTTGGGGAGATACAATTCTCACTACTTGCTACCTCATCAACCGAATGTCATCATTTGTTCTCTAAAACAAAATTCCTCACTCCATTGTTTTTCCTACACAACCTCTTTATACATTACCTCTTCGAGTCTTCGGGTCTACATGTTTTGTTCATGACACTTAAAAATAAGGAACAACAGTAAAACAATTGATTATAGCTGAATTGCCTGAGTGAATTTCACTCAGCATACAAGTATTTATATACATGAGAAATTAATTACAACTTCTATTTACAATAAGAATAATTAAAGATTTAAACTATTCCCCATGACATTATTGTTTCCAAAGCTAACTATCATAATATTTCTCATGCTAACTAATTCAATATTCAACATTCCCCCTCAAGTTGGAGCATATAAATCATATGCGCCAAGCTTGTTACATATGAACTGTACCCGAGGACCCCTAAGAGATTTGGTGAAAATATCTGCAAGCTGATTATTTGAGCTGACAGAGGCAGTCACTACTTCTCCACTTTGTATCTTCTCTCTCACAAAATGACAATCAATTTCTATGTGTTTAGTCCTCTTATGAAACATCGGGTTAGAAGCGATATGTAGGGCTGCCTTATTATCACATATAAGCTCCATCTTGCCTAGTTCACACAATTTGAGTTCATTGATTAATTGTTTCAGCCATATTAGCTCACATGTTGCAAATGTCATAACACGATACTCTGCTTCTGCACTCGATCTTACCACAACACTTTGTTTTACATTTCCAGGATATTAGGTTTCCACCAAAAAGAACACAATAACCTGATATAGAACATCTATTAAATGAAGAACCTATCCAATCTGCATCTGTGTATCCCACAATCTAAGTATGTCCTTTATCTTCATACAATAGGTTTTTTCCTGGAGCCCCTTTGATATGTCTAAGAACTCTAATGGCTACATCCCAATGTCCTTCACATGGTGAGTCGAGAAATTAACTAAGGATGCTCATAGCAAAGGATATATTTGGTCAGGTAACAGTCAAATAATTTAATTGGCCAATCAACCTGCGATATTTGGTTGGATCAGATAATGGTTCTCCTTGATTTGGACTAAGTTTGGCATTGGGATCCATTGGTGTATCTATTGGTCTAGAATCCAACATTCCAGTTTCCTTGAGAATGTCTAATGCATATTTTCTCTGTGAGATACAAATCCCTGTATTAGATTGTGCCACTTCCATTCCTAGAAAATATTTCAACCTTCCAAGATCCTTAGTCTGAAAGTGATCAAATAAGTGTTGTTTTAACTTCACAATTCCTTCTTGATCATCTCTAGTGATAACAATATCATCGACATAAACAATAAGATATATAGAAGTTCCAGATGAGGAATGATGATAGAAAACTGAGTGATCGGCCTCATTGCGAACCATACCAAAATCAGATATAACATTTTTGAATCTACCAAACCAAGCTCAAGGAGACTATTTCAAGCCATATAAAGATTTGTGCAAACGACATACCAAGCCAGACTCCCCTTGAGCAACAAATCCTGGAAGTTGCTCCATATATACTTCTTGGAGATCACCATGTAAAAATGCATTCTTAATATTAAGTTGATAAAGTGGCCTGTGGTAAATGGCTGCTATGGAAAGGAAAAGACGAACTAATGCCATTTTTTGCAACCGGAGAGAAAGTATCACCATAATCAAGGCCAAAAATTTGAGTGAAACCTTTAGCAATAAGATGAGCTTTCAATCGATCAACAACTCCATCAGGTCCCACCTTAACTGTGTAAATCCACCGACAACCCACAGTAGATTTTCCAGGTGGCAATGGAACAAGTTCCCAAGTAACATTGGCATGTAATGCAAACATCTCTTCTAACATTGCCTAATGTCATTCTGGATGGGAGAGGGCTTCGGTTGTTGTTTTTGGTATAGTCACAGAAGACAAAGAAGAGATAAAAACAAAATGGGAAGAAGACAGGCGATGATAACTCAAAAAATTATAAATGGGAAGAGGATTGCGAGCAGAACGAGTACCTTTTCGGGTAGCAATGGGAGGACTGGAGATAACATCCAGAGCAGGATCTAAGGAGGGTTCAACCACTGGTTCTGGTTGTGAATCAGCAAGGACTTTATCGACTGACCATACCAAGTTCATCAGTATCTTGTGTCGTAGTTGAGTCTCCAAAATTGATTCATTGTTTCTTGGGACATCCTAGCCTATCCGAGCTCCAAACTATGATACCAACTTAAAAATAAGGAATAACAGTAAAACAACTTATTATAGCTGAATTACCTGAATGAATTTCACTCAGCATATAGGTATTTATATACATGAGAAATTAATTACAACTTCTATTTACAAGAAGAATAATTAAAGACTTAAACCATTTCCCATGACACTATTGTTTCCAAAGCTAACTATCATATTTTCCATGCTAACTAATTCAATATTCAATAATGACCTCACACCATGCAAAGATAAACTCTCTCCTTGATCACTCAAGTATGTCTTCCTTGGATATCCTCGATCACAAAAGGGATATAGATGCTCTTCTCTTGACCTCAGATTTATACTGATGTTACTTTCTTTGAGTCAATCCTCTTTTTCCATTCAATCTCCTCCAAAGCATGACCTATTTTTGAGGTACTCCCTATTCTTATTGTCATTACCCCTCGAGTCTGAAGTTGGTCCAACTTATCATATAGACCCAACACCTCCTTCACCACCACTATTATTGACTTACCATCGCCGTCCATAGTAGGTCCAACTTTCTGGACAAACCATTATTGATTCTCTGATACTATGTAAACTTTTGATGGTTGAGAAGAAAGAGAATGGAGAAAAAGGAGAAACCATTGAGAGGAAAGTTATTACCTCTCTTGTTCAGTCTTCATATTTTATTATATGAGTAAAAGGAACAAGCTACAATTGTACAAAGAGATAATAAAAAATAAAGAAATTACTGAAAGTAAAAGTCCTATTTATCTAACAACTTGCATTAAATTAAAATTGTCTTTGAGGTTTTCAAAACACTGCAAAATTAGTTGTCTTTAGACAGTGGAGATATCTTTCAATCTTTTTTTTTTTCACACGACAATAAAATTAGCCAATATTT
The DNA here is from genome assembly GCA_029884595.1 of Ormosia semicastrata. NCBI lineage: Eukaryota > Viridiplantae > Streptophyta > Magnoliopsida > Fabales > Fabaceae > Ormosia > Ormosia semicastrata. Next base: position 45,282,859 of record JAQQTO010000053.1, on the reverse strand, counting down.
GTTCATTCCAAATTGTTTTATTGTTTTTTTAATCATGTTAAATCCCACTTATTTTTGGTAGATGGTACTATAAATTACATGTACTTGATATCATTCATAATTTCGTATGTACTATATAGATGCTGCTTTTCTCTGATTCCTAATGTTTATTCCGGCAGCGATACCGTTTTGGATTGTGTTGCTTTTGATGAAATAATGAAGGTAGTTGGGAATATTGTTACCTCAGTTCCTGTAATACTAGATGGTAAATATTTGTCCCTCCCACACCATCCAGTTGGGATAGATTTTCATGCGGAAGATGTGCTTGAATGCTTGAGTTACAATCCTAAAGGAGTTCACTGGGTAGGAATATGGGGAAAGGGAGGAATCGGTAAAACAACCACTGCCAAAGTCATTTACAACAGGATGTGTCACAGTTTTGAGGGTTCGAGTTTTCTTGCAAATATTAAGGATGTATGGAAACATGATACCGGCAAAGATTATCTACAAAAACAACTTCTTTCAGACATCATTAATACAACAAACATGATGATAGATAGCATTGAAACACAGAAAATACTTTCTCATAAGCGGGCACTTATTGTACTTGATGGTGTGAGTCAAACAGACCAACTGATAACATTATGTGGAAGTCGTGAATGGATTGGTCCTGGAAGTATAATATTGATTACAACTAGAGAAAAGTATGTACTTGATCTCCTTGAATTGGACGTTGAATATGAAATGAAGGAAATGGATACAAGTGAATCGCTTGAGCTTTTTAGTTGGAATGCATTCAAGCATTGTAGTCCTACCAATGATTTGATTAAACGCTCAAGAAAAGCAATTATTTACTGTGACGGACTGCCGCTGGCTCTTGAAGTTTTGGGCTCATTGTTACGTGACAGAACAGTGTCAGAATGGAGAAGTATATTGAGGCTACTTGAAAGAAATCAAATTAATGCAGTGCCAAAGATGCTAAAAATGTGCTATGATTTTCTAGATGATTATGAGAAAAAAATATTCCTTGAAATATCTTGTTTCTATATCGGAAAGGACAGGCACAATATTACACAATTATTAAATGGCTGTGGACTTCCTGCAGAAACTGGGATAAGTAAACTCATTGACCGGAGCCTGGTAAAGGTTGACAAGAATAACAAGCTTGAAATGCATGATTTGTTGCAAGAGATGGGAAGAGGAATTAATCAATTTAAGCCAAAAACCAAATGGATACACAGTGTGTTCTTGAGTTTCAGAGGTGAAGACACTCGTAGGTCTTTTACTACTCATCTCTATGCTGCTTTTATAAATGCTGGCATTGAGGTTTACATGGATGACAAACTTGAAAAGGGAGAAGATATCTCTTCCTCACTGTTGCAAGCAATTGAAGGTGCTAGAATTTCAATCATCATTTTCTCAATAAATTATGCTAATTCAAGATGGTGCCTACAGGAAGTGGAGAAAATCATGGAGTGTCATAGAACTATCGGTCAAGAAGTTCTACCTATATTCTATGGTGTGGAGCCGTCGGAAGTGCGTAAACAGATTGGAACTTTTGGAAAAGCATTGGAAGGACTTGTACAGAGAATCTCGGCTACGAAAGATATGATTATTAGTTGGAAAAGAGCACTCACTGAAGCTGCAAACTTGTCTGGATGGAATTTAAATAATTACAGGTAATCTAAGTTTTCTTTACTTTTCAGATAATTACCATTTACTTGTTTGCCATTTGCCATGCATAAAACAGTCAAGTTCCTTTATTTGATTTGATGCATGAAATAAAGAGTGGAATGGAAGAATTATAATGTGCACTATGGAGTAGAAAAGAATGGTAAAGATAGTTATAATCTGTTGGAATTTGGGTTTGGAAGAGTGTTTAGCATGGTTGAAATATTTGGCATACTTGGATTGGAACCAATTTGACCCAAAAGCTAGCTTATGAATTTTTGGCCCATCCAAGCTTTATAAACCACACTTCTTCCTCTAATCTCTTAAATGTGGGACTTATCCACTTCACCATGTCACACTTCCTCACATGTTTCCAACCCCCTCACATGCAAGTGTCTCAGTTTTTTTCTCTTTCTGTTTTTAGTTTTTTTTTTCCACATTGGGGGACCCCTAGATTGGACTCTCCATATGTCCTTAGCTGGGCCAATATATTTTCCATGACTGGTTCTCCAAATTAGGCAGCTAATTACTGGTGGTATGTTTATATGCTATGTGGGATTTTTGGCTGCATTCTCCTTTAATTTTCTTGCTCGCAGGCCTGTCACACTTCTTCACATGTTTCCAACCCCTCACATGTGAGTGTCTCATTTTTTTTTTCTTTCTGTTTTCAGTTTGTTGAAAGAGAGAAAAGAGAGACATATGAAGAAACCGTGTGTTTCAACTACACAACGGAGACTGAATATATACTCAATTGATACTAAATAATTACACAATTTACATGATGTGGGACTAATAGTTGTACTATTAATTACATCTAATTACATATGTTTCCAACACTCTTCCTCAAACTGAAGCATATAGATCATATGCACCAAGCTTGTTACACAAATAACTTATTCGTGGGCCTCTCAAGGACTTGGAGAAGATATCTACTAGCTGATCATTTGAGTTGACAAAGTTTGTGATGGTGTCTCCTGATAGAATCTTTTCCCTGATGAAATGACAGTCGACCTTAATATGTTTGGTCCTTTCATGGAACACTGGATTGAAAGCTATATGCAAAGTCACTTGATTGTCACATATGAGTGTCATTTTCATAACCTTACCAAATTGAAGTTCTTTGAGGAGTTGTTTTAACCAAATGAGTTCACAAGTGACTAAGGCCATAGCTCGGTATTCTGCTTCGGCACTAGATCTTGCAACTACATTTTGCTTCTTACTTTTTTTAGGAAACTAGGTTGCTTCCAATGAGTACACAATACCCAGAAGTGGATCGTCTGTCAATAGGAGAACTTGCCCAGTCAGCATTTGAGTATCCAACAACCTGAGTATGTCCTTTATCTTCATAGACAAGGCCTCTTTCAGGAGCTACTTTAATATACTTTAGGATGTGAATCACTGCATCCCAATGTGCATCACAAGGTGAATTTAGAAACTAACTTACCACACTAACCCTCAAAGGAGATGTCAGGACTGGTAGCAGTGAGGTAGTTCAGTTTTCCAACTAACCTTCTGTATCTTCCTGGATCTGAGAATGGCTCCCCCTGATTTGGTAGAAGTTTAGCATTCGGATTCATAGGAGCGTCAACAGGCTTTGCATTCAACATACCTATTTCCTCAAAAATGTCCATGGCATACTTCTTCTGTGAAATTACTATACCACCATTGGCTTGTGCCACCTCTATTCCCAAGAAGTATCGAAGTCTGCCAAGATCTTTGGCCTGAAAATGATGACCAAGATATTGTTTTACCTGAATTATGCCATGGTGATCATTGCCAGTGATAACAATGTCGTCGACATACACAATTAAATAAATACACCCTTGAGCTGAATGGCGATAGAAGACAGAGTGGTCATCCTCACTACGTGTCATACCAAACTGCTAAACTACAGTATTAAATAGGCCAAACCAAGCCCTAGGAGACTGTTTAAGGCCATACAAAGATTTGTGAAGACAACAAACTAATCCAAAAGACTCCCCCTGAGCAACAAATGCTGGTGGTTGGTCCATGTAAACCTCTTCTTCTAGATCACTATGAAGAAAAGCATTCTTGATGTCCAACTGATGAAAGGGCCAGTGGCGAATAGCAGCCATTGACAAAAAAAGTCGAAACAAAGCCATCTTCGTCACGGGAGAGAAAGTGTCCCCATAATCCAAACCAAAAATTTGGGTATACCCTTTTGCCACCAAACGAGCCTTGAGGCGATTAATCTTGCCATCAGGGCCAACCTTAACTGTATAAATCCACCGACAGCCTACAACAGACTTCCCAGGAGGAAGAGGAATAAGTTCCCAAGTACCACTACTCTAAAGGGCACACATCTCATCGATCATAGCTTGTCTCTACCCAGGATTAGATAAAGCGTCACCTGAAGAGTTAGGAATAGACACAGAAGACAAGGAAGAAAGACAAGTATAATGCAAAGAAGATAGGTGATGATAACTCAAATTAACATAATGAGGAAAAGGGTTACAAGTAGACCGTATACCTTTTCGGAGAGCAATGGGAAGGTCAAGTTCAGTAGGCAGTGCCGGAGCTGGTAAAGAAATTATGGCCGACGATGATAGACCTGGAAGGGACGAATAGTAGTGGTGGTTTGCTCAACATAGGGGGTCGGAGGTGTATCAGACTCAACAGTGATAAGAGGAAGAGGGATGAGTAAGACCTCAAAGATAGGCTGAAGAGTCGAACAAAGAGACTGGAAGAAGGGAACAGACTCAAAAAAAGGTAACATCAGTTGAGACGAGGTAACGTCAGAGATCAGGGAAAAAACAACGATAACCTTTTTGAGACTGAGTGTAACCAAGAAAAACACACTTAATAGATGGCGAAAAGTTTATCAAGACCAGGAGTGAGATTATGAACAAAATAGGTAGACCCAAATATATGAGGTGGTAGGGAATGTAGAGGTTAATGGGGATATAAAATAGAGTAAGGAACCTGGTAATCAAGCATAGAGGACGGCATGCAGTTAATCCAATAACAGGTAATAAGAACTGCATCGCCCCAAAAGCGGAAAGGAACATTACCATGAAGTAAAAGGGTCTTAGTTGTTTCTACGAGATGTCTTTTTTTATGTTTAGCGACCCCATTTTGTTGAGGGGTATGGGCATAAGAGGTTTGGTGAAGAATACCATGAGAAGCCATAAAGGATTGAAATGGTTGAGACAAATATTCATTGGCATTATCATTACGCAAACTACGTATAGGAACACCAAATTGAATTTTGATTTCATGATAAAAGTTTTGAAATATGAAAAACAACTCAGACCGATTTTGCATAAAAAAATAATCAAGTGCAGCGAGAGTAATCATCAATGAAAGTGACAAAATATTTGGATCCTAGAGTAGAAACAGTACAACTGGGACCCCAAACATCAAAATGTACTAAAGCAAAAGGAGAAGACACTCGACTACGGACTTTACCAGGAAACGAACTACGGGTATGTTTTCCTAGTTGACATGACTCACAAGGGAGGCTAGACAATTTAGAGAGGCTGGGCACCAATTTTTGTAGTTTAGGAAGGCTAGGATGACCCAACTGTGCATGGATGGTGAGAGGGGAATCCTTGACAACGCAAACACGAGAGGGATTGGAGAGCTGATAGAGGCCATGAGACTCACATCTGGTGCCAAGTATCTGACCTGAACTCCAGTCCTGCAGAATGACAGAGTCTTTAGTAAAGGTAATCATACAATCAAGAGATTGAGTCAAAAGACTAATGGAAAACAAATTAAAAGGAGACCCAGGAACATAAAAGACAGAGTCTACTGACAGGAAAGGGAGGGGATGGATAGTGCCGATCCCTTGGGATTGAGACTTGGAACCATTTGCTAAAGTGACAGCAGACAAATAACCATTGTGAGAAAGGTTGGAGAAAAGAGTCTTATTACCAGAAATATGGTTAGTTACACCAGAATCAAGAACCCAAGTGCCAATGAATGGGGAACGAGAGAGACAAGGAAATGAAGTACCAATATGTGCAACAGAAGCAGTGGAACTAGAGGTCTGACATTGCTCAAATCACTTCAAAAAGTCGGCATAGGCAGCTGTTGGAGCAGAGGAACCAGAGGATTTACGTTGCGCAAACCACTTAAAAAATCTGTATACTCAGCCTTTGAGGCGTCCTTAGAGCCATCGGAGGAGGTAGAACTAGTCATGGATTAGTAAACAACAACTAAACAGTACCTAAATGCATCGATTCAAAAAGGGGGTCACAACAAACGGTCACGACAAACGGTCACGAACACACAAGGCGAGGACAGATCTAGACAGAAGAGAGAAGGGCGATCACAGTGCTACAAATGGCTGTCAGAGGTGGTGGCCCACGCGTCACGCACCGGTGAAAGAGCAGTGCGTGTTGCTATGCGTAGGTACTGTTGACAGTGTGTGTGGGTGCGTCGTGGGGTTGCAAAGGCCGGGCTTCTAGGGTCTGGCCGAATAGGCAAAGGCGATTCCGGTGGTGGGGTTGCCGGTCGGAAAGGTCGCTAAAAAAGTCATCGATTGCCAGAAAAGTTGCCAAAAAAGTCTGACTACGGCGGCAGACAGCAGTGGACAGCGGTGAACAGCAGCAAAGGAGATGAGTCTGCTGGAAAGGGGACACAGCCAGAGGAGAAAGACTGACAAACTAGAGTGAAAACATGGTTTAACTGAAAATATTTTTCACCGGAGAGCAGTGGACTAACCGGGTGTTCACGGTTCTAGGATTGCCTCTATTTAGGCTTTGGATACCATGTTGAAAGAAAGAAAAGAGAAAGACATATGAAGAAACCATGTGTTTCAACTACACAACGGAGGCTGAATATATACTCAATAGGTACTAAATAATTACACAATTTACATGATGTGGAACTAACAGTTGTACTACTAATTACATCTAATTATATATGTTTCCAACACAATTTTTTTTTCCACATTGGGGGACCTCTAGATTGGACTCTCCATATGTCCTTAGCTAGGCCAGTATATTTTCCATGACTGGTTCTCCAAATTAGGCATCTAATTACTGGTGGTATGTTTATCTGCTATGTGGGATTTTTGGCTGCATTCTCCCTTAATTTTCTTGCTCATAGGCCCGTCTAAGATAATGAAAGTTCTAATACAACATTATTGGCATCTAGGCTTGGAAGAATGTTTGGTATGGTTGAAAAATATGACATACTTGGATTGGAACTTATTTGACCCAAAAGCTAGCTTATGGATCTTTGGCTCATCCAAGCTTATAAATCACTCTTCTTACTCTAATCTCTTCAATGTGGGACTTCCCACTTCACCATCACACACACTCACATGGGTTTCCAACACTCCCCCTCAAATGTGAGTGTCTCAATTCTTTTACTTTCTTTCTCTTTTCACATTTTTTTCCACATTGAGGGACCCCCACATTGGAATCTAACTGGGCTGCAATCAAATTCTCCATATGTGCTTAGCTAGGCCAGTCTTTTTTCCATGAATGGCTCTCCAAATTTGGCAGTCAATAACTAGTGGTATGTTTATCTGCAATATGGTTTTTGTTTGCGGTAGTCTCCTTCAGTTTTCTTACTCATAGGCTCGTCTAAGATATGTTAGAATATCTAGAAATTATGTCATAATATCTTTATTGTATCTTACGATATTTTTTAATATCTTTAGATTATCTTGGAAGATCTTTAGAATATATTGTGGAATAAATTAGTCATCTAATTGAGGAAGCAATCTTAGGAGTTATTAACTATTCATTATATTTCTTGATTTATTTCCTTAATTAACTAAGATTAGGGGTCTAGTACTAGTAGGACTATTGGGTTAGAATTTTGTATCACATTATTGTACACGAGAATAGTATTCAATGTCTATTCTCTCTTTTCCACCTTTTGTAACTAAACCATACAATTTCAATACGATATCAAAGCGGTACTATCCTTCGTGACCTGTCCTATCACTATTTCACTTTGAATTCCGTTGTTGAGTTCCAATCTGGAACTTGGTCCACCACTTTTCCTACTACGTCATCTTTATGGCAACCCCTTTTCTCTCCACCGCACAAATTTCATTACCATTTCTCTCATTAGTAGGCCGTCAACACCATCCACTCGGGCATCCCTAAATTGGCAAGCACTTGAAAGTGCACCTTCATCCGACCACTCACGCGCTGCTACGTGAGAGCACATCCAGCATCTATTCTGACTCTCGGTGGTGTCGTCTAACTCGTCTTCCTTTCCTCTCTTCAGATTTGGCCTCACCTTCTTTGCTTACCCCCTAAGTTAAAGAGTACACCTGCTTGAAGATGTTCAGGTATATTGGGGTTTCAGTTTTTAGCCTTTGTACTTTGACCCATGGCTTCTTCTAGCCCCATAAACAGTCCCAAGGCTAAAAAACCCATCTTTTGCCCTCTTTCCAGCCACCTCCACCATCGTTTGTCTCATTGCACTATCTCCAGTCAAGTTCAGCCCTGTTCGCCACCTCCATGTGGTTGTTTGGCTCCCTTGTGCTGCGTTCTACCGTGTTTGACGCTCAGATCTAGTGTTTTCCTTCTTGTTTCCTCAAGTTTGACTTATTTTTTTCAATTGACTTGGGTTATTTCTTGGCATTTTTTGTGGTGGTTATCTCTAGTTTGTCATTATTTTGGTTACTATTTAGCTCTACATTAAGGGAGAGAATGGGAATAATGATGTCTTAACTTATTCTTTAATACCAGTGTTTGTCATGTTGTTCTTTTCTACTAATGAATCATACCAACGGTGACTTCTCCTCCCACCTATGATCATTTCGGGGGTGACTTCTCTCCTAAGGATGAATCATACTAGTGGTGATTTCTCTTCCCGTCGACAATCATTCTAATGGTGACTTATGTTAGCTGACTCACACCAGTCCATCTGAGTCCCATATGTAGTCTAGCCCCATCTTTGTCCCAGATGCTGTCTGGCCCATCTTCATCCCAGTTGTTGTCTGGCCCTTTCTCCATCCCAAATGCAGTTGCCTGCAACTGTGTTGGAATGTACATATGAGTGTATGTGTGAGAGATGTGTAGTAGGAAAAAAAAAGTCCCACCTTGAAGAAATGAGAGGAAGAAAAAGGGTTTATAAGCTTGGTGAACCATGACCCAATAAGCTAGCTTTTGGGTCTAAAGGTTCTAATCCAAGTGTTTTGGGTTCCACACTTCATCCATACCAACCTCCTCCAAGCCTAATCATCCAAGCCCAAATGATAAAGCCAACACATTGTTTGGCGTATTATAGGTAGAGATCGTAATCTGAATAGTTGAGTCATCATGGTAAAGATCGTAATTCAAGTAATTGAATGAAAATAAACTTGGTTCTTGTTGGTCATTGCATATTCTGATTGTATATTCTAATCTGATTGTGATTAGATTAGGATTCTATTTTGATTTGATTTTTCTGTTCAGTTAATTATATCCCTATAGTTTAGGAAACTCCTAGTATTATGGGTATTGGTTGATCTCCTTTGTAATTCCTTGCTGTATATATTGAATGAGTGCTGAGAGGATTTCTCTCAAGCAATTCCAGCACATCAAATTGGTATCCAGAGCAGGTTTCAAACCAGGGACGCGTCTCCGCTCCCCGTCGCAGTTCTAACTCACTGTCACTACTAGAACCCTAACGTCCGGATCCTCCACCACTAAGGTGAGTGCACAAATCTTCTCAGAAGCATCTAGCTGGCTGTCCCTCCAAGCAGCTCGTTAGAGGCTCCTGCCACGCGCTCTCACGCGCAGCTTCTTTCATCTCGTCCTGACGATGCATGGCCTATGGCCTCCGTTTGACTTGTTGTTTGTCCCATTTTGTTCACCGGCATCTCTTCTCTCCGTTCTAGTGGTCGGTTGTCTAGTTGACCCCCTGTTGACTTCGTGGGTTAGTTTCTCTCTCCATAATGGCTTCTGCAACCCATTCATCTACTGCTACCTTTGACAATTCTGGACTTGTGAAGAAAAATCTCATTTCGTTTGCCTTCTCTGGTAGCCCTACTATAACCTCAGAGAAACTTAATGGTAAGAATTTTGTAGATTGGTATAACGCTACTGAGGTGTGGTTTTTAGGTCAAGGTCTTTATGAGCAACTCACCAAGAAGGGGAAGCAGACATTGCTGCTGATGTGTGTGATGAGTGGAAAAGGGCTGATTATCAATTAGTGTCTTTACTATGGTAATCTATTGATCCGAAGTTATTGGTGCGCTTCTGTTCTTACTAAACATGTCATGACATATGGAAGAAAGCTCAGAGTGTGTATTCTAATGATATACAACGCCTCTATGATTCTGTCCATAACTTGGCCACGCTCCAGATGACAGACCATGACCTTCCTTCTTACATCAAACTCAACCTATCAGGCGATGATCTTACAAAGGTACTAGAAAAACTTGATAAAATGTATATGGTCTTCGTTCTCCACGGTCTACATAAAAATTTTGAATCTGTTTGAAATCAATGTTTGACCAATCATAATATTCCTACGGTGGAGGAACTCATTGATCGTTTACTTCGCGTTCCCTCATTGTAGGAGACATCTGGCATTGGTTCTCAGACAGCTTCAGAATCTTCAACTTTTGTCTCAAACTCAGTAGATCGTGGAGGCTGAGGCTGTGGGTGTGGTGGAAGAGGTGGTCGTGGTAAAGGTGACCGCTCTCAGTGTTCTTAATGTAAGCGTACGGGACATACTCAAGACAAGTGCTATTCTCTGCATGGTTTTCCTGAAAAAATAGCTAATGTAACACAGTCTCAGGCATCGAGTTCTGCTAAAGAAAATTGAATTTGAAAGTGACAATCAGAATCTCTTTTCAACCTGTGAATACAAGGAGTACCTTCAACTTAAGGCCAACCAACAAGCCTCATCTTCAGCAATTATAGCCCATACTGGTAATTCTACAGTTTGTCTCTCATTCATCTCCTGTTGGTTCTTGGATTTTGGATTCTGGTGCTTTTGATCATATAGCAGGTAATTCTTCCTTCTTTTCCACCTTATCCTCTCCCAAAACACCACATCACATCACTCTTGCTAATGACTCTAAAACAATGGCCACTGGCATTGGTCAAGCTTCACCTCTTCCCTCTCTATCTTTGAATTCAGTTTTATTTGTACTTAGGTGTCCCTTTAATTTAATTTTTATGAGTCAACTTACTCGTTCTCTCAATTGTTCCATAACCTTAACTTCTAATTCTTTCTTTATCCAAGACTGGAATACAGGACAGACAATTGGAGCAGGATCTGAATCACGTGGTCTCTATTATCTGCAGCCTCCGTCCTCAACCATATATGCTGCCACAGAATCACCTAGCCTTCTTCACCATCGTTTGGGTCATCTGAGTCTGAATAAACTCAAGAAAATGATTCCTCATTTCTCTCATCTACAGTCCTTAGAGTGAGTCATGTCAACTTAGAAAATATGTCTTGTCTTCCTTTCCAAGCAAGGTTACAGGTTGTTCAGAGTCTCTTTTTGATATTGTCATTCTAATGTTTGAGGTCCTAGTCGTGTCGTGTCTGTCTTAGGATATTGGTACTTTGTTACTTTCATTGATAATTTCTCAAGATATACTTGATTTTTTTCAGTGAAAGAACGTTCTGAGTTGTTTACTGTTTTTCAAAATTTTTGTAGTGAAATTCTCATTCAGTTTGGTCAAACTATTCGTGTCTTACGTAGTGGTAATGCAAAAGAATATTTTTCTGCCTTTTTCAATTTTTTCATGGCCTCTCATAGTATGGTTCATCAATGTAGTTGTCCTCACACACCTCAACAAAATGGTGTAGTTGAGCGCAAACATCGTCATATAGTGGAAACAGCTCGCACTCTTTTATTACATACCAATGTCCCTTTAAAATTTTGGAGTGATGCTGTTCTCACTGCAGGTTATTTAATAAATCATATGCCATCTTCTGTTCTCAATAATCAGATTCCTCACTCTTTTTTATATCCTAAGGAATCCCTTTATACTGTTCCGCCCCGTGTTTTCGGTTCTACTTGTTTTGTCTATAATGTTGCTCCAGGTCTAAACAAGTTAGCTGCTCGTGCTGTGAAGTGTGTCTTTCTCAGTTTTCTCGTGTCCAAAAGGGGTACTGGTGTTATTCTCCGTCCACCCATCATTTTTACATCTTCGCAGATGTCACCTTCTTTGAGGATACACCTTATTTTATCTCACCGGTTGTGCTAGTATTTGTCTCTCTAAGTATTATCTGTTCCCTTTTTTTATTCGCCCATCTCTATTCCTTTTTGTGCCACAGATGCTCGAAAATTCACTGGCCTCAGAGTATCCTATCCAGCCATTTCATCTCATTTTCCAACGTCGTCCATATCTTGAGATTCCGGAGGCTACCCCTGTTCCAGACACCAGTGATTCACCTCTTGCTCCTGCGTCTCCACCTATTCCAACCCAACCCGGGCCTCCAACTGACCTACTCATTACTCTTCACAAAGAAACTCATTCTTCCCATAATCCTCATCCCATTTATAATTTTTTGAGTTATCATCATTTATATTCTTCCCATTATGCCTTTGTTTCTGCCTTGTCGTCCATTTCTATTCCTAAAACTGTTCAGGAAGTACTATCCTATCCCAGGTGGCGACAGGCTATGCTTGATGAGATGACAGCCTTGGAATCTAACCATACATGGACTCTTGTTTCGTCCCCTCTTGGGAAGTCTACGGTTGGCTGCCGCTGGGTTTTCATTGTCAAGGTCCCGATGGCACGGTGGATCAGTTGAAGGCTCGTCTTGTGGCAAAAGCGTACACTCAGATTTATGGTCTCGATTATGGTGATACTTGCTCTCCTGTTGCTAAAATGGCCTTTGTTTGTCTCTTTTTGTCGCTGGCTGCCATGCTTTGTTGGCCTTTGTATCAGTTGGATATTAAAAATGCCTTTTTACATGGTGATTTGGAGGAAGATATTTATATGGAGCAACCATCTGGGTTTATTGCTCAGGGGGAGTCGGGCCTTGTTTGCAAACTGAGGAAGTTGTTATATGGCCTAAAACAGTCTCCTCGGGCTTGGTTTTGAAGGTTTAGCAACGTCATACAGCAGTTTGGTATGGTCTATAGTGAGGTGGACCACTCTGTGTTCTATAAACATTCATTGTCTAATAAGTTCATTTATCTTGTGGTCTACGTAGATGATATTGTAATCACATGTGATGATCATGAAGGGATCAATAGTCTTAAACACCACTTGTTCCAACATTTCCAAACCAAAGATTTGGGCAGATTAAGATATTTCCTTGGGATCGAAGTTGCTCAATCAAAGACAAGCATTGTCATCTGTCCAAGAAAATATGCACTTGACATTCTGGAAGAAACTGGGATGCTAGATTGTAAGCCAGTCGATACTCCTATGGATCCAAATGTTAAGCGTATGTCAAATCAAGGGGAGCCATACTCAGACCCAGGTAGATATCGGAGGTTGGTGGGAAAACTGAATTATCTCACTATGACCAGACCAGATATATCCTTTGCTGTTAGTATTGTAAGTCAGTTCCTTAACTCCCCTTGTGATAGTCATTGGGATGCAGTAGTTCGCATCTTACGATATATCAAGGGGTCTCCTGGAAAGGGGCTAATCTATGAGAACAGAGGCCACACAGACATTGTTGCCTACACAGATGCAGACTGGGCAGGATCTCCTGGTGATAGAAGGTCAACTTTTGGATATTATATTTTCATTGTGTTTCCATATGTAACAAGCTTGGTGCTTATGATGTATATGCACCAGGTTGAGGAGGAGTGTTGATTATTGTATATTCCGATTGTATATTCTCATTTAATTGTGATTAGATTAGGATTTTATTTTGATTTAATTTTTCTGTTTGGTTAACTATATCGGGAAACTCCTATTATTATGGGATATTGGTTGATGCCCTTTGTGTATATATTGAATGAGTGCTAAGAGGATTTTTCTCAAGCAATTCCAGCACATGAAGTGTTCCAAACTAAAGATAGTAGCCAAAATTTGCTTCAAAATATCAGCCAAAATTGGTCAATTTGAAATATTTATTTCTGTTTTTAATATTAATGATCCAATATAAATTCCTCTCCCCATTTTGATAGATTATGCTATTAATAGTAAGAATTATTTAGTAGATGATTATTTTATCTGATTTGTAATTTATTGTTTTTTGCCAGAACTGAAAACGAGTTGATTGGTGATATTCTTAAAACTGTTACCACAAAACTAGACGATGGCACATACATGTTTGTTGCTGATCACCCAGTGGGAGTGGAATCTCGTGTGCAGGATATCATACAATTGTTAAGTGGTAAATCAAATGAGGTTGTCATAGTAGGAATCTTGGGAATGGGAGGAATTGGTAAATCAACCATTGCCAAAGCCATTTACAATGAAATTAATCAAAACTTTGAAGGTAAAAGTTTTCTTGCAAATGTAAGGGAAGTCTGGGACCAAGATAATGGCCAAGTTTATTTGCAAGAACAACTTCTTTCAGGCATCTTGAAAACTAGAAGGATGAAACTACATAATATTGAATTGGGGAAAACTATAATAGAGGAAAGCCTTTGCCAAAAAAGGGCACTTGTTGTACTTGATGATGTGAATAAATTGGACCAACTGAATGCTTTGTGTGGAAGTCGTGAATGGTTTGGTCCAGGGAGTAGAATAATCATCACAACAAGAGATGAGCATTTATTGAATGTCCTTCAAGTGGATAATATATACAGAATGAAAGAAATGGAAGAAAGTGAATCGCTTGAGCTTTTCAGTTGGCATGCATTTAAGCAGGCTGCTCCTATAGCAGATTTCATTGAACTCTCAAGTAGGGTAGTTGCTTACTCTGGAAAACTACCACTAGCCCTTGAAGTTCTTGGCTCTTATTTGTTTGAAAGGGCAATTGCTGAGTGGGAAAGTGCATTGTCCAAACTTGAAATTATTCCCAATGATCAAATACAGAAGAAATTAAAATTAAGCTTTGATGGTTTAAGTGATCATATAGAGAAAGATATATTCCTTGATATATGTTGTTTCTTTATAGGTAAGGACAGAAACTATGTTACACAGATTTTAGATGGCTGTGGACTTCATGCAGAAATTGGGATAACTGTCCTTATAGAGCGAAGCCTTGTAAAAGTTGACAAGCATAACAAGCTTGAAATGCATGATTTGCTGAAAGTCATGGGAAGAGAGATCATTCGCGAGACGTCACTAGAGAAGCCTGAGAAGCGTAGCAGATTATGGTTTCATGATGATGTGGTGGATGTGTTGACAAACAACACTGTAAGAACTTTCTCAAATATTATAAGATTATGATATGAAAGCCATAATTCGCAGCAAAAAGTTAGGAAACAAGTATCAAGTATGTAAGAAATTTTTTTTTTGTAAAATTTATAGTAAGGAAACATTTTTAAGTATCAATGAGTTGAATGCACCATAAATATGTTTTCTTACCATAAATTTTACAAAAAATATGTTTCTTTCTTACTTAATACTTGTTCCCTACCTTTTTGCTGCGAATTATGGCTTTCGTATCATAACCTTCATTATATTGCTCACATGGACTATATTGCTTTTTGTTAAGCAAGATATTCATTTTCATTTTATCTTGCTTTTGATTTTACAGGCAACAATAGCTGTCAAGGGACTGGCTTTCAGTTTACCAAAAACCAATGATGTTATTTTCGATACTAAAGCGTTTAAGAAGATGAAGAGACTCAGATTGCTTCAACTTGGTCATGTAAAACTTACTGGAGACTATGAATATTTATCAAAAGACTTGCGCTGGCTCTGTTGGCATGGATTTCCTTTAAGATACATGTCTGGGAACTTTTATCAGAAAAATTTAGTTGCTATTGACTTAAAATACAGCAATCTGCAACTAGTCTGGAAGGAGCCGCAGGTGATTAATTAAAATGATTGTTTCGTGATAAACGTAATAGTTGATATCTCTTTCATTTTTCTATTTATAGTATATTTTTTTATTCTTTTTTTGCAGTTGTTGGAGAAGCTAAAAATTCTCAATCTTAGCCATTCTTATTACTTGACACAAACCCCAGATTTTTTAAACTTACCTAATCTTGAGAAGTTAATGCTCAAAGATTGTCCGTGTTTGTCAATGGTTCACTCGACAATTGGAGATCTAAAATATCTTATCTTGGTAAATTTGAAGGACTGTAAATCCCTCAGTCACCTCCCAAGAAGTATCTATAAGGTGAAATCTCTGAAATCTCTTGTTCTTTCCGGCTGTACAAAAATTGACAAGTTGGAAGAGGAGATCATAAAAATGGAATCCTTGACAAGTCTAGTGGCAGATAACACTGCTATCACACAAGTGCCCTTTGCTTTAGTGAGATCAAAAAGTATCAAATATGTGTCTCTGTGCGGTTATGAAGGATTATCACGTGATGTATTTCCTTCTTTAATTTTGTCTTTGATGTCACCAACAAATAATCTCATGTCTAAAGTTTCTGGGAGCATTTCATTTTCACTTCAAAGTCTTTCACTTGGTTTATCTGCCAAAAATTGTGTTGAATTGGAATCAAGACCAAGAACATCCCAGATATCATATACAGAGACTCCAACATTAATTGATTTTCAGAACTCCATTAACATTGCGGGGTCTGAAAATTTCACTAGTTCTCTTATTATTCAAGCCGGAGAGCGCAGCAAAGCCACTGATGCTCTTATAGAGAGTATTTCACAGGTTTCTCTCTTGGTCTCTCAGTGATCAGAATGTTACTATCACTACACATTATTTCTCAATATGGGAATAACACCTCTCTCCATTTTCAATATATACTAAGTAAACTAATTAACGTTTTGAAATATTAATGGGAAAGAGCATACACTATATTTTGTATGATAGTCAGTATCGTTTTCTCATGATTTTTACCATCCTCACTTTTATGAACTCCATCATCTTTTTCTTTTCTTTTCTTTTCCATCATCTCATTTCTCACCCTTACCAATTTTATTTATTTTTTTATCATTTCTTCATTATGTATAAAATTCATTTTGCATTTTTTTCCACCTATGTATGTTACCTTTTCATTTGAGTTTCACTTGCCTAATGACTCAGCCTAACCTAGTAGGCATCTAGTACATTGTAATGATCTTGAAAGATTCATGTTTATCTCTCTCCTTATTTATTTCTTTGAAATTTTGGAATTCCTTATATTTGCATTATCACTGAATATAAATGTCAAATCAAATGTTACAAAGATGAAATGGAAAATGTCCTTCCAGTCTGATGGATAATTAAATGCATGCCCCGTTTCTTATGTTCATTGTACAGGGATGGATTAATGATGGATCTGGTGACTGTTCTTTTCCTGATGACATATTACCTAATTGGCTAACCTTCAAAGGCGAAGGATCCTCAGTATTGTTTATAGTGCCTAACATTGATTGCAAGTTGAAAGGGATGACTTTATGCATTATTTATTCATCTTCCCTTCTCAACCTGGCATCTGAATGTGATCTTCTTAGTGTCTTGATAATAAATTATACAAAGACTACCATTCAGCCGTACAAGCGAGACAAAATAACTTCCTTCAAAGATGAAGAGTGGCAGGCCTTGATGTCAAATCTTGAACCTGGTGATGAAGTCGAGGTTGTTATAGTTTTGGGACATCGATTTACTGTGAAGAAGACAACAGTCCATCTAATATATGGTGAATTAACCAACGATAAAATTGTGGAGTGTTCCTCAGCGCCAGGAAAAGGTCAAATCTGAGAGATGCTGTTTTTAGATGACCATGAAATCTTCTGTCATACCAGGTACCAATTCTGTCATACGTTGACACTCTCAAACTTTGTGTTTTAGATAACCATTAAATCTTGCCAGGTACCAATTCCACACTTTATCTCATACAATTTTCTGTACATACATATGTTGTTTGATGTCATTAATTGTGTAAAATTATTACTGTTTTGTTCATCTAAATTTAACATCTTCTGGATTTCAGACTTCAGTCATGCCGACACTATGTCCTCTACACACACCCCTAAAAAATTGGTGTAGATAATTTCTTTCTTCCATTGAAAAACTGGAGTTTTTTCAAAATAGACTTGAATATCAAGTTTGAACACTTAAACATGATTTTTTTTGTTTTTCATTCTACTAGATAATGTTATGGATG
Source organism: Ormosia semicastrata (assembly GCA_029884595.1). Classification (NCBI taxonomy): domain Eukaryota; kingdom Viridiplantae; phylum Streptophyta; class Magnoliopsida; order Fabales; family Fabaceae; genus Ormosia; species Ormosia semicastrata. The sequence continues at coordinate 45,265,140 of JAQQTO010000053.1, read as the reverse complement.
TAAAAAGAGAAACAGAAAATGTCAAAAAGTATATAAGATATTCATGCTGTTCATGGAAAGAGCAAAATAACTAAATAAGTGCAATAAGTTTACTTTGCCTGGGAAGCAAGTACTTTTCCTCTTCTCAAGTTATTCATGTTGTTCGGGAGTTAAGTGTTGAGACAGAATAAATATAAACTTTTGCTCCTGTTCGGCATGGAAAAAGTATTCATCTAGCTTTATCCATTGGTTCATTGCAAACCTAACGCACAGTGGATGTGTCGCTTTATTAATGTGTTGGATTAGTATATTTTATATTTAAAACAATTTATAATATAAAACTTTTAAAAAATAAGTGATTATTTTTTCTAAATAATCTAAAGCAAACATGGCTTCGTGGATTATTGATTTCTCGTCTTGAAACTGATGTTTGCTGCATGATTTTGCAGAATGAGATTTTGACTTCGACAGCAGTGCAGGCTATTAATGCAATCAAGCCAATGTATTTTAACCTTTTTTCATAGGAGTACTTTGTCAAGTTTGTGTATAGTAATATTGTATTGACAATGATGTAGGTGGCCCAGGAACAAGCATACGCCTCACCCCACTTTTTAGTTTTCAATAAAAGCCGGGCATAATGGATCCACTTTTTTTTTACAGCCTTGAATCCACTTTGAAAGGGCCCTTCTCAGCTTCACTATTTAATTTAGAGATGATAAAATAGGTTTAACTCAAATGATTGGCTTGTTTAACCTATCAAATTTAGTAGGTTGAATTGTATTTTTAGCCTATTTTTTTAGGTAGATAAATCTATTTTTTTAGGTAGATCAATTTAATTCGCATTGCATAACCCATGGGGTGAGGTGGGTTGACCCATTAAGTTAATTTTTATTTTTTTCATTTTTTTTTGTGGCAATTAGTTGACCACTAAACTAACCTTTTTGTTATCATTAAAAAAAAAATTTAAGCAGTTTGACCCATTACAAAACGAGATAGGTTGTTTATTCCAATATATATAGCAAAATTAGGTCAACCTATCCCACCTTGTTTTTAGCCAATCATAGCTGAGTGGGGCGGGGTGATCTGTTTGCCATCTCTATCCTTTGCAGTACATATTGCCAATTTTTTGCATCATTATGTGTGCTTTTTTGGGAATAGGAGAGGGAAGAAAAAGAGTAATCAAGTCATTTAGCTAGTAAAAGTAGGTTAAAGTTGTGATAAGTATGGATGTAAAATGAGTTGAACTTGATAGAATGACCCATTTTAATTGACAAAATGTGTAGGTTGAGCTAATAACTAATAAAATTTAAGTTCGAATATAATTAGGTCCGACTTGGCATGACTCCAATGGCTCAATGTCTTATTCTTTTGTAATAGTTTTTTCAATTAATTTATATATATAAAGTGTTTTACCAATACTTTCTCTAATGTAAATTGATATTTTTATATAAAAAAACTCTTTTAGTTGATGTTTCTCGAGATTTTAAGAAAAAGAAAGTGAAGCATAAGAATAAATTTTTGAACTATTGAAAATTAAAAAAATTAATTTGGGCCAGTGGGTAGGTTTTCCCAACTCGTGGCCCGCATAGGGTTGGACTGGACTAACAACTTGTTAGCTTATGATAAATTTGGCTCAACTTGATCTAGTTGAAAATTTGCTTGGACTATATCGGGCTAGTTCGTTTTGACACCTCTAAATTTAGATAAAGTAGTTCATATGATGCCATTATTTTAGAGTTTGACAATAGTAACACTTGTAAGAAGTTAAAAATAATTAGATGATACTATAAAATAAATTTACACAATGTTAACAATATATAGGTAAATAAGTTAGATCTTTGATACACAAGTTATTATTCCAATGCAATAAATAAATTTGTAATACATTAATTTTCTATTTTTATAATAAGTTTGGTGCACTAGGTTAATTACATTATTAGTTAAGTTAATTAGTAATTAACTATCATAATTAATGACAATTAATAATGTTATTGGCCTAGTAAACCCAACTTTGGTGCATCATGTTTATGCAAGGTTTTCTATGTTAACGTGTGCCTTTAGGGCACAAGTTAAGGGATTAAAAATAAGGAAAAGTCCAAAAAAAAAAAACCCCTTTCAATTATGCTCTATATGCACTTTGGTCCTATTACTTTCAAATTGTGCATAGTTGTCTCTAAACTTTCCATTGTGTGCACTTCACCCCAAAATCGTTATGTCCATCAATTGTTTTATGAAATTAATCATGTGCACATCAAGTGAGGGCGATTTGGATAGAATATCATTAAGCATGCCATGTGAGAGGAACGTGATGTGAAATAAGCTAAGAAATCTCCACTTTATGTGAAGAACGTCCTTCACCTCTACATGATTGGAACATATATTAATGTTCATCAATCTGGCTTGCATTTCTTGAGATCCTGAATAAATGATTTCACTCTCAAAGGAATCATACTCCTTGTGTTTAGCAACTTCATCACCACCATTTCCAACACTTTCTGTCACTTTCTCATTGATTTTCTCTTTCTCATCCAAGCAACTAGTTTTGATAGCCTCACTTTCACCATTTTTGTTTTTGGCCTCATCACTATTTCTTCTTGGAAACTTTGCGGAGCTCCACAGTGACATCAACGATGGAGTGATACTTTTGTATTTGTAGGATAGGGACCTAATTGAGCCTCCAGCGATGGATGGAAGCAAAGACAAAGTCGTAGTTAGAGGCTTTGAGTGCAATTTTGGTATAATTTCATTAAGATCCTATCACATTCTTGCCCTTTTCCTAACCTGAATGACCCTCTCCTCTGTTTTGATCCACCCATCTCCCATGTAAAAAGTAGAATTAATCCCAAATCTCTTTATTTTTTCTCCCAATCTAACCAAATCCTAACCTCCCGAACCAAGATTTAAACTGAACAACATTGGACCCGATATCTCATATCACTCTGCACTCTACAACCTTATCTCAACACAAAAACCCAATTGCCTTCCCATGGCGGCTAACCTTACATCACCTATTGATTGAGCTCCCCTCAACCTTGTGGGCCATATAATGCTCATCACCGACTTCGACACCATGCTTGCCTGGTTTCGTGATGAGTTTTCTGCCACCAATATCATCATTGATGCTCTCTGCGACCCTCGTGCACCTCGGTGCCTTTGATTACAAATCCATCTTTGTCGTCATCCATCGCCAGAGGCTCAAATGGGTCCCTATCCTCTAAATGCAAAACTATCACTCCATTGCTGATGTCGTTGTGGAGCTCCACAAAGTTACCAAGAAGAAAACAATGACAGCTAAAAAAAAATGAGAATGAGGCTGTCAGGGCTAGTTGCTTGGATGAGAAAGAGAAAATCGATGAGAAAGTGATGGAAAGTGTTGAAATGGTGGTGATGAAGTTGTTGAACATAAGAAGTGCAATTCCCTTGAGAATGAGATCATTGATTTAGGATCTCAAGAAATGCAGGCCAGATTGATGAAGATTAATATATGTTCTAATCATGTAGAAGGTGAAGGATGTTCTTCACATAAAGCTGAAATTCTTCAACTTATTTCACATCATTTTCCTTTCACATGGCATGCTTAATGATATTCTGCCCAAATCACCCTCACATGATGTGCACATGATGAATTCTATCAAAAAATTGACCGATATAACGATTTTGGTGGTGAAGTGCACACAATGGAAAGTTTAGGGACAACTATGCACGTTTTGAAAGCAACAGAACAAAAGTGCACGTAGAGCAAAGTTAAGGTGGGGCTTATATTTTCCCTTAAAAATAACATTTATTACCTAGGTTATACCTTGAGAATGACCACGCTTAGCCCAGTGGCCATACAAGAACCAAAACTGACCTACTCGACCTATCCATCCTACTTAACTTAATCAATTGGATCACTTGTAAGGTTGTTCACGAGTCGGGTTGGATTAGATTCAAGGAGAAAAAATGGTCCAAATCAATCATTCTCGATCGGGTTGGTTTAGTTTGGTTCTAGTTAAAAAGTTTGGGCAAACCTAAACCAAACCAACCTGATTAAATTTGGGTTGGTTTGGTTCTACAACCATACCTAAAAAGAGAAATTCAATAAAAAAAATCAAAACCCAATCCCCATTTCATACAAATTTGAGCTATTTTTCTGCTAACACAAACTAAAATCTTTACTAGAAATCACAACTAGGTATTGACTTTTGTGAGCAACAAAGAATCAATACATAACATAAGAAAAAGACAAAAGGATATGGTTTTTTCAACAAAAAGAAAAGGACATGCTTCAAATACTTCCTACGCTTATGATAAGAGAAATCATGGCTTGGGTGAAAGCATCGACATTCAACAACTTTCATGGATAGTCACATAGATCGCAAGAAACAAATGCAAAGGATGCAAGCACCAATTTTGACACATAGATCGAAAGTAAATAATGCAAAAGGAGACAACCACACCTACACCAATAGCATAAACTCCTATGGCTTAGGACAACCGCACAAGCATGGCAAGAGATTTTCATAACCACACAATTTGCAAGGAAAGGGTTAGGGTTAGCCTCCTCCCTTTTGAGTTGGGGTTACGGAATGGGGATTTCTAAATGTAAGGGAAAAGAAAAGTGAAAGTGGGTGATGGTGAAATGTGGTGTCGAATAAACGTATCACTTAATTGGTCGGGCACATGAGTCATTCATTGGGTTATTAGGTTGGAAATAACAAGAACCATAAACCAAACCATTCTTGATTAGGTTTGGTCAGACTTGACTTGATCTAGCCCAACTAAAAAAAACCAAATTAATTGGTTTAGGTTGGTTTTTTGGAATCACTAGGCCAATCCAATCTAATGAACACTCCTAATCACCTACATCTAGACCGAGTCCCAGTTCTTGTTGACTCAATTCTAGAATATCCTCTCATAATAGAATGGACACGTGTTGCTCTAGGATAAGTTGGCTCAATAATAGACTATATCATCTTAATCATTGCAATCATGTGGTAGTGCACCCCCTAACTAAAGATAGTTGATAAACCTACAAAAATTCATATTTTTGTGGTTCAAAATCTTGGATTTTCATCCTCTTTTAATCTTTTTCTTTTAGTTTTATTCTCAAGTTTTATTATGTTTTTATTATTTTAATTACATTCTTATTACGTGTTTTTATGTGTTTTTGATAGGTATGCGCATTAGGATGAAGAATGGATTTGATCACATGGAAGAACTGCAGGAAAAGCTTTCTGGACACTTAGCACTCAAGCACTAGATAGGCAGAATGTGGGAGTTTCTCTGTTATCCCAGCGCTCAAGCGCACAACTAGTAGAACTGGAAGATTATTTCTGGTAAGCCAGCACTTACCAACGCTCAAGCGCGTGCATTATGGGAAAATTGGTTCTGGTGAACCAGCGCTCAGGCTCTTGGAAGCTAGCGCTCAAGTGCTGAACGCGTAACAGAACACGCTGAATTCTTTTTAAATAGCAAAGTTAAGCCAAATTGAACACACAGAAAGACACTTGGACAGAACGTAGTAGCCGTCAAGAGGCACAAACCCTAATATGGTGTGGGCGCAATTAGGCTTGCAGATTAGGAATTTTCTTCAACCTTTCCACCTTTCTACAATGTAGTTTGTCATATTCTTCCTTTTGTGTTCTTCTTTTCTCATGTGTAACTAATTTTTCCTTTGTTAGGGTGATGATGGATCTTGAACTTTGATGATGTAACTTCTTTTATGGGTTTAATTTATATTTTTATTTCATGATTTACGTATTTATCTCTATTCTTAATACTTTTCTAAATCTGATCAATTTGGGAATGATCTTTTGGATTGATGTATGATTTGAAAAAAATTGCATGAACCTAGAACATGTGATAAACACCATAATTTCTGCAATTGCTAGGAATAGACGTTGTGGGTTATGTGGTATTTCTTTTAATTCCATTATTCTTGATAATGTCTTTCTATTTGAGATTAGACTAATGGATTAGTTAATTCTAAACAGTGTAAGAGGATCAATATACCAAGGGATTGAGTATTAATTAATTTTGAGAATTGACTATAAATCATTGAAATAGAACATAATTAAACTAATATTTAATTTTGCATTTAAAGAATTCAAGTGAAGTATGAACCCTAACGGTTTAATATCATTGTTTTCACCCTTTGATTTATTGTTTGCTTACTTATATTTCTTTTTAGTTAAATTTACAATAACCCTATTTTCGATAGCTTGAATAGTGTCAATTTGACGAATTTAGTAATTGATAACATAATCCTCATGTGAACGATACTTTACTCATTCTTTATTACTTTTGTCGATTCGGTGCACTTGCTAATATCCATAAGTTTTTGGCGCTATTTTAGGGGATTATTGTTATTAATATTAAATAGTAGTTGAAAAGATACTAATTTAAGCATTTATTTTTCATTGTTTAATTTTATTTTTCTTTTGTTTATTTTTATTTTAATTTTAATTTTCTTTAAATTTTCTTTTTAATTTGTTTCTTTGTTTTCTTTTATTAGTCATTTATTTTTTATTTTTAAATTTTAATTTCGTTTCTTTACTTCACTCTAGTTTGCTTATTTGTTTGTTTATGCAAGGTTCTTTGGAGTCAGAAGAATTACTTTTTGATTCAGAGATAACAAGGACAAAAAGAACAATCAGAAAAGTAATCAGAGAAGGAAAGAGAATTGCAAAAGAAGAAGAGATGGCTAAGAATAATGATGCATAGAGAAGATGTACTATGGCTGACTATGTCACTCCATCTGCTGAGAATGTTTCTACTAGTATTGTACGCCCTGCTATTCAGGCTAACAATTTTGATATTAAACCGACTCTTCTACAGCTGGTGCAACAGAATCAGTTTGGGGGAGGTCAAGCAAAAGATCCCAATTTGCACATTGCCAATATCTTACAGCTCTGTGATATTATCAAGTATAATGGAGCCAGTGATGATGCCATACAGTTATGACTTTTTCAATTTTCTTTGAGAGATAAAGCCCAGAGCTGGCTATAAGCCCAGCCTCAGGGAAGCATTTCTACTTGGGATGATCTGGTTAGTAAGTTCCTCACTCGGTATTTTCCTCCTTCAATGTTTGTGAGGATAAGGAGTGAGATCGCTTACTTCACTCAAAATCAAGGAGAATCTCTTTATGAAGCATGGAAAAGATTCAAAGAGCTATTAAGGAAATGTCCTTATCATGCTTTTGAAGTTTGGCAGCAAGTGCAAATCTTTTACAATGGTTTGGATCATTCTATAAGACTTATGGTGGAAGCATCTGCAGGCGGATCTTTAAATACTAAAACTCCAGAGGAGGCCCAAGCATTATTTGAGACTATGACCACTAATGAGTAGCAAGTTCCTAGTGGAAGAGTTATAGTCAAACAGGGAATGTTGGAGCTTGGTGCTGTTGATACTATACTTGCACAGAATCAGACTATGATGCAACATATTGTCAACCTTACTGAGCAAGTTGGTAATTTACAGGTAAATGCAGTTAATCATCAAGGTCTGACTTGTGATTTTTGTGGAGGTAACCATGTCAATGGTCAATGTGAGGTAGGGAATTCAGGTGTCAACATTCCAGAACAAGTAAAATATATGGGAAACCTTTCAAGGCCACAAGGTAATCCTTATTCTAGTACTTACAATCTAGGCTGGAGGAATCATCCCAATTTCTCTTAGAAGAATCAAGTTTGTAGCATTGAATGCTAAAGTCGAACAGAAGTCTCCTCTTGAGATTGCAATGGAGAAACTTTCTCTGCAGACTTCTATTTTTATGCAACAAACTTTAGTTTTTATGGAGGAATCGAGAACCAATTTCAAGAATCATGAGACCACTATTAGAAGTCTTGAGAATCAAATGGGGGCAAATGGCAAAGCAACTTCAAGAAAGACTTGCAGGCAGTTTGCCCAGTGATACCGTGGTAAATCCAAAGGAGCAATGTCATGCAATCACTTTGAGAAGTGGTAAGACTTTAGAAGAAGACAAAAATTAAGCATCTGGTTCTGCAGAAAATCAGAGTGAAAGTACTGAGGTTCTGATTGAAGAGGTTTTGTCTCAGGATGATAGTAAAGAGGTTGAAGTTAAGGAGTAACAACCGAGAGTGCAGAGAAAAAAGAAAGACTTGGAGTTGAAGAAAATAGTTGATCCTTCACTCTATGCTAAACTTTCATACCCTCAAAGATTTAGGAAAGAGATTCAAGAAAAGTAATTTTCCAAGTTCTTAGAAGTTTTCAAAAAGCTGCACATTAACATTCCCTTTGCTGAAGCACTTGAACAGATACCCTTTTATGCAAAGTTCATGAAGAATTTGCTCTTAAAGAAGATGAAACTCAAGAAAGATGAAACTGTAGCACTTACTGAGGAGTGCAGTGCCATTATCCAGAGGAAGCTTCCACCGAAGTTAAGGGATCCTGGAAGTTTTAATATCCCTTGTACAATTGGGAAGTTGAGCATTGATAAGGCCTTATGTGATCTAGGCGCTAGCATTAATTTGATGCCATTGTCCATCCTTCGTAAGCTGGGAATTGATAAAGTTAAACCTACAATGGTTTCCCTTCAATTAGCATATTGATCAATTAAACATTCATCTGGTATAGTTGAAGATTTGTTAGTAAAGGTGGACAAATTTATTTTTCCAACTGATTTTGTAATTCTAGATATGAATGAGGATGCTGATATTCCTCTGATTCTTGGAAGACCGTTCTTGGCTACTTTAGGAGCTTTAATTAATGTGCCAAGAGGTGAGCTTATTTTGAGGGAGGATGGAGATCAAGTGACCATTAACATTTTTGATAAATCTGCAATGACATAAGATCTCTATGCCCCTATTAAATGCATTCAAGATAAGCCTCTACAGGATCTGGCTAGTAAGAGCACTTCATCATCAATCAATGTTGATCTCCCCACTCCCAAGATGATTGAAGAAAAGGAGAAAGGTCATCCTCTCTCAAAAATTATTACAATTAAAAAAGATCTTCCAACTTCCACTGATTTATTACAGATTGATTCTAAGGTCAGTGAACGAGTATGGAGGCAAAGATCTGACAAAAGAAAGGTGTCATCTTATTTCTCTTGTTTTAAGCCACCTTGATGAATTAAAAAGGCAACATCGAGCTGATGACATTAAACAAGCGCTTTTTGGGAGGTAACCTAAATTTTCTCTCTTTCTTTACTCTTTTACTTTTGTTTTTGTTATTATCTTGTTATTTCTTATTTTATTGATTATCATTTTTCTATTTTTGTTTTGAAGGTAATTTTGAGTCGGCGTAGGTGCCTCCCTGAGTTCGGAGCCTTTGTAGGGGGATGTATATAGCTGTTAGTTACCAAAAAGATTTTTCTTCTCTTTCCTTTAGCTTTTATTTTATGCATTTATTTATTTGTTCTTTTTGATTTTATTTTTTTTCCATCACCTTATTGTGTTTTGAGTCATTCTGTGCATATCGGTGTGTTGAATTGAATATCTAATGATTGCTTGAATTGTGGATTGATCTAATTTCTTGGGATAGTACATGAGAATTCATGAGTTGCATTTATCTCTATTGTTTCAATTGTGTATGGATGTTCTTCCCATCTTTACATTGATAGAACTTGAAATTTAATTACATGTCAAGCTTAGAGAAAGTTTATGGGAATGCATATGTGTGGATGATTTGCATCTAGAAGTTGTTAGATTCTCTCTTAAGGTGAAATCCTAGGTAATGAATGATTAAGGAAATGATAAGGGTCTTTTTTGGATTGTTTGAGCCTTTCAAGCCAACCTGTATACACAGTATATCCTTAGGTCCCTTTTGCAGCCTTGTTATTGTTTGGCCTTTATTTCTTTTCTTTTTCCCACATTTACCTTTTCCCATACCCACATGAAGAAAAAAAAATTTCATCTCTTACATAATCGTTGTTGAGTGCATATCTTGCATTATTTTATTATTCAAGTCTTTGTTATTTTTGTGCATAAAGTTTTGCAAAGTTGGAAAAAAAGAAGAAGAGAAAATGCACCCAAAGTATTGCAAAGAATTAAGTTTGGGGGTGGAGATTGTTGGAAAAGAAAGAAAAAAAAAAGTGAATAAAGTGTTGATTCTTATGTTCTGTTTTACACTTGTTCTATATTTTGTGGTTTGAATTGTGAATTTGCTTAATTTTGTATCTCAATTTTTGTTTTCATTATCTTACCATTGCTTTCTTAATTTATACTCATGGCCTTACATTACAAGCTTTGTAAAGTCCATTTTGATCCTTGGTTATGTGTTGTTTACATTAGTGGAGAGAGAAATGAAAAACAACTCTATGGAAATGGGTTTGATGTGCACTTGTAGTTTCATAAACCTATTTGAGCTTGTACTTTATGAGGAGATTGGGTTTTTCATTCATGTTTTTGGGAAGTCATTTATGCATAAGAGCTGCATATGAGAGACAATGTGACAATTGGATTGTTCATGTGTGACACTTTGAAATTAGATTGTGAAACAGTTTCTGAGGATATGAATGATTTTTAATTTCAGGTATTGTCATGTTTGAGTCTGTTTTGAGTTTGAGTTTATTTTATTTTGTTTTGTTTTTCTTTTACTTGAGGACAAGCAAAAGCTTAAGTTTGGGGAGTGATAAACCTGCAAAAAATCATATTTTTATAGTTCAAAATCTTGAGTTTTCATCTTATTTTAATCTTTTTCTTTTAGTTTTATTCTCAAGTTTTATTATGTTTTTATTATTTTAATTACATTCTGATTACGTGTTTTTATGTGTTTTTAATAGGTATGTGCATAGGGATGAAAAATGGATTTGATCACATGGAAGAACTGCAGAAAAAGCTTTTTGGACACTCAGCGCTCAAGAGACAGAGCTCAAGCGCTGGATAGGCAAAATGTGGGAGTTTCTCTGTTATCCCAGCGCTCAAGTGCTTGGAGTTCAGCGCTCAAGCGCACAACTGGAAGATTATTTCTGGTAAACCAATGCTCAGGCGCTGGTAAACCAGCGCTCAAGCACGTGCATTATGGGAAAATTGGCTTCTGGTGAACTAATGCTCAAGCGCTGAACGCGTAATAGAACACGCTGAATTCTTTTTAAATAGAAAAGTTACGCCAAATTGAACATATAGAGAGACACTTGGACAGAACGCAGCAGCCGTCAAGAGGCACAAACCCTAATGTGGTGTGGGCGCATTTAGGCTTGAAGATTAGGAATTTTTTTCAACATTTCCACTTTTCTACAATGGAGTTTGTCATATTCTTTCCTTTGTGTTCTTCTTTTCTTATATGTAACTAATTTTTCCTTTGTTAGGGTGATGATGGATCTTGAACTTTGATGATGTAACTTCTTTTATGGGTTTAATTTATGTTTCTATTTCATGATTTATGTGTTTATCTCTATTCTTAATATTTTTCTAAACCTGATCAATTTGGGAATGATCTTTTGGGTTGATGTATAATTTGAAAAAATTTGCATAAACCTAAAACATATGATAAATACCATAATTTCTGTAATCGCTAAGAATAGACGTTGTGGGTTATGTGGTCTTTCTTTTAATTCTCTTATTCTTGATAATGTCTTTCTATTTGAGATTAGACTGAATGATTAGTTAATTCTAAACAGTGTAAGATGATTAATATACCAAGAGATTGTGTATAAATTAATTTTGAGAATTGATCATAAATCAATGAAATGGAACATAATTAAACCAATATTTGATTTTGTATTTAAAGAGTTCAAGTGAAGTTTGAACTCTAACGCTTTAATATCATTATTTTTCATCCTTTGATTTATTGTTTGCTTACTTATATTTTTTTTAATTAAATTTACAATAATCCTCTTTTCGATAACTTGAATAGTGTTAATTTGGTGAATTTAATAATTAATAACATAATTCTCGTGAAAATGATACTTTACTCACTTTTTATTACTTTTATCGATTTAGTGCACTTGTCAATATCTACAACAATGATTATGTTCTCTTTTAGCCTAAATACTCTTTAACCACCTTTTGCATACACTAACTTTAGCGTTAGAGTACCTTTATAAATATTATTCCAAATGCACATAGCCGAGCTAGGCGCACTTCTTTGAAGAGGCCAGGCATCGTAGACGACCTAGGCCCATGTAGGAACATTACCCTTCATTTAATTATCATGATTACTTAAAGAGAAAAGGTATTTAATGTTTTTAAAATTTTCAAGTTATTAAATATTTTTGCTTTTCATTTAAATAGTTTTTATTTTTAATTTTTTAATATGTGTCTTAAAGGAAGTGAAAACAAAACTCATTACTTATATGAAAAAATATTAAATATATTTTTTATTTTTCAATATAATAAATATTTTATTTTTTATTTAATAATTTTTATTTTAACAATTGTTAGTAAATCCCACATTTATGATATTTAAATTACATGAAAATAAATTCTTACAAAAATATAAAATAATTGGCCACTTTAGAAAATAATTTATCACACCACTACCTCAAACCTAAAATTACGTGAACAATTTGTTAAAAAAAAAAAGTCTGTCATGTGAACCTTGTTTTATGCTTAGATTATATATCGATAATGCCTGTAGTCTTTTTTTTTTTTTTCTTAATTACAAATGAAATTTAAGCAGGTGGAGGAGGAAAAAAAAGATAGATTAAAATTTAAACAAAAGTAATTTAAGTGAGATTCGATACGGACATCAAATACAGCTGTTCTCCCATACTATTAAAGTAAGCAGGGACTTCTTCCCCACCGTTTCGGCCTATATTACAAACAAATTTCTTATATCATAACTAGTGACACATAGATTCACGACTCATGCAATTAAGGTACATCTCAGATAAAAAAAAAGTACATATATATCCCCAATATCATCAAAGTTATTCACATATATTTATACAAAATCATCTTATATTTACATAATTTTTATTATTTAATTATAAATAGACCTACTTTATTTTCTATATATTTACATTTTAATTTTATCATATAAATAGATATAAAAGAGATGTGAATAAAAGTGATATGTTTTAGCATTTTTTAAAATATATATATACTAAAATAGATGTTCTGTTTTTATCGTCAATTTGTTTTTGCTCTTTCTCAAGAGACAGAACAAGATATAATAAAATACGCTAATAAATTAAATTTTTTATTATAAATTTATTTAGTGTAATATCTTTTAAATGATTTATCCTAAGATTTTTTTTCCCAATCTTCCTCGGTATCTTTTAATTGGACAATTTTTATTTGATTCACTTTTTTCATTAATCTCCATTTAAATTCTTTTTACATGATCAAATCTTCTTAGATGAAACTTCTTCATCTTCTCATAGATAAGTATTCCAACTTTCTCCCGAAGAAAAACATAAATGTGCTAGTTTACACCCGACTTAATAAATTTATGAGAATTTTATTTTATACAATCCCTTAACCAATTAAGATTTGAGGCAAAAATAATACTAAAAATGTATATTTTTTTATTGAGTAAATCCTATTTTAGTTTCCCTAAGATACACATGACATTAATTTAATTCTCTAAAAAAAGTTGATATCAATTTAATCTTTTTATTCATAGTGAGTGACATAAATTTGATCTTTTAAATAAAATTGGTATTAATTTAATTTCTCAATTATATAAAGTAACATCAATTTAGTTTCTTGGTCAAAGGCTCTAGTAATGATATTCTCATTATTCATAGACAAAAGGATGATTTTGATGTCACTTTGTATAGTTGATGAACTATGTTGACATTAATTTTTTTTTAAAAGATTAAATTAATGTCACTTATATATTTAAGGGAATAAAATAAGTGTTTACACTTCTTTATTTGTTTCATCATTTTTCAAGGCTGATAATGAGTGTCTAATTACAATTTCTAAATGCTGGATGCTTTTGGGATAATTAATCGATATTGCAGTTTAATACTTTCTTTGCTGTGGCAGATTATCGGAGTCTATAGAGAAATAAGGCCCTTATTAAGACCAAGGCCATAAAGCGGGCGAAATTGCATATAAATAGAAGAGAAAGAGTTTTCGCACACCATTTGAATTTGAAGTACAATGGAGGAGTAAAAAAATCTAAACCGTAAAAGAAAAAGGTTTACAAAGGTTCACTTAATTAAATTTTAAATAAAGACGCGTGTAATTATAACATTTTTTATAATAAGTGGGGTTTTCAAGATAAGTTTCTTTAATACATTGTAAGAAGTTTTATGAATGAATATAAATAAAGTTAATACCTTCAGTTTTAATTTATCGTTGGACTTTCCTAATAATGAATGTATAAATTTAGTTTTAATTGTATAAATTCTATAATGAGTAAATGGTTATACGTAAGAATAAGTGGTTAATCAATATTAGTATTTGAATCAAGAAGTAGGAAATGAGAAGCGATAAATTTAAGAATAAGTGGTTAATCAAGATCTTTTGAATCCCAAAAGCGGAAATGAAAAGCGAGAAATTAAATGGTTAATACATTAGGAATAAGTGGTTAATCAAGATTGTTTAAATCCAAGAAGCGGAAATGAAAAGTTTGAAATAAAATATTGGCATAAAAAAGTAACAAACATACGTATCGGAAGCATACGGTGGAGAAAGTTGAGTATTTGAAAACGCTTTTCCAAAAGAAAAAGGTTTACAAAGGTTCACTTAATTAAATTTTAAATAAAGACGCGTGTGAATTATAACATTTTTTATAAGTGGGGTTTTTCTTTTCATTGTGAATTTTATGAATGAATATATAAAGTTATGAGTTTTAATTTGTTGGACTTTATTGTATAAATTTAGTTTTAATTGTATACGTTTATTCTTTTATTATGACATATTTATTTCTTATAATTTAACTCTATTTTAGGCAAATAATTATTGTAATTAGCTTATATAATATGTATCAGCCTGCAGTTTGAATCAAATAATAATATTCAAAAATATTCTTTCTCTTTCAAGTTAGTATTAGAGCTCTCGATTTAGGAGCCTTTATTGTTTCCGCTGCAATCAACCTTCATTGTTGATCAGACCAGCCTTCATTACTGGGTTTAGAACCAACCTTCATTGCTAAGATTATGGTAGCCTTCATTGCTGCCTTCAATCAAAACCAGACCAGAGTCGGCTCATCCATCTCAATCAGCCATCTCCAAGCCAGCAGAGTCCAGATTCGTCACAAACCATCAAATCTGGTTGTTCTCTGCCCAGCCGCATCATAGCCATCGGATCCGTCACAAACCACCGGATTTGGTTGTTCTCTGCCCAGTTGTGTCATAGCCGCTGGATCCGTCACAAACCACAGGATCTAGTTGTTCTTTGCCCAACCGCGCCATAGTCGCCGCCGCTGCTGCCTCTGTGATCTTGTTCGTGCTCGTCTAATCCCTCCCACACGTTCTTCTTGTTGGGCTCCTCTGCGTCTGCGAGTGCCACCGAGTCTCCATTCACCGTGGCAGGGGCTGAAGTAGAATCACTGAATTAGTGGTGGAACCAAAGAGGTTGTTAGGCCTTTGACAAGCCCTAGTCAAGAGGCCATTTCAATTTTCCACCGTTCGTCTTCCTGTTTCGTTGCAGCCATGGAAGACAAATATATTTCCTGTTTCATCTTCTACAAACTTTTCAACATAAAAAAAATGAGAGAAGAAAAAAAAACAAAAATAGGTTGACAATTGAACCATAAGTATGTCAGACGATCAGACTGGTAAGAATTTTTTTTTTCAATCCTTTAATGCTTCTGGTATTAAGAATTTATGGATTATGGACTCTGGTGCAATTGACCATATGACCTTTTATTCACCACATCTGTTATCTTATCAACCATCTTCTAGTAAGCATCATATAACCATAGTTGATGGCACTCACACCTTAGTTGTGGGTTCTAGTACTATTAAACTTCAGCCCTCTCTACACTTATACAATGTGCTCCATGTTCCTTAACATACTTATAATCTTATTTCCATTCATAAGCTTACTAAAGACAATAATTGTGCTGTAACCTTTTTTCATTCTCATTGTGTCTTTTAGGATATTGTCACGGGAAATAAAATTGGAGTTGCTAAGGAACAAGGAGGTTTGTACTATTTCCTTAATATGTCAGCTAATGGTAGTCTTGATCAGAAGTTGTCATCTTCCTATCATCAGTCCAATTATGAGTTTTTCTCTTCTCAAATTTGGCTACAACACAAGCATATAGGACATTCTCCTTTTTCTTTGCTTAAGTCTATGTTTCCATCCTTATTTTTAAAAGAATCTATTGAGTTTTTTCATTGTGATGTTTGTGAGTTTGCCAAATACCATCATGTAACTTTTTCACCTATTTCTAATAAGAGTGTTGAGCCTTTTGCATATATCTACTCTGATATTTGGGTTCCTACTTTGATTTCTAACATTTCTAGTACTAAATGATTTGTTTCCTTCATTAATGATTGTACTCGAGTAACTTAGCTTTTTCTAATGAAAGACACATCATATGTGTTTCAGATGTTTGTTTAGTTTTACCGCATTGCTCAAACCAAATTTGGAAAGTCTATTAAATGTTTACGTTCTGATAATGGTAAGGAGTATGTCAACCAAACTTTCTCTACATTTATTAAAGAACATGATATTGTGCATGAACTCACATGTGTTGATACTCCTTAGTAAAATGGTGTTGCAGAAAGAAAAAATTGTCATTTGCTTGAAATCACTAGAGCTTTACTATTTCAAATGTCTATTCCTAGTTCATAATGGGGGGAAGCTATTTTAACTACTGCATATTTAATCAATCAGTTATCATCTCGTGTCTTGGAAAATGTAAGTCCTATCCAACTCATGACCTCTTACTTTCCATCAGTTCCTATTATGCATAGTCTATAATCTCATGTCTTTGGTTGTGTGACTTTTGTCCATGTACATCACCATAATCGCAACAAACTTGATCCCTGTGCTGTCAAATGTATTTTTTTAGTTTATGCTCCTAACAAGAAGGGGTACAAATGCTATCACCCCTCAAGTTATCATTTTTTTTTTGTCTCTATAGATGTCACTTTTCATGAAAATGAGTCATTCTTTACTCGTTCTCAGTTTTAGGGGGAGAACACTCAGGAAGCTGAGGCTGAGTCCTTCTCTCCTAGATCCATCCTTCCTTTACCACTCTACATAGAATTGGCATATTCTTTTGGCACCCCACCTGAACTAGCTAACATCAAGGTCAAGGATAGCACACCAAAATTGGTGTATCAAAGGAGAGAGAAACCTGAACTAACCCAACAACAACTTCAAGCATTCGAACTAATGGTAAGTACTAAATAACTATGAACCTGACCTAGATGACTTACCCATTGCATTGAGGAAAGGGGAAAAGGTATTGTCCCAATCTCAAGTGCCCTATTTCTCAATTTGTCTATTCTAAACATATTTCCTACAACATTAGAGTTTCATTTTAGCCATAGATTCTATCAAAATCCCAACATCAATACAAGAAGCATTGAAAGATAAGAACTGGATTCAAGCTATGAATGAGAAGATGAGTGCATTAGAAAGGAATGGAACATGGGAGATTGTTGAGAGGCTAGGTGACAAAAGGCTAGTTGGGTGCAGATGGATATATACTTTGAAATATTGGTCTGATGGTACATTAGACTGGTATAAATCAAGGTTAGTGGAAAAAGGATACACTCAGACTTATGGAATTGACTATGAAGAGACATTTGTTCCAGTAGCCAAGATGAATACTATAAGGATCTTACTCTCCCCTGCTGCCTACTTTGGGTGGGAATTACACTAGTTTGATGTTAAAAATGTCTTTCTTCATAGAGACTTAGAGGAGGAAGTTTATATGAAAAATTCCCCCTAGATATGATTCCACTAATGGAAGGAACAAGGTGTGCAGGTTAAAGAAGGCGTTATACGGGTTGAAGCAGTCTGCTCGTGCTTGGTTTGGAAGATTCACAAAAACAATGGTGTCCCCGGGTTATAGACAAAGTTAAGGCGATCATACCCTCTTTTTTAAACATTCACAAGAAGGTAAACTCACAGTTTTGCTTATGTATGTTGATGACATCATTATATCAGGTGATGACTTAGTTGAGAAGTAACTCCTAAAGGAGAAATTAGTTGCTTAGTTCGAAATAAAAGATATTGGAAGGCTAAAATACTTCCTTAGGAATAAAGTTGCCTACTCCAAGCAAGGTATCTTTATTTCTTAAAGGAAATATGTCCTATATCTTCTCAAAGAAACTAGAAAGCTCGGGTCTAAGCTAATTGGTGTACCAATTGAGCAGAATCACAAAATGAGAAGTGATGAAGAGAGTCCCAAGGTAGATAGATCTCAATATCATAGGCTAGTTAGCAAACTGATATACCTGGCATATACCAGACCAGACTTAGCGTATGTTGTCAGTATTGTTAGCCGTTTCATGCATGATCCGAGGGAGAGACATATGCAAGCCGTGGATTGAATTCTACAGTATTTTAAAATCATGTCTGGAAGAGGACTACTATTTAAAAAATGGGGAAACCTATCATTGGAAGTGTACACGAATGTTGAATATGCAAGTTTGGTTATTGACAGGAGGTCAACATTAGGTTATTGTATGTTTCTGGGTGGAAATCTAGTAACATGGAGAAGTAAAAAACATAATGTAGTGTCACGTTTGAGTACAAAAGCTGAGTTTTGAGCCATGACACAAGGAGTTTGTGAGTTGCTATGGATGAAGATCATACTAGATGACATGAGAATAAAGTATGATGCACTTATGAAGCTATTTTGCCATAACAAAACATCCATTAGCATTGTACATAATCCGATTCAACATGACAAGATAAAGTACATTGAGATAGACTAACACTTTATCAATGAGAAATTGGATAGTGCGCTCACAGCCACAACATATGTTCTTTCGAAACATCAGTTGACAGATGTATTAACTAAGGAATTGCCCACAGAGCACTTTCAAGATCTTACTGGTAAGCTGGGAATGATAGATATCCATTCACCAGCTTGAGGGGGAGTGTTGGACTTTATTGTAAAGATTTATTCTTTTATTAAGACAGATTTATTTCCTGTAATTTAGCTATATTTTAGGCAAGTAATTAGTGCCATAAGCTTATATAATATGTATCAGCCTATACAATTTGAATCAAGCAACAATATTCAGAAATATTTTATGCAAATTAAAAGTTTCAAACAAGTCTACAAACTTGATACGAGATTAATTGTTGCATTGCGAACCCAAGTGCAAGTTGTCTCAAGTAATAAATTTATCGGGAGTCCGAGGTCGATCCACAGGGAATTGTTGAAGATTAATTAAGGTGAAGTAAATATTTTGTTACTACGGTAAAAATTATTTGCTTGGGTTAAAAGATTCATTCTTGGTAAATAAAGTAAAGGTAAGATTAATTTCTTTTATAACTCAATTAGAATCCTCGCAACATAGAGATTCCAATCAGACAATACAACGTTAAAAGTCTAATTAAAATAATATACGTAATTATATTATGTTTTTAAAAAATATTACCACCACTTATAACTGGGTTAAAGTATTCATTGTGTCAATATTTTGTCTACAACAAATCAAGAACTCCACTTTATAAGGAGAGTTTCTAACACTACCACTTGTAAATGAGTTAAAGCATTCATTGTGTCAATCTCTTGTCTACAACAAATCAAGAACTCCACTTTACAAGGAGGGTTGCTAAATTGATTAGAAACAAAATATAATACGTATAATGATCACTTGAAAATATATCATTTAAGCACAAGAGAGAAATTAATCTAACCTTATTTCATTACCAAGAGCTTCACTCTTTCACCCAAGCAAAATGAAACTTAGTTACTCATAGATAAGAAGAAAGAAAGAGAGAAGAAGAAGAAGAAGAATATGACTTTAATTTAGAACAAAGGAAAATTACTACAAGAAAACCTAGTAACAAACTAGCATCATTTTGGTACCTAACACCTTCAATGATTTGCTAAGGCCCCCTTTTATAGAGGATTAGAGAGACAAAATGACAAGGGGACTGAGTCATTAGTGAGTGGATGAGTGGAAAATGAGTGGAAAATGCCAAATGA
Source organism: Ormosia semicastrata (assembly GCA_029884595.1). NCBI lineage: Eukaryota > Viridiplantae > Streptophyta > Magnoliopsida > Fabales > Fabaceae > Ormosia > Ormosia semicastrata. The sequence continues at coordinate 45,245,193 of JAQQTO010000053.1, read as the reverse complement.
CTTTTGGTGAGTGGAAAATTATGGAGATTCATTGTCTCTGAAATCATTTAGCTCTGAAGTTATTGAATGCGTCAGAATTAGCAAATATGATCTTCATCAAAGTTGTAGGCCTGGATCTTAGATTTCAAATGGATTTAGTTTGAGTTCAATATCATTTATATAACTCCAGATACATTCAAATTACTATACACTGCTCAGGCCCAGTCATAGCTCCTCTGTTCTGACTTGTAGGCCTAATATCACCCATTAGGTCTCTGATTCTGGAAAAGTGTTCAACATGAAAGTTGTAGATATAGGTCTCAACTATTCAGCATCAAAATTTCAGTCCATTTGACAACCTCTAGCCCAAAAAATGGCATGAACAGTATACATAGGTCAAGCTGTCAGGAACAGTACTCTAGTTCTTGTTTCAACCCCAATTTGAGTTATCTACTCATGTGATTGGGCCTTTGAGGTCTTCATAAAAGTTATAGAGCTGTCTCGTATCTTTAAAATGCCATCAGATTTACCTCATTGGATCACCTACATCCCAAGATATAGCCCAAATATAGAAACAACGTAAGAAGTAAATTATGCTGAAAAATTCAATTAAATCTAATTTGAGTCCAAACTTACAAAACATAATCAAACTCAATCAATTAAGTACATGGAGAATGTAAATGACTAAAAATGAAGGCTTATTAATGTATCAAATATGTGATCATCAAATTTTCTCATACTTAGCTTTTTACACTCTTAGGCAAAACACAAAAGACTAAAAACTAAAAAAAAACGAAACAGACTCAAAAGTTAAACACTCTAAAAGACTTAATTTCTAATAATATTTAAAAATGAAAAGTAACTAATCATTCAAGTAATCAAAATATTCATGAGGTAACATATCTTCACATCTCAAACCAACAAGTAAGGAAACTTCAATTGAACAACATGAGTCAAGAATGATAGATCTTCACAAGATTCACTCTCAATCCTTCAGGTGTTTAAAAGGTAGGTATTTCACTCAATTCAACCCATGAAAATTGTACTATCATAAGCTTGCTTATCTTCTACTTCTCCACTACTCAGAACACATGCACACATAAATCATGAGGACTTTATTCAATGTTGTAATAGGGTCAAGGTAAAGGAGAAGGTAATATGGATATGACAAGTTAAATACCAAAGAGAATAAAAGAGCACGAAAGCTGAGTTCATGAAAGTTCATCCCAACTCCATCTAATACAAATTCCCTTTACATATTCTTTTCCTTTCCTTTATTACCTTGTTGACCCTCTTTTTCTTTTTACATTTTTTTTGATTTTTTTATTTTCTTATTTTTCTTATTTTTTTACAAAAAGAACATCATATATATATATTTTTTTAACCATTCTCACACACACACCTCCACACTTATTCAAGAACTCATCCAATGACAAAGCTAATGTTCTCTTATTCCCTGAGGCCAAGTAAGAACATGTTTTTTTTTTTTTTCATTTAAGGCACAAAATGAGTTCGAAACAAAAAATGGTCAAATAAGCTCAAAGGGGTTAAGTAAGGGGAAATAAGTCATTTCCAATGCTTTACATTAGCAGGAATCAGAGAATTTCCAAGAAGTCATAAGAGTACTTGATATTATATTGAGACAATATGCTGTTAAGTAAGGTTGGCTATTTGATTAAAGTAGCTATTTCAAGAAAAATGCCTCAATCATATTTATGTATGCATATGAAAATGTAGTCTAAAAAAGAATCAAAGCAAGTTCTAGAGTAATAATTCCATTAGTGAAATTCACACAAGAAAGAAGAGAATGGTACAAATGTTCAATCCATTCATTAATAGGCTCAAAATCTCACAAGGCATAATTCTATCATTTTCAGTTCACCAATTCAACATCCATAACCAAGCATGTGATTTTTAAGAAAGAAGACAATTAACTCAATCATGCAAATTTCCCTGAATTTGAATTGCTACTTCCACACAAACTAGTTGTCTACCCCAACTAAGATGCGTCTCAAGAGTAAAATTTACTCATTACTCTGCCATTCTTAACTGGTTTAGTAAGTTACTGACAAACATATAAACACAACAAACATATTAATACACACACTTCCTAAATTTTTTTTTGTTTTTGTTTTTTTGATTTTTTTTTACACAACTATCATTCCCCCTAACCAGATCACAACATTGTCCTCAATGTCAAAGATAGATAGGTAAAGGATAGAAGATAGTACCTGTTATTGTAATTACTGAAAAGAGAAACCTCACACAAATTTAAACAGAAACAATGTACGATAAATAAAACCAAAGCTTGTAATTATTTAAATAGTTGGAGTGTCTTGGCTGGCTTTCTTTTCATTCTGTTTCCCTCACCGCTTTCTTCGGACCAATCTATCTGAGGTGTTACTGGATCAGGTTCATAAACAAAAGCTTCTAATTTATCAATCAACTCATCAATAGTAGAAGCAGAGATAAGGAGTCGTCTTGCAGAAGGTGTGACAAATTTCTATTCCACAGCATGGTCAACAAAAGATAACAAATTATTAAAGAAATTATTAACATTCAATAAACCTATGGGTTTACGGTGGATGTTCAGTTGGGCCCAAGAGACAATTTGAAAGACTTCTTCCAAAGTACCAAAACCACCAGGTAAGGCAATGAATGCATCAGAGTTTTCAAGCATTGCCTTCATTCGTCTATGCATAGATGATACTTGAATTTCCAATCCAATTGTCTTTTCAACGATGTTCCTTCGAGTTAAAGGTTCAGGAATGACACCTAAAACTTGACCACCTCTTACAAATGCAGAAAGTGATACAGCCCCCATTAACCCAAGGCAACCTCCCCCATATACTACACGAATGTTCCTCGCAGCAAGTGTTCTACCAACAGTGCTTGCTGCGTTTACAAACTCTAAATTCTTCCCATAACTTGTCCCACAAAATACACAGATACTGGCAAATCTACGAATAGAAGAAGAAGCTCCCTCCATTTCTATACTCACACTTTCTTTGAATGATTATGAGTTGCAGGAAAGTGAAGAAAATGGAGTGTTTAAATAGGTAAGAGAATAGAAAAAGTAATAATAGCTCTTATATGGGTAGGTTGGCTGTTGTCAGAAAACTTTGAAATTAAGAAACATAATATTTTTCTTTTTTTTTTTTATTTTTTTTACTTCAAGAAAACCACCAGGGTAAAGAAGTCTAGAAACCTCTGAAGGATTCTGTCCAAAGGATCGTCAGTCCAAAACTAAAATACAATAAAATCATACAAAGATAATAATAATAAATGATGACATACCTTTATGTACAGGTTTCATAGCGTATCTTTATACTACGCGTCATGAGTACAGTAATACCAAGACGGCTCAGCCAATCTGGGCATTCTTCTCCCTCCCGCTTGTGGGATATCCTAGCCTATGCATCGTCCCTCTAGTTAAAGAGAGAAAATTTGAATATGACGACCAGTGACCACAGCTAGTGAGAGGTCGCTGAAGAGCCCATGGCATTAAATCATAGGATCCAGCTCAGAAGCATTGTCATGCGAGAATGCAAACACGGGGCACTTCTTTCTTTTTTACCGACCGGCGTGCGAAGGTCCACCCGAGTCAATGACGGGTCTGCTACTAGCAGGGGCTCCTAATCTAATTAAAGACCAAGTACAATCGAAGTTTCGCCCTTGTTTTATTCTTTTTTTTTTTTTTTTTTTTTTTTCTTTTTTTTTTTTTTTTTTTTTTTTTTTTTTTGATGATGTACAAGATAATATATACATGTTGTTGTGATTGTGGCTCATATCTTCCTCTGGTTTCACGTCCAGAAATGGCTTAAACGCCTTCTATGAGTTGAGGATAAGCTTCCCATCTAATTTTCCTATAAATTGGCAAACAGGATCTTTTTGAGTCAGATTCCCAAGACTATAATACTCTTGCTCTTGCTCTTGCTTTTTCTTATAAACACGAGACGCTTCTTTTTTTTACCGATCGACGTGCGAAGGTCCACCCGAGTCAATGACGGGTCTGCTACTAGCAGAGGCTCCTAATCTAATTAAAGACCAAGTACAACCGAAGTTTCGCCCTTGTTTTATTCTTTTTTATTTCATTTTTTATTTTTTTTTTATTTTTTTTTTTTTTTTTTTTTTTTTTTTGAAGATGTACAAGATAATATATACATGTTGTTGTGATTGTGGCTCACATCTTCCTCTGGTTTCAAGTCCAGAAACGGCTTAAACGCCTTCTATGAGTCTAGGATAAGCTTCCCATCCAATTTTCTTATAAATTGGCAAACAGGATCTTTTTGAGTCAGATTCCTAAGACTATAACGCTCTTGCTCATCCTTGAAGAGATTCTATAAACTAAGAAGTTCACGCTGCACAACTCCACAAGAATGCGTCTCAAGAGTCAATAAGATATTATCTAATGACTCCTTACTCAGTCCATTCTTAATGAAGAATATTTTATCTTCTCGATTTATGGAAACTATTTCCAAAGAACGACATCGCGTGTTATAATTCCATCGTGCACACTTGTAACAAACTTGCATTCTTTTTGCTATTCTCCTTTTTGAAAATGAACTTTTATCGAGACCAGGCATGTATGGGACAAATGAATCTGAAGATTCACCAGCTAAACGAACCTTTGCTTCGATTATCCAGCGTATATCTTCTGGGATGCCCTTGTACATTAATAGTCTCAGTCTTTCACACTTAGCTTTGTAGATTTTGGTTAGAGCCTTTTTAGGAACAGAAGGGAAATGCTTTCTTAGATTTGAGAGAATGACATTCATTTTGAAGGAGAAGGAATCAGTTATTATGAGAAACTGAAAAATAAACCGACTTAAGAGTCACAGAGTACCGTTATCCGCCACTTAACCGGGAACACAAAGAATTGCAAAAAGAAAGAAACAAACTTAAAATAAATTCTACTCATAACAAGGATTAGAAAGGGAGAGGAATTCTACCTCAGCAACTTGATGTTCCAGAAATGGTTTGAGTCTTTGTCCATTGACCTTTAAAATATTACCATTCCTAGGATTCTCAATGTCTATGGCCCCATAAGGATACACATGTTTGACAATAAAGGGACCAATCCACCTAGATCTCAATTTTCCAGGGAATAGGTGAAGACGAGAATTATAAAGCAGAACTTTTTGACCTTTTAAAAGTTTTTCTCAAAATCGATTTGTCATGAAAAGCTTTTGTTCTAGCTTTATAAATCTTTGAGTTTTCATATGCATCATTTCTCAATTCCTCAATTTCATTCAATTGCAAGTTGCGTAACTTGGAAGCATCATCAAGACTTAAGTTGAAAGATGTAATGGCCCAAAATGCTTTATGCTCCAATTCTATAGGCAAGTGACAAGGTTTTCCATAGACTAACCGATAGGGTGACATGCCTAAAGATGTTTTGAAAGCAGTATGATAAGCCCAAAGTGCATCATTTAGTCTTAAAGATCAATCTTTACGATTTGGGTTAACCATTTTTTTCAAAATTTGTTTAATCTCCCTATTTGCTAATTCAACTTGTCCACTTGTCTGAGGGTGATAAGGGGTAGCAATTTTGTGTGTGATGCCATATTTCTTCATTAAAGATTCAAATGGTTTATTACAAAAATATTTTTCCCCATCACTGATGATAGCTCGAGGGATTCCAAATCAACTCAAAACATTTTCTTTTAAAAATTTCAAAACAGTTTTGTGATCATTGTGTCGACATGGAATTGCCTTAATCTATTTTGAGATATAATCAACTGCAACTAAAATATACACAAATCCAAATGATGATGGAAATGGACCTATGAAATCAATTCCCCAACAATAAAAAATTTTAATGACAATGATAGAGTTCAAAGGCATCATATTTCTTTTAGAAATGGACCCCAATTTTTGATAATTTTCACAACTTTTGGAAAAAGTATAATTGTCCTTGAATAAAGTGGGCCAATAAAATCCACACTGCAAGATTTTCGCAGCTATTTTCTTTGAAGAAAAATGACCTCCACATGCTTCTGAATGACAAAATTTAATGACACTACTTACCTCGTTGTCGGGTACACATCTCCGAAAGATTTGATCAGGACAATATTTGAACAAATATGGGTCATCCTAATAAAAAATTTTCACCTCAATCAAAAACTTTTTTCTGTCTTGGTGTGTCCATTGAGACGGTATCTTACCTGTTACAAGAAAATTGACAATGTTAGCAAACCAATGCATGGAATTGACAGAAAATACAAATTCATCGAGAAAAGAATCATTGATAGGTGTGCTATCAAAAGATGAGCCTGTTGTAAGTCTGGACAAATGATCTACAATAACATTTTCGGCTCCTTTCTTGTCTTTTATTGTGATGTTGAATTCTTGAAGCTACAAGATCCACCGTATCAACTTAGGTTTGGCATCCTGCTTAGACATTAAATATCTAACAGCAGTATGATCAGTAAAAACAACAGTGGAAGAACCAATTAAATAAGCTCAAAATTTGTCCAATGAAAAAATTACAGCAAGTAATTCTTTTTCAGTAGTGGTGTAATTCATTTGTGCACTATTCAAAGTTCGACTTGCGTAATAAATTACATGAGGCTTACCTTCCTTTCTCTGTCCTAAAATAGCACCAACGGTAAAATCACTAGCATCACACATCAACTCAAAAGGTAAAGACTAGTCAGGAGATTGCATGATAAGAGCAGAAGTCAAAAGACCGACTAATATTTCAAAAGATTTCTGATAATCTTGGTTCCAATCAAATGGTGCATCTTTTGTTAGAAGATTACATAAAGGTCTAGATATGACACTAAAGTCCTTTACGAATCTTCTGTAAAATCCTGCATGCCCTAAAAAAGAACGAACTTCTCTGACTGCTTTTGGAGAAGGCAAATGAGCAATTAATTCAACTTTGGCCTTATCAACTTCAATTCCTTTAGAAGATATCACATGACCTAACACTATTCCTAAGGTAACCATGTAATGACATTTTTTCCAATTTAACACAAATCCTTTTTCTTCGCATCTTTTAAGAACTTTTTCCAAATTATCAAGACAATTTTCAAAAGAATTTCCAAAAACTGTCAGATCATCCATGAAAACCTCTAAATAATGCTCAATCATGTCAGTGAAAATACTTAGCATACATCTTTGAAAAGTTGCTGGAGAATTACAAAGACCAAAAGACATTCTTTTATATGCAAAAGTGCCGAAGGGGCACGTAAAAGTGGTCTTTTCTTGATCCTCTAATGCAATTGGTATTTGATTATACCCTGAATAACCATCAAGAAAATAATAGTAGGGATGTCCTGCTACTCTTTCCAAAATCTGATCAAGAAATGGCAAGGGAAAATGATCTTTCCTAGTGGCTGTATTTAATTTTCTGAAATCAATACATATACGCTAACTAGATGAGACTCGGGTAGGTATTAATTCTCCTTTTTCATTTTCAACCACTGTTATTCCAGATTTCTTAGGCACAACTTGTGTAGGGCTTACCCACTGGCTATCAGAGATAGGATAGATAACTCCAACATCAAGTAATTTAAGAACTTCAGCTCTAACTACCTCTTTCATGTGTGGATTTAATCTTCTTTGAGGTTGTTGAGATGTTTTAGCATTATCCTCTAAATGTATTCTATGTGTACAAATTAATGAATTAATGCCTTTAATGTCCATCCAATTGTACTTTTATGCCTTTTAAGTACTTCTATCAACATATCTTCTTATTCTTTGGTCAAAGATGAGGAAATTACCACTGGAAAGCTTTGTTCTTCTCCCAAAAATGTGTACTTCAACCCAGTAGGTAATGACTTTAGTTCTAGTGTGGGTATTTCTTCATGGGTATCATCATTCATGGGTTTTAGCTCTTCGAATCTTAGCTTCTTTCCTTTGTATTCCATTTCCTGTGTACAGTCAAGTAAAGAGCATATTTCAGAAACATCATCATCTAATTGTGTAGCTGAATCAAATGAATTAATCAAACAAATTTCTAATGGGTCAGAAGAACTCTTGATTTGAAGATGATCATCTATAATGGCCTCAATCCCTTCAATCTCTTCATTGTCATCATAAACTTCATGTGGTTGCTTGCACATGTTGAAAACATTAAGCTCCAGTGTCATATTTCCAAATGTTAGCTTCACCACTCCATTTTTGTAATTTATCAAAGAATTAGATGTTGCTAAAAATGAGCGACCTAGAATAATAGGAACTGACTTAGAACTATCAACCATAGGTTCAGTTTCCAAGATAATAAAATCCATAGGATATATGAATTTATCAACTTGTACTAACACATCTTCCACTATTCCTTTTGGGATTTTAATTGATCTATCAGCAAGTAGAAGAGTTACAGAAGTTAGTTTTAACTCACCAAGGTTGAGTTGCTAATAAACTAAATATGGAAGCAAATTAACACTAGCACCAAGATCAAGTAAAGCTCATTCAATTTTATGTTCACCAATAATGCATGAAACTGTAGGATAACCAGGGTCTTTATATTTCAACTCATTATTGTTTTGAATAATGGAGCTTACCTGTTCAGTCAAAAAGGCATTCTATTTTACATTATGTTTTCCTTTTAACAGTGCACAAGTCTTTCAAAAATTTGGCATAACAAGAATTTTTTTTGATAGCATCTAATAGAGAAATATTGACCTTCACTTGTTTAAAAATTTCAAAAATGTCACTGTTATGGTTCACTTTACTTGAATTGTTTAATGCTTAAGGATATGGGGGTGAAGGCAATGGTTTGGTCTCCTTTTGGCTAGGTGGCTTATCAACTCCTTCCTCATGTTTGGGACTTGACTCATCATTTTTATCATAAGGTTCAGGAATTTATTTTTCAACAACCTTTCCACTCCTAAGAGTTATCACTAACTTGACTTGATCTATTTGTTAGCTTTCTGAACTACCCTCATTTAGGCTGTACTGACTCTTGGGATTTAGTTGAGGTTGAGAGAGAAATTTTCCTTTCTCATGAATGGCAAGTGTAGAAGAAAGTTTAGCAAGAGTGTCTTTTATGTCAATCATGGCTTGAGTGTTTTGGTTATTGATGGCCTCTTATTTTTCCATGAATGCATGCAATGTTCCTTCAAGGTTTTTCCTATATGGTGGGACATAGGGTGCATATCCTTGAGGATTTTGAGAATCTTGCTGTGCCTGAGGAGGTGGTGGTTGCATGAATTGTGCCTGATTGTTGGTCCTCCAACTGAAGTTCGGGTGATTTCTCCATCTCGGATTGTATGTATCTGAAAAAGAAGAAGTGAATGACTTTTTAAAATTATTCATTGCATTTACTTGCTCATGCACAACTTCTTTAAAAACAGGAATTTTTGGACATTCATTTGTTGAGTGTCCTAATTCATCACAAATGCTACAAATTTCTTCATTTTGCACAGATTTGATTTCTTTTACTTTCTCGAATTCCATGGCTTCAACCTTTCTAGCCAAACTGGCAAACCTAGCATTTAGATCTTCTTCTTGACTAAGATGATATTTTCCTTTACTAGCACTTGCAAGGTTAGATCTAATTGAATTTTCAAAAGGATTAGTACCATGCCAAGATTGAGAATTTTCAGGCAAATGGTCTAAATAGTCTAAAGCTTCTTCAGGTTCTTTATCAAGAAATTCACCATTGTACATTGTTTCCACAAATTGTTTAGTTTCGGGTGTTAACCCTTCATAAAAAAAGCTTATAGTGCGCCATTTTTCAAAACCATGATGTGGGCAAGAATTCAACAAATCTTTAAAACGTTCCCAACTTTGAAAATATGCTTCATTTGAATTTTGAGAAAAAAATTGGATTTGTCTTTTCAAAGCATTAGTTTTATGTGTTGGAAAAAATTTCTTTAAAAATTCACCTTGCATTTCTTGCCATGTGCCAATTGATCTTGGTTTCAAAGTATTAAGCCAAGCTTTTGCTTTATCTTTTAGAGAAAAAGGAAACAATTTAAGCTTAATAACCTCTTCAGTGCAAGTTTGATCATGAAAAGCGATACATACTTCCTCAAATTCTTTTAGATGTAAATATGAGCTTTCAAATTCTAAACCATGGAAATTAGGAAGTAAAGAAATCATACCTAGCTTGAATCTAAAATTATTAGCATTAAGTGAAAAGATAAAACATGATGGACTAGAATTTCGAGATGGTTGCAAATACTCACGCATGGTTCACAACGGTTAATTTTCATGTTCATCATGCACACTTTCATTTTTAGCCATTGTGTTTGATGTGTGTGATTGTGATTCAAACAAATCAATATGTAACGTACCTGGATTAACTCTAACCAAACAACCAGAATTTAAATCCCGATATCAATTAAGCATACACAAGAAACTTAATAAGGATGTGGTATAAACCAGCCACCATATATATATAAATATTAACAAAAGTAAGTATGGTATGAACCAACCACCAATTAAGTTAATAAGCAAAAAAAAATTTAAAATGTTAGAAGCAGATAAAGTAAAAAGTTAGATGGTTAGTAAGAGAGTTAGTAAGTTAGTAAACAAAAATAAATGACAGAAAATAAATAACAAAAAAATGACAAAAAATAAATACAGAAAATAAAGTATAGAAAATAAAATATAGAAAATAAATACAGAAAATAAAGTGTAAAAAGTAAATTTAAAATATGAAAACCAGAGAATCGGCAAAACTGATTTTTTGCTCCAACGAGAGAGAAGAGAAGAAGAAAGATTATTTCATTAATGATTACAGATTATAGATGGTTAAGGGAGAGGTTCCCCCACTAAGTTAGTACGTTAGTAAGTACAAAAAAAATAATAATTAAAAGAGTAGAATATATACACAAAATATTTACGCCATAAATTTGTTCTTCAAATCAAGTCCCCGGCAACGGCATCAAAAACTTGATGCAAATTAAAAGTTTCAAACAAGTCTACAAACTTGATGCAAGATTAATTGTTGCATTGCGAACCCAAGTGCAGGTTGTCTCAAGTAATAAATTTCTCAGGAGTCTGAGGTCGATCCACAGGAAATTGTTGAAGATTAATTAAGGTGAAGTAAATATTTTGTTACTACGGTAAAAATTATTTACTTGGGTTAAAAGATCCACTCTTGGTAAATAAAGTAAAGTTAAGATTAATTTCTTTTATAACTCAATTAGAATTCTCTCAACATGGAGATTCCAATCGAAAAATACAATATTAAAAGTCCAATTAAAATAATATACGTAATTATATTATGTTTCCAAAAAATATTACCACCACTTATAAATGGGTTAAAGCATTCATTGTGCCAATATTTTGTCTACAACAAATCAAGAACTCCACTTTATAAGGAGAGTTTCTAATACCACCACTTGTAAATGGGTTAAAGCATTCATTGGACTTTACAATATTAAAAGTCTAATTAAAATAATATACGTAATTATATTATGTTTCCAAAAAATATTACCACCACTTATAAATGGGTTAAAGCATTCATTGTGCCAATATTTTGTCTACAACAAATCAAGAACTCCACTTTATAAGGAGAGTTTCTAACACCACCACTTGTAAATAGGTTAAAGCATTCATTGTACCAATCTCTTGTCTACAACAAATCAAGAACTCCACTTTACAAGGAGGGTTGCTAAATTGATTGGAAACAAAATACAATACGTATAATGACCACTTGAAAATATATCATTTAAGCACAAGAGAGAAATTAACCTAACCTTATTTCATTACTAAGAGCTTCACTCTTTCACCAAAGCAAAATGAAACTTAGTTACTCATAGATAAGAAGAAAGAAAGAGAAGAAGAAGAAGAAGAACATGACTTTAATTTAGAACAAAGGAAAATTACTACAAGAAAACTTAGTAACAAACTAGCATCATTTTGGTACCTAACACCTAACACCTAACACCTTCAATGATCTGCTAAGGCCCCCTTTTATAGAGGATTAGAGAGACAAAATTACAAGGGGGCTGAGTCATTAGTGAGTGGATGAGTGGAAAATGCCAAATGACTTTTGGTGAGTGAAAAATTATGGAGATTCCTTGTCTCCAAAATCATTTAGCTCTGAAGTCATTAAATGCATCAAAATGAGCAAATATGATCTTCATAAAAGTTGTAGGCCTAGATCTTATCTTTCAAATGGATTTCGTTTGAGTCCAATATCATTTCTATAACTCCAGATACGTTCAAATGACTATACACTACTCAGGCTCAGTCACAGCTCCTCTGTTCTGACTTGCAGGCCTAATATCACCCATTAGCCCTCAAATTCTGGAAAAGTGTTCAACATGAAAGTTGTAAATATAGGTCTCAACTATTCAGAAGCAACATTTCAGCCCATTTAACAACCTCTAGCCCGAAAAATGACATAAACAGTACACATAGGTCAAGCTGTCAGGAACAGTACTCTAGTTTTTGCTTCAACCCTAATTTGAGTTATCTACTCGTGTGATTGAGCCTTTGAGATCTTCATGAAAGTTACAGAACTCTCTCGTATCTTTAAAATGCCATCAGATTCACCTCATTTAACCATCTACATCCCAAGATATAGCCCAAATACAGAAACAACGTAAGACGTAACTTATGCTAAAAAATTCAATTAAGTCTAATTTGAGTCCAAACTTACAAAACATAATCAAACTCAAACAATTAAGTACATGGAGAGTGTAAATGACTAAAAATGAAGGCTTATTAATGTATCAAATATGTGATCATCAATATTCTTTCTCTTTCAAGTGTTTTATTTTGATGCATTGTTGGTGTAAAATATTTTATATCATCAACTAATCGTATATCACCACTTATGTGACTTTTAAGATAGTTATTGTGAGAGTCAAACATTTTTTTAATAATGTGACAATGCATAATTGAATGACATACAGTACATTTAGAGTAAATTTTAAAATTATTACATGATTGTTTTTTAAATATAATTTTGTATATAAATCAGTTACACTGCGTTTGACATACATGATAGCATAAGATCTAATAGCATAAGATAGTAGGATGAAGACTGATAGTATAAAGGACTTAATTAGCTCTTATACAATCAGCTATTTGATATATAGTTGTATAGGAAACTAGATAGTGAAATGTTATCCTATCATGTGTTTGTCACCAAATATGATATAACCTGATAGTATAAAAAAATGTTTGGTTAGAAAAAATACCCTTTATGTAAAAAAAAGTCAAGTTAAAATTCCAATTAATTTTTATTTATAATATTATTTATAACAAAAAATTTTAATTAATAAATTTAATAATGAAAATGATTAATTTTAGCTATTAATATTTTTTTTTTATGTATATTACCCATGAAATTAAATATTTGACTTTGTCTCAGATGATGTATCATTAAGTTATTGAACTTTTCAAAATGCCAAAAGCAATTTATATATATATATAATTCAAGCATGGAAAATTCAGCAACAATCATAACTTTCTCATAAAACATGTAACAAAAAGGTGAATACATAATATTCTAGCTAGTATGTTAGACAGACTTAACAACAATTCATCAAATGAGCATTATGCTTGTCTTAAAAACTACATACACCAACAAAATTCAGAAACATTATACTCGAAAATATTGATTTGATAAGCACCAAATAAATTAAAAAAACTCATTTTTGTGGAATCTAACTCTCAAGTAAGGCCTTAATCATTTCAAGGTGACGTTCTTCATGAAATCCCCAAAATGAGTGCACTAGTTGGGGGTTTTGCATAATTTTCTAAGCATTCATCACACGGTCCCCTAAGGGTAAGTTCTTTCATCTTCTGTAATTCACTAGGCACTTTCCTAGAGTCTTTATAAAATTCCTTCATAACCTTCACACTCGACCCGACCTCTCCCAACAAAGTCGAAGTTTCTTGCAAAGCACTAGTCATATCTTTTCCAAAGGAAGTGATGCTAGCAGCAAGTTAGTCAATAAACCTTGACCTCTTCCTAGAACGAACATAAGAATCTCTACGGCTCTTGTTGCTACCACTAGGTCTTTGGTTAACAGACATTGAGTTAGTGATATCCATAATATCATCATCAGTATCCTTCATTAGTTCAATTATTTCCTCTTTTTCTAAACCCTCCACTACATCAGCCAGTGCTTTAGCAGCCTTTCCAGTAGCACAATCTTTGCCAAATATATAGGCAAGTCTATCAAATAAAGAGAATGACTTATCTTTATATCTTGTTGCCTCTGGAAAATGCTATAAGCTCAAACAAACATAAAACATTGTTATATAATGCATTAACACTATAATCCATCTATTATAGACAACAATATTATGCATTATGGTGCTCACAAACCTTAATGTAAGTATTCCACACTTCATCACTATCCACATGAATACACTTCTTCATATCAATTGTTGAACATATAGCAAGATATACTAGTGAAAAAGGTGATATAGTTAATAATGAGTATTTGAAAATGAAATATTTTCCTAGTTCATTAACTGAGAATGTCTTTATTTAGTTTTCGAGTATTCCACCTAATTCAACACATTCATGGAATCAGTTAGAAAAGAGTTTTCATGAACAATTCTTTAGAGGAAAAATGAAAGTGAGCCTGATAGATGTATTTAATATTAAAAGACTCCTTAATGAATTTGTTGATGAGTACCTTGCCAGGTTTTGACAGATAAAGAGTATATGTTTTACATTTATTCTTGAATCAAAAGTAAGTAAGATAACTGCTATTGGTCTTGACTATTCAATTAGAAAGAAACTTGTTATTCAACTATTTCTTAACATGTCTCAATTAGCTAATAAAGTGAGACAAATAGAGCAATTGAAAGCCAAAAAAAGACAAGTATAAGAAAATATCAAGAACGAGAAGATAGCCTTTGTCGAACTTGAAGAAACTGAAGATGTGGATGAAGAAGGTAATGAAGTTAACATAGTTGAACTTCAGTCAGAACCCCTTTATACTTGTACATCTTTGAAACCTATTAGGGAAAAATATAAGATGAAGTATACGAATGAGAAATCTTATACATTCGACATAACTAAGAATGATCAAACTTTTTATGTCTTATTAAAAAAATAAGCAAATCAAATTGCCTGACAACCACAATGTTCCTTCTTCTGAAGAAATTAAAGGTTGAAAATATTGTAAATATCACCACATATATGGTAATTTGATTAACAACTATGTGCCTTTTCGGGATTTGATTCAAATAGGAATCAAAGAAGGAAGTAGTAGATTGAAATTTGTGGAGAAAAGTCAGGAATACATTAAAGTGGATATAAATCCATTTGAAGTTAATACAAGCTGTGTCAAACCCATGTATTTCATGCAAGTAAACATGGAAGGTATTGCTAATGACACAAAGCCAAAGGTCGACACTGAGATTGATATAGATATGTTCAAGGCAAAATGAAAAAGAAATTTATTCAAGAGTTGACAAATCTTTGGTGGACTTCTTGTTAAGGAAGAAGGAAGAGGATAAAGATGTTTTGCTTTGCCCAAGGTGTAGCGTTGTATTTAACAAGCTAGCAATAAAAACTTACAAGGTTGCCAAAGGTAAGATGAAGATAGAAAAAATTCCCTTTGTTGGATCAAAGATAGTCAAAATTAGGAAAACAGAAAGCAGCCCATTAACCATAAGATGAAGTATGTAATAATGATTAACTCGCTCGAAGGATTCAAGGTAAAAGAGGACGGTTTTACCACCTTCCAATATGGTTACTAATAAGTCGATTCAAAATATATGAAAATATAAAAAAAAAACCCTATGATTCCATATTATCCCAGATATAATTGGAGCAAGATGTTCATGGGTTGCCAAACTCCAATGCCATGGGGAAATCAAAGGCCTAATACATGGAAAAGAACTAAAGTTGGACACATTTCGAACCCATTCCCTATGACTAAAGCTCACTGGAGAAGAACTTAGAGGTTTCGACAGTAACAGGCTCAATACCAGGCTACTACTTGATAAACTAATGATGTGACATCGAGAGTTCAAGTGCCACAAGAAAGTAATGTTAATACTAATGTCAACATAAAGATTTCACTTATGCAAGAAATTGATGATGAGGAGATTAACAACTTTGAATTAGGGTTTAATGATGACCTAGAGGCCATTTTTAATTATTTTCCAGTCAATGTTTTATTAGTTTCACCTACTGAATACGCAATGCCATCATTAGTTGAGAGATTAGAATGAAATTATTTTGATGAAATTGAAGATGTTAATCAGAATTGGATTTTTGTAGAATAGAATGTGCTAGAAGCTGCATAAAATTTTGCTCTATTTGATATGTCATCTCAAGATATGAAAGATCACCTTCGTCCTTTGCATATCAAAGCCATTGTTGAAAGGAAGTTGGTAAACTGAGGATTAATCGATGGTGGAAAAACAATTAATTTGATGCCAAAAAGTGAGTTGAAGAAATTCATTAAGTCTGAGAAAGATTTGACGAATAGTAACATGGTGATCATGGATTTTAATGGAAAAATTTCAGCTTCTGAAGGAGTATTGATAAAGGATGTTCAAGTAATGAGCATTGAATGTCGTACTTTTTCTTGGTGGTAGTTCCATCAAAAGCTAGCTACAACTTACTATTTAGAAGAGACTGGATCTATGGTGTAGGTGCAATTCCCTTGATAGTCTATCAAAAGATGTTCTTATGGAATAAGGTAGGAGAACTTAAGATGGTTGAAGTTGATGATAGTCCATGTTATTTACAAAATTTTTATGTTGATTTCAAGATGTATAACCCAAGGGTTAAACCCCTTATGGGAGAAAAGGGCATTCAATAAGAGTGTCATCAAAATATGTCGGATGGACTTGAATCGGTTCCATTTGATTCCTAAGGCTAATTCTAATCGGCCAAAGTTGGTAGACTCACTACTAATGGTGCAATTTTAGATTGTACTCATGATAATTCTCTTTTAGGTTTTGAGCAATCACCTTTATTAGAAGGAATAAAAAAGGTATAAGTTCAAGACCCTCTGGAGGAAGTAAATTAGGATCTATTACTAATAAACATCTTGAAAGTGGTAATAGCGCAAGAAAGGAGGGTTGAATTGTGCTTCCAACTTTCTTAATTTTTCTGTTAATTCAAAAGCTTCTCAAGTTTCTCAACTAAGATAAACGAAAGGGTTAATATCAGAAGCTTAACAAGTTAAGATGGATTGCCAAAGGTTATCAAAACTTGATTCAGATTTTAATTTAGAAGTTTCTCTTCTTACTTCAGTTAATCAAATTATAACTTAAAAGATACATAAAGTAGTAAAAAGTTGATATCAGATGTTTAAAGAAAAGAATTTAGAAGCAACACACAAAAATCTATACTGGTTTGGATAACCACTTGCCTATATCCAGTCTCTAGTAAACCACCAAGAATTTTATATACCACGGGTATTCTTTCTTCCACCCTAGCTTCTCCAAGCTAGATTACAAGTATTATTTGACCCACCTAGCCTCTTTAAGCTAGTTTCTCACAATGATCACTATCAAATCAGGTTACGAGGAATGAATAAATACTTAGCTTTCTCTCAGCACTCAAAGAGTAATTCTAAGCAATTAAGTACATAGATAGGTAAATTTTACATACACACAAATACTCAGAAACTACACAGGGTGTAAATACATAATTTAGAAGAGTGGAGAATGAGTTTATAAGACTATGAGAAGTTTGGCAATGAAGCAATTCTTTTTCTGCTTTGTGTTTCTGTACCTCTGGTACTTATAAATTTTGAAATGTAGTTGTAACACCCTTGTGGGGATGTCACATTTATGATGCAATAAAATAAAATAAAATAAAATTCTTACCCAAGATGTAAAAACATTTGGTACATAGATAATATTAGTGGTAAATTTTTTTCCTTTTATTTTAATAACATTAAATAAAATAACACGGAACACAAATTAAAGCAAAACGTAAACACACCATAATATACATATGATTTTTTGTCTTAATTACACAAATAATTTACAACTACAAATATTTAACAAAGCAGTAAAAAGACAACATAGTACTAAAACATAACATTGCCCAAGTGCACCTCGAAGATTTCTAACCTTCTGATGGATCATCTTCACAAAGATCATCGAAAGACAGAACTCCTGGAGGTCCCACAGCTCTACAGACACGAGTCCGGGCTGTTGACTCATTAATGAGCTCGCTAGGCGCATGGAAGATTCCTTCCCAGTAACGCTTAAGAGTCAGAGGCAACTCTAGATGTAGATATAAAGTAGTAGTAAATATAACATCTCCATCAAACTCTCTACATAGGGACACAGTCAAACGTCCCACGTAGACTACTGATCCTCTATCCTCTCGCATACGCCAGGCCTCAGAACCTCCGTGAAACTCAAGTCTCACAAAACTGAAGAATCCCAGCAATGTCATAATCTCAAGATTAGTCCTGATGGTGAGAATGATCTATCAGCTCGTCTTCCTCGTACGGTTCACTCGGCTGTCGATCGTCTGGATACTGTATCTCAAGAGGCTGTTCCTCCTCCTCTTCCCCAAACTCTTTACGGAAATAAAATAATAGTATAGAGAAAAACATATAGAGAGGTGAAACAATCTACATCATTACCCGCATGGCAAATAAGAAAACGATAATACAAACAATTATCACAATAGTACATACCAACATATCATGCATAATATAGCAAAGTAATACATACCATTATATCACACACAGTATAGCAAAGCAATACATCATACATTTTATCACAGATTATAGTATGCAGTAAAATGCAGATAATGAATGAACACACATCGACTCGTTCCTACTCCATAGAGCTAAACACGTATATTATTCAGAATGATCCGCAAAGAACTAATAGTACCTCAGGCTGCCCAACCAAACTATTACACTGTCCAACGTTGTGTCTATAGTCCACAGTCCAAAATATCGTGTAGTAGTACACAGTCCAAAACATCGTGTACTACAGGCATTGTACATAATAGTCTCTACCAGACCTCAATTAAGAATAGTGCTTGTCGAGATCATTAGTGTGTTGCCCGTTACCACGGCCCAGAGGAGCTACCCACTGTCCACATATGGATTCATTCGCACACTAATGCCTCCAAGTTCAATAAATGAACCACACTACGCTTATCACACCCACAACATGGTGTAATTCATCTCGTCAATCAATCACCAATTATCAACCAAATTGACACAACTCTCAAAGCATGATCTAAAATTACAAAAAATACCTTTAATATCAATATTTTACCATATTTACAAAAATACCCTTAGTCACAATATTCCAAAATATAGTATGTCTCCACTTGACAGTACTATCTCACATGTCCAGGTCTACCAGTTTAGCCCGACAGTAAAACTCACTGTTCCATTTAGTCGCGTAGAAATTTTATCGCATTTTCACAATCGCATCATTTTCACAAACGTTTTTAAATTGCGTAAGTATATTTTAACATTTTTGAATGTCGCGTAATGTTTTTAAATCATTTTCTCAATTGCGTAAGATTTTTAATTCATTTTCTTAACCGAATAGCTTGAAATCATCATTTTAAATATGTGTAAACTATAGCTAGTACTTTTAAACTACGTAGAGTATTTTCCTTATGTTATAAATATATTATGGAATCTTTTTATTTTATTCGTCTGGTTTTAGTAAATTTTGGCAGCATTTTGCCTATAAAATCGGTATATGGTATTTTTAAAGTTTTCCTCTAATTACTGTTCATTTAAACCTTACCCAATAATTACACTTTGAAACTTCCTAACGCGCTTCAAAACTCATAGAGTGAGCTTTACGTTAGTATTTTTCAAGCGTTCTCTTTAATTCTTACTTAAAATAAATTCTACTAATTTTAGAATTCTAGAACTAAGTTCATTCATTTTATTTTCTCATAGATTCATTGGAATCAAATTCTTTTGTAAATTAATTACTTAACCTATCTTAGAAAATAAAATGGCATGTTGGCCAAAATCAATCTAAATCATTCTCAAATTTATTATTTTACCTAGATGCTTTAAATCATTGATTTAGAAAATGGTTGAGAACATTTTGGTTCTCTGTTTAATGGTAAGGCCGTGAGCCTTATAGTGTTCTTTGGAACACTTATACAATCATTTCATGTTATTCACATCCTATTTTAATAATCATATAATTATAAACACATGCAATATATAAACACATGAGCCTTATAAATAAAATAAATCACAAATAGAAAAGTTCTTGAATTCTTATGGAACACTCCATCTTCCTCATACAATCATTTCATGTTATTCACATCCTATTTTAATAATCATATAATTATAAACACATACAATATATAAACACATTTTATGCAATATATTTTAAAGCTATAAATATGCTTGCAAATAAAATAAATCACAAATAGAAAAGCATTTAAACAAACACATAAATGAATTCTTATGGATTCTTAACAAGCAAAGTGAGCAAACAATCCATTACAAGCAAAGTGAGCGGTATCTAAGTCGTTTTACAAGTTACCCAAGTAATAATAATGCTAGTGATTTGACATAACCTTTCCGTCTTCCTCATCATCATACAAGGTTGATGAGATTAAATCTCCTTCTTACCTCTTGAAGAACAAGAGATCTCTCTAGTCCCCATCCTTCTCCTTCGCTTTCTTGAAAACCAACACAAAATTTGCCCAATAATAATTTATTAAATAATTAGTAAAATCACATACAAGGATCAAGATTGAAAACCACCATGGAACAATCATGGTTTAGAAAATCATCAAATCAAATTTTCTCATATCCATGAAATCATAAAATCAAAAAGTCTTACCTAAGGACTTTAGTTTATCAAAAAGAACACAATAAATGAAATGCCTCATATATAAAATAGCATAATAGAATATATGTGAACAAAAATATATTAGCTTTGATTTTGAACTAAATAGAGTAGGTTTTTGACAAAACCTTGTGAAGGAAAAGTGTTTAGAATATAATTTTAGTTTAGGAAAAGTAAGAAAGAAAAATTATAGAAGATTGATGGTGGGTTTGAGAGTGAAGGCCGAATTTGAGAGAGAAAATGAAAGAGAAAGTGTGCTTTGGTTCTTGGAAATTTGAGAGAATATGAAAGCTTAGATTTGGATAAGAGTAAAAGTGAAATTTTAGAGTGTATTGGGAGGGGGCTGCCGTGTGGGTATTGTGGGAGAGGTTGAGTGTTTAATTTGGATAGTAAATATCCATTTGTGTTCACACTTTGATGCACATGGCTTATGTCATTTGGATGGTTCAAGAACCATGTAGAACTTGTGAGAACTTGGCCATCTAGCCTCCTTTGGCCGTGGGGCTCCTTGGGGTTTAGGGGCTTAATTTGATTTTAATTACAAGCTAATCACATGCTAATTAAATAGGTAATTAATTAGGTTAAATCTCCTAATAATATTTAATTAACATTCTAATTATATAACTAATTAGTTTAATATATATTAGCATATATTATAACCTCTAAACAAAATTAGGATCTCTAATTAATAATTAGATTATAACTAATCAACAACTAAGTTAGCTTACTTAGTTTGCTAATTAGGTAATTAGATTAACCAAATTAGGTTTAATTAGCTACTAAGCAAAGTCAAGCCACTATAACTTTTGATTTTAAATTTAATTCCTAGCCCTTGATGTAATCTAAGGTGGATATTGCTTAGTGATAAAACTTGAATTCTTATCTCACCATTGATTTGATCAACGATTATGATCAAAGGCTTCCTAACTAAGTTTTCATCCAATGGTCCATATTAAAGTCTATGCTTCTTTTTTTGACCTATTCCTATGGTTAGAATTTTTCAAGCCACTTTGGTTGACTTGCTCCTATTGGCTTAGAATCTGGTCCAGTCAGAATCGTTGACTGCTTTTCTAAACACGGGTCTCACAGACTTTTCAGGGTCCATGGTCATTTTGAAGCAGATTTCTACTGTTTTTGAGACAAGAGGTCTTGTTAAATAAAATAATATTATAATAATATAAAATTATTTTATTACAAAGTTAAATCCTAAAAATTAAAAGATTAATATATATATATATATAATATATATATATATTATATCAATCAATTGGGTTTAGTAAGATCCCCAACTCTAATTAATTAAAATAAGATTTTTTCGGCCGAGAAAATTATTATTTCCCTGGCTCGGAGCAAATCACATACAACAATCAAATACACTCACAAAACAATCAAATTCATTTACTACTCACAGAAATTACAAAACAGTACATTTGGGACTATATTGTAATTAACCTAAAAGTTGGGGTATTACAACTCTCCCCTACTAATAAGAATTTCATCCCCGAAATTCATCATACATCAAAATAATTGAGGGTATTGCTCCCTCATCCTATCTTCTAGCTCCCATGTAGCATCTCCCGTTACATCATTCCATATCACCTTTACCAGCTCAATCATCTTCCCCCGAAGTTGCTTCACTCTCCTGTCCTCGATCCTAACAGGAAGTGTTTCATACGTTAAATTATCCTTCAGCTGCACTTCATCTGGCTGTATAACATGAGTTGGATCTGGAATGTATTTCCTCAGCTGAGACACATGGAATACATTATGTAGATTGGATAAATAAGGTGGTAAAGCTATTTGGTAAGCTACAAGACCAATCCGACGAATAATTTGATAAGGCCCTATGAATTTAGGAGTAAGTTTCCTAGACTTGATAACTCTTCTGACACCAATCGTAGGCGTTACTCTCAAGAATACATGCTCACCTTCTTCAAATTCCAGAGGTCGTCTTCGCTTATCAGCATAGCTCTTCTGTCGACTCTGAGTCGTTCGCATCTTCTCCTGTATCATCTTCACCTTTTCCGTAGTTTGCTGCACAAGATCAGGCCCAATAGTCATACTTTCCCCATCCTGATACCAACACAAAGGTGTTCAACATCATCGTCCATAAAGGGCTTCATAGGGTGCCATCCTTATACTTGAGTGAAAACTATTGTTGTAGGTGAATTCTATCAAAGACAAGAATTCATCCCAACTCCCCTATTTTTCTAACACACAAGCATGCAACAAATCCTCCAACGACTGAATTGTTCTCTTTGTTTGGCCATCAGTCTGCGGATGATACGCAGAACTCAATCACAGTTTAGTTCCCATGGCTTCTTGCAAACTTTGCCAGAACCTCGACGTAAACATCAGATCTCTATCAGACACTATACTTGCAGGTACACCATGAAGTCTAACAATTTCGTTGATGTATATCTGGGTTAATCACTCCAACGAATACTTAATATTGATTGGCAAGAAGTGTGCTGACTTCGTAAGCCTATCAATTATAACCTATATAGAATCATGACCCTTCCTTGTCCTTGGCAATCCGGTAACAAAATCCATCGAGATACTATCCCATTTCTACTCTGGAATAGTTAAAGGTTGTAACATACCAGCAGGCCTTTGATGTTTCACTTTTGCCTTCTGACAAACGAGACAAGATGTCACACGTTCCGCTACATCTCTCTTCATTCTTGGCCACCAAAACATCCGCTTCAAGTCTTGATACATCTTAGTCATCCCCGGATGCATACTCAAATTACTAGTATGAGCTTCATCCAAAATTACTTTGTTAAGATCGGGATCATCAGGTATACAAACTCGTCCTTCAAATCTTAAGATTCCATCAAATCCTTCCTCCACCATCGCTTTATGACCTTGCTTCAACAATTCCTTTTCATTCTGTAAAAACAAATCCTCATCTTGTTTTTCTCGGATTACTTCCAGCCAGTCATTCAAAACTACAACTTTACTTAGACGAATCTTTCCGAGTACCAATTCCACTGACAACCATAGATCTCTAAATTGATTTATCAATTCCTCCTCATTTATCATCATGGTAGAAACACTGACCACCTTTCTGCTCAAGGCATCTGCCACCACATTCGCCTTTTCTGGATGGTATTGAAGCTGAAAATCATAGTCCTTTAAAAATTCCAACCATCGCCTCTATCTCATGTTCAATTCCTTTTGATTAAACAAGTATTTTAAACTCTTATGATCGCTGAAGACATTGAACATAGCTCTATACAGAAAATGCCTCCACACTTTCAATGCAAAGACTACTACGGCTAGTTCCAAATCGTGCGTTAGGTAGTTCCTCTCATAAACCTTCAACTGTCTTGAAGCATAAGCTACTACATTCTGATTCTGCATCAACACACATCCTAACCCTTGGTAAGAAGTGTCACAATACACCTCAAAAGATTTGTTAGGATCCGGTAAAATTAACACTGGTGCAGTCGTCAATCTCTTCTTCAACTCTTAGAAACTTGCTTCACGTTCCTCCGTCCAATCAAAAGCTTGACTCTTCCTTGTGAGTTGTGTAAGTGGTCCAGCTATCTTGGAAAAACCTTCAATAAACCTTCGGTAATATCCGGCTAGTCCAATAAAACTTTGAACCTCAGTGACTGTCTTAGGCCTTTCCCACTACAAAATGGTCTCTACCTTTGATGGGTCTACCGCAATACCTTCCTTGAAAATTACATGACCTAGAAATTGAACTTCTTCTAACCAAACTTGCATTTTGCCAATTTTGCATACAGCTTCTTCTTCTTCAAAATCTGGAGAACTATATAGAGATGTTCAATATGCTCTTCTTGACTTTGAGAGTAGATCAGAATGTCATCGATAAAGACAACGACAAATTTGTCTAAGTATGGACGAAAAATCCTATTCATATAATCCATGAATATTGTAGGAGCTTTCGTCACTCCGAATGGCATCACTTGATACTCATAATGTCCATAACGATTTTGGAAAGCTGTCTTAGGTACATCATCGACCTTAACACGAATCTGATGATAACTTGATCGCAGATCTATCTTAGAGAGTACAGCAGCTCCCTTCAACTGATCCATCAAGTCATCAATTCTCGGAAGTGGATACTTATTCTTTATAGTAACCTTGTTCAACTGACGATAATCAACACAAAGTCGAGAAGTTTCATCCTTCTTTTTGACTAGTAGTACTGGTGGCGAAACACTAGGTCGCACAAACTGTTTCTCCAACAGTTCCTCCAATTGCTTCTTCAACTCTGCCAACTTTGCAGGCGACATTCGGTATGGTGCAATCGAAATAGGACCTGCTCCCAGCACCAAATCGATAGAGAACTCGATCTCCCTTTCCGGTGGCAAACCGGGTACATCATCAGGTAAAATCTCTGAAAACTCGTTGACGACAGGAATAGCACTCACATCTTTCTCACTTTTGACTTCTAAAGAAGACAGCAACATAAATCCCTGAGCTCCATCCCTCAACAATGACTTGACTTTAATAACAGTCAAGAATACAAAACTTTCTTCCTTAGGAAAAACTATGGTTTTACTTGCACAGTCTATCAGGATATGGTTAGAAGATAACCAATCCATTCCTAGTATTATGTCTATCTCAACAAGAGGTAAACAAATTAAATTGACCGAAAACACACGATCCTTTATAATAATAGGACAGTTCATACATATTTTGGATGTAACAACAGGCTTGGCAGTTGGTGTAGAAATAATCAATTGAAAACTCAGAGAAGACACAGGCAGTTTCAATCGTTCCACACAATCATATGCAATAAATGAGTGTGTTGCACCCGAATCATATAGCAAAGTCAGGTGATTACCTTCAATGACACCTTCTCCTTGAATAAGATCTTCAGATTGAGAAGCTTCAGTTCCAGTCATTGTATACACTCGCCCTCCAGATCGCGATTGAGTAGCATGAACATTACTTACAGCAGGCTTCCTCTCCGGTTGAGTACAATCCCTAGAAACATGTCCAGGTTTTCTGCAGTTAAAGCAGATCGTTCCTCTAATTGAACAATCTGTAGAGATTTGGCCACTCTTGCCACATTTAAAACACCTTGGCGTAAACGCCACATTTTGACCAACTCGGTTTCCGCTAGAACTTCCTCCAATAGAAGGACGTTGAGGCTGACTTCCTGATGGTCTCGCATAAGGCTTGTGCTGAAATTGGGTATTACTGTTATTACTTCTTTTTTAGAACCTGGTCGGTCCAAAGTTATGATTCCTAGAATCTCGTGACGGCTCCAACTCCTCGAGTAGTCGACAAGTATCCATCAAAGTGAGAAATTCCCTCATCCTCATTGGTAGCACTGCTCGCCTCAGTTCTACCCTCAGTCTATCTTCAAACTTTTGGCACTTCCATACCCCATCTGGCTGAATTTGGAAATACCTTGAGAACTGCGACAACCTCTCAAATTTAGCAACATATTCTCCAACAGTCATGTTACCTTGACACAGACCAAGAAATTCCATCTCCTTGGCATGTCGGGCACTACCAGGAAAGTACTTCTCCAGAAATACTTCACTAAACACCTCCTAGGTGATCTCAGTTCCTTCAACACGCAATAATTGGCGGGTTACTCTCTACCAATTCTCAGCATCTCCTCTCAACATAAATGTAGCATATGTCACCTTTCTATTCTCTGCACACCCCATACCTTCGAATACTCTTTCCAAGTCTTAAATCCAAAGACTCGCCTTCTCAGGGTCAAACTCACCTTTAAACTGTGGCGGGTTGTTGCGCCTAAACTCAGACAAATTCAGAGCATCAGTAGTTGCATCTTATTGTTGAGCTACTCGTTGATTTTGCTGGGTAATCACTTCCGCCATTCGCTGCATAGCTTCAGCAGCTGCAATCATTGGATTTATATCACGTTCCACATTCGCACGCGTTCGTCTTCCTCCAGACATCCTCTTTCTTCAACAAGACAAAACAAGGTCAGATGTAACCTTTCGGAAACAAATCATAGAGACTCACACAACACAAGCAAAAATAGACCTAACCACAACCCCAAAAGACTCTAACTTGGGCTCTGATACCAACTAATGTAACACCCTTGTGGGAATGTCACATTTATGATGCAATAAAATAAAATAAAATTCTTACCCAAGTTATAAAAACATTTGGTACGTAGATAATATTAGTGGTAAATTTTTTTCCTTTTATTTTAATAACATTAAATAAAATAACACGGAACACAAAATAAAGCAAAACATAAACATACCATAATATACATATGATTTTTGTCTTAATTACACAAATAATTTACAACTACAAATATTTAACAAAGCAGTGAAAAGACAACATAGTACTAAAACATAACATTGCCCAAGTGCACCTCAAAGATTTCTAACCTTCCGATGGATCATCTTTAGAAAGATCATTGAAAGACAGAACTCCTGGAGGTCCCACAGCTCTACGGACACGAGTACGGGCTATTGACTCACTACTGAGCTCGCTAGGCGCATGGAAGATTCCTTCCCAGTAACACCTAAGAGTTAGAGGCAACTCTAGATGTAGATATAAAGTAGTAGTAAATATAACATCTCCATCAAACTCTCTACATAGGGACACAATCAAACGTCCCACGTAGACTACAGATCCTCTATCCTCTCGCATACGCCAGGCCTCCGAACCTCCGTGAAACTCAAGTCTCACAAAACCGAAGAATCCCGAAACGCCATGATCTCAAGATCAGTCCTGATGGTGAGAATGATCTATCGACTCGTCTTCCTCGTATGGTTCACTCGACTGTTGATCATCTGGATACTGTATCTCAAGAGGCTGTTCCTCCTCCTCTTCCCCAAACTCTTTACGGAAATAAAATAATAGTATAGAGAAAAGCATATAGAGAGGTGAGACAATTTACATCATTACCCACATGGCAAATAAAAAAATGACAATACAAACAATTATCACAATAGTACATACCAATATATCATACATAATATAGCAAAGTAATACATACCATTATATCACACACAGTATAGCAAAGCAATACATCATACATTTTATCACAGATTATAGTAAGCAATAAAATACAAATAATGAATGAACACACACCGACTCATTCCTACTCCATAGAGCTAAACACGGATATTAGAGAGAATGATCCGCAAAGAACTAATAATACCTAAGGCTGCCCAACCAAACTATTACACTGTCCAACGTTGTGTCTATAGTCCACAGTCCAAAACATCGTGTACTACAAGCATTGTACATAATAGTCTCTACCAGACCTCAATTAAGAATAGTGCTTGTCGAGATCATTAGTGTGTTGCCCGTTACCACGGCCCAGAGGAGCTACCAACTGTCCACATATGGATTCATTCGCACACTAATGCCTCCAAGTTCAATAAATGAACCACACTACGCTTATCACACCCACAACATGGTGTAATTCATCTCATTAACCAATCGCCAATTATCAACCAAATTGACACAACTCTCAAAGCGTGATCTAAAATTACAAAAAAATACCTTTAATATCAATATTTTACCATATTTACGAAAACGCTCTTAGTCACAATATTCCAAAATATAGCATGGCTCCACTTGATAGTACTATCTCACAACATGTCCGGGTCCACTACTTTGGCCCGACAGTAAAACTCACTGTTCCATTTAGTCGCGTAGAAATTTTATCCCATTTTCACAATCACGTCATTTTCACAAATGTTTTTAAATTATGTAAGTATATTTTGACATTTTTGAATGTCGCGTAATGTTTTTAAATCATTTTCTCAATCACGTAAGATTTTTAATTTGTTTTCTTAACCGAATAACTTGAAATCATCATTTTAAATATGTGTAAACTATATCTATTACTTTTAAACTACGTAGAGTATTTTCCTTATGTTATAAATATATTATGGAATCTTTTCATTTTATTCGTCTGATTTTAGTAAATTTCGACAGCATTTTGCCTATAAAATCAGTATATGGTATTTTTAACGTTTTCCTCTAATTACTGTTCATTTTAACCATACCTAATAATTACACTTTGAAACTTGCTAACGTGCTTCAAAACTCATAGAGTGAGCTTTACGTTAGTATTTTTCAAGCGTTCTCTTTAATTCTTACTTAAAATAAATTCTACTAATTTTAGAATTCTAGAACTAAGTTCATTCATTTTATTTTCTCAAAGATTCATTGGAATCAAATTCTTTTGTAAATTAATTACTTAACCTATCTTAGAAAATAAAATGGCATGTTGGCCAAAATCAATCTAAATCATTCTTAAATTTATTATTTTACCTAGATGCTTTAAATCATTATTTAGAAAATGGTTGAGAACATTTTGGTTCTCTATTTAATGGTAAGGCCGTGAGCCTCATAGTATTCTTTGGAACACTCATACAATCATTTCATGTTATTCACATCTTATTTTAATAATCATATAATTATAAACACATACAATATATAAACACATGCAATATATTTTAAAGCTATAAACATGCTTGCAAATAAAATAAATCACAAATAGGAAAGCATTTAAACAAACACATAAATGAATCCTTATGGATTCTTAACACACAAACAATCCATCTTCCTCATCACCATACAAGGTTGATGAGATTAAATCTCCCTCTTACCTCTTGAAGACAATGATCTCCTAGTCTCCTCCTTCTCCTTCCTTTCTTGAAAACCAACACAAAACCCTAATAATTCTTAAATAATTAGTAAAATCACATACAAGGATCAAGATTGAAAAACCATAGAACAATCATGGTTTAGAAAATCACAAATCAAATTTTAAACCATAAAATCAAAACTTACCCTTAGGGAAGTGAACAAAAGCGTTGATTTTGAACTAGATAGAGTAGGTTTTTGACAAAATCTTGTGAAGGAAAAGTGTTTAGAATATAATTTTGGTTTAGAAAAAGTAAGAAAGAAAAATTATAGAAGATTGATGGTGGGTTTGAGAGTGAAGGCCGATTTTGAGAGAGAAAATGGAAGAGAAAGTGTGCTTGGGTTCTTGGAAATTTGAGATAATATGAAAGCTTAGATTTGGATAAGTGTAAAAGTGAAATTTTAGAGTGTATTGGGAGGGGGCTGCCGTGTGGGTATTGTGGGAGAGGTTGAGTGTTTAATTTGGATAGTAAATATCCATTTGTGTTCACACTTTGATGCACATGGCTTATGTCATTTGGATGGTTCAAGAACCATGTAGAACTTGTGAGAACTTGGCCATCTAGCCTCCTTTGGCCGTGGGGCTCCTTGGGGTTTAGGGGCTTAATTTGATTTTAATTACAAGCTAATCACATGCTAATTAAATAGGTAATTAATTAGTTAAATCTCCTAATAATATTTAATTAACATTCTAATTATATAACTAATTAGTTTAATATATATTAGCATATATTATAACCTCTAAACAAAATTAGGATATCTAATTAATAATTAGATTATAACTAATCAACAACTAAGTTAGCTTACTTAGTTTGCTAATTAGGTAATTAGATTAACCAAATTAGGTTTAATTAGCTACTAAGCAAAGTCAAGCCACTATATTTGACTTAATCTTAACCGTTGATTTTAACTTTAATTCCTAACCCTTGATGTAATCTAAGGTGGATATTGCTTAGTGATAAAACTTGAATTCTTATCTCACCATTGATTTGATCAACGATTATGATCAAAGGCTTCCTAACTAAGTTTTCATCCAATGGTCCATATTAAAGTCCATGCTTCTTTCTTTGACCTATTCCTATTAGCTAGAATTTTTCAAGCCACTTTAGTTGACTTGCTCCTATTGGCTTAGAATCTAGTCCAGTCAGAATCGTTGACTACTTTTCTAAATGCGGGTCCCACAGACTTTTCAGGGTCCATGGTCATTATGAAGCAAATTTCTACTATTTTTGAGACAGTAGAGTATCGTTAAATAAAATAATATTATAATAATATAAAATTATTTTATTACACGCTAAATCTTAAAAATTAAAAGATTAATATATATATCAATCAGAATTAGGTTTAGTAAGATCCCCCAACTCTAATTAATTAAAATAAGATTTTTTTGGCCAAAAAATTTATTATTTCCCTGGCTCGGAGCAAATCACATACAACAGTCAAATACACTCACGAAACAATCAAATTCATTTTACTACTCACAGAAATTACAAAACAGTACATTTGGGACTATATTGTAATTAACCTAAAAGTTGGGGTGTTACAGTAGTCATTACTCCTAGCCGAAAAAATATTCTGATGCAAAATGACAGTTACCCTTTTCTTGTCCTATAACGGCAACTTCAACAACATTTGTTTAGAGTTTTATCTTTATCCAATGATAGAGAGAAGGTTCTATCTTAGATGTTTATGAGCTTGACCTTTTTGATCTTTTGACTTCTTAAGTTCTTCTCTTCTCTAACTTAGAAACTTATTATGTTGCTTCATTTTGAGCTAAGACAAGTTCACTTCTAAATTTGACTTTTTCTCTTTTGAAGGATGTAGTTGTCTTCTTGTTGAAGTATGATTATCCTCTTCTTTCAAACCTCAATCTTCTAATCAAGACTTGATTCATCTGTTTAGTCTAGATACTTTTGATTAAGGATTAGGACACTTCTATTCTTTAGAAGCATATGAGATTGATTGACATTTGTCCTTTTGAAATTGAAGTATCTTGGATAATCCTTTTTGTTCATCACAAGTATACAATACTTATATTTGTATATAGGAGCATTGAGAGAAAATATAAGTATATAGAAAGTATGTTTGTTAATCATCAAAACATGAGATGTTAAAGACCTTATAAGGGCTTCATAGCTTACATATCTGGCTTATATTAGTAGTTTACTATCGGATGAGTTTAAAAATGATTTGGCCACATTACTCAAAGAATACAAAGATTGGTTTTCATAATATTATAACAAAATGTTTGGTTTGAGTCGAGATTTAGTGCAACACTGATTGCTAACAAAAGCAGGATACAAGCTAGTTAAGCAAGCTTCTCGAAGATTGGATTTCTAATATAGTTCTTGTTATGAAAAATAATGGTAAGAGTATGGACTGATTTTAGAGATTTATATTCAGGTTATAAATCAATTATATATTACGGAAAAGGATGTATCAAAAATAACTTTTCACTGCCCAAGAACAATCGATAAGTATGAATAGGATATAATTTTGGTTTAAAGAATGTAGTGGCCACTTATCAAAGGGCATTGAATACTATTTTCCATGATCTAATTAGTAAGTTCATGGAACTTTATATAGATGATGTGGTTGTTAAATCTATATCTCAACATGAACTTAACCTCAGATAGTCATTCCAAAGAATGAGAAAAATGGGTTGAAAATTACTCCTATTAAATGTGTTTTTGGTGTCTCTACAGACAAATTTTTAGGTTTTCTTATTTAGGAATAGGAATTGAAGTTGATAAGAATAAGGGGAAAGCCATTTTGAAGGCATATTCTCCATCAAAAAAAAAAACTTCAATCCTTTATGGGTAAGACTTTGTGTGGGAAAGCGAACACTAAGAAACATTTGATAGGATCAAAGTGTATTTCACTAATCCACCAATAATGACTGTCCCAATACTGGGATGTCATTTGAGGTTATATATTTTAGCATTAGATGACACGATTAAGAGTATACTTGCTTAAGAAGATGAGAATGGAATCAAAAGAGCAATCTATTATCTCAATTGAGTTCTTAATTATGCAGAAAGTAGATATACTGTTATTGAGAAATTGTGTTTGGCTTTATATTTCTCATGTATTAAGTTAAAATATTATATGAACACCTTTTATGTACTAGTCTTTTCAAAAACTAATATAATAAAGTATATGTTATCTAAAAAACTATCTTGCATGGTAGAATAAGTCAATGGTCAATTGCTCTGAGTTTTCCTTGCAATATATGCCTTTAAAGGTAGTCAAAGGCCAAGTATTAGCTGATTTTCTTGTTGACTATCCTTGAGTTGAAATTGAACACAAAGAAATGGATTTTGTTGGCTCAAAACCATGGAAATTCAATCTAGATGAATCCAGACATCAAAATGGTGTTGGAATAGGAATTTTAACTATTTCCCTAGAAATGAACCAACTAAATTAATGTTTGAATTAAAGTATAATTATTTGAATAATGAGGCCGAATATGAGGCCCTTATAGTTGGTTTAACAATATTACTTTCTCAAAAAGCAAAGAATGTCGAGGTAATTGGGGATTCACAATTACTAATCAAATTAACTCGAGAGTATCATTGCATAATAAGAATTTGATTAAGTATCTATCTATTGCAACTAGCTCATTGTTTGAATTTGAAGATGTAATTGAAAGACACATACCTAGAGAGTTAAATTTCGAAGCTAATGAATTGGCACAAATTGCTTCTAGGTAAAATGTGTTGAAAGATACACTTTTGAATCCTATCAAAGAAAGAGAGGTTTTGTGATTGATAATTTAGATCCATTAGATTGGAGAAAGATAATTGTTGATTATTTGCAAAATCCTACTTTGCAAGTCAAAAGGAAGGTAAAGTACAAGACACTAAGTTATGTGATTATTCTTGGTGATATGTTGTTTAAAAAATCCATTGATGGTAATCTTTTGACTTGTTTAAGTGAATCAAAAACTTATACTACTTTGGTAGAAGTCTATAAAAGTATTTGTGGTGCTCATCAAGGAGGTGAGATAATGAAATTAAATTGATAGCATGTGTATTAACCTACAATGGCTGAAGATTTCATTTTATATGCTAAGTCATGTGAATAATGTCAAAGTCATGGAAACATTCAACATGTTCCTTCATGTAAATTGCATTCGATTATAAAACCTTGACTATTTCAAAGTTGGACTTTTGATTTAATTGGCCAAATTCTCCCACCATCATCAAAAGGCCATAACATATCTTAGTCACTGTCGATTTTTTCAAAAAAAGGGTCAAAGTCATTCCTTTAAAAGATGTTACTAAATAGTATGTTTTCAATTTTATTGAGGAACACATTATTCATCGTTTTGGCATTCCTCAAGTTTTAATACAGATCAAGGTACCATGTTTGTTGGTCGAAAGGTAGTACAATATTCCAAGCCAAGAAACACCTAAGTTGATAACTTTGACATCATATTACGCCCAAGCTAATGGCCAAGTAGAGGCCATCAATAAGATTATTATAAGTTTAATCAAAAAGCACATAGGTCGATAGCCAAGAAATTGGCACAATACTCTTAGTCAAATCTTGTGGGCTTATCGAAATTCTCCAAAGGAATCAACTTCACCATACAAATTGGTGTATGGACATGACATTATTTTACCTGTCAAAGTTAATATTCAATCGATAAGATTACAACGTTAAGATGAATTACCTATTGAAGATTATTAGTATGCTATGTTTGATGAACTCAATGAATTAGATGAAGATTGTTTGTTAGTATTAGAACATGTAATTTGACAAAAGGAAAAGATTCCTAAATCTTATGATCGTCGAATCAAAATTAAGGATTTTAGTGTTGTGATTTAGTTTGGAAAGTAGTTTTACCAATTGATAGGAAGTCCAAAACATGCGGTAAATGGTCCTCGAATTGGGAAGGACCTTATCAAGTCAAAAAGGTGCTTCCTAGAAATGCAAATGCCTCAATTTATATGAATTTAGGAATATGAGTGCAGTCAATAAATGGCAAGTACTTAAAATATTATAAACCAACAATTCATAAAATTCGAATTGAGTATTAGAATTATAAAGTCAAAGTAAGTTTTCAATACAAGTTCATATAGAGTTTTATAAATGAGGTAAACTCGATATTCATTAAAAAAAAGACTACTTCCTAGCAACATTAAGGACAAACTTGAGGTTGGCCAAATTATCTTCTTCTATCTTCTTTGATGATTCAGCATTGAAAAGTAAGTTTAGAAGTTGCAATGGCTGCCATTACATTTTGGCTTTCGATAGTCCACTTGCCACAATCAAAGTTCAATTGTCTCCTTTCTCGCTCGCATCCTTCCATAGTGAATTGAAGAGTATCTCAATTCTTATTGTTGAGCATTGTTCATGGTCGAATTGAGGTAGGTTTGGCAAGCTTTAGCATATCTCAAGTTCTTCAGTAGTTGGGCTTTGGTCAATATAAGACAAATTTGGTTAGTAATGCTTTGATGAACATTTGGTAATTGATGAGAAGGTCCTTGAATAACTCCTTCATTTTGTTCATGATATCTTTGACATTTGAGGCAAGTTGGTTATCCAGTTCACCCGACTGTTCAAGTGTTGAAATCAACTTTTTCTTAGTCTTGGTGTCTACCACCATATTATCAAGAGTTGCTTCAAGAAGCTTCCTTAGATTCTCAAGGATGGTTGAAATAGGAGGGTTTTGAACTTCCGGTTCAAATTTCGAATTCAATTGGTGAGATCTAGATGAAATTGGTGAAGTTGGCACCAACCACAAGAAGGGGGGATGAATTATGGTCTTTTTTTGCAGACTACATAATTCCTGAAATTAAGTGACTGAGTCTGCTCAGCTCTTACTCAAGTTTAGAACTTGGTACTGAGTAGACTTACAATAGTTTCTCAGAGATGATGAGTAGACTTAGTACAAATGTACATGTATAAGACAAATGATTAAGATGGATATAAATAAGATAGTAGTAGTGAATCTTATATTCTAAAATGAAACTTTCAAACTTATAATGAGATTAAAATTGAAATGTGTCAATGGAGGAACAAAGTAAGATTTGAAAGTCTTTTAAAAGTGATAAGATTTATGTGTGTGAAAAGCACTCAAGTTGAGTTTATAAGAAAATGTTTATTTAGTGGTTTTTCTTTGAAATGCTTCAAAGGTTTTGTCAACAAATTAGTTTAAAGATGAAAAATGATTATTACAAGTTTTAAAAACAAATATAGAAGCTTAAGTTAGAGAAGTAAG
The DNA here is from genome assembly GCA_029884595.1 of Ormosia semicastrata. Taxonomy (NCBI): domain Eukaryota; kingdom Viridiplantae; phylum Streptophyta; class Magnoliopsida; order Fabales; family Fabaceae; genus Ormosia; species Ormosia semicastrata. The sequence continues at coordinate 45,209,645 of JAQQTO010000053.1, read as the reverse complement.
GAAAGGAAAGCTTAACACAAAGATTTATCCTAGTTCACCCCTAACCACTTGAGGCTACATCCAGTGTGCAGCCACTGCTAGGATTTTCTTCACTATTTTGAGTATTCTTCGTACACCAAAGTTGTTCCCAACTACAAACCGAGTATTCTTTATTTACAACAACCATTCCTGACTTCTAAACTCATTTCTCACTGTGGCTAGCACACACCACTAACTCGCCACACTCACTACTAGGGTATAAGTGTATAGGCAATAGGATTTAGGAAAGATTTATCTCTCTCAACACTCCTTGAATGGATAACCCTTCATTCTTCATTGTGAAGTCCTTTTATAGCCTTCCTTAGACTAGTCGTTGGGTTTCTACTGTTCTTGACGTAGCAAAAGCAAAATTAGTTGTTTACTAATGCAATTTTTCTTGTCTAGTACAATTTTATCTTGTAGCGCCATGAGTAGACTGAGTTTGATGAGTCTACTCAACTCTTGTTACTCAACGCAAGTGACTTTTTCTGATTGAACATCATAGAATGATGGATTGTCCACGATGAAGACATTAAGAAAGAGGGTCCTTCAAGATATGTAACATCTTCTTTTTAGCTTGTTAGACTAGTTTATGGTTACAAATGTAGTATAACACTTATTTGACATGTCTGTTTATTTTTATGACAAACTGAGTTAATTTAGGCACTTTATTGCAATTCAGAGTATAAAGAATAACTTAAAATAACTCAAATAGTAACATAAATTGCTAAGTTGATGGAAATAAATCTATAGAATTTGTTTCTAAGTCACAAATAGGTGTAAGAGGATGTAGTAAAAATTTGAGAGTAATCAAAGTTAGTTTAATATTTTTGGGCATACTGATTATATTTTTTATTGCCATATTGACTAGCAGCAGATATGAAAAAATAGAGAAATGGTGAAACAATAATTTATATAAATCCTAAGATTTATTTCAAAGTTGTTAGAAGTTAGAAAAATTGATCTATCAAAATCTAAGTGTTCTTAACAGATCAAGAAGTATCAGTGAAATATCTTAAGTGATTTAAGTCATATATGGCTAGCCCCTCATATTGACTTCCATTTCCTGATATTCACTCACTTTTCAACTCATTTTCATTCACTTCTCTCTCATGAAAATAGCAAGCACAGCAACAGCCAAGGAAAACCAAGAAAGAAAGGAAGAGAAAGCTAAAAGGGAGGAAGAGGAAAGGAGCAAGAGAGCCAAAGGCAATGCAAAGCTTGATCATCCACCATCACAAAGGACTTGAGGTAGGGGTTTCTAACCTTAAAACTCATCTTTTTCCTTCATCCATTCCAAGTTTGAAGTTAGGTCACAGATGGAGAAAATGGGTTTGAAATGCAAAAATCTATTTTCTTTGATAGTTCTTGCTTTCATTGGTTAGACCAAGTCATTTTCTGCTTAACGGATGCAAGAGGATTGATTTTGTCTTTAGACAAAGTTGGTTAGTTCCTTAAGTTGGAACATAGAATTTAGGTTTGTGAGGTTGAGGTTTTAACAATTAATACATGCCTAAGTAAGCCAATAAGTTAAATGAGTGTTATAACATGTTTAGAGATTGTTAGTGATGATAGAAATCACTTACAAGCCATTTTAGAAGGGCTGAATTTTGGTTTTGTTCTAATGGAACAGTAACCAATTCTATAGAATTCTGTAGAATTTTTTGATATGCGACTAGCCAGAGGCCAATTTGTGTGCAGCAGGGCATTGGGCGCCCAGGCGCCAAGTGCTTGGCGCTTAGGCACCAGCGATAGAATAGAATAAATCATTGCTCTGTCTAGCCAACGCCTAGGCACTGGAGAGGGGTGCCTAAACGCTGGTTCCAGATTTGGCTAGGCTATTTTATGGACACTTTATGCTTCCTAATCAGTTGGGATAATTAGTATATACTTTCATAAGTGTGTCAAGACACTTTTGGGAATATTTCACAAAGGGAATAACCACCTAGCATATAAGAACAAGTTCAATTTTTAAGTTATTCAAGAGTTATGGATTTCATGAAATAGGTGTCTACATCTAGTCCTCATCCATTGCTAGGATTTTCTTTACTATTTTGAGTATTATTTGTACACCACAGCTACTCCCAGCTGCAAATCAAGTATTCTTTGTTTACAAAACCCACTGTTGGCTTCTAAAATCACTTTTCACCGTGGCTAGCACACACCACTAGTTCATTACACTCACCACTAGGGTATAAGTGCATAGACAACAAGATTTAGGAAACATTTATCTCTCGCAACACTCCTAGAGTGGATAACCCTTCATCCTCCATTGTGAAATCTTTTTATAGCCTTCCTTAGACTAGCAATTGGGCTTCTATTGTTCCTGACACAACAAAAGCAAAACTATCCATTTATTGATGTATCTTTTCTTGTCTAGTACAATTTTGTCTTGTAGTCCATGAGTAGAATGATTTTGATGAGTTTGTTTAACTCTTGTTACTCAGCCAATCTTCTCCAATCTTTGCATGTGACTCTTTTTGATTGAACATCGTAGAATGATGGATTGAAGACACTGAGAAAGAGGGTCCTTCGAGATGCCTTTCAATCTTGGTGCATTTTCTTGGAGTTGTGTAAGGCAAGTCTGCTCATCTTCGAATTTCTTATCTTGATTAGTATGCTTACAAATTTTTCTAAGTCTTCTCATCGATGTTAATAACTTTATTGAATCTTCTTATATCTTTCTTGAGTCTTTTCATGTATTTATTTAGTTTTCTGATGACTCCTTTGAGACTTCTTTACTTTAGAACATGTCAAATTTTTAATCTTTGATGATTCCTTTTTAAAGACCAGTTAAGCTCATAATCTATAGATCAAATACAAAATCAACCATAAACCAAGTTAGTTTATCATATCATTATGAGATCATGTTTTCAAATATGGTTTGTTATTCATCAAAACTCATCACAAAGGGGACTTGGATCTAACAATTGGTACTCGACCAAGTAAAATGCTCTCTAGGAAAGCAACAAGGTTGTCTTCTAGCAAAGGTGGAACAAAATTTGAGATGATGTGAAAGTTTGAACCACTGGGAATTGCTAGTTCATTAATCTCTTCTTTTTCTTTCTCTTTTTCTTTTTTGACTTCCTTAGCTTCACTTTCTACTATTCTTTTCTCTGGTTGATGATTTGTAATTAGCTATTGACTTATGAAGAATTCATTTTGATGATAACAAACATAAAGATGTTGCAAGATCAAGTTCAAGATCTTCAAAATTAGATTTAGGACTTAGATCATTATATAAAGGTATAAATTAGTTCACACTAATGCTCTACAAATTGTTTTTCAAAGAAACCAAATAGCACATGTGTTTTCAAGGATTCAAAATGGTTTTTGGTTTCCAAAGAAACAACTATTAAGTGCCCAAAAGCTTATAAGATCATTTGGAATCAATTGACAATGTTTAAAAGTTATATGAAATGATTTTCAGATGGCTTATTCAAATAAGGCTTTCCTTATTCGATTAACCAAAGACAGAAAAGCCAAATATTCCATCTGGTCAAGCTTTATTTGAATAAAACCCTGCTTTATTCGAATCAAGGTTTAAAACAAGCCTTAGCGCATATAGGTTATTCGAATAACCAAGGTGTTATTGGAATAACACATTTTCCAGAAACCTGATATTAAATGGTTTATTCAAATAACAGGTTTGATATTCGAATAACATGTCTTTCAGAAAACATATTTTAAAAGGGGTTATTCAAATAACATAAGTGTTATTCGAATAACAAAGTTATTATTCGAATAAGAGCTTATTCTAGAAATAGAATTAATGGCTAGTTATAAAGCATTTAATGCTCCAACCAACCTCCCAATGGCTCTAATCTCTAATGGGTTATAAATACAAGTTGTTGGGCATTTATGGAGGTTAGAAAATCAATTTGAAAACCTTGGTTGAGCATTAATATGAGCTTTCATAGCATTTTTGTCATATACTCTATTTTGAGCTTTAAAGTGTGAATCCATTTACCCGTTGAGTTTCAAGTTGTATTATCCACTCTTAAGTGAGTTTCATTTCATCTACACTTTGATTAATCTGTAAGAGAGGGTGAGGTATCCCTCAAAGTTATAAAGGGTGAGATATCCCTTGAAGTTAAGGCTCAAGCACAAAGGGTGAGGTATCCCAAGGTGTGTTGAATGCTCTATTGTGTAAAGGTTGCAAGCACCTATTGAAGTTTAAAGATATAATGAAAAATCTCGAGTGATTGCTTGAGGACTAGATGTAAGCCATCAATGGATTGGTGGCCGAACTAGGATAAACCTTGTGTTTGATATTCTAAATTCAACTCCTTTACATTTGTGTATTTATTTTACATGCTTGCTTGAACACTCTCTGCTTTGGTTTATTCATTTGTGAGTGAAAGTATTCAATCTTCTCTATTCATTCATCTCTATTAATCAATAGCTTCAACGAAAATTGGTAATTAAGTGTTTTACGAAAGATTTGCGAAAATATTTTACAAACTCAATTCACCCATTTCTTGAGTATTTAGGTCACTTAGTAACAAGTGGTATCAGAGCTAGACTCTTGTGTAAAGAGCTTAGTAGCGTCAAGAGAAGTGATGACTTCAAATGATTTTTCTTCCAAAAGTTCTTCTATAATTAGAGCCCCTATTTTAATGGGGATAGTTATGCCTATTGGAAAGAAATAATGAAGATTTTTATTGAAGCTATTGATCTTGATGTGTGGGATGTTGTTGAAAATGGTCCCTTTGTTCCCACTAATATTGTTAATGGTGTAAGAACTAATACACCAAAAAGTGAATGGACCAATGAGGACAGAAAGAAAGTTCAATATAATTTAAGAGCCAAGAACATCATTACCACATCCTTGGGGTATGATGAATTCTTTAGGGTGTCAAATTGTAAGACTACCCAAGAAATGTGAGATACCTTACAAGTAACCCATGAGACACAAGTGAGGTAAAAATATCAAGAATGAACACTCTCACTCATGAATATGAACTATTTAGAATGAACGAAGAAGAAATCATTTAAGAAATGCAAAAAACGTTCACTCATATTATATATCATCTTACTTTATTGGAAATTTTTTTTTCTAATGAGAATCTTATTAACAAAGTTTTGAGGTGCTTGAATAGGAATTGGCAACCCAAAGTGATGGCTATTACGGAGTCAAGGAATCAATCAACAATGACTCTAGCATTTTATTTGGGAAGCTCCAAGAGCATGAATTGGAGCTAAATGGACTCAATCAGAATGATGAGCATGACAAGAAGAAAAAAGGGATTGCACTCAAAGTCACATGCTCCACAATTGAAGATAATAATGAAGATGATGGAGATGGAATAGAAAACCTTGAGCTAAATGAAGAGAATCTTAGTCTCCTTGTAAGAAATTTTAGAAGGTTCCTTAAGAAGAAAGGAATTCAAAGAAGGCCACATTTCCCTCCTAAGAAGACCTATCATAAAGGGGAAGAAACCTCATTTACGCCAATATGCTATGAATACGAAAAACCAGGGCACATGAAGATGGAATATTCGGTATATCTTAAGAAGATAGAGAAATTTGAGAAGAGACCTTCTAAAGAAAAGAAAGGAAGGAGGACCTACATAGCATGAGAGTACAATGGCATGGATTCTTTCGATAGTTCAAAAAATGAAGAAGGCCACCTATGTCTCATGGCTAGAGGAGAAGAAGAAGAAGAAAGTAATACCGAGGTAACTTCTTCTAACCTAGACTCTTCACATTCCTATTATGAACTAGAAGATGCTTTTGAAGAATTACATGATGAATCCATGAAGCTCACAAAAATGATTTTATCTTTCAACAAAACAATCTCCTTATTGGTAAATAAAATTTTATTTTAAACAAGGAGATTAATGAACTTAAAATTGAGAATGAGACCTTAGAACTTATTAATGCTAACTCATCATGCATGATTTGTTCTTCATATGACAATGCACCCACACCCTTATCTTGCTCATTATGTAAAGTATTTAAAAATGAAAATGAGGATTTGAAAAACACTCTTTCAAAATTTACTTTTAGAAGAGATGACTTGAATGTATCGCTACGGAAACAAAGATGTATTTTTCAAAAAGTCAGTTTCGAGTATAATCCCAATAACCAACAAAATTCTTATAAGAATTTCTTTGTTTCCTCAAGTACATCAAGTAGTCCCTTTATCAAATGCTTTCATTGTGGGAGGAAAGAGTATAGTGCCATAACATGCAATGTTAAGAAGAACTTAAATATCAAGGTTGGGACTAAAATGGTTTGGGTCCCTAAGGGCACCTTGCCTAAATCTAAAACATAAGGACTCAAGAAAATATGGGTACCAAAAGTTAAAATCTAAATGTGTGTTGTAGTTATGCTTAAAGGCTAAGAGCTCAAGTTGGTATCTTGATAGTGGTTACTCCAAGCACATGACCGGCGATGACTCCAAGTTTTCCTTCCTTATTCCTAAGAAGAATGGACATGTAACATATGGTGACAACAACAAAAGGAAGATCCTTAGAGTTAGCAAAGTTAGTAAAATCCATTCCTTCTCTATTAATATTTTACTTGTTGAAGGACTTAAACATAATTTGCTTAGTATTACACAATTATGTGATAAAGGAAATAAAGTTATTTTTTATTCTAATTGCTGCATAATTGAAGGAAGAGATGATAAGCAAGTTAAGTTTGTTAGTCATAGGGTCAATAATATATACATGATTAACCTTGATGATATATCCTCAAATGATGCTAAATGCTTTATGAGTAAAGAAGATGATTCATGGTTATGGCATAGAAGGATTGCTCACATTCACATAGATCACTTAAATAAATTGGTCTCAAAAGAGCTTGTAATTGGACTTCCAAAGCTCAAATTTGAAAAAGATAAACTTTGTGATGCATGTCAAAAGGGAAAGCATGTAAATGTCTCTTTTAAAGCTAAAAATGTGGTTTCAACTTCTAGACTTTTAGAACTTTTGCACATGGATCTTTTTGGTCCCTCTAGAACTATGAGCTTTGGTGAAAATTACTATGCATTAGTGATTGTGGATGATTTCTCTAGGTTTACATGGACATTATTCCTAGCTCACAAAAATTATGCTTTTCCATCTTTTAAAAGACTTGCCAAAGTTATCCAAAATGAAAAAGGTTTTTTTATTGCATCCATAAGAAGTGATCATGATAATGAGTTTGAAAATCATAATTTTGAAACTTTTTGTGATAAACACGGCATTGAGCATAATTTTTCTGCCCTTAGAACTCCATAATAAAATAGAGTTGTAGAAAGAAAAAATCGGTCTTCAGAAGAAATGGTAAGAACTATGCTCAATAAAGCCAACCTTCCTAAGTACTTTTGGGTGGATGCGGTAAATACCACTTGTTATGTTATGAATAAGGTCCTAACAAGGCTAATTTTAAAGAAAACCCCCTATGAGTTGTACAAGAGAAGGAAGCCAAATGTCTCACACATTTATATCTTTGTAAATGTTTTGTTTTGAATAATGAAAAGGATAACTTGGAGAAGTTTGATGCTAAGTCTAATGAAGGAATATTTATTGGCTATTCCATGCATAGTAAAGCTTTTAGAGTTTACAATAAAAGAACTATGACCATAGAAGAGTCCATACATGTTGCATTTGATGAAACTAACCCAAATGTCCTAAGAAAGGATTTGATTGATGATGTTGTAGAAATCTTGGCAAGAACATGTTAGCCAAGTGGCCTCAAACTCAAGAGGGGGTTGAATTGAGTTTATGAAATATTTTCACAAATCTTTCGTAAAACGTTTGTTAAACAATTTTCGTTAAAGCTATTGGATAATTGAAGTGAATAGATAAATGAGATTGAATACTTCACTCACAAATTAAATAAACCAAGATGAATAATATTCAAGCAAGCATATAAAGTAAATGCACAAATGTAAAGAGATAGGGTTGAGAGAATCAAGCACAAGGATTTATCCTGATTCAGCCACCCCTTGTGACCTACGTCTAGTCCTCAAGCGAACCACTCGAGATTTTCCACTAAACTTCAAGCTTGAACAGGTTCTTGAAAACCTTTACATAATAGAGCACTCACCAACACCTTGGGATACCTCACCCTTGTGCTTTGAGCCTCAAAAACAGGGATGCCTCACCCTTTACAACCTTTTGAGGGATGCCTCACCTCGAGGATACCTCACCCTTTTCTAACTTTGAGAGATACCTCACTCTCTAAGGGATACCTCACCCTTCACTCTAGAGGGATACCTCACCCTCTCTTTTTTAGATTACACAAAGTATAGAAGATAGAAACTCTCTTAAAGAGTAGATAAATACAAATTGAAGCTCTTAATATGCTCTCAAAGATTTTTCACGTTTTTTGATAGAAAACAGAGCAAGAAAATGATTTGAGGATTGATTCACGTTTGGACGTATTGGTAATCAGTTTTTGGTTCAAGGTCAACCTCAAATAAAGACCCAACTTTGGTATTTATAAGTTTCTCAATTAATAGAGCCGTTGGGGTGTTTCGGGCACGCATTAAATGCATTAAAAATAGCCGTTGGACGTTGTCAGGATTCTAGTAATCGATTACTCAACTTATGTAATCGATTACATATGTTGTTCCAACGTGTTCTTGACTTTCTGGGCTCTGTGTAATCGATTACATTCTTGGTGTAATCGATTACATGGCTTCTGACTTGTGTGTAATCGATTATAATATCTGTGTAATCGATTACATAACTTCTGATTTGCTGTGTAATCGATTACAATATTCATGTAATCGATTACATGACTCTTTGAACGTGTTCATGCTTTTCTGGGCTTGATGTAATCGATTACATATATTGTGTAATCGATTACATGGCCTCTGACTTGCTTGTAATTGATTACATTGCTCATGTAATCAATTACATATCTTCTGTTTGCTGTGTAATTGATTACAAACGTCGTGTAATCGATTACATTGGCCATTGAACACATTTTTCAAGTCCAATAAAGCTTGTAAGTCATTTCTAACACCTTGAGACAATTGTTTAAACATGAATCTTTTTAAGAGTGTTAGTTTTAAGATTGAAACACAAGTTTTCTTGAAAGCCATGTTTATCTTTGAAATTTCCCATTTATTTTGAAATCATATATTGAAAAACCATTTGAGAAATCTTGAGAGCATTTAACATTAATGTTCTAAGTCTTATAACTAAATAAACCTCTTGACTTCTTTCTTTGATCTTGATTTTTCCTTTTGCGCTTGATCTTCTCTTTTGCACTTGAACTTCACTTTGGCCTTTGTTATCATCAAAAACCCATTTGATATGCTTCAAGACATAAGCATTCATATTCTCCCCCTTTTTGATGATGACAAACTAAACATTCAACAGAATGAGAAATATATGCAATTATTTTGATTATCAGATAATTAAGTGCAACACTCCCCCGTAATGTATGCATGAGATAGAATATGTGAAAGTGCAAAACTCCCCCTTACACATGCAATATATTTCACTAATTTCTCCCCCATTGGCATTATCAAAAAGAATACATAAGCATTCAGATTTGATATATTTATTTCAGCCCAACAGGATCAATATAAGAGTATAATTGTTTAGCACATCAAGATGTGATACCAATAGCAAATGCATATGAAGAGAAACTTAGATAGTATTTATCATTTATACCAATAGAAATCAGAGTCATATACAAAAGCAATATGGGATTAGATAGAGATTAAGCAAAAGGAAAGCATCATGAAGGACCAAACTTGAAACAATAAAAGAAAGGTTCCAAATCATTCCAAGACAATTTCAAATATCATTTAAGCATATATTCCAGTCAGATTATGATCCAAAACACATTATTGTGTAGCAAAACAACATATTATGCATCAAGTTGATGTATTATGTAGAAGATTGTGACATTATGCAGCAAAGTGTTATGCAACAAGACATTATGCAACAAGGTGACCAATTTATGCAATAGACCAATATATTGTACAGCAGAATTAGATGCATGATTGATCCATTATGACAAGTTCAAAGATATTGATATTATACATGCCATTTCACATGAAAAATATATTCATTTAACATATTCAAGATATTAAACTAGTAAAGCATAGAGCAAGTCACACTTAACCAAAGGATGCAAGTTCAAGCTTCTTGGAGACAGGGAGGATAGCTTGAAGTATTTTTCTGGTTTTGTGCTTGGTGCAGCCACTTTTCAATATATCCAAAGTTAGTTCTTGGCCTTCAAGCACACCTACAACACACTTCAATTTATGACTTTTGGTACCCAAATTTTCTTGGGTCCTTGTGTGTTAGTTTTTGGTAAAGTGCCTTTGGGAACCCAAACTAATTTAGTTCCTAGCTTGTTATTGATATTCTTCCTTATATTGTAATTTGATGCACTATACCCTTTCCTACCACAATGAAAGCATTTAATAAAGGGACTATTTGATGTACTTGATGAAACAAAGAAGTTCTTGAGAAACTTTTGTTGTTTATTGGGATTATACCCCGGAACCAGCCTTTTGAAAAACACATCTTTGGTTTCCAAGCAAAATGTTCAAATTATCTCTTCCATAGGTAAATTTTGAAAGAGTGTTCTTCAAGTCCTCAATCTCAATTTCAAATGCTTTACATGATGAGCAAGATAAGGGTGTAGATACATTATCAAGAGATAAACATGTCATGCATGAAGAGTTTGCATCAATCAACCCAAGAATTTCATTTTCTAATTTAAGTTCCTCAATTTCCTTATTTAACATAGATATCTTGTTTTCAAAAGAGGAAATTGATTTCTTGGAAGATGAAACAAGTTTTGCAAGTCTTATAGATTCATTATGTAATTCTTCAAAAGCATCTTGCAATTCATCATAGGAAGGGGAAGAGTTTGATTCAGAATTTGAAGATGTTACCTCTATGTCATTTTCATCTTCCTCTTCTCCTCTAGCCATGAAACATAGATTGATTTTCTCATTATCCGAGCTATCGGTTGAGTCCATGTCATTATCATCCCAAGCTATGTAGGCTCTTCTTTCTTTTTTCTCCCTTGAGGATTTTTGGTGGTATTTTTCCACTTTACTTTGATAAATCGGACACTCCATCTTCATGTGACCCAACTCTCCACATTCATAGCATTTAGGAGTGGATGAGGTTCCTTCCCCTTTGTGATAGACATTCTTTTGGGGAAAGAGAAGTCTTCCATGAGCTCTATTCTTCTTAAAGAATCTTCTGAATTTTTTGACTAGTAGAGCAAGATTCTCCTCATCTATTTCCAAGTCATCCTCATCATCTTTATCATCTTCATTTACCATGGAGGAAGTGGCTTTGAGAGCAATTCCCTTCTTTTTGTTGTCAACTTCTTCATTTTGTTTGAGTTTATTCAACTCCAATTCATGTTCTTGGAGCTTGCCAAAAAGTATGCCTAAGGTCATGGTTGAGAGATTTCTTGACTCATAATAGCCGTCACTTTAGGTTTCCAATGCCTGCTCAAACACATCTCAACACTTTGTTAATAAGATCTTCATTAGGAAAAGTCTTTCCCAATGAAGCAAGATGATTTACAATATGTGTAAAACGTTTTTTCATTTCTTGAATGCTTTCATTTTGATTCATTCTAAAAAGCTTATACTCATGAGTGAGAGTATTGATCCTTGATCTTTTCACTTCACTAGTACCTTCATGGGTCACTTCTAAAGTGTCCCACATTTCTTGGGCAGATTTACAATTTGAGACTCTAAAGAATTCATCATACCCCAAGGATGTGGTAATGATGTTTTTGGCACTTAAATTATATTGGACCTTTTTCTTATCATCATTGGTCCATTCACTTCTTGGTGGATTAACCCTTACACCATTAACATCTTTTGTGGGGGATAAAAGGACCATTTTCAATAGCATCCCATACATCTAAATCAATAGCTTCAATAAAAAATTTCATTCTTTCTTTCCAATAAGCATACCTATCCCCATTGAAAAAAAGAGGTCTATAGATAGAAGAATTTTCTAAAAACTCCTTTGAAGAGGCCATCACTTTCTCTTGAAGCTGCTAAGCCCTTTACACAAGAGCCTAGCTCTGATACCACTTGTTAGCCAAGTGGCCTCAAACTCAAGATGGGGGGCGAATTGAGTTTATGAAATATTTTCGCAAATCTTTCGTAAAACGTTTGTTAAACAATTTTCGTTGAAGCTATTGGATAATTGAAGTGAATAGATAAATGAGATTGAATACTTCACTCACAAATTAAATAAACCAAGATGAATAATATTCAAGAAAGCATATAAAGTAAATGCACAAATGTAAAGAGATAGGGTTTAGAAAATCAAACACAAGGATTTATCCTGGTTCAGCCATCTCTTGTGACCTACGTCCAGTCCTCAAGCGAACCACTCGAGATTTTCCACTAAACTTCAAGCTTGAACGGGTTCTTGAAAACCTTTACACAATAGAGCACTCACCAACACCTTGGGATACCTCACCCTTGTGCTTTGAGCCTCAAAAACAGGGATGCCTCACCCTTTACAACCTTTTGAGGGATGCTTCACCCTCAAGGGATACCTCACCCTTTTCTAACTTTGAGAGATACTTTACTCTCTAAGGGATACCTCACCCTCTCTTTTTCAGATTACACAAAGTATAGAAAATAGAAACTCTCTTAAAGAGTAGATAAATACAAATTGAAGCTCTTAATATGCTCTCAAAGATTTTTCACGTTTTTGACAGAAAACAGAGCAAGAAAATGATTTGAGGATTGATTCACGTTTGGACGTATTGGTAATCAATTTTTGGTTCAAGGTCAACCTCAAATAAAGACCCAACTTTGGTATTTATAAGTTTCTCAATTAATAGAGCCGTTGGGGTGTTTTGGGCACGCATTAAATGCATTAAAAATAGCCGTTGGACGTTGTCAGGATTCTTATAATCGATTACTCAACCTATGTAATCGATTACATATATTGTTCCAACGTGTTCTTGACTTTCTGGGCTCTGTGTAATCGATTACATTCTTAGTGTAATCGATTACATGGCTTCTGACTTGTGTGTAATCGATTACAATATTTGTTTAATTGATTACATGACTTCTGACTTGCTGTGTAATCGATTACAATATCCATGTAATCGATTACATGACTCTTTGAACGTGTTCATGCTTTTCTGGGCTTGATGTAATCGATTACATATATTGTGTAATTGATTACATGGCCTCTGACTTGCTTGTAATTGATTACATTGCTCATGTAATCGATTACATGCCTTCTGTTTACTGTGTAATCGATTACAAACGTCGTGTAATCGATTACATTGGCCATTGAACACATTTTTCAAGTCCAATAAAGCTTGTAAGTCATTTCTAACACATTGAGACAATTGTTTAAACATGAATCTTTTTAAGAGTGTTAGTTTTAAGATTGAAACACAAGTTTTCTTGAAAGCCATGTTTATCTTTGAAATTTTCCATTTATTTTGAAATCATATATTAAAAAACCATTTGAGAAATCTTGAGAGCATTTAACATTAATGTTCTAAGTCTTATAACTAAATAAACCTCTTGACTTCTTTCTTTGATCTTGATTTTTTCTTTTGCCCTTGATCTTCTCTTTTGCACTTGAACTTCACTTTGGCCTTTGTTATCATCAAAAACCCATTTGATATGCTTCAAGACATAAGCATTCAGAGAACACACTTGAAAAACAAGGAGAAAGAAGCCAAGAAACAAGAAGAAAGTCTGTAACACCCTCCTTAGGGCGCCACACTTGGTGTTGCTTAGTTACCAAATTACCCCTTTATTTGTATTCGTGCTTGTAATAGAAATACGAGTTGGAAAATTTCTTAATACCAATAAATTAAACTTAGCAGAAAATAAAAACATAACAACATTGTCACAAATAATTTACATCATATATACATAAAAGCCTTTAGCATTGTCATACTTAAATATTTTACAAACTAGACTTTCAAAACATGTAAACTTTAAACTTTAATTTAAACTATTATACTGCCTAAGTCCTACTAGACAGCAGAACCCTCAGACGAGTCCTCCTCAGATTCCTCAGCATATAGGAATCTATCATGATGTGAAGTCCTACGGACAGGTGTCCGAGCAGACGACACAATACTAGCCTCACTAGGGGTACGATAGTAAGCCCCCAGTACTGCCTAATAGAAATTGGAAACTCTAGGTGTATATATATGTTAACATTAAAGTACGGATGTCCTAGATGTAATCTACTCAATCTAATATTTAGGTCTCCCATGTAGTAAATACTCTCTCTATCTAAATCGACATGCCACGCCTCCTCTCCTCCAAGAAACGTAAACCTCATGTAGCCAAAGAAACTAAGCATCTCCATCGTCTCAAAACTCAGCGTCTTCTACGAGAATCTGCTCTTCCTCAGCTTCTCGCTGCACTTCTTGCTCGACGTCTTTACAAAATAAATATAATGCAGAATAAACATACAAAGAGGTGAGATCACCTACGCCATTACCAGTATGGTAGCAATAAAGATAAACACATACAACATCTCATACAACTATCATACCATAATTACAGTTATGCCACTTATATCATTATCATCACAAAACATGTAATATATAACAATTACAATCATGCCATTACCAATAACCAAATATTCAATAAATCAATTATCATAAATCATAATTATGATAATGCCCTCAATCACTATATGTATGCACACAGACTCAATTTCCTACTCCATGGAGCTAAAACTCAGGTCGGAGAGAGTGATCAAAAAGATTTATCGGTACCAACATGCCTCGGACCATGTGCTCAATGTTGCACATCTTGCATATACACGACAGTCTTTATCAGATCTTGATTAAGAATAGTATCTCGGTTAGGATCATTAGTGTGTTACGTCGGTCTAACCTACGGCACAGAAGAGCTACCAATTGCCCATTGTAGGCAACCCGCACCCCAATGCTCTCAAGGTCAACGAGTGACTTACACTACGCATATCGCACCCACTCAAGAGGTGTAGTCTCTCCTAGGCAACTAGCCTCATACAGTCCATCGGACCTTTCCAATGCATGTACTATGCAATATTCACATTTCCCATTCATATTACATATTTGGGGTCCACACAATAATCTAATAATATTATTACTGTATTTAATCGGGTAGTCATATTTTCACATTTTCTTAATCGCGACTCAATTCTGTCACCTTTTCAAATCGCGTAGCGATTTTTCAACGTTTCTCAATCACGTAAATATTTTTCATACGTTTTAAATCCAAAAATACTATTTTTCTCATTTAATACTAAAAATTCACTTTATTTTTCTATATTTGCATAATAGTCCCTTAAAACTTAATATTTACATTATAGTCCTTATTTAAATAATATTTTCATATTAATCTCTCATAAAATTCATATTTACAAAATAGTCCCTCATAAAATTCATATTTATGAAATAGTCCCTCATAAAATTCATATTTATGAAATAGTCCCTCACAAAATTCATACTTATAATATGACCCCTCTAAAAATAATATTTGTAATATGACCCCTCTAAAAATAAATATTTATACAATGGCCCCTCATTTAAATAAAATTTGCAATATGGTCCTTCTTAAAATTATAATTACAATTTAGTCCCATTTTCATAAAAATTTGTAGTATAACCCCTCTAAAAATTGGTATTTGTGTTGTTTCCCAAAAATTAATATTTCTTTTATTTACTTCACATAATACAGCTCAAATTTTATCAATGCACTTCAAAACCCATAGGGTGAGCTATACATCAGTAAACTTCAAGTAGTGACCCTCATTTCATTTTATAACTCTACTAATTCAATTATAACAATTCATTTTTCCCAAAATCATTTTACTTTGCTATACTCAAACTTTTTCAAAATCATTTAGATCTCTCAGTTCTCATTTTAATCCATCATTTTAAGGACTTTGGTCCTCTTTTCCATGGTGAGGCCGTGAGCCTTATTGCTCTTTGGAGCATTCATACAATCGTTTTATCATATTGTTCACATCCTAAATTACACATACACTCACATGCTTACACAATCACATACAGATAAATATATATCAAAGTAGTAATCATATATCACACATGCAATCACAAAACAAAATTATAAACCATACTAACACAATCAAAGAAGCAATAAACAATAGGTGAAGAACCCTTATGGATTTTTCACTATACAAAACCATCCCCACACCACCAAAACTTGGTTAGTGAGGTTAAATCTCCCTCTTACCTCTTGAAGACAAGTCTTTCAAGCTCCTCTCCTTCTCCTTGATTTCGTACAAACCAACACAAAGCCCTAACAATTCTAAAACAATTAGTAAAATCACATTCAAAGCTTAATAATGATAAACCATGGAACAAACATGGTTTAGAAAATCACAAACTTGAATTAAAATCAAAGAATCACAAATTTACCTCTAGGGAAGTAAGATAGAAGTTGGATTTTGAAGCACTTAGAGTGAGATTTTGAGAAAACTTCCTAAATAGAAAGTGTTTAGAAGGTTGTTTAGGTTTAGGAAATGATGAGAGTAGAAAATATAGAAGAGTGATGGTGTTTATGGGTGTAGGGGCCGAAACTTAAGGAGGGAAAATGGAAGGAAAATGTTCTTGAGTTTTTGAAAATTTTTAGAGAGAAATGATGTAAGCTTTTTGGTGAGAGAAAAGTGAAATTATAAGAGTGAAAAATGAGAGGTATTGCTGCCGTGTGAGTATAGGAGAGTTTAAGAGATTTGCATGAAATAAAATATCACCTTTGGTTTCACACTTGAGAGCACATGGCTTATGTCACATTTGGTCACTTAGATTGACCTAGAACAATGGAGAACATAGTGGATTTTGGCCTCTTGGCCGTGGGGTTCTAGTGGGTTTAGGGGCTTAATTTGTTTTCAATTAATGTCTAATTACTTGCTAATTAAATAGCTAATTAATTAGGTTTAGTTTCCTAACCAATCTTAATTAATTATCTAATTACATAACTAATTAATTAAACATATAATTACATATATCATAACCTCTAATTAAAATTAGGATATCTAATTAAGAATTAGATTATAACTAATTAATAATTAGGTTAGTTTACTTAGCTTGTTAATTAGGCCATTAAGATGACTTAATTAGGTTTAATTAGTTACTAAGTAAAGTCAAGCCACTATTGTTGACTTCATCTTAGCCATTGAAATCAACTTGGTTTCCTATCCATTGATCTCATCTACGGTGGATATTACTTAGTGGTTTTATCAGGATTCATTTCACACCATTGATCGAATCAACGGTCATGATCAAAGCTTCTAAAACAAGCTTTACATCTAATGGTCCACAAAGAAGTCTTTGCCTCTTTGTTTAACCACTTCTTATTGGTTTAAAAATATTCAAGCCACTTTCGTTGACTGATTCCTATTAGCTTAGAATTTAGTCCAGATCGAATCATTGATCTTCTTTAAACGCTGGTCTCATAGACTTTTTTGGGTCCATGATCATTTTGAAGCTAATTTTACTATTTTTAAGACAAGTGATATTGTCAAATAAAATAATATTATAATAATATAAAATTATTTTATTACACGCTTAAATCCTAAAAATTAAAGGATTAATATATATATCAATCGGAATTGGGTTTAGTAAGATCCCCACTCAGAATAATTAAAATAAGATTTTTCAATTAGAAAATTAGTATTTTCTTGACTCTGAGCAAATCACACAAAACGATAAAAAATGATCTCAAAACAGTCAAATTATTTTTATAACACACAGAAAATACAAAACAGTGTAATTCTGTTATTACTATTAACATAGTCAGAATTTGGGGTATTACAACTCTCCCCCTCTAAAAATAAGTTTCGTCCTCGAAACTTGACACATATTCAAAATAAAAACGGATACTGCTCTCTTATCTTCTCTTCCAACTCCCACGTGGCTTCACCACTTACATCGTTCTATACCACTTTAACTAATGTGATGTCTTTTCCTCGGAGCTGCTTTATCCTTCGATCTTCAATCTTAACTGGAAACGTCTTATAGGTCAAGTTTTCCTTCAATTGTACAGTGTCTGGTTTGATGACATGAGTCAGATCAGTAATATATTTCCGTAGTTGTGATACATGAAATACATTGTGAAGATTTGATAAGAACGGTGGTAGTACAATTTGATAAGCTACCGGACTTACCTGACGAAGTATCTGATACGGCTCGATAAACTTCGGAGTGAGCTTTCTCGATTTGATTACTCGTCCAACTCCAGTCATAGGCGTCACACGTAGAAATACATGGTCACCTTCTTCAAATTGAAGTGATCTTTGTCTTTTATCTGTATAACTCTTTTGTCGCATCTGAGTTGTCCTCATCTTGTCTTGGATCATCTTCACTTTCTCAGTTGTCTGCTGCACAAATTCTGGTCCTACCACAGTACTTTCACCATCATGGTACCAACACAACGGTGTTCTGCATCTTCTCTTATATAATGCCTCATAGGGTGCCATCCCTATGCTCGAATGGAAACTATTGTTGTAGGTGAACTCTATCAATGGTAGAAATTCATACCAACAACCAGTTTGCACTAGAACACAAGCCCTCAACAAGTCCTCCAATGATTGAATCGTCTTTTCTGACTGACCGTCTATTTATGGATGGTAAGCAGAACTCAAACGTAGCTTTGTTCCCATCGCTTCTTGCAAACTATTCTAAAATCTTGATGTAAATCGCGGATCTCGATCAAAAATTATACTGGATGGTACACCATGAAGTCTAACAATTTCATTGATGTACACTTGAGCCAACTTCTCCATTGAGTACTTAATATTAATCGGTAAAAAGTGCACCGACTTTGTAAGCCGATCAATAATTACCCATATAGAATCGTGACTCTTTCTAGATTTCGGTAGTCCAGTGACGAAATCAATTGCTATGTCATCCCATTTCCACTCAAGAATAGGCAAAGGTTGCAACATTCCTGATGGTCTCTGGTGTTCCACTTTGGCCTTCTGACAAATCAAATAGGATGATACATATTCAGCTACATCCCTATTCATTCCTTGCTACCAATATAGCTGTTTCAAATCTTGGTACATCTTCGTGGCTCCTGGATGCATACTCAACTTACTTCTATAAGTTTCATCCAAAATTGATCTCCTCAGTTCTGGATCATTTGGCACACAAACTCTTCCCTTGAACTTCAGAATCCTATCAACACCTTCTCTGAATTCCAATTCTGCTCCTTGACTTTTTGCTTCCTTTGCTTCTTGCAAATACTGATCACTATTTTGTCCTTCTCGTATTCTATCCATCAAATCATTCGAAATAGTGATCATGTTCAAACACATCTTCCCCAATGTCAACTTCACAGATATCGCATATCCTAAAACTCTTCTATCAGTTCCTTCTCCTTCATCATCATAACAGAAGCATTAAGCGTTTTCCTACTTAAAGCATCTGCTACGACATTCGCCTTCTTGGGATGATACTGTAACTAGAAGTCATAGTCTTTCAGAAACTCTAGCCAACGCCTTTGTCTCATGTTCAACTCTTTCTAGTCAAACAGATACTTCAAACTTTTATGGCCACTAAAAACAGTGAACGTTGCCCCATAGACAAAATGTCTCCATACCTTCAATGCAAATACTACTACTGGCAACTCCAAGTCATGAGTCGAATAATTCCTCTCATGCACTTTCAACTGCCTCGACACGTGATGCGGATATCGGCAAGTGCACCGAATCGACAAAAGTAATAAAAAGTGAGTAGAGTATCATCCCACGAGGATTAAGTTATTAATTATTAAATTCACTGAAAATAACACTATTTAAGATAATAAAAAAAGAGTTGGTAAAAATTAAATTAAAAAGATAAAGAAAAATTAGCAAACAATAAATCAAAGGGGTGAAAAATAATAATGTTAAAGCGTTAGGGTTCAGATTTCACTTGAACTCTTTAGATGCACACTCAAATATTAGTTTAACTATGTTCTATTTCAATGATTTATGGCCAATTCCCAAAAATAATTAATACCCAATCCCTTGGTATATTAATCCTCTTACGCTAATTGGAATTAACTAATCCCTTAGTCTAACCCCAATTAGAAAGGCATTATCAAGAACATGAGAATTAAAAGAAAGACCACATAACCCACAACGTCTATTCCTAGCAATTGCAGAAGTTATGATGTTTATCACAAGTTCTAGGTTCATGCAAATTTTTTCAAATCATACATAAACCCAAAAGATCATTCTCAAATTGGCCAGATTTAGAAAAGCATTAAGAATAGAGATAAACACGTAAATCATGAAATAGAAACATAAATTAAACCCATAAAAGAAAGTTACATCATCCAAGAACAAGATCCATCATCCCCCTAACAATGTGAAATTAGTTACACATGGAAAAAGAAGAACACAAAGGGAAGAATATGATAAACTCCATTGTAGAAAGATGAAAATGTTGAAGAAAATCTCTAATCTTCAATCCTAATTGCGCCTACACCACATTAGGGTTTGTGCCTCGTAATGTCTACTGCCTTCTCTCCAAGTGTCTAAGAGTATGTAAAAAGAAAAGTGTTAAAGAGTCTCAAGAGTTTGGCAAGACTTTCTTTTTTATAAGAAATTCACGCTGCTATTATGTGTTCAGCGCTTAGGAGCTCATCTTTCAGCGCTCAGGCGCTAACCCACTAAAACAGGAATCCTCCAGCGCATGTTGCACGCTCAAGAGGTGAAGGCCCAGCGCTCAAGCGCTGGGCTTCTGAATTATTTTCTTATTCTTTTCTTCTCCTCAAATGCCCAATCTTTTTCATGTGCAATTACCTACAAAAATACATAAAAACACACAATTAAAACATAATTTAAAATAACTAAAAATAAAAGAAACTTGAGAACAAACTCAGTCAAAAAGATTAAAAGAGAATGAAAACCCAAGACTTTGAATCGTAAAAATATGAATTTTTGCAGGTTCATCACTCCCCCAAAATTAAGCTTTTACTTGTCCTCAAGTAAAAGAAAAACAAAACAAAATAAAATAAACTAAAACTCAAAACAGACTCAAGCATGGCAATACCGGGTATTATTATTCATATCCTCAGAAACTGCATCATAATGTAATTTCAAAGTGTCACACATGAACAATCCAATTATCACATCGTCTCTCACATGCAACTCTTATGCACAAATGACTTCCCAAAAACATGAATGAAAGACACAATCTCTTCATAAAGTACAAACCTAGATAGGTTCATAAAACTGCAAATGCACATTAAACCCACATCCATAGGGTTATTTTTCATCTCTCTTTCCACTAATGTAAATAACACACAACCAAGGATCAAAAAGGACTTTATAAGCTTGTAATGTAAAGCCAAGGGTATGGGTTAAGAAAGAAGTGATAGGAAAATAAAAACAAAAGTTGAGATACAAAATCATGTAAATTTCAAAATTTAAGCCTCAAAATATAAGACAAGTGCAAAACGGAACAAAAGTATCAACACAACATTCATTTTTTTCTTTCTTTTTTTTCTTTTTCTTTTTCAACGACCTCCATCCTCAAACTTATTCCTTTGCAATACTTTGGGTAGACTTCTCTTCTTTTCTTTTTTTTTATTTTTTTTTTCTTTTTTCTTTTTTTGAAATTTTTCAATTCCACAAAACTTCATGCACAAAAATTAAAAAAACTTGAACAATAAAATAATACAAGATATGCACTCAACAAAGATTATGTAAGAGAAGGAGTTTTTTTTTCTTTTTTTTTAATGTAGGTATGGGAAAAGGAAAATGTGGGTACTAAAAAGAAATAAAAGCCAAATAACAACAAGGCTGCAAAAGGGACCTAAGGATATACTGTGTCACAGGTTGGCTTGAAAGGCTCAAACGGTCCAAAGCAAGCCTTTATCATTTCCTTAATCATGCACTGCCTAGGATTTCACCTCAAGAGAGAATCAAACAACTTCTAGATGCAAATCATCCACACACATACAATCTCATAAACTTTCTCTAAGCTTGACATGCATGTATAATCCAAGGTCTATCAATCATAAAGATGGGAAGAACATCCATACACAATTGAAACAATAGAGATAAATGCAACTCATAAATTCTCATGTGCTATCCCAAGAAATCAAATCAATCCACAATTCAAACAATCATTGGATATTCAATTCAACACACCGGCATGCATAAAATGACTCAAAACACAATAAGGATGATGATGACAAAATAAAAACAAAAAGAACAAATGACAAAATGAGTAAATGCAAGAACGGGAAAAAAAAAACTCTTTTTGGCAGCCGACAACTATATACATCTCCCTACAAAGGCTCCGAACTCAGGGAGGCACCTAAGCCGACTCAACACTAGCTATTTACAAAACAGAAAAATGTTAGTCAATAAAATAATAAAATAGCAAAATAAAAACAAAAATAAAAATAAAAGAGAAAAGGGGAGAAAATTTGGGTTGCCTCCCAAAAAGCGCTTGTTTAACGTCATTAGCTCGACATTGCCTTTTCAACTAGTCAAGGTGGCTTGAAGCAAGAGAAGTAGGATGACATTTTTCTCTTATCAGCTCTTTGCCTCCATACTCTGTCACTACCTCTGGAATCAATCTGCAATATATCAGTGGAAGCTGAAGGATCTTTTTCAATTGCAGCACTTTTAGAAAGAGGAGGTTCTTTCTCCTTTTCGTCAACCATCTTGGGAGTGGGAAAATCAGCATTAATGGACAAAGAAAAATTCTTACCATCCAACCCCTTTTGAAATGTACCTTGAATGCAATTAACAGGGGCATAAAGATCTGATGTTGGAGCAGACTTATTAAAAACATTTATAGTCACTTGATCTCCATCTACCCTCAAAATAAGCTCTCCTCTAGGGACATCAATCAACGCTCCTGATGTTGCTAGGAATGGTCTCCCCAGAATTAACGGGATATCAGCATCCTCGTCTATATCCAAGACTACAAAGTCAACTGGGAAAATAAATTTATTAACCTTCACTAGCAAATCTTCCACAATACCATACGGATGTCTGACTGATCGATCTACTAATTGAAGAGAAACCATTGTAGGCTTAACTTTATCAATTCCCAGCTTGCGCAAGATAGACAATGGCATCAAATTGATACTAGCCCCTAAGTCACATAGAGCTTTCTCAGCATTTAGCTTTCCAATGGTGCAAGGAATAGTGAAACTACTTGGATCTTTCAATTTTGGTGGCAGTTTCCTCTAAATAATGGCACTGCACTCTTCAGTAAGTGCTACAGTCTCATTTTCTTCTAACTTCCTCTTCTGTGATAGCAAGTCCTTCATGAATTTTGCATAGGAGGGCATCTGCTCAAGTGCTTCAGCAAAAGGAATGTTTATCTACAGCTTTTTGAAGACTTCTAAGAACTTGGAAAACTGTTATTCTTGAATCTCCTTCTTAAATCTCTGAGGGTATGGAAGTTTAGCATAAAGTGAAGGATCGACTATTTTCTGCTCACGTTCCTTCTTCTTCCTCTGCCACTTTGGTTGCTCCTCTATAGCTTCTTCATTACAGCACTCTTGAGATGGGACATCTGTAACAGGAACATCAATTTCCTTAACTGGTCCATCCAAAGTCTTACCGCTTCTCAGTGTAATTGTATGATATTGCTCCTTTGGATTGACAACAGTATCACTTGGGAAGGCACTTGGAGGTCTCTCTTGAAGCTGTTTCGCTATTTGCCCCACTTGATTCTCAAGACTTCTAATAGCGGCCTCATGATTCTTAAAAGTAGTTCTTGATTCCTCCATAAAAGCTGAAGTTTGTTGCACAAAAATAGAGGTCTACAAAGAAAGTTTCTCTATTGCAATCTCAAGAGGAGACTTCTGTTCGGGCTGAGCATTCAATGGTACAGCTTGATTCTTCCAAGAGAAATTAGGATGATTCCTCCAGCCTGGATTGTAAGTATTAGAATAAGGATTACCTTGTGGCCTTGAAGGATTACCCATATAGTTCACCTGCTCTGAAATGTTGACACCTAAATTCCCTGCCTCACATTGACCATTGACATGGTTACCTCCACAAAAATCGCAAGTCAGACCTTGATGATTAACTGTATTTACCTGTAAATTACCAACTTGCTTAGTAAGGTTGACAATATGTTGCATCATAGTCTGATTCTGTGCAAGTATAGTATCAACAACACCAAGCTCCAACATTCCCTGTTTAACTGCTGCTCTCCCACTAGGCAACTGATATTCATTGGTCGCCATGATCTCAATAGTTCTTGAGCTTCTTCAGGAGTTTTATTATTTAAGGATCCGCCTGCAGATGCATCCACCATAAGTCTTGTGGAATGATTCAAACCATTGTAAAATATCTGCACCTGTAAGACACCTCTTTAGTAGCTCCTTGAATCTCTCCCATGCTTCATAAAGAGATTCTCCTTGATTTTGAGTGAAACAAGCAATTTCACCCCTCATCTTCACAAATACTGATGGAGGAAAGTATCGAGTCAAAAATTTGCCAATCAGATTCTCCCAAGTAGAAATGTTCCCTTGTGGTTGGGCTTGTAGCCAGCTCTTTGCTTTGTCTTTGAGAGAAAATGGGAACAGTCGTAATCTAATGGCATCATCAGTAACACCATTATACTTAATAGTATCGCAGAGCTGCAAGAAATTTGTAATGTGTAAGTTTAGATCTTTTGCTTGACTTCCCCAAATGATTCTCATTGCACCACCAGAAAGTCTTTCTAATCTCAAAATTATTGGCCTGAATAGCAGGACGCACAATACTGGTAGAAATATTCTCAGCAAATGGAGTAGCATAATCAGCCAATGCACGTCTTCGCTCTGCAGCTACAACAATTCCTGCCATCTTTGCTTCTACTTCTTCAAGCCTCTTCCTCTCTCTAGCTACTTTCTTATTTGCTCTAGCTGTTCTCTCTATCTCTGGATCAAAAAGAAATTCTTCTGACTCTAGAGAACCTTGTATAAACAAACAAACAAACAAACCAGAGTGAAGTAAAGAAAGAAATTAAAAATAAAAAAAATAACTAATAAAAATAAACAAAAATAACAAAAATAAAATAAAATAAAATAAAAGAAACAAATTAAAAAGAAAATTAAATGAAGAAAAATGAAATTAAATAAGAAAAACAATTATCTAAAAATAAAAGAAAATTTAAACAATTAAAAATAAAATTAAACAATTAAAAAATATTCAAATTAGTGTCTTTTCAACTACTATTTAATATTAATAACAATAATCCCCGGCAACGGCGCCAAAAACTTGATGCGGATATCGGCAAGTGCATCGAATCGACAAAAGTAATAAAAAGTGAGTAGAGTATCGTCCCACGAGGATTAAGTTATTAATTATTAAACTCACTGAAAATAACACTAGTTAAGCTAACAAAAAGAGAGTTGGTAAACATTAAATTAAAAAAAATTAAAAATTAGCAAACAATAAATCAAAGGGGTGAAAAACAATAATGTTAAAGCGTTAGGGTTCAGATTTCACTTAAACTCTTTAGATGCACACTCAAATATTAGTTTAACTATGTTCTATTTCAATGATTTATGACCAATTCCCAAAAATAATTAATACCCAATCCCTTAGTATATCAATCCTCTTACGCTGATTGGAATTAACTAATCTCTTAGTCTAACCCCAATTAGAAAGGCATTATCAAGAACAAGGGAATTAAAAGAAAGATCACATAACCCACAACGTCTATTCCTAGCGATTGCAGAAGTTATGGTGTTTATCACAAGTTCTAGGTTCATGCAAATTTTCCCAAATCATACATAAACCTAAAAGATCATTCCCAAATTGGCCAGATTTAGAAAAGCATTAAGAATAGAGATAAACACGTAAATCATGAAATAGAAACATAAATTAAACCCATAAAAGAAAGTTACAACATCCAAGAACAAGATCCATCATCCCCCTAACAATGGGAAATTAGTTACACATGGAAAAAGAAGAACACAAAGGGAAGAATATGACAAACTCCATTGTAGAAAGGTGCAAAGGTTGAAGAAAATCTCTAATCTTCAATCTTAATTGCGCCTACACCACATTAGGGTTTGTGCCTCTTAACGTCTACTGCCTTCTCTCCAAGTGTCTAAGAGTATGTAAAAAGAAAAGTGTCAAAGAGTCTCAAGAGTTTGGCAATACTTTCTTTTTTATAAGAAATTCACGCTGCTGTTACGCGTTCAGTGCTCAGGCACTCATCTTTCAGCGCTCAGGCGCTGGCCCACTAAAACAGGAATCCTCCAGCGCATGTTGCGCGCTCAAGCAGTGAAGGCCCAAATAAGCTAAGCACAGCTTCAATTATTTTTCTTATTCTTTTCTTCTCTTCAAATGCCCAGTCTTTTTCATGTGCAATTACCTATAAAAACACATAAAAACACACAATTAAAACATAATTTAAAATAACTAAAAATAAAAGAAACTTGAGAACAAACTCAGTCAAAAAGATTAAAAGAGAATGAAAACCCAAGACTTCGAACCGTAAAAATATGAATTTTTACAGGTTCATCAACATGTATGCCACAACCTTACAGTTCTGCATAAGTACACAACCTAACCCTTGATACGAAGCATCACAATACACTTCGAAAGATTCGGATCAGGCATAATCAAAATCGGTGAAGTAGGCAATCGTCATTTCAACTCCTGAAAACTTTCCTCGCATGCTTCAGTCCATGCAAATGGTTGATTTTTTCGTGTAAGTTGGGTAAGAGGTCTTGCAATCTTTGAAAACCCCTCAATAAATCGCCGATAGTAACTGGCCAATCCGATGAAACTATGAATTTTTGATGCAGTCTTCGGTCTTTCCCATTCAACAACTGTCTCCACCTTTGAAGCATCAACTTCAATTCTATCCGCCAATATAACATGCCCCAAAAATTATACTTCACTTAACCAAAATTCACATTTGGATAACTTGGCATACAACTTATTCTCCTTCAAAATCTGGAGAACCACCCTGAGATGTTCAGCATGCTCCTCCTGACTTCGAGAATAAATCAAGATGTCATCAATAAAGACAACAATAAACTTATCCAAGTACGAATGGAAAATCCGGTTCATGAAGTCCATAAATATCGCAGGTGCATTAGTCACACCAAAAGGCATCACTTGATACTTGTAATGCCTATATAGTGTTCGAAATGCAGTCTTTGGGATATCCTCCACCTTCACACGTATCTGGTAATAACCAGAACGTAAATCAATATTAGAAAATATTGCGGCTCCTCGCAACTGGTCCATCAGATCATCAATCCTTGGTAGTTGATACTTATTCTTGATTGTAATCTTGTTCAACTGCCGGTAGTCTACACATAGACGAGAAGTCCCATCCTTCTTCTTTACCAACAATACTGGAGCTCCCCAAGGTGATACACTTGGTCTCACAAACTACTTTTCTAATAAATCCTCCAACTGCTTCTTAAGTTTTGCCAACTCTACTGGCGACATCCGATAAGGTGCCATAGATATAAGTCTAGCTCCAGGCACTAAATCAATAGAGAATTCAATCTCCCTTTCCGGCGGTAGTCCAGGTATATCTTCAGGAAATACCTCAGGAAATTCATTCACAACAAAAATATCCTTCAGAACGTCTTCACATTGAACCTCCATAGAAGACATCAACAAGTACCCTTGATCTCCTTCCTTTAAACAAGCTTCCACTTGAGTAGCCGTTAGGAATCTAGAATCCTTAACCTCAAGAAAAACTGATGTCTTATTCGAACAGTCTATCAAGATATGGTTAGAAGACAACCAATCCATTCCTAAGATTATATGAATCTTGGAAAGAGGCAAACAAATTAAATCCACATAAAAGATTCTATCCCTAACACATACAGGGCAATTCAAACACACCTTTATAGTTATTACAGGTTTATCAGTAGGAGTACTAACACTCAAATCATACGACAATGTAGTCACAGTTAACCCCAAATGCTCCACACAATCACATGCAATAAAAGAATGTGTTGCTCCCGAATCATATAATACTGTTAAAGGATTACCTTCAATGGCACCCTCCTCCATTATTAAGTCCTCGGATTTAGCGGCTTCCTCCCAGCTCATAATATACACTCTACCACCCACCTGTGGCCTTGTAGCGCGAACACTTCCCACTGATGGCTTCGCTTTCTACTGATCACACTCTCTAGAGAAATGTCCCGGCTTCTCACATTGATAACAAATCACCCCCTTATGCTGACAGTCTTTAGTGAGATGTCCCTTCCCACACTTAAAACATTTAAGTGCAGAAGTTCCAGTTGAAACTGCTCTACTACCACTTGAACTTCTTCCAAATGATTGTTTCCGATTCTGACTTACTGCTGGTTTAGTATATGGTTTCTATTGGTAACGGTTACCACCGCTACTCTTTCCCCTTTGGAACCGCGCTGGTCCAAAATTCTTATTCCTAGCCTCTCGCAGATGATCAATTTCTTCGACCTTTCGACACTTATCTAGCAATACCGAAAACTGATCAATATCCACAGTTGCTAAAGCTCGCTTGATGTCAAGCCTCAACCCCTCTTCGAACTTCCTATACTTCCACTCCTCATCTGGATGCATTTGGAAGTACCTCGAAAACTTAGACAAGCTTTCGAACCTTGCTGCGTACTCACTCACAGTCATCGCTCCTTGTCTCAGACTAAGGAATTCTATCTCCTTAGCATGTCGAACACTGGCTGGGAAATATTTCCCTAGAAACTTCTGCCTAAAAAGCTGCCATGTCATAACTCTCCCTTCAGCTTAAATTAATCTCCAGGCTCCTGCCCACCAAGCCTCTCCATCACCGACTAGCACAAACGTGGCGAAAGTAAGCTTCTGCTCATCAGTACAACCCATGCCATCAAATATCTTCTCCAGTTCCTTGATCCATAGATCAGCCTTCTCTAGATCAAACTCTCCATGGAATTTCGGTGGATTGTTCCTCCGAAATTCTGACAAGCTGTGAGCATCATCATTTGGTCTTTAGTTCTGTTGTGCAACAACCTCGGCCGTTCGTTGTATTGCTGCTACAGCTGCAACCATATTCTGATTATCGTCGCCGGTATTTCCAGCTGTTGCCCTTGCATTCATGCGTCCTCTTCCGCGTCCAGCCATTTCGTTCTATCAATCAGACTGAACAACACAAAGAAAAGTGAGGGTCAGTCTTCAAACAATATTGTTTTTCTTTCGGAAAACAATTACAAAGAATCACACAACTTAGACAAGACAGACCTAACCACAAACCCAAAAGACTCTAACTTGGGCTCTGATACCAACTAATGTAACACCCTCCTTAAGGCGCCACACTTGGTGTTGCTTAGTTACCAAATTACCCTTTTATTTGTATTCGTGCTTGTAATAGAAATACGAGTTGGAAAATTTCTTAATACCAATAAATTAAACTTAGCGAAAAATCAAAACATAACAACATTGTCACAAATAATTTACCTTATATATACATACAAGCCTTTAGTATTGTCATACTTAAATATTTTACAAACTAGACTTTCAAAACATGTAAACTTTAAACTTTAATTTAAACTATTATACTGCCCAAGTCCTACTAGACAACAGAACCATCAGACGGGTCCTCCTCAGATTCCTTAGCATATAGGAATTCATCATGATGTGAAGTCCTACGGACAGGTGTCCGAGCAGACGACACAATACTATCCTCACTAGGGGTACGATAGTAAGCCCCCCAGTACTGCCTAATAGAAATTGGAAACTCTAGGTGTACATATATGTTAACACTAAAGTACGGATGTCCTAGATGTAATCTACTCAATTTAATATTTAGGTCTCCCATGTAGTAAATACTTTATCTATCTAAATCGACATGCCACGCCTCCTCTCCTCCAAGAAACGTAAACCTCATGTAGCCAAGGAAACTAGGCATCTCCATCGTCTCAAAACTCAGCGTCCTCTATGGGAATCTGCTCTTCCTCAGCTTCTCACTCCACTTCTTGCTCGACGTCTTTACAAATTAAATATAATATAGAATAGACATACAAAAAGGTGAGATCACCTACGCCATTACCAGTATGGTAGCAATAAAGATAAACACATACAATATCTCATACAACTATCATACCATAATTACAGTTATGGCACTAATATCATTATCATCACAAAACATGTAATATACAATAATTACAATCATGCCATTACCAATAACCAAATATTCAATAAATCAATTATCATAAATCATAATTATGATAATGCCCTCAATCACTATATGTATGCACACAGACTCAATTTCCTACTCCATGGAGCTAAAACTCAAGTCGGAGAGAGTGATCAAAAAGATTTGTTGATACCAACATGCCTCAGACCACGTGCTCAATCTTGCACATCTAGCATATATACGACAGTCTTTATCAGATCTTGATTAAGAATAGTATCTCGGTTAGGATCATTAGTGTGTTGCGTCGGTCTAACCTACGACACAGAAGAGCTACCAAATGCCCATTGTAGACAACCCGCACCCCAATGCCCCCAAGGTCAACGAGTGACTTACACTACGCATATCGCACCCACTCAAGAGATGTAGTCTCTCCTAGGCAACTAGCCTCATACAGTCCATCAGACCTTTCCAATGCATGTACTATGCACTATTCACATTTCCCATTCATATTACATATTCGGGGTCCACACAATAATCTAACAGTATTATTACTGTATTTTAATCGCGTAGTCATATTTTCACATTTTCTTAATCGCGACTCAATTCTATCGCCTTTTCAAATCACGTAGCGATTTTTCAACGTTTCTCAATCACGTAAATATTTTTCATACGTTTTAAATCCAAAAATACTATTTTTCTCATTTAATACTAAAAATTCACTTTATTTTTCTATATTTGCATAATAGTCCCTTAAAACTTAATATTTACATTATAGTCCTTATTTAAATAATATTTTCACAATAGTCCCTCATAAAATTTATATTTACAAAATAGTCCCTCATGAAATTCATATTTATGAAATAGTCCATCATAAAATTTATATTTACAATATAACCCCTCTAAAAATAATATTTGTAATATGACCCCTCTAAAAATAAGTATTTATACAATGGCCCCTCATTTAAATAAAATTTGCAATATGGTCCTTCTTAAAATTATAATTACAATTTAGTCCCCTTTTCATAAAAATTACAGTATAACCCCTCTAAAAATTGGTATTTGTGTTGTTTCCCAAAAATTAATATTTCTTTTATTTACTTCACATAATACAGCTCAAATTTTACCAATGCGCTTTAAAACTCATAGGGTGAGCTATACATCAGTAAACTTCAAGTAGTGACCCTCATTTCATTTTATAACTCTACTAATTCAATTATAACAATTCATTTTCCCCAAAATCAAAATTTACTTTGCTATACTCAAACTTTTCCAAATTCATTTAGATCTCTCAGTTCTCATTTTAATCCATCATTTTAAGGACTTTGGTCCTCTTTTCCATGGTGAGGCCGTGAGCCTCATTGCTCTTTGGAGCATTCATACAATTGTTTTATCATGTTGTTCACATCCTAAATTACACATACACTCACATGCTTACACAATCACATACAAATAAATATATATCAAAGCAGTAATCATATATCACATATGCAATCACAAAACAAAATTATAAACCATACTAACACAATCAAAGAAGCAATAAACAATAGGTGAAGAACCCTTATGGATTTTTCACCGTACAAAACCATCCCCACATCACCAAAACTTGGTTGGTGAGGTTAAATCTCCCTCTTACCTCTTGAAGACAAGTCTTTCAAGCTCCTCTCCTTCTCCTTGATTTCGTACAAACCAACACAAAGCCCTAACAATTCTAAAACAATTAGTAAAATCACATTCAAAGCTTAATAATGATAAACCATGGAACAAACATGGTTTAGAAAATCACAAACTTGAATTAAAATCAAAGAATCACAAATTTACCTTTAGGAAAGTAAGATAGAAGTTGGATTTTGAAGCACTTAAAGTGAGATTTTGAGAAAACTTCCTAAATAGAAAGTGTTTAGAAGGTTGTTTAGGTTTAGGAAATGATGAGAGTAGAAATTATAGAAGAGTGATGGTGTTTATGGGTGTAGGGGCCGAAACTTAAGGAGGGAAAATGGAAGGAAAATGTTGTTGAGTTTTTGGGAATTTTTGGAGAGAATTGATGTTAGCTTTTTGGTGAGAGAAAAGTGAAATTATGAGAGTGAAAAATGAGAGGTGCTGCTACCATGTGAGTATAGGAGAGTTTAAGAGATTTGCATGAAATAAAATATCACCTTTGGTTTCACACTTGAGAACACATGGCTTATGTCACATTTGGTCACTTAGATTGACCTAGAACAATGGAGAACATCGTGGATTTTGGCCTCTTGGCTGTAGGGTTCTAGTGGGTTTGGAGGCTTAATTTGTTTTCAATTAATGTCTAATTACTTGTTAATTAAATAGCTAATTAATTAGGTTTAGTTTCCTAACCAATCTTAATTAATTATCTAATTACATAACTAATTAATTAAACATATAATTACATATATCATAACCTCTAATTAAAATTAGGATATCTAATTAAGAATTAGATTATAACTAATTAATAATTAGGTTAGTTTACTTAACTTGTTAATTAGGCTATTAAGATGACTTAATTAGGTTTAATTAGTTACTAAGTAAAGTCAAGCCACTATTGTTGACTTCATCTTAGCCATTGAAATCAACTTGGTTTCATATCCATTGATCTCATCTACGGTGGATATTACTTAGTGATTTTATCAGGATTCATTTCACACCATTGATCGGATCAATGGTTATGATCAAAGCTTCTAAAACAAGCTTTACATCTAATGGTTCACAAAGAAGTCTTTGCCTCTTTGTTTGACCACTTCTTATTGGTTTAAAAATAGTCAAGTCACTTTCGTTGACTGATTCCTATTGACTTAGAATTTAGTCCAGTCAGAAATGTTGACTGCTACTCTAAATGCGGGTCCCACAGACTTTTTTGGGTCCATGATCATTTTGAAGCAGATTTCTATTATTTTTAAGACAGTAGGTACTGTCAAATAAAATAATATTATAATAATATAAATTATTTTATTACACAGTTAAATCCTAAAAATTAAAAAATTAATATATATATCAATCGGAATTGGGTTTAGTGAGATCTCCCAGCTCCGAATAATTAAAATAAGATTTTTTCGATCAAAAAATTATTATTTTCTTGACTCGGAGCAAATCACACAAAACGATCAAAAATGATCTCAAAACAGTCAAATTATTTTTATAACACACAGAAAATACAAAATAGTGTAATTCTGCTATTACTATTAACATAGACAAAATTTGAGGTGTTACAAAGTCCATTTGATCCCCCAAGGTAAGAGGATTCACAAATCATGGACCTTCTCAAGGAATAGAGGACATAAAGATATCATCCTCTTGACAAGGTGATAGGTGATGTATCAAAAAGGATAACCACTCAAAACTCTTTTAGAGATGCATGTAACCATATGGCTTTTGTTTCTCAAGTTGAATCTAAAGACATAAATGAGGCCATTAATGATGAACATTGAATCTTGGCCATGCAAGATGAACTACACCATTTTGAGAGAAATCAAGTTCTGGAATTAGTTCCAATGCCCAATGATCATCACATAATTGGCACCAAATAGATCTTTAGGAATAAACTTAATGAAATAGGCTTAATAATAAGAAACAAAACTAGGCTTGTTGCTAAGAGTTATAATCAAGAAGAAGAAATAAATTATGAGGAAACATATGCTCTCGTATCTAGATTAGAAGCCATAAGAAGGCTACTTGCATATGCATAAATCATGGATTTCAAGCTTTATCAAATGGATGTCAAAAGTGATTTCTTAAATGGTTTTACACAATAAGAGGTATATGTGAAACAACCTCCTAGTTTTTAAAACTCTGAACTGCCCAACCATGTTTTTAAATTGAAAAAGGCTTGTATGGCTTAAAACAAGCTCCTAGAGCTTGGTATGAAAGGTTGAGTAAGTTCTTTTTCGAAAAAGGCTTCTCTAGAGGAAAGGTTGACACTACTCTCTTCATTAAGCATAAAAAGCATGACTTACTTCTTGTTCAAATATATGTTGATGATATAATATTTGGTGCTACTAATGAGTCTCTTTGCATGGAGTTTGCTAACATTATGCAAAATGAGTTTGAGATGTCTATGATGGGTGATGTCAACTTCTTTCTTATTCTCCAAATCAAGCAAACAAGGGATGAGACTTTCATAAGTCAATCTAAGTATTGCAATGAGTTGCTCAAAAAGTTTGGAATGGACAATGCCAAGTATATGGCTACACCAATGGGTACTTCTTGTTATTTGGACAAGGATGAAAGGGGTAAATCTGTAAAAATCTCAAAATATAGAGGTATGATTAGCTCACTCCTTTATCTTATAGAAAGTAGGCCAGATATTATGTTTAGTGTGTGCATGTGTGCTAGATTTCAAGCAAATTCTAAAGAATCCCACTTATGTGCTATAAAAAGAATTATGAAATATCTAATAGGCACTTCACAAATGGGTTTGTGGTACCCTAAAGGTTACTCATGTAGCCTAATTGGTTATTTTGATTCTAATTTTGTTGGATACAAAATGGATAAGAAAAACACTAGTAAGACATGCCACTTGCTGGGAAGCTCACTAGTTTCTTGGCATAGCAATAAACAAAATAGTGTGGCATTTCTATAACTGAAGCTAAATATGTTGCAGTTGGGAGTTGTTGTGCTCAAATCTTTTGGATGAAACAACAACTTCTAAACTATAGTCTTGAGCTTGATCACATCGCTATAATGTGTGATAACACTAGTGCAATCAATTTGTCTAAAAATTTCATTTTGCACTCAAGAACAACGTACATAGAAATAAGGCACCATTTCATTAGAAATCATGTTCAAAAATGTGATTGCATGCTTGAATTTGTAGAAACAACTAAACAACTTATTGATATCTTCACTAAGCTTTTGGCAGAAGAAGCATTCTTTTACATAAGAAGAGAATTAGGCATAATTGATCAAACATGCATATGAATGAATGCTTGTATTTATTGCTTTATCATTGATTTCTTCCTCTTGAATTATTACTGACTTGAGCATCGGAGGTATCCTAAAATTTATTTTGCAGGTACTCCATCAATTGGGTAAGAAATCCCCTCCCAATCTGCTATTTTAAATGAGCTTACTGGTGTTTTTCTTTCGGTCTTATTTGAATAAGACTTTTCTTATTCAAATAGCATATCCCAGTAGCCCCTACTCATTATTTATTCACATGTTTTATTCGAATAAGGCTTCCCTTATTCGAATAACGCTTGACAGAAGTGTTCCCAAATTCTGGTTATTTGAATAAGGCTTGGCAGAAAGCCAAGATTGGGTGTTCTGTTATTCGAATAACAAATATGTTATTCGAATAACACTTGACAGAGACCTAAAACCTTTCAGCTATGATGTTGTTATTCGAATAACAACATTGTTATTCGAATAACGCATAGCAGTGAGTTAAGACGTTTCAGTTACCACATTGTTATTTGAATGACAACTACTATTTGAATAAAACGCGGCCTATAAAAGGAACCCTATGGATTTTCCCTCATTTCTCATCTTCTTTCAGTTTCTTTTCCTTTTTCTCTATTTTTTTCCTCTTAGTGCCTCTATGACCCAAGAGCTAGCCATCACCAAAAACCTCCATTGTTGCCTCTTCCTTTCTCACTCATCTCTCTCTATGTCTCTTTTTCTCTCCAAACTATCATCCTCGTGCACCAAACCCCATACCCAAAACCTTCCACAAATTCATCCACGGCTTCCTCCTCCAAACTCCCACGCCCCAAAACTGCTCCTTCTAACAACACACTGGATCTTCGAAGACTCTCATTAAATGATGATGATTTGAAATGCTTTAGGGAAAGTTTTTGGAATAGAGATCTTGTGTAACCCAAGCACATTGATCTGGAGTTCTTCGTAAACGACAGAGATTTTGAGTTTCTGGATCACTTGGACCACCATGGTATACTCAAGCTGTGCAGCTACAAGGATACCATCTTCTCAAATTTCGTAAAGATGTTCTACTGTAATCTGAAGTTGGATGGTATTAACATCATCTCTAAAGTTAAAGACCAATGGATTATGATCACTTTGGAAGATTGGATGAAGTTCTTTGATTTGAGAGCAACTAGCACTGTCATTGAGGAAGATAGCAGGCCACACGTGAAGGACTACAAGAAGGATGATACTGTGCAACTGATTATGAAACCTAGTATGCAATGACCTAAGGTTGGGTTGAAGAGTAGCACACTGAAAAATTAGGATAGGCTGCTCCACTATGCATATGCACACATCCTTGCCCCTCATGGACGCAACTATGCTTATCTAACCAAAGATGACATTTTCATCGATTGGGTGCTGTGGAAGAAGTGGAAGGTCAACTAGCCCAACTTCATTGGGAAACATACGATGAAGATAAAAAGCAAGGAAAATTCTGACTTGCCTTATGCTCTGCTCATTTCTGCTTTTCTCAAGAAGTACTCGCTTATCAGGGACACTGAGCGACTCGTAAAGTTGACTCACTTCAATTTCTTTAGATCTTATACTTTAAAGAAACTGAAGATGGTCTCAGATGATGAAGGCAGTTGGGTGTACCCCGATGAATTGGAAGAAGCTGGAGCTGCTAAAAAAGCTGAAGGTGCTCCTATTGAAGATGCTCCTACTAAAGATGCTCCTGTTGCTGCTCCTGCTTCAGTCACTTTGGAACAGATCAAGGCCACCTTGCATGACAATTGTGTTTATATGGAAATCACCTTTTTTTCTTTTTTGTTTGATAGAATAGAAGGTGTTGAACGAGAAATGGTAGCATTAAGAGTTGTGCAACCAAATAAAATGCCTAACTCCCCTTCTCCGCCATCGAATGCATATTTTTAGGATTCATAGCTCATAGGATCCTTTGTTTCTATTGCTTGTATTGGCCGCTCTTTAATGTAAATTGTAATTGACCAAATTATGAATAAATGACAAATTAATCTTTGCTTGCATTGCTATGTTCAAATTTCTATTTAGGCTTGTCCTTATATGATAAATTTACTGCCTTCAATAAAAATAGCATGCTGAAATTAATTGGATATCATTTGCTTTTGCTTTGGTCTTCTCTTACCCCATTTTTTTTATCATGACAAAAGGGAGAGAAAAAACTAAAGAGATCTCACTTTCTTTAGAATATTTTTTATAAAAGACAAGAAAATACAAACCGGATCTTGGGATTCCAAAAGCAAGCAGGAGTTACACATAACTCAAAATTAAATCACCTCTTACCAAAAAGAGGAAGTAAGTCTCTTTAATGACCTTATGAATTCCATTTTATGAAACTAACTCTTTTCTCAATGATTGTTTGACATCATCAAAAAGGGAGAGAATGTAATTGGCTATTGACCTATGAAGAATTCGTTTTGATGATAACAAACATAAAGATGTTGCAAGATCAAGTCCAAGGCCTTCAAAATTAGATTTAGGACTTAGATCATTATGTAAAGGTATAAATTGGTTCACACTAATGCTCTACAAATTTTTTTTCAAAGAAACCAAATAGCACATGTGTTTTCAAGGCTTCAAAATGGTTTTTGGTTTCCAAAGTAACAACCATTAAGTGCCCAAAAGCTTATAAGATCATTTGGAATCAATTGACAATGTTTAAAAGCTATATGAAATGATTTTCAGATGGCTTATTCGAATAAAGGTTTCCTTATTCGAATAACCAAAGTCAGGAAAGCCAAATATTCCATCTGGTCAAGCTTTATTCGAATAAAGTCTTACTTTATTCGAATAAAGGTTTAAAACAAGTCTTGGTGTGTATGGATTATTCAAATAATCAAGGTGTTATTCGAATAACACATTTTTTAGAAACCTGATATTAAATGGTTTATTCAAATAAAAGGTTTGTTATTTGAATAACAAGTCTTTCAGAAAACAAATTTTAAAAGGGGTTATTCGAATAACATAAGTGTTATTCGAATAGCACGTTCTAGAGGCAAAATGCCTGCATGCTATTTGAAGCTTTATTCGAATAACAAAGTTGTTATTTGAATAAAAGCTAATTCCAGAAATAGAATTAACTGCTAGTTATGAAGCATTTAATGCTCCAACCAACCTCCCAATGGCTCTAATATCTAATGAGTTATAAATACAAGTTGTTGGGCATTTATGGAGGTTAGAAAATCAATCTGAAAACTTTGGTTGAGCATTAATATGAGCTTTCATAGCCTTTTCATCATATACTTTGTTTTGAGCTTTAAAGCATGAATCTATATACCCATTGAACTTCAATTTGTATTATCCACTCTTAAGTGAGTTTCATTTCATCTACACTTTGATTAATCTATAAGAGAGGGTGAGGTATCCCTCAAAGTTATAAAGGGTGAGGTATCCCAAGGTGTGTTGAGTGCTCTATTGTGTAAAAAGGTTGCAAGCACCTGTTGAAGCTTGAAGATATAGTGGAAAATCTCGAGTGATTGCTTGAGGACTGGACATAGGCCACAAGTAGATTGGTAGCCGAACTAGGATAAACCTTGTGTTTGATCTTCTAAACTCAACTCCTTTACATTTGTGTATTTATTTTACATGCTTGCTTGAAAACTCTTTATTTTGGTTTATTCATTTGTGAGTGAAAGTATTCAATCTTCTCTATCCATTCATCTTTATCAATTAATAGCTTCAACGAAAATTGATAATTAAGTGTTTTGCAAAAAATTTGCGAAAATATTTTACAAACTCAATTCACCTCCCCTCTTGAGTATTGAGGCCACTTGATAATATGATTAAGAACAACGTTGAAAGTCTCAACTTTAGGTTGAATCAAAGATAATGAAGGAAGTGAAGGAGTTTGAACCCTTCTTGAAATTAGATTTAAGGAATTTTCAATGTCAATAGACATGATTTCCTTCTCCTCTGTCTTTTGAGAAGTCTAGAAAAGAAGAAATACATTAACAATGCTGATAAGCATTAAGAAAAGAGATGAGATTGCTGTAGATTACCTCAGCTGAGATCTATTTAGAACTAGAGTCCTCTTGAGAAGAACTTGAAGATTTTTCAACCTATGAAGAAGTTGAATCTTTGGTTTATTTTTCTTAAGAACTTTGAGCTAGGTCTGCTGATGTTTCAACAATTGGGGTAGTTTAATCTTCAGTTTTTCTTTTACTTTTGGACTTAGACACTTGTGATGCTCTAGTCTCAAAAGCACTCAGGGTAATCGAAGGAGTGGGGGCTTTAGGGGGTTTCTCTCCTACAACTTTCTTTGAGGTTTGAGAATCCAAAAAGATGATCTTTAAACTCTTTAATGTATTCCTAGTAGAAGCAGCTATTGAATTTTACTTTTTTGGTCGAGCTTTGCCTTCATCGCTTGAGTTCTAATCTTCCCTTGGGGTTTTTGGGTCATTCATCACCTTAGTAAATTTGGAGACTGTAGAAGAATGTAGTTAATTTGATATATAAAGAAATCAACATTGAGCCAAAAATATAGATTACCTAAAGGAGGATATCAAACTACCCTAGTACAAAATTTAGCTAAATAATGTTGGTTAGGTGGAAAATATTGTTTAGCATAAGTAACATGTCTTCTCTTAGTTTCAGAGTAAACATCTACAGCTCCACCTATATGACTAGGAATCAATTTGTCATGCCAAAAGGTGCATTTGGTAAAGGTGGATATTTTGGGAAAAGTTTCTTATAATCTTCTAACTTAGCCAAAGGGTTTGAGATGCAAGCATCGATAAACTTGGCATAGCATTTTTTATCATGGTTAGCTTTCTTCTCTCAAAGGACTTGTTTAGCTTCATGAACAACAACTCTCACATTTTAAGGATCCCATTTGACTTTAAAATATTTCTCAAACTTGCAAATTTCTTAAAGTGCATACTTTTGGTCTATGATTTTGGGTCTCCGATTTGCACAGAAGGATTAGTACAATCATTTGTTGGAAATAAGTCTCCAAATCTACATAATATGTTGAGTAGTATTTATTCCACCAATCAGCAAATTGGATGGTTGAAAAACTGCTGGGTTTACAATCAAATGGGGTGAACTCATCTATACATTTCTTATTTTTATTGAGAAAACCTTTGAGAAAATCAAGTAGTAAAGGTATATCGCTATCACAAAGTTGATTTTTTTTCAAGGATAAAAGAGTTAGAAGGGATTGAGAAAAGCCAAATTGACAAGACAAAGTATTGGGTAAATGAGAAACAATACCCATACCATAACCCCTAAGAAAGCTTGTAGTCAATATTTGACGGCTTAAGAAATTAGCTCAGATATCAGTATTTTTTATTGAAGGTTGGGGTCATCATTGAATAGAGGTCGAGTGAACCATTCTGGGCCCACTTTTTGATCAGTGAAAGGAGAAATATTGTTATTATTAGACTGAAACTTCAATTCATGGAAGAGAGAGAAGAAAAATTGGAATTCATCCCATGCAGATTGGCCTTTTCGAGGGGGAGCATTAAGGTAAATAAGGCGAATTCCTACTATGTCCCTTGGAACATTCCTAGGAGCACTATTTGAAAGATAAGGTTCAAATATGGCATTAAGTCAAAGTTACAAAAGCCAAAAAGGTCCACCTAAATTGGTCAAAGTTTTCTTAGATTAAAAACTATTAAAAGCTTCGAGTATAGATTCATAGAATCTGGCAAGCATTAGTTTGCTCAAACAAAAGTTTGCTGCTCTTATTAAGTAGCATTGCTAAGGGAAGGAAGGACTTAGAAATGTGCAAAGATTCAATGCAAAAAACATAAGCACATAACCAATAAAAGAGAAAAGCAACTAATTTTCGTCTGAAACAACTTCAGTATCTTTGTTATGATCAGAGATGAAAAAGTTATAGGTGATTTTTTTGCCTAAGCTGAAGTCAAGAACCTTATTAGGAGAAAGAATTAGGGTAATGGTTGTCCCTGTAGGTTTGAGGCCTGTAATGGCAATAAGCTCAAATAAAGATGAACAAATCATCCCATATAGAGCACAGAAGCTATTGGTAATTTTGTCCCAAAAGAAAAAGGAAGCTACTATAATTAAAAGATTAATAGTAATCTAGTAGTGAGTCAATTGGATGAAGTCAAAAATCCCAATTTGTTTCCAAAATTGAGGTTTCTAACTCTTGACCCTATTCATCCAATTCAAATAGTTTAGCTTAGGAACTTGGGGAGTATTCTGGACCGTAATTCGGGATCCCTTCTAGCAGATCAACCTGACACACGTACAACTGGACTCTGCCCTAGATAACAAGGCTAGAGCTTTGATAGAAATCTGGACCTCAAAGCCATACACGTCGAAGAACATTGAGCCGTAGTATCAAGATTACTAGATTTGTGTAGAGAATATATCCCTAAATATCTACAACTATCAATCATCATCTTACGATATTATAGGACTCATAGTTGTCTCTGACTGCTAAGTAGCTTCCATATCTAAGTTCCTAACTTAAAGGGATTTACCTCAACAATAATGGTATGATAATCTCTATCGGGATATTAATCCAAAATACTTGCATTAAACACATATTGCATTACGATTCTATACACACTTTATAAATATCAGGCTAAGTAACATTAAATAGGTATCAGTAAATTACTCACTGCATAATATCCTACTTGTGCACAGCTTGACTTGAGCGTTGGAGTCCCTTTGCAAGTACCCAACCCCCCAGTCTCAACAAGCCTTGCCGCTACTGCTCAAGGAGGAAACTATGGCAACGTGCCTATCTTAGGTGCTCTCTGAATCCACTTTAGATCATTGACATCATCTGTGGGAAAGATATGAGCTCCAAAGTGGGATGCTTCTACCTGTCCATCAACTCCACAGTGCCTGGATGGTGAACATTGGGTTGTGGAGTACGGCTCTCTGCAGAGCATGACACACGAACCTTATTTACGGACCGGCGTGCGAAGGTCCACCTGAGTCAATGACGGGTCTGCCACTGGGAGGGGCTCCTAATCTAATTAAAGATTAAGTACAACCAAGTTTTACCGTTTTTTTTTTCTTTCTTTTTTCTTTTCTTCTTTTTTTTTTTTTTTTTTTTTCTTTTCTTTTTTTTTTCTCTTTTTAAGAAATGTACAAGATAATATATACAAGTTATTGTGATTATGGCTCACATATTCCTCTGGTTTCACGTCCAGAAATGGCTTCAACGCCTTCTATGAGTCGAGGATAAGCTTCTCATCCAATTTTCTTATAAATTGGAAAACAGGGTCTTTTTGAGTCAGATTCCCAAGACTGTAACGCTCTTACTCGTCCCTGAAAAGATTCCACAAACTAAGAAGTTCACGCTGCACATATCCACAAGAATGCATCTCAAGAGTCAATAAGATATTATCTAATGACTCCTTACTCAGTCTATTCTTAATGAAGAAAATTTTATCTTCTCTATTTACGGAAACCATTCTCAAAGAACAACATCGCGTATTACAATTCCATCGCATACATTTGTAACAAACTTTCATTCTTTTTGCCCTTCTCTTTTTTGAATATGAACTTTTACTGAGACCCGGCATGTATGGGACAAATGAATCTGAAGATTCACCAGCTAAATGAACCTTTGCTTCGATTATCCAGCGTATATCTTCTGGGATGCCCTTGTACATTAATAGTCTCAGTCTTTCACACCTAGCTTCGTAGATTTTGGTTAGAGCATTTTTAGGAACAAAAGGGAAATGCTTTCTTAGATTTGAGAGAATGACATCCATTTTGAAGGAGAAGGAATCAGTTATTATGGAAAACTGAAAAATAAACCGACTTGAGAGTCACGGAGTATCGTTATTCACCACTTAATCGGGAACACAAAGAACTGCAAAAAGAAAGAAACAAAATTAAAATAAATTTTACTCATAACAAGGATTAGAAAAGGATATGAATTCTACCTCAACAACTTGATATTTCAGAAATGGTTTGAGTCTTTATCCATTGACCTTAAATACATTACCATTCCTAGGATTCTCAATATCTATGGCCCCATGAGGATACATATGTTTGACAATAAAAGGACCAGTCCACCTAGATCTCAATTTTTCAGGGAATAGGTGAAGACGAGAGTTATAAAGCAAAACTTTTAACCAATATCAAAAGATTTTCTCAAAATTGATTTGTCATGAAAAGCTTTTGTTCTAGC
The DNA here is from genome assembly GCA_029884595.1 of Ormosia semicastrata. Taxonomy (NCBI): domain Eukaryota; kingdom Viridiplantae; phylum Streptophyta; class Magnoliopsida; order Fabales; family Fabaceae; genus Ormosia; species Ormosia semicastrata. The sequence goes on along the minus strand of JAQQTO010000053.1, from coordinate 45,166,573 downwards.
TTTATAAATCTTTGAGTTTTCATATGCATCATTTCTCAATTCCTCAAGTTCATTCAATTGCAATTTGCGTAACTTGGAAGCATCATCAAGATTTGAATTGAAAGCTTTAATGGCCCAAAATGTTTTATGCTCCAATTCTACAGGCAAGTGACAAAGTTTTCCATAGACTAATTGATAGGGTGACATGCCTAAAGATGTTTTGAAAGCAATACGGTAAGCGCAAAGTGCATCATTTAATCTTAAAGACCAATCTTTATGATTTGGGTTAACCATTTTTTCCAAAATTTGTTTAATCTCCCTATTTGCTAATTCTACTTTTCCACTTGTTTGAGGGTGATAAGGGGTGACAATTTTGTGTGTGATGTCATATTTCTTCATTAAAGATTCAAATGGTTTATTACAAAAATATTTTCCCCTATCACTGATGATAGCTCGAGGGATTCTAAATCAACTCAAAACATTTTCTTTTCAAAAATTTAAGAACAGTTTTGTGATCATTGTGTCGACATGAAATCGCCTCAATCTATTTTGAGACATAATCAACTGCAACCAAAATATACACAAATCCAAATGATGATGGAAATGAACCTGTGAAATCAATTCCCCAACAATAAAAAATTTCAATGACAATGATAGGGTTCAAAGACATCGTGTCTCTTTTAGAAATGGAACCCAATTTTTGACAACTTTCATAACTTTTGCAAAAAATATAGTTGTCCTTAAATAATGTGGGCCAATAAAATCTACACTGCAAGATTTTTGCAGTTATTTTCTTTAATGACCTCCACATGCTTCTGAATGACAAAATTTAATGATACTACTTACCTTATTGTTGAGTACACATCTCTGAAAAATTAGGTCAGGACAATATTTGAACAAATATGGGTTATCTAAATAGAAAATTTTCACCTCAATCAAAAACTTTTTTCTGTCTTGGTGCATCCATTGAAGCGACATCTTACCTGTTACAAGAAAATTTACAATGTTAGCAAACCAAGGCATGGAATTGACAAAAAATAAAAGTTCATCGAGAAAAGAATCATTGATAGGTATGCTATCAAAAGATGAGCCTATTGTAAGTCTGGACAAATGATCTGCAACAACATTTTCGGCTCCTTTCTTGTCTTTTATTGTGATGTTGAATTCTTGAAGCAACAAGATCCACCATATCAACCTAGGTTTGGCATCCTGCATAGACATTAAATATCTAACAACAGCATGATCAGTGAAAATAATAGTAGAAGAACTAATTAAATAAGCTCAAAATTTTTTCAATGCAAAAATTACAGCAAGTAGTTCTTTTTCAATAGTGATGTAATTCATTTGTACACTATTTAAAGTTTGACTTGCGTAATAAATTAAACGAGGCTTACCTTCCTTTCTTTAACTTAAAACAGCGCTAACAGTAAAATCACTAGCATCACACATTAACTCAAAAGGCAAAGACCAGTCAGGGGATTGCATGATAGGAGCAGATGTCAAAAGACCAATTAATTTTTTAAAATATTTCTAACAATCTTGGGTCCAATCAAATGTGCATCTTTTGTTAGAAGATTACATAATGGTTTAGATATGACACTAAAGTCTTTTACGAATCTTCTGTAAAATCTTGCATGTCCTAAAAAGGAGCAAACTTCTCTAACTGTTTTTGGAAAGACAAATGAGCAATTAATTCAACTTTAGTCTTATCAACTTCAATTTCTTTAGAAGATATCATATGACCTAACACTATTCCTAAGGTAACCATGTAATGACATTTTTCTCAATTTAACACAAATCTTTTTTCTTTGCATCTTCTAATAACTTTTTCCAAATTATCAAGACAATTTTCAAAAGAATATCCAAAAATTGTCAGGTCATCCATGAAAACCTCTAAATAATGCTCAATCATGTCACTAAAAATACTTAGCATGCATCTTTGAAACTTTGTCGGAGCATTACAAAGACCAAAAGACATTCTTCTATATGCAAAAGTGCCAAAGGGGCAAGTAAAAATGGTCTTTTCTTGATTCTCTAATACAATTAGTATTTGATTATACCCTGAATAACCATCAAGAAAGCAATAGTAGGGATGTCCTGCTACTCTTTCCAAAATTTGATCAAGAAATGGCAAGGGAAATTGATCTTTCCTAGTGACTGCATTCAATTTTCTAAAATTAATACACATACGCCAACTAGATGAGACTCGAGTAGGTATTAATTCATCTTTTTCATTTTCAACCATTGTTATTCCAGATTTCTTAAGCACAACTTGTGTAGGGCTTACCCACTGGCTATCAGAGATAAGATAGATAATTCCAACATCAAGTAATTTAAGAACTTCAACTCTAACTACCTATTTCATGTGTGGATTTAATCTTCTTTGAGGTTGTTGAGATGTTTTAGCATTATCCTCTAAATGTATTCTATGTGTACAAATTAATGAATTAATACCTTTTATATCCTTTAATGTCCATCTAATTGTACTTTTATGCATTTTAAGTACTTCTATCAACATACCTTCTTGTTCTTTGGTTAGGGATGAGGAAATTACCACTGGAAAGCTTTGTTCTTCCCCCAAAAATGTGTACTTCAACCCAGTAGGTAATGACTTTAGTTCCAGTGTGGGTACTTCTTCATGGGTATCATCATTCATGGTTTTTAGCTCTTCGAATCTCGGCTTCCATCATTTGTATTCCATTACCTGTGTACAGTCAAGTAAAGAGCATATTTCAAAAATATCATCATCTAATTGTGTAGTTGATTCAAATGAATTAATTAAACAAATTTCTAATGGGTCAGAAGAACTCATGATTTGAAGATGATCATTTATAATGGTCTCAATCCCTTCAATTTCTTCCTTTCCATCATAAACTTCCTATTGTTGCATGCACATGTTGAAAACATTAAGCTCTAGTGTCATATTTCCAAATGTTAACTTCACCGCTCCATTTCTGCAATTTATCAAGGCATTAGATGTTGCTAAAAATGGGCGACCTAAAATAACAGGAATTGACTTACTACTATTTTTCATAGGTTCAGTTTCCAAGACAATAAAATTCACAGGATATATGAATTTATCAACTTGTACCAACACATCTTCCAATATTCCTTTTGGAATTTTAATTGATCTATCGGCAAGTAGAAGAGTTACAGAAGTTGGTTTTAACTCACCTAGGTTAAGTTGCTAATAAACTGAATATGAAAGCAAATTAACACTAGCACCAAGATCAAGTAAAGCTCGTTCAATTTTATGTTCACCAATAATGCATGAAACTGTGGGACAACCAGGGTCTTTATATTTCAACGCATTATTGTTCTGAATAATGGAACTCACCTGTTCAGTTAAAAAGGCATTCTTTTTCACATTGTGTTTCCTTTTAACAGTGTACAAGTCTTTTAAAAATTTAGCATAATAAGGAATCTATTTTATAGCATCTAATAGAGGAATATTGACCTTCACTTGTTTGAGGATTTCAAAAATGTCACTATTATGGTTCACTTTACTTGAATTGTTGAATGCTTGAGGATATGGGGGTGAAGGCGAGAGTTTGGTCTCCTTTTGGCTAGGTGGCTTATCAACTCATTCCTTATCTTTGGGACTTGACTCATCATTTTTCTCACAAGGTTTAGGAATTTGTTTTTCAATAACCTTTCCATTCTTAAGAGCTATCACTAACTTGACTTGATCTATTTGTTTTCTTTCTGAACTACCCTCTTTTAGGCTATATTGAATCTTGGGATTTGCTTGAGGTTGAGAGGGAAATTTTCCTTTCTCGTGAATGGCAAGTGCAGAAGAAAGTTTAGCAAGAGTGTCTTTTATATCAATCATGACTTGAGTGTTTTGGTTATTAATGGCCTCTTGCTTTTCCATGAATGCATGCAATGTTCCCTCAAGGTTTTTCCTATATGGTGGGACATAAGGTACATATCCTTGAGAATTTTATGAATCCTGTTGTGCCTGAGGATGTGGTGGTTGCAGGAATTGTGCCTGATTGTTGGTCCTCCAATTGAAGTGTGGGTGATTTCTCCATCCCGGATTATATGTTTATGAAAAAAAAGAAGTGAATGACTTTTTAAAATTGTTCATTGCATTTACTTGCTCATGCATAACTTCTTTAAAAATAGAAATTTTTGGACATTCATTTGTTGAGTATCTCAATTCATCACAAATGCTACAAATTTCTTCATTTTGCACAGATTTGATTTCTTTTACTTTTCCTGATTCCATGGCTTTAACCTTTCTAGCCAAACTAGTAAACCTAGCATTTAGATCTTCTTCTTGACTAAGATGATATTTTTCTTTACAAGCATTTGCAAAGTTATATCTAATTGAATTTTCAGAAGGATTAGTACCATGTCAAGATTGAGAATTTTCAGCCAAATGGTCTAAATAGTCTAAAGCTTCTTCAGGTTCTATATCAAGAAACTCACCATTACACATTGTTTTCACAAATTGTTTAGTTTTGGGTGTTAACCCTTCATAAAAGAAGCTTATAGTGCGCTATATTTCAATACCATGATGTGGACAAAAATTCAAGAAATCTTTAAAACGTTCCCAACTTTGAAAATATGCTTCATTTGAGTTTTGGAAAAAAATTTGGATTTGTCTTTTCAAAGCATTGGTTTTATGTGTTAGAAAAAATTTCTTTAAAAACTCACCTTGCATTACTTGCCATGTGCCAATTGATCTTGGTTTCAAAGCGTTAAGCCAAGTTTTTACTTTATCTTTCAAAGAAAAAGGAAACAATTTAAGCTTAACAACCTCTTCAGTGCAAGTTTGATCATTAAAAGTAGTACATACTTTCTCAAATTCTTTTAGATGTAAATATGGGCTTTCAGATTCTAAACCATGGAAATTAGGAAGTAAAGAAATCATACCTAACTTGAATCTAAAATTTTTAGCATTGAGTGGAAAGATAAAACATGATGGACTAAAATTTTGAGATGGTTGCAAATACTCACGCATGGTTCGCAATGGTTGATTTTTATGTTCATCATGCATACTTTCATTTTTAGCCATTGTATTTAATGTGTGTGATTGTGATTCAGACAAATCAATATGTGAAGCACTAGGATTAACTTTAACCAAATGATCAGAATTTGAATCACGATACTAATTAAGTATAAATAAGTAACTTAAAATATAAATAAAATGTACAAGCTGGCGATATAAACCGTCTATTAAATATTAACAAAGATGTGGTATAAACCAGCCACTAAATATATATTAACAAAGGTGTGGTATAAACCAACCACTAAATAAGTTAATAAGTAGAAAAATTAAAAAGTTAGTATGCAGATAAATTAAAATATTAGAAGCAAGAAAATTAAAATGTTAGAAGCAAGAAAATTAAAATGTTAGAAGCAAGTAAAGTAAAAAGTTAGATAGCTAATAAAGGAAAAAGTTAGATAGTTAATAAGTTAGTAGTAAGAAAATTAAAAGGTTAGTAGGTTAGTAAGTTAGAAAGTTAGAAATAAAATACGTAGAAAGTAAAGTACAAAAATAAAATACAAAAATAAAAAGGAGAAGTTTCCTCCACTAAGTTAGTACGTTAGTAAATACAAAGAAAAAAATTAAAAGAGTAGAAAATATATATATACAAGATCCACAGAAAAAAATATAAATATATATATACAAAATATTTACACCATAAATTTGTTCTTCAAATCAAGTCCCCAGCAACGGCGCCAAAAAATTGATGTAGATTAAAAGTTACAAACCCAAGTGTAGGTTATTTCAAGCAATAAATTATCGGGAGTCCGAGATCGATCCACAGGGAATTGATGAAGAAAAATTTATTTGACGTAAAGAAAATATTTTGTCACAATAATAAAAGTGATATAACTTGATCACAAATAAAAAAAAATTACTTGGATTAGGAGATCCACTCTTGGTAAATAAAATAAAGACAATGTTAATTCTTTTTATAACTCAATTAGAATCTACACATAATGGAGGTTCCAATCGAAAAATACAACAATCAAAGTTCATTAAAAATTATATACATAATTATATTATGATTCCTTTAATTATTTATTAACACCACCACTTATAAATGGGCTCAAGTATTCATTGTGCCAACCTCTTCTCTATAATGAATCAAGATCTCCACTTTACAAGGAGGGTTTCTAAATTTATTAAAAATAAAATATAACACGTATAATGACCACTTGAAAATATATCATTTAAGCACAAGAAAGAAATGACATAATCTTATTTCATTACCAAGAGCTTCACCCTTTCACCTAAGTAAAATGAAACTTAGTTACTCATAGAGAAGAAGAAAGAAAGAGAGAAGAAGAAGAACATAACTTCAATTATCTAACAACAAGACTCTCCAAATGATCAATCAAGGCTCTCTTTTATAGAGGATAAGAGATACAAAATGACAAGGGGGCTGAGTCATGAGTGAGTGGATGAGTGAAAAATGCCAAATTACTTTTGATTAGTGAAAAATTATGGAAATTCTTTGTCTTTGAAATCATTCAACTCTGAAGTCATTAAATGCGTCATAATCTGACCAAGTAGACTTCATGAGAGTTTTAGGCCTGGATCTTAGATTTCAAATTCCACCAGAATCACCTCAGAAGGCCACCTACAGCCCGAGATATAGGCCAATTACTGCACAGTGTTCATGCCTGGTTACAGCTCCTCTGTTCTGACTTCCAAGCCCAATATGACCTCCAAGGAGTCCTATTTGAGTCTTGTGTTCTTCATGAGAGTTGTAGATATGGGTCTTAACTTGCAGATACCAAAATTCATCCCAATCCAGATCTTACAGCCTGAGTTATGCTCTGATTACTACATACTATTCAGGTTCCAATCATAAAACTCGTATTCTGACTTCCAAGCCCAATTAGTTCTACTAAATGTTTGACTTTTACCTCGAGCTCTTCATGAAAGTTTTAGAGCTCTCTCTTATCTTTCCAACAAGGTAAAATATATAATTTTCAGACATCTAAAACTCAAGATATGGCTAAAATACAAAAATAGTATAAGACGTAAATCATGCAAAAAAAAATCAATTAAGTCCAATTTGAGTCCAAACCTACAAAACATAACTAAGCTCAATCAATTAAGTATACAGAAAGTGTAAATGAATAAAAATGAGGGTTTATTAATTTTTTAAAATATGTGATTATCATTAGCTCTTAACTGGGAATGTTGGGAAATTCGTGGACATATGCAAAGTGAAAAAAAAAAAGATTCCCATCAAGGATCCATGCGAAAAGAAGAGCCATGAAACTTGATTTTTGAGTTTACCTCTTGAAGACAGACAAAAATGATCAAGCAAATCACTAGCACCGTAGCAATGATAGTACCTCTACATTGTCCACATGAACAGACTCATAAACGTCCAACGTTTGCAATCTTGGAGCCTCACGTCTCTTGCATAGTGCTAGTTACGAAGAGAAGAGAAACTTGTCACTCTCTCACTCGTTGTTTCTGTTAAGGTGTGGCTAAGGTTTGCAACTAATGCTCCTTGACAACCCCTTAACAGTACTATTTATAATAGCGACTGCCTTATGCAAGTGAGAGTAGCAGTAGGTTTAGTAGTGCAACCTTGGACTCATCTTTTATGAGTCTGGCCCACGACAGAACCCTAGTCCAACTTGGATTCTAATTGCTCCAACTTAATCTATTCTATGTGTGTGATCCTGCAAGTTCTCATGACATTGACAATAATATTAAAATCTCATTTTAATATTATAAGCAGTGAGCAGTATCTAGAAATACATCACTGCTACTCAAGTAATGAGAATGTCAATGATTTGACATAACCTTTCTGTGACTAATGTTTCCGTATATTTTAGTCCCTTTGTCTAGATATCTAAATTGAACACAAGGCATGGAACGTGTCACCTTTTATAGTTCAATCTTCTATTTCCTAATACTCGAGTAGACTTAGTAATAATAAATGAGATCAATATCTCATGTTGACTAATTTGAGCATGGTCAAGCATTTCATAGTCTTACTCAATTAGGGGGCCCAAAGATATTGCTCCTATTATGTAGGAGGGACAAATCTCATCTAGGTCACTCACACCCCTCTGCATGATTTGCGATATATCCAATAACCAACTTTGTAATCACCTTGTTATATATGATGTTTGATGGCATTAAGACATACAACTCCTTATCTAGGAATCGTAGTGATTTTAGGTCAAAGGACTACATATACCATTGTCACTTTGAGAATCGCTTATGACACTCACGTAACGATCCACGTAGTGTTTTCATGATGGGTCAGTCCAATACATCATTACTCTAATATGTATCCATGTGAAGACTTGATATCTCATATTCATGACCCATGAGATGTGGCCATCAGTCTACGCACATACTAGTCTCAATGCATTATTGTTGTCCTAATTAATAATAATACTTGACTAGAGACATTTAAAAATAGTGTTCTGATTCTATCCAGTAGGATCTCACGATCAAGTCATTCACTTGATGTCCTATGGCATTGAACTTACTATTCTAAGGACTTTATTATGTTTATAATAAACATAATAAATGAAATGTCTCATGTATTAAATAAATAGCATAATACAATGTATGTAAATACGATCAAAATAAAATGACCTCTAGGGCATACACCAATAGGGAAGGCCTTTGTCGCATTGTAATCACCATTGGCAAAGGAGTCTACACGTTGGAGACACTAATAGGCAAGTCGGTCAAGAACTTCGGGAATGTAGACAAACATAAAAAGTACTATAACTAAGTGTCTTCTAAGGCCTAGTCTCTTAGTTTATTTCATGTCTGATCTGCCTCAACTACTATGGTATTACTTTGTACGGACCTTAGTCTCCTAACAAATCAATAAAGCAAAGTGATCTCTACCTACTTCAACAACCATTGTGTGAATATTGACAACACGGATGGTGAAATTTGTGTCCAACCATTATGGTACCAATTGTGAGTTATCTTATGTTAAACAAGTTATGCAATAGAAAAATTTGTGTACTAAATTGTAAACATTAAAAGATCTCGGCAAGGACCACTTAAATTATACCTAAGTCAAGTGGGATCCTAAACGCCAAAGTGATTGGTAACAGACCCCAAACAAGGTCTCTTTTATTTAATCCCTAAGTCCTAAAGGGAACTCAAAGTCAACAATCACGAAGGGCATTGGACCCTGAACCATGGTACCCTCACAAGAAATTTCCCTAAGTCCATAAAGTAGTCGTAAAATGGTTGCAAAGAAAACACCCTAATGTGCATTGGACCCAAAATGGATTATGGAAATAAACAAACATGTGGAGCAAAATTAAAGACGAAGAGAAGTAAATTAAACACCTCGGTATCCAGGGTAATTGTCTTGACAAATTCAATATCCCACGCAAGGGGCAAAAGCAGTAATTAAAAAACATGTTTAGTCCTCGCCAGCATCAAGACCTCGGGCAATGGCAGACAGAGCTTCGGTAACATGATCCTCAAAAGCAGCACTGGGAAGCACAAGGCGGCCATCTTTGATAACCCTCACAAGGTCCAACTCACCCAAGGCTAGGGCCACCCCAAGATTGAAGAGCTGGACTTGGTCGATGGCATTTTGAAACTGCTCCCCACTGATATTTATGCAAACAATGAGGAGTTATTGAACATCACCTTACAAAGAGGTCATCCTTATTTCAAGTTGTTTGTTATGAGTTTGGAGGCTTTGATTATTACCCTAGAGTATAGTTACCTCCCTCTAAACCTCCACCAAGATGACCTCATTTTTCTTCAAAGTATCCTTCAAGGTCGCCACTTCACTCTCCAATTTTCGGGTCTAAGCTTCGGCATTATTTTTGGTTTCTTTATCCTCCTCCATGGCCTTGAGAGCTCAGTTTTTGCCCTCCTCAGCCATCGCTACTCTCTCTGCCATCTCCCGATCGTGCTCCTCATGGGCCAGCTCCAGGTATCAAGCTTCTGCAGCAAAACGAAGGCCATAAGTTTGAGAAGACAAGAAAGACTCCTTCGTTCTGCGTTGGGAAAGATGGTTTGCAACTTGTTTGTCCAGAGGGTTGAAATCGATAAACTCCTAGGAATCTAACTCCTCGTGGTACAAACTGATCGGGCTGATGACCTCTTCAGCTGCCAGCCTCTTCCCTAAGTCATCCACCCTGCCATCATCAACAACCCTCCTCTTCGGCCTCTGAAGTGGAGGTGTAGGAGAATCCTCCAGCTGAATCGGACCTTCTTCAACCACTGGCTCCACAAAGGGCAAAGGTAGAGAGGTCGGGGCAGTAGCCGCAAGGGCGTTGGATGGCGCAACTGCATTCTTAGCCTTCAAAGCTTCAAAAACTGCCAAGGCATTCTCAGTTTCCATGTCAGCCAAACTTCCTGTAAAATCAACAAAGAGTCAAAACCAAATGTTGTTACCAAATACCATGCTAAGCATATACCTAAACACTAGAGGCGGCCTACACTACCTAGAATGGCCCAAAGAGTCACGTCATCTGGGGTATCCAATATATCTTTAGATGGGATCAAACTAATCTGTTTGACCCATATTTCAAAGAAATCAACACATTCAACCTCATTGTCATCCAATTGGTGTTTTTCCTTTTCAATTAATTCGATAGGAACGTTTCATGCCACTCGATTCCAGCACAGATTGAATTTCATTTCTCTATTATCGTTTAGCCATAAAGGACGGGTTCCAGGAGCCGCCATCAGCTTAAAAAACTTTTCCTTGAAGTCTTTGTAGCTTTCCTGGTAAACACAGAAGACCTTCCACCTTTGCCATGACTAGATCGAAAGCCAAGATTTTTTAGGAGCATTACTGCCCTACAGATAGTATCGGGTATGAAAATAGAAAAATGCTTTCTCCAAACACCGAAATCTAACCAACTAGCATATCCTTTCAAAGGCAAGAATGTTTGCCTAGCCGTTGGGATGAATCTAGGAGTAGGTAGCTTGAAGAGTTTGAAGGACGGCCAGCTGAAAATCATTGAATGGTAGCTGGAGCCCAAATCGAGCAAAGAAGTCTTTATACATGTACATGTAATGCTCTCCCTCCTGACAAGTAGAGCACACATTTACGTTCTCCAGTGATAAGATTTTGAATTCATGGTCCCTACTACTTTGCTCAGTCAACATCAAGTATCCCTGAAGTTTTTCAAGTTGTTCTCCATGTTGGAAGTTGGATATCCGATCATAGGTGTCATCCGCAACCTATAGGTATACTAACTCTGGACCCCGTCGAATACGGATGGGATCATCAACTGGCTCTTGAGCTATTGGAACTGGGGCCCCAGGCCTAGCTGGTCTCCTTCGTCTTCCCATTAAGTTCCTGGAAACACCCATAGAGGTCGATGGTTTGAATCAGTCAACTTTAAAGATTCAGATATGGAGAAGGATAAACAGAAAAAACTGTTCATGCCCACATACTGGCCTATGTATCCACCAAGGCAAAAGCCTCAGAAGGACACTTTCGCCACACGTAGTACAGGGGGAGGAGGTGCTCCACAGGGCAACACCATTGAAGAGATATATGAACTAACATTCCCACCTCTTTTCATGAAAAAAGAAAGGAAATACACCCCAAAAAAGTACACGACTACTCTACGACGTGAAAATAGCAGAAATAAGTGAAAGAGAAAGGCAGTACCTTAAAGAGGATGAGAAAATACAGTAACTGAGAACTCAAATAGTCAAAGAAGGCTGGAAACTACTCTCCTCCATCGTGAAAAATCATCAAAAACTACCTCTGACCACCAGATTTTTGAGAAAGATACAATAAAAATGAACAAAAGAGGTCTTAACCCCTATTTATAGAGGCCAGACGGTTAGGGGGCAATTCCATCCTAGTGGTCCAGCTTTGAAAAGGTACTCATTATGGTGTGAGAGGCTCTAAGCACAATTATTCGACCCATGCATGCCACATGGCCCTCACAGTTGTCATGGCAGTTGAAGGGACGGTTGCGCAGCAAGCCAAGAGACACACAACCCTAACGATCTAAGCCTAGAAATTTTCCACGGATCACGAAATTTTTGTACGGGCCTCCACAATTCAAAAAAGGTTAAATGGTTGATCCCGAATGACCAAGTTAAAATTCTTAACCCCGCGAGGAACACGGACCTAGGGGATAGGAACTCAAGCTTGCTGCTTCGTTGTACTAACCAAGAACCAAGTCAGGGGCAAGTTAGCATAATTACAGGGTGAGCGTTAGACTCACCCCAATTAAAAAAAAGAGTAATGCAGACAACGGAAGGCTGAAAAGAGAAGATATAAGAAAATTCAAATAAGAATTTTATTTATTGATCTTATTCCATACATCATCGACTTTTACAAAAAAAAGAAAGAAAAATAAATCATAAGTGTTCAGAAAAGAGTGTTCGTTGGAGTCTTTTTGAAGCCTGTGAAGCGAAACTAACAGCCTCCAAGGTCATTGTCACATCCACAATTCCTCCGGAACCCAGCACTAATCTTTTCCCTATTGACCAGTCTTTGAAGAACTTTGGCAAACCAAAATGGAACACTATTTCTGGAGTTCATAGTCGCTGCCAATTCTTCTTTCCTGCCTCTTCCACAGTGATAATAAGGGCCAAAATTTGCCTATAAGCAGCCCTAAGTTAATCCAAGAGAATTTTCCTTTCCAAAGGAGCTGCTCTCCAACTCAACTGCCCTTAGAGGACCTTCCAAAAAAGGCCAATTTGGTGCCTCCAAATCACTCTAGAAGGAAGAGAGACAAGAACGGAGCGCCTCTAAATGTCTCCATACACCACAGCAGAAACCCCACTCCTCCCCAGTGAGATTAGGTAGATCAAACACTCCCACGTATGCCAGGAGAGAAAGGCTTTTGTTCCTCAGGCTCATGGTGACTTAGACATTACATCGAGAAAGAAAGGCTCCCACCAGAAGTTAATTGCAGAAAAATAAACATTTTCAAAGATTTTGGGAAAAACAACAAGGTGATCTTCGCAGAAGACAAAACCCTCCATGAATGTGCAAAAACCAAAAAGGGAACCACTCTCTGAATGAGGATCATTCTCAAATGGAGTCACAGAGCAAAAAGAATAAAGGAATACAATGAAAGGAATGTCAGCTTCAGTGCAAACATTCCCTATTTATAGAGAGAGTGAAGCACTTTGATTGGCCCCATGAAAGGTGAACTGATCGCATGACGAAAGCCACGTTTAACGCTCTCGAATTCTGATTAGTCACGAGAGCTGCAAGCAATTGGGAAAAAGTATGAAATTGATATCCTCTTAAAATGATCTTTAATTCCCAATAAAGTCAAAGCAGCAATTCCCCATAAAATCTTAGAATGTTACCACCTGCAAAATCAAAGATTGCGTGAACAGTACTCAAGAGATCTCGTGTACTACTCGTGACGAAGTAACAAGGTTAGACCTCAACTTTACGCATTAACCTCGGAGGAATACTAATGTTTCACAAACCTTGGCCTTCTTGATAAAACATATGAGATCCAACATTAAAATATTGGACTCCTTTGTTCATCGCGTGCCTTGTGATTCATCTTATGCTTATGTATCTTGACACTCGACTATTCTATTCAAGCACCAAGTTGGGGGCAACTGTTCTGGATTGTGATCCGGGATCCCTTTTAGTAGATCAACCCGACATGCTTACAACTAGACTCTGCCCTGGATAACACGACTAGAGCCTTGATGGCAATCTGAACCTCAAAGCAATGCATGTCGAACAATATTGAGTCATAGTATCAAGATTGCTAGATTTGTGCAGGGGATATATCTCTAAATATCTGCAACTGCCAATTATCATTTTATGATATTATAAGACTCATAATTGTCTTTAACTGCTAAGTAGCTTCCATATCTAAATTCCTAACTTATAGGGATTTTCCTCAACAACAATGGGATAATAATCTCTATCGGGATACTAATCATAAATACCTACATTAAACACAGATTGCATTACGATTCTATACACGCTCTATAAATACCAGGCTAAGTAACCTTAAACAGGTATCAGTAAATTACTCACTGCATAATACCCTACTTGTGCACAACTTAACTTGAGCGTTGGAGTCCCTTTGCAAGTACCCACCCCTTAGTCTCAACACGCCTTGTTGTTACTACTCAAGGAGGAAACCACTGTAACATGTCTATTTCAAATACCCTTTGAATCCACTTCAGAACATGGAGAACTTCAAAAAAATTTCTGCTTTGATTGAAAAAAGGAAATAGGAATGGATCTTGAAGAAGCTAGAATCTGCTATTTTTCAATGCAAGGAAAGAAATGTTCAATGGTGGACATTTCATCAGGAGGAATAAGTGGACCTACGAAAGCATGTGTGGAGTTTGCATTGGAGAAAAGGATGAGTATCTATGATTTCCATAACTCGGAATTATCCAACAAAGGATTTGGAGCATAGAGGATGCCACAACGATTTGTAGGAGCATAAGCAAAAGCTGCTTATGGGGGTTTTTCAACTTGTTCTTGGTTTTAAGAGGATTCCTAGTTAGAAGATGTCATGGAAGCGAAAAGGGAAAAGATGGAATAGAGCTTAAGAGACTTCAAAAATGCAGAGCACAACAAATGAGAAGGAAAATGGAAAAGAAAAGAGTGAAAAAAAAGCTTAAGAAAGAAGTTTATATAGAGTGAGAAAATATCTGAAACTAGAACCTCTTAAAATCATAAATGACTACAATTATTTGCTACAATGATTATTTGTTTTCTCCCTATAAAAGTGGAAAACTGAAAAATTATGGGATTCGCTCACATGTTGATTTGAAAATTAAAAGAACATATTTCCCTCCAAAAGTTTTTTCACCTAAGAGTGATAGAGACTAGGGATGTAGTCGAAAAGATTATTGATTTAACAATATAATATTTATCTCTTTCCAAATATCAAGAGGATAAATATTCGGGACATCTATTGGGACTAAATAACTTTTTGATTGGAATAGCTTTTGACCATGCGAGTTTGGTTGAAAATCAAGTATAAGGACATTCAAATTTGGGTATAAGACATTGTCTAAAGTTACTAGAAAGGGATAATTCAATTAGTGAAGATTTAATTAAGGGCAAAATCTGGCAATGAAAGTCAAGCGTAGGTTTTGTGCAAAGAAACATTATATATATCAAGGAGGATTCGATCATATTAGGTTGAATGAAGAATAGTTTGATAGAAAAAAATCGAAAGAAAGAAGATTTTTGCTATACTTAGCAGATTTTTAGACTAAGCAACTTGTTCGAGAATCGTGAGAAGGACATTCAAATTTGAAAGTGTGGTTCAAATTTGAAATTTAATAGTTATTTTGTAGTTTTTTTTATCTGAAAATAAAATAGGTGTTAGTCTTAGATTAGAGAAGTTACTCAAATCATACACTTGTTAGAACCTTTGTATGTTGGAAGTTATATGTTTTCGTCTATAAATGGTCCAACAGATGAAGGCATTTGATCAAATGGATACACTTGCATGCATCTCTCTTAAATTCTATAAGTTAGTTTGACGCTTATAGACGAAATGCGATTAGCTAATTATGCCTTTTATCTTTTTTACTTGATATACCATTACATTCAATAAAGATCATGTTCAAGTTTATTTTCATTTAGTTTATGTTCTTTCAAAGTTCGTTTGAATGTGTTTATTTTGATGAAAAAAGATCTTTTAATTAAATAATAATAATTTTTTGTATTTTTTGTCATATTTGGATAAGTTCTTTAAAAAAAGACAAAGCACTAAAACATTTTTTTTAGCTAGATTTGGGTACTTCTCAAAAAAGATCTTTTTTATAATATAAAAAAGCTATTCAAATATGAAAAAAAAGTATTTATCAAATATTACATCTAAACATAAAATAATTTTTACTTTTTTTAAAGTCTTCTTAAAAAAATATCACATAAAAAATATTATATTAGAAGTTCATCGAAACGAGTCCTTAATCGAATGATTCTCAATGATTTGATTTTGTTATTTACATTTGTTTTCATTCATTGAATTGTTTTATTTATTTGCTTTGTTTATATTTATTTCAATTTCATTTGTTAACATGATTGTTAGCTTCATGTCAAAAGAAAAAAAATTCTAACATTTACTAGTCATTTAATTTTATTACTGTTTACTAAAATATTTCGAAAATAACTAATTAGACTATGGTAAAATCTTTGTCCAATGGACAAAGTTTGATTCTTGTTCTCAATTCGGGGAAGGGGGTCACTTCCTCTTAGGATTCTAGTCTAAGTTAGTATCTTAAATGAATACAAATGATGATTTTGAATTTCAGATGATTATACAAATTCAAAATCAAATGTTTGTGCATGTTTTCAACTTAATGAAAAATAAGTTTAACAATAAAGAGGCTTTGTTTTTCGAGAAATAAGAAGATGCATATGCAAATGAAATAAGTGTAAATGACAGAAATTAAAGAGCAATTGAAATAAATGTGACAAGTAATGTAAAATGCTTAAAATAAACAACATAAAGTAAAGAAGTTTAAAGTAAATGCAAAGAAAAGTAAATGTGCGAGTATGTAAAATGTAGTAGAATAAATTTGCAGTAAAGTAAATAAAGCAATTAAAAGAAATCAAATGATCTCGAAAGAATACTTGATCAGGAGTAGAAAAGAGTTTTGCAATAAAGTAAAGAAATCAAATGATCTCAAAAGAACACTTGATCAAGAGTAGAAAAGAGTTTTGTAATAAATAAAGTGACAGAAATTAAATGAACTAAAGATAAACTTGTATTGAATTGATAAACTGTATAGAAATAAAAGTGGATGGACACATACTAGACTAAACTTGCGTGTTGTTTGCTCGAAATGTCAATGGATGTGAGAGCGTGAGTTTACAAGTGTTTGTGAATAATGAATTTCTAACCCCTAAATGTTTCCATCCTCTTGGTATTTATGGACTCCCTAAGTAACTACCCTTTTTATAAGATCTTGACATGTGTCTAAAACAAACATAACTACTAAATTATTAGTAATCTTTGTTTAATAACCACCAAATCCTTGTCAGCAATCCTCGTACTATAAGTAACTGCTTAATCTCAACCATCAATCCTTATGTTGTCTTGATCTCACATCTGCAACCGTTGTTAACTTCTAATTTAAATTTAAAAAAAATATATCTCTTTTTGAATTCAAACTTGAATCTTCAACCACTTTTTAGTTTCTGTTCAGTCAAGATTTTCTATTTTTCTTTAAGAATTTGCTAAGAGTAGCTACTTTTCAAATCTCGATTTCGATATTGAATCAAAATCTCCACCTATTATGAAGTCAAAATGACCTCAAACATTTATTTGAATCAAAATCAATACTACAATTTCAACTAACTGATATTTGAATCGAAATCAATATTTACAACTTCGGCTCTTATTAAAAAACAAGTCCATTTGTTCACACTATTTTTATACTGAATGATACGGATTAAAAGTTACAAACCTAAGTGCAGGTTGTTTCAAGTAATAAATTCTCAGGAGTCCGAGGTCGATCCACAGGGAATTGAGGAAGAAAAATTTGTTGAGGTAAGGAAAAGATTTATCGCAAAAATAAAAATGATAAATAAAATTATTCATAAGTAAAAAGGAATTGCTTGGGTTAGGAGATCCACTCTTGGTAAATAAATTAAGGACAAGATTAATTCTTTTATAACTCAATCAGAATTCACACATAACGGAGGTTCCAATCAGAAAATACAACATTCAAAGTTCTTTAAAAGTTATATTAGTTATATTATGGTTCCTTTAATTATCCACTAACGCCAATACTTGTAAATGGGTTCAAGCATTTATTGTGCCAATCTCTTATCTACAACAAATCAAAATCTCCACTTTACAAGGAGGGTTTCTAACACCAACACTTGTAAATGGGTTCAAGCATTCATTGTGCCAATTTCTTATCTACAACAAATCCAGAACTCCACTTTACAAGGAGGGTTTCTAAATTGATTGGAAACAAAATACAACAAATATAATGACCACTTGATAATATATCATTTAAGCACAAGAAAAAGATTAATCTAACCTTATTTCATTACCAAAAGCTTTACCCTTTCACCCAAATAAGATGAGGATTAGTTACCCATAGACAAGAAGAAAGGAAAAGAAAAGAAGAAGAAGAAGAACATGACTTCAATTTAGAACACGAGGAAAACTACAAGAAGATAAACAAACAACATAATAGCATAATCTTGATCTCTAGGACCAAGACTCCTAAATGATCATCCAAGGCTCCCTTTTATAGAGGATTAAGGATACAAAATGACAAGGGGGCTGAGTCATGAGTGAGTGGATGAGTAGAAAATGGCAAATGACTTTTGATGAGTGGAAAATTATAGAGATTCTTTGTCTCTAAAATAATTTTGCTCTGAAGTCATTGCATTTGTCATTTTCTCACAAAGTGGTCTATGAAAGTTGTAGGACTGGATCTTATCTTTCAGATGCCACCAGAATCACCTCAAAAGGCCACCTACAGCCCGAGATATGGCCCAATTACTATACAATATTCAGGCCCGGTTACAGCTCCTCTGTTCTGACTTCCAAGCCTAATATGACCCAGTAGACCTCAAAATCTTGAAAAGTGTTCAACATGAAAGTTGTAGATTTGGGTCTTAACTATCAACCAACAAAATGTCAGCCTATCTGACATCCTATAGCCTGAGCTATGTCATGAACAGTACATATAGGTCAAGTTTTCAAGATTAGCACCCTAGTTCTTGCTTCAACTCCAATTTGAGTTATCTAAATGTGTGATTTGGCCTTTGATGTCTTTATAAAAGTTGTAGGGAATTGTCTTATATTTTCTACAAGACCAGAACCACATCAACCAGATATTTACAACTCAAGTTATAGTCAGTTTACTGAACACTGTCAAAAAGATAAATGAAGGCTAATTCATGCAATAATTCTTTCAATGATCCAATTAGACTCAATATCATAGAATGTGACAAAACCAACATAATTAAGCCTAATTGAACCTTAAGAAGCCCAATGAGAAGATTATAAAATGTATAAAATATATTGTTATCACTGAACTAAAGAAATAACAACATATCAAAAAATATTTATTTTATACCAACAGATGCCCCCCCAATATTTATTCTCGAAATATGAGAGATAAATATTTTAGCCTTTCGAATACTACTTTCGATCGCCATTGGACTTAGGAATTTTACTAGGATTTCGCCTATCAATTCAATGCAAAATAAAGCAACTAAAAGGCCAAGTGGCAAAATATGTAATTTTGCCTCAAATCTCCATTAACTTTTTGAAGTACTACGTGGCCACTCCCCCACGATCCAACTGCCTCCGCTTTTTAGATAATTACAAAGATAATGATGAACCATAATGGACAAAACGGCTTCAGTCATATTCTTATCATGTCATATTTAATAGGGTGTGCACATTTTTTCCATCCCTATCCTTTCAGTTACTTTCTTGGAAATCCCCTATTTAAAGAGTTTCATATGCTTGCTTTTCTTGTTCTAAATGTTCACTGAACCTTCTTCCCTATGCATTTTCTTTCAATTCCCCATTTTCAAATGCCGTTCTTGTAAGCTCCTTGCTTTCTTTAAACTTCTTGATCATTAATGACTTCCTCTTCTTCCAAAACCCCCCTCTGCACAAGCTTTTTTCACAAGTTCAGAAACTGAAAGGGCAAACGAGTTACCAGATGCTGCTACAGTGGCAACCTCACTGCAGAAACAAGGCATGTCTTATGCCCCAAACCCTTCGACTGATAATTCTGAACTCTGAAAAACCCAGGTAATGATTCTTTTTTTCTATTGACCAGAAAAAACTTGCATTCCTAGGTCCTACCCTTCCTTTACATAATATGATTCTATCCAGAGTTTTTTTCCTTGTATTGATGGAGAGTCAATCCTAGCTTTTCAATCTTCTTTGAAAACTAACTTCTTTGATTATTTTCCAAAAGTCTTTTCGAAGTTCATCGTCTTCTAGTTCCCATAATAAATCTTTGTATATTAGGTGGTTAAATCGAGTCGAAAATTCTAAACAAGCTGCTTAGAAAGCAGCTGGTATTTTTTATTTCATTCAGCTAAGCAGAGAGCGTTTAGAATACAATGCTCCTATGCTGATTAAATCTCTGTTCTTTTGGAGCAGATTTACCAATTCCTTCCATGTTCCTTATGGAATGTTGTCCCCCACTCTTTTCGAAATGGCTGCCATCACTGGCCTCAAGCCCACTGGTAAAGTAATCACTAGCACTATGAGCCCTACAAAAATAATCGAACCTGACTTTATCAAGTTGACCTATACTGCCTTCATTGAAAATAACTTTCTCGAGACTGATGAAGTCTCTGATGAAGAGCATGTAGCCTTCTTGATGTTTTGGCTTAGTGCTTTTGTTTTCTGTACTAGATCACTTCAGATTCCAAAATCTCTTCTACCCCTAGCTACCATTCTCCACGAGGGTTCTCCTCGTTGCTTGAGCAAGCTAATCCTTGCACAGTTATATGCTTCGATGTCAAAAGCCATTAACTTTCTTAAGTCGGAGACCAAACCCTTCACCAACCCTGGAGGCCCTTTCTGTTTGCTACAGCTTTGGCTTAACGCCATCCTCGAACCTCATCTCCAGAGTTCTACCACTTCAAGCAGTCTCAAGATAATCGAAGGTCCTCGATTGTCACAGCTTTATTATGCTTCAAAACCGGGTAGTGAAGTCGAAGATTTCAAGTTCTTCTTTTCACTATTCCTAACCATGAGGCGTCATACTGATAATTTCAACTTTTCCCTTTTTTTCTCTTTGAAATTGCGGTCCTACATGGTTTCAACAACCATATTTGTGCCCGACTCCTAGAGCATAAGTTGAAAACCACAACATTTGGAGCGACATCTTTACAACTTCGATCCTTTCTGTTGGTTATCCAAAATCAAAAGATTTCAATCTCCAAATTTACTTGCCTTTGTGTGTCTCTAGACAATTTGGATTCTCACAATGCATTCCTGCTTCTATCTCAATCAAAGATGAGCATCAAATTTGTGGATCAAAAGCAAAAGATTTCAAACAATACAAAAAATTCATGAAGAAAAATTCTGACATAAAAAAGTGGTTTAACCCTTTCAAGTGTGAGCCATCTTTTTATTCAACCATGGAATTCAAGATTTGGTGGGAAATATACTATTATGCACAAGAGCTATCGTTTAAAGACTATTTTCGAAGATTTACTAATGTAGGCTCCTCTATGCTGACTGTAGCTGCTTCAAAGAAAATAAAAGGTATGCACCTTAAGGAAATTTCCAAGTTTGAGAAATTCTTTAAAGTCAAATACAATCCTCAAAACTTAAGACTAGTGGTTTGAGAGGCTGAGCAAGTCTTGAAATAAAAGAAAGTAGAGCAACATTAATTATGTTATGCTCATTTCATTGGTGCGTTGGTTTCAAAATCTTTCACCACATTTGATCCATTTGAAACCCCACTAAAGTTTCTTCCACTCCCTAACGCCCCTTTTGGTATGACAAACAAGTTTCCAGACCCCAAAAGTGGACCTTTGGGTGTTGGCAAGGATTCGAAGAAACAAGAAGTAACTTTTGCATCCTACTATCTGGACAACTACCAGATTCTAATTTTTGGAAGTACTCGAGTAATAAAACACCCACCATATGGTAAAGTCTTAAGTCTTTAACTTATATTTCCTCATTCTTGATTCGACCACTAACTACTGTGTTCATTATTGTAGTCTCGAAAAGAACCAAAGTAATGGAAGATGAAGATGAAGATTGGGAGGATGAACCTCCGAGGCCCAGTAAAGTCCAAAAAACCAAATTAAAAGCCTCGGTGAAGACACCCTCTTCATCTCATCCCCCCAGAAAGCCTGCTCCAACTTCTTCAAAGACAATAATTTTTGAGAAAAAGAAAAAACAAAAGATGGTTGAAGAAACTATCCCTGCTGTGTCTCCACAGCCAAAGGTAAAAAAATTGTTCAAAACCTTAGATGTTTTTTCTTATATCAATGTCTCTAATTTCTAAGTTCGATTTCCTTATTTTAGGAAAAAGCTGTTGAAGAAAGCCCCATAAAATCTAGGCAGATAAAGCATACAGCGTCGAAAGAGGCGCATGTCATAAGTTTTGATAGTTCTAAAGACTCATCCCAAGAAGAGGATGAACCAATTTTTGCAAGGAGTGCTAGATTAACATCAGCTACTCAGAGAGCTGAACCTCCATTGGTGAGTCATATACTTTTCGACATCTTTAAGATCTAATATTTCCTTTATCTCGAATAGGAATCTTCCCCCAAAGAACACAGGGAACCTACTCCAATATCTTCAAGAAGATTCAGGACTCCTTCACCTATTCCTTCTCCTCCAAGGGATTCGAATCTTTTTCCAGACTAACTCACCCCTGGGCCAGAAGCAACTTCACCCTTGAGTTCTCGTTTCGATGGAATGTTTGATGCTGATATTCAAGCCGAAAAAGAAACCAGCACTAAGCCTCAAGATATCCCCATCGAAACTAATGTCAAGGTCTGACTTTTAAACAATTTATTCAATTTTTTACATATCTAAGATTATCCTAACATTTTCTACACTCTTCAAGAAAACATAGCTTCTGAAGCTAAGCTTAATTCCAAGGCCCCTTTAATCGAGATAGACATTCAGGTTTATTTCTTTCTTTTTATTAGACATTGGTTTTGAATTTTCATAATCAAACCAAATTGCTAATTTTCTTTGATACAGGAAAAAGTCAATCCTATGCCTGACAACATTCCTGTTGAGGCTGGACTTTGTACTTCTACCAAGATTCCATCAACTCAAATTGAAATCTCTTTCGAGGAAGAAGTAGAAACTATATGATCGATGATGATGACATTCAGAAACGTCTGGAGGATATTTTATCTAGACGATCTTTATCCTCGAAGTCTCATCATTCGTCAGCCCACTCAAAAATAGAGGTCCAAAGCATTTCTGCCCCCCAGCTATTAAAAGAATTGGTTGATCTTTCCAACCTTGGAATAGATCAAGTTATGGCTGTAGAAGAGAAAAAACAAAAAATGTTAGGCTTACTTGACCAACTAAGTCATAACAAGCACCTTTTGGATTCGAATGCTCAATCAGTGGTCGAGAGTTTAATTAACCTAACAAAGGACTTGCCAATCAAACTCCTTAGCATTGATTAAGTCATCACCAACAACCATCAATTGCTCGACAAAAAGAATCAATTGATGGTGAATGTTTTCAAAGTTAAAAGAAAATGTTCGAAGCTCACTTCCGTTATTTCATCGACTCGGTAAAATATTAATCAAAATGAAGAATGAATTAATGAGCTTAAACAAGAACTGCTACTGCTTGAAGAACAACAAGGTGAACTTCGAGCCCTTGCTGAGGATTGTGCAAGTCAAGAACTAGCTCTCAATGAGGACTACCATAGATGGACCAATGAAGGTAAACAAGTGAAGCAAGCTATTCAAGATTTAGCCCCTTCCTTCAAGACAGCTTCTAAGGAAAAGGTTAGGATTTTAGATGCTTGGGCCTCTTTATTTTCAAGGCTTCAATAAACCTTTGTAAATTCATTTTGTAATGATAATTTTAATTTCGATTTGTTTTGAATTAACATCATGATTTCTTATAAGATTTTGATTTCGTGTATGGTTGGTCTATATGCCTTTAAATATTTGCCATTTATCAAAGTAATCTTTTCATTCGAATTTAAATTCATAATCGTATAAGCATTACCAAAATAAACATTTTCAACTCGATATGGCCCCTCCCAATTTGAGGACTATTTTCCAAATGACTTTAATTTCTTCTCCATAAGTAACATAACCTTCTAGAGTAAATCACCCAAAGCAAACTTTTTTCTTTTGACTCAAAGATCATAGAATTTTGTAATTCTTTCTTTTTGTCGAATCAAATTTTCAAGAGCAATTAATCTTTCTTCATCTAATTGATTTAGTTCATCAAACATCAAATCCCAATAATCTTGAGTAGGAATTTCATCTTGACGTTGTAATTGATGCGAATTAAAAGTTACAAACCCAAGTATAGGTTGTTTCAAGTAATAAATTCTCAAGAGTCCGAGGTCGATCCACAGGGAATTGATGAAGAAAAATTCTTTGACATAAAATAAATATTTTGTCACAACAATAAAAGTGATAAAACTTAGTCACAAATAAAAAAAAACTTACTTAGGTTAGGAGATCCACTCTTGGTAAATAAAATAAGGATAAGATTAATTCTTTTTATAACTCAATTAGAATCCACACATAATGGAGGTTCCAATCGAAAAATACAACATCCAAAGTTCATTAAAAATTATATACGTAATTATATTATGATTCCTTTAATCATCTATTAACATCACCACTCATAAATGGGATCAAGCATTCATTATGCCAAAATAATGTCTATAACAAATCAAGATCTCCACTTTGCAAGGGGGTTTCTAAATTGATTGAAAACAAAATACAACACGTATAATGACCACTTGAAAATATATCATTTAAGCACAAGAAAGAAATGACTCTAACCTTATTTCATTACCAAGAGCTTCATCTTTTCACCCAAGTAAAATGAAACTTAGTTACTCATAGACAAGAAGAAATGAAGAGAGAAGAAGAACATAACTTCAATTTAGAACAAAAGAAAATTACAACAAGATAAATAAACAACACAATAGCATAATCTTGGCCTCTAAAACCAAGACTCCTCAAATGATCAGCCAAGGCATCCTTTTATAGAGGATTAGGGATACAAAATGACAAGGGAGCTGAGTCATAAGTGAATGGATGAGTTGAGTGAAAAATGCCAAATAACTTTTGATGAGTGGAAAATTATGGAGATTCTTTGTCTCTGAAATCATTCAGCTCTGAAGTCATTGAATGAGTCATAATCTGACCAAGTGGTCTTCATGAAAGTTATAGGCCTGGATCTTAGCTTTCAAATGCTACCAGAATCACCTCAAAAGGCCACCTATAGCCCGAGATATGGTCCAATTACTGTACAGTATTCAGGCCCAATTACAGCTCCTCTGTTCTGACTTCCAAGCCCAATATGACCCATTTGACCTCAGAATCTCGAAAAGTGTTCTTCATGAAAATTGTAGATTTGGGTCTTAATATCAACCATCAAAATTTCAGCCCATTTAACATCTTATAGCCCAAGTTATGGCATGAAAAGTACACATAGGTCAAGTTGTTAAGATCAGCACTCTAGTTCTTGCTTCAACTCCAATTTGATTTATCCAATCGTGTGATTAGGCCTTTGAGGTCTTCATAAAAGTTGTAGGGAATTATCTTAGCTTTCCTACAAGACTAGAATCACATCAACTAGATATTTGAAACTCAAATTATAGCCAGTTTAATGAACATTATCAAAGAGATAAATTAAGGCTAATTCATGCAATAATTCCTTCAATGATCCAATTAGGCTCAATATCATAGAATGTGATAAAACCAACATAATTTACCCTAATTGAACCTTAAAAAGCCCAATGAGAGGATTATAAAATGTATGAAATATATTGTTATCAAATTCTCTCATACTTAGCTTTTGCATTCCTAGGCAAAACATATAAAAAAAACTAGGGAACGAAGAAAAAATGACATAGATTCAAAAGCTAAAAACTCTAAAGGATTCAATGAACCAAGAAGAGAAACTAGACATTCAAGGGATCAAAACATTTATGAGGTAACATTTCTTCGCATCTCAAACTAACAAGCAAGGAACTTCAGTTGAAAAGAATGAATTAAGAATAATAGATCCTCACAGAATTCACTCTCAATCTCTAAAGTGTTTAAAAGGTAAGTATTTCACTCTATTCAACTCATGAATAATTGCACTACCATAAGCTTGCTTATCTTCTACTTCTCCGCTACTCAAAAACAATATGCACACAAAAATCAAGAGAGTTTTATTCAAGGTTGTAATGGGGCTATGGTAAAGGAGAAGGGTAATATGAATATGACAAGTTAAATATCAAAGAGAATAGAAGAGCATTATGATACAGTTAGAGTGGAGAAGATGTTTGAGAACATTCAGTTTAAATTTTCCAAGGGTTTCTTAGTTCCTTATCTGTTTGCTTCCTTCTCATAAAGGACAATGACCAATATTTGACTAATGTTTTGTTGAATATCAATGTCAAATTGGTAGGTTGAATTCATTGTTAGGCCTAAACATTCTCCTTCTCTTCCTATTGTTTCTAAACATCCACTCTCATTCTAGGTATAAATGTGTCACAAGGTGCATTCTTTGATTGCAGTGGTGGTCAGCTCTCTTTTTTTCTTTTTTTTTTCCTTTTTTTTAGGAACATTTTGCGCACACACCCTCACACTTGTTCAAGAACTTATCCAATGACAAAGCTAATGTTCTTTTATTCCCTAAGGCTGGGGAAGAACATAGTTTTCATTTAAGGCACATAATGAGTTTGAAACAAAGAATGGTCAAATAAGCTCAAAAGGGTTAAGCAAGGAGAAATATACAAGGTTGGCTATTTGGCTAAAGTAGCTATTTTAAGAAAAATTGCCTCAATCATGTTTGTGTATGCATGTGAAAATGTAGCTTCAAATAAAGTCAAAGCAATTTCTAGAGTAACAAATCCATGAGTGAAAATCATACAAAAAATAAAAGAATGGTGCAAATGTTCAATATATTCATCAATAGGCTCAAAATCTCACAAGGCATATATCCATCATTCTTAATCTATCAATTCAACATCTATAACCAAGCATGTGAAATTTAATAAAGAAGACAATTTATTCAACTATGCTATGATCCCTGAATCTATTTGCTACTTCTACACAAAATAGTTACTACCCCAATCTAGATACGTCTCAAGAATAAAATTACCTCCAGAGCAAAATTTACTCCTTACTTTGTCATCCTTAATTGGTTTAACTATTAGTAAATTACTGACAAACATATAAACATGACAAACATATTAATAAACACATTTCCTAATTTTTTTTATTTTTTTTTCACTTCAACTATCATTCCCCCCCAACTAGATCACAACATTGTCCTCAATGTCAAAACATAGATAGGTAAAGGATAGAAGATATTACATGTTATTTCAATTACTGAAAAGAGAAACCTTACATAAATATAAACAGAAACAAAGTATGATGAATAAAACCAAAGCTTGTAATTATTTAAATAGTTGGAGTGTTTGATCTGGCTTGCTTTTCATACTGATTCCCTCACCGCTTCCTTCTGCCCAATTTATCTGAGCTGTTACTGGATCAGGTTCATAAACAAAAGTTTCTAATTTATCAATCAACTCATCAACAGTGGAAGCAGAAATAAGGAGTCGTCTTGCCGAAGATGTGATAAATTTCTGTTACACAGCATGGTCAAGAAAAAATAACAAAAGATCAAAGAAATTATTAACATTCAACAAACCTATGGGTTTGTGGTGGATGTTCAATTGGGCCTAAGAGATAATTTGAAAAACTTCTTCCAAAGTACCAAAACCACCCGGTAATGCAATGAATGCATCAGAATTGTTAAGCATTTTAGTCATTCGTTCATGCAAAGATGATACTTGTAGTTCCTTTCCAAGTGTCTTTCCAGTGATGTTCTTTTGAGTTAAAGCTCTAGGAATGATACTTAAAACTTGATTGCCTCTTATATATGCAAAGAGTGATACAATCTCCATTAACCCACGGCAACCTCCTTCATATGCAACATGAATATTCCTTGCAGCAAGCGTTCGACTAAGAGTGCTTGCTGCTTTTACAAACTCTAAACGCTTCCCATAACTTGACCCACAAAATATACAAATATTGGTAAATCTATGAACAGAAGAAAAAGCTCCCTCCATTTCTACACTCACACTCTCTTTAAATGATTATGAGTTAGAGAAAAGTGAAGAAAATGGAGTGTTTAAATAGGGAAGAAAATGGAAAAAGGTAATGATAACACCTATATGGGTAGGTTAGCTGTTATCAGAAAAGTTTGAAATTAAGAAACACACTTTTTTTGTTTTGTTTTTTTTTTTTTACTTCAAGAAAATCATTAGGGTAAAGAAGTTTAGAAACCCCTGAAGGACCCCGCCCAAAGGATCATCTGGTCAAAATCAAATTACAACAAAATCATACAAAGATAAAATAATAATAACAAATGATGACATACCTTTATGTACAAGTTTCATGGCGTATCTTTATACTGTGCATCATGAATGCAGTAGCCTTCACAATCTTACCGCTCCTTAAAAGAGACATTGAATTCCCTTAAGGAATTTCAGACTTAAAGCACTCATCCCGCTTGTGGGATATCCCAGCCTATGCATCGTCTCTCTAGTTAAAGAGAGAAAATATGAATACGACGACCAGTGACCACAGCCAGTGGAGCTACGCTTAGGAACCCAATAAATCAATATCAGGAATTGAGCTCAGAGGCATTGTCATGCGAGAATGTAAACATGGGATGCTTCTATCTGTCCCCATCAGCATGTAGAGCCTATGGTTAAAACCTGAGAATACTTGTGCGACTCTCTACAGAGCATGGCACACGAACCTTATTTACAGACCTGCGTGCGAAGGTCCACCCGAGTCAATGACAGGTCTGCCACTGGCAAAGGCTCCTAATCTAATTAAAAACCAAGTACAACCGAAGTTTTACCCTTTTTTATTTCTTTTATTCTTTTTTTCTTCTTTTTTTTTTTTTTTTTTTTTTTTTTTTATTTTGAAGTTGTACAAGATAATATATACATGTTGTTGCGATTGTGGCTCATATCTTCCTCTAGTTTTACGTCCAATAACGACTTAAACGCCTTCTATGAGTCGAGGATAAGCTTTCCATCCAATTTTCTTATAAATTAGCAAACATGATCTTTTTGAGTCAGATTCCCAAGACTGTAACGCTCTTGCTCGTCCATGAAGAGATTCCACAAACTAAGAAGTTCACGTTGCATAACTCCACAAGAATGCGTCTCAAGAGTCAATAAGATATCATCTAATGACTCCTTACTCAGTTTATTCTTAATGAAGAATATTTTATCTTCTCTGTTTACGGAAATCATTCCCAAAGAACGACATTGCGTGTTACAATTCCATCACACACACTTGTAATAAACTTGCATTCTTTTTGCTCTTCTCCTTTTAGAATAAGAACTTTTACCGAGACCCGGCATGTATGGGATAAATGAATCTGAAGATTCACCAACTAAACGAACCTTTGCTTCGATTATCAAGTGTATATCTTATGGGATGCCCTTGTACATTAACAGTCTCAGTCTTTCACACCTAACTTTGTAGATTTTTGCTAGAGCATTTAGAGGAAAAGAAGGGAAATGTTTTCTTAGGTTTGAGATAATGACATCCATTTTGAAGGAGAAGAAATCATTTATTATGAGAAACTGAAAAACAAATCGACTTGAGAGTCACAGAGTACCATTATCCGCCACTTAACTGGGAACACAAAGAATTGTAAAAAGAAAAAATTAAAATTAAAATAAATTCTACTCATAACAAGGATTAGAAAGGGAGATAGATTCTACCTCAACAATTTGATGTTCCATAAATGGTTTGAGTCTTTGTCCATTGACCTTAAATACATTACCATTCCTAGGGTTCTCAATATCTATGGCCCCATGAGGATACACATGTTTGACAATAAAAGGACCAGTCCACCTAGATCTCAATTTTCCAGGGAATAGGTGAAGACGAGAATTATAAAGCAGAATTTTTTGACCAATTTCAAAAGTTTTTCTCAAACTTGATTTGTCATGAAAAGCTTTTGCTCTAACTTTATAAATTTTTGTGTTTTCATATGCATCATTTTTCAATTCCTCAACAATAAAAAATTTCAATGACAATGATAGGGTTCAGAGGCATCCTGTTTCGCTTAGAATAGCAACCCTATTTTTGACAGTTTTCACAACTTTTTTAAAATGTATAGCTATCTTTAAATAAAGTGGGCCAATAAAATTTATACTGCAAGATTTTCACAGCTATTTTCTTTGAAGAAAAGAAACCTTCATATGCTTCTAAGTGACAAAATTTAATGACATTACCTACCTCACTGTTGGGCACACATCTCCAAATGATTTGATCAAGATAATTGAGGCAAGATCTTTCATGTTACAAGAAAATTGATTATGTTAGCAAACCAAGGCTTAGAATTGATAGAAAAAAAAATTATCGGGAAAAGAATCATTGATAGGTGTAATATCAAAAGGTGAGCCTATTGTAAGTATGGACGAATGATCTGCAACAATATTTTTGGCTCATTTTGAATTCTTGAAGAACAACATCCACCGTATTAACCTAGGTTTGCAAAAACTTTTTGAAAAAAATTGACAAGTGCACTGAATTATCAAACTAATAAAGTTGACAATTAAGATGGAAAAGAAAAGAAAAAACTAAAACACGTGAAATTAAGAGAGAAAAGAGAAAACAAAACACAGGAATGCAAAACACATTAAGGATGTAAACACATGAAATTAAAACACTTGGGATCTGACTTCACTTGATTCAACAATCTATCATAAGCAATAGAGTGTGAATGCTTATGTCTTGAAGCATATCAAATGGGTTTTTGATGATAACAAAGGCCAAAGTGAAGTTCAAGTGCAAAAGAGAAGATCAAGCGCAAAAGGAAAAATCAAGATCAAAGAAAGAAGTCAAGAGGTTTATTTAGTTATAAGACTTAGAACATTAATGTTAAATGCTCTCAAGATTTCTCAAATGGTTTTTTCAATATATGATTTCAAAATAAGTGGAAAATTTCAAAGTTAAACATGGCTTTCAATAAAACTTGAGTTTCAATCTTAAATCTAACACTCTTAAAAGGATTTATGTTTAATCAAGTGTCTTGAGGTGCTAGAAATGACTTACAAGCTTTATTGGACTTGAAAAATGTGTTCAATGGCCAATGTAATCGATTACACGACGTTTGTAATCGATTACACAAAGAACAAGGCATGTAATTGATTACATGAGCAATGTAATCGATTACATAAGCAAGTCGAGGTTATGTAATCGATTACACAATATATGTAATCGATTACATCAAGCCCGTAAAAGCATGAACACGTTCAAAGAGTCATGTAATCGATTACATGGATATTGTAATCGATTACACAAAGAAGTCGAAGTCATGTAATCGATTACACGATATTGTAATCGATTACACACAAAGTCGAAGCCATGTAATCGATTACACCAAGAATGTAATCGATTACACAGAGCCCGAAAGTCAAGAACACGTTGGAACAACATATGTAATCGATTACATAAGTTGAGTAATCGATATAAGAATCCTGACAACGTCCAACGACTATATTTAATGCATTAAATGCATGCCCAAACCACCCCAACGGCTCTATTAATTGAGAAACTTATAAATACCAAAGTTGGGTCTTTATTTGAGGTTGACCTTGAACCAAAAACTAATTACCAATACGTCCAAACGTGAATCAATCCTCAAATCATTTTCTTACTCTGTTTTCTGTCAAAAACGTGAAAAATCTTTGAGAGCATATTAAGAGCTTCAACTTGTATTTATCTACTCTTTAAGAGAGTTTCTATCTTCTATTCTTTGTGTAATCTGAAAAAGAGAGGGTGAGGTATCCCTTAGAGAGTGAGGTATCTCTCAAAGTTAGAAAAGGGTAAGGTATCTCTCAAAGTTAGAAAAGGGTGAGGTATCCCTTGAGGGTGAGGCATCCCTCAAAAGGTTGTAAAGGGTGAGGCATCCCTGTTTTTGAGGCTCAAAGCACAAGGGTGAGGTATCCCAAGGTGTTGGTGAGTGCTCTATTGTGTAAAGGTTTTCAAGCACCCGTTCAAGCTTAAAGTTTAGTGGAAAATCTCGAGTGGTTCACTTGAGGACTGGACGTAGGTCACAAGGGGTGGCTGAACCAGGATAAATCCTTGTGTTTGATTCTCTCAACCCTATCTCTTTACATTTGTGCATTTACTTTATATGCTTGCTTGAATATTATTCATCTTGGTTTATTTAATTTGTGAGTGAAGTATTCAATCTCATTTATCTATCCACTTCAATTATCCAATAGCTTCAACGAAAATTGTTTAACAAATGTTTTACGAAAGATTTGTAAAAATATTTCATAAACTCAATTCACCCCCCTCTTGAGTTTGAGGCCATTTGGCTAACAAGTGGTATCAGAGCTAGGCTCTTGTGTAAAGGGCTTAGCAGCTTTAAGAGAAAGTGATGGCCTCCTCAAAGGAGTTTTCAGAAAGTTCTTCTATCTATAGACCTCTTTTTTTCAATGGGGATGGTTATGCTTATTGGAAAGAAAGAATGAAAATTTTTATTGAAGCTATTGATTTATATGTATGGGATGCTATTGAAAATGGTCCTTTTATCCCCACAAAAGATGTTAATGGTGTGAGGGTTAATACACCAAGAAGTGAATGGACCAATGATGATAAGAAAAAGGTCCAATATAATTTGAGTGCCAAAAACATCATTACCACATCCTTGGGGTATGATGAATTCTTTAGAGTCTCAAATTGTAAATCTGCCCAAGAAATATGGGACACTTTAGAAGTGACCCATGAGGGTACTAGTGAAGTGAAAAGATCAAGGATCAATACTCTCACTCATGAGTATGAGCTTTTTAGAATGAATCAAAATGAAAGCATTCAAGAAATGGAAAAACGTTTTACACATATTGTAAATCATCTTGCTTCATTGGGAAAGACTTTTCCTAATGAAGATCTTATTAACAAAGTGTTGAGATGTTTGAGCAGACATTGGCAACCTAAAGTGACGGCTATTGCGGAGTCAAGAAATCTCTCAACCATGACCTTAGCCACACTTTTTGGCAAGCTCCAAGAACATGAATTGGAGTTAAATAGACTCAAACAAAATGAAGAAGTTGACAACAAAAAGAAGGGAATTGCTCTCAAAGCCACTTCCTCCATGGTAAATGAAGATGATAAAGATGATAAGGATGACTTGGAAATAGATGAGGAGAATCTTGCTCTACTAGTCAAAAAATTTAGAAGATTCTTTAAGAAGAATAGAGCTCATGGAAGACCTCTCTTTCCCCAAAAGAATGTCTATCACAAAGGGGAAGGAACATCATCCACTCCTAAATGCTGTGAATGTGGAGAGTTGGGTCACATGAAGATGGAGTGCCCGATTTATCAAAGTAAAGTGGAAAAATACCACCAAAAATCCTCAATGGAGAAGAAAGAAAGAAGAGCCTACATAGCTTGGGATGATAATGACATGGACTCAACCGATAGCTCAGATAATGAGAAAGTCAATCTATGTTTCATGGCTAGAGGAGAAAAGGAAGATGAAAATGACATAGAGGTAACATCTTCAAATTCTAAATCAAACTCTTCCCCTTCCTATGATGAATTACAAGATGCATTTAAAGAATTGCATAATGAATCTATAAGACTTGCAAAGCTTGTTTCATCATCCAAGAAATCAATTTCCTCTTTTGAAAACAAGATATCTATGTTAAATAAGGAAATTGAGGAACTTAAATTAGAAAATGAAACTCTTGGGTTGATTGATGCAAATTCTTCATGTATGACATGTTTATCACTAGAAAATGCATCTACACCCTCATCTTGCTCATCATGTAAAGCATTTGAAATTGAGATTGAGGACTTGAAAAACACTCTTTCAAAATTTACCTTTGAAAGAGATAATTTGAACATATTACTTGGGAACCAAAGATGTGTTTTTCAAAAAGCTAGTTTGGGGTATAATCCCAATAAACAACAAAAGTTTCTCAAGAATTTCTTTGTTTCATCAAGTACATCAAGTAGTCCCTTTATTAAATGCTTTCATTATGGTAGGAAAGAGCATAGTGCATCAAATTGTAATGTAAGGAAGAATATCAATAACAAGCTAGGAACTAAATTGGTTTGGGTTCCCAAAGGCACTTTACCAAAAACTAACACACAAGGACCCAAGAAAATTTGGGTACCAAAAGTCACAAATTGAAGTGTGTTGTAGGTGTGCTTGAAGGCCAAGAACTAACTTTGGATATATTGAAAAGTGGTTGCGCCAAGCACAAAACCAGAAAATACTTCAAGCTATCCTCCCTATCTCTAAGAAGCTTGAACTTGCATCCTTTGGTTAAATGGAGTCTTGTTGTATGCTTTACTTGGTTAACATCTTGAAAAATATCTTTTATATGTCTTGTATATGCTAAAATGAATATGCATCTTGTGTGAAATAACATGCATAATATCAATATCTTTGAACTTGTCATAATGGATCAATCATGCATCTAATTCTGCTGTACAATATATTGGTCTACTGCATAATATGCTTATCTGCTGCATAAATTGGTCATCTTTTTTCATAATATTTTGTTACATAATGTCACAATCTTCTGCATAATACATCAACTTGATGCATAATATGTTGTTTTGCTGCACAATAATGTGTTTTGGATCATAATCTGACTAGAATATATGCTTAAATGAAGTTTAAAATTGTCTTGGAATGATTTAGAAATTTTTTTTTTATTGTTTCAAGTTTGGTCCTTCATGATGCTTTCCTTTTGCTTAATCTTTATCTAATCCCATATTGCTTTTGTATATGACTCTGATTTCTATTGGCATAAATAATAAATACTATCTAAGTTTCTCTTCATATGCATTTGCTATTGGTATCACATCTTGATGTGCTAAACGATTATACTCTTATATTGATCCTGCTGGGCTGAAATAAATATATCAATTCTGAATGCTTATTTCTTCTTTTTTATAATGCCAACGGGGGAGAAATTAGTGAAATATATTGCATGTGTACGGGGGAGTTTTGCACTTTCACATATTCTATCTCATGCATACATTACGGGGGAGTGTTGCACTTAATTATCTAATAATCAAATAAATGCATATATTTCTCATTCTGTTGAATGTTTAGTTTGTCATCATCAAAAAGGGGGAGAATGTGAATGCTTATGTCTTGAAGCATATCAAATGAGTTTTTGATGATAACAATGGCCAAAGTGAAGTTCAAGTGCAAAAGAGAAGATCAAGCGCAAAAGGAAAAATCAAGATCAAAGAAAGAAGTCAAGAGGTTTATTTAGTTATAAGACTTGGAACATTAATGTTAAATGCTCTCAAGATTTCTCAAATGGTTTTTTCAATATATGATTTCAAAATAAGTGAGAAATTTCAAAGTTAAACATGGCTTTCAATAAAACTTGAGTTTCAATCTTAAATCTAACACTCTTAAAAGGTTTTATGTTTAATCAAGTGTCTTGAGGTGTTAGAAATGACTTACAAGCTTTATTGTTCTTGAAAAATGTGTTCAATGGCCAATCTAATCAATTACACGACGTTTGTAATCGATTACACAGCAAACAGAAGGCATGTAATCGATTACATGAGCAATGTAATCGATTACAAGCAAGTCAGAGGCCATGTAATCGATTACACAATATATGTAATCGATTACATCAAGCCCAGAAAAGCATGAACACGTTCAAAGAGTCATGTAATTGATTACATGGATATTGTAATCGATTACACAAAAGTCAGAAGTCATGTAATCGATTACACGTATATTGTAATCGATTACACACAAGTCAGAAGCCATGTAATCGATTACACCAAGAATGTAATCGATTACACAGAGCCCAGAAAGTCAAGAACACGTTGGAACAACATATGTAATCGATTACATAAGTTGAGTAATCGATTACAAGAATCCTGACAACGTCCAACGGCTATATTTAATGCATTAAATGCATGCCCAAACCACCCCAACGGCTCTATTAATTG
Source organism: Ormosia semicastrata (assembly GCA_029884595.1). Lineage (NCBI taxonomy): Eukaryota > Viridiplantae > Streptophyta > Magnoliopsida > Fabales > Fabaceae > Ormosia > Ormosia semicastrata. The sequence goes on along the minus strand of JAQQTO010000053.1, from coordinate 45,130,988 downwards.
AGAAACTTATAAATACCAAAGTTGGGTCTTTATTTGAGGTTGACCTTGAACCAAAAACTGATTACCAATATGTCCAAACGTGAATCAATCCTCAAATCATTTTCTTACTCTGTTTTCTGTCAAAAACGTGAAAAATCTTTGAGAGCATATTAAGAGCTTCAATTTGTATTTATCTACTCTTTAAGAGAGTTTCTATCTTCTATACTTTGTGTAATCTGAAAAAGAGAGGGTGAGGTATCCCTCTAGAGTGAAGGGTGAGGTATCCCTTAGAGAGTGAGATATCTCTCAAAGTTAGAAAAGGGTGAGGTATCCTCGAGGGTGAGGCATCCCTCAAAAGGTTGTAAAGGGTGAGGCATCCCTATTTTTGAGGCTCAAAGCACAAGGGTGAGGTATCCCAAGGTGTTGGTGAGTGCTCTATTGTGTAAAGGTTTTCAAGCACCCGTTCAAGCTTGAAGTTTAGTGAAAAATCTCGAGTGGTTCGCTTGAGGACTGGACGTAGGTCACAAGGGGTGGCTGAACCAGGATAAATTCTTGTGTTTGATTCTCTCAACCCTATCTCTTTACATTTGTACATTTACTTTATATGCTTGCTTGAATATTATTCATCTTGGTTTATTTAATTTGTGAGTGAAGTATTCAATCTCATTTATCTATCCACTTCAATTATCCAATAACTTCAACGAAAATTGTTTAACAAACGTTTTACGAAAGATTTGTAAAAATATTTCATAAACTCAATTCACCCCCCTCTTGAGTTTGAGGCCACTTGGCTAACAAGTGGTATCAGAGTTAGGCTCTTGTGTAAAGGGCTTAGCAAATTCAAGAGAAAGTGATGGCCTCCTCAAAGGAGTTTTCAGAAAAGTTCTTCTATCTATAGACCTCTTTTTTTCAATGGGGATGGGTATGCTTATTGGAAAGAAAGAATGAAAATTTTTATTGAAGCTATTGATTTAGATGTATGGGATGCTATTGAAAATGGTCCTTTTATCCCCACAAAAGATATTAATGGTGTGAGGGTTAATACACCAAGAAATGAATGGACCAATGATGATAAGAAAAAGGTCCAATATAATTTAAGTGCCAAAAATATCATTACCACATGCTTGGGGTATGATGAATTCTTTAGAGTCTCAAATTGTAAATCTGCCCAAGAAATGTAGGACACTTTAGAAGTGACCCATGAGGGTACTAGTGAAGTGAAAAGATCAAGGATCAATACTCTCACTCATGAGTATGAGCTTTTTAGAATGAATCAAAATGAAAGCATTCAAGAAATGGAAAAACGTTTTACACATATTGTAAATCATCTTGCTTCATTGGGAAAGACTTTTCCTAATGAAGATCTTATTAACAAAGTGTTGCGATGTTTGAGCAAGCATTGGCAACCTAAAGTAACGGCTATTGCGGAGTCAAGAAATCTCTCAACCATGACCTTAGCCACACTTTTTGGCAAGCTCCAAGAACATGAATTGGAGTTAAATAGACTCAAACAAAATGAAGAAGTTGACAACAAAAAGAAAGGAATTGCTCTCAAAGCCACTTCCTCCATGGTAAATGAAGATGATAAAGATGATGAGGATGACTTGGAAATAGATGAGGAGAATCTTGCTCTACTAGTCAAAAAATTTGGAAGATTCTTTAAGAAGAATAGAGCTCATGGAAGACCTCTCTTTCCCCAAAAGAATGTCTATCACAAAGGGGAAGGAACCTCATCCACTCCTAAATACTATGAATATGGAGAGTTGGGTCACATGAAGATAGAGTGCCCGATTTATCAAAGTAAAGTGGAAAAATACCACCAAAAATCCTCAAGGGAGAAGAAAGAAAGAAGAGCCTGCATAGCTTGGGATGATAATGACATGGACTCAACCGATAGTTCAGATAATGAGAAAGCCAATCTATGTTTCATGGCTAGAGGAGAAGAGGAAGATGAAAATGACATAGAGGTAACATCTTCAAATTCTAAATCAAACTCTTCCCCTTCCTATGAATAATTACAAGATGCAATTGAAGAATTGCATAATGAATCAATAAGACTTGCAAAACTTGTTTCATCATCCAAGAAATCAATTTCCTCTTTTGAAAACAAGATATCTATGTTAAATAAGGAAATTGAGGAACTTAAATTAGAAAATGAAACTCTTGGGTTGATTGATGCAAATTCTTCATGTATGACATGTTTATCACTAGAAAATGCATCTACACCCTCATCTTGCTCATCATGTAAAGCATTTGAAATTGAGATTGAGGACTTGAAAAACACTCTTTCAAAATTTACCTTTAGAAGAGATAATTTGAACATATTACTTGGGAACCAAAGATGTGTTTTTCAAAAAGCTGGTTTGGGGTATAATCCCAATAAATAACAAAAGTTTCTCAAGAATTTCTTTGTTTCATCAAGTACATCAAGTAGTCCCTTTATTAAATGCTTTCATTGTGGTAGGAAAGGGCATAGTGCATCAAATTGTAATGTAAGGAAGAATATTAATAACAAGCTAGGAACTAAATTGGTTTGGGTTCCCAAAGGCACTTTACCAAAAACTAACACACAAGGACCCAAGAAAATTTGGGTACCAAAAGTCACAAATTGAAGTGTGTTGTAGGTGTGCTTGAAGGCCAAGAACTAACTTTGGATATATTGAAAAGTGGCTGCGCCAAGCACAAAACCAGAAAATACTTCAAGCTATCCTCCCTGTCTCTAAGAAGCTTGAACTTGCATCCTTTGGTTAAGTGGAGTCTTGTTGTATGCTTTACTTGGTTAACATCTTGAAAAATATCTTTTATATGTCTTGTATATGCTAAAATGAATATGCATCTTGTGTGAAATAACATGCATAATATCAATATCTTTGAACTTGTCATAATGGATCAATCATGCATCTAATTCTGCCGTACAATATATTAGTCTACTGCATAATATGCTTATCTGCTGCATAAATTGGTCATCTTTTTCCATAATATTTTACTGCATAATGTCCCAATCTTTTGCATAATACATCAACTTGATGCATAATATGTTGTTTTGCTGCACAATAATGTGTTTTGGATCATAATCTGACTAGAATATATGCTTAAATGATGTTTGAAATTGTCTTGGAATGATTTAGAAATTTTTTTTTATTGTTTCAAGTTTGGTCCTTCATGATGCTTTCCTTTTACTTAATCTTTATCTAATCTCATATTGCTTTTGTATATGACTCTGATTTCTATTGGCATAAATAATAAATACTATCTAAGTTTCTCTTCATATGCATTTGCTATTGGTATCGCATCTTGATGTGCTAAACGATTATACTCTTATATTGATCCTGCTGGGCTGAAATAAATATATCAAATCTGACTGCTTATGTCTTCTTTTTTATAATGCCAACGGGGGAGAAATTAGTAAAATATATTGCATGTGTACGGCAGAGTTTTGCACTTTCACATATTCTATCTCATGCATACATTACGGGGGAGTGTTGCACTTAATTATCTGATAATCAAATAAATGCATATATTTCTCATTCTGTTGAATGTTTAGTTTGTCATCATAAAAAAGGGGGAGAATGTAAATGCTTATGTCTTGAAGCATATCAAATGGATTTTTGATGATAACAAAGGCCAAAGTGAAGTTCAAGTGCAAAAGAGAAGATCAAGCGCAAAAGGAAAAATCAAGATCAAAGAAAGAATCAAGAGGTTTATTTAGTTATAAGACTTAGAACATTAATGTTAAATGCTCTCAAGATTTCTCAAATGGTTTTTTCAATATATGATTTCAAAATAAGTGGAAAATTTCAAAGTTAAACTTGGCTTTCAATAAAACTTGAGTTTCAATCTTAAATTTAACACTCTCAAAAGGATTTATGTTTAATCAAGTGTCTTGAGGTGTTAGAAATGACTTACAAGCTTTATTGGACTTGAAAAATGTGTTCAATGGCCAATGTAATCGATTACACGACGTTTGTAATCGATTACACAGCAAACAGAAGGCATGTAATCGATTACATGAGCAATGTAATCGATTACAAGCAAGTCAGAGGCCATGTAATCGATTACACAATATATGTAATCGATTACATCAAGCCCAGAAAAGCATGAACACGTTCAAAGAGTCATGTAATCGATTACATGGATATTGTAATCGATTACACAGCAAGTCAGAAGTCATGTAATCGATTACACAAATATTGTAATCGATTACACACAAGTCAGAAGCCATATAATCGATTACACTAAGAATGTAATCGATTACACAGAGCCCAGAAAGTCAAGAACACGTTGGAACAACATATGTAATCGATTACATAAGTTGAGTAATCGATTACAAGAATCCTGACAACGTCCAACGGCTATATTTAATGCATTAAATGCATGCCCAAACCACCCTAACGGCTCTATTAATTGAGAAACTTATAAATACCAAAGTTGGGTCTTTATTTGAGGTTGACCTTGAATCAAAAACTGATTACCAATACGTCCAAGCGTGAATCAATCATCAAATCATTTTCTTGCTCTGTTTTCTGTCAAGAACGTGAAAAATCTTTAAGAGAATATTAAGAGCTTCAATTTGTATTTATCTACTCTTTAAGAGAGTTTCTATCTTCTATACTTTGTGTAATCTGAAAAAAAGAGGGTGAGGTATCCCTCTAGAGTGAAGGGTGAGGTATCTCTTAGAGAGTAAGGTATCTCTCAAAATTAGAAAAGGGTGAGGTATCCCTTGAGGGTGAGGCATCCCTCAAAAGGTTGTAAAGAGTGAGGCATCCCTGTTTTTGAGGCTCAAAGCACAAGGGTGAGGTATCCCAAGGTGTTGGTGAGTGCTTTATTGTGTAAAGGTTTTCAAGCACCCGTTCAAGCTTGAAGTTTAGTGGAAAATCTCGAGTGGTTCGCTTGAGGACTGGACGTAGGTCACAAGGGGTGGCTGAACCAGGATAAATCCTTGTATTTGATTCTCTCAACCCTATCTCTTTACATTTGTGCATTTACTTTATATGCTTGCTTGAATATTATTCATCTTGGTTTATTTAATTTGTGAGTGAAGTATTCAATCTCATTTATCTATCCACTTCAATTATCCAATAGCTTCAACGAAAATTGTTTAACAAATATTTTATGAAAGATTTGTGAAAATATTTCATAAACTCAATTCACCCCCCTCTTGAGTTTGAGGCCACTTAGCTAACATAGAGTAGCTTTGGAACCTTCATTCTAATTAATTTCTAATCATTCAATTGATGGAGAGAATCCAATAATTAATTAAAACTCAATTCCTTGGTTTAAATTTTAACTCTTAAAGGCATGACCTTTGCTCTATAGTTTCTCATGAAAAATACCACAATTCTCCCACACAACCTATAACCTCTATTCTTAGATGATTATAAATCATGACACTTATTTTTTATGGTCTAAATCATATGCAAACTTTTCAATTCTACATACACCTCACTAGATCAATTTATGAGTGACCAATTCATAAAAGCATTAAGAATCATAATAAGCATTCAAATTGAATAAAAAAGAAATTAATTAAAATTTCAATTTTATTACATGTCGATTGAATCAAGTTACATATTCACCCTAGAAATACACAAATTTAAATACACATGACAAAAGAAAAGAAGAAATAGGAAAAAAATAAAAATATATACAGAGCTCAACCTTCCATAAAAAAAATATTAACAAGTAGGCAGTAAACCTGCCATGGTAAAAAAAAATATAAACAAGTAGGCGGTAAACCTGCCATTAAATATTAATAAGAATGTAGTATAAACCAACCACTAAATAAATATTCACAAGGATATGGTATAAACCAACTACCAAATAAGTTAATAAGCTAATAAATTAAAAAAGTTAGTAAGCGAGATAAATTAAAATGCTAGTAAGCAGGTAAACTAAAAAGTTAGATAGCTGATAAAGTAAAAAGTTAGATAGTTAGTAAAGAGCTAGATAGTTAGTAAGTTAGTAAGCAAGAAAATTAAAAGGTTAGTGAGTTAGTAAGTTAGAAAGTTAGAAATAAAATACAAAAAATAAAATACGTAAAATAAAGTGCAGAAAGTAAAGTGCAGAAAGTAAATTTAAAATATGTAAATCGAGAATCGACAGAGCCGATTTTTTGCTCCTACGAGAGAGAAGAGAAGAAGAAAGATTATTTCATTAATGATTAGAGATTATAGAGGGTTAAGGAAGAGTTTCCCACACTAAGTTAGTATGTTAGTAAGTACAAAGAAAAAATTAAAAGAGTAGAAAAAATATATATATATATATATATATATATATATATACAAGATCCATAGGAAAAAATATAAATATATATACACAAAATATTTACACCATAAATTTGTTCTTCAAATCAAGTCTCCGGCAATGGCGCCAAAAACTTAATGCAGATTAAAAGTTACAAACCCAAGTGCAGGTTGTTTCAAGTAATAAATTCTCGGGAGTCCGAGGTCGATCCACAGGGAATTGATGAAAAAAAATTCTTTGACGTAAAGTAAATATTTTGTCACAACAATAAAAGTAATAAAACTTGGTCATAAATAAAAAAGACTTACTTGGGTTAGGAGATCCACTCTTGGTAAATAAAATAAGGACAATATTAATTTTTTTCATAACTCAATCAGAATCCACACATAATGGAGGTTCCAATCAGAAAATATAACGTTCAAAGTTCATTAAAAATTATATACGTAATTATATTATGATTCCTTTAATCATCTATTAACACCACCACTCATAAATGGGATCAAGCATTCATTGTGCCAAAATCTTATCTACAACAACTCAAGATCTCCACTTTACAAGGAGGGTTTCTAAATTGATTGAAAACAAAATACAACACGTATTATGACCACTTGAAAATATATCATTTAAGCACAAGAAAGAAATGAATCTAACCTTATTTCATTACCAAGAGCTTCACCCTTTCACCCAAGGAAAATGAAACTTAGTTACTCATAGACAAGAAGAAATGAAGAGAGAAGAAGAAGAAGAAGAACATAACTTCAATTTAAAACAAAAGAAAATTACAACAAGATAAACAAACAACACAATAGTATGATCTTGGCCTCTAAGACCAAGACTCCTTAAATGATCAGCCAAGGCATACTTTTATAGAGGATTAGGGATACAAAATGACAAGGGGGCTGAGTCATGAGTGAATGAATGAGTAGAAAATGAGTGAAAAATGCCAAATAACTTTTGATGAGTGGAAAATTATGGAGATTCTTTGTCTCTGAAATCATTCAGCTCTAAAGTCATTGAATGCATCATAATCTGACCAAGTAGCCTTCATAAAAGTTGTAGGCCTGGATCTTAGCTTTCAAATGCCACTAGAATCACCTCAAAAGGCCACCTACAGCCTGAGATATGGTCCAATTACTGTATAGTATTTAGGCCCAGTTACAGCTCCTCTATTCTGACTTCCAATCCCAATATGACCCATTAGACCTCAGAATCTCAGAAAGTGTTCTTCATGAAAGTTGTATATTTGGGTCTTAACTATCAATCACCAAACTTTCAGCCCATTTAACATCATTTATCCTGAGCTATGACATGAATAGTACACATAGGTCAAGCTGTTAGGATCAACACTCTAGTTCTTACTTCAACTCCAATTTGATTTATCCAATCGTGTGATTAGGCCTTTGAGGTCTTCATGAAAGTTGTAGGGAATTGTCTTAACTTTCCTACAAGACCAGAATCACATTAACCAAATATTTGAAACTCAAATTATAGTTAGTTTACTGAACACTGTCAAAGAGATAAATTGAGGCTAATTTATGCAATAATTCCTTCAATGATCCAATTAGGCTCAATATCATAGAATGTGACAAAACTAACATAATTAAGCCTAATTGAACCTTAAGAAACCCAATGAGAAGATTATAAAATGTGTAAAATATATTGTTATCAGTAATCTAACTGAATGAAGATTAATTTCGATTGGTAAGACAGCATCATGACTATAAACTAAATGATATGTCGTTGTACCAATAGCTTCCTTAGGAAAATTTCAATAAGCCCATAAAACTTGGCTCAAAGTCTCATGCTAACTTCTTGGCTTTCAACCAACATGTTCTTAATTAAACCAATTAAGATCTTATTGGTTGATTCGACCTGCCTATTTGCTTGCGCATAATAAGGAGTCGAAGTGAGTAATTTGATATTCCTTATTTTAACAAACTCAGTAATATAACAACCAGGAAACACAGTACCTTAGTTAGTAGTTAGAGTTTAAGGAATACCAAATCTATAAATAATATTTTCTTTAATAAAATGAATAATATCCTGTTAGGTAACATCTTTCAGAGGAATTGCCTCGACCTACTTAGTAAAATAATCAATGACAACTAAAATATACTTGTGTCCTTTAGAAGATGGTGGATGAATCTGGCCTATCAGATCGAGAGCCCATCCTCGAAACGACCAAGGTTTTATAATCGAATGTAAATCACTTGCAGAAACATGTTAAATGTTTCCATGCTTTTGATATTCCTCACATGACTTAGCGTATAAATGACAATCTTTTACCATTGTAGGCCAATAGACTCTCTTCCTACGTAATACCCATTTCATCTTTTCACCAGCTTAATGAGCACCACAAATACCTTCGAATGTAAATCACTTGCAGAAACATGCTGAATGTTTCCATGCTTTTGATATTCCTCATATGACTTAGCGTATAAATGACAATCTTTTACCATTGTAGGCCAATAGACTCTCTTCCTGCGTAATACCCATTTCATCTTTTCACCAGCTTGATGAGCACCACAAATACCTTCGTGTACTTCTGCTAAAGCTGTATATGCTTCTTTTTCACTCAAATATGTCAATAAATTTTCATCTACTGACTTTTTACAAAGTGAATCTCCCATTATTCATAATGTAGAGCTTTATATTTTAGTTTCCTTTCGACTAATATATTTGGGTTCTGTAAATAATCAACAATTAGTTTTCTCCAATCAGAGTCACCTATGTCCTCGAGTAAACATACTTCTAAATCCTCAAATGGATATAATTTTTCTCTAATCTCGATTAATTTAACCAAAGTTACACTCGAAATCTTATAGCCTGAAGCTATTTGGGCAAGCACGTTGGCTTGATAGTTTTCTTCCCTCGAAATATGTTGCAATATAAATTCATCAAATTCACACAACGACCTTGCTGTAAAAGCAAAGTATTCAAATAAATTATGATTAATACATTTATATTCTTGAGTCAATTACTTAATAACTAATTGGGAGTCACCCAGAACTTTAATATTTCTAGCTTTGAGTGAAATTAAAGTTTGTAAACTAAATATTAAAGTTTCATACTCAGCTTCATTATTTGAACATTCATGTTTTAATTCGAATAAAAATTTAGTTGGAGTCCCAATTGGTGATATAATTAGAACTCTAAGACCTACACCTCGAGTGTGTTTTGATCTATTGAAATATCACTTCCATGGTTTCAAACCAATGTAATCGATATCTTTTTCTTCGATGTCAACACAAGGGTGGTCAATCAAAAGTTTGCCAACACTTGGCCTTTCACGGCCTTTTGTGGTACATACTTTAAAGAAAATTTCGTTAAAACAAGAGCCCACTTTCCTACTCTACCATGCAAGATAGGTTTGGATAACATATACTTTATTATATCAATTTTTGAAACAACAAGTACATCATGTGACTTTACATGATACTTTAACTTAGTGCAAGAGAAGAACAAGGCTAAGCATAATTTCTCGATTGCACTATATTTTGTTTCAACATCTATCAAAACTCTATTAAGATAATAAATGGCTCTTTCGATTCCATTCTCATCTTGTTATGCTAACATACACCCAATTGTTTCATTCGATGTTGAAATATACAACTTCAAGGGGCGTCTAGGCACTAAAGGCATCATTACGGGAGGATTAGCCAAACAATGCTTAATTTGATCGAATGCCACTTGATGTTCTTATTCCCATCGAAACTCTTCTTTAGCTTTGAGTTTCAAGAGTGAAGAGAAAACTTTGGTTTTTTTTTCCAGATAAGTTCGAAATGAACCTTCTTAGGAAATTAATCTTTCCTAGCAGAGACTGGAGCTGCTTCTTATTCGAAGGAGGTGATATTTCCATAATAGCTTTTGCTTTATTCTGATCTACCTCTACTCCTTTCTTCTGAACTAGGAACCCCAAGAAATTTCTTGCAAAAACACCAAAAGCATATTTAATAGGATTCATTTTTAATCCATGTTTTCTCATCCTTTCGAATGATTGTTTCAAAATCGAGAGATGTTCCTGCTCTGGTTTCGATTTTATCACCACATCATCATTGTAAACTTCCATGAATTTACCAATAATGTAACGCCCCTTTTTGGGAGAAAACGTCACATTGTCATTTACAATGCGAAAAATAAAAGTGTAAGTTAAAACTCGGTTATTTATATTATTACGATTAAACTTTACTGATTATAATTGCATAAATAAAATGGTGGCTATTTTTTTGTTTTAATTAATAAAATGTAGTGACGAAACATAAATGGCAATAAAGAGCAAGACAGAAGTAAAGCATCATTTGATCAACATGCATATTTGTATATATAATTATATCAAATCTGTATAATTACAACGCCCGATATACAAAAAGCAAAATTATACCTGCCCAAAGGATCATACATATACAGCCCACCAAAATAATAAAACATCAGGCCCCAAAACAAACACTGATAGCCATCAGTAGCTATCAACAGTATTAGTCCCTAAGAGGAGAAGGAACCGTGTCAGGATCTTCCTCGGGATCTTCCTCGGGGTCTTCCTCGTAGGAGGAAACCGACATGGGAGCCACCGAATTCTGGGCTGGGGCTCAAGCAGTGGAGAGGAATGAATCCTCTCATGGGGTATAATAACGGTCACCCCACATTTCTCTAATGGGCAAGTAAAACTCTAAATGTAGATGAATGCAGCAGGTGAAAATAGGCGGATCATGATGCCCCAAGCTAACGACACAGACATATCTCCCCAGTAGACATAGTGATCCAAGTTAAAGTTGACGTGCCAGCAATCCGGGCCACCAAGAAATGACAGGCGAACGTATCCCAAAAATCCCTGTGGACGGGCAGTCATGATCAAATGCAAGTACTAGTTGTAGTCCAGCCAGAAACCCAGAAACTCATAAACTTCACCCTCTTCACTGACGTCTTCGGTGAAACATATATATACACAGGCAGAAATAATAGAAACATAGGAAAGAGGTAAGACATCCTACCATCATTACCAATTATGGCAGCTAAGAAACAAAACGACGTAGAACGCCCGCATAGCATGATCAAAATAATAGGCAGTAATCAAGAGGCAAATATTAAATAACTTAACAATTCCAAGCAATAATATATCAGTAAGGTGACAGTTCCAATTAACATAAAATACAAATGCCAGATAATATATGGACTCATTATGCACATGCATACGACATCAAAATCCTACTCCATGGAGCTAGACACCAACAATAGGAGAGAAAGATCAGGAGACATGTCTGCAACTCAGCTGCCGCGGCTAAAGTGCTATAACTCATCAATTTATCCACGTGCACATCAAGGCATTGTACAGACATTCTACACTAGATCACGATATAGGACAATGTCTCGGTCTGGATCATCGGTGTGTTTGCATCGGTCTGCCCCACGGACAGAAGAGCTACCAACTATCCATTGCGAGGTACCCGCACCCCGACGCCCCCAAGGTCAACAGTGTGACCTACACTAGTCTACTCGCACCCGCACTAAGGTGTATTCAATCTCCTAGGCAACATGACCTTAACAACAGTCCATTGGACTTTCACAATGCATGATGACTCAATGCATATAGCATATATATTCAACAATAATATACTTTCCATATCATGTCGCAATTCGACTAAGATAAGCATCATCATATTCTTGGTCAACTCATGGACCTACAATAAATGTCATTAAGTCCTTAATTAATACATTACGTTTTTAGGATGTATTATGAAATTATTTAACATTCTTACTTACACTCATGGTCTTACCTTAACCAAAAATTATTCTAAGTCTTTAAATAAAATTTCATTCTTGATTCTTTCCATTTTATGAAACCTTAATTGATTCCTAATTAATCATTTAATTAAGTTTCACTTCAATTTAATTTTTCTTATGAAATTTTTTTCATTATTAGGTTCCTTACTTTAAACTTAGTCATATTCACTTAGAGAATTATTTCCAAGGTTTTGTCAAGCCTTATACTTCTTTATTAATTCCTTAGGTCCAAAGATGTTCATTAGGTCATCCAATTGATTCCTTCCCATCACATTATTAACTACTTAATCTGTTAATTAATTAAATGTCAATGTTACATAAAGTTACATAATTTGGTCCCATTTAGCCCTAGAGGTTGTAGGCCTCTCTATAGTTAGGGGTTCCAATTTTTTTCCTTTTTATTATTTGTTATCCTCTTGATCAATCATGTCTTCATCTTGTTACAAATTTTCACCAAGACCACCCACTTTTTAGGGTTCAAGGCTGTGGGCCTCATGGAAGAGGGCAAGAGCCATTTTGCTTCCATTCAAGTTTCTAATCCATCCAAGCACATCAATATACATATTCAATTTATCCAATAACTCAAACATATTTAGGACAACACATAATCATAAAAGTCATACAACAAAGAATAACCCTAAATAGGGTTCTCAAAACCAATCACAAAACAAGGTTTCTTACTACTAATAGAGGTTGAGGGGGATAATCTTCCTCTTATCTAGAGAGGAAAACAAACAATGGAACTCCCTTGAAGCTCCTTAAATTTTCGGATTCACACCAACCCAAACCCTAGAAATTTCAATCTCATCAAACCACTACCAATGCTTGAAAAAATAAGAAATAAATGGTCACAAGGAAGACCACAAAAACGAAAATGGAAGAAGAGTTAGGAGAAAACAAGAATCTCACCCAAAAATTCCAAGCTTGAAGCTTGAAGAAGGAGATGGTGAAGATGAAGCCTTTTCAAGAAACTTTCAACTAGAAGTGTGTTTAGATGAAGGAGGAGATTAAGAAGATGTGTTTAGTTGAAAATTTTGTGATGGTGGAGGCAAGGAAGAGGGGCTGGCCGTGAGGTGTAGCTAGAGAGAAGGAGGAGAACTTGAGAAGAAGATGAAGGCAGAGAAAGAAGTGAATAGAAAAAGTGAAATATGCTTTTCGGGTTTTTGAAATTAAAATGATATAATTAATTAAGTGAAGCACATTTTTGGCTCCAAAATTGGAGGGCTGCTACCGGGAGGAGAGAGGGATGAGTAGCTTCCTTGAGAAGTATGAGAGCTTTTTCAATAAAGGAGATGTGATTAGACACAAAGTAGATTACATTAGGATAAGATAATGTGATTTAATAATTAAAATAATAGGATAATTTAGGATTTTACTACAAGCTATTACCCAATAGATAATTGTTACAGTGCACAAAGTTAGTATTAATTATCCAACGAATAATAGAGCGTATCGCAAAATTTAAATTAACAGTGCGTACAAAGATTTTATTTGTCAGATAAAACCTCAAAAAATGCAAACCTCGTAAATTATGCCCGACCTCGGGTTTAGTAAGATCTCCCATCGACACTTCCACAGTTCAAGGTTTACCAGCCTCAGGGAAAACATTTCGTTTTCCTGACTCCGCTCAGCGCGTACGCAAAATGAGAAATATATTAAAATATTCACCATTTCTAGAAAAATTCACAAAAATTTTCAAAAATCACAAATATTAGAAAAAGACTATTCATGATGAAACAAACAACTTCCGGGGTGTTTCACTAAATCTGCTCAGTGTGTACGTAAAACGAGAAATATATTAAAATATTCAACGTTCCTAAAAAATTTCAAAAAATTCCTATAAATCACAAATATTAGAAAATGACTATTCATCATAAGATAAACAATTTCAGAGTGTTACACTGACTCTGCTCAGTGTGCACGCAAAAATAAAAAATATATTAAAATATTCGACGTTTCCAAAAAATTCTAGAAAAATTTTCAAAAATCATAAATATTATAAAATAATTGTTTATGATAAAACAAATAATTTTCGAGGTGTTACAAATAACATCGTGAAAAATAGTATTCATAGTTCTTTGATATGTGGCCCCAGCATTTTTTTAATCAAAACGGCATGACCACCCATTTAAAGGTGCCAATTGCTCCTGGACATCGCAAAGCTGTTTTCAACACATCCTCTTTTGCAATGTAAATTTGATTATACTCAGAATAACCATCCATAAAACTTAAAATTTCATGACCTGAGGCTGAATTGATCAACATGTCAACAATAGGCATAGGATATTCATCTTTAGGGGTAGCAGAATTTAAATCTCGAAAATCAATGCATATTCTTAACTTACCATTCTTTTTCATAACAGGAACAACATTAGAAATCCAGTTAACATACCTGGCAGTTCAAATGAACTTAGCCTTTAGTAACCTTTCGATTTCCTCCTTAATCTTTAAGACCATTTCAGGGGCAAATCTCCTTGGAGCTTGTTTGATTGGTATTTGTCTTGCTCGAATTGGTAGTCTGTGTTCCACTAAATCTCGACTGAGCCCAGGCATTTCCTCATAATCCCATGAAAAATAGTCTTTATATTCTTCGAGCAAGTGAATCAACTCGTACTAGAAATTAGAATTTATTAAACTACTTATGAAAGTAGACTTTCTTATTACATCATTTCCTAAATTGATTTCCTCTAAAGGATCTTGTACCTCTATTCTTTTAATCTCAGATAGAGGGGTCTGTTCGAATCCTAAAGAGGAATAATCATAAATACAATCCAAGTTGGCACCTTCAATGGTACCAAATTTCTCAGCCATATAAGCTGAGATTTGAGTCAGCTGACTCAAAATTACACTTTCTATGTAATTTTTAGCCATATAGGCTGCAATTCGAGTCATATGGCTCTCAAGTTCCATTATTACAACTTCAGACCGAATATACTCAGCCTGAAATATTAAATAGGCATTTGTATGCCCTAGAATCATTACAATTTTGAAGCTGAAAAGAATCATCTTTTGGAATAATAGAAAAACATGTTGGGGTAAGGGCCACTATTTCAACTCCCTTCCTGTCAAGAGCTGCTTAATCCCAAATACAGAATAGTCTAACACCAGGCATATATATTTGTAGATCTGCATGGTTCTGACTGACATGACATAGGGTGTCATCAGCTTCAATCATCTCTAGTTCCCCAACCTGATTCCACAGGAACATTTTCTAATGAACGGTCGAAGGGACAGCACCAACAACATGAATCCACTCCCTACCCAACAGCAGATTGTAACTAGCCTTCGAAGGAACCAGTATGAACAAGGTTGACCTTGTTACTGAAGCCACCTTGACATCGAGAACAATAGCCCCTTCTGATGTGGAGGATCTGCCATTAAAATCTGTTACCACCATGGCCATAATTCAGCCTCTGTTTTGCCAAATTTTCTCAATAAATTCTTTGGCTAAAGATTAATGGCAGCTCCCTCATCGATTAGCACCTTGCCCACTAATTTACCATTTACTGTTGCCTTGATAAAAAGTAGGCGAAGATGACTCTTCATTTTGAGGGAGGGAGTATTGAAGACTGCCAAATTCTCCATTACTTCGACTATATCTTCTTCGACCATATACCAACTGGTCTCTTCCACATCATCTTCAAAATCCTCCTCCTGATCCACTTCCTGGTTACCTAAAATGGAAAAGTTATAAGGAAGAAGAGATACAATATTGACACCAAAAATGGTGTCTAGATCATCCTTGAACCCAGATTTGAATGAATCTATAATAACGTCCTCGTCCATTGGACTTAGAGGTTTTTATTTTTCTATTTTCAGGGGTATTCCTTGGACCACCTGGGCAAATAACCTTTGTTGTTGTTGCAACTTGGCCAATGCTTGTTGTTGTAACTGTTGTTGTCGCAACCTCTGCGCCTTGCGCCACTGAGATTTTGATAAATATGGGGTTAAACCCTGGTTCGGGTTTGAACTTTCTCCTCAAAACCAAGTGTTTGGTTTTCCATTGAAAGGACTTATCCCATATTCGAATTTTGACCATAATGGCCTGTTCTGAATCTTGTGAGGTTGTGGACTGTTTCTAACCCATTGATTAAGGGTCATATTTGCATGGGGGAACCCTCATCTTTGCTTTCCTGGGATTCTCTGATCCCTGCATTACCATAGCATTGTGGTTTGTTGGCTGATTATTGATATTGATGGAGGCTCTTGCAGTGGTTTTTTCCTTCTACTTCTGCTTCAAGGCTGCCTGGTAAGACTTGGCAGCCAACCTGTCGAAGACAGCACTGCATCTGGGGCACAAAGAGACTTCTTTCTCCCTCTCCTTCTTCCTCAGAAGGAATTCGACTAAAGTTTCCCTAGCCTTGGGGAAAACTTCCTCCTCTGTAGCCTCGAACACATCAAGGCTATGGTCATTGAAGTCAGGAGAGGATTCTCCTACCTCGACCATATTGACTTCTGTGAAGCCAATTGGCTCGATATAGCTAGAATTTACTTGGAATTGATCAGCATCTACCTTCATGCTCTTCTTATTCTCGAACTTTAATCTTCCTTCCATGATGTTTTTTTAGATTAGATCCCTAAAACGTATGCAGTTGTTAGTCGAATGATCATATCTATTATGATATTTGTAATATTTTCGACCATTTATTTCTTCCAACGAAAGGATTTTATGTCCATCAAGAAGTTTGATTTGTTTATCTTTTAATAAGACATCAAAAATTAAATCAGCTTTGGAAATATCGAAAGTATAAGTTGGCCTAGTAGAGGACTTCATATTGTCCTTAGTTCGATTAGGCATTAAAGATGAACAAGTATAATGAGGACTATACTTTAACTCTACTATGTTAATCTCATTTTCTTCATCATCTTCACCTTCATCGATTTCGACATATGCTACTTTATTGTCCTTCAATTACTTAAAGTACTTATCCTTGCTATCAAGAGTTTCGACATAAGCAATTTTTTGTTTTCTTAAGTTTCTCCTAAATTTTTCCTTTTTGAGTTTCAATTGCTCAATTTATCTTACTTTATCAGCAAGTTGAGACATGTCAAGGATTTGCTAGTTTACTAGTTTCTTTCGAATGGAATAGCTTAACCCACCAGTAGCTATTTTAACTACGTCAGACTCGGGAATAACAGTGAAGCACCTAGCCTTCATTTGCCTGAACTTGGCCAAGTAATCATCTATTGACTCATCATGTCCTCTTCTAATGTTAAACAAATCTACGAGACTTACTTTTGTCTCTCTTCTAAAGAACTAATCATGGAAATTCCTTTCCAACTGGTTCCAATAGTGAATCGAATTTGGTGGAAGAGTTGTAAACCAAGTAAAGACATTTTTAATTAGAGAGCTAGGGAAGTATTTCATCTTCAAATACTTATTTGTGGCTACATCACCTGTTTCGATTGTATATCGAGCAATGTGTTCTATTGTGGATTTTCCACTTTCCACAGTAAATTTACTAGAAATCTTAATTGTTTTCCATCCTCTGGGCAATTCTGCTTGTTGGATAAATTCAAGGAAAGCTGACACAAAGTAGGGTCTATTTATATAGCTCACATTAAATCCATATCTATTAAGCACTTGTTTAACTACTTGATTAATATTTTGTTGCCCCTAAGATTATTAAGCCTAATGCTTTCTAGGAGGTTGTCAGCATCTTGATTTCGATTAACAATTCGAAATCCCATATTTGGGCCATGTGGAATTTCCCTTGGTTGGATATCCTCAACTGTATTGTTAACATTGGGAATATTTACTAACTGGGCATTCTCTTGAAAAACAGGTTGATCATTCACCATTTGATTACCTACAGAGTCTTCTAGGTTGCCAAAAACATCTGTAATCCTACTCATTTGTCTAGCCAATGTGGTACAGGTACTATTGGTTGACTCTATGAGTGGAGTTATTACAGTAGTCATCTGTTGAGCCAGCATATAGATCATCTCATGATTACTTTCATCAATTTGTTGCCTAATATTATTTAAGGTCGTATTCGTATTCCCTGAAGGAATCGAAGGCATGTCTCTAGGCACGTTAGGGAATACTGGTATTACCATATTTTGTCTATCAGTTCAATTGGTACTTATTCTTGCAACTTGGTTACCACTATTTACCATTTGGTTTCTTGGTGAAACGTTAGGTATAGGGCTTGTATATGTGGCTTGGGCAGTACCTATGTTGTGAGTGACATATTGGGGGGTGAAGCCAAGAGGCAACCTATATAAGGGTGCAGTTCTATCTACCCCAAGAGTTCTAGTTTCTGAACTCGAAACAGGGGCCCCTGTGACTTCACTTATCACGGGCTCCAAGGCTTGTGGTAAATTTGGAGAAACTATAGTGTTTCTACTGCCATTGGCTCCATTATTCCCTGTTTGAGGGTTTTGAGTACTCAAAGATGTGTTTTCAGACATATTTAGCAGTATTCTACCACTTCTCAAGCGCATAAGCTTCACAAAATCCCTTAGGAATCTTAACTTAATTGACCTATCCCACTGGGCGTGCCAATTTGTTTACCAAAATATTTTGAAAATAACTAATTAGATTATGGTAAAACCTTTGTCCAATGGACAAAGTTTGATTCTCGGTCTCAATTCGGTGAAGGGAATCACTTCCTCTTGGGATTCTAGTCTAGGTTAGTATCTTAAAGGAATGCAAATGATTATTTTGAATTTCAAATGATTATGCAAATCCAAAATTGAATGTTTAAGCATGTTTTCAACTTAATGAAAAATAAGTTTAACAATAAAGATGCTTTGTTTTTCGAGAAATAAGAAGATGCAGATACAAATGAAATAAGTGTAAATGACAAAAATTAAAGAGCAATCGAAATAAATGTGACAAGTAATGTAAAATGCTTAAAATAAAGAGCATAAAGTAAAGTAGTTTAAAGTAAATGCAAAGAAAAGTAAATGTGCGAGTATGTAAAATGCAGTAGAATAAATTTATAGTAAAGTAAATAAAACAATTAAAAGAAATCAAATGATCTCAAAAGAACACTTGATAAGGAGTAGAAAAGAGTTTTGCAATAAAGTAAAGAAAGCAATTAAAAAAAATCAAATGATCTCAAAAGAACACTTGATCATGAGTAGAAAAAAGTTTTGCAGTAAAGTAAAGTGATTAAAATTAAATGAACTGAAGATAAACTTGCATTGAATTGATAAATTGTACAGAAATGAAAGTGGATGGAAATATACTATATTAGACTTGCGTGCTGTTTGCTCGAAATGTCAATGGATGTGAGAGCGTGAGTTTACAAGTGTTTGTGAGTAATGAATTTCCAACCCCTAAATGTTTCCATCCTCTTGGTATTTATAGACTCCCTAAATAACTATCATTTTTACAAGATCTTGACATGTGTCTAAAATAAAGATAACTACTAAATGATTGGTAATATTTGTTTAATAACCACCAAATCCTTGTCAGCAATCCTCGTACTACAAGTAACTGCTTAGTCTTAACCATCAATCATTATGTTATCTTGACCTCACATCTGTAACCGTTGTTAACTTTTAATTTAAATTCAAAAAAAATCTCTCTTTTTGAATTCAAACTTAAATCTTCAACCACTTTCTAGTTTTTTGTTAAGTTGAGATCTTCTATTCTTCTTCAAAAACTTGTTAAGTGTAGCTACTTTTCAAATCTCGATTTCGATATTGAATCGAAATCTCCACCTATTATGAAGTCAAAACGATCTCAAACTGCTATTTGAATCAAAATCAATACTACAATTTCAACCAATTGATATTTTAATCGAAATCAATATTTACAACTTCGATTCTTATTCAAAAACAAGTCCATTTGTTCACGCTATTTTTATACTAAACCAGCGAAATAGCAATATATCGAAAAATATTTATTTTATACCAACAATTACATTTTACACATTGTTAAATTGATATTTTGATTGCAAACCATTAAGTACTCGAGAATCTTATGAGAGGAGATTTCATTTCTAGATTGATAACATGAAACAATATTTGTCATAGTTTCTTATTGACGAAAATTTCATGTAAACACCATCATATATTTTTGTTTACAATGAATTTCCGGTCAAATCACACCCACCTTTTATTTTTAAATTTTAAAGGGATAAAATTGATGTGAAAATTAAATCTTCCTATTTCTTTTTATTTTCATCTCACCTTCTTGTTCTTCACGTCTCGTTATTTTATACACAGCAAATGCTCAGGCCTTAGAGATTTAATTAATGGTATGTCGTTAAGTGCTCATCATTGCATTATTTGGTGATGGTGAAATATAATCACAGATTTAGTCTTACACCCTTTGTTTACAAAAATCTGATCGTGGTTGCCCAACTCAACCACAAACCTTACTCTCTATGACATTACCATCATTATTCAACATCTTAATGATATAGAATAAAAGTTTCCTTCTTTTCCTAGGTCATGCTTATATTTGTCCACATTATTTAAGTTTTCATGATTCTTTTAGCTAAGCATGCTCTGTGATCATTCTCCAGATATAATTTTTAACTTGGACAAAGGATTACCATTCACCAAGCCAGAAATGCATCAAAAGTATATAATAATGAACTTACCGTTTGGATACTCATCTTATGCAGGGTAACAGGTGGAATTCGCAGTAGAAAATACAGCCCACTAATGAAACAGAGCATAACGTATAGAAAATGCACAACACTCTCCTTAATTAGGTATATAGTTTGACAAGTACCCTTTTTTTCCACCAAAGCAAGTTAATAAATACACGCAAAGAGTATAAAATATGTGCAAGTTATTCTGCAAAACGTGCTAAGCTGTTACAACTTCTTAATGTATTTGACTATCACAAGATTTGGATGAGGTTGAAACCGTTGAATAGATTTAACTTGAAAAGTAGTTTTCCCGAGTCCTGACAAAAACCAAAAACTACCGAATACAATGTACCAAATATAAAATACCAAAATGTACATATTATTACATAACCATGTGTACTGAATCTATTGTCTGTCTTTGTCTGAATGATACATACATTCATTTTCATCCAATTTTTAGTCTCTGTGGATGATATTGAGACAACATGAATGAAATTAATAACATAATATACGTAGCAGTAGGAACTAGGAAGCTAATTAACCACAAAAAAAATTAATAACACCAAAATGAAAAAAATATCCAGACGAGGAATCTGGATTATGAACGTTCCAATGACCCAATTCTTCTACTAATATGATGCACACCAGGATTGAACCCCAAGCAGCCTAACAACCCCTGCTTATAAGGCAGCATGGTCTTCTTCTTCAACTCCTCAGAAGCAGCCCGGTTCACGGTGTAATGCAATTCATGAGCCGAAGCCGGTCCCCTCAGTCTCGACACTGAACCGGAACTCTTCGTGGACCGGAAACTGGAGTTCCTAACATCCTCGTGTGCTGTCGTACTGGACAGGACCGCGTACTTCCTCAAAGGGTCCTTGTCTGTGGCTCTTCCCTCCGATGCACTCCGGAACAGTAGAAAATCCTTGAGCCTCCATTTTCGATACCCTTTTGTGAACGAAATCGATGACAAGAACGAAGCATACGACGAAGTAGTAGTAGTAGTAGTTGCAGAGGTAGAGGTTTTTTGATTGTTGCTTGGTAACAAAGAAACACCTTTATTATTAACCGTTTGTGAAACATCCTCGGAGTCACACGCACTAACACTACTGTGTCTGTCACTGTCAGAAACCCTCGAAGGTGACAAAGATCTTCTACTTCCTTTACGACCAGAAGTTGATGAAGCCCTTTCTCTCCCTTGCTTATGTTGTTGTTGCGGTGCTTCTTCTTCTACCCTTTTACGTGTTCCTTCCATTGAATCTTTCTTGTTAAATACCACTTGAACAATTTTCTTTGCCTGTGAGGTTCTGGACCTTGTAGATGATGCATTGTTTGCAGGTGAAGTGAGCTTCAGAGGCCGAATCTTTCCACCATGGAAGAGTTCGTCAGCGGAGACGGAAGAACTTTCGAGGTGGCCACTGAAGTTGAACTCGAAATCTTCGTTGTGATCATTGTTGTTGGAAGGTTCAGGAGCAGAGAAAGAAGCAGAGGAGTGCCTGGCCTGCAAGTCGTTGTTGATTTGGTGGTGGAAGATAGAGAAAACAGTACGGGTGGGGCTAGTGGGGGCGCTGAAGAAGAAGTTGCCAAAGCGTTGAGGGCTTGAAGGTGCTGTGATGTAAGGGGAGGAGCAGTTGCTGTCGAAGTTGAAGTCCATGGAAGGAGGAGGCACTTCCACTACCACTTCCATCTCCATGTTTTGTTGTATCAATCAGTGTTTTTGTGTTTGATACCAGTTACCAATTCCAATTGTACTTTGGGGAAATGGGTGTGAGTTGCAGTGTGAGGTTATAATATATAGAGGAAGAAAGTGAGACAGAGACAAAGACAGAGTGTGAAAAGGGACATGGCAAAACCAAAAGGAAGGAGAGAGGAAAGAGGATAGAGTTGGGATAAGATTTGAGTTTTGACTATAGTGAAAGATTTTGGTCATGGGAAGTCGCCTTTGCAACCTTTGCAATACTATACCCATCTGTTTTACTGACATTATTTATTGATTTTCATCCACTAAAGTATCTGCTGATTGATGCGCCATTGCTTCGAGATAATTTTGTATGCATGTTACTTATTAAGTTAGATTTGTATATAAGAGATAAAAATTAAAAAAATAATAAGTTTTATTAAATTTATTTTATAAAAAATTAAATCTATCGTGATAAATTTATATGCATATAAAAATATTTTTATTGCTTCTCTTGTTTTCTTTTTAAGGTCTTAATTCTATGGATTAATTTTGATCCACGTAAATTTTTTTTTAACACTGGCATCTAATTATATAATTGTTAAATCATAAAAAAATAGCTTGACTATCATAACAAACAGAAAATTGTTGTGCGCTTGCGCACCATCACTGAATTATTTCACACAAAATGCTAGAGATGCATTCTCGTGGCTAAAGCAGGTCCCTTATATCAAGTAGCTGCAGGGAATTTTCACCAATTAGAAACCTCAAGTGTTAGCACGCTTAAGTGTTTTGTAGCATATTGCTAACAACTATTTAGAACGTGCTTGTTTGAGATTATGACGTTCAACGCAATTTGTATGATTGTAATTGAAAGAGGCACATATCTAAAGAGTGTTGAATGAAAGTAAATAATTTATTTTCTCTCAAAGTCGGATTGCGTTTTGATAATGTGCCATCATATCACTAAATGATAGTATACAAAACTTATAGTACATCAAATTTAAACTATTTTATATTTGGAGTAGAGGGGAAGGCTGAATTGAATTCTCAATAATTTTTTTCTATTCTTATGAATTTAAAAAGAATAAAACTTCACTTTAACCTTTGGCTTCCCTTGTCTTTAATTCTATTTAATTTTTTTATGTGTTTATTAACTTAATTAAATGAAATTGAAAATAAAAAATTGAAGAAGATGAAATGAAGTTAAAGACAAGGGTTAAAAATAAAGGGTGAAGCCAAGTTTTATCCATTTAGAAATGGTGCATACATTTATGGAATTACTTCAGCAATTGGCTAGGTTTAAATTGTTTTGGTAAAGAGAAAATAGTATTCCAGAAGGGAGCAAGTAGAGCAATTATTATTTTATTAAAAAGGGTATCATCAAATGATGTTAGTTTTGTAAACTATATTATATGACTTTGGTTGGTTTAAATGAAGAAAAAGAGTGAAGTGGACCTAGAAGATGAGAAAAAGTGAAGAGAAGGAAATGTAAAGAGAAGACACTTTTTTTTCCTTGTTTAATTAGGAAAAGAAGGAGAATAAAATTGAAAATGGATAAAATTATTTGTTTATTTCATTAAAATTCAGAATATAAAGCTAAAGGAGAGCATAATTGTAAACGAATTAATGATTCAAATTTGTCTATTTTAGAAATCCATCCAAATCTGTTCATCTTTTGAGGGTTGCTCTGTCATTCTTTTCCCCCTTGGCTTGTTCAGTCAACAAGAGAAGTTTATCTCTTACCTCTCTTTGTTTTTAATCCAAACACATTAAGGATGGTTCGCTCATTCAAATTTTAAGAAAATTATTACCGTTGAAATTAAAGAGAAGAACGCTGACAAAAGAAGAAAATAAAGATGCAAGAGAAAGACAAAGGAAAATGCTTTTGCTTGTCTCTGTTGATATGACAGCAGTTACGTTACCGTTTTGTCTAATCCGGTTTCTTTCTGCATTTGTGGGTTCAATTTTAATAGGAATGAGTGCTGCCTTTTTTAATATTACACATAGCTTACTGAAAGGGCCATTTTAATATTATTTTAAATCCTTAAGAATTAATTTGATATCAAAATTTTTAAAAGACTAAAATAATGTTAAATAAATCTTTGAAATACTAAATTAACAGTTTATTTTCTTAGTTTTATATCTAACACAATTATATAAAACAATGTCAAATAGGTAGATCTCTTTGTTCTTTGTTGACTATTGTCCATATGCATTTATAATTTATGTTCAATATTAGGGGCAATGTCCATTTCATTTAAAAACTTCATTAATACGGAATTTTATAGGAGTATTTTCATCTTAGTCAGTCTTTTTGAGGCCATTGATCTTGAGAATATTTAAATTGTATTTAAATTTGATTTTTTTTTTGTAGTTTTTTAAATTTGATATTTTATAATCGCAAGCAGCCACTAGAAAACAAGAACATAATTCAATGGCCCACTATGCATCATACTGTGGCTGGCTGGTTACACATTCTCTCAAAGTAGATTTATCAACTTGACCAGGTGCACATCCGTGCTTATTCACCAACTCACAGGATTCTAGATTGTGGGAAAAGTTCAAAGATGATGTCTAATTATATCTGTTCTTATAGGCATAAAATTATCACGTATGAGTACTTTCATTGCTGAACCCATTATAACCCATGATTACAGGAATAGGTTCAACCAATAACGAAATTACCTGGACTGTGCAAACTCTAATTAGTAATTATGCTAGTTGGTCTGCTTATATAAAATTGATTTAGCTAGCCACAGCTTAAAAATTAAGTGCTCATCATCATAAATAGGAAAATTACCTTTATTTTTTTTCTAATTAATGTTATTTTTTATCTGAATATTTTAATGTTATTAAACATTTATTAGTTGTTAATTTTTATTATAAATATTTGAAAATCTATTAAGTATAATTAATAATTAATAAATAATATGAATTTACTTTTGATGTATTATCAATATATAACTTTTTTACACTATTATTTAATCTTATGTTGATATTTCATTTAAGGAGTTTGATTATATTAATAACTACAAAAAATGTTAAACTCATTAAATGATGTGATAATACATTATTGACTATCACTAATAATGTAAAGCTTTTATACACTAACCGTCTATCAAAATTAAATTCAAAGAAGTCATTGATACAAAAGAAATAGGGAAAATCAATAAAATTGGTCTGCTTATATAAAATTGATTTAGCTAGCCACAGCTTAAAAATTAAGTGCTCATCATCATAAATAGGAAAATTACCTTTATTTTTTTTCTAATTAATGTTATTTTTTATCTGAATATTTTAATGTTATTAAACATTTATTAGTTGTTAATTTTTATTATAAATATTTGAAAATCTATTAAGTATAATTAATAATTAATAAATAATATGAATTTACTTTTGATGTATTATCAATATATAACTTTTTTACACTATTATTTAATCTTATGTTGATATTTCATTTAAGGAGTTTGATTATATTAATAACTACAAAAAATGTTAAACTCATTAAATGATGTGATAATACATTATTGACTATCACTAATAATGTAAAGCTTTTATACACTAACCATCTATCAAAATTAAATTCAAAGAAGTCATTGATACAAAAGAAATAGGGAAAATCAATAACAAGGACTTTTAAGGAGTAATATTTTATTTAAAGAGATAAACAAAGTTAAAATTATTAAGAAAGACTATTTAAATTGTAATTAGAGAAAAAGACCATTTAATCTCATTTAAAAGATAATAATACGTTTAATGAGTGACTATTAGTTGTCTTTTATTGAATGGTTATTAGTTGTTACTAAATAGTTAACAATTTTAAATTAAGTTCTATACTGAAAAAAATTTATAAATTGTTATTACTTTTTACTAAGTGATAATTTGTTGCTATTGAATAACTAATATTTCAAATGAAGTTCAATAAATAAAATACATGAAATTATAAAGAAATTTGCGAACGATTATTGCCTTTGATTGAGTGGTTATTAGTTGTTAACAGTTTCAAATTAAGTTCTATATTAAAGAAATTTACGAATTGTTACTGTTTCTTATTGAGTGCTCATTTATTGCTACTGAGTAGCTAACGTTTTAAATGAAATTCAATATATAAAATATATGAAATTATGAAGAAATTTGTAAATGGCCATATTACTTTTTATTGAATAGTCATTAGCTATTATTGAGTGATTAACTGTTTCAAATTAAGTTTTATATGAAAGAAGTTTATGAATGACTACTGCTTGTTATTGAGTAGTCATTTATTGTCATGGAGTGTATAACATTTCAAATGAAGTTCAATAAATAAAATACATGAAATTATGAAGAAATTTGTGAATGACTATATTATCTTTTATTGAATGGTCATTAGCTGTTATTGAGTGGTTAACCGTTTCAAATTAAGTTTTATATGAAAAAAGTTTATGAATGACTACTACTTTTTATTGAGTGGTCATTTATTATTATTGAATGACTAACATTTCAAATGAAATTCAATATATAAAATTCATATTATTACGAAGAAATTTGTGAATGATTATTGTCTTTTATTAAGTGATTATTAATTATTACTGAGTGACTAACAATTTTAAATTAAATTTTATATGAAAGAAATTTGTGAATAGTTACTACTTCATATCAAGTGGTCATTTATTGTCTAAATTTTTAAATAAATATTTCATTAAATATAATTTTGATTATTAAGTAAAATTATATAATCTTTCTCTATAATTAAAATTTGAATTATCATTTTTAATAATTTTAATTTTTTTATCTTTTTAAATTAAATATTATTCCTTAACTATCTCCACCGTTAATTTTACCAAAAAAATATAGATATCATAGTAACTCACCATTGACAGTGTCTATACAAATGTATGTGGCATAGTAACACACCATTGACAGTGTCTATACAAATGTATGTGGCTTTGCTCTCCATCTTGTACATTATTTTCATTCAATAATACTACATGTGACGAAAATTAAGTCGTGAATTTTGTATGAATGATTCTAATTGGAGGGTTTATTTCCATGACTGTCTCTTCCACTTTTTTTTGCCATCTGATTTTTATCTTTCTTTCTATCTTTAAAAATAATTTTAAATCTTTCGAATATTCTCTTAATTACTAAATAACAAAAATATTAAATATTTTTATAGTTGTAAGATATTAAATGTATTTATATTTTTATTTAATACTTATTTATTAAATATTAAAAAGATTGTTAAAATGACATTTTAAAAAAATATATAACAAAAATCTTGTATTAATGCCATGTGGATTCATTTGCCGTTTGAGAAAAAAAAAAAGTCTCGTACTACATAACATCACTTATTTTTATTATATTATTTTTACATAATTTTATTTTTGTTAAATAAAAAAATATAATATTTAATACACTCCCTTTACTTTTATCTTTTCAAATTATATATATATACAAAGAGAGAGAGAGGGGGGGGGTGGATGTAACCATTTTGATATGGAAATAACAAATTCCTTATTATTATTGCAGGTTTATGTCCACGCCAAATTTAGCATAGTGGCTGAAGTCCCTTATTTCGGCTCTCAAGCTAGTTTGTCTTATTTCCGTACCATTAATTCAGGCTTGGATTACGAAGAATGCACTCTGGGAAATTTTGAGCAAATGCTTTCAAACTATAAACACATTTCATTAATCCAAAGAAACAAAAGAGAGAGAGAAATTAAATGATTCAAGAACTCTGTAATGAACCAAGAAGTTAAGCTAGACGATACTGAACCTGATTACGAAACTTTAAAAAAAAAAATTTGAAGGAAAATTTATAAGGACAAATCAATACGCTTCACACACAATTTCACCAAAAAAATAAAACGTGTCACACACAAAAAATTTGCAAACTAGACAAGATATCTAAAGTCAGGATTTCTCGTTTACTTTGTAACACTTTTTCGTTGGAGTTGTTAGACCACTTAAACCACAAACAATCTCACATGGCGAACAAGTTCTGGGGTTTAACTTTATCATTTTGTCTTTTGTTTGTCTCTACTGATTGCAAATATTTATAATATTATCAAATTGACATGGAATTCATCCCCTCTCACTGAAAATTAACGGTAAAATTAGTGATGGCAAACCCTGGTTTCTGAATCGCCATAGACAGCAGTCTACGATACGTTTGTTCTCCATTGACCAATATAAAAAATTTTAAAAATTAAATAAATCAAAAGGAGGTCTAATCATAAAAACTAAAATCTTGGCTCAATCACATTGATAACATATTTAGTTTGAAAAAAAATCTTAAATTATTTTGTAAGCTCCAATACTTTTACTAAATTTTTAAATAGGTCTTTATAGTTTAAATATTTTTAATAAGGTCTTTATATTTTCAAAAATTTTCAAATAAATCTCTACTTACTAACAACACTCCGTTAACATTTGCTAAACTATAAGGACCTATTTGTAAACTTAGATAAACTATAAAGATTTATTTGAAAAATAACACAATTAAATAGTTTCATATAATTTATCTGAGTTTTTAAATAACCTACTACATATAGTTTAGCAAAGGTTACCGAACGGCAGTAAGCAGGGTACCTATTTAAAAACTTTTAGAAGTAAAGGGATCTCATTAAAAAAATTTATACCACAAAAACTTATTTGAAAATTTAGTAAAACTATATAGACTTACAAAATAATCTTTTAAAAAGAGTCTAATTACCTAATGGATAGAACTTGACTCTAATCTTAGTTGAAAAGAGTCCTCTCAACCCCTATTTAATTTGTTGACATATGTTCATTACTTACTTAATCTATTATTATGTATTATTTTTAATCTCATTTAATTAAATTAATTGACACATGACAATAAATTAAATAAATAATGAACACGTGATAACAGATTAAATTGAAATTAAAAAATTCTTTTTAATTAGAGTTGAACTAAGTTCTGTCCTTACCTATAATCCATTGGCCCAATTTCTTAAGGCTAATGATATTTGCACATAATTTTTCTTAATATTTTTTTATCGTTTTCTTTTTAGATAATAAAATAAGAAAAAAAAATATGTACTCTTTTTCTACCTTTAATTACCCAAACAAGCAAAGTATAGAAAGTAATGTAATAATTTTGACGTGCAAATATCATTTTCCTTGTTTTACACTCATGCTTTCCACGGGTTAATATATAAATAAAAATAATAAATAATAAATTTATAAATTATATTATTTAAAGAGAAAAAATTTAAATCTCATATGACATATTTTAATTAAAGATGATTTTTTTATTAAATTAAAATGATAGAATTAATTAATTTTTTTAATTTTATTTTTATGTTAACACAATTAATTTTAATATCATCATTATTTTAATTATTCACAACTCAATCAAATAGAATAAAATGAGATAGGACATATATATATATATATATATGAGATTTTTTTTTTATCTTGAGGACATATACATAAAAGTTTAATTTTGTATTGTCATTATAAAATAATTTTACATTTACATCAAATATTGACTCATCATTTCATGAGTTTAATTATGTTAATAATAAAATGAGTTTTATACCACTACAAGAAATTCACTAATTAGCGAGGGAATTGCGAGGGATTAGTGAGAGGAAATTGAGTTCTCGCTAAATTTCAAAAACAAATGCAATGTGAAAATAACTAGTGAATAGCGAGGGAAATTTTTTCCTGCTAACAAAAGTCCATCGCTAAATATATTAGCTAGGGAAAGGTCCCTTGCTGATTTTTAAGGAGGGAATTAGTGAGGGAATTCCCTCACAAATCTCTCGCAAAACCTAGTAAAATTTTAAAATTTTAAAAACTCTAAGTTAGAAATAGAAAGTTAGCACCGCTCACCCACTCCCTTCCCCTCCTTCTGAGCACTCAGCACACATTTCTTTCTCTCTCTCTCTCAACAATGGGAAACCACCTTCCACAGATCAATTTCTCAACAATGACCTCATTGAGCCCTAATTCATTCACCATTGTTCATTTGTGCATGCCTCTATGAAGTTCATTTTGTTCATTCTTATTGGGTATTTCCTTTGCCTTTCTCTACCTCCTCCTCTCAATCGGTGCCCTTGTTGTCTGGATTGTCAGGTAAAATACTCTTCCCTCTTTCTATGATGGGTTCACTTTGTTCAATTCTATATAGCATCTTACAATGTGTTATTAATGTTCTGGGTTGTTGTGTTTTCTTCACTTGTGATCTGGGTTTGGATCTGATTGAGAGAAAAAAAATAAAACTTTGATAATATTTCGCCATTGTTGTTGGGGTTAGGAGTTTGTTGTTGTTGTGAGTTTGCTTTTTCTTCGCTTTCTAGTTAAGCACCCATTTTCTCAAATTGTGGTATAAAATAAAGGTATGCTACTACTACACCTTGTGAACCCAAATGATTATTCTTAGAACGCTTTTTCCTATGATATTATCATTTAGGTTATGCTTCTTTTCTCGCAAAACCATTTTCTCCCAAAACCAAATGGTTTTGCTGAAAAATGTGATTTTGGTGCATATTATTGAGATGGGTTTTCAGAGCCTCCTCTGATTTCTGTCTCTGTTGCCTTGTCTTGGATTGGTTCTGTTTGAGTGAGTTTTTTGGGTGGTTCATGTGAAGTTTGCTTAGCCGTTATGGTTGCAATGGGTTAAGCCTCCACTACAAGCATTTTTGGAGCTTGCTTTGGAATTGGTCAAGGCTCCACTGTATGTCATGGAGTGGTTCACCTCTCAAATCCCTTGCTCACCTACTTTTTTATTTTGTTTTTGTATCTTCTTTCTAGGAAGAAATTTTAGACTTGTGTTTGTTGGTTTGATTGATGATTCCCTTTATCTTGTTGTCAATATCTTGTGGTTTTAGTAGTGAGGATTTCAAGTTCGTTGTTGATATATGTGGTCTTTCTTTTGGTTTGCACAAAAAGAAAATTGAACAATTCACAGTGCATTACATTATTGTTCCTCCAGCACACATAGATTGCTACCGCTGTCTTCCTTTTCAAAAGCATACTGCTCACAACAAGTTTGTTGTTGTCCTCCCCTAATTCCTTCTTATTCATTTTTAGTTTTTTTTTCCTTGTGAATGTGATAATTTTGTTAAATTTTATTGTGATTGTTTGTTGATGAATTTTGTAATGTTTTTACAGGGTTGTAGTATGGTTGTTAAAGTGTGCAAAGTCTAACACCTTTGTCTTATACTCTAAGGTAGTTCGATTTCTCAGTTCTATTTTCATGTCTTTCTCATCTCTATCTTTTTTTTTTAAATCACCACTCACCCATCTTCTCAGGTATTCTTTAATTTATTTTTTAACCTTAAAATTAAAATAAAGACTGCCCATTACTGTACTAGTTCATATGAACTTATGTTGGTTAATTATTTTTTGAACTTGTGAGGTTACTTGTGATAAAGACCAATGGATTTATGAATTTAATTTTAATTTACTTGTGCTAAAGACTAATGAATTTTAATGATGATAATGAAAACAAGCTCCTTTTTGAACTCTCAGCAACCAAAGTCTATGACGATTCCTGGTTTTCTTTTAACACTGTTAAGATGTCTTTTTGTAATCTATATAGATAGCTTCCCATAATATTTCCTTAATTCTGATGTGATTGTTGGAGACTTTCCTTTGCATGTTTCCTCTTGTTCCCCAAATCTCAAATCTTCTATATTCTATTTATGGTAATGGAATCCTTTTTGTACTCTTACGTCTACAATTACTTAAAATTGTAGTAGTCTATATTGTGTTTTCTACCATAGCCTTATTAGATGTCTCATCTCAAGTACTTACATATCTACATGTTGCATGGTTGAAATTAATCCCTTATTTTTTTTTTTACAATTTGAGCGAAGCCTTAGTTTTCTGTTTGAGATTCAATATTAGTGAGCACATGTACTTTTTTAAGATATTGCTCATTGCATTGAATCTTGAATTTTCTAAGTTAGATAGTTTGTGAAGAAACTTTTTCTTCACTCAGTTAATGATTATTCCTCAAAGCTCATATTTTATACTTGATGAAATTTTGTTCTGTTACATTTCCTTTTGCTCTCTGGGTGTATACTTGATCATGGTAGATGTCACCATGTTCGAGTAGTGCACTTGGAGACCAAAGAGAAATGTTGCTGAAATTTCGTCAAGTAGAAGATGTGTGATTTTTATGAATTCTATCAACCAGATATTTGTGTTATTTCGAATGGGATAGGGTCATACTATGTTAAAAGAGAGGTGACGATTTTGAAAATGATTGTATTAATGTGTTAAACCAATTTCAGTAATCATGAGAACCGATCAAAGTTGGATGTTATAAAGAAATGATCCTACTGGCTATGTAAGTGAAGAACTCGAGAAAGGAGTTGATGATTTCATTAAGGTTACTCAAGGAGACTCAATGGTTATTGATGCATTAAGTCGTATCCTTTGTCCATGTGCTAGATGTAAGAACCGTGTTAGGAGGGAGTCATTTGGGGTAAAACAACATTTGTATAAGTATAGATTTGTGGATGGTTATGTAAATTGGACCATTCATGGTGAGGATAGATGTGGGGATAGCGGCTCAACATCCATTGTCCATGATGATGAAGTGGAGACTAGGAATCCATAAGTGGATATGGTTATGGATGTTGCAGGTGATAGATTAAATCAAGAAGCTCAAGATTTAGAAGAGGATCAAAGTTTGTTAACTTCAAAGTTTTATGACTTGTTAAGAGACGCTGGCGAACCTTTATGGGATGGTTATCATAAGCACACAAAATTGTCAGTTGTAACTCAACTTTTGAACTTGAAATCAGAGTTCAACATGAGTGAGAGTTGTTATGATAGAATGATTGTCAAAATTAAGAGCATGCTTCCAAATCCTAAAAGGTTACCCGAAAACTTACAAATCGAAGAGAATGATTTGTGAGTTGGGATTAGGATATGAGAAGATAGATGCATGTCCTAATCAATGCATGTTGTATTACAAAGAATACAATGACAAGAGACTCAACTCAGTTTGCTTAGTATATGGACACCCATGATTCAAACTGAAGGCATGATGTTCATTGAATAAGAAGGATGTGCTACACTCAGCGTTGCGATATTTTCCTATTATTCCTAGACTCCAACATTTGTTTATGTCCAAAAACACTACACAATATATGAGTTAGCATAAGGATAGAGTGCGTTAAGATGAATCAGTCATCATGTATCCAGTTGATGTTGAGGCTTGGAAACAATTTGATGCTACCCATTCAACATTTGCGCTAGAGGCTCGAAATGTTAGCCTTGGCCTTTGTACACACAATTTTAATCCATTCAGTAGTTCAACCACACCATATTCATGTTGGCCTATTTTTTGTCACACCGTGCAGTCTACCCCTAAGTATATGTATAAGAAGAGAATAAATATTCCTCACTTTTGTGACTCCTAGACCAAAGTCACCAGGTAAAAGTTTAGATGTCTATCTTAGACCCCTAATTGACAATCTAAAGATATTGTGGGACAATGGGGTGTACATTTATGATGTCTAGAAGATGCAAAATTTTAATATGAAAGCGGCTTTTATTGTGGACAATAAGTGACTTTCTAGCTTATGGAATGCTGTTTGGGTGGAGCACTCATGGAAAACTCTCTTGTTCGCTTTGTTTGAATCACAGTAAGTCATTTGTATTGAAGCACGGAAGGAAATGTTGCTGGTTTGATCGCCATTGCCAATTTCTACCTTTTGATCATCCATTTCACCATGATCGAAACTCTTTTAAGAAATCAACAATAGAAAAATCTAATCCACCAAAATAGCTGAGTGGGACAGATGTCTTGAATAGAGTGACTTAACTTAAGGAATTCATTTTCGACTTGAATTCAGGTAAATAAAAATAAGATGACTTTGGTCTACACCACAACTAGGTGAAGAATATCATATTCTGGGAATTGCCTTATTGGTCCACTAATTTAATACAACATAATTTAGATGTTATGCATGTCGAGAAGAATATGTTTGACAATATTTTCAACACTGTCATGGACATAAAGGGCAAGATAAAAGACAATGCAAATGCAAGATAAGATTTGAAGATAATATGAAAATGTCCCACCTTCGAGCTAATAGTTGAGAATGACAAGTGTAAAAATCCAAAGGTGACATATGTCTTGGATGCTAATCAAAGGAGGATGGTGTGTGAGTGGACAAAACAATTGAAATTTCTTGATGGGTATGCATCGAATATCATACATTGTATCAATGTAGACGACAGGAAGATATATGAAACGAAAAGTCACGTTTGTCATATTTTTATGCAAAGGTTAATTCATCTGGCATTTCGCGATATCTTGCTAAAATTTATATGGGGACCATTAACAGAATTCAGTTTGTTCTTTAAAGAAGTTTGTGTAACTGAAATACATGCTTCCATCATAGAGAATGTAGAACTTTTCATTATTGAAACAATTTACAAGTTAGAGAAGATTTTTCCTCTAGCATTCTTTGACATGATGGAACATCTATCCGTGCATCTCACCTATGAAGCTAAAGTTGGAGGACTAGTGTGTTATAGGTGGATGTACCCCTTTGAGAGGTGTATATTGTACTTGAGAATGAAGGTTCGAAATAAGGCGAGAGTTGAAGGATCCATTTGTGAAGCATATGTTTTAGAAGAAATTTTCAATTTTGCTTCCATATATTTTGATCCCTACCTACAGACTAGACGCACTCAAGTTCCTCGAAATGACGACAGTGGAGAAGATACAATTGATGAACAGTTGTCTATTTTTAAACATCCATGCCGTCTTGTCAAGAGAGGTCGAAATAGATTCTTGATGGATGTGGAACTTCATATTGCTGAGACATACGTGCTTGTAAATTGTGGAGAAGTAGAACCTTATCTTCAGTAAGTCTGCTCCCTAACTAATGAATTTATAAATTTTTAACTATGGTATGCTAGATACTAATTATTGTACTAACTAAACAATTCGAGGATTCGTTAAGGGAAACATATCCCAATGTCACTGATGATCAAATATTGGAAGCTCGAGATAAGGACTTCGATAGGTGGCTAAAACATCTAGTGAGTCCTTTCATCCATAATCATATCTATCATATTAAATTCAATGTTCTTTATGCTAAGTGTTATAATTATCTCTCGTCTTTGTAATGATACAGGTTAATATAGGTCAAGTTGAGGATCAAATGACACAAGAGATAAGTTATGGTCTATCCAAGTCCGTGACTTCTTACTGTGGCTTGATAGTTAATGGGTATAGATTCCTTACTAAGGAGTACAGACAAAATAAAGCTACCATGAATAGTGATGTATGTGTTAGAGGTAGTATATATAGTGAGAATGACTTCAACTATTATGGCATTGTTGAAGAGATATTGGAATTATCATATATAGGAAATCAGAACAGAGTATTTCTTTTACAATGTCATTAGTTTGACCCGATTAATAGAGTCAATGTTGATGAGAGATATGAGTTAGTTGACATCAAGCATAAATCAAGACTTCACTCAAATGAGTCATTCGTCTTAGTTGAACAAGCACAACACGTGTACCATACAAGATACCCATAAAGCGAGAATAAAGCTAATAGTGAATGATGGGCAAGCAAGGTTAGAGCAAAACTCTTTGTGACTGAGACATTAAATGATAAAGGTGAAGAATTGAATGAGTTAGCTACTACTGATTATTACCAAGACGACGGATCCTTTAGAACACACAATATTGTCATAGATGATGAAACAATTTCCTTGTTTGATGAACATGCCCAAATGGAAGAAGTGAACATAAATGATATACATAATCCAATGGACGTTCTGGTTGATGATGAGTTCATTGATGACAACGAAGATAATGAAATTAATGAATTCTTAGATGAAGATGAGGAACTATATGATTCAGACTCAAGTAGTTACAATTGAATCTTGTTCAATAAATTTTTTTAATGGTATTTACACTGAAATATCATTCTTATATTTTGAGGTTTTTATTGACATATTGTTTCTTAACTCGTCATGTTTCATTATATTTCCTTATGTAGATATTCATCACGGTAACTCGAGGTAGAGGCGTTGGACGAGGTCATGGGAGAGGCTGTAATGTTCCACCCCAGCCTTCTCAATCATGCCATATTTCTCCACCATTATAGCCTTCTCAGCACTCCCCAGGTATACTTGTAGAATAATCTTTTTAATTATTGTTAACTCTTGATTTGTATATATATATATATATATATATATATATATATATATATATATTATTTATCTATAATTATGTTAGGTGCAACTTCAGTTACTGGCCCATTAACCAATGCAGGCCTACCAGCATCTATCCCATTGACTACTAGAGGCGCATCAGCTTCTGTCCCACCCCCTACTGACCCACCCCTTCTATCCCACCCCTTGCTGACCCACCAACTAGCAGCTCGAATTTGGTGCCTTCAAGTGGAGAATCTCATACAGAAATTGATAGGAGGGAAGTTATATATGTGGCGGCTGTTCCTGAACCGTAAGTAATAGTTAATTTCATCTTTTATTACATTTATTTACTTTTAGATTACCAACTTCTTGTACTTACAGGAGGAGGTTTGTCCCACCAAGAGTGACTCGTGATTTATGTACAATGTCATCACAAGGATGCCTATTCTGGCTAATATGTGGAGAGATTATCCTGTTATCATGAAGGACATATTATTTAAGGATTTTATGGTAAGTAATTGTGTTTTTAGAATTATATATTATACGTTCATTGAAAAATAAATATACTTATTTAACATTTTTGTAGGATAAGTATCGGTTCACATCTTATTATGATCGTGGCATGGTGAGAATTGTTTGGGAACGGACATGTATGGACCACTATCCAGACCATTTGAACAGAGCAAGGGATAATGCCTTTGATAAGGCAAAATCAGATAACTTGGATGATGATAAGGGCCATGGGCACAGAGGAATGAAGCCAAAAGTATGGTATGGCCTGGTCAACATTTGGGTTACAGAAAAATGGATGAGGAAGTCTGAAGCAACCCAAAGGAATAGGGCAGCCATGCCTGATGCCTTAAAGCATACAAGAGGGTCGATAAGCTTTAGTCAACATAAGAACAAGACGGTAATATAAAAATCATTTAAAGTTTTGAGTTATGAATTTAAACTTGTTAGAATTTCAAAAAGAATTAAAATTTATCTATTATCTTACTTGACTTATGAATTTACCTTTTCATAGTTTCCTACTTGGCTCTTAGCATGTTGCTTTGTGTGAATTTAAACTAGTTTTAAAAAGAATCAAAATAGATTTGCCATACTTCTTGGAATGTGAGTTTGAATTAGTGAAATCTTTGTAGTTTAGGACTTTAGTTGGAGATCCTAATTAGTGAAATCTTTGTAGTTTACATAGCTGCAATTTTATAACAATGTATTACTTTTAAGGGAGTAAAAAGTAAAGGTAACTTTTTGTACCTATTTCTTTTGTGTAGTGTTTAACTATATATTCATGGAGGATAATCTCTTATTTTTTGTAATTACTTGAGTTGTTTTCCTATCTTGAGTATGGCATAAAGGCATTGATATTTTAGACGAATCATCTAATTACTTTTGATGTGTTTATTATATATTCTTCCATATGTGATTACAGGATGTAGAGTTGAAGCATCTGATTTCTTTCAGAGATGTCTATGACAAAGTTCATAAGAAAAAAGATGAAAACTATGTCTCCGAGCACTTAAAGAACTTCATTGTAAGTGTCTTTAAAATTTAAAAGTCATTATATTTGTTAAGCTATTGATTTTCTTGATAATGTTTTTCTTGATTTGTTATTTTAGGATTCATATGACACCGCAATGTCAGAAAAATATGGAGAAAACTCTTCGAGTCATCCTATGGTTGACCCGGAGGTGTGGTTGGATGAGGTGGGTCCCAACAAGAAGGGACGAGTCTTTGGCAAAGGTAATAGCTTGCACATTAGCATTGATTACACCATGCATGCTTCATCATTGGAGGTTATGAGTCTTTCCCGCTCTACACGTTAACACAGATAGATATAACTGAAGCTGTAAATGCAGCAATGGCAATAACGATGACTTCCTTTGTCGAGACTCAACTAGTCCCTATGTTGGCACCCATCCTATCTATGATCCAAGTAGCAAATCTTGCTCCACAAGCATCATCGCAAGGTGAAACAACTAGGGAGGGTTGAGAGGATGATGATGAAGATGAAACAAACTTAGACTGATTACCTATGCTTTTTATTCTTGTTTTGTAAGACATCTTATGAACTATTTGTATAACTTTGAACTATTTATATAACTTTGAATGTAACACCCTAATACGAATTATCGTAAGATAAATAGAATATTTCAAAATAAATTGCATTGAGCATATCACTTCTAAAAGTACATAAAATAAAAACCCATAATAACTTTTATAGTCATCATAAAGAGCCACGAATGATAAAAAGGTCATATATACATACATCACTAGCTAACAAGCCATATTGTATACATACGCTTTTACAAACAACCAGAAAAGTACAAATATACAATTTGATTCAAAAAGAAACATAACAACTACACTAGGCCTTCTGCTTCTTCTTTCTCTTGCCCCCTTTTCTCTTTTAGAGGGACTTCACCTGGATTTACATGGAACACACAAGGGAGAGAAATCAGAAATTTCTCAATATTCGCATTCCAAGACCAGCAGTTAATCATTTACAACAAATAAATCAACTGAACATATATAAACACCCTATGAAATAAAATATCTAAAAATCAATAACATCAAAGAATCATCCATACAATCCTAAGATACCATCGACAAGCAACCAAGCAATCAATCGATCAAGCAATGACAACTGCCCATACAATTGCCAACCATGCAATGCTTTATGTTATGAGGTATGATTATGCTCAAACAAAGTTCTAATAGAATGATTATGCAATGCTAATGTAGGTTTTAAATTTTGAAAACTCAAGCTACTTACTTATTCCCAAGAACCTCCATTCATTGTATATACTAGCAGGTTAAGCCTATAAGCCTATACCCACTTGGTAATAGGTGAATACCTTCCCATCACAACCATAAGGGTACTACTACCACCCACGTACTAGTAACCTTGACCATACAAGCATAATCAAGGAGAATTAGGATCCAACACCTCATTCCTAGGTCACATAGTTGTGCACACCATTCAGGTTATAATACATAGGAAAAAGCAAATATAAGGTTTAAAAACCAAAAATTCAAGCCACATATTTAAATACTAGCACATAGGAATCTGGGCCTCACTTTTCCAACAAAGTAGCAAGAACCATGTCACTAGTATTCTCATGCCTAGAACCTCACATCATCACTTCACAACTGATTTCCAAGACAACCTCACGTTGTGCAAGATTTTAGATACAACCCTAAAACATTCTAACATCAAAGATTTCGCTAAGGTTCCACAACTTCTTATATATGCTAAGTGGTTATTCTATCCAAGAATCACCATCATTTGTGCCTCAACACACTTAGGAAATTATATATGAGTGATCTCATCACTTAGGAAATTCTAAAACATCAAAATCACAATGTTGAAAAAATCCTAGAGCTCACGCCTCGGCGTGACACCCCCACGCCACGGCGTGCTACTCTCTATCTACTAAAAATTGAAAACCCGAGACTCGTGCGCCGCAGTGTGCACACCTTGTGCCATGACATGAGAAGCAGAATCTAGTTTCTGTAGAATTTTACAGAATCGATACTATTCCATTGGGATAATTCATAGATTTTGGCCATTCCAAACTAGTTTCTAGGTGATTTAAGGTTCTTAATAAGTTCACTAAGATATAGGAATCATTAACTACCAACAAAAACCTCTAATTTGGATCTAAAGATCAAACCACTCATCCATGACCTAACTTTCTCACTTCTAGGAATCAAAAGTTCAAATGACAAATTCTTAGTTTTTAACTCAAACTGAAACCATGAACAAGTCATAAACAACCAAGGAAACTCATTCAAGCAAGAAAAACACTTCAAAAACTTCTAGAAACCAAATTGACCTATTATGAATCACATGTTCAACAATGGTGAAAATGGAAGAAAAGGAGTTTAAAAGTGCAAGAATCGCTACCTTATGAAGCAAAGAAGATGATGATGGCTAAATGACCACAAGCTTGCCTTTCATTCTTGATTTCCCATTCTTCTTTTCCCTTTTTCCTTCCTGTTTTTCTTTCTCTGCTGCCTTTTTTTTCAGTCGTGAGAGTGAGCAAGAAACAAGTGAGAAATGACTAAAATAAATGGAAACCAATATAAGGCATAGGAACGTGAATGGCTTGGTTACTTAAGTGACCAAGTGCTACTCTCGATCTGCTAAGAACACTTCGATTTCCCCAAATCCAATTTTATTATATCCAACAAGTTTAAAATAAATCACAAGATTCATAAAAAATCTTGTTGCACCAAAACCATCATTTTCCATATCTGTGACTAGTCAATCTGACATTAAAAACACAACCAGTATACCTAAAAATATCAAACGGACTCTAATTATTCTCAAACTTTAACCACATCACATAATACATATTTTTGACTTAGAAATAAATTATCCACATCTATTTCCATTAGGTAAACCATTTAAGTTAATATCTGGGTCATTTTAAGTTACTTTTCACTTTTTGGCTTGCAGCAAAGTGTCTAAACTAACTCAAACTGTCACAAAATTAAACAGGCGTGTTAAGCAAATATTAAGCTACCTCTATAACTATTTACATGTCTAATATGTTGAAGAGGAAGTTACATTGAACCATTAGTAGACTTATTTTGGACTATTTGTATAACAATTTTATTGTTTTTCATAAATTCATTTGCTAGATTTCTGTCTTGATTGAGAGGCTTTATACATGTGTATTTTGGATATTAAAAATTAAGTTTTTGATATTTTAAATTGACAAAAAAAAGTAATCAAACTGATTTGCGATAGATTAGCGAGGGAATGACTAGAAAACCATAATAAAGAGTGAAAGATAATCAACCATTGGCGACAGAATAGCGATGTACATTAGCGAGGGAGTAGTGACGGAATAGATACGGACATTAGAGAGCAATTTGTGATGGAATAGTGAGGGCAATTAGTGAGGGATTAGCGAGGGATATTGGTAGTACTAGATCCAAAATTGGTACAAATTTATGAACTATAGCTACTGAATAGCGGCAGAATTTTCCCTCGTTGATTTGCGAAGGAATATAGGCACCATTTTCTTGAAAATTTGGGAGGGCTTAGCGAGAGAAATTCTCGTCACTACAAGTATTTAGCAATGACTTAGCGACATAATACAACATAATGTATTATATCGCTTCTTAGCGAGTAAAAAAAATCAATGGAGAAATCCATCGCTAATCCCTCACAAAAATATTTTGTGAGGGATTGGTGAGGGATGTTTCCGTCGCTAATCTACGAATTTCTTGTTGTGTACTTACATTTGGATGAACCATGGAATTTTTCCTACGTATTAGACCCGTTGCTCTAAAAAAGTATTAATACTATATAAGTGTCAAATAAAAGTCATATTACAAAACAACTATATTGTAAGCTCCAAAACCCTTATGCACTAAACAATGTTTATCTTGTTTTTATAATAACCAACTATGTTGAAAGTTGAAGCTCTTTGTTCTTTGCACTTATAATATTTTTTGTGGAATTTTTTTTAGTCTAACCAATGTAGGACTTGAACAATGAAAATGAACAATTTTGGGTGATTATAGAAGCCTAAGAAACTCAAATTCTAATGTGAGAAAGTTCAAGAAAACTCATGAGAAAGTCCTTGATGACCATAAGAAGGTTTCCCCTGTGAAGGTTCATGAGAAAGGATGATTAAGAATTTCCACAAGAACAAATTCAAGAGTAACTCAAGCATCAAAGATCATCCACCACCATCATTTTCACAGAAGTACTCTTATACAATGATGGCTCTTCAAAGATGAGAAGATTGAAGTTCTTCAGACAATAAGAAAGTTGGATGAGAAAGTTAGCTAAGAAAGTTAGATGAAAAAGTCAACTGAGAAAGTTTTGTAAGAAGGCTTCCAGATAAGCCTTCTCATTGGCTAAATCTAAAGGAGACACATGCTAACTCATCAACTAAAAGACAAGAAAAATGGTAACTTGCCACAAAAAGGATAATTACCATTAGGAGAGCCCAATAACTACTTTTTCGAAGTCTATATAAGCATCCAAGTTGAAAAATTTGAAGGTTATGAACTGTGAAGCCAATCTAACATTGCATATCGCGAACTAAACTCTCTCATGTGTGCCTACTTGCTTTTCAAATATACTCAATATTTGTAGGTGTGAACACCCTATTTTGACTAGGTCATCTTTTTTTTTGAAAAAGAAAAAGAATTGAAAAAACTCTAAAAAGACTCAAAACAATTGAGAATCTTTAAAAAAACAAAGGATGCATAGTCAACATGGGAAGGTATGGAGAAAGATAAAAAAAAGATGTGCTTTTAATGGGTGAAGCATGATTTGTTTCCTTTGAAATTTGAAGATTCTAAAGGAAATAATAACAAAGATTTTAGGAAATAAATAATGAAATATTTGATGAATGAAAATTGATTTCTTAGGATCCTTTAGAATCAATCAACATTATTTGGCTAGGGAGTTAGGGTTATCAATATGACCTATAAATTACTTGCACCTCACTCACGTTGAAAGGGGAGATCTTGGACACACGTTGCTTTTACACCCAAAAAAAACCTAGCACATCTTAGTTTTTGAAATTCGCTCTGGCCGCTACGGTGTGGTCTTGGCTACTAACAAGAAAGCAAAACTAAGGAGAGGTTATTGGGTCCTTGGTTATCATTTTCTTGTTGTGGCAAGGTAGCATCCTCATTCTTGTTTTCTTCCAATCATAACTTATGTTGAGTGTGTTTTTCTTCTATTATTTAATAGATGTTACTCCTCTCTGATGATCATTTTTCAGTTGTTTTATTTGTGTTGCCATATTAATCTCTTATTCAGTTGGTCAATTATATTTTCTTTTGTTGAATGTTGCATGATGTCTTGTGTCAATTTAATGTTGTAATGTTACAACGGTTTTAAGAAGAGGTTTGTGTGTGTTGATCCTAATTAGCCTACACATTTTGAGTGTTCCTAAAGGTAGCCTCTGAGGTTGGTTATGAGGAGGATAATA
Organism: Ormosia semicastrata; assembly: GCA_029884595.1. NCBI lineage: Eukaryota > Viridiplantae > Streptophyta > Magnoliopsida > Fabales > Fabaceae > Ormosia > Ormosia semicastrata. Next base: position 45,087,637 of record JAQQTO010000053.1, on the reverse strand, counting down.
AAGTAGCATGGCTAAGGAATTGATTAGTGATTGGTGCGTGAAATTTGCAAGTGTACGGTTTCGTCGTCAAGTAATAAAAAGATCGAATCCACAGGGACTGTATGTATGAATACCAATTAATTAATTAACTTAATTAAATTAAACAAGAGAAAATATGATTGTTGATTGATAAGAACTTAGTAACAAAATAATTAAATAAAAATTAAGAAAACAGAATTTAGAATAAAAATAGCAAGTTATCAAGAATGGGGTTTTCAGAATTAAGAAAGCTTCCAAGATTGGGATACCACAATGATACAAGACAAATCCTAATTGACAACCCTTTTATTAAATCTGAAATTCAATTGAAGGTGAATTACCCTAAATTAGTTAATGTTCTTTCTCAAGATACAAGATCCGTGCCCAATTAAACCAATTCCTACTCTCGTGGTAATTGAATTTAAATTGAACCCATTACGCTTTGTGGTAATTCATTGAATCCTCGAAAGGCTAAAACTACTCTTGTGATTTAGACCTTAAGTTCAATTCTTATGGTTCCAACACTTAGGTTCACCTCTCAGTACGTCCCTAAATGCCTATGAGATGCAAATAAGTGGCCAGCAAATTCACATGAATAAGAGCAATAAGAATTGAATCAAAGAACATTCAAGATCAATAAAAGCAGAAACAACGTCAATTATTCATTATCAAAGTATCAAAGGGCATTGCCCAATCCTAGAAACAAAAGAAACTACTCAAACATAGAGAGGAAGAAAACAGAAATCAAACTCAAAAACATCTCAAACCAGAAACAATGGAAGAAGAAGAAGAAGAATGAAGAAACCAAGCCTCCTTTGTGCCTCCTTTGTGCCTCCTTTAGAACTAGCTCCTCCTCCAAGGAGTTGTAGCTGCTCCTCTAGGTCAGAACACCCCCCAAAACGTGCTAAGAATGTCAATAAATAGGCCCCCTAACACAAACTTCGCATAGAAGTTTCAATAATTGCTGTCTGCGCTCCGAACCACGGCCGTGGTGGCCACCACGGACAGGCCGTGGTTGGTTCTGAGTTAGAGGGATTTCACTGCAGGCTTCAAACCACGGCCGTGGTGTATACCACGGCCAGGACGTGGTTGCCTCTGATAACTTACTTCTAAGCCTAAAATGACTTATTAGACGTCCAAATCTTGAAAAGTGCTCAACATGAAAGTTGTAGATTTGGATCTTAACTATCAACCATCAAGATTTCAGCTTATTTGACAACTTGTAGCTCGAGATATGTCATGAATATTACACAAAGGTCAAGCTGTCAGGATCAGCACCCTAGTTCTTGCTTCAGCTCCAATTTGAGTTATTTAAACGTGTGATTGGGCCTTTGAGGTCTGCATGAAAGTAGTAGAGAATTGTCTTATCTTTCCTTTATTGTTATCCATTAAGCTCCAACTTCAATCATGCAAGCTTTCCATCCATTCCAAGGCCAATTTGGCACCAATCCTGCACAAGAACACCAAAAACACCGCAGTTATCCGAACTAAGGGAAAAACTAACCAAAAAGAAAAACTAAAATGCCTAAAATGCTTAAGAATGCATGCAAAACAAGAATAAAACATGATGTTATTTCACACACATCAAATCCCCCCAAGCTTAAGATTTTGCTTGTCCCCAAGCAATAACTAATGTCAAACCAAGAAGTGGAATCAAGAGACAATAATGAATGAGGAACCCGAGAAAATAATATCCAAGCAATAAGCTAAGGCAAACAAAGAATCTGGGAGGTAATCAAAATCACGTCCAATTAGAGGCTAAGTTCTCAGAAATCATGCATCCTCACTGATTGAATTAAGTTCACTCCACTAACCACACTCAAAATGTTTAAGGGTGAAAACAATACGCTCAAAATCCTTCAAAGAAAATGCACATCCATATGCTTGATAAGAAACTAGATTTTCACTAATAATCAGCATGCATGCAAGAATCAAAAGGTCTTTCAAGGGTTGTAATGGGGCCATGGGAATGATGTTAGGTAAGGTAGAGAAAGGAAGGTATGCACAAAGGGCTCATCAAAATTTCCAATAAGCACAAGAAATCCAATAGAACATAAATGGAGTAAAGACAATTTTTTTTTTCAATCTAAAACATAACTCCACATTTCAAAGAATTTTCTTCCTTACTTTTCCTTCTTCTCTTTCTCTTCTTTTTCAAGCTTTCATCTTATGATTTTTTTTTCATCATTCACATATGATTCTCAACACACTTTTCACAACTTCCAAACCCACTTTGTCCATTTAATATTCTAAATGATAACCAACAATGTTTCAAAGATAGGTATCATGAAAACAAGTATGCAATAGGCTCAAAATGGGCAACTAGCGGATGAAAGTGTAACAATTTCGAAGGCAGAAAAATACCTAAAATGCCTTAATCACATTCAAGCATGCAACCAAAAATTTCGCCTCAAAAGGTTTCAAATCAAGTTCTAGAGCACATGATCAATGAGGAATATCACTCAACACAAAGAATGGGAACAAAAATCATATAGTGCATAAGTCCCAAATAAGCTCAAAACTCACATTTAGAGGTTTAAAAATCAATGAAAGCACAAATTCAGAGAACATATGCTAATTATCAACTATCAAAAGATCACCTCTACTATCAATTAAAACAATGCACTCGTAGCCAATCACAAGAATCAACAAATTGGGTTCCAAATCAATATCATCTCAAAATCCCAAAAGAGAGGGGCACAAGTTCAATAAAAAACCCAAGAGATATGATGGTGTGAAAATGCAACATAAAAATGCAATGCAAAACAAGACATGAACAAGTCATGAAAATGCATGAAACTAATGAGAATGAAAATAAGAAAATGAAAATACAAAAATACCCCCCAAGCTTAGAACTTACATTGTCCCCAATGTAAAAATCTAAAACAAGAGAAGAGATAAAAGAAAAGAACTCACCGTGGTGGTGGAAAAACTTATGGTGTTCAATCCATAGGTGGGTGTGGAACTTTCTGACTTCACACTTCACTTAAATTTAGCTTCAAAAGAGGTCAAACCTAGACAAAATCCATAAAATAAAAATCAAACCAACAATCCAACACACAAAATCAAAAGAAAAAGAATAAATAAAAGGATAAACAAAGAAACTTGGGTTGCCTCCCAAGAAGCGCTTGTTTAAAGTCATTAGCTTGACTTTGGTCTGATTTTTGTGCTCAGGTGATGTCAATGGAGTAGTGCTCAGTCCCCACTCCTTCAAAATGTTTCACTCTCTGGCCATTTATCAGAAAAGGCTTATGGCCTTCTTTCTTCACCTCAAGCACATCGTAGGATAAAACTCGAACAACCTCATATGGTCCTGACCATTTTGACCATAACTTACTAGGACAAAAACGTAGAAGCGAGTTATTAACAAGAACTGTATCTCCGAGTTTAAATTCACGCTTCTCATCACACTTGTCACTATGCTTCTTAGGTCCTTCCTTGCAAGGCTTGGCATCAGTCACTGATTCCTGTATACTTGAAAGCACAACACTATCCATAACATTAGTAGCATCTATGCGATTACATGAATTTGAGGAATTAGAATTATTTTCAGATTTAAAAACATCAAAAACTACTTCCTCATCATTCAATCGCAAAGTCAATTTTCCTTCATGGACATCAATGATAGCCCTTCCAGTGGCAAGGAATGGACGCCCGAGTATGATCGGCATTGTAGCATCAGCTTCCATATCAAGCACAACAAAATCCACAGGCATATAAAATTTACCAACCTTAATGGGAACATCCTCCAAGATGCCTACGGGGTACTTGACTGACCGATCCGCCAATTGAAGGGAGATAGTTGTGGGTTTCAGCTCACCCACCTCCAACTTCTTACACACAGAAAGGGGCATAAGACTAACACTAGCCCCAAATCACACGAGCTTTATCAAACTGGTGTTACCAATCAAACAGGGAATAGAGAAGCTACCAGGGATCTTTGAGTTTAGGAGGTAACTTATTTTGAATTAAAGCGCTACACTCCTCAGTTAACGCTACGGTCTCATACTCCTCTAACTTTCTCTTATTAGACAAAATGTCCTTAAGAAATTTAGCATAGGTAGGCATTTGTTGCAACGCCTCGTTGAAGGGTACATTAATGTACAACTTCTTAAGGACCTCAAGAAACTTCCCAAACCGCATGTCTAACTTTGCCTTGGCCAATCTTTGAGGGAAAGGAACTGGGGTTGGTATGGCTCGGGGTACATACTTAGACACTTTCTCATTGGTCTCTTTTCCTCAATACCCTCACCTTTGTCACTCTCCCCATTATCTTTGGAATCCTCTAACTTCTTTCCACTCCTCAAACTCACCTTACAATGTTCAATGCCTGGTTCATTTCGGAGTTGACCAGAAACTTACCTTCTTTGCCTATGAGAAGTGCTTGCTTGTTGGGCAATCTGGGTCTCCAACATCTTATTGTGAATAGTCAAATTGTCAACCTTAGCTGACAACTCCTTGATTGCCTCAGTCACAACTTGCCCATGGTGCCTAAACTCCTCATTCTGTTTAGACTGACTCTCAACAAAATTCTCTAGAAGGGACTCAAGTCTAGATTTCTGTACCTGTGGGACTCCAGAAGAGGGTTTAGCATTACCTTGCCCAACTTGGTACTGATTATTCCGGTAAGAGAAATTAGGATGCGACCTCCAACCGGGGTTGTAAGTTTGGGAATACGGGTCATTCCTCCCCTTTTGGTTGAAGTCATGGAAATTGTGGCATGACTCCACTTGCTCTACCGGTGCACCATGTGAGGATCCAATTCCAACTTGGCATTCAGCTCCCATATGTCCCTGTGCTCCACAAATCTCACAAAAATTGTTAGAGGCACCTATGGCATTTACATGAGCCTTCTCAAGCATGTCAAAACGTTTATTCAAAGAATCAAACTTTGACATAATTAAATCAACACCATCTACCTCAAACTTACCTCCCGAGAGCTTTCTCGGATTGTGCCCTCTTTCATTGGCCCATTGGTGATGATTTGAGGCAACACTCTCAATAATGTCATAAGCCTCTCTGAGCCTTCTATTCATCATAGCTCCACCAGCCATGCGAGTCAAGAGACACCTTCGAAGAATATTCTAATCCATTGTAGAAGGTGTGAACAATCAACCACTTCTCTAACCCGTGGTGTGGGCAGGCTTCCAGCAAAGCCTTATATCTATCCCAAGCTTCTGACAATGACTCTTCATCTTTCTGAACGAAGCTTGTGATTTGGGTCCTTAGGTGAGCAGTCTTGGAAGGTGGAAAGAATTTGTCCAAAAAGGCTTGCTCCAATTGGTCCCAAGTAGTTAAAGTATCGGTGGGTACCGATTTCAACCAAGCTCTAGCCTTGTCCCTTAATGATAATGGAAACAATCGGAGGCGAATGGCATCAACCGAGGCACCTTCAATTTTGAGAGTCTCACGTTTCTAAGAACATCTCCACATGATCATTTGGGTCCTCCGAGGGTAAACCTCCAACCGGTTCCTTATCATAGACAATAAGGCGGGAGAGGTATGGTAAAGTGCTCTGGCTTCAATGTCCGGCCTAGCAATCCCAGATCGCAAACCTCGAGCATTAGGGGCTGCATACTCTTTCAATGGTTTATTGTCCTCAGCTGCTGCCATGACAAGTATTGGTTCAGATATTTCTCTCGCTCTTTGCCTTCGTTGTCTTCTCCTTTGATGCAAGGTTCTTTCAATTTCGGGATCACTTCAATAAGAGTCCCAAAACGTCTAGTACTTTGCATAAACCAAAGAAATTTCTGCGAGAGAGTCAAAGAGAAAACAAGAACGTAATAATATGGTAAAAATAAAAAGGTTTAAAATAATTAAATTAAAAATTAAACTGATATTCAAGAAAAACACAGTCCCCGGCAACGGCGCCAAAAATTGGTGCGTGAAATCCGCAAGTGTACGGTTTCGTCGTCAAGTAATAAAAAGATCGAATCCACAGGGACTGTATGTATGAATACCAATTAATTAATTAACTTAATTAAATTAAACAAGAGAAAATATGATTGTTGATTGATAAGAACTTAGTAACAAAATAATTAAATAAAAATTAAGAAAACAGAATTTAGAATAAAAATAGCAAGTTATCAAGAATGGGGTTTTCAGAATTAAGAAAGCTTCCAAGATTGGGATACCACAATGATACAAGACAAATCCTAATTGACAATCCTTTTATTAAATCAAATTCAATTGAAGGTGAATTACCCTAAATTAGTTAATGTTTTCTCAAGATACAAGATCCGTGCCCAATTAAACCAATTCCTACTCTCGTGGTAATTGAATTTAAATTGAACCCATTACGCTTTGTGGTAATTCATTGAATCCTCGAAAGTGCTAAAACTACTCTCGTGATTTAGACCTTAAGTTCAATTCTTATGGTTCCAACACTTAGGTTCACCTCTCAAGATGCGTCCCTAAATGCCTATGAGATGCAAATAAGTGGCCAGCAAATTCACATGAATAAGAGCAATAAGAATTGAATCAAAGAACATTCAAGATCAATAAAAGGAGAAACAACGTCAATTATTCATTATCAAAGTATCAAAGGGTATTGCCCAATCCTAGAAACAAAAGAAACTACTCAAACATAGAGAGGAAGAAAACAGAAATCAAACTTAAAAACATCTCAAACCAGAAACAATGGAAGAAGAAGAAGAAGAATGAAGAAACCAAGCCTCCTTTGTGCCTCCTTTGTGCCTCCTTTAGAACTAGCTCCTCCTCCAAGGAGTTGTATGCTCCCTCTCAGTCGAACACCCCCAAAACGTGCTAAGAATGTCAATAAATAGGCCCCCCAACACAAACTTCGCATAGAAGTTTCAATAATTGCTGTCTGCGCTCCGAACCACGGGTTGGTTCTGAGTTAGAGGGATTTCACTGCAGGCTTCAAACCACGGCCGTGGTGTATACCACGGCCAGGCCGTGGTTGCCTCTGATAACTTACTTCCAAGCCTAAAATGACTTATTAGACGTCCAAATCTTGAAAAGTGCTCAACATGAAAGTTGTAGATTTGGATCTTAACTATCAACCATCAAAATTTCAGCTTATTTGACAACTTATAGCTCGAGATATGTCATGAATATTACACAAAGGTCAAGCTGTCAGGATCAGCACCCTAGTTCTTGCTTCAGCTCCAATTTGAGTTATTCAAACGTGTGATTGGGCCTTTGAGGTCTGCATGAAAGTAGTAGAGAATTGTCTTATCTTTCCTTTATTGTTATCCATTAAGCTCTAACTTCAATCATGCAAGCTTTCCATCCATTCCAAGGCCAATTTGGCACCAATCCTGCACAAGAACACCAAAAACACCGCAGTTATCCGAACTAAGGAAAAACTAACCAAAAAGGAAAACTAAAATGCCTAAAATGCTCAAGAATGCATGCAAAACAAGAATAAAACATGATGTTGTTTCACACACATCAGTGATTCATTGGAAAAAGAAAAAAAAATCATCATCTCGTATGCTTTTTGTTTTTCTCTTTTTCTCTTTTATTTTTTTAATTTTACAATTCTCTCATTTGTTGCCTATTTTTTACAATAAAAATAATAAATGAAAAATTATGTTAAATAAAAAACTTCACAATAATTGAGGATTCATTAATAAATTAATCGTGCATTTAGTGGTCTCAAGGAGCAATGTGTTCAATGGTTTTTTATTTGGGTTGCGCTATGAACTCAAGTGCCATGTCCAATCCTATGTAGAACTCGATAAACAAATTAACAATATGTTTTGTAGTCTCAAAGACCATCGCACTCTCTAGACAATTTTGGGATTACTCTGTGGACTCAAGTTTCATGTTCATTCTTATTTTGAGCTCGATTACAAACTAATTGTGCACCTAGTGGTCTTAACGGGTATAGTGTTCCCTAACCTTTTTTTTTGGGTTGATCTATGGACTTATATGCCATATTTAACCTAACATAGGACTTCTCAATGTGCTCAAGTAAGTTCTCTTTTTTTAGAAAAAAAAAACATAAAACCATTTAACCTTTTTTTACAGAAAAAATATATAAATGAAGAATTTTTTTTTGTAATTTCTTTTTTTATTTCATCATTTGTTTTAAGGGGTAAAATGAATATGTTTAATTTTATTAATAATTTACACAATGAACTTAGGGTAACTCTCTTAGGATGGGTATATTAGGAGTGTTGTGAGATTTAGTTTTTGTATAAATAAGTTTGCTCTAATGGTTTAATATGTTAAGTTTTGATGATGATAAATATAAGACAAAAAAATGATGTTTATGCTATATAGATGTGCTTAATAAATTATATTGGATCATGCATGATCATGCACTCCACCTTGTTATATTTTATACAAGAATCATGCATATTCTTTATAACATCTTTTATAGGATATATCCAATAATATATTATATGAGTGGTATTAAATTAATATTAGATTTGACTATATTTAAATGAAAATATACAAAGTGTTCTTTGTTACATCCTATATAGAGCATATCTATTAGTAATTGATAAATGTCTTATTTGGATGTGTCTATGGAAGTCTTATATGTATGTTAGAGTTATACATTTATGAATCATGCATATAAAGATATTGAATTATGAATTTGAACTATGTTTGTTTAAGTGAGCAATACTTTGTAGGATAGTCCAAGTACCAAGAGTGAGCATTGCAACAAGAAAGCAAAAGATCACAATTATGCTCAATTCAAGAAGAATGAGAATGAATATGTTCCAAGCATTTGCAAGATTTCAAGAAAATAATTTTTTTGGAAGCTTGGATTACATCAAGAAGCCGAAGGATTAAATTTGATATATTTTCCTTTTAGACTTTCTCCTATGTAAAGATAGAAGGTTTTATAAAAGAGCTCAAATATGTTTTTAAATCTTTACAAATGGTTTTTACAAGCTTGCCCAACAAACAATTTTTAAAAAGCTAGTTATGGTGGTAGTTCAAAATTATAAAAAATAGTCAAGCTTGAGTTTTGAAAAATTAACCTTTGGTTACTCTTTTGATCATAACTTTCAAAATACTTTTAGTTTTATTCTGAAACTTGTTTCATATAAAAATATACTCAAAGATCTTTCCAATGAGTGGCCATTTGCTTAAAAAGGATGAGAAATAAAGAAGTTATGATTGTTTAAAGTCAGTTTCCATGCATCAGAATGTTGTAAACATGTTTTTAACGAAACAAAGGTCATGCAATCAATTACATCCTTCCCAGAAAGCCCAGAACATATTTTAATAGGCATGTAATCGAATACAACATCCATGTAATTGATTACCACGAGTCTGAAACATTCCCAACGACTATAAACAACTAGTTTTCATAAGAAATCTTTTTTAAACACTACCAATGACTATTTTATCACTTGGGCTCTATATATAAGTGATGTTTGAAGCTTTTACAACTCTAGAACACTTGATTTGATCCTTAAATCATCAAAATCATATTTTGAGCTCTTTATTGCAAAATCTTTCTATTGCTTTGTTCTTCAAGTTGTATATATACTCTTGTGAGAGTTTCTAATTTTTCTCTTCATCTTAAAATCATTGTAAAAGGGTTAGGTATCCCTCAAGAGAGAAAAGGGTAAGGTATCCCTTGTAGTGAGGCCTAAACACAAAGGATGATGTATCCCAAAGGTGTTGTGAGTGCTCTTGAATGTAAAGATTTTTGAAGCACCTGTGAAGTTTGAAGAGTTAGAGGCTCTAGCACAAGGGTGAGATATCCCAAGGTGTGAGGAGTGTTCTTCCTTGTACAAAGATTTTCCTAACACCTGTGAAGTCTAGGAGATAGTGAAGAAAATCTCAAGTTAAGCTTGGGGACTAGATGTAGGTCACAAATAGTTGATGGTTGATCTAAGAAAAATTCTTGAGTTTGATTCTCTCCTCCTTACACTCTTTAATTTCAATATTTTGTGCAACATATTTATTTATTGCATATTTTGTCATCTTTATGTTTTGATTTTGAGAACTTGATATCTAGCTTATTTGCTTAATTTATCTTATAACCCAAGTTGTATTTGAGTAATCTACAATAGTTGTATCTATGTTAGACTTATTCCACTGCATGTGTTGATTGAGTATATCAAAATGTATAATTTCTCAAAGTTGCTTTAAAATTTATGATCAACCAATTTACCCCCCTCTTGGGTGATGGTTGCCATGACTAACAAGTGGTATCAAAGCTTCATGCTCTATTGAAAGCTTAATCACTTAGAGTTAAAGATCCTTGTTTATTGGCAACCATTGAAAGCTTTTCAAAATGGGAGGTTTTGAAATTGATAAACCATCATTCTTTGATGGTGTACATTTTGTTTATTGGAAAGTAAGAATGAAATTTTATATGCAATCTATTGATCTTGATTTGTGGGATATTATGCTTGATGGATTTACTTGCAAATCAAAACAAACTTGGAATGCTTATGACAAGAAATGTTTTTCTTTGAACTATAGAGCTATGCAAATTTTGAGAAGTGGTTTGAATGATAAAGTTTATGCTAAAATTAAGAATTACTCTAGTGCCAAAGAAATTTTGGACACTCTTGATGCTCTTTATATTGTTAACAATGATTTTATGTATAAAGTTGTATATAGAAAGTAAAAAGAGCAAAAGTCATTGAAGGAAGCTTATTATGAAAAATATCCTCAAAAAGTTGTGCAAACTATTGAAGGGAGCTAAATGCCTCTTGGTGATGATGATGCTCAATTTGAAGAAGAGGCAAAGCAAAACAAAATTTATGAGGAAGAAGGTGATTTCCATAAAGAGCCAAGTATTCTAAAAATTGAGACTACTTCCTATATGGCTAAAAAGGACTTTGAGGCAAATAATGCTAAACTATATTATATTCCTTCTTATTATGAGCTACAATGTGCATATAATAAATTGTATGAAGACTTGTTGAATTTAGAAAAGAAAAACTTATCTTATTTGCAAAACATTTCCTTTATTGAAATAGAAATTAGAACTTTGAAAAATGGATACGCTTTTCTTATTGAAAAAATACCTTTGAAATGTGAAACCTCAACTTCTTGTAAAAAGTACATTGATTTAAAAAATCAAGTTGAGGATTTAAATTTTGAATTTGCCAAAGCTAATGATTCAAATTGCTTACATTCTATGCTTGCTAATGAGAATAAAATCAATGTTATTTCATATGAAAATTATGGCAAAAATAGTTTAGAATGTAATAATAACAAAAGACTTAAGTTTTCCAAATATGGTCTTCAAAGGATCAAGCCATTATTAAATTTAATTATTTGTAATTTTTGTAGTTATTTAGGATATATTTCTCATTTATGCAATTATAAAAGAAATCTTTATAAGAGAAATTGTATAGTATGGGCTCCTAAAGATCTTAAAGGCCCTAGTACTAACATTCAAGGACCCAAGATGAAGTGGGTACCAAAATGTCCTCTTAATGTTTCAATTATGTAGAAAATTTCTCAAAAGGATGGACTAATTGGTCATAGGAAAGAGGAATCATCAAAGAGAATGCTTCCAAAGCCCAATGGTAGAAGTTTTGGTCAAAGAAAGAAGATAGCTTCAACCAAAGCTTCTCAAGTACAAAATGTAGAACTTGTAAAGTTCAAAACACCAAAAGAGAAGCAATAGGTAAAGAAAAGAGTTTCCTTGATTACTAAGGCCAAGGTATCAAAAGATTTTACCTCTTATGCACATTCACTTAAAAAGACAATGAATATGAGACATATTCTTTATAGGCCTTAGGTAATTGATAGAATCATGTGTATATGGTAAAAGTTAAATATTATATATAACACATGATTATGTTCATTCTTATTACGCCCTTTGCTCATTATCCTACATATTTCTTGATCATAGGATATTCTATGATTATGTATGATTTATATACTTTAAATTGTCTCTATATCATGAAAGTAAGCATACTATTAGCTATGTGCTTAATTTACATACTATGGAAAAATTGATCTTTTTGAAAGCATAATGGATTAATAATTAATTACTAACACCTATGGATCCAAAATTAGTTGATACCAAAGAAAGTATTATGAATTGTGTTGTAGGGTGACTATTAGCTCAAGCATGCATTGAATTGAAATACAACTACACTACTTGAGATTTAAAAATTTTGAAATGGTCCAAGTTCTCCAAAAGTGATGAAAACATAAAAAGAATGACATGGAGAACCACAACATTCTCAATGAGCCTTGAGGCATGGAAGTTGGAGTCACCTACAAAAACTCAAAGAGTACACTTTTAGTGATATCAATCTCTTATCCTTATTTATGCTTTAAATTGAATATCATGTGATATTTAGAGAACTAGAGACTTGTTTTATACCTTAACATGCCTTAAGTTGTGCTTCTTTAGCATTGTTTCTTGAAAGTGTCTTTACATATGTTAACATGTTAGATAAGTACACACCTTATTTGGAATAACATGTTTTATGGTAATATCTTTGTTCTTGAACTTGTGGTCAATTCTCTTTGTTTAAATATGGAAATTCACTTACTCGTAAGTAGTTTTAATCTTTTTTCTTTGATGCTTAATTGTCTTATATACTTACTTGAAAATTGGAAAGTTAAAAGTTATATGTCTTCTTATTTGAAATTGCTTGATATGTTCATATCTTGAAAATAAGAAGTAAATGATTCACTTTGTGTCTTGAACTTCAATGATTTTTACAATGAAGTATATCTTGAAATGAATCATAAATGGTTTCAAAAGTTATAGTTGCATGGTTTTTCAATTCTTTCATTACAATAAGGGACTTTTTGTTCTTGATTGACATGTGTGCATACTAGAATTTCTTACTTAATATTACATATCTTACATGATCATTGTTTTCCCCAAAATGCTTATATAAGTTTTGATGCTGGTCATATGTTTCTTGATAAACTTGAATCATGCCTTAAATTGCTTAAACCATATTTTTGGATTCAAGTGCATATGTCCTTCTTTTGTTCTCGTTAGAACTAACTTTGCATGGTTGATAATATAGTACATGTTTTACATTATATATTAACCTAAATTATGCTTGTAAATGGGCTTAAATGATATTTGATATTAACTTATGTTTTAGAAAACTTTAAGAGTTAGCTCTGCAAGTGTTTCTATGTATTTCAAATATAGCTATCATATTGAAATGTCAAGTATAAATGGATAAAGAGAAGAGTTGAATGAAGAGGGACATAAGGAGGCTTTCTTCAAGTGCAATGACATGGAATACTCAATGAAAGAAAGTCCAAACTCAAAGGACCAATAAACGAAAAATATTCTAAAGAAGCATCACTCTCTATCTAACTCAATAAGTATCTTTATCCTTAAGTTATTGTGGTATTTTATATGCTATACATTGTATGATACTTGTTGATAAATTGATCTTACATGATTAGATATTTTCCTTACTAGAGAAGTATGCTTAGCATTAACAAAGTACCTAATTGGATATTAACTTGCTAAATTTGTCATTGCATATAGGGCGGATGATGTTAGTTCTATATATGCTTTGATTCCTACAGCATATTTCATCAAGGAGAATGTTTGATATCTATGATTCTCTTGATTTATGGTTTCTTAGTGGTATAATACCTATGAGAATTATGCTCTTGCTTTTCAAAAAGAGTTTATGGTTTTATTTTTTTTATTTAAAGCAAAATCTCTTATCATATTTGAAAGAAACTTTTCAAGTTCCATATCATTGAGAATCTTTTGAACTTGTCTTAAGACCTTGAAAGTATTTTCACCTCCTAAATGTCTTGAAAATTTGGAATTCATTAGATATGTGCTATAAATGTAGTACTCTCTTCTTTTGCTTTAAAATTTTTTATTAAATCTCGAGAGAATGTTTAAGAAAGTTTCTAAATAAATCTTTTGAAATGTTCTAAAGAGTCCATCTTGATACTTCAAAAGATAAGCTTTATTTTTCAAAGTGTTTTATTTTCTCAATGCTCTTGTTCAATAAGAAAAATAGGATATTTACGTTCATATATTATTTTGACTTGGGTTTGATCACTTTTAAGGAATATGTGGTTTAATATAAAACCTCTCTACCCTTTTAAAATGCTTTTGAAAATGTAATGTGCTCTTATAAAATTTGTAACACCCCAAAATTTGCTATCTTGTAAACAGTAATTTTGACAGTTAATAAAATTTTACTGTTTAGTAATTTTTGGATGTTGTAAAATTATTTTGATTATTTCATCAGTGTATTTGATCGTTTTGAGTGATTTACTCCGAGTCAGGAAAATAAAATTTTTTGGGCCGGGAAAAACTTTACGTAATTTAATTTTTACAATTAGGTTTTAATTATTTTACGTAATCTGATTTGATATTTGTGAGTTTTCTAATTTTTGTGATTTTATGTGTGATTATGACAATTTTTACTGTTTGTGGGCCCAGGGGTGTATGTGGGCCCAGGTGGCCATACGTGGGCCCATGTGGGTCCCGCAAAGTGAAAAAATTTTCTACGTATAGAAAAATTTGTACTGTTTAGACAGAGACAGGGGATCTTACTAAACTTGAATCCGGAAATAGTTTTAGAAAATTTTCTTTACTGTATTTAATTATCGGATGATAAAAATATAGTAAATATATTCTTTCATGGGATTATAACAGATAAAAATAAAATTTTATACTGTTAAGTCAACATTGGTGGTTTGGATATCCACCATCGATTTAATCACCGTTGGAGATTTAATTTTGATTTAATCAACGGTGGAGATTTGATCTTAAAAGTGAATAGGATCAATTATAACCATTGGATGGAAATTAAATCAAGGGTAGATATTTAGTCTTATAAATGGCTATGACCATTATCAACCCTTGGATGTAGATTTAATCAATGGTGGAGATGGATCATTAATGACCATTGGATTTGGATTTAGATCAATGGTGGAGAATTGGTCATCAAAAATGACTAAAACCATTTTGGACCCTTAGATGTAAAGTTTGAAAGTGTAATATTGACCCTTCATTTTGGAGACACGTTCAATGATTAGGATTGCAAGCCAAAAATGATCCAATGGCTCAAATAAAGTCTTCCATCTATAACCTAAACCTAGTAACTATTTTTTATCCAAACCATTCTTTTAATCAATGGTTAGGATGACTTAAAGTGATGTTTATGAAATTTGTCACATTTAGAGTGCATGAAGAGGGGGGGACGGTTTGGAGAAGCAAGGAATAAGGGAGACAATTTTGTATAGGCTTTTTAGGCCAAAGAAAAGGATGAAGACAATAGCCAAGTGTCAAGACCATTTCCTATTGATCATTAATGATCATGTTTTTCAAACTTCACTTTACACTTCTCTCCAATGCATGCTACGGCAATATCACTTTGGAAGACCAAAAAAATTCATTTCTACACTTCATATTATCACTTATTCACCTTTTCCACTTAAGCTTCAAGAACAAAGCAAAGAAAACTTCATTCTCCCTCCCAAAAGAAGACTATTCGGCCAAGCACTCTAATTCTCTCCTCCATCACTCTTTAATTTCATACAATCTAATTTCTTAAATCCTTGCCTTATTCTAAACAATTTTCAAGTTGAAGACTTTCTCTAAATCTTCCATCTTGAAGGACTTTTACTAAGATCAAGTTCTAGAGTTTTTGTTGGTGAAGTGTAAGGAAACTTCATTTATTCTTTTCTTTTTTATGTTCTAAATCATGTTTGACCCATGGTTCTTCTTATTCAAGCTTGATATACTAATTTTCTTGTATTTGTTTCATGTTTAAGAACTTGTGTTGGTGGAGATCTTGTTCAAAACACAAAGCAACAAGCTTTTTGGTAGTTCTTCAAGAGGTAAGAGGGAGATCCATCTCACCAACCAAGTATGGTGGTGAGAGATGGTCTTATATTTGATAGATGGTGAATCCATGTGAGGATTCTAATCCATGGTCATGTAATAATTTATGTGTGTTTATGAGCTTTGATTTATTTGCTTATGCTTGATATGCTTTTTATGATTTTATAGATTTGATGATATGCTTATATTATGCATGATAAGTACATGGCATGCTTATAATATTTATGATGAAATATATATATGTGTATGTCATGATGTGGTGATGAAAAGGAATTCAATTTTTGGCTTCAATAGCCAAAGGAGAGGGTTCGGTTTTTGATGCCCTTGATTAGAGTTCATGTTGAAATTTTTTCAAGAATAAGGGAATTAATTTTTGGTCCCTAGAACAATGAGAATTTCAGCCAAGACACCTCAAAATAGGTGTTCACAAATTAATATTTTCATGAAACATGAAAATGGATGATTTGAAGAGTATAGAAAATAAACAAAGGGTTTGTTTTTCAAGACAACAAGAATACGATCTTTGAAGAATTTTTTATTGATTTATTTTGTGTAAAAAGATCCTAAGTATTTTTCTAAATATGAGTTTTGAATGAAACGGACAAACATTGATTTTAAGGATTTGCAAAGAAAGTGAACAAAGATTTGCAAAGAAAGTGAAAAAGGATTTGTAAAGAAAGTGACAAAGGATTTGAACAAATGGGTTTGGTTTTTATAACCATCGGTACTTCGGTTTTGAAAATAAAATTTTAATGGTTTTGTTTGTGTAAAACCATATCAATTTAGAAGGAAAATTGTTTTGATAATTTTCAATAGTCATGTCCACGTTTTTGAAGGCTTGTAATGCCTAGATTTTGATGAAATAAAGTAATTTTTCAAGTTGAAATATAATTAATTTAATACAAGGAATTTGAAAAGGGAATCAGAGTATTTTAGCACTTGAGAAATGAATTTTTATATAAATGGAAAAGAGAGGTTGCAAGTGAGCCTCAATTTGTTTTAAAAAGAATTTATTTTTGTTAAAATCCCATTGGATTTTGGAAAGCGTTAGTAATTTTTAAAGTTAGAAACATTGATTTAATTCAATGGAATTGTGAATTTGTGAAATATACTGTGAAAAAGGATTTTCTTGAATAAGAAGATATATTAAATGAAGTATAAATTTATATTATTTTGAGGAAGGTTGATTTGAAATCATTTGGGAAAAATGGAGAATATAATGATATTTTGAAAATTTACTAACATATAACTTATTTTCAAGTTTTGAAGTACGTTAGAAAATGTTAAGTTTTGAAATGTTGATTTATATCAATGGAAAAGTGATTTTATGAATTATATTTTGGAAAAGGATTTCTTGAGTAAAGAAATGTGGAAAAAGATTTTCTTGAGTAAAGAAAATGTGTTAAATAAAGTATAAAGTCATATTATTTTGAGAAAAGTGGAAATGGAATTTTTAAGAAATGAGAAATATTTTTGTAATGGAATTGTGGTGAAAAAATTATTTACATATCTTAAAAATGTAATTTTTAAAGTACATAGTTTGAAATACATAAAATATTTCTAAGTGTTTGGAAATATAGTAAAATATTTTTATGCGATTTGAAATATGATAAAATATTACTACACGATTGGAGATGCGTTGAAACATTTTAAGTGATTTGAATTGCGTTTAAATATTTTATGTAATTTGAACTACTGTTGAAAAATCACTATATGATTTAAAAGTGATAGAATATTTTTACGTGATTGTGAAAATGACGGAAAATCATTATGTGATTTGGAAAGTGTTTTAAATATTTTGAGAATGATGGAAAATGTTTTATGCAACTTAAAAGAATGATTTTTAAGTTACGCGATTTTGAAAACAATGGAAAATCATTACGCAATTTGAGAAACGTATATTTTTATGCGATTGAGAAAAATGTTAAAAAATTTAATACGTGATTTAAAGGTGCAACAGAAGAGTTGCGATTGTGAAAACATAATGAAATGCTTTTGGAATTGTGAAAACGAAATGGAAATATTGCGTAATTTTGTGAAAACACGACGAAAGAGTTTTATAACTATGAAAATGTGATAATATAATTTTTCTGTTGAAAATATAGTATAAATACTGTAGAACCAGTATATGGATGCTGTGTGAGAAAATGACATGTTTTGCTTGTGATTGGCATTTGGTGCGTTATACATGCATTAGAAAGATATGTCTGTGATTGGATTTGGTGCATTATACGTGCATTGGAAAAATATGCGTTGAAGCATATGATTACATTGAACAAATGAAATTGAAAAGATTTGACCTTTTGGGGTTGGACTTGCACTGATATATTTGTGCATAGTATAAAATATAGCTAATAGCTATTATGGCCCTTGTGGTTGAAGAGGGAATGAGAATTGATAGAGAGGTCTATGATGGATCTTGGGGGCGTTGAGGCACGGCGGTCGAACAGTAGACAGTTGGCGAGTACCCTGTGCCACTTGCCGATGCAATCCGTTGCAACGCATTGACGATACTCGACAAGAACACGATTCTTTTCAACGACTGGGAGATTGTCTTTGGGCTAAGGCTGACAATTAACCAGAGCATTCTTCTCGAAATTGTGAAAACATCCATGGAGTTGTTTTTGATAAATTGAGTCTTTGTGCATATGCATAAATCTGAGCATTTATATCTGTATGATATATTAATTGAGGAATGTTGGCTATGACAATTGTTTTGAGTACTTGGATGATGATTGTACTAATAAATGATTAGATGATGATAGTTGATTAATGCTGATAGCATGATTATGGTATGATCTATTTGTATGATATTGCTGTTTATGTTATCTCTGTGCTGCCATGTTGGTATTGGTGTAGGTGATCTCACCTCTTTGTTATATTATTTTGCTTTGTCTGTATTGTTAAAATTATACAATAGAAGGAATGAGAGTTGTCTTAGACATAACGAGTGGTAGATACTCGAGATATTGATGGAAACATTGAAAAGTAGTCATCTCAAGTTGGAAGATGTGCCGGGTAGACAAGGAGTAAAGTTCTGATGCATCAAGTTGATACAAGAGAAGGAACGAGTATGTTAAGATTTAATGTTAGTGTTGTACCATGCTATTAAGTAGGACCCGTCATGGGGTTTGCTATTGTTAAAAAAATAAGTCTGTTAAGTTTATATTTCTCTTTAAATTGTGATATTAATTGGTGTCAATATTGCATAATGAATAGTTAAAATATGATTTTCAATATTACCTAATATTTTTAGTAAATTTACGTTTCAGTAAAGAATAAATTTTGAAACCCATCTTTTATAACTCAAACTTTGTGCGAACTTCTTTTCAGATTATGAGTCGGGAGTCGAAAATGTGATGCCCTAAGGAGGGTGTTACAAAATTCATTTTGAAAGAGGGAGAAGTTTTAAAATGGTTTTTGATTGATAGATTAAGAATAAGTATCTTTTGCCTTGCTTTACTTTATGGTAATGTGCTTACATAGTCTTGACATACATATTTCTCTTTATCCATCTTGTGCTTGAATGAGGGGGAGCCTAGCTCTTAAGTTGTTTATATCTCTTGGCTTACATTCTTGTTTGATATAAAAAATTTTATTGCTATCATATGCTAAATATTGATGTACCATAATATGACAAGTTTTGCATGAATAATCTTTTATATCTTGAAAGCATGCTTGTTTCATCTTTCTATTCTTGAATCATATATAGAATCAAATAGAGGGAGATAAATATGTTTTAGAATAACTTGAAGAAGTTTTTAGTTTTGACAATCCTACTCTTTTTGGTAACATGAGTTTTATCTATAGGGGGATAGAAAATATTATATTTCCTTTCTAAACCTTTTTGTTGATGTCAAATTGGGGGAGTGAGAATTGGAAAGAAAAATATGTTCTTTTACTTATTGTTTGATATGCTTATATCGCTCATATTTTTCTTTGGTGATTTGTCATAATTGAAAAGGGGGAGATTGTAGAAATAAGTTTGCCCCAACAGTTTAATATGTTATGTTTTGATGATGACAAATACAAGACAAAAAGAATGATGTTTATGCTACATAGATGTGCTTAATAGATTATATTGGATCATGCATGATCATGAACTCCACTTTGTTATAGTTCATATAAGAATTATGCATATTCTTTATAGCATTTTTTATAGGATATATCCAATAATATGTTATATGAATGATATTAAATTAATATTGAATTTGACTTTATTTAAATAAAAATGTACAAAGTGTTCTTTGTTACATCCTATATAGAGCATATCTAGTAGTAATTGATAAATGTATTATTTGGATGTATCTATGAAAGTCTTATATGTATGTTAGACTGTTGAATTATAAATTTGGACTAACTATGTTTGTTTAAGTGAGTAATACTTTATAGGATAGTTCAAGTACCAAGAGTGAGCATTGCAACAAGAAAGCAAAAGATCACAATTATGCTCAACTCAAGAAGAATTAGAATGAATATGTTCCAAGCATTTGCAAGATTTGAAGAGAATAAATTTTTTGGAAGTTTGGATTACATCAAGAAGCCTAAGGATTAGAATTGATATATTTTCCTTTTAGGCTTTCTCCTATGTAAAGATATAAGGTCTTACAAAAGAGCTCAAATATGTTTTTAAATCTTTACAAAATGGTTTTTACATGCTAAAATTCCCAACAAACAAGTTTTAAAAAGTTAGTTATGGTGGTAGTTCAAAACTATAAACAATAGTCAAGTTTGAATTTTGAAAAATTGACCTTTGGTTATTTTTTCGATGATAACTTTCAAAATAATTTTAGTTTTGTTCTAAAATATTTCATATGAAAATAGACTCAAAGATCTTTCCAATGAGTAGTCATTTGCTTAAAAACGATGAGAAATGAAGAAGTTATGAGTGTTTAAAGTCAGTTTCTAAGCATCAGAATGTTGTAAACATGTTTTTAACGAAACAGAGGTCATTTAATCAATTACATGAAGCTTTTAATCAATTAAATCCTCCCAAGAAAGCCCAAAACATATTTTAAGAGGCATGTAATCGATTACAACATCCATGTAATTGATTACCACGAGTCTGAAACATTCCCAACGACTATAAATGACTAGTTTTCATAAAAAAACCATTTTTAAACATTACCAACGAGTATTTTATCACTTGGGCTCTATATATAAGTGATGCTTGAAGCTATTACAACTCTAGAACACTTGACTTGATCCTTAATTCATCAAAATTATATTTTGAGCTCTTTATTACAAAATTCTTCAATTCCTTTGTTCTTCAAGTTGTATATCTACTCTTGTGAGAGTTTCTAATCTTTCTCTTCATCTTAAAATCATTGTAAGAGGGTGAGGTATCACTCAAGAGAGAAAAGCGTGAGGTATTCCTTGTAGTGAGACTCAAACACAAAGGGTGAGGTATCCCAAAGGTGTTGTGAGTGCTCTTGAATGTAAAGGTTTTTCAAGTACCTGTGAAACTTGAAGAGTTAGAGGCTCTAGCACAAGGGTGAGGTATCCTAAGGTGTGAGGAGTGTTCTTCCTTGTACAAAGGTTTTCCTAGCACCCATGAAGCCTAGGAAATAGTGAAGAAAATCCCAAGTTAAGTTTGAGGACTGGATATAGGCCACAAGTGGTTGGTGGCTAAATCAGGATAAATTCTTGAGTTTGATTCTCTCCTCCTTACACTCTTTAATTTTAATATTTGGTGCAACATATTTATTTATTGGATATTTTGTCATCTTAATGTTTTGATTTTGAGAACTTGATATTTAACTTATTTGCTTGATTTATCCTATAACACAAGTTATATTTGAGTAATCTACAATAGTTGTATCTATGTTAGACTTATTCCGCTGTATGTGTTGATTAAGTATATCAAAATGTATAATTTCTCAAAGTTGTTTTAAAAATTTGTGATCACTCAATTCACCCCCTTCTTAGGTGATGGTTGTCATGACTAATAATTTCCATCTTTTTTCTGTGCACAATCGACTCCTAAACTTGACTTGGTTTTAGAAAAAAAATTAGTTTTAAAGGTTTTCCAATCTTTTTAAATTTCAATAAAATTGGTGGCGATTCCATTTTTCTTAATTTTTTTGTCGTGTCGTCGTAATCTTGGTCATGACAGTAGGTTTACTGAAAGCTCAGTAAAACTGTGTTAATACACTCGACTTGGTTTGTGCACAATCGACTCCTGAACTCGACTTGGTTTCAAAGATTTTTTATTTTTAAAGGTTTTCTCATTTTTCTTAATTTGAATAAAATTGTTTGCGACTCCATTTTTCTTAACTTTTTTCATCACCTCGTCGTAATCTTGGTTGCAACAATAGGTGTATTGAAACCTCATTAAAACTGTGTTAGTACACTCCTTAAGTGATTTTGAGAGCAACCCAGTAGTCATAAACACTTACTTTACTTTCTTTGATTCTTGATTATTGTGAGTGAGCTTGTATGTTATACAAGTCACTTGCGTAAAAGTTGTTTAGCCTGATGAGGCTGTGACTAAAGAATACTTGTATTGATAGCCTGAAGAGGTTAGGTTATTACAAAGAATTCTCATATACTGGAAATCCTAGTGAAAGTTAGGTACTGTATATAACTCATGTGAATTTGGGGTGAACTGGTATAAAATCTTTGGTATTGAGTTGTTTTTGCTTCTTCTCATTCACTCTATCAATAAGGTTTGAGTTAGTTATTCTCCTTGACTTTTCTTTAAAAATGGTTACTGATCAAAAGAAAGGATTTTCTAAAAGTTAAGTTTATATAGTGTTATAAAAAGTGAAACACTTGCTTACAATAATTCAGAAGCTAAGTTACTCAATTTGTCATAAGCTTGTTTTAAACTAAATCTTTTGAAAAGGAAACTTATCTCAACAATTCTGTTAAAAAATTTTCTATAAGAATTAGAGCACAATTTACTCATAACAGTGATAAAGTTTGTTTTTACTTAATTGAAGTTTATAAGGAACTCTCTCATTGATATTCATATAAACTCTCTTTCTAACTTTCTTGTACTAGATAAGAACTTTTTCACCTCCAAGTCTAAACAGCTTGAGAAAGTAGTGAAAATGTTACAAATTTAAGGAAAAAGAGAATACAAATCAATCCTCATTCTTGTGTTACTGCTAACTTCAATTATAAATTCAGAGAAGATATAAATTTTATTTAAGCAAGCCCTAACCTAGTGCTTGTTATAAAACAAACTAAGGAATATAAGATCTTAGGTAAATGCCATATAGTAAGTATACATATTAAATTAAATATATGCACACATGAAACAACAAATCAAAGAAACAAATAAGTAAATGGACATAATTAGCATTTCCACTTTTTAGCGTAATAATCAACATTTCTTGTAACACCCTAATACGAATAATCATAAAATAAACGGAATATTCCAAAATAAATCGCATTAAACATGTCACTTCTAAAAATGCAGAAAATAAAAACTCATAATAACTTGCACAGTCATTATAGAGAGTCACGAATGATCAAAAAGTCATATATACAACTATCACTGGCTAACACGCCATAAAGTATACATAAGCTTTTCTAAACAACCATAAATATACACATATACAAACTGGTCCACAATGAAGCAAAACACTAATCTAAGCCTTCTGTTTCTTCTTTTCCTAGCCCTTACCCTTTTTAGGGACTTTACTTGGATTTACACAGAACATACAGGGGTGAGAAATCATAATTTCTCAATATAAGCATACTAATACCAGCAGTTAATCATTTATAATAAATAATTCAACTGAACACAAAAAATACATTCGATGTAAAAGAATATCTGGCAATCAATAATATTAAAGAATCGCCCATACAATCCTAAGACACTATCAAATAAGTAATTGTAACGCCCCTTTTTGAGAGGGAATGTCACATTATTATTTACAATACGAAAAACAAAAGTATAAGTTAAGACCCGGTTCATTAAATTAAAATTAAACTTATTTGGTTACAGTTGTATACATAAAATGGTGAATGTTTTTTTTTTTTTTTGTTAAAGTAAGATCATAATATATGAGTATAACAAAAATTAACATGTGAAATAAAACATACATCCATACATCATGATATATATATATATATATATATATATATATATATATATATATATATATATATATATATATATATATATATATATATTATATATCTAACACAATATCTGTTTAGTTACAACACCTGATATACAAAAAGCAAAACTATGCATGTCCCAAAAGATTATACCTGTATAGCCCACCAAAAAGGTAAATCATCAGGCCCCAAAAAGAAAGACAGATAGTCATCAGTGACTATCTACAGTATCAGCCCCTACTGAGAAAGAGAAGGAACCGAAGCTGGATCCTCCTCAAGGTCTTCCTCATCAAACGAAACCTTTATCGGAGCCACCGAGTTACGGGCCAGGGCTCAAGCAGTAGAGAGGAAAGAATCCTCCTGTGGGGAGTAATGACGTTCACCCCACATATCCCTAATGGGCAGATAAAACTCCAGGTGTAAACGAATACTGCAGGTAAAGATAGGCGGATCATATCGCCCCCAAGCCAGCGACACTGTCACATCTCCCAGATAAACACAGCGATCTGTAGCTAGGTTGATATGCTAGCAATCCGGACCTCCGAGAAAAGTCAGTCGCACGTATCCCAAAAAGCCCTGCGGATGGGTCGTCATGGTCGAGCAGATACTAATCGAAGTCAGGCCAAACATCAGGGAACTCGTGTACTTCCCCTTCTTCACCACCGTCTTCAGAAAAATATATATATATATATACACAGAGATAGTAGAAATACAGAAAAGAGGTGAGACATCATACATTCATTACCAATTATGGCAGTAAAGAAATAGAACGGCGTAGGATGCCCACAAAGTAACAAAAATAATAAACAGTATCAAGAAATAAACATTTAAATAGATCAATAAACCCAGGCAGTCATAACATCAATAATATAATAATTTCATTCATCATATGAATTAAATGCCAGATAATGTATAGACTCACTATGCACATGTATACGATATCAAAATCCTACTCTATGGAGTTAGACACAAACATTCAGAGAGAAAGATCAGGAGACATGTACAGAACTCACGTCGCGATAAAGTGCTAAAATCATCAATTTATCCACGTGCACATCAAGGCATTGTACAAGACATTCTTCGCTAGATCGCGATATAGGATAGTGTCTCGGTCCGGATAGTTAATTCGTTTGCATCGGTCTACCCCACAGACAGAAGAGTTACCAACTGTCCATTATGAGGTACCCGTACCCCGACGCCCCCAAGGTCAACATTATGATCTACACTAGTCTATTCACACCCGCATTAAGGTGTGTTCAATCTCCTAGGCAACAAGGCCTTAATAACAGTCCATTGGACTTTCACAATGCATGATGACTCAATGCATATATCATGTATATTCAACAATAGCATATTTTCCATGTCATGCCATCATTTGGCTAAGATAAGCATCGATACGTTCTCCGCCTCACTCATGGACCCACAATGAATATTATTAAGTCATTAAATAATACATTACACTTTTAGGGTACATTATGAAATTATTTTAATTAAGTAAGCTCATCACTATATTTTAAACCTAATTCCCTTAGAATGATTTAAATTGAATTATTCAACATTCTTACTTACACTCATAGTCTTACTTCAATTAAAAATTATTCTAAGTTTTTGGATAAAGCTTCATTCTTGGTTCTTTTCATTTTATGAATTCCTAATTTAATTCCTAATTATCAAATTAATTAAGTTTCACTTCAAATTAACATTTCTTATGATATTCTCCTCTAGAGGAATTCTCTTAATTGTTAAGTTCCTTACTTTAGGTTTATTCAATTAAATTTCTCTTTATTACCTCATTAACTACTTATTACTTGATTATTGTATTCCCAAAGTTAACCAAAAATTACATCTTTTAGACCTAAAATGGCCTAGAGACCGTGGCCTCCTCAAGGGTAGTAACCCTAAAATTTTTCTTAACTTCATTACATCTTATTCACTTGATTAATTATGTTTTCATCTTGATTACAAAATTTCAATCATGATTCCTCCAATTGGGGGTCATGGCCGTGAGCCTCCATGAGGAAAGCAAGAGACTTTTATTTCCATTTCATGATTCCAATCCATCCAAGATCATCAATATACATATAAGATTAAGCAAATAGATTAAACAAAATAAAATCAACATATAAGCATAGAAAATCAAACATCAAAGAGAGTAACCCTAACAAGGTTTCCTCACAAACAACACAATATCAAGTCTCTCACTACCAAGAGAGGTTGATGAGGACTATCTCCCTCTTACCTAAGGGGAAAACAAGCCAAGAGACTCTCTTGAAGCTCCTAGTGAAATTCGGTTTCACTCCTTCAAAACCATAGAAATTTCAACTTCAACCAATAAACACCAATGCTTGAAAAAGAGAGAATAAATGGTCATAAAGATGACCATCAAAACGAAAATGAAGGAGAGGAGGTGAGGAACCAAGAATCTTACCCTAAAGCTTCAAACTTGAAGCTTGAAGAAGATGATGAAGATGGAAGCTTTTCAAGAAATCTTCAACTAGAAAGGTGTTTAGAATGTAGTAGAGATTAAGGAAATGTGGTTGCTTGAAATTTTTGTGATGGTGGAGGGCATGGAAGGGGGTGGCCGTGTGGTGTGGTTGTAACACCCACCTTAGGATGCCACATTATGTTACATGATTACCAAATTAACCTTATTTAGATAACGTAAGTTGTAAGGAAAATACGAAATTCAAAATTTCCTCATAACAAGAAAATAAACTTAGCAGAAAATAAAACATCACAGTATCAATACAAATAATTTAAAATCATTATACATATCCAAGTCTCTAGTTATACATATAAAATTTTCTAACACTATCATACTATAAATATTACTAACTAGTCACTCCAAAAAAATTTAAACGTTATTACATCATATATATATACAAGCCTCTAGTACTTGTCGTACTTAAATATTTTACAAATTAAACTTCCAAATTATTTAAACTATTATACTGCCCAAGTCCTACTAGACAGCAGAACCCTTAAATGGGTCCTCCTCAGATTCCACAGTATTATAGGAATCTGTCAAGATGTGTAGTCCTACGGACAAGTGTCCGAGCAGACGACACAATACTAACTGTGCATCTCCCTTTCTTCAAAACTCGACGTCCTCACCAGGAATTTGCTCCTCCTCAGTTTCTCGCTCTATCTCTGGCTCAACGTCTTCGGCTTCGGTGAACGTAATATAAATACAGACAACAGATAGCAGAACACAGAAAGAGGTAAGACATCCTACCTCATTACCAATTATAGCACGCTAGAGACAAAACGGCGCCACGCGCCCAAGTAGCAATTTAGAAACAACATATTTAAATAATAAGCAGTAATTCCATCAATAAGCAAATAAACAGTTCCAGACAGATAATCATTGCAGTAATGAACAGATAGATCACGATATGGAAAACAGATAATAACGACAGCATATATGTATATATATATATATATCATGACTCACATGCATGTTCTCTCAAATTCCTACTCCATGGAGCTACAACTCAAATCGGAGAGAATGATTGAAAAGATCTGTCGGCACCAACATGCTTCAGACCACGTGCTCAATTTCTGCACATCTAGCACATGCACGACAGTTTTATCAAATCATGATTAGGGATAGTGTCTCGGTCCGGATCATTGGTGTGTTGCATCGGTCTAACCCACGGTACGAAGAGCTACCAACTGTCCATTGTAGGCAACCCGCACCCCAATGCCCCCAAGGTCAACAAGTGACCTACACTACGCTTATCGCACCCACTCAGGAGGTGTAATCTCTCCTAGGCAACTCGGCCTTACAACAGTCCACAAGGACAATCACAATGCATAGGACACTATGCATGCGCATGTATGATCCACATTATCATACAATTCCATAATATGCCACATTAGGCCAATATAAGCATCAATATTCAAATGGTCACTCACATGGACCCATAACATCATAAAACAAGGATCAAATCAATTGATGCATCATTAGGTTCATGTTCAAAATAAATTCTTAGAATCAATTTGACATTCCAATGCAATTCAAATTCCTCATAACTTGCATTTTAATTTAAGCTCTTAAGCCACACACTCTCATGTTCTTTGCTTACTTAGAATTACCTTAAGTCTTGTAATAATTTTTCTCTTAGTCTCTTTAAAATTTATGAAGCATTGATTATATTAAATTCTTCCAACTTATTAATTTTCTATTTTATCACATAGGTTTCTAATTACCTCATTTATTATGCTTCTAATTACCTAATTTATTATGCTTCTAAATTACCAAAATCACATACTTAAACTCAAATATGCTTTAGAGACCGTGGCCTCACAATGGCTCCAATTTCAAATCTTTTCAAGTCATCATCCTATTTATTATCCCCTAGTTCTTTAAATTGCATTTAATAAATTAACTCACCAATAGCCTAAATTCTTGGCCTCAAAACCGTATCCATCACATAGGCTTCAACTCCAATTCTTTTTCTTTCCTTAATTCCACCTTATTACTTGATTAATTCTAGTCTCAAGCTTGTTACACTTTAACTACAATTTTATCCAATTTTTCACCCCAAAACCGTGGCATTTCAAGGAGTTCCTGGTTACCATTTTCTTTGCATTATTTTGATCTTCCTTTACTCAACATACCTAGCACTATTATTGACACAATGTCAACCAAAATTCTGCTCTTAAAACAGCCCAAAAATCGTGACACTCACCAAGGTCCAACAACCAGAATTTTGTCCACTTGGATTAACCTTAACTACTTGATTTAATTAGCCTTGCATTGGTCAAAATTTAAGCATCATTTCCCTTCATTTTCCAGCCCAAAACAGCCCCAAAACAGCCCCAAAACCGTGACACATTCAAAGGTTCAGCAACCAGAATTTTTTATTTTTATTTTTTGCAAGCAATCATGGATTTCAATCACAAAATTACATGAATAATTAACCACTCAATCAACTACTCAAAGCTAAATTAAGATAACATTCAAGAAATCAATTTCAAGCAAATTCAAGAACAACCACCATGTGGTTTTTCTTCCAAAAATCAAGCACAAGATCCCTAGTTGCTAAAGAGGTTGAGAAGGATTAATCTTCCTCTTACCAAGAAGAAGAACCAAGAACACTCCAAGAACCCCTTTTGATTTTCGGATTTTGGCCCCAAAAACCCTAGAAAATGCAACATGAATTAGAACAAGGAAATGGTGTGAAAATGAAGAAGAGAATAGCTATAAAATCAAGGTGAAATTAGAAAACGAAAATGGAGTGAAATTCTGAAATTTTTCAGCCATGGAAGCTTACCTTCAAAGCTTGAAAAGAGGTTGAAGATGATGGCTTTCTTGAAAACTCCAAGCACAAATGTTGAAGAGAATGAATAGTAGATTAAGAAAGTGTGATCAAGTATGATTTTTTTTTTTTTGTGATGGTTGGGGGATTGGGAGAGTGAGCACCGTGAGGTGAGTGGAAGAGAAAAGAAAGAAATGTTGAAGAAAAAAGTAGAAGAGAAAGACGTAAATGAAGAAGAAATAAGCTTTTGATGATATATTACAATATGTAATATTTGGTTTATTAAAACCAATCAATTCTCCTTGTCCAAGCAGCAGCCCACGTGAGAGAAAAAGAATGAGTGAGTGGTCAGAATTTTGGCTTCCAAAGGAAGCTAAATGAGTGAGTCAAAGCTTGGGTCAAAGATTATCATAAAAGCTTAGAATAAAATACTATAAAATTTGAATTAAAGTGATTTAATTTGATACAATGTGAATTACATTAAAATAATGTAATAGTATTTTTATCACACACTATTATCCAATAGATAATAGTTACAATTGACAAGTAAGTCGATTTAATTAATTTGACAGATGAATTTTTTCGCTATACTGATTTATTTTATCTGCTAGAATTTCTCGAAAAATGGTGCAAACCTCGTAAACTGTGTCAAGTCTCGGGTTTAGTAAGATCCCCCGTCGACTTATCCATAGTCCACGATTCACAGAGAAAATATCGCATTTTCTCAGTTCCGCGCAGTACTCACGCAAAACGAGGAATACAGTAAAATACTCGACGTTTCCGGAAAATTCCCAGAAAATTCTCAAAAATTGCAAATATTGTAAAACGATTATTCGTCATGTTATTTTTCACTTTTGGAAGCATTACAGTCGTTTTCACGACTCTGCTCAATATTCATGCAAAACGAGGAATATATTAAAATATTCATCATTCCCGGATAATTCTAAAAAAAATTCACATAAATCACAAATATTAGAAAATAACTATTCGTAATTAAAATTTTCCAACTTTAGAAGCGTTACTGTCGTTTTGCCAACTCTGCCCCGTGTGCACGTAAAACGAGAAATATATTAAAATATTCTTCGTTCTCAGAAAAATCCAAAAAAATTCCAGAAAATCCCAAATATTATAAAATGATCATTTATCCTGAAACTTTAAATTTTCGGGATGTTACAGTGGTGGTAGAGAGAAGGAGGAGAAAATTTGAGAAAGATGAATGTAGAGAGAGAAGTTGATAGTAAGAAATGATGATGACTTTTGATTTTTGAAATTAGAATAAGAAACTTAATTAAGTGAAGGCACATTTTTGGCTCCAAAAGAAGGCCATGCAGCCATATAGTGAGAGGGAGGAGAGAGAGTGTGTGTGTAGCTTCTTTGAGAAGCTTGGTAGCTTTTTCAAAAGCGGATTTGATTAGACATAAAGTGGATTACATTTGGATAGGATAATTAGGTGATAAAGTGATTAAAATAATAAGGTGATTAGGGTTTTAACTATAAGCTATTACCTAATGGATAATTGTTACAGTGCACAAAGTCAGTATTCATTATCCAACAGATAATAGAACGTATCGCAAAATTTTACTTAACGGTATGCACAAAGATTTTATTTATCAGATAAAACCTCGAAAAATGTAAACCTCATAAATTGTGCCCAGCCTCAAGTTTAGTAAGATCTCCTGTCGACGTTTTCATAGTTCAAAGTTTACCAGTCTCAGGGAAAACATTTTGTTTTCCTGGCTCCGCTTAGTGTGCATGCAAAATGAGAAATATATTAAAATATTCGACGTTTCCAGAAAAATCCACAAAAATTCTTAAAAATCACAAATATTAAAAAATGACTATTCGTCATGAAACAAACAATTTTTGGGGTGTTACACTAACTCTGCTCAGTGTGCACACAAAATGAGAAATATATTAAAATATTCAATATTTCCAGAAAAATCCAAAAAAATTTCCAAAAATCATAAATATTATAAAATAGTTATTTATGACAGCACAAATAATTTTTGGGGTGTTACAGTAACCAAACAATCAATCGATTAAGCATGGCAAATGCTCATACAAGTGTCAACCATGCAATGTTTTATGTTACGAAGTATGATTATGCTCAAAGTCCTAATAATATGATGATGCAGTGCAAATGCAGATTTTAGTTTTTAAAAAACACATGCCACTTACTTATTTCTCAGGAACCACGTTCCTTGTATATACTAAGCAGGTTAGGCCTACAAGCATAAGCTCACTTAGTAATAGGTGAGTACTTTCCTCTCACCAACGTAACAGCACTACTACCACCCTCATACCGGTAACCATGACCATACAAGCATAAATGCAAGGAGAATAAGGATCCAACACCTGATTCCCAAGCCACATCGTTGTGCACACCATTTGAGATTACAATACATAAGAAACAGCAAATGACAAGTTTGAAAAGCAAATATGCGAGTTTGCTATCAAAACATACACACTCATCATAAGGTTTACCATAACCAAATGAAAAGCAAAGACTAGTGACTCAAGGCTTTACTCCAACTTAACACATAAGTAGTAAAACTCATATCACTATTGTCCTCATATCTAGTATCTTACACCACCACTTCCCAAGTGAATTCAAGGCAACCCCCAGTCACTTAATTTTCTAGATACTATTTTATAACATTCCATAACACTTGGATGTACAAGGTTTCACCAACTTCCATCACAAAGTTTACCCTAACCTAGTGAAAAGGAAATAACTAGAGAACTTACACTTTTGGCTCAACTCAAACCCATAAAGGAACTAACATAGGTCTGTAATCAATCACGAAGCTTAACCTAGGCAAACAAGGAAATATGCTTTAACTATGCATTCCAAACTCAACTTTACCTCTAAAGGAGTCATCTTTGCATATAAGTAGGCATTCCATATCACTAAGGAAGCCTAAGATGTCCCAACACATCGTCCATTGACACACCACTGCACTTTGGGTGTCTTGATTCCTCTAACTCTGTCCTAAGCATTTCTCATACTTTGGACATCTAAAATTCCCAAGCTTTACACTTATGTAAGTTGATAATTTTCTCCAAGAAATATCCCCAAAAGTGTCTCTTTACACCCTAAAAGGTTTGCACAAATGATCCCAACAAGTAAGGAATTAAATTAGCATTACAATGCTAAGATCACAATTTTGCCCTGTATCAGCGCTTGAGTGCATTGAGCGCCAGCACCTGGGCGCGCGAACACCATAGCGTGTGCTTCTGGGCAGCGCGTGCTTGAGCGTACGTGAACAGAGCGCTTGAGCGCCGAGTGTCCAGTAGCATTTGCTGCATAATTTTGCAGTAATGGAACACTGTTCCATTGGCACAAACACGAGATTTGATCTCTTCAAATTCGTTTCTTGGTGATTTTGAGTCCCAAACAAGTTCACAAATATGAGGAAAACATAAAACACTAATTGATTTCATAAAAAATGGATCAAAACACTAAATCACTCATCCAAACCCCTAAAATCAACACTTAGAGCATTTTAGGTCCAAAATGAGAATTTTCAGTTTCTAATCCAAACTATTAGTATGAATAAGTCATAAACACCATTTAAAACTCATCCAAGCAAGAAAATCACTTAAAACACCACTAGAACTCAATTTGGCATATTAAACCTCAATTTAGCCGAACATGGAAAATGAGTAGGAATGAAGTTTAAAGTATCAAGAACCCCTACCTTCAAGCTCCTAGATGCCACCTTGATGCTGCAGGTTGATCTTCAATCTCTAGCCTTGGATTTCCCCTTCTTCCTTTGCTTCTTGGTTCCTTTTCCTCCACTTAAGCTTCCTTCCCTTGCTGCTGTTTTGTTTTAGCCATGAAGAGAAGAGAGAAAAGTGAGGAAATGTGAAACAAAATCACAAATTAGAAGGTCAAAAAGGAAGGCGATAACCGTGGACAGTTTTAAGCCAAGTGATTCCACACTGATATTTCTCGATCTACTCAAAAAACTCAGATTTAGCTAAACTAAGTTTTTCAAGTTCCAAAAACTTTAAAATAAATACTAAGATTCATTAAAATATTCATTTCACCAGTATCACAATTTTTCATATCTATAACTAGTTAATTCGACATTAAAATACACAACTAGTATAACTAAAAATACCAAATGGATTCTGATTATTCTCAAACTTTAACCACATCATAGAATACGCATTTGTGACTTAGAAATAAACTATCCACGTTTATTTCCATTAGCTAAGCCTTTTAAGCTAATATATGGGATATTTTAAGCTACTTTTCACCTTTCGAGTTGCAGTAAAGTGCTTAAACTAACTCAGATTGTCACGAAATTAAACAAGCATGTTAAGCAAGTATTAAGATACCTCTGTAACTATTTACAAGTCTAACATATTGAAGAGGATGTTATATTTCTCACGATCATGCTCTAACCTAGTGTTCATTATTAACAAACTAAGGAATATAATATCTCAAGTGAATGTCATATGCTTAGAATACATACTAAATTCAATGCATGCATATATGAAACAACAAATTAAAGAAACAAATAAGTAAATGGACATAATTAGCATTTTCACTTTTTTAGCATAATAATTAACATTTCTCGTAATTATTTTAACACATATATGTAGTCCAATCATATAATATATAAAAAGAAAGTACATGTCTTAGAATTTTGACACATGTATTCTCTGTCATCAAGTAAGTGTATTACTTGACATATGGTAAGTAGAATATCAAATATTCTGCCACATGTTATCTTATGTGGCATTTTCTATCTCATGTGATCTAATGTGATCATTTTTTGCACAAGGACAATTAGGACTACAAAAATAACTAATGAGCATTATTTAAATTTGAATTCTCATCCTAGTTGAATGACATTTTTATACTACTAACTAATTAATTGCATCAATCATTTAATATATTAATAATTATTCATTATCTTATATGAATCTCAACCAAAATTATCTTCTATGAATAATATTACTATCCAAATTCAAATAATTTAAATAATAATATAATTAAAACTTTTAAATTTCAAAACCCACCCTTAATGAATGTTATTTATTCACTATTAAATAATTTATATATAATTAATTAGTTGTCTAAACTAATTAATTTGTTAAATTTTCGCTATCTTCCACTAATAAAATTTACATTTAAATATCTTAAATAATAAAAGAATAAAAAAATTAAAATTTGATTTTTCTTCTAAATTGATTGTCATTTATGTACATTTAATTAATTGTCTCAACGAATTAATATATTAATTATTCTTTATCTTTTATGAATAATATTACCATTCAAATAATTTAAAACTTTTAAAAATAATAATAATAATAATATAGAAAGATAAAAATAAATATCTAGAAGTTCATCTTAAAAGAAAGAAAAATGGACAATACAAACACACAAAAAAGAATATATATATATATAGAAGATAATGAACAATTAATGACCAATAAATATTATTACTAAAAAGATAATGATTGCAAGTAATAATAATGTTATTGTTAACAAATTAGATTATGGTCATTTTTTAAATTTCATTTTGTGTGTATTTGAGTAAAGTAATATTTTTTGTCCTTTTATATTTTGGTTATGTTGTTTAGGCTATTAATAATAAATTTTTAATAGTTTATTTCACTTTATAATATTTTTTTAATAATCTAAAAAGTCAATTGTTATCTTTTTAATTTTTCCCATATTATTCATTCAATTAAGACATTCACATTAAATTAATTAATAAATGTATAATTTGTCTTATTACTTTTAAATTTGTATTTTTTAAAATTTGTATTATTAATTTTTATTAATTGATATTATAATTTGTTTTCATTGGTTAAGTGAATTATATTAAGTATGTCAATTTGCTTTTTAATTATAATTCCTTTATTCAAATAATTCTTGCACCAACTATTTGTTTATCCAAAGAATTAATTATTTATGTAAATGTAATAAAATCATTAATCAAATTAAGGTTATAAATTTTTTTCATGAATTTAGTGTATTAATAATTAGTAGATAGTTTTTAGTTACATCTTTATTTTAAAATTGTTAACCGTTCATTATAATTTAAACTTTTGTAAAATATATAAGGTAATTAATAATAGAAAAATTTGTAAACAATCCTCATATATGAATATTTATGAAATATATATTTATAAAATAAAATATTCCTTTCAAATTTTTAAATCTCATATTGGTGAATCCCGTGAAACCATTTCATAGAAGTTCATTGATATCCTCTTTTTATAAAGCAAATCGACTTCGATTCTTGAATAATCGATATCACTTCTGATTGTAAAAAAGATTCCCTTTTTAGCCTGTATCAATAATTATGATTTTACGTATGGACAATTCCTCAATATCTTGTTCATTCGCAACAAAATATTTTCTTTGTGCGGCGGTAAAAAAAAACATGCTTTTTTGGAGAGAGATACTATTTCACCAATCGAGTCACAGGTATCTAACATATTGATACCTAACGATTTTCCGCAAAGTGGTGACGAAGGGTATAACTTGTACAAATCTTTCCATTTTCCAATTCGATCCGATCCATTCGTTCGTAGAGCTATTTACTCAATCGCAGACATTTCTGGAACACCTCTAACAGAGGGACAAATAGTCAATTTTGAAAGAACTTATTGTCAACCTCTTTCAGATATGAATCTACCTGATTCAGAAGGGAAGAACTTGCATCAGTATCTCAATTTCAATTCAAACATGGGTTTGATTCACACTCCATGTTCTGAGAAATATTTACCATCCGAAAAGAGGAAAAAACGGAGTCCTTGTCTAAAAAAATGCCTTGAGAAAGGGCAGATGTATAGAACCTTTCAACGAGATAGTGCTTTTTCAACTCTCTCCAAATGGAATCTATTCCAAACATATATACCATGGTTCCTTACTTCGACAGGATACCTAAATCTCATATTTTTAGATACTTTTTCAGACTTATTGCATACTAAGTAGCATTAGTATCCATTTTTCATGATATTATGCATGGATCAGATATATCATGGCGAATTCTTCAGAAAAAATTGTGTCTTCCACAATGGAATCTGATAAGTGAGATTTCGAGTAAGTGTTTACATAATCTTCTTCTGTCCGAAGAAATTATTCATCGAAATAATGAGTCACCAGATATTACTCTTTTCTGATAATGATGATAGAAATCATTTATTGAGTATTTATTTATTGAATCATCTGCAATGTTTTAGTATCTAGACTTTTCAAACAAATGTTTCTTATGCTGCCATAACTTCTGTACTCAACAAAACATATCACTCCAGTTGTTTTCATTATCATAATCATTCGAGGAAGATATTTGTCAGTTCATATGATTTTAATTTCTCTCTTCGGGGATCCCAAACAACAAAGTTTTTTGAGTGTGAGACTTGCCTATTTAGGGTTCCGAATCCCTTTGCGGATTTATCTGAATCTCCTTAGGATGAAGCACCAATGATAAACAAATCGACTTTTTGAGGCATTTGGTAGAACTTTAGGAGATATTTTGAGGTTTTCTAATGACAAAAGCATTGAACAACTATTTGGAGGAAAAATAGTTGTTCTTGGGGGAGACTTCAAACAAATATTGTTAGTATTAGTAATTCCAAAAATAAGTAGATAAGATACTGTTATGGCAACAATTAATTCATTGAAGTTGTGAAATTATTGCAAAATCTTGAGATTGACTAAGAATATAAGGTTACAATCTACATCTACCATATCTAACTTATATGAAACTAAGTCCATTTTGTAAATTGGATTATTAACATTAGTGATGGCAAATTGGGAAATGATAATGACGGTGAAGATGAAATTGAAATCCCTTAAGATCTTTTGATTTTGAATTCTAACAATCATATTTCAAATATTGTTGATTTTGCATATCCTAATTTAGTTGCAAATATGAAACGTTTCAAGTTCTTTGAGGATATAACAGTTCTTGCTCTAACCCTTGAAATTGTTGAGAAAGTCAATGAATTCATTCTTTCATAAGGATAAAAACAATATTTTAGTTCAGATTCAATTTCTATAGTAGATAAAGATGTTGGTATTGAATCTGAATGGTTTACAACTAAATTTTTACATGAGATTAAAGGTTCTAAAATCTCAAATCACATATTGGTACTAACAAAGGAAGTTCCAATTATGCTCCTTAGAAATACAGATCAAACAATAGAATTATGCAATAGAACAAGATTAATTGTGAATGAATTGGCACCAATAGTGACAAGATTTATATTTTTAAATTGAGTTTAATGTCTTCAGATCTTAGAATCCCTTTAAAGTTTCAAAGAAGACAATTTTTATTAACTCTATGCTTTGCAATAATTATATAAATAAGAGTCAAGAACAATCTCTCTCTCATATAGGGTTATTCTTTTTACCAAGACTTGGTTTTACTAGTCAAATTTATGTCGCAATTTCAAGAGTTAAATCAATGAGTGGTTTAAAAACATTGATTGTTGATTTAGTTAAATTAAGGAGTGATTTGAAAATATTGAAAATATTGATATTCATTTTGTCTTTAACATTGAATTTCTTAACATAATATGATTTATATTTTATTCACTAATAGTTATATAATTCCTTTTACATATTTGCAAGTTTCAATGATTAATGGAACTACATTATATTTTACCTATGTAGAATCGTTATACATGATTGAAACTATATTTTTATACTCATGTAATTTTATTAAACTCTATCAAATTTTTTAAGTTAAATTATAAGATTTTCATTTTATTTTATTATTAATTATTTTCTCTTAATTTTTCCCATGCAATGCACGGGTACAAACATTAGTATTGTTAAATTGGTGAATTTTCAGTTTTTGATCGTTCTACTTGTGTTTTTATTTCTGCTATATATTTAAGTATAATATTGTGAAAGAAATTAAAAATACTTACATTAATTATGAAAGAAATTGACCAAATACAATAAATATTGAATTAGTAAAATTAAAATAACGACTATAGAAGTATGAATATTTATAAGTTTCTTACCATAATTATGAATTTATTAAAGATTTAAAATTTGAATTTGTCTATTTAAATAACGGAGCAAGACACATGTCACTTAATTAGCATGTCATTTGTCATAATTTCGTTGAAGCGTAGATGTAACAAAACAGATTATCACCTAGCAGAATTTTACAAATCAAAACTATCTTCTTTATATTATTATTATTATTATTATTATTATTATTATTATTATTGATGGTTGATTGATTGATAATTGATTGGTGTTGATTTCAATTAGTTTTATGATAACGAGGGTTAGGCTTTGCTTTGTTTTGGGCTAAGGGTTTGGTTTAGGTTGGTTTCTTCAGAAAGAAAGTCTTTACAAAATTTGGTTGGTTGGAGTAATGGGCCAAAGTTGTAAGTTTTGAGTTAAGTTTCTTTTTAATTTGGAGAAGATAAATAAAAAGCTTGTTTTTAGAATAGACTTGTTTCTTTAAAAAAAATAATTAAAAAATTAAAAATTTTAAAAAAAGGAAGGAAAAGTTAAAATGATAAAATAGCTAAATAAATTGGGTTTGGAAGAATGAATGAAAAAAAAAGGTGTTGAATGAATGGACTTTAGAAATTATAGTTGTCTTTTAAAAACAAGATTAAAACAGAAAACAATACAACACAAAAAAATAAAAACATAAAACATAAAAATATTTAGAGTTCTCTTGTTTGAGTTGTTTAAACTTATTTTACTTTTTTATGTTTATTTTTACTTTGCTTAATGATATGACTTGTTCATAATTTGAGTGTTGTTACTATTTTTTTATTATATGTTTCCTGCTTTTTGGTGGTCAGTGAAAAAAAAAAAAAAACTAATCTCCTAGTTGACCAATAAAATTGTTTTAAACAAAGTCTCCCCTCTAAAACTGACGTCCTCAAAATTAAAATCAACATATATATAAATGAAAAACAATGAATTCTCTTCTTTGAGTTGTTAGGAATTAGTTTACTTTGTATTCATGTTTCTTTGCTTAACGGCATGACTTTATGTTAATTTTAAATTGTGGTTACTGTTTTATCTTGGTGCTTTTCTTTTGTCTTTGGGTGATTAACGTTTAAAAAAAAGATTTCCTACTTGTTCAATATTTTTGTTAAAAAAAAAATCTTCTTAGTCAACTATCTTTAAAGAATGGGTAAAATAAATATTTTAAGGTTATTGCTAATTTGCATAATTGATTTAGGGTGACTGTCTTAAGAATAAATATATCAAAGGTGCTATGAGATTAAATTTTTATCATTTTCTATGTATAATTAGACTCTCGAATCCAATCTATTTTCATAAGACCTGTTTTCTAAAATAAAAGAATTCTTCTAATGTTTTCCCTAAATTAAGTAAACCTTGGTGGCGACTCCTCATTTTCTAAATTTTATTTTCACCGTTTTATTAGGGTCTGCTCAAAATAAATATTTTTGAGTGCATTGATGATAAACACAATTTTTCATATATTAGTTAACCATCATATTTAGTCTCTTAGAAATCTTATGTGCTTAATTGATTGGCCTTGACCACATTTTTTAAGTTTGAATTCAAATTGGGCTTAATTGTATTTTTCAGTATTATTAAAATTTTTATACTATTTCTATATTTTGGGCATAATTTAAGTTCTAGACATTTAAAAATTATGAATTTTACCTTGTAGGGAAGTTGAGAGAAATCTCTACAACTTTAATGAAGAACTTCAAGGCTGAATCAGATGTCTATTTGGTCAGATTGAACTTGGAAGTTAGAATAGAGATATTGTCGCTGGAACTTGGACAATATGCAAGAATTGAGCCATAATTTGGGCTATAGGAGTCATGGGGAGCTGGGGCCGATGCCATTGGAAAGCTGAGACACGGATCTTCAACTCTTATGAGACCACTTATCAAGACTGTGACATTTTGATGGTGTTATCTCCCTTTGAATTCAATTGATGGGTCCAGAGAGCTGTTAAGAATGTTTTAGACATATCACTCTCATCTTAAGCTCAAATCTACCAAATTAGGTGTTTAGTTAAAGCTAAGAGGAAGAGGATCAACCCTAAGCTAGGGAAAAACTTAGATTTTGAATTTTAGAGGTAGTTATTTAAGGAGAAGCAGAGAGTTCGAGGAAATCCTATTTTTCGTTTAGTCGTTCTTACACTTTCTCTCTCCATCTCTCTGTCTCTCCCTTCTCTCCAGGTTTCTTTCTTTTCTGTCTTTCTTTCTTCCCATCCATGGAAGGCTAGAACCTTTTAATCAATCTTACGAATTAAAAATCTTGATGCTTAATTCTAAGATCTTGTTTTGATTGTTTTACATTTAATTGTTAATCAAGTTTCTCTTCTACCTCTTTTGATTTTGTTGAATCTAGATTGAATTGCTTAATTTGATTTGGATGTTGATGTGACAACTGCATAGTTACCACGAGTTTCAATAGGATTGCAGAGACTAAACAATGTATCAAAAGTGTTTGATGAATTGTTTAGCTTGGTTGAATTCTAGTTTTTAGGTTAATTTAAGCTTATATGGGTGTAATAATTATTCTAACCTTAATTAACTAAATTCTGGATGCTTACCTAGTATTGCTTCTTGATGTGATCTAAAACCAAGAATTTGATTAGTAATTGAATGGATTCTTAGTGATCAAGGATTGATTAAACTCAAGATTAGTTTATTTCCTTTGATTGGTTGTTTACTTAATTCTATCTATATTTTTTAATTACTTTCTGTTGATTAAATTCCGTAACTTCCCCCCTTTGTTAACTTCTTAATTTGATTTCTTAATTAGAGTAATATAAGGATTCGACCCGATTATGCCTTATACTGTAAGTAATTTAGTGACTCTACTTACAAATTGATATAATTTGATAGTATTGGCAGCTATTAGATTTTGGTGCGGTTGGTGATGATCATTCTAAGTTTAATCAATCATATTAGGAGTATAATTAACTACTAACCCTTCACTAACCCCTATTTTCCTTGTTTCAGGTAGTTTTTAAGCACAATTATGGTCTTTAAGTGCAAGAACAAATGTACGGCCCAAACCATTTCTGATTGAGCTACATTTTGGTAGACAAGTAGAGGACATTATTAGATGTCTTTGATGCTATTTGATCATATCAAGACCTTGTCTAACCCCTAACACCCTTTTCTGCTTTGTTTTGATCATTTTTAGTATAATTAGGCTATTTTTCAAATTTTTGTACAGACAAACCATCTTAAAATGGCTTGAAAATTGGTCATTTGAAGGAAAATGGTGTGTTCTACAAGGCTCAATGATTTACTATGAGCACCACCCTATCTCGACCAAATTTCATCATTTAGATCACTTTTCCATTTTTTGAATATTTTTATTGTATTTTTTGGTACCATTTTTTAGTAGTTTTCACCATGTGGTGATACCATAATTTTTAAAATTATGTAGATAGGGTAACTAGTGATATTTTGTGTGA
Source organism: Ormosia semicastrata (assembly GCA_029884595.1). Lineage (NCBI taxonomy): Eukaryota > Viridiplantae > Streptophyta > Magnoliopsida > Fabales > Fabaceae > Ormosia > Ormosia semicastrata. The sequence continues at coordinate 45,046,103 of JAQQTO010000053.1, read as the reverse complement.
TTTTTACCATTGTTTTGTATTTTTGTGTTTTGAGTCATCTTAAGCCCCTGTAGTATAGTTCAATGCATGACTAGGTCTGCTACTTCTCATAATCTTGTTGACTTGGATCTTGAGATAGAGAGAACCTTGCATTTGCTTAACAAGACTAGGAAAAGGTTGTTTGATCAAGTTGATAATTCTAACTTTGTTGACAATTCTATACCCATGGCTAACAACATGAATGATAGCACTTAGAAGGAGTTGGCTACTCCTGATGTGACTTACTAACCATTGTGTATTTAGTATCCTGATCTTGATGCAGATTTTGAATTGAAATCTAGAATAATCCATTTGCTGCCTAAGTTCCATGGACTTGCAGATGAGGACCCCCACAAGCACTTGAAGGAGTTCTATGTGGTGTTCTCCACCATGAAACCATAATTCATTTTTGAAGAACACATTAAGCTTAGAGCATTTCCATTCTCCCCTACTGATGCAACCAAGGATTGACTCTATTACCTTTCACCTGGTTCCATGACAGGTTGAAATGATATGAAAAGACTATTCCTATATAATTTCTTCCCTGCTTCTAAAGTTGCCGCCATTAAGAAAGATATATGTGGCATAAGGCAGATGTGAAATATTTGGGAAATAGGTGATTTCATTCCAATTCTGTACAAAGGAAATCAACATTTATAGATACATTACAGCTAATAAAATAAATACCAACTACTCCACTATATAAAGTAAAGCCTATCCTAATCATGTTGTCTCCCTAATCATGCTGTCCTAATAATACAACTGACCCACTATAATTAATCCACTAAAAATAATAATAGTACAGCTAATCTAATTTCCAACTCATATTTGTAAGATTTCTGACAATAATGAAACTGCAATCAGTCAATAACTGGCTGATTCTCAAGCTCAATTCAACATCCAACACTCCTCCTCAAGCTAGGCAGTAGATGTCAATCATGCCTAGCTTGGACCTTAAGTTCTCATAATTTGACTTGTGAAGAGCCTTGGTTAGTATGTTTGCAGTTTAGTGACGGGAAGAAGTGTATTCCAATTTGATAATTCTATCATCAATTTTCTCCTTTATAAAATGTCTGTCTATCTCCACATGTTTTGTTCTATCATGGTGGACTGGATTTTTAGCAATGCTGATGGCTGCCTTATTGTCGCATAAAAGACTCATGGTGCAATCTGTTAGCACTCTTAGTTCTTTGAGCATTCTTTGCAACCAGATTCCCTCACAGATGTCGTGAGCCATTGATCTTAACTCGGCTTCCGCACTGCTTCTTGCCACCACTGATTGTTTCTTACTTCTCCAAGTAACCAAATTTCCCCACATATATGAGCAATACTCACTTGTTGATTTGCGATCAGTTAAAGAACTGGCCCAATTTGCATCCGTGAATACTTCTACATTCCTTTCTGGGTTCTTTTTGAAGTGAAGGCCTCTCCCTGGTGTCTTCTTGAGGTACTGCAGAATTTGATTTACAGCTCTCATGTGATCCTCAATTGGATTATTCATGAACCGGCTTACCATACTCACTGAATAACCGATATCTGGTCTAGTATGAGTTAGGTAAATTAATTTCTCTCCCAACCTTTGGTATCTCTCCTTATCAGCAAGAGGGTGATGATCACATATTTGATACATTAATAAGCTTTCATTCTTAGTCATTTACACTCTCTATGTACTTAATTGATTGAGTTTTATTATGTTTTGTAAGTTTGGACTCAAATTGAACTTAATTGAATTTTTCAGCATGATTTATATCTTACACTATTTCTGTATTTGGGTCATATCTTGGGATGTAGGTGGTCTTTGGAGGTGATTCTAGTGGCATTTGAAAGATAAGAGAGAATTCTACAACTTTCATGAAGACCTCAAAGGCCCAATCATACGAATAGATAACTTAAATTGGGGTTGAAGCAAGAACCAGAGTACTTTTCCTGACAGCTTAACCTATGTGTACTGTTCATCACAGTTTTCAGGTTAGAAGTTGTCAAATGGGCTAAAATTTGGATTCTGAATATTTAAGACCAATATATACAACTTTTATGTTGAACACCTTTCCAGAATCAGACTCCTTAAATGTGATATTAGGCTTGAAAGTCAGAACAGAGGAGCTGTGACTGGGCCTGGGCAGTGTTCAGTAATTTGAATGTATCTAGAGTTAGAGAAATGATATTGGACTCAAACTAAAGCCATTTGAAAGCTAAGATCCAGGCCTACAACTTTTATGAAGACCACGTGATTCAAAAATGACGAATGCAATAACTTCAGAGCTACATGATTTCAGAGACAAGGAATCTCCATAATTTCCCACTCCCCTAAAGTCATTTGGCATTTTCCACTCATTTTCCACTCATCCAACCACTAATGACTCAGCTCCCTTGTCATTTTGTATCTCTAATCCTCTATAAAAGGGAGCCTTGGCAGATCATTGAGGGTGTTAGGTGTTAGTTACCAAAATGATGCCATTTTGTTACTAGGTTTTCTTGTAGTAATTTTCCTTTGTTTTAAATTAAAGTCATGTTCTTCTTCTTCTTCTTCTTCTTCTTCTTCTCACTTTCTTTCTTCTTATCTATGAGTAACTAAGTTTCATTTTACTTGGGTGAAAGGGTGAAGCTCTTGGTAATAAAGTAAGGTTAGATTTATTCTTCTCTTGTGCTTAAATGATTTATATTTTCTAGTAACCATTATACGTATTATAATTTGTTTCTTATAATTTAGAAACCATCTTTGTAAAGAGGAGTTCTTGATTTGTTGTAGATAAAATATTGACACAATGAATGCTTTAACCCATTTATAAGTGGTGGTAATATTTTTAGGAAACACAATATAATTACGTATATTATTTTAATTAGACTTTTAATGTTGTATTTTTCGATTGGAACCTCCATGTTGCGAGGATTCTAATTGAGTTATAAAAGGAATTAATCTTACCTTTATTTTATTTACCAAGAGTGAATCTTTTTACCCAAGTAAATAATTTTAATTGTAGTAACAAAATATTCACTTCACCTTAATTAATCTTTAACAATTCCCTGTGGATCGACTCGGACTCCCGAGAATTTTATTACTTGAGACAACCTGCACTTGGGTTCGTAATGCAACAATTAATCCCGCATCAAGTTTGTAGACTTGTTTGAAATTAAAAAGAGTGCATCAAGTTTTTGGCGTCGTTGCCGAGAACTTAATTTGAAGACTGAATTTCTGGTGTAAAAATTTGTATATATACCAACATCCTAACTAGTGGGGGAACCTCTCCCTTTTTAATTTCTGTGCATACTAACTTAGTAGGGGAACCTCTCCCTTTTATTTTACGCACTAACTTAGTGGGGGAATCTATCCCTTTTACTTATTTTTTTTTTGTAATTTACTTTCTGTACTTTATTTTCTGCATTTTAATTTCTGTACAGTGGGAGTAATTCTCCATTTTATTTTCTTGTACATTTTAACTTAGTGGGGTAACTCTCCCTTTTATTTTTTTTGTACTTTATTTTCTCGTATTTATTTTCTCATCATTTTTTTTGTTTACTAACTTACTAACTCTCTTACTAACTATCTAACTTTTTACTTTATCTCGCTTCTAACATTTTAATTTATCTCAGATACTAACTTTTTAATTTTTATGCTTATTAACTTATTTGGTGGTTGGTTTATATCACACCTTTGTTAATATTTAATGGACAGTTTATATTACTAGCTTGTACATTTTCTTTTCTATTGTAAGTTACTTGTTTATGCTTAATTGGTATCGTGATTTAAATTCTGGTCGTTTGGTTAGAGTTAATCCAGGTACTTTACATATTGATTTATTTGAATCACAATCACACACATTAAGCACAATAGCTGAAAACGAAAGTGTGCATGATGAACATGAAAATCAACCATTGCGAACTATGCGTGAGTATCTGCAACCATCTCGAAATTCTAGTCCATCATGTTTTATCTTTCCACTCAATGCCAACAATTTTAGATTCAAGCCAGGTATGATTTCTTTACTTCCTAATTTCTATGGTTTAGAATCTGAAAGCCCATATTTACATCTAAAAGAATTTGAGGAAGTATGTACTGCTTTTCATGATCAAACTTGCACTGAAGAGGTTGTTAAGCTTAAATTATTTCCTTTTTATTTAAAAGATAAAGCAAAAACTTGGTTTAACACTTTGAAACCAAGATCAATTGGCACATGGCAAGAAATGCAATGTGAGTTTTTGAAGAAATTTTTTCTAACACATAAAACCAATGCTTTGAAAAGACAAATCCAAAAATTTTCCCAAAATTCCAATGAAGCATATTTTCAAAGTTGGGAACGTTTTAAAGATTTGTTGAATTCTTGCCCACATCATAGTTTTGAAAAATGGCGCACTATAAGCTTCTTTTATGAAGGGTTAACACCCGAAACTAAACAATTTGTGGAAACAATGTGCAATGGCGAATTTCTTGATAAAGAACCTGAAGAAGCTTTAGACTATTTAGACCATTTGGCTGAAAATTCTCAATCTTGACATGGTACTAATCTTTTTGAAAATTCAATTAGATTTAACCTTGCAAATGCTAGTAAAGGAAAATATCATCTTAGTCAAGAAGAAGATCTAAATGCAAGGTTTGCTAGTTTGGCTAGAAAGGTTGAAGCCATGGAATCCGGGAAAGTAAAAGAAATCAAATCTGTGCAAAGTGAAGAAATTTGTGGCATTTGCGATGAATTGGGACACTCAACAAATGAATGTCCAAAACTTCCTGTTTTTAAAGAAGTTGTGCATGAGCAAGTAAATGCAATGACCAATTTTAAAAAGCCATTCACTTCTTCTTTTTCAGATACATACAATCCGGGATGGAGAAATCACCCGAACTTCAGTTGGAGGAATAGCAACCAGTCACAATTCATGCAACCACCACCTCCTCAGGCACAGCAAGATTCTCAAAATCCTCAAGGATATGCACCCTATGTCTCACCATATAGGAAAAACCTTGAAGGAACACTGCATGCATTCATGGAAAAACAAGAAGCCATTAATAACCACAATACTCAAGCCATGATTGACATAAAAGATACTCTTGCTAAACTTTCTTCTGCACTTGCCATTCATGAGAAAGGAAAGTTTCCCTCTCAACCTCAACCAAATCCCAAGGGTCACTTTAGCCTAAATGAGGGTAGTTCAGAAAGTCAAAAAATAAATCAAGTCAACTCAATGATAACTCTTAGGAGTGGAAAGGTTGTTGAAAAATAAATTCCTGAACTTTTTGAGAAAGATGATGAGTCAATTCCCAAAGATGAGGAAGGAGTTGATAAGCTACATAGTCAAAAAGCGATCAAACCTTCGTCTTCACCCCCATTTCCTCAAGCATTAAACAATTCAAGTAAAGTGAATCATAATAGTGACATTTTTGAAATCTTTAAACAAGTGAAGGTCAATATTCCTCTGTTAGATGCTATCAAGCGATTCCTTGTTATGCCAAATTTTTGAAAGACTTGTGCACTGTTAAAAGGAAACATAATGTGAAAAAGAATGCATTTTTGACTGAACAGATAAGCTCCATTATTCAAAACAATAATGAGTTGAAATATAAAGACCCTGGTTGTCCTATAGTTTCATGCATTATTGGTGAACATAAAATTGAACGAGCTTTACTTGATCTTGGTGCTAGTGTTAATTTGCTTCCATATTCAATTTATCAGCAACTCAACCTTGGTGAGTTAAAACCAACTTCTGTAACTCTTCTACTTACTGATAGATCAATTAAAATTCCAAAAGGAATAGTAGAAGATGTGTTGGTACAAGTTGATAAATTCATATATCCTGTGGATTTTATTGTCTTAGAAACTGAACCTATGGTTGATAGTTCTAAGTCAGTTCCTGTTATTTTGGGTCGCCCATTTTTAGCAACATATAATGCTTTGATAAATTGCAGAAATGGAGTGGTGAAGCTAACTTTTGGAAATATGACACTGGAGCTTAATGTTTTTAACATGTGCAAGCAACCACATGAAGTTTATGATGAAAAGGAAGAGATTGAAGGGATTGAGGCCATTATAGATGATCATCTTCAAATCAGGAGTTCTTCTGACCCATTAGAAATCTGTTTAATTAATTCATTTGATTCAGCTACACAATTAGATGATGATGTTTCTGAAATATGCTCTTTACTTGACTGTACACAGGAAATTGAATACAAAGGAAGGAAGCCAAGATTCGAAGAGTTAAAATCCATGAATGATGATGCCCATGAAGAAGTACTCACACTGGAGCTGAAGCCATTACCTGATGGGTTGAAGTACATATTTTTAGGAGAAGAACAAAGCTCTCCAGTGGTAATTTCCTCATCCCTGACCAAAGAACAAGAAGGTAAGTTGATAGAAGTACTTAAAAGGCATAAAAATGCAATTGGATGGACATTAAAGGATATCAAAGGCATTAATCCATTAATTTATACACATAGAATACATTTAGAGGATAATGCTAAAACATCTCAACAACCTCAAAGAAGATTAAATCCACACATGAAAGAGGTAGTTAGAACTGAAGTTTTTAAATTACTTGATGTTGGAATTATCTATCCTATCTCTGATAGCTAGTGGGTAAGCCCTACACAAGTTGTGCCTAAGAAATCTGGAATAACAGTGGTTGAAAATGAAAAAAGAGAATTAATACCTACACGAGTCTCATCTAGTTGGCGTATGTGTATTGATTTCAGAAAATTGAATGCAGCCACTAGGAAAGACCATTTTCCTTTGCCATTTCTTGATCAGATTCTAGAAAGAATAGCAGGACATCCCTACTATTGTTTTCTTGATGGTTATTCAGGGTATAATCAAATACCAATTGCATTAGAGGATCAAGAAAAGACCACTTTTCTTGTCCCTTTGGCACTTTTGCATATAGAAGAATGCCTTTTGGTCTTTGTAATGCTCCGACAACTTTTCAAAGATGCATGCTAAGTATTTTCAGTGACATGATTGAGCATTATTTAGAGGTTTTCATGGATTATCTGACAGTTTTTGAAAATTCTTTTGAAAATTGTCTTGATAATTTGGAAAAAGTTCTTAAAAGATGCGAAGAAAAAGGATTTGTGTTAAATTAGGAAAAATGTCATTACATGGTTACCTCAGGAATAGTGTTAGGTCATGTGATATCTTCTAAAGGAATTGAAATTGATAAGGCCAAAGTTGAATTAATTGCTCATTTGCCTTTCCCAAAAACAGTCAGAGAAGTTCGTTCCTTTTTAGGACATACAGGATTTTACAGAAGATTTGTAAAGGACTTTAGTGCCATATCTAGACCTTTATGTAATCTTCTAACAAAAGATACACAATTTGATTGGACTCAAGATTGTCAGAAATCTTTTGAAAAATTAATCGGTCTTTTGACTTCTGCTCCTATCATGCAATCTCCTGACTGGTCTTTGCCTTTTGAGTTGATGTGTGATGCTAGTGATTTTGTTTGTTATTGCTTTTAGGCCAAAGAAAGGAAGGTAAGCCTCATGTAATTTATTACGCAAGTCAAACTTTGAATAGTGCACAAATGAATTACACCACTACTGAAAAAGAACTACTTGCTGTAATTTTTGCATTGGACAAATTTTGAGCTTATTTAATTGGTTCATCCACTGTTGTTTTCACTGATCATGCTGCTGTTAGATATTTAATGTCTAAACAGGATGCCAAACCTAGGTTGATACGGTGGATCTTGTTGCTTCAAGAATTCAACATCACAATAAAAGACAAGAAAGGAGCCGAAAATGTTGTTGCAGATCATTTGTCAAGGCTGACAACAGGCTCATCTTTTGATAGCACACCTATCAATGATTCTTTTCCCGATGAATTTTTATTTTCTGTCAATTCCATGCCTTGGTTTGCTAACATTGTCAATTTTCTTGTAACAGGAAGATGCACCTCAGTGGACACACCAAGACAGAAAAAAGTTTTTGATTAAGGTGAAAAATTTCTTTTGGGATGACCCATATTTGTTCAAATATTGTCCTGATCAAATCTTTCGGAGATGTGTACCCGACAATGAGGTGAGTAGTGTCATTAAATTTTGTCATTCAGAATCATGTGGAGGTCATTTTTCTTCAAAGAAAACAGCTGCGAAAATCTTGCAGTGTGGATTTTATTGGCCCACTTTATTCAAGGATAGTTATACCTTTTGTAAAAGTTGTGAAAGTTGTCAAAAATTGGGGTCCATTTCTAAAAGAAATATGATGCCTTTGAACCCTATCCTTGTCATTGAAATTTTTGATTGTTGGGGAATTGATTTCATGGGTCCATTTCCATCATCTTTTGGATTTGTGTACATTTTGGTTGCAGTTGATTATGTTTCAAAATGGATTGAGGCGATTCCATGTCGGCACAGTGATCATAAAACTGTTCTAAAATTTTTAAAAGAAAATGTTTTGAGTCGATTTGGAATTCCTCGAGCTATCATCAGTGATGGGGGAACACATTTTTACAATAAACCATTTGAATCCTTAATGAATAAATATTGCATTACCCACAAAATTGCAACCCCTTATCATCCTCAGACAAGTGAACAAGTTGAATTAGCAAATAGGGAGATTAAACAAATTTTGGAAAAAACGGTTAACTCAAATCGTAAAGATTGATCTTTAAGACTAAACGATGCACTTTGGGCTTACCGTACTGCTTTTAAAACATCTTTGGGCATGTCTCCCTATCGGTTAGTTTATGGAAAACCTTGTCATTTGCCTGTAGAATTGGAGCATAAAGCATTTTGGGCCATTAAAGCTTTCAACTTAAGTCTTGATGATGCTTCCAAGTTACGCAAATTACAATTGAATGAACTTGAGGAATTAAGAAATGATGCATATGAAAACTCGAAGATTTATAAAGATAGAAAAAAAGCTTTTCATGATAAATCAATTTTGAGAAAAACTTTTGAAATTGGTCAAAAAGTTCTGCTTTATAATTCTCGTCTTCACCTATTCCCTGGAAAATTGAGATCTAGGTGGATTGGTCCTTATGTTGTCAAACATGTGTATTCTTATGGGGCCATAGACATTGAGAATCCTAAGAATGATATTGTATTTAAGGTCAATGGACAAAGACTCAAACCATTTCTGGAACATCAAGTTGTTGAGGTAGAATCCATTTCTCTTTCTAATCCTTGTTATGAGTAAAATTTATTTTAATGTTATTTCTTTCTTTTTGCAGTTCTTTGTGTTCTCGGTTAAATGGCGGATAACGGTACTCCGTGACTCTCAAGTTGGTTTGTTTTTCAGTTTCCCATAATAACTGAATTCTTCTCCTTTTAAAATGGATGTCATTCTCTCAAATCTAAGAAAACATTTTCTTTCTCTCCCTCTAAATGCTCTAACAAAAGTCTATGAAGCTAGGTGTGAAAGACTGAGATTGTTAATGTATAAGGGCATCCCAGAAGATATACGCTAGATAATCGAAGCAAAGGTTCGTTTAGCTGGTGAATCTTCAGATTCATTTATCCCATACATGCCTGGTCTCGGTAAAGTTCATTTTCAAAAGGGAGAAGAGCAAAAAGAATGAAAGTTTGTTACAAGTATGCACGATGAATTGCAACACGCGATGTCTCTCTTTGGGGATAGTTTCTGTAAACAGAGAAGATAAAATATTCTTCATTAAGAATGGACTGAGTAAGGAGTCATTAGATAATATCTTATTGACTCTTGAGAGACGCATTCTTATGGAATTGTGCAGCGTGAACTTATTAGTTTGTGGAATCTTTTCAGGGACGAGCAAGAGCGTTACAATCTTGGGAATCTGACTCAAAAAGACCCTGTTTGCCAATTTATAAGAAAATTGGATGGGAAGCTTATCCTCGACTCATAGAAGGCGTTTAAGCCGTTTCTGGACGTGAAACCAGAGGAAGATGTGAGCCACAATCATAACAACATGTATATATTATCTTGTACATCTTCAAGAGAAAAAAAAGAGAAAAAAAGAAGGAAAAATGAAAAAAAATGGAAAAAAATGAAATAATTTAAATTAAATAAAAAAGGGCGAAACTTCGGTTGTACTTGGTCTTTAATTAGATTAGGAGCCCTTGCCAGTGGAGTGGCAGACCCGTCATTGACTCGGGTGGACCTTCGCATGCCGATCGGTAAATAAGATTCGTATGCCATGCTCTGTAGAGAGCCGCGCAAGCATTCCTAGGTTTTAACCAAAGGCTCTGCTTGCTGATGGACAGAAAGAAGCGTCCCGTGTTTGCATTCTCGCGTGACAATGCCTCTAAGCTGGATCCTGTGATTTAATGGCATAGGCTCTTCAGCGACCTCTCACTGGCTGTGGTCGTTGGTGGTAGCTGTCAGATTTACGCACTTTAATTAGTGGCGTCGTAGCTCAATCCAAAATATCCCACAAGCGGGAGGGAGAAGAATGCCCAGATTGGCTGAGCCGTCTTGGTATTACTGCACTCATGACGCGCAGTATAAAGATCTGCCATGAAACCTGTACATAAAGGTATGTAATCATTTGTTATTATTATTTTATCTTTGTATGATTTTGTTGAATTTTGGTTTTGGACAGACGATCCTTTGGATGGGATCCTTCGGGGGTTTCTAGACTTCTTTACCCTGATGGTTTTCTTGAAGTAAAAAAAAAAAAAAAAAAAAAAAAAAAAAAAAAAAAAAAATAAAACAAAACAAAATTTACTATTATTATTATTTTTAAAATTTCAAACTTTTCTGACACTAGTCAACCTACCTGTATAGGAGCTATTATTACTTTTTCTATTCTCTTCCCTATTTAAACACTCCATTTTCTTCACTTTCCTGCAACTCATAATCATTCAAAGAGAGTGTGAGTGTAGAAATGGAGGGAGCTTCTTCTTCTGTTCGTAGATTTGTCAGTATCTGTGTATTTTATGGGACAAGTTATGGGAAGGGCTTAGAGTTTGTAAACGCAGCAAGCAACATGGGTAGAACACTTCTTTGTGAGGAACATTCGTGTTGTATATGGGGAGGTAGTATTGGGTTAATGGGGTATCACTTTCTCGCATATAAGAGGTGGTCAAGTTTTAGGTGTCATTCCTGAACCTTTCACTCGAAGGAACATCGTTGGAAAGACAATTGACCGGAAATTCGGTATCATCTATGCATGGACGAATGAAGGCGATGCTTGAAAACTCGATGCATTCATTGTCTTACCTGGTTTTGGTACTTTGGAAGAAGTCTTTCAAGTTGTCTCTTGGGCCCAATTGAACATCCACCATAAACTCATAGGTTTGTTGAATGTTAATAATTTCTTTAATAATTTATTATCTTTTGTTGACCATGTTTGTGGAACAAATTTGTCACACCTTACGCAAGATGACTCTTATCTCTCGCTTCTACTGTTGATGAGTTGATTGATAAATTAGAAGCTTTTGTTTATGAACCTGATCTAGTAACAGTTCAGATAGATTGGTCCGAAGGAAGCGGTGAAAGAAGTGGTGAGGGAAGCAAAATGAAAAGAAAGCCAGCCAAAACACTCCAACTATTTAAATAATTACAAGCTTTGGTTTTATTTATTATATTTTATTTCTGTTTAAATTTGTGTGAGGTTTTTCTTTTCAGTAATTGCAGCGACAAGTAATATATTTTATCCTTTTTCCTATCTATGTTTTGACATTGAGGACAATGTTGTGATCTGGTTGGGGGGAAGGATGGTTGTGAAAAAAAAATCAAAAAAAAATTAGGAAATATGTTTGTTAATATGTTTGTTGTGTTTATATTAGAAAAAAAAATTAAAAAAAAAATATAGGAGTGTGTTTGTTAATATGTTTGTTGTGTTTGTCATCAATTTATTAACAACAAAAATAATTAGGGATGACAGAGTAAAGAGTAAATTATTTACTCTTGAGATGCATCAAAAATTGGTGGCAGAGTAAGGAGTAATTGGGGTAGTAACTAGTTTGTGTGGAAGTAGCAATTCAAATTCAGGGAAATTTGCATGATTGAGTAAATTGTCTTCTTTCTTAAACTTCACATGCTTGGTTATGGATGTTGAATTGGTGGACTGAGAATGATAGAATTATGCTTTGTGAGATTTTGAGCCTATTGATGAATGGATTGAACATTTGTACCATTCTCTTCTTTCTTGTGTGAATTTCACTCATGGAATTGTTACTCTAGAACTTGCTTTGATTCTTTTTGAGACTACATTTTCATATGCATACATGAATATAATTGAGGCATTTTTTTTAAAATAGCTACTTTAGCCAAATAGCCAACCTTGTATATTTTCCGTTGCTTAACCCCTTTGAGCTTATTTGACTATTGTTTCGAACTCATTATGTGCCTTAAATGAAAAATCATGTTCTTACTTGACCTTAGGGAATAAGAGAACATTAGTTTTGTCATTTGATGAGTTCTTGAACAAGTGTGGGGTGTGTGTGTAGAATGGTTAAAAAAATGTATATATGATGTTCTTTTTGTAAAAAAAAAATAATCAAAAAAATAAAATAAATCAAAAAAAATAAAAAAAATCAATCAAAAAAAATTTGTAAAAGAAGAGGGTCAACAAGGTAATAAAGGAAAGAAAAAGAATATGTAAAGGGAATTTGTATTAGGTGGAGTTGGGATGAATTTTCATGCTTGTTAATTGAACTCAGCTCTCATATTCTTTTATTCTCTGGTGTTTAACTTATCATATCCATATTACCTCCTCCTTTACCTTGACCTCATTACAACCTTGAATAAAGTCCTCATGATTTGTGTGTGCATGTGTTCTGAGTAGTGGAGAAGTAGAAGATAAGCAAGCTTATGGTAGTGCAATTTTCATGGGTTGAATTGAGTGAAATACCTACCTTTTAAACACTTGAGGGATAGAGAGTGAATCTTGTGAAAATCTATCATTCTTGACTTATGCTTTTCAATTGAAATATCCTTACTTGTTGATTTGAGAAGTGAAGATATGTTACCTCATGAATGTTTTGATTACTTGAATGATTGCTCTTCATTTTTAAATATTATTAGAAATTGAGTCTTTTAGAGTGTTTAGCTTGTGAGTCTGTTTCGTTTTTTTTGTGAGAGATCTTATGTGTTTTGCTCAGGAGTACAAAAAGCTAAGTGTGAGGGAGTTTGATATTCACATATTTAATACATTAATAAACTTTCATTCTTAGTCATTTACACTATCTATGTACTTAATTGATTGAGTTTTATTATGTTTTGTAAATTTGGACTCAAATTGAACTTAATTGAATTTTTCAGCATGATTCATATCTTACACTGTTTCTGTATTTGGGTCATATCTTAGGCTGTATGTGGTCTTTGGAGGTGATTCTAGTGGCATTTGAAAGATAAGAGAGAATTCTACAACTTTCATGAAGACTTCAAAGGTCCAATCACATCAGTAGATAACTCAAATTGGGGTTGAAGCAAGAACCAGAGTGCTTTTCCTGATAGCTTAACTTATGTGTACTATTTATCACAGTTTTCGAGCTAGAAGTTGTCAAATAGGCTGAAATTTGGATGCTGAATAGTTACGACCAATATCTACAACTTTCATGTTGAACACTTTTCCAGAATCGGACTCCTTGAAGGTGATATTGGGCTTGGAAGTCAGAATAGAGGAGCTGTGACTGGGCCTGGGTAGTGTTCAGTAATTTGAACGTATCTGGAGTTAGAGAAATGATATTAGACTCAAACCAAAGCCATTTGAAAGATAAGATCCAGGCCTACAACTTTCATGAAGACTACTTGGTTCAAAAATGACGAATGCAATGACTTCAGAGCTGCATGATTTTGGAGACAAGGAATCTCCATAATTTCCCACTCACCTAAAGTCATTTGGCATTTTCCACTCATTTTCCCCTCATCCAACCACTAATGACTCAACCCCCTTGTCATTTTTTATCTCTAATCCTCTATAAAAGGGGGCCTTGGCAGATCATTGAGGGTGTTAGGTGTTAGTTACCAAAATGATGCCATTTTGTTACTAGGTTTTCTTGTAGTAATTTTCCTTTGTTCTAAATTAAAGTCATGTTCTTCTTCTTCTTCTTCTTCTCTCTTTCTTTCTTCTTATCTATGAGTAACTAAGTTTCATTTTACTTGAGTGAAAGGGTGAAGCTCTTGGTAATAAAGTAAGGTTAGATTTATTCTTCTCTTGTGCTTAAATGATTTATATTTTCTAGTAACCATTATACGTATTATAATTTGTTTCTTATAATTTAGAAACCATCTTTGTAAAGAGGAGTTCTTGATTTGTTGTAGACAAAATATTGACACAATGAATGCTTTAACCCATTTATAAGTGGTGGTAATATTTTTAGGAAACATAATATAATTACGTATATTATTTTAATTGGACTTTTAATGTTGTATTTTCCGATTGGAACCTCCATGTTGCGAGGATTCTAATTGAGTTATAAAAGGAATTAATCTTACCTTTATTTTATTTACCAAGAGTGAATCTTTTTACCCAAGTAAATAATTTTAATTGTAGTAACAAAATATTCACTTCACCTTAATTAATCTTCAACAATTCCCTGTGGATCGACCTCGGACTCCCGAGAATTTTATTACTTAAGACAACCTGCACTTGGGTTCGTAATGCAACAATTAATCCCGCATCAAGTTTGTAGACTTGTTTGAAATTAAAAAGAGTGCATCAGAGGGCTGCCTTCTTTTTCTACCAGTTTTATGTTGGGTTCCATGGGTGTATCCACTGGCCTGCACCCTAACATTCATGTTTCCTCTAGTAGGTCCAGCACATATTTTCTTTGGGATATGGATATTCCATGTTTGGAACGAGCAACCTCCATTCCAAGAAAATATTTTAGGTGTCCAAGGTCCTTGATCTCGAATTCTCTGGCTAGGAACTTCTTGAGTTCTTCTATCTTTTTGTGGTTATCCCCTGAGATTATGATGTCATCTACATAGACAATAAAAATTGTCATCTTCCCTTCTCTGGAGTGCTTGACAAACATTGTATGGTCAGTTTGACATTAAGTTAATCCATGCCTCTTGACAACTCGGGTTAGTCTATCAAACCATGCCCGTGGAGATTGTTTAAGACTATAAAGTGATTTTTGAAGTTTGTATACCATGCCACTAATTTCGGGAGTTTCAAGTCCAAGTGGTATCGTCATATACACATTTTCTTCAAGTTCACCATTTAGAAATGCATTCTTGATGACTACTTGGTGTATGGGCCAATCAAGATTTGTTGCTAAGGAGAGAATGACACGGATTGAATTCAATTTTGCAACTGGGGCAAACGTTTCTTCATAGTCCACCCCATAGGATTAAGTGAAACCCTTTGCCACCAAGCGGGCTTTGTACCTATTCACACTCTCATCCGCATTATGTTTAAATGAGAAGATCCATTTGCACCCAACTATTTTTTTTTCCTTCTGGCAGCTCCACAAACTTCCATGTGTCATTCTTCTCCAATGCTTCAATTTCTTCTTCCACTGCAGTCTTCCATTTAACACGTTGGACAGCTTCTTGGACAACACGTGGAAATTTTTCACTATCCAAGGTGGCGATAAATGCCCTGTATTCCTGTGACAATTTTTCATAAGACACATGGTTTCCAATTAGATGTTGAGTGCATGATCTCACTCTTTTCCTCAAGGTAATTGGTAAGTCAAGGTTATTCTCATTCAAACAGTGACCATCATTAATTGAGTAGGTATTAGGCTCAGGAACAATGTTACCTGGTGGAATTTCTAAATATAAATTTTGGTCAGAATTTTGGTTTAGCCTTGGAGATGTGCAGATCCCTTCCTCCCTTCGATTTTTCTTCTTTCTTGAAAATACCATCAGTTCTTTGCTTCCTTGAACAGTGGGATCAGCGGCTACTACTTCTGGTTCTGCCTCTGATCTGGCTACTAGTTCTACTATTTCTCCAGTCACAAGCTCAATTATTGGTTCTACAGTTTGCTATTTTGTGGAGTTCTGTTTTGTTTCCCAAAAATTCTGCTCCATTTCCCAAGGTTGGAATTCGACTGTGCTTCCTTGTCTCTCCCGCTGAATGCCAACTTTGGGGTAGTAAGGTTGGTTTTCAAAAACGGTTACATTCATGGAGTGGTAGAATTTTTGGGTTATAGGGGAATAACACTTATACCCTTTTTTATTGGGTGAGAATCCTAAGAATATGCATTTCAGGGATTTGGGCTCTAATTTGCCTTTGTTAGGTTGGTGATCATGCACAAACGCAGTGCAACCAAATATTTTAGGAGGTATAGTTGATAGGATTTTAGTATTTGTGTAAATGGATGAGAGGGTTTATAAGTTTGTGGAGGATAATGGCTGCGTGAATGTTTGGATAATTGACAGATTTCACATTGGAAAAGTTTAGAACTTCTATTGAATAATGAAGGAAACAACTTTTCAAGATACATAAAGTTTGGGTGCCCTAAACGATAGTGCCATAGCATCATATTATCTTCTAGATCACCAGTTGACGCTGCTGCATGGGCCAAGTCACTTCTTCCCTTTTTGAAATCACTAACTCGAAAGAGGTAGAGGCCTACACATTCCTCGGCGTTGCCAATCTACCTCCCCGAATCCAAATCCTGAAATTCGCATAGGTGAGGTAAGAAGTTAGTGATATAATTTAGGTCTTGACTCAATTTACTTATGGATAGGAGATTACAATTCAACTTTGGAACATAAAGGACTGAGTTAAGAGTAATGTCCTTAGAGATGATAACTAAGCCTTTACTAATCATTTTTGTGTTTGAGCCATCTGCTATCCATACCATTGAGTTATCATTGCATGGGAAATATTAATCAAATAGAGCGATATCCCCAATCATATGGTCTGAAGCTCTAGAGTCCATAATCCATGAGTTAGATTTTCCTTTTTTAACAAGAAAAGCACTCGAGGGATTACCTTTTTAAGCCAATGTGGTAATAGAGTGTGTGCTAGTGTTTTGGAAGGTTTGTTGTAGCATTTTTTACAACATCTCCATTTGTTCCTTGCTGAATGGGCTTGATTCAGGTGCTGGTGCAGTCATCACATTGTCTCCTCCTGATGTGGCAGCATTGGCGCAGTTGTCCCTGCTCCTAGGGGGTCTCCAATCTGCTGGTTTCCCATGAATGGCCCAGCATGTGTCCTTGGTGTGGCCTGGCTTTTTGCAGTGATCATACCATCCTCTGGATTTTTTCTGGTTTCCTTTCACAGTCAAGGCTGAGCTCTCAGTGATGGAACTTTGATTGGGGCTACAAAGCATGATCTTCCTTCGACTCTCCTCTATTCTCACTTTTGAAAAGGCTTCTCTAATGTTGGGTAGAGGTTTGGTTCCAAGAATCCTTCCCCTTACCTCATCTAGATTCTTGTTTAGGCCAAGAAGGAATTGATAAATTCAATCCTTCTCCACTAGTTTCTTGTACTGTTTGCTGTCTTCTAGACATATCCACTCTATATCCTCATAAACATCCAATTGTTGCCAATACCGGGTGAGGGTATGGTAGTATTCAGTGACCGTTGTATCTCCTTGTCGCAGGTCATGGAGAAGGCTATTGATCTCAAATATGGCAGAAGTGTTGTCAATATTTGAGTAAGTCTCCTTGGCAGCATTCCAAATCTCTGCTGCAGTGCTGTAATACATGAAGTTTTCCCTTGTTTCAGTGGTCATCGAGTTCAATACCTATGACATGACTAAACTATTCTCGAGCTTCCACTTTGAGTGGTTGGGATCTATTTTCTCCGTCTCTTTGGCATCACCGGTGATGTAATATTCTTTTCCCTTCCCTTGAAGGAAAATCCGGATAGATCTTGCCCATTGTGTGTAGTTTTGGCCATTCAACTTATAGCCAGTGATTGGTAGGATAGTGTTTTTGGTCAGACTGGTCATATTGGATATCCCAGTCACCGTTTTAGGGTTTGGGTTTGTGACCTAGCTAGTTTCTTCGGCCATGGAGGAATGAGGTTTCGCACCTGGATCAGCATAGCTCTGATACCATGTGAAATATTTGAGAAATAGGTGATTTCATTCCAATTCTGTACAAAGGAACTCAGCATTTATAGATACATTACAGCTAATAAAATAAATAACAACTACTCCACTATATAAAGTAAAGCCTATCCTAATCATGTTGTCTCCTTAATCATGCTATCCTAATAATACAACTGACCCACTACAACTAATCCATTAAAAATAATAATAATACAGCTAATCTAATTTTCAACTTATATTTGTAAGATTTCTGACAATAATGAAACCGCAATCAGTCAATAACTGGCTGATTCTTAGGCTCGATTCAACATCCAACAGCAGATATCAGGAGAAACTCATCATAAGTATTAGGAGATATTCAAGAAATTGTGTTCGAGTTATCCACACCATCAAATAAGTGACCAACTACCAATTCAATATTTCTATGAGGGACTGTTGGCTATGGATAGGAGTATGATTGATGTTGCTAGTGGAGGTGCCTCAGTTGATAAAACTCTAGCTGCTGCTAGAGATTTAATTGCTAACATGGCTGCCAACTCCCAATAATTTGATACTAGGATGATTACTTCCACCAAAGGAGTGAATGATGTTCATGTGTCTCATGCTGACCAACAAAGGATGAATATAGACTTGACTAGTTAACTTCCTTGGCGAGGCAACTGGCAATGAGATAGCAGTAAATACCAGTGCAAGGGCCTGCAAAGGTGAGTGATATTTGTTCTTGTCCATCTCATCCTACAAATGCATGTCTTACACTTCAAGAAGATAATTGTGCACCCCAAGCTTATTTTGCTGCTATAGTAGGCATTTTTGCCGGTAAACCTCAGTATCAGCAACAACAACAGCCTAGATATGATTCTTACTCCAGCACTTATAACCCTGGCTAGAGGGATCATCCAAATCTCAGATATGGAAATACAACAACACCACAACAGTAGCAACCAGCTAGGCAACAATAGTTTCAGCAAAATTCTAGACCAAGTAGGCAATAATTTCAACAGCCTACTAGAAAGCTGATACAACAACCACCTATGTAGCAACAAGGTCCAACAGCTACTCAATCTGAGCCTACATTGGAGGACCTAGTGAAGCAAATAGAAACCAATAATATCTAGTTCTAGCAAAGAATAGAATCCACCATACAGAACTTGGAAAGTCAGATTGGATAATTAGCTTCTTCATTAAGTCAGTTGAAAGCATAAGGCTCAAACTAACTTCCTTCTCAAACAATTCCAAGCCCAAAAGGAAATGTTAGTGGCATTATGTTGAGGACTGGCAAGCATGTGTAAATGCCAACTGACCCTCAACTAGCAAGCAAGCAGGAGAAGCAGAAATCAGCAGAGAAATATGATGTTACAAAAAAATTAGATTCTGCATAACATGAGACTAGTGCATACAAGAAATTTGATCTAGTACATGATGTGCAGAAATCAGTAGTTGATATGAAACAACAACAGAAATCTAATCATGCAGTACCTCTTCTATTTCTATAGAGGGCCTTTCAGTCCAGAAAAGTAGATGAGGCAGAGAAAGATAGAGAACTTCTTGAGACCTTCAGGAAAGTGGAAGTGATTATTCCACTGCTAGACGCAATCAAGCAGATTCTGAAATGTGCTAAGTTTCTGAAGGAGTTACGTGCATACAAGAGGAAACTAAAGGGTAATGAAAGAATCAGTATGTGACAAAATGTTTCAGCCCTCATTTAACCACTCCCTAAAAAATGCAAGAATCTAAGAACATTTACAATTCCATGCATTATAGACAATTTCAAATTTGAGAATGCCATGTTAGATCTAGGAGCTTTAATAAATGTGATGCCTATGTCTATTTTTAATTCTCTTGGACTTCAACCTTTACGAGCAATAGGTGTTGTGATTCAATTAGCAAATCAGAGCAATACATACCCAACGGGCTTAATAGAAGATGTTTTGGTGAGAGTTAATGAACTAATCTTTCCTGCAGATTTTTACATTCTAGATATGGAGGGAGAGTCACTATCCAACAAAGTTTCAATCATTTTAGGGAGGTCATTCCTCAAGACTGCAAGGACCAAACTAGATGTGCATGCTAGAACTCTTTCCCTGGAGTATGGAGATATTGTAGTGTAGTTTATCATTTTTGATGCAATGAAGCATTCCATGGAGGAACATTATGTTTTTCACATAGATTTACTTGCTGAATTAGTTTAGGATACTTATGATAGTTGTGTGTTGAATTTCCTGAATTTCTTGATTTTTATGATTATGTTCTTTGTCACTCATGTGTTGGTTTGGATAATGTTGTGATGCATACTGTGTGTGCTAAAATTTTTGCATTTTTGAGAAATGATGAGTCTGTTTTCACAGATTATGTAGTAACTGCTGATTATGCAGAAATTCAATTTTCAAAAATAGTTTCTATCACCTGATTGAATCCCTCCATTGTGCAGCCACCCAAATTAGAGTTGAAGCCTCTACATGTGCATCTTAAATATGCATATTTGGAAGATGATGAGAAGCTTCCAGTGATTTTAGTTAAGAACCTCCATGTTGAACAAGAAGAGAAATTACAACAGATTCTGAGAGAGCACAAGATAGCCATCAGATGGACACTTGCAGACATTCCTAGTATTAGTCCTTCTATGTGCATGCATCGAATCTTGCTTGAGGAGACAGCTAAACCAGTGAGGCAGCCTTAGAAGAGACTGAATCCACTGATTCTAGATATGGTAAAGAAGGAAGTGACCAAGCTGTTGTAAATTGGCATTATTTACCTCATCTCCAATAGTAAATGGGTGAGCCTAGTGCAATTCGTTCCAAAGAAATCTGGGGTTATAGTAGTAGCAAATCAGAATAATAAGCCAATTCCTACCAAGGTGCAGAATAGTTGGAGAGTCTGCATAGATTACATGAAGCCCAACCAAGCCACCTGAAATGATCATTACCCCTTGCCTTTTATTCATCAGATGTTAGAGAGATTGGTTGAGAAATCACATTATTGTTTTCTAGATGGCTACACTGGTTATTTTCATATCCACATTGCACTAGAGGATTAGGAGAAGACCACTTTCACCTGCCCCTTCGGCACTTTTGCTTACAGGTGGATGCCCTTCAGCCTCTGCAATGCCGCTGGCAATTTTCAGCAATGCATGGTGAGTTTTTTCTCTGATCTTTTATAAGGGTGCATGGAGGTATTTATCGATGATTTTAATGTATATGGTTCTTCTTTTGATTCCTATTTGGATAGCTTGGCTAGAGTATTGCATAGGTGCATTGAGTGTCATTTCATGGTAGAGCAAGGTATAGTTTTAGGCCATGTAGTGTTTAGCAAGGGCATTGAGGTAGATCCTGCAAAAATAGATGTGATTTCTTCTTTATCTTACCCCACATGAGTGTGGAAAGTTCATTCTTTTCTTAGTCATATAGGTTTCTACATGTGCTTTATTAGAGATTTTAGAAAGATAACTCTTCTGCTGTCCAACCTTTTGCGAAAGGATGTAGAGTTTGATTTTGATCAGAAATGCAAGGAAGCTTTCAAGCATTTGAAGCAAGCTTTGACCAGTATCCCATTATCCAACCACCTGATTGGACATTTCCCTTCGAGCTAATGTGTGATGCTTCAAATTATGCAATGGGAGCTATCTTGGCACAGAGAGTGGGCAAAGTGCGTCATGTGAATTAGTGTGTAAAGTGTTTAGTGAAAAGGAAAGAGTGGCCAATTGAAAAAAAAATAGAAGAATTAAAAAAAAAAGAACAGAGGAAATGGTTGTAAAAAAAAGGAAAAAAGGAAAAGAATATGAAAAAGAATTTGCATTACATAGATTTGGGTTAAACTTCCATGCTTGTTATTTGAACTCATCCCCAATGTTCTTTTATTCCCTTTGGTATTTAACTTGTCATCTCCATACTATTTCTCCCTTACCTTGACCCCATTACAACCTTATATAAAGTCCTTATGATTTATGTGTGCATGTGTTTTGAGTAGTGAAGTAAAAGATAAGCATGTTTATGGTAGTGCAAATTTTCATGGGTTGAATTGAGTGAAACACTTGCCTTCTAAACACTTGAGAGATTGAGAGTGCATCTTGTGAGATTCTATCATTGTTGATTTATGCTTTTCAATTGAAGTTACCTTACTTGTTGGTTTGAGGTGTAAATAAATGTTACTTCATGAATGTTTTGATTCCTTGAAACTTTGATTTCTCTTCTTTCTTATAGAATTTTGCACTCTTGAACAACATTGGAAAGTGAGTCTTTCAGAGTTTTTAACTTTTGAGTTTGTGTTGTTGTTCCTTGTTCCCTAGTGTTGAATTTCTAGTTTTACTTGATAGTGTAAAAACTAAGTGTGGGAGAATTTAATAAAAATAATTTTCATATATTAGTTAACCATCATATTTAGTCTCTTAGACTTATTATGTGCTTAATTGATTGGTCTTGGCCATATTTTATAAGTTTGGGTTCAAATCGGGCTTAATTGTATTTTTCAGCATTATTAGGAATTTTACATTATTTCTGTATTTTAGGCATAACTTGAGTTCTAAACATCTAAAAATTATGAATTTTATATTGTAGGGAAGTTAAGAAAAAGCTTTACAACTTTGATGAAGAGCTGAAAGGCTGAATTAGATGTCTAGTGGGTCAGATTGGGCCCTGGAAGTCAAAACAGAGATGTTGTCACTGGAACCTAAATAATATGCAAGGATTGGGCCATAATATGGGCTATATGAGTCATATGGAGCTGAGACCGGTGCCACTAGAAAGATGAGGCACAGATCTTCAACTCTTATGAAGACCACTTATAAAAAAATATGATGTTTTGATGGTGTTCTCCCCCTTTGAAGCCAGCTAATGGGTTTAGAGAGCTATTAAGAATGTTTTGGGCATATCTCTCTCATCCAAAGCCCAAATTTTACAAATTAGGTGTCCAATTAAAGTTAAGAGGAAGAGGATTAACCCTCAGCTAGGATTAAACTTGGATTTTGAATTTTAGAGGAAGATATTTAAGGAGAAGCAGAGAGTCCGAGGAAACCATGTTTTTCTTTTAGTCGTACTTGCACTTTCTCTCTTCATCTCTCTGCCTCTCCCTTCTCTCTAGGTTTCTTTCTTTTATGTCTTTATTCCCTCCCAACCATAGAGGGCTAAAACCTTTTACTCAATATTATAAATTGACAATCTTGATGTTGTTGGATTTATAAGAGTCCAACAATCACACTAGGACTCATATGTACGTATTGGTGTACATCAAGGGAGCTTGACAGTCCAGCCTGCCAGTGCGCCGTGTGTGCACTGCAAAGCCCCTCTTGTCTGCCCGCAACACATTATAGACGTGGGACTATGCACTACCACTATAAGGAAATAAAGTTTTACCCTGACTAACAGCTATAGCTTTTGGCCTAATGGTAAGCGCTTGATCCTAACAGATGTTTAATTTTGAGATCTTGTTTGATTGTTTTACATTTAATTGTTAATCAAATTTCTCTTCTACCTCCTTTGATTTTTTTGAATTTGGATTGAGTTGGGATTGAATTGGTTAATTTGATTTGGATGTTGATGTGATAGTTGCATAATTACCACAAGTTTAAAGAGGATTGCAGAGACTAAATAATGCATCAAAGGTATTTGATGAATTGTTTAGCTTGGTTGAATTTTGATTTTTAGGTTAATTTAGGCTTAGATGGGTGCTTAATTCTTCTAACCTTGATTAACTAAATTTTATATGCTTATCTAGTAGAGAATTCATAGATCATCTTAAAGCTTCTTAATGTGAACTAAAACCAAGAATCTGATTAGCAATTAAATGGATTTCTAGTGATCAAGGATAGATTAAACTCAAGATTAGTTAATTTACTTGTTTTAATTACTTTCTGTTGATTAAAATATGCAACTTTCCCCCCTTTGTTAACTTAATTTAATTGCTTAATTAGAGTAATCTAAGGGCTCGATCCGGTTATGCCTTATACTACAAGTAATTTAATGAAGCGGCTTATAAATTGATATAACTTGATAGTCTCGGCAGCTATCAATTGAATCCCTGCATTTTTATTTCCTGTCATTTATTTTGAACGCATCGACTCCTTACATTGAATTTTCTGTCATTTATTTTTTAAATCATCTGCTTCCTGCATTTTAATTTCCTGTCCTTTATTAGTATATTAGATCCTTGCATTTTAATCTCTATGTATTTTAATTTCCTGTCATTTATCTTTGTGTGTTTCAACTCATTGCTTTTTAGTTTCATGTCATTCGTTTTTAAGTGCTTTGGCTTACAACAATTTTTTTTCTTGCCATTTTTTAGCACTTTATATTCATGCCTTATATATTTAAAAAAAGAAAAAGAAAAAATTGAGGAAAAAAGTTTAAAAAAATCATTAATACTTTGAAGTTTTAAAAAATTTCTTAGTTGTGTTTTTGCATCATTTGTATTTTGTCTCTTTTATTTGGTCTCATGCATTCCCATATAAAATTAAGGTTTATATCTTTACTTATTCCTTACAATGATAATAAGAAAAACTATGATTTTTCATATTCTCTAGTAAAAAATAAGTAAAGAGGGATACTTATAAATACCCAATTTTATTCTGATCATATTAACAAATCCTCAAAAGGGAGAAAATTAATAAAATTAATAAATAAATGACATGAAAGCCCAAGTTTTAAGTGACTCAACTCAAATCAATTTTAATCTAATTTTTCCAATTACACATCTTTGCCTATTTTGTTTCTTTCTTGTGTATTTTAGCCCAAAAAATGATTAAAAAATAATAAAATTGGAAAAAAAAATCAATTGTGCTATTTTGTTTAAAAGTTGAAGAATAAAATAAATAAACAAGAAGCCTCTAGACCTTTGCCCACACATCACTCTAGCATTTTCTCACTCTCATATTTTCACCATCATTCGTATATCATACACATCATGCATAATCATAAATACCCATATATAAGGGTCTCGTCTTTTCACTTATACACACACTATTAATACAAGAAAGGAGGTCTTTTTCTTTTTGGAAGCGAAGCGACCTAGTCGAGCTATTGTCAAGTTAAGCAGTTCCTCTTGTCGAGCTAGACTCTACTCGCGCTATAGTCGAGGAAAGCTCGCGCGTTATTCGTGTTAAGCTGTCGAGTTAACTAGACTCGAGGAACTAATCCTTTAGGCAACTCCTCCTCTCTGAGAAGAGGACACTTACTTAGTTCAGTGCAACAACAAAAGAAAGGACCCTTACCCCTCTATATCCCTTTTGGGGGGAAGATCAAACTCTTTAACTCAATCTACTACTACTGTTCTCATACATAAAGGTTTACCCTTTTTTTCATTCATACACATACGTCCACATATCAAGACCTTAGCTTGCACTCACACATGGACTTTCTCAAGCATCATAGGGGGCATAACAGTTTTGGTTAGGCAAGGGACTCATTCTTACCCCCACTCTGACGAAATCATCACACACACTCTCAAGCAATAGACTCTCATTTTTCATCTTCACTGGTTTCACACACAAAAAACCTCAAATTTTTTTCATCATGACTGCACTCAATCTCATCACACAGTACCCACCATGAAGAGAGGTTCTTATGCAAAACATCTATCCTGAAAATCTAGAATTCTACAAGCCTTAACCCACCTGCAAACAAACTGTGAAATCCCATCCCCTATCACCAAAATCTCCAAATCACCTCACAGCCATGAACACCCATAAACCTCCATGAACCTCCCCATCCATAAACTCTGAAATCGAATCACCCAAACTAGCCAATTCCTTTCTGCCAATACACCAAACACCTTTAGCTTTTATTAAAATCTCATCAACAAAGAAACACCGTGAAACCAAACCACCATCACAACTTGCAAAACCTAGCCACACTTGCAAGCCAATACAGAGAACTCTATTCCGGAAACACTATATCATCGAACCAAAACCACTAAAGCCTCTGTCTCGTACCCCTCGCCAATGTTCACCATCATCGAAACCCAACCAGAACACCATTAGATCCACCATAACAATTCAACTTCTCCTCTACCATGCAACCCCCAACACCTATCAACCAAACTACAGCCACCAAATCCACGACCCTACACTATAACCTTCAAACCAGAAGCCATCAACTGCTAGAGCTTCCAATCGCCCCTCTGCCGAAGTTGCTACCAAAGCCGCCATCAGAGCCACCGCACTCTGGACACTGGGAGCGCATATGGTGAAAGGAGTGTTTTTTGTAAGAGGTAAGATGAATGAATCTTGACCATTGGATCTTACACAAATGGTCAAGATTAGAACATAAATACATGTGACTTTTTTAAGTGGTCACATGACCTTTAAGTAACTTTTAATCTTGACCATTTATGTATGATTGTATGGTCAAGATTTACTCCTCTCACCCTCTCACAATAAAAACTTCTCTCACTAGATATGTCATATATATATATATATATATATATTATATGGAGCATATCTGGTGAGATGAGTGTTTACTGTAAGTGGTGAAATGAGTGAATCTTGACTATTAGATCATACATGAATGATCAAGATCAAAACATAAATATATGTGACCTTTTAAAGTGGTCGTATGACCTTTAAGTAACTTTTTAATCTTGACATCTATGTATGGTTGTATGGTCAAGATTTACTATTCTCACCCTCTCATAATAAAAACTTTTCTCACTAAACAATAAACATTTCTCTCACATGCATTTATGCTCTAATCTTGATCATTTATATAAAATTCAAAGGTCAAAATTCACTTATCTTATATTTTACAATAAGTATTCATCTCACTAGATACATTTTATATATATATATATATATATATATATATATATATATTCTTTTGTTAATTTTTATCTGCTGTAATGGAGTAGTTTTATATTGTCAATTTGGGTTAATTTCAAGACTGTTTAGTTTTTGTCAAAATGGGCTTTTTTTTCATGGTAATTTTTGGGCTCCAGCTTGATGGATTAATTTTCAAAAACTGTCAAGCTCTTGGTTTAGCGTTGGGCTTTAGTGTTTGAACTTTGGGCTGATAAAGTTAATAGGCTGTTTTTATTGGTTAATGGTCTAGCATGGGATTTGACCTTAGAAAATAGTATAAAATAAAAAAAAATTACATAAATAAACTAAATAAATAACAATAAAATGGAAAAGATAGAAAATTTAAAAAATAATGAGTGCTTTTTGATTTAATAAGCCATTTCTGGGTTGACCGGATAATTTATGTATTTTTTAAAAGATAAAATGGTTGCTTATTTTGTGAGTTATGACGCTTTGCTTAAATTGCTTACTTGCTCTATTTTATCTTGTTCGTTTATCTTTTTCATCCTCTGTTTGATTCATGATCAAATAAATTTTTAGTTATCAAATAATTAAAAAAATATTTTTTAAGTCTTTTTAATTTAAGCAATGATCAATTATGATGATTGAGTTATAGATGTTATCTTCAGCGTCATTCAAATAATAAAGATTTATTGAACAGTTTGGTATTAGCTAGAGTCTTGTGCAAGTGTGAATCTATTTTCAAATCATTTTTTTTAAAATCTTTTTCATAATTAAAATTATAATAATTTTTTAAAGAAATATGTTAGCTTTAAATTTCTCTTGGCACTTAGAGGAATACGAAGGTCGAAAGTCAAATTAAAAATGTAAATTTTGTAAATTAATTTTCCTTTTATTTGTTAAAAAATGTAAAAGAAACATTGTTAAGGTTATTAACAATTTTGTATAATTGACTTTGGATAACTATTTTAGAATGGATGTATCACGGGTGTAGTGAGAGTATAATCAACTCCCGAAACTGGCATGATTTTGAAGTATTTTCTTTTAAAAAGGTTTTGCCAATCATTTTTCTTACGGAATAAAAGATCGATGAGGACTCTATTTTTCTTAAATTTCATTTTTTTGTTATTTTGTCACGATCCTAGTCGTAACATAACATTAGCCACAAATTCAAATACAAAGTTTAACATTGGGTTTGTTTTAATAATAAAACAGTTACTTCTATAATAAAATTCCGTTGTAAATTTTATTACAATAGCGACGACAAATATTTTGTAACAAATTCCCATTATAATTTAGTATGTTTAAAATGTAAAAAATAAAATAAAATTAATTTCAATGCATTATTAATAAAAAAAAATACACGATCATTCACATCACACTATTTAATGAACTAAACTTATCTAAAATATCAAATTCTAAAATTTATCTAAAATATGAAACTCATCATTCAGTTGCAAATTCTATTACAACAGCCACAACAAATATTCCATAACAAATCCCCATCTTTATTTAGTGTGTTTGGAATGTAAAAACAGAATTTAATTTTTATGCACTATTAATATAAAAAAGTTTTACATTATCATTTAATAATGTCTTGTCATATTATTTAATGATTTTAACATATCAAAATTAAACTTGTAAAAAAATAGGATTAAAGTTCTATATTAATAATATAATATATGTTCACCAAAAAATAATATAATATATTAAAACCAAACTCTTCATAACCTAAAGTGGATATTAATTGATTTGGATTGCTAGTGTATTGATTTTAATTTTTTAATTAATTTTATAAGTTTATCTTTCTTTGAATTAAAAAGTTGTCACATCCCTTTTATAATAAATGAGGAAACTAAATTTGGCATTAGATTATTATATTTGTTCAATCTCAATTAATTTTGTCCTAAATTATTAAAATTAAATTGTAAATATTCGATTTATTCTTTCCTCAAATCTCTATCATTAAGTTTCATTAATTAATTTATATTGAAAAACTTTGATTTATTTATATCTCATGTTACCGCAATTAATTTCATTTTGTTAGATTATGTTTTCCCTTTTCCTTGCGTATTAACTTTTAGGAAAGTAGGCTTGGATTTGGAATTGGCAAGGGGTATCAAACAATAAATATTTTAATTGGCTATATATGATTTTTATTCGAAAGAAATTCAAAAAATTAAAAAAATTGATAAATAACAGCGCTATTCCAAATTGCAATCAGTTTGCAAAATATATAAATTTACACCAGAAGGTTTATCAAAAAATAAATTTACACCCGAAGGGAAATACAAGGCATATTTTTTACAAGCTTAAGGCATTGTGTACCCTATGCAAAAATGAAACATTGACAAGGACTATGTATTTAAGAGCACCACTTGCAGCAAGAAAATGATAATGAGGAAGGGACATGACCAGTTCTGCGTATGTACTCTGCTTGCTCTTCAGTTTTTGCAGCTTGATGATTTCTTTTAGCTTCTGCTGCTGCTCGCTTTTCCTCAGCCTTGTGCCTTGCAGCTGCTAATTTATTCATAAGCTTATCATGTGTCCCACCCCGTATCCTTTCAACCTCTACCTGAAACCACAATATTATTTGGATTACTTGATTTATTGCTGATCAATGCAAGTTCCCCAAAGAGCTAAAAATTTGTTGAATTTCAAATTTAAATTTATCAATTCCCATATTTTAAAGCAAAACTGCAATGTACCCAAAAAAAAAAAGCAAAACTGCAAAACCATACAGACTAGAGAAATAAACATGTTCTCAGTTTAGAGTTTACTAGAAGGGATAGCCATTCATTTCTGCATCAGGGTGAATATTGACATTTACTTGATACTTTTACATTCTTTTCGAGAGATCTGTATCTAAAATTAGTCAAAAGAATTTTACATAAGATATCTAAAATCAGTAACACAACAAAAGAATTATATTGAGCCTAAACCTATTGCATTAAGGCAAACCATCAGGTAGGCACAAGACAAATGTCTCATCACATTAGATATGTATAAAAAGGATGTCGTATTTACAACACTGATAACTATAATAACACCCGGTTATCCATCATACATACAAGAAATACTGTATTTGAAAGGCCACGACAACACACTGATTTGGAATTAACATTTGACATTCTTTATATATCACAATTAAGTTTGCATGATTTCTCCACCACTTTTTAGTCTTATATCCGAAAGACCAATTCCAGGTGATTCTTGCATATGTCAGTAATTTATCCTGAAAGCTAACATCTGCCAACCCAAAAAAAAAAAAAAAAATTATGTGGATGTTTATACGTTACGTGATATAGCCCTAAGATACAATGAGTATGCTGCCTACTTTATTTTACAGAAAGCAGAATATTTAACGAAATCATTGCTGATGATTTCTAGCTTTTTTATAGTTTCTTTATTTTTCTTAGTTTTCATTCCTTCTGAGTCATCTGTCTCCATCAAGACAAGGAACACAACCCTCAATTGCACTTTCTTCATCCTAAAGTCAATTTTCAATGTGTTGATCCAGATCTAACATAAGTAAAGGAAGCTAAAAGCCTCTTTGATCTGTGGAAGGCACTAAGATGAGCTGGAAAGGTATCTTCTCAATAATGTTGAATTGACAGGCCTAACCTTCCTCTTCTATTGACTGTTCTGATAAACATGTGTTTTATAGAATTTAGAGGAATGTAAGCAATACACTTTTTTGCACACTCCTTTCAACACTTGTTTTATCATTAGTTCACCTCATACACTTGAAAGTATTAGAAGAGGAATGCTAGCAACACTTGCTTTTGGACCAATATAATAAAGCAAGTATTGAAAAAAGTGTCTAAAAGAATGTGTTGTTAGTATTTCTCGAGAATTTATAATCTGCATCAAGACCTTCCTCTGTCCAAGTAGACACCATTTCATTTTAGTATCCCCCAAAACTTGCTAATTCCTAATTGGTACATGATACGACTAAAATATATTAGATTTTCTTTTTTGTTTTCGCAGTCAGTACCAGTTTTGGGTATCTTATTCATCTCATAACACAGATTGATTTTACCATTGTTTAACTGGCACATCCATTCTTCAAATCTTTACTAATGTCAGGACTGAGGGACAACATTCAGAGGGTTGTCCAGAAAAATTAAATGAAACAGCCTGGTAGAAGCAACAATATCAGTATTAATAACAAATCATGTATACCTCAATTTTCCTCATCACAGCTTCTGTTTTTGCTTTCTGATGGTTTTCCCATGCCTGAATTTTCATTTCTTCACGCCTAAACCTGCATAATTAACACCACATTCCTGCTTCAGAGAAAATTTGGAATGTGCCAGCTTAAAATAAAATAACCTTAACTATGGAGAATGTGAGCAACAAAGACCAAACTCCTAACCATTTATCACAGAAGCTATGATACCATATCAAGAACCAATTCTCCTAAATCCAGGTGTTAGGTGGAGGTACATTAATTGTTTTATATCTCTAACAAAAGAAGTTACGTGATAGAAATTAAAACTTCAATTGATATTGTTTAAATTTTCAGGCCATAATTAGAGTAAATTTACCTAGCCATATATTTGGCCTTCTCAGCTTCCTCCCATGCTGCTGCATGTGTTTCAATGACACTCATAGCAGGTTGTTCAGCTGTTTTAGTTTTCAGTGAAGTGGACGCATCCTTATACTCTTTCTCTTTGCTAGCCCAGGCAGCAATGCTCATTTTACCTAATTGTGTCCCAAGGACCATTATTTCTTGCCTGGTTTTCATTCGTAGCTCCTTTTCAAACAATTCATTCTTGTTGGAATCCATATGGCCACTAGGTGAATCTGTTAAAGTTGATGCAGGGGCAGCTCTGCTGGGAGTAGAAGGCCAAGAAGAATTTGGGCTGTGCAATGGTGTTGTTGCCCTCACGGGTGTACCCATCCTTGATGGCTCCTGGCTAGCAATAGGTGTCATTTCTGTACCCATGTCTCTCATTGATACAGATCGAGCAGTTGAAGGGGGAGGAACAAATGTTGTTGCACTCTGGATGGCAACAGATGAATTATGCTGGCTGAGACTAACTGCCAATATCAAATAGCAGAAAGTAAATGAAGAAATATAATAAGTATTAGTGAGTTTCAGCTAATGTACTATAATTATTAATTTAAGCTAGGCATGATTTATTTCACTTCTCCAAATGCAATTATGTCCTTAGTATTGCCCTCTTCTAGTTATGGGATACCATTTTAAGATAGAAGAGTTTGTAAAACATAGCAGACTTCTCAAGCATTATGTTGTAGGAGAACTATTTCATATCCATTTCTACCAAATTTTTATTGACCTAGATTATATGACTCACTTTTGAAATCTAATCAATAGCAATCTCATAAGTAGAGAAATTATAATACAATATGATTCCATAAGTAGTGCCTTTATCAGCAAAACTGAAGGAATCCACTCGCTGGACTTCACCTTGTATGGAAGTCTTTTAAAGTATGATTCCATAAATTTTTCAAAATAGAATAATAGATTAAAGCAAAATTATAAACAGATCAAACTTAATTGTCATTAAACATACTGTATGGAAAGTCTAATTCAAGAAGCTAGAGGCCCAAGACAGACACTATAACAGCCCTTATTTAACTTCCACATGAAAATCTACAAAATTATTTTCTTAAGAAGCTTGATACTACATCTCCCAGCTCACATCCTGGCACACCTAGTGTGCATGCTTTCATTTTGTTGAACTACTTAGACTTCACTTTCTAAATATCCAACCAGTTGACATTACTCTTGGGAAGAGGATTATTTTGCAATCCATCTCTCCATTTGTCTACATCTTTTATTGGAAAACTTTGATTCAATGCCATAGTAAAAGAAATAAGGAGTCAAATTTATTTTATTTCTACCTCAATGGCAACTAATTTTCTCTCGTGCTGATGGAGAACATCATAAATGAATATTGCCAGAATTTAACCACTTCATTGGTCGTGCAGGACAGTGGAAGGCATACGATTTAACAGATAAAAATTAGGGTTTTTTAGAGAGAATTAGTGGTAGAAGTTAGGGGCATTGAAGTTTCATTGGGTCCATGTGAGTGAAAGGGAATTTGCAGGCAATAGGAAATGGTTGTAGGGCTAGATTGGTGGCTGTTAGGTTGCTGTGAACAGTACCTGCATCAACTGGACACATTGGAAGTAATAGAAAGCCACATCTCCCCCACCCCCCCAAAAAAAAAAAAATCTGGCTCCTGTAAAGAATTCTCAGGCAATATCACCAGCTTACCATAAGAATCTGCAATTGCATAGGGGTCAGCCTCCCAACTCACAAACTTCTGTTCTCTACTTTCCATCTTAGTTTGATTTGTATCAATTTTCTTGGCATCTGGCTCGTCTAACATAGTTGCTCTTTGATCTGGATCTTCAATAACAACCTTCATGGATGGTTGCCGGCTTCCATTACCAAGACTACCGACCTTCCGTGGTCCTGCTTGACCCCCTTGCTCCTGTGTCTGTCCTGTCTTTGGCCTGTTTGATGTTGGACTTGCTATCCATTTCTGTGCATCATCCCATTTAGATGGTGCTGGTTTTGAGAATGGTCCCAGGGGCACTCTCTGTGAAGTACGCTCAGCCTTTTGAAATTCAAACATTGATGAGGATATGTTCATACTATCATGCCCACTATCATAATCCAAAGGAGGGCCATCTAGGATTCTCTGTCTAGAAGTCACTGTTGTATTATCTTTCATACTATGGTCACCAACGTCCTCTAAGCTAAAGGAGCAGGCTGTTGCTGAAGTTGAAGGAAGGATGCTCACAACATCTACATCTTTACAATGATCAGAACTGTAATCACCTGTAACAGATATGTCTCATATAAGGAAGCATATTAACATCAAAATAGGAAAAACCTGCCATTCTGTTATAGGAACACATACATGACATTTACAATATAACAGTATAAACTAATGAAAATGCATCTGAATTTGAAACAAAAAATATCTTCAGACGAAGGAAAGATAGACTCCAGGGTCAACCAGAAGTTTACCATAACTTATTGAAATGCCAAGTACATTACATACCAAAGAAGGTTTTGTTCCCTTCATTTTTCTTCACCTCTTTCTAATTTATTTGTGTCAAGAGCACTGGAATTAATGCATCATAAGAGATATTTGGCAATGGTGACGGAGAAATCACCACACTCAGTCAAGTCATACACTAAATGCAACACCTTTCATATTTTTACTATTTTATAATTCATGGCGGGCATTATTTTTCCACAACAAAACCAGAACAGTCACATGACATGACAGACCAAACCTGATTCATTCATTTCAGAATTTTGAGATCTCATGGTAAAAGTAGAATCAAGGTCCTCCCCTTGTTTCCTCTTCTTCTCCACTCCCAGCAGCATATTCCTCAATTTTCCAGGTGACAATCCCCCAACACCCTGTAAAACCCAAGTTCCCTTAAAACCAACTTTTGCATAAAAAGGAAAATCCAAGGAACCAAATTAACATATCAAAAGAAAACTAAAAGAAACAAATTTAACAATGACACTTGGACTCATAATATAAGAGCACTAGTAAGAGTGAAAGCTAAAAATGAACAAATGAAGCAAAAAGAGAAAATGGGGTGGGAAAGCAAATGCGAGAGATAGAAGTACCTCAGGCTTTTTTATCCTTTCGTAATCCATTATTGATAAATGGGATCGTAGCCTTTATAGTGCAAGTGCAATGCAGTGTTGTTGTGTGTTTCTAGTAAGGTTGGAGTTGGAGTTGGAGTTGCATAAGCTTGTTCTGTTTCATTTGAGAAAGCGAGAGAGGAGGGTGGTGGTGGTGGGACAAGAAGCTGCAGCAGCAGACCAGACCAGTACGGCTTCACCTTCATCGGATGCTTTTGTATGCTATTCAATTATTTGTCTTGTAATGTAATGACGACAAACTCATCAAATAGGAAAATGGTTATCTCACTCTCACACAGTAAAACTTGAGGTATACTAAATAATTGGATTTAGTCTAAAACCAAAATAACCGAGTTGCCCTTGGCGTAAATGACATGCTTCTAATCGGATTTAGACGATGTTTAAACTTTATCTTATTTTTAAGTAGGTATTTTGAATTTTTAAATTTGAATAAGAGATCCTTAAACTTTCTAAAACATACAAATAAACCTTTATGCATACTAATTAAGTTAAAATTAAATATTATGTGACTTGCTTGAGTTAATTAATATACATGATAGTCTCTAATTTGTCTATACTATTTTTTAAAAGAAATTTAAAATCTTCATCCATTTTATTCATTTATCATTTCCATAACATAGAAAATATAAAAATTTAAAATAAATTAAATTAAAGGAGAATTTTTTTTAATTCTTTTGGAAAATAATATGATTAAATTAGAGATATCATTTCCATCAATTAATATGTACAAGTCATATGTTGAATGATTTTTGTTAAACTTATGAATGGAATGGTCAATTTACAAGTTTAGAAAAATTTAAGGGCCTTTTATCAAAAATTGAAAGTTTATAGTGACTATTTCAAAATAAAGTAAAGTTTAGAGAGTACTTATATATTTTTTCCTTAATTAATTATTAAAATATATTAGGCTAAGATTTTTAGGAGAAATAAAAATTCTTATAAGCACTCTTATTATGTACCATTCAATATGTGTTACTTGTAGTACACGGATAATCACTGTCTCTTACTTCCTCTTTCCTATTTTATCTGTTTAGTACAAGAATTAAGAAAGTTATTAAAAATTAATTATAAGAAAATTAAGTTTATTAATGGAATTATTTTTTATTAAAATACTCAAAATATTATTACCATTATATTAATATTCTATCTCACTTATTAATACCAAGAAAAGGGTAAAGTTAAAAAAATAATTAATAACTCATTAATTTTTCAAACAGACATATAAAATTGAAAGAGACAACATTTTTAAATATAAAAATAAAAATAAAATGGAGTAAGTATTTTAACTATTTTTTAATACTACAATTAACGTAACATATATTAAATGGTATAAAACAATAAATTTCTCTTATTCTAGAAACATCTAAAAATTTTTTGGAGAGAGACGCTTAATCATTTTTTTTTTGGTGAACAAAGAGGCCCCAACAATAATTTACGTGAGGAAAGTCTTTCTGAAAGAAAAACTCTATGAATGGATGATTATGAAATTTTTCTTGTTTGTGGGCGGGGTGTATGTGGGCTCGGGTATATAAACACGAGACACGACACAGATACAGACACGAAGACACATCAAATTTAAAAAATTGTAGGGCATTTTTAGTAAATACACGATATATGTATATATACATATATATATATATATATATATATATATATATATATATATATATATATATATATATATATATATATATACATAATATCGAAGTTCTTTATATCATTATATATATATATTATATATATAAATCAAGTTCTTTAATTTACTTTGATATTATATATATATATATATATATAATTGTAAAATATAAGAAAAAATATTCATAATTCATTAATATCATTTTTATAAGTTTGAAAATTTATCTAATTAAATTAATACCCGAAGTAAATTAAAATTAAATGTCACTAATATCTTAATATATATTATATGTGTCAATATTTGCTACCTAAACCAAGCCCTCTAAAAATATGAAGCATAATTTATATTGACATTTTTTAAAAAATCTCTTAAATAAATTTCTCCTAATAGAACTAACTACGTACAAGTACATGTGCATAAAAAAAAATTAACTAGAGGGAACATTGTTGTGAGGCAAGTTTCGATGATGATGAAGTGGGCGAGTTGATATGAGCAGTTTGATCCATGGTTCCTTTTAATCAAGCTTAGTATACTAATTTCTATGTAGGAATTTGAGAAGCCCTTGGTGTTGAGAAGAAAAAGATGAAAATAGTGGTGTGTGAAAAGATAAAACTTAAAAGTCTAACAATGACATGACATTCAAGAGGTAAGAGGGAGATCCATCTCACCAACCAATGGTGGTGGGATTCTTATATTTGATGGAAGATTTTGCCATGGTCAAAAGATAATGTGGATAAATGACCCTAGTGTGTTTTGATTAATGACTAAACTGAACATGATTATTGTTTCTTTAATTCACTAACTACTTGTCAAGATTGAATTTTTCAATGAGATTTAAAGGAGCAAGTAAAGTCAATGCAAGGATCAAGAAGGATTACTTGAAGAAGAAGCATCATGAAGAAGCAATACAATGAAGATCATTAGGAACATATTGTAAAGAAAAGACTCAGTTTAATTCTTTGATTAAGCTCTCTCAAATAAGTAAAAATAGTTTTTCAAAAGAATAAATGGACTAAGAATGAACAAGGTTAATTAATAAGTTTGTACATCTATGTGTACATTAATGTACTTTCAGTTAATTAACTAACCTTTGATGAAAACCTATGTGTACATCTATGTATAAATGTTATACATCTATGTATACATCGATTGATTCTAGACTTACTTGATCAATATGCACGTTTGCATATACACATCGATTGGTACATCGATGTATAAATAAAACAGAGGCTAGAATGCATTTGACATATATACATCGATTAGTACATCTATGTATAAGTCAACACAGAAGCATTTTACTTTAATACATCTATTGATACATCGATATATAAGCCAAAAAAATATTTTTATGATTAGAAAGAACGTTTTAAAATAACTATACAATCGATTAGTTAATCGATGTATAATCTTCTGGGCTGAAATTTAAAATGTTTTTGAAGAACAACATCGATGTATTCATGTGTGTATCTTTCAAGATCAAGAACATCCAAGATAACAATCGATTAGGCAATCAATGTACACATGTTATAAAAGTGAAATCTTGTTAATACATCTGTGTGTACATCGATTGACCAATAACAGAATTTTTTTGTTAAGACTGTTATGATCTCAACTGATTTGTAAAGTATATTCAACTAATCTATTTTGAGATATACCTATATAAGGACATTGGAAAACACTTTTTCAACAACAATTGATCCAATATACGAAATCATACACTCAAAATTCAGAGAGCTTTTCATTGAAGAAAAATAAAGTATTTTTTTCTCTAGAAATTCAATTTGTAATATCTGATTTCTTGGAATCTGATTCAATCTTTTCATAGTTTGTAAAGAGAGATAAGAGAGAAGGTTCTCTCATCAAGTTAGATCAAGAGTAGAATGGACTCTTGGTCTTTGTGTAAGAGTAAGGAACTCTTGTGGATTTTGCAAGTAAGATTGCTTTGAACTAACTACACAAGTACATGTGCATAAAAAAATTAACTAGAGGGAACATTGTTGTGAGGCAAGTTTCGATGATGATGAAGTGACATAAAAGTCATTGTCATTTGGGTAGAAGGAACCAAAGAACCAGAAGTGAAGCTTTTGTAAAGAATCTTATATATTGATTTTCTATAGTGGATAAATCTCACAGTGGAGTGGGGACTGGATGTAGGTTACCAGAGGAGGTAGTTGAACCAGGATAAATCTCAGTTTGCAATTTTCTCTATCCCTTAACTTTTTATTTGCTTTACTAATGAATGTATGAATTAAACAATATGTTAGGAATGCTTGTATGATCTGATTTGTTAATGATCATGTTTTAATCTGAAATCAATCTTATTGCAAATATTTCTTAATAAATTTCAATTCTTGATTGCAATATATCTTGCAAAAATATATTTTGGTTTGTTGGTTGACAAAATTTCTTTCTTTGATTAAAGAAAAGAATTAGTTTTTGCAAAAAAGGGGAAAAGTTTCAAAAACCTATAATGCTCAATTCAACCCCTTCTTGAGTAATCAGAAGCCACAACCAATAAATAAAACTTAAAATACTGGTATGTGAAAATAGTTAATTTGTATTATTCAATCTTTTCATAGTTTGTAAATATAAGCAGAGATAAATAGTTACTTGAGAAGTCAGTCATATATTGATTTTCTATAGTCAAATCTGTGGGATTTGATGTGATTGGTCTTGGGTAGGTTACAGGTTTACTAATTGAATGTTAGTCATGGAAACTAATATATTTTTTAAAATATTAATAAATTGTGTCCAAACTATGTTTTAGACGTATCCAAGCTTATTCGAGACGCGTTCAAACTGAAAAAAAATTCTTTTTAATCGAACACATTCAGACATGCAGGACACATGTGTCATACGAGTGTCTTCATATATCTGACAGGACACTTATCCAACCCATGAACACGCCTCAAAAACAACGTGTTCATGCTTCATAACTACAAAGAACGCCTAGTGAAGGCCACACTAGCTAAATCATGTTTAATAAACTCCACAATGCAACAAGGAGGATGATAAAAAAAAATGTGAACACCAAAGTCTTGAGAGTGGCCCCATTTAGCCAAACCATCTGCAATAAAATTTGCTTCATGATAAACATGCACCAGAATAATAGTTTAGGGCCTGCTAAGAAATTCACGAATGGCTTGAATAATAGGAGCTACAGGATGATGAGGATCCATGCTGTTTTTAATAAGACTTAAAGCACAAGTTGAGCCCATCTCCATCCTTACTCTCCTATTACCAAGGCTCCAAGCAACTTAGAGAGAATGGAAAACTCCCTAAAGTTATGCTATTGTTGTGGAGGCCACACCAAAGTTAGCAGCAAAACTACCCACAAACTTACCAGCAGAATCACACATCACACCCTCACAAGATGCCTTATGATTAGCCATCACTGTTTGCAATGATCCAGCCTTTAAGAGGAAAGGACCAGGATACATAAGTGGTAGTTATGGAAACATTATGCTGAGAGGCAAGTAGAATGGGTCCAGGTACTGTATAACTCTTCATCCTCCCCTACAAGCGAGGGAGCAAGTCAGAGATGTTTAAGATAGGTTAGTCGAAACTAAACTCATTACGAATATGCCAAAGAAAATGGGCAGTGATCACAAAAATAGTACACTAGCTAGAGTGATGAGAATGATGGTTTAATTTCCTATAAGATAAGTTAACTATGTATCAAGAGTGCTAGTCTGGCTCAAAACAATGTTCCTAAGCAGATTCGTCTAATAAGGAACACC
This sequence comes from Ormosia semicastrata, assembly GCA_029884595.1. Taxonomy (NCBI): domain Eukaryota; kingdom Viridiplantae; phylum Streptophyta; class Magnoliopsida; order Fabales; family Fabaceae; genus Ormosia; species Ormosia semicastrata. The sequence goes on along the minus strand of JAQQTO010000053.1, from coordinate 45,006,432 downwards.
AGACTTGTCTCACAGTTGAGCAGTCTTGAAGAGCATGGAGGACGGTCTCAGGACAACCCGAATTACATCGTTGGCAAGATGGGCTAGAAGCTAGATGCTTGCGAAATTTGTGTTCATTTGTTAACAATTGGTCACATCCATCTCCATATAAGACGAAACAGATGATCAATTACAGGAGGGTGAGATCCAACAATGCTATAGGTAGCTGAGTTAACAGAAAGCTGGCAATCACGTGTAAGGCTCCAAGCATGGTTTTAACATGTGGACCTCATCACTTGATACAGTCACAATATTGTCGTTGCGACTACCACCTCAACTGCATCAGACCACAATTGTAGTGTGAAAAGAATTCACAAAAAAATTTCACAACGGTGTTGCGACCACAATGGACCGTAACAAGACCATAAGAGACTGCAATGGACGCAACATTTTGTGTAAGTTTAAAAAAAATTCATGCTACAACAACCATAATTTGCATCACAGCAGCCGTAATACCCGCAATCGCAGCAATCGCGACCGTGACCACAATTGCGTATTGCTTGGAGCCAATGACATCAGGACCAACTTCCTAAGAAGGGGCTTAATACTAGCCATCCTAGGACAAACATAATGGGGAAACATAGCCATAGGGCTATCCCAGCACCTATAACCGTTAGCAGCCACATAATTACACACTTCAGCTTTCAATTCATTGTAATTCATTGGAATAAGAGAGAGGTCATGAAGAGCACCCAAACTCGAGACCTAATTCTCCTTCCAAAATTTCACAGATGTCCTATCTCTAATTCTCCTGATGATGTTATGTTGAATGATAAACCGTCAATATGTCCTATTTTTATAGTTCAATTACTTGATTTTTCATATTCTTTTTATTTATTTTTAATGAATTTTGTTTGTTAATTTTGTTATATTTTTAGTTTTGTTTAATTGTGTTTTTATTAAGTATTTTGTGTATTTTTGTGAGGTAATTGTACAAAAAGAAGAAATTCCTGAAGATAAATATGTGAAGGATTCTTATCATATTCTTAGATGCTAATTAGAGTTCTAATTGGATACAAAATCTTAGATTGGAGATTGGATAAGGATTCTCAAAGAGATTTGATTTGGAGCAAAATTCGGATTCCCGCACTATCCTGACCATTCCTCATTAATTAAGTCATATCTTGAGTTACAGAGATCAGATCGACGCGCCATTTGCGGTGTTGGAAAGCTAACAGAAAATGCTACAACTTCTCTGTTGAGATCAAGGGCAAAATCGGTCATCTAAAGGGTGAGAAAAATCATGCAAGTGAGATACTAAAATCTGTCAACTTTTCTATAAAAGAGGGAAAACGAGTTTAGCAAAAAAACCTTTCTTAGATTGAGCACATTGCACAGAAAATCCCTAATCTTGAGAAAGTTATTTTGCGGTAGCAAACATTGGAGGGTAATTTCAAAGAATGATTCTTGAAGGCTTGAAGATCTTAATCTCCATTAAAGGGGTTTTGATTTCTCTTTCTTTTTAGTTTTCCTTTTCTTTGGGTTTTCTTTCCATGAGTTTGTATTTTGATATGGGTTTGTTTTTATTGAACATGAGTAGCTAAACCCATAGCCAGGGCTATGAGAGATCTTGCTTTCCTAATTATTTGGGTTTGATTTCTAATTCGATTATGGTAATTTCTTTTTGGGTTTATCATATTGCTTGTATTCTTGTCAGAATTTGATCACTTTTGGCATGTGTTAATTCATTGTTTGATCGGTGACCATCCGCATTCAATGAGTGGATCTATATGGTAAGCCTAGGATTAGATTGGTGAATGACCAAACATTGATGTTCATCTCTTGAATTGAAACTTAATGTATTCTTGATTAATTCAACTAAATGACCAAATAGGTTAATTAAATTAGGAATAGAATATTGTTTCATCCATGACCATTGGGATTCAATAGCAAATAAGAGAATATTGGCAAAAGAATTACCTTAATCATAATTGAAAGAAAATCTGAATAATTGGATTCAAGTGAACCTTGCGCCCTAGTCTCTTTCTCATTGATTATCTTTTCTTTGTTTAATTGTTCATTGTTTTTCCTTATTTGTTATTTTGATTTTAATTTGAATTCCTTCATACACTTTTGATTGTCTGAATAACAAAGAGTTTTGCGAATTTAGTAATTACCATTTATTCCTCGTGGGATCGATAACTGGGACTCAAGTCCTATATTACTTGGCGATAGAATGCACTTGCTCTTAGTGTATTTTACACGCACCATTGAACAACATCCTAAGCATCATAGACCCCTTTCCAAATGTTAGAACACCCTTGATGGGAATGAACCATGGGCAGCAACTTATCTCCACATTTATATTTGCTTCGGAGTACCCTAACCCAAAGATCATCCTTTTTATTAACTAGGCCCTATCCCACTTTAGCCGTGAAAGCGGTATGCTTTGTTTAGTATGCTGGAGGCCAAGATCTGCACTCTTTTTAGGATGGTAGATTTGTTTGCAATCAACAAAGTGAATCTTCCTTTTACTATCTGTAGATCCCCAAAGGAACTTCCTGCAGTGCTTATCAACCTCCTCACAAATTGGGGTGGGTAGAGAAGCCACTTGCATTGTATAGGAAGGGGTAGAAGAAATTGTTAGTGTGAAAAGAGTAATAGAAGAGGCACTTTGTATTTTTATTTTTATTTTTTAATTCACAAACTCTAAAGTATATAAAATATTTATAGAAGTGAAAAAGACCTTACACATTCTATAACTTTCCCTAATTAACAATAGCAATTTTCTTTTAACTCATGAAATAAATCATCCTAACTACATAACTCCAATGAAATAATTCTCTCTAATGATATATAATACACCATAATTTTTCATTACTCATAGAATAACTCTCATAACTTTCATCACTCACAATAGCTACCACATCCACCAAAATTCTATTAACTTCAAATTATTATTACTTTTAATCAACACTTCCCTTTTATTTGAAGTCTTTTTCTTCATTCCAAGTCTTGCTCACAATTTTCAAAATTCTTCAAACTTCAGAGACTTAATAAAAATATCAACAATTTGATCTTGTGTCTTCAGATATTTGGGCTTAATCACCTTGTTGTCAACATACTCTCTAATAAAATAGAACCTTGTGTCTATGTACTTGCTTCGATCATGGTACATCAAATTTTTAGTAAGAGATAATGCGGACTTATTATCAATAGAAATCTTTTTTGCTTCCTCTTGTGGAAAATGAATTTCTTTCAACAACCTTCTAAGTCATATAGCATGACAAGTGCAAGAAGTTGTCACCACATACTCGGACTCACAAGTTGAAAGTGTGACAATGGATTATTTTTTAGAACTCCATGAAATATCACAGTCTCCCATAACTAATACAAAAATGGTAGTGCTCTTTCTATCATTAACATCTCCCGCAAAATCACTATCACAATATCCCTTAAGCTTGAAATCATTAGAAAATGAATAAAATAGCCCAAAATCAATTGTACCTTTTAGGTAACGAAGAATCCTCCAAGCAACTTTCATGTACTTAGAAGTAAGTGATTCTATGTAACGACTCACTACTCCAACTGTAAAAAGAATGTCAGATCTTATCTAAGTCAAGTATCTCAAGTTTCCCATGAGGCTTTTGAAAATGATGGGATCTTCTTTCACTCCATCATCAAACTTTGACAATTTAACTCCACATTCCATGAGTGTGTTCACGGAGTTACAATCAAACATGTTGAACTTCTTCAAAATCTCATTTGTATAGGCTTCTTGAAAAATAAAATTATGTCCTCCATTTGCTTCACCTCTAAACCTAAATACACTACTAAAAATTTCTTAGTCAGCGTGTTTCCGTCATTAATTCATTAAATTCCGTCGCTATAATGATTAGCCACAGAATCTGTCACGAAAAAATTTTCGTTGCGTAATCCTTGGTGGCTAATTTCTTAGCGACGAAAATATAATTCCACCTTTAAATAGCGACAGATTTTTTCGTTGCTAACATCCTTAACCAAAGTTGCTTAATTATTATAAAATTATTATTCTAGCTACTATTTTAGCGAAGGAAAATATTCCATCGCTAAAAAGGCAGTATGAATCTATGCTTGTTAGTGACGAAAAATATTTTTGTCACTGATGACCTAATTTTTTTAAATTTTTTTTTAATTTTTAAACAGTCCAATTATATAATTTGAACCTGTATACAACACAACATTACAACAATCTAATCCAAAATATAGTAACAAATTTCTAAAATTTAAAAATATCATTATTATATCATACCACAAAACATTTCAAAAGATTAAAAAAAAACATAATTCAAAAGATTAAGATAAAAATAAATTAAATTATACAAGTTCTTTATCAAAACAAACATGAAGTCAATGTATCAAACATTAAGAGGAAAAATATCATACTCATCCTTATCCATGTCATCCTCATCCCCATCACCAAGTGGATCATCGTCGTGACCGCTGCCTGTAACTTGTGAGCCACTAATAGATGCGTTTAAGCATTGTAGGATTGTGTTGATTAAGTTTTCCTGCTCCACCACCTACGTACTGAGACTTGCAACCAGACTCCTCATCGCTTCCATCTCCGACTGTGAACAACCTTCAGCGGATGCAGAGGAAGATGATGCATGAGAAGCAGCATCAGATCCCAAGCCAAAGATTCATTTCTTACTGCTAATGCCTCTAATAACATCCAAGTAGATGCTGTTGTTAGAAATACCACATTTTTTTCAAAGCAGTTTCATTAATGTTACCGTTTCTAGTGATTCTTTTATACCGCTCCTGACCAAAAAATTTATAACTTTCTAGATTCTCTTCAGGAGGATAGTAAATCATGCATCCATTTGGGCAGCAATCAATCTTAACATGACCTAGCTCTGTCGTTCTATTGATTTCTTTGCACGATACAAGTTTTTGGGCATTCGATTATCTTTTGGCAATGTATTCCCCATGAAATTCACCCATTGATTAAAGTAATTCCCAGAGTTATTGAAGTCAGACTTGATACTTAGAGCTTCTACTGCAGCTGACAATTCAAAGTAATGTTCACAACCATCATACAAGGGAGCTTTTGCAGCTGCCAACATATCAAAAAAAAATTTGGCTTCTGGGTTAGGATCTTCACTCATTTATTCAACATAACTAAATCCTTGTTGCTCAATGTTAGTACCAATTGAAGGTTGAGTGGCATCCATTATCATCTGCTCAAACCTATTGAAGTCTTCCCTCAACCTATTACCTTCATAGTATGAATCGTCAAAAACTACAATAGGAATAGGAGGCATTAATTCTCCATGGTTAGTCCAGTAGTAGTAGTTACTCATAAGCCCCTTACTATATAGATGAACCTTGACGTCATCAACTTCTTGGTATTGCCTACATTTACATTTTTTACAAGGACACCTCAACTTCCCTTCTAGCCTATATTGAACTTGGATACAGGCGAATTCAATAAACTCAAAAACACCCTCTATAAATTCATCTGTAATATGCTTATCAGGACCTATCCTTTTATCCTTCCACTTGCGATGTTTAGGAATTTCCATTTTAGAAGTATTAAAAATCCTATCAAACAACATCAAGTAACCAAATTAAAAGTACAATCTAGGAAGCACATATGTATATTCATAAAGATATAACTTCAAAAAGAATGCATGCATTAGTAGCCATATGTATATTCATAATCGACTCAAAATGCAAAGGGATTAAGAATAAGCAACTTTATATAGAAGTCAAAGTGGTAGTAGAAGCCCGTGACATGGTGACCACACTTAAGGGAGAGCTCTCTCTTTATTATATTTTCTAGTGGAGCTTAGTTCCTTTAATAGAACAAGTCTAGAAGATCGCCTCTACTATGAGGGTCCTATCTACAAAACATTTTAAATCTTTTATTTTTCTGTAAACCTGGGTTGCACATTCCTTAATATCTATGTGGTTTCTCCATGAATCTAGTGGCAATTGTAAGGCTAGGGATCACCTTTCCTCTCTTAAGGATCACTTCTAGCAAGTTCTTAATTTTTTTCTATCACTTTAAATTAATGAGCATGGAATGAAATAAGTATAGCTTGGACATAAAAAATTCACAATCATATTAGAGTATCTTTGGTGAAACTAGGCTATCTAGTTTTACTATTCTTCCTTAAGGTAACCAATCTCTTTATTGGTCGTCATCGTCAACCCAAAATATCCTTTCTAATTAGTCAACACATTGCTTTATTTGAATTAACAAAGATCATAATTAAGTATGGCCTTCGACCAACCCATTAAACAGTATCATAATGAAATTTTATTAGTCGTATGAGCCTTACACAAACATTAATCCTACTCCATTCACTTAATTCTATCCTCTTTAATCTAGTTTCCAATTTAGTGATGACCAATTTACACATAGTTCCTTCAAATCAAATTTTGGCCGAAGCCCACACCTACCAAAAGGAATTCAAATATTGGGATTTAAATTCTCAAAACAGATGGTTCATATTGTTAGGTTATCAGTCATATCTTCTTATATTCATTCAAGATTCTCATTGATACATTATGGATTCTTAGAGGAAGTAGAATATTTCAAGATACTCAGGAAACTCTTTCAAACCCCTACTGAAATTATGGAGGTGTTTAAGGTGCTGATTTTTTGGAAAGACACTCCAAAGGCGTCCATCTATAACAATGCTACTAAAACACTGGTTTGTATAAAGTATCTTGATTAATACATTACAACACTAAATTGCACACTGTGTGTGTGAGAGAGTGAGTATATTGGTTTTGCTTTTTAATTTTGTTTTGTGGGCTGTGTTTCAAAGGAAACACACAGATGCAATATAACATAAATACACCTAACAGACAGATCATCAATGGAAAAAACTAAACAGAAGCTCCAAATAAGAATACAACAGTATAGCAATAACAATAATACAATAAGCAAATAACAAATAAAATTATTGACCTCCTGATTCATAATAATACAACAAGCAAATAACAAACATTTCATTAAAACCAAAATTTGAAATAACAAGAAGGCAAAGGAAACTTACTAGCCTAAAGAACTAAGAGGATCCAAGACTAGAAATTCCCCTCCTCTCTCTCTAGGCAAAGGAAACTTACTGGCCTGAAGGCAAAAATTCTCGAAAAGCAGCAATTGTGCTGAGGTAGCTAAATTGGTGTCATCATGTCCTGATTACTATAAAAGGGTATGCAAGCCTTAATATCTGCTTTAGTTTGTTCTTGCCTATTCACTGATCAATTTGGAAAATTATATTATCAATATACTAAAACATATCAAGATTTTTGCTACATGAAATTATAGAAGATACAGGGTGTCTTTGCATGGATTTGGTAGTAGTCACATTGATTATGGTTAATTCAGTTTCTCTAACGAAAATTCAGTCTAGCTAAAATAGCTTAATTAATATTATTTTGACTTCACTTGAATTTATATATGTATATTCATCATTATGTCCCAATTAGATCATACTCAATGTGTGTCTATCATTGTCACATCTTATAAACTGAGTTGGATAGGAATAGCTTGCGATGTCTTGTGCTCATCACTCATTAGTGATGATCTCTCTCTGCCTGCCATATATATATGTCATTTAATCGACCCTGATGAACTGCACAAATTGGTAAACTAATCCAACAATTTTTTAGTTACCTGCTCCAAGTTCACTAGTAACTACCTTATAATTGTTCAACATATGTTAATGAATCAGAGCTCTCTAATTTGCCATGGATTTTACCATTGTTATTACATTCAAATACTAATTTCTTTCTTAACAAAAATGTACTAATATTCATACCTGTATCAATACATTATAACATAATATGTATTTCATCATCACCTATACTTCTGCAGTATACTTCTACAGTTCGGCATATTGAAAACTCAATTAAAGTTAATTTTTTCTTTCAAAAAATTATAAATTTCCTTAAAAATTAATATATGTGAGTATATCATATGAAAGATACTCGTGTATTTAGGATATTTGGTATTACTGTAAACATGTACAAATATAAAAATTGAGGATGCTTGAAAATCTCAAAATCCACTATTGCTTAGGGATCTCGACATCTCGTGCCTCTAAGAAATATCAAAAGTCCAAGGTGTAGAATTTTGGTGACAGGCCAATCTATGTCACACTGGTTATTTCTCATAAAAAAAAACTCAACCTAAATGGACAGAACAGAGCAAATGCCTTTCTATAGAGCAAACCCACAAATCCATAAACCCACAAAGTCTATAGAGAAAATGCCATTTTATGTTGCAAACCCACAAAATGCACAAAGGAACAATAAGTGATTTTGAAATAAAATCAAAGAGAGGTACTTGTATTTTTATGGCAAGACAAAATCAAAATTGGAAATAGAACAATGACATGTAGCAATGGAGCAACAGAATAACAACAACAACACAACAATAGATTGCAAACCCTAATACAGAGAACGAAATAGAGGAGATGAAGGATAGAAAGAGAGGGCACAAAAAAGAAAGAGAGGGAAAGGGAGGATATTTTGCTTCAGTAGCAATGGGGAATAGGGAATGGGGAATGAAGCAGTGCGTTTAGGGCAGATAGGAAACGAAAATGAGAGGGAAGCAAAAAATAAGGAGGGAAAGATATAAAAGTATTACTTTAATTATAAATAAATAAAATATGTATATAAAAGCATGACCACCAAACATGGCATAGTGGTAATTGGTTCGTTTGTTTAAACACAAGGTTAAAGTTTTGATTCTTGCCCTTCTACTTTTTCTAATAAAAATATTCATGTTTTTATACATAAAAACTTAGCGACAGAAAATTTCTGTCGTTATATATTTCATTTTAATAATAAAAAATTTATGTTTTTATATAAAGAAATCTAGCGATGGAAAATTTTTGTCGCTATATATTTAATATAAAAAAGTTTACTTTCCAAGAAATAAAGTAATTTAGCGACAGATTTTGTCACAGATAATACAAGGCCTTCTCTTTCTTAAATCCAAGGAGATAATGGATCTTCTTCTTGAAATATGTAGTCAAGATTAACTAGATTGAAATTAGCTTCAATTTCATATTGACTTTTCCTTTCTTCATGTCTTATTTTCAGCTTCATATTGTAATATTGTTGAGGGTCAAAACGTGTTGCCCTTTTTGCTAACCACAAGTGCACGGGTCGCACAAGTAATACAGATATGAAGTAAAAGTTCGTTCCCACGAGGATATTATTATGTTATAACGCTAAATACCAACCAACATTCAGGAGCAAACCAATCTAGCTTTGTAGCCGATTATTAGGTCTTTAATTGATTTCTTTCAAATTATCATCGGGATGCATAGCTAAGATATAGTACTTACCCTTATACATCACCGATAATTTGATCAAAGGGTGATATTTTGAAGTTCGCCATTCTTTGGGATTTTTGTTCATCGGTTCTAGACAAGGACATGAAAATAGGAAAATAATAATCTAAACTAATCTAACCTACAAAAGCAATAAACATAAAAGCGGTTAGGTTTCAGGAAATCCTCCTTCACCCTCTACATCTATCAACAACATGTCATTCCCCTCATAAACATAAATGTATTGATTAGGTTAGCTTGAGAATCTTCATTAGTCAAAAGCCTATGTCTAGGTCAATCAACCCTGGTTTCAATTGCCCAACTCACTAAGTTTCCTTGAGAGCTAACACAACATCCACTCATGAACGATCTATTCTCAATCTCCCACTATACATGGCTAAAAGGTATATTTCTATCCAGTTAGCGAATCACTCATCCAAGCCAATTGAACTCACCGAACATGTATCAACCACACCATATCCATATTAACAAATCCCTATGTCTAGTTCATTTGCCAATATTATGATCATGCAATTGAGGCCAACCAAGAACAAGCATTAGAGCAAGATTTTTAAAGGTCTAAGTATCTTTTCAATTTGTTTCACACCTAAAGCACATTTTCTGAACGAAGCAAATATAGTACCCTTGAACCCAACACAAGTTTAGTTTTTAACCAAACTATATGATTGAACCATAATCGACATCTACACAAACTCGAGAAAAACACATCATTAATATATATCAAAGGATCCAAAATATTCCTAAAACATAGCTTAACTATACAAAAGATAAGGAAGATAAGAGAGAAAGGAAAAAGAGAGAAAGAAGCTCATTAGATTTGTCTCTGAAGCTTGAATCCTCCTTCAATCCTTTGATCCTTGCCTCCAATCCACCAGCAATGAAGATCTAGCCAAGCTATCTAACCTAAAACTAACCTAAACTAACTAAAACTAACTAAACCTAAAAAGAGAGAGATGGCCAAATGGCCAAAAATTCTCGAAAAACAGAGAGAAAAAAAAACTCATCATATCCCAAAGAGAGAGAAGGGAGAGGTCGAGAGAAAAACGTGTAAAAATCTATTTATAGGCTCGGCCGCGCCGCATTCACGCCTTTATAATGAGACAATTAGCCTTTGAACTTCGGCTGGCCACATGCGTGCCAAGCCGCACAATGGGTCGGTCTATTCACCGCCGCAACGTTGCCTTCCTCACGCCAAAGAGTCTAGTTTCCTGGCGCTCTTGCCCCGGTCCAAGTATGACCAGGTGAAAATCATCTTTGCGCCATGCGGCGCTGTTACAAAATTTGCGCCTGACGTTGTCCACCGAAATGGCGGATTTGGCTTCTCTTCCTCTTTAAGCTCATTTGCTCCATATTTAACCTTGTTTGGAGCCCTTGAAAAACTTATACGTTTCCATTTACCTAACATAGAGAATACACCAAATCAGTAACATATATAAATCTACTCAATTCATGACAATTAAACACAATTTTGCATAATAACACATCAGAAAGGCTTAGATTCCAAATATGTCAAATATAAACACAAAACCCTCCAAATATGCATTTAAACAAGGACATAGCATTCATTCTAGCACAAGGATAGGACACAAATAACTGCATTCTATGTAGCTATCAAATATGTGAAGACAAGTTTTTGTAACTTTTTGTACTTTAGTCTATTCCTTGTCTTTGTATGAATGTAGCTGAATGTACTCCAATTTCTCTCACAATTTGTGGCTGAAATTGTTTAATTAAGAACTTTTATTGCCACATGTTGAAGTTCAAGAGCACACGATCCAAATATCAACCATCATTCAGCTATTTAAATGACCAAGTATAATGAATAATTATTTGTCATATAAAGTATAAAAAAATTTTAAATAGATTTACTTGTACAAAAAAGAAAAAAAAAATTTTACCTGGATTCATTCTAACCCAAGCTCTTTGAGCTTGTAGTGTGCCAAATGATTCATGTTTTGTTTCCTAAAAATCATCAGTTGTATAACACAATATAATATGTCAATAAGTAAATGTATAATATTTAATTATAAATTTATAAGATTTAAATATAAACATTATTTACTAACTTGATTCAAAGTTTCAATTTGATCATCCATGTTTCTTTCTAATTTTATGACGACACTACTGGTTCCATCAAAAAGTTCTTTATAAACATCAAACCCATGTTCAACTCCATATTGAAATTGTGGGTTAAGAAAATAACCTAAGAAAAGTTAATCAATTATTATGCATAAAGACATAATTGTAAAATTTTATAACAAAACATAAAATCATAAATTATATCGATTATTGACATACCTAGACAATGAAGACTAGAATGCATGAATCTCCAGTGTTGGTCTATTATTTCATTATATCTTGTATGATATCGAGAATTTTGCTGGATAGATTATTTGGCTCAATCTATGGATTCTTAAATAAAACTCATTGTTGGCTTCACGTCACCGTCAACCAACCTCAAGTCTTTTACAATAGGTTCAAATACTTTCAGTACATCAACAGTCTTACTCCAGAATTCACTGCTCAAAATAATTTTTTGTACTTCAAATGCTGGTCCTTTTTTCTCTTTCCAAAACTTAGATCTTCTAAAATCTTTTGAGTTGAACATGTTTCTTAAACCTTGCTTTTGCTTCACAATAGCTTGAAGCTACAAGAATTGTGTTGCAAACTGAGTTATGCTAGGATGGACGATTTTCTCTACTTGCAATGTATGTCTTCATCAAATTTACTGTCCATATGTGGTTATAGATGAAAGTTATCACTGTCTTTGCATCATTCAATAGTTTCTTCACATTTTGTTTTTTTTCCTATATCCTCAAAGCAAAGATCCAAACAATGAGCTGTTCATGTAGACCAATACAGATGTGTCCTCTTTTTCATCAAATTTTTTTCAAGTGCTTTTAGTGCTTTTTCATTGTCTATAACCACTTGAACTACATATTCTTCTCCAACTTCATCTATAACTTTGTCAAGCAACTGAAAATAATAATTGTTATTTTTAGTATCAACACCAGAAGCATCAATAAATTTTAGGAAAATTGTCCCATTACTACAGTAAACAAGAAAATTCATAATATGTGTATGGTTTATACTATTAGTCTAACCATCACTCATTATTGTGACTTCTCTTTCTTTCCAAATACCCTTTAATGTATTTATCTATTCTTGCATTTTTTTTATATTTAACTTCCAAATATACATCTGAAACTTCTTAAGGAGTTGGGCACTTAACTCCTTTACCTACCTCAGCTACTTCAAAAATCAAAGCATGCAATCAAGGAGAATCAGCTAAATTCATAGGCAAATGCTCATAAATTAAGAACCTACTTACTGCTGCTCCAAGCATTTTTCATAGTGTTTTCATTCAACCACCAGTAACTTTTAGTTGCTTCACACTCTTACTTCTCACAAGGTTAACATCTGTAGACCTCAAAGCAACAGAAATATCTTATGGCCTTGTGACTTCACTAACACTTGCACAAGAGCTTCCACATTCTTCATATATATTTTTAGATCCCCCTATTTGTTGTCTGAATCATTGTCTGTCTTCCCATTCATATTGTGATCTAAGGCTTTCCTATGTAGCTAGCCTGATTTATTCATCAATAAGGTCTTTCACGTCTTTCTCTTCAACATTTCTCCTTAAGCCTTCTTCGAATTCTTCTTTTTGTTTTTTAGAGTCAAGTTTTTTTGCTTTCCCATCCATGAGGAGTTTCATCATATTCTTCCTGACAAATGTGTTGACTCTAGGACAACCTACTACTTGCCCTTTATAATGTGTTATGTGTTGCTTCAATCTAATAATGTCATCCTTTATTACTTTTCCACAAAGTTTTCATGTAATGTTGGTTCGATTTCTAAGTACAACTATTCTGAAATGTCATCCAATATCATCACTTGGAGCACCCTCCAATCTTCCTATAGGAAATTCTTCTCTTGGTGGCATTGTTTAAATTTTATAATACTTGTTTACAAAAAAGAAATATAACAACTATCAATAATTAACTTAATTATCACTATTAATAATACCTCAATTAACAATCAATAATTAACTTTAACTTGAAACCCTTAATGTAGGCTACTAATCATCTTCTTTTAAACAAACAATTAAGTAATTAAATTAATTATCATTATTCCTAATACCCCATCAATAATTAACTTTAATTTTAAACCCTTAATATAGGCTACTAATTATCTTCTTTAAACAATAATAATAATCTTTGTTAAACAAACAACTAATTAATTAACTTAATTATCATAAATTTTAATTAATTATTACTATTCCTAATACTCCAATTATAAACCAATAATTAAGTTTAACTTTAAACTCTTACATAGGTTACTTAATTTTTTGGAACTAATAATTTATTAATTAACTTAATTATCAAAAATTTCAATTAATTATAACTATTCTTAATTTAATTTTCTCATAATATTCTCAAAATTTTCACTCTTCTCATAATTTTTTTATCCAACTTCCCTTCCTCAATTTTTCTCAATCTTTTCCTCAAAAAATTTTCCCACTTTTCCTTAATTTCCCCTTCCTTTGCCCCCAAATCCCTCCTAGACCACTCACTTTCCTCTCTACCCCTAATTTTTTTTCACTTTCCCAAATCCTCTTTTAGCCTTTCCTTTTTCTCTCTATCTCTTAACCTCCATCTAAAGCTTCCTCTTTCTCTTTGTTTCTCAAGTCTCAACACAACCCTCAAATGTCAAATACCCCTCTTCCTCTTTGCTTTGGTGCTTCCCCTTCCTCTGAAGTCTGATCCTCTCACCCCCTCTTCCCATCTGCTTCAGAATGGCCCCTACCCCTTCTTCCTCTCTAGCTCTACTTCCCCTTCCTCTCTGATCCGTGGAACCGCGTCCCTTGTAGAGATTGCCACCACCACCCCGACCCCCTCTCTGCCTCCCTTTTCGTCAATCTTAGTCCCTCTCAGCGTCTCACTCACTGTGCCCCTCTCTGCCTCCCTCATCGTCATTCTTAATCCCCAAATCTAACCCCAACTAGTCAACCCCAACCCCAAGTTTCACATAACCACATCCATAAAAGAAAGTAAACATAAGAGAGAGATGAGAGCTTCACTTGCAGAGCACCGGAGCTTGAGGGTCATACATCTGCAAGATGGAGACTAGAGACTAGAGACTTAGAAAGGGTTTCAATTTTCAGAGAGAATGAGATAGAGACTCAACTCCAAGCTTGAAAGGTGAGTGATCCGTGACTGAGATCTGATGACTTTGTCTCTGTGTGATGATATTTGTTTGTTTTCTTTTTTACTATTGATGAAATTATTGATGAAAGAATCTTTTTTTTTTCTTTTGAGACTGTCTGACACTTTTAATTTGAAAGGAAAAATCAAACGGAGCACTATTGCAGCCCATTGCGGTTGCAACACCATTCCATTACGGTTAGAACACATTACGTTGCAGTCATTTCATGTGAGTTTCATTCATAGCGTAATTGCAGCCTGATGCCATTACAGCATAGGTCACAACTGCAATATTATAGCCGTATCAAGTGATGTGGATCGCAATTTAGAACCTTAGTCCCAAGCACACCAAATTCCCCCAGTAAACCCCTCAAAATCAACTAGGAATCAAAACCAAGCTTAGCAGCAATTTTCTCAGCACGAATTCCATTCACCTTAGTCTCCAAAAGATCCAAAAAGGAGATTTTATATTGTTCTGACATATCTCTAATCATGAGAGCAAAGGTTGTCTTTCTTACCCGTTTATAGTTCCGTACAATCATACTTTGTTATAAATCCATACGGAAAAAAAGAGAAATAAGAGAACAAAATCTTAGACTCAATTATGAGTGCACGCAATAGCAAACTCATTCCTATCCTTCTTCTAAGCAACCAACCTTAACTCTATACTTTTATTTTGATTCATCATATCATAGACCCCCTCACTCTCATTACTGTAACAATGTCATGATCAAAGTCTGGTAGGCTGTGCTTGACGTCTAAAACATGAGAATGAGTAACACTGTGAGGACATTGCACGGTTTTCAAGTCCTTGACCTATTCATAAGCTGTATCAAGAAGGGTCAAAACCTCCATCGTGAGATCAAGAGTTGTATTATTATTTTTTCTTTCTGCAAACCACTAGCTTTCATAACATCTATTGAAGGTTTCCTTATTTGATGGAGTTTTGACCTACTCCTCTGGCCTTGACATAATTTGCTAGAGACTCCTTCGTGGGCTTTTTTCTATCACTTGATGACCCACTTCTTCTACCACTAGATCTATATTGACAAATTGTTGAACCCTTTGTTTTTTTTCCTTCCACTCTTCCTTGGCATTAGGGCTTTTATCTTTATTTAATGCATGGTTGACTTTTATAAAAGAAAACTTTTTCTTAGGTTCCTGTGTTCTCCCTTTCCTCTTTTATTCCATATATTCACCTGATTATTTGCACCATCATCATTAATGGGCACTTGATTTTGATTGCTATCATATTGAAGGCTCTATTACCGTTGATGTTACCATTTGGTTCCTTTAATTTTGTATCATTGACCATATGCTTCGTGGGTCATTTCTTTCGGGAGCAACTAGCCAATCATTGTGTAAACTATCCTTATTCTTATGCACAGTAGCTGTAACGCTCTTAAGACTAACTACCTTATTATATCCAGGCTTATATAGAAGCAACTAGGCTTAGGTACGTCACATGTTACTATGAGCTCACTTTCTAATTTATTTTAAACTTGAATATCCTTTCTATTATATTTCATTTTAGCTTTATTTGTTACCCACACCCGATGAGGGAAAATTTAGCTCATTTTAGTGAGGTCGATTGCCTTAAGACTAGAATTAATCAAAATTTTCTTTACCAACCCATTTATTTAATGACTTGTTTAAAGCACGCAAGTCCTTTTTGGTAGAACTCTAGCAATTCTTTTTCTGATTATAACTAGACAGGTAACAATTTGTAACACAAAATGCTAATTCGCAAGACATACAAAAACTAAAACATCATATATTATAATATATAGGCATCAGTACCTGCAACTATATATCAGTCTATTGGGCCTTAGGCCCATACATACATACAAGATAAAGCAAAACAAAGTCAATGGCATCAGTACCTTATATAGTCCATCTACATCAATGTATGTTAGAGTTAGAGTCATAACTATATAGATACTGATAGGCATATCTTAGCCTTGAGTTTTCTATAAGAATTATGTATATCCCCAAAGCAATTATAGGGTATTGATGACTCTAACAAAATACGATTTTATCATAATAGTGACAAAAGCCAAACTAGATTTTTATACCCAAGGCAGAGGTTCATTTTAACAGTAATAATGACATACAAGCTTTATAGTAATCTCACAGTATGGACTAGAAAACTAACAGTGTGAACAAAATCTACTCAAATTCAAGCACAGATATATCAGAAATATCAAACATTTCTCAAAAAATAAACAAAACATTGGCAGATACTTTTATAAGTTATGCAGATACAATGCAAATGCTCTTTCAGTGCTCATCTAATTTATTTATCTTTCATAAGCTAATTCTCAATTTCATATTATCAGTAGGGAGGGAATGTTATATCCTCACACTATATTGGTGATAGTCTGCTTATCAAGCATGAGCTCATCCTACACATGACAATCACTCCTTTATATAATCGTATCTGTAGCAACGCTAGCCTCACCTATAAGTTGCTCAACATAAGAGAATAATAACATAAGGATCACCTATATATGAGGATCATTTCCAATATCTTTTAATCTTTTGAGAACTTAAGGATGCACATAACATAACAATTCATTTCTAGGATCAATGTTAATATGTAAAAAAGCATAATTTCTAGTGCATCTCAAATATCTCATACACATGCCAATATCTCATTCCAACCATGCAAACATATCATAAAGAAATCAGACCAATATCAATCATATATATCATTTAATTTATCTGTCTTTCATAAGCTAATTCTCAATCTCAAATCATAAGTAAGGAGGAAATGTTACATCCTCACACTACACTAGTGATAGTCTGCTTATTAAACAATAGTTCATCCTATACGTGACAGTCACTTTGTCACATAGTCATATCCCTAACAACACTGGCCTCGCCTATAAGTTGCTCAACATAAGGGAATAGTAACATAAGGATCACTCCCATACAAGGATCATTTCTGATATCTTTCAATCTTTTGAACACTTAAGGATGCACATAACATAACAATTCATTTCCAGGCTAAACTTTAACATATAAGGAGCATAATATCAATCATAATATATATATATATCCATTGCATGGCTCTAGGCTAGGTTTGGCCAAGCCACTAATACAAACACCATTGCCCACAATTTCTGATCTTAGTTACCATATTACCATAACATTCAATCAAGCTCCAAAAAAACCATGGATCACGTTTATTATAGAATCGTTTAGCAACAAGTAAAGTGAAACAACAAAATCTTTGATTTAAGTGCACAAAGGCATTTAACCAAGCATTAAAATAAGCATAAACTTGTACATATCTAGCCACCATGGCCCAAGCCAATTATCAAGTAGATTTTAATCATATATTACTCTTAAAACTAAGAATTATCACATTATATTTTCCTTAATTTACTAATAGTTATTCTAGTTGGTCACAATTTGTCAAGTCTAGCCGTAATTAACTTAATAAATCATATTCAACATTCAATTAGAAGATTAAATTAACAATTATTCATTATGACTTAAGCCTAGGTCTCAGTTTCATAGCACGGCCGAGCTCAACAACACCAATTCCCGTCTATTTTTATCAACCAATATCAAATTTAGACCATAATCTTCACTTATACTCAAATTATGAAATTATTATCAAAATTAACAACAAAATCCACCATCTTCCTCCTTAGAAAAACACCATAAAACAACAATCCAATCATTCAAAATACCAAATCAATGCCATCACTATCATAACATGATTAATTAAGAGCACAGAAGTAAAGTAGACACAAACAACCCCAATTTTCCTTCAACCCGATAACAACCATCACCAAAACTTCATAAAGTCATCATCTCAAGCCTATATAAATCATGGTGAAGACAAAAACACAACAAAAAGAACCATGGATGGTGCAAAAGTCCCTTCATCCCCTCCATGAACTCGAGACCATACTCTAACAATTCTTATCAAGATTTCAATCAACAATCACATGCAAACTCATATATTAACAAAGGAAGATGAAGAAAAGAGTAAGAGCAAGGAAAACAACCTTACTTAGGTGCCTAAAGCTCGCGGGTTGATGGAGGAAGATGAAGATAAAGAAGGCTAGATGAAGATTCCAATCAGTGGAAGAGGAAGAGGAAGAAGGGAAGTTAATGAAGATTTTATCTAACTTGGGAAAGGTGAGTTGATCATTAGTGGTCACTCATGCAAGAGCTCCAAGATGGGCTCCTATGGCTACCTAGCAAGGTCCTTAACTAAGAGAGGAAGAGAGAGAATTTTTTGTTCGTTTGTGTTTGGTGAGGATGGCATTGTGGTATTATGAGGGAAGGGAGAAGCAACTCAGTTGCTAAGTTTGGAGACTTAAGTGGTCGTGAGATGAGCTTCAAGCTCCTACAAAGGTTTTGATCTTCCATTTATAATGTTTCTAGCTTCCATTAATGTTTTAGAAATTCCTAGAATCAATTTAGAACCTAGTGTAAGCTATTTGATACTAATTAGGTCCTAATTCTTACCAATGTATTGTTAACTTGATGTGCAAGTAACCTACATGCATGCAATCTAATTGGCTTAAGTCTTATCAAGCTTTTAAACCACTTAAAATCAAGACATGATACCAAACCAATAAGGTTTAAGCTAAGTGACTTCCTTTTGTGAATGAATTTTCATTGGTCATAAGGTAATGATCACTCTAGAATTTATAAATTAATTTTTAAACTCACAAAATAATTTAGCCTACTCGTGCATTTTTATTAGCTCATAGGTAATTATAAAAATTGCATTCTTCATTTAAATTAATAATTTCACTAAATAATTTTCCTTATTTATCTAATTTTTTACGCCATTTCAATTTCTAAAATTACTAAATTAAATTATTTAAATTACCAAAAGTTAACAAAATTCATTTTTATTTATTTATAAAAATTATAATTTTTTGGTCATTATTTTTGCTTATTTGATAATTTCTTTAATTATTCTAGATAATGTCTAAGCTTAACTTACGTGCTAAGCAATTATTGATATGCACATATAAACACAGACATGTACGTAAACTAGTAGATAAGTCAAACAATGGTCTAAAGACTACTATAACAACTATTGATATGGACACTATGAATATCTAGTTATGCCTTTTGGATTGACCAATGTCCTAGCAGTATTTATGAATTACATGAATCACATTTTTTCGACCTTATTTAGACCAATTTGTGGTTATTTTCATAGATGATATTCTCATTTATTTGAAGACAACAGAGGAACATGAACAACATCTTAGACAAGTCCTTCAAATCTTACAAGAAAAATAGTTGTTTGCTAAGTTAGAAAAATGTGAATTCTGGCTTCAAGAAGTAAACTTTCTAAGGCATGTAATATCACAGGGAGGAGTTTCATTTGATCCTAGTAAAGTGGAAGCGGTAATGCAATGGGAGAGACCAATTACCATCATTGAAATCAGGAGTTTTCTAGGATTAGTCGGGTATTACAGAAGAATCATTAAGGGGTTTTCTCAATTGGTGTTACCTTTGACTAGATTAACGAGGAAGGAAAAACCTTTTGAATGGACTGATGAATATGAAAATTATTTTCAGGAATTTAAAGTTAACTACAACTCCTGTATTAATTATCCCTGATCCTAAAGAAAAATTTACATTGTATAGTGATGCGTCCAAGAAGGGTCTTGGATGTGTGTTGATGCAAAATGAGAGAGTAGTGACTTATGCTTCAAGACAATTGAGACCACATGAGGCAAACTATCCAACCCATGATTTAGAATTAGCAACAGTGGTTTTTGCCTTAAAAATGTGGAGGCATTATCTATATGGAGTTAAATTTGAAGTATTCAATGATCATAAGAGTTTGAAATATCTTTTTGACTAGAAGGAACATAACATGAGGGTGGGTAGAATTTCTGAAAGATTATGATTTTGAATTGAAATGTCACTCATGAAAGGCTAATATAGTAGCTAATGCCCTTAGCAAAAAGTCACTGCATGTATACCATCTGATGATTCAAAAATTTGAGTTGTTAGAAAAATTTCAAGATTTGAATCTCTCAATAACTTTCCAACCTAAAGTTTTATGCATGAGTCAAACAGAAATTGTTAATGAAATTAAATCATAAGTTAGGCAAAAGCAGAACACTGATCAATTTCTACAAATGATCAAAGACCAGGTTGCTCAAGGAAAACAAAAGGAATTTCAAGTAACAAATGATGGGACTGTGATGTATAAAGACAGACTATGTGTTCTAGATGGTAAAGAATTGAAAAATCAATTATTGGAAGAAGTCCATTGTAGTAAATATACCATTCATCCAGGAACCACCAAAATGTATCAAGATCTTAAGAAAATTTAAAGATGAAATTGCAAGATTTGTAGCTAGGTGATTAATATGTCAAAAAGTTAAGATAGAACACCAAAGAACAACTGGTCTGCTTCAACTATGAGAGATCCCTGAATGGAAATGGGATAGTGTGGTAATGTATTTTGTAATAGGATTATCACGAACTTCTTTAGGGTATGATTTTATTTGGGTTATTGTAGATAGATTAACCAAAACAACCCACTTTTTGGCAATTAAAGCCACTTATTCATTAGATAGATTGTCTAAAATGTACATGAATGAGATTGTCAAATTACATGGTATTCCTTCTAGTATCATATCTGACAGGGACTTTAGGTTTACCTCTAGATTTTGGGGAACACTATAGCAGGCATTAGGAATTAAACTTTGTTTTAGTACAACCTATCATCCTCAACAAACTGAAAGAACAATTCAAACACTAGAGGATATGTTGAGATCCTATGTCTTGGAACCGATAAGAAATCAGGATCAGTATTTGCCATTAATAGAGTTTGCATACAATAACAGTCACCGTTCTAGTATTGGGATGATACCTTATGAAGTTTTATATGGTAAGAAGTGTAGATCACCACTATGCTGGTATGAAATTAGAGAGAGGATTTTATTAGGATCAGATATAGTGCAACAAACTTCAGAGAAAATAAAATTCATCAGAGATAAACTACTTATTGCACAAAGTGTGTAGAAAAGTTACGCTGATCAAAGAAGAAGACCTTTAGAATTTCAAGAAAGAGAACATGTATTGTTGAAAATTTCTCCTATAACTGAAATAGGCAAAGCACTTAAATCCAAGAAAATGAGTCCTTGATTCTTAGGTCCATTTCAAATTCTTAAGAAAGTAGGGTCAGTAGCTTACCAAATAGTTCTTCCACCCAGTCTATGATGTCTTCCATGTATCTCAGCTTAGAAAATATTATTCAGATCCTTCTCACATCTTATCCAATGAACCAGTATAGTTAAGGAAATACTTGACATATCCTATTAAACCCATATAGATTCTAGACACTTCTAATAAATAATTAAGAGGAAAAACAATCCATTTGGTCAAGGTATTATGGGAAGGATTAACAACAGGAGAGACTACTTGGGAAAAGACAGAGGAAATGCAACGAAAGTATCTAGAGTTTTTCTCACCAAGTAAATTTTGAGGACAAAATTTTTAAAAAGGAGGGGAGAAATGTAATATCCCTTCTAAATTAAATTCTTATATATGATAGTATTTAATTTACGTTTTGTATTCATAGGATATATGTGTAATTTATTAAATTATTATTAGGGATAGACGTGAAATTTAAAATTTTTGCATAGAAGGGACGTACGTGAAATTAAAAATTTTTGTGTATTGAATTATTTGTTTACAATGAATCTGAAAGACTGACAGAAGATTTTTTTAGAATGCTAGAAATTCTCAAAAATATTTATAAGATATATTAAATGGAAATTTAAGAAAAAGTAAGAAAAACAAAGCTCTATACCCTAAGTAATTAAGCTAACTAATTTAGTTAATAGTTTAGTTAGTTTGTGAAACTAGATTGATAACTAAGTTAGGTTAGTTGGTTAGAGTAACTAAGTGTCATCATGAATCAACCTTGAACCAATGAAAACTTAGACATTTGGTAGGTTTCTAATTGCTTAGAAACTTAGAGAAAGGCCACTTGGTGTATTTGCTATTGGATGGTTAGAAATTATAAAAGGAAAAGAATTGAAGAGAAAAAGAAAAGGATGCACACTCCATGAGCTAGGAGGTTCGCCAAGGTAGAGACAAGGAGGAATAAGAGGAGAAAAAACCAAGAGAAAATTAGAAGAAAATAGAAATCTACAAGCTAGAGGAGGAACACGAAGATTTTCAAGAAATCTAGGCTAGAATCAAATTTCAAGTCCTTCTTTGTTCAAGTTTCTTACATGACCAAGAGGTAGGGAGTCGTACTTTTTCTCCAAAGTTTCTTAAGTTATTCTTGTTCTTAAAAGTGTTTTAGTATGCCTCTTCATCATGTCTTTGAATCAAGAAGTCTTGTTTATGATTATTTTTGCTATATCGGAACCCTAGGTTAGTAAGACTTAAGTTGTGTTCTTGAGACTTTGTTTGAGTTTCTATGGAGGATTATTGATGGATAGTGTTGTTGATGAAAAAAGAACCATAAGGATGATATTAATTTTGAGGAAATATGGTCAAGAGATTCAAGAATTAGGGTTTTATTCAAATCAAATTGGGAATTTTGGTCTAAACTTTGAATTAATGTGAAATTGATGCCACAAATGGTGATGCTAGAACTAGTCTAGAAATGATGAGAATGAGAAGAAAATCTTCTTTGTCACAAGATGGTGAATTCGGCCAAGCATAGATATTAGAGTTAAATTTGCTTGTTGATGAATTATGTTGCATTTTATTGTTATAATTATAGAAATAAATGATATAGATTTTATTCAAGTAGTAATTTTGATTAAATCGTTGATGCCAAAGATGATCAAGTGGAATATGTAGATGACATACTCTATAATTAAGTAATGAAAATTGCCTTGAATAATTGACATTGAACCTAAAGATGTGATATCAATGTTTAAGAGAAAAGAATATTATGTCTTCCAAGACCCATTAAGGAGGTCCATGGGCAAAAAGGCACAGTAAAACTTAATTGAAAGTCTTAAATGTGTTACTTTATTGAGCTCTATATTTCCCTTCCCTGGGCATATAGAGTGATCACCTTTATTGAGTTTCTTGATTAGAATGACCACTAAGCTAGGGGACGCTCTAAAAAATTTGAGATCTCAATTATGATATGTTATGTTATTGGCCATGTGAGCAAAAAGAGAAAAGTAATATATAATGGAATGTGAAATAGTATTATTTAGCATGTATTTTATTGGTATAAAGTAAAGTTATGTAGTACTCTGCTTGAAATTTATTTTCTGTAGTGAATGCAGCTGGACATAACATAGTTCAAAATAAATGATTTTATTAACTGTATGATTTCTCTACTGAGAATTATAAATTCTCATTAGTAACAACAGTATAATCTGTATTATACCATAGTAATTAGATTCAGGCATCTTACTAACTACTAAAGTATTTCTAATATAACATAACAACATTATATAAGATAATATGAGCCACGAACTAATGAATATATACATAACATTGGTATTTCTCATAAATACAAACTAGGCCCCTCAAGGCGCAAAATATACATATTTTCAAAAGAAACATAAAGATAGCCTAAGCTAAGCACTCCAAGCTTCTGCTTGCTCTTCACTCTCCATAAGTCTTCTTCCCTGAAATCACTATGGAAACACACATATGGGGTGAGAATTGATGCAGATGAAAAGTTACAAACCAAGTGCAGGTTGTTTTAAGTAATAAATTCTCGAGAATCCGAGATCGATCCACAGGGAATCGATGAAGAAAAATTCTTTGAGGTAAAGAAAATATTTTGTCATAACAATAAAGGTGATAAAACTTAGTCACAAATAAAAAGGATTTACTTGAGTTAGGAGATCCACTCTTGGTAAATAAAATAAGGACAAGATTAATTTTGTTTATAACTCAATTAGAATCTATACATAATAGAGGTTCCAATCGAAAAATACAACAATCAAAGTTCATTTAATATTATATACATAATTATATTATGATTCCTTTAATCATCTATTAATGCCACCACTCATAAATGGGATCAAACATTCATTGTGCCAAAATTTTGTCTACAACAAATCAATATCTCCACTTTACAAGGAAGGTTTCTAAATTGATTGGAAACAAAATACAATACATATAATGACTATCATTTAAGCACAAGAAAGAAATTTATCTAACCTTATTTCATTACCAAGAGTTTCACTATTTCACCTAAGTAAAATGGAAATTAGTTACTCATATACAAGAAGAAAGGATAAGAGAAGAAGAAGAAGAAGAAGAAGAACATAACTTCAATTTCGAACAAAAGAAAGCTACAACAAAATAAATAAACAACACAATAACATGATCTTGATCTCTAGGACCAAGATCACTAAATGATCAGCCAAGGCTTCCTTTTATAAAGGATTAGGGATAAAAAATGATAAGGGGCCTGATTCATGAGTGAGTGGATGAGTGAAAAATGTCAAATGACTTTTAATGAGTGGAAAATTATGAAGATTCTTTATCTCCGAAATCATTCAGTTCTGAAGTTATTGAATGCATCATAATATTGAAATGTGGTCTTCATAAAAGTTGTAGCTTTTTGTCTTAGCTTTCAAATGCCACTAGAATCACCTCAAAAGGACACCTACAGCCCGAGATATGGCCCAATTACTGCACAGTATTTTGGCTCAATTATAGCTCCTCTATTCTGACTTGTAATCCCAATATCACCTCCAAAAAATCTGATTTGAGTCTTGTGTTCTTCATAAAAGTTGTAGATATGGATCTTAACTTGTATATACCAAAATTTTTGCCCAATACAGATCTTACAGCCTGAGTTATGCTCTGATTACTGCACACTATTCAGGTTCCAATCACAAAACCCATATTCTGACTTCCAAGCCTAATTAGTTCCACTAGATGTATGATTTTGACCTAGAGCTCTCATGAAAGTTGTAGAGCTCTCTTTTATCTTTCTAACAAGGTAAAATACATAATTTTTAGACATCTAAAACTCAAGATATGGCCAAAATACATAAACAGTGTAAGACGTAAATCATGCTGAAAATATCAATTAAGTCCAATTTGAGTCCAAACTTACAAAACATAACCAAACTCAATCAATTAAGTACATGGAGAGTATAAATTACTAAAAATGAGGGCTTATTAATGTATCAAATATATGATTATCAAATTCTCCCACACTCAACTTTTTGTACTCTTGGGCAAAACACACAAGACCAAAACTAAGAGAAAAAATGACACAGACTCAAAAGCTAAACACTTTAAAAGACTCAATTTCTAATAATATTTAAGAATGAAGAGCAACCATAGATTCAAAGGATCAAAACATTTATGAGGTAACGTTTTTTCATATCTTAAATCAACAAACAAGGAAATTTCAATTGAAAAACATGAGTCAAGAATGATAGATCTTCACAGGATTCTCTCTCAATCCCTCAAGTGTTTAAAATGTAGGTATTTCACTCAATTCAACCCATGAGAAATTGCACTATCATAAGCTTGCTTATCTTTTACTTTTTCACTACTCAAAATACATGCACACACAAATCATGAGGACTTTATTCAAAGTTGTAATGAGGTCAAGGTAAAGGAGGAGGTAATATAGATATGACAAGTTAAATACCAAAGAGAATAAAAGAGAGTGAGAGCTGAGTTTAGTTAACAAGCATGAAAGTTCATCCCAACTCCATCTAATACAAATTTCTTTTACATATTGTTTTCCTTTCCTTTATTCCCTTGTTGGCCCTTCTTTACATTTTTTTTTTTGTTTTTGTTTTTACAAGATGAACATAGTATATACATTTTTTTAATTAAACTTTTTTTTAACCATTTTGTACACACACCCCCACACTTATTCAAGAACTCATCCAATGACAAAGCTAATGTTCTCTTATTACCTAAGGTTAGGTAAGAACATGATTTTTCATTTAAGGCACAAAAAGAGTTCGAAACAAAAAATAGTCAAATCAGCTCAAAGGGGTTAAGTAAGGGGAAATAGGCTATTTCAAATGCCTTACGTTGGCAGGAATCAGAGAATTTTCAAGAAGCCATAAGAGTGCTTGATATCATATTAGGAATTAGAGAATTTTTAAGAAGTTATAAGAGTGTTTAATATCATATTGAGACAATATGCTGCTAAGCAATGCTGTTTATTTGTACACCAATCATTCTGGG
Organism: Ormosia semicastrata; assembly: GCA_029884595.1. Classification (NCBI taxonomy): domain Eukaryota; kingdom Viridiplantae; phylum Streptophyta; class Magnoliopsida; order Fabales; family Fabaceae; genus Ormosia; species Ormosia semicastrata. The sequence goes on along the minus strand of JAQQTO010000053.1, from coordinate 44,979,734 downwards.
CTATTTGGTTAAAGTAGCTATTTCAAGAAAAATGCCTCAATCATTTTTATGTATGCATGTGAAAATGTAGTCTAAAAAAGAATCAAAGCAAGTTCTATAGTAACAATTCTATAAGTGAAAATCTCACAAGAAAGAAGAGAATGATACAAATATTCAATGCATTCATCAATAGGCTCAAAATCTCACAATGCATATTTCTATCATTCTCAGTCCACTAATTCAACATCCATAACCAAACAAGTGATTTTTAAGAAAGAAGACAATTTACTCAATCATGCAAATTTCCCTGACTTTGAATTACTACTTTCACACAATAAAGTTGTCTATCTAATTACTCCTTACTCTGCCATCAATTTTGATGCGTCTCAAGAGTAAATAATTTACTCCTTACTCTGTCATCCTTAATTAGTTTTTCTGTTAATAAATTACTGACAAACATATTAACACAATAAATATATTAATAAATACACTTCCTAATTTTTTTGATTTTTTTTCACTCAACTATCCTTCCCCCCAATCAAATTACAACATTGTCCTCAATGTCAAAACATAGATAGGTAAAGGATAGAAGATAGTACCTGTTGTTGCAATTACTGAAAAGTGAAACCTTACACAGATTTAAACAGAAAAAAAGTACAATAAATAAAACCAAAGATAAAAGAAAGTTATAGATGAAGTGCCAAATCACACTCTTGTTCCTTGCTGCCTCCCTGGCTACTTCCTTCTGACCAATCTATTTGAGCTAATGCTGGTTCAGGTTCATAAATAAAAGTTTGTAATTTATCAATTAATTCATCAACAGTTGAAGCAGATATAAGGAGTCGTCTTGCCAAATATGTGATAAAGTTCTGTTCCACAGTATGATCAAAAAAAGATAACAAATTATCAAAGAAATTATTAACATTCAACAAACCTATGGGCTTACATTGGATATTCAGTTGGGTCCAAGAGATGATTTGAAAAACTTCTTCCAAAGTACCAAAACCACCCGGTAAGGCAATGAATGCATCAGAGTTTTCAAGCATTGTCCTCATTCGTCCATGCATAGATGATACTTGAAGTTTCAATCCAATTGTCTTTCCAATGATGTTCCTTCGAGTGAAAGGTTTAGGAATGATACCTAAAACTGGACCACTTCTTATATGTGCAGAAAGTGGCACAGCCCCCATTAACCCAATACTACCTCCCTCATATACAACACGAATGTTCCTCGCAGCAAGTGCTCTACCAATAATACTTGCTGCGTTTACAAACTCTAAACTCTTCCCATAAGTTGACCCACAAAATACACAAATACTGGTAAGTCTACGAACAAAAGAAGAAGAAGCTCCCTTCATTTCTACACTCACACTCCCTTTGAATGATTTTGAGTTAGAGGAAAGTGAAGAAAATGAAGTGTATAAATAGGGAAGAGAATAGAAAAAGGTAATGATAGCACCTATATGGGTAGGTTGGCTGGTGTCAGAAAAGTTTGAAATTATGAAACTTTTTTTTTATTTTTTTATTTTTCATTTTTTTATTTTTTTATTCTTTTTAGATTTCAAGAAAACTATCAGAGTAAAGAAGTCTAGAAACCCCTGAAAGACCTCGCCCAAAGGATCGTCTGTCCAAAACTAAAATACAATAAAATCATACAAAGATAAAATTATAATGACAAATGATGACATACCTTTATATACAGATTTCATGGCGTATCTTTATACTGCGCGTCATGAGTGCAGTAGCCTTCACAATCTTACCGCCCCTTGAAAGAGACATCAAATTCCCTTAAGGAATTTCAGACTTAAGGCACTCCTCCCGCTTGTGGGATATCCCAGCCTATGTATTGTCCCTCTAGTTAAAGAGAGAAATCTGAATACGATGACCAGTGACCACAGCCAGTGGAGCTACGCTCAGGAACCCAATAAATCAATACCAAGAATTGAGCTCAGAGGCATTGTCACGTGAGAATGCAAACACGGGACACTTCTATCTGTCCATCAGCAGGCAGAGCTTATGGTTAAAATCTGGGAATGCTTACGCGGCTCTCTACAGAGTATGACACACTTATCTTATTTACAGACCAATGTGCAAAGGTCCACCCGAGTCAATGACGGGACGGGCATCTACTCGGGGCTCCTAATCTAATTAAAGACCAAGTACAACCGAAGTTTTGCCTTTTTTTTTTTTTTTTTTTTTTTTTTTTTTTTTTTTTGTATTTTCTTTTGAAGATGTACAAGATAATATATATATGTTATTATGATTGTGGCTCACATCTTCCTCTGGTTTTACATCTAATAACAGCTTAAACGCCTTCTATGAGTCAAGGATAAGCTTTCCATCTAATTTTCTTATAAATTGGCAAACAGGGTCTTTTTGAGTCAGATTCCTAAGACTGTAACGCTTTTGCTCATCCCTGAAGAGATTTCACAAACTAAGAAGTTCACTGATCTGTTGATTATTCCTATATTTTAATCGCCTTGTAATTGATTCATTGAACTCCATTTGTGCTTAATTGTCATCATTTAGCTTAGTTTCTGATATCAAACTCTAATTGGAACATTACTGTGAAATTTTGCTTAAATGTGTTCATTTGCACTCATAATTGAATTATGCTTTTTAGTCACTAGACTTCTTAAGGTTCAATTAGGTTTAATTAAGTTGGTTTTGACACATTTTATGATATTGAGCCTAATTAGATCATTGAAGGAATTATTGCATGAATTAGCCCTAATTTATGTCTTTGACAATGTTCAGTAAACTAGCTATAATTTGAGTTTTAAATATCTGATTGATGTGATTTTGGTCTTGTAGGAAAGTTAAGACAATTCTCTACTACTTTCATGAAGACCTCAAAGGCCCAATCACACGTTTGGATAGCTCAAATTAGAGTTGAAGCAAGAACTAGGGTGCTGATCCTGACAAGTTGACCTTTGCATACTGTTCATGACATATCTCGAGCTACAAGTTGTCAAATGGGCTAAAATTTTGATGGTTGATAGTTAAGATCCAAATCTACAACTTTCATGTTGAACACTTTTCCAGATTTAGAGGTCTAATGGGCCATATTGAGCTTGGAAGTCAGATTATAGGGCCAGAGTCAGAATACAGGGCCTAGATTGCGTAAAAATACACGGCCGTGTGAGAATACACGGCCTAGGCCATGTACGCCTCTGACTTTGCAATTGAAATAGTGAAATTTTGCCCCCAAACTCAGTGTCATACACGGCCGTGTATTCATGCCAGAAACTCAATTATTGAGACTTCTACGTGAAGTTTGTGTTGGAGGCCTATATATTGACACTCTTGGCATGTTTTGAAGGGAGTTCTGACCTAGGAGAGCAGCTACAACTCCTTGGAGAAGGAGAGGGGAGTCTTAGATCAAAAATTGGAGTCTCGGGTTCGAGCAATCGGAGATCCATCATCCTCAATCCTCAGAAACTCGTTTGCTTTAGTTTTTCTTCTGCACTTTGTTTATCATGTTGTTCTTTCTCAGTTTTTCTTGTGATTTCCTTTTAGCTATGTGTAACTAAACTTCCCTTGGTTAAGGGGGTGATGAAACCACTAGTATTGATATTGTGAATCTTGCATATTTGATTATTTCAACACAGTTATGTCTTTATTCATATATTTCTGAATCTATTGTTGGTATGAAGGTTTTTGTACTTGTTCCCACTTTCAAAGTGGTAGATCTGGGTTTATTATGCATGGTTGCGGTAGTAGATCTAGTGGAATGTATGATGTTCATGTGGGTATAATTATCTTTGTACTATTTGCCAATTATAAAAGTGGTAGATCTAGGTTTATTATGCGCGGTTGCGGTAATTGATCTAGAGAAATATATGTTCTGAGTAATTTAATCCCAGTGTGTAATTAGATCTTAGTGTAATTGATTTTCTAAATCTTAATGCAATTATTGGATAGTTGTAGAGCGGTTACTTTATGACTAATCAGATTAGGAGTTGATTTGAGCGGTTGCTGAATTGGCCAACACGTAAGGAAAACAGAGATTTACTCTCACAATTGTATAAAAACATAATTGACCATGTTGAAATAAAAGGATATGTGGATTTACATCATCATATAAATCTAGTGGTGGAATCATTCTCTTAACCAATTTTCTTATATTGTTGATTTTAGTTAATTTATTGTTATTGCCTTTGAAATTATTCATTGTTCATCAAAACTTCAAAACCCCCTATTTACTGTTTATTGTTAATCAGAGTTTAAATTGGGAATTACTTGATAATGTTAATTGAATTGGTTCTCTGTGGATCGACCCTTACTAACGACAACTAGTTGTAAGGTTTTTATTTTCTGGTGGGCCTGACAATTGATTTTTATCTGAATTTTAATCACTATATTCTCACGCATCATTCACGATGCACAACTCCACAAGAATGCGTCTCAAGAGTCAATAAGATATCATCTAATGACTCATTACTCAGCCCATTCTTAATAAAGTATATTTTATCTTCTCGATTTGCAGAAACCATTCCCAAAGAATGACATCGCGTGTTACAATTCTATTGCGCACACTTGTAACAAATTTGCACGTATAGGACAAATGAATCTGAAGATTCACCAGCTAAACAAACCTTTACTTCGATGATCCATTGTATATCTTCTGGGATGCCCTTGTACATTAACAGTCTCAGTCTTTCACACCTAGCTTTGTAGATTTTTCTCAGAGCATTTAGAGGAAGAGAAGGAAAATGTTTTCTAAGATTTGAGAGAATGACATCCATTTTAAAAGAGAATGAATCAGTTATTATGGAAAACTAAAAAACTAACTGACTTGAGAGTCACGAAATACCGTTATCCGCCACTTAACCGGAAACACAAAGAACTCAACAACTTGGTTTTCCAGAAATAGTTTGATTCTTTATCCATTGACCTTAAATATATTATCATTCCTAGGATTCTCAATCTATGACCTCGTAAGAATATACATGTTTGACAATAAAAGTGTCACGCCACCTAGATCTCAATTTTTCAGGGAATAAGTGAAGACGAGATTATAAAGTAGAACTTTTTGACCAATTTCAAAAGTTTTTCTCAAAATTGATTTATTATGAAAAGCTTTTACTCTAACTTTATAAATCTTTGTGTTTTCATATGCATTATTTCTCAATTCCTCAACAATCAAAAATTTCAATGACAATGATAGGGTTCAGAGGCATCCTGTTTCGCTTAGAAATGGAACCCTATTTTTGACAACTTTCACAACTTTTACAAAAAATATAGCTATCCTTAAATAAAGTGGGCCAATAAAATCCACACTGTAAGATTTTCACAGCTGTTTTCTTCGAAGAAAAGTAACCTCCACATGTTTCTGAGTGAGAAAATTTAATGACACTACCTACCTCACTGTTGGGCATACATCTCTAAATGATTTGATCAAGATAATTGAGGCGAGATCTTTCATGTTGCAAGAAAATTGATTATGTTAGCAAATCAAGGTTTGGAATTGACAGAAAATAAAAAAAAAATTATCGAAAAAAGAATCATTGATAGGTGTGATATTAAAAGGTGAGCTTGTTGTAAGTATGGACAAATGATCTGCAACAAAATTTTCTGCTCATTTTTTATCTTTTATTGTGATGTTGAATTCTTGAAGCAACAAAATCCACCGCATCAACCTAGGTTTGCAGAAACTTGTTGAGAAAATCGACAAGTGCACCAAATTGTCAAAGTAATAAAGTTGATGATTAAGAGGGAAAAATACACTAAAACGTACGAAATTAAGAGGGAAAAGAGAGAACAAAGCACATGAATGCAAAACATATTAAGGATGTAAACACATGAAATTAAAATACTAGGGATCTGACTTCACTTGATTAAAAAATCTATCATAGACAATAGAATAGCTTTGGGACCTTCACTTTAATTAATTTCTAATCATTCAATTGATGGGGAGAATCCAGTAATTAATTAAAACTCAATTCCTTGGTTTAAACCTTAACTCTTAAAGACATGACCTTTACTCTATGAATTCTCATGAAAAATACCACAATTCTCCGACATAACCTATAACCTTTATTCCTAAATGATTATAAATCATGGCACTTATTATTTATGGTGTAGGTCATATGCAAACCTTTCGATTCTACATACACCTCACTAGATCAATTTATGAATGGTCAATTCATAAAAGCATTAAGAATCATAATAAGCACTCAAATTGAATAAAAAAGAAATTAATTAAAATTCCAATATTAATACATGTCGATTGAATCAAGTTACATCTTCACCCTAGAAACACACGAGTTTAACTACACATGACAAAAGAGAAGAAGAAATAGGAAGAATAAAAAAATATATATACAGAGCTCAACCTTCCATAAAAAAAATATTAACAAGTAGGTGGTAAAACTGCCATTAAATATTAACAAAGATATGGTATATACCAGCCACCAAATAAATATTAATAAGAGTATGGTATAAACTAACCACCAAATATATATTAACACGTAATAAATAAATATTAACAAGGGTATGGTATGAACCAACCACCAAATATATATTAACACGTAGTAAATAAATATTAACAAGGGTGTGGTATGAACTAACCACCAAATATATATTAACACGCAGTAAATAAATATTAACAAGGGTATGGTATGAACCAATCACCAAATATATATTCACAAATGTGTGGTATAAACTAACCACTAAATAAATATTAACAAGGATATGGTATAAACCAACCACCAAATAAGTTAGTAAGCCGATAAATTAAAAAGTTAGTAAGAAGATAAATTAAAATGTTAGTAAGCAGGTAAAGTAAAAAGTTAGATAGCTGATAAAGTAAAAAGTTAGATAGTGTGGAAATAAGTTTACCCCAAATGGTTTTATATGTTAAGTTTTGATGATGACAAATACAAGACTAAAAGAATACTTTGCTTATGTTCTTTGTTGCATCCTATATAGAGCATATCCATCAATAATTGATAAATATCTTATTTGGATATGTATATGAAAGTTTTATATGCATGTTAAACTAACTAGAGTTATACATTTATGAATCATGCATATGAAGATATTGAATTGTGATTCTGGACTAACTATGCTTGTTTAAGTGAGTAATACTTTGTAGGATAATCCAAGTACCAAGAGTGAGCATTGCAACAAGAAAGTAAAAGATCTCAATTAAGCTCAACACAAGGAGAATGTGAATGCCTATTTCATGAAGGTATTGATAACATCAAAGTCATGTCAAAGACCAAGTCCAAAGGAAGATTAAATGGTATAGCTTTTAGGACTTAGGGTCTTTATGTAAGAAGCCTTATGGATATCTTAAATATGTTTTTCAAATCTTTACAAATAGTTTTCACATGCCAAAATGTCTAACAAACAAGTTTTGAAAAGCTAGTTATGGTAATAGTTCAAATCTATGAAAAATAGCAAAGTTTGAGTTTTACAAAACTGATCTTTGGTCACTCTTTTGATCATATCTTTCAAAATACTTTGAGTTTTGTTTTGAAAATTTCATTTGAAAATAGACTCAAAGATCTTTCCAATGACTGGTCATTTGCTTTAAACGGATAAGAAATGAAGAAGTTATGACCATTTAAAGTTAGTTTTCAAAATCAGAAAAGTGTATTCGAATACAGCATGTGGTATTCGAATACCACAGCCCAAAAAACGTTCCTGAACGAGTTTTTTAAAGGAGTATTCGAATACAGCATGTGGTATTCGAATACCACAGCCTAGAAAACATTCCTGAATGAGTTTTTTAAAGGAGTATTTGAATACAGCATGTGGTATTCGAATATCATAGCTCAGAAAATGTTCCAGAACGTGTTTCTGAAGATGTATTCGAATAACCAAAGGGGTATTCGAATACACACGCCCAAAATCACGCAACGGCTATTTTCAAAGGCTCTTAATGTGATATTAATTGTTACCCAATGACTCTTTTTCTTGGAACTCTATACATACATGTTTTTAGGACATCTTTTAACACAACCAAATTATCTGAAACAACTATTTCTTGCTTTATTTTGTGAAACATATTTTACCAAATTTCTGTGCTCTTTTTCGCCAAAATTTGAGATATCCTTAGAGAGCTTCATAGAGCTTCAATTTGTATTATTTGCTCTGAGTGAGAGTTTCTCTTCATCTATATTTCTATTTTTCTATATTGAGGGTGAGGTATCCTTCAAGGTTTGTAAAGGGGGTGAGGTATCCCTCTAAGGTTTGTGTAAGGGTGAGGTATCCCTGTAGGCTGAGACTTTAGCACAAGGGTAAAGTTTCCCTGTGTGTGAAAAGTGCTCTTTTATGTAACGGTTGCAAGCACCTATTGAAGCTTGTATACATAGTAAAAAATCTCGGATTGTTTTCGAGGATTGGACGTAGACCACAAGTGGGTTAGTGGTCGAATCAGGATAAATATCGTGCCTGCTTTTCTCTTCTCAATCTCTTTATTTTATGTAATTTTATATTATTGCACATTTATTTATTTACTATTCTTAAAGCTTTTATTCTTTATTTTGCAATTCTTTTTCTTTTATTTAATAGCTTAAATATTTATGTTTATTTTAAGAGCATTTGTGAAAAAATTTTAATACCCAATTCACCCCCCTTCTTGGGTAATGGTTGCCATGACTAACAGATAGTTAGTAAGAGAGTTAGATAGTTAGTAAGCAAAAAAAAAATTAAAGGTTAGTAGGTTAGTAAGTTAGAAAGTTAGAAATAAAATACAGAAAGTAAAATATAGAAAATAAAGTGTAGAAAGTAAAGTGTAGAAAGTAAATTTAAAATATGAAAATCGAGAATCAAGTAAGTCGATTTTTTGCTCCGATGAGAGAGAAGAGAAGAAGAAAGATTATTTCATTAATGATTAAAGATTACAGAGGGATAAGGGAGAGTTTCTCCCACTAAGTTAGTACGTTAGTAAGTACAATGAAAAAAAAAAATTAAAAGAGTAGAAAATATATATATATATATATATATATATATATATATATATATATATATATATATATATATATACAAGATCCACAAGAAAAAAATATAAACATATATATACAAAATATTTGCACCATAAATTTATTCTTCAAATCAAGTCCCCAGCAACGACGCCAAAAACTTGATACGGATTAAAAGTTACAAACCCAAGTGCAGGTTGTTTCAAGTAATAAATTCTCGGGAGTCCAAGGTCGATCCACAGGGAATTGATGAAGAAAAATTCTTTGAGGTAAAGAAAATATTTTGTCACAACAATAAAGGTGACAAAACTTAGTCACAAATAAAAAGGATTTACTTGGGTTAGGAGATCCACTCTTGGTAAATAAAATAATGATAAGATTAATTCTTTTTATAACTCAATTAAAATCCACACATAATGGATATTCCAATTAGAAAATACAACAATCAAAGTTCATTTAAGATTATATACATAATTATATTATGATTCCTTTAATCATCTATTAACACCACCACTCATAAATGGGATCAAGCATTCATTGTGCCAAAATCTTATCTACAACAAATCAAGATCTTCACTTTACAAGGAGAGTTTCTAAATTGATTGGAAATAAAATACAATACATATAATGACTACTTGATAATATATCATTTAAGTATAAGAAAGAAATTAATCTAACCTTATTTCATTACCAAGAGCTTCACTCTTTCACCTAAATAAAATGAAAATTAGTTACTCATATACAAGAAGAAAGGAAGAGAGAAAAAGAAGAAGAAAAAGAATATAACTTCAATTTAGAACAAAAGAAAACTACAACAAAATAAACAAATAACACAATAGCATGATCTTGATCTCTAGGACCAAGATCACCAAATGATCAGCCAAGGCTCCCTTTTATAGAGGATGGATACAAAATGATAAGGGGGTTGATTCATGAGTGAGTGGATGAGTGAAAAATTATGGAGATTCTTTGTCTCCGAAATCATTCAGTTCTGAAGTTATTGAATGCATCATAATATTAAAATGTGGTCTTTATGAAAGTTGTAGGCTTTTGTCTTAACTTTCAATTACCCTAGAATCACCTCAAAAGGACACCTACAACCCGAGATATAGCCCAATTACTACACAGTATTCAGGCTCAATTACAGCTCCTTTGTTCTGACTTGTAATCCCAATATCACCTCCAAGAAATCCGATTTGAGTCTTATGTTTTCATGAAAGTTGTAGATATGGGTCGTAACTTACAGATACCAAAAGTTTAGCCCAATTCAGATCTTACAGCCCGAGTTATGCTTTGATTACTGCATACTATTTAGGTTCCAATCACAAAACTCGTATTCTGACTTCCAAGCCCAATTAGTTATACTAGATGTCCGACTTTGGCCTAGAGCTCTTCATAAAAGTTGTAGAGCTCTCTCTTATATTTCCAACAAGGTAAAATACATAATTTTTAGATATTTAGAACTTAAGATATGTCCAAAATACATAAACAGTGTAAGACGTAAATCATGCTGAAAATATCAATTAAGTCCAATTTGAGTCCAAACTTACAACATATAACCAAACTCAATCAATTAAGTACATAGAGAGTATAAATGACTAAAATTAAGATCTTATTAATATATCAAATATGTTATTATCAAGAATCACACATTCTCAGTAGTTAAATCTATAAAACATGTCATTACAATCATTCCAGCTATTTCGGGGAAAACACATATCTAAACTCAAGTCACATATACATATAGGCTATAAAGGTGGCAAAAGCCAAACCCATGTCTTTTCTCTTCCCGAAATAGATTCTCATTTTACACGTTTGTACAAAAACTTATTTCCACAAACAGTATTCATGTAGTCATCACACTCACATAATCAACATCTCCATATCAGAGATACGTAATTACCTATACAATTTCATTGCATGAATATGTTATGATTAGAAACCGCTTATGCAATTGACATGCTATGCCAAATTATGCCTTATGTTCATGCTTATGAAATAACCTAAAGATGTAATGAATAATGTATGATACCATTTATGGGAAACCAAATCCATGGTAATGTCATGATATGCATGAATCTTGAACAAAGCAAAGGAACTCGATTCCATGAGCCTTGAACAAGCACTGAAACTCATTTCCAGAAGTCTTCTCTCAGGGTAGTGAATCCATCAAGTATGCGGTCTTCATCAATAACAAGGAATTCATCCTCAAGTCTTCTATGTTAACATGGAATCCACCCTCAAAGTCATACAATAGGGAGGGAGTTGCGTGTCCTCACGCTGTCATAATTTTGGATCACCTCTGATAGTAAGGAATCCATCCTTAACTACCTTCTCTTTAGGATAACATCTAACAAAAAGGGAAAATCCCGCCTTAATTTCTAGAATAATGAAGGAGAGGAAGTCCATCCTAAACTTATCACCATAATAGGAAGGAAACTATCCTTCTTACCTAACATAGATTATCGTCAAATGTGAGGCTCACACCTTTCAACAAGCATAAATATAGCATATATACAACCATGTCTAATTACCTCTCATAATTAGCATTACAAATCAATTTGATTAATCACATTCTCACTTCATTAAATATCTTTATTAGAGTCTTATTACTCATTTAGAAGCGTAAAAGAAGAAACTACACATTTAGAAGGCTTCATTGCATCAAACAACAATTCTTGTCTAAGTTTGGAAGTCATGCCTTGGCACAACCCTACCACGCCACGGCGCCAAGCTCTCTGCCTCACTCATGCCTCGGCGCAGCTCTACCACACTGCGGTGCAAAGCTCTTGGCCTCACTCACGCCTCGGCGCAGCTTTGCCACACTGCGACATAAGCCTGTGACAGAGAAATTTACAAAATTCTGCAGATACGAGTTACTATTCCATTGGAACAAAACCATCTTCCAATAACTCAAAACTTAATTCCAAGTGATTTCTAACCTCACACAAGGTCCCTAAACTCATTGCAACTCTCAAAATCACTTTCAAAACACTCCACATGAATTAATGCATCATTCATCACCTTAAAATCCTAAAACCCCTCTCTTAGCTCAAAAGAAGCCATAAATGTTTAAGAGATGAAAAATGCATCACTAAGCATACCATAAAGCAAAAACAAGCCATCATCAAGATCCACAACAAGATTCAAGCCAAGAACACCAAAAACAACCCTTAAAACCCAATTTCCTCATCAAGCCTACTCAAGAACAAAATGAAGAACATGGAAGAAAAGAGTCAAAAAGCAAAGTCCCCCTACCTTAAGATCTTGAAGATGAAGCCAAGGATTGGCTATGGAGATCCCAAGCTCTCCTTCCTCTTTCCCATTCTTCGTCTTTCTCCTCCTTCTTTCTCATCCTTGGTTTCCTTTCTTTCTTTTCTCTTTTCTTTCTTCCATTTTCTATTTCCTCTTTCTCTGTCGTGGGATATTTAAGAAGAGAAGTCAAATTTGGCTTCTCATAGATAGGTACTAAAACTCCCGATCTACTAAGAACACTTAGATTTCACCAAATCCTATTTTCTATCTTCTAACAAGTTTAAAATAAATCCTAAGATTCATCAAAAATCTTGTTACACCATTTTCATATTTTTTCATATCTTCTGCTAGTCAATCCCATATTAAAACACACATACTCAGTATGCTTAAAATGCCAAATTAACTCTGATTTACCTCAAACTTTAACTACACCATCTTTCATGCATTCGTGACCTAGAAACAAATTCTCCATATTTATTTTTACTAACTAAGCAATTTAAGCCAATTCTGGGGCTAATAATAGTTATTTTTCATACATAGTGCTACAACAAAATGACTAAACGTGCTCAAATGACCACAAGATTAAGCAGACATGTTTAGGCTACTTGTGTAACTATATACAAATTTAACATGTTTTCATGGGTGTTACACTCACCCCTTTTATCTGTTATGTTCAGAGAAATAGGATGGTGCACATCACATTACTAATTGATATTGATGTTCACCATGTTTTTCACCCTGCCACTGAAGAAATTCATATTGTGATTAATGAGATTAACATTTGCTACTTTATCATGCATGATTCAGACTATTGACAAGCATGCATGATGTGATTGTATATCGATGTATATAGTTGACTTGGCTACTTTTTGGGTGTGCTTTGTCTACTGATGTACTGACCAACGTTGATTATTCAGACATTTTAGATGTCTTTTTTCGTAGTTTTGAACCTATTCAAGGTTGGTAAATATTTTAGATAGATATACTGGCACACCATATGTAAATATTAAATATAAATGCAGCTAGTGTGTTTATTAATTTTTTTTTTCTGCTTGTATTTTATTAGATTTATGCTCCTTTAATACGTTTATCGTATGGATTATAAAAACTTATATATTATATATATATATATATATATATATATAGGAACTTCGACTTAATTAATTTCAGTATCACATTAATTCCATGACGTATTTAACCGCTGCACATATTTAATTAAATCTTAAATAAATAAGGAAGTATATAATATCCTATCAAATAAGTTAAGTAAATACAAATTTAAATGAGGTACATAATAATTATTTAGTATATTATTAAAATATAATTAAATTACTGATAAAATGTTACATCATTAACATTGATTGCCCACCATAAATCATTGTAACGATACTATTTATTGATTATAATTAACCTCATTAACAATCAAATAACATATCTGGTCACATTCCCATTTACAAGAGGCTATTTATCTCTGATTACACCTTTAAAATGGAGAATAAAAAAGAAATTGAATGCAAAGGTGTTAAATTATAGAGTGAACTGTTAAAAGCAAACATGAAAAGACACTCCATGAAATTTTGAGAATGTTAAAAATTTGTTCATATGGCTAATAGATAGAAAAGAATAAGCTTTGATGTGTCAATTATACAATTTGCGTCTCAGAAATTATATATTATAAATAATAGGCTGACAGGTCAATATAGACAGTCTTCAAATTATGTTAGTATAGAGGTCAGATGTTGTCTAAATGACCTGAATTTTCGAGATCATAAAGTTAACATAACTAAGTTCAAATGTAGAAAGTTTCAAACTTTTATAAAAATGGGAACTAGGCTAATTAAATAGGGAATCGGCTGTTCAGAAGTTGGAACTTAAGAAGGACTTGTGAAATGGTTCACAAGTTGCACTTAGGTTAAAATATCATAATATCACTAACCACTGAAATTTATATGGTAAGTATTTAGGTACCTTTAAGATTTTATCTGTGATTTTTCATTCATTTTAGAGGTCCCTACCTAATTTATATCCACTAAGTATAGTATAAAGACTAAATTAAACTAATGTGGAGATGTAAAAAAAAAAAAAAGCTAATAGGAGGACCACATGGGTTAATCTTGAGTTGAAATCTAGTTATAATGTATTTGAATTATTTCTTTAAGTCTGGAAAGTTTGAGAGTCTTTCTAAAATGAGAGTTAGAATAGTTAAGTAGAGGAAGCACCTAAGCCCTCAGGTGCTAAAAAAAAAATAACCTTTTTATATAGAGTTTAACCAGGAGTCTTTCAATGGTGACCAAACTGATGAAGTTTTGATATGTCTTGTTTATATTTCCCGTTAGTTCTATTAGAAAATCCTATAAAACATTTTGTTGAATCCTAGTGCAAATCTCATTACTCCTATCTTTGAGTTTTTTAAGTAGAACCTATGAAGGTTAGGAGATTATACTCTATACATGCGTGTTTTCGAAGTTAACCAAATAAGTGCTATAAATAACACTTTAAGAGTATATTTAGACCGAAGATTTTAGAAGGAAAGGAAAAAGAATACTTATTTTTTATTTTTAAATTAAGAGAATTATTATTTTTTATTTCTAAATTAAGAGAATTATAAAATGTTTATTAAAATGAATAAAGAATAATTGAAAGGTTATATAGTCATCCTTCATTTTATTCTTTTATTTTAAAAAGAGCTCAAATATAAAGAGTATTTATTCAAAGTAAAGAATAAGTCTTTCATTCCCTTTCCGTTCAAAATCTTCCAAAATCTCAACTCCTAAACATACTCTAAAAGAATAAGGTTTTCTAACCCCAACCTTTAAAAATGGAATCTTAAAGATAAAGTACTACTGAAAAAATTTAAAGGACCAGACTTAGAAATTTGAAATCATTGAAGTATTGAATTCAAGAGGATGTATAGAAGTGATAGCGTCATTCTCGATTAAACATATAATAAAATGAACCCCATGATTTTCTTAAGTAATGCATATATGTTAATTAAAGTACATATTTTAGTAATAAATCAAGTATAACCATGTGCATGCCTTTCTAGTTACAAACTTGGAAAATTCCTTAATGATGAAGTGCGTGTGTGCATGCCTTTCTAGTTACAAACTTGGGAAATTCCTTGATGATGAAGTGTGTGTGTTACAAACTTGGGACATTCCTTGATGATGAAGTGTGTGTGCGTATGCCTTGATGATGAAGTGTGTGTGTGGAAACTATCCTAAGTCTAGTATGATCTATGCAATCAAATCATTGTCTAAACTTATAATGTTGACCCTTTGACATTTGAGAGAAGAAAGTGATCAAACTCTCGTAAAAATGCTTAATTAGTGACAAATAGTTGCCCATTTAGTCTTTACCCTTTCGAGAGGAGACAAGGATCAAAATATCATAAAAAATACTTTGGTATAAGTCAACTAGTATGCATTTCTTGCAATTGATAAGCATTACCAAAATAACGACGTATTACCTTAAATGGTCCTTCCCAGTGAGGACTCCATTTTCTATAGAATTGGCTACAATGATCAATGGGTAGAATCTCCTTCCACACTAAGTCACCCACCATGAAACTTTGATTTTTTATCCTTTTGTTGTAACTTTAGGCAGGCTTGACCTGGTGTTGGATAACATGGTCCAATGCCATTAAGCGCTTTTCTAGTAGGTTGTTGAGTTCAATGTACATCCTACTCCAATAATCTTCTAAAGGCAATTCCTCTTGCTTCTATACCCTTAAGGATTGAATGTTTATTTCTACTGGTAGCATGGCCTCTTAGTCATAAACCAGCTTATATGAGGGTACTCCTGTCGATTCTCTGGGGAACATTCAACAAGCTCATAACACTTGGTCTAATACCTCATCCCAACTTCTCGAATGTTGACCAATGTGTTTCTTAAGAATATTGAAGGCAATCTTATTCATAGCCTCTACCTTCCCATTTGCTTGTGCGTAGCAAGGTGTAGAGGCTAACTTCTTTATTCCTTTTGATTACGCGTATTCTATCACATTCTTTCCTATAAACGCCATACCTTGGTCAGTTGTAGGTGTTTCTGGTATCCTAGAATGACACATAATATTCTTTTCTATGAAATTGATCACATCATTTTGGATAATCTCTTTCATGGTCACAACTTCCACCCATTTTGTGAAGTAATCAACTACAATCAATATATATTTATGCCCCTTAGAGGAAGGCAGATGTATTTGATCAATGATATCCATAGCTCATCCCCTAAATGGCTACGACTTAATGATTGAATGCAATTGGTTTGTAGGAAAATGTTATATTGGGCTATGCTTTTGGCATTCTAGACATGATTTGGCATATTTAACATATTCTTTCTACATAGAAGGCCAAAAGTATCCTCGTTGATGAAGTAACTAATTCATCTTATGCCCTGCCTGATAGGCTCCACATATTCCTTCATGGACTTCTGTCATGGCATTGTAAGTATCTTTATTGCCCAAACGAGTTAACAAACTTCCATCGACTGACTTGCGACATAGAATTCCATTAACAAGCACAAAGTTAAGGGCCTTTAGTCTCAACTTCTTATCAAATTGCATGTTCGGATTGTTTAAGTATTATATTAGAAATTTTCTCTAATTATCTGAATCAACGTTGTTGTCTACCTTGACAAGATTTACTTCTCTATACTCCAAATGTGACAATGAAGTTTTAGCCTTAATTAATTGGTTCAAAATTGAAGTCAACACTTTATACCTTGAAGCAATTTGTGCTAGCTTATTCACAACTTTGTTAGACATTCTTGCGACATGAGTGAATAAAATATCTTCAAACTTGAAGGCAAATCTAGTAGCCATCGCAAAGTACCTGACCAAGTTTTCGTTGATACACTTGTATTGTCGAGTCATTTGTTTTATCACTAATTGAGAATCTCCAAAGACTTTGGCATTCCTACAACCTATTTGCAATAGAATCTTGAGACTTGCTATTAAGGCTTCATATTCAACCTCATTGTTAGAACACTTAGGACTGATTTGGAACCTGAACTTAATTGGGTTCCCATTAGGTGTTAGTGTAAAAATACCAATTCTTGAACTTGTTTGATGGCTAGAGCAATCAAAATACATTCTCCACGGCGTAAGGTTGACACAAGGCACTATCTCCTTAGATTGACGGTCAATCGCAAAATCAGCTAGCACTTGTCCTTTCATTAACTTTCTAGATACATATTGCAATACAAATTCAGATAAAGCAATCAGTAGTCTTCCAATTTCATTATAAGTAATTAGCTTTCACAACATGTACTTTATAATATTAACATCTGAAAAGCAAGAACTTCAATAGGTACCAAATGGTCTCAATTTCATACATGGAGAGTACAAGGCTAAACGTAGTTTTTCTATGTCACTACAGTTTTTCTTATCCTTGACTAGCATCCAATTGTAGTAAAATACTAACTACTCAATGCCATTATCACTATCTTGAGCCAGAAAGCTCCCAATGGTATCATGAGTTGCTAAAATATAGAGTTTTAGCAGTCTTCCAGCTTGTGGAGGAGTTATAATGGGAGGATTCAATAGATATCTTTTTATACCATCGAAAGCTTTTTGATGATCCTCATTCCATTTGAACTAATCCTCCTTTTTTAGCTTCATGAGTGGAAAGTGTATCTTTACTCTACTTGACAGATTCAATGTGAATCATCGCAAGAAGTTTATTTTCCCAATATAGATTGCAGCTTCTTTTTATTTTGTCGTGGCTTAGTTTCCAGGATGCCTTGGCTTTGTTTTTATCAGTCTCAAAGCCTTTCTTATGAACTAGAAAGCTAAGGAAATTTCTTGTTAATATACCAAAAACACTTTTAGTTGGATTCGTTTTCAAATTATTTTTTCTCATGCACCTAAAAGCATTTTGTAAATCCAACAAATGGTTTTGTGGTTGGAATTAGATTTTACCACCACATCATCGATGTACACTTCCATAAACTTTCTTATCATGTCATGAAAGATGGTATTTATTGCCTGTTGGTATGTAGCTCCAGCATTTTTCAATGCAAATGACATCATCACACATTCATAAGCTCTAATGGCCTCTTGGCACTGAAAGGCTATCTCATCAACATTTTCAGTGATGTATATTTGATTGTATCCTAAATGGCCATCTGTTAGGCTCAAAATATCATAACAAGAAACAACATCAACCAACATATCTGCGATTGGCATAGGATATTCACCCTTCATGTTGCAGTGTTTAGATTTTGAAAATCTACATAAATATGAAGTTTTTCGTTCTTCTCTCTCACTAGGACTATATTTAAGATCCAATCCACATATCTAGCTATTTTGATGAATCTAGCTTTGAGTAGCTCTCAACTTCTTCTTTAATTATTGGGATCACTTCTGGAGCAAAGCATCTTACTACTTGTTTCATCGGTTGGTACCCTAGTTTCAGAGGTATTCTGTGTTCAACTAAGTCTCGACTCAAACTAGGCATTTCACTATAATCCCAAGTTAAGTAGTCATGATACACTCACTAAGTAAGGCTATGAATGCTTCCTTGAAATATGAAGGAAGGAGCTTACTAATAAGGGTTGGTCAATAGGACTTATTCCCAAGTTGATTTCTTCCATTGGGTCTTGGACCTTAACAATTTTAATATTTTCCTTAAGCGACAAGTCCTCAAAAAGACCATTCTCTTTGAGTACATAATCAGGGACTTTGTTTTTTGGTTCCCCTTCATCTATGTCAGCCACATAGGTTGACAACCTCCTTAAGTGTTGTTCAAAGCTTATTACTCATTCTTTGGCTATTCATCGGCCAACAGGATGATATAAAAACCTGTATGGTCAAGGTTGATGCCTGTTATCTTAGGGTCGAATCTAGCCTTGACTAGATCAATAGGTCAAATCACTAGATTGTATTATATGAATTCAATGTAACACTATTGAATATAGCATGGACTATCATCCATAGAAGCTATTTCAACGTCACCCTCATCATTTCGAAGGACAAGCTTTTGGTGAATTGTTGAGGATATAGCTCGTACTGCATAAGCCCAATTACTTCCTAGTAGTAAATTGTAGTTTCTTTTGGATGGTACAATCATTAATAATTCATTCCTTTCTACTAATCCCACTTATATACTTAATGTAGCAACTCCTTTGAAAGGGAAGCTCTTACCATTAAAATTAGTGATAGCAAAATTAGTGCTCTTCATATCCTCTAAAGAATTTCCTAATTTCTTGAACATATTCTTCAAATTAGGTTTATCGCGACTCCACTATCTATTAGCATGCGATTAACTGGCACACCCTCCACATGCACCTTGATGTGCAGTGATTTTAAATGATCTTTCATCTCTGCATTAGGCTTTTCAAATTCAGCAACATTGTTGAACACAATGATCAGTGACTATTTATAAGCCCATGGTTCTTCCAGACTCAACTCTTCTTCATTTAATAACTCCATTCCATCCTCAAACTCCACAGGCATAATAATAACCATATTAATAACATATATTTATTCATGGACCTTTCACTTGCTTATTTATTAGCTCAGGATCTATGTAATCCTCCAACTCAACCTTTGTGGTGTTATCTTTGGTAAAAGATGGTATTGGAGGTTAGCTTTATACACACATTCAAGGTTGGAAATAATGTGAACGTGGCATGAGTTTGGTCAGTCATGTTGTCATTGATAGACTCTTCACTAGATCCATTCTTTCTGTCGAATATGGGATTCTTTGCCTAGTGTTGTAGCTTTTCCTTAGCTCATTTAGCCTATGAATGCTCCCTCTACTACCGTCGCTTATGTGTGTGAGTAAGGGTTGATAATATTTATGAGGTCCATAGGAATGTGAGAAATTAGCCCTACACACATTGCCTCCCTTTTCGAAAGGTGGCCACCTATTTAAGGGAAGGGCAAACCTTCAACAATACTGCCTCGTTTTTCTCTACCAGCCACTTCTCGATAGGTATAATAGTTGGGGGGACTTTAGTCTTGTTACGCAGAGTCTCAATAGGAGGAGCAAAAGGTCCAAAATTAATAGCCTTATGCTTTCCTACTGTTTGAGTCTAGTTGACATCGACTAGTACAACCTACTTTGGGAAGTATGCCATCCTTGGTTGTTTAGTTTCCTTATGTGGCAAACATATCATAGTAGTTTTAGGAATAGTAACATAAATTACATTTTCCTTTTCCGCTATGGTTATCTTTTCTTTATCATGTTTCTTATATACCATTTGGAACACTAGGTGCATTTTCACCTCATGACCTATTTCATTCATCCTCTTTATGAATTGTAGCATAGTCTCATTTGATTTAGGGTACCTGTGAGAGTAACACCTATGAACACAAGATGAACTTATATATGATTACAAAGGTAACCTAATATTAATTTATCATGTCTGTGTAATTTTGTGGCTTTTTGAGTATGTTTAGTCACTTTGCTATAACACTATGTATGAAATATAGCTGTTATTAGTCCTGTAATTGAATTAAACTCTTAGTTAGTGGAAATAAATATGGAGAATTTGTTTCTAGGTCACAAATGTGTGGGGGATGATGTAGTTAAAATTTGAGGTTAATTGAAGTTAGTTTGACATTTTTGAGCATATTGAGTGTGTGTTTTAATGTCGGATTGACTATCAGCAGATATGGAAATATATGAAAATGGTGAAACAAGATTTTTGATGAATTTTAAGATTTATTTTAAACTTGTTGGGAGTTAGAAAATTGGATTTAGAGAAATCTAGTTGTTCTTAACAGATCAAGCATTACAGCTTGGTCACTTTAGTGACCAAGTCTCTCACATTTGGAAGAGCTTCTGTACCTTGACTTTTGTGTTTAAAATGAGATATTTTCTCTCATTTGCTCACAATTTTCACGATTGAAGCATGAGAACACAAGGAAAAAGGAAAATCCAAGAAAGAAGGCAAATGAGGAGGATCATCAACCAAAGATGAGCTGCTAAGTGATTTCAACTTCTGAAGTTTGAGGTAGTGGGAAACTTGTCTCACTCATCTTTTCTTTCTTTTCATCTTGTTCTTGAGTGTTGGCATGATGGGAGAGTTAGGTTTTGAGTGTGCTTTTGGTGTTTTGGTTTGAATCTTGTTGGAGAACTTGATGATGACTTGTTTTTGAGTTGTTAGATGCATGGTAAAGGGTTTCCAACCCCTAAACACCTCTAATTTCCATTTTAGTTATGAATGGGGGATTTAGGTTTAGAGGGATGAAAATCCATGACTTATGGTTTTGAAAGGAATTAAAGTGGAATAAGAGTTTCTATGTCTTAATGGACCTTGCGTAAGGTTGGAAATCACTTGGAATTGAGTTTTGCGTGATTAGAGAGGGGATTAGTTCCAATGGAACAGTATTCAGATTCTAAAGAATTCTACAGAATCTAGTTTCTGCTACTTGTGCCGCGATACAAAGTGTGGCACGCGTGTGATGCTAGTTCCACTTTTGGAACCTAAGAGCTGGGCGCCGTGGCGTGTGAGTGGCCAGAGTGCAGGGCACCACGGCGTGGCTGTGTTGTGCTGCGGCGTAAGCTCCAATTTTGGGCAAATGTTTGTGTTAAAGCAATGGAGTTTTCTAATGGTGTGTTTCTTCCTTTATACTTCTTATTGAGTGTTGAGACTCTATTAGAGATATTTAGTGAAGTGAGTTAGTGGTGAATCCAATTGTTTTGTAATGCTAATTATGGGAAGTAATTAGACATGGTTGTATATATATATATGTATGTATATATACACCACAACAGATAGGATCGACGACATAGGCTCAAAAGTAGAATTAATATGCATTCAAAATAAAGAGATAGATCAAAAAATAAGTAACAAAAATATTAATTATTCAAAAAGTAGTACTTACAACCGATGAGACAAATATTATAGATCTTGATTAAACTTCTGAGTTCCAAATGTTACAAGTAGAAATCAAATAGGTGCAAATACAAAGAGAATAGTGATACAAGGTGTTTTTACAAAGAGAAATAGACTGCAACTCTCTGATAAAAATATGATGCCTTCACAAATGAGAAACTAATGCTTTTATAGGCGATGAGCTGAAAAGTCTTGTAGATTCAAGTTCATTTGGATTCTGAAATGATTGAAGTAGCGGATTCTAAATTTTTGAAATTCGCTATTATAGTCTAAGTGGAGGACAAGCGTGGGGAACAGGAGGAATCTCCTTTGCTTTTACTTTTTTTGATTTTTTGTTTTCTTATTATACTTTGATGATATTTTTGAATACTTTTACTGACAGTACTTGATGAATAATCTTCATAATTAACATGATGGGACCTTATAGCTCAGAAATGTCTACTTCGTAACAGTCATTTTCATTGAGGAGATCATCATCATCGCTTGCTATACTGGAAGAAGAGCTTTGCCGGGGTAATGATCCAGATGTTGACATTGAGGTCTTCATTTTAAGTAATAGTTCTTTTTCTGATGAGGCATTTGCTAGATCCTGGAGAAGCTGTTCTTTGAGTTGCTTAAACTCTGTAGGCTTCTTTTGATTTTTCTTTATTAATGTAAGATTAGTATCACACCATTGATTAACGGCTTCAATACTTACAAATTTCATGTTGAAGCTGGGCCACCACTTGACACTGAATTCTCTAGCGACCTATGTTGGATGCTGAACTTGAAATTTATGATAAAAATTGTAATCTGAGACATTAATCCATGCTATACCAAAAGCAACATAAAAATGTAATAATCTAGAACCTTGAGGAAAATTTGTTTTCTTTGTGAACAATGTATAAGAATCCTTATCAATTTGGGGCAAAATGTCTACACATGGTCCTGTGGTGCACATCCAGTCAGCAAACCATGAGGGAAAGTTTTTGATCCCCTTTTGGAACCAGAAAAATCAGGAATGTGAGTAGGGTCTAAGGAGTATAAACTTGAACCAGACCTGCTGATAATCCCAGTAAATATAGGTTTGAGGATCGTACTTAATTGAGAAGGATTTTGGTGCATGAAGTTCCTGATTCCAGTCCTTTGTGCTGAGTACCTTGAGAATCTTAACTTTAGAAAAGTCAATTTAATCTGGATTACTAGCATTATAATAATGATCCAATTCGATTGATTTAGTATCTATCAAAATGACCTCATAAAAGGTCTTGTCTTTCTTGAGCAATTTTTGACGAGGTGAGGATTGTGAAGAATAAAACCCTAGTTCAAGGGTAAATAAGGGTTCGAAAATGTTTTTCTTAACATACTTACATTCCTTTGTAGTTGGGGAATTGGTGAGTAATGGGGTTAACTGTTTGGATTTTTAAGGAGTCTTAGTAGGGGTATTGGTCACTATTTGTGAGTAGCTTAATGGTGTAAACCTGTTTTGGGTGGAAGATGAAGGCCGAATTGATTGAATTGGAGGAGCAACAACAGCAAGGGTGGATGATCCTTTAATGGAGGTAAATGACCTTGTACTTTCTCAGTGTTCTTATCATTCATGATTTGCATGTACTTATCCAAGGTAATTTTCTTACCTTTGATTTTGATGAAGAACTAGCGGCCATTGTAGCCCTGCAAAAAGTCTCTCGTTAGAAACTCTGGAAGATAATTATCTTTTCCTTTAATATGTTGAACATCAAAATCGAAACAGGATAGTAGAGCTTGCCATCTTGCAAAAATCTATTTGGAAACCAAATTCTTAGCATTTTTTTGAATAATAGAAGGAGTGGATTTACAATCAGTTTTTAACAGAAATCTTTTGTTGAATATATCATCTTGAAATTTTGTGATACTTAGTACTATAGATAAAATCTCTTTCTTAAATGTATTATACTTTTGTTGAGTCGACTGCCAGACCCCAGAATAGTACCTAACCACTTGATCTTTGGATGATTCTGGTAATACTTGCTTTAACACTGCCCCATACCCTAAATTAGAGGCATCTGTTTCAACTATAAGGAAAACTTGAGGATCTGGAAAGCCTAGACAAGGAATTGTCTTGACTAACTTTTTAATTTGTTGAAAAACATGAGTCATACTATCATCCCATGCAGGGCGATTCTTTCTTAATCTTTTGAACAAGGGAGCACAAATTATCCTGATATTTGGGATAAAGTATGTTACACAATTAACACATTCTAAAAATCTTTGGAGTTTATTCTTATCTTTGATTTTATCAGAAAATTTATCAAAAAATTTTATACATCTTTCTATAGAAATGATAGTACCTTGATTTATTTCAAATCCTAAGAATCTTGTCTTAGTCTGAAATAACTTCATTTTCTTAGCAGAAATTACTAATCAATTTTCTTCAATAACATTAAAGAAAATTTCTAAATGATTAAAGTGTTGATCAATTGAATTACTGAATACTAATACATCATCTAAATAGACAATGGTGAACTTCGAATAAGGATTCAAAATAGTGTTCATAATTTTCTGGAATTCAAAAAGGGCGTTTTTTAAATCTTGAGACATTACATTCCATTCATAATGACCAAATGAGACAACAAAAGTTGTCTTGTACCTATCTTCCTCGGCAACCTCAATTTGATAGTATCTTGATTTCATATCAAATTTTGAGAATATGTTTGCCTAATGAACTCTGCTTACCAAATCTTTCTTATTAAGAATCGGATATATTATCTATCTTAGAACCTTGTTTAAGGGTTTATAATTAATTATCAGTCTTGGAGCACCTCTTTCTATTTCAGATGCGTTCATAACATAAAATCCTGTACAACTCCAAGGTGATTTACTAGGTCTTATCAAAATCTTATCTAAGTATTCTTGAATTTCTTTCATACAATATTCTAGCTATTGTTGATTCATTTGTATTGGTCATGCTTTTGTTTGGATGTTGATTTCTTTAAATCCTTCTTCGTATCGGAGGGTGATTACATTGTTTTTTCTTTCTTTAAAAGCATTTGGAAATTCACTGCAAACTTCTTTCTCAAATTTTTCTTGTAAAGTTTTATCTTTTCTTTAATCTGAGGTTTATCAATTTATTTTTGAATTCTTTTATATTGAACTTCTTTAGTTAACATATTGATGTGTTTAGTTTTCTTTTCTATTAAATTTACTTTAGAGATCAACGATTCTTGGACTATATTTGATTTTTTTATTTGAGGAGGCTTAATAAATTCAAAACAAATTTCTTTTTCTAAAGCTTTAGTAATTAGTCCTTTTTCAGTTACAGAGAATGGATATAATAATGATAGAAAATGAGTTCCTAAGATTATTTGTTCAAAGATGTTCTTAAGTAATAAACATGTTGTTTTGTAATAAATCTTATTCTTACATATCTTAGCATTGTTTAGTTTATATCTTATTAATAACTTATTTCTTGATGCACGACTTAAGGAGTCAGTAGTTTTTTCATAATCCTTGGTTGAGATTAATTCTTCTTGAACATAATTCATATATGCACCTGAATCTATTAAGGTTATAAAACTAAATCTTTCGTTTTTAATTACTAGGTCTATTGCACAATGCCATTTATAAACAATTACTTGGCTTAACAAATGTATATATAATACTTTATTATTTTCTTCTTGATTAGAGCTTGATGTTTGATTTTGTATTATTACTTGTCCTTCCAGGTTTAGCATTTTAAATTCTAATTTAGTATCTTATTCTTTTAAAAGTTTTATTTCTTCCTTTAAATTATTTATATCATGTTGTAAATCTTTTAAAGTGACTTCATTTTTCTGTTGTTTTTTAAATCTTTCTAAAACTTCTTTCATATCTATTTTTTGTACTTCTTCTTTTTCCTTATCTTCATTGTCTAAAAATTCTTTTATTTGTTGAATAAAATCTTGTTTAACCGAGGACTCTTCCATATTTTCAACTATACTTAGTAGTGAGGATGCTTGATCTCTTGTAATTACATTAATGATTTTTAAACATGAAGAGCAATCACATAATTCTGGACCTAAGCCTGTACATTGTTCTTCTTCTTCTTGATTATCCGAGTCAGAGGAAGTGTCTATTATCTGATTAACATTTTCTTCTTCTTTAGAGCTATATTCTTCTTCTGAAGATTCTGATTCATTAACTAATGTGTTTATTAATGATTTTTTTAATTCTTCATCAATATTTAAATTATTAATTTTTTTTCTTTACCTTACAATCCTTTTTATAATGTCCGACTCATCCACACTTATAGCACATTACTTTTCTTTTTTATTTAGATCTATACTTATCCTTTTTAGGTTTTGATGAGCTAGCTTCTACTTTATTATGTTTTTTTATAGTATCTTCTTGATTTCTTAGATTTATGAGGAACATATTTTAAAATTTTTTGTTTTCTTTGCCTACTTGGAGCTTTAACTCCTTCTATTCCCCATTGGGAACATAATGAGCCTAATTCTCTCCTAGTTGTCTTAGCCTCATTCTTAAGCTTATACTGAAGTTTTAAATCTAAACATACTTGTACTCCAATTTCTATGGCGTAATTACAAATTTGACCAAAAGAAAGTTAACTATAAGGAATAATACCTTCATTTTATTTTGAATTATTATCTTAACTTTTTCTACAAATAGCTTAGGAAGACCAACGATAAATCGCTCTTTCTAATAATCTGCAGATGTATCACTTTTTAAATAGAGTTTTGACAGAAACATATCCCTATACCATCTGTAATTCGACATAGAGGGACAATGGAGATTAACAATTTGATTTGCTATTCTTTGTTGAAATTTCAAAGGCTCACCTATGAAATGCTTTGTAATTGTATAAAGAAGAGTTGTTACAGCATCTTCAAATATTGTTCCATTTTGATCAATTTTTGTTGAGTTCATTATGAAATCCTTTTCTTCTTAGGATAGTACATTATCCCACCATCCCTTAAGATGGCCAGTAAAACCCATAACTATTAAGGAGGCTGTTGTTCTATCTGTATTACTTTTTCCCTTAAAGGTTGTTGCAGCCATGGTCATCTGTTGAACAGTATCAAGTATCTGTTGTTCACTGGAACCATCTACATTCCATTCTACTATTGCTTCACCAAAAAAAGTGGCACCATCAAAAATATTTCTATCGTCATATTAAACATCAGGATATGTTGGTCTTGGGTAATAATTTCTTGTCATTGGAAGAGGAGCATTTTTCCTTAACTTATTAATTTGAAGATTTTGAAGTTCATTTTCTAATTCTTCTATTTTCTGTAAAGTTAATATTTTAGGCATAGAATTAGATGTTTCTATTGTTAATTGTTCTAATTTTTTCTTAATCTCTTCTATAAAAATATCTGATTTTGACCCAAAGTGTATATTTTTTAAGTCTAATTTGGAACATTAATTACCTTGTAAATAGGTTTGTTAAGATCTAAGTTTTAGTTAATATTTTGAGCTGATATACTTTCTTTATGTTTCTCATTTAATTGACATTCTATTCTTTCCAGATTCTTTGACATAGTGTGAAGCATTTGATTTGAGTAGTTAAGCTATTGATAAACTTTATTAAAATCTCCTTTGTTTATAGGTAAATTATGTGCTCTTGAAGCTATTACTTTAAAGGGCGTAGCTCCAACTTCTATTCATTCTTTAGTTGTTATTTTTATTGTTTCTAAAGGAAGAAATTCTGAGATTATTATCTTATCTTGTTCTGTTTTCCATGAAGTTATTGTTTGTATTTACTAAACTTTAGAGATTCTTAAATAATGATTTTTCAATAGTATTTTATTGGTATTATCTTTCAAACCAATCAAAGAAATACATGTTGATTTGATTTTTTGTTAAGAAAGAATAAAATTCTTCTCTAAACTTAACAGAGTGCTCTTTACTAAAAGTTTTAAAATACCAATCTTTCTTATCCTTATTATAATTAGCTTCAAAATCATTACTTATCCACTTCTTATCTATTTCAAATAGTTCGTCTCTTGTAATTATGTTTATTACTTAGAATCTAGTAGGTGAATATTCTGGAGACTCAATTCTAGTTTCTTGATATATAGGCTGAGGAATATTAAGTTCAAAATTAACATCTGCTAGATTTATATTAATCGAAGAACTATCTATAGAATGTCTCGAAGAGACAATTGTAGAAGGTTGCGTTATTATCGGGGGTGTAGAAGTACTAGGCCTAAAAGAATTTAACCTAAGCATTCCTATTCTTATATTAGATTCATCCTGACTATTGATCTTATTCTAGTATTTCTAATTGGTTGAGGTAGTCTAACATCTGGAAATACCCAATCCTCTGGAATTCTTGTCAAAATCTCATCATGAGATAATCTTTTAGGAGTAAGTATCGAAGATTTCTTAAGATTTGCTTCCATAATTATCGTTTCATGTTTTGGAGATTATCTTAATGCTTTAAAATTTTGATCTTTATAATAGACTTTATAATGAATTTTGTAAAGTACTGACATATGAGGAACACCTTCTTGAAAAACATCATCTAATATTTTAACATTTAATTTTAAAGCTTGCTTAGTCAAACAATGATCTAAAGGCATATAACAATTGAAAAATATTGGGCCATCATGCAAATTTGATTCTAAAATTATAATTATCATATCGTGAAGTTTCCTTAACCTTTTATCTCTTAACAATATTAAAACAAGATTATCAACTCCTAATCTATGTTGTCCTTTTGCAGCTACTTGTATTAATCCTAAATGAATAAATTTATATCCTTCTCTAACATGTTGATCTATTATCTGGTCTGGGAGTAAACTAATTGATTCACAAGGTTTTTCTAAGATATGAGTAGCTTCATACATATGAATTGAATCCTTAGGTTTAAATAAGAAAGTACTTGTTTTATAAATTTCTTTAGGGGGAACATACAGTATTGTCCAATTTTGAAGATTATTTTCTATAGTTGCTATCTCTAGTTTATTTTGTTTAAACTAATCTTGATCTATTCCTAATCTTGAGGATGCAGACTTAAATTGTGAGGAACCTATGTTGGAAGCCTTCCCACTATAATGAGAGAGCTTGAAGATCTAAGTATCGTGGACATAATTAAGGAATTCTCTTACTGGGACCACCAAACACTCGTACGGGACTACCTAATCTGCCTTCTCCGGCATAAGCACAGTTGACCAACGTACAGACCGCGGGCTGACCTATGCTAAGTCCTTCTTCCCCCCTTATGCTACGATACTCAAAGCCTTTTATATATGTGTGTGTGTGTGAGAGAGATTGTTGAAGGGTGTGATCTTCACATTTGAGGATAATCTATGTTAGGTAAAGAGAACAGTTTCCTTCCTATTTTAGTGATGAATTAAGGATGAACTTTCTCTCTTTCATCATTTTGACAATTGTGGTGGAATTTATCCTGTTTGCTAGATGTTATCCTAAGTGGAGTATAGTTGAGGTGGATTCCTTGCTACCGAAGGCGATCCCGAATCATGATAACGTGAGGACGCGCAGCTCCCTTCCTATTGTCTATTTTAGAGGATGGATTTCCTCATGACTTTGAGGATTAATTTCCTTGTTATCTGTTGAAGATTACGTAGCTGATGTAATTTCAATACTCAGAGAGAAGATTGCTAGAACTGGGTTTCTAGTGCTTGTTCAAGGTTATGGGTGTGATTTCTATTTTTTTTTTTTGTTCAGGATTCATGCACATCATGACATTACCATGGACTTGGTTTCATAACATTTCTCATTTCATATTTAAGTTATTGCATAGGCATATGAACATTAGACATAATTTGACATAGCATGGCAATTGTATAGGCGGTTGTCACCATGACATTTAAATTCATGACATTGCAATTGTATGGGCAGTTGCGTATTCTTTAGGAATGTACAAGTTAATGGTTTTGGAATACTTCTATTGAGAGTTATGATTTCTCACCCTGATTATGTTGCAATGTAAATCCAGGTATAAATTCTTCAAAAAGGAAGCAAAAAATGTATGAAAACTAGTATAGTTTATATGCTTTATGTTGTTAAAGTTTGTGTATTGTACTAGATCTTGTTATTGTAAAAGATTATGTATTGCAATGTGCCTTGTGAGGCAATGATGTATATATATAACTTTTGTTATCGTGGCTCTCCATAATTATTTGTATAAATGTTATGGATTTAGTTTGTTGTATGAGTTTGAAGTACCATGGCTAGTATTGGTTATTCTTATATATGTCAGATATATCGGGATAGCAATACTAGGATGTTATATTTTGGTATCAGAGCAGTTCATCCTGTTGAACTAGGGTATGGACTGTCTGCGCTTAGGCATGTTTATGAGTTTTGTTGTGTGTTATGCATTTCTATATCTCTTATAGAGATGTTTGAATAGAATTGCATGGCTTGTCTTAGGATGGATTGTTATTAGCTATTATTACACGGTTACATAATATTGAGGACTGATCAACTCAATATATATTGTTCTATGTGTATAGGAAACTATGACACCAAAGAGGCGAAACCCAAAGACCAGGAACTCAACCAGGGAAAATCTAAGTATGGCCGAGGCCGTGATGGCCATAGCCAATGCAATGCAAGCACAAACGACTGCAACTATGAATGCTATGAGAGAGCAAGTAGCTACAACTGCCAGAATGTTTGAGCAAATAGGGAATACACAACTAACATAACCTCAGCCAGCACAAGTGGTGCAGGTTGAACAAAACCAAGATTTCCATGATCTGTCAGACTTTTGGAAGGCTAGTCCTCCATCATTCCGAGGAGAGTATGATCCAACAAAAGCTGAAGAGTGGATAACAGAGTTAGAGAATATCTTTGCAGCCATGCGATGCACAGAGGACCAAAGGATGTCATTTGCTGCATACATGTTGAAGGGGGATGCGAAGCATTGGTGGTCTGGTGCGAGGAGAATAATGGAGGCGGAAGGGACTCTAGTTACATGGGAGGTATTCAAGATTGCGTTCTTGGAGAAATATTTTCCATATAATGTGCAAGAAATTAGAGAGGTGGAGTTTTTGTAACTAGAGCAAGGTAATATGATTATAGGCCAGTATGTGGCGAGATTTGAAGAATTGTCCAAGTTTTCGTCTACCTTTAGGTACAACCCTGATGATAGATAGAAATGTGTGAAGTTTGAAATGGGGTTGCGATATAGTATGAAAAGGATTATGATGCCCTTTCAGATACAAGATTACCCTCCTTTGGTTAACAAATGTAGAGCAGTAGAACCTCTCAGTTTTAGGCTACCTCAAGAGCATTGATCACAAGACCACTATAAGCGAAAAAGTATAGAGGATAGGTCAGAAAGGAGTGCTTCACAACATAAAGATAAGAAGGATGTAGGAAAGCAAGTTCAGAAAGAGGTGAACAAAGATGTACCAAGTATGGTAGACACCATGGAGATAAAGTTTGCATAGTGGATCAGATAACATGTTACAAGTGTGGTAAGATGTGACACTATGCCAAGGGTTGTCCTTAGAAAAAGGAGGTAAAGTCAAAAGTTAGATCGGGAAGAGTCTACTGGTTGGAGGGCAAGGAGACAACAAAGTCTCCGGGTTCAGGAAAAGGTGAGTACATGGTTGTACTTGTTGAGTAATTTTGTTTTCTTGAGATTTGGTTGTACCTATTTTGTATGTCAGTTGTTTAAGACTTCTTACCTTAGGTAAACCAAATTTTTGGGACAAAATTTTAAAAAATATGCAAGAAATGTAACACCCATGAACACATGATGGACTTGTATATGGATACAGATGTAGCCTAATATTAATTTATCATGTCTGTGTAATTTTGTGACTTTTTTAGTATGTTTAGTCACTTTCCTGTAATACTATATGTGAAATATAACTGTTATTAGTCCTGAAATTGACTTAAACTGCTTAGTTAGTGAAAATAAATATGGAGAGTTTGTTTCTAGGTCACAAATGTGTAGGGATGATGTGGTTGAAATTTGAGGTTAATTGGAGTTAGTTTGACATTTTTGAGCATATTGAGTGTGTTTTAATGTCAGATTGACTACCAGCAGATATGAAAATATATGAAAATGGTGAAATAAGATTTTTGATGAATCTTAGGATTTATTTTAAATTTTTTGGGAGTTAGAAAATTGGATTTGGAGAAATCTAGTTGTTCTTAACAGATCAGGCATTATAGCGTGGTCACTTTAGTGACCAAGTCCCTCAAGCTTGGAAGAGCTTTTGCTGCCTTGACTTTTTGTGTTTAAAATGAGATATTTTCTTTCATTTCCTCACAATTTTCATAGTTAAAGTAGAAGAACACAAGGAAAAAGGAAAATCCAAGAAAGAAGGCAAAGGAGGAGGATCATCAACCAAAGAGGAGCTGCTAAGTAATTTCAACTTCTAAAGTTTTAGGTAGGGGGAAACTTGTCTCACTCATCTTTTCTTTCTCTTCATCTTGTTCTTGAATGTTGGCATGATGAGAGAGTTAGGTTTTGAGTGTGTTTTTAGTGTTTTGGCTTGAATCTTATTAGAAAACTTGAGGATGACTTGTTTTTGAGTTGTTAGATGTATGGCAACGGGT
The DNA here is from genome assembly GCA_029884595.1 of Ormosia semicastrata. Classification (NCBI taxonomy): domain Eukaryota; kingdom Viridiplantae; phylum Streptophyta; class Magnoliopsida; order Fabales; family Fabaceae; genus Ormosia; species Ormosia semicastrata. Next base: position 44,947,218 of record JAQQTO010000053.1, on the reverse strand, counting down.
TTCCAACCCCTAAACACCTTTAATTTCCTTTTGAGTTATGAATGGGGGTTTTAGGTTTTAAGGGATAAAAATCCATGACTTATGATTTTGAAAGAATTAAAGTGGAATAAGAGTTTCTATATGTTAATGGACCTTGCGTAAGGTTGAAAATCACTTGGAATTGAGTTTTGAGTGATTGGAGAGGGGATTAGTTCCAATGGAACAGTACCCGGATTCTACAGAATTCTATAGAATCTAGTTTCTGATGCTTGTGCCGTGGCACAAGGTGTGGCATACCGTGGCGTGCGTGTGATGCAAGTTCCAGTTTTGGAACCCGAGAGCTGGGCACCACGGTGTGGCCGTGTAATGTCGCGGTGTGTGAGTGGCCAGAGTGTAGGGCACCACGGCGTGGCCGTGTTGTGTCATGGCATGAGCTCCAATTTTGGCCCAAAGTTTGTGTTGAAGCAATGAAGTTTTCTAATGGTGTGGTTTCTTCCTTTATACTTCTTATTGAGTGTTGAGACTCTATTAGAGGTATTTAATGAAGTGAGTTGGTGATGAATCCTATTGTTTTGTAATGCTAATTATGGGAAGTAATTGGACATGGTTGTATATATATATATGTGTGTGTGTGTGTGATTGTTGAAAGATGTGAGCCTCATATTTAAGGATGATCTATGTTAGGTAAGGAGGACATTTTCCTTCCTATTTTAGTGATGATTTGAGGATGGACTTTCTCTCCTTCATCATTTTGGCAATTGTGGTGGAATTTGTCCTTTTTGCTAGATGTTATCCTAAGTGGAGTATAGTTGAGGTGAATTCCTTGCTATCGGAGGTGATCCCAAATCATGATAGTGTGAGGACACGTAGCTCCCTCCCTTTTGTGTGTTTTTTAGGATGGATTTCCTCGTGACTTTGAGGATGGATTTCCTTATTATCTATTGAAGACCACATAGTTGATGTAATTTCAGTACTCAGAAAGAAGATTGCTGGAACTGGGTTTCCAGTGCCTGTTCAAGGTTATGGGAGTGATTTCCATTTTTTTGTTCAGGATTCATGCATATCATGACATTACCATGGACTTGGTTTCATAACATTTCTCATTTCATATTTAAGTTATTGCATAGGCATGAACATTAGACATAATTTAGCAAAACATGACAATTGTATAGGTGGTTACCACCATGACATTTAAATTCATGACATTGCAATTGTATGGATAGTTGCGTATTATTTAGGAATGTACAAGTTACTATTTTGTAATACTTCTATTGAGAATTATCATTTCTCACCCCGATTGTGTTGCCATATAAATCTAGGTACAAGTTCTTCAAAAGAGAAGCAGAAGATGTATGAAGACTAGTATATTTTATATGCTTTATGTAGTTAAAGTTTGTATATTGTACTATATCTAGTTGTTGTAAAAGATTACGTATTACAATGTTCCTTCTGAGGCAATGAAATATATATATATATATAAAACTTTTGTTATCGTAACTCTCCATAATTATTTGCATAAATGTTGTGGGTTTAGTTTGTTGTATGAGTTTGAAGTAACATGGCTAGTATTGGTTATTCTTATATATGTCAGATATATCAGAATGATAATATTAGGATGTTACAGTGAGCGACTTCAGAAAGGGCCACAGTCTCCCATAGTAATTTCTTCTCATTTATTATAGCACCAAAATACACCTTAATCATCATAACTTAGAGATTTTGTGGCTCAATATAACTAACTTTACAACTCGAATGGACTTGTGTCGACCTTTTATCACCGACTTTATCTTGTCGACAAACTTTGGTCTACCTCCCCTGATCCTATTCTGGATCATATCTCTGGATTGAAAAGAACTGTTAGTCGAGTGCTTATAGGAACTATGATACTTAATATAAAGTTCCATTTCTAATTTCGCTAGGCAATGGATGGATATGCCCCTCAGTTAATTTTATTTGCTTATCTTTCAAAAACATGTCAAACAACTGATCCACCATTGTGATATTAAATGAGTATGCTTGACACTTTGGGGGTTTCATAATTTCTTTTCCTTAATTAGGTTTCGATGCAGGACAAGTGTATGGAGCCCTTTTGTCTCTATCATATTCTACCATATGCACTCTCCCTCGCTTTGCCAATTCTTTCAATCGAGCTTTCTCATAGTGGAGTTGCTCGATTTGGCATACTTTGCTAGCCAATTTAGTCATATTAGCAAATTGATGATTTACTAGCTTTTTACAAATGGCAAATTCTAATCCTTTTGCAATTATTCTAACTACCTCTGATTCAAGGATCAAAGTAAAACACCTACTCAACATCGATCTTAAATGGCTAAAATAGTCATTTATGCTTTCGTTAGGCTTTCTCTTGATGTTAAACAATTAGTTAATCCTACCATCATTTCAGGCCTAAAGAATTGCTCATGAAATAACCTTTCAAGTTGTTCCTAAGAATGGATAGAGTGGGGGGGAGCAAATTTGAATACCATGCAAAAGCATTTTGAGTAAAAGAGTTAGGGAACAGCTTCATTTTCATGTATTCATCAGTGGTCAAATTGCCACATTCTGTAGTAAACCTTGTAACATGTTCAACAAATGATTTGCCTCTTCTATTGAGAACTTAGAAAATTTAGGGTTTTTGCGCCTTCTAGGGAGTTATAACTGATTATCCATTCTAGGAAAACAGATACAAATTGGATGTGAAATTCCTGTCCAACATTAAAGCCAAACCTAGCGAGGGCCTGTTCGACGGCCTTGTTTACCTGTGGCTCAAGAGGATTAACCTACAAGGTAAGTCTTGTCCTTTCGCTAGTGCCATATATCGGCTGATGCTGATAGAGGGGGTTACTATATACACAATCGCCTACTCTTATAGTAGCTATGTTTGAGTCTAAGTTGGATTTTGATATGTAGGGATATAGTTTCCTATATTTTGAGTATTATTTTGAGAATATAGAACTTCTCTAATCCTAGTCAGCATGGAAATAGTTCCATACTATAGAGGACTCAAACGAGTAGGATATTGTGCAATTTCTGTTGCCTCTAGAGTCGGTTAGCCAATGGAGGCCAAATTGTTTTCCATATAAGGCTCTCATATTAGAAGTATACTAAGCCTCCCTACTCGTTAGGACAATTTGTTACATGCATTGCTAGTCGACTCAATTAATGGAGAAAGGACTGTATTGGTTTGCTAAGTCACCTTGTGAACCATCTTATTAGTTACTATCATCCATTTGTTGCCTAATGGCGGCCATTGCCTCTACTGTGTTAATTTTGAAGTCCTTGAGGCATGACCCTTGACATGTTTAGGAAGATAAGAGCAATTGAGGCTCTTTGTTGCCTTGTCATGTCGTGCACAAGTACCACACGAGGATCCATAAAACCCAAATATAGAGGTATGTTCGTGGAAGTATTATCGTCTATTATGGCAAAGGGATATTATCCAAGGGGAACTATCCTTAGAGGGAATGGGGGATTCACTACTACAGTTATTCCCATAAAACCAATATTGGGTAGTGGCATGTCGTATATTGGCATAAAATCAGGAGATTAATGATGGTTTCGAATATCATATCCTTGATCCTCTAGTGTAAATGCCACTGCCACTACAGATAAAATCTATGTTCTACTCCTAGGAATGAAGATAAAATCTAGAAAAGTTAGTCAAATCTAGAAAAAAAAATGAAAGGGGTAGTCACTGGTAACTCGTCTTCCTGTTGTGGGTAAGAATTGTAGAGTGTTCAAGACTTTTTGCAATGTTACCAAGACTCCCTATTTATAAATAAAATGAATAACTGCTCCCAACATCCAATGATCTTGCGGAATTCTAATGCTTGTTATAATTGCTGATAATCACATATTTTATTTATTAAGAAACCCTTATGTTTAGTCATTTACACTCTCCATATTCTTAATTAATTGAGTTTGGTATGATTTTGTGAGTTTGAGCTCAAATTGGTCCTAATTGAATATTTTCAGCATTATTGAGATTTTACACTGTTTCTGTATTTTGGCCATAACTTGAGTTCCTGATATCTGATAATCATGAATTTTATCTTGTAGGAAAGCTAAGAGGAAGTTCTACAACTTTTATGAAGAGATCGAAGTCCTAAACAGATGTCTAAGGGACCTAATTTTACATGGAAGCCAGAATACGGGTTCTGTCACTAGAATCCAAACGGTGTGCACTCATAAAATCATATCTCAAGTTATAATAATGGAGATGGGCTGAAATTTGGATAGTTGATAGTCAAGACCAAAATAAACAACTTTCATGAAGAACACCTTTTGAAAGAATGAAGTTTAATGGATCATTTTGGGCTTGCAAGTCGGAACAGAGGTGCTGAAGTTGGGTTTGAGCAACCTGTGGTATTTGGGTCATATCTTGGGCTGTAGGAAGCCAAATTGGACGATCCAGATATGCATGTTATAGCCAAGACAAAGATCTACAACTTTTATGAAGAGTACTTTTCATGAATCTGAAGTATAATTGGTCGTTTTTGGCTTCCAAGTCAGACCAAGGAATTTTCGCACTCAACCACTCCACTCCACTCAACCAAATCACTCCACTCATCCACTCAACCAAACCACTCAACCACTCCACTCCACTCACCCACTCAACCAATCCATTCAACTGACCCACTCAACCAAATCACTTCACTCATCCACTCAACTACTTAACCCACTCAACCAATATTTAATCCACTCCACTCAACCACTCATCCACTCATCCACTCAACTAACCCACTCAACCAATATTTAATCCACTCCACTCAAACCAACCCACTCATCCACTCACCCACTCAACCAATCCACTCAACCACTCCACTCCACTAACCCACTCATCCATCCACTCACCTTTGTCATTTTGTTACCCTAGACTTCTATAAAAGGGCACCATTGGTTATCATGGGGGGGGGGGGTTGGACTCTCCTTCATTTCTCTTAGTTTTTCTTGTGATTTCCTTCTAGCTATGTATAACTAAACCTCCCTTGGTTAAAGGGGTGATGAAACCGCTAGTATTGATGTTGTAAACTTTGCATATTTGAATATTTCAACACAGTTATGTTTTTATTCATATATTTCTAAATCTATTGTTGGTATGAAGGTTTTTATACTTGTTTCCACTTTCAAAGTGGTAGATCTGGGTTTATTATGCGCGGTTGCGGTAGTAGATCTAGTGGAATGTATAATGTTCATGTGGGTATAATTATCTTTGTGCTATTTGCCAGTTATAAAAGTGGTAGATCTGGGTTTATTATGCGCGGTTGCGATAGTAGATCTAGAGAAATATATGTTCTAAGTAATTTAATCCCGGTGTGTGATTAGATCTTAGTGTAATTGGTTTTCTAAATCTTAATGCAATTGTTGGATAGTTGTAAGAGCGGTTGCTTTATGACTAATCAGTGATTAGGAGTTGATTTGAGTGATTGCTAAATTGGCCAACACGTAAGGAAAACAGAGATTTACTCTCACAATTGCATAAAAACATAATTGAGCATGTTGGAATAAAATGATATGTGGATTTACATCATCATATAAATCTAGTAGTGGATTCAATCTCTTAACCAATTTTCTTATATTGTTGTTTTCAGTTTATTTATTGTTATTGTCTTTGAAACTGTTCATTGTTCATCAAAACTCCAAAAACCTCCCCTTTTACTGTTTATTGTTAATTAGAGTTTAAATTGGAAATTACTTAATAGTGTTGATTGAATTGGTTCTCTGTGGATCGACCCTTACTAACTACAACTAGTTGTAAGGTTTTTATTTTCTGGTGGGCCTGACAACTGATTTTTATCTGAATTTTAATCACTACATCCGCACGCATCAGAATTTTGGCGCCGTTACCGGGGAGCCAATTTTTCAATTACACTATTAATTTATTTCCTATTTTTACTCTGTTTTTATTTTTGTTTTTATTTTTGAATCTTTCTTTCTGAGTGTTTTGTAGGTGTTGATGTCCATCGAAGGGGTAGACGAAGGATTGCTAAATTTGAGGAACTATATTGATCAACTCACTTCACATCCTCAATTTCCTTCCATCGGATAATTTTCACTTCACACCTGTGACATTGAAGCTGCCGTTACATTGATCTATCAAGTTCGAGAGACATCCGAAATATCCGAAGAAGTGACGATGGCAGAAAACACTTTAAGGGCATTGGGTGCTCCAGATCTAGATCAACAACCTCTGTGCATAGACATTCTTGAAAATGAAGAGACATTTGAATTGAAATCCGGCTTAATCCATCTCTTGCCATCTTTCAATGGATTACCCGGAGAGGACCCCAACAAGCACTTGAAGGAAATTCATGTGGTATGTTCTAGCATGAAACCTGCAGGAATTCATGTAGAGCAAGTCAAGTTGAGAGCTTTTCCATTCTCATTGAAAGACTCAGCTAAGGAGTGGCTTTACTACTTGCCACCCGGATCCATCCAATCATGGCAGGACATGTCCCGAACTTTCCTAGACAGATACTTCCCTGCCTCAAAAGCTGCAACAATCAGAAAAGAAATCTGTGGTATTCAACAAAAGCATGGAGAATCACTCCATGACTACTGGGAGAGATTTAAGAAGCTATGTTTCAGCTGTCCTCATCATCAAATAAGTGAGCAGCTCTTAATTCAGTATTTCTATGAAGGCTTACAAGTGATGGATCGCAACATGATTGATGCTGCTAGCGGAGGAGCATTGGTTGATAAAACTCCTCAAGAAGCTAGAAACTTGATCTCAAGAATGGCTGCCAATACTCAACAATTCTACTCTAGAAATGACACTGGAGTAAGAGCAGTGAAAGAAGTAGAGACAACCAGGATATACAAAGAAAATGACTCAATTGATCGCTATGGTTCAAATGTTAATGGATTCAGGTAAAGCACCAGTTCATGCTTGTGGGATCTGTTGTTCATCTGGACATCCCACTGATATGTGTCCCACTCTCCAAGAGGACACAAATGAGGAGGTAAGAGCAGTAGGGGGATATGCTGGACTTTCAAAAAATTACAACCCCTACTCAAACACATATAATTCAGGTTGGAGGGATCATCCTAATTTTAGCTATGCAGAGCAACCTCAAAATCAACCTCCAGCTTATGGACCTCCAGGATTCCAACAAAGGCAAGCACATTTCCCTCAGAGACAGCAGCAAGTTCAAGCTCCTAAGCAACCTGAGCCTTCACTAGAGGAGCTAGTGAAGCAAATGGCTACTAATAATTTGCAGTTCCAACAAGAAACAAAGGCCGATTTACAGAGTTTTAAACAAGAAACAAGGACTGCAATCAATAACTTGCGAATCAGGTAGGGCTAGCTGTCCACAGAATTCAACAAGTTTCAAAGCCAAGCTTCAGGAAAACTACCTCACAAATGTAAGTAAATCGAGGGAAAATGCTAGTCTTTGTCACACATTGAGAAGCGAAAGACGATGGATGAGCCTACATCTCCTCCACCAATCACTCAAGAGAAAGATGAACCACCCAAAGAAGCAAATGATAAGGGGCAAACTTCCAAAGCCCCTAAGGTAAGTATTTCTGAACCCCTTCCTAAATATGTTACTAAAGCTCCTTTTCCTAGTAGGTTGGTTAAAACCAAGAAAGAAGAAGCAGAAAAAGAAATACTTGAGACTTTTAGGAAGGTAGAGGTTAATATCCCTTTGTTAGATGCCATTAAGCAGGTACCTAGATATGCAAAATTTCTGAAAGAATTATGCACTAACAAGAGGAAGTTAAAAGGAAATGAAAAGATCCAAGTGGGAGAAAATGTTTCAGCTGTAATTAAAAAGAAACTCCCAACCAAATGTAAGGATCCTGGCACATTCACCATTCCATGCACTATAGGTAACACAAGGTTTGAAAGGGCAATGCTTGATTTAGGTGCATCTATAAATGTCATGCCATATTCTATTTATGCATCTTTATACTTGGGTCCTTTGGAACCTACTGGTGTTGTTATTCAATTGGCTGATAGATCTAATGCATACCCTAAGGGTGTGGTTGAAGATGTTTTGGTGCAGGTGAATGAATTAGTGTTTCCGGCAGACTTCTATGTTTTGGACATGGAAGAGGATGAGTCTCCCAAATCTGCTCCTATCTTGTTAGGGAGACCATTTTTGAAGACTGCGCGGACAAAAATTGATGTGCACTCAGGAACTCTAACAATGGAATTTGATGGGGAATTAATTAGATTCAATATTTTTGAAGCTATGAGATACCCAAGTGATGTGCACTCTGCTTGTTTAATTGATTCTTTTGATCCTCTTGATTCTTTAATTTCTGCAGCTTTTGATACTGACCATTTTGATGCTCTTGATACAATTCTAACTCATAGCTTAGATGTACAGGAGGAAAAGAAGAAGAGTGAAGAAGAGCCATGGAGTGAAGACATTGATGAAATTGTTGCTGCCTTACAAGAGCTCTCTTCCACTCCAGAAGAGCATGAGGTAACTTTTGTTGATTTACCTGTTACTACTGATATACCTCAACCTTCAGTTGTTCAGGTACCTGAATTGGAACTGAAAGCACTACCTGATCATCTTAAATACATCTTCTTGGGGGAGAAGGACACCCTTCCAGTAATAATTGCAAAGTCACTCACCCAAGAGCAAGAAGAGAAACTGGTAGCTGTTTTGCAGGAACATAAGACAGCCATTGGTTGGTCAATAGCTGATATCAAGGGTATTAGTCCCTCCATTTGTATGCACAGGATATTAATGGAGGAGGATACTAAACTCAGTGAGGACCCTCACGGAGGTTGAATCCTCCCATGATGGAAGTTGTGAAAAAGGAGATACTTGAAACTCCTAAGTGTGGGGGTGATCTACCCCATTTCGACAAAGACAGTGGGTAAGCCTAGTCCGGTAGTACCAAAGAAATGCTGGAATTACTTGTGGTAAGAAATGCTGAAAATGAACTTATTCTCACTAGGTTACGCATTGGGGTGGCGTGTTTGTATTGATTACAGGAAGTTGAATGCCGCCACGAGAAAAGACCACTTTCCTTTACCTTTCATTGATCAAATGTTAGAAAGATTAGTCAGGTCATTCTTATTATTGTTTTCTGGATGGTTTTTCAGGTTACAATCAGATTGCCATAGCTCCAGAAGACCAAGACAAGACTATATTCACTTGTCCATTTGGTACCTTTGCATATAGGCGAATGCCTTTTGGACTCTGCAATGCACCAGGAACTTTCCAAAGATGCATGATGAGTTTATTTTCTGATTACATTGAAAACATCATTGAGGTTTTTATGGATGACTTTAGTGTCTTTGGAAATGATTTTGAAAATTGTTTGGAACATTTAACTTTGGTGCTTAAAAGATGCATTGACACTAACCTGGTACTGAATTGGGAAAAATGTCATTTCATGGTGAATGAAGGTATTGTGTTAGGTCATGTAATTTCTGCTAGGGGAATTGAAGTAGATAAAGCTAAGGTAGAACTCATGCATTCTTTGCCACCACCCACTAGTGTGCGGGAGATTCGTTCTTTTATTGGTCATGCAGGTTTCTACCGGAGATTCATTAAAGACTTTTCTAAAGTCTCATTGCCCCTTTGCAGACTTCTTCAAAAAGATGTTAATTTTAACTTTGATGAGAAATGTATGGAAGCTTTCAATAAACTCAAGAAGTTGTTAATCAAGTTGCGCCTATCATCAGGCCACCCAACTGGGAGTTACCTTTTGAACTAATGTGTGATGCCGTGACTTTGTAGTAGGAGCTGTCTTGGGACAACGAGTTGATAGAGTTCCTTATACCATTTACTATGCATCAAGGACTCTAAATGATGCTCAACTTAATTACTCAACCACGAGAAAAAGGAACTTCTAGTCATGTTGTATTTGCTTTAGAAAAATTTAGATCATATCTAATTGGTTCTAAAGTGATTGTGTTTTCAGATCATGCAGCCTTGAAGTATCTTCTAACAAAGAAAGAAGCAAAGCCTAGATTGCTCCGATGGATTTTATTGCTCCAGGAATTTGACTTGGAGATTAAAGACAAGAAAGGGAGCGAAAACTTGGTGGCCGATCACTTGAGCAGATTGGTAACTGAAAAGGAAGAAATGCCTATCATGGATACTTTTCCGGATGAATATTTGATGGTTGTCAACACCATAATCCCTTGGTATGCTGACATTGTTAACTACCTGGTTACTAAGGACTTTCCGGAGGGTTTGAACAAGGCCCAAAGAGATAAATTAAGGAGTGATCAAATACTATATCTGGGATGACCAGTACTTATGGAAGCATTGTGCAGATCAAGTCATTAGGAGGTGCATTCCTGATCCTGAGACACACTCCATCCTCTCCTTTTGCCATACCTATGCATGTGGAGGACACTTTGGCAGTAAAAGGACAGCCAATAAAGTGCTTGACAGTGGTTTCTATTGGCCTTCAATTTTCAAAGACGCTTACAACTTCTGTAAGTCTTGTGACCACTGTCAGAGAACAGGTAAAATTGGTCCTCGTAATCAAATGCCTCAGACTCCGATCATTTTTGTGGAAGTCTTTGATGTGTGGGGTATTGATTTCATGGGACCATTCCCTCCCTCATTTGGTTTCACATACATTCTTTTATCTGTTGATTATGTGTCTAAATGGGTGGAAGCAAAAGCCACTTGATCTGATGATTCTAAAACTGTTGCAGATTTTGTTAGAACACATATTTTCTCCAGGTTCGGGACTCCAAGGGCTATCATCAGTGACCAAGGGACTCATTTTTACAACAGAACCTTTGATGCTCTATTGAAAAGATATGGAGTTATGCACAAAATCTCCACTCCTTACCATCCACAGACAAATGGGTAAACTGAAGTGTTCAACCAGGAGATTAAGTCAATCATTGAAAAGACAGTGAATCCATCAAGAAAGGATTGGAGCACTCGACTTGACGACGCTTTATGGGCTTATATGACTGCCTATAAGACTCCCATTGGCATGTCACCATTTCGGTTGGTGTATGGAAAGCCCTGTCATTTGCCCGTTGAGTTGCAACATCGCTCTTACTGGGCCATTAAACAAGTAAATATGGAATTGGAAGGAGCTGGAAAGCAAAGGAAGTTCCAGTTACAGGAACTGGAAGAATTAAGAAATGAGGCCTTCGAGAATGCCCTGATTTATAAGACTAAAGCTAAGGCATTCCATGACCAGTTGATTTCCAGAAAGAAATTTCACAGAGGGCAAAAAGTTTTACTATTCCAATCAAGACTCAAATTGTTTCCAGGTAAACTGCGTTCTAAGTGGATTGGACCGTTTGTGGTAACTAATGTTTTTCCTTTTGGTGCAGTTGAGATCAGGAGTGAAATTTCAGGCAAAGTATTTAAGGTTAATGGTCATCGTCTCAAACCTTATCATGAACCTCCTGACAGTGCAGAGATGGAAGTGATGAACCTCATCCTTCCACAATATGAGGAGCATTGAAAGTATCATCATGTCAGGCTGAGGACAATAAACTAAGCGCTCATTGGGAGGCAACCTAATCAGATTTGCTCCCTTTATCCCTTTTTATTTTGCGTTTTTACTTGTTTCTTATATTATGTTTTTATCTGTTTGTTGGTTGTAAGCATTTGAATCTTAAAAAAAAAAACCTTGTGTTTGGTTTGATTAATTGTGTGTTTGCATAGATTGTTTGTTTGATATTTGTGTGGATTAAATACAGTGGAAACCAAGCGAAACTAAGAATTAGTTCATTTGTAAATTGTTGCTTTGATCTTCTGATTACTGAACCATGTTCTTTGGGAATGATTTCATTTAATTGAGAAGTTAAATTTTGAATTCTTGATGGATGGCCTGAGTAAAGAGTTATACTCTTGAGACGCATTCATATGAACTTGTGCCTTATGAACTTCGTAAATTTTTGACATTCCCTCAAGAATGATGAGTAAATGTACCCCCTTAGTTTCCATTGTATTTTCATTCTCTTGTATTGTGTACATTTGGGATTTGATTTGCACTATTGATTTGCTGGTTTCAGTCATAGTTGTTTTGTTTTTGCTTTCGGTTGTGATATAGCTATTTTTGCTTGTTTTCCTTTTCTGGATGTGTGTAGCATTGAGGACAATGCTCAGTTTAAGTGTGGGGGAGAGATTTTATAAATTTTCATTTCAAAAAGAAAAAAAAAAAGAGGTTCGTTGCATGATTGAATAACTTTTCTCCCTTCTTGAACTGATGTGCTTGGTGATGGATGATTGAATTGATGAATTGAGTTTGATGGATGCATACCTTATGAGATTTTGAGCCTAATGGATGGATTCAACATTTATGCCATTCTCTTCTTTCTTGTGTGACTTTCACTCATGTTAATGACCACTCTAGAACTTGCTTTGATTCTTTTTAATGCTACATTTCACTTGCATGTATGAATATGATTGAGGCCCTCTTTCTTAATTAGCTAGTTTAACCAAATAGCCAACCTTGTTTTCAATATGATATCAAGCACTCTTTTGACTTCTTGAAAATTCTCTGATTCCTGCCAACCTTGTATATTTTCCTTTGCTTAACCCCTTTGAGCTTATTTGACCATTCCTTGTTTCTAGCTCATTATGTACCTTAAATGAAAAATCGTGTTCTTATTTTACCTTAGGGAATAAAAGAACATTAGCTTGGTTAATGGATGAGTTTTTGAACAAGTGTGGGGGTGTGTGTACAAAATGGTTGTTGAAAAAGGAAAAGTGCCTAAAACAAAAAAAAAAAAAAAAAAAAAAAAAGAAAAAAAAAATGTATGTATATAGTTATGTTCATATATTATTAAAAAAAAAAAAAAAAAAGGATTGAGAAATGAATATGTAAAGGGTTATACATTAGAGTTGGGATGAACTTTTATGCTTGTTATTTGAACTCACTTTCTCATTTGCTTTTATTCTCTTTGGTATTTATCCTCTCATATCCATTTTACCCTCTTCTGTTACCTTGACCTCACTACAACCTTGAATAAAGTCCTCATGATTTGTGTATGCATGTGTTTTGAGTAGTGGAGAAGTAGAAGATAAGCAAGCTTATGGTAGTGTAATTTTCATGGGTTGAATTGAGTGAAATACCTACCTTTTAAACACTTGAGAGATTGAGAGGGAATCTTGTGAAGATCTATCATTCTCGATTCATGTTGAAGATACCTTGCTTGTTGGTTTGAGATTGAAGAATTGTTAACTCATGAATGTTTTGATCTCTTGAACCTTTGGTTATTCTTCTTGATTGTAAAATTTTGGGCTCTTGAATGTCGTTGGAATTTAAATTTTTGTTAATCTTTTATGTCCTTGTTTTGGTCTTGAGTTTTGCCCAGGAGTGCAAAAAGCTAAGTGTGGGGGAATTTGATAATCACATATTTTATTTATTAAGAAACCCTTATGTTTAGTCATTTACACTCTCCATATTCTTAATTAATTGAGTTTGGTATGATTTTGTGAGTTTGAGCTCAAATTGGTCCTAATTGAATATTTTCAGCATTATTGAGATTTTACACTATTTCTGTATTTTGGCCATAACTTGAGTTCCTGATATCTGATAATCATGAATTTTATCTTGTAGGAAAGCTAAGAGGAAGCTCTACAACTTTGATGAAGAGCTCGAAGTCCTAAACAGATGTCTAAGGGACCTAATTTTACATGGAAGTCAGAATACGGGTTCTGTCACTAGAATCCGAACGGTGTGCACTCATAAAATCATATCTCAAGTTATAATAATGGAGATGGGCTGAAATTTGGATAGTTGATAGTCAAGACCCAAATAAACAACTTTCATGAAGAACACCTTTTGAAAGAATGAAGTCTAATGGGTCATTTTGGGCTTGCAAGTCGAAACAGAGGTGCTGAAGTTGGGTTTAAGCAACCTGTGGTATTTGAGTCATATCTTGGGTTGTAGGAAGCCAAATTGGACGATCCACATATGCATGTTATAGCCAAGACAAAGATATACAACTTTCATGAAGAGTACTTTTCATGAATCTGAAGTATAATTAGTCGTTTTTGGCTTCCAAGTCAGACCAAGGAATTTTCACACTCAACCACTCCACTCCACTCAACCAAATCACTCCACTCATCCACTCAACCACTCATCCACTCAACCAAACCACTCAACCACTCCACTCAACCACTCCACTCCACTCACCCACTCAACCAATCCACTCAACTAACCCACTCAACCAAATCACTCCACTCATCCACTCAACCACTCAACTACTTAACTCACTCAACCAATATTTAATCCACTCCACTCAACCACTCATCCACTCATCCACTCAACTAACCCACTCAACCAATATTTAATCCACTCCACTCAAACCAACCCACTCATCCACTCACCCACTCAACCAATCCACTCAACCACTCCACTCCACTAACCCACTCATCCATCCACTCACCTTTGTCATTTTGTTACCCTAGACTTCTATAAAAGGGCACCATTGGTTATCATGGGGGGGTTGGACTCTCCTTCATTTCTCTTAGTTTTTCTTGTGATTTCCTTCTAGCTATGTGTAACTAAACCTCCCTTGGTTAAGGGGGTGATGAAACCGCTAGTATTGATGTTGTAAACTTTGCATATATGAATATTTCAACACAGTTATGTTTTTATTCATATATTTCTGAATCTATTGTTGGTATGAAGGTTTTTATACTTGTTTCCACTTTCAAAGTGGTAGATCTTGGTTTATTATGCGTGGTTGCGATAGTAGATCTAGTGGAATGTATAATGTTCATGTGGGTATAATTATCTTTGTGCTATTTGCCAGTTATAAAAGTGGTAGATCTGGGTTTATTATGCGCGATTGCATGTAGTAGATCTAGAGAAATATATGTTCTAAGTAATTTAATCCCTGGTGTGTGATTAGATCTTAGTGTAATTGGTTTTCTAAATCTTAATGCAATTGTTGGATAGTTGTAAGAGCGGTTGCTTTATGACTAATCAGTGATTAGGAGTTGATTTGAGCGGTTGCTAAATTGGCCAACACGTAAGGAAAACAGAGATTTACTCTCACAATTGCATAAAAACATAATTGAACATGTTGGAATAAAATGATATGTGGATTTACATCATCATATAAATCTAATGGTGGATTCAATCTCTTAACCAATTTTCTTATATTGTTGTTTTCAGTTTATTTATTGTTATTGTCTTTGAAACTGTTCATTGTTCATCAAAACTCCAAAAACCCCCCCCTTTTTACTGTTTAGTGTTAATTAGAGTTTAAATTAGAAATTACTTAATAGTGTTGATTGAATTGGTTCTCCGTGGATCGACCCTTACTAACTACAACTAGTTGTAAGGTTTTTATTTTTTGGTGGGCCTGACAACTGATTTTTATTTGAATTTTAATCACTACATCCGCACGCATCAATTGCACTATATATCCCTGGTGGTTAATTCGTCTTTCTCCTTCAAGGCACTACTTCTTGGACGTGTGTTCATGTTAGTTTTCATACATCTAAATGGAAGTAATAGAGATAACTTCTCCATTATGCGTTCATCCCCATAACCAACACTTGGTAATTGAAGATCTTCTAGAAAGTCACTTAGTTGTCACGTGCTTTCTTAAGCTAAGCCTTGTGTGAACTTCTCATCGACAACATGAGTATTGTCACTACACAACATTATAGATTAAGTTCCAAGGACTTAAACTATTTTGGAGTTATCTACTACAACAAAAATATTGTTGTTATGCACTTGTTTTGCTCCAAACTCCAATTGATCTTTGTTGACCTTGTTAACATGGTAGGTCAACCTTATGATAACATCAGCATTACCATTTCTTTTGGTTTTGACAACATTAGTACTGCCAAAATGCTAAGATAGCACTAGTACTATCTTGAATGAGTAGCATCAGTACTATCAGGAATTGCATATCCACTTTAAAAATCATGCCAACACTCAAGAAATTTCCTTTCAATATCTAAGCAACATCAATATTGCCCCATTTGACAGCCTCAGTACTGTCGACTAGTAAACTTAATGTCCATTTAGCACTTTCTTAACATACTCATTACTGCCACATGTCACATGCTAACATGTGCAGGTTTTTCAGACATGTGCCATAATAAATTTTTTATTATGCTCCCAACTACACACACACACACACACACATATATATACATACATACATTTGTGATTAAAATCCAATACATGTGTTGTACATTTTACTCTAAATTTTGTTGTATGTGCTGATATTGTGCTGATATTATCATGAAAAGCTTGCTCAGCTGAGTTATCTTTCCTTCATAGTTAATTAATTACTCATTGAAAATTTATAAGAGCTACTTCTAAGATGATTTGGTCTTTGACTAGGGTATCATCATAGGCAATACTATGAGACAAACCCCTCAGGCATGATCACGACTAAGAAGGCCCTTAAAGGGAGGTTTGGAACATTAACTAACTAACTGGTTTTGTGCCGCATTATCCACTTGACTTCATTAGTCAAGAACTCTATAGCTCCATCTTAGATCTTTCCCAAATTAACATCTTAGCCCAATAAAAATATATTATCTTATCTTCCCTGTTGAAAGCCTAGAAAATCAAATCAACTGGTGAATAGAAATTGATGAAGACAATTTTCCTCATCTTCTTATCGTTGTGTTATTCTACCCATTGCTTATTGATAATGAATAATTTTCATTTCATTTTTGGATAAGTTTCTAAAATTTTGACTTTTACCTAATGTTCCTTCTAATTGTAGTTAAGTAATTACCCAAAGACTTTATTAAGACCCAAGTTATGACATAATCATCTTGTCTACCTAATTATCAAGTGTAAATAACTTAGGGAACTTAGATGTTTTCTTTTAAATAACTTAAAGGGTTAAAATGTAGTTGCAAAACTTCTTAAGAATTCCTTAAGAGTGTGTTTGGATAGAGTATTTTAAGAGAGTAATGTATTTGTTCAGGGGATTTAAAATTCTCCATTATAAAATATTTTGTTTGGATAATTAAATAAAGAATTTTAAGAATTCTGAAGAATTTTAACTGAGAATTTTATTAATCAAAATGAAAGAATTTCAATTCCCACCTAAACAAGTGAAATTTCTAAAATCCCTTCCTCTTCGTCACTCTTCCGTTTGCCTCATTCTCTCTCTTCTCTCCCATCTCAGTGGAAGCTAAATCTTCCATGGCTGAAGCTTCCTATTCTCAACCTCCATAGCTCAATCTCACTCTTGTTCACTCTTGATCTACTCTTCTCAGTGAACCCAACCACGACCGCCACTGCTTCTATCCGTGTTGCACGCCACCACTGTCACACCCAGATCCACTGCGTGCCACCCATCATGAACCCAACCCACCACTGCGGCACATGATCTGTACACTTTATGTGAA
This sequence comes from Ormosia semicastrata, assembly GCA_029884595.1. NCBI lineage: Eukaryota > Viridiplantae > Streptophyta > Magnoliopsida > Fabales > Fabaceae > Ormosia > Ormosia semicastrata. The sequence goes on along the minus strand of JAQQTO010000053.1, from coordinate 44,929,948 downwards.
CACTAGGTACACAAATCACACTTTGATCACCTTTGAATCTGTTGATTTTGTTGATTTTTGTTTTGAATCTTCTTCTTATTTTGTGTATGGCAACTATTGCATTTGGTTCTTGCTTGATTTATATCATCTCTCTGGTAAGCTCTCTATGATATTATGTGATTGTTTTTGTGATTTTCAGTATATTTGTGCTAAAATAAATGCCTATCTCTGATAGTATGTGATTGTTTTTGTGATTTTCAGTACATTTGTGGTAAAACAAATGCCTGTAAATGCTAGTGTCCTTTCTGGTTTGATTTTTAGTCTAGTTTTTCAAACATTAGTTTGTATAGCTTTTGTACTTTACCAATCTTTTGTATCAGCATGACAACTATCTTAGGTGGAATCTCCTCAACAAGGTTCTCATTGGTGTTTGTCTTTGTCATGCAGTTTGCTTTCAAATTTCAATTTTGACAAACAATATATAATTATATTATATATGGTTGCCAATATATAATTATATTATATGTGGTTGCCAATATATTATACGGTTAAAACAAATGGGTCATAATTAATGATGATGATGAATATCTAGAATAGCATATTTTTGTCTACTCTCTTGTAATATAAATAAACTGTGAAGAGCTTTCCGAAGTCAGCTTTTCAAAGCCTATATGTAATTTGAGGCATCATCCTGATCTTCTCTGTATCTTACTTGTAACTCTTCACCTCAAGTTTTCTGTTTTCTTTACCTGAAATTCTCAAGTTATGCAGTAAAAAAAGTATAATTTTGATCATCATCTCCAATGATTAAACTCTCCAACTCTATTCTTGTTGCATGCCCTTCGTTGAATAGCTTGTAGGAATAACTCACTCAATGTTTCCTTCATATATTACATTTCCCTAGCCAAAAACTTAGATCTTCCCTAGCATTCATATATTTCTTTTTTTCACATATTCATATATATTGTTTAGATCAACAGCCCAGACAGAGTCATTTATCTACAGCCTAATAACTAGCTAATTGATGGGATCTTATTTTATTAACTCGAGTAAATGATTAAATATAAAGAATATATTTCATGCTCGTGCATGACAACTTTCATATGTTTGTATTGATGTTCTCACATAGTCAAATTTATGCTTACTGTTACTGATAATGCGCCCTAGTCGGTGAAATCAGATGCCTAAAGCATAAATTCATCTTTCCAAAAAATATGTTCACATTGGTTCATGTTCATATTTTTCTGTGGGTTTGGTGGTTGGTTCAAATAGCCAATGCAGGCCATCATGCCTTTGACCTGGTGGTATTCTCATTTTGGTTAAGGGGTGTTGAGGTTATAATACATTTTATGATTATACATTATTTTCCTAATTGCCATAGCTTTCTTAATTTCCTTTAACATTGTTTATTTACATATTGATTGCACATGCCTTGATGCAAATGCACAGATTTGGTGGAAATTCCAAAGATGTAAAAAGTCAACGGCATATGAAGGCCATGTTACTTGCATGGTTAATGGCAGCTGCTATTGGTTTTGTTTTCCCCCGTTTTTGTTCTGGTTTTTTTCTTTCTCCCTATTGATTTTCTCCTTGTGGATTTGGGTCCTAGACGAGAGAACAAAAGCTTCTCAAGTCTCCTTGTAATGCAATATATAATGCATATATTGTATATGTAATTTAGATTCAATTACTACTGGTACTACAATTTGTTAGGTGGTTGTGTTGGTGGGTTGTGTAATCAGAAGTCAAGCAGTCTGTGCCGATTGAATAAGCAATCTTACTCAATAAATGGAAATGGAAATACAGTAATAAAATGATTTTTTCCAAAAAATCTGTTCACATTGGTTTGTGTTACTCAATATTTTTCTATGGGTTTGGTGGTTGGTTCAAACAGCCAATGCAGGCCATCATGTTTTGCAAAGTAGGGTTTGCAAAGTTTTGTTTGTAAACTTATTGGTGTTCCTTCTTTTAAGAATATATAGATGGTATGCCAGGTTAGGCAACAAGAGGGGTTGTGGGTGCTGAAACTTGTTTTATTTTTGGGGGGAGATTTATTGATGAATATGGTTTCCTGTAGCTCATTGATGGGTCTGATTTGGATTAGAGGGGTAATGAGTTGTTACAAATGATTTGACTTTTACAGGTTGGTTAACCAAAATTGAGGATCTGATTTTTGGATATTGGAGGAGGAATGTGGTTATGTTTTGTCTATGGAGTTTATCTATGTTTTTAAACTTGTCTCCCAATCTCAAATTATTGTTTGTGCTACTATCTTCTTAGCATTATCAATATTGATCACTGCCCATTTGCAATGCATCTTCATGGAACATATGACTTCATGAACGCTTTCTCATTTATGTTAATGTCGAATATTTTCCATTAATCCATTTGTAAACATGTTATACATATACAACTAATAAACAAGAAGGTAAAACATAATTGCAATGCAGTTTGTGAGGTCATACTTCAGGCCTACAGCCAAAATGGATCTGTCAGGATGAGGGGCATTCCTCTATATACATATTTGGCATTGGTTTGGACTCAAGGTACCAGTGCATAATAGACATGTAATGCAATCGATTATTACAATTTTTCACCAATTACTGAAAACCTCAACAATTTAATATTCAACATATATTACCTCATTCGCAGTGAGCTTATCTTTAAAAACAAAGATACAAAACTTGTTAGAGTAGATTTTCACTGCATGACACTAGGGAACCTAATTCAACCACATGTATTAACGGAAAACACTTTTTTATCCATTTATTCACATTAACAAAAAAGTGAACTAGCTGTACAATGATAAGTATATATTCCATGGCAAATAATTGAGTTATTAGATGTAAAGTTGAAAACATACTGAAAATTTATTAGTGTCATTTAAATCTCTGTTACTAGTTATATATGTGGAATTATAGATTTAAAAACATCATTAGTTGAGATATTGAATTACAGATTTGTTTTGTTTCTTATATGGTGTCCAATTTATCTCACAATTATATTAATTTTGCTAGGCTTAGTTTTGAGGTGTTTTTTCAATATTTGTTACTGTATTTTTTTTTTTTTGCCTACTCCAATTTATATTAGATAGTGTTATATTTAAGTTCATTCCATCTCATTTTGTTTACATTGCAATTAGATTGTGTGATTTGTTAATTTTTAAAATATTTTATGACATCGGGTCAAGTTAAGTAAATCAGAAGTGTGACTTAAACTTAACTTGAAAATTTATCGAGTTTAATTTATAAAAATTGAATGATCGAATCCGTCCTAATTAATTTCGAGTGAGTCAGATTTTGAATACTTCTAATAACAATACTTGTTTTGATAAAAAATAAAAAAATTATAAATGAAGGAAATTTAATTACTTTGTCCAAATAAAGAATTTAAAATGTTAGGGAATTTAATTACTTCATCCAAACAAAATTTTTTACAAATGAAAGAAATTTAAATGAAGCAATTAAATTCTTTAGTATTTTAAATTCTCTTGAATTTTGAAATACTTCATCCAAACATAACCTAAGTGATAATTACTGAAGAATAATATAATAACTTGATTTTCACTGAGGCAATTGAATTTTAGGGTCAAAATTTTTAAAAAGATGGGAGAAATGTAACAACCTAATTTTAACAGCCTAATAATAATATACCTTACTAATATATAGAGATAACATTAGTAAAGAGTGTGATGTGATTATATCCCTAGAGTTCTCATTATTCACTTGAATCTTATAAAATTATTTATTGATTTGTTATATAAAGTTTCTAAGCAACTAAGCTATGTTATTACTTTATTTATGCTTGCTTGCCTTTATGTAAACATTAGATCTATAGTAGAAAATTAAGAAAATAACTTGGGAGATGATATAATGAAATTAATAATTTAATTAGAATTTATAAAAAGGAAATATGTATGAGATAAATTCTTTATAACTAGCTAATGGGAATCTTGTGATGTTAAATAGTAGGATGACAAAATAGATTTTCCACTAACCAAGAATATTAGTTCTTTAAGTGTCATAAGTTAACTTAGGCCATAAATTACCTTAATTAGTATAGTCAAAGGCTAATGGCACATAAGCAAAAGTTAATTAAGTTAATTAATGTAGTAAGTTAAGAATTGGGTGGGAGAGTTTGGAAAAGCCACATCCCTTCACCTCTCCACCATTTCATGACCCACACACACACACACGTACTTGTCCTCACTTCTCCATCATTTCATGACACACACATACTTGTCCTCACTTCTCCACCATTTCATGACACACACATACACATACTTGGATCCTTTTATAGGTTTTAAAAAAGTGACTGTTGGATGATTTAAACGATAACTATACTTGCTTATTGTAGGTGACCATTATTTTGTCTTTTCTTTGTTGTGTCACCATGCCATACTTTAAGTGAAAAGGTTGAGCAACTTTCTCAACACATAGCTTCTCACTGAACTTTCTTAGAAACGTTCTCATTCAACCTTCTCAAGCTTAAAAGATTTCAATATTCTTATCTTTTAGCATTCACCATCTTCTGATGGTAAACTCTTCTCTTGCTAGTTTGAAACCCTCTTAAGATCCATCAATGTGGAAGTTTTTCATTTTCTTGAATTTTCTCAAGTTACACTTGAACTTTCTCAAGTCAAAATTTGATCTTCTTAGCTCTTTTTATTTACCCAAGAAGCTTCCCTTAAACTTGTTTAGTCTTGAAAAACTTAATACTAGTAAGAACTACTCCACAAAGATCATATTTAACAATTTTAAGTACTGAAAAGATTCAAACATGATTTTCAATATAGTTGTTATCATCAAAACATAATATGCATTATAAAGCACAAAAGAGCTTTGGAGCTTACAACATGTTGGTTTTGGTTGAATTTTGATGGTGTTTGGTTGGAGTATGTTCTAGGGTTCATGGGGAAAATATAGGAGATTTCGCACCATGATGTCTCTTGATCTTATTCTTGCTTGTTTGGTGACTTTATGGTCTTTAGGAGGTGATTTCTTATGTTTCTTTTCGTGGTGGTTGTTCTCAGGTTTATGGGGATATAGGAGTTGACTTGAGTTGTCTTGCCTATAAGCTTCCTAATTAATCATGTTTTAATGAAATTAAGTTAATTGAATTTTGGAATAATGAGGTGGTTAATTTTGGTGCTTGGTCGAGAGCTATAGTGATGAAATTAGTACAAAATTTTGAGAATTAAGTTAATGAGGATAAGTGTAAATTGATGAGTATAGATTAGATTTGGCTTTAGTTGATAAAATTGAATGAAATTGGATGTATTTGAGATTGGCCATGCTATGAGTCCATGACCTATACTTAGGTTACAAAGTCTAATTTGATAACTAAATTCCCTAATTGAAGGTTAATTATGTTTAGTCTTAACCATTTGAAATCAATCAAAAAATTATTGGAAATTGAGAAACTTATAATATGGTGAGTTCTAATTTTACTAGTAAAGTATGATTAAATATCTAATTGAGAGTTGGAATTGGCCATGGTGGCTAGAAATATGAAGTTTGATACTCATTTTGGTGCTTGGTTGTGGGCCATGGTGTACCTAGATTAGAGGTTATGTTGTTTCAACTTACATGTTGATGAACGATTCTATAAAATACATTAGATGTGGTTGATTTAAAACTTGATTGGGCATTATGATGCCATTGTGACTGGAATTGATATATTGAGTAATTATGATTATGGTTGAGGCCTGGTCAAATGCTTAGCCTAGAAATGGGCTATGATAATATGATGTGTAATGATCAAATTCTATTATGATATGGTTGCCTTGTGAATGATGATATGATATTGGCATGCTTATGATATTTTTGAGATATTAGAAATGTGATGTTGGCATGCTCATGAGATATTTGTGATAAATTATGAAATTATGTTCTTTTACTTGTTAAAGTTAAGCCAGAAATGAATTGATATGTTGGGTGCATCCTTAAAGTGCTCAATAATTAAAAGATGTTAGAAATGATCCTCGTATGGGGGGAGCCTTATGTGCTCTTATTGTTGAGCAAATTATAGGCGAGGCCATTTTGTTAAGGATAGGACTGTGTGACAAAGTGACTATCACGTATAGGATGAAGTCATGCCTGTAACACCCCAAAATTTCCTATCCTATAAACAGTAATTTTGACAGCTAACAGAATTTTATTGTTTAGTAATTTCTGGATGCTATAAAATTATTTTATTTATTTCGTCAGCGTATTTGATCGTTTTGAGTGATTTACTCCGTGTCAGGAAAATAATAATTTTCGGGCCGGGGAAAATCTTTCTGTATTTATTTCTCTTGACTGTTAATTATTTTTAACAATCTGACTTGATTTTCATACGTTTTCTACTTTTTGTAATTTTATGTGTGATTATGAAATTTTTTACTGTATGTGGTCCTAGGTGGGCTCAGGTGACCTTACGTGGGCCTAGGTAGGTCCCGCAAAGTGAAAATTTTTCTACGCATAGAAAAATTTGTACTGTTTAGACGGAGACAGGGGATCTTACTAAACCTGAATCCGGAAACAGTTTTAGAAAATTTATTTTGTACTGTATTTAATTTATCGAGTGATAAAAATATAGTAAATATATTCTTTCGTGGGGTTTTTAGTAGATAAAAATAGAAATTATATTGCTTAAGTCAACATTGGTAGTTTGGATATCCACTATTGATTCAATTAACGGTTAAGAAATAAATTTAATAAAGAAACATAAGATAATCATCATTGATTTAATCAATGGTGTGAGAATAAACTTAATTAGGCAAGCTTCAATATCAACCGTAGATTTAATCAACGGTGTAAAATTAATTATATAAAGTGACCATTTACAACCATTGGATTTAGAGTTGATCAAGGGTGGAGATTTGGTCTTAAAAAGTGACAAAGATCATTTATGACCATTGGATGAAGAATTAATCAAGGGTGGAGATTTGGTCTTAAAAAGTAGCAAAGACTAATTATGACCCTTGGATTAAAAGTAAGAAGAAGTAATCTTGACCCTTTATTTTGGAGACACATCTAATGGCTAGAATTTAAAGGAGAAGGATCCAATGACTTAGATTAAGTCTTCTAAATTAAAAGTCTACCTAAATCCTAACCATTGAATTAATCAATGGCTAGGAATGCTTCAAATAATGGCCTAATTAACAAGCCAAGTAAACTAAATTAAATGTTAAATTGTTATAATCTAATTCTTAATTAGATATCCTAATTTTAATTAGAGATTATAATATATGAAATAATATGTCTAATTAATTAGTTATGTAATTAGAAAATTAGTTAAGATTGATTAGGAAACTTAATCTAATGAATTAACTAATCAATTAGTAAGTAATTATGACAACTTTGGAGTGCATGATGAAGGGGGGACGGTTTTGGAGTGTTAGGAAGGAGGAGACATGTTTAGACATGCTTGTATAGCCTTTTTAGGCCAAGGAAAAAAAGATGACAAGTAGAAGACTTTTGCATGCATGTGATAGCCTTCAATTATGCTAAAGAAATTTCTATCTCTCCACTCTTTCATTCTCACGGCAGCCCACTCATTTTGAGCATGCATATTCATTTTTTTCTCTCACCCAAAAAGCCTCCATCTTATTCTCTCAAATTCTCTCAAAGTTCCAAGAACACAAAACAACCATTTTCCTTCCTTTTCTCACCTTATGATTTGGCCAAGCAACCCACAAGCACCATTACCCACCTATAATTTTCACTCACATCATTTCTTAAACCTAAACACCATTCTAAGAACATATCTAGTTATGAGTTTTTCCAAAATCATTCATCTTGAGCTTTAAATCCAAGCTTCAAGTTTCTATCAAAAATCAAAAATTCCATCTTTGTGCTTGAAGAGAAACCATTCGGTCAAGACACTCAAAACCACCATCCAATCTCTTTTAATTTCATCCAACCATAGATCTTGAATCTACATAATATTCTAAGCAACTTTCATGTTGGAGATTTTCTCTAAATCATTCATCTTCATGGACTTTCTTCAAGATCAAAGTTATTGAATTTTTGAGGTGAAGTATAAGAAGACTTCATTTCTTCTCTTCTTTTTCATGATCTAAACCATGTTTGATCCATGGTTCCTCTTAATCAAGCTTAGTATACCAATTTCTATGTATTTTGTTTTGAATTTGAGAAGCCCTTGGTGTTGAAGGACTTGGAAAGAGAAGCAAAATCAAGAATGCTTTGAGGATCTTTAAGAGGTAAGAGGGAGATCCATCTCACTAACCAATTATGGTGGTGGGAGATGGTCTTATATTTGATGAATTGTGAATTCACGTGAGAATTCCAATCCATAGTCATGTAATAATTAATTGTGTGTTTATGAGCTTTGCTTTATTTTCTTGTGCCTTGATTATTTTGTCTATGCTTAATATGCTTTGCAAGATTTTATGGCTTTGATAGTATACTTATAATATGCATGATGAGTATATGGCATGTTTGTGATATTTATGATGAAATATATATATATATGTATGTCATGATGTGTGGATGGAAAGAAAATTGATCTTGGTTCCAATGGCCAAGGAAGAGCTACGGTTTTGATGCCCTTGATGAGGGTCAATGTTAAAATTTTTCAAGAACAAAGAAATTAAATTTTGATCCCTAGAACAATGAGAATTTCGGCCAAGACACCTCAAAATAGGTGTTTACAAATTAATATGTTTATGAAAGAATAAAATTGGATTGATTTGAGGAGTATGAAAAATGAACTAAAGGTTTATTTTTTTTAAGAAAACATGAATACAAGTTTTAGAATGAAATTTTATTGATTTATTTTGTGTAGAAACAAGAATGAAATTTATTTAAGTTAGAAGAAAAATATTTCATGGTTCCAATGACCATCTATAAGGTTTTGATAATTTAGAAAAATGTTTTGATGCTATGAAATACAAGAATTTTCAAATAAGGATTTTTGAAAAGGGAATTAAGTGTTATAAATTAAGTGAAGTGGAATTTTCATAAATAAAAAAAAAAAGATTGAAAGTATTGAACTTCAAATTAATTTAAAAAGAATCAATTTTTAGAAGTGATTTAGAAATATAAAAGAAAATGTTTGTAACTTAAATTTACTCACGAAGAATTTATTTGAGTTTTGGAAAACGTTAGGAAATTTAAAGTTAAGAAACAATAATTAAAACAACTCAATATGATTTTATAGGACTAGATCAATAAAAAGTGATTTTGAGAAAATATATATTAAGGAAAAGATTTTTGACTAAGAATGAAAAAGGATTTGCAAAGAAAGTGAAAATGAATTTGAACAAATGAGTTTGTTTTATGACCAATCGGTACTTTGGTTTTGAAAATAAAACTTTAATGGTTTTGTTTGTGTAAAACCATATCAATTTAAAAGGAAAAATATTTTGATAATTTTTCAAATAGTAATGCCTAGATTTTGATGAAACAAAGTAATTTTTCAAGTGGAAATATAATTGATTTAATACAAGAAATTTGAAAAAGGAATCAGAGTATTTTACTCACTTGAAAAATTAAGTTTTGTAAACGAAAATGTTTTCAAACTTCAATTTATTTTGAAGTAGGTTAATTTGGAAATGATTTGGGAAAAAATGGAGAATATAATGGTATTTTGAGAATTTACTCAAGTATAACTTATTTTCAAGTTTTGAAGTACGTTTGGAAATTTTAAGATTTGAAACATTGATTTATATCAATGGAAAAGTAATTTTGTGGATTATATTTGAAAAAGAATTTCTTGAGTAAAGAAACGTGGAAAAAGATTTTCTTGAGCAAAAAAATGTGAAAAATGAAGTACAAAGTCATAATATTTTGAGAAAGGATGAAATGGAATTTTTGAAGGTTAAGAAATATTTTTCGTAATAGAATTGTGGTGAAAAATGATTTACGTATCTTAAAAATGATTTAGAATATAGTAAAATATTCCTATGCGATTTAAAATATGTTAAAATATTTTTACGTGATTTGAATTACGTTTAAATATTTTATGTGAATTTAAATATTTGACGTATTGTTGAAAAATCACTATGTGATTTAAAAGTAATAGAATATTTTTACGGTATTGTGAAAATATAACAGAAACGTTTCAGAATTTTGAAAACGTAACAAAAGTGTTATGATATTTTGAAAACATAACAGAAACATTTTGGAATTGTGAAAACATAATGAAAATGTTGCGCAATTTTGTGAAAATACGGCAAAAGTGTTTTATAACTATGAAAACATGATAACATGATTTTGTGTTGAAAATACAGTATAATTACTGTTTAACCAGTGTATGGACTCTGTATGAGAGAGTGACGTGTTTTGCCTATGATTGGTATTTGGTGCATTTTATATGCATTGGAAAGAGATGCCCGTATTTGGATTTGGTGCATTATACATGCATTGAAAAGATTTGGCCCGTTGGGGTTGGACTTGCACTGATAAATTCATGCATTGTATAAAAGATAGCTAATAGCTATTATGGCCCTTGTGGTTGAAGAGGGAATGAGAATTGATAGTGAGGTCTATGATGGATCTTGGGGGCGTCGAGGCGCGACGGTCGACCAGTGGACAGCTGGCGAGTACCCTGTGCCACTTGGCGATGCAATCCATTGCAACGCATTGACGATACCCGACAAGAACACGATTCTTTTCTACGACTGGGAGATTGTCTTTAGGCTAAGGCTGACAATTAACCAGAGCATTCTTCTCGAAATTGTGAAAACCTCCATGGAGTCGTTTTTGATAAACTGAGTCTTTGTACATATGCATAAATCTGAGCATTTATATTTGTGTGATATATTAATTGAGGAATATTGGTTATAATGATTGTTATGAATACTTGGATGATGATGATGATAATGCTGATAACATGATTATGGTATGATCTATCTGTATGATATTGTTGGTTGTGTGTTATCTTTGTGCTGCCATGTTGGTATTGGTGTAGGTGATCTCACCTCTTTGTTATGTTGTTTTGCTGTGTCTATATTGTTAAAATCAAACAATAGAAGGATCGAGTTGTCTTAGACATAACGGGCGATAAATACTCTGAGATTGGTGACAACAATAAGGAGTGGACATTCAGGACTCGAAGGTGTGCAGTGTTGACAAATGAACAGATATTTGATGTATCAAGATGGACAGATAAGGAATAAGTATGTTAAAGTTTCTCGCTAGTATTGTACCGTGCTATTAAGTAGGACCCGTCATGGGGTTTGCTACTGTCTATCAAAAATATATAAGTCTGTTAATTATATATTTCTCTTTAAATTGTGATATTAATTGGTGTAAGTATTGTATAATGAATAGTTGAAATATGATTTTCAATGTTACCTAATATTTTCAGTAAATTTACGTTTCAGTAAAGAAAGAATTTTAAAACCCATCTTTTATAACTCAAACTTTGTGCGAACGTATTTTCAGATTATGAGTCAGAAGTCAGAAATGTGATGCCCTAGCTAGGGTGTTACATTAGTTGGTATCAGAATTAGGGTGTTACATTAGCTGGTATCAGAGCTAGGGTGTTACAATGCCTGACAAGCAAACTATTCCTTATAGTAGTGTGAAGATATAACATTCCCTCCCTACTTATATAAAATCGAGAATTAGCTTATGAAAGATAGATAAATTAAATGAGCACTGAAAGGCAATTGCATTTGCATTACATGCAATAACATATGCCAATATTCTGTTATTACTGTTAATATTCTGGAATGTCTAAATGCTTCTGGCTATGTTTTGTATGTATTCTAAGTAGTTGTTGATATCTTTGGAGACTCTGCTTGATTATGTGTATTTCTAGCTTGCAATGTTAGTATTATGCTTTATTCTATGGTGTTACTATAAAGCTTGTATGTTAATATTACTATAAAAATGTACCTCTGCCTCGGGGATAATAATCTATTTTGGCTTTTGCCACTTTTTTGAGAAATTTTTGAAAGTTTTGTGAAAACCTCAAAGTAGTTAGAACTATCATGATGACACATTGTATGCTAGTATTACTAGGAATTCTTAGAATCCTCACCCCGCTATTTATTTCCATGGTATCCAACGCTTGATAGTTCTGTCGATTGAAGATGTCTCTGCTGACAATCTTTTGGGAGCCTGCTGAGAGTTGGTGGGTGTATAACTTTGAGACTGACACCTATACAGTCTACATGAATGTGAGGTTGTATATGAGTTACTCTCCTGAAGTTATCATCATCTTTCCTCATCTCTAATTGTGATCTAACTTGACAAACTATTGATAGTTCTTCTTTTGTGATGGGCATACATTAGCATGTGGTTCTTTCTGATTATTATTTTGTATCACTTATGCGTTTTGGTTTGTATCAGGCTGAGATATACTTATCGGTATGTTTATAGACATGACTCTGACTCTAGTGCAAACGGACTATATAGGGTACTGATTGCTTAGACTTTATTTTATTTAGTTTTATATGTATGTATGGGTCTGAGGCTCAACGAACTGTTGTATGGTACGGGTATTGATGCCTCTATATTAGACTATAATTATAAACAATGATGAATCAATTTTTTGTATATTTTGTGGATTCGCATTTTGAATTATAATTGTTATGCAGCTAGTATAAAATATTTGCTAAAGCTCTTCCAGAGAGAACTCGCTTGCACTAAATGAATTAAACTGATTGGTAAATGAAAAATTAGATTAGTTTTACTTTGAAGGCAATCAGCCTAACTCACTAAAATAAATTTAAGTTTCCCTCAACAAGCTTGGATAACAAATAAAGCTAAAATAAATTGTGAAAAAATGACAGCATAGCTTAAATAAGATAGAAAGTGATTTGATATTGACATGAGATGTGCCTAAGCCTAGTTGCTTCAATGTAAGCTTGAGTATAATGAGATAGTTAGACTTGGGGCGTTACAAAAATACAATATGAATATTCTGCCATTGAAGACCAAGCAGAATTTTAGATCTTAATTAGAAGCAGTTAATAACTCAAATTACCAGTTGCTAACTTGTAGTTGTATCATTAAATTAAATGTGAAATTGTAGATTTGAATACTTTATAACATATACTTTTTATGATATGCGGATGAGAAATGTCTCTTTTGGATACTTCTATCTGCGCTTAACTAAATTTGAACTATGATGTGTGATCACGTAACTTCAGTGTCACTGAAGTTAATTTGAGAAATATACCTCCTAATTTTTGTTAGCTTGATTGTTGGTTTTTTCTCTTGATTTCATTTGAATAAGTAAAATTCTTGCTTTTACATGATCATTTTGCTCCAAATTATTTATAATGTTGTACTGTCAAATAATCTCTCCATCAATTATATGAGAACTGAGATTTAATTTATAGCTAAAACATTTTTTGTCATTGCCAAGTATAGTAAGAGAATATGTGAATGGAGTGACCAGAATTTAGAAGTGGTAAAGAAAGAAAGAACCCGTGCATCGCACGGTACATCAACTAGTATTATATATAAAAAGAAAAATAAAGTGCATTTGAGACGACCATATCTAGCACACTATAACAACCTTTGACAAATTCCACCTCATCAATTCCAAAAATGCTTGATGAGATCATTGGAATAAATAAGTACAGCACATTATGATTGGACAAACAACACAATAATGCATGCCTACCTTGTGTTGTGTCGATATTCAACATAATTCCAAATCATCAATAACTTCCAGAGATTCCAAAGGAGGTGAAATAGGGAAAGCCCTGGTTTTCTCAAATTTCTGGTCTTGGTTGCAAAGAACACCAATATCACAGGAAAAATGAGGCTATGGAAAAGGGCCACCGGAGCCCTTAAGGATAGGTATAGCATTTGGGTTGCGAAGCTCTCACCACGTGGCCCTTGCCGGAATCCAGATCTTGAGACGGTCATCATCAAGGCCACTAGCCATGATGAACAATGCATGGATTACAAGAACGTTCAAAGAGTTTTCCAATGGCTACGTACCTCACCATTGTACCTTAAACCTCTTCTGTATGCTCTTTCTTTGAGAATGGAAAAGACTCATAGCTGGGTTGTAGCCCTTAAAGGGTTAATGCTCATTCATGGGGTTTTCTGTTTTGACCTACCAACCGTGCAAAGGATGGGAAGGTTGCCATTTGATCTATCACACTTCAGCGATGGCCATATAAACCCTGACAAAGCATGGGGTTTCAATGCTTTTGTTCGTGCATATTTTGCATATTTGGATCAAAAGTCTACATTTATGTGCTCCAAGGCAAAGAAACAAAGCAAACAGGGGAAGGAAACTGAGGAGACAGTGATGGAAGATCTGCAAAGTTTGGAGAAGTTGCAAGGTCTAATTGACATGCTTCTACAAATCAAGCCTTGGCATCCGAACATGAATGTGGTCCTCATTCTTGAAGCCATGGATTGTGTTATGGATGAGGTCTTGGAAGTGTATGATAATTTTTGCATAGAGATTGATCGAGTGTTGTCGAAGATATATGATATAGGTGGAAAGGTGGAAGCAAGTATTGGGCTCAATGTTGTGCAAAAAGCTGAAATGCAAGGTGATAAGCTCTCATTGTACTTCAATTTTTGTAGAGACATTGGTGTCCTCAATGCCTCTGAGTGCCCGAAAGTTGTGAGGATCCTTGAAAAAGATATTCATGAACTCCGGAGAATAATCAATGGAGTCTCTGAGAAGAAAAGCTTGGAGGGTAATAATGGTGTCATGGAAAATGTGGACAAGGCCATTTTGGTCAGAGATTGCATTGCAACTACCACAGTTCCTGAGTGCAAGAAATCAGAGAAAGGTTTGACGACTGTAATCACGGACCAATGGGAGGTATTTGATGACCATATAATGGTTGATGTTAAAGAAAACACCTCCAATGGTACAAGCGTTATTGCCACAACTAACCCTTTTGTGGAATCTTATAGCCTCGTCCCTTATATTCCTGTTTACAATCATGTTCTTCCGGATCTAATTAGTTTATAGCAGTAAGATATATATATATGGTTCCCTTTTCACTTCGTGACAATTATTCATTGAGATATATTCATTCATTTGGGGAAAAAAAGAAATAAGGTTAAGTTCTTGTGTCTTTTCCATATTAGCAGAAAAAAAGATTTGATTCTTTCATTTTCTCTTCTTCAGTATTAGGAAAATTTTAAACAAGTGAAATTCTGTTAATTCTTATTGTTCTTGAACTTATGCGATAATTAGATATTGAAATTACAGAGTATGTTTTTCCATCATTAATTTTTTTTTCCCCATTGATATTAGCTTATTTTGAAATTTTGGGAGATTAGGTACATGTACAAAGAGAAACTTGGGTTAGCGGTGGTGGGAACCGAAAATGTTTCATCTACACTTGAGCTACACTTGGTTATCAATGAGTTAATTATGGGTTAACAATGTATATCTTATGGTTAATGGAATAATAACGTATTTTCTAACAATAAACAATAAGCATTAAACATATGATAAACATCTGTAACCAATCATTGATCAAGTGTAACTTAGATATGGGTTTTCAGATGTATGAATATCAAAACCGGGTGGGTGCTGGCTGCATCCATATTGTATATGAGTAGTGAAGGTATTTTATAAACAAGAAGAGATAGTCTTTAGCAGCACCAAAACAAATCATTATAGCTTTAGCAGTCTTTGAGGCATGGGACAATTTGTGTAAGCAGTTATTAGCTTATAACTTGGAAGCATCAGAACGTTGGGTTGTATAAGTGAATAAATTTGAAACTGTTTTGAGTGGAATTGCATAACTGAAGACCCTTGGAGAAACTCAAAATTCAATATACGCAAAATTTGAGATAGATACTTGTTTCTTGTGTATATTATTCTTAGGGATTTTTAAATACATTTGGCATACACACGAAACTAATAAAATATTGATATATCATAATTTTTAATTAAATAAATATTATATTCATTAGAAAAAATTCTTACATATGAATGAGACCTAAGAATAATATACACAAGAAATAATATTCATTAGTAAGAATAATATTCTTATGTAGAAACGCAAGATCACGAAGGTGGTGGGAGAGAGAAATCCGTAGAGAGGCATGTAGTCATAAGCAAATAGTTGTTCGAACTGAGCAGTCTCATAACCCAAAAAATTGCATAAGAAAAACAAGGTAAAAACTAAAAAACAAAATGCAAGAATAGAAAATCTTTTTGATGGCCGATAACTATATACATCCCCCTACAAAGACTCCGAACTCAGGGAGGCACTTAAGCCAACTCAACAGTAGCTAATTACAAAAAAAAAAATAGAAGAATGTTAATCAATAAAATAAATAATAAGCTAAAAAAAAAAAAATAAAAAATAAAAGAGTAAAGAAAAAGAGAAATTTATTTCGGGTTAGCTCCCAAGAAGCGCTAAGTTATAGTCATTAGCTTGACTCTGTCTATTTGTTAGTCATGGCAACCATTACCCAAGAGGGGGGTGAATTGGGTAATTATAAATTTTAATGCAACTTTATCAAATTATGCAATTTGAATAACTCAATTAATAGGTGCAGTGAACATGCATAGCAAATGCACAATTATTAAGGATTACTCAAATATAACTTGGGTTATAGGATAAATCATGCAAATAAACTAGGTATCAAATTTAACTCAAGCATATATAGTTAAAAGCACAAATATAAAGAGATAGAGTTGAGAATAGCAAACTCTAGGATTTATCTTGATTCAGCCACCAACCACTTGTGGCCTACATCCAGTCCCCAAGCTTAACTTGAGATTTTCTTCACTATCTCTTAGACTTCACGGGTGCTAGGAAAATCTTTGTACAAATAAGAGCACTCCTCACACCTTGGGATACCTCACCCTTGTGCTAGAGCCTCCAATTCTTCAAGCTTTACGGGTGCTTGATGACCTTTACAAATTTGAGCACTCAACACACCTTGGGATACCTCACCCTTTGTGTTTGAGCCTCTATTTCCAAGGGATACCTCACCCTTACAATTTTGAGGGATACCTCACCCTCTCTTTTACAGTTTATACAAAGGTAGAATTGATAGAAACTCTCTCAAGAGTGGATAATACAAATTGAAGCACTATGGGTATCAAGGATTCACACACTTATAGCTCAAAACAGAGTTTTGGAGAAATAAAGAGTTAAAAACGAATTTAATGCTCAAGAGTAGTTTTCATATTGTTCTCCAACTTTTCTTTGATGCCCAAACACTTATATTTATAGCCTAATAATATTTAGAGCCGTTGGGTAAAGATTGGAAATGAATTATTATGAAAACTAGCCGTTTTATGACCATTGGGAACGTTTCTGATCAAGTGTTATTCGAATAAGAACTCTGTTATTCGAATAAATATTGTGTTATTCGAATAATACATGTGTTATTCAAATAAATCCAGTTATAGCACACCAGGAAGTGTTTTGTGAAACTTGTTATTCGAATAAGGCTTTGGTTATTCGAATAACACGTTATGTTATTCGAATAAATCTTCAAAAACACGTTCTGGACGTTTTCTAAGTTGTGTTATTCGAATAAGGCTTGTGTTATTCGAATAACACTTTGATTATTCGAATAAATCTTCAAAAAACATGTTCTGGACGTTTTCTCGGGTGGGTTATTCGAATAAGAACTCTGTTATTCGAATAAATCTTGTGTTATTCGAATAACACATGTGTTATTCGAATAAATCACTCTGGTTTTGAAAACTGACTTTAAATGGTCATAACTTCTTCGTTTCTTATCTGTTTTAAGCGAATGACACTCATTGGAAAGATCTTTGAGTCTATTTTCATATGAGATAAGTTTCAGAGCAAAACTCAAAGTATTTTAAAATATATGATCAAAAGAGTAACCAAAGGTCAGTTTTACAAAACACAAACTTTACTATTTTTCATAGAAATGATCTACCATCATGACTAACTTTCCAAAAATAGTTTGTTGGGCATTTAAACATTTTAGAAACATTTTTAAAGATGTTAAAACATATTTTGAGCTTAGTGTGAATCCCATTTACCTTTACATAAGATATAAGTCTTATAAGCTATTCTTAGAGATGTTGGACTAGATCTTTTGCCACCATCACTTCTTGATGTAATCCAAGCTTCCAAAAATTCATTCTCTTCAAAGCTTGCAAATGCTTGGAACACCTTTATCATTTTCATTCTCCTTGAGTTGAGCATAGTTGTGATCTTTTGCTTTCTTGTTGCAATGCTCACTCTTGGTACTTGGATTATCCTACAAAGTATTGCTCACTTAACCAAACATAGTTAGTCCAAATTCATAACTCAATATCTTCATATGCATGATTCATAAATGTATAACTCTAGTTAGTCTAACATGCATACAAGACTTTCATAGACATATCCAATATTAATTCATTTGTAACTCATATAAAATATTATTGGATATATTATATGATGAATGTTACATATATCTCATTGCATGATTATTAAGTGAAATATAACTAGATAAAGTACATAATCATACATGATACAATATATCTCATTAAACACATTTATGTAACATGATCAATATTCTTTTGTGATGCATTTGTTATCTATAAAGCACATCTATTAAGCATAAGCATTATTCTTTTTGTCTTGTATTTGTCATCATCAAAACTTAACATATTAAATCATTGGGGCAAACATATTTCCACAATCTCCCCCTTTTTATGATGACAAATCACCAAAGAAAAATATGTTGAACAATGTAAAATAATAGATATTCATGTAAGCATATCAAACAATAAGCACAAGAACATATTTTTCTTTCCAATTTTCTCTCCCCCTATTTGACATCAACAAAAAGGCTTAGGAAGGAAATATGATATTTTTCTCTCCCCCTATAGATAAAACTCACGTTGTCAAAAAAGAGTAGGATCATCAAAACTCAGAAACTTCTTAAGTTATTCAAATCATAACTATCTCCCCTTATTTAATTCTACACATGATTCAAGAAAAGAGATATGAAACAAGCATGCTTTCAAGATATAAAAGATTATTCATGTAATACTTGTCATATTTTGATGCTTCAACATTTAGCATATGATAGCAATAAGCTTAAGAAATTATGTCTAACATATAATATCTTGCATACCACATCATAAATAAGTACCACTTGATATCACTTGATAGGAGATACAAAATATTCATGTAAGATCATGGAATTAAGGTTTTCAAAATGAAAGGTCATACAACTTGCCACATATCAAACATTTCTTAATGAAAGAATCAAAGGATATGAAGTTTAAGAATGTTTACCTTCTTTCATTTGATAGAGGGAAAGAGAATGAACGATGATCTTTGTTGACATGTTGATAGTATTAACAATAAAACACTTCATGTCAAACAAGGATGTAAATCAAGAGATATAAGCAATAATTTAAGAGTTAGGCTCCCCCTCAAAATATGCATGTTATCAAAAGGCAAGGCAATGATACATATTCTTCATCCATCAATCAAAAACTAATTTTAAGACTTCTCCCCCTTTCAAAAAGACTTTTATAATAACACATTACATTTTCAAAAGCATTTTAGAAGAGTAGAAAGATTTTATATTAAACCATATATTCCTTGAGAATGATCAAATCCAAGTCAAAAGAGCATTTGAAAGTGCATTTCCTCTCTTTCTTATTAAACAAGAGCCTTGAAAAGATAAAATACTTTTGAAGAACAAGGCTTATCTTTTGAAGTATGAAGATTGATCTCTATAGAACATTTCAAAAGATTTATTTGGAAAACTTTCTTGAATATTCTCTCAAGATTTAATAAACATTTCAAAGCAATGAAGAGAGTCCTACAATTATAGCACAAATCGAATGATTTCTAAATTTTCAAGATAATTAGGAGATGATAATACTTTTTAAATCTTAAGACAAGTTCAAAAAATTCTCAAGGATATGAAACTTGAAAAGCTTCTTTCAAATATGATAAGAGATTTTGCTTTAAAAAACTTTTTAATCAAACTAAAAATTCTTTTAAAAATAAAGGCATGATTCTCATAAGAGTTATATTACTAAGAAACCATAGATCAAGAGAATCATAGATATCAAACATTCACCTTGATAAAATATGCTATAGGGCAAAACATGTATAGAACTAATATCATCCACCCTATATGCAATGACAAATTAGCAAGTTAATATCCACTTAAACACTTTGTCAATGCTAAGCATACTTCTCATTTAAGGAAAGCATCTAATCTTTTAAGATTAATTTATTAACAAGTATTATATAATCCATAGCATATAGAATACCACAATAGTTTAGGGATAGAGATACTTATTGGGTTAGATAGAAAGTGATACTCCTTTAGAATGTTCTTCATTTATAGGTCCTTTGAGTTTGTACTTTCTTCCATTGAGTATTTCATTCCATTGCACTTGAAGAAAGTCTCCTCATGTCCCTTTTCATTCAACTCTTCTCATTTATCCATATATGCTTGACACTTTAATATTTGATGGCTATACTTGAAGCACATAGAGACACTTGCAAAGCTAACTTTAAAAATTCTCTAAAACATAGGTTAGCATCAAATATCATTGAATCTCATTCATGCATAATTTAGATTGATATATAATATAAAACATGTATCACATTATCAACCATGCAATGTTAGTTCTAACAAGAATGCATGAAACACATATGCACTTGAATCCACAAATATAATTTAAGCATTTTAAGGCATGATTCAAGTTTATCAAGAAATACCTGATCAACATCAAAACTTATATAAGCATTTTGGGGTAAACAATGATCATGTTAGGCATGTAATATCAAGTAAGAAATTTTAGTACGCACACATGCCAAGAACAAAAAGTCCTTTATTGTAATGAAAGAATTGAAAAGCCATGGAACTATAACTTTTGAAATTATTTACTTCTTGTTTTCAAAATTTAACATATCAAACAATTTCAAACAAGAAGACATATAACATTTTACTTTCCAATCTCCAAGTGAGTATATAAGACAATCAAGCATCAAAGAGAAAGGGTTAAAACTACTTATGAGCATGTGAACTTTCATATTTGAACAACGAGAGATGGTCACAAGCTTAACAACAAAGATATTACCATAGCATGTCATTCCAAGTAAAAATATATGCATCTCTAGCATGTTAGCATATGTAGAGATACTTTCAAGACATAATGCTAGAAAAGCATAACTTAAAACAAGTTAAGGCATAAAAACAAATTTCTACTTATCCAAATATCACATGATATTCAATTTAAAGCATAGATGAGGATAAGAGATTGATACCACCAAAAGTGTTCTTTTTGAGTTTTTGTAGGTGACTCTAACTTTCATGCCTCAAGGCTCCTTGAGAATGTTGTGGTTCTCCATGCCATTCTTTTTATGTTTTCATCACTATTGGAGAACTTTAACCATTTCAAATTTTTGAATCTTAAGTGGCATAGTTTCACTTCATTTTAATGCATGCTTGAGCCAATAGTCACCCTACAATACAATTCAAAGTACTTTTCTTGGTATCCATCAATTTTGGATCCATAGAGGTTAGTCATTATGCCAAACTCATAAGCAAATAAGCATTCAAAATAATAAACAACAAATGAGTTTATAAGGGCAAAAGATATTTCATTTCATTGATCAATTTAGCTAAGTACATATATTCATCAAAAGAATAGCTAATTACATTTGGTTAAGCATTTGCATTTTCAGTCCAAAAAAGGATTTAATATGTTCAACAAATTCTTGAGAGATGAAGGGGAAAAGCAAAAAAAACTTTCAAGGTTTATTCGAATAGGATGTTATTTATTCAATAAACTTATAGAAAACAACTGACTTGGTTGTTTGTCAAGCTTTATTCAAATAACAGTGCTAAAAGCAACAACGCAAAAAACTTTCATTTAATTTGTGTTTATTCGAATAGGATGTTATTTATTTGAATAAACTTATAGAAAACAACTGGACTTGGTTGTTTGTCAAGCTTTATTCGAATAACAAAACATTATTTCGAATAACACAAAGATTCAAAATGTCTTTCTATTAGGCTTTATTCGAATAACATTGTTGTTATTCGAATAACAACGTAGTAGCCCAAAGGTCGTGGGTTTCTGTCACCCTTTATTCGAATAACATAATGTGTTATTCGAATAACACGATTTTCCTAAAATCCTCCGGAAGGCTTTATTCGAATAACATAACTTGTTATTCGAATAACAAGAAAAGCTTTTTAGCCCCTGTCATATCTTATTCGAATAACTAGTTAGTTATTCGAATAATCAGTTGATATCAGATTGTTGCACCACTTTCTGTGAAGTGATATTCGAATAAGGGGATCCTTATTCAAATAATGCTTACATTTTAGAATATTAACGAGGCATTACTGCGAGGCTTTATTCGAATAATGGGCTTCTTATTCAAATAAATCATTTGATGAAAATCAGTTTTACGCATCAATTAGTAAAGGATCAATTTTTCATAGTATGTAAATTGAGCAAAACCATTTAAATAACCAATTGTCATTAAACACGTAGCCAATAGTATGCTTACTTTCATGATATATAGACAATTTAAAGCATAGAAAGCATACATAATCATAGAATACCATATGATCAAGAAATATGCAAAATAGTGAGCAAAATGTGTAACAAGAATGAATATAATCATGTGCTAAACATAATATTCAAATTTTACCAAGGGCACATGATTCTACTCTTTACCTAAGGCCTACAAGGAATGTACCTCCAATTCATTGACTTTATAAGTGAATGTGTATAAGAGGTAAAAGTATTTGATACCTTGGCCTTGGTAATCAAGGAAACTCTTTTCTTTACCCATTGCTTCTCTTTTGGTGTTTTGAACTTTGCAAGTTCCATATTTTGTACTTGAGAAGCTTTGGTTGGAGTTATCTTCCTTCTTTGATCAAAGCTTCTACCATTGGACTTTGGAAGCATTCTCCTTGATGATTCCTTCTTAACTTGACCAATTTGTCCATCCTTTTGAAAAAATTTCTGCATAATTGAAACACTAGGAGGATATTTTGGTACCCACTTCATTTTGGGTCCTTCAATGTTAGTACTAGAACCTTTAAGACTTTTCGGAACCCAAACTAAGTTATTTCTCATATAAGGATTTCTTCTATAATTGCACAAATGAGAAATATGTCCTAGATGACCACAAAAATTACAAATAATTGAATTTAATGATGACTTGGTCCTTTGAAGATCATTTTTGGAAAACATAAGTCTTTTGTTATTTTTATATTCTATGTCATTTTTGCCACAAGCTTTACTTGAATTTCCATGTGAAATAACATCAATTTCATTCTTATTAACAATCATGGATTGTAAGCAATTAGAATCATTAGCTTTGGCAAATTCACAATATAAGTTCTCAACTTGATTTTCTAAATTAATGCTTTTTTCACAAGAAGTTGAGGTTTCACATTTCAAAGGCATTTCCTCATCAAGAAAAGCATAATCATTTTTCAAAACCTCAATTTCATTTTCAATGGAGAAAATGTTTTCCAAACAAGATAAATTTTTATTTTCTAAATTCAACAAACCATCATATAATTCATCATATGCACATTGTAGCTCATCATAGGAAGGACTATAATCTAGTTTAGCATTATTTACCTCAAAGTCCCTTTTAACCATATATGAAGTAGTCTCCATTCCTAGCATACTTGGCTCTTTAAGGAAATCATCATCTTCCTCATTATTGTCTTGCTTTGCCACCTCTTCAAATTGAGCATCATTTTGAGAATATTTTGCACAACAAGATTCCTTCAATGACTTTTCCTCTTCTTGCTCTCTATATATAACTTTATGCATAAAATTATTATTAGCAAGATAGATAGAATCAAGAGCATCCCATATATCTTTAGCACTAGAGCAATTCTTAATTTTAGTATAAGTATCATCATTTAAACCACTTCTCAATATTTGCATTGCTCTAATATTCAATGAAAAGCATTTCTTATCATAGTCATTCCAAGGTTGTTTTGATTTGCAAGTAAATCCATCAAGCACAATATCCCACAAATCAATATCAATAGATTGCATATAAATTTCTATTCTAGCTTTCCAATAAATGAAATTCGCATCATCAAATAATGGTGGTTTATTAATTTCAAAATCATTCATTTTGAAAAGCTTTTAATGGTTGCCAAACAAACAAGGATCTTTAACTCTAAGCGGTTAAGCTTTCACCAGAGCACGAAGCTCTGATACCACTTGTTAGTCATGGCAACCATTACCCAAGAGGGGGGGTGAATTGGGTAATTATAAATTTTAATGCAACTTTATCAAATTATGCAATTTGAATAACTCAATTAATAGGTGCAGTGGAACATGCATAGCAAATGCACAATTATTAAGGATTACTCAAATATAACTTGGGTTATGGGATAAATCATGCAAATAAACTAGGTATCAAATTTAACTCAAGCATATATAGTTAAAAGCACAAATATAAAGAGATAGAGTTGAGAATAGCAAACTCTAGGATTTATCCTGGTTCAGCCACCAACCACTTGTGGCCTACATCCAATTCCCAAGCTTAACTTGAGATTTTCTTCACTATCTCCTAGACTTCACGGGTGCTAGGAAAACCTTTGTACAAATAAGAGCACTCCTCACACCTTGGGATACCTCACCCTTGTGCTAGAGCCTCCAATTCTTCAAGCTTTACGGGTGCTTGATGACCTTTATAAATTTGAGCACTCAACACACCTTAGGATACCTCACCCTTTGTGTTTGAGCCTCTATTTCCAAGGGATACCTCACCCTTACAATTTTGAGGGATACCTCACCCTCTCTTTTACAGTTTATACAAAGGTAGAATTGATAGAAACTTTCTCAAGAGTGGATAATACAAATTGAAGCACTATGGGTATCAAGGATTCACACACTTATAGCTCAAAACAGAGTTTTGGAGAAATAAAGAGTTAAAAATGAATTTAATGCTCAAGAGTAGTTTTCATATTGTTCTCTAACTTTTCTTTGATGCCCAAACACTTATATTTATAGCCCAATAATATTTAGAGCCGTTGGGTAAAGATTGGAAATGAATTATTATGAAAACTAGTCATTTTATGACCGTTCGGAACGTTTCTGATCAAGTGTTATTCGAATAAGAACTCTGCTATTCGAATAAATATTGTGTTATTCGAATAATACATGTGTTATTCGAATAAATCCAGTTATAGCACACCAGGAAGTGTTTTGTGAAACTTGTTATTCGAATAAGGCTTTGGTTATTCGAATAACACGTTATGTTATTCGAATAAATCTTCAAAAACATGTTCTGGATGTTTTCTAAGTTGTGTTATTCGAATAAGGCTTGTGTTATTCGAATAACACTTTGATTATTCGAATAAATCTTCAAAAAACATGTTCTGGATGTTTTCTCAGGTGGGTTATTCGAATAAGAACTCTGTTATTCGAATAAATCTTGTGTTATTCGAATAACACATGTGTTATTCGAATAAATCACTCTGGTTTTGAAAACTGACTTTAAATGGTCATAACTTCTTCGTTTCTTATCTGTTTTAAGCGAATGACCACTCATTGGAAAGATCTTTGAGTCTATTTTCATATGAGATAAGTTTCAGAGCAAAACTCAAAGTATTTTAAAATATATAATCAAAAGAGTAACCAAAGGTCAGTTTTACAAAACACAAACTTTGCTATTTTTCATAGAAATGATCTACCATCATGACTAGCTTTCCAAAAATAGTTTGTTGGGCATTTAAACATTTTAGAAACATTTTTAAAGATGTTAAAACATATTTTGAGCTTAGTGTGAATCCCATTTACCTTTACACAAGATCTAAGTCTTATAAGCTATTCTTGGAGATGTTGGACTAGATCTTTTGCCACCATCACTTCTTGATGTAATCCAAGCTTCTAAAAATTCATTCTCTTCAAAGCTTGCAAATGCTTGGAACACCTTTATCATTTTCATTCTCCTTGAGTTGAGCATAGTTGTGATCTTTCGCTTTCTTGTTGCAATGCTCACTATTGGTACTTGGACTGTCCTACAAAGTATTGCTCACTTAACCAAACATAGTTAGTCCAAATTCATAACTCAATATCTTCATATGCATGATTCATAAATGTATAACTCTAGTTAGTCTAACATGCATACAAGACTTTCATAGACATATCCAATATTAATTCATTTGTAACTCATATAAAATATTATTGGATATATTATATGATGAATGTTACATATATCTCATTGCATGATTATTAAGTGAAATATAACTAGATAAAGTACATAATCATACATGATACAATATATCTCATTAAGCACATTTATGTAACATGATCAATATTCTTTTGTGATGCATTTGTTATCTATAAAGCACATCTATTAAGCATAAGCATCATTCTTTTTGTCTTGTATTTGTCATCATCAAAACTTAACATATTAAATCATTGGGGCAAACATATTTCCACAATGATTTCTGTACTCAGGTGATGTCAATAGAGTAGTGCTTAGTCCCTACTCCTTCTTCAAAGTGTTTCACTCTCTGACCATTTATCATGAATGGCTCATGACCTTCTTTCTTCACCTTAAGCACACCGTAAGATAAGACTCGAACAATCTCATATGGTCCTGACTATTTTGACCGTAACTTATTAGGACAGAAACGTAGAAGTGAGTTATTGACAAGAACTTTATCCCCAAGTTTAAATTCGCGCTTCTTGACACACTTTCCATTCCGCTTCTTAGGTCCTTTCTTGTAGGGCTTGGACTTCTCAAATTTTGTGTCAACCTTGGGCAAGGTCTTTTCTAACACAACATCAGTCAATGATTCCTGCACATCTGAAAGCACAACACTATCCACCACATCAGTAGCATCTATGCGATTACATGAATTAAAGGAATTAGAATTATTTTCATAATTAAAAACATCAAACACTACTTCCTCATCATTTAATCACAAAGTCAATTTCTCTTCATGGACATCAATGATTGCCCTTCCAGTGGCAAGGAATGGACGCCTAAGTATGATCGGCATTTTATCATCAGCATCCATGTCAAGCACAACAAAATCCACCAGCATGTAAAACTTACCAACCTTTAAGGGGACATTCTCTAGTATGCCAATAAGACGTTTGATTGACCTATCGGCCAGTTGAAGAGAGATGGTGGTCGGTTTGAGCTCCCCAATATTAAGTTTCTTGCAAAGGGAAAAGGGCATCAAACTCACACTTGCCCCAAGGTCACATAAAGCCTTGTTAATTTGCATAGTCCCAATCGAATACGGAATAGAGAAGCTACTTGGATCCTTAAGCTTAGGAGGAAGCTTGTTCTGAATGAGTGCACTACATTCCTCAGTTAAAGCAACAGTTTCATAATTCTCAAGCTTCCTCTTATTAAAGAGGATCTCTTTCAAGACTTTAGCATAGGTGGGCATTTAAGAGAGCACTTCCGTAAAAGGAATGTTTATATATAGCTTTTTAAGAACCTCCAAAAACTTTTCAAATTGCTCATCAAGCTTTGCCCTTTGAGATTTTTGTGGGAAGGGCAAAGGTGGAACACATACTAGTGGAGAAACATACCTTTTAGCGCTTTCTTCTTCTTCTTTCTTGGCCTCGCTCTTCTCTTGCTTCTCTTCCTTTTCTTGGGATTTCTCATCTTCATGCTTTTCTTCCCTTGTGGGGCTTTTAACTTGATTGCCATTTCTCAAGAAAATTACATTTGCTTGCTCCATTGGGTTTGTCTCCTGTTGACTTTGGATTTGCCCCTAAATCATGTTGAACAAGCTTGCTTGTTGGGCTATTTGAGTTTCAAGCATATTAGAATGAGTCGCCATTTGATCAAGGTGAGTATGAATTTGCTTGATGAACTCCCCATGTTGTTGTACTTGAGTTTGAATGGCATTATTATGCTCCTTTTGAGTGACAATGAAGTTCTCCATGAGAGCTTTTAAATTGGATTTCCCACCTTAAGAAGATTATTGAACCTGTTGGAATTCAGGTGGGCCCCTATTATGTTGTTGATTGTCATAGGAGAGATTTAGGTGGTTTCTTTAGCCGAGGTTATATGAATTGGGAAAAGAATTCTCCTAAGCTTTGAAATTACCATTTTGGACATAATTCACTTGGCCCATAGACTGGTCTTGAGAATACATCTCCACTATATTGCACTCTGAAGTCAAATGCCCTTCTCCACATGTTTCACAAGTTGCTTTAGGAGTATTTATAGCATTGACTTTCAACTTTTCAAGTGACTTGGCCAAGGCGTCAAACTTGGCATTCAACATGGTAACGACATCAAGCTCTAAAATTCTGACTTGATTCCTTGAAGTAGATCTCTCACTTGGTCACAAATAAATATTTGAAGCCACTTCATTGATCAAACTTATTGCCACTGTTGGAGTCTTGGCCATCAAAGCACCGCCAGCTGCGACATCAAGGGCTGCCTTTGTAGAGAAAGACAACCCAGCATAGAATGTTTGGATGACAACAAAATCCTGTAGGCCATGATGTGGACACTGACGAATAAGATCATTATACCTCTCTCATGCTTCATAAAGAGATTCATCTTCTTTTTGAGAGAATGTAGTGATGTCTTGGTGGAGCTTGATTGTCTTTCCAATTGGGTAATACTTGTTTAAGAAGGCCTGCTCTATCAAGTTCCAGGTGGTGAGTGAATTAGGGGCCTCTGAGTAAATCCACTTCTTGGCTTTCCCCTAAGAGAAAAGGAAAAAAATCTGATCCTTATAGCATCCGTTGAGACCCCATTAATCTTTATAGTGTCACACAATTCCAAGAACTCATCCAAATGCTGATTTGGGTCTTTAGTTGGTGACCTGTTGAATCGCAATTGTTGGACCATCTGGATCAATGATGTCATGATCTCAAAGTTGTTGGCTTCTATCCTTGGTCTAACAATGGAAGACTGACAAGCATTAGCATTGGGAGTTCCATAATCCCTTAACCTTCGCTCTAGATTGGCAACTTGGTTAGTGTTGCCCGCCATGTTGTCTTCCTCAAATTCTTGTATTCTTCTTTCTCTTCTAATATTACGAAGTGTCCTCTCAATCTCAAGATCAACGGGGATAATAAAATCTCCTTCACTCCTCGTTCTACGCATAAGAAAGAAACAACACTTGAAAATTAAAAGAAAAATAAAAGAAAGTTAAAATAAAATAAGATAAAAAAATAGAAATAAAATAAACTAAAAATTGCTTAAATCAACCAAATTGCCACTTGTGTTAATATCAATATGATCTTCGGCAACGATGCCAAAAACTTGTTATTGATTTTTTGCAAGCGCACGGATCGTATAAGTAGTAAAATAAATATCGTTCCCACGAGGATCGGTTAATTATTAACTCTTACGGCTACTTTAATTATTTAAGCGAATAAAAATAAATAGTAAAAGTCCAATTAAATTAAGATAAAAAGCAAATCAATAAAATAAACAATTGAAACTAGAAAAGATGAGATTTAAGAAGGATTTGAAGCTCTAGGATTCGGAATCCACTACACTACCCCCTACGATAATTTGTAATCCTATCTTTGTTAATGTTTAATTATATTCTTGAAAGTGATTTGTCCTAAATTATTTAAAGCTCAATTTCTTGGCATAAAAAACGTGTTAAAACTTCACTAACCTCATTCTCATGGCAATTAATTCAAGTTCCAACCTAAGATTCATGACAATCGTTTACCCCTTGAAGGAATTAAACCTATGTCTAAGTCTTAATTCCTAAGTTCAATTTTTAGATTATCAAGCAATTAGATTTCATCTTTTAATCCTTCACCTAAAACATAAAATCATGTAAATATGACACGCAACATATCACAAGCATTAAGCATACCAAGAATGAATCAAGAACAATAATTTCATTAACAAAGAATCAAATTAACAATTCATAATAGAAAAATAGAGAGTTTCATCCTAATCCTAGAAAAGGGGTTTAGCTGCTAATGGTCATCGTAACACAAACAAGAACAATGATTAAAGAAATAATCATGATTAATGAACAAAAAGAAAAGATGGGAAGATGAAGATGGAGAAAAGAACTTCAATGGTTGATCTTCAAAGAGTCTTGTTCTTGCCTTCAAAGCCTTCGTCTTTGAATCATTGTGCTTCTCCTCTTAAAATCTACCATCATTCAAGTCTCTAGCCAAAAGTCCTCTTATGTTTAGTGTTTCTGCCCTATTTATAATGATTTAAGGGCAAAACAACTTAATTTTCACGTCAGGAAGCCTCACACGGCCGTATCTTGTGAAATATGCGTTTCAGGATTTTAAGTGAGACAAGGTCGTGTCTCATAGTCAAAAGCTTTCTTCAAGTTAGACAGAGTCGTGTCTAACTCCTAAATCGTTTCTAAGTTGACATAGGGCTCTGTGTAAGCCAAAATTGCCATCTTTTAGTCTGAAAATGAGATATCTTCGCTTGTTTTCACTTCAAATATGTTAAATCTATCTTATTATGCACAAACGAAGATAATTGATAAGAATTCATCCAAAATTCATCAATAATCACAATCAAATCATCACAATTCATCCATTTAAGGGCTATAAAACACAAACTTATCAATAATTAAAATATTTTAAAAAAACATTTGGCTAATTTTTTTTAGTAAAATTAAGTCATATACCTGGAATATTATAAAATGTAAAGAGACTTGTATTCATAATTTTATAGCAATATGATTCGATTTTTTTTATTTATTTGTGATAATATTTACATATACTTTTAACTTTATATATATATCATTTATTACTTACATGTATTTTATGTAAAAAGAGTCGTAATTTTTTTTTTTTTCAAAAAAGAGGTAGTTTTAAGTTATTTTCAAGTATCAGTGACATTTTTTATGACATGGAAAATCTATATCATTGTCATATTCTTTTTTTTTATTTTTTATGTTATTAACGATTTTCTAACATAATATTAATTATGTTTTAGTAACTTTTCTCTGTAAGTGTTAAACAAAGCTGTATGCATATATATAAATTAATAGTTAAATTGCCATTAATTATTTCTCACTCAGACTAATTTTACCTGTGATTTAATAGTTAATTGTTAATAATATTGTTAGATGCATCTCAATAAAAATTTACTTATTGATGTAAAAACAGGTATTGATTACGTTGTATTATAACTATTTTTCTTTGAACATATTTCTCTGGTGTTGTACTTTATATTTTTTTTTCATCTTCAAAATAAATTCTCAAGCTAATAATTTACTTTTCAATTATGATTCGCTGAAGTAGAGTTTTGTATTTGATTGTATGGTTTAGGAGTTGACCTTTTATTCTTGGTTATATCAATCTTGGGAATGGTATTCCAAGACATCTTCAAACCCACGTCCAGTTGATTTTGGCCATTGTTGAAAATGTTTGGATTATATTCCAGGAGTTTTGTATCTTATATTTGGTTTGAACAAAATTTTTCCAAGAATATTAAGAAGTATTATTTCAAAATTGTCCTCCTGATAACCAAACTAACGGATCTGGCCAGTCAAAAATAAAAAATAAAACAATAGATCTACAAAGCTGATAACCATATCTTGGCGGCCTGAATGGGCTGTCAAAGAAAAAGGTCGTGCGTGGCAATTGGGGTTGCAATAGAGAATGGGTCACAACGTGAATAGGTTGAGGGAGGGGATGGGTCACCAGAAGCTTCGACCAATCGTCCACTGCATCATTGGCATGCGACTGGTTGGGGAAGGGGAAAAGGTCTCCGGCAAGATCTTGCAAGGCGCACATTAGTCAGCAAATCACTCCACAAATTGCACGAACCATACAGCAAATCGCTAGTGAGATGTTGCAAGGCACGAGATGGTGCCGAAGGATGGGGAAGGGGAAGAGATGCAAGTGGCAGCGGCTGGGTTGGGAAATGGGAAGGGTCACCGGCGGCGATGAAGATGGTGGTCATTGTATAAGAAGATAGCAAAGGAAGGACATTGAAATTGGGTAATAGAGTCTTTTTCATAAATCTAGAAATGTTCCCATTGATAAGTTTGACTCAACCCACCTCTCCCGTCGGAATGATTTGGTGGGCTTATTGATTAAAAAATATGCCTGATAATAAGTTTGAGGTAAGAATATTTTTTCAAGTTTTATGCTATTATAGGCGAATACAAAAATAGGCGAACGCTATTATACACTTTATTAGATCATGATGCATCATGTACTTTTGAAAATACCTGTAATTAGAGGTAGTTTGTTTGTCCAAGCCGTTTTGTGTTATTTTAAAAGTAGCCTAACAAGTATTGTTTTATGCAAATTACTCCCTTTACAATATCCACGTCAATGGCTTTACGTTAACAGCATTGGAATCTCGCTAAAGAATCTCCTTGACCTCCCGCCGGCCACCCCTCCTTCAACCGGCTCAATCCCAGACACTCCCTCAGTCGCGACACCAACAATGACTCATCCAACAACCTTCCCCGCTTGCTTGTCAGAAAATCCACCAGATCTTGACGCCTTCACTAGAGACTTTGAGTTCCACCTCGAAGATCCTGTCACCATGCTCCCCGCCAACAAGCTATTCTCCAACAACAAGCTCGTCTTGCTCCATCTCCAACTCTCTAAAGCCA
The DNA here is from genome assembly GCA_029884595.1 of Ormosia semicastrata. Taxonomy (NCBI): domain Eukaryota; kingdom Viridiplantae; phylum Streptophyta; class Magnoliopsida; order Fabales; family Fabaceae; genus Ormosia; species Ormosia semicastrata. Next base: position 44,897,516 of record JAQQTO010000053.1, on the reverse strand, counting down.
TCCACTTCATAGGGCTGAAGAAGCAGCAACTCTGCCACCAGAGCACGAACCCAAAGGTTGAGCCATAGAAAATGACGTCATATCCTTTGACCAAATCCCTGAAAGCACTTCCCTGAGCCTCCCATTGTTGAAGGACTCAGACTTGGAATCTGTTTTGATCTCTCGTCTTCCTCCTCCGCTCACGACCATGAAGATCTACCCAGATGCTCCCTTGATTCGGACAAACCAATTGTGAACTCGAACCCGAATTCGATTTTGCTCCATTAGAACCTGCACGTTTTTGCAATTAGTTACACTAATTTCACATATTTTACTCAGGCCCAATCAATTTATCATGTAACCTGTTTTACAAGTTAAAGGTCATCAAATCTAATCATTGATATATTTTAATCATAGATCAACGACTCTACATTAAAATGCATCCATGCATCCTTGTACATATTAGATGGCACCTACAAAAATAACCCCCTAACCAAACTCCCCCATGTATTGAGGATTACATCTATGACCTTCGGCCATATTCTTACCTATTTTGGATAAATAAGTAATTTTATATTTAACAACCATGTGGAGTCACATATTCCTTTTAGCTATTTGGGATTATATTATGGTATTGTATTGTGTCATGTTATAGGATTAAGACTTTAAGTAAGAAGAAAGGAAAAAGAAAATACTTGCTCGTATCATTTTAAATTCTCAATTAAAATCAACTAAAACAATTAGTTTTTGAATAATTACATGGCTTTGATTTCTTCTATGTGGGGATAGTGGACAATTACGTAAATAATTTCATTTATATAGTTTCTTTATTTTATTTTATTTTAAGAGGATAAATTAAATATTTAAGATTATTAATAATATGTAAAATTAATTTAAAGTAACTCGTCTTTTATGACCAATGTATTATGAGTGCATTGAGATTAAGTTAAATTCTTGTTCTTTTGTGTATAATAGATTTCTGAACCTTAACTTATTTACAGATGACTTTTCTTTGTTTTATTTACCATTTTCTTTCTCTATCAAATAAAAGATTGATTATGTTTTAGTCTCTCCCACTATTCTATTTCATTGCTGCCCCCCTCTCGTCGTGACACAGTGGCGTAGTCACGTTGAGACAAGGGGAGCTCTATCTGAAATTTTTTTTAAAAAAATATTAAGTACTATAAAAATTAAAATAAAATAAATATTTTTGAAGAGAAAATATTATCTCTTTTGCTCTGTCTTTTCTCAATTGATTAGGGTCTTTTTTTTTATATCATAACTATTTTGTATTCATTAGTTTTTTTCACGCTTATTTTAAAATTTTTCAAGCATTGAACTTTTATTTTTACTATAAAAAAGTGATGAGACATTTTGATTTGTTGTATAGTCATTGTTCTTTTTATTTTTATTTATTATTTTTTTCACTTTAGATTATATAGCATGTTTCTTTTTATTTTTTTTAGTTCTCTATTTTTTCTTCTATGATCTCCTTTGTGGAATCTATTTATTATCTATCTATCTATCTATTATATTTATATATATATTCTAAAATTTCTTCCACTATAATTGCTATGTGGCATTCTTTAAAAATTTTGATTTTTTAATTTTTTAATTATGACACAATTTATTTAGTTTGTTGACTTTTCATTTATCCCAATTATATCTTTCTTAACTTTTCATCTTCTCTGACCTTTCAAAATTTTCATTTTTTCTTGAATTTTCCATTTTTTCACTTTTTTCATTTTTTATTGTTTTAGAAAATAGCAATCAAAGTGTAATTTTTAATAAATTATAAAAATACATAGTTTATTTCATAAATTAATCTTAAATAGAGAAAAGTAAAAATATATATTAGTAAAATGTCCTTTAAACTATTCTTTTACATATTTATAAATTGTATTGCCTTTTAATCTTAATCTTACAAGATTTAATGATAAGAGTATTTGAATAATAATATTATTTTATTTAACTTTTATATATTTCATTGACAATATATTTTTATTTTATTTGTACTTATAATATTAGCATAAGATGTGTTTACAATTTTTTATAAAATTTTATAAATATATATAAGATAAAATAGTAAACAAAGAGCTTGCTTAGTACGTATAATTTTTATTAAGAGAAAAGATATCAAAATATAATTAAGATTGAGTTAGAAAATTATGTTATAAAATAAAAAATAAAAAATAAAGAATAACGATTATAAATATTTTTCATTTCCTAAAAAATTTACTTAACATGTCAAAATAAATATAATAATTTTTTTCATTTAAATTACGTATATAAATTTAAAAAGTACATCTAAATATTGTTACAAATAAATAAAAAATCAAGTCATATGATTATTAAATTTTAAACATGAGAATCTCTATTGTACTTTATAAAATTCTAGGTATGTTTGGATTGAATCTTTTGGCTTTAAAAGAAAAAAAAAACCTTAAACCGAACGTTCTCTTTAAAATATTTTAACTATAGGTTTTACTTAAAGTGAACTAAGCTAATTCAACCAACTAAATATTTATTATTAAATAAAAAACTTATAATCATATATATTTAATTAAAAAAAACCTGTACAAGGCATACGTAGTCTAACTAGCTGATGTTACAAATTTCTTATTGTTCTCCTTATACACCTTTAGTACTTTTAATACTTGCTTTCATGGTTTGAATTTATTAATATTTAAAATTTAAACTTGTGTAATGTAATTTTATTGAATAATTTAAGTGCTATAATTATAATTATTTAAATAAATTGATGAAGTAATATAATGCTAATTATAATATTTTTAATAGGGTATGTCGGTATGAAAAAATTCATTAAAAAAATTAAATTCTTATAATGAATACCAAAATTTCTCTTAAATAAAGTAACAAATAATTCAGACAAACTTAAAAAAAAAATAGGCAAATTTTAGTTTACATCATAAAATTTCATCTAGCATTCAAATGAGAGAGATAACAATAAAAATAAATATTAATGTTCTCCCAAACCTCCGAAACTTGACTCTGCCACATGTGACACTTGGATTTAATTATTGTTATTATTATTATTATTATTATTATTATTATTATTATTATTATTATAGACCTTTTCGATCAAATGCTGATTGCTTTTGTAATTGGGTGATTCTATTCTATTGCTAAGGTTTTTTTTTTTCTAAATGTAAAATTTTTAAAGCCACACATTTATTAGTATTGGTATCCATTTATGAATCTCAAAATGTCAAAGCCACACATCTACGAATCCAAACTACACACAAGTGTAGAACGCTCTGATCCGTTCTAATATCTATTAAGCATCATCTTTGCTTTGGTCATACTCTTGCTTTGTTAGGGTTGTCTCTGAATTTCAAATTTGGAAAAACAAAAAGAAAGGGCTTACTTTTATCATTAGCTGGGAAAAGACCCATATGTTAATGATGTGTAAATTATTGATTAGCATACAACGATTAAGTATCGAATTAGTAATATGCTCCCAGTTTATTAGTAAAGATTCCTACACTACAAGAAATCAGGAAATTAGAGAGGAAAATTTCTCTCGCTAATCCCTCGCTAATTTTATTAACAAGGGATTAACGAGGGATTAACGAGGGATAATTTAGTCATTTTTTTTCATCGCAAATTAGCGAGGAAAAGCATTTCCTCTCTAATCCGTCTCAAGAAAATTCATTTGCCTTACTAATCCCTCTCTAATCCCTCGCTAATATGCCTCATTATTCCCTCGCTATTTTGCGATGGAAACTCCCTCGCTATTCCGTCGCTATAAATTTCCTCGCTATTGCCTCGCTATTCCGTCGCTAAGAATTCCCTCGCTAATACCTCGCTAATCCGTCTGTAACTTGATATACCAATTTTGTCAATTTCCCTCGTTAAAAATTTCCTCGCTATTCCTTCGTTATATTTCCCTCGTTATTGCCTCGCTAATCCCTCGCTAAAAGATACCTCGCTATTTCCTCGGTAATCACTCGCTAATTAACATGTCATATTCTGTCGCTAATCCCTCGCTAATCCGTCGGTAAATAGGTAGGTTTTTTTTTATAACCTATATATATTATTACTTCCCCAAAACCTGCATATCAAACCACAGCAAATAGAAATCCAACAACAAACAATCCAATAATTATAAACTGCTTCAACAAAAAACTTGTACAAATAATCCAATAATATAGTTTAAAGTTATTATACAAATAATCAATCAATATAGTTGAAAGTTATACAAAGTAGACAATAAGAATAAAAAATGGCAATCAGTCTAAGTTGTCTGCGTCTTCGTCTTCGTCTTTGTCTTCCTCTCGACCCTCCCTACCTAGACCTTGCGATGGTGGTTGTGGAGCAACATTTGTTGATCCGAACGTAGATAGGAACGATTGGAAGGGCGCCAACATAGGGACAAGTTGACTCTGGATAAACGAAGTCATCGCTGCTGCCACTACTGTATTTACAGCTTCAGATATGTCCTGTGTCAACGGTGTAGAGCGGGAAGGACCCGCAACCGAGGAGGATGAAGCTTGCATGGTGTTATTACCAATATGCAAGCTGCTACCTATGCCATGCACACGTCCCTTCTTGTTGAGACCCGCCGCATCTAACCAGACCTCTGGGTCAACCATAGGGTGAGAGGAAGAGTTTTCTCCATATTTTTCTGTCATTGTAATGTCATATGACTCCTAAAAATAAAAAAAAAAGAAAAATATTAACAAAAAAATAAATAACCTAAAATATATATGACTTTTGAATAGGAACAAGACACCTACTATAAAATTCCTCGAGCGCTCAAAAACATAGTTTTTGATTTTCTTTTTATGAACTTTTGCATACAGATCTCTGTAAGAAATCGGATGCTTTAATTCTGTCTCCTATAATCCCATATGAAAGAATATTATATAATAAACACATATCAAAAGTAAGGCACTCCCTTTAAAATATTATATCATACTCAAGATAAGCAAATAACTCAAGTAATTACAACATATTAATACACAGATGCTTATCATTAAAACTTTAAATGATGAAGTTATATTACCATCTTGTTCTTGTGTTGACCAAAGCTTATCGACCCACCTATATGCTTCAAGGCATCAGGCATGGCTGCCCTGTTCCTTCGGGCAGTTGCAGACCTCATCATCCATTTATCTATCAGCCAAATGTCAACCAGGCCATCCCACACTTCCGTCCTCATTCCTCTGGGCCCATAGCCCTTAACATCAGCCAAGTTGTTTGAATTTGCCCTCTCAAAGGCCTTATCTCGTGCTTTGTTCAAATGGTCTGAATAACGGTCCAAGATAGTCCGTTCCCAAACAGTTCTCGCCATGCTGCGATCAGCATCAGATGTGAACCGATGCTTAGCCTACACAAATGATATGTATGTATATTTATTTTTCAATAAATGTATAATATATAATTCTATAAACACAATTACTTACCATGAAGTCATTAAATATAATTTCCTTCATCTTAGCTGGATAATCTCGTCACGTACTAGCCGGAACAGGCATCCATGTCATGACATTGAACATAATGTCACGTGTCACCTTCGACGAGAGAAACCTCCTCCTGTAAGTACAAGAAGATAATGTTAGTAATTTAAAAGTAAATACATGTAATAAAAGGTGATATATCACTATTACTTACGGTTCAGGGACAGACGCCACATATATAAGTTCCCTACTATCTGTTTCTACATTGGATTCTCCACATAAAGGCACCACATTCGAGTCGCTAGTGGATGGGTCAGCAGGGGGTGGCATAGAAATTGTTGGGTCAGTAAGGGGTGGGACAGAAGCTGATACGCCTCCAATGGTCAATGGACTAGACCCTGGTAGGCCTGCACTTGTCAATGGGCCAGTAGCTGAAATTGCACCTAACATAATTATACATAAACAAAAAAATACATATATATTACATTTATATAAACCACGAGGTAACAATAATTAAAATGATTATCCTACAGTATACCCGGAGAGGGCTTGTAGTGGTGGAGAATCATGGGCAGATGAAACATTACGGCCTCTCCCACGACCGCGACCAGCACCTCTACCTCGAATGGTCATGATGAATATCTGCATAAGGAAACATAATGAAACATGACGAGTTAAGAAACTATATGTCAATAAAAATCTCAAAATATAATAATGATATTTCAGTGTAAATACCATTAACAAAATTTATTGAACAAGCTTCAATTTTAACTACTTAAGTCTGAAGCAAAAGATTCCTCATCTTTATTTGAGAATTTATTAATTTCATTATTTTCGTTGTCATCAATGAACTCATCATCAACCACATCATCCATTGGATAATGTATATCACGTATGTTCACTTCTTCCATTTGGGCATGTGCATCAAACAAGGAGACAACTTCATCATCTATGACAGGATTGTGTGTTCCAAGGGATCCATCATCTTGGTAATAATCAGTGGCAGTTAGGTCATTCAATTCATCACCTTCGTCATTCAATGTCTCAGCCACGAAGAGTTTTGCTCTGACCTTGCAAGTTGCCCACCATTCACCATTAGCTCTGTTCCCGTTTTGTGGGTATCTTGTATAGTACACTTTTTGTGCTTTTTCGGCTAAGACGAATGGCTCATTTGAGTGAAGTTTTGATTTATGCTTGATGTCAACCAATCCATATCTCTCACCAACATTGACTCCATTTATCGGGTCAAACCAATGACATTGTAAAAGAAATACTCTATTCTGATTTCCTACATTTGACAATTCCAATATATCTTCAACGATGTCATAATAGTCGAAGTCATTCTCACCATATATACTACCTTTAACATATAGGCCACTATTCATGATAGCTTTATTTTGTCCATACACCTTAGTATGAAATCTGTACCCATTAACTATGAAGCCATAGTAAGAAGTCACGGACTTGAATGAACCATAACTTATCTCTCGTATCATTTGATCCTCGACTTGGCCTATATTAACCTGTATCATTACATAGATGGTAGATAGTTGTAACATCTAGCATAATGAACATTGAATTTAATATGATAGATCACTATTATGGATAAAAAGACTCACTAGATGTTTTAGCCACTTACTGAAGTCCTTATCTCGAGCTTCCAATATTTGATCATCGGTGATATTGGAATCTGTTTCCTTTACGAATCCTCGAATTGTCTAATCAATACAATAATTAATATTTAGCATAAATTTAGCACATTAATAACAAATTCATTAGATAGAGAGTAAACCTACCGGAGATAAGGTTCTACTTCTCCATAATTTACAAGCACATATGTCTCAGCAATCTGAAGTTCCACATCCGTCAAGAATTTATTTTGACCTCTCCCGATAGGATGACATGGATGTTTAAAAATAGACAATCATTCATTAATTGTTTCTTCCACACCGTCGTCATTCCAAGGAACTTGAGTGTGCCCGGTCTGTAGGTGGGGATCAAAATACATGGAAGCAAAATTGGAAATTTCTTTTAAAATATACGCTTCACAAATAGATCCTTTAACTTTCGCCTTATTTTAAACCTTTCTTTTCAAGTACAGCATACACCTCTCAAAGGGGTACATCCACTTGTAATGCACTGGTCCTCCAACCTTAGCTTCATAAAGGAGATGCACGACTAGATATTCCATCACGTCAAAGAATGCTGGAGGAAAAATCTTCTAACTTATAAATTGTTTCAATGATAGAAAGCTCTGCATTCTCCATGGTGGAAGCACGAATTTCAGTTGCACAAACTTCTTTAAAGAACAAGCTTAATTCTGTTAATGGTCCCCATATATGTTTTAGCAAGATATCACGAAATATCAGAGGAATTAACCTTTGCATAAAAACATGACAATCGTGACTTTTCATTCCATATATCTTCCCGCCGTCTACATTGATGCAACGTGCGATATTCGACGCATATCCATCAGAAAATTTTAACTGTTTTATCCACTCACACACCATCCTTCTTTGATTGGCATCCAAGACATACGTCGCCTTTAGTTTTTTACACTTGCCATTCCCAACTATTAGCTCCAAGGTAGGACGTTTGCATATTATCTTCAAATCTTCTCTTGCATTTGCATTATCTTTTGTCTTGCCCTTTATGTCCATGACAGTGTTGAAGATATTATCAAACACGTTCTTCTCGACATGCATAACATCTAAATTATGTCGTATTAGATTAGTGGACCAATAAAGTAATTCCCAGAATATGCTTTTCTTCACCCAATTGTGGTGTATACCAAAGCCATCTTATTTTTGTTTACCTGAATTCAAGTCGAAAATGATTTTCTTAAGTTGAATCACTCTATTCAAGACATCTGTCCCACTCAGCCGTTGCGGTGAATTAGATTTTTTCACTGTTGATCTCTTAAAAGAGTTTCGATCACGGCAAAATGGATGATCAAAAGGCAAAAATTGACGATGACAATCAAACCAACAACATTTCCTACCGTGCTTCAACACAAATAACTTACTGTGATTGATACAAAGCGGACAAGAAAGTTTTTCATGAGTGCTCCACCCAGATAGCATTCCATAGGCTGGAAAGTCACTTATTGTCCACAACAAAGCCGTTTTCATATCGAAATTTTGCTTCTTTCAAGCATCATTAGTTTGCACCCCATTATCCCATAATATCTTCAGATCGTCAATTAGGGGCCTAAGATAGACATCTAAACTTTTACCAAGTGACTTTGGTCCAGGAATCACAAGAGTGAAGAATATGTATTCCCTTGTCATACACATACTTGGAGGTAGATTGTACTGTGTAACAAAAACAGGCTAACATGAATATAGTGTGGCTGAACTGCTGAATGGATTAAAATCATTTGTACACAGGCCAAGCCTAACATTTCGAGTGTCTAGCGCAAATGTAGAATGGGTAGCATCAAATCGTTTCCAAGCCTCAGCATCAGCTGGATGCCTAATCACTGATTCATCTTGACGCACTCCATCTGCATGCCAAGTCATATACTGTACAGTGTTTTTGGACATAAACAGACGTTGGAGTCTTGGCATAATGGGAAAATATCACAACACTGAATGCGGCACATCCTTCTCATTCGATGAACATCTTGCTTTCGGTTTGAATCGTGGGTGTCCACATACTAAGCAAACTGAGTAGAGTCTCTTGTTATTATATTATTTGTAATACAAAATGCACTGATTAAGACACACATCTATCTTCTCATATCCTAATCTCAACTCACGAACCATTCTTTTCGATTTGTAGAAGTTTTTGGGTAACCTTTCAGGCTCTGGAAGTATGCTCTTAATTATGACAATCATTCTATCATAACAACTCTCACTCATGTTAAACTCTAACTTCAAGTTCAAAAGTTGAGTTACAACTGACAATTTCGTGTGCTTATAACAACCATCTCATAAAGGTTCGTCAGTGTCTCTTAGCAAGTCATAAAACTTCGTAGCTGACAGATTTGAATTCTCTTCTAAATCTTGAGCTCTGGATTTAATCTATTACCTGCGGCATCCATAACCATATCCACGTATGGATTCCTAGGCTCAACTTCATCATCATGGACAATGGATGTTGAGCCGCTATCCCCCCATCTGTCCTCACCATGAATGGTCCAATTTACATAACCATCCACAAATTCGTACTTATACAGATGTTGTTCTACCCCAAATACCCCCCTCCAAGCACGATTCTTACATCTAGCACATGGACAAAGGATGAGATTTAATGCATCAGTAACTGTCAGGTCTCCTTGAGCAACCCTAATGAAATCATCAACTCCATCCTTGAATTCTTCACTTATGTAGCCGGTAGGATCATTTCTTCGTAACATCCAACTTCGATCGAGTCTCATGATTGCTGAAATTGGTTTAGCACATTAATACAAATCCTTATATCAACTGGTCCTTCTTAACATGGTATGGCCCTATCCCATTCGATAAGAAACCTTTTCAACACTAAGTTAATAGTTATTCCTTAAATCTCATATTTTATACTTGATAAAATTTCGGCAGTATTTCCCATTGGTCTCCAAGTGCATGACTATAACGCAATGAGATCTACCGCGTTTAAGTATACACCCAGAGAACAAAAGGAAATGTAGCAGACCGAAATTTCAACAAGTATAAGATATGAGATTTAAATAATAACTATTAATCAAGTGAAGGAAAAATTTCTTACCAAATTGTCCCACTTGGACAATTCAAGATTCAATACAATGAGCAGTACGAACAATAAGTATGTGTGCTCATTAATATTGAATCTCAAATAGGAAACTAAAGTTTTGCTCAAATCTTCACTCGAATAAGAAAATAAAACTTTAAGCATATGTTAAAGCACAATCAAAAGTTAAATCAAACCAATATTCTTAACACATAATTCGTTAGAAATTCATAACTTTTATTTTCAACATCTAAGATTTGATGTCATATTTAGATAGTCCTAAATGTACCTTATAGGAGAGAAAAACATAAATAAAATCTAAGTTTTCACTGGCCACAATGATTGCTGCTATGCGGCCTGACATAGACAACATTGATGAATATGTTAGGAACACTACTGCTACAGCTTTCAGTGTTGTTGCCTTTGCTCTTGGTATACCTTCACTCTTACCCTTCTTGAAGGTTGTTTATAAGAGTAAGAAATCATGGTAAGCTCAGCACATTGGAATTAAGATTGTGCAACAGATTGAGAAGGTGACGCAGTGTGTAAGGAATTGGAAGCCCTATATGCCAGTTGCTACACTAAGGAAGTCATGATCATTCTAATTCGTGAATTTCAGTCGCCTGATGAAGAAATGAACCAAGTTGTTCTGAATGTGGTAAAGCAGTGTGTAACACCCTCAGTATCATGTTAGGCTTGTAAGCGGGTTACAAATGTATTCTAATACTTACTTCAGTATCATGTTAGTACCCAGATATTTGTGAGACATTCTCATTATGTCATGCAAGTGACATTTAATCCTAAAGACACAAACACCTTCACAGTGCATCTCTTGATAGCAACATAAAGGTATACATGTGTTTTTATAATTAACTTATGAAGCAGTGCAATGAATAAAGATGAAACTAACCTTGACTCAAGAAGACTCCAGATGAATCAAGACTCAGGAACAAATGTTGCACTTGCAACAAAAATGCCTTTACCAAGCTTAGATAGCAAAAAGAACAAGAAAGGTAACAAGAACCTACACCTATAGCATACAATCAAATAACATTTTACATATCTACCTCTTTCAAATCAGGTTCAAAGTTATGATCTAAATAAGAGCATTTCAGCAAGGAACTTAAATCTAAACATAAATAAGAGAACAAAAATTATAGCATTAAGCCTCATTGCCTGCACAGTAAATCTGTCTGAGTGGCTCAAGGAACTACGAACATATTAAGGTTATCTATGAGATTTACTAGGTGTACTAGATGCACATCTTGATTAATTCATGTATAAGAGTTTACTAAAAATAATGCTTATATATATATATATATATATATTTTTATGCAGTTTAACACTTCTTTTATGTATGTTATTAAGTAAAACAAATTAGGCAGCTTGAAATTCATGACATAAAGTGAATCCCACATAAGTCATATACTTATATTACATAACTCCAATGGCAACACCTATCATAGATAACATCTATGTAAAAAAGAAAAGAAAATTCATTGCATGTATTTGTGTGCTCTCATTATTATTTAATATTATTTTTAAATTTTTTTCTATAAGGTTGAGCACATGTTCTTGACGGTTGAAAGATAATGTTAAATATTATATTTTTATACGAATAAAAATATATTTTTATCCATTAAATTTTAAACAAAAAGTTATGTTAATATTCTTTTTATAAATTTGCATATAATTCAAGCTTTATAAACATATTATTAAAAATACGTGAATAATTCTTCTTTATATGTATATACACATTCATACACACAAAAACACGTGCTCATGCGAGCACACGCACGCACGAGGGCGTACACCCAAGGGAGGATTCTAATATCCTCATAAATAAGTGGGGAGCAAGGATACTCCCACTTTTTGACATGTTTTTACCAATTTTTATGATATTTGAAAATAGCCCTCGATTTTTTTATTTTTCATTTTCGTCCTCTCCTCCATTCACAACTCTGGCTTTTATCTCATCCACTGGAAAAATCAAACCCCCTGTTATTGATTCAAGGCAATCTCCCAATAACTCAAAAATCACTTTAGGGTTAACATAATTTATTCCAAACAATTTTCTCTTAACTATTCGAAGAAATTCAACAATACAACTTGAATAAATGCATGATATATTTGTAAAGATGCAAAAGCTGTAAGATCAACAAAAGTTTTGCAGATCAACAAAAGTAGACATTACCAAACCCAATGGGCTTTAGGAAAAAAAAAGAAAAATAGTATGATTTTGGCTTCCATATCCTACAATTTATTAGGCACTTACAAGGCTTAAGCCCCTTAACTCAGGTTAACTACTGTATCAGCTACAATCAAACTTTCATAATGTCTACTTAATAAAACAAACAACTGAAAGTGTATGTATTAAGCGGTGAGCACCATAAAACAACTTCGGGAAGACTGAACAATCAAACTTTCATAATGTCTACTTAATAAAACAAACAACTGAAAGTGTATGTATTAAGCAAAAAGGCTTTAGATTATTAAAAAAGGCATTGACTTAATAAACTAAAAATGCTATAATTAAAACATTCTCATTAACTTAGCAAGACTTATAAGGTGTTTCAATCTTGGATTGTTACTCCATTACTTAGTTCCTGTTACTGCGTGAGTTAAAAGCTTTATAGAAGATACTATAAATTAGCATCTTTATAGAAGGAAGCTCTTCAGAATTAACGAATTTACTAAATCTACTTGTAAGCCTCAGATTCTATGTATAATTGTATATTACTAACTCCGCTACCTATGTTATAGTGCACCTTACATGACTTCATTAGGCATAAGGGTCTGTTGGGTTTCTGTGTTTTCTGTTTTCATTCTCATAAAAAAATAGAAAATGAGCTCAAATTTTCAAAAATTTTGGAAACAAAGAAGTCATGTTTTCAACATTTTCAGAAACACAGTAGCAGTTTAGCAATTTTCAACACATCTTTTCTTTTTTGTTTAAATATCATTTATTCTTTTTCTCCACCTTGTATTTGAACCTCCTCCTTCCATTGGTGGTGTTTCACCAGTCACCACCGACAAATCCAACAGCCACCACCCATCATCGGCAGTGCAAGCGGCTATAGCGACCCCCTCAAGGAGCGTTACAGCATGACCACAGTGGGCCTCAGTGAGCCCCTATTCAACTGTTTCTAGATCTGTGGCGTGTGCTTCAAGCGGTGCTCGATGAACTAAATCAAATGCAGGGTAGTCGAAGCTTATGGGAAATTTCTCTTTTGTAGGAGCCCAGATGAACTTCTCCTTACAAATTCTTTTTGTCTCTTTCATTTAAGATTATTATATCAACAATTTCTCTGTGTATACAAAACAATTTCCATATTTTTCGTATACGAAACATTCAAGCAGATTTTTATAAATAATGGAATCCAAGCAGCAAAGAAGAAATAGAAATATTTTTTCAACTAAAAATTAAAGGAAATAAAGTTAAAAAACCACTGAGAGTGAGGAATTTCATCTCTAACCTGTATAACGAAGATAACTTTTGAGTTCCTTTAACCACAGTAGCCCTTGAAATCAGAAGTAAGGGAGCGAGGAATGAAGCACGCGAGCATTCCACTTTCCAGATCTGGTGGCTTGCGGATTTGTGTGGTGGTAGATGCGGTGTTGCAGATCTGCGTGGCTGGGGAGGCAGTGGTGGGGTCTTTGGGTGGAGGACGGTGGTTCTAGGAGAATGAGAGACGAGAATAAGAATGGAGGGAGAACGGTGGTTCAACGATTGGGGGATTGGGGTTTCAGACAAAGCTCGGTGGTGAGAGTGGAGAGAATATAAATATTTGGGGTTTGTGACGAGAATATGTGATTGGGGTTTAGAATGCAGAAGGACAAATATTTGGAAGAAACGCCAATTTTAGCGAGGGACATTATTCTTTTCGCAATTCCCTCGCTAATTTGAGATAGTTTTAACTATGCTGTTAGCGAGGGAATATAACCCTCGCAATTCCCTCGCTAATATTAGCGAGGGAAATTATCCCTCTCAATTCCCTCACTAATTTTACCAAGTTTTAATTATACTTTTAGAGAGGGAAGCTAGACCTCGCAATTCCCTCGCTAATTTCAGCAAGGGCAGTTATCCATCGCAATTCCCTCGCTAATTTCAGCGAAGAAATATATATCTCGCAATTCTCCCGCTATTTACTCGCTATTTTTTTCTCAATTTTATTTTTTTAAGTTAGCGAGGGATAAAATTTCCCTCGCTAATCCCTCTCTATTCCCTCCCTAATCAGCGAGGGATTAGCGAGAGAAATTTTTCCTCGCAAAATTCCATCGTTAAATTGTGAATTTCTTGTAGTGCTAGTTCAATAACTTATTGATATTATTAAACATTTTTTTATCAAAGATAAATAACTCATTCATGGAATGAAAGGGTAAGCTGGGTCCCAAGTACAAAATTTGAAATATAGGCCCAAAAGAGATCTTCAAACAGGTCTAAAAGAGTGACCGGTTGAAAGGTAAAACAATGGTAGTGTGGTTTAGGTGGAACCCATGCAAATTCTTTTACCTTCTCCATCGTCATTAAGATATTGGCTAGGCTTCTTCACCAACCATTTCTCAAAGGTAGCCTTCTGGATAGGGACATTGACGAGAATGCTCACAGTTTGGGGTATAGAAGTCTTGTCCTTAGGAATGTTATCAGTATCTAGGTAGATAGTGCTCCTGACTTAGTTCTTAAAGGGGTTTGGAATGGTGTTCACCCTATGACTTGAGTTCATGACAAAGGTCCAAAATGACAGTGGCATTTCAAAGAACAATTATGATGAGGAACAGCCACAACATCTCCAAATGTTGGGACACCTCATCTTCTACCTCCTTAGCACTAGCAATGGTCTACGAACTTTGGTTGCTAGACGAGGCCATAAAGGGTGGGTGAGGTGGATGCAATGGACCTCGCTGAACTGCAAGAGTGGGTACATAAAGAGCAAAATGGTTGTTGCAAGATGGAAGGGGTGGGACCGCAAAGCAGTGTCGATGGTCGCGGGGTATGGTTGCTTGTGATGTACTGGACCAAGCTAGGTCATTGGTGGGAGTGGTGCTAAGTAGAGCACATTGACCAACCAGAGCATGAAGATGTAGCAGAGTGATACCGTCAAACAAAATGCATCGACCAACCAGATTGTAATCAAGTGGTGGGGCGGTCATCAGAGGAGGAGCATCGTGTGCATTAAAGATAGGTTTGGTGATGCACCCACCAAGATTTGCATGCTAGAGACGCCATGCACAGGTTTGTTGATAGACGAGTGAGATCAATAAATACAAGCCTTGCCACAAACGGAGCAAGACTTGCCTGAGGGGACGAAGAGATGGATGGAAGCAGAATGCCTCCCTTAGGAAATGCATGCCACACCCATTGCGAGTGGCATGCCCAAGGGAGCCACAAGTGAGAAGGAAGGTTGAACATAGTCTTAGGAAGCAGCATGAATCGGAGGCAAGACATGTGAGACCCTTATACACTGAGTCAAAGATTGAGAGAAAACCCTAACAGAGAGAGAAAAGAAACCCTATCAGAGAGGAAGGATTTTTGTCTTGTAAGTGTTTGTTTTTAATTGATATTAGTATTTATTGATTATTAATTAATAATTTACAAATCATTAACAAATATATGAAAGATATACAATTGCATGTATAAAAATAACATAATCTTCTATTAGGAGTGTTGTTATTAGCACTTTAAATTATCTATCTGCATTCATCATTAGTGATTCATAATTTTTAAAGAGAAAAACTAAGATTTTAATTGATTAATAAATAATGAGAAAAAATGTACATATTAAAGTGGAGGAAGCTAAGATTTTAAATAATAAATAATGTAAATAAATAATTGCAAATGCCAATAATCTCAGTCATCGATCAGACATATTTGATTTGACTTCTTGTGACAATTCGACACTTGGGCTGAGATAGACTGTACTTATTGGATTTATGCAATTCTCTAAAAATAGTTTAACTGTTCAGAGTACTCTTTCTGCTTAATTTGATTTACATGATAAAAGAGCAGACATAAAATAGTAACATAAGTTAATTTCAAGTGAAGCAAGACCAATATAGTGGCTTTATTATAATTTATGAATGAAGTACTTTGCTATGTATGTGAAATTAACTCAAAAGTAATTTGACCCTATTAACCCTTTATTTATCATCTTTTGGTTATTTCTGATGTGTTTCAGTAAGCGGTTGTTATAAAACAACTCATGGCAAGTAATGCTGCCGTCTTCCCACGTTCTTTGAGGGGTTTTGCCTCTGTTCACTCTTACTGCGGGCAGTGTGATGCTTAGTGCGCATCAAACAGCAATTCACGTGTATTCTCCTGTCCACGTGGATTTTGGCGACTTGGCACCCTATTGGTAAGTACAACAAGTTCAACTTACATTTCTTTCTGTCTGTCTCTCTATTACTCCCTTTCTTCCCATTTAATTTCAGCTTTCAAAGATTTCTTTTTTTCACTTAGGTTGTGTTTAGAATGAATTAAAATAAGAAATAATTTAATTTAATTTGATTTAAATTGAATTGATTTGATTTAAAAATTAAATTTTATGTTTAAAATTTTAAAAAAAAATAAAAATTGAATTAATTTAAAAATTAAATTTTATGTTTGAAATTCATTAAAATAAGAATTGATTTAATTTAATTTTATTATTTTATATTTTAACCCTCATGAGAGGTAGTTAGAGATAGTTACTAAGGATAAATTAGTTTATTCATTTTAAATCAAATCAAATCTTATTAAATCCTATTAAATTCAAATTTGATAAAATTTCTAAAGCAAAAAAATTAAAATTTATGAAATTTTAAAAATCAAATCATTTCTTATTTTTTAATATTCTAAATATAAGATTTAATTAAATTTAATTTATAAATCAAATTATTCCTTATTTTTTAACATTCTAAAATAGACTCTTAGGTGACACTGACTTTGCTACAGGTGCTTTGTATTTGCAAATTTTACGGTATTTGCTTACAGCGCTTTGCTCGTCTGTCTTCCAGCTAAAAGCAAACCAATATTTCTTTTGTATTTTTATATTTCTTTTAATAATATTATATGAACTCTTTTCTTCATGATGCTTTTATCCCTAAGGAGGTTTTTGCATCATAAGGTTTTAGAGAGCCCTTTTTGTTAAGCTTCAGTTTGTTTTTAAAAAAAAGTTAGTGAGATCAATAAATACAAGCCTTGGCAATTCATTGTTGCTTTAGATGCGTACTACTCTATATACATTATTCACTGTCATAACCTAATAAAATCAAGGACGTACTTAGGGGTGTACAAATACCCAATCCGACCCGACGATCCGAACAACCCGACCAGACTTAATTGGTTCAGGTTAGTTCGGGTAATCGGGTCCGTTCGAGTAAAAACCGATCAACTCGTCCATTAATTGGTTCGGGTGATGGGTTCAAAGAACCGACCCGATGACCCGATTAAAACGACGTCGTTTTGCCTAATTCAACCACTTAAGGTGCACAACCCGACCAACTCGATTACCCAACTCGCGAACCCGATTACCCAACCCGTGAACCCGATTATCCAACCCGCGAACCCAACCAACCCGATTACCTAACCCGAACCAACCCGATTCTAATCGGGTTGGTTAGTGCTTAATTCACGGTATTCTCCTGTCCACGTGGATTTTGGCGAACCCTTACTTGAAAAAAAGTTTCACAACCCGACCCGACCCGACTTCATTTAGTTGGTTTGGATTTTTTTTTGCTCGTCCCCCAAACCCGACCCAACCCGACCCATGATCACCCCTAGACGTACCTAAGTATAAATGAGTGGTCCTCACTCAACTTAATTTTTTTTTTTTTTAATTTTATATATGTATTTATCTTTTTTATTTTTTATATATATAATTTTTATCCTCATATAACTAAATTAATAAATTTATAATTATAAAAGGTAAAATTTATATTTTTAATATTATTTTTCAAAACACTCTACTGTTCTCATATGATTTGGAGCTAATAAAATACCAAAATCTACTAAAATACTCAAAACACCAAAGTCTTCTCACATCTCTTTCTCTTCACTATTATGTTTTAGTGGTACTTTTCAAATTTCTCAAGGTTTTTTTCTTTTATTTAATTATTTGTTCTTTACCCTATATATAAATATCATAAAGAATCGACTACGCAATTATACGAGAGATAAATAATTGAATGACTGCTTTGTTACATATATAGAGAAGAAAATATTTGATAGTATTATCTTATTGATAATAAAAAGATTATTCAATATTTTCAAAATATAAAAATATGAAGAAAACAATTATAAATTAATCTTTTATAATTTTGTATTAATTTATTTTTTATATAAATATAATTATTGAAACTTTTTTTATATTTTTATATTAATAACATTACTTTTGTCCTCAATGTTTGAAATTTTTGGGTTCGTCACTGAATAAAATTAATTATTTTATGTTAAAAACCATTATAATTTGATGTAGATCCACTTGCTTCAAGAGTAAATCTTGAAACTCTTATTCCATTAAATAACTTTATAAGAATATTAAATTTTATCAATACAATCGTTTCAATTGACACAATTGTTAAATTGAAAGTTGTCATAAGGTAAATTAAGTCCATAAATTTTCACATAACTAAAAAACTATTTGATGCTTTGTTGCACCACTTTATTTTAACATACTATTAATTATAAAATATAAATAAATATCAATTATTAGCTTACATACCTATAAAATGGCTACTTTATGTAAAATTTGGTGTGCATGTTCATTAAGATAATATCACGTAATTCTACCGTTAAAATTCAATATTTATACTCAGCAAGTAGATCCCTGGCGAATACAATAACTTTACTTAGTCGAGGAGGAGCACAAAGTACATTGGATACTGAAGTAATTTTAGTGAATGTTCTAATAGTACAGACGGGTAAAACTTCGTAGGGTGGTGTTTACCATTTTTTAACCCCTTTTAAAGGGGTCTTATAAAGTATTAATAGAAAGAAAAAGGTAGGTTAAATAAAGCAGAGCATAGTGGTTTTGACGTGATTTGAACCTGAGATTGGTCTCTAAAGAGATTAGTGTTGTGCAAAGTTGGGTTTTGAGAATTATCTGGGTTTTGAGAATTATCTGAGAATGTAAGTAATGATAGATTCCTTCATAGTACAGTTGCAATGGTGAGGAGCGAGAAGGTGGATATTTGCAAAAGATACTCTGATACTCAAGTTAGTGGCTGTTCAAGGAAGATAGTACACAATGGAATTAATGTGTAAATTTCTCCTCTCGTTTAACCTTTATATAGGAACGTATGAGTGTATGAAAAACATAGGGGGTCTGAGTGATTTAGTGCATATCGTGCGTTGTTCTCTTGTGGTGTAGGAAAATGTCAATTCGTATGGCCTGTCCCCTTCATCCAAGTGGAGTGGTGTCTCTTCTTTTTTGTAGGGGAGGGGACATGCTTAGTTGATGAGTGGTTCCTTGAGCATCGCACGTCTGAGAACCATCCTAACAGGTCAGGTTGCTCCAGTCTCTTGGGCCTATACTCGGTCCAGAATAGTTGTCATCAGCTTGGCACATGGATGAGACAGTTAAGTGTCAATGTACATGTTCAACTAGAGTATACGACAATCGATGGACAAAGGGATCTAAGTTATAGTATTTTATGCTAGATCTCACGATATTCTCTCAAAGGGTTGAGGTCCGTGATATACCATAGTAAGAATCTAAGGTATGTGAGTAAGGCCTGAATTTAGGTTGGATCGTTCTGCTTACATCATCATTTTGTGGTCTAGGGTGTTCAGTTGGTTGCCTCCATGCATGTTATAAGGGGTCTGCTATAGTTCTTTCTAAGGCCGAGACTGGGGTGTTATTTCATCGTGGAGTTTTGCTAAAGGTCCAGCATTCGGTTTACATATCCCTTCGTGGTGCCATGTGTCACTTCAACTTTCAACATTTGTCCTTTCAGTTGCTTTTGTGTAGAAACAGTACAACATGTGATTGAAGAACATAGCTCGAGCTTTATATCATAATGGGCCACTTCGAAACGACGTATCTGTGGAGCAGTGATGTATCTGCCCCCATTAATGGCAACGATTTGTAACAGATTGCGCTTGCTTGAGAGCTACTGCTTTGTAGTTATAGGGAATTAAATCGTTTTGATAACAATAGCAACTCTATGTAGCTTTCCAACTGCTCGCTGCCCTCGTGACCAATCACAAGGGGAGAGCATTAAAATGTGGCTTTGGGAGTGTAGCCAACTCAATTTTTTGGGGGTCAATCATAACATCTCATTCCCTCTATAAATAGGGAATGTTTGCGGTGGGGTTATCATCTATTTCTTTCATTCTTTGATTGTGCTAGAAAGTGATTCTTTTCCAAAGAATGGTCCCTCTCATGTATGTATAGAAGGTCGTGTCTCCTTCTGAAGCCATCTTCTTGTTCTTTCCAAAATTCTTACAGTTGTTTCTTTTTTCCTCCATACGTTCCTCTAATGAAGGCTTTCATTTCCAAGCATAATGGCTCAGTGGGGACCAAGTAACTACTCTATGTGGCTTGTTCGACACGTCTCCAGGCGACAGAAGTCTTTCTTTCCTAGCGTACGCAGGAGTTTGCATCCTTTCTGCATTTGTCAAGAAAATTCATTGTTTCTGCCATAATTCTTATGAGGCGAGGAGGTGTTTCACTCATGTCTCTCTTCTGCTCTCCTGACTATCTTCCATGGCACTTACCGCATCGTGGGTGTGCAGTCGAATGTGCAGGAGGCTCTTGGGGTGGAACAATAAATCAACTTTCTCTAACTGCTGCCTCATTTGAAGCAAATACTTTGACTGTGATCTCAAGTCCGCGAGTACCCCGACATGCCATATCCCCCAAGGTCACCACACCTTGGAGAGGTCCAAGGAATACAAGGTCCGAAAAGGATCAGCTATTCCGACATGTACGTAAGATGACCAAATTGGGGAGAGCCACTTGAAAACCCTCCGGGGTCAAGTAGTGCGATCAAGGGTCTTAACTTGTGCCCAATTGAGCAATACCTTAGCCACCAACCGATGTGGTTTGCATTGGTTAAGGATAATCGACTGTAGCCCAAGACAATGGACTCCACGCCACAGGGTTACCACGAGTCTAATCAAACGAACCCTACCACAGAGGTCAAGTTTTGCATTCATCTCGGTTGGCTAAGTGGATGTTCGTCTAACCAAACGAACCTTACCTTCGAGGTCGAGTCTTGCACCCACCTCGGTCAAGTGAAGCAAGCGTTCGTAATATAAGCATACATCAATACTTGGCATTGGACAAATCACAGAACTACGAAAACAACAATACAAGACAGTGACAATTTAATTGCACAACACAATGGAAAGCAGAATATTTCGAAAAACAAGTCCTTATTCTCATTCCAAACATCACCTAATTTACAAGGAAACTTTACAAAATGGACCTACAAAACTACTTTAAGGCAAATGCGTGGGTGCTGGTTTCTGGAAGAGCCGTGGAGGTGGTCGTGGTTATTTTTCGGTCATCATCATCTTCACGTCTGGCTTCCTTTTCGACTTCCTCCAGTGAGTGCCTTTGTCTTAAAGTATTTATGTAGGTCCATTTTGTAAAGTTTCCTTGTAAATTAGGCAATGTTTGGGATGAGAATAAGTTGCTTTTCTAAATATTTTGCTTTCCATTGTGCTGTGCAGTTAAATTATCATTGTCTTGTATTGTTGTTTTCGCAGTTCTATGATTAGTCCAATGCTAACTCTTAATGTATGCTTGTATTACAAACGCTTGCTTCACTTGACCGAGGTAGGTGCAAAACTCGACCTTGGAGGTAGGGTTCATTTGGTTGGACAAACATTCACTTCACTAACCGAGATGAATGCGAAACTCGACCTCTGTGGTAGGGTTCGTTTGATTGGACACGCGGTAATCCTGTGGTGTGGAGTCCACTGTCCTGGGCTACGGTTGATTATCCTTAACCATTGCAAACCACATTGGTCAGTGGCAAAGGTATGGCTCAAATGGGCACGAGTTAAGACCCTTGATCGCGCTACTTGACCCCAAATGGTGTTCAAGTGGCTCTCCCTAGTTTGGCCATCTTACGTAGATTTCAAAATAATTTATCCTTTTTAGATCTTGTATTCCTTGGACCTCGCCAAGGTGTGGTGACCTTGGGGGATATGGCGTGCCGGGGCACTCGCGGACTTGAGATAATGGTTGAAGCATTGGCTTCAAATGAGACAACAGTTAGAGAAAGCTGATTTATTGATATTAGGAGCGGTTTACATAACTGAAGCATTCAACTATAGTATTTTCTCAATTTGTCTGAGTTCTAGAAATTTTTAATGGGCTTGCCCGAGAGGGTTTCCAGGGTATATGCTCCCTTATTGGTTATGGACGTAATTCTGTACGGTCCTTCCTAGTTAGGTGCTAGTTTCCATTTTTCTGCATTTTTTCCTCCGATGTCTGCTCTGTATAATACAAGATCGCCAAGGTTGAACTGCCGCGGGATCACTTTGGAATTGTACTGCGTGGCAATTTTCTGCTTTAGGGTTGCTTCTAGGACATGGGCAATGCGACGTTCTTCTAGGAGGTCAAGATCGTAGTGAATGTGGTCCATGTTGGTCTCTTCAGAAAATATTTGCTTCCTCCAACTCGGTTCTCCTATCTCCACAGGGATCTTGGCTTCACAATCATAAGTTAACTTAAAGGGGGTTTCTCCTATGGAGGAGTGTGGTGTAGTTCGATATGCCCATAGGACATGATCGAGTTATTCCACCCAGCTTCCTGTAGCGTTGTCAAGTCTTTTCTTCATCCCCTTCTATATGACTCGGTTAGTGGCCTCGGTTTACCCATTGGTTTTTGGGTGCTCTACTGAGGTGAAATGTTGTTTGATCTTAAGGCCTCCCAATAGATCTTTAAATTTCTTGTCAGTGAATTGAGTTCTGTTGTCAATAACAATCAACTCCGAGACTTCGAATTTGTTTATGATATTCCGATAAGTGAACTTCTAGTTTCATACGGAGGAGATTGTGGACAACGGCTCTGCTTCAATCCACTTTGTGAAATAATCGATAGTCACTACCAGGAACTTGACTTGCTCAGGAGCTTGACAAAAAGGGCCTAAGATGTCCGTTCCCCACCTGTAAAACGACTAGGGGACGAACATTATTGATAGCTCTTTAGGTGACGCGACATAGATGTCAGAGAGGCATTGGCATTTGTCGCATCTCTGCACATGTTCCATGTTATCAATTTCCATGGTAGGCCAATAATACCCTGCTCTCAGCGCTTTCCTCGCGAGGGATTTTCAACTCAGCTGGTGGCCTGAGCTTCTTTCGTGGATTTCTGTCAGGATGTATTCTACCTACCCAAGACCGAGGCATTTGAGGAGAGGATAAGAGAAACATTGGTGATATAATAGGTTATCATAAGTGGTATACCAAGTCACCGTACGTGTTACTTTTTGGACTTCCTTTTGGTCCTCGGGGAGTGAGTCGTCACGAAGGTAGGCTAAATCGGCGTTATCCAAGATTCCTCAACCTTTAGAAAGAGGACTTCATCACCCGTGATGCTAGGAGTGAAGAGAGTGTCCTAAATTACATATCTGTTGTTGTCCAGGCTCTTGGTGCTGGTAAGTTTTGACAAGATGTTGGCTCTAGCGTTTTGATCCTTAGGGATGTGCCCCACCCTTATGTTGTCAAAACTTTCCATCAACTTTTTGATCTTTGCTAGATATTTTTGTAGCAAAGGTTCCCTCGCCTGATGCTCTCCTTTTATCTGGGACCTTGTCAGTTGTGAGTCACTACATAGGACCATATCTCTAGCTGCCATTTCCTTTTCCATAGTAATACCTACTATATATGCTTCGTACTCAGCTTGATTGTTGGAGGTCGAGAACTCAAATCTCAAAGAATGCTCCAGCACAAGACCATCTTTGTTTTCCAACATGACTCCGACTCCGCTCCATTTGGGATTTGAGTATCCATCGACATAGATGGTCCAAGAATGCGCTCTAGGGTTATGGGAGTCCAGTGTGAGCTCTATCAAGAAGTTGGACAGTAACTGAGCTTTGATAGTTAGTCTAGTCTTATAGATGATTTAGAGCCTAGAGAGTTCTACGGACCAAGCAATCATTCTCCTTGTGAGGTCTGGCTTGTATAGTTTTTTCCTAATAGGCTGGTTTGTCCTTACCACAATGGGGTGGAATTGGAAGTATTGTCTCAGCCTCTTTGCAGTGACTACTAATGCTAAAGCCAACTTCTGTTAGGGTCAAAACATGTTGCCCATTTGCTAACTGCAAGTGCACGGATCGCACAAGTAATACAGATACAGAGTAAAAGTTTGTTCCCACGAGGATATTTTATTATAAAGCTAAGTACCAACCAATAGCTTAATCAATTCTAGACAAGGACATAAAAATAAAAAAATAATAAACTAATCTAATCTATAAAAAATAATAAACCTAAAAGCGGTTAGGTTTCAGGAAATCCTCCTTCACCCCCTACATCTATCAACAACATGCAATCCCCCTTATAAACACAAATGCATTGATTAGGTTAGCTTGAGAATCTTCATCAGTCAAAAGCCTATGTCTAGGTCAATCAACCCTGGTTTCTACTTGCCTAACTCACTAAGTTTCCTTGAGAGCCAGAGCAACTTCCACTCATGAACGATCTATTCTCAATCACACACTATACATGGCCAATAGGTATATTTCTATCCTATTAATGAATCAACTTATCCAAGCCAATTGAACTCGCCGAACATGCATCAATCATACCATATCCATATCAACAAATCCCTATGTCTAGTTCATTTGCCAATATTAGGATCATGCAATTGAGGCCAACCAAGAACAAGCATTAAACACAGATAATGATTGAACCATAATCAAACATTCATACAAATTCAGAGAAAAACACATCATTAATATAAATAAAAGGATTCAAAGTATTCCTAAACAAAGCTTAGCTATACAAAAGATAAGGAAGAGAAGAGAGAAAGAGAAAAGAGAGAAAGAAGCTCATTAATTTGTCTCTGAAGCTTGAATCCTCCTTCAATCCTTTGATCCTTTACTCCAATCCACCATCCATGAAGATCTAGCTAAACTATCTAACCTAAAACTAACCTAAAACTAAACTAAAAGAGAGAAACTAGAAATGGAAATGGCCAAAATGGCCAAAACCCTGAAAAACTAAGAGAGAATATGAGAAAAATGCATGAAAATCTATTTATAGGCTCAGCTGGCCGCCTCCACGCCACGGCGCCCACATACTCACGCCGCGGCGCCAATGGGTTGGTTTAACTACGTCGCGGCGACCACTTCATCTGCGCCGTGGCGCTCTTGCCTCGGGTCCAAGTATAGCAAGCCTGAAAATGCTCTCTACGCCACAACACTCACATACTTGCGCCGCGACGTTAACCACTGAATTGCTAATTTGGCGTCCTCTTCCTCTTTAAGCTCAATTGCTCCATATTTAACCTTGTTTGGAGCCCTTCCTAACATAGAGAAAACACCAAATTAGTATCATATATAAATCTACTTAATAAATGACAATTAAACACAATTTTGCACATTAACACATCAGGAAGGCTTAGAATCAGAATATGACAAATATAAGTACAAAACCCTCAAAATATGCATTTAAACATGGAAATAGCATTCATTTTAGCACAAAGGTAGGGTCCAAATAACTGCATTCCATGTAGTTATCAACTTCTCAATTTTTTGGTAGTGAACTTCAGGTCCTTGGAGGACTTTGCTGACAAAATAGACTAGCCTATGGCCCTCATCTATTTCCTTTATCAAAATCGAGCTAACTGCTTCATTGTTGACAGAGAGGTAGATGTAGGGCGTCTCTCCAAGGTATGGTCTTGTTAGAATGGGTGGCATTGACAACATCCCCTTTAGTTCTTGGAACGCGACTTCACAATGTAAGGTCCACTCAAAGTTCTTTCCTTTCTTTAGTGTTTGAAAGAGGAGAAAAAACTTTTGGGCATCCTTGGTCAAGAAATGCATGAGGACTACAATTCGTCCTGTTAGCTATTGTACTTCTTTGACTGATTAGAGGCTGCGCATGTTGAGCATTGCCTGGCACTTCTTTGGGTTTGCCTCGATACTGCGGTTCATTAGCAAAAACCTTAGAAATATGCCATCTTGTACACCAAACGCGCATTTTTTCAAGTTTAGTTGCATGTTATACTTTTGAACCTCGATGAATACCTCCTCCAAATATTGGATGTGGTTGTTAGTGTTTGCCTTTTTGACTATCATGTTGTCAATGTACACTTCCAGCATCTTATCGATTTGTACTTCAAAGACCTTATTCATCATGTGCTGGTAAGTGGCTCTTGTGTTTTTTATCCCAAATGACATTACTAGATAGCAGTAACTTCCCATCTTGGTTATGAAGACTGTCTTTTCCTCGTCATTTGGATGCACGAGAATTTGGTTATATCCAGAATAAGCATCCATAAAGGAAAGTAACTTAAAAGCAGATGAGTTGTCCACCATCTTGTCGATGTTGGGAAATGGGTAGGGGTCCTTCGGACACGCCTTGTTGAGGTTTGTGTAGTTGACGCACATATGCCATTTTTCGTTGGTCTTTTTGACTAAGACCACATTTGAAAGCCACATGGTGTAGGAGACCTCCCTGATGTAGCCGACGTTTAGGAGTTCCTTCACCTGCTTTTGTATCACTTATTGTCTTTCCAGCCCAACTTTCCTTTTTTGTTGTGCCACTGACTTAGCATTCTTCATTACTGAAAGACGGTGGCAAACGAACTCAGGGTATAGGCCTGATATGTCTGCTGAAGTCCAAGCGAATAAGTCCTTATTTTTTTGAAGGATTGCAATTAGTTGGGATTTCTCTTCCTGGTTGAGTTGCCCACCGATCTTGGTAACTTGGTCTGGCTTGGTTCTTAGCTAAAGAGACTTGAGCTCTGTGTCTAGCAGGAGATGTGTATCCCGTATCTCTTCATTGTCCGTGGTCTCTTGGCGATTTCCAAGCTTTCATTATAGCACTTCCTCGCCATGACTTCGTCCCCCTTAACTGTCACAACCTGTCTTGGTGGTCCAAAAACTTCATGGCTAAGTAGAGTGCAAAAATCATAACCCCCAGGGCGTTGAGTGAAGGGCGGCCTAGAATGATATTGTAGGTGGAGGGGCAATCTACTACCGGAAACCTGACCTTAATGGTTTTGAAGAGGAGGTCTTTTCCCAAAGTAAAGTAAGTATCGATATACCCAATTGGGGTGATCTTGTCGCCTATGAACCTGATCAACTCACCGGTATGCAGAATGAGCTCTTCCTTTGATAATCGTAGCTTATTGAATAAGTCTAGAAACATAATGTCGGCTGAGCTTCCTTGGTCCACGAACATTCTTCGAACCTCGGCGTTGGTAATTATTCTCGTGATAACCATGGGGTCATCATGATCTAGGACAATGTTCCCATAGTCCTCCTCAGAAAATAAGATCAGAGGGGTTTTTCTTGACCCTCTTCCCAATTTGGATTCTATGAGGGAGGTCACACTCATCGTCGCTCAAACGGCTCTTTTCCTAGCGTTTCCTAACTTGCCACCACTTGCGAATCCTCTAGAAATGGTATTTATGGTTTGGGTTACTTCGGGGTGGTAGCGGTTATCTCCCACTAGGTCTCCAGATCCTTGCAGTGATGACGACCACCGTTTAGCATATTTGGAATGCACCCTTTTAAAACTAGAGCGTTGTCTCTCCAGAACTCTCTAAGGAAGCGGGGGGAGATTCTCTCCAGTGAAGGAATTTTCATGTCTGTCCTGTCTAGGTTCCGATCGAGTTAAGGCTGGTTCGTGGGTGGCAAGGATTGATGCTGGAGGTGGGCTGTGCGCTGCTGAAGCTTGGTTTTGGTTTGTTGGAGTTTGTCTCTTTCTTGTGTTCACCATTGTGGCGGTGATAGGTGGAGTCTTGAAAGTAATGTTGGGAAGAAATTTATCTCTTCCCACAGACGACGTTAATGTTCAGAACTGGATTCTAAGAGTTACCTGAGAAGGTAAGCAGTGGTGGATTCTTCCGTAGCGTAGATGCAACAGCGTGAGGAGTGAGGGTGTGGGTACCTATAAAAGGAACTCTGACGCTCAAGTCAGTGGCTGCTCAAGGAGGATAATGTGCAATGGAATTAATGCATACATTTGTCCTCTCATTTAGCCTTTATATAGAGACATATGAGCGTGTAAAAAGTGTAGGGGACCTGAGAGATTCAATGCGTATTGTGCATTGTCCCCTTGTGGTGTGTGAAAACATTATTCTGTATGGTCTGTCCCCTCCATCCGAGTGGAGTGATGTCTCCTCTTTTCTGTCAGGGAGAGGACATGCTTAGTGGACGAGTGGTTTCCTATGCATTGCATGTCTGAAGACCAGCTTGGAGGGTCGGGTTGCTCCAGACTCATGTGTCTATACTCGATCTAGAACAAGTGTCACTTGACAAAGGCTTCTAGCCTCATCTGAAAAAATTTTAAGTAAGAATTTTCTTAATTAGGTATGCAAATCAATCTTTGATATATGTAAAGTTATATAGTCCATGTTAAAAATATATATATCTCTATTAGCTTAACCTTATGTTAAAAATTGATTTACATGCTTAGAGTAGGAAGTTTCCATCTAAGAATTTTTTTGCCCCACCTATCAATTAAGCATCACATCAGTCATAGTTATTTTCAATAAGGGTGTGCCTCTCCGTCTTGGCATTCCCTTGTTCGTCAAGCGTTCTAGATTAAACCTCCTCACGATTGGGTCAAGCTAAATATAGATGGGAGTCATGAAGAAGTTTATTCTCTTAATAATATTTGTTTACCAGAGCCACTTAATCATATTTCTCAGCATGAGTTTTCCTGATTGGCTGATGTTTTTATTGACTAGATTTTGGTTGTGATACTTTCTTCAAGTTGCTCAGCAGCACTAGCAGTTGGTCTAATGGAAATGAATGGGAACTATCATGCGGGTTGGTTGCCCATATATCACCTATTTCCATCTTATTGCTTTCGAGTACTCTTTGCTATTGGTATTGGCTTTGTTGGCGTTCTAATTTACGTGATGTTGCATTTGATATCTATTCAAGCTTCAGTTAATTCCATTCTCGTATAGACTAATAAAGGGCTTTAATTTTCCTTTTTTTTTTATACATCTGTGGGAGTAAACCTTCTGATTATGATCTTTGTGAATATTGTAGAAGCTTGAATATAAATTTTTTTGAGTATATATTAACTAGTATATTTATAAATGAAATGAGCATATTATTTGTCTGAATGTTAGTTTGTTGTCTCATTATATATTATATATTCGTGGATTAGAACTAGCTTTTAAATACTGCAAAATTATAGTTTGCGGCTTAATATTATTATTGTGACAGTCAGTGCAATCATATTCTGCCACAATTTTTGTTTATGTTAAAATTTAAAGAATTTAAAGTATTTGTTCGAATTTAGAAATTTCTGCAATGGAGTCCACCAGATAAGAGAACTCTGCAATGGATGCTACACTCAATGAGAAAATCCTAGACGAAAGGTTATGTTAATTTCAGAAAGACAGAAACCCCATGCAGTCCATCCTCTGCTACTAGTAATGGCCTTCTACTTGAATTATGTAAGTCACAATTAAAAACCGTTACATTAAGTACAATTTGGAAGCATACAATCAAAAAAGGCACAGATAGCTAAATTGTACAAACGAGATTTTCAGCCCCAAAGCCTATACATGATATATAACTGACAGATCTTTTTCCAAGTGCTAGCAGAAACAAGCATCAAATTACCCATCGGTTTCAAATATTTCAGCTTCAGATTTGGCCACTTTGCAATTGAAAGAACACTATGTTAAATGGAAGCTCTCTTTCAACCATCTTGCCTGTAGTTGCAGCCCAGCTTCTATCAAAGCATTCCAAGCAGACTGATATAACCTCTGATCTAACCTTGTTCCTTCCACTTTCATGTCCTGTAAAAGTTTTACCAGTTCTTCAACCTGATTAACCTTTGAGTACACACCAACCATTATAGCTGCCAGGGCCCTATCAATCACTCCCCCATTGATCCTATACTCGTTATAAAGTTCTATACATGTTTCAAACTCTCCTGCCTTACTATAAGCACCAATGATGCTAGTGTAAGTCACCTTATCTGGTGCTACCTTTCTTCTCTTCATTTCTTTCCACAGCTTCTCAAGCTGCCTCAAATTCTTAGCCCTCCCATGCATGTCTATCAAGGAATTGTAAACCCACACATTTGGTTTACATCCTCTTTCTTTCATCTTTGCTACCAACCTCATTGCATTCCTCAACCTCCCAGTTCTGCCATACATCACAACCATGCTTGAATAGGCGACAACACATTTATCAAACCCCTTTTGCTCCATCTCCGAAAACACCTTCTCCGCTTTGCTATATTGCCCAAGACGGCAATAGGCATTTATAATTGAAGCATAGGTGACTTGACCTAGTTCATAGCCTTGAGAAATAAGCTGCTCAAAAACTGTAACTGCAGATAAAAACCCTCTTCTTTTGCTGAAACCATTGACAACAGCACATAATACACAATCAGAAACCTTGACGTCTGCATCCTTCATTGCCTTAACAACTTCCAAAGTCTTCTCCAATAAACCTTCTTCAACATACATAAGCACAAGCTTTAAATAAAGCTCAGGGTCCCTTATCACTGTTCTGCTTTTAGCCTCTCTGAGAAGTTCCTCAACCACATCAACCTTGCGCAAACTTGCAAAAGAGCATATCAAGGTAGAGTAGATAGAATATTCAGAAATCCCTTTCTTAGTCATCTCTCTGAAGTACTCAAGAGCTTCAAAAGCTCTTCCAGACTTCCCTAATGACTCACATAGAATACCATATACCTGAGCTAAATATATTGTTGAATCTCTCAACTTCCTACTTTCAAATTCATGAAACAATTGAACCACTCTTTCGCAATCCCCAAGTTTTGAGCAAGCTTCCATAATGTGTAAATAACCTCTGGAATCTAGAACAACTCTAGTGGATTTCATTTGTTCAAAGACTAAAACTGTGCTCCTAAACATATGCAGCTTATTATAACCTCTCATGGCAGAACCAAAAGCTAAGACAGCAACTTCACTATCAGAGTGAAAAGCATCAAGTAGAGTCTCAGCAATCTTGAATTTTCTATGTTTAATGCAAAAATTAATCAATCTAGAGCAAGTAGCTCTGTCTGGCAACACATGATAAATCTTAAAGTCATCAGAAACTGATAAAATGAAATCCCATTTTTTCAATCTCAACAAATACCTGATCACACGCTTTAAAGTTGATCTTTCTGGTCTAAACTCTGGCCTCTCTTTCAACCTTTGATAGTACTCATATGCTAGTTCCTCAGTTTTTGGATCCTCAAATAACCCGCATAAGAACTCGTTCAAGTTCTCAGTTCCTGGCTTGAAATATTGTTGAGCATCTGCAAAGTTAGTATCTACATGGATCATGGGGATGTTGTTGGAAGATGCTTCTTCTAAGATGGGTGTGGGAGAGGCTGAGAAATTTACATGGAAGAACCGTGGATTGGAGCCTGAGACAGAGTACAAGGAAGGGAAGTGGCACGTGGGGATGAATGCATGCACGTGAGTTCTTCTGCAACATCTAGTGCAAGCAAGAGACCAGTCTGCAGAACAGGAAATGGCCATCATAGGTGTGGTTTGGAAGAGAAACACTGTAGATTGTGGTTGGGTTGCATGTGTGGCTTTATCCAATTCCATACTAGATATCTCAAACATGTGGAGCATGTTAGCCACTCAAAAAATGACGTGTGGTGTGGAAGAATCGCAAAAAATCTGATTATCAGCATCTATGAAAGCCACGTTTATCTCTTATGGCCATTTACCCCAATTCAATTACCTTTTCAAGGTCAAAGAAACTTTGATTTTGAGTTTAATTTTGATTTAAGGTGTTACTCTGCTGGTAATAAAATTTATTAATTTTTAATTCATCTAATTTATTTATATTAAAATTAATTTAATTTATTTAATTAAAATAATATATTTTATTGAATTAAATTTAATAGATTAAATTTAATTATGAATAGTTAATAATTTAATTAAAATATGTATTAGATATCCAATGAATATTCAATTAGTCATTAATTCAATAGATATTTAATATACTTTATGTTTTTTTAGAGAGAAAAACATATTTTAAAGAGAGAATAATTTTTTTTAGAGAGAGAAATATTTTTTTAAATGAGTGGTTTGGATATCTATTTATTCAATCTATTAAAATAAATTAATAGATAAATTAAATATCCATCC
This sequence comes from Ormosia semicastrata, assembly GCA_029884595.1. Classification (NCBI taxonomy): domain Eukaryota; kingdom Viridiplantae; phylum Streptophyta; class Magnoliopsida; order Fabales; family Fabaceae; genus Ormosia; species Ormosia semicastrata. The sequence continues at coordinate 44,865,175 of JAQQTO010000053.1, read as the reverse complement.
ATAAAATTAAGTCATAATTTAAATAATATTAAATATTTTATAATAAATCTTAAATAAATTAATAATTTATTTTAAATTCATCTATTATAATATGATACAAAATCAAACTAATATATTCATTTGACACCCTTTACATTTTGTGCTTCGATATCAGTATCTTTATAAATTGTCAGTTAAATTTAATAAACTGTAAACATTTAACGTGATAATCAATAACCCATAAACAATATCAAATGTATTACAAATACCTAAAGGTACACAAAAATGTTCCATACTATAGCTACTCTGTTTTATTTATTTTTATACTATCATTTTAATTATATTATTTTTTTCATGTTATTAAAGAACTCGATTTTTCAATTAATTACTATATAAATAATTTATATATCTCTTTATTTACCGATTTTAGTAGTGTTTGTCTTTAAGACACGCATTAAGAAATCAAAATAGTATTTATTACTTATCTAAATTACTAATAAAAAACATTAAATATTTTTTATTTTTAATTCTTTAATATGTACCCTAACAACCCTTTATTTATTTATATATAACATATAAAAGTTGAAGTGTGGGCTCTAGAATTGCCACATAACTATTTTTAATTCTCTAAATTCAACAAATTTTTAAGATTCTCAACTCCTCATTCATAATATTTTTAATTTCTCACATTAAGTTTGTCTACTTCTCTTTTCATTTTTGTCTTTATAATCATTTAATATTCTCACTTCCTCATTTAAGTTATTTGACTTCTCATCTCTTTTCACTCTTCTTTTAATAATGGTTACAAATATGGCTTATAACAACATATTAGTAATCAAGAAACTGTCTACATATTTAACAATAGCCCACATAATATAATTATATAAGGTTCCATTATGTCCTTTCAACGATGTTTTCTTTCTTAGGAGGAGTCTACTATTATTATGTATTTTAGATAACACAAAATTGCTAGGTGAATTATGAAAGTTACAATTCGAGAAACACCTAAGAAAAGAGAAATGAGATTCCTATACCTCCAAAAGATTGAACAAGCGTGAGGAGACATTTCCATGATGATGCAATAATAATTGTTAATCGGAAAGTCAAGTAAATAGCGTAACATTTTAAATGAGGATAGTTTCTGAGATACAATCTCAACATAATTACATGAAAATGGATTAATAGCACTTCGAGAAGCAACTAAGAAGAGAGAGAGATTCCTAGACCTCCAAAAGATTGAACAATGGTGAGGAGACACTTTCATGATGATACAACAATATTCATTAGAAAGTCAAGTAAATAGTTAGCAACATTTTAAATGAGGATAATTCCCAAGGTACAATATCCACACAGCTATATGAAAATTGATTAATATTATCAATGAAACACATGGAGAAGACGAAAGTCATATGCATTATGATTAAAGCTCCTCTAAACATCATCTATGAAAATAATTTTTAAAAAAAATATAAACTAACAACTAAAGGCGTATTTACTATTCAGTCACTAAAAAATCCGCAAAAATAATGTTATTGAAGCACATGCTCTAAATAAACAAAATATGAAACCAAATTTTGTTTATCCACTTGTGACACACAAAGGTCTATATCTAGTTATATAAATTGATGTAGCACCACATTATGCCTCTTATTTTATCTTTATTCTTATTTGGCATTAGCATGATTTATGTTGGAAAAGAGTGAGATGAAAAAAAAAAATAAAGGAAGTAGAGTGATATGATAGAAAGTTATTTGGGTGTAAACAAGTTATACTTTATTTTCATTATTCCACAGTTTTGTAATACCAAGTGTGATTTTTTTTTTTAATCACCCCCTCCCCTCTTCAGTCTTCACCCACTTGAAGAGGCATAACTTCAAAAGATCCATGAGATCCTTATGCGGGAAATATAAGTTATTTGTTCTCATTACCTTCGCCTGTTACAATTCCTTGATGTTCCCATGTCTTGTGCAAAATAATTCAAACCTACCATTCCGCCAGTGAGCTAAGTCAAACCAAACATTCAAATACTAACTGGTTGATAGTATAACATCGGTTGAAGAAGGAATCATCGGATAAAGTAGCAGATTCACATCAGCTCAGAGTCATCAAAGGTAGAGCTACTAGATCCCGGAACCAAGCAGCAGGGTTTCAATTAATCACTTCGTCAAATCCCAGCAAATCTGACCCAGGTATGCATTCTTGGATCTTCAAATGTTCTAGCAATCACGTAACAAGTTTTTGAATGCTTCTACTATCTTTTTTTTTTCTTTTGGTCGTATCTTAGTAATCATGTTGGTATTGAGTATTCAAACGTGGCTTTTCAAGGGGGTACGTTTCATCTTGAAAACATTCATTATACTTCGCCACTATCAAATTTTTTTGGGATACATACGCTCTCCGTGAAATTTAAAAGATCAAACAACATAAGGATAGAATCTGCAGAAACAAATATTTAAGCTTCACTGAAGTAATGAAAGTCGGATATATAGCAGAAATTAATGTAATAAGTTAGCACATGACTGAGAAATCAAAGGAACAATACATTTTACGAACTTGAAGCAGTTAAAAGACCTGCACTCTATTTATACATCACTATCCCCTTCTCCCAATTATGGTTGCTCATTGTGTTGAATTGCTCAACCACAAAATCAACCATATTGTCCTAGAGACAAAGCAAATATCAGTGATAACACAACTCAACACGTTTGAGAATCCATGAGGGTTTCAAAATCTACAAACCTTAAGGGATAACTTTTAAAACCCATGATACAAGCTTTGTCACTCCAAACATAGAAAAGACTGGCTTGTCTCTACTCTAAACAATATCCTTGGACTGTGAGAATCATCCAAGAGAGTAGAGAACCACTGATGACTTTTCTAGGTATGTTCAATCTTTTCAGCGAATTTGGTGATATTGTGTGATACCGCGCTTGGGTGGCAGCTTCCTCAAGATGAAAAGGACCAAAGAAGAAGGCAATATCTCCACCAACTGCGCAAAAATGTGAAAAGGGTAAGAAGAGGAATAGAGGGAGAGAGACTTTCGACAAGTAGAAGCCATACAAACACCCTTTTTGATGGCTTACCCTTGAGATAAATTTAAAGTATTAACCAACAGAATGTTGGTTTTATCATTGTAAATTATTAACAAGTATTTCTAAAAGCACCACGATAAAGGAACACAAACCACCTTACCAGGTAATATATAAAGTTCAGAATAGGATGGTCCAAGACATCAAGGTCCGCATCTTCATCAAATGCATTAAAGCAAATCTGACACAACAAAATACAATCAAACTCAATTTGAAAACCAAGCAACAGAAATCACCGAGGTTTTAAAATAAAGAGGAGCTCACCATAATGCATCTAACAAGGAAACATAAAAAACATACGGTTGTCACATAGCCAACCTACATTAGAAACATCAAGTAGATTAACTCTGGGTCAAAGTAAGGGAAAGAGGAAGAGGAAGAGTAGACAGAACTTGGAAATATTTCCTCATCAAACTGCATACCTCTTGCAGCTTCTTACGTCGCCCTTTGGATTCAACAGGAAAGCGTTGCAGCATCAAGAATAGTCTTTCAAAGAACAGTCAGAAAGGAGATGCAAAATCAGATAGGGCAATGAGAGAGAGGGTTGCAGATGGGTACACAAAATGCAAGTACATAAATAACATTCAAAATTTAATCAAAATATAGAATTCAAAGTGCTTGATTTAGAGCTCGTTTGGATGTGCTTTTTTAGATAAAAAAGGATCTTTTAAAAAAAAAAAAAAGCATTTTTTTGTTCATTTTTAGCATGTTTGGATGAACTTCTTTAAAAAAAGAAAAAGCACAACTTGTGCTGTTTTTAAGACGGATTTTGGTGCTTCTCAAAAAAGACCTTTTTTATAACATAAAAAAGTAGTTCAAACATTAAAAAAAAAAAATTCTCTAATATTACATCCAAACATAAAATAGCTTTTACATTTTTAAAAGACCTTCTAAAAGATAAGATACATAGAAAGAGGAGGATAAGTTACACTCCGAAGCAGCGAAAGAAAAATAAAATAGTCACAAAAGCTAAAAGAATATAAAGCTTTCCAATCTTGCTGCATATCAGACAGTCCTCCCTTTAAAAAACCGAGAGCAGAGCATAAGAGGAGCCATAACGCAAACAAGTAGAAACCAGTAGTCTAAAAGAAATATGCCAGTAACAAATAATAGACTTCCAAGGACTAGCATGAGTATGAGTAGCAGTGATCAGTGGAGTTGGTTCTGATTTGAAAATAGTGAAGTAGTCTGAAAAGGGAAATGCCAAAATCTATTTACCATTTAGCACCAACCCAATGTTTTTTGACACCAAATTTCCCAGACAACCCAAAATCCCTTCATAGGCCTGCAAGGCTGCAACAATACTCCCAACTAAAATGATGATCAGTTCACTGTTTCCCCACTCGAAGCCAAAGATAATCCTCCGAAATTTTCTAAATCCTAGAAGTGACTCACAGCAGTATCCAAATAAGGGTAATAAATAAGACCATGACCAACTAAAGAGAAAAAAGCCCCCTTCTGGTTATTATGCTGGTTTAATATTTATTTATTTTGGAAAGAAGATTTACTCATCCCAGTTCCAATAAATTTCTAGTTTGGCCAAAAATTGTCCATACTCGTTGCCACATTTTCACACCACATCCTTCTGTTTATTATCACATACAACCTACCAAATATATTCTGAATTCTTTTATCATATGATTGAGTTGGGATTAGGGCTAAAGACAATTTGAAGACCACAATGCCTCCTCCCCCCTTACCCCCCCGGACCCCCTGTTTTGCTCTTACTTGATTCTGCCTAGCGTATTTGATAAGTCTGAAAGGAGAGTGGATCCTAGACTCTTCAGGTGTGTTTTCTTGTAAATCCCTTTCTCAGATTTTTTTCTCATTTGCCAAAAAGTCAAACTTCCTCCTTGACAAACCCATTTGGAAATCTAAAGCCCCCTCTAAGTTCAAATCTTTTGTTTGGACTGTGGTCCTTAATAAGAGATCAACAGAAATGATTTGCTACAAATTCATAGGCCTTAAGGCAGTTACTTTCCCTTGGAACAATCCTTTTGGGGTTCTCAATGAGCAATGAGTGTGCCATTAGTTCCTGCAGGTTAACTTTAATGGTTTTGGTCAGAAGAAAGAGGCCAATATTTTGTGACAGTATAACGTGCACACAATTCTTTGGTGCACTTGGTTGGAATGTTGGAGTGCATGCATTTTCAAAGGTTTCTGCTTGCCATTAAATCTGTTCTGAGACAAAATTAAGTTTTTATCCTCTGTTGGGTATTCTGCACATGGCTCTTTCGAGGGTGTAGCCACATTTAATAAGACACTGTGCATTGCAGTGCAATCACAGAAGAAGAAAAATACACAGCAATATATTATAGTGCAGATAAGTCAACTATCTTTGCTCTCACATGAAAAATTTATCTGCTTACTAGGGACTGCAGCAGATACAAACAAGTCACAACTGGTAGAAGTTACTATCCTGATATTTAATATTCTTAGTACCTGATAGGACCCTCGGGTCCAGTGCTGATAGTGGGCAGGAATTGGATCAAGTGCTGGACATGAATCCAAAGAAGCCCATCATATGAAGGGTATATTCTAGAAGGAAGCAAGTGGGTCCAAAGGAGGGAGAGAATTAGTTAGTGACCTGGCATATGGTTACCGCATTTGTAGGGGGGAATTCGGTTAGCATCATGCCTTAATAGGTCTGGAAGGGAATAGGTGATTCAATCATGCATTTGGTATTAAGACAGCTAGGAGAGTATCTCTCTGGAATAGGAGCTCTAGGCTCTGGTTATATTTTCCTTGCTGTAAGAGCTCTAGTAGCTCATTTTTTTTAATTAAATAATACTACTGTACCGGAATCCTTTCTGGGGCGCTTTATCATTGGTCCGGCAGGAGGCAACCAATGCTGTCAGGGTTGTCCATGCCACCGAAAATGGTCGACAGAGTAGAAGTGTTGGAAGCTAGGATGACTAAGCTGGAGGATTCAGTCAGGCAATCCTTGACTGAGTTTCGCCAAGCTATCTTTGTCGAGATGGCGAGACAATTCTACGAAGGAAGAGGGCAGGTGGTGGAGGAGGTGCTTCATTCTCCAACGTCGACCCCTTGGCAGAGTATCGAATGGCGGCTAAGAAGGTAGAACTACCCTCATTTGATGGAACCGACCCAGTGGGATGGATAACACGGGCGGAGACTTATTTCGAGGTGCAAGAGTCATCTGAGGAGATTAAGGTGAAATTGGCAAAGCTAAGTATGGAGGGATCCACCATCCATTGGTTTAACTTGTTGAATGAAACCGAAGATGACTTGACGTGGCCCAAGCTGAAGCAAGCTCTGATCGAAAGGTATGGGGGAAGGAGGAATGATAATCCATTCGAAGAGCTGACTGACCTTCAACAAATTAGAAATGTAGAAGAGTACATCGCTGACTTTGTGTATATTTCATCACAGGTTGGTCGTCTCCCAGAGGAGCAATACTTGGGATACTTTATGGGGGGGCTTCATCAGTTACGCCTAAGGGTTCGAACATTTAACCCTCGTAATAGAGCCCAGGCGATGAAATTGGCCCGTGACATAGAGGTGGAGATGCATGGAATGGGGGTTTCACATTTCAGTTCCTCGAGACATTTTAGAGGAGATACTGGAAGCAGGGAGCAGGAACAGGGGCCCATGGGAGAAACAATATTGGGTCAACCCACCATTTAGGCCCAATTCGAACAAACCAGGGGTTTGGGCCATCAGGAGGCGCCCAAACTCGAGGAGCTTCCTCAACTATTCCTAATCGACCTCATCGCGAAAAGGGAGGAAAAGGGAACAACGAAAGGAATCGGGGAATCAAGCATCTCCCATACTCGGAGCTCATGGATCGTAAAGCGCGAGTCCTGTGTTTCCGATGTGGGGATCGGTACCATCCCTTACATCAGTGTCCCGAGAAGCAGCTGCAACTCTTGATTTTGGGGGACGACGAGGCGGTGAACGAAGAAGGTGAGATTATTGCCATCGAGGTGGATGAAGAGACAGAGGAGGCGACGCTTGATTGCAAGACCATGGGACTTTTCGGTTTCATTGGGCCAACGGTGGCCGAAATAACAACCATGCGGTTGGAGGGCAAATTGCAAGGAGTCTCGGTTCTGGTCCTTGTAGATATGGGGCAAGTCACAACTTCATTTCGCCACAAGTCACGGTGGCGGTAGGGATGACAGTGTCTCCAACCCGGGTATTCGTTTAGGCGATGGCCACCGGGTGACCGCGACAGGGAAGTGCTCCGACTGAAACTCCAATTCGGAAAGTTTACAGCCACGGTTGATGCGTATGTATTGGATTTGGGAGGTATCGACATGATTCTCGGAGTGGCGTGGTTACAAAAATTGGGGAAGGTTGTGATGGATTGGAAGGATATGACCATGAGTTTCCAATGGGAAGGAAAGACAGTGGAGTTACAGGGTCAAGCCAAGAGAAGTTGGCAATATCAGCGGGAACCAGTCTCACTTCACAGTCTTTTGGAAGGGGTAAACGGCGAAGCTGAGGTTGTACTAGAACAAGGACTCTTACCTCTGCAACAAATAGAGCTTCAACAATTGCTAACCCGATTTTCTGAAGTTTTTAAGGAGACAACAGGTTTGCCCCCAGAAAGAGGCACCGCCCATTTGATTGTATTACAGAAAGGAGCCGGCCCTATAAGTGTTCGCCCTTATAAATACCCTCATCATCATAAAGATGAGATTGAGAAGCAGGTGTAGGATATGCTAAGGCAGGGAATTATCAAGCACAGCTCCAGTGTTTTTCCAGCCCAATGATATTGGTGAAGAAAAAAGACTCATCATGGCGTATGTGTGTTGACTATAGAGAACTCAATAAGGTGAATGTGCCCGATAAGTATCCAATTCCGGTGGTGGATGAGCTCTTGGATGAATTACATGGAGCATCGTATTTTTCAAAGCTAGATCTCAAGTCAGGATATCATCAAATTAGAGTTAAGAAGGAGGATGTTCACAAGACAGTGTTCTGGACACATGAGGGACACTACAAGTACTTGGTCATGCCATTCGGATTGACCAATGCTCCGGCAACCTTCCAGTCCATCATGAATCAAATCTTCAAACCATATCTCCAGAAATTTGTGCTTGTGTTCTTCGATGACAACTTAGTGTACAGTATTGATTGGGCAACTCACATAGTCCATCTTTCTTGAGTTCTCGAGATATTACAAAAAAATCACTTCGTGGCTAATGAAAAGAAGTGTAGTTTTGGCAGCTGCCAGGTGGAATATTTGGGCCATATCATCTCTGGTTTGGGAGTGGCAGTGGATCCTGCAAAAGTAAAAAGTGTCATTGAATGGCCGATTCCTCACAATGTCAAAGGAGTAAGGGGGTTCTTGGGACTCACGGGCTACTATCGGAGGTTCATTGCGGGTTATGGTAAGATCGCAAAACCTCTTACTGAGCTGACCAAGAAGGAAGGATTTCATTGGGGACCCGAGGCACTTAAGGCATTCGAAGAATTAAAGAGAGTAATGACCATCTCTCCGGTGTTGACATTCCCAATTTTTCGCAGCCCTTCGAAATAGAGTGTGATGCTTCCGGTAGAGGTGTTGGGGTGGTTTTAATACAAAAGGGGAAGCCAATAGCTTTTTTCAGCAAAGCACTCTCCGAGAATAACCTGGTCAAATCTGCCTACGAGAAGGAATTAATGGCTTTGGTGTTGGCTGTCCAGCATTGGCGACCATATTTATTAAGGGGAATTTCGTGGTCTATTCAGATCAAAAAAGTCTCCGTCACCTACTACAACAGAGGATCACCCCAGCAGACCAGCAGAGTTGGATAGCCAAACTCTTCAGCTATCATTTTGATGTAGTCTACAAACCCGGGCCCGAAAATAAAGCTGCAGATGCCTTGTCCAGAATCTATGAGGAAGGGGAATTAAGAGTGTATGTCTCTTCCCCTATTTGGTTGCAAGATCAACAGATGCAGCAAGAAGTGCAAAATGATATTTTTTTGAAACAATTGCTGACTTGGTACGTGAACCCAGGTCCAGACCTGGTTTCTGTTGGAAAAAGGGCATTTTACTCTACAAAAACAGGTTGGTCATCTCCTCAACTTCATCCTACATACCCCTACTCTTAAAGGAATTCCACTCCTCCCGCATAGGGGGCCATTCTGGATTTCTAAGAACTTATAGAAGGGTCGCTGAAAACTTGTATTGGCTGGGAATGAAGAAGACCATCCAAGACTTTGTGAGAAGCTATGACGTGTGTCAAAGACAAAAGTACTCGGCATCCTCCCCTTCTGGCTTGTTACAACCATTGCCAATCCCAAATCAGATTTGGGAAGATATCTCCCTAGACTTCATTACAGGTCTACCTAAGTCGAAAGGGTTTAAGGCAATACTAGTGGTGGTTGACCGGCTTTCCAAATATGGACACTTTATACCCCTGAAGCATCCCTATACAGCAAGGAAAATCGCGGAGCTGTTTGCCAATGAAATAGTGCGTCTACATGGAGTGCCACAAACTATGGTTAGTGATCGCGATCCCCTTTTTATTAGCCTCTTTTGGAAGGAATTATTTCGACTACAAGGGACTATGCTCAAAATGAGTTCTTCATATCACTCAGAAACGGACGGACAAACCGAGGTTGTTAATCGGTGCTTGGAGTCCTATTTGCGATGTTTCGCAACGGAACAGCCTATGAACTGGTCTTATTGGGTCCCTTGGGCTGAATTGTGGTACAACACCACCTTCCATGTATCAGCTGGAACCACTCCATTTGAGGTGGTGTATGGGAGGAAGCCACCTACATTGGTGCGGTTTTTACAAGGAGAGACTAAGGTGGAAGCGGTAGCATCAGAGTTGTTAGACTGTGATGAGGCCTTGAGGCAATTGAAACATCATTTAACCAAGGCACAAGAACAAATGAAGAAATATGCCGATAGTAAGAGCATGTTTGGGAAAGATGGATTCTTTCCCAAACAGCTGTTTTTGGATGATTAAGCTGTTTTGTAAAATAATTATTATGTTTGGGTAAAAAGATTATTTTTTAAAAAAGCTTTTACATGAAATTCAATGCAGAAAAAAAGCTTTTTTCAACTAATAATCATAAGCTAAAGATTGAAGCTTATGATTTTAGCTTATAGATTATTTCTCACTTTGATATGTAAATACTATTTTATCCTCAATCAAATAATTTTTTTAATCATTCTATACCTATTTTAGACATTCTTTTTTATATCATCCAAACGAATCATATTAGGCTTTTCAAAATCAAAACATAAAAATGAATTGATTATAATCGATCAATAATCGACCAAATTTTCAGCTAGAGGAAGGATCAAGAATTCTCTAGGAGATTTTTCCTCAAGTCCATTACAACAAACAAGGTGGCCAAAAGGATCAACCAAAAGCTAGCTCCCGGAGATATTTTGGTCCATTCCCACTGAAAAGCTAGGAGCAGTTTCTTACAAGCTCAAACTGCGAGAGTCCTCTAGAATTCATCCGGTATTTCATGCTTCTCAACTTAAAAAGGCAATTGGGGACTATTCTGCTGAAGCTACTTTACCCGAAGGCATGGAGGTAGAGTTGAATGAGGCTGAAGAACCAAAAAGTGTATTGGCTAGGAGGGAGGTTTATGTTGCTGGAAGAACAGTAGAGCAATGGTTGGTCAAGTCGAAAGGCAGAGCTGTTGAAGACACAACTTGGGAAGATGATCTTGTTCTCAAAAGTCAATTTCCTCATTTCACCTTGAGGACAAGACCGATTTTCCAGGGGAGCAAAGGATAGGACTCTCGAGTCCTAGTGTCGATATGGGCGGTGAATTGGATCAAGTGCTAGACATGAATCCAAAGAAGCCCATCATATGGAGGGTATATTCTAGAAGGAAGCAAGTGGGTCCAAAGGAGGGAGAGAATTAGTTAGTGACCTGGCATATGGTTACCGCATTTGTAGGGGGGAATTCGGTTAGCATCATGCCTTAATAGGTCTGGAAGGGAATAGGTGATTCATTCATGCATTTGGTATTAAGGCAGTTAGGAGAGTATCTCTCTAGAATAGGAGCTCTAGGCTCTGGTTATATTTTCCTTGCTGTAAGAGCTCTAGTAGCTCATTTTTTTTAATTAAATAATACTACTATACTGGAATCCTTTCCGGGGCTTTATCAGTACCACATTAATCAAAATGACACATTATACCACGAACATTATCACAATAACGACTATCATTGGCCACAATTGCTATTCCTTTTTTTCTTTCCTCTTGATGGAGATCTTCATTACAATCATATATCCTACCACCTCCCAAAACCAGTACATAGCTATTGATAGTGTAAGAAAAATCAGAGAAGCAAGACCAGACCCAAAATATTGAAAGGAGGAATCAAGAAACTAAGGAACAGTTTAACCTTAGAATTGAAAAGACTCCATACTTGAAGAAGATTTCAAACACGGGGTAAACATCAGTCTTAACTTCTGCACTTGAATCAAAAGATCTAACAATTACAATGAATTATTTAAATGGGATGAAGAGTGCTATCAACACCAACAGCTTATGAAGTTACATTTTAGCTGCTATTTAGAACTATGTCAAAAGAATTTCATTAAAAGGCAGGGGCCTGAATACAGATAGAAACCAATCTACAAATACAAAGTATGTCTACCCGAGCCCATGTCTTTGCACTATTCTAATTTCATCAGTCCAGAAAGGCAGCGCAGATTTGAATAACCAATGGCTAAAAATAAGGCACATAACTTCCATTTCTACTAATACAAGGAGTTGCTTTTCTACTTCATTTTTCTCTTCAGAAACAAGATTCATAACTCAATGAGTGGTATCTTGTAACCTAAATGCAATAATTTCATTCCAAATTACATCAAAGCGAGCTGAAAACTGAAACAGACAATTACCGTCCACCATAGAGAAGAAAGCCAAGAGCTGCAAACAAAGAGACCCCTATTGCAACATATATAATATGCATTAGCAAAAACTCATAAAAGTCACTATCAATAAAAGTTGATAGTTAAACAAAGAAAAAAAAAAGAAAAAAAAAAGAAGACAAACCGAATCTATAACATAGACAAACCTGCAAAGAACATCTTAGACAAAATGACCAGTACGCTGATAGGTTTCCACCATAATATCAACCACAAAATAATCTGACATACATTAAATACAAAAAACAAGATAGGTCATTCAACATATTCAAAACTAGTCGACATGAAAGTAACAACCATTTAAATCTTTCAATACATATTAATATAAGAACTAATGACACAAAAGATAAATATATTGAATATTAAAGGTCAATAGTTAAACATCATTTTGAGGACAATACTGAAAAGGAAAATAGAAGCACAGATTTGATACTTTTTCATTAATCCCATTCAATCCATGCATTAGGCAAAGCCACAACCAGTCATAAGTGTGGACAATTAACATCACATCACTAGTACACCATTTAAAAAATGCACTGAAACAACCTCCAGGGACTATAATGGCTCGGCAACTTCCATTGCCAGTTAGGTCCAACACAAGAAACAAATGGACTTTGTCATTTTGACTCTTGTTGCCAAAGAAACATCTCCTTGATTCTCTGCAACAACGATAAAGCAAAGAGCCTACACGGGTTTCTCCCAATTCATGAAGGGTGGACATTAGCCAAAAGGCACTTGTTCACCCCCAACAACAGAGTGGACATTTCCCCTTCCTTTTTCCACAATCCTCAATCAACCTCCTTCTACCAAGGAGAGAATGGCCAAGCATTTAACAATCCCCACAAGTCACAGGACTAGAAGAACTTCACAAAACCAAAACAGTTGCAGAAGAACCTCAAAATAGAGAAAGTGGAAAGAGGAATCAGAGGAAGCTATAAGAGTGGGAGTCGCTTGTCAATGGAAGGAGGCATATTGGCAAAGTTAGGATGTCACTAGAAAGAAAGTGACAGCATGCTGGCTCTTGTTGATGTCGCGAGATAAAATAAAAGTTTCGAATCTAGCTTGCTAGAAAAGATATAAAAGCTTGAATATTAGAAACATATAAATGTTACTATAATTTTATTCGTATCTCTACAATCATAACCTTGCAATGAACTATATTGGATATCTTGCAAATTTTTCCCGCTGGCCACCCATGTAGTGACTCACAACTAAAGTCAAACATCTTTCAACAGTTGATCACATATACACAGCCTTTGTAAACAGTATGTGATCTTCCAGTGGCTTCGAGTGCTACAAATTTAATCCTAGGGCTTTTATCGTACCTCAAGTTAATCGTGCACTGATTTTGCCTTTACATAGATATAGGGAGTGGAATGCAGAACTTAAATATTGACGCTCCATTCTGCTCTTAAAGCAGCTGTATCACTAGGATCAAGTCAATAGTTAATATGTCGAAATGAAGAGAATAAAAGGTAAAAAAAGCATCAAATTGTTGTCTTTAGGTCATCTAAATGGTGATTTACATATGATAGAAATAGAAATTTATAAAAAAACAAGAGGACGTAAAGTGGGTAATATAAAGAGCAGAATTGATCATTAGAATCCTCAAAAAGGAAACGTCACAAAAATTATATTTATATAATATTATCCATTTTTATCCAATTAATCAATTTTAATATTTAATTATCTTTCAAGCTAGCATGCTCATCAACTCATACCAACGAGATTGGTGTCTGATGAAATAATATTATCTTCAATTGTCCATTCATGGAAACACCTTTCTGTATCTAATCATTCACTTTAGAGCCAAACTACTCCATATCACTTCAGACATTGAATAAATGCAATTGCATCCAAATTGTATAGAACTATCCAAATTTTCACTAGGCATATGATTATGTTCAGATTTCTAAATTGCAGACACAAACATATTCAATAGCTAAAGGCTCTTCATACTTTACCGTATCTAAAATATTGCTAGATACACAAGATGCCATCAACTCAAATATTGTCCAGCTGTTTGATTGTATTGAGACTACGTCGATTCTAGTTTCTACATAAACTAAGAAATACAAAAGCAAATAGGGAAACAGGCTGCATACAACATCCAAACAACAAACAACAACCAAGCTTTTTTCCACTAGATGAAGTCGGCTACATGGATCAAACGACGCTATTATGCCCTATCATAAACTAAGTCTTCAAAGATGCAATTTAAATTTAAAACTTTTTTAATTGTTTCACCTATAATATTTCTTGACCTCCTTCTACCTCTAGTTATTGGGTTATCCTCCACCTGATCTACTCTTCTTACAGGGACTTCTAAAGGTCTTCTTCTTACATGTCCAAACCACCTAAAGCGAGATTTTCTCATTTTTTTCACAATAGGTGCTACTCCTACTTTCTCTCTAATACATTCATTCCACAATAGGCTGCATACAACATCCATTGCCTCAAAAACATATTCAACCTACAATGGTGGGTGACCACAAGTGGAAACTTGGTCCAGAATCTTCACCTGAATAGCATAAACCACAGCATTAATTGCATAGAAACTTGGTTTCAGTCCATCAGTAGATACAGCGCGTGCCTGTAAAAACATTTAACGCCAAGGCAGTAATCAACTCATGGAAACAACAAAATACGCTATCATTAAAGAAGAAAATCACACGAGGGCTGAGGCAAACAGACCACACTAAATGCACCACAAATTAAACTTGCCTGGTAATAAATCTCAGCCCAGAACAGGGCCAAAAGCGCATACGTTGTAAAGAACGCGAGACTCGGCATGTCAAGTAAGATATGTTTTACAATCTACATACATAAACACAGGTAGTGTGACCATATTAAATACTAGGATTAGAAAAATTCATATTATGTTGGAAAATAACTTAAATTAAATGGTTCATTCCCTATACCTCTGGCTGTATCCTCTGCACATTCCGATAGAAGATGAAAACTAAACATCGAACTGCGAAGCCAGAAAGAGTGTATATCACTCAATAAAAATGTAGCATTAATAAAAAATTATTAAACAAATATATATTTAAAAAAAAAAAGGTTTGAGTGATACAAACCCCCATTCACCAAAAAATTGAGAAAGTGAAAGACCTTCTGCGTGGTCCAACCATACTCTGGCACTCTCAATTGGATTCGAACTAGTTGAACCTAAACTCATAAAAAAAAAAAAAAAAAAATTTTTTTTTATAAAAACCTAATCGAAGAATGAGGTTCGGATCATACCAGAGCTACGGCAGCTACGATGCCATAGAGAACGGCGAGAGCCTGAAAGATGTGATCCTGCCACGCCGGAGACTCGTTGATGTCGTGCCACCAGCTGGAGGATTCCGTCAGCTCAAGCGCCGCCACCGCCACCGTCGTCGTCGCTGGCACGCCGTTGTCGCCTCCCATCGAATCGACAGTTTCTTCAGCACACGCACCGCGAGTGAATGTTGTTAAAAATGAAATCACTACTAGCTAGGCTTTTGTAATAAATAACGAATGTGTGTATCAACCTCTAAGGATGAAAAAGAAGATAAAACAGAATCTGATTATTTAATTGTGAATTATAAATAAAATATTAGGACATCAGTCTTAAAAAGATTTTGAATATTAAAATCATCTTCTATAAAATAGAGATTAATTTAGTCTACAATGTATTGTTAGATTTCAATTTAGTATCTAAATTAATGCTTTTTTAATTATTGATAAACTAAATTGATGTTTAAAATTATTGAAACATTGACTCGAGATCTTCTGTATTTTTTGGTTAAAAAATTAATGTTAAATATACATATCACTTTAAATTTGTATAACTTTTATCATATGATGGTTATTTTGAATTTATTTTTTTACATATTTATATTCTAATTCTATCACTTATACTATCGTGATAGATGTGAGAATGAAGGTAATGTTGTAATTAGCATTTTTTAAATAAAATGTTCATAATATTATTTTTTTCTTTCTTTCCATATTTCTTTTATCTTAACAAGGACGACGAAATAATCGGGAAGCAATGGAGGGTAAGGTAATCGCTAATAGTCGGTATGTATGTATATATGTGTTGATTTTGGTTTATTTTGGCATTAAGAAATGAACACATTAAATAAAAATGATGTTTGGACATCATTTTTATACTTGATTAATAATGTATAACTATTTGGTTAATAGTGTGTATTACATGATTAATGAGATTAGTAATCAATTATAAATATTGGTAATTGATTACTAGCCCCATTAACCATATGTTATTAATCATATATTTGTATATCATTAACTAAGTCTAAAATTATTATACAAAAATCAATGTTTTAAAAACTGGTTCAACTAGTCCAACTCGATTGGTAAATGTAACGCTTTAAGTGTAATTACTTCACTACTTCCTAGGTCATAAGTAGAAGCAACTAATCTAGGTACGTCACATATTATTACTCACAAGCTAAAAGTTAGTTTTTTTTCTTCATTATATATGTGTATGCGGTTGATCTCACTTGTGTGGTGAAAACATACTTTCTTATAAGTCTTGTAAGAAATTAGTTTGCCTATATTGTTTAAGCAAGGCCGATTGTTATTTCAATTTACCAAGTCCACTTTTGATTTTACCAACCATTGTTAATTCTATTTTTATACTCTAGTTCTCTTTGGAGAACTCTAGTAGGTATAGTCATGAGATCGGATACTATTAGCGCAGCTCACCTCAATTAGATTTACATCACAATTTCTGGATAACACATGTAGATATAAATATTGTGCAAGTATCAGCACCCACACCTAGTCTAACATTAGTTGGCCTTCGACTATACAACATCAATCAAGTATCAGTACTACAGTTATGGGCATCAATACCCAATACATATAACTACAATCATCCAACATAAGCAATATATAAGTTAGCTATATATCTAAAGTATACTAATAGGCATACACAACTAGCATACATATAGATGTAATGTGATACACAATAAACTATGTCAAAACCCCACATCACACGGTAGCCTATCACAAAAGTTAGTCCAACCAGCAGCAATATCAAATGGGTAAGAATAAGATGATGACCCTAGGAGAGTAACTCATATATAGTCTCACATTCATATAAGTTATATATGAGTTAGTCATGGGTCATACACCCACAAGCACTCCTTCGGCTCCCAGTAAATAGGCAGGAGTGATATCTTTAACCTGTAGTAGAAGAATTTGGAATATCACGAAAACACAAATAGGGTGAGAATTCTAAGAATTCTAAGAATTCTTAATAATACTAACAAACAGATGACATCATGATTATTCTAACTACTGCAAGGTTTTCGTAACCATATAATTTGAGTTACTGCGAATATAATAAGCATCAAGCAGGTACGAATAATCATTAATCCAACACAAAAATTCACATATAATCATTTCTTACAACCAGAACAAGTAGAATATACAATGGTCAATACAATTGCAAATAAATAATGTGATGCAGGGCAATGAATGTTATTCTTGAATTAATGCAATGTCATGCCATGTTTTACTTTTCTTTGCCTTACACTACAGTTACCAAATCATATCTCATCGAGCCAATTCTCGTGGGATCCTAGATCCTCATAACGTGTAGGGAGACCTCCGCTCCACCTATCGTTTAAAAAATTGGTGATAACATGCTTTTCAGGTTGAGTACTCATCCTCTACGTGATCGTGCTTGACCACACAGCATTATCCCCTATAACTAAGGTCACACCCATAGTGGGGAATTGCTCATAGGATCACCCTTTGTGCATGGGAGGATCATATCCACATTATGGTGCCCTTTCTTTTTCCTTTTTTCTTTTCTGAGCTGAAGGGTTTTTCACAATACTAGTCCATTCATTATCTTTTGACCCAATTCAACAAGATCAAGATCTTATCAATGTCATTTTATGCAAGATTTTCATTTACACCAAGGTGCTCGAATATCAATAATTCCAGTCATGCAAGCATTCTAGGCATTATATATTCACAGATATTGAAATCTCACAATAATTAAATCAACTATGGCATACAATATAAGTCAACTTATTAGGTCATTAGTAAACTCATCACACAGATAAGCCATCTCATTAACTTAACCTCCTAGACCCAATTAACCTAGTCAGATGACTTTGCCTTAACCTGTATTTACCCGAATTAATCAATTTTATTATTAACTAAATTATATTTAATCAAATTGTCATATTTTAGCTTATCCAAGGCATTGCACCACCTTCTAAACTTACAAGGCATCAACCAAGTATCCAGTGAAATTTTAATTATTATTCTTAAGCCAAATTAAGTCTAATTAATTATCATTTAGTTCCAAAACAAATTCCAAACCTCCAAACTCAATCTAGCCAAGACCTATATAGGGTCTAAACTCACCAAAATAATTTCTTTTTCATGCCCAAATGATCAAATCAAGTAACCTTAGGTTGGTTAGGGTCCATTTCAATCAAAATTTACATTACACACTTAGTGCCAATTGCACCAAGGGACTTGATTTGTCAAGTTCACCAACACAACCTCAAATTTAATTTTACATGCAAATTCATGCAAATATAGCTCAACCAACACAATTCAAGCTCCAAGCCACCATTAGAATACAAAGAATCCATGTATTATCCACCCTTGAACCCAAGACAACCATTCGACCAAGGGGATGAGAAATAAATTCAATCAAATTATACATGCAACCACACATTGAGCATCATAACAAGCATAATTCCATAATATCAAGTGGAATTCAAGCAAATAGTCAAAATCCCCTCAAACCCTTAAGAACCCAAATCCACCATACAAACTCAAGGTCATCAGTTGACTTCAAAATCAACATACAACTACTAAATCAAGATCATAACCATGTAGACCAACATATAAACAAGCTCAAGTGAGTGAGAAGCAATCCAAACACCTAATAGCCAAGAAGTCTGAACCCTAGTGCCTTCACAAACCAAGCAATTTCAAGTCAAACTTGCATGCAAACAACTCAAGGAACCAATCAAAGAAAGAATAATAGAACAAATGCCAAGAGCCCCTACTTGGACGCCTTAGGCAGTGAGATGAAGGGGAAGAAAATGATGTTGAAGCAGCTCCAATGGTGATTCCAATCTGTCCAAGATGAAGAGGAGTGGGTGAGGAACAATTTCTTCAACTAGAGCTTGGTGAGATGGTGGCTCCTAGTAGCTCATGCACAAGCTTGAAGCTATGCTTCAATGGCTGCCAAAAGGAGAGAGCTCGCATGGGAGAAGAGATTAATGAGAGAAAAGAAAGAGAGTGAGGGGAGGGGGTGCCGATATTGTAGCTTAAGTGGAGTAAGAGAGTTGAATTTCAAGTTTGCACCTCCATTAGTCACTTAATCTAATTCTATGGTTCCTTTAAAATTTTAATCCGCAATCGTCATGATTTTAACTACTCATTATGTTTAGAACTCCCTAGGGTTCATATAAGATCTTAACTTATGTCACTTAGTGTTAATTAGGTCCTAATTATTTATATTAGGTAGCTAACTTGAGGTTCAAGAAACCTACATGCATGCAATCCTATTAGTTTATGTCTAATCAACTAGATTTATTCATGACAACTTTTATTACTAACCCAATAGAAAAGAAACTTAATAAGGAAGTTTAGCTAGCATGAAATCTCAATGGATGAAATGTAATTATGACCTCTTTTTTTAAAAAAATTTAAACTTATTTAAGGTTTTAACACTCTATATTCATTCTAATTTATTTCTATGCAATTTTTAAGTTCTAACTTAATTATTAGGTCAATTTTATCATCTAAATTAATTTCCTAATTTATGAAATTATTTCCTTAAGTTTATCCTATTTATTTTAATTTCTCGCGCTACGTTTTAACTAGAAAAATCACTATAATTTATTAAATATACCAAATTAATTTATTTTAATCCAAAAAATTTACCATAATTATTTTTATTCATTTGGAGATAAATTGTAAATTTTCATAATTTTTCTCACTCATTTATTTTATTTACACATTTTTCACTATTATTTCTAATTTAACATACACACTAAGCTATTCCTATCAACACGCAAATTATCAAAATACACATAGACATACAATTATATTAAACAAATAATTTCCTATTAATTTAACTTAATTAAATTAAACAAATCAGGAGTCGAACATTTTATTGCTCACTTTTGCGGCTCTAAAATCATCAAAAACCGCTTGAGCGGTTAGATAATATAAAACTTTATGAAGCACAAATACAAACACGAGACACGACACGGATATAGGGACACACTAAATTCAAAAAATTATAGGACACAGATATGACACACACACACACATATATATATATATATAAATTAATATCAAAGTAAATTAAATAACTTGGTTTATGTATATATATAATTACAAAATTTAAGAAAAAAGATTTATAATTCATTAATATCATTTTTATAAACTTGAAGATTTATAATATCTTAATATATGTCATATGTGTTAATATTTGCTACCTAGTAAGTCCCTCCCAAAAAATATGGAGCATAATTTCTATTGACATTTTCTAAAAATCTCCTAAACTAACTTCTCCTAATAGAACTAATCATGTGCAAGTACATGTGCATCCAAAAAAATTAACTAGAGGAAATAGTGGTGTGAAGCAAGTTTCAGTGACGATGAAGTAAATGACTTAATATGAGTAGAGGTAAAAGGAGCAGATGAAATTAGTGGTGTATGAAAAGATAAAATTTAAAATACTAGTATGTGACAATAGTAGTTTGAGACGTTAGTTGTGTGATTGGGCTTGGGTGGGTTACGGGCTTACTAATTAGACGTTAGTCATGGAAATTAATTTTCTTTTAAAAATATTAATAGGTCGTGTCCAAGCCGAGTCTTAAACATGTTCAAGCATGTCTGAGCCATGTCCAAGATGTGTCCAAGTCGAAAAAAATAATTTTTTTAATCGAACACATTCGGACACACAAGACACAT
Organism: Ormosia semicastrata; assembly: GCA_029884595.1. Taxonomy (NCBI): domain Eukaryota; kingdom Viridiplantae; phylum Streptophyta; class Magnoliopsida; order Fabales; family Fabaceae; genus Ormosia; species Ormosia semicastrata. The sequence goes on along the minus strand of JAQQTO010000053.1, from coordinate 44,844,287 downwards.
GTGTCATACGCGCATCCCCATGTGTCCGACACGGGACACGTGTCCGCCTAAAAAATGGCGTGTCCATGCTTTATAGGTAAAACTAGATGAAGACTGGTTCAATTGCTAAAAATCGCCTGGACGGTTCTGCAAATCAAGCGATTCTGTGTTGGAATTTTTTTTAAGAAAAAAGGGAAGATATCACATATCAAAAACCTAATCTTTAGGGCTCGATACTTTGCCTTCTCTTCTCTCACATGTGAACTTTCATGTTGGATGTTGCGACGGATTTACGTCTCTAATGAGCTTCTACAACATAACTCGGGTGAGGCTACGACGTCTACATTTTGTGTCTTCTAGTCCGTGGTTCGTCCATTCCAAACTGTTGTGTTATCAACCATTTCTAGCGATTCACTACATTGTTGCGGTCCATTTCTGCAAACGAGCTTTTGCGTCCATTCTGGTGGTCTCCTCCCCTGGTTTGCTTCTTCCTCAACTTCAAATCTACATATTTCCCCCTCCTGTATTATGAGTTTATGAGTTTCTAACTTAAGCACCTATTTTAAGTTTACCAAATCTGTTCGTTGCATTGCATTTGTTAATTACTTATTGGGCTATTTTTCATTATTTAAGTTCAGATGCTGTTAATATTTTTTTTGATATATTTGACTATTGAATCTAAGCTTTTGTTTTGTGATTATTCTTTTTTTCTTTAATTTTTGATAGTTCAACCACCGATTGGATTGGTTAAACCATGAACTGCTCACCTTGCCGGTCCAACAGTTTAACTAGTGTTTAAAACATTGACAAAAATGGTATGCGTAAAGAAGAACTACGTAAACATAAGGATCTATTGCATGTCATGTGCTCAAAATAAGGATATGGAAATCTTCTTGCAAGTCTACATGAAACACATTGCCTCACATCTAGGTTATGTGATAGAATTAGAATATAAATATATTGAAAATTTGGTAAGGTTAGCTATAATTAGAAAGTTGAAAAAAAAAATCAAAAACTCATGTATCTCCTTTTTGAGAAAGCGCATCTCACACTTCATAGTTTATGACTTTATTTAGTTGAGAAAATTTTAAGTATTATTTAAGTAAGATTTTTTTTAACCATATATTATGCAATATATGTTTTATCTCATATTCTCATTTATATGATCTAAACTCTCCTCTTATATTAACTGAATTTGTAATATTATAATTGAAATGATACGCATTCAATTATATATAATAAGATATATTTCTTATAATAAAAAATCTTTAAAACTTCTCATATTCAACTTCCTTCTACACTTGTACCATGTAACTTATGGACATTGTGGTTATATTAAAAAATGGTAATTTGTGTTGTTATTTTGAATATTTTTTATATTTATCTTATGTGTTTTATTAAAGATGTTGTGCTTTATTAAGCTCATTTGCTTCCTTTTTATAAATAGTTGTGGTATTATACACTTGAATTCATGGTAAATTCCACATATGATATCATACTTATCATTGATTTTTATAATTTGTCCAATTTATAATTTTAGTTAATTTTTGAATGATAGATCTATATATATAAGATTTATAATGAAAATAGTAACACAACTTTTTCAGGAAAAAATACTTACAAAACCATTTAAAAAAGGTTTTAGTAAGACCAGGGTGTTATCCAATGGTCTGTAGAAGGAATATGTGAAAAGTGTAAGTATAAGTTTATGCAAGTATCTTTACTCTTTATAAAAGCCAACATCAATGGAGTTGTCAAAGTAGGCCAATTCTAGCCCACATGAATTAGGACTAAGGTTTTGTAAGTTAAGGCCAAAAAGCACATTAAGTGGCCTCCATAATTCTGACCTTGAGTCACCTTAAGTGGGCTAGGGCAACTTATAGAATATTTAAAATTAGAGCTTTTTTTTTTGTGAGATCATGAGATATTCCCACAGGTTCAACTCATTTGAACCGCTCATGAGATTAATCCTCGTTTAACCTAGGAGCATGAGGTTATGCGATCTCCCTACAAGAGTTGCTTTTATCAAGTTCCTATATGACGATGTGGGCATACGGGCCGTGATCCGCGAGTTGGTTAGGACTAGACAAAATGTATGCCCGTTTAAACATGGGCCTACATTCCCGATTTGCTTAACTTGCAGTTTAAAAGGATTTTAGGCTTCGAGTTTGTGGACCAACCAGCAAGCTTGCTTAATTTTTTTTTTGTTAGCTTTGGAATTGGGCCCAACACTTCTAATGTAATTACCTGGCACAAAAAATAAAAAAACATTAAAATTAAAATTAAAATAATTAAATAACAAAACATAAACCATAGCCAACAGAATCTTATTCTCACTTTCTCCTCATTTTCAACTTTCCCTCTCTGCCACTGTTCTATCTCTCGTCGTTGCCCCTTTGTCTCCCTTGACTCTCACTCTGCCATAGCACTACCCCTTCCTTCCCCCTTGTCAATCGTCACTTAGAGTTGCCACCTTCCTTTCCCTTCGTCATTGATTGCAATTTGTGACAGTGTGAGTTGTGTGACCATAATCTCTCTTTCTCGCGTGCAGCCACGATCTCTCTTTCTCTCTCTCTAACCTGCAATTGTGGTTTGCCTTACCTCGCATGCGACCACGACCTTGTCTTGTGGCGGCCCATTTTCCTGGATTTTTTCTTGTTTTATAGCCATTTAAAAGGAAAAAAAAATATTTCAAGCAACGAACCAGCTTGCAAACCCATGGTCTAACGCAGTGTGTATGTAGGCCAGGAAAATGCTGGCCTATTTAAGTTATAGGCTAACCCACATTGGTCCGTTTAATTGTGATTTGTTACGGACCGAGCCAGCTCGTATACCTACTTCTATCTATATAGTAAAATCAGAATAATTACTAAAAATCTTACTTCAATATAATAAAATCAGAATAGAACCTACCACTACTCGTTAGTAACTATTGTCTTTTAAATTAGCTGATTATTTGTAAATTGTAATTGCATTATCTTGTGCTAATAAGTGTGGACTGACCCTATCCTAACCTATTTTAGCTTATAGATGTTGTGGATTTTTCGCAAGCTCACAGATCGTACAAGTAGTAAATAAAGATCGTTCTCACGAGGATCGATTGATTACTAATTCTTATGATTATTTTGATTGTTTAAGTGAATAAAATCGACAGAGAATGTTCAATTAAAATTAATACAAAAAGCAAAATAATAAAGTAAACAATTGAAACTAAAAAAAATGACATTTAACAAAGATTTAAAGCTCTAGGATTCGGAATCCACTACACTACCCCCTACGATAAATTGTAATCCTATCTTTGTTAATGTTCAATTATGTTCTTGAAGGCGATTTATCCTAAATTATTTAAAGCCCAATTTATTGGCACTAAAAACATGCTAAAACTTTACTAACTTCATTCTCATGGCAATTAATCTAAGTTCCAACTCATTAAGATTCATGACAATCGTTTACCCCTTAAAGGATTTAAGCCTATGTCTAGTCTCAATTCCTAAGTTCAATTCTTGGATTATCAAGCAATTAGATTTCATTTTTCGATCCTTCACCTAAAGCCTAAAATCATGTAAATATGGCGCACAACATATCACAAGCATTAAGCATACCAAGAATGAATCAAGAACAATAATTTCATTAACAAAGAATCAAATTAGCAATTCATAATAGGAAAATAAAGAGTTTCATCCTAATCCTAGAAAATGAATTTAGCCGCTAATGGCCATCGTAACACAAATAAGAACAAGGATTAAAGAAACAATCATGATTGATAAACAAAAAGAAAAGATGGGAAGATGGAGATGGAGGAAAAGACTTCTATGGTTGATATTCTACGACTCTTGCTCTTGCCTTCTATAACACCCACCGTAGGGTATCACATTTATGTTATTTAATTACCAAATTACCCCTTCACTATATACTATGCTTTGTAATGTAAATACAAGTTATAAAATTTCTTAATATTAATAAGATAAACTTAGCAGAAAATAAAAATATTACAACATCATCACAAATAATTTACATCATATATACATAATCTTAGTACTGTCATACTTAAACATTTACAGACTAAACTCTCAAAGTATTTAAACTTTAATTGAAACTAACATACTGTCCAAGTACTACTAAACAGCAGAACCCTCAGACAGGTCCTCCTCAGACTCCTCAGCAGGTAGGAATCCCACTTGACGTGAAGTCCTATGGACAAGTGTCCGCCCAGACGACACTATACTAATCTCACTAGGAGTACGGTAGTAAGTTCCCCAGTACTGCCTAATGGATAATGGAAACTCTAAGTGTACATTAATATTCACACTAAAATAAGAATTCCTTTGATGAAGTCTACTCAAGGTAATCCTCAAATCTCCTACATAATAAATACACGCTCTATCTAGATCAATGTACCACGCTTCCTGTTCTCCTCCAAACTGCGACCTCATATAACCTAGAAAACTAGGCATCTCCATCCTCTCAGAACTCAGCTTCCTCTACAGGAATTTGCTCTTCCTCGTCTTCTAGATTAATTTCTTGCTCAACGTCTTTACAATATAAATACAATACAAAATAGGCATACAAAGAGGTGAGATCACCTATGCCAATACCAGCATGGTAGCATGAAGATAAACACATACAATATCTCATACATCTACATCATACCATAATTACAATTATGCCATCAATATCATTTATCATCACAACACATGTAATAAACAATAATTACAATCATGCCCTCAATCATTTCTAAATATTCAGTAGTTTAAATATCACATCGATATTACTACTCAATAACTATGCATATGCACATAGACTCAATTTCCTACTCCATGGAGCTAAAACTCAGGTCGGAGAGAGTGATCGAAAAGATTTGTCTGTACTAACATGCCTCAGACCACGTGCTCAATTTTGCACATCTAGTATATACACGACAGTCTTTATCAGATCTTGATTAAGAATAGTGTCTCGGTTAGGATCATCGGTGTGTTGCGTCGGTCTAACCCACGGTACAGAAGAGCTACCAACTGCCCCCTGTAAGCAACCCGTACCCCAATGCCCCCAAGGTCAACAAGTGACTTACACTACGCATATCGCACCCACTTAAGAGGTGTATTCTCTCCTAGGCAATTAGCCTCATACAGTCCATCGAACCTTTCCAATGCATGTACTATGCACCATTCACAGTTCCAATTCATTATCTCATATTCAGGGTTCACACATAAACCCAACAGTATCTTTATTGTATTTTTATTGCGTAATCATATTTTCATATTTTCTCAATCGCACAACAATTCTGTCACATTTTCAAATTGCTTATTGATTTCTCAACGTTTTCTCAATCGCGTAAAATATTTCTCACACGTTTTAAATCAAAAATATGAATTTTCTCATTTAATACTAAAAATTAACTTTATTTTTTATATTTGCATAATAGTCCCTCTATAACATAATTTTTACATTATAGTCCTTATTTAAATAATATTTTCACAATAGTCCTCATAAAATAATATTTATAAAATAGTCTCTCTTTTATAAAATATTTACAATATAGTCCTTCTTAAAATAATAATTACAATATAACCCCTCTAAAAATCAATATTTCTACTATTTCCCATAGAATGACAATTCTTTCTTTTACTTCAGATATTACAGCTCAAATTTTTCTAACGCATTTCAAAACCCATAGGGTGAACTATACGTCAGTAAACTTCAAGTATTGACATCTATTTTTATTTCATAATGATGCACTCTTTTTAATTTCAAACAAGTCTACAAACTTGATGTGGAATTAATTGTTGCATTGCGAACTCAAGTGCAAGTTGTCTCAAGTAATAAAATTCTCGGGAGTCCGAGGTCGATCCACAGGGAATTGTTGAAGATTAATTAAGGTGAAGTGAATATTTTGTTACTACAATTAAAATTATTTACTTGGGTAAAAAGATTCACTCTTGGTAAATAAAATAAAGGTAAGATTAATTCTTTTTATAACTCAATTAGAATCCTCGCAACATGGAGGTTCCAATCGAAAAATACAATATTAAAAGTCCAATTAAAATAATATACGTAATTATATTATATTTCCTAAAAATATTATCACCACTTATAAATGGGTTAAAGCATTTATTGTACCAATATTTTGTCTACAACAAATCAAGAACTCCTCTTTACAAAGATGGTTTCTAAATTATAAGAAACAAATTATAATACGTATAATGGTTACTAGAAAATATAAATCATTTAAGCACAAGAGAAGAATAAATCTAACCTTACTTTATTGCCAAGAGCTTCACCCTTTCACCCAAGTAAAATGAAACTTAGTTACTCATAGATAAGAAGAAAGAAAGAGAGAAAAAGAAGAAGAAGAAGAAGAAGAAGAACATGACTTTAATTTGGAACAACGGAAAATTACTACAAGAAAACCTAGTAACAAAATGACATCATTTTGGTAACTAACACCTAACACCCTCAATGATCTGCCAAGGCCTCCTTTTATAGAGGATTAGAGATACAAAATGACAAGAGGGCTGAGTCATTAGTGGGTGGATGAGTGGAAAATGAATGGAAAATGCCAAATGACTTTAGGTGAGTGGGAAATTATGAAGATTCCTTGTCTCCGAAATCATGCAGCTCTGAAGTCATTGCATTTGTCATTTTTGAACCAAGTGATCTTCATGAAAGTTGTAGGCCTGGATCTTAGCTTTCAAATGGCTTTGGTTTGAGTCCAATATCATATCTATAACTCCAGATACATTCAAATTACTGAACACTACCCAGGCCCAGTCACAGCTCCTCTGTTCTGACTTCCAAGCCCAATATCACCTTCAAGGAGTCCGATTCTGGAAAAGTATTTAACATGAAAGTTGTAAATATGGGTCTTAATTATTCAGCATCCAAATTTCAGTCTATTTGACAACCTCTAGCCCGAAAACTGTGATGAACAGTACATGTAGGTTAAGCTGTCAGGAAAAACACTCTGGTTCTTGCTTCAACCCCAATTTGAGTTATCTACTCGTGTGATTGGGCCTTTGAGATTTTCATGAAAGTTGTAGAATTCTCTCTTATCTTTCAAATGCCACTAGAATCACCTCCAAAGACCACCTACAGCCCAAGATATGACCCAAATACAGAAACAGTGTAAGATATGAATCATGCTGAAAAATTCAATTAAGTTCAATTTGAGTCCAAACTTACAAAACATAATAAAACTCAATCAATTAAGTACATAGAGAGTGTAAATGACTAAGAATGAAAGCTTATTAATGTATCAAATATGTGATCATCAAACTCCCCCACACTTAGCCTTTTGCACTCCTGAGCAAAACACATAAGATCACTCACAAAAAAAAATGAAACAGACTCAAAAGCTAAACACTCTAAAAGACTCAATTTCTAATAATATTTAAAAATGAAGAGCAATCATTCAAGTAATCAAAACATTCATGAGGTAACATATCTTCACTTCTCAAATCAACAAGTAAGGATATTTCAATTGAAAAGCATGAGTCAAGAATGATAGATTTTCACAAGATTCACTCTCAATCCCTCAAGTGTTTAAAAGGTAGGTATTTCACTCAATTCAACCCATGAAAATTGTACTACCATAAGCTTGCTTATCTTCTACTTCTCCACTACTCAAACACATGCATACACAAATCATGAGGACTTTATTCAAGGTTGTAATGGGGTCAAGGTAAAGGAGGAGGTAATATGGATATGACAAGTTAAATACCAGAGAATAAAAGAGCATGAAAGCTGAGTTCAATTAACAAGTATGAAAGTTCATCCCAACTCCACCAAATACAAATTCTCTTTACATATTCTTTTCCTTTCCTTTATTGCCTTGTTGACCTTCTTTTTCTTTTTACTTATTTTTTTTTATTTTTGATTTTTTTTATTTTTTTGATTTTTTTTATTTACAAAAAGAACATCATATATACATTTTTTTAACTATTCTCGCACACACCCCCCACACTTATTCAAGAACTCATCGAATGACAAAACTAATGTTCTCTTATTCCTTAAGGTCAAGTAAGAACATGATTTTTCATTTAAGGCACATAATGAGTTCAAACAAAGAATAGTCAAATAAACTCAAAGGGGTTAAGCAAGGGAAATAGGTCATTTCTAATGATTTATGTTGGCGAGAATCGAGAGAATTTCCAAGAAGTCATAAGAGTGCTTGATATCATATTGAGACAACATGTTGCTAAACAAGGTCTATTTGATTAAAGTAGCTATTTGAAGAAAAATGCCTCAATCATATTTATGTTTGCATATGAAAATGTAGTCTAAAAAAGAATCAAAGCAAGTTCTAGAGTAACAATTTCATGAGTGAGATTCACACAAGAAAGAAAAGAATGGTACAAATGTTTAATCCATTCATCAATAGGCTCAAAATCTCACAAGGCATAATTCTATCATTCTCACCACCCAATTCAACATCCATAACCAAGCATGTGAATTTTAAGAAAGAAGACAATTTACTCAATCATGCAAATTTCCCTGAATTTGAATTGCTACTTCCACATAAATTAGTTTCTACCCCAATTACTCCTTACTCTGCCATCAATTTTTGATGCGTCTCAAGAGTAAATAATTTACTCTTTACTCTGCCATCCCTAATTACTTTTGTTGTTAATAAATTGATGACAAACACAACAAACATATTAACAAACACACTTTTGAATTTTTTTTTGGGTTTTTTTTAATATAAACACAATAAACATATTAACAAACATACTTTCTAATTTTTTTTTTGGGTTTTTTTTAATATAAACACAATAAACATATCAACAAACATACTTTTGAATTTTTTTTGGATTTTTTTTTTACAACCATCCTTCTCCCCAACCAGATCACAACATTGTCCTCAATGTCAAAACATAGATAGGAAAAAGGATAGAATATATTACCTGTTGCTACAATTACTGAAAAGAAAAACCTCACACAAATCAGAAACAAAGTATGATAAATAAAACTAAAGCTTATAATTATTTAAATAGTTGGAACATCTTGGCTGGCTTTCTTTTCATTTTGCTTCCTTCACCACTTCCTTCACCGCTTCCTTCGGACCAATCTATCTAAGTTGTTACTGGATCAGGTTCATAAACAAAAGCTTCTAATTTATCAATCAACTCATCAACAGTAGAAGCAGAGATAAGGAGTCGTCTTGCAGAAGGTGTGACAAAAATTTCTTCCACAAAGATGGTCAACAAAAGATAATAAATTATCAAAGAAATTATTAACATTCAACAAACCTATGGGTTTATGGTGGATGTTCAATTGGGCCCAAGAGACAACTTGAAAGACTTCTTCCAAAGTACCAAAACCACCAGGTAAGACAATGAATGCATCAGAGTTTTCAAGCATCGCCTTCATTCGTCCATGCATAGATGATACCTGAATTTCCAGTCCAATTGTCTTTCCAACGATGTTCCTTCGAGTTAAAGGTTCAGGAATGACACCTAAAACTTGACCACCTCTTATATGTGTAGAAAGTGATACAACCCCCATTAACCCAATGCTACCTCCCCCATATACAACATGAATGTTCCTCGCAGCAAGTGTTCTACTAACAGTGCTTGCTGCGTTTACAAACTCTAAGCCCTTCCCATAACTTGTCCCACAAAATACACAGATATTGACAAATCTACGAATAGAAGAAGAAGCTCCCTCCATTTTTACACTTACACTCTCTTTGAATGATTATGAGTTGCAGGAAAGTGAAGAAAATGAAGTGTTTAAATAGGGAAGAGAATAGAAAAAGTAATAATAGCTCCTATACAGGTAGATTGACTGGTGTCAGAAAAGTTTGAAATTTTAAAAATAATAATAATAGTAAATTTTTTTTTTGTTTTGTTTTTGTTTTGTTTTTTTTTGTTTTGTTTTTTTTTTTTACTTCAAGAAAACCATCAGGATAGAGAAATCTAGAAACCCCCGAAGGATCCCATCCAAAGGATCGTTTGTCCAAAACCAAAATTCAACAAAATAATACAAAGATAAAATAATAAAAACAAATGATTACATACCTTTATGTACAGATTTCATGACAGATCTTTATACTGCGCGTCATGAGTGCAGTAATACCAAGACGGCTCACCCAATCTGGGCATTCTTCTCCCTCCCGCTTGTGGGATATTTTGGATTGAGCTACGACGCCACTAATTAAAGTGCGTAAATCTGACAGCTACCACCAACGACCACAGCTAGTGAGAGGTCGTTGAAGAGCCCATGGTATTAAATCACAGGATCTAGCTCAGAGGCATTGTCACGCGAGAATGCAAACACGGGATGCTTCTTTCTGTCCATCAGCAAGCAGAGCCTTTGGTTAAAACTTGGGAATGCTTGCGCAACTTTCTACAGAGCATGGCACACAAACCTTATTTACCGACCGGCGTGCGAAGGTCCATCCGAGTCAATGACGGGTCTGCCACTCCACTGGCAGGGGCTCCTAATCTAATTAAAGACCAAGTACAACCGAAGTTTCGTCCCTTTTTTATTTAATTTAAATTATTTCATTTTTTTTTCATTTTTTCTTTTTTTTTTTTTTTTTTTTTTTTTTTTTTTTTTTTTTTTTTTTTTTTCTTTTGAAGATGTACAAGATAATATATGCATGTTGTTGTGATTGTGGTTCACATTTTCCTCTGGTTTCACGTCCAGAAACGACTTAAACGCCTTCTATGAGTCAAGGATAAGCTTCCCATCCAATTTTTTATAAATTGGCAAACAGGGTCTTTTTGAGTTAGATTCCCAAGACTATAATGCTCTTACTCGTCCTTGAAGAGATTCCACAAACTAAGAAGTTCACGCTGCACAACTCCACAAGAATGCGTCTCAAGAGTCAGTAAGATATTATCTAATGACTCCTTACTCAGTCCATTCTTAATGAAGAATATTTTATCTTTTCTATTTACAGAAACCATCCCCAAAGAGTGACATCGCGTGTTGCAATTCCATCGTGCACACTTGTAACAAACTTTCATTCTTTTTGCTCTTTTCCTTTTTGAAAATGAACTTTTACCGAGACCAGGCATGTATGGGACAAATGAATCTGAAGATTCACCAGCTAAACGAACCTTTGCTTCAATTATCCAGTGTATATCTTCTGGGATGCCCTTATACATTAACAATCTCAGTCTTTCACACCTAGCTTCATAGACTTTTGTTAGAGCATTTAGAGGGAGAGAAGGAAAATGTTTTCCTAGATTTGAGAGAATGACATCCATTTTAAAAGGAGAAGAATTTAGTTATTATGGGAAACTGAAAAACAAACCGACTTGAGAGTCACAGAGTACCGTTATCCACCATTTAACCTAGGGAACACAAAGAACGCAAAAAAGAAAGAAACAACATTAAAATAAATTCTACTCATAACAAGGATTAGAAAGAGAAATGGATTCTACCTCAACAACTTGATGTTCCAGAAATGGTTTGAGTCTTTGTCCATTGACCTTAAATACAATACCATTCCTAGGATTCTCAATGTCTATGGCCCTATAAGAATACACATGTTTGACAATATAAGGACCAATCCACCCAGATCTCAATTTTCCAGGGAATAGGTGAAGACGAGAATTATAAAGCAGAACTTTTTGACCAATTTCAAAAGTTTTTCTCAAAATTGATTTGTCATGAAAAGCTTTTGTTCTAACTTTATAAATCTTTGAGTTTTCATATGCATCATTTCTTAATTCCTCAAGTTCATTCAATTGCAATTTGTGTAACTTGGAAGCATCATCAAGACTTAAGTTGAAAGCTTTAATGGCCCAAAATGCTTTATGCTCCAATTCTACAGGCAAATGACAAGGTTTTCCATAAACTAACCGATAGGGAGACATGCCCAAAGATGTTTTAAAAGCAGTATGGTAAGCTCAAAGTGCATCGTTTAGTCTTAAAGACCAATCTTTACGATTTGGGTTAACTATTTTTTCTAAAATTTGTTTAATCTCCCTATTTGCTAATTCAACTTGTCCACTTGTCTGAGGATGATAAGGGGTTACAATTTTGTGGGTAATGCAATAATTCTTCATTAAAGATTCAAATAATTTATTGCAAAAATGTGTTCCCCCATCACTGATGATAGCTCAAGGAATTCCAAATCGACTCAAAACATTTTCTTTTAAAAATTTTAGAACAGTTTTATGATCATTGTGCCGACATGGAATCGCTTCAATCCATTTTGAGACATAATCAACTACAACCAAAATGTACACAAATCCAAAAGATGATGGAAATAGACCCAAGAAATCAATTCCCCAACAATCAAAAATTTTAATGACAAGGATAGGGTTCAAAGGCATCATATTTCTTTTAGAAATGGACCCCAATTTTTGACAACTTTCACAACTTTTACAAAAAGTATAACTGTCCTTGAATAAAGTGGGCCAATAAAATCCACACTGCAAGATTTTCGTAGCTGTTTTCTTTGAAGAAAAATGACCTCCACATGCTTCTGAATGACAAAATTTAATGACACTACTTACCTCATTGTCAAGTACACATCTCCGAAAGATTTGATCAGGACAATATTTGAACAAATATAGGTCATCCCAAAAGAAAATTTTCACCTCAATCAAAAACTTTTTTCTGTCTTGGTGTGTCCACTGAGGCGGCATCTTACCTGTTACAAGAAAATTGACAATGTTAGCAAACTAAAGCATGGAATTAACAGAAAATAAAAATTCATCAGGAAAAGAATCATTGATATGTGTGCTATCAAAAGATGAGCCTGTTGTCAGCCTTGACAAATGATCTGCAACAACATTTTTGGCTCCTTTCTTGTCTTTTATTGTGATGTTAAATTCTTGAAGCAAGAAGATCCACCGTATCAACCTAGGTTTGGCATCCTGTTTAGACATTAAATATCTAACAAAGAAGATGATCAAGTGAAAACAACAAAGGATGAACCAATTAAATAAGCCTGAAATTTGTCCAATGCAAAAATTACAAAGAAGTAGTTCTTTTTCAAGAAGTGGTGTAATTCATTTATACACTATTCAAAGTTCGACTTGCGTAATAAATTACATGAGGCTTACATTCCTTTCTTTGGCCTAAAACAAATACAACAAAAAAATCACTAGCATCACACATCAACTCAAAAGGCAAAGACCAATCAGGAGATTGCATGATAAGAGCAGAAGTCAAAAGACCGATTAATTTTTCAAAAGATTTTTGACAATCTTGAGTCCAATCAAATGGTGTATCTTTTGTTAGAAGATTACATAAAGGTCTAGATATGGCATTAAAGTCCTTTACAAATCTTCTGTAAAATCCTGCATGTCCTAAAAAGGAACGAACTTCTCTGACTATTTTTGGGAAAGACAAATGAGCAATTAATTCAACTTTGGCCTTATCAACTTCAATTCCTTTAGAATATATCACATGACTTAACATTATTCCTGAGGTAACCATGTAATGACATTTTTCCCAATTTAACACAAATCTTTTTTCTTCGCATCTTTTAAGAACTTTTTCTAAATTATCAAGACAATTTTCAAAAGAATTTCTAAAAACTGTCAGATCATCCATGAAAATCTCTAAATAATGCTCAATCATGTCACTGAAAATACTTAGTGTGCATCTTTGAAAAGTTGTTGGAGCATTACAAAGACCAAAAGACATTCTTCTATATGCAAAAGTGCCAAAGGGGCAAGTAAAAGTGGTCTTTTCTTGGTCCTCTAATGCAATTGGTTTTTGATTATACCCTGAATAACCATCAAGAAAACAATAGTAGGGATGTCCTACTACTCTTTCTAGAATCTGATCAAGAAATGGCAAAGAGAAATGGTCTTTCCTAGTGGCTGCATTCAATTTTCTGAAATCAATACGCATACGTCAACTAGATGAGACTCGGGTAGGTATTAATTCTCCTTTTTCATTTTCAACCACTGTTATTCCAGATTTCTTAGGCACAACTTGTGTAGGGCTTACCCACTGGCTATCAGAGATAGGATAGATAATTCCAACATCAAGTAATTTAAGAACTTCAGCTCTAACTACCTCTTTCATGTGTGGATTTAATCTTCTTTGAGGTTGTTGAGATGTTTTAGCATTATCCTCTAAATGTATTCTATGTGTACAGATTAATGGATTAATGCCTTTTATATCCTTTAATGTCCATCCAATTGTATTTTTATGCCTTTTAAGTACTTCTATTAACTTACCTTCTTGTTCTTTGGTCAAGGATGAGGAAATTACCACCGGAGAGCTTTGTTCTTCTCCCAAAAATGTGTACTTCAACCCATCAGGTAATGGCTTCAGTTCCAGTGTGGGTACTTCTTCATGGGTATCATCATTCATGGATTTTAGCTCTTCGAATCTTGGCTTCCTTCCTTTGTATTCCATTTCCTGTGTACAGTCAAGCAAAGAGCATATTTCAGAAACATCATCATCTAATTGTGTAGCTGAATCAAATGAATTAATTAAACAGATTTCTAATGGGTCAGAAGAACTCCTGATTTGAAGATGATCATCTATAATGGTTTCAATCCCTTCAATCTCTTCCTTTTCATCATAAACTTCTTGTGGTTGCTTGCACATGTTGAAAACATTAAGCTCCAGTGTCATATTTCCAAAAGTTAGCTTCACCACTCTATTTCTGCAATTTATCAAAATATTAGATGTTGCTAAAAATGGGCAACCCAAAATAACAAGAACTGACTTAGAACTATCAACCATAGGTTCAGTTTCCAAGACAATAAAATTCACAGGATATATGAATTTATCAACTTATACTAACACATCTTCTAATATTCTTTTTGGAATTTTAATTGATCTATCAGCAAGTAGAAGAGTTACAGAAGTTGGTTTTAACTCACCAAGGTTGAGTTGCTGATAAATTGAATATGGAAGCAAATTAACACTAGCACCAAGATCAAGTAAAGCTCGTTCAATTTTATGTTCACTAATAATGCATAAAACTGTAGGACAACCAGGGTCTTTATATTTCAGCTCATTATTGTTTTGAATAATGGAGCTTACCTGTTCAATAAAAAATGCATTCTTTTTCACATTATGTTTCCTTTTAACAGTGCATAAGTCTTTCAAAAATTTGGCATAATAAGGAATCTGCTTGATAGCATCTAACAGAGGAATATTGACCTTCACTTGTTTAAAGATTTCAAAAATGTCACTGTTATGATTCACTTTACTTGAATTGTTTAATGCTTGAGGAAATGGGGGTGAAGACGAGGGTTTGATCTCCTTTTGGCTAGGTGGCTGATCAACTCCTTCCTTATCTTTGGGAATTGACTCATCATCTTTCTCAAAAAGTTCAGGAATTTGTTTTTCAACAACCTTTCCACTCCTAAGAGTTATCACTGAGTTGACTTGATCTATTTTTTGACTTTCTGAATTACCCTCATTTAGGCTAAACTGACCCTTAGGATTTGGTTGAGGTTGAGAGGGAAACTTTCCTTTCTCATGAATAGCAAGTGCAGAAGAAAGTTTAGCAAGAGTGTCTTTTATGTCAATCATGGTTTGATTGTTATGGTTATTGATGGCCTCTTGTTTTTCCATGAATGCATGCAATGTTCCTTCAAGGTTTTTCCTATATAGTGGGACATAGGGTGCATATCCTTGAGGATTTTGAGAATCTTGCTGTGGCTGAGGAGGTGGTGGTTGCATGAATTGTGGCTGGTTGCTATTCCTCCAACTGAAGTTCGGGTGATTTCTCCATCCCGGATTGTATGTATCTGAAAAAGAAGAAGTGAATGACTTTTTAAAATTGGTCATTGCATTTACTTGCTCATGCACAACTTCTTTAAAAATGGGAAGTTTTGGACATTCATTTGTTGAGTGTCCTAATTCATCACAAATGCCACAAATTTCTTCACTTTGCACAGATTTGATTTCTTTTACTTTCTCGGATTCTTGGCTTCAACCTTTCTAGCCAAACTAGCAAACATTGCATTTAGATCTTCTTCTTGACTAAGATGATATTTTCCTTTACTAGTATTTGCAAGGTTAAATCTAATTGAATTTTCAGAAGGATTAGTACCATGCCAAGATTGAGAATTTTCAGCCAAATGGTCTAAATAGTCTAAAGCTTCTTCAGGTTCTTTATCAAGAAATTCACCATTGCACATTGTTTTCACAAATTGTTTAGTTTCGGGTGTTAACCCTTCATAAAAGAAGCTTATAGTGCGCTATTTTTCAAAACCATGATTGGGCAAGAATTCAACAAATCTTTAAAACATTCCCAACTTTGAAAATATGCTTCATTGGAATTTTGGGAAAAATTTTGGATTTGTCTTTTCAAAGCATTGGTTTTATGTGTTGGAAAAAATTTCTTCAAAAACTCACATTGCATTTCTTGCCATGTGCCAATTGATCTTGGTTTTAAAGTGTTAAACCAAGTTTTTGCTTTATCTTTCAAAGAAAAAGGAAATAATTTAAGCTTAACAACCTCTTCAGTGCAAGTTTGATCATGAAAAGCAGTATATATTTCCTCAAATTCTTTTAGATGTAAATATGGGCTTTCAGATTCTAAACCATGGAAAATAGGAAATAAAGAAATCATACCTGGCTTGAATCTAAAATTGTTGGCATTGAGTGAAAAAATAGAACATGATGGACTAGAATTTCGAGATGGTTGTAGATACTCACGCATAGTTTGCAACAGTTGATTTTCATGTTCATCATGCACACTTTCGTTTTCAGCCATTGTGCTTAATGTGTGTGATTGTGATTCAAATAAATCAATATGTAAAGTACCTGGATTAACTCTAACCAAACGACCATAATTTAAATCACGATACCAATTAAGCATAAACAAGT
Organism: Ormosia semicastrata; assembly: GCA_029884595.1. Lineage (NCBI taxonomy): Eukaryota > Viridiplantae > Streptophyta > Magnoliopsida > Fabales > Fabaceae > Ormosia > Ormosia semicastrata. Next base: position 44,827,544 of record JAQQTO010000053.1, on the reverse strand, counting down.
AACTTACAATAGAAAAGAAAATGTACAAGCTAGTAATATAAACTGTCCATTAAATATTAACAAAGGTGTGGTATAAACCAACCACCAAATATATATTAACACTTAGTAAATAAATATTAACAAAGGTGTGGTATAAACCAACCACCAAATAAGTTAATAAGCATAAAAATTAAAAAGTTAGTATACGATAAATTAAAATGTTAGAAGCAGATAAAGTAAAAAGTTAGATAATTAGTAAGAGAGTTAGTAAGTTAGTAAACAAAAAAATGACGAAAAATAAAGTACAAAAAAATAAAAGGGAGAGTTACCCCACTAAGTTAAAATGTACAAGAAAATAAAATGGAGAATTACCCCATGTACAAAAAAATTAAAATGCAGGAAATAAAGTGCAGAAAGTAAATTACAAAAAAAATAAAATAAGTAAAAGGGAGAGATTCTCCCACTAAGTTAGTGCGTAAAATAAAAGGGAGAGGTTCCCCCACTAGTTAGTATGTTAGTATATATACAAATTTTTACACCAGAAATTCAGTCTTCAAATCAAGTCCCCGGCAACGGTGCCAAAAACTTGATGCACTCTTTTTAATTTCAAACAAGTCTACAAACTTGATGCATGATTAATTATTGCATTGCGAGCCCAAGTGCAGGTTGTCTCAAGTAATAAAATTCTTGGGAGTCCAAGGTCGATCCACAGGGAATTGTTGAAGATTAATTAAGGTGAAGTGAATATTTTGTTACTATAATTAAAATTATTTACTTAGGTAAAAAGATTCACTCTTGGTAAATAAAATAAAGGTAAGATTAATTCCTTTTATAACTCAATTAGAATCCTCGCAACATAGAGGTTCCAATCGGAAAATACAACATTAAAAGTCTAATTAAAATAATATACGTAATTATATTATGTTTCCTAAAAATATTACCACCACTTATAAATGGGTTAAAGCATTCATTGTGCCAATTTTTGTCTACAACAAATCAAGAACTCCTCTTTACAAAGATGGTTTCTAAATTATAAGAAACAAATTATAATACGTATAATGGTTACTAGAAAATATAAATCATTTAAGCACAAGAGAAGAATAAATTTAACCTTACTTTATTACCAAGAGCTTCACCCTTTCACCCAAGTAAAATGAAACTTAGTTACTCATAGATAAGAAGAAAGAAAGAGAGAAGAAGAAGAATAAGAAGAACATGACTTTAATTTAGAACAAAAGAAAATTACTACAAGAAAACCTAGTAACAAAATGACATCATTTTGGTAACTAACACCTAACACCCTCAATGATCTGCCAAGACCTCCTTTTATAAAGGATTAGAGATATAAAATGACAAGAGGGCTGAGTCATTAGTGGGTGGATGAGTGGAAAATGAATGGAAAATGCCAAATGACTTTAGGTGAGTGGGAAATTATGGAGATTCCTTGTCTCTGAAATCATGCAGCTCTGAAGTCATTGCATTCGTCATTTTGGAATCAAGTGGTATTCATGAAAGTTGTAGGCCTGGATCTTAGCTTTCAAATGGCTTTAGTTTGAGTCCAATATCATATTTATAACTCCAGATACGTTCAAATTACTGAACACTACCCAGGCCCAGTCACAGCTCCTCTGTTCTGACTTCCAAGCCCAATATCACCTTCAAGGAGTCCGATTCTAGAAAGGTGTTTAACATGAAAGTTGTAGATATGGGTCTTAATTATTTAGCATCCAAATTTCAGCCTATTTGACAACCTCTAGCCCAAAAACTGTGATGAATAGTACACGTAGGTTAAGCTGTCAGGAAAAACACTCTAGTTCTTGCTTCAACCCCAATTTGAGTTATCTACTCGTGTGATTGGGCCTTTGAGGTCTTCATAAAAGTTGTAGAATTCTCTCTTATCTTTCAAATGCCACTAGAATCACCTCCAAAGATCACCTACAGCCCAAGATATGACTCAAATACAGAAACAGTGTAAGATATGAATCATGCTGAAAAATTCAATTAAGTTCAATTTGAGTCCAAACTTACAAAATATAATAAAACTCAATCAATTAAGTACATAGAGAGTGTAAATGACTAAGAATGAAAGCTTATTAATGTATCAAATATGTGATCATCACATAACCTATTTATTTAATTGTATCGATTTGTTTTCTAAAAAGCATTTTACTTGCTACTAAATTCAAACTTTTCCAAAATCATTTCCTTATCAATTAAACCTTTAATCCTCAATTTGAAACCACAATTTTAGGACTTTTGGTCCTCTTGAATCTAGTAAGGCCGTGTGCTTCCAAGCTCTTTGGAGCTCTCATGTAATCTTCCCAATATGTTATTCACATCCTAAATTACACATACACTTGCATGCTTCCAAAATTATACATACACACATAATATCAAAGCTATAGACATACTATCACATAGGCAATCATAAACACAAAATCATACACTTCACAATCATAAACAAAGAAGCATCAAACAACAAGTGAATAAACCCTTATGAATTTATCACCATACAAAACCATCTCCTCACCACCAATACTTAGTTGGTGAGGTAAATCTTCCTCTTACCTTAAGGAAGACAAGAATCCTTAAGTTCCCTCATCCTCTTTGATTTAGTGTGAACCTTAAACAAATCCCTAAAAATTCTTAAACAATTACCAAAGTCATAAACAAGGCTTAATTACAAAGAACCATGGAACAATCATGGTCTAGAAAATCAAAAACTTAAATTAAAATCAAAGAATCAAAAGTTTACCTTCAAGGAAATAAGTTAAAACTTGAATTTTGAGACACTTGGAGTAGGATTTTCACAAAATTTTCTAAATGAAAAGTGTTTGGAAGATGGTTTAGGTTTATGAAATGTAGAGAAGAAAAATTATAGAAGATTGAAGTGGTTTTGGGTGATATGGCCGAATCCCCCAAGGAAGAAAAGAAAAGGAAATATTTTTGTGTTCTTGAGAGCTTTGAGAGAAAAGGAAGGCTTAGCTTTTTAGGTGAGAGAAAATGAAATTTGAGAGTGAATAGATAGAGTGCAGCCGTGTGAGAGAGTGTATAGGAAATTAGGAGATAAACTTGATAGTAAAAATATCATATTGTGTTCACATTGAAAGGCACATGGCCTATGTCACCACTTGGTCATCTAATGGTCATAAAAGACCATTCAAGAAGGCTTGAGAAGCCTCCTTGGCCATGTGGCCCTCTAGGAAAGGCTAACTAAGTTAGTTTCCATTTTAGTTCTAATTACTCTTTAATCAAATAACAATTAACTAAATTAGGTTTTCTAGTTACACTTAATCAACTATCTAATTACATAGCTAACTAATTAAATAGGTCATTGCATATGTCATGCTTAGTCATGGCTTCTAGATGGAATTAGGATATTTAGTTAGTAACTAGATCATAATTAATTAATAATTAGATTAGTTCACTTAGTTTCTTAATTAGGTAATTAAGATAACTAAATTAGGTTTATTTAGTTACTTTGTAACTAGTCTAGCCATTTTTATTGACTAAATCCTAACAATTGAAATTAACTTCATCTCCTAACCATTGATTTAATCTAAGGTGGATATCATAAGTTGCTTTATCAAGATTGTTCTCACACCATTGATCAGATCAATGGTGATGATCAAAGGTTTCTTAATCAAGTTTTTCATCCAACGGTCCACAATAAAGTCTATGCCACTATATTTGACCAATTCCTATTGGTTAGAAAAGTCCAGCCATTATTTTTGACTTGTTTCTACTGGTTCATTTTAATTTAGGTTACAGAAAATATTCTAAGCACATTTTCTGCCAGTTAAAATATATCGGGTCTAATAATTTATAGCAGAAGCTGCTATAAATAAAATAGCAGATTATTATCAGTGAAATATTTTTATTTCACAGATAAATCTTAAAAATTAAAATATTCATTTTTGTGTCTCTCAGATTCGGGTTTAGTAAGATTCCCCGTCTCCGAATAAATCAAATAAGATTTTCCTCGGCCCGAAAATTATTATTTTCCTGACCCAGCAAATCTCACACAATGATCAAAAACAATCTCAGAACAGTCAAATATTTTTCTGTAACATAGAAAACGCAAAACAGTGGAATTTAATCATTACTTGTAACATAGTCTAAAATTTGGGGTGTTATACCTTCCAAGCCCCAGCCTTCAATCCTTGTGCCTCTCAAAGTCTCTTGCAGCCTCTGTGTGTTTTAGGTTTGAGGGTTTGCTTCTATTTATAACAATTGGGGTGAAAACTGCTTCTTTTACGCTCCAGAATACTTCACACGGCCGTGTGAGCTTTAAAAATTGCATAATTTCAACATAGGGGGTCACACGGCTGTGTGACCATGACACATGGCCATGTGACTTAGTCAGAAGCCTTCTTCTAGTTACATAGGGTCGTGTGAGCATGACAAAAGCGTTTTCCAAGTTACACACAGCCGTGTATAACTCCTCAATTACTCAAAATGTCACTTTTTGGACAAATGGTCTTCATGAAAGTTGTATCTTTTTTTCTTAGCTTTCCAATGCCACTGGAATCACCTCGTTTTGATTTTTGTAGCTCAAGTTTTGCTCATTTTATCACGTAAATGTCAAAAACACTGCGAATTTTGGCCATATAAATTCTGAGCTCAACTCAATTGCAATGAATCCATCCAAAGCTTCATATAGAGTCATGTTAAAACACATCTTTTGGACCTAAAAACATAGAAAAAGACTAATCATGAGATACCAATGATAATTAGATTAAAAATGACATAAATTCTAACACTTATCAATCAAAGCACACCTAAATCCACCTCAAATCAAGTACAAGATGTGTGTATTTTATTCACACATCAATTGACTAACGATTAGGGCTCAAAATTCTACATTTTAAATGGGTTGTTGGAATTCACCCATATTCGAGGATCATGTCCAGTATCTTTTGGTTTTGAGCACTTAACAAGTCAATTCAATTCAAGCTCAACTTTAACATTTTAAAGGAACAATTTACAATTTATCATTCATTATTAGCTCAACTTTATCTTTATAAAGGAACAAATCAATTTCTAGAATATCCTATAAACATGACAAGTATGTATTTCAATCTATCTCATCAATAAATATATCTAGTGCACAATATCATCTTTTCACTAGTTTATCAAGTGCATATTCACAATATAAGTCACTTCACATAGTGAACTCAATCAAATCTCTTCATATTATATAGAATGATACTCTATTTATTTAAAATAGAGGATTGATAATCGATTATCCTTATCTAATAATTGATTATCGCTATTTTGTAAAGGTATTTTTTTAAGTTGATAATCAATTAGCACCCATGGATAATCGATTATCACTCATGAACATGTCATTCTGGAAGTGGATAATCGATTAACATCACTAGATAATCGATTATCACTCAAAACATTTTATTATGGAAGTTGGTAATCGATTAGCACCTTTGTTTAATCAATTATCACTCAAAATATAGCATTCTGGAAGTTGATAATCGATTAGCACTTCTGTTTAATCGATTATTACTCACGATCAGGACTTTCTAGAAATGGATAATCGAATTATCACATGTTGATAATCGATTATCCTATGCTTTTACAAACTAGAATCAGTTCTAAACACAATAACTTCCATTTCTTTCTAATCATTCCTTCAACATATCATCAAAACCTAATCATATATATATATATATATATATATATATATATATATATATATATATATACCTCAAACTTATCAATCTCATGTATGAAAATACAACTAATATATCATAAGTCATAAGAAATCATCAACCAATTAATTCATGCAAAGTTTGAGGAATTAGAAAAGGAATAGAGAAAGGTAGAGCTCGATGTTGTCAAATTGCAGCCATGGCGGATTGCGGTGGCGAGATTCGTAGAATCTGTCATTCGCTAGCCACTACATTGCAGTTTCTACCTTGTTCGAAATGGTGGCTGCCACATCCATAGGGCTATGGGGATCGTGGCGGTGCATAGCTAAAATAGTAGTTGTTGCATTTTTTTAGGGGCTTTTTAGGGTTTTCACACTTACGGATTTATAAAATCCCTAACCCATTTGACGAAGACCACCCATTTCAGCCTCTGTCTCTCAAGACTTCCTCCCACTCCTACCCACCGGCCTCCTCCATCAACTCTAGCGACTGAGTGATGGGACCCAGGCATCTCCAGCGGCCGACGACCTTCTCTAGTGAGGTTATGATAGAACGTCCTTCTCAGCTCCCTATCTCTCTCTATTCTCACTTCTCAAGCTCACTTCTTCTTCTTTCTTCACTTCTTCTTTATTTCTTTATTTCTTTGTTCTTTGTTCTCAAAATCAGACTGTTTGTTCGATTTTCTGTCATTCTCATTCTTTTTTTTTTGTTTTAGGTTTTTCACCTCTTTCCATTTTGGGTTTTACACTCTCAACTCTCAACTCTCAAGCTCAACTCTCTGTTTTACACTTTTTAGTTGCTGCACTTTATTTTCTTATGATCCTATCTAAGTCTCTATTTTATTTTCACTTCTAGGACCTAACCTAGATCAATGGCATGTCGTGGACAAAGTAAAGTCTCTTCAAACACTTCAAGGTTTGCTAATAGTAATAGGACAGACCTTAGGTGGAAATATTGCCATTGCTTGTAGAAAATGATACCAACAACTGTGTGTGCAATTTTTTTGGTAAAGTCACAAGGGGAGGAATCACTAAAGCTAAAGAGCATCTAATGGGGAAGAAAGACAATTTGTAACTTGCTCTAAATGTCCAAAGGAAGTTAGAGAAGAGTTGTAGGGATATTTGAAGGATAAAAGGAAGTAAGAGAGTGAAGCAATTCAAAATCACAAAGTGCAAATGCGAGATATTCTTGATCTTGATGGTGATAGTGATGAAGAACGTGCAATGGATGAAGTGTTTAGGTTAGAGATACAACACTTGCAGCTACATCTGCTAGTAGGAGGGTTACAAATAAGGGTACTTTGATAGGCTCTATTGATTTATTTTTAAAAAAAACTAGAAATTGCGTTTGAAAAAAACTAAGAAAGAGAAGTTGAGGCACGTAAGCATTAGAAAGGCATGTGATAAACAAGCTACGAAGAGAGTCCATCAATATATAGCTTGGTTTTGGTACCAAGCTGGGTTGTCATTTAACATGATCAAATTGCAAAGCTTTCATGACATGGTTGCAACCATTGGAAGCTTCAGACCATATTTGCGAGTTCTGAGTTATTATGACATAAGAGTTCCACTCTTTAACAAAGAGTTAGAGTACACCAAAAAATTGTTGAAGGGTCAAAAGCAGCAATGGGCAAGTTTAGGCTACTTTATTATGTTAGATGCTTGGACTAATAGGAAGCAAAGATGCTTGATCAATTTTTTTTGTCAATTCTCTTGCCGGGATAATGTTCGTGGAGTCTATTAATGGATCTAACTTTGTGAAGACTGGTGAAAAATTATTTTAGTTACTTGACTCTATTGTGGAGGAGATTAGAGAGGAAAAGGTTGTCCAAGTTATAACGGACAATAGAAGCAACTACGTTCTAGTCGGTAAGTTGTTGGAAGAAAAAGTACCAAATCTTTATTGGACCCCTTGTGCAACCCATTGCATAGACTTGATTTTGGAAGACATTGGTAAGCTTCCTTTGATAAAGAATATAATTCAAAGGGGAATCTCTCTTGTTGGCTTCATCTATAGCCATTCAAGTACCTTAAGTTTGTTGAGATACTTTACAAACAAGAGGGAATTGGTGAGGCATGCAGTCACCCGATTTGAAACATCCTTTCTATCATTGGAAAGGATTCATAAAGAGAAAGAAAATCTTAGAAGGATGTTTACCTCAGATGATTGGGCTAGAAACAAGTTGTCTAAGGAGGCTAAATGGAGGGAAGCAACAAAAACTGTACTCATGCCAATTTTTTGGAATAATGTTGTGTTTATACTCAAAGTGATGCCTCCTCGTGTTTGAGTGCTCCGTCTTGTTGATAGTGAGAAAAAGCCGGCCATGGGTTGGGTTATATTTATGAAGTAATGGAGAAGGCAAAAGAAGCCATTATCAAGTATTTCAAAAATAATGAAAGCAAATACAAAGAGGTTTTTGAAATTATTGATAAGAGGTGGACTTGCCAGCTTCATCGCCCATTACATGCGACTAGTCACTTTTTAAACCTAGAATTCTTCTATGACAATCCCGACATGGAATATGATTTTGAGGTTATAAATGGATTGTATGCATGCATCGAGAAGTTGGTGCCAACTTAGAAGGTGAAATAAAAGATACTCTTGGAGTTATCAATTTATAATGTGTTAGCCATGACAACCATCATCCAAGAGGGGGTGAATTGGATGATTACAAGTTTTAATGCAACTTTGACAAATTATGCATTTTAATATTTTTAATCAACACATTCAGCGGAATAAGTCTAACAAATATGAAACTATTATAAATTACTCAAATACAACTTAGGTTAAAGGATAAATCAAGCAAATAAACTAGATATCAAGTTCAACTCAAGCATATATAGTTAAAGCACAAATATAAATAGATAGAGTTGAGAAGAGCAAACACTAAGATTTATCTTGGTTTAACCACCAACCACTTGTGGCCTAAGTCCAGTCTTCAAGTAAATCCCCCGAGATTTTCCACTATCTTCAAGCTTCAACAGGTGCTTGACAACTTTTACAATTAAGAGCATTCAACACACCTTGGGATACTCACCCTTGTGCTTGAGCCTCAAACAGGGATACCTCACTCTTTACAACTTTTGTGGGATGCCTCACCCTCAAGGGATACCTCACCCTTTTTCTCTAGAGGGATATCTCACCCTCTCTTTTACAGAATATACGAAGTGTAGAAGGTAGAAACTCTCTCAAAGAGTAGATAATACAAATTAAAGCTTATGGGTATCTTGGAATCACTTTGAAGCTCAAAATATGATTTTGATGATTCAAGAATTAAAACAAGTGTTCTTAGGTCTCTTAAGATGTAAATACTTCAAATATCACTTTTATATAGAGCCTAAGTGATAAAATAGTCGTTGGTAGTGTTTAGAAATGATTTTTTTTATGAAAACTAGCCGTTTATAGCCGTTGAAAACGTTTCTGGGCACTTGGTAATCGATTACACACTTCTGGTAATCTATTACATGGCCTCTGCCAAAGTTGTAATCGATTACAGTACTTATGTAATCGATTACATCACTTCTGGTTTTGAAAACTGACTTTAAAAGGTCATAACTTCTTCATTTCTTATCCGATTAAAGAAAATGACCATTTATTAGAAAGATCTTTGAGTTTATTTTCAAATAACACAAAACTCAAAGTATTTTGAAAGTTATGATCAAAAGAGTAACCAAAGGTCAGCTTTTCAAAACTCAAACTTGACTATTTTTGAAAACTGAATTTAAATGGTCATAACTTCTTCATTTATTATTCATTTAAAGTAAATGACCACTCATTGGAAAGATCTTTGAGTCTATTATCATATGCAATAAGTTTCACAATAAAAATAAAAGTATTTTGAAAGTTATGATCAAAATAGTAACCAAATGTCAGTTTTGTAAAATACAAACTTGGCTATTTTCAAAGGTTTGAACAACCACCAAGACTAACTTTCCAAAAATAGTTTGTTAGACATTTAAACATATAAGAAACACTTTTAAAGATGTTAAAATATATTTGAGTTTAGTGTGATTTCTTTTTACTTTTACACAAGATCTAAGTCCTATAAGCTATTCTTGAAGAACCTTGGGACTTGATCTTTTGCCATCATCAATTCTTGATGTAATCCAAGATTCCAAAAAAATTTTCTTTACAAATCTTGCAAATGTTTGGAACATCATATCATTCTCATTCTTCTTGAGTTGAGCATAATTATGATCTTTTACTTTCTTGTTACAATACTCACTCTTGGTACTTGGACTATCCTACAAAGTATTACTCACTTAAAACAAGCATAGTTAGTCCAAATTCATAACTCAATATCTTTATATGCATGATTCATAAATGTATAACTCTAGTTAGTCTACCATACATATAAGACTTTCATAGACACATCCACATAAGATATTTATCAATTACAAATAGATATGCTCTATGTAGGATGAAACAAAGAACACTTTGTATATTTTCATTTAAATAGAATCAAATCCAATATTAATTTAATACAACTCATATAAAACATTATTGGATATGTTATATGAAGAATGTTGCATATATCTCATGGCATGATTATTAAGTTGAAATATAACTAGATAAAGTACATAATCATACATGATCCAATATAATCTATTAAGCACATCTATGTAACATGATCAATATTCTTTTGTAATGCATTTGTCATCTATTAAGCACATCTATGAAGCATAAGCATAATTCTTTTTATCTTGTATTTGTCATCATCAAAACTTAACATATTAAACCATTGGGGCAAAGACAATTCTACATAATGCTGGTAGTGGTATGTTTGGAAATAACTTTGCAATATTATAGAGGAAAGCCATTGCACCAAGTGAGAAACTAAGAATGTAACTTCTAGTCTTCTAAGTTCTTCTAACTTTTAAAATTTAAGTCATTTGCTTAACAAAATATCTTTGACTTTCTAGCTCAATGGTGGCGAATGTATGGATAGTTAACTCTAAATTTACAGAAACTAGCTATTAAGATCTTGAGCTTGACATGCAGTGCATCGGGATATGAAAGTAACTGGAGTGTATTTGAGCAAGTAATTATCAATTTGCTTTTATTTTGGTCTACCTCAAATCCTCAATAATAGTCAATACTTTCTTATAATTATTAACACTTTTTAATTATTTATCTTAACATTGCAGATTCATTCTAGGAAAAGAAATAGGCTTGAGCATAAAAGATTGCATAACTTAGTGTATGTCAAATATAATTAAGGACTCAACCGATTACAATCTTAGGGGTGAAATTGACCCAATCTCACTCGATGATATTGATGAGTGTAATGAGTGACTACTTGGAGAGATGGAGGGTGATGATGATGATGCTACAAATGAGAGGGTTTTTTATGATGATGATGGTCTTAATTGGGAAACTATTTATAGGGCTTTAGGGGTTGGAGAACCTGTTGGTGTATGCCCTAGAGGCTAATACATTTTTTGTATTTACATATATTCTATTATGCTATTTTATATATGAGGCATTTCATTTATTGTGTTCTTTTTTGATAAACATAATAAAGTCCTTAGAATAGTAAGTTTGATGCCATAGGACATCAAGTGGATGACTTGATCGTGAGATCCTTTTGGTTACAATACTATTCTTAAATGTCCTAGTCAAGTATTATTGTTAATTAGGACAACAATAATACATTGAGATTAGTATGTGTAGAGACCGATGACCGCATCTCACGGGTCATGGTATGAGATATCAAGTCTTCACATTGGTACATATTAGAGTAATGATGTCTTTGGATGACCCACCATGAGAACGCTACATGGATCGTTACGTGAGTGTCATGCGATTCTCATAGTGATAATGGTGTTTGTGGTCCTTTGACCCGAAATCACTACGATTCCTACATGAGGAGTTGTGTGTTTTAATGCCATCAAACGTCATCTCGTAACAAGGTGATTATAAAGTTAGTTATTGGACATACCGCAAATCATGCGAGAGGATGTGAGTGACCTAGATGGAATTTGTCACTCCTACATAACAGAGCGATATCTTCGGGCCCCCTGATTGAGTGAGACTACGAAATGCATGGCCATGCTCAAATGAGTCAATATGAGATATTGATCTCATTTATTGTTACAAAGTCTACTCGAGTATCAGGAAACGAATGATTGGACTATACAAGGGTGACGCATTCCATGCCTTGTGTTCAATCTAGATATCTTGACAAAGGGACTAAACGACACGAAAACATTGGTCACGGAAAGGTTATGTCAAATCACTGACATTCTTATTACTTGGGTAGCAGCGACGTGTTGCTAGATACCGCTCACTGCTTATAATATTAAAATTAGATTTTAATATTACTGCCAACGTAATAAGAACCTGCAGGGTCACACACTTAGAAACGGACTAAATTGGAGCAATAAGGATCCAAGTTGGACTCGGATTCAATTGTGGGCCTAACTCATGATGAGATGGGTTTTAGGGTTGCACAAATTTACCTTGCTATTGCTCACACTCACTTAAGGCGTGCCACTATTATAAATAGTAATCTGTTAAGGGGGCTGCTATAGATGTTACATCACAACCCTAGCCGCACCTAAGAAAGTGAGTGAGAGACAAAGGTGAAAGGTTATTCTCTTCTATTCGCACTAGCACCGCAAAACAGAGGCGTGACTCCTTTTGCAAGTCTGTTTGTGGATACCGTAGAAACATCGTCGCTACTACTTGTTAGTGATTCACCTCGCTTGTGTTTATCACGCTTCAAGAGGTAAATTTTAAAAACTCGGATTATGGACTTTTCGCATGGATCCTGTGTGGGAATCCTATTATTCCGCTGTGAGATATTTTGATCCGCAATTCCCAACAGAACCTAGAACATATACTAGGCGTCAAACTAAAAAAAAAAAAAAGGAACCAACAAGTGGTTCAAGCACAATAGCTGCAAGACTTTCTAAGACTGAGAAAGGTTTAGCAAGTGCATCTTCAACCAAAAGAGGAAAAGAGAAAGCGGTTGAAGTTGAAGATGACGAAGAACTGGAATTTGAAGACCACATTGAGGAGTTGGAAGAATAATTACAAGAAATTGATTTTGAGGATTTGGAAGGAGAAGAACCTGAGGGATATGCCTCATTATCTGACATTAACATTGATGATTATGTTGACGTGCAGGAGCCAGAGGAGGAGGAGGAGGGGAAAAATAGATTTTTAAGCTATTCTTGTGTGACTGTGTCTTGTCTTGAACTCTTGATTTGTGTCACTTTTTTCTTACTTGTTAGTATTGTTAGTTTTTATTTTCTAGTGACCTTATGCTTAATTGCTTATGTTATGACTTATGAGACTTTGATTATGTTTATGACTGAGTTATGACTGTTATGTTTTTCCCTTATGTTTTTGAATTGTGATACTTTTGATGAATTTTATTTGATAGAATATATTTCTAATTTTATTGTTCTTGGTGTATGTTATTAGTTTTTATTATTTATTATATTTAGCAGCTTTTTTGTATATATTTTATTTTTTAATCAACCTCCATGCTTTTGGCATTTTTCGCAACCACTATCTGTTATTACCAACACTAGTAGAGTTGCACAAAAACCCCTACCTAAGCTTCCCTCAAGGATGGTATTTCCTTCCTCTTCTTTTATTCCTCCTTTGTTTCCTTCTTTGTTCCTCTTCTTCCTCTTCTTCCTTTTTTTTTCTTCCTTTTCTCTTATTTTTCTTTTGCTGCTTCCCAAACGTGTGAGTGAAGGGAAAAGAAAAGTGAGAAATGAGAAGTAAGAAAGGTCAAAGACGGTGGAGAGGGATGGGGGAGATAAGGATGAATTCTGAAGTTTGATATGCTATCATCAACGGATGAAAGACTTTTACCTCTTAAGAACACTTTGATCTTTCATTAATGAGTTTTCTATGTTCCATATATGTCATAGAAAATTCTAGGACTTCATTTAGTTCATATACTCATCATTTAATAATTTTCTATACACCATTAACAGTCACTAAGCTCTATTACTCTTTCTTAAGTTAAGATAAACCTAAGGAATTAAACTTATAGCCTTAGAGGTATCTGCCTTAACCTGTAATCATTTCCAAAATAATCTCTGTAACGCCCTTTTTTGAGGAGGGAATGTCACACCATAACCACAAAGCGGAAATAAGATGTATAAACTTAGACCCGGTTCATTGAAATACGGATAAGTCTATTCAGTTGTGATCGTATATATAAACATCAGGCCCCCCCAAAAGATTTACTGATAGCCATCAGCGACTACCAACAGCATCAGCCCCTAAGGCAAATGAGAAGAAACCATAGCTGGGTCCTCCTCAAGGTCTTCCTAGTCAAAGGAAACCCTCATTAGAGTAAACGAATTGCGAGTGGGAGCTCGCGTAGAGGATAAGAAAAAGTCTTCTTGTGGGGAGTAATAAGGCTCTCCCCACATATCCCAATGGGCAAGTAAAACTCTAAATACAAGCAAGAATGAAAAATGAAAATAGGTGGATCATAACGCCCCCAAGCAAGAGTCAAAGTCACATCTTTGAGGTAGACACAGCGATCCGTACTCAGGTTGATGTGCTAGCAGTGCGGTCCTCCGTGAAAGGTCAATCTCATATATCCAAAGAAGCCTTGCAGACGGGACATCATATCCAAATAGGAAGCTAATCAAAATCAGGTCAGAAGCTAGGGAATTCGTGCACTTCCCCTTCTTCACCGACGTCTTCGGAGAAACATATAAATAGATAGAACAGCAAAAAATACGAAAAAGAAGTAAGACATCCTATGTTCATTACCAATTATGGTAGTAAAGAAACAGAATGACACAAAATGCCCACATAGCATATCAAGAATATAATCAGCATTAACAAGCAAATAGTAAACAACTAAGCAATTTCAAGCAGTAGTAACATTAGTAAGACAACAGTTCAAAATATCATACGAATAAATGCCAAATAATATGTTGACTCACTATGCATGTGCACATGATATCAAAATCCTACTCCATGGAGCTAGACACCAACATCAGAGAGAATGATCAGGAGACATGTACGTAGACTCCCTAACTCTACGCCGAGGCCAACAAGTGCTATAATTTCTCAATTTATCAACGTGCACATCATGGCATTGTACAAGACATTCTACACTAGATCGCGATATAGGACAGTGTCTCAGTCCAGATTGTCAAAGCATTTGCATTGGTCTATCCCACGGCCTAGAGGAGCTACCAACTGACCATTGTGAGACACCCATACCCCGACGCCCCCAAGGTCAACATTATGACCTACACTAGTCTATTCGCCCCCACATATTCACAATGGCCTTAACAATAGTCCATCAGACTTTCACAATGCATGATGACTCAATGCATATTAATGTATATTCAATAATGATATACTTTTTCCATAGCATGCCATAATTTGGCCAAGTTAATCATCAACAACGTTTAGTCCCACTCATGGACCCATATTAATATATTAATCAAATTCTCAAATATGACAATACATTTTTAAGGTTCATTATGGTGTTTTACTTTAATCTAACATTTCTTATGAAAGCTTTCTCTAGAGGAATTCTCTTGTAATTCTTATTAGATCCTTATTTCTCTTGATTAATTAAGTACTTTACTTCAATTGAATTATATTCACTTAAGATAGTTTAATTTGGGTTACCCAACCTCTCACTTACACTCATGTTCTTCCCTTAATAAAATTATTCTAAGTTATAGTACAAAATCTTGTTCTTTCCATTTTATGAATTCCTAAACAACTTCTAATTATTCAATTAACTAAGTTTCCATCTTAACATAACATTTTGCCCTCATCTTCCCTAAGAGGCCGTGAGTCCTTTAAGGGACTAGGGATCCAAATTTTATTATTGCTCCATTAATTATTACTCACTAAACATCTAAGTTCCCAAATTGTTACACAAAGTTTCATCAAGGACCTATCATTAGGCCATTTGGCCATGAGCCTCCACAAGGAGAGCAAGGAACCCTTGCTTCCAATTCATGATTCCAATCCATCAAAGTCAATCCAAATCAATAATTTACACAATTACAACCAATAAACCACATAAAGGAAAATTAATACAAGGATCATTATAAAAACACATAACTAAGAGAATAACCCTAACATGGGTTTCTCACAACCAACACACAAACAAGTCTCTCACTACCAATAGAGGTTGAAGTGGATAATCTTCCTCCTACCAAGAGAGAAAACAAGCAAAGAAACTTCCATAAAGCTCCTTGTAAATTTGGCCTTCACCTTCAAGAAAACCCTAAGAACCTTAAACTCACAAGAATCATAATCAAAGCTTGAAAAAGGCATCCATGATCACCAAAGTGACCATGGATCACGAAAATGAGATGGAAAAAGAAGAAAGCTATGAACTTTTACCTCAAAATCTCCAACTTTAAAGCTTGATGGAGGAAAACAAAATGGTGGATTTTGGTGGTGGTCACAAAAGAGAAAATGTTCTAGGTGATGAGAAATGATAGGAAATGAGGTTGGTTGAATGAAAAAGCTTGGATGGCCAACAATGGTGGTCTTGGCCGTGTGGGTGGTGAGAAAATGGAGAGGAGAAAGGTTGAGTTTTTGAAGATAATCACCAAAGAGAAAAGCCTTAGGATGATGAGAGGAAGCAAGAAAAGGAAGTAGTTTTAACAAGCTAATGGATATGGTCTCTAATGGTGTTGGCGCCATGGAGATGAGAAGAGAGAAGAAGGAGAAAAGCTTGAGAAAATGATAGAAGAGAAATGTAGAGAGAGAAAGTGATAGTAAGGTGAATGGTAGCTTTTTGGGGTTTGAAATTAGAAATAGAAAATAGTAAAGTGTAAAGTTAATTTTTGGCTCCCAAAATGGCCTCATGGCCGTGGAGTGTGTGTGAGAGAGAGGAAGGAAATTGGTTTCTCCAACAAGCCAATAGGAAGTTGCTAGGAAGCTTCCTTCAAAGCTTCTTCAAGAAGCCAAAACTTACCTTTTTGAAAAGTCAACGATGATGTCATCAAGGTGATGTCACTTAAAGTGAACACTCTAGAAAAGATGATTAACACTCTACTAGAGCTATTATCCAGTGAACAAAAGTTATAGTTAATAAAAATAGTATTTATTGTTCATCTGATAATTTCACGGTACAACGACTTCATTTATCAGATAAAATCTCAAAAAATGTAAACCTCATAAATTGTGTCCGACCTCGGGTTTAGTAAGATCCCTCGTCGATATTTTCACAGTTCAAAGTTTACTAGCCTCGAGAAAAATGTTTCATTTTTCCGTCTCCGTGCAGTGTGCACGTAAATTGAAAAATATATTAAAATAATTAACAATTCCAAAAAATTCAAAAAAAATTACAAATATTATAAAATAACTATTTATGATAAAACAAATAATTTTTGAAGTGTTATACCAATTCTGCTCAGCACACATACAAAACGAAGAATATATTAAAATATTCAACATTTCTGAAAAAATCCTAAAAAATTTCTAAAAATCACAAATATTATAAAATGATTATTCATAATGAAACAAATAATTTTCGGGGTATTACAATCTCTATCCTCTATTTGACATCTCCACAAAATTTCATGATTTTCCAAGCTACTTTCCAATTTAATTTGGCCTTTAAACATTCATCCTGTGTTATTAAAAAAACCAAACTAATTCAATTAATTTTTCAAAATTTACCACAACCCATTCTAATTATTTGTGCATAGAAATAAAATTTTCATATTTATGTCCATTATCTAGGCAGTTTATGTTAAGTTATGAGCTAATATGAGCTATTTTTCACGTCTTAGGTTTTAATATTATGCCCAAACTAACTCAGAAAATCATCAAAATTAACAGGTAACTAATATAAATGTTAATAAACCATTATATCAATCTTTAAGGCTAGTAGATTAGGCACGATGTTACAAAAGTAGCAGGGTGTGAAGGAAACATGCTTTATTCTTTAGTTTCCTAGTAGTTAGAGAGTCCAAAGTAGATACTTTAGAAATCTCACTCACTACTTTTTCTTCAGGGAGATTTTCAGCAGAGATCCATCCTAGGTCATCATAGGCTTCAACTCTGCAACTTTTGACACCAGTAACTTTTTCTAGAATCTCCAATGTGATGATGACATCCTCACCAAACAAATTACTTGCTATTCTTGTAGGGTTGTCAAAGACATGTGCAACAACATAGAAAGCTTTGACAATCTGAGGATATATATTTTCACTTATGTTGAAAAACTTTTCCCATTTCTGGAATTGGATGAGGTCTCAAACATCCATTCAATGCAGAGTCATCTTATCCAAAGAGATCCTTCTCCCAGCAACAATAGATTTATTCATGTATCTTGAGAGATACCTCTCATTTTCTTCCTTGTTTGAGAGCAGAGTTTTCTCTTCCTCATTAGAATTGAGAGAAATAACTTTTTTTTTCATTTTGGGGGCTTCGACTTGGGTGTTGGAGTTTCTGTTTCTTTTCTCTTCTTGACTGGAGTCATGTCTTTCTTACTTTTGCTTTCAAGGGAAGCTTGCCTTAATGAACTTCAGGTAGGTTTAGAAAGTTTCTTGGAGGATTTAGTTTTGGCAATGGTAATAATTTGGTTTTTGAGTGAAGGTTAAGAAGAAAGAGAGATTGAGCTAAGGGAGGTTGAAAGCAATTTTGAGATGAAGAGAGAATGAGAGAAAGAAATTAGAAGCGGTTAAGAAAGGAATGGCTGCCTATTTATAGAGATAAGAGAGAGAATGGTAGTTATTACAACTAGTTATTACTATAAGAGAAAGAAAAGTGACCATTTGGCATTGATGGGTCCAATGGTTACTTTTTCAAAAATTATAGCGAAAGAAAGATAAAAACTGATAGATGTAGTCTATATTTTCTAAGAGTTTTCTAAAGAAAAGAAACAAAGATTTCTAATGTTGTACATAATAGGTTTCTGATGACTGATAAAGAGCTTTCTGAAGCTTATAACATGTCTCAAAAACCTTAACTAAGTACATACTATTTAGAATTCAATTTCAAAGCCTTGATCCAGACACATTTATGTTATTTCTAATAAAATAGAAACAATCCTCATGAAGAGACTTTGTTAAAATGTTAGCCCACTGATCAGTATCAATAAATTTTAACTCAAAAACACTTTTTTGAACATAATCTTTTATAAAATGGTGTCTGATCTCAATATATTTTTCTCTTGAATATTTAATAGGGTTCTTAGCTAAGTTAATTGCACTTGCATTATCACAAAAGGCAAGCATAGAATTGTACTTCAGAGAGTAGTCTTCCAATTGATATTTAACCTATAAGGGTTGAAAGTAGCAAATTAATGCAGAAATGTATTCAGCTTCTGCTGTTGAGAGAGCTATTGAATTTTGCTTTTTGCTTGACCATGAGACAAGTGATTTGCCAATGAAGTGACATCCTCCACTGATGCTTTTCCTTTCAACTCGGTCTCCAACATAATCAACATCACAAAAACCTACTAGCTTAAAGTTTGGAGTTTTCTCATATCACAAACCATAGTTAGTAGTTCCAATAAATATCTAAAGATTCTCTTAATAGCCTTAAGATGTGATTCTTTTGGATTAGCTTGAAATCTAGCACATAAACACACACGGAACATGATATCAGGCTTGTAAGCAGTAAGGTATAAAAGAGACCTAATCATACCTCTGTAAGCTTTTTTATTATCTAAAAGCTTACTATTCTCATCTTTGCTTAGAACAATAGAAGGATGCATTGGTGCAGTCATGGGCTTAGAACCTTTCATCTTAAACTTTCTGAGCAAGTCCATGGTGTACTTTTGTCGATGGATCAAAATTCTATCTTGCTCATTTTGCAGTCCAAGGAAAAATTTGAGTTCTCCCATCATGCTCTTTTTGAATTCACCTTGCATCAACTTAGAAAATCCCTTGTAAATATTTTCATTAGTAGATCCAAAAATGATATCATCAACATAAATTTAAACTATAAGAAAATCTTTTTCAGAATTCTTGTTGAAGATAGTTGTGTCAACTTTGCCTCTTAAGAAATCATTTTCAATTAGAAAAGACCTTAGTCTATCATACTAAGCTCTTGGAGCTTGTTTCAAACCATATAAAGCTTTTGAGAGTTTAAAAACATGATTTAGATGTTTATCATATTCAAAACCAAGAGGTTGTTTGACATAAACTTCTTCATTAATGAATCTATTTAAGAAAGCACTTTTGACATCCATTTGAAAAAGTTTAAAATCTTTATGAGCAGTATATGCAAGCAGAATTCTAATTGCATCAAGTATAACTACAGGAGCAAAGGTTTCATTAAAGTCGATACCTTCTTGTTAATTATAGCCTTGAGCAACTAACCTTGCTTTGTTTCTTACCACATGTCCACCTTCATCAAGTTTGTTTCCGAAAACCCATCTTGTTCTAATAACAGTATGATCTTTGAGGTTTGGTACATAAGTCTATACTTGATTTCTTGAGAATCAATTAATCTCTTCTTTCATTGCCATGATCCAAGCTTCATCTTCAAGTGCTTCTTCAATGCTTTTATGTTCAATTTCAAATATTAGAGCCATATTGTTAAGTTCTCTAAATGATGATCATGTTCTTATTCCTTGTGATGGTTCACTAATGACAAGATCTTTTGGATGATAGGTAACATGTCTTAATTCCTTAGGCTGTTGTGGAGACTTTGATCCATCATAACTTTTCTCATCCTTATAAGGAGCTTTCTGATGGTCATCAAATTTGCTTTCTGATGTTTAATGCATTCTTGTTTGCATTTTCATTTAGATTTAGTCCTTCAAAATCTTCTTCAAGTTCTGCAATCTTTCTCAGCTCAATGCTAGGATTAGTTTCATTGAAAGTCACATGCATTAATTCTTCAACAACAAGAGTTCTAGTATTGTATACTCTAAAAGCTTTTGAAGTTGTAGAGCAACCAAGAAAGATACCTTTGTCAACTTTTGAATCAAACTTACTGATAACTCCATGATATGTAGTTATTTGTGCCCTATATCAGTGTTTTATAGATTGCTTAGTCCTTGTTCTTATGCATATTTGGAAGATTTGAAGTTTATATTTGTCAAATTCTATTTTGATATCTTCTTATATAAATTAGTGTAAATCTTGTATATTATTTAAGTGATTAAGTGGATTTGCAACTTTTATTAATTTGGTGATTTCTCTATTGTAGGAAGGGTTCCAAGCAAGTGAATTTATGGAAGACTTGGGCCAAAATTGGAAGAGAAAACCAAAAGTGCAATTTAGCAGATAACGCCGCAGCGCAGGCATGTCAATGCTGCAATGTGGTGCATTCCCCTGCTTTAGAACAGAGACCCGTGGCTAGAGCACCGCAGCGTAAGGATTGGATGCCGCAATGTTGGTGACCTAATTTGACTACACCTCGCGGCATGGATAGTTAATGTCACAGCATGAAACAGAGTTTTGGGGTCTATAAATATTGTTTCATCAGATTTCTTGAGAGAGTTTTGATTTTTTTAGAACACAGTTGCTAGGGTTTGAACGTGAGACTGAAAGGAAGCAGAAGTAGCCAAGGTTGGAGGTTATCTTCATCTTGGAGGAAGGTCAAAGCTTCAAGGATCATCATCATTGAGCTGCTCTCTTCCATCTCTTCTACTTTCTCTCTTTCATTATCATGAAGATGATGTATATGCATATATTTTTGTGTTTCATGGCTAGCTAAGCTGTGTATAGGGTTTTCTTTGGATCATCTTATGGATATTGTATGATTTTGTAATCCTTTGAGTTTATATAGATGATTTGGTTTTATTCGATCATATGAATCTTAATGCTCTTGAATATGTGATCAACTTTTAAATAATTTGTTAAAATCTAATGAACCTAGACATAAGAATTTGGATTTGAGATCATAGGTATGGTTGATGCATGTTTAATTTCATTCTAATGGTGGGGTGAGTTAATTCGCTAATAGGATAGAAATATACCTCTTGGCCATGTATAGTAATTGTTAAGAATAGATCTTAATGAGTGAATTTTGCACTAGTTTTCATGGAAACATAGTGAATTAGGTAAATGAAACATGGTTGATTGACCTAGACATAGGTTGTTAACTAAGTTAGTTTCTCAAGCTAACCTGATCTTTCATTTATGTTGCTTAAAAGGATTGCTTGTTATCAATTGAAGTAGGAGGTGAAAAAGGATTCCCTATTCTCTAATCATTCAATCTAATTCCAAATTTACTGCATTTAAGTCTTGAACACTCTTTTCCAATTTTAATGTTCTTGAATAGCATTATTTAGGCTATTGGTCAATAATTTGCATTAGGAGTAGCCCTATTCCTCGTGGGAGCGATATTTTACTTTCAACTATATTACTTGTTCGACCCTTACACTTGTGGTAAGCAAAAGCCAATCAACACTTACCTAATTGATATTTTATATTCAAGATAAAGCATTCATAACCAAAAGGGTGAAAGTATGAAATGTTGGGTTTTCTTCCTTTCCACAATCTATAAGGTGTTTACTTTAATTTTAGCCTTATCAGAATCCTGTTTTAAATATAATAAGAAGTGTTAATTGCTTCAGCTCAAAAGTATTTTCCTAAAGAACTTTCACAAAGCAATGTTCTTGCCATCTCATGAAGAGTTCTATTTTTCCTTTACGCAACACCATTCTATTGAGGTCTTATTGAAGAGGAGAAATTATGAGAGATGCCATTTTCTTCACAAAAAGCTTTGAAAAACATATTTTCAAATTTACCTCCATGATCACTTCTAATAGAAGAGATACAAAAATCTTTTTCATTTTGAATTTTCTTATAAAACATTGTAAAAACCTCGAAAGAATCATCCTTGTGGGCAAGGTAGAGTACCCATGCGAATCTAGAGAAGTCATCTACAGTGACTAAATCATATTTCTTACAACCAAGACTTGTGGTTCTAGTTGGACCAACTAAATCGATATGTAACAACTCAAGGGGTCTTGTGGTAATGACCACTTTTTTTGCTTGAAAAGATGCTTTTGTTTGTTTTCCCCATTGACATGCTTCACAAAACAAATCTTTTTCAAACTTGATCTTAGGGATTCCCATTACAAGAATATTTTTCACAAGTTTCGAAAGCAACTTCATATTTGCATGTCCAAGCTTTTTATGCCATATCCATTTTTCATCATTATATTTTGATCATTTAGCTCACCTGGATCAACTTTATACATGTTGTCATATCTCTTGGTAATGAATAGGATAGTGTCAGATTGAGAATCCTTTATAGTACAAAGAGCTTTGTTAAAGCAAACATTCTATCCACTATCACATAATTAGCTTATGCAAAATAGATTATACTTTAATTCATCAACCAACAACACATTATTAATAGAAAGAGAGGAATACTTACTTATCTTACCAATTTCAATGATCTTTCCTCTTCGATTGTTAGGCACTCAACCCAGAGGCTAAGCTCTAATACAAATTGAAGATGGTTTTTGCACAAGAATAAGGGGGTTGAATTGTGCTTATTTTGAATTTTTTGAACTTTAAATTGAAATTTAAACAAGCTTTCTCAAGCATATAATTAACTAAAGATGGCCAACCCACATTAGTCCATTTAATTGTAATCCGTTATAGATTGAGTCAGCCTGCATACCCACCTCTACCTATATGGTAAAGTCAAAATAATTACTAAACTCTCACTTCATTACAATAAAATCAAAATAGAACTTACCACTAATCATTAGTAACTATTGTCTTTTAAATTAGGTGGCTATTTGTAAATTGTAATTGCATCATCTTGTGCTAATAAGTGTGGATTGACCCTACCCTAACCCATTTTAGCTCATAGGCCAATGATTGGGGCCCAAAATTCTACATTTTAAATGGGTTGTTGGAAGAGGAGCCTAAGCTTGAAGATGACTTTTGCACAATAAGGGGGTTGAATTGTGTCTATTTTGAATTTTTTGAACTTTTAACTAAAACTTAAACAAGCTTTCTCGAGTATATAAAGTTGGATATTATGATCAAAAGTTAGTGTTTCCTTCAGAAAGCTAAGTATCAGAAACCAAACAGCTATAAAGGAGTATCATAAGCCTAATATTGATTAGGTTCAGAAAACTACTAGAATGCTTTAGAAAATAACTTTGTCAAAGTTTGAAAAACCTTTATTGATTGTTGGGTCAAAAAACAAATTTCACAAACTTATCTTTTTACTTAAAAAGAACTTAAGATATTGGACTTCAATAGGTAAGATTCAGAAAGTAAAAGGATAGAGATAGAGAGAGCTTTACACATAGGATTTATATTAGTTCAGCCAAACCACTTGCCTACTTTCAGTCCCCAGCACATAGCCAAGATTTTTATAGATTTGAGTAGTCTTTCTTCCATCCTAACCTCTCTAAGCTAGACTACAAGTGTTATTTCCACACCTAGCCTCTTCAGGCTCACTCAAAAACCTCACTGACCACTATTGGGTCTAGGTTACAAAGACTAAAAAGAATAGGTTTGTGTTTATTGTAACACCACGAAAAATTTTTATTTTCTGTTATATATGCTTTTTATAATATTTGTGATTTTTGAGAATTTTTCTGGAATTATTTGAATTGTTTGATTATTTTAATATATTTCTCGCTTTGCATGCGCACTAGGCGGGGCCGAGAAAATAAAATATTTTCCCCGAGGCCGAAAAACTTTTGACTGTTGAAACGTCGACGGGGGATCTTACTAAACCAATCATTACGACATAGTTTACTAAGTTTTCATTTTTTGAGATTTTATCTGATAAATAAAATCACGATAATGTTTTATTATCCGTTGGATGATAAATACTATTTTTGATAATTGTAACATTTGTCCACTAGATAATAGCTTTGGTAGAGTGTTAGTCATCTTTTCTAGATAGCACTTTAATGACATCACCAAGATGATATCATCACTATGACATCACCTTTGACTTTTTCAAAAAGTATGTGAAACTTCTCAAGGAAGCCTTATACCAAGCTTCTCAAGAACGCTTCACCTTTCCTCTCTCCTCCTTGGACTCCACAGCTATTGGAGGGAAAGATGACACCAAGTGTCATCTTTTCACTTTACCACCTATTCACTTTTCATTTTACCATTTCAAAAAAAAGTTTCATCACTTTTCACTCTCACTTTTCTCATTTCTCTCTCACATTTCCTCTTCTCCAATTTTCCTCTCCATTCTCACGGCCATACACACCATTTTGGCCATCCATCTTTGTTTCCTCTAACCAACCTTGGTTCTTGAATCTCCTTGTCACATAGAAGCTTTTCTCTTTGGTGATCATCTCTTGATTCTTCCATCTTCATCACTTTCTACTAAGCCCTAAAACTTGAAGCTTTGAGGTAAAGTTCTTGATTTTCATTTTTTCTCGTCTCATTTTCGTGATCCTTGGTCACCTTTGTGATCAAGGACTCCTCTTTTCAAGTTTTGGTTGTTGATTGTGTGAGTTTGACTATCCTAGGATTTCGTTGGTGGTGGTGGATGAAAATTGCAAGGAAACATCAAGGAGCTTGCTTTCTTTTGTTGTCTCTTTAGGTAAGAGGAAGATCATCCTCTTCAAGCTATCATGGTGGTGAGGAACACATTTTTGTGTTGATGGTGAGGAATCCATGTGTGGGTTGCTCACTTTGTTGTGTGATTTTTAGTAATGTTGTGATTGGTTATGTTGTATGACTTAATACTTGCTATTGTGTAACTTGATGGATTGGGAATGCATTGGATGCTTGGATGTATGTATGGAAAGCAAAGGATTCTTACCCCTTTAGTTTGGAGGCTCACGGCCAAGAGGCCCTTTGATGGGTCCAAGATGAAACTTTTGTGCTAATTTTGGACTTAAGCAATTAAATGATGAGTGGTTAGAGAGGTGATGAAAAATGTTGGATTCCTAATCCCTTGGAGGCTCACGGCCTCATTGAGCACTCAATGTGAGACTTTTGTATCAAGCTAAAACTTAGTTAATTAAATGAGTAGACACTTAATTAGAAATTCATAATATGGAAAGAATAAAGAACAAAACTTCATCCTATAGCCTAGAGTGATTTTTGGGCCAAAGAAAGAACATGAGTGTGAATTAGGTTTTGAGAGACTTAAAATGATTATTCTAAATGAGTTAGTTCTAAAACAAAGGAAAGAACTTATTTAATTGAAAGTAATAAGGATTGAATGAAAAATACTAGAGAATTTCCCTAGAGATGTTAAAATAGAAAAAAAATAATGAAATTGAGGCTAACTTTCATATCAAACTTTAAAAAATATGTTTTCACCCTTGAGATTTGGACAATGACTTGTTGTGGGTCCATAAGTGGGACCAAGGATTGTTGATAATTGATTGGACCTAATGTGGTGTGTAATCATGGACAAGTCATACTATTATTGAATATCTGTATGTATATGCATTGAGTCATCACGCATTATGAAAGTCCATTGGACTCTATTTATAAGGCTGTATGCCTAGGAGATGAATCACACCTACATGTGGGTGCGAATAGACTAGTGTAGGTCACTTGTTGACCTTGGGGGCGTTGACGAGTGCCGAACTCAATCAAAATTAAAATCGAGTTGTACCTATGGCTTATAGCACAAGAGTTAACACCGAATCATCTCCCAAGAATCTTAGTTACAAATTAATCAGATCAAGCCAAGATTGGGGGGGTGGTGAGAAACAGAATACAAAATAGTAGAATTAAGGAAAGAACAATCAATTAAAAGCGCAATCAATTCAGAAATCTATCCAAAATTTGGTCGATTCTATCATAGATCACTAAACAAACATTTAGATTGCATTTGAATGATTAACTTGGAATTAACCGAGATCTCAGCATTAAATCCAGAATTCATACTAGACAATCGTCTAGAATTCAATTAACAATTGACATATAAATTCGCAATCACAAATTCATGTTAGATCTATGTTAATTTTGGATCTGAATTCAATTAACCTAAGCACAAATCTGCACTTAACTTCTAATTGTGTTTGGATGCATACCTTTGAAGACTTGTTTTGATGATAACAAACGGGAAGACTAAATGAAGATGATACATAGACCAAGTCCAAGTTTATATTTGATTAGCATTAGGACTTAGATCTATTCACCTTTGTGATCAAGGACTCACTCTTTCATATCTCTTTGTTTTTGAAAGAAAAGATAAAAATTATTTTGAAACAAACTCAATGTTGCTTTGAAAACATCTTGTTCAAAAAGATTTTTCAATTGAGTTATTCGAATAGAGCTTAGTCTATTCGAATAAACACCTTCACTTTGTTGTGTTTTTTTCATAAAGTTGCTATTCGAATAACTATCCTTATTCGAATAAATGAGTTTTTACTTAGAACCACGTTCTTAAATTTGGAGTTATTCAATAACTCAAACGTTATTCGAATAAACCTTTGTGTTTGAACTTCGTTAACAACATTATTCAAATAGTTCAAACTTTTGTGCTAATTTTGGATTCGAATAACCTCTTCGGTTTGTTAAAACTCTTTTAACAGAGTTATTGAATAACACATTTTATTCAATAACCCAATTAAATCGATGACCTTTTAAGTTGGTTTCAGAAAGAATAAAGAACAAAACTTATTCCTAATAACCTAGTTATTATTCGAATAAACACGTTTGAACATTAGTCGAGACTTAAAACTTTCAAACATTTTAATTCAAAGGAAAGAACTTGTTTTTTAAATGCTTTTAATTATACCTAAAAAATACTATCTTAGTGTTTTTCCCTATAAATAGCAACCTTGGGTCACGAATTTCTTTGCCCAAACTCGAACTATTTTTTGCTCTTGAATCTTGAAAATTGTTTTCTACGCTCTTTTTGATTAAAAACTTTGAGATATTTGATTGAGAGCTCCATTAGCACTTCAATTTGTATTACTTATCGGTGAGAGTTTCATATCTATTATCTGAATATTCTATGTATGTGCATTGAGTCATCACGCATTATGCATCCATTGAACTCTATTTATAAGGTTTGTATAAAGGGTGAGATGATCCACCTACAGTGAGGCTTTAGCACAAGGGTAGAGTTTCCCTGTGTGTGAAAAGTGTGCCAAACTCAATTTAAAATCGAGTTATACCTATGGCTTATAGCATAAGAGTTAACACTTGTATACTTAGTGAAAAATCTAATCTTTCGATCAAGCCAAGATTGGGGGTGGTGACAAGTGGGTTAGTAGAATTAAACCAAGAATAAATCAATTAAAAAGCGCTTCTCTCTTAAATCTATTTATTTTATGTAATTTTAATTTATCACTGCATATTTATTTTTTGGATTACATTTGATTGTTTTTTTTTCTTCTTCGTTCTCAAAGATTAAATCCAGCATTTATTTATTAAGTTTTTAATATTAGTTTTTGATAAAAAGAAGTTTTTCAAAAAAGTTTTATACTCAATTCATCCCCTTCTTGAGTACTGGAAGCCACTTGGTAACACTAATTCCATGACTAAACCAGATTAATCAACCTAAATTCAATCACAATTCTTAATCCCAAATCAAGATCCAATTAGATCAAGAAAAAGAAAAAGAAGGGGAAGAAGAAGAATCCAAATACAATTCAAAATAAGAAATTAGAACAAGATCTCAAGAATCCAAACCAAAATTTCTTCAAGAATCCCAAATTGATTACAAGGTGTTTAGCCCTCCATCAGAAGAGGAAAACCCAGAAACGAAAATTAGAGAGAAGGATAGAAGAGATGAGAGAGTTCTAGAGAGAGGTGAGAAAAGTGTAGAATATAAAAATTGATTCTCGGATTCCCCTTTCTACAACTATAAACTGCCCCCTAAATTGGCCTCTAGTGCCTCATTACACTTCCTAAATACAGCTGGGCCTTGTAGGAATGTAATGATCCAAGTTTCATCTGAATTGGACTTAAATTGACCAAGATATGCTCACTTTAATGCCATATGCTTCCTGAACACGAGTCTGAACTTCCAGGCTCAATTAGGCCCACTAGACATCTAATTGAGACTTTGAGCTCTTCATCAAAGTTGTAGAGCTTCCTCTCAGCTTTCCTACAATGTAAAATACATAATTTTTAGATGTCTAGAACTTAAGTTATGGCTGGAATACAGAAACAATGTCAAAACTCAATAATGCTGGAAAAAGTCAATTAAGCCCAAACTTATAAAACATGTCCAAGGTCAAATAATTAAGTACATGAAGAGTGTAAATCACTAAAAATGATGGCTTATTAATATATAAAATATGTGATTATCAAATTTTCTCACACTTAACTTTTTGCACTCCTGAGCAAAACATAAGAGACCAAAACTAGGGAATAAAGAAAAGTAAAAAATCAAAAGCTAAAAACTCTAAAAGACTCAAATTCCAATGACATTCAAGAATGCAAAAGCTTACAAGAAAGAAGAACAGTAAAAGATTCAAGGAAACAAAACATTCATGAATTAAAATTTCTTCACATCTCAAACCAACAAGCAAGGTAGCTTCAACTTGAAAAGCATGAATCAAGAATGATAGATTCTCACAAGATACACTCTCAATCCCTCAAGTGTTTACAAGGTCAGTGTTTCACTCAATTCAACTCATGAACAATTGCACTACCATAAGCTTACTTATATTCTACTTTTCCACTACTCAAACACATGCATACACAAATCAAGAGGACTTTATTCAAGGTTGTAATGAGGCCAAGGTAAGGGAGGGAAACAATATGGATATGGCAAGATAAATACCAAAGAGAATGAAAGAGTATTGGGAAGGAACTTAAATGAAAGTAATAAACATGAAATTTTATTCCCCAACTCCAAATAATGCACATTTTCTTTACATATTTCCTTCTCTTCTCTTAATTAAATTTTTTTCACAACCTTTCTTTTTCTTTCTTTTAATTTGTTTTTCATTTGGCTTTTCTTTCTTTTTCTTAATTTTTTTTTATTTTTATTTTTCATTTGGCTTTTTCTTTCTTTTTCTTAATTCTATTTTTTTATTTTTTATTTATTTCACCAAACATCTTGCACATTGCACATCAAATTACACAACCCCCACACTTGAACTACTACCCACAAGCTAAAAAAGCGCCTCCAATGAAAATGAACCAATGCTCTCCCATTCCCTAAGGTAAGGTAAAAAAATAGTTTTTCACATAAGGCATACAATGAGCTAAAACAAAGAATAGGCAAGTAAACTCAATGGGGGTTAAACAAAGGGAAATGATGCAAGGTTAGCTATTTGGCCAAAGTAGTTAATCAAGAAAGAATGTCTCAATCATGTTCATGCATGCAAGTGAAAAATATAGCCTCGAAAAGAATCAAAGCAAGTTCTAGAGTGATCAAATGACATGAGTGAAAATCACATAAGAAAGAAGAGAATGGTGCAAATGTTAAATCCACTAATAGGCTCAAAATCTTTCAAGGTATGCATCTATCAAACTTAATCCACCAATTCAAACATCCACCATCAAGCATATCAAATTCTAGAAAAAAGAAAATTTATTCATTTGAACCTTAAATTTTAATTGTCTTAAGTTCTTAAACTTCACAAACTTCAAAACATCATTGGAAAACAATCAAAAACACACTTTAAAAAATATAGCAGAAAATAGAAATAGAAAAATAGAAATAAAAAATAAAATTTAACACAAACGGAAAAATAACATAAACAAAGAAAAAATAAATACAAAAATAGAATTTAAAATAGGAAAAATAGCAAAAATAGAAAAACGAAATGAAAATAGCATAATTCAAGAACAACAAAAATTTGTAACAACGATGTAAAATAGAAACAAAAAATAGAAAATAGAAAACAATTTAAATGCTGAAAATAGAAAACATCAAAATAGAAAATTAAATAGTAAAACAGAAACAGAAAAATCAAACAGCAGAAAAGAAAAATTGGAACACAGAAACAGAATTATGCAGAAACAGAAAGTAGGAATAGTAAAAACAGCAAAGTAAAACAAAAAATAGCATGCTAAAATCCCTCCCCCGTACTTAAATTTTGCATTGCCTTCAGTGTAAACATAGGAAAGATGCATAATGCAAATCACCAAAATAGTCATGGCAAGTAAAATAAAAGTGTGGTAAGGGTCTCCCTCATTTTTCATCCGTGTAAATGGCATTTAGCAAAGCCATCACTTCCACTTCCACATTGTGCTCTGGACAATCTTCATGAAAATGCTTTAGTCTATGCCCATTGACTTTGAATGTTCTCTTTGTTGTCACATCTTGGAGTTCAACTGCACCATAACGAAAAACATGAGTAACAACGAATGGTCCATCCCACTTAGACCTTAATTTTTCGAGCATTAACCTAAGACGGGAATTATAAAGGAGAACTTTTTAACCAATTTGAAATTCCTTTCTAGCAATGAGTTTATCATAGAAGGCTTTGGTCTTCTCCTTGTAAATCTTGGAGCTCTCATAGGCCTCCAAACGGATCTCCTCTAATTCCTGCAGCTATAGCTTTCTCTCCATGCCCGCTTGGTCTAAGTCTAGGTTACACCTCTTCACCGCCCAAAATGCACGGTTCTCAATTTCCACCGGCAAGTGACATGCTTTGCCAAAAATAATCTAATAAGGAGACATCCCAATCAGAGTCTTATAGGCGGTCCTATAGGCCTATAGAGCATCATCAAGCCTCTTGCTCCAGTCCTTCCTGTTTGGTTGGACTGTCTTTTGAAGTATCTGCTTGATCTCTCTGTTGGAGACCTTGGCTTGCCTATTGGTTTAAGGGTGGTAAGGTATAGAAACCTTGTGCACGACTCCATACTTCTTCATCAAAGCTTCCATGCTTCGATTGTAAAAGTGTGAACCCTAATCACTAATTATGATCCTCGGAATGCCAAACCTGCATAGGATGTGAGACCTAACAAAATCCACAGCCACTTGAGAATCATCAGTCCGAGTGGCCTTAGCCTCCACCCATTTAGATACATAATCCATAACAAGCAGAATTGTAAACAAAACCAAATGACACAGAAAAAGGACCCATAAAATCAATACCCCAAACATAAAAAATATCACAGGATAACAAAGGTTACTAGGGCATCTCATTCCTACGAGAAATATTCCCTGTTCTTTAGCACTGCTCACAAGACTTACTAAACAAATATGCATCATGGAATAGGGTAGGCCAATATAAACCAGAGTCTAAAACCTTCTTAGCAGTCCGTGGGGGACCAAAATGACTACCACATGCAAGTGTATGAAAAAAGCTAAGAATAGAATGTAACTCATTATCAGGTGAACATCTCCTAATGACTTGATCAATACAAAATCTCCACAAGTAAGGATCATCCCACACATAATACTTAGGCTCACTCTTCAACTTATCAATCTGAGCTCTAGTAAAACATAGAGGGAAAACAACAGTAACTACGTAATTCACCATATCCGCAAACCAAGGAGAAGTGACCTTACCTTGTAGCTGTAAAACCTGCTCATCAGGAAACGAATCATCAATGGGAAGAGGATCTGATGCTTTCTCAATTTCGCTCAAGTGATCAGTCACCAAATTTTTTGCTCCACTCTTATCTCGAATCTCCACATCAAATTCTTGGAATAGCAGCATCCACCTAATCAATCGTGGTTTAGCTTCAGGCTTCTTCAAAAGAAATTTCAGAGCTGCATAATCAGAAAATACAACAACCTTAGAACCGAGCAAATAATATCAAAACTTATCTAATGCAAACACAATAGCTAAAAGTTCTTTTTTTAGGGTTGTGTAATTTGCTTGAGCAGCATCCAAAGTTCGTGAAGCATAATAAATCACATGGGAAGCTCTGCCCACTCTCTGTGCCAAGACAGCTCCCACAGTATAGTTAGAAGCATCACACATTAGCTCAAATTGGAGTGTCCAATCAGGTGGCTAAATGATAGGGGTACTAGTCAAAGCTCGCTTCAAATGATCAAAGGCCTCCATGCATTTCTGGTTAAACAAGAACTCCACATCTTTCTGCAACAGGTTGGATAGCGGAAGGGCTATTTAACTGAAATCTCTGATAAAGCACCTGTAGAAACCTGCATGTCCAAGAAAAGAATAGACTTCCCGCACGCATGTGGGGTAAGATAAATAGGTGATAACATCTATTTTTGCAAGATCAATAGTAATACCTTCACTAGACACTACATGACCCAAAACTATACCTTGTTCTACCATGAAATGGCATTTCTCAAAATTCAGGATAAGGTTAGTTTCAATACATCGATGTAGTATCCTAGATAAACTATCCAAACAAGAATCAAAAGAAGAGCCATATATAGTGAAATCATCCATAAAGACCTCCATGCACTATTCTAAAAAATTAGAGAAAATACTTACCATGCACCGCTGGAAGGTTCCAGGGGCGTTGCAGAGGCTGAAAGGCATCCGCTTGTAAGCAAAAGTGCTGAAAGGGTAGGTGAATGTGGTCTTCTCCTGATCCTCAGGTGTAATATGGATTTAGGAGTAGCCAGTGTATCCATTTAGGAAGCAATAATGGGATTTCCCAGCCAATCAATCTAGCATCTGATCAATGAAAGGCAAGGGGTAGTGATCTTTCCGCATGGCCTAGTTGAGCCGCTTGTAATCAATGCAAACTCTCCAACTGTTCTACACTCTGGTAGGGATCAGCTCATTCTTCTGATTGGCCACAACCGTCATTCTAGATTTCTTGGGGACAACCTATACAAGACTCACCCAAGTGCTATCAGATATGGAGTAAATAATACCAGCTTGCAGTAGCTTAGTTACCTATTTCTTTACCATATCCAGAATCAGAGGATTCAGTCTCCTCTGGGGTTGTCTCACTGATTTAGCTCCATCTTCAAGTAAAATTCTGTGCATGCATGTGGAAGGGTCAATTCCAGGAATTTTTGCCAATGTCCATCCGATAGCCCTCTTATTTACTCTCAAAATTTGTAGCAATTTCGCCTCCTAGCCAGCATAGAGGTTTCTGGCTACAATAACCGAAAGTTACTCATCTTCCGCCAAATAAGCATACTTCAGATTCTCAGGCAAAGGCTTAAGCTCAAAGGGTAGGTGATTTCTATATTGAAGGTATCAACCTGGTTGCAGAAACTTCCCAAATAGTAGGATCATATCTCATAGAATAAGGTAATGTAGAACATGTATATTTACCATGCACAACAACAAGAATATCAGAAGCAGCAAATTTATAAAAAATAGAAGCAGGATCAGAAATAGTAATTTGATCAGAAAGAGCAGATGTATCACAATCAGCAGAAGAATTATCACAATCAAAAAATCACTCAACTGACATTATCGAATCGATTCAAGTAAATCGAAACAAGACATTCGAAAGCAAGACAACACCATTTAGAAATCTTACAATCTTAGGAAATTCAGCTAGCATATCAAAATTGACATCATCAACCAGCATATCAAGGACATCTAACTGAAAAACAGAATGCTCCTCTAAAGGATGTTTCATGGCATCAAAGATATTAAATTGAAATATATTATCACCAAACTCCATGGAAAGGGTACTAGCATGCACATTAATCTTAGTCTTAGCAGTTTTCAAGAAAGGTCTACCTAAAATTAATGGCGGCTGACTAGATGCAAATTCATCTTCCATGTTCAGAATATAAAAATTTACTGGAAATATTAACTCATTTACCTTTACCAAAACATCCTCAAGCACTCCTAATGGATGAGTCATGCTCCTATTTGCCATCTGAATGATGATTCCAGTAGGCTTCAACTCTCTAATGTGTAAAGATTCAAGGACTGATTTGGGCATGACATTACTAGAGGTACCCAAATCTAACATTGCATGAGTGAATTATTGGCTGCCTATTATGCAAGGAATGGTGAATGTTCCAGGGTCCTTGCATTTTGAAGGCATATTTGGAGGCATATTTGGCTGGATGATGGCTGAAACATTCTACCCTATGCTAACTCTCTCACTGCCCTTTAGTCTCCTTTTATGAGTACACAGCTCCTTCAAGAATTTGGCATATTTTGGTATCTGCTTGATTGCATCTAGTAGTAGAATGTTGACTTCCACCTTCCTAAAAGTCTCAAGCAAATCTTTATCTTTCTCGACCTCTGCTATTTTTCTTGATTGGATAGCTTTCTGGGGAAAAGGTAGAGCTATGGGAGATTGCTGCTCATCACCAACAACCACTGGTTTATTAGAATCAGACTCAAAATCTGCTACTGCTTGTGGTTTGCTAGCTGCAATTGGAGGAGGTTCAAGTGATGCTTGAACTGACTTCCCAGACCTCAACATAATAACATGCACTTCTTTCTTTGGATTTGGTACTATTTGGGAGGGAAGCTGCCCAGAACCTTGGGACTGCAGCTGACTAAATGTAGAGGCTAATTGTCCAATCTGTGTCTCTAAATTATGGATGGAAGCCTCTGTCCTTTGCTGGAACTAAATATTATTTGTAGCCATCTGCTTCACTAAGCCCTCAAAGGAAGGCTCAGATTTTATGGTTGCTGGACCTGGTAATTGGAAGGGCTGCTACTGCCTAGGCTGTTGGAATTATCTACTTGGTCTAGCTTGATGTTGAAACTACTGCTACTGTGTCATTGGCTACTGGAACGGCTGCTGGAATGACTGTTTGTATTGTTATTGTGTAGTATTTCCATATCTCAAATTCATATGGTCTTTCTAACCAGGGTTGTATGTGTTGGAGAATGGATCATATCTAGGCTGCTGGGGTTGCTGGTATTGGGATCTACAAGGAAAAATTCCTGCTGCAGCAACAGGAAAGGCTTGAGTGGCAAAAGTTTCCTCCTGAAGTGTTGGACAAGCATCTGTAGATTGAGATGGACAATAACAGATTTCATATATAGTTGTAGCCATTTGCATAGGTGGTTGTTGTCCTACTGCTAACAACCTCACCAAAGAGGTCAATTCATCAAGCCTATGTTCCATTCTCTGCTGGTCTACATGAAACACTTGAGCCTCATTCACTCCTCTATTTGAGGTAATCATTCGTGTGCCAAACTATTGAGTGTTTGCTACTATGTTTGCTATCACATCTCTTGTAGCAGTAGGGGTCTTGTCTACTAAGGCTCCTTCACTAAAAACATCAATCATACTTCTATCCATTGGCATAAGTCCTTCATAAAAATATTGGATCAACAACTGATCACTAATTTGGTGGTGTGGACAACTGGAACACAACTTCTTGAACCTCTCCCAATACTCATGCAAAGTTTCACTAGAAATCTGTGGAATGCCATATATGTCTTTCCGGATTGTAGCAGCTCTGGAGGCAGGAAAAACTTCTCTAAAAATAGCCTCTTCATGTCATTCCAG
The DNA here is from genome assembly GCA_029884595.1 of Ormosia semicastrata. Taxonomy (NCBI): domain Eukaryota; kingdom Viridiplantae; phylum Streptophyta; class Magnoliopsida; order Fabales; family Fabaceae; genus Ormosia; species Ormosia semicastrata. Next base: position 44,791,738 of record JAQQTO010000053.1, on the reverse strand, counting down.
CAAGTCACAGAACCAGGTGAAAGATAGTAAAGCCAATCCTTGGCTATATCGGCAAGGGAGAAGGGAAATGCCCTCAGTTTGATGTGTTCTTCATGGATGCCATGAGGTCTCATAGTTGAGCACACAACATGGAACTCTTTCAAATGCTTGTGGGGATCCTCACCTACAAGTCCATGAAACTTAGGAAGCAAATGGATTAGTCCAGACTTTAGTTCAAAATCAACATCAATTTTAGGATATTGAATGCATAATGGTTGATAAGTGACATCAGGGGCAGCAAGCTCTTTAAGAGTCCTATTATGCATGTTATCAGCCATGGTTGAAAAATCACTAGAACTCTCGGATACAATGATAGAACTAACAATAACATAATCAGTAATGACAGAATCAACAATGTGACAATTAAATTCAGAAGCAATTCTCTTACTTAGCCTACGAGCACTAATCAACCTATGAAATGTTCTATTAATCTCAAGATCAAATTCCAGCAAGAAATCAGGATTAGACCTAGTCATGTACCAATCAAAACACATAAAACAAAAAAAAAACAACAAATAAGAAAAATACACTAGACAACACCAAAAATCTATAAAATAAATCTAGTTCACCTATCTAAACATTTTTAAAAATTATGAGACTTGTACAACATGAAAACTACACAAAAATGAAACTAAAAAATACAATGAAAAATATTCAAAAAATGAAAAAATGGTCTAAACAATGGAATTTTGGCAAACCACGGGTGACCTTACAACAAGCTGTGAGCCTTGTGCAAAATGCTATTTTCCTTCAACCCACCAATTTTCAGCTCAATCAGAGCATGTTTGTTTGCACAAAAATTATCAAAATGCCATTGTGTCACCTAATTGTGCTAAAAAACCTTACCAGATGATGGATTTTGGCCAATTTTTTGAAAATTGATCCTAGGATCATTTTGCTTAAAATGGTGTTTTACCTTTGGAGGCCAAGTTTCAGCTTAAAACTCCATTTTTTTTACCTTTTGATTTCTACTAGTACCTTTTTAGCCACAAAAAAATGGAAACCGAGTGAAGAAAAGTGCTGGCTAGGAAAAAAAAGGTGAGGAAGTTAGGAACTCATCCAAAATGATTCAATAACACTTACAAGAGTAACTTGCAATGCAACTATCACAAAAGGATGCAAAATGGTGCAAAACAGCTGCTAGAACCAATGGAACAGTACTTATGCAGCAGAATTACAAGTAGCAGGTATTGAGCAATTGTGTGAGTTACAGCAGAATGATCAGTTGGGTTATGTAATGCAATATGATTATGAGGCAATCATGCAATGAAACAGAATGCAGTGGAATGCAGCAAAAAGCAATGGAACAGTAAAACCAGAAAAATAAGAATTATACAGCAGAATGGCAGCTCAGCAGAATGCACAATTATGTAGCAAAAGGATATGTGATACTAAGTAATGTAATTGAATTATAAGAAGATCATGTTATGCACAATAGCAGAAAGCACAATGTAGCAGTTAACAAGATTATGCAGTAACTAGAATTATGCAGCAGCAAACAAAATTATGCAGTAGACAGAATTGCAATTATGATCAGAATGAACAAACAATGCAGCGGAATGTATATTGCAGCAAAATAATGCAATGCAATAGCATATAACAGTATGCAACAGAATGCAACTAATGCAACTACATGAAAGTAACAGAATGCAAAAACAGAATGCAAAAATAGAATACAGAATTGATGAAACTACAACTATAACTACATGATCAGAACAGGAGTTAATTGTTAGTAAAGGAACTTAATATGATCAGATTGTAACTAAAGGATCCCCGGTAATGGCGCCAAAATTTTGACGAATGCCAAACTCAATCAAAATTAAAACCGAGTTGTACCTATGGCTTATAGCATAGGAGTTAACATCGGATTGTCTCTCAAGGATCTTAGTTACAAATTAATCAGATCAAGCCAAGATTGGGGGGTGAGAAACAAAATACGAAATAGCAAAATTAAGGAAAGAACAATCAATTAAAAGCGCAATCAATTCAGAAATCTATCCAAAATTTGGTGGATTCTATCATAGATCACTAAACAAACATTTGGATTGCATTTGAATGATTAACTTGGAATTAACTGAGATCTCAACATTAAATCCAGAATTCATACTAGACAATCGTCTAGAATTCAATTAACGATTGACACATAAATTCGCAATTGCAAAATTCATATTAGATCTATGTTAATTTTAGATCCAAATTCAATTAACCTAAGCACAAATCAGCACTTAACTTCTAATTCCATGACTAAACCATATTAATCAACCTAAATTCAATCACAATTCTTAATCCCAAATCAAGATCCAATCAGATTAAGAAAAAGAAAAAGAATGGGGAGAAGAAGAATCCAAATACAATTCAAAATAAGAAATTAGAACAAGATCTCAAGAATCCAAACCAAAATTTCTTCAAGAATCCTGAATTGATTACAAGGTGTTTAGCCTTCTATCAGAAGAGGAAAACCTAGAAATGAAAATTAGAGAGAAGGATAGAAGAGAGGAGAGAGTTCTAAAGAGAGGTGAGAAAAGTGTGGAATATAAAAACTGATTCTCGGATTCCCCCTTCTACAACTATAAACTGCCCCCTAAATTGGCCTTTAGTGCCTCATTACACTTCCCAAACACAGCTGGGCCTTGTAGGAGTGCAATGGCCCAAGTTTCATCTGAATTGGACTTAAATTGACCAAGATATGCTTACTTTAATCTCATATGCTCCCTAAACCTGAGTCTGAACTTCCAGGCCCAATTAGGCCCACTAGACATCTGATTGAGACTTTGAGCTCTTCATCAAAGTTGTAGAGCTTCCTCTCAGCTTTCCTACTAGGTAAAATGTACAATTTTTAGATGTCTAGAACTCTAGTTATGGATGGAATACAGAAACAACATCAAAACACAATAATGCTGGAAAAATTTAATTAAGCCCAAATTTAAGCCCAAACTTATAAAACATGTCGAAAGTCAAATAATTAAGTACATGAAGAGTGTAAATCACTAAAAATAAGGGCTTATTAATTTATAAAATATATGATTATCAGGCGTCGGGGTGCGGGTATCTCACAATGGACAGTTGGTAGCTCCTCTATGCTGTGGGACAGACCGATGCAAACGCACCGACGATCCGGACCGAGACACTATCCTATATCGCGATCTTGTGAAAAATGCTTTGTATAAGCCATGTTACGCAATTTGTTGATATTGAAAGCCCTTGATTTGAGACTGATGAGATATAGGCATGTCTCCATGATCATTCTCTCTGATGTTGTGTTTAGCTCCATGGAGTAGGATTTTGGTACCTGTGCATGTGCATAGTCTGTCAACATATTTATCTGGCATAAATATATATGATTATGGATCTATTTCTTTTAATGATGTTATGACTATCTATATCATCAAATTGTTTAACATCTGAATCCTGATGCTGTTTATTATGTTTGCCATGCTGTATGGAGTCCTGTGCCGTTTTTGGTTCTTTACTGCCACAACTGGTATTGATGATGGATATCTCACATCTTTTCTGTATTCTGCTATTCTATTTATATCTATGCTTCTTAAAAGACCGAGGCAAAGAAGAACTCGAGTTTCCTGGTTTTGGGGTGAGTTAGTCTTCTGCTTGGCTATGGCATCCCGACGAGGTTTTCTTAGGTATGCCAGATTGAGGTTCCACAGAGGCGGTGACTCTTGGCAAGTCAACTTGATCACCGAGTGCTTCGTCTACGTGGGAGATGTGACCATGTCTTTGGCTTGGGGTCATTATGATCCACCTGTTTTCTCTTTTGATGTTGCTGTATCGCTGGAGTTCTATATGCCGATACGTGAGGTGTGGGGTGATCGCTAGTATACTCCACACGAGGATTCGTTCCTATCCTCTGCACAAGCTCTTGCTCATGAATCTGTTGCTCCTGTGAGGATTTCCTCTTCTGAGGAGGATCCTATGGAGGAACCTGAGGAAGACCCCTCTGAGGCTCCTTCTCGGTAATTTGTTGGGGGCATGATACTTTTTGTAGCCTTGGTGGCTGTCTGTATATATCTTTTTGGGCATGTAAAGCTTCTACTTTCTTTTGCTAACTGTTGATGTATTTAATTACTTATGTTATGTATCTTTTGTATAAATGTATGGTTTGATCTTCATGTTGAGTTCCGCTAAGTTTATGTTTTTTGTTTACAAAAAAAAAAGAATTGCTAAGTTAGGATACTTTATTGATGAACAGGTTAATACCTATAGATAAAATAAACCAAGTCTTAATAGTTTCTTTTGAGTTACGTTTGGTGTGTGTGTGACGCCCTTGCGAAGGGGGCATTACATTTACTCATTCACACACTCAAAGAGCGGATTACAACATTTAAAATCAGAGCACAAAACTCTACTTATAAGATAATGAATGAATGTATAGGTATAGATGAAGTATTGCTATCAAAAAGTAATATAACAATAAGTGATATGATCAGAAGGCTTTTATCAAAATGTTGAAACTTGAGATATTTGAAAGCACTTTAGCAAAAACGTGTTCTCCTCCATTGATGAGCATCAGCAGCTTCAATTTATAGACCTTGAAGAGATTATAAACGTTGAGATTCATTAAATGCTACAGTACTATGTTTTGAGACTTGTTAAGACAATATAGTTGTTATTTTGTCTTCTTGTGGTAGCTTTTTCAGCTTTCTCATTGGAAGAACTACTTTTGTACTTTCTTAGGAGAATGTTCCATGTTAATTGACTTTGTAAAGCACATTCCTAAAAGACTTCATCTTCCAAGTTGAAGTCCCACAAACATAGCTTATCTTTATGAACTAATTGCTCTTAATGGAGAGCTTTCTTAGAAAATATCTTTCTAAAGGGTAGCTTTTGAGCAATGTAAGTGCTTTGAGTTCGGTTGAAGTGAAATGCTATCTTTAAGATAAAATTTTTAAGACCTTAACACACTTTAACAAACTATTAGAATGACTCTCACAGTTCATAATTATTAAAACTCAAATCAAAAGATAGATACCATTAAATCTATAGAGCAAAAAGGGTAGGAGCTTTCTATTGTAAACATTTTAGAATAATCAGAAAATGACAGTTGGTTATCATCAAAACCTTATACATAGGAATGGATTAAGAACAAAAGCAGGGACCTTAAGACTTTGGAACTTACAAAGCTTACCCCCATATGCAGCAAAGCCAAACAGGACAACAGACAACCCATAGACTTTTTCTTATTTTAAAAGCTCTACTCTTTTAAGCCTTATATGTTCCCAGCTTTTAATAATTTGTGTTGTTTATTTTCTCATTTTTATATGGCTTTGAATCATACTAGAATGATTTCTCTAGACAGGATAAAACAAATTAAAAATGAAAGTGGGAATTCCCTTTATATAATACTAGTGTACTGTCAATTTGCATTTTTTAGTAGTGTCAATTCACATTTTTTCACAATTTTTATTTTGTTAAGATAGAATAAATAAAAATAAAGATATTAAATTATAATTATATAGTAAAAATTGAAAAAATTAAAAGTGTTTGAAGATAATTATAATTGGAGAATAAAAAATATTTAGTGTAAATCCTCTAGTCCTGACGTGGATGGCATGCCTTTGACCAGATCAGAGAGGTGATCAGTCGAGATGAGCACATGCTGGTCTAAACACCATCTAATTACAATAAAAAAACAAAAAAATGTGATTATTAGATATTACTATTTTATCATGTTTATCTTTAAATCTTTAAATGATTAAAAATATGTATTTACTTATTTTATCCTTTCTTTATTTTTCTTTAAATTTTTAAATGATAATTAATAATCGTAATTTAAGAAAAGCAAAAAGTTGACACTAAAGTGGTAAATCTCCTTTATAATAGTAACAGATACTAGTATATTAACTATCACTACATACTTATCAATTTGTAGATTTTATTTTTTATTAAGATAAACAAAATAAATAATAATGTAAAGTGTTTAAAGTAAATTATGATTATATAATGAAAAGTAGAAAAGTGTTTGAAAATAATTTCAATTGAATAAGAAATATTTAAATTTTTTTTTTTTTTTTATGTTTATCTTTAAATATTCAAAATGAGTAATTCATAACTAATTTTGGAAAGGAAAAAATGGAAAATAAAGTGGAGAACCCCGTTATAATAGTAATAGATACCATTATATTAAGTATCACTACATACTTGTTAATTTGTATATTTTATTTTTTTATTAAGATAAACAAAATAAATATTAATGAAAGTGTTTAAAGTAAATTATGATTATATAATGAAAAGTAAATTATGATTATATAATGAAAAGTAAAAAAGTGTTTAAAAATAATTTCAATTGAATAAGAAATATTTAAAATGAGTAATTCATAACTAATTTTGAAAATGAAAAATTGGATAACAAAGTGGAGAACCTCCTTTATAATAGTACAGATAGATATAAATACTATTATATTAACCGACATTATGTGTATATCAATTCGCGTTTTTAATTTGATTTTAGTTTTAATATGTTGTCAGTGAACAAAAATTTTATATTATCATCTAATAATATGTTATTACATCATTAAATGACATTGTAAATGAGTAAGAAATTGAATGAGAATTGTAATTGAGTAAGAAATGTTTATAATATTATCATTTTTATATTTATCTTTTAAGTATTTAAATGAGTAAATAATAATAAGAATTTAAAAAAGAAAAATTAGATACTAAAGTGGAGAATTCCCTATTGATTCTATCAATTTGCATTTTTTGTTTTTTGATAAAATAAAAGATAATAAATAATAAAAAGTGTTTAAAATAAATTATAATTATAAAATGAGAAGATAAAGTGTTTGTAAATAATACTTATAAGACAAAATATAGTTAAATTTTTTAAGTTCTTATAATATTATTCTTCATTTAAAATATGATAAGTGTTTTATTATTTATACGAGTGGTGTTAGTTACACAAACTAACCCACCACATAAATTACACAAATCCATTCTTTCATGCTATTGTGAGGGTACTTTTGTTTCTCTCTCTGCCCGATTGCCCAACGATAGCTTTAAAGAATATGTTTGTGTAGTTTCTGTGTTTAATTTTTTTTTTAGTGTATGTAAACTTTCCCTTTTACCCATAAGTTCCAATTCCTTCTTTTCAATCTTATATTCTTTCCACTGTTATTTCTATTTTCTTCTCTGCTTCGTCTTTTCTTTCCCATGGTCGAGGATCCGATCTCGTAGAACGCCACCCATGACTCATTGTTAGTCTCCATCCCTATCGGCTATTGCGCTTCTGCCACTAGCCCATGCGCCACTGTCAACCTACAACTGGAAGTGGGGATAATGTAAACTGGGACAAACCCAACTTTCAAACCATGAATTGAAACTAGAAATAATCCTCAAAGGGTAGCACAAGCACTCTTTAATTTTTATATTAGGCAAATCATTTCCAATTATAGCAAGGGTGCCCAATCAAACCCTTTGCAGAACACCACACCGAAGAGAGATTACATTTAAACGAAGGCAAAGAAGAACGATAATTATAATGGTATGACAATAGCATTTCATTTATGCATTTGGTCAAACAGATTATGAGTATTCGAATTCCAAGTCAGATTTAAGAAAAAAAGGTAAGTATGGAAGAAACAACTAGAAACGTGAAGCCACGACCATAGTGAGACAGGATAGAATGTCGAAGGAAGAAGCATGGAAGGAAGAGTAGCCGTAGGACACAAACAACGAGCATGCATCTTGGCAAGCTCCATTCACTGGCTGTCGGAGGGGGGATAAAGGTGCGATAGGGGTGAAACCGAAAGGCTCCATTTGTTTGTTGAGGAAGAGAAGATAGAACTGAATGCTTTGCTTTAATGGAGAGAATTAAGATACTAACTGTTCAGAACTAGATTATGTGGGTTACTTGAGAAATTAAGAAATTGTGGTTTCCTTTGTGGTGCAGTAGCAATGTTGGAGTGAGGGAATGGGTACCAATAAAAGACACTTCAACGCTCAAGTCAATAGGTACGTAAGGAGGAAAATGTGTTTAATTAGAAATTAGGTAATATATTTGTTCTCTTGTTAAGTACCTTTATATATGAACGTTTTTTTGAGTGTGAAGAATCTTTGCATTCAATGCATATTGAATGCTATTCCTTTGAAAGGTGGAAACCATTATTCTTTATGATTTGTCCCCTAATATTGCGGAGTTGTGGTGAATATTCCTTTTTGCTGAGGAAGTCACGCCTTACACCTAGGCTGCTTCACACGCACAACAATGTTAGGGTTCTAGCTAGGCATGTTGGGTTGCTTTAGATTTGTGGATCTTGGAATCTGGTCTAGAACAATTGCCTAGCTTAGCGCTTGAGTGGAACAACTAAGTATCAAGATACAAGTTCTACTGGAGCACATGACGAGCAATGGACAAATGGATCCAAGTCATAGTGTCAACGTCAGATCTTATGATGTTCTCTCAAAGGGTTGAAGTTCGCGATGTGTCATGGTGAATTCTCGGGGTACATGAGTAAGGCTGGGATTCGTGATGGATCACTCTGTTTAAGTTATCATACCGTCACTTGGGGCAGGTAGTAAGTTGCCCTCATGTATAACTTGTGGGGCCTGCGACAATACCTCGGATTAGGACCAAGATTCATAGTGTTATTGTACCATGGTATCTCGTTGAAGGTTCGTGATCCTGGTTGGGGTGTCTTCAAACGCCACATGTTGTTTCAATTTTGAACGTTCTGTGCATTGTCCTTTCGGGTGCATTTGTTTAGAAATGGAACACCACATGGTTGGAGGACAGTGGAAGTCGTCGTTTGGGATTTATAGCATCATGATGAGCAATTTTCAAATTTCAAAAAAGAAGTGTCATGATGAGGTGCTTTAACCGAAATGACGTATCTATCCATTAATGGCAGCGATTTGGGCTGATTTTCTGCACTTATAAATAGGAATGGGGGTTTAACCTTTCCCATTCTTTGCTCATTTTCACTCTCCATACTTTCTTCTCCGGTGACTTGGGCAACTTTCGGTGTTTTTTCCCGATGGCCGCAGGTGACTCAAGATTTTTTACGTCTTCTTTACTGTTTGAAGCCTCTTTTCTCTCTTAGAACTAAAGGTACTTTTCATTTTTGTTCTTTTTCATTTTTGTCTTTTTCTTTGAACATTTACTGGGAAAAAATGTTTGGGAGTGAGGATGATAATAACCTAATTTTATATTTTTTTATAAAATTAAGCATTATTATATCTCAATATATTTAATTTTATTAATTTTGTGACATTAGTAGAGTTCTCTATGAATATTTAATGATTTTATTTTTAACAAAGTTTTCATATTATTTTAAATAGAATAATGATTTATTTTATATTTTATATATATATATATATATATTACTTTTCTTTGGTTTTAAATTATTATTTAATTGAATTATCTTTTTGTTATATATTAAATGAAGGATTACGTTTATCAACTCATGTTCTAACGTTGCAAATTTTAATATTCAAGTTTGTAAGGTATATTTCATTTCATACTTTGATTTGCAAGAACATTTACTTGGGTCCTGTGGTAATTATGTTCAATTGAAAGGTTGAAGAAGCAAGGTGAACCATCGTCTAACTAATCCTGAAGCCCAGCCAAGAGATGTTCTCTAAATAAAGAGAAAACAAATCAAAGATATTGAAGAAGCTGGGCCCCATGGTTATCAAAAGAAAAATAACTTAATTTAAGTGGACATGTACAAGCTATAAATTGAGAATAGCAACACAGCAAAAGAACGGACAACGCCGCACGGAAGAGAAAACAAAGAGCGCAGCGTGGAAAAATTGCATAGAAGTAAAAGAAGAGTACTTATAGGAAATATTAGTGAGATAATTTTATTATGTTATATAATTTATTAAATTTTTTATATTAAGGGAATAATAAAATCTTTATTATTTTGATATTATTATGTTGAATTATTTTACTTAATTTTAAGATTTAATACTTATTAATTATATTTTTCTATCATATTATATAAATAAATTCTTAGATGAGTTTAGTTATAATTTTTTCATATTTTGTAATTTATTTATGTTATCTGAGTGTTTGTAATAATTGTTGAATATTAATTATAATTTTCTAATAAAGATATATTTGAAGATTTGATAATTTATTATTAATTTAAAAATTTTATCATACACTTGATTATTATTTTTAATGTTTCATTGATAGATTTTTAGTGAAAACTTGCTTTGTTACTAGATGTTCATGAGATAAATTATTTAGGTATAATAATTTGACATGATTAATATTAAAATTAATCTTGATAAATTTTAAATCTTAGTTATTTTACATCTAGTCGAAACCTCATCCATATACTTACTTTTTTTAATTTGCTTTTTTGTTTTAGTTATTTATTTAATTTAATTTTTATATCTTTAGCTCATCAGTTTGTGCAGCTAGATTAGAAAGAATTTTTCAATACTTAAAATTAACTCTAAGTCTTTATTGGATTGACCTCGTACTTGTTCAACTATATTTCGTACGAGTCGTGCACTTGCTAGTATTTAAGGGTTTTTTAAAAAAGTCACAACAAGTTTTTGGCACCGTTACCGAGAACTTAAATTAAAAGTTAAGTATTTGTTAAAATTTTCTCTTCTACTAGTTAATTATTTTTTATAATTTTTTTTTCTTATTTGCCTTATTTTTAAATTTTATTTTATTCTAAATTTATTGCTCTATTTTTTTTAATTTTAATTTTTGTTGTTTGAGCATTGCATGATAGTTTGGTTTGTGATCATAATATAGATTAGTGAGAGTTAATATAGAACCCATAACAAAGATGAATGTGACTGTACAAGGAGTTAATGTTAGACCACTTAGGGAATTATTTTGCTCAATATCTATGAATCCATCCTAATGCATTGTTTTACCTACTACTACTATTACTCATTTTGATATTAAACCTCAAGTTATCAATCTGCTTCCAATTTTTCATGGCTTACATAGGGAAGACCCATATTTGCATGTTGAGAATTTTTTAGAAATTTGTTAAACATTTAAATTTCAAAATTTTTCTTCATAATCTGTGTGTTTGTGTCTCTTTCCTTTTTTTATTGAAAGATAAAACAAAAACTTGGCTGAATTATTTATCTTCTAACTCTATTACATCATGGGAAATGTTGTGCCAAAATTTTTTATCTAATTTTTTTTTCATGTCCAAAACAAATTCTTTGAGAAGAGAAATTTCAGATTTTTGTCAAGAAGATCATGAAAAATTCTTTGAAAGTTGGGAGAGGTTTGAAGTTTTGCTTGTGAGGTGCACTCACCATGGTTTTAAAAAATGATGTCTTGTGCAATATTTTTATAATGGGTTGACATAATCTAATAGGGGTTTGATTGAGTCTATGAATGGTGACACATTTTTAATTTGAATGCACATGAAGGCTATCAATTTTTTTGAAGATTTTTTTGAAAATTCTCAACAATGGGACTATGCTAATCGTAGGGATAGATCAACCTAACCTAAGAAGGGAGAATTATATGAGGTTAGTGAGGATACATATATCAAAGCTAGACTAGATGCTATCGCGCATGAAATTAAGTCTGTATCACTCAATAAAGGAGTTGGTTAGGCTAATAGTTTCCAACAAGAAAATTGTGCATTTTGTGGGAGTAATATGCATGCTTGTTCTATGTGCTCTTATTTTGTGCCTAATAATTATTGTTTTGTTGAGCAGGGAAACACGATAGAGAGATCTTTTGCTAATACTTCTTCAAATACTTATAATCCTAATTGGTAAAATCACCTAATTTTTCTTGAAAGCAAAATAACTTTTCAGGTAATTTTGGTGCTCAACCTATAGAGAGTCAAATTCAGTTCCAGCAGCCTAACCAAGTTTACCAATAACCATTATATTTTCCAAATGAAGGAGTAGGTCTATATAGGTAACAATCATCACTATAGGAGACACTTGGTCAATTTATGCAAGAGATGAGAAATATCAGCCAAGTGACTACCAATGTCATTCAAGAGATAAAGAATGTTATCCAAGTGCACACTAATGCTATAGCAAAGTTGGAAATTCAGATCGATCAGTTAGCCAGTCAAATGGCAGAAAGAAAGAGAAGAAAGTTCCATAATCAGCCTATCCCTAATCCCAAAGGATAATATGCAGTTCATGAGACATCTAGCTATAATAGGGAAAATGAGCAGATTTAGTCTATCACCACCCTTAGGTCTAGGAAGCAAATAAATAATCATGTTGTAGAGCCTGTGAAGAATAATATGAAGTTAGAAGCTAGTAGTTCTAGGGATAAGAATAATTCAGCTAAGGATAATGTGCCCTCAAAGCTTAATGTGTCTTCTCCTAAAGTTGTAGAGCCTGAAGTTAAGGAGTATGTTCATAGGGCCTTTTTTCCTTATAGATTAGTAAACCCCAAGAACATTGTACAGTCAGGTGTTATTTTGGAGATTTTTAAACAGGTGCAAATTAACTTGCTTTTTCTTAATGCTATGCTTGCGTATGCTAAATTTTTAAAGCATCTTCTCACTGTGAGGAGGAAGTCTAATGTTTCCAAGAACGCCTTTTTGATAGAGCAGGTAAGTTTTGTGATTCTCAATAAATATCTTGTTAAGTATAAAGATCCTAGATCACCTATTATCGCTTGTAAAATTGGGGATCATCATGTTGAGAGAGTTTTACTAGATTTAGGTGCAAGTGTTAATTTGTTGCCTTATTCTGTTTACTTGCAGTTGGGTTTAGGGGAGTTGAAACCAACTAAGATGACTGTCTAATTAGCTGATAAATTTGTTAAATATCCTAAGGGCATTGTTGAGGATGTGTTGATAAAAATTGAGAATTTCTACTTTCTTGTTGAGATACTAAGCCTATTTGTAGTCCCTACCCATAATTCATGTTATTTTGGGTCGCCCATTCTTTACTACATCTAATGCATTGATTAATTGTAGGAGTGACATGATGAAACTATCATTTGGGAACATGACTGTTAAACTTAATATTTTCATATCAGTAAACAGATGCTTGATGATAATGATAATGAGGTGCATAAATTGAATTTAATTGATAGTTTGACTTAAGACTGATTTATGCATTCTAGTTATGATGATCCATTATTGGCATGCTTGAATAATTTTAATGCTGATTTTGATATTGATTCAATCATTAGGGATACAAATTCTTTATTAAATTTTGTTCCTTTGTTGAATGTGGATAGGTGGAAACCCATAGTCCATCCAATCACCTTGTCTTCATCCCCACCTTTTCTATCCACTGTAGAGCCACCTAAGTTAAAGATGAAGCCCTTACCGAACAACCTCAAGTATGTGTTTTTAGGCACTAATGAGACATTACCTGGCATTGTAGCTTTTGATTTAGATAAGTCCCAAGAACATCAGTTAGTGAACATGTTGAAAGAGCATAAGGAAGCTATAGGATGGTCAATTATAGATATTAAGGGTATTAGTGCTTCAGTAGTGATGTATAGGATTCATTTAGAGAAGGGAGCTAAAGCTACTCGTGAGGCCCAAAGGCGTTTGAACCCAATCATGCAGGAAGTAGTTAGAAAAGAGATGTTGAAATGGTTAGATGTAGGTGTAATGGGCTAGTATCTCATGAAGAATGTGTTTTGATGATAATAAACTTAAAGATGTTGCAAGATCAAGTCTAAGACTCTCAAGACCGTCAAGTATAGCTTTTAGGACTTCAATCAAATTGTAAAGGTATAAACATTCACAATTGCTCAAACTTACATTTCAAAATAGCACACAAGTTTTCAAGGCTTCAATATGGTTTTTAATTTCCAAGAAATAACCATTTCGTGTCCACAAGCTTACAAGATCATATGGAATCAAGAACAACATTTAAAAAGGAATAAAACATGTTTTTCACATGTATTATTCGAATAAGGGGTTCCTTATTTGAATAACACAAGTCAGAGATTCCAAATAATGTTTCAGGAAAGGATTTATTCGAATAAGCCCTGTGTTATTCGAATAAATGGTTTAAAAATTGTTTTGGCACGAATGAGTTATTCAAATAACATGAGTGTTATTCGAATAACACATCTCCAGGAAACCATTTTATTAAATGGTTATTCGAATAACAGATCCGTTATTCGAATAACAAGCTTTTCCACAAAACCATATATTTAAATGGTTATTCGAATAACAAACATGTTATTCGAATAACAAGTTTCCAAGAAATCAAATATTCGAATGAGTTATTCGAATAACATGAGTGTTATTCGAATAACATGTTTTCCAAAAGCCATATATTTAAATGGTTATTCGAATAACAAAGCTGTTATTCGAATAACACATTACAGAGGAAAACACACTTGTGCTATTTAAAGCCTTATTCGAATAAGGATTCTCTTATTCGAATAAGAGAGCTTTGCAGAAATAGAAATTAATGGATAGTTACGAAGCATTTAATGCTCCAATCACCTCCCAACGGCTCTAAACTTCAATGGTTTATAAATACAAGTTGTTGGGCATTTATAAATGTTAGACAATCAATCTGAAAAACATTGGTTAAACATTAAAAATGAGTTTATCTTTTCTCTATTAATACTCTGTTTCTGAGCATAAAACTGTGAATCCAATACCCATTGAACTTCCATTTGTATCATCTGCTCTTTGAAGAGAGTTTCTACCTATTCAATCTTTGTATAATCTCTAGAGAGGGTGAGGCATCCCTCAAAACAGTAAAAGAGCGAGGTATCCCTTGGAAATAGAGGCTCAAGCATAAGGGTAAAGTATCCCAAGGTGTATTGAGTGCTCCATCTTGTAAAGGTTGTCAAGTACCTGTTGGAAGCTTGAAGATATAGTGAAAAATCTCAAGTGTTTGCTTGGGGACTGGACGTAGATCACAAGTGGATTGGTGATCGAACCAGGATAAACTATTGTGTTTGTTTCTCTAAACCTTTCTCTTTACATTTGTGCACTATTTTATCGTATTGCTTGAATATTGTCTCCTTTAGCTATTATATTTATAAGTGAAAGTGTTCTTCTTGTTTATCCAATCATCTCTATCCATCTAATAGCTTCAACAAAAATTAATTATCGAACGTTTTACGAAAGATTTGCGAACTTGTTTTACATACTCAATTCACCCCCTCTTGAGTATTGAGGCCACTTGGTAACAAGTGGTATCATAGCTAGACTCTTGTATAAAGAGCTTAGCAGCTTCAAGAGAAGTAATGACTTCAAATGGTTTTTCAAATGAAGGTTCTTCTATAAACATACCTCCTTATTTCAATGAGGATGGTTATGCCTATTGGAAAGAAAGTATAAAATTTTTTATTGAAGCTATTGACTTAGATGTGTGGGACGCCGTTGAAAATGGTGCTTTTGTTCCCACACATACTAAAGATGGTGTGAAAATTAATACACCTAGAAATGAATGGACCGATGAGGATAAAAAGAAGGTTCAATACAATTTGAGAGCCAAGAACATTATCACCACATCCTTAGGATATGATGAATTCTTTAGGGTGTCAAATTGCAAGACCGCAAAAGAAATGTGGGATACCTTACAAGTAACTCATGAAGGTACTAGTGAGGTAAAGCGATATCAAATAAACACTCTTACTCATGAATATGAACTATTTAGAATGAACCAAGGTGAGAGTATTCAAGATATGTAAAAGAGATTTACTCATATTGTTAATCATCTTATCTCATTGGGAAAGACATTTCCTAATGAGGATCTTATTAACAAAGTCTTGAGATGTTTAAGCAGGAATTAGCAACCCAAAGTAATGGCTATTGCGGAATCAAGAGATTTATCAATAATGTCTCTAGCCACCTTATTTGGGAAGCTTCAAGAACATGAGTTGGAACTAAATATGCTCAATCAAAATGAAGAGCATGATAAAAAGAAGAAGGAAATTACACTAAAAGCCACCTCTTTTATAATTGAAGATGATGATGAAGATGGTGAAGAGGATGCATAAAATGTTGAGCTAAGTGAAGAGAATCTTAGTCTCCTTGTGAGAAAATTTGAAAGATTCCTAAAGAAAAAAAGATTTCAAAGAAGACCATCATTTCCTCAAAAGAAAGTGTATCACAAAGAGAAGGATCCTCTACTCCTCCAAAATGCTACGAATGTGGAAAACCGGGACACATGAAAATAGAGTGTCCTATGTATCTCAAGAAGACGGAGAAGTTTTAGAAAAGGCCTTCCAAAGAAAAGAAAGGAAGGAGAGCATATATAACTTGGGAGGACAATGACATAAGCTCTTTCGATAGCTCGGAGAATGAAGAAGCCCATCTTTGTCTCATGGCTCAAGGAGAAGAAAGTGAAGAGAGTGACACCGAGGTAATTTCTTCTAACTTAGAATCTTCACCTTCTTATGATGAATTGCAAGATGCTTTTCAAGAATTGCATGATGAATCTATAAGGCTCACAAAAATGGTTTTATCTTCTAACAAGATAATCTCCCTATTGGTAAACAAAGTTTCTATTTTAAACAAGGAGATTAATGAGCTTAAGATTGAAAATGAGAGCTTAGGACTTATTGATGCTAACTTATTGTGCATGACTTGCTCCTCACATGATAACACATCCATATCCTTACCTTATTCATCATGTAAAGCATTTGAGAAAGAAATTGAAGATTTAAACAATATTCTTGCAAAATTTATATTTGGAAGAGACAACTTGAATGTGTTGTTAGGGAAACAAAAATGTGTTTTTCAAAAAGCGGGTTTAGGATTTAATCCAAATAACCATCAAAAGTCTTATAAGAATTTCTTTGTTTCCTCAAATACTTCAAGTAGCCCCTTTGTCAAATGTTTTCATTGTGGTAAGAAAGGGCACAGTGCATCCACTTGCAATGTTAGAAAGAACATAAACACCAAGGTTGGGATCAAAAGGGTTTGGGTTCCTAAAGGTACTATGCTTAACTCTAACACACAAGGACCCAAGACAATTTGGGTACCAAAAGTTAAAATTTGAATGTGTGTTGTAGGTGTGCTTGAAGACCAAAAGCTCAAGTTGGTATCTTGATAGTGGTTACTCCAAGCACATGACCGGGGATGGCTCCAAGTTCTCCTCCTTTGCCCCCAAAAAGCATGGTCATGTCACATATGGTGATAACAACAAAGGGAAGATCCTTGGAATTGGTAAAGTTGGTAAGATCCCTTCCTCATCAATTGATAATGTTTTGTTTGTTGAAGGACTCAAATATAATTTGCTTAGCATTAGTCAATTATGTGATAAGGGCAATAGAGTTATTTTTTATTCTACTTGTTGCATAATTGAGGGAAAGGATGACAAGCAAGTTAAGTTTGTTAGTCATAGGGTTAATAATATATATATATGATTAGTCTTGATGATATTTCCTCAAATGATGTTAAATGCTTTATGAGTAAAGAAAATGATTCATGGTTATGGCATAGAAGAATTACTCACATTCACATGGATCACTTAAACAAATTGGTTTTTAAAGAACTAGTAATTAGTCTTCCAAAGCTCAAATTTAAAAAAGACAAATTTTGTGATGCATGTCAAAAGGGAAAACAAATAAAGGTCTCTTTTAAAGTTAAAAACATGGTTTCAACTTTTAGACCTTTACAACTTTTGCACATGGATCTTTTTTGTCCCTCTAGAACTATGAGCATTGGTGGGTATTACTATGCATTGGTGATTATGGATGATTTTTCTAGGTTTACATGGACATTATTCTTGGCCCACAAAAATGATGTTTTTTAATCATTTAAAAAGCTTGCCAAAGTTATCCAAAACGAAAAAGGTTTTTATATTGCATCCATAAGAAGTGACCATGGTCATGAATTTGAAAACCATGAATTTGAAACTTTTTGTGATGAACATGACATTAAGCATAATTTTTCTACCCCTAGAACACTACAACAAAATAGTGTTGTAGAAAGGAAAAATCGATCTTTAGAGGAAATGGCAAGAACTATGCTCAATGAGGCCAACCTTCCTAAGTACTTTTGGGCGGATGCGGTTAACATCACTTGTTATGTTATGAATAGAGCCCTAATAAGGCCAATTTTAAAGAAAACCCCATATGAATTGTACAAGGGAAGGAAGCTAAATGTGTCACATGTTCATGTCTTTAGGTGTAAATGTTTTGTTTTGAATAATGGAAAAGATAACTTGGGAAAGTTTAATACAAAATTTGATGAGGGAATATTTATGAGCTATTCTACACATAGTAAGGCCTTTAAAGTCTATAATAAATGAATTATGACCATAAAAGAGTCTATACATGTTGCATTTGATGAAATTAACCCAAATGAGCCGAGAAAGGAGCTTGTAGATGATGTTGCAGAAATCTTGGCAAAAACGCACATGAAAAATCAAGAGAAAGAGTCCAAGAAGCAAGAAGAAAGACTCATTGATCACTCATGGCAAAAGGATTCAGAAATCATGGATCTACCCAAGGAATGGAGGACATCAAGATATCACCCTATCGACAAGGTGATAGGTGATGTATCAAAATAGGTAATCACTCGAAACTCACTTAGAGATGCATGTAATCATTTAGCTTTTGTTTCTCAAGTTGAACCTAAAGACATAAATGAGGCCATTAATGATGAACATTTGATCTTGGCTATGCAAGAAGAACTAAATCAATTTGAGAGAAATCAAGTTTGGGAATTAGTTCCAAGGCCCAATGATCATCCTATAATTGGCACCAAATGGGTCTTTAGGAACAAATTTGATGAAACAGGCTTAATAATAAGAAACAAAGCTAGGCTTGTAGCTAAGGGCTATAATTAAGAAGAAGGCATAGACTATGAAGAAACTTATGCTCCCGTAGCTAGATTAAAGGCCATTAGAATGTTACTTGCATATGCTTGCATTATGGATTTCAAACTTTATCAATAGATGTCAAAAGTGACTTTTTAAATGGTTTTATACAAGAAGAGGTGTATGTGGAACAACCTCCTGGTTTTGAGGATTTTGAAATGCCCAACCATGTTTTTAAACTGAAAAAGACATTGTATAGCTTGAAACAAGCTCCTAGAGCTTGGTATGAAAGGTTAAGCAAATTCCTTTTGGAAAAAGGTTTTTCTAGAGGAAAAGTTGATACTACCCTTTTCATAAAACATAAAATGCATGACATACTTCTTGTAACACCCTCCTTAGGGTGTCACATTTCATGTTACTTAATTACCAAATTACCCATTCGTTAGAAATCGTGCTTGTAATATAAATACGAGTTGTAAAATTTCTTAATAATAATAAGATAAACTTAGCAGAAAATAAAACATTACAACATCATCTCAAATAATTTACATCATATATACATACAAGACTTTAGTACAGTCATACTTAATTTTTACAAACTAGACTTTCAAAATATTTAAACTTTAATTTAAACTAACATATTGCCCAAGTCATACTAGACAGTAGAACCCTCAGACGGGTCTTCCTCATATTCTTCCGCAGGTAGGAATCCAGCTTGACGTGAAGTCCTACGGACAGGTGTCCGAGCAGATGACACAATACTGACCTCACTAGGGGTACGATAGTAAGTCCCCTAGTATTGCCTAATAGATATTGGAAACTCTAGTTGTACATAAATATTACCACTAAAGTAATGATGTCCTAGATGTTGTCTACTCAATCTAATATTTAAGTCTCCCATATAGTAAATACTCTCTCTATCCAAATCAACATGTCATGCCTCTGATCCTCCAAGAAACGTCAATCTTATATACCTAAGGAAATAAGGCATCTCTATCTCTTCAAAACTCAGCGTCCTCAATAGGGATTTGCTCTTCCTCAACTTCTAGTTCAACTTCTTGCTTAGCGTCTTTTAAATTATAAATACAATATAGAATAGACATACAAAGAGGTAAGATCACCTACGCCATTACCAATATGGTAGCAATGAAGATAAACACATACAATATTTCATATAGCTATTATACCATAATTACAGTTATGCCATTTCATATAGCTATCATACCATAATTACAGTTATGCCATTAACATCATTATCATCACAAAACATGTAATATACAATAATTATAATCATGCCATTATCGATAACCAAATATTCAATAATTCAATTATCATAAACCATAATTATGATAATACCCTCAATAACGATGCAAATGCACTTAGACTCAATTTCTTACTCCATGGAGCTAAAACTCAGGTCGGAGAGAGTGATCGAAAAGATTTGTCGGTACCAACATGCCTCAGACCACGTGCTCAATTTTGCACATCTAGTATATACACGACAATCTTTATCAGATCTTGATTAAGAACAGTGTCTCGGTTAGGATCATTGGTGTGTTGCATCGGTCTAACCCACGATACAGAAGAGCTACCAACTGCCCATTATAGGCAACCCGCACCCCAATGCCCCCAAGGTCAATGAGTGACTTACACTATGCATATCGCACCACTCAAGAGGTGTAGTCTCTCCTAGGCAATTAGCCTCATACAGTCCATCGGACCTTTCCAATGCATGTACTATGCACCAATCACAGTTCCAATTCATATCGTATATTCGGGGTCTACTTAATAATCCAATAGTATTATTACTGTATTTTTATCGCGTAGTCATATTTTTGCGTTTTCTCAATCGCGCAACAATTTTGTCGCATTTTCAAATCGCGTAGCGATTTTTTAACTTTTTCAATTGCGTAAAATATTTTTCATACGTTTTAAATCAAAAATATTATTTTTCTCATTTAACACTAAAATTTGACTTTATTTTTCATATTTGCATAATAGTCCCTCAAAAATATAATAATTGCATTATAGTCCTCATTTAAATAATATTTTCACAATAGTCCATCATAAAATTTATATTTACGAAATAATCCCTCTTTTATAAAACATTTGTAATATGACCCCTCATTTATAAAATATTTACAATATGACCCCTTATTTATAAAATATTTGTAATATAGTCCTTCTTAAAATTTTAATTATAATATAGTCCCTCTTTTATAAAATTTTTGCAATATGACCCCTCTAATATCAGTATTTGTACTGTTTCTCAGAAAATGGTAATTCTTTCTTTTACTACACATAATACAGCTCAAATGTTTTGGACGCGCTTCAAAACCCATTGGGTGAGCTATACGTCAGTAAACTTCAAGTATTGACACTCATTTTATTTCATAATCTCATTATTTAATTGTATCGATTTGTTTCCTAATAAGCATTGTGCTTACTACTAAATTCAAATTCTTTCAAAATTTATTTCCTTCTCACTTAAGTTTTCAATCCTCAATTAAAATCATCATTTTCAGGACCTTGGTCCTCTAAAGCCTACTATGGCCGTGAGCCTCAAGCTCTTTGGAGCTCTCATAAATTCGTTTCATTATGTTATTCACATTTTACTTTACTCATACATTTTCATGCTTACACAATCATACATACAAGCATATATCAAAGCAATAATCATAATATCACACATGCAATTATAAAAATAAAGCATAAACACCACAAACAAAATCAAAGAAGCATTAAACAATAGGTGAATAAAATTTTTATGGGTTTTTCGCCACACACAATCATTATCTCACCACCAAAACATGGTTGGTGAGGTTAAATCTCCCTCTTACTTCTTGAAGACAAGAATCCACAAGCTACTTCTCCTCTTTGATTTTCATGTGAACCAAAACAAAGCCCTAAGAATTCTTAAACAATTAGTAAAATCACAAACAAGGCTTAATAATGATAAACCATGAAACAATCATGGTTTAGAAAATGAACAAGAATCATGATTTTCATTGAAAAAATCAAACAATAAAAATCTTAATTGATAAACCATGAAACAATCATGGTTTAGAAAATCATAAACTTAATTTAAACTAAAGAATCACAAGTTTACCTTTAGGAAAGTAAGATAAAACTTGGATTTTGAAGTACTAGGAGTAGGATTTTGATGAAACTTCCTAAATGAAAAGTGTTTAGGAGGTGGTTTAGGTTTAGGAAATGTTAAGAACAAAAATTATAGAAGATGGATGGTGTATTTGGGTGAGAAGGCTGAAACTTAGAGAGAAAATGGGAGGGAAAATGTTCTGGGTGTTCTTGGAATTTTGAGAGAATATGATGCTTGGCTTTTTTTAGGTGAGAGAAAGTAAATATTGAGAGTGAAATTGTGAGGTGCAGCCGTGAGGTAGTTTGTGTAGGGAAATTAAGAGATTTACTTGAACCAAAATATCACAATTGTGTTCCCACTTGAAAGCACATGACTTGGTCACCTTTTGGTCATGCAATGGTCACTTGGATGGACCTAGAACATAATAGAACTTGGTAGAAAGTGGCCTCTTGGCCATGGAACACATCTAGGTTTAGGGACTAGATTTGACTTCACTTAAAGCTTAATTGCATGCTAATTAGATAGCTAATTAATTAGGTTACGTTTCCTAATTACACTTAATTAACATTCTAATTACATAGCTAATTAATTAAATATGTCATTGCATATGTCATGCTTTGTCATGACTTCTAGATGAAATTAGGATATCTAATTAGTAATTAGATTATAACTAATTAATAACCAGATTAGTTCACTTAGTTCCTTAATCAGGTAATTAGGTTAACTAAATTAGGTTAACTAAATTAGGTTTAATTAGTTACTAAGTAGTCAAGCCACTATTATTGAGTAAATCCTAGCCATTGATATTAACTTTGTTTCCTATCCATTGGTCTAATCTAAGGTGGATATCACTTAGTAATTTTATCAGGATTGCTCTCACACCATTGATCTGATCAATGGTTGTGATCAAAACATCTTAATCAAGCTTTCTATCCAATGGTCCACAATAAAGTCCATGCCCCTTTATTTTACCAATTCCTATTGGTTAGAAAAAGTCCAGCCATCATTTTTGACTGGTTCTTATTGGTTCATTCTAATTTAGCTTACAAAAACTATTCTAAACACATTTTCTGTCAGTTAAAATATAGCGGGTCCAATAATTTATAGCAGAAGCTGCTATAAATAAAATAACAGATATTTATCTGTGAAATATTTTATTTCACAGATAAATTCTAAAAAATAAAAGATTCTTTTCTGTGTCACTCAGATTTGGGTTTAGTAAGATCCCCCGCCTCTGAATAAATTAGATAAGAATTTTTCCTGTCCGAAAATTATTATTTTCCTGATCCAGAGCAAATCACACAAAATAATCAAAAACAATATCGAAACAGTCAAATTATTTTTATAACACATAGAAAATACAAAACAACGTAATTCTGCTATTACTATTAACATAGTCAGAATTTGGGGTGTTACACTTATAGTTCAAATCTATGTTGATGACATTATATTTGGAGCTACTAACAACTCTCTTTGTAAAGAATTTGTAAATATTATGTTTGAGATGTCCATGATAGGTAAGCTCAACTTCTTCCTTGGTCTCCAAATCAAGCAAACAAGAGAAGGAACTTTCATAAGCCAATCCAAGTATTGCAAGGAGTTGCTCAAGAAGTTTGGAATGGACAATGGCAAGCACATGGCTACTCCTATGGGCACCTCTTGCTATTTGGACAAGGATGAATGAGGTAAATCTGTAGAAATTACAAAATATAGAGGTATGATTGGCTCACTCATTTATCTCACTGCAAGCAGGCCTGAGATAATATTTAGTGCATGCATGTGTGATAGATATCAAGCTAATCCTAAAGAATCACACCTAAGTGCTGTTAAGAGAATAATGAAATATCTAATAGGCATATCACAAATGGATTTGTGGTATCCTAATGGTGCCTCATGTAGCCTTATTGGTTATTCCGATTCTAATTTTGGTGGATACAAAATGGATAGGAAGAGCACTAGTGGGACATGCCACTTGCTTGGAAGCTCACTAGTTTCTTGGCATAGCAAGAAACAAAATAGTGTGACATTATTTACAGCTGAAGCTGAATATGTTGCAGCTAGGAGTTGTTGTGATCAAATCCTTTGGATGAAGCAACAACTCTTGGACTATGGTCTTGAGCTTGATCACATCCCCATAAGATGTGATAATACTAGTGCAATAAATTTATCCAAAAATCCCATTTTGCATTCAAGGACTAAACACATTGAAATAAGACATCATTTCATTAGAGACCATGTTCAAAAGGGTGATTGTATGTTTGAATTTGTAGAAACCACTAAGCAACTAGCTGACATCTTCACTAAGCCTATTGCAAAAGAAGCATTTTTCTATATAAGAAATGAACTTGGTATATTAGATCAAACATGCTTGAACTGAATTTTCTGCATAAACTTGCTGCATAATTGTGAGTCTTTACTGCATAATTTCTTAATTGTTAATCTTCTCTAAAAATCATTACTGACTTAAGCGTTGGAGGTTCTTTAAAATTTGTTTTGCAGGTACTCCATCATGACTAAGTGTACCAAATTGCTCAAAATTCACAAAAGACCTCAAAGTGGTCCAATCTTTGGTAAAAGTAGTGATTCTGCTTAAAATTGTGTTTTGATTCAAGAACTGGTCAATATCCATGATTATATGTTGTTTGGAATTAAATTGGCATATCTTAGAACCAATATGAATGATAACAAATTGATCCTGTACTATTTGATGCGTAAAACTATTTTTCATCAAATGCCCTATTCGAATAAGAAGCCCATTATTCGAATAAAGCATGACAGAGGCTAAAAAGCTTTTCTTGTTATTCGAATAACAAGTTATGTTATTCGAATAAAGCCTTACAGAGGCTTTTAGAAAAATCGTGTTCGAATAACAAATCATGTTATTCAAATAAAGGGTGACAAAAACCCATAACTTTTGAGCTACTACGCCGTTATTTGAATAACAACATTGTTATTTGAATAACACTTGGCAGTGAGGCAAGACGCTTCAGGAACCACTTTGTTATTCGAATAACACCACTGTTATTCGAATAACACGCAAATTATATAAGGATTTCATGCATTTCCTCTCTCATTTCATCTATTTTCATTTTCTATCCTCTCTCTCGATTTTCTCTTCTCCGTATCACACCCATCTCCCTTCTTCTCTTCATAACCCACCAATATTCCACCATGGCATCTTCTTCCAAATGCCCACGTAGCAAAATCGCTCCTACCAATAACCCCATTGATCTTCGAAGGCTTTCATCCAATAACGACGATCTCAAACGCTTCAGGGAAGATTTCTGGACCAGGGACATCATTCAGCCCAAATATATAGATCGACAGTTCTTTGAAGACGATGGAGGATTTGATTTCCTCGATGATCTCACCCACCAGGGCATGCTCGATCTCTGCAGCTACAAGGACTCCATTTTCCCAGACTTGGTGAAAATGTTCTACTGCAACCTGACGATGGATGGTCCTAACCTCATCTCTGAAGTGAAGGACCAGGAAATTGTCATCACTCCAGCTGATTGGATGGCATTCTTCAAACTAGAAGCCACGGGTGCTACTGTGGAGCCAGATAGCAGACCATATGTGAAAGCATACAAAAGAGAGGAAGCTGTGTCGCTACTGGTGAAGCCTGGAACAGTTGGGCCTAAGGTTAGTCTAAAGAGTGGGATGCTGAAAAGCCAAGAAAGGCTTCTTCACTACTCATACGCGCACATTCTTGCTCCTCGTGGAGCTAACTATACTTATCTGACTGAGGATGATATTTTTCTTCTTTGGGTGCTGAAGAAAATTTGGAAAATCAACTGGCCAAATTTCATTGGGAAATACATGATGAAGGTCAAGACCACCAAGAATTTTGACTTGCTATATGCCCTGCTTATCTCAACATTTTTAAAGAAATACTCACTTCTCAGGTAAACTGAACGGGCAATGGAATTGAACCACTTCAACATCTTTGGGGAATTCACTTTGAAGAAAATGAAGATGGTTCTGGACAATGTAGGAGGCTGGGTATACCCTGATGAACTGGGAGAAGCTGTAGCAGATGAAGACATTGAAGATGCCCCTATTCCTGCTGATGACCTTGTTCTTGCTGATGAGCCTATTCCTGCCCCTGCTCCTGCTCCAGTGACTCTGGAACACATTATGACCACTCTGCTCGATAATCGTGCTTACATGGAACACACCTTTTCTATTCTCTTTGACAGAATAGAAGGTGTTGAACGCGAGATTGCTGCCCTGCGAGTTGCACCTCCTGCCCCTGCACCAGACTCACCTCCTCCTCCACCAGACACTTATTTTTAGAATGCATAGGAATTTAGGTTTTTAGATCTTTGTTTTGGTGTTTCTGATGTATTTTTGGTTGTTTTCACCTGATCTTGTATATCCTTGGCCATGCTTGCAATAGATGAATACAATGTTAATTAGCTTCCTTGCTGACTTCGCACTTTCTACGCCTATTCTTACATTACATATCTTACTAAATGTTCATTAGATTCCTTACTGAATGTTATGAAAGCATGTATGTTAAGACTGGATATATACATATTTTGCCCCATCTTTTTTATTATGATAAAAAGGGGGAGAAAAAGCTTGTGTTGAGAAAAAGACAAATTTGAAAGAATAATCTGAAAAGGGGGAGCTGCGCATGACTCTGATAATTTATTCTCCTCTTACAAAAAAGAGGGAGAGTAAGTCTCCTTGATTAAATCTTGTGAGTTCCAATTTACAAATGAGCTAACTCTTTTCTCAATGATTGTTTGTCATCATCAAAAAGGGGGAGAATGTAATTAGCTAGTATCTTATGAAGAATGTGTTTTGATGATAACAAACTTAAAGATGTTACAAGATCAAGTCTAAGACTCTCAAGACCATTAAGTATAGCTTTTAGGACTTCAATCAAATTGTAAAGGTATAAAGATTCACAATTGCTCAAACTTACATTTCAAAATAGCACACAAGTTTTCAAGGCTTCAATATGGTTTTTAATTTCCAAAGAAACAACCATTTCATGTCCACAAGCTTACAAGATCATATGGAATCAAGAGCAACATTTAAAAAAGTATAAAATATGTTTTTCACATGTATTATTCGAATAAGGGGTTCCTTATTCAAATAACACAAGTCAGAGATTCCAAATAATCTTTCAGGAAAGGATTTATTCGAATAAGCCCTGTGTTATTCGAATAAATGGTTCAAAAATTATTTTGGCACGAATGAGTTATTTGAATAACATGAGTGTTATTCGAATAACACATCTCCAGGAAACCATTTTATTAAATGGTTATTCGAATAACAGATCCATTATTCGAATAACAAGCCTTTCCACAAAACCATATATTTAAATGGTTATTCGAATAACAAACCTGTTATTCGAATAACAAACCTTTTATTCGAATAACAAGTTTCTAGGAAATCAAATATTTGAATGAGTTATTCGAATAACATGTTTTCCAGAAACCATATATTTAAATGGTTGTTCGAATAACAAAGCTGTTATTCGAATAACACATTACAGAGGAAAACACGCTTGTGCTATTTAAAGCCTTATTCGAATAAGGATTCTCTTATTCGAATAAGAGAGCTTTCCAGAAACAGAAATTAACGGATAGTTACGAAGCATTTAATGCTCCAACCACCTCCCAACGGCTCTAAACTTCAATGGTTTATAAATACAAGTTGTTGGGCATTTATGAATGTTAGACAATCAATCTGAAAAACCTTGGTTGAGCATTAAAAATGAGTTTCCATCTTTTCTCCATTAATACTCTGTTTCTGAGCGTAAAATTGTGAATCCAATACCCATTGAACTTCCATTTGTATCATCTGCTCTTTGAAGAGAGTTTCTACCTATTCAATCTTTGTATAATCTCTAGAGAGGGTGAGGCATCCCTCCAAACTGTAAAAGGGTGAGGTATCCCTTGGAAATAGAGGCTCAAGCATAAGGGTGAGGTATCCCAAGGTGTATTGAGTGCTCCATCTTGTAAAGGTTGTCAAGCACCTATTGGAGCTTGAAGATATAGTGGAAAATCTCAAGTGTTTGCTTGGGAACTGGACGTAGATCACAAGTGGATTGGTGATCAAACTAGGATGCACTATTGTGTTTGTTTCTCTAAATCCTTCTCTTTACATTTGTGCACTGTTTAATCGTATTGCTTGAATATTGTCTCCTTTAGCTATTATATTTATAAGTGAAAGTGTTCTTCTTGTTTATCCAATCATCTCTATCCATCTAATAGCTTCAACAAAAATTAATTATCGAACGTTTTGCGAAAGGTTTACAAACTTGTTTTACATACTCAATTCACTCCCCCTCTTGAGTATTGAGGCCACTTGGTAACAGTAGGGATTGTCTATCCTATCTCTGATAGTAAATGGGTTAGTCCTATGCAGGTTGTGCCTAAGAAGTCTAGAATAACTATGATTGAAAATGAGGCCAATGAGTTAGTTCCAACTAGGGTGCAAAAGAGATGGAGAGTGTGTATTGATTATAGGAAATTAAATACTATAATTAGGAAAGATCACTTCCCTCTTCCTTTTATTGATCAAATATTGGAAAAACTTACTAGTCATGCATATTATTATTTTCTAGATGGATATTTAGGGTATAATCAAATTTCCATTGCACTTGAGGATCAAGGAAAGAATAGTTTTACATGTCCATTTGGTACTTTTGCATATCATCGCATGCCTTTTGGGTTATGTAATGTACTTGTTACTTTTTCAAAGATGCATGATTAGTATTTTTTCTGATATGGTTGGTGATTTTTTGGAAGTGTTGATGGATGACTTTTTTGTTTTTGGATATGCTTTTAATGATTGTTTGCATCACTTGTCTTTGGTTTTGGCTAGGTGTAAAGAAAAGAATCTTGTACTTAATTAGGAAAAATGTCATTTCATGGTTACAAGGGGTATTATGCTTGGTCATGTCATATCTAAAGATGACACTGAGGTTAATAAAGCTAAAGTTGACTTGATTTCTAACCTTCCTCCCCCTAAATCTGTGAAAGAAATTAGATCTTTTCTAGGGCACACATATTTCTATAGGAGGTTCATCAAGGATTTCAATAAGATAGTAAGGCCATTATGTAACCTTTTTTGGTAAGGATGTTCCATTTGTTTTTTATTATGCATGTTTGTAATTTTTTAATAAGTTAAAACTTGATTTGACTTCTGCTCTGATTATTAAGCCACCTGATTGGAGCTTACCTTTTGAGATTATGTGTGATGCTTCTGATTATGCTATTAGTGTTGTCTTAGGGCAAATAATTAATAAGTTGCTTCATGTGATTTATTATGCTAGTAAGAAATTGAATTATTCTACTACTGAGAATGAATTCCTAGCTATAGTGTTTGCTTTAGACAAATTTAGATCATACGTTATTGGATCAAATGTTGAGATATATTCTGATCATGCTGCATTGAAATATTTATTTGCTAAAGCCAATACAAAAGCTAGACTTATTAGGTGGGTATTACTTTTGCAAAAATGTGACATTGAAATCAAGGATAAAAAAGGTGCTGAGAATGTGGATGCTGATCATTTGTCTAGATTGGGTGTTGAGCATGATAATGATACTTCTCCTATTGTAGAGGCTTTTCCAGATGAGCAGTTATTGCATGTTTCACAAATCCCATGGTATGTTGATATTGTGAATTATTTGGTTACTTTGTAAATGTCATCCCATTGGTCTAAACATGATAGATTAAAGTTCTTGTCTCAAGTAAAGCATTTCTTTTGAGATGATCCATACTTGTTTAAATACCGTCCTAATCAGATTATTAGGAGATGTATTCCTAAATGGGAACAACTAAGTATCATATCTTTTTTCCATGATCATTCATGTGGTGGGCATTTTAGCTCTAGGAAAATAGCAGCCAAGATTTTCTAGTGTGGTTTTTTTTGGCTTTCTATTTTTCATGATTCTCATGATTATTGTTCTGCTTATGAAAGAAAAGTTGGGGAGCATTGGTAAGAAAAATATGATATCCTTGAATCCTATTTTGATTGTTAATATATTTGATGTTTGAGATATTGATTTTATGGGACCATTTCCTAACTCTTTTGGTTATCTATATATTCTTGTTGGTGTTGACTATGTTTTCAAATGGGTTGAGGCAAAATCATGTAGAAGCAATGACCACAAGGTGGTTGTCTAATTTTTGAAAGAAAATATTTTTGCACGTTTTGGGTCACCACGAGCTATCATTAATGATGAGGGCAAACATTTTTGCAATAAGCCATTTGAACATTTAATGAAAAAGTATGACATCATTCATAAGGTAACTACCCTTTATCACCTGCAAACTAGTAGTCAAGTAGAGGTATTTAATAGGGAGATTAAAAGAATTTTGAAGAAAACTATAAACCCCTCTTGGAAAGACTGGTCTTTACATCTAAATGATGCATTATTAGCATACCACACAACATTTAAGACTCCTATTGAAATGTCTCCATATAGACTTGTTTATGATAAGACTTGTCATCTCCCTATTGAGTTGGAGCATAGAGCATATTGGGCTATCAAGTATCTTAATTTTGAGTTGGATGAGACTGGTAATAAAAGGAAACTATATCTCAATGATCTGGAAGAAATTCATAATGATGCTTATGAGTGTGCAAAGTCTTATAAGGATAGGATGAAGAGAGTGCATAATAGTTACATCTTTTGGAAGTCTTTTCAACCCGGTCAAAAAGTCCTATTGTACAATGCGCACTTGCATTTATTTTTAGGTAAATTAAAATCCAGTGGTCTGGCCCATATGTTGTGAGGACTATCTACCCTCATGGTGCTGTTGAGGTAGAGAATCTCAATGATGGTAATAATTTTTTGGTAAATGGTCAATGGTTAAAGTCGTACCTTGAGTTGAAGAATCTAGATATAAAAGAGATTTTAGTAGATGATCTTATCTATCAAAACTGAGGTAATTTTTAATTTGAGTTTGTATTTTTATTGAGTCGGCTTAAGTGCTGACTAAATTTTGGATCCTTTGTATGGGGATATAAATAGTGTCGACCAACAAAAAAAATATTTAATTTGTGTGCTCGTTTATTTCATTCTACTCTATTTTATTTTTGTTATTTTTTATCATTACTAACCATTGTCAGGGTATAGTTATCTTCTTCCTGTCTTTTCTTTTTAATTACTAAGCATCTCTTATTTTAAATAGAATTATGATTTATTTTATATTTATATTTTATATTATATATATATTACTTTTATTTGGTTTTAAATTATTATTTACTTGAATTATCTTTTTGTTATACATTAAATGAAGGATTACATTTATCAACTCCATCTTCTGACGTTACAAATTTTAATATTTAAGTTTAATGTATACATTATATTCATTAATATATACATTACAAATTTTTCTCCTCCTTTTTATCATAATCAAAAAGATGGGGCAAGATATGTATATATCCAGTCTTAACATACATGCTTTCATAACATTCAGTAAGGAATCTAATGAACATTTAGTAAGACATGTAATGTAAGAATAGGTGTAGAAAGTATATTTCATTGTTTAACCAATCCTGAAGCCATGCCAAGAGATGTTCTCTAAATAAATAGAAAACAAATCAAAGATATTGAAGAAGCTGGGCTCCACGGTTATTAAAAGAAACATAACCTAATTTAGGTGGACATGTACAAGCTATAAATAGAGAAGAGCAACGCAGCAGCAGAACGGACAGCGCCGCACAGAAGAGAAAATGGAGAGCGTAGCGTGCAAAAATTGCAGAGAAAAAAAAATGGAGTATCAATAAAAAATATTAATGAAACAATTTTATTGTGCTATTATTTTTTTTGTGTCTTATTAAATTTTTTATATTAAAAAGATGATGAAACCTTGATTATTTTGATATTATTATATTGAATTATTTTTACTTAATTTTAGGATTTAATGTAATTCTACCTATACTGAGCTTTGTTGCAAATATTTATATAGCCAGTTCCAAACCCGGATAAAAGAGGAGGGTTGTATTAGGCATTTGACAGCCGACGAAAAACTTTGTCGAATCTTTATGACATAGATCAACGAAGAGATTGTGTTAATGCTAGGTCGTTGCCCCTAAGCAACGCGCTGTATGGCTCGAGTACAGTGTCAAATGAGCAAGAGCTGCTGCATCGCCGCCTGAGTGTAGTGAAAAATAAGTAAGGGTTCCCCACATTTTCGTGAGTGGGTATGGGTAAAGAAACTAATTCATAAGAGTAAGATGCGTTTTGAAACTTGAAATATAGGCACACTTACAGGTAAATCAATGGAAATAGTTGACACCATGATTAGGAGGAGGATTAATTTTATGTGTCTACAAGAAACTAAGTGGGTTGGAGAAAAGACAAAGGAACTCGACACTTCGGGTTTTAAGCTTTGGTACACCAACAAGGTAAAATCTAGAAATGGGGTAGGCATAATAGTAGATAAGAATTGAAAGAATAATGTTATGGATGTGAGAAGGCTCGGAGATAGGATCATAGCTTTGAAGTTTGTTGTGGAATAGGAGACTTTTAATGTTATCAGTTATCAGTGCGTATGCATCCCAAGTAGGGCTAGACGAGCACTACAAGATAAAATTTTGGGAGGATTTAGAAGATTTAGTTCAAGGAATACTATTAGGAGAGAAGATTTTTCTAGGAGGAGACCTAAATGGTCATGTGGGGAGCGAATCTAGGGAGTATGAGGGTTTGCATGGGGGTTATCGTCTAGGAGTAGCTAATACAGAGGGCAAAACGATTTTAGATTTTTCGGTAGCGTTTGATTTTATAATAGCTAACACTTGTTTTAGGAAGCGGGAAGAGCTTCTGATCACATATAGAAGCGGAGGTTCTTGCTCTCAAATTGATTTATTTTTAATAAGAAAATATGATAGAAAGCTTTGCATGGATTACAAAGTCATCCCTAGAGAGAGCTTGACTACCCAACACAGGATTTTGGTTATGGATGTACGGGTTGAGATGAAAGTAAGGAGAAATTGTCGAGACAGAGAGCCAAGGATCAAATGGTGGCAACTAAAAGGAGAAAAACAAATGCTTTTCCAGAGATGAATTATGGAGAAAGAGATTTGGGAGGTACAAGGGAGTGCTAATGATATGTGGGATGAGATGGCTAAAGGGATTAGGAAGGTAGTAAAAGAGATACTCGGTGAATCAAAAGGCTTTAGACCCAAGGATAAAGAATCTTGGTGGTGGGGCACAAGTGTACACAATAAGGTTAAGGTTAAAAGGGAATATTATAAAGTTTGACACATGTGTAAAAATGATGAAAATTAGAAAAAATATAAGGCAGTTAAAAAAGATACTAAGAAGGCGGTGAGCGAGGCGAAAGCTAAAGTGTTCAACGGGTTATATCAATCGTTGGGCACCAAAGACGGAGAAAGGAATATCTACAGGCTTGCTAAAAGTAGGGAAAGGAAGACAAAAGACTTAGATCAAGTGAAATGCATTAAGGATGAAGAGGGTAAAATCTTGGTTACGGAACAAGACATCAAGGATCGATGGAAGGGTTATTTTCACAAGTTATTTAATGAGGAACATGGGATATTAGAGGACTCGGGCATTTTAAACACTAGAGAGGAGGACCAAAATAAAACCTTTTATCGTAGAATTCGGGAGTTTGAGGTAAAAGAAGCATTGAAGAGGATGGATAATAGAAAAGCGGTCAGACTAGATAATATACCTATTGAGGTATGAAAGTGCTTAGAAGAGAAAGGTATAAGTTGAATCACAAAGCTGTTTAACAAGATAATGAGGTTTAAGAAAATGCCAAATGAATGGAGGAGAAGCACTTTAATCCCTATTTATAAGAATAAAGGAGATATACAAAATTATGCAAATTACAGAGGGATTAAACTCATAAGTCATACCATGAAGTTATGGGAAAGAGTAATTGAACAGAGATTAAGACAAGAGACTACCATGGAAGCAATCTATCTTCTACAAAGATTAATGGAGAGGTATCGGAGGAAGCAAAAAGACCTACACATGGTTTTCATTGATTTGGAAAAAGACTATGTTAGGGTACCGAGAGAGGTGCTGTGAAAGGCTTTAGAGAAGAAAGGAGTTTGTATTGCCTATATTCGAGCAATCTAAGATATGTATGATCGGGCTAAAACTAGTGTGAGAACATAGGGTGGGGTCATAAAAGATTTTCCTATAACTATAGGACTGCACCAAGGGTCAACTTTGAGTCCATATCTTTTTACCTTAGTCTTGGATATACTTATTGCACATATCCAAGAGCCAGTGCCACAATGCATGCTTTTTGCAGATGATATAGTCTTAATTGGAGAGTCGAGAGAGGAAACAAATAGGAAACTAGAGCTATGGAGACGAGCTTTAGAAGAACATGACTTTCGTCTAAGCAGGAGTAAGACAGAGTATATGGAATGTAGGTTCAGTAATAGGAGTGTTAATGCTAACTTAGCGGTGAAAATTGGAGATCATACCATACCATAAGTCACACAGTTTAGGTACCTTGAATCTATCATACAAAATGATGGAGAGATAGAGGGAGATGTAAACCATAAGATTCAAACTGGATGGATGAAATGGAGGAGTGCTTCAAGAGTTATTTGTGATAGAAAAGTGTCTCTCAAGCTTAAAGGTAAATTTTACCGCACATCTATAAGGCTCGCGATGTTGTATGGTATTGAATGTTGGGCGATAAAAAGCCAATAAGAGTATAAGATCAGTGTCGTGGAGATAAGGATGTTGCGTTGGATGTGTGGCCATACAAGATAAGATAGGGTTAGGAATGTGATGCAAACCAAGAATGATGTCCAATTTAAGGCCAATTTGATTTTTGATGAAAATTTTATTTTCATTAGTGATGAACTTGTTGACTTGTTTTGGCTATATCTTGTGCTACAGATCTCCGATTGGTGCATTCTTTTATGCGTTGGAAAGCTAAGGAACTTATCTACAAGTCTTATTTAAAGCTTCTTGACCAAATTCGGCTTCTATCATGGTGAAAAATGAGCTGGAAGTTGAAGACGAATTTTTGGATGGAATTTTCTAGTTTATTTCTATTAAATAAAGTGTAATAAACTTTGTATATGGACGGTGTACATTTTTATTAAACTTCTTGGGAGGACAACCTTTGGTTTGCATGCTTAGGTAACTCATTTTAGAAGTCATGAATCACTTTTATTACCCACTTAATTGTCATTAGTTGCTTTAATTAGTCACTTAGTGGATTAGTTATTGCTTTTATGGGGAATTTGTCACAATTATGGTGACCTTTTGTATGAATATTCTATGCAGCCCCTAAACTCTATATATGTACACATATATGATGAATGAAAAAAAAAAGACTTTTGGATGTTCATTTTGGATTTGTTCCAATTGTGAGAGTGTTTAGCCTCTCTTAGGTTCTTCATTGAACTAACCCCTTTGATCTTATCAAGAGTCCAAAACCCTTGTGGCGATCCTCACCTTGGCTTATCAATTCCCCTTGAAATTGTGGTGCCTACCATTCCATTCTTTATCTTGTCCATTTAATTGTTTTCTTCTTCTTCGACTTTTGGTTGGTCACTCAAGGATAGATCTGAATTTCTACATGGTCTTTTTTTTAGGATCATATCATGTGGTATCTAGAGCCATCCTTCCTAGAGTAATTTTTTATCTTGTTCTTCGATTTTTTTTTCCAAAAAAAAAAAAATTCTTCTTCCCACCACATATCATGACAATACTATTCCTTGAAATGGAAAGATTGCAAAGACGAATGGAGGAGTTCAATGAGATGCTTGAAAAGCTAGGAGAAATAAAAAGGAGGAGGCATGGAGGAAGGAGATATGAGAGAAAAGATAGAGAAATTGAAAGGGAGAAAGAAGAGAACAAAAAAAGGGTGAGAAAAGAGGAGAGAATGAAAAGACAAATAGAAAGTTTTGAGGCACATATGAAGAAAATGATTGAAGACTCCAAAAAAGAAAGTGAGGTAAACAAAACAAACTTGAATGCTTGTTTTGATGCTATTCCTAATTCTTTGCCTAGTTGTGTTGATTCTCTTGTGAAGGAGATTGAGTGTGTTCCTCCAAAGGAAGCTTGCAAGACATTCAATGAAATTGAAGATGTTCCTCCAAAGGAAGCTTGTAAGACAGTCAATGAAATTGAAGATGAGATTCCAAAGGAAGCTTGTACAATCAATGAAATTGAAAATGAAATTCCAAAGGAAGAATGCAAAGCAACAATTGGAGTTGAATTGCAAGAGGAAGATAAGGAAATGAAGATGACTAGAGAGTGGCTTACACTTGAAGCTGAGAATAAGTCTTCAAATTCACTTGGAAAGTCATGGCTATTTATTACTCTAATACCTATTTCTAGATTAGCTTGTGGAATCAAATGTTAGGATTCTTCTACTTTAGTTCATTTGTCTAACATTTCTCCCCTAGGTCATGAAGAAAAGAATAGTGAAGGCCAAACCAACAAAAATAAAGAGCAAGAGAAAAATAATGAGAAGGAAGAGAATGAAAAAGATATTGAGGAAAAAGTATAGAGTCACTTTATGAACAAAAGTGAGGTGAAAAAAGCATTATTTGAAGAGGCAAAGGTTGAAATAAAAATTGAGAGTCTTCCTATAAAAGAAAATAAGGAAGTTGAAGAAACAATTCCAAGAGAGGTGTTCCATGGATTCAAAAGAGTTGTGCTTGAACCCGGGGGACGAAGACGATTCCCAAAGGCAATAAATTCGAGGTCGAATTCTCTTCAAGGGGGAGGGAATGATGCAAACCAAGAATGATGTCCAATTTAAGGCTAATTTGATTTTTGATGAAAATTTTATTTTCATTAGTGATGAACTTGTTGACTCGTTTTGGCTATATCTTGCGCTACAAATCTCTGATTGATGCATTCTTTAGTACGTTGGAAATCTAAGGAACTTATCTACAAATCTTATTTCAAGCTTCTTGACTAGATTTGGCTTCTATCATGGTGAAAAATGGGCTGAAAGTTGAAGACGAATTTTTGGATGGAATTTTCTAGTTTATTTCTATTAAATAAAGTGTAATAAACTTTGCGTGTGGACGGTGCACATTTTTATTAAGCTTCTTGGGACGACAACCTTTGGCTTGCATGCCTAGGCAACTCCTTTTAGAAGTCATGAACCACTTTTATTATCCACTTAATTATCATTAGTTGCTTTAATTAGCCACTTAGAGCATGTTTGGGAAAGATTTAATCTTTCCCAAACAGCTATTTTTGGAGGATTAAGTTGTTTTGTGAAATAATTATTATATGAGTAAAAAGATAATTTTTTCAAAAAACTTTTACACGAAATTCAATGCACAATAAAAAGCTTTTTTTCAACTAATAATCATAAGCTAAAGATTGAAGCTTATGATTTTAGCTTATAGATTATTTCTTACACTTTGATATGTAAATATTATTTTGTCCTCAATCAAATAATTTTTTTAATCATTCTATACCTATTTTAGTAATTTAATACATAAAAGTGATTCTTTTTTATATCATCTAAATGAATCATATTAGCTTAAAATCACTTTACAACTAATGCATCCAAACATAAAAATGAATCGATTATAATCGATTATAATAATAATCGATTATAACAATAATCGATTATCAGCATAATCTATAATTTTTACCTTTCCCAAATAAGCCCTTAGTGGATTAGTTATTGCTTTTGTAGGGAATTTGTCACAATTATGGTGACCTTTTGTATGAATATTCTATGCAGCCCCTAAACTCTATATATGTACACATCTATGATGAATGAAAAAAAAAACTTTTTGGATGTTCAATTTGGATTTGTTCCAATAGTGAGAGTGTTTAGCCTCTCTTAGGTTCTTCATTGAACTAACCCTTTTGATTTTATCAAGAGTCCAAGACCCTTGTGGCGATCCTCACCTTGGCTTATCAATTCCCCTTGGAATTGTGGCGCCTACCATTCCATTCCTTATCTTGTCTATTTGATTGTTTTCTTCTTCTTCGAATTTTGGTTGGTCACTCAAGGATAGATCTGAATTTCTACATAATCTTTTTTTTTTAGGATCATATCATGTGGTATCAAAGCCCGGATTCTAGAGTTGATAGAGTTCTTGTTTTTTTTTTAGTACTTGTTCTTACTGCTTTCCAAACATCAAGCACCATTGCTTGAATGCCATAATTATACACAATCTTGATCATCATTGATCTCTGCCATTTCTAAGAATTAGCAACATTCTTTACTTTCCGTTCTTTACTTTTTGTCATTTAAATTCTAGTCCTTTTATTTTCTGCCTTTTGTTTCTGTTCTTTAATTTCTACGTAATATGTACAGCTATGATCTTATCAACTCTATATTCATTGCTGTTATATGTTTTATAACACCTTAATTTGAAAGGAAACTCCTAAATACATAATTGGGCATAACATTTGGAACTAATATTGTAAGAACTAATTTTTTTTAAGTGCAAAAAGAGAACAACGACGTGAAAAATAGTATTAAAAAAAGAAAATAAGAACCAAAACTGAGAAATTTAAAAAATTCAAATACATAATTAAATAAAATTGACTAAGAAGAAATCATGCCCCCACATTTGGGCCCTTTATCAACTTGGATCATATCATGTGGTATCATATCAAGAATGATGGAGACCACATGATCTAATTAGACTTTAGATGTGTTGCATGAGTATTTTTATTGGCCTGACATGAAGCATGATGTGCATAAAATATATGATAGGTGCATTGTTTGTAAAAGAGCCAAATCAAAGTTAATGCCTCATGGACTCTATACCCCCTACCTATTCCTGATTCCCCTTAGACTGACTTGTCTATGGACTTTATGCTAGGTTTGCCCCACTCAAAAAAAGGAAGAGACTCCATTTTTGTGGTGGTGGACAGATTCTCCAAGATGGCCCACTTCATCCCTTGCCATAAGGTGGATGACGCCATTCATGTGGCGGGCTTATTCTTCAAAGAAGTGGTGAGGCTTCATGGAATGCCCAAAAGCATAGTCTCAGATAAGGACTCAAAATTCCTAAGCCATTTTTGGAGGACCCTTTGAATCAAGCTTGGGACTAAGCTACTCTTCTCTACCACTTGCCACCCACAAATCGATGGGCAAACTAAGGTGGTGAATAGGATCCTATCGACCTTGCTGCGATTAATCATCAAGAGAAACATCAAAACCTGGGAAGAATGCTTACCTTTGGTTGAATTTGCTTATAATAGGACTGTGCATGCTACTACTAGTTTTTCTCCTTTTGAGATTGTATATGGTTTTAATCCCCTCACCCCCCTTGATTTATTGCCTTTACCTAATTTTTCTTCTTTAATTCATAGGGATGGACAGGCAAAAACTGAATATGTGAGGAAGCTCCATGAACAAGTCAAGACTCAAATTGAAAGGAAGATGGAGCAATATGCTAAGCAAACAAACAAGGGAAGGAGGCAAGTTGTTTTTGACCCAGGAGATTGGGTGTGGATGCACATGCGAAAAGAAAGGTTTCCTTTGCAAAGGAAATCTAAGCTCATACCTAGAGGAGATAGACCTTTCCAAATCTTAGAAAGAATCAATGACAATGCCTACAAAGTTGACCTACCAGGTGAGTATGGGGTTAGTGCAACATTTAATGTGGCTGACTTAACTCCTTTTGATGTAGGTGATGAAGGATTAAATTCGAGGGCGAATTATTTCAAAGGGGGAGGGCATGATGGAGACCAAGTGATATGATTCTAAAAAAAAGATCATGTAGAAATTCGGATCTATCCTTGAGTGACCAACCAAAACTCGAAGAAGAAAAAAACAATCAAATGGACAAGATAATGAATGAAATGGTAGGCGCCACAATTCCAAGGGACAAGGTAAGGATCGCCACAAGAGTCTTGGACTCTTGATAAGATCAAATGGGTTGGTTCAATGAAGAACCTAAGAGAGGCTAAACACTCTCACAATTGGAACAAATCCAAATTGAACATCCAAAAAGTTTTTTTTTCCATTCATCATAAATGTGTACATATATAGAGTTTAGGGGCTGCATAAAATATTCATACAAAAGGTCACCATAATTGTGACAAATTCCCTATAAAAGCAATAACTAATCACTAAGTGGCTAATTAAAGCAACTAATGATAACTAAGTGGATAATAAAAGTGGTTCATGACTTCTAAAAAGGAGTTACCTAGGCATGCAAGCCAAAGGTTGCCCTCCCAAGAAGCTTAATAAAAATATGCACTGTCCACACACAAAGTTTATTACACTTTATTTAATAGAAATAAACTAGAAAATTCTGTCCAAAAATTCGTCTTCAACTTCCAGCCCATTTTTCACCATGATAGAAGCCAAATCTGGTCAAGAAGCTTGAAATAAGATTTGTAGATACGTTCCTTAGCTTTCCAACGCACTAAAGAATGCACCAATCGGAGATATGTAGTGCAAGATATAGCCAAAACAAGTCAACAGGTTCATCACTAATGAAAATAAAATTTTCATCAAAAATCAAATTGACCTTAAATTGGACATCATTCTTGGTTTGCATCATTCCCTCCCCCTTGAAGAGAATTCAACCTCAAATTTATTGTCTTTGGGAATCGTCTTCATCCTCCGGGTTCGAACACAACTCTTTTGAATCCATGTGACACCTCTCTTGGAATTATTTCTTCAACTTCCTTATTTTCTTTTATAGGAAGACTCTCAATTTTTCTTTCAACCTTTGCCTCTTCAAAGAATGCTTTTTCCACCTCACTTTTGTTCATAAAGAGACTCTCTACTTTTTTCTCAATATATTTTTCATT
Source organism: Ormosia semicastrata (assembly GCA_029884595.1). Classification (NCBI taxonomy): domain Eukaryota; kingdom Viridiplantae; phylum Streptophyta; class Magnoliopsida; order Fabales; family Fabaceae; genus Ormosia; species Ormosia semicastrata. The sequence continues at coordinate 44,751,199 of JAQQTO010000053.1, read as the reverse complement.
CTCTTCCTTCTCACTATTTTTCTCTTGTTCTTTGCTTTTATTGGTTTGGCTTTCACTATTCTTTTCTTCATGGCCTAAGGGAGAAATGTTAGACAAATGAACCAAAGTAGAAAAATCTCAACATTTGATTCCACAAGCTAATCTAGAAGTAGGTATTAGAGTAATAGATTGTCATGACTTTCTAAGTGAATTTGAAGACTTATTCTCAGCTTTAAGTGTAAGCCACTCTCTAGTCATCTTGATCTCTTTATCTTCCTCTTGCAATTCAACTCCAATTGATGCTTCAAAACTTTCTATTTGTCTTTTCAATATTTCCATTTCAAGGAATAATGTTGACATGATATGTGGTGGGAAGAAGAATTTTTTTTTTTGGGAAAAAAATTGAAGAACAAGATAAAAAAATCACTCTAGGAAGGATGACTCTAGATACCACATGATATGATTCTTAAAAAAAGATCATGTAGAAATTCGGATATATCCTTGAGTGACTAACCAAAACTCGAAGAAGAAGAAAACATTCAAATGGACAAGATAAGGAATGGAATGATAGGCGCCACAATTCCATGGGAAATTGATAAGCCAAGGTGAGGATCGCCACAAGGGTCTTGGACTCTTGATAAGATCAAAGGGGTTAGTTTAATGAAGAACCTAAGAGAGGCTAAACGCTCTCACAATTGGAACAAATCCAAATTGAACATCCAAAGGTCTATTTTTTTTTCATTCATCATAGATGTATACATATATAGAGTTTAGGGGCTGCATAGAATATTCATACAAAAGGTCACCATAATTGTGACAAATTTCCCATAAAAGCAATAACAAATCCACTAAGTGGCTAATTAAGCAACTAATGACAATTAAGTGGATAATAAAAGTGGTTCATGACTTCTAAAAGGAGTTACCTAGGCATGCAAGCCAAAGGTTACCCTCCCAAGAAGCTTAATAAAAATGTGTACCGTCCACACACAAAATTTATAACACTTTATTTAATAGAAATAAACTAGAAAATTCTGTCCAAAAATTCATCTTCAAATTCAAGCTCATTTTTCACCATGATAGAAGCCGAATCTGGTCAAAAAGCTTGAAATACGATTTGTAGATAAGTTCCTTAACTTTTTAACGCATGAAGAATGAACTAATCGAAGATCTGTAGCGCAAGATATAGCCAAAACAAGTTAACAAGTTCATCACTAATGAAAATAAAATTTTCATCAAAACTCAAATTGACATTAAATTGGACATCATTCTTGGTTTGCATCATTCCCTCCCCTTTGAAGAGAATTCGACCTTGAATTTATTGCCTTTGGGAATCATCTTCATCCTCCGGGTTCAAACACAACTCTTTTGAATCCATTAGACACCTCTCTTGGAATTGTTTCTTCAACTTCCTTATTTTCTTTTATAGGAAGACTCTTAATTTTTATTTCAACCTTTACCTCTTCAAATAATGCTTTTTCCACCTTACTTTTGTTCATAAAGAGACTCTCTACTTTTTCCTCAATATCTTTTTCATTCTGTTCCTTCTCACTATTTTTCTCTTGCTCTTTGCTTTTGTTGGTTTGGCCTTCACTATTCTTTTCTTCATGACCTAGGGGAGAAATGTTAGACAAATGAACCAAAGTGGAAGAATCCCAACATTTGATTCCACAAGCTAATCTAGAAGTAGGTATTAGAGTAATAGATTGCCAAGACTTTCCAAGTGAATTTGAAGACTTATTCTCAGCTTCAAGTGTAAGCCATTCTCTAGTCGTCTTCATATCTTTATCTTCCTCTTGCAATTCAACTCCAATTGATGCTTTGCATTCTTCCTTTGGAATTTCATTTTCAATTTCATTGATTGTGCAAGCTTCCTTTGGAATCTCATCTTCAATTTCATTGATTGTCTTGCAAGCTTCCTTTGGAAGAACACACTCAATCTCCTTCACAAGAGAATCAATACAACTAGGCAAAGAATTAGGAATAGCATCAAAACAAGCATTCAAGTTTGTTTTGTTCACCTCACTTTCTTTTTTGGAGTCTTCAACCATTTTTTTCACATGTGCCTCAAAACTTTCTATTTGTCTTTTCATTCTCTCCTCTTTTCTCACCCTTTTTTTTGTTCTCTTTTTTCTCCCTTTCAATTTCTCTATCTCTTCTCTCATATCTCCTTCCTCCATGCCTCTTCCTTTTTATTTCTCGTAGCTTTTCAAGCATCTCATTGAACTCCTCCATTCGTCTTTGCAATCTTTCCATTTCAAGGAATAGTGTTGTCATGATACGCGGTGGGAAGAAATTTTTTTTTGAAAAAAAAATTGAAGAACAAAATAAAAAATCACTCTAGGAAGGATGGCTCTAGATACCACATGATATGATCCTAAAAAAAAAGATCATGTAGAAATTCGGATCTATCCTTGAGTGACCAACCAAAAGTCGAAGAATGGAATGGTAGGCACCACAATTCCAAGGGGAATTGATAAGCCAAGGTGAGGATCGCCACAAGGGTCTTGGACTCTTGATAAGATCAAATGGGTTGGTTCAATGAAGAACCTAAGAGAGGCCAAACACTCTCACAATTGGAACAAATCCAAATTGAACATCCAAAAAGTTTTTTTTTCCATTCATCATAAATGTGTACATATATAGAGTTTAGGGGCTGCATAAAATATTCATACAAAAGGTCACCATAATTGTGACAAATTCCCCATAAAAGCAATAACTAATCACTAAGTGGCTAATTAAAGTAACTAATGATAACTAAGTGGATAATAAAAGTGGTTCATAACTTCTAAAAATGAGTTACCTAGGCATGCAAGCCAAAGGTTGCCCTCCCAAGAAGCTTAATAAAAATATGCACTGTCCACACACAAAGTTTAATTAAATGGACAAGATTGCAAAGACGAATGGAAGAGTTCAATGAGATACTTGAAAAGCTAGAAGAAATAAAAAGGAGGAGGCATGGAGGAAGGAGATATGAGAGAAGAGACAGAGAAATTGAAAGGGAGAAAAAGGAGAACAAAAAAAGGGTGAGAAAAGAGGGGAGAATGAAAAGACAAATAGAAAGTTTTGAAGCACATGTGAAGAAAATGGTTTGAAGCACTTGAATACTTGTGTGATGCTATTCTTAATTCTTTGCCTAGTTGTATTAATTCTCTTGTGAAGGAGTTTGAGTATGTTCCTCCAAAGGAAGCTTGCAAGACAGTCAATGAAATTGAAGATGAGATTCCAAAGGAAGCTTGCACAATCAATGAAATTGAAAATGAAATTCCAAAGGAAGAATGCAAAGCATCAATTGGAGTTGAATTGCAAGGGGAGGATAAGGAAATGAAGATGACTAGAGAGTGGCTTACACTTGAAGCTGATAATAAGTCTTCAAATTCACTTGGAAAGTCATAGCAATCTATTACTCTAATACCTACTTCTAGATTAGCTTGTGGAATGAAATGTTAGAATTCTTCTACTTTGGTTCATTTGTCTAATATTTCTCCCCTAGGTCATGAAGAAAAGAATAGTGAAGGCCAAACCAACAAAAGCAAAGAGCAAGAGAAAAATAGTGAGAAGGAAGAGAATGAAAAAGATATTGAGGAAAAAGTAGAGAGTCACTTTATGAACAAAAGTGAGGTGGAAAAAGCATTATTTGAAGAGGCAAAGGTTGAAATAAAAATTGAGAGTCTTCCTATAAAAGAAAATAAGGAAGTTGAAGAAACAATTCCAAGAGAGGTGTCCCATGGATTCAAAAGAGTTGTGTTTGAAACCGAAGGATGAAGACGATTCCCAAAGGCAATAAATTTGAGGTTGAATTCTCTTCAAGGGGGAGGGAATGATGTAAACCAAAAATGATATCCAATTTAAGGCCAATTTGATTTTTGATAAAAATTTTATTTTCATTAAAAAAAAAAGGCCTTTGGATGTTCAATTTGGATTTGTTCCAATTGTGAGAGTGTTTAGCCTCTCTTAGGTTCTTCATTGAACTAACCCTTTTGATCTTATCAAGAGTCCAAGACTCTTGTGGCTATCCTCACCTTGGCTTATCAATTCCCCTTGAAATTGTGGCGCCTACCATTCTATTCCTTTTCTTGTCCATTTGATTTTTTTCTTCTTCTTCGAATTTTGGTTGGTCACTCAAGGATAGATCCGAATTTCTACATGATCTTTTTTTTAGGATCATATCAGAATGAATGTAATAGAGAAAAAGTAGGGGTAGCACCTATTGTGAAAAAGATAGGAGAATCTCGCCTTAGGTAGTTTGGATATGTAAGGAGAAGACGCTATGAAGCTCCTGTAGGAAGAGTAGATCAGGTAGATAATAGCCCAATAGCTAGAAGTAGAGGAAGACCAAAAAAGACTATAGGTGAAACGATTAACAAAGATTTAGATTTGAATAACATATCTGAAGACTTGGTTTATGATAGGGCACAATGACGTCGTCTGATCCATGTAGCCAACCCCACCTAGTGGGAAAAGACATGGTTGTTGTTGTTGTTGTAATTTTAGGATTTAGTGTTTATTGATTCTATTTTCCTATCAGATTATATGAATAATTTCTTAGATGAGTTCAGGTATGCTTTTTTATGCTTTGCAATTTATTTATGTTATCTGAGTGTTGGTGGTAATTGTTGGATATCAATTGTGATTTTTTAATAGGCATACATTTGATGATTTGGTAATTTACTATTAATTAAGGAAATTTTATCATACACTTGATTATTATTTTTAGTGCTTCATTGATAGATTTTCCGTGAGCATATACTTTGTCGCTAGATGTTCATGAGATAAATTATTTGAGTATAATAATTTGGCATAATTAATATTAAAATTAATCTTGGTGAATTCTGAACCTTAGTCATTTTACATCTAGTAGAAACTTCATTTATATATTTGTTTTTTTTTAATTTGATTTTTATTTTAGTTATTTATTTAATTTAATTTTTGTATTTTTGGCTCATCAATTTGTGTAGTTAGATTAGAAAGAATTTTTTAATACTTAAAATTAACCTTAAGTATCTGTGGGGTTGACCTTGTACTTGCTCAATTGTACTTCGGTATGGCTTGTGCACTTGCGAGTATTTAAAAGCTTTTAAAAAAGTCATAACAGGGGAGACGATGTAAAATAGTGGCCCGTCGGTGGAGGTCTTGAGTCCTCTCTGGTCTCCACTGCCTCAATCATGGCAGGGGTTACTAGGCAATGGTGGGGATTCTGACGATGGTCCAACTTCTTTGACTAGGATGAGGATCTTTGAGGCGCTCCAGAGGCCGGATCGAGCCAGGGAATGGGCAAGGTGTGGGCCAACCTGTCCTCTCTCCGAACTCATGATGGTCGTAGGAGACATGACTAATTTTTCCATGAGTGATTCTTCTGAATCTAATTCGAGTGCCTTCTCTATAAGTATGACGCGAACCCAGAGTGTTGCACCTGCAAAGCGGGGGAGGGTTGTACCTGCGAAACAGAAGAAGCTCATATTCCCCTAAGATACCAATATATACTAGTGGGTAGACCAAGAGGTTTTTGGTACTCCTTCCGATGTGAGGTGTAACGCCCCTTTTTGAGGAGGGAACGTCACACCATAACCATGAAGCAGAAATAAAATGTATAAACTATTTAACTAAGACTCGGCTCATTATAGTATAAATAAGTCTATTTAATTATAAATGTGCAATGATTTGGAATTTTTTTTTTTTGTTGTATCAGAAATAAAATGAGATAAAAGGTTGATACATGGTTACAACAGATAGTAACATGAAAAGTAAACCATTCATTCATACACCATACTTATAAATATATATTTATATCAAACTTGTTTAGTTATATCACCAGATATACAAAAAAGCAAAAGCTTTACATGCCCCAAAAGATTACCCATATATAGCCTACCAAAAAGACAAAATATCAGGCCCACAAAAGGTTTACCGATAGCCATCAGTGGCTACCCACAACATCGACCACTAAGGTGAATGAGAAGAATCCATAGTTGGATCCTCCTTAGGGTCTTCCTCGTTAGAGGAAACCCTCATCGAAGGCACCGAGTTACGAGCGGGGGCTCGTGCAGAGGATAAGAAAGAATCCTCTTGTGGGGAGTAATGATGCTCACCCATATGTCACCTATGGGTAGGTAAAACTCTAAATACAAACGAGCATGAAAAGTAAAGATAGGCAGATCATAACGCCCCTAAGCAAGAGACAGAGTCACGTCTCTGAGGTAGACACATTGATCTGTACTCAGGTTGATGTGCCAGCAGTCCGGACCCCCATGAAAAGTCAATCTCGTATATCCTAAGCAGCCTTGCGGACAGGATGTCATATCCAAATAGGAAGCTAATCAAAATCGGGCCAGAAGCTAGGGAATTCGTGCACTTCCCCTTCTTCGCCAATGTCTTCAGAGTAACACATAAAAAGACAGAGTAGCAGAAATACAGAAAAGAGGTAAGACATTCTATATTCATTACCATTTGTGGCAGTAAAGAAACAGAACGGCGCGAAGCGCCCATATAGCATTTCAAAAATAATAATCAGCATCAATAAGTAAATAGTAAACAACTAAACAGTTCTAGGCAGTGATGACATTAATAAGGCAACAGTTTCAATCATCATACAAATAAATGCCATATAATATATGGACTCACTATGCATGTGCACATGATATCAAAATCCTACTCCATGGAGCTAGACACAAACATCAGAGAGAATGATCAGGAGACATGTTTGTAACTCGACTACCGAGGCCAACAAGTGCTATCATTTCTCAATTTATCAAAGTGCATATCATGGCATTGTACAAGACATTCTACACTAGACCACGATATAGGATAGTGTCTCAATCCAGATCATCGATGCGTTTGCATTAGTCTATCCTACAGCTTAGAAGAGCTACCAACTAACCATTGTGAGAAACCCATACCCCGACTCCCCCAAGGTCTGTGATTGCTTGGACAAGATGCAAATGATTTTGATGTCGACAAACAAGGAAGCAATGGGAATACAATGATCAAGTCATAAGGAACTCAAGTTTAGCAAATAGGCTATAGAACTAGTGTAAAGGTATTCTAGTGATTCACCTCAAGCTCAAATGACTTCTCTAAAATGAATTTGCAAAATGGTTTTTCATGAAAGGTTCAAAAACGTTTTTTGTGCAACAATTGCTTTGGTATCTTAGATTTTCTATCAAACATGTTCTCCTGTATATGTCAAACTAAAGACAAACTCTTTTAGAACCTTCCAACTCCTTTGACATGCACAAAACTGTCTCTGTACCTGTTAGGATTCAAAATTCTAAGGCTCCTAACCGATTAGGACCTTTTCCTAACCGGTTAGCCTGCTCTTAAAAATGGCTTGTCTCGTGTTCTTTCAAATGCCTAACCGATTAGGCAAGGCTCCTAACCGGTTATCTTATAAGTCAGAGGCCAAAATGTATTTGTCCTAATCGATTAGGTAGAAGACCTAACCGGTTAGTCTCATCTCCAGAAGCCAAGATTGTTTTGTCCTAACCGATTAGGCAGATGGCTTAACCGGTTATTCTGTAAGTCAGAAGCCAAAATCATGTTGGCCTAACCGATTAGGTAGAAGACCTAACCGGTTATTCATAAAGTCAGAAACCAAAAATGTGTTGCCCTAACCGATTAGGCAGATGGCCTAACCGGTTATTCTATAACTCAGAACTCACGATGGTAATGTCCTAACCGATTAGAACTTACTCCTAACCGGTTAGCTATTAAACCAGAACACTTTGTTTAAGCCTAAAATGAGTCCCTAACCGGTTAGGATACATGGCTAACCGGTTAGCCTATGTTCAGGAAAATTTGCAGAAGCTCGTAACGGCTATATTGCAGAGCATTAATTGCTTACAACCACCTCCAACGGCATTTAATAGTACTAACCTATATATTTGGATGTTGAGCTTCGTTGAGAGGTTAGAAAAACTGAGTGAATCATTCTGCAAAATTCCTTGTATGCCTTAAACAAGTTTTTCTCATCATTTTACTAAATCCTCTGTTTTGAGCTTGGGTTTGTGTGAATCCTAAATATCATAGTACTTCAATTTGTAACACTTGCTCTTGAGAGAGTTTCATCCATTTAAATCTTATTCAATCTGTTTAGAGAGGGTGAGGTATCCCTCATACATTGTAAGGGTGAGGTATCCCTTTGAAAATAGAGGCTCAAGCTCTTGGGTGAGGTATCCCATAGTGTTGAGTGCTCAAGGTTGTAGTGGTTATCAAGCACCCATTGAAGCTTGAAGTGTTGGTGTATGCCCTAGTGGCCAATACATTTTGTTTGTATTGACATACATTATATTATGCTATTTTTGATATATGAGGCATTTCATTTATTGTGTTCTTTTTGATAGACATAATAAAGTCCTTAGAATAGTAAGTTTGATACCATAGGACATCAAGTGGATGACTTGATGGTGAGATCCTGTTGGATAAAATACTATTCTTAAATGTCCTTAGTCAAGTATTATTGTTAATTAGGACAACAATAATGCATTGAGACTAGTATGTGCGTAGACTGATGACCACATCTCACGGGTCATGGATATGAGATATCAAGTCTACACATGGATACATATTAGAGTAATGATGTATTGGACGGACACTCGCCATGAGAACGCTACGTGGATCGTTACGTGAGTGTCATGCGATTCTCATAGTGATAATGGTGTATGTGGTTCTTTGACCTGAAATCACTACGATTCCTACATGAGGAGTTGTGTGTTTTAAATGCCATCAAACGTCATCTGTAACAAGATGATTATAAAGTTGGTTATTAGACATATTGCGATGCATGGGGAGGAATGTGAGTGACCTAGATGGGATTTGTCCCTCCTACATAACAGGAGTGATATCTTCGGGCCCCCTGATTGAGTGAGACTATGAAATGCATGGCCATGCTCAAATGAGTCAATATGAGATATTGATCTCATTTGTTATTACTATGTCTACTCGGGAATCGTGAAACTGAAGATTGAATTAAACAAGGGTGACACGTCTATGCCTTGTGTTCAATCTGGATATCCGGACAAAGGGACTAAACTACACTAAACATTGATCACGGATAGGTTATGTCAAATCACCGACATTCTCATTACTTGGGTAGCAGTTGATGTGTTGCTAGATACCGCTCACTCGTTTGTAATATTAAAATGAGATTTTAATATTACTACCAACGTCATGAGAACCTGCAGGGTCGCACACTTAGAACAGACTAAATTGGAGCAATAAGGATCCAAGTTGGACTCAGATTCAATTATGGGCCTAACTCATGACAGATGGGTTTTAGGGTTGCACAGCTTACCTTGCTACTGCTCACACTCACTTAAGGCAGCCCCTATTATAAATAGTACTGTTAAGGGGGCTGCAATAGATGTTACATCACAACCCTAGCCGCATCTAAGAAAGTGAGTGAGAGACAGTGAAAGGTTCTTCTCTTCTATTCGCAGCTAGCATCGCGAAACAGAGGCGTGACTCCTTTTGCAAGTCTATTCGTGTGGATACCGCAGAAACATCATCGCTATTACGGTGTTGGTGATTCACCTCGCTTGTGTTTATCACGCTTCAAGAGGTAAATTTTAAAAACTCGGATTATGGACTTTTTGCATGGATCCTGTGTGGGAATCCTATTATTTCACTGCGAGATATTTTGATCCGCAATTCCCAACATGAAGATATAGTGAAAAATCTCAAGTTGATTGCTTGGGGACTGGACGTAGATCACAAGTGGATTGGTGATCGAACAAGGATAAATCATTGTGTTTGCTCTCTCTAAACCCTTCTCTTTACATTAAGCACTATTTCATTGAATATTTTGAATACTGTTCTTCTTGATTGTTGCATTTATTAGTAAAAGTATTTATTCCATTTATCCAATTAGTTCTACTCATCAAATAGCTTCAACGAAAAATTGTTTATCAATCGAATTGCGAAAGATTTGCAAACTTGACTTACATACTCAATTCACCCCCCCTCTTGAGTATTGAGGCCACTTGGTAACAAGTGGTATCAGAGCTAGACTCTTGTGTAAAGAGCTTAGCAGCTTCAAGAGAAGTGATGGCTTCAAATGGTTTTTCAAATGAAGGTTCTTCTATAAATAGACCTCCTTATTTCAATGGGGATGGTTATGCCTATTGGAAAGAAAGGATGAAAATTTTTATTGAAGCTATTGACTTAGATGTGTGGGACGCAGTTGAAAATGGTGCTTTTGTCCTTACACAAACTAAGGATGGTGTGACAATTAATACACCTAGAAGTGATTGGACCAATGATGATAAAAAGAAGGTTCAATATAATTTGAGAGCCAAGAACATCATCACCACATCTTTGGGGTATGATGAATTCTTTAGGGTGTCAAATTGTAAGACCGCAAAAGAAATGTGGGATACCCTACAAGTAACTCATGAAGGTACTAGTGAGGTAAAAAGATCTCGAATAAACACTCTTACTCATGAATATGAATTGTTTAGAACGAATCAAGGTGAGAGTATTCAAGATATGCAAAAGAGATTTACTCATATTGTTAATCATCTTATATCATTGGGAAAGACATTTCCTAATGAGGATCTTATTAACAAAGTCTTGAGATGTCTAAGCAGAATTGGCAACCCAAGGTAACGGCGATTGCATAAATCAAGAGATTTATCAACCATGTCTCTAGCCACCCTATTCGAAAAACTTCAAGAGCATGAGCTGGAACTAAATAGGCTCAATCAAAATGAAGAACATGACAAAAGAAGAAGGAATTGCACTCAAGGCCACCTCTTCCATGCTTGAAGATGATGATGAAGATGGTGAAGAGGATGCTGAAAATATTGAGCTAAGTGAGGAGAATCTTAGTCTCCTTGTGAGAAAATTCAGAAGATTCTTGAAGAAAAAGGGATTTCAAAGAAGACCACCGTTTCCTCAAAAGAAAGCATATCACAAAGGAGAAGGATCCTCCACTCCTCCAAAATGCTATGAATGTGGAAAACCTAGGGCACATGAAAATGGAGTGTCCTATATATCTCAAAAAGACAGAGAAATTTGAGAAAAGGCCCTCCAAGGAAAAGAAAGGAAGAAGAGCATACATAGCTTGGGAGGACAATGATTTAAGTTCTTCTGACGATTCGGAGAATGAAGAAGCTCATCTTTGCCTCATGGCTCAAGGAGAAGAAAGTGGAGAAAGCGACACCGAGGTAACCTCTTCTAACCTAGAACCTCCACCTTCTTATGATGAATTGCAAGATGCCTTTCAAGAATTGCATGATGAATCTTTGAGGCTCACAAAAATAATTTTGTCTTCCAATAAAATAATCTCCCTATTGACAAAGAAAGTTTCCACCTTAACTAAGGAGATAAATGAACTTAAGATCGAAAATGAGACCTTAGGACTTATAGATGCTAATTCATTATGCATGACTTGTTCATCACATGACAATACATCCATATCATTACCTTGTTTATCATGTAAAGATTTTGAAAAAGAAATTGAAGACTTGAACAACACTCTTGCAAAATTCACTTTTGGTAGAAACAACTTGAATGTGTTGTTGGGGAGACAAAAATGTGTTTTTCAAAAAGCCGATTTGGGATTTAATCCAAACAACCATCAAAAGTCTTATAAGAACTTCTTTGTTTCCTCAAGAACTTCAAGTAGCCCCTTTGTTAAATGTTTTCATTGTGGTAGGAAAGGGCATAGTGCATCCACTTGCAATGTTAGAAAGAACATAAACACTAAGGTTGGAATCAAAAGGGTTTGGGTCCCTAAAGGCACCATACCTAATTCTAACACACAAGGACCCAAAACAATTTGGGTACCAAAAGTTAAATCTTGAATGTGTGTGTTGTAGGTGTGCTTGAAGACTAAGAGCTCAAGTTGGTATCTTGATAGTGGTTGCTCCAAGCACATGATCGGTGATGGCTCCAAGTTCTCCTCCCTTACACACAAGAAACATGGTCATGTCACATATGGTGACAACAACAAAGGGAAGATTCTTGGAATTGGCAAAGTTGGTAAGATCCCTTCATCATCTATTGATAATGTCTTACTTGTTGAAGGACTTAAACATAATTTACTTAGTATTAGTCAATTGTGTGATAAAGGAAATAGAGTTATATTTAATTCCTCTTGTTGCATAATTGAGGGAAAGGATGATAAGTAAGTTAAATTTGTTGGTCATAGGGTCAATAATATATATATGATTAGTCTCGATGATATCTCCTCAAATGATGCTAAGTGCTTTATGAGTAAAGAAAATGATTCATGGTTATGGCATAGAAGAATTGCTCACATTCACATGGATCACTTAAACAAATTAGTTTCGAAAGAACTAGTAATTAGTCTTCCAAAGCTCAAATTTGAAAAAGACAAACTTTGTGATGCATGTCAAAAAGGAAAACAAGTAAAGGTCTCTTTTAAAGCTAAAAACATAGTTTCAACTTCTAGACCTTTACAACTTTTGCACATGGATCTTTTTGGACCCTCTAGAACTATGAGCTTTGGTGGGAATTCCTATGCATTAGTGATTGTGGATGATTTTTCTAGATTTACATTGACATTATTCTTGGCCCACAAAAATGATGCTTTTCAATCATTTAGAAAACTTGCCAAAGTTATCCAAAACGAAAAAGGTTTTTGTATTGCATCCATAAGAAGTGATCATGGTGGTGAATTTGAAAATCATGAATTTGAAACTTTTTGTGATGAACATGGCATTGAGCATAATTTTTCTACCCCTAGAACACCACAACAAAATGGTGTTGTAGAAAGGAAAAATCGATCTTTAGAAGAAATGGCAAGAACTATGCTCAATGAGGCCAACCTTCCTAAGTACTTTTGGGCGGATGCGTTAACACCGCTTGTTATGTTATGAATAGAGCCCTAATAAGGCCAATTTTAAAGAAAACTCCATATGAATTTTACAAAGGAAGGAAACCTAATGTGTCACATTTTCATGTTTTTGGATGTAAATGCTTTGTTTTGAATAATGGAAAGGATAACTTGGGGAAGTTTGATGCAAAATCTGATGAAGGAATATTCATTGGTTATTCTATTCATAGTAAGGCCTTTAGAGTTTATAATAAACGAACTATGACCATAGAAGAATCCATACATGTTGCATTTAATGAAACTAACCCAAATGAGCCGAGAAAGGAACTTGTTGATGATGTTGCAGAAATCTTGGCAAAGATGCACTTGGAAAATCAAGAGATAGAGTCCAAGAAGGAAGAAGAGAGACTCATTGATCACTCATGGCAAGAAGATTCTAAAATCTTGGATCTACCCAAGGAATGGAGGACTTCAAGGTATCATCCTCTTGACAAAGTGATAGGTGATGTATCAAAAGGGGTAATCACTCGAAACTCTCTTAGAAATGCATGTAATCACCTAGCCTTTGTCTTTCAAGTTGAACCTAAAGACATAAATGAGGCCATTAATGATGAGCATTGGATCTTGGCCATGCAAGAAGAACTAAACCAATTTAAGAGGAATCAAGTTTGGGAATTAGTTCCAAGGCCCAATGATCATCCTATAATTGGGACTAAATGGGTCTTTAGGAACAAACTTGATGAAACAGGTTTAATAATAAGAAATAAAGCTAGGCTTGTAGCTAAGGGATATAATCAAGAAGAAGGCATAGATTATGAAGAAACTTATGCTCCCGTAGCTAGGTTAGAGGCCATTAGAATGTTACTTGCATATGCTTGCATCATGGATTTCAAACTCTACCAAATGGATGTCAAAAGTGCCTTTTTAAATGGTTTTATACAAGAGGAGGTGTATGTTGAACAACCTCCTGGTTTTGAAGTTTTTGATTTGCCCAACCATGTTTTCAAATTCAAAAAGGCCTTGTACGGCTTGAAACAAGCTCCTAGAGCTTGGTATGAAAGGTTGAGCAAATTTCTTTCAGAAAAAGATTTTTCTAGAGGCAAGGTTGACACCACTCTTTTCATAAAACACAAAATGCATGACATTCTTTTAGTGCAAATCTATGTTGATGACATTATATTTGGTGCTACTAACAACTCTCTTTGTGAAGAATTTTCAAATATTATGCAAAGTGAGTTTGAGATGTCTATGATGGGTGAGCTCAACTTCTTCCTTGGTCTCCAAATCAAGCAAGCAAGAGAAGGAACGTTCATAAGCCAATCCAAGTATTGCAAGGAGCTGCTCAGAAAATTTGGAATGGAAAATGCCAAGCATATGGCTACCCCTATGGGCACCTCTTGTTATTTGGACAAGGATGAAGGAGGTAAATCGGTAGAAATTACAAAATATAGAGGTATGATTGGCTCACTCCTTTATCTCACTGCAAGTAGGCCTGATATAATGTTTAGTGTATGCATGTGTGCAAGATATCAAGCTAATCCTAAGGAATCACACCTAAGTGCTGTTAAGAGAATAATGAAATATTTAATAGGCACATCACAAATGGGTTTGTGGTACCCTAAGGGTGCCTCATGTAGTTTTATTGGGTACTCCGATTCTGATTTTGCTGGATGCAAAATGGATCGAAAAAAGCACTAGTGGGACATGCCACACCGCTTGAAGTTCACTAGTTTCTTGGCATAACAAGAAACAAAATAGTGTGACGTTGTCTACAGCTGAAGCTGAATATGTTGCAGCTGGGAGTTGTTGTTCTCAAGTCCTTTGGATGAAACAACAACTCTTGGACTATGGTCTTGAGCTTGATCATATTCCCATAAGATGTGATAATACCAGTGCAATTAACTTGTCAAAAAATCCCATTTTGCATTCTAGGACTAAACATATTGAAATAAGACATCATTTTATTCGAGATCATGTTCAAAAGGGTGATTGCATACTTGAATTTGTTGAAACAACTAAGCAACTAGCTAATATTTTCACCAAACCCCTAGCAAAAGAAGCATTTTTCTACATTAGAAATGAACTTGGTATATTGGATCAATCATGCATAAATTAAATATTTGCTGCATAATCCTAAAACAAATGCATAAACTTGTGATTTTTTTCTGCATAATTATGTCACAATGTTGCATAATCTCTGAATCTTTTTTCATTAATCCAATACTGACTTGAGCGTTGGAGTGTCCCCTTATGTTGTTTTGCAGGAGCTGAGTTCATGCTTAAGTCCCCCAGAATCTGAAAGCTCAAGGTTCCTATTAATATTGGGAAGATTTTGTTTCTAAATGAAGAATGGACTCAAGCCAAAATGAACCTCAAGTGATCTGGAATACTAGAAGTGAAATAAGAATTGCTCCTACTGATACATGTCAAGGATCACTCTCATAAGTTTATTATAATGCTATCAGTACAATGATCAAGCAAAGGAAGAATAATATGTTTTCGTATGGGACTTGGAAGTGTTTGGAATATTAAGGGACCTTCTGTCATGACCAAATAATCGGTTAGATATAGCTCTAACCTGTTACCCTGTATTGGGATCATATCTGGACGCTCTGACTTAACACAATAACCGGTTACCCAATTTCCCTAACCGGTTAATGGACATCACAGTGGCTATTTCCTAATAGCCCTAATCGGTTACTCACAATCCCTAACCGGTTAGGCACTCCAATTAAAAAGCCCCTCCAGCAGCGTTCCCTCCATTCACGACCCTCCACTTCCATCTTCTTCCTCGTTTTCTCAGGAAATCACACACCCACTTCCTCACCTTCATTCCTCACCTTCAATCCACTCCTAATTCGGTCTTTCAACCCCATTTCTCTCACATTCCATCATCTCCCTCATCTCTTTCTCTCTCTCCACCTCCCATAAGATGTGATAATACCAGTACAATTAACTTGTCAAAAAATCCCATTTTGCATTCTAGGACTAAACATATTGAAATAAGACATCATTTCATTCGAGATCATGTTCAAAAGGGTGATTGCATACTTGAATTTGTTGAAACAACTAAGCAACTAGCTGATATTTTCACCAAACCCCTAGCAAAAGAAGCATTTTTCTACATTAGAAATGAACTTGGTATATTGGATCAATCATGCATAAATTAAATATTTGCTGCATAATCCTAAAACAAATGCATAAACTTGTGATTTTTTTCTGCATAATTATGTCACAATGTTGCATAATCTCTGAATCTTTTTTCATTAATCCAATACTGACTTGAGCGTCGGAGTGTCCCCTTATGTTGTTTTGCAGGAGCTGAGTTCATGCTTAAGTCCCCCAAAATCTGAAAGCTCAAGGTTCCTATTAATATTGGGAAGATTTTGTTTCTAAATGAAGAATGGACTCAAGCCAAAATGAACCTCAAGTGATCTGGAATACTAGAAGTGAAATAAGAATTGCTCCTACTGATACATGTCAAGGATCACTCTCATAAGTTTATTATAATGCTATCAGTACAATGATCAAGCAAAGGAAGAATAATATGTTTTCGTATGGGACTTGGAAGTGTTTGGAATATTAAGGGACCTTCTGTCATGACCAAATAATCGGTTAGATATAGCCCCTAACCGGTTACCCTGTATTTGGGATTATATCTGGACGCTCTGACTTAACACAATAACCGGTTACCCAATTTCCCTAACCGGTTACTCACAATCCCTAACCGGTTAGGCACTCCAATTAAAAAGCCCCTCCAGCAGCGTTCCCTCCATTCACGACCCTCCACTTCCATCTTCTTCCTCGTTTTCTCAGGAAATCACACACCCACTTCTTCACCCTCATTCCTCACCTTCAATCCACTCCTAATTCGGTCTTTCAACCCCATTTCTCTCACATTCCATCATCTCCCTCATCTCTCTCTCTCTCTCACCACCGCACCCTAAGCCACCATCTCCACCATGGCCGCCACTCCTCATTTCCCAAAAGAACACGTACCAAAAACCCCAATGTCCCCAAGGAGATAAACCCCACGACACGGACTCGACTTCTCGGTTGCTCAATCTTGGGAGGTACTTCACCGATCCTGCTCGGATGAAGAAATACCAATTGGAATTCCATGCAAGGCGTATCATCTCACCAAAATGGATGGACTGGGAGTTCTTCATCCAAGAAGGCTTCACTCCCACCTTCAAGAAAACCCTCTCTCACAAATTGCTTGAATTCCATGGGTTGAGAACCCTCGTCACCACAAATCCAGGGTATTTCTATCTTGAACCCATTAAAGTCTTCTTCTCAATTTATCTCATTAAAGGAGGATCTTTAATTTCTCGAAGTCAAGAAACATAAGATTGTGGTGAATCCCGGTGAGTGGGTGCCTTTGTTTGATCTTCCCCACTCCGGTGAAAAACTCGGGACCGGAAAACCATGGTAAGTGGGAAAATTATAAGAGAGATGATGCTTTGCTATGGGCATGATTCACCTTTCGAGTTCCAATGCCAAAAGGAACTTTTACTACTGGGCTTCAAGATCCATGATCGCCTTCTTCATTTCATCGTTACTCACATTCTTGCACCAAGGGCAAGCAATTATGCCCTGTTGAAGAGGAAGACATCTTCCTAATATAGCTTCTCAAGGAACGCATCAAGATCAATGGCCCTTCTACATCATACACACTATCTTGAAAGCCAAAAACAAGCACGCTTATGGATCTTCCGTATGCACTTCTGGTTGCTCGCATCCTAGACCATCACAAGGTTCCCCTGTTGGATGATGGCATTGTAAACACTGCCGGCCCTCATAAATTTGGTCTAGCATCTCTTAATAGAATGCACATGAAGAAGGTCAATGGTGAATGGACTTATGGCCAAGCACGAGTGGGAGGAGCGCTGCCAGAAGAAATTCCGGTTCAAACAGCTGATGTCCCTATGAAGGAGGCACCAGAAATGGGAAGCGTCTCTGAATCCATTAGTGAAGCTCGCATTCTTGCAGCCATCGCGGATCTGCGCACCTACAACGATCATAGCAACTCAATCATCTTTGATCGGTTGAGTGCCATGGAGGACCACTTGGATAGGCTCGAGCGTCGCTTTCCAGCACCCGAGGACCCAGGGGCTTAGGCATGGACTCTCTGTTTAGCATGATTGTGCTGCTGCACTCATAGCCTTTGAACTTTTTTTTATTGTGCCTCACTATCTTATTTTGGATATTTTGGGAACATTGCTTAGCATGACTAATGACTGGTTATCTTTGGCTTATTTTTCCTGATAGTGAACTTTGACTCCTGTTCTGACCCTTGGACATATAATTTTGGTATCCTTAGTAATATGTTTTGTGACTGCTTATGAGTCTCTAGATTATTGAATTTGTGCTCTTGTTATGAATCCTTGCCTCTTTGCTTATCATATAATATGTTATGTGTTGCATGCCTGTTGTTTTATATACCCTAGGTTATTGTATTTCTTTTTGATTATGCCAAAAGGGGGAGAAGGATAAAAGGTGTCTTAATATTTATTGAGAAGAGTAACTGAATGTGGATATGTAATGATAATGTAATGATAATGAATTTGTGAGTTGTATATTAATTAATGGTCCTGGAATTCCAAAACAAAGGGGGAGCTGTGCATCTCTGATTTAAACACCTCTTAAACAAAAGAGGGGGAGTAAGTCTCCAAATTCTCTTATGA
This sequence comes from Ormosia semicastrata, assembly GCA_029884595.1. Taxonomy (NCBI): domain Eukaryota; kingdom Viridiplantae; phylum Streptophyta; class Magnoliopsida; order Fabales; family Fabaceae; genus Ormosia; species Ormosia semicastrata. Next base: position 44,732,740 of record JAQQTO010000053.1, on the reverse strand, counting down.
ATTCCAATTATCATTATGAACTAACTCTTTCTTCAATAAGTGTTTGTCATCATCAAAAAGGGGGAGAATGTGATTGCTTGGACAAGATGCAAATGATTTTGATGTCGACAAACAAGGAAGCAATGGGAATACAATGATCAAGTCACAAGGAACTCAAGTTTAGCAAATAGGCTATAGAACTAGTGTAAAGGTATTCTAGTGATTCACCTCAAGCTCAAATGACTTCTCTAAAATGAATTTGCAAAATGGTTTTTCATGAAAGGTTCAAAAACATTTTTTGTGCAACAATTGCTTTGGTATCTTAGATTTTCTATCAAACATGTTCTCCTGTATATGTCAAACTAAAGACAAACTCTTTTAGAACCTTCCAACTCCTTTGACATGCACAAAACTGTCTCTGTACCTGTTAGGATTCAAAATTCTAAGGCTCCTAACCGATTAGGACCTTTTCCTAACCAGTTAGCCTGCTCAGAAAATGGCTTGTCTCGTGTTCTTTCAAATGCCTAACCGATTAGGCAAGGCTCCTAACCGGTTATCTTATAAGTCAGAGGCCAAAATGTATTTGTCCTAATCGATTAGGTAGAAAACCTAACCGGTTAGTCTCATCTCCAGAAGCCAAGATTGTTTTGTCCTAACCGATTAGGCAGATGGCTTAACCGGTTATTTTGTAAGTCAGAAGCCAAAATCATGTTGGCCTAACCGATTAGGTAGAAGACCTAACCGGTTATTCACAAAGTTAGAAACCAAAAATGTGTTGCCCTAACCGATTAGGCAGATGGCCTAACCAGTTATTCTATAACTCAGAACTCACGATGGTAATGTCCTAACCGATTAGAACTTACTCCTAACCGGTTAGCTATTAAACCAGAACACTTTGTTTAAGCCTAAAATGAGTCCCTAACCGGTTAGGATACATGGCTAACCTAAGTTATCCTATGTTCATGAAAATTTGCGTGAAGCTCATGTAACGGCTATATTGCGAGCATTAATTGCTCACAACCACTTCCAACGGCATTTAATAGCACTAACCTATATATTTGGATGTTGAGCTTCGTTGAGAGGTTAGAAAAACCGAGTGAATCATTCTCAAAATTCCTTGTATGCCTTAAACAAGTTTTTCTCATCATTTTACTAAATCCTCTGTTTTGAGCTTGGGTTTGTGTGAATCCTAAATATCATAGTACTTCAATTTGTAACACTTGCTCTTGAGAGAGTTTCATCCATTTAAATCTTATTCAATCTGTTTAGAGAGGGTGAGGTATCCCTCATACATTGTAAGGGTGAGGTATCCCTTTGAAAATAGAGGCTCAAGCTCTTGGGTGAGGTATCCCATAGTGTTGAGTGCTCAAGGTTGTAGTGGTTATCAAGCACCCATTGAAGCTTGAAGATATAGTAAAAAATCTCAAGTTGATTGCTTGGGGACTGGACGTAGATCACAAGTGGATTGGTGATCGAACCAGGATAAATCATTGTGTTTGCTCTCTCTAAACCCTTCTCTTTACATTAAGCACTATTTCATTGAATATTTTGAATACTGTTCTTCTTGATTGTTGCATTTATTAGTAAAAGTATTTATTCCATTTATCCAATTAGTTCTACTCATCAAATAGCTTCAACGAAAAATTGTTTATCAATCGAATTGCGAAAGATTTGCGAACTTGACTTACATACTCAATTCACCCCCCCTCTTGAGTATTGAGGCCACTTGGTAACAAGGTTAACAGTATGACCTACACTAGTCTACTCGCACCCGCACATAGGTGTGATTCAATCTCCTAGGCAACATGGCCTCAACAATATTCCATAGGACTTTCACAATGCATGTTGACATAATGCATATCCATGTATAGTCGACAATGATATACTTTTCCATAGCATGCCGCAATTTGGCCAAGTTAAACATTAACAGTATTTTGGTCCCACTTATGGACCCATAATATCATATTATCAAATTCTCAAATGAGACAATACACTTTATTTTAAGGTTTATTATGAAGTTTTACTTTAGTTAAACATTTCTTATGAAATCTTTCTCTAGAAGAATTCTTTTGTAATTCTCTTAATTAGTTAAGTTCTCTACTTGAATTAAATCATATTCACCTAGAGTATTATTCTTAGATTCTCAAGTCTCACACTCACTCTTGTTCTTCCCTTAAGTTCAAATATCACCCTAGGTCACCAATTAAATTTCCTTCTATCACATCGTTAATTACATAACACTTAATTACTAAATTTTCAAGGTTGCCCAAAAATTACATACTTGGACCCAAAATGGCCCTAGAGGCCGTGAGCCTCCCTAAAGGGTAAGAACCCAAATTTTTCATTGATCCATTAATTGTTATTCACTTGATTAATTATCTCCCCACTTGTTGCAAAAATTTAAATCAAGAACACCCTATGGAAAGGGTATGGCCGTGAGCCTCTTTAAGGAAAGCAAGGAACCCTTGTCTCCAATTCATGTTTCCAATCCATCAAAATCAATCCCAGATCATCAATATGCACAAGTACAACCAACAAACCACATAGAGTAAAATCAATACAAGAATCATTAGGACAACTAAGAGAGTAACCCTAACATGGATTCTCTCATAACCAACACACAACACAAATTTTTCACTACCAATAGAGGTTGAAGTGGATAGTCTTCCTCTTACCAAGAGAGAAAACAAGCAATAAACTCCCTTGAAGATCCTTGTAAATTCGGTCTCCACCTTCAAGAAAACCCTAAGGACATTAAAACTCACAAGAATCACAATCAAAGCTTGAAAAAGGCATCCATGATCACCAAAGTGACCATGGATCACGAAAATGAGATGAAAAAAATGAGAAAGCTATGAACTTTTACCTCAAAGTCTCTAACTTTAAAGCTTGATGGGGCAAAACAAAAATGGTGGATTTTGGTGGTGGTCACAAAAGAAAAATATTCTAGATGATGAGAAAATGTAAGAAATAAGGTTGGTTGAGCAAGAAAATATGGGTGACCAAAAATGGTGTCTTGGCCGTGGAAGAGGAGAGAAAATGGAGAGAAAAGTTGAGTTCTTTGTAGGTGATTTTAACAAGAAGAGAAAAGCTTCAATGGAGGAATGGATTCAAGCAAGGTGGTTGCTTGAAATCAAGCAACAATGGGAGAGGAAGGAAGTGGTGCTTGCCGTGGGAAGAAGAAGAGAGAAGGAGGAGAAAGCTTGAGAAAAATGAGAGAAGAGAAATGTAGAGAGAGAAAGTGATAGTAACAATGATGGTAACTTTTAAGATTTGAAATTAGAAATGGAAATGATAAAATGAAAACAAATTTTTGGATCCCAAAATGGCCTCATGGCCATGGAGAAGAGAGAAAGAGAGGAGGGAAAATTGGCTTCTCCAACAAGCCAATAGGAAAGTGCAAGGAAGCTTCCTCCAAAGCTTCTTCAAGAAGCCAAAATTTACCTTTTTGAAAAGTCAACGATGATATCACTTGTGTGATGTCACATAAAGTGAACACTCTAGAAAGATGATTAACACTCTACTAGAGTTATTATCCAGTGAATAAAAGTTACAGTTAATGAAAATAGTATTTATTGTCCATCGGATAAATTTCACGATACAACGATTTTATTTATTAGATAAAATCTCAAAAAATTGTAAACCTCATAAACTGTGCTCGGTCTCGGGCTTAGTAAGATCTCTCATTAACGTTTCCACAGTTCAAAGTTTACCAGTCTCGGAAAAATATTTTGTTTTCCCAAAATCACTCATTATGAAACAGGTGCACGTAAATTGAGAAATATATTAAAATATTTAATATTTCTAGAAAAATTCAAAAAAAATTTTCAAAAATTAAAAATATTATAAAATGACTATTTATTATGAAACAAACAATTTTCGGGGTGTTACGCTGGCTCTGCTCAGCGCGCATGTAAAACGAGAAATATATTAAAATATTCAACGTTTCCAAAAAATTCACAAAAATTCACAAAAATCACAAATATTATAAAATGACTTTTCATCTTGAAACAAACAATTTTCGGGGTGTTACATGAGGACTGCAGAAGACGTCCTTGAGAAGCAATAATATTTACAGCTAATTGTGGACAGGTTGCGAGACAAAGATTTTGCAATACGACACCCAACTAAGGAAGAAAGGATGTTCTCAGTCCATGTAAGGGCAGATACTTCATGTACATGTACGAGTCTCTCTTCACCTGGATCAGGGTACGATTGCTGTTTACCAAGTTTGAGATGGGCGTCCTCCTTCACTTACAGGTGGCGCCTACTCAACTCCATCCAAATGCTTGGGGATTGTCTAAGCATTCAAGCTTGTGTGTCAAGTCTTTGGGTGGCCATATTTGTTCAAATCTTTCTTTTACCTTTTTTCTCGGTTGACAACTTTAGGAACAATTAAACCAAGGGATAGGTCACGTTGTGGGATCAGAAAGAGGATGTGGTTTTCAAACCCTACTAGGAGTCATTCAAGAAATTTTAAAAAAACTTCTTTAGAGTAGAAGGGGCTCTGGGGACGACACCATTTTTTGTCACCCCAGAAGGTGGAGCATGCTTTTATTTGTACTGGTCCGAAGCTGGTTGGGAGCAGAGTAACAAAGAGTTAGAGACTCTGATCTCTAATATCTCTCCATTAGAGGCCTAAGTCCTGCATTTTTTGAATAATTGGACCAAGGAAGGAGGGTTATCTCCTGTAAGGATGTTTTGGATGAGCCCACTGATTCTGTAAAGGCCATGCTAGGTATCTCATCCTACATGTTTTCCTTTTACACTTATCTTTCCTCACGAATTTATTCAAGTGTTGTAACATTTTTTTTTTCTTTTTGTTTGCAAAATGCATGGCTCCACCATTTGGACTTCGACGCTTGGCTAAGAAATTGGCTGCCAGAGGTGGTAAGGCATCAGGATCTCGGGCCTCGGTAGCTGCTCAAGGGGTGACTGTTGCCGTTTCTACTCCCTCGAGTAGTGCAATACCTACTCCTATAGCCATGATGATCTCCTTCGTTTCCCTAGGTACTAAAGTTCAAGTTACAGAAATGAGTTTTCTTGTGCCACCACTGTGACACCAGAAGAGGCAGGCTGAGAGTAGCAGGGATGATAGGGGGAAGAGGCCGATAGTCGAGGGCATTCTAGAGGAGCTTGAAATAGATGAGGTTCCAATTGGTCTGAGGCCTGAGGATGCTCCGGAGCCTGGGGTGGCTTCACGCCATTTTCCATCAGGTTCGGTGTGGAATCAGGGGGCTGACCCTATCCACTTTATTGATGGCTACTTACGAAGTCCCACTGAGACCAATGTGTTGATTAAGCGTGGAGTGGAGTAGATCCTTTGTGAGGCCCAACTCTGGAGTTTGCATATCGCCTCAACCTTTTAATTTGCAGAGGAGGCTTGGGGGTTTATCTGGGAAGTTACAAGCTCGGAGAGAGAGCTCAATGCCCTTGGAGATGAAATTACCAAGAAGGATAGGCAGCTAGCCTAGGCCATCCGAGAGGTTACTTAGAAGGAAGAGCAACTATCCCTGGTTGACAAAGAGCTCAAGTCACGTGACTCTGAATTAGACAGGATCTGGGTTGAGGTCACTAGCCTTACTATAGATGCTGCTAAGGTCCCTTCCCTCTGAGCTCAAGTTATTGAGGTGGAGTCACTCCTAGCCAAAGCTGCTGAGGCTGACAAGCTTCAAGTCTAACTTAGTGAAGTAATAGCTTAGAAGGATGCATTGAAGAAGGATCTAACCTCGACTGAGTCTGATTGTTTTAGTGTTCGGGCTTAGTGTGAACTTATGAAGGGGGAACTCGACCAAACAATTGATGATTAGTCAAAGTTTGTAGAGGAAACGTTTTAAAATGCCCTTATCCAACTCTACCTTCTTAACCACGGTCTTAATGAAGAGGGAGTTAGCGCACTAAAGGAGGTTCGAGATAGCCAGATCGTGGAGATGGCTAGTTCAGCGATGGCCCCAAATGATCAAGCTAACCGAGGAGTGGATAATGGAGGATGGGTAGAGGCAGAACCAGACTGTGGACGAGAAGAGGCCATGATTGTTGTGGCTGAGGAGTAGGTCAAGGCAACTCGGTTCGAGGCGACGGTGGAGACCCCGGAAGATCTAGGCCCCACTATCTGATGTTCAACTCTTCTATTTCTTTGTCCCATGCGTGGGGTTTTATTGAGGTGTTTGGACAAGTCCCGACCTCGGGCATTTTATTTTTTTTAATACTTGTTCCCTTATAATGATGCTTACTTTCTTTTTGCTGAGATGAGTCCAACGTTCAATTTTGGTGCCGCTTTCATACTTGCTAAATTTTGGCCTTTGTGGCACCGAGATGGGTTTGATGATCAACCTTAGTGTTGACTTTACACTTAAGCAATTTTGCTTGCATAACTTACCGAGATGGGTCCAATGCTCGATCTCTGTGGCAAGACTCTAAATATGGTGTCCTTTTAATAGCCTTTACTCTGCGATTTGTAGCAGTTTATGTTTGCTTGGGAACCGTTGCTTTGAATTTATTGGGAATTAAAATTGTTTTAATAACAATAGCAGTTCCCTACTTTGTTTCCCAATTGCTCGCAGCCTTGGTGGCCAATCACAGAGGAGGAGCAATTAAATGCAGCTTTGAACGTGCAACCAGTTCTCCTTTTTTGGAGCTAATCAAGACATATTATTCTCTCTATAAATAGAGAATGTTTATAGCGGGGTTATCACCTGTTTCTTTCATTTTCTGATTGTGCTTGAAAGTAAGTTTTTTTCTAGAGAATGGTCCCTGTTCATCCTCTTGTGAGCATGTGAAGGGTCATATATTCTTCTAAGACCATATTCCTCTTATTTCCTAGATTCTTAAAGGTGTTTCCTTTTTCCCTTGTATATTTTTCTTACGGAGGCCTTTCTTTCTAGGCGTAATGGCCTGGTGAGGGCCAAGTAACTGCTTTGTGTGGTTTGGTCAACATGTCTGGAAGGGCTTGAGGCTTTTGTCTATAGTTCTTGTGAGGTATGCAGGACTTTTGCCATCCTTCCTCCTCTGCTCCCCTAATTGTCACCATGCCATGGGTGCACAGGGGTGTTTATGAAGCGTAGGGTGGTGAAGCTTTCTCCTTATATTGGTCAAGGAAGAGATGGTTGCTTGTATCTTGAGGAGCCGTTAAAGTGGCCTATGTAGGCTAGTGCTTGATCATTATCATCATCTTGCCAGGCTACCTTCTTGGCTTCCTTCAAGTGAACACCTTTGCACTAGAGCAGTTCGTAGGTTCCTTTTGTAAATTCGATGATGTTTGGAATGTGAATAATAAATTTTCTTTTTTGAATGTTTCGCCTTTGTGCAGTTGGCTTACCATTCCATGTCTTGCGTAGTTACTTTTGTAATTCTGAGATGAGTCAAACACTTGATCTTGGTACTTGCTTGTTTGACGAACATTTGTTTCACTTGATTGAGATGAATCCAAAGCTCAATCTCAACAGTTGGGTCCATTTAGTTTGACGACCACTTGTGTACCTAACTGAGATGAGTACGAAACCAGACTCCGGTGGTTGGGTTCATTTAGTTTGACAAACACTCATGTGCCCAACTGAGATGAGTATGAAACTCGATCCCAGTGGTTGGGTTCGTTTAGTTTGATGAACGCTTGTGTGCCTAACCGAGATGAGTATAAAACTCGATCCCGATGGTTGGGTTCATTTAGTTTGACATGGTAGCCTCATGGTGTGGAGTCCACTATCCCGAGCTACGGTCGATTACTCTTAACCATTGTAAACTTAGTCAGTTTATGGGTTAAGGTGCGACTCAAAAAGATACGATTTCAAACCCTTGAATTCATTGCTTGACCCTAGAGGGTGCTCAAGTGGATCCCCCAGTTTGGCCATCGTGTGTAGGAATATGCTCAACTGCTATAAACTTGGTCAGTTTATGTGTTAAGGTCAAGCTCAAATGGGTATGGGTGAAAACCCTTGAATGCTCTGCTTGCCCTCAATGGGTGGTCAAGTGGATTCCCCAGTTTGGCCGTCTTGTAAAGATGCCGGAATAGTTGATTCTTTTCAGACCTTGTATTTCTTGGACCTTGCTAAGGCATGGTGACCTTGGGGCTGTATTAGGCCATCATACTTGTGGAGTTGAAGTCACAGTTGAGGTATTAGCTTCAGGTAAGGAAATAGTTGGAAAAATAGTTAATTTATTGATATCCAAAGATTTTTTACATGACAGAAGTAACAATTACAAAGTATTACATAATTGTTCAGGTTACTTCAGCGTGACAACGATTATCCTCCTAGTTGTCATTCCGAGGTGGCGCCTTATCTTAATTTTGGGCATTAACCTGAGGTGATCATAGGCCGGAATTGTCATTCCTAGCCGGAGAACGTCTTTGGTAGGGAGGAGAAGAACTATATGGGTTATAACTCTGTTTCTTGTAATGGCCTCTTCTCTAATCGTTGTTCTGGGTTTGGCGCACATATCAACCTAAACGTTTATCCCAGATGAGGGACTCGATGGCATCATGGAGGCTTGTACAGTCCTCCGTGCTGTGACTATGGCTATTATGCCAAGTGCATAGCTTGGATTTATCTCTTTACTTCTTTATGGGCTGAGGTCTCTACACATCTCAAAGCTCTATGTTCATGACCTTTTAGTAAATCTGAGCTCGAGGTGTATTAAGGGGAATATAATGTTCGTACTTTCCCTTGAGAGGTGGCCTTGAACTCTGACCTTGTTGACTTGGTTGCTCCCTAGACTTAGGCTTAACATCCTCTTTCTCAAGATGCTTCCTAACCTGGAGAATGTCTTCAGCATTGATGTATATGTTGGCATAGGTGCAGAACTCATCCATGATCTTGGGCTACTTCTTCGCAAGTGAAAATGAGAAGTGTCCTGGACGGGGTCATTCTCTGATGTAGAATAATCAGAGTCTCTCATCCCAATCTCATATATTCACGATCTCTTTGTTGAACTAGGATACAAAATTTCAGAGAGACTCTTCCTTTCCTTGTTTGATAAGGGTGAGGCATGAAATAGATTTAGGTTGCACTTTGCTGGTGGTGAAGTATAGCAAAAATCTCGAGGACAGGCCTTCTCAATTAGCGACGGACTTTGGGGCTAAAGTGGTGAACCATCTCAAGGAACTTTCTTCAGTGACAGAGGGAAAACTCAGCATATGAGAAGCAAACACGAGTGCTGAGATGTAAGCATCCAGATGTTCTTGAAGGTCCGAGGTCCCATCGTCGGCTTCAATGTTGGTGGGATACTTGAAATGCCTAGGGATATCTTATGCCATTAGTTCATCGGAGAATGGTTAGTTTTGAGAGACCAAGCTTTTGATTCTCGGTTCCTGCTCTCTTGCATGGGCAAACTTAATGTTGTGACTGAGATCTGTGATCCTAGAGTTCTTTGAGAGGCGGTCGTTGCCATGAAGTCCATTACTCTTGCTTTCGCAATCCCCTCTCAGATATTAGTTTTCACTATCATAGTCTTAGTTGGCAACTCGCACTAGGTTGTGAATTCTTTCATCCTGACACTGGATTCACTCATAATGGAGTCTAACCAAAGAGAGCAGTTCAGCTCTGGATAGCTCCCGATGGTCAATTCCAACAAGGCTGGACTGAGCTTCATTCTCAACATGGTCACTAAGTCATTCCAACGTAGATACTCGCTGTCCAACATCTTCGAAAGGTGCCCTTTAAAGACTGAGACATTACCTCATCGGAACTCTCAGGGATATGGGGGAAGATTCTCTCCAGTGAAAGAAGTCTCTCACTCGTCTTGCCTGGTTCTAGTTAGGCCACAACTAGTCTCAGGATTGGTTCTCAGGAGCAGGGATGGGAGTTGGACAATGATTTATGGATGGTGGGTTACGTGTAGCAGAAGTGTAGTTTTGATTGGTTGAGTTTTGTCTCCTCCTCGTGTTCACCATGATGGTGGTGGTTTTGGGAGTATTAGAGGTGATGTTGGGAATAGAAATTTATCTTTTTCACAGACGACGCCAATGTTCAGAATTGGGTTCTGAGGGTTACTTGAGAAAGTAAGAAATGGTGGTTTCCTTCTTGGCGCAGCAGTAACAATGTTGGAGCGAGGGGGTGGGTACCTGCAAAAGGCGCTCCGATGCTCAAGTCAACTGGTGTGCAAGGAGGAAAGTGTGTCTAATTAGGAATTATGTTATACATTTGTCCTCTTGCTGAGTACCTTTATATATGAGCATTTTTTCAGTATGAGAAATCTTTACATTCAGTGTGTATTGAATGCTATCCCCTTGAGAGGTGGAAGCAGTTATTCCTTATGATTTGTCCCCTACTTTTGTGGGGTTGTGGTGAATATCCTTTTCTATTGAGGGAGTCACACCTTGCACCTAGGCTGCTTCACTCATACAGCAATGTTAGGGTGCCAGACTAGCGGGGTGGGTTGCTCTAGATTTGTGGATTTTGGAACCCAGCCCAGAACACTAACAATGAAAAGATTAAATGGTAAGATGAAGTAGGACTGATGGTAAAATGTATACACTTATTTTATATATACATACATACATACTTTCTTTGGATTTTCTTTCCATGGGTATGTATCTTGATATAGGTTTGTTTGTATTGAACATGAGTAGCTAAACCCATAGCTAGGGTTATGGGAGATCTTGTTTTCTTGATTATTTGGGTTTGATTTCTAATTTGATTAAGGTAATTTCTTTTAGGGTTTATCATATTGCTTACATTCTTGTCATAACTTGATCACTTTTAGCATGTGTTAATTCATTGTTTGACCGCTAACCATTCACATTCAATGAGTGGATCTATATGGTAAGCCTAGGATTAGATCGGTGAATGACCAAACATTAATTTTTCCTACTAATGGAATTGACAGGTATGTTGATTCATCTCTCGAATTGAAGTTTAATGTATTCCTAATTAATTCAACTAAATGACCAAATAGGTGATTTAATTTAGGAATAGAATATTGTTTCATCCATGACATTGGGATTCAATAGCAGGTAAGAGAATATCGGTAAAAGAATTACCTTACATCATAAATGAAAGAAAATCTGAATAATTGGATTCTAGTGAACCTTGCACCCTAGTCTCTCTCTCATTGATTATTTATTCTTTGTTTGATTGTTCATTATTTTTCTTTATTTGTTTATTTTGATTTTGTCTTGAATTTCTTCATACACTTTTGATTGTCTGGATAACAAAGAGCTTAGCGAATCTAGTAATTACCATTTATTCATCATGGGATTGATGGCTAGGACTCAAGTCCAATATTACTTGGCGATAGAGTGCACTTGCTCTTAGTGTATTTCACGCGCATCAAGTTTTTGGCGCCGTTGCTGGGGAATAAGTTTGGTAATATTAGAAGCAAAAAGCTCTAGTTAATTTAGACGCCTTTTTATTCTTATTTCTTATTTTATTTTATTTTATTTTTAATTAAATTTTCACTTCTTTTTTTTTCTTTATGCTTACTCGATCTCAGTTTCCTGATTTGACATTTGATTTAGAAATTGAGAAAATAGCTCGCAGGTTAAGGAAGCAATCTTTTATTGCAGCTGTGACAGAAGATATAAACAAGATGGAGAGATAACTAATTGTTGAGGCAAACCGTGAAGAAAGAGTTATCCCAGCAGAGCGAACCATGCTTGAGTACTCTATGTCCATTGCTGAAGGGTATGGAGGGAGTATTATAAGACTAGCTGTGGCGGCTAACAAATTTGAGATCAAACTAGCATTGATCTCCATGATTCAGAATTTAGTTCAGTTTGGTGGATTACCTTCGGAAGATCTAAATCAACATTTGGTCAGGTTCTTACAGTTGTGTGATACTATCAAGTACAATGGGGTGACAGATGATGCAATCTGATTACGACTTTTTCCTTTCTCTCTTAGGGATAGACAAAGTTAATGATTAACGTCACTACCAAAGGGTTCCATCACTATATAGGATCAATTGGCATAATAATTTTTGGCTAAGTATTTTCCTCCTTCTAAATCTGCTAAGTTAAGGAATGATATATCTTCTTTTGTGCAGTTTGAAATGGACACTCTTTATGAAGCTTGGGAGTGCTTTCAAGAGTAGTTGAGGAGATGTCCATATCATGGATTCCCTGTATAGCAGTAGGTTCAGAATTTTTACAATGGTTTGTTGCCTGCAAATCGTTCACTCATTGATGTTGCTACGGGAGGTACAATATGGAGGAAAACACCTACTAAGAGCTAAGCATTGATTGAAGAAATGACACTGAACAATTATCATTGACAGAATATGCACCAGATTCCTAAGAAACAAGTAGGTGTACATGCTATTAATTCTTCTACAGCCATTCTGAGTCAATTAGAAGCATTGACAAAGAAGGTTAGGACTCTGATGGTGACAAATAGTGCAGTCCCACCAATCATTTGAGAGGCATGTGGAGGATAGGGTCATATAAATTCAAATTGCCAAGTTGGTAATCCATTTGCCCCTGAGCCTGAAAGAGTAAATTTTATTGGTAATTCCAACCAGCAGCAGTACAATCCGTATTCAAATACGTACAATCCCAGTTGGAGGGACCACCCTAATTTCAAATGGAAAAATCAACAAGGCTATCAGCATAATCAACAAAGAGCACCACAACCACCTCCAGGTTTCCAAGCACCTGCAGAGAAGCTAAGCTTTGAAGATTTGGTAATGAAATGCATGTAGAATTCTAATGCTAGAATGAAGAGTATGGAGATTTAGATCAGTCAGTTGGCCACTTTGATGTCAGCAAGGGCACCATGGACATTACCTAGCACTATTGAGACTAATCCAAAGGAACAAGTCTATGCAATTACCCTGAGAAGTGGTAAGGAACTTGGGGAGACCTCTCAAAAGAAGGAAATGTCAAAGTTGAAAGATACTCTTGTTAAGTCAGTGCATGAAGATGAGAAGGCAACTGAAGCACCTACCTCATTAAGAATTGAGACAAAGAAAAATGATGTTCTTATGGAAGATGTCTTAATTCAAGATGTCAATAAAGAAGGAGAGGTTGAGAATAAAGAATCAAAGTGGCAGAGAGCGAAGAAGGATCGTGAGAAGAGCACAGTTTATGAACTATCACTATATGCCAAGATCCCATTCCCTTAGAGGCTCAAGAATAATTAGCCATACTAGCAATTTGCCAAATTCTTGGAGATGTTCAAGAAGTTGCAAATTAATATTCCGTTCGTTGAAACCCTCTCTCAAGTGCCCAAGTATGCAAATTTTTTGAAAGAAATACTTATAAAGAAATGCAAACTTGAGAAATTTGAGACGATATGTCTAACTGGGGAGTGCTCTGCTATTCTCTCAAAGAAGTTACCCCTAAAATTGAAAAATCCAGGGAGTTTTACTATTCCTTGCTCTATTGGTAACTCTTATTTTGAGAAAGCATTATGTGATTTGGGTGCTAATATTAAATTTATGGTTTTCTCTATTTTTAAGAAATTAGGAATACAGGAACCAAAGCCCACCAACATTTCACTACAGTTGGCTGATAAATCCATTACTTACCCTCGCAGTGTGGTGGAGGATGTTTTGGTGAAGGTGGACAAATTCATATTCCCAGTTGATTTTGTGGTGCTAGATATGGAAGAGGATGCTGATCTTCCTCTCTCATTCTTAGAAGACCATTTTTGGCCACTTCAGGAGCTATGATTGATGTACCTCAGGGTAAGCTCATTTTGAGAGTGGATGGAGATTATGTGACCATCAATGTCTTTAGGGAGGCTAAATCTTCCCTATTGTCAAATCTCCATGCCCCTATCAATTTTGTTCAAGCTAAGAAGCAGGAAACCTTAACTATCAAAGACCTCCCACCATCATATAATGTTGATGTTGATCTTTTAGAAACTCAAGTTGCTGAAATAGATAAAGGTCCTCCTATGATCCATGGGCCTTTACAAATTGGTCCTTCATCTGTTGATCGATTGAACCCACTTTGGCCTAGCGGAGTTAAGGCATCATTGGGACAACCAAGCTCTTATCAAGTTCAGAATGCTGATGGAAACAATCCCAAGGTCATGAATGAAGGAAGGAGGCACTGCTTTGAAAAGAAGAAGGCGTCCTCTTATTTCTTTTGCTTTAAGCCACCTTGATTCATCTGAAAAAGGCAACGGTGAGCTAATAACATTAAACAAGCGCTTCACAGGAGGCAACCTGTGTTTCTTCTTTATTTATCTTATTTTAGTTATTTTAGTTATTTTTGTTTTCTTTTAAATGCTACTCATTTATTTTGAATTATTGAGATTTTTCAAATTTTGTCAGTGCTGATTCTTGTGCTTCTTCTATGCCTGACATTGTATTCATCAGGTTATGTTGTTCTTTTCTTTACCCATTTTATTTCTTTTTGTAACACTTTCCTTTAGATGTCACATTTTACGATCAATTCCATAATGAATCCCTTTTTAACCAATGATTGATAAACATATGGAAAGTATAATATAATAAAATATGGATTTCTTTTTTTTAAATTTTCTTTTTAAAAGGCATAAACCTGAATAAAGTATGATCATATACGAAATATAGTCATTACATAATTACATCTAAAAAAATGATATGCATCAGTGGCGTGGATCATGGTCCACCTAAAATATAATAAAATTTGTACTAAAAAAAAATATATATATATAATGATCACTGAAACCAAAATATACATTGACCCAAGTCTGGACTGCCTAGAGAGCAGCATCTTCTCTAGAGTCCTCCATTGGATGCTCCTCAGGATCCTCCTCCTCCTCAGACCCCAAGTCAACAAAATTTCCCACATAGGACCACAACTCACAAACTGATATTCTGGCAGTAGACACCACTAGGTCCGGATCCTCCCTAGGGGTATAATGTAGGTCACCCCACAGCTCCCTAATCGGCATGAACAACTCTAAGTATATGGCAATAGTAAGAGAAAAGAAAGGAACATCAGAATGATTCCTAAGGATGGTGAAAGTTACATCTCCAACATATCTAATACATTCGTTTTCCTAATCAATACGCCAGACACTCACCCTATCATGAAACTAAGCTCGGACTTAACCAAAAAGATTCCTTCTAATAGCCATCCCAAAATACAACAACAACCCTTCCTCTTAATCTTTATCCACAAGAATGCATAAAATAGAAGCAAGCAGAACAACAATACAAAGTGCTGAGACTCTCTATATCATTACTAATGCGGTAGTAAGAGACAACAACATCAATAAATTACAGAATGCAATCCTAGCAATTTATAGTCAATTAAGCTTTCCAACAGACATCTCATCTATACATGTCATAGGTAAGTCCACAGTATAATGACAGATAAATTCACCATGTAGGTTTATCGTAATAAAATGTTAAATGATATGTGTATGCACAATGGACAGACACCTACTCCATGGAGCTAAAACTGACATCGGAGAGAATGATCGGGAGAACCACTGTCTGTATATCGTTAGCCTCAAATGTGCTTTTCATTATAATCAGTAGGCGTAACATGGCTACACACTCTCAATCGGATCGTGAATAGGATAGTGCCTGGTTGAGATCATCAGTACGTTGCACAGTCACCATGGCCCAGTGGAGCTACCAACTGTCCACTTGTGGGATACTCGCGCCCCGACGCCTCCAAGTTCAACAAGTGAACTATACTACGCAATTCGCACCCGCACAAAGGTATAATTCATCTCCTAGGCATTCCACCTTATCAACAAGTCATTTCGACTTTCACAATGTATCGTCACATGACAATGAAACATAGGCATTCCGCCTTAACAACAAGTCATTCCAACTTTCACAACGCATGATCACATGACATAGAGGCATAATATGCTTTATCAATATTAATTTTATCAATAGGGGCCACAACAGGCCTAAATAAATCATTGACCACTCAGGGTCCCATTCATTTGTTCAATAACAAATCAATCATCATGTTTAAAATCACAAGACATCTCAAGTACGTAAATCTCCAAGAACCCTAAAGGTACTCTAATTTATTATGAATTATCTCCCTCTCCTATTTTCTTCTCAAGACCAAAATCCCTCTCTCACTAACAGACTAATTTATATTACCACTCCCTTATTATTACAACTCCTTAATTTACTTCCTTCTTTATTCAAACTCTTATATCCCAACTCAATACATATCATTTTATCATGTCCGGAAGCTCCCTAGAACACTAGAGCTTTAAATTTTCCATTTTTCTTTCTTTTACACGGCCGTGTATCTTTACACAGCCTGACTGACATGGCCATGTCCCATTACATGGCCTGGATGACACGACCGTGTTCTCCTTTGGAAGGACAGAACACGATCTAATATGAACCACTCAAATTACATGGCCGTGTCCCCTTATATGGCCTGCGCTGTGTTCTCCTCTGACTTATGAAACGTGTGTTGTGTTTTCTAGTGAGTTACATGACCTGGGCCGTGTAAGCTCACACGGCCCATGTATTTTGCTCCAAAACCCCAAAATAGACTTTCAAACATTCAATCCATCAAGTCACACAAATCATATAGGCAAGATACAACCAAATATCAAGCATCAAACACAAATCAAGTGAAGAATCCTCACATGGATTCTTCACTCCTAACACCCCCAAATGTCCCTCACTACCATAGAAGGTAGACAAGAGAAATCTCTCTCTTACCTCAAGAGACAACCAAAGAAAGCAAGCTCCTTGCAAGATTTCGTCCACCACCAACAAGAAAACCCTAGGATGGTCAAACTCACCTAATAAATAACCAAAGTTTGAAAAGAGGAGTCATTGATCACAAGGGTGACCAAGGACCACAAAAATGAGAGGAGAAAGGAGGAAAGCTAAGAACCTCAAAGTCTCAAGCTTTAGGGCTTGGTAGAAGATGATGAAGATGGAGGAACCAATAGATGTTCACCAAAGAAAAGAGCTTCAAGATGATGAGGGGAATCAAAAACTTAGGTTGGTTGGAGCAAACAAACTTGAGTGGCAAAAAATAGGGTAATGGAACCGTGTCGGTGAAGAAGAGAAGAGAAGAGAGAACGTGAGGGACAGAAGAGAGAAAGGCAGAGAGAGAAAGGTAGAGAGAGAAAGTGATAGTTTTTTTTTTAAATGAAAAGTGAAAGTGATGTCTTTGAGTGAAAAGATGACAAGATTGTTATCTTTCCTTCCCTCCAAACCATGGAGCCCTAAGAGGAGAGAGGAAAGGTGAAGCTTCCTTAAGAAGCTTCACACAATTTTTGATAAAGTGAAGGATAATGTCACGGTGATGATGTCATCTTGGTGATGTCATAAAAATGCTTTCTAGAAAGGATGACTAACACTCTACTAGAGCTATTATCCAGTGGACAAATATTACAGTTAGCAGAAATAATATTTATTGTCCCACAGATAATAAAATATACTGCGATTTTATTTATCAGATAAAATCTCAAAAAATAGAAACTTTGTAAACTATGCCCGGCCTCGAGTTTAGTAAAATCCCCCGTCGACGTTTTTACTATTCAAAGTTTTCTGGCCTCAAAAAATATTTTATTTCTCTGACCCCGCTTAATGTGCACGTAAATTGAAAAATATAATAAAATAATCAAACACTTTAAATAATTCCAGAAAAATTCAAAAAATTCATAAATATTATAAAATAAATAAATATCATGAAATAATTAATTTTTTGGGGTGTTACAACTCTCCCCCTCTAAAAAGAATTTCATCCCCGAAATTCATCGTACCTTAAAATAAATGCGGATATTACTCCTTCATCTTGTCTTCTAACTCCTACGTTGTATCTCCGGTCACGTCATTCCAGATTACTTTGACTAATACAATTTCTTTGCCGCTAAGTTGCTTCACCCTCCTATCCTCAACCTTGATAGGAAGTGTTTTATAAGTTAAGTTCTCCTTTAGCAGTACTATATCTAGCTCAATGATATGGGCTGGGTCAGGAATGTATTTTCACAATTGTGACACATGAAAGACATCATGAAGGTTGGAAAAGAAAGGTGGTAATGCTATTTGGTAGGCTACTGGACCTATCCGTCGAAGAATTTGATATGGTCCGATGAATTTAGGAGTGAGTTTCCTGGATTTAAGAACTCTCCTAACACTAGTCATAGGCGTGACTCTCAAAAACACATGCTCACCTTCTTCGAATTCAAGAGATCACCGTCTCTTGTCAGCATAGCTCGTCTGTCGGCTTTCAGTTGCTCTCCTTCTTTCCCGAATCATCTTAACATTTTCAGTTGTTTGTTGCACAAGTTCAGGTCCTATCATAAAACTTCTACCATCTTGGTACTAACACAATGGTGTTCTACATCGTTGCCCATACAATGCTTCATATGGTGCCATTTCGATACTTGCGTGGAAACTAATATTATAGGTGAACTCTATCAAAGGTAAAAATTCATCCCAACTCCTAGGTTGCTCCAAAACACAAGCCTTTAACAAATCCTCCAATAATTGAATTGTCCTCTCGGACTGACCGTCCGTCTATGGGTGATATGCAGAACTCAGATGAAGCTTCACTCCTAGGGTTTCTTGCAAACTCTGCCAAAATCTCAATGTGAACCTCGGATCTCTATCAGAAATAATACTCGAAGGCACACCATGTAGTCTTACAATCTTACTAATGTACACTTGAGTCAACCTCTCCATGGAATACTTCATGTTGATTGGCAAGAAGTGTGCTGACTTCGTAAGTCTATCAACAATTACCCATATCGAGTCATACCCATTTATAGTCCTTGGCAGTCCGCTCACAAAGTCCTTCTAAATGTTATCCCATTTCCATTCAGCAATAGCTAAGGGTTGCAGCATTCCAGAAGGTCTTTAGTGTTCTGCTTTAGCTTTTTGGCAAACTAAGCATGATGAGACATACTCAGCAACATCCCTCTTTATCCCCTGCCACCAATACAGTCGTTTCAGGTCTTGGTACATTTTGGTAGTTCCGGGGTGCACACTTAGCTTGCTCTTGTGGGCTTCCTCAAGAATTACCCTCCTAAGTTCGGGATCATCCGGTACACAAACTCTGCTTCTGAATCTTAGGATTCCATCCGGTCCTTCCACGAATCCAGACAGAGCGCCTTGCTTCACCAATTCTTTCTCCTCTTGTAAATATATGTCACTTCTTTATTTCTCTTTAATCTCTTCCATCGATCCACTGGAAATGGTGATTATACTCAAACACATCCTTCCTTGAGTCAGTTCCACTAACAACTGCATATCTCTAAACTCCCTTTCTTTGAGCATTATAGTAGAAACATTAAGCGTCTTCCTACTTAGAGCATCCACTACGACGTTCACCTTCCCGGGATGATACTGGAGTTGAAAATCGTAGTCTTTTAGGAACTCTAGCCATTGTCTCTGTGTCATATTTAGCTCTTTCTGGTCAAAGAAGTATTTCAAGCTTTTATGACCACTGTAAACGTTGAATGTTGCCCTATATAGGAAATGCCTCCAGATTTTCAATGCAAACACAACCGCGGCTAACTCCAAGTCATGTGTGGGATAATTGTTCTTGTGGATTCTCAATTGCCTTGAAGCATATGCCACCACTCTCCTATTCTGCATGAGAACACATCATAAATCTTGATATGAAGCATCACAGTATACCTCAAAAGGTTCATTGGGATCTGGTAGGATTAGCACTAGGGAATCGATCAGACATCTCTTCAATTCTTGAAAGCTTTCTTCACAGGCATCTGTCCATGCAAAAGGTTGATTCTTCCTTGTAAGCTGAGTGAGGGGTCCTACTATCTTGGAGAACCCTTCAATAAAACTTCGATAGTAACTAACCAATTCGAGAAAACTATAGATCTTTGTTACCGTCTTCAGTCTTTCCCACTGAAGAACTGCTTCAACTTTTGACGCATCTACTTCAATTCCTTCTTCTGAAATTACATGTCCCAAGAATTGAACTTCACTTAACCAGAACTCACACTCGGAACGCTTTGCATATAGCTTGTTTTCCCTCAAAATCTGAGGAACCACTCTAAGATGTTTAACATGTTCCTCCTGACTTCGAGAGTAGACCAAGATGTCGTCAATAAAGACAATAATGAATCTATCTAGATAGGGGCGAAAGATCCTGTTCATAAAGTCCATGATTACTGCAAGAGCTTTGGTGACTTCGAACGGCATTACAAGGTATTCATAATGCCTATAATGGGTCTAAAAGGCCGTCTTAGGAACATCTTCTACCTTCACGTGGATCTGATGGTAGCCAGAACGTAAATCGATTTTGGAGAAAACAACGACTCCCTTCAGCTGATCCTTCAAATCATCTATTCTCAGAAGCGGATAGTTATTCTTGATCGTGACCTTGTTTAACTGGCGATAGTCTACACATAACCGAGAAGTTCCATCCATCTTCTTAACCAGTAACACTAGAGCTCCCCACGGTGAAACACTAGGTCTCACAAACTTCTTTTCTAACAGATCCTCCTACTGTTTCTTGAGTTCGGTTAATTCTGATGGCGACATTCGATATGGTACCATAGTTATAGAACCCGACCCTGGCACAAGATCGATAGAAATTCTATCTCCCTCTTTGGCAGTAATCCAAGTATATTATCATAAAAGACATCAGGAAATTCATTTGCCACAGGAATGGCATCCACACTGGTTTCACCCTTGATTTCTAAGGAAAACAAAAGCATGTATCCTTGAGCTCCATCCCTCAAAAGGATTTCGGCTTGGTTGGTAGTTATAAATCCAGAAACCTCAGAATTAGGAAATATCAAGGTTTTACTAGCACGATCTAACTGAACATGGTTAGAAGATAACCAGTCCATTCCTAGAATAACATCCATCTGGGAAAGAGGGAAACAAATCAAATGACTGAAAAGACTCGATCTTCTACAAAAATAAGACAGCTCAGACAAACTTAGCTAGTAACAATTGGTTTAGCAGTGGGAGTAGAAATACTCAAATCAAAAGGTAGGGAAGACACAGGTAATCCTAATCGGTGCACACGATCATAGGCAATAAAAGAATAAGTTGCCCATGAGTCATATAGTACAGTTAAAAGATTACCTCCTATTTCATAGTTTCTTTATATCAAATCTTCAGATTGAGAGGCTTCCTCTCCATTCATGGTATATACTCTTCCTCCCACCTGGGGTCTTGCAGCTCGCACATTACTCACAGTGGGTTCCACCTTGGATTGATTACAATCTTTAGAAATATGTTCGGGCCTTCCACATTCGAAGCAAATGATTCCTTTAATTGTGCAGGCCCTCGTCCAGTGTCCTTTCCATACTTTAGACATCTTGGCGTAGGTGCCCCGGCTGCACCAAACTTGAGGCCACTAGAACCTTCTCTATGGGGTTATTGCTGGGCTTGATTTCTTGGAGATCTCGAATATGGCTTTTGCTAAAAACGACTGCCACCGCTACTCCTCCCCTTTTGGAACCGAGAGGGTCCAAAGTTACGATTTCTTGTGTCCCGAGATGGTTCCAACTCTTTAAGTCTGCAACACATGTCTATCAGGGCTGAGAACTGATTCATTCTCATTAGCAGTATTCCCTTCTTCAATTCAACTCTAAGGCCCTCTTTGAACTTACGACATTTCCACGCTTCATCAAGCTGGATTTGCAGATACTGCGAGAACTTTTACAAGCTCTCAAATTTAGCAACATACTCATTTACTGACATTTTCCCTTGCTTCAGGCCTAGGAACTCCATCTCTTTGGTGTGTCTAGCACTGACTGGAAAGTACTTCTCCAAGAACTTGTCCTTGAAGGCTTCCCAGGTGATTATGGTTCCCTCTGCTACCATTGACCGTCGGGATCCCTTCCATCAGTCTTCAGCATCTCCCATGAGCATAAAGGTAGCATAGGTTACCTTTTGAGCATCAGTGCATCCCATTCCTTCAAATATCTTCTTTAACTCTTGAATCCAAAGAGTCACCTTCTCCAGGTCGAACTCTCCTCTAAATTGCGGTGGATTATTACGATGAAACTCCAATAGATTATGAGTCTCAGCAACATTAATAAATTACAGAATACAATCCTAGTAATTTACAATTAATTAAGCTTCCAATAGACATCTCATCTATACATGTCACAGGTAAGTCCACAGTATAATGACAGATAAATTCACCATCTAGGTTTATCGTAACAAAATGTTAAATGATATGTGTATGCACAATGGACAGAAACCTACTCCATAGAGCTAAAACCAACATCGGAGAGAACGATCGGGAGAACCACTGTCTGCATATCGTTAGCCTCAAATGTGCTTTTCAATATAATTAGTATGTGCAACATAGCTGTACAAGACATTCTCAACTGGATCATGAATAGCATAGTACCTGGTCGAGATCGTCGGTGCGTTGCACAGTCACCACGACCCAGTGGAACTACCAACTGTCCACTTGTGGGATGCCTGCGCCCCGACGCCTCCAAGTTCAACAAGTGAACTACACTACGCAATTCGCACCCGCACAAAGGTGTAATTCATCTCCTAGGTATTCCGCCTTATCAACAAGTCATTCTGACTTTCACAATGCATGATCACATGATAATGAAACATAGGCATTCCACCTTAACAATAAGTCATTCCAACTTTCACAACACATGATCACATGACATAGAGGCATAATATGCTTTATCAATATTAATTTCATCAATAGGGGCCACAATAGGCCTAAATCAATCATTGACCACTCAGGATCCCATTCATTTGTTCAATAGCAAATCAATCATCATGTTTAAAATCACAAGGCATCTCAAGTACGTAAATCCCAAAGAGCCCTAAAGGTACTCAAATTATTATGAATTATCTCCTTCTCCGATTTTCTTCTCAAGACCGAAATCCCTCTCTCACTAAGAGACTAATTTATATTACCACTCTCTTATTATTACAACTCCTTAATTTACTTCCTTCTTTATTCAAACTCTTACATCCCAACTCAATACATATCATTTTATCAAGTCCAGAAGCTCCCTAGAACACTACAGCTTTAAATTTTCTATTTTTTTTTCTTTTACATGGCCGTGTATCTTTACACGGCCTGGCTGACATGGCCGTGCCCATTACACGGCCTGGATGACATGATCGTGTTCTCCTCTGGAAGGACAGAACACGATCTAATATGAACCACTCATACTACATGGCCGTGTCCCCTTACATGGCCTGCGCCGTGTTCTCCTCTGACTTATGAAACGTGTGTTGTGTTTTCCAGTGAGTTACACGACCTGGGCTGTGTAAGCTCACACGACCCGTGTATTTTGCTCCAAAACCCCAAAATAGACTTTCAAACATTCAATCCATCAAGTCACACAAATCATATAGGCAAGATACAACCAAATATCAAGCATCAAACACAAATCAAGTGAAGAATCCTCACATGGATTCTTCACTCCTAACACCCCCAAATGTCACTCACTACCATAGAAGGTAGACAAGAGAAATCTCTCTCTTACCTCAAGAGACAACCAAAGAAAGCAAGCTCCTTGCAAGATTTCGTCCACCACCAACAAGAAAACCCTAGGATGGTCAAACTCAACCAATCAATAACCAAAGTTTGAAAAGAGGAGTCCTTGATCACAAGGGTGACTAAGGACCACGAAAATGAGAAGAGAAAGGAGGAAAGCTAAGAACTTTACCTCAAGGTCTCAAGCTTTAGGGTTTGGTAGAAGATGATGAAGATGGATGAACCAATAGATGCTCACTAAAGAAAAGAGCTTCAAGATGATGAGAGGAGTCAAAAACCAAGGTTGGTTGGAGCAAACAAACTTGAGTGGTAAAAAATGGTGTAGTGGAACCGTGTGGGTGAAGAAGAGAAGAGAAGAGAGAACGTGAGGGAGAGAAGAGAGAAAGGTAGAAAGAGAAAGTGATAATTTTTTTTTTTGAAATGAAAAGTGAAAGTGATGTCTTTGAGTGAAAAGATGACAAGATTGTCATCTTTCCTTCCCTCCAAACTGTGGAGCCCTAAGAGGAGAGAGGAAAGGTGAAGCTTCCTTGAGAAGCTTCACTCAATTTTGGATAAAGTGAAGGATGATGTCATGGTGATGATGTCATTTTGGTGATGTCATAAAAATGCTTTCCAGAAAGGATGACTAACACTCTACTAGAACTATTATCCAGTGGATAAATATTACAGTTAGCAGAAATAATATTTATTGTCCCACAGATAATAAAATATACTACAATTTTATTTATCAGATAAAATCTCAAAAAATAAAAATTTCGTAAACTGTGCCCGGCCTCAGGTTTAGTAAGATCCCCCGTCGATGTTTCAACAGTCCAAAGTTTTATGGCCTCATGAAATATTTTATTTCTCCGGCCCTGCTTAATGCACACGTAAATTGAAAAATATAATAAAATAATCAAACATTTCAAATAATTCTAGAAAAATTCACAAAAATCACAAATATTATAAAATGAATAAATATCATGAAATAATTAATTTTTCAGGGTGTTACACTTTTTCTTCCATATTGAGAACAATGTTTATCTTAAGTGTAGGGGAGTACTTTTAAAATTTTTGTCAAAAAAAAAATCTAAATCTGATGAGCACTTGAGTATTGCTGGTAATTAAGTTGGAATTGTGTGTGGATTTCTTTATTTATTCTGAGCTGATAGAGATATGTTTTAAAGGGGATTCCATTAATCATGAGCTGATAATGTGTGAAGCAATCTTTTTCGATAAAGTAAAGTGAAATTTAGCATCTTTGTTAGAAATTAACCTTGTCTGCTTGCTTTTGTTCTCTTTATTAACTCTAGCCAAAAATTGAGTTTTGAGCTTTAATGATTGAATTTTTTTATAAAATATTATTTTTCTTCTGGAATGAGTTTTTTCTTGATTGATGTGCGCTAGAACTTACTTTGATATCTTGTTGAGACTTTAATGATTTACATACAGACTTGAATATGATTAAGGCAATTAGGTTTTATTCTTTCTTGACTTTTAGAGTTGTATTGATAAAATAATCCCTTAGTTGCCCAATTTGAGCTTGAAATTGATTTCTTTGAATACCCAATTGAATAATTAGGTTGGATTTTTTTGGAGCATCTAATGTGTTGATTGAAAAGTCATTAAAGGTTACTTTTTGTCTTCAAGGGTTTAAAAAATGAAAAAAAAATGAAAAAAAGGTCTGGAAAAAAAATTAAAAAAAATGGAAAAAGAAGAAAGAAAAGAATTGTTGGTGAAGAATAATGAGAATATTGGGTTGAAAGTGAGAATTTGTTGTATTCTTGTGCATTATGCTCTATTCATCATCTTTTCAGCCTGATTTTGCTTTGTATTGATTTATCCATGAGATTCTTTACTCTTATTTATCTTTTTCCTACCTTTCTGTATACGCTTGACCCCGTTACAACCAAAGGAAAGTCCCTTTGATTCTTGTGCTATATGTGAACTTGGAAGTGGAGATGAGATTGATAAGCAAGCCTATGATATTGCATTTTTCAAGAGAAATTTGAGTGATCTCTTTGTCCTTTAAACACTTGAGCGATGGAAAGATGAGCGACCTCAATTGGTTGGTAAAAAGAAAGTTGCAAGCTAGACTCAAGTCTCTAATTGTTTAAGTGTTAAATGATCTTGCTTGATTGGATTTGATTGCTGAACCTGAATTTGTTTATTTTTTAATTGTAGAATTTTCCTTTGATTCATGTTTCTTGATGTTGAGTTTGATCTTGTTATTGATTCCTCTTCTTTGCTTGAGGATAAGCAAAGTTCAAGTGTGGGGGAGTTGATGAACTGTCAACATGTTATATTTTTACAGTTCAATTCCTAAGTTTTTCATATTCTTTTTACTTTTTTAATTAAATTTTGTTCGTAAGTTTTGTTATATTTTTAGTATTACTTGATTGTGTTTTTATTAAGTGTTTTGTGTGTTTTTGTAAGGTAATTACACCTAAAGAAGACTGGATGGTCAAAGGAGCAAGGAAAAGTGGAATTTTCATCAGCGTTTAGCACTTGAGTGCTGAAAGTGGAGCGCATGAGCGCCCAAAGCGTATGCAGCAGCGTTAATTTAGTGACTCGGCGCCTGAGCGCTGGGTGAGGAGCGCCTGAGCACGTAGGAGGTAGCAACGCGCATCTTGACTTAAGTGGCTGAGCGCCTAAGAGTTCAGAACTGAGCGCCTAGGCACTGGTTGCGTAACAAAACACGTTAATTTCTTTAAATTAAGAAGTTACGCCAAATTCAACACGGACAGACATTCAGCACATTACACAGAAAATCTCTAATCCTGAGAGAGTTATTTTACGGTAGCAGATCTTGGAAGATGGCTTCGAAAGAGGATTCGATTCTTGAAGGCTTAAAGATCATAATCTCCATTAAAGGGGTATTGGTTTCTCTTTCTTTCTAGTTTTCCCCTTTCTTTGGGTTTTCTTTCCATGAATTTGTATCTTGATATGAGTTTGTTTGTATTTAACATGAGTAACTAAACCCATAGCTAGGGTTATGGGGGATCTTATTTTCTTAATTATTTGGGTTTGATTTCTAATTTGATTAAGGTAATTTCTTTTAGGGTTTATCATATTACTTGCATTCTCGTCATAACTTGATCACTTTTGGCATGTGTTAATTCATTGTTTGACTGGTGACCATCCGCATTCAATGAGTGGATCTATATGGTAAGCCTAGGATTAGATTGGTGAATGATCAAATATCAATTTTTCCTACTAATGGAATTGACAGGTATGTTGATTCATCTCTCGAATTGAAGTTTAATGCATTCCTAATTAATTCAACTAAATGATCAAAATAGGTGATTTAATTTAAGAATAGAATATTGTTTCATCCATGACCATTGAGATTCAATAGCAGGTAAGAGTGTAACACCCTTGTGGGGATGTCACATTTTAAAATGCATAAAATAAAATCAAATAAAATTCTTACCCAAGTTGTAAAGCGTTTAGTACATAAATAATATTAGTGATAAAATTTTTCCTTTTTATATTTATTAACGTTAAATAAAATGACACGGGGCACAAAATGAAGCAAAACATAATCACACCATAATATACTTATGATTTTGTCTGAAGTATACAATTAATTTACAACTACTAATATTTAACAAAGCAGTAAAAAGTCAGTATAATACTAAAACATAACACCTAAGACATGAGCCCTTGTCAGAAGACAAATTCCCAGTTAGGAATGTCTTAACCGATAGAAATTCGACCCAAAATTATATCGAAGTTCTCTCTAGGAGTGTGGTGAAATTCATTCCACAACTCCCTAATAGGTAAAATAACCTCTATGAAAGCAACCGTATAAAATGAAGTAATGAGCCCATGACGAGTCCTACTTACTGATAAAGTAACATCACCATTGTATTCTATGTGTCTTATGTCCCAGTGGACATACCAAGCCTCAGTGCCTTCGAGAAACTATAGTCTAAAGAAACCTAATTGACCTCTCCTTGCCGCCATTTGTAGTCTTTGATGATATAAACATAAAATAGAAACAGACAGAACAATACCATAAAGAGGTGAGACAATCTACATCATTACCAGCATGGCAATAAAGAAAAGGACAATACAAACAAATATCACAATAATTACATACCATCATATCACGTATAGTATATCAAATTAACACATCATACATTCTATCACATATTATAGTAAACATTAAAATGCAGATAATGAATGATAACACACACTGACTCGTCCCTACTTCATGGAGCTAAACACAAATATTATAGAGAATGATCCACAAAGAACCATCAGTACCTCAAGCTGCCCAACCAAACTATTACATTGTCCAACGTCGTGTCTATAGTACATAGTCCAAAACGTCATGTAGCAGTGCACAGTCCAATACAACGTGCACTACAGGCATTGTACTAAATAGCCTCCGCAAGATCTCGATCAAGAATAGTACTTGTCGAGATCATTAATGTGTTGCCCGTTACCACGACTCAAAGGCGCTACCAACTGTCCACATATGGGATTCTTCGCACACTAATGCCTCCAAGTTCAATTAATGAACCACACTACGCCTATCACACCCACAACACGGTGTAATTCATCTCGTTAATCAATCGCCAATTATCAACTAAATTGACACAACTCTCAATACATGATTTAGAATCAAAATTACAAAAATATCCTTAATCTCGATATATTAACATATTTACAGAAATACCCTCAGTCTCAATATACCAAAATATAGTATGTCTCCACTTGACAGTACTATCTCACAACATGTCGGGGTCCACCACTTTGGCCCGACAGTAAAACTAGCTGTTCCATTTAGTCGCATAGAAATTTTATCACGTTTTCACAATTGCATCGCTTTTACAAATATTTTTAAATCGCGTAAATATATTTTGACGTTTTTGAACATCGCATAATATTTTTAAATCATTTTCTCAATCGCGTAGAATTTTTAAATCATTTTCTTAACCATATAGCTTAAAGTTTTTATTTTAACAATGCATAGGCTTTATTTAGTACTTTTAAACTACGTAGAATATTTTCCTTACATTATAAATATATTATGGAATCTCTTCATTTTATTTATCTGATTTTAGTAAATTTCGGCAGCATTTTGCCTAGAAAATCAGTATATGGTATTTTTGACATTTTTCTCTAATTACTTTTCATTTTAACCTTACCCAACAGTTATACCTTGAAACCTGCTAACGCGTTTCAAAACTCAAAGAGTGAGCTCTACGTTAGTATTTTTCAAGTGTTCTTTTTATTTCTTGCTTATCACAAATCCTTCTAACCTAGAATTCTAAAACTAACTTCATTCATTTTATTTTTCAAAGATTCATTGGAATCAAATTCTTTTGTAGATTAGTTATTTAACCTACCTTAGAAAATAATCTTGGAATTTAATTGTATATTAAATGGCATGTTAGCCAAAATCAATCTAAAAAAAAATCATTCTCAAATTTATTATTTTACTTAGATTCATTAAATCATTATTTTAGAAATTGGTTGAGAACATTTTGGTTCTCTGTTTCTTGGAGAAGCCATGAGCCTCTATTGTGTTCTTTGGAACACTCATACAAACCTTACATGTTATTCACATCCTACATTAATAATCATATATTTATAACACATGCAATATATTTTTAAAGCTATAGATATACTTGCAAATAAAATCAACCACAAATAGGAAAACATTAAACAATCACATAAATGAATCCTTATAGATTCTTCACATACAAACAATCCATTTTCTCATCACCACACAAGGTTAATGAGATTAAATCTCTCTCTTACCTCTTGAAGACAAGGATCTCCTAGTCTCCTCCTTTCCTTTGATTTTCGTGTAGACTCCAAAACAAATCCCTAAAATTCTTAAACAATAAGCAAAATCACATACAAGGCTTCATGATGGAAAACCATGGAACAAACATGGTTTAGAAAATCACAAATCAAATTTTAAACCATAAAATCAAAAGCTTACCCTTAGGGAAGTGAACAAAAGCTTAGATTTTGAACTAGAAGGAGTAGGTTTTTGACAAAAGTTTCTAAACAAAAAGTGTTTAGGAGATAGTTTAGGTTTAGGAAAAGTAAGAAAGAAAAATTATAGAAGATAGATAGTGGATTTGAGGGCGAAGGTCGAAACTTGAGCGAAAAATAGAAGAGAAAAGATGCTTGGTGTTCTTGGGAATTTTGGAGAGAAAATAAGCTAAGCTTTTAGATAAGTGTAAAAGTGAATATTGAGAGTGTAAATGAGAGGGGGCTGCCATGAGTGGCTTGTAGGGAGATCAAAGGATTTACTTGAACCAAAAATATCACAATTTTGAGTGCACATGGCCTATGTCACACTTGGTCATACAATGATCACTTAGATGGTTCAAGAAGCTTGTGGAACTTGGAAATTTTGCCTCCTTGGCCGTGGGACTCAAGGGGTTTAGGGGCTTAATTTTGATTTCAATTAAAGTTAATTACATGCTAATTAAATAGCTAATTAATTAGGTTAAGTTTCCTAATTACACTTAATTAATATTCTAATTACATAACTAATTAATTAAATATATAATTGCATATATCATAGCCTCTAAATAAAATTAGGATATCTAATTAATAATTAGATTATAACTAATTAATAACTAGGTTAGTTTACTTAGTTCCTTAATTAGGTGATTAGATTAACCAAATTAGGTTTAATTAGCTACTAAGTAAAGTCAAGCCACTATGTTTGACTCAATCTCAATCTTTGATTTTAACTTTAATTCTTAGCCCTTGATTTGATCTAAGGTGGATATTACTTAGTGATTAAACTATAATTATTCTCACACCATTTATTTGATCAACGGTTATGATCAAAAGCATCTTAATCAAGCTTTTCATCCAATGGTCCACAAAGAAGTCTTTGCCTCTTTATTTGACCACTTCTTATTGGTTTAAAATAGTCAAGCCACTTTCGTTGACTGATTCCTATTAATTCAAAATTTAGTCCAGTCAGAATCATTGACTGCTACTTTAAATACGGGTCCTATAGACTTTTTTGGGTCTATGGTCATTTTAAAGCAGATTTTTACTATTTTTGAGACATGAGAATCTTGTCAAATAAAATAATATTATAATAATATAAAATTATTTTATTACACGCTTAAATCCTAAAAATTAAAAGATTAATATATATATCAATCGGAATTAGGTTTAGTAAGATCCCCAAATCAGAATAATTAAAATAAGATTTTTTCGGCCAGAAAATTATTATTTTCTTGACTCGGAACAAATCACATACAACAGTTAAATACACTCACGAAACAGTCAAATTCAATTTACTACTCACAGAAATTACAAAATAGTACATTTAGGACTATATTGTAATTAACCCAAAAGTTGGGGTGTTACAAAGAGAATATTGGCAAAAGAATTACCTTATATAATAAATAAATGAAAATCTGAATAATTGGATTCAAGTGAACCTTGCACCCTAATCTCTCTCTTATTGAATATTTATTCTTTATTTGATTGTTCATTATTTTTCTTTATTTGTTTTTTTTTATTTTGTCTTGAATTTCTTCATACACTTTTGATTGTCTGGATAACAAAGAGTTTAGCGAATCTAGTAATTACCATTTATTCCACATGGGATCGATAATTGGGACTCAAGTCCTATATTACTTAGTGATAGAGTACACTTGCTCTTAGTGTATTTCACGCGCATCAAGTTTTTGGCATCGTTGCCGGTGAATAAGTTTGGTAATATTAGAAGCGAAATGCTCTAGTTAATTTAGACGCCCTTTTATTCTTATTTCTTATTTTATTTTATTTTATTTTATTTTATTTTTATTTTTAATTAATATTTCACTTCCTTTTTTTTTTTGTTTTCTTACCCGCTCTTAGTTTCTTTATTTGGCATTTGATCAAGAAATTGAGAAAATAGCTCGCACGTTAAGGAAGCAATCTTTTATTGTACCTATGACAGAAGATATAAACAAGATGGAGAGACAACCTGTTGTTGAGGTAAACCATGAAGAAAGAGTTACCCTAGTAGAGCGAACTATGCTCGAGTACTCTATGCCCACTATTGAAAGGTATGGAACTTCAGATAATTTTTCTTTAGGAGGATGCAAAGAGGCTTGTTCCATCATAGTGATGCGTGAAATCCGCAAGTATATGGTTTCGTCATCAAGTAATAAAAGGATCGAATCCACAGGGACTGTGTCTATGAATACCAATTAATTAATTAATTCAATTAAATTAAACAAAGGGAATAAAATTGTTGATTGATAAGAACGTAGTAACCAAGCAATTAAGTAAATAATTATTAAAGTGCAAAATTAAGAACAAAAACAGCAATTTATCAAGAAAGATATTCAGATTCAAGAAAGCTTCCAAGATTGGGGTACCACAATGATACAAGATAAATCCTAATTGACAATCCTTTTATTAAATCTGAAATTCAATTGAAGATGAATTACCCTAAATTAGTTAATGTTCTTTCTCAAGATACAAGATCCGTGCCCAATTAAACCAATTCCTACTCTCGTGGTAATTGAATTTAAATTGAACCCATTACGCTTTGTGGTAATTCATTGAATCCTCGAAAGGCTAAAACTACTCTCGTGATTTAGATCTTAAGTTCAATTCTTATGGTTCCAACACTTAGGTTCACCTCTCAGTACGTCCCTAAATGCCTATGAGATGCAAATAAGTGGCCAGCAAATTCACATGAATAAAAGCAATAAGGATTGAATCAAAGAACAATCAAGATCAATAAAAGGGGAAACAACGTCAATTAATCATTATCAATGTATCAAAGGGCATTGCCCAATCCTAGAAACAAAAGAAACTACTTAGACATAGAGAAGAAGAAATCAGAAAACATGTTCTTAAACATCCAAACCCGTAATCCAAGAGAGAAAATGGAAGAAAGATGAAGATCAAGAGCCAAAGCCTCTAATGTGCCTCCTCCCAAAACCAAATTAGAACTCCTCTATTGTATTCAGAATATCTATTTATAACCTAGCATTTTAATTGGCTAAAAAGCCTCCAAAAGAAATAAAAATAAAATCTTAAAAACTGTTGCGCACTGCGATCCACGGCCGTGGATCATTCCACGGCCAGGCCGTGGATCTCTCTGCCACAAGCCAATTTTGAGTGCTGTCAGAATTCCACGGCCATGGATCATTCCACAGCCAGGCCGTGGATCATTCCATGGCTAGGCCGTGGAACTCCCTGGAATCTCTCTTTTCCTCCTTCAAGTTGCTGCTCGATCCATAGCTGTGGTTTAATCCACGTGCAGGCCGTGGATCCCTCTGGAATGGCCTTTTTGCACCTTTATTGCTATCCATTAAGCTCCAACTTTAAACATGCGAGCATTCCATTCATTCCAAAGCCAATTTAGCACCAATCCTGCACAATAACACCACAAACACCGCAATTATCTGAACTAAGAGAAAAACAAACTAAAAAGGAAAACTAAAATGCCTAAAATGCTTAAGAATGCATGCAAAACAAGAACAAAATATGATGTTGTTTCACACACATCACATAGCAGCCACATCAATTACCTTATCAACCAGTCCATATAGTGCTTCAATAGTAGCTATCATAGCATCAACATCAAAAGAGCGTCTATGAACAGATAGAGGGATAACATGTGTAGTTTCCAAAATCTCAGTATCACTAGACTTAATAGGTTGAGTTTGATCATACTTGGGTCATCCAGCAAAAGGTGAAGATGAAGGAGTGTGAAATAAAGGTTCAGAGGGCTACATATAAATCATACGTTATAGGTTCAAATCAGAGAGCTTGAGAAAACTAGAAAAACTTGCTTGTTTTGCAACTGCAATTTCCTTGATCTTTCTGACTTCCACAGCTTCATTAATTTTCCTCACTTCCTCCTTGATGAATATTTCCTCTTCATCCTCTTTCTGTTCTTCTTTAGTAACAACCATCTTTCATTTTTCATTTGCTTTATCAACCTCAATAGGCTTCTCATACTCAGCTTTCTCAGGCTTATCTTCCTGAGCTTTTCAGATGCTTCTTCTTGAGCTTTCTCAAACTCAACTTTCTTAGTTCTTTTTTTAGTAAATCTTTTTCAGCCATAGGCTTTTCTTCAATGCCTTCTTGTGGAACATGTTTAAAGATGCGAATAGATTGGATACCTTAAACAAAGATATCTAGGAAATCTTGTTGGCTTTTCCAAACTTTTTCCATGGAGATAGGTGTAGGAATAATTTTCTCAACTGGTTTCTCAAGTTCAGAAATCTCAGAATAAGTCTTCTTAGGTAACTCATCGTTTGGAAAACTGGTGGTTCTTCAGGAACTATGTCCAACTTTCTCTTTGTTCATCTTTCTTGATTCTCAGGGGTTTGGAGCTCAACTACTTTTCTTTTCTTTTTCTTCTCAGACTTTGGAGCTTCTTCAACAACGTTCTTCTCTTCTCTCCTTTTTGTTCATTTTCTTTTTTCTTATATTTTTCTTTTCCTCTTTCTTTACTTCTATTTTTGTTTCTCCTTCCTCTTTCTTTCATTTTTTTTTCTTTCTCATAGCCTTTACTATTGAGGGAAACTCAAGGTCTAGCTCCATCTATTTTAGGTTCTTATATGAGAAAATGGAACTAGGAGTATCACAGTTCTAATTTTCTAGTTCCACTTCATTGTATTTGAACACCTTTGAAAGTAGCATGCCATGGGGAAGACATGTTGTCTTCTTCTTCTTCTTCTTCTTGTCCATCACAACAACCATGTACTCAAATAGAATAAAGGGAAGGCTGATTTTTCTTTTAGTTAACAAATGGAACAGTACAATAATATTCACATTTGTTACCTTGTTACTACTTCTAATGCAAAGCATGACAAAGTGAAGCAGTAGGGTGCAAAAGAATCGAGCTTTACTCTTCAGCTTTCTGGTAGATAGAGCACTTATGGTAGATACTTCAACATTTTCAATAACCACTTCCTCTATAGTGAGATTATTACCAGAAATCCATTCCAAATCGTCATAAGACTCAAATCCGTGACTTTTAATGCTAGCAACCTTTAGAATCTCTATAGTGATGAGAACGTCTTCACCAAAAAGATTACTTGCTATTCTCATGCGGTTGTCAAAGACACGTGCAACAACATAAACTCTTCTGACAATCTGAGGATATATATTCTCGTTGTTGTTAAAGAACTTATCCCATTTTTGAAAATGGATAAGGTCTCGAACATCCATCCTATGTAGTGCCATCTCATCTAAAGAGATCCTACTTCTGGCCACTATATACTTGTTCATATACTTAAAGAGATTCATTTCTTTTTCTTCTTTGTTCGTGAATAGAGGTATTTCTTCTTCGTCAAAATTGAGCGATATAGCTTTCTCTCGCTTTGAAGGTTTCGATTTGGGTGTTGGAGCTTTTGTTTCTCTATGCTTTTTGATAAGAGTCATTTCTTTCTTGGTTTTGCTTTCAATAGATGCTTTCCTTGAGGAGCTTCAGGTTACATTTTTGTCCATGGTGAGTTACAGAAGTTTCATTTGAAGAGAAAAGATTTGTGAGGGTTGAGAGAGGAGATAATAGTTCAAGGTAGTTGGGAAGAGAAGTTATGAAGTAGTAAAGAGTTGGAAAATCATAATTTTATAGAAAATCACAATTAAGTCTTATGACGATTTGGGATAGATTGCTGCTAATAATCTCACTATAGAGGAAGTAGTAAAAGAATCGAGCTTTACTCTTCAGCTTTCTGGTAGACAGAGCACTTATGGTAGATACTTCAACATTTTCAATAACCACTTCCTCTATAGTGAGATTGTTAGCAAAAATCCATCCCAAATCGTCATAAGACTCAATTCCGTGACTTTTATTGCTAGCAACCTTTAGAATCTCTATGGTGATGAGAACGTCTTCACCAAAAAGATTACTTGCTATTCTCATGCGGTTGTCAAAGACAAGTGCAACAACATAAACTCTTCTGACAATCTAAGGATATATATTCTCGTTGTTGTTAAAGAACTTATCCTTTTTTTGGAAATGGATAAGGACTCGAACATCCATCCCATGTAGTGCCATCTCATCCAAAGAGATCCTACTTCTGGCCACTACACACTTGTTCACATACTTAAAGAGATTCCTTTCCTTTTCTTCTTTGTTCGTGAATAGAGGTCTTTCTTCTTCGTCAAAATTGAGCGATATAGCTTTCTCTCGCTTTGAAGGTTTCGAATTGGGTGTTGGAGTTTTGTTTCTTTATGCTTTTTGATAGGAGTCATTTCTTTCTTGGTTTTGCTTTCAAGAGATGCTTTCCTTGAGGAGCTTCAGGTTACATTTTTGTCCATGGTGAGTTACAGAAGTTTCATTTAAAGAGAAGAGATTTGTGAGAGTTGAGAGAGGAGATAATAGTTCAAGGCAGTTGGGAAGAGAAGTTATGAAGTAGTAAAGAGTTAGAAAATCACAATTTTTTAGAAAATCACAATTGAGTCTTATGGTGATTTGGGATGGATTTCTGCTGATAATCTCACTATAGAGGAAGTAGTAAAAGAATCAAGCTTTACTCTTCAGCTTTCTGGTAGATAGAGCACTTATGGTAGATACTTCAACATTTTCAATAACCACTTCCTCTATAGTGAGATTATTAGCAGAAATCCATCCCAAATCGTCATAAGACTCAATTCCATGACTTTTAATGCTAGCAACCTCTAGAATCTCTATAGTGATGAGAACTTCTTCACCAAAAAGATTACTTGCTATTCTCATGCGTTTGTCAAAGACACATGCAACAACATAAACTCTTCTGACAATCTGAGGATATATATTCTCGTTGTTGTTAAAGAACTTATCCCATTTTTGGAAATGGATAAGGTCTCGAACATCCATCCCATGTAGTGCCATCTCATCCAAAGAGATCCTACTTCTGGCCACTATATACTTGTTCACATACTTAAAGAGATTCATTTCCTTTTCTTCTTTGTTTGTGAATAGAGGTCTTTCTTCTTCGTCAAAATTGAGCGATATAGCTTTCTCTCGCTTTGAAGGTTTCGATTTAGGTGTTGGAGCTTTTGTTTCTCTATGCTTTTTGATAAGAGTCATTTCTTTCTTGGTTTTGCTTTCAAGAGATGCTTTCCTTGAGGAGCTTCAGGTTACATTTTTGTCCATGGTGAGTTACAGAAGTTTCATTTGAAGAGAAGAGATTTGTGAGAGTTGAGAGAGGAGATAATAGTTCAAGGCAGTTGGGAAGAGAAGTTATGAAGTAGTAAAGAGTTGGAAAATCACAATTTTCTAGAAAAGAGAGAGAGGCAGTTATGGTAAACTAGTTGTTACCAAGAAGGAGTAAAGTGACTATTTCACATTTATTGGGTCTAATAGTTACTTTTTTATTTTTACAGTGAGAGAGAAATAAAAATATATAGATGAAATTGAATTTAATGTAAAAAGGAAGCTATTTGATATAAACAAAGAAAGATTTAGGAGGTTATGAAAAATAGGTCTCTCATGACTAATAGAAAGCTTTTTGATGCTTAGAAATAACATACAATGTCTTAGAAACCTTAACTAAGCATAAGCTATTCAAACTTCAATTTCAAAGCCTTGATCCAAATATATTTATGTTGTCTTTAATGAAACAAAATGATCCTCATGAAGAAGTGATGCACACTTTTCTCAACCAAGTCCAAAAACTTGATGCGGGATTAATTGTTGCATTATGAACCCAAGTGTAGGTTGTCTCAAGTAATAAATTTCTCGGGAGTCCGAGGTCGATCCATAGGGAATTGTTGAAGATGAATTAAGGTGAAGTAAATATTTTGTTACTACAATAAAAATTATTTACTTGGGTTAAAAGATTCACTTTTGGTAAATAAAATAAAGGTAAGATTAATTCCTTTTATAACTCAATTAGAATTCTCGCAACATGGAGGTTCTAATCGAAAAATACAACGTTAAAAGTCCATTTAAAATAATATATATAATTATATTATGTTTCCAAAAAAAATATTACCACCACTTATAAATGGGTTAAAGCATTCATTGTGCCAATATTTTGTTTACAACAAATCAAGAACTTCTCTTTACAAAGATGGTTTCTAAATTATAAGAAACAAAATATAACATGTATAATGGTTACTAGAAAATATAAATCATTTAAGCACAAGAGAAGAATAAATCTAACATTACTTTATTACCAAGAGCTTCACCTTTTCACCTAAGTAAAACGAAACTTAGTTACTCATAGATAAGAAGAAAGAAAGAGAGAAGAAGAACATGACTTTAATTTAGAACAAAGAAAAATTACGACAAGAAAACCTAGTAACAAAATGGCATCATTTTGGTAACTAACACTTAACACCCTCAATGAGCTACCAAGGCCCCCTTTTATAGAGGATTAGAGATATAAAATGACAAGGGGGCTGAGTCATTAGTGAGTAGATGAGTGAAAAATGAGTAGAAAATGCCAAATGACTTTTGGTGAGTGGAAAATTATGGAGATTCCTTGTCTTCGAAATCATTTAGCTCTGAAGTCATTGAATTCATCAGAATGAGAAAATGTGATCTTCATCAAAGTTTTAGGGCTTGATCTTGGCTTCAAAATGGACACTAGAATCACCTCATTTGACCACTTATAGCCCAAGATATGGGCCAATTACTTCAGAGTGTTTAAGCCCAATTCCAACACCTCTGTTCTAACTTTCAAGCCCAATATCACCTACTAGATCTCCGATTCTTGAAAAGTGTTCAACATGAAAGTTGTAGATATAGGTTTCAATTATTTAGCTTCCAAGTGTTAGCATATTTGACAACTTCTAGCCCGAAATATGGAATGAACAGTGCACATAGGTCAAGCTATCAGGAACAACACTCTAGTTCTTGCTTCAACCCCAATTTGAGTTATCTACTCGTGTGATTGGGCCTTTCAGGTATTCTTAAAAGTTGTAGAACTCTCTCTTATCTTTCAAATGCCTTTAGAATCACCTCTAAAGACCACTTACAGCCTAAGATATAGCCAAAATACAGAAATAGTGTAAGACATGAATCATGCTAAAAAATTCAATTAAATCCAATTTGAGTCCAAACTTACAAAACATAATAAAAATCAATCAATTAAGTACATAGAGAGTGTAAATGACTAAGAATGAAAGCTTATTAATGTATCAAATATGTGATTATCAAATTCTCCCACACTTAGCTTTTTGCATTCCTGAGCAAAACACATAAGACCACTCACAAAAAAAAAGGAAACAAACTCAAAAGCTAAACACTCTAAAAGACTCAATTTCTAATAATATTTAAAAATAAAGAGCAACCAATCATTCAAGTAATCAAAACATTCATGAGGTAACATATCTTCACATCTCAAATCAACAAGCAAGGATATTTCAATTGAAAAGCATGAGTCAAGAATGATAGATTTTCACAATATTCACTTTCAATCCCTTAAGTGTTTAAAAGGTAAGTATTTCACTCAATTCAACCCATGAAAATTGCACTACCATAAGCTTACTTATCTTCTACTTCTCCACTACTCAGAACACATGCACACATAAATCATGAGGACTTTATTCAAGGTTGTAATGGGGTCAAGGTAAAGGAGGAGGTAATATGGATATGACAAGTTAAATACCAGAGAATAAAAGAGCATGAGAGCTGAGTTCAATTAACAAGCATGAAAGTTCATCCCAACTCCACCTAATATAAATTCCCTTTACATATTCTTTTCCTTTCCTTTATTGCCTTGTTGACCTTCTTCTTTTCACATTTTTTATTTTTTATTGATTTTTTATTTATTTTTTATTTTTTTATTTTTTACAAAAAGAACATCATATATACATTTTTTAACCATTCTGCACACACACCCCTACACTTGCTCAAGAACTCATCGAATGACAAAACTAATGTTCTCTTATTCCCTAAAGTCAAGTAAGAACATGGTTTTTCATTTAAGGTACATAATGAGTTCGAAACAAAGAATGGTCAAATAAGCTCAAAGGGGTTAAGCAAGGGGAAATAAGTCATTTCTAATGCTTTACATTGGTAGGAATCAGAGAATTTCTAAGAAGTCATAAGAGTGCTTGATATCATATTGAGACAATATGCTACTAAGCAAGGTTGACTATTTGATTAAAGTAGCTATTTCAAGAAAAATGCCTCAATCATATTAATGTATGCATATGAAAATGTAGTCTCAAAAAGAATTAAAGCAAGTTCTAGAGTAACAATTCCATAAGTGAAATTCACACAAGAAAGAAGAGAATGGTACAAATGTTCAATCCATTCATCAATAGGCTCAAAATCTCACAAAGCGTAA
The DNA here is from genome assembly GCA_029884595.1 of Ormosia semicastrata. NCBI lineage: Eukaryota > Viridiplantae > Streptophyta > Magnoliopsida > Fabales > Fabaceae > Ormosia > Ormosia semicastrata. The sequence continues at coordinate 44,693,212 of JAQQTO010000053.1, read as the reverse complement.
TTCTATCATTCTTAGTCCACCAATTCAACATCCATAATCAAGCATGTGAATTTTAAGAAAGAAGACAATTTACTCAATCATGCAAATTTTCCTGAATTTGAATTGCTACTTCCACACAAACTAGTTGTCTACCCAATTACTCCTTACTTTGCCATCAATTTTGATGCGTCTCAAGAGTAAATAATTTACTCCTTACTCTTCCATCCCTAATTACTTTTGTTGTTAATAAATTGATGACAAACACAACAAACATATTAACAAACACACTTCCAAACAAATTTTTTTTGGGTTTTTTTTTGTTTTTTTTTCACAACCATCCTTCTCCCTAACCAGATCACAACATTGTCCTCAATGTCAAACATAGATAGGTAAAGGATAGAATATATTACCTATTGCTGCAATTACTGAAAAGAAAAATCTCACACAAATTTAAACAGAAACAAAGTACGATAAATAAAACCAAAGCTTGTAATTATTTAAATAGTTGGAGTGTCTTAGCTGACTTTCTTTTCATTTTGCTTCCCTCATCGCTTCCTTTGAACTAATCTATCTGAGCTGTTACTGGATCAGGTTCATAAACAAAAGTTTCTAATTTATCAATCAACTCATCAATAGTGGAAGCAGAGATAAGGAGTCATCTTGCTGAAGGTGTGACAAATTTCTGTTCCACAGCATGGTCAACAAAAGATAACAAATTATCAAAGAAATTATTAACATTCAACAAACCTATGGGTTTATGGTGGATGTTCAGTTGGGCCCAAGAAACAATTTGAAAGACTTCTTCCAAAGTACCAAAACCACCAGGTAAGGCAATGAATGCATCAGAGTTTTCAAGCATTGCCTTCATTCATCATTGCATAGATGATACTTGAATTTCCAGTCCAATTGTCTTTCCAACGATGTTGCTTTGAGTTAAAGGTTCAGGAATGACACCTAAAACTTGACCACCTCTTACAAATACAGAAAGTGATACAGCTCCCATTAACCCAAGGCAACCTCCCCTATATACAACATGAATGTTCCTCACAGCAAGTGTTCTACCAACAGTGCTTGCTGCGTTTACAAACTCTAAACCCTTCCCATAACTTGTCCCACAAAATACACAGATACTTAGAAATCTATGAACTGAAGAAGAAACTCCCTCCATTTCTACACTCACTCTCTTTGAATGATTATAAGTTGCAGAAAAGTAAAGAAAATGGAGTGTTTAAATAAGGAAGAGAATAGAAAAAGTAATAATAGCTCCTATATGGGTAGGTTGGCTGTTGTCAAAAAAGTTTGAATTAAAGAAATTTTTTTTTAATTTTTTTTAATTTTTTAATTTAATTTTATTTTTTTTAGACTTCAAGAAAACTATCAGGGTAAAGAAGTCTAGAAACCCCTGAAGGACCTCGCCCAAAGGATCGTCTGTCTAAAACTCAAATATAATAAAATCATACAAAGATAAAATAATAATAACAAATGATTACATACCTTTATGTACAGGTTTCATGGCAAATCTTTGTACTGCGCATCATGAGTGCAGTAATACCAAGACGGCTCAGCTAATCTGGGCATTCTTCTCCCTCTCGCTTGTGGGATATCCCAGCCTATACATCATCCCTCTAGTTAAAGAGAGAAAATCTAAATACGACGACCGGTGACCACAGCCAGTGAGAGGTCGCTGGAGAGCCCATGGCATTAAATCATAGGATCTAGCTCAGACGCATTGTCACGCGAAAATGCAAATACGGGACGCTTCTATCTATCCATCAGCAAGCAGAGCCTACGGTTAAAACCTGGGAATGCTTGCATGGCTCTCTACAGAGTATGGCACACGAACCTTATTTACCGACTAGCGTGCGAAGGTTCACCCTAGTCAATGACGGGTCTGCCACTTGTAGGGACTCCTAATCTAATTAAAGACCAAGTACAACCAAAGTTTTGCCCTCTTTTTATTTTATTTTATTTATTTCTTATTTATATTTTTTTTTTCTTTTTTTCTTTTTTATTCTTTTTCTTTCTTTTTTTTTCTTTCTTTTTTTTTTTGAAGATGTACAAGATAATATATACATGTTGTTGTGATTGTGGCTCACATCTTCCTCTAGTTTCACATCCAGAAATGACTTAAACGCCTTCTATGAGTCGAGGATAAGCTTCCCATCCAATTTTCTTATAAATTAGCAAACAGGGTCTTTTTGAGTCAGATTCCCAAGACTATAACGCTCTTGCTCGTCCTTGAAGAGATTCAACAAATTAAGAAGTTCACACTGCACAACTCCACAAGAATGTGTCTTAAGAGTCAATAAGATATTATCTAATGACTTTTTACTTAATCCATTCTTAATGAAAAATATTTTATCTTCTCTGCTTTCAGAAACCATTCCTAAAGAACAACATCGCATGTTGCAATTCCATCATGCACACTTGTAACAAACTTTCATTCTTTTTGCTCTTCTCCTTTTTGAAAATGAATTTTTACCGAGATCCGGCATGTATGGGACAAATGAATCTGAAGATTCACCAGCTAAACGAACCTTTGCTTCAATTATCCAGCGTATATCTTCTGGGATGCCCTTGTACATTAATAGTCTCAGTCTTTCACACCTAGCTTCGTAGACTTTTGTTAAAGCATTTAGAGGGAGAGAAGGAAAATGCTTTCTTAAATTTGAGAGATTGACATCCATTTTAAAAGGAAAAGAAATCAGTTATTATGGAAAACTGAAAAACAAACCGACTTGAGAGTCACGAAGTACCGTTATCCGCCATTTAACCGGGAACACAAAGAACTGCAAAAAGAAAGAAACAATATTAAAATAAATTCTACTCATAACAATGATTAGAAAGAGAAATGGATTCTACCTCAACAACTTGATGTTCCAGAAATGGTTTGAGTCTTTGTCCATTGACCTTAAATACAATATCATTCCTAGGATTCTCAATGTCTATGGCCCCATAAGAATGCACATATTTGACAATATAAGGACCAATCTACCTAGATCTCAAATTTCTAGGGAATAGGTGAAGACGAAAATTATAAAGCAGAACTTTTTGACTAATTTCAAAAGTTTTTCTCAAAATTGATTTGTCATGAAAAGCTTTTGTTCTAACTTTATAAATCTTTGAGTTTTCATATGCATCATTTCTTAATTCCTCAAGTTCATTCAATTGTAATTTGCGTAACTTGGAAGCATTATCAAGACTTAAGTTGAAAGCTTTAATGGCCCAAAATGCTTTATGCTCCAATTCTACAGGCAAATGACAAGGTTTTCCATAAATTAACCGATAGGGAGACATGCCTAAAGATGTTTTAAAAGCAGTACGGTAAGCCCAAAGTGCATCGTTTAGTCTTACAGACTAATCTTTACGATTTGGGTTAACTATTTTTTCCAAAATTTGTTTAATCTCCCTATTTGCTAATTCAACTTGTCCACTTGTCTGAGGATGATAAGGGGTTACAATTTTGTGGGTCATGCAATATTTCTTCATTAAGGATTCAAATGGTTTATTGCAAAAATGTGTTCCCCCATCACTGATGATAGCTCGAGGAATTCCAAATCGACTCAAAACATTTTCTTTTAAAAATTTTAGAACAGTTTTATGATCATTGTACCGACATGGAATTGCCTCAATCCATTTTGAGACATAATCAACTGCAACTAAAATGTATACAAATCCAAAAGATGAAGAAAATGGACCCATGAAATCAATTCCCCAACAATCAAAAATTTCAATGACAAGGATAAGGTTCAAAGGCATCATATTTCTTTTAGAAATGGACCCCAATTTTTGACAACTTTCACAACTTTTGCAAAAAGTATAACTATCCTTGAATAAAGTGGGCCAATAAAATCCACATTGTAAGATTTTCGCAGCTATTTTCTTTGACGAAAAATGACCTCCACATGCTTCTAAATGACAAAATTTAATAACACTACTTACCTCATTGTCGGGTATACATCTTCGAAAGATTTGATCAGGACAATATTTGAACAAATATGGGTCATCCCAAAAGAAAATTTTCACCTCAATCAAAAATTTTTTTCTGTCTTGGTGTGTCCACTGAGGCGACATTATACCTGTTACAAGAAAATTGACAATGTTAACAAACCAAGGCATGGAATTGATAGAAAATAAAAATTCATCAAGAAAAGAATCATTAATAGGTGTGCTATCAAAAGATGAGCCTGTTGTCAGCCTTGACAAATGATCTACAACAACATTTTTGGCTCCTTTCTTGTCTTTTATTGTGATGTTAAATTCTTGAAGCAACAAGATCTACCGTATCAACCTAGGTTTGTCATCCTGTTTAGACATTAAATATCTAACAGCAGCATGATCAGTGAAAACAACAGTGGATGAACTAATTAAATAAGCTCAAAATTTGTCCAATGCAAAAATTACAGCAAGTAGTTCTTTTTCAGTAGTGGTGTAATTCATTTGTGTACTATTCAAAGTTTGACTTGCATAATAAATTACATGAGGCTTACCTTTCTTTCTTTGGCCTAAAACAACGCCAACAACAAAATCACTAGCATCACACATCAACTCAAAAGGCAAAGACCAGTCAGGAGATTGCATGATAGGAGCAGAAGTCAAAAGACCGATTAATTTTTCAAAAGATTTCTGACAATCTTGAGTCCAATCAAATGGTGTATCTTTTGTTAGAAGATTACATAAAGGTCTAGATATGACACTAAAGTCCTTTACGAATCTTCTGTAAAATTCTGCATGTCCTAAAAAAGAACGAACTTCTCTGACTGTTTTTGGGAAAGGCAAATGAGCAATTAATTCAACTTTGGCCTTATCAACTTCAATTCCTTTAGAAGATACCACATGACCTAACACTATTCTTGAAGTAACCATGTAAGGACGTTTTTCCCAATTTAACACAAATCCTTTTTCTTCACATCTTTTAAAAACTTTTTCCAAATTATCAAGACAGTTTTCAGAAGAATTTCCAAAAACTGTCAGATCATCCATGAAAACCTCTAAATAATGCTCAATCATGTCACTAAAAATACTTAGCATGCATCTTTGAAAAGTTACCGGAGTATTACAAAGACCAAAAGACATTCTTCTATATGCAAAAGTGCCAAAGGGGCAAGTAAAAGTGGTATTTTCTTGGTCCTCTAATGCAATTGGTATTTGATTATACTCTGAATAACCATCAAGAAAACAATAGTAGGGATGTCCTGCTACTATTTCTAGAATTTGATCAAGAAATGGCAATGGAAAATGATCTTTCCTAGTGGCTGCATTCAATTTTCTGAAATCAATACACATACGCCAACTAGATGAGACTTGGGTAGGTATTAATTCTCCTTTTTCATTTTCAACCACTGTTATTCCAGATTTCTTAGGCACAACTTGTGTAGAGCTTACCCACTGGCTATCAGAGATAGGATAGATAATTCTAACATCAAGTAATTTAAGAAATTCAGCTCTAACCACCTTTTTCATGTGTGGATTTAATCTTCTTTGAGGTTGTTGAGATGTTTTAGCATTATCCTCTAAATGTATTCTATGTGTACAAATTAATGGATTAATGCCTTTTATATCCTTTAATATCCATCCAATTGCACTTTTATGCCTTTTAAGTACTTCTATCAACCTACCTTCTTGTTCTTTGGTCAGGGATGAGGAAATTACCACTGGAGAGCTTTGTTCTTCTCCCAAAAATGTGTACTTCAACCCATTAGGTAATGGCTTTAGTTCCAGTGTGGGTACTTCTTCATGGGTATCATCATTCATGGGTTTTATCTCTTCGAATTTTTGCTTCAATCCCTTGTATTCCATTACCGGTGAATAATCAAGTAAAGAACATACTTCAGAAATATCATCATCTAATTATGTACCTGAATTAAAAGAATTAATTAAACAAATTTCTAATGGGTCAGAAGAACTCCTAATTTGAAGATGATCATCTATAATGGCCTCAATCCCTTCAATCTCTTCCTTATCATCATAAACTTCATGTGGTTGCTTGCACATATTGAAAACATTAAGCTCCAGTGTCATATTTTCAAATGTTAGCTTCACCACTCCATTTTTGCAATTTATCAAAGCGTTAGATATTGCTAAAAATGGGTGACCCAAAATAACAAGAACTGACTTAGAACTATCAACCATAGGTTCAGTTTCCAAGACAATAAAATTCACAGGATATATGAATTTATCAACTTGTACCAACACATCTTCTACTATTCCTTTTAGAATTTTAATTGATCTATCAGTAAATAGAAGAGTTACAGAAGTTAGTTTTAACTCACCAAGATTGAGTTGCTAATAAACTGAATATGGAAGCAAATTAAAACTAGCACCAAGATCAAGTAAAGCTCGTTCAATTTTATGTTCTCCAATAATGCATGAAACTGTAAGACAACCAAGGTTTTTATGTTTCAACTCATTATTATTTTGAATAATGGAGCTTACCTGTTAAGTCAAAAAGGCATTCTTTTTCATATTATGTTTCCTTTTAACAGCACACAAGTCTTTCAAGAATTTGGCATAACAAGGAATCTGTTTGATAGCATCTAACAGAGGAATATTGACCTTCACTTGTTTAAAAATTTTAAAAATGTTACTGTTATGATTCACTTTACTTGACTTGTTTAATGCTTGAGGAAATGGGGGTGAAAGAGAGGGTTTGGTCTCCTTTTGACTAGGTGGCTTATCAACCCCTTCCTCATCTTTAGGAATTGACTCATTATCTTTATCAAAAAGTTCAGGAATTTGTTTTTCAATAACCTTCCTAAGAGTTATCACTGAGTTGACTTGATCTTTTTTTTTGACTTTTTGAACTACCCTCATTTAGGCTAAACTAACCCTTGGGATTTGGTTAAGGTTGAGAGAAAAATTTTCCTTTCTCGTGAATGGCAAGTGTAGAAGAAAGTTTAGCAAAAGTGTCTTTTATGTCAATCATGGCTTGAGTGTTTTGGTTATTGATGGCCTCTTGTTTTTCCATGAATGCATGCAATGTTCCTTCAAGGTTTTTCCCATATGGTGAGACATATGGTGCATATCCTTGAGGATTTTGAGAATCTTGTTGTGCTTGAGGAGGTGGTGGTTGCATGAATTGTGCCTGGTTACTATTCCTCTAACTGAAGTTTGGGTGATTTCTCCATCTCGGATTATATGTATCTGAAAAAGAAGAAGTAAATGACTTTTTAAAATTGTTCATTGCATTTACTTGCTCATGCATAACTTCTTTAAAAATAAAAATTTTTAGACATTCATTTGTTGAGTGTCCTAATTCATCACAAATGCCATAAATTTCTTCATTTTGCACAGATTTGATTTCTTTTACTTTCTCGGATTCCATGGCTTCAACCTTTCTAGCCAAACTAGCAAACCTAGCATTTAGATCTTTTTCTTGACTAAGATGATATTTTCCTTTACTAGCATTTGTAAGGTTATATTTAATTGAATTTTTAAAAGGATTAGTACTATGTCAAGATTGAGAATTTTCAACCAAATGGTTTAAATAGTCTAAAGCTTCTTCGGGTTCTTTATCAAGAAATTCACCATTGCACATTGTTTCCACAAATTGCTTGGTTTCAGGTGTTAACCCTTCATAAAAGAAGCTTATAGTGCACTATTTTTCAAAACCATGATGTGGGTAAGAATTCAACAAATCTTTAAAATGTTCCCAACTTTGAAAATATGCTTCATTGGAATTTTGGAAAAAAATTTGAATTTGTCTTTTCAAAGCATTGGTTTTATGTGTTAGAAAAAATTTCTTCAAAAACTCACCTTGCATTTCTTGCCATGTGTCAATTGATCTTGGTTTCAAAGTGTTAAGCCAAGTTTTTGCTTTATCTTTCAAAGAAAAAGGAAACAATTTAAGCTTAACAACCTCTTCAGTGCAAGTTTGATCATGAAAATTAGTACATACTTCCTCAAATTCTTTTAAATGTAAATATGGGCTTTCAGATTCTAAACCATGAAAATTAGGAAGTAAAGAAATCATACCTGACTTGAATCTAAAATTGTTGGCATTGAGTGGAAAGATAAAACATGATGGACTAGAATTTCGATATGGTTGCAAATACTCATGCATGACTCGCAATAGTTGATTTTCATGTTTATCATGCACACTTTCGTTTTCAGTCATTGTGCTTAATGTGTGTGATTGTGATTCAAACAAATCAATATGTAAAGTACTTGGATTAACTCTAACCAAACGACCAGACTTTAAATCATGATACCAATTAAGCATAAACAAGTAACTTAAAATATAAAATAAAATGTATAAGCTAGCAGTATAAACCGACCAAATATATATTAACAAGGGTGTGGTATAAACCAACCACCAAATATATATCAACACTTAGTAAATAAATATTAACAAAGGTGTGGTATAAACTAACCACCAAATAAGTTAATAAGCATAAAAATTAAAAAGTTAGTGTGCTTGAGATAAATTAAAATATTAGAAGCAAATAAAGTAAAAAGTTAGATAGATGATAAAGTAAAATGTTAAATAGTTAATAAAAGAGTTAGTAAGTTAGTAAACAAAAAAAATGACAGAAAATAAATAACAAAAAAAATGACGAAAAATAAATACAAAAAATAAAGTACTGAAAGTAAATTTAAAATATGAAAAGCGGAGAATCGACAAGTGATTTTTTGCTCCAATGAGAGGGAAGAGAAGAAGAAAGATTATTTCATTAATGATTAAAGATTACAGAGAAATTAGGAAGAGTTTCCCCCACAAGTTAGTATGCACAGAAATTAAAAAGGAAGAGGTTCCCCCACTAGTTAGTATGTTAGTATATATACAAAATTTTTACACCAGAAATTCAGTCTTCAAATCAAGTTCCCTGGCAACGGTGCCAAAAACTTGATGCACACTTTTCTCAACCAAGTCCAAAAACTTGATGCGGGATTAATTGTTGCATTGTGAACCCAAGTGCAGGTTGTCTCAAGTAATAAATTTCTCGGGAGTCTGAAGTCGATCCACAGGGAATTGTTGAAGATTAATTAAGGTGAAGTAAATATTTTGTTACTATAATAAAAATTATTTACTTGGGTTAAAAGATTCACTCTTGGTAAATAAAATAAAAGTAAGATTAATTCCTTTTATAACTCAATTAGAATCCTCGCAACATGGAGGTTCTAATCGAAAAATACAACGTTAAAAGTCCATTTAAAATAATATACGTAATTATATTATGTTTCCAAAAAAAAATTACCACTACTTATAAATGGGTTAAAGCATTCATTATGCTAAAATTTTATCTATAATAAGTCAAGAACTCCTCTTTACAAAGATGGTTTCTAAATTATAAGAAACAAAATATAACACGTATAATGGTTACTAAAAAATATAAATCATTTAAGCACAAGAGAAGAATAAATCTAACCTTATTTTATTACCAAGAGCTTCATCCTTTCACCAAAGTAAAATGAAACTTAGTTACTCATAGATAAGAAGAAAGAAAGAGAGAAGAAGAAGAAAAAGAACATGACTTTAATTTAGAACAAAGAAAAATTACTACAAGAAAACCTAGTAGCAAAATAACATTATTTTGGTAACTAACACCTAACACCCTCAATGATCTGCTAAGGTCCCCCTTTTATAGAGGATTAGAGATATAAAATGACAAGGGGGTTGAGTCATTAGTGAGTGGATGAGTGGAAAATGAGTGAAAAATGCCAAATGACTTTTGGTGAGTGGAAAATTATGGAGATTCCTTGTCTCCAAAATCATTTAGCTCTGAAGTCATTGAATACGTCAGAATGAGCAAATATGAGATCAAAGTTTTAGGCTTGATCTTGGATTCAAAATGGACACCAGAATCACCTCATTTGGCCACCTATAGCCTAAGATATGGGCCAATTACTACAGAGTGTTCAAACCCAGTTTCAGCACCTCTGTTCTGACTTTCAAGCCCAATATCACCTACGAGACCTCTGATTCTTGAAAAGTGTTCAACATGAAAGTTGTAGATACAAGTCTTAATTATTCAGCATCCAAGTTTCATCCTATTTGACAACCTCTAGCCTGAAATATGGAACAAATAGTGCATATAGGTCAAGCTGTCAGGAACAACACTCTAGTTCTTTCTTCAACCCCAATTTGAGTTATCTACTTGTGTGATTGGGCCTTTAAGGTATTCTTTAAAGTTGTAGAACTCTCTCTTATCTTTCAAATACCATTAGAATTACCTCCAAAGACCATGTACATCCCAAGATATGGCCAAAATACAGAAATAGTGTAAGACATGAATCATGCTGAAAAATTCAATTAAGTCCAATTTGAATCCAAACTTACAAAACATAATAAAACTAAATCAATTAAGTACTTGGAGAGTGTAAATAACTAAGAATGAAAGCTTATTAATATATCAAATATGTGATCATCAAGAAGCTTTGTTAAAATGTTAACTTGCTGATGATTAGTGTCAACAAATTTTAATTCAAAAACACCTTTCTAAACATAATCTCTTACAAAATAGTGTTTAATTTCAATATGCTTTGCCCTTGAATGTTGAATAGGGTTCTTAGCTAAGTTAATTGCACTTGTATTTTCATAGAAGACATGTATAGAGTTGTACCTTAGAGAGTAGTCTTTTAATTGATATTTAAACCATAAAAGTTAAGAGTAGCATATTGATGTAGAGATATATTCAACTTTTACTGTGGAGAGAGCTATTGAGTTTTGCTTTTTGCTTGACCACGAGACAAGAGATTTCCTAATGAAGAAACATCCTCCATTGGTGTTTTTCCTTTCAACTTGATCTCTAGTATAGTCAGCATCATAGAAACCTACAAACTCAAAGTTTGGAGTTTTCTCATACCAAACCATAGTTAGTGGTTCCAATCAAATATCTGAAAATTCTTTTAATAACCTTAATATGTGATTCTTTAGGGTTAGCTTGAAATCTTGCATACAAACATACATTAAACATTGTATCAAGCCTACTAGCATTTAGGTATAAAAGAGAGCCAATCATACCTCTATAAACTTTCTAATCTACATGTTTACCATTCTCATCTATGTTTAGAACAACAAATGGATGCATTGGTGTGGTCATGGGCTTGGAACCTTCCATCTTAAACTTTCTACGTAGATCCTTGGTGTATTTGTGTTGATGGATCATAATTGCATCTTTTTCTTCATTACTTGCAGTCCAAGGAAAAATTTGAGTTCTCCCATCATGCTTATTTCAAATTCACCTTGCATCAACTTAGAAAATTCCTTGCAAAGAATCTCATTCGTAGATCCAAAGATAATATCATCAACATAAATTTGGACTATAAGAAAATGTTTTTTTGAATTCTTGGTGAAGAGAGTAATGCCAACTTTGTCTCCTAAGAAAAGAACTTAATCTCTCATACCAAGCTATTGGAGCTTGTTTCAAACCATATAAAGCTTTTGAGAGTTTGAAAACAAGATTTGGATGTTTATCATCTTTAAAACTAGGAGGCTATTTGACATATGCTTCTTCATTAATGAATGCATTTAAGAAAACACTTTTGATATCCATTTAAAAAAGCTTAAACCTTAATGAGAAACATATGCAAGTATAATTCTAATTATTTCAAGTATAGCTAGAGAAGCAAAGGTTTCATCATAGTCAATACCGTTTTGCTGATTACAGCCTTGAGCAATTAACCTTTCTTTGTTTCTTACCATATGTTCACCTTCATCAAGTTTGTTTATGAATATCTAGGTTGTTCCAATAACAATATGATCTTCAAGTTCTGGTACAAGGGTCCAGACTTGATTTCTTGTGAACTGATTAAGCTCTTCTTGCATTGCCATGATCCAAGTTTCATATTCTACTTTTTCTTCAAAGCTCTTAGGTTTAATATTAGAAATTAGATCCATCTTATTGAGTTCTCTGAATGATTATCTTATTCTTACTCTTTGTAATGATTCACTAATGATAAGATCTTTTGGATGATAAGAAGCATGTCTCCGTTCCTTTGGTAGTTGTGGAGTCTTGCTTGTTGATCCATAATTAGGTTTCTCATCCTTATCAGGAGCTTTCTGATGAGTTTTCTGGTGCTTTCTAGTTTGCATTCTTCTTTTGTAAGCTCCAAAGTCCTTCAGAAGCATCTAAACTTACTGAAGTTCTTTAGAACCTTTTGAGTTTTGTTGACTAACAAACTTAAACTTAGAATCTAGTCCTACTAATGTCATTATCTAAGTATAACAAAAAATAGTTAAGAAGACTCCTGGATGCTCAATGCTAACCTCATGTGAACAATTGGAGTTCACTTTTAGAAAGCCTCAAGAGGATCAAAGTCTTCAAAGTTTTTCTGAAGAAGTCCTTACACTAAGAAGCTTTTGAGCAATTTTTTTTTGAAAAGAACTATGTATGTAAAGGACTTATCAAATAAATGACTAGTTATTCCTAAAGCAATAAAAAGCTTATCAAATGCTTTTAATGCATGCTCAATGCCTATAAATTAAACATGTTTCAAGGCATTTAAGGCTGGAAGAATTAGCTGGTGAATAAATTTATTATTGAGAAAAGTCTTGCTGTTACTTTCTAATAGTCTTCTCATCTCTGAAATACCTTTTTCATCTTAAAAAAGTTTCTCTACTCATATTCTTTGTAAATTCTTAGTAGTAGATATCAATGTGCTTTGATTCTAAGAGATTGTATCCACTCTTTGAGCGTTAGTGAGCGCAAACCCAAACCAAACATTTATCCTTTGTAACCTGACCTAGTAGTGGTCTAAGTGTTGAGCTTGGAAAGGCTAGGTGAGAAAATGAATACTCTTAGTGTTGAGCCTGGAGAGGCTAGGTGACAGGTTAGGTGAGAAAAGAATACTTTGAATGTTTAGGATAGAGAGCCTGTGTGCTAAAGAATACTTTGTTGTAATTAGCTTGGAAAGGCTGCGGTTCAAAGAATACTCTAATAATGAAAGTTGTAGTGTTCTGTCGAGGATTGGACGCAAGCAAGTGGTTGGCTAAACTAGTATAAAGTCTAAATGTATTTCTTCTCCACTCTTTCTCTTTATTTTCTAAACTTGATGCATATCTAGTTTTATGATCTTTTGCAAGTTCTTTATGATAAACTAAAAGATTTGTGAAAACTATTTCTTGATTAAGTTCTTATTAGTAAACGTTTTTCAAATAGGTTAAGAAAATAGTTCTAAGTTTTTGAGTAATGTAAATTAATAAAACAAATGTATATTGGAGGAATGTGGTCAAATGCTAGGACAAATGTATTCGGCTCGTATCAACATAACAATGCTTTCTAGTTATGTAAATTAATATATAAATAAAATATAAAATAAAAGTGCATGCATGTACATTATGGGGAAGGAATTTCTGTATGAATATTGAATAGCAACTTCAAAACCTATCTTTTTTCTTATTTATTTGCTTTGGTTTCATGTATTCATATGACTTTAATCAACAAAAAATGTAAGTTACATTTTATACCTATTTATGATAGAGTAAATCTTTAAAACAGAGAAGGCCTAATTTTCATTATAATGCAGATTTCCTTTTTGGTGGGATAACGAGGTCAAAGGACCCAAAGAAAACATAGCAAAAACAAAAACAACCTATGCTGGTAATTCTCTATCTGTTTAGTAGTGGATATTGATATATACTTGAGAAGGCACGTACTGGTGCTTTCCTCTTTGCGAAACAGTGGAGTGTGTTGAAAACAGGGGTGGTTGGTACCTGCAAAGGCACTCCAACGCTCAAGTCAGGCTGTGCACAATTAGGGTTTCAACTAAAGAGTAATAAATACTTGTTGAAGGTTATTGAGCTTGACATTTATAGAGTGTAATTAGGGTGATGTCTTCCCTTAATTGTAGCAGGGAATCCCTATAAAATAGGAACATTGATATTGCAGATATGAGTAGTTAAAGGTGGTTATGGGCGCTATTATTTCGTAAGATCGTGATTGATGGTTACGGATAATTTGGGATTCATTCACTATGCAAATCTAGTGATCGTGTTATTGTTGCCCAATGTCGTGGTCTGACATATATTATGTCGGGGTCTCAATAATGTCTCAAGCGAACTACTGGGTTGTTGATGGATGACTCTGGCTGGAGGAGTATCAGGTTGGCCCATGGGACTGGGTCTCGGATCTCGGTCCAGAATAGTTACCCTTAGCTTGGCGCTTAGATGAGACAACTAAGTGTCAAGGTATCCAAGTTTAATAGGAGCACATGACACGCAAATGGACACAAGGATCCTAGTTAGTGTTAACGTCAGATCTCGCAATGTTTCTTCTAAAGGGTCGAGCTCTAAGATGTATCATTGTATGCCCACAAGGTTAATGAGTAAGGTTGATGATGTATGGAATGTGAATAAATAATAAAAACTTCCTTTTTTTGAATGTCATATTTTCATTTTGTTCCCTTCACCGAGATGAGTCTAACGCTCATCATGTTACCCCTAGCTTGGTGCTTGGCTAATATAGCTAAGTATCAAGGTAAGTCTCAACGTCCTCAGGTCGTGGGATCTATGCTTTACATGAAGTTAGAGTCTGCAATGCCCTTAAGGGATCAAGAGCTCTAACTTAGAGGCGTCACCATGACTACACTTGATACTCATGGATGCACTGTAATCCGACCACGGTCCACGCGTCAGGTGCTTAGAGGTGGACATTCCGGGGTGTAACCGGGGTCTATAATATAAACTTGAATTGATGTCATATTCCATAGAACAAATTCATGCTCAAAGCAATGAGGTTTACGTGACATTTGGCTTTCAGAGCAAGCATCGCTTTATATGGTGTGACAACTGTGATTGTCTACATGGCGCATTATGATTGGGGTTTGTCATTAGGGTTCCGTGTAGTTTTGAGCTCCATAATTTGAAATTCAAAATGTTAGGATAGATTTTCCCCCTGAGCATTGCCTCTATAAATAGGAGCCAAGGATGCATTTCCTATAGATTTCCTGTTTCTCTCAAATCTTCGACGAACTGAGGCAATTTTTGGTGACTGTGCACAATAGAGAAGCAGTGTTTTCAAGCAATTTTCAGTGGTTAATCAACCTCCTTTTCACCAACTCTCTTCATTTCTTCAAGGTATGTGTCCTCTTGCCCTCTATTCTTACTATGCCAACCATAGGGAGAAAACCTTTCTCTTTCTATTCGAGGTTGTTTTCTGTTTTTGGGTATCTCTACTTGTTTTTTGGCGAAGTGGGTAAGGATCCCAGAGGTTCTTTGTTCACTCAGTGGTGTTCTTCTGGAGCACCCCCTTTGCTGCGCCGTGAGCGACAGAGGTGCCCAATTCAGGTTTTTAGAACTTTGAGGGCGTGGAGGCTGGTGTCTGTAAGGGGTGTAGACAACTGATAACTCCATATTTTGTAGTCTCAAATAGAATAAATTATGGGGATTTGTTTGTGTTTATTGGTGAATTTTAGATAGATCCTTATCATTGTCTTCATTTTTTCATATTGAAAGAGGTTTATCACATTTGGAGTGAAAGCAAGTGAAGACACCATATTTTTAGAGCAAAAGAAAATCATTTTGGCTTAGACAGGGCTCTGTGTCAACTCAGAAGCAATTACTAAATTAGACACGACCCTGTCTAACTTGGGGAGCATCTCTGACTTGGAGACACAGTTATGTCTCCCTGATGTTGAATCTACACAATTTCATGGTCACACGACCTATCGAGCTTAGACACAGCCGTGTGAAGTCTCCTGCAGGTAAAAACGTACAGGTTTGCTTCTCACTAAAATAAATAACAGCGAACCCCTAATCCTGAAGACAACTTTTGCGGCAGTAGATTTTTAGGCAAAAAGTCAGAAGAAAGGATTGCTATGAATCTTTGGAAGATGGCTACAAAGAGAGGATGAAATTCTTGAAGGCTTGAAGATCACAATCTCTACTAAAGGGGTTTTGATTTCTCTTTCCCCTAGTTTTTTCCTTTTCTTTAGGTTTTTCTTTTCATGGATTTGTGTTATGATTTGGGATTTTTATTAAACATGAATAGCTAATCCCATAGCTAGGGCTATAGGGAATCTTGTTTTCCTAATTAATTAGTTTTGAATTCAAATTTAATTAAGGTCATTTCATTAGGTTTAATTGTTTGAATTCTTGTCAAGACTTGATCAATTTTGACATACTTTAATTCATTGTTTGAATGGTAGCCATCCGCATCTAATGAGTGGACTTATATAATAAACCTATGATTAGATTGGTGAATGACTATATATCAATTTATTCTACTAATTGAATTGACAATTAGGTTAGTTCATCTCTTGAATTGGGGCTTAATACATTCCTAATTAATTCAACTAAATAACTAAATAAGTGATTAATTGGGAATAGAATAATGTTTATCTATGACTATTGGGACTCAATAACAATTAAGAGAATTTGGCAAGAGAATTACCTTACATCATAAACGAGTGAAAATCTAGTTAATTGGATTTAAGTAAACCTTGTGCCCTAGTTTCCTTCTAAGTGATTTATCTCTACATTGTTTAATCTTTCATCTTTCTTCCTTATTTGTTATTTGATTTTATTTTGAATTTCTCTTCACACCTTCGTTTGTCTGAATAACCAAGGGTTCAGCGAATCTAATATTTGATTTTTAGTGTATTTTAAGCATATCAAGTTTTTGGATTCGTTGCAGGGGAATAAGTTTGGTGATATTAAAGGCAAAAAGCTGCAGTTAATTTAGATGAAGTTTTATTTGATTTCTTATTTTATTTACTTTAAATTCATTTATTACTTCACCTCCATGCTTATACTTCTTGTTTATGCTTACTCGTTCTCAATCTCCTAATCTGCAATTTAATCCAGAAATTGAGAAAACAACTTGAAGGTTAAGGAAGTAATCTTATACTAAAGTTATGGCTGAAGAAGATATAAGGAGGATGGAGAGACAAATAGTTGATGAGACTTGTGTTGAACAATCTACCCCAGCGGAGCGAAGAATGGTCGAATATTCCATGCCCACGTCTAGAGGATACGAATGGAGTATTACAAGACTAGCTGTGGCAGCTAACAACTTTGAGATCAAACCATCATTGATTTCCATGATTCAAACTTCTGTTCAGTTTGGTAGATTGCCTTCAGATAATCCAAATCAACATTTGGCCAAGTTCTTACAATTGTGTGACACCATCAAATATAATGAGCTGACAGATGTTGTAATCCGATTGTGACTCTTTCCTTTCTCTGTTAGGGATAGAGCTAGTCAATAGTTAATGTCACAACCAAGGGGTTTCATCACTACATGGGATCAGTTGACACAATTATTTTTAGCTAAGTATTTTCTTCCTTTTAAATATGCTAAGTTAAGGAATGATATTTCTACTTTTGTGTAGTTTGATATGGATACTCTCAATGAAGCTTGGGAACGTTTACAAGAGTTAGTGAGAAGATGTCCACATCATGGATTATCCGTATGGTAGTTGGTACAGACTTTTTACAATGGTCTATCGCCTACTAATCATTCACTCATTGATGCCAATGCAGGAGGTACAATCTGGAGGAAAACACTAACTGAAATTCATGGACTAATTGAAGAAATGACACTGAATAGTTATCAATGGTAAAATGAGCGCCAGGTGCCTAAGAAACAAGTCGGTGTGTATGCTGTTGACTCCTCTACTACCATTTTGAGTCAATTGGAAGCATTGATAAAAAAAGTTGAGACTCTGATGGTGGCAAATAGTGTAGCCTCACTAATTATTTATGAAACATGTGGCGAACAAGGACATAAAAGTTCAAATTGTCAAGTTTGTAGTCCTTTTGCCCCTGAGCCCGAAGGAGCAAATTTGTTTGGCAATTTCAACCAGTCGCAGTACAATCCATATTCCAATATATACAATCACACTTAGAGTGACTACCCCATTTTCAAATGGGCAAATCAACAGGGTAATCAACAGAGCCATCAGAGAGCTCCGCAACCACCACCAAGTTTCCAAGCACCTGAAGAGAAGTCGGGTTTTGAAAATTTTATAATGAAATACATTCAGAATTCAGAGACCCAAATGAAGAGCATGGAAACTTAGATTAGCCAATTGGCTACCTCGATGTTAGAAAGGGCACCAGGGACATTGCCTGGCACTACCGAGCCTAATTCGAAGGAACATGTCAAGGCAATTTCCCTAAGAAGTGGCAAGGAGCTTAGGGAGCTCCCTAAGAAAAAGGATATGGAAATGGCAGAGCATGGAGATACTCTTGATGAGTCAGTTAATATGGAAAATGAGAAGGCAAGTGAAACACCCTCTATGGTGCATGTCACTGACCCACAAAAGCCCTCTATTCCATTCCCTCAGAGGCTCAAAAACACTTAATAAGACAAACAATTTGCTGAATTCTTGGAGATGCTCAAGAAATTACAAATAACATTCCATTTGTTGAAACCATCTCCTAAATGCCCAAGTATGCAAAGTTCTTGAAGGAAATACTTACAAAAAAAAGTAAGCTTAAGGAATTTGAAATGATAAGGCTAAATAAGGAGTGCTCCGCTATTCTCTTGAAGAAGCTACCATCGAAATTAAAAGATCCATGGAGTTTTACTATTCTTTGCTCTATTAGTAACTCTTATTTTGAGAAAGCATTATGTGATTTAGGTACTAGTATAAATTTGATACATTTCTCTATGTTTAAGAAATTAAGAATGCAGGAACTAAAGCATACTAACATTTCACTACAATTGGCCAATAGATCCATTACTTATCTTCGTGGTGTATTGGAGGATGTTTTGGTAAAGGTAGACAAATTCATTTTTCCAATAAACTTCATTGTGTTGGACATGGAGGAGGACTTCGAGGTTCCAATCATACTTGGGCATGCATTCCTCGCCACTGGAAAGACCATGATTGATGTCCATCAAGGGAAGTTAACATTGCGATTAAATGATGAGGAAGAAGTTTTTAATGTTTTTAATTCTATCAAAAGTCCTAGTTCCTTTGATTCATGTAATTATATAGTTGCTATTGATGTTGCGGGTAGTGATGAGTTTTCATATCTGCAGGAATCTGTGCCTGGTGATGTGCTAGAAAAGATCTTCCCTATGGCTACCACCAACTCTGAGAATGCCAAGCTCTACAAGGGGAGAACAAAGAAGCAGCACAACAGGCGTATCAAGCAGCGTGAGTTTAAGATTGGGGATAAAATTCTTGTTTATAACTCACATCTCCGTCTCTTTCCCGGTAAGTAGTGGTCAAAATGGTGCAAACCATATGAGGTTGCTTGAGTCTTATCGTATGATGTGCTTGAGGTGAAGAAAGAAGGCCAAAAGACAATCAAGATAAATTGCCAGAGAGTGAAGCACTATAAAGAAGGAGTAGGGACTGAGCACCACTCCATTTGTCTAACTTAAGCATGGCACTAGCCCATAGTCAAGCTAATGACTATAACTTAGCACTTTACAGGAGGCAACCTATGTTTCTATCCTTTCTCATAGCACTCTTAGTCCTTTCATTTGGTTGTTTAGTTGTTGCTTTGTTTTTCCCATAAAAAAATAAAAAAAAAATTTATTGACACTTTCTATTTTTCTTGTGCTAGTTTTCGACATCATGTCACCGCTCAATTGGACTAGATGTTTGAGCTCATGGCTTCACGCCTCTCCCAGGCTCTGCCTCTCCCACCACCTCCGTGACTTTTCCTTACGTGATTTTCATCGTATATTAATTTTCAGGGAAGTTCCATTGTCCTTTGTTCTGTTTTTATTTTAATGTCATTTCTTTATTATTTTTCTATTTTTTTATTTTTTATTTGTTTTACATTGAGGACAATGTTCGTCTTAAGTGTGGGGCTTGGCAGTACTCTTAAAATTTTTGTACAATCAATGAACACTTAAGTATTGCTAGTAATCAAGCAGAAATTGTGTGTTAATTTCTTGAATTAATACTGAGCTGATAGAGATATGTTTAAGAGGGGAATCCATTGATTGTGAGCTAATATTGTGTGAAGCAATCTTTTTCAATTAAGTAAATAGAAATTTAGCATCTTAGTTGAAAATTAACCATGTTTGCTTACATTTGTTCTCTCTATTAACTTAGCCAAAAAGTGAATTTTGAGCTTTGATGATTGAATTTTTCATAAACAAAATCCTATTTTTTCTTCTGGAATGAAATTTCTCTTGATTGATGTGCGCTAGAATTTTCTTTGATATCTTGTTGAGACTTTAATAGTTCACATACATACTTGAACATGATCAAGGGTTTATTAGGCTTAATTCTTTCTTGATTTCTAGAGTTGCATTGAGAAAATAATCCCTTAATTGCCCCATTTGAGCCTGAAATTGATTTTTTCGGATACCTTATTTAATAATTAGGTTAGATTTATTGATTTTTTAGAATAATGGGGAAATTGATATGTTAATTAGAAGGTCAATAAGGGTTGCTTTTGCCTTCAAGGGTTTATTGCTTGAAAAAGAAAAAAAAATGAAGAAGGAAGAAGAAAGAAAATGATTGTTGGTGAAGAATATTGAAAATATTGGGCTGAAAGTGAGAATATGTTATACGCTTATGCTTTTATTCTATTTATCATCTTTTCAACCTGATTTTGTTTTGTGTCAATTTATCCATGAACATTTTTTACCCTTATTTATCTTTTTCCTCCCTTTCATTGTTTCCCTTAGCCTATTACAAGCAAAGGAAGCCTTTTCGATTCTTGTGTTGTATGTGAACTTGGAAGTAGAGATGAGATTGATAACCAAGCCTATGGTAATGCATTTATCAAGAGAAACTGGAGTGTCCTCCTTGTCCTTAAACACTTGAGCGATGGAAAGATGAGTAACCTCAACTGGTTGGTAAAGAGAAATGATGCAAGCTAGCCCTAAGCCTCTAATTGTATTAAGTGCTAAATGATATCACTGGATTGGATTTAAATGCCAAACTTGCGACTGCGTTAGTATCATTGGGAATAGTACAACGGTACTTTGTTTTGAACAAAAGTGTTTTGAACATTATATAGTGATACTGCCATAAGACGGCACGTGAATAAAGAATATTGTGTGATCAATGGTAGTATATGATTGAATCATTTGTCATGTTTGAAAAGTGTATTCGCTTAATTTGTTGTGGCATTTTATGCCTAAGGGATGAACGAGAACTTACAAGATAGTGGGAAGAATCCTCGGGGACGTCAGGGCGCGCTAATTCACTTTTTGACATTGAGTCAGTTGACATTGATTCATATATATATATATATAATAAACCCTTAATCGTGATCACCGATTGCAACGCACTGACATCCTGATGAACACTATTACTTTTCATTATCCAACATAGACTGTCTTATTTCTTATTAGGGGGGACAGATCTTCTAGGCGTTCATCTTTGAATTTGAATACACTTCCTAAAGTAGGAACTGATTGTATTGAGCATATGCATATTCAGCATTTATGCTATTGTAACAAAAAGTGATTGTGGTATTATCATTATGCCTGATATTATATTACAAGTTTCTTGGATTGTTTATCTATTAAATATTCTGAATATATCTGCTGATCTTATATTAATGTATGAATTGTATGTATGGAATGACATTGTTGTTCGTTTCGTTTCTTTGCTACCATATTGGTATGCGATGTAGGGGATCTCACTTCTTTGCTATTTTATTCTGTCTATTTCTATTTTATGTTTACGTCTGTAAAGACTACGATGGCTGTAAGGAGGAACTTCACTGATTATATGCAAGCACAATTCCATGATAGCATTGATGTCTGGCGTGTCGACTCAGCTACTAAACGTGTTAGTTATATAGGAGAGGTGACTCTATCCCAGAGTGATACCTACTGTGGGAACCCTACTATCACATATTATGCTGCTTGTGTACATGTAGAGTTTTCCATGTCTATTGGAGAACTATGGGACATTGCTCACCATTTGTCTAGTGAAGACTCTACGGAGTCAACTGCTCGGACTCTTGTTGAAAGAGACACACCTCGACCAGAGAACGTGCTTTTAGAGGATCCGAGAGAGAATCAGGTTCAGAACCTTACTCTCCAGGTGTTTTGGCTTGGGCTAGGTCAAGTTTATATGTGGTAATTAAATATTGCTCAGAATATATAGGTTTTATGTAATGAAGACGTCATGAATCTATGTTATAGGTACAAGAGATGTATGTTATTCAATTTTATATTTTCTAGTTCAATAAAATTGATCTATTCTACGAAAAAGAAATTTTAAAACTTGTATTTTAGTAACATTAAATATTTTATAACTTGGGAATGTAATTATTTATATTATTATGAATGTGATACCCTTCAGAGAGGGTGTTACATTAGTTGTTATTAGAGCCCAAGTTAGAGTCTTTTGGGTTTGTGGGTAGGTTTGTCTTGTTTGTGCTGTGTTTTTCTCTGACAGTAAACACAGAGATATATTGTTTGGTTTCTGAAAGGAGACAATGTTGTTTGAAATAGATACATTTAGTTTTGTTGTGATTTGAGTTTGGTTTTTGAAGAAAGTCGATGGATCATAGTAGATGTGGGCATGTGGACACGAGACGTGATGAAGATCGTATAGCCTCAACTAGAAGTGTGATGCAGAAGATGATTGAAGTAGCGATACAACAGAGACAGATGATCATTCAGCAGCAGGAACTGATAATCGAACTTTATAGTTTGTTAGGACCGGAGCAATCTCAGGATGTGAGAAGCTGTAACTTAGAACCTTCGATAATCCAAAAAGGACGGAAATGTAAAGTCAACCAATTTCAGCAAAAGTCATATGTACGACCACTGGGGAAGCAACAACGATCAAAGGGAGGAAGTACTAGTGGCAACAATTTTGGTCAGACTGTGGCATCTTCAATGAAGTGTTTGAAGTGTGGAAAGAGCCATATAACGAGAAACTGCACAATAAGGGGTATAATTTGCTATAAATATGGGAAGCCCGATTGTAGCATCTCAAAAATTATCTCATTCATCATAATAGTCATTTTATAATATTTGATATTTTTAAGAATTTTTATGGATTTTTTCAGAAATGATGAATATTTTAATATATTTTTTGTTTTACGTGTATACTGAGCAGAACCAGTATAACGCTCCAAAAATTATTTGTTTCATCACAAATAGTCATTTTATAATATTTGTGATTTTTGGAAAAATTTTTGTATTTTTCGAAAATGTTGAATATTTTAATATATTCCTCGTTTTACATGCACACAGAGCAGAGTTAGTGTAAACACTCTGGAAATCGTTTGTTTCATCATGAATAGCCTTTTTCTAATATTTGTGATTTTTGAGAAATTTTGTGGATTTTTCTGAAAATATTGAATATTTTAATATATTTCTCGTTTTACGTACACGCTGAGCGGAGCCGAGAAAACGAAATGTTTTCCCTGAGGCTGGTAGACCTTGAACTATGAAACGTCGATGGGGGATCTTACTAAACCCGAGGCCGGACATAATTTACAAAAGTTTACATTTTTTGAGGTTTTATCTGATAAATAAAATCTCTGTATGCACTGTTAAATAAAATTTTGCAGTACGCTCTATTATTTGATAGATAATTATTACTGGCTTGTGTACTACCACAATTATCTATTGGGTAATAGCTTGTAGTAAAATCCTAACCACCTCATTATTTAATTCCTAAATCACATTATCTTATCCAAAGGTAATCTCCTTTATGTCTAATCATATCTACTTTTTACAATTTCCCACATGCTAACCCTAAAAGCAAGTGACCATTTTCTCTCTCGTCCTCCTTCTCCCCAATATGGCAGCTACACTCTTGGATCCCAAAGTTGGTGCTTCATTTAATTAAACAAAGCCATTCTAATTTCAAAATCACAAAAAAGTCATCACCTTTTCTCTTACCAACTTTTCCCTCTAGATTTTCTTTCTCTTTTCTCTCAACCATTTTTCTCTCTCTCTTCCCTCCCCACACTCCCATGGCAAAGATCCCATTTTGGAGCCCAAAAGTTTCACTTTTACTTAATTAATTTACCTATTCCAATTTCAAAAACCCTAAAAGCATCACCTTCATTTTCAACTATCATTTTCTCTCTCTAATCTTCACCTTCTTCAAGTTTCTCCTCCTTCTCTCTACCCTCCTCCATAGCTACGAAATTGCAGCCCCTCCTCCACCATTTCTCTTCATCTTTTCTCCTCCCAAACACCATTTCTATACTCCTCTCAACCTCCTCTACAACTTCTATTTGAAAGGCTTTCTTCAAAAACCAACTTTTCCTCCATTGTCATCCAAGACAAAGCTTCAAGCTTTTGGGTAAGGTTCTTAGTTCCTCACCCTTTTCTCTTCATTTTCATGATCCATGGTCACTATGGTGACCATGGATGCCTTTTTCAAGCTTTAATTGTGATTCTTGTGAAAGTTTGATGCTCTAGAGTTTTGGTGTTGGTGGAATCCGAAAATTCAAGGGAGCTTCAAGGGAGTTTTATTGTTTGTTTTCTCCTCTAGGTAAGAGGGAGATAATCCTCTTCAACCTCTCTTGGTAGTAGGAAGCTTAATTTTGTGATTGATTGTGAGAAAACTCTATTGAGGGTTATTCTTTGTTTGTATGATTTGTATGATTTCACATTGTTTCTAATTTGTTTAAGTTATTTGATTGATTGATTATGTATATGTATGTGTTTGGATGGATTAGAATCTTGATTTGGAAGCAAAAATGACTTGGTTCTCTTCCATGAGGATCACGGTTTTGTGGCCCTAAATTGGGGTTCTTGGTAAAAAAAATTATAACAAGTGGAAGACTTAGCTAACCAAATGGATAATATGTGATTAATGGAATAAAAATTTAAACCCTAAACCTAGAGTGGCTCACGGCCTTCATTGCTAAAAATGGCTCAATCATATGATTTCATACAACTATGACATTTAATTAATCAAGTAAATAAATAGGAGGATTATGTAACAGAAGGAAATAAATTTAGTAACCTAAAGGAATTCTTTGGACTTTAGGAACAAATAAGGATGTGTGAGGCATTGGTAAGACTTAGAAATAATTTCTTGTAAGTGAATATGACTAGGTTTAAAGTAAGAACCCAATAACGAAAGGAACTTCATAAGAAAAATTAAATTGAAGTGATACTTAATTAAATGATTAATTAGGAAGCAATTAGAGCTTCATAAAATGGAAAGAACCAAGAATGAAGTTTTATTCAATAACTTATAATAAATTTTAATTAAAACAAGACCATGAGTGCAAGTAAGAATGATAAATAATTTGACTTGAATCGTTCTAAGGGAGTTATATTTAAAATTTAATGATGAACTTATGTAATTAAAATAATAATGTTTAAATAAATAATGTGAAAGCCTTTCTCGAAAAGAGAAACTTATTAAGAAAAATATAGAAATTTAGGCGTAATTCCATAATGTATCCTAAAGGTGTAATACATTATTTAAGAACTTGATAATAATTATTGTGGGTCCATGTAAGGGACCAATTAGGGGTTGATGCTTACCTTAGCCAAAATTGTGGCATGTTATTGAAAGTACATTATTGATGAATATACATGATATATGCATTGAGTCATCATGCATTGTGAAAGTCCAATGGACTATTTGTCAAGGCCATGTTGCCTAGGAGTTGAATCACACCTTAGTGTGGGTGCAAATAGACTAGTGTGGGTCCTGCTGTTGACCTTGGGGGCGTCGGGGCGCAGGCGTTTCACAGCGGGCAGTCGGTAGCCCCGCTGGACCGTGGGACAAACCGATGCAAATGCACCGATGATCCTGACCGGGCACTGTCCTATATTGCGATCTTGTGAGAATGCCACTGTATAGAGCCTTTTTGCGCAAAACTGTTGATTATGATTTCTGAAAGCACTTGGTCCTAGGTGGACGAAATACTGGCATGTTTCCCTAATCATTCACTTCGATGTTTGTGTCTAGCTCCATGGAGTAAAAATTTGATATCATGTACATGTGTATAGTGAGTCAATACATTACTTGGCATTTAATTTATATGATAATTAGATCTGCTATCTTATTGATGATATACTGCTTGAAACTGTTAAACTGCTTAATATCTACTTCTCGATACTGTTTATTATGTTTGTTATGCTATGTGGGCGTCCTATGCCATTTATGTTTCTTATTGCCATAATTGGTAATGAAGTAGGGTGTCTCACCTCTTTCTTGTACTATTCTTGTTCTATGTAATCTCTTGGTTAAAGATTGTTGAGGGGACGTTGTTGATTTCCTACTGAATTTTATTTGGTTTGATTCCCTATATTCGGCAATGTCGTTGAGAAGAGGTTCGATCGGGTTTGTTAGGATCATGTTTACTGGTGGCACCAATGCATGCCGAGTCGACTGGGTTGGACAGCGTATAGATATGTTGGAGACCTGATCCCGACCATAAGGACAACCCGCGATGGAGATCCTGTCCTGACACTTACTACTTCGTTACATCTGGGGTTCGCTTTGCCTATCAAGGAACTATGGGGTGACCCGATTCACACCTGTAGAGAGGAAGCGGATTCCATGGCATCAGCTGCTAGGGCACCTGCCCGTGGGACCGTACTCGGTCCTGTCCTTATATCTTCAGACAACCCGGGGGAGGATCCTGACGTGGATCCGATGGAGTACCTAACTCCTTAGACATGGTTGTCTTATGGGTAATTTATGTTTTTTTCTTCTGCATTAATTATGTTATGATGTATTTTCAATATATTTGCATTTTGAAGTAAAATATGATGTATTTTATTTTGAATGGTATATGAAATGAGCCGTGCCATGTATGCTTTAAATTAACTATTCAGTACTATGAACTATATTTTGCCTTTGGCTTGTTGAATTTTATGTGCTAATGTTGGCTTATGTATTATTGCATTCATGGCTTATATTTCCTTTATATATACAAAAAAATATTCGAATTTGGAAAGGTATTATGAAGAAGTTATGGCACGCCAAAAATTTAGTGACCGCGGTATAATGACGATTGCGCCGTGGTTATTAAATCGAGGGGTGTTACATTAGGTGGTATCAGAGCTCAGTTCATCATATTGAGCCAGGGTATGGACTGACTATGCTTAGATATGTTAGAAGTTTCTTTGTATGTTGTGTACTTCCCTATCTCTTGCTTGAGATGTTAGGAAAGGAAGGCATGGCTTGCCATAGGTTGAGTGTTGGTAGCTACTGTTGCACAGTTACATGATATTGAGTATTGGCCCACTCAATATGTAATGTTCTGTGTGGACGGAAAACTATGACTTTACCTAGGCGTATTAAGAGAATAGAAGTTCTTTTAATAAGAAGCTCAGCTGGTATGACTAAACTTGTTTAGGATTTGTTTACATTTTCACCCTTGTTATGTTGTGTGACTCCTTGTGTTTGATTTCTGAAAGGAGGCAATATTATCTGAAATGGTTACTTCTTCTCTCCATTGTGCCTGACTGTCTATTTTCGAAGGAAGACAATGGCTCGTGGAAGACGTACGCGTAGGAATGTAGAATACAATAACAAAGGAGCGGATACGACTATGGAAGTAATGCAAAGAATGGTTGATGTAACAACACACTAGGATCAGAGGGCCGCATGGTAGCAGGAATTGGAAGTCGAGGTTCAGAATTTGTTGGAAGAAAGTCAGCTTTGGGGTAACTCTGGATTGCCTAAGTTCCAAAGCAGGAACAATAGGAAGGTTGATAAGTTTAAGCAGAAACAGTATACACGATGACCGAGCGAGCAACAGCGACGACGAACGCATGAAGGAGGTGCAGGTGGTAGTGAATCCAATCCGACTATGGTACCCTTATTGAAATGTAAGAAGTGTGGAAAGGACCACTTAACAAGGCACTTTATGATTAAAGGAATAATTTGTTTCAAGTGCGGAAAGCCAGGACACGTGGCTAGGAATTGTACTTTGCATAGGATAAAGCCTTCTGTTAGAGATGGATGTACTCCAAAATCTCACAAAAAAGAGAGAGTCAATTCCTTAAGTGAAGCGAATGTCTCTCGGACTGAAGGCCTAAATGAGGAAGCTTGTACTACGACAAATGACCTTGTGATTTTATTGTATAATTCTGGGGGTAACCCATTTCTTTATGACGTATGAATGTATAAATCCAGTAGGGATGTTTGTAATCTCGCCATCTTTTGACTAAATCATTTCTATTTCTGCTACTAAGGACCTATTGTTGATAGCCAAGTGTTTGAATTGTCCTACAACCTGTTAAAGACTGAATCCTTCTGTTGATCTGATTTGTTTACTTCTTTTACAAATTAGATGTAATGTTAATGAAGGGATTGGTTATCTTCCAACCATATCCTGTTGAAATATTCCAATGAAAAATTTAAGAGTTTACTTTTGAGATTAGTTTGTCTATGTATTTACTTCCTTTCGACTCGAATATTGCTGTTCTGATTTACAAGCCTGCTCTCATTACAACAAGTTTATTTAAAACTATCCTATTGTTGTTAGGAATTGGAACCTTTTTACCAATTCAATTATTGCTTTCTCCGTGAATAGACTTGATCTCAGAAAGGGGATTGGTTGTTTTCTAACCATATCTTGTCATTCTGTCCTAACAGAAATTTAGTGTCTCTTGGGATAGAAATTTCCTGGATTTGAATCCATGAAACTCATTCCTAAATCTTATCGCATCATATCACGTTCTTCGCCGGATGAGCTTGACAGTAAACTAAGTGACTTCCCTACTTTTTCTTCTAACCCTTATGATGCTTCTAGTGTACTTTGATTGAGAAAAGGTGTTCCCGAACTTAACTCAAACCATAGTGCTAAATGCAATGCGATTACCTGAGAATTGCCCTATGAGACATTTCTTGCTGAAGTCAAGGTTAATTAGTTTGATAGATCAACCGAAGGAAGCCGCTGTTTTCTCCAAGATCAGCTTGTGTTCTGGACTATCATCGAGTTCATTTGAAGGTAGAATAATGTTTCCAAGATGACTTTTCGGATACGTTATGGGCACTACGAGTGTTTGGTAGCGTCATACCGTGCAACGAACACGTCAGTAACATTCATTAATTTCCTGAATGGGATCTTCTTCCCTACTAAAAATAGGATTGTCATTGTCTTTGTTGGTGACATTCTGATCTATTCTTAACGTTCAGAGGAGCGTACAGAACCTTTCGTTGTGATTCTTCAAATCCTGAAGAAGGAGAAGAGGATATGCGTGAAGTTGTTCAAGTGCAAGTTCTGGTTGGAGGCAATTCAACTTTTAGGTCACATGATCTCAAAGGAAAGAGTTGTTGTGGATCCATCGAAAGTAGAAACAGTTCTTCAACGAGAAAAATCGACGACCATAACGGAGAATTCGTAGCCAGATGGAATTAGTTGGCTAATACGGGAGACTCGTCGCAGAAATTTTTTCCAATGTGGCAGGACTTCTCATCTAACTCATACGAGAGAGTCAAATGTTGTGTGGACCGATGCATATAGAGGAAATTTTCAAGGGTTGAAGAAACACTCAACTACTTTACCAATAATAATTATGCCTGATCTCAACGAACCTTCAGAGGTACCTATTGATGCCTTGCGTTAGATTTTGGAACGTGAGCTTGTGCAGATAGGAGGAGTAGTAGCGTATGTTTCAAGACAACTGACAACACATGAGAAGAGTTACTCTGCACAAAAACTCCAAGTTAGCCATTGGGATTGCGCTGAAGATCTAGAAACATTCTACAAGGAATCATGTCCACGTGTACTCTAAGATAGATCAAATTTCGAGGATGAAATTTCTTTTTGAAGGGGAGAGTTGTAACATCTCAAAAATTATCTCATTCATCATAAATAGTCATTTTATAATATTTCATATTTTTAGGAATTTTTCTGGATTTTTTCGGAAATGATGAATATTTTAATATATTTCTCATTTTACGTACATACTAAGCAGAACTGGTATAACACTCCAAAAATTATTTGTTTCAACACAAATAGTCATTTTATAATATTTATGATTTTTGAGAAATTTTTTGTATTTTTTTAAAAATGTTGAATATTTTAATATATTTCTCATTTTGCGTGCACACCAAGCAGAGTCAGTGTAAACACTCCGAAAAATCATTTGTTTCATCATGACTAGCCTTTTTCTAATGTTTGTGATTTTTGAGAATTTTTGGGAATTTTTCTGAAAATGTTAAATATTTTAGTGTATTTTTCGTTTTACGTGCGTACTAAGCGGAGCCGGGAAAACGAAATGTTTTGCCTAAGGTAGGTAGACCTTGAACTATGAAAACGTCGATGGGGAATCTTACTAAACCCGAGGCCAGACACAGTTTACAAAGTTTACATTTTTTGAGTTTTATTTGATAAATAAAATCTCTGTACGCACTGTTAAATAAAATTTTGCAGTACGCTCTATTATTCGATGGATAATTATTACTGGCTTGTGTACTACCACAATTATCCATTGAGTAATAGCTTGTAGTAAAATCCTAACCACCTCATTATTTAATTCCTAAATCACATTATCTTATCCAAAGGTAATCTCCTTTATGTCTAATCATATCTACTTTTACAATTTCCCACATGCTAACCCTAAAAGCAAGTGACCATTTTCTCTCTCCTCCTCTTCTCCCAATACGGCAGCAGCACTCTTGGAGCCCAAAATTGGTGCTTCATTTAATTAAACAAAGCCATTCTAATTTCAAAATCACAAAAAAGTCATCACCTTTTCTCTTACCAACTTTTCCCTCTAGATTTTCTTTCTCTCTTTTCTCTCAACCATTTTTCTCTCTCTCTTCCCTCCCCACACTCCCACGGAAAGCATCCCATTTTGGAGCCCAAAAGTTTCACTTTTACTTAATTAATTTACCTATTCCAAATTCAAAACCCTAAAAGCATCACCTTCATTTTCAACTATCATTTTCTCTCTCTAATCTTCACCTTCTTCAAGTTTCTCCTCCTTCTCTCTACCCTCCTCCATAGCTACGAAATTGCAGCCCCTCCTCCACCATTTCTCTTCATCTTTTCTCCTCCCAAACACCATTTCTAAACTCCTCTCAACCTCCTCTACAACTTCTATTTGAAAGGTTTTCTTCAAAAATCAACTTTTCCTCCATTGTCATCCAAGACAAAGCTTCAAGCTTTTGGGTAAGGTTCTTAGTTCCTCACCTTTTTCTCTTCATCTTCATGATCCATGGTCACTATGGTGACCATGGATGCCTTTTTCAAGCTTTAATTGTGATTCTTGTGAAAATTTGATGCTCTAGGGTTTTGGTGTTAGTGGAATCCAAAAATTCAAGGGAGCTTCAAGGGAGTTTTATTGTTTGTTTTCTCCTCTAGGTAAGAGAGAGATAATCCTCTTCAACCTCTCTTGGTAGTAGGAAGCTTAATTTTGTGATTGACTGTGAGAAAACCCTATCGAGGGTTATTCTTTGTTTGTATGATTTGTATGATTTCATATTGTTTCTAATTTGTTTAAGTTATTTGATTGATTGATTATGTATATGTATGTGTTTGGATGGGTTGGAATCTTGATTTGGAAGCAAAAATGACTTGGTCCTCTTCCATGAGGCTCACGGTTTTGTGGCCCTAAATTGGGGTTCTTGGTAAAAAAAATTATAACAAGTGGAAGACTTAGCTAACCAAGTGGATAATATGTGACTAATGGAATAAAAATTTAAACCCTAAACCTAGAGTGGCTCACGGCCTTCATGGCTAAAAATGGCTCAATCATATGATTTCATACAACTATGGTATTTAATTAATCAAGTAAATAAATAAGAGGATTATGTAATTGAAGGAAATAAATTTAGTAACCTAAAGGAATTCTTTGGACTTTAGGAACAAATAAGGATGTGTGAGGCATTGGTAAGACTTAGAAATAATTTCTTATAGGTGAATATGACTAGGTTTCAAGTAAGAACCCAATAACAAAAGGAACTTCGTAACAAAAATTAAATTGAAGTGATACTTAATTAAATGATTAATTAGGAAGCAATTAGAGCTTCATAAAATGAAAAGAACCAAGAATGAAGTTTCATTCAATAACTTATAATAAATTTTAATTAAAGCAAGACCATGAGTGCAAGTAAGAATGATTAATAATTTGACTTGAATTGTTCTAAGGGAGTTATGTTTAAAATTTAATGATGGACTTATGTAATTAACATAATAATGTTTAAATAAATAATGTGAAAGCCTTTCTCAAAAAGAGAAACTTATTAAGAAAAATATAGAAATTTAGGCGTAATTCTATAATGTACCCTAAAGGTGTAATGCATTATTTAAGAACTTGATAATAATTATTGTGGGTCCATGTGGGGGACCAATGAGGGGTTGATGCTTACCTTAGCCAAAATTGTGGCATGCTATTGAAGTACATTATTGATGAATATACATGATATATGCATTGAGTCATAATGCATTGTGAAAGTCCAATGGACTATTTGTCAAGGCCATGTTGCCTAGGAGTTGAATCACACCTTAGTGCGGGTGCGAATAGACTAGTGTGGGTCCTACTGTTGACCTTGGGGATGTTGGGGCACGGGTGTCTCACAACAGGCAGTCGGTAGCCCCGCTAGACCACGAGACAAACCGATGCAAACGCACTGACGATCCTGACCGGGCACTGTCCTATATCGTGATCTTGTGAGAATGCCGCTGTATAGAGACTTTTTGCGCAAAACTGTTGATTATGATTTCTGAAAGCACTTGGTCCTAGGCAGACGAGATACTGGCATGTCTCCCTGATCATTCACTCCAATGTTTATGTCTAGCTCCATGGAGTAGGAATTTGATATCATGTACATGTGCATATTGAGTCAATACATTACTTGGCATTTAATTTATATGATAATTGGATCTGCTATCTTATTGATGTTATACTGCCTGAAACTGTTAAACTGCTTAATATCTGCTTCTCGATACTGTTTATTATGTTTGTTATGCTATGTGGGCATCCTACGCCGTTTATGTTTCTTACTGCCATAATTGGTAATAAAGTAGGGTGTTTCACCTCTTTCTTGTACTATTCTTGTTCTATGTAATCTCTTGGTTAAAGACTGTTGAGGGACGTTGTTGATTTCCTACTGGATTTTATTTGGTTTGATTCCCTATATTCGGCAATGTCATCGAGAAGAGGTTCTATCGGGTTTGTTAGGATCATGTTTACTGGTGGCGCCAATGCATGGCGAGTCGACTGGGTTGGACAGGGTATAGATATGTTGGAGACCTGATCCTGATCGTAAAGAGGACCCGCGATGGAGATCCTGTCCTAACACTTACTACTTCAGTACATCTGGAGTTCACTTTGCCTATCTAGGAGCTATGGGGTGACTCGATTCACACCCCTAGAGAGGAAGCGGATTCCATGGCATCAGCTGCTAGGGCACCTGCCCGTGGGATCGCACTCGGTCCTGTCCTTATATCTTTAGACGACCCAAGGAAGGATCCTGACGTGGATTTGATGGAGTACCCAACTCCTTAGACATGGATGTCTTATGGGTAGCTTATGTTTTTTCCTTCTGCATTAATTATGTTATGATGTATTTTCAATATATTTGCATTTTGAAGTAAAACTTGATGTATTTTATTTTGAGCGGTATATGAAATAAGTCGTGCCATGTATGCTTTAAATTAACTATTCAGTACTATGAACTATATTTTGCCTTTGTCTTGTTGAATTATATATGCTAATGTTCGCTTATGTATTATTGCATTCGTGGCTCATATTTCCTTTATATATACAAAAAAAATATTTGAATTTGGAAAAGTATTATGAAGAAGTTGTGGCACGCCAAAAATTTAGTGACCGCAGTATAATGACGATTGTGCCGTGGCTATTAAATTAAGGGGTGTTACATCGATCATATCTCGAGGGATTGTGATCAACTGAAGACGGAACCTTCAATTGCTAATGAACTTGCGATAATATCTCAAGTAGATGAAGAAGTTAATACAAATAATAGAATGGGAATGTTCAAATATAAAGACTTAAGAAATGAGGAAGCTGTCCATAGAGAGTAAATCTTAAAACTGTACTGTATAATTTGCAATGTTACCCATTCTCTTGTGGTTTATGACTGTGTAAATCTTTTGGGGTTATCTGTGTTTTGTTTCTTCTTTTTATAGTACTACTTCAACTTCTAAATTTGTTGTTGCTACTCGAGCCTGTTTAAAACTATCCTATTGCTATCCTTGATTGGAACTTTTCTGTTAGTTTGGTATGTCTACTTCTTTCACAAATAGACTGAGTAAATCAATTTGCATTATCCGTGTCTTTGTTATCGTTTGATTTGAGTATTTCTACTCTTTTTGTTAAACTTGTTGTTTATACTCAAGTTTTCTAATTCTACCCTATATCTATTGAATATCAAATCTTTTCTGTTGATTTGATTTGCTTATCTAAAATCACATCTATTTGAGAGTCTGACTTTATAAATGGATTGATTATTTTCCAACTGTATCCTACTAGATCATTTCAATGAAACTTTAGTGTTTCCTTGAATTGAGATTTTTGGATTTGAATCCAGAAATTGAATCCAGAAAGTTCATATCTAAATTTATTGGACCATGTTCATTTTGAAATCTATTGAACCATATCAAATTCTTTATTGGATAAATCTGGTAATCTACCAAATAGTCTTGTCATTTTTCTTTCTAACCTTCATAGTGTTTTCTGTGAATCTTAATTAAGGAAATATATTCTTGAATTCAACCCATGTCATAGTATCAAATGTAGTACAATTAGAAGAGAACTTAATCTATGAGACTTTTTCTATTAAGATTAAAGATAGGAAAATGAAGCAATGCGACGCGAGACACAATATGGGAATTAGAAGACTAAATGAAGAAAATCACTATTTTCTCCAAAGATCGATTTGCGCTCTAATTATCATTAGTTTTACATGAAAGAAGAAAATGTTTTAAAGTTGATTTGTCGTTGTCCTTGTTGGTGATGTCTTGATCTATTCTCGAAGTCCAAAGAAGCATGCTGAATATCTAGATGCAGTTCTTCAAATTTATGAAGAAGAAGAAGTTATATGTGAAGCTATTCAAGTGCAAATTTTGATGGAAGAAATGGTAGTGACAAGTGCATCAAGGCAATGGAACGTACATGAGAAGAATTATCCGATTCATGTTTTAGATTTTGTAATGGCTATTTTGCGTTGAAGATCTAAAGACATTCTCTTTATGAATCAACCTATAGTGTCTACAGTGATCACATGAGCTTGGAGTACCTGTTTGATGAAAAAAGAGTTTGATATGAAGAAGGGATGACAGCTAAAATTTTTAAAGGGCTACGATTAATATTCAAATAATCTGATGGAGGAAATCCAAGAAAAGTAGGAGGATCATCTGCAACGATATAACTGGAGATGCTACGTAGAAGCTGGTAGACCAGATAAAGATGCAAAATGCTTTTTATTTTTGTATGTAAGAGAAATTTTGAGGACGAATTTTTTTTTAGAGGGGGAGAATTGTAACATCCCGATTTTTTATTTTTCTTGAAATAAATAAATTTTATAATATTTATGAGTTTTTGTGAATTTTTGGGAATTTTTAATTATTTTGAATATTTTAATATTATTTTGATATTTAAATATTATCTTGAAAACTATATGTCCGAATTTCATTTTTTTAAAATATATGAGTTTTATGATTTTTATGATTTTTGTGAATTTTTGTAGAGCTTTCTGAGTTTTTGATTATTTTAGTGTTATTTTGAGTTGTGTGTGGGCCCGGGATAGACCTAGGGCGGGTCTGAAAAAATAAATTTTTTTTCTAGATCAGAAAGTTTCGGACTGTCAAGGCGGGATCGGGAGATCTTATTAAACCTGAAACCGAGAACAATTGATGGAGATTTTTTATATCTGAATTCTCTATTATCCATTGTGTAATAATAGCAGTAGCTATTGTTCATTGGGTAATATCTGTTAGAAAAATATCTTGATGACTCAACTGGTGACTCTGCACTACGACTCCCCATACTGACTCAGCTATTCTAGAAATTTCTATGATGACTCACCTAGTAAATATCTAAGAAAAAAAATATCTACCGGGAAAATATCTTAATAAAATATCTCAAGTATAATCATGAAAGCTGAAAATATCTAAGTTAAATATTTTAAGGATCATGATGGCTCATCATTACTAAGCTTTTTGATTAACCAATATGAATTAGTCAAACATAGTGGCTGGACTTTATTGTGAACCGTTGGATAGAAAACTTGATGGAAAAGCCTTAGATTCTCACCATTGATCTAATCAATGGTGTGAAAGCAATCTTGATAGAGAAGCTTATGATATCAACCTTAGATTTCATCAATGGTTAGGATTTAGTCAATAAAAATGACTAGATTAGTTACTAAGTAACTAGATAATCTAACTTAATTACCCTAATAGCTTAATTAGTAACTAAATAAATTAATTTAGTTGCTAAATAATTAGAAGTTAGTTACTAAATGAATATCTAATTATTTAGAAACATGATTTAAGCATGACATATACAATGACATAATAATGTAACTAATTAATTAGAATGTAACCAAATGGCTTAACTAAATTAATCCAATTGTAACTAGATGGTAAGCTTGGTAACTAATTAAATTAATTAAGTGTAACTAGAAAGCTAATTGAATTAAGACTTGGTTATTTTCCCTATTGAGTTCCACCGCTACCTAGCATGATCTAGGAGGTTCTTGATTCATCTTTCATGATCATTTGATGACCACTTGATGACCAAGGCCATGTGCACTCATGTGAGCCCATGTGCTTATGCTTAATCTTGCAAAACAAGCCTTGAACCCTTTACACAAGCACTCCCACGGATGCACACTTATGAATTGGCTATTTCATTTTCATTTTCTCACCTTTTGGGACACTTAAACCATTCTCTCTCTTCTCTCTCTTCCAATTATTCAAGAACACCAAGAACAAACACCATGAACTCCAACTTCTTTCTTTCTTGAACTATTCGGTCTCCACTCCTAAATCCCACTTCCAAGCTTCAATAATTTTATACAACCTTAGATCTAGAACCTATACACAATCTTAAGATAATTTGTAGTTAAGATCTTGGCCTAATTCTATCATCTTCAACCTTATTCTTCAAGTTAAAGATAAAAAAGCCCTTGCTTTGTTTCTTGAAGGAGCTCATGGCCAACTGATAGCTACATAGAATGCAGTTATTTGTGCCCTATCCTTGTGCTAGAATGAATGCTATTTCCTTGTTAATAATGTATATTTGGAAGGTTTTGTGCTTATATTTGATATATTCTGAATCTAAGCCTTTCTGATGTGTTATTATGCAAAACTGAGCTTTAATGGTTATGGATTGAGTAGATTTGTATATATTATTGATTTGGTGTTTTCTCTATGATAGGAGGGGCTCTAAACAAGGTTAAATATGGAGCAATTGAGCTTAAAGAGAAAGAGTAAGCCAAATTGGCATTCCAAAGAAGCAATGCCGCGTGCCATTACAAGGCGAGCACAGCCGCGGCGCAAAGAGGATTTTCACCGGTCATACTTGGACCCGGGGCAAGAGCGCCGCGGCGTAATTAAGTGAACATTGCGGCGGTACATAGACCAACCCATTGTGCGTCGCGGCGCGCATGTGTGGCCGCCGCGGCGTGAAGGCGGCTGCTGAGCCTATAAATAGATTTTTACACGTTTTTCTCTCATTCTCTCCCCCCTCTCTCCGTTTTCTCTCTATTTTTCTGAGTTTTGGCCATTTGGCCATCTCTCTCTTTTTGGGTTTAGTTAGCTTAGTTAGTTTAGGTTAGTTTTAGGTTAGATAGCTTGGCTAGATCTTCATGGATGGTGGATTGGAGGCCAGGATCAAAGGATTAAAGGAGGATTCAAGCTTCAGAGACAAATCAATGAGCTTTTTTCTCTCTTTTCCCCTTTCTCTCTTCTCTTCCTTATCTATTGTATAGCTAAGCTATGTTTTAGGAATATTTTGGATCCTTTTATATATATTAATGATGTATTTTTCTCTGAGTTTGTGTGGATGTTTAATTATGGTTCAATCATTATTTGTGTTTAATGCTTGTTCTTGGTTGGCCTCAATTGCATGATCCTAATATTGGCAAATGAACTAGACATAGGGATTTGTTGATATGGATATGGTGTGGTTGATACATGTTCGGCGAGTTCAATTAGCTTGGATGAGTTGATTCGTTAATAGGATAGAAATATACCTATTAACCATGTATAGTGTGTGATTGAGAATAGATCGTTCATGAGTGGAAGTTGCGCTGGCTCTCAAGGAAACTTAGTGAGTTGGGCAATTGAAACCAGGGTTGATTGACCTAGACATAGGCTTTTGAGTAATGAAGATTCTCAAGCTAACCTAATCAATGCATTTGTGTTTATGAGGAGAATTGCATGTTGTTGATAGATGTAGGAGGTGAAGGAGGATTTCCTGAAACCTAACCGATTTTAGGTTTATTGCTTTTGTAGGTTAGATAGTTTGTATATTATTTTCCTATTTTTATGTCCTTGTCTAGAATTGATTAAGCTATTGGTTGGTATTTAGCTTTATATCGTAATATCCTCGTGGGAATGAACTTTTACTCTGTATCTGTATTACT
The DNA here is from genome assembly GCA_029884595.1 of Ormosia semicastrata. Lineage (NCBI taxonomy): Eukaryota > Viridiplantae > Streptophyta > Magnoliopsida > Fabales > Fabaceae > Ormosia > Ormosia semicastrata. The sequence goes on along the minus strand of JAQQTO010000053.1, from coordinate 44,654,857 downwards.
TGTGCGATCCGTGCACTTGCGGTTAGCAAATGGGCAACACATTTTGACCCTGAACAAGTTTTTGGCGCCGTTGCCGGGGATAGTTTTTATATTGCTAATATCAACAATGAGTTTGATTAGTTCTAATTCAAGTTGTATATAAGTTGTATATAATCTATGTTTTGTTTCTGTTTTGTTTTGTTTCGAATAAGAAGCTGGGTGATTTCATTCATACGAGGCCCTTGAAGGACTTCGCGACTCCTGAAAGGATAACCCTTGGATCAAGTTCTTGAAGACTACTCATCCGCAATACTTCAATTTTGGTGACAAAGTCCTGCTGGGACTATAACTCAGGCCCTTCGTGGGAGGGTACCCCATGTTTATGTTTCATTCCTGTTTTTACTTTGTGTATAAATAGGTAGTATGTTAATGTGTTATGTTAGTATGTTCGTGTATATAAGTGTTAGTATGTTAGTTTAGTAGTTTATAGTTTTTGTTAGTTGTTATGTGTTAGTTGTGTTAGTTCTTGTTTGTTTAGGTTTTAAGTGTTTTTTGTGTTAGTTAGTATATAGGTTAATATGTTAATTAGGTTAGTTTAATGTTTTTGTTTGTTTTTAAAGTTTTAAGTTTGTTTAGTTTGTAAATAGGTTTTTATGTTGTTTATATGTGTTATTATGTGTGTGTTGTACATTTATGTAATTTAGCTTTTTGAACAAGTTTTATTGCAGCTAGAGACCCATAAGAGCCAAACTCAGCAGCAAAACTATGTTTGCTGCTAAATTTAGCAAGGAGCTTGGTAGTAATGCCATGCTATAGTGGGCGTTTCTGCATAATTATGCAGCTTTTTGTGAACGCCGCGACCCAGGTAGGGGTATGTCGCGGCGTGATCCCCTGTTTTTGCTGTTTTTGCTTTTATTTTTGTTATTTTTTCTATTTTTAAATATTTTGTAATGCTCAGTACTTGTCTCAAGTTCCCTATAGGCCATGTTCATTAATGATACAATTCATTTTAGGTTTGGGGGAATATCTTTACATGTTTTGTTACTTTTATGCTTAATGTTAACATGTATTGATATTTTGAGTATGCAGTGTTTTAGTCATCATATTTTCATGATTATATTCTATTTTGACTATCACTGATGTGCTGATGACAAGATTTTCAATTTTCACATTATGCAAATGATGTTGTGCATGCTTGAAATTAGAAAGTTGAATCTATTTGAATGCATGACATGTTGCAAGAATGTTGGTGTTGTTTTTGATTGTTCATGATGTGAAAGGTTGCTATTTGCCCCCTTTTCAGTGAAACCTTATGTGATCTTGATGCATGTGAAACAATTTAGTTACTTTTGATGCATGATTTACATCTCACTTAGATGCAAGTGTAACTCTGAAAATGTTAAGAGTGCATGTTTTGAGAACGTTTATGGATGTACATGTAGAGTTTTGATTATCCTAGAAATTGTTTTTGAACTCTCTTGAGGCGAAATTCTAAGTTGTGCATGATTAAGGAGATGATTAGGGCATTGTTTGGACCGATTGAGCCTTAAAAAGCTTACCCTGATATGATGATATCCTTAGGTCCCTTTTTGAAGCCTTAAACTGTTTGGCCTTATTTGTTTTTCATAACCATTGTGTTCGTTAACCTGTTAACCATTCTAATGCATGTGAAAGCATGTCATTTTCTTCCTACCCTTATTGTTTGTTGAGTATATGATGTGTTATTTCTTGAAATGAGTCTGATGATTAAGGGTATGAATATTCAATTCAAAATGAGCCTGAAGGAACCAGATGCAAAATAAAGAAAAGAAAAAGCATTGTTTTGCAAAAATAGAAGAGAAAAGAAAGAGAAAATAAAAAGAAAAAAATGAAAATGAAAAGAAAAGCAAAAGCTTAAGGCAAGTAAAGTTCAAAAAAGTATTGAAAATGGTTCTGGCTTGTTAGCATGTTTAGGATTGTATATGTGTGGAACTGTTTATGGGGCATTTGCACTTTTTGAGGATTGATGCAGTCATTACACATTAGTATTTGTTTTTAAAAGAATGAAAAAGAAGATTGAAATATATTTGCTGAATGAAAAATTGATTTGAATGTTTAAGTGATTTACTTAGTTCTATTTTGTTTTGCTCGAGGACTAGCAAAATGTAGGTTTGGGGGTATGATAGCTATATAGAATGCAGTTATTTGTGTCCTATCCTTGTGCTAGAATGAATGCTATTTTCTTGTTAATAATGTATATTTGGAAGGTTTTGTGCTTATATTTGATATATTCTGAATCTAAGCCTTTCTGATGTGTTATTATGCAAAACTGAGCTTTAATGGTTATGGATTGAGTAGATTTGTATATGTTATTGATTTGGTGTTTTCTCTATGATAGGAGGGGCTCTAAACAAGGTTAAATATGGAGCAATTGAGCTTAAAGAGGAAGAGGAAGCCAAATTGGCATTCCAGCAAGCAACGCCGCGGCGCAAGGCAGAGCACGCCGCGATGCAAAGAGGATTTTTAGCCTAGTCATACTTGGAGCCGGGGCAAGAGCGCTGCGGCGTAATTAAGTGAATGTTGCGGCGGTACATAAACCGACCCATTGTGTGTTGCGGCGCGCATGTGTGGCCGCTGCGGCGTGAAGGCGGCTGCTGAGCCTATAAATAGATTTTTCCACATTTTTCTCTCATTCTCTCCCCTCTCTCTCCGTTTTCTCTCTGTTTTTCTGAGTTTTGGCCATTTGGCCATCTCTCTCTTTTTAGGTTTAGTTAGCTTAGTTAGTTTAGGTTAGTTTTAGGTTAGATAGCTTGGCTAGATCTTCATGGATGGTGGATTGGAGGCCAGGATCAAAGGATTGAAGGAGGATTCAAGCTTCAGAGACAAATCAATGAGCTTCTTTCTCTCTTTTCCCCTTTCTCTCTTCTCTTCCTTATCTATTGTATAACTAAGCTATGTTTTAGGAATATTTTGGATCCTTTTATATATATTAATGATGTGTTTTTCTCTGAGTTTATGTGGATGTTTGATTATGGTTCAATCATTATCTGTGTTTAATGCTTGTTCTTGGTTGGCCTCAATTGCATGATCCTAATATTGGCAAATGAACTAGACATAGGGATTTGTTGATATGGATATGGTGTGGTTGATACATGTTCGGCGAGTTCAATTAGCTTGGATGAGTTGATTCGTTAATAGGATAGAAATATACCTATTAACCATGTATAGTGTGTGATTGAGAATAAATCGTTCATGAGTGGAAGTTGCGCTGGCTCTCAAGGAAACTTAGTGAGTTGGGCAATTGAAACCAGGGTTGATTGACCTAGACATAGGCTTTTGACTAATGAAGATTCTCAAGCTAACCTAATCAATGCATTTGTGTTTATGAGGAGAATTGCATGTTGTTGACAGATGTAGGAGGTGAAGGAGGATTTCCTGAAACCTAACCGATTTTAGGTTTATTACTTTTGTAGGTTAGATAGTTTGTATATTATTTTCCTATTTTTATGTCCTTGTCTAGAATTGATTAAGCTATTAGTTGGTATTTAGCTTTATATCGTAATATCCTCGTGGGAATGAAATTTTACTCTGTATCTGTATTACTTATGCGATCCGTGCACTTGCAGTTAGCAAATGGGCAACACATTTTGACCCTTAACACCAACCACCCAGGTACCATCTTCCAAGTTTGTGTAATTTTAACCAACCATGTTTCTTAAATCCCTATATCATTCTAAGACACTTTGATGTTGAGACTTTGGTCTAAATCCATCATCTTTATGCTTGAATCTTGGATTTAAGTTCTAGGTTTTCAAGGTAAGAATCTTGAAACTTGACTTTTTATTTGATTTTTAGAATCCTAAGACCATGTTTGATCTATGGTCATCTTAATCAAGCTTTAGATACTAATTTGTATGTGTTTGTGAGTGAAAAATCCATGTGAGAATTTATTCACTCGATTGTGTAATTATTGGTTTGTGTTTGTTAGATTATATTATGCGATTGTTTTATTGCTTTGATAAGTATGCATGATTTGTATAAGTGTTTGATGTGCTTATAACTTTGATAGTATATTTGCCTATGTGAGTTTGGAAGCATAATGATATTTGTGTAATTTAATATGTTATTCACATGTTGAGAAAATTTGTATGAGGATTCCAAAGAGTCAAAAGGTGCACGACCTTATCACTATCAAGAGGACTAAGGATTCTTAATTATTTTTCCAAATTGAGGATTAAATGATTTTATGACAAGAAATTCAATTAAGTAATTTTATAAGGATTGAAAGTGTTAAGAAATGATTTATATATATGAATTTTAAAGCAATGTGTAAATTCGACCAACATGCCAATTTTTGATCAAGACCCAAAATTATTCTACTAGGTGTAAACTTAGGTATTTTGATAGGAAGAACTCAATTTGTTAAGTTTTGAAATTTAAATGAAAGTAATTTTAATTTTTAGAAATAAAATTGATCTAATTAAGTTAAGTAGTAGAATAAATGTCAATACTTGAAATTTACTGACGTATAGCTCACCCTCTGGGTTTTGAAGCACGTTAGGAAATTTTGAGCTGTAATATCCCAAGTAACTTAAAGAAACAAAATTTTCTAGGAAACAGTAGAAATATTGATTTTTAAAGGGACTATATTGAAAATATTCTTTAAAATGGACTATATTGCAAATATCATTTAAAAGAGAACTATTTTGAAAATATTATTTAATGACGGGCTATTATGTAAATTATATTTTATGATGAGAGGCTATTATGTAAATATTATTTTATAGAAGGACTAATATGCAAATAATGAAAATAAGGTTAATTTTTAATATTAAATGAGAAAAATCTTATTTTGAATTTAAAACATGTCAGAAATATGTTACGTGATTTAAAAATAGTAATTTTTAGTTATGCGATTGAGAAAAACATTTTAAAATCTCTACGCGATTGAGAAAATGTTGAAAAATCTTTACGTGATTTGAAAACGTAACAAAAATGTTACGCGATTGTGAAAACGTGATAATATTACTACGCGATTGAAAGGAACAACGAGTTTTGCTGTAGAGCCAACATTTTAAACTAAAGAATTTGTGAAATTGAAGTATTGGACCTGAGTGGATCTTTGGTATTATCGATTGTATGGGCGGTTATATAATACCATAGATACTAATGGTATTAGACAATCTGTATGTGCATGTACGATTGCGTTAGTATCATTAGGAACAGTACAATGGTACTTTGTTTTGAACAAAAATGTTTTGAACATTATACAGTGATACTGCCATGAGACGGCACGTGAATAAGGAATATTGTGTGATCAATGACAGTATATGATTGAATCATTTGTCATGCATTGAAAAACGTATTCGCTTAATTTGTTGTGGCGTTTTATGCCTAAGGGATGAACGAGAACTTATAAGATAGTGGGAGGAATCCTAGGGGACGTTATGGCACGGTGATTCACTTGTTGACATTGAGTCAGTTGACATTGAGTCATATATATATATATATATATATATATATATATATAAAATAAACCCCCAAATTGTGATCACCGATTGCAACGCACTGACATCTCGACGAACACTATTACTTTTCATTATCCAGCATAGACTGTCTTATTTCTTATTAGGGGGGACAGATCTTCTGGGCGTTCATCTCTGAATTTGAATATACTTCCTGAAGTAGGAATTGATTGTATTGAGCATATGTATATTCAGCATTTATGCTGTTGTAACATAAGGTGATTGTGGTATTATCATTATGCCTGATATTATGTTGCAACTTTATTGGATTGTTTATCTATTAAATATTCTAAATATATCTGCTGATCTTATATTAATCTATGAATTATATGTATGGAACGACATTGTTGTTCGTTTCGTTTCTTTGCTACCATATTGGTATGCGATGTAGGGGATCTCACCTCTTTGCTATTTTATTCTGTCTATTTCTATTTTATGTTTACGTTTGTAAAGACTACGATGGCTGTAAGGAGGAACTTCACTGATTATATGCAAGCGCAATTCCACGATGGCATTGATGCCAGGCGTGTCGACTCAGCTACTGAACGTGTTAGTTATATAGGAGAGGTGACTCTATCCCAGAGTGATACCTACCATGGAAACCCTACTATCACATATTATGCTGCTTGTGTACATGTAGAGTTTTCTATGTCTATTGGAGAACTATGGGACATTGCTCACCGTTTGTCTAGTGAAGACTCTACGGAGTCAACTGCTCGGACTCCTGTTCAAAGAGACACACCTCGACCAAAAAACATGCTTTTAGAGGATCCGGGAGAGAATCAGGTTCAAAACCTTACTCTCCAGGTGTTTTGGCTTGGGCCAGGTTAAGTTTATATGTGGTAATTAAATATTGCTTAGAATATATAGGTTTTATATAATGAAGACGTCATGAATCTATGTTATAGGTACAAGAGATGTATGTTATTCAGTTTTTATATTTTCTAGTTCAATAAAATTTATCTATTTCGCGAAAAAGAAATTTTGAAACTCGTATATTAGTAACATTAAATATTTTATAACTTGGGAATGTAATTATTTATAAGATGTTATTATGAATGTGATACCCTTCGGAGGGGGTGTTACAACAGCAGCAACACATGCATGAAGGAAGTGCGAGTGAAAATCAATCCAATCTGACCATGGTATCTTTACTAAAATGTAAGAAGTGTGGAAAGAACCATTCAACGAGGGAGTGTAAGATCAAGCGGGAAATCTGCTTCAAGTGCGGAAAAGGCCACTTAACAAGGGACTGTGCGATCGAAGAAATAATTTGTTTCAAGTGCAGAAAGCTAGGACATATGGTTAGAAATTGTACTTTGTATAGGATGAAGCCTTCCGTTAGAGATGTATGTACTTCAAAATCTCATGAAGAAGAGAGAGTTAATTCCTCAAGTGGAGCGAAAGTCTATCAGACTGAAGGCCTAAATGAGGGAGCTTGTATTGCGATAGATGACCCTGTGATTTTACTATATAATTCCAGGGGTAACCTATTTCTTTATGGTGTATGACTGTATGAATCCAGTATGGTCGTTTGTGTCTTTGTCATCTTTTGACTAAGTTATTTCTACTTCTGCTACTAAGAACCTATCTTTGATAGCCAAGTTGTTTAGATTATCCTATGGCCTGTTAAAGACAACATCTTTTCTGATTTGTTTACTTCTTTCACAAATTAGATGTAATATTGAAAATGGATTAGTTATTTTCTAACCATATCCTATTAAATTATTCCAATCAAACTTTAGTGTTTCTTGAAACAGAGATTTTTGGATTTGAATCCATGAAGCTCATTCCAGAATTTTGTTAAACCATGTCAAATTCTTCATCAGATAAATCTGTGCTGAATGTAGTATAAATAGAAGAGAACATACCCTATGAGACGTTTCCTGTTAAGATCGAGGATAAATGGCTTAATGAATCAACTGAAGGAAGCCGTTGTTTTCTCCAAGATCAGCTTGTGTTCTGGACTATCATCAAGTTCACTCAAAGGTAGGAGACTTCTCCAAAATAGCTTTTCTGACGCGTTATGGGCACTACGGGTATTTTGTAATGTCGTTCCATGTAACAAACGCTTTAGAAGAATTCATCGATTATATGAATAGAATCTTCTTCTCTATTGAAACAGATTTGTTGTTGTCTTTGTTGGTGGTATTTTGATCTATTCTTAATGTTCAGAGGAACGTACCAAACCTCTCGTTTTGATTCTTCAAATCCTGAAGAAGGAGAAGAAGATATGCATGAAGTTGTCCAAGTGCGAATTCTGGTTAGAGGCAATTCAACTTTCGGGTCACTTGATCTCAAAGGAAGGAGTTGCTATGGATCCATCGAAAGTTAAAGCGATTCTTCAATAAGAACGACTGACGACTATAACGAAGATTCGTAACTTTATAAAATTAGCTGGTAAATATGGGAGACTCACCTCAGAACTCTCCAAAATGGCAAGACTTCTCATCTAACTCGCACGAGAGAGTCAAGTTTGTAGGGATTGATGCATATAAGGAAAATATTTTCAAGGATTAAAGAGACACTCGACTACCTTGCTGACGATGATTCTGCCCAATCCCTACGAACCTTTTGGGATGCCTAGTGATGCTTTGCATTGGAAGTTTGGAATGTGTGTTCGACCGGAATAGAAGGAATAGTAACGTATGCTTCGAGACAACCGAGAACACATGAGAAGGACTACTCTAAACAAACTCGGAATTAGTAATTGTAGTGCATTGAAAATATGGAGGTATTTTCTACATGAAGCAACATTTAAAGTCTGCAAAAATCATTAGAGTCGAAAATATCTGGTTGATTAAAGGGAGTTAAATATAAGGCATTACATGGATGGCAATGTAAGACACCTTTGTGTTGGCACCAAGACAGTGAAAAGATTGCGATTGGACCCGAGCTTGTACAATGAGCAACGGATAAAGCTAAGATGGCTCAGGAAAGGATGCAAATAATTCAAGGGGAAAAAGAAATTGTGTTAGAATAAGCGATTCAGAATGATGTGTTGGAGGCACAACATCGAAGCTAGTTTCTAAGGTATAAAAATTTCGAGGACGAAATTTCTTTTTGAAGGGGAGAGTTGTAACATCCCAAGAATTACTTATTTCATGATAAATATTCATTTTATAATATTTATGATTTTTAGGAATTTTTTTAGAATTTTCTGAATTATTTGATTATTTTAATATTTTCCTCAATTTACGTGTGCACTGAGCAAGGCTGGGAAAATGAAATATTTTCTCCGAGGCCGAAAAACTTTGAACTGTAGAAATATTGACGGGGGTTCTTACTAAACTCGAGGTTGGACACAATTTACGAGATTTGATTTTATCTGATAAATAAAATTGCAGTATATTTTATTATTTACGGGATAATAAAATATTATTTCTACTGACTGTAACATTTGTTCACTGAATAATAGCTCTAGCAGATTATTTCTATCTGATCACTTTTATGATAGTATCTAAGTAACATCATCACCCTTCACTTTATCGAGAAGCGTGTGAAGCTTCAAGAAAACTTCAAGGAAGCTTCCTACCCAACATCACATTTTCTCTCTCTTCCCTTAGTGTTACACGACTATGAAGGGAAGGAAAAGTGACAAATTGTCATCTTTTCATCCAACCCCCATTCACCTATCATTTTCTCTCTCATCTTTCATTTATCTCTTTCTTTCTTACGTTCTCTAATCTCTCTCTCACGCCTTCTCCTCTCTTCCTCTCTTCTCCCACACGGCCACACACCACCATTGGAGGCCACCTACAATTTCTTGCTCAACCAACCTTGTTTCTTACATCCTCTCATCATCCTAAGACTCTTCTCTTTGGGGGTCATCCCCTAAATCTTTTTTTTTCATCTTCCACCATTGAAGCCTAAAGCTTAAAGCTTTTGAGGTAATGTTTTTGATCTTCATCTTCTCTTCTCATTTTGTGGTCCTTGGCCACCATTGTGATCAAGGACTCCCTTTTCAAGCTTTGATTTTAGATTTCTTGGGTTTCACCATCTTAGGTTTTTTTTCTTGGAGGTGTTGGACGAATTTCAAGAGGCATCAAGGAGCTTGTTCTCTTGTTCTTCTCTTAGGTAAGAGGGAGATAATCCTCTTAACCCAATCTTGGTGGTGAGGAAATGTCTTTGGTGTTAATGGTGAGGAATCCATTGTGGGTTTCTTACTTTGTTTGTGATTTTTGATAATGATTTGATTTGGATGTGTTGTATGATTTTCTATGCTTGTCATCATGAATCTTGATGGATTTGTATGTGTCTAAATGCTTAAATACGTATATGGATTGGTACCCACTTGATTTGGAAGCTTGGAGAAGCTCAGTTTTTATGGATTTTGGTGTAGATTTACGGGCTGTGTGGATTCACACGGCCCAGGCTGTGTTCCATACTGGAAACACAGCTCAACAAGGTACAGAATGTCACACGACCGTGTAATCGAGCAGCACAAAGAGGGATGTTTTTCTAGAGGCGTACATGGCCTAGGCCGTGTAATTTGGCATGGTCGTGTACTCCAGGCCGTGTACTTTGGCACAGTCGTGTACTTTGGGTAATGAAGAATGGTTGGGTTTTCTAGTCCCTTGGAGGCTCACGGCCTCATTGGGCATTCATTAGGAGACTTTTTAACAAGCTAGAACTTAGTTAATTAAATGAATATACACTTAATTAGGAACTCATAATGTGGAAAGGATAAAGAATACAACCTTGTCATATAACTTAGAGTGAGGGTTGGATAATGAAAGAACATGAGTGTGAGGAGGGTTGTGAGGAACTCAAAGTAAATATTCTAAGAGAGTTAATGCAAGAACATAATGGAATTGAAGCATAACTTCGTAGCAACTTTGAATAGTATGTGTTCACCTTGGAGATTTTAATAATGACTTGAGGTGGGTCCATAATTAGGATCAAAAATTTTTGGATGAATGATTGGGCTCTATATGGCATGTGAATTTGAATAAGTTATGCTATTATTGTGATTCTATATATATGTGTGTGTATATATATATATATATATATATATATATATATGTATGCATTGAATCCATATGCATTGAGCCATAATTGATATAGTCTGACATGATGAGCATGATTGAAGCATGCATTGACATTGTGATTATGGAACTGAAGTACCATACCAAGAAACATCAGGTAAACAATTTAGTCAGATATGGTTTACTTCATAACCAGAAACATCAGGTAGACGATTTAGTTAGAAAGGACTGGTTATCAGAGGAAACCCAAATATCAGTGGTATTATGTAGTCGTATTGATGGTTATATAATATCATTGATGCAAATGGTATTAAAATAATTGTATGGACGGTTGCTTTAATACCATTGGGAATGGTTCAATGGTGGTTGAACTATTATTAAGACCATGTTGACTAGGAGTTGAATCACACCTTAGTGCGGGTGTGAATAGACAAGTGTAGGTCATAATGTTGACCTTGGGGGCGTCGGGGTGCGGGTACCTCGCAAGGGACAGTTGGTAGCTCTTCTATCCGTGGGGCAGATCGATGCAAACACACCGATGATCCGGACCAAGACACTATCCTATATCGAGATCTGTGTAGAATGTCTTATACAATACCATGATGTGCGCGTTGATAATTGAGAATTTTAGCACTTGAGGGCCTCGGTAGTCGTGATATAGATATATCTCCTAATCATTCTCTCCAATGTTTGTGTCTAGCTCCATAGAGTAGGAAATGAGTACATTGTACATGAGGGTGGTCAGCATACGCATTGTGCATATGCATGGTCAGTTCACATATTGACATGGCATGGTCTATATACATATTGTGGTGACATAATTATTATTTATATATCTATGGTGGATATCTGTTGTTATTGTGCTGTTAATATTTATATTATTGTGGGATATGCTTTTCTGATGATATCTATGAAATTGATAACTTGAATATATCTGCAATATCTATATGTATGGAATGACTTTGTCATTCATATTATTTTCCTTCGTTGCCCTGTTAGTAATGAATGTAGGATATCTCACCTCTTGTTTGTACTATTCTTGTTCTATGTGATTTTTGGTTAAAGACTATAAAGGGAACGAGGTTGAATTTCCTAGACTATACTTGGTATGATCTCCTGCGTTTGACGAGGGCAACAAGAAAAGGTTCTATTGATTTTTCATCAGGATTGTGTTCATCGGGGGTGCCAATGCTTGGCGAGTCAACTGGGCTGGCGAGCGTAAATAGTATTATTAGGGATCTGACCTTGACCGTGAAGAGGCCTGCGATTGAAGATCCTATCCTGGTTCTTACTACATCGGTGCATCCGGAGTTGCCCTATGCATTCAGGAGCTATAGAGTGATCTAATTCATACCCTCAGAGAGGACGAGGAGTCTGTGGCATCAACTGCGAGGGCTCCCGCCCATGAGACCACACATTGTTCTGCTTTTGTGTCCTCAGATGAACCGGGGAAAGGATCTCGAAGTGGATCCGATGGAGTGCCTAACTCCTTAGTCGTGGCGTTGTTGTAGGTAGTTTATATCTTCTTTTGCATTACCTGTATAAGGGTTATTTTGAGTATATGTATGTTTTAAGGTAATTAACCAGTCTTATATATTGTATCTTGGGTATATCTTGTCGAACTATATTTTTAAAATGACAGAATGTGTAACTATTCATTCGTGGCTCATATTTTCCTTATATGCAAAATAATTAAATTTGGAGAATTTTGTTATTTGAGTTGTAACACGCCAAAATGTAGTGACCGTGGTATAATGACGATTGTGCTATGGTTATTAAATCGAGGGGTGTTACAATTCGCGAAGGGGCTCGTTGCGCCCTTGGTGAATCTCAGAAAGAGATTCAATAGATCTAGGTTGTTCCTTGCTAGTTGTGTAATGGAGCAAGAAACACTGTTTGAGGCCCTACCAGCTAGTACGGATCCATGTGGCAGGGTTATGAACCATCTGAGGGCCATCTTTTTTAAGGAAAAGGGGAAGACATGGCATAGCAATTGTGAGGATCCCCCATGGAAGCACATAGATTGAACATAGACATTTATGTGTTCATGAAGGTCTGTAGTCCCATCATAGAGTTCCACATTAGTAGGAAACTTGAAGTTTCTTAGAGCTCTATACTCTATTAGTTGAGCAAAAAAGGGTTGCTCCTAATCGTCAAGGTCCAAGTTGTTATTAATAACATTGGACATTTTGACGTCAGCGTGCGACATTCTCCCCTGATCGTTGACTGCATTCCGCCTTCCATCATCATAGTGTGGTCTGGACGTTGCTCTTCCAGCACCGCCACTTGTTGTCGCACTAAGTCCAGGAGATGATTTCTGGACATATCAGATTGAATCGTGCCATCTGGATAGGACATGTGATCATTAACTTCTTCGTTTATGGGTTCAAGGCATTGGTGCACTAGGATTCAAGGCCCATGACCATTAGAATTGGCTCCATGCACGCAGGGACCAAGTCAATCCCTTACAGAGGCCCTGTGTAATGGTTGTGGGCTTTCATCGAAAAATGAGGTTTCTTGCCCATCCCACAGTAGCCTAGTATTGGGCTCCTAGTTCCTCGTAGCAGAGGTCTCAGCAACTGGTGGTGCGACAGGTTGAAGGTGATGATGCGCCACTAGAACTCGCCTTTGACCTACAGTGGCGTGCGTAGCATCTCTCCTTGAGTTTTGTGTTATGCTCACCATGGTTGGATGAGAATAAGAATTTAAAGATTTCTATAGACAATGCCAATGTTCAGTAGTAGATACTAAGATGTACCTGAGAAGGCACATACTGGTGCTTTCGTCCTTGAGCATCAGTAGAGCGTGTTGAAACGGGAGTGGTTGGTACTTGCAAAGGCACTCCAATGCTCAAGTCAAGTTGTGCACAATTAGGGTTTAAGCTAAAAAGTAATAAATATCTGTTGAAGGTGCTTGAGCTTGATATTTATATAGTGCAATTAGGGTGATGTCTTTATTTAATTGTAGCAGGGAATCCCTATAAAATAGGATGTTGATACTACAGTTATGAGTAGTTAAAAGCGGTTGTGATTGACAATTACAGATAATTTGTGATTTATCCACTATACAAATCTCACAATCGTGTTGTTGTTGACCAATGCTGTGGTCTGACATATGTTGATGGATGACTCTAGTTAGATGCGTGCTGGGTTGGCCCATGGGACTAGGTCCTAGATCACGATCCAGAACACTATCAAAAAGAGTACCAGACATGTCTAAAAGAAAATATCATGTAGATTTCTAGGAAAATATATAACATCATCCAATATATATAGAAAGCAACTATCAAACTAAATCTTTCAAGTATATCTACTGTTCTAATGGAAATATTAGGTAGGATAGAAAAGATGGCAAATTAGTGAGACCTGAAGGAAAAGCAATATTATTATGCTATTAATATGAAATATTTATATAATAAAGGAAGAGTTTTGAAGAGGGAGGGCGGCGGGAACTCTTGACTCTAATTTGAATAATTACTCCTTCAACTTGTAATAAAGATATATGATAAAAAGAGATGCCAAACTGTAACACCCTTTACTGGGATGTCACATTTATGATGCAGAAAAAAATAAAATAAATAAAATCCTTACCCAAGTTATAAAAATATTTGATACTTAAGTAATATTTGTGATACATATATAAATATATATATATTTTTTTTTTTTTTTATAATTATAACATTAAATAAAATAACACGAAACACAAAATATAACAAACATAAACTCACCATAATATACATGTAATTCTTGTCTCAAGTATACAATTAATTTACAACTATTAATATTTAATAGAAACAAGAAAAGACAAGATACTACTAAAGCATACACCTAAGATATGAGCCCTCGTCATCGACAAATTCCTTAGTTAGGAATGTCTTGACCGATAGAAATTCGACCCAAAAGTGTATCGAAGTTCTCTCTAGGAGTATAGTGAAACTCGTCCCACAACTCCCTAATAGGTAAAATAAACTCTACAAAAGCCACCGTATAACGTGTAGTAACAACCCCAGGTTGAGTCCTACTTACGATAAAGTCACGTTACCACTGTACTCTATGTGTCCTGTGTCCCAGTGGACATACCAAGCCTCAGCGCCTTTGAGAAATTGTAGTCTAAAGAAATCTAACTGTCCTCCTCTTTTCGCCATTGTAGTCTTTGATGATTTAAACATAAAGTAGAAACAGACAAAACAATACAATGAAGAGGTGAGACAATCTACACCATTACCCGCATGGCAATAGAGAAAACGACAATACAAACAAATATCACAACAGTACATACCAACATTACATACATAATATAACAAAGTAATACACATTAAAATAACACATACCATTATATCATGCATAATATATTAAAGCAATATACATATTAAAATAACATGTATCATACATAATATATTAAAACAGTACATCATATATTATATCACAGAATATGATAAGAAGTAAAGTGCAGATGATGCATGAACAGTAAAATACAGGTAATGCATGAACACACACTGACTCGTTCCTACTCCATGGAGCTAAACACGAATATCTGAGAGAATGATCTGAATAGAAAACTAATAATACTTTATGGCTGCCCAACCAAGCTATTGCACTGTCAATACATCGTGTCTATAGCCCACAGTCCAAAACATCGTGTAGCAGTACACAGTCCATACATCGTGTACCACAGGCATAGTACTTAATAGTCCCCTTAAGATCTTGACTAAGAATAGTGCTTGTCAAGATCATTAGTGTGTTGCCTGCTTACCACGGCCCAGAGGTGCTACCACTTGTCCACATATGGAATCCTCCGCACACTAATGCCTCCAAGTTCATAAATGAACCACACTACGCTTATCACACCAAACATAGTGTAATTCGCCTCATCAATCAATCGCCAATTATCCACTAAATTGACACAACACTCTAAACATGATCTAAAATTACAAAAATACCCTTATTATCCTAATTTTACCATAATTATGAAAAATTACCAAAATGCCCTTTGTCATCAAAAACCAAAGTATAGTACGTCCCACCTGACAGTACTAACAAAATACCAAAGTATAGTACGTCCCACCTGACAGTACTACACCACAACATGTCCGGGTCCACCACTTTGGCCCGACAGAAAAATTCACTGTATCGATCAATCGCGTAGGAATTTTATCGCATTTTCACAATCTCGTTATTTTCACAAACGTTTTTAAATCATGTAAATATATTTTGACATTTTTTAAACATCATAAAATTATTTTCTCAATCGCGTAGGATTTTTAATTCATTTTCTTAACCGAATAGCTTAGAATCATTATTTTTAATATGTGTAAAACTATATCTAGTACTTTTAAAATACGTAGAGTATTTTCCTTGTGTTCTAAATATAGTATGGAATCTTTTGATTTTAAGCGTCAGATTTTAATAAATTTTGGCAGCATTTTGCCTATAAAATCAGTATAAGGTATTTTTAACGTTTACCTCTAAATATAGTTTATTTTATTTTTACCCAATAATTTCACTTTGAAACCCACTAACGCTTCAAAATTTATAAAATGAGCTCTACGTTAGTATTTTTCAAGCGTTTGATTTAATTCTTATTTAAACTAAATTCTACTAAGTTAAAATTCTAAGACTGAATTAATTCCTTTGATTTTCTCAATGATTCTTTGAAATCAATTTATGTTGTAAAACCATTACCTAACCTTATCTTAGAAAATAAAATGGTATGTTGGCCAAATTAAAAATAAAATGGCATTTGATTATACACTAAATGGCATGTTGGCCATAATTAATCTAAATCATTCTTAAATCCATTATTTCACTTAGATCCTTTAAATCAGTGATTTAGAAAATTGCTGAGAACATTTTGGTTCTTTGTTTTGATGTAAGGCCGTGAGCCTCATAGTGTGTTCTTTGGAACACTCATGCAAATCGCTACATGTTATTCACATCCTACTTTAATAATTATACAGTTATAAACACATACAATTATTAAATCACATATAATATACATACAATATATTTAAAGCCATAAACATGCATAGCAAAAATAATAAAAGCTATAATCATGCATAGCAAAATAAATCACAAATAGGAAAACATTTAAACAATCACAAAAATAATAAAACCATAAACAATCACACAAATAAATAATAAATACAATAAACAACCACACAAATGAATCCTTATGGATTCCATACACACAAACAAATCCATTTTCCCATCACCACTTAGGGTTGATGAGATTAAATCTCCCTCTTACCTCTTGTAGACAAATCAATCGGTAAGATCTCCTCCTTTCCTCTAAATTTCGTACATGCTCCAAAACAATTCCTAAAATTCTTAAATAATTAGTAAAAACACATACAAGGTACAAAATAGAGAAACCATGGAACAAGCATGGTTATAAAAATTAAAAATTCAGTTTTGAACCATAGAAACCAAACTTACCCTTAAGTAAGTAAGCAAAAAGTGGGATTTTGGACAAGATAGAGTAGGAATTTGGAAAAACTTTGTGAATGAAAAGTGTTTAGAATAGGATTTGGGTTCAAAAAATGTGATTGGATAAAATTATGAAGGTTTGGTTGAGTATGTAAGGGTGTTGGCCGAATATAGAGAAGAAAAATAGAAGGAAAAGCATGCATGGGTTCTTGGCATTTTTGGAGAGAAGATGAAAGCTTTAATTTAGGATAAGTGTGAAATAAAAGTGAAGAGAGAAAATAGAAGAGAATTTCTTAGTGAGGTGCTCTTGTGAGTGAGGTTGAGTGTTTGATTTGGCTTAGTAAATATCTATTCACTTGGATAGTAAATATCCATTTGTGCACATGGCTTATGTCACCTTTTGGCCACCTAAAGGGCATGTAAGACGGTTCAAGAACCATGTAGAAGCCTCCCCAAGTCACCGCAAAACCGTGGATTCAATTTGTTTTTAATTCAACCTCATTACTTGCTAATTAAGTAGTTTTCGATGAAATTAACATAACAGAATACTATATGATGAGAGAAACATTATTTCTCAAGTATGGCCAAAAATCAAGTGTTTGTCGGATAAGCATTCTGTCGAATGATAATTCTGTCGGACGAATGGTGATTTTGTCAGACGAATATCAAAAATTGTCGGATAAACTAAAAGTTAACAGAATTCCCAATTCGTCGTATGGGTGTTAACGTAGAAGAAATTTTCAAATTGTCGAACCGACAAGAATACTATATGATTAGAAACTCAAATTCGACGAATTTTGACATTAGAGAAGTTTCTTTACTGAATGACTAGAAATTCTTACTCGACGGTCATTAGCATCACAACTCGACGAACATTGACATCCTTACTTAACGGACAAAAGCCTTCTCACTCGACAGATTTTAATATTTTCACTCGACGAATCTTAACATAGTACCAAATAGTCAGAAGATCAAATTCGATAAATTTGAACAGAAGTTCAAATTCGACGGATATCTCAAATTCGACGGATATAGTATGGTCTTAAAATATTCAATTTCGACGGATTTTGGCATTGTTTCAGAAAGTCCAATTCGACGAATATGAGCATCTCCACTCGACGGATAATACTTAGTGGCTTTGTCAAGATTCATTTTTCACCATTGTTCAGATCAACGGTTTAGATCAAAGCTTCTACAACAAGCTTTACAATCTAATGGTTCACAAAGAAGTCAATGCTTCTTTTGTTGACTCATTCTAATTGGTTTAGAAAGTCAAGCCTACCTTCGTTGACCTTCTCTCATTGGTTAGAAATTGTCCAGTCAGCATAGTTGACTATTTTTCCTAAACGTGGGTCCCACAGTACTTTTAAAGATCTATGGTCAAACCGAAGCAGATTTTTACTATTTTTGAGACAGTAGGTACTGTAATATAAAATAATATTATAAAAATATAAAATTATTTTATTGCACAGATTAAATCCAAAAAATTATGATATTAATTAATATATCAATCAATTGGGTTTAGTAAGATCCCCTGACTCCAATTAATTAAAATAAGATTTATCCGGCCAGAAAATTATTATTTCCCTGGCTCGGAGCAAATCACACACAACATCAAGTACACTCACGGAGCAGTCAAATTTAATTTATTGCTCACAGAATTCACAAAATAGTACATTTTGGGACTATATTGTAATTATCCCAAAAGTTGGGGTGTTACAACTCTCCCCCACTAATAAGAATTTCGTCCCCGAAATTCATCATACATCAAAACAATTGAGAGTATTGATCCCTCATCCTATCTCCTAACTCCCATGTAGCTCTGCCACTACATCGTTCTAAACTACTTTAACTATTACGATCTCCTTTTCTTGAAGTTACTTTGCCTTTCGATCTTCAATCTTGACTGGTAATGTCTCATGCGTTAAATTCTCCTTCAGTTGTACGGTGTCTAGTTCGATAACACGTGTCGAATCAGAAATATATTTCTGTAGTTGTGATACGTGAAATACATTATAAAGATTCGATAAGAAATGGTGGTAGTGAAATCTGATAAAATATCAGATCTATCAACGAAGTATCTGATACAGTCCGATAAACTTCAGAGTGAGTTTCCTTGACTTAATTGCTCATCCAACTCCAGCTATAGGTGTCACACGTAGAAATACATGATCACCTTCTTCAAATCCAAGCGGTCTCTGTCTTTTACCAGCATAACTCTTTTGTCGCGTCTGAGTCATCCTCATCTTGTCTTGAATTATCTTCACTTTCTCAGTTGTCTGCTGCACAAATTCTGATCCTACGATGTTACTTTCACCAATACGATACCAACGCAATGGCATTCTACAGCGTCTCCCATATAATGCCTCACAGGGTGTCATTCCTATGCTCGAACGAAACTATTGTTGTATATGAACTCTATTAATGGTAGAAATTCATTTCAACAAGTCCTTTGAAAACTCTAACTATTCGTCTCTTCCTTGTATCCAAGTCCCTCTTGATTGAACAGGTACTTCAAGCTCTTGAAATTATCGTAGACTATACAGGAAAGAAAATATCTTCAGGTTTTCCTTGTAAAACGACTATCGCAATATCCAAAAACGTAAATCGAACAATTCTTCTCATACACATTCCACCGCCTTGAAGTATACGCCACCACCTTTCTATTCAATGTCCACACTCAATCTAAATCCACGAGTTGAACTTCTTCTAACAGAACTTGCATCCGACTAGTTTCGCGCATAACTCCTTCTTCTTCTTCAGAAATTGAAGAGCTGCATTGAGATCTTCAGTATGTTCCTTTGATTTTCGAGAATAGGTCAAAATATTGCCAATAATGACAAATTTGCCTAGATGAGAAAGAAAGATCCTATATATTCATGAACATCGTTAAAACATTCCCTACCCCGAAAGGTAGTACTGAATATTCATAGTAGTACTGAATATTCATAGTTCTTGCAACGCATCTAAAAAACTGCCTTGGAACATTCTCTACCTTTACGTGAATCTGATAACAACCAACACACAAATCGATCTTGGAGCAAACAGCGAGTTTCTTCATTTGGTCTTCTAGTTCCCCTGTCATCACATCATTCCAGATTTCCTTCATCAAGAGAATTTGTTCGATTTGCTCATTTTTAATCTTAACAAAAGATGTCTCATAGATCAAGTTTTCTTCTAATTGTACTGTATTTGGTACTATAACATAAGTTGGATCAAGAATAATCCTCCTTAATGGAAATACATGAAAGATACTATGAAGGTTATAAGAAAAAGTAATAAGACTATTCAATAGGTTACAAGATTAGTCCAACAAAGAATCTGAGATGAAATGAACATAGTCCAATAATTTTAGAAATGAACTTTCTAGATTCAAATCCAAAAATCTCAGGTCAAAGAAATACTAAATTGCATTGCAACAATCTAGTAGGATATGGTTGGTAAATGACCAATCCAGTTAAAAATCAGGATCTTAAATATACAATTTTAGATAAACAAATCAAATCAACAGAAAAGATTTGATATTCAATAGATATAGGGTAGAATTAGAAAACTTAAGTACAAATAACAAGTTTAATCATAAAGAGTAGAAAATACTCAGATCATGCCATGACAAAGACACAGACAGATCAAATTGATTTACTCAGTCTATTTGAGAAAGAAATAGACAAACTCGATCAATAAAAAAAATTTCAAACTCCAATGATAATTGGATAATTTTAAACAGGCTCAAGTAGTAATAGCAAGTTTTAGAAATTGAAGTAACTTCATGAAAAGAAGTAAAACACAGATAACTCCGAAAGA
This sequence comes from Ormosia semicastrata, assembly GCA_029884595.1. Taxonomy (NCBI): domain Eukaryota; kingdom Viridiplantae; phylum Streptophyta; class Magnoliopsida; order Fabales; family Fabaceae; genus Ormosia; species Ormosia semicastrata. The sequence goes on along the minus strand of JAQQTO010000053.1, from coordinate 44,634,157 downwards.
TTTGCATAATCAATGATCACAAAAGAATGAGTTACCTCGTGACTTATACAGCACAGTTTTAAGATTACTCTCTATGGCACGACTTTCTCGCTTCTTAAGTTTTTGCATTTTAATAATCTCATTACACTTCTTGCATCGGCTCCTTCTTCTTGTTCAAGATTTTGAAGCACGTGTATTACTAATGGAAGTTTCCATTTTCAGCTGATCACACTTTTTGAATAAGTGTTCAAGCTTTCCACACTTCAAGTACTTCGTTGGTGATGCCACAGTCTAACCAAAATTGTTGCCACTCGTTCTTCTTCTCTTTATTCGTTGTTGCATCCCCGATGATTGTACATACGACTTTCGCTGAAAACGATTGACCTTACACTTCCCTCTACTTTGAATTATCGAAGATTCTAAGTTACAGCTCCTCGCATCCAAAGGTTGCTCCGATCCTAATAAGCTATGAAATTCGATTATCAGTTCCTGCTGCTGAGCGATCATCTGTCTCCGTTGCACTGCTACTTCAATCATCTGTCTTCGAGCTACGGTTATACGATCTTCATCACGTTTCACGCCCACATACTCATGCTCGTAACGTTCCATTATCTTTCTTCAAAGATAAACAAAATCAACACACAACGAACTAAACGTAGCTATTTCGCACAAAGTCGTTTCCTTTCGAAAATCGAAACATATCTCTGTGTTTAATATCAGAGATTCACACAGCACAAACAAGACAAACCTACCCACAAACCCAAAAGACTCTAACTTGGGCTCTGATACCAACTAATGTAACACCCTTTCTGGGGATGTCACATTTATGATGCGTAGAAAAAAAAATAAAATAAATAAAATCCTTACCCAAGTTATAAAAATATTTGATACTTAAGTAATATTTGTGATATATATATAAATATATATATATATTTTTTTCTTTTATAATTATAACATTAAATAAAATAGCACGGAAACACAAAATATAACAAACATAAACTCACCATAATATACATGTAATTCTTGTCTCAAGTATACAATTAATTTACAACTATTAATATTTAATAGAAACAAGAAAAGACAAGATATACTACTAAAGCATACACCTAAGATATGAGCCCTCGTCATCAGACAAATTCCTTAGTTAGGAATGTCTTGACCGATAGAAATTCGACCCAAAAGTGTATCGAAGTTCTCTCTAGGAGTATAGTGAAACTCGTCCCACAACTCCCTAATAGGTAAAATAAACTCTACAAAAGCCACTGTATAACGTGTAGTAACAACCCCAGGTTGAGTCCTACTTACTGATAAAGTCACGTTACCACTGTACTCTATGTGTCCTGTGTCCCAGTGGACATACCAAGCCTCAGCGCCTTTGAGAAATTGTAGTCTAAAGAAATCTAACTGTCCTCCTCTTTTCGCCATTGTAGTCTTTGATGATTTAAACATAAAGTAGAAACAGACAAAACAATACAATGAAGAGGTGAGACAATCTACACCATTACCCGTATGGCAATAGAGAAAACGACAATACAAACAAATATCACAACAGTACATACCAACATTACATACATAATATAACAAAGTAATACACATTAAAATAACACATACCATTATATCATGCATAATATATTAAAGCAATATACATATTAAAATAACATGTATCATACATAATATATTAAAACAAGACATCATATATTATATCACGAAATATGATAAGAAGTAAAGTGCGAGATGATGCATGAATAGTAAAATGCGAGTAATGCATGAACACACACCGACTCGTTCCTACTCCATGGAGCTAAACACGAATATCCGAGAGAATGATCCGAATAGAAAACTAATAATACTTTATGGTGCCCAACCAAGCTATTGCACTGTCAATACATCGTGTCTATAGCCCACAGTCCAAAACATCGTGTAGCAGTACACAGTCCATACATCGTGTACCACAGGCATAGTACTTAATAGTCCCCTCAAGATCTTGACTAAGAATAGTGCTTGTCAAGATCATTAGTGTGTTGCTTACCACGGCCCGAGGTGCTACCACTGTCCACATATGGAATCCTCCGCACACTAATGCCTCCAAGTTCATAAATGAACCACACTACGCTTATCACACCAAACATAGTGTAATTCGCCTCATCAATTAATCGCCAATTATCCACTAAATTGACACAACACTCTAAACATGATCTAAAATTACAAAAATACCCTTATTATCCAAATTTTACCATAATTATAAAAAATTACCAAAATGCCCTTTGTCATCAAAAACCAAAGTATAGTACGTCCCACCTGACAATACTAACAAAATACCAAAGTATAGTACGTCCCACCCGACAAGACTACACCACAACATGTCCGGTCCACCACTTTGGCCCGACACGGAAAAATTCAACAGATTGTATCGATCAATCGCGTAGGAATTTTATCGCATTTTCACAATCTCGTTATTTTCACAAACGTTTTTAAATCATGTAAATATATTTTGACATTTTTTAAACATCATAAAATTATTTTCTCAATCGCGTAGGATTTTTAATTCATTTTCTTAACCGAATAGCTTAGAATCATTATTTTTAATATGTGTAAAACTATATCTAGTACTTTTAAAATACGTAGAGTATTTTCCTTGTGTTCTAAATATAGTATGGAATCTTTTGATTTTAAGCGTCAGATTTTAATAAATTTTGGCAGCATTTTGCCTATAAAATCAGTATAAGGTATTTTTAACGTTTACCTCTAAATATAGTTTATTTTATTTTTACCCAATAATTTCACTTTGAAACCCACTAACGCGCTTCAAAATTTATAAAATGAGCTCTACGTTAGTATTTTTCAAGCGTTTGATTTAATTCTTATTTAAACTAAATTCTACTAAGTTAAAATTCTAAGACTGAATTAATTCCTTTGATTTTCTCAATGATTCTTTGGAATCAATTTATGTTGTAAAACCATTACCTAACCTTATCTTAGAAAATAAAATGGTATGTTGGCCAAATTAAAAATAAAATGGCATTTGATTATACACTAAATGGCATGTTGGCCATAATTAATCTAAATCATTCTTAAATCCATTATTTCACTTAGATCCTTTAAATCAGTGATTTAGAAAATTGCTGAGAACATTTTGGTTCTTTGTTTTGATGTAAGGCCGTGAGCCTCATAGTGTGTTCTTTGGAACACTCATGCAAATCGCTACATGTTATTCACATCCTACTTTAATAATTATACGAGCTTATAAACACATACAATTATTAAATCACATATAATATACATACAATATATTTAAAGCCATAAACATGCATAGCAAAAATAATAAAAGCTATAATCATGCATAGCAAAATAAATCACAAATAGGAAAACATTTAAACAATCACAAAAATAATAAAACCATAAACAATCACACAAATAAATAATAAATACAATAAACAACCACACAAATGAATCCTTATGGATTCCATACACACAAACAAATCCATTTTCCCATCACCACTTAGGGTTGATGAGATTAAATCTCCCTCTTACCTCTTGTAGACAAATCAATCGGTAAGATCTCCTCATTTCCTCTAAATTTCGTACAAGCTCCAAAACAATTCCTAAAATTCTTAAATAATTAGTAAAAACACATACAAGGTACAAAATAGAGAAACCATGGAACAAGCATGGTTAGAAAAATTAAAAATTCAGTTTTGAACCATAGAAACCAAACTTACCCTTAAGTAAGTAAGCAAAAAGTGGGATTTTGGACAAGATAGAGTAGGAATTTAGAAAAACTTTGTGAATGAAAAGTGTTTAGAATAGGATTTGGGTTCAAAAAATGTGATTGGATAAAATTATGAAGGTTTGGTTGAGTATGTAAGGGTGTTGGTTGAATGTAGAGAAGAAAAATGGAAGGAAAAGCATGCATGGGTTCTTGGCATTTTTGGAGAGAAGATGAAAGCTTTAATTTAGGATAAGTGTGAAATAAAAGTGAAGAGAGAAAATAGAAGAGGTTGTTGCCGTGAGGTGCTCTTGTGAGTGAGGTTGAGTGTTTGATTTGGCTTAGTAAATATCTATTCACTTGGATAGTAAATATCCATTTGTGCACATGGCTTATGTCACCTTTTGGCCACCTAAAGGGCATGTAAGACGGTTCAAGAACCATGTAGAAGCCTCCCCCAAGCCGCTGCAAAACCATGGGATTCAATTTGTTTTTAATTCAACCTCATTACTTGCTAATTAAGTAGTTTTCGATGAAATTAACATAACAGAATACTATATGATGAGAGAACATTATTTCTCAAGTATGGCCAAAAATCAAGTGCTGTCGGATAAGCATTCTGTCGAATGATAATTCTGTCAGACGAATGGTGATTTTGTTAGACGAATATCAAAAACTATCGGATAAACTAAAAGTTAACAGAATTCCCAATTCGTCGTATGGGTGTTAACATAGAAGAAATTTTCAAATTGTCGAACCGACAAGAATACTATATGATTAGAAACTCAAATTCGACGAATTTTGACATTAGAGAAGTTTCTTTACTGAATGACTAGAAATTCTTACTCGACGGTCATTAGCATCACAACTCGACGAACATTGTCATTCTATTTCGACGAACATTGACATCCTTACTTAACGGACAAAAGCCTTCTCACTCGACAGATTTTAATATTTTCACTCGATGAATCTTAACATAGTACCAAATAGTCAGAAGATCAAATTCGATAAATTTGAACAGAAGTTCAAATTCGACGGATATCTCAAATTCGACGGATATAGTATGGTCTTAAAATATTCAATTTCGATGGATTTTGGCATTATTTCAGAAAGTCCAATTCGACGAATATGAGCATCTCCACTCGACGGATAATACTTAGTGGCTTTGTCAAGATTCATTTTTCACCATTGTTCAGATCAACGGTTTAGATCAAAGCTTCTACAACAAGCTTTACAATCTAATGGTTCACAAAGAAGTCAATGCTTCTTTTGTTGACTCATTCTAATTGGTTTAGAAAGTCAAGCCTACCTTCGTTGACCTTCTCTCATTGGTTAGAAATTGTCCAGTCAGCACAGTTGACTATTTTTCCTAAACGTGGGTCCCACAGTACTTTTAAAGATCTGTGGTCAAACCAAAGCAGATTTTTACTATTTTTGAGACAGTAGGTATTGTAATATAAAATAATATTATAAAAATATAAAATTATTTTATTACACGCTTAAATCTGAAAAATTACGATATTAAGTAATATATCAATCAGAATTGGGTTTAGTAAGATCCCCCAACTCCAATTAATTAAAATAAGATTTATCCGGCCAGAAAATTATTATTTCCCTGGCTCGGAGCAAATCACTCACAACAGTCAAGTACACTCACGGAACAGTCAAATTTAATTTATTGCTCACAGAATTCACAAAATAGTACATTTCGGGACTATATTGTAATTATCCCAAAAGTTGGGGTGTTACAAAACCTGGAAGAAACCCCATTCTTTGCATGCATGGTCTAGTATTTCTAGTTCGATGCATTGAGATCTTCAGACAATAACTTATTCAGGTTAGTGACAAGAACTGTGGTAAATACTTATCAGATACAATAGCAGGTTCTAGATCTAGACGAATATATCTCTTTGAAATTGTGGCAAAGGCTCCTTCATTTGCTAGCTCCTTGACAGAAGGCACCAGAAGAGAATTTCCAAGCTTAGGCACTTGTCGTCCCATTGCTTCAGCTTATCTGAATCTATACCTAACTAAATGGATGTTTCCTTCTCTCTGATCACTTGTTCACATAATATACCTGGCAATAAATTTATTAGATTTATTATAAAGAATTTAAATCATATTATTTCCCTGACAACTCTTACGGAATCATATTTTACTTTTTTGTTAAACATCTGTTGTCATCAAAGAAAGATTTTAAATGTTATATTTTATCGTACGGTAGAAGGCTAATTTTGCAACAATTTACCATAATAAATGTCTGTTTGAATTAACTTATTTTGTATTTAAAATAACTTATAATCAAAAGTTATTTAAAAAAGTTTAAAAAAATAATTATTTTCTTTAAAATAAATTGAGCCAAACATATTTTTAATGAATCAAAAGTTTTAAAAATAAGCTTTTTTTTATTTCAAGGTATCCACCTGCTGTTTAGGTATGAGATTAATTCTACTTTGTAGTATTTGGGTTGTCGCTTCCCATAAGTGCTTTTCTCAAGAGTTTGAATTTCTTGCATTATAGAGACTTTTCAATCACTGAACTGATTCTGTAAACCTTTATCAACTTAAGAAACTTTAGGTGTGACTAACTATTCAGACAATGGGAGTTACTTGAAAGAGATGGCAACGCCGCACCACGAGTAGACAAGCATGATGCCGCCACTGGCAGCCACCTAAACATTAAGGGTTGGCATGCCTCCCATGGCTGGTGATCCGATCTGCCCTTGGGGTTTTCTTGCCCTCTCATCATCTCCTTCAACCTCTGCCTCCTCATCCTCAAGTGTCCCTGCCATGCAATGAAAAACCTTTGCAGAGACACTCAACAATTCTTGCAATATTCCTCTGAATCAATTACCTAGACTGTGTTTAAAAGGTGATGCTCTTGCAATCAAGATATCAGAATCTAAGTACAAGGTAGGTGTTGAAGATTATAAAAACACCCTGCATGGATGGCTCTTCCTCTCGAAGGGAGACAACCCTCTCAAAGTTAGTGACATGCGATATAAGTTATCTAAGCTTTGGAAACCAATTGGTTCTTGGTCTGTGGTGTCCCTCGACAAAGGCTTCTATGAATTCAAATTTTCATCCTCTGATGATCAAAAAAGCATGCGATCAATTGGTTCTTGGAACCTTAGCCTTGGTATTTTGCGCTTGTTTGCTTGGACTCCTGATTTTAATCCATATGCCTTGAGGCAAACTAATGTACAGTGCTGGGTCAGGATTCATGGTCTTTCCAGGGAGTATTGGTGCCCTAAAATTCTCTTTGAAATTGGTGGAGGTATAGGAGTCTCGATTGCTCTTGATGAGGCCACCATGAAGAGAACTTTTGGACATTTTGCAGGTATCTTAATTGATATTGATCTCACAGGGAAAATTCAGGATCAAATATTAGTGTAAAGAGAAGGGTATGCCTTCTTTGTGGGAGTGGAGTATGAAAAATTGCCACAATTCTATGTTTCCTGTCAAACTATTGGTCATTCTTTATCAAATTGTAAAAAGAATGTGAATCTTGGATCATTTCCTGATAAGGATAATGCAGTGCAGAAGGGGGTCAAAAAACAAAATTTGCAGTATATTCCTAAGCCTGCTAAAGAAAGTCTTGGCTTGAAACCAAAGAAGGGGGTTAATATTGTAACACCCCAACTTTTGGGATAAGTACGATATTGTCCTAAATGTACTGTTTTGTATTTTTCGTGTGTCATAAATTGAATTTGACAATTTCGTGAGTGCATTTGATTGTTGTGTGTGATTTACTCCGAGTCAAGAAAATAATAATTTTTTAGCCAAAAAAATCTTATTTTTATTATTCAGAGCTGGGGGATCTTACTAAACCCAATTTTGAGTGATATGTATATTAATATTTTAATTGAAAATACCTACTGTCTCAAAAATAGTAAAAATCTGCTCTAAAATGACCATGGACCCTGAAAAGTCTGTGAGACCCATGTTTAGAAAAGCAGTCAACAATAGTGGCTTGAAAATTTCTAACCAATAAGGTATGGTCAAATAACGTGGCAAAGACTTTATTGTGGACCATTGGATGAAAAACTTGATTAAGATGTTTTTTTATCATAACCGTTGATCAAATCAATAGTGTGAGAAAAATCCTAATTAAATCACTAAGTGATATCCACCTTAGATTACATCAAGGGCTAGGAGTTAAAGTTAAAATCAATGGATAGGATTTTGTCAAATATAATGGCTTGACTAGTTACTAAGTAGCTAATTAAACCTAACTTAGTTAACCTAATTGCCTAATTAAGAAATTAAGTGGACTAACCTAGTTATTAATTAGTTATAATCTAATTACTAATTAGATATCTTAATATCATCTAGAAGTCATGACAAAGCATGACATATGCAATAACCTCATAGAGTAATTAGTTATATAATTAGAATGTTAATTAAGTGTAATTAGGAAACCTAACCAAATTAACTACCTATCTAATTAGTATGTAATTAACTTTTAATTGAAGTCAAACAAGGTCACTATTCCCCTAGACACCACACGGCCAAGGAGTCTTGTGAGGTCTCTCCAAGCTTCTTGAACCATCTTGCATGACTATTAGGTGACCACTTGGTGACATAGGCCATGTGCCTTCCTAATGTGAACACAATGTGATATTTACTATCTAAACTTATCTCCTAATTTCCCTACACACTCACTCACGACAGCACCCTCACATTTCACACTCATTATTCACTTTTTCACTCACCTAAAGCTTAGCCTTATTTTCTCTCAATTTCCCAAGAACACCAAGCATATTTTCTTTCCATTTTCTCTCTCAAGTTTCGGCCTCTCACCCCAAATCCACTACATATCTTCTATAATTTTTCCTTCTTACATTTCTTAAACCTAAACTATCTCTTAAACACTTTTCATTTAGAAGGTTTTGTCAAAAACCTACTCCTTCTACTTCAAAATCCAAGTTTTATCTTACTTCCATGGTTCTTCAATATTAAGCCTTGTTTGTGATTTTTCTAATTATTTAAGAATTTTAAGGATTTGTTTTAAGCCCATACGAAAATCAAAGAGGAGGAGGAGACTATGGGATCCTTGTCTTCAAAAGGTAAGAGGGAGATTTAATCTCATCAACCCTATGTGGTGATGAGAAAATGGATTGTAGGTATGTGAAGAATCCATAAGGATTCATTTATGTGGTTGTTTAATGCTTTCCTATTTGTGATTGATTTTAATGGTATGCATATCTATAGCTTTAAAATATATTGCATGTGTTTATAGATGCATGAGTATTAATGTAGGATGTGAATAATATGTAAGGTTTGCATGAGTGTTCCAAAGAACACAAAGGAGCTCACGGCTTCTCCAAGAAAAAGAGAACCAAAATGTTCTCAACCATTTTCTAAAATAATGATTTAATAAATCTAGGTAAAATAATGAATTTGGAAATGATTTATAAGTTAGAAAATGACTTAATGATTAGTTGTGAAGGATAAGTTGATTTTGGCCAACATGCCATTCAATGTACATTTGAATTCCAAAAGTATTTTCTAAGGTAGGTTAAGTAGCTAATTAGGATTCTCAATTAGAAGAATTCGTTATAAGTAAGAATTAAAGAGAACACATGAAAAATACTTGTAGAGTTCACTCTTTGAGTTTTGAAGCACGTTAGCAAGTTTCAAGGTGTAAATAATGGTTGAGGTTAAAATATGTAGTATTTAGAGAGAAATGTAGGAAATACCATTTAATGGATTTTCTAGGCTAAATGTCGCCGAAATTTACTAAAATCAGACAAATAAAAAGAAAAGTACCATAATATATTCATAACATATGAAAAATATTCTACGTAATTTAAAAGTACTAGAAATAGCTTACACATATTTGAAATAATGATTTTTAAGCTATATGGTTAAGAAAATGATTTAAAAATCTTATGCGATTAAGAAAATGATTTAAAAATAATACGCGATGTTCAAAAACATCAAAATATATTTACGTGATTTAAAAACGTTTATAAAAGTAAGACGATTATGAAAATGTGAGAAATTTCTACGCGACTAAATGGAACAGTGAGTTTTACTGTCGGGCCAAAGTGGTGGACTCGGACATGTTGAGATATAGTACTGTCAAGTGGAGACATACTATAGTTTGAAATATTGATACTGAGGGTATTTTCATAAATATGGTAATATATTGAGACTAAGGGTATTTTTGTAATTATAATTCTTAATCATGCATTGAGTTGTGTCAATTTGGTTGAAAATTGGCGATTGATTGATGAGATGAATTACACCGTGTTGTGGGTGTGATAGCCGTAGTGTGGTTCATTATTTGAACTTGGAGGCGTTAGTATGCGGAGAATTCCACATGCGGATAGTTGGTAGCTCCTCTGAGCCGTGGTAATGGGCAACACACTAATGATCTCGACAAGCACTATTTTTAATCGAGATCTTGTAGAGACTATTTGGTACAATGCCTGTAGTGCACAATGTTTTGGACTGTGTACTACTACACGATGTTTTGGACTGTGGACTATAGACACGACGTTGGACAGTGTAATAGTTTGGTTGGGCAGCCTGAGGTATTGATGGTTCTTTTCAGATCATTCTCTCTAATATCTATGTTTAGCTCCATGGTGTAGGGACGAGTCAGTATGCATTAGCATCCATAATCTGCATTTCAATGTTTACATCATAACCTGTGATAACATGTATGATGTGTTAATTTAAGGTACTGTATATGATATAATTATATGTGTTATTGTGATATTTGTTTGTATTGTCATTTTCTTTATTGTCATCCAGGTAATGATGTAGATTATCTCACCTTGTTATACGTATTTCTCTGTATTATTATTTATTTTGTAAAGAGTTTGAGGAAGAGGAAGAGGAACAGCCTCTTGATATTCAGTATCCGAAAGAGCGCCAGCCGAGTGAGCATTGCGAGGACGGCGAGCTGTTAGATCACCCTTACCATCTGGATTGATCTTGTGATCATGGCGTTGCCGGGTTTCTTTGGTTTTGTCAGACTTGATTTCCACGGAGGCTCGGAGGCCTGGCAACTGCGAGAGGATAGAGGATCGGTAATCTACGTGGGACGTCTGACTGTGTCTCTGTGTAGAGAGTTTGACGGGGAGCTTATCCTTACTACTACTTTGTATTTACATCTTGAGTTGCCTTTGACTCTTAGGCGTTATTGGGGAGGGATTTTTCATGCGCCTAGTGAGCTTAGTAGTGAGTCGATAGCACGGACTCAGGTCCATAGAGCTGCGAGACATCCTGGATTTTTGCTATCCGATGATCTCTCTAAGAGTGATCCTTCGGAGTGTTAGGAATCTGTGATGTGCACTTGGGCATGTTATGTTTTAGTTTTATATTGACACTTTACTACTTTGCTAAATATTTGTAGTTGTAAATTATTTGTATACTTAAGACAAAAATTATATGTATATTATGGTGTGATTATGTTTTGTCTTATTTTGTGTTTTGTGTTATTTTATTTAACGTTATAAGTATAAAAGCAAAAAAAATTACCACTAATATTATTTATGTACCAAACGTTTTACAACTTGGGTAAGAATTTTATTTGATTTTATTTTCTTGTATTAAAAATGTGCCATCCCCACAAGGGTGTTACATTAGTTGGTATCAGAGCCCAAGTTAGAGTCTTTTGGGGTTGTGGTTGGGTTTGTTTTTGCTTGTGTTGTGTGATTCTCTTGGATTTGTTTTCGAAAGGTTACATCTAACTCTGTTCTGTTATGATTGAAGAAAGAAATGTCTGGCGGAAGAGGAACATGTGCAAACGCGGGATGTAATGTGGACCCAATGACAGCAGCTGCTGAAGCTATGCAGTGGATGGCGGAAGTAATTACCCAACAAAATCATTGAGTAGCTCAATAGCAAGATGCAACTGCTGATGCTCTAAATTTGTCTGAGTTTAGGCGCAATAACCCGCCGCAATTTAGAGGCGAGTTTGACCCCGAGAAGGCGAGTCTCTGGATCCAAGACTTGGAAAGGGTATTTGAAGGAATGTGGTGCGCAGAGAATAGAAAGGTGACGTGTGCTACTTTTATGTTGAGAGGAGATGCCGAGAATTGGTGGAGAGAAACCCATTGATTATTACAAGCTGAAGGGACTGAAATCACTTGGGAGGTGTTCAATGAAGTATTTCTGGAGAAGTAAGTTCCTGTTGTGCCCGACATGCCAAAGAGATAGAATTTCTTGGTTTACGTCAAGGTAACATGACTGTTGGGGAGTATGCTGCTAAGTTTGAAAACTTGTCATAGTTCTCAAGGTATTTTCAAATTCAACCTGATGAGATATGGAAATGCAGTAAGTTTGAGGATAGACTGAGGGTAAAACTGAGGCGAGTAGTGCTACCTATGAGGATGAGGGAATTTCCTGCTTTGATGGATACCTGTCGATGACTCGAGGAGTTAGAACCGTCTCAAGATCCCAGAAATCACAACTTTGGACCAAAGAGGAGGCAACAACAACAATAATCGATTTTAGTGCAAGCCTTATTCGAGACCATTGGGAAGTCAGCCTCAACGTTCATTTGTTGGGGGAAGTTCTAGTGGTAACAGAGCTGGTCAAAATGTGGCGTTTACGCCGTGATGTTTTAAGTGTGGAAAGAGTGGCCATATATCTACGGATTATTCGATCAGAGGAATATTTCAATTGCAGAAAACCTAGACATGTTTCTAGAGATTGCACTCAACCGGAAAGGAAGCCTGCTGTGAGTAATGTTCGTGCTACTCAGCCGCGATCTGGAGGGCGAGTATATATGATGACTGGAACTGAAGTTTCTCAGTCTGAAGATCTCATTCAGGGGGAAAGTGTCATTGAAGGTAATCTTTTGACTGTGTTATATGATTCGGGTGCAACGCATTCCTTTATTTCATATGATTGTGTGGAACAGTTGAAACTGCATATGTCTTCTCTGAGTTTTCAATTGATTATTTCTACGCTAACTGCCAAGCCTGTTGTTACATCCAAAATATGTCTGAATTGTCCTATTGTTGTAAAGGATCGTGTGTTTTTGGTCAATTTAATTTGTTTACCTCTTGTTGAGATAGACGTAATATTAGGAATGGATTAGTTATCTTCTAACCATATCTTAATAGATTGTGCTAGCAAAATCATAGTTTTTCCTAAGGAAGAAAGTTCTAGATTCTTGACTGCTGTTAAAGTTAAGTCATTATTGAGGGATGGAGCTCAGGGATATATGTTGCTATCTTCTTTAGAAGTCAAGAGTGAGAAAGATGTGAGCACTATTCCTATCGTCAATGAGTTTCTAGAGATTTTTCCTGATGATGTACCCGGTTTGTCGCCGAAAAGGCAGATCGAGTTCTCTATTGATTTGGTGCTGGGAGCAGGTCCTATTTTGATTGCACCATATCGAATGTCACCTACAGAGTTAATAGAATTGAAGAAGCAATTAGAGGAACTGTTGGAGAAACAGTTTATGCAACCTAGTGTTTCACCATGGGGAGCACCTGTACTACTAGTCAAGAATAAGGATGGAACCTCTCGTCTTTATGTAGATTATCGTCAGTTGAACAAAGTTACGATAAAGAATAAGTATCCACTTCCAAGAATAGATGACTTGATGGATCAATTGAAGGGAGCCGCTGTTTTCTCTAAGATAGATCTACGATCAAGTTATCATCAAATTCGTGTCAAGGTAGATGATGTACCTAAGACAGCTTTCTGAACTCGTTATGGGCATTATGAGTATCAGGTGATACCGTTCGAAGTGACGAATGCTCCTGTAATATTCATGGATTATATGAATAGGATTTTTCATCCATAGCTAGACAGATTTATCATTGTATTTATCAATGACATTCTGATCTGCTCTCAAAGTCAAGAAGAGCATACTGAACATCTCAGTATAGTTCTCCAGATTTTGAAAGAGAAGAAGCTGTATGCAAAGTTGACAAAATGTGACTTTTCGTTGGAAGAGGTTCAATTTCTAGGCTATATGATTTCCAGGGAAAGTATTGCGGTAGACCCGTCAAAGGTGGAGACTATTTTGCAGTGGGAAAGACCTAAGACAGTGGCGGAGGTCTGGAGTTTTATTGGATTGGCCGGATATTACCGAAGGTTTATTAAAGATTTTTCCAAAATAGTTGGACCACTTACACAACTTACAAGGAAGAGTCAAGCTTTTGATTGGATGGAGGAACGTGAAGCAAGTTTCCAAGAGTTGAAGAAGAGGTTGACGACTGCACCAGTGCTAATTTTACTAGACCCTAACAAATCTTTTGAGGTATATTGTGACGCTTCTTATCAAGGGTTAGGATGTGTGTTGATGCAGAATAGGAATGTGGTAGCTTATGCTTCAAGGCAGTTGAAGGTTCATGAAAGGAACTATCCAACGAACGATTTGGAACTAGCCGCAGTGATTTTTGTGTTGAAAGTATGGAGGCATTTTCTGTATGGAGCTATGTTCAATGTCTTTAGCGATCACAAAAGTTTGAAGTACTTGTTTGATCAAAAAGAATTGAACATAAGGTAGAAGCTATAGTTAGAATTCTTGAAGGATTATGATTTTCAACTTCAATACCACCCAAGAAAGGTGAATGTGGTGGCGGATGCCTTGAGTAGAAAGGTGGTCAGTGTTTCTACCATGATGATAAAGGAGGAGGAGCTGATTAATCAATTTAGAGATTTATGGTTATCAGTGGAATTGGTACCAGGAAAAATTCGTCTAAGTAAGGTTGTAATTTTAAATGACTTGCTGGAAGTGATCCAAGAAAAATAGGATAAGGATTCATTTTTACAAAATGAGAAGGAATTTTTGAAGCAAGGTCATAAGGCGACGGTGGAGGAAGGATCTGATGGAATCTTAATATTTGAAGGAAGAATTTGTATACCTAATGATCCCGATCTTAAGAAAGCAATTTTGGATGAAGCTCACACTAGCAATTTGAGTATGCATCCGGGGATAACTAAGATGTATCAAGATTTAAAGTGGATGTTTTGTGGCCCAGAATGAAGAGAGATGTGGCAGAACGTGTAGCGTGTTGTCTCGTTTGTCAGAAGGCAAAAGTGGAACATCAAAGGCCTGCTGGTATGTTACAACCTTTAACTATTCCCGAGTGGAAATGGGATAGTATCTCGATGGATTTTGTTACTGGATTGCCTAGGACGAAGAAGGGTCATGATTCTATATGGGTTATAGTTGATAGACTTACGAAGTCGGCGCACTTTTTTCCGATCAATATTAAGTGTTCGTTGGAGCGATTAACCAAGATGTACATCAATGAAATTGTTAGACTTCATGGTGTACCCACAAGTATAGTTTCTGATAGAGATCCGAGGTTTACATCAAGGTTCTGGAGAAGTTTGCAAGAAGTCATGGGAACTAAACTGCGATTGAGTTCTGCTTATCATCCACAGACTGATGGTCAAACGGAGAGAACGATTTAGTCGTTGGAAGTCTTGTTGCGTGCTTGTGTGTTGGAACAACAAGGGAGTTGGGATGAATTCTTGTCCTTAATAGAATTCACCTACAACAATAGTTTTCACTTAAGTATAGGGATGGCACCCTATGAAGCCCTATATGGACGACGATGCCGAACACCTTTGTGTTGGTATCAGGATGGGAAAAGTATGATTATTGGGCCTGATCTTGTGCAACAGACTATGAAAAAAGTGAAAATGATTCAAGAGAAAATAAGGATGACTCAAAGTAGACAGAAGAGCTATGCAAATAAGCGGAGGCGACCTCTTGAATTTGAGGAAAAGGAGCATGTGTTCTTGCGAGTAACACCTATGACTGGTGTCGGGAGAGTTATCAAATCTAGAAAACTTACTCCTAAATTCATAAGGCCATATCAAATTATTCGTCGAATAAGTCCTGTAGCCTACCAGATAGCTTTACCACCTTTCCTATTCAATTTACATAATGTATTCCATGTGTCCCAACTGAGGAAATATATTCCCAATCAAACGCATGTTATATAGCCAGATGAAGTGCAATTGAAGGATAATTTGATGTGTGAAACACTTTCTGTTAAGATTGAGGACAAGAGAGTGAAGCAGCTTCGAGGGAAGATGATTGAGCTGGTAAAGGTGATATGCAATGATGCAAAGGGAGATGCTACTTCGGAGATAGAAGATAAGATGAGGGAGCAATACCTTTAACTATTCTGAGGTACGATGAATTTCGGGGACGAAATTCTTATTAGTAGGGAAGAGTTGTAACACCCTAACTTTTGGGATAAGTACGATATTATCCTAAATGTACTGTTTTGTATTTTTTGTGAGTCATAAATTGAATTTGACTGTTTCGTGAGTGCATTTGAATGTTGTGTGTGATTTACTCCGAGTCAAGAAAATAATAATTTTCTAGCCAAAAAAATCTTATTTTTATTATTCGGAGCTGGGGGATCTTACTAAACTCAATTCTGAGTGATATATATATTAATCTTTTAATTTTTAGGATTTAACTATGCAATAAAATAATTTTATATTATTATAATATTATTTTAATTGACAGGATACCTACTGTCTCAAAAATAGTAAAAATCTGCTCCAAAATGACCATGGACCCTGGAAAGTCTGTGAGATCCACGTTTAGAAAAGCAGTCAACAATAATGGCTTAAAAGTTTCTAACCAATAAGGTATGGTCAAATAAACTGGCAAAGACTTTATTGTGGACCATTGAATGAAAAACTTAATTAAGATGTTTTTTATCATAACCATTGATCATATCAATGGTGTGAGAAAAATCCTAATTAAATCATTAAGTGATATCCACCTTAGATTACATCAAGGGCTAGGAGTTAAAGTTAAAATCAATGGATAGGATTTAGTCAAATATAACGGCTTGACTAGTTACTAAGTAGCTAATTAAACCTAACTTAGTTAACCTAATTGCCTAATTAAGAAACTAAGTGGACCAACCTAGTTATTAATTAGTTATAATCTAATTACTAATTAGATATCTTAACATCATCTAGAAGTCATGACAAAGCATGACATATGCAATGACCTCTTAGAGTAATTAGTTATGTAATTAGAATGTTAATTAAGTGTAATTAGGAAACCTAACCTAATGAACTACCTATCTAATTAGCATGTAATTAACTTTTAATTGAAGTCAAACAAGGTCCCTAATCCCCTAGACACCACAAGGCCAAGGAGTATTGTGAGGCCTCTCCAAGCTTATTGAACCATCTTGCATGACTATTAGGTGACCACTTGGTGACATAGGGCATGTGCCTTCCTAATGTGAACACAATGTTATATTTACTATCCAAACTTATCTCCTAATTTCCCTACACACTCACTCACGGCAGCACCCTCACATTTCACACTCATTATTCACTTTTACACTCACCTAAAGCTTAGCCTTATTTTCTCTCAATATCCCAAGAACACCAAGCATCTTTTCTTTCCATTTTCTCTCTCAAGTTTCGGCCTCTCACCCCAAATCCACTACCTATCTTCTATAATTTTTTCTTCTTACATTTCTTAAACCTAAACTATCTCCTAAACACTTTTCATTTAGAAGGTTTTGTCAAAAACCTACTCCTTCTACTTCAAAATCTAAGTTTTATCTTACTTCCCTAAAGGTAAACTTTTGATTTTATGGTTTAAAACTTAGTTTTTGATTTTCTAAACCATGATTGTTCCATGGTTCTTCAATATTAAGCCTTGTTTGTAATTTTTTTAATTGTTTAAGAATTTTAGGAATTTGTTTTAAGCCCACACGAAAATCAAAGAAGAGGAGGAAACTAGGAGATCCTTGTCTTCAAGAGGTAAGAGGGAGATTTAATCTCGTCAATCCTATGTGGTGATGAGAAAATGGATTGTATGTGTGTGAAGAATCCATAAGGATTCATTTATGTGGTTGTTTAATGCGTTCTTATTTGTGATTGATTTTAATGGTATGCATGTCTGTAGCTTTAAAATATATTGCATATATTTATAGATGCATGAGTATTAATGTAGGATATGAATAACATGTAATGTTTGCATGAGTGTTACAAAGAACACAAAGGAGCTCACGGCTTCTCCCAGAAAAAGAGAACCAAAATGTTCTCAACCATTTTCTAAAACAATGATTTAATAAATCTCAGTAAAATAATGAATTTGGAAATGATTTAGAAGTTAGAAAATGACTTAATGATTAGTTGTGAAGGATAAGTTGATTTTGGCCAACATGCCATTCAATGTACATTTGAATTCCAAAAGTATTTTCTACGGTAGGTTAAGTAGTTAATTAGGATTCTCAATTAGAAGAATTCGTTATAAGTAAGAATTAAATAGAACATTTGAAAAATACTAACATAGAGCTCACTCTTTGAGTTCTGAAGCGTATTAGCAAGTTTCAAGGTGTAAATAATGGTTGAGGTTAAAATATATAGTATTTAGAGAGAAACGTAGGAAATACTATTTAATGGATTTTCTAGGCAAAATATTGCCAAAATTTACTAAAATCAGACAAATAGAAAGAAAAAGTACCATAATATATTTATAACGTATGAAAAATATTCTACATAATTTAAAAGTACTAGAAATAGTTTACACATATTTGAAATAATGATTTTTAAGCTATATGATTAAGAAAACGATTTAAAAATCTTAAGCAATGGAGAAAATGATTTAAAAATAATACGCGATGTTCAAAAACATCAAAATATATTTATGCGATTTAAAAACATTTATAAAAGTAACACGATTGTGAAAATGCGATAAAATTTCGATGCGACTTAATAGAATAGTGAGTTTTACTGTCGGGTCAAAGTGATTGGCCCGGACATGTTGAGATATAGTACTGTCAAGTAGAGACATACCATAGTTTGAAATATTGATACTAAGGGTATTTTCGTAAATATGGTAATATATTGAGACTAAGGGCATTTTTATAATTATAATTCTTAATCATGCATTGAGTTGTGTCAATTTGGTTGAAAATTGACGATTGATTAACGAGACGAATTACACCGTGTTGTGGGTATGATAGGCGTAGTGTGGTTCATTATTTGAACTTAGAGGCCTTAGTGTGCAGAGAATTCCATATGCGCACAGTTGGTAGCTCCTCTGGGCCGTGGTAACGGGCAACACACTAATGATCTCGACAAGCACTATTTTTAATCGAGATCTTGTGGAGACTATTTGGTACAATGCTTGTAGTGCATGATGTTTTGGACCATGTGCTACTACACGATGTTTTGGACTATGGACTATAGACACGACGTTGGACAGTGTAATAGTTTGGTTGGGCAGCCTGAGGTACTGATAGTTCTTTTTAGATCATTTTCTCTAATATCTATGTTTAGCTTCATGGAGTAGGGACGAGTCAGTATGCATTAGCATCCATAATCTGCATTTCAATGTTTACTATAACCTGTGATAGCATGTATGATGTGTTAATTTAAGGTACTGTATATGATATAATTATATGTGTTATTGTGATATTTGTTTGTATTGTCATTTTCTTTATTGTCATACGAGAAATGATGTAAATTGTCTCACCTCGTTATACGTATTTCTCTGTATTATTATTTATTCTGTAAAGAGTTTGAGGAAGAGGAACAGCCTCTTGATATTCAGTATCCGGAAGAGCGCCAGCCGAGTGAGCATTGCGAGGACGGCGAGTTGTTAGATCACCCTTACCATCTGGATTGATCTTGTGATCATGGCGTTGCCGGGATTCTTTGGTTTTGTGAGACTTGATTTCCACGGAGGCTCGGAGGCCTGGCGACTGCGAGAGGATAGAGGATCGGTAATCTACGTGGGACGTCTGACTGTGTCTCTGTGTAGAAAGTTTGACGGGGAGCTTATATTTACTACTACTTTGTATTTACATCTTGAGTTGCCTTTGACTCTTAGGCGTTATTGAGGAGGGATTTTCCATGCGTGTAGTGTGCTTAGTAGTGAGTCGACAGCACGAACTCAGGTCCGTAGAGTTGCGAGACATCCTGGATTTCTGCTATCCAATGATCTCTCTGAGAGTGATCCTTCGGAGTGTTAGGAATCTGTGATGTGCACTTGGGCATGTTATGTTTTAGTTTTATGCTAACACTTTACTATTTTGCTAAATATTTGTAGTTGTAAATTATTTGTATACTTAAGACAAAAATCATATGTATATTATGGTGTGATTATGTTTTGTCTTATTTTGTGTTTTGTGTTATTTTATTTAACGTTATAAGTATAAAAGGAAAAAAAAATTTACCACTAATATTATTTATATACCAAACGTTTTATAACTTGGGTAAGAATTTTATTTGATTTTATTTTCTTGCATTAAAAATGTGGCATCCCCACAAGGGTGTTACAAATATTGCAAT
Source organism: Ormosia semicastrata (assembly GCA_029884595.1). Lineage (NCBI taxonomy): Eukaryota > Viridiplantae > Streptophyta > Magnoliopsida > Fabales > Fabaceae > Ormosia > Ormosia semicastrata. The sequence continues at coordinate 44,614,201 of JAQQTO010000053.1, read as the reverse complement.
TGATAATGATGCAACTGTTGTTGATAATGTTGCTGATAAAGGAAATGATATTGTTTCTGGTTGTAATGTTGAAAAGGTAGTGACCAACAAGGATCCAGTTCCTGAATCTGCAGAATTGGAAACTAATAAAGACCAAAATAATGTTATATTGGAGGAATTCATTCTTAATAGAGCTGATTTGATTGGTGTTGATAACATCCCTCTATATCAGTAGGAAGTTCAGATAAACACTAACCCTTTGTTAGGTTTTGCTAATGATCAACATATGCTAAATATGGAAGAAATTTCACACTTAGCTAAAATAAATCAGCATGATCAGTTAATTGAAGTTGATTCTTCTCAAGAGAAATTCCCTAATAAAGATGTTGATTCCAACTCTAGCTCCCATATATCTCAATCCTTATTAAGTCGGGTGGTTCCTTCTTCTACTGATAAATTCCTAGATTCTGACACTGAGGAATGTCCTAAAGATCATATTGCACATGATGCAGAGCTAAATTCTGAACCTGCTATGGAGTTGCATTCTAGTATTGATCCTGTTACCATTCCTCCAATTAATCCAAATCTTAAAGCTACTGTTATTCAGGACATGAAAATAGTTGGGAGATTTTGGAGTGATGAAGTTGAAGTAAAGGATTCTGATCCTACTTTTGTTGAAGCCGTAAGTTCAGCTGCTATTGAGAATAGTTTCAAAGTGGTTTTTGCAGTAGCTTTCTAGTCTTCGTTAAGCAGTTTGCTATAGCTTCAGCTCGACGTGTTTAGCCTCAACTCAATAATTATTGTTTGTGATAAATATTAGAGTGGTCAAGTAAAAGATATCATTCTTTCAGCCATTATTCATATAATATGGATGGTTTGGTATGTTAGAAACCAGCTTCGGTTCAATAATAAAACTGTCTTTATCAATAGAGCCATACATACGATCTCTGTTGGTGTGGCACTGTCTGGTAATTTTTTTAATGGCAAAATGTCCTCCTCTATTGAGGATTTTAGAATCATTAAGCCATTCTCTGTAATTTGCCATCCTTCTAAAGCACCATCAATCATTCAAGTAAATTGGAATAGACCTCTTTGTGGCTAGATAAAAGGAAATTCAGATGGTGCTTCAAGAGGTAATCCTAGACAATTGGCTTGTGGTGGGATTTTTAGAGATTCTAGTGGTGCAATCCTTGGTTGCTTTGAAGACTACATTGGTGTATCATCTTCTTTTCATGCTGAACTTCAAGCTGCCATGAAGTGTATTGAACTTTCTTTCCAAAAAGGTTGGTAAAAGTTCTGGTTGGAATGTGATTCCATGCTTGTCATAGCTGTATTCAAGTCTCTTAATTTAGTTCCTTGGATGCTCAGAAATAGGTAGAAGAATTGTTTGTTTTTGACAAGGCAAATGCAATTTCAAGTATCTCATATTTTTAGAGAAGAAAATTCTTGTGCAGACAAGTTAGCAAATTTTGGCATTAATAGTCATTGTTTTACTTGGTGGGATTTGCCTCCAAGGTTTCTCTTTGAAGACTTTAATCATAATAGATTAGGTCTGCCCTTTTATAGATTTAAATGATTTTTTTTTAATTTTTCATGGGTTTTGGTTTAGTCCCCCCATGTATTTGTTTTCTTTTTATTATTTTTAATAAACTTTTGGTGTGCTGCAGATGATGGGTAGGATTTGAGGTGCCAACCTAGTTGGGACTTCTCTCTCTACAGTGATGCGTTTGCACATCATTTTTGTTTAAAAAAAAGTGGTTTTGTCCAAATCTCAAATAAAGAAATTGAGACAGAAAAAGAAACAAGTCCAAAGAACAGATTTCTATAATACCCGATATAGGGTAGGCTCAAAATCAATCTCTTTCTGATATGAAGATGTTTTACTGGAATGTTAGAGGGTTAGCTAACCTGGATACTAGATTGGTACTTAAAAACTTCTGCATTAAACACAAACCAGATTTCTTGTTTGTTACTGAGCCTTGGATTGCCATGGGTCAAATTCCAATTTCTTTCTGGATTACTCTGAGATTAAAACCTTTTGTGGTGAATGATAGAGGTTCTCGGTTACCTAATCTATGGGGATTTTGTGCTGACTCTATTGATCCTATAATGATATCTTCTTCTAGACAACATGTCTCTATGTCAGTTGTTTGGGAGCAGTAGTTAGTTTATATAACAACAATATATGCTTCCACTAGCCTTTTTGTTAGGAGAGATCTTTGGAAGGAGCTCTCTGCTATTGTTCAGAACAATCAAGGACCTTGGCTTCTTGTTGGTGACTTTAATGCCATCTTGGGTGCTCATGAACAAAGAGGAGGTGGCTTACCATCTCCTACTTCTTGTGCAGAATTTAGAAACTGGTCTGATTCCTTTCAGCTTACTCATCTACCCACTAGAGGTGCAGAATTTACTTGGTCAAATAGGAGAAGGGCTGTTGCTCATACAGAAAGAAGACTTAACAGGGCCTTATGTAATGATGATTGGTTCTCTATTTGGTCTTCAACCTCCTACTGTACACTCACTAGGAGTCATTCCAATCATTTCCCACTGCTTCTCATTATGTAGGGAACTATTCCTACATATCCTTCATATTTTAAGTTTTTAAGCATGTGGTCTGATCATTCAGATTGTAGAAGATTGATTAATGAAGTTTGGTCAAAAGATGTGGTAGGCTGCCCTATGTTTGTCTTGACTCAGAAGTTGAAATCTTTGAAAGCTGCTTTTAAGGTTTGGAACAGGGAGATTTTTGGAGATGTGCATAAAATGGTTGATTCTACTCAAGCTGATCTTGAGGCAGTACAACAAGAAATTTATGAATTTGGATTCTCTAATGAGTTGGATGAAAAGGAATTACAGGCTCAAATGAATCTTCAAAAGGCTCTTTTTTTTCATGAAAGCTTTTGGAGAGAAAAGGCAAGAATAAATCAGTTTACTAAGGGGGATAGAAATACCTCCTTCTATCACAGGATAACCAAAATAAGGCATGCTTCTAAGAAAATGTGCATATTGAAAATTAATGATACTATCTTAGATAATCAATCTGACATAGGGCTTCATGTTTTAAACTTTTATTCCTCTCTTTATGCATCAAACAATACCTGCACTCAATCTGATTTTGTTAGCAAAGTGATCCCTAGTCTTGTTTCAAATGAAGACAATGCTATGCTAACCAACTTACCTACATTGGAAGAGGTTAAAGCTACTGTATTTGATATGAATGGTTCAGGGGCCCCTGGACTTGATGGATTTGGTGGATTCTTCTTTCAAAAATATTGGGACATTGTATGCGACGATGTTTTCCAATCAGTTATGCAGTTCTTCTCAACAGGTTGGATTCTCCCTAACTTGAATTCCAATTTAGTCACTTTGATTCCTAAATTTACTGGTGCGGATAGAATTGAGGATTATAGGCCAATTGTATTGGCTAATTTCCAATTCAAAATCATCACAAAGATAATTACTGATAGGCTTGCTCTCATAGCTCCTAAGATAGTCTCTGAACAGCAGAGGGGATTCATAAGAGGTAGACAAATCTCAGATTGCATTTGCACAACTTCTGAAGCTATCAGTTTGTTAAAGTATAAGGCTTTTAGGGGAAACATTGCTCTCAAGTTTAATGTTAAAAAAGCTTTTGACACTATGGATTGGACTTTTCTCTTATCTATTTTGGAAGCTTTTAGTTTTCATTCTAATTTTTGCAACTGAATTAAAGCTATCCTGTAATCAGCAAAGTTGTCAATATCTATGAATGGTCATCCAATGAGTTTATTCTCTTGTAAAAGATGGGTCATGCAAGGGGACCCTCTCTCTCCTCTCCTCTTTTGTTTAGCTGAGGATGCTCTAAGTAGAGGCATTTCTTTGTTTATTGATTCTGGTTACTTTCAGCCTATGTTAGGTCCTAGAGCTTGTCCCTCTCCTACACATGTTTTATATGCAGATGATATTATGGTGTTTTGCAAAGGAACAAGAAAGAATTTAAGGGCCTTAATGTCAGTATTCCAAGAATATGGTGTTGCTTCTGGCCAATTTCTCAGCCCTGACAAGTGCAGATTCTTCACTGGATCCATTTCCCCTGCTAGACAGAAAGTTATAAGTAACTTCCTGGGTTTTAAAGCTGGCACATTCTCTTTCATCTACTTAGGGGTTCCTATCTTCCAAGGTAAGCCCAAATCTGCCTTTTTCCAACCTGTAGCAGACAAGCTTAGAACAAAATTAGCTTCATGGAAAGGCTCTATGCTATCTATTATGGGAAGAGTCCAATTGGTGAAGTCAATTATTCATGGCATGTTACTTTATAGCTTTCAGGTATACATTTGGCCTATTGCACTTCTCAAATCTTTGGATAGATGCATTAAGAATTTCATTTGGTCTGGTGATTCTTGAAAAGAAAATTGGTTACTGCTGCTTGGAATAGAATGTGTGTTCCTGTTGAGGATGGTGGACTTGGCCTGAGATCTCTCAGGTCAATTAATGAAGCATCTATGCTAAAACTCAGCTGGGAGATGCTTTCTTCACAAAACCAGTGGTCAATGCTCATAAAGGCAAGATTTATGAGAGGTAACAAGCCTATACGACACTATATAAAATCTTCCATTTGGCCAGGGGTAAGGCAGTTCATCCAATCTGTTCATGAAGGTAGTTGCTGGCTTCTTGGTGATGGAAGTAAAATTCATTTTTGGAGAGATAAATGGATCTCAAATCCCATTGCTGAGTTGTTACAAATTCCAGATTATGTCCAATCTTCTCTGAATGCTTCAGTGCAAGACTTCATTTATGAAAAGTCAAGGTCCATTTCTAATGCTTTTGTTGCTAAATTCCCTACAATTGTTAATGAAATACAACAATTGGTTATACCTAAGGATTCTGCAGAAGACAAATTCATTTGGACGAGTTCTGATGATGGATCTCTCAGCTTCAAATCTGCCTTTCTCCATCTATTCCTGACTTTACAGCATGCAAATTGGGGAAGAAAAATTTGGAGTTCTGCCATTCCTCCATCTAAGTCTTTTTTTGCTTTGGAGGTTATTACAAAACAAGCTTCCAACATATGAAAACTTGCAGAAGAGAGGTTGCATATTAGTTTCAGCCTGTAGCCTTTGTGGAGCAGCTTATGAGACTTGTATGCATCTATTTCTCAATTGTCATTTTGCAGTAGCTCTCTGGTCTTAGTTAAGCAGTTTGTTACAGCTTCAGCTCAACGTGTCTAGCCTCAACTCAATAGTTGCTATTCGTGATAAATATTGGTGTGGTCAGGTAAAAGATATCATTCTTTCAGCCATTATTCATATAATATGGATGGTTTGGTATGTTAGAAACCAGCTTAGGTTCAATAATAAAATTGTCTCTATCAATAGAGCCATATATATGATCTCTGCTGGTAATTTTTCTAATGGCAAAATGTCCTCCTCTGTTGAGGATTTTAGAATCATTAAGTCATTCTCTGTAATCTGCCATCCTTCTAAAGCACCATTAATCATTCAAGTAAATTGGAATAGACCTCTTTGTGGCTGGATAAAAGGAAATTCAGATGGTGCTTCAAGAGGTAATCTTGGACAATCGGCTTATGGTGGGATTTTTAGAGATTCTGGTGGTGCAATCCTTGGTTGCTTTGCAGACTACATTGGTGTATCATCTTCTTTTCATGCATTTCTTCAAGCTGCCATGAAGTGTATTGAACTTTCTTTCCAGAAAGGTTAGCAAAAGTTCTGGTTGGAATGTGATTCCATGCTTGTCATAGCTGCATTCAAGTCTCTTGATTTAGTTCCTTGAATGCTTAGAAATAGGTGGAGGAATTGTTTGATTTTGACCAGGCAAATGCAATTTGAAGTATCTCATATTTTCAGAGAAGGAAATTCTTGTGCAGAGAAGTTAGTAAATTTTGGCATAAATAGTCATTGTTTTACTTAGTGGGATTTGCCTCCAAGGTTTCTCTTTGAAGACTTTAATCGTAATAGATTAGGTCTGCCCTTTTATAGATTTAAATGATTCTTTTTATTTTTCATGGGTTTTGGTTTGGTCCCCCCATGTATTTGTTTTCTTTTTATTATTTTTAATAAACTTTTGGTGTGCTGCAGATGATGGGTAGGATTTGAGGTGCTAACCTAATTGGGACTTCTCTCTCTACAGTGATGCCTTTGCATATCAATTTTGTTTAAAAAAAATATCACTGAACTCAAATTTACTTATTATTTAAGTCACATCATGTGATTTTTAAAAATATAATTAGTAGCCAAAATAACAAATTAAGTGTAACATATTACACAAACAACATTTTATCGGGAATTATATGTAATATCTTGAAGTATCTTTCTTTTCTAAATAACTTTTTTTTCTCGAAATAGATAGTATGCAATTCATATTTATTCTAAGAGTAATGATATTTATTCTAAAACAAAAGATAGTATGCCATTCATATATATTATAAAACAAAAGTTCAAGAATGCTGCTTGAGCCCTTTATATTTATTCTAAGAGAAATAGTACTTGCTTAAATTTAATCCTTATAAACCTTTCACAAACTCTCATAGAAGTTATTGACATTTTTAAAATCAAACTAGTCCTTGAATTAGTGAGAAAAGAGGTTTAAAAGGTTTTAAGGTTGAATTGAAACTAAATCAAAATCAAACCGATGTTTTATACATGTATATTCTATAAATATTTAAATATATGTAAAAAAAAATAATCATACATTTATTAAATATATAAGCATATATAAGCAAATCATTGAAAGAAACAACAAAAATATATAATTAACATTATCAGTTGATTCATGACACATACTATAAGTCAAGACAATATAGGAATGCATAAAATATATCATACATTGACGATATCTAAATAATTATTACATTAATTTTTTTAATCAAAATTGATGTGCAAAGGCATCACTGTAGAGAGAGAAGTCCCAACTAGGTTGGCACCTCAAATCCTACCCATCATCTGCAGCACACCAAAAGTTTATTAAAAATAATAAAAAGAAAACAAATACATGGGGGGACCAAACCAAAACCCATGAAAAATAAAAAGAATCATTTAAATCTATAAAAGGGCAGACCTAATCTATTACGATTAAAGTCTTCAAAGAGAAACCCTGGAGGCAAATCCCACCAAGTAAAACAATGACTATTAATGCCACAATTTGCTAACTTTTCTGCACAAGAATTTCCTTCTCTGAAAATATGAGATACTTGAAATTACATTTGCCTTGTCAAAAACAAACAATTCCTCCACCTATTTCTGAGCATCCAAGGAACTAAATATAAAGACTTGAATGCAGCTATGACAAGCATGGAATCACATTTCAACCAGAACTTTTGCCAACCTTTTTGGAAAGAAAGTTCAATACACTTCATGGCAGCTTGAAGTTCAGCATGAAAAGAAGATGATACACCAATGTAGTCTGCAAAGCAACCAAGGATTGCATCACTAGAATCTCTAAAAATCCCACCACAAGCCGATTGTCCAGGATTACCTCTTGAAGCACCATCTGAATTTCCTTTTATCTAGCCACAAAAGGTCTATTCCAATTTACTTGAATGATTGATGGTGCTTTAGAAGGATGGAACATTACAAAGAACGACTTAATGATTCTAAAATCCTCAACAGAGGAGGACATTTTGCCATTAGAAAAATTACCAGATAGTGCCAAACCAATAGAGATCATATATATGGCTCTATTGATAGAGACAATTTTATTATTGAACCTAAGCTGGTTTCTAACATACCAAACCATCTATATTATATGAATAATGGCTGAAAGAATGATATCTTTTACCTGACCACTCCAATATTTATCATAAACAGCAACTATTGAGTTGAAGCTAGACACGTCAAACTGAAGCTGCAGCAAACTGCTTAACTAAGACTAGAGAACTACTACAAAATGATAATTTAGAAATAGATGCATAGAAGTCTCATAAGCTGCTCCAAAAAGGCTACAACCTGAAACTAATATGCAACCTCTCTTCTGCAAGTTGTCATCTGTTGGAAGCTTATTTTGTAACAACCTCCAAAGCAAAAAAGACTTAGATGGAGGAATGGCAGAACTTCAAATTTTTTTTTCCCAATTTGCATGTTGTACAGTTGGGAATAGATGGAGAAAGGCAGATTTAAAGCTGAGAGATCCATCATCAGAACTCATCCAAATGAATTTGTCTTCAACAGAATCCTTAAGTATAACCAATTGTTGTATTTCATTAACAATTGCAGGGAATTTAGCAGCAAAAGCATCAGGAATGGACCCTGACTTTTCATAAATGAAGTCCTGCACTGAAGCATTCAGAGAAGATTGGATATAATCTGGAATTTGTAACAACTTAGCAATGGGATTTGAGATCCATTTATCTCTCCAAAAATGAATTTTACTTCCATCACCAAGAAGCCGGCAACTACCTTCATGACCCCTAGCCAAATGGAAGATTTTGCATAGTATCGTATAGGCTTGTTACCTCTCATAAATCTTGCCTTTAAGAGCATTAACCACTGGTTTTGTGAAGAAAGCATCTCTCAGCTAAGTTTTAGCATAGATGCTTCATTAATTGACCTGAGAGATCTCAATCCAAGTCCACCATCCTCAACAAGAACACACATTCTATTCCAAGCAACAGTAACCAATTTTCTTTTGCAAGAATCACCAGACCAAATGAAATTCCTAATGCATCTATCCAAAGATTTGAGAAGTTAATAGGCCAAATGTATACCCGAAAGCTATAAAGTAACATGCCATGAATAATTGACTTCACCAATCGGACTCTTCCCATAATGGATAGCATAGAGCCCTTCCATGAAGCTAATTTTACTCTAATCTTGTCTACTATAGGCTGCAAAAAGGCAGATTTGGGCTTACCTTGGAAGATAAGAACCCTTAAGTAGATGAAAAAGAATGTGCCAGCTTTAAAACCCAGGAAGTTACTTATAACTTTCTGTCTAGCAGGAGAAATGGATCCAGTGAAGAATCTGCACTTGTCAAGGCTGAGAAATTGGCCAGAAGCAACACTATATTCATGGAATAATGGCATTAAGGCCCTCAAATTCTTTTTTGTTCCTTTGCAAAACACCATAATATCATCTACATATAAAATATGTGTAGGAGAGGGGCAAGCTTTAGGACCTGACATAGGCTGAAGGTAACCAGAACCAACTAACAAAGAAATGCCTCTACTTAGAGCATCCTCAGCTAAACAAAAGAGGAGAGGAGAGAGAAGGCCCCCTTGCCTGACCCCTCTTTTACAAGAGAAGAAGCCCATTGGATGACCATTCACAGATATTGACAACTTTGCTGATTGCAGGATAGCTTTAATCCAGTTGCAAAAATTAGAATGAAAACCAAAACCTTCCAAAACAGATAAGAGAAAAGTCCAATCCATAGTGTCAAAAAGTTTTTTGACATCAAACTTGAGAGCAATGTTTCCCCCAAAAGCCTTATAGTTTAACAAATTGATAGCTTCAAAAGTTGTGCAAATGCAATATGAGATTTGTCTACCTCTTATGAATCCCCTCTGCTATTCAGAGATTATCTTGGGAGCTATGAGAGTAAGCCTATCAACAATTACCTTTGTGATGATTTTGAATTGGAAATTGGCCAATGCAATTAGCCTATAATCCTCAATTCTATTCACACCAGTAAATTTAGGAATCAAAATGACTAAATTGGAATTCAAGTTAGGGAGAATCCAACCTGTTGAGAAGAACTGCATAACTGATTAGAAAACATCATTGCATATAATGTCCCAATATTTTTTAAAGAAGAATCCACTAAATCCATTAGGTCTAAGGGCCCCTGAACCATTCATATCAAACACAACAGCTTTAACCTCTTCCTGTAACACCCTTGTGGGGATGTCACATTTATGAATGCAATGAAATAAAATAAAATAAAACTCTTACCCAAGTTGTAAAACATTTGATACTTACATAATATTTGTGGTAATATTTTTTTTCCTTTTATAATTATAACATTAAATAAAATAACACAGAACACAAAATTAAACAAAGTATAATCACGCCATAATATACATATGATTCTTCTTTAGTACACACATAATTTACAACTACAAGTATTTAACAAAGCAGTAAAGAGTTGACACAAAACTAAGACATAGTATTGCCCAAGTGCATCTCGATAGATATCTAACCCTCTGATGGATCATCCTCCAGAACCTCTAGAAAGACCATCGAAAAGTTCATATCTTGGAGATCTCACAGCACTACGAACACAAGTCCGGGCTGTTGACTCGCTACTGAGCTCACTAGGCGCATGGAATATTTCCTGCCAGTAACGCCTAAGAGTCAGTGGCAACTCTAAGTGTAAATATAACATAGTAGTGAATATGACATCTCCATCATACTCTCTACATAGGGACACAATCAAATGTCCCACATAAACAATTGTTCCTCTATCTACTCGCATACGCCAGGCCTCAGAACCTCTGTGAGACTCCAGTCTCACAAACCCGAAAAATCCTGGCAATGTCATGATCTCAAGATCAATCTTGATGATCAGTGTGATCTACCGGCTCCTTTTCCTCGTATAGCTCGCTCAGTTGTCGCTCGTCCGGATACTGTATCTTAAGCGGCTGATCCTCTACTTCCTCAAACTCTTTACGGAAATAATATAGTAATATCGAGAAAACATATAGAGAGGTGAGACAATCTACATCACTACCCGCATGGCAATAAAGAAAACGACAGTACAAAACAATTATCACTACATTACATATCAATATATCATGCATAATATATCACGCAATACATATTAAAGTAACATATATCATTATATCATGCAAAATATATTAAAGCAATAAATCATACATTTTATCACAGTTTATGGTAAGCAGTAAAATGCAGATAATGCATGAACACACACTGACTTGTTCCTACTCCATGGAGCTAAACACGGATATCTGAGAGAATGATCCAAATAGAAACTAGTAATACTTTATGGCTGCCCAACCAAACTATTGCACCGTCAAACATCGTGTATATAGTCCACAGTCCAAACATCGTGTAGCAGTACACAGTCAATACACCGTGCACTACAGGCATAGTACGTAATAGTCTCCTCAAGATCTCGACTAAGAATAGTGCTTGTCAAGATCATTAGTGTGTTGCCCGTTACCACGGCCCAGAGGAGCAACCCACTGTCCCCATGTGGAATTCTCCGCACACTAACGCCTCCAAGTTCATAAATGAACCACACTACGCCTATCACACCAAAACACGGTGTAATTCGCCTCGTCAATCAATCACCAATTTTTAACCAAATTGGCACAACACTCTAAACATGATCTAAAATTACAAAAATACCCTTATTATCCAAATTTTACCATTATTATGAAAAATTACAAAAATGCGCTTAGTCACAAAATACCAAAGTATAGTACGTCCCACCTGACAGTACTACATCACAACATGTTCGGGTCCACCACTTTGGCCTGACAGCAAAACTCACTGTATCTTTCAATCGCGTAGGAATTTTATCGCATTTTCACAATCTCATCGTTTTCATAAACGTTTTTAAATCACGTAAAGATATTTTGACATTTTTAAATATCACAAAATGTTTTTAAATCTTTTTCTCAATTGCGTAAGATTTTTAATTCGTTTTCTTAACCGAATAGCTTAAAATTATTCTTTTAAATATGTGTAGACTATATCTAGTACATTTAAAATACGTAGAGTATTTTCCCTGTGTTCTAAATATAGTATGAAATCTTTTCATGTTATGCATCTGATTTTAATAAATTTTGGCAGCATTTTGCCTATAAAATCAGTATAAGGTATTTTTGACGTTTTTCACTAAATATGGTTTCATTTTATTTTTACCCAATAATTATGCTTTGAAACTTGCTAACGCGCTTCAAAATTTATAAAATAAGCTCTACATTAGTATTTTTCAAGCGTCTGATTTAATTCTTATTTAAACTAAATTATGCTAATTTAGAATTCTAAGACTGAATTTATTCCTTTTGTTTTCTCAAAGATTCATTAGAATCAATTATTTTGTAAATCCATTACCTAACCTATCTTAGAAAATAAAATGGTATGTTGGCCAAAACTAATCAAAAATCATTTTTAACTTATTATTTCACCTAGATTCATTAACTCATTGATTTAGAAAATTGCTGAGAACATTTTGGTTCTCTATTTTGGTGTAAGGCCGTGAGCCTCATTCTGTGTTCTTTGGAACACTCATGCAAATCGTTACATGTTATTCACATCCTACTTTAATAATTATACAATTATAGACACATGCAATTATATAATCACATACAATATACATACAATATATTTAAAGCCATAAACATGCATAGCAAAAATAATAAAAACTATAATCATGCATAGCAAAATAAATCACAAATAGGAAAGCATTTAAACAATCACAAAAATAATAAAAACCATAAACAATCACACAAATCGAATCCTTATGGATTCTTCATACACAATCAAATCCATTTTCCCATCACCACTTAGGGTTGATGAGATTAAATCTCCCTCTTACCTCTTGAAGACAATTAATCGGTTAGTTTCCTCCTTTCCTTCAAATTCGTACAATCTCCCAAACAAATCCCTAAAATTCTTAAACAATTAGTAAAAACACATACAAAGTTTAATATTGAAAAACCATGGAACAATCATGGTTAGAAAAATTGGAACTCCAATTTTGAACCATAAAATCAAGACTTACCCTTAAGAAAGTAAGCAAAAGGTTGGATTTTGGACAAGATAGAGTAGCTTTTTGGAAAAACTTTGTGAATGAAAAGTGTTTAGAATAGGATTTGGGTTTAGGAAATATGATGAGATAAAATTATAGAGGTTTGGTTGTGTGAGTAGTGTGTATGGCAATAGAGAGGAAAGAAAATAGAAGAAAAGTAGCTTGGGTTTTTGGTAGTTTTTGGATAGAAAATGGATAGATTAACTAGGATAAGTGTGAAATAAAAGTGAAGAGTGAAAATAATAGGGCTGCTGCCGTGTGAGTGGTTTTAGTGAGGTTGAGTGATTGATTTTGCATGGTAAATATCGTAGAGTGTTCACATTAGTTAAACACATGGCTTATGTCATTGGATGGTTCATGAACCTTGTAGAATCAAGCCAACTAGCCTCCTTGTTTGCTGCCCAAAACCATGTGGGTCTTCATCATTTAAGGGACTTAATTGTTTTCCAATTACACCTAATTAAATGCTAATTAATTAGGTAATTAGTTAGGTTAAATATCCTAACCAATCTTAATTAACATCCTAATCATATAACTAATTAGTTTAATATATATTAGCATATATTATAACCTTTAATCAATATTAAGATATCTAATTAGTATTTAGATTATAATTAATTAATAACTAAGCTAGTTCACTTAGTTTGCTAATTAGGTAATTAGATTAGTCAAATTAAGCTTAATTAACTACTAAAAATTTAAGCCTACTATTTTTGACTTAATCCTAACCATTGATTTCATCTTTAATTCCTAGCCATAGATTACATCTAAGGTAGATATCAATTAGTCATAAAACTAGCATTCTAATCTCACCATTGATTAGATCAACAGCTAAGGTTAAAGGCTTCCTAACTAAGTCTTCATCTAACGGTCCAAATGAAAGTCTATGCTCCCTTCGTTGACCCATTCTTATTAGTTTAGAAAGTCAAGCCACTTTCGTTGACTTACTCTCGTAGGCTAGAATTTGTCCAGTCAGCACAATTGACTACTTTTCCTAAACGTGGGTCCCACAAGATAAAGATCCGTGGTCAAATCAAAAGCGATTTTTACTATTTTTGAGACAGAGGTCTTGTAATATAAAATAATATTATAATAATATAAATTTATTTTATTGCACTGATTAAATGCTGAAAAATTACGAGATTAATATATATATCAATCAATTGGGTTTAGTAAGATCCCGACTCCAATTAATTAAAATAAGATTTTTTCGGCCGAGAAAAATTATTATTTCCTAGGTTAGGAGCAAATCACATACAACAATCAAGTACACTCACGAACAGTCAAATTTAATTTATCAAGCCACGAAATTCACAAAACAAACATTTCGGGACTATACTGTAATTATCTCAAAAGTTGGGGTGTTACACTTCCAATGTAGGTAAGTTGGTTGGCATAACATTGTCTTCATTTGAAATAAGACTAGGGATCACTTTGCTAACAAAATTAGATTGAGTGCAGGTATTGTCTGATGCATAAATAGAGGAATAGAAGTTTAAAACATGAAGCCCTATGTCAGATTGATTATCTAAGATAGTATCATTAACTTTCAATATAGACATTATCTTAGAAGCATGCCATATTTTGGTTATCCTATGAAAGAAAGAGGTGTTTCTATCCCCCTTAGTAAACCAATTTATTCTTGCTTTTTCTCTCCCAAAGCTTTCATGAAAAGAAAGAGCCTTTTGAAGATTCATTTGAGCCTACAATTCCTTTTCATCTAACTCATTAGAGAATCCAAATTCAGAAATTTCTTATTGTACTGCCTCAAGATTAGCTTGAGCAGAATCAACCATTTTATGCACATCTCCAAAAATCTCCCTATTCCAAACCTTAAAAGCAGCTTTCAAAGATTTCAACTTCTGAGGCAAGACAAACATAAGGCAGCCTACCACATTTTTTGACCAAACTTCATTAATCAATCTTCTACAATCTGAATGATCAGACCACATGCTTAAAAAGTTAAAATATGAAGGATATGTGGGAATAGTTCCCTGCATAATGAGGAGCAGTGGGAAATGATCGGAGTGACTCCTAGTGAGTGTACAACAGGAGGTTGAAGACCAAACAGAGAACCAATCATCATTACACAAGGCCTTGTCAAGTCTTCTTTTTGTATAAGCAGCAACCCTTCTCCTATTTGACCAAGTAAATTCTGCACCTCTAGTGGGTAGGTGAGTAAGCTGAAGGGAATTAGACCAATTTCTAAATTCTGCACAAGAAGCAGGAGATGGTAAGCCACCTCTTTTTTGTTCATGAGCACCCAAGATGGCATTAAATTCACCAACAAAAAGCCAAGGTCCTTGATTGTTCTTAACAATAGCAGAGAGCTCCTTCCAAAGATCCCTCCTAACAAAAAGGCTAGTGGAAGCATATATTGTTGCTATATAAACTAACTACTGCTCCTAAACAACTGACATAGAGACATATTGTCTAGAAGAAAATATCACTATAGGATCAACAGAGTCAGCACAAAATCCCCATAGATTAGGTAACTGAGAACCTCTATCATTCACCGCAAAAGGTTTTAATCTCAGAGTAGTCCAGAAAGAAATTGGAATTTGATCCATGGCAATCCAAGACTCAGTAACAAAAAAGAAATATGGTTTGTGTTTAATGCAGAAATTTTCAAGTACCAATCTAGTATCCGGGTTAGCTAACCCTCTAATATTCCAGTAAAACACCTTCATATCAGAAAGAGATTGATTTTGAGCCTGCCCTATATCGGGTATTATAGAAATCTATTCTTTGGACTTGTTTCTTTTTCTGTCTCAATTTCTTTTTATGAGATTTGGATAAAACCACTTTTTTTTAAAAACAAAAATGATGTGCAAAGGCATCACTGTAGAGAGAGAAGTCCCAACTAGGTTGGCACCTCAAATCCTACCCATCATTTACAGCACACCAAAAGTTTATTAAAAATAATAAAAAGAAAACAAATACATGGGGGGACCAAACCAAAACCCATGAAAAATAAAATGAATCATTTAAATCTATAAAAAGGCAGACCTAATCTATTACGATTAAAGTCTTCAAAGAGAAACCTCGGAGGCAAATCCCACAAAGTAAAACAATGACTATTAATGCCAAATTTTGCTAACTTGTCTGCACAAGAATTTCCTTTTCTGAAAATATGAGATACTTGAAATTGCATTTGCCTTGTCAAATACAAACGATTCCTCCACCTATTTCTGAGCATCCAAGGAACTAAATCAAGAGACTTGAATGCAGCTATGACAAGCATGGAATCACATTCCAACCAGAACTTTTGCCAACCTTTTTGGAAAGAAAATTCAATAGACTTCATGGCAGCTTGAAGTTCAGCGTGAAAAGAATATGATACACTAATGTAGTCTGCAAAGCAACCAAGGATTGCACCACTAGAATCTTTAAAAATCCCACCACAAGCTGATTGTCCAGGATTACCTCTTGAAGCACCATCTGAATTTCCTTTTATCCAGCCACAAAGAGGTCTATTCCAATTTACTTGAATGACTGATGGTGCTTTAGAAGGGTGGCAGGTTACAAAGAATGACTTAATGATTCTAAAATCCTCAACAGAGGAGGACATTTTGCCATTAGAAAAATTACCAGACAGTGCCACACCAGCAGAGATCGTATGTATAGCTCTATTGATAGAGACAATTTTAATATTGAACCTAAGCTGGTTTCTAACATACCAAACCATCCATATTATATGAATAATGGCTGAAAGAATGATATCTTTTACCTGACCACTCTAATATTTATCACAAACAACAACTATTGAGTTGAGGCTAGACACGTCGAGCTAAAGCTGCCGCAAACTGCTTAACCAAGACCAGAGAGTTGCTACAAAAACCACTTTGAAACTATTCTCAATAGCAGCGGAACATGCAGCTTCAACAAAAGAAGGATTAGAATCCTCTGCTTTAACTTCATCACCCCAAAATCTCCTAACTATTTTTATGTCCTAAATAACAGTTGCATTAAGATTTAGATTAATTGGAGGAGGGGTAACAGGATCACTACTAGAATGCTACTCCATAGCAGGTTCAGAATTTAGCTCTGCATCATGTGCAATATGATCATTAGGACATTCCTCAGTGTCAGAATCCAAGAATTTATCAGTAGAAGAAGGAACCACCTAATTTGATAAGGATTGAGATACATGGGAGATAGAGTTGGGATCAACATCATTATTAGGGAATTTCTCTTAAGAAGAATCAACTTCAATCAACTGATCATGTTGATTTATTTTAGCTAAGTGTGAAATTCCTTCCATATTGACTCGTGGCGTAATTATGCGTATCGAATCTGATTTTGTGAATTATATTTTGGAAAAGTTTCTTTCGAATTACCAGATATGTTAATCATTAGCAAAACCTAACAAAGAGTTGGTGTTTATCTGAACTTCCCATTGAGATAGAGGGATTTTGTCAACACTAATCAAATAAGCTCTATTAGGAATAAATTCCTCTAATATAACATTATTTTAGTCTTTATTAGTTTCCAATTCTACAGATTCAGGAACTGGATCCTTGTTGGTCACTACCTTTTCAACATTACCATTAGAAAAAATATCATTTCCTTTATCAGCAACATTATCAACAACAGTTGCATCATTATCAACTGTAGTATTAACCTCCTCCTTTGGTTTCAAGCCAGGACCTTCTTTAACAGGCTTAGGAACATACTGCAAATTTTGTTTTTTGACCCCCTTCTACACTGCATTATCCTTATCAGGAATTGATCCAAGATTCACATTCTTTTTACAATTTGATAAAGAATGACCAATAGTTTGACAGGAAACATAGAATTGTGGCAATTTTTCATACTCTACTCCCACAAAGAAGGCATAACCTTCTCTTTCCACTAATATTTGATCATGAATTTTCCCTGTGAGATCAATGTCAATTAAGGTACGTGCAAAATGTCCAAAAGTTCTCTTCATGGTGGCCTCATCAAAAGCAATCGGGACTCCTATACCTCCACCAATTTCAAAGAGAATTTTAGGGCACCAATACTCCCTAGAAAGGCCATGAATCTTGACCTAGCACTATACATTAGTTTGCCTCAAGGCATGTGGATTAAAATCAGGAGTCCAGGCAAATAGGCGCAAAATACCAGGGCTAAGGTTCCAAGAACCAATTGATCGCATGCTTCTTTGATCATTAGAGGATGAAAAATTGAATTCATAGAAGCCTTTGCCAAGGGACACCACAGACCAAGAACCAATTGGTTTCCAAAGCTTAGATAACTTATATCGCAAGTCACTAACTATGAGAGGGGTGTCTCCCTTCAAGAGGAAGAGCCGTGCATGCAAGATGTTTTTACAATCTTCAACACCTGCCTTGTACTCAGATTCTGATATCATGATTGCAAGAGCATCACCTTTTAAACACAATCTAGGTAATTGATTCAGAGGAATATCGCAAGAATTGTTGAGTGCCTCTGCAAATGTTTTCCGCTGCATGGCAGGGACACTTGAGGAGGAGGAGGCAAAAGTTGAAGGAGATGATGAGAGGGCAAGAAAACCCCAAGGGCAGATCGGATCACCAGCCATGGGAGGCATGCCAACCCTCAATGTTTAGGTGGCTGCCAGCGGCGGTGTCGTGCTTGTCTACTCGTGGTGCGGCGCCGCCATCTCTTTCAAGTAACTCCCATTCTATTACATTAATTGTATCTAAATGTATTTTATATTGTACACCTCTATATTTTTGTATAAAAAATATGTATGTAAATTAATATTCTTTATTTTAAGATAAATTAAATTAATTTTAAAAAATATATATTTTTATTTGATAAGAATTTAGCTTATATATTCAAGTAAAGTATTAGGCAATTTCTTTAATTAAAGAAATTGAGATTGGATTGAAAAGGTCAAAAAAAAAAAAAATTTTTCCAACTGCAAAAATATAAAAATATTCCACAATTGGGTCATGATTTACTAGAATATTTTTTGTTATAAAAAATAACCAGTATATACTATATAATTTAGGAAGATTTATTAGCAGCCATCATTGGATCATTGTTGTTTGAACTAGACTGAACCAAACTGGTCAATCTGGCCACCAAAAAAAGGAATCGACCTTCAATATAGTTTTGGTTCAATCTATAATCATTTTTGTGGTTGGACTAGATTGAATCGAGTGATTTTTATTGTGTAAATAATCAATGTGTAAAAATTTTAGATTTGACAATAAACAAATTATATATAAAAATTTTATATATTTAAAAGTTATTTGGTTTAACCAAATAGTTTAATCGATTAAACTGATTGAACCTGAACTGAAAACTTTTTCGATTCGTTGTTCGGTCCGGCTTTGACATCATTACATTTGGATAAGTGGTGAAGTGTGCCTCATGTATTCCATTATCTTGGGTTCTATTAAGTGATTGATATGAATACAATGCGTAAGAAATGATGATCTGCGCAAGGTTGACACATCATTTTTAGGATATTAAGAATGTAATTATGGTTCACACGATCTATCTTATAATTTTTTAAGCAAATTAATTTATTTAATGCAGGTAGAAAAATAAAATAACACTTGAACACATTGTTGTAAAACTCAGACAGGTTATTGAACAAATAAACAATTACATAAGGATAAAAAAGTTATCAACTTTTTTCATTAACTTATCATTCTAGTTTCTACATTGTATTGCAACGCAATATAAAAGAGAAGCTAAACTAGTGGGCTAAGCCTATGCCCACATGAACCATCTCCCTCCCTTCCCCATTGTCACATGAACTTAACTACGATTGAGGCATCAGGCACAATCTCGTAATTATATCAAACTCTAGTGGCATTTTAGTTTCACCCAGTCATGCACTTTCAAATCATTCACTACAAATGAAACCTATTATTTTTTTTCTACCTTTCACTTTTTCTTCGCACTTCTCCACCTAAACTAGCTTTCCAAAGAAAGTGTCACCGTCAATTGCAAACTATAGCAAAATATAGCGCACCTCGTTCGATGCCACCAGAACACGCATAATTACAACTCTAAAGGAATCGAAGGAGTTGATCAAATGGTTGCCTAAAAGAAATTCAAAGTAGACATTTGAGATTGAAAGGAAGGGGAAGAGGACAGGGAAATGAAGGGTAAGGGTTAAATGATAGGTTTGTGACCTCTTTCAAATTGTGGTTGTAGAGATTCTACCTTACCCATTTGTAATCAAAGTGATTCTAAATCATTTTCTCCTTCTCAACCTAGTTTTTTTTTTTAAAAGAAATTTGACTTGGTCGAGTCATTGCTTTTGCAAAACTTGGTCACGTCAAACTATTTTTCACTAGGTCAAATGTATGACCAACCCAAATAGTAACTTGAATTGGTTAATTGACTGGTTCACCACTTCACTAGTTGAAGTCGTTGGTCTCATCCAAGTTTAATAGGCTAAAATCTTTTTCTCAACCCTAATGTTTAAGCGAAGTTTCAATTTAGTTTCAAAAGTATTTTTTCATTTCATTTATGTTTTAAACATTACTTAATCATTTCAATGTCATCCTTTTGCCTAACGTTGTCAGAATCTCTCTAACAAAGAGTGTTGATGTGAAGCCTACGTGGTTAATTGGGATCATAACATGTCCAATTCTTGACTAAATTGAAACTTTGCTCAAACATTAGAGACGAAAATATGGTTTTAGATTTGAATTTATTTAAAATCATATGAATCTCCATCTTCTCCCCTAAATTTATGAATTAGGGTTTTCAGTAGTAGAAGCTTAAGTACACTTCAAAACCATTCCCCAAAAATCAGAATACTCAACATCTGTATATTCTTTCACTTAACCAAGAACACTACACTCCACCACAACTCAACAAATACTGAAATAAAAACCTCCCTAGTGGCTATAAATCATTGAAACGCTGATCCTAGTTTGAGCTAGCATTGTCGTACCCTCTGATACTATTTGAGCTGCCGATCCCATGAGCCAACACCACTGTGCTCTTTCTCCTTCTTAACCCAATTTTTTTCTAGTAAAAAGAACATTGACTTAGTCAAATCACTATTTTTGTGAAACTTGGCCTAGTCACACCAATTTTCACTGGGTCAAATGCATAACTGGGCCAAATAGTAACTTGGATTGATTAACTGACCGGTTCACTAGTTGAACCTGCTAGTCCCATCCAAGTTTAATAGGCTAAAACCTTTTTTTTATCCCTAATGTTAAAGTGAAGTTTTAATTTAGTGTCAAAAGTGGTTTTTATTTCATTTACATCCTAAATGTTACTAAATCATTTCAATGACATCATTTTACCTAACATCATCAAAGTCACTTATGAAAAGTGTTGATGTGGAGCCTACATGGTAAATTGGGATCACAACGTGTCCAATTTAGGACTAAATTAAAACTTTGCTCACACATTAGGGACGAAAGTATGCTTTTAGCTTTGAATTTATTTAAAATCATATGAATCTTCATCTTCTCCCCCAAGTTTAGGAGCTAGGGTTTTCAATAGTAGAAGCTTGAGCACACTTTAAAATTGCTTCCCAAAAATAAGAACATTCAACATCTTTGTATTCCCTCGCACAACCAAGATGTACACTCCACCCCAACTCAACATGTAACGAAACAAAAACCTCCCTAATAGCTATAAATCACTGAAGCACTGACAAGCTAGCATCGGCGTGCCCTTTGCTACCATCTAAGCTACTGATCCCATGAGCCAGCACCACCATCCTCTTTCTCCTATGTGTGTTTCTCCATTATCCCTAACTCTAGCAACTAAAATCATCCAAGCAATACAAGTGGATTGAACACATTTTTAAGGGGATACAAAGTTGTTGAGTATTTTGATTTTTGTGGAATGATTTTGAAGTGAGTTTAAGCTTCTACAATTGAAAATCCTAATTTCTAAATTTAGGAAAGAAAATGGAGATGTATATGATTTTAAGTAAATTTAAGGCCAAAGCCCTATTTTATCCTTAATGTTTCAATTTAGTCTAAAATTGGACACATGGGATCCACATGTGATCCCATTTAGCCACATAGGCTCTAAGTCAACACTCTCTCTTAGTAATTTGAATGACGTTAGGCAAAATGATAACATTGAAACAATTTAATAATGTTTAGGATGTAATTAAAATAAAAGAAAAATTGGGACTAAATTGAAAATTCGTTCAAACGTTAGGACGAAAGAAAGGTTTTAGCCAACTTTAATAACTATGTTTATTCTTACATGTCTCACTCGGAACATTCTACAACTCATTTGACTTTCCTATAAGCATATGGCATTCTTACTTCCCATCTTCAGCTTAGTAACTCTTTGAATATGCTTCAATCCAAATCTTGTGCCGCACAATTACATATATGTTGTATTTGAATCAAATAAGTCATTCTATTATTATTTCTTCAAGGCTTACTTAATTGTTGTGTTTCCTTTACATGCAATTTTAGCTCTAGGAGCCTTTGACATTCTCATTTTGGATCCTCAAAACATCATTTATGTATGATTTCCCATGATGCTCAGGTGAAAGTTATTCCTTGTAGAAATCTGCTACACCAATTGTATTGAACAATGCCGATTTTTCTGGAGTTACAAGACTTGGTGCTGGACCTATATTTCCACTCCATTCTAGGCCAGAAAATGTGGCAATGGACAACCTTTCTTTCTGCGAATTAAGTGCTGCTCGATGCTTGGTGCTCTTATATATCCCACTTGTTATTACCTGTCAAACCATATGAAAACTTTGTAATCAATTTTAAAGTATTGAAGGGCAACAAAATCCTTAGGCAACTATATAATCTTATGGTAATACTGGTGACACATTACATTCTTTACATTAAAATTTAAAACCTTTTTTTGTTACTTTGATCATTGAAACATGGTCAAGCCTATCTTATCATGTGATTAGAAGACCAACAAGAGCTCCCAGGTTCAAATATTCTATGTCCCAAAAAAAAAAACCAACAAGGGCTGTAGTATGAAAAGTAAATAAAACGGAGGACATTCCAATAAAAAGGAATAGAAAAAGAGTTCAAAAAGAAACTTTAGATGAAATTATTATAAGTAAAATTCCTTTAAATGTATTACAGAACATTTATATTTTTAAAAAGCCAAAGGGCACCATTTAATCTTTGTAGATGATCAATATGATATACAGCATAACGCTTGGTTGTCGTAGCTTCATTAATTTTTGTGATATATGTTACCTTTTAAATTGATGACTGAAACTTGCACAGTTATAATTGTCATACAATCATTAGTCATAATTTTTAATCACTTACCTCCATAACATCTTCGAGACTAATGATGAAAGCATTGGGGAGGTGTTTAACAAGAATCCACTTTCCATCTTTTCTTAATTGGAGGCCTTCCACTTCATTTGCTTGGAGAATGATGGTGAAGGCAGAACCATCGGTGTGAGCCTTGAGGCCGAGGACATTTTTTGGTTGGGGACAAGGAGGATAGTAATTTATCCTTATTGATTGGCCTCCTTCTCCTAATGACTCTTTAATATCCTTTGATTCGATACCAAGAGTTTTTCCCAAAAGAATAAAAATGTTGATGGCAAGGTCTCTCATCTTTATACAATAAGCCTCTAAATTATCCCTGTCCAACATTGACTTATTATCAATGTGATTTTCAGATACTTGAAGGCAATAGTAATATTCTAACTTCATATGCTTGCATTGTGTGGCAGAGGCAAGAATGTGTCATTTAAGGGAACAACCTTTATATGAAAAATTGAAACATATGATTCATACAAAAAATAGACAAAATAAGTGTTTATTTGAATATTTCATCTTTATACAATAAGCCTTTAAATTATCCCTGTCCAACATTGACTTATTATCAATGTGATTTTCAGATACTTGAAGGCAATAGTAATATTCTAACTTCATAAGCTTGCATTGTGTGGCAGCGGCAAGAATTTGTCATTTAAGGGAACAACCTTTATAAGAAAAATTGAAACATATGATTCATACAAAAAGTAGACAAAATAAGTGTTTATTTGAAAATTTCACACATACACACAGATATATATATATATATAGTTCTAGTTTTGCGTTAAAGGGTTCTTAGGTGAAATCTAATACCTCAATCAATCCAAAAAAACATTTTTATGTCAGATTTAACAAATTTGAGAGAACTTTACTTCTCTCAGCCTCACAGTAAATTTGAACTCAAGACAATAAAGTGAGTTACAAACTCTACTAATTAAGCTACTATCAGCCGACAAAAAAAAATTAAATGCTAATAGAAAACTAGTATATTTCAAATATCATATATATTTTTCGTATATGAAGGTAGAATATTTCTAAACAAAAATTATATAAGGAATGAAGGGTCAAGGTGATTTCGTTTTCTCTACTCAGCCACCTCTAGGTAAACCACCAAATGGTGGAGGTACGATGAATAGTGTGTAGGGCAAGGTGGGTGAGAAGAATGTGGTGACAGAAGTTTCTTTCAAGGACAAGGTCCTTGATCTTCCTCCTCCCAAATCGAGAGAAAAGAAGGATCTAATTGCTGAGAATTTGTTTCTTATGGAGCTTGAAAATGGAAACAGGCTTACTCCTTAGGCCTATCTAGATGATTTGACTTTTGCTGAGTTATGTGAGCCATGGACTGACGCTACGGTGGTAAAGTTGTTAGGAAAGAACGTTGGCTATCAAGTGATGAAGAATCGTTTAAAGACGGTTTGGAAACTTGCCGCAGGGGGCTTTGATATGCAGGATGTTGGGAATGGTTTTTACATGGTTAAATTTGATACTACAGTAGATAGATGGAAGGTCATATGTAATGGGCCATGGATGATCTTTGACTATTATTTCTTAGTCAGAACTTGGTCCCCCCATTTTGTTGCTGAGACTACACAAATTCAATAGACATTAGTATGGATTCGATTTCCAAGCCTTAACATAGTGTTCTATGATGAGAGTGTTCTATTGGCTCTAGCATCTGCTGTTGGGAAGCCAATAAAAGTGGATACGAATACACTTCAAGCAGCTTAAGGTAAATTTGTGAGGGTACAAGTGGAAATTGATCTAACTAAGCTAGTGGTTGGAAAGGTGTGGCTTAGGGGACACTATTAAAAAATTAGAATTAGATACACTCCAAGTGTCTTGAATACTTTATGAATGTAAGCGGAAGTGCATTCAGATCCATGAAGAAGAACGAATAATATAGTAATTTACGAATAGTACTTTTGCAGTGGGACTTACTAGTTAGTACTATTTGTACCAACAAAATAGATCAAGAACTGCATACCAAATTTTAACTTGGAAAACCTCCTTGTACACTGAGGGAAAAACTATGGGATAAACTTTGAAAAATATTTCACTATATCAAGGATAATTATAATAATCCTATCTACACTCTCTTCACAAGAGGTACAAAATATAGTGCTTCCTAGTGAGACTTTCTCATACTATAATTTGTAGTATTACAGAAACTAGAGAGTATACCCAAAAACCCTAGTGTATGCTCACACACTACACTCTTAAAATTTTCTCACAATCTCTCTATTTTGCTCTCACTCTTAGAAGCTCTCATATTCTTACTTTTGCTTGATGTGTTTCAGATGAAGCAATGGTTCTTTATTTATAGAGAACCATTTCAAGCCTTGCATTTAAGGCTTCTAACTTCCAACCACCACTGACAAAGAAAGTCTTCTTCCTTTGTTGAAAATGGCAACCTTTCACCGAAAGTGTTCTACAGTAAGGGAAAGAAATTCTTCCTTCCTTTATTGACTTAATGCAAGTCATTCTAACAATTCTCCACGTTGGCTTGCATTTTTGCAAGAGTTTTCAAACACTACAAATATTGATCAAATCCAAGCAATGCTTGAAATTTTCAATCGACAATGATTTCGTCATCATGTCTGTAGGATTCTTAATTGTCGTTGTCTTCTAAATTGCAACTGTACTGTTGTTGATACTTTCTCTGACAAAAAGAAGTCTAACATTAATGTGCTTTGTCCTTTCATGGTAGATTGGATTCTATCCTAGAAGAATGACGCTTTGACTATCGCAATGTATGTTTGATTCCTTTCTGTCCAATCCAAAACTACCCAAAAGACCTTGAACCCATATGCTTTCCTCCACAGCCTCAGTCAATGACATATACTTAACTTCAGTAGTTGACAATGCAATTGTGGATTGCAATGTCACCTTCCAACTAATAGTACATCCAAAGACTATAAAGATATAGCCTGTTAATGACCTCCTTGTGTCCAAATCTCCTACACAATTAGAATCTACATAGCCTACAACCTCACGGGTTTGCTGACCATTAAACACCAAATAGACATCGGTGGAACCTCTCAAGTACCGCATGATCTATTTTATAGCTTCCTAGTGCACTTTTCTCGATTTGCTCATAATCTACTCACCAGACTTACTGCATATGAAAGATCTAGTCTTGTGCACACCATGACATACATGAGACTGCCAACTACACTAGAATAAGGTATATGAGTCATATGCTCCACCTCCTCCTTAATTTTTAGACATTCCTTTGAAGATAGCTTAAAATGTGCATCTAAGGGAGTACCAACTAGTTTAGACTAATCCATATTGAAGTATTATAGCACATTCATAATGTTTTTTTGCTGTGACAAGCACAATCTGCCACGATGCCTTTCCTTATGAATCTCCATATCAAGAATCTTATTTATTGCACCTAAGTCTTTCATCTCAAATTCTTTTCCCAACTGAGTTTTCAATATACTAATTTTAGCCTTGTTGCAAGCTGCAATTAGCATGTCATCTATATACAACAATAGATAAATGCGAGAACCATCTGGAAGCTCTTTAGATTAGATGCAATTATTATATTGGTTTCTGTTGTATCCATTACCAATCATAAATGTATCAAACCTCTTGTACCATTGCCTTGGGGACTACTTCAAGTTACTTTTTTAACAGACAAACATGATCTTTCTTCTCAGGAACTACGAACCCCTTCGGTTGACTCATGTAGAACTGCTCTTATAGCTCACAATGTAAGAATGTCATCTTCACATTAAACTATTCTAGCTCCAAGTCAAATGTACTTACAATAGGTAATAGGATCCGGATATAGGTATGATTCACCATAAGAGAGAATACTTCATAGAAGTCAATGCCCTCCTTTTGAGTATAATCCTTTACTACCAATCTTGCCTTGAACCTTGGAGGTTCAATTCCAGGGATTCCCTCTTTCCTTTTGAAGACCTATTTGTACCCAACTATTCTTTTCCCCTTTGGAAGTTATAATAGCTCCCATGTTTGATTTTTTTTTAAGAGATTCAATCTCCTCATTCATTGCTACTAGTCATTCCTTTGACTCCTTGCTGTCTACTGCATCACGGTAGGTAGATGGTTCATCTCCTACTACACCATCCGCTATAGTCAAAGCAAAGGTTATAAGATTTGCATCTGAAGAGTCAAGTGCACAAGCAACAGAATACAGATACCTCTTGTTACCCAAGTGGCTTCTATATTTAAGAGGGGGGTGAATTGAGTAAGTAAAAATTCTTTGAAAAAATTTTCACATACATTTTAAAGACAATTTCCTTTGAAGCTATTTATAAATTGAAATGAATGAACAAGGAAGATAGAAAAATTCTCGCAAATTTAAAAAGCTAATAAAATTAATTTAATCAAATATATATAAAATTAAAGTGCAAATATAGAGAGAAGAGCTCAGAAAAGCAAACACTGAGATTTATCCTGATTCAACCACTAACCATTATGACTTATGTCCAGTTCTCGAGCATCCACCCTAGATTTTTTTTCACTATCAATGCAAGCTTTCAACAAGTGCTTGCTACCATTACAAACCTAAGCACTCCTCACACCTTGAGATACCTCACCCTTGTGCTTGAGCGACAGTAGGGATACCTCGCCCTTACAAATTTTCTGAGGGATACCTCACCCTTGTTATAATCAAACAATAATAGGAAAGGAAGAAACTCTCTCAAAGAATGTGTATTACAACTTGAAGCACTTATGAAGCTCTCTCAAGAATATCTAAAGAATTTCAAAATAGAGCAAAAGATGGGATAATATGAAACTCGAATTAAGAGCAATAGAAGGATGTTTTTCAGTTGTTGTTCTTGTTAAAAGATGACCTAATAACACCTATTTATAGTGTTTTGAAGAAAAAGACACATTGAGGCAATTTATGGTCATAATAAAAGCCTAAAAACTAACTGTTGTGAACTTTTAGCCACAATGTAATCAATTACAGGTATGATGTAATCGATTACATTGCTCTTGAAACCAGTTCTGGGTTTTCTGGGCTGATTGTAATCGATTACATACCTCATGTAATCAATTACCAAGCCTCTGGAAGTAGTGTAATCAATTACAAGCCTCATGTAATCAATTACAAGGCTTCTGACTTTTGAAAAATAGTTTCCCGCATGTTTGTAATCAATTACAAAGCCTTTGTAATCGATTACAAGCTTCCAAAGAAGCTGTAAATAGATTACTAAGCCTTATTAATGATCTTAAACATCGTTGAACCCATTCTTAAGCCCAATTTAGCTTTGTAAACATTGAGATTTAGAAAGCTTGGATTTTTGAATGAATAAACTTGTTTTTCGTAATCCAAGGCTTAGAAAAACATTTGATTAAAAAGGATCTCTTTTTAAAAAAGCATTGAGATATAAAGAGAGCTTCTAACATTAAGATCCTAAGACCTAAAAAAAAAGTATACCAGTTTTGCTTCCTTTGGACTTGGTCTTTGACTTGGCTTTGTTATAATCAAAATTCGCACAATCTTCATGACATAAGCATTCACATTCTCCTCCTTTTTGATGATGATAAACCAACAAACAAAAAAAGAGCAATGTATGTATATTTATAGGTCAAGGATTAAAATATCGCTCTCCCCCTGAAATTATGCATTAAGTTCAAAGGGATATTAATTAACAAACACTGTCATGCACTCCCCCTTACTTATGCAATCATGCAATATCTCTCCCCCTTTTGGCATTATCAAAATGCTATAATCGTCAAAAGAATAAGTGACATAAGCATAAAAAAATCGACAGAGTTTCAGCAGCATAATAATATATCCAGGATCACCAAACAGAATTACAAGTCATCAAAGCTATAGATGAAAATTATATATAACCAATAGTCCAATCAGGATATCCAATAATTAGTCAAGTATCAGATTAGTCATCAGCTCAATATAGATAGTAATTAAAAGATCAGAGTGTATAAATAGTATAGTCATAATAAGCAAAAGCATATGTAAAATAGTATCAAAAAGCTAATGGGCTAGACAATAATAAATTAGAGCAAAATGTTTTTCAACGTTTCCCGTTCGCGTAAATATTTTTCATCATGACTAAGTCACCCATCATCACTGTGTCACCTTACTATCAAAATAGTCCCTCAAAAATTAATATTTGTATATCCTCATAAGCAAGATCCATAGTTGGAAGCGCCGCATCATCATCACCAAAAATTGTTATCACTTTGCTATACTCAAACTTGTTCATATTCAATTAGATTTCGGGTATCACCAATATTCATCACAACACACATACACTCATATGCTTTCATAATTATACATACACACATAATATCAAAACTTTAAGCATTTTATCACACATGAGATGAAGGGGTGGAGCATCCCCAGGTGTTAGCTCGCCTTTCAAGCTCCTCTCCTTCTCCTAATGACTCTGATCACCCTCGAGCATAGTGTATATGAGAAAAACATCTTGATCCACAAACATGAATTTATGAGTGACACGCTTACCTCAAAAGGCACTTAGAGTGAGATTTTGAACAGAGGTTTAGAATGTTGTCTAGCGGAAATAGAAAACTGAAAATTATAGGTGATCATCAACATGAGTGTGGAAGGAGGCTTGTGGAGCTCTTTTTGATGTGACCCGAAAGTATAAGGCTGTATGAGAGGCTTAGCTAGACTAGCCTATGGAGGTTCATCTTCAACGTCCTCGTTATCTCCTCAATTTATGGACTGTATGTTCCCAACCAGCCTTAATTAATTATCCAATGTGATGCAAAATTAAGAATTAGATTATAACTAATAAATTATTAAGTTAGTTTACTTAGCTTGTTAATTATGTCATTAGATGTGTCATCATTGTTTCTTGATCTCATCTACGGTGGATATTAACTTCTTTAGAGTGTATAGGCTTATGGACTCTGGTTCGTCAGAGCTCTCATCCTTTGCCTCTCCAAACAAAGGAATATGAAAATGTTCCAAGATCACAGTGACAAGCATAGCATAGGGCAGAGGATGAGAATCCTTCTTAGCACGCAACATGTCTTTCAACGTCCTCGTTATCTCCTCGGGGTATGACATGGAAGACCCAACTTCTTTAGAGTGTATAGGCTTATGGACTCTGGTTCGTCAGAGCTCTCATCCTTTGTTAATGGAGCGACCAACATGTTCATTGCCTAGTTAATGGAGCGACCTATGTTCATTGCCCATAGAGTAAGAACATCATCATATAGGACTTGTGAGTAATTGCCTCCTTTGGCAATCAAGGCCCTAGCTAGAATGTAGTGGAGGACTCTGTTTTCCATTGTAAGCCCTGTAGCCTTATCCTTCTAATTGGGTGTGTAATCTATCCACACCAAGGAGTTCAAGACAGACTTATACTTATACTCATCTCCTTATTTATTAGTGTTAGAAAAGTTAGTACCATCAGAACTTAAGTCAGTTAACCGATACCAAAGACCAGGATTAATGATAATTTTTTGCTTCTTTACTTCAGAGATCAGATAATCATTCTCATTAAATTAGCATAAAATACTCTAACTAGATCAGGGTAAATATATTTCTTAATACTCAGAAAGGTAAGCAAATCTAGTCTCTCAATCAATCTAAAGCCTAGTAAGGGCTCGCTATAGCAGAACTTTGTAGTGATGTACCTTGGCTGAATGAATTTTCACAAATGAAACTCTTTGCGAAAAACTTCAGCTTGTTTGGAGGTCCTGAAGTGTGCGGGGAGGTCAAGCCCCAGAATGATGAGAGCAGGAGCTTGGAAAGATGAAGCACCAGTAGCCCCTGTTCGTGGCTTTTTGATGCGCCTTGACGATTCTACCATGTGGGTGAAATAGGGTGAAAAGGATGGCAGAAAAGTGAGGGAAATGGCGTTCAAGAGTGTTTGGGTTAAGAAAGCGGTGGAAAAAGTGAAGAAAAATGTGGAAAATGCAAAGAGAAGGATGTGGGTGAGGAGAGAGAGAGAATACGAATGGTTAAGGGATTTGGGTGGTGATTGTTTCTGTTTTTAGTGAGAATGGAGTTGGGGGTTTTGTAGTGTGAAGAAGTATGAGTGATTTGGGATAGAAAAAGTGGGATTTGGTGAAGAAATAAGGGAGATTTGAGAGAGAAAAGGGTGTGGGTAGAGAGAGAAAGCTTGAGCAGCAGCGTAAGAATGGCTGCTCGCGCGTCTGAAACCCTTTAAAACCTCCCTACAATCAATTACAAGGGGGTTGTAATCTATTACATTTCTAGCAATTTGTGTAATCGATTACAATGTAGATGTAATTGATTACGTCTATTCTATTTCTTTATTTTGTGCCTTTCAGAACCTTTATAATAGATTACATGAGGTATGTAATCAATTACAAGCCTTCTATTTTGGGTTTTCCACTTCAAACAGCAGAGGACTTGGTCACTTTACTTCAAAATACTTCCATAACCTCTCAAATTGATTCCAAACTTCTTTCAAGCTAGAAAACTATCCAAACTTTGTTCAACAACACTTGTGCTTGCCAATTCAACATCTTTATCAAGGATCAAATCAATGTAAAAGAATTTCTTTGAATTTTCAAGAGCTATTCCGCAGAATTGAGCAGAGGATGTTTTGAGCAATAGGAGGACTTAGTCATGAAGGGGGTACCTACAAAACAAACTTAGAGAAGCCTCCAACGCTCAAGTCAGTTTGGATTAAAAAAAATTTAAAGACAATAAAGTATGCAGAAAATAATTATGTAGAAAAAATAATCAATCAAGCAATAAAGAGAATTATGTAACAAAATTAAGTACAAGATTGATCCAAAATTCCTAGTTTTCTTCTTAGATAAAAGAAGGTATCTTTAGGCAATGGTTTTGTGAAGATATCATCAAGTTTATTATTTGTTTTAACAAATTCTAATACACAATCACCTTTTTGTATGTGATCCATTATAAAATGATGTCTTATCTCAATGTGCTTAGTTCTAGAGTGCATAATGAGATTTTTAGTCAAATTGATTTCACTAGTATTATCACATCTTATAGGGATGTGATCAAGCTGAAGACCAAAATCTAGAAGTTATTGCTTCATCCATAGGATTTGAGCACAATAACTTTCGACTACAATATATTCAACTTTTTAATTGTGAACAAGTTTTATCACCTTTATTGTTATGACAAATCTTTTCCTTACCTCAACAAATTTTCTTCACCAATTCCCTGTGGATTGACTTTGGACTCCCGAGAATTTATTACATGAGACAACCTGCACTTGAGTTTACAACACAAATCAATTCGCATCAATTTTTTGGCGCCGTTACCAGGGACTTGATTTGAAGAACAAGTTTATTGAGGTTTTCTTTCTTTAAGTAAACTTCGCCATCTGGTATATTCTTTCCCTACTCTTTTAATTTTCTAGTTGTATCATAATTAATGGTTGGTTTATACTGCTTACTTGTTAATAATTAATGGCTGGTTTATATTGCCTGCTTGTACATTTTCTTTTCTATTTTAAGTCACTTATTTATGCTTAATTGGTATCGTGATTCAATTTATGGTCGTTTGGTTAAAACTAATCTTGGTACTTTATATATTGATCTGTTTGAATCATAATCACACAATTGACAAGGCACAACTTTGTAGCAATCGTCAAAGAGGCACAAATCCTAAAGTGGTGTAGGCGCAACTAAGCTTGAAGATTAGGAATTCTCTTTAAGCTTTTCACCTATCTATAATGGAGTTTGTTGTATGCTTTCCTTTGTTTTCCTCTTTTCCTATGTGTAACTAAGTTCCCCTCGTTAGGGGGATGATGGATCTTATTCTTTTATGATGTGAATTAATTTATGTGTTTAATTTAAGTTTTTATTTTATGATTTATGTGTTTATCTCTATTCTTAATATTTTCCTAAACCTGATCAATTTGGGAATGATTTCTTAGGTTTATGTATAATTTGAAAAAGTTTGCATGAACTTAGAACACGTGATAAATACCATAATTTCTACAATCGCTAGGAATAGATGTTGTGGGTTGTGTGATCATTCTTTCAACTCCCTTATTTTTTATAAAGCCTTTTTTGTTTGGGGTTATGCTAAGGGATTGGTTAATTCTAAATAGTGTGAAAAGCAGTGATATACTAAGGAATTGGATATTAATTAAAATTGAGAGTTGATCTTAAATCATGAAATAGAACTTAATTAAATTACCATTTTAATTTATATCAGAAAAGTTCAAGTGAAGTCTGAACCCTGACACTTTCTCATCATTGTTTTCAACCTTTGTTTAATTGCTTTGGTTTACTTTATTTTATTATAATTATTTTCTTGTTATTATTTAGTTTTTATTATTACTTTTTTCAAACTCTCATCTTTCGATAACTTAGATAGTGTTTAATTAATAAAATTTATAATTGGCATTATAATCCTCGTGGGACAATACTCTTTTCACTACTTTATTACTTTTGCGATTCGGTGCACTTGTTGATTTTCACAACAAGTTTTTGCCAAACCAAGGTTGATACAGTGAATTTTGTTACTTCAAGAATTCAATATCACAATAAAAGATAAGAAATGAGTCAAAAATATTATTGCAGATCATTTATCTAGACTTACAATAAACTCACCTTTTGATATCACACCTATCAATGATTCTTTTCCTGATGAATTTTTATTTTCTGTCAATTCTATGCCTTGGTTTGCTAACATTGTCAATTTTCTTATAATAAGAAAGATGCTGCCTCAATAGATGCACAAAGACAGAAGGAAATTTTTGACTAAGGTGAAAAAATTTATTATGATGACCCATATTTGTTCAAATACTGCCCTAATCAAATCATTCAGAGATGTGTACCCGACAGTGAGGTAGGTAGTGTCATTAAATTTTGTTACTCAGAAGCATATGGAGGTCACTTTTCCTCAAAGAAAATAGCTGTGACAATCTTGCAGTGTGAATTTTATTGGTCCACTTTATTTAAAGACAACTATACATTTTGCAAAAGTTGTGAAAACTATCAAAAATTGGGTTCCATTTCTAAACGAAACATGATGCCTCTGAGCCCTATCCATGTCATTGAAATTTTTTATTGTTGGGGAATTCATTTCATGGGTCCATTTCCATCATCATTTGAATTTATGTATATTTTGGTTGTAGTTGATTATGTCTCAAAATGGATTAAGGCGATTCTATGTCAACACAATGATTATAAAACCGTTCTAAAATTTTTCAAAGAAATTGTCTTGAGTCGATTTGGAATCCCTCAAGCTATCATCAATGATAGGGGAGCACATTTTTGCAATAAACCATTTGAATCATTAATGAAGAAATATGACATTACACATAAAATTGCAACCCCTTATCACCCTCAGACAAGTGGACAAGTAGAATTAGTAAATAGAGAGATTAAACAAATTTTGGAAAAAATAATTAACACAAATCATAAAGATTAGTCTTTAAGACTAAATGATGCACTTTGAGTTTACCGTATTGCTTTCAAAATATCTTTCGGCATGTCACCCTATCGGTTAGTCTATGAAAAATCTTGTTACTTGCCTGTAGAACTTGAGCATAAAGCATTTTACGCCATTAAAGCTTTCAATTTAAACCTTGATAATGCTTGCAAAGTATGCAAATTGTAATTAAATGAACTTGATGAATTGAGAAATGATGCAATGAAAACTCAAAGATTTATAAAGCTACAGCAAAAACTTTTCATGACAAATTAATTTTGAGGAAATCTTTTGAAATTGGTCAAAAAGTTCTGCTTTATAATTCTCATTTTCACATATTTCCTAAAAAATTGAGATCTAGGTGGAGTGGCCATTTTGTTGTCAGACATGTGTATCCTATAACACCCTGGAAGATATGTTAGGCTTGTATATGGTTACGATGTAGCCTAATACATACTTAACATGCCTGTTAAGATTTATGACTTTCTGAGCATGTTTAGTCAAATTGTTGTAATACTGTGTGAAATATAGCTGTTATTTATTCTGGAAGTGGCTTAAACTGCTTAGTCAGTGGAAATAAATGTGGAAAGTTTGTTTCCAGGTCACAAATGTGTGAACTGTGCTACTGTTAAAGTTTGAGGTTAATCAGAGTTAGTTTGTCATTTTTAAGCATACTGGTTGTGTGTTTTAATACTAGTTTGACTAACAGCTGATATGGAAAAATATAGAAATGGTGAAATAGGATTTTTAATGAATCTTAGGATTTATTTTGAATTTGTTGTAAGCTAGGAAATTGAATTTCGTGAAATCTGAATGTTCTTAGCAGATCGATGTTTTAGTGTTTATCTATGAGAAGTCAAATTTGGCTCCCCTTTATAAGTAATCTCACGGCTGAGGGTGAGAGAAGTAGAAAGGAGAAGAGAAAAGAGAGAATGGAACCATGGAGGAGAAAGAAGAAGGAGAAAGGGGAGAAGCCAAGAGGCAAGCCAGGATTGAAGACCTTGGATCCATCCTTGGCCATCTTCAAGACCTTGAGGTAGGGGGAAATTTGTATGAACTGTTGTATTTCTTTTCTTTCATTTTTGGTTCTTGAGAGTGTTAATGAAGAATTTGAGGTTCGATAAATGATTTTATGATTCTTGAGTTGACTCTTGATGTGGATAAATTGGTTGAGTTAGAAATTGATTTGTTGATGTGCTGAGATGAAGTTTTCATCAATTGGAAGCCTTAATTCTCATTTAGGTCAATTTTGGGGGTTTAGGTTAATGTTGGGGTTTTGATTCACAAAGTGTTGAATTGAATGAAATTGAAGTGGTTTAAGGGTTGCTATGTGTAGTTGATCCTTGTTAAAGGTAGAAAATCACTTGAAATCGAGTTTTGAGTGATTGGAAGAGGATCTAGTTCCAATGGAATAGTATTTGTATTTGCAGAACTATGCAGATGCTGAGTTCTATAGTGGGCGCCGTGGCGTAAGGCGTAGCACGTCGTGACGTGAGTGTGATGCATGCCCAAAATTTGGGATCCGAGAAATGAGCGTCGTAACATGACACTTGGAGTGTCGCGACACATAAATGAATAGGGGGCTGCATGCCGCAGCGTGGCATTTTGAGTACCACAGCATTAGCAACATTTTCTTATCAGTACTTAAACCTGAGGCTTAGGCACTGCGAAGTGGCACAGGGTATGTCGTGGGGTGAGTGCCAAAAAATAACTATGAGTTGTGTTTGATCCCATGAGTCTTCCAATGGTGCAATTTTCTTATTTTATGCTTCTTAATGAGTAATGGGACTCTCGTAGGAGTATTAAATGAAGATGTGAATGGTTTGAATCATAATGTTTTGTAATGATAATTATAAGAGTTTAATTAGTTCTGATGATATACTTAATTGTATGGGTTACCTTTTGAAAAGTAAAAGCCCCGTAGATGTGGGTAATTACTTTTTGATAGGTGTGAGCCCCGTAGATGTGGGTGTTCTATATTGGGTAAGGTGAATTATATCCTTCCTAATATAGTGTTTAAAAGGATGGATTTCTTTATTCATTATCGATAACTGTGTAGTGGATGGACTTCACTACCCGAGGGGGAAATGGAT
Organism: Ormosia semicastrata; assembly: GCA_029884595.1. NCBI lineage: Eukaryota > Viridiplantae > Streptophyta > Magnoliopsida > Fabales > Fabaceae > Ormosia > Ormosia semicastrata. The sequence continues at coordinate 44,577,833 of JAQQTO010000053.1, read as the reverse complement.
TTCCTCTATGATAATGATGTTTGCTGGATGGACTTCCAGTGCTTGCTCAAGGTTATGGTTATGACTTCCATTGATTCGTTCAAGTTTCATGCATTCGTGACAATACCATGGAATTGGAAGTTCCTGGATATGGTGTCATACATTATTCATTTTCATGCTTGGGATATTACATTGGTATAAACACTAGACATAATTTGGCATAGCATGACGATTGTATGAGCAGTTACTATCATAACATTTTCATGCATTGCAATTGTATAGGTGATTGCGTGTCTCTGAGATGGAGATGTTGTTTGCTTCTGTGATGAAGTGTTATTTTGATAATTATGAATATTATCTAATTGTGTATATATGTATATATATATATATATATGATGATATTGGAATACTTCTATTGAGAAATATGATTTTCTTACCTCGATTGTGTTGCAATGTAAAACCAGGTATGAGATCTTCGAAAAGGAAGAAGAAGATATGTGAGGTTTAGTATAGTTTAGGTGCTGTTGTGAACTGAACTTGTATATATTTTATATTTGCTTAGTTGTTTTGAGTTATGTATAACAGTACATCTTTTGAGGCTGTGATGTATATATATATATATATATATAACTGTTCATTCATGGCTCATATCTTCTATATAATGCTGATATGTTATATTAGAAAATTGGATAGCTGTGGTACGTAGCATACTTGAATCTAATCACTTTGGTATACTTTGGTTATATTATGGTTATTAAATTCGAGATGTTACATTTTGGTATCAGAGTAGTTCATCCTATTGAGTCGGGGTATGAACTGACTATGCTTAGCTTGTAGAAGTTTCTCTATGTAATGTGCATTTCTTTATCTCTTGTTTGATATGTTGAAAAAGGATTGCATGACTTGCTTTAGGTTGAATGTTAGTAGCTACTGTTACACAGTTACATGATATTGAGGATTGACCTACTCAATATGTAATGTTCTATGTGGATGGGAAACTATAACTTCACCTAGGTGAACTAGGAGTTCTTCTATTGAGGGTCCAGTTAGTATAACTGAACTCGTGAAGAATTTGTTTGCTTCTACTGTTGGGAATTTTTGCTGATACAACACGCAGCGGAAAACAGGGATTCCCACCGAGGATCCATGCGAAAAAGCCATAATCCGAGTTTTTAAATGATTTATCTCTTGAAGCGTGAATCACTAACACCGTAATAAAAACGATGTCTCTGCGGTATCCACAAGAACAGACTCATGAACGTCCAATGTCCGCAAAGAGGAGCCTCACGTCTCTCACACAGTACTAGCTGTGAAGAGAAGAGAAGAAACCTGTCGCTCTCTCACTCACTTTTCTGTAGGTGTGGCTAGGGTTCAGAATTATGTCCACTTAGCAGCCCCCTTAGCAGTACTATTTATAATAGCGACTGCCTTAAGTGAGTGTGAGCAGCAGCAAGGTAAGCTGTGCAACCCTAGACCCATCTGTTATGAGTCTGGCCCATATTTGAATCCGAGTCCAACTTGGATCCATTGCTCCAATTTTAGTCTCGCTCTATGTGTGTGACCACTGAGCAGGTTCTTATTATGTTGGCAGTAATATTAAAATCCCATTTTAATATTACAAGCAGTGAGCGGTATCTAGCAACACATCACTGCTACCCAAGTAATAAGAATGTCAGTGATTTGACATAACCTTTTCGTGACCAATGTTTCCGTGTCGTTTAGTCCCTTTGTCAAGATATCTAGATTGAACACAAGGCATGGAATGCGTCACCCTTGTATAGTCCAATCATTCGTTTCCTGATACTCGAGTAGACTTTGTAACAACAAATGAGATCAATATCTCATATTGACTCATTTGAGCATGGCCATGCATTTCGCAGTCTCACTCAATTAGGGGGCCCGAAGATATCGCTCTTGTTATGTAGGAGTGACAAATCCCATCTAGGTCACTCACATCCCTCTGCATGATTTGCGGTATGTCCAATAACCAACTTTATAATCACCTTGTTACAGATGATGTTTGATGGCATTAAAACACACAACTCCTCATGTAGGAATCGTAGTGATTTCAGGTCAAAGGACCACAAATACCATTGTCACTATTAGAATCGCTTATGACACTCACGTAACGATCCATGTAGCGTTCTCATGGTGGGTCACCCGATACATCATTACTCTAATATGTACCCATGTGAAGACTTGATATCTCATATCCATGACCCGTGAGATGTGGTCATCAGTCTCTACACATACTAGTCTCAATGTATTATTGTTGTCCTAATTAACAATAATACTTGACTAGGGACATTTAAGAATAGTGTTGTAACCAAAAGGATCTCACGATCAAGTCATCCACTTGATGTCCTATGGCATCAAACTTACTATTCTAAGGACTTTATTATGTTTATCAAAAAAGAACACAATAAATGAAATGCATCATATATATAAAATAGCATAATAGAATATATGTAAATACAGAAAATGTATTAGCCTCTAGGGCATACACCAACAATCTCCCACTTGCACTAGAGCCAATCGTGCATATATCTAATGCCTAAAGACCTAGTGTGACCCTCATGCTTCACATTTTGCAAGAGGCTTCGTCAAGGATCAAAAGAATGTTATCATCTGTTGGTACTACGCATATCTTATCATCTCCTCTATCGATGATCTCTCGAATGAGATGGAAGCGCCTAAGTATATGTTTGGATCACTGGTGAGATCTAGGCTCTTTAGCTTGTGCAATGGCTCTATTATTATCACAATAGAGGTCCACTGGGTCCACAATGCTAGGAATAGTGCCAAGTTCAATAATGAACTTCCTGATCCAAAGCGCCTCCTTTCTTTGCATTGGAGGCGACAATATACTCACCTCTATGGTAGAATCGGCGATTTTCTCCCACGCTTTGAACTCTTCTAGCTCACAGCCACACCATTTAGGCAAAAAACATAACCTGATTGCGATCTGGAGTCGTCCTTATCAGTTTGGAAGCTAGCATCAGTGTAACCTTTTACAACTAGCTCTTCCTCGCCTCCATATACCAAGAACGAATCCTTAGTCCTTCTCAAGTACTTAAGGATGTTCTTGATAGCAGTCCAGTGACTTTCACCGAGATCAGACTGGTACCTACTCGTCATGCTCAAAGCATACAAGATGTCTGGTCGAGTACATAACATGGCATACATGATAGATCCAATTGCAGATGCATATGGAATCTTGCTCATGCGATCCCTCTCATCCTGGGTGGAAGGGGATTAAGCCTTAGATAGGCTTACACCATGTGACATAAGCAAGAGTCCTTTCTTGGATTCATGCATGTTAAATCGTCTTAACACTTTGTCTATGTATGTACTCTGACTTAGGCCAAGCAATCTCAGTGATCTATCTCTATAGATCCCGATACCTAATACATAGGTGGCTTCGCCCAAGTCTTTCATAGAGAAGCAGTTCCCTAACCAAGTCTTTACAGACTGTAGGGTAGGGATGTCATTTCCAATAAGTAGTATGTCATCAACATACAATACCAGAAAGACAATAATGCTCCCACTAACCTTCTTGTAGACACAAGATTATTCTTCATTCTTGATGAAACCAAACTATTTTATTGTATCATCAAAACGAAGATTCTAGCTTCTGGAAGCTTGCTTTAATCCATAAATAGATCGTTGTAACTTGCATACTTTTCTAGCATCCTCTGGAGTGGCAAAACCCTCAGGTTGTGTCATGTACACATCTTCGAGAAGATTTCCATTAAGGAAAGTAGTTTTGACATCCATTTGCCAGATTTCATAATCCTGGTATGCTGCAATAGCAAGCAAGATCCGAACGGATTTAAGCATCGCAACTGGGAAAATATCTTATAATAGTCTACACCATGAATTTGTTTGAAACCTTTAGCCACCAATCGCGCCTTAAAGGTATGCACATTACCATCCATGTCAGTTTTCTTCTTGAAAACCCACTTGCACCCAATGGGTTTTACCCCTTCAGGTGGGTCAACCAAGGTCCATACCTGGTTGGCATACATGGAATCCATTTCGATCTCATGGCCTCAAACCATTTCTCGGATTACGGGCCAATAATGGCTTCCCGGTAAGTAAGTCACAAGCTCATCTTGATCCATGAGCAATACGTCACCTTGTTGGGTCATGAGAAATCTATATCTCTTTGGTTGATGACGTATCCTGTTAGACCTACGCAGTCTTGTGCTACTAGAGCAAAGGGTTCTTGTTCCACAACATTTTGTGGAGGTCACTTCTATTTCCACCATTAGTTCATTCTTTGCTTTGTGAAACTTGAACTTCTTCAAGTTCTATTTTTCTCCCACTCGGTTCTTTTGGAGATAAACTCCCTTTCTAGAAACACAAATGTCCGTCGCGACAAACATTTTGCCCTCGGTAGGATTATAGAAAAAGTATCCCTTGGTTTCCTTTGGATACCCCACAAAGAAGCATTTATCTGATTTAGGTCCAAGCTTATCAGAAACTTGACATTTCACGTAAGCTTCGCAGCCCCAAATCTTCAAGAAAGACATACTGGGCCGTCTCCCAGTCCATATCTCATATGGTGTCTTTTGAACCGTCTTAGATAGAACACGGTTAAGTGTGAAAGCTGCTTTGTAACGAGCATGTCCCCGCATGGAGCCTGGAAGGTTTGCATGACTCATCATGGATCGGACCATGTCCAACAAGGTCCGGTTCCTCCTTTTAGAGACACCATTCCATTGTGGTGTTCCTGGTGGAGTGAGTTGAGATATTATCCCACACTCTTTCAGATGATCATCAAACTATTGGGTTAAGTATTCTCCTCCTCAATCTGATTGAAGGATTTTAATACTCTTGCTAAGTTGGTTTTGTACTTCATTCTTGAACTCTTTGAACTTTTCAAAGGATTCTGATTTGTGCTTCATAAGATATACAAATCCATATCTACTGAAATCATCAGTAAATGTAATGAAGTATTGAAAACTGCCCCTAGCGAGTGTGTTTAGTGGCCCACATACATCACTATGTATAAGGCCTAAAAGATCACTAGCCCTTTCACTTTGTCCAGTGAATGGGGCCTTTGTCATCTTCCCCAATAAACAAGATTCACATGTCTCATATGATTCGAAATCAAACGAGTCCAAGAATCCATCTTTATGGAGTTTGGAGATGTGTTTCTCATTTATGTGGCCCAAACGACAATGCCAGAGAAAAGTTGGGTTCAGATCATTTGATTTAAACCTCTTTGTATTTATGTTATAGACGGGCGTTTCGAGATCAAGTACATAAAGTCCATTACTCAATTGTGCACTTCCATAAAAAATATCATTCATATAAATAGAACAACACTTGTCCTTTATTATAAAAGAAAAACCTTTCTTGTCCAAACAAGAAACAAAATGATATTCCTACTAATAGCGTGCACAAAATAGCAGGTTCTCTAACTTTATTACAAGCCCAAATTGGCAAAGATAATAAATAAGTCCCTACATGACTAATGCAGCAACCTTTGCTCTATTTCCAACTCGTAGGTCGACTTCGCCCTTCGTCAATGGTCTCTTGCTCTTTAGATCCTGCACATTTACACAAATGTGAGATCCACATCCAATATCTAATACCCATGATGCGAAGTAGATAAATTGACTTCAATAACAAAAATACACAAGTAGAAGTCTCACTTCCTTCTTCTTTTTGAGCTCCTCTAGAACTTGGCACGATTCCTCTTCCAATGTCCTGGTTCGACCACAATGGAAGCATGTACCTTCCTTAGCCACTCCACCCACTGGTTTCAAGCCAGAAGTGCTAGGCTTGGACTTGTCCTTGCCCTTGCCCTTCCAGGTGTCCTTGGGCTTTCTTCTTTTGCTTTCTTGCCCTTATTCTTTTGGACCATCATTATGGCCTTCCCTTTGCCTTTGTTAATGTTCCGGTCGACAATTCTCAACATGCCTAGCGAATCTGGTAGTGATTTGTCAATCTCATTCATGTTGTAGTTCATGACAAATTGATGAAACTTTCCTAACGAACGATTGCAGGACTAAGTCGATGGCCAACTCTTGGCCCAAAGGAAAATTGAGTCTCTCTAGGTTTTCAATGTACCCAATCATCTTGAGTACATGAGCACTAACAGGGCTTCCTTCTACCAGCTTGCACTTGAAATAGTGCTTTAGAGACCTCAAATCTCTCATGCCTCAGCTGCTCTTGATAGAGCTTCTTAAGGTGTACGATCATATCGTATGCATCCATGTTCTCATGTTGCTTTTGGAGCTTAGAGTTCATGGTGGCCAAGCATTAGACATCCAATGTCCAAGGCATCATCTTGATGCTTCTTATAAGCATCTCTTTCATTCTAGGGGCATTAGCAACGGTGGCTCGAGAATAGGTGTTCCCAAAACATACGACTTTTTCTCTTGCTTGAGGACAATCCTCAAATTCCCCTGTACTAGATCTAGAAAATTCGCTCGTATAACTTGTCCTTCTCAAGGACGGATTGCAATGATAAAGTACCCGATGTGTTTGTTGCCATGGTAATCTATTAACAGAAATATGCAAAATATAAGTATCATGCCATAAACATATTTAATGAGGTCTTTTAATTAAATATGCCTCCCATTATTTTATTCAAGTCAATGACCCTCAGCATTGACTCAGAAAATCCCATCGTAAGATTTCCTAGTAGGCCAAGATCCATATTTCACTTAGTTTTGAGTCAGCTTTCGCTGATCACCCAAAATTCAGTTATTTAGGTAGGAAACACTTTCCAATTACATCATATGTAACTCTTGGATAGTTGGGTAAATAACACTTATTCAAGTCCATCTAATGGACTAAAGCCCAACTTCATGCCCCTAAGCCTTCAATCCTATTGAAATGGCCTAGTTAAGTCAGACCCAATGGTTGGCAGTTGGATATTACCTTTATCCTATCGTGTCTTACTAATATAGATAAAGGCATCCCGCTTTAGCGGACCCATGCGCACTTGATCGATACTAGTCTTGACGAGTGCCATACATTGGAAGGCATCACATAATGACTTAATATTTGCTTTAAGGGAATTTTTTTATTATTATTAGATCTCACCATTTATTAAACTATTTATCATACCATAAACAATATCCATGCATCTCATACATAAAAGGCATATAATAAAAGTGACATGGTTATGGCCCCTAAGAGAGTAGCATTAACTAAGCCGCTTTATCAAGCATCTCCCACCAACGTCCTCACTTGATGCTTTGCTTCTTGTCTCCACATCATAATTATATTATATAGATACCTCTTTTACATTCGAGGGAGTTAGGTGAGAAGAGAATGTACAATCAGAATGTAGAGAGAAAGGCACGACACGCAGGTCGTATTTATTAAAACCAAAAGGCATAAAGAGAGGACTAAGGCCATAACCATGCACCATGCATCACAAAGAACATATAAACTCATAACAATAATACATAATTATTTTTTGTGAGTTATGAAAGGATAGAAAATATTGCGCTTTCGAATAACATACTACGCAGAGGCAGCACGGGGGTTCCGCTGCCCGATCAGCGGGCGGGGTTCAAGGGGAGGCCGCCCCTTGCGGGGTGCAAGGCAGTGCCCCGGGCCGAAAACAAGAGCTGAATCTCTTGTGCCTCCCTTGGTGCAGCATGTGCCGTGCGAAACCCTAAGCCCGAACAACATGAACACTTCATATGCCGCAGGAAACCCTTGCACCGTCGTTCAACACTTGAACCTCAGGCGCCTCGTTGGCGGCTTGTCATCAACACTTGATGCTGCTGCCGTAAAACAAGAATAGGGTTTCCAAAACCCCTTGCGTTGCACCTCTTGTGCAGAAACAAGGATTCCATAACCCCTGCCGCCGCAAGCCAAGAACAAGGTTTCCTAAACCCTTGTGCCGTGCATTGAGAATAAGGATTCCATAACGCTGTTTGTATCACATACATATCAGAAAGCTTCGCAAAAACATATATCTTAATACAAAACGGTTTTCATTAACATATGAACATCTTCATGAAGTTTTGAAAACAACATCACGGTTTTGCATACAACATAAGAAACAGAATATGTTTTCGCAAAGGGTTTCATATGGTTTTCAGAAATAACATATTAAAGATCATATCTTTTGTTAAAACAAGAACAGAAAATATGTTATCTCATGTAAACGAAAATAGAAAATCGAATCATGGTTTCGCAAGACTCTCTGATACCATTGTTGGGAATTTTACGGATACAACACGCAGTGAAAAATAGGGATTCCCACCGAGGATCCATGCGAAAAAGCCATAATCTGAGTTTTTAAATGATTTACCTCTTGAAGCGTGAATTACTAACACCGTAATAGAAACGATGTCTTTGCGGTATCCACACGAACAGACTCACGAACGTCCAATGTCCACAAAGAGGAGCCTCACGTCTCTCACACACTTTTCTATAGGTGTGGCTAGGGTTCAGAATTATGTCCACTTAGCAGCCCCCTTAGCAGTACTATTTATAATAGTGACTGCCTTAAGTGAGTGTGAGCAGCAGCAAGGTAAGTTGTGCAACCCTAGACCCATCTGTTATGAGTCTGGCCCATATTTGAATCCGAGTCCAACTTGGATCCATTGCTCCAATTTTAGTCGCTCTATGTGTGTGACCTGCAGGTTCTTATTACGTTGGCGGTAATATTAAAATCTCATTTTAATATTACAAGCAATGAGCGGTATCTAGCAACACATCACTGCTACCCAAGTAATAAGAATATCAGTGATTTGACATAACCTTTTCGTGACTAATGTTTCTGTGTCGTTTAGTCCCTTTGTCAAGATATCTAGATTGAACACAAGGCATGGAATGCGTCACCCTTGTATAGTCCAATCATTCGTTTCCTGATACTCGAGTAGACTTTGTAACAACAAATGAGATCAATATCTCATATTGACTCATTTGAGCATGGCCATGCATTTCACAGTCTCACTCAATCAGGGGGCCCGAAGATATCGCTCTTGTTATGTAGGAGTGACAAATCCCATCTAGGTCACTCACATCCCTCTGCATGATTTGCGGTATGTCCAATAACTAACTTTATAATCACCTTATTACAGATGACGTTTGATGGCATTAAAACACACAACTCCTCATGTAGGAATCGTAGTGATTTCAGGTCAAAGGACCACAAACACCATTGTCACTATGAGAATCGCTTATGACACTCACGTAACGATCCATGTAGCGTTCTCATGGTGGGTCAGTCCAGTACATCATTACTTTAATATGTACCCATGTGAAGACTTGATATCTCATATCCATGACCCGTGAGATGTGGTCATCAGTCTCTGCACATACTAGTCTCAATGTATTATTGTTGTCCTAATTAACAATAATACTTGACTAGGGACATTTAAGAATAGTGTTGTAACCAAAAGGATCTCACGATCAAGTCATCCACTTGATGTCCTATGGCATAAAACTTACTATTCTAAGGACTTTATTATGTTTATCAAAAAAGAACACAATAAATGAAATGCCTCATATATATAAAATAGCATAATAGAATATATGTAAATACAGAAAATGTATTAGCCTCTAGGGCATACACCAACATCTACATCCTTTAGAGTGGCACCTCTAGTGTGAGTAGAGCCCATGTGTTGGATAAAGGGTTGTTAGATAAGACTTGCAAGGTGTACGGATTAAGGAATCCAAGAGTTTTATGGAAAATAGGTTTCTTAGGTGAAGAATATCTGGCATAGGTTTAGCTTAGAAGCTGGAGACCTACATGAGACTAGATTGTCTTAAGTAGATAACGATGAGTTGGATATCGCTATGGAAGGTGAGATTCCTTCAAGTGTGATGTCTGATGGAGATCTTGAAACCTTGGTTGTGAGAGACTAAGTGTTAATAGTGAGTGAATTTTGAGGGCAAAATTCTAAAAAAGAGGGGAGAAATGTAACACCCTGGAAGATATGTTAGGTTTGTATATGGTTCCGAGGTAGCCTAATACATACTTAACATGCCTGTTAAGATTTGTGACTTTCTGAGCAAGTTTAGTCACATTGTTGTAACACTGTGTAAAATATAGCTATTATTTGCTCTAAAAGTGGCTTAAACTACTTAGTTAGTGAAAATAAATATGAAGAGTTTGTTTCTACATCACAAATGTGTAAACTGTGCTATTGTTAAAATTTGAGGTTAACTAGAGTTAGTTTGGCATTTTAAGCATACTAGTTGTGTGTTTTAATGTCGGTTTGACTAACAGCTGATATGGAAAAATAGAGAAATTGTGAAACAGGATTTTTAGTGAATCTTAGAATTTATTTTGAATCTGTTGTAAGCTAAGAAATTGAATTTGGTGAAATCTGAGTGTTCATAGCAGATCGAGGTTTTAGTGTTTATTTGTGAGAAGCCAAATTAGGCTCCTCTTTATAAGTAGTCTCACGGCTGAGGGTGAGAGAAGCAGAAAAGAGAAGAGAAAAGAGAGAATGGAACCATAAAGGAGAAAGAAGAAGGAGAAAGAGGAGAAGCCAAGAGACAAGCTAGGATTGAAGAGCTTAGATCCATCCTTGGCCATCTTCAAGACCTTGAGGTAAGGGGAAATTTGTATGGACCATTGTATTTTTTTTCTTTCATTTTTGGTTCTTGAGAGAATTAATGAAGAATTTGAGGTTTGATGAATGATTTTATGATTCTTGAGTTTAATCTTGATGTGGATAAATTGGTTGAGCTAGAAACTGATTTGTTGATGTGCTGAGATGAAGTTTTCATCAATTGGAAGCCTTAATTCCCATTTAGGTAAGTTTTAGGGGTTTGAGTTAATGTTCGAGTTTTGATTCACAAAGTGTTGAATTGAATGAAATTGAAGGGGTTTAAGGATTGCTATGTGTAGTTGATCCTTGTTAGAGGTTAGAAATCACTTGAAATCAAGTTTTAAGTGATTGGAAGAGGGTCTAGTTCCAATGGAACAGTACCTGTATCTGTAGAATTCTGCAAATGCTGAGTTTTGCAGTGGGCGCCGCAGCGTAAGGCATAGCACGTCGCGACGTGAGTGTGATGCATGCCTAGAATTTGGGATTTGAGAGATGAGTGCCACAATGTGACACTTGGAGTGTCGCAGCATGCACTTTGAGTGTCGCGGCGTTGGCAGCATTTTCCTGCCAGTACTTAAACCTGATGCTTAGGTGCTACGACATGGCATAAGGTATGTTGCGGCGTGAGTGCTAGAAAACAACTATGAGTTGTGTTTGATGCCTTGGAGTCTTCCAGTGGCGCAATTTTCTTCTTTTATGCTTCTTAATGAGTAATGGGACTCTAATAGGAGTATTAGATGAAGATCTGAATGGTTTGAATCATAATGTTTTGTAATGCCAATTATGAGAGTTTAATTAGTTGTGATGATATACTTAATTGTATGAGTTGCCTTTTGAAAAGTAAAAGCCCTATAGATGTGGGTGATTGCTTTTTGATAGGTGTGAGCCCTGTAGATGTGGGTGTTCTATATTGGGTAAGGTGGATTGTATCCTTCCTAATATAGTATTTAAAAGGATAGATTTCCTTGTTCATTATCAATAACTGTATAGTATATAGACTTCACTACTGGGGGAGAAATGGATTTCCTCTATGTTAATGATGTTTGCTGGATGGACTTCCAGTGCGTGCTCAAGGTTATGGTTGTGACTTTTGTAACACCCCGAAAATTCGTATTTTATTTATTTCAGGTGATTCTTAATTATTTTGAGTACTCTGATTCGATTTCCATGAATTTTATGATTGTTGTGATTTTTAGGAATTTTTTTGGAGTTTTTACTTTTTTGAATATTTTAATATTATTTTGATATTTTGATATTATCTTGAAAATTGTATGTCCGAATTTTATTTTTTCTGAAAATATATGAGTTTTATAATTTTTATGATTTTTGTGAATTTTTGTAGAACTTTCTGAGTTTTTGATTATTTTAGTGTTATTTTGAATTGTGCGTGGGTTCGGGGTGGAACCGAGGCAGGTCTGGAAAAATAAAAATTTTTCCTGGACCAGAAAGTTCCGGACTGTTAAGGCGGGATCGGGAGATCTTACTAAACTCGAAACCAGGAACAGTTGATAAGGATTTTCTATATCTGAATTTTTTATTATTCATTGTGTAATAATAGCAGTAGCTATTATCCATTAGATAATATTTGTTAGAAAAATATTTTGATGACTCAGCTGGTGATTCTGCACTACGACTCACCATACTGACTCAGCTATTTTAGAAAATTCTATTATGACTCACCTAGTAAATATCTAAGAATAAATATCTACCGAAAAAATATCTTAATAAAATATCTCAAGTGTAATCATGAAAGCTAAAAATATCTAAGTTAAATATCTTAAGGGTCATTATAAGTCATTATTACTGAGTTTTATGACAACCAATGAGAATTGGTCAAATATAATGGCATAGACTTTATTGTGGACCGTTGGATGAAAAACTTGATTAAGAAGCCTTAGATCTTCACCGTTGATCCAATCAATGGTGTAAAAACAATCTTGATCAAGAAGCTTGTGATATTAACCTTGGATTCAATCAATGGTTAGAAGATGAAGTTAATTTTAATGGTTAGGATTTAGTCAATAAAAGTGGTTAGATTAGTTACTAAATAACTAGATAATCTAACTTAGTTACCCTAATAATCCAATTAGTAACTAAATGAACTAGTTTAGTTTCTAAATAATTAGAAACTAGTTATTAGAAAAATATTTAATTATTTAGAAACATGACATATGCAATGACATAATAAACTAGTTAGAATGTAATTAAATGACTTAACTAAATTAATTTAATTATAACTTGATGGTAAGCTAAGTAACTAATTAAATTAGCTTAAGTGTAATTAGAAAATAATTTAATTAAGATTTAGTTAGCTATCCTAAGTGAACTCCATGGCTTCCAAGCATGATCTAGGAGGTTCTTGATTCATCTTTAATGATCATTTGATGACCAATTAATGGCACCAAGTGACATAGGCCATGTGCATGCATGTGCTTATGCTTAATCTTGCAAAACAAGCCTAGAACCCTCTACACACTCACTCCCACGGTTGCTCACTTCAACTAAGCCATCTATTTTCATTTTTTATCATACTTTGTAATACAAAAACCATTCTCTCTCTTCTCTCTCTTCCAATTATTCAAGAACACCAAGAACAAACACTATGAAACTCCATCTTCTTCTTCTCTTGAACCATTCGGTCATGACCCATAGAAGTACTTCCAATCTTCCATAATTTTATCTAGCTACATATCTTGAATCCTCTCATCAATCCAAAACACTTTCATGTTGAGAACTTCTCAAAATTCATTCATCTTCATCATTTTATCAAGCCAAGAACACAAAAGCTCATATCCTTTCTTATTGAGGAATTCGGTCAAGACTCATGGAAACACTTCCAAGCTTCAATAATTTTATACAACCTTAGATCTAGAACCTATACACAATCCTAAGCTACTTTGTAGTTAAGATCTTGGCCTAGTTTTATCATCTTCAACCTTGTTCTTCAAGTTAAAGATCAAAAAGCCCTTGTTTTTCCTCTTGTGAAGGATTCGGTCAACCACCCTAAGACCACTCTCCAAGTTTGTTTAATTTTAACCAACCATATTTCTTGAATCCTTACATCATTTTAAGACACTTTGATGTTGAGACTTTGGTCTAAAACCATCATCTTCATGCTTGAATCTTGGATTTAAGTTCTAGGGTTTTAAGGTGAAAATCTTGAAACTTAGCTTTTTATTTGATTTTTAGAATCTTAAGACCATGTTTGATCTATGGTCATCTTAATCAAGCTTTAGATACTAATTTGTATGTGTTTGTTGTGATTCTAATATTTAATTGGTGGTGAAGGACTTGTACAAGAAGCAAAACAAGGAGCTTTGGAGGTTTCTCCAAGAGGTAAAAGGAAGATTACTCTCATCAACCATATGTTGGTGGTGAGGAATGGATGTGTATGTGGTGAAAAATCCATAAGGATTATTTCACTTATTTGTTTAAGAGTTTTCCATATTTATGGTTGTTTGGTGATTGATATGTTTATTGCTTTGATAACATGCTTTAGTATGTGTTTATGATGCATGATGAATTTTGTATGTTTTAAGATATGAGTTACATGACAAAGGAAAATATGTTGGTTCCAAAGAACCATGGAGGCACACAGTCTCAAATTAATTTTTGGGAGCAAAAGATTCTAAGTATTTTACTAATTATGAGTTTTAGATAAAAGGTTAATAAGTTGATGATTTTGAGGATTTGCAAAGAAAGTAGACAAGGAAATGAACAAAGATTTTTATGATGAAGGTATTTATGATTTTTGGCTAATATGCCAAGAATTGGTAAATTAAGAGTTTCCTGAATGGTAAAAATTGGATGATTAGAAGGAAAAAGGAAAAGAAAAGATATGATGGTTTCAATGACCATGTAAAACTTTGATTTAGAAATGAAAAGTTAATTGATTTAGTACAAGAAATTTATAAAAGGATTTAAGAAATGGAAGAGAAATACTTTGTCACTTGATAGATGAAGATTTCGTTGATGAAAGAAAAAAGAGAGGTTGGAAGTGTTTGAACCTCCACTTATTTTGGAGAGGACTGATTTTAAAATTAATTTAGAATTATGGAGAATATATTGGTGACTTGAAATTTACTAATGTATAGCTCACCCGTTGGGTTTGAGGCGCATTAGGAAATTTTAAGTTGGAATAATTTATTTTGAATGAATATTGATTTTGAATGGATATTGATTTTGAGTGGAAATGATGAAAAATATTACGTAGAAGATTTTTAAGTGAAGAATACGTGGAAAATGAAGTTGGAAATGGTATTGAGTTTTGAAAATCCAAAAGGATGTTTGGAATATTGAGAAATATTTTACGAAGTTGAAAAATGATGAAAAAGAGGTTTACGTGACTTAAAAGTATGATTTTAAGTTACATGATTTTGAAAACATTGAAAAATCGCTACGCGATTTGGAACACGTGTAAACATTTTTACGCGATTGAGAAAAATGATGGAAAATGGTTATGAGATTTGAAAATGTAACAAAAGTGTTACGCGATTGTGAAAACGCGTTAAAAATGATACGCGATTGAAAATACAGTAAAGATACTATAAAGAACGGATGTACTGAAAGGTAACCTTTTTAATGATGAAATTGAAAGATATGCATTAAAGCATATGATGAAATTGAAACATGCATTGAGATATTCGTGCATTGAACGGAATATAACTAATAGCTATTATGGCCCTTGTGGTTGAAGAGAGAATGAGAATTGAAAAGTGAGATCTATGATGAATCTTGGAGGCGTCAAGGCACGGCGATCGATCCAGTGGGTAGAGGCAAGTACCTTGTGCCACATGGCGACACAGTCCGTTGCAACGCATTGACGATACTTGACAAGAACACGATTCTTTTCAAAGACTAAAGATTATCTGTAGGCTAAGGCTGGACAACTAACCAGAACATTCTTCTCGAAATTGTGAAAACCTCCATGGAGTGGGAAAATTGGTCTAATATGCATACACATGAGTCAAAACACATATTGTTGTGGCTTGAGAAATGTTCATATGATGTGGCATTTTCATTTTATATACTGAGGATATCTGTTATGATGAAATTGGTACTGGTGATTTAATTGAGATATATGTTTATAAGAAGTATGATGAATTGATAGGAAATTGTGATGAATTGATAACATGAATGAAATTGTGATATCTGTGCATATGGAATGACTTTGTCATTCGTATCATTCCTTGTTACCGCTTTGGTATTAATGAAAGGGGATCTCACCTCTTTGTTATATTGTTTTGTTGTGCTTGTATTGTTAAAATTATATATTGTAGATGGAACGAGTTTCTTAGACGTGACTGGAGGCAAATATTCTGAGTTTGGTGATAACATCGAGAAGTGACCACCCTAGATTGGTTGGTGTGCAATTTTGAGGATGAACAGATGTATGACGCATCAAGAGAGATACAAGACAAAATAAGTATGTTGAGTTTTTCTCGTTAGTATTTTACCGTGCTATTGAGTAGGACCCATAATGGGGTTTGCTACTGTTTAGAATTGAGTCTATAAGCTTTATGTTTTCCTAAATAATTGCTAAACATTATGTGGTGTTAATAATGTATATTAATCAGTTTAAATCTATTTTTCGGTATTACCTATAAATTTTAGTAAGTTTATGTTTCCTTGAAAAGAAATTTTAAAACCCATGTTTTATAACTTAGACCTTTTATGAAATCATTTTCAGATTATGAGCTTGCAGTCGGAAATGTGATGCTCTACGGAGGGTGTTACAACTTCCATTACTTCGGTCAAGTTTCATACATTCATGACATTACCATAGAATTGAAGGTTCCTAGATATGGTATCATACATTATTCATTTTCATGCTTAAGATATTGTACAGGCATAAACACTAGACATAATTTGGCATAGCATGATGATTGTATGAACTATTCTTAAATGCCCTAGTCAAGTTTATTGTATCATAACATTTTCATGCATTGCTTCACATTGGTACATTGTAATGATGTACCGGATCGACCCACGACTACATGTCGTTACGTGAGTGTCATAGCGATTCTCATAGATAGAAATCACTATGATTCCTACATGATGTTGTTTACTCAAACGTCATCGTAACAAGGTGATTATGAAGTGTTATTTTGATAATAGTGAATATTGTTTGAATGTGTACCTATGTATATGTATATATATATATATATATATATATATATATATATATATATATATATATATATATCTATACAAGGGTGACGCTATGCTTCAGGTTCTTGGGTATATAATACTTTGGTATACCGCTCACTAGAATTTTAATTTACTACCATTGAGAAATGTGATTTTCTCACCCAAGTTGGACTGTGTTGCAATGTGGGCCTAACTCATGATGCCTACACCTTTGCCATACTTGCTCACACTCACTTAAGGCAGTTATATCGCGTAATACAAGATCATTCCCTATTACAGAGAAATATTAAAAACTTAGTATTGATTACCGCATTCCCAACAGAGTTCCCACGAGACTTAGTTTGATTACACAATGGTGATTAGCTAAACTAAAATTCTATTTAAAAAGGAAAATTGTTGGAAAACTAAATAAAGATTGGATTTAATAACAGAGAAAATAAACTCTTGGGATTGTGGTTCTTCACAATGATAATTGGCACTTAAACAAATTTTCCTAATGCTATGGATGCTGGATTTTTAAAGGTAAAATAAGCAAATGTAATTACTGCCTTCTTTCAAAGAACAATAACGTGTTTAAGCTAATGAACGACCTATTTCCATTAGTAAAAACCCATTAAGAATAGATATTTATCACAACCTCAAGAGAATAAAATTTATTTTCATGATTCAATCCCCTTGTCCAACCTTATAGTTCTAATACCAAACTTCACCTTTCGGTTCCTTGCTTCATATCTGAAATCATGCAACATAGAACATATATTTGCAAACAAGTAAAAACACTAACGTCGAATTAAAAAGATCAACACCCATAAAAAAGGGAAAATCAGAAATAGCAACAACCCTTCATTAGAATACCCATAATCCCAAGATTAGATAATTACTCAATCATATTCATAATAGAAACAACCAAATACAATTGAACAATTATGTATATAAGAAAAGGAAGGAGATAGATAATAAAGGAGAAGGAAGGAGATTCTTAACCAGCTTGCATAAATTCCAACCAAGTTACAAGAACTTCTATCCAGAAATAAAGAACAAGGAATTTAATTTTCTCTCAAAAAGTGGAATAGAAGAAATTCTTGTCTTCCCGTACTGCCTCTCCCACCCCCTTTTCTATCAGAAACCCACTCATTTAAAGCCTATTTACAGCCGCATTTACAACTCATTACAACACCTTTTTTGCTTCTTCAAAAATAAATGAGCTGTTATGAAACTAATCAGAATTATGGCCATAATAGCAATTACTGGAAGGTAGTAATTTGTTTTGGTTGACTCTTCAAATTCTGGTTGCACGAATTACGGCCATAATGGCCATTACGGCCTGGCCATAATTCTCTCTAGTTAGCTTCTTGGCACACGAAATATGGGTGTAATCCCCAATACTAGTGAGTCATAATTCTCTTTATTTCCATCCACTCTTTCTTATTTTCCACCTATTATCAAAACAAAGCAAAAAGGTAGTAAAATAAAACAAGGGTAAAATAAAGTCCTAAAATCAAAAGCATAAACATATAAATCAAAAGCATAAAATTCTAACTTAACAAATCCCCCATGCTTAAACCTTTGCTTGTCCTCAAGCAAAATGTCTATTCATGAATGACTTGCGGTTATTCTTTTGCACAGAACAATTAGCAACTTTCCATCCTAACAATCCAACATAAAGACAAACAAACAAATATATAATGTCAAGTCTCCATTTAGCTAGAGGCGGTCCCAAGCTTTATAAAAAAATAATATAGAATGCATACCTACACCTTTAGACACTCAAACAAAATTCTCATCCTTTGGATCTCTCTAAAGTAGATGCATGAACTTTTCTTATTCTTCTTTTTCTCTTCCTTTATTTTTTTTCTTCTTTTTTTTTCTTTTGGAGAGGAGTGTTGGTGAGTGCATTTTATGCTCCATCTCACTTTCAAACCACATTCAATGGTAGGTGCATTTTATGCTCCATCCTACATTTTATAACTTGCATCCACCTAGGTACTCATACCAAAGGCCTTTTTGAATTTAAAGCTTAAGTACTCAGAATGAAAGTCTTTTTGGGTCTTAATTCCCTCAAGCTTCACCTCTCCTTAACTTCATGTTATCATAATGTCAAAAGCAAAGGTATGCAAACTATAATACAAAAAGAAAATAAAGCTTAGGGCCCAAATCTAGATAAAAGAGACTCAACCCAATATACTACCATTTATCATCATACATGGATTGTCAAAAAGTAAAGCATGCCATTGAACTATGCAAAATGATGCAAAAGATTTCTTTTTTAATAATAAAGGAGAAGGAAGGAAAAACTAACTAATGACAGGCCCAGTGACAACCCTCCATGCTTAAATCATACATTGTCCCTAATGTAAAAATAAACAAGAAGAGGGTCAAGAAAGCTCACAAGATCACTATGGTGGTGATGGAAAATGTCCTTGTGAGATATGCCAGTTATAGATAGTTGAAACCATGTTGTTCAAACTTGTATTTTGGCTGTGGATATCTTCCAAGAGACTTCTTTGGCTTTATTATTCAGCTTCTAATGCAGCCATCCGAGTATGTAAATTGGAATCACCATGATAAGATAAGGATGGGTTGTCTTGCTCAATAGGAGGAGGAAGTTCCAAAGGGATATGATCAGGTACATCAGCGTTGGCTGAAAGCAACCAAATGGCACGAGTTTTGATGATTATTCTGGAAGGATTAGGCAATGCGATTATGGAACAGTCTGGGAGTACCAGATGATAAACATCATTAAGCTTAACCAGCATTTTCATTACAAGACAAGACTCCAAATTAATTCTAGAGGTTCCCTACACTTCAACTAAATCACTGACAGCATTAACATGACCTAAGGCTATGGCAATGAGGGTAATTAAACCACCAATGACAATGTCCCCCTTGCTTGCCTTACCAACACGGTCAAATTGGCATGCCAAATAAACACCTATATCAACGTCAAACTTCTCAATCATAGCCCACAAAAAGAAAAGTTCACTTTACCTGGCAACCCCCTCATTCTCTCCCTTACCAAACAGTGTATGTGCCATAAGTCTTTGGACATACTGGAAACATAGGTTATGTATGTTGGAAGCCTTAGCCAAGGTGGACTTATAAGATCCTTTACCGATTATGTCACTCCAGAATTTATCATCATGAAACTCCCTTGGCATTTTCCTTGCACCCCCTGTGGGTAATTGATACACAGTATTAAAGTCTTCCAAAGTCCAATTATATTCAGTATTGAACAAGCGAAAAGAGATACTACCATGTTGACAATCCTTACCTTGAAGAATTTGGGTTTCAATGGAGCTTAAGAATTCTAAATTTACCTTCACAAAAATGGGTAGCTTTAAAGATATGAAATAAGTCCAACCCACTTGCCCAGACATCCAATTAACATTATCTAACAATCCTAGGATTTGCAATGTACCCTTATCAACATACCTAGTTGCTAGAATTCTTCTTTTCACAAGCATATCATATCTATTCCTTTAGACATTATCTCAAAAAATAATATCATAAGGATTAGGAGCAGGATTACCTCTTAGTTTTCTTGAGTTGGGAGCAGGCCTACCTTGAGAAAATAAAGCTTGACTTGTCCTTGCCCTCTTGGAAGCCATTGAGGAAGAGGATGTGCACAAAGTCACAAAAATGCCAGATGGATACTATAGCACGCACAAGGGGGCAAGGAGAGTTATAAGAAAAAGAGAAAAGAATGATAAAGGAGAAGAAGAAGTAGGGTGGGTGTGAGTAGAAGACTCAAATTGTTGAGGAAGAGATAAGAGAAGGAAGAAATAGGGGAATTACGGCCAATTTGGGAGCAGGGTAATTATGGCTAGTTTAGGGCTTTTTAGTAGATCGAATTATGGCCATAATTAGGAATACGGCCTAGCTGTAATTCCTTCTGTCTTCTCTTTTTATTTTTAATACACAACACAGCCCAGCCGTGTTGCTTTCTGCTCCAGGGCCTTGAAATACGGCCGTAATGAGGAATACAACTGGGCTGTAATTTCCTCTGGTTCATGTGTAATCCCCATTTTTTAGATTATGGCCATAACGAGGAATACAGCTGAGCCATAATTCCTTCTGTCTTTGATTGCACCTCATTATTCAGGAAATCTTTAACCTTTCCAGTCTCCACCTTTTACCATCATCCAACAAAAACAAATTTAGACAAAATTTAAACTACTTAAAAAAGAAGAAGTAAAAGACAAGAAAACTCAAAATAAACAAAAGACATAAATCAAAACTTAGGTTGCCTCCTGAGAGCGCTTATTTATGGTCATTAGCTCGACCCCTGGACATGTTCATGGTGGAGCTTGAAGGGTATAGCTTACTCCCTGCTCTATTAGATTTCCAGCTGCATATTACTTTAATATCTGACCATTGACTTTGAAAGAACTGGTAGCTGCACTCCATATCTCTACTACACCAAATGGATAAACCTTACGAACTTGGAAAGGTCTAGACCACCTAGATCGAAGTTTTCCTAAAAAGAGCTTCAATCTAGAACTGAAGAGCAGTACAAGGTCACCTTCTTTAAACTATCTTCGAATAATATGCTTATCGTGACATCTCTTTGTTCTCTCCTTCTAGAGTTTGGCATTCTCATAAGCATCCGATCACAACTCTTCAAGTTCATTGAGCTAGAGCTTTCTTCTTTCGCCAACAGCCTTCAAATCAAAATTAAGGGTCTTGATTGCCCAGTAGGCCTTATGTTCTAACTCCACTAGAAGATGACAAGACTTCCCATAGATCAATTTGAAAGGAGTCATAGTGATAGGAGTCTTATAAGCAGTACGATAAGCTCATAGTGCATTGTCTAACTTTATTTCCCAATCCTTCCTTGTTCTAGAAACTATTTTTTCAAGGATATTTTTTATTTCTCTATTTGAAATCTCCACTTGACTGCTGGTTTAGGGGTGATATGCTAAAGAAATTTTGTGAGTCACCCCAAACTTCTTTAACAAAGCTTCAAATTGTTTGGCAGTAAAGTGAGATCCACCATCATTAATTACAGCTCTTGGAACTCCAAACCGAGGGAATATTGTCTTCTTGAAGAGCTTAATCACCACCTTGGCATCATTTGTTGGGGGTAGCTACAGCTTCTACCCACTTGGATACATAGTCAACTGCAACAAGTATGTATTTGTTGCCATTTGATGGTGGAAATAGGCCCATAAAGTCGACTCCCCAAACATCAAACACCTCTACCTCAAGTATGTTATTTAGAGGCATTTCATTTCTTCTTGATTTGTTGCCGGTTCGCTGACATAGGTCACATTGTAGCACAAACTGCTACACATCTTTGAATAGTGTAGGCTAATAGAAACCTGCTTGGAGGATTTTTGCAACTATTTTGGAGGAGCTAGCACGTCCACCATATGCAGAGGAATGGCAATGAAACATGATGCTTTCAACCTCATCCTCCGGAACATATTGTCTGAATATACCATCAACACTTCTCCTAAAGAGCAGAGGCTCATCCCAATAGTAGTGCTTGAGGTCGAAGAAGAACTTCTTCTTTTGCTGGTAATTCAAATCTAGGGGTAAGACTCCGCATGCAAGATAATTCACAAAATTTGCATACCATGGGGCTTTTAACTTTGAAATGGCAAAGAACTGATCATCTGTAAAAGAATCATCGAGGGGTAGCTCATCTTCACTTGTCTCACCTATTTCTTGTCTTAGCCTTGAAAGGTGATCAGCTACAACGTTCTCAGCTCCTTCATTGTCACGAATCTCAAGGTCAAATTCTTGAAGCAAAAGTATCCACTGAATCAACCTTGGCTTTGCATCCTTCTTGTTCAACAGGTATTTGATAGTGGCGTGATCCGTGTACACAATTATCTTTGAACCCACCAAGTATGACCGAAACTTGTTAATAGCAAATATCATTGCTAACAACTCCTTCTCTGTTGTGGCATAGTTGATTTGGGCTTCATCTAAGGTTCTGCTGGCATAGTAAATTACATGAACCTTCTTGTCCTTCCTCTGCCCCAACACCGCACCAATAGCAAAATTACTTGCATCACACATGACTTCAAAAGGAAGACTCCAATCTGGTGGCTGCATAATTGGGGCTGATATCAATACCTCTTTTAATCTTCAAAATGCATCAAGACAAGGCTCCTTAAAATTAAAAGGCACATCTTTAAGAAGCAAGTTAGTCAACGGCTTTGCAATCTTAGAAAAATCCTTTATGAAATGGAGATAAAAGCCAGCATGGCCCAAAAAGCTCCGCACTCCTTTGACAGAAGTAGAAGGCGGCATCTTCTCAATTACCTCAACCTTGACTCTATCAACTTCAATGCCATGTTCAGACACTATATGTCTAAGAACTATACCTTCTATTACCATGAAGTGACATTTTTCCCAGTTTAAGACAAGATTGACCTGTTCACATCTTTTAAGCACTTTAACAAGATTAGTCAAACAATCATCAAAACTAGAACTATACACAGAGAAGTCATCCATGAACACTTCCATTGTATTCTCAATAAAATCAAAAAATATAGACATCATACAACGTTGAAAGGTAGCAGGAGCATTGCATAACCCAAAAGGCATTCTCTTATAGGCAAAAGTACCATAGGGACATGTAAATGTAGTTTTTTCCTGGTCACTAAGATGAATGGGAATTTGAAAGAATCTGGAATAACCATCCAAGTAACAAAAATATGAATACTTAGCTAACCTTTCTAACATTTGATCAATAAACAGAAGGGGAAAATGATCTTTCTGGGTTGCCTTATTCAACTTCCTATAGTCAATGCACATTCTCCAACCCATGACTGTTCTAGTTGCAATTGGTTTATTTTTCTCATTTTTAACAACAGTCATACCCCCCTTTTTAAGGACCACTTGAACTGGACTAACTCATTCACTGTCAGAGATGGGGTAAATTACCCCAGCATCAAGTAACTTAAGCACCTCTTTTTTCACAACTTCTTTCATGTTAGGATTTAACCTTCTTTGATGCTCAATAGAGGGCTTATAATCATTTTCCAACAGAATTTGATGCATGCAAATGGATGGATTAATCTCCTTAATGTCATCTATAGTGTACCCGATGGCCCTTTGATGCAATCTAAGAATCTCAAGCAATTTTGCAGTCTCAACATCACTTAGACTAGTATTCACAATCAAAGGGAATGTGTAGTTTGGACCAAGAAATTCATACCTGAGATTTGAAGGAAGGAATTTGAGTTCTACCTAGGGGTGTAAATTGGTTCAGATAATCGACTAACCCGATTAATCCAACCCGAACCAATTAAATTCGTTTAGTTTGGTTTGGGTATATTGATTGGTTCGGGTAAAATCCAAACCAATTAAAGTTTAATTGGTTCGGTTCTCGGATTTGAAATTTCAAAACCGAACCAACCCAAACCAAACCAAACCATATATTTATATATTTTATTGAAAAAAAATTATGCTACAACATTTTTTGGCTACTACTTATTTTTTTTTAATTTTTTGTAATACTTTCTCAGTTTTCAACTCCTAAAACATCGTTTTCGTTCAACACAAAAGGCTAGAAAACTCCTCTACCAAAATGTTTAGTTCTGCTCACCGACACTGCAGTTCTGGCCAAGCATATGCTATCAGGTGCTATTCTAAAAACTCTTGGAGAGGTGAAAGGTTTGAAAACTTTGGATCTTTCCTTCAACCTACTCTCTGGATCCATTCCTATTGAACTTCAAAATTTATATGTCATTCAACTTTTGAACCTCTCTTATGATTTAGAAGGAACCATTCCTAATGGTAGAGTTTTCCAAAATCTTTCTGCTGTCTATTTAGAAGGCAATAAAAAACTTTGCTTGTATTTTGCATGTGAGCCTCATGGTCATGGAAGAAGACATGTCAGATATTACATCATCATAGCCACAGTGGTAACACTGATACTATGTCTGACAATTTGCTTGCTACTATACATAAAGAACAGAAAAGTGAAAGTAATAGCAACAACATTATCTAAACTTGGAAGCTCAGAAACGATGAATTGACTTTAAATGCTCTAGTATTGACTTTAAAAAAAATGAATTTCTGGCTCTAATTTATGAATACTTAAGTAATGAGTGCTCGGAAGATTAGATTAAGGGGAAGAGAAAGCATGCAAATGAAAATGAGTTGAACTTTATAGAGAGACTGAATATAGATATTGATGCTACTTGTGCATTAGATTACCTGCACAATGATAGTAAAGTTCCTATTGTGCATTATGATTTAAAGCCTAACAACATTCTCTTGGATAAAAATATGACTGCAAAGGTTGGAGACTTTGGATTCGTTAGGTTACTGATTCAAAGTTCAACTAATCAAGTCTTCATTAGCTCCACTCATGTGATTCGGGGTTCAATTGGTTACATATATACCTCTAGGTTAGTAACCTTACAACTTTCTCTTAATTAAATAGTAGTAGTATACAACTTGCCAAGTTAAATCTCTCTTAAAATTTTTTTTAACTTATTCAAATATAATTTCTTAATACAAATATCAATATGTTTCTTTGTTCCCTCTTTATGAACATTTTAATATACATTCTGAAACATGAAATAATTATTAGTGTTCAAATGAATAAGTTTGATTCTATTTCTAGAAATTTTTTATTAGTTTATTTTGTATTTTTTTTATGAAAAGCTAATTATTTAGTTAATTTTTGTATTAAAAAAATGGTCAACCCAATCACTCGAACCAAACTAATCCATAGATGTTCGGTTCAGTTTAGTTCAGATTTGGCTATCAAAAAATACGAAAATCAAACCAAACCAAACTAATTGATTTTGATTAGTTCGGATTTCTTTTCCCTCAAAAATTAAATCAAACCACCCACTTACACCCCTAGTTCTACCCGTGGAACTTCTTTAAGGGATGAAGCTTCAATCTCAGCTTTTAGCTTTTCAAATCAGAACTTTGAAGTAGGAAGGTTGCCATCTAGCAATTGTGCATATGCAGCAACTCTTTTATCTTCATCTCCTTGACCACCACGTCTCACCAAACAAACCTCCAATGCATCATTTGAAAATATTTCAACAAGATCTTTCTTGACACATTGATCTATCAAATCAATCCTGCAACAAGAATTCTCAAGAGAAGGGCATTTAATAACATTAGGCAAATTAAATTGTACCCTCTCATCACCTACATTCAAAGTAAGCTTGCCATTTTTCACATCAATAATGGCACCTGCTATAGCAAGAAAAGGTCTCCCAAGAATGAGTGGGATTTGAGCATCTTCTTCCATTTCTAATACAATAAAATCAGCTGGAATGAAAAACTTACCTACCTTAATAGGCATATCTTCCAATATACCAATTGGATACTTGACCGAACGATCCACTAGTTGCAAGGAAATGGTTGTGGGCTTCAAGTCACCTATCTCAAGCTTTTTACAAATCAACAAAGGCATAAGACTAACACTAGCTCCAAGATCACACAAAGCTCGGTTAAAACTCATTTCACCAATAACACATGGAATAGAGAAGCTACCAGGTTCTTTGAGCTCTGGAGACAATTTATTTTGAATTATAGCACTACATTCCTCTGTTAATGCTATAGTCTCATAGTCATTAAGCTTTCTTTTATTTAACAAAATCTCTTTAAAAAATTTAGCATATGATGGCATTTGAGACAAAGCTTCAGTAAATGGAACATTTATATACAGCTTGTTAAGAACATCCAGAAACTTCTGAAATTGTTTTTCAATTTTAGCTTTAGCCAATCTTTGGGGAAATGGTAAGGGCGGCTTATATGGTGCAGGGGCAACATAAGGAGTTTCTTTCTCATTCTCACTTCCCTTTTCCTTCTCAACCTCCTCAAGTGATGGCTGAACTATTTCATTTATCTCTTTTTCACTCTCTTTTTTTTCACTACCTTTAGGTTCCTCTAGTTGCTTCCCACTTCTTAAAGTAATGGCATTTGCATGCCCTTTAGGAATAGATTCGGGTTGACCAGGGAACATACCCGAAGTCCTAGAAGAGGAACTAACTTGTTAAGTCACTTAGGTAATTTATGTCTTTAGCATCTTATTGTGTGTAGCCAAGGAGTCTACCTTAGATGCTAATTTCTTAATGGCCTCACTTACCACTTTATTATGGTGCTTAAACTCCTTATTTTGCTTACTTTGAGTGAAAACAAAATTTTCAAGCAGACTTTCCAAATTGGATTTTTGAGGAGGATTAAAAACTTTTTGTCCTTGAAAACCAGGAGGCTTAGAAATTAGTGGGGGAATAGGATAAAATAGAGGATTTTTATATGAAAAATTTAGATGATTCATCCACCCTTGAATAAAAGTGTTAGAAAATAGGTCCCTTTTTTGGTTAAAATTGTTAACAAAGTTAACCTGCTCATTACTAGACCTCACATTAGAAGAAAAATTAGAAGCACCTAGTTGACACTCAACAGCAGAATTACTAACATTACCACAAATTTCACAGGATGTAGCACTTGGTGTAATAGCATTCACACTCAATTTTTCAAACTTTTGAAATAATGCATCTACCTTGGAAGCTATATGGTCTAAAGCATCGATCATCATACCTACGACCTTTCTTTTGTGGAGAAAGTTCACTCGACCATTGGTAATGATTTTGTGCTATATCTTCAATGAGATTGTAGGCTTCCTCTATGCTCTTGTTCATCAAAGCTCCTCCTACAGTGGCATCAACCATTATTCTGGTGTTGTAGCTAAGTCCTTTGTAGAATGTGTGCACAATCAGCCATTTTTCTAGCCCATGGTGAGGACACATCCTCAACAAATCCTTGAAACGCTCCCATATTTCATAAAGTGACTCTCCCTCTTTCTGAACAAAATTTATGATTTGGTTCCTAAGTTGTGTGGTTTTACTCGAAGAGAAGTACTTAACTAGGAAGGCTTGGGATAGTTGATCCCATGTAGTTATGGATCCTGTTAGAAGTGAGTGTAGCCATGCTCTAGCCTTATCCCTCAAGGAAAAAGGGAAAAGCATTAACCGAATTGCATCTGATGTAACCCCATTGAGCTTGAGAGTATCACAGTATTCTAGGAAAATCGACAAGTGAAGATTAGGGTCGTCCATTGGAGAACCTCCAAACTGATTTTGCTACACCATTGAGAGCAAGGATGGCTTTAACTTGAAATTGTTAGCTTCAACTGTTAGGCGCCCAATGCTAGACTGTAAGCCACTAGTATTTGGAGTAGCAAAATCCTTCAAAGTTCTATTATTCACTTCAGTTATGCTTGGTTCACCCTTTTGTTCTGTCCTTGCCTTGTGCTGCTCTATTCTCCTTCTATGGAAAAACCTTTCTATCTCAGGTACTGGTTCAACAAGGTCCCCAAGACTTCGGATCCTTCGCATTCAACAGAAGAATTGGTAAATAACAAGGCAAAATAACAACAGAAAAGGAAATGTTTAGTCTAACCGGAATAGTGAGAAGAAATCGATATCAATAACAAAAAGTGCCCGGTAATGGCGCCAAAAACTTGATGCCTACCGCAAATGCACAGTTGTATAGCGTAATAAAAGATCGTTCCCACAGAGACTTAGTATTGATTACTAGTTTCTTTTCAAAATGGTGATTAGCTAAACTAAAATTGTATTTAAAAAGGCAAATTGTTGGAAAATTGAATAAAGATTTCATTTAATAACAGAGAAATAAACTCTTGGGATTATGGTTCTTCACAATGATGATTGACACTTAAAGCAATTTTCCTAATGCTATGGATGTTGGATTTTTAAAGGTAAAATAAGCAAATGTAATTACTGCCTTCTTTCAAAGAATAATAACATGTTTAAGCTGATGAACGACCTATTTTCATTAGCGAAAACCCATTAAGAACAGATATTTATCACAGCCTCAAGAGAATAAAATCTATTTTCATGATTCAATCCCTTTGTCCAACCTTATAGTTCTAATACCAAACTTCACCTTTCGGTTCTTCGCTTAATATCTGAAATCATGCAACATAGAACATATATTTGCAAACAAGTAAAAACACTAATGTCGAATTAAAAAGATCAATACCCATAAAAAGGAAAAATCAGAAATAGCAACAACCCTTCATTAGAATACCCACAATCCCAAGATTAGATAATTACTCAATCATATTCATAATAGAAACATTCAAATACAATTGAAAAATTACATATATAAGAAAAGGAAGGAGATAGATAATAAAGGAGAAGGAAGGAGATTCTTAACCAGCTTGCATAAATTCCAACCAAGTTACAAGAACTTCTATCCAGAAATAAAGAACAAGGAATCTAATTTTCTCTCAAAAAGTGAAATAGAAGAAATTCTTGTCTTCTCATACAGTCTCTCCCACCCCTTTTCTATCAAAAAACCACTCTTTTAAAGCTATTTATAGCCCCATTTAAAACTCATTACAACACCTCTTTAGTTTCTTCAAAAATAAATGAGTTGTTATGAAACTGATTAGAATTATGGCCATAATGGCAATTACTGGAAGGTAGTAATTCGTTCTAGTTGGCCCTTCAAATTTTGATTGCACGAATTACGACCATAATGGCCATTACAGCCTAGCCATAATTCTCTCTGGTTGGCTTCTTGGCACATGAAATATAGGTGTAATCCCCAACACTGGTGAGCCATAATTCTCTGTTTCCATCCAACTCTTTCTTATTTTCCACCTATTATCAAAACAAAGCAAAAAGGTAGTAAAATAGAAAAAAAGTAAAATAAAGTCCTAAAATCAAAAGCATAAACATATAAATCAAAAGCATAAAATTCTAACTTAACAAAATCCAAGTGCAAGAAGGGAAGAAGAAGATATGTAAGGTTTAGTACAGTTTAGGTGCTATTGTGAACTGAGCTTATATATATTTTATATTTGCTTAGTTGTTTAGAGTGATGTATAACAGTATGCCCTTTGAGGCCGTGATGTGTGTGTGTGTGTGTGTGTATATATATATATATATATACATATACTTGTTCATCCATGGCTCATATCTTCTATATAATGCTGATGTGTTATATTAGAAATTGCATAGCTGTAGTAAGTAGCATGCTTGAATCTAATCACTATGGTATACTTCAGTTATATTATGATTATTAAATTCGAGCTATTACATATCCACATGGGGACATTAAGAACCCTTGGAATGGTGATGTATTTAAGGTCAATGGACAAAGACTCAAACCATTTTTGGAAAATCAAGTTGTTGAGGTAGAATCCATTTTACTTTGTAATCCTTGTTATGAGAAGAATTCATTTTAATTTTGTTGCTTTCTTTTTGTAGTTCTTTGTGACCCCAGTTAAGTGGCAGATAACGGTACTCTGTGACTCTCAAGTCAGTTTGTTTTTCAGTTTCCCATAATAACTAATTCCTTTTCCTTTTAAAATAGAGGTCATTCTCTCAAATTTAAGAAAATATTTTCCTTCTCTTCCTCAAAATGCTTTGACAAAAATCTACAAAACTAGGTGTGAAAGATTAAGATTATTAATGCACAAAGGCATCCTAGAAGATATATGCTAGATAATCGAATCAAAGGTCCGTTTAGCAAGTGAATCTTCAAATTCATTTGCCTCATACATTCCAGGTCTCGGTAAAAGTTCGTATTCTAAAAGGAAAAAAGTGAAAAGAATGTAAGTTTATCATAAATGTGCGCGATGGAATTAGTACAAGCGATGTCGTTCTTTGGGGATGGTTTCCACAAACCGAGAAGATAAAATATACTTTATTAAGAATGAACTGAGTAAGGTGTCATTGGATGATATCTTATTAACTCTTAAGACGCATTCTTATGGAGTTGTGCATCGTGAACTTCTTAATTTGTAGAATATCTTCAGGGATGAACATAAACATTATAGTCTTAGGAATTTGACTTTAAAAGATCCTATTTGCCAATTTATAAGAAAATTCAATGGGAAGCTTATCCTTGACTCATAGAAGGCATTTGAGCCATTACTGGATGTAAAACTAGAGGAAGATGTGAGCCACAATCACAACAATATGTATGTTATTATCTTGTTTATCTTTAAAGAAAGGCAATTGAAAGAGTACTATGCTCTTAATTAAGTGTGGAGCCCCTAACCTTAGGGTTAGACCCATCATTGACTTGGGTTGGACCTTTGCACGTCGGTCCTTAAATAAGGTTCGTGTGCCATGCTTTGTAGAAAGCCATATCCCACAACCCAATATTTACCATTTAGGCACTAAGGGATTGATGGACAGTAAGAAGCGTCTCGTGTTAGTCTAGAACCTTATTAGACTCGTGTTAGCTGAGAACGTTACAAGGCATTTAAAGCTTAATTCAAGCATTTGTTTGCTTTGGCTCTCAACGTCCAAAAGATAAGATATACTGTGATCATATACATTCCATTCGCAGATTTGTTGACTTTTGTTAGTTGACCGCATCAAAAGCGCAGGCACTCCAAGTCTTAGACTTTTGAAGACCACCACTGTGGTGATCCTATGCCACTGTTTGTGGTATGCTGATAGGCTCTCCCACTTTAAACGATATGTTTATTACACTGGTGACACGTAATTCAAAGATATATCATTATTGCACTGATGACACGCAGTCTAAAAATATGCCATCTTTGTTGATTAAATGGGCGTGACAGCCTAGCCTCCAATTTTGGACCAGTTCTAGCCCTCGTTTTCTTTTTAAAAAAAAGTAATTTAAAAAAATTAGTGTTTCTTAATTTGAAAACTTTTCTAACAACAATCATCCTACCCATATAGGTGCTATCATTACATTTTCCATTCTTTTCCCTATTTAAACAATTTTCTTCATTTTCATCCAACACATAATCATTCAAAGGGAATGTGAGTGTAGAAATGAAGGGAACTTCTGTTTGTCGACTTACAGATATTTTTGTCTTTTATGGATCAAGGTTTGGGAAGGATAGAGAGTTTATAAGGGTAGCAAGTACTCTTGGAAAAGTGCTAGCTGTGAGAAAAATTCATGTAGTATATGGGGGAAGCTGCTTTGAGTTAATGGGGGTTGTATCAATCACTGCACATTTAGGAGGCAGTCAAGTTTTAGGTATCATTCCTAAAAATTTGACTGAAAGGAACATCATTAGCAAGGCAATTAGGGAGGAACTACGAGTATCAACTATGCATGAATGAATGGCTAAAATGCTTGACAACTCTGATGCGTTCATTGCATTACCAGGTGGCTATGATACTTTGGAAAAAGTTTTTCAAATTTTCTCTTGGGCTTAACTGAACATCTACCATAAACCCATAGGTTTTTTGAATATTAATAATTTATTTAATGATTTGTTATCTTTTCTTGACCATGTTGTGGAACAGAACTTTATCATACATTCAGCACGACGGATCCTTATCTCTGCTTCCATTGTCAATGAGTTAGTTGATAAATTACAAGCTTTTGTCCATGAATCTAATCTAGCAATGCCTCAGATAGATTGGTGGCAGGGAAGTAGCAAGGACCATGGGTTTGATCTGATACTCCATCTATAACTTCCCTTTACCTTTGGTTTTTGTTTTCATACTTTGTTTCTGTTTAAATTTGTGTTAGGTTTCTCTTTTCAGTAATTACCACAACAGGTAATATCTTTTATCCTTTACCTATCTATATTTTAACATTGAGGACAATGTTTTGATCTAGTTGGGGAGAAGGATAGTTGACCAAAAAAACCAAAAATAAAAAATAAAAAAATAGGGAAGTATGTTTATTGATATGATTGTAAACAACTTACTAACAACAAAACCAATTAAGGATGGCAGAGTAAGGAGTAAATTTTGCTCTTCAAGTAATTTTACTCTTGAGACGCATCTAAATTGGGTAAGTAACTATTTTGTGTTGATTTGTAAAAGTAATGTAGTTTTATCATTTGATTTCCTTTGAAATATTCATGTGAATAAACCTTCACATCCTTTGAAGCAATTGAAATTCAAGGTTCATAGCATGATTGAATAAATTGTCTTCTTTCTTAAATTTCACATGCTTGATTATAGATGTTGAATTAGTGGATTGAGAATGATAGATATATGCCTTGTGAGATTTTGAGCCAATTTGTGAATGAATTGAACATTTGTATCATTCTTTTCTTTCTTGTGTAATTTTTCACTCATGAAATTATTACTCTAGAGCTTGCTTTGATTCTTTTTGAGGCTATATTTTCACATGCATACATAAACATGATTGAGGCATTTTTCTTGAAATAATTACTTTAACCAAATAGCCAATCTTGCATATTTTCCTTTACTTAACTCCTTTGAGCTTATTTGATCATTCATTGTTTCTAACTCATTATGTTCCTTAAATGAAAAATCATGTTCTTACCCAACCTTAAGGTATAAGAGAGCATTGACTTTATTATTGGATAAGTTCTTGAACAAGTATGGGGTTGTGTGCAAAATGGTTGATGAAAAAGGAAAGAGTGCCAATTGAAAAAAAAAACAAACAAAGAAACAAACAAACTATAATGAATATAATAAAAAAATGTGTAAAGAAAGGCTAACAAGACAAAAATGGAAGGCAAAAGAATATATAAAGGGAATTTGTATTATGCTGGGATGAACTTTTCATGTTTGTTATTTGAACTCAACCCTAATACTCTTTTATTCTCTTTAGTATTTAACTTGTCATATCCATATTACTCCTCTCCTTTACCTTGACCCTATTATAATCTTGAATAAAGTCCTCTTGATTTGTGCGTATATATGTTCTGAGTAGTGGAGAACTAGAAGATAAGCAAACTTATGGTAGTGCTATTTTTTCTGAGTTGAATTAAGTGAAATACCTACCTTTTAAACACTTGAGGGATTGAGAGTGAATCTTGTGAGGATTTATCATTCTTGACTCATGCTTTCAATTGAAGTTTCATTGTGTGTTGGTTTGAGATGTGACGAAACATTACCACATAAATGTTTTGATCCCTTGAACCTTTAGTTGCTCTTCTTTCTTATAAATTTTTGCATACTTGAATATCATTGGAAATTGAGTCTTTTAAAGTTTTAGATTTTGAGTTTTTGTTGTTTTTCCTTATTCCCAAGCTTTGGTCTTATGTGTTTTACCCGGGAGTGCAAAAGTTAAGTGTAGGAGAATTTAGTAGACATATATTTTATTCATTTAATAATCCTTTCACTAGGTTTCTTAAGATTCAATTAGGCTTAATTAAGTTAGTTTTATCACATTTTATGATATTGGGCCTAATTAGACTATTGAAGGAATTATTGCATGAATTGGTCTTAATTTGTCTATTTGGCAGCATTCAGTAAATTTACTATAATTTGAGTTATAAATATTTGATTAATGTGATTCTATTCTTATAGGAAAGCTAAGACAATTCCCTACAGGTTTCATGAAGACCCCAAGAGTTGATGCACATGTTTGGATAATTTAAATTGAAGTGGAAGCAAGAGCTAAAATACTGATCTTGACAGCTTGACCTCTATGCATTCATTAGTCCATTTCTTAAGTTATAAAAGTTAAATTGACACCAAATTAAGCCCAAATGAAATATAAGACCCAAATCTATAATTTTCATGAAGAACACAAGAGCTTATTCGGATGTCTAATGGGTCAGATTGAGTTTAGAAGTCAGAACAGAGGTGCTGTAGCTGGAACCTAAGTAGTGTGCAAAGATTTGGCTATATCTTGGGCTGAGGGAGTCATATTAGATTGAAACCTATGGCATTGGAAATCTGAGACAAACCCCTTCAATGTTCATGAAGACCACTTATGCAATAGGTAACGTTATGACAGAGTTATAGTCATATGAAGATGGCTTTGAGTTAGGCACCAAATTAGTTAGTGAGCATGACACACATTTTCCATGCATTCACACTCACCAACCAATTTCTCATTCACTCTCACCAAGCAATTCTACTATCATCTTGTACTCTTTATGCTCTATAAAAAGGAGCATTGGTTGCTCATTCATTGCAATCTTAGGTAGAGAGATTTAGACCATCTTGTTGTATCTTTTGTTGTAATTTTCTTTTATTCTAAATATAAGTTATGTTCATCTCCTTCTTCTTCTCTCTTTCTTTCTTCTTATTCATGAGTAACTAATTTTCATTTTGCTTGCCTAAAAAGGTGAAGCTTTTGGTAATGAAATAAGATTAGATTAATATCTTCCTTGTGCTTCAATGATATATTATTAAGTGATCATTATATGTGTTGTATTTTGTTTCTAATCAATTTAGAAGCCCTCTTTGTAAAGTGAAAATCTTGATTTGTTGTAAACAAGAGATTGGAATAATAAATACTTGAGCCCATTTATAAGTGTTGGCATTAGTGGATAATTAAAGAAACCATAATATAACTACATATATAATCTTAAATGAGCTTTGAATGTTATGTTTTCTGATTGGAACCTTCGTTATGCATGGATTCCAATTGAGTTATAAAAAGAGATAATCTTATCCTTAACTTAGATACCAAGAGTGGATCTCCTAACTCAAGCAAATCCTTTTTAATTGTGAACAAGTTTTATCACCTTTATTGTTGTGACAAATCTTTTCCTTTCCTCAACAAATTTTCTTCATCAATTCCCTGTGGATTGACCTCGAACTCCCGAGAATTTATTACTTGAGACAACCTGCACTTAGGTTTGCAACACAAATCAATTTGCATCAATTGGGATATGATCATACCTCATGGAGTAATCCTTCGACTTATGTTTAATCCATAGGAGTTATGAACAACACCAGGTTGTTAAGACATACTCAGCTTCTGCAGTTGAGAGAGCTATGGTGTTTTGCTTCCTATTATACCATGTGACCGTTGCATTTCTAAGGAAGTGACAAGCACCACTTGTGTTCTTCTTCTCAACTTTATATGCAACAAAATCAAAACTAGAGCTTTTATTATACCATAGACTATAGTTAGTTGTTCCAACTAAGTACCTGAAGATTCTCTTTACAACTTTAAGATAAGACTCTTTAGGATTAGATTGAAATCTTGCACATAGGCTAACACTAAACACTATGTCAAGTCTACTTGCAGTTAAATAGAGTAATGAACTAATCATACCTTTTTAGAGCTTATCACTTATTGATCACCAGTAGGTTGATGGATATATACTTCCTTATTTATAAAACCATTTAAGAATGCACTTTTAACATCCATTTGAAACAGTTTAAAACATTTAAATGCATCATATGCAAGGAGAATCCTAATAGCTTCTAATCTAGCCACAGGAGCAAAGGTTTCTTCATAGTCTATACCTTCTTGCTGGTTATACCCTTGAGTCACTATTTGCCTTATTTCTTACCACTTTGCTACTCTTATTTAGCTTGTTTTTTAACACCCATTTAGTGGCTATGAGTGAGTGATCTCTTAGTGTAAGAACCAATGTCCACACTTGATTTCTTTCAATCTAGTTCAATTCCTCCTGTATGGCCTTAATCCAGGATTCTTCTTATAGTGCTTCATCTACTGTCTTTGGTTTAATCTGAGATAGCAATGCAAACTAAAAGGATTGCTTAGATCTTCTGAATAAGGATCTGGTTCAAACCTCAACAGAAGTTTCTATAATGATTTGCCCTTTGGGGTGAGAAGAGTATAGTCTCTAGTCTTTGAGAAGTTAAGAAGCTTGGTGAAAAGATTAGTAAGAAGCTTCATGAACTTTCTCAGTTTTAGTTTCTTCTTTTTTTTCTTTTGATCCAAGTTTCTCACCACTAGATTTGTCTTTTTTGCTGTTACCACTAGCTTCATCCTTCTTCATTCCATAATTTTTCTCCATTTTCATTTAGAGTAAGCTTTTCCATTTTCTCATCATGGTCTATAGTCTTTTTCATCTCACCAAGATTGTTAGTATCATTAAATACCACATGCATATTTTCTTCAATTACTAGTGTTCCAATATTATAAACTTTGTATACTTTAGAAGTGATAGAATATCCAAGAAAGATGCATTTATCAGATTTTGAATCAAACTCTCCTAGTTGATCTTTGTTATTTAACACAAAGCATTCACATCCAAATACATGAAAGTATGATATGCTGGGCTTTCTTCCTTTCCATAATTCATATGGTATCCACTTTAATATTACCCTTATTGATACTCTATTTAGGATATAACATAAGGTGTTGATTACCATAGCCTAAATTTACTTTGGTAAATTAATGTCATATAGGAGAGTTCCAACGATCGCTTAAAGTGTCCTATTTTTCCTTTCTACAACTCCATTTTGCTATGGAGTTCTTGGACAGGAGAAATTATGGACAATTCCATTTTCATCACAACAGTTTTTAAAGAAATCATTTACAAACTCTCCTCTATGATAATTTCTTATAGTAGTGATGCAAAAGCCTTTTTCATTTTAGACTTCTTTACAAAAGGTTTTGAAGGCCTCAAAAGAGTCATCCTTGAAATTAAGGAAGAGTGCCTATGTATATCTAGAGAAATCATTAACAATCACAAAGCCATACCTCTTTCCTTTTAGACTAGCAGTCTTGGTGGGACCAAAGAGATCAATATATAGAAGTTCAAGAGGTCTATGAGTTGTGACAACATTCTTAGGCTGAAAACTTAACTTTGTTTGCTTGCCTCTTTGGCATGCTTCACATACCATATCCTTATCATATTTAATTTTTGGAAAGCCTTTCACAAGGTCACACTTTAGTAGCTTAGAAATTGTTTTCATATTTATATGTATATCACAACCATTTTTAAGAACTCATAGAAATGAGGCATTCTACATTTTGATTGCTAAGATCCTCCAACTGAATGCTATAGATTTTCTTATCTCTATTCCTAGAGAAGAGGACTTTGCCACCATTGAATTCTCTTACTATGCATTTGGTAGGTTCAAACATAGCCTCATACCCATTGTCACAAATTTGACTAATGCTGAGAAGGTTGTGTTCCAACCCCTTCATATAGTATATTATCCACAACTAGAGAGTTTCTCTTACTAATCTTACATACCCCTTTGATTTTGGCTTTGCTATTATCTCCAAAAGTTACATCACCTCCATCTTTGTCCTTTAATGATAAGAACTTGCTTTTGTCCCCTGTCATGTGCCTAGAATAGTTGTTGTACAAGTACTATCTGTCCTTCTTTTTCTTTGTTACTAGACACATCTGCAAGAGAAGGTATCATATTCTTAGGTACTTAGACTTTCTTAGGTCCTTTCATGTTAGAAAGCTTAGCCTTTGGTGGTATACTTTTAAAAAAACATTCTATAGCTTTGTGTCCTTTCTTATGACAACAAAAACAGACAAATTTAAGCTTCTTGGTTGGAACAAACAGGTTTTTATACCATTTTTGCTTTAAACCTCCTTTGTAGCCTAGGCCAGCTTTGTCAAAGGTACATTTTTCGCTAGCAAGTAGCTTTTCAAGATTGTTTGTACCATCAACTAACTTGCCCAGGTCTCTTATTAACTCATCCACATTCTTTCTTAGCAGTATATTCTCTTTCTCTTCCAACACATAAGAAGATTGTTGAAAAGGTTGGTAAGAGAGTTGGTGAGAAGGTTCAACTTGCTTTAGTTTGGACTAAGCTATCAGCTTTACGTTCTAAATAACCAGGGATCCAACCCTCTAATTCAAAGTTGCATTATCCCTCTTTAATAAAACATTTTCCTTTTCTAAATAAGCCATTTTTTCCTTGAGCACAATGCATTTTTGAGCTAGGATATTAGAGTCAGAGAGAAGGTTATTTAATAGCATTCTTAAGTTCTTTATAAGAAAAGTGAAAAGGTTCAGAATATGATACCTTATCATCATTGTTTTGTCTCTAGCTACCAGACACAGATTGGCAACTTCCTCTTGATCTTCTTCACTTGAAGAGTCATCTAGATCTTCCCAAGTTTCCATCATCCCTTTCTTCTTGGAGAACTTCTTCAACAATGGACATTATGATCCAATATTTCCAAGTTTCTTGCATTCAAAGCAAGTGATTTATCCCTTGTTGAGGTTTCTAGGTTTACTTTTTTGAAAGTCCTTAGTTTGGAATCTTTTTCTTGACTTTTTGACCAAATTGCCCTTAATGGCAAAATTATTTACCTAAATACCACTCTTTTGAAACTATATACCAAAATGTCACCATTTTGTCCAGTGTAACATTTTTTAATTTTATTTTTGTCCACATAGATAGCGCCGAAACTGTTGCCTTTTTCCTCATAATTACGCCAACAAGGCTAGCGTTACTTGGAAACGCCGCAGCGGTAGGCATTATCCACGTAATAACGCCATGCACATTGGCGTTATACACATAATAACGTCAGGCGCATTTGTGTTATCCACGTAATCACTCCACGTGCAATGGCGTTATCCACGTAATAATGCCAGGTGCATTGGCATTATCCACACATGCCACTATAAATAGAGATCTCTCTTTCTCATGCACTGATTCCTCATTTCTCAAATTTTTACCTTCTCTCTAAACTTTTTCTCTCTCTAAACTCTCTCCCAAACCCTCATTTGGTCGTAGCTTATGGGAAAGATATTTAGATAATCATATATGTAAGTATTTTTTTTCATCATTGAATTATATTTATTGTTATTTCTATTGTTATTGCTAATTATTTTTATTGTTATAATTATTGCTTATTTTTTATTGTAATTATGTTAATTGTGTATTGTATATTTTTTTATGGTTGACTAATTTTGATGGTTAGGAGGTTTTTGGAATTTGTTTGTACAAAAATTAAGAGTTTGAATATTATTAGGGTAACAAATTTTTTTAGTTGACACATGTGCTGATTATATATTTTTGTTGTTGTTTTCAATTAATTAAAATTGTGGATTTATTGAAATTAGCAGGGTTTAGAAAAATTTTCTTATGAAAATTAATAGTATGACACATATGTTGATTATTTTCATACTTGTTGTATTGTTATGTTTCAAAAGTTTGAGAAGTGAAACTAAGATGGCAAAACATCTTGTTGTTCTCATTTATTACAATGGTAGAATGTATGAAGGTGAAGAGGGTCTAATGTATGAAGTCTTTGTCCTAAGTCTATCATGATTAAATGTGATACGACTTTTGAGCTTCTGAAAAGTAGAATTCATTTAAAATTAAGGCTCTAAGAAAATTAATATGTGTCCAGTGTTGTGTATCAATTTCTAAAATAGAGCAATGTACTGAGATGGATATTTCTTCCATTAGAAGATGATGAAGATGTTGCTTGCATGATAGATTGCTTTGATCAGCATCTGAACTTAACTTTCATCAAGTTATATGTTGAGATAGAAATGAGTGAGCACAATGAGCATGTTAAAGCTCCTTCTGAAATAGAAATTGAAGTTGGTCTTTCTAATCTTCCTGAGCTAGTTTAGGTAACATAGGACATGGGAAATATCTCATATTAGCTCAAAACTTAGCATAAATTACTTGGATGATGGAAATAAATATGAAAAATTAATTCCAAAGTTACAAATAAATAGAATGAGTTGTGGTAAATTTTGAAGAATTAATTGAACTAGGTTGACATTTTTAATAACATGGGATGATTGTTTAAAGGCTAAATTAAATAGGAAAATAGCTTGAAAAATCATGAGATTTTGTGGAGATGTTAAGTAAGGGATGGAGATTATTATGAGAATGATTACAGGCTAAGGTAGATATCTACAAGTGTGTTAGCTTAACTCCTTAAGTTTATTCTAACTTACTAAGTAGTAATAGAGCTTAATGGTTGTCATTGGTGTATATAGATAATTATTAAATGGTGAGTATAAGAATTGAATAAAGTCTTAAAATTTTCCATAACACTTATAGAAATTAGAAAACTCAACAATAGAATATCAAAGTATCCTTAAGAGATAAATCTCTTACACCCACTAAGGAGAGCATATTAAGTTTCAGCCTATCCTTATCTCTCCATCCATTGTCTACCGCCTCTTAGTCACCTACGTCTCTTTCTCACTTTTCTTTTTCTCATTTCATTCTCTCACACTTAGAATAATAGAGAGAAAGAAAGAAAGAATAGTAGGTAGAAAGGAAGAAGAAAGACAAGAAAAAGAAAACCATCAACAAGTAGCAAAGAGGAAGAACAAAGAATAGGAAAGAAATACCATCACCAAGGGAGTTAAGGTAAGGGTTTTTGTACACTACCTTCTTTTCTTTCTTTTCTTGCTCCTCAAACTTTGCATGAAATAGTTAGTTAATAAATTTCTTATGAGGTTGTTATGATGTATTGGTTGTATACACATGTATGAGATTTATGAGCTTGAGGCTATATATATATATATATGTATATATATATATATATATATATATATATATATATATATGTATACTTATTCCAACACCCATGGAGTATGATAATTAGAATCAATCCATACTATTCTATATATATAGAGTAGTATGGATTGATTCTAATTATCATACTTCATGGGTGTTGGAATAAGTGTGTGTGTGTGTGTATAGGTTTTGATGATATGTTAATGAAAGTAATAAAAATAAATGGAAGTTAGTATGATTTAGAGCTAATTCTGGAATAAAATTGCACCAGATAATTGATTATTAGTATGAGATCATCGATTATTGTTTTCCAGAATGTAATAATCATGAGTGATAATTGATTATCAGTATATGGTAATCGATTATCATTTTTCAGAATGTCATATTGTGAGTGATAATTGATTATCCAGTAGGTGGTAATTGATTATCAACTTCCAAAATGCTATGATCGTGAGTGATATTCAATTATACAGGGGTGATAATTGATTATGGACTTACAGAATGCCACTACTGAATAGTGATAATCGATTATCAAAGTGTGATAATCGATTATCAAGTTATAAAATAAGAACATATACGGGTGATAATCGATTACCAAACCATGATAATCAATAATCAGTCCTCTATTTTAAGTAAATAGAGTTCCATATTGTACAATATGAAGATATTTGATTGAGTTCACTAAATGAAGTGACTTATATTATGAATGTGGGCGTGGTAAACTAGTGAAATGATGATTTTGTACACTAGATATGTCTATGTGATGAGATAAATTGAGATTGTACACTTGTTATGCTTATGAGGTGTACTAGAAATTGTTTTGCTCTTTTATAAAGTTAAAGTTTAGCTAGTATTAAATAATGAAATATGAATTGCTCTTTTATATTGTTAAAGTTGAGCTACTATTGAATTGACAAGTAAAGTGCTCAAGCTAAAAGACATTGAATATGATCCTTGAATAAAGGTGATCCTTAATTGTTATTCCTTTAGTATGAGTAGCCCAATGATTGAGGTGGCCAGTATTGAATTTTGGAAATGATCCTCGTAAAGGGGGTGATCTTAAATTCTTAGTTGTGAATTTCTGGAAATGATCCTCGATGGGAAAGGTAATCCTAAATTCTTAGATGTAATTCCTCAATAGTTTTCTCATTAGTTATGGTCAGGGCGGTATTGTGAGGATGTAACATTTCCTCCCTACCTAATTATATAAAAGGACATAGTCCTTAGGAATATGCTTAGAAATATAATAATTAAAGAGTACTAGATAAATAGTTACGCATTATTGAGCATTTACACATTATCATGAAATTAGTATTTACATAAATCATGGATTTGATCATGAATATTTGCATATTGAGAAATTGTGAATATTCTAGTAATAGTGATACAATCTTGATGGTTTATGTGATTTATTGATGACGTGTTTGAACTATTTATAGTATTTGAATATGAATTGTTGATCAATGATAAAAATTGAATTCTTGCCTCGGCAAAAGAAAGGAATTACTTTGGCTTTAGCCACCTTTCTATATGAAATTGTAAGAATTGACTTGACTTCCTCGAACCAGCTAGAATTGTTGAAAGAGAGAAAATAGAGAGACATATGAAGAAACTATGTGTTTTAACTATACAACAGAGG
Organism: Ormosia semicastrata; assembly: GCA_029884595.1. Lineage (NCBI taxonomy): Eukaryota > Viridiplantae > Streptophyta > Magnoliopsida > Fabales > Fabaceae > Ormosia > Ormosia semicastrata. The sequence goes on along the minus strand of JAQQTO010000053.1, from coordinate 44,535,416 downwards.
CTGAATATATACTTAATAAGTAATAAATAATTACACAATTTACATGATGTGGAACTAACAGTTGTACTACTAATTACACCTAATTACATATGTTTCCAATAGTTTCCAACACTCCTCTTCAAACTGGAGCATATAGATCATATGCACCAAACTTGTTACACAAATAACTTATTCGTGGACTTCTCAGGGATTTGGTGAAGACATATGCTAGTTGATTATTTGATTTGACAAAGTTTATGGTGATGCCTCTTAATAGAATATTTGCAAAGCCTATTATTTGGCATTTTTTCTTTCATTGTTTTCTATCCTTTTTGCTCCGGAGAATATATCTTATTCTCTTGATTTATATACCTTTTGTTTGAAATATATTCACTAATGATGTTTGCTCTTTATACAGATAGATATCTGCATCTGCCTTATAAAACCACTTCTTCCTTTTATGAGTTATCAGGCGAACAAGTTTCTTCAAGAAGCTTCTTGTATACTTCTCAGGTTTATATACTAGTTACAATACTTTTCTTTCTTTTTCTTCTTTTTTTTTGGCATAAGTTATAGGATTGTCAAGTGGGCTAGTTAGTTGTTCTCTACCTTTTTAAAAAAAATAATAAAAGGTCTTACAAACATAAAAAGGCCTTTGACATTTGTTAAAGATTGTACTCAATCTACTATCACTTTTTCAGGTATGGTCTATGGAATTTGACTTGTCCGACAGAATAATAAATACACTACTGTTTCTAGATGCCACAATTTGGGACAAAGTTCAACCTATTTAAGATTTTAGTTTAGTTAAAATATACAACGACAATAACCAAATGTATATGCATGCTTGATTTTATTTACTCACCTTCACCATACAATGACTAAATATTTTAACATTGTATTATGGTGATCTCACCCTTTTATATTTTGTATAATTTTGTTCATTTTTCTAGTGAGATAGATTTAATTGAAAAAGAAAGATAACGAAGCATTACCATTGGTTATTAAAGCTATTGAGACAGAGAAAAGAGAAGCATAAAGATTGTGAAACCATGTGTCTGAAATTACACAATGAAAACTGAATTATATTGACCTATTACAATAAATACAAAGATCCTAATTTCCATAATTACATTATTTGGATATAATTTGGTTAGCCTATACAATGAATCTAACACTATTTATATAATTTTCAACACTCCTCCTCAAGCTAGAGCATATAGGTCACATGCACCAAGCTTGTTACAAATATAGCTTATCTAAGGGCCTCTCAAAGATTTATGAAAACATCTGTCAGTTGATCATTTGAATTGACGAAGCTAGTGGTGATGTTTCCAAATTAGATCTTTTATCTAATAAAATGACAATCTATCTCAATATATTTGGTCCTCTCATGAAGCATTGGATTAGAGGCAATATGCAATGTAACTTGATTATCTTAAATGAACATCATTTGCATAATATCTCCAAATTGAAGCTCTCTAAGTAGTTATTTTAACCAAATGAGTTCATAAGTAACTGAGGCAATGGCTCGATATTCTGCTTTGACACTTGATTTTGTGATCATATTTTGTTTCTTACTCTTCTAGGATATTATATTACCTTCAATGAGCACACAATACCTAGAAGTGAATCTTCTATCAGTAGGAGAACTGTAACGTCCCAATACTAATACTCCTATTATATCTAGATTACGTAGAAGTACTTAGAATTAGGCATGTCATGACTAATCTATTATCATTTCTTGATAATTAAATAAACAATTTTTATTGCTAATTTGAGCCTTGTGAGGGATAATATTATCTCAAAGTATGAATATACAACTAAAAAGTCTGATCCATACTAATATTAATAGTCCATACAATCTAGAATAATAGTGTTCAAGTGATACAAACTAAGCCTTTATAGCCATTTGTACATATAATATATATACAAATCTCTACATAACTATGAGTACATGTCAATATTCAAGAAGTATAGATAAACTTAAACTACTTCAGCATCCTCGTCTTTATTTCATAGGTGAATCACGTGCTGGGATTATTATGGAAAGAATGCATAAAGGGGTAAGAATTTTAGAAATTTCCAATATATCAAATCAAACATGTGTTATCACAATAATTCTAGTTGCTTCGGGAAAAATAAATCAATACTTAAAATATCTTATAGAAAGGTGACAAATGCCAAAAAGGTACCTTTCTCTTCCTGAGGCAAAAAATTCAATTATTATCATTAATCAATAACACATGGTCAACCAACATATATATATAATTTCAACATATCATCAATAGATCATAGATCCCACCAAGAATATGTCAAGAGTAATCTATAACTTGCTATCACTAGAATAGTTTCATTCTTTCATTATGCAAACATTCTTTGTTAATTTCTATGATTTAAATAAACACTATGTAACATTCTATCTAACCCAATAGACTTAATCAAGGTTATAGAAAGCTTATTAATATTGATATAAGTTGCCTATTAATTTTGGCAATTAATTGGATTTGTTTGAGCATAAAATTATAACACTGAATGTGAGAAATAACTTAATTAAACTTGGATTTGAGTAAATGACTAAAGAAATAGAACTAAATATGGAAGATTTATTTCTAAGTTATGAATAATTAGAATGGATATTTGAAAGCTTCTTAATTCAATTTCATGTGTTTAATATAGCCTAAGAAAGAATAATGAAGCTTAGAGACTAATAATGCAGTATAAGGGGAATAGTGGAAAGGTAATATGGAGAATAGAATGAAATCCTAGAATTTTCTACGATACCTATGCAGGTTAGAAATTTCATTTTTGAAAGATTAAAGTGTATCTAGCAGATAAAAGGTTACCAGTTGGATTTCATATTTTTGGAAACACCCCTCACGTCCTCTACTATTTCATTCTGCTTAAACCCACCTAACATGTTGATTTTTGTTAATTTTTCTTCACTCTTTCCACTTTCTCACGTTTCCATCATCTCATTTCCTATTCTCTCACTTTTCATTCTCACTCTCTCTATTCTCTCATTCTCATGTTTGCTAACAAAAGGGAGAAAGGGGAATAAGAAAAACAAGAAAGAAGCAATAGAAGGAGAAGGAGGAAGTAGCCAAGAAAGGAAAAAAGGAAAAGGGAAGAAGAAGGTGACAAGTTGAGGTATGGGTTTTTCTTCACTTTGTTCATCTTTTCCTACTTTTTGAGAATGATGGATTGATGATTTTGTTGAGGTTTTGAGGTGATAAATAAAGATGATGCTCTTATGTTTTGATTATGAGTTAAAGATTCCAAACTTTGATCTTGATTTCTTGGGGAACTTTGAGATTTGAAAATAGGTTGAAACCCATATTTGATTTATGCTTTGAAAGTGTTTTGGATGCTTGAATATGATAAATTTGATGTTGCTGTTGATGAGTATTGTAACATCCTCCCTAACCTAATAATCTTAATCAGGGTTATAGTAGCTCAATAAAAATTGATAGAAGTTACCTAATAATTCTAGAAATTAATTGGATTGATTTAAAAATAAATCTATAACATTGAAGTTGAGAAATAGTTCATAAATTAGCTTAAATAGCTAAGAACATAGAAATAAATATGAAAATTTTATTTATAAGATAAGGATGATTGGTATGAGCTATAGTAAATTTTGGAGAATCAAATAAATTAGTTTGGCTTTTTAATAACACTGAGTAAGTGTTTAAAGGCTAAACTAAATAGCTAAGTAGCTCAGAAAATTATGAAACTGCTTGGAGATGATAAATAGAGTATGAAGAATATTTTTGTATGGAAAATAAGTTAAGACAAATATATTTACTTACTTTACAAGTTTGATTTAACTTAAGAAAAGTAGTACAACTTACCCGATGATTAATAGTGTGTGGAAAATTATGAAATTGTGGATCAAAGGACTAAGTGAAGTCCTAAAATTTTACATAACACTTATGGAAGTTAGAAAACATAACCTTGGAAGATTAAAGTGTTCTTAAGGGATATAGAAGTTTCAGCACCCTTAATTTTATTTTCTTCCTTATTCCACCGCCTTCCTGCCTCAGATATTTTTCTCACTCTTGACTTCTTCCTTTTCATTATCACACTTCTCACTCACTCCATTCTCTCTGTCACATCTCATCCTTCCTATGCTCTCCTTCGTTCATGTGAGTTTGACAACAAAAGGAAAGAGAAAGAGAGAAAGGAAATAGAGACAAAGAAAGAAGAAGCAGAAAATGAAATAGGAAGAATGAAATAGGGGAAGAAGAAACAAAGAAAGATCAAGGAAGAGGAAAGGAAAGCCAAGAAGAAAGAAGACAAGAGAAAGGAAAGAAGTAGATAGCTCCAAGTTGAGGTAGAGGAAAATTCTTTTCTCAAACTTTGTTTGAATGATTCTTGTATTGAAATTTTCATGAAAAATCCCATGAAAACCATGAGTATATGATTTAAAGTTTGAATTTTTGTGTTTTGGCAAAAGTTTCAAATTGTATATGGATGTATACTATTATATATGGTTGAAGTTGATGATTTTCTAGTTCTTTTTTTGCTTATTTTAGAGAATAAATGTGTGTTGATATAAAGAAGTATGATTTGGAATGAAGAGAATGGAAGAAAACAACAAGAAAACGATGCAGAAACCTAGTTCTCCATAATGTTATTCGAATAACAGGCTTGTTATTCGAATAACAAGTATCAAAAACATTAGAAAAATTACATGTTATTCGAATAAGGCAAGCCTTATTCGAATAACAAGTTCCATGAAACTTAAAAATGAGATGTTATTCGAATAATAGTACATGATATCCGAAATAACAGAGCCTTGTTTTCAATTTTTGGACATTTTCAAGAGTATTACTTAATATGATTTCAAATGTTTTCATTATGATCAGTGATTTGAATTATGAATGGGCACTTTATGTCAAAGGTATGCATTGGTGGAGTTCTTGAAATTCAGGTTATGATGTATTTGAAATGTTTGTTTTGATCACCTATGGTGAGAAAAACGTTTATATGCATATGATAGCATGTTTGTTGAGATGATGATTGAATAGATTGAATGAAAGTGAATTTTCTCTCATAGGTATCCCTTTGTGGAACTAGGCTGAGTTGGGTTTTGGATATATCATGTACTTAGGGTAAGGCTTGGACAATGGTAAGAGAGGATATGAGATTTTCTCTACACCAGAGTATTTGAGGTTGAGGAAGACCTCCCTCTTTACCTAAGCTTCCCTAGTCATTAAGTAGTAGATGATGGATGATTCCCTCACTACTAGGGGTGATCTTAAATCTTAGATAGATTGAGTAATGTACCTCTCTCTCTATCCTAGATGATTGATATTGTGAGGAAACATAGCTCCTCCTTATCATGGTAGATTGGAATCTACCCTTAAGTCTAGACCGGGGAAACATACCTCCTCTTTACTAGACTGAGATAGTTATGGTCTAGTTACCCGAAGTAGCTCTGTGTGATAATATACCATCATGAATAGGTTGATGTGCACTAATCTAAAAGCAAACTAGTACCAAGTGAATGGTATTGTGAGGCTAGTACATTTTTCATACATTGATTTTAAGATGACACATGTGTCCTGATGATTTGATGACTTAAGATTTGATAGTGTAAACTATGATTTAATGACATGAGATTGGATGAAATGAATGATAATTTGAGACATGAATTTTGATGAATTAGATTCCTTGACATGAATTTAAGATTTTGATAAGATTTGATGATTGATTTAATCATTCAAATGATTTTGATAAAGGATATAAAGTGAACCTCTGTTTCAGGAAGAAGAAGGACTCGATTTTGGCTTTAGCCACCTTCGTATGGATAATACATTAAAGATTTGAAAAGATTTTTTTGGTGGCTTGGAATGGACCTTCCTAACAACCTAGGTCCTTCTAGAATTTCTGAAACAATGAAACAATATGTTATTGTGATAACACGATTTTTATAAACTACTGAGAATTTTATATTTCTCACCCCTACTTCTATGATTTCTATGATAATTCCATAAAGGACTCAAGCAGCCAAGCAAGATGGAGATTTGGCATGAAGAGTTAGTTTAGTTCTTTTGTTTAGATATTTGTATTTAGTTACATTGATTTTGTGCCACGAGCCAATATACATATATAATGTATAGTGATGTACAATTTGTAGAAATTCTTTTCATGATATATGTATATTATGCTTTCGCAAAAGACTCATATTTTGATATTTAACCAAATTATTTATTTTAAAAATTCATGATATTCGTAAGTAATGTTCTAAATTCTAATTACTGATGCATAAGTCAGATACGTCATTAGTATTAGTATTTAGAACATTACAATTATTGGTTTGGCTTGGTTTGGAATCTGGTTTCAAAACTAGAGGAATTTATTTTTGGCTTTTGGTGTTCTAGAGCCTAGACGCCAAAGTTGGGCGCCCCAAAAACTTTTAGCTTCAGGATGCACATAGGGTGCCTAGGCACCAAGTGAAAAGCGCCTGAGCGCCAGTGCCCAAAATAAACAGAGTAAAGTCTCTGATGTCTGGCTGCCTGAGTGCCCAGTTCCGCTATCAACACCAAGAAATATCAAGCCTAACATCTCTTCTAAGATCTAAGCAGCATTTTGCCATCCCAACGCCTATGCGCTTAGCGCAGATTTTGCCAGGATGTTTATTTTGATAAAATGAAGCTCCCTACTTGTTAGATTTGTTTATACATGCTTTTTAAAGAGTGTTAAGATACTAGTATGGGTATTCCATAGAAAAATTGATTACTTCGAATTTGTGAAATTCTAATTATGAGATCTTTACTATGAAATGCATAATGGTATGACATGAAATGATATGATAGATCATTCTATTTCATGATTGATGAGACATTGATGCATTATGCTATGATATGATGAAATATTTTAGTACATGCATGATGAAAATGATGATTGAGATAATGACTAACTTTTATGAGTAACTCATTATTTGGGATATCCTTAAACCTAGGGTTAGACTTGGATAATGGTGGTTGAGGATGGACCTTCCCTTACCACCTGAGTTGGTGTTATTTTCCTTCGTTTCTTTGTTGATGGTGTTATTTTCCCTTCTTTCTCCTTTCTTTCTTATCTCTTTTCTTTCTTCTCTTTTGTTTTCGTGTATGTGTGAAAATAAAGCGAGAAAAGTGTTTTTTTGAAAAATAAAGCTGTGAAATGAGAGAGATAAGGATGAAAATAATGTGTTATCCTTATTAAGTGTAAGAGATATATTTCTTAGGGATACTTTGATCTTTCATTGATGAGTTTTTTTTAACTTCCATAGGTGTTATAGGAAATTTTAGGACTTTATTAAGTTCCTATACTCATCATTTAATAACTATCTATATATATCATTGACAGCCATTAATAGAAATATATTTTATCCATTTAATAATCTTCTCAGTGGGCTTCTTAAGGTTCAATTAGGCTTAATTTAGTTAGTTTTGTCACATTTTATGATATTGGGCCTAATTGGATCAATAAAAGAATTATTGCAAGAACTAGCCTTAATTTGTCTATTTGGCAACGTTCAGTAAATTGACTATAATCTAAATTTCAAATATTTGATTGATGTGATTCTAGCATTGTAGGAAAGCTAAGACAATTCTCTACAAGTTTCATGAAGACCTCAATAGAGGAATCACACATTTGGATAATTTAAATTGAAGTGAAAGTAAGAGTCAAAATTCTAATCCTAACAACTTGACCTCTGCGCACTCATCAGCCTATTTCTTTAGTTATAGGAGTTCAATTGACTCCAAACTAAGCCCAAATGAAATATAAAACCCAAATCTACAATTTTCATGAGAACACAAGAGCATATTCGGATGTCTAGTAGGTCATATTGGGCCTAGAATTCAGAACAGAGGTACTACTGTTGGAACCTGAACACTGTGCAAAAGATTGGGTCATGTCTTGGACTTTAGGGGTCAGATTGTGATGAAAGCAGTGACATTAGAAAACTAAAACAAAATCCTTCAACTTTCACGAGACCACTTATGCAATAGGTGATGTTATGATAGAGTTATAGTCGTGTGAAAATAGCTGAATTGGTTGAGCGATGACACAAGCATGGCAATAATTTACCTACTCATCCACCCACTCATTAACAACTCTATTGTCATGTTCCACTCATCCACTCACTCATTAAACAACTCCCTTATCATTTTGTACCCTTTATGCTCTATAAAAGGGCACGATTGATTGCTTATTAGAATCATCTTGGTTTAGAGATCAAGATCATATTCTTGTATTATTTATTTTTCTTGTTGCAGTTTTCTTCTGTTCTAAATAGAAATTATGTTCTTCTTTATGAGTAACTAATTTTCATTTTGCTTGGGCGAAAGGGTATATTATATTATCAAGTAGTCATTATATGTGTTGTATTTTGTTTCCAATCAATTTAGAAACCCTCTTTGTAAAGTGAAGATCTTGACTTATTGTAGACAAAAGATTGACACAATAAATGCTTGAATCCATTTACAAGTGTTAACGTTAGTGGATAAATAAAGGAATCATAATATAATTACATATATAATCTTAAATGAACATTGAATGCTGTATTTTCCAATTTGAACCTCTGTTATGCGTGGATTCTAATTGAGTTATAAAAATAATTAATCTTGTCCTTAATTTACTTACTAAGAGTGAATCTCCTAGCCCAAGTAAATCCCTTTTAATTGTGAACAAGTTTAATTACTTTTATTGATGTAACAAATCTTTTCCTTACCTCAAAGAATTTTTCTTCATCAATTCCCTGTGGATCAACCTTGGACTCCTGAGAATTTATTACTTGAGACAACCTGCACGTAGGTTTGCAACAATATCAATTCGCATCAAGTTTTTGGTACCATTGTCGGGGACTTGATTTGAGGAATAAATTTATTAAAGTTTTCTTTCTTTAAGTAAACTTTGTCATCTAGCATATTATTTCCCTACTCTTTTAATTTTTTAGTTATATCATAATTAATGGTTAGTTTATACCGCCTACTTATTAATAATTAATGGTAGGTTTGTACTACCTACTTGTTAATATTTAATGGCTAGTTTATATCACCTACTTGTACATTTTTTCTATTTTAAGTCCCTTATTTATGCTTAATTGGTATCATGATTCAAATTCTGGTCGTTTTGTTAAAACTAATCTTGGTACTTTATATATTGATCTGTTTGAATCACAATCACACATATGACAAGACACAACTTTGCAGCAGCTGTCAAAGAGGCACAAATCCTAAAGTGTTATGGGTGTAACATCCTGAAAATTATTTATTTTATTAAAAATAATCATTTTATAATATTTATGATTTTTTGGAATTTTTCTAGAATTTTCTGAAGACGTTGAATATTTTAATATATTACTCATTTTACGTGCACACTGAGCAGAGTCAGTGTAATACCCCAGAAATTATTTGTTTTGTGATGAATAGACATTTTCTAATACTTGTGATTTTTGATGATTTTTGTAAAATTTTCTAGAAATGTTAAATATTTTAATATTTTTCTCATTTTACGTACACACTGAGCGGAGCTTGGAAAGCGAAATGTTTTCCCTGAGGCTGGTAAACTTTGAACTGTGAAAACATCAACAGGAGATCTTACTAAACCCGAGACTGAGCACAGTTTACGAAGTTTACATTTTTTGAGATTTTACCTGATAAATAAAATCACAGAATAATTAATTATCTGAGAAACAATAAAATATTATTTACGCTAACTGTAATTTTTGTCCACTGAGTAATAGATCTAGTAGATTATTTCTATCTACTTGCTTTTATGGAATCATTTAAGTGACCACACATTTCACTTTATCGAGAGGCGTGCGAAGCTTCTCAACGAAGCTTCAAGGGAAATTTCTAGGAAGCTTCCTCCCAACCACTTTTCTCTCTCTCCTTTCCTATGTGCTGCATGGTTGGGGCTAAGGGAAATCACATTTTCATTCCCTCATTTTCTCTCCCTCACACAGCTCAGTCCTTCTTCCTCTTTTCTCCCACACACAAACACTCCATTGTTGATTTTCAAGCATGCTCGAGCTAACTTAAGCCATTGTTATCCCTCACCATCTTTAAGCTTTCTTCTTTGCGGAACTCTCATTGACTCTCCTATTTTTGTGGTTGGAAGTCCAACTCCAAAGCTTGAAACTTCAAGGTAAAGCTCTCAACTTTCTTCCCTTTTTCAACTCATTTTTGTGGTCCCTGGTCACCTTAGTGACTATGGATACCATTTCCATTCTTTGATCTTGATTTTTTGGATTTGAACACCCAAGGATCTTGTGGTGGTGAAGCACGAAATTTCAAGGACAAAAGGAGCTTGCTTTCTTTGTTCTTCACTAAGGTAAGAGGAAGATTATTCTTTTCAACTCATTTTGGTAGTGAGAAACTCTTTGTTGTGTTGATGGGGTGAAACCCATTGGTGGGATACCCCTTTGTTTAATTGATTTTGGTTGTGCATTGGTGTTTTGATTAGTAGAATTTATTTGTATGTTGATAGATCTTAGATTGTATGAAGGTTGGATTGATTTCTGGTGATTTTTTGCGTTTACAGACGAGTACACAGTCTAGGCCGTGTGATCGTACACGGCCATGTACTCCAGCGTCCTAGAACAGAAACTCCAGAGGCATACACGGCCCAGGCCATGTATGGCCACACAGCCGTGTATTTTGGGCAGGCCATGGTTTCGTGGCCGTGTACTCTCCCCAGGCCGTGTAATTGGGACAGTGAAGGATTTTGGACTTTTCTAGTCCTTTAGGGACCCCCAATCTCCTTGGGCAATCATTGTGAGGCTTTAGTACTAAGATAAACTTATTAAACATAATTAATTGAATGATTAGAAGTTGATTAGGGATTCATAAAATGGAAAGAACCAAGAATGATAATTTGCCTTATAGTTTAGAATAATTTTGGAATGAAGAAAGAACATGAGTATGGGTGAGGTTGTGAGAAGCATAATGAACTTAAGGTGTAACTTCTATAATAACTATGAGTGGTGTTGCATTCACCTTTAAGGTTTGTTATTGGTTTGATGTGGATCCGTGAATGGGATCAAACATTATTGTTAAATGATATGACATGTAATTCTAGACATGATATGATATGAGTTGAGATTCGTATATGAATATACATGTATGTATTGAATCTACATGCATTTGAGGCATGATTGACATAGTTTATCATGATAAGCATGAATGGAACATGCATTGAAAAGTCTGTTGGACTATTGTTAAGGCCAAGTTGCCTAGGAGTTGAATCACACCTTTGTGCGGGTGCAAATAGACAAGTGTAGGTCACTCGTTGACCTTGGGGGCGACGGGGTGCGGGTACCTTACAATGGACAGTTGGTAGCTCTTCTGTCCATGGGGCAGACCGATGTAAATGCACCGATGATCCAGACTGAGACACTGTCCTATATCGAGATCTGTGTAGAATGTCTTGTACAATGCTATGATGCGCATTTTGATAAATTGAGAATTTTTAGCACTTGAAGGCCTCGACAGCCGCGATACAGACATATCTCCTGATCATTCTCTCTGACTGTTTTGTGTCTAGCTCCATGGAGTAGGTTTTTGGTACCATGTGCATGTGCATAGTGAGTCGCTATACCATTTGATAGTTACTTGTTTATATGGGAATTTAATATGTTGTTTCATTACTGCTATAACTGCCTGTATATGCCAAATTATTTATTATCTGCTTTAACACTATTTACCATTTCTGAAATGTTATGTGGGCGTCATGCGCCATTTTGTTTCTTTACTGCCATCATAGGTAATGAAAGTAGAATGTCTTACCTATTTTCTGTATTTTCGGCTATTTTGTCTATATTTATGTCTCATCGAAGATGTCGATGGAGGAGGTGAAGCTCACGAATTCCTCGGCTTCTGGCCCGACTGCGACTAGCACTTACTGTTGGATCATGGCGGCACGCCCATGTGGATTTTTAGGTTATGTGTGTTTGACCTTCCTTGGAGGACCAGACTGCTGGTACATCAACCTAAATTTTGATCGTTTCATCTACGAGGGAGACGTGTCGATTTCGTTGGCTTGGAGGCATCATGATCTGCCCATCTTCATCGGCAGCGTCAGTTTACGTCTAGAGTTCTACTTGCCTATTAGGGAGATGTGGGGTGATCATTATTACACCCCACAGGATGATTCTTTCCTCTCCACAGCCTGAGCCCTGCCCCGTAATTCAGTGGCTCCCATGATGGTGTCCTCGGATGAGGAGGACCCTGAAGAGGAACCTGAGGAGGATCCTGACACAGTTCCTTCTCCTCTTAGGGATTGATTCTATTATCGATAGTCGCTAATGGCTATCCATCTTTTTGGGGCATTGATATTTTTGGGGGTCTGTATATCATTTTTGGGGGCTGGTAAAGCTTAGGCTTCTTTTTGATGAGCCTTGATGTAATTATTGACTCACAGTCTATACTTAAACAAGATATATATATATATATATATATATATATATATATATATATATATATATATATATATATATATATCTATATATATATATGATGTATCTTTTGCATGGATGTATAGTTTAGTCTTTATGTTTTCCGTTAAAGTTTATGTTTTTCGCTTAAAATTAGACAAAAATATATATATGTACTTATGAATCTTTTATAAATGTTAGTACTTTTGAATACCAAATCGATGAGCAGGTTATTGAATAGAAATATACATATATGCATAATAAAAAGAAAAAAAAATATTCACTGGTTTATTAATTATGATATGATGAACTGGGGTCTTAATTTATATTTTTTTATATTTTTATTTTTCACATTGTAAATGACAATGTGACGCTCCCTCCCAAAAAGGGGTGTTACAATGGGCTCAACTAGGCTTGAAGATTAGGAATTCTCTTCAACCTTTCCACCTTTCTACAATGGAGTTTGTCGAATTCTTCCTTTTATTTTCTTTTTTTCCTATGTGTAACAAAGTTCCCCTTGTTAGGGGGATGATGGATCTTATTCTTTGACGATGTGAATTAATTTATGTATTTAATTTAAGTTTCTATTTTATGATTTATGTGTTTATCTTTATTCTTAATATTTTCCTAAACCTGATCAATTTGGGAATGATTTCTTGGGTTTATGTATGATTTAGAAAAGTTTGCATAAACTTACAACACGTGATAAACACCACAATTTCTGCAATGGTTGGGAATAGACAATGTGGGTTGTGTGATCCTTCTTTTAATTCCCTCATTTTTTATAAAGCTTTCTTTATTTGAGGTTATACTAAGTGAATAGTTAATTCTAAATAGTGTGAAGAGGATTGATATACCAAGAAATTGTATATTAATTAAAATTGGGAATTGATCTTAAATCACAAAATAGAACTTAATTAAATTACTATTTTAATTTGCATCAGAAAAGTTCAAGTGAAGTCTGAACTCTAACACTTTTTTATCATTGTTTTCAACCTTTGTTTAATTGTTTTAGTTTACTTTATTTTATTATAATTATTTTCTTGTTATTATTTAGTTTTTATTATTACTTTTGTCAGACTCTCATCTTTTGGTAGCTTAGATAATGTTTAATTAACAAAATTAGTAATTGGCATTATAATCCTCGTGGGACGATACTCTTTTCACTACTTTATTACTTTTGCGATTCAATGCACTTACTAATTTTCACAATAAGTTTTTGCTAAACCTAGGTTGATACGATGGATTTTGTTGCTTCAAGAATTCAACATCACAATAAAAGATAAGAAAGGAGTCAAAAATGTTGTTGTAGAGTATTTATTCATACTTACAATATGCTCACCTTTGATATCACACTTATTAATGATTCTTTTCCTGATGAATTTTTATTTTATGTCAATTTCATGTCTTAGTTTGCTAACATAGTCAATTTTCTTGCAACAGGAAAGATGCTACCTCAATGCACGCACCAAGACAAAAGAAAGTTTTTGACTGAGGTGAAAATTTTTTATTGGGACGACCCACATTTATTCAAATATTGTCCTGATCAAATTATTCGGAGATGTGTGCCCGACAGTGAGGTAGGTAGTATTATTAAATTTTCTCACTCAGAAGCATATGGAGGTCACTTTTCTTCAAAGAAAATAGCTTTGAAAATCTTACAGTGTAGATTATATTGGTCCACTTTATTTAAGGATAGCTATACATTTTACAAAAGTTGTGAAAATTGTCAAAATTTGGGTTCTATGTCTAAACGAGACATGATGCATATGAACCCTATCATTGTCGTTGAAATTTTTGAGTGTTAGGGAATTGATTTCACGAGTCCATTTCCACCATCATTTGGATTTGTGTATATTTTGGTTGTAGTTGATTATGTCTCAAAATGGATTGAGGCGATTACTTGCCGACATAATGATCATAAAACTGTTCTTAAATTTTTTTTAAAAAATCTTGAGTCGATTTGGAATCCCTCAAGCTATCATCAATAATGGGAGAACACATTTTTGCAATAAACCATTTGAATCCTTAATGAAAAAATGTGGCATTACACACAAAATTGCAACACCTTATCATTCTCAAACAAATGGATAAGTAAAATTAGCAAATAAGGAGATTAAACAAATTTTGAAAAAAACTGTTAACCCAAATCATAAAGATTATTCTTTAAGACTGAACGATGCACTTTGGGCTTACTGTACTGCTTTCAAAACATCTTTAGATATGTTACCCTATCAGTTAGTCTATGGAAGACTTTGTCATTTGCCTATAGAACTGGAGCATAAAGCATTTTGGGTTATTAAAGTTTTCAACCTAAACCTTGATGATGCTTGCAAAGTACGCAAGTTGCAATTAAATGAACTTGAGGAATTGAGAAATGATGCATATAAAAACTCAAAGATTTATAAAGCTAGAGCAAAAGTTTTTCATGACAAATCAATTTTGAGGAAATCTTTTGAAATTAGTCAAAAAGTTCTACTTTATAATTCTCGTCTTCACATATTCCTTGAAAAATTGAGATCTAGGTGGAGTGGCATTTTTGTTGTCAAACATGTGTATCGACATGGGGCCATAGACATTAAGAATCCTAGGAATGGTAATATGTTTAAGGTCAATGGACAAAGACTCAAACCTAATCTGGAAACCCAAATTGTTGAGGTAGAATCCATGTCCCTTTTTAATCCTTGTTATGAGAAAATTTTATTTTAACTTTGTTGCTTTCTTTTTGTAGTTTTTTGTGACACCAGTTAAGTGGCGAATAATGATACTCTATGACTCTCAAGTCGGTTTCTTTTCAGTTTCCTATAATAACTGATTCATTCTCCTTTAAAATGGATGTCATTCTCTCGAATTTAATAAAATATTTTCCTTCCCTTCCTCAAAATGCTCTAACATAAATCTACAAAGCTAGGTGTGAAAGATTGAGAATGTTAATGCACAAGGGCATCCCAGAAGATATACGCTGGATAATCAAAGCACAGGTCCATTTAGCAGGTGAATCTTCAAATTCATTTGCCTCATGCATGCCAGGTATCGATAAAAGTTCATACTCTAAAAGGAGAATAGCGAAAATAATACAAGTTTGTCACAAATGTGCACAATAGAATTGTAACAAGCGATGTTGTTCTTTGGGGATAGTTTCCACAAACCGAGAAGATAAAATATACTTTATTAAGAATAGACTAAGTAAGGAGTCATTAGATGATATCTTATTAACTCTTGAGATACATTCTTGTGAAGTTGTGCATCATGAACTTCTTAATTTGTGGAATCTCTTCAGGGACGAATAAAAGTGTTACAGTCTTAGGAATCTAACTCAAAGAGACCCTGTTTGCCAATTTATAAGAAAATTAAATGGGAAGCTTATCATCGACTCATAGAAGGCATTTAAGCCATTACTAGACATAAAACCAAAGGAATATGTGAGCCACAATGACAACAACATGCATGTTATTATCTTGTTCATCTAAAAAAAAAGTGATTGAAAGAGTACCATGCTCTTAATTGAGTATGGAGCCCCTAACCTTAGGGTTAGACCCATCATTGACTTGGGTTGGACTTTTGCACACCGATCCTTAAATAAGGTTCGTGTGTCATGCTTTGTACAGAGTCATATCTCACAACCTAATGTTTACTATTTAGGCATTATGGAATTGATGGACAGAAAGAAGTGTCTCGTGTTGGTCTAGAATGTTATTAGACTCATGTTAGCCGAGAACGTTACAAGGCATCTAAAGTATGATCTAGGCATTGTTGGTGTATGCCCTAGAGGCTAATACATTTTATGTATTTACATACATTCTATTATGCTATTTTTTATATATGAGGCATTTCATTTATTGTGTTCTTTTTTGATAAACATAATAAAGTCCTTAGAATAGTAAGTTTGATGCCATAAGACATCAAGTGGATGACTTAATCGTGAGATCCTTTTGGTTACAACACTATTCTTAAATGTCCCTAGTTAAGTATTATTGTTAATTAGGACAACAATAATACATTGAGACTAGTATGTGCATAGACTGATGACCATATCTCACGAGTCATGGATATGAGATATCAAGTCTTCACATAGGTACATATTAGAGTAATGATGTCTAATAATAATAATAACAAATTGACCCACCATGAGAACGCTACATGGATCGTTACGTGAGTGTCATAAGTGATTCTTATAGTGACAATGGTGTTTGTGGTCCTTTAACCTGAAATTGCTACGATTCCTACATAAGGAGTTGCGTGTTTTAATGCCATCAAACGTCATCTGTATCAAGGTGATTATAAAGTTAGTTATTGGACATACCGCGAATTATGCAAAGGGATGTAAGTGACCTAGATGGGATTTGTCACTCCTACATAACAGGAGCGATATCTTCGAGCCCCCTGATTGAGTGAGACTGCGAAATGCATGGCCATGCTCAAATGAGTCAATATAAGATATTGATCTCATTTGTTGTTACAAAGTCTACTCGAGTATCAGGAAAACAATGATTGAACTATACAAGGGTGACGCATTCCATGCCTTGTGTTCAATCTAGATATCTTGACAAAGGGACTAAACAACACGGAAACATTGGTCACGGAAAGGTTATGTCAAATCACTGACATTCTTATTACTTGGGTAGCGGCCTTTATGTGTATTGCTAGATACATCTCATCTTTGCTTGTAATATTAAAATGGGATTTTAATATTACGCCAACGTAATAAGAACCTGCGCAGGTCACACACATAGAGCGGAGACTAAAATTAGAGCAATGGATCCAAGTTGGACTCGGATTCAAATATGGGCCGGACTCATATAAGTATGGGTCTAGGGTTGCACAAGACTTACCTTGTGCTACTCACACTCACTTAAGGCAGTCACTATTATAAATAGTACTATTAAGGGGCTGCTAAGATACATAAATTCTGAACCCTAGCCGCACCTACAGAAAAGTGAGTGAGAGAGCGACACGTTTCTTCTCTTCTCTTCGCAGTTAGCATTGTGTGAGAGACGTGAGGCTTCTCTTTGCGGACGTTGGAAGTTCGTGAGTCTGTTCGTGTGGATACCGCAGAGACATCATTTCTATTACAGTGTTGGTGATTCACGCTTCAAGAGGTAAATCTTTTAAAAACTCAGATTATGGCTTTTTTGCATGGATCCTCGGTGGGAATCCCTATTTTTTACTGCGTGATGTATCCGTAAAAATTCCCAACAGTGGTATCAGAGCGTCTTGCGAAATCATGATTCGGTTTTCTATTTTCGTTTACATGAGATTACATGTTTTCTGTTCTTGTTTTTGACGAAAGATATGATCTTTAATATGTTATTTCTGAAAACCGTATGAAACCTTTTGTGAAAACATATTATGTTTCTTATGTTGTATGCAAAACCGTGATGTTGTTAAAACTTCATGAAGATGTTCATATGTTCTATGAAAACCATTTTGTATTAAGATGTATGTTTTTGTGAAGCTTTCTGGTATGCATATGATACGAACAGCGTTATGGAATCCTTATTCTCAATGCGCGGTGCAAGGGTTTAGGAATCAGCATTATGGAATCCTTATTCTCAATGCGCGGTGCAAGGGTTTAGGAAACCTTGTTCTTGGCTTGCGGCAGCAGGGGTTATGGAATCCTTGTTTCTGCACAAGAGCCACAGCGCAAGGGGTTTTGGAAACCCTATTCTTATTTTGCGGCAGCAGCATCAAGTGTTGATGTCAAGCCGCTAATGAGGCGCCTGAGGTTCAAGTGTTGAACGACGGCGCAAGGGTTCCCTACGGCACATGAAGTGTTCATGTTGTTCGGGCTTAGGGTTCCGCGCGGCACATGGGCTCAAGGGAGGCGCAAAAGATTCACCTATTGTTTTTAGTCCAATTTTTTGGTTCAGGGCGCTGGCTCGCACCCCGCAAGGGGCGGCCTCCCCTTGACCCCCCGCCCGCTGAGCGAAACCCCCGTGCTACCTCTGCGTAGTGTGTTATTCAAAAGTGCAATTTTTTCTATCCTTTTTATAACTCACGAAAAATAATTATGTATTATTGTTATGAGTTTATATGTTCTTTGTGATGCATGGTGCATGGTTATGGCCTTAGTCCTCTTTTTATGCCTTTTGGTTTTAATAAATACGACCTGCGTGTCGTGCCTTTCTCTCTACATTCTGATTGTACATTCTCTTATCACCTAACTCCCCTCGAATGCAAAAGAGGTTTCTATATAATGTAATTATGATGTGGAGGCAAGAAGACGGCATCAAGTGAGGACATTGATGGGAGATGCTTGGTGAAGCTGGCTTAGTTAATGCTACTCTCTTAGGGGCCATAACCATGTCACTTTTATTATATGCTTTTTATGTATAAGATGCATGGATAATGTTTATGGTATGATAAACAGTTTAATAAATGGTGAGATCTAGTAATAATAATAATAATAATTCCCTCAAAGTAAATATTAAGTCATTATGTGATGCCTTCCAATGTGTGGCACTCGTCAAGACTAGTATCGATCAAGTGCAGGTCTGCCAAAGCAGGATGCCTTTATCTATATTAGTAAGATGCGATGGGATAAAGGTAATATCCAACTGCCAACCATTAGGTCTGACTTAACTAGGCCATTTCAATAGGATTGAAGGCTTAGAGGCATGAAGTTGGGCTTTGGTCCATTAGATGAACTTGAATAAGTGTTATTCACCCAACTATCCAAGAGTTACATGTGATGTAACTGGAAAGTGTTTCCTACCTAAATAACTGAATTTTGGGTGATCAGCCAAAGCTGACTCAAAACTAGGTGAAATATGGATCCTGGCCCACTAGGAAATCTTACGATAGGATTTTCCAAGTCAATGCTGAGGGTCATTGACTTGAATAAAATAATGGGAGGCATATTTAATTAAAAGACCTCATTAAATATGTTTATAGCATGATACTTATATTTTGCATATTTCTGTTAATAGATTACCATGGCAACAAACACATTGGGTACTTTATCATTGCGATCTGTCCTTGAGAAGGACAAGTTGTCTGGAACAAATTTTCTAGACTGGTACAGGAATTTGAGGATTGTCCTCAAGCAAGAGAAAAAGTTGTATGTTTTGGAACAGCCTATTCCTGAGCCACCTGCTGCTAATGCCCCTAGAACTGAAAGAGATACTTATAAGAAGCATCAAGATGATGCCTTGGACATTAGATGTCTAATGCTAGCCACCATGAACTCTGAGCTCCAAAAGCAACATGAGAACATGGATGCATACGATATGATCGTACACTTTAAGAAGCTCTATCAAGAGCGGAGATGCCGAGCATGAGAGATTCGAGGTCTCTAAAGCACTATTTCAGGTGCAAGTTGGTAGAAGGAAGCCCTGTTGGTGCTCATGTACTCAAGATGATTGGGTACATTGAAAACCTAGAGAGACTCGATTTTCCTTTGGGCCAAGAGTTGGCCACTGACTTAGTCCTACAATCGTTGCTGAAAAGTTTTAGTCAATTTGTCATGAACTACAATATGAATGAGATTGACAAATCACTACCAGAGCTGCTAGGCATATTGAGAACTGCTGAGCAGAACATTAACAAAGGCAAAGGGAAGGCCATAATGATGATCCAAAAGAATAAGGCAAGAAACAACAGAAAAAGCCCAAAGACAACTGGAAGGGCAAGGGTAAGGATAAGTCCAAGCCCAGCACTTCTGGCTTGAAACCAGTGGGTGGAGTGGCTAAGGAAGGTACATGCTTCCATTGTGGTCAGACCGGACATTGGAAGAGGAACTGTGCCGAGTTCCTGGAGAAGCTCAAAAAGAAGAAGGGAAGTGAGACTTCCACTTCAGGTATTTTTGTTATTGAAGTCAATTTATCTACTTCTGCATCATGGGTATTAGATACTGGATATGGATCTCACATTTGTGTAAATGTGCAGGATCTAAAGAGCAGTAGACCATTGACGAAGGGCGAAGTTGACCTACGAGTGGGAAATGGAGCAAAAGTTGCTACATTAGCTGTAGGGACTTATTTATTATCTTTGCCCACTAGGCTTGTAATAGAGTTAAAGAACTGCTATTTTGTGCCTGCTATTAGTAGGAATATCATTTCTGTTTCTTGTTTGGACAAGAAAGGTTTTTCTTTTATTATAAAAGACAAGTGTTGTTCCATTTATATGAATGATATTTTTTATGGTAGTGCACAATTGAGTAATGGACTTTATGTACTTGATCTCGAAACGCCCATCTATAACATAAATACAAAGAGGTTTAAATCAAACGATCTAAACCCAACTTTTCTCTGGCATTGTCGTTTGGGCCACATAAATGAGAAACGCATCGCCAAACTCCATAAAGATGGATTCTTGGACTCGTTTGATTTCGAAACATATGAGACATGTGAATCTTGTTTATTGGGGAAGATGACAAAGGCCCCATTCACTGGACAAGGTGAAAGGGCTAGTGATCTTTTAGGCCTTATACATAGTGATGTATGTGGGCCACTAAACACACTCGCTAGAGGCAGTTTTCAATACTTCATTACATTTACTGATGATTTCAGTAGATATGGATTTGTATATCTTATGAAGCACAAATCAGAATCCTTTGAAAAGTTCAAGGAGTTCAAGAATGAAGTACAAAATCAACTTGGCAAGAGTATTAAAATCCTTCAATCAGATCGAGGAGGAGAATACTTGAGCCAACAGTTTGATGATCATCTGAAAGAGTGTGGGATAATATCTCAACTCACTCCACCAGGAACACCACAATGGAATGGTGTCTCTGAAAGGAGGAACCGGACCTTATTGGACATGGTCCGATCCATGATGAGTCATTCAAACCTTCCAGGCTCCTTCTGGGGACATGCTCTATTAATAGCAGCTTTCACACTTAACCGTGTTTCGTCTAAGACGGTTCAAAAGACACCATATGAGATATGGACTGGGAAACGGCCTAGTATGTCTTTCATAAAGATTTGGGGCTGTGAAACTTATGTGAAATGTCAAGTTTCTAATAAGCTTGGACCTAAATCAGATAAATGCTTCTTTGTGGGGTATCCAAAGGAAACCAAGGGATACTTTTTCTATAATCCTACTGAGGGCAAAGTGTTTGTCGCACGGACAGCTGTGTTTCTAGAAAGGGAGTTTATCTCCAAAGGAACCAGTGGGAAAAAAGTAGAAGTTGAAGAAGTTCAAGTTTCACAAAGTAACAATGAACCAATGGTGGAAATAGAGTAGCCTCCACAAAATGTTGTGGAACAGCAACCTGCTCTAGTAGCACAAGACCTGCGTAGGTCTAACAGGATACGTCATCAACCAGAGAGATATGGATTTCTCATGACCCAACAAGGTAACGTATTGCTCATGGATCAAGATGAGCCTGTGACTTACCAGGAAGCCATTATTGGCCCAGAATCTGAGAAATGGCTTGAGGCCATGAGATCTGAAATGGATTCCATGTATGCCAACCAGGTATGGACCTTGGTTGACCCACCTGAAGGGGTAAAACCCATTGGGTGCAAGTGGGTTTTCAAGAAGAAAACCGACATGGATGGTAATATGCATACCTTTAAGGCGCGATTGGTGGCTAAAGGTTTCAAACAAATTCATGGTGTAGACTATGATGAGACTTTTTCCCCAGTTGCGATGCTTAAATCCGTTCAGATCTTGCTTGTTGTTGTAGCATATCATGATTATGAAATCTGGCAAATGGATGTCAAAACTGCTTTCCTTAATGGAAATCTTCTTGAAAATGTGTACATGACACAACCTGAGGGTTTTGCCACTCCAGAGGATTCTAGAAAAGTATGCAAGTTGCAACGATCTATTTATGGATTGAAGCAAGATTCCAGAAGCCAGAATCTTCATTTTAATGATAAAATAAAACAGTTTGGTTTCATCAAGAATGAAGAAGAATCTTGTGTCTACAAGAAGGTTAGTGGGAGCACTATTGTCTTTCTGGTATTGTATGTAGATGACATACTACTTAATAGAAATGATATCCCTACCCTACAGTTTGTAAAGACTTGGCTAGGAAACTGCTTCTCTATGAAGGACTTGGGCGAAGCCACCTATGTATTAGGTATCAGGATCTATAGAGATAGATCACTGAGACTGCTTGGCCTAAGTCAGAGTACATACATAGACAAAGTGTTAAGACGATTTAACATGCATGAATCCAAGAAAGGACTCTTGCCTATGTCATATGGTGTAAGCCTATCTAAGGCTCAATCCTCTTCCACCCAGGATGAGAGGGATCGCATGAGCAAGATTTCATATGCATCTGCAATTGGATCTATCATGTATGCCATGTTATGTACTCGACCAGACATCTCGTATGCTTTGAGCATGACGAGCAGGTACCGATCGATCCGGTGAGAGTCACCTTGGACTACTATCAAGAACATCCTTAAGTACTTGAGAAGGACTAAGGATTCGTTCTTGGTATATGGAGGTGAGGAAGAGCTAGTTGTAAAGGTTACACCGATGCTAGCTTCCAAACCGATAAGGACGACTCCAGATCGCAATCGGGTTATGTTTTTGCCTAAATGGTGGGGCTGTGAGCTGGAAGAGTTCAAAGCAGGAGACAGTCATCGATTCTACCACAGAGGCTGAGTATATTGCTGCCTCCAATGCAGTAAAGGAGGCCGATTGGATCAGAAAGTTCATTACTAAAGTTGGCACTATTCCTAGCATCGTGGACCCAATGGACCTCTATTGTGATAATAATGGAGCTATTGCACAAGCTAAGGAGCCTAGATCTCACCAGCGATCCAAACATATACTTAGGCGCTTCCATCTCATTCGAGAGATCATCGATAGAGGAGATGTGAAGATATGCAGAGTACCAACGGATGATAACATTGCTTTGATCCACCGACGAAGCCTCTTGCACAAGCGAAGCATGAGAGTCACACTAGGTCTTTAGGCATTAGATATATGCCTGATTGGCTCTAGTGCAAGTGGGAGATTGTTGGTGTATGCCCTAGAGGCCAATACATTTTCTATATTTACATACATTCTATTATACTATTTTTTATATATGAGGCATTTCATTTATTGTGGTTTTTTTATAAACATAATAAAGTCCTTAGAATAGTAAGTTTGATGCCATAGGACATCAAGTGGATGACTTGATCGTGAGATCCTTTTGGTTACAACATTATTCTTAAATGTCCCTAGTTAAGTATTATTGTTAATTAGGACATCAATAATACATTGAGACTAATATGTGCATAGACTGATGACCATATCTCATGGGTCATGGATATGAGATATCAAGTCTTCACATAGGTACATATTAGAGTAATGATGTACTGGACTGACCCACCATGAGAACGCTACATGGATCGTTACGTGAGTGTCATAAGTGATTCTCATAGTGACAATGGTGTTTGTGGTCTTTTGACCTGAAATCACTACGATTCCTACATGAGGAGTTGTGTGTTTTAATGCCATCAAACGTCATCTGTAACAAGGTGATTATAAAGTTGGTTATTGGACATACCGCGAATCATGCAGAGGGATGTGAGTGACCTAGATGGGATTTGTCACTCCTACATAACAGGAGCGATATCTTCGGGCCCCCTGATTGAGTGAGACTGCGAAATGCATGGCCATGCTCAAATGAGTCAATATGAGATATTGATCTCATTTGTTGTTACAAAGTCTACTCGAGTATCAGGAAAACAATGATTGGACTATACAAGGGTGACGCATTTCATGCCTTGTGTTCAATCTAGATATCTTGACAAAGGGACTAAACAACACAGAAACATTGGTCACGGAAAGGTTATGTCAAATCACTGACATTCTTATTACTTGGGTAGCAGCGATGTATTGCTAGATACCGCTCACTGCTTGTAATATTAAAATGGGATTTTAATATTACGCCAACGTAATAAGAACCTGCGCAGGGTCACACACATAGAAGCGGTACTAAAATTGGAGCAATGGATCCAAGTTGGACTCGGATTCAAATATGAGCCGACTCACCACAGATGGGTCTAGGGTTGCACAGCTTACCTTGCTGCTGCTCACACTCACTTAAGGCAGTCACTATTATGAATAGTACTGCTAAGGGGCTACTAAGATACACAAATTCTGAACTCTAGCCGCACTTACAGAAAAGTGAGTGAGTGAGCGACAGGTTTCTTCTCTACTCTTCGCAGCTAGCACTGTGTGAGAGACGTGAGGCTCCTCTTTGCGGACGTTGGACGTTCGTGAGTCTGTTCGTGTGGATACCGCAGAGACATCATTTCTATTACGGTGTTGGTGATTCACGCTTCAAGAGGTAAATCTTTTAAAAACTCAGATTATGGCTTTTTCGCATGGATCCTCGGTGGAAATCCCTGTTTTTCGCTGCGTGATGTATCCACAAAAATTCCCAACAGGCATTTGTTTGCTTTAGCTCTCAGCATCCAGAAGATAAGATGTACTGTGATCCTATGAACTCCATTCGCTATTTGTTGACTTTGGTTAGTTGACCACGTCGAAAGCGCAGGCGCTTCAGGTCTTAAACTTTTAAAGACCACCACTGTGGTGATCTTAGGCCACCATTTATGGTATACTAATAGGCTCTCCCAATTTAAATAGTGTGTTTATTGCACTGATGACACGTAATTCAAAGATATATGACTACTGCACTGATGACATGCAGTTTAAAGATATGTCATCTTTGTTGAATAAATGGGCATGAAAGCCTAGCCTCTAGTTTTGGACTAGTTCCAGCTCTCGTTTTCTTTCAAAGGAAAACAACAACAACAACAACAACAACAACAACAACAACAACAACAACAACAACAACAACAACAACAACAACAACAACAACAACAACAACAACAACAACAACAACAACAACAACAACAACAACAACAACAACAACAACAACAACAACAACAACAACAACAACAACAACAACAACAACAACAACAACAACAACAACTCGTGTCTTAAACTTTTAAAGACCACCACTTTGTGGTGATCTTAGGCCACCATTTATGGTATACTAATAGGCTCTCCCAATTTAAATAGTGTGTTTATTGCACTGATGACACGTAATTCAAAGATATATGACTACTGCACTGATGACATGCAGTTTAAAGATATGTCATCTTTGTTGAATAAATGGGCATGAAAGCCTAGCCTCTAGTTTTGGACTAGTTCCAGCTCTCGCTTTTTCTTTCAAAGGAAAACAACAACAACAACAACAACAACAACAACAACAACAACAACAACAACAACAACAACAACAACAACAACAACAACAACAACAACAACAACAACAACAACAACAACAACAACAACAACAACAACAACAACAACAACAACAACAACAACAACAACAACAACAACAACAACAACAACAACAACAACAACAACAACAACAACAACAACAACAACAACAACAACAACAACAACAACAACAACAACAACAACAACAACAACAACAACAACAACAACAACAACAACAACAACAACAACAACAACAACAACAACAACAACAACAACAACAACAACAACAACAATAATAATAATAATAATAATAATAATAATAATAATAATAATAATAACAAATCTATGTTTCTTAATTTCAAACTTTTTTAACAACAGCCAAGCTACCCATATAGGTGTTATCATTATATTTTCCATTCTTTTCCCTATTTAAACACTCTATTTTCTTCATTTTCATCTAACTCATAATCATTCAAAGGGAGGGTGAGTGTAGAAATGGAGGGAGCTTTTGTTCGTTAATTTATAAATATCTGTGCATTTTGTGGGTCAAGTTTTGGGAAGAGTATAGAGTTTGTAAACATAGCAAGCACTCTTGATCAAAGACTTGTTGTGAGGAACATTCATGTAGTATATGAGGGAGGTAACATTGGGTTAATAGGGGTTGTATCAATCTCTGCACATCTAAGAGGCAGTCAAGTTTTAGGTATCATTCCTAGAGCTTTAACTTAAAAGAACATCACTGGAAAGACAATTGGGGAGGAATTACAAGTATCAACTATGCATGGACGAGTGAGGAAAATGCTTGAAATTTTTGATGCATTCATCACCTTACCAGGTGGCTATAGTACTTTAGAATAAGTTTTTCAAATTGTCTCTTGGACCTAACTGAACATCTACCATAAACTCATAGGTTTATTGAATGTTAATAATTTCTTTGATGGTTTGTTATCTTTTCTTGACCATGCTGTGGAACAGAACTTTATCACACATTATGCAAGATGGATCTTTATCTCTACTTCCACTTTCAATGAGTTAATTGATAAATTACAAGCTTTTATTTATGAACCTGATCCAGTAATAGGTCAAATAGAGTGGTCAGAGGGAAGCAGCAAGGAACCTGGATTTGATCTGACACTCCATCTATAACTTACTTTTACCTTTAGTTTTATTTATCGTACTTTATTTCTGTTTAAATTTGCGTCAAGTTTCTTTTTTCCATAATAGCCATAACAGGTAATATCTTTTCTTTACTCATATATATTTTAACATTGAGGACAATGTTGTGATCTAGTTGGGGGGAAAGATAGTTGACATAAAAAAAAATTTCCAGTAACTTACTAATAGCAAACCAATTAAGTATGACAGAGTAAGGAATAAATTTTATTCTTGAAGTAATTTTACTCTTGAGACGCATCTAAATTAGGGAAGTAACTATTTTGTGTAGAAGTAGTAATTAAAATTTAGGGATCATATCATGATTGAATAAATTGTCTTCTTTCTTAAATTTCACATGCTTGGTTATAGATATTGAATTGATGGATTGAGAATGATAGATGTATGCCTTGTGAGATTTTGAGCCTATTGATGAATGGATTGAACATGTGTACCATTTTCTTCTTTCTTGTGTGATTTTCACTCATGGAATTGTTACTCTAGAACTCGTTTTGACTCTTTTTGAGGTTACATTTTCATATGTATACATAAATATGATTGAGACATTTTTCTTAAAATAGCTACTTTAACTAAATAGCCAACCTTGCATATTTTTCCTTGCTTAACCCTTTTGAGCTTATTTGATCATTCCTTGTTTTTAGCTTATTACATGCCTTAAAAAAAAACATGCTCTTACCCAACCTTAGGAAATAATAGGGCATTGACATTGAATGAGTTCTTGAACAAGTATGGGGGTGTGTGTGTAAAACGGTTGAAGAAAAAGGAAATAGTAGCCAACTTCTTAAAAACAAAAACAAAAACAAAAAAACAAAGTGTAAAGAAAGGTCAATAAGGTAAAAAGGTGAAGCGAAAAGAATATGTAAAGGGAATTTGCATTAGGTAGAGTTGAGATAAACTTTCATACTTGTTCTTTAAACTCAAACCTAATGCTCTTTTATTCTCTTTAGTATTTAACCTGTCATATCCATATTACCCTCCTCCTTTACCTTGATCTCATTACAACCTTGAATAAAGTCCTTTTGATTTGTGTGTGCGTGTGTTTTGAGTAGTGAAGTAGAAGATAAGCAAACTTATGGTAGTACAATTTTTCATAGGTTGAATTAAGTGAAATACCTACCTTTTAAACACTTGAGGGATTGAAAGTGAATCTTGTGAGGATCTATCATTCTTGACTCTACATTTTAATTGAAGTTTGTTTGCATGTTGATTTAAGATATGAAGAAATGTTACCTCATAAATATTTTGATCCCTTGAATCTTTGGTCACTCTTCTTACTTATAAACTTTTGTATTCTTGAATATCATTAGAAATTGAGTCTTTTAGAGTTTTTACCTTTTGAATTTTTGTTGTTTTTCCTTGTTCCCTAATTTTGGTCTTATGTGTTTTGTCAGGGAGTGCAAAAGCTAAGTGTGGGAGAATTTGATAAAAATATATTTTATCCATTAATAATCTTCTCAATGGGCTTCTTAGGTTCAATTAGGCTTAATTAAGTTAGTTTTGTCACATTTTATGATATTGGGCCTAATTGGATCATTGAAGGAATTATTGCATGAATTAGCCTTAATTTGTCTATTTGGCAGTGTTCAGTAAATTGGTTATAATATGAGTTGCAAATATTTGATTGGTGTGATTCTAGTCTTGTAGGAAAGTTAAGACAATTCTCTACTAGTTTCATGAGACCTCAATAGAGGAATCATACATTTGAATAATTTAAATTGACGTGAAAGCAAGAGTCAGAATTCTGATCCTGATAGCTTGACCTCTACGCACTCATCAGCCCATTTCCTGAGCTATAGGAGTTTAATTGACACCAAATTAATCTCAAATGAACATTAAGACCTAAATCTACAACTTTCATGAGAACACAAGAGTATATTCGGATGTCTAGTAGGTCATATTGGGCATAGAAGTCAGAACAGAGGTGTTATTGTTGGAACCCAAATACTGTGCAAAGATTGGGCCATATCATGGGCTATAGGGGTCAGATTGTGAAGAAACCAGTGACATTGGAAATCTAAGACAAAATCCTTCAACTTTCATGAAGACCACTTACGCAATAGGTGACGTTATGATAGAGTTATAGTCTTGTGAAGAAAACTGAATTGGTTGAGCGAGGAGACAAACATGGCAATAATTTACCCACTCATCCACCCACTCTTTAACAACTCTATTGCCGTGTTCCACTCATCCATCTACTCATCTACTCACTCATTAAATAACTCCCTTATCATTTTGTACCCTTCATGCTCTATAAAATGACACCATTGGTTGCTCATTAGAATCATCTTGGTTTAGAGATCAAGATCATGTTCTTGTATTATTTGTTTCTCTTGTTGTAGTTTTCTATTGTTCTAAATAGAAATTATGTTCTTCTTCTTCTTTTTCTTTCTTTCTTTCTTCTTGTTTATGAGTAAGTAATTTTCATTTTGCTTGGGTGAAATAGAGAAGCTTTTGGTAATAAAATAATGTTAGATCAATCTATTTCTTGTACTTGAATGATATATTATTAAGTGGTCGTTATATGTGTTGTATTTTGTTTTCAATCAATTTAGAAAACCTCCTTGTAAAGTGAAGATCTTGATTTGTTATAGACAAGAGATTGGCACAATAAATCTTTGAACTCATTTACAAGTGTTGGTGTTAGTGGATAATTAAAGGAACCATAATATAATTACATATATAATCTTACATGAACTTTGAATGCTGTATTTTCTGATTAGAACCTCCATTATGCATGGATTCTAATTGAGTTATAAAAAGAATTAATATTGTCCTTAATTTACATATCAAGAGTGGATCTCCTAACCCAAGCAAATCCTTTTTAATTGTGACAAGTTTTATTACCTTTATTGTTGTGACAAATTCTTTCCTTACCTCAAAGAATTTTTCTTCATCAATTCTCTGTGAATGGACCTCAAACTCCTAAAAATTTATTACTTGAGACAACCTGCACTTGGGTTTGCAACAATATCAATTTGCATCAGCCATTAAGCTCTATTACTCTTCCTTAAGTTAAGATAAACCTAATAAATTAAACTTATATGTTTACAGGTATCTGTCTTAACCTATAATCATTCTAAAAATAATTTCCATCCTCTATTTGACATCTCCACAAAATCTCATAATTTTTCAAGTTTCTTTCCTATTTATTTTGACATTTAAACACTCATTTTGTTTTATTAAAAATGCTAAACTGATTCATTTAATTCCCCAAAATTTACCACAACTAATTCTAATTATTTGTGGTGTAGAAATAAATTTTCCTAATTTATTTCCATCTTTCAAGCAATCTATGCTAATTTCTAGACTATTTTTCATATTCTATGTTATTTCATTATGCCCAAACTAATTTAGAAAATCATTAGAATTTAATAGGTAACTCACACAAGGGTTAATAAACTATTATAATAATCATTAAGGTTAAGAGGTTATGGAGGATGTTACAAGAACTTTCCCAATCAATATATGAGTATCCAACAATCTAAGTATGACCCTTATCTTTATAGACAAGGCCTCTTCCAGGAGATCCTTTAATATACTTTAGGATGTGAATCACTTCATCCCAATATGCATCACAAGGTAAATTTAGAAACTGACTTATCATAATAACTGCAAAGGAGATGTCAGGACGAGTAAAGTGAGGTAGTTCAATTTTTCCAACTTATCTTCTGTATCTTCTGGGATCTGAGAGTGGCTCCCCTTGATTTAGTAGAAGTTTATCATTTGGATCCATAGGAGTGTCAACAGTTCTTGCATTCAACAGACCTGTTTCCTTAAGAATGTCCATGACATACTTCCTCTATGAAATTACTATTAGAGTAGTTTAGATTATTTTAAATATAGCAGTATATCATGTATATATGCTAGGATCAATTAGGATTATAGCATATCAGGATTATATCACTGTGATTAATTGTAATTAATACTAACATCTATATATAGAGATCATGTGTGGTCTAATTAGACAACAATTCAGCTATAATCATTTTTTCTTCAAGTTAGTATAAAAGAGGGTTTCGACTCATCTCTGTCTAAATCCTAACCCATTGCGCCCACTACTCAACAACAAACTTTCCTTCCTCACCGTGACTTAATTTCAAAGAGCCCTTACTGTTGCACCTCTTTCTGACAAATTTTTCAGCAACAATCACTTTCCAGCAACTTTCCAATATGCAAATCTAGGTACAAAACCTCTTGTATCAAAATTGCACTACCCCGATTGTCTAGATCCCAAAATCGCTCCATTGTCTGCTTAACATATGCCACTGCAAGTCACTACACCATAATCCACGTGCTAGCGTGAGAGCTCTTTCTGGCGCCATTCTTCCATAGACTTGGAGGAAATTTATTGTAGAAGACGTCTCGAGCCTTTTTCGGGTCTCATTTTGGCCATTTCTATAGTGTTTTAGATCGTGGATGCCTCAGTCACCGTATTTTTGGGAGTTCAGTTATGTTCCTTTGTTGTGTTTTATTGATTCCAAACATGCCTAGTCTTTTTTGGACCTATTCCATGTGTTTCCTTTATTTTTTAATCATCTTATTTTGATTTCTCACAATGAGTAATGTTTTCTCAGGCGTTTTAGGAAACTTATATGCTTCTTCTGATTCCAAAAACCTTATCGTGTTAACCAATATCAGTATCCCGTCAATTATAAATAAAAAATTGACTGGGTCAACCACTTACAAGTCTTAGGCGACTTCGGTAAAGGTTTGGTTTGCAAGATAGGGGAAGTTAGAGCATCTTACCACGAAACTTACAGATGTCTCAAAGGCTGATCTTTTTGAATGGAAAAAGCTTGATGCACAACTTCTGATTGTCCTTTGGCAGTCCATTGATCCTAAGATCATGGATCTTTTCCAACCATTTGAAACTTGCTATGAGGAGTGGAAAGAAGCCCAAGACTGCTACACTAATGACATACAATGTCTCTACTCTATTGTCTCTAGAATGATGAGCTTACGCAAGCATCAGGATACTCTTATGGAATCCTTCCTTGGCAAGGCGTGCTCATTGATACAAGAATTTGCTAGCATGATGCCTCACATTAAGAATCAGTCTAAGCACAAAAAGCAACATGAATGGTTCTTTATAGTTTTTATCCTCTTTACCCTTACACCAGAGTTGGAGAATGTTTGCCAACAAATCTTAACCAGTGTTAATAATCCTACACTATCTCAGACCTTTTAAGGACTAATGAATATCTCTGATTTGGCACCACTAGCACCAACTTTTGTAACCATACCAGAGTTTGTTGCTATTGTCTGTGAAGTTAATAACTCTGGTAGTGGTTGTGGTGGCAGCAACAGGCCATGTTGCTCTTTTATAACAAGTTGAGATATTTGGAGGAGCGCTGATAGGTGAAACATGGTAAACCAACATATGTCAATTTTGCTTAGATTGAATCATCATCATCCACCTCCGGTGTGACCATTCCTACTGCATATTATGAGACCTTCCTCCACTTTAAGGCATCTTCACAAATTTTAGTTGAATAAACTAGTAATCCCACTACCTGTTTGTCTCAATAATCTCTTGGACCATGGATAATTGACTTTAGTGCTTCTAATCACCTTTGTGGTAATAAGGATCTTCTCACCTTTCTTACCCACTCCACTAAATTACCCCCTATTACTCTTGTAAATAGAATCAAAACTGTTGTCACTGTATTGGCCAAGCTCGACTATGTCCCTTTTTACCCTTAACATCTATTCTTTATGTACCTAGTTATCCTTTCAATTTGATATCTATTAGTCAGTTAGTTTTCACCCTCAACTGTTCATTACCTTCACAAAGCACACTGTTCTTGTGTAGGATCAAGGTACGTGGAGGACGATTGGAGTCAGTCGTGAGTCACAAGGACTTCACCATCTTGTTGTGCCTAGTTTACAATCTTTAGATTGTGAGTCTTGTCAAAAAGGGAAGCACACCCATGCATCCTTTCTTGATTGAGTAAAAAAAAAAAGCTGATTCAACCTTCTCTAAAGGATGAAAGGACTGCAGCTTGAAAGAGGACATGAGAGAGGGAAACTAGTAAACCGAAGATAAAACATAGTTGGCCGAAAAAAAATTTCACCAGTGGGCAGTGGGTTTACCAGGCATGAATGGTTTTAAGGTTGCCTTTCTTTAGGCTCTAAATACCATATCAAGACAAAGAAAAGAGAAGCATAGAGATTGTGAAACCGTGTGTCTAAACTATACAACAGAGGTTGAATTATATAGACTTATTACAAGAAATACAAAGATCCTAATTACCATAATTAAATGATTTGGTTAGCCTATACAATGAATCTAATACTATTTACATAGTTTTCAACAAAAGCTATACCAAACAACCTTATTAGGCTTCTGGGGCTTCTAAATTGATGTAGTGTCATAAGCTTATATGAGCTAAAGTTGCTTATCATTGGAAGTTGGAGCACCCTACCTGCATGTTTTTCCTCTAAGAGGTTTATGATGTCTTAGTATGAACTTTCTAATCTTGGTAATGGATTTGTGTAACTAAAGTTTCTATATGTGTATGTGGCTTTTATGTCTAATATTTGAAAATTAAGTATTGTGTACTTATATACCAAACTCAGTCTATTAGTATTTTTTTGATAAAAGAAGAAATTTATTCAGATGAAGAGAAAGAATTACTAAGAGTGGGGAGGATAAGGAATCCTCCTAAACAAAAGAATAAAACATAAAACAATCAAGGAAAAAGAGAAAATCAGTGTAACAAAACATCCCAATCCCTCAACATATTTGTTAAAGAAACCCTATAAAAAAGGCCATGAACTTTGCACCAAATAGACGCCAATCACCTAATTAATCTTATCCCAAATCAAGTGATGTGCTGAAGAAACCTCCTTAAAAATAAGAGATTTTTGCTCTAACCAAGTACACCATATTGTAGCATAGAGTGCACATTACCACAAAAATTTAGCCTATTTACTTCTACCAAAACCATGAAAGCTAACCATCAAAATTTGGTTTGGAGACCTAGGACACACCCAACATTCACCAAAAATGTCGAATATGGAGTGCCATAATGAACTAGTAGCAGAACAATGTAAGGTGAGGTACAGGTTCTAAGCAAACACCACATATTACACACATATAAGGGGAAAGTGCCTTATGTGGCCTATGAACTTGTAGCATGTCATTAGTATTAATTTTATTAAGTACCATAGTCCAAATAAAAGACTTAACCTTAGAGGGAGCTTTGAATTTCCTCAAAGTTTTATCAAGAAGGAAAGTATTCCTATTCAAGGAATGAGTAAGGAATTGAAAAAAAATATTTATAAGAAAAAACCCAGAACGATCAAGGGACCAAGTTCTTTTATCTAGATAAGATGACAAATGAATGGAGTCAAGGAAGCCCAAAAGGGACTCCAATTCAGAATATTCCCTGTCATTTAAATTACAAAAAAAGTGGAAGTTTCATGAACAAACAAAATCTTTGACACTATAAAAATTGTGGATAAGAGAATTATGTAAAGAAGAAAGATGATAAAGGTGTGGAAAGGCACAAATAAAGGGAATATCTCCTACCCAAAGGTCCTCCCAAAATTTAATGTGAGAGCCATTATCCACCTTCAAGAAAAGCAAAGACTTGAGAGATAAAATTCTAAGGACTAAAATGAGAGGCTTGGATTGCAGTGTTGGCATCCCGTCCATTTGGGTCTAAACCATACTTACTACAGATTACCTGGTGGCAAAGAGAGTGAGATTCCAAATGAAAACACCAAAACCATTTAGCAGCTAGAGTAACGTTCTTAGACACCAAATTACTAAGACCAAAACCCCCTTCATTCTTAGGTCGGCAACACATTTCCCAACTCACTAGATGATCTCGTCTTGTATCTAAAACGCTTGAATAAAGAAAATCCTTCATAATCTTTTCTATTGTTTGGGCAACTCCCACAGGGATATAAAATAAAGACAAATAGTAAAGAGGAATACTTGAGAGACAAGCTTGAACAAAAGTGATCCGACCCCTAAGCGAAGAATAAGCCCATTTCCAATTATCTATGAACTTAGAGATTTGCCTCACTACTAGATTCCAATTGAAGCAAAATAAAAGAGACTTAGCCGATTCACATTAATTTGAGCTAAACCACTTTTAGACATAATGATTTTCAGACCAAAAGTACACTCAAATAGCTTAAACAAAGAGAGGGCATTGCAGAAGCTTTCTGTATCCTCATCGAAGAACAAAATGGTTTCATCCACAAATTACAAATGAGAAACAACTATCCCCTCCAAACCCTCTTTAACTCCTTTAATAAGACCACTTGCAATTGCTCTATAAATAAGACGACTAAAGACATCCACCATCAAAGTAAACAAAAAAGGAGACAAAGGATTTCCACCTTTTTGACTGTGAAAGCAAGCTATAAGCTCACCATTAATAATCACAGAAAATGTACTAATCAAGAGACAACCTGCAACCCAACTTCTCCACTTAGAACCAAAATTCTTTTTCTCCATAACCTCATCTAAAACACCCCAACTTACTGATGTAAGCCTTCTCAAAATCCAATTTAAGAACCAAACTGTGACATTTGTTTACCCTCACTTCATCTACCACTTCATTCCCCACCAAAGCTGCATCCAAAATCTATCCACTTGCAATGAAAGCACTCTGACTTTTGGAAATGGTATCCCTCAATACCTCATTTAGATGAAAGGACAAAACCTTTGAGATGATTTTATACAAACTGGTAACAAGACTGATGGGTCTGTAGTTACTAACTCTAACAGATTCTTAAGAACCAAAGAAATAAAAGTAGAGTTGATACTAACCCCAAGTTTTCCATTACAATGAAATTCAACAAACACCTTTAAAAGATCCTCTTTAATGATCTCCCAGCAGCCTTGATAGAAACCAGAAGTTAAACAGTCAGGTCTCGGAGCCTTATCTTTGTCTAAACTCCAAACTGCCCTCTTGATCTCTTCTTCTTCAAAGGGTCTCTCCAAGAAAATTGCCTTCTCTTGTGTAATAGCACACCATTCCAAATCCTCAAAAAACGGTCTTGATACATTCTCCTCGGTATAGAGATACTTATAGAACTGAGTAATGTCCTCAGCAATAGTCCCACTATCCCTCACAATATCCCTGTCAGAACCTTCCAAATCCTTAATTAAACTTTTCCTCTTCCTCCCTGTAGCTACCTTATGAAAGAGCTTTGAATTTGCATCGCTTCCCTGTAGCTTTGAATTTGCATCAGCCTGTTAGTATATCGTTGTGATTGCTCTTGCACATATTCTTTTAATGATTGAATGGAAAAAAAAAAAAACATGCACACACACACACACACATATATATATACAGGTGAAAGCTTCATCTAAGGCATTGGATAGTGGAAAGACAAAAGAGAATATGGGAAATACTTGATTCACCTGAATATAATATGAAGTATGCAACATCTTGTATTTAAACAACATTTACCAGTCCTGCAAATTTATGTCTAAATGGATTGCATATCTTTTGCTCTTTTTATACACCCTTCTTAACTTTCCTAAACATATGTAGTGGTTAATCTAGTGACTTTATTTACACCTTCTTCAGTTTTTTGGGATGGCTACTAGGACTTCTTTGTTTGAACTGGAGGCAGCAGGCTGACATTATTGCGAAGATCATTGAAATGCTCTTAAAAATCAACATAATGAAATTGAGTATCTGGATTTATTGAAGTATTGTTTCTCTTCTGCATATTTGGTGGCGCTATTACATTATGTTCTTGGGATCCCTATGGAAGAGAAGAGGTATTGCTACAATGTTTCTAACTAAATAGTAAGGCTGAAATATTCTTTTCTGTTTTTTTGTATGTGACTGATAGTTAAGATTTCATAAGGGCTCTGTGATTTGTAGAAAAATGAACAGTGTTTTATTTTATTGTGTTGCATTATTTTGAAATGAACCAATAGAAAGTGCTTTTATAGTTTATGGAAACTGAGTTTTGAAAACTGGAAATCTCTTTAGATGAAGCACACCATCAATCATTGGTGAGCCCAGACTTCCCATTTCACCTGCATTGAATGCCGGGTTGATTGGCGACCACTCTGAAAGTAGCAAATGTCTTCATCTAACCACCTGGCAGTCTAGCACCATCGCCAATATGTACTGCTAAAACATGTACATTTATCTTATACCAAATTTCCAAGATCTTTGTTTGCCTCTTTTATCCACAGATCATTTCCATGAATGTAGTGTCCCCACTTACCGTTTGAGAATTAATGGGCCTTACATCTTAAACTGAATGCTGAGTAGACTTGGACAAAGAAAATTTTGCTGAATGATTTTCTTACACGGTAAAGGCCTAAGCAATCAAGTAGACGTGTCCAGCCAGCATATTTTCCTTAATGTTGGTCAACATTTTATGATGAAACTTTACATATCGTCAACAAAGATATCGAGCTTTGTATAAGTCTACATTTCATTGTTTGGCTGTGTCAAGTGAACTCAATGCTTCTAATAAGATCTAACTCAACAGCCCTTAAATATTAGGATGTCAATGTGTTGTTACAAAATATAAGAAAAATTATGTGAAAATTTGAGTTTAAGCATGTGTATAAAGTTTCCCTCCAGACTTGGACATGTACAAGTTTTTCTTCTCGCCGCCCTCGCGCTAAATATTCTTTCTCTCTCTCTTACTGATTTTATTTGTTATAGAAAATGAAAAGATATAGCATAGAAAAATTTTAAACTCAAAGTACGGTTTCCTTTCTCTTTTTAACTTCTTCTTCTGTTTTTCATAACTGCATTCCAGGATGCTAGTATATTAATTTGCAGCTGTGATTGAAATGAAATGAATCCATCCTGTCCCCTCGATACAATTGATAAAATCATATTGACCTTTACATGTATAGTGTAAATATCTGTGATCTATTCTCTTAAATGCTTTCTGCCTCGGTGATTGTTGAGTTTGTGGCATCTATGCAGTGTGTGGTTTTATATGAAGTCAAAGCTACATTTTGAACTCCTTGTTGAGTTTACTCCTGCTGCCTCACACTTTAGTATCTTTGTTTTGTTGCTATAGATTTATCGACGCAAACCTTTATAGAAGGAAACAAATACAAGAAACCGAGTTTAGTATAATTGAGATAATAATTATTTGCAGGGTTGGATTTGGGAAGCAGAAGATGAACGGTCATGTTGACTGGACACTTGGATCTTTCATAATTGAAACAATGGCTGAACCCCTTGAATCGGAACATATAGATGCAGGGATGATTGTTGGGAATGAATCAGTCACATATTTCTCATTATTTGCATTTCTTTTCTTAATTGTGCTTGCTGCATTCTTTGTACTGCAATGGAGAAAGCCACAATTGAAGACTGTATATGACCTTGAGAAGGGACACTATATTGTTACACGTGTACCTAGGTGATTCCGTTATATCTGTGCCTGGAATTTGTTCAATTCAATTTTCCTCATTTGAGAAGAACCTGCTAGCTGGTGTGTATTTCTTGATCATACAATATCTGAAAGAGAGTCTGAGCACTAGAGCAATGTTGATGTTCGTTTAGCAGACAGCAGCCCTCAGTATGAGCAAAATATTCTACAAATGGAAGGGACAATTCTCTGGCATATGTAGAGATAGATTTTTTTGGCTTTTTCATCATTGTAATCTTTTCTCGTCCTTTTTGTCTTTGTTTACGAGATGTGGGAGAGAGAAGGTGAAAGAGAAGCCAGAAAATATGGCAGATTACATTTGTAAATTCGAGTGGGTAGAGAATCCTTAATTATGGCAGTTGTAAATGTGCAGTTGGCCTAGATAAATGAAAGTTCATGCACCATTTGAATTTATTAACTTATTAACTGAAGTTAGTTAGTAGTACCTGGATTAGTTAGTTAGTTAGTTATTAACTGAATTAGCTTAGTTATATAAACTCATCTCTTCTCTTTGTAACTTAATTCAATAATACATCTTCTTCATTCACCAAATGCTATTCTTAATATGGTATCAGAAGAAAATTTTCATTCCTTCTTTGTTTTCTCTAGTTAATTTTTCCTTTCTGCAAATATTCTGATCCTTGCTTCTGTCATAATGGCTACTTCCTTCACCATTGATGATCCCTCCAATCCTTTCTTTCTTCATCATTCTGATAATCCAAGCTTAATCTTGGTTTCTTGGCCTCTCACTGGTGACAATTATAATTCATGGTGTCGCTCCATGAAAATGGCTCTTCAAGCCAAAAATAAATTTGGTTTTGCTGATGGTTCTATTCTTAGACCACATGATGCTGATCCTCATCTTCTGGCTGCATGGGATCGCAACAACAATATTGTAAGTTCTTGGCTCTTCAATTCGGTTTCCAGAGAGATTGTGGCTAGTATCATATATTCCACTACTACTGCTGCAATTTGGAGTGATCTGCAAGATCGGTTTCATAAAAAAAATGGACCAAGAATCTTTTAACTTAAGAAGGCTATGATGAATCTCAATCAAGGAACCTCAACTGTGAGTCAGTATTTTACTAAACTCAAAGCTGTTTAGGAGGAACTCTCAGATTTCAGGCCATTAAGCAATTGCACGTGTGGAGGAGCACAATCCTTGATTGATCATTCTCACATTGAGTATGTCATGTGTTTTCTCATGGGTCTCAATGATAATTTTTCTCACATTCGTGGTCAGATCCTTCTCATGGATCCAATTCCTCCAATCAAAAGAGTTTTCTCATTATTAGTGCAAGAAGAGAGGCAACGTGAAATCAGTAATTCCTATTCTATGTCTACTGAAACTTAGCTAGCCTATGCATTTAATTCTGCTTCTAAGCCTATTCTTGATACTAAAGGCAAAGGATTCAAGAAAGATAGGCCAGTTTGCACACATTGTAGTTTACTTGGTCATACAAAAGAAAAGTGCTATCGGTTGAATGATTTTCCACCAAACAACAAAGCTAGTAAACATAAACCTTCTCAAACTGCAGTGACCAATGTTAATCAAGTATCAGATCAGGGTCAAGAGCCATCTTTCCAGTTTTCTACAGCACAATATCAGCAATTACTTTCTTTTCTGAATTCTCAATTGTCCAAGATTACTACAGAATCTACTCCTTCTATGAATGCTGCAAGTATTGTGTTTTCGGTAATATCATCTTCTTTTATTCATGATCCTCATTCTTAGATCTTGGATTCCAGTGCCACATGTCACATTGCATGTTCTTTATCTTCTTTCATTTCATATAAATTTGTGAATGATTAGTTTGTTACTTTACCTGATAAGTCTAGTATTCCAATTACTACCATGCGAACAGTTTGTCTTTCTCCTGATATTATTCTTCATAATGTGCTTTATGTTCCTAATTTCCATATCAATTTGTTTCTAGTTAGCTCTTTGTTGAAATATGCTAATTCGAATATCCTTTTTTCTTCTAGTAGTTTTTTAATTCAGGACCTCAATCATTCGGAGATGATTGGCAAGGGTGGCCTACTTGAAGGCCTGTATGTCTTCAAAGCTCATCCTTCCCCTTCCTTGATTAAACCGAATTTAGTTCCTACATCTAATGCATGTTCTAATGTACTTTCCCCTTCTGTTCATAATACTATATCTGCCAATGTCTGGCATGCTCAATTGGGACATTTGTCAAATAAAACACTGCAACACTTGAGTAATAAAATTCCCTTTTCTATTTTAAAGTCTTACCTTAATCATGCATGTCCTATTTGTCCATTAGCTAAACAAAAGAAACTTTCTTTTCATTCAAATAATCATTTGTCTTACAATCTTTTTGATTTACTACATTGTAACATATGGGGACCTTTTATTACACCAATATATACTAGAAAGAGGTATTTTGTTACCGTGGTTGATGATTACACTCGGTTCACCTGGACATATTTGATTCAGTCCAAGTTAGAAGCACCTAGAGTAATCATGTAATTCTTTGCTATGGTGGAAACACAAATTGGGAAAGTAATCAAACAATTCAGATCAAACAATGCTAAGGAGTTGGCCATGACTAATTTTTTTTTGTCTCAAAAGGAACTTTACTTCAGTTTTCTTGTGTGGAGAGGCTACAACAGAACTCAGTGGTTGAGAGGAAACATCAACATCTTCTTAATGTGGGTAGGTCTTTGTTTTTTCAATCCAAAGTACCATTGGATTTCTGGGGATATTGTATATCCACTGCTACTTACCTCATTAATAGGGTACCATATGCCTTACTTTTTTTCAAATCACCTTTTAACTTGCTTTTCAATTCTGAACCAGATTACTTCCAATTGAGAGTCTTTGATTGTCTTTGTTTTGGCTCCACACTTTCCTCTAGTAGGCATAAGTTTCGAGCTATTCCATCCATATTTTTGGGATATCCACCCATATATAAGGGCTATGAATTGTACAATTTGCAGTCTAAGTCATGTTATATTTCAAGAAATGTAGTTTTTCATGAGGACATTTTTCCTTTCCAATATGTTTCTACTTCTTCTGTTAATGATTTTTTTCTAATCTGGTTATTCCTAAACCAGTTCAAGATTGTACATATTCTCCTATTACACAAGTGCCTTCCCTTCCTTGTCCAGTTGTCAAAAGGTCTTCCAAAACTAGAAATCCTCTTATCTTCAAGATTACAGCTATAATTCTTCCACAGTTCCTTATCCCATTTTCAATCATGTTTCCTATGATAAGTTGTCTCCTACATACAGGAATTATGTTCTGCAAACTTCTTCTGTTTTTGAACCTTCTGTAACACCCCAATTTTTTTTCTTTCTTTGTTATATGTGTTTTTCTAATTTTTGTGATTTTTGTGAATTAAATGTTTTGGGACCAGAAAGTTTTGGACTGTTAGTGCGAGGCCGGGAGAACTTACTAAACCTGAAATCGAAAGCAGTTTTCAAAAAAAAAAATTATCTGAGTTTTTGTTCCATTCTATTATCCATTGGATAATGCTATTATCCATTGGATAATGCTATTATCCATTGGAAAATGTTATTGTGTTTTTGTTCCATTCTATTATCCATTGGATAATGTTATTATCCATTAGGTAATGTTATTATCTATTAGACAATAAATAGCAGTAGTTTTTGTCCATTAGGTAATAACTTCTAGAAAATATCTAGATGCTAGCCAAACTTGATGGTTGTGATACCTTTATGGTAAGCCAATAAGAAACAAGCTTGGAGGAGAAGATTTGTTTTCCACCCTTGATGTAATCCATGGTTGTGAGGAGTTTAAGTGATCAAATTGATCACTCTATCTCTCCATTGAATTCACGGCCATTAAGCTTCTAAGGAGACCAAAGTCAAATTTTCTATCACATTTCAAAGCTTATCATCTTTTTCATGCAAAGTAAAAACACAAAAAAATTCTCTCTCATTTTCTCTCCCTTAAACTCACGGCCAAGTTACCATTTTCCACCTTCCAACCTTTCATAATTCAAACAAAGCTTACTACTTGATTCTAAACACCATTCTAAGAAACTTTGATGTTGTGATCAAGCTTGAGTTCTTATTTTTCAAGCTTGAGTTCAAGAATTCTTAGGTAAAATTCTTGAATATCCATTTCTTGTTTCATTTTTGAAGTTCTAAGACCATATTTGATCTATGGTTATCTGAATTTAATATGTTTGTGTTTACTTTGATTTTTTTAAGAGCAACTTAGTGGTCAAAGTTTAACACAAAGAGTCTTACAAGAAGCTCAGAAGCTACACCTAAGGTAAGAAAGAGATTAACCTCATCAACCACTTATGGTGGTAAGGAACGAATTTGTTTATAGGTGATGAATTCATGTGACGATTTATTCACTATGTTTGTATAATTTTGTGGTTTGTGTTTATATGCTTTATGTGATTTTATTACTTTGATATTATGCATGAACTTGATAGCATAGATTTGTGATGTTTAAATTTATGATGTATACTATAAATTGTGTTAGAAAGGAAAAGATTTTGGTTCCAATGGCCATAGAGGCTCACAGCCTCCATACCCTCAAA
The DNA here is from genome assembly GCA_029884595.1 of Ormosia semicastrata. Taxonomy (NCBI): domain Eukaryota; kingdom Viridiplantae; phylum Streptophyta; class Magnoliopsida; order Fabales; family Fabaceae; genus Ormosia; species Ormosia semicastrata. The sequence continues at coordinate 44,492,726 of JAQQTO010000053.1, read as the reverse complement.
AGGGCAAACCTATGCAAAAATGACTTATAAATTGTTAACTTAGATGATTAGGTGATAAAAAATTAAATTAAGGCATTACAAAATAAAAATGGAAATGAACAAATTTTATTATCAATTAAAAAAGTGATTTTCGGCCATGGTATTTGATAATAGGATGGAGAAGTAATTTGGAGACTTAAAGTATTTTATTTAAGATTATTTTTGATAAGTTAAATGGAAAGGATTTTATTTAGAATTAGAATAATGAAAGTTTTGGAAAGAATGTTAGAAAATATTACTTAGATGATTTAGGGACTAAATTAGGATTAAAAGATTTATAAGTAAAAAGAAGATGAACACAATTTTATAATTTAAGAAGTAATGATTTTTGGCTATATTAATGGAAATGATTTTTTAAGGATAATTTAGAATTTAAAATATTTTATTTAAGAGTTTTATTTAGAGTAATAAACAAAGAGTGATTTTCAGCCTTGAGTATGGAAATAAAGTTAGGGTCATGTTTTGAAAATAAAGTATTTTATTTAATAAGAAGGATTTACGAGATATCTTGATTTAATTTAAATAATATAAGTTTTTGTGAAAAACGTTTGGAAATGTTAATTAAAGGAGGTTTAATGAGAAAATGTTGGAATTAATGTCCAATTTTTATGAACTATGAGAAAAGTTTTAAATTAAGCTTTGAATATTAAGAAAATATTTTACGCAATTGAAAATACGTGAAGAAACTCTTATTCGATTTAAAAATGATGATTTTTAGCTACGCAATTAAGAAAATGTTTTAAAATCTTTACGGGATTGAGAAAACGTTGGAAAAATGTTATGCGATTTGAAAATGTAACAAAATTGTTGTGCGATTGTGAAAACACGATAAAAATGCTTCGCGATTGAGAAGAACAGTAAGTTTGTTGTCAGACCGATAAACTGGACCCAGAAATATTAACGTATGGTTATAACCTGTAGTGGTTTGTGATATGCATTGAGTCATTGATCATACATTATTTTATAGACGGTGTCTATAGAGACTTTTGTTGCCTATGAGATGAATTATACCTTTGTGCGAGTGAGAATTGTGCTAGTGAAGGTCTATGAATGACCTAGGAGACGTCGGGGCACGTAAATATCACAAAGTGGACAGTTGGTAACTCCACTGGGTCGTGGTAACTGATACCAACGCACTGAACGATCTCGACGAGAAATTGCTTCCTTTCCTAATTCGGCGTAGAATGTCTTGTATAAGCCCTGATGTGTACGCTGATACTTTTTATAAGCACTTGATTTGAGGCTGACGATATACAGACATATCTTCTAAATTATTCTCTCTGAAATTGTGTTTAGCTCCATGGAGTAGGAAATGGGTGCATTGTGCATAAGAATGGTCAGTATACACATTGTGCATGTGCATAGTCAATATACTTATTTTTGTGGTATGGTCAGTATTCATATAATGTGATATATATATATATATATCATTAAATTATCTATTAATTGATAACGTGATTATACTTGTTGCTCTGTGATATTGCTGTATATGAATGACATTATCGTCATTATTGTTTCTATACTACCATGATGGTATTGATGTAGGGGATCTCACCTCTTTATTGTATTGTTCTATTTGTTCTGTTCTATATTTATGTTTTGAGAAGACTATGATGGCGATGAGACATAATCTTCAGGGTTTTGTTAGTTTACAGTTTCCTGGGGGCAACGAAGCATGACACGTCCATTGGGACACGAGGCACATTTAGTATGTTGGAGATGTTACTTTGTTTTGGAGTAGGACCCGACATGGGGTTGCTACATTTTCTGTGGATGCTGCTATTTACTTGGAGTTTTGTATGCTTGGAGAGTTATGGGATAATCTTCATAACACTCTTAGGGAAGATTCTGAGGTGTCGATCGCTCAGACTCCGGCCCATAATGACATGTCCCGACTGGGGAATTTGTCTGTTAGGGATCCCGAAGAAGATCTAGAGGAAGATCAAGTTTAAGACCCTACTCCTCAAGTTTTTGGACTTGGGTTAGGTTCATTTTTGATATGGTAGTTATATATGTTATTTGGAGTACGTAAGCTTTATGTATCTAAGTTGTTACTAATCTATGTTATGTACATGAGATGTGTATTATTCAGTTTTATGTCTTGTGTTTTAATGTTCTGTTAAGTTTGTGTGATCAGTGAAAAAGAATTTTATAACTCATAATTTATGATATAATAATTAATTATAAATTGGGTTTTAATTTTAGAATGTTTTAGTCCAAAATGTAATGCCCTTTGGAGGGTGTTATACCTTCATTTTATCATCAAGCAGCTCCCATTTTTGAATGACAGCAGGCCATGAAAGAAGAACTTGCTGCCATTGAAATCAATAACACTTGGAATATGGTTCCTCTTCCTCCAATAAAATATGTCATTGGTTGTCGATGGATTTACAAGGTCAAATACAAGTCAGATGGCACTATTGAAAGGTACAAGGCCCAAATTGTAGCAAAAGGATATACACAACAAGCTAGAATAAACTTCATGGGTACTTTTTCTATTGTTGCAAAATTAACAACAGTGAGACTCTTGCTCTCTTTGGCAGCAATGAAGAAATGGACACTTCTCTAGTTACACATCAACAATGCATTCCTCAATGGAACTTTGTTTGAAGAAGTTTATGTTACCAAGTGGCCTCAAACTCAAGACGGGGGTGAATTGAGTTTATAAAATATTTTCGTAAATATTTCGTAAAATGTTTGTTTATCAATTTTTCGTTGAAGCTATTAGATGATTGAAGTGAATAGATAAATGAGATTGAATACTTCACTCAAAGATTAAACAAGCCAAGATAAATAACATTCAGGCAAGCATACAAAATAAATGCACAAATGTAAATAGATGAGTTTAGAAGATTAAACACAAGGCTTATCCTGGTTCAGCCACTAATCCACTTGTGACTTACGTCCAGTTCTCAAGCAACCGCTAGAGATTTTTCGCTATATCTTCAAGCTTCAACAGGTGCTTGACAACCTTTACAATTGAGAGCACTCAACACACTTTGGGATACCTCACATTTGTGCTTAAGCCTCAACAGGGATACCTGACCTTTTATAACTTTTGAGAGATGCCTCACCCTCAAGGGATACTTCACCATTTTCCAACTTTGAGAGATACCTCACTCTCTAAGGGATACCTCACCCTTTACTTTAGAGGGATGCCTCACCCTCTCTTTTTCATATTACATAAAGTGTAGAAGATAAAAACTCTCTTAAAGAGTATATAATATAATTTGAAGCTTATGGGTATTAAGGATTTACACACTTAGCTCAAAACAGAGATTTAGAGAAAAAAGATGATGAAATTCATTTTCAATGCTCAAGAATAATTTTTAGAATGTTCTCTAACGTTTAGTCAATGTCCAAACATTTTCATTTATAACCCATAACATTCTTGGAGACGTTTGAAGTAGTTGGGGGCATTAAATGCTCTCAATAGAGCCGTTGAGGAAGTGTTCTGCGTTTGATCATAACTTGTTATGGGCTAAGCCATAATCAGTTATGACATATTAGAAGGGATTCCAGGACTCTGTTTAAATAATATAACCTGTTATATCAAATGCCATAATTAGTTATGGCTTTCTAAAATGAAATTCATGTTTCTGTTTGAGATACTGTTAGTCATGGCAACCATTACCCAAGAGGGGAGGCGAATTGGGTATTAAATTTTTTTTCACAAAAGCTCTTGAAATAAACACAAATAATTAAGCTATTAAATAAAAGAGAAAGGATTGCGAGATGAAGAATAAAAGCTTTAAGAACAGCAAATAAATAGATGTACAATAATATAAAATTGCGTAAAATAAAGAGATTAAGAAGAGAAAAGCAAGCACAGTATTTATCCTGGTTCAACCACTAACCCACTTGTGGTCTACGTCCAATCCTCGAAACAATAGTCGAGATTTTTCACTATGTATACAAGCTTCAATAGGTGCTTGCAACCGTTACATAAAAAAGCACTTTTCACACACAGGAAAACTCTACCCTTGTGCTAAAGTCTCAGCCTGCAGGGATACCTCACCCTTATACAAACCTTAGAGGGATACCTCACCCCCTTTGCAAACCTTGAAGGATACCTCACCCTCAATATAGAAGAATAGAAATATAGATGAAGAGAAACTCCCACTAAGAGTAGATGATACAATTTGAAGCTCTATGAAGCTCTCTAAGGATATCTCAAATTTTGGTGAAAAAGAGCGCAGAAATTTGGTAAAATATGTTTCACAAAATAAAGCAAGAAATAGTTATTTCAGATAATTGGGTTATGTTAAAAGATGTCCCAAAAACATGTATTTATAGTGTTCTAAGAAAAAGAGTCGTTGGGTATAAATTAATATCACATTAAAAGCCTTTGAAAATAGTCGTTGCGTGATTTTGGGTGTGTGTATTCGAATACCCCTTTGGTTATTCGAATACATCTTCAGAAACACATTCTGGAACGTTTTCTGGGCTGTGGTATTCGAATACCACATCCTGTATTCGAATACTCCTTTAAAAAACTCGTTCAGGAACGTTTTCTGGGCTGTGGTATTCGAATACCACATCCTGTATTCGAATACACCTTTAAAATCAAGTTCTGGTATGTTTTCTGGGCTGTGGTATTCGAATACCACATCCTATATTTGAATACACCTTTCTGATTTCAAAAACTTACTTTAAATGGTCATAACTTCTTCATTTCTTATCCGTTTAAAGCAAATGGCCAGTGATTAGAAAGATCTTTGAGTCTATTTTCAAATGAAATAAGTTTCAAAACAAAACTCAATGTGTTTTGAAAGATATGATTAAAAGAGTAACCGAACATCAGTTTTGCAAAACTCAAACTTGGCTATTTTTCATAGATTTAAACTATTACCATAACTAGCTTTTCAAAACTTATTTATTGGACATTTTAACATGTGAAAACCATTTTTAAAGATTTTGAAAAACATATTTGAGATATCCATAAGGCTTCTTACATAATGACCCTAAGTTCTAAAAGCTATACCATTTAATCTTCCTTTGGACTTGGTCTTTGACATGACTTTGATGTTATTAATACATTCATGAAATAGGTATTCACATTCTCCTTGTGTTGAGCTTAATTGAGATCTTTTGCTTTCTTGTTGCAATGCTCACTCTTGGTACTTGGACTATCCTACAAAGTATTGCTCACTTAAACAAGCATAGTTAGTCCAAATTCATAATTCAATATCTTCATATGCATGATTCATAAATGTATAACTCTAGTTAATTTAACATGCATATAAGACTTTCATAGGCACATCCAAATAAGATATTTATCAATTACTAATGGATATTCTCTATATAGGATGCAACAAAGCACATAAGCAAAGTATTCTTTTTGTCTTATATTTGTCATCATCAAAACTTAACATATAAAACCATTTAGGACAAACTTATATCCACAATCTCCCCCTTTTTGATGATGATAAATCACCAAAGAAAAAATATGTTGATGAGCAATATTCAAGAATGGATATTCATGTAAGCATATCAAACAATAAGCATATCAAGCATATATTTTTCTTTTCAATTTTCACTCCCCCTATTTGACATCAACAAAAAGGCTTAGAAAAAATTTTCTCCCCCTTATAGATTTTACATATGATTCAAGAATCGAGAGATGAAACAAATATGCTTGCAAGATATACAGGATTATTCATGCAATGCTTGTCACATTTTAGTATATCAACATTTAGCATATGATGACAATAAAACACTTTATGTAATCAAACGAGGATGTAATCCAAAAGATATAAACAGCTTAAGAGCTAGGCTCCCCCTCAAAATATGCATATTATCAAAATAAAGGAAATATGTATGCGAAAACCATGTAAGCACACACCTTAAAGAAAAGTAAGGCAAATATACATCTTCTTAATTCCTCAAACAAAAACCATTTAAAAACTTCTTCCTCTTTCAAAAAGAATTTTACAAGAGCACATTATATTTTCAAAAGCATTTTAGAAAGGTAGAAATGTTTTATATAAAAAGCCATATATTCCTTGAGACAAATCAAACCAAGTTAAAAGAACATAAGTACATCTCCTTGATGAAATATGCTATAGGGATCAAAGCATGTATAGGACTAATATCATTCACCCTAAATGCAATGACAAAATAGCAAGTTAATATCCAATTAGGCACTTTGTTAATGCTAAGCATACTTCTCATGTAAGGAAAGCATCTAATCATTTTAAGATCAATTTATCAACAAGTATCATACAATCCATATCGTATAAAGTACCACAATAGCTTAGGGATAGAGATACTTATTGAGATAGATAAAGAGTGATGATCCTTCTTTATTGGTCTTTTTAACTTTGAGCTTTCTTCCTTTGAATATTCCATTCCATTGCACTTGAAGAAATGCTTCTTTATCTTTCTCTTCATTTGAATTCCATTCAACTTTTCTCGTTTATCCACATATGCTTGTATATACAAAATCTGATGGCTATATTTGAAATACATAGAGAGACTTGCAAAGCTAACTTTAAAAGTGTAGCACCCCAAATTCTGACTATATGAATAATAATAATAGAATTATACTGTTTTGTATTTTCTGTATGGTATAAAAATAATTTGACTGTTCTGAGATCATATTTGATCATTTTGTGTGATTGCTCCTGGCCAGGAAAAAAATAATAATTTTTCAGGTAGGGAAATTGATCCGCCTCATTTGGAGACGGGGATCTTACTAAACCCGAATCTGAGTGATTCGAGAAAGAATCTTTTAATTTTTAGAATCTATCTATAAAGATAAAAATATTGTACTGATAAATATCTGTGGATATATTTATAGCAGTCGTTGTTATGAATGTTGGACCCGATAAGTTTTAACTAACAGAAAATGTGTTTAGAATATTTCTTGTAATTAAAATTAAAGTGATCCAATAGGATATAGTCAAAACAAATGGTTGGATTTTTCTAACCAATGAGAATTGGTCAAGGAAAGAAGCTTAGACTTTCTTGTGGACCATTAGATTTGAAGCTTGACTTAGAAGCCTTGATCTTAACCATTGATTCAATCAATGGTGTAAAAATAAATCCTACCAAAACTATCAAGCAATATCTACCATAGATAAAATTAATGGATAGAAAATCAAATTGAATCTTCAATGGATAAGATTGAGTCAACAATAATTGCTTGACTTTTACTTAGAAAACTAATTAACCTTAATTTAGTTGTTCTAATTACCTAATTAAGAAATTAAGTAAACTAACTTAATTAGAGATTAGTTAAAACTTAATCCTTAATTTAATATCCTAATTCTAATTAGAGGTGATGATGCATGCTAAATATGTATTAGATGCATGCTAAATATGTTAAATTAAATTAGTTATATACTTGAAGAATTAAGTAAGAATGGTTAGAAAATTAAACCCAATCAAATAGCTAATCAACTAACTAGTAATTAGGCATGAGCTAATGATGAATTAAGGACTTAAACTCACCTAAACCACCATGGACCAGCAGCGAATTGGAGGCCCAACAAAGAAAGAAATTTGGACGGCCAAAGAAGACCTAACTCCACTCCACGGTCCCAAAGCAACGTTTTGGAGCAAAAGCCGAAAATAAGCAGACTACGGTTTCAACAATTTGAAGAACATTCCAAGTGATATTTGAATATCACCAAGTCATGCAAAGCCATGCAAAGTCAAGCTTGTGACCAATGAGAAGAGAGTGTCCTTGTGCAATTAATGAATGGTTACTTACTCAAGCAAAAGCTCATTCACGTCAATCACCAAAAACACAAAGACAAATGCATGGAAATGGGAGAATTACCCAAATAATTCTCTTCATTTCTCCTCACCAATCACACGGTCATTCACGAAAGACAGACTCACGGCAGGAAGCTGGTTGGAGAGGATAATTATGCAAATAAATTCTTTATTTCTCCCCACAATGACTCACGACTGGCAAATTTGTCTTATACACTCAAGAATTTGATAATTATTCAAGTAAAATCATCCCACATTTCACGTGATATCACACGGCTTGGCTGCAGCCTTCTCACTTCCTCATTATTCACCTTTCTACTTATCAAAACATAAGTTCATTTCTCTCAAAAACACCAAGGAAAACTCACGCCTCTCTCTTTCATTTTCCTTTCTTCTCCCAATCGGTCACCACCTAGAACTCACACCATCCATCCTCTAAAGCATTCATCTCTTGGTTTGTTTTGACTCAAAGCCTACTCTAATCATTTCTCCTTCACAAGTTTTGTCATAAACCTTTTCCTAAAGGGTAAGCTTGGATTAATGATTCAAAATCTGATTTTTTTGTTATTTTGTTAACCATGATTTCTCCATGGTTTTTAATCTTGATTCTTGTATAATCCTTTACTAATTTTTCTTGAAAATTTTAGGGCTTGTTAGGAGGTGAACAAAGTCTCAAGGAAAGGAGGAAAGCTTAGAAAGCTTGTCTTCAAGAGGTAAGAGGGAGACTCAACCTTACCACCCATGTTCTAGTAGTGTGAGGATGGTTTGTTCGGTGAAAAATCCTTAAGGATTTATTCACCTATTGTTTGAGGTTAATCACCTATTGTTTGAGGTTCTTGGACTGTATTGATTGGACTGTATTTGAGATGTGCCTGCTTGTGTTTCTATATTTGGAATATATTTGGGATGTGTCTGTTTGTGTTTCTATGTTCGTATGTGTAATATCTGTGAGGTATAATTTTATTTCAATACTTGCCTGTATGCTGTAATGCTTAAAGAACTGATAATATGGGTGTATGTGAAATATATACTGTAGAGAAATTTATACCATATGTATGTGAACTTTGTACTGTAATTTTTATGAGAAAGGGATTCAATTGTGAATGTTATGGAAATATGGGGTCATTATGTAAATTGATGTGTTTTTAAGGGGCGAAAACATAATTAATATGTTTTTAAAGGATAAAAATGTAATTTATGTATTTTGAAAGACGAAAATATAATTAATCTGTTTTGAGAGACGAAAATGTAATTTATGTGTTTTGAGGGATTATTTTGCAAATATGAGAGAAATACAGTAAATTTTAATATTAAATTGAGTAAAACTGTAATTTTGATTCAAAACGTATGAAAAATATTCACGCGATTGGAAAACGTTGAAAAAAAATCAATACGTGATTTAAAAAGGCGACAGAATTGAGTCGCGAGTGAGAAAATATAAAAATATGACTACGTGAGTAAATTACAGTAATACTACTGTTAAATTATTATATGAACCCTGCACATGTGATATAATGGAAATTGTGAATAGTGCATAATACATGCATTGGAAAGGTCCAAAGGACTGTGTAAGGCAAGTTACCTAGGAGAGATTACACCTCCTGAGTGGGTGCGATAAGCGTAGTGTAGGTCACTTGTTGACCTTGGGGGCATTGGGGTGCGGGTTGCCTACAATAGACAGTTGGTAGCTCTTCTGTACCGTGGGTTAGACCGATACAACACACCAATGATCCGGACCGAGATACTATTCCTAATCATGATTTGATAAAGACTGTCGTGCATATGCTAGATGTGCAGAAATTGAGCACGTGGTCTGAAGCATGTTAGTGCTGACAGATCTTTTCAGTCATTCTCTCCGACTTGAGTTGTAGCTCCATGGAGTAGGATATTGAGTCAGTATACATTGCATTCACATTTGCATTCATAGAGTATATATCATTGTAATTCTTACTCATGTGTAATTATTACTTGTAATAATTAAAATATTGTATACTAGAGTATTGAAAATATCGTAATCGTAATTCTTGTTTTATTTCCTGTGTAATTAATGATATATAAGGCTAAAGGCATAACTGTAATTATAGTATGACATCTGTATGATATTTTGAATGTGTTTATCTTCATTGCTACCATACTGGTATTGGCATAGGTGATCTCACCTCTTGTATGTATATATTGTATCATGTGTATGTGTTGTTAAGACACTAAGCCGGACGTAGAGCGAGAAGCAGAGAAAGGTCCAGATTCCGTTGAGAATTTTGAGTTCTGATGGCGGTGGAGATTCCTAGTTTCCTGGGTTACATGAGACTGACATTTATCGAAGGGGACGAGGCATGGACCGAAGATTTAGAGAAAGAGAGTATTTATTATTTGGGAGATGTAAATATTAGACTGAGTAGGCTACAGTCAGGGAACCCTTACTTTTCTGTTACTATTTATGTACAGTTAGAGTTTCCTATATCTATCAGGCAGCACTGGGGAGCGTACTATCGCACCCCTAGAGAGAGTAGTGTCGTAACGTCCGCTCGAGCATTTGCTCCCCAGACTTTACGTCGAGTTGGGATTCCCCCACCCGGGGACTCAGAGGAGGATCCATCTGAGGGTCCGACTACTTCTGAGGGCTCAGCTGCCTAATTGTACTTGGGCAAAGATGTCAATGTAAATAGTGTTTAAACTTTTTGGAGTGACTAGTTTGTAATATTTATAGTATGAGAGTGTTAAAGATTTGTATATGTATAATAAGAGACTTGGATATATATAAATGATGTAAATTATTTGTAATGATTGCTGTGATGTTTTATTTTCTGCTAAGTTTATTTTCTTGTTATTAAGAATTTTTTTAACTTTGTATTTTTCCCTACAAAGTACGTTATCTAAATAAGGTTGATTTGATAATTATGTAACATAAATGTGGCATCCTAAGGTGGGTGTTACAAAAAGTCCTCTCAAACATAGGTTAGCATCAAATATCATGTAAGCCCATTTATAAGTCATAATTCAGGTTGATATATAATTTTAAAGCATGTATCACATTATCAATCATGCAATGTTAGCTCTAACAAGAATGCATGAAGCACATATGCACTTGAATCCAAAAAAAAATTAAGTATTTTAAGGCATGATTCAAGTTTATCAAGAAGCATATGATCATCATCAAAACTTATTTAGGCATTTTTAGGCAAATAAATTTCATGTAAGGCATGTAAAGGTATAACACAACTCTCTACTTCTCCATATATCATATGATATCAAATTTAAAGCATAAATAAGGATTGATATCACCAAAAGTGTACTCTTTGAGTTTTTGTAGGTGACTCTAACTTTCACCAACTTCCAAGCTTCAAGTTTTCATGAGAGAATAGAAATTTTTGCACCCCTTTTAAAAGTTGAATCCTTTTAAACTTTACTATCCTCAAGTTGAATGAACTTATTCCATTTAAATGTTTACTTGAAGTAGTTGACACCCTACAAAATAATTCAAAGTACTTTCTTTGGTATCCATCAACTTTGGATCCACAGAGGTTAGTCATTATGCCAAACTCATAAGCAAATAAGCATTCAAAATAATAAAATAACAAATGAGTTTACAAGGGCAAAATATATTTCATTTCATTAATCAAATTAGCTAAGTACATATAATCATCAAAAGAATAGCCAATTACATTTGGTTAAGCATTTGCATTTTTCATACATATCATTAAGTGCATATTTTCAGACAAAACAAACAAAGAATTCAGCATATATTGATTATTAATGCTATGGAATAGATACAGCAACAGATGCAGCAGAACCTTTCAAATAAAGCAGGGGCATAAATATCAGTAGTAGCAGCAGGTTAAAACCAGTAAGTGTAAAGATTAAAAATAACCAAGCAATTTAGCACTCATTTTAACTTGCATTCATGACAATCAAACCAAATTCTTGATTCTTACAAAAGCATTTTGAAACAACCAAGGATTATGTTAGAAAAGGATAAAACAAGATAAAACCATCTAACACAAATACTCATTTTAAGTCATAATTAAACAAAAAACTCATGCTCAAGGATATTATCATCAATCATGTCATTTCAAACAAGGAGCATACTTTATCTAGCATATTAATATGTAGAAATATTTTCAGGACATAAAGCTAGAAAAGCATAATTCAAGTTTTCACTTATCTAAGAATTGTAAGTCCAAGCTTCATGAAGATAGGGAAGAGAGCTTGGAATTATTTATGATATTTGTATTTGGAGCAGCCATTTTCAAGATGCCAAAGTCACTTCTTGGCCTTCAAGCACACCTACAACACACTTCAATTTTTGACTTTTGGTACCCAAATTTTATTTGGTCCTTGTGTGTTAGTTTTCGAATATTAATCTATTATGCTCTCATAAAGATCAATTTTTCATAATATGTAAATTGAGCACGATAAATTAAATAATTAAATACCATTAAGCATATAGTTGATAGCATGCTTACTTTCATGATATGTAGACAATTTTAAAGCATATAAAGCATACATAAGCATTATAGACCCTTACGTACTAAGATATATAACAAATTAATGAATTATGATATAATAAGAATGAATATAATCATGTGTTAAACATAGTATTCAAATTTTATTAAGTACACATGATTCTACTAATCAATTAAGGCCTACAAGGAATATACTTCAAATTTATTGACTTTGCATGTAAGTGTACATAAGAGGTAAAAGCTTTTGATACCTTGGCCTTGGTAATCAAAGAAATACTTTTTCTTATCCATTGCTTCTCTTTTGGAGTCTTGAACTTTGCAAATTATATATTTTGTACTTGAGAAGCTTTGGTTGAAGCCATCTTCGTTCTTTGACCAAAGTTTTTACCATTAGGCTTTAGAAGCATTCTCCTTGATGATTCCTCTTTCTTTTGATCAATTTGTCCATCCTTTTGAGAAATATTCTGCATAATTGAAACACTAGGAGGACACTTTGGTACCCACTTCATTTTGGGTCCTTGAATATTAGTATTAGGGCCTTTAGGATTTTTAAGAACCCATACCATACAATTTCTCATATAAGAATTTCTTCTATAATTACATAAATGAGAAATATGTCCTAGATGACCACAAAAATTACAAATAATTAAATTTAATGATAGCTTAATCATTTGAATGTCATTTTTGAAAAACTTAAGCATTTTATTATTATTATATTCTAAATTAATTTTGCCATAAGCCTTGCTTGAATTTTCACATGTAATAACATTAATTTTATTCTTATTAAGAAGCATAGAATTTAAGCAATTACAATCATTAGCTTTGACAAATTCAGAATATAAGTCCTCAACTTGATTTTCTAAATTAATGCACTTTTCACAAGAAGATGAGGTTTCACATTTTAAAGACATTTCCTCATCAATAAAAATATTTTTCAAAGTTTTAATTTCATTTTCAATAAAGGAAATATTTTTCAAACACGATAAGTTTTTCTTTTCTAAATTCAACAAACCATTATACAATTCATTATATGCACTTTACAACTCATCATAGGAAGGACTATAATATAGTTTAGAATTATTTACCTCAAAATCCTTTTTAGCCATATAGGAAGTAGTTTCAATTTCTATGGTACTTGCCTCTTTAAGAGAATCACATTCTTCCTTATCAATTTTGTTTTGCTTTGCCTCTTCTTCAAATTGAGCATCATTGTCACCAAGTGGCATTTGGCTCCCTTCAATTGTTTGAGAATCTCTTTGAGGATATTTTTCATGACAAGCTTCCTTCAATGGCGTTTGCTCTTCTTACTTTCTATATACAACTTTATACACAAAATCATTGTTAGCAAGATAAATAGCATCAAGAGCATCTCATATATCTTTAACACTAGAGCAACTCTTAATTTTAGCATAAGTCTCATCATTCAAACAACTTCTCAAAATTTGCATAGCTCTAATGTTTAAAGAAAAACATTTCTTGTCATAGGCATTCCAAGTTTATTTTGGTTTACAAATAAATCCACTTAGCACAACATCCCATAAATCCAAATCAATAGATTACATATAAAACTCTATTCTAGTTTTCCAATAAACAAAATGCACACCATCAAAGAATAGTGGTTTATCAATTTCAAATCCTTCCATTTTGAAAAACTTTCAAGGTTGCCAATAGACAATGATCTTTAACTCTAACCAGTTAAGCTTTCACCAGAGCACGAAGCTCTGATACCACTTGTTAGTCATGGCAACCATTACCCAAGAGGGGGGGTGAATTGGGTATTAAATTTTTTTCCACAAAAGCTCTTGAAATAAACACAAATAATTAAGCTATTAAATGAAAGAGAAAGGATTGCGAGATGAAGAATAAAAGCTTTAAGAACAGCAAATAAATAAATGTGCAATAATATAAAATTACGTAAAATAAAGAGATTAAGAAGAGAAAAGCAGGCACAATATTTATCTTGGTTTGACCACTAACCCACTTGTGGTCTACGTCCAGTCCTCGAAACTATAGTCGAGATTTTTTACTATGTATACAAGCTTCAATAGGTGTTTGCAACCATTACATAAAAGAGCACTTTTCACACACAGGAAAACTCTACCCTTATGCTAAAACCTCAGCCTGCAGGGATACCTCATCCTTATATAAACCTTAGAAGGATACCTCACCCCCTTTACAAACCTTGAAGGATACCTCACCCTCAATATAGAAGAATAGCAATATAGATGAAGAGAAACTCTCACTAAGAGTAGATGATACAATTTGAAGCTCTATGAAGCTCTCTAAGGATATCTTAAATTTTGGTGAAAAAGAGCGCAGAAATTTGGTAAAATATGTTTCACAAAATAAAGCAAGAAATAGTTATTTCAGATAATTGGGTTGTGTTTAAAGATGTCCCAAAAACATGTATTTATAGTGTTCTAAGAAAAAGAGCCGTTGGGTATAAATTAATATCACATTAAAAGCCTTTGAAAATAGCCGTTGCGTGATTTTGGGCGTGTGTATTTGAATACCCCTTTGGTTATTCGAATACATCTTCAGAAACATGTTCTGGAACGTTTTCTGGGCTGTGGTATTCGAATACCACATCTTGTATTCGAATACTCCTTTAAAAAACTCGTTCAAGAACGTTTTCTGGGCTGTGGTATTCGAATACCACATCCTATATTTGAATACACCTTTAAAATCACGTTCTGGTATGTTTTCTGAGCTGTGGTATTCGAATACCACATCCTGTATTCGAATACACCTTTCTGATTTCAAAAATTGACTTTAAATGATCATAACTTCTTCATTTCTTATCCGTTTAAAGCAAATGACCAATCATTGGAAAGATATTTGAGTCTATTTTCAAATGAAATAAGTTTCAAAACAAAACTCAAAGTATTTTGAAAGATATGATCAAAAGAGTAACCAAAGGTCAATTTTGCAAAACTCAAACTTGGCTATTTTTCATAGATTTGAACTATTACCATAACTAGCTTTTCAAAACTTGTTTGTTGGACATTTTAACATGTGAAAACCATTTGTAAAGATTTTGAAAAACATATTTGAGATATCCATAAGGCTTCTTACATAAAGACCCTAAGTCCTAAAAGCTATACCATTTAATCTTCCTTTGGACTTGGTCTTTGACATGACTTTGATGTTATTAATACCTTTATGAAATAGGCATTCACATTCTCCTTGTGTTAAGCTTAATTGAGATCTTTTGCTTTCTTGTTGCAATGCTCACTCTTGGTACTTGGACTATCCTACAAAGTATTGCTCACTTAAATAAGCATAGCTAGTCCAAATTCATAATTCAATATCTTCATATGCATGATTCATAAATGTATAACTCTAGTTAATTTAACATGCATATAAGACTTTCATAGACACATCCAAATAAGATATTTATCAATTACTAATGGATATACTCTATATAGAATGCAACAAAGCACATAAGCAAAGTATTCTTTTTGTCTTGTATTTGTCATCATCAAAACTTAACATATAAAAACATTTGGGGCAAACTTATATCCACAGATACCATAACCTATTATTCCAAATACCATAATTGGTTATGTCATTTTAAAAGGCTTCTCGTTTTGGCTAAAAACATCATAACCTATTATGCAATTACCATAATCTATTATGAGATACTCATAACCTATTATGAGATATGCATAATCTGTTATGGATCAATTAGAAACCATAAGATTTTCAAAGAAGTTCTCTACCATGAATGTCCAGCATCTTTTCAAACTTTCTAAAAACATATTACTCAACGTAAACACAATTTCATAAATAAAAACATGATTCATGTAAAGCCATTTTAAAGATGAGATTCAAACTATGCAATGAGCTTTAGTATGGATCCAATATACCTCTACATATGATCTAAACCCTATATGCTAATCTTGAATATTATTGGAGCTTGATCAATGCATTTCCATTCCTTTCTTGTTTATTATCATCAAAACCATTCCTTTAGTCAATGCCAATTACATTCTCCCCTTTTTTGATGATGACAAACAATCATTTTAGAAAAGCATTAGTTCAAATGAATTGGTATTCGCACAAGGTAATGAATAAAACTTACTCCCCCTCTATTGTTCAAAAGGTGACAAGTTCACAGTTTGCACAGCTCCCCCTTGATATTTGAAACCCAAAAACATTTAGTTTATACCTTTTGATTATCTTTTCTCAAAAAAGTAACTTTCTTCTCCCACTTTTGTTATGATCAAAAAGATATTTTAATATATTTTGACAAAGAGATAATAGACAGTCCAACACCATTGCGAGTTGATAGAAATCATACTAAGCAATAATATCATCAAAACAATAAAGGTTTGCCACAACATATCATCAAAAACATAATATTCAAGACAAGAATATAAACTAGAGTTGTTAGCATGTCTCATTTGTAAAAAAAAAAAAAAACAGAGCAAAACAGAGATATGTATAGCAAATATATTGATAAATTAAAGTGGATCCAAACTTAAGTCCCATGATCCCCTGGAAGACGTCACTCAAGCCAGTCTAAACGATCTTCCATGGCACTAAGGCGATCATAGATTGTTGTGGTGCTATTCTCTTGGTAAGCTTGAAGATCTGTAAGCCTAGTTTCAATTCTAGCATTCTGAGCTTAAATGTCTGATGCGTGCGGATGTAGCGATTAAAATTTAGATAAAAATCAGTTGTTAGGCCCACCAGAAAATAAAAACTTTACAACTAGTTGTAGTTAGTAAGGGTCGATCCACAGAGAACCAAGTCAATTAACACTATCAAATAATTCCTAATTTAAACTCTAATTAATAAATAGTAAAATGGGAGTTTTGGAGTTTTAATGAACAATGAACAATTTCAACGACAATAACAATAAATTAGAAATCAACAATATAGAAAATTGGTTAAGAGATTGAATCCACCACTAGATTTATATGATGATGTAAATCCATATATCCTTTTATTCCAACATGCTCAATTATGTTTTTATGTAATTGTGAGAGTAAATCTCTGTTTTTCTTACGTGTTGGCCAATTTAGCAACCGCTCAAATCAACTCATAATCAATGATTAGTCATAAAGCAACCGCTCTTACAACTATCCAACAATTGCATTAAGATTTAGAACATCAATTACACTAAGATCTAATCACACACCGGGATTAAATTACTTAGAACATATATTTCTCTAGATCTACTACCGCAACCGCGCATAATAAACCCAGATCTACCACTTTTATAACTGGCAAATAGCACAAAGATAATTATACCCACATGAACATCATACATCCCACTAGATCTACTACCACAACCGTGCATAATAAACCTAGATGTACCACTTTAAAAATGGGAACAAGTATAAAAACCTTCATACCAACAATAGATTCAGAAATATATGAATAAAAATATAACTGTGTTGAAATAATCAAATATGCAAAGTTTACAACATCAATACTAGTGGTCTCATCACTCCCTTAACCAAGGGAGGTTTAGTTACACATAGCTAGAAGAAAATCACAAGAAAAACTGAGAGAAATGAAGGAGAGTCTAACCTCCAACATGATAACCAATGGTGCCCTTTTATAGAAGTCTAGGGTAACAAAATGACAAAGGTGAGTGAATGGATGAGTGGGTTAGTGGAGTGGAGTAGTTGAGTGGATTGGTTGAGTGGGTGAGTAGATGAGTGGGTTGGTTTGAGTGGAGTGGATTAAATATTGGTTGAGTGGGTTAGTTGAGTGGATGAGTGGTTGAGTGGAATGATTTGGTTGAGTGGATGAGTGGAGTGGTTGAGTGGTTGAGTGGTTGAGTGGGTTGATTTAGTGGATGAGTGGTTGAGTGGGTTGATTTAGTGGATGAGTAGAGTGGAGTGGTTGAGTGCGAAAATGTCTTAGTCTGACTTGGAAGCCAAAAACGACCCACTAGACTTCAGATTCATGAAAAGTACTTTTCATGAAAGTTGTAGATCTTTGTCTTGGCTATAACATGCATATCTGGATCGTCCAATTTGGCTTCCTACAGCCTAAAATATGACCCAAATACCACAGGTTGCTCAAACCCAATTTCAGCACCTCTGTTCCGACTTGCAAGCCCAAAATGACCCATTAGACTTCATTCTTTCAAAAGGTATTCTTCATGAAAGTTGTTTATTTGGGTCTTGACTATCAACTATCCAAATTTCAGCCCATCTCCATTATTATAACTTGAGATATGATTTTATGAGTGCACACCGTTCGGATTCTAGTGAGAGAACTCGTATTCTAACTTCCATGTAAAATTAGGTCCCTTAGACATCTGTTTAGGACTTCGAGCTCTTCATCAAAGTTGTAGAGCTTCCTCTTAGCTTTCCTACAAGATAAAATTCATGATTATCAGATATCAGGAACTCAAGTTATGGCCAAAATACAGAAACAGTATAAAATCTCAATAATGCTGAAAATATTCAATTAAGACCAATTTGAGCTCAAACTCACAAAATCATACTAAACTCAATCAATTAAGAATATGGAGAGTGTAAATGACTAAACATAAGGGTTTCTTAATGAATAAAATATATGATTATCAATGTCTTAAAGAACAGCGAGAAGATGGTCTTCGTTGTTGGCAGAGGCATCCTCCATAGGATCATCGAGACCTTCAGCTGCTACTGCCTCACGTCCTCTTCCATAAACCCAGACATTGTTAACTTTCTTGATTTGCATTCAGTTGAAGGTAGCTTTCCCAAATTTGTGGTTTCCAACGAGCTCAATCACACCAACTTGTTGAATAAAATTGGCTTCTCGGTCAAAATAGTCCAAGATTTTTGTAACAATCAAAGCATATGGTAGATCCATCATGGACTTTGTCTCGGCTTTCAGCATGTAGTGCGTGATGAGAAAGGGTCAATTAATGTTTAGCCTTTGTTTCATTGCCCACATGAAGAAGACATCTTCCTCTTCAACTAGGGCATAGTTGCTAGCCCTTAGAACCAAAATATAAACCAGTACAAAATGAAGAAGATGGTCTTGTGGTCTTAAGTGACCAGCAGTGAAAATTTTGCTAGTGGGAACCTCGATGCTAGGTTGAATCATAGCCTCAATGGCTGCTCTTTTATCAAAATTTTCCTATTGTGTGTGACTTTCCTCTGTGAACTTTTCCCCAGAATATTTTAAACTAAATAGAATGTGCCAATGTTTGGGTGTTATAGCTAGCCTATTGTTGCTAATTTTAGAAACCAAATTTGGTCTAGCAAGGTGCAAATTACTGAAATAAACTTTGGTAGCTTCAAGGTAGAAGTACTTGCTTGGAGCAGTTACAAATGTTTTCAGCTCATAATGTTCCAAGATGTCAGTGAGGAAGGTACACCCTTGTTGGATGAAGAACTCCCAATCCACATATTTGGGCAGAATAATGTTCCTTCCATGAAACTCCAAATGATACTTCTTTTTTTGAGTTGGATTTGAGAAGAATCTACCAAAGTCAAGATTGATGTTGGGAATAGGGTCATTGGGTTGGGGAGGAGTTTCCTTGGGTACATTGGGGTTCTTAGTGCGAGGACGTTTGTGTTGAGAACTGCTTGCCGTGGTGAGGAATGGAGGCTTAGGGCACGGTTGAGGGGAGAGAGAGTATGAGGGAGATGAAAATTTTGGAAGAAAATAGATGTTTTGATCAATGGAAAATGATGGAAATTAATGGAAAGTGAGGTTTAATAGTGGATTTTGGTTGGATTTGAAGTGGGAAAGGTGTTTGAGTGAGTGGGTGTTTGAGAGAAGAGGATGACAATGGTGGAAAGGTGTGCGTCTTGAATGAGGAAGAAGACTGAGTGGGCCTGTTTAAAGAGTCATCATAACCGATTATGATGAAAGATATAATCGGTTATGAGTGTGGAAGTGAAAAATATGCTCACGGTTTTGGGTGAATAACTGGTTATGTGCTTTGTGCTAACCGGTTAGGCAATTCAATTTGGAGGTCATGGTTTGTGCTAACCAGTTAGGGAAAATTGACTAACCGGTTATTTTACTTGACAGAGAGCACGAAATTGCTTCCAAACACAGGGTAACCAGTTAGAGGCTTGCCCTAATCGGTTATTTTGGCTTGATAGAGAGCCCTTCAAGGTTCCAAAACACTTCCAAAGGCCAAATAAAAGGATATTATCTTCTTTTACTTGATTATTTCACTGTCAGAATTAGAAAAGCTTCATGGGAATAATCCTTAAGCATACAAATTCATAACTGTCTTAACACCATTTGATAGAGACCATATTTATCTTGCAAAACCATCTTCAACCACCAATAACCCTTTCCATAATAGATTGTGTTCATCTCCCAACTTTTTATTTCTCAGACAAAACTAGACCAAGTCTTCAAGAATTCAACTTTTCCAGATCATTAACACTTGTATTTCCCTATCAAACTCAGAAAATTCTTCATGAATTTAGCCCTTAATATGTCAACAACTTGTGTCATCCTTAAGGATCTTCTTGACTTGGCCTTATTTCCATCACCTCTAAATACCTTAAATGTAGCTCAAAAACTGATTATGCTTCTTTGAAGGAGCTTGAATCCAATTTCTTCAGTAAGAACTTGAGATTGAATGATTGAGGGACTTGGACATGGATCAAGTACCTGTAAAATAAACTTGGGAGAGACTCTGACGCTCAAGTCAACATAGGATTAAAAAAATGATTTAAAACAAGATAGTTATGCATGGAGTTCAATAGTGCAGCAAACTATCAAATTATGCTACAGAGTGATAAGTTATGCAACAAAACTGCTCATTATGCAAAAAATTACATACTATGCAGTAAAATGATGAATTATGCAGCAAATTAGATGCATGAATAATCAAATATCTCGAGTTTAAATATATCAATATTATACATGTCATTTCACACAATAAGCATATTCATTTAGCACATTCAAGACATGTAGAGATATTTTTCAAGATGCTAAACTAGTAAAGCATAGAACAAGTCTCTACTTAACCAAAGAATGTAAGTTCAAGCTTCTTGGAGACAAGGAGGGTAGTTTGAAGTATTTTCTGAACTTGTGCTTGTAGCAGCCATTTTCAAGATATCATAGTGAATTATTGGCCTTTCAAGCATACCTACAACACACTTCAATTTTTAATTTTTGGTACCCAAATTTTCTTAGGTCCTTGTGTGTTAGTTTTTGACAAAGTGCCTTTGGGAACCCAAACCATTTTAGTTCCTAACTTGTTATTGATATTCTTCCTTACATTGCAAGTTGATGCACTATGCCTTTTCCTACCACAATGAAAGCATTTAATAAAGGTACTACTTGATGTACTTGATGAATCAAAGAAATTCTTCAGAAACTTTTGTTGTTTATTGAAATTATACCCTAAATCAGCTTTTTGAAAAACACATCTTTGGTTCCCAAGCAATATGTTCAAATTATCTCTTCCAAAGGTAAATTTTGAGAGAGTGTTTTTCAAGTCCTCAATCTCAATTTCAAATGTTTTGCATGATGAGCAAGATAAGGATGTAGATGCATTATCAAGTGATAAACATGTCATGCATGAAGAATTTGTATCTATCAATCCAAGAGTTTCATTTTCTAATTTCAATTTCTCAATTTCTTTGTTTAAAGCAGAAATTTAATTTTCAAATGAGGAAATTGATTTCTTGGATGATGAAACAAGTTTTGCAAGTCTTATAGATTCTTTATGCAATTCTTCAAATGTATCTTGCAATTCATCATAGGAAGGGGAAGAGTTTGATTCAGAATTTGAGGATGTTACCTCCATGTCGTCTCCATCTTCCTCTTCTCCTCTAGTCATGAAACATAGATTGGCTTTCTCATTGTCCGAGCTATCGGTTGAATGCATGTCATTGTCATCCTAAGCTATATAGGCTCTTCTTTCTTTCTTCTCCCTTGAGGATCTATTGTGATATTTTTTCACTTTACTTTCATAAATTGGACACTCCATCTTCATGTGACCCGATTCTCCACATTCATAGCATTTAGGAGTGGATGAGGTTCCTTCCCCTTTGTGATAGACATTCTTTGAGGGAAATGAAGATCTTCTTTGAGCTCCATTCTTTTTGAAGAATCTTCCAGACTTTTTTACTAGAAGGTTAAGATTCTCCTCATTAATCTCCAAGTCATCTCCATCATCTTCATCATCATCATTAATGATGGAGGAGGTAGCTTTGAGAGTAATTCCCTTCTTTTTGTTATCAAGCTCTTCATTTTGTTTGAGTCTATTCAACTCCAATTTGTGTTCTTGGAGCTTGCCAAAAAGTGTGGCTAAGGTCATTGTTGCAATATTTCTTGATTCCGATATAGCCGTCACCTTAGGTTGTCAATCCCTGCTCAAACATCTTAACACTTTGTTAATAAGGTATTCATTAAGAAAAGTTTTTCCCAATGAAGCAAGATGATTAATAATATGTGTAAACCGTTTTTACATTTCTTGAATGCTTTCACTTTGGTTCATTCTAAAAAACTTATACTCATGAGTGAGAGTATTTATCCTTGATCTTTTCACTTCACTAGTACCTTCATGGGTTATTTGTAAAGTGTCCCACATTTCTTGAGCATATTTACAGTTTGAGACTCTAAAGAACTCATTATACCCCAAGGATGTGGTAATGATGTTTTTGGCACTCAAATTATATTGGACATTTTTCTTATCATCATTGGTCCATTCACTTCGTGGTGTATTAACCTTTACACCATTAACAACTTTTGTGGGGATAAAAGGACCATTTTCAATAGCATCCCACACATCTAGGTCAATAGCTTCCATAAAAATTTTCATTCTTTCTTTCCAATAAGCATACCCATCCCCATTGAAAAATAGAGGTCTATAAATGGAAGAATTTTTTGAAAAAATATTTGAGGAGGCCATCACTTTCTCTTGAAGCTATTAAGCCCTTTACACAATAGCCTAGCTCTGATACCACTAGTTACTAAGTGGCCTTAAACTCAAGAAGGGGTGAATTGAGTTTATAAAATATTTTCGTAAATCTTTCGTAAAACGTTTGTTTAGCAATTTTCTTTGAAGCTATTGGATGATTGAAGTGAATAGATAAATGAGATTGAATATTTCACTCGGAAATTAAACAAGCCAAGATAAATAACATTCAAGCAAGCATACAAAATAAATGCACAAATGTAAAGATATAAGTTTAGAATATCAAACACAAGGTTTATCCTGGTTCAGCCACCAATCCACTTGTGACATACGTCCAGTCCTCAAGCAACCATTAGAGATTTTTCATTATATCTTCAAGTTTCAACAGGTGCTTGACAACCTTTACAATTGAGAGCACTCAACACACCTTGGGATACCTCACCCTTGTGCTTAAGCCTCAACAGGGATACCTCACCCTTTACAACTTTTGAGAGATGCCTCACCCTCAAGGGATACCTCACCCTTTTCCAACTTCGAGAGATACCTCACTCTCTAAGGGATACCTCACTCTTTACTTTAGAGGGATGCCTCACCCTCTCTTTTTCAGATTACACAAAGTATAGAAGATAGAAACTCTCTTAAAGAGTAGATAATACAACTTGAAGCTTATGGGTATCAAGGATTTACACACTTAGCTCAAAACAGAGATTTGGAGAAAAAAGATGATGAAATTCATTTTCAATGCTCAAGAATAATTTTTAGAATGTTCTCCAACATTTAGTCAATGCCCAAACATTTTCATTTATAGCCCATAACATTCTTGGAGACATTTGAAGTAGTTGGGGGCATTAAATGCTCTCAATAGAGCCGTTGAGGAAGTGTTCTGCGTTTGATCATAACCGGTTATGGGCTAAGCCATAATCGATTATGACATATTAGAAGGGATTCCAGGACTCTGTTTAAACAATATAACCTGTTATGTCAAATGCCATAATTAGTTATGGCTTTTTAAAATGAAATTCACGTTTCTGTTTGAGACACCATAACCTATTATGCCAAATACCATAATCGGTTATGTCATTTTAAAAGGCTTCTCGTTTTGGCTAAAAATATCATAACCTATTATGCAATTACCATAATCTATTATGAAACACTCATAACCTATTATGAAATATGCATAATATGTTATGGATCAATTAGAAACCATAAGATTTTCAAGAAGTTTTCTACCATGAATGTCCAGCATCTTTTCAAACTTTCTAAAAACATATTACTCAACGTAAACACAATTTTCATAAGATGAAAACATGATTCATGTAAAGCCATTTTAAAGATGAGATTCAAACTATGCAATGAGCTTTAGTGTGGATCCAATATACCTCTACATATGATACCCTATATGCTAATCTTGAATATTCTTGGAGCTTGATCAATGCATTTCCATTCCTTTCTTATTTGTTATCATCAAAACCATTCCTTTAGTTAATGCCAATTACAGTTTATGTGGACTTACCTTTGGGGTATTCATGTAAGGGGGAGAACATGGTTTACAAATTGAATAAATCTCTATATGGTTTGAGACAGACATCCAGATAGTGATTTCACACTCTTTCTTCAGCCTTGTTGTCTCATGGCTTCAGGCAATCACAGTGTGACTACTCTTTGTTTACAAGAGATTCAGGTAGCACTTTTTAGTACTTCTTGTTTATGTGGATGATATTATTATAGCAAGCCAAGATCCAACTACTGTCTCCACTGTTATAGCCATTTTACAGTTCTTGTTTAAATTGAAGGATTTAGGGAATTGGAAATACTTCTTAGGGTTAGAAATTGCTCAGTCTAGGAAGGGCATTTTTTTGACACAAAGGAAGTATACTTTGTCTTTACTAGAGGAAACTATTTTTTCGGCCTACAAACCAGCTGCCTTACCTATGGATCCAAATCTGAAGCTTTGTATTTCTGATGGAACTCTCTTCCTGATTCATCACAATGTCGCAGACTCATTGGTAGGTTACTGTATTTGACCATTTCAAGACCGGATATTTTTTATGCTGTGAATAAGCTTAGTCAATTCATGTTTAGTCCTATAACTTCTCATCTAGATGTTGTCCATCATCTCTTGAGATACCTTAAAGCTTCTTCAGGTCTAGGTCTATTATTTTTTGCCAATTCATCACTCAGCCTCAAGTCCTATGATGATGTAGATTGGGGTAGTTGCACTGATACTGGGAGGTCTACAACTGGTTATTGTGTATTTTTGGGTGATTCTCTGAGGTCAAGGAAATCAAAGAAACAGCCTATAGCATCTCGGTCATCAGTAGAAGCTGAGTATCAAGCTCCTACTTGTGCAGCTAGTGAGGTTACTTGGATTCAAAATCTTCTCAAAGATTTTGAGATTTCCATTGATTCTGCTATGCTTTTCTGTGATAGTCAAGCTGCAGTCCACATTGCATCTAATCTAACGTTCTATGAGAGATCCAAACATATAGATATTGATTGTCATTTTGTTAGAGAAAAGGTTCTTATTGGAGCTCTCAAACTTGACCATGTGAAGTCCAAATATCAGTTGGCAGACATTCTCGCCAAGCCGCTCTCCACTATTTCGTTCAATTTCTTATTGTCCATGATGGGAATACTTGATCCATACCTTCCATCTTGAGGGGGCGTATTAACTTATTAACTGAAGTAACTGAAGTTAGTTAGTAGTACCTGAATTAGTTAGTTAGTTATTAACTGAATTACCTCAGCTATATAAACTCATCTCTTCTCTCTGTAACTTAATTCAATAATTTATCTTTGTCATTCACCAAATGCTATTCCTAATAGAATTCTATTTCTTGAACTTCCTAAAATCTTTTTGGTCTTTGATTAGGCAGTTTTTTATTGCCAATTCAAAAAAAGCTTAATTGACATTGGCCTCGTTTTGGTATTTAACGTCAAATTTTCTCATCACTAATGAACAGCTTGCACCAGGGGGTGGGGGGATGCTTAATAGTTTAAGGCAACAAATTGCATGGCATTCGTAGTTTCTTTATAACATAATTAATGGCTTATACCTGATAAAAAATTGACACTACATTTATAAGAGATAAAGAGGAAACTTTTCTACGTACCATAGTATTAAAATTGGTATTGTAATTTACCTTTTGTCAGGTAAGTTATTTTAAAGCACATCTGAGTTTGTATACTTGTCAATAACACGAATGAAAGTAGTATCTATTTTTCTAAGTATTATGGTCAGATCAGAATTTTTTGGATTCGTAGAGTTGGAATAGCTTGATTAAGTTTTTCTAATTCCCGAGACAAATGAGCGATGCATATATCAAAATACTTGATTACTTATTGTATATATATTGAATCAATTGTATTATATTAGCAAATATATATCTCATTTTAATTTAATCATAAAATTATGAAATTTGAGACTATTGAAACTTAGTTTATGAGGGGTTGAGTTCAATTGGCTTAACTCAATTGAACCATTGAATCATCTTGAGTAGCACGCGAGTCTAATTCAAATTGAGCGTGAATGACAGAAAATTGCTCTTATTGAACAAATCGTGAGTTGGGTTAAACATGCTTGAGCTTAACATAAGATTGTCCCATCTCAGTTTAAATGATTGAGCTTAACATAAGCTTTCCTCCCCAAATTCACACACTAGCTTATGCTCACGACAGACTTGAAGTTTCTAATGTTCTTTGACTTTGATTTCCCAGTGGTTTTCAACCAATTTCTTGTTGTCCCGCACACTTTCTCGTGTCCAATTTTTTTTTTTTTTTGCATAGATTTTCTTCGTTTTCTCTCATCATGCAACCCTCCTTAAATTCTTAAATTCTTATCCTTCAAACGAATTTGAAGCTCAAAATGGGAATTCATAGAAAAATGATAGTTTTACACCCTTAAAAAAAGTGTATTACTATTCACACCTTTTTAAGGGTTGTGATTAAGTGAGAGAAAGTGATAAAAAAAATATAAGTATAATGAATGGTATTGAAGAAGGTGTGAAAAGAGGTGTATGCACTATTTATGAAAAGTAAGAATACCAGAACTGGAATTCATATGATGCTATTAGTTGTCTTGTTACCAGTAAAACTGTAATTTCTCCACTGGTACGTACATGAAAACTTTCTTACTTGTATAGGAGTCACCATTTGAGAAATGGATTCTGTAGATGGTCTTAAACAAAACTAAATCACTCATGGCGGAAAAAAGCTATGTACCAGGAAATTATATGAAAATTTCATTTCCAAATTCAAAATCCTATGAAGTCATCTAAGTTTCCAATCTCACATCTTATACTGCCTAGTTCTGATTTCATATTAGCTAGCTCCACTTTGGCCATCTGAAGACGAGCCTCTAAGTCCTCCACAGCAGTCTCTTGTTCCTTTACTTGCACTTCAAGTGTTTTCATGTAATCAATGGTTTCCTTATCTATCTTCCTTTGCTTAATCATTGTCTGTGTGTTCCTCAACCATTGAATATCAAAGCCAAAGGCCTCCAACTCACATACTAAAGACTCAAATTCAGCATTTTTCATTTCAGTAAGGTCTCCCCACCTTGTCAACGTGAGGAACTCCAACATATCGCCCAAACTGGTGTATCCAAATTCTCTCATTTTTGGACGCATGAATTTCTCACGCCATGACCAGAGAGAAGGGTAACTCGCTATGGCTTGCTCTAAAAGAGGGATATGCCTCTTCTTGATTGCCCCAATGTCCCTAAAAGAAGCGTATTCCTCTGTTGGAGTCACCACCAGTTGCCCTGAAGAAGAATCCAATGGATCAACTTCAGCTGGCGAAACATGAACAGGAGGAAGTGAAGCGGATGACACTAGAGCACTGGATGGAGAATCTGTAGGAGCTGAAACCGGAATGACAACAGGTGAAGGATCATGACCATTCAGAGCTACTGGTATAGACGTAGACAACTCGTGTGGAGCTTCAAGTACTGACATTTGATGAATGAAAACCACTAATTAAATGGCATATAAGAGCAAATATTAAAATTAAAAAAAAATGCCAAAAAGGAAGGTAACCCAACCCAGCAGTGGAAAATCAATTAATTAGCACATAATATATACCTGAAGCAGCAACTCCACAGTTGAAATCTTCGGGCACCTTTGGCAAGTCAAAAATTGTCCCTGTTGCCTTGTTGGGGTCAAAGCCTGTATCTACGGAGGGAGTACTACTACTAGCTTGTCCTATATGAACTTCTCTACTTTCTATAGAGCTCTTGGTCAGATCAATTGCATTCGGCTCCTCCTTTATTAGCTTTTCTTTTCCCACGTTTCCTTTTCCCTCTTCTTTTGATTGTTTGCCTTTTTCTTCTTCTGGAAAGGAAGTATCTCCAATTTCAGAAAAGCGAATTATGCCTCATGCGAAATAGGTGAATATAATGTCATGTGAGCTATGTGATGGGTCTATATATTTCACTATGTCATGTTAGATTACATTTAAGGAACCATAAAAAATATAACATGTTTATGCATTTCATAACACTATAATCAACATGTACTTTATCTAACAAGTCATCTAGAATGCTGAACATACGTATGGATTAGCAACAACTTATGGAGAGGGGTATAGTGCACCTGGATATTGGTGTTCTTGTGGCAAAATTTTCAAAGTAGCAGCGGCAGTTGACGCGAGCTTGGGACAATCCTCTACTTCATGATACATGGATTTCAATTTAAATCCTTGGCAGATATCAACGAGGTTTGGCAGTTTTCTAAGCCTTAGGCACTCCAGAGTTGGAAGCAAAAGTGCCTGCTCTTGGTCAATCTCACATTCTTCTCCTCCAAAGTCTTTCTCCAATAGAGAGCAATCTTCTATAAACAAGTACTGTAGCTGAGGAAGCTCATGAGGTGAGTAGATAGAGAAAAGACATTTCAAGTTATTGCACTGCTGAATATCAAGGATTTCCAGCCTTGGGAAACACACATGTTGACATTGACAAGCTAAAAAATTTGTATCACCTACATCTTCTTCAATGATTTGCACCAATAGCTCACAGTGTTTAATAGTTAAGGACATTAACTGGAGTAGGCTTCTCAAGACTGAGGAAGAGAAGATAAATTTCAATTTCTGGCACTCAACTACAGATAACTCTGTGAGATTTTCAAGGCTCTGAAGTTGTAGGGGACCCTTCCATATATTTCTTAGCTCAGGTAAATTGTGCAGATCCAAGTAGCTTAAGCTCAAGGTAAATGGACATTGATCTCTATTGATTGAAGGTCCTTCTATTTGGAAAATGGCTTCTATTTTAAAGTTACAAAGCGAAAGTTTTCCTGAATTTTCTATTGTTCGAAGATCTTGAACTTCTTCCAATGACTCCTGCAAACATTGCTGAGAAATTAAATCCACTACTCCTTTGAGATTTTAAGGGATAGTTGACGCTTGAAATAAAATATTAAAATAAACTATTTTGGTTGAAAACACCAACTATAGCAAAAAGTCTTATTCAAAGTGTACCAATCTTGGGGGAGTGTAAGTGGTGCATTTTGCTCTAGTTCCCCCCCGCCCTTTTTTTTACAAAAGAGGTATAGGACCTGACAGAGGTAAGGTACACTACAAAGTTAAGACAAAGCGGCCTTGATGGGATTTATAACAGGAACAAGCAGTTTCCAGAAATATATATATATATATATATATATATATATATTCTACGGGAATAGAAACTTCATAAATCAGGCTGCTCTGATATTAGTTAAGCTTTAATTGTATTAAATTGACTTTATAGTATACTATTCGAATAATTTTGAAATAGATCAAAACCAAATATTTGATGAAACCAAACCAAACCAGCTCTAGTTTAAACAATGTGGTAATAGTCCTTATATAATAATTTTCAATTTTATAAAAACAATTCCTAATTGTATGCATTAAAAAAAATAATGTATCAAATTATTATGTTCTTGTAATGTAGTGACAAACTGAAAATAGCTTCTTCTTTTTTTAAATCAGAAAACAGCTTTTTAGAAAGCACATGATTCAAAAGTTTGATCTCTGGTAAGTCTCTGCTCACATTGAACTAACATTTCGCCATAACCATTGTTACATCCGAAAACTTCCATTTTAACACAAGATAAATGTTAACCGTTAAAATTAAGACAGGCATAACTTAAAAGACTAAACGATTCAAAAGAACTAATTTTAAAAATTTGGCCATTCGAAATTTGTTTCTTACATAAACTAAATGAAATTTTACCTGCTTTTTCTTGTAAGAGACGAAGAAACCCGATGATGTGTTGGCACATCAATAGAAAAGTTAAAGTTTGTCATAGTCAAATTACGAGAGAAATTATTGAATGTTCATAAATAAATGTGTGCTTCATAATCATCTCCACTATTGATTTTAAATTGGTAACTTAAAATTTGAGTATGTCTAAAATTAATGGTAGAGATTATCATCATGTACACATTTATTATTGCTCCTGTAATAATTTCTTGTCAAACTACATGATTAAATGATAATGTAAAAAAAAATTACATTGAACTTTCTCCTATTAGCCAACTCATTCGACCGTGTCAAAGGGGTAGTTTTTTTTTCTTTCTATTTTAACATCCCATTTAACAATTGGGCTTTTCGGCGTGGTTCCCCTAGTCCATATGCATTTTAAGGCCAACACCACCAATGTACCAAAAATGATGGGCTTCCTCCCCCTTCTTTTTCACCATTTTACTATCCTCCATCAATCCCTCACCTCATCACTGCTTCTCCAATTCATTGGTTGAACCAGTCAGTCCGAGCCAAGTTTTGTAACTATGTCTCATCTTCCTTTAGGTTACAGTTGTCTTTGTCTTCTAGTCTTGCTCCAGCCTTTTTTTTTTTGGTCAATAGTCTTCCTCCAGCTTAAAACCCCCCACCCTTCCATTTGATGGGCCAACCTATGAGCTGACCCTAACCCATGTAAAAGTGAGTTAGCTAGCATTTTGGCAACTAATAACAAATAGGCTTTTAAAACCCCAATTCACTTGGGTTAGGGTTAGATCGGCTTACATTGTCACCTCTAACATGCATTTATTTATTTTTTGTAATATAGTCCAATTTAGTTTAAATTACTAGTTACTAGTTAGCTTTCTGTAAATTAAAAAAATAAATAAAACCATTCAGGATACATCTTAAACTCAAATCAATAGGAGGGTTAACAAAAAAAAATTGTAACCTAAACCAAATTGGTTGGTTTATGAATGCCTCTATCTTTCACCTTTAGGTTTGGATTGATGCATTGCATATAATTGGATTAGATGATTTTTTTTTTTATCTATCCTTATGTAATAATATTTACAGTAAGTACCACCCATTACAAGTTTATCCAAACAATAATTTTTCCAATTTTTTGTCACCACCTTCACCACCCCTACCTACTACTACTATCGTGGTCACTACCTTGTTGGACCACTACCACCACAACATGATCACTATTGCCACTGCCAGCCCGTCACCAAGCTTTCCACTTACCACTCCACCCACCACACCAATCTTACCCACTATCACTTTGAGCTTCAATAAAGAAAGACAATTGCTTGGCTGCAATTGAAGGCAAACCCACAAGGATAATTGATGACAAGTGGAAGGAGATGGATGACAATGCTATTGGCAACTTGCATCTAGCAATGGCAGATTCAGTCTTGTCAAGCGTTATAGAGAAGAAGACGATAAAGGAGATCTAGGATGTACTTGTCAAATTGCACGTGGTCAAGTCACTTCATAATAGGATATTCTCAAAGAGGAGACTCTATACTCTTCAAATGAGAGAATCCACATTAATGATGGATCACATCAATAATCTGAAAACGCTAATTTCCCAACTTACATCGTGGATTACAAAATAGTAGAAAATAAACAACAAAGCTTCTACTTTAAAGTCTATTTGATTCATATGATCATCTCATCATCAACATTACAAAAAATAATGTTTCTGACTATATGTCCTTTGATGATGTTAATGGCACTAGGCACAAGAATAAGGAAAATAGATTGGAAAGTTCAAAGCAAGCAGAGGCATTGTCAATGACAAGAGGAAGATCAATGGAATGTGGCTCTAGCGAGAGTCAAAATCAGAGTAGATCAAAGTCACAAAAAAGAAAAAACTTCAAATGCTACTATTGTGGTATGAGAGGGCATATGAAGAAAGATTGTTGGCATAATAAGAAGAATGCGGAGAAGGCTCTTGAAGCAATAACCTCTTAAAGGTGTGTTGCAAGTACCTCTCATGATGAAAAAATCTTGTATAGTGAAGTTGCAATTAGCTCTAAAAGCGGAAAGCAACTCACTGATATTTGGCTAATGGATTCAGGAGCAACTTAGCACATGATTCTAATACCTAGTTTTGCACTTATGAACCTATCTTTGAAAGATTTTTGTTCATGCCTTCATGGAAAATGATCATGCATTAGAAATTATTAGACCTGGTATTGTAAAATTGAAAATGTACGATGGTACATCCCACACAATTCAAGGGGTACGACATATGAAGGGTTTAAAGAAGAATTTATTGTCTATTAGGTAATTAGATGACCTCCGGTGCAAGACCCATATCGAAAGTGGAATCTTAAAGGTTGTTAGAGGTGCTCTTGTGGTGATAAATGCAGAAAAGATTGCAACAAATCTATACAAGCTCTAGGAGATACATCGCAAAAGGCCGATGCTTTAGTTGCATTAGCCAACCAAGAAGAATTAACAATAATGTGGCATTGCAAACTAGACCACATCTCGGAATATGGTTTGAAGATTCTCATGAAACGTGATATCTTTCCTGGACTCAAATCGGTAAATTTATGTTTTTGTGAGTGCTATGTTACAAGCAAACAACATAGATTAAAGTTTGGTAGATCAACTGTTAGAAACAAGCATATAATAGACTTGATTCATTCTAATGTATGGGAGTCACTAAAAATATCCCTAGGAGTAGCAAAATATTTTGTAACATTCATTGATGATTACTCCAAGAGATTATAGGTATAGCAAATCAAGATGAAGTCAAATGTGTTTCCAATATTCAAGGACTTGAAAGCAAGAGTGGAACTTGTATCCAGAAAGAGGATCAAGTACTTAAGGATCGAAAACGAAGGAGAATATATAAATGACAATTTTCACGCATTTTGCAAGCAAGAGGGTGTACCAAAAAAGGTTCTAAACTTGATATATTTTATGTGATTACAACGCGGTAGTATATATAGGAGATTAGGGAACAATTGTACACTAATAGTACACTAATCTTGACCTAGAAAATAAACAAGAGTTAAAGCTCTAAAAACAATAATACATGAATCATTGGCCAATCGGCCAACTGTCCAAACAGGGTTGATATTGCAACACTCACCCTCAAGCTGGTGAGTGAATGTTCTTCAATCCCAGCTTGCTAATCAACTCCTTAAATCTGAGTTGGGAGGCATTTAGTAAGAACATCTGCTATTTGATCTTCTGATCGAATATATAGGAGATTAATGATGTCATCTACTAACTTTTCTTTTATAAAATGTCTATCAATCTCCACATGCTTTGTGTGATCATGCTTAATCAGATTTTGTGCAATGTTGATTGCTAACTTATTGTCACAATACAAGTTCATTGTCTTTCTTCTCTCAATTCCCTAATCATTCAGAATTATTTTTAGCCACAATAACTCACTTTCTGAGAGCCATGGCTGTAAGCTCTGCTTCTACACTTGATCTTGCTACCACATATTGTTTCTTACTTTTCCATGTTACTAAGTTACCTCCAATAAAGGTGCAGTACCTTTTTGTAGAGCGTCGATTAATAAGAGATCCTCCATAGTCAACATCTGCATACTCTTCTACTGATAATTCTTTACAGGGTCAAAGTAAAAGTCCTGTTCCAAGAGTACGTTTTAGATATTGCAAGATTCTTTGGACTGCTTGTATATGTTCCTTTCCTAGATTATGCATAAATTGACTAACAAAACTTACTGCATATGCTATATTCGGTCTGGTGTGTGACAAATAAAGCAGCCTTCCATCTAATCTTTGGTATCTCCTTTGTCTTCAATGGCATCTCGTTTCCTTTCACTCAACTGGTGATCTCTGTCAATAGGAGTGCTTGCAGGTTTGCTCCCCAATGTTCCTATGTCTTTTAACAGATCAAGAATATATTTTCATTGTGATAGGAAAATTCCTTCCTTGGAGTAGGCAACTTCAATACCCAGGAAGTACTTGAGTCTTCCTAAATCTTTCATCTCAAACTCTCGAGCCAATTCAGATTTGAGATTTTTCCTTTCAATCATATCATTTCCTGTCACTATGATATCATCAACATACGCCAACGCAGCTGTAAGCTCACCCTTAAAAGAGTGTTTAATGAAGAGTTTGTGATGTCATCTACTCTAAACATATTTCATCTTCTTCATTGCTTTGGTAAATCTTTCAAACCAAGCTCTAAGTGACTGTTTTAGTCCATAAAGGGCCTTTTTAAGTTTGCAGACTTTGTCTTTGCCAAATGTTGTGTTACTTCTTCTAAATCACCATGTAGGAATGCATTTTTAACATCAAATTGGTGTAAGGACCAGCTAAAGTGGACAATAATAGCTAATAGGACCCGGATTGTATTCATCTTTGCCATAAGGGTAAATGTCTCAATGTAATCTATCCTGTGCTTTTAAGTATACCCTTTTGCTACTAGCTTTGCCTTATAACATTTCAATGTCCCATCTGCCTTATACTTTATCGTGAAAACCCATCTACATCCAACTGGTACTACTCTTGGAGGTTTAGTAACAACCTCCCACGTTTCATTTTTCACAAGTGCTTTCATTTCCTCATTCATTGCTTATAACCAATTCTTCTCTCTTAAGACTTCTTGTATAGTCCCTGGGGTATCTATAGTGTTTAAGGTTGACAAGAAGGCTCTGTATTTGTTTGAAAAGTTGAGGTAAAAGACGTAATGAGATATGGGGTGGTAGGTGCAACTTCTTTTTCCTTTTCTGACAGCTATAGGTAGAATCAAGGTCTGAGATTTGCTCGACAGGTAAAAAGGTATTAATAGTAGGAGAGTTAAGTTCAGATTCCATACTTGATGGTTCTCCATGAGTTTCAGTGGGAGTCATATCCAATGATTGAACATGTTGTTGGATAGGTTTGGACTTTTTCTTAAGTTTCGGTGGAGTCCATACCTGATGATATCATCAAATGATTGAACATGCTGCTGGATATGTCTAGACTTTTTCTAGAGTTTATGTGGATTCCATACCTGATGATATCATCAAATGATTGAACATGCTACTGGATATGTCTGGACTTTTTCTTTAGTTTCAGTGGATTCCATACCTGATGATATCATCAAATGATTGAACATGCTACTGGATAGGTCTGGACTTTTCCTTCCTTGAGTACACTTTGAGAGGGTTTTTTGTCCTTGAGACAGGTTCTATTTGTTGGTCTAAAAGTGTAGGAGACTCAATCAGTCTAGATGGGTCAATAGTAGTTTGAGGAGTAAGCTGAGGGGTTGATGGGAAGGCAGTTTGAGAAAATTGAAGTGTAGATAACTGCAACGATTCACCATCATGAATCTGCTCTCCCTGATAGTGAGATGAGTAATATGGGAGAGATTGAAAAAAAGTTACATGCATAGAGACATAGAATTTTCTGGTTGGAGGATAAAAACACTTATATCCTTTTTGGGCATTAGAGTATCCTAAGAAAACACGTATAAGGGCTTGGGGATCAAGTTTGCTACTACGATGTTGCTTATGAATGTGGACAAAGGCAAGACAGCCTAAAACTCTTGGAGTTAGTGTGTTTAAAGACATAGAGTTTGGATGGTGATGTAGAAGAACATATATAGGACTTTTGTTTTAGAGAGACATGGAGGGGAGACAGTTAATGATAAATACAACAGTGAGGACAGCTTCCCCCCAAAAGTGTTTAGGAACATGCATTTGAAATAGTAAGGAACGAGTGGCATTTAGTAAATGACGGTTCTTTCGTTCAACAATCCCATTTCATTGTGGGGTATCAACACAAGAAGACTCATGGATAATTCATTCTTGATCAAAAAAAGAGTTGAGATTATGATTGAAGTAGTCTATCGTATTATCTGAATGAAAATTTTTAATGGAAACCCAAATTGATTAGAGACCATTTTACAAAATTTAGGGATAACTTGACTAACTTTAGATTTTTCTTTCAGTAGATAAAGCCAAGTTAATATGGTATAATCGTCAATAAAGGTTATGAACCATCTCGCTCCATTAACATTTGAAATTTTGGAGGGTCCCTCAACATCGGTATGAATCAAGGAAAAATGTGTAGATTAAATTTTATTGACCACAGGAAAACTTATTCAGTGATACTTAGCAAGTTCACAAGATTCACAATGTAAAGTGTTAAAATCAACGTTCGTAAACACAGAAGGAAACATAGATTTCATCAAAGAAAATGGTGGATGACCATGCCTACAATGTTCTAACCATACCTTATTGACATTATTCTTTAAGACATTTTGGGCAACAGATGGAAAGGACAACTGAGAACATTAGACAGGATTTTGTGAAGATAAAGAGCTTGTGCACTCAAGATAGAACAATCCATTCTATTCCTTAGCATATCCAATCATCTTCCCTGACTTCTAATCTTGAAACACACAGTAAGAGGGATTAAAAATAGTCAGACAGTCAAGGCTCTTTGTAAGTTGGTGAATGCAGAGAAGGTTGTTGGAGATTTGTGGAACATTTTTCAAGGAGTATGGAGAAAGATCGATATTACCTTGTCCCTTAACTGAAATGGCTTTTCCATCAGCAACAAAGATAGACTTTTTTATTAGAATTAGGCTTGTAGATTTTAAACATATGTGAGGAGTAGGTTATGTGGTCAGTTGCACCTAAGTCTATGATCCAAGATTCTAGGACTGTATTATGAGCCTTAAGAGAGTAAAAAATTAGACACTTACTTGAATGAGCCAAAGAACAAGTACCTAAAGGCTTCTCAAGGATGCTAATGAGTGATATCACCCTTTCAATCTCTTGTTGATACTGCCCAGTTCTTGTAATGTTGATGCACTTTGTGACTCTCTAGACTGTTGAGATTGAATATCCTCCATATGTTTGCTCTCTAAGCAATTAAGGCTGGTTTCATTGGCAATGAAGGCCAAATACAGAGTAGAAAAGCAGAGGTTTCAGAGTGAAGGAAAAACAAAGGTGATCCCAAGAAAGAACCGCTATGATACCATGTACGAAAAAAGGTTTTATATTTGATATATTTTTTATGATTACAACGAGGCAGTATATATAAGGGATTAGAGATCAGTTGTACACTAATAGTACACTAATCTAGGCCTAGAAAATAAACAAGAGTTAAAGCTTTAAAAATAATGATACATGAAATACTGGCTAACCCTCCAACCCTCCAACTGACCAACCGTCCAAACAAGGTTGATATCGCAACAGAGGGTATTTAAAGGCAGTCTGCAGTTACACATTCACCTAAGCAAAATGGTGTAGCACAACAGATAAGCAGAACTCTCCTAGAAAGAACGAAAGCTATGTTGAGAACTGTAAGATTGGCCAAGCCTTTTTGGATAAAAATAGTCAAAACTGCCAGTTACATGATAAATCGGTCGCCATCAACTGCAATTGGTTTAAAGACACCAATTGAGATGTGGAATGGCAAGCCAATAGATTATTCTTCTCTACATGTGTTTAGGTGTCTTGTATATATGATGTATAATTCCTAAGCAAGAACAAAGTTGGATCCAAAATTCAGGAAGTGCATAATCTTGGGTTATGGTGACGGTATTAAGGGGTATTGCCTATGGGATCCTCTTGCCCACAAGGTTATTATCAGCAAAGATGTGATATTTGTAGAAAATGAATTGAAAAGTGAACAAGGAAATGACAACACTTCTAAAGAGACTACTATGGTTTAAATAGATGAGAAATATGGAGAAGATAATTCTTCTAATGCAGAACTAGAGCACGAGGAACAAGTACTAGATGAGGCCAATGATACAGAAGTTCGGCGATCAACCTGCCAGATAAAAGCACCATCATGGCACTCAGACCATGTTGTGGCAAACCACGATACATATTGTCTTCTAACAAAAGAATGAGAGCCTTCAACATTTTAAGAGGATGTGAGTAGTCCAAAAGCTTCTTTGTGGATGATAGCAATGCAAGATGAGATGGGAGCCCTACATAGTAATAAGACATGGAAACTTGTTGCATTTCCAAAGGGATGAAAAGCCATTGGTAACAAATAGGTCTATGAAATCAAACGAGATGACAACAAGCAAGTGGAACACTATCGTGCAAGATTGGTGGTCAAAGGATATGTTTAGAAAGAATGTATTGATTTCAATGAGATATTTTGTCTAGTTATCAAACTTACACTATTAGAGTAGTCCTAGCTATGTGTGCTGCATTCGATTTACATCTTCAACAACTAGATGTAAAAAATGCTTTTCTTTAAGGAGAACTTGAAGAAGAGATATATATGATCCAACCAAAAAACTTTGAAGAACAAGGAAAAGAAAACTTGTTTGCAGGTTAACCAAATCTCTATATAGTCTAAAGTAGGAACTAAGATGTTGCTACAAGATATTTGATTCCGTCATTATTAGCCTCGGATACAACAAACTAGGTTCAACTCATTGTACATATTACAAGAGGTTTGGCGATGATGATTTTATTATCCTACTATCGTACGTGGATGACATATCTGTGATAAGCCCCAACAAAGGTCAAGTCTAAGAATTGAAGGTATATTTGACTAGGGGATTTGACATTGTTAAGAGTGGAGAGAGAAAAGAGAGACATATGATGAAACTGTGTGTTTGAATTACACAACAGAGGCTAAATTATATATAGTTATTGTAATAAATACAAAGATTACAAAAGATCCTAATTATTATAATTACATGATTTTGGTATGATTTAATTAGCTTATACAACGAATCTAGACACTCCCCCTCAAGTTGGAGCATATAGGTCATATGCACCAAGTTTGTTACAAATATAACTTATTCGATGACCTCTCAAAGACTTAGTGAAAACATCCTCTAATTGATCATTTGAATTGACAAAGCTAGTGGTGATGTCTCCAGATAAGATTTGTTCTCTAATAAAATGACAATCTATCTCAATATGTTTGGTCCTCTCATGAAACATTGGATTAGAGGTGACATGCAGTGCAGCTTGATTATCAGAAATTAGTGTCATTTGCATAATCTCCCCAAAGCAAAGCTCTTTAAGTAGTTATTTTAACCAAATGAGTTCAAGAGTAACTGAGGTCATGGCTCCATATTCTGCTTCGACACTTGATCTTATGACCACATTTTGTTTCTTACTCTTCTAGGATATTAGATTACCCCCGATGAATACATAATACCCAGAAGTGGATCTTCTATCAAGTGGAGAACCTGTCCAATCAACATCTGAGTATCCAACGATTTAAGTGTGACCCTTATCATCATAGACAAGGCATTTTCCAAGAGCTCCATTAATATACTTTAGGATGCGAATCACTACATCCCAATATGCATCACAAGGTGAATTTAGAAACTGACTTACCACACAAACTGCAAATGAGATGTCGGGATGAGTAACAGAGAGGTAGTTCAATTTACCAACTAATCTTCTATATCTTCCTGGATCCGAGAGTGACTCCCCCTGATTTAGTATAAGTTTAGCATTCGAATCTATAAGAGTGTCAACAGGCTTTGCATTCAACAAACCTCTTTCCTCAAGAATGTTCATGGCATACTTCCTTTGTGAAATTACTATACCATCATTAGATTGTGTCACCTTTATTCCCAAGAAGTATCAAAGTTTGCCATGGTCTTTGGTCTAAAAGTGATTATCAAGTTATTGTTTTAACTAAATTATGCCATGGTGAATATGTAAGTGATAACAATGTTGTCGACATATATAATCAAATAAATACACCCTTGAGTTGAATGGAAATAGAAGACAAAGTAGTTAGCCTCACTTCGTGTCATCTCGAACTGTTGAAGTACAGTACTAAATCAGTCAAACCAAGCCTTAGGAGACTGTTTAAGGCCATATAGAGATTTGTGAAGATGACAAACTAGTCCAAAAGACTCCCTTTGAGCAGCAAACTCTGGTGGTTGCTCCATGTAAACCTCTTCTTCTAGATCACCATGGAGAAAAGCATTCTTGATGTCCAACGGATGAAGGGGCTAGTGGCGAATAGTAGCCATAGATAGAAAAAGTTGAATAGAAGCTATCTTCACTACGGGTGAAAAAGTGCCCCCATAATCCAAGCCAAAATGAGACATACCCTTTTGCCACCAAACGAACCTTGAGGTGATCGATCTTGCCATCAGGGCTAACCTTGACCGTATAAATCCACCGACAGCCTACAACAAACTTTTAGGAAGGAAGAGGAACAAGTTCCCATGTACCACTGCTCTAAAGAGCACACATCTCATCGATCATAGCTTATCTTCACCCAAGATGAGATAAAACATCACCTAGAGAGTTAGGAATAAACACAGAACACAATGAAGAAAGACAAGTATAATGCGAAGAAGATAGGCAATGATAACTCAAAGTAACATAGTGAAGAGAAAGGTTACGATTAGACCATATACTTTTTTGGAGAACAATGGGAAGGTCAATGTCAAGAGGCAGTGCCGGAGATGGTAAAGAAATTGGTGTTAGAAGAGAGTCCACATTGACCTCTGCAACTTCTAGTAGAGGTAGGAGCGATGGAGGTGGTTGTGGTCAACGATGATAGACCTAGAAGGGACAAATAGTAATGGTGGGTTTCTCGACATGGGGGTTAGAGGAAAGAGATAGGAACGGTAAAAACCTCAAAGATAGGCTAAAGAGTCTAGGAAGGAGACTGGAAGAAAAGAACAAACTCAAAGAAGGTAACATCAGCTGAGATTAGGTAACGTTGGAGATCATAGGAAAAACAATGATAACTATTTTGGGATCGAGTGTAACCAAGAAAAACACACTTAATAGATCAAGCGAAAAGTTTATTAAGACCACGAGTGAGATTATGAACAAAGCAGATAGACCCAAATATATGAGGTGGTAAGGAATGCAGAGGTTGATAGAGATATAAAATAGAGTAAGGGACCTGGTGATCAAGCACAAAGGAGGGCATGCGGTTAATCAGATAACAAGTAGTAAGAACCGCATCGCCTTAGAAGCAGAAAGGAACATTACCATGAAGTAAAAAGGTCTGAGTTGTTTTTACAAGACGTCTTTTTTTTTCAGCGACCCCATTTTCTTGAGGGGTATGAACGTGAGGTTTGGTGAAGAATGCCATAAGAAGTCATAAAGGATTGAAATGGTTGAAACAAATACTCACGGGCATTATCACTATGCAAACTACGTACAAGAACACCAAATTGAGTTTTAATTTCATGATAAAAGTTCTGAAATATTGAAAACAACTCAAACCAATTTTGCATAAAAAAATAACCAAGTGTAGTGAGAGTAATCATCAATGAAAGTAACAAAATATCTGGATTCTTGAGTAGAAACAGTACGACTGGGACCCCAAACATCAGAATGTACAAAGGAGATGATGCTCAACTGTTAAATTTATCGGGAAACGAACTACGAGTGTATTTTCCTAGTTGACATGACTCACAGGGGAGACTCAACAACTTAGAGAGGTTGGGCACCAAGTTTTGTAGTTTGGGGAGGCTAGGATGACCCAACTGTGCATGGATAGTGAGAGAGGAATCCTTGACAATACAAACACTAGAGGGGTTGGAGAACTGGTAGAGGCCATGGGACTCACATCCGGTGCCAGTATCCGATCCGAACTCCAGTCTTGTAGAATGACAGAGTCTTTAGTAATAATCATACAATCAAGAGACCGAGTCAAATGACTAATAGAAAGTAAATTAAAAGGAGACCTAGGAACATAAAGGATAGAATCTACTGAAGGGAAGGGATGGGATGGGTAGTGTCGATCCCTTGGGATTAGGACTTGGAACCATTTGCTAAAGTGACAGTAGGCAAATAACTATTGTTAGAAAGGTTAGAGAAAATAGCCTTATGACTAAAAATGTGGTCAATCGCACTATAATCAAGAACCCAAATACTAATTGATAGGGAACAAGAGAGATAAGCAAATGAAGTACCAATATGTGTAATAGAGGTAGTGGAACTAGAGGTTTGACGTTGCTCAAACCACTTCAAAAAGTAGGCATAGGAAGCCATTCGAGCAGAGGAACCAGAAGACTTATGTTGTGCAAACCACTGTAAAAAATATGCATACTTAGCCCGAGATGGTCATGGTTAGGCAGATGAGTCTACGGTGTTGGTTGAAGTAGTGGCAGCTATAGATCAAAACAAAAGACGACTCGAATCAGATCTGAATGTTTTGAGCAAATGCAGTCATTAATGGAGATCACTAACGAAGGAGGTGAGAGTAGATCCAGGTAGAGGAGGCTAAGACGAGTCAGACGAGACAGTAGCCATCGAAAATATAGATGGACGAACGGTCACACGCTAAAGAAAGTGAGGTGTGTGGATCTACAAGCTGACAGTGGTGGTGGCATGTGGGAGTGTGAAACAGCAGAGGGAGGTGCGACTTCGGTGTGTGGCCTATCGAAGGCCGGCGGTGAAGTCGATAGGGTCACCTGGCCAGAAAAGGCGATGGTAGATGACGGCAGAGGGTGGTGGTAGTGACAGGAAAAACCCACAAAAGAAAGGTCGCAACAAACGACAGTGAAGGAGATGGTGTTTGTCGGCAAACCAGAATGGAAACATGGTTGGCCAAAAAAAAACACTAGAAAGCAATGGGCTCACTAGGCGTGCACAGTTCTTGGGTTGCCTCTCTTTAGGCTCTAGATACCATGCTAAAAGTGAAGAGAGAAAATAGAGACATATGATGAAACTGTGTGCCTAAATCACACAATGGAGGCTAGATTATATAGAGTTATTGTAATAAATACAAAAATTACAAAATATCCTAATTACTGTAATTACATGATTTAGTTAGCCTATACAATGAATCTGGATACTATTTACATAATTTTCAACATATATGAATGACTTGGGACCAATAAACAAGATTTTAGGGATGCAAATTCACCGAGATAGAAAAGATAGGAAGTTTTGGCTCTCTCAAAGGAACCACTTGAATAAAATCATGTGGTGCTTCAACATACAAGATTGTAAGCTAATCTCTACCCCACTTCCTGTCAATTTTAAATTATTCTCAAGTACGAGTCCTTGCAATGAAGCAGAGAAGATGGAAATGTCTTAAGTATTGTATGCATCAGCTGTGGGAAGCCTTATGTATGCCATGTAACACCCCAAACTTTCTATGTATTAAATAAGTAATTTTGACAGTTAACAGAATTCTACTGTTTAGTGATTTCTGTGTACTGTAAAATTATTTTGAATATTCCGTCTGCATATTTGGTCATTTTGAGTGATTTGTTCCG
The DNA here is from genome assembly GCA_029884595.1 of Ormosia semicastrata. NCBI lineage: Eukaryota > Viridiplantae > Streptophyta > Magnoliopsida > Fabales > Fabaceae > Ormosia > Ormosia semicastrata. The sequence continues at coordinate 44,449,264 of JAQQTO010000053.1, read as the reverse complement.
TGTCAGGAAAATAATAATTTTCGGACCGAAAAAATTTACGTAAATTAATTTTTATTGCTTAGTCTTAATTAACTTACGTAATCTGATTTGATATTTGTGAATTTTCTAATTTTTGTGATTTTGTGTGTGATTTTGATTTTTTTTACTATTTGTGGGCCCCGCGAGTGTTTGTGGGCCCGGATGGCCATACGTGGGCCTAGGTGGGTCATAAAGTGAAAATTTTTCTACGCATGGAAAAATTTGTCTTGTTTAGACGAGACAGTGGATCTTACTAAACCCTGAATCCCAAAACAGTTTTAGAAAATTTCCTTTCCGTATTTTTTTATTGTATTTATTTACTGTGACGGTAAAAATACGATAAATGTATGTTTTGTGGGGTTACAAAGAATCAAAATAATATTCTATATTATTAAGTTAATATTGGTGGATTGGATATCCACCATTAATTTAATTACCATTGGAAATTTAATCTTGATTTAATCAACGGTGGAGATTTGATCTTAAAAGTAAATAGGATCAATTATAACCGTTGGATGAAAATTAAATCAAGGGTAGAGATTTAATCTTATAAAGGACTATGACCATTATCAACCCTTGGATGTAAAATAAATCAATGGTGGAGATGGATCATTAATGACCATTGGATTTGGATTTAAATCAATGGTGGAGAATTGGTCATCAAAAATTTCTACAACCATTTTGGACCCTTGGATGTAAAGTTTGAAGATGCAATCTTGACCTTTCATTTGGAGACACATCTAATGGCTAGGATTTAAAGAAGAAAGATCCAATGGCTTAGATTTTGTCTTCTAAAAATCAAAATCTACTTAAATCCTAACCATTGAATGAATCAATGGTTAGGAATGCTTCATATAATTGATAGAAAAGATGACAAATTGCATGAATCATGCAAGGAGGGGGGGCGGTTTTTGAAGAGCAAGGAGAATGGGAGACAAAGCTAACATAGCCTTTTTAGGCCAAAGAAAAAGGAGAAGACAAGTTACTATTGATCAATTAATGTGCATGCTTTTCAAAACTCCATTTTGGCATTTCTCTCCATGAAGTCCACGGTCATGCATAGTTAGGATGCCAAATTATTTCATTTACACACTTCACATTCTTCATTTCTTCATTTTCTCTAAGTTCCAAAAACTAACCGAAGAGAAAAACTCTATTTCCTCTCCTTAGTGAAGCATTCGGCCAAGCACTCCTCTTCACACTCCATCACTCTTTAATTTCATACAACCTAGTTTCTTAAATCATGACCTTGTTCTAAACAACTTTCTTGTTGAGAATTTTCTCAAATTCTTACATCTTGAAGGACTTTTTCTAAGATCAAGTTTTACAGCTCTTGTTGGTGAAGAGTAAGAAAACTTCTTTTATTCTTTTCTTTTTCATGTTCTAAACCATGTTTGATCTATGGTTCCTCTTAATCAAGTTCAATATACTAATTTTCTTGTATTTGTTCTATGTTCAAGAGACTTTTGATGGAGGAGATCTTGTTCTAAATTCAAAGCAAGGAGCTTTTGGAGTTCTTCAAGAGGTAAGAGGGAGATTTATCTCACCAACCAAGCATGGTGGTGAGAGATAGTTATATTTGATGGATGATGAATCCATGTGAGGATTCATATCCATGGTCATGTAATAAATTATTTGTGTTATGTGTTTTTAATTATTTTGTTTATGCTTGATATGCTTTGCATGAATTAATTGTGTATGCATGCTTAGTATGATTTTTACTTGTTTATATGGTATGCTTATAATATGCATGATGATATATGTTAAATATATTATGATGGAATGTATGTTGAAACAAGAAATTATGGCTTCAAAGGTCATAGGAAGCTCACGGTTTTGGCTCTCAAAAACTAAAGTTTCTATTGAAAATTTTCAAGAACAATGAATTTGATTTTTTTTAGTCCTTAGACTTAAGAAAATTTCAGCCAAGACACCAACCAACTTGGTGTTTACAAAATTAGATTTTCAAGAAGGATGAAATTGAATGATTTTAGAAAAAAATAATAATAATAAAAAGGGTTGTTATTCCAAACAATGATGCTCACGGTTTTTAGTATGGAGTTTTAGTAAAATAATTTGTGTATAAAACAAGATTTGAACTTAGATGTTTCAAAGAAAAATATTTGATGGTTCCAAAGACCATTTATAAGGTTTTGATAAACTTAGAAAAAAATGTTTTGATGTTATAAAATATAAGAATTTCCATAGAAGGATTTTAAAAGGGAAATTCAAGTGTTATCAATTGGTTGAGAAAGGATTTTTAGTAAAATAAAGAAAAAAAATTTAAAAGTGGTGAACATCAAATTATTTTAAGAGAATAAATTTTTAGAAGTGATTTAGAAAACGTTTGTAACTTAAATTTATTTAAGGATAATTTAATTTTTAAGCTTTGGAAAATGATATGATATTTTAAGTTAAAAATAGTAATTAAATTAGCAAGATGAGATTTTACAAGATCAAATTAGTAAAATGAAATTTTTAGTAATTATATTACGGAAAAGGAATATTTAAAAAAAAAAAAATAGGAATGAAATGAGGTGAGAGATTATATTATATTAAGAAAAGCCCAAAATAATATTTCAAAGTTAAGTAATATTTTTACGAAGTGTAGAAACGGTGAAAATTGATTTATGTAGCTCACAAACGTAATTTTTAAATTACACGATTAAAAAAATGTTAAAATATTTTTACGTAATTTTTAAAGCATTTAATCATTTTACACGATCGAAATGTTGTAGAAAAATCGCTATGCGATTTAAAAATGAAAGAATATTTTTACGTATTTTAGAATACAGTAAAAAAAAATTTGTTATGCAATTTTTAAACGTAATAGAAATGTTACAAATCATTGTTTACGTAATAAAATATTACGTGACCGTAAAAATGTGACAAAAATATTTTGCGAATGATAAAAATACAATAATATAATGTTCTTTGTTAATTATACAATAAACTTTACGATTAAAAATCAAGGTATGTGAATATTGTACAAGAAATGAGCAATTTGCCTATAATTGGCATAAATCCATTTTACGAACGTAAAATAGTATTTGAACTTTGTATGAGAAATTATGTGATTTACCTTTGGTTGGTAATTGGTGCATTACACATGCATTGAAAATGGTCCGATGGACCGGATATGGCTAATTGCCTAGGAGAAACGTACACCTCTTGAGTGGGTGCGATACGCGTAGTGTAGGTCACTTATGGACCTTGGGGCATCGGGGTGCGGGTTGCTCACAATGGGCAGTTGGTAGCTCTTACAATACTGTGGGTTAGACCAATGCAACACACCTATGATCCGGACCGAGACACTATCCTTAATCAAGATCGACAAAGACATTGTGTATGTGCTAGATGTGCAAGATATAATTATAAGCACTTGGTCAAGCACGAAATACCAAGCGACTCTTTTCGATCAATTTCTCCGACTTAAGTATTAGCTCCATGGAGTAGGGCATTGAGTCTATGTACGCAAGCATGAAACTGAGCATCTATATTTATATGATGGTGTTGTTGTAATTATTGTATAATTTAAACAGTGATAGTGGCACAATGGTAATTATTATTTTGTACTATGATGATGGTATAATTGTGATCATGATATGATATTTTGCATGATGTGTTGTTTGTATTATCTCTGTACTATCATGCTTGTATTGGCGTAGATAATCTCACCTCTTTGTATGTATATCTGTATATTGTATTGATAATTGGGTGAAGACGTTGAGAAAGAAATGGTACAAGAAGCAGAAGAAGAATTACTTCTCACGGCTGGGAACGCCGAATTCTGACAGTATGACGACAAGAGCCAGTTTCTTCGGATATGTACGTCTACAATTTCACGAGGAGCTGAAGAATGGAGGACAAGTCCCGATGAGCGAGGACTTATTTATGAGGATATCTCGACATTGTTAGCATTAGCGACCATTTTCGTAGAGATCCATTTTTCGTGTAACTATCTTAGTTCATGTTGAATTTCCGTTGCATATCAGGCGACACTTTGGGACACCAGGAATTATGTCCCAACGGAAATCAAGTATAGTATCGTTAGCTAGGACACCGTCCGTAGGGCTACTGTCATAACGATTCCTACCGTGAGGAATCAGGAGGACCCATCTGAGGGGTCCGCTGCTTAGTTAAACTTGGGCAAGTTTGAACTCTGTTATGAACTATGTGTGTAATTTATTTAAGTGTGTTTTAGTTTGAGACATGGGCTGTAAAATAAATAATTCCAACAGTACGTTTGCAATAAGTATATGATGTAATCTATGTGTGAGGTTGCTATAATGTTTTATTTTCCGCTAAGTTTATTTTATTGTCGTCAAGAAAAAAATTGACTTATCTTTTTATTACAACGTCACCTTATATGAACTTGGGGGTTATTAAGTAACATAAATGTGACACCCTACGGTGGGTGTTACATTAGTTGGTATCAGAGCCCAAGTTTGAGTCTTTCGGGGTTGTGGTTAGGTCTGTCTTGTTTGTGTTGTGTGATTCTCTGTTATTGTTTTCGAAAAGAAAATAATATCATTTGAAAATTTTCTCTCATTATTGTTTTCTGAGAAGAAAACAATATTGTTGAAGATTGACCTTACTTTCTTTGTATTATCCAGTTTGAGTGAAGAAAGTAATGTCTGGACGAGGACGAGGACGTGGACGTGGAAATAATGGCTCAGATATGGAGCTTAATGGGAGCGATAATGGGAATGGTAATGGGAACATGGCTCATCGCTGTAGCAAATGCAGAGAATGGCGGAAGTGGTTGCACAACAAAATCAACGGGCTAATGAAAATGTGCACAGTTTGTCTGAGTTTCGAAGGAATAATCCACCGAAATTTCGTGGAGAGTTTGATCCGGAGAAAGCTGAACTTTGGATCCAAGAACTTGAAAAGATATTTGATGGTATGGGTTGTGCTGATGAACGGAAGCTTACGCTGGCAACGTTTATGCTGGTAGGAGATGGTGAACGTTGGTGGACAGGAGCTAGAAGACTGTTGGAAGCCGAAGGAAGGATGGTGACATGGCAAGTTTTTAAGCAAAAGTTTCTGGAGAAATATTTTCCAGCAAGTGTGAGGCATATGAAGGAAACGGAATTTCTGAGCTTACGACAAGGATTGATGTCCGTAAGTGAGTATGCGGCAAAATTTGAAAGTCTGTCTCGGTTTTGAGATATTTGCGATGAATCCAGATGAGGTGGAAATGCAGGAAATTTGAAGAAGGATTAAAGCTGGATATTAAGAGAGCTGTATCGATGTTGGAGATTAATCAATTTCCAACTTTGATTGAAAAATGTCGTAAAATTGAAGAGATTGATCATCAACGAGCGGCAAGAAATAAGAATTTTGGACCTGCAAGGTTCCAAAAAGGAAAGAGTACTCAAGCAAGTCGCTCTCAGCAAAAGCCATATATGAAACCTGCAGGAAGTCAGACTAAGAAGCAATTTGTGGGTGGAAGTTCTAGCGGCAATAAGGCAAGTCAAGCTGGGACTCCTATTCGATGTTTCAAATGTGGGAAGGACCATCTCACGAAAGATTGTCAACATAAGGAGGTTGTTTGTTTTAAGTGTGGACAGCATGGACATTTCTCTAAAGACTGTGATCAGATAAGGAAGGAATCCTCTGTGGGAAATGTTCGTACTGCAAGGCCACAGCAGGTGGTCGTGTCTATACAATGAGCGGAGAAGTAGCTGCTAAATCGAGGACTTGATAATGGAAGAGGGTACTATTGGAGGTAATCCTTTAACCATACTCTATGATTCAGGAGCAACACATTCTTTCATTGCATGTGATTGTGTTGAGCGTTTGGGATTGACCGTGTTCGCATTGCCATATGATCTGAATGTTGCTACTCCTACTGATAAGTCTGTAGTTACATCAACAGTATGCCTGAATTGTCCTGTCTGTGTTAGGAATAGAATCTTTTATGTGGACTTGATCTGTTTGCCTCTTTCCAAGATTAATGTAATCTTGGGAATGGATTGGTTGTCTTCTAACCATATCCTAATTGATTGTTCGAATAAGACATTAGTGTTTCCTGAGGCTAAGGATCCTAGATTCCTAACGGCTACTCAAGTGGAAGCTTGTTTGAAGGAAGGAGATCATGGGTATCTATTGTTATCTTCTTTAGAGGTACAATGTGAAGATGTCTTGAAGGATATTTTTGTGGTCAACGAATTTCCTGAAGTATTTCCTGAAGATATACCTGGACTACCACCAGTAAGGGAAATTGAGTTTGCCATTGATCTTGTACCTGGAGCTGGACCAATATCTATAGCGCCCTATCGGATGTCGCCGGTAGAATTAGCCGAACTGAAGAAACAGCTGGAGGATTTATTAGAGAAACAATTTGTGAGACCTAGTGTGTCACCATGGGGAGCTCCAGTGCTGTTGGTCAAGAAGAAGGATGGAACTTCACGTCTATGTGTAGACTATCGGCAATTAAACAAAATCACGATTAAGAATAAATATCCACTACCAAGGATAGATGATCTGATGGATCAATTGCGAGGAGCCGCAATATTTTCCAAGATTGATCTACGTTTTGGGTAACACCAAATACGTGTGAAAGTGGAGGATATTCCCAAAACAGCTTTTCGAACTCGTTATGGGCATTATGAATATTTAGTGATGCCGTTTGGTATGACAAATGCACCAGCCATATTCATGGACTTCATGAACAGAATTTTTCGTTCATACTTGAATAAGTTTGTTGTTGTCTTTATAGATGACATTTTAATTTATTCTCGAAGTCAGGAGGAACATGCTGAACATCTCAGGGTGGTTCTCCAGATTCTAAAGGAGAATAAGATGTATGCCAAGTTGTCCAAATGTGAATTTTGGTTGAATGAAGTTCAATTTTTGGGACACGTGATATCGGAGAAAGGAATTGAAGTTGATGCTTCAAAGGTGAAGACAGTTTTGGAATGGGAAAGACCAAAGACTGTAACAGAAATCCGTAGTTTTGTCGGATTAGCTGGTTATTATAGACATTTCATTTAGGGGTTTTCAAAGATTGTAGGACCTCTTACCCAACTTACACGAAAGAATCAACCGTTCGTGTGGACTGATGCATGCGAAGAAAGTTTTGAAGAATTGAAAACACGATTGACTACTTCACCAGTGTTGATTTTACCTGATCCAAATGAACCTTTCGAGGTATATTGTGATGCTTCATACCAAGGATTGGGTGGTGTACTTATGCAAAACCGTAATGTGGTGGCTTATGCTTCAAGGCAGTTGAAAAATCATGAGAAGAATTATCCGACTCATGATTTGGAGTTAGCACCTGTGGTGTTTGCGTTGAAAGTATGGAGACATTTTCTTTATGGAGCTACGTTCACTGCTTTTAGTGATCATAAAAGCTTGAAGTACTTGTTTGACCAAAAAGAGTTGAACATGAGACAGAGGCATTGGTTAGAGTTTCTGAAAGATTATGATTTTCAATTGCAGTATCATCCCTAAAGGCGAATGTCGTAGCGGATGCGTTGAGTAGAAAAATACTTAGTGCTTCTGTTATGATGATCAAAGAAAAGGAGTTGATAGAAGAATTTCGGGATATGCGATTATCTGTAAAATTGACGCCGGGCAAGATGTGTTTAAATATGATCACCATTTCAAATGATTTGATGGATAGAATCCGTGAAGGACAAAACAGTGACCAATATTTGCAAGAAGCAAAAGAAGCAAAGAGTCAAGGGGCAGTGTTGGATTTTAGCGAAGGTGTTAATGGAATTTTGAAGTTTCAAGGAAGAGTTTGTGTGCCAAATGATCCAAATCTTAAAAGATTGATTTTGGAGGAAGCTCACAGGAGTAAACTGAGTATGCATCCAGGAGCCACAAAGATGTATCAAGATTTAAAACAATTATATTGGTGGCAAGGAATGAAGAAAGATGTTGCAGAGTATGTATCATCCTGTTTAATCTGTCAGAAAGCTAAGGTGGAACATCAAAGACCTTCGGGAATGTTGCAACCTTTGCCTATTCCCGAATGGAAATGGGATGACATAGCAATAGATTTTGTGATGGGACTACCAAAGACTCGGAAGGGTCATGATGCCATTTGGATAATTGTTGATCGGCTTACTAAGTCAGTTCACTTTTTGCCGATTAATATTAAATACTCAATGGAAAAGTTGGCTCAGGTGTACATCAGTGAAATTGTTAGACTTCATGGTGTACCATCCAGTATCATTTCGGATCGAGATCCAAGGTTTACATCGAGATTTTGGGATAGTTTTCAAGAAGCGATGGGAACAAAGCTACGTCTAAGTTCTGCTTACCATCCACAAACTGATGGTCAGTCAGAAAGGACGATTCAATCGTTAGAAGACTTGTTGAGAGCTTGTGTACTGGAACAAACTGGAGGCTGGGATGAATTCTTACCATTGATAGAATTCACATACAATAACAGTTTCCATTCAAGTATAGGGATGGCACCCTATGAGGCATTATATGGAAGACGATGTAGAACACCGTTATGTTGGTATCAAGACGGTGAAAGTGCTATATTAGGACCGAGAGATTGTTCAACGCACAACCGAGAAAGTTAAGATGATTCAAGATAAAATGAGAATGAGTCAAACTCGGCAAAAAAGAGTTATCTTTGATAAAAGGAGAAAATTTCTCGAGTTTGAAGAAGGTGACCACGTATTTTTGCGAGTGACGCCTATGACGGTGTTGGACGAGTGCTTAAGTCCAAGAAGCTCACTCCAAAGTTTATCGGACCATATCAGATTTTACGTCGGGTAGGTCCGGTGGCATATCAGATTGCATTACCATATTTTCTGTCAAACCTTCACAATGTATTTCAATTATCACAACTACGGAAATATATTTCTGATCCTACTCATGTTATCAAGCCAGACACAGTACAGCTGAAGGAAAATTTAACTTATGACACTGTTCCAGTAAAGATTGAGGATCGAAAGACAAAGCAACTTCGAGGTAAGGAAATTTCATTGGTTAAAATTATTTGGGATGATGTAAGCGGGGAAGCTACATGGGAACTAGAAGAAAAGATAAAAGAACAGTATCCCTTTTTATTTTAAGGATGTGAAGTCAAGTTCGTCAAGTTTCGAGGACGAAACTTTTGTAGAGGGGGAGAATTGTAACACCCTAAACTTTCTATGTATTAAATAAGTAATTTTGACAAGCTTAATGTAATTCTACTTTTTAGTGATTTCTCGTAATCTTTGTAAAATTATTTTGAATATTCCGTCTGCATATTTGGTCATTTTGAGTGATTTGTTCCGTGTCAGGAAAATAATAATTTTCGGACCGAAAAAATTTACGTAAATTAATTTTTATTGCTTAATCTTAATTAACTTACGTAATCTGATTTGATATTTGTGAATTTTCTAATTTTTGTGATTTTATGTGTGATTTTGATTTTTTTTACTATTTGTGGGCCCCGCGAGGTGTTTGTGGGCCCAGTGTGGCCACATTAGGCCCGTGGGGTCTCAAGAAAATAAAAATTTTTCTACGCATAGAAAAATTTGTACTTGTTTAGACGGAGATAGGGATCTTACTAAACCTCGAATCCGAAAATAGTTTTAGAAAATTTCCTTTACAAGATATTTTTTTATTGTATTTATTTATCATGACGGTAAAAATACAAGAAAATGTATGTTTTGGGTTACAAAGTGAATCAAAATAATATTCTATATTATTAAGTTAATATTGGTGGATTGGATATCCACCATTAATTTAATTACCATTGGAAATTTAATCTTGATTTAATCAACTATGGTGGAGATTTGATCTTAAAAGTAAATAGGATCAATTATAACCGTCATGGATGGAAATTAAATCAAGGGTAGAGATTTAATCTTATAAAGGACTATGACCATTATCAACCCTTGGATGTAAAATAAATCAATGGTGGAGATGGATCATTAATGACCATTGGATTTGGATTTAAATCAATGGTGGAGAATTGGTCATCAAAAATTTCTACAACCATTTTGGACCCTTGGATGTAAAGTTTGAAGATGCAATCTTGACCTTTCATTTGGAGACACATCTAATGGCTAGGATTTAAAGAAGAAAAGATCCAATGGCTTAGATTTTGTCTTCTAAAAATCAAAATCTACTTAAATCCTAACCATTGAATGAATCAATGGTTAGAATGCTTCATATAATTGATAGAAAAGATGACAAATTGCATGAATCATGCAAGGAGGGCGGTTTTTGAAGAGCAAGGAGAATGGGAGACAAAGCTAACATAGCCTTTTTTAGGCCAAAGAAAAAGGAGAAGACAAGTTACTATTGATCAATTAATGTGCATGCTTTTCAAAACTCCATTTTGGCATTTCTCTCCATGAAGTCCACGGTCATGCATAGTTAGGATGCCAAATTATTTCATTTACACACTTCACATTCTTCATTTCTTCATTTTCTCTAAGTTCCAAAAACCAACCGAAGAGAAAAACTCTATTTCCTCTCCTTAGTGAAGCATTCGGCCAAGCACTCCTCTTCACACTCCATCACTCTTTAATTTCATACAACCTAGTTTCTTAAATCATCACCTTGTTCTAAACAACTTTCTAGTTGAGAATTTTCTCAAATTCTTACATCTTGAAGGACTTTTTCTAAGATCAAGTTTTACAAATCTTGTTGGTGAAGAGTAAGAAAACTTCTTTTATTCTTTTCTTTTTCATGTTCTAAACCATGTTTGATCCATGGTTCCTCTTAATCAAGTTCAATATACTAATTTTCTTGTATTTGTTCTATGTTCAAGAGACTTTTGTTGGAGGAGATCTTGTTCTAAATTCAAAGCAAGGAGCTTTTGGAGTTCTTCAAGAGGTAAGAGGAGATTTATCTCACCAATCAAGCATGGTGGTGAGAGATGGTTATATTTGATGGATGATGAATCCATGTGAGGATTCATATCCATGGTCATGTAATAAATTATTTGTGTTATGTGTTTTTAATTATTTTGTTTATGCTTGATATGCTTTGCATGAATTAATTGTGTATGCATGCTTAGTATGATTTTTACTTGTTTATATGGTATGCTTATAATATGCATGATGATATATGTTAAATATATTATGATGGAATGTATGTTGGAAACAAGAAATTATGGCTTCAAAGGTCATAGGAAGCTCACGGTTTTGGCTCTCAAAAACTAAAGTTTCTATTGAAAATTTTCAAGAACAATGAATTTGATTTTTTTTAGTCCTTAGACTTAAGAAAATTTCAGCCAAGACACCAACCAACTTGGTGTTTACAAAATTAGATTTTCAAGAAGGATGAAATTGAATGATTTTAGAAAAAAAATAATAATAAAAAGGGTTATTATTCCAAACAATGATGCTCACGGTTTTTAGTATGGAGTTTTAGTAAAATAATTTGTGTATAAAACAAGATTTGAACTTAGATGTTTCAAAGAAAAATATTTGATGGTTCCAAAGACCATTTATAAGGTTTTGATAAACTTAGAAAAAAATGTTTTGATGTTATAAAATATAAGAATTTCCATAGAAGGATTTTAAAAGGGAAATTCAAGTGTTATCAATTGGTTGAGAAAGGATTTTTAGTAAAATAAAGAAAAAAAAATTTAAAAGTGGTGAACATCAAATTATTTTAAGAGAATAAATTTTTAGAAGTGATTTAGAAAACGTTTGTAACTTAAATTTATTTAAGGATAATTTAATTTTTAAGCTTTGGAAAATGATATGATATTTTAAGTTAAAAATAGTAATTAAATTAACAAGATGAGATTTTACAAGATCAAATTAGTAAAATGAAATTTTTAGTAATTATATTACGGAAAAGGAATATTTAAAAAAATATAGGAATGAAATGAGGTGAGAGATTATATTATATTAAGAAAAGCCCAAAATAATATTTCAAAGTTAAGTAATATTTTTACGAAGTGTAGAAACGGTGAAAATTGATTTATGTAGCTCAAAAACGTAATTTTTAAATTACACGATTAAAAAAAAATGTTAAAATATTTCTACGTAATTTTTAAAGCATTTAATCATTTTACACGATCGAAATGTTGTAGAAAAATCGCTATGCGATTTAAAAATGAAAGAATATTTTTACGTATTTTAGAATACAGTAAAAAAAAATTTGTTATGCAATTTTTAAACGTAATAGAAATGTTACAAATCATTGTTTACGTAATAAAATATTACATGACCGTAAAAATGTGACAAAAATATTTTGCGAATGATAAAAATATAATAATATAATGTTGCTGTTAATTATACAGTAAACTTTACAGTTAAAAATCAGTATGTGAATATTGTACAAGAAACTGAGCAATTTGCCTATAATTGGCATAAATCCATTTTACGAACGTAAAATAGTATTTGAACTTTGTATGAGAAATTATGTGATTTACCTTTGGTTGGTAATTGGTGCATTACACATGCATTGAAAATGGTCCGATGGACTGGATATGGCTAATTGCCTAGGAGAAACATACACCTCTTGAGTGGGTGCGATACGCGTAGTGTAAGTCACTTATGGACCTTGGGGGCATCGGGGTGCGGGTTGCTCACAATGGGCAGTTGGTAGCTCTTATGTACCGTGGGTTAGACCGATGCAACACACCGGTGATCTGGACCGAGACACTATTCTTAATCAAGATCTGGCAAAGACTGTTGTGTATGTGCTAGATGTGCAAGATATAATTATAAGCACTTGGTCTGAAGCACGAAATACCAGCAGCTCTTTTCGATCAATTTCTCCGACTTGTGTATTAGCTCCATGGAGTAGGGCATTGAGTCTATGTACGCATGCATGAAACTGAGCATCTATATTTATATGATGGTGTTGTTGTAATTGTTGTATAATTTAAACAGTGATAGTGGCACAATGGTAATTATTATTTTGCACTATGATGATGGTATAATTGTGATCATGATATGATATTTTGCATGATGTGTTGTTTGTATTATCTCTGTACTATCATGCTTGTATTGGCGTAGATAATCTCACCTCTTTGTATGTATATCTCAGTATATTGTATTGATAATTGGGTGAAGACGTTGAGAAAGAAACGGTACAAGAAGCGAGAAGAAGAATTACTTCTCACGACCGGGAACGCCGACTCGACAAGATGACAACAAGAGCCGCTTTCTTCGGATATGTACGTCTACAATTTCACGGAGGAGCCGAAGAATGGAGGACAAGTCCCGATGAGCGAGGACTTATTTATGAGGGATATCCGATCCGTTAGCATTAGCGGTGTTTCGTAGAGATCCATTTTTCGTGTAACTATCTTAGTTCATGTTGAATTTCCGTTGCATATCGGCGACACCGGGACACCAGAATTATGTCCCAACGGAAATCGGTATAGTATCGTCACCGGACACCGTCCGTAGGGCTACTGTCATAACGGATTCCTACCGCCGAGGAATCCGAGGAGGACCCATCCGAGGGGTCCGCTGCTTAGTTAAACTTGGGCAAGTTTGAACTCATTATGAACTATGTGTGTAATTTATTTAAGTGTGTTTTAGTTTGAGACATGGGCTGTAAAATAAATAATTCCAACAGTACGTTTGCAATAAGTATATGATGTAATCTATGTGTGAGGTTGCTATAATGTTTTATTTTTCGCTAAGTTTATTTTATGGTCGTCAAAAAAAAAATTGACTTATCTTTTTATTACAACGTCACCTTATATGAACTTGGGGGTTATTAAGTAACATAAATGTGACACCCTACGATGGGTGTTACATGCCATGATCTATATAAGGTTAGATATTGCTTAAGCAGTTGGTATGGTCAGTCGATTTATGGCAGATCTTGGTAAAGAGCATTGGGATGCTGTTAAGAGGATCCTAAAATACATTAAAGGGACCTCAAATGCTACATTATGTTTTGGGGGATCATAATTTACTATTAGAGGATATGTTGATTCAGATTATACAAGTGATTTTTATAAAAGAAAGTCTATTATAGACTATGTGTTACCACTTGCAAGAGGAGCAGTGAACTGGTTATCCATATTACATACTGTTGTAGCTCTATCCACTATAGAAGCTGAATACATGGTTGCTACCCAAGCATGCAAGGAAGCAATTTGGATTCAAAGGTTAATGGAAGAACTCAAGCACAAACAACAAAAGATTATTATGCATTGTGATAGTCAGAGTACTTTGCACAATGCAAAGAACCCAGCCTTTCATTCAAGGACAAAGCATATAAGAGTTCAATATCACTTTGATTAAGAAATAATAGAAGAAGGAAATGTAGACATGCAAAAGATTCACACCAAAGAGAACCTAGCAGATGTTATGACAAAGCCAATAAGCTTTGACAAGTTTAAATAGTGTGGATCCTCCTATGACTTATCAAAAATACAAGCAGCATGTAATTAACAAGATGAGAAATATTTCAAAAGCTCACCAAAAGTGAATTTAAGTGGAAGATTGTAAAAAAATAATAAAGCCACTTTTGGCTTGTATTAGAAGTCAACATGGAGATGAGAAAATTACTTTCATCCTTTCTTGATACATAGTAAGCTATGGTGAGGAGGAATTTAATTTCCTCCTCTACTTTATGAATGGTAGAAGGAGGATGTTCACCCCTATAAACTGATAAGGCATTGTAATAATGTGTGTGCATTTGGAGAGGAAAAATATTTAGTTTCTTTTGAGAGTTTCTTCTATTTCATTTAGAGAGATGTGTATTCTCCTATCTCAAGAGAGAGTGTCATTGCTCTCTCCTTGTGCTAAGAGAGAAATTGTAATATTTTTCTTATAAAAAAATTCATATTATTGTCAAATATTGTGTATCAGTTTCTATTTTCTTAACTCTATTTTTGTTGTGTGACATTGTTTCTATATCTCTAGTACCTAACACATCCTATATCAAATTCTATGGGTGGCTCAAATGATAAACACGTTTGAATTCAACAATTAAGGGATTTCTATAATATCAAGGTTCCACCCAATAAAAAAACACTTATGAGGAGGTGCAACCTCAATACCCCTAAATGAGGATTAGTCTCGCACTCAGTAAATGAGAAAACATCCAAAAAAAATCATATCCTTTTATATATTGGAGTGTTGATGTAGTCAATACTATTGCACAAGATTTTTTACATTTTCAAATTCAAATTCAATTTATTTAGTTTATTTACTTGTAGATTTAACAATCTGTTTTGCAGATTTATTTTTCATTCTTCGATTGTATATATATTTTCATAACTAGATGTAACGTGTTGTAATTAAATGAAAAATATTCTTCTTCTTCTCTATTCTTTTTATGGTATCAGAAGTCTTCTTGCCTAACTAGCACCTTCGATCCTCACCAATGGCCTCTGAAATTCTGATGCTACCGCTCAGCCCACCTCTCAACCTACCTGTCCACCTGCTACTCCCATTCTTGACCCTAAGGATCTCGTTCACTTCAATAGTATTCAACTTCCTATCAAACTTACTGGCAAAAATTATCCTACTTAGTACAAACAAATTAATTATCTTCTTGTTGTTTATGATCTTATTGGCTACATCACCAGAGGCACTCCTTGTCCTCCCTCTTGCCACCATTGTCAATGGTGGGGCAACCACCCCTAATCTTGCACACTCTTATAGGGTGTGTCAAGATCAGCTTTTGTACCTTGCAATTATTGGTTCTTGTGAAGCTGAAGCATGTACTATCATGTCCTTTGCTGACACTTCTGTCGAAGCATGGATCAAGCTTCGGTGTGCCTATGCCAGTCACTCCTGCTCACGCATCATGTCTCTTAAAGAATGTCTAAGCTCTATCACCAAAGGCCCATCCTCTGTCACTGACTATCTTCATTCCATTCAGAGAATTGCAAATGAGTTGGATCTGATTGGTCATCCCCTTGATGACCTTGATCTCGTTATCCATGCCCTCAATGGCCTAGGTCCTTTGTCTCATGAGTTCTCTATCTCCATGAGAACACATGACACTTCGATCATGTTTGAAGAGCTCTTTGATAAACTGGTTGATTTAGTGCTCTTTCTCCAATGTGAAGAACACATCAATGCCACTATGCCTATTACTGCCAACTATGCTCGTCGCCAAGGTAATCCTAATAGCCGACGAAAGTTAATTCTCGGGCCTCCTCCTTCTTCTCAACCTCAAGGTTCAAAGAATAATGGTTTTGTTGTGTGCCAATTTTGTAAAAAGGCAGGTCATATTGCTGATGCTTATTACAAAATTGTTGGGTATCCTTCAAAACTCACTTTGCCTGCTACCAACATGATCATCAAGGCCACCAACTCTGCTCCAACATGGCTCTTGGATTCTAGAGCCTCCCATCACATCACCAATTATCTTAGTATTTTGTCTATCAAAGGGGATTATACTGGGTCCAATCAACTCATGGTAGCTAATGGTAAAGGCCTTCCTATTACACATTTGGGTTCCACTACCATTCCCACATCCTCTCACCCTCTTCAAGTTTCTAATATTTTATGTGTTCCTTCTGTTACTCAAAACTTGCTTTTTGTCTCTTAATTATGTCAAACTAATGATGTCTCCATTGAATTTTTTCCATGGCATTTTGAGGTGAAGCTAGCATTGGCTGAAACTGCTGTGCAGTCTGAATGAAGATAATGTGTACAAGCTCTAAACCAAACAACCACTACCTCAAACAGTGTATGCCCAGTCTCCACCATCAGTTCATCTTTGGCATAATCGTCTTGGTCACCCTACTCATCGCACTCTTAATCACATCCTCAAGTCATGTCAATTGTCACTCTCTCCTTCAATAAATAAATGTTATGATTGTCTTTCCAATAAGAGCCACAAGTTACCTTTCTCTAAGTTTAGCTTGACTACTAGCTCATCCTCTTGACATTATGTACTCCAATGTTTGGGGCCGTGCTCCGTCATCATTAATTGATGGTTTTTGTTATTATGTCATTTTATTGATCATTTTTATAACTTTAGCTTGAACATCATTTTGGGTTCTTATTTAATGTTTTCAAATCCAATTTTACAAAATGGACCGTATTTACAATATTTTAAAGAATATTTAGTATGATTTATTACCAAAAGTAATTTTATTCAAATTTTATCCAAATAAAATTACTCACATAAAAGTTACTTCAAAAATAATATTTTTTTAAAAAACACAAACACTTCCTATTTGCGAGTCTATAGCTCGGGTTTGTACCGAAAAAGATCAAAGGTACTTGTGGGACCCACCAAGTGAGATCCACCCTTCCTATTTGCAGAGAAACTCATAGGTGCTCCTCGAGGTAGAAATTTCTTTTACTCTATTCCATTAAATGTGTATCACCTCAGCAATAACCATGGTTTTAAATTGCGGTTGCGGTCACGGTTGCTGCAATTGTGGGCTTGCGGTTGCTGCGATGCAGATTGCGGTCGTTGCAGCGAGAATTTTTTTTAAACTTGCACAAAATGTAAAAAAAAAAATCTATAATTATTATAACTCTTCATATATCTTTATTTATAATGTTTTATAGGTTTTTACACATTTGATAAGATTTTGTACCATCTTAAAGAATAACTAAATTGAATTCATAACTAAAATAACATAATTATTGTTATAATAATTATTAATAGGCCTTTAAAGTTTTATTTGGGCATATATAAGTATAAGAGAAAAGAAACTAAATAATATATAAACTTAAATAAGTTTCAAATAAATTTCACGAAAATGTAATATTTTTTACACTTGATAAAAAGAATCTAACTCACTTAGAAGAATACAACTAACTACAACTTTAATCACGTCATCAATTATGCAAGAAACAATGTCACTATTAAAATGTATGATTTCACTGCAAAAGAAAGCATGATATAAACTCATAATTAATATTTTAAATATTTAGGAGTATCATAAAAATTCTTTTTACTAGAAATTCACAAATAATAAACAAAATCTCATAATTTTCTCACAATTTTTTTTTTTCAATTTCCCTTTTCTCCATTTTTTTCTACTCTTTTTCTCAAAAAAATTTCTCCAATTTTCCCTATCGCCCCCCCCCAAAATCCCTCTCAAACCCAAGCCCAAGCCCATCCCCTCCCGTGTAGCCCCCAAAATTTCCCCCCCCCCCATTTCCCAAATCCTCCCTTCCTTTCTCTCTCATCTCTCCTTCTCCATCCCTTTGTTTCTCCATCTCTATCTCCATTTCACAATGGCCGCAACCCATCTCTACCACGCGCGCCCCCACCCATGACTGCAACCCATCTCTTCCACACACGCCCCCACCCCTTCTTCCTCTCTGCTTCCCCTTCCTCTTTGATTCGCACACGGAATCACACCGTTACAGAGAGCCGGAGACCGTGGCGGCGTCGCCCACCTCCCCCTCTCAGCCTAATCGCGCATGGCCACACCGACCAAGCTTGAATAATGAAACGTAAGTCTATGACTGAGATATGATCTAACGGCTTTGCCTTTGTCTGTGACTTTGTGTGATACTGAGATCATCTCTGACATCTTTTTTTTGAAAGAAAAAACGGAACGGAGTACTGATGTAGTCGTTGCGGCTGCAATACCGTTACGTTGCGGTCGCAACATCATTACATTGCAATCAATTTACGTGATTTTGGTTTATAACGCAATTGCGGCTTGATGTGCTGCAACCACAATATTGCGGCCGCATCAGGTGATGCAGATCACAATTTAGAACCTTGACAATAACATTAAAAAATTAGATAAAGTGGGAGATATTGATGATCCACATAGCTAAGGTGGTAGATATTCAATGATATAAAGTAAGAGATTTCTCTTACTCTATAAACACAAGGATTTTTCCTATTTGTGTCAGGTACAAATCCAAGCTAAAGAGCTCTTTATTCATTCAATATTTTTTTAGGTAAAAACTGCACATACGCATAGAGAGAGAGAGAGACAGAGAGGTTACCTGGCTGGATGAGCAGCCCCACTGTGCTGCTTTTGAAAATATCATCAAATTATTAGCAGACATGTTGGGTAATCCAAGTGAATCCAGAGAAAACCGTCGCAAAGATAAGCATGCAACATAAAATCCTTCCGGGCAAATGCTAATGATATTTGGTAAACCTCTGAGACAGAGTTCAGTCAGAACAGGAAGCTGAATTTGGTTCTGGTTTTTGTTTATATTGGAAGAATGCTCTTCGTGATGACTTTCACCAAATATATACTTTATCTGGGGAGTTTCACATATTACCATATTTTTCAGTTCCACTAGACCTTGAGCATAAGAGACTGGGAATATATACTCCAATAAATCACATTTTTCAACCCTGAGAACTTCCAACTTGGGGAACAATACATAGCATTTTCCTTCATGATCCTCCTTAACCATTTCCTCCCTGTTTTTTTCTTGAACTGCCTCTTCAGTTACTATGAATTTCAATCCATGACATTCTTCTATTGTCAAATATTGCAACGATGTCAAAGATTTAGCAGTGGTTGGGGTGAACAATGATCTCAACATCGAACAAGATGCTAATTTCAGCTGTTTAAGATTATGCAAATTGAATGGCCCTGAAACACAAAGCAAAGAGATGCAATATGGAGTTTATGCATTCTAATGGCGGTATAAATGCAAAAGCTATTACAAAATGCTAAGTTGAAATTCATTTTAAATATAACAATGTGAAAAGTGGCACATGTGCTGTGTGTACTGTGAGATCAGTGTAGTTCACTCTTAAGTCTTAAAAGTTTGACCCCACTTATATTGAAAATGATTTGGACTTTTAATCATATTATATTGCCATGTTCAGAGAAACTTAGTGTAAAATTTAAATCCTTAGTTTAATAAAATATATTTAAGAATTAAACATTTCAGACATAGTAAAAAGTGAAATGATGATTAATAGAACAGAATATGTAGCATCTTGTAAAAAAAACTCGAGACAAATTAGCATCATTAAGGGTTTAGGGACCAAGGCATTAATATTTAATACTTCAGGCAAAATACTCAGATTAAGATAGTAATTTGGCCTATGAACCATTAGGCTTGGCACTAGTTAGGTTGGCATGTGTATATGACTCAAATTTAGTACTCCAGTACTTTTGTTACGCAACAACCTTGAGATCCCAAGTTTCTACCAATATTTAGCATTTAAGTATTAAATAGACAAGATTGAAGGTGCAGGGAAGTTAGTTTTTAAATAAATAAAACCTTGAAGAAAAATGGTTTAGAAATGCACATGCATTTTATCATCTATGGATTGACACTATGCTTTATCCTATACCTTTTTCTAACACTATCCAACCATCATAATAACTTTATCTTGGAAAACACAAATAATAAAAGTAAAACGATCTAGGCGTATATGAATTGTAAAGTGTACCGGTGTTTTTGTGGGCATGAGTCAAGTCCTCAAGAGGAGCAGAAATCATAGTGATCTCCACTTCATTAGGTTCCTCACAATGATTCAAACGATTCTGTTGTTCTTCATCCTCAATTATTTGCTCTAACTGATCACAATATTTTATGTCCAGCACCTCCAAATGAGGTAGGCTTCCAGCAATACAAGCTGAGAAGATAGATTTTAATTTTCTGCACCCATGGACACATAGTTCTACAAGACTTGGAAGACTCAAAGCTTGTAAAGGACCCCTAAATATATATCTCAGCTCAGGTAGGTTCTCCAAAGACAGCTGATTTAAACATGATGCCAATGGATCTAGCACTCCATTGATGGGAAGTCCTGTCAGCTGAAAAATGCCTTCTATTTTACAGTACCCAACCACAAGCTTTTCTACATTTTGCAGAGTTAGTAAAGGTGAAACTCCATTAACTACTTGGCTGCTATGTATAACAAGCCGCATCAACTCCTGCAAAAGCGTGCATAATAAACTTGCTTCAGATCTATGATGGAAGGAAATGCAAGTTGAATTTCTAAGATTCATACGTCTGTTAACACAAATTAAAAACATTAACCTTAAACATTAAGACAAGATTTGTCCATAATTTGTCATATTTTTGTTTTCTTTTCTTTTTTTGTTTGAAAAGGCAGTTAAAACTCTTATTTTGAGAATACCAGCAAGACTAAAGATTTATTGCCTTTTCCTTCAAAGTTAGTTGGATACACCTGACTGAACAGTACTAGAATTAAAACATTATTTTGGTTTTAATAAATCTAAATGATAGCTTCCTTTTCCATATTTTCTTTCATGCTAGGTAAATAACATCTTCCATGTTAAAAAAATATGATTTTATAGTTCCCAAGAGGACACCACAATAGTTGAGCACTGGGTACTTCATCTTGGAGGTTCGAAGCTCAAATCACATTGGGACCGGGTGGGTGGGATTTATGGGGAGATAGGCCACCACCCTGTTGTATAGCCTCCAATTGACCAAACTGATGATTTTTACAGTTTTAACACTAACTATTCATTTGTGTCAAGAACCAAATCGTCTCAAGAGTTTAAACTTTTATGTATAGGCAGAAGAGTGATGTATCTCCAACACACACCCTCATGCAAAAGTCCCTTGGACATGAAACATGAACAAAGCAAAAGCTCACCATGGCTTATGCTAAAATTTAATTTAAATTATGAAAAGTGAAGGCAAAAGGATCAAAATCGTAATCACTTGGCTATAGAGGCTATGATCTCATGTCAACAGCAAATTATCTCAAGGGCTTTCTGCTTGTCATGAACCAACTTTACAAAACCTTAAGTTTTTAGATGAAGACATTTAAATAACTTTATTATATCTCTAACATGTTCCCACACACAAGAACCCTTTGGGCTTAAAGCATGGACAATGCACAGACCCATCTTTATCGTATGATGAAATTTAACTTTTATTTAAAAAAATGGAGGCGACAAAAGTTGAACTCTAAACCACTTGCCCATAGAAGTCCAATACCTTGTCACAAACCAACTCTCTCAAAAACTTAAACTTTTAGGTGAAGGCAAATGAAATGACTTTATTAGATCTCTAATACTGTTTTTACATTTCAAGTATTCTAGCTACTTGTGGCTGAAGTGTTTTCATTTTTTTTTTCATGATGGTCACAAAAATCATTGATTAGTTGTGATGCAAGACAAATGGGGACAAATTATAATTATATTTTGGGTTTTTATAATATTTTGATTTTTATATGAACTATTTTTAGGAATTTTATTTACTTATTTCTGGTAATTATGGTTAAATTAAAGTCCGAGTAGGATAATGTAAGAGTCAGGAATCATCAATTTATATTATTATATTTGATCTTATGTTTTTCTATTGGTGGCAGCCAATGGTAAAATTGTTTAATATATATTGCATAATTTTTCATAAAGCAAGGAAAAAAGGTATGGAGAAAATAACCCAACTTTCTAACTGCCTATAAGGTTTGAGAATTTCTCATGACTCATTTAAATTGATATGCTAATTGAGAAATTTATCTATTATAGTTGTGGTTCTGTATTTACCATCTAGTTTTTGTTTGTACTGTCTCCACAATATGCATTCCCCCCCCCCCCCTAAATGCATGTAAATACAAATTAATAATGTAATATACCCTGCCAAGGACAGAGAGAGAAGACACTTCACGTTAAACTGTCATATAGGATTTCTATGAAAGTAATATTAGTTTGATTAGTGTTTGAGGCAAATAAAGTAGAATGGAAAAGCTAAAGCTTTCAGTTTTAAAGCAGATCTATTGAGCAGTAATAAAAAAGAAAAAAAGAACAAAGAATTATTTACCAACCCTTACGTAAGACAATCATGTATATATCAGAAACTATGTATATTAAGAATATATTGCAAGTAGTACCTCTGTATCACCTTCTTGTCTCATCATTAAACCAAAAATGGAATTATTGACAGACATGATGTTTAACTGGGGACATTGCAGCAAATATAAGTTTTGCAAAGACGGCCACATTGGATGATAACTTTCTGGGCAAATGTTAATGATATTTGGCAAGTGCAAGAGCTTGAGTAATTTTAAAACAGGAAGCTCAATGATACATAACCCATTTTGATTCTGACAGGATAATTGATCTTGGTGAAACACGTATTTCAATTCGGGAGCTTTGTCTATTTCCAAACATTCCAATTGTACAAGGCCCTTGGAAAAAGCGACTGGGATTAAGCTTTCCAGTTGTCCACACCATTTGACAATAAGCCGTTTTAATTTTGTGAACACTAAGCTATAACTCTGTTGACCATTGTCATCTAAAACTATCTCTGCCTCCTCATCTGTCATTATATGCTTCAGTCCATCACAATGTCTTATTTTCAGTACTTCCAACTGTCCCAAACTTTGAGCAACAGCAGCTGAGAATAGAGATGTCAACATGGGGCAATTCTCAAATTTTAAGACCTTAAGACTTTGCAGGTTCAGCTTCCCTAAAGATAATATGCTATGTAGTTGACTACATTGTGCAACACGTAGCTCTTCTAATTTCTCAAAAAGGCCAAAAGGAGGTGGACCACAGAACAATGCTTTCAAACGCTTCATCCATGCGATTCTTAGCTTAACCAAATTGGAGAAGATAATCCCAACCTGAAACAATTTGGTAGTGTCAATCAAGCACTCCATTTCTTCAGAACCGTCAAGATGAAGCTCAACCAACTCATTTGTACTTCCTCGTTCTATTTGAACCATGTCAGGGACAATATTTTTACAACCTCTGTTAATTTTTCTAAGAAAAAGAATTTCTGCTCTTTGTACCAGATCCTTGATTGCTGCACTTGAGGTGGAGACATCAAAATGGTTTATAGATAAGAATTTTGATCTAAGATCACCTTTAAATTTATAATCATAACTTCCAATATCTAGACGATACCTTTGCAATCTGTGAGAAGAGCTGTTCTTGTGAAAGAATTTGGCCAGATTTTGATCATTTAATACCCTTTCTGGAAGATCATTTTTCATAAAATACAACTCTTCTAGTTGTGAACATCTTCCCAACACCTCATAAGGATTTCCTCCTACAATGCACAATGATACATCTAGCAACCTCAACTTCCTCAGTTCTGCTGTGTCAATTGGCAATTCATTAATCACACAATTACGAAATTCAAGAGTCTCAAGTCTCTCTAAGTTTCCCAAAAAGAAGACATTGTCCAATCTGCATCCTCTCAGGCACAGAGTTCGAAGATTTGTTAGGCAATGGATTGACTGGGCCAACAATAGACTTGGGGTTCCTTCTAAAAGTCTATGATAATGCAAGGTCAAAACTTTGAGCTCTTTCATCCCCTGGAAAAGTGAATTCGTTACTTGAAAAGAACCTTTGCCATCTTTGTACACATATAGAATCTCAAGATTTGGACAATCCAACTGATCTGAAAATTCATTCATGTTATGACAATACAAGAATCTTATTGTATCTTTTATATTTGTATCCTCTATCAATGCTTTAGTATCCATCTTAGGACCCATAATGACATGAATTTCTTTCTTTGCTATCCACAACGCTACATCACGGACCAAGTCATGCATTATCACAGATGATCTTTCTTCAGCTTGAAGCAACAAACCAGAGTTTATGAGTTTATTAATGGTTGCACCCACTTTGCTCCTTGCCCTCTTCAATGAATTAACTTCCTCAAACAAGCCTAGCCCAAAACCAAATCTGATTAGCATCTCGAGAGGAATTTCTGAATCTTCTGGGAAAAAAGAGCATAACAAGAAAAGTGATCTGGCTTCTTCATTCTTCAAATTATCATAACTTAGTTGTAGACATTTATAAGGATTTTCCAGACCTGGTTCAATATCCAGTTGTCTAGAATCTCTCAATGTTTCCAGTGCTTCCTCCCACTCAACTAGGTTTTTGCCCTTCAAAGTGCTAGCCACAGCTTTGATTGCAACTGGCAGTCCTTTACATTCATTTGTGATTTCTTGTGCCAGACCCTTCAAGGCATCAGATGCATTATCAGTTATACATGCATGCTTTTGGAACAAAGCCCACGCACACGCTTCTTCTTCAGTTATGAGTGATAGGGGAATTATTCTTTGGCAATGCATCATAGTACATACTTGTAGACTTCTTGTAGTCAAGAGAACTTTGCAAGCCATGTGATTTTCACCAAAGGGAATCCCTATGGCTTCAAAATCAAGCATTTGCCAGACATCATCCAGAATTAGAATAATACTTTCTCCACTAGTTAATCTCATACACAAGCGTTTGGCTCTCTCTGAGATATATTCTTCCTTCAATTCGAAACCTAGTGAGCTTGCAATTTTGCCTTGTATTTTTCTAACATCTATGGCACTAGACACAGCAAGAAAGACAACTTTGTCAAAATGCTGCTCTGCCTCTTTACCCACTTCCTTTATCAGGGCTGTTTTTCCAGTACCCCCCATGCCATACACTCCAATCATGCGGACCTCATCATCTTTAAGTGCATTTAGAATTTGATCATAAGTTGCTTTCCTACTTTCAAAGTATATAAAACCTTCAGAGGAATAGTATTTCAGGCCAGGAAGTGTAGCAAGGCGTGAAAATTGTTTAAATTCACTATTTGTATTGAGCTTTCTTATGGTATCCGTCTTCTTTGATGCCTCCTTTCCCAGACGATATCGCAAGATCCAATTGGGGCAGTGCCCAAGAAAACAACTCTTTTTTGTTTCTGCTTTCTCTTCCAGCATCTCCACTTCTGCCAAGAGAATGTTTGCATCATTCAACCACTGCTCAACATCATTGCCAATCTTTTCAGTTTTCTTTTTAGCTTTCTCAGCTTTGTCCAGCACATTTTCTCTTGTTAATATCAACTTCTTTTTTTCTTTTCCAACATCTTCAACAAAACTACTGAAGCAGAAGGAATAACGAACTTGACGTGTTGCTGCATCCACCAAATCCTTCAAAATTGCAGTCACAAGAGATGTACCAAAATCCATTGCCGTTAAAAACAACTTCACCTGAATAGAAGAGATAAATATACTAATTAGAAATCCACAAAAACATCCATTTGATATTCAAATTATGCTATGAATAATGTACAAAGAGGCTACACCGCTACAAAGAGGCAAGGATGTGAATAGTTCCTGACATTGATTCCAATTGACTGCAATTACAAAGTAAATTGCTATAGTTGCCATATACAAATTTTGATATCTCTTGTCCAACTTTGTACATGTCATTCGACGTCAGTTTGCAATTATTTATCAACAAAAAAACATCTGTTAGTAGCAACCACAGGAAGGTGTACAAAAGAGTAAAAGAAGTAGTGCAAATAGCATTAATGCTTAAATCAATCTTGGTTTGCAATTATTTATGTTGTATGTGTTGGAATTTATTATATAGATTTAGATTTAATTGTACATATTTATTCTTTTATTAGGACAAATTTTTTTTTATAATTTAATTTTATTTTAGACAAATAATTAGTGTTATTAGCTTAAATAATGTGTTTCAGCCTGTATAGTTTGAATTAAGTAATAATATTCAAAAATATTATTTCTCTTTCAAGTTAGTATCAGAGTTCCCGGTCTAGGAGCCTCTGTTTTTTTCGTTGCAATTAACCATCACTGTTGGACAAACTAATCTTCATTGTTGGATTTAGAGCCAACCTTCATTGATGGGATTCTAGCGACCTTTATTATTGCCTTTTTGTCATCTTCATCGTCATCAGCTTCATCTTTGTCATCTTCCTTCACGCTCTCAACAACGGGAGTATCATCTTCCTACGGTTGAGGCTTCTTCTTGTGGCTTCTTATGGGTTGTCCAAGCAGCACCACAAACCCAGCTCCAATGAGAAACAGATCCGAGCACCACGAATCCAGATATGCCAACCACTGGGCTGCCACCATTGCCCACCAAATCTGAGTCTCACTGCACAGGCACCCTCACTATTGCAGCAACCACCACCCACCATTACAGCAGATCTACCCAACATGACCATCGCACACAGCGGGCAACCTCAACAGCGTGTGCAGGTGTCTCGCGCGACCTCAATAGAACCTGTCGCGACCAAGCCACAGTGCTGGACCCGCATCGTGCTCTTCTGTCCATGAAGCTAGCACCGTTCACGAACCCATTCTCCTCTATAAGTCGCCAGCCATTGCCAGTAGCCCATTGTTGTGCTCTCCATCACGTCAATGGTCCGTTTGCTCAGTCTCTCAACATATAAAAAAAGAAAAAAAAGTTTGAAATTGAACCATAAGTATGTCAAAAGACTAGACTAGTAAGAATTTTTGTTTTTAATCTTTTAATATTTCTGGTACTGAGAATTTGTGAATTATGAACTTTAGTGCAACTGACTATATGACCTTTTACTCACCATCTATGTTATCTTATCAACCCTCTTCTAGTAAGCGTCTTATAACCATAGTTGATGGCTCTCACACCTCGGTTACAGGTTCTGGTACTATTAAACTCCAACCGTCTCTACACTTGTACAATGTGCTCTATGTTCCAAAACTTTTCTATAATATTATTTCTATTCATAAGCTAACTAAAGACAATACTTGTGTCATAACATTTTTTCATTCTCATTATGTCTTTCAGGATCTTGTCACATAGATGATGATTAGAGCTGCTAAAGAACAGGGAAGGTTGTACTATTTTTTTAATATGCCAACTAATGGTGGACCTGATCAGAAGTTGCTATCTTCCTGTCATCAGTCCAGTTCTGAGTCTCTCTCATCTCAAATTTGACTACAACATAAGCGTATGAGACATCTGCTTTTTTCTTTGCTTAAGTCTATGTTTTCGTCCTTATTTTTAAAAGAATCTATTGAGTCTTTTCATTGTGATGTTTGTGAGTTTACCAAACACTATCGTGTAACTTTTCCACCTATTTCTAATAAGAGTGTTGAGTCTTTTGCACTCATCCACTCTGATGTTTAGGCTCTTGCATCTATTTCTAACACTTCTAGTACTAAATGATTTGTTTCCTTCATTGATGATTGTACTTGAGTAACTTAACTTTTTCTAATAAAAGATAAATCAAATGTGTTTCAGTTGTTTGTTCAGTTTTACCGCATGGTTCAGACCCAATTTGGAAAGTCTATTAAACATTTATGTTCTGATAATAGTAAGGAGTATGTCAACTAAAATTTCTCTTAATTTATTAAAGAGCATGGTATTGTACATGAACTCACATGTGCTGCTACTCCTCAGCAAAATTATGTTGCAGAAAGAAAAAATTGTCATTTGCTTGAAATCACTAGAGCTTTACTATTGCAAATGTCTATTCCTAGTTTATACTGGGGGGAAGCCGTTTTAATTGTTGCATATTTAATTAATCAGTTACTATCTCATATCCTAGGAAATGTAACTCCTGTCTAACTCATGACCTCTCGCTTTCCATCTGTTCCTATTATGCTGATTCTACAGTCTCGTGTATTTGGTTGTGTCGCTTTTGTCCATGTACATCGCCACAATCGCAACAAACTTGATCCCCATGCTATCAAATGTGTTTTTTTAGGTTATGCTTCTAACAAAAAGGGGTACAAATGCTATCACCCATCAAGTCATCATTTTTTTGTCTTTATGGATGTCACTTTTCATGAAAATGATTCATTCTTTACTCGTCCTCAACTTCAGGGGGCTTCAGGGGGAGAACACTCAGGAAGCTGAGGTTGAGTCTTTCTCTCCTAAACCCTTCCTTCCTTTACCATTTGACTCTACACAGGAATTGACATCTTCTTCTGACACCCCATATGAACTAGCTAACATCAAGGTCAAGGCTAGCACACCAAATTGGTGTATCAAAGGAGAGGGAAACCCGAACTAGCCCAACAGCAACTTCAGGCATCCGAACCAATGGTAAGTACTAAAGATACAAGTTTTCCTATCTCTGAACTTCCTATTTTTGAACCTGACCCAAATAATATTATTTTTGAACTTGATAACATGTCTTTGAATAATTGTGAACTTGACCTAGATGACTTACCTATTGCATTGAGGAAAGAGAAAATGTATTGTCTCAATCCTAAGTACCATATTTCTCAATTTGTGTCTTCTAAACTTCTTTCCCTACAGCACTAGAGTTTCATTTCAGCCATAGATTCTATTAAAATCCCAACATCAGTACAAGAAGTATTGAATAATAAGAACTAGATTCAAGCCATGAATTAGGAGATGAGTGCATTGAAAAGGAATGGAACATGGGAGATTGTTGAGAGGCTAGGTGTGAAAAGGTCAGTTGGGTGCAGATGGATATATACTTTGAAATATCGGTCTGATGGTACACTAGACCGGTATAAAGCAAGGTTGGTGGCAAAAGGATATACTCAAACTTATGGAATTGACTATGAGGAGACATTTGCGCCAGTAGCCAAGATGAATACTGTAAGGATCTTACTCTCCCTTATTGCCCACTTTGGGTGAGAATTACACTAGTTTGATGTTAAAAATGCCTTTCTCCATGGAGACTTAGAGGAGGAAGTTTACATGGAAATTCTCCCTAGATATGATTCCACTAATGGAAGGAACAAGGTGTGCAGGTTAAAGAAGGCATCATACGGGTTGAAGCAATCTCCTCGTGCTTGGTTTAGAAGATTTACAAAAACAATGGTCTCTGGGTTATAGACAAAGTCAAGGCGATCATACCCTCTTTTTTAAACATTCACAAGAAGGTAAACTCACAGTTTTACTTGTGTATATTGATAACATCATTATATCAAGTGATGACCTAGTTGAGAAGCAACTCCTAAAGGCGAAATTCGCTGCTGAGTTCGAAATGAAAGATCTTGGAAGACTAAAGTACTTTCTTGGAATTGAAGTTGCCTACTCCAAGTAAAGTATCTTCATTTTTCAAAGGAAATATGTCCTAGATCTTATCAAAGAGACTAGAAAGCTCGGGTGTAAGTCAATTGGTATACCAATTGAGCAGAATCACAAAATGAGAAGTGATGAAGAGAATCACAAGGTAGATAGATCTCAATATCATAGGCTAGTTGAGAAACTGATATACCTGGCACATACCAGACTAGATCTAGTGTATGCAGTCAGTATTGTTAGCTAATTCATGCATGATCCGAGGGAGAGACACATGTAGGCAGTGGATCAAATTTTATAGTATCTTAAAATCATGCTTGGAAGGGACAACTATTTAAAAAAAAAAAGGAAAACCTATCCATGGAAGTGTACACGGATGCTGACTATGCAAGTTCGGTTGTTGACAAGAGATCAACATCAGGTTATTGTATATTTTTGGGTGAAAATCTAATAACATAGAAAAGTAAGAAACAGAATATAGTGGCATAGTCGAGTGCAGAAGCTGAGTTTTGAGCTTGATACAAGGAGTTTGTAAGTTACTATGAATGAAGATCATACTAGATGACCTAAAAATAAAAGTATGATGCACTTATGAAGCTGTTTTGTAATAACAAATCAGCCATTAACATTGCGCATAATTCAGTTTAACATGACAGGACCAAACACATTAAAATAGACTGACATTTTATCAAGGAGAAATTGGATAGTGGGCTTATAGTCACAACATACGTTCTTTCGAGACATCAGTTGACAGATGTATTAACTAATTTCAAGATCTTCCTGACAAATTGAGAATAATAGATATCCATTTACTAACTTGAAGGAGAGTGTTGAGTTTTATTGTACAAATTTAGATTTAATTGTACATATTTTATTCTTTTATTAAAACATATTTATTTCTTATCATTTAACTCTATGTTAAGTAAGTAATTAATGTCATTAACTTATATAATGTATATCAAACTATATAATTTGAATCAAGTAATAATATTCAAAAATATTATTTCTCTTTCAAGTGTATGCATAGACCACTCTTCATAAAGGATAACTTAAGATCATAGAGAAAGATACATATTTTTTTCTTTTTGTAGAACATAGTATTTGTTCCTGCTAAAACATGTAAAGTGCTTTTCAAAAGACAAATAGAAAGGTTTTAAGCAACAAACAAAATAGAAAGGTTTTCAATCAAAATATACTCTATCTAAGAATACGGCAGTGAGAAGTGTACTAATTTGAATAGAAGAACACGTATCTCAAAAGCAAAATGATCCAAAGTACTTTTGGGCAATAGGGATAAAGAACACCACTTTAACATAATAACATAAGTAAAATTGTCATCAATTTATATTATGGATTTCCGAGAAATGTACTGTCTTCTTGACCATGTGATGCAAACAATTAGAGATATAAAACTAATCCTGGACCTCCTTCTAACAGCTTTTGGGAGAGTTGTGGTATCAGAGACAATGAAAGAAAATAATCAAAGAAAGAAGAGAAGCATTGCATGACAAACAAGAAAAAAAAACTGGAAGACTGCGCCATGCACAATACACATGAATTGAAAGAAAAAATTTCAAAGATTTGAGGCACAGTATATACAACTAGGAGCCGTGAATTGAATGAATTTTTTTTAAGATTTCAGTGTACAGTACACAACTTCAAAGGAGCGTCTCACGGATACAGTGCATTACATTTGACGATCCTCATCCAAATTTCAAAGAAAATCAATTAAAAAAATATGGTACTCTTTCTTTTTGCTTTTGAAAATATTTTTATATATTATTGTGATATTTTTTGACATGATATATATTATGCACTCTCAAAGTTGATATTGTTTAGTCAATAAAATAATTTTGGTGTTATTTTGTTCATAAATTGATATATAATATTTTAAAACTATTTATTTTGTTATTTATGCGATTTGATTTTGAGAGTTACTGTTTAAAGTATTGTGATCCTATTTTTGGACACTTTTCATGATTGTAAGCTCGTCTTTACGAGACCAATTATGTTGAGGTGTCATTTTATTGAAATTTTATTAATAATGTTGTATTGGGAATTATGTTGATAATGTGCTTACCTTATCGGTTCGCCTTTATTGATGTAATTTTTTATGATTTGTTAAGTGATACTATTTTGGAAACTTTTCATGATTGTGAGCTCCCCTTCGCGGGACCAATTGTGGTAAAGTGCTATTTTGTTAATAAAATATTATGTTGTGGCTTTGGAGATTATATTGATAATGCGCTTACTCTATCAATTTGTCTTTATTAATATGATTCTTGATGATTTGTTAAAGGCATTAAGGTTTTAACCTTAAAGTTCTCAGTATCCTTTTGGTACTAGCTTTAGGGACATGATTTTGATGTCTGTAGAAGTTTACTCATGTGTTGTAATTCGGGACCCTTAAGCGGGATTGCAATTGCATGGTAAAACTTCATTATGGTTATTTGCTCAAATATTGTACATGTTGATATGCATGACAAAATCTCCCTTTAATATATCGTTCTTTCAGGTTCATCAATGCAAATGAGTGCTATAACAAAATTGAATGAAACTAATTTTGAGGATTGGATGGATTATGTGAAATTGTTCCTTACTATCTCTAATATTGACACTGCTTTCACTGAGGATGAACCTCAGAGACCCACAAATGCGTCTTCCACTGCAGATAAGAAGACGCATGAAAGGTTGGTTTAATCCAATAAAGTTTGTTTGATGACCATGAAATATAGCATAGGAAAGACCATTACAGAGAGCATTCATGAAACAAATAATGCTAAGGATGTTGGTGAGAAATTCAAGAAGTTTGATAAAACTGAAAAGGCTTATTACCTCTCTTTGTTGACAAAGACTACATACGATGGTGTGAGTGGTGTTCATGAACACGTTTTGAAGCTTGTGAACTGGTACAACAAGTTGAGGTCTATGAAAGTGGAGTTGAGAGAGGATTTCTTGATCTGGCAAGTGTTTGAGTCTTTTTCGGCTAGTTTTGATATTCTGAGGACCACTTACAACACTCAAAAGGAGGAGTGGACTGTTGATGAGCTTATATATGTTCTTACTCAAGAGGAGCATACCATAAAGAAGGGCAAGACCCATAGTGTTCAATTTATATCTCACAAGAATGATGACAAGAAGAAGAGATTTGCTAAAGGAAATAACAGTAAGCCTCAGTTTAAGAAAAAGTGGAATGATAAGCATGGATATCTTTCTAAGCCATTTCTTGGTCCTGGTGAATCTTCTGGTGTTAAGCCCATATATCGATTTAATGGAAATTGTAAGTTCTGTGATATATATATATAGGCATAAGCAGTCTGATTGTTTGAAGTTTAAAAGCTGGCTTGAGAAGAAGAAATGCAACCCTTTGGCTCTAGTATGTTTTGAATCAAATCTAGTTAATGTTCCTTCAAATACTTGGTGGTTAGATACTAGTGTAACTATTCATGTTACAAATTCATTGCAGGAATTCAGAAGCAAGAGGAAACCAAGTGAAGGGGAGTTGATGATCACAGTAGGAAATAGAGCTAAAGTCAAAGTAGAACATATAAGAGTGGTTTCATTAAAGTTATGTACTGGACATGATTTAATTTTGAAAGATACTGTTTTATGTGCTTTCTATGAGGAGAAATTTGATTTCAGTTTTTGTTTTGGATGGTTGTGGCTACTCTTTTCATTTTAGTAATGCAAAAATTTCTTTATATTATGATTCTGCTCTTGTTGGTTCTGGATTATTGTCTAATGGTCTATACATGTTGGATGTTGATTCTCTTTTTGTTGATCAACGAGATTCAAATATCAATAATGTTGTTGGGAACAAGCGTGGTAGAGTTGCTAAAAACTCTTCTATGTTGTGACACAAACGTTTGGGACACATCTCTAGGGAGAGAATGAAGAGGTTGATTAAGGAGAATATTCTTCATGATCTAGACTTCTCTGATTTTGATACATGTGTTGATTGTATAAGAGGGAAACTTACAGCCGAAGCCAAGAAGAGTGGGGTTACCAGGAGTGAAGGAATACTACAGTTAATTCATACAAATATTTGTAGGCCCATTACTCCTATTGCTATGGGTGGTTTTAAGTACTTTATCACCTGTATTGATGACTTCTCTAGATACGAGTGGATTGATTTACTGAGTGAGAAATATGATTCTTTAGATGCCTTTAAAGCATTCAAAGCCACTATTGAATTTAAATTTAGTAAGCACATCAAATGTGTGAGGTCTGATAAAGATGGTGAGTATTATGTCAGGTATGATGAAACTAGTATAAATCCTAGACTTTTTACTAGGTTCTTACAAAACTGTGGTATTGAGGTGCAGTACATCATGTCTGGCACTCCGCAACAAAATGGAGTTACAGAATGGTGAAACCGTACTCTTATGGATATGGTGAGATGTATGCTTAGTCATTCTACTCTTTCAGAATTCTTGTAGGGAGATGCCTTGAAGATTGCTGCTTATATATTGAATCATGTGCCAAGTAAATCTGTGCCGAAGACTGCATATGAGCTTATGACAGGAAAACGACCTACCTTGAGGCATTTTCGTGTTTGGGGTTGTAGGGCAGATGTGAGACCTTATAACCCACATTTAAAGAAATTTGATTCCAAAACCATTAGTGGTTTCTTCATTGGCTATTATATTGGGTCAAGGGGTTCTAGGTTCTATTGTCCTTTTCATACTACTAGAGTTATTGAATCTGATCGAGCTATCTATTTTGAAGGGGACTTAGAACATGGTGGAACTCTAGGGCCGCATGTTGTTGATTTCGGTGAAGAGCATGTTGTTGTTCCTATTCTCGTTGATCTATTTCCAAGGATAATGTCATCTCCTTTGATCCATAATAAGGATATTGTTGATCCTGTTGATAATGTCAATATTCCTCAACAAGTCGAAAATAATGTACAAATTCCTGATGTTGTTGTGACTCCACTGAGAATATCTAAGCGGGTTCTTATATCCACTGAGTCTACTAGATTCAGGGATTATATTGTGTACCTGCAATAGCATGAGTTTAATTCAGTTGAGGATTCTGATTCTATTTCCTTTCAAGAGGCCATGGTTAGTCCTGATAGTGCACAATGACTAGTGACTCTGGAGGATGAGTTGGCTTCTATGAGAAAGAATAATATTTGGGAATTGGTGGAGTTGCTTACTGGTTGTAAAACTGTTAGTTACAAATGGGTCTTTAAGACCAAATGTGATGCTAGAGGTGAAATTGAGAAGTATAAGGCCAAACTTGTTGCTAAGAGATATAACCAGAGGGAAGGCATTGATTATAAGGAGACTTTCTCACCGGTCTCCACTAAAGACTTCTTTCATGTTGTGATGGCCTTGGTTGCTCATTTTGATTTGGAGCTTCATCAAATGGATATTAAGACAGCCTTCCTAAATGGTGATTTGTATGAGGATGTGTATATGGATCAACCTGATGGTTTTGTTAAAGATGGTAAAGATCATATGGAATGCAAATTGAGAAGATCCATTTATGGATTGAAACAGGCTTCTAGGAAATGACATTTGAAATTTGATTATATTGTTGGCTCTCTTGGTTTAAAAGAGAATACTGTTGACCAATGCATTTATTTGAAGTTTAGTGGGAGCAGATTCATCATTCTTGTTTTATATGTTGATGATATATTGTTGCTAGTAATGATATTGTTTTTCTGAATAAGACTAAGCAGATGTTGATAGCACATTTTGATATGAAAGATCTTGGTGATGCCTCTTTTGTATTGGGTATTGAGATTCACCGTGACAGATCTCATGGTATTCTTGGCTTGTCTGAGAAAACTTATATTGAAAGGATTCTGAATAGATTTAATATGAAATCTTATAATCCTTGTGTTGTGCTTATTCAAAAGGTTGAAAGACTCTCTAATACCCAGTGTCCTCAAAGTGATAAAGATGTTGTTGAAATGGAGAAAGTCTCATATGCTTCTGCTGTTGGCAGCCTTATGTATGCTCAAGTTTGTACATGTCCTGATATTATTTTTGTTATTAGTGTACTTTGGAGATACTTGCGCAAATCTGGTGTGACTCATTGGCTGGCTGCAAAACGAGTTATGAGGTATTTACAAGGTACCAAAGATTATATGCTCACCTATAGGAGGTCAGACCGTCTTGAAGTGATAGACTATATTGATTTTGATTATGGTGGTTGTCTAGATGACTACACGTCCACATCAGGGTATATCTTTATGTTAGCAGGAGGAGCTGTTTCTTGGAAGAGTGTTAAACAAACACTTACAGCTACTTCTACTATGGAGGCAGAGTATATAGCTTGTTATGAGGCTACACGTCAAGCAATATGGTTGAAAAATTTAATTACTGAATTTCATATTGCGGAGAGTATTTTCAGGCCTCGTACTATTTATTGTGATAACTTTGTCATAGTGTGCTTCTCTTAAATTAATAAAAACTCTAAACGCTCAAAGTATTTTGATACAAAATTCATGTTTGTTAGAGAGAAAATTCAGGAGTTTCAGACTCGTGTCGAGCATATCCCTACAGAACTTATAGTTGCGCCTCTAACCAAAGGTTTAGCTGTTGAAGTTTTCGTTGATCATGTAACTCGTATGAGTATAGTGAGGTCTTTTGATATTTTGGGTTAGTGGGAGTTTGTCTTGTAATTTTGTTGTGACCTTATTTTATTATTATGTCTTGAGACCTTAAACAATTATATTATTATTATTATCGTTGCCATATAATATTGTTATTGTTATTATCTGCGCAATTTTGTCTATTCATGATATGACATATTGTGGAGACAGGACCCAACCTGATTTTGTTGTTGTGCTGAGATATTTGTTAAATCTCAGAAAGCATATTGGTTAGATGCTTGGGGTCATTGTGTTGGGAAATGCACTTTGATCATATATTGACATATAATTTTGAATGTGTTTTTCCATTACTCATATACCACATTTTGATGAGTCATAGAGATATGAGTATCTTGCATGTATGATATCTATACTCCTTTGAGTATGATTTTCTACGTTGTTGAGATGCTTGTACTCTCATTTTGGACCAGTTGTTGAGAGTCCTAGCTCGATTTTGACATTATTTTGTGGTCACATATTATTTGATTAATCTGGAGAATTATTTTCTTCTTAAAGTGATATAATATGACTTATACTATCCAAGTGGGAGAATGTTAGAATTTTTTATGGACTGGCATAAATCATATTATAATTTTATAAAATTTTGATTAATTGGATGTCAAAATTATTAGAACATTTTATTTAGCCCAAAATCACTATTGTTAATGAGCCTATTGTTGTTAAAATACTACTCATACGTAGATTTTATTTTATGTGTCCTGTATATGAGTTTGTTATAGTGTGTAAGTTTAACTCATTTTAGTTATTTTATATATACAGGGAAAAATCCCTATTTCTAGCTATTCTAGTGCATATAGTTATCCCATTAATATTGATGCGTGAGTCACTATTGTGGAATAAAAATAATATCTCTCTCTTATTGAGATTGTTTTTTAAGATTTTAACAATAATTTCCTTATCGACACCTTTACAAGGTAACCCTAAAACTCTTTATACATATTGATATGTCATAAATATTAAAATTAATAAATTTAATAAATTTTTATCAAGTTGATTTTTGACATGGTATCAAAGTCTCTATGACTAAGTAGTAATTAAGGAGTTTGATTCTTGCCAAACACGAAGGAGGTTACAAGACGACAAAGATCAGATACAACAACGGCTGAAAACATCAGTAGGATAGTGGAAATTGAGAGAATCTAGAAGCAATCAACAATGAATCTATCCAATTTCATACGGCTAAAAAGTGCAGACTCTCTCATATTTCCAAGTAAAACAGGAACTCTAAGAAAAGGGAAACCAACCAAACCAATATGTTGGAGACAATTACTAAAATCATATTCAATGATAAGGAAAATGTGAGCTGTAGCCCTGTTTGGCTGTCTTTGGGCCTTTAAAGATACTGTACTAATAGTAACTTGACTTTGTTAAGCAATGGATTGACTGGGCCAACAATAGACTTGGGGTAAGTTAGAGTAAGTTGGAGTAAGTTGCAAAAAAGACTTATTTTTAGTTAAAAAAAGACTAATTATTTTCACATATTATATATTGTTCCTTATAAAATTCTGAACAACAAATGCACACACATCCTATTAGCGTGTTCCAAATTGTTGCTGGAAAAAAATTCAATTATGCTTTTATTCCTATAATCTAAAAGGTTGTGTGTTACAGATTAATGGTAAAATAATGTCCGTGTTTTTTATGGGTAAGAATTGTCTTTGCTCATCATTAGCAACCAACCACGAGGAATCAAAGTATCCAGGAAGCTATCCAGCAATGAGGAATCACAAAGAACAACACAGCCACGAGGAATCATAGTGAGGAACGATGAAGCTATCCAGCAACCAAAAGCAGAGGCTCAAGGAGTACCACGAGCAGAAGAGAAGAGAGTCTTCCTTCACTTTGATGGATAAATTTATAAATTTATAATTATATTAATAAAATATTACACTATTCCATCCCCTTCCCCTAATTTGGGAGGTAAGAAAAATAGAAGACTAAGATTATATGAAGAGAAATGGAGTCCAGCACCAGCAAGTTCCATTCCATTCCTTTTTTCAAAATCTAAATAATGGTACTTATTCTCGTATCATTTCATTCCATCTTTTTCTATCCTTTACTACTTTCAATGACTTTATTACATCTCTAACCATTAATAATTTGGGGAAAAAAGAACAAAATGAGGAAGACAAATTAAAAGGAAGAAAAAGAATAATAAAAGCACCGAAAAGAAAGGATGTATACATTATATGTAAAAGATGAAAATAGATAGTTGTGTAGAATTTTACCTCTTTCCCAGATTTGTTCTCAGCTCAACAACACCTTTAACTTTAAGTCTGCTATTCTTCTTCTTTCTCTTAAATTTTCATTATGAGAATAATTGAACATGGAGCAGTCAGACATAATCGCAACAAACTGAAGCAACAAGCTCCCGAGGAGTCACAGTGGCTAGCACACACAACAACGTCAACGAGTAATAAGTCTACGCCAAAAATAACTAAATAATGCAACGGGGAATGAGTATAAGCCAAAAATAATTAAATAAGTAGAACTCCAGAATAAAACCATTGACTCTATGTAAACCCCCGGTTTTTTATCCAACCTAAGTGTAATAATTAATATACTTGTGAAAAAAAAGTGAAATTTTAAATTTTATTTAAAAAGGTATTTTTAAAAAACATTAATTATTAACATATAAACTTAACAAAAAGTATAATAATAGATCAACTCTGATAATTTTATCTATTTTAAACAACACTAATTTTTACACCACATAAAATTAGTTAATAAAGTACAAATTCATAATTAATGACATATAAAAATTGGTTAATGAGTATATAAAAAGTTAGTTAATGAAGAACAAAAAAAATAACTAATAACATATATAAGTTGATTAATAAGATCAAAAAAGCAAAAGGGTTACATATTTGTATATATTCATTAATTAATAATTTATCTTCATTAACCAAATTTTATATAGTGTTAGAAGATATGTATCTACTATTTAATGTAAGATAATCATTATTCATAATAGAAACATTGAATGAGCACGTAGCTGGTACTTATAAAGAGTACTAATATTTTCTTTAAATGTTATCTTTACTATTTAGATGATAGATAAAATTTTAAAACGTAAAATAAAATTTATCGAAAGATTTTTTAAATTTGTCTTAATTCTTTGTAATTTTAATTAAGAGTAATTTTTAGTAATCATCATGAGAAATTTATTTCTTTTAAAAAATTTATCTATATCAACATATCATATTAAAAATATTTTAATTAAATAATTATAATTGTAGCACTTGAAATGTTCAATAAAACTATATTACACAAATCATGAAAGCAATAAAGTAAACACAAGCTTAAAATTTAAATATTAATAAATTTAAATCATGAAAGGAAAAATTAAAAGCCCAAAGGTATATAAAGAGAATAACTAGAAATTTCTATTAAATGAGATCAAGAAAGGAAAAACAGGAATTAAAAATATAAGAAATAAGTTATCTAGAGTGAGAAAAATTAATAGATATAAATAAAATGAACAACAACTAAATAACAAATCAAAAAATTCAACCATTATTTTAAAGTAAAATTAGAAGTTCCATGCTTAAAATTTTTTAGAAAAAGCGTGGAAAAACTAATTAATACAAAGTACATTGATCATGAAAAAGAAAGACTTTGATATATTAAAAAAGGATAACAAAAAATGTAATATTTTCTCATTAATTAAGGTTACTAAAGTTTATTAATTTTATAATACTTTTTAAAAATAAAATCCCCCTAATCTTAACTTTGCCGCTAAATAGAAAGATAAACAATGTTATTCACACATGATAGTTACTTTCCATGAAATTCATGGAGAAGATCCCAATGCAAACCAATTTTAAGATTCCCAAAAGTTTTTCGAATAATAATAATAATAATAATAATAATAATAATAATAATAATAATAATAATAATAGTAAATGGTTATCTCACATTTATTTAGTTTTTGTCATTTAACTAGATTTGTCACCTATGCGTTACATGATGCATTAAAATATAATAATTTAAATTTCATAATAATGAGTTTTATAAATATATATATATATATATAAGTTTAATTTGACGCAGCCATACTGGGCTAATAAAATTTATTTGTATTAATTATTTATTATATTGATTTGTTTAATTACTTATTGACTTCAACTCACTTGTTATGAGAAAGAAATAAAATCATATAAATTAAAATGATAAATGTGAAACGTAATATAACAAAAAAAAGTTGTTATGAAATAATAAATACTTGAAACATAAACGTAAGGTGGCTCTTATATCTTTTTAAACATCTCAGTTGCAATAAATTATTGTTACCCACTTACCATCCTCTCTATTTCTTTACTCTGATTATGACTATCTCAATCAACATTGTGATAATGATTAACTGACTTTTGATGCACTATGCTTAAATTTAAATTTTGGTCCATGTCTCCTATAATTAGAAATAATGTAACAGTATCCTATATAATTGAGAAACATTATAATATAATCTCATATAATTAGGAAAAACAAAGCAAAAATATATCATAAATTAATTTCATTGGATTATATTTTTCTTATCTACACTTACTTTTTAGGTACAAAGAGAGGATGAATCCCGAGTATTTTTTTATATTTATTATTCCTTCATTTTTAATGCATTATTATATTCTTTTCTTGATTGATTTTTCAATCAATTAGTATTAATTTTTTTCCCTTTTATAAATGTGTTATTTGTTGATATTATCGCATCAAATAATTATATATTATTATATTCTTTTCTTGATTATTTTTTAATCATTTTTTCTTTTTCTTTTTTACTTAATTTCTCATATCAATGATTTTGTCCTGATTAATTCAATATCAAATTAGTAGAAACATTTTGGCAATAAAATTAATGAGATTTAATTACAATATATCATAAATTTATTTTATTAGATTATTTTTCTTTACTATTTTCCCTTCTTTTGTTACACAAATGGGTTAAAGCCCAAGTTATTTTCTGTACCAAAAAAAACTCAATTTCTTTTTTAACTTTTTTACTTAATTTTGCATCTCGATATAATAGCAAAGACAATGCAACAAAATGTTTTAAACTGATTTTAATGTATTATTATTATATTTTTATTATGGTCTTAATTTCTTTTTTTGACATGGGTTCATTTCGAATCTCTTTTTTAATTTTTCTGTTAATTATATTATAAGTTAATTTTTATTCAAATAAAATCAAATTAATCAATCTTCTTTAATGGGACCATTTATTCTTGACTTTATTCTTTTATATTCATTTTAATCAAAATTTTAACCAATCAAAATCATTCTTCATTAATGAGGATATTTATTCTATGATTTTAATATATTATACTTTTTAATCAATTAAAATCAATATGCATGAATAGGGACAATTATTCCTTATATTATTTTCTTTGTTAATTTCCTAATCAATTGGTATTATTTTATTTTCTATTTTTTCATTTAGTATTATTTTCTATTTGTATATTATTTATATTATTTATTCTTTTATATTCTTTTTAATCAATTATAATCAATTACATTTTAATCAATCAAAATAATTCTTAATTAATGGAGACAATTATTCTCTAATTTTAATATATTATAGTTTATTAATCAATTAGAATTAATATTCATGAGTAAGAATATTTATTCATTAATTTTATTATATTATTTTATTTATTAATATTCCAATCAATTGGTACTTTTTTTACAATAAGGAAAACATTATTTACATTTCTAGGTTCAACCACCCCTTTTACTAAGGAATTTGCTTGTCTCATGATTGAACACCACAAAAGTAACACTATTACTATTATTTAAAAATTTAACATGGATTTTATACGAAAAATTAATAGGATTAAATATGTTAGTATCAAGAAGTAATTTAAGTGTATTAAGCATTCAAATAAAAGAATTTAGCTAATAACAGCCTGATTAAAATTTTCATAATTATCCATACAAAAGATGACCCTACCAACCGTCTTAGAGCATTTTGGACAACTTAGATAGAATCATACATGATTAATAGGTAGTTCTATTATTGTAGCTAAACAAACAAAAACACCTACTTATATGATTTAATTAAGGAATAATAAACAAAGATTTAAACTTTTTAAATAAAAAACATATTTAATTTTGTGAATGAACTAAATGAATGAGATATATTGTCACAACGTGCCCAAAGGACATTGCAACGAGAGGCAATAAAAATTTATTTAAAATTTATGAATTTGTCACTAATTTTATTTAAGAAAAATAATTGGAAATATCTCTTTTTTATTAAATTTGCTCTTTCGAAAAAGATTAAATTCAAGAGTCTAATTATACACAAGAAAAAAATGAAAACTTAATCTCATTATACCTTTAATACATTTGCCTTAGGCGATTACCCTAAAGCCAATTGCACAAACTTATAACCTTAACAATTTTTGTTTACCCCTCAAATGAAAACAAGTGAATACATAAAAAAATATATATATATATAGAGAAGTTGAACTACAAGAAACAAAGATAACACCAAGTCATAATCTTATGATATTAAGAGTAGATAATTGCACGCAACAAGCATTTGCAAGTTAGCTTTCAATAACAAAGGTAGCACATGATATTAAAATCCCAAGTCCAAAT
The DNA here is from genome assembly GCA_029884595.1 of Ormosia semicastrata. Classification (NCBI taxonomy): domain Eukaryota; kingdom Viridiplantae; phylum Streptophyta; class Magnoliopsida; order Fabales; family Fabaceae; genus Ormosia; species Ormosia semicastrata. The sequence goes on along the minus strand of JAQQTO010000053.1, from coordinate 44,406,449 downwards.
AAAGGAAAAAACACTACACGTTCTTAAACAAAAATCACATGCAAAATCAAACCTTAATTTCCAACAAAACTGACATTAAATGGAAAGGGAGAAAAAACGGAAATTTTCATGGTTAAAGGCTTTCTATGTTAGCTTTATTGAGTCAAAAAGTTCATAATTTTGAGGTATAAAGCTCAAGTCACGAATCAAACACTGTACGCTGCCAGAAAACAAAACGTGCATTATCTGGTCCAAGTTCCTACAAAAAACTAGTGCCAAATAGCAAAAGGAATAAATTTGGGAAAAAATACAGATTCAAGTCCTATCTCTTAGCTTCACAATGCAACAAGAGGTGCGCAAATTGGAGATACGTGGCCCAAGTTATGCGCAAATGAATGCATGTTGTACAAAACAGAGAATATGCAGAATTGACCCTCACTTTGAAAATTTTTTTGACACTGATCTAGAATGAACTTGAGCCTAAAATTTTTATGATTAAGAGCTTTATAAGTTAGCTTTCAAAGGAAACAAACGGTTCTTAAATCAATAAGTGCAGCTAAATTTATGCACAAAAGAAAAGGTGCTACCTAAAAATACCTCAGTGATCCCAAATCTTTGATTTCAAATTCTGATGCTAAGCATTTCTTCAATCTCTCCATTTCATCAACATCATCTTCCATAAGGATAATATCATTTATATAAACTATCAATACGGTAACTCTTCCTACAAGTGAGAACTTCATAAATAGAGTATGATCAGTTTGATCTTGAGAATATCTTTGTTTCCTTACAGATTGAGTAAATTTATCAAATCATGCTCTAGGTGATTGTTTGAGCCCATATAAAGATTTTTTTAGTTTGCATACCTTAGAACTATACTTCTTATCAAAGTTAGGAGGAGATTCCATCTATGTAACATCCTGCTCTAATTTTAAAAATTTTAATTTTAATTATTTTTTAAATGTATTTTCTAAGTAGTTTAGAACAACACATTATATAGATAACTGCTGTCATTATCATTAGTTTAATTTATAATATTTTACAATGTTAGAGGATGGTACCCTTCAAGAGTAGTATATTCATGCATCAACTAAGTATGAGTAGCACTTCTAAAATAAGTTAGCACCTATAATCAAAAGTTAGGTTCCACTAGGCCTTAGCATGGTGCTCCAAAAAACATGAAAAGCTTAAGAAGTGCTACTTATATACATATTTTAATATACAACTCTACTATTACTACTAGTCGAATAGCAGGAAGATCAGACAGAGGTCCCCTATAGTGAATGAAAAGACATAATCTTACAAATCTGGCATATACACTTGTAACATCCTAATACCATCACCCTAGTATATCTAACATATACCTGGATAAATAGTATTAGTTATGTTACTTCTAACTTAAACATCAAACTAACCCATAACATTTAATTAAATAATTATGGAGAGTCAAAACTAAAAAGTTTATACATATATACATCATAGCCTTAAAATGGCAAAGTGTTATATATACAACTTTTACAAACTCAAAGCAAACATAAATAATTACATAAGCTTTGACTACTCAACATATAAAACTATACCAGTCTTTATACTTATTCTTTCCTTTGGAAGAACTTCCACCTAACTTTACATGGTAATACACGGATGAGAATTCATAATCCTCAGTATAAGCATTCCAATATCAGCAGTTGTAGCATTCATAAAGAATAAACAACTCATCATAAAAGAAACATGTTCGAAACAAGTATATAAGTCATTACTCATTACCAATACAAACCATGTTTGACAAAAAAGACAATCGCCTATATAATTACCAATATATAATTTTAGGAATTGACTATAAATCATTGAAACAAAATATAGTTAAACTAATATTTGAATGTGCATTTATAGAGTTCAAGTGAAGTCTGAACCTTAACGCTTTAATACCATTGTTTTTCACCCCTTTGACTTATTGTTTTGCTTATTTATATTTCTTTTTAATTAAATTTGTAATAACTCTCTTTTTCGTTTGCTTAAATAGTGCCACTTTCAGCAAATTTTGTAATTAATAATTTAATCATCGTAGAGCAATACTCTTACTCACTTTTTATTACTTTTGCGATTCGGTGCACTTATCAATTTTCACAACAAGTTTTTAGCGCTGTTGTTGGGGATTATTGTTATTAATATTAAATAGTAGTTGAAAAGACATTAATTTAAATATTTATTTTTTTATTTAATTTTATTTTTAATTGTTTAATTTTAATTTTAATTTTAATTTTTTTAATTTTTTTAATTTGTTTCTTTTTATTTTTGTTTTCTTTGTTTGTTTTTATTAGTCTTTTTTTTTCATTACTTTACTTTACTCTAGGTTGCTTGTTTATTTGTTTATGCAATGTTCTTTGGAGTCAGAAAAATTACTCTTTAATATGGAGATAACAAGAATAGAAAGAGTAATTAGAAAAGCAATCAGAGAAGGAAAAAGAATTGAAGAAGAAAAGATGGTTGAGAACGCTAATGCATAGAGAAGACGCACTTTAGTTAATTATACTACTCCATATTCTAAAAATGTCTCAACCAATATTGTGCGACTTGCTATCCAAGCAAACAATTTTGAGATTAAACTAGCTCTTCTACAACTAGTACAACAGAATCAATTTGGGGGAGGTCAACCAGAAGATCCAAATTTGCACATTGCTAACTTCTTACAGCTCTGTGATACTATCAAATATAATGGAGCTAGTGATGATGCCCTCAAATTAAGACTTTTTCTATTTTCTTTGAGAGACAAAGCCAAGAGCTGGCTACAAGCCCAGCCTCAAGGAAGCATTTCCACATGGGATGATTTAGTTCATAAGTTCCTCACTTAGTATTTTCCTCCATCAATGTTTGTGAAGATAAGGAGTGAGATTGCTTGCTTTACTCAAAATCAAGGAGAATCTCTCTATGAAGCATAGGAAAGATTTAAGGAGATGCTTAGAAAATGTCTTCATCATGCTTTTGAAGTTTGGCAGCAGGTGCATATCTTTTACAATGGTTTGAATCATTCCACAAGACTTATGGTGGATGCATCTGTAGGTGGATCTTTGAATACTAAGACTACTGAAGAAGCTCATGAATTGTTTGAGACTATGACTACTAATGAATATCAGTTGCCTAGTGGAAAAGTAGTAGTCAAACAGGGAGTTATGGAGCTTGGCACTCTCAATGCCTTAGTTGCTCAGAATAAAAGTCTTTCTCAGCAGTTAGCCAACCTCACCAAGCAACTTGGTAACATACAGGTAAATTTAGTGAACCACCAAGCCTTAACTTGCAATTTCTGTGGAGGCAACCATGCTAATGGTGAGAGTGATGCAAGCAACATAAGTGTCATTCCTCAAGAGCAGGTAAATTACATGGGTAATTTTGCAAGGTCTCAAGGTAACCCTTATTCAAATACATACAATCTGGGGTGGAGGAATCATCCTAATTTTTCATGGAGCAATCAGAATATGTTGAGACCACCACCACTTCCACAACATCAACCACCTCAGTCATCATCTTCTTCTCAACCTCCATAAGATAAGTTGTCTAATCTTGAAAGTATTGTGGAGAAACTTGCCCTTAGTACCAGCACTTTTATGCAACAGACCTCCACTTTTATGGAGGAAACAAAGGCTAATTTTCAGAATCAAGGGGCAGTTATTTGGAGTTTAGAGAATCAAGTTAGTCAAATAGCAAAACAGCTCTCCGAGAGACCTCCAAGCACCTTACCAAGTGATATAGTTGTCAATTCAAAGGAGCAGTGTCTGGACAATTCCTTAAGAAGTGGAAGAGTTGTTATCCCTCAGCTGAAGGAAGATGTTGCCAAGGAGGGAATTAATCTTCCAATGCCTGATCAAGAAAAAGATGCTCTAGAGGAAGAGGTTGAGAAGGACAAACAGAAAGAGGACCAACCGAGAGTATGAAGAAAGAAGAAGGACTTAGTTTTGGGTAAACCATTAGACCCCTCATAGTACGCTAGGCTTCCATTCCCTCAAAGATTGAAGAAAGAAACTCAAGAGAAGCAAGATAGACAATTTTTTAAGTTCTTGGACGTCTTCAGGAAATTTCAAATTAACATCCCCTTTGCTAAGGCTCTTGAATAAATGTCATCATATACAAAGTTTATGAAAAAGTTCTTATCTAGAAAGAGGAAGCTTGAAGACGGCGTCACCGTGGCACTTACTGAAGAGTGCAATGCTATTTTAAAAAAGAAGTTGCCTCCAAAGCTCAAGGACCCCCATAGTTTCACAATTCCTTGTGAGATTGGTTTGCAATTTTCAGGAAAATTAATTTGTGATTTGGGAGCCAGCATTAACTTGATGCCATTGTTTATCTATGAAAAATTAGGCTTGAAGGATCCAAAACTCACTTTCACTATGCTGCAACTCGCTGATAGATCACATGTATATCCTTGGGGTGTAGTCGAAGATGTGCTTGTAAAGGTGGACAAATTCATTTTTCCCGTGGACTTTTTCATTGTAGATATGGATGAAGATCATCATATTCCTTTAATTTTTGGAAGACCATTTTTGGCAACTTTAGGAGCTGTGATTGATGTACTTAGGGGTGAGCTGATTTTGAGGGTGGATGGAGATCAAGTGACTATCAATGTTTTTGATAAGTCTTCACTAACATTGGATCTTTATGCTCCTATTACTTGCATTAAAGATAAGTCTGAAAAGGAGTTGACTAGTAAGAGCTCTTCACCAATAATTAATGCTGATTCTTTCACTTCTAAGATTGTTGATGAGAAATAGAAAGGTCCTCATATCTCCAAGATTGATGAAAAAGAAAAAGATTCTTCCAGTTCTCAGAGTTTAGTGCAAGCTGATCTAAATTCTTCTGACAAGATGAAACCTGGCACTATACCTATTGATAAATTGAAAATCCCATGGCCTAGTGGAGTTTCTAATGCCAATGCACACTTGGGACAACCAGTTCTAACTGGAGTTCAGAATATTTTTGGAGAGGATTCTAAACGCCAGTGACAGAGTATGAAGGCAAAGATCTAACAAAAGAAAGCCGTCATCTTGTTTCTCTTATTTCAAGCCACCATGATTAATTGAGAAAAGGTAACGTCAAGCTAATGACGTTAAACAAACGCTTTTTGGGAGGCAACCCAAATTTTCTTTCTTTTCCTTCATTCTTTATTTTGTTATTTGTTTATTTTTCTTCAGTTAGTTATTTGTTTTTACTTTTATTTCATTATTTCTTATTAACTAATATTTTTCTATTTTTGTTTTGTAGTTAGCTAGTGTTGAGTTGGCTTAAGTGTCTCCCTGAGTTCAAAGCCTTTATAGGGGGATGTATATAGCTGTCGGCCAACAAAAAGATTTTTTTCTCCCTTTCCTTTAGCTTTTAGTTTTCGCATTTAGTTATTGGCTCTTTTTGATTTTATTTTGTCATCATTACCCTATTCTATTTTGAGTCATTTTGTGCATGCCAGTGTGTTGAATTGAATATCTAATGATTGCATAAATTGTGGATTAATCTATTTTCTTAGGATAGCATATGAGAATCTATGAGTTACATTTATCTCTATTATTTTAATTATGTATAGATGTTTTTCCTATCTTTATGTTTGATAGACCTTGGAATTTAATTGCATGTCAGGCTTAGAGAAAGTTTATGAAATTGCATGTGTGTGGATGATTTGTATCTAGAAGTTGTTCGATTCTCTCTTGAGGTGAAATCCTAAACAGTGCATGATTAAGGAAATGGTAAAGGCCTTCTTTGGACCGTTTGAGCCTTTCAAGCTAACTTGTGAACACAGTATATCCTTAGGTCCCTTTTGCAGTCTTGTGTATGTTTGCCCTTATTTCTTTTCTTTACCCACATTTACCTTTCCCTTACCCACATATAAATTTTTTTTTCTCTTTTACATAACCTTTGTTGAGTGCATATATTATATTATATTATTATTCAAGCCTTGCGGAGTTGAAATTTTCTTTTTTAAAGTTCAATTCAAAAAGAGAAAGTTCACCCTAAGTATTGTAAAGGTATAAGTTTGGGGGTGGAGGTTGTTGAAAAAAAAATTCATGAAAAAAAAGAGAATGTTGTATTGTTTTTTATGCTCCGTTTTGCACTTGTTCAATATTTTGCGGCTTGGATTGTGAAATTTGTATGATTTTGTATCTTAACTTTTGTTTTCTTTATCATACCCTTTCTTTCTTAACCTATACCCTTGACCTTACATTACAAGCTTTATAAAGACCCTTTTGATCCTTGGTTATATGTAGTTTATATTAGTGGAGAGAGAGATGAAGAACAACCCTATGGATGTGGGTTTGATGTGCACTTGCAGTTTCATAAACCTATCTAGTTTTATACTTTATGAGGATATTGGGCCTTTCATTCAAGTTTTTAGAAAGTTATTTTTACATGAAAGTTACATGTGAGAGACGATATGATAAATGGATTATTCATATGTGACACTTTGAAATTAGATTGTGAAGAATTTTTGAGGATATGAATGATTTTCAATACCTGATATTGCTATGTTTGAGTCTATGTGTTTGAGTTTTTATTTGTTTAGTTTTTTTTTTTTGTTTTTGTTTTTTCTTTTTGCTTGAGGACAAGTAAAAGCTTAAGTTTGGGGGAGTGATGAACCTACAAAAATTCATATTTTTACGGTTCAAAATCTTGGATTTTCATCCTCTTTTAATCTTTTTGATTGACTTTTGTTCTTAAGTCTTGTTATATTTATTATTTTAATTGTGTTCTTATTACATGTTCTTTTGTGTTTTTGATAGGTATTTGCGCATGGAAAAGATTGGAGGCTTAAGCCCACAAGAAAAATAGAAGAGAAGCTATCAGCACCCAGGGCCTAGACACTGGGTAACTGCCTCTTAAGCGTGCAACGCTCACCGAAGACTTTCTATTTAAGTGAACCAGCGCCTGAGCGCTAGACAGTGAGCTCTGAACGCATAATAGCAGTGTCAGTTTTCTTATAAATAAGAAAGTTACACCACACTTGGACAGAATGTAGCAACCGTCAAGAAGCATAAACCCTAATGTGGTGTGGGCGCAATTAGGTTTGAAGATTAGGAATTTTCTTTAACCTTTCCACATTTCTACAATGGAGTTTGCGATATTCTTCCCTTTGTGTTCTTCTTTTTCCATATGTAACTAATTTCCCTTTGTTAGGGAGATGATGGATCTTGAACTTTGATGATGTAACTTCTTTGATGGGTTTAATTTATGTTTCTATTTCATGATTTACGTGTTTATCTCTATTCTTAATGCTTTTCTAAACTTGATCAATTTGGGAATGATCTTTTGGGTTGATGTATGATTTGAAAAAATTTGCATGAATCTAGAACATATGATAAACACCATAATTTCTACAATCACTAGGAATAGATGTTATGAGTTATGTGGTCTTTCTTTTAATTCTCTCATTTTTAATAATGTCTTTCTATTTGGGGTTAGATTAAGAAATTAGTTAATTTCAAACAATGTAAGAGGATTAATATACTAAGAGATTAAGTATTAATTAATTTTAGGAATTGACCATAAATCATTGAAATAAAACATAGTTAAACTAATATTTGAATGTGCATTTAAACAATTCAAGTAAAGTCTGAACTCTAAGGCTTTAATATCATTATTTTTCACCCCTTTGATTTATTGTTTTGCTCATTTATATTTCTTTTTAATTAAATTTGTAATAAATTTCTTTCTTCGTTAGTTTAAATAGTGTGACTTTTAGTAAATTTAGTAATTAATAACTTAATCCTCATGGGACGATACTCGTACTCACTTTTTATTATTTTTGCGATTCGGTGCACTTATCGATTTTCACAACAGTCACATCTCACAGGTCATGGATACGAGATATCAAGTTTTCACATGAGTACATATTAGAGTAAAGATGTATTGGATTAACCCGCCATAAGAATGCTGCATGGATCGTTACGTGAGTGTGATAAGTGATTCTCATTGTGATAATGATGTATGTGGTCCTTTGACCTGAAATCATTATGATTCCTACATGAGGAGTTGTATATTTTAATGCCATCAAACGTCATCAGTAACAAGGTGATTATAAAATTAGTAATTGGACATACTGCGAATCATGCAGAGGGATGTGAGAAACCTAGATGAGATTTGTCCTTCCTATATAATAGGAGTGATATCTTCAGGCCCCTTAATTGAGTGAGACTATGAAATGCATGGCTATGCTCAAATGAGTCAATAGGAGATATTGATTTTATTTGTTATTACCACGTCTACTCGAGTATCAGGAAACGAAAGATTGAGCTATACAAGGGTGACACGTATGCCATTCAATCTAGATATCTGGACAAAGGGACTAAACTACACGGTAACATTGATCACAGAAAGGTTATGTCAAATCACTAACATTTTCATTACTTGGTTAGTATTGATGTATTGCTAGATACCACTCATTGCTTGTAATATTAAAATGAGATTTTAATATTGCTGCCAACGTCATGAGAACCTATAGGGTCATACACTTAGAACAGGCTTAGTTGGATCAATAAGGATCTAAGTTAGACTGGGATTCAATCGTGGGCCAGACTCATAACAAATGAGTCTAGGGTTGCATAGATTACCTTGTTGCTGTTCTCACTTGCGTAAGGCAGCAGCTATTATAAATAGTACTGCTAAAGGGCTGTCAAGGCACGCATAAAAAAAAACCCTAGCTGCACTTGACGGAAATAGTGAGTGAGAGAGTGACAGGTTTCTCTTTTCTTTGCAGCTAGCATAGTGGCAGAGAAGTAGAACTCCAAGACTACAGACGTTGGACATTTTGCAAGTCTGTTCGTGTGGATAACGTAGAGACATCGTTGTTGTTGTGGTGCTTGTGATTTGCTTGATCGTTTTTCATCTCACTTCAAGAGGGTTAACTTAAAAACACGGATTATGGTCCTCTTTTCGTATGGATACTTAGTGAGAATTTTGCTTTTCTACTGCGTGATGTGACTGCAATTCCCAACATAAGTTGCAACACAGGAGGTGGATTCTAGATCTCCTGCCTAAACTCTCTGGCCCCGAAAGAGGAAAAGAGATGGTAGACGGGAGCTAAAGGGAAAAAGGTTATTGACCAAGGGGCTCCTATCGACCTCACCGTTGACTGGGATGCTGAGATTCTAAAGGGCGTCCCTCTTCAATTTACTTCTAGATCTATTTAGGGCTAAAGGGTAAATCCAGGATGGATCATTTACAGTGCCCTTTTTACTCAAGCTGATTAAGATGTTTTAATTGAATAAAACTTAATTGAGATCATTCGGGATGTTCATGTCTGAGCTTTGCACAACGCCTCTGTACTCCAATTTTCTAAGTCTGCCTTCAAGTCTGTTCGTCAGACTTGTAAATTGGAGAAGGACTTGGACACCCTTCGGCTGAAAAGAATAAGCTGGAGATGATGATGGTTTAGAAGGATAGGCAACTAACCTAATTGAATATGGAGCTCAATCTTCAGAAGGCCAAAATAACTGGGCTCCAAAAGAAAGTAGATGAATGTGAAGCTCAGGAGAAGATCCTGATGGACCAAATCTCTTCCACTAAGACTAGCCTAACTGGCCTTCGAAAGGAGAATGAAATCCTCAAGCAATCCGAGGCAAAGTTGAAGAATGATATCGTTTATCTTAAAGATGAGTGGGCTGCCTCCGTGGATGATTCTTTTACCAACACGCTTGCCTAGCTTTGCCTATTGAACTCGGATCTTGTTATTGAAGGTACGGGATCGCAAAAGGTGGTCAAAGACAATTTCATTATGGACACTATCTCCGAGTCTGCCTCTGTGAACTAGATTCTTGCAGCGGATGCCGACGAGGAGAAAGGTGACGAGAGCGAGGAAGCCGATTAGGAGAAGGATGTCGAGGTGAAGGAGAATGACCATGGAGAGCCTAGCCTGGATGCTTGATTTCATTCTGATTCCTAGTTTACTCCCTGTGTTGGGTTAATTTTAAATATTTGTATGGATAAGTCCTGGATTTCGGGCATAATTTCTGTTTTGATAACTTTGAATTTCTTTCTGCTTGTACTTGTGTATCTCTATACTATTTCTTTTGCTTCTTTGTCCGGGATGGGTCCAACGCCCTATCTAGATGATTTTTTGACAAAAACTTGCCAAATATTTGTCTACTTTTATCTTTGTCCGGTAATCTATTTTTTGGGTTCGAAAATACATTATAAGATTTTGATGATTCCATTTGTATTTTTGTCTTAAGAGGAAAATATCAGATTCAGGATAGCGTCACTTAACATATTCACAAATCTTGAGAAATGGATAAAGAACTTATAACTTAATTGTTACTAAAATCTTGTAACATTTAGCTAAATTCCTAAGTGTAAAATTGACACTGATGCCTGTTAGGGTAGTATCCTTTTTCGGATACTTGCAAGTGTTATTGCCATAACCCGGGCATTAGTCAGATACTCTTAATCACTTTAAACTTTCTTTAAGTTTATGGGTTAAGTCAAGTTCGTTAAAGCATAGGTTAAAACCTTTAACCTCAATTTGAGACTGCAGAGAACATTCAAGTGGGCTGCCCTTATTGACCTTCATTTTTGCATCAAAATATCTGATCCAAAAAGGAACTTATATTCCTTAGACCTCTTCAAGGTGCAATAACCTTGTGGATTGCAATGATTTTAATTAGGTGAAATAACTAAGTACTAGAAATTTATTCATCAATTTATTCATGTCGGAATACGTCACTTACATGATAAAAGCATAATTTTTAAAGAATAAAATTGCGAAGACAAAGATAATCAACTATAATACTTTTTGTAACACTCCGAAAATTATTTGTTTCATCATATATAGTAGTTTTATAATATTTGTGATTTTTTGAAATTTTTCTGGATTTTTTCAAAAACGTCGAATATTTTAGTATATTCCTCGTTTTACATGCATACTGAGCTGAGCTAGTGAAACACTCTAAAAATTATTTGTTTCAAGATAAATAGTCATTTTATAATATTTATGATTTTTGAGAATTTTTTTAGATTTTTTCAAAAATATTAAATATTTTAATATATTCCTCATTTTACGTGCACATTGAGCGGAGTCAGAAAAATGAAATATTTTTCTCGAGGTTAGTAAACCTTGAACCGTGGAAACGTCGATAGGGGATCTTACTAAACTCGAGGCCGGGCATAGTTTACGAGATTTATGTTTTTCGAGATTTTATCAGATAAATAAAATCGTTGTATCGTAAAATTATCTGATGGACGATAAATACTATTTTCATTAACTGTAACTTTTGTTCACTGGATAATAGCTCTAGTAGAGTGTTAATAATCTTTTCTAGAATGTACACTTTAAGAGACAACATTACTTTTTACTTTATCGAGAAACATTTGAGAAGCTTCAAGGAAGCTTCTCAAGGAAGCTTCAAGGAAGCTTCTTACCAAGCATCTCAAGGAAGCTTTGTTCTCTCACACTCTCTTTCTCCCTTCTACACGGCCATGAGGCCTTTGGGAGCCAAAAATTGGCTTTTCATTTATTATTTCCTTTTCTAAATTCAAACTCAAAAAAGCTACCATCATTTTTACTATCACATTCTCTCTCTACATTTCCCTCCTCTCTTTTTCTCTTAACCATTTTCTCCTCCTTCTCTCTTCTTCCACGGCTGCACCACTCCTTTCCTCCCTCATTATTGCTTGATTTCAAGCAACCACTTTGCTTGAATCCATCTCTCCATTTAAGCTTTTCTCTTCTTATTAACATCACCTACAAAGAACTCAACTTTTCCTCTCCATTTTCTCTACTCTTCCATGGCCAAGACCACCATTATTGGCCATCCAAGCTTTTCATTCAACTAACCTCATTTCCTACCATTTCTCATCACCTAGAACACTTTCTCTTTTGTGACCACCACCAAAATTCACAATTTTCGTTTTCTTCCATCAAGCTTTAAAGTTGGAGAATTTAAGGTAAAAGTTCATAGCTTTCTCATCTTTCCATCTCATTTTTGTGATCCATGATTACTTTGGTGATCATGGATGCCCTTTTCAAGCTTTGATTGTAATTATTATGAGTTTGATGTCCTTAGGGTTTTCTTGAGGGTGGAGGCCAAATTTTACAAGGAGCTTCAAGGGAGTTTCTTTGCTTGTTTTCTCTCTTGGTAAGAGGAAGACCATCCACTTCAACCTCTATGGTTAGTAGGAAACTTGTTTGTGTGTTGGTTGTGAGAGAATCCATGTTAGGGTTACTCTCTTGGTTGTATGTTTTTCTTTTATGATTCTTGTATTGATTTGGCTCTATGTGGTTTATTGGTTGTCTTGGTATATATTGTTAATCTTGGATTGATTCTTAATGGATTGGAAACATAAATTGGAAGCAAGGATTCCTTTCCTTCCTTGGTGAGGCTCACGGCCATGCCCCTCCATAGAGGGTGTATGATCAAAATTTTGTAACAAGATGAAGAGATAATTAATCAAGTGAATAGTAATTAATGGATCAAAGAAAAATTTGAGTTCTTACCCTTTAGGGAGGCTCACGGCCTCTAGGGCCATTTTGGGTCCAAGTGTGTAATTTTTGGATACCCTTGGAAATTTAGTAATTAAGTGTTAAGTAATTAACAATGTGATGGAAAGAAACTTAATTGGTGGCCTAAAGTGATTTTTGAACTTAAGGGAAGAACAAGAGCGAGTGTGAGACTTGAGAATTTTAGAGTAATGCTCTAAGTGAATATGAATTAATTTAAGTAGAGAACTTAACTAATTGAGAGAATTCCTCTAGAGAGAGATTTCATAAGAAAATATTTAATTAATGTAAAACTTCATAATCGACCTTAAAAAGTGTACATGTCTCATTGAGAATATGATATTATGGGTCCATGAATGGGACCAAAATTCTGTTGATGTTTAACTTGGCCAAATTGTGGCATGCTATGGAAAAAGTATATCATTATGAATATACATGATTATGTATTGAGTCATCATGCATTGTGAAAGTCCGATGGACTATTGTTAAGACTATGTTGCCTAGGAGATTGAATCACACCTATGTGCAGGTGCGAGTAGACTTGTGAGGTCATATTGTTGACCTTGGGGGGGTCGGGGTGCGGGTGTCTCACAATGGTCAGTTGGTAGCTCTTCTAGGCTATGGGATAAACTAATGCAAACGCACCGATAATCCAGACCGAGACACTGACCTATATCACGATCTTGTGTAGAATGTCTTGTACAATGCCATGATGTGCACTTTGATAAATTGAAAAATGAAAGCACTTGTTGGCCTCGTCAGCCGAGTTACAGACATGTCTCCAGATCATTCTTTCCGATGTTTGCGTTTAGCTCCATGGAGTAGGATTTTGATATCTTGTGTACATGCATAGTGAGTCAATATATTACTTGGCATTTATTCATATGATGATTGGAATTGTTGTCTTATTAATGCTATAACTACTAGAGGTTGTTTAGTTGTTTACTATTTACTTCTTAATGCTGATTATTATTATATCTGAAATGCTATGTGGGCGCTTCGCGCTGTTCTGTTTCTTTACTACCTTAATTGGTAATGAATGTAGGATATCTTACCTCTTTTTATATTTTTCTACTACTCTGTTTGTCTTCGTGTTACTCTGAAGACATTGGTGAAGAAGTGGAAGTGCACGAATTCCCTGGTTTCTGGCCTAATTTTGATTAGCTGCCTATTTGGATATGATGTCCCGTTCACAGGGTTTTTGGGATATACGAGACTGACTTTCCACAGAGGTCCGGACTGCTGGCATATCAACTTGAGTACGGATCGCTGTGTCTACCTTGGAGATGTGACTCTGTCACTTGCTTAGGGACGTTATGATCCACCTATCTTCACTTTTCATGCTCGTCTGTATTTAGAGTTTTACCAGCCCATATGCGATATGTGGGGAGAGCGTCATTACTCCCCACAAGAGGATTCTTTCTTATCCTCTGCGCGAGCCCCCGCTCGCAACTCGGTGGCTCCGATGAGGGGAGGATCCAGCTATGGACTCTTCTCGTTTGCCCTAGGGGCCGATGCTGTGGGTAACTGCTGATGGCTATCGGTAAATATTTTGTGGGCCTGATATTTTGTCTTTTTGATGGGCTGAGTATGTATAACCATTTTGGGGGCATGTAAAGCTTTTGCTTTTTTGTATATCTAACGATGTAACTAAACAAATTTGATATAAATATATGTAAGTATGATGTACGAATGTATAGTTGCTTTCTACGTTACTTCTGCTATAATTACTTCTTATCATTTTATTTTATTATTGTGCTACAAAAAAAAGGAAAAAAAAATTAGCCTGATTACTTATACGATTACAACTGAATAAACTTATCCATATTAAAATGAACCAGGTCTTAGCTTATTTAGTATACTTTCCGTTTCTTGGTCGTGGTGTGACGTTCCCTCCTCAAAAAGGGGCGTTACACTAGTTTGGTATCAGAGCCCTAGTTTAAGTTTTCTTTTGGGTCTTTTGTAGTTAAGTTTGACTTATTTATGCTATGTGATTCTCTGTGTTTGGTATTTCGAAAGGATACATTTGATGCTTCCTTGTGTTTTTTAGTTAGTCTAACTTGAAAAAGTGAAATGGCATGCGGTCGAGATATGGTCGCAGCAATCGAAGCAATGCAATGAATGACAGAGGTTATTGCACAACAAACTGAGAGAGCTGCTCAACAGCAGGAAAGGGCTGCTCAACAGTTAGAAACTATAGTTGATGCTCAAAATTTGGCGGAGTTCTGTTGTAATAACCCTCCTCAGTTTAAGGGAGAATTTGATCCAGAGAATGCTAGTCTTTGGATCAAGGAGCTGGAGAAAATTTTCAGAGGCATGAACTGTGCTGATGATAAGAAGGTAATCTATGCTGCTTTTATGCTAATCGGAGACACGAAAGAATGGTGAAATGGAGTACAGAGATTACTAGAAGCTGAAGATCGAGTAGTCACTTGGGAGATATTCAAGGATAAATTCTTGGAGAAATATTTCCCAGCAAGTGCAAGGCATACAAAAGAGATGGAGTTCCTTAGTTTGAGGCAAGAGAACTTGACTGTCAGCGAATACACCGTGAGATTCAAAAGCTTATCCAAATTTTCAACATATTTCTAACATCAGCCGGACGAGGTATGGAAGTGCCAAAAATTTGAGGAAAGATTGAGGCATGACATAAAAAGAGTGGTCATAACCTTGAAGATCAAACAATTTTCAGAGCTGTTGGATACGTGTCACTGAGTGGAAGATCTGGATCAGGCAAGGGACATGAGGAATCATAACTTTGGGCCTACTAGGTTCCAAAGAGGAGGTGGCAATAATGCAAATCGTTTCCAGAAGAAACCTTATTCCCAACCACTGGGAAGTCAGCAACAGACATCTGGTGGAGGTTCCAGTGGAGGTTCTGGTGGAAATCGAACTGGCTTGGGTGTGGCATCTTCTCTAAAGTGTTTGAAGTGCGGGAAGGATCACTTAACGATGGATTGCACCATCAAAGGAATAATCTATTTTCGATGCGTAAAACCTGGCCATGTCTCTAGGGAATGCAATTAGGGTAAGGCAGAGCCTTCAGTTAACACTGCATGAGTTGTAAAACCGCAAGCAAGAGGCAGAGTCTATACTATGAATGGAGCAGAAGCCTCCGAATCTGAAGATCTGATACAAGGAGAAGGTACCATAGGAGGTAATCTTTTGACTGTACTGTATGACTCTAGGGCAACCAACTCTTTCATCTCTTATGACTGTGTGCGACGACTTAGTTTACCTGTATCTTCCTTACCTTTTGACTTGACTGTTTCTACCCTTACTGCTAAACCTGTTGTGACTACCAAAGTTTGTTTAAATTGTCCTTTAATTATTGAGGGTCAAATCTTTTCTATTGATTTGATCTGCTTGCCTCTTTCTCAATTAGACGTAATTTTAGGAATGGATTGGTTGTCTTCTAACCATATCATGTTAGATTATTTTGGTAAAATCATAGTTTTCCCTATGGATGAAGTTTTTAGATTTTTTATGGCCAACCAAGTTCGAGCTTTCTTAAAAGAAGGAGCTTAGGGATACATGCTATTGTCTTCCTTGAAGGTCGAGAGCGAGGCAGATGTGAATACAATACCAGTGGTTAACGAGTTCCCCGAGATCTTTCCTGATGATGTACCTGGTTTACTGCCGGAGCGGGAGATGGAGTTTGCTACTGATCTTGTACCTGGATCTGATCCTATATCTATAGCACCTTACAGAATGTCACCATCAGAGTTAGTTGAGCTTAAGAAGTAGCAAAAAGAACTCTTGGAAAAGCAGTTTGTTAGACCCAGTGTGTCACCTTGGGGAGCACCAGTATTGCTAGTCCGAAAGAAGGATGGGACTTCATAATTGTATGTGAACTATCGCCAGCTGAATAAAGTCACAATCAAGAATAAATATCCACTTCCGAGGATAGAGGACTTGATAGGTCAACTAAAAGGAGCAGCACTAGTTTCTAAGATCGATCTGCGATCGGGCTACCATCAAATTTGAGTGAAGGCAGAGGATATTCCCAAGATGATGTTCGTACCCGTTATGGTCATTACGAGTACCTTGGGATGCCGTTTGGTGTAACGAATGCACCTGCCATATTCATGGACTACATGAACAAAATCTTTCGTCCTTACTTGGACAGATTCATTGTTGTCTTCATTGACGATATTCTGATCTACTTTCAAAATCAAGAGGATCATGCTGAACACCGCAGTATAGTTCTCCATATTCAGAAGGAGAAGAAAATGTACGCCAAATTGTCAAAGTGTGACTTTTGGCTAGATGAAGTCAAGTTTTTGGGCCATGTGATCTCGAAGGAAAGGATTGGAGTGGATCCATCAAAAGTGGAAGTAGTTTTACAGTGGGCAAGACCAAAGACAATAACATAAATTTGGAGCTTTGTGGGATTAGCTGGATATTATCAGAGGTTCATTGAAGGATTCTCTAGAATAGCAGGGCCTCTTACTCAGCTCACGAGAAAGAATCAAGCCTTTGAGTGGACTAATGCTTGCGAAGAAAGTTTCCAAGAATTGAAGAGACGACTAACTATTTCACCAGTGTTAGTTCTACTCAATCCAAGTGAACCCTTCGAAGTGTATTGCGATGCTTCATACCAAGGATTAGGATGTGTGCTTATGCAAAGTGGAAAAGTGGTGGCTTACGCTTTGAGACAATTGCGAGTGCATGAGAAGAACTACTCAACACACGACCTGGAGTTAGCAGCTATGGTATTCACTTTGAAGATATGGTGGCATTTTTTTATGGGGTGACATTCAATGTCTTTAGCGATTACAAGAGCTTGAAGTACTTGTATGACCAAAAGGAGTTGAATATGAGACAGTGAAGGTGGTTGGAATTTCTGAAAGATTATGATTTTTAACTTTTGTATCATCCTGGAAAGACAAACATCGTGACAGACGCTTTGAGTAGGAAGATGCTCAGTATCTCTGCTATGATGATAAAGGAAAAGGATTTGATAGAGCAATTCAGGGATGTATAGTCCTTTGTGGAATTGGCACCGAAGAACATTTACATGAACATGGTCACTATTTCAAGTGGGTTAATGGAAGACATCTGAGAGAAACAGAAAGTTGACAAGTTTCTGCAAGAAGAAAGGGAACTAATGAAGCAAGGCAGTGTGACAACCTTTGAGGAAGGAACTGATCGAATCCTAAGGTTCAGAGGTAGAGTTTGCATACCCAGGGATCAAGAGCTTAGAAAGTATATTCTAGAACATGCTTACACGAGTAAGTTGAGTATGCACCCGGGAATAACCAAGATGTATCAAGACTTGCAATAGTTATTTTGGTGGCATGGAATGAAGTGTGATATTACCAGATGTGTGTCGTCTTATCTAATTTTTCAGAAAATGAAGGTTGAGCATCAAAGACCGTCAGGAGTGTTACAACCCCTAGCTATTCCCGAATAGAGGTGGGATAGTATTGCGATGGACTTTGTGGTTAGATTACCAAAGACCAGAAAAGGTTATGATTCAATATGGGTAATTGTTGATCGACTCACGAAGTTAGCACATTTCTTACCAATCAACATATGATACAACATGGAGAAATTGACTCAACTATATATTGGTGAGATCGTTAGGCTGCATGGTGTGCCTACCAGTATTGTTTCTGATAGAGATCCAAGGTTCACATCGAGGTTTTGGCAAAGTTTGCAAGGAGCATTGAGAATGAAACTACGATTGAGTTTCGCTTATCATCCACAGACTGATAGTCAATCGAAAAGGACAATTCAATCATTGGAGGATTTGCTCAGAGCTTGCACTTTGGAACAAGCTGGAAGTTGGGATGAAGTTTTACCGTTGGTAGAGTTCACCTATAACAACAATTTTCATTCAAGCATAGGAATGGCACCCTATGAAGCTCTATATGGACGACGGTGCCGAACACCTTTGTGTTAGTACCAAGACGAAGAGTGTCTTACTGTTGGACCTGATATTATACAACAAACGACTGAGAAAGTCAAGATGTTTCAGGAAAAGATGAGGATGACTCAAAGTCAACAGAAGAGCTATGAGGACAAAAGAAGAAAGCCTTTTGAGTTTGAGGAAGACGAGCATGTGTTTTTGAAAGTCTCGCCAACGACTGGGGTCGGCCGAAATTCTGAAATCTAGAAAACTTTCTCCCAAATTCCTTGGACCTTACCAAATTCTTCACCGGATAGGTCCAGTAGCTTACCAAATAGCCCTACCACCTTTTCTTTCTAACCTTCACAATGTCTTTCATGTGTCGCAATTGCGAAAATATATTCTTGACCCGAGTCATGTCATAGCACTGGACACAGTACAATTGAAAGAGAACTTAACCTATGAGGCACCTCCTGTAAGGATTGAAGATAGAAGAGTAAAGCAACTCAGAGGAAAAGGATATCTCATTAGTAAAAGTGATTTGGAACGAAATGATCGGAGATGCAACATGGGAGTTAGAAGACAAAATAAAGGAGCAACACCTACAACTATTCTAAGGTATGAAAATTTTGAGGATGAATTTTGTTTTTAGAAGAGGAGAGTTGTAACACCACGAAAATTATTTGTTTCTTCATAAATAGTAGTTTTATAATATTTGTGATTTTTGAGAATTTTTCTGGATTTTTTCGAAAATATCGAATATTTTAATATATTCTTCATTTTGCGTGCGCACTGAACTAAGCTAGTGAAACATCCCAAAAGTTATTTGTTTCAAGAAAAATAGTCATTTTATAATATTTGTGATTTTTAAGAATTTTTGTGGATATTTTAGAAATATTGAATATTTTAATATATTTTTCGTTTTACGTACGCACTGAGCGGAGTCGAAAAAATAAAATATTTTTCTCGAGCCTGGTAAACTTTGAATTATGGAAACATCGACGGGGGATCTTACTAACCTCGAGGCCAGACACAGTTTACAAGGTTTACGTTTTTCAAGATTTTATCTGATAAATAAAATTGTTGTATCGTAAAATTATCTAATGGACAGTAAATACTGTTTTCATTAACTGTAACTTTTGTTCACTGGATAATAGTTCTAGTAGAGTGTTAATCATCTTTTCTAGAGTGTTCACTTTATGAGACAACATCACTTTTTACTTTATTGAGAAGCATGCGAAGCTTCTCAAGGAAGCTTCAAGGAAGCTTCCTACCAAGCTTCTCAAGGAATGAGGCCTTTGGGAGCCAAAAATTGGCTTTTCATTTATCATTTCCTTTTCTAAATTCAAACTCCAAAAAGCTACCATCATTTTTACAACCACCTTCTCTTTCTACATTTCCCTCCTCTCTTTTTCTCTTAACCATTTTCTCTTCTTCCACGGCTGCACCACTCCTTGTGATTGACATTGACTAAATGCAAATGGTTTTGATGTCGATAAAAGAAAGCAATGGAAACACAATGATCAAGTCACAAGGGATTCAAGATTAGCATGTAGGTCATAGATCTTGTGTAAAGGTATATTAAGGATTCACTCTAAGCTCATCAAATAGCTTTCTTAAAATGAGTTTGCAAAATGGTTTTTTAAGTAAGGATCAAAAGGTTTTTCTGAAACATCTCTTTGAAATCTTATATCCTTTTTCAAGTCAATTTCCTTGTATGAGCCAAAACTGAAATAAGTCATTTTGTGAACTAACCAGTATATTAATGAGTGTAAACTATTTTCTGTCTTGTCAGGAGCCAAATTCTAAGGCCCCTAACCGATTAGGAGCAACCGATTAGGAGTAGCTCCTAATCAGTTAGTTTATTAAAACAGAGGCATTACCTCATTATATTTCATATGCCTAACCGATTAGGCAAGATTACTAATCAGTTATTTGAATAAATAGAATCATTCCTTTTGTTTTGAAATAGTGCCTAACCGATTAGGTGAGAGCCCTAATCGGTTATTTGCTTTCTCAGAAGCCAAATTATATAAGTCCTAACCGATTAGCATGAGCCTCTAATCGATTATTCTTTATCTCAGAAGCAAAATAAATCAAGTCCTAACCGATTAGCATGAGGCTCTAATCGGTTAGCAGCCTTCCCAGAAACCAATCTTATGAAGTCCTAACCGATTAGGACATGAATCTAATCAGTTATTCTTTATAACAGAAGCTTTTAATTTGAGTAGAAAAGAGCCCCTAACCAATTAGAATACTTGGCTTAACCGATTAGCCTATTTTCTGGAAAAATAAGAAGAAGCACGTAACGGCTATATTAAAGAGCATTTAATGCTCTCATCTACCCCCAACGGCTATCAATGACCCTTAACTATAAATTTGGGTGTTGGGCGTTAATGAAGGGTTAGAAAAACTGAGACAAAAAATCTGTGAATCACTACTGAGCATTAAAAATGAGTTTTTCTCATCATTTCATATAATCTTCTGTTTTGAGCTTTCAACTTGTGTGAATCCTTAATACCATAGTTCTTCAATTTGTATTATCTGCTCTAGAGAGAGTTTCTTTTATCTAAATCTTGTACAATCTGTTAATAGAGGGTGAGGTATCCCTCAAAATTGTAAGGGTGGGGTATCCCTTGAATATAGAGGCTCAAGTACAAGGGTGAGGTATCTCAAGATGTGTTGAGTGCTCCTATTTGTAAAGGTTGTCAAGCACCTGCTTTCAAGCTTGAAGATATAGTGGAAATCTTGAGTGATTACTTGAGAACTAGACGTAAGCCACAAGTGGATTAGTAGCTGAACTAGGATAAAGCTTGGTGTTTGTTCTTCTAAACTTATCTCTTTAATATTGTGTACTATTTTATTGAATTTACTTAAATACTATCTTGCTGATTATTGTATTTGTAAGTGAAAGGGTTCATCTCATCTATCCATTTATCTCTATTAATCAATTAGCTTCAACGAAAATAAGAATTCAAGTATTTAAAAAAAGATTTGCGAACTTATTTTATATACTCAATTCACTCCCCTCTTGAGTAATTGAGGCCACTTGGTACCAAGTGGTATCAAAGTTAGACTATTGTGTAAAGAGTTTAGCAGTTTCAAGAGAAGAAATGGCGTCAAATGGTTTTTCTAATGAAAGTTCATCTATAAATAGACCTCACTTTTTCAATGGGGATGGTTATATATATTGGAAAGAAATTATGAAAATTTTTATTGAAGCTATTGATTTAGATGTGTGGGATGCCATTGAAAATGGTGCTTTTGTTCCCACACATACTAAAGATGGTGTGAAAATTAATACACCTAGAAATGAATGGACCGATGAGGACAAAAAGAAGGTTCAATACAATTTGAAAGTCAAGAACATCATCACCACATCCTTGGGGTATGATGAATTCTTTAGGGTATCAAATTGTAAGACCGCTAAAGAAATGTGGGATACATTACAAGTAACTCATGAAGGTACAAGTGAGGTAAAACGATTTAGAATAAACACTCTTACTCATGAATATGAATTATTTAGAATGAATTAAGGTGAAAGCATTCAAGAGATACAAAAGAGGTTCATACATATTGTAAATCATCTTATCTCATTAGGAAAGACATTTCCTAATGAAGATCTTATTGACAAAGTCTTGAGATGTTTGAGCAGGAATTGGCAACCCAAAGTAACGGCTATTGCGAAATCAAGAGATTTGTCAACAATGTCTCTAGCCACTTTATTTGGGAAGCTTTAAGAGCATGAGTTGGAGCTGAATAGCCTCCATCAAAATGAAGAGCATGATAAGAAGAAAAAGTGGATTGCACTCAAAGCCACCTCTTTCACAATTGAAGATGATGATGAAGATGGTGAAGAAGATGCAGAAAATCTTGAGCTGAGTGAAGAAAATCTCAGTCTCCTTATGAGGAAGTTTGGAAGATTCTTAAAGAAGAAGGGATTCCAAAGAAGACCACCCTTCCCTCAAAAGAAAGCCTATCACAAAGGAGAAGGATCCTCAACTCCTTCAAAATGTTATGAATGTGAAAAACTGGGACATATGAAAATGGACTGTCCTATGTATCTAAAGAAGACGGAGAAGTTCGAGAAAAGGCCCTCCAAAGAAAAGAAAGGAAGGAGAGCATATATAGCATGGGAGGACAATGACATGAGTTCCTCCGATAGTTCGGAAGATGAAGAAGCTCATTTTTGTCTCATGGCTCAAGGAGAAGAAAGTGAAGAGAGCGACACCGAGGTGTGCTTGAAGACCAAAAGCTCAAGTTGGTATCTTGATAGTGGTTGCTCCAAGCATATGACCAGTGATGGCTCTAAGTTTTCCTTCCTTGTCCCTAAGAAGAATGGTCATGTGACATATGGTGACAACAACAAAGGGAAGATTCTTAGAGTTAGTAAGAATCCTTCTTCATCTATTGATAATATTTTGCTTGTTGAAGGACTCAAATATAATTTGCTTAGTATTAGTCAACTATGTGATAAGGAAAATAGAGTAATATTTGATTCTAATTGTTGTATAATTGAGGGTAAAGATGATAAGCATGTTAAGTTTGTTGGTCATAGGGTCAATAATATATATATATGATTAGTCTTGATGACATTTCCTCAAATGATGCTAAATGCTTTATGAGTAAAGAAAATGATTCATGATTATGACATAGAAGAATCGCTTATATTCACATAGATCACTTAAACAAATTGGTTTCTAAAGAACTAGTAATTGGTCTTCCAAAGCTCAAATATGAAAAAGATAAACTTTGTGATGCATGTCAAAAAGGAAAACAAGTAAAGGTCTCTTTTAAAGCTAAAAATGTGCTTTCAACTTCTAGACCTTTACAACTTTTGCAAGTGGATCTTTTTGGTCCCTCTAGAACTATGAGCTTTGGTGAAAAATACTATGCATTAGTGATTGTGGATGAATTTTCTAGGTTTACATGGACATTATTCTTGGCTCACAAAATGATGCTTTTTAATCACTTAAAAAGCTTGCCAAAGTTATCTAAAACGAAAAAGGATTTTGTATCATATCCATTAGAAGTGACCATGGTGGTGAATTTGAAAACTATGAATTTGAAACCTTTTGTGATAAACATAGCATTGAGTATAATTTTTCTGCCCCTAGAACACCACAACAAAATGGTGTTGTAGAAAGAAAAAATCGATCTTTAGAGGAAATGACAAGAACTATGCTCAATGAGGCCAACCTTCCTAAATACTTTTAGGCAGATGCGGTTAACATCGCTTGATATGTTATGAATAGAGCCCTAATAAGGCCAATTTTAAAAAAAAACCCTATATGAATTGTATAAGGAAAAGAAGCCAAATGTGTCATATTTTTATGTCTTTGGATGTAAATGCTTTGTTTTGAATAATGGAAAGGATAACTTGGAAAAGTTTAATGCAAAATCTGATAAGGAAATATTTATTGGCTATTCTATACATAGTAAGGCCTTTAGAGTTTATAATAAACGAACTATGACCATAGAAGAGTCTATACATGTTGCATTTGATGAAACTATCCCAAATGAGCCGAGAAAGGTGCCTGTTGATGATGTTGCAAAAATCATGGCTAGAACACACTTGGAGATTCAAGAAAAAGAGCCTAAGAAGCAACAAGAAAGACCCAGTGATCATGCAAGACAAGAGGATTCAGAAATCATGGATCTATCCAAAGAATGGAGGACATCAAGGTATCATCCTCTTGACAAGGTGATAATTGATGTATCAAAAGGGGTAATTACTTGAAACACTCTTAGAGATGCATGTAATCACTTAGCTTTTGTCTCTCAAGTTGAACCTAAAGACTTAAATAAGGCCATTAATGATGAACATTGGTTCTTGGCAATACAAGATGAACTAAATCAATTTAAGAGAAATCAAGTTTGGGAATTAGTACCAATACCCAATGATTATCCCATAATTGGCACCAAATGGGTCTTTAGGAATAAACTTGATGAAACAGGTAATAATAAGAAACAAAGCTAGGCTTGTAGCAAAGGGCTATAATCAAGAAGAAGACATAAACTATGAAGAAATTTATGCTCCCGTAGCTAGATTAGAGGCCATTAGAATGTTACTTGCATATGCATGCATCATGAATTTCAAACTTTATCAAATGGATGTTAAAAGTGCCTTTTTAAATGGTTTTATACAAGAAGAGGTGTATGTGGAACAACCTCTTGGTTTTGAAGATTTTGAAATGCCGAACCATGTTTTTAAATTGAAAAAGGCATTGTATGGCTTGAAACAAGCTTCTAGAGCTTGGTATGAAAGGTTGAGCAAATTTTTTTTGGAAAATGGCTTCTCTAGGGGTAAGGTTGACACTACTCTCTTTATCAAGCATAAAAAACATGACATTCTTCTTGTTCAAATTTATGTTGATGATATAATATTTGGTGCCTCTAATAACTCTCTTTGTAAGGAATTTGCTAATATTATGCAAAGTGAGTTTGAGATGTCCATGATGGGTGAGCTCAACTTCTTCCTTAGTCTCCAAATCAAACAAACGAAGGATGAAACTTTCATAAGTCAATCTAAATACTGCAAGTAGTTGCTTAAGAAGTTTGGAATGGAGGGTGCCAAGCATATGGCTACACCAATGGGCACCTCTTGTTATTTGGACAAGGATGAATGAGGTAAATTTGTAGAAATCACAAAATATAGAGGTATGATTAGCTCACTTCTTTATCTTACAGCTAGTAGGCCGGATATCATGTTTAGTGTGTGCATGTGTACTAGATATCAAGCTAATCTTAGAGAATCACGCTTAAGTATTGTAAAACGAATCATGAAATATCTTATCAGCACTTCATAAATAGGTTTGTGGTACCCTAAGGGTGCCTCATGTAGCCTAGTTGGTTACTCTGATTCTGACTTTGCTGGATGCAAAATAGATCGAAAAAGCACTAGTGAGACATGCCACTTACTTAGAAGCTTACTAGTTTCTTGGCATAGCAAGAAACAAAATAGTGTGGCATTGTCAACAGTTGAAGCTGAATATGTTGCAGCTGGGAGTTGTTGTGCTCAAGTCCTTTGGAAGAAGCAACAACTTCAAGACTATGGTCTTGAGCTTGATCACATTCCTATTAGATGTGATAACACTAGTGCAATCAACTTATCTAAAAATCCTATTTTGCACTTTAGAACAAAACACATTGAAATTAAGCATCATTTTATTAGAGATCATATTCAAAAAGGTGATTGCATGCTTGAATTTGTGGAAACCATTAAGCAACTAGCTGACATTTTCACTAAACCCATAACAAAAGAAGTATTCTTCTATATAAGAAATGAACTTGGTATATTGGATCAATTATGCATAAGTTGATTATTAGCTACATAAATTCGCCATTTAATGCATATATTAGTCATTTGATTCAATAAGTTAATTTTCTGTCCAAATCGGTCATTTGTTGATAAATTGGTTATCTTTGCTGCATAACTAATCTTCTCTGATGCCTATTTTGCTCCTCTACTGCATAATATCATTGTTTCGCTGTGTAATTTTATAAGTTAATCACTTTTGAATTCAATACTAACTTGAGCATTGGAGTTCCCCTTATTTTGTTTTGCAGGAGCTTAGTCTATGCTTAAGTCCCTAATCTTTCCCTAATCATGCTCCTGTCGAAGAAAATTATTTCTTAATCACTTGAAGAAGAAAAATTCTGTGTTTAGGATGTCTCCATAGGAATGGTAAGTGTTAATGGTCTTGAAAAGTTGAATTCTTAAAGACTTGATTTGGTATTATCTGAGAAATAAAAAGTTGGGAGATGAACATAATCTACTATGGAAAAGGTTATTGGTGGTTGAAGATGGTTTGGCAAGATAAAATCTGGTCTCTGTCAAATGGTGTTAAGATAGTTATGGTTTCACATAATTATTTTGAACTAGCATTATGTCTCTGGGAATCAAGTCAGCTTGTGGAAATGGACTTTGGAAGTACAATAAACTATCAAGAAAAGGAAAAGGACCTATTGTGTGTGACTTGGAATGTTGATTGATATAAAAATTATTTTCTGACATAGCTCCATAACTGGTTAGGATAATTATATAACCGGTTATTTTAGTTCATAGAGCTACACATTTTTCAATTTTAAACAAACCTAACCGATTAGCCAAACTCATCTAATCGGTTATTTGACAAAACAGTGGGCTCCTATTCCTTTCTCATCACATTCTAATAGGTTAGAACTTAACCTCTAATCAGTTATTTGACGAAACAGTGAGCTGCACCTTCATTTTTCAAAACTCTAATCGGTTACCCTGCACATTCTAATTGGTTAGACCCAATTTCCTAACCGGTTAACATACCACTCAAAACACCAATACAGTATCCTCCTTCTTCATTTCTCACGACGATCCTCGTTCCTCCATCCTCATCCTCTTCTTCTTCCCTCAAACACCCACTCCTATCTATTCACACCCACCTCAAATCTATCATGACTCCACCACTTAAATACCATTTCCATCACATTCCACACTCTCCATCACCTTTTCTCTGATTAAAATTCTATTTTCTTCTAAAATTTTCATCTCCCTCATACTCTCTTTCCCCTCCAAACGTGCCCTAACCACCATTATCACTCACCATGGCTAGTAGCTCTTCCTTCCCCAAGAGGTCACAGTCCAAAAACCCAAATGTCCCAAAGGAAACACCTCCTACAAACACTGACCCAGATTTCTCCATAGCCTTGAACCTTGGAAGATTTTTCACTGACCTTGCTCAAATGAAGAAATACCAGTTGAAATTTCATGCTCGATGCATCATTTCACCTAAATGAATGGACTGAGCATTTTTCGTCAAAGAATGATTCACTTATCTTACAGAGCTCTTTGAATTCCATGGGTTGAGAACTCTTGTCACTACCAATCTAGGGTATTTCTATCTTGAACCTAGTAAAGTCTTTTTCTATAATTTATCTATTATGGGTGAAAATTTGGTTTCAAAAATCAAAAAGCACAAAATTATTATGAATCCAAGTGAGTGGGTTCCTTTGTTTGGTCTTCCTCACTCTGGAAAAAAGCTTAAATTGGAAAAACATAGCTCATGGGAAAACTATAAGAGAGATCAAGCTGTCATGGGCATGCTTCAGCCTGGCGTTCAAATGCCAAAAGGGACTTTTACTACCGGCCTTTTGAAGTTATAGGATCGTTTTCTCCATTTTATTGTAACTCATATCCTAGCACCAAAGGCAAGTAACTATGCCCTCGTTGAAGAGGAAGACATCTTCTTGGTGTGGCTTCTCAAAGAATGCATAAAGATCAACTGACCTTATTACATTATGCATTACATGATGAAAGCTAAACAAAAGGTAGTTATGGATCTTCCTTATACCCTTTTGATTGCTTGAATCCTAGACCACTACAAGGTTTCCCTAATGGAAGATGGAATCGTAAATACTGCAAGTCCCTATAAGTTTGGACTTGCCTCTCTTAATAGAATGCAAGTGAAGAACATCAATGGCGAATGGACTTATGGTCATGCACGTGCGACAGCAGCACCACTAGAAGAAATTCCTGTTGATCCGACTGATGTCCCTATGGAAGAGGCACCAGAAATGAGTAGCATCTCAGAAATCACAAGTGAAGCCCACATTCTTGCAGCCATTGCGGATCTAAGAACCTAAAAGGAGCACATCAACTCAATCATCTTCGATCGATTAAGTGCCATGGAGGATCGCTTGGATAGGCTAGAACGCCGCTTCCCAACTCCAGATGAACATGAGGCTTAGGCATGGACTATCTATTTCTGTTATAGCTGTATTGAATATGATGTTGAGCTATGTCTTAAATGTTTTGGATATTATGTTAGAACCATGGTAGATTTATTTGGCATGATTAATTATGAGATTCTGGATATTGGTATCATGGCATGTTTAAATGATTTTGAACATTATCTTTGAACCATGGCATGTTTAATTGGCAACTTAGACATATTGAAATATGATTTGAATACTTGTTTGGATGGTATTGCATAACTTACTTGTGTCTGCATAGCTTAGTGAACATGCTCCCATTATAGCTCGATTACTCATTATGTGTTCCATTTTTTTGATCATAGCAAAAGGGGGAGAAGGATATAGGCTTTTTATTGAGAAAAGAAGGAAAAATAATTGAATGTTTTATTTTAAGTATTGTCTGTTAATGGTCTTAGAATTCCAAAACAAAGGGGGAGCTATGCATCTCTGATTCAAGCACCTCTTGAACAAAAGAGGAGGAGTAAGTGTCCAAATCCTATTATGAATTCTGATTATCATTTGAACTAATCTTTTTCTGAATAATTGTTTGTTATCATCAAAAAAGGGGAGAATATGATTGATATTGACTAAATGCAAATGGTTTTGATGTCGACAAACAAGAAAGCAATAGAAACACAACGATCAAGTCACAAGGGATTCAAGATTAGCATGTAGGTCATAGATCTTGTGTAAAGGTATATTAAGGATTCACTCTAAGCTCATCAAATGGCTTTCTTAAAATGAGTTTGCAAAATGGTTTTTAAGTAAGGATCAAAAGGTTTTTCTGAAACACCTCTTTGAAATCTTATATCCTTTTTCAAGTCAATTTCCTTGTATGAGCCAAAACTGAAATAAGTCATTTTGTGAACTAACCAGTTTATTAATGAGTGTAAACTGTTTTCTGTCTTATCAGGAGCTAAATTCTAAGGCCCTTAACCAATTAGGAGCAGCTTCTAGTCAGTTAGTTTGTTAAAACAGAGGCATTACCTCGTTATATTTCATATGACTAACCGATTACGCAAGATTACTAATCGGTTATTTCAATAAACAGAACCATTCCTTTTGTTTTGAAACAGTGCCTAACTGATTAGGTGAGAGCCCTAATCGGTTATTTGCTTTCTCAGAAGCCAAATTAATTAAGTCCTAACTGATTAGCATGAGGCTCTAATCGGTTATTCTTTATCTCAAAAGCAAAATAAATCAAGTCCTAACCGATTAGCATGAGGCTCTAATCAGTTAGCATCCTTCCCAGAAACTAATCTTATGAAGTCCTAACCGATTAGGATATGAATCTAATCGGTTATTCTTTATAACAGAAGCTTTTAATTTGAGTAGAAAAGAGCCCCTAACCGATTAGGATACTTGGCTTTACCGATTAGCCTGTTTTCTAGAAAAATAAGAAGAAACACATAACGATTATATTAAAGAGCATTTAATGCTCTCATCTACCCCCAACGGCTATCAATGGCCTTTAATTATAAATTTAGGTGTTGGGTTTTAATGAAGGGTTAGAAAAACTGAGACAAAAAATCTGTGAATCACTACTGAGCATTAAAAATGAGTTTTTCTCATCATTTCATATAATCCTCTGTTTTGAGCTTTCAACTTGTGTGAATTCTTAATACCATAGTTCTTCAATTTGTATTATCACCTCTAGAGAGAGTTTCTTTCATCTAAATCTTGTAAAATCTATTAAAAGAGTGTGAGGTATCCCTCAAAATTGTAAGGGTGAGGTGTCCCTTGAATATATAGGCTTAAGCATCCCAAGGTGTGTTGAGTGCTCCTATTTGTAAAGGTTTTCAAGCACCTGCTTTCAAGCTTGAAGATATAGTAGAAATCTCGAGTGATTGCTTGAAGTCTGGATGTAAGCCACAAGTGGATTAGTGGCTGAACAAGGATAAAGCTTGGTGTTTGTTCTTCTAAATTCATCTCTTTAATATTGTGCACTAGTTTATTGAATTTACTTAAATACTATCTTGCTTGATTGTTGTATTTGTAAGTGAAAGGGTTCATCTCATCTATCCATTTATCTCTATTAATCAAATAGCTTCAACGAAAATAAGAATTTAAGTATTTAACGAAAGATTTGCGAACTTGTTTTATGTACTCAATTCACCCCCTATTTTGAGTAATTGAGACCACTTGGTAACACTCATTTCCTCCCCTATTATTGCTTGATTTCAAGCAACCACTTTGCTTGAATCCATCTATCCATTTAAGCTTTTCTCTTCTTGTTAACATCACCTACAAAGAACTCAACTTTTCCTCTCCATTTTCTCTCCTCTTCCATGGCCAAGACCACCATTGTTGGCCATCCAAGCTTTTCATTCAACCAACCTCATTTCCTACCATTTCTCATCACCTAGAACACTTTCTCTTTTGTGACCACCACCAAAATTCACATTTTTCGTTTTCCTCCATCAAGCTTTAAAGTTGGAGACTTTGAGGTAAAAGTTCATAACTTTCTCATCTTTCCATCTCATTTTCGTGATCCATGATCATTTTGGTGATCATGGATGTCTTTTTTAAGCTTTGATTATAATTCTTGTGAGTTTGATGTCCTTAGGGTTTTCTTGAGGGTGGAGGCCAAATTTTACAAGGAGCTTCAAGGGAGTTTCTTTGCTTGTTTTCTCTCTTGGTAAGAGGAAGACCATCCACTTCAACCTCTATGGTTGGTGGGAAACTTGTTTGTGTGTTGGTTGTGAGAGAATCCATGTTAGGTTTACTCTCTTAGTTGTATGTTTTTCTTTTATGATTCTTGTATTGATTTTGCTCTATGTGGTTTATTGGTATATATTGTTAATCTTAGATTGATTCTTAATGGATTGGAAACATGAATTGGAAGCAAGGGTTCCTTACCTTCCTTGGTGAGGCTCACGGCCATGCCCCTCCATAGAGGGTGTATGATCAAAATTTTGTAACAAGATGAAGAGATAATTAATCAAGTGAATAACACTTAATGGATCAAAGAAAAATTTGGGTTCTTACCCTTTAGGGAGGCTCACGGCCTCTAGGGCCATTTTGGGTCCAAGTGTGTAATTTTTGGACAACCTTGGAAATTTAGTAATTAAGTGTTAAGTAATTAACAATGTGATGGAAAGAAACTTAATTGGTGGTCTAGAGTGATTTTTGAACTTAAGGGAAGAACAAAAATGAGTGTGAGACTTGAGAATTTTAGAGTAATGCTCTAAGTGAATATGAATTAATTTAAGTAAAGAACTTAACAAATTGAGAGAATTCCTCTAGAGAGAGATTTCATAAGAAAATATTTAATTAATGTAAAACTTCATAATCAACCTTAAAAAGTGTACATGTCTCATTGAGAATATGATATTATGGGTCCATGAATGGGACCAAAATTCTGTTGATGTTTAACTTGGCCAAATTGTGGTATGCTATGGAAAAAGTATATCATGATGAATATACATGATTATGCATTGAGTCATCGTGCATTGTGAAAGTCCGATGGACTATTGTTAAGGCCATGTTGCCTAGGAGATTGAATCACACCTATGTGCAGGTGCGAGTAGACTAGTGTAGGTCATATTATTGACCTTGGGGGGTCGGGGTGTGGGTGTCTCACAATCGTTAGTTGGTAGCTCTTCTAGGCCGTGGGATAGACCGATGCAAATGCACCGACGATCTGGATCGAGATACTATCCTATATCGTGATCTTGTGTAGAATGTCTTGTACAATGCCATGATGTGCACTTTGATATATTGAAAAATGAACGCACTTGTTGGCCTCGGCAACTGAGTTACAGACATGTCTCTAGATCATTATCTCCGATGTTTGCGTCTAACTCCATGAAGTAGGATTTTGATATCATGTGTACATGCATAGTGAGTCAACATATTACTTGGCATTTATTCATGTATGATTAGAATTGTTGTCTTATTAATGCTATAACTGCCTGAGGTTGTTTATTTGTTTACTATTTACTTCTTGATGCTGATTATTATTATATCTGAAATGCTATGTGGGCGCTTCCCGCCGTTCTGTTTCTTTACTACCTTAATTGGTAATGAATGTAGGATGTCTTACCTCTTTTTCTATTTGTCTACTACTTTGTTTATCTATGTGTTACTTTGAAGATGTTGGTGAAGAAGGGGAAGTGGACAAATTCCCTGGTTTCTGGCCTGATTTTGATTAGCTACTTGTTTGGATATGACGTCTCGTCCGCAAGGCTTTTTGGGATATACGAGACTGACTTTCCACAGAGGTCCGGACTGCTAGCATATTAACCTGAGTACGGATCACTTTGTCTACCTTGGAGATGTGACTCTGTCACTTGCTTGGGGGCGTTATGATCCGCCTATCTTTACTTTTCATGCTCGTTTGTATTTAGAGTTTTACCTGCCCATACGCGATATGTGGGGAGAGCGTCATTACTCCCCATAAGAAGATTCTTTCTTATCCTCTTTGTGAGCCCCGGCTCGCAACTCGGTGGCTCCGATGAGGGTTTCCTCTGACGAGGAAAACCCTGAGGAGGATCCAGCTATGGACTCTTCTTGTTCGCCCTAGGGGTCGATGCTGTGGATAATCGCTGATGGCTACTGGTAAATATTTTGTGGGCCTGGTATTTTGTCTTTTTGGTGGGCTGAGTATGTATAACCATTTTGGGGGCATGTAAAGCTTTTGCTTTTTTGTATATCTAACGATATAACTAAACAAGTTTGATATAAATATATGTAAGTATGATGTACGAATGTATGGTTGCTTTCTACGCTACTTTTGCTATAATTACTTCTTATCATTTCATTTTATTATTATGTTACAAAAAAAAAAGAAAAAAAATCTCGCCTAATTACTTATACGATTACAACTAAATAAACTTAACCATATTAAAATAACTAGGTCTTAGCTTATTCAGTATACTTTCCATTTCTTTGTCATGGTATGATGTTCCTTCCTCAAAAAAGGGCGTTACACTTTCTAAGTTTGTCAACATTCCAGAAATTATTGATACTTTTGACAATGAGGGTATCTAAGGTATAAGCTCTAGTGTTTGTCTTGGAAGTGATCCGATATGGTCCCTCCCAATTCGGAGCTAGCTTCATTTCTTTCGTGTTTTTGCCTTCAATATATGCCGTACGCAAAACAAGGTCGCTGGGCACAAGCCTCTATGGTATCACCTTGGAATTGTACCGGGTTGCAGTTCTTTGTTTAACAGCGACTCCATGGATGTGGGCAATGCAGTAATGTTCTTCCAACAAATCCAAGTTATGGCAGATGAGGTACGAGTTGACTTCTTCAAATAAATTCTGCCTTTTTTGTCTCAGTTCTCCTACCTTGGCCGGGATCATAGCCTTGTAACCATAGGTTTGCTTGAAAGGAGTTTCCCCAATTGAGGAGTGGGGCGTGGTCCGATATGGCTATAGGATGTGGTCAAGCTGTTCCACCCAATTCCCTTTTGCTTCATCAAGTCTTTTCTTGATCCCACTGGGTATAACTTGATTCGCAGCCTTAACTTGTCCATTGGTCTTCAGATGTTCTACCGAAGTGAAATATTGCCTAATCTTGAGTCTAACGAGAAGATGTTTGAATTTCCAGTAAATAAACTGGGTTCACAATGGACTCCAGGACACCAAATCTACTGATGATGTTGTTGTAAGTGAACTTTTGTATGTGTACTAAGTTGATGGTGGACAATGGTTCTGCCTCTATCCATTTAATGAAGTAGTCCATAACTATCACTAAATGTTTCACCTGTTTAGGGGCTTAAACGAGGGAACAAACCTAGGATATCTATCCGTCACTGACAGAAAAGCAAGGGTACGAACATCGTAAATAGTTCTTCTAGTGAGGCTGAGTAGATGCTTGAGAACGATTGACATTTGTCACACTTATGGACGTGCTCTGTACTATCAGCTTCCATTCTAGGCCAATAATACTCAGCTCTTAACACCTTTCGTGCTAGTGACTTTCCTCAAAGGTGGTGGCCACAATTTGCTTCATAGATTTTGGCTAAGACATACTTAGCTTCTTTTGGGCTGAGACACTTGAGGAGGGGGAAGAAAATCTGTTATGATATAACTGATTATCTAGGATAGTGTACTATTGTCCATATAAGTTTCTGGGCCTCCCTCTAGTCTTCAGGTAAAGTACCATCACAAAGATAGGCAACTATGGGTGTGATCTAGGTTTTGTTGTCTTCTAATAGAAGGACCTCAGGATATTGGCTCTTGGTACTAGGCTTTTGGTACTAGCGAGCTTTGACAAGATGTCGGCTCTTGAGTTTTGTTCCCTAGAGATGTGCTTTACCTTAACACTGTTGAAGTTTTCTATAAGCTTTTTCACCTTAGCTAGTTATGTTTGCAATAAGGGCTCTTTAGCTTGGTAATCACCTCGGATCTGGGATGTTTCCAGTTATGAATCACTGCATAGTACTATATATGTGGCCTCCATTTCCTTTGCCATGGTAATGCCCATGATACATGTTTCATACTCCGCTTGGTTATTTGAAGTCTAGAACTTAAACCTTAAGGAATGTTCCCAAGTGAGCCCTGCCCTATTTTCTAAAATGATTTCGGCTCCACTCCCTTTAGGGTTTGAGGAACCATTAACATAAATGGTCCAAGAATTCCTTTCGGGGTGGCCGGGGTCTAGTGTAAGCTTTACCAAGAAGTCAGATAGCACTTGAGCCTTTAAAGCTTGTCTTGGCTAATAGGTGATATCAAATTTATAAAGCTTCATAGACAACACGACCATTATGTTGGTGTATGCCCTAGAGGCTAATACATTTTCTGTATTTACATATATTCTATTATGCTATTTTATATATGAGGCATTTCATTTATTGTGTTCTTTTTGATAAACATAATAAAGTCCTTAGAATAGTAAGTTTGATGCCATAGGACATCAAGTGGATGACTTGATCGTGAGATCCTTTTGGTTACAACACTATTCTTAAATGTCCCTAGTCAAGTATTATTGTTAATTAGGACAACAATAATACATTGAGACTAGTATGTGTAGAGACCGATGACCGCATCTCACGGGTCATGGATATGAGATATCAAGTCTTCACATTGGTACATATTAGAGTAATGATGTATCGGATCGACCCACCATGAGAACGCTACATGGATCGTTACGTGAGTGTCATGCGATTCTCATAGTGACAATGGTGTTTGTGGTCCTTTGACCCGAAATCACTACGATTCCTACATGAGGAGTTGTGTGTTTTAATGCCATCAAACATCATCTCGTAACAAGGTGATTATAAAGTTGGTTATTGGACATACCGCAAATCATGCAGAGGGATGTGAGTGACCTAGATGGAATTTGTCACTCCTACATAACAGAGCGATATCTTCGGCCCCCGATTGAGTGAGATCGCGAAATGCATGGCCGTATGCTCAAATGAGTCAATATGAGATATTGATCTCATTTATTGTTACAAAGTCTACTCGAGTATCGTGAAACGAATGATTGGACTATACAAGGGTGACGCATTCCATGCCTTGTGTTCAATCTAGATATCTTGACAAAGGGACTAAACGACACGGAAACATTGGTCACGAAAAGGTTATGTCAAATCACCGACATTCTCATTACTTGGGTAACAAAGTGATGTGTTGCTAGATACACTCACATGTTTGTAATATTAAAATGAGATTTTAATATTACTACCAACGCCATGAGAACCTCGCAGTGGTCGCACACTTAGAACAGACTAAATTGAGCAATAAGGATCCAAGTTGGACTCGGATTCAATTGTGGGCCTAACTCATGACAGATGGGTTTTAGGGTTGCATAACTTACCTTGCTACTGCTCACACTCACTTAAGGCAGCCATTATTATAAATAGTACTGTTAAGGGAGCTACTATAGATGTTACATCACAACCCTAGCCGCACCTAAGAAAGTGAGTGAGAGACAGTGAAAGGTTCTTCTCTTCTATTCGCAGCTAGCACCGCGAAACAGAGGCGTGACTCCTTTTGCAAGTCTGTTCGTGTGGATACCGCAGAAACATCGTCGCTATTACGGTGTTGGTGATTCACCTTGCTTGTGTTTATCACGCTTCAAGAGGTAAATTTTTAAAAACTCAGATTATGGACTTTTCGCATGGATCCTGTGTGGGAATCCTATTATTCCGCTGCGAGATTTTTGATCCACAATTCCCACCAGTGGTATCAGAGCCACTTGCGAAACTATGATTCGGTTTTTCTGCTTTTCTTGTTATATGCGATAACATGATTCGTTGCTTTCCTTTCATAAAAGATATGATCTTTATATGTTATTTCTGAAATCGAAATAATGATGTATGAAACCGTGTTCTATTTTATTTGTTGTTTACGAAACATGTTGATGTTTTTGAAACCATGAAGATGTTCATATAATTCTCAAAAACGGTTTTGAATGCTTTCTTTTTGCGTTTTTCTCGATATCTATATATGTGATATGTATGATTCTCGCGAAAAATGATTTTGAATGCTTTCTATTTTTTCGTTTTTCTCGATATCTATATATGTGATATGTATGATTCTCGCGAAACAATTTTGAATGCTTTCTCATTTCGCATTTTTCTATATGAATGCGATATACACAAAGTCCGACACAAGGTTTTGGAAACCTTGTTTCCGTTTTACGACGGCTATGAAGCTTCCTCGTGACATGAAGTGTTCATGTCTTCACGAATTCGGAAACCCCGTTTCGGATAGGTGATGGCGGCTGTGAGTTACCCCCCGCGCTGCACATGAAGCGTTCATGTGTTTGCGGGCCTTAGGGTTCAAATGTTGTTGCCTTAGCCGTCATGGAGGCGAAGGGTCCAACTCCAGTGGCGCGCCCCGAACCCCGTTGCGTGGAGTGTGATATTCGAAAGCGTGATATTCAAATCTTTATTTTTATAATTCACAAAATAATAATGTGTTATTTCTTTGTGTTTATGTATTCTTAGAGATGCATGGTGCATGGTTATGGCCTTAGTCTTTATTTTATGCTATTTTGGTTATTTTAAATACGACCTCCGTGTCGTGCCTTTTCTCTACATTCTTGATTGTACATTCTCTTCTCATCTAACTCCCCTCGAATGTAAAAGAGGTTTCTATAATGTAATCATCATGTGGAGACAAGGAGATGGCATCAAGTGAGGACATTAGTGGGAGACGCTTGGTGAAACTGGCATTTTTTAATGCTAATCTCTTAGAGGCCATAACCATGTCACATTTATTATATGCTTTATATGTATGAGATGCATGGATGATGTTTATGGTATGTTAAACAAGTTTAATAAATGGTGAGATCTAATAATAAAATTCCCTCAAAGAAAATATTAAGTCATTATGTGATGCCTTCCAATGCGTGGCACTCATCAAGACTAATATCGATTAAGTGTAGGTCTCACAAAGCAGGTGCCTTTATCTATATTAGTAAGATGCGATGGGATAGGAGTAATAACCAAATGCCAACCATTGATCTCGACTTAACTAGGCCATTTCAATAGGATTGAAGGCTTAGAGGCATGAAGTTGGGCTTTAGTCCATTAGATGGATTAGAATAAGTGTTATTCACCCAACTATCCAAGAGTTGCATGTGATGTAATTGGAAAGAGTTTCCTACCTAAATAACCGAATTTTGGGCGATCAGCCAAAGCTGACTCAAAGCTAGGTAAAATATGGATCTTGGCCCACTAGGAAATCTTTCGATGGGATGTTCCGAGTCAATGCTGAGGGTCATTGACTTGAATAAAATAGTGGGAGGCATATTTAATTAAAAGACCTCATTAAATATGTTTATGGCATGATACTTATATTTTTGCATGTTTCTCGTTAATAGATAACCATGGCAACAAACACATCGGTACTTTATCATTGCGATCCATCCTTGAGAAGGACAAGTTGTCCGGAACAAATTTTTAGACTGATACAGAATTTGAGGATTGTCCTCAAGCAAGAGAAAAAGTCCGTATGTTTTGGAACAAACCTATTCCTCGAGCCACCCGCTAATGCCCCTAGAACCGAAAGAGATGCTTATAAGAAGCATCAAAATGATGCCTTGGACATTGGATGTCTAATGCCGGCCACCATGAACTCGAGCTCCAAAAGCAACATGAGAACATGGATGCATACGATATGATCGTACACCTTAAGAAGCTCTATCAAGAGCAGTGCCGTACATGAGAGATTCGAGGTCTCTAAAGCACCGTTTCAAAGGTAAGCCGGTAGAAGGAAGCCCCGTTGGTGCTCATGTACTCAAGATGATTGGGTACATTGAAAACCTAGAGAGACTGGGTTTTCCTTTGGGCCAAGAGTTGGCCATCGACTTAGTCCCGCAATCGTTCTTGGAAAGTTTCACCAATTTGTCATGAACTACAACATGAATGAGATTGACAAATCACTACCAGAGTCATTAGGCATGTTAAGAATCACTGAGCAGTAACATCAACAAAGGTAAAGGGAAGGCCATAATGATAGTCCAAAAGAATAAGGGCAAGAAACAAGAGAAAAAGCCCAAGGACAACTGGAAGGGCAAGGGCAAGGACAAGTCCAAGCCTAGCACTTCTAGCTTGAAACCAAGGGGGTGGAGTGGCTAAGAAAGGTACATGCTTCCATTGCGGTCGACCGACATTGGAAGAGGAACTGCCAAGTTCCCGGAGGAGCTCAAAAGAAGAAGGAAGTGAGACTTCCACTTCGTGTTTTTTGTTATTGAAGTCAATTTATCTACTTCGCATCATGGGGTATTAGATACTTGGATGTGAATCTCACATTTGTGTAAATGTGCGTGATCTAAAGAGCAAGAGACCATTGACGGTGGATAAGTCGACCTACGAGTTGGAAATGGAGCAAAAGTTGCCGCATTAGCCGTAGTAGGACTTATTTATTATCTCTCGCCCACCGGGCTTGTAATAGAGTTAGAGAACTGCTATTTTGTGCCTGCTATTAGTAGGAATATCATTTCTCGTTTCTTGTTTGGACAAGAAAGGTTTTTCTTTTATAATAAAGGACAAGTGTTGTTCTATTTATATGAATGATATTTTTATGGTAGTGCACAATTGAGTAATGGACTTTATGTACTTGATCTCGAAACGCCCATTTATAACATAAATACAAAGAGGTTTAAATCAAACGATCCGAACCCAACTTTTCTCTCGGCATTGTCGTTGGGCCACATAAATGAGAAACGCATCTCCAAACTCCATAAAGATGGATTCTTGGACTCATTTGATTTCAATCATATGAGATATGTGAATCTTGTTTATTAGGGAAGATGACAAAGGCCCCATTCACGAACAAGGTGAAAGGGCTAGTGATCTTTTAGGCCTTATACATAGTGATGTATGTGGGCCACTAAACACAAATGCTAGAGGTGGTTTTCAATACTTCATTACATTTACCGATGATTTCGGAGATATGGATTTGTATATCTTATGAAGCACAAATCGAATCCTTTAAAAGTTCAAAGAGTTCAAGAATGAAGTACAAAACCAACTTGGCAAGAGTATTAAAATCCTTCGATCGATCGAGGAGGAGAATACTTAAGCCAACAGCTTGATGATCATCCGAAAGAATGTGGGATAATATCTCAACTCACTCCACCAGAACACCACAATGGAATGATGTCTCTCGAAAGGAGGAACCGGACCTTGTTGGACATGGTCCGATCCATGATGAGTCATGCAAACCTTCCAGGCTCCTTCCGGGGACATGCTCGTTAATGCAGCTTTCACACTTAACCGTGTTCCATCTAAGATGGTTCAAAAGACACCATATGAGATATGGACCGGGAGACGGCCCAAGATGTCTTTCTTGAAGATTTGGGGCTGCGAAGCTTACGTAAAACGTCAAGTTTCGATAAGCTTGGACCTAAATCGATAAATGCTTCTTTGTGGGGTATCCAAAGGAAACCAAGGGATACTTTTTCTATAATCCTACCGAGGGCAAAGTGTTTGTCGCACGGACACCGTGTTTCTAGAAAGTGGAGTTTATCTCCAAAGGAACCAAGTGGGAGAAAAGTAGAACTTGAAGAAGTTCAAGTTTCACAAAGCAAAGAATGAACCAATGGTGGAAATAGAGCAAATTTCCACAAAATGTTGTGGAACAAAGAACTCCGCTTAGTAGCACAAGACCTCGCGTAGGTCTAACAGATACGTCATCAACCAGAGAGATATGGATTTCTCATGACCCAACAAGGTGACGTATTACTCATGGATCAAGATGAGCCTCGTGACTTACTAGGAAGCCATTATTGGCCCGTAATCCGAGAAATGGCTTGAGTCCATGAGATCCGAAATGGATTCCATGTATGCCAACCAGTGTATGGAACTTGGTTGACCCACCGAAGGGGTAAAACCCATTGGTGCAAGTGGGTTTTCAAGAAGAAAACCGACATGGATGGTAATGTGCATACCTTTAAGGCGTGATTGGTGGCTAAAGGTTTCAAACAAATTCATGGTGTAGACTATGATGAGACTTTTTCCCCAGCTTGCGATGCTTAAATCCGTTCTGGATCTTGCTTGCCGTCACAGATACCATGATTATGAAATTTGGCAAATGGATGTCAAAATCGCTTTCCTTAATGGAAATCTTCTCGAAGATGTGTACATGACACAACCCGAGGGTTTTGCCACTCCACAGATGCTAGAAAGGTATGCAAGTTGCAACGATCTATTTATGGATTGAAGCAAGCTTCCGTAAGCCGGAATCTTCGTTTTGATGATACAATCAAACAGCTTTGGTTTCATCAAGAATGAAGAAGAATCTTGTGTCTACAAGAAGGTTAGTGGGAGCACATTGTCTTTCTAGTATTGTATGTAGATGACATACTACTTATTGGAAATGACATCCCTACCCTACAAATCAGTAAAGACTTGGTTAGGGAACCGCTTCTCTATGAAGGACTTGGGCGAAGCCACCTATGTATTAGGTATCGTGGATCTATAGAGATAGATCACCGAGACTCGCTGCCTAAGTCGAGTACATACATAGACAAAGTGTTAAGACGATTTAACATACATGAATCCAAGAAAGGACTCTTGCCTATGTCACATGGTGTAAGCCTATCTAAGGCTCAATCCCCTTCCACCCAGGATGAGAGGGATCGCACGAGCAAGATTCCATATGCATCCGCAATTGGATCTATCATGTATGCCATGTTATGTACTCGACCGTACATCTCGTATGCTTTGAGCATGACGAGTAGGTACCACCGATCCCTATGAAAGTCACTGATCGCTATCA
Source organism: Ormosia semicastrata (assembly GCA_029884595.1). Classification (NCBI taxonomy): domain Eukaryota; kingdom Viridiplantae; phylum Streptophyta; class Magnoliopsida; order Fabales; family Fabaceae; genus Ormosia; species Ormosia semicastrata. Next base: position 44,365,233 of record JAQQTO010000053.1, on the reverse strand, counting down.
AGAACATCCTTAAGTACTTAAGAAGGACTACGGATTCGTTCTTGGTATATGGGGAAGGCGAGAGGAAGAGCTAGTTGTAAAAGGTTACACCGATGCTAGCTTTCAAACCGATAAGACGACTCCAGATCGCAATCAAAGTTATGTTTTTTGCCTAAATGGTGGGGCCGTGAGTCGGAAGAGTTCAAAGAGAGACAAATCCGATTCTACCACAGTAGGCCGAGTATATTGTCGCTCTCCAATGCAAAGAAAGGAGGCCGTTTGATCGTAAGTTCATTACCGAACTTGGCACTATTCCTAGCATTGTGGACCTAGTGGACCTCTATTGTGATAACAATGGAGCCATTGCACAAGCTAAGGAGCCTAGATCTCACCAAATGATCCAAACATATACTTAGGCGCTTCCATCTCATTCGAGAGATCATCGATAGAGGAGATGTGAAGATATGCAGAGTACCAACAGATGATAACATTGTTGATCCACTGACGAAGCCTCTTGCACAACAGAAGCACGAGGGTCACACTAGGTCTTTAGGCATTAGATATATGCCCGATTGGCTCTAGTGCAAGTGGGAGATTGTTGGTGTATGCCCTAGAGGCTAATACATTTTCTCGTATTTACATATATTCTATTATGCTATTTTATATATGAGGTATTTCATTTATTGTGTTCTTTTTTGATAAACATAATAAAGTCCTTAGAATAGTAAGTTTGATGCCATAGGACATCAAGTGGATGACTTGATCGTGAGATCCTTTTGGTTACAACACTATTCTTAAATGTCCCTAGTCAAGTATTATTGTTAATTAGGACAACAATAATACATTGAGACTAGTATGTGTAGAGATCGATGACCGCATCTCACGGGTCATGGATATGAGATATCAAGTCTTCACATTGGTACATATTAGAGTAATGATGTACTCGGATCGACCCACAATGAGAATGCTACATGGATCGTTACGTGAGTGTCATAAGTGATTCTCATAGTGACAATGGTGTTTGTGGTCCTTTGACCCGAAATCACTATGATTCCTACATGAGGAGTCAGTGTGTTTTAATGCCATCAAACGTCATCTGTAACAAGGTGATTATAAAGTTAGTTATTGGACATACCGCAAATCTTGCAGAAGGATGTGAGTGACCTAGATGGAATTTGTCACTCCTACATAACAGAAGCGATATCTTCGGGCCCCCTAATTGAGTGAGATCAAAATGCATGGCCATGCTCAACGAGTCAATATGAGATATTGATCTCATTTATTGTTACAAAGTCTACTCGAGTATCAGGAAACGAATGATTGGATTATACAAGGGTGACACATTCCATGCCTTGTGTTCAATCTAGATATCTTGACAAAGGGACTAAACGACACGGAAACATTGGTCACGAAAAGGTTATGTCAAATCACTGACATTCTCATTACTTGGGTAGCAAGTGATGTGTTGCTAGATACACATCGTTTGTAATATTAAAATGAGATTTTAATATTACTACCAACGTCATGAGAACTTGCAGTGGTCGCACACTTAGAACAGTACTAAATTGAGCAATAAGGATCCAAGTTGGACTCGGATTCAATTGTGGGCCTAACTCATGACAGATGGGTTTTAGGGTTGCACACCTTACTTTGCTATTGCTCACACTCACTTAAGGCAGCCACTATTATAAATAGTATTGTTAAGGGGGCTGCTATAGATGTTACATCACAACCCTAGCCGCACCTAAGAAAGTGAGTGAGAGACAGTGAAAGGTTCTTCTCTTCTATTCGCAGCTAGCACCGCGAAACAGAGGCGTGACTCCTTTTGCAAGTCTGTTCGTGTGGATACCGCAGAAACATCGTCGCTATTACGGTGTTGGTGATTCACCTTGCTTGTGTTTATCACGCTTCAAGAGGTAAATTTTTAAAAACTCGGATTATGGACTTTTCGCATGGATCCTGTGTGGGAATCCTATTATTCCGCTGCGAGATTTTTGATCCGCAATTCCCACCACATTATTCCATTGAGGTCCGACTTATGCAGCACTTGATGAATTGGTTAATCAATCTTTACGATCATGAGGTGGCATTGGAAATATTGGCGCAACGCCTAGCTATGGTCAGTAGTGTTAGGGCTAATTTCTCGATCTTCTGATACTGGAGTTTAGGGCCTTATAAGACCTTACTTACAAAATAAACTGGCTTCTGACCTTTATTAGTTTTCCTGATTATGACAGAACTGATTGCTTAATTATTAACTGAAAGGTAGGCATATAAGGTTTCTATGGCTCTGGTTTTGTTAAGATTGGAGGTGTTGCCAACATGGTCTTCAGTTCTTGGAACACAACCTTACACTCCGAGGTCTACTCAAAATCTTTTCCTTTTTTGAGTAACTTAAAAAAGAGGGAGAGATTTATAAGTGGCTTTGGCAAAAAAAGGAGTGAAGGCCACTATTCTTCCTGTTAACTATAGCACCTCCTTCACTAACTACAGACTATGCATGTCAGAACGCCCTAGCATTTCTCTAGGTTGGCTTCAATGCTGTGATTCATCAATAAAAATCCCAAAAACTTACTGGCTTGAACCCTATATACATATTTCTCTAGATTCAACCTTATGTTATGCTTTTGTATCTGAGCAAAAACTTCTTCTAAGTCTTCCACATGTTTATCGGTATTCGTTGTCTTGACAATCATGTCATCAATATAAACTTCTAGTATCTTGTTAATCTGTTCTTCAACCACTTTATTCATTATTCACTGGTAAGTTGTACCTGCGTTTTTCGACCCAAATGGCATAACCCGGTAGCAATGACTTCTCATTTTGGTTATAAACGTGATTTTCTCTTTGTCATCTGGGTACATAGGAGTTTAGTTGTAATTGGAATAGGCATCCATAAATGAAAGAAGCCAGAATCTGGATGAGTTATCCACCAGTTTATCTATGTTGGGAAGTGGGTAAGAGTCCTTTAAGCATGCCTATTTTAGGTCTATGTAGTTGACACACATACGCCACTTTCCATTGGCCTTATTCACTAAGACCACATTGAATAACCAAGTCGTGTAGGAAACTTTTCTAATAAACTCGGCATCTAGGAGTTCTTTCACTTGCTTCTGAATCACATTCTCTCTTTTTGGTTTAACTTTTTTTTCCTATGTACCATCGGATTCACATCTTTTTTGATGGAAAGTCCATGGGAAATGAACTTAAGGTCTAGCCCTAACATATCAGATGATGTCCAAGTGAAGAAATTCTTACTCTTCTTAAGAAATTCAATTAGCTGGGATTTTTCCATAGGATTCAAATTGCCCTATAATCTTAGTCACCTGGTCTGGCTTGGTACCAAGTTGAAGGGGTTGAATTTCTCCTTCAGATTGACGACATGTATCATGGATCTCCTCACAAATATCTATTTCAGTCAAGAGGACATTGACGGGGTCTGTAGTGACTGAGGCTGATTTGTTACGCTGGTCCATGGTTTACGGTTTCTTGGCAATCTTCAAGCTCCCATTGTCTAGTCTCCTTTGACTGTGACAACCTTGTTGTGTTGGTCAAGGAACTTCATGGCCAAATGTATTGTGGAGATCACTGCCCTAAAGGCATTGAGTAAGGGGCGACCTATGATCACATTGTAGGCAAAAGAAAATTCCACCATAAGAAACTTGACCTTAAGTGTTTTAAACAAAGAGTCCTTCCCCAAAGTCAAATGGGTCTCAATGTATCCTACTGGGGTGATGTTGTCTCATGTGAATTCTAATCAACTTGTCAGTATATGAGATCAAGTATTTCTTTAAAAGTCCTAACTTTTCAAAAAGATCTACGAGCATAATATCAGTCAAGCTCCCTTGGTAAACAATTATACGCCGGACTTCGACATTGGTTATTATCCCTAAAATCACCATGGGATCATCATGGTCCGGGATAGTGCTACCATAATCTTCATAAGAAAAAAAAGATTAGTGGGTCTTCATGATTTTGTCTCCAATTTTTGATAATGGAAAGCTACACTTGACACAGTCCGGAGAGCTTTCTTTTTTGCATTTCCTGATTCACCGCTACCTACAAAGCCCCTCAAAATTGTGTTGATTGTCTGGGTTACTTCTATGTGGCAGCATTCATTATCCTGAGAGAGGATCTCAGGGTTATGCCTTATCTTGATTTTGGGCATTATCCCAAGATGGGTATGTGAATGTGTTGGGAATTGCGGTTACATCACGCAGCGGAAAAAATAGGATTTCCACCGAGGATCCATGCGAAAAAGCCATAATTCGAGTTTTTAAATTTTTTACCTCTTGAAGCGTGATCAAAAGGAAGGACGTGAATCACTAACACCGTAATAGAAACGATGTCTCTGCGGTATCCACATGAACAGACTCACGAACGTCCAACGTCCACAAAGAAGAGCCTCACGTCTCTCACACAGTGCTAGCTGCGAAGAGAAAAGAAGAAACCTGTCGCTCTCTCACTCACTTTTCTGTAGGTACCGCTAGGGTTCTATAATTGTATGTCTTAGCAGCCCCTTGGCAGTATTATTTATAATAGTGACTGCCTTAAGTGAGTGTGACCAGCAGTAAAGTAAGTTGTGCAACCCTCGACCCATCTGTTATGAGTCCGGCCCATATTTGAATCCGAGTCCGACTTGGATCCATTGCTCCAATTTTAGTCTGCTCTATGTGTGTGACCCTGCAGGTTCTTATTACGTTGGCAGCAATATTAAAATCCTATTTTAATATTATAAGCAGTGAGCGGTATCTAGCAACACATCGCTGCTACCCAAGTAATAAGAATGTCAGTGATTTGACATAACCTTTCTATGACCAATGTTTCCTTATCGTTTAGTCCCTTTGTCAAGATATCTAGATTGAACACAAGGCATGGAATGCGTCACCCTTATATAGTCCAATCTTTCATTTCCTAATACTCGAGTAGACTTTGTAACAACAAATGAGATCAATATCTCATATTGACTTATTTGAGCATGGCCATGCATTTCGCAGTCTCACTCAATCAGGGGGCCCGAAGATATCGCTCTTGTTATGTAAGAGTGACAAATCCCATCTAGGTCACTCACATCCCTCTGCATGATTCGCGATATGTCCAATAACCAACTTTATAATCACCTTATTACGGATGACGTTTGATGGCATTAAAACACACAACTCCTCATGTAGGAATCGTAGTGAGTTTAGGTCAAAGGACCACAGACACCATTGTCACTATGAGAATCACTTATGACACTCATGTAATGATCCATGTAGTGTTCTAATGGTGGGTCAGTCCAGTACATGATTACTCTAATATGTACCCATATGAAGACTTGATATCTCATATCCATGGCCCATGAGATGTGGTCATCAGTCTATGCACATACTAGTCTCAATGTATTATTGTTATCCTAATTAACAATAATACTTGACTAGGGACATTTAAGAATAGTTTTGTAACCAAAAAGATCTCATGATCAAGTCATCCACTTGATGTCCTATGGCATCAAACTTACTATTCTAAGGACTTTATTATGTTTATGAAAAAGAACACAATAAATGAAATGCCTCATATATAAAATAGCATAATAGAATGTATATAAATACAGAAAATGTTTTGGCCTCTAGGGCATACACCAACAGAATGCTTATGTCATGAAGATAATGAAGGTTTTGATGATGACAAAGTCAAGCCAAAGACTAAGTCTAAAGGAAGCATTAAATGATATAGTTTATAGGACTTAGGGTTTTTATGTGAAAAGTGATGGGATAAATCCAACAATACAAGTATATGTGCCAATCAAGTAATATAGTAGTGAATAAAAGTCGTTCCCACGAGGATTTATTACTAAATTTTATAGTTAACTACTAACATGCAGAATTCTTACTATTATCCAAATAACACTTTAATTTTGACCAATTTAATTAGTTGCAAAATAATATTGCAAAAACATAAACTATCAAAAACTGGGTAGTTTAGAAACTTTGTTTTAATGGATCCTAGGATTGTGATCTTCCTTCTCGGTTCATTTGAATTGCCTATAAAACAACTTTCCTTATTCCAATTTACTCAAAATATCAATCTAGAGCTCTAATATAATTGTATTATTCTTCCGATAGCAATACAAAATTTTATCCCACTTCATTTCAATCTTTATATTCCTATGAGACAATCAATCAAACAGGATACATGCATAATCAAGCTCTTTCCGAAATCATATATGATTTTAACAAATATTCCTATCCTTAGAACAAAATTTCCCCAATTCACAACAATTGGTTCAAACATATGTTACTCATACTAGTTCATATATTTGAATTCCCTTTTCCAAGGTCAATTAAAATCCTCAAAATCATCCAATTGATGATCAGACAATCAGAAGCATTACACACAAGCATGAGTAAATATTTCGCGTAAATTGAAATATGAATTCAACAAAATAATTATTCAAATTACATGAGAAGTTTGATTACAATCCTAGAAATAGAACTTAGTTCATGGCATACATTGAGAACAACATATCAATTCAGAAACAACTGCCCTCATACAGAAAAAAACTCAGAAATTTAAAAAATTCGTAAATACGGAGTTGCAGACGATGAATCTAAGACTCCGATCTTGACTCCCCTTTTATTTCTTTCGAGTTTCCTGCTCCCAAGATCCTTTTTCGTCCTTCTGTTCATTTTTTTTATAGCTGAGAATGGCCTTTTGTTAAATAACCTTTTTATTTCACTGTTACAAAACTGAACAGACACTAATCCGTGAATCTGGCCGCCGCAGCACTAGAGACTTGGATGCTGCGGCAACCAGCAGCTTATACCATCCTGGAGTTCTCCTTCCTCCCTGGCTACTGCGGCACTGAGCATTGTAATGCTGCGGCAGCTAGCAGCTTGTACTATCCTGGAATGTTGATGATTTCCTCTTTTACTCATGTTTAATTCTTACATTTTTTTTCATGTTTTTCCATGATTTTTACCTTTCCATCAGTAGAAAGAAACTCAGTAATCAGGCTCGAAACACTATGATAAAGAATTCATTCAAATTCATCACATATAATCATAGATAATAAAAAATGGATAACCTTACTCATCTTGATAAAGAAACAGTGTTTCAATGCTCATCATGATAATGAAACAAGGATTTAGCACAATTTAAATATCAAATCGAGTTCAAATAACTCTACTTTCGTAGAGTTATTATACCTCTAAACTTAAAACTTTGCTAGTGCTCGAGCGAAAGAATAACAACGAGCAACACCCAAGATTTATCAAATTAATTTCATCAACTTGTTTAAATTAGATTTTCAGCTCAGTCCTCAAACAATCAACACATCCACTTAACATCTCAATATTCAGAAATATCATCCTAATATGCTTTCACTCAGCCACAAATCAAGAGTTAAGTTGAGTCTCTTGTGTTTGTGTGTATTGATAAGCTTATACAAAATGATACTCACCAAAATACATGAACTTCACAACTTTCATTTCCATTCTCTCTCCACTAATGTAGGCATGACCCCAAAACTCAGATCAGAAGGACTTTCAAGCTTGTAATGTTAGGCCAGGGTACTTGGATATGAACAAATGGATGGATATCATAAAAAATTCTGGGTATCACAAGATGCATTAATTTTTTTTTACACATGATCTTTCTATAAAAATTCTCAACTTTTGACTTTGGTGCCTCTATTTACTTTTAACTCTTTGCATTGCTTCTTTTCTCTATTTTTTTCACACATTCAAAATAAATGCTTTTTACAACACAAGATTGAGACACCCTCAAATATAATCAAATAATGCCCAGACTCAAAGTTGATGCATCCACACAATACCCAAAACTCAATAAGGTTTGACAATTATAAATAAGCTCATCCAGGTTGATCATATCAGGGCTTAACGGAATAAAAGGCTTATGCATCACAAGGCTCAAAAGAGGTACTAAAGATGTATATTGCAATGGTAGGCTTGAAAGGAACAAATGATCCAAAAAATGCCCAAATCGTATCCAAATTCTAGGATCGCACCTAGGATTTCGCCTCAAGAGAGCATCACAATTATTGTAAGATCCCGCAAATAGAGAGCACAAATTACATAAGCATTTTTTAAACAAACATGCATCTCAAAGCAAGAGACTAAGAGGAAATGTTTTTATAGGCCACTCAACTTAACCAAACCAATTACAACAAAGCTAAGCACACCTCAGACAATCTTCTGTGTTCTCAAGAGTCAAGCAAAATAAATGATTCAATACTATCATGGGAGCTGAAAATCAATCATGCACACAAAACAGCAAATCGATTACAAGAATGGAATACCCCCTAAACTTAAACAGTGCATTGTCCTCAATGTGCCAATCATAATACTAACAAAGAATAGTAAATGAAAAGAAAGAAAAGAAAGAAAAATAAGGAAAAGCAACTTCCCAAGTAAAGAGTCAGCTAATCAATAGACGGATCCTCACGTCCAGCATCCAACTCCAAAGGTGGGGGAGGAAAAGTAAGAAATGTGATCATATTTGCCCCCAGGTGAATAGTACAGACCCGCATCATCTGCTCAAAAGTGGTAATATAAGACATCTAATAATCAAGCTATAAATTCACCAGAGCCAGCTGCGCAAGTGTAGTTAATGGAGTCCGACAAGGTGGAGGTGGGGGACGCACAACAGATGGTCGTGTAGCAGAAGAACTTACGCTAATAGAAGGACCATCAGCTCCACTCAAAATGCGAGAAACAAACGTGTCATCCATAGGGGCCTTTGTTAGAAGAACTTCTTAAGTAGAATGCCACTAGACCCCTGCTTGCTCACAAAGTGAAGTAATTAGAGAATGATACCATATGCCTTCACGATGGTAATTAGCAGTGTGCAATATTGCCTCATGGATTAAATGCCCCACATCAATACTTAAACTAGATAAGCTGACATATAGAAGTATAGCCCGCTCCTTGGTAACTGAAGTTGAATGCAGACTAGGCAACAAACGGGCTAATTCAAAGTGCAACCAAACACGTGCCATCGACACCAAATCACACTTCAAAATTGAACAAGGATTATCATTAGAGAGCTGCCATACAGTTCCTGGAACACAAATCGTGTTCAACACAGCATCCAAATCTACCTCTCCCTGGCTCAACTGACTATAATCATCGTCAAGGATATCGGGAAGCTTGTAAACGCGATTAATAGCTTTATCAAAAAAATCAACTTATTTATCCTGCACAAATACAAAACCATCAGTGTGCTCCATAACATTTGCATAAAATTCTCGCACAACGGGAAACACTGCAGGGCCTGGGTGAGTACAAAAATTCTCCCACCCCTTAGAATTAATAACAGCAAAGAGGTCCCTATATCTATGAGCACTTACACATAGACACCACTCTGGTACAAATTTATTACACACTAAAGCAGATTGGAAGCAATGTTCTGCATTAATAGACATAAATTTTTAAACATCAAATAAAGCACTTGATGAAACTCTGGATGAAACTTTAGAACGCTTAGGACCCATGATGAAGCACTTAATGGTGGTCTGTGGGTAGTTGTATATGGTGAGAAGAATGAAATGGTGGAGAAAAAGGGTGAAAATTGAAGCTCAAAGTGCGGCGGCCATGGTGGTTTTCCGGTGGCTGGAGTGGTGGTGAGTAGTGGAGGTGAATGGGTGAATGAAGTGTAAATGGAGTTTTGGGCTTACAATGGAAGAAACCGTGGTAAGGGTGGTGAGGGAAGCTCGACACGACGGTGGCAATAGGGGTTACGGTGGACCTGGTGTTGATGGGTGGTGGTGGGTAAAACTTATGGTCAAAGAATAATGGTGGGTTGTGGAGTTTATGGTGATGGGTTGGAATGGGTAGGACAAGAATATGGTGGGAATGGTAGGAAGAAGATGGGGAAGAAGAAGAATGGTGGGAATATAGGTGAGTGGGTATAGTGATTTTAGGTGGTCGAGGAGGTGTGGAAAGATGGGGAAGAAAAAGAAGAGAAAAAAAAATAGATGGGGATGGGGGGAAGTGTTATGGCGCACACATTTTAGGGCATCAGCCCCCCCGCGCTTGGATGCTTTGGCATTGGCTGTTGCGGCACTAGGTTTTTTTTATTTTTTTTTTGATTTTTGATTTTTTGATTTTTTTTTACAATTAGCACTGGACACTTGGCTGCTGCGGCGGTCAAAGGCTGGCACAAAAGTGAGAGAATTTCACTGTCAGTGCTGCAGCACTGAATGGTGACCACTGTAGCACCCAGTCTTCGATCATGACAAATTTGATTTTTGTTTTTCTCTCTCCGTCTGTCATGAAGATCATTTCTTTATTGCCCCAAAGACTTAAACCGCATCTGCTCAATAATTCAGTTGGAAAACTTGCTACTCATCAACTAAGAAGAATACAAATACATAAAGATTAATTTTAAAAATAAATGGTCAAGAATTTGGGTTGCCTCCCAAGTAGCACTTGATTTAAAGTCGTCGACTTGACTTTATCCCTAATTATGCAAGATTAGCCAATGCAATTGAGGTTTTATCACGATTAAAATTGTTTCCCTAATATCTCTTAAGACGCTGGCCATTCACCAAAAACTTTCTTTACTTCTTGATATCTTCAACCTCAACAGCTCCATATACAAATACCTTAGTTACCAAAAAGGGGTTGGACCACTTGGATCTGAGCTTTTCTTAAAAAAATTTCAACCGAGAATTAAATAGAAGTACATAGTGACTCGGGTCAAAAGTACGTTTTAGAATTCGCTTATCATGCCATTTTTTTATTTTCTCCTTATAAAGCTTGGCATTTTCATAAGCTTCACTTCGAAACTCTTCCAACTTATTCAGCTGAAGAATCCTATGCTCACCTGCTGCTTGCAAATAAAAATTGAGTTTTTTTATAGCCCAATAAGCATTATGTTCCAATTCTAAAGGAAGGTGACAAGCTTCCCTAAACACAAGTCTGAAAGGAGACATGCCTAGCGGAGTTTTGTAAGCTGTACGGTATACCCAGAGTGCATCATCCAACTGCTTTGACCAATCCTTCCGAGTTGGACTAACAGTTTTCTCTAAAATGTGCTTTATCTTCCTATTTGACACCTCTACCTGGCCACTGGTCTGAGGATGATACGCAGTAGCAACCTTATGCTTAATGTTATACTTCAAGAGGAGGGCCTTAAAGTATTTGTTGCAGAAATGTGAACCTCCATCACTGATAATTGCTCTTGGTGTCCCAAAGCGAGTGAAAATATTTTTTTTTTCAAAAAATTCAGCACCACCTTGGAGTTATTGGAAGGCAATGCCACTGCTTTAACCCATTTAGACACATAGTCTACTGCCACCAAAATATATTGATTTCCAAAAAATAGTATGAAGGGATCCATGAAATCTATTTCCCATACGTCAAATAACTCCACTTCTAGGATTGATTTCGGTGGCATCTCATGCCTTTGGGATATGTTACCCACACGCTGACAATGATCACAACTTGTAACAAATCTATGAGCATATTTAAAATATTAGGCCAATAGAAACTAGATTGAAGTACCTTCGCTGCTGTTCTTTCACCTCCAAAATGACCACCATAGGGGGAGGAATGACAATGGTGCAGTGTATCAGAAATTTCCTCATCAAGAATACATCTTCTTAGAATTTGATTAACACATTTTTTAAATAAGAAAGGCTCATCCCAGAAATAAAATCTAACATCATGCTCAAATTTCTTTTTTTGCTAATAATTCAAATCAGATGGATAAATACCACTTACTAAGAAATTCACATAATCAGCATACCATGGGTAATTTACCTGATTGACTGCTAGTAGCTGTTCATCTGGAAATTTTTCATTAATATGCACAGAGTCTTCCAATATAACTTTATTCTCTAGCCTAGATAAGTGATCTGCAACCTGATTCTCACTGCCTTTTATATCCCGAATCTCAAGATCAAATTCTTGTAACAATAGAATCCATCAAATTAATCGGGGCTTGGCATCCTTTTTACTAATCAAATATTTAACTGCAGAATGATCAGTAAACACAATTACCTTAGCACCCACTATATATGACTTGAACTTATCAAAAGCAAATACCACTGCAAGCAACTCCTTCTCTATTGTTGTGCAGTTAACTTGGGCATTGTTGAGAGTCTTACTGGCATCATAAATAGAATGGAAGATCTTATTTCATCGCTGCCCCAGTACTGCTCTAACCACAAAGTCACTTGCGTCACACATCAACTCGAAAGGGAGATTCCAATCAAGAGCAATGATAATAGGAGCAGATACTAGCTTTATTTTTAACTCCTTGAATGCTTTCAAACAAGTCTCTTCAAAAAGGAAAAGAGTGTCCTTCTCCAGCAAATTGCACAGTGGTTTTGAAATTTTGGAGAAGTCTTTGATGAAGCATCTGTAGAAACCTGCATGCCCCAAGAAACTCCGAATCGCTTTTACAGAAGAAGGAGGAGGGAGTTTATCAATGACCTCAAGCTTTGCTTTGTCCACTTCTATTCCTCTGTTGGAGATTCTATGGCCCAACACAATGCCTTCTTGGTAATAATCACATATTTGATACATTAATAAACCCTCATTTTTAGTAATTTACACTCTCTATGTTCTTAATTTATTGAGTTTGGTTATGTTTTGTAAGTTTGGACTCAAATTGGACTTAATTGAATTTTTCAGCATAATTTATGTCTTACACTATTTCTATATTTGGGCTATATCTTAACCTGTAGGTAGTCTTTTGAGGTGATTATTGTGGAATTTAAAAGATAAGAGAGAGCTCTACAACTCTCATGATATCTCAAAGGCCTAATCACATGTTTGGATAACTCAAATTGAAGTTGAAGCAAAAACTAGGGTGTTGATCCTGATAGCTTGACCTATGCATACTGTTCATGACATAGCTCAGGCTATAGGATGTTAAATAGGCTGAAATTTTGCTGATTGATAGTTAAGATCCAACTCTACAACTTTTATGTTGAACACGTTTCTAGAATCTGAGGTCTAATAGGTCATATTGGGCTTGGAAGTCAGAACAGAGGAGCTGTCACTAGGCCTGAGTAGTATATAGTAATCAGACCATATCTTGAGTTTTAGGAATGATTTTGGGCTCAAACAAACAGCATTTGAAAGCTAAGATCCAGCCCTACAACTTTTATGAAGACCACTTGGTGAAAAAGTGATGAATGCAATGACTTCAGAGCTAAATGATTTCAGAGACAAAGAATCTCTATAATTTTTTACTCATCAAAAGTCATTTGGCATTTTTCACTCATTTTTCATTCATCCACTCACTCATGACTCAGCCCCCTTGTCATTTTGTATCCCTAATCCTCTATAAAAGGGAGCCTTGGCTGATCATTTAGAGGCTAAGGTGTTAGATACCAAATTCATGCCATTTTGTTGTTTGATTATCTTGTTATAATTTTCTTTTGTTCTAAATTGAAGTTATGTTCTTCTTCTTCTTCTTCTCTCTTCCTTTCTTCTTGTCTATGAGTAACTAAGTTTCATTTTACTTAGGTGAAAGAGTGAAGCTCTTGGTAATGAAATAATATTAGATTAATTTCTCTCTTGTGCTTAAATGATATATTTTTATGTAGTCCTTATACGTATTGTATTTTGTTTTCAATTAATTTAAAAACCCTCCTTGTAAAGTGGAGTTCTTGATTTGTTGTAGATAAGAGATTAGCACAATGAATGCTTGAACCCATTTACAAGTGGTGGTGTTAGAAACTCTCCTTGTAAAGTGGAGATCTTGATTTGTTGTAGATAAGATTTTGGCACAATGAATGCTTGATCCCATTTATGAGTGGTGCTGTTAATAGATGATTAAAGGAATCATAATATAATTACGTATATAATTTTTAATGAACTTTAAATGTTGTATTTTCTGATTGGAACCTCCGTTATATGTGGATTCTAATTGAGTTATAAAAGAATTAATCTTATCTTTAATTTATTTACAATAGTGGATCTCCTAGCCCAAACAATTCCTTTTTACTTGTGAATAATTTTATTTATCATCTTTATTGTTGTAACAAAATATTTTCCTTATGTCAAATAAAATTTTCTTCATCAATTCTCTGTGGATCGACCTCAGACTCTTGAGAATTTATTACTTAAAACAACTTGCACTTAGGTTTGCAACTTTTAATACCGCATCACTTGGACCATGAAATGACACTTTTCCCAATTAAGCACCAAATGAGTCTTTTCATAATGCTTGAGAACTCGAGATAAATTTAGCAAACAACTATCAAAAGAATCCCCAAACACCGAGAAGTCATCCATGAAAATCTCAAGATTTTGCTCAACTATATCTGAGAAAATAGCCATCATACACCTTTGAAAGGTAGCTGGAGCATTACACATACCAAACGACATTCTCCGAAAAGTAAAAGTGCCATAGGGATAGGTGAAGGTTATCTTTTCTTAGTCTTCAGGAGCTATAGCAATTTGTTTATAGCTAGAATATCCATCCAAGAAGCAGTAGAACTCATTTCTCGCTAATCTGTCAAGAATCTAATCAATGAATGGAAGTGGAAAGTGATCCTTCCAATTGGCCTTGTTCAATTTCCTGTAATCTATACAAACTCGCCAACCAGTAACTGACCGAGTTGGAATCAGTTCATTGTTATCATTGGCCACCACTGTCATTCCTCCTTTCTTTGGCACACATTGTACTGGACTCACCCATGAGCTATCAGAAATAGGATAAATTATACCTGCATCCAACCACTTGATTATCTCATTATTCACCACCTCTTTCATAATTGGATTAAGCCGCCACTGATACTCTATAGATGCTTCATGTCCATCCTCTAAAAGAATTTTATGCATACACAAGGAAGGACTGATACCTATGATGTCATCAATAGACCAACCCAATGCTCTCTTGTGCTTTCTCAAGATGTGAAGAAGCTTTTCCACCTGCATATTAGAAAGTGCAGAAGATACAACTATTGGCAATGTGGAATTAATTTCCAGAAAAATATACTTTAATTAAAAAGTTAGGGGCTTGAGCTCCAAAACTAGTGGCTGCTCAATTAAAGGTTTAGGAGCTTCCTTAGTACCACTAGGAAGATCAAGAGATTCGAACTGTTGCGGTATTCTAGAAAATTTAGGAAATAAATCCAACCACTTCATACACTCTTCCACTTCTTCAGAAAATCCATCATGCTATGTAGAGCACAATGATGTCTCTAACGGTTCAGAATGAGTATTGCTAAAAACATCACGAACCAAGTTATCCACCACATTGATGCTAAAACATTCTTTAGAATCTGAAGGGAATTGTAGAGCTTTGTAAATATTGAAAGTAATCTAGTCATCCTGTACCCTCATTATGAGTTCTCCCTTCTGTACATCAATTAAGGTCCTCTATGTAGCTAGAAATAGTCTTCCAAGAATAATGGGAACCTCCTGGTCCTCTTCCATATCAAGCACAATAAAATCTGAAGGGAATATAAATTTATCCACCTTCACTAGAGCATCTTCAATGATACCCCTGGGGTAAGTATAAGAATGGTCCGCCAGCTGAAGGGTGACTGTAGTGGGTTTAGCTTCTCCCAATCCTAGTCGCTGAAAAATTGACAACGGCATTAGATTAATGCTTCACCCCAAATCACGTAGAGCTTTTCCAAAGAAATGATTGCCTATGGTGCATGGAATAGTAAAGCTTCCAAGATCTTTGAGCTTAGGAAGAAGCTTTTTCTGAATAATTGCACTGCATTCTTCAGTCAAAACTACAGTCTCATAGTTGCCTAGTCTTTTCTTTTTAGACAAAATGTCCTTCATAAATTTCACATAACTGGGTATCTACTCTAGTGCTTCAGCAAACGGAATATTGATATGTAGCTTCGTAAAGACATCTAGAAATTTTTTAAATTAAGCTTCATTCTTTTGTTTCTGGAGTCTCTGAGGAAATGGAGGAGGTGGAATAAGATTTGAAATTACCTCCTCTTTATCTTGATTTTTCTTTTCTGGTCTTCTCTCGAAATGTTAGAATCATTCTCAATTTCCTTGCCACTCCAATATGTAATTGCTTTGCAATGCTCCTTGTCTTCCAATCTTGGATTTGCCTTTGTATTAGTAGGAAGAGTTCCAGGAGGTCGATTACTAATAGCAGAGGCTAGCTGACCCATCTGATTCTCCAGACTCCTAAAAGAAGCTGCTTAACTCTGAATCATGGCATCATTCTTTGCCATATATTTGATGAAGCACCAATATTCTAATTTTGACCCAAAGCAAAATTTGGATGATTCCTCCATCCTGGATTAAATGTGTTGGAGTAGGGATTGTTCTTCTACTGATTAAATCATCCCATATAGTTTATAGATTCTGGATTTAATGAACAAATCTCCTGAGAATGGGCCTCTCCACAATAATTACAAGTAACAAAAGGACTTGCAACAGACTGAACAACAAGGCCATCAAACTTCTTTGACAAAGAAGCAATCTGAGTTGATAATGCAGTAATAGCATCCACCTCATATACTCCTGCTGCATGCCTGGGTACTTGTCTTTCTGAAGGCCATTGATAACTGTTAGAAGCCATTTCCTCTAGCAAATCAAAGGCCTCATTAGTGGACTTACTCATTAAGGCTCTTCCAGCTGCTGCATCAATAGTGGTTCTCAGAGGTCCATTCAGAGCATTATAAAAAGTATGAACCTGCAACCGCTTTGTAATGCCATGATGCAGATATTTTTTGATGAGTTATTTGAATCTCTCCCATGCTTCATAAAGAAATTCACTATCGTACTGAGCAAAAGAGATGATGTATTTTCACATTTGGGCTGTCTTCCTAGGTGGAAAGAATATGTCAAGAAATTTATCAGCTAAGGCATCCCAGGTAGTGATAAACCCTTCTGGAAGTGAGTGAAGCCAACTCTTAGCTTTATCTCGGAGAGAGAAAGGAAAGAGCCTCAATTTGATAGCATCTTCTGTAACTCCATTG
The DNA here is from genome assembly GCA_029884595.1 of Ormosia semicastrata. Lineage (NCBI taxonomy): Eukaryota > Viridiplantae > Streptophyta > Magnoliopsida > Fabales > Fabaceae > Ormosia > Ormosia semicastrata. Next base: position 44,348,336 of record JAQQTO010000053.1, on the reverse strand, counting down.
TGCTTGAAAGTGTCACAAATTTTCAAAAAATTCAGCAGGTGAACATTTGGATCTTCATTAGGCAACCCTCCAAACTGCACAGAGGTCTGGATCATCTGGATGATGGCTGGCTTGATTTTGAAATTATTAGCTTGGATGGTCAGCCTCCAAATGCTGGAATGCAGACTCTAAACTTGAGGAACAGAATACTCCCTCAAAGATTTCATTGGAGTTTCTTCTGCCATTGATTGAGAGTTACTTTTCGATGCCGAACACTCCTTTCTAATTCCTCGGAGTGTTCTTTCGATCTCAGGATTGAAAGCTAAAAATTCAGGATTTTACGCTCATCAAGTTTGTCACATATAAAGTAAAAGAGTACCTAAACTTAGTAAAACTAACTAAACTAATTAAAAAATTTAAAACAAATATGGATTTACAACCATAAATCAATTTGAATTAATAATAATCAATTCTATGCGTTAATATTAACTACAAAATTAGAAACTAAATCCTCGGCAATGGCGCCAAAAACTTGATGGAATAAATCCAACAACGCAAGTATACGTGCCAATCTAGTAATATAGTTGTGAATAAAAGTCGTTCCCACGAGGATTTGTTACTAAATTTTATAGTTAACTACTAGCATTCAGAATTCTTACTATTATCCAAATAACACTTTAATTTTGACCAATTTAATTTGTTAAAAAATAATATTGCAAAAACATAAACTATCAAGAACTGGGTAGTTTAGAAACTCTGTTTTAATGGATCCTAGGATTGTAATCTTCCTTCTCAGTTCATTTGAATTGCCTATAAAACAACTTTTCTATTCCAATTTACTCAAAATATCAATCTAGAGCTCTAATATACTTGTATTCCTCTTTCGATGGTAATACAAATTTTATCCCACTTCATTTCAATCTCTATATTCCTATGAGATAATCAATCAAACAGGATAGGTGCATAATCAAGCTCTATCCAAAATCACATATGGTTCTAACAGATATTCCTATCCTTAGAACAAAATTTTCCCAATTCACAACAATTAGTTCAAACATATGTTACTCATACTAGTTCATAGATTTGAATTTCCTTTTCCAAGTTCAATTAAAATCCTCAAAATCATCCAATTGATGATCAGACAATCAGAAGCATTACACACAAGCATGAGTAAATATTTCGCGTAAATTGAAATATGAATTCAACAAAATAATGATTCAAATTACATGAGATGTTTGATTACAATCCTAGAAGTAGAACTTAGTTCATGGCATACATTGAGAACAACAATATCAATTCAGAAACAACTGCCCTCATACAAAAAAAAAAAAAACTCAGAAATTCAGAAAAACCATAAATACGGAGTTGTAGACGATGAATCCAAGACTCTGATCTTGACTCCCATTTTGTTTCTTTCGAGTTTCCTACCTCTGAAGCTCTTTTTTCATCCTTCTGTTCATTTTTTTAATAGTTGAGAATGACCTCTTGTTAAATAACCTTTTTATTTCACTATTACAAAACTGAATAGACATTAATCCATGAATCTGGCCTCTGCAGCACTAGATACTTGGATGTTGCGGCAACCAGCAGCTTATACCATCCTGGAGTTCTCCTTCCTCCCTAGCTGCTGCAGCACTGAGCATTGTAATGCTGTGGCAGCCAGCAGCTTGTACTATCTTAGAATGTTGATGATTTCCTCTTCTTCTCAAGTTTAATTCTTGTATTTTTCTTCATGTTTTCCTATGATTTTTACCTTTCCATTAGTAGAAAGAAACTCAGTAATCAAGCTCTGAACACTATGATAAAGAATTCATTCAAATTCATCACATATAATCATAGATAATAAAAAATGGATAACCTTACTCATCTTGATAAAGAAACAGTGTTTCAATGCTCATCATGATAATAAAACAAGGATTTAGCACAATTTAAATATCAAATCGTGTTCAAATAACTCTACTTTTGTAGAGTTATCAAGAAGGTTTCTAGATATCTCAATTATGTTTTTAAATCTTTACAAATGGTTCTTAGATGCTAAAATGCCAAACAAACATGTTTTGAAAAGCTAGTCATGATGGTAGTTAAAAATTATGAAAAATAGTCAAGTTTGAGTTTTGAAAAGCTGACATTTGGTTACTCTTTTGATCATAAATTTTCAAATACTTTGAGTTTTGTTCTAAATTCATTTGAAAATATGCTCTAAGGTCTTTCCAATGAGTGATCATTTGCTTTAAACGAATGAGAAATGAAAAGTTATGACCATTTAAAGTTAGTTTTCGAAACCAGAGTGTAGTAATCGATTACCACTACTCAGGGAAGCTTAGTAATCGATTACCAAAGTTTGGTAATCGATTACCACTTGCCCAGAAAGCCCAGAACACTCTCTAAGAGCTTGGTAATCGATTACCATATGTTGGTAATCGATTACCATATGTTGGTAATCGATTACCATGAGCCTGAAAGCCAGCAACGACTATTTTCAAAGCATTTAATGCTGAAATAAATACCCCCAATGACTCTTTTTCTTATAATACTATAAATACATGTTTTTGGAACATCTTTTACATACAACTAACATTCTAAAAAACATCTATCAAGGTTTTAATACGTGAATCATTCCATTTAATCTTTATGCTCTTTTTTTGTGACAAATTTGAGATATCTTTGAGAGCTTCTTAGGACTTCAATTTGTATTATTTACTCTTGTGAGAGTTTTCTTTTCATGTACACTTTGATTCTCTGTAAAAAGGGTGAGGCTTCCCTTAAATAAGTATCCCTGGTTGTTGAGGCTCAAGCACAAAGGGTGAGTCATGTTAGGAATTTTTGCAGATACAACACGCAGCGGAAAACAGGGATTCCCACCGAGGATCCATGCTAAAAAGCCATAATTCGAGTTTTTAAAGGATTTACCTCTTAAAGCGTGAATCACTAACACCGTAATAGAAACGATGTCTCTGCGGTATCCACACGAACAGACTCACGAACATCCAACGTCCGCAAAGAGGAGCCTCACGTCTCTCACACAGTGCTAGCTGCGAAGAGAAGAGAAGAAACCTGTCGCTCACTCACTCACTATTCTGTAGGTGCGGCTAGGGTTCAGAATTATGTCTCTTAACAGCCCCCTTAGCAGTACTATTTATAATAGTGACTGCCTTAAGTGAGTGTGAGCAGCAGTAAGGTAAGCTGTGCAACCCTAGACCCATCTGTTATGAGTCTGGCCCATATTTGAATCCGAGTCCAACTTGGATCCATTGCTCCAATTTTAGTCTGCTCTATGTGTATGACCCTACAGGTTCTTATTACGTTGGCAGTAATATTAAATCTCATTTTAATATTATAAGTAGTGAGCGGTATCTAGCAACACATCGCTGCTACCCAAGTAATAAGAATATCAGTGATTTGACATAACCTTTTCGTGACCAATGTTTCCGTGTCGTTTAGTCCCTTTGTCAAGATATCTAGATTGAACACAAGGCATAGAATGCGTCACCCTTGTATAGTCCAATCCTTCGTTTCCTGATACTCGAGTAGACTTTGTAACAACAAATGAGATCAATATCTCATATTGACTCATTTGAGCATGGCCATGCATTTCGCAGTCTCACTCAATCAGGGGGCCCGAAGATATCGCTCCTGTTATGTAGGAGTGACAAATTCCATCTAGGTCACTCACATCCCTCTGCATGATTTACGGTATGTCCAATAACCAACTTTATAATCACCTTGTTATGGATGACGTTTGATGGCATTAAAACACACAACTCCTCATGTAGGAATCGTAGTGATTTCAGGTCAAAGGACCACAAACACCATTGTCACTATGAGAATCGCTTATGACACTCACGTAACGATCCATGTAGCATTCTCATGGTGGGTCAGTCCAGTACATCATTACTCTAATATATACCCATGTGAAGACTTGACATCTCATATCCATGACCTGTGAGATGCGGTCATCAGTCTCTACACATACTAGTCTTAATGTATTATTGTTGTCCTAATTAACAATAATACTTGACTAGGGACATTTAAGAATAGTGTTGTAACAAAAAAGGATCTCACGATCAAGTCATCCACTTGATGTCCTATGGCATCAAACTTACTATTCTAAGGACTTTATTATGTTTATAAAAAAAGAACACAATAAATGAAATGCCTCATATATAAAATAGCATAATAGAATGTATGTAAATACAGAAAATGTATTAGCCTCTAGGGTATACACCAACAAGTCATATTAAGGTGTGTTGAGTGCTCTCAGTTGTAAAGATTTTGAAGCACCTACTCAAGCTTGAAGGTTTAGTGAAAAATCTCGAGTGGTTTACTTGAAGACTAGATGTAGACCACATGTGGTTGATGGCTGAAGTAGGATAAATCATTGTGTTTGCTCTTCTCAACTCTATCTTCTTTACATTTGTACTTTAATTATATATGCTTGAGTTAAACTTAATATCTAGCTTATTTGCTTGATTTATCCTACAACCCAAGTTGTATTTGAGTAATCTCTAATAGTTGTACCGTTGTTATGCATGTTCTGCTGCTTTTAACAATTAAGTGCTTCAAAATATTTATTTTCTTAATTGTGTTTTAAAAATTTGTAATCACCTAATTCACCCACCTCTTTGATGATGCTTATGATGGCTAACAGGGTCCACTCTAAGATTTTCATTCCTTGGGGGTGACCGCCTTCTTTGATATGGAGATGGGCTTCTCCGAGGACTGTAGCTTCTTTTTTTTTTTTTTTAATTCCTTCCTCTTTTCTGATTATCATTCCAGGATTGGCAAACATATTGTCCCAGATGACCATCCCAGATTAAGGATTCGATAACATATTGAAGGCTGATGCATTTTTTTTAGTAGTATGTCCACAGCCTTCGTTAAACACACAATGCTTGGACTTATCTTTTTGTGTGTGTTTTCTTAATAGAGGATGTTTCTATATATCTCCGAACTCCGTGGTCATCACTTCTTAGTAGATTTGAGCTCAAGATGGATTGATGGGAGTATTGCTATCGTACTTCTCTTTTGGTAGCTTTAAGTTCTGGGATTATGGGGGAGCTTGGCCGAGTTTTGGTGGTAGCAAGTGAAAATGAGAATGCACCAAGATGGAGGCCTTCCCTCATATAATGTAGGCCAAGCCTCTCATCCCAGTCATAAATGTTCATTACTTCTTCATTAAACCGAGCCATATAATCTCAGAGCGATTCCTCTTTTCCCTACTTGATGTGGGAGATGTAACATCCCCGATAACATGTTAGGCTTGTATAGGGTTACCAAAGTATCCTAATACTAGTTTAACATGTTTGTAAAGTTTCATGACAAACTGAGCTAGTTTAGGCACTTTGCCACAACACAGAATGTGGAAAGTGGCCTAAAATGACCTAGAAAATGACATAAATTGCCTTGATAAGAGAAATAATTACGGATAAGTTATTTTTAAGTCCTAAATGAGTTAAGAAAGTTGTAGTTAAAATTTGAAGGTAAACTGAGTTCGTTTTGTATTTTTAAGCACATCAAATACGTGTTTCGATACCGAATGGACTCAGTGTAGATATGAAAAATTAAGGAAACTGTGAAGTAAGTATTAATGTAAATCTTAGAATTTATTTTAATATTTATGAAGGTTAGAAAACTTGAAATAATAAGATCAAAGTGTTCCTAAGAGATAGAAAATTTTATGAAAGGACTAAAATACCCTTAAAGCTTGTTTTATTTAAGTGAGCTTTCTCACTTTTCTCTCTCGTCCCTCACGTATTCTGCTGGGCAGAAAATGAGAAAATGAAGAAGAGAAAGAGGAAAAGAGGAATGGAAGAAGAAAGAGAAAATTAAGGGGAATCAAAGGCCAAAATCATGGCTTGAGGTTGGGGTTTAAGTTTTTAGTTTCCTTCTTTTCCTTTCTTATTTTTCTACACATTTTGGGGCTGCTATGAATAGTAGATTTTAATGGAGTTTAATGATTTTCATGCTTAGTTTTTATGCTATTAAGCTCAAAAAAATGGTTTAGTTGATTGTAGGTAAAACTTGTTGTATGATTATATGTTTGATTTTCCATGAGAATCAAGAAATGGAAAGTGGGGCTTTTCATAAGAAAGGGGGTCATGTACTATTTATATACTGTTCATAACTGTTCATGGTTGAATTTGTTGGTTTTCATGCTTAACATGAAGACTTGTATAATGTTGAATGCTCATGGTAGCACACGCCTTGTTGTGATTATAATTTTGATCTTTTGTTGCTTAAAATTGTGACTAAATGGTGATGAATACTTATGGCTGGATGTTATCCATTGGTGGCCAAGATTTTGAGGTGTTATATATAAGAACTGTGTCTTGATTGAGGCATGAAGGCCATGGCAGTAACTTCTATGTAATAATGATGCATTTAGTTCCAAAAATCATGCGTAGTTGAGGTATAATAGGTCAAAATGTGATTTTGAGGTATTTCGAGTATTTTCTTGCTTGAATGTGTTTTCAATGGTTATTTATGACTTGTTCATGCTAGGAGTTTAAGTTATAAACTTGAAACTCTTCATTTGGACCCTTGATGCACAAAATGAGAAAAATGATATTTCCTTACTTGATTGAGTTTAAGTTTATGATTGAATGAGTTGAATTTAGTATTTAATTATCCTAATATGATTAGAGACCATGATTATGGTTGAGAAACACTTAAAATCCATGATTTGAGGATTAGAACTTGGTTAGAAACCAAAATTATGCAAAACTCGAATTATGCAGAAATAGGACAGCATTAAGTAGTCTGTGATGTTTGTTGCATAACTTGAGCTACAGACATCGTATTGACTTGATTCTAGATCCATTTGAAAACTAAGACATAAGGCTTCATGTAGTAAAAATTTCAAAATTATTGTACAACCCAATTAGTTCTAGTTTTGATTTGAAACTGAGCCAAATTCTGTAGAAAAAGTAATCTAGCACCTGTTAAACCAGATTGCATAATTTCTTGCTCCAATGTCGTATTTATATGAAACCAGTGGCATTTGAAAGCTAACACATAAGGATATTTGAAATTTCAGAATTATTGAGTTCTTAGTTTGTTCCCAGTTTCATTTCAAAGTCAGGTCATTTTAGGGTAAAACAGAGAATACCCTATTTAGCTTCTGTATAATGTCGCATAACTTTAGTCCAAATGAGGTGAGGTTTGTGGCATTTGAAAGATAGGAGGGAAGGCTATATGACTGTAAAATCTCAAAATTTCTAAAGTTAGTATGTGCATTTGGTGCATTCCTAAAAATCATCCTTTTTAGGTTACTAAAACAAAAAATACCAAGACATGTGAGAATCTTTAATGCATCCCCTAGTCAAAAATGCCTTAGAAAAGTGTTTAAAACAATGAGTAACCCAGAATTGCATCAAGTGCCACATGAGATGTGATGATGGGGTGTGTGAAACCCACTATTCTAAGTTTGATTGGCATGAGTTGCCTATCTTTATGGATAAGTTAGTATATAAGTGTATGATATTGTGACTTAAAATGTTGATTAGTGATGTGTGTGAAACAACATCATATTTTATTCCTGTTTTGCATGCATTTTAGGCATTTTAATTTCCTTTTTTATTTGTTTTTCCTTTGGTTCGAATAACTGCGATGTTTGTGGTGTTGTTATGCAAGATTGGTGCTAGATTGACTTAGAAATGGGTGGAAAGCTTGCATGGTTGAAGTTGGAGCTTTATGGATAGCAAACAGGGGCAAAAAGCTCACTCTAGAGAGATTCACGGCCTGCCTGTGGAATTTTCCATGGCCATGGATCAAGCAGCAGCTTGAAGAAGCAAAAGATAAACTCTAGAGAATTCCATGGCCAGCCCGTGGAATGTTCCACGGCCGTGGAATTCCAGCTTATGTAAAATTGTCTTACGGTAGAGAGATCCACAGCCAGCCCGTGGAATTTCCCACGGTCGTAGATCGCAGTCTAAGTCAGTTTTTAAGTTAGTTGAAACCCTAGGGGTATAAATAGATGTTCTGAATACAATTTGAGGGTTCAAAATTGGTTTAAAGGAGGCACGTTTGGAGGCTCTTGATCTTTATCTTTCTCCTCTCTTCTCTCTTTGCTACGGGTTTGGATGTTCTTTACGTTATTTTCTTGTTTCTTCTTCTCTATGTCTGAGTAGTTTCTTTATTTCTAGGATTAGGCAATGCTCTTTAGTACTTTGATAATGATTAATTGACTTTGCTTACCCCTTTTATTAATCTTGAAAGTTCTTTGATTTAATCCTTATTGCGCTTATTCATGTAAATTTGCTGGCCACATATTTGCATCTCATAGATATCTAGGGACGTACTGAGAGATGAACCTAGGTGTTGGAACCATAAGAATTGAACTTAAGGTCTAAATCACGAGAGTAGGTTTAGCCTTTCGAAGATTTAATGAATTACCATAAATCGTAATTGGTTCAATTTAAATTCAATTACCACGAGAGTAGGAATTGGTTTAATTGGGCACGATTCTTGTCTCTTGAGAAAGAACATTAACTAATTTAGGGTAATTCACCTTCAATTAAATTTCAATTTTAATAAAAGGGTTATCAATTAGGATTTGTCTTTTATCACTGTGGTTACCCCCAATCCTGGAAGCTTTCTTGCATTTGAAAACCTTTCTTAATAACTTGTTGTTTTTGTTCTTAATTTTACACTTTAGTATTTATTTACTTAATTGCTTGGTTACTAAATTCTTATCACTCAATAATATTATCCCCTTTGTTTAATTTAATTGAATTAGTTAATTAATTGGTATTCATAGACACAGTCCTTATGGATTCGATCTTTTTATTACTTGACGATGAAACCGTACACTTGCGGATTTCACGCACTAAATTTTTGGCACTGTTTCCGAGGACTATGTTTTTCTTGAATATCAATTTAATTTTTAATTTAATTATTTTAAACTTTTTTTTATCATATTCTTACTTTCTTGTTTTCTCTTTGACTCTCTACAGGTAATTTCTCTTGTTTATGCAAAGTACTAGATGTTCCAGGACTCTTATTGAAGCAGATCCTGAAATTGAAAGAACTTTTCGTTGAAGGAGAAGACAACAAGGGCAAAGAGTGAGAGAAATACCTGAACCAACACTTGTCATGGCTGAACCTAAGGACAATAGACCACTAAAAGATTATGCAGCCCCTAATGCTCGGGGTTTGCGATCTGGAATTGCTTGGCTAGACATTGAAGCTAGACACTTCACCATACCACCTGCTTTACTCTCTATGATAAGGCAGAACCAGTTTGGAGGATTGCCATCAGAGGATCCGAATGATCACGTAGATATGTTCTTGGAGTTCTGTGAGACCCTCAAGATTGAAGGTGCCTCTGTTAATACTATTCGTCTCCGCCTGTTTCCATTATCATTGAGCAATAGAGCTAGAGCTTAGTTAAAGTCTGTTCCTCCTGAGATAATCACTACTTGGGACCAATTGGAGCAAGCTTTCTTAGACAAATTCTTCCCACCTCCTAAGACTGCTCATTGATGCACAATTTTTAATTGTCGCATTTGCAAACCCAAGTGCAGGTTGTCTCAAGTAATAAATTTCTCGGGAGTCCGAGGTCGATCCACAGCGAATTGTTGAAGATTAATTAAGGTGAAGTGAATATTTTGTTACTACGATTAAAATTATTTACTTGGGTAAAAAGATTCACTCTTAGTAAATAAAATAAAGGTAAGATTAATTCCTTTTATAACTCAATTAGAATCCTCGCAACATGGAGGTTCCAATCAAAAAATACAACATTAAAAGTCCATTTAAAATAATATACGTAATTATATTATGTTTTCTAAAAATATTACCACCACTTATAAATGGGTTAAAGCATTCATTGTGCCAATATTTTGTCTACAACAAATCAAGAACTCCTTTTACAAAGATGGTTTCTAAATTATAAGAAATAAATTATAATACGTATAATGGTTACTAGAAAAATATAAATCATTTAAGCATAAGAGAAGAATAAATCTAACCTTACTTTATTACCAAGAGCTTCACCCTTTCACCCAAGTAAAATGAAACTTAGTTACTCATAGATAAGAAGAAAGAAAGAGAGAAGAAGAAGAAGAAGAAGAACATGACTTTAATTTAGAACAAAGAAAAATTACTACAAGAAAATCTAGTAACAAAATGGCATCATTTTGGTAACTAACACCTCACATCCTTAATGATTTGCCAAGGCCCCTTTTTAGGTGAGTGGGAAATTATGGAGATTCCTTGTCTTCGAAATCATGCAGCTCTGAAGTCATTGTATTCGTCATTTTTGAACCAAGTGGTTTTCATAAAAGTTGTAGGCCTAGATCTTAGCTTTCAAATGGCTTTAGTTTGAGTCCAATATCATTTCTCTAACTCCAGATACGTTCAAATTATTGAACACTACCCAAGCCCAGTCACAACTCCTCTGTTCTGACTTCCAAGCCCAATATCACCTTCAAGGAGTCCGATTCTAGAAAAGTGTTCAACATGAAAGTTGTAGATATTAGTCTTAACTATTCAGCATCCAAATTTCAGCCCATTTTATAACTTTTATCCCGAAATATGTGATGAAGAGTACCCGTAGGTTAAGCTGTCAGGAAAAACACTCTGGTTCTTGCTTTAATCCCAATTTGAGTTATCTACTCATGTGATTAGGCCTTTTAGGTTTTATGAAAGTTATAGAATTCTCTCTTATCTTTCAAATGCCACTAGAATCACCTCCAAAGACCACCTACAGCCTAAGATATGACCCAAATACAGAAACAGTGTAAGATATGAATCATGCTGAAAAATTCAATTAAGTTCAATTTGAGTCAAAACTTATAAAACATAATAAAACTCAATCAATTAAGTACATAGAGAGTTCAAATGACTAAGAATGAAAGCTTATTAATGTATCAAATATGTGATCATCACTCATCTTAGGACCCAAATCACAAGTTTCATTCAAAAAGATGAGGAGTCATTGTCAGAAGCTTGGGGACAGATATAAGGCTTTGCTGGAAGCCTGTCCACACCATGGGTTAGAAAAATGGTTAATCGTCCACACTTTCTATAATGGTCTAGAATATTCTTCGAAGGTGTCTCTTGATTCTGCAGCTGGTGGAGCTTTGATGAATAGAAAGCCAACTGAAACTTATGAGATCATTGAGAGTGTTGCTACAAATCATCACTAATGGGCAAATAAAAGAGGTCACAACCTGAGGAAACTCTCGGGAGGTAAGTTTGAGGTAGACGGTGTTGATCTAATTATGTCAAAATTTGATTCTTTGAATAAACGTTTTGACAAGCTTGAAAAAGCTCATGTTAATGCCATAGGTGCTTCTAACAATTTTTGTGAGATTTGTGGAGCACAGGGACACATAGGTGTCGACTGCCAAATTGGAATTGGCTCCTCACAAGGTGCACCGGTGGAGTAAGTGGAATCATGCCATAATTTTTATGACTTTAACCAAAAGGGGAGGAATGATCCATATTCTCAAACTTACAACCCCGATTGGAGGTCACATCCTAACTTCTCCTACTAGAATAGTTAATACCAGGCCAGGCAAGGTAATGCTAAACCCTCTTCTGAATTCCAATAGGTACAAAAATCTAGACTTGAGTCTCTTCTTGAGAATTTTGTTGAGAGTCAATTTAAGCAAAATGAGGAGTTTAGGCAACATGGGTAAGTTATGACTGAGGCCATTAGAGAGTTGTCAGCTAAGGTTGACAATTTGGCCATTCATAATAAGATGTTGAAAACTCAGATTGCCCAACAAGCAAGCACTTCACATAGGCAACATGGTAAGTTTCCTAGTCAACCTGAAATAAATCCAGGTAATGAACACTGTAATACTGTGAGTTTGAGAAGTGATAAGAATTTATAGGATCTTAAGGATAAGGGGGAGAATGACAAAGATGAGGGGAAAGAGGAAAAAGATACTAAGACACAACCCTTAGAAGAGGAGGAAACTAATGACAAGGTGTCTAAGTATGTGCCCCATGAACCATACCAACCCCAGTGCCTTTCCCTCAAAGATTGGCTACGGCAAAGCTAGATAGGAAATTTAGGAAGTTCCTAGAGGTCCTTAAGAAATTGTACATTAATGTACCCTTCACTGAGGCGTTGAAACAAATGCCAACCTATGCTAAATTTCTTAAGGACATTTTGTCTAATAAGAGAAAGGTGGAGGAATATAAGAGAATAGCTTTAACTGAGGAGTGTAGTGCTTTAATTCAAAATAAATTACCTCTTAAGCTAAAAGATTCAGGTAGCTTCTCTATTCCTTATTTGATTGGTAACACTAGTTTTGATAAAGCTTTGTGTGATTTGGGAGCTAGTGTTAGTCTTATGCCCTTTTCTGTGTGTAAGAAGTTGGAGATGGGTGAACTTAAAACCACAACTATCTCACTCCAATTGGCAGATCAGTCTGTCAAGTACCCTGTAGGCATCTTAGAGGATATTCCTATTAGAGTTGGTAAGTTTTATATGCCGGTGGATTTTGTTGTGGTTGACATGGAAGCTGATGCTAAAATGCCGGTCATACTTGGGCGTCCATTCCTTGCCACTGGAAGGGCGATCATTGATGTTCACGAAGGGAAATTGATTTTGCGATTAAATGATGAGGTGTGAATGCTTATGTCTCTAAGGCATGTCAAAAGGTTTTTGATGATAACAAAAGCAAAAGAGAAGATCAAGCACAAAAGGAAAAATCAAGATCAAAGAAAGAAGACAGAAGGTTTATTTAGTTATAAGACTTAGGATTTTAATGTTAAATGCTCTCAAGATTTCTCAAATGATTTTTCAATATATATGATTTCAAAATCAATGGGAAATTTCAAAGATAAACATGGCTTTCAATAAAACCTGAGTTTCAACTTTAAATCTAACACTCTTAAAAAGGATTTATGTTTAAACAAGTACCTTGAGGTGTTGGAAATGACTTACAAGCATTATTAGACTTGAAAAATGTGTTCAAAGGCTAATGTAATCGATTACATAATGTTTGTAATCGATTACACATCAAACGAAAAGCATGTAATCGATTACATGAACAATGTAATCGATTACATAAGCAAGTCGAGAAACCATGTAATCGATTACACAATATATGTAATCGATTACACAAAGCCCAGAAAGGCAAAGAACACGTTCGACGAGTAATGTAATCGATTACATTGATGTTGTAATCGATTACAAACAAAGTCAGAAGCCATGTAATTGATTACACCAAGAATGTAATCGATTACACAAAACCCAGAAACTCAAAGAACAAGTTCGACGAGCCATGTAATTGATTACATGAATATTGTAATCGATTACACAAAGAAGTCGAAGTCATGTAATCGATTACATGAGCATTGTAATCGATTACAAGCAAAGTCAGAAGCCATGTAATCGATTACCTCAAGAATGTAATCGATTACATAGAGCCCAGAAAGTTTAGAAAACGTTGGAACAACAATGTAATCGATTACCTGAGATATGTAATCGATTACACGCATCCTGACAATGTCCAACGGCTATATTAAATGCATTAAATGCATGCCCAACTACCTCCAACGGCTCTATTAATTGAGAAACTTATAAATACCAAAGTTGGGTCCTTATTTGCGGTTGACCTTGAATCAAAAACTGATCATCAAACTTCAAAACGTGAATCAATCCTTAAAATCATTTCTTGCTCTGTTTTCTGACTAAAAACGTGAAAAATCTTTGAGAGCATATTAGAGCTTCAATTTGTAAACATTTGCTCTAGAGAGAGCTTCTTCTATTTCAATCTTATACATTCTGATTAGTGAGGGTGAGGTATCCTTCAAGTATTGTAAGGGTGAGGTATCCCTTGGAAAATAGAGGCTCAAGCTTTTGGGTGAGGTATCCCATACTGTTGAGTGCTCAAGGTTGTAGTGGTTTTTCAAGCACCATTGAAGCTTGAAGATATAGTGGAAAATCTCAAGGTGTTACTTGGGGACTGGACGTAGATCACAAGTGGAGTGGTGATTGAACCAGGATAAACGACTGTGTTTGTTTCTCTAAACCCTCCTCTAGTTATCTTTGTGCACTGTTTCATTGTTTTATTTGGATATTGTCTCCTTGGCTATTACGTTCATAAGTAAAAGTGTTTAACTCATCTATTCAATTATCTCTAATCATTCAATAGCTTCAACGAAAATTGATTGTCAAACGATTTGCGAAAGATTTGTGAACTTATTTTTAACTACTCAATTCACCCCCCTCTTGAGTATTGAGGCCACTTGGTAACAAGTGGTATCAGAGCTAGACTCTTGTATAAAGAGCTTAGCAGCTTCAAGAGAAGTGATGACTTCAAATGGTTTTTCAAATGAAGGTTCTTCTATAAATAGACCTCCTTATTTCAATGGGGATGGCTATGCCTATTGGAAAGAAAGGATGAAAATTTTTATTGAAGCTATTGACTTAGATGTGTGGGATGCAGTTGAAAATGGTGCTTTTGTCCCTACACAAACTAAGGATGGTGTGATAATTAATACACCTAGAAGTGATTGAACTGATGATGATAAAAAGAAGGTTCAATATAATTTGAGAGCCAAGAACATCATCACCACATCTTTGGGGTATGATGAATTCTTTAGGGTGTCAAATTGTAAGACCGCAAAAGAAATGTGGGATACCCTACAAGTAACTCATGAAGGTACTAGTGAGGTAAAAAGATCTCGAATAAACACTCTTACTCATGAATATGAATTGTTTAGAATGAATCAAGGTGAGAGTATTCAAGATATACAAAAGAGATTTACTCATATTGTTAATCATCTCATCTCATTGGGAAAGACATTTCCTAATGAGGATCTTATTAACAAAGTCTTGAGATGTCTAAGCAGGAATTGGCAACCCAAGCTAACGGCGATTGAGAAAAATCAAGAGATTTATCAACCATGTCTCTAGCCACCCTATTCGGAAAACTTCAAAAGCATGAGCTGGAACTAAGTAGGCTCAATCAAAATGAAGAACATGACAAAAAGAAGAAGGGAATTGCACTCAAGGCCACCTCTTCCATACTTGAAGATGATGATGAAGATGGTGAAGAGGATGGTGAAAATATTGAGCTAAGTGAGGAGAATCTTAGTCTCCTTGTGAGAAAATTCGGAAGATTCTTGAAGAAAAAGGGATTTCAAAGAAGACCACCCTTTCCTCAAAAGAAAGCATATCACAAAGGAGAGGGATCCTCTACTCCTCCAAAATGCTATGAATGCGGAAAACCGGGGCACATGAAAATGGAGTGTCCTATATATCTCAAGAAGACGGAGAAGTTTGAGAAAAGACCCTCCAAGGAAAAGAAAGGAAGAAGAGCATATATAGCTTGGGAGGACAATGACTTAAGCTCTTCCGACGATTCAGAAAATGAAGAAGCCCATCTTTGCCTCATGGCTCAAGGAGAAGAAAGTGGAGAAAGCGACACCGAGGTAACCTCTTCTAACCTAGAACCTCCACCTTCTTATGTTGAATTGCAAGATGCCTTTCAAGAATTGCATGATGAATCTTTGAGGCTCACAAAAATGATTTTGTCTTCCAATAAAATAATCTCCCTATTGACAAAGAAAGTTTCTACTTTAACCAAGGAGATAAATGAACTTAAAATTGAAAATGAGACTTTAGGACTCATAGATGCTAATTCATCATGCATGATTTGTTCCTCACATGATAATGCATCCATATCATTACCTTGTTTATCATGTAAAGCTTTTGAAAAAGAAATTGAAGACTTGAACAACACTCTTGCGAAATTCACTTTTGGAAGAGACAACTTGAATGTGTTGTTAGGGAGACAAAAATGTGTTTTCCAAAAAGCCGGTTTGGGATTTAATCCAAACAACCATCAAAAGTCTTATAAGAACTTCTTTGTTTCCTCAAAAACTTCAAGTAGCCCCTTTGTTAAATGTTTTCATTGTGGTAGGAAAGGGCATAGTGCATCCACTTGCAATGTTAGAAAGAACATAAACACCAAGGTTGGAATCAAAAGGGTTTGGGTCCCTAAAGGCACCATACCTAATTCTAACACACAAGGACCCAAAACAATTTGGGTACCAAAAGTTAAATCTTGAATGTGTGTTGTAGGTGTGCTTGAAGACCAAGAGCTCAAGTTGGTATCTTGATAGTGGTTGCTCCAAGCACATGACCGGTGATGGCTCCAAGTTCTCCTCCCTTACACACAAGAAACATGGTCATGTCACATATGGTGACAACAACAAAGGGAAGATTCTTGGAATTGGCAAAGTTGGTAAGATCCCTTCATCATCTATTGATAATGTCTTACTTGTTGAAGGACTTAAACATAATTTACTTAGTATTAGTCAATTGTGTGATAAAGGAAATAGAGTTATATTTGATTCCTCTTGTTGCATAATTGAGGGAAAGGATGATAAGCAAGTTAAATTTGTTGGTCATAGGGTCAATAACATATATATGATTAGTCTTGATGATATTTTCTCAAATGATGCTAAATGCTTTATGAGTAGAGAAAATGATTCATGGTTATGGCATAGAAGAATTGCTCACATTCACATGGATCACTTAAACAAATTGGTCTCTAAAGAACTAGTAATTGGTCTTCCAAAGCTCAAATTTGAAAAAGACAAACTTTGTGATGCATGTCAAAAGGGAAAACAAGTAAAGGTCTCTTTCAAAGCTAAAAACATAGTTTCAACTTCTAGACCTTTACAACTTTTGCACATGAATCTTTTTGGACCCTCTAGAACTATGAGCTTTGGTAGGAATTACTATGCATTAGTGATTGTGGATGATTTTTCTAGATTTACATGGACATTATTCTTGGCCCACAAAAATGATGTTTTTCAATCATTTAGAAAACTTGTCAAAGTTATCCAAAACGAAAAAGGTTTTTGTATTGCATCCATAAGAAGTGATCATGGTGGTGAATTTGAAAATCATGAATTTGAAACTTTTTGTGATGAACATGGAATTGAGCATAATTTTTCTGCCCCTAGAACACCACAACAAAATGGTGTTGTAGAAAGGAAAAATCTATCTTTAGAAGAAATGGCAAGAACTATGCTCAATGAGGCCAATCTTCCTAAGTACTTTTAAGGATGCGGTTAACACCGCTTGTTATGTTATGAATAGAGCCCTAATAAGGCCAATTTTAAAGAAAACCCCATATGAATTGTACAAAGGAAGGAAACCTAATGTGTCACATTTTCATGTTTTTGGATGTAAATGCTTTGTTTTGAATAATGGAAAGGATAACTTGGGTAAGTTTGATGCAAAATCTGATGAGGAATATTCATTGGTTATTCTATTCATAGCAAGGCCTTTAGAGTCTATAATAAACGAACTATGACCATAGAAGAGTCCATACATGTTGCATTTGATGAAACTAACCCAAATGAGCCGAGAAAGGAACTTGTTGATGATGTTGCAGAAATCTTGGCAAAGACGCACTTGGAAAATCAAGAGATAGAGCCCAAGAAGGAAGAAAAGAGACTCCTTGATCATACATGGCAAGAAGATTAAGAAATCTTAGATCTACCCAAGGAATGGAGGACTTCAAGATATCATCCTCTCGACAAAGTGATAGTTGATGTATCAAAAGGGGTAATCACTCGAAACTCACTTAGAGATGCATGTAATCATCTAGCCTTTGTCTCTCAAGTTGAACCTAAGGACATAAATGAGGCCATTAATGATGAGCATTGGATCTTGGCCATGCAAGAAGAACTAAACTAATTTGAGAGGAATCAAGTTTGGGAATTAGTTCCAAGGCCCAATGATCATCCTATAATTGGCACCAAATGGGTCTTTAGGAACAAACTTGATGAAACGGGTTTAATAATAAGAAATAAAGCTAGGCTTGTATCTAAGGGATATAATCAAGAAGAAGGCATAGATTATGAAGAAACTTATGCTCCCGTAGCTAGATTAGAGGCCATTAGAATGCTACTTGCATATGCTTGCATCATGGATTTCAAACTCTATCAAATGGATGTCAAAAGTGCTTTTTTAAATGGTTTTATACAAGAAGAGGTGTATATAGAACAACCTCCTGGTTTTGAGGACTTTGAAATGCCCAACCATGTTTTTAAATTGAAAAAGGCCTTGTATGGCTTGAAACAAGCTCCTAGAGCTTGGTATGAAAGGTTGAGCAAATTTCTTTTAGAAAAAGGCTTTTCTAGAGGTAAAGTTGACACCACTCTTTTTATAAAACACAAAATGCATGACATTCTTCTAGTTCAAATCTATGTTGATGACATTATATTTGGAGCTACTAACAACTCTCTTTGTAAAGAATTTTCAAATATTATGCAAAGTGAGTTTGAGATGTCTATGATGGGTGAGCTCAACTTCTTCCTTGGTCTACAAATCAAGCAAACAAGAGAAGGAACATTTATAAGCCAATCCAAGTATTGCAAGAGAGCTGCTCAAAAAGTTTGGAATGGACAATGCCAAGCATATGGCTACTCCGATGGGCACCTCTTGCTATTTGGACAAGGATGAAGGAGGTAAATCGGTAGAAATTATAAAATATAGAGGTATGATTGGCTCACTCCTTTATCTCACTTTGCAAGTAGGCATGATATAATGTTTAGTGTATGCATGTGTGCTAGATATCAAGCTAATCCTAAGGAATCACACCTAAGTCTTTGTTAAGAGAATAATGAAATATCTAATAGGCACATCACAAATGGGTTTATGGTACCTTAAGGGTGCCTCATGTAGTCTTATTGGGTACTCCGATTCTGATTTTGCTTTGGATGCAAAATGGATCGAAAAAGAGCATTAGTGGGACATGCCACTTGCTTGAAGCTCACTAGTTTCTTAGCACAAAGAAGAAACAAAATAGTGTGGCATTGTCCACAGCTGAAGCTGAATATGTTGCAGCTGGGAGTTGCTGTGCTCAAGTCCTTTGGATGAAACAGCAACTCTTGGACTATGGTCTTGAGCTTGATCACATTCCCATAAAATGTGATAATACTAGTGCAATTAACTTGTCAAAAAATCCCATTTTGCATTCTAGAACTAAGCATATTGAAATAAGACATCATTTCATTAGAGATCATGTTCAAATGGGTGATTGCATACTTGAATTTGTTGAAACAACTAAGCAATTAGCTGATATTTTCACCAAACCCCTAGCAAAAGAAGCATTTTTCTACATTAGAAATGAACTGGGTATATTGGACCATTCATGCATAAATTAGATATTTGCTGCATAATCCTAAAACAAATGCCTAAGCTTGCGTTTTTCTGCATAATTATGCCACATTGCTGCACAATCTCTGAATTTTCATTATATATTTTAATCCCATACTAACTTGAGCGTCGGAGGTTTCCCCTAAATTATTTTGCAGGTGCTCCCTCATGTCCAACTTTGACAAGAAATTCAACAACCTCAAATTTCACCAAAAAGGGTGAAATTCCTGGTAAAAATGATAATTTTGATCAATTATATGAGTTGAATCATAATATGATTAGTTTATATGCTTGCATGATGATTTTAATTGATTTAAGTTGCTTTAAAACTGATTTGGATGGATTAAAATTGATTATATGCTGTTTGGAACGCAAAATCTTAGTTAAAGAGTGCTGGTAATCGATTACAATGCCTTTGTAATCGATTACACAATTATCGATTACAAGGTTCCATGTCACGCATGTAATCGATTACACCCATTTTGTAATTGATTACAACTAACTCAGAACTCAGTAATCGATTACATCAACTATGTAATCGATTACAAGGTTCCCATGTAATTACTTGGTCAGTAATTAAAGTAAATCCATAGCGTGTAATCGATTACACTAAAAATGTAATCGATTACATACCCATCGGGTTGCAATACATGTAATCGATTACACACTCAATGTAATCGATTACACAGGGTTTTTAAAAGGTTCTGACGCGTGAGCTCATTTCTGTTTGGGCCTGTTCATCTTCTTCGTTCTCTCCCGTCTCGCTCCCACGCACCTCAAATCTCAAAAACTCTCATTTCTCACTCAAATCTCCATCAAAACCCATCATTTCACCTCTCTCAATCTCGGAAAACCCCTCTCTCCACATAACCCATCGTTCAAAATCCCCTCACATCCCTCATCCAAATCTCCCCATCTTCTCTCACGAACACCTTCTCCACTTTTCTGACCAAATCATCCCTCTTTCTCTCCTCACTCATCTCCAACTATTTACCACTCAACCCTTGCTTCTCCTTCTCATCAATGGCTGAATCCTCTCATCGCTCGAAGCGCCCAAGAACAGGGGCTGCTGTTGGAGGTTCCTCTGGTGGCTCTTCACGCAATATATCTGGCCTGGACCTCACGAGGCACTTCTCCACTGTGAAGAAAGCTGAGTTGTTCCGGAAGAACTTCCAGCTTCGCAAAATCATCTCTCCCAGGTATCTTCCCATCACCTTCTGCGAGAGTGAACCTTTAGAGAGCTTTAGGACAATAGAAATAGAAAACTTAGGCTTAGGCTTTTCCATCACTTTGGGATTCCCGAGCATAGAGAAGGCCATCTACCCTAACCTTGTCCGAGTCTTTTATGCTAACCTGAAGGTTGAGGATAATTGCATAATTTCTGAAGTGAAAAAGCAACAAATCAGGTTAACAATGGCAGAGTGGTATAGGCTTACCAAGCTCACTCCTGATGGAGCTCAGTTCTGTGGAAATGCAAAAGTCTGGGGGCATGAGTTTGAGCATAAGGCTGCTCTTCTCTCTTTGATTAGGACTGGCTACCACCTCCCCAGTGATCCTAGACGCAGAATAATGGCCACTGGCCTCACTATGGAAAACAGGGTTCTCCACTACCTCTTGGTTCGTGGATTGATTCCCAGAGGAGGGAATTACTCCCAAGTCCTCAAGGATGATGTAGTGGCATTATGGCAATGACCACAGGGCACCCAATAAACTGGGGATACTACATTCTAGAGCATATCTTTGGACATCAAGAAAAAAAGAACTCTCGCTCTCCCCTTCGCCATGTTGGTCACCACAATCCTTGAGTCTTGTCGCATTTCCTTGGATGAAGAGTCCAAGGACACCACTCAAAGGGACCCCAATCAATTGGGCCGCATACTCGAAGAAGCTTCGGCTCTACAAGATGGAAGATAGGTGGCATTACATTACTCATGGCACATTTGGTCATATCCATCACGATCCGGATAGTGATGATGAGGAGGCTCGACTGCCACGCCTCTCCGCTCCCGCTCCAGCTTCTCTTGATCTTCTGCTCCAAGAAATGCGCAACCCGAGCGCCAACGTAAACACACGCATGGATCATATTGAGCAAAAGATTGACCATCTTGAGCCGAGGATGGACTACTCGGACCAGGGAGCTTGCCTCCATTCGATCCCTCCTACGTGGACCTCCTGTTCCCGAGAGTCCCGCTGCCGCCACCCCCACATCCTCTCGCCCCTCCGGATCCCATATCCTTCGCCGGTCCATCTAGAGTTCCCGCCGATGATGAGGAGCTTCGGACTCGACGACGATCTTATGCCCGCCGATGATAACATTGATCTAGGAGACTCTCTGCTGCGGATCCGAGGGTGAAGTCTTTTGTGACAACGAGGACAACGATAGTGATCATGGCCTATTGCCTTGATATATTTTCTTGTATTGATGACCACCTTGTACTTATTTTGTTTTTACTCTGATTATATAAAATTGGTATACCTTTATGGTTATATTTTGTTTTTGCCTACTGGTTTGTGAATGTTTGGCTTTTAAAATATTGATTGGACTGATTATTAATACATGAACCTGTTTTCACCTTGAATGGTTGGCTTTTGGAATATTGATTGGACTGATCTTTGTGGATTTTCTGTTATGGCAAAAATTTAGGAATCATGAAATATAGCTGTCATGCTGTCTATTTTTTTCTTAAATGCTTATGTCTTTTTGATAATGCCAACGGGGGAGAAAATGAGGAAAAATGAAAATGAAATGAAATGTAATTAATGGTTGCATGAGTACGGGGGAGTTATTAACCTTTTAAGTTATTAAGCTTTTCATATGCAAAATCTAACCCAATATCATGCATAAACTCCGGGGGCAGCATTGTACCTAAATGACTATTATATACAAATACAAAAACTCTTTCTTTTTCCTATGATCAGTTTGTCATCATCAAAAAGGGGGAGAATGTGAATGCTTATGTCTCTAAGGCATGTCAAAAAGTTTTTGATGATAACAAAAGCAAAAGAGAAGATCAAGCACAAAAGGAAAAATCAAGATCAAAGAAAGAAGACAGAAGGTTTATTTAGTTATAAGACTTAGGATTTTAATGTTAAATGCTCTCAAGATTTCTCAAATGGTTTTTTAATATATATGATTTCAAAATCAATGAGAAATTTCAAAGATAAACATGGCTTTCAATAAAACCTGAGTTTCAACTTTAAATCTAACACTCTTAAAAAGGATTTATGTTTAAACAAGTACCTTGAGGTGTTGGAAATGACTTACAAGCATTATTGGACTTGAAAAATGTGTTCAAAGGCTAATGTAATCGATTACATAATGTTTGTAATCGATTACACATCAAACAAAGCATGTAATCGATTACATGAACAATGTAATCGATTACATAAGCAAGTCGAGGCCATGTAATCGATTACACAATATATGTAATCGATTACAAAGACCAGAAAGGCAAAGAACACGTTCGACGAGTAATGTAATCGATTACATTGATGTTGTAATCGATTACAAACAAAGTCGAAGCCATGTAATCGATTACACCAAGAATGTAATCGATTACACAAAACCCGAAACTCAAAGAACACGTTCGACGAGCCATGTAATCGATTACATGAATATTGTAATCGATTACACAAAGAAGTCGAAGTCATGTAATCGATTACATGAGCATTGTAATCGATTACAAGCAAAATCAGAAGCCATGTAATCGATTACCTCAAGAATGTAATCGATTACACACGAGCCCAGAAAGTTTAGAAAACGTTGGAACAACAATGTAATCGATTACACCGAGATATGTAATCGATTACACGCATCTGACAACGTCCAACGGCTATATTAAATGCATTAAATGCATGCCCAACTACCTCCAACGGCTCTATTAATTGAGAAACTTATAAATACCAAAGTTGGGTCCTTATTTACGGTTGACCTTGAATCAAAAACTGATCATCAAACTTCAAAACGTGAATCAATCCTTAAAATCATTTCTTGCTCTGTTTTCTGACTAAAAACGTGAAAAATCTTTGAGAGCATATTAGAGCTTCAATTTGTAAACACTTGCTCTAGAGAGAGCTTCTTCTATTTCAATCTTATACATTCTGATTAGTGAGGGTGAGGTATCCTCAAGTATTGTAAGGGTGAGGTATCCCTTGGAAAATAGAGGCTCAAGCTTTTGGGTGAGGTATCCCATACTGTTGAGTGCTCAAGGTTGTAGTGGTTTTTCAAGCACCCATTGAAGCTTGAAGATATAGTGGAAAATCTCAAGGTGTTGCTTGGGGACTGGACGTAGATCACAAGTGGAGTGGTGATTGAACCAGGATAAACGACTGTGTTTGTTTCTCTAAACCCTCCTCTGCTTATCTTTGTGCACTGTTTCATTGTTTTATTTGGATATTGTCTCCTTGGCTATTACGTTCATAAGTAAAAGTGTTTAACTCATCTATTCAATTATCTCTGATCATTCAATAGCTTCAACGAAAATTGATTGTCAAATGATTTGCGAAAGATTTGTGAACTTATTTTTAACTACTCAATTCACCCCCCCTCTTGAGTATTGAGGCCACTTGGTAACATGAGGAAGTAGTTTTGATGTTTTTAATTCTGAAAATAATTCTAATTCCTTAAATTTATGTAATCGCATAGATGCTACTAAAGTTATGGATAGTGTTGTGCTTTCAGGTGTGTAGGAATCATTGGCTGATACTATGCTAGAAAAGACTTTGCCCAAGGGTACTACGAAATTTGAGAAGTCTAAGACCTGCAAGAAAAACCTAAGAAGCAAAATGAAAAGTGTGTCGAGAAGTGTGAATTTAAACTCGGGGATTAAGTTCTTATCAATGACTCGCTTCTATGTTTATGTCCTAGTAAGTTATGGTCAAAATGGTCAAGACCATATGAGATTGTTCGAGTTTTATCCTACGGTGTGCTTGAGGTGAAGAAAGAAGGCCATGAGCCTTTCATGATAAATGGCCAGAGAGTGAAACACTTTGAAAGAGTGGGGGCTAAGCACTACTCTGTTGACATCACCTGAGCACAGAAACTAGACCAGAGTCGAGCTAATGACTTTAAACAAGCGCTTCTTAGGAGGCAACCCAAGCTTCTTTATTTTTTTCCTTTCTATTTCTTCTTTTTCGTTTGATTTTGTGTGTTGGATTGTTGGTTTGATTTTTATCTCATGGATCTTGTTTAGGTTTGACCCTTTTTGAATCTCAAATTAGAAGGAGAGTGAAGTTAGAAAGTTCCACACCCAGCCCATGGAAAATTCCATAGCCATGGATTGAACACCAGAAGATTTCCCACCACCGCAGTGAGTTCTTTTCTTTTCTCCCTTCTCTCGTTATAGATTTTTACATTGGGGACAATGTAAGTTCTAAGCTTGGGGGTATTTTCATTTTTATTTTTATTTTAGATCATTACTTTTCATGCATTTTCATGTCTCATTTTGCATTGCATCTTCATGTTGCATTTTCACACCATCATATCTCTCAGTTTTTTTAGTTGAACTTTGTGCCCCTCTCCATTGTGTATTTTGAGATGGTATTATTGTGGAACCCAATTTGTTGATTCTTGTGATAGACAACAAGCTTTGTTTTAATTGATAGTGGAGGTGATCTCTTGATAGTTGATAATTAGCATATGTTCTCTGAATTTGTGCTTTTCATTTATTTTTGAACCTCTAAATGTGAGTTTTGAGCTTATATGGGATTTATGCATAATATGATTTTTGCTCCTATTCTTTGTGTTGAGTCATAATTTCTTATTAATTTTGTGCTCTAGAACTTGATTTGAAACCATTTTGAAGCAAAATTTTTGTTTGCATGCTTGAATGTGATTAAGGCATCTTAGGTATTTTTCTGTCCTTCTGAAATAATTGTCACACTTTCATTCACTAGTTACCCATTTTGAGCCTATTTCATAATTATTTTTCTTGATGCCTATGATGATATATTATTAGTAATCATTTAGAGGAGTAAATTTGGTTTGAAAGTTGTGTAAAGTTGTGTTGGAAATCATATATTTTTGACCTTTCTCTTTCTCAAATGAAAAAAATATATATATAAAGGGAAAGAAAAAAAGTAAATAAAAGAAAATCATGAGATGAAAGCTTGAAAAAGAAGAGAAAGGGAAGAAAGAAAAGTAATGAAGAAAATGCTTAGAAATGTGGAGTTATGCTCTTGATTGAAAAATGTCTTTGCTCCATTTATGTTCTAGTGGATTTCTTGTGCTTATTGAAAATTTTGTTAGCCATTTGTGCATACCTTCCTTTCTTTCTTTATCCTACCTAACATCATTCCCATGGCCCCATTACAACCCTTGAAAGACCTTTTGATTCTCGCATGCATGCTGATTATTAGTAGAAATTTGGTTTCTTATCAAGCTTATGGAAATACTTTTTCTTTGAGGAATCTTGAGCGCATTGTCTTCACCCTTAAACACTTCGAGTGTGGTTAGTAGAGTGAACCTAATTTAGTGAGGAGCATGATTTCTGAGAACTATAGCGTCTAATTGGACTTAATTTTGATTATCTATCTAATTCTTAGTTTGCCTTTGCCTATTGCTTGGTTGGATATTTTCTCGGGTTCCTCATTTATTATAGTCTCTTGATCCCACTTCTTGATTTGGTATTAGTTATTGCTTGGGGACAAGCAAAATCTTAAGCTTGGGGGGATTTGATGTGTGTGAAATAACATCATATTTTGTTCCTATTTTGCATGCATTTTTATGCATGTTAGGCATTTTAGTTTCCTTTTTTATTTATTTTTCTTTTAGTTTAGATCACTGCGGTGTTTGTGATGTTGTTGTGCAGGATTGGTGTTAGATTGGCTTAGAAATGGGTGGAAAGCTTGCATAGTTGAAGTTGGAGCTTTACAGATAGTAAACAGGGGCAAAAAGCTTACTCCAGAGAGATCCACGCCCTGCTTGTGAAATTTTTCATGGCCATGGATTGAGCAGTAGCTTGAAGCAGCAAAAGATAAACTCTAGAGAATTCCACGGCCAATCCATGGAATGTTCCACGGCCGTGGAATTCCAGCTTATGCAAAATTGTCTTGTGGCAGATAGATCCACAGCCATCCCGTGGAATTTCCCACGGCCGTGGATCGCAGTCCGAGTCAGTTTTGAAGTTTTATTTTTTATTTCTTTTGGGGGTTTAGGTTAGTTGAAACCCTAGGGGTATAAATAGATGTTCTGAATACAATTTGAGGGTTCGAAATTAGTTTGAAGGAGGCATGTTTTGAGGCTCTTAATCTTTATCTTTCTCCTCTATTCTCTCTTTGCTATGGGTTTGGATGTTCTTTATGTTGTTTTCTTGTTCTTCTCCATGTCTGAGTAGTTTCTTTGTTTTCAGGATTGGGCAATGCCCCTTGGTACTTTGATAATGATTAATTGACTTTGTATACCCATTTTATTAATCTTAAATGTTCTTTGATTCAATCCTTATTGCGCTTATTCATGTAAATTTGCTAGCTATATATTTGCATCTCATAGATATCTAGGGACGTACTGAGAGATGAACCTAGGTGTTGGAACCATAAGAATTGAACTTAAGGTCTAAATCACGAGAGTAGGTTTAGCCTTTCGAAGATTTAATGAATTACCATAAAGCGTAATTGGTTCAATTTAAATTCAATTACCACGAGAGTAGGAATTAGTTTAATTGGGCACAATTCTTGTCTCTTGAGAAAGAACATTAACTAATTTAGGGTAATTCACCTTCAATTAAATTTCAATTTTAATAAAAGGGTTATCAATTAGGATTTGTCTTTTATCACTGTGGCTACCCCCAATCCTAGAATTTTTCTTGCATTTAAAAACCTCTCTTAATAACTTGTTGTTCTTGCTCTTAATTTTGCACTTTAGTATTTATTTACTTAATTGCTTGGTTACTACATTCTTATCACTCGACAATTTTATCCCCTTTGTTTAATTGAATTGAATTAATTAATTAATTGGTATTCATAGACACAGTCCCTATGGATTCAATCTTTTTATTACTTTACGATGAAATTGTACACTTGCGGATTTTACGCACCAATTAGTATTTCCAAGAATGTATTGCATGCAATATCTAAGAATTTGATGTGTAAATGTTATTTATAAAGTTTACTTGTTAAAGTTCTTGAAGGTAATGGATAATGTAGAATTTGTGCATTGGATATGTAACAGAGAATTTAATGCTCCTTGATATATCAAGTTGAGCTTGTATTTGGAGTGGTGTTGCTCCTTGAATACTCAAGTTGAGCTAAGATGAGAATTTGGAATTTGCATTGTTTCCTTAAGTCGTTAAAGTTGAGCTAATATTTGAAATTGTAATTTGAGAGTATAATACTGTGCTTTGGTTAAGTATTAAAGAATTTATTACCCCTTGAAATAAAATGGTTGAGCTAGAATGATATATTGATTGGAAGTATGAATAATCAGTGCTCAAAGAATTAGAAATTGAATTTGAATTGAGAATGAGAATTTGGAGCAATTATCCTTGAATGTGGAGACAATTGTTTATGCTTTCCCACCCAGTATCCTTCAGTATATATGAACCGTTGGTTCACTTAGTATAGTGGATTCAGAGATGATCCTGTATAAGGGTAGGGTATTCGAGATTCCAATTGAATCATGGAGATGACCTCTCATGGGAAAGGGGGATCCTATGTTCTGGTATAAATTCCTCACATATTAATTCCCTTATAGGATACTAGTGGTAGTGTGAGGCATTGAATCACTCCTTACCACGAGTATATAGAACTCGAGCTATGTGAGGTGGCTCCCACCCTTGTGGTGCTTGAGATATGGGTTCTGTGGGATAGCGAGTAATTGGAATGAGTACTGAGATTTGAATTGTATTTGTTGTCATGATATGACTTGAAAGTTTATCTGAATATTTGAATGAGATTGGTACTACAGAATTGGTATTTAGAGACAAATTTCTGGAAGTTATTTATGATTGAAATTTGTATTGAATTTGAACATGAATGTTTGTATGCTTGATTGGAACTACATATGTTTAGAATTTGTATTGTTGATAAAGAATATTTTTAAATTTATTAAATGAAATTTTGTTTCTGGAAGAGAAAGGACCAGATTTGGCATTTTGTCACCCTTCTAACTATAATAATATGTATATGTATTCAAACTTGAATTTCAAAGAAATATATTTTTTCTCGAAACAGCTAAAATTATTATGATGACACATTTTCATAATAGAACTACTGAGAATTAGTATTCTCACCCCATTATATGTATGTATTCCATGATAAATTCCCGGTTCAACATCGACAGCAATGACATGGACAGAAGAAGTTATTTGTTTTTGGACTTAGTATTTTGTATAAAGAAATGTATGAACAATGCCTTGGAGGCAGTTGATGTATATTTTTATACTATAAAGTACTCTTTGTATAGACATCCTTCAGTATATGTATATTATCTCACCTGTACAGGCTTATATATTTGTATATTTAAGAAAATTATATTTTGAATTTTTGAAGTAAATTTTTTTAAGTGCTGTACTTATTGTTGTTACTGTGGTGTAAATCTGGATACACTAATAGTAATAATAGTAAGGGTGTTACAGGAGAGACATGAAACGGATTTCAGCTGCATCTTACTAGTGGTAAAATGAAGCAAAACTATTAAAGACAAGTCATCCCAATCATCAATGAACTTCGGAGCTAGAGTGGTGAACCATCTTAAGGTAGCTTTCTTTATAGAGAGAAAAAAAAAACATAGTACATGAGTGGATCATCACTTCCAGCAAATATCAAAGCAGAAACATAAGCATCCAAGTGCTCTTGGGGGTCCGTTGTCTCATTATAGGCTTCAATATTAATTGGGTATTTGAAGTGCTAGGGATCTTGTAAGCCATCAGTTTGTCAAAGAAGGGTTACTGACTTTTATTTTCTAGGTCCCTCTTCTCTTTGAGCTTCTCTAACCAGGTTTCCAACCCTTTGTCTAGGTTCTGCTATCTTGGAAATTTCTAGATCGTCGTCTCCGTGTTAGGCTAATTCTCTCCTATTATCATGATTTCTTTGTGGAACTCAGCTTTTGTCTTGCCTTTCCATATTAGCATTCTTTCTAACTCGTCGATGCAGTCATCTTGTAACCTGACCAAGGAAAGTTGCTGTTCTCGTGATAGTTGAGGGAGGGTTGACTCGCCCTGTTGGGATTGAGCAACCTCGCTATTTCCTCTAGTGCCTAAGTGTTGCAATGCTGACATTCGTGGTCTAGCCTCACTTGACAGGGCTTTGCGTTAACCAAGTTGCTGTGTCATTGGAACACACTGCGGTGGAGGAGAAAGGTTCTCGCTGGTATAGGAAATCTTTTCCTTATCACACCTGGGTTCTGGTTGAGTAGCTACTGGATCTTGGATAAAGGCGGAGGCTAGACAGTAGCTAGTGAATAACTGGTTTTAAGCAGCGGAGGTGCGGTTCTGCCTGGTGGTAACCATGGTGGTGGTGATGGGAGTCAAAGTTTATCATTTCCACAGATGACACCGATGTTCTAAATGTGATTCAAAGGATCACTTGAGTAAGGGTGAATAAGGTAGTTTCCTCCATAACACGTGGTAGTGACGATTGTGCGAGGGGTGGGTACCTATAAAAGGCACTTTGATGCTCAAGTTAGACTATGCACAAGGTAGGTAAAGTGTTTAGGATTTAATACATATCTTTGCTACCTTATGCAGTATTTATAAGAATGTCATGATAGATAAGAATCCTGTTTAAAACTAAATTGATGGATAATAAATGTTGTTAATTAGGATAATTAGCATGGAGGAATATCCAAGTTATATAATTAGGATAATTAACACAATTATATAATTAGCATTTAGCATGTATAAATCATATTGGCATTAGTAACCTATACAACCCAATACATCAGTTCTCTACATCAATATCCAAGTTATACATACCAAGCCTTCATAGGAATATATATATATATATACACACACATACACAGTCTATGTATAAACCATTGTATAAATATAAATATATAGCAATGGTAAAAAAGAATAAGCATCTCTATACTACATCAGCATCTGCATCTTTACTATATGGGTGAATCACGTGCTAGAATCATCATGGAAAAGAAAATAGTGAGGTGAGAATTCAAGGAATTCCCAGCATATCTATCAAACATATGTCATCACAATAATTCTAGCTACTTCGGACAATTAAATTATTTTTAAAATCTTTCATAAAAATGTGGCAAACACCAAACTATTTTCTTTCTTTTCTTGAGAGCAGAAGTTTAATTTTAATCATTGAACAATAAATTTTATAATCATAAATCCAGACAGTACACAACCTTACAAGCACATCAATCAATAAATCACTAGACTTTCCAAGAATATAATAGTATATAAAATGTTTCACACTATATAAAGAATATTTACAAATAATTAAGATGCAAATATTCATTACCAAATCTGTAATATGTATAGCATATTCTTGAAGATGTGCCAATTCTCAAGCAAAGGATACACATCCTTAGGTACACATCGTCATTTCCAAAGGATACACATCTAGGATCATCATCAGGTATGAGGATCATTTCGATTATCAGATTTAGGATCATTGTCATTTACTAAATCTAGATTTATGGATTACCCTTCAAAAGGGAATAATATCTAAGGATCATGTCATAAAGGATCACCATCATTTCCTTTATCATGTCCAATTTCTTTTATACTTTGAGCACTTAGAGATGTACTTTACATTTTAATTCAATTGCTGGCTCAACTTTAACATTTTAAAGGAGCATATCAATTTTCAGTATATCATAATTCATCTCTTGAGCAAATCAAGTGCACATCATAATTCATCTCATAAGTATAACGAGAGCACAATATCATTCATCTCATAAGTATAGTAAGTGCACATTATCATTCATCTCGTAATTATAACAAGTGCACAATATCATTCATCTCATGAGTATAACAAATGTGTAATACCCTTAGTAACATGATTAGGCTTGTTTATGTGTTCAAAAGGTAGTATATGAATAGCTTAACATGCCAGTGAAGTTTTGTGACAAACTGAGTTCGTTTAGGCACTTAGTTGCAACATAGAAGTTGAAAAGTAACTTGAAATGACTCATTTATTTGCTTTAAAGGTTAAGTTGAGGAAAATAGGTATGGATAACTTGTTTCTAGGTCACAAATAAGTGAAACAAGGTGTAGTTAAAGTTTCAAGAGAATCTGAGTTAGTTTAGTATTTTTAAGCATAATGGTTGTGTATTTAAAACTGAATTGACTACCAGCAAATATGGAAAATCATGAAAATGATGGAATAATAATTTAGATGAATCTTATGATTTATTCTAAAGTTGTTGGAAGCTAGAAAACTTGAATTAGCATAATTCAGGTGTAACATCCTCCGTAGGGAATTACATTTCAGACTAACTCTTTTTATTTTAAAACTTTACCCAAGCCATAATTAAGATTTAATATTATAATATACGTGTTTTAAAATTTCTTTTCGCGAATATCGTAAACTTAACAGAACATAAATAAACACAAGATATAGAGAACTGGATAATACACCCCACATATATATACATAGTTTACTAAAATAAAAGTACATAATACTTACATACCAAAAGGACATAAATACAACTTACATAACAAATTTAAATTAGTCTAAGGTCATTACACCTAAGGGAAGGGTCTTCCACTGGATCCTCCTTCGGATCCTCCTCAGAATCCTCACTAGACAAATTCCCTAGCCGGGGAATGTCTCGACGAAAGGGAGTTCGAGCAGAAGATATCTAGGAATCCTCCCTAGGAGAATAGTGAAGATCACCATACAAATCCCTTACAGGCATATAAAACTCTAGATAAACTATAGCATTAAAAGAAAAAGTAGTAACCATATGGCGGGTCCTACTCAAAGATAGAGTAATATATCCATAATACTCTATGCACTCCGTATCCAAATGGACACGCCAGGCATCAATGCCTCCATGAAACTGCACATAAAAAGGTGAGATCCCTTACATCACATACCAGTATGGCAACAAAGAAACAATAATAATAGTAAAGTCACATAGTACCGAATTAACATTTACAATCATGATATTTATCAATAGATAATTCAACAATATATATATGTATATATATATCATAACAACATGTCCACTGACTATGCAAATGCACAATGAACAGACCCTTATTCCATGGAGCTAAAACTAAACATCGGAGAGAATGATTGGGGAGTTATGTTTGTATATTGTTAGCCTCAAATCAAGTGCTTTCAATTTATCAGCGTACACATCATGGCTTATACAAGACATTTTACATTGGATCGGGAATAGGAATAGTATCTCGCCGAGATCATCTGTGCATTGCAACAGTCACCATGGCACAATAGATCTACTAATTGGCCACTTATGGGATACCCGCGCCCTGACGCCTCCAAGGTCATTCATAGACCTTCACTATGCAATTCACACTTGTACAAAGGTGTAATTCATCTCCTAGGCATACAGCCTTAACAACAAAGTCACCACGACTTTCACAATGCATGATCACATGACTTAATAAATCGAAAATCAATAACTACATAAATTCCATGAAAAACAAGACACCACTGGGCTTAAGCCATCAATTGACATCTCTGGGTCCAGTACGTCGGCCCAATAGTAAAACTACTATTTTTCTCAAACGTGAAGCATTTTCATTGTTTTATCACAAACGCGTAACACTTTTTGTTACGTCACTAAACCACGTAACATCTTTACCTCATTTTTCTATCGCGTAAACATTTTAAAACATTTTCCTTTACTGATAC
This sequence comes from Ormosia semicastrata, assembly GCA_029884595.1. Lineage (NCBI taxonomy): Eukaryota > Viridiplantae > Streptophyta > Magnoliopsida > Fabales > Fabaceae > Ormosia > Ormosia semicastrata. The sequence goes on along the minus strand of JAQQTO010000053.1, from coordinate 44,315,425 downwards.
TAAAAACTCACTTAAATAAAATACTTTAATTTTCAAATCATCCTTCAAAACTTATTTCCATTATCAAAAAAATAATTCTTTTTAAATAATAAAACTTTGTTCATATTCTTTTTAACTTGTAAATCCTTAAATTCTATTCCAGTCCCCTAATCATTTAAGTTTTCAATTAATAAAACATTTTTGCCTTAGATGCCCTATTATAATCTAAATGGCCATAAGTCATGAGTAATCTTTGGTACCAAAAAGCTTGCCTTTCACACATTATTCAAAGCATGTAAAGTATTTCAATCATCAATTCATGCAATAGCAATTTCATGCATACCATAAAAATCATATAATCACATATAGCTAAACAAACATAAATCACAAAATACACACAATCAAGTGAATAAATCCTCACATAGAATTTTCACCAATAAAACACACATTCGCTCCTTACCACCAAGATGGTTGATGAGGTTTATCTCCCTCTTACCTTAGATGATGATAAAAACTCCTTGTTGTCTTCTTGAAAAAGCTTCTCCTTCCAAAAAGATCCTTAAAACAAATTAAACATACAGTCATCAACATCTAGGGCTTGAAACAAGATGACCATGATTCAAGATTATGGTCTAGAACTTGAAAATAAAACTTAGAAATGAAGATAAGAAACTTCACCTAGAACCTTCAAACTTCAAGCTTTGAGAAAGAGATTGAAGATGAATGATTTTGAAGAAACTCACAATAAGAAAGTATCTCAAAATGATGTTTAGATTTAAGAAATGAGATTGTTTAGAATTGATCAAGATTGAAGGGTGTTTTTGGAGTGCTGGCCGTGGCTTACAAAGGAGAGAAAAAGAGAGTTTTGATAGTTTGTTTCTCAAAAACAAGACAATAAAAGCTTAAGAGGGTTAAGAAACTATTTTGGTCACAAAGCTTCTCTTAGAAGCTCCTTATAGCCGTGGGCCATCATGGTCTTAGGAGTTCAAAGCTTCTCCTCCAAGATTGCTCTCCAAGCTTGTCTTGGAAGCTTTCCTCCTATTGGTGCAACACAAAAAAGTCAAAGTCATTAAACTTGATTCTAACAAGCTTCTCTTGGAAGCTTTCTTCCCATTGGCTAAAAAACAAGTGAGTCATGAAAAGAAAAGATAAAAGGTTATGACTAGGTTCATGACTAGCCATCTAACTAGATATCTACCGGTAGCTATTACCCAATGGACAAAGGCTACTGCTAGCAAAACTAGTATTTATTGTCCAATAGATAATAAAGCGTACCTAGATTTCATCAGTCAGATAAAATATCAGAAAAAGAAAAATTTCAAAATTTGTTCCCAATTTTCGGGTTTAGGCCCCGCGTGAACAATCAAAATATTTTCGGCCCCGAAATTTTTTTATTTTTCTGGCACCACCTAAAACACACAAAAGCTTAAAAATAATAATAAAATAAACAAAATAAATTAAATAATTCACAAAAATCACAAAAATCGTATAAAAAGATGAATAACAAGAAAATGAATTTCAGGGTGTTACATCGGGTGTTCTTAGCAGATAAGAAAGTTCTAGTAAAATATCTTAAGGGGTATGATGGTCATTCTCTCATTTTTCTCTCTTGGTTAAAGGCAGCAGAAGCTGCAAAGAAAGAAAGAAAAACATAGAAGAAAGAAAACGAAGGAAGAAAAGAGAGAAATGGGAAGAAAGGAAGAAAAAGAAGGAAAATGAGTAGAGAAAGAGCAAGAGCAAGAGGATTAAGCTTCAAGATCTTCATATTCTTCATGAGGTAAAGGTTTTCTATTCATCAATCTCCTCTTTGATTCTCATTGAATGAGGTTTGGATTTTTTAGTAGAAATAGGGGTTTGGAGAGCCAAATCCGAGTTCTTGTCTTAATTCTTGATTCCAAGGATTAGGTTAAGTTAGTTTAAGCTCAGTAAATATAAGAATCCATAGATTTAAGAAGTGGATAATGGTTGGAGTTATATGATTTTTGGGACCTAAATCTATGCCTAAGAGAATACATAGATTGTATAAGAGTTACAACAAGTTTAGAGGCCTAGATTAGTGCTAGAAATTACAAGGAAACCAATCTTTGATGATTGGAAGTTAATATGAGATTGTTAGAACAGTTAGAATAATCTGCAAAAATTCTGTAGAATTACTGTCACACGGAGAGTGCCTAAACGCTCTACACAAAGCACTTAGACATTCACGTACTAGGGATGAAAGTTCGTGTAGCAGGGTGTCGAGCGCTTAGGCGCTCAGTATAGAGCACTTAGATACTCAATGCCTAGGAAGTTTTATGTGTATTAGAGCGCAGAGCACTTAGACGCTCAGTTCAGAGTGCTTAGGCGCACGACGCGAAAATAGCACAGAGCTATGCTCTATCTAGTGAGCGCCCAGGCACTCAAGGAGAGGGCATTTAGGCGCCCATCACAGAATTCAACAAAGAGTTGCTTCTAATGTTTTCAAGTTCCTAGTTAGATGGAATCATTATATATATGTTTTCTAAGGTATTTGAGGACACAAATAGGGATATTTTAAGAGAGGAACTATCACCTAAAATGAATGAGAAAACTTAGGCTTTGAGCATCCAAAATAGGTGATCAGCACTAGGTAAGAACATAGCACCTTAGGCAACCTAGTGTTGCATTAGATATCACTCAAGATATGATGAGATGGTGCATTAGAGACGAGTATACTAGGATGGATCATAGTATTCACTCTAGTAAGGATAAGGAATGTATGAACCTTAGGATATCCAAGAGTAATGGATCACCTTAGGAAGGTACCCAGAACCTTAACCAATAAAGAGTTGCAAGTAAGAACCATTCTTGAGTTAGATTCACTTGAGTGGAGATAAGGTTGTGTATTTAGTTCCAAAGAAGGGCTGTTATGTACTAAGTCTCTAGTTAAATGGGACCTTGTGCTTTGTAGAATACACTATAGGATGAATGTTGACTTTTAAGCTTGTTACATTTATTAAGTATACAAAGTTCTATAGAAATGCTCATTTATTTCCTTAAGCAAGGTTGAATGAGGCATTAGCTAAGATAAACTCTTTCACTAGGATGAGTTGAGTCTATAGGAAAGTTAAGGTGGTGTTTATGTAAGAGGTAAATATAACACTACGCTTTTCACACACTAGTTAGTTAATCTAGTTTGTATGTGAAAGCTATGAGAACCTTAATGCAACCAAGAGTAATGGTTTTCCATAGGTGAGTATGTAACACCTTGACAATATAATGTTACATAAGGATCACTTAAGAGTTATGAGTTATGAGGTGGTGTTTAGATATAAGTAAGTATGTATGTCTATGGAAAAGGCCTAGTAGTATTGACTTAGTAAGTATCCTTTGATGCCCATTCATAAAGGCCAAGGGAGATAGATAGGTGTCCGAAAAACTCTTTTGAGTAAGGACATAACCCTGATATCTCGATAGTACTAAGGCCAAGGAAGATAAATGGGCAGTCTGAAAGACTCTTTGAGGATGGATTTAGCCCGAACTTCTTAGCGTGTCAGGATATATGTGATGTGAATATGAACTTTTCCTCTATTCACCACAGGATAATATACTGAACTAGTTCCTAATGAGTTTCTTTATTTTCAAAATAAACCCCTACATGTATTTCAAAACAAAACATTGCACAAACATATCCTTAGGATCTTTCTTAGGCATAATCATATTGCATATCATCTGCATTGCATTTATAGACAGTTGTATGGGCATTGTCTGCTGCTGTTGATATTTACAATTATATAGGCAATTATTTATGTCTAACAGTATGCAGGCTATCGACTTTAGATCACACTACTTGGTAGTGTGCAGTTATGAGAGTTAGTGGAGGAAGTCCCTATATTTGTAGTTATAGCAATTGTTATATTTGTTATACAATGTTATAGCTAGTTGGTATTGGAATTACTTTTACTGAGAATTATAATTCTCATCCCAGTTATTCTTCCATGTAAATCCAAGTACAGAGGCACAGACCCTGTTAAGGGAATGAAGATGAAGCATGAAGACTAGATTAGTTTTATATGCTTTAGTAGACAAGGCTTATGTATAAATTTATATTTACTTTGTATGTTTTAAGTAGTATGTATTACAATATGCCCTTTTGTGGCTAGTGTTGTATATATATATATATATATGAGTTTTATTTTTTTCATAATTTCTCAAGGATTTCTATAATTACTCAGTTATGATTATGGATATATATTAGTACATAGTATGCAGAAGTAACGTCTCTAGTACTGGTTATCTTTATATATCTCTATTTGTATCAGGATGTCACATTATGGTATCAGAATAATTCATCCTATTGAGCCGGGGTATGGACTGACTGTGCTTAGGCATAAGTAGCAGTTTAGTAGAGAGTTATGTATTCTTTTATCTCTTTGTGAGATATGTTAGTGGAATTGTATGACTAGCCTTAGGTATGGATGCTATTGGCTACTGTCGCATAGTTACAGGATATTGAGCCTAGTTAACTCAATATGTATTGTACCGCATGTACAAAAACTATGGTAACTACTGGGCGAACTTATGAGACTATGAGATTGGTAAAGGAGGAGATAACTAGAGCTCTTAGAGTAATGGCTGCTATATTGAGAGAGCAAATTGCCATTAGTGGATGTCTATTAAAAGTGATAGAATAGGACTCGCGTAGTTAGTTGTGGGAATGAGAAGGAACTTATGAGGGATCGGTATTTCTCAGGATTTAAAAAAGTTACTCATTTGTTCTTCAAGGGAGAGTTTTGTTCGATCAGAGCTAAAAAGATAGCTTCATGTGATGTAAGAGATCTTTGAGGTCATGGCATGCGCTGATGGATAGAAAGTGACCTTGCTTTGTAAGGGTTAGTAGGAAAAGCCGAAAGCTGTTAAGATGAAACAGAGAGCTTACTAGAAGAGAATGGTACTCTAATCACCTGCTAGGTGTTTAGAGCTACTTTCCTAGACAAGTATTATTCCCTTGAGCTATGGAAGGCAGGAGAAATTTGGAAATTTCTAAGGTCTGAGCAAAGGGATATTACTGAGGACCAGTATCTGGAGCAATTTAAGGAATGTCAAAGAGTTATTTTCTTATTTTACGACCAATCCAGATGAAGACTGGAAGTGAGTAAAATTTGAAGTTAAACTTGGAGAGGGCATTAGAAGAGTTACGAAGCAAAAGGAGATTAAGGACTCCTTCGCTCTAGTCAATGAGTGTAGAGGTGAAGTAGTAGATAATCTCAGAGCCATGATGGAATAAGAATTAGAAGGTTTCCCAAAGAGGAAAAGATCAGATGTTGAGATCAATGAGGGTGCCTCTTAGTCTCAATTTATATCAGGTAAAGGAACACAGGTTCAAGTAAAAGCTTGGGGTGATGATAAGTATAAGTAGGGTGCTTTTAAGATAGCAACCTTAAAGGAAAAGGGTAAATCAGACTCCTAGGTACCAAGATACGCAAGTACAATATAGATCAGAGTGCGCAGTAGAGGCTATGAAATCTTTCAACTTGGTATGAGATAATAACACATGTAAAGAGAAATCTTTTAAGGTGTGTATAAGGAGAGTATGGATTTTCTTTGTAAATCATTGTTGATTTCCTTTGTGAATCCAGTTTGCTTACCTAGTTGGAATGGTTTAGTTGCTAAGAAAGACAAATAATGTTATGTTCTTGTTTAGTTTAAGTGTGAGACTGTGTTCATGTTAGACAGTCGAATGAAGGAACTATCGAGACTAAATGTCTTTGTCTAAAAAGGATGATCAAGTAGATCAGTTGAGAAAAGCTTTGGATTTCTCATAAGATGATCTAAGATCTGGATGTCTTAGAATCAAAGTTAAGAAGAGTATATCTCTAAAAGTTTTTCCAAGATTACAAAAGGACATGAATAGTATGTCAAAGGTAGTTTTGGAAACTTTTGGAAGAGAAGTGGTTAAATGCCAAGTAAGCCTAAAGTCAATTTTGGGTTACGAGTGGTATAATTAAGGGTCATGTAATTTCTCAATAGAGGGGAAATTATAGAGAACCCTAGTAAAGTTTAAGTAGAGGTACAATGGGAAAAGTAACTGTTGTAACCAAGGGCAGAGAGTTTATAAGTAGACTTTCGCAGTTAGTGCTATCCTGATTAGGCCAACTAAGAAAGGTAGTACTCAGTAGTAAACTCTGGAGAGTGAGTATGGTTTCCAAAAGTTGAAGAAGAGGTAGATTACTACGTTAGTGTTGGTAAATCCAGATTCCTGTGAGAACTTTGAGGTAGTCAATTATACTTCAAAGAAGGGACCGAGGTATGTTTAGATGCACATGAGTAGACGCCTACACATCAAAGCAGTTAGACCTGCAAGAGAGGAACTACCCTAGGTATGATTTGGAATTAGCCACAGTGGTGATTACCCTACAGCTATGGAGACATAACTCATGAGGAGTCTAGTTCGAGGTGTTCAGCGATCATAATAGTTCAAAATGCTTGTTGATCAGAGGAAGCAGAACATGAGGTAGAATAGATGGATGGAGTTTTTCAAGGCCTATAACCTTGAGTTTTAATATCATTCGGGTAAGACCAAAGTAGTGGTTGATGCACTAGGTAGGAAATTCCTACAAGTGTCCCATATGATAGTCCAAAAGAGTGTGAAATTCTTGAGAGCTTCGAGAATTTGAGTCTCACGGTAACTTTGATTCCAGATAGTCTCTCAGTGAGTTAGGTGGACGTAATAAGAGGCCTAAGGACTCAAATTTCTTTGAAGCTCAGAGGGAGAATGAAACTCTAAGGGACAAGAGTGAGCAGATCTTCGTAGGAACCTAAAAGGATTTTTGAAATAGTGAATGATGGACTAACGAGGTTTAGAGACAAACTTTATTTTTCAAGTAAGTCAAAAATCAAGGAAGTGATTCTAAAAGGAGTTCACAAGAGAATGTAAACCATTTATCTAGAGGCTACTAAGGTTTTTCAAGAGTTAAGAAAGATGTGTGATTACCATGCAACATTGATGATGAGTTTTGATGATAACAAATATGGAGATGATGAGAAGATCAAGTCCAAGTTCTTCAAGTTTAGCTTTAGGACTTAAGATCTCTCTTGTACAGAGCTCTCATAGGATATCTCAGTGTTTAACTCAAAAAGGTCTAAGAACACGTTTTCTACAATCTAAATTAAAGTTTTAATGAGGCTTTGATAATAAAAAAGTATGTGGTTTTTTCTAAACCTACATAATCTGGCTCCTAGAAGCGTTTTTCATAATTTGAACAGAGGTATTCGAATACCATTAAAGGCATTCGAATACAACCCTTTTAAAAATGCCTTAAGAAACGTGTTTCAAGCAGTGGCATTCGAATACCTTGATATGATATTCAAATAACGTGGGTCTGATCTATTTTTTATATACTGATATCAGAGGTATTCGAATACCTCATAATGGTATTCGAATAACCCAAGTTTAAACTATTTTTTATATAATGATATCAGTGGTATTTGAATACCACAATAAGGTATTCGAATAACCCACGAGTTTCTGCTTTTAAATTTTGAATTTATACGTAAATGAATTTGCATTTATTATGATAATTAATTCGTTCAACGTTATTTTCTAATCAAAGGCTCTATAAATAGAGACCTTACCTCACAGCTAGAACACACGAATCCTTGAAATTATTTTTGGCTGTGCTAAAATGCTGTTTACATAATTCTCTCTTTCTCTCTGTGCTCTTTTGGTAAAATTCTGAGATATTCTTAGAGAGCTTTATAGCACTTTAATTTGTATAATTTGCTCTGAGTGAGAGTTTCTCTTCATCTATTTTCTGATTTTCTGTATCGAGGGTGAGGTATCCCTCAAGGTTTGTATAAGGGTGAGGTATCCCTGCAGGCTGAGACTTTAGCACAAGGGTAGAGTGTCCCTGTGTATGAAAAGTGCTCTATTTTGTAACGGTAGCAAGCACCTATTGAAGCTTGTATACTTAGTGAAAAATCTCAGCTTTCGAGGACTGGACGTAGACCACAAGTAGGTTAGTGGTTGAACCAGGATAAATATCGTGTTTGCTCTTCTTCTCTTTATCTCTTTATTTTATGCAATTTATTTTATCACACATTTATTTTCTACTGATCTTTTCTTCGTCTCATTCCTTCTGTGCATTTATTTATTAAGTTTTCATATTTATATTTTATTTAAAATGGTTTGCAAAAAAGTTTTATACTCAATTCACCCCCCTCTTGAGTACTGGAAGCCACTTGGCAACAAGTGGTATCAGAGCTAGACTCTTGTATAAAGAGCTTAGCAGCTTCAAGAGAATATGGCTTCTTCAAATGGTTTTTCAAAAGGATCCTCCATAAACTGACCACCCTTTTTCAATAGGGATGGTTATGCATATTGGAAGGAAAGAATGAAAATCTTCATCGAAGCTATTGATCTAGATGTATGGGATACTGTCGAAAATGGCGCTTTTATACCCACACATGAGGTCAATGGTGTAAGGACTGAAACACCACGAAATAATAGGTCTGATGAAGACAAAAGAAAAGTTCAATTTAATTTAAAAGCCAAAAATATTATTACTACTACTTTGGGATATGATGAGTTTTTTAGAATTTCAAATTGCAAAAAGCTAAAAAGAAATGTGGGACACTTTGCAAGTTACCTATGAGGGTACTAGTGAAGTTAAGAGGTCGAGAATCAATCCTCTAACTCGTGAATATGAATTATTCAGAATGAACCAAGGAGAAAGCATTCAGGAAATGCAAAAGAGGTTCACCCACATAGTTAATCATCTTGCATCTTTAGGCAAAAGCTTTTCTAATGAAGATTTGATTAACAAGGTTTTGAGATGTCTTAGCAGGATTTGGCAACCCAAGGTAACAGCCATATCAGAATCAAGGGATTTGTCTACAATGACTTTGGCTACCCTCTTTGAAAAACTTCATGAGCACGAACTCGAACTGAGCAGACTAAGTCAAAGCGAAGAGAACGATAAAAAGAAAAAGGGGATAGCACTCAAAGCCACTTCTTCATTAATCGACAATGATGATGAAGAAAATGAAGAAGGCTCAGAGAACATCGAGGTAAGTGAAGAAAATCTAAGTTTGCTAGTTAAAAAGTTTGGTAAATTTCTCAGGAAAAAGGGAACGCAAAGAAGATCTCCCTTCCTCCGAAAAGACACATTTCAAAGGCGAAGGAGCTTCATCGACTCTAACTTGCTATGAATGTGGCAAACCTGGTCACATGAAAATGAAGTGCCCAGTTTATCAAAAGAAGAAGGAGAAATTTGAAAAGAAGCCCTTCAAGGAAAGAAAAGGATGAAAAGCCTATATAGCATGGGATGAAAACGACATGGATTCAATGACAAAATGACTCGAGACGGTGAAGAGGCTCAACTATGTCTCATGGCCAAAGGGGAAGAAGAAGAAAGCAAAAATGAGGTAAGTTCTAATACTACTTTATTGCCTTCTTATGATGAGTTACAAGATGCTTTTGAAGAATTACATAAAGAATCTTTGAAATTGACAAAATTATTTCTTCTTCTAAGAAAACAATTTCTTCTTTAGAAAATAAAATTCTTGTTTTAAATAAAGAAATAGAAGAATTGAAAATTGAAAATGAAACTTTGGAAATCATTAATGCATGCACAAATCATTCTTCACATGCTTCTTCTTCTTCATCTTGTTCTTCATGTCATATGCTTGAAAAAGAAATTGAAGACTTAAAGAACACTCTTTCTAAATTCACCTTTGGAAGGGATAACTTAAATATTTTATTAGGAAGACAAAGAGTGTATTTTCAAAAAGTCGGGATAGGTTATAACTCGAAAAATCAACAAAAACTCTATAAAAATTTCTTTGTGCATTCTAGTGTTTCAAGTAGTCCTTTTATTAAATGTTTTTACTGTGGAAGGAAAGGACATAGTGCTTCAACATGTAACGCAAGGAAAAACATAAATACAAAAGTTGGAACAAAAATGGTTTGGGTTCCCAATGGTACTATACCCAAAACTGACACACAAGGACCCAAGAAAGTTTGGGTACCAAAAGTTAAAAACTAAACTTGTGTTGTAGGTGTGCTTGAAAGTTAGGAGTTCAAATTGGTATCTTGATAGCAGCTGTTCCAAGCACATGACTGGAGACGATTCAAAATTCACCGTGCTTATTCCCAAGAATCATAGACATGTTACTTATGGTGATAACAACAAGGGAAAAATTCTTGGAATCGGCAAAGTCGATAAGAACCCTAACTCCTCTATTGAAAATGTGTTACTTGTTGAAGGCTTGAAACATAACTTGCTTAGTATTAGCCAATTATGCGATAAAGGAAATAGGGTAATATATGATTCAAACTGTTGCATAATTGAAGATAAAAATAATAAGCATGTTAAATTCATTGGTCATAGAGTAAACAACATCTATATGATTAGTCTTGATGATATATCTTCAAATGATATGAAATGCCTTTTAAGTAAGAATGATGATTCATGGTTATGGCATAGGAGAATTGCACGCACTCACATGGATCACTTAAAGAAGTTGGTCTATAAAGAGCTAGTAATTGGACTACCCAAGCTTAATTTTATAAAAGACAAGTTATGTGATGTATGTCAAAAGGGTAAACAAATAAAGGTCTCTTTTAAAGCAAAAAATATAGTTTCAACTACTAGACCTTTACAACTTTTGCACATGGATGTGTTTGGACCTTCTAGAACTATGAGCTTTGGTGGGAATTACTATGCTTTAGTGATTGTGGATGATTTTTCTAGGTTCATATGGACTTTATTTCTTGCAAATAAAAATGATGCATTTCTAGCTTTTAAAAGACTTGCCAAAGTTATTCAAAATGAAAAATGTTTTCAAATCTCTTCTATAAGAAGTGATCATGGTGGCGAATCTAAAAACAATGTTTTTGAAAATTACTATGATGAACATGACATTAATCATAATTTCTCTGCCCTTAGAACTCTGCAACAAAACGGAGTTATAGAAAGGAAAAACCGTTCTTTAGAAGAAATGGCGAGAACTATGATTAATGAGGCTGCTCTTCCTAAATACTTTTGGGCGGATGCTATAAGTACAGCTTGTTATATAATGAACAGGGTCTTTATAAGGCTTATTTTAAAGAAAACCCTATATGAGTTGTATAACGGAAGAAAGCCAAATGTCTCATATTTTCATGTTTTTGGATGCAAATGTTTTGTTTTAAATAATGGAAAAGATAACTTAGGCAAGTTTGATGCTAAGTCTGATGAAGGTATATTTCTTGGTTATTCAAATCATAGTAAGGCTTTTCATATATATAATAAAAGAACTATGACTATTGAAGAATCTATACATGTTACATTTGATGAAACTGACCCAAATGGATCGAGAAAGGATCTTGTTGTTGATGATGTTGCAAAGATCTTGGCGGAAACATATTTGGATAATAAAGACAAAGAAATCAAGGAGTAAGAGGATAAACAAAGACATGAAGATTCGCAAGCTTTAGAACTTCCCAAAGAATGGCGAACTTCAAAATATCAGTCCCTTGATCAGATTATCGGTGATGTATCTAAAGGTGTAAGTACTCGTAACTCTCTTAGAAATACTTGTAATCACTTAGCGTTTGTTTCTCAAATTGAACCTAAAGATTTAATTGAAGCTTTTGATGATGAACATTGGATCTTAGCTATGCATGAGGAATTAAATCAGTTTGAAAGAAATCAAGTTTGGGAATTAGTTGCTAGACCTAATAATCACCCTATAATTGGAACTAAATGGGTTTTTAGAAACAAACTTCATGAAAATGGGTTAATAACTAGAAACAAAGCTAGATTGGTTGCTAAAGGATATAATCAAGAAGAAGGAATAGATTATGAGGAAACCTATGCACCAGTAGTTAGATTAGAAGCTATTAGAATGTTACTTGCTTATGCTTGCATCATGGATTTCAAATTATATCAAATGGATGTCAAATGTGCTTTTCTAAATGGTTTTATTCAAGAGGAGGTATACGTTGAACAACCTCTAGGTTTTAAAAATCATGAACTACCCAACCATGTTTTTAAACTTAAAAAGGCTTTATACGGTTTAAAGCAAGCTCCTAAAGCTTAGTATGAAAGGTTGAGTAAGTTCCTTTTAGAAAATGGTTTTTCAAGAGGAAAAGTCGATACTACTCTTTTTATTAAAAATAAAAAGCATGACATTCTTCTTGTGCAAGTATATGTGGATGATATTATCTTTGGTGCTACTAATCAATCCCTGTGTAAAGAATTTGCTAAGTCAATGCAAAATGAATTTGAAATGTCGATGATGGGAGAATTAAATTTCTTTCTCGGACTTTAAATCAAACAAATGAACGAAGGGATATTCATAAGTCAAACCAAATACTGCAAGGAATTGCTCAAAAGATTCAAAATGGAAAACGCTAAACACATGGCCACTCCGATGGGCACTTCTTGCTACTTGGACAAAGATGAAGGAGGTAAATCAGTAGAAATAATGAAATATAGAGGTATGATTGGATCTCTTCTTTATCTTACTGCTAGTAGGCCAGACATTGTGTTTAGTGTATGCATGTGTGCTAGATATCAGGCAAACCCTAAGGAATCTCATTTAAGTGCTGTTAAACGAATAATGAAATACCTTGTAGGCACTTCACAAATAGGCTTGTGGTACCCTAAGGGTGCCTCATGTAGCCTAATAGGCTATTCTGACTCTGATTTTGCTGGGTGCAAATTGGATAGAAAAAGTACTAGTGGGACATGTCACTTGCTTGATAGTTCTTTAGTTTCTTGGCATAGCAAGAAACAAAATAGTGTGGCTCGTCCCTTCTTTTGGTTTGAATATGTTGCAAATGTAGTTGTTGTGCTTAAATCCTATGGATGAAGCAATAACTTTTAGACTACGGTCTTGACTTGATCACATCCCGATAAGATGTGATAACACTAGTGCAATAAATATCTTTAAGAATCCCATTCTCGCATTCCAGAACAAAGCATATAAAGATAAGACATCACTTTATCGAGATCACATACAAAAAGGGGATTGCATTCTTGAATTTGTTGAAACATCTAAGCAACTTGCGGAGGTATCTTCACTAAACCCCTAGCAAAAGAAGCATTCTTTTATATAAGAGGAGAATTAGGCATAATTGATCAATCCAACATATAAATGCTTGTTATTTGCTTAAATTTTTTTCCTTCTTGAATTATTACTGACTTGAGCGTCGGAGTTATCCCGAAATCTTTTTTGCAGGTACTCCATCAAAAAGTATGTTTTTTTTCTCTCAAAAATGCTTTTTCTGGGCATATATATATGTTTTTCTTGTTTAGTTATTCAAATACATCTATATGGTATTCGAATACCCTTGCTGCTATACGAGAAAACTTGTGTTTTTTCTGTTAAGGCATTCGAATACCATCAGGGTCATTCGAATACCCTAAGGCTGATCTTTTTTAGTTTTCACTCAGCTTCTTTGGAGTATTCGAATACCATTATGAAGTATTCGAATACTTGCTCCTCTAGCCTTCTCTTCTATCTCTGGAATATTCGAATACCATCAGTTTCTCTTTGGAGTATTCGAATACTTTGTGAGTATTTGAATACCATTAAAAGCATTTGAATACCATCGTTTGGCAGCCAAGCCTAATCTGTTAATCTATTCGAATACCTGGTATGGTATTCGAATACCCTCTGTCTGAAGGATGCGCCCCTTAAGCTTTTCCAAACGCTGTATTCGAATACCTCCTCCTGGTATTCAAATACATCTGGGTTTTCTTTAAAATAACCCCCTCCCTACCTGCGTATCGGAATACGCCCTTATGTTTTTCTATCTTTTTCAAAACCTCTTCGTTTTCCCTCCTCCTAAAACCTCCCTCTCTTACGATCTCCACTCTTCCTCTCTCTTTTTCCTCCTTTGTTTTCCTTCAATGGCCTCCTCTTCCTCTCGCTCTAAGCGTCCTCGTACAAAAATGGCTCCATGCAACAACCCGCTGGACCTTCGAAGGCTTTCCTCCAACGAGCAACAGCTTGGGCGCTTCGTCACACACTTTCGAGAGCGTAACCTGGTGCACCCGAAGTACCTCGACTTAGGGTTCTTCGAAAGAGAAGGTGGTTTTGACTTTCTGAACCGGCTAAATCACCAAGGCGTACTTCGCTTCTGCTCTTTCTCCGCAGCTCTGTATCCCGACCTAGTCAAGATGCTCTATTGCAACCTGAAGATTGAAGGTCAAGAGCTACACTCCAGTGTCTGCGATTAAAACATTGTGATCACACCACGCGATTGGGTTCAGATGTTTGGCTTGCAGTCAACTGGCCGCTTTACTAAAGAATATTCACTCCTCCAGCTCTTCGACAAGAACAGAGCAATTGAAGATGTTCTTCGCCCTGGGTTGGCTTTACCTTCGACTCAAAAGGGAGTCAAAGGGGGCATGATGAAGAGCCAGGACAGGCTCCTCCACTATGCTTATGCCCACATCCTCGCTCCTAGAGGTGGGAACTACGCCTACATGAGTGAAGATGACGTGTTCATGCTATGGATTCTAAAGCAAGGCCATCAGATTAACTGGCCCGTCTTCATTATGAAGCACATGATAAGGGCAAAAGGTAAAGAGCGGTGTGAACTTCCCTATGGCGTGATCGTTACTGCCTTCTTAAGCAAGTATCCACATATTCTGGAAACCGAGCAAGCGACCCCGCTAACCCATCATCATGTTTTTGGGTCCTTTACCCTTAACAAAATGAAGATGATCAGGATCGATGAAGGCTGGGTGTTCCCAGTGGAAGTTGATGATGATGAGGACGACCCTCAAGGCGTTCCTGATGCTCTTGTTGTTGCTGCTGCTGATATCCCTGCTCTTACTCCTGTCACGAATGAGCAAATCCTGGCTACTCTGTTGGATAATAGAACCTACATGGAGAACACCTTCACTATTTTGTTTAACAGAATCACTGGTGTTGAGCGTGAACAAGCTGCCCTTCGAGCTCTGCTGACTGGTAACGACCCTGCCTCTCCTCCTCCACCACCTGATGCCTACTTCTAGAGCTTGCTTAGTCTTAGGATTAGTTGCTTATGTTCTATTTTTTTAGCTGTTTATTGTATTAACTGTCTTTTAAATTACAATTGTATATGCACTTGGCCACTTTCATTTAATGCAATGAGTATTTTCATTAATCTATTATCAATTACAATCGCTTTTTTGTTTATCTTATACATATTTATCACTGTGCTTTATTGAATGAATGCATCCTTTTTTATCATGTCAAAAGGGGGAGAAAAATAATCAATCTCATTTGAGAAAAGACAGGTTAAAATTGGATTAATACTGGCTCTTGGATTCCAAAAGAAAGGGGGAGAATATGCTTGTTTTATTATTTCTGAGAATAAGTCTCCTATCTCTTTGAATTCCATTTTATATGAACTAATGCTTTTCTCAATAATAGTTTGTCATCATTAAAAAGGGGGAGAATGTGATTACCATGCAATATTGATGATGAGTTTTGATGATAACAAATATGGAGATGATGAGAAGATCAAGTCCAAGTTCTTCAAGTTTAGCTTTAGGACTTAGGATCTCTCTTGTACAGAGCTCTCATAGGATATCTCAGTTTTAACTCAAAAAGATCTAAGAACACATTTTCTACAATCTAAATTAAAGTTTTAATGAGGCTTTGATAATAAAAAAGTTTGTGGTTTTTTCTAAACCTACATAATCTGGCTCCTAGAAGCGTTTTTCATAATTTGAACAGAGGTATTCGAATATCATTAAAGGCATTCAAATACAACCCTTTTAAAAATACCTTAAGAAACGTGTTTCAAGCAGTGGCATTCGAATACCTTGATATGGTATTCGAATAACATGGGTCTGATCTATTTTTCATATACTGATATCAAAGGTATTCGAATACCTCATAATGGTATTCGAATAACCCAAGTTTAAACTGTTTTTTATATAATGATATCAGTGGTATTCGAAGACCACAATAAGGTATTCGAATAACCCACGAGTTTCTGCTTTTAAATTTTGAATTGATACGTAAACGGATTTGTATTTATTATGATAATTAATTCGTTCAACGTTATTTTCTGATCAAAAGCTCTATAAATAGAGACCTTACCTCACGGCTGAAATACATGAATCCTTGAAATTATTTTTGGCTGTGCCAAAACGCTATTTACATAATTCTCTCTTTCTATCTGTGCTCTTTTGGTAAAATTCTGAGATATTCTTAGAGAGCTCTATAGCACTTCAATTTGTATAATTTGCTCCGAGTGAGAGTTTTTCTTCATCTATTTTCTGATTTTCTGTATCGAGGGTGAGGTATCTCTGTAGGCTGAGACTTTAGCACAAGGGTAGAGTGTCCCTGTGTGTGAAAAGTGCTCTATTTTGTAACGGTAGCAAGCACCTATTGAAGTTTGTATACTTAGTGAAAAATCTCAGCTTTCGAGGACTGGACATAGACCACAAGTGGGTTAGTGGTCGAATTAGGATAAATAGCGTGCCTACTCTTCTTCTCTTTATCCCTTTATTTTATGCAATTTATTTTATCGCACATTTAGTTTCTGCTGATCTTTTCTTCGTCTCATTCCTTCTGTGCATTTATTTATTAAGTTTTAATATTTATATTTTATTTAAAAGGGTTTACGAAAAAGTTTTATACTCAATTCACCCCCCTCTTGAGTACTGGAAGCCACTTGGCAACAAGATGTATGGTGGCTTAGTATGTTAAAGAACATAGCAGAATATGTTGAGATGCAGGTAGGGTGGAAAGATTAAGTAATCTGCCCACTTTCACAAAGTGAAGTTAGCTATTTTCTAGATAAGGTAGTTCAACTACTTTTGAAGGAGATAGTGGAGTGCATAGAGTTTCAGTGAATGTAGTGTCTAAAAGAGATCCTAGATACACATCTGGTTTTAGAAAGCCTTAAAAGGAGGAGTTCAAAGCTCAGTTATGTTTTAGTACAACTTACCATCCGTAAATAGAGGGGTCAATGGCTTAGACATAAGCAGATTTCCTCTAGTGAAGGTGCTATTAGGAGAAGCTGGTACTAAAAAAGGTTTACATGGTAGTAAGGATTTCATGTTAAGAGAGTTACCCAGAGTTGTTTGCATGAGGTGAGCAATTTTGGGGATAAAATTTTAAAAAGGAGGGGAGAAATGTAATACCCTTAGTAACATGATTAGGCTTGTTTATGTGTTAAAAAGGTAGCATATGACTTGCTTAGCATGTCAGTAAAGTTTTGTGATAAACTGAGTTCGTTTAAGCACTTAGTTGCAACATAGAAGTTGAAAAGTAGCTTGAAATAACTCAATTATTGGCTTTAAAGGTTAAGTTGAGGGAAACAAGTATGGATAACTTGTTTCTAGGTCACAAATAAGTGAAACAAGGTGTAGTTAAAGTTTCAAGAGAATCTGAGTTAGTTTAGTATTTTTAGGCATACTAGTTGTGCATTTAATACCAAATTGACTACCAGCAGATATGAAAATCATGAAAATAATGGAACAATAATTTAGATAAATCTTTAATTTATTCTAAAGTTATTGGAAGTTAGAAAACTTGAATTAGCATAATTCAGGTGTTCTTAGCAGAAAAGAAAGTTCCAGCAAAATATCCTAAGTGATATGATGGTCATTCTCTCATTTCTCTCTCTACGTTAAAGGCAGCAAAAGCTACAAAGAAAGAAAAACAGAGAAGAAAGAAAATGAAGGAAAAGAATAAAGAAAGGGGAATAATGGAAGAAAAAAAAGGAGAAGGAGGAGAGGAAGAGCAAGAACAAGATGATTAAGCTTCAAGATCTTCATCTTCTTCATGAGATAAGGGGTTTCTATTCATCATTCTCCTTTTTGATTCTCATTGAATGAGCTTTAGATTTTTGAGTAGAAATAGGGGTTTGAAGAGCCAAATCCGAGTTCTTGGTATGATTCTTGATTCCAAGGATTAGGTTAAGTTGGTTTAAGCTTAGTAAGTGTAAGAATCCATAGATTTAAGAAGTGGACAATAGTTGGAGTTATATAATTTTTGGGACCTAAATCTATGCCTAACAGAATCCATAGGTTGTATAAGAGTTAAAACAAATTTAGGGGCCTAGATTGGTGCTAGAAATCACAAGGAAAACAATCTTTGATGATTGGAAGTTAAGATGAAATTGTAAGAACAGTTAAAACAATCTGTAAAAATTTTGCAGAGTTACTGTCATGCAGACAGCGCCCAGACGCTCTACACAGAGCGCCTAGACGCTTGTGTACTAAGGATGAAGGTTCGTGTAGTAGGGCACCGAGTGCTTAGGCACTCAGTATAGAGCACTTAGACGCTCAATGCCTAGGAAATTTTATGCGTATTAGAGTGTAGATCACTTAGATGCTCAATTCAAAGTGTTTAGGCACGCGACACGAAAATAGCATAGAGCTATGCTCTGCCTAGTGAGTGCCTTGGCGCTTAAGGAGAAGGCATTTAGGCACCCATCACAGAATTCAGCAAAGAGTTATTTTTAATGTTTTCAAGTTCCAAGCTAGATGGAATCATTATATGTATGTTTCCTAAGGAATTTAAGGACACAAATAGGGATATTTCAATAGAGGAACTATCACCTAAAATGAATGAGAAAGATTAGGCTTTGAGCATCCAAAAGAAATGGTTTACTCTAGGTAAGAACATAGCACCTTAGGTAACCTAGTGTTGCACTAGATATCACTCAAGATGTGATGAGATGGTGCATTAGAGACGAGTATACTAGGATGGATCATAGTATTCACTCTAGTAAGGATATGGAAGGTATGAACTTTAGGATATTCAAGAGTAGTGGATCACCTTGGGAAGGTACCCAGAACCTTAAGTAATAAAGAGTTGCAAGTAAGAACCACTCTTGAGTTAGATTCACTTGAGTGGAGATAAGGTTGTGTATTTAGTTCTGAAGAGGGGATGTTATGTACGAAGTCTCTAGTTAAACAGGACCTTGTGCACTATAGAATACACTATAGGATGAATGTTGACTTGTAAGCTTGTTACATTCATTAAGTATGCAAAGTTCTAGAGAAATGCTCATTTATTTCCTTAAGCAAGGTTGAATGAGGTATTAGCTAAGATAGACTCTTTCACTAGGATAGGTTGAGTCTATAAGAAAGTTAAGGTGGTATTTATGTAAGAGGTAAACATAACACTATGCAATTTTCACACACTAGTTAGTTAATCTAATTTATATGTGAAAGCTATATGAACCTTAGTGCAATCAAGAGTAATGGTTTGCCATAGGTGAGTATCTAACACGTCAATAACATAGTGTTGCATAAGGATCACTTAAGAGTTGTGAGTGATAAGGTGGTGTTTAGATATAAGTAAGCATGTATATCTATGGAAATAGTCTAGTAATATTGATATTAGTGAGTATCCTTTGATGCCCATTCATGAAGGCCAAGGGAGATAGATGGGTGTCCGAAAGACCTTTTGATCAAGGACATAACCTTAATTTCTTGATAGTGCCAAGGCCAAAGGAGATAAGTGGGGAGTTCGAAAGCCTCTTTGAGGAAGAATTCAGCCCGAACTTCTCAGCATGCCAAGATATATGTTATGTGAGGATGAGTTTTCCCTTTATTCACCACGGGATAATATATTGAACCAGTTCCTAATGAGTTTCTTTGTTTTCAAAATAAACTCTTGCATGTATTTCAAAACAAAACATTGCACAAGCATATCCTTAGGATCTTTCTTAGGCATAATCATATTGCATATCATCTACATTGCATTTACAGACAGTTGTATGGCATTGTCTGTTGTTATTGATATTTAAAATTGTATGGGTAGTTATTTATATCTAACGGCATGTAGGCTATCGGTTTTAGATCACACTACTTGGTAAGTAGTGTGCAATTATGAGAGTTAGTGGAAGAAGTTCCTATGTTTGTAGTTATAGCAATTGTTATATTTGTTATACAATGTTATAGCTAGCTAGTATTGGAATTGCTTTTACTGAGAATTATAATTCTCACCCTAGTTATTCTTCCATGTAAATCTAAGTACAGAGGTACAGACCCTATTAAGGGAATAAAGATAAAGCATGAAGACTAGATTATTTTTATATGCTTTAGTAGACAAGGCTTATATATAAGTTTATATTTGTTTTGTATGTTTTAAGTAGCATGTATTACAATATGCTCTTTTGTTGCTAGTGTTGTATATATATATGTATGAGTTTAAGTTTTTCCACAATCTCTTAAGGCTTTCTATAATTACTCAATTGTGATTATGGATATATGTTAGTATGTAGTATGTAGAAGTGACATTTGTAGTACTTGATTATCTTTATATATCTCTATATATCTAGATATCTGTATTAGGATATTACATAACAAATGCACATTATCATTCATTTCATTCATCTCATAAGTATAACAAGTACAAAATATCATTCATCTCATAAGTATAACAAATGCACAATATCATTCATCTCATAAGAATAGCCAGTGCACATTATCATTCATCTCATATGTATAACAAGTGTACATCATATAGATATAAGTCACCTTACTTAGTGAACTTAATCAAATCTAATCGCACCACATAGCATAAATATATCCAATTTGGTTCCCATAAAGTAGAGAACTTTGTCTTCTCAAATCAGGGGTTTAGTAATCGATTACCGTGCTTAGTAATCGATTATCACAAGCCATTTTCCAAAAACAAAGGCTTGGTAATCGATTATCTTGCTTGTAATTAATTACCACATTATATTTTCTCAAGACAGGAGCTTGGTAATCTATTACCATGCATGGTAATCGATTACCACTTGACATTTTCCGTAAACAACAACTTTTGCAAGCCGGTATTTGATTACTAACATCAGTAATCAATTACCAGATGTTTTCAAACACCAGAATATGTTTCTAGGTGTGGTAATCTCACAAATTACACTATGTTTCAATAGTAAATTCATTTCTCTTCACTTCCAATCAAGATAACCTCAAAACCTCAACATATTCTCAAATCAAAATCCAATAAAACCAATATCATCAACTACAAATCCATAGAATCTTATAAATGCTCTCAAGACCAAAACTCATGCACTATCAATCCAACATATAACTCACAAGAACAACCTTAATCCAATCCACCAAAACGAGATTTAGGGAGTAAAAAGAGAATAGAGTGAGATAGAGAAGCATAAACCCCTACATAGGCTCCCTTGATGATGGTGTTTCTTTTCTCTCCTTTGTTTCCTCCTATGCTCACCTTTGATGTTTGAGTTTTATAACATCT
This sequence comes from Ormosia semicastrata, assembly GCA_029884595.1. NCBI lineage: Eukaryota > Viridiplantae > Streptophyta > Magnoliopsida > Fabales > Fabaceae > Ormosia > Ormosia semicastrata. The sequence continues at coordinate 44,294,266 of JAQQTO010000053.1, read as the reverse complement.
CGATTTTTCATTTTTCTTGAAATAAATGAGTTTTATAATATTTATAAATTTTGATGAATTTTTAGGAATTTTTTAATTATTTTGAATATTTTAATATTATTTTGATATTTTAATATTATCTTAAAAAATGTATGTCTGAATTTCATTTTTTCTAAAAATATATGAGTTTTATAATTTTTATGATTTTTGTGAATTTTTGTAGAACTTTCTAAGTTTTTGATTATTTTAGTTTTATTTTGAGTTGTGTGTGGACCCGGTGGACCCAGGCGGGCCTAGAAAAATAAATTTTTTTCATGAATCAGAAAGTTCTGGACTGTCAAGGCAGGATCGAGGGATCTTACTAAACCCGAAACTGGGAACAGTTGATAGGAATTTTCTATGTCTGAGTTTTCTATTATCCATTGTGTAATAATAGCAGTAGCTGTTATCTATAGGGTAATATCTGTTAGAAAAATATCTTGATGACTCAGCTGGTGACTCTGCATTGTGACTCACCATACTGACTCAGCTATTCTAGAAAATTCTATGATGACTCACCTAGTAAATATCTAGGAATAAATATCTACCGGAAAAATATCTTAATAAAATATCTCAAGTGTAATCATGAAAGTTGAAAATATCTAAGTTAAATTTCTTAAATGTAATCATGAACCATCATTACTAAGCTTTATGGCTAACCAATAGAAACAAGTCAAAAATGATGGTTGGACTTTTCTAACCAATAGGAAATGGTCTATGTTGAAAAGTTTGACTAGTTACAAAGTAACTAAATAAACCTAATTTAGTTACCTAAATTGCTTAATTAAGAACTAAATGAAATTAACTTAGTTACTAAGTAGTTAGGATCTAGTTACTAGCTAAATATCCTAAAATCATCTAGAAGCAAGTGACTAGGCATGACATACTCAATGACCTAATTCACTAGTTAACTATGTAACTAGATAGTTAATTAAGTAACTAGAAAACCTAACATAGTTAATTGTTGTTTGATTAAAGAGTAACTAGAATTAAATGAAAAGCAAACTAAGTTAGCTATAGCAAGAGAGCCACATGGCCAAGTGGGCTTCTCCAAGCTTCTTGAATGGTCTTTTATGACCATTTGGTGATCTTAAGGTGACATAGGCCATGTGATGTTAAATGTGAATACAAGATGATATTTTACTATCATAATTATCTTCTAAATTTTCCTACACTACCTACACGGTTTTGCACTCAAAGGATTATTATTCGTTTTCATTTTCTCTCACCTAAAAGCTAAGCCTTCATCTTTTCTCTCTAACACTCAAGAACACAAGAACATTTTTTTCTTTCTTTTTCCTCCTTGGAGTTTCGGCCAAACCACCCAAGTACCACTTCCAATCTTCTATAATTTTACTTCTTTACACTTTCTAAACCTAAATCATATTCTAAACACTTTTCATCTTGGAGGTTTTGTCCAAATCAATCTCCAAGGGCATCAAAAACCAAGCTTTGGTTTACTTCTCTAGAGGTAATCTATTGAATCTTTGATTCTAAATTAACGATTTGATTTTCTAGACCATGATTGATCCATGGTTCAAGATTTTTAGGGAATTCTTTGAGTAACTCACGAAATCAAGAGGAATGAGGAGCTTGAAAAATCTTGTCTTCCATAAGGTAAGAAGGAGATTAACCTCATCGGCCATATATGGCGGTGAAGGAATGGAATTGTTTGTGTTTGTGAATGGAAAATCTAAGTGAGGAATTATTCACTTGATTTTGTAATTATTGGTTTGTACTTGTTAGATTATGTTGTGTGATTATTTTATTGCTTTGATAAGTATGCATGAATTGTATATGTGTTTGATATGCTTATAGTTTTGATAGTATATTTGCCTATGTGAATTTGGAAGCATGATGATACCTGTGTAATTTAAGATGTGATTCATATGATGAGAAAATTGGTATGAGAACTCCAAAGAGTCTAGAGGCACACGACCTCATTATTATCAAGAGGACTAAGGATTTTAAATTATTTTTCAAATTGAGAATTAAATTATTTTATGAAAAGAAATTCAATTAAGAAATTTTATAAGGATTTAAAGTGTGAGAAAATGATTTATATATTTATTTTGAAGCAATGTGTAAATTCGGCCAACATGCCAATTTTTAATGTTCAAGATCCAAACTTATTTTACTAAGTGTAAACTTAGATGTTTTAATAGTAAGAACCCAATTTGGTAAGTTTTGAAATTTAAATGAAAGTAATTTTAATTTTTAGAATTAAAATTGACCTAATTAAGCTAAGTAGTAGAATAAATGTCAATACTTGAAATTTACTGACGTATAGCTCACTCTATGGGTTTTGAAGCGCGTTAGGAGATTTTGAGCTGTAATATCCTAAGTAACTGAAAGAAACAAAATTTTATGGGAAACAGTAGAAATACTGACTTTTAGAGGGATTATATTAAAAATATTCTTTAAAAATGGACTTTATTGTAAATATTATTTAATGAAGGACTATCTTAGAAATATTATTTAAAGAGGGGCTATTATGTAAATATTATATTATAGAAGAACTAATATACAAATAATGAAAATAAGGTTAATTTTTTATATTAAATGAGAAAAATCTTATTTTGGATTTAAAATACGTTAAAAAATATTTTACGCGATAATATTGCTACGCGATTGAAAGAAACAATGAGTTTTGCTGTAGAGCCAACGTTTTGAACTAAAAATTGTGAAACTAAAGTATTGGACCTGAGTGGATCTTTGGTATTATCGATTGCATGGGCGGTTATATAATACCATAGATACTAATGGTATTGGACAATCTATATGTGCATGTGCGGTTGCGTTAGTATCATTGGGAACAGTATAACGATACTTTGTTTTGAACAAAAGTGTTTTGAACATTATACGGCAATACTACCATATGATGACATGTGAATAAGAAATATTGTGTGATCAATGACAGTATATGATTGAATCATTTGTCATGCATGGAAAAGTGTATTTGCTTAATTTGTTGTGGCATTTTATGCCTAAGGAATGGACGAGAACTCATAGGATAGTGGGAGGAATCCTAGGGGACGTCAGGGTGCGGTGATTCACTTGTTGACATTGAGTCAGATTCACTTATTGACATTGAGTCGATTCACTATATTGACATTGATATATATATATATATATATATATATATATATATATATATATATATATATATATATATATATATATATATATATATATATATATATATATATATATATAAACCAGCCGTGATCACCGATTGCAACGCACTGCCATCCCAATGAACACTATTACTTTTCATTATCCAGCATAGACTGTCTTATTTCTTATTAGGGGCGACAGATCTTCTGGGCGTTCATCTCCGAATTTGAGTAAACTTTATGAAGAAGGAACTGATTGCATTGAGCATATGCATAGTCAGTATTTACACTGTTGAAACATAATATGATTGTGGTATTATCATTATGCCTGATATTATTCTGCAACTTCTTGGAATGTTTATCTATTTAATATCCTGAATATATATATGTTGCTGATTTTATATTAATCTATGAATTGTATGTATAGAACGACATTGTTGTTCGTGTCATTTCTTTGCTGTCATATTGGTATGCGATGTAGGGGATCTCACCTCTTTGCTGTTTTATTCTGTCTATTTCTATTTTATGTTTATGTCTGTAAAGGCTGTGATGGATGCAAGGAGGAATTTCACTGATTATATGCAAGCACAGTTCCACGATGGCATTGATGCCTAGCGTGTCGACTCAGCTACTGACCGTTTTAGTTATATAGGAGAAGTGACTCTATCCTAGAGTGATACCTACCATGGAAACCCTACTATCACATATTATGCTGCTTGTGTACATGTAGAGTTTTTCATGTCTATTGGAGAACTATGGGGCATTGCTCATCGTTTGTCTAATGAAGACTCTACAGAGTCAACTGCTCAGACTCTTGTTCAAAGAGACACACCTCGACCAGAGAACGTGCTTTTAGAGGATCCAGGAGAGGATCAGGTTCAGAACCTTACTCTCCAGGTGTTTTGGCTTAGGCCAGGTCAAGTTTATATGTGGTAATTAAATATTGCTTAGAATATATAGGTTTTATGTAATGAAGATGTCATGAATCTATGTTATAGGTACAAGAGATGTATGTTATTCAGTTTTTATATTTTCTAGTTCAATAAAATTTATCTATTCCGCAAAAAAGAAATTTTGAAACCCGTATTTTAGTAACATTAAATATTTTATAACTTGGGAATGTAATTATTTATACAAGGTTAGTATGAATGTGATACCCTTCGGAGGGAGTGTTACAAGTTTCTTTTCTTTTCTTTCTTCTCTCCTTCTTTTTGCTGTTTTGCTGAGAGAATAATGGAAATAATGGTGAGAGATGAGTGTGTTTAGGTGATGAGGCAGTGGAGAGAAAAGATAAGATTAAAGATATTGCGTGGATATCATTAATCATAAGAGTTTTGTCTCTTAGGGATACTTTGATTTTCCATTGATGAGTTTTCTATCTTCCAAAGGTGTTATAGAAAATTTTAGGACTTCATTTAATTCTTATACTCATCATTTATAAGATATCCATACACACCATTGATAGCTATTAACCTCTATTACTTTCCCTTAAGTTAATGTAAACTTAAGGAGTTAAACTAATATGCTTACAAGTATCTGCTCTAACATGTAATAATTTCTAGAATAATCTTCATCCTCTGTTTAATAACTCCACAAAGTTTCATAAATTTCCAAGCTAATCTTCTATTTTATTTCGCCTTTAAACCCTTATTCTGTTTATTAAAATTGCTAAACTAATTTATTCAATTCCCCAAATTATTTATAACCTAGAAATAATTTTTTCATATTTATTTTCATCATTTAAGCAATCTATGCTAATTTTTAGGCTGATATAAGTTATCTCTCACAATCTATACTATATCGTTATGCCTAAACAAACTTAGAAAATCATAAAAATTAACAGGTAATTCACACAACCACTAATGAACAACTATAACAATCATTAAGGCTAACAGAATTGAGAGGATGTTAGAATTCTCTCCTCCTTTTAAAAAAATTTTGCCCTCAAAACTTAGTTGCTTGATAAAAATTAGTTCTCCCCTCCAGTTCCCAAGCAGCCTATTCTGAACTCATCTCTTCCCATACAGCTTCATCTAATGGAAATTTTTTTTTCACTTGAGTTAATTTAGCACATGATTAATTTGGTAACTCAAGTTGCATGACATCTAATTTTCTCCTTGCAAGCCTAAGACCATGACCCAAATTTTATTATTCCCTGATCCTATTTATCACATTACATATAGGTTTATTTAAGAACACATTAAGTTGTTGATCAAAGGCTAAATGGTTTCACTATCGATGACAAGAACATGAATATAAAGCTTGAATAATCATTATTACTATTAGTCTTTGCCTATCCAAATAGTTCCGCTAAGGTCAGTATAAAGTTTTGTACTCATTTAAATATTTTACATGGGGTTAGCTTTATCTTACATATTCCAAATGAAAAGAACTGCTCTCCATTTGGTCTAGTATAACTAAGGTTATTTAAAAAAATGCAAAGGTTGTAATAGGACCACTTATTATTTTATCAGAATTTGACTTGAAACATAAACTAAGAGTGCCTAAGGAGTGCCAAATCCTTGAAATTTTTACTACACGAAGCCTTATGCCTTAGCTTTCAAATATCACAAGTGGCAGGTAATTTGGTTACCAGTAGCTCCAACTATGGCACTAAAACCGTGGGCTGTCACGTGATGACAACAAAATATCTTTCTATATAACTCCACTTAATCACTATATTCCACTTTTACCCATAACAACCACCAATTTCCACAACAGGCACCCTATTTAGTTTCAGTGGAGCTTCAACATCACCTAAAACTACATTATTTTCACTAATTAGCCAAACAATAACTGAAATTTCAAGTTACATAAGCAAGTTATACCTTTTTACCTAAGATGTCTCATAATCCAATTTCTATTTAACAAGGACTTAAGGGTTCCAACCCAAAAGCAACTTGACTTACACTAACCCTTTATGAGCATCCCAATGAGTTTCCAATAACTAGTTCATACACACAAGGGTACCTTCCAAAACATAATTCTTTCACTCTCCTATCCTTACCTTTTAGCCAAGGGATACCTTAGCAAAAAACCAGAAAACTTCCTAGATGTACATGTAGTCACTTATAACTAAGTTCTATCTGTATTTACACTTTTCAAGCATAAAAGCAGAACATGTAACATCAATATCACAAAAGTTGAAATTGAATTTTCCATCAGTATAGCAACTAAACCAGCAAAATCACAGAGACTGTAGTAACATGATATCTTCCTTAAAATAAAACTCATCAATTATTAACCAAGGTCACTAGTAAGATTATATCATCTAATTCTCTTAATTCTATCAACTTTATAGTAAGGAAAAATGTCTATCCAGAAAGAATACTTAACCAAGTAATCATAAAGTACAATCAAAGTGAAACACACCATTTCATAACTTTAAGAATTACATAGTAACCAATAGATTTCTCCCAAATTACACAAGTTAGAACAGTGCATATATATATATTAGCAACCAAAACAAATATATATGTATTAAAGTCTGTATATATCAGGGCAGCAACCATTCATTAACCATCTTGAACCTCATTTTGATACCTTTAGTTGTATTTAGCCTATTGGCTGCCTTAAAAATCCAGTAAGCCACTAGATTTTGCATATATTATTACAAGAGCTCCACTAATATTAAAACAAAAAGGTAAACACTACAATCCTTTGTTGTACCATGGACCTATTCATTTAACACACGAAATCTCAACTTCTCTTGTGGGGAACTTGGTTTCACTTAATAACATAATATAATCACAATTAAATGTTATACTAATACAACTTAAATCTAACAAAACAACAAGTATTTTATAATAAAGCTTTGTAGAACTCCTTTCCATAGCTAACTCGACAATATCTAAAATTTCCAAACCCCTAATAATTTGGTTTGCTACTCTGCCAAGTATAGAACACAACTTTTATCAAGTGAAATGAATATACATAATGAAGTTATAATTCATCTCAATCAGCCAGCATACGATAAAAGAAGTCTCAAAAACTAAACATTCAATGCTCCAAGAATCTACCACAACAACATCACAAAGTAGATAGAAGGAAAAAATGGTCAAAAACTGGACCATCCTACTGTGGGGAGGCCTAGTATAATTAACCTTTTTTTTCTTTACTCCATTTATTTCATTTTTGTACAAAAGCTAAGTACACTAGCTCCAAATTTACCCAAATTTGGACCATTTTATACCATAATACCAATAATACTTATTTGTTACATGTCTTAGAATACAAGACAACTCATTCAGATCCTTTAAAATAAGATTTCACAACAATATAAAATGAAACTTCCATCTATTTTAATGCTCGATTCACTATGGTAACCTATTGCCTCTTAGCAGTAGCTACTTTCCTAAAAGTTCCCATGAGTTTTTGCCACTTTCTAGTCGATAATAGTACACCTAGTGGATGTTATTGGCTTATGGCACACAGAACAATACATATTGAGTTAATCAGTCTCAATATCATGTAAACAATGTGGAAGAAGTGTCTAGTAATCATATAACATCCTAATACAGATATCTACATATATCCTAGATATACAGAGAGATATATAAAGATAACCAGTACTAGAGAAGTCACTTCTACATGCTATATACTAACATATATCCATAATCATAACTGAGTAATTATAGAAAGACTTAAGAGAACGCAAAAAAAATTAAACTCATACATATATATATATATATATATATCAACACTTCCCACAAAAAGGCATATTGTAATACATGTTACTTAAAACATATAAAGTAAATATAAACTTTACACATGAGCTTTGTCTACTAAAGCATATAAAAATTATACTAATCTTCAAGCTTCACCTTCTTTCCCTTAACAGGTTATTATTTTATACCTCACCACACACTTTCCTCCTCCCGTACGTAGCAGATCACTATTCACTCATCTTTCTCTCTACTGATTTACATAAAAGAACAAATCATCTTCAAAGTTCTACATTTTCTTCATCTTCATTTTCCTCCACGGGATGAGAATTACAATTCTCAATAAAAGTAATTCTAATACTAGTTAGCTATAACATTGTATAACAAATATAATAATTGTTATAACTACTAACATAGGAGCTTCCTCTACTAATTTTCATAACTGCACACTACCAAGTAGTGTGGTCTAAATCGATAGCCTATATACTGTTAGATATAAATAACTGTCCATACAACTGTCTGTAAATGCAACAGAAAATGGTCATACAATTGTCCGTAAATGCAATAAGGGTGATATGTAGTATGATTATGCTAAAAAAAGATCCTAAAGATATGCTTATGCAATGTTTTGTTTTAAAACACATTTAGAGTTTTATGTTGAAAACAAAGAAGTTCATTAGGAACTAGTTCAGTATATTATCCCTTGGTAAATAGAGGGAAAGCTCATCCTCACATCACACGTATCCTGACACGCTGAGAAGTTTGGGCTTCATCCTTACTCAAAGAGTGTCTTCGAATTTCCAACTTATCTTCTTTGGACTTGGCACTATCGAGATATCAAGGTTATGTCCCTCCTCAAAAGAGTTTATTAGACACCCATCTATCTCCCTTGGCATTCATGACTGGACATCAAAGGATACTCACTAAAATCAATACTACTAGACCATTTCCATAGACATACGTACTTATATCTAAACATCACCCCATCACTCATAACTCTTAAGTGATCTCTATGCAACACTATGTTGCTGAGGTGTTAGATACTCACTGATGACAAATCATTACTCTTGGTTGCACTAAGGTTCTCATAGCTTTCACATTCAAGCTAGATTAACTAACTAGTATGTAAAAAGTATAGTGTTATGTTTACTTCTTACATAAACACCACCTTAACTTTCTTATAAACTTAACTCATTCTAATGAAAGAGTCTATCTTAGCTAATGCCTCATTCAACCTTGCTTAAGGAGATAAATGAACATTTCTCTAGAACTTTACATACTTAATGAATGTAACAAGCTTACAAGTCAACATTCATCCTAATGTGTATTCTACAATGTATAAGGCCTCGTTTAACTAGAGACTTAGTAGATAAAATTCCCTCTTTGGAACTAAATACACAACCTTATCTCCACTCAAGTGAATCTAACTCAAGACTGGTTCTTACTTATAACTCTTTGTTGCTTAAGGTTCTAGGTACCTCCCCAAGGTAATCCATTACTCTTGGATATCATAAGGCTCATACCTTCCTTATTCTTACTAGAGTGAACCCTATAATTCATCCTAGCATACTGGTCTCTAATGCACCATCTCATCACATCTTGAGTGATATCTAATGCAACACTAGGTTGCCTAAGATGCTATGTCTTTACCTAGGGCAATCCTTTACTTTTGAATGCTCAAAGGCTTATGCCTTCTGTTTACTTACTAGGTAATAATTTTCCTTGTGAACTATCCACATTTGTGTTAACACATCTTAGGAAGCATATAGTAATGATCCTATCTAGTCCATAACTTCAAAACATCATCAATGACATTTTTGACAAGTCTGGGCCTCACGCCGCGACACAAGAATGGGAGTGTCATGGCGTCCTAGCCTCTGGCTACTGAAAACTGATAACCCAAGCCTTACGCATCGCAACACGATATTGGTACGCCGCGGTGCACTCAGGAAGTTCATCCTTATGCCACGCCACGACGTACTCATAGTGCAGTGTTCATGGCAAAACCCAGATTCTACAGAATTCTGCAGAACTGTGGCACTATTCCCATGGTTCAATCTTACTCCCAATCATCTAAAATTAGTTTTTTAGTGATTTCTAACACTTATCTATGCCCTTAAACTTGTTGTAACTCAATTACAACTTATGGATTCTCTTAGACATAGCTCTAGGTCTAAATCACATAACTCCAACCATTGTCCAATTCTTAAATCTATGAATCCTAATAGTTGATCTTGAACCATAAATGGCTATCTTACACTTACTAACCTTAAAATAACTTAACCTAACCCATAGAATCAAGAATCAAGCCAAGAACTCAGATTTGGCTCTTTGAACCCCAATTTCTACTCAAAATCCTAAATCTCATTCAATGACATTCTAAGAGGAGAATGACGAGTAGAAACCCCTTACCTCTTGAAGAAGATGAAGATCTCGAAGCTTAATCCTCTTGCTCTTCCTCTCCTCATTCTCCTTCCCCTTCTTCCCTTCTTCCCTTCTCCCCCTTTCTCTTCGTTTTCTCTTTTCTCTGTTTCTCTTCTCATCCGAGAGAAAGGAAAGAAATAAGGAAGAGGAAACCAACTTGAGTTCTTGTGCTGGAACTCATATCTGCTAAAGACACTCGAATTATACTAATTCAAGTTTTTTAGCTTCTAATAACTTTAGAATAAATATTAAGATTCATCTAAATTGTTATTTTATCATTTTCATGATTTTCTATATTTGTTTCTTGTCAATCTGGTATAAAAAGCATTACCAGTATGCCTAAAAATACCAAACTAACTCAGATTCTCTTGAAACTTTAACTACACATTGTTTCACTTATTTGTGACTTAAAAACAACCTCTCTATGTTTATTTCCTTCAACTTAGTAACTTATGCTATTATCTGAGTCATTTTAAACTACTTTTCAACTTTTGTATTGCAACTAAGTGCCTAAATGATCTCAAATTGTCTCAAAACTTCACAGATATGTTAAACAAGTAATATGCTACCTTTTGTAACTATATACAAGTCTAACATGTTACTAAGGGTATTACATTTCTCCTCTCCTTTTTAAAAATTTGTCCCTAAAATTGCTCACCTCGTGTAAACAACTCCTGGTAAACTTTCATAATATGAAATTCTTACTACTGTGTAATCCTTTTTTAGTACCAGCTTCTCCCAATAGCACCTTCACTAGAGGAAATCTACTTACCTCAAAGCTCTTGACCCCCTCTATTTATGGATGTAACTTAACTTTGAACTCCTCCTTGTATGGGTTTCCAAAACCAGATATGAATATAGTATCACTATCAGACACTACACTCACTAGAACTCCACGCACTCCAACTATCTCCTTCAAAAGTAGTTAAACTACTTTATCTAGAGAATAGCTAACTTTACTTGGTGAAAGGTGGGCAGATTACTTAACCTCTCCACCCTTTCCTGCAGCTCAACATATTCTACTATGTTCTTTAACATACTAGGCCACCAAACATCTTTCTTAACTCTTGAAGAACCTTAGTAATATAACATCCTAATACAAATATCTAGATATATCCTAGTTGTACAGAGATATATAAAGATAAATATTCTTAGAGACGTCACTTCTACATACTGCATACTAAAAATATATCCATAATCATAACTGAATAATTATAGAAAGCCTTGAGAGAATGCCGAAAAACATAAACTCATATATATATATATATATATATATATATATATATATATATATATATATATACACACACACACACAACACTTACACAAAAGGGCATATTGTAATACATACAAAATAAATGTAAACTGTATACATAAGTTTTGGTTAGAAAAGCATATAATAACTATACTAGTCTTTGTGCTTTACCTTCATTCCCTTCACAGAGTCTGTACTTCCGTACTTGGATTTATATGGAAGAACAACTAGGGTGAAAATTCTCAGTAAAAGCAATTCTAATACCAGCTAGCTATAATATTGTATAACAAATATACCAAATACTATAACTACAAATATATGAGTTTCCTCATATTTTCTCATAACAGCACACTAATAAGTAGTGTAATCTAAACCGATAGCCTACATACCGTTAGATATAAATAAATTCCCATACAATTATAAAAACCAATAGCAACAAACAATGCCCATATAACTGTCCGTAAATGCAATGCAGATGATATGCAATATGATTATGCTCAAGAAAGATCCTAAAGACATGCTCATGCAATGCTTTGTTTTGAAATACATGCAAGGGTTTATTTTGAAAACCAAGAAGTTTATTAAGAACTGCTTTAGTATATTATCCCATGGTGAATAGAGGGAAAGCTCATCCTCACATCACACGTATCTTGGCATGTTGGGAAGTTTAGTCTAAATCCTAATTCCGAAGAACCTTATGGACCCCTACTTATCTCCTTTGACCTTGGCACTAACGAAATATTAGGGTTATGTCCTTCCTCAATTGAGTCTATCAGACACCCTTTAATCTCTCTTGGCCTTCATGAATGGGCATCAAAGGATACTCACTAAGATCAATACTATTAGACCATTTCCATTTGCATACATATATACTTATATCTATACTTCACCTCATTACTCATAACTCTTAAGTGAATCCTATGCAACACTATGTTGCTAAGATGTTAGATACTCACCTATGGCAAACCATTACTCTTGGTTGCACTAAGGTTCTCATAACTTTCACATATAAGCTAGATTAACTAACTAATGTGTGAAAAGCGTAGTGTTATGTTTACCTCTTATATAAACACCACCTAAACGTTCTTATAGACAACTCATCCTAATGAAAGAGCATATCTTAGTTAATGCCTTATTCAACCTTTCTTAAGGAAACCAATGACCATTTCACCATAACTTTACATAATTAATGCAACAAGCTTACAAGTCAACATTCATCCTTTTGTGAATTCTACAATGCACAAGGTCCCGTTTAATTAGAGACTTAGTACATAACATTTTATTTTTGGAACTAAATATACAACTTTGTCACCACTCAAGTGAATCTAACTCAAAATAGTTCTTACTTACAACTCTTCGTTGCTTAAGGTTTTAGGTATCTTCCCAAGGTAATCCATTACTCTTAGATATCCTAAGGCTTATACCTTCCTTATTCTTACTAGAGTGAACCCTACAATTCATCTTAGTATACTTATCTCCATTGAACCATCTCATCACATGTTGAGTGATATCTATTGCAACACTAGGTTGTCTAAGGTGCTACATTCTTACCTAAGGCAATCCTTCACTTTTGAATGCTCAAAGGCTTAATACTTTCTCTTTACTTACTAGGTGATAATTTTCCTTATAAACTATCCTCATTTGTGTCCTCACACACTTTAGGAAGCATATACTAATGATCTCATCTAGTCCATAACTTCAAAACATCATCAATGACATTTTTAGCCTATTTGGTGCTAACGTCGCGGCACTAACTTGGGCACGCCGCGGCACCCAAGCCATGGGTTCTAGTACTGATGCAACATCTCCTTCATGCTGCGACACGATGTTCTTCACGTCGCGACGCGTGCTACAAAAATTGACCTCATGTTGCAGTGTAACCTTCTCACACCGTGGCACTCAAACCAGTTCATCTTCATACTGCGGCACGGTGTCTCTCACGTCACGGCGTGCATGGTAGAACCCAGATTCTGTAGATTTCTGCAGGACCGTGGTACTGTTCCATTAGTTCTTTTCTCGAATTTTGGTCATTCCAACTTAGTTTCTAAGTGATTCTAAGTCACCAATTAGTTCTTAAACACATATGAATCATCAATCACAAACTTATAGCTCTCAATTTGGATTAATACAACAAAATCACCTATAGGGTAACTTAACCCCTCTTTTGGGAATCCAAGGTCCAAATGACATATTCTAAGCTTCTATATTAAATTTATGCTATGAACAAGTCATAAATGACCAAAGAAACTCAATCATGCAATCCAAACACATCAAATACCTTTAGAACTCATTTTAACCTCTTAACCACCAAAGGTGCATCTATGGTGAAAATAGAGAAAAGAGATAATGAATATGGACATACAACCCCTACCTCTTGGTAGCTGAAATGATCCATCTTCAAGCTTGAACTTGATCCTTGATCTTCCTCTCCTCCTTCTCTTTCTTCCTCTTCTTTTCTTCCCCTTACTCTCTTCTCTTCGTTTTCTTCCTTCTCTATTTCTCTTCTCAGCCGAGAGAATGGGAAATAAATAGGAAAATAAAACTAACTTAAGTTCCTATGCTGAAACTTATATATGCTAAGGACAACCGAATTATACTAATTCAAGTTTTCTAACTTCCAATAACTTTAGAATAATTATTTCACCATTTTCATAATTTTCCATATCTGCTAGTAGTTAATCCAGCATTAAAAGCACAACCAATATGCTGAAAAATGTCAAACTAGCTCCAATTGTCTTGAAACTTTAACCACACCTTGTTTCACTTTTTTGTGACCTAGAAAAAAAACCTCTATGTTTATTTCCCTTCACTTAGCAACTTATGCTATTATTTCAGTCATTTTAAGCTACTTTTCAACTTTTGTGTTACAACTAAATGGCTAAACAAAATTAGTTTGTCACAAAACTTCACTGGCATGTTAAGCAAGTAATATGCTACCTTTTGCAACCATATACAAGTCTCACATGTTATTAAGGATATTATATTTTTCCCCTCCTTTTTAAAATTTTATCCCAAAAATTGCTCACCTTATGCAAACAACTCTGGGTAACTCTCTTAACATGGAATTCTTACTACCATGTAATCATTTTTCAGCACCAGCTTCTCCCAACTGCATCTCTATTAGAGGAAATCTGCTTATCTCTAAGCTCTTGAGCCCTCTGGTTATGGATGGTAAGCTATACTAAAAAAACATAACTTAGCTTTGAACTCTTTCTTGTAAGGCTTTCCAAAACCAATTGTGAACCTAGTATCCCTTTCAGACACTACATTCACTAGAACTCTATGCATCCTAACTATTTCTTTCAAAAGTAGTTGAACCTCTTTATTTAGAAAATAGCTAACTTCACTTAGCGAAAGTGGGTAGATTACTTAATCTCTCCACCCTTAACTATAGCTCAACATATTCTGCTATGTTCTTTAACATAGTATGCCACCATACATCGTTCTTGACTTTTGAAGAACCTTGGTAGCCTCTGGATAGATGGTACACTTCCTCTTGTAAGCTTCCTTCGGGATCCCTTTCTTGATTTATGACCTTCTTGGAAAACAAAGTCTGTCTCTAAACTTCATCATTCATTCTTAGTCATAACAAAATCCTCTAGGGTTCCTTAGAAGATTTGCTCACTCTTGTCCCTTAGAGTTTTATTCTCCCTTTGAGCTTCTAAAAATCTGAATCATTAGGCCTCTTACTATGTCCACCTTGCTCACTGAAAGACTATCTAGAATCATATTCAACGCGAGACTCAAATTCTCAAAACTCTCAAGAAATTCACTCTCTCTTGGACTATCATTTAGGACACCTGTAGGAATTTCCTACCTAGTGTATTAACCACTACTTTGGTCTTACCCGAATGATATCAAAACTTAAGGTTATAAGCCTTGAAAAACTCCATCCATTTATTCTACCTCATGTTCAGCTTCTTCTAATAAACAAGTATTCTTAAGCTATCATGATCGTTGAACATCTCGAACGAGACTCCGTATGAGCAATGTCCCCAAAACTATAAGGTAAACACCACTATAGTAATTTCCAAATCATACCTACGGTGGTCCTTCTCATGCATGTTTAACTGCCTTGATTCGTAGGCATCTACTTACCTCTAGTGCATCTGAACACACCCTCATCCCTTCTTCGAAGTATAAATAACTAACTTAAAGTTCAAACGAAAATCTGGAATTACCAACACTAACGTAGTAATCTACCTCTTCTACAATGATTGGAAACTATACTCACTCTCTAAAGTCCACTACTGAGTACTACCTTTCTTAGCTGGCCTAATCTGGGTAGTACTAACTAAGAAAGTCCACTGATAGACTCTCTGTCTTTGGTCATAATGGTTACTCTTCTCACTGTACCTCTACTTAAACTTTACTAGGGTTCTCTGCAATTTCTTCCTTCAAAAATTATATAGCCCTTTAACTGTACCACTTGAAACCAAAAACTGACTTTCGGTTTACTTGGCACCTAACCACTTTTTTTTTTCAAAAGTTTCCAAAAATCAACTTTGATATACTTTTCATGTCCTTTCGTAATCCTGAAAAACTGTTAGAGATCTACTTTTCTTAATTTTACTTCTCTGATAACCAAGTCTTAGATCATCTTGTGAGAAAATCCAAAGCTTCTCTGAACTAAGACCAGGTTGTCAGAGATCATCCTTTCTAGACAAAGACATTTAGTCTTGATAGTTCCTTTGTTCGATTGCCTAACCTGAACACAGTCTGACATTTAAACTAAACAAGAACATAACATCATTAGTCTCTAAAACAATCAAACCATACCAACAAAGTAAGCAAGCTAGATTCACAAAGTAAATCAAAATGATTTACAAAGTAAATATATACTCTCCTTATACACACCTTAAAAAATTTCTCTTTACATATGCTCTTACCTTATACTAAGTTAGAAGATTTCGTTGCCTTCGCTGCACACTTTGATCTATATTCTACTTGTGCATCTTGGTACCTTGGAGTCTAATTTACCTATTTCCTTTAAGGTTGCTCATCTTGAAAGCACCTTTCTCATACTCATCATTACCCCAAGCTACCACTTGAACCTGTGTTCCTTTCCTTGTTAAAAATTGAGACCAAGAGGTACCCTAATTGATCTCAACATATGATCTTTTCCTCTTTGGGGAACTTTCTAACTCTTGTTCCATTGAGGCTCTGAGATTATTTGCTTTTACAACTCTGCACTCACTGACTAGAGTGAAGAAGTCCCTAACCTCCTTTTTGCTTCACAACCCATTTAATGCCCTCTATAAGTTCTACTTCATATTTTACTCACTTCCAGTCTTCATCTGGATTGGATGTAAAATAAGAAAAAAAAACTCCTGCTATTCTTTGAATTGCTCTGCATCAGTAATATCCCCTTGCTTAGACCTTAGAAATTTTCAAATTTCTTTTGCCTTCCATAACTAAAGAGAATAATACTTGTCTAGGAAAGTAGCTCTAAACACCTACTAAATGATTCGAGTACCAACCATCTCTAGTAACCTCTTAGCTTCCACTCAACAACTTTTGGCTCTTCCTACTAACCCTTACGAAGCAAGGTCACATTCTATCCATTAGCACACACCATGACCTCAAAGATCTCTTCCATTACTTGAAGCCATCTTTCGGTTCTGACTGAACCAAACTCTCCCTTGAAAAATAAAGGAGTAACTTTCTTGAACTCTGAGAAATACTAATCTCTCATAAGTTCCTTCTCGTTCCCGCAAATAACTACATGAGTCCTATTCTATTGCTCCTGATAGATTTCTACTAATATTAGTCTGTTCTCTCAATACAGTAGCCATTACTCTAAAAGCTCTTGTTATCTCTTCCTTTACCAGTCTCCTAATTTCATAGGTTCACCCTGTAGTTGTCATAGTTTCCTGTACACACAAAATAATACATGTTGAGTTAGCTAGGTTCCATATCATGTAACTATATGATAGTAACCAATAACATCTATACCTAAGGCTAGTCATGTAATTCCATTTGCATATCTCATAAAAAGATAAAAGAATGCATAACATTTTACTAAATTACTACTTATGCCTAACCATAGTCAGTCCTTACCCCAACTCAATAGGATAAACTGCTCTAATATCATAACGTAACACCCTAATACAGATATCTAGATATATCCTAGTTATACAGAGATATATAAAGATAAATAGTATTAGAGACGTCACTTCTACATACTGCATACTGAAAATATATCCATAATCACAACTGAGTAATTATAGAAAGTCTTGAGAGAATGCGGAAAAACTTAAACTCATACATACATACATATATATATATATACAACACTTACACAAAAGGGCATATTGTAATACATACAAAACAAATGTAAACTGTATACATAAGTTATGGCTAGAAAAGCATATAAAAACTATACTAGTCTTCATGCTATACCTTTATTCCCTTAACAGAGTCTGTACCTCTGTACCAAGATTTATATGGAAGAACAACTGCGGTGAGAATTACAATTCCCAGTAAAAGTAATTCCAATACCAACTAGCTATAACATTATATAACAAATATACTAATTGCTATAATTACAAACATAGGAGTTTCCTCCTCTTTTCTTATAACAGCACACTACTAAGTAGTGTAATCTAAATCAATAACCTATATACCGTTAGATATAAAAAACTGCCCATACAATTATAAATACTAATAGCAACAGACAATGCCCACATAACTATCTGTAAATGTAATGCAGATGATATGCAATATGATTATGCTCAAGAAAGATCCTAAAGACATGCTTATGCAATGCTTTGTTTTGAAATACATACAAGGGTTTATTTTGAAAACTAAGAAGTTCATTAGGAACTACTTCAGTATATTATCCCATGGTGAATAGAGGGAAAGCTCATCTTCAGATCACACATATCCTGGCACGCTTAGAAGTTTAGTCTAAATCCTGATTTCGAAGAACCTTATAGACCCCTACTTATCTCCTTCGGCCTTAGCACTAATGAAATATTAGGGTTATGTCCTTCTTTAATTGAGTCTATTAGACACCCTTCAATCTCTCTTGGCCTTCATGAATGGACATCAAAGGATACTCACTAAGATCAATACTACTAGACCATTTCCATTTGTATACATACATACTTATATCTATACATCACCTCATCACTCATAACTCTTAAGTGAATCCTATGCAACACTATGTTGCTGAGATGTTAGATACTCACCTATGGCAAACCATTACTCTTGGTTGCACTAAGGTTCTCATAACTTTCACATACAAGTTAGATTAACTAATTAGTGTGTAAAAAGCATAGTGTTATGTTTACCTTTTACATAAACACCACCTTAACGTTGTTATAAACTCTATTCATCCTAGTGAAAGAGTTTGTCTTAATTAATGCCTCATTCAGCCTTTCTTAAGGAAACTAATAATCATATCCCTATAACTTTACATACTTAATGAACGTAATAAGCTTATAAGTCAACATTCATTCTTTTGTGTATTCTATAATGCACAACGTCCCGTTTAAGTAGAGACTTAATACATAACATTCACTTTTCGAAACTAAATACACAACATTGTCTCCATTCAAGTGAATCTAACACAAAATGGTTCTTACTTACAACTCTTTGTTGCTTAGGGTTCTAGGTACCTTCCCAAGGTAATCCACTACTCTTAGATATCCTAAGACTCATACCTTCCTTATTCTTACTAGAGTGAACCATACAATTCATCCTAGTATACTTATCTTCATTGCACCATCTCATCACATCTTGAGTGATATCTAATGAAACACTAGGTTATCTAAGGTGCTACATCCTTACCTAGGGCAATCCTTCACTTTTGAATGCTCAAAGGCTTAATACTTTTTCTTTATTTACTAGGTGATAATTTTCCTTATAAACTATCTATATTTGTGTCCTCACACATTTTAGGAAGCATATACTAATGATCTCATCTAGTCCATAGCTTCAAAACACCATCAATGATAATTTTAGCCTATCTAGTGCTAACGCCGCAGCACTAACTTAGGCACGCCACGGCGCCCAAGCCACGGGTTCTAATACTGATGCAACATCTCCTTCATGCCAAGGCACGACGTTCTTCACGCAGTAGCGCGTGCTGCAAAAGCTAACCTCATGCTGTGGCGTAACTTTCTCACGCCATGGAACTCAAGCTAATTCATCTTCACGCCACAGTACAGTGTCTCTCAAGCCGCGATGTACATGGCTGAACTTAGATTCTGTAAAACCATGGTATTGTTCCATTAGTTCTTTTCTCGGATTTTGGCCATTCCAACTTAGTTTCTAAGTGATTCTAAGTCCCTAATAAGTTTTTAAACACATATGAATCATCAATCACAAACTTAAACCTCTCAATTTGGATTAATGCACCAAAATCACCTATAAGGTGACCTAACCCCTCTTTTGGGAATCCAAGGTCCAAATGACATATTCTAAGCTTCTATCTTAAACTTATGCTATGACTAAGTCATAAATGACTAAAGAAACTCAATCATGCAAGCTAAACATATCAAACACCTCTAAAACTCATTTTAACCTCTTAAGCACCAAAGGTGCATCTATGGTGAAAATAGATAAAAAAGATGATGAATATGGACATACAACCCCTACTTCTTGGCAGCTGAGATGATCCATCTTCAAGCTTGAACTTGATCTTTGATCTTTCTCTCCTCCTTCTCCTTCTTCCTCTTCCTTTCTTCCCCTTTCTCTCTTCTCTTTGTTTTCTTCCTTCTCTATTTCTCTTCTCAACCAAAAGAATGGGAAATAAATAGGAAAATAAAACCAACTTAAGTTCCTATGCTGAAACTTATATCTGCTAAGGACAACCAAATTATACTAATTTAAGTTTTCTAGCTTCCAAAAACTTTAGAATAATTGTTTCACCATTTTCATGATTTTTCATATCTACTGGTAGTTAATTCGGCATTAAAAGCACAACTAGTATGCCTAAAAATGCCAAACTAGCTCTGATTGTCTTGAAACTTTAACCACACCTTGTTTCATTTTTTGTGACCTACAAACAAACTCTCTAAGTTTATTTCCCTTCACTTAACAACTTATGCTATTATTTCTATCATTTTAAGCTACTTTTCAACTTCTGTGTTGCTACTAAGTGCCTAAACGAACTCAGTTTGTCACAAAACTTCACTGGCATGTTAAGCAAGTAATATGCTACCTTTTGCAACCATATACAAGTCTAACATGTTATTAAGGGTATTACAGGTAGCCTCCAGATAGATGGTACCCTTTCTCTTGTGAGCTTCCTCCAAGATCCCTTTCTTGATTTTTGACCCTCTTGGAAAACAAAGTCTATCTCTAAACTTTGTCATTCTCTCTCAGTCATAACAAAATTCTCTAGGGTTCCTTAAAAGATCTGCTCACTCTTGTCCCTTAGAGTTTTATTCTCCCTCTGAGCTTCAAAGAAATTTGAGTCCTTAGACCTCTTACTACATCCACCTTACTCACTGAAAGACTATCTAGAATCATAGTCACCGCTAGACTCAAATTCTTAAAACTCTCAAGAACTTCACTCTTTCTTGGACTATCATCCGGGACACCTATCAGAATTTCTTACCTAGTGCATCAACCACTACTTTGGTCTTATCTGAATGATATCATGACTTTAGGTTATAAGCCTTGAAAAACTCCATCCATCTATTTTGCTTCATGTTCAGCTTCATTTGATCAATAAGCATTCTGAACTATTATGATCATTGAACACCTCGAACTAGACTCCCTATGAGTTATATATCCAAAACTATAAGGTAATCACCATTGTGCCTAATTCCAAATCATACCTAGGGTAGTCCCTCTCTTGCAGGTCTAACTGCCTTGATGTGTAGGCGTCTACTTACCTCTTGTGCATCTGAGCACACCTTAGTCCCTTCTTTGAAGTATAACTGACTACTTCAAAGCTCTCACGGGATTCTGGAATTACCAAC
The DNA here is from genome assembly GCA_029884595.1 of Ormosia semicastrata. NCBI lineage: Eukaryota > Viridiplantae > Streptophyta > Magnoliopsida > Fabales > Fabaceae > Ormosia > Ormosia semicastrata. The sequence goes on along the minus strand of JAQQTO010000053.1, from coordinate 44,272,854 downwards.
ACTAACGTAGTAATCTACCTCCTCTTCAACTCTTGGAAACTATACTCACTCTCCAAAGTCCACTGCTGAGTACTACCTTTCTTAGCTGGCCTAATCTGGGTAACACTAACTGAGAAAGTCTACTTATAAACTCTCTACCCTTGCTTGCAATAGTTATTCTTCCTATTGTACCTCTGCTTAAACTTTACTAGGGTTCTTTTCAATTTTCTCTTTTGAGAAATTACATGACCCTTAAACTGTACCACTTGTAACCCAAAACTAACTTTTGGCTAACTTGGCGCTTAATCACTTTTCTTCCAAAACTACCTTTGACATACTCTTCATGTCCTTTTGTAATCCTGAAAAAAGTCTTTGAGATATACTCTTCTTAACTTTACTTTTATGACAACCAAGTCTTAGATCATCTCATGAGAAGATCCAAAGCTTCTCTCAACTGATCTACCTAATCATCCTTTCTAGATAAAGATATTTAGTCCTGATAGTTCCTTTGTTCAACTGCCTAACATGAACACAGTCTCACATTTAAACTAAACAAGAACATAAAATTATTTGTCTTTCTTAGCAACTAAACCATACCAACTAGGTAAACAAGCTAGATTCACAAAGTAAACTAACATGATTTACAAGATGAACATATACTCTCCTTTTACACACCTTAAAAGATTTCTCTTTACATGTGCTCTTACCTCATACCAAGTTGGAAGATTTCGTCGCATTTGCTACGCACTTTGATCTATATTCTGCTTATGCATCTTGGTACCTTGGACTCTGATTTACCTCTTTCCTTTAAGGTTGCTCATCTTTAAAACACCTTACTCATACTCATCATCACCCCAAGCTGCTGCTTGAACCTGTGTTCCTTTTCCTGATAAAAATTGAGACCAAGAGGCATCCTCACTGATCTCATCATCTGATTTTTTCCTCTTTGGGGAACCTTCTAACTCTTGTTCTGTCGTGGCTCTGAGATTATCTATTGCTTCACCTCTGCACTCACTGACTAAAGCGAAGAAGTCCTTAACCTCCTTTTGTTTCGCAACTCTTCTAATGCCCTCTCCAAGTTCTACTTCAAATTTTACTCACTTTCAGTCTTCATCTGGATTGGTCATAAAATAAGAAATGAACTCCAGACATTCCTTGAATTACTCTGCATACTGGTCCTCAGTAATATCCCCTTGCGCAAACCTTACAAATTTTCAAATTTCTCTTATCTTCCATAACTCAAGGGAATAATACTTGTTAGGAAAGTAGCTCTAAACACCTACTAGGTGATTCGAGTACCAACCTCTTCTAGTAACCTCTCTGCTTCATCTCAACAGCTTTTGACTTTTCCTACTAAACCTTACGAAGCAAGGTCACTATCTATCCATCAGTGGACGCCATGACCTCAAAGATCTCTTACATCACATGAAGACATCATTCGGCTCTGATTGAACCAAACTCTCCCTTGAAAAACAAAGGAGTAACTTTCCTGAACACTGAGAAATCCTGATCTCTCATAAGTTCCTTTTTGTTCCCATAACAAACTACATGAGTCCTATTCTATCACTTTTGATAGACTTCTACAAATGGCAGTCTGCTCTCTCAATATAGCAGCCATTTCTCTAAGAGCTCTAGTTATCTCCTTTTTTACCAGTCTCTTAGTCTCATAGCTTTGCCTAGTAGGCTCAATATCATGTAACTGTGTTACTGTAGCTAATAGCATCCATACCTAAAGCTAGTCATGCAATTCCACCAACATATCTCACAAAGAGATAAAGCAATGCATAACTCTCTACTAAACTGCTACTTATGCCTAAGCACAGTCAGTCCATACCCCAGCTTAACAGGATGAACTACATTGATAACATAATGTAACATCCTAATACAGATATCTAGATATATCCTAGATATAGAGAGATATATAAAGATAACCAGTACTAGAGACGTCACTTCTACACGCTATATACTAACATATATCCATAATCACAACTAAGTAATTATAGAAAGCCTTAAGAGAATACGGAAAAACTTAAACTTATATATAAATATATATATATACAACACTTACCACAAAAGGGCATATTGTAATACATACTACTTAAAACATACAAAGCAAATATAAACTTTATACATGAGCTTAACTTAAACTTATATATAGATATATATATATATATACAACACTTACCACAAAAGGGCATATTGTAATACATATTACTTAAAACATACAAAGCAAATATAAACTTTATACATGAGCTTTCTCTACTAAAGCATATAAAAATAATACTAGTCTTCATGCTTCACCTTCTTTCCCTTAATAGGGTCTATACTTCTGTACCTGGATTTATATGGAAGATCAACAAGGGTGAGAATTACAATTCTCAGTAAAAGCAATTCCAATACAAGCTAACTATAACATTGTATAACAAATATAACAATTGCTATAACTACTAACATAGGAGCTTCCTCCACTAATTTTCGTAACTGCACACCACCAAGTAGTGTGGTCTAAACTGATAGCCTACATACCATTAGATATAAATAAATGCCTATACAATTATAAATACAAACAACAATAGACAATGTCCATACAACTGCTCATAAATACAATGAGGATAATATGTAGTATGATTATGCTCAAGAAAGATCCTAAAGATATGCTTGTGTAATGTTTTGTTTTGAAACACATGTAGAGTTTTATGTTAAAAACAAAGAAGTTCATTAGGAACTGATTCAGTATATTATCCCATGGTAAATAGAGGGAAAACTCATCCTCACATCACATATATCCTGGCACGCTGAGAAGTTTGGGCTTCATCCTTGCTCAAAGAGCGTCTTTGGATTTCCCATTTATCTTCTTTGGTCATAGCACTATCGAGATATCAGGGTTATGTCCTTCCTCAAAAAAGTCTATCAAACACTCATCTATCTCCCTTGGCCTTCATGAATGGACATCAGATAATATTCACTAAAATCAATACTACTAGACCATTTCTATAAACATACGTACTTATATCTAAACACCACCCCATCACTCATAACTCTTAAGTGATCTCTATGCAACACTATATTACTGAGGTGTTAGATACTCACCTATGGTAAACCATTACTCTTGGTTCCACTAAAGTTCTCATAGCTTTCACATACAAGCTAGATTAATAAACTAGCGTGTAAAAAGTGTAGTATTATGTTTACCTCTTACATAAACACCACCTTAACTTTCCTATAGACTCAACTCATCCTAGTGAAAGAGTCTATCTTTGCTAATGCCTCATTCAACCTTGCTTAAGGAAATAAATGTACATTTCTCTAGAACTTTACATACTTAATGAATGTAACAGGCTTATAAGTCAACATTCATCCTATTATGTATTCTACAATGTATAAAGCCCCATTTAACTAGAGACTTAGTACATAACATTCCCTCTTCGGAACTAAATACACAACCTTATCTCCACTTAAGTGAATCTAACTCAAGAGTGGTTTTTACTTACAACTCTTTGTTGCTTAAGGTTCTAGGTACCTCCCCAAGGTAATCCACTACTCTTGGATATCCTAAGGCTCATACCTTCCTTATTCTTACTAGAGTGAACCTTACAATTCATCCTAGCATACTCATCTCTAATGCATTATCTCATTACATCTTGAGTGATATCTAATGCAACACTAAGTTTCCTAAGGTGCTATGCCCTTACTTAGGGCAATCCTTCACTTTTGAATGCTCAAAGGCTTATGCTTTCTCTTTAATTACTAGGTAATAATTTTCCTTGTGAACTATCCATATTTGTGTCTTAACACATCTTAGGAAGCATATAGTAATGATCTCATCTAGTCCATAGCTTCAAAACATCATCAATGACATTTTTAACAAGTCTGGGCCTCATGTCGCTGCACAAGACTGGGCACGTCGTGGCGTCCTAGCCTCTGCCTGCTGTAAACTGATAGACCGTGCCTTACGTGCCGTGGAACAATATTGGTATTCCCCAGTGTACTCAACAAGTTCATCCTCACGCCGCAGCACAGGTACTCATACTGCGGTGTTCATGGCAGAACCCAGATTCTACAGAATTCTACAGAACCGTGGCACTGATCCTATGGTTCAATCTTACTTCAAATCATCTAAAATTGGTTTCTTGGGGATTTCTAACACTCATCCATGCCCCTAAACCTTTTGTAACTTAATTACAACCTATGGATTCTCTTAGGCATAGATATAGGTCCAAATCAAATAACTCCAGCCATTATCTAATTCTTAAATCTACAGATCCTAATGGTTGATCTTGAGTCATAAATGGCTATCTTACACCTTGCCCTTAGAATCAAGAATCAAACCAAGAATTCGAATTTGGCTCTCCAAACCTCTATTTCTACTCAAAATCCCAAACCTCATTCAATGAGAATCAAATAGGAGAATGATGAATAGAAACCCCTTACCACTTGAAGAAGATGAAGATCTTGAAGCTTAATCCTCTTGCTCTTGCTCTTCCTCTCCTCCTTATCCTTCTCTTTCTTCCTTTCTCCCCTTTTCTCTTCATTTTCTCTCTTATCTATTTCTCTATTTCTCTTCTCAGCCGAGAGAAAAGAAAGAAATAAGGAAGAGGAAACTAACTTGAGTTCCTGTGCTAGAGCTTATATCTACTAAGGACACTCGAGTTATAATAATTCAAGTTTTCTAGCTTCCAAAAACTGTAGAATAAATACTAAGATTCATCTAAATTGTTGTTCCATCATTTTCATGATTTTCCTTATCTATTGCTAGTCAATCCGACATTAAAAGCACAATTAGTATGCCTAAAAATATCAAACTAATTCAGATTCTCTTAAAACTTTAACTACACCTTGTTTCACTTATTTGTGACTTAGAAACAAACTCTCTATGTTTATTTCCCTCAACTTAGCAACTTATACTTATTTAAGTCATTTTAAGCTACTTTTCAACTTCTGTGTTGTAACTAAGTGCCTAAATGAACTCAGATTGTTACAAAACTTTACAGACATGTTAAACAAGTAATATGCTACCTTTTGTAATCATATACAAGTCTAACATGTTACTAGGGGTATTAAAAATCACACCTAAGGTAGTTATGCATTTCTAACTAACTATAAATCTCATCATCAAAGACAAGAAAACCAAAATGCATAACATCAAATGGGAACATTTAATAAGCTATAAGCATAGCCAATCCATACCTCAGGCTTAGTAGGATGAATTGATTTGATACCACTAAATGTAATGCCCCAAGACTAATCACTCCACGTATATCTGGATTATACTGAAACATTTAGGCTTAGGCATGTCAAAGCCAAACTTTTTACTTTTCTTAGTAATTAATTATACTAATTTCATTTCTTACTCAAGCCTTGTGAAGGATAATTTTTTTTTTTATATATTCCTTTATTGCCTTAGTGTCCTTTGAGTCTTCTTGATAGAACTCTAGGAGCTTGCACATTTACCTAATTAGGTACCATAGAAATTTTCATACACTAATCCGGAGTACAAACATGTACCTATGATACACAATTATATAATTAGCATGCATAAATTATACTGGCATTAGTAACCTATACAACCTAGTACATCAGTTCTCTACATCAGTATCCAGGTTATTCATACCAAGCTTTCATAAGCAAATATATATACAATCCATGTACAAACCACTGTATAAATATAAATACATAGCAATGATAAAAAAAAGAAGTATCTCTAGACTACATCAACATCTGCATCTCTTCTCTGTGGGTGAATCATACGTTAGAATCATCATGGAAAAGAAAATAGCGAGGTGAGTATTCTAGGAAATCCCAACATATCTAATAAACATATGTCATCACAATAATTCCAAATGCATTAGAGAATTAAATCATAGTTAAAATCTTTTATAGAAAAGTGGAAAATGCCAAACTATTTCCTTTCTCTTCTTGAGGGCAGAAGTTCAATTTTAATCATTGAACAATAAATTTTATAATCATAAATCCAGGCAATACACAGCCTTACAGGCACATCAATACATAAATCATAGGACTTTCTAGAAATATAACAGTATATAAATCATCTCACACTATATATAGAATATTTAAAAATAATTCAAATGCAAATATTCATTACTAAATTAGAGATATATATAGAATATTCATGAAGATGTGGCAATGCTCAAGCAATGCCTTTAAGTTTTCCTTTTATATTCATTAATTATCATCTTTCTCAGTTCATTCCCCGGACTTATGTCCTTTTATCTCAAATAGGTAGAGAGGGCATGTCACCTCCTCAATCTACCCAACACTTGGTGATAGTCTGCTTTTCAGGCTGGTGCACTCAGTCAATATGTAACGTCCCTGGGACTGCCTGCAGGATTGACGAGTGTCTCCACAAACCAACACGAGTCTTTTCAGCGTGCTTTGTCCTCACTCACATGCATCCTAGGAAACTTCCCAGGAGGTCACCCATCCCACAATTGCTCCAGGTCAAGCATGCTTAACCATGGAGTTCTTATGTTCTAGGCTCCCGAAAAGAAGTTACAACTTGTTGATATGGCTACGTCAAATCAATTCCTTTAAGCCATCCTCAACTATGCAGTCCCATACCTACACAGTCTCTGAATCTCTCTCATTCTGGTGTGTATTCAGTTCATTCATGCAGACCCTCCGCCTAGAAGCCTGCCAGGAGCCGCTCCTTGTCCATGTTTCATTGCACCGGCGATCATTCCCCGCCCTCGTCGACCCCGGGATGCCACACAATACATAACAGTCCTTCATTACACAACACTATCCTAAGTAACACCGTTATTTCCTAAGGATACACATCTAGAATCACCCCCAAGTACGAGGATTATTTCCATTATTGGATCTAGGATCACCGTCATTTCCTAGATCCAGATTTAGAAGCACTATCATTTCCTAAATCCAAATTTAGGATCACCATCATTTCCTAAAACCATCACTAGCCAAATCTAGGATATCAAAAGGATCATCATCATTTCCAAAGGATACACATCTAGGATCACCCCCAAGTACGAGGATCATTTCCATTATTAGATTTAGAATCACCATCATTTCCTAAATCTAGATTTATAGGTTACCCTTAACAAGAGAATAACATCTAAGGATCATGTCATAAAGGATCACCGTCATTTCCTTTATCATGTCCAATTTCTTTTAAACTTTGAGCACTTAGAGATGTACTTTACATTTTAAATCAATTATTGGCTTAACTTTAACATCTTAAAAGAGCATATTAATTTTCAGTACATCATAATTTATCTCATAAGTATAACAAGTGCACAATATCATTCATCTCACAAGTATAACAAGTGCACAATATAATTCATCTCATAAGTATAACCAGTGCACATTATCATTCATCTCATAAGTATAACAAGTGCACATCATATAGACATAAGTCACCTTACTTAGTGAACTTAATGAAATCTTATCACACCACATAGTATAGATATATCCAATTTGGTTCCCATAGAGCAGAGAACTCTGTCTTCTCAAATCAAGGGTTTAGTAATCGATTACCATGTTTGGTAATCGATTATCACAAGCCATTTTCCTAAAATAGGGAGTTGGTAATCGATTACTATGCTTGGTAATCGATTACCACATTATATTTTCTCAAGAAAGGAGCTTGGTAAGTGATTACCATGCGTGGTAATCAATTGCCACGTGACATTTTCCTTAAACAACAGCTTTTGCAAATTAGTAATTGATTACTAACATCAATAATCGATTACCATATGTTTTCCAACACCAGAATATGTTCCAAGGCATGGTAATCTCACAAATAACATCGAGTTTGAATAGTAAATTCATTTCTCTTCACTTCCAATCAAGATAATCTCAAAACCTCAACATATTCTCAAATTAAAATCCAATAAAACCATGTCATCAACTACAAATCCATAGAATCTCATAAATACTCTGAAGACCAAAACTCATATGCACTATCAATCCAACATATAACTCATAAGAACAATCTCAATCCAATCCACTAAAACAAGATTTAGGGAGTAAGAAGAGAATAGAGTGAGATAAAGAAGCATAAACCCCTACATAGGCTCCCTTGATTCTGGTGTTTCTTTTCTCTCCTTTGTTTCCTCCTATGCTCACCTTTGATGTTTGAGTTTCTTTTCTTTTCTTTCTTTTCTCCTTCTTTTTGTTGTTTTGCTGAGAGAATAATGGAAATAATGGTGAGAGATGAGTGTGTTTAGGTGATGAGGCGGTGCAGAGAAAAGATAAGATCAAAGATATTGTGTGGTTATCATTAATCATAAGAGGTTTGTCTCTTAGGGATACTCTGACCTTCCATTAATGAGTTTTCTATCTTCCAAAGGTGTTATAGAAAATTTTAGGACTTCATTTAGTTCCTATACTCATCATTATTAGATATCCATACACATCATTGATAGCTATTAACCTCTATTACTTTCCCTTAAGTTAATGTAAACTTAAGGAGTTAGACTAATATGTTTATAGGTATCTACTCTAACCTGTAATAATTTCTAGAATAATCTTTATACTCCATTCAACAACTCCACAAAGTTTCATAATTTTCCAAGCTACTTTATTATTTAATTTGGCCTTTAAAAATTTATTCTATTTATTAAAAATGTCAAACTAATTTATTTCATTCCCTAAATTATTTATAACCTAGAAATAAAATTTTCATATTTATTTCTATCATTTAAGCAATCTGTGCTAATTTTTAGGTTGATATAAGTTATTTCTCATGTTTTGTGCTACATCGTTATGCCCAAACTAATTCAGAAAATCTCAAAAATTAATAGGTAAATCACACAAGCACTAATGAACTACAATAACAATCATTGATGCTAACAGGATAAGGAATATGTTACAATCCTCACCATTCAAGACTCTTATGAGCATAGTTGAAAGCCCCACATTCGTCTTTGCCTTTTCCTCAACTCAAATGCTCCCTAAATTCTTTATTTCTCGCTCTTAATCTCTGCCATTGTGTGTTTCATTTTATCTCAGTTCATAGGTTTGGTGTTGCATGATGAGATATAGGTGTGTACAAATGGTGATGGCACTATAGTACTACCAGTGGAGGTGATGGTGTGATCCTATTCACGGTTGTAACACCCCAAATTTTAGACGATGTTACAGAACTGACAGAATTACACAATTTGTGTTTTCTGTGCACTATAAAAATAATTTGATTATTCTGATACTATTTTTGATTGTTTTGTGTGATTTGCTTCGGGTCAGGAAAATAATAATTTTTGGGCCAGGGAAATTCTTATCTGATTTATTTAGAGACGGGAGATCTTACTTAACCCGAATCTGAGTAACACAGAAAAGAATCTCTTAATTTTTAAAATTTATCTATAAAATAATTCTATTTTACTGATAAATATCTGTTGCTTTATGCATAGCTGTTATTGCTATGAATTATTTGACCTAGTATAGTTTAATTTGCCATTATAATCAACCGACCAAAAACTGAATATAAGTCACCCAAATTTGACATATTTTTCCAAAACCTTGTCATATTCTAAAAGAAAGCATTTGGCCAGTTTAGAAAGCATTTGGCCAGGAATCCCAATCCGACCAGAACAGACCAAAATTCTGGGAATCCCCAATCCGACCAAAAAATTATGGAATCCCAACCTGATCGACGTTCCTCAAGATTTTCCCTAACGGTTTTCATTTCAAGTCTATTTTCGACAAGCCTATTTTGACAAACAAAACTATAATTTTATGAATACATTCTTGTCGATACTGATCCGGTCTCTCTCAAGTATTATAGGGATCTAAAAGACCAATCTCATGTAACGCATTCGACAATCCAAGATTTTTGAAGGTCTTGATACCGACAGAATTTGGACAAGATCCAAACACTTGAAGAAATTTTCCTAACATTTTGATCCCGTCGGATTTAATTACTGAATGTAAGCATAAGTTAAGTAGTGAGCTGAATTCGACACCTTCAGAGCATTTCTCGACAACATCAACCGGTAGTTCGACAGAACCCAAAATACCTCAAAATCGAATGAAGCTGATTCTCAGTTTTTGAATCAGAAATCAAAGATTTTGGCTGTTATTGCTATTTCTTCCGACCAAGACCATTTATTCCAACAAAGACCATCTCTTCCGACCAAGATTATCTATTTCGAACAAGGTTGGTCTTTTCTGACAAAGACTATCTATTCAAAACATGGAAGACGTCCTCAGATTCGATAAAACGATGGACGTTGCTGTTAGCAGAGAATCAGTCAATAAAAGGGAATCTGGTTCTCCTTTTCTCTCAATATTGTCGGACGATTCTGCAAATTAAAAACGAAGATGACTGATATGTAATCGACCTAACTGATGATAAATAGTACTACTATTCGTTGTCGAACACGACTCTATGTCAAAAGTTGCTCATTGTTGGACAAACATTATCCGTCGAATTAGACCTTCTGAAACAATGCCATATCCGTCGAATTTGAACTTCTGTTCAAATTTGTCGAATTTGATCTTCTGACTATTTGGTACCATGTTAAAATTCATCGAGTGAAAATGTTAATTTCTGTCGAGTGAGGATACCAATGTCCGTCGAATTAGAATGATAATGTTCATCGAGTTATGATGCTAATGACAGTCGAATAAGAATTTCTGACCATTTAGTAGAGAAACTTCTCTAATGTCAAAATTCGTCGAAATAGAATTTTGACCATATAGTACTTTCATCGATTCGACACTTGGAAGATTTCTCCAACGTCGACACCCGTATGTCGAATTAGGATTTCTGTTAACCTTTTTGTATATTCGACAGTTTTGACCTTTGTTCGACAGAATTTTCATCCGACAGAACTTAGCTTTTAGCCATTCTGGGAAAATAATGTTCTCCCATTTTACATCATTTTGCCATGTTAATTTTTGTCGAATAATTGCCCTTGAAACTCACCGCCATGCAGCAGCTTGGAGGAGGTTCTACATGATTCTTGAACAATCCAAAAGCCTTGAAAGTCAAGTGAATGACGTAAGCCATGTGGAATAGCAGGTGCACTCAGAATAGGATATTTTACTTCAAGTAAATCCTAAATTTTTTCCTGTGCTTATCCCACGGCAGCCGCCTCATAATTTCACTCTCATAAATTACATTTTCTCTCACATCAAAAAGTATCCATCTTTTTCTCTCAAATTCCACGAACCTGAGCATCATTTTTCTTCCTTTTCTCTCCATTGGTTCGGCCAAGCACCCTACGAACACCATCACTCATCTATAATTTTCATTCTCATCATTTCCTAAAGCTAAACACCATTTGAAACACTTTCCATTTGGAAAGTTTTCCCAAAATCCCACTCTAAGTGCTTTAAAATCCCATTTCTATCTTATTTCCTTGGAGGTAAACTTTGATTTCTATGGTTTAAATTCATGTTTATGATTTTCTGAACCATGTTTGTTCCATGGTTTATTATTATTGAGCTTTGTTTGTGATTTTACTAATTGTTTTAGAATTGTTAGGAATTGTTGTGGCTTGTACGAAAACAAGAAGAAGGAGAGGAGTTTGAAAAGCTTGTCTTCAAGAGGTAAGAGGGAGATTTTACCTCACTAACCATGTTTTGGTGGTGTGGAGATGGTTGTGTATGGTGGAAAACCCATAAGGGTTTATTCACTTATTGTTTGATGTCTCTTTGTTTGTGATTTTGGTGTTTATGGTTTCATAATTGTGTTTGCATGTGTGATGTTTTGTTGATTGTTTTGATGTATGTTTGTATGTATGAAATTGAATGCATGAAAATGTATGAGTGAAGTAAGATGTGAATAACATGTGAAAACGAATTTATGAGAGCTCCAAAGAGTTTGATGGCTCACGGCCTTAATATGAAAAAGAGGACCAAAGTCCTGAAAATGAGAGATTCAATTGAGAATGAAGGATTTAAATGGAAAAGAAATGAATTTGAACAAGTTTGAAAGTTGTGGGAAAATAATCGAATTACTGATGAATTAAAATGAGAATTGAGAGATTTAAAGGAATTTGGGACAAATTTGAGTGTAGCAAAGTAAAATGATTTTTGGGAAAATGAATTATTATAAATATGAATTTTAGAGGGGCGATATGGTAATTTTCATTTTTAATGGGGCCATATTGCAATTAATGATTTTAGAGGGGCTATAATGCAAATATTATATTTTGGAAGGATTATTTTGTAAATAGGAATTTTATGAAGGACTACTTCGTAAATATGAATTTTATGAGAGACTGTTGTGAAAATATTATTTAAATAAGGACTAAAATGTAAATGTCATCTTTTGAGGGGTTATTATGCAAATATGGAAAATGAAATTGAATTTTGGTGTTAAATGAGAAAGATAGTATTTTTGATTTAAAACGTGTGAAGAATATTTTACTTGATTGAGAGACGTTGAAAAATTGATTTGAAAAATGCGACAGAATTATTGCGTGATTGAGAAAATGCGAAAATATGATTTCATGATGAAGTTACAATAATGACACTTTTGGGCCAATATGAGGACCCCGAACTTGAGATAAAGAAAATTGAATTGAGGATATGATAGAATGAATTGAACTGAGAATGGTGCATTTGTATGTGCATTGAAAAGGTCCGATGGACTGGATAAGGCTATTTACCTAGGAAGGAGAGAATACACCTCCTGAGTGGGTGCGATATGCGTAGTGTAGGTCTTTCATTGACATTGGGGGCATCGGGGTGCGGGTTGCCTACAATGGACAGTTAATAAAGCTTCTGTACCGTAGGTTAGACCGATGCAACACACCGATGATCCGGACCGAGACACTATCCGTAATCAAGATTTGATAAAGACTGGTGCATATGCTAGATGTGCAAAAATGGAGCACTTGGTCCGAGGCATGTAGTGCAGACAGATCTTTACGATCACTCTTTCCGATCTGAGTTGTAACTCCATGGAGTGGGAAAATTGAGTCTAGGTGCATATGCAGAGATACAGAGAGTATTATCGTAATTATTGTTTATGATAATTGAATTATTGAATAATTGAATATTGATAAGGACATGATTGTAATTGTGACTTATTGTATGAATTATGATGATAAATGATATTGTTGGCATAAGCGTAATTTTGTATGATGTGTTGATATGAGATATGATATGTGTTAGATAAATGATAATGGTGACATAATTGTAATTATGTATGATGTGTTGGTATGGGAATTTGTATGTGTTTATCTTCATTGCTACCATACTGGTATTGGCGTAGGTGATCTCACCTCTTTGTATGTCTATTCTATATTGTATGTATAATTTTAAAGACGTTGAGCGAGAACTTGAGCAAGAAGCTGAGGAAGAGCAGATTTCGGTAGAGGACGTCGAGTTTTGAAGTGATGGAGGAGTCTCGTTTCCTTGTGTATATGAGATTGAGTAGAATACATCTTGGACATTAGTATGAATATTAATACTTAGAGTTTCCATTGTCAATTAGACAGTATTGGGAAGTATACTATCGTACTCCGAGTGCGACTAGTATAGTGTTGTCCGCGTGGATACCTGTCCGTAGGACTTCGCGTCAAGTCGGACTTCTATCTTCTGAGGAGTCTGAGGAGGACCCATCTGAGGGTTCTGTTGTGTAGTAATACTTGGGCAGTATGTTAGTTTAAATTAAAGTTTAAATATTTTAAGAGTCTAGTTTGTAACATTAAAATATGACAGTACTATGACTTGTATATATATGATGTCTATTATTTATGATGTTGATGTAATGTTCTTATTTTTCGCTAAGTTTATCTTACTATCATCAAGAAATTTTATAGCTCGTATTTATATTACAAGCACGATTTTCCAATGAAGGGGTAATTTGGTATTTGAGTAACACGAAGTGTGACGCCCTAAGGAGGGTGTTACATTAGTTGGTATCAGAGCCCAAGTTAGAGTCTTTTGGGTTTGTGGGTAGGTTTGTCTTGTTTGTGCTGTGTGAATCTCTGATGTTGAACACAGAGATATGTTTTGGTTTCCGAAAGGAGACGAAGTTGTGTGAAATAGTTACGTTAAGTTCGTCGTGTTTTGATTATATTTATCTTTGAAGAAAGATAATGGAACGTAGCGAACATGAGCATGTGGACGCGAGACGTGATGAAGATCGTATAGCCGCAGCTAGAAGTGTGATGCAAAAGGTGATTGAAATAGCAGTACAACAGAGACAGATGATCACTCAGCAGCAGGAACTGATAATCAAACTTCATAGCTTATTAGGATTGGAGCAGCCATCGGATGTGAGAAGCTGTAACTTAGAACCTTCGATAATCCAAGATGGAAGGAAGCGTAAGGTCGATCAAGTTCAACAAAAGAAGTATGTACGATCATTGGTGAAGCAACAACGAGCAAAGAGGGGGAGTACAAGTGGCAATGATTTTGGTCAGCCTGTTGCATCATCACTGAAATATTTCAAGTGTGGGAAAAATCATCTCACCAAAGATTGTCAGCATAAAGGATTTATTTGTTATCGATGTGGGAAGCCTGGACATTTCTCCAGAGATTGTGATCAACTGAAGATGGAACCTACCATTAGTGATACACATATTTCAAAATCTCAAGAAGAAAAAGCCGATGCAGATGGGGTAATGAGAACGTTCAAATACAAAAAAAACTTACGGAGTGAGGAAGTTGTGCCATAGAGGATAATCTTAAAACTGTACTGTATAATGCGTAAGGTAACCCAGTCTCTTGTGATCTGTGACTGTGTAAATCTTTTGGGGTTGTCTATGTTTGGTTCTTTTCATAATACTACTTTAACTTCTAAACTTGTTATTACTACTCGACTCTGTCTGAAACTACCCTATTATTATTAGAGTTTGAAACTTTTCTGTTGATCTGGTTTGCCTATTTCTTTCTCAAATAGACTGAGTAGATCAAGTTGACTTATCCATGTCTTCGTTATAGTGTGATCGGAGTATTTCTACTCTTCTTGTTAAACTTGTTGTTTATACTCAAGTTTTCTAACTCTACCCTATATCTATTGGATATCAAATCTTTTCTGTTGATTTGATTTGTTTGTCTAAAATTACATCTATTTGAGAGCCTGACTTTATAAATGGATTGGTTATTTTCCAACCATATCCTACTAGATTGATACAATGCAATTTTAGTGTTTCCTTGATCTGAGATTTTTGGATTTGAATCCAGAAAGTTCATTCTAAAATTATTGGACCATGTTCATTTTGAAAATCTATTAGACCATTTCAAATTCTTTGTTGGACTAATCTGGTAACCTACCGAATAGTCTTATTACTTTCTTATGACCTTCATGATGTATTTCATATATCTCAATTAAGAAGGATTATTCTTGATTCAATTTATGTCATAGAACCAAATACAGTGCGATTAAAAGAAAACTTGATATATGAGACAGTTTTGTGGACGCATTACAGACAATATGAGTATTTAATATTACCCGAATATTAAAGGTTGTTTTTGCGATAGTTACAAATAAATAGGATCGTTCTTTCTTAACTAAGCAAATTTGTTATTATTAGCAATATTTTGACTTATTTTTGAAATTCGAAGGAACATGCTGAAAATCTTAATTCAGTATCTATTTTTGTTGTAAGTGTATGTCATGTTTCGAGGACGAAACTTCTTTTTAGAGGGGGAGTATTGTAACACCCCAAATTTTAGACTATGTTACAGAACTGACAGAATTACACTATTTGTGTGTTTTGTGCACTATAAAAATAATTTGATTATTCCGATACTATTTTTGATTGTTTTGTGTGATTTGCTCCGAGTCAGGAAAATAATAATTTTTGGTAGGGAAAATTTATCTCGATTTATTTAGAGACGGGGATCTTACTTAACCCGAATCTGAGTAACACGAAAAGAATCTCTTAATTTTTAGAATTTATCGTAAAATAATTCTATTTTCTTGATAAATATCTGTTGCTTTATGCATAGTTATTATTGCTATGAATTATTTGACCTAGTATAGTTTAATTTACCATTATAATCAACCGACCAAAAACTGAATATAAGTCACCCAAATTCAACATATTTTTCCAAAACCTCGTTATATTCTAAAAGAAAGCATTTGGCCAGTTTAGAAAGCATTTGGCCAGGAATCCCAATTCGACCAGAACCGACCAAAATTCTGGGAATCCCCAATTCGACCAAAAAATTCTGGAATCCCAACCTGATCGAAGTTCCTTAAGATTTTCCCTAATAGTTTTCATTTCAAGTCTATTTTCGACAAGCCTATTTCAACAAACAAAACTATAATTTTATGAATACATTCTTGTCGATACTGATCCGGTCTCTCTCAAGTATTATAGGGATCTAAAAGACCAATCTCATGTAACGCATTCGACAATCCAAGATTTTTGAAGGTCTTGATATCGACAGAATTTGGACAAGATCCAAACACTTGAAGAAATATTCCTAACATTTTGATCCCGTCGGATTTAATTCCTGAATGTAAGCATAAGTTAAGTAGTGAGCTGAATTCGACACCTTCAGAGCATTTCTCGACAACATCAACCGGTAGTTCGACAGAACCCAAAATACCTCAAAATCGAATGAAGCTGATTCTCAGTTTTTGAATCAGAAATCAAAGATTTTGGCTGTTATTGCTGTTTCTTCCGACCAAGACCATTTATTTCGACAAAGACCATCTCCTCTGACCAAGATTATCTATTTCGACCAAGGTTTGTCTTTTCTAACAAAGACTATCTATTCAAAACATGGAAGACGTCCTCAGATTCGACAAAATGATGGACGTTGCTGTTAGCAGAGAATTAGTCAATAAAAGTGAATCTGGTTCTCCTTTTCTCTCAATCTTGTCAGACGATTCTACAAATTAAAAACGAAGATGACTGATATGTAATCGACCTAACCGATGATAAATAGTACTACTATTCATTGTCGAACACGACTCTATGTCAAAAGTTGCTCATTGTTGGATAAACATTATCCGTCGAATTAGACCTTCTGAAACAATGCCATATCTGTCGAATTTGAACTTCTGTTCAAATTTGTCGAATTTGATCTTCTGACTATTTGGTACCATGTTAAAATTCATCGAGTGAAAATGTTAATTTCTGTCGAGTGAGGATACCAATGTCCGTCGAATTAGAATGATAATGTTCATCAAGTTATGATGCTAATGACAGTCGAATAAGAATTTCTGACCATTTAGTAGAGAAACTTCTCTAATGTCAAAATCTGTCGAAATAGAATTTTGACCATATAGTACTTTCGTCGATTCGACACTTGGAAGATTTCTCCAACGTCGACACCCGTATGTCGAATTAGGATTTCTATTAACCTTTTTGTATATTCGACAGTTTTGACCTTTGTTCGACAGAATTTTCATCCGAAAGAACTTAGCTTTTAGCCATTCTGGGAAAATAATGTTCTCCCATTTTACTTCATTTTGCCATGTTAATTTTTGTCAAATAATTGCCCTTGAAACTCACCGCCATGCAGCAGCTTGGAGGAGGTTCTACATGATTCTTGAACAATCCAAAAGCCTTGAAAGTCAAGTGAATGACGTAAGCCATATGGAATAGCAGGTGCACTCAAAATAGGATATTTTACTTCAAGTAAATCCTAAATTTTTCCTGTGCTTATCCCACGGCAGCCGCCTCATAATTTCACTCTCATAAATTACATTTTCTCTCACATCAAAAAGTATCCATCTTTTTCTCTCAAATTCCACGAACCTGAGCATCATTTTTCTTCCTTTTCTCTCCATTGGTTCGGCCAAGCACCCTACGAACACCATCACTCATCTATAATTTTCATTCTCATCATTTCCTAAAGCTAAACACCATTTGAAACACTTTCCATTTAGAAAGTTTTCCCAAAATCCCACTCTAAGTGCTTCAAAATCCCATTTCTATCTTACTTCCTTGGAGGTAAACTTTGATTTCTATGGTTTAAATTCATGTTTATGATTTTCTGAACCATGTTTGTTCCATGGTTTATTATTATTGAGCTTTGTTTGTGATTTTACTAATTGTTTTAAAATTGTTAGGAATTGTTGTGGCTTGTACGAAAATAAGAAGGAGAGGAGTTTGAAAAGCTTGTCTTCAAGAGGTAAGAGGGAGATTTTACCTCACTAACCATGTTTTGGTGGTGTGGAGATGGTTGTGTATGGTGGAAAACCCATAAGGGTTTATTCACTTATTGTTTGATGTCTCTTTGTTTGTGATTTTGGTGTTTATGGTTTCATAATTGTGTTTGCATGTGTGATGTTATGTTGATTGTTTTGATGTATGTTTGTATGTATGAAATTGAATGCATGAAAATGTATGAGTGAAGTAAGATGTGAATAACATGTGAAAACTAATTTATGAGAGCTCCAAAGAGTTTGATGGCTCACGGCCTTAATATGAAAAAGAGGACCAAAGTCCTGAAAAGGAGAGATTCAATTGAGAATGAAGGATTTAAATGGAAAAGAAATGAATTTGAACAAGTTTGAAAGTTGTGGGAAAATAATCGAATTACTGATGAATTAAAATGAGAATTGAGAGATTTAAAGGAATTTGGGACAAATTTGAGTGTAGCAAAGTAAAATGATTTTTGGGAAAATGAATTATTATAAATATGAATTTTAAAGGGGATTTTTAGATATGGTAATTTTCATTTTTAATGGGGCCATATTGCAATTAATGATTTTGAGGGGCTATAATGCAAATATTATGTTTTGGAATGATTATTTTGTAAATAGGAATTTTATGAAGAACTACTTCGTAAATATGAATTTTATGAGAGACTCATTATGAAAATATTATTTAAGTGAGGACTAAAATGTAAATGTCATGTTTTAAGGGGTTATTATGCAAATATGGAAAATGAAATTGAATTTTGGTGTTAAATGAGAAAGATAGTATTTTTGATTTAAAACGTGTGAAGAATATTTTACTTGATTGAGAGACGTTGAAAAATTGATTTGAAAAATGCAACAGAATTATTGCGCGATTGAGAAAATGCGAAAATATGATTTCATGATGAAGTTACAGTAATGACACTGTTGGGCCAATATGAGGACCCCGAACTTGAGATAAAGAAAATTGAATTGAGGATATGATAGAATGAATTGAATTGAGAATGGTGCATTTGTATGTGCATTGAAAAGGTCTGATGGACTGGATAAGGCTATTTACCTAGGAAGGAGAGAATACACCTCCTGAGTAGGTGCGAATATGCGTAGTGTAGGTCTTTCATTGACCTTGGGGGCATCGGGGTGCGGGTTGCCTACAATGGACAGTTAATAAAGCTTCTGTACCGTAGGTTAGACCGATGCAACACACCGATGATCCGGACCGAGACACTATCCGTAATCAAGATTTGATAAAGACTGGTGCATATGCTAGATGTGTAAAAATGGAGCACGTGGTCCGAGGCATGTAGTGCAGACAGATCTTTACGATCACTCTTTCCGATCTGAGTTGTAACTCCATGGAGTGGGGAAATTGAGTCTAGGTGCATATGTAGAGATACTGAGAGTATTATCGTAATTATTGTTTATGATAATTGAATTATTGAATAATTGAATATTGATAAGGACATGATTGTAATTGTGACTTATTGTATGAATTATGATGATAAATGATATTGTTGGCATAAGCGTAATCCTGTATGATGTGTTGATATGAGATATGATGTATGTTAGATAAATGATAATGGTGACATAATTGTAATTATGTATGATGTGTTGGTATGGGAATTTGTATGTGTTTATCTTCATTGCTACCATACTGGTATTGGCGTAGGTGATCTCACCTCTTTGTATGTCTATTCTATATTGTATTTATAATTTTAAAGACGTTGAGCGAGAACTTGAGCAAGAAGCTGAGGAAGAGCAGATTCCGGTAGAGGACGCTGAGTTTTGAAGTGATGGAGGAGTCTCGTTTCCTTGTGTATATGAGATTGAGTAGAATACATCTTGGACATTAGTATGAATATTAATACTTAGAGTTCCCATTGTCAATTAGACAGTATTGGGAAGTATACTATCGTACTCCGAGTGCGACTAGTATAGTGTTGTCTGCGTGGATACCTGTCCGTAGGACTTCGCATCAAGTCAGACTTCTATCTTCTGAGGAGTCTGAGGAGGACCCATCTGAGGGTTCTGTTGTGTAGTAATACTTGGGCAGTATGTTAGTTTAAATTAAAGTTTAAATATTTTAAGAGTCTAGTTTGTAACATTAAAATATGACAGTACTTTGACTTGTATATATATGATGTATATTATTTATGATGTTGATGTAATGTTCTTATTTTTCGCTAAGTTTATCTTACTATCATCAAGAAATTTTATAACTCGTATTTATATTGCAAGCACGATTTTCCAATGAAGGGGTAATTTGGTATTTGAGTAACACGAAGTGTGACGCCCTAAGGAGGGTGTTACATTAGTTGGTATCAGAGCCCAAGTTAGAGTCTTTTGGGTTTGTGGGTAGGTTTGTCTTGTTTGTGCTGTGTGAATCTCTGATGTTGAACACAGAGATATGTTTTGGTTTCCGAAAGGAGACGAAGTTGTGTGAAATAGTTACGTTAAGTTCGTCGTGTTTTGAATATATTTATCTTTGAAGAAAGATAATGGAACGTAGCGAACATGAGCATGTGGACGCGAGACATGATGAAGATCGTATAGCTGCAACTAGAAGTGTGATGCAAAAGGTGATTGAAATAGCAGTACAACAGAGACAGATGATCACTCAGCAGCAGGAACTGATAATCGAACTTCATAGCTTATTAGGATTAGAGCAGCCATCGGATGTGAGAAGCTGTAACTTAGAACCTTCGATAACCAAGATGGAAGGAAGCGTAAGGTCGATCAAGTTCAACAAAAGCAGTGTGTACGATCATTGGGGAAGCAACAACGAGCAAAGAGGGGGAGTACTAATGGCAATGATTTTGGCCAGCCTGTTGCATCATCACTGAAATATTTCAAGTGTGGGAAAAATCATCTCACCAAAGATTGTCAGCATAAAGGATTTATTTGTTATCGATGTGGGAAGCCTAGACATTTTTCCAGATATTGTGATCAACTGAAGATGGAACCTACCATTAGTGATACACATATTTCAAAATCTCAAGAAGAAAAAGCCGATGCAGATGGGGTAATGAGAACGTTCAAATACAAAAAAAACTTACGGAGTGAGGAAGTTGTGGCATAGAGGATAATCTTAAAACTGTACTGTATAATGCGTAAGGTAACCCAGTCTCTTGTGATCTGTGACTGTGTAAATCTTTTGGGGTTGTCTATGTTTTGTTCTTTTCATAATACTACTTTAACTTCTAAACTTGTTATTACTACTCGACTCTGTCTGAAACTACCCTATTATTATTAGAGTTTGAAACTTTTCTGTTGATCTGGTTTGCCTATTTCTTTCTCAAATAGACTGAGTAGATCAAGTTGACTTATCCATGTCTTCGTTATAGTGTGATCGGAGTATTTCTACTCTTCTTGTTAAACTTGTTGTTTATACTCAAGTTTTCTAACTCTACCCTATATCTATTGGATATCAAATCTTTTCTATTGATTTGATTTGTTTGTCTAAAATTACATCTATTTGAGAGCCTGACTTTATAAATGGATTGGTTATTTTCCAACCATATCCTACTAGATTGATACAATGCAATTTTAGTGTTTCCTTGATTTGAGATTTTGGATTTGAATCCAGAAAGTTCATTCTAAAATTATTGGACCATGTTCATTTTGAAAATCTATTAGACCATTTCAAATTCTTTGTTGGACTAATCTGGTAACCTACCGAATAGTCTTATTACTTTCTTATGAACTTCATGATGTATTTCATATATCTCAATTAAGAAGGATTATTCTTGATTCAATTTATGTCATAGAACCAAATACGGTGCGATTAAAAGAAAACTTGATATATGAGACAGTTTTGTGGACGCATTACAGACACTATGAGTATTTAATATTACCCGAATATTAAAGGATGTTTTTGCGATAGTTACAAATAAATAGGATCGTTCTTTCTTAACCAAGCAAATTTGTTATTATTGGCAATATTTTGACTTATTTTTGAAATTCGAAGGAACATGCTGAAAATCTTAATTCAGTATCTATTTTTGTTGTAAGTGTATGTCATGTTTCGAGGACGAAACTTCTTTTTAGAGGGGGAGTATTGTAACACCCCAAATTTTAGACTATGTTACAGAACTGACAGAATTACACTATTTGTGTTTTTTGTGCACTATAAAAATAATTTGATTATTCCGATACTATTTTTGATTGTTTTGTGTGATTTGCTCCGGGTCAGGAAAATAATAATTTTCGGGCCGAGGAAATTGTTATCTGATTTATTTAGAGACAGGGGATCTTACTTAACCTGAATCTGAGTAACACTGAAAAGAATCTCTTAATTTTTAGAATTTATCTGTAAAATAATTCTATTTTACTGATAAATATCTGTTGCTTTATGCATAGCTGTTCTTGCTATGAATTATTTGACCTAGTATAGTTTAATTTACCATTATAATCAACTGACCAAAAACTGAATATAAGTCACCCAAATTCAACATATTTTTCCAAAACCTCGTTATATTCTAAAAGAAAGCATTTGGCCAGTTTAGAAAGCATTTGGCCAGGAATCCCAATCCGACCAGAATCGACCAAAATTCTGGGAATCCCCAATCCGACCAAAAAATTCTGGAATCCCAACCTGATCGAAGTTCCTCAAGATTTTCCCTAACAGTTTTCATTTCAAGTCTATTTTCGATAAGCCTATTTCAACAAACAAAACTATAATTTTATGAATACATTCTTGTCGATACTGATCCGGTCTCTCTCAAGTATTATAGGGATCTAAAAGACCAATCTCATGTAATGCATTCGACAATCCAAGATTTTTGAAGGTCTTGATACCGACAGAATTTGGACAAGATCCAAACACTTGAATAAATTTTCCTAACATTTTGATCCCGTCGGATTTAATTACTGAATGTAAGCATAAGTTAAGTAGTGAGCTGAATTTGACACATTCAGAGCATTTCTCGACAACATCAACCGATAGTTCGACAGAACCCAAAATACCTCAAAATCGAATGAAGCTGATTCTCAGTTTTTGAATCAGAAATCAAAGATTTTGGCTGTTATTGCTGTTTCTTCCGACCAAGACCATTTATTCCGACAAAGACCATCTCTTCCGACCAAGATTATCTATTTCGACCAAGGTTTGTCTTTTCTGACAAAGACTATCTATTCAAAACATGGAAGACGTCCTCAGATTCGACAAAACGATGGACGTTGCTGTTAGCAGAGAATCAGTCAATAAAAGTGAATCTGGTTCTCCTTTTCTCTCAATCTTGTCAGACGATTCTGCAAATTAAAAACGAAGATGACTGATATGTAATCGACCTAACTGATGATAAATAGTACTACTATTCGTTGTCGAACACGACTCTATGTCAAAAGTTGCTCATTGTTGGACAAACATTATCCGTCGAATTAGACCTTCTGAAACAATGCCATATCTGTCGAATTTGAACTTCTGTTCAAATTTGTCGAATTTGATCTTCTGACTATTTGGTACCATGTTAAAATTCATCGAGTGAAAATGTTAATTTCTGTCGAGTGAGGATACCAATGTCCGTCGAATTAGAATGATAATGTTCATCGAGTTATGATGCTAATGACAGTCGAATAAGAATTTCTGACCATTTAGTAGAGAAACTTCTCTAATGTCAAAATCCGTCGAAATAGAATTTTGACCATATAGTACTTTCATCGATTCGACACTTGGAAGATTTCTCCAACGTCGACACCCGTATGTCGAATTAGGATTTCTGTTAACCTTTTTGTATATTCGACAGTTTTGACCTTTGTTCGACAGAATTTTCATCCGACAGAACTTAGCTTTTAGCCATTCTGGGAAAATAATGTTCTCCCATTTTACATCATTTTGCCATGTTAATTTTTGTCAAATAATTGCCCTTGAAACTCACCGCCATGCAGCAGCTTGGAGGAGGTTCTACATGATTCTTGAACAATCCAAAAGCCTTGAAAGTCAAGTGAATGACGTAAGCCATGTGGAATAGCAGGTGCACTCAGAATAGGATATTTTACTTCAAGTAAATCCTAAATTTTTTTCCTGTGCTTATCCCACGGCAGCCGCCTCATAATTTCACTCTCATAAATTACATTTTCTCTCACATCAAAAAGTATCCATCTTTTTCTCTCAAATTCCACGAACCTGAGCATTATTTTTCTTACTTTTATCTCCATTAGTTCGGCCAAGCACCCTATGAACCCCATCACTCATCTATAATTTTCATTCTCATCATTTCCTAAAGCTAAACACCATTTGAAACACTTTCCATTTAGAAAGTTTTCCCAAAATCTCACTCTAAGTGCTTCAAAATCCTATTTCTATCTTACTTCCTTGGAGGTAAACTTTGATTTCTATGGTTTAAATTCATGTTTATGATTTTCTGAACCATGTTTGTTCCATGGTTTATTATTATTGAGCTTTGTTTGTGATTTTACTAATTGTTTTAGAATTGTTAGGAATTGTTGTGGCTTGTACGAAAACAAGAAGAAGGAGAGAAGTTTGAAAAGCTTGTCTTCAAGAGGTAAGAGGGAGATTTTACCTCACTAACCATGTTTTGGTGGTGTGGAGATGGTTGTGTATGGTGGAAAACCCATAAAGGTTTATTCATTTATTGTTTGATGTCTCTTTGTTTGTGATTTTGGTGTTTATGGTTTCATAATTGTGTTTGCATGTGTGATGTTATGTTGATTGTTTTGATGTATGTTTGTATGTATGAAATTGAATGCATGAAAATGTATGAGTGAAGTAAGATGTGAATAACATGTGAAAACGAATTTATGAGAGCTCCAAAGAGTTTGATGGCTCACGGCTTTAATATGAAAAAGAGGACTTGAGATTCCATTGAGAATGAAGAATTTAAATGGAAAAGAAATGAATTTGAACAAGTTTGAAAGTTGTGGGAAAATAATCGAATTACTGATGAATTAAAATGAGAATTGAGAGATTTAAAGGAATTTGGAACAAATTTGAGTGTAGCAAAGTAAAAGTATTTTTGGGAAAATGAATTATTATAAATATGAATTTTAGAGGGGCAATATGGTAATTTTCATTTTTAATGGGTCATATTGCAATTAATGATTTTAGAGGGGCTATAATGCAAATATTATGTTTTGGAAGGATTATTTTGTAAATAGGAATTTTATGAAGGACTATTTCGTAAATATGAATTTCATGAGAGACTGTTGTGAAAATATTATTTAAGTGAGGACTAAAATGTAAATGTTATGTTTTGAGGGGTTATTATGCAAATATGGAAAATGAAATTGAATTTTGGTGTTAAATGAGAAAGATAGTATTTTTGATTTAAAACGTGTGAAGAATATTTTACTTGATTGAGAGACGTTGAAAAATTGATTTGAAAAATGCGACAGAATTATTGCGCGATTGAGAAAATGCGAAAATATGATTTCATGATGAAGTTACAGTAATGACACTGTTGGGCCAATATGAGGACCCCGAACTTGAGATAAAGAAAATTGAATTGAGGATATGATTGAATGAATTGAACTGAGAATGGTGCATTTGTATGTGCATTGAAAAGGTCCGATGGACTGGATAATGCTATTTACCTAGGAAGGAGAGAATACACCTCCTGAGTGGGTGCGATATGCGTAGTGTAGGTCTTTCATTGACCTTGGGGGCACCGGGGTGCGGGTTGCCTACAATGGACAGTTAATAAAGCTTCTGTACCGTAGGTTAGACCGATGCAACACACCGATGATCCGGACCGAGACACTATCCGTAATCAAGATTTGATAAAGACTGGTGCATATGCTAGATGTGTAAAAATGGAGCACGTGGTCCGAGGCTTGTAGTGCAGACAGATCTTTACGATCACTTTTTCCGATCTGAGTTGTAACTCCATGGAGTGGGAAATTGAGTCTAGGTGCATATGCAGAGATATTGAGAGTATTATCGTAATTATTGTTTATGATAATTGAATTATTGAATAATTGAATATTGATAAGGACATGATTGTAATTGTGACTTATTGTATGAATTATTATGATAAATGATATTGTTGGCATAAGCGTAATTTTGTATGATGTGTTGATATGAGATATGATATGTGTTAGATAAATGATAATGGTGACATAATTGTAATTATGTATGATGTGTTGGTATGGGAATTTGTATGTGTTTATCTTCATTGCTACCATACTGGTATTGGCGTAGGTGATCTCACCTCTTTGTATGTCTATTCTATATTGTATTTATAATTTTAAAGACGTTGAGCGAGAGCTTGAGCAAGAAGCTGAGGAAGAGCAGATTCCGGTAGAAGACGCTGAGTTTTGAAGTGATGGAGGAGTCTCGTTTCCTTGTGCATATGAGATTGAGTAGAATACATCTTGGACATTAGTATGAATATTAATACTTAGAGTTCTCATTGTCAATTAGACAGTATTGGGAAGTATATTATCGTACTCCGAGTGCGACTAGTATAGTGTTGTCTGCGTGGATACCTGTCCGTAGGACTTCGCGTTAAGTCGGACTTCTATCTTCTGAGGAGTCTGAGGAGGACCCATCTGAGGGTTCTGCTGTGTAGTAATACTTAGGCAGTATGTTAGTTTAAATTAAAGTTTAAATATTTTAAGAGTCTAGTTTGTAACATTAAAATATGACAGTACTATGACTTGTATATATATGATGTATATTATTTATGATGTTGATGTAATGTTCTTATTTTTCGCTAAGTTTATCTTACTATCATCAAGAAATTTTATAACTCGTATTTATATTACAAGCACGATTTTCCAATGAAGGGGTAATTTGGTATTTGAGTAACACGAAGTGTGACGCCCTAAGGAGGGTGTTACAATGATTGCTGAGTGTCATAGCGATAAGGCGTTGGATGGTTGGGGTCATGCATATAGGTTATGGCTATAGCAGTACGATATTTGTGTGTAGGAGGCTATTTTTTTATGGTGCTAGGTGCTTTGTGGTTTTGTTGAGGAGATGGGAGTTTGGTGTTTAGTGAGTTCATGGTAATGAGGTGGTGCCTTTGTGAGGTTTGCAGAGGGTTAAAGTATGGGGAAGAAGGTGACGACTGCTGTATGATGGAGGAAGAAGCAAGGATTGCTAGTCTTTTTTTTAAATAATGTTTTAAAAATGGAATTAGAGTTCAAACAGGTAAAACTTTTGGGTTATGATTCGATTGATTCAACTAATCAAATCAATGGTCAAACTAAATAACATTATATATATATATATATATAAGGAGTGTATTTGGTGAGAGGAGATTTTATTGTAAGAGGTGAGAGGAGTGAATCTAAACCATTAGATTTTGTAATTGGCTATTGGCCATTGAAAATTGTTTTAAAGATAAAAAAAAATGAATATGATGGCAAGATCAAGTTTAAGACCTTCAAGAATAACTTTAAGACTTAAATCTTTTTGTAAAGGTAAAAAGGGTTCACACTTAAGCTCTAAACTTGTTTTTCAAAGAACCCAATTAGCACAAATAGTTTCAAGGCTTAAAAGTGGTTTTTTGTTTCTTGAGAAATAGCCTTTAAGTGCCTAAAAGCTTGTTAGAACACTTGGAAACAATTGGCAAGCTTTAAAAGATGATTAAAGTGTTTCCAAATAGGTTTATTCGAATAAAGAGTTTCCTTACTCGAATAACCAAATTCAGAATGTCAAGATTTCTATTTCATTAAGCTTTATTCGAATAACAAAGTGCATTGTTCGAATAAGAAGCTTCAATAGGCTATGTGCCCTTTGTTTTTTAAATGGTTTGTACGAATAATATTTTTGTTATTCGACTAATATACTTCAGAAACTGATTTCCTGATGTGCTATAAACATATTTATTCAATAAGAGATTTGTTATTCGAATAAACATGTTTCTAGAAATAGAAAATAATCGCTAGTATGGTTGCATTTAATGCTCCAACCACTCCCCAACAGATCTTTATTGTATTGGGCTATAAATACAAGTCTGTGGGCATTAAAGAAGGTTGGGAAATCAATATGAAATGTCTTGTTGAGCATTAATACGAGTTGTTACAACCTTCATCTTTAAACCCCTATTTTTGAGCTTAAAGTGTGATCAATCCTTATACCTATTGAGCTTCAATTTGTAATATATACTTTTTGAGAGTTTATCATTCAATCTTTATTTGATTTTCTGTAAAAGAGGGTGAGGTATCCCTCAAAAGACAAAAGGGTGAGGTATCCCTTGTTTGTAAAGATGGTGAGGTATTCTTCTAAAGTTGTAAAGGGTGAGGTATCCCTGTTTTGAGGCTCAAGCACAAATGGTGAGGCAACCCAGAGGTGTGTTGAGTGCTCTTAGTTGTAAAGGTTTTCAAGCACCTGTTCAAGCTTGAAGGTTTAGTGAAAAATCTTGAGTGGTTTACTTGAGGACTGGACGTAGGTCACAAGGGTAGCTGAATCAGGATAAATCATTGTGTTTGCTCTTCTTAACTCTATCTCTTTACTTTGATACTTTACTTTTATATGCTTGCTTGAATATTATTCATCTTGGCTTGTTTATTTGTGAGTGAAATATTTAATCTCATTTATTTATTCACTTCAATCTATCAATAGCTTCAACGAAAATTGATATAAAAGTATTTTGTGAAAGATTTTTGAAAATATTTTATAAACTCAATTCACTCCCTCTTGTGTTTGAAGCCACTTGGTAACAAGTGGTAACAGATCTTATATGAATGATCAATATTAGAACATAAATGTATGTAATTTTTTTAAAGTGGTCACGTGAACTTTAAGTAACTTTTAATCTTGATCATCCATGTATGGTTGTATGATCAAGATTTACTCCTCTCATCATCTCATAATAAAAACTCTTCTCACTAGATATGTGTAACAGCCCAATATTTGCTACCCAAATATATCGTCATATAAATGAATAACTCAATACTGGCCTGCTACTACTAACATTTACCAACATCTAACCCATATCGTTCATACATAATGAATAAATATGGAAAGCCACGATAGCAAAAGTTATATATATACATTACAGCCTCAAGGCATACTGTTATACATAACTTAAACAACTAAGCAAATATAAAACATATATAAGCTCACTCAAAACAGCATCTATACTATGCTAGTCTTCATACATCTTCTTCTTCCCTTTCAAGAGCTCGCACTGGATTTACATGGCAATACAATCGGGGTGAGAAAACATATCTCAGTAGAAGTATTCCAATACCAGCATATATACATATATGTACAATCAGATAATATCACAATTATCAAGTTGACACTTCAATCATGGAAGCAACAACTCCTCATTTCAACAACACGCAATCGCCCATACAATTGCAATGCATGAAAATGTCATGATAGCAACCGCCTATACAATTGCCATGTTATGCTTAATTATGACTAATGATTATGTCTATGCAATTTCCTAAGTATGAAGGTGAATAATGCATGATACCACATCCAGGACTCCAATCCCATGGCAATGTCATGAATGCATGAAACTTGAACAAAGTAATGGAAGTCCATAGTTTCATCCACAACCTTGAACAAGTACTTGGAAGTCTCATCCAACATACATCATTATTCCAGAGGACATCTCATCCCCCGAGTAGTGAAGTCTCATCAACTACAAGGTTATCGATAATGAACAAGGAAGTCCATCCTTAAGAATTTCACTATATTAGGAAGGTTACCATGTGCCTTACCTCGATATAGAACACCCACTTTCACGGGGCTTACACCTTTCAAAAGGCAAAATCATACCGTTAAGTATATCATCATATCTAATTCACTTCTCATAATTAGCATTACAAACCTCAATAGGTTTCACTTATCATCATGTCTAATTAACTTCTCATAATTAGCATTACAACATCTCATGCATTTATAGCCATGTATAATTACCTCTCATAATTAGCATTTCAAGTCAACTTGACCTAATACATCCTCACTTCTTAAATTACTCCTATTAGAGTTTCAACATACTCTACTAGGCATAAACAAATGATCCTAGCAATTAGAAACCTCAAAACATCAAAATAGAAATTCGATGAAATCTTCTCTAGGCACCCTAAAAAGATGTTTTTCAAGATTTTGCACCAAACATGCATCATAACCTCTAAAATTCTGAAATTTTATGAGTACATAGCTCTTTCTCATATCTTTCCAATGCCATAAACCTTGCTTCATTTGGTTAAGTGTAGCCAAAGTTACGCAACATTTTGCAGAGGCCAAAACAGAGCATTCTCTGTTGTACCCATTTCTGACCTAACTTTAAATTGAAACTGGGAACAAACTACATGTGGGAAAATTCTGAAATTTTTACCACATGAAGCCTCATGTCTTAACTTTCAAATGGCACCGGTTTCATGTCCATACGACATCGGACCAAGAAATCATGCAATCTGGTTTACTGACTGCCAGAATGCCTTTTTCTTCAGAATCTGCCGTGGATTCAAACAGAAACTGGTATTGATTGGCTTGCTCCAAAATTCTGAAATTTTTACTACATGAAGCCTTATGTCTTAGCTTTCAAATGGCTTCAGGTCATTCCGATATCGGTAGCTCGAGTTATGCAGCAAACATCGCTGATCGCTGCTCCTTGGATTCTCGCAGAATTCAAAGAATCCGAAAATGGTTCCTTTGAAACAATTCTCAATTTCAATCATTCAAGATCAATTTCTATGTGATTTTAAGTTCCTAACTAGTTCATTAACACTTAGGAACCATTAATCACTAACTTAAACCTCTTGATTTGAATCAAACCCAAAAATCACTCTCTTAGTTGTTCATGACCTAGGTTCAAACTCAAGAACCAACTAGCTCCAATCTATGGATAAATCCATCTATTTTATTCTCAATAAGCTAAAAACATACTAACTTAGTCCTTGAAATCAAGAACCAATCCAAAAACATGGATTTGACTACTCAAACCCCTATTTCCATTCACAAAACCTATGTTCATTCAAGATGAATCAAAGGAATAGATGAATAGAAATCCCCTACCTCTTGAAGACTCTTGATCTTGAAGCCTTGAGCTTGATTTTGGATCTTCTTGCTTGGGTCCTTCTTCTTCCCCCTTCGTTTTCCCCTTTCTCTCTTCTCCTTTCTTTTTCTTTTCTTTCCTTCTCTATTTTTCTTCATTCTGCACGAGAGAGAACTTATAAATAGGGGTGGGACATGGAGGGAATTAATGGAAAAGATTAACTTAAGTTTCTACACTGAAACTTATATCTGCTAAGGACACTCGAATTATGCTAATTCAAGTTTTTTAGCTTCCAACAACTTTAGAATAAATATTAGGATTCATCTAAATTGTTGTTTTACTTTTATTCTATTTTTCCATATCTGTGGGATCAATCCTAAGATTAAAAGCACTATCGGTATGCCTAAAAATACCAAACCGACTCCTATTGTTCTCAAATTTTAATCGTAGTACGCTTTCCACATTTATGACTTGGAAACAAACTCTCAATAGTTATTTCCACTAACTAAGCGGTTTAAGCCAACTTTCGAGCAAATAACAGCTATATTTCTCACTTAGCGTTACAGCAAAGTGCCTAAACGTGCTCAGAAAGTCACAAAACTTCACAGACATGTTAAGTAAGTATTACGCTACCTCTGTAACCATATACAAGCCTAACATGATTTTCTAGGGTATTACAATATGCCCCATATATATATATGATGTGTATCAGGTGAGAGAAGTGTTTATTGTGAGAGGTGAGAGGAGTGAATCTTGACCATTGGATTTTATATGAATGGTCAAGATTAGAATATAAATACATGTGACTTTTTTAAGTGATCACATGACCTTTAAGTAACTTTTAATCTTGACCATCCATGTATGGTTGTATGGTCTCCTCTCACCCTCTCATAATAAAAACTTCTCTCACTAGATATGTCCCATATATATATATATATACTAGTGTGTTGTACCTGTGCAATGCACACGGTAATTGAAAAAAATAGTTTAATATGTATATACTGTTAGTATAAAGGGGATTTACATTAACATCTATTAATATTTTCATAAATCAGTATTTATTGCTATCTCTTTTTCTTAGTAATTAAAATAAAGTCGTACATGTTAAAATAGTAGTGGATGTCGGTATAAAACTCTTTATACCGACCTCACTTTAATTCTTAAAAACAAATTAAATATAAATAAAATTTTATTTATTAATTTTTAGGTATTAATACCTACTGAAAGAATCAAACATATAATAAAACCATTTACATATAAAAAGAAATAATTATATAAATGATTCATATATTTTTAATAGATGTAAAAAAAATTATACCATACAAAAAAGTTGTTTCTTAAGAAGACATAGGTTGTTGTAAAGTATCTTCATTTAAAATAAAACATGAAAATCTCTTAAGACGTAATTTTAAAAATTTGTAACCATCAATAAAAAAAGAAGATAAATAATAACAGCAAAAGAAGTTGTATAGCAAAAACACATGAAATAAGGTATCTTTATTTCAAATATTGCACCAAGAGTCCTTAAAACCTACAATTAGAAAACTTTGTAACCATCAATGAGAGATAAAAAATTTAAATAATAATAGAAGGTTACAAAGAAAACTTCTATTTAGAAATTTAGATTTTATTTTTTATTTCTAAAAGATATAACAATATAATTTCATTATTAAAATTTTAACTTCTTGAAACATAAAAAAAATTATTTAAAAAAGGAAATTATGTATATATTCCATAATTCTCGACTAATTTTATTAAGTTTTCTTGTAAATTTATCATAGATGTAAATATCAATGTTTTTATGTAAAGTTTTTATCCACATAAAATATAAATACAAAAATATCATTAATAAATTTAGCACCTTAATTAAAAATTACATTTGATTAGTATTATTATTATTTCATGGAAAACTTTTACTCTCGTGCAGTATAGTTACTAAGGTTTTTTAAATATTAAAATAGAATATAAATGTATATATTTAAATAAAAATAAAATTTTAAAAAATGTAATTGATAAATATAGTTTATAATATTAAATTATATTTCAAATAATTTTATCGTTATTTTGTAAATTTTTCAATCCCATGTAAATAGTAATATGTTTTGATGTAAAGATATCAACCTTGGGCTATTTAAATAAAAAATATTATAAAACAAATTACTACAACAAAATTAGCCTATGGCTACATTTTTAAGTTACACTTAAAAAGTGTAGTCTTAAGTCTTAATAGGAAACACTTTTATAAGAGTAACATTTTCTGAGAGGTTTTGGCAACAATTTTGTAGCAACACTTGAAAAGCATACCTTTAAAGTGTAAAGGGTACGCTTTTTAAGCGTTGTCATACCATACTATATTTGGGTACACTTTTTCTGATAAAATACAACACTGATTAAGTGTTGTTCATTTAACTATCAAATGTAACGTTTCCTAAACGTGCTCTAAATTATTTCTATAATGCGTGCATAATTGTTTTCCCACTAATTTTTTTTTTTTTACAAACCTTTGAAACAAAACCATTGCGACTCACTGTCCCTTACTTTCAAAACGTCAAAGCCACTCCCTCGTACATCTCCATTGTGACCCACTCCCTCTGTTCTTCGCTGGCCTCTGTTCTTATCTCCACATTCTCTATTCTCTCCTTTTCCATTACACTATCTCTCTACCACTCCCTTCTCTCTGTTAGGGTTTGTTGCGTGCTGTTTCTGATGCATGTCGTTGTTCTTTAGGTATGCGTTTCTATTTGTTGTCCATTCTCTACCTTCTTAACACTTGCAAGGCCAAGTAATTGATGAGGATGCATTGATTTCAGGTACCGCTACTACGTTGATTTCACTTCTTTTAGTTGTTGCGTGTCGTTCCCCAATTTTGATTTTATCTTGTCACTACTCTCAGTTATTGTGTTGATTTCCAGTACCTTTCTTTGATTTGATTTCAAGTTCCCTAATGTGTATTATGGCTGGGTTGTGTATCCATCTGTGGGTTTGTGGGTTTGCTCTATTCCTCACTTTTGCTCTGTTCTCTCTGTGCTCATGTTTAAGATTTGTGGATTTGTGGGTTTGCTCTGTAGAATGGCATTTGCTCTATTGATTTTAACTGTGTTGATTTTAACTCACTATTATGTCATTTTGTTAGCCCATAATTTGATGACAATTTGTTTTTAATAAACCATTTTCAATTGTAACATGCATATATTCTGAAACTGGAAAAGTTTTGAAATTATAGGGACCAAAATTGAGAAGGTCAATTTTATAGAGACTAAACACATATTTAAGCTTATCTTATATTATAATATAAATTTAAATTCTTGGGAATAATATTTAAGTTTAACAATTTTAACACAAGATAAAAAAAATTCGTTATTTGAATACTCAGACTTTATCTAATTCACATCTGTATATGGTACATTCATCCCAACTTGACATATGGTATCTGAAAACAGTGAACCACACTTACATAAGGCACGGTGTTTTAGGTGAGTGTCATATTCTGAATATTTGAAATAATATTTTTGATAACAAAATATGTCACTACTAATTAAAAAAATACCAAACATTTTATTTGAGAAAAAATTGAAGTGTATACAAATTTTAATATGGATAATAGTTTTCATTTTGTAAAAGTAAATTAGGTATATAAGGAAAAGAAAAATTATATCTCATTCCACGGAGCATGAAATCTCAATGTCTCTACTCTGCAGGGAGTGTAACACCCCAAATTTTAGACTATGTTGCAAGAGCTGACAGAATTACACTACTTTGTGTTTTCTGTGCATTATAAAAATAATTTGATTATTTCGATACTATTTGTGATTATTCTGTGTGATTTGCTCCTGGTCAAGAAAATAATAATTTTCGGGCTGGGGAAATTCTTGTCTGATTATTTAGAGACGGGGGATCTTACTTAACTCGAATCTGAGTAACACAGAAAAGAATCTATTAATTTTTAGAATTTATCTGTAAAATAATTCTATTTTACTGATAAATATATGTTGCTTGATGCATAGCTGTTATTGCTATGACTTATTTTGACCCGGTATAGTTTAATTTGCCATTATACTCAACCGACCAAAAATTATGGAATTCCCAATTCGACCAAAATTATGGAATTCCTAATTCGACCAAAATTCTGGAAATCCCAATCCGACAGAAGTTCCTCAACATTTTCCCAAATGGTTTTCATTTCAAAACATGTTTCGACAAACCGAATTCGACAATTTCTTTTGAGAATAGATTCTTGTCGAAACTAACTTCATTTCAAGCCTATTCCGACAAACAAAGCTCGACAGTTTTATGAATATACTCCTGTCGATAGACTCGGTCTTTCTCAAGCCTTACAGGGATCCAAAAGATCAATCTCACGTAACTCATTCGACAATCCAAGATTTTTGAAGGTCTTGACATCGACAAAATTTGGACAAGATCCAAACACTTGAAGAAATTTTCCTAACATTTTGATCCCGTCGGATTTAATTACTGAATGCAAGCATAAGTTAAATAGTGAGTTGAATTCGACACTTCCAGAGCATTTCCCGACAACATCAATCGGTAGTTCGACAAAACCCAAAATACCTCAAGACTGGATGAAATTGATTCTCAATTCTTGAATCAGAAATCAAAGATTTTGGCTGTTATGGCTGTCTCTTCCGACAAAGACCATCTATTCCGACCAAGACCATCTTTCCGACAGAAGACCATCTATTCAAAACATGGGAGAAGTCCTCAGGTTCGACAAAGCGATGGACGTTCGGTTAGCAAAGAATCAGTTAAAGAACAATATGGTTCTCCTTTTCCCTCAATCTTGTCGGACGATTTTGTAAATCAAAATGAAGATGACTGCTATGTAATCGACCTAACTGATCATAAATAGTACTACTATTCATTGTCAAACACTATTTAATGTCGAAGGTTGCTCATTGTTGGACAATTTCACAAGTCAAATTGAAGATGTTTATATTCGTCGAAATATACCTTTTAAAATAATACCAAAATCCATCGAAATAGGATCTTTTAAGACAATGTCATATCCATCGAATTTGGACTTCTATCCAAATACGTCGAATTTAATCTTTTTACTATTTGGTACCATGTTAAAATCCGTCGAATTGGATCTTTTAATTATTAGGTACCAAGTTAAAATTTGTCGAGTGAGGATGCTAGTATCAGTTAAGTGAAAATGTCAATATCCGTCGAGTGGGGATACCAATGTCCGTCGAATTTGAATGATAATGTTCATCGAATTATGGTGCTAACGACCGTCGAATAAGAATTCCTGATTTCAGTAGAAAAAACTTCTCTAATGTCAAAATCCGTCGAATTTGATCTTCTGACCATAAAATATTTCGTCGACTCGACAATTGGAAGATTTCTCCAACATCAACATCTGTCCGATGAATTAGGATATTTGTTGACCTTTTCAAGTTCATCCGACAGCCTTTCATTTCGTTTGACAGAATCAACATTCGACAGAGTTCTCATCCGACAACACTTGATTTTAACCATTCTTGGGGAAATGATGTTCTCCCATCTACCGAATGTTGTTATGTCATTTCATCGTTTAAAATTTCCTTGGAAACTCACGTTCATGCAAGCAATTTGGAGGGGTTCTACGTCGGCCACGTGAAAGGCCTTGAAGGAGGTTCTACAAGGTTCTTGAACAATCCAATATCCTTGAAAGTCAAATGAATGACATCAGCCACGTGCATTTAGAATAAGATATTTTACTTCATGTAAATCCTAAACTTTATTTAAGCTTATCCCACTAAGCTTAATAGATTGAAAAATTTCACTCTCTCACAATTTTATTTTCTCTCTCATCAAAAAGCATCCATCTTTTCTCTCAAAAATCTCACGAACAGAAGTATCAGTTTTCTTCCTTTTCTTTTGTTTGGTTCGGCCAGGTATCCTACGAACACTATCTATCATCTAGAAAGTTTTCACAAAATCCCACTCTAAGTGCTTCAAAATCCAATTTCTATCTTACTTCCTTGGAGGAATTGTTGTGGCTTATACGAAAACAAGGAGAAGGAGAAGAGCTTAAAAAGCTTGAATCATCTATTTTCTATCTTGTTCTTCAAAGCTCAAGTTTGAAGCCTTGAAGAAGCTCTTGGTGGAGGGAGTTTGCTTGAAGGAGACATACAAAGAGCTTTGGAGGTTTTTCAAGAGGTAAGAGGGAGATTTAACCTCACCAACCAAGTTTTGGTGGTGTGGAGATGGTTGTGTCTGGTGAAAAACCCCTAAGGGTTTATTCACTTATTGTTTAATTACTTCTTTAGTTGTGATTGTGTTGCTGGTGATTTTATGTTTGTGATTGTGGTGTTTATGGCCTTGAAATTATGATTGCATGTGTGATAATATGTTTATTATTTTGATAAATATTGGTATGTATGAAACTGAATGCATGTAAGTGTATGTGTAAATTAGGATGTGAATAATATGATGGATTAAACTGAGAATTTAGAATTTGAAAGAAAAGGAATTGAATTTGGAAGAGTCGAATACAAAGAAGATGAAATGATTTTGGAGAAACAATACAGATTATGATTTTATAGGAGCAATATTGTAATTTTTGTGTTTAATGGGGACATGTTGTAACTATTGATTTTTGAATGGTTATATTGTAAATATGATTTTTATAAGGGACTATTTAGTAAATATGGTTTTTGAGAGACTATTTCATAAATATAATTTGTATGAAAAACTATTTCGTAAATGTGATTTTATGAAGGACTATTTTGTCAATAGGATTTTTATGAGAGACTATGTTGTAAATTATGAATTTTATGAAAGATTATTTCATAAAAAGGAATTTTATGAAAAACTATTTTGTAAATATGAATTTTTGAGGGATTATTTTGTAAATATAAATTTTATGAGGGATGATTTCGTAAAATATGAATTTTTGAAGGACTAATTTGTAAATATGAATTTTATGAGGGACTTGTTGTGAAAATATTATTTGGATGAGGATTATAATACAAATATTATGTTTTGAGGAGTTATTATGCAAATATGAAAAATGAAGTTGAGTTTTGGTGTTAATTGAGGAAACTAGTATTCTTGATTTAAAACGTGTGAAGAGTATTTTACGTGATTTGAGAAAATGCGAAAAATATGATTTCGCGATGAAATTACAGTAATAATATTATTGGGCCTATATGAGGACCCCGAATATGAGAAAAAGAAAATTGAATTGAGAAGATGAGAGAATGAATTGAACTGAGAAAGGTGCATTGGAATGTGCATTGAAAAAGTCCGAGTGGCTGAATAAGATTGATTGCCGAAAGAAGGAAAGAACACACCTCCTGAGTGGGTGCGATGTGCGTAGTGTAGGTCACTCGTTGACCTTGGGGGCATCGGGGTGCGGGTTGCCTACAATGGACAGAGAATAAAGCTTCTGTACCGTAGGTTAGACTGATGCAACACACCGATGATCCGGACCGAGACACTATCCATAATCGAGATCTGATAAAGACTGTGATGCATATGCTAGATGTGCAAATGCTAAATGAGCAAATACTAAATGAGCAAAGAGAATAAGCACGTGGTCTGAGGCATGTTGTGTAGACAGATTCTTTTCGATCACTCTTTCCGACCTGAGTTTTAGCTCCATGGAGTAGGAAAATTGAGTCTAGGTACATGAGTCTAGATGCATATAAAGAGAT
This sequence comes from Ormosia semicastrata, assembly GCA_029884595.1. Classification (NCBI taxonomy): domain Eukaryota; kingdom Viridiplantae; phylum Streptophyta; class Magnoliopsida; order Fabales; family Fabaceae; genus Ormosia; species Ormosia semicastrata. The sequence goes on along the minus strand of JAQQTO010000053.1, from coordinate 44,234,251 downwards.
ACTGAGGGTATTATCATAATTATTGATTTTGATAACTGAATTATTGAATAAGTGAATATTGATAAGGACATGGATGTAATTATGAATTATTGTATGAATTATGATGATAAATGATGTGTGTTAGATAAATGATGTTGATGATATAATTGTAAATATGTATGATGTATGGTATGAGAATTTGTATGTGTTTATCTTCATTGCTACCATACTGGTATTGGCGTAGGTGATCTCACCTCTTTGTCTGTCTATTTCTGTATTGTATTTATAATTGTAAAGAGATTGAGCAAGACGTTAAGTGAGAACGCAAGGAAGATCAGATTTTCGAGAAGGAAGTTGAATTCTAAAGAGATGGAGATGTTGAGTTTTCGTAAGGTTTATGGGAACCGGAGGCATAGTGCGTCGAGCTTGCTGGAAAATGTATTTCTCATATAAACAGTAATAGGGAGCTTACTACCGTACTTTTGGTACGATTAGTATTGTATATTTTGTGTCAAGTTGGATTCCTCCCTGTTGAGGAGTCTGAGGAGAACCCGTTTGAGGGTTCTGCATGTTTAGAGTTACTTGGGCATTATGTAATTTAATTAATGTGTAAATATTTTTAGATGTCCAATTTGTAAATATTAAAGTGTGATAGTACTACGATTTATGTATATATAATGTAAAATTTTATTGTAATGATGCTGAAATGTTTTAACTTCCGCTAAGTTTATCTTACTATCACCAAGAAATTTTACAACTCGTATTTATATTACAAGCACGATTCATAACGAATGGGTGATATGATAATTGAGTAATACGAAGTGTGACGCCCTAAGGAGGGTGTTACAGGGAGGGAATAGATTACATGCTCTATTCTTATCTATGTGAAATGAGACATGGAATGAAATTATCATTCGTGTATAGCAAATATGATGTTAGTATTTTACTTTCATCTTGATAACATTATTATGTTTAGTTGTTTACCATTTTTGGCTAAGGCCTTTGTGTGGGGGATTTATTGAGACAAGAATGGAAAGAACATAGGAAAAAAGTCTAGTTTATGGAATTTATGTTTATGTGTTGAGAACTGCTATTTCCTACAAATGACATCGCACAAGAATGGTTGTGAAACATGATAGACCAATCAGGTGAAAGTATAAATAATCATGATAGGTGCAAAACACAGTTTTGGAGTCCTATATATACGGATGGTGTGCTACATTTCATTCATAGTACATTTCGTGAAAAGTTTTCGAAACATTGAGCATTTCTCTTATATGTTTCCCAAGGCAATAATCTTCCTGGAATGTTAAGAAAAGAAAAAGAAATATAAGCAATTTTTTAGCTTTATTTCCCTTTTACAAATGGGAGAAATAAATAATATATATCTTGGTTTGTTGGGATTCCTTTCAATGTATATCTTGATGACAAAACATGATCTATTGCCACTTTATTTTATTCACAAATTCTAATGTGACGGAGGGTGTCATTAAAGCTTTTTGAGCTGGAATGCTATTTTTCTGACGCTAGAAGGTTTTACTTGTACTAAGATCAGAAAAGTGATGAAAGAAATTAAGCGCATATACATGCACTATAATATTTTAGATAAATATGTTAAACTTATAAATAATTATAGAGATAGTTTAATATTTATTTAATATATTTATTAAATTTTTTTAATTTTATGAGTATATTTAGTCACTTTGTTATAATATTATGTGAGATATAATTATTATTAGTTCTGGAAATAACTTAAACTGCTTAATTAATAAAAATATATGTGAATACTTTATTTCTATGTCACAAATATGAGTATTGAGCTATAGTTAAAATCTAAGGATAATCAGAGCTAGTTTGATATTTTTAAGCATACCAGTTGTGTGTTTTAATACCAGTTTGACTAGCAACTGATATGGAAAATGGTGGTTTTGGTGCAATAAGATTTTTTATGAATCTTAGGATTTATTTGAAACTTATTGGTTATAAAAAATTTTGATTTGGAGAAATTTAAGTGTTATTAACAGATTGGAAGTACCACTTAATCACTTAAGTGACCAAGCTTCTCACGAGCAGCCTACTTTCTTTGACCTTTTGTGCTATTTCTTTCAGCTTTCTCACTTGTTTCTCATTCCTTCTCTTGGCTGTAAAACTAGGAGCAGAAACAGGAAAAGAACAAAGAGGAAATGAGGAAAAACAAGGGGAAGAAAGGGAAAGGAAGAAGAGGAAAGCTAAGGGAAAATGCAAGTTGGTAGACTTGTGATCATCTTCACCATCTTTGGGTTTTTCTATCCATCCTTCCTTTTATTCATGTTGAATGATTTTAGGGTTCTTGGATGGGAATTTTTGGTTCGGTGAGCCAAATCTTTATTCTTAACTTGGTTCTTGATTCCAAGAGTTAAGTTAGAGCATTTTCTACTCATTGGATATCATGGTTGCTAGTTTAGCTTAGTGGAATGTCCATAGGCCTAGTTGATGTGCTTTTAGGTTAATGGATGTTTCTTGGCTTGATTGAGTTTAATCCATGTTTAATGAGTTGAGTTAGTGTTTAATGATTCTAACATGTTTAGAGACTATTATTAAAGTTAGAAAACACTTAAAATCCAAGTTTGTGTGATTGGGAATGTTTTGAGGACCAATGGAACAATAACATGGCTGGTTTCTACCCAGAAAATGCAGTTCTAGTGTGTGTTATTCGATTAAACTAATACATTATTCGAATAACACAATCCGGGAAGTTGCAAAATTATGCAGAATCGTGGGTGTTATTCGAATAACCCCTATGTTATTCGAATAACCTGAAATAGAAAACACAGAGTAGGTGATTTTTAGAGGTGTTATTTGAATAACCTTAGGGGTTATTCGAATAAACCCTCCCATAAAATAGAATTCGAGAGTTCTATAGAGGTTCAAATGATGATTTTCCAAAAACTTTCACTAGGGAGAGTGATTTAACCTAGGAATTGGCTCTTTGTGCATTAGTTATTAGTGAAAGTAGCTTGTTATACACTTGTTAAGGGTTAAATGCTCATGTCACTTGAGAAGTGACTAAGTATTGCTCCTTTCTTGTAAAGTTGAGTTAATTTAGTAAGTGTACCATATTATACTCCCTTATGTATTAAGGTTGAGTTATGAGAAGCACTAGAAGCATGGAAATGCTCTTTTGTGTGATAAAGTGAGCTGAGAGTACATGTTTGTTAGACTTTATTAGTTCACTTAGTTAGTGTGGACCTTGTGATGTTGTTTTAGTGAAACCTTTGAGTATCTAAGTGTGTTGGAATGCAACAAGGAAATGTTTAGAACCTTGTTCAACATGAGGTTGACTTTGGAATCACTTGTGAAGTGATGGTGTAGGGTTCTAGATATAAGTGTATTAGTGTTGAGACACAACTAGTGGTACTTCTTTGAAAGAATAACCACTTACCTTATATGAAGGGAATTGAGAAGTAAAGATAAGGTGTACTAGAAACAACTAGTTTGGGTTTGTTTGGTATAGTATGCCTATCTATGTGCATAAATTACTCCTTTGGAGTTAAAGTTAAGTTTGAAATACATAGTTAGTGTATGCTTCCTTGTTTATCATGGTTATGCTTGAGTTTTGCTAGAGACATGGCTTGGTTCCTTTATGTGATAGAGTTGAGCCAAGAGAACATGTATTGTAGTTAGAGCCTTTCACTTGGTTAAGTGAACCTTGTGATAGGACTTGAGTAACCTTAGGCATCCTTTGAGATGTAGAATGCCATAGGTAAATACTTAGAACCTTAAGCAACATGAGGTTGCCTTGAGATTCACTTGTGAAGTGATGAGGTAAGGTACTAGGTGTTGGAAGCTAAATGTGCTTAGCTAGTATGCATAGGTTGCTTCTTTGTGTAGAAGGTAGAACTGGAGGTGCATGGATGACATTTACTCCTTTGTGAGACGAGGTTGAGATATGGGAAGTACTAGAAATGTGACTTTACTCCTTATGCGATAAGTGAGTTTGGCTGGAAGGTTTACTAGTTTTCCTTAGTCACTTGGTTAGGAAAGACCCAGTGATGTGTGTAAGTGTTTGTGAAATACTTTGCATATTTGATTTCAAACTTGATATTTGTTATTTCCTGTATATTGTAACCTTATATGGTATGCACAACCATATGGCCTGAGAATAAGGTGTTGGATCTATATTCTCGTAGCGAGTGACGCTACTATGGTCAGGGTTACCGATATAAGGGTGTTAATAGTACTCTTACATTTGTGAGGGGAAGGTATTTACCTATTACCAAGTGGGGTAAAGGCTTTTAAGCCTAACCTACTAGTATATACAAGGGAATGGAGGTTCTTGGGAAATAAGTAAGTGGCATGTGTTTTCAGAATCAAAACCTACATAAACATTGCATAATCATAATATTAGGATATTGTGTAAGCATAACCATACATCATACCCTGAAGCATTGCATTTGTTGGTGGCTGTATGGGTGGTTGCCTTGCTTGTTGGTTGCTTGCTCGATGATATCTCATGATTGTATGGGCAGTTGTTTGATATCATTGATTATCATTTTTATGTGGAATAGGATTATAGCATTCCTTATGAATGTCACATAGAGTAGTATGTATATTATAATAGCGTTGAGCAGTGGCTCAATTATCTGTTGCAGGCTTAATCTTATGCTCTTAGTGTAGCTTATTCATTGTGAATGATTAAACTCTGGTGTTAGTTACTTATACTAAGAAATTATGATTTCTCACCCTATTATATTTCCATGTAAATCTAGGTCCAAGCAAAGGAAAGCAGAAGAAGTAAAAGAACTAGTGTAGTTTATTTTGTTTCTTGTAATAAATATGTTGTATATTTATTTCCTACTGCTTTGAGGTTGTACATAGTTATGTATCACATTATACCTTTGAGAGGCTAATGATGTTTATATGTAGCTTTTTGTTGTTCAAGCTCTGCATATTTATTTATGTGAGTGAATGATATGAGTTTAGTTTGTTGTTTTCGGTTAGAAGTAGCATAACTAGTACTGTACGCCTTATATATGTAGATATATCGGGTTCTCAGTATTGAAATGTTACATGCACCATCTAGAATTACATCCTAAGGGAATAGATAAGGTATAGTATATCCAAAAAAAGATTATGCAATGGCTTTTATGTTTCCTAGCTACAAATAAAGTTAATGGTATATAGTAGTAAGTAGTAACAAACAACTAGTTGCATATTAACAAAATTTAGTTCGTTTAACTAATATGTAGTCAATTTAAATTTATGTCTTAGTTGTTTAGGCACATGTCTTTGGATTTGATACGTAATATATAAAAACTCATAATTTGCTGCTTGAAATAAAGAGTGAAATCAAACTTAAAATTTGAGAAATTTCTAGGGATAAAGTCCCCAAGCTTGAGTTTTTTTGCATAATTTAAAGCAACTGGTGTGTGTGATTTAATCAACTATCAAGATACTAATTTTATGTTTGTTTCCTCAAACGATTCTCCAACATATATATACTATTAGGTGTCATCTTGGGGGTAATGTAACATCCCAATATTTGCTATTCAAATATATCGTCATATAAATGAATAACCTAATACTGGTCCTGCTACTACTAATATACATCAACATCTAACTCATATCATTTATATACAATGAGTAAATATGGAGAGCCACAATAACAAAAGTTTTCTATATATATATATATATATATATATACATCCTTGCCTCAATGGCATATTGTAATACATAAACTTTTACAGCAATATCTAGCATAATATACAAGTTTTATCAATAAAAAGCCTATAACTATACTAATCTCCACACATCTTCTTCTTTCCTTTTGAGGAACTCGCACCTGGATTTACATGGAAACACAACCGAGGTGAGAAAACATATATCAGTAGAAGTATTCCAATACTAGCATATATATATATATATATATATGTAAAATCAGATAATATTCACAATTATCGAGTTGACACTTCAATCACAGAAGCAACATCCCCATCTCAAAGACATACAATCGCCCATACAATTGCAATGAATGAAAATGTTATGATATCAACCGCCCATACAATTGTCATGCTATGCCAAGTTATGACTATTGTTTATGCCTATGCAATATCTTAAGCATGAAAATGAATAATGTATTATACCATATCCAGGAACCTATAGTTTCATGGTAATGTCATGAATGCATGAAACTTGAACAAAGTAATGAAAGCCACAACCATAACCTTGAACAAGCACTGGAAGTTCATCAAACAAACATCATTATCACAGAGGAAATCCATCCCCCCGGGTAGTGAAATCTATCTACTACACAGTTATTGATAAGGAACAAGGAAATCCATCCTTAATAACACTATATTAGGAAGGATACAATCCACCTTACCCAATATAGAACACCCACATCTACGGGCTCACACCTATCAAAAAGCAACACATTTATGGGGTTCATACTTTTTAGAAAGGCAACTCATACAATCAAGTATATTATCATGACTAATTAAACTCTCATAATTAGCATTTCAAATTAATATGATTCAACAATCACATAGAGAGGATATTACGTACCTCAATATGCTCCACAAACATCTCATGCAAAACAATTACTAATTACTTCCCATAACTAGTTTCACAATTGGTTTATATGCATTACAAGTTCATTTCTTCATTTCATCACAATACACAATATTTGTGTATAAACATAATTAATTATCCCACATAATTAGCACTATGAATTCATTTGATTCAACATATTCACGTTTCAAATTAGGAATACTCATATACTCACGCTATATGTCATTCCCATCACATCACAACATCATAAAAGATGCTAAAACAACCTCACATGGATCAAAATCCTGAGTGTTACCCTATGGCATTCCACCATACTATGGATGCCTAAGATATTCCAACACATTACCCCTTGATAATCCACCTCAATATAGTTATCTAAGATCCTTCTTAGGCTTTTAACCTTATAAAATGTCAAAACATCATGAATTTCCTAACCAAAAACACATCCTGCTCAATCTTAACCTTTGACCTTTGCACAGTAAAATGAGCATAACTTGAGCTATAGAGGTCTAAACGAGGTGATTCTAACGGCATTGGAAAGCTAAGATAAAGAGTTACAACTTTCATGAAGACCGTAAGAGCTATTTCTCATTACAGAAGGAGACACATCCCATGTCTTCAGACATGGGCTGTGTTTCTCAACTAGAAACTCTGCAACTCATTTTGCAGTATCGTGGCACTATTCCCATGGCCAAAATCTTGGATTTTGCACACTCCAACTAGGTTTCTAGGTGATCTAAGGTCCTTAACAAGTTTACTAACACATAAGAATTATTAATTACTAACAAAAACCTCTAATTTGGATTCTATGACTAAAACCACAAATCAAAACCTAACTTTTCTCACTTTTAGGTTCAAGACTCAAAAGCCAATTCTAGGTTCTAACAAAAACCTGTTACTTGAATAAGTCCTAAACAACCAAAGGAACTTAATCAAGCATTAAAAACACCTCTAACACATCTAGAAACCAATTTAACCTATTATGCCTCACAAATGCATAAATGGTAAAAGTGGGAAAAAAGGATGAAAGAAGCACAAAACCCCTACCTCAAGGTCAAGAAGATGAAGCCAAGGATGGGTCCAAGCTCTGACTGATTCCTCTTCTTCTCTTCCTCTTCTTCTATCGGTTTCTCTTTCTCTCTTTTCTCTTTTCTTTCCTCTGATTCTTGCTGTGAAAACTAAGTAGCAAAGTCTCACTTTGCTACTTAAAGGATAGCCACTAAGAGGTAGCAAAACTCCCGATCTACTAAGAACACCTAAATTTCACAAAATTCAGATTTCTAGCTTCCAACAAGTTTAAAATAAATCTTAAGATTCATTAAAAATCTTTTTTCATCATTTCTCTATTTTTTCATATCAACTGCTAGTCAAACCGGCATTAAAACACACAACCAGTATGCTTAAAAATGTCAAACTAACTCTGATTAATCTCAAACTTTAACCATAACTTCTTTCACACATTTGTGACCTAGAAACAAGTTCTCCACACTTATTTCCACTAACTAAGCAGTGTAAGTCAAAACCATGCCTAAAAACAGCTATATTTCATATATAGTGCTACATCAAAGTGACTAGACGTGCTCAGACGGTCACAAAAATTCACAAGCTTGACAAACTATTGTTAGGCTACCATCGGAACCATTTACAAGTCTATCATGATTATCTAGGGTGTTACAGGTAGACCTTGCAAAAAAAAAATTGAGTCAAAAGACTTTTATATTAAAGACTTGTCCACCTCAAGCATCTCTAGTCAGTTAGCGTTACGTTCCTAAATTTGATGGTCGAGATTATGATTTTGGTTCATAATGTGAAGGGAGAAATTTTTAGATAGAGACTAGATATCATATTCACTCTATTCAATATTAAATATGTTTCATGAGTCATATTAAAAATTGCATTTATCTTTAACGAATATTTTTACACCCGTGCACAGTCAAATTTAAAATGCCAAGTAGAGATCAAGGATTAATTTTATATCTCTAATATATATATTTTTTCATACAAGAGCTCTAGTTTTATTTTATTTTTTAAAAGGTCTAGGACTCTTCTTGTAAGCTTGATAGATAAGCTCCCGAAAGAGACCCCAAAATGGCTCTTTAATAAGACGTAGGGGTGGGGGTGCGGGATTAGAGGAAGAGAGAATGAGATGGAGAGCAATTGTGGAAATCAAACCCTACTATTCTCCCAGTATCCTCAGCTCTTATCAATTAAGTTACTAACATAGGACACATAAGAACTCTTTAAGTTTAAAGCATGGACATTGTATAGGCTCATTTTACCTTGTGCTAAAATTTAATTTAATTATTAAGAATGAGATTAATAAGGATCAAACTCCTCACCACTTTATTATAGAGACTATGATATTATGTCAGATTTGATTTAGGAGAATTTCTTATATATTCTATTTTATCTCAATGGGAGTATATACATGCTAATTATTAATGAGTATACTATGGATATTGGTTAAGAAGCATTTAATACGTATTCTTTATTAAATACTTTAATTTTTATAGTCGAAATACATTAATTTTCATCTAATACTTTTCTATTTTTAATTCTTTAACAATGTCTTGATGCTAGATGACATTTGTTAGTAAATTTGTATTTATAATTACAAAGTAAGTATAATTGATAAATAATTGTAAATGAGAAATGTTAAATCTTTCTAAAACATCTTCTACTAATTCCCTAATCATATAAGGATATATGTCACTTTTTAAATTCTTCAAATCATTAAATGTTTTAGACTTTCCAATATTTTCTTTTTCTCCAAATTTACCTCTAACACTCTTTTTCTCGAAATCGTTTGAGTGAGATGAATGAAGATGTGATGCACGGCTATTGCTTCACCTTTCCATCCATCACATTTTCTAGGAACCTATCCAAGAGGAATTGAATTAACTTATCCCCCACTCTCCCATTACTCCACATGAATTGGTTGCTTGAATATCCTATTTCCAAGAGCCCACAATCATCAATAGCGTCTCTAAAAGCTTGCATCTAGTTGTTCGATCTTGGTTGCCTACCCAACTTCTTATAAGAAAACATAATCTCATTGAGATCACCATCAAGCAGCCACAACATTCCATTCTCCTGATATAGTCCTTCTCATAAGACACCATAGGTTATGTCTATTGCTAACATTGGGTTCTCCATAAAATCTAGTAAAACGCCACTCTTCAATTGCTCCTAGTTGAGTTATTTTAACATCAATAAAATTAGCACAATAGGACTGTAAAAACATATTAACTTCTATATTCCAAAGTAAGCCAAGACCACATCTTCTATCGTCACTACTAACTCCAAAAGCCAAAAGGGAAGCTTGTTCTCCTTTTGATTCTTTCAAACTTATACCTAGATAGTTTCATTTCAGAGAGAAACACCAAGTTAGGATTTTTTTTCCTCAAGAGGATATGAAGTGTCGGAATTGCCTATGGGTTTCGGAGCCTATGACAAATCCATATTAAGATTTTCATTGCTCTCGACGGAGTTGTTGAACTAACTCCACCATTGTAGCTGATTGTAACTCCTCCATTATTAAACCAACAAAAGGCTTAGTTACATAGGTTCGATCCCTACGAAGGAAGGCTGCAGCCGAGTGGGATTGAATGGCCGAGCCTTGGGTGTGCAATACCTAAGTCTGTTTCCATTGGTGTGGAGCGGCCCAATGGTAAGGTGGTGGCCGGGCATTCTCGAGGGGATGTTACAGAGTGGGTAATCAAACCTTGGTCTTCCCTTTTTCTTTCCTCTTCCTCTCCTCTTCTTCTTTCTCCTTTCTCTTCTATTCTTCTCTTTTTCTTTTTTCGTTTGCTATCTTTGTTGTGAGAGAAAGAAAAGAAGTCAAATGACTTCTTATATAAGGTAACCGTTAAGGTTATCTAATAATTTATATCTATTAAGAAGACTTTGATTTTACTGAATCAAGCTTCCTAACCTCCTTAGGTATTAGAATATATCCTAAGATTCAACTACGTAGCCAATTCATCATTACTATTAATTTTCATACTTGCACTATGTCCATTCAGTATTAAAACACTTACTTAGTGTGCTTAAAAATACCAAATAAACTCAGTTTGCCCTCAAATTTGAACTGCATCTTACTTAACTCATTTGTGACTTAGAAACAAAATGTCCATATTTGTTTCCCTCAATTTAGCCTTTAAAATCATTTTCTGAGTCATTTTAGGTAATTTTCTTCTTCTGTGTTGCTGCAAAGTGCCTAAACTAACTCAGATTACTACCAAACTTAACAGGCATGTCAAGCAAGTATTAGACTACTTTAGTGACCCTATATAAGCTTAACATGCTTTCGAGGGTGTTACATTTCTCCTATTCTTTAAAAAAATTTTATCCCCAAAATTTAGTTTACCTAATATAAGAAATCTCATGCAAATCACATTTAAAGCAAGGTTCAACCAAATCTTAAAGAAACAAAATTACACACTTACCTTATCCTAAACCTAAAGATTGTGTTGTCTCTTTAGCTTGCAAGATATAAACTCTTCCTGGAGCTATAGGCCTGGTTTCCAACATTGCCTCTTCCCTCTGCAGACACTCCCTAGCATTATGCCCTAGCTGCCCACATTTATAGCACACTAATTGGCCATCTAGGCATGGTTTGTTACTATGATTCCTCCCACACTTAGGGCATGGAAGCCCCTTTGATTGCTTCTGAACTTTCTCATCTTCATCTTGTAAGAAACTAACTTTCAAAGCACTCTTCTTACTTTTCTTGAACTTATCATCCTCGCCTCTTCTTTTCTAGAAATCTTGTGTTCTTTGCTCAACTTGGAGTTGGAGATAACCCAATTCCACAATTCTGCTCTTATACACCACAGAAGGGAAACCTCTAATCTCTAATGGTCTTATCATCCTTTTAATATCACCTCTTAATCCGTCTTCAAATTTAACACATTTCTAACCTTCATCTAAGTTGAGCCTATATAGTGAAGAAAACTTTAATAGCTCATTAAACTTTGCCTCATATTAGCCTACGGTCATACATCCTTGCTCAAGCTTTAGAAATTCCATCTCCTTCACCTCTCGTAAAGTCCTCAGAAAGTATTGTTCCAAAAAGATGTTCATGAATACCTCCCATGTGATTTGTGTTCTTGCTGCTTCTAACAATCTTCGGGTACTCCTCCACCAATGTTCTGCTTCCCCTCTAAACATAAAGGAAGCAAAGGAAACCCTCTCTTCATCTGAACATCACATGACTTCAAAAATCTTTTCTACTTCAATTAACTACTCCTCGGCTTTGACCGGATCATAATCACCTCTGAAAGGTGGGGGTTCATCTTCTGAAATTCTAAAAGATCTTGAAAATCTTGATTTCTTGTAACTTGCACCTCCTGTGCCTGTTGTGGTTGCACTGGTTACTGATATTGGTTAGCTTGCAGCATCTCCAACACCCTAACTGTAATAGCTACTTGATCTCTCATTGCATTAGTTGTAATAGTTGTCTGCTCCATCATGGCATTAGCCATTGCCCATACTGCTTCAGCCATATCTAGTCCTTCATTCACTGTGTTCTTATTTCCTCGAGTACGCCTTGGTGGTGCCATAGTGTCCTGTACATATAAAATATTACATATTAAGGTGATCAGCCACAATATCATGTAATTATGCAACAGTAGCTAAGAACGATCTAACCTAAGGCAAGTTTTGCAATCCTTTGCAAACATCTCATATAAAAAGTAGAAATTGCACAACACAAGCAAAACTTCCTACCAAGAACTTCAAATCTTTCCTAACCTAGTCAGTCCATACCCAACACAAAGGATGAACTACTCTGATACTAAAATGTAACATCCTAATACTGAAAACCTACTATACCTAACATATGTCTATATAAACAGTACTAGCTATGCTACTACTAACTTAATTTCAAACTAATCCATAACATTTATAAGAATAAATCATTATGGAGAGCCTTATAGAAAAAAAATCCACATATATTTATAACATTATCAACATTACATTGTGTTCTGTATACAACTGTGTACAGCTCAAAACAAATATACATAATATACAAACTTTAACTACTGAAACATAAAAACCAAACTATTCTTCAGTCTTCTTCTCCTTATCTTTGGATGAGCTTGCACCTGAATTTACATGGCAGCACCCGGGATGAGAATTCATAATTCTGAGTATAAGTGTATCAATACCAGCAGTCGTAATATTCACAATGAATATACAACCCATAACAGTATAAATAATCTGTAATAATCAAACTACTTATCATTCTCAAGGAACTATCACATTGACTCTTTATGTGACGTCTTAAAGCAAACTATATCACTGGACTATTTCAAATTTAAGACAATTAATGATACTATACAACCGCCCATACAAATGTAAAATACCATTAAATAAAGTCACACATACATAACAATCAAAGATATTATACAACTGCCTATACAATTGTAAAATACCATTGAGCAAGGACACACACATACACAAAAGAATCACAAACAAAAAATACAATCAATTATCAAATAATGCAATGATTGTATGTTGCATGATTATGCTCAGGAAAAGGTGTATAATGGTGTAAATTCAATGTCATGAGATGTCATGAAACTTGACTATTCTTCTTGGTAGGGAGGAAATATGTAACCTCCTGTAACTTACCTTAAACTGAGTAGATTGTTCCACCACCTTAAACTGTTAGGTAGGGAGGGAATATGTAACCTCCTATAACCTACCTTAAGTTGAGTGGACTTTTCCACTATCTCAAACTGTTAGGAATAACAAGTGTGTGTATGCATGAGTGTGTGAAGAATGTGGTATTATGCCTAACTCTTACATAACCACCACATAAACTCTATACCAAGTTTGTCCATGCACTACTAGCTCTATTTCATCTCTATAAGAGCATTCATGCACTACGACACTCTTCTTTTGCCAATCAAACTTGGTATACTTCCTGTCCTTGCATGTTGGCTCTACCTCATCTCTATGAGAGCACTCATGCACTATAATAGTCAACAGTTACCAACAAGGCACTATGGTCTTCAACTCTTGCTCACTATGCACTATGGCTCTTAACCTTTACTAACTTGGCACTATGGCCCTTAACCCTTGGCTAACTAGGCACTATGGCCCTTAACTTTTACTTACTAGGCACTATGGCCTTTAACTCTTCTCAACTAATTTGATTGCTCATATCTAGTTCTCCTCCTCTTAACCACTTATTAAGTGGTAACTAAATTCAATACCAAGTTGCTCAAAAACTAACTCTTATCAAAGGCTATCTGTAACACCCCTAGATTTAATAGCGACGGCACAATCGTCATTATACCGTGGTCACTAAATTTTTGGCGTGCTATAGCTTCTTCATAATACTTTTCCAAATTTGAATATATATATATATATATATATATATATATATATATATATATATATATATATATATATATATATATAAAAGGAAATAAGAGCTACGAATGAAATAATACATAAGTCATCGTTAATAGATATGATTCAACAGAATATATGCAAAATACAGTACGTAGAACTAAATTAATTAAGTTAAAGCATACAGAGCGTGGCGCATTGCTCATACCACTCATAATGAAATACATCGAGATTTACTTCAAAATGTAAATATATTAAAAATACACCATAACATAATTAATGTAAAAGAAAACATAAACTACCCATAAGACATCCACGTCTAAGGAATTGGGCACTTCATCGGATCCACCTCGGGATCCTCCCCCGAGTCATCTGAAAAGATAAGGACAGGACCGAGTGCGATCCCATGGGCAGGTGCCCTAGCAGCTGATGCCATGGAATCCTCGCCCTCTCTAGGGGTGTGAATCGAATCACCCCATAACTCCTAGATAGGCAAGGCGAACTCCAGATGTACTGAAGTAGTAAGTGTCAGGACAGGATCTCCATCGCGGGTCCTCCTTACGGTCAAGATCAGGTCTCCAACATATCGTATACGATGTCCAACCCAGTCGACTCGCCACGCATTGGCACCACCGGTAAACACGATCCTAACGAAGCTGAAAGAACCCCTTCTTGACAACATCCTTGAAAGCAGGTGATCAATACCTAGTAAAGTCTAGGAAAAACAATCTCGTCCCCTCTACAGTCTTTAACTAAATATCACATAAAATAATAACAGTGCAAGCAAGAGGTGAGATATCCAACTTCATTGCCAATTATGGCAGTAAGAAACATAAACGGCGTAGGACGCCCACATAGCATAACAAAAATAATAAACAGTATCAAGAAGCAGATATTAAGCAGTTTAACAGTTTCAGGCAATATATCATCAATAAGATAGCAAATCCAATTATCATATAAATTAAATGCCAAGTGATGCGTGAAATCCGCAAGTGTACGATTTCGTCGTCAAGTAATAAAAAGATCGAATCCACAGGGACTATGTCTATGAATACCAATTAATTAATTAATTCAATTCAATTAAACAAAAGGGAATATGATTGTTGGTTAAGAAGAATGTAGTAACAAAACAATTAAATAAAATCAAAGTGTAGAATTTAGAATAAAAACAGCAAGTTATCAAGAAGGGGATTTTCAAATTCAAGAAAGCTTCCAAGATTGGGATAC
Organism: Ormosia semicastrata; assembly: GCA_029884595.1. Lineage (NCBI taxonomy): Eukaryota > Viridiplantae > Streptophyta > Magnoliopsida > Fabales > Fabaceae > Ormosia > Ormosia semicastrata. The sequence goes on along the minus strand of JAQQTO010000053.1, from coordinate 44,219,134 downwards.
CACAATGATACAAGATAAATCCTAATTGACAACCCTTTTATTAAATCTGAAATTCAATTGAAGGTGAATTACCCTAAGTTAGTTAATGTTCTTTCTCAAGATACAAGATCCGTGCCTAATTAAACCAATTCCTACTCTCGTGGTAATTGAATTTAAATTGAACCCATTACGCTTTGTGGTAATTCATTGAATCCTCAAAAGGCTAAAACTACTCTCGTGATTTAGACCTTAAGTTCAATTCTTATGGTTCCAACACCTAGGTTCACCTCTCAGTACGTCCCTAAATGCCTATGAGATGCAAATAAGTGGCCAGCAAATTCACATGAATAAAAGCAATAAGGATTGAATCAAAGAACAATCAAGATTAATAAAAGGGGAAACAATGTCAATTAATCATTATCAATGTATCAAAGGGCATTGCCCAATCCTAGAAACAAAAGAAACTACTCAGACATAGAGAAGAGGAGATAACAAATCAAACTTAAAAACATCCCAAACCCGTAACAATGGAAGAAGAAAGGAGAAAGATGAAGATCAAAAGCCAAAGCCTCCAATGTGCCTCCACCAAAACCAAATTAGAACCCCCTCATTGTATTCAAAACCTCAATTTATAACCCTAGGGTTTTAATTGGCTAAAAAGCCCCAAAAGAAATAAAAATAAAAACTAAAATTCTGCTGCGCGTTGCAAACCACAGCCGTGGTTCATTCCACGGCCAGGCTGTGGTTCTTGCTGTCAGAATTCCATGGGGCCGTGGATCATTCCACGGCCAAGCCGTGGTTCTCTCTGCCAGAATTCCTTGGGGCCGTGGATCATTCCACGGCCAGGCCGTGGTTCTCTCTGCCACAGGCCAATTTTGCATGCTGTTGGGTTCCACGGCCGTGGTTGGTTCCACGGCTACGCCGTGGAACTCTCTGGAAGTCTCTTTTTGCACCTTTTTGCTATCCATAAAGCTCCAACTTCAATCATGCAAGCTTCCATCCATGTCAAGGCCAATTTAGCACCAATCCTACACATTAACACTACAAACACCGCAGTTATCCGAACTAAGGGAAAAACAAACAAAAAGGGAAACTAAAATGTCTAAAATGCCTAAGAATACATGTAAAACAAGAACAGAACATGATGTTATTTCACACACATCAAATCCCCGTAAGCTTAAGACTTTGCTTGTCCCCAAGCAATAATTAAAGCCAAACCAAGAAGTGGGATCAAAAGACAATAAAGAATAAGGAACCCGAGAAAACAATATCCAAGCAATAGGCTAAGGCAAACAAAAAATCTGAGAGGTAATCAAAATCAAGTCCAATTAGAGGCTAAGTTCTCAGAAATCAAGCATCCTCACTGATTGAATTAAGTTCACTCCACTAACTACACTCAAAGTGTTTAAGGGTGAAAACCATACGCTCAAAATCCTTCAAAGAAAATGCACTTCCATATGCTTGATAAGAAACCAAATTTTCACTAATAATCAGCATGCATGCAAGAATCAAAAGGTCTTTCAAGGGTTGTAATGGGGCCATGGGAATGATGTTAGGTAAGGTAGAGAAAGGAAGGTATACACAAAGGGCTCATCAATTTTTTTTTCAATAAGTACAAGAAATCTAATAGAACATCAATGGAGCAAAGGCATTTTTTCAATCTAAAACATAACTCCATATTTCAAAGAATTTTCTTCCTTACTTTTCCTTCTCCTCTTTCTCCTCTTTTTTAAGCTTTCAACTCATGATGTTTCTTTTCTTTTCTTTTGCTCTTTTTTTTTCATTTGAGAAAGAGGAAGCTCAAATACATATAATTCCCAACACAACTTTCAAACAACTTTCAAGCCCAATTCACTCCATTTAATATTCTAAATGATTACCAACAATGTATCATCATAGTCATCAAGAAAAATTAATTATGCAATAAGCTCAAGTTGGGCAACTAGTGGATGAAAGTCTAACAAATTCAGAAGGTCAGAAGAATACCTAAGATGCCTTAATCATATTCACGCATGCAACCAAAAATTTCGCCTCAAAATGGTTTCAAATCAAGTTCTAGAGCACAAGATCAATGAGGAATATCACTTAACACAAAAAATGGAAACAAAAATCATACAGTGCATAAGTCCCATATAAGCTCAAAACTCACATTTAAAGGTTTAAAAATTCAATGAGAAGCATAAATTCCGAGAACATATGCTAATTATCAACTATCAAAAGATCACCTCTACTATCAATTAAAACAATGCTTGTTGCCAACTACAAGAATCAACCAATTGGGTTCCAAATTAATACCATCTCAAAATTCTCAAAAGAGAGGGGCACAAGTTCAACCAAAAACCCATGAGATATGATGGTGTGAAAACACAACATGAAGATGCAATGCAAAATAAGACATGAGAATGCATGAAACTAATGATCTAAAATGAAAATAGGAAAATAAAAATGAAAATACCCCCCAAGCTTAGAACTTACATTGTCTCCAATGTAAAAATCTAAAACAAGAGAAGGGATAAAAGAAAAGAACTCACTACGGTGGTGGAAAAACTTCTAGTGTTCAATCCATGGGCTGGGTGTGGAACTTTCTGACTTCACACTTCACTCGCTTTCTAAATTTAGCTTCAAAAGGGGTCAAACCTAGACAAAATCCATAAGATAAAGATCAAACCAACAAAACAACACACAAAATCAAAAGAAAAAAGAAGAAATTAAAAGGAAAAACAAAAGTAAAGAAACTTAGGTTGCCTCCCAAGAAGCGATTGTTTAAAGTCATTAGCTTGCCTTTAGTCTGGTTTTTGTGCTCAGGTGATGTCAATGGAGTAGTGCTCAGTCCCCACTCCTTCAAAGTGTTTCATTCTCTGGCTATTTATCATGAAAGGCCTATGACCTTCTTTCTGCACCTCAAGCACACCGTAGGATAAAACTCGAACAATCTCATATGGTCCAGACCATTTCGACCATAACTTACTAGGACAGAAACATAGAAGCGAGTTATTGACAAGAACTTTATCCCCGAATTTAAATTCACGCTTCTCGACACACTTGTCATTTTGCTTCTTAGGTCCTTTCTTACAGGGCATAGCATCAGTCACTGATTCCTGTATACCTGAAAGCACAACACTATCCATAACTTTAGTAGCATCAATGCGATTACATGAATTTAAGGAATTAGAATTATTTTTAGATTTAAAAACATCAAAAACTACTTCCTCATCATTCAATCGCAAAGTCAATTTTCCTTCATGGACATCAATGATCGCCCTTCCAAAGTGGCAAGGAATGGACACCCAAGTATGATCGGCATTGTAGCATCAGCTTCCATGTCAAGTACAACAAAATCCACCGGCATGTAAAACTTACCAACCTTAATGGGAACATCCTCTAAGATGCCTATGGGGTACTTAACAGACCGATCCGCCAATTGAAGTGAGATTTTTATGGGTTTTAGCTCACCCACCTCCAATTTCTTACACACATAAAGGGGCATAAGACTAACACTAGCCCCCAAATCACACAGAGCTTTATCTAAACTAGTGTTACCAATCAAGCAAGGAATAGAGAAGCTACCTGGATCTTTTAGCTTAGGAGGCAATTTATTCTAAATTAAGGCACTACACTCCTCAGTTAAAGTTACTGTCTCAAATTCCTCAAGCTTCCTCTTATTAGACAAATTGTCCTTAAGAAACTTAGCATAGGTAGGCATTTGTTTTAACGCCTCAGTGAAGGGTACATTAATGTACAATTTCTTAAGAACCTCTAAGAACTTCCCAAACTGCCTATCTAACTTGGCCTTAGCCAATCTTTGAGGAAAGGGCACTGGGGGTTGGTAAGGTTCAGAGGGTACATACTTAGACACTTTCTCACTAGTTTCCTCCTCCTCTAAGGGTTGTGTCTTGGTATCTTTTTCCTCAGTCTCCTCATCTTTGTCACTCTCCCCCTTACCTTTGGAATCCTCTAATTTCTTTCCACTCCTCAAACTCACAGCTTTACAATGTTCATTCCCTGGGTTTATTTCTGATTGACCAGGGAACTTACCTTGTTGCCTATGTGAAGTGCTCGCTTATTGGGCAATCTGGGTTTCCAACATCTTGTTATGAATAGCTAAATTGTCAACCTTAGCTGACAACTCTCAAATGGCCTCAGAAACAACTTGTCCATGGTGCCTAAACTCCTTATTCTGCTTTGACTGGCTCTCAACAAAATTCTCAAGAAGAGACTCAAGTCTAGAATTTTGTATCTGTTGAGATCCAGAAGAGGGTTGAGCATTACCTTGCCCAGCTTGATATTGACTATTCCGGTAAGAGAAGTTAGGATATGACCTCCAACCTGGGTTGTAAGTTTGGGAATACGGATCATTCCTCCCCTTTTGGTTAAAGTCATGAAAATTGTGGCATGATTCCACTTGCTCCACCGGTGCACCATGTGAGGATCCCATTCCAACTTGGCATTCAGCACCTATATGTCCCTGTGCTCCACAAATCTCACAAAAATTGTTAGAGGCACCTATGGCATTTACATGAGCTTTCTCAAGCATGTCAAAATGTTTATTCAAAGAATCAAACTTTGACATAATTAAATCAACACCATCTACCTCAAACTTACCTCCCGAGAGCTTTCTCGGGTTGTGCCCTCTTTCATTGGCCCATTCGTGATGATTTGAAGCTACACTCTCAATTATCTCATAAGCCTCTGTGAGCCTCCTATTCATCAGAGCTCCACCAGCTGCGGTGTCAAGAGACACCTTCGAAGAATATTCCAAACCATTGTAGAAGGTGTGGACAATCAACCATTTCTCTAACCCGTGGTATGGGCAGGCTTCCAGCAAAGCCTTATATCTATCCTAAGCTTTGACAATGACTCGTCATCTTTCTGAACAAAGCTTGTGATTTGGGTCCTTAGGTGAGCAGTCTTGGAAGGTGGAAAGAATTTATCCAAAAAGGCTTGCTCCAATTGGTCCCAAGTAGTTATCGTCTCAAAGGAGAATGACTTCAACCAAGCTCTATCTCTATCTCTCAATGATAGAGGAAATAGGCGGAGACAAATAGCATCAACAGAGGCGCCTTCGATCTTGAGGGTCTCACAGAACTCCAAGAACATATCCACATGATCATTAGGATCCTCTGACGGCAATCCTCCAAACTGGTTCTGTCTTATCATAGAAAGTAGGGCAGGAGGTATGGTGAAGTGCCTGGCTTCAATGTCTGGCCGAGCAATTCCAGAACGCAAACCCCAAGCGTGAGGAGCTGCATACTCTTTTAATGGTTTATTGTCCTTAGGATCAGCCATGATGTGTATTGGCTCCAATATTTCTCTCACTCTTTGCCTTTGTTGTCTTCTCCTTCTACGTAAAGTTCTTTCAATTTCAGGATCAGCTTCAATAAGAGTCTCGGAACGTCTAGTACTTTGCATAAACCAGAGAAATTACCAGCAGAGAGTCAAAGAGAAAACAAGAACGTAATAATATGGTAAAAATAAAAAGGTTTAAAATAATTAAATTAAAAATTAAACTGATATTCAAGAAAAACACAGTCCCCAGCAATGGCGCCAAAAACTTGATGCGTGAAATCCGCAAGTGTACGGTTTCGTCGTCAAGTAATAAAAAGATCGAATCCACAGGGACTGTGTTTATGAATACCAATTAATTAATTAATTCAATTAAATTAAACAAAAGAAAATATGATTGTTGGTTAATAAGAACGTAGTAACAAAGCAATTAAATAAAATCAAAGTGCAGAATTTAGAATAAAAATAGCAAGTTATCAAGAAGGGGATTTTTAAATTCAAGAAAGCTTCCAAGATTGGGATACCACAATGATACAAGATAAATCCTAATTGACAACCCTTTTATTAAATCTGAAATACAATTGAAGGTGAATTACCCTAAGTTAGTTAATGTTCTTTCTCAAGATACAAGATCCGTGCCCAATTAAACCAATTACTACTCTCGTGGTAATTGAATTTAAATTGAACCCATTACGCTTTGTGGTAACTCATTGAATCCTCGAAAGGCTAAAGCTACTCTCGTGATTTAGACCTTAAGTTCAATTCTTATGGTTCCAACACCTAGGTTCACCTCTCAGTACGTCCCTAAATGCCTATGAGATGCAAATAAGTGGCCAGCAAATTCACATGAATAAAAGCAATAAGGATTGAATCAAAGAACAATCAAGATTAATAAAAGGGGAAACAACGTCAATTAATCATTATCAATGTATCAAAAGGCATTGCCCAATCCTAGAAATAAAAGAAACTACTCAGACATAGAGAAGAGGAGATAAGAAATCAAACTAAAAAACATTCCAAACCCGTAACAATGGAAGAAGAAAGGAGAAAGATGAAGATAAAAAGCCAAAGCCTCCAATGTGCCTCCACCAAAACCAAATTAGAACCCTCTCATTATATTCAAAACCTCTATTTATAACCCTAGGGTTTTAATTGGCTAAAAAGCTCCAAAAGAAATAAAAATAAAAACTAAAATTCTGCTGCGCGCTGTAAACCACAGTCGTGGTTCATTCCACGGCCAGGCTGTGGTTCTTGCTGTCAGAATTCTATGGGGCCGTGGATCATTCCACGGCCAAGCCGTGGTTCTCTCGGCCAGAATTCTATGGGGCCGTGGATCATTCCACGGCCAGGCCGTGGTTCTCTCTGCCACAGGCCAATTTTGCATGCTATTGAGTTCCACGGCCGTGGTTGGTTCCATGGCCAGGCCGTGGAACTCTCTGGAAATCTCTTTTTGCACCTTTTTGCTATCCATAAAGCTCCAACTTCAATCATGCAAGCTTCCATCCATTCCAAGGCCAATTTAGCACCAATCCTACACAATAACACCACAAACACCGTAGTTATCCGAACTAATGGAAAAACAAACAAAAAGGGAAACGAAAATGTCTAAAATACCTAAGAATACATGCAAAACAAGAACAAAACATAATGTTGTTTCACACACATCAAATCCCTCCAAGCTTAAGACTTTGCTTGTCCCCAAGAAATAATTAATGCCAAACCAAGAAGTGGGATCAAAAGACAATAAAGAATAAGGAACCCGAGAAAACAATATCCAAGCAATAGGCTAAGGTAAACAAAGAATCTAAGAGGTAATCAAAATCAAGTCCAATTAGAGGTTAAGTTCTCAGAAATCATGCATCCTCACTGATTGAATTAAGTTCACTCCACTAACCACACTCAAAGTGTTTAAGGGTGAAAACCATATGCTCAAAATCCTTCAAAGAAAATGCACTTCCATATGCTTGATAAGAAACCAAATTTTCACTAATAATCAGCATGCATGCAAGAATCAAAAGGTCTTTCAAGGGTTGTAATGGGGCCATGGGAATAATGTTAGGTAAGGTAGAGAAAGGAAGGTATACACAAAAGGCTCATCAAATTTTTTTTTTCAATAAGCACAAGAAATCCAATAGAACATCAATAGAGCAAAGGTATTTTTTCAATCTAAAACATAACTCCATATTTCAAAGAATTTTCTTCCTTACTTTTCCTTCTCCTCTTTCTCCTCTTTTTTAAGCTTTCAACTCATGATGTTTCTTTTATTTTCTTTTTCTCTTTTTTTTTTCATTTAAGAAAGAGGAAGCTCAAATACATATAATTCCCAACACAACTTTCAAACAACTTTCAAGCCCAATTCGCTCCATTTAATATTCTAAATGATTACCAACAATGTATCATCATAGGCATCAAGAAAAATTAATTATGCAAATAAGCTCAAGTTGGGCAACTAGTGGATGAAAGTGTAACAAATTCAGAAGGCCAAAAAAATACCTAAGATGCCTTAATCATATTCACGCATGCAACCAAAAATTTTGCCTCAAAATGGTTTCAAATCAAGTTCTAGAGCACAAGATCAATGAGGAATATCACTCAACACAAAGAATGGGAACAAAAATCATACAGTGCATGAGTCCCATATAAGCTCAAAACTCACATTTAGAGGTTTAAAAATTCAATGAGAAGCATAAATTCTGAGAACATATGCTAATTATCAACTATCAAAAGATCACCTCTACTATCAATTAAAATAATGCCTGTTGCCAACTACAAGAATCAACCAATTAGGTTCCAAATTAATACCATCTCAAAATTCTCAAAAGAGTGGGGCACAAGTTCAACCAAAAACCCATGAGATATGATGGTGTGAAAACACAACATGAATATGCAATGCAAAATAAGACATGAGAATGCATGAAACTAATGATCTAAAATGAAAATAGGAAAATAAAAAATGAAAATACCCCCCAAGCTTAGAACTTACATTGTCTCCAATGTAAAAATCTAAAACAAGAGAAGGGATAAAAGAAAAGAACTCACTGCGGTGGTGGAAAAACTTCTAGTGTTCAATCCATGGGCTGGGTGTGGAACTTTCTGACTTCACACTTCATTCACTTTCTAAATTTAGCTTCAAAAGGGGTCAAACCTAGACAAAATCCATAAGATAAAGATCGAACCAACAAAACAACACACAAAATCAAAAGAAAAAAGAAGAAATTAAAAGGAAAAACAAAAGTAAAGAAACTTGGGTTGCCTCCCAAGAAGCGTTTGTTTAAAGTCATTAGCTTGACTTTAGTCTGGTTTTTGTGCTCAAGTGATGTCAATGGAGTAGTGCTCAGTCCCCACTCCTTCAAAGTGTTTCACTCTCTGGCTATTTATCATGAAAGGCCTATGACCTTCTTTCTGCACCTCAAGCACACCGTAGGATAAAACTCGAACAATCTCATATGGTCCAGACCATTTCGACCATAACTTACTAGGACAGAAACGTAGAAGCGAGTTATTGACAAGAACTTTATCCCTGAGTTTAAATTCACGCTTCTCGACACACTTGTCATTCTGCTTCTTAGGTCCTTTCTTGCAGGGCATAGCATCAGTCACTGATTCCTGTATACCTAAAAGCACAACACTATCCACAACTTTAGTAGCATCAATGCGATTACATGAATTTAAGGAATTATAATTATTTTTAGATTTAAAAACATCAAAAACTACTTCCTCATCATTCAATCGCAAAGTCAATTTTCCTTCATGGACATCAATGATCGCCCTTCCAGTGGCAAGGAATGGACGCCCAAGTATGATCGGCATTGTAGCATCAGCTTCCATGTCAAGCACAACAAAATCCACCGGCATGTAAAACTTACCAACCTTAATGGGAACATCCTCCAAGATGCCTATGGGGTACTTGACAGACCGATCCGCTAATTGAAGTGAGATTGTTGTGGGTTTTAGCTCACCCACCTCCAATTTCTTACATATAGAGAGGGGCATAAGACTAACACTAGCCCCCAAATCACACAGGGCTTTATCAAAACTAGTGTTACCAATCAAGCAAGGAATAGAGAAGCTACCTGGATCTTTTAGCTTAGGAGGCAATTTATTCTGAATTAAGGCACTACACTCCTCAGTTAAAGCTACTGTCTCAAATTCCTCAAGCTTCCTCTTATTAGACAAAATGTCCTTAAGAAACTTAGCATAGGTAGGCATTTGTTTTAACGCCTCAGTGAAGGGTACATTAATGTACAATTTCTTAAGAACCTCTAAGAACTTCCCAAACTGCCTATCTAACTTGGCCTTAGCCAATCTTTGAGGAAAAGGCACTGGGGGTTGGTAAGGTTCAGAGGGTACATACTTAAACACTTTCTCACTAGTTTCCTCCTCCTCTAAGGGTTGTGTCTTAGTATCTTTTTCCTCAGTCTCCTCATCTTTGTCACTCTCCCCCTTACCTTCGGAATCCTCTAATTTCTTTCCACTCCTCAAACTCACAGCTTTACAATGTTCATTCCTTGGGTTTATTTCTGATTGACCAGGAAACTTACCTTGTTGCCTATGTGAAGTGCTCGCTTGTTGGGCAATCTGGGTTTCCAACATCTTGTTATGAACAGCTAAATTGTCAACCTTAGCTGACAACTATCTAATGGCCTCAGAAACAACTTGTCCATGGTGCCTAAACTCCTCATTCTGCTTTGACTAGCTCTCAACAAAATTCTCAAGATGATACTTAAGTCTAGATTTTTGTATCTGTTGAGATCCAGAAGAGGGTTGAGCACTACCTTGCCCAGCTTGATATTGACTATTCCGATAAGAGAAGTTAGGATGTGACCTCCAACCTGGGTTGTTAGTTTGGGAATACGGATCATTCCTCCCCTTTTGGTTGAAGTCATGAAAATTGTGGCATGATTCCACTTACTCCATCGGTGCACCATGTGAGGATCCCATTCCAACTTGGCATTCAGCACCTATATGTCCCTGTGCTCCACAAATCTCACAAAAATTGTTAAAGGCACCTATGGCATTTACATGAGCTTTCTCAAGCATGTCAAAACATTTATTCATAGAATCAAACTTTGACATAATTAAATCAACACCATCTACCTCAAACTTACCTCCCGAGAGCTTTCTCGGGTTGTGCCCTCTTTCATTGGCCCATTGGTGATGATTTGAAGCTACACTCTCAATTATCTCATAAGCCTCTGTGAGCCTTCTATTCATCAGAGCTCCACCAGCTGCGGAGTCAAGAGACACCTTCGAAGAATATTCCAAACCATTGTAGAAGGTGTGGACAATCAACCATTTCTCTAACCCGTGGTGTGGGCAGGCTTCCAGCAAAGCCTTATATCTATCCCAAGCTTCTGACAATGACTCGTCATCTTTCTGAACAAAGCTTGTGATTTGGGTCCTTAGGTGAGCAATCTTGCAAGGTGGAAAGAATTTATCCAAAAAGGCTTGCTCTAATTGCTCCCAAGTAGTTATCGTCTCAGCAGGAACAGACTTCAGCCAAGCTCTAACTCTATCTCTCAATGATAGAGGAAACAGGCGGAGACGAATAGCATCAACAGAGGTGCCTTCGATCTTGAGGGTCTCACAGAACTTCAAGAACATATCCACATGATCATTTGATCCTCTGACGGCAATCCACCAAACTGGTTCTGTCTTATCATAGAAAGTAAGGCAGGAGGTATGGTGAAGTGCCTGGCTTCAATGTCTGGCCGAGCAATTCTAGAACGCAAACCCCGAGCGTTAGGAGCTGCATACTCTTTTAATGGTTTATTGTCCTCAGGTTCAGCCATGATGTGTATTGGCTCCAATATTTCTCTCACTCTTTGCCTTTGTTGTCTTCTCCTTCTACGTAAAGTTCTTTCAATTTCAGGATCAGCTTCAATAAGAGTCCCGAAACGTCTAGTACTTTGCATAAACCAGAGAAATTACCTGCAGAGAGTCAAAGAGAAAACAAGAACGTAATAATATGGTAAAAATAAAAAGGTTTAAAATAATTAAATTAAAAATTAAACTGATATTCAAGAAAAACACAACACTCCCAAGAACGGCGCCAAAAACTTGATGCGTGAAATCCGCAAGTGTACTGTTTCATCGTCAAGTAATAAAAAGATCGAATCCACAGGGACTGTGTCTATGAATACTAATTAATTAATTAATTCAATTAAATTAAACAAACGGGAACATGATTGTTGGTTAAGAAGAACGTAGTAACAAAGTAATTAAATAAAATCAAAGTGCAGAATTTGGAATAAAAACAGCAAGTTATCAAGAAGGGAATTTTCAAATTCAAGAAAGCTTCCAAGATTGGGATACCACAATAATACAGGATAAATCTTAATTGACAACCCTTTTATTAAATCTGAAATTCAATTGAAGGTGAATTACCCTAAGTTAGTTAATGTTCTTTCTCAAGATACAAGATCCGTGCCCAATTAAACCAATTCCTACTCTCGTGGTAATTGAATTTAAATTGAATCCATTACGCTTTGTGGTAATTCATTGAATCCTCGAAAGGCTAAAACTACTCTCGTGATTTAGACCTTAAGTTCAATTCTTATGGTTCCAACACCTAGGTTCACCTCTCAGTACGTCCCTAAATGCCTATGAGATGCAAATAAGTGGCCAGCAAATTCACATGAATAAAAGCAATAAGGATTGAATCAAAGAACAATCAAGATTAATAAAAGGGGAAACAACGTCAATTAATCATTATCAATGTATCAAAGGGCATTGCCCAATCCTAGAAACAAAAGAAACTACTCAGACATAGAGAAGAGGAGATAAGAAATCAAACTTAAAAACATTCCAAACCCGTAATAATGGAAGAAGAAAGGAGAAAGATGAAGATCAAAAGCCAAAGCCTCCAATGTGCCTCCACCAAAACCAAATTAGAACCCTCTCATTGTATTCAAAACCTCTATTTATAACCCTAGGGTTTTAATTGGCTAAAAAGCCCCAAAAGAAATAAAAATAAAAACTAAAATTCTACAGTGCGCTATACACCACGGCATTGGTTCATTCCATGGCCAGGCTGTGGTTCTTGCTGTCAGAATTCCATGGGGCCGTGGATCATTCCACGGCCAAGCCGTGGTTCTCTCTTCCAGAATTCCATGGGGCCGTGAATCATTCCACGGCCAGGCCATGGTTCTCTCTGCCACAGGCCAACTTTGCATGCTGTTGAGTTCCACGGCCGTGGTTGGTTCCACGGCCAGGCCGTGGAACTCTCTGGAAATCTCTTTTTGTACCTTTTTGCAATCCATAAAGCTCCAACTTCAATCATGCAAGCTTCCATCCATTCCAAGGCCAATTTAGCACCAATCCTACACAATAACAACACAAACACCGCAGTTATCCGAACTAAGGGAAAAACAAACAAAAAGGGAAACTAAAATGTCTAAAATGCCTAAGAATACATGCAAAACAAGAACAAAACATGATGTTATTTCACACACATCAAATCCCCCCAAGCTTAAGACTTTGCTTGTCCCCAAGCAATAATTAATGCCAAACCAAGAAGTGGGATCAAAAGACAATAAAGAATAAGGAACCCGAGAAAACAATATCCAAGCAATAGGCTAAGGCAAACAAAGAATCTGAGAGGTAATCAAAATCAAGTCCAATTAGAGGCTCAGTTCTCAGAAATCATGCATCCTCACTGATTGAATTAAGTTCACTCCACTAACCACACTCAAAGTGTTTAAGGGTGAAAACCATACGCTCAAAATCCTTCAAAGAAAATGCACTTCCATATGCTTGATAAGAAACCAAATTTTCACTAATAATCAGCATGCATGCAAGAATCAAAAGGTCTTTCAAGGGTTGTAATGGGGCCATGGGAATAATGTTAGGTAAGGTAGAGAAAGGAAGGTATACACAAAGGGCTCATCAAATTTTTTTTTTCAATAAGCACAAGAAATCCAATAGAACATCAATGGAGCATAGGCATTTTTTCAATCTAAAACACAACTCCATATTTCAACGAATTTTCTTCCTTACTTTTCCTTCTCCTTTTTCTCCTCTTTTTTAAGCTTTCAACTCATGATGTTTCTTTTATTTTCTTTTTCTCTTTTTTTTTTCATTTGAGAAAGAGGAAGCTCAAATACATATAATTCCCAACACAACTTTCAAACAACTTTCATGCCTAATTCGCTCCATTTAATATTCTAAATGATTACCAACAATGTATCATCATAGGCATCAAGAAAAATTATTTATGCAATAAGCTCAAGTTGGGCAACTAGTGGACGAAAGTGTAACAAATTCAGAAGGCCAGAAGAATACCTAAGATGCCTTAATCATATTCACGCATGCAACCAAAAATTTCGCCTCAAAATGGTTTTAAATCAAGTTCTAGAGCACAAGATCAATGAGGAATATCACTCAACACAAAGAATGGTAACAAAAATCATACAGTGCATAAGTCCCATATAAGCTCAAGACTCACATTTAGAGGTTTAAAAATTCAATGAGAAGCATAAATTCCTAGAACATATGCTAATTATCAACTATCAAAAGATCACCTTTACTATCAATTAAAACAATGTCTGTTGCCAACTACAAGAATCAACCAATTGGGTTCCAAATTAATACCATCTCAAAATTCTCAAAAGAGAGGGGCACAAGTTCAACCAAAAACCCAAGAGATATGACGGTGTGAAAACACAACATGAAGATGCAATGCAAAATAAGACATAAGAATACATGAAACTAATGATCTAAAATGAAAATAGGAAAATAAAAATGAAAATACCCCCCAAGCTTAGAACTTACATTATCCCCAATGTAAAAATCTAAAACAAGAGAAGGGATAAAAGAAAAGAACTCACTGCGGTGGTGGAAAAACTTCTAGTGTTCAATCCATGGGCTGGGTGTGGAACTTTCTGACTTCACACTTCACTCGCTTTCTAAATTTAGCTTCAAAAGGGGTCAAACCTAGACAAAATCCATAAGATAAAGATCAAACCAACAAAACAACACACAAAATCAAAAGAAAAAAGAAGAAATTAAAAGGAAAAACAAAAATAAAGAAACTTGGGTTGCCTCCCAAGAAGCACTTGTTTAAAGTCATTAGCTTGCCTTTAGTCTGGCTTTTGTGCTCAGGTGATGTCAATGGAGTAGTGCTCAGTCCCCACTCCTTCAAAGTGTTTCACTCTCTGGCTATTTATCATGAAAGGCCTATGACCTTCTTTCTGCACCTCAAGCACACCGTAGGATAAAATTCGAACAATCTCATATGGTCCAGACCATTTCGACCATAACTTACTAGGACAGAAACGTAGAAGTGAGTTATTGACAAGAACTTTATCCCCGAGTTTAAATTTACGCTTCTCGACACACTTGTCATTCTGCTTCTTAGGTCCTTTCTTGCAGGGCATAGCATCAGTTACTGATTCCTGTATACTTGAAAGCACAACACTATCCACAACTTTAGTAGCATCAATGCGATTACATGAATTTAAGGAATTAGAATTATTTTCAGATTGAAAAACATCAAAAACTACTTCCTCATCATTCAATCTCAAAGTCAATTTTCCTTCATGGACATCAATGATCGCCCTTCCAGTGGCAAGGAATGGACGCCCAAGTATGATCGGCATTGCAGCATCAGCTTCCATGTCAAGCACAACAAAATCCACCGGCATGTAAAACTTACCAACCTTAATGGGAACATCCTCCAAGATGCCTATAAGGTACTTGACAGACCGATTCGCTAATTGAAGTGTGATTATTGTGGGTTTTAGCTCACCCACCTCCAATTTCTTACACACAGAAAGGGGCATAAGACTAATACTAGCCCCCAAATCACACAGAACTTTATCAAAACTAGTGTTACCAATCAAGTAAGGAATAGAGAAGCTACCTGGATCTTTTAGCTTAGGAGGCAATTTATTCTGAATTAAGGCACTACACTCCTCAGTTAAAGCTACTGTCTCAAATTCCTCAAGCTTCCTCTTATGAGACAAAATGTCCTTAAGAAACTTAGCATAGGTAGGCATTTGTTTTAATGCCTCAGTGAAGGGTACATTAATGTACAATTTCTTAAGAACCTCTAAGAACTTCCCAAACTGCCTATCTAACTTGGCCTTAGCCAATCTTTGAGGAAAGGGCACTGGGGGTTGGTAAGGTTCAGGGGGTACATACTTAGACACTTTCTCACTAGTTTCCTCCTCCTCTAAGGATTGTGTCTTAGTATCTTTTTCCTCAGTCTCCTCATCTTTGTCACTCTCCCCCTTACCTTTGGAATCCTCTAATTTCTTTCCACTCCTCAAACTCACAGCTTTACAATGTTCATTCCCTGGGTTTATTTCTGATTGACCAGGAAACTTACCTTGTTGCCTATGTGAAGTGCTCGCTTGTTGGGCAATCTGGGTTTCCAACATCTTGTTATGAACAGCTAAATTGTCAACCTTAGCTGATAACTCTCTAATGGCCTCAAAAATAACTTGCCCATGGTGCCTAAACTCCTCATTCTGCTTAGACTGGCTCTCAACAAAATTCTCAAGAAGAGACTCAAGTCTAGAATTTTGTATCTGTTGAGATCCAGAAGAGGGTTGAGCACTACCTTGCCCAGCTTGATATTGACTATTTCGGTAAGAGAAGTTAGGATGTGACCTCCAACCTGGGTTGTAAGTTTGGGAATACGGATCATTCCTCCCCTTTTGGTTGAAGTCATGAAAATTGTGGCATGATTCCACTTGCTCCACCGGTGCACCATGTGAGGATCCCATTCCAACTTGGCATTCAGCACCTATATGTCCCTGTGCTCCACAAATCTCACAAAAATTGTTAGAGGCACCTATGGCATTTACATGAGCTTTCTTAAGCATGTCAAAATGTTTATTCAAAGAATCAAACTTTGACATAATTAAATCAATACCATCTACCTCAAACTTATCTCCCGAGAGCTTTCTCGGGTTGTGCCCTCTTTCATTGGCCCATTGGTGATGATTTGAAGCTACACTCTCAATTATCTCATAAGCCTCTGTGAGCCTCCTATTCATCAAAGCTCCACCAGTATTCCAAACCATTGAAGAAGGTGTGGACAATCAACCATTTCTCTAATTCAAGGCCAAACGATGGTGTGGCGGGCTTCCAAGTAAAAAGCCTTATATATATCCCAATTAAATTCGACAATGACTCATCATCTTTAAGAAAAGCTTGTGATTTGGTGTCCTTTGAGTCAAGAGACACCTTCAAAGAATATTCCAAATCATTGTAGAAGGTGTGGACAATCAACCATTTCTCTAACCCGTGGTGTGGGCAGGCTTCCAGCAAAGGCTTATATCTATCCCAAGCTTCTGACATTGACTCGTCATCTTTCTGAACAAAGCTTGTGATTTGGGTCCTTAGGTGAGCAGTATTGGAAGGTGAAAAGAATTTATCCAAAAAGGCTTTCTCCAATTGGTCCCAAGTAGTTATCGTCTCAGCAGGAATAGACTTCAGCCAAGCTCTAGCTCTATCTCTCAATGATAGAGGAAACAGGCGGAGACGAATAGCATCAACAGAGGCGCCTTCGATCTTGAGGGTCTCACAAAACTCCAAGAACATATCCACATGATCATTAGGATCCTCTGACGACAATCGTCCAAACTGGTTCTGTCTAATCATAGAAAGTAGGGCAGGAGGTATGGTGAAGTGCCTGGCTTCAATGTCTGGCCGAGTAATTCCAGATCGCAAACCCCGAGCGTTAAGAGCTGTATACTCTTTTAATGGTTTATTGTCCTCAGGTTCAGCCATGATGTGTATTAGCTCCAATATTTCTCTCACTCTTTGCCTTTGTTGTCTTCTCCTTCTACGTAAAGTTCTTTCAATTTCAGGATCAGTTTCAATAAGAGTCCCGAAACGTCTAGTACTTTGCATAAACCAGAGAAATTACCTGCAGAGAGTCAAAGAGAAAACAAGAACGTAATAATATGGTAAAAATAAAAAGGTTTAAAATAATTAAATTAAAAATTAAACCGATATTCAAGAAAAACACAAATTCCCCGACAACGGCGCCAAAAACTTGATGCGTGAAATCCGCAAGTGTACGCTCTTTTCTCAATGATAGAGGAAACAGGGCGGAGACGAATAGCATCAGCCGTCAAGTAAGTAAAAAAGATCGAATTCACAGGGACTGTGTCTATGAATACCAATTAATTAATTAATTCAATTCAATTAAACAAAAGGGAATATGATTGTTGGTTAAGAAGAACGTAGTAACAAAGCAATTAAATAAAATCAAAGTGCAAAATTTAGAATAAAAATAGCAAGTTATTAAGAAGGAGATTTTCAAATTCAAGAAAGCTTCCAAGATTGGGATACCACAATGATACAAGATAAATCCTAATTGACAAACTTTTTATTAAATCTGAAATTCAATTGAAGGTGAATTACCCTAAGTTAGTTAATGTTTTTTCTCAAGATACAAGATCCGTGCCCA
Source organism: Ormosia semicastrata (assembly GCA_029884595.1). Lineage (NCBI taxonomy): Eukaryota > Viridiplantae > Streptophyta > Magnoliopsida > Fabales > Fabaceae > Ormosia > Ormosia semicastrata. The sequence goes on along the minus strand of JAQQTO010000053.1, from coordinate 44,201,448 downwards.
ATTAAACCAATTCCTACTCTCATGGTAATTGAATTTAAATTGAACTCATTACGCTTTGTGGTAATTCATTGAATCCTTGAAAGGCTAAAATTACTCTCGTGATTTAGACCTTAAGTTCAATTCTTATGGTTCCAACACCTAGGTTCACCTCTCAGTACGTCCCTAAATGCCTATGAGATGCAAATAAGTGGTCAGCAAATTCACATGAATAAAAGCAATAATGATTGAATCAAAGAACAATCAAGATTAATAAAAGGAGAAACAACGTCAATTAATCATTATCAATGTATCAAAGGGCATTGCCCAATCCTAGAAACAAAAGAAACTACTCAGACATAAAGAAGAGGAGATAAAAAATCAAACTTAAAAACATCCCAAACCCGTAACAATGGAAGAAGAAAGGAGAACGATGAAGATCAAAAGCCAAAGCCTCCAATGTGCTCCACCAAAACCAAATTAGAACCCCCTCATTGTATTCAAAACCTCTATTTATAACCCTAGGATTTTAATTGGCTAAAAAGCCCCAAAAGAAATAAAAATAAAAACTAAAATTCTACTGCGCGCTGCAAATCACGGCCATGGTTCATTCCACGGCCAGGCTGTGGGTCTTGCTGTCAGAATTCCATAGGGTCGTGGATCATTCCACGGCCAAGCCGTGGTTCTCTCTGCCAGAATTCCATGGGGTCGTGGATCATTCCACGGCCAGGCCGTGGTTCTCTCTGCCACAGGCCAATTTTGCATGTTGTTGAGCTCCACGGCCGTGGTTGGTTCCACGGCCAGGCCGTGGAACTCTCTGGAAGTCTCTTTTTCCACCTTTTTGCTATCCATAAAGTTCCAACTTCAATCATGCAAGCTTCCATCCATTCCAAGGCCAATTTAGCACCAATCCTACACAATAACACCACAAACACCGTAGTTATCCGAACTAAGGGAAAAACAAACAAAAAGGGAAACTAAAATGTCTAAAATGCCTAAGAATACATGCAAAATAAGAACAAAACATGATGTTGTTTCACACACATCACCAAGCAATGTATTGACTCACTATGCACATGTACATAATATCAAAATCCTACTCCATGGAGCTAGACACAAACATCTGAGTGAATGATCAGGGAGACATGCCAGTATCTCATCCGCCTATGACCAAGTGCTTTCCAAAAATAGTCAATCAATAATGTTGCGCATAAGGCTCTATACAATGGCATTCTCACAAGATCACGATATAGGACAGTGCCCGGTCAGGATCGTTAGTGCGTTTACATCGGTTTGTCCTACGGTCCAGCGGGGCTACTAACTGCCTGTTGTGAGACGCCCGCGCCCCGACGCCCCCAAGGTCAACTACAGGACCTACACTAGTCTATTCGCACCCGCACTAAGGTGTGATTCAACTCCTAAGCAACATGGCCTTGACAAATCGTCCATTGGACTTTCACAATGTATGATGACTCCATGCATATATCATGTATGTTTATCATTACATACTTTTTCACCATATGCCTAAATTGGCTAAAGTAAGCATCAACACATCATTGGTCCCTCACATGGACCCATAATAAATATTATTAAGTCCTTAAATAATGCATTACACCTTTAGGATACATTATGGATCTACGTCTAAATTTCTACATTCTTCTTAATAAGTTTCTCTTTTCGAGAAATGTTATCACATTATTCATTTAATCATTATTATTTTAATTACATAAGCCCATCATTAAATTTTAAACCTAATTCCCTTAGAATGATTTAAATTGGATCATTTGTCATTCTTACTTGCACTCATGGTCTTACTTTAATTAAAATTTATTCTTAGTCTTTGGATAAAACTTCATTCTTGGTTCTTTCCATCTTATGAGATCCTAATTAATTCATAATTACCCAATTAATTAAGTTTTACTTCAATTTAATATTTCTTATGAAATTCTTCTCTAGTGGGATTCTCTTGATTATTTAGTCTCATATTTTAATTTTATTTATATTCATTTAGAAAATTATTTTAGGTCTCACACATCCTTATTCACTTTCTTAAGTCCAAAAATTCCCTTGATAACCTCTAATATGCTTGAGAAATTCCAATTGATCCTTGGCAGATGACCTAGGTTATGCACTATGCTATATTCCATTTAAATCCTAGTCTATTTTGAGGTGAGTACGACATCGCTCATCAAAATTTGGCACCATTGCTGGGGATCTATTTTCGGTTTCTTAGGTTTGTTAGGAGTTCCTAATAGTTGTTAATTTATCTGTACTCGTGATCAACTTTGCTGGAAGTCCTTAGGTGCATTTTACTATTTTTTTTTGCTACAGATTCTGCATTCTGCTGCACTGTTACATTGGATTACCATTGCATAGGATTTGTATGAATTCATTGCATAATTCACATTTTGCTGCCTTATATAATTCACATTTTGTTGCCTTGCATAATTCACATTTTGCCGCTTTGTCCTACCTGCTGCTACCTTACACTTTGCTGCACTAGTCACTGTTCTATTGGCTTAGCTTCACTTGCTGCAAATTTTGTGCCACTGTTACATTGGGTTTTGCTGCATTCCATGATTCCTGTTATTGTGCATTACATCACACAACACAATTGGTATTTTTGTTGCACAAGTAACATATTCCTCTGCTCTACTGCATAATCTGCTATATAATCTGCTGCATAACTTGCTGTACTGCATAACTTGATACAGTTACCATTCCATTGGATTTCCTGCACTGCATTTTGTTGCTGCTTGTCATTTTGCTGCTATTAACCATCCTTTTATAGCCCTTCCCATCCACTGCAGGTTCCAGTAGACCATATCAACCACCTTTCATGCAGCAGCAGAATATGCAGCAGCCTACTACAGTACCTCCTATATCTGAGCTAACCTTAGAGGAATTGATGAAGCAAATGGTAGTGAATAACTTGCAGTTCCAGCAGAGGACAGAAGCTACTATTTAAAATTTGGAGAACCAGATTGGACAACTTGCTAGTTCGATGAACTAATTACAGTCACAAGATTCTGACAAGTTGCCTGCACAAACTGTGGTGAATCTAAGAAATGTGAGTGTCATCACTCTCAGATCTGGTAATACTATTGATGCACCAAATTGTAGGTTGCAACATGGATTAGATAAGGAAAGTAAGAAGCAGCAAGCCATACCAGAAATTCTATGTAGCAGCAAAATAAAGAAAACAGATTCTGTTCCTACTCCTAGTGTAGTTACTGATGAGCAGGAGCAATCCGTCCCACTACCATTCCCTCAAAGGGTTGTGCAGCTTAAGAAGACTTTTGAGACTGACACAGATAAGGAGATCTTGGAGACATTTAGGAAGGTTGAGGTGAACATTCCTCTCATTGAAGCAATCAAACAAATTCCAAGATATGCCAAGTTTCTTAAGGACTTGTGCACTCACAGAAGGAGACTAAAGGGAAATGAGAAGATCAGTATAGGGAGAAATGTGTCTGCACTTATTCAGCCTACAATGTCCCAAAAATACAAGGATCTAGGAACTTTTACTATTCCATGCACCATAGGCAATAGCTTATTCGAGAATGCCATGTTGGATTTAGGTGCTTCAATTAATGTTATGCCTATGTCTGTGTTTAACTCTTTTGCCCTTGGACCCTTACAGAATACAGGAGTTATCATTCAGTTGGCAAACAGGAGTAATGCATACCCTGTTGGACTCATTGAAGATATCCTTGTTAGAGTTAATGATTTGATCTTTCCTACAGACTTCTATATTTTGGATATGAATGGAGAATCTGAATCCAGCAAGGCTCCCATCATTCTTGGTAGACCTTTCCTCAAAACTGCCAGAACCAAGATTGATGTCCATGCAGGCACTCTTTCCATGGAGTTTGGAGATAGTGTGGTTAGATTTAACATCTTGGATGCCATAAAGTATCCCGTGGAAGAATATTTTATTTTTCATATAGATTTGCTGGCTGATGTAGTTGATGATAACCTGTCTGAGCTCTTTGCTGCTGATTTTTCATTCTTTTCTGATTTTGTTGACACCTACACATGTGCTACTTGTACTGGTTCAGAAATGTGCAGTGTTTGTACTGAGATTGCATCCTGTTTACATGGTGATTTTGATACAGATTGTATGGGTTTTGAACAGTTAAATGGTGGTGCAGGTGTGAATTTAATGGATTCAGAATGCAGAAATTTGATTACAGCAAGTACATATGAATCTGATCTTGTTGGATTACAGGTTGTAGACACAGTTCCTACCACCAGGATACTTCCATCTGTAGTACAGTCACCTACACTGGAGCTTAAGCAACTTCCATAGCACCTTAAGTATGCATACTTAGAGGATGATAAGAAGCTGTCAGTGATCATTTCTACAAACCTCCATGCTGAGTAGGAGGAGAAGTTGTTACAAATATTGAAGAAGCATAAGAGAGCTATCGGATGGACCTTGGCTGACATTCCTGGCATTAGTCCTTCTATGTGCATGCACAGGATACTACTTGAAGATAGAGCTAAGCCAGTGAGACAACCATAGAGGCGTCTCAACCCTTTGATTCTGGATATGGTAAAGAAGGAGGTGACCAAGCTTCTGCAAGCTAGCATCATTTATCCTATATCAGATAGTGCTTGGGTGAGTCCAGTTCAAGTGGTTCCAAAGAAGTCAGGAATCACAGTAGTGAAAAATGATCGCGATGAGCTGATTCCTACTAGAGTGCAGAGTAGTTGGAGAGTTTGTATTGATTACAGGCGGCTCAACCAAGCGACCAGAAAGGATCATTTTCCTTTGCCCTTTATTGATCAGATGCTTGAGCGCTTGGCTGGAAAATCTTACTACTATTTTTTTAATGGCTTTTTAGGTTATTTCCAGATCCACATAGCACTAGAGGACCAGGAGAAGACCACATTCACCTGCCCCTTTGGCACTTTTGCCTATAGGAGGATGCCTTTTGGCCTATGCAATGCCCCTGGAACTTTCCAACGCTATATGGTAAGTATCTTTTCAGACTTTTTAGAGGATTGCATTGAGGTGTTTATGGATGATTTTACTGTTTATGGTTCCTCCTTTGATGCCTGTTTGACAGTCTGGATAGAGTTTTGCATCGATACATTGAGACTAACCTTGTTCTTAATTATGAAAAGTGTCATTTTATGGTAGAACTGGGCATAGTCTTAAGCCATGTGATCTCTCGGAAGGGTGTAGAGGTAGATCCTGCTAAAATTAATGTTATTTCCCAATTACCTTACCCCTCTTGCGTGCAAGAGGTTCGTTCTTTTCTTGGCTATATAGGTTTCTACAGGAGGTTCATTAAAGATTTTAGCAAATAGGTCCTTCCACTATCCCACTTATTGCAGAAAGATGTTGTCTTTGATTTTGATGAAAGGTGTAGAGAGGCTTATGATTGCCTCAAAATAACTTTGACCACCACTCCCATCATTCAGCCACCCGAGTGAACACTCCCTTTTGAACTCATGTGTGATGCATCTAACTATATAGTGGGAGCTGTCCTTGCCCAGAGAGTTAGCAGGATGCCTCATGTCATCTCCTACGCTTCCAGGACTTTAGATGCTGCCCAAGCTAACTATACTACCACTAAGAAAGAGTTGCTTGCTATTGTATTTGCACTTGATAAGTTTAGATCATATTTGCTTGGCTCTAAAGTGGTTATCTTTACTGATCATGTAGCCTTAAAGTTCTTATTGAAGAAGGCATATTCGAAGCCGAGGTTAATTAGATGGATGCTGCTTCTCCAGGAGTTTGATTAGAGATTAGAGATAGGAGTGGCGCAGAGAATTTGGTGGCAGATCATTTGAGTAGGATCGAAGAAGTTGTTGACCCTTCTCCTATCAAAGATAATTTTCCCGATGAGCAGCTCATGTAGCTACATGATACCCCACTTTCCCTTTAGTTTGCTGATTTAGTTAATTACTTGGTTGCATCTGTTTTTCCCCCTCATGCATTTAGATCACAGAGAGCTAAGCTTAAGAGTGATGCTAAATACTATGTGTGGGATGATCCATATTTGTGAAAATTTTGTAGTGACCAGGTGATTCACAAATGCATACCTGACCATGAGATCCAGACAGTTCTTCATTTCTGTCATGCCTCTCCAGTCGAAGGACACTTTGGACCACAGCGGACAGTTAAGAAGGTGCTGGATACTGGATTCTACTAGCCTACCATCTTCAAAGATGCACATCAGGTTTTCACTACTTGTGAGCAGTGCCAGAGAGCAGGAGTGGTCATCACTTGCAGGCAGGAGATGCCCCAGCAACCCATTCTTTTCTATGAGGTCTTTGATGTTTGGGGTATCGATTTTATGGGCCCTTTCCCTGTTTCTTTTGGTTTTACTTATATTGTGCTTGCGGTTGATTATGTTTCTAAATGGGTGGAAGCCAAGGCCACTAGGACTAATGATGCTCAAGTTGTTGTGGATTTTGTCAGGTCTAACATATTTTGCAGGTTTGGAGTGCCTCGCACTATCATTAGTGACCAAAGGACTCATTTTTGTAACCAAACTATAGAGGCCTTGTTTCGGAAGTATGGGGTCGTGGATCGAGTGTCTACAGCATATCATCCCCAAACTAACGGGCAGGCCGAGGTCTCTAACAGAGAGATCAAGCAAATTTTGGAGAAGATGGTGCAGCCGAATAGGAAGGATTGGAGCTGCCGATTAGAAGACGCTCTTTAGGCTCATTGTACCGCTTACAAGAAACCTATAGGGATGTCTCCTTTCAGGGTTGTCTCCTTTCAGGGTTGTCTTTGGTAAGGCATGTCACCTTCCGATGGAGATAGAGCATCGTGCATACTGGGCAGTGAAGAGTTGTAACTTAGCATTTGACCAAGTAAGTTCAGAGAGGAAGCTTCAATTGCAACAACTTGAGGAACTTCGCTTGGAGGCTTATGAGAATTCTAGGATCTATAAGGAAAGGACTAAGCATTTCCATGATAAAATGATTTCTAGAAAGGAGTTCTCCATTGGCCAAAAAGTGCTTTTGTTCAACTCTCACCTTAAACTCATGCCCGGTAAGCTCCGTTCTAGGTGGGATGGTCATTTTGTTGTCACTAACATCTTTCCTTATGGTGTAGTAGAGATTTCGAATGAAGCCACCAACAAGAGCTTCAAGGTTAATGGCCACCATCTTAAGCCCTTTTTCGAGAGCCCCGCAAGCCCCGCACCTGTAGAGGAGCTCTCCTTGGCAAAGCCCACCTTTCCCTAAGTGCAAATCTTTCCACCTTGATGAGGGTGTTCTCTTCCCTTGCTCTTTTATTTCACTTGTCTACTTATGTTTCCATTGAGGACAATGTGTGCTTTAAGTGTGGGGGAGGGAATTTTGTTATTTCTATTTTCTTGTTTCTATTTTTCTATTTTTTGTTTCTGTTTTCTTATTTCTATTTTTCTATTGTTTTATTTTGCTATTTTTCTATTTTGCTGAATTTTTTGTTTCTACATAATTTTCTATTTCTCACTGTTCTTCTATTTTTGTTTTTCTATTTTCTGTTTGTCATACAAATTCTCATTGTTTCTATTTTTCTATTTTTGTTTTCTGTTTCTATAATGTTGTTTTGCTATTTTCTTTATTTTTGTTTTCTATTTTCGTTTTCTATTTTTGTTTTTTATTTTTGTATTTTGTGTTATTTTACTATTTTTTTTATTTTCTCGCTTTTAATTCTATTTTCTGTTTAAAAAAAAAGCACAAGTGTGTTTTGAGTTACTTTCCAATGATGTTTTGAGGTTTGTAAAGTTGAAAAGTTTGAGACAATTAGAATTCAAGGTTCATAACATGATTGAATAAATTTTTATTTCTTCTTGAATTTGATATGCTTGGTGGTGAATGTTTGAATTGGTGGATCAAGTTTGATAGATGTATACCTTGTGAGATTTTGAGCCTTTTTGTGGATTTAACATTTGCATCATTCTCTTCTTTCTTGTGTGATTTTCACTCATGTCATTTGATCACTCTAGAACTTGCTTTGATTCTTTTTGAGGCTACATTTTTCACTTGCATGCATGAACATGATTGAGGCATTCTTTCTTGATTAACTACTTTGGCCAAATAGCTAACATTGCATCATTTCCCCTTGTTTAACCCCCCTGAGCCTACTTGCCTATTCTTTGTTTTAGCTCATTTTGTGCCTTTTGTGAAAAACTATGTTTTTACCTTTACCTTAGGGAATATGAGAGCATTGGTTCATTTTCATTGGAGGAGCTCTTTTGATGTTCAAGTGTGGCGGTTGTGTACTTTGATGTGCAATGTGCAAGATGTTTGGTGAAATTAAAAAATGAAAAAAAATAGAATTAAGAAAAAGAAAGAAAAAGAAAAAAAAATTGATAAAAAAGAAAGAAAGAAAGAAAAAGAATAAATTCAAGAAAGGTTGTGAAAGAAAAAAAAATTTAGAAAAGAGAAGGAAATTTGTAAAGAGAATGTGCATTATTTGGAGTTAAGGAATAAAATTTCATGTTTGTTACTTGTCATTTGAGTTCCTTCACAATGTTATTTCATTCTCTTTGGTATTTATTTTGCCATATCTATATTGTTTCCCTCCCTTACCTTGGCCCCAATACAACCTTGAATAAAGTCCTCTTAATTTTTGTGTACATGTGTTTTAAGTAGTGGAGAAGTAGAAGATAAGCAAGCTTATGGTAGTGCAATTGTTCATGAGTTGAATTGAGTAAAATACTTACCTCGTAAACACTTGAGGGATTGAGAGTGTATCTTGTGAAGATCTATCATTCTTGATTCATGCTTTTCAAGTTGAAGCTACCTTACTTGTTGGTTTGAGATGTGAAGAAATTTTAATTCATTGGTGTTTTGTTCTCTTGACTCTTCTATTGCTCCTCTTGCTTGTAAGCTTTTGCATTCTTGAATGTCATTGGAATTTGAGTCTTTTAGAGTTTTTAGTTTTTGAGTTTTTACTTTCCTTGCATTCTTGCATTTGCTTTTCTTTATTCCCTAGTTTTGGTTTCTTGTGTTTTGCCCAGGAGTGCAAAAGTTCAAGTGTGGGGGAATTTGATCAATCAATTTTGAGGCATTCATTATTGCTTTATATTTAGCCTAATTGATAATAATTGTATCCAATATTATGTTTGTGGGTGAGTTTTAGATGATTGGGCCATATTGAGCTTAGTTGTAAAAGCTTCATTAATTTTTCAGAATTTAGCTCATTTTGACCTTTCTGTCTTGTACAGGTCATATCTTAAGCTACAAATGTCACATTTGGATGATCTTGGTGTCCCCTGAAATCTGAGACAAAGATACACAATTTTGAGTCTAATGTAGTTTTTCTATTTCAACTGGATTCAGGGCGAATTGAGCCTCAAAGTTAGGATGTTGTTGCTGTCATAAAGCTTGGACCTTCCCTCACGGATTTGGGCTTAACTCTCTCAATTTAAGCCCAAATAAGGCAAATTATATGTCTCTGAAAGGCTTATTAAGAGGGCTACAGTTCAGGCCAGGGGTAGATTAGGAATTATAGAAGAATTTTCAGTTACAAATAGGTTAAGGCAAAATACGAAAAGGACTTTTTTGATTTGAATCTTTTTTCAGTTTTACAGATTGAATCAAGAATCCTTTTTCTCTCTTTTCGTCTTCTCTATTTTTGTTTTCTCTCTTCTTTGAAGGTTCTGTATCTTTCCAATGATGATGGCCATGGAAGGCTAAAGATCCTATCAATCCAAGGAATTCAATGATTGTGGTTAGAGTTTTGAGTTCTTTGTTTAATTGTGATTTCTGATTGTGTTCTTTCCTCTTCTCCTTCTTCAATTGATTTATGATTATGTTTTCAAAATTGAAGATAGATTTGGATTGATTAATCTAAATCTAATGGAGAATAGATCATCGATTGGTAATCTATGTTAATTCGAAATTGTGTTTAATTCAATTTTAATCAAGAATTGCAATTGTGATTCTGTTTTATTTGATCAAATTCTAGGTGATTATCTAGTTGAAATCGAATTAACAGAGGTAAATGCATATAGAATTCTACTTTCTTTGAACTATGATTAACTCTGCCACTTGAACTAAAGACCTTGGATTGGTGTTTCCAGTTTTGAATTTACTTCTAATTACTGTTGAATTTGTATTTTGCTACCTGATGAACAAAACCCCCTACCTATTGATAACCTCTAATATGCTTGAGAAATCCGAATTGATCCATGGGAGATGACCTATGTTATGTACTATGCTATATTCCATTTAAATCCTAGTCTATTTTGAGGTGAATACGACATCGCTCATCATATACCTGACATATACCTGGGTAAATAGTATTAGCTATGCTACTACTAACTTAACTTCAAACTAATTTGTAACATTTATAAGAATAAATCATTACGGATAGCCTTATAGAAATAAACATCCATATATATTTATAACTTTATCAACATTACATTATGTTCTGGATGCAACAGTGTAGAACTCAAAACAAATATACATAATATACAAACTTTGACTGCTTAAATATAAAAATCAAACTATTCTTCAATCTTCTTCTCCTTATCTTTGGATGAGCTTGCACCTGGATTTACATGGCAATACATGGGGTATGAATTCATAATTCTTAATATAAGTGTACTAATATTAGCATTTGTAATATTCACAATGAATATACAACCTATAACAACATAAATAATTAGCAACAATCAAACTACTTATCATTCTCAAAAGACTATCACATTTACTCTCTATGTGACATCTTAAAGCAAACTATATCGCTGGACAATTTCAAATTTAAAATAATCAATGATATTATACAACTGCCCATACAATTATAAAATACCAATGAGAAAAGTCACACATACATAACAATCAAAGATATTATACGATAGCTCATACAATTATAAAATACTAATGAGCAAGGACACATACATACACAAAAAAATCACAAACCACAAATACAATCAATTATTAAATAATTCAATGATTGTATGTTGCATGATTATGCTCAGGCAAAGGTGTATGATGGTGTAAATGTAATGTTATAAGATGTCATGAAACTTGACTATTCCTCTTGGTAGTGAGGGAATCTTTTATCCGAATATGTTACCTCCTTAACCTACTAAGGAGGGAGGGAATATGTAACTTCTTGTAACCTTCCTTAAACTGAGTAGACTGTTCCACTACCTTAAACTGTTAAGTAGGAAGGGAATATGTAACCTCCTGTAACCTACCTTAAGCTAAGTGGACTTTTTCACTACCTCAAACTGTTAGGAATAACAAATGTGTATATTCATGGGTGTGTGAAGAATGTGGTATTATGCCTAACTCTTACATAACCACCACATAAAGTCTATACCAAGTTTGTCCATGCACTACTCACTCTGCCTCATCTCTATGAGAGCATTCATGCACTACGGCACTCTGCTTTTACAAATCAAACTTGGTATGCTTCTTGTCCTTGCATGTTGGCTCTACCTTATCTCTATGAGAGCACTCATGCACTATAATACTCAACTATTGCCAGCTAGGCACCATGGCCCTCAACTCTTGCTCACTATGCATTATGGTTCTTAACCTTTACTAACTAGGCACTATGGCCCTTAACCCTTGGCTAACTAGGCACTATGGCCTTTAACTCTTACTTACTAGGCACTATGCCCTTTAACTCTTATCAACTAACTTGATTGCTCATATCTAGTTCTTCTCCTCTTAACCATTTCTTAAGTGGTAACTAAATTCAATACCAAGTTTCTAAAAAACTAACTCTTATCTAAGGCTATCCATGGCTAATGGATGCATAAACTCTATTTAATTCCCATTGTATACAAGATAATCCTTTTCTTTAAGAAATTCCTTTATTTGTGTCTTAACACTCTTTAAGAGCTATAACTAAGGGATTTAAACTATTTGGGTAGCTCACTTCCCCAAGAAAAACAACCTTTTAGTTTTTGCTCTAGGCGCCCGTTCTTCAGCGCTTATGCACTCTCTAGGCAGCTACAAGAAAATCTCTCTGGGCGATGAGCGCCTGAGTGCCCAAACATTGGCGCCTGAGTGCTAGAGGCCCAGAGCAATCGCTCTATTCTGTGATGCACTGAGTGCCTAACCGCTCGTGCATTAGAATGGATTCTGCAGAATGTAGAATACAAGTTTCGAAACCGTAATTTTTCCCTCAAACTCAAATCTATGATAATTTCCATCATCATACAAAGCTTCTAATCATGATGTAAACCTTAAACAATCATTTACCTTACTCATTCTTGGATTAGAAACCCAAACTCCAATCTCGAATCCACTTTCTAATTAACATTCTAATAGCAAAGTATGGATTCTAATGGTTCAAATCTATCTTCTATGGTCTATACAAGCTAATATCTAACTCAATTAACCTAGAGGAGCAAGAAACTAACATCTAACTCCCTATTTTCACCCAAAAGCCTATTTTTCCTCATCCACCAAATCAATAAAAGTGATGAAGTTAAAAGCAAATGGATGAATACAGACACCCCTACCTCTTTATGGAGTGGACAATCAAACCTTGGTCTTCCTTTTTCTTTCCTCTTCCTCTCCTCTTCTTCTTTCTCATTTCTCTTCTCTTCTTCTCTTTTTATTTCTTCGTTTGCTGTCTCTACCATCAAAGAAAGAAAAGAAGTCAAATGACTTCTTATATAAGATAACCATTAGGTATAAGAACACTTTGATTTTACTAAATCAAGTTTCCTAACGTCTTTAGGTATAAGAATAAATCCTAAGATTCATCTAATTACCCAATTCATCATTATCATTAATTTTCATATCTGCACTAAGTCCATTCAGTATTAAAACACTTACTCAGTGTGCTTAAAAATACCAAATGAACTCAATTTATACTCAAATTTTAACTTGATCTTACTTAACTCATTTGTGACTTAGAAATAAATTGTCCATATTTGTGTCCCTCAATTTTGGCTTTAAAACCATTTTCTGAGTCATTTAAAGCCACTTTCCATTTTCTGTGTTGTGGCAAAGTGCCTAGACTAACTCAATTTGCCACCAAACTTCACAGGAATGTCAAGCAAGTGTTAGGCTACCTTTGTAACCCTATACAAGCTTAACATGTTTTCAAGCGTGTTACATTTGTCTTCTCTTTTAAAAATAAATTTGTCCCCAAAATTTGGTTTACCTAATATAAAATGTCTTATGCAACTCACATTTAAAGCCAAGTTCAACCAAATCCTAAAGAAACAAAATTACACATTTACCTTTTCTTGAACCTGAAGATCGTGTTGTCTCCTTTGCTTGCTAGATATAAACTCTTCCTAGAGCTGTAGGCCTGATTTCCAATGTTGCCTCTTCCCTTTGCGGACACTCCCTAGCATAATGCCTTGACTGCCCACATTTATAGCACATTGATTGTCCTACTAGGCATGGTTTGTTACCTTGATTCTTCCCACATTTAGGGCATGGAAGCCCCTTTGATTGCTGTTGAACTTTCTCATCTTCATCTTGTAAGAAACTAGCTTTCGAAGCGCTCCTATTACTCTTCTTGAACTTATCGTCCTCACCTCTTCTTTTTTGGAAATCTTATGTTCTTTGCTCTGGTTGGAGTTGGAGACAACCCGATTCCACAATTCTGCTCTTATTTACCAGGGAAGGAAAATCTCTAATCTTCAATGGTCTTATCATCCTCTTAATATCGCCTCTTAATCCGTCTTTAAATTTAACACATTTCCAACCCTCATCTAGGTTAAGCCTATACAGTGAAGAAAACTTTAATAGCTCATTAAACTTTGCCTTATATTGGCTAATGATTATAGTTCCTTGCTCAAGCTTTAGAAATTCCATTTCCTTCACCTCTCACAAAGTCCTTGGAAAGTATTACTCCAAAAAGGTGTTCCTGAATACTTCCCATGTGATTTGTGTTCTTGTTGTTTCTAACAATCTTTGGGTACTCCTCCACCAACGTTCTGCTTCCCCTCTAAATATAAAGGAAGCAAATGAAACCATCTCTTAGTCTGAACATCGTATGACTTCAAAAATCTTCTATACTTCATTTAACCACTCCTCGGCTTTGACCGAATCATATTCACCTTTGAAAGGTGGGGGTTTATCTTCTGAAATTCTGAAAGTTCTTGAAAATCTTGATTTCTTGCAACTTGCACCTCCTGTGGTTGCACTGGTTGTTGATGTTGGTTAGCTTGCAATAGCTCCAATACCTGAGCTGTAATAGCTGCTTAATCTCTCATAGCATTAGCTGTAATAGTTTTCTGCACCCTCATGGCATTAGCCATTGCCATGGCTTTTTCAGCCATATATGGTCCTTCATTCACTGTGTTCTTATCTCCTCGGGTATGCCTTGGTGGTTCCATAATGTCCTGTACATACAAAACATTACATGTTGAGGTGATCAGTCTCAATATCATGTAATTGTGCAACAGTGGCTAAGAACGATCCACCCTAAGGCAAGTCAAACAATCCTATGCAAACATCTCATATAAAAAGTAAGAATTGCACAACACATGCAAAACTTCCTACTAAGAACTTTAAATCTTCCCTAAGCCTAGTCAGTCTATACCCCGACTCATAGGATGAACTGCTCTGATAATAAAATGTAACATCCTAATACTTAATACCTAGTATACTTGACATATACTTGGATAAACAGTATTATCTATGCTACTACTAACTTAACTTCAAACTAATCTATAACATTTATAAGAATAAATCATGATGGAGAGCCTTATAGAAAGAAACATCTACATATATTTATAACTTTATCAACATTACATTATGTTCTGTATACAATTGTGTACAGCTCAAAAAAAATATACATAATATACAAACTTTGACTATTGAAACATGAAAACTAAACTATTCTTCAGTCTTCTTCTCCTTGCCTTTGGAATAGCTTGCACCTAGATTTACATGGCAACACATGATGTGAGAATTCATAATTTTCAGTATTTGTGTACCAATACCCGCAATCATAATATTCATAATGAATATACAACCCATAACAACATAAATAATATGTAACAATCAAACTACTTATCATTCTCAAGGAAGTATCACATTTACTCTCTATGTGACATCTTAAAGCAAACTATATCGATGGACTATTTCAAATTTAAAACAATCAATGATATTATACAACCGCCCATCCAATTGTAAAATACCATTGAGCAAAGTCACACATATATAACAATCAACAATATTATACAACCGCCTTTATAATTATAAAATACCATTGAGCAAGGACACACACATACACAAAAGAATCATAAACCACAAACACAATAGATTATCAAATAATACAATGATTGTATGTTGCATGATTATGCTTAGGCAAAGGTGTATGACGGTGTAAATGCAATGTCATGAGATGTCATGAAACTTGACTGTTCCTCTTGGTAGTGAGGGAATCTGTTATTTAAACATGTTACCTCCTTAACCTACCAAGGAGGGAGGGAATATGTAACCTCCTGTAACATACCTTAAACTAAGTGGACAATTCCACTACCTTAAACTGTTAAGTAGGGAGGGAATATGTAACCTCTTGTAATCTACCTTAAGATGAGTGGAGTTTTTCACTACCTCAAATTATTAGGAATAACAAGTGTGTGTATGCATGAGTATGTGAAGAATGTGGTATTATTCCTAACTCTTACATAACCACCACATAAACTATGTACCAAGTTTTTCCTTGCACTACTAGCTCTACATCATCTCTGTGAGAGCATTCATGCACTACGACACTCTGCTTTTGCCAATTAAACTTGGTATGCTTCTTGTCCTTGCATGCTGGATCTACCTCATCTCTATGAGAACACTTATGCACTATAATACTCAACTGTTACCAATTAGGCACTATGGGCCTCAACTCTTGCTCACTATGCACTATGGCTCTTAACCTTTACTAACTAGGCACTATGGCCCTTAACCCTTGGCTAACTAGGCACTATGAGCCTTAACTCTTACTTACTACACACTATGCCATTTAACTCTTGTTAACTAACTTGATTGCTCATATCTAGTTTTCCTCCTCTTAGCCACTTCTTTAAGTGTAACTGAATTCAATACCAAGTTGCTCAATAACTTACTCTTATCTAAGGCTATCCATGACTAATGGATGTACAAACTCTATTTAATTCCCTTTGTATACTAGATAATCCTTTTCTCTAAGAAATTCCTTTATTTATGTCTTAACAATTTTTAAGAGATATAACTAAGGGATTTAAACCATTAGGGTAGCTCAATTCCCCAAGAAAAACAACCTGTTAGTTTCTGCTCTAGGCACCTGTTCTTCAACTCTCGAGCGCTCCCTAGGTAGCAACAAGAAAATCTTTCTGGGAGATGTGTTCCTGAGTGACCAAACACTGGTGCCTGAGCGCTTGAGGCCCAGAGTACTCGCTCAGTTTTGTGATGCACTGAGCGCCTGGGCACTCACTACCAAGCGCTTGAGCACTCGTGCATCAGAATGGATTCTGCAGAAGGTAGAATACAGATTTCAAAACTGTAATTTCTCCCTTAAACTCAAATCTTGGATAATTTCCATCATCATACAAAGCTTCTAATCATTATATAAAACTTAAACAATCATTTACCTTACTCATACTTAGATCTAAAACCCAAACTCCAATCTTGAATCTATTTCGGAATGAAGCCTATGAGAATGCTCGTCTATATAAGGAAAAAACAAAAATGTGGCATGATAAAAAGATTATTTTGAGATAATTTGAACCAGGGCAGTAAGTATTATTATTTAACTCAAGGTTGAAGTTGTTTCCAGGTAAATTGAAGTCCAAGTAGTCGGGCCCTTTCAAAGTCAAAGAAGTTTCTCCTTTTGGAGCAATTGAAATTGTAGAACCCCATTCAGGAAGGAGTTTCAAAGTCAATGGTCACAGACTTAAGCACCATTGGGGAGGTGATTTCGATCGATAGAAGTCTTCTCAGGCACTCAGCCAACCTGATTGAGAATTGGCAACGTCGAGTTAATGACATTAAACAAGCACTTTTTGGGAGGCAACCCAAATTTCTTTTCTTTTTCTTTTTCTTTGTTGTTTTGTTTTAGTAGTTTTTTATTATTTTTCTTTAAGTTTCTATTTTATTTCATGATTTAAAAAAAATTAAGTTAGCGCTCAGGCACTAGAAACCCAGTGTTTAAGCGTGCAAAAGGCAAGGAGTCATTTAAACGAAACGTTCTTAGTGCTCAAGCGTTGAACGTTCACATTTTCAGAGTTCTCTCAGTTTTCTCCCAAAATTCTCTCAAATTCCTCTCAAATTTCTTCTCGAAATCACTTTCCCAAAGCATTTCATTGTGGTTTTTCTCTTCATCTAGCATCATCTTTTCCATTTTTGCTAATTGTTTGCATCTGAAAAGGGAGATTTACCACCAATACGTTTGTACATGCGTGGTGTGATTCTCACCGTGCGTCCATCTTTTTTTCTCCATTTCTTACTTTAATTCTTCCCTCATTTAGGTATGTTCATCTATCCTTAATCTCAATTTGGTGTTTTATTCTGTTAATTTCATGAATTATGGAAATTGGGGTTTTATGGTTTGTGAATTGGGGCTTTTGTTGAAAATACGTAATTGGGTAAAAATTGGATCAGTTTGTTGTTGCTACTTGAAATAAACTTTACAAATTGTTTGAGTGGAAGTGATTGGCACGTGTAGTTACTGACATTATTGGTTTGGATTGTATAGTGGACTCATTATTGTGTTTATTTGATTTATTCATATGGCATAAGCTAATTTGATTGGATTATGGATTACTGTGTGGATTACTTGCTCTGTGAATGTAGCATGTTGACTTGGCATAGTGATCATGTGAGGCTGCAATGAATGTTGTGAATTTTGGCTGTGATGAATCCAATTATTTGGTTTGCTAGTGTACTCACGTGCTCTATGGTTCTTTATTTATTCATATTCTGAGTTGCTGGTGAGGAATTGGTAAATTTGGTATTATATTGGTTCTGGTTGTTGATTGAGGAGTCTTGAATTATTTCTGGTAGTTATTTATCTCCTGTAGTTACTCTATTTTGTGAATTCTTGTTGAGGGATACTAATTTATTTCCTTTCATTTGTGGTTTCAGGAGTTTAAAATGCCCCTAATTAAGAGACGAAGAGGTCCCTTTGGAGAAGGCTCTAGTTCTTCTTCATTTGATGCAAACTGTTTCCAATATGAAATTCATGAAAAAAGATTTACTAATGCAATGTTGAAAAGGAATTTCATTCAGGAGCAGGGGATTGTTTTATAAGAGGATGAATATCCTGAAATTTATTCACAAATTATAGACAGAGGTTGGGGCAAATTGAGCCAAATTCTAGAACCAGGATCACAGACGTTGGTTAGGGAATTCTATGCCAATGCTATTACTAACTCCACTGGCAGGAACAGATATCACAGCATGGTGAGAGGGACACCTATAGAGTTCAGTAAAGATGTGCTGAACGACTATTTTGATCAAGAATATGAATACCTATGCCAGTGTGATTATCATGCTTTGTTGAGTGAACCTTTGGATGCAAACCTTATGCTTAGTGTGCTGTGCAAGGAAGGAGCTCAATAGGCGTTGGACACAAAGAACCAAAACAAAATTTTTGAAGAAAGCTGATTTCAAACTAATCCCATGGGTGTGGTGTACTTTTGTTCAAGCCAACCTTCTGCCTTACTCTAACACTTCTGAAGTGCCAGTTTAGTTGGCCTTGCTTGTCTTTGCCATTGTCTCAGGTAGCGTTATGAATATTGGCAGGGTCATTGCCTTCAACATGTAAATGGCGGCTTAAGACAATTTTGAAAGTTTACCATATCCTTTGCTCATTTCCTGCTTATGTTCTAAAAAGGGTGTACAAATTTCTAGTGATCAACTAATCCAACCAACACCTCCCCTCACACCAACAGTTATTGAGAGGTCTTTTGAAGAGGATCGCACAATTCCAGCACCTCAAGTTCCTGCTCCTCCAGGCCCAGCAGTCAGGCCATCTCGTCGAGTGCTCACCTTGGCGTAGAGAATGGATTGATTAGAGCCTGTGTAGCATCAAAATCAAAAGAAATTCAATTATTCTCTTCAGTTGTTGCGCAGCATAACAAAGCACCTGAGCCTTGACACTGCTCCACTCAGTCCTATGACTGACGAGGAAATCATGGCAAACATCAACTTTAGTAAGGAAGATGAGGAGGAGAATGATGACGAGGAAGCGCTAGATTGACTTCCTGCCGTAACAATGAGTTTTTCTTTACCATCTCTTTTATAATTTTGCCTTTATATTCCTACTTGATTACTGCATTTGCTTTCCATCTAAATAGTGAGGGCACTGTGTTTGTTTAAGTTTGGGGGAGGGTGTTTTGTTTTGATTAATTCTTTTGATTTGTGGTTTTGTGTCATTTTTTTATAGTTTGGCATACCAGTGTTTTGAATTGAGAATCCTATGATTGTTTAAACTGTGATTTGATTTCTTTTTTAGGATGTCATATGAGAATCCAAGAATTATATTGATCTCTATTGCTTTGATTATGCATTGTGCTTCCCCCTTATGATTGAAAAGACCTTGGATTTATGAGTGCATGACAAACTTAGAGATAGTTTATAGGATTGCTTGTGTATGGATGATTTGCATCTAGAAGTTGTTTGATTCTCTCTTAAGGCGAAATCATAAATGATGCATGATCAGGGAAATGATTAGGGCCTTCTTTGGACCATTTGAGCCTTTCAAGCTAACTTGTTAATATAGCGTATCTCTAGGTCCCTTTTTGCAGCCTCGCATATTTTTTTTGGCCTTATTTTTATTCTCTTTTACCCACATTTTTCTTCCCATATACATAAAAAATTAAAAAATTAAAAAAAAGTTTCCCTTTTTCTTACCCTTTATTGAATGCATGTCTTGTATTTTTCTACTGTTTAAGCCTTAATCATTATGTATATGAGTTATTTGAGGAGCTGAAATGAAAAAAAAGCATTGCAAAAGCAAAAAGAAGAGAAAGTTCACCCAAAGTATTGTAAAGAAATAAGTTTGGGGGTGGATAAGGTTGTTGAAAAAAAAAAGATGATGAATAAAGTGTTAATTTTTATGCACCGTTGTACACTTGTCTAATATTTTGAGGCTTGGATTGTGGAATATGCATGACCATATATTTCAATCTTCGTTTTATTTCTCTTATCCTTTTCTTTCTTAAACCATACCCCTGGCCTATCATTACAAACTCATAAAGACCCTGATGATCCCTGATTTTATGTTATTTATATTAGTGAAGAGAGAGATAAAAAATAATCTTATGGATGCATATTTGATGTACATTTGCATATTTATAAACCTATTCGAGTTTGAATTTCTCTATGAGTTAGTCTTTCATTTATGTTTATGGAAAGTCATTTATATATGAGATTTGCACATGAGAGCAATGTGATAATTGGATTTTACATGTGTGATTCTTTGAATTAAGATTTTGGAACAGTTTCTGAGGTTATTTATAATGTTCATTATCTGGCAATGTCATGTTTTGATTTGCATGTTGAGTCGGCTTAAGTGCCTCCTTGAGTTCGGAGCCTTTGTAGGGGGTGTATATAGTTGTCGGCCACCAAAAAGATTTTCTTTCTTTTTATTTTTATTTCTTCTTCTTTCTACTTGAGGACAAGCAAATCTTAAGTTTGGGAGAGTGATGAACCTTTAAAAAGTCATGTTTTTATGGTTCACTTTCTAGGTTTTTCATTCTCTTTTAATCTGTTTAATTGAGTTTTGTCCTTAAGTTTATCTTGTTTTTATTTTAAAGTGTTTTTTTTTTTTTTTAGTATTTATGTTTTTGATAGGTATTTGCTTAAGGATGAAGAATGGATTTTATAGCATAGAAGAGCTGTTGAAAAAGATTTCTGGATACTCAGCACTCAAACACTCAAGATCCAGTGCTTAAGCACTGATTAGGCAGAATGTGGGAGTTTTCTCTGTTATCCTACCGTTCAAGCGCTGGGAGTTCACCGTTCAAGCGCATAACTGGCAGAATTGGAAGATTATTGCTGGTAAGGCAGCACTTAGGTGCTATACAGCCACCATTCATACGTGCGCATTATGGAAAAATTGGCTTCTAGGGATATAGCTCTCAGGCGCTTGGAATCAGGCGCTCAGGCACTGGACGTGTAACAGCATGGGATTTTGAAACTATAAATAGAAATTTATGTCAAATTTCAACACACATTGTAGCAGCCATCAAGACAACTCAATCCTAATTTGGTGTGGGCGCTTCAAGGCTTGAAGATTAGGGATTTTCTTCAATCTTCTCACTAATTATCAATGGAGTTTGTCATCTTCTTATCTTTGTTTTGTTCTTTCCTTATGTGTAACTAACTTCCCCTCGTTAGGGGGACGATGGATCTTGATACTTTGATGATGTAACTTCTTTTATGGGTTTAATGCATGTTTCTATTTCATGATTTACGTATTTATCTCTATTCTTAATGCTTTTCTAAACTGATTAATTTGCGAATGATCTTTTGGGTTTATGTATGATTTGAGAAAATTTGCATGAACCTAGAACTTGTGATAAACACCATAATTTCTACAATTGTTAGGAATAGACGTTGTGGGTTATGTGGTCTTTCTTTTAATTTCCTTGATCTTGATAATGCCTTTCTATTTGGGGTTAGACTAAGGGATTAGTTAATTCCAAACAGCGTAAAAGGATTAATATACTAAGGGATTGGGTATTAATTAATTTTGAAAATATGCCATAAATCATTGAAATAGAACACGTTTAAACCAAATTAGATGTGCATTTAAAGAGTTCAAGTGAAGTCCGAACCCTAACACTTTCTTATTATTATTTTTCATCTCTTGTTAGATTGCTTGATTTTATTTTGTTTAACTTTAATTACTTTCTTTTAATTATTTATATTTTCACTTTAGCCAACTTTCAACTTTTGAGTAGCTTAAATAGTGTTAATTTAACAAACTTGGTAATTGGCAATATAATTCTCGTGGGACTATTCTCTTTTCACTACTCTATTACTTTTTGCGATTCGGTGCACTTGCCAATTTTTACATCAAGTTTTTGGCGCCTTTGCCAGGGATTATTAATTTTTAATATCGATTAGTAGTTAAAAAAGCACTAATTTAGGCATTTGTTTTATTTTATTTTAGATAATTATTTTTATTTTTTAATTTAATTTTCTTTTATTTCTTTAACATCATTTATTTTTATTTTTATTCTCTTTACTTCACACTGGTTTGCTTATTGTTTGTTTATGCAAAGGTCTTTGGAATCAGAAGAATTACTTTTTGATCCAGAGATAGCAAGGACAGAAAGAACAATTAGAAAAATAATCAGAGAATGAAAGAAAATTGCAAAAGAAAAAGATATAGCTGAGAATAATGTTGCACAGAGAAGACGCACTATGGCTGACTATGCCACCCTATCTTTTGAAAGTGTCTCAACCAGTGTTGTGCGACCTGCTATCCAAGAAAATAATTTTGAAATTAAATCGGCTCTTCTACAGCTGGTGCAACAAAATCAGTTTGGGGGAGGTCAGGAAGAAGATCCCAATTTGCACATTGCCAATTTTTTGCAGCTGTGTGATACTATCAAGTATAATGGAGCCAGTGATGATGCCATACGATTACGACTTTTCTCATTTTCTTTGAGAGATAAAGCCAAGAGCTGGCTACAAGCCCAGCCACAGGGAAGCATTTGTACTTAGGATGATCTAGTTAGTAAGTTCCTTACTTGGTATTTCCTACCATCCATGTTTGTGAAGATAAAGAGTGAGATTGCTTGCTTTACTCAAAATTAGGGAGAATCTCTCTATGAAGCATTGGAAAGGTTTAAGGAGCTTCTTAGAAAATGTCCTCTCCATGCTATTGAGGTTTAGCAACAGGTACAGATCTTTTATAATGGGTTGAGTCACCTATTAGAGCAATGGTTGATGCATCTGTAAGTGGGTTTATAAACACAAAAACTCCAGAGAAGGCCCAAGCATTATTTGAGACAATAGCCACTAATGAGTATCAGGTTCCTAGTGGAAGAGCTACAATCAAAAAGGAAATGTTGGAGCTTGGTGTTATTGATACTATACTTGCACAGAATCAGATTATGATGCAACACATTATTAACCTTACTAAGCAAGTTAGTAATTTACAGGTAAATACAGTTAATCATTAAGTTCTGACTTGCGATTTTTGTCGAGGCAACCATGTCAATGGTCAATAAGAGGCTGGGAATTTAGGTGTTAACATTCCAGAGTAGGTGAATTATATGGGAAATGCTTCAAGGCCACAAGGTAATCCTTACTATAGTACTTACAATCTAGGTGAGAGGAATCATCCCAATTTCTCTTGGAAGAATCAAGTTGTACCATTGAATGCTCAACCCAAACAGAAGTCTCCTCTTGAGATTGCAGTGGAGAAACTTTCTCTGCAGACCTTTGTTTTTATGCAACAGACTTCAACTTTTATGGAGGAGTCGAGGACCAATTTTAAGAATCATGAGGCCGCTATTAGAAGTCTTGAGAATTAGGTAGGGCAAATCGCCAAGCAGCTTCAAGAAAGACTTCTAGGCAGTTTGCCAAGTGATAATGTGGTGAATCCAAAGGAGTAGTGTAAGGCGATCACCTTAAGAAGTGGTAAGACCTTAGAAGAAGACAAGAATGAAGCATCTGGGTCTGTAGAAAATCAGAATGAAAGTACTGAGGTTCCAATTGAAGAGGTTTTATCTCAAAATGATAGTAAATAGGTTAAAGTTAAGGAAGAACAACCGAGAGTGTAGAGAAAAAAGAAAGACTTGGAGCTGAAGAAAATAGTTGATCCTTCACTCTATGCTAAACTTCCATATCCTTAAAGATTTAGGAAGGAGATTCAAGAAAAGCAGTTTTCCAAGTTCTTAGAAGTTTTCAAGAAACTACAAATAAACATCTCTTTTGCTGAAGCACTTGAGCAGATGCCCTCATATGCTAAATTCATGAAGGACTTATTGTCAAAGAAAAGGAAGCTAAAAGAGGATGAGACAATGATGCTTACTGAAGAATGTAGTGTGATAATTCAAAGGAAGCTACCTCCTAAGTTGAAAGATCCAGGTAGTTTTACCACTCCTTGTACCATCGGTAAGCTCACTATTGCAAAAGCACTTTGTGATCTTGGAGCCAGTATCAATCTCATGCCTATATCCAATATGCACAAGCTGGGAATTGAATTAGTGAAGCTAACAATGATCTCTCTTCAACTAGCGGATCGACTTATCAAGCATCCATATAGTATAGTTGATGATGTACTAGTTAAAGTACAAAAATTCATCTTTCTAGCTGATTTTGTACTCCTTGATATGGAAAAAAATGTAGACATCCCTCTCATTTTAGGCAGACCTTTCTTAGTAACTAGCAGAGCATTGATTGATGTGCAACAAGGAGAGCTTGTGTTAAGAGTGCATGATGAGAAGGTCACATTCAATATTCTTGATGCAATAAAACATCCTGCAGAGGAAGAACAATGCCTTAGAGTGGACATAGTTGACTCATTTGTTGAAAAAGCATTTGAGCAGGGCATTTTGATATCTCAACTTGAATTGGTATTGGTAAATTCTAAAGTTTCAGTGGATGATGATGCAGAGACAACACCAAAAATATCTAACTGCATAACTAATTTGGAAGCTCGGCCAATCGTTTCTCGTTCTAACTTCTAGAAAGAAGAATTGAAGAAGGAGGTTGAAGGTATACAAGAGCCGTCCAAGCCAGAATTGAAGCAACTTCCCTCTATTGTTAAATATGCATTCCTTGGAAAGAATAATACTTTTCCAGTGATTGTAAATGTGGGTCTTAGTCCTGAAGAAGAAAAGAAGCTTTTAAGAGTTTTGAGAGAGCATAAGTCAGCTATTAGGTTGACCATTGATGATCTTAAGGGTATCAGTTTTACTATTTGCATGCACAAGATTTTAATGGAGGATGACTACAAGCCAGTGGTGCAACCACAAAGAAGACTAAATCCCACCATGAAGGAAGTGGTAAGGAAGGAAGTGATGAAGCTTTACGATGTAGGCATTATTTACCTTATCTCAGATAGCTCATGGGTCAATCCAGTCCAAGTTGTTCCAAAGAAAAGAGGGATGACAGTAATAGTCAATGAAAAGAATGAACTCATCCCTACAAGGACAGTCACTGGCTAGAGAATGTGCATTAACTATAGGAGGCTCAACAGTGCAACACGGAAGGATCATTTTCCCCTCCTATTCATTGATCAGATGGTAGAGAGATTTGCAGGACACACCTATTATTGCTTTCTAGATGGTTTTTCCGGTTATAATCAGATCTCAGTGGCTCCCAAGGATCAAGAGAAGATGGCTTTCAGATTATGCAATGCTCCCGTGACTTTTCAGAGATGTATGTTGTCCATTTTCTCTTATATGATTGAAAACTTTGTTGAGATTTTTATAGATGATTTTTCTGTTTTTGGCTCTTCTTTTGATACTTGTTTTTCTAACCTTTCTTTGGTTTTGAAAAGGTGTCAGGAAACTAACTTGGTTTTAAATTAGGAGAAATGTCATTTCATGGTGTAGGAAGGCATTATTTTAGGTCACCACATTTCCTCGAGGGGTATTGAGATTGATCGAGCAAAGGTTGTGGTTATTGAGAAATTGCCCTCTCCCATCAATGTTAAGGGAGTAAGAAGTTTCCTTGGGTATACCAACTTTTATAGGAGATTCATAAAGGATTTCTCTAAGATTACTAAGCCTCTCTGCGAGTTGCTTGTTAAAGATGCACCATTTGTTTTTAATGATGATTATTTGCATGCATTTAATCTTTTGAAAAGCAAACTTATTTCTGCCCCTATAATTGCTGCTCCTAATTGGAATTTGCCATTTGAATTAATGTATATTGCAAGTGATTTTGTTGTGGGTGCTATTTTAGGACAGAGAAAAGATAAGGTTTTGCATGTCATTTATTATGCTAATAAAGTTTTGAATGAAGCACAACTTAACTATGCCACCACAGAGAAAGAATTACTTGCTGTAGTCTTTGCATTTGACAAATTTCGTTCTTATTTAGTTGGGTCAAGAGTTATTGTTTATACTGACCATGCAGATTTGAAATATCTCTTGACTAAACAAGATGCAAAGCCTAGGCTCATCAGATGGATTCTACTTCTACAGGAGTTTGACTTGGAGATTAGGGACAAGAAAGGAACATAGAATTTGGTAGCTAACCATTTGTCGAGAATCATTCATAGAGGAGATTCAGAAGAAGAACATATGCCCATTAAGGAAGAGTTCCCAGATGAATAACTTTTTGTTGTACAATTGTTTCCTTGGTTTGCAGATTTTGCGAATTACAGGGCAACTGGAATGGTTCCATCAGATTTCACATGGCAACAGCAGAAAAAGTTCTTTTGAGATGTCAGGTATTATGTTTGGGATGAACCTTTCCTTTTTAAAATATGTGCTTATGGTATATTGAGAAGGTGTGTGCCTAAAGAAGAAGTGCCAAACATTCTGTGACACTGTCATAGTTCT
Source organism: Ormosia semicastrata (assembly GCA_029884595.1). Taxonomy (NCBI): domain Eukaryota; kingdom Viridiplantae; phylum Streptophyta; class Magnoliopsida; order Fabales; family Fabaceae; genus Ormosia; species Ormosia semicastrata. The sequence continues at coordinate 44,175,079 of JAQQTO010000053.1, read as the reverse complement.
GATTATGGAGGTCATTTTGGAGGTAATAGAACTGCAATAAAGGTATTACAATTTGATTTCTATTGGCCTACTTTGTTTAAAGATGCTCACAAGTTTATTGAAAGATGTGACAAGTGTCAAAGAGTTGGTGGTATTTCCAGAAAACATGAGATGCCTCTCAATAATATTTTGGAAGTAGAGCTATTTGATGTATGGGGTATTGATTTTATGGGTCCTTTTCCTTCTTCATTCTTTAATCAATTTATCTTGGTGGCTGTTGATTATGTTTTTAAATGGGTGGAGGCCATTGCCACACAAACTAATGATGCCAAGGTGGTTGTCAGATTTATTAAAAAGAATATTTTCACTAGATTTGGCATCCCTAGGGCAATAATTAGTGATGGTGGGAAACACTTTTGTAACAAGCAATTTGAGGCTATTTTGAGCAAGTTTGGTGTTAAACGTAAGATAGTCACTCCCTACCATCCTCAGTCAAGTGGTCAAGTAGAGGTGTCTATGACAACTGTCGAGATTACCAATTTTAAATCAATTTATAACCGATTTACCAAAACTACTTGCAGCATAAGGTAACACCGGGTCGAGCCCGTAGATCATTCTAATTATGAAGTCAGATTAAGAGGTTAATAAACAGGGAAGAAAAGTTTTGCAAGATTAAACAACAAAGAGCAATTAAAATGAGTAAACAAGATTAGGAAAACAACTAATCCAAGAGAATTAACAAATTTTGATTTTAATCCATCCTTGATCTTTATAGATCTATTCAACTATCAACCAAATCTTTGGTCTTAGATCACATCAAGACGCCTCTCAATGATCCATGGATCTTCTACTAGAAATGCTTTTAGAATTCAATTAGTTAAGGTTAGACAAATTAAGCATCCATCCAAAACCCAAATTAACTTAAAAACCAAGATCCAACCAAGCTAAATATTTCATCAAACACCTTTGATGCATTATTTAACCTCTGAATTCATCTCTTGGCACATGATAATTACGCAATTAACATATGCAAATCCCAATCAAATTAAGTATTAAATCAGAATTTAAACAAGAGAAGAAGAGAAAGAGAAACTTGATTAATAGATGAATGTATAGCAATTAAAACAAGATCTCAAGATTAATCATCAAGAATGTCAATCTCTTGGATTGATTAAAGAAGTTTAGCTCTCCATAGCCATCACCATTGGAGAACCTTCAAGAACCATACAAAAATGAAAATAACAAAGAGAGAGGAGGAGAGGAAGAGAAGAAGAAAATTCTCCAAAATCAAAAACTAAAACTACAATCACACTCCTACGTAGAAGCTCTCCATCATTTCTTCAAAAATCTTATTGCTCTCCTCTTAATCATTCACTAAGAGTCAAAAGTGGTTCACTCACTTTTGTTAATTATTTCTCCATTATCAAAGTGTGTCTCCCACCTTCCATTGAATTATTTTCTCATTATGAAAATGTGTCTCCCACCTTCTAATGATTCCTTCACTTTTTCCACATTTCTATCTTTTGAATTTCTATCATAATCTCTAATTCAAATTAAGTCCATCAGATAGCCTTTGAAGTAAGCTTTCCAAGGAGTGCTCATATGCTTAATTTGGGCTTGAAATGAGTGAGATATGCCCAAAATAGTGAGGGTGTGTCCAGAATTCGTAACAGTACCACTGGTCCAACTTCAAGGCTGTATTTGACCATGTAAACATCCGAATCTTCCAATTTGACATTTCACAAAACTTGTAGATATTTTTCTCATCTTTCCTAGCATATAAAGAACATTAAAATCAAAGATCTACAACTCAAGTTATGGTCAAAATACTGAACCACTGTCAATAAGCTTTAAAATATGAAATTTTTTGCTTTAAAACCCAATTCAACCCAATGATCTAAATGAGTGCTAAGATCACTTAATTACAATCTGGACATCATTAATAAGGTAATTGTGTGGATAATTAATATGTTAAAAATCATAATTATCAAATACCCCCACACTTACTCTTTTGCACGTCCTCGGGCAAAACAGAAAAAATCAAAACTAGGGAACAAAGTAAAACAAAACAAACTCAAAAGCTAAAAACTCTAAAAGACTCAATTTCAAATGACATTTAAGAACGCAAAAGGTATAATCAAGAAAAACAACTAAAGATTTAAGGGAACAAGCAAGGTATCATCAATTTGAAAAGAATGAATCAAGAATGATAGATTCTCACAGGATACACTCTCAATCCCTCAAGTGTTTACGGGATAAGTATTTCACTCAATTCAATCCATGAAAATTGCACTACCATAAACTTGCTTATTTTTTACTTTTCCACTTCTCAAAACACATGTACACAAAAATCAAGAGGACTTTATTCAAGGTTGAAATGGGGCCAAGGTAAGGAAACAATATGGATATGACAAGTTAAACACTCAAGAGAATAAAAGAGCATTGAGAAGGAACTCAAATGACAAGTAACCAACATGAATTTTTATCCCCCAACTCCAAATAATACACATTCTCTTCACATATTTCCTTCACTTTCCTTCTCTTATTTATTTTTTTTCTCTTTTTTTTTTGAAAAATTCAACCTCTCTTGCAATTTTTTTTCTTTTTATCTTTCTTTATTTTTTTTAAATATTTTTTTTCTTCAAACACTTTGAATATTGCACACACACACTAATCAATATTACACAAACCCCACACTTGAACTGTTAATTATTCACAAGCCAAAGAGCTCCTCCAATGAAAATGAACCAATGCTCTTCCATTCCCTAAGGTAAGGTAAAACATGGTTTTTCACATAAGGCATATACTAAGCTAAAACAAAGAATAAGCAAGTAGGCTCAAGGGGGTTAAACAAAGGAAATAATGCAGGGTTGCCTATTTGGCTAAAGTAGCTAATAAAAGAAATAAGGCCTCAATCATGTTTATGCATGCAAGTGAAAATATAGTCTCAAAAAGAATCAAAGCAAGTTCTAGAGTAATCAATTAACATGAATGAAAATCACACAAGAAAGAGGAGAATGGATGTTAAAATCCACCAATATGCTCAAAAACTCACAAGGTATGCATCTATCAAACGCAATCCACTAATTCAAACCATGAACATTTTACTTGATTTATTTCTACTCATCACTTTAACACAGGTTAAAATCCATTCAAAAACACATTTTTCTTTCAAAGCATTGTTTTTGTTTTTATTTTTTTTTGTTTTCTTTTTTTTTTTAATTTTTGTTTGCATCTTTGTTTTTTTTAATAAACAAACACAGAAAACAAAACCAAAATAATAACAGAAATAGTAATAGAAAAATAAACAACAGGGCTGAAATATCAAAATAGCAAAAACAGCAGAAGCATTAAAATTGAAAACAAAAACAAAAACAGAATGCTAAAATTCCTCCCCCACACTTAAATTGTACATTGTCCGCAATGTAAAGCTCACAAGAAAAATAACATTCCATCAAAATCATCAATTAATGAAGGACAAGTAAAATAAAAGAGAGGAAAGGAAAGAAACATCCTTATCAAGTGGGGTAGATGACTTCTTGTAAGTGGACCTCCTCCAAAATGTCCTCTTGAGCTCCCTCATAAAATGGTTTGAGGCGATGTCCATTGACTATGAAAGCTTTGGTAGTATTTTCACTTGTAACCTGCATAGCACCATAAGGAAAAATCTTAGTAACAACAAATGGACCAAGCCACCTAGATCTGAGCTTCCCGGGCATGAGCTTGAGGTGGGAGTTATAGAAGATTACTTTTTGACCAATCTCAAATGTTTTTCTCATGATCATCTTATCATGGAAGGCTTTGGTCTTCTCTTTATAAAGTTTAGAACTCTCATAAGCCTCCAAGCGATCTCCTCCAATTCCTGCAACTGTAGCTTTCGCTCCATGCCCGCTTGATTTAGGTCCAAGTTACACCTCTTTACTGCCCAAAATGTGCGATGCTCAATTTCCACCGGCAAGTGGCATGCTTTGCCAAAAACAATCCAATAAGGAGATATCCCAATAGGAGTCTTATAGGCGGTCCTGTAAGCCCATAAAGCATCCTCAAGCCTTTTGCTCTAGTCCTTCCTGTTAAGTTGAACTGTTTTCTGAAGTATCTGCTTGATCTCTCTGTTGGAAACCTCGGCTTGCCCATTAGTCTGGGGATGGTAAGGTGTAGAGCAAGACTCCATACTTTTTCATCAAAGCTTCCATGCTCCGATTACAGAAGTGCGAACCCTGATCACTAATGATGGCTTTTGGGACTCCAAACCTGCAGAAAATATGTGATCTAACAAAATCTACAACAACTTTGGAATCATTAGTCCGAGTGGCTTTTGCATCCACCCATTTAGATACATAATCCACAGCAAGCAGAATGTAAACAAAACTAAATGACATAGGAAAAGGGCCCATAAAATCAATACGCCATACATCAAATATCTCACAGAACAACAAAGGTTGTTGGGGCATCTCATTCCTACGAGAAATATTCCCTGTTCTCTGGCATTGTTCATAAGATTTACAAAACAAATATGTATCATGAAATAGAGTGGGCCAATATAATCCAGAGTCCAAAACTTTCCTAGCTGTACGAGTAGGTCCAAAATGTCCACCACAGGCAAATGTATGACAAAAGCTAAGAACAGAATTAAACTCATGATTAGGAATGCATCTCCTAATGACTTGGTCACTACAAAATCTCCATAAATAAGGGTCATCCCACACATAATATTTTGACTCACTTTTAAGTTTATTAATCTGTGCCTTAGTGAAATGTGCAGGTAGTGCTCTAGCAACCAAGAAATTAACCAAATCTGCAAACCAAGGGATGTTACCTTGCATCTTGAAAAGTTGCTCATCAGGGAAGGCATCATGGATAGGAGAAGAATCTGCCTCTCTCTCAATCTGACTCAAGTGATCTGCCACCAGGTTCTCTGCTCCACTCTTATCTCTGATATCAATATCAAACTCCTGTAAGAGCAACATCCACCTAATCAACCTAGGTTTTGCATCGGGCTTTTTCAGGAGAAACTTCAAAGCTGCATGATCTGAAAATACAACCACTCTAGAACTAAGCAAATATGATCAAAATTTATCTAAAGCAAAAACAATTACTAAAAGTTCCTTTTCGGTTGTAGTGTAGTTGACTTGTGCAGCATCTAAAGTCCTTGAAGCATAGGAAATGACATGAGGTACTTTGCCGACTCTCTGTGCAAGGACAGCTCCCAATGCTTAATTAGAGGCATCACACATGAGTTCAAATGGGAGTGTCCAATCTGGTGGCTGGATGATAGGTGTACTGGTCAATGCTTACTTCAAGTGATTGAAGGCATCCTTGCATTTCTGGTCAAAGTGAAACTCTACATCCTTTTGCAACAAGTTAGACAGTGGAAGGGCAATTTTGCTAAAATCCTTTATGAACCGTCGATAGAAACCTGCATGACCAAGGAAAGAACGAACCTCCCGCACGCATGTGGGGTAAGATAGGCATGAAATGACATCTATTTTTGCAGGATCTACCTCAACACCCTTGCTAGATACTACATGTCCTAAAACTATACCTTGTTCTACCATGAAATAACATTTCTCAAAATTCAGGACAAGGTTAGTTTCAATGCACCTATGCAAAACTCGAGTCAAACTATCCAAACATGCATCAAAGGAAGAGCCATAGACAGTAAAATCATCCATAAACACATCCATGCAATTCTCTAAAAATTCAGAGAAGATACTGACTATACACCTTTGAAAGGTTCCCGGAGCGTTGCACAGACCAAAGGGCATTCTCCTGTATGCAAATGTTCCAAATGGGCAGGTGAAAGTGGTCTTCTCTTGGTCTTCTGGGGCTATATGAATCTGAAAATAGCCCGAATATCCATCCAAGAAACAGTAATGCGACTTGCCAGCCAGTCTCTCCAACATCTGATCAATGAAAGGCAATGGAAAATGATCTTTCCTAGTGGCCTGGTTAAGCCACCTATAATCAATGCACACCCGCCAACTGTTTTGGATTCTTGTGGGTAGGAGCTCATTATTCTGATTTGCAACTACTGTGACTCCAGATTTCTTTGGAACCACTTACACTGGGCTCACCCATTTACTATCGGATATGGGATAAATAATGCCAGCTTGCAGTAGCTTGGTCACTTCCTTCTTCACCACATCCAGAATCAGGGAATTTAGTCTCCTTTGGGGCTGCCTCACTAGCTTAGTACCTTCCTCCAATAAAATCCTATGCATACATGTGGAGGGACTAATACCAGGAATATCTGCAAGTGTCTATCTAATGGCCCGCTTATGCTGCCTCAAAACCTGCAGCAATTTTTCTTCTTGTTCAAGTTGCAGATTCTTAGCCACAATCACTGGCAGCTTCTCACCATCTTCCAAATATGCATATTTAAGGTGGTTTGGCAAAGTCTTTAGCTCTAAGGATGGGGATGCTCAATGGAAGGCAGCGAGCTATTTGAAACAAGCAACTCAGCAGCATTAAATTTGACATAATTTTGACTCATATTTTCATATACTGCATCAGTCAAATAAGCAGCTGCATCATCACTCATAACCGCATAAATCTCAAAGACATGCAAAGACATGGTTCAAGATTATCACACTAACACATATATCACAACCCATGTAATCCGAAAGTCGAATATCGTGGGAATTCAAAGACTCATATCAAAGATAAGTATCATCAACCAGCATTTCAATCACATCAACATAAAAAAGCTCAATGCTCCTCAAGGGGATGTCTCATGGCATCAAAAATATTAAACTGTACCACATCTTCACCAAATTCCATAGAAAGGGTGCCAGCATGCAAATCTATCTTGGTTTTGGCTGTCTTGAGGAATGGTCTTCCTAGAATCAATGGAGCATGATTTGTTGAAGACTCATATTCCATGTCCAGAATGTAGAAGTCCGCCGGGAAAATCAGCTCATTCACCCGCACTAACACATCTTCCAACACTCCTGCAGGATGAGCAGTGGTCCTGTTTGCTAACTGAATCACTATGCCAGTGGGTTGTAAGGTGCCAAAGTTCAAAGACTTATACACTGACATAGGCATGACATTGATAGAAGCACCCAAATCTAGCATCGCATGGTCAAATCTGGAATTGCCTATAGTGCAAGGGATTGTGAAAGTTCCAGGATCTTTGCATTTCTTTGGCATGCTTGGCTGAATCATCGCAGAAACATTTCTACCCATATTGACCTTCTCAGTACCCTTAAGTCTTCTCTTGTGAGTACACAACTCCTTGAAGAATTTAGCATACTTGGGAATTTGCTTGATTACATCTAGGAGGGGAATATTGATTTCCACCTTCCTAAATGTCTCCATGACTTCCTTTTCCATTTCTGCTTGCGCTATCTGCTTAGATTGTGTCACTCTGTTTGGGAAAGGTAGTGGAATGACCAAGACTAAATTCTTTGCACATTTCTTCTGGACTGATTCAGTATCTGGTTGCTGCAATGGGAGCTCTGGTTGTGGCAAATTAGGACCATTAATTTCTCGGCCACTTCTCAAGGTAATGGCACTTACATTGCCTCTTTGGTTATTGACTGTTTGAGAAGGCAATTGGCTTGATCCTTGGCTTTTCAGCTCACTCACAGTGGTGGCCAGCTGCCCAATCTAAGTTTGTAGGTTCTGAATGGTGGCATTGACATTCTGCTGAAATTGAATATTATTTGTAGGGATGGCAATTTTACCCTTCGCATGGTACCACGGTAATACCGTGACGGGCGGTAATACCACAAATTCCCCCCCGGATATAAATACTGTTTAGTGTTTTCCCCATTTAATAAACGGGCGGGGCGGGGTTGGTTCCCCCGTACATGGGTAATTGTACAAAATTAAAAATTTTATATAAATATTTTATGTAAAATTATTAAAAAACTTAATTATATAAATTTAAATATTATAAAGTTATATAAATTAAAAATATTTTAGGTGTTTGACATTATTTTTAGATTAAGTTGTATTGGAAAAATTTTGAAAAATTATAGTATTATACTTTTTTTCATTTTTTATTTTTTTATTTTATTTTTTTTATTTTATTGAATTTTTTACAATTTATTGGGTACCCGCGGATATCCGCGGATACCCGTTTACTCGCGGGAGAAAGATAAACGGGTACCCGCACGGATATGGAGGCGGGGGCGGGGGCGGATATTATTCGCGGGGGCAGGGGACGGGGGGCTACTACCCGTCCCCGCCCCGCCCCGTTGCCATCCCTAATTATTTGTGGCCATCTGTTTCATCAAATCTTCCATTGATGGCTCGGATAGAGTGGTTACTGGACTTGGCAACATGAGGGGTGGCTACACAGCTTGTTGTTGTCTGAATGCAGGTGGTTGGTATTTATTGCTAGGACCTACAGCTTGGTATCTAAATTACTGCTGCTGTTGGGGTTATTGTTGCTGACTAGAATTCCCATATCTCAAGTTAGGATGGTCCCTCCAAGGGTTATAAGTATTAGAAAATGGATCATATCTTGCTCTACCGGGATTGCTTGATATTGAGGTCTACCAGGAAAAATGCCATTCTTTGCAATCGATCGCTTTCTGGAAAAATAGAACCACCATCCTGAAGTGTGGGGTATGCATCAGTAGGATGAGATGAACAAGAGCAAATGCCACACACCCTTGCAAGCTCTTGTACGGAAACTGGTACATGTTGTCCCACTGCTAATTGCCTCACCAAAGAAGTCAATTCATCAAGTCTGTGTTCCATTCTCTGTTGGTCGACTTGAGACAATTGAACCTCATTGACTCCTCTGGTGGACGTAAGGACTCTTGTGCCAAATTGTTGAGCATTGGCTGCCATATTTGCTATCAAATCTCTTGCTGCAGTAGGGGTTTTATCCACCAAGGCACCTCCAGATGCGGCATCCACCATACTTCTATCCATCGGCAGCAAGCCCTCATAGAAATATTGAATCAAGAGCTGATCACTAATTTGATGGTGGGGACAGCTCGAACACAGCTTCTTGAATCTCTCCCAATATTCATGCAAGGTCTCACCAATCATTTGCCTTATGCCACAAATGTCTTTTCTAATGGCAGCTACTCTGGATGCAGGGAAGAACCTCTCCAAGAATAACTTCTTCATATCATCCCAACGGACAGAACCTGGTGAAAGGTAGAACAGCCAATCCTTGGCTACATCAGCCAGAAAGAAAGGGAATGCCCTCAACTTGATATGCTCCTCAGAGATTCCATGCGGCTTCATGGTTGAAAACCACATGGAACTCCTTTAAGTGCTTATGGGGATCCTCACCTGCAAGACCATTAAACTTGGGCAACAAGTGTATCAATCCAGATTTTAACTCAAAGTCAGCATCAAGATCAGGATATTGAATGCACAAAGACTGGTAAGTTACATCAGGAGCAGCAAGTTCTTTAAGGGTCCTATTTTTCCTGTTATCAGCCATGATTTTAGAATCACTTAAGATCTCAAGTGCACCCTCAGATTCAATGTCACAACTAAATTCAGAACCAATTCTTTCACTTAGCCTATGAGTTCTAATCAACCTATGCAACGTTCTATCAATCTCAGGATCAAATTCAAGCAAGATATCAGGATTAGACCTAATCATGCACCAATCAAAACACAAAAAAATACAAAATCAGTAAACAAGTAAAATACACTAGATAACACTAAAAATATACCAAAATAAATCTAATTGACCTATGCAATGATTTTTAAAAATTATGATACTTGTACAGCATGAAAACTACACAAAAATGAAACTAAAAAAATGCAATAAAAATATTAAAAAATTAAAAACTGGTCTAAACGATGGATTTTGGGAAAACCAGGGGTGACCTCATAGTTTACTATAAGTCTTGTTTATTAGGCCATTTTCCTTCAACTGACCAAGTTTCAGATATTCTAGGCACATTTTCTCAATCAATACAAAATTCTACAAAGTGACCCGTAATCACTCGTTTTCTCCTAAAAATCACCAAAACACAGTAACACAAAGGTTAGTGAGGGATTAGTAGTTAAATATACTCTTAATAAGATTGAACAAAATCAGAATGATCCCCGGCAACGGCGCCAAAAATTTGACAACTGTCAAGATTACCAAATTTAAATCAATTTATAACCGATTTACCAAAACTACTTACAGCATAAGGTAACACCGGGTCGAGCCCGTAGATCATTCTAATTATGAAGTCAGATTAAGAGGTTAATAAACAGGGGAGAAAAGTTTTGCAAGATTAAATAATAAAGAGCAATTAAAATGAGTAAACAAGATTAGGAAAACAACCAATCCAAGAGAATTAACAAATCTTGATTTTAATCCATCCTTGATCTTTATAGATCTATTTAACTATCAACCAAATCCTTGGTCTTAGATCACATCAAGACGCCTCTTAATGATCCATGGATCTTCTACTAGAAATGCTTCTAGAATTCAATTAATTAAGGTTAGACAAATTAAACATCAATCCAAAACCCAAATTAACTTAAAAACCAAGATCCAACCAAGCTAAATATTTCATCAAACACCTTTAATGCATTATTTAACCTCTGAATTCATCTCTTGGCACATGATAATTACGCAATTAACATATGCAAATCCCAATCAAATTAAGCATTAAATCAGAATTTAAACAAGAGAAGAAGAGAAAGGGAAACTTGATTAATAGATGAATGTATAGCAATTAAAACAAGATCTCAAGATTAATCATCAAGAATGTTAATCTCTTGGATTGATTAAAGAAGTTTAGCTCTCCATAGCCATCACCATTGGAGAACCTTCAAGAACCATACAAAAATGAAAATAACAAAGAGAGAGGAGGAGAGGAAGAGAAGAAGAAAATTCTCCAAAATCAAAAACTAAAACTACAATCACACTCCTACGTAGAAGCTCTCCATCATTTCTTCACAAATCTGATTGCTTTCCTCTTAATCATTCACTAAGAGTCAAAAGTGGTTCACCCACTTTTTTTAATTATTTCTCCATTATCAAAGTGTGTGTCCCACCTTCCATTGAATTATTTTCTCATTATGAAAGTGTGTCTCCCACCTTCCAATGATTCCTTCACTTTTTCCACATTTCCATATTTTGAATTTCTATCACAATCTCTAACTCAAATCAAGTCCATCAGATAGCCTTTGAAGTAAGCTTTCCAAGGAGTGCTTATATGCTTAATTTGGGCTTGAAATGAGTGAGATATGCCCAAAATAGTGAGGGTGTGTCCAGAATTCGTAACAGTACCGCTGGTCCAACTTCAAGGCTGTATTTGACCATGTAAACATCCAAATCTTCCAATTTGACATTTCAAAAAACTTGTAGATATTTTTCTCATCTTTCCTAGCATATAAAGAACATTAAAATCAGAGATCTACAACTCAAGTTATGGTCAAAATACTGAACCACTGTCAATAAGCATTAAAATCTGAAATTTTTTGCTTTAAAGCCCAATTCAACCCAATAATCTAAATGAGTGCTAAGATCACTTAATTACAATCTGGACATCATTAATAAGGTAATTGTGTGGATAATTAATATGTTAAAAATCATAATTATCAGTCTAACAGGGAATTGAAAAGCAATTTAGAAAAGACTGCTAAAACCTCTAGGAAGGATTGGTCACTAAAGTTAGATGATGCATTATGAGCTTACAGGACTACATTTAAAACTCCCATTGGTATGTCCCCATATAGGCTAGTCTTTGGAAAATCATGTCATCTCCCTATGGAACTTGAACATAAAGCATTTTGGGCAATTAATTTTTTGAATTTTGATGTGAAGTTTGTAGGTGAAAAAAGGTTGCTACAAATGAACGAGATGGATAAGTTTCAGAATGAAGCCTATGAGAATGGTCGTCTATATAAGGAAAAAATAAAAATGTGGCATGATAAAAAGATTACTTTAAGACAATTTGAACCAGGGCAGCAAGTGTTATTACTTAACTCAAGGTTGAAGTTGTTTCCAAGTAAATTGAAGTCCAAGTGGTTGGGCCCTTTCAAAGTCAAAGAAGTTTCTCCTTTTGGAGCAATTGAAATTGTAGAACCCCATTCAGGAAGGAGTTTCAAAGTCAATGGTCACAGACTTAAGCACTATTGGGAAGGCGAGTTTGATCAACAAAAGTCTTTTCAGGCACTTAGCCAACCTGATTGAGAACAGGCAACGTCGAGCTAATGACATTAAATAAGCACTTTTTGGGAGGCAACCCAAATTTCTTTTCTTTTTCTTTTTCTTATTTGTTTTGTTTTAGTAGTTTTTTATTATTTTTCTTTAAGTTTCTATTTTATTTCATGATTTAAAAAAAAAACTAAGTTAGCGCTCAGGCGCTGGAAACCCAGCGCTCAAGCACGCAGAAGGCAGGGAGTCATTTAAACGAAACGTTCTTAGCTCTCAAGTGCTAAACGTTCTCATTTTCAGAGTTCTCTCAGTTTTCTCCCAAAATTCTCTCAAATTCCTCTTAAAATTCTTCTCGAAATCATTTTCCCAAAGCATTTCATTGTTGTTTTTCTCTTCATCTAGCATCATCTTTTCCAGTTTTGCTTATTGTTTGCATCTGAAAGGGGAGATTTACCACCAATACGTTTGTACATGTGTGGTGTGATTCTCACCATGCATCCATCTCTTTTTCTCCATTTCTTGCTTTAATTCTTCCCTCATTCAGGTATTGTAACACTCTAATTTTTTATTTTTCTTGATATAAATGAGTTTTCTAATATTTATGAATTTTTGGAAATTTTTAATTTATTTTGATTATTTTAATATTATTTTGGACTGTATGTGTGTTCGATGCGGGTCCGAAAAAATAAAATTTTTCAAGGCCGAAAAGTTTTGGACTGTTAATGCTGGGCCGAGGGAACTTACTAAACCCAAAACCAGAAATAGTTGATAAAAAAATTTTTTATTTGAGTTTTGGGTACATTCTATTATCCATTGGATAATGTTATTATCCATTAGGTAATGCTTTTATCCATTGGACAGTAATTAGAAGTAGCTATTATCCATTGGGTAATAGTTTCAAAAAATATCTAGAAAATATCTAAGCTTTTGGAAAATATCTAAGCCTTTGAAAAATATCTTAAGTGGTCAAATATGATGGTTATGACAACTTTATGCATAACCAATAGGAGACAAGCTTGGAGGAGAAGCTTTGCATATCCACCCTTGATCTAATCAACGGTTGTGAGGAGCAAGCTTAGTGAAGAAGCTTTGGATGTCCACCATTGATCTAATCAATGGTTGTGAAGGGTTGAAAGTGGTCAAATTAAACACACTCTTTCTCTCCTATCTCACGGCCAAGGGGGGTTTTAGGAGACAAAAGTTTCATTTACTATCATAACATAAAACTATCATCTTTTCTCTCAAAATCTAAACACTGTTTTCTCTCACTTTCTCTCATTTTCTCCCTCATCTCACGGCCTCATCACCCAAAAACACCTTCTAATCTCTCATAATTCAAACCAACTATACTACTTGATCCTAAACATCATTCTAAGCAACTTTGATGTTGTGAAGAAGATCTAATTCTATCATCTTCAAGCTTGATTTTTAGATTCAAGTTCTAGGGTTCTAAGGTGAAGTTCATGGTTTTCATTTCTTATTTGATTTTTGAAATTCTAAGACCATATTTGATCTATGGTTGTCTTATTCTAGCTTTGGATGTTAATATGTTTGTGTGTGCTTTGATTTTTAAGAATCACTTGGTGAAGAAAGTTGATAGAAAGGATCACACAAGGAGCTTAGGAAGCTACATATAAGGTAAGAAAGAGATTAACCTCATTAACTAATTATGGTGGTGAGGAATGAAATATTTGTGTTTGTGAGTGAAAAATCTATGTGGGGATTTATTCACTCAATTGTGTGATTATTGGTTATGTTTGTTTGATTTTGTATAATTATATGATGTTAATTATATGCATGAAATTACCATGATTGTTTATTGATTATATATGCTTTTATTTGCTTTGATATTATGCATGAACTTGATATAGTAGAATTGTGATGACTAGAATATGTTATATGATATAATTGTGTTAGAAAGAAAAGTAATTTTTGACTCCAATGGCCATGGAGGCTCACGGCCTCTCTGCCCACAAATAGGTAATCCATTTCAAAAATAGTTTATTAGATGTTAACCTAGATGATTAGTGATAAGAAATTGAATTAAGGAATTACAAAATAAAAATGGAAAATGAATATATTTTTATCACTAAATCAAAAGTAATTTTCGGCCAAGAAATTGAATTTGGGATGGAGAAGTGATTTGTAAACTTAAAGTATTTTATTTAAAAGGATTTTTAATAAGGAAGATGGAAAAGGTTTTATTAAATTAAAATAATGTAAGTTTTGGAAAGAATATTAGAAAATATTATTTAGAAGAGTTTTAGCAAGGAAATAATTTTTAAGAATGGTTTGGAGTTTAAATATTTTATTTAAGGAAGTTTTATTAAGAGTAAAGAATAAAGATTTTGAGATATCTTGAATTAATTAAAATAATTTAAGTTTTGAGGAAAACGTTAGGAAATATTATTTGGAGGAGGTTTAGTGAGGAAATGTTAGAAATATTATTTAAAGGTGATTTATTAAGGAAATATTAGAATTAAAGTTCAATTTTTATATTAAATAAGAAAATTTTTAAATTGAGCTTAGAATATTGATAAAATATTTTAAGTGATTGAAAATACGTAGAAAAACTCTTTTGCAATTTTAAAAATGGTGATTTTTAGCTACACGATTAAGAAAACATTTTAAAATCTTTACGCGATTGAGAAAACATTGAAAAACTATTACGCAATTTGAAAACGTAACAAAAGTGTTACGTGATTGTGAAAATGCGATAAAAATGCTAAGCGATTGAGAAATACAGTAATTTACTGTCGGGCTAATGTATTGAACCCAAATATATCAACGTATGGTTGTAGCCGAAAAAGGCTTATGAGAATGCATTGAGTCATTGGTCATGCATTATTAGTCAGACAGTGTCTGTTAAGGCTATTGTTGCCTATGAGTTGAATTACACCTTAGTGCGAGTGCGAATTGCGTGGTGAAGGTCTATAATGGATCTTAGAGGAGTCGAGACGCAGAATTCCACATAAGGCCAATTAGAAAGCTCTACTATGTCGTGGCAACCAATGCAAACGTACCGACGATCTTGACGAGACACTATTCCTATTCCCGATCTGGCGTAGAATGTCTTGTATAATGCCTAATGTACACATTGAGAAATTATAGCACTTAGTCTGAAGCAGCCAATATACAGACATATCTTCTAGATCATTCTTTCTGAAATTATGTTTAGCTCCATAGAGTAGGAAATTGGTGCATTGTGCATGAGAGAGGTTAATTCATTGTGCATAAGCATGATCTATATACTTATTTTGTGTTATGATCAGTATTCATATGCGTGATATATATATTGTTAAATTATTTGTTAGTTGATAAGATGATTATATCTGTTTATTCTGTGATATTGTTTTATATGAATGACATTATTGTCATTATTGTTTCTTTGATGCCATGATGGTATTAATGTAGAGGATCTCACCTCTTTATTGTATTGTTCTATTTATTCTGTTCTATATTTATGTTTTGAGAAGACTGTGATGACAGTGAGGCAGAATCTTCAGAATTTTGTTAGACTATAGTTTCATGGGGGCAACAAAGCATGGCATGTCCATTGGGACACGAGGCGCATTCAGTATGCTGGAGAAGTTACTTTGCTTTGGAGTAGGACCCGGTATGGGGTTGCTACGTTTTCTGTAAATGCTGCTATGCATTTAGAGTTCTCTATGCCTATTAGAGACTTATGGAGTAATCGTTATAACACTTCTAGTCAAGACTCAGAGGAGTCAACCGCTCAGACTCCCGTCCGTAGTGATATGTCCCGACCAGGGAATTTATCCGTTAGGGATCCCAAAGAGGATCTGGAGGAAGATCGGGTTCAGGACCCTACTCTTCAAGTTTTTGGACTTGAGTTAGGTTCAGTCTTTATATGGTAGCTATACATATTATTTGGTGTATGTAAGCTTTATGTATTTAAGTTATTACTAATCTATGTTATGTACATGAGATGTATATTATTCAGTTTTATGTCTTGGGTTTCTATAATTCGATAAGTTTCTGTTATCCGCGAAAAAGAAATTTTGAAACCCATATTAAAATAATATTAAATATTTTATAACTCGGATAAAGAATTAAAAGCAGTTGGTCTGAAAATGTAATACCCTAAGGAGGGTGTTACAGGTATGTTCACCTATCATTAATCTCAATTTGGTGTTTTATTATGTTAATTTCATGAATTGTGAAATTGGGGTTTTAGGGTTTGTGAATTGGGGTTTGTGGAAAATGTGTAATTGGGTAAAAATTGGATCAGTTTGTTGTTGCTGCTTGAAATAAACTTTACAAATTGTTTGAGTGGGAGTGATTGGCATGTGTAGTTGCTAACATTACTGGTTGGATCATACAGTGGACTCATTATTATGCTTATTTGATTTATTCATATATTGAGTATTGTTGGCATAAGATAATTTGATTTGATTATGGATTACTGTATGGATTACTTGCTCTGTGAATGTGGCATGTTGACTTGGCATAGTGATCATGTGAGGCTGCAATGAATGTTGTGAATTTTGGCTGTGATGAATCCAATTATTTGGTTTGCTAGTGTACTCATGTGCTCTATGGTTCTTTATTTATTCATATTCTGAGTTACTGGTAAGGAATTGGTAAATTTGGTATTATATTGGTTCTGGTTGTTGATTGAGGAGTCTTGAATTGTTTCTGGTAGTTATTTATCTACTATAGTTACTTTGTTTTATGAATTCTTGCTGAGGGATACTCATTTATTTCTTTTCATTTGTGGTTTTAGGAGTTTAAAATGCCCCCAATTAAGAGACGAAGAGGTCCCTACGGAGAAGGCTCTAGTTCTTCTTCATTTGATGTAAACTATTTTCGATCTGAAATTCATGAAAAAAAGGTTCACTAATGCAATGTTGAAAAGGAATTTCATTCGGGAGCAGGGGATTGTTTTACAAGAAGACGAATATCTTGAAATTCGTTCACAAATTATAGACAGAGGTTGCGGCAAATTGTGCCAAATTCCAGAACTAGGATCACAGACGTTGGTTAGGGAATTCTATGCCAATGCTTTTGCTGACTCTACTGGCGGGAACAGATATCACAGCATGGTGAGGGGGACACCTATAGAGTTCAGTAAAGATGTGTTGGACGACTATTTTGATCAAGAATTTGAATACCCAGGCCAGTGTGATTACTATGCTTTGTTGACTGAACCTTTGGATGCAAACCTTATGCTTAGTGTGCTGTACAAGGAAGGTGCTCAATGGGTGTTGGACACAAAGAACCAACCAAAATTTTTGAAGAAAGCTGATTTCAAACCAATCCCACTGGTGTGGTGTACTTTTGTTCAAGCCAACCTTCTGCCTTGCTCTAACACTTCTGAAGTGCCAGTTAAGCGGGCCTTGCTTGTCTTCGCCATTGTCTCAGGTAGTGTTGTGGATATTGGCAGGATCATTGCCTTCAACATGCAAATGGCAGCTCAAGACACTTCTAGGAGTTTACCATATTCTTTGCTCATTTCCCGCTTATGTTCTGAAAAGGGTGTACAAATTTCTGGTGATCAACTAAACCAGCCAACACCTCCCCTCACAGCAACAGTTATTGAGAGGTATTTTGAAGAGGATCATGCAATTCCAACACCTCAAGTTCCTGCTCCTCTAGGCCCAGCAGTCATGCCATCTCGTCAAGTGCTTACCCTGGCACAGAGAATGGATTGATTAGAGCGTGTGCAGCGTCAAAATCAGAAGAAATTCAATTATTCTCTTCAGTTGTTGCACAGCATAGCAGAGCAGTTGTGCCTTAACACTGCTCCGCTCGGTCTTATGACTGACGAGGAAATCATGGCAAACATCAACTTCAATGAGGAAGATGAGGAGGAGAATGATGATGAGGAAGCGCTAGATTGACTTCCTGCCGCAACAATGAGTTTTTCTTTACCCTCTCTTTTATTATTTTGCCTTTATGTTCCTACTTGATTACTGCATTTGCTTTTGATCTGAACAGTAACGGCACTGTGTTTGTTTAAGTTTGGGGGAGGGTATTTTGTTTTGATTAGTTCTTTTGGTTTTGTGGTTTTGTGTCATTTTTTTATAGTTTGGCATGCCAATGTTTTGAATTGAGAATCCTATGATTGTCTAAACTGTGATTTGAATTCTTTTCTAGGATGTCATATGAGAATCCAAGAATTATATTAATCTCTATTACTTTGATTATGCATGATTGGGCTTCCCATCTTTATGATTGAAAAGACCTTGGATTTATGAGTGCATGACAAACTTAGAGAAAGTTTATAGGATTGCTTTTGTGTGGATGATTTGCATCTAGAAGTTGTTTGATTCTCTCTTGAGGCGAAATCATAAATGATGCATGATCAGGGAAATGATTAGGGCCTTCTTTGAACCGTTTGAGCCTTTCAAGCCAACCTGTTAATACAGTGTATCTCTAGGTCCCTTTTTATAGCCTCACATATTTTTTTGGCCTTATTTTTATTCTCTTTTAGCCACATTTTTCTTTCCATATACATAAAAAATTAAAAAATTAAAAAAAAGTTTCCTTTTTTCTTACCCTTTATTGAATGCTTGTCTTGTGTTTTTCTACTGTTCAAGTCTTAATCATTATGTGTATGAGTTATTTAAAGAGCTGAAATGAAAAAAAAAAAAGAATTGCAAAAGTAAAAAGAAGAGAAAGTTCACCCAAAGTATTGTAAAGAAATAAGTTTGGGGGTGAATGAGGTTGTTGAAAAAAAAAAGATGATGAATAAAGTGTTGATTTTTATGCTCTGTTGTACACTTGTCTAATATTTTGAGTCTTGGATTGTGGAATATGCATGACCATGTATTTCAATCTTTGTTTTATTTCTCTTATCCTTTTCTTTCTTAAACCATACCCTGGCCTATCATTACAAGCTCATAAAGACCCTGATGATCCCTGATTTTATGTTGTTTATATTAGTGGAGAGAGAGATGAAAACAACCCTATGGATGCATATTTGATGTACATTTGCATTTTTATAAACCTATCCGGGTTTGAATTTCTCTATGAGTTGGTTTTTCGTTCATGCTTATGGAAAGTCATTTATATATGACAATTGCACGTAAGAGCAATGTGATAATTGGATTTTATATGTGTGATTCTTTGAATTGAGATTTTGGAACAATTTTTGAGGTTATTTATGATGTTTATTATCTGGCAATGTCATGTTTTGATTTGCATGTTGAGTCGACTTAAATGTCTCCCTGAGTTCGAAGCCTTTGTAGCGGGATGAATATAGTTGTCGGCTACCAAAAAGATTTTCTTTCTTTTTATTTTTATTTCTTCTTCTTTTTACTTGAGGACAAGCAAAATCTTAACTTTGGAAGAGTGATGTGTAACACCCACCGTAGGGTGTCACCTTTATGTTACTTAATTACCAAAATTACCCCCAAGTTCCATATAAGGTGATGTTGTAATAAAAATATGAGTTGTAAAATTTTTCTTTCTTTCTTCTTTGACAACAATAAAATAAACTTAGTGGAAAATAAAATATTATAGCAACCTCACACATAGTTTACATCATATATATATTACAAACGTGCTGTCAGGATTATTTATTTACAAACCATGTCTCAAACTACAAACACATTTAAATAATTACACACATAGGTTATATCAGAGTTCAAACTTGCCCAAGTTTAACTAAACAGCAGACCTCTCAGATGGGTCCTCCTCGGGTTCCTCAGCAGATAGGAATCCGTTATGACGAGTAGCCCTACGGACAGATGTCCGGGCTGATGATACTATGTTGATTTCCGTAGGGACATAACTCCTAGTGTCCCAATGTCGCCAGATATGCAAAGAAAATTCAACATGAACAAAAATAGTCACACAGAAAAATGGATCCCTGCGAAACAGCCTACTAATACTAACAGTCAGACATCCCTCGTAAATAAGTCCCCGCTCATCGGGATTTGTTCTCCATTCTCCAGCTCCTCCGTGAAATTGTAGATGTACATAACCGAAGAAACTAGCTCTTGACATCATACTGTCAAAATTCTGCGTTCCCAGCCGTGAGAAGTAGTTCTTCTTCTCCTTCTTGTACTGTTTCTTTCTCAACGTCTTCACCCAATTATAAATACAATATACAAATATACATACAAAGAGGTGAGATCACCTATGCCAATGCCAGCATGCTAGCACAGAGATAACATAACAGCATACCATATAAATATGTCATATTACAAATATGGCATCAACATATTATCAATCAAAATTAACATTTAATAATTACAGGAGATGCCATCTACACTAAGCAGATATTTATAATTATCATAATCAATATTTCACAACTATTATATCTCACAGATGTAAGCATTTATGTTAATGTATGAACATATAGACTCGATTTCCTACTCCATAGAGCTAAACTCAGGTCGGAGAAATTGATCGAAAAGATCTGCCGGTACCACGTGCCTCAAACCAAGTGCTATAATTATATCTTACACATCTAGCACATACACGACAGTCTTTGTCAGATCTCAATTAAGAATAGTGTCTCAGTCCGGATCATCGGTGTGTTACATCGGTCTAACCCACAGTGCAGAAGAGCTACCAACTGTCCATTGTGAGCAACCCGCACCCCGCTGCCCCCAAGGTCCACAAGTGACCTACACTGCGCGTATCGCACCTACTCAAGAGGTGTACGCTTCTCCTAGGCAATTAGCCATATACAGTCTATCAGACCATTTTCAATGCATGTGTAATGCACCAATTACCAACTAAAGGTAAATCACATAATTTCTCATACAAGGTTCAAATACTATTTTACGTTCGTAAAATGGATTAACGCCAATTACAGGCAAACTTCTCAATTTCTTGTACGACATTCACATACTGATTTTAACTGTAAATTTTACTGTATAATTAATAGCAAAATTACATTATTGCATTTTTCTCATTCGCAAAAATATTTTTGTCACGTTTTTCATAGTCACGTAATATTCTATTATGTAAACAACAATTTGTAACAATTTCTGTTACGTTAAAAAAATTGTGTAACAATTTTCTACTGTATTTTAAATTGCGTAAATATATTCTTTTATTTTTAAATCGCATAGCAATTTTTTTTCCTCTACAACATTTCAATCGTGTAAAATATTTAAATACTTTAAAAATTGCGTAGAAATATTTTAACTTTTTCAAATTGCGTAACTCAAAATTTACGTTTTTGAGTTTCATAAATCATTTTTCATTGTTTTTACCCTTCGTAAAATATTTTTTAACTTTAAAAAATTACTTGAGACTTTTCTTATAATAATATAATTTCTTATTTTATTCCCTTCTTATTCTTAGTCAAAAATCTTTCCTTAATATATTTTCTCAAAATCACTTTTTATTGATCTAGTCTTATAAAATCACATTTAGTTGATTTAATTACTATTTCTAACTTTAAATTTCTTAACGTTTCCAAAACCCAATAAATAAATTCTACGTTAGTAAATTTAAGTTACTGACATTTTCTTTTATATTTCTAAATCACTTCTAAAAATTGATTCTTTTTAAAATAATTTGAAGTTCAACACTTTCAATCTTCTTTTTCTTTTATTTATGAAAATTTCACTTCACTTAATTGATAACACTTTAATTCCCTTTCCAAAATCCTTATTTGAAAATTCTTGTATTTTATAACATCAAAACATTTTTCTAAATTATCAAAACCTTTGAAACCATGAAATATTTTTTTTCTTTCTAACTTAAATAAAATCCATTCTTGTTTCTACAAAAAAAATAAATTCATGAAAACATAACTCAAAACCGTGTGCATTCTTTTTGCAAAAGAAACCCTTTTATTTATTTTCTTTACTTCTCAAATCATTCAATTTTATCATTCATGAAAATATAATTTTGTGAACACCAAATTGGTTGGTGTCTTGGCCAAAAATTTGCTTAAGTTTAAGGACCAAATATTAACTCCATTGTTCTTGAAAAATTTCAATAGAAACCCTAGTTTTGGAAGCTCAAAACCATGACCTTCTCTATGGCCTTTGGAGCCAAAATTTCTTGTTTTATCATACTTTCATTATAATATATTCAATATATCTTCATCATGCATATCATAAGCATACCATATAAGTAAATAAAAATCTTACTAAGCATGCATACATAAGTAAATCATGCAAAGCATATCAAGCATAGACAAAAATAATCAAAGCACATAACACACACAAATTATTACATGACCATGGATATGAATCCTCACATGGATTCACCATCCATCAAATATAAAACCATCTCTCACCACCATGCTTGGTTGGTGAGATGGATCTTCCTCTTACCTCTTGAAGAACCACAAAAGCTCCTTGCTTTGGATTTAGAATAAGATCTCTACCAACAAAAGTCTCTTGAACATAAAACAAACATAAATAAATTAGTATATTAAGCTTGATTAAGAGGAACCATGGATCAAACATGGTTTAGAACATGAAAAAGAAAAGAATAAATGAAGTTTCCTTACACTTCACCAACAAAGTTCTATAACTTGATCTTAGTAAAAGTCCTTCAAGATGGAAGATTTAGAGAAAGTCATCAACATGAAATTTGTTTAGAATAAGGTAAGGATTCATGAAACTAGGTTATATGAAATTAAAAAGTGATGGAGGAGAGGTTTAGGGTGCTTGGCCGAATGGTCTTTTTTAGGGAGAGAGAATGGAGTTTTCTTTGGTTTGTTTCTTGAAACTTAAGCAAAATAGGTGAAGATATGATAATATGAAGTGTAAAATGAATTACTTGGTCTTTAAAGCTATGCATGGCCGTAGCTTGCATTGGAAAAAGGTGGAAAGTGAAGTTTGAAAAACATGATCATTAATGATCAATAGGAAAATAATTGATGGTCTTGACACTTGGCTATTACCTTCATCTTTTTCTTTGGCCTAAAAAGCCTATTCAAAGTTGTCTCCCCTCTCCCTTGCATCTCCAAACCGTCCCCCCTTCCATGCTTCATAAAATGTGACAAATTTCATAGCCATCATCCTAAGCCATCCTAACCCTTGATTAAAAGAATGGTTTGAATTAAAATAGCTATTAGGTTTAGGTTATAGATGGAAGACTTTATTAGAGTCATTGGATCATTTTTGGCTTGCAATCCTAACCATTGAATGTGTCTCTAAAATGAAGGGTCAAGATTACACCTTCAAACTTTACATCCAAGGGTCCAAAATGGTTGTAGTCATTTTTGATGACCAATTCTCCACCATTGATCTAAATCTAAATCCAATGGTCATTAATGATCCATCTCCACCATTGATTAAATCTACATCCAAGGATTGATAATGGTCATAGCCATTTATAAGACTAAATCTCTACCCTTGATTTAATTTCCATCCAGCGGTTATAATTGATCCTATTCACTTTTAAGATCAAATCTCCACCGTTGATTAAATCAAGATTAAATCTCCAATGGTGATTAAATCGATGGTGGATATCCAAACCACCAATGTTGACTTAACAGTATAGAATTTTATTTTTATCTGTTATAACCCCACGAAAGAATATATTTACTGTATTTTTATCATCTAATAATTAAATACAGTACAAAATACAGTAAAAAAATTTTTAAAACTATTTTTAGATTCAGGTTTAGTAAGATCCCCTGTCTCCGTCTAAACAGTATAAATTTTTCTATGCGTAGAAAATTTTTTCACTTTGCAGGACCCACCTGGGCCCACGTGTGGCCACTTGAGCCCACATACACCCCCTAGGCCCACAAACAGTAAAAATTTTCATAAAATCACAAAAATTAGAAAACTCACAAATATTAATTCAGATTATGTAAAATAATTAAGACTTTTCAGTAAAAATTAAATTATGTAAAAAATTTTCAGCCCAAAAATTATTATTTTCCTAACACGGAGCAAATTACTCAAAACGATCAAATATACAGATGAAATATTCAAAATAATTTTACAGTACACAAAAATCACTAAACAGTAGAATTATGTTAACTGTCAAAATTACTGTTCCTTAGATAGAAAGTTCGGGGTGTTACAACTCTCCCCTTTAACAAAAGTTTCGTCCTCGAAACTTGATAAACTCAATTTCACACTTTTAGAATAAATATGGATATTGTTCTTTTATCTTTTCTTCTAGTTCCCATGTGGTTTCTCCACTTACATCATTCCAAACTATTTTAACCAATGAAATTTCCTTACCTCGAAGTTGCTTTGTCCTTCGATCTTCAATCTTTACTGAAAAAGTTTCATAGGTTAAATTTTCCTTCAGCTGTATTATATCTGGCTTGATAACATGAGTAGGATCAGAAATATATTTTCATAGTTGTGATACGTGAAATACATTGTGAAGATTTGACAGAAAAGGTGGTAATGCAATCTGATATGCCACTGAACCTACTCGACGTAAAATCTGATACGGTCCAATAAATTTTGGAGTGAGCTTCTTAGATTTAAGCACTCGCCCAACACCCGTCATAGGCGTCACTCGCTAAAATACATGGTCACCTTCTTCAAACTCAAGAAATTTTCTCCTTTTATCAGCATAGCTCTTTTGCCGAGTTTGACTCATTCTCATTTTGTCTTGTATCATCTTCACTTTCTCAGTTGTCTGTTGAACAATCTCTGGTCCTAACATAATACTCTCACCGTCTTGATACCAGCATAACGGTGTTCTACATCGTCTCCCATACAATGCTTCATAAGGTGTCATCCCTATACTTAAATGGAAATTGTTGTTATATGTGAATTCTATCAATGGCAAGAATTCATCCCAACCTCTAATTTCTTCCAGAACACATGCTCTTAATAAGTCTTCTAACGATTGAATCGTCCTTTCTGACTGACCATCAGTCTGTGGATGGTAAGCAGAACTTAAACGTAGCTTTGTTCCCATCGCTTCTTGCAAACTACCCCAAAATCTTGATGTAAACCTTGGATCTCGATCCGAAATGATATTGGATGGTACACCATGAAGTCTAACAATTTCACTGATGTACACTTGAGCTAACTTTTCCATTGAGTATTTAATATTAATCGGCAAAAAGTGAACTGACTTAGTAAGCCGATCAATAATTACCCAAATGGCATCATGACCCTTCCGAGTCTTTGGTAGTCCCGTCACAAAATCCATTGCTATGTCATCCCATTTCTATTCGGGAATAAGCAAAGGTTGTAATATTCCCGAAGGTCTTTGATGTTCTACCTTAGCCTTCTGATAGACAAAACAGGATGATACATACTCAGCAACATCTTTCTTCATTCCTTGCCACCAATATAATTGTTTTAAATCCTGATACATCTTTGTGGCTCCTGGATGCATACTCAACTTACTCCTGTGAGCTTCATCCAAAACCAATCTTCTAAGATCCGGATCATTAGGCACACAAACTTTTCCTTGAAACTTCAAAATTCCATTAACACCTTCGCTAAATTCCAACACTGCTCCTTGGCTCTTTGCTTCTTTTGCTTCTTACAAATATTAGTCACTATTTTGTCCTTCACGGATTCTATCCATCAAATCATTTGAAATGGTGATCATGTTTAAACGCATCTTGCCCGGCGTCAATTTCACAGATAATCGCATATCTTGAAATTCTTCTATCAACTCCTTTTCTTTGATCATCATAATAGAAGCACTAAGTATTTTTCTACTCAACGCATCCGCTACGACATTCGCCTTTCCGGGATGATACTGTAATTGAAAATCATAATCTTTCAGAAACTCTAACTAACGCCTCTGCCTCATGTTCAACTTTTTTTGGTCAAACAAGTACTTCAAGCTTTTATGATCACTAAAAACAGTGAACGTAGCTCTATAAAGAATATGTCTCCATACTTTCAACGCAAACACCACAGCTGCCAACTCCAAGTCATGAGTCGGATAATTCCTCTTATGATTTTTCAACTGCCTTGAAGCATAAGCCACCACCTTACGGTTTTGCATAAGTACACAACCCAATCCGTGGTACGAAGCATCACAATATACTTTGAAAGGTTCGTTTGGATCAGGTAGAATCAATACTAGTGAAGTAGTCAATCGTCTTTTCAATTCTTGGAAACTTTCTTCGCATGCATCAGTCCACACGAACGGTTGATTCTTTCGTGTAAGTTGGGTAAGAGGTCCTACAATCTTTGAAAACCCCTCAATGAAACGTCTATAGTAACCAGCTGATCCGATAAAACTACGAATTTCTGTTACAGTCTTTGGTCTTTACCATTCCAAAACTGTCTTCACCTTTGAAGCATCAACTTCAATTCCTTTCTCCGATATCACATGTCCCAAAAATTGAACTTCGCTCAACCAAAATTCACATTTGGACAACTTGGCATACAACTTATTCTCCTTTAAAATCTGGAGAACCACTCTGAGATGTTCAGCATGTTCCTCTTGACTTCGAGAATAAATCAAAATGTCATCTATAAAGACAACAATAAACTTATCCAAGTACGAACGAAAAATTCTGTTCATGAAGTTCATGAATATAGCTGATACATTTGTCACACCAAACGGCATAACTAAATATTCATAATGCCTATAATGAGTTCGAAATGCAATTTTGGGAATATCCTCCACTTTCACACGTATTTGGTGATACCCAGAACGTAGATCAATCTTGGAAAATATTGCGGCTCCTTGCAATTGATCCATCAGATCATCTATCCTTAGAAGTGGATTTTTATTCTTAATCGTGATTTTGTTTAATTACCGATAGTCTACACATAGGCGTGAAGTTCCATCCTTCTTCTTGACCAACAGTATTGGAGCTCCCCATGGTGACATACTAGGTCTCACAAATTGTTTCTCTAATAAATCCTCCAGCTGTTTCTTCAGTTCGGCTAATTCTACCGGCAACATCTGATAGGGCGCTATAGATATTAGTCCGGCTCTAAGTACAAGGTCAATGGCAAACTCGATTTCCCTTACTGGTGGCAGTCTAGGTATATCTTCAGGAAATACTTTAGGAAATTCATTGACCATGAAAATATCCTTCAAGACATCTTCACATTGCACCTCTAAAGAAAATAACAATAGATACCCATGATCTCCTTCCTTCAAACAAGCTTCCACTTGAGTAGCCGTTAGGAATCTAGGATCCTTAGC
Organism: Ormosia semicastrata; assembly: GCA_029884595.1. Classification (NCBI taxonomy): domain Eukaryota; kingdom Viridiplantae; phylum Streptophyta; class Magnoliopsida; order Fabales; family Fabaceae; genus Ormosia; species Ormosia semicastrata. Next base: position 44,147,979 of record JAQQTO010000053.1, on the reverse strand, counting down.
CTCAGGAAACACTAATGTCTTATTCGAACAATCAATTAGGATATGGTTAGAAGACAACCAATTCATTCCCAAGATTACATTAATCTTGGAAAGAGGCAAACAGATCAAATTCACATAAAAGATTCTATCCCTAACACAGACAGGACAATTCAGGCATACTTTTGAAGTAACAACAGGCTTATCAGTAGGAGTAACAACACTCAAATCATATGGCAATGCAGTCACAGTTAATCCCAAACGCTCAACACAATCACATGCAATGAAAGAATGTGTTGCTCTCGAATCATAGAGTACGGTTAAAGGATTACCTTTAATAGCACACTCCTCCATTATTAAGTCCTCCAATTTAGCGGCTTCCTCCCCGTTCATTGTATAGACACGACCACCCGCCTGTGGTCTTGCAGTAGAGACGTTTCCTACAAAGGATTCCTTCTTTATCTGATCACAGTCTTTAGAGAAATGTCCAAGCTTTCCACATTTAAAACAAACAACTTCTTTATGTTGACAATCTTTTGTGAGATGATCCTTCCCACATTTGAAACATCGAATAGGAGTCCCAGCTTGACTTGCCTTATTGCCGCTAGAACTTCCACCCACAAATTGCTTCTTGTTCTGACCTCCTGCCGGTTTCATATACGGCTTTTGTTGAGAGCGATTTACTTGATTATTCTTCCCTTTTTGGAACCTTGCCGGTCCAAAATTCTTATTCCTTACTGCATGTTGATGATCAATCTCTTCAACTTTACGACATTTTTCAATCAAAGTTGGAAATTGATTAATCTCCAACATCGATACAGCTCTCTTAATATCCAGCTTTAATCCTTCCTCAAATTTCCTGCATTTCCAGCCCTCATCTGGGTTCATCTGCAAATATCTCGAAAACTGAGACAGACTTTCAAATTTTGCCGCATACTCACTGACGGACATCAATCCTTGTCATAAACTCAAAAATTCCATTTCCTTTATATGCCTCACACTTGCTGGAAAATATTTCTCCAGAAATTTTTGCTTAAAAAGTTGCCATGTCACCATCCTTCCTTCAGTTTCCAACAGTCTTCTAGCTCCTGCCCACCAATGTTCACCATCTCCTACCAACATAAACGTTGCCAACATAAGCTTCCGTTCATCAGCACAACCCATATCATCAAATATCTTTTCAAGTTCTTGGATCCAAAGTTCAGCTTTCTCCGTATCAAACTCTCCACGAAACTTCGGTGGATTATTCCTTCGAAACTCCGATAAACTATAAGCATCTGTATTCGCTCTCTGATTTTGTTGCACAATAACTTCAGCCATTCGTTGCATAGCTGCTACAGCTACAGCCATGTTCAAATTATCATTCCCATTAAGTTCCATATCTGTGCTATTATTCCCACGTCCACGTCATCGTCCAACCATTACTATTTCTATTCAAACTGAACAATACAAAGAAAGCAAGGTCAATCTTCAAACAATATTGTTTCTCTTCAGAAAACAATAACAAAGAATCACACAACATAAACAAGACGATCCTAACCATAAACCCCAAAAGACTCTAACTTGGGCTCTGATACCAACTAATGTAACACCCACCGTAGGGTGTCACATTTATGTTACTTAATTACCAAAATTACCCCCAAGTTCCATATAAGGTGATATTGTAATAAAAATATGAGTTGTAAAATTTTTTTTTCTTTCTTCTTTGACAACTATAAAATAAACTTAGCAAAAAATAAAATATTATAGCAACCTCACACATAGTTTACATCATATACATATTACAAATGTGCTGTCAGGATTATTTATTTACAAACCATGTCTCAAACTACAAACACACTGAAATAATTACACACATAGCTTATATCAGAGTTCAAACTTGCCCAAGTTTAACTAAACAGCAGACCCCTCAAACGGGTCCTCCTCGGGTTCCTCAGCAGATAGGAATCCGTTATGAGGAGTAGCCCTACGGACAGGTGTCCGGGCTGACGATACTATGCTGATTTTCATAGGGACATAATTCCTAGTATCCCAATATTGCCTGATATATAAAGGAAATTCAACATGAACAAAAATAATCACACAGAAAAATGGATCCCTGCGAAACAACCTACTAATACTAACAGTCAGATACCCCTCGTAAATAAGTCCCTGCTCATCGGGACTTGTTCTCCATTCTCCAGCTCCTCCGTGAAATTATAGACGTATATAACCAAAGAAACTAGCTCTTGACGTCATATGTCAAAATTCTGTGTTCCCAACCGTGAGAAGTAGTTCTTCTTCTCCTTCTTGTACTGTTTCTTTCTCAATGTCTTCACCCAATTATAAATACAATATACAAATATACATACAAAGAGGTGAGATCACCTACGCAAATACCAGCATGCTAGCATAGAGATAACATAACAGCATACCATATAAACACGTCATATTATAAATATGGCATCAACATATTAGAAATCAAAATTAACATTTAATAATTACAGGAGATGCCATCTACACTAAGCAGATATTTATAATTATCATAATCAATATTTCACAACTATTATATCTCACAGATGTAAGCATTTATGTTAATATATGAACATATAGACTCCATTTTCTACTCCATGGAGCTAAACTCAGGTCAGAGAAATTAATCGAAAAGATCTGCCGGTACCACGTGCCTCAGACCAAGTGCTATAATTATATCTTACACATCTAGCACATGCACGATAGTCTTTGTTAGATCTCGATTAAGAATAGTGTCTCGCTCCGGATCATCGGTGTGTTGCATCGGTCTAACCCACGGTGCAGAAGAGCTACCAACTACCCATTGTGAGCAACCCGCACCCCGATGCCCCCAAGGTCCACAAATGACCTACACTACGCGTATCGCACCTACTCAAGATGTGTACGTTTCTCCTAGGCAATTAGCCATATACAGTCCATCGGACCATTTTCAATGCATGTGTAATGCACTAATTACCAACCAAAGGTAAATCACATAATTTCTCATACAAGGTTCAAATACTGTTTTACATTCGTAAAATGGATTAATGCCAATTACAAGCAAACTTCTCAATTTCTTGTACAACATTCACATACTGATTTTAACTATAAATTTTACTGTATAATTAACAGCAAAATTACATTATTGTATTTTTCTCATTCGCAAAAATATTTTTGTCACGTTTTTCACAGTCACGTAATATTCTATTATGTAAACAACGATTTGTAACATTTTTTGTTACGTTAAAAAAAATTGCGTAACAATTTTCTACTATATTTTAAATTGGGTAAATATATTCTTTTATTTTTAAATCGCATAGCAATTTTTTTTCATCTACAACATTTCGATCGTGTAAAATATTTAAACGCTTTAAAAATTGCGTAGAAATATTTTAACATTTTCAAATTGCGTAACTCAAAATTTACGTTTTTGAGTTTTGTAAATCTTTTTTCACCGTTTTTACCCTTCGTAAAATATTTCTTAACTTTAAAAAATATTACTTGGACTTTTCTTATAATAATATAATTTCTTATTTTATTCCCTTCTTATTCTTAGTCAAAAATCTTTTCCTTAATATATTTTCTCAAAATCACTTTTTATTGATCTAGTCTTACAAAATCACATTTAGTTGATTTAATTACTGTTTGTAATTTTAAATTTCCTAACATTTTTCAAAACCCAATAAATAAATTCTACGTTAGTAAATTTAAGTTACAGACATTTTCTTTTATATTTCTAAATCACTTCTAAAAATTGATTCTTTTTAAAATAATTTGAAGCTCAACACTTTCAATCTTCTTTTTCTTTTATTTATGAAAATTCCACTTCACTTAATTGATAACACTTTAATTTCCTTTCCAAAATCCTTATTTGAAAATTCTTGTATTTTATAATATCAAAACATTTTTCTAAATTATCAAAACCTTATAGATAGCCATTGAAACCATGAAATAATTTTTTTCTTTCTAACTTAAATAAAATCCATTCTTCTTTCTACAAAAAAATAAATTCATGAAAACAAAACTCAAAACCGTGTGCATTCTTTTTGCAAAACAAACCCTTTTATTTATTTTCTTTACTTCTCAAATCATTCAATTTTATTATTCATGAAAATATAATTTTGTGAACACCAAATTGGTTGGTGTCTTGGCCAAAAATTTGCTTAAGTTTAAGGACCAAAAATTAACTCCATTGTTCTTGAAAAATTTCAATAGAAACCCTAGTTTTGGAAGCTCAAAACCGTGACCTTCTCTATGGCATTTGGAGCCAAAATTTCTTGTTTTATCATACTTTCATCATAATATATTCAATATATCTTCATCATGCATATCATAAGCATACCATATAAGTAAATAAAAATCATACTAAGCATGTATACACAAGTAAATCATGCAAAGCATATCAAGCATAGACAAAAATAATCAAAGCACATAACACACAAATTATTACATGACCATGGATATGAATCCTCACATGGATTCACCATCCATCAAATATAAAACCATCTCTCACCACCATGCTTGGTTGGTGAGATGAATCTCCCTCTTACCTCTTGAAGAACCACAAAAGCTCATTGCTTTGGATTTAGAACAAGATCTCTACCAACAAAAGTCTCTTGAACATAAAACAAGCATAAATAAATTAGTATATTAAGCTTGATTAAGAGGAACCATGGATCAAACATGGTTTAGAACATGAAAAAGAAAAGAATAAATGAAGTTTCCTTACACTTCACTAACAAAACTCTATAACTTGATCTTAGTAAAAGTCCTTCAAGATGGAAGATTTAGAGAAAGTCTTCAACATGAAAGTTGTTTAGAATAAGGTAATGATTCAAGAAATTAGGTTGTATGAAATTAAAAAGTGATGGAGGAGAGGTTTTGGGTGCTTGGCCGAATGGTCTTCTTTAGGGGGAGAGAATGGAGTTTTCTTTGATTTGTTTCTTGAAACTTAAGTGAAATAGGTGAAGATATGATAATATGAAGTGTAGAAATGAATTACTTGGTCTTCTAAGCTATGCATGGCTGTAGCTTGCATTGGAAAAAGGTGGAAAGTGAAGTTTGAAAAACATGATCATTAATGATCAATAGGAAAATAATTGATGGTCTTGACAAATGGCTATTGCCTTCATCTTTTTCTTTGGCCTAAAAAGCCTATTCAAAGTTGTCTCCCCTCTCCCTTGCATCTCCAAACCATCCCCCCCTTCCATGCTTCATAAAATGTGACAAATTTCATTGCCATCATCCTAAGCCATCCTAACCCTTGATTAAAAGAATGGTTTGGGTTAAAATAGCTATTAGGTTTAGGTTATAGATGGAAGACTTTATTTGAGCCATTGGATCATTTTTGGCTTGCAATCCTAACTATTGAATGTGTCTCCAAAATGAAGGGTCAAGATTACACCTTCAAACTTTACATCCAAGGGTCCAAAATGGTTGTAGTCATTTTTGATGACCAATTCTCCACCATTGATCTAAATCTAAATCAAATGGTCATTAATGATCCATCTCCACCGTTGATTAAATCTACATCCAAGGGTTGATAATGGTCATAGCCATTTATAAGACTAAATCTCTACCCTTGATTTAATTTCCATCCAACGGTTATAATTGATCCTATTCACTTTTAAGATCAAATTTCCACCGTTGATTAAATCAAGATTAAATCTCCAACAGTGATTAAATCAATAGTGGATATCCAAACCACCAATGTTGACTTAACAGTATAGAATTTTATTTTTATTTGTTATAACCCCACGAAAGAATATATTTACTGTATTTTTATCATCCGATAATTAAATACAATACAAAATATAGTAAAGGAAATTTTCTAAAACTGTTTTCGGATTCAAGTTTAGTAAGATCCCCTGTCTCTGTCTAAACAGTACAAATTTTTCTATGCGTAGAAAATTTTTTCACTTTGCGGGACCCACCTGGGCCCATGTGTGGCCACCTGGGCCCATATACACCCCTGGGCCCACAAACAATAAAAATTTTCATAATCACACATAAAATTACAAAAATTAGAAAACTCACAAATATCAATTCAGATTACGTAAAATAATTAAGACTTTTCAGTAAAAATTAAATTACGTAAAATTTTTTCGTCCCAAAAATTATTATTTTCTTGACACAGAACAAATTACTCAAAACGATCAAATATACAGACGAAATATTCAAAATAATTTTACAGTACACAGAAATCACTAAACAGTAGAATTTTGTTAATTGTCAAAATTACTGTTCCTTAGATAGAAAGTTCGGGGTGTTACATGATGAACCTTTATAAAGTCATGTTTTTATATTTCAATTTCTAGGTTTTTCATTCTCTTTTAATCTGTTTAATTGAGTTTTGTCCTTAAGTTTATCTTGTCTTTATTTTAAAGTGTTTTTCTTTTCTTTTTTCGTATTTATGTTTTTTATAGGTATTTGCATAGGGATGAAGAATGGATTTTATAGCATGGAAGAGCTGTTGGAAAAGCTTTCTGGATACTCAGAGCTCAAATGCTCAAGATTCAGCGCTTAAGCGCTAGTTAGGCAGAATGTGGGAGTTTTCTCTGTTATCCCACCTTTCAAGCGCTGGGAGTTCACCGTTCAAGCGCGCAACTGGCAGAATTGGAAGATTATTGCTAGTATGCCAGTGCTCAGGCGCTGTACAGCCACCATTCGTGCGCGCGCATTATGGAAAAATTGGCTTTTGGTGAGATAGCGCTTAGGCGCTTGGAATCAGGTGCTCAGGCGCTGGACGTGTAACAGCACAGGATTTTGAAATTATAAATAGAAAGTTACACCAAATTTCAACACACATTGCAGCAGCTGTCAAGACAACTCAATCCTAATTTGGTGTAGGCGCGTCAAGGCTTGAAGATTAGGGATTTTCTTCAATCTTCCCACTAATTATCAATGGAGTTTGTGATCTTCTTATCTTTGTTTTGTTATTTCCCTATGTGTAACTAACTTCCCCTTGTTAGGGGGACGATGGATCTTGATACTTTGATGATGTAACTTCTTTTATGGGTTTAATGCATGTTTTTATCTCATGATTTACGTGTTTATCTCTGTTCTTAATGTTTTTCTAAACCTGATCAATTTGAGAATGATCTTTTGGGTTTATGTATGATTTATGAAAATTTGCATGAACCTAGAACTTGTGATAAACACCATAATTTCTGCAATCGCTAGGAATAGACGTTGTGGGTTATGTGATCTTTCTTTTAATTCCCTTGTTCTTGATAATGCCTTTCTATTTGGGGTTAGACTAATGGATTAGTTAATTCCAAACAGCGTAAGAGGATTAATATATCAAGGGATTGGTATTAATTAATTTTGGATATTGGCCATAAATCATTGAAATAGAACATGTTTAAACTAATATTTAGATGTGCATTTAAAGAGTTCAAATGAAGTCTGAACCCTAACACTTTCTTATTATTATTTTTCATCTCTAGTTAGATTGCTTGATTTTATTTTGTTTAACTTTAATTACTTTCTTTTAATTATTTATATTTTCGCTTTAGCCAACTTTAACCTTTTGAGTAGCTTAAATAGTGTTAATTTAACAAACTTGGTAATTGGCAATATAATCATCGTGGGATGATTCTCTTTTCACTACTCTATTACTTTGTGCGATTCTATGCACTTGCCGATTTTCACATCAATAATCACCTCTGGAAGGTGAGGGGTTCATCTTTTAAAATTCTAAAAGATCTTGAAAATCTTGATTTCTTGCAACTTGCACCTCTTGTGCCTGATGTGGTTGCATTGGTTGCTGATGTTGTTTGGCTTGCAGCATCTCTAACACCCTAGTTGTAATAGCTGCTTGATCTCTCATAGCATTAGCTATAATAGTTGTCTGCACCCTCATGGCATTAGCCATTGTCATGACTGCTTCAGCCATATCTACTCCTTCATTCATTGTGTTCTTATCTCCTCGGGTATGCCCTGGTGGTGCCATAGTGTCCTGTATACACAAAACATTACATATTGTGGTGATTAGTCTCAATATCATGTAATTGTGCAACAGTAGCTAAGAATGATCCAACCTAAGGCAAATCATGCAATCCTATGCAAACATCTCATATGAGAAGCAAGAATTGCACAACACATGCAAAACTTCCTACAGAGAACTTTTAATTTTTCCTAAGCCTAGTCAGTCCATACCTCGACTCATAGGATGAACTGCTCTGATACTAAAATATAACATCCTAATACTAAAAACCTAGTATACCTGACATATACATGGATATATAGTATTAGTTATGCTACTACTAACCTAACTTCAAACTAATCCATAGCATTTATAAGAATAAATCATGATGGAGAGCCTTATAGAAATAAACATCCAAATATATTTATAACTTTATCAACATTACATTATGTTCTATATACAACTGTGTATAGCTTAAAAAATATATACATAATATACAAACTTTGACTGTTGAAACATAAAAACTAAACTATTCTTTAGTGTTCTTCTCCTTGCCTTTGGATGAGTTTGCACCTGGATTTACATGTCAGCACACAGGGTGAGAATTCATAATTCTCAGTATAAGTGTATCAATACCAGCAGCCATAATATTCACAATGAATATACAACCCATAACAACATAAATAATCTGTAACAATCAAACTACTTATCGTTCTCAAGGAACTATCATATTTAGTCTCTATATGACATCTTAAAGCAAACTATATCGATGGATTATTTCAAATTTAAAATAATCAATGATATTATACAACCGCCCATACAATTATAAAATACCATTGGACAAAGTTACACATACATAACAATCAACGATATTATACAACGTCCTATCCAATTGTAAAATACCATTGAGCAAGGACACACACATACACAAAAGAATCACAAACCACAAATACAATCAATTTTCAAATATTGGAATTATTGTATGTTGCATGATTATGCCCAGGCAAAGGTGTATGATGGTGTAAATGCAATGTCATTATATGTCATGAAACTTGACTATTCCTCTTGGTAGGGAGGGAATCTGTTATCTGAACATGTTACCTCCTTATCCTACCAGGAAGGGAGGGAATATGAAACCTCCTGTAACTTACCTTAAATTGAGTGGACTGTTCCACTACCTTAAACTGTTAGGTAGAGAGGGAATATGTAACTTCCTGTAATCTACCTTAACCTGAGAGGACTTTTGCACTATCTTAAATTGTTAGGAATAGCAAGTGTGTGTATGCATGAGTGTGTGAAAAATGTGGTATTATTCCTAACTCTTATATAACCACCACATAAACTCTATACTAAGTTTTTCCATGCACTACTAGCTCTACCTCATATCTGTGAGAGCATTCATGCACTATGGCACTTTACTTTTGCCAATCAAAGTTAGTATGCTTCCTGTCCTTGCATGCTGACTCTACCTCATCTCTATGAGAGTATATATGCACTATAATACTCAACTATTGCCAACTAAGCACTATGACCCTCAACTCTTGCTCACTATGCACTATGGCTCTTAACCTTTACTAACTAGGCATTATGGCCTTTAACCCTTGGCTAATTAGGCACTATGGCCCTTAACTCTTACTTACTAGGCATTATGACCTTTAACTCTCGTTAACTAACTTGATTGCTCATATCTAGTTCTCCTCCTCTTAACCACTTCTTAAGTGGTAACTAAATTCAATGCCAAGTTGCTCAAAAACTAACTCTTATCTATGGCTATCCATGACTGTTGGATGCATAAACTCTATTTAATTCCCTTTGTATACAAGATAATCCTTTTCTCTAAGAAATTCCTTTATTTGTGTCTTAATACTCTTTAAGAGATATAACTAACGGATTTAAACCATTAGGGTAGCCTAATTCATGAAGAAAAACAACCTGTTAGTTTCTACTCTGGGTGCTTGGGCGCCCGTTCTTTAGTGCTTGGGTGCTCTCTAGGTAGCGACAAGAAAATCTCTCTGGGCAATGGGCTCCTGAGCATCCAAACACTAGTGCCTGAGCACCAGCTGCCCAGAGCGCTTGCTCTGATTTGCGATGCACTGAGCGCCTGGGCACTCACTACCAAGCGCTTGAGCGCTCGTGCAATAGAATGGATTTTACAGAATATATTCTATAGAATCCTTGTTTTCAAACTAGAATTTCTCCCTCAAACTCAAATCTTTGATAATTTCCATCATCAAACAAAGCTTCTAATCATGATATAAACCTTAAACAATCATTTACCTTACTCGTAGTTGGATTAAAAACCAAACTCCAATCTTGAATCCATTTTCCAAATAACTTTCTAATAGCAAACTATGGATTCTAATGATTCAAATATATCTTCTATGGTCTATAAAAGCTAATATCTAACTTATTTCAACTAGAGGAGCAAGAAACTAACATCTAACGCCCTATTTTCACCCAAAACGCCTTTTTTCCTCATCCACCAAATCAAGAAAAGTGATGAAGATAAAAGAAAATGGATGAATACAAACACCCCTACCTCTTTGTGGAGTGGACAATCAAACCTTGGCTTTCCCTTTTTCTTTCCTCTTCCTCTCTTCTTCTTCTTTCTCCTTTCTCTTTGCTTCTTTTCTTTTTCTTTCTTCATTTGCTGTCTTTGCCATGAGAGAAAGAAAAGAAGTCAAATGACTTCTTATATAAGATAACCATTAAGGTTATCTGATAATTTATATCTATTAAGAACACTTTAATTTTACTAAATCAAGTTTTCTAACTTCCTTATGTATTAGAATAAATCCTAAAATTCATCTAATTATCCAATTCATCATTACATTTAATTTTCATATATGCACTAAGTCCATTCAACATTAAAACACTTACTCAGTGTGCTTAAAAATACCAAACGAACTCAGTTTCTTGTCAAATTTTAATTACATATTACATAACTCATTTGTGACTTAGAAACAAATTATCCATATTTGTTTCCCTCAATTTAACCTTTAAAACCATTTTCTGAGTCATTTTAAGCCACTTTCTACCTTCAGTGTTGCGGCAAAGTGCCTAAACTAACTAAGTTTGCCACCAAACTTCACATGCATGTCAAGCAAGTATTATGTTACATCTATAACTCTATACAAGCTTAACTTGTTTTCGATGGTGTTACACATTGGCCCACCAAACCTGATTATTTTATTTTGCTCTGGAGTTATTTCAATGTCCATCGCATTTGCACCGTCCAAGTAAGTTGTCAAGGACCTCTTAGATGTGGCAACCTCCTATTTACCTCCTTTCCAATCCCCATTCTCCCTTGCCCTGTGTTTCCACTTCTTACCCCCTCTGGAACTCCCTGATCCTCGCTTAGATATTGACTTGGTGAGTGGTGTGGATGTCTTGGCTTATTTCTTATCATTCATGCCTTCCTCTACATTCACACTAGCCTCATCTTCCTACACCCTTTGATCAACAGTTCTTTTCTTCTCCTACTACGTCTTGGTTTCCAACGTTCTTCACAAGACTGCTCACACTCCTCTCCGAATTCGTTGTAGCTTTTAGCATTAGTTCTTCCCCTGTATTCATGCTACTACTCCCCCCTGAACTCCAAGAACCTGGGTTCGGCTTAAACCCAGCATCACCATTTGAACCCTTAGACCACCGCAGCCAATCACCATATTGACACAACTCTTCCTCTTGATCATCATATTGGTTACAGTCATCAAGGATGTGTCCCAACAGTCCACAGTAGTAGCAAAAATTTGGTAAGCATTCAAACTGCAAAGGGAACCATTGGGGATCACTATCAAGCACTATTCTCATACGCACTACACGCCTTAGAGGTTTCTTGATTTCAAGGGCCACTCTAACCCTCAAGTAGACTCCTTTCACACATCCTTCTTTGTCTACGTCAACTACCATGCAAGTTCCTATTGCACCCTTATTCTTCTTCTTGTTTCTTCATTCATCGCATCAATCAAAAGGTCTAATATTCATATCCAAAACGGGGATTGGTTGAAAGAGATGTCTGAAGGTCTTTGGGCTCCATCGTATTCCTATACAGTAAGAGGGTTTTATCTAGGGGTGTAAGTGGGTGGTTTGGTTCGGGTTTTGGGAGAAAATAAATCTGAACCAATCAAAATTAATTAATTCGGTTTGGTTTGGTTTTCTTATTTTTTGATAGTCAAATCCGAACCGAACTGAACCAAACATCTATGGTTTGGTTTGGTTCGGGTGATCGGGTTGACCATTATTTTTTTTAACACAAAAATTAGCTAAATAACTATACATGTAATACAGAAAAGTGCACATAATGTATCTAAAATTTCAAATAATATTAGAACATAGACTAACCTTTGCTCTTCCATCAGACAATGAACATTCAATTTTAAGTTGAGTCACATGATCATCGGTCTTTGAGATTTCCTGTTTATATCAAATCCAAAATGCTAAAATAGTGAGAAAAGAAAACTTCCTAGTAGACGATAGAAAAATAGAATGTAGTGAGCAGAACAACTAAAGATAATGGAACCAGAAATAAGATAACAATTATCAAATATCACACCCTGACCAAATATATGCAACAATGCCATAATATATTCTTCAAAACCTATCTCGGGTAATCAACACAGAATGTCAAAATCAACAAAGGAGAAGCAACAACACTTAAAATGAATAGCATTATATAGATTATTGTTTTCAGACACATTAAACAGGCACATAAATTTTCTTCAGTTCTCTCTCTTTTTGAACTGTTAGAGAAAGGAATATTATCTAATGGTGTAGAAAGATCTATATTGTAGTCTACCCTTCTTAAGTCAATCAAGCGTCTCCTGCCTAATAGCTGTGAACAATAAACATAGTACAAGAAATCAAAATACCTTCATAGCAACAATGGAACAACATAATCAACACATCAATCAAAAGTCCCTGCTCATACAAATTACATTTTTTTTCACAAAGCAAAGTATTGAAGGGCTAGGCTGTATTGCACGGAATTGGGCATTCTTGGACATTTCAAGTACAGAACAGACTCTTTTTTCTTCTCTTCTTTACTTCCTGAAATTAACTTAGGGCATCAAAGGGAAGAAGTCCTCAAGGTACTCATGTAAACCATAAAAAGCATCACATTCGAGATAGACAACAAGCAACCAAGTTACTGGTGTGCCATAGACAAACAATACAGAAAACTAGTCAACATTTGAACTTTAAACAGAAAACATAAATGTTCAAGTAAAGACAATTATCCGCGTTAGAAAATGATGAGCGTTACATGGATGAGCTACTAATTAATCAGAAGCACAAACAGCTAAAAGTGGAGAAAAATGATGAGATAACACTTTTAGATAACACTGACTTTAGAAAAAAATATAGATAAATGAGAACACTCTTGTTCTTCACAAACACACTAAGAAATTGGCGCTGAATTTAACCCACTTTGATACCAATATGATGTCAAAAACACATAATCTCACCAAATATTTTTTCTCTCACACACACTCAGAGTCACGCAGTTTACAAAAGAGGAAGAGAAATATTACAAATTCTATTTGATTTCACTTGTTATTATACGGTACATGAGCAGGACTTTTATAGGCTAAAATGCTTAATTTAAAAAAACATAATGATGAAGTAACATTAATTAATGAAGCGGTGCAGCATTGATCAAAAACAATTTGATCTCTTCATTCTTTAAGACTTCCTTGATGACATGTGGTAAATGAAGGACAGCAGCAGCTACGTTTTTGTAAGTTCCTTGGCTAACTTTGACACTTCTATAGCAAGTGAGGGTGACAATCAACTTGAATTTAGGAGTTGGATAGTGATGTAACATCTAGAACATTGTTACAATATCTAGAGCATTGTTACAAAAGGAGGCAATTAGGTTGCACAAAAATGATGAGGAAAGAAACAATAAGGAAAAGTATGAACTATCTTATGACTCAATTAAAAAAGCACAAGGAGGAGGAAAAGGAGCTATTGGGGGTAAATGAGCTACTGGGGGTGCAAATGTTAATCGCCACCCTCGTCGATATGTAAACTCAGCAACATCATTATTGTCTTGGATGTCAACTGTGTTTGTGAGCAGAGGATTTCAAAACAAAATAGAAAGACATGAACAGAAGCAGAGGATTTCAATTGGGCAAGACATGAAGTTGAAAGAGATCAAACCTTTGGGCTTCTTAGATGAATAGAGGTAGAAAGCACCAACACCAATGGCTACAAGAGCCATGGCCACACCTACGAGTGGTGCGTGCTCGAGAGAGAAAGATGGTTCCAATTGCACAAAGGCTTCCGGCGATCCGAGCAGCGTCAGCAGCGAGGGGCGATGGCGAACCGACCAGCGTTAGTGGCAAGCGACGGCGGGTGAGGCAGAGGGTGAGTCTGGGTTAGGTTAGGGACTTAGGGTTCAGATTTGGGAAAATTGGAAAAGGCACGATTTTGGCCTTTTTTGGATATCAGAGACAGATCCTCACATTTTATCAAATAGCAATTAAGTGTGTACAGTGTTGGTTCAGGTGGTTCTTCGGGTTTAAAATTCTAAATTCGAGAATCGAACCAATTAAGTTCTCATTGGTTCGGATTTTACCTGAACCAATTAAAATACTCAAACCAAACCAAACTAACTTAATTGGTTCGGTTCGGGTTGGTCAGTTTGGTCGGGTTATCCGAACCAATTTATACCCCTAGTTTTATTAAACCACAATAAGAATTTTACAAATTTACTATTAAATTTAGTTATAAATTTTTTTGGTAATTAATTAACTACTATGAAATAAATTTTTTTAGTTAAATTTTGCATGAAGGGAGAAATTTAATCAAATACATAGTTACAAAATAATTATAATTTAATTACAATAATTTATTGTAACTAATCCATAATTAATTAGTTACTGATTAATTATGAAATAAATTTTCTTAAGTAAATTTTGAATGCACAAAATTTTTTATTAAAAAATAGCTACAAAATAGTTATAATTTAGCTAAAAAACATTATTTTATAATTAACTCATAACTAATTTAATTACATATTAATTATAAAATATTTTCATAACTAAATTTCAACTGCATACAAAAATTAATTTTACCCTTTACGCGCCCAGCAGCCCCTCCCTCCCTCCCTCCCACTTTCCCAAATCTCAAATTCTCAATCTATCAATTTCGATTCTCGTCTCTCATTCGGAGCTTTTGCTGCAACAACAACTGCTCCCACTCCCACACCATCCCTTCCGACCTCTTCTCTACCTCCGTTCCCTCCCTCTAGAAGCTCGTTGTCTGCTGCCTCTGCCTCTCCCACCACACAGAACCCACACCACCATCTTCAACCTAGAACCGCCGTCCTCCACCCAAAAACCCACCACTGCCTCCCCAGCGGCGCATATCCGCAACACCCTCACCATCTCATTAATCCATTTCCCTTGCCTCTGCCACCACACGGAACCCATCCAGCCATTTCAACTCGAGACCACCGTCTTCACTAACGCGAGTCGAACTTGGAACCACCTGCTAGACCATCGCAAGCACTGCCAGATTCGCGAGCCACCGCGTCCCTCATTCGGTTCTTCTTGTCCTGATCTACCACACTCAGAGATCCACTTGTTTCCTACTCTCACTTTGTCAATGCAAGTTCTCAACTTGCTGCTGCTGGATTCTGCATTGTGCTTGTCAATATTAGGTTCCGTTTTTATTTTTATTTTTATTTTGTTGGGGTTGTCATTGATTGTGTGAAGTTCACTCTAGCTTGATGTTGAGGGTTTTTCTTCTTTTTTTCTTCTTCTGGGTTTGTCGTTGAGGTTGCAAATGTTATTTTCTTGGCACATGGTAGTTATCAACGTGTTGATTAGTGCTAAGGAAGAATTGACCTTCTTCTGCTTCTAGTGGTTTCGTGACTGTGATCCTTCTAATTCACTTTGCATTTGATTTTTGAAGTAAGTATTTTCTTTATTTTTGTTTTTCACTCTTGGAGAATGTTCCATAAATGGGTCAAACTTTGCAGCTTTAGAAGTGGTCTGCTTGCTATTTGCCTGTCCCTTTTGCATTTTAACTCCATAGAGTAGAGGTGACTTGTGCGGCATGTGTTCATTCGGTTAAAGTGTGTTTCATTTTGTTCATTTGTTGTGATCCTTTCCGCAATGTTTCTAGTTGATGTAACTGGGTATTGGATTATGCTTTTGTGCTGAATTGAGTCCAGATTTGATATATCTGGTTGGAGATTTTCTTACTAGATGTAATTTATTGAATTCAACAATTTAGAACCTTTTTTAAAAAATAAAATAAAAAATTAGAAACTTTTTGGTGTATCTTTCTTTCATTCTTTTATGAGAACCTGATTTGAACTCATCATTGCATCTTTTGGTATGGGTAATTCATCGCACAGGAATAAATATTTACACAAAACGAATGTCTAGTTTACATTTGGGTTATCAAATTCTGTATTCCCATTGCATTCTGGTCTTCCAGCTTTCTTCCATTTATAGTTTACCATATTCTTAGACTCTTCCATCTACTAGTTTTCTGTCCCCAAAATTAGATGTATCAATGCTCTTTTGGTTTAATATTTTTTTCTTACTAGAATTTTGGTGTGTATTTATACAATTGTCATATAAGCTAATATATATATATATATATATATATATATATATATATATATGAGTTTTTGAATATCTGCTTGTTTCTTATGTTCTTTTTTCAAAGAAGAGATGTTTGTGTTTCTCTATGTTTAGGGGAAGGATGAAAGGAATTTCATGTGATTTTTTTTTCTTTGGGCAGGCTAAGTTGCCCCGGAACTCTAATGGCAGTGACAGATGCTCAAAATCCTCTTCTTGGAGAAAACACCTGTGGTTCCTTGTTAAAAAAAACTCCTGGTAACTTTATTAAGCTTTTCATCTATGTCACTGCAGATGTGCATGGTCTACAAAACAGTGAGGTTATCTTTATTTGTTGTAGGAAATATGGGATGAGGTTCGTGAGAGTGATGAGGAGCGAGACATGATGCTTCTTCACATAGAGCAGGAGTGCTTGGATGTGTACAAGAGAAAGGTTGAGCAAGCTGCTAAGTCAAGGGCACAGCTACTTCAATCCTTGTCTGATGCTAAGCTTGAGCTTTCTAGTCTTCTGTCAGCTCTTGGAGAAAAGAGCTTTGTTGGAATTGTTAGTAACTAAATATGTCCTTATGTTTGTAACAACCAACAACTGCAAATATAACTTTGTGATGCATTTAAATACTGAACTAACAAACTAATTTCATATGCATATTTTTTGTTCCTTAACAGCCTGAAAAGACTTCAGGCACTATCAAGGAATAGCTTGCAGCTATAGCACCAATACTGGAATACTAATGGCAACTAAAGGAGGAAAGAACAAAGGATTTTTCGGATGTACAGTCACAGATCCAAAACATATGTGGAGAGATAGCTGGGGACTTGAACCCTAATGATCAGACAGGAACATGATGAGTCTGAACTGTCCCTGAAGAAGTTAGATGAATATCAATCCCAACTCCAAGAACTTCTAAAGGAAAAGGTAGCTCTGCCATGCCATCCGATAATGTATCGGTTAGTCATTAGTTTGGAAACTTCATTTGATTCACAAACCAACATATTAAGAGTTTTGTTACTTTGCTTTGTCTTGCAGACTGCAGAGTGGGAGGTTGCATAAGGTTCTTGAATTTGTGAGTACTGTACATGATCTTTGTGTTGTCCTTGGTATGGATTTCTTCAGTACTGTGACCGAGGTTCATCCAAGCTTAAATGATTCTACTGGTGTTCATTCTCAAACCACCATCGCGCACCAACCGCTGCATGACCCACTGTTTGGATCCGCCACCTGCGAGTCACTGTCGTTGCTTCCTGTGGTCTCAGCCACCATGTCAGTCTTGAACCCAGCAGATCTCAACCACCACGCTGCACCGGAGTCGTTGTCCTCCGCCATTCATCACCATCCACGCGCCACCGTCAACTTCATCGAGCCACCCATCACACTGCAGCACAACCTTCCCCTGCCAACAGCCACCATCCCAGCAGTAGCAGGTGTTTTTAGAATTATTTTTTAAATTTATTTTGGACATGTTTAGTAACGAAAAAAGATCATTAGCCAAGTTGGTAGTAGTCCCTTTGGGGACATTATCAAACCAGATCTTGATCTTTTAGGAGTTTTCTTTTTTATATGAACCAATTTTTCTCATAACTTAATATGAAGTAGAACATAATATTATAATATTTTCTCTTTTCTCAGTAGTTTGACTTCACTTTTATAATCATTTTTCTCGAACATTTTCAGCTCAATTTCTATACTTCAAATGTGAAAGTTGTAACATTCATGAACCAAATTTGTTTGGATTGAAATATTGTAGAGAAAGTTGGTGCTCAAGGATTTCAATATTGCAAAAGAAGCAGGAGGAGTTGGTAAGGCTGTCATAAAAATTTTCACAGCTGATGTGACTAGTAATACCTTGGAGATCTGCTTATATTGGCAGGAAAGGGACAACTGCTATCCCATTTGGATCAGTATATGGTCCTCTTATATCAGTTATATCTATTGATTCTGGTTGGTTGTGCTTCTCTATAGGTCCTTATGCTTCTGCCATTACCTTTATCATCAAATCTAAAATGTAAAGCTCTTCTTTAATAATCAAGCATACTTCGTACCACCTCTACCCTCGGAAATGGAAGTAGCATACCTTCAGGGTCTGTGGCTGCAATTGTGGCTGCAGGTGCAATTACTATCATCCTGATATTTGGTTTACTTTGGTGGAGAGGATGTCTAAGACTGAAAATTTCATTAGCAAGAGGTAATCACCGAGAATCTACTACAATTATACCTTTTCACTCAGGATTTCTCATGCAAAAGGTGGAATTTTGTTTGTATGAAACATGAATTTGTTTTTGCAACTTATTATTTTGGTATCCCGTTATTTGACCTTTGATGCTAATTAGTTATCTTGCTAACTCCTCTAGAAGAAAGTAACAGCATATGGATTGGAGATCCACTTAACCCTTTGGACCTTTGATGCCTAAAATAATTTTTTTTCTTTCAAATATATTAATCATGTGGAATTTTCCCAATATAAGATATATTTGATTTTTGTTTGATTCTACTAACAGAGCTAAAGGGTTTAGATCTGCAAACTGGCTTCCTCACCTTACGGCAAATCAAAGCAGCAACAAACAACTTTGATATTGCCTTCAAGATTGGAGAAGCAGGGTTTGGTCTTGTTTACAAGGTATATGCTTGACAATCTAACAGTTTTTTGTTTTTTTGTTTTCATAATCATCATGAATGATTTATTGTAACAGTATTGTCCCCTATCTTTTTTTAAAAAATCCATAAACTTCATTACATTCCCCCAAATGCAGGGTATTCTGTCAGATGGCACAATTGTAGCAGTTAAGCAGCTTTCTTCTCAATCAAGCCAAGGGAATCGTGAGTTTATAAATGAGATAGGCATGATTTCTGCTTTGCTACACCCTTGTCTAGTTAAGCTCAATGGCTGTTGTATGGAGGAAGATCAGTTGTTGCTGTTGATATTGTTTGATTTAGATTTGATATAGTTTGATATAGTTTTGATATAGTTAGATATTGATTGATATAGTTGTTAATAGTCAATCCCTAAAATCAAGGGATTTTGTATTCAATTGTTGTAACTTATCATTCTTTAAATTCAGTCTTATTTGTACCTGAATGTCCTTTTAATTTAATTTCTATTAGTCAACTTATTCAATCTCTCAATTGTTCCATAACCTTCACTTCTACTTCCTTTTCTATCCAGGACTGGAGTACGGGGAAGACGATTGGAGCAGGATCTGAGTCACGCGGTCTCTACTACTTACAACCTCCATCCTCCACCATATGTGTTGCCACAGAGTCGCCTAGTCTTCTTCATCGTCGTTTTGGTCATTCGAGTTTGAATAAATTAAAGAAAATGGTCCCTCATCTCTCTAATTTACCGGCATTGGAGTGAGGCATGTCAGCTTGGAAAACATGTTCGGGCATCCTTTCCAAGCAAGGTTACAGGTCGTGCTGAGTCTCCTTTTAGTTTTGTTCATTCTGATGTTTGGGGTCCTAGTCGTACTTCTTCTTTATTAGGATATAGATATTGTTACTTTCATCGATGATTTCTCTCGTTGTACCTGGTTATTTTTAATGAAAGAACGTTCTGAGTTATTCACTATTTTTCAAAATTTTTGTGCTGAAATATATAATCAATTTGGACAAACTATTCATATCTTACGCAGTGATAATGCCAAAGAATATTTTTCTGCCCCTTTTAATTCTTTCATGGCATCGCACGGTATAGTTCATCAATCGAGTTGTCCTCACACACCTCAACAAAATGGTGTGGCTGATCGCAAACATCGCCATATCGTTGAAACAGCTCGTACTCTCATGTTACATTCTAATGTTCCTGTGAAATTTTGGAGTGATGCTGTTCTCACTGCAGGTTATTTAATAAATTGGATGCCTTCTTCTGTTCTCAATAACCAGGTTCCTCACTCTATTCTATATCCTTAGGTACCCCTTTATATTGTCCTCCCTCGTGTTTTTGGTTCCACCTGTTTTGTCCACAATGTTGCTCCAGGTCTTGACAAACTTGCTGCCCGCACCATTAAGTGTATCTTTCTTGGTTATTCTCGAGTTCAAAAAGGGTACAGATGTTATTCTCCATCCACAAATTGTTCTTACATCTCTGCAGATGTTACCTTTTTCGAGGATATACCTTTCTTTGCCTCACAAGTCTTGTCGGAGTCTGTTTCTCAAGTCTTGCCTATTCTTGTCTTCGATTCTCTCGTTTTAAGTCCACCTGTCTCACATATACAAGAGGCTGCCCTTGTTGCTCCTAAGTACCCCATGGAGCCATTTCGTCTCATTTATCACTGTCGTCCTCATCCTACTACTCCGGAAGCTGCACCTGTTATGGACACCAGTGACTCCCCTCCTGCTCCTCCGTCTCCGTCAATTCCAGTCCAACCTGAGCCTACCACTGACCTTCCCATTGCACTTCGCAAAGGTAATCGTTCTTCTTGCAATCCTCATCCTATTTATAATTTTCTAAGTTATTATCGTTTATCTTCCAACCATTATGCCTTTGTATCTGCTTTGTCGTCCATTTCTATTCCTAAAACTGTTCAGGAAGCACTATCCCATCCAGGATGGCGACAGGCTATGATTGATGAGATGACAGCATTAGAATCTAACCACACATGGGCTCTTGTTCCCTCTCCTCCAGGGAAGTCTACTATTGGTTGTCGTTGGGTTTTTATCATAAAGTTGGTCCCGATGGGACCGTGGATCGCTTAAAGGCTCGTCTTGTGGCCAAAGGATATACTCGGTTTATGGTCTTGACTATGGTGATACATTCTCTCCTGTTGCTAAAATGGCATCTGCTCGTCTCTTTTTATCCATGACTCGCTATCTTTTGTTTTTATATCACCGATATTAAAAATGCGCTTTACATGGTGAGTTGGAGGAGGAGATTTATATGGAGCAACCACCGCGTTTATTGCTCGGGGGAGTCGGTCTTGTTTGCCAACTTCTAAGTCATTGTATGGGTTGAAACAGTCACACTCGAGCTTGGTTTGGGAGGTTTAGTAAGGTCATACATGCAATAGTTTGGCATGATTCGTAGTGAGGTTGATCACTCTTGTTCTATAGACATTCAACGTGTAAAAAGTCATTTATCTTGTGGTCTATGTGGATGATATTGTAATTACAGGTGATGATCATGAAGGGATCACTAGAGTAAAGCAACATCTTGTTTCAAAGATTTCAAACCAAAGATTTGGGCAGGTTGCGATACTTCTTTGGTATTGAGGTTGCTCAATCAAAAACAGGCATTTCCATTTGTCAAAGGAAGTATGCACTTGATATTTTGGAAGAGAATGGGATGCTAAATTGTAAGTCGGTGGATACTCCTATGGATTCGAATGTTAAGTTTATGCCAAATCAGGGGGAGCCGTATTCAGATCCAGGCAGATATCGAAGGTTAGTGGGAAAGTTGAATTATCTCACTATGACCAGACCAGATATAGCCTTTGCTGTTAGTGTTGTGAGTCAATTTCTTAACTCTCCTTGTGATAGTCATTGGGATGCAGTGACTCACATTTTAAGGTATAATAAGGGATCTCTTGGAAAATGGCTAATATATGAGAACAGAGGTAACACAGACATTGTTGCCTATACAGATGCAGACTGGGCAGGATCTCTAAGTGATAGGAGGTCAACTTCTAGGTGTTGTGTTTTTATTGGAGGTAATCTCATTTCTTGGAAGACTAAGAAGCAGAGTGTTGTTGCAAGATCAAGTGCAGAAGCAGAATATAGGGTTATGGCTCTTACAACATGTGAATTTATATGGTTAAAACATCTACTTCAAGAGTTAAAGTTTTGCAAAATGGGTTCTATGCAATTGATTTGTGATAATCAAGCAGCCTTACACATTGCTTCTAATCCTGTCTTTCATGAACGAACTAAGCATATAGAAATCGATTGTCATTTCATTCGAGACAAGATTCTTTAAAAGGAGATTAGTACTTCCTTTGTCAATTCTAATGATCAACTTGCAGATGTTTTCACCAAGTCTCTACGGGGCTCACGAATAACTTACATATGTAACAAGCTGAGTGCTTATGACATCTATGCACCAGCTTGAGGGAGAGTATTGATATTGTTTGATTTAGATTTGATATAGTCTGATATAGTTTTGATATAGTTAGATATTGATTGATATAGTTGTTAATAGTCAATCCCTAAAATCAAGAGATTTTGTATTCAATTGTTGTAACTTATCATTCTTTAAATTGAGGAGGCTAAGAAGGTTATTCTCAAGCCATTCAGCTATTATAATTGTTGCTAATATATGAATACATGGAAAACAATAGCCTTGCCCGTGCTTTATTTGGTATTTTTTTTCCTTCATGTACTAAGTTTAGTTGCTGTCTTTGTTATATTATACAATCTTGTACATGACATATATTTATGTCAGTATATGGTACTGTTTGCTTATTTCCATGGCAGCCAAAAATGAAGGCCCAGAAAAATGGCAATTGAACTTGGATTGATCAACAAGGCAGAAGATTTATGTTGGAATAGCTAGGGTTTGGCTTACCTCCAGGAAGAGTCAAGACTGAAAATCGTTCATAGGGACATCAAGGCCCTAAATGTGTTACTAGATAAAGATCTCAACCCAAAGATATCTGATTTTGGTTTGGCAAGCTCAAGGAAGAGGACCAAACGCACATAAGCACCAGAATAGCTTGCACTTAGTGAGTTCCCATATTTTGTTTTGTTTTCTTTCAATTTTATTGCGTGATTTTTTCACAACTTATTTCACATTAAGAAACAAAAGAATAGGTCATACAACTTATTTCATATTAAGAAACAAAAGAATGGAAGTTGTACATATTTAAATTTGGCATACTTCATTACTTGTGGATTTAATAAATTGTATTTTCTATTCTGACTGTAACAAATGAATTTTCAATACTGCAGTGGATATATGGCTCCTGAATATGCAATGCATGGTTATTTGACTGACAAAGCAGATGTCTATAGTTTTGGAGTTGTTGCATTGGAAATTGTTAGTGGGAAGAGCAACATAATTGGTCATCCTAATGAAGAATACTTCTCTCTTCCTGATTGGGTAACTTACATCCTCATGCTTTACTACATTCACGCTAATCTATTTATCCTTGAGAATATCATAGCAGGGCTATATGTTTTGTAATATCTATATTATAATCCTCATTCAATTTTCATATAGTGCAACCCTAGAAGAGCAAAACAAATTTATTGTCACATGATTTATTTTTTCCCAACACAAAGGCATCCAAATAAGTGTCGTTAATTTAATTTCTGGTGTCTGGTCATACAAATATGACCAAGTCACCTAAATCTTCCTTTGCAAAATCTTCAAACTTGTAGCCCTTTTACCTCTTTCTCAACTACACTAGCAAAGAGTGCTTCCATATTGTATTTCCTATATGCTTATAGACCTCTTTGCACCTTAAATGCAATGAGTTGTTTACTTGTTTCAACTGTAAATTTATGTTGTAACTAAACTGTTGTTTGTATTTTGCTTTATTAGGCACATCTCTTGAAAGAAAAGGGCAATCTAATGGAGCTAGTTGATCACAGATTGGGTGTAGACTTCCAACAAAAAGGAGGTGATGGTGATGATCAAAGTTGCTCTTTTATGTACCAATGTCTCGCCAATGCTCAGGCCTACCATGTCTTCAATAAGCATGCTTGATGGCAGAACTGTTGTTCAAGAGGTGGTGCCAAACAGAAGTGAAGCATTGGATGATATAGTTAATTTGTTTTGAACTGTTTGTATTAACTTAGACTTATTAATTAATTATACTTTTGTTGTAGTACGTGTTTTGAATTTATTAATACAATTATAATATTTTATTATTTTGTACAACTTATTTATAAGGTTTTTTATTTGAATTGAAATATTTATACAAGTATAATTTTAAAATATACTAATTATCATTATAAAATTAATTTGAGTTAGTTTCAAAATAGTTACAAAATTGCTTGAAATTTAACAATACAATAATTAGCAAATAATTATGAAATTGTTATGAATTTATCAATATAATAACTATAAATTTGTTACAAATTTGTTAAGATTATTAAAAATTAACTACATAATTAGTTACAAAATTAGTTATATATATTTCATAGCTTAGTTATGGAAACAAAAGAAATTTTAAACAAAAATTAGTTACAGATTAATTATAAAAATTTAAAAATTAATTATAAATTAGTTATAAATTTTTTTATAATTAATTAGTTACGAGAATTTGACTTCAGATCAATTTGTACTTAGCTAAATTTATTAACTACGGATTGATCCATAGCTAATCTATTAATTTCATGTAGTTAACGCCCATGGTCTCCCCAGCAATACTCTATCATGATCTTTTTTACTATATTACTCAAACAAGATCATATTCTGCCCCAAACGCCTAAATTCCATTCCCTTCAATGGCCTCCATAGTCCTGATTCCTTCCTAAGGAATTCATATCATATGGCCAAACAGATATGAAAATCCCAACCAATAAGAACTTGTTTCCTACAGTTGAAGCCTCCCCACTTCTCACAACCTCCCGCACCGTCACCTCCTCTTCCTCCGGTAAAGTGAACTTCCTCCATCGCCCAACCAGATCATCCGTCATACTCCTGAACTGCCAACCTTCACCAAGGAAGGAAACATGGTCTCACCAAGGAGACAAAAACCTTCACACAAGTCACGCTGTCATTAGCGAAAACCCTAACAGAGACGAGACAACGAGGAAGGACATACCACATTTTTAGTTACCTCTGACACTCTTGCAATACATAATGCAAATAAATAAATAAATAACTACTCCACTAGGTTCAATTTCACGATCTACCTCAAGACTTTATTTTTGAATTATTTATTTAATTACTTCACTTTTACTGTACTCATTTTTTTAATTTTTTTTCTTAGAATAACGTTA
This sequence comes from Ormosia semicastrata, assembly GCA_029884595.1. NCBI lineage: Eukaryota > Viridiplantae > Streptophyta > Magnoliopsida > Fabales > Fabaceae > Ormosia > Ormosia semicastrata. Next base: position 44,122,610 of record JAQQTO010000053.1, on the reverse strand, counting down.
AGTTTAGCATAGGAAATAAACTAATTGAATAAATAAATAAATAATTACTCCACTTTCACGTACTCACTTTCTGCCTTTCTTACTGAATTATTCTTTTGTTGATTTACTCCACTTACCTTTTTTATATTTTTTGTTTTGTTAGAATAACATTTAGTTTTATATATAATAAGAAATAAATTAGTTTACTGAATTTATCTAGTCTAATGTTACGTAATAATATTTATACTCATAAATAGATTTGTAACTCTACTTCTAGCTTAATTACATTTCTACATCTTATTTAAATTTTTTTATTGTAATATGTTTAAAAATAAAAATAGAGTAAAACTGAAAAGTAAAGAGTGAAAAATGAAGAACAAAAATATTCTATGAAAGAAAAGACATAAAGTTATGCTCAAAACTAATTCGTTCAGGAACAAATATTTCCAATAGGTTTATATAGAGTATCACTTGAAAAAAAAAATTAATAATCTCAAATAGTTCTATATCGAAAGTTTAAATTTATATGGCATATCAAATAGCTCAAAGGTCTAAAATAAAAAGTCTCTACAATTAATCATCTATTTTTTCAAAATTCAGATACTCCAATAGTCAACTAGTTCAAAAAGATTGACAAATTTTTTTTAACAAAACCTGCACGTATATATAAATAAAAATAATAAAATGAGTGATTTTTTCATTAATACGTATAAAAAATAATAAAAGAATGTTAATATACTCAACTACAATAACAATATAAAATAGGAATTAAAATAATTAATATATATAGTAGGAACCTATGAAGCACAGACACGCTGTTGTTGAGGCATGTCTGCTTGTCTAACACGTATCCGTGTCAGATATATGGAGATATCCGTACGACACACGTGTCTTACGTGTCAGAATGTGACTGATTAAAAAGATTATTTTTTTCAATTTGGATAAGTCTCGGACATGCTTGGACACGTCTCAGACATACTTGGATATGTTTCAGACACGACTTGGACACGATCTATTAATATTTTTTTAAATAGTTTTCATGATTAACATTCAATTAATAAGCCCGTAACTCACCCAAACCCAATTACATAACTAATGTCCCAAGTCACTATTTTTACACATCAGTATTTTAAGTTTTATCTTTTTATACATCACTATTAGGCTTTTAAGTTTTATCTTTTCACACACCACTATTTTTGTAACACCCTAGCTCTAGGGCCCAACTAATGTAACACCCTAGCTCTGGGCATCACATTTCTGACTTCCGACTCATAATCTGAAAAGAAGTTCGCACAAAGTTTGAGTTATAAAAGATGGGTATTAAAATTCCTTCTTTCTTGAAAAACGTAAATTCTATTAAAAATATTAGGTAACATTGAAAATCATATTTCAACTATTCATTATATAATACTTACACCAATTAATATCACAATTTAAAGAGAAATATATAATTAACAGACTTATATATTTTTGATGACAGACAAATAGAAACCCCATGACGGGTCCTACTTAATAGCGGATACAATACTAGCGAAAACTTTAACATACTTATTCCTTATCTGTCCATCTTGATGCATCAAACATCTGTTCCTTTGTCAACACTGCACACCTTCGAGTCCTGAATGTCCACTCCTTATTGTTATCACCAATCTTAGAGTATCCATCGCCCGTTATGTCTAAGACAACTCGATCCTTCTATTATTTGATTTTAACAGTACAGACATAACAAAACAATATAACAAAGAGGTGAGATCACCTACACCAATACCAACATGGCAGCACAGAGATAACACAAATAGCTATATCATACAGATAGATCATACCATAATCATGCTATCAGCATTAATCAACTATCATCATCTAATCATTTATCAGTTCAATCATCATCCAAGTACTCAAAACAATTGTCATAGCTAACATTCCTCAATTAATATATCATACGAGATATAAATGCTCGAGTTATGCATATGCACAAAAGACTCGCTTTTTCAAAAACAACTCCATGGAGGTTTTCACAATTTCGAGAAGAATGCTCTGTTAATTATCGGCCTTAACCCAAAGACAATCTCCCAAAATTGTTGAAAAGAATCGTGTTCTTGTCGGGTATCGTCAATGCGTTGCAACGGATTGCATCGCCAAGTGGCACAGGTACTTTCATTGTCCACTTGTCGACCGCGCTTCAAACCCCCAAGATCCATCATAGACCTCACTATCAATTCTCATTCCCTCTTCAACCACAAGGGCCATAATAGCTATTAGCTATCTTTTATACAATGCACGAATTTATCAGTGTAAGTCCAACCCCAATGGGCTAAATCTTTTCAATTTCATTTGTACAATGCACGAGTATATCAGTGCAAGTCCAACCCCAACGGGCCAAATCTTTTCAATGCATGTATAATGCACCAAATCCAAATACGGGCATCTCTATAAAATGCACCAAATACCAATCACAGGCAAAACATGTCATTTTCTCACACAGCATCCATATACTGGTTCTTCGATATTTATACTGTATTTTCAATAGGAAAATCATATTATTACATTTTCATAGTTATGAAACACTTTCGTCGTGTTTTTCGCAATTACGTAAAAATATTCTATTACTTTTAAATCACATAGTGATTTTTCAACAGTAGTTCAAATTGTGTAGAAATATTTTAACGTATTCCAAATCATTTTAAAGATACGTAAAATATTTTCAACATTTTACAATCACGTAAAATATTTAAACTCACATAAAATATTTAAACGTAATTCAAATCACTTAGAAATATTTTAACATATTTCAAATCGCGTAGGAATATTTTACTATATTCTAAATCATTTTTAAGATACGTAAATCATTTTTCACCACAATTCTATTACGAAAAATATTTCTTAACCTTCAAAAATTCCATTTCATCCTTTCTCAAAATATTATGACTTTGTACTTCATTTTTCACATTTTCTTACTCAAGAAAATCTTTTTCCACGTTTCTTTACTCAAGAAATTCTTTTTCAAATATAATCCACAAAATTACCTTTCCATTGATATAAATCAATGTTTCAAATCTTAAAATTTCCAAACGTACTTCAAAACTTGAAAATAAGTTATACTTGAGTAAATTCTCAAAATATCATTATATTCTCCATTTTTTCCCAAATCATTTCCAAATTAACCTACTTCAAAATAAATTGAAGTTTGAAAACATTTTCGTTTACAAAACTTAATTTTTCAAGTGAGTAAAATACTCTGATTCACTTTTCAAATTTCTTGTATTAAATCAATTATATTTCCACTTGAAAAATTACTTTGTTTCATCCAAATCTAGGCATTACTATTTGAAAAATTATCAAAATATTTTTTTCTTTTAAGTTGATATGGTTTTACACAAACAAAACCATTAAAGTTTTATTTTCAAAACCAAAGTACTGATTGGTCATATAACAAACTCATTTGTTCAAATTCATTTTCACTTTCTTTGCAAATCCTTTTTCATTCTTAGTCAAAAATATTTTCCTTAATATATATTTTCTCAAAATCACTTTTTATTGATCTAGTCCTACAAAATCATATTGAGTTATTTTAATTATTGTTTCTTAACTTTAAATTTTCTAACGTTTTCCAAAACCTAATAAATAAATTCTCGTTAGAAATTTTAAGTTACAAACGTTTTCCTTTATATTTCTAAATCACTTCTAAAAATTGATTAATTTGAAGTTCAATACTTTCAATCTTCTTTTTCTTTTATTTATGAAAATTTCACTTCACTTAATTTATAACACTTAATTCCCTTTTCAAAAATCCTTATTTGAAAATTCTTGTATTTCATAGTATCAAAACATTTTTCTAAATTATCAAAACCTTATAGATGGCCATTGGAACCATGAAATATTTTTCTTCTAACTTAAATAAATTCCATTCTTGTTTCTACACAAAATAAATCAATAAAATTTTATTCTAAAATTTGTGTTCATGTTTTCTTAAAAAAAACAAACCTTTAGTTCATTTTTCATACTCCTCAAATCAATCCAATTTTATTCTTCCATAAACATATTAATTTGTAAACACCTATTTTGAGGTGTCTTGGCCGAAATTCTCATTGTTCTAGGGATCAAAATTTAATTTCCTTGTTCTTGAAAAATTTCAACATTGACCCAAATCAAGGGCATCAAAACCGTAACTCTTCCTTGGCCATTGGAACCAAGATCAATTTTTTTTCCATCCACACATCATGGCATACATATATATATTTCATCATAAATATCACAAACATGCCATATACTCATCATGCATATTATAAGTATACTATCAAAGCCATAAAATCATGCAAAGCATATTAAGCATAGACAAAAATAATCAAAGCACACGAAATTAAAGCAAAGCTCATAAACACACAATTAATTATTACATAACCATGGATTGGAATTCTCACATGAATTCACAATCCATCAAATATAAGACCATCTCCCACCACCATAATTGGTTGGTGAGATGGATCTCCTTCTTACCTCTTGAAGATCCTCAAAGCTTCTTGATTTTGCTTCTCTTTCCAAGTCCTTCACCACCAAGGGCTTCTCAAATTCAAAACAAAATACATAGAAATTAGTATACTAAGCTTGATTAAGAGGAACCATGGATCAAATATGATTTAGATCATGAAAAAGAGAAAAGAAATGAAGTTTCCTTACACTTCATCTCAAAAATCTAATAACTTTGATCTTGAAGAAAGTCCAAGAAGATGAATGATTTAGAGAAAATCTCCAACATGAAAGTTACTTAGAATATCATGAAGATTCAAGATCTATGGTTGGATGAAATTAAAAGAGATTGGATGGTGGTTTTGAGTGTCTTGACCGAATGGTTTCTCTTGAAGCATAAAGATGGAATTTTTGATTTTTGATAGAAACTTGAAGCTTGGATTTGAAGCTCAAGATGAATGATTTTGGAAAAACTCATAACTAGAGATGTTCTTAGAATGGTGTTTAGGTTTAGGAAATGATGTGAGTGAAAATTATAGGTGAGTAATGGTGCTTATGGGTTGCTTGGCCGAATCATAAGGTGAGAAAAGGAAGGAAAATGGTTGTTTTGTGTTCTTAGAACTTTGAGAGAATTTGATGAAGGCTTTTTGGTGAAATAGAAAAATGAATATGGAGAGTGTAACCAAAGTGCTGCTGCCGTGGGAGTGAAAGAATGGAGAGATATGAATTCATTTGGCATAATTGAAGGTTATCACATGATGCACAAAGTCTTCCACTTTGTCATCTTTTTCTTTGGCCTAAAAAGGCTATACAAGCATGTCTAAACATGTCTCCTCCTTCCTAACACTCCAAAATTGTCCCCCCCTTCATCATGCACTCCAAAGTTGTCATAATTACTTGCTAATTGATTAGTTAATTCATTAGATTAAGTTTCTTAATCAATCTTAACTAATTTTCTAATTATATAACTAATTAATTAGACATATTATTTCATATATTATAATCTCTAATTAAAATTAGGATATCTAATTAAGAATTAGATTATAACAATTTAACATTTAATTTAGTTTACTTGGCTTGTTAATTAGGCCATTATTTGAAGCATTTCTAGCCATTGATTAATTCAATGGTTAGGATTTAGGTAGACTTTTGATTTTTAGAAGACTAAATCTAAGCCATTGGATCCTTCTCCTTTAAATTCTAGCCATTAGATGTGTCTCCAAAATAAATGGTCAAGATTACTTCTTCTTACTTTTAATCCAAGGGTCATAATTAGTCTTTGCTACTTTTTAAGACCAAATCTCCACCCTTGATTAATTCTTCATCCAATGGTCATAAATGGTCCTTGTTACTTTACAAGACCAAATCTCCACCCTTGATCAATTCTAAATCCAATGGTTATAAATGGTCACTTTATATAATTAATTTTACACCGTTGATTAAATCTACGGTTGATATTGAAGCTTGCCTAATTAAGTTTATTCTCACACCATTGATTAAATCAATGATGATTGTCTTATGTTTCTTTATTAAATTTATTTCTTAATCATTAATTAAATTAATAGTGGATATCCAAACTACCAATATTGACTTAAGCAATATAATTTCTATTTTTATCTACTAAAAATCCCACGAAAGAATATATTTACTATATTTTTATCTTCCGATAAATAATTACAGGACAAAACAAATTTTCTAAAACTATTTCCTGATTCAAAGGTTTAGTAAGATCCTGTCTCCGCCTAAACAAGCATACAAATTTTTCTATGCGTAGAAATTTTTTTACTTTGCGGGACCCACCTGGGCCCACGTAAGGTCACCTGGGCCCACCTAGGATCATCTGGGCCCACATACAGTCAAAAATTTCATAATCACACATAAAATCACAAAAATTAGAAAACGTATAAAAATCAAGTCAGATTGTTAAAAATAATTAATAGTCAAGAGAAATAAATACAGAAAGATTTTTCCCGGTCCGAAAATTATTATTTTCTTGACACGGAGTAAATCACTCAAAACGATCAAATATGCTGACGGAATAAACAAAATAATTTTACAGCATCCAGAAATTACTAAATAGTAAAATTCTGTTAGCTGTCAAAATTACTATTCATAGGATAGGAAATTTTGGGGTGTTACAATTTTCATATGTTTCTTCTACCTTTATTCGTATCAAATCTTCCACTTCGTCATCATTAAAGCTTGCTTCATACTAATATTCTCTCTAGTTAATTTTTTAATGCACGTGTATTCATTCATGGTTAGTTCTATTAGGAGAAATTAGTTTAAAAGATTTTTTAGAATATATCAATAGAAATTAAGCTCCATATTTTTTAGAATGAGCTTATTAAGTAGCAAATATTGGTACATACATATGACATATATTAAGATATTGTAAATCTTCAAGCTTATAGAAATGATATTAATGAATTATGAATTTTTTACTTAAAATTTGTAATTATATATATATATATATATATATATCTTTGTGTCCGTCTCCTACAATTTTTTAATTTGGTGTGTCTCCGTGTCATGTGTCTGTGCTTCATAGGTAGAAACTAAAAGGCAAAGTAAAATAAGGGGGGAAATGGTTTTAGTAGGATGTGGAGAAGAAGAGTTGAAACGCACAGGAAGAAGAGTTCAATGACGAATCTAGATTCTTTCATGTTGCTTATTAATATGAGAGAGTCGTGTTATAAAGAGAAAGATATAATTTCTTTTGAATATAAATAATGGTCCAATAATTAATCATTGTAAATCTTTGCAGATAAAATTTATGTTTATCTCTTTCTAATATAATGGTCACGCTAGATAAGAAGATCCAAACTCGTAAATGACAAAGAAAAAATACCATAGTTCAAAAACTTGGACCGATTGACTGGTAAACTGGCCAGGTAATCGATCCGAGTGACTTATAGGATTGGTCCTGCATCAGAACCAGTGTGACCCAATTTGACCTGGTTGTTTATGGATAAAAACCAATGATTTGGAAGTTTTTTTATCAAATCGGCCGAGTCATTCACTTTTTTTTAAATTGTTATGTTTCTTGATGATATTGATATGTTTCTTTATTGCTTGATGAGTTTTGGTTGTTAATATGGAGTTATAGATGTTCATTTTGTTATTTGTTGTTAATTGCTAACTTATTTGGGAAATGCAAGGTTGTAAATCAATTAAATTTGGAAGACTATGATGATGTTGATGCACAAGACAATACCATGGAAAATGCAAACCAAAATAAAGGAAATGTTGGACAAGCTTTAGATTTATTTGATGAAGAATGAGGGCCTGAATTTAACACAAATTTGACACCTTGGGCATAATTATGTTATAAATTGTAGTTGTGAACTTGTGGTTTGTGAGCTCGTGTTGTGATCCGTTGTTGTTTAATTATGTTTTGAACTTGTGATTGTGAACTTTTGTTGTTTAATTGTGTTTTTAACTTGTGAGTTGTAACTTGTGTTGTTTATTTATGTTTTGAACTTCTTAAATTGTGTTAGATACTAATTTTTGATGTGCTCTTATGAATTTATTTAAATTTTGTAATTGGCTATTGATCTATGAAGACTTTGTTTTGATGATAACAAACATAAAGATGTTGTAAGATCAAGTCGAAGACCTTCAAGATTAGTTTTAAGACTTAGATCATTGTGTAAAGGTATAAAGTGGTTCACACTAATGCTCTAAAAATTGCTTTTCAAAGAAACCAAAATAGCACACATATTTTCAAGACTTCAAAATGATTTTTGGTTTCCAAAGAAACAACCACTAGGTGCCCAAAAGCTTATAAGATCATTTGTTATCAATTAACAACATTTAAAAGCTATATGAAATGATTTTCAAATAATTATTCGAATAAGGATTTCCTTATTCGAATAACTAAAGTCAAAGAAGCTAAGTATCTCATTTGATTAAGCTTTATTCAAACAAAGCCCTACTTTATTCGAATAAAGGTTTAAAACAAACCTGGGCGCGCATGATTTATTCGAATAACCAAAGTGTTACTCGAATAACATGTTTTCTAGAATCTTGATCTTAAATAGCTTATTCGAATAATAAGTTTGTTATTCGAATAACAAGTTTTTCAAAAAATAATTTTTAAATGGGTTATTCGAATAACATAAGTGTTATTCAAATAACACGTTCTAGAGGCAAAATTGTCTTCATGCTATTTGAAGCTTTATTCGAATAATAAACATGTTATTCGAATAAGAGCTTATTCTAGAAATAGAAATAACGACTAGTTATGAAGCATTTAATGCTCTAACCAACCTCCCAACAACTCTAATCTCTAATGGGCTATAAATATAAGTTGTTGGACATTTATGGATGTTAGAAAAATCAATCTGAAAACCTTGGTTGGACATTAATACGAGCTTTCACAACCTTTTCATAATATACTCTGTTTTGAATTTTAAAGTGTGAATCCATATACCCATTGAGTTTCGAATTGTATTATCTACTCTTGAGAGAGTTTTCATTTCATCTACACTTTGATTAATTTTGTAAAAGAGGGTGAGTTATCCCTCAAAGTTGTAAAGAGTGAGATATCCCTTGAAGTTGAGGTTCAAACATAAAAGGTGAGGTATCCCAAGGTGTGATGAGTGCTCTATTGTGTAAATGTTGCAAGCATCTGTTGAAGTGTGAAGATATAGTGAAAAATTTCAAGTAATTGCTTGAGGACTGGATGTAGACTACAAGTGGATTAGTGGTTGAATCAAGATAATCTAAACTCAACTCCTTTATATTTGTGTATTCATTTTACATGCTTGCTTGAACACTCTTTATTTTTGTTTATTTATTTGTGAGTAAAAGTATTCAATTTTTTTTATCCATCCATTTCTATCAATCAATAGCTTCAACGAAAATTAATAATTAAGTATTTTGTGAAAAATTTATAAAAATATTTTACAAATTTACCTCTTCTTGAATATTGAGACCACTTGATAACAAATTTTAATATATTTTAAAAAATTTATATAATTAAATATTTATAATATATATTTATTTAATTATACTCAGTTCAACTAGTTCAACTGGTTTAACTAATGAGCGAATAATTCAATGCCTCGACTAAGTCAATCACCGAGTCGAGTTTTCTAAATATGGAAAATACACTTTGAGAGAAAGAAAGTGTGCGGACGATGCTTTTTTAGCTACTGTTGAAGAAGTGTCTCTTTATATGCTTTGGAGCAACTGGTTTGGTTGTGGGTTCAGTGATACATTTGAAAAAAAGGAAAAAAGTAAAATGTTTGGAATAATTAACGCTTCAGAGGTCCAAAATGTGACATGTGTCTTTTTTATATGATTAAAATGATTATTAAGAAATTTTTTAAAAAATTTAATATTTTTCATTATTGTAAATATTTGCATAATGAGTAGTTGAGGAATCAAGGCCTAATATTATGACAGTGTTGAATGAACATGTGGGATAGGAAAATTACTAATTACACATTTTTAAGAAACATATCACTTCACATTTAGGATATATAATAAAATCAAAGTATAAATAAGGTGTTATCATTTGTCAATTTTCAAATAAGTCTTTATAATTTTAAATTTTTTAACGAAGTCTATATACTTTTTAAAATTTGTAAATAAGTCCCTATATTTTAACTATCTTTTCAATTAGGTTAATATAATTTAAATCTTTTTAATAGAAAAAATTGAAAAACTAGCCAAATATTACTTATAATAACCATTGCAGACTTATTAAGATAAACAATTAATTGGTTGGATGCCGAATTTAGCTGTTAGATTAATTGATTCTTAGGCCATACCTTTTTAAATCAAATATATAATTTTACTAGTGATTTACCGTCTTTCTTTTTAAATCAAATATATAATTTTACTAGTGATTTACCGTCTTTCTTAAAATCATGTATACAATTTTATTTGTATTTTACCCATGTGTTGCATGAAAATAGTTTGTATTAAATAATTTATTAAAAAGACTATTCACTCTAACAAATGTGAAATCAGATTTAAAATATTTAAATTTATGCAACTATTATTGATATTTATTAAGAGCTTAGAAAAAATTATTAACAAAAAATGTTTACTATAATATTTAATATTCAATAAGTAGTGGTGATAGAATAAAAATAAGTTATTTCCTAGAATTAGGTACAAAGAAATAAAAATAAGAAATTTAAAAATTAATTAAACTAATGTTAGAATATGCAAGATTTAAAAAAAATGTTCAATTCGTACATGCAATATTTTGAGTAACAAATTCAAATTGAAAAATTCCAAACCAATCTTTTTCATAACATGTATTTTTTCTTGAGCAATAGTTCACATGATGTTCCCCCTGGACAAAAGGTAGAAGTACAGGCTTATCCCCATCACCCTCCATCCCCATCCCCAAACTCTCTCTACTAGTAAAGCCATCTTTCTTACTATTTATGCGAATAAAAAAAGGCTTTTCAAGGATGAAACTTAATATAGGAATAAAAGCGAAATTTGTTAAATTATTTATCTAAAAGATAAATATAACTTATTTATCTTAGATATTTTTTTATTATTTAAGTTATAACTTTGAATTGCATGTATAAATAAGAAAAGAATTATAAATTTCAATTAAATAAATTGATCATAAAAGCTTTATCATATATTTTTTAAAAAAGAGAAGCAATTTGAAAAATCACTAATATCTAAAAAATTCAAAAAAAATGAAAAATTAAAAAACAAGCTAAGACTTTGTTACTTGAACTAATCTGAAATAAATAAATAAGAAAATGAAAAAGAATGAAATCAAAATAAATTTGAGATTTTCCTATTTAAAATTAATTAAATTAATAGTAGTAGATGCAAGTTCTTTTTCTTTATGTTTAATTCATACATGTAATATCTTGACTGATAAACTCAATAAAAAATTTAAAAATTTAAACTTTTAAAATGAAAATACTTTTAATGGACGAAACATGTTCTAAATTGGATTTAGATAAATACATGAATAAGATTAATGAAAGTGATTTCTTCCGATGCACGGTGGTTACGACGGTAGTGTAAAGGGGTGGGTACCTGCAAAAGACATTCCGATGCTCAAGTTTGACTATGCACAAGGTGGGTAATGTTTAGAATTAGATGCATACCTTGTGTGGTATTTATAGGAGTGTCTTAGGTAATAAAAATAATAGTTTAATTTGAATTGAATGATGTTATTTAGGATAAGAATCCATAAGATTGTTATCTCTTATAAACTAATTCCCTATTTATGTGGGATGTAATTGATATCTATATCTATGATTGATTCTATGAGAGATTTGCTCCTTATAAATAGGTAGATTTACTTATCTAATAGCGCGTATAAATATCTGAGATACAATTCTGGTGGGCCGGGTTGGACTTGAATTACTAACCTGAAACTCAATCTAGAACAGTTGCCCCTAGCTTGATCCTTGATGTGACAACTAAGTGTCAAGATATTCGAGTTCAATAAGAGCAAACGCCACGCATAGGATAAAGGAATCTAAGTCATAACATTTAGACTAAATCTTGCAATGTTTTTACCAAAGGGCTAAGGTTCGTGATATGTTGTAGAATGCCCCTAGTGTTAATGAGTTAGGACGGGATTCGAAATGGATCATTTTGTTTAAAGTCATCACATTGTTATCTGGGATTCATAATAAGTTGCCCCCATTCAAATTTGTTTATGGGGCCCAATTAATCCTGAAAGTAATTTGGTCTCAACTGAGATCCATATTATGATTTATCATAATATCATGATGCAAGTTTGTGATTCGACTTGAACATCTTCTTGCAACGTCATGCGTCACTTCAATTCTAAACGTTCTGAGTGTCATTTTTTAAACTACTTTACTCAAAAATAGTATGACGCATGGCTAAAAAGTATTAGAAGCTATCGTTTAGGATTTATAATGGTATATGATTATTATTTCAAATTTTGAGCGAACTTCTAATTTTGCCCTTTCTTAAGGTGATGGTTGAGGGAGGTTTCATTCGCCTATAGATAAGAGTGGGGGTGACTTTCTCCTTCTTTCTGGCATTTCTGCTTTCCATTTCTGGTGAGTAAAGGTAATTTTTGGCAACTCTCTAGTGAAATTTCAACATCAATTTGCTTGCAATTTCAAACTCCCAACACATTTTTCTTCTAAAAAACAAGGTATTTTCTTTTCCCATTTTACTTTTCTCCCGTAATCTTCCATTGTGAGAAGAAAAATGTCGCAAAATAGTAGTAAGGAGAGTGTTTCTTTAGAAATTCTTAGTGCTCCGTCCTCTCCACCGCCTCAGGCACGACGAAGATGTTTTTATCATGGTGGGGTTTTGATAGAGGTCTGAGGTCGATAATTGGGATGAATATCATGGAGGCATTATAGAGGGCAGATCGTTCCAGAGAGCGTGCAAGGCAAAGACCAACACGTCTGCTCTTTGTGCTCATGGTAGAGTTAGGGAACCTTAGTGAGTTTTCTTCTATTCTTACATGAGTGTAGTCTCTATAGGTAACACTATTAACTCAGGAATGACACGTCGGAGAATGACTCCTACAGAATCCAAAGAACTTGTCTTCCCAAGATATGTCAGCCTATATCAATGGGTCGACCGAGAGGTCCTAGGCATTCCTTCTAATGTAGAGAGCTCGAAAGACGCATATGAAAAGAAAGAATACTTGCACTTAACCATTGATAGGTTAAGAAATAGAGAGTATGCCATCCGTGCTCCGACTGACTAAGAAATAGTATGTTTAGCGAGGACAAAAGGCTACCATTTCATCTATATGTACAATGCACTATTTACACGAATCGAGGTTCGACTTCCATTCTTCGACTTGGAGATCGGAGTCTTGAACCACCTACAAGTAGCTCTAACACAACTACATCCAAACACGTGGGTTTTATCAGGACGTTCAAGCTCGTTTGTAGGATTTTTGAATGGTCGTACTCCGTTAAATCATTTTCTTTCTTTTCAGCCAATTTTCACCTTCTGAGAACAATCATAAAAAAAGGAAGGGTCACTTTGCATGCACAAGCCGGGCGTAAAGTGTTCAAGTCCTACTAAGAGTCTTTCAAAAATTTTAAGAATGAATTCTTCAGAGTTAAAGGGGCTCTGGGGTTAACACTTTTTTTATTGTTTTGGATGGTGAACCCCATATATACCTATACTAGACTAAGGCGGTATGGAAATGGAGATTGGAAGAAATAGAAACTCTAATATCCTAGCTGGCTGAAGATGAGGTCGAGGTCCTCCACTTCCTCATTGAATGAGCCGATGAGGGAGGGGTCATCTATTATAAAGATGTCCTTGATGAGCCTGCTAACTCAATAAAGCCATTATTAGGTATCTCATTATACATGTATCTGATTAGTTTATATTTCTAGATTTTTTCCTAAGTGTAGTAACACTTTTGTTTTCTGTTTACAGAAAGTATGACACCTCCAAGCACTCTTGAGCTTCTCGCCCAATGTCTGGCGGCAAGGAAAGCTAGGGCTTCGAGGTCTGGATCTTAGCTCCCAGTCGCTGCTCCTCCACAAGTCATAGTCATAGTTCCTCCATCTCCACCTGCTGTATAAGAGGTAGAGCCTAGGTCTCCAGTGCAGCCTCTTCGACCTCGAAAGAGGAAGGCTAACAAGCAAAGGGAGCAAAAGGGAAATAGGCCGGTATCCGAGGATGCTCCTCTTGATGTTACTACTGGTCTGCGGTCTACAATCTCGGAGGGCGCTCACTTGCACTTCTCTCTAAGGTCGGTTTACGACAAAGGTGTTGTTCCCGGGAAGATCAATGATAACGCTCTTCTATCCCCTGCTGACCAAGGTGTCTTAATATAGTAGGATTTGTTGGAGCTTCTTTGGGATGCACATGTGCGATCTCTGCGCAATGCCTCTATTCTCCGATTTCTGGAGGGAGCTTTCGAGTTCATTTGTCAGACTCGGGACTTGGAAAAAGAATTAAACACCCTCAAAGGTGAGAACTAGGGGCTCGAGCTGGCTATTGCCTACAAAGACTGGCAACTAGCTCAAGTCACTGAAGAGCCCGGTGTGCACAGGGCGAAAATCTCTAGGCTTTAGACTAGAGTTGCCCACCTTTCTGAGGAGGTTGCTGAGGTGGCAGCGGTCCGAGCCCAAATTGTTAAGGAGTTGCTAAGGAGAATGCTTTGAAAGATCAAATTTCTTTCATCGAGTTAACCCTAACTGCCCTCCAAACTGAGAATGAACTTTTCCTCTAGTCTGAGGCCAAGATGCAAGATGAAATTATGATTATTGAAGATGAGTGGGCCAGGTCAATGGATGAATCGTTCTCTAATGCTATTGATCAACTTCGCCTTCTAAACCCATACCTTATCGAGGAGGAAACTGGTTCAAGGAAGGTGGTTTGGGATGGTCGGATCATTGAGGCCATTCCTAAAGCCACTCCTATAACTCAAGTTCCTCCCACGACGAAGGTTGGTGAGGAAGAGGAGGAAGAAACATCAGAGGATGACCAAGCAAAGGACACCGAGAGGACATCAGAGACTGTAGTGGAGTCTACCCCAAAGGATGCCTAATTCTTCTTTCTTTTCACTTTACCCCCTATGTGGGGTTTATTTTATTTGTACATGAACAAGTCTCGATTTCGAGCATTTATATTCCTGTTGCTTCTTTTTCTTCCTCACTGACATAGGTCCTAGATGTCGATAACTCTATTTATGCTTAGCGCTTTTTCTTGTTTTTATATGACCGAGATGAGTCCAACGCTTGATCTCAATGGTTCATTTTTATACTTAGTGAACATTCATGTTTCTTCTCAACTGAGATGGGTCCAATGCTCGACCTCGATTACACTTAGTGAACGCTTGTGTTTCTTTATCATAAATGTTTCTCCACTATTGTTGACACCTAGCCAAATCAGTTAAGTGTGAAACTATGAAGTATAATTTTGACACGGAAGCCTCTTGGAGTGGCGTTCACTATCCCAAGCAATGGTCTAATGCTCTTAACCACTTTAAACTTTTTTAGGTTTATAGGTTAGTCTCAATGTAAAATTATAAAATATGATTTTGACATGGAAGCCTCTTGGTGTGGAGTGCACTATCCCGAGCTACGATCGAATACGCTTAACCTCTATAGACTTTTAAGTTCACGGGTTAAAGTCTGGCTCATTAGGGTATGGGTTAAAATCCTTGAATACACTCCTTGAACTCGATTACCGGTTAAGTGAATTTCCCTGTTTGACCTTCATGTACGGATATTGGAATATCTAATCCTCTTTGGAACTTGTATTCCTCAGACCTCTCGAAGGAGTGATAACCTTGTGTGTTGCAATGATTGTAATCGAGATAGCTATTGTCAAAACTTGTATTCCTTGAACCTCGCCAAGGCACTTTGGCCTTGTGGATTGCATGTGTAAATACTTTTAACCTCTATAAGATGACATATATCCGTATGAGTTAAGGACAGGTTAGTGGAGACTCCAGTCAAAACCCAAAGCTCTTTACGAGAGGGCAAATGTCAACCTCACGGGATATGAAAACCCAAAGCTCTCTATGAGGGGGCAAATATCGGCCTCGCAGGATCTCCCGCTTAATCTTAACATGACGCAGTCGGGATATCAGAACCCATTAGGGAATGTATCCCTCGGACCTTGTCAGAGAGGCATTAGGCCTTGTGGGTAGCGCCAAGATGATGTTATGTCGAGGTACTTATGAACAGGAGGTCTTGCCGAGGTATCGACTAAAATAGGAGCAGGTCGAGGTACTCGTGGATGCGAAGTCACATCGGGGTACTGACCAAGGTGGGGTCTAAATCTAGACAGGAACTTTCACTGTTGGAGTGTTTGTTAACCTCGTGGAGTATAGTAGCTAGTTTTCCTTTTGAGATTCAGCCACTTGGAGTACAACAGTCCCTTTTTGGGTTTACTTTTTTGACATATAGTAGTCTCTTTCTAGGTTTACCTGGAGTCTCCATTTGAGTATACCTTTTTAGGTTGTCCCTTTTAGGGATATTCCTATTTGAATTTACCTTTTGGAGTACGATAGTCCCCATTTAGGTTTACCCTCTAAGGTATTCTCTTTCTAAATTTACCTTCTTGGCATATGCTAGTCATCTTTTAGGTTTACTTTCTCGGGTTTACCTTCTTGGAGTATAGTAGTCCCCTTTTGGGTTTACCCTCTTGGATTTACTTTCTATACAGTAGTTCCCATTTGAGTTCACCTATTTGGAATCCCTATTTAGGTTTAACCTCTTAGGTATTCCCCTTTTGGGTTTACCCTTTTGGGTGTGACCCGTTTAGGTTAATCTTGAGGTGTATCCCATTTGGGTTTACCTTTATAAGGTGTGACTCATAAGACTTTACCTTTTTAAGGTATGACCCATAAGGGCTATGCATTAGGGCAGAGCCACAATAGCGGCTAGTAAATGGTCAAGTTTACGCAACAAAGGCGTGTTTTTGATTTCGTCTACTTTTTACCATGGTAGTGGTGGTAGAATTTGAAGTTTGTCTCTTCCCACAGACGGTGCCAATGGTCTGAACTAGAGTCAGATAAATACCTGATTAAGGTTGATGAAGGTAGTTTCCTCCAATGCACGGTGGTTACGACGATGGTGCAAGGGGGTGGGTACCTACAAAAGGCACTCCGATACTCAAGTTAAACTATGCATAAGGTGGATAGTGTATGGAATTAAATGCATATCTTTGTGACCTTAATCCGGGATGGTCACTTGGGATAATATGTACACTAATCCCAGAACAAGAACTAGAGAGGAAGCAAAAATTAGAGGAAAAGGAGTTATTATCCTCAAAGAAGCCCGTCCCCTTATCGAAGAAAACAATCCCTGCCAAGGAATGAAAATCAAAAGAAGGGCCCATCTCAAGATAATGCCCAAAATCAAGATAGGGCACAACCTCGGGATCCTCCCGTCTAGAATGATGATGGTCGTCATATGAAAGTAACCCAAATAATCAACACAATATTGGAATACTTCACAGGTGGCAACGAATTTAGCAATGCAAGAAAAACACCCTTTGGGTTGTGCTAAGTGTAGCCTCCCATCCAATCTCCAAATCGGGGAGCGAATCGCGAAAGGTCTTGTAATTGGAATTGACTAATGATAGCAATATATTTTATTCATTTAATAATTCTCTCATTGGGCTTCTTAAGGTTCAATTAGGTTTAATTAAATTGATTTTGTCACATTTTATGATATTGCTCCTAATTGGATCATTGAAGGAATGATTGTATGAATTGACCTTAATTTGTCTATTTGGCACCGTTTAGTAAATTAGCTATAATCTGAGTTGCAAATATTTGATTGATGTGATTCTAGTTTTGTACAAAAGCTAAGACAATTCACTACAAGTTTCATGAAGACCTCAAGAGAGGAATCACACGTTTGGATAATTTAAATTGAAGTGAAAGAAAGAGTCAGAATTCTGATCCTGACAGCTTGACCTCTAGGCACTCATTAGCCTATTTATTGAGTTATAGGAGTTCAATTGACACCAAACAAAACCCAAATGAAAGCTAAGACCCAAATCTACAAGTTTCATGAGAATACAAGAGCATATTCGGATGTCTAGTAGGTCATATTGAGTTTAGAAGTCAAAACAGAGGTACTATTACTAGAACCCAAATACTGTGCAAAGGTTGGGCCATATCTTGGGTTGTAGGGGTCAGATTGTGATGAAACTAGTGACATTGGAAAGCTGAGACAAAACCCTTCAACCTTTATGAATACCACTTACGCAATAAGTGACATTATGATAGAGTTATAGTCATGTGAAGACAGTTGAATTGGTTGAGTGGGGAGACAAGCATGGCAATAATTTACCCACTCATCCACCCACTCATAAAATAACTCCCTTATCATTTTGTACCCTTCATGCTCTATAAAAGGCACCATGGGTTGCTCATTAGAATAATCTTGGTTTAGAGATCAAGATCTTGTTCTTGTATTATTTGTTTCTCTTGCTGTAGTTTTTTTTTGTTCTAAATAGAAATTATGTTCATCTTCTTCTTCTTGTTCTCTCTTTCTTTCTTCTTATTTATAAGTAATTAATTTTCATTTTTCTTGGGTGAAAGGGTGAAACTTTTGGTAATGAAATAAGGTTAGATTAATCTCTTTCTTGTGCTTGAATGATATATTATCAAGTGATCATTATATGTATTATATTTTATTTCCAATCAATTTAGAAACCCTCCTTGTAAAGTGAAGATCTTGATTTATTATAGAGAAGAGATTAGCATAATGAATGCTTGAAACCATTTACAAGTATTGATGTTATTAACCCTCCTTATAAAGTGGAGATCTTGATTTATTGTAGACAAGAGATTGACACAATAAATGCTTGAACCTATTTACAAGTGTTGGGGTTAGTGGATAATTAAAGGAACCATAAGATAACTACATATATAACTTTAAAAGAACTTTGAATGTTGTATTTTCCTATTGGAACTTCCGTTACGTGTAGATTCTAATTGAGTTATAAAAAGAAATAATCTTGACCTTAATTTATATACCAAGAATGGATCTCTTAGCCTAAGTAAATTCTTTTTAATTATGAACAAGTTTTATCACCTTTATTGTTATGACAAATCTTTTCCTTACCTCAGAATTTTTTTTCATCAATTCCCTATGGATCGATCTTGGACTCCCGAATATTTATTACTTAAGACAACATGTACTTAGGTTTGCAACACATATCAATTCGCATCAAGTTTTTGGTGTCGTTGTTGGTGACTTAATTTGAAGAACAAGTTTATTGAAGTTTTCTTTCTTTAAAAAAACTTCACCATCTGGTATATTCTTTCCCCACTCTTTTAATTTTCTAGTTATATCATATTTAATGGCAGGTTTACCACCTACTTGTTAATTTTTTTTATGGAAGGTTGAGCTCTGTGTATATTTTTATTTATTTTTTCTATTTTAAGTCACTTATTTATGCTTAATTGGTATCGTAATTCAAATTCTGGTCGTTTGGTTAAAACTAATGCAGGACTTTATATATTGATCTATTTGAATCACAATCACACACATTAAACACAATAGCTGAAAATGAAAGTGTATACGATGAACATAAAAATCAACCATTGCAAACCATGCGTGAATATTTGCAACCATCTTGAAATTCTAATCCATCATGTTTTATCTTTCCACTCAATGCTAATAATTTTAGATTTAAGCCGGGTATGATTTCATTACTTCCTAATTTCTATGGTTTAGAATCTGAAAGCTCATATTTATATCTAAAAGAATTTAAGAAAGTATATATCACTTTCATTAATCAAAATTGCATTGAAGAGATTATTAAACTTAAATTGTTTCTTTTTTCTTTAAAAGATAAAGCAAAAACTTAGCTTAATGTTTTTAAACCAATATCAATTGACACATGGTAACAAATGCAAAGTGAGTTTTTAAAGAAATTTTTTTCAACACATAAAACTAATGCTTTGAAAAGACAAATCCAAAATTTTTCCCAAAATTCAAATGAAGCATATTTTCAAAGTTGAGAACATTTTTAAGATTTTGTTAAATTTTTGCCCACATCATGGTTTTGAAAAATGACACACTATGAGCTTCTTTTATGAAGGGTTAACACCTGAAAACTAAACAATTTGTGAAAACAATGTGCAATGACGAATTTCTTGATAAAGAACCTAAAGAAGCATTAGAATATTTAGAGCATTTGGCTGAGAATTCTCAATCTTGACATGATACTAATCCTTCTAAAAATTCAATTAAATCTAACCTTACAAGTGCTAGTAAAGGAAAATATCACCTTAGTTTAGAAAAAGATCTAAATTCTAGGTTTGCCAGTTTAGCTAGAAAGATTGAAGCCATGGAATAAGGAAAAGTAAAAGAAATCAAATCTGTGCAAAATGAACAAATTTGTGGCATTTGAGATGAATTAGGACACTCAACAAATGAATGTCCAAAAATTTCTATTTTCAAAAAGGTTGTGTATGAGCAAGTGAATGCAATAATAATTTTAAAAAGGCATTCACTTCTTCTTTTTCAGATTCATACAATCAGGGATGGAGAAATCACCTGAACTTTTGCTGGAGGTGTAATATCCTAGAAAATCATGTTAGGCTTGTATATGGTTACAGAGGTAGTCTAATACTTACTTAACATGTCTGTGAAGTTTTGTGACTTTCTGAGCACGTTTAGGCACTTTGCTGTAACACTAAGTGAGAAATATAGCTGTTATTTGCTCTGTAAGTGACTTAAACTGCTTAGTTAGTGGAAATAATGAAAAGTTTGTTTCCAAGTCACAAATGTGAAAACTGTACTACGATTAAAGTTTGAGAATTTTCGAGTTAGTTTGGCATTTTTGAGCATCCGGGTAGTGTGTTTTAGTGATTCTAGGTTTGTCACTTCCATGGCCTAGAAAGATTGAAACATGGAATCAGGAAAAGTAAAAGAAATCAAATCTGTGCAAAATGAACAAATTTGTGGCATTTGAGATGAATTAGGACACTTAACAAATGAATGTCCAAAAATTTTTATTTTCAAAAAGGTTGTGTATGAGCAAGTGAATGCAATAATAATTTTAAAAAGTCATTCACTTCTTCTTTTTCAGATTCATACGATCTAGGATGGAGAAATCACCTGAACTTTTGCTGGAGGAATAATAATCATGCATAATTTATGCAACCACCACCTCCTTAGGAACAACTGGACTCTCAAAATTCTCAAGGATATGCACCTTATGTCTCACCATATAAGAAAAACCTTAAAGGAACATTGCATGCATTCATGAAAAAGCAAGAGGTCATTAATAGCCAGCACACTCAAGCCATGATTAACATAAAAGATACTCTTTCTAAATTTGCTTATGCACTCACGATTCATGAGAAAAGAAAATTTCCTTTTCAACCTCAATCGAATCCCAAGGGTCAGTACATTCTAAGTGAGGGTAGTTCAGAAAGCTAACAAATAGATCAAGTCAAGTCAATAATAACTGTTAGGAGTAGAAATGTTATTGAAAAACAAATTCCTAAACCTTGTGACAGAGATGATGATTCAATCCCCCAAGATAAGGAAGAGATTGATAAGCTACCAGGCCAAAAGGAGACCAAACTCCCGTCTTTATACCCATTTCCTCAAGCATTAAACAATTCAAGGAAATTGAACCACAACGCTGAAATTTTTGAAATTTTTAAACAAGTGAAGCTTAATATTAATCTGTTAGATGCTATCAAACAGATTCCTTTTTATGCTAAATTTTTAAAGGACTTATGCACTATTAAAAGGAAACTAAATGTGAAAAAGAAAGCCTTTAATGTATAGCTAAAGGATAATTGTATCATGATCGATAAGAGACTTCACTTGAGAAAAACCACCACCTCCTTAGCATTCATGAGCAGAGTCTGGACTGGTACTTAGGATTTCCACTTTTTGAAAGGTGGGCCCCTAATATCGTATGCATGAGTGTCCTTGGGAGGGATTCTAAGGATAATGCACTTATGTCAATCAATACATGGAAATTATGCATTTTCATGGGATCTTGAAGGAATCATTTTCATGCATTGTAATTGAATGGGCGGTTGCGTGTTGTTGAAATGAGGAGTTGCATTCTAGCCAAAACACTGAAGTATTAACTAATATATCTTGGTACGGATGTGAAAAAGAAAGATGAGCATATGTAAATGTTAACTTACTTAGTTGTTTCAGTTTAACTTTTGCTAATTTACCTTATGGAATAATGAAACTTTGATGTATGTCCCTAGTAAGATATAGGGTTATTCATTTATATGACGATATATTTGGGTAGCAAATATTGAGACATTACAGGAATAATATACCCAGCTCCATTCTTTGCTTATGCTATTCAAAAAAGAAAATTTCCTTTTCAACCTCAATGAATAATAATGCCCTGAAATAAAAAGACCCTGGTTATCCTACAGTTTCATGCATTATTGGAGAACATAAAATTGAACAAGCTTTACTTAATCTTGGTGCTAGTGTTAACTTGCTTCCATATTTAGTTTATCAACAACTTAACCTAGGTGAGTTAAAACCAACTTCTATAACTCTTCTACTTGCTGATGGATCAGTTAAAATTCTGAAAGGAATAATGGAATATGTGTTGGTACCAGTTGATAAATTCATATATATTGTGAATTTTATTGTCTTGGAAACTGAACCTATGGTTAATAGTGACAAGTCAATTCTTGTTATTTTAGGTCACCCATTTTTAGCAACATCTAATGCTTTGATAAATTATAGAAATGGAGTGATGAAGCTAACATTTAGAAATATGACATTGGAGCTTAATGTTTTCAACATATGCAAGTAACCACAAGGAGTCCAGGATGAAAAGGAGGAAGTTGAAGGGATTGAAGCCATTATAGATGATCATCTTCAAACTAGGAGTTCTTCTGACCCATTAGAAATTTGTTTAATTAATTCATTTGACTCAGGTATGCAATTAGATGATGATATTTCTAAAATATGCTCTTTGCTTGATTGTACATAGATATTAGAATATAAAGGATAGAAGTCGATATTTGAAGAGCTAAAACCCAAGAAGAAGTACCTACACTGGAACTAAAACCATTACTTGCTGAGTTGAAGTACACATTTTTGGGAGAAGAACAAAGCTTTCCAGTGGTAATTTCTTTGACCCTTACCAGTGACCAAGAAGGTATGTTAATAGAAGTACTTAAAAGGCATAAAAGTGCAATTGGATGGACATTAAAGAAAATAAAATGTATTAATTCATTAATTTGTACATATAAAATACATTTAGAGGATAATGTTAAAATATCACAACAACCTCAAAGAAGATTAAATCCACACATGAAAGAGGTAGTTAGAGCTGAAGTTCTCAAATTACTTGATGTTTGAATTATCTACCTTATCTCTGATAGCCAGTGGGTAAGCCCTACATAATTTGTACCTAAGAAATCTGGAATAATAGTGATTGAAAATGAAAAATGTGAGTTAATACTTGCATGAGTCTCATCTAGTTAGCATATGTGTATTGATTTTAGAAAATTAAATATTGCAACTAGGAAAGATCATTTCCCCTTGTCATTTCTTTATAAAATTCTGGAAAAGGTAGCAGGACATCCTTACTACTGTTTTCTTGATAGTTATTCAGGCTATTATCAAAAACCACTTTTATATGTCCCTTTGATACTTTTATATACAGAAGAATGTCTTTTGACCTTTATAATGCTCTGGTAACATTCCAAAGATACATGCTAAGTATTTTTAGTGACATGATTGAGCATTATTTAGAGGTTTTCATCAATGACTTGATAGTTTATGGAAATTCATTTGAAATTTATCTTGACAATTTGTAAAGAGTTGCTAAAAGATGTGAAGAAAAAGAACTTATGTTAAACTAGGAAAAATGTCATTACATGGTTACCTCAGTAATAGTATTAGGTCATGTGATATCTTCTAAAGGAATTGAAATTGATTAAGGCCAAAGTTGAATCAATTACCCATTTGCCTTCACCAAAAATTGTCAGGGAAGTTCATTCATTTTTAGGACATGCAAGATTTTACAAAAGATTCATCAAGGACTTTAGTTCCATATTTAGACCATTATATAATCTTCTAATAAAAGATGCATAATTTGATTAGACTCAAGAATGTCAAAAATCTTTTAAAAAATTAATTGGTCTTCTAACATCTGGCCCTATTATACAACCCGCTGACTAGTCTTTGCCTTTTGAGTTGATATGTGATGCTAGTAATTTTGCTGTTGGTGCTATTTTAGGCCAAAGAAAGGAAGGTAAGCCTCATATAATTTATTATGCAAGTCAAACTTTGAATAGTACACAAATGAATTATACCACTACTGAGAAAAAAACTACTTGTTGTAAATTTTGCATTAAACAAATTTCAAGCTTATTTAATTAGTTCTTCTACTGTTGTTTTCATCGATCATGCTGCTGTTAGATATTTAATGTCTAAGAAAGATGCCAAACTGAGGTTGATATGGCGAATCTTGTTGTTTCAAGAATTCAACATCACAATAAAAGATAAGAAAGGAGCTGAAAATGTTGTTGCAGATCATTTGTCCAGACTTACAACAAACTTACATTTTGATATCACACCTATCAATGATTCTTTTCTTGGTGAATTTTTATTTTTTATCAATTACATGCCTTAGTTTGTTAACATTGTTAATTTTCTTATAATAAGAAAGATGCCGCCTTAATGGACGTACCAAGATAGAAGGAGATTTTTGACTGAGGTGAAAATTTTTTATTGGGATGACCCATATTTGTTCAAATATTATCCTGATCAAATCATTCGGAGATGTGTGCCCGACAGTGTGGTAGGTAATGTCATTAAATTTTATCACTTAGAAGCATGTGGAGGTCACTTTTCTTCAAAGAAAATAGTTGCGAAAATCTTGCAGTGTGGATTTTATTGGCCCACTTTATTTAAGGACAGTTATACATGAAAACTGTAAAAAATAGATTCCATTTCTAAATGAAACATGATGCCTCTAAACCCTATCCTTGTCATTGAAATTTTTGATTGTTGGGGAATTGATTTCATGGGTCTATTTCTACCATCATTTGGATTTATGTATATTTTGGTTGCAGTTGATTATGTCTCAAAATGGATTGAGACGATTCTATGTCAACACAATGATCATAAAATTGTTCTTAAATTTTTAAAAGAAAATGTCTCGAGTCGATTTGGAATCCCTCGAGCTATCATCAGTGATGGAGGAACACATTTTTGTAATAAACCATTTGAATCCTTAATGAAGAAACATGACATTACACACAAAATTTCCACCCCTTATTGATGCAGATTATAAGTTGCAAACCTAAGTGCAGGTTGTCTCAAGTAATAAATTCTCAAGAGTCCAAGGTCGATCCACAGGGCATTGATGAAGAAAAATTCTTTGAAGCAAGGAAAAGATTTTGTCACAGCAATAAAAGTAATAAAACTTAGTCACAAAAAAAAAATTTACTTGGGTTCAGAGATCTACTATTGGTAAATAAATTAAGGACAAGATTGTTGATACTCAATTTTATCCATTTTCTTTTTGTTTTTATTTTATTTATTTAATTTAATTTAAATTTCTTTCTTAAAAATAAGAGAAAAGAAAAAAAAAAGAAAAAAAAGAAAAAAAATCACTACGGGTCAACCCATGACCCAATCTCCATCTCAACCCATAACCCAATTCCTTTCTTGCTGCTGCAGCCCTAGCCTCCACAAACAGCTACACTAAATTGGATTAAAAACTTCTGTCAGTTTTCTTTTCCATTTGTCTTCCAACCGTTGCAAATTGAATGAAAAATTATTGCAAATTAAATGGTAATCAACCACACGGCAAGAATAAAAAGGCATAGAATTGAGTGGAAAAAGGGGATTATTCGTTCAGATATACAAACAGAAGAGCTACACAGAGGATTTCAGAAAAAATTCCCTCAGATAAAAAATAAAGATCAATTGGATAGACGAATTGAACTAAAAAAAAAACAACCACAAACTTCCATTCTCACCACTTTCCTCACCATAAACCTCCATCTTTCTCACCAACCTTGACTCACCCTCACACCCAACCCCACCATCTTCATCAACTCCTCACTACCCACCTTCTTCACCAAACCAATTCCCTGTAATTCACCATTTTTTCAACTTCCAATAGCTCCTCCATCCCACCAAATCTATCATCTTCAACCTTAAACACACCACTCACAAGTCACCATTTTTTTCAACCTTCAACAACTCACCACGAACGAACCTGTCGCTCTCCATCGGAGTCACCGCGACCCAAACCCCGCTACCCACCAAACTGGAGCTCCATCATCAGTGACCCGAGCCACCACGAAGTTGCACCCACGGCCTGAACCCAACTGCTCCACAGAACAGCCGCACGAGCACCAACCATGACCCAGAGTCGTCACGCCTCCGTGGTGTGCTCCACTAAACCAGTGCCGGCATCGCAAACCAGCACCTAGTCGAACCTTCCCGTCGTCGTCGTGCTCTCCTCACTAGAGCGGGTTAGATCTGCATAAACCAGAACCTCTCCTTTTGTCACAAGCCGTGTAGCAGCCACCGTACTGGATCTGTGCACCGATCGCGAGGCTAGACCATCCACCACCGTGACCCAGGCCGCACGAACCCATCTCTGCACCACCGTGAGCTTTCGTGAGTTCTTCCCTCTCCCCTTTTTTTTTTCTTTTTTCATTTTTGTTTTTGATGTTTCTGAGACTATAAGTCTCTTTTTTATTTTGTTGCTCAATTCTCCTTTCTTTTTTTTTTTTTTCCTCTTGGGCTCAAGTAAAAGTAAATTTTGGCCCATTCTTTTTTTTTGTACTTGTTTAGACCAGAATCTTTAATTTTTTTATTATTTATTCTTTTAGATTGATTTGTATTTAATAATTTAGAGTTTATATTATCTGAATTTTAATTTAACACACTTTTTTTGTATTAATATATTAATTAGTTTTTAAAACTGGCCGATGACGGAAAAATTGGGAAAGGATCGGAGCGCCAATCAAATACACTCTTTTCGATAATCTTGAGGCTTTATATTGGATTTTGCTAGGAGCGCTAGCGAGGTCTAATCCCTACATAAAAATTAAAATAATTACGTAAGTTTTTTTTTTCAAAATAAAATCTTTTTTTAATAAAAATCCTCGAATAAAGTGAACAATTTCATGTAGTTTCAACATCATGATTGTGGTGAATTAAAGTTTTATTTTTCATGAAGACTTTTTTTTGGAAATTATTACAAAAATCTCATTGTGCCTAAAAATATTTTTCTTGATTGTAAATGAAATTTTATTTGGCCATTTACTTTAAAAAAAATTCTCATACCTCAAACAAATTTCTTTGAATTAAAATTTATTCATTGAAATAATATTTTTATTTGGCCACTTATTTTGAAAATTACTTCTCTTCAAAAAAATAAAATTTTGATTCACCACTTTCATATAATATGTTGTAAACTTAGAATTTGTTCTAAATTAATGGCAATTTAGCCACCCATTGCTTGTCTTAGTCATTTATCATCTTTGATAACATGTATGACAAAATGAGACATGTTAAAATAAAAATAAAAATAAATTCTTTTCTTTTTAATAATAAAGGACCAATTTAATTAATCTTGTAAATAAAATTAGATTAAATAAGTAACCGTTCTTAGAACAGACAGTGTAGGGTGCTAACACCTTTCCTACCCGTAATTAACCCCCGAACCATGAACTCTGAAACACAGACCATCTTTTAGGTGTCCGATTGCACCATTCCATTTAATGGATAAAGCGATTGGTGGCGACTCCTAACACCCCGAGGTCTTTTCCTCCCTTTTCTTTTTATTTTTGTGGCGCCCTTCGGGACAATTGCGACAGCTGGCGACTCCACTAGGGACATGATATAGGGTTAAACCTTTTTTTAATCTTATGTGATTTCCTTTTTAATTATGTTAGTCTATTTTTGTTTTATTTGTTTATTTGTAATTTATTTCATATTAATGTACATTTTGTTTACATTATATGTATTATATTTTTGCTTTGTAAATAAATTTGCTTGCATGTTCTCTCATGTACACCTGCATACACAAGCTCTATACCCGAGTTCAGTACTTTGTAGGCTTAGATAGAGGGCGAAGTAGTGTTGCTTTGTGAGACCTTTTGGTCTCCGGTTAAACACATGAAAACCTCTCACTCAAATTGAACTCTTTCCGCTTGTAAGCTATCATGGGTGAGGATGGAGGACTCTTGCTAGCCAAAGTGTTGGTGATAGCAAGGGGCAATTTGGGGACCTTTTGTCTGATAGGGGTCTAGAACCAAAGCTATCACTTGTGGATATAACCTTAGAGCTACCATCATTCATAGAACCCATCCTGCTGGACGGGTACCAAGATTAGGTACCCCTTTTCCTCTAACACATGAGGAATTTCTGTTTGTCTTTTATTTTGTAGTTACTAACTTCCTCTTTGTTGTTTTCTTTTACCTTGCATTTGCATGTGTGATTCAATACTGTGAAGATATCGATAAACCTCAAGCATGAATAAGGGAAAGATGACTCTAATGTCTGAGGTGGCAGAGAGTATTTGGGCTGTCAGTGAAGAGTCTGCAAGAATCCAAGCCAAGGAAGGAAATAGTTTGTATCACGGGGATGCTCCTTTACCTCCCCTAATGGGGAGCCATGACTTTGAGCAAAATAACCTAAGGAGGCTCCGTAATGTGTGGTGTAACATGAGAAGACAAGAAGAATTCAATGACAACTATGGAGATATTGCAGCTCTCATGTTTATCACCCCTGACCTCCAAATGTTGAAAGCTATGCTCCATTTTTGGGACCCCTCATATCAGTGTTATACTTTCCAATAATTTGACTTGGTGCCAATGATTGAGGAGTATGCTAGGCTTCTTAATAGAGACAACATGCCGAAGGACAAAGTATACTTATATGATCCCAAGAAGATGCCAAGAAGGACGTTGTCCAAATTGATAGGGATTCATGCCAATGAATTGGACAAGTGCATGATGGATGGAGGACGAAGTCTAGACTCAGAGTTCTTGCTTAGGATGGTTAAAGCCCAAGTTGATCAAAGTTTTGGTTTGGTAACACTAGCCATCGCTATTTATGGGTTAGTAATTTTCCTGAGATGGAAAAATCAAATAGATGGACTTGTGATCAATTTGTTCAAGCAGATCGAGCATGGGGTAAACCCAGCCCCACCAATTTTAGCTGAGACAATTCGATCCCTGAATTATTGCCGAGTCCATCAGAAAGGAAGATTTTGGGGATGTGCACCATTGCTTACAGTATGGATGCTTAGTCATATGCCAACCTTGAAGAGCTTTAACTATCTAGAAGTTGATCTAAAACAGTATGTCATACCTAAGCACCCGCTCTCTCTATATGGTCGTGACAATTGGCCTCCCCGAACTTCGACGATGAGGCAATGGATCAGTTTTTTCATGGAAATAAAAGAAGTGGTCTGGAGGGCCAAATAGTTTCCTCTCACTTATACCATATATAGATGTGGAAGTAAACCTTGGGTTCCACTTATTGGCCCATGGGGAGTGGTTGGCTATGCTCCAGCTATGGCCCGAAGACAAATGGCATCCCTGTAATTCATTCCGATGACTCATGGGCTATCCAAATTTGAATTCTCGTATGGCGATGAAGGAACCATTCATAAAATAAAAGAAGCCATTGGAGATTGGAAGGACACAAGAAGTGTGAAGCCCGGTCTCCCATTGTCTGAAATAACACCAGAATACTTAGTTTGGCAGGCTAGTAGGAAGAAGGGATTTCTTGCTCCTAAGGTACAGGGTCCAGAGTCACCAATGCACCAATTTAATGAACCCATTGACTACTATGCTGAAGCAGAGGGGCGGTATGAAATCATTTATCGGCAGTGGGCCACTGAGAGAAGGTCCTTGAAAGATCAACTTAGCACTGCAAGAAGGAAAATCCAAAGTCAAGAACAGGAGACAGCCTCTAAAGAGATTGAAATAGAGAGGTTAAGGAAAACATGTCAAGCCCTCGAAACAATCATTCAAGGGAAAGATGGTCAACTTCAAGAATTCAAGAATGAAGTTAAAATCTTGAATCAACATTTGGAAAAACATGTTGAATGGTCTACTTTCTTGGAAAGTAAGAAGAATCGGTTGGAGGATGATGTTCTTTTCTTGACTAATGAAAAGAATTTCTACCTTAATGCAAGCCAAGAAATGGAGCAGAAAGCCGAAATAGTTATTGACAATATGAGGAAAATCTCCAACCATTCAAGAAAGAGGGCAAGAAAAATCATCAAAGTGGAAGCCAAGCTAGCACTAGGA
Source organism: Ormosia semicastrata (assembly GCA_029884595.1). Taxonomy (NCBI): domain Eukaryota; kingdom Viridiplantae; phylum Streptophyta; class Magnoliopsida; order Fabales; family Fabaceae; genus Ormosia; species Ormosia semicastrata. Next base: position 44,092,447 of record JAQQTO010000053.1, on the reverse strand, counting down.
GAAAACCAAGATATTTTGACTCGGGTTAGGAAGAACCTTGACTTCTTAGGAAAATTTCACTGAAAAAGATCACTGAAATTAGTTTCTTGTTCTAGGAGTGCTGATGTAATTTAGAGTTAGCATGACTCTTTCCATCTTGTTTTGTAAAGGTAACTCCTCCATCCGACTTGAGGAGTAGCAATGATCAATATGTGTAAAACTCTCTATGACCATAGAGCTCTTCTCTTTGAATGAATGAGGTTTATCGATATTGCTTGCTGCTTTGGATCATGTCTCTACATGCATAGTTTTATTTTTGTTTGCATTTTCTTTTTCTTTTTCATATTTTTTAATAAAAAATAATGAATACAGAAAGAAAAATTATCTCTACGACAGCCATATAGGACTTGCTCTCAATCAAAAGTCATGGATGAACTGGGTTAGTCACAAGAAGAGTTGAGAAGTGAAGTAAGTCAACTAAAGGAACAAATGGCTAAGATCTTGGAAATTCTGGAAAAAACGAAGAACACAAAAAGGACTCCTTCAAAGGCAAATGATGATCCTTCGGCCACGCCTGCTCACCCGCCTGGCTTTACGCCAGTTCCTTGGCAGTATCCTAGCGTCACTCTCAAGGGGCCATGATGCCACTCACCATCTACTCAAATAATCTTGAAACATAGGCATCTTCATTCCCACCATATGCCTTCCACATTGGTTATGTGCCACCATTATCCACCAATATTCCTGAGGGCAGTGCACCAACAGTCACAACAACTTCAAACCCTCCCCAAGGATCTTAGCCAAATACCAGTGAGATTCCTCAGTACCCTGTTTCTATTCCACCTTATGGCATTTCCCCTGGTTTTATGCCGTCCCAAATTACCAACCCTCCTAGGAGTGGCTCATAATTGATAATACCTACTTTAGGGCCACAAGGCTCGACTTAGGCCCAACCTCCTTTCTACATGCCACAGTTTTTCCCTCATAAGATCGCTGGTACTTCTCCGCTGAACCCTTCAACTGAGGGCTTTCAATCCAAGGAAAAATTAGAAGTTTTTGAAGAAAGACTGCGAGCCATAGAAGGAACAAGTAGCTACGGTCTTCTGGATGCCGCAGAGCTCTGTCTTGTCCCAAATGTGGTGATTCCCCCGAAATTTAAGGTCCTAGATTTCAAAAAATATAAGGGAACCACTTGCCCAAAAAACCATTTGACCATGTACATCCACAAGATGGCTTCGCATGCTCATGATGACAAGCCGTTGATTCATTTCTTCTAGGACAGCTTAGCTGGGGCAGCTTCTAATTGGTATACACACTTGGAACGTGCCCATATACGATGTTTCAAGGACTTGGCTGATGCTTTCTTGAAGCAATATAAATACAACATTGATATGGCGCCAGATAGGCTATAGTTGCAGAATATGGCTAAGAAAGGAGTTGAAACCTTTAAAGAATATGCTCAGCAGTGGAGAAAGATAGCTACTCAGGTTGAACCCCCATTGACAGAGAGAGAAATGGTGGCCACATTTATTGACACTCTCCAGTCACCCTTCTTTGACAAAATGATAGGAAGTGTGTCATCGAATTTTTCAGACATGGTTATCATCGGGGAAAGAGTTGAAGGAGGAATGAAAAGTGGAAAGATCGCAGAAAGTTCAACAAGGACATTTAGTGCCAAAAGGCCCCCAGCAGGGAAGAAAAGAGAAGGGGAAGCCCATGCTGTGACTTTCGATCAAAGGAGTTTTGCCCAAGGGAGACATAACCAAGCGCCTATCAACCCTCATCCATCATTCCAACCTCCCTACATGCCTTACTACCCATACATTGCTAATGCCTCTCAAGCTTCATACCAAACACTCCCTACCATGCTATATCAACTAACCCAACCGTGGGCCCAAAACCCAAATACCAACCAAAGAAGGCCGCCAACTAACCAAGAGAAGAAACCCATCTAATTTGACCCAATTCCTATGACCTATAATGAACTGCTACCACAACTATTCTGAAACTCCTTATTGGTTCCTTGCCCAATGAAGCTAGTGGAACTCCCTTACCCAAGAGGATTTGACCAGAATACTAAATGTGAGTACTATCTGGGGCTGTAGGCCACTCAACAGAAAATTGCAGAGCCTTGAAGTTCAAAGTGCAAGACTTGATTAATGCCAAATGGTTAAACTTTAAAGAAAAAACTCCTAATGTAGGCCTCAATCCTTTGCCTGATCATGGAGGTCCTGTAGTTAATGCCATAGAGAAGTCTTCTGGACGATGCCTCATAAGTCGGGTAGCTGATGTGAAAACTCCCATGAGAGTAATTTTTCAAGAGCTTTGCAAATATGGGTTGATACAAAACCAAACTGAGATTAAAAAGGTCAATGAAGATGAAACAGTGTGCAAGATCCACTGGAAAGTAGGGCATTCTATTGAGGAATGTAATGAGTTTAAGCAGATCCTCCAAAGTTTAATGGACAGTCACCTAGTACAAATAAACAATCAGTACGATAATAGTGACGTCTATATGGTCAAAGAAATTACACCTCCACCAATTCAAGAGGCTGCCAATACCTATGCAATGCATCCAATCATAGAGCAAGGTCCAGGTATACCAAGGCCATTGATGATTCATTATAGTAAAGAGGTGTCTCCACAAGTCTCTCTTGGTCGGAATCCTATCACCATCCGAGTGCCGACTCCTTTTTCTTATAAGGACACCAGAGCTGTGCCTTGGAAATATGATGTGCAAGTCATTGTGAATGATCTCCAGGACAATCAAATGAAAATCCCATTGGCTATCTCTAGCATATCTGGGATCGGTGGAATGACTCAGAGTGGTCGTATTTATACACCTGAGGATCTGCGTAAAGAGCAAGTGGAGGAAGTGGAAAGAATTCAGAAATGGAAAGGCAAAATTGGGGAAACTTCTACTGAAAAAGTCTTAAAAGAGAAGGAAGAACCAAAGGCAACAAAGCAAGAGGTCTATAAGAAAGAAGTGACCGAGGAAGAAGCTTGTGAGTTCTTAAAATTCATAAAGCAAAGTGAATATAGGGTGGTGGATCAACTGAACCATACCCCTGCAAGAATATCACTTTTATCCTTATTACTGAACTCTGAGCCACACAGGAAGGTGTTAATGAAAGTGCTTAATCAAGCCAATGTTTCTCATGACATCACGGTTGACAAGTTGGATGGCATTATCAGCAACATCACAGTAGATAATTACATCACTTTCACCAATGATGAAATACCCAATGAGGGAAAGGGACATAATAAAGTACTTTACATCTCAGTAAAATGTCAAGACCATATCATGGTTAGAGTACTGATGGACAATGGCTCTTCCTTGAATGTGATGCCAAAGTTGACACTCTCCAAATTGCCTTTTGATGGATCACACATGAAATCAAGTGCGATGATAGTAAGGGCATTTAATGGCACAAGGAGAGAAGTCATAGGGGAAATCAAAATACTAGTTCAAATCGGTCCCTGCACTTTCAACATACTCTTCCATGTGATGGACATTGCACCATCATACAGTTGTCTCTTAGGACGACCATGGATTCATTCTGCTGGAGCTGTGCCTTCCACCTTGCACCAAAAAGTAAAATTCATAGTTGATAACAAGATGATTACTGTCTTTGGTGAAGAGGACCTGCTAGTGAGTAAGCCGCTAGACATTCCTTATATTGAAGCTACAGAAGAGGCTCTCGAGATTGCCTTTCAAGCACTCGAGGTTGTCAATACCATTTATATAAAGGAAGGAGCTCCAATTCCTAAGCCGCAGCCCTCTGTTGCATTTGTAATGATGGCTAAAGTTATGCTAGAAGGAGGTTATCAGCATAGAGAGGGGCTGGGCAAGAAACGACAAGGTGCCACAGGACTTTTTCAACCCTTAGAAAATAAAGGTAGATTTGGGCTGGGATACAAACCCACCAAGGCCGATAAGAGGAGAATCATGGAGGAGAAAAAAGAGAAAAGGCTGGCTCGCTTGGAAAATCGAGATCCTAAAGAAGAAGGAGCCCTCATCTGTGATATACGATAAAGCTTCCGGAGCGCGGGAGTTGTGTTCGTAGACCAAGTGACCGAAGTTGAAGATGATTTTGTAAGTCATACGGACTTGGTGTATGCATGTTCTTTAGATACAAGACTCGACGATTAGCAGGTCTCCAAGCTGCCCATAACCTTAGAGTCTCTTTCAAAGTAATTCTGTAGTGCTATTCCTTTAGCTCTGCCCAAGGCTTTAGGATTTTCATTTGTAAAATAGGCTCACATGTTTCCTTTCCAATAATTGTTATTAATAAAATACATTTTTGAGTTCTCTCATTTTTCATTCCATTAGCTTTCATCCCACCATTATCATGACCTTCTATTTATTTCATCTTTCTTGTGTCAACATCACTTATTGCAGATCTGAAAATGACTCTCTTGAAAGTGACAGTATCAATATCTCATCATATAATTTTGAACACCCTGTTAATCATGTTGATGAGGATAATGAGGATGATTGGGAAACTTCACCTGAGTTAATGAGATTACTAGAACAAGAAGCGAAAGAAATCCAACCCCATGAGGAACTAATTGAAGTAATTAATTTAGGGACTGAAAATGATAAGAAAGAAATCAAAATTGGTACCTCGATGAAAGAAGATGAGCGTAACATGTTGATTAAACTCTTGTTTGATTATAGTGATGTCTTTGCATGGTCATACCAAGATATGTCAGGGCTAGACACTGACATAGTTGAGCACAAATTGCCACTAAAACCTGGGTACCCTTCGGTTAAGCAAAAATTGAGACGAATGAAAGCTGAGATGTCCCTAAAAATCAGAGATGAAGTAAAAAGATAGTTTGATGCTAGATTTCTTGTAGTTACAAAATACCCACAATGGGTTACCAATATTGTTCCTGTCCTAAAGAAAGACGGGAAAGTCCGAATGTGTGTGGACTATCGAGACTTAAATAGGGCTAGCCCTAAAGACGACTTCCCGTTACCTCACATTGATGTTTTGGTGGACAAGATTGCTCAACATTCATTTTTTTCCTTTATGGATGGTTTCTCGGGATACAATCAGATCAAGATGGCACCAGAAGACATGGAGAAGACCACATTCATCACTTTATGGGGAACCTTCTGCTACAAAGTGATGCCTTTTGGTTTAAAAAATGCTGGGGCAACGTATCAAAGAGCTATGGTGACATTGTTCCATGACATGATGCACAAAGAAATAGAAGTTTATGTGGATGATATGATTGCGAAGTCAAAAATAGAAGAAGATCATATAATCAATCTGCAAAAGCTTTTTGAGCAATTGAGGAAGTTCAAACTTTGACTAAATCCTACAAAATGCACTTTTGGTGTCAGATCAGGCAAACTATTGGGGTTTGTGGTGAGCCAGAAAGGAATAGAAGTTGATCCTGACAAGGTTCGAGCAATACTGGACATGTCGGTCCCTTGCAATGAAAAGGAAGTTTGGGGATTTTTGGGAAGGTTGAATTACATCGCTCGATTCATATTCCAGCTCACAGCAACATGTGAGCCGCTCTTCAAGTTGTTACGCAAGAATCAGCCAGTCAAGTGGAATGAAGATTGCCAAAGAGCCTTTGAAAAAATCAAGCAATATTTACAAGAATCCTGAGTTTTGGTGCCTCCAGTGCCAGGGAGACCTCTCATTATGTATTTGACGGTGCTTAATGAGTCCATGGGTTGCATACTGGGACAGCATGATGAATTTGGCAGGAAAGAACGTGCCATCTATTACTTAAGTAAAAAGTTCACCGATTATGAGGCAAAATACTCATTGTTAGAGCGAACTTATTGCGCCTTGGCATGAGCTGCTCATCGATTGAGGCAATACATGTTGTGTTACACTACTTGGTTAGTGTCCAAAATGGATCCTATCAAGTATATCTTTGAGAAACCCACTTTCACTGCGAGAATCACACGATGACAAGTTTTATTATCGGAGTATGAAATTGTTTATGTCACCCAAAAGGCAATTAAGGGAAGTGCCCTTGCAGATTATCTAGCTAACCAACCTATAGAAGATTATGGGTCGATGCAATATGAGTTCCCTGATGAAGATATAATGGCTCTGTTTAAAAATGAGAAATCCTTTGAAAAAGAAAATTGGACTATGTGGTTTGATGGAGCCTCTAATGCATTGGGGCACGACATTGGAGCCATCTTGATCTCACCTGAAGATAAATTCATCCCAATCACAGCAAGATTGTGTTTTGACTGTACTAACAATATAGCAGAATACGAAGTGTGTGTTCTGGGTATTTAGGCAGCAATAGAATCAAAAGCGAAGATCTTGGAAGTATATGGGGACTCTGCCTTGGTCATTCATCAACTAAAAAGAGAATGGGAGACCCATGATGCCAAATTAATCCCATACCATGTTTACATCAAAGAATTGATCGAGCAATTTAATAAAGTCACTTTTCATCATGTTCCTTGAGAAGAGAACCAGTTGGCTAATGCTTTGGCCACACTATCATCAATGTTCCAAGTAAGTCATGAAAGGGACCTACCAGTTATAAAAATAGAAAGTCGTGATTGTCCTGTATATTGTCAAGTGATTGAAGATGAGCTTGATGGGAAGCCGTGGTACCATGACATCAAATGTTTCATCAAGAATAGGGAGTACCCTGCAAGTGCTTCAGAAAATGATAAGAGGACTCTAAGGAGGCTTGCGATGGGTTACTTTCTGAATGAGGAAATACTTTACAAAAGAAACCATGATATGGTGCTTCTAAGATGTGTTGATGCAATGGAAGCAGAAAAGATTATTGAAGAAGTACATGAGGGTTCCTTTGGAACTCACTCCAATGGACATGCAATGGCAAGAAAAATTCTAAGATATAGTTATTATTGGTTAACCATGGAAACTGACTGCTTCAATCATGTGAGGAAGTGCCATAAGTGCCAAACATATGCTGATAAGATCAATGCGCCGCCAGTCCCCTTGAATATCCTAGCAGCACCCTGGCCATTCTCCGTGTGGGGTATGGATGTCATAGGAACTATTGAACCTAAGGCCTCAAATGGGCATCGCTTTATCCTTGCCGCGATAGACTGCTTCACCAAATGGGTTGAAGCTGCTTCTTATGCCAATATGACCAGGAATGTGGTGATCAAGTTCATCAAAAGAGAGTTGATATGTCGTTATGGTCTACCAAATAAGATCATCACCGACAATGCAACTAACTTGAATAACAAAATGATAAAGGAAATGTGCGAGAATTTCAAGATCCAACACCATAACTGCTCACCATACCGCCCAAAGATGAATGGGGCTGTTGAGGCAGCAAACAAAAACATCAAAAAGATCATCCAAAAAATGGTTGTGACATACAAAGATTGGCATGAGATGCTTCCCTTTGCTCTGCATGGTTATCGCATGTTGTCTGTACCTCAACTGGGGCAACTCCTTTCTCTTTAGTTTACGGAATGGAAGCGTACTCCCTATTGAAGTAGAGATCCCCTCATTAAGAGTACTGATGGAGACAAAATTGGAAGAGGCCGAATAGGTCCAAGCCCGACTAGATCAGTTGAATCTTATTGAAGGTAAAAGGTTAACTGCACTGTGTTATGGCCAGTTATATCAAAGGAGGCTTATGAAATCCTATGCAAAAAAAGTACGCCCTCGATAATTTCAAGAAGGAGACTTAGTGCTCAAAAAGATCCTGCTAATTCAAAAAGATCACAGTGGAAAAAGGACTCCAAATTATGAGGACCTTATGTCGTGAAGAAGGCTTTCTCTAGAGGGTCCTTGATTCTCGCAAAAATGGATGGTGAAGATCTACCACTTCCTGTAAATTCAGATACAATCAAGAAATATTATGCGTAAAAGCACTACTTGTTAAAAAAAAAGAAAAGAAAAGAAAAAGGAAAAACATGGCTCGCTAGGTGGAAAACCTAAAAAGGCTACCTAGGCAAAAGTTAAAGCGACCTGGTGGGTTGAAAACTCGAAAGAGCGACCTAGGCAAAAGTTAAGGTTCAAAATAAAATGACAATAGTGCTTGATATGACAATGGAAGTGAGACCTGAGTGGTTGAGTCTCCATGCTAACGAGGAGCAAATCTCTACTTTAGAGCAAACTAAGTTTTCTATGTTAGGGGCAGGCCAAATGATCCCAACTGGGGCAGTCAAAATCTTCATAGGCTGGTTAATAGGTGTTCGAAATCCGGTATGCAGAGGATTGATATTGATTACGATGAAGGGTTTCACTGGAAGAACTGAAGACCTTTGCCCTTATCATCCCTCTGTAAATTTTATGTTGATGACCATAATATTACTTTTTTTCACTATTCCCATTTCAATACAATATCGTCATGTTTTTACCTTTGCCTCTTCTTTGACTCAATATGCTTTTTTCTAATAATCATATATTGGAATGTGAAATGTGTGACATTGCTACTAGAGCATTGAGAATTGCTAATGACTTGAAAGGTATGGGAAACACAATGATTCCTGATAAGAGTGTTGATAAAAGAAAAATGGACAATCAGGTCATCTAAAGGGGTTTTCCCATTGCTCTTATGTGTCACATCTAATGCACACCTCAAGGGTCATTCCAATTAGACATTTCAACCATCGGCTGAATAGACAAATGAAAGGATGTCAATAAATTCCATCCCAGTTCATCTTTGAAAATGATTGCAATCATATCCTCAAAGGTCGTGGAGACAAAAAAAAAGAAAAAATAAAAAAATAAAAAAATAAAAAAAGAAAAAGTTTTTACTTCGTACTTTGAAGCATATATATCATTTTTCTCAATTTGCTAGCATGCATAGTGCACTATTTCATTTTGCTAGCCTTGACCTACAAAGTTCCAACTTGCTATTTTCAGTCAAATCAGAGCTTTATGTCCATTACTTTTCTAGGTCCCCTTACCTGTTGTTTTTGGGTCCCCGTACCCATTGCCTTTAAGTTTTTTGTTAAGCTTCAATGGATACCCGACTCTGTAAGCTTCTTACCTTGTTTTTGTTAAGTTTCAGCGGATACCTGACTCCGCAAGCTTTTTACCTTTTCGGGTCCCCACACCCATTGTTTTATGTTTTTGGGTCCCCATACCCATTGCTTTTATCTTTTTTGTTAAGATTCAGTGGATACCTGACTCCGCAAGCTTTTTACATTTTCTATTTTAAGTTTTCTGTTAAGCTTCAACGTATACCTAACTCTGTAAGCTTCTTACCTGACTCCATAAGTTTTTTTACCTTTTATGGGTACCCGCACCCATCTCTTCTTGCTGTTTCCTTTTCGGGTCCCTGCACCTATTGTTTTATGTTTTCGGGTCCCCATACCCATTGCTTTTAAGTTTCTTGTTAAGTTTCAACGGATATCCAATTCCGTAAGCTTCTTACCTTGTTTCATTAAGCTTCGTGGATTTGACTCGAATACCCAATTTTGTAAGCTATACCCATTGTTATATGTTTTTAGGTCCCTTGCCCTTACCTTTAAGTTTCAAGCTTTAATGGATACCCGACTCAGTAAGCTTCTTACCATGTTTTTTAAGTTTTAGCTTACCGATCCGCAAGATTTTACCTTTTGACTCCTCGTAGCTTTTTTTTTTTGGGTCTCCATACCCTTGTTTTATGTTTTCAATGGTCCCCAGTACCCATTGCCTTTTAAAACTTTAGCGGATTCTACGACTTCAAGTTTTTTTTTAAGTTTAGTAAGTACCCTTTGTTTATCCCCGTACAAGCTTTTTACCTTTTCATGCTTTAAGCTTTCTGTCAAGCTTTGGCGAATACCTGATTCCATAAGCTTTTTTATCTTTTGGGTCCCCATACCCATTGTTTTTGTATTTTTGGGTTCCCGTACCCATTGCCTTTGAGCTTTTCTGCTTTAAGTTTTCCCGACTAAGTTTCTTACCTTGTTTTGTTAAGCTTCACGATACTCAAATCCGTAAGCTTTTTACCTTTGGGTCCTTGTACTTTTTCTATTTCAAGTTTTACTCATTAAGCTTTTAAGTTTTTGTTAAGTTTCACACACTTGAATCCGCAAATTTTTACCTTTTCATGGACAAAATTGAATCAATTCCTTTGTTTTTCATTTATTCTAAATGTAAAACAAAGGGGGGCAACTGTTGATACTCAATTTTATCTATTTTATTTTTATTTTTATTTTATTTATTTTATTTATGTTACCAAGTGGCCTCAATACTCAAGAGGGGAGTGAATTGAGTATGTAAGACAAGTTCAAAAATCTTTCGTAAATTGTTAGATAAATAATTTTCGTTGAAGCTATTTGGTGATTAAGAAATGATTGGATGTATGAGATAAACACTTTTACTTATAAATGTAATAACTAAAGGGAACAATATTCAAGTAATTCAATAAGACAATACTTCAATGTAAAGAAAAGGGTTTAGAGAAAACAAACACAATGATTTATCCTGGTTCGATCACCAATCCACTTGTGATCTACGTCCAGTCCTCAAGCAACCACTAGAGATTTTTCACTATTTCTTCAAGCTTCAATAGGTGCTTGATAACAATTTACAACCTTGAGCACTTAACACTTTGGGATACCTCACCACCCTGCTTGAGCCTCTATTTCCAAGGGATACCTTACCATCATTTTCAAGTCTTGAGGGATACCTCACCCTCTCTAAACAGATTATATAAGAATTAAATGGAAGAAACTCTCTCTAGAGTAAGTAATACAAATTGAAGAGCTATGATATTTTGGATTCACACAAGTTCAAGCTCAAAACAGAGGATTTTATAAAATAATGAGAAAAACTTGTTCAAAGCTCAGTAATAATTTTTCAGAATGATAGACTCAAATTTTCTAACCCACCATTGAAGCCCAACATCCAAATATATAGGTAAGGGTCATTTAGTGCCGTTGGAAGTAGTTGTAAGCAATTAATGCTCATTAATATAGCCGTTACGAACTTCTCCTTATTTTTCCAGAACATAGGCTAACTAGTTAGACAAGCATCCTAACCGATTAGGGTCATTTAGGCTTTTTTTTATTCTCGGTTTGATTAATAACCGGTTAGAATGTGTCCTAATCGGTTAACATCACCAAAATGGGTTTATTTAAAATGCTAACCGATTAGAGCTCTCGGTTTCTAAAGACATAGTTAGAATGGTTTCGATTTGATGAATAACCGATTAGGTCTCTCACCTAATCGATTAGGACAAAACGTTTTTGGCTTCTCGATTATAGAATAACCGATTAATCTTCTACCTAATCGTTGGACAAAATCATTTTGGCTTCGAGTTAGAGAATAAATACACCGGTTAGGTCTCCTTCCTAATCGGTTTTGAACAAAAACATTTTGGCTTTTGAGTTGTTAAATAACCTGTTAAGTTCCTACCTAATCGGTTTTAAAAAACACAATAAAAATCTTTTGAGTTATTAAATAACCAAATAAGGCACAATTGCCTAATCGGTTAGGCATTTGATAGATAAAGTTCTAGGCAAAGCTCTTTTGAACAAGCTAACCTACAAAGGAGCTGGTCCTAAAAATCTTTTTAGATTCTTAGAATTTTGGCTCCTAACATTTACGAAAATTTTGTGTTTATTAAAAAAATCTTTGGTAAGTTCCCAAAAAGGCTTGTCTCAAATTTTGGCATATACAGGGAGACTTACTTGATAGAGGATATAAGATTTCAAAAGAGTTGTTGCACAAAACCTTTTTGATCCTAACTTGAAAAACCATTTTGCAAATTCATTTTAAGGAAGCCATTTGAGCTTGAGGTGAATCCTTAATATACCTTTACACTAGATCTATAACCTACATGCTAAGCTTGAGTTCCTTGTGACTTGATCATTGTGTTCCCATTGGTTTCTTGTTTGTTGACATCAAAACCATTTGCATCTAGTCCATGTCAATTACATTCTCCCCCTTTTTGATGATGACAAACACTTATTGAGAAAAAGATTAGTTCAAATGACAATTGGAATTCATAATAGGATTTGGAGACTTACTCCCCCTCTTTTGTTCAAGTGGTGCTTGAGTCAAGATGCACGTTAAAAATCTTATGATTTGTTTTTAAATTCCAAGACCATTAACAAACACACATTATCATAACACATACAGTTATTTTTCTTACTTTTCTCAATAAATAGAAAAATCCTTATCCTTTTCCCCTTTTTAAAGGCATAACGAATAAAAAAAATCCAAAATGAAACGTTTTGGAGTGAGTATTCGAGACCACGCATTCAAAACAGACGAAAGAGATTAATAAGAATAAACAAAATTTCCGATTTCATAAAATACAATAAATATAGAAACTTATAAGTCGTAGAAAATGACATGTTTTGCCCATAATTAAATATGTTCAAGATTCAAAACAAGAGTCAAAGATCACTATTAAGACTACCAAAATAAGTCAAAGATAATCAGGTCAAATGAAATTGCCAAATAGTTCTCCCAAAATATCCAAAATAATATAACCAAGCATAGTCAAAATAAAGCTCATAGCAATTAGTTCAAGAGGGAATACAACTATGATAGAATCTATGATGGAGTCCATGCCTAAGCCACTAGGGTCTTCGGTGAGCGGTATCGACGCTCGATCCTATCCATGCGGTCCTCCATATTGCTTCACCCGATCAAAGATTACATGAGTTTTTTCAACGACATGTCTTTGGGCTAGGTTCGCAGATCCACGATGATTCTTCAAGAATGCGGGAGTTCACTTGTGGTTTCGGAGATGCATACTCATTTATGGTGCCTCTTCCATTAGGGACATCGGCTTGATCGTTTTGAAGTTCTTGGATGGTGCTTGCCACACGTGCCGATGATACCATAAGTCCATTCGCCATTGACGTTTTTCATGTGCATTCTATTAAGAGAGGCAAGTCCAAACTTATGGGAATTTGTAGTGTTTACAATGCCATCGTCCAATAGGGGAACCTTATGGTGGTCTAGGATTCAAGCAAACAAAAGGGCATACGGAAGATCCATAACTGCCTTGTTTTTAGCTTTCATCATAGTATGTATAATGTTAAAAAGGCTAGTTGATCTTTATGCATTTGATCTGCTAATAATTTCAGCTCTTGAATGTTCTTTGTTTGATCTAATTGGATTCCAAATGTGCTTAATTGTTGACATTTAGCTAAGTTTCTAATTTAGAGTTGTCTTTGGATGTTTATTGTGAAACTTTGCTTAAATGTGGTTATAAACACTCATAAACGTATTATGATTTTTAGGAGATCTATGAGTGATGGAGTCTATTGGTATTGAACTATTGAGAAGAGAGTTAAGAGACTTAAGGAATCAAGTATCAACCCCTAGAAGCAAAAGGAAGAATCAAGGTGGATTAGAATGTTCATGAAGAATCAAGGTTGGATTTGAAGAATGTGAAGAACACGGCCGTGTCAAATGACACGGGGTAGGCCGTGTGTACTTCTCGACTTCACGAGGAAGAGTCAATTTCAAGCCTTGACCGAGAACACGGCCCGTGTCAAGTGACACGGGGTGGGCCGTGTTCTTCTCTAACTTTAGAATAGCTGAGAATCTGTCATCAGAATTGAAAACAGGTTGGGCCGTGTAATATGACACGGCCCGTGTCATCGACTCAGAAGTTTAATTTCGTGTTTTAATGCTAAATTAGGTTCCCAAACCTATAAATAGGGTTGCTAGGTCCCTAAAGGAGGTCTGGACAGAGAGAGCCGTCAAGGAAACTGAGAGAAACACGAAGACCAAGAAGGGGAAGGATTCGATTGAGGATTGGAGACTCGGATTCGAGCGATCAAAGATCAATCACTCTCAAGCCTTGGAAACTAGTTTGATCTTTAGTTTTTCTTTTCTTCTTTTGTTCTGAACAATGTTTTCTTTTAATTCTTCTTCTGTTTTTGAATTTGCCATGTGTGGCTAAACTTCTTGATTGGTTAAGGGAGGATGAAACTCTAGTTTTGATTATGTGACTCTTGCATATTTCTTTATATCAATACAATTATGTTTTTATTCATATGTTTCTGTTCTTAAATTGATATAAAGGTTTTTATATTCTTACCAAATTTTGAGAGTGGTAAAACTAGGATTGCTATGCGCGGTTGCGGTAGTATGACTAGTGAGATATATGATCTAAGTAATTTAATCCCGGTGTGTGATTAGATCTTAGTATGATTGGTTTTCTAATTCTTAATGCAATCATTAGGTAGGTGTAAGAGCGGTTGCTTTACAAATAACTAATGGTTAGGGTTTGATTTGAGCAGTTGTTGAATTAAGCGAAACTTAAGGAAAACAAGAGATTTATCTCACAATTACATAAGAACATAATTGATCATGTTGGTATAAAGAGTATGTAAGTTAGTATAATCATATAAATCTAGTAGTGGATTCCATCTCTTAACCAATATCTTTAACTTGATAATTCAATTTGTGTTTACTGTTTTGGTTTAAGTTTAATTTCTTTTGTTAGTTTTAATTAACAAAACCCCCCTTTTACTTTTTACTATTTTATTGTTCATCAGAGTTTAATTTAGGAATTGAATTAATAGTGTTAATTGAATTGGTTCTCTGTGGATCAACCCTTGCTTACTACAACTAGTTGCAAGGTTTTTATATTTTTGGTGGAACTTGGCAACTGTTTTTGATATTATATTTAATCACAATCCACACCACACCAAATTTTGGCAGTTCTTGCAGGAACTAATTTTCTAATTGCGCTATTAATTCGTTTCCTATTTTATCTCTGTTTTTATTTTTTTTATTTTAATAGTTTCAATTGTTTACTTCAACTATCTTGCAGGTGTTCATGTCCGGTGAAGAGGTAAACGAGCAATTGAGGAATTTAAGGCGTTACTTTAAACAAATTAGCTCACAATTCACACCTGCTGACGTTGAAGCTGCCCGTCACATAGATCTTTCTAGTTCTGCGGCATCTGAGATATCTGAGCCGTCTGAAGAAGAAGTGATGGCAGAAAATACACTAAGGATGTTGGGTGCTCCGGACTTAGACCAACAACCTCTGTGCATAGAAATTCCTGAGAATGAGGAGACATTTGAGTTGAAATCTGGCCTAATTCATCTTTTGCCATCTTTCAATGGACTAGCCGGAGAAGATCCTAACAAACATCTGAAGGAAATCCATGTTGTGTGTTCTAGCATGAAGCCTGCGGGAATTTCAGTGGAGCAAGTCAAGCTGAGAGCTTTTCCGTTTTCCCTGAAGGATTCTGCAAAGGAATGGCTGTACTACTTGCCACCCGGATCCATTCAGACATGGCAAGACATGGCTCGAGCTTTCCTAGATAGATATTTCCCTGCGTCAAAGGCCGCAACCATCAGAAAAGAAATTTGCGGCATCCAGCAAAGACATGGGGAATCACTTCATGAGTATTGGGAGAGATTCAAGAGATTGTGTGCTAGGTGCCCTCAAAGATCGATTAGTGAACAACTTCTGATACAGTACTTTTATGAAGGTTTGCTAGTGATGGACCGCAACATGATTGATGCTGCCAGTGGAGGAGCTTTGGTTGATAAGACTCCTCGAGAAGCTAGAAACTTGATATCTAGAATGGCTGCGAACACTCAATAATTCTTCACTCGGAATGATACAGGGGTGAGAGTAGTTAAAGAGGCTGACACTACTAGCTTGCGATCAAATGACTCGATTGATCGCTATGGTTCGAAGCTGATGGATAATGGGAAAGCACCGGTATAGGCATGTAGGATTTGTTGCTCTTCAGGACATCCCACTGATATGTATCCCACTTTGCAAGAGGACACAAATGAAGAGGCCAAAGCAGTAGGGGGATTTTCTGGTCCATCCAAAAACTACAACCCCTACTCCAACACATATAATCCGGGGTGGAGAGATCATCCAAACTTTAGCTATGCCAAACAGCCCCAAACTCAAGCTCAACCTCAAGTCTATGGGCCTCTAGGGTTTCAGCAAAGACAAGCACCCTTTCCTCCGAGGCAACCACAAGTTCAAGCTCCTAGGCAACCTGAGCCTTCGTTGGAAGAACTAGTGAGGCAAATGGCCACCAGTAATATTTAGTTTTAGTAAGAAATAAGGGCTACTATCAGTACTTTGCAGAACCAAGTGGGACAGTTGGCTACTGAGATCAACAAGGTGCGAATCAGATTTCTGGGAAACTCCCCTCGCAGCCAGAGGTGAACCCAAGAGAAAATGCTAGTGCTGTCACCTTGCATTGTGGGAAAACACTTGACGGACCCACATCTTCCTCAGTCACTGAAGACAACGCTCAAAATCCTAAGGAGGTAGATGAGGAGGGGATCCACTCTAAGGCCCCTAAGGTAAGTATTTCTGACCCACTTCCTAAATATGTCACTAAGGCCCCTTTTTCGAGTAGGTTGATTAAAAATAAGAAAGAAGAAGCAAATAAAGAGATCTTAGAGACTTTTAGGAAAGTTGAAGTTAACATTCCTCTGTTAGATGCTATAAAGCAAGTGCCTAGATATGCTAAATTCTTAAAAGAGTTATGCACTAACAAAAGGAAGTTGAAAGGTAATGAACGGGTCCAAGTGGGAGCAAATGTTTCAGCTGTTTTTAATAAAAAACTCCCAACTAAATGTAAAGATCCTGGCACATTCACTATACCATGCACTATCGGTAATGCCATGTTTGAGAGGGCCGTGCTAGATTTAGGTGCATCTATTAATGTCATGCCCTTTTCTATTTATGCATCTTTACATCTAGGACCTTTAGAACCTACTGGAGTTATTATTCAACTGGCATACAGGTCTAACGCTTACCCTAAGGGGGTTGTTGAAGATGTTTTGGTGCAGGTAAATGAACTGGTGTTTCCGGCAGATTTCTATGTGCTGGACATGGAGGAGGACAAATCTCCCAACTCTGCCCCCATTCTGTTGGGGAGGCCTTTCCTTAAGACTACCCGAACTAAAATTGATGTGCATTCGGGAACATTGACTATGGAATTTGATGGAGAGTTGATTAAATTCAACATCTTCGAGGCCATGAGATACCCGAGTGATGTGCACTTTGCTTATGTTATTGATTCTTTTGATGTTGTTGAATCTTTAATTTCTACTATTTTTGAGTCTGATCAATTTGATGTTCTTGATACAATTATGACTCGCAGTTTAGATTTTCAGGATCCAAAGAAGGATGACCAAGGGGAGCCATGGAGTGAGGAGATTAATGAAGTGGTGGCAGCCTTGCATAGACGTTCTTCCACCTCAGAAGGGCATGAGGTATCATATGTTGATTTACCTTTGACCACTGATGTACCTAAACCTTCTGTTGTGCAGGCACCAGAGCTGGAATTGAAAGAATTGCCCTCCCATTTGAAATATATTTTTCTGGGAGAGAAGGAGACACTCCCGGTAATAATTGCTAAATCCCTCACCAAAGAGCAAGAGGAGAGCTTGATTTCTGTGTTGAAAGAACACAAGACAGCTATCGGGTGGACTATTACGGATATCAAAGGTATTAGCCCCTCTATTTGCGTGCATCGAATCTTAATGGAGGAGGGGGCTAAGCCAGTGAGAGAACCACAGAGGAGGTTGAATCCCCTGATGATGGATGTTGTGAAGAAGGAGATACTGAAGCTCCTAAGTGTGGGGGTCATATACCCCATTTCTATGAAGTAAGTGGGTAAGCCCTAGTCCGGTAGTACCAAAGAAATCTGGCATTACTGTGGTAAGAAATACTGAGAATGAGCTTATTCCCACTAGATTACAGACTGGGTGGCGTGTTTGTATAGACAATAGAAAATTGAATGCTGCCACCAGAAAAGACTACTTCCCTTTACCCTTTATTGATCAAATGTTAGAGAGGTTAGCTGGTCATTCTCATTATTGCTTCTTAGATGGATTTTCAGGTTATAACCAGATTGCTATCGCTCCGGAAGATCAGGACAAGACCACTTTCACTTGTCCTTTTAGCACCTTTGCTTATAGGCGAATGCCTTTTGGACTTTGCAATGCGCCAGGGACCTTTCAGAAATGTATGGTGAGTCTTTTTTCTGATTATATCGAAAACATCATTGAGGTCTTCATGGATGATTTTAGTGTATTTGGGAATGGTTTTGAGAAATGCTTGGAACATTTGACTTTGGTTTTAAAGAGATGCATTGATACTAACCTTGTTTTAAATTGGGAAAAATGCCATTTCATGGTAGAAGAAGGTATTGTGTTAGGTCATGTAATCTCTGCTAGGGGCATTGAAGTTGATAAAGCTAAAGTAGAACTTGTGCATTCATTACCCCTGCCCACCAATGTGCGGGATATTTGTTCTTTTCTTGGTCATGCAGGTTTCTATCGGCGCTTCATCAAAGATTTCTCTAAGATATCAGCCCCCCTCTGCACACTTCTCCAAAAAGATGTTCCATTTCAATTTAATGAGAAGTGTATGAAGGCTTTCCTTACACTTAAGGAGTTGATGACTGAGGCACCTATCATTAGGCCACCAAATTGGGAGCTTCCATTCGAATTAATGTGTGATGTGAGTGACTTTGCGGTAGGGGCTGTCTTAGGACAACGAGTTGATAGGGTTCTTTATGCCATTTACTATGCATCAAGGACCCTAAATGATGCTCAACTGAATTATTCTACAATTGAGAAAGAACTTCTTGCTGTTGTTTTTGCTTTAGAGAAATTTAGATCATATTTAATTGGCTCTAAAGTAATTATTTTTTCTGATCATGCAGCATTGAAGTACCTACTGGCAAAGAAGGAGGCGAAGCCAAGATTGCTCCGATGGATTCTATTGCTCCAAGAGTTTGACTTGGAGATTAAAGATAAAAAGGGGAGCAAAAACTTGGTGGCAGACCATTTGAGCAGATTGGTGACTGAAGAGGAGGACGTACCTATTCAAGAGAGCTTTCCGGATGACCATTTAATGACTATCGCAACCACTATTCCGTGGTACGCTGATATTGCCAATTATTTGGCCACCAAGGACTTTCCGGCAGGTCTGAACAAGGCACAGCGAGATAAGCTGAGGAGTGATTGCAAGTACTATATTTGGGATGATCCTTACCTTTGGAAGCATTGTGCGGATCAAGTGACTCGGAGATGTATCTCGGATTCAGAGACTCACTCCGTTCTCTCTTTTTGCCATACCTATGCCTGTGGAGGACATTTCGGCATGAAGAGGACAACAAACAAAGTACTTGACAGTGGTTTTTACTGGCCTACCATCTTTAAGGATGCTTATAATTTCTGTAAGTCATGTGACCGTTGTCAAAGAACAGGTAATATTGGTCCACGAAATCAAATGCCTCAAACTCTAATAATATTTGTGGAAGTCTTTGATGTTTGGGGTATTGACTTCATGGGACCATTTCCTCTTTCTTTTGGTTTCTCCTACATTCTTTTAGCTGTGGATTATGTTTCAAAATGGGTGGAAGCTAAAGCCACTAAATCTGATGATTCTAAGACTGTTGTGGATTTTGTGAAGTCCTTTATTTTTTCCAGGTTTGGCATTCCCAGAGCCATCATTAGTGACAAGGGACACATTTTTGTAACAGAATCTTTGAAGCCCTGTTGAAGAAATATGGGGTGGTGCACCGGATCTCTACTCCTTATCATCCTCAGACGAATGGCCAGACTGAGGTATCCAATCAGGAGATCAAGTCTATCCTTGAAAAAACTGTGAATCCCATGCGCAAGGATTGGAGTACTAGACTTGCTGATGCCTTGTGGGCTGTCGACTGCATACAAGACCCTATTGGTATGTCCCCATTCCGATTGGTTTATGGGAAGCCATGTCACCTGCCAGTAGAGCTAGAACATCGATCTTACTGGGCTATCAAGCAAGTTAACTTGCCCTTAGAAGGTGCTGGCAAACAGAGGAAACTCCAAATTCAGGAGTTGGAAGAATTGAGGCATGAGGCCTTCGAGAGTGCCCTCATTTACAAAGCCAAAACCAAAGCATTTCATGATCAAATGATCTCTAGGAAGAGCTTTCATCCAGGCCAAAGAATGTTGCCTGCACCAGTCCAGACTAAAATTATTTCCGGTAAGTTACGTTCTAAATGGATTGGCCCATTTGTAGTAACTAATGTTTTTCCTTCTAGTGCAGTGGAGATCATGAACGAGGCCTCTGGGAAGACGTTCAAGGTCAATGGGCACCGTCTCAAACCTTACCATGAACTTCCGGAGAATGCAGAAGTTGAAGACATGCCTCTTCTCCATCCCTCTTATGAAGAATCCTGAGGAGCATCACAATGTCTGGCTGAGGACAATAAACCAAGCGCTTATTGGGAGGCAACCCAATCAGATTTGCTTTCTTTTTCCTTTCTGTTTTGTGTTATTTAGTTCCTTAGTTTACCCTATTTTTAAGTGTTTCTTGCTTGATGATATCTGTCTCATTGCTGATAATTGTGTTTTGACTTGCTCAGTTTAGTTTGATTGCTTGAGTTCATGGTTTGTTGGTGCATGCAATTGAGGAAAAGTTTAGAGTGCTTTTGTAAGTCGGAGAGTACACGGGGTGGGCCGTGTCCCATGACACGACCCGTGTCCTCATGACAGCAACCCCATTACTACAGAAAACTACACGGGGTGGGCCATGTCATATGACATGGCCCGTGTTTTCGAGGATGGGACGTTTGTGATGAGTCCAGAGAAGTACACGGGGTGGGCCGTGTCCCATGACACGGCCCGTGTTGTCATGACCATCAGAACCCCTGTTTTCCAGAGAGGTACACGGGTATGGCCGTGTCATATGACATGGCCCGTTTTGTCTTGCGCAACTTATTACTAAGACAGAGGAGTACACGGGGTGGGCCGTGTCCCATGACACGGCCCGTGTACTCGTACTGGCTCATTTAAACCCCGATTTAGGGTTTTACTCCTAAATTTCTCTTCTCCTCTTCTTCTTCTCTCTCAACAGCCACCATCATCTCCCCCTTCAATCTCTTCTACCCACCACCATTCACCACCATTTTCCTCCCTTCTTCACCATTTTTAACCATTATCACCTCTCCCCACACGCATTTCACACGCATTCCTCCCCTTTCCATCATTTTCTCCTTCCCTCCTCCACGGTCCCATCCCATTTCTTTTCTTTTTATTTTTCTTCATTTCTTCTTCGCTTCTTCTAGTAATGGGTCCTAAAAAGCGTGTCAAGACCACCGCTACTTCTGTTCGCTCCATCCCCATCGTACCGGCGCTAGGCGTGCTGGTCTCCATCACCCCGCGTGAGCCCTCACCCCCTCAAGTGCCAGTCAACCCTATTGATAGAAAGGTAGTGGTTCCCACTCGCTTTTTAGATGTAGATACCCTTAGGGCTATAGGGTTATATGATGAGGTGTTTGCTCTGTTGGGTAGGATTAGTTGGGTTGATTTTGCACTGTTACAGAGGCCTACTTTTACTGAGTTAACTAGGGAGTTTATTTCTAGTTTTAATCGCAAGCTTTATCCTCTGTCTGATCAAACCAAATGGCCTGGTGAAATCACATTTAGGTTGCTTGGTAATTCTCATTCTGTTGATATCCATATGTTTAGAGCTGTTTTTGGTTTTCCTGAGGGGAAAATATGTTACCCCGTGATTTTAATGCTAATCGTGTGTGGTCTGCCCTCACTATGCCTGGGTCTGATGAATATGATCCTAAGGTGTCTAAAGCTTCTAGGCTTAGGTCCCCTGTCCATCGCTATATTCAGAAATGGTTAGCTAACACTATTTGTGGTAGGGGGAAAGTTAAGGGACAATTAGCCGTTCTGAGTTATTTTTCTTGCACTGCATGATTAAGGGAGTTCCTGTTAATGGAGGGTATTGGCTCTGCAATCAGTTTCACCACGTAGGGACCACTCTAGCTGGTCGCATTGTGATAGGAGGGTATGTGACAACCATTGTTGATCATTTTGATTACTTGCATTTGTTAGAGGAGGCACCAGTCCAGGGTCCCATTGCTATTGACGGGGCCATTTTGGTATCTATGAAGCTCTGCACTCGTTTAAATAGTGCTCTCGTCTTGCTTGGCGCTGATGGAGCTGCCTTACCTAGGGCTGATCCGGCCTTTGAGCCGCATGAGGATATTGTTGTCTCCCCTCCCCCTGAGTTTGCTGATAATGCGGGCCCTTCCACTCAGCCAGCGCAGCTTGACTTCTTATGATGCTATTTTGGCCCGTATTGACCGCTTGGAGCCGGACCATCCGCTCGCTTCCGGCAACAGAGGATCGCTTTCAGGCTCTGGAGGTTGCGCATGATCAGAAGATGGATGCCATTGATGGCAAGCTTGATCTTCTGCTTCAGCGTTTTTCATATCCCCTTCCCCCATCTTAATGTATTTTCATTTTGAGACTATGTCCTTCATTTTGCTGGCTTAATGGACATTGTTTTGGTTACTATTAGTTTATCTTTTGTATTTGCTTGAATTTCCTGATGCCAGACTTAATTCTTCATATATACTTTACTTATTAATGTGGATTCCTCTTCTATGTCGTGTATGATTTGACATTGAGGATACTGTCTATTTTAAGTGTGGGGGGAAGTTTGAAGTTTGATTTTGACCTTAATTGCACATTCAAATTTTAATGGCATATTTGGTGCATGTTTTTCTAACTGGTTTTGAGAGTATGTTGAGCGATGAGCAAGTGATTGATTTTTATTGATAGGTTTTTAAGCCTAAAGGAGTTAACTTTCTTGATTCTAAACTTGCACTAAGAGGTTTTGAAAATTGAATGGGTTTTGAGAATATGATAAAATTGGACCTAGTGAGTTTTTGGGCCTTTATGTGAATGACTAATCTGAAGTCATTTCTGTTCTTTGTTGTGTGGTTCCACTTGTGATTATATGCTTTTCAGAATTTGATTTGACTCTCTTTTAAATTACAAATGATCACTGCACATTTTTGAGATGATAAAGGCATTTCTTTCTTTCAGCCAATGGCCAAATAGCTATCCTTGTGTTTTGATCAATTGTTTCACCCTTTTGAGCCTGAATGATTTCCTTTCTTTTTATTATAGCTCAATACAAGCCTAATAGTGAAAAAACCATTGCTACCCTACCTTAGGGAGTAGAAGAGCTTAATAATTATGTTGGGAATTGTGTTTGAATAAGTGTGGGGGTGATTACACTTTTGCCTTGGTTATTCAAAAAAAAAAAGGTGCTCTCAAAGGAGAAAAGGAAGAAATATAAAAAAAAAGAGAAAGAGAAAAAGAGATTGATAAGTTGGTTGATAAACGGAGAAAGTCAAGTAAAAGATGAACATGGATTGAAAAGTGTTGGGGTAATTGTGCAAAAGTGTTTGGTTTTTATTCCCCTTAGCTCTTCTATTTCCGATAGTCTAATTTTGTTTATCCTTGATATATCTTACCTTGACCTTGACCCCATTACAACCTGATTAAAGACCTTTTGATCTTTGTGTGCATGTGATTTAGGTGGTGGAGAAGTAGAGGCTTGTCAAGCCTATGGTAAGGCATGTTTTCATGAGTTGATTGAGAGTAAATGCAAGCTCAAAATACTTGAGTAAAAGAGAGTACATCTGTGAGGATTTATCATGTTGACTTAACCCTGATATTGGATTGACCTTGCTTGCTGATTTGGATTGTTGAGAGAGGAAATTCCTGAATGCTTAAATTCTTTGAAAGAACTGATGTGTGTAAATCTTTGCTCATTGTTTAGTACTTTTGTTACTTTTTGGGAGGCATGTGCTTGGTTTTATGTTTTTGCCTAGGAGTGCAAAAGGTTAAGTGTGGGGGTATTTGATCTGCTAATAATTTCAGCTCTTGAATGTTCTTTGTTTGATCTAATTGGATTCCAAATGTGCTTAATTGTTGACATTTAGCTAAGTTTCTAATTTAGAGTTGTCTTTGGATGTTTATTGTGAAACTTTGCTTAAATGTGGTTATAAACACTCATAAACGTATTATGATTTTCAGGAGATCTATGAGTGATAGAGTCTATTGGTATTGAACTATTGAGAAGAGAGTTAAGAGACTTAAGGGAATCAGTATCAACCCCTAGAAGCAAAGGAAGAAGAATGTTCATGAAGAATCAATGTTGGATTTGAAGAATGTGAAGAACACGGCCCGTGTCAAATGACACGGGGTAGGCCGTGTATTATTCTGACTTAGAAGACTGGAAGGTTTTGAAGAACACGGCCCGTGTCAAATGACACGGGGTAGGCCGTGTACTTCTCTGACTTCACGAGGAAGAGTCAATTTCAAGCCTTGACCGAGAACACGTCCCGTGTCAAGTGACACGGGGTGGGCCATGTTCTTCTTTGACTTTGAAATAGCTGAGAATCTGTCATCAGAATTGAACACGGGTTGGGCCGTGTAATATGACACGGCCTGTGTCATCGATTCAGAAGTTTAATTTCGTGTTTTAATGCTAAATTAGGTTCCCAAACCTATAAATAGGGTTGCTTAGAGTCCCTAAAGGAGGTCTGGACAGAGAGAGCCGTCAAGGAAACTGAGAGAAACATGAAGACCAAGAAGGGGAAGGATTCGATTGAGGATTGGAGACTCAAATTCGAGCGATCAAAGATCAATCACTCTCAAGCCTTGGAAACTAGTTTGATCTTTAGTTTTTCTTTTCTTCTTTTGTTCTGAACAATGTTTTCTTTTAATTCTTCTTCTGTTTTTGAATTTGCCATGTGTGGCTAAACTTTTTGATTAGTTAAGGGAGGATGAAACTCTAGTTTTGATTATGTGATTATTGCATATTTCTTTATATCAATACAATTATGTTTTTATTCATATGTTTCTGTTCTTAAATTGATATAAAGGTTTTTATATTCTTGCCAAATTTCGAGAGTGGTAAAACTAGGATTGCTATGCGCGGTTGTGGTAGTATGACTAGTGAGACATATGATCTAAGTAATTTAATCCCGGTGTGTGATTAGATCTTAGTGTGATTGGTTTTCTAATTCTTAATGCAATCATTAGGTAGGTGTAAGAGCGGTTGCTTTACAAATAACTAATGGTTAGGGTTTGATTTGAGTAGTTGCTGAATTAAGCGAAACTTAAGGAAAACAAGAGATTTATCTCACAATTACATAAGAACATAATTGATCATGTTGGTATAAAGAGTATGTAAGTTAGTATAATCATATAAATCTAGTAGTGGATTCCATCTCTTAACCAATATCTTTAACTTGATAATTCAATTTGTATTTACTGTTTTGGTTTAAGTTTAATTTCTTTTGTTAGTTTTAATTAACAAAACCCCCCTTTTACTTTTTACTATTTTATTGTTCATCAGAGTTTAATTTAGGAATTGGATTAATAGTGTTAATTGAATTGGTTCTCTGTGGATCGACCCTTGCTTACTACAACAAGTTGCAAGATTTTTATATTTTTGGTGGAACTTGGCAACTGTTTTTGATATTATATTTAATCACAATCCACACCGCACCAGCATTCCTTGAGAAGCCACATCAGGAAGATGTCTTCCTCTTCAACCAGGGCATAGTTACTTGCCCTTGGTACGAGGATATGAGTGACAATGAAATGAAGAAGACGATCATATATCTTCAGAAGCCCGGTAGTAAAAGTTTCCTTTGGCATTGGAACACCAAGCTGAAGCATGCCCATTGCAGCTTTATCTCTCTTATAATTTTCCCATTGGTCATGTTTTTCCAATCTGAGCTTTTCACCGGAGTGGGGAAGATCAAACAAAGGTACCCACTCACTGGGATTCACAACAATCTTGTGCTTTTTAACTTCAGAAATCAAAGTTCCACCCTTAATAGATAAATTGCAAAAGAAGACTTTAGTAGGTTCAAGATAAAAATACCCTGGATTGGTGGAGACGAGAGTTCTCAACCCATGGAATTCAAGAAGCTCTATGAGAGAAGTGAATCATTCTTCAACAAAAAACTCTCAGTCCATCCATTTAGGTGGAATGATGCATCTTGCATGAAATTCCAACTGATATTGCTTCATTTGACCAGGGTCAGTGAAATATCTTCTGAGATTCAAAGCCACTGAGAAATCTAGGTCAGTGTCAGTAAGAGTTGTTTCCTTTGGGACATTGGGATTTTTGGTGCGTGACCTTTTGGGCAAGGACGAGCTACTGGCCATGGTGGGAATAAAGGCTTAGGGCACAGTTGTGGAGAGAAAGAATGTGAGGGAGATAGGAATTTGGGAAGAAAAATAGAGTTTTAATCTGAGAAGAATGGTGGAAAATGAGGGATTATGAGAGAAATGGAGTTTAAAGGCTGAATTTGTGATGGTATTATGGTGAGGGATGAATGTGAGGGAGTGGGTGTGAGAGAGCTTGAGAGGAAGAAGATGATAATAGGGGTGAGGATGCGTGAATGGGGAGAGCCACGCTTCCTGGGGAATGTTTAAGGGGTGGTGACCTAACCGGTTAGGAAAGGTGGGTAACCGGTTAGGGCCATTTGAATTAAGCCATTGTGTTCTTTAATAACCGGTTAGGATGGGTGGCTTACTGGTTATTGTGCTAAGTCAGAACGCACAAAAGGAATCCAGAAACAGGGTAACCGATTAGGGATTTGTGCTAATCGATTATTTTGCTTGACAGAGGACATGAAATTTGCTTCCAAACACAAGGTAATCGGTTAGAAGCCATGCCTAACCGATTATTTGGTCATGACTTACTTGATAGAGGATATAAGATTTCAAAGAGTTGTTGCACAAAAACCTTTTTGTTCCTAACTTGAAAAATCATTTTGCAAATTCATTTTATGGAAGCCATTTGAGCTTGAGGTGAATCCTTAATATACCTTTACACTAGATCTATAACCTACATGCTAAGCTTGAGTTCTTTGTGACTTGATCATTGTGTTCCCATTACTTTCTTGTTTGTTGACATCAAAACCATTTGCATCTAGTCCATGTCAATCACAATTTAATTTAAATTTCTTTCTTAAGAAAAAGAGAAAAGAAAAGAAAAAAATAAAAAAAAAGAAAAAAAATCACTACGGGTCAAC
Organism: Ormosia semicastrata; assembly: GCA_029884595.1. Taxonomy (NCBI): domain Eukaryota; kingdom Viridiplantae; phylum Streptophyta; class Magnoliopsida; order Fabales; family Fabaceae; genus Ormosia; species Ormosia semicastrata. Next base: position 44,065,671 of record JAQQTO010000053.1, on the reverse strand, counting down.
CCATGACCCAATCTCCATCTCAACCCATAACCCAATTCTTTTCCTGCTGCTGCAGCCCTAGCCTCCACAAACAGCTACACTAAATTGGATTAAAAACTTCTGTCAGTTTTCTTTTCCATTTGTCTTCCAACCGTTACAAATTGAATGAAAAATTATTGCAAATTAAATGGTAATCAACCACACAGCAAGAATAAAAAGGCATAGAATTGAGTGGAAAAAGGGGATTATTCGTTCAGATATACAAACAGAAGAGCTACACAGAGGATTTCAGAAAAAATTCCCTCAGATCAAAAACAGAGATCAATCGGACAGATGAATTGAACAAAAATAATAATAACCATATACTTCCATTCTCACTACTTTCCTCACCATAAACCTCTAGCTTTCTCAGCCAACCGTGACTTACCCTCGCACCCAACCCCACCATCTTCATCAACTCCTCACTACCCACCTTCTTCACCAAACCAATTCCCTATAATTCACCATTTTTTCAACTTCCAATAGCTCCTCCATCCCACCAAATCCATCATCTTCAACCTCAAACACACCACTCATAAGTCACCATTTTTTTCAACCTTCAATAACTCACCACGAATGAACTTGTCGCTCTCCATCGGAGTCACCGTGACCCAAACCCCGCTACCCACCAAACCGGAGCTCCATCGTCAGCGACCCGAGCCACCACGAAGCCGCACCCCACGGCCCGAACCCAACCGCTCCATAGAATAGTCGCACGAGCACCAACCGTGACCCAGAGTCGTCGCGCCTCCGTGGCGTGCTCCACTGAACCAGTGCTGGCGTCGTAAACCAGCACTAGTCGAACCTTCCCGTCGCCGTTGCGCTCTCCTCATTGGAACGGGTCAGATCTGCACGAACTAGAACCTCTCCTTCTGTCACGAGCCGTGTAGCAGCCACCGTACTGGATCTGTGCACCAATCATGAGGCTAGACCGTCCACCATCGTGACCTAGGCCGCACGAACCCGTCTCTGCACCACCGTGAGCTTCGTGAGTTCTTCCTCTCCCCTTTTTTTCTTTCTTTTCATTTTTGTTTTTGATGTTTCTGAGACTATAAGTCTCTTTTTTATTTTGTTGCTCAATTCTCCTTTTTTTTTTTTCTCTTGGGCTCAAGTAAAGTAAATTTTGGCCCATTCTTTTTTTTTTTTTTTTTGTACTTGTCTAGACCAGAATCTTTAATTTTTTTTATTATTTATTCTTTTAGATTGATTTGTATTTAATAATTTAGAGTTTATATTATTTGAATTTTAATTTAACACACTTTTTTTGTATTAATATATTAATTAGTTATTTAAAACTGGCCGATGACGAAAAAATTGGGAGAGGATCGAAGCGCCGATCAAATACACTCTTTTCGATAATCTTGAGGCTTTATATTAGATTTTTTCAGTAGCACTGGCGAGGTCTAATCCCCACATAAAAATTAAAATAATTACGTAAACTAAAATATAACTTTTTTTTTCAAAATAAAATCTTTTTTTTAATAAAGATCCTCAAATAAAAATGAACAATTTCATATAGTTTTAACATCATGATTGTGGTGAATTAAAGTTTTATTTTTCATGAAGACTTTTTTTTAAAAATTACTACAAAAATCTCCTTGTGCCTAAAAATATTTTTCTTGATTGTGAATGAGATTTTATTTGGCCATTTACTTTATAAAACAAACATTCTCATAACTCAAACAAATTTCTTTGAATTAAAATTTATTCATTGAAATAATGTTTTTATTTGGCCACTTATTTTGAAAATTACTTCTCTTCAAAAAAATAAAATTTTGATTCACCACTTTTATATAATATGTTGTAAACTTAGAATTTGTTCCAAAATAATGGCAATTTAGCCACCCATTGCTTGTCTTAGTCATTTATCATCTTTGATAACATGCATGACAAAATGAGACATGTTAAAATAAAAATAAAAATAAATTCTTTGCTTTTTAATAATAAAGGACCAATTTAATTAATCTTGCAAATAACATTAGATTAAATAGGTAACCGTTCTTAGAACGGACGGTGTAGGATGCTTACACCTTTCCTACCCGTAATCAACCCCCGAACCATGAACTCTGAAACACAGACCATCTTTTAGGTGTCCAATTGCACCATTCCATTTAATGGATAAAGCGATTGGTGGCGACTCCCAACACCCCGAGGTCTTTTCCTCCCTTTTATTTTTATTTTCACGGCGCCCTTCTGGACGGTTGGGACAAAGATTAATTTTTTTTATAACTCAATTAGAATCCACATATAATGGAGGTTCTAATTAGAAAATACAACATTCAACGTTCATTTAAGATTTTATATGTAATTATATTATGATTCCTTTAATTATCTATCATCACCACTACTTATAAATAGGCTCAAGCATTCATTGTGCCAATATCTTGTCTACAACAAATCAAGATCTTCACTTTAAAAGAAGGGTTTATAAAATTATTGGAAACAAAATACAATACATATGATGACCACTTGATAATATATCATTTAAGCACCAGAAAGAGATTAATCTAACTTTATTTCATTACCAAGAGCTTCACCCTTTCTATAACACCCCAAATTTTGACTATGTTACAAGTAATGATTAAATTCCACTGTTTTGTGTTTTCTATGTTACAAAAAAATATTTTGACTGTTCTGAGATTGTTTTTGATCGTTGTGTGAGATTTGCTCCGGGCAGGAAAATAATAATTTTCGGGCCAAGGAAAATCTTACTTGATTTATTCGGAGACGGGGGATCTTACTAAACCCAAATCTGAGAGACACAGAAATGAATCTTTTAATTTTTAGGATTTATTTATGAAATAAAAATATTTCACTGATAATAATCTGTTGTTTTATTTATAGCAGCTTCTGCTATAATTTATTAGACCCGATATATTTTAATTGACAGAAAATGTGCTTAGAATATTTTCTGTAACCTAATTTAAAATGAACCAATAGGAACTGGTCAAAAATGATGGCTGGACTTTTCTAACTAATAGGAATTGGTCAAATATAGTGGCATAGACTTTATTGTAGACCGTTGGATGAAAACCTTGAATAAGAAGCCTTTGATCATCACCATTGATCTGATCAATGGTATGAGAACAATATTGATAAAGCAACGTATGATATCCACCTTTGATTAAATCAATGGTTAGGAGATAAAGTTAATTTCAATGGTTAGGATTGGGTCAATAAAAGTGGTTAGACTTTCTCTAGACCAATAGAAAATGGTCAATAAAAGTGGTTGGACTAATTGTTAATTAACTAGGATAATTAACTAAGTTACTTTAAGTAATCTAAATTGTGACTAAGTAACCTAACCTAATTAACTTGCCATCTAATTAGCATGTAATTAAGCTTTAATTGAAGTCAAACATAGTCACTAAGTCCCCTAGAGTTCCACGGCCAAGAGGGCCATTTCTACCATGTTCTATAATGTTCTAGGTTCATCTATATGACACTTTGGTGACCATGAGATGACATAGGCCATGTGATGCTTAATGTGAACACAAATGTGATATTTATTATCAAGTTTATCTCCTAATCTCTCCTATACACTCTCTCACACGGCTGCACTCTCTTCTTCCACTCTTAATATTCACTTTTCTCTCATCTAAAAGCTAAGTCTTTATTTTCTCTCAAAAAAATCCCAAGAACACAAAGAACACTTTTCCTTTCTTTTCTTCCATGGAGATTTCGGCCAAGGCTACTAAAACCACCTCCCATCTTCTATAATTTTTTCTCTACATTTCCTAAACCTAAACCCTATTCTAAACAATTTTCATTTAGAAAGTTTTGTCAAAATCGTACTCCTAGTGCTTCAAAATCCAAGCTTTGGTTTACTTCCCTTAAGGTAAACTTTTGATTCTTTGATTTTAATTTAAGTTTTTGATTTTCTAGACCATGATTGTTCCATGGTTCTTTGTTATTAAGCTTTGTTTATGACTTTGGTAATTGTTTAAGAATTCTTAGGGATTTGTTAAGGTTCACACGAAATCAAAGAGGAGGAGGGAACTTGAGGATTCTTGTCTTCCTTAAGGTAAGAGGGGGATTTACCTCACCAACTAAGTATTGGTGGTGAGAAGATGGTTGTGTATGGTGAAAAACCCATAAAGGTTTATTCACTTGTTGTTTGATGCTTCTTTGTTTGTGATTGTGATGTGTATGATTTTGTGTTTATGATTGCTTGTGTGATGGCATGACTATAGCTTTGATAATGTGCTTGCTTATATAATTTTGGATACATGTAAGTGTATATGTAATTTAGGATGTGAATAACATGATGGAAAGATTACATGAGAGCTCCAAAGAGCTTAGAGGCACACGGCCTCACTATGATCAAGGGGACCAAGAGTCCTAAAATTATGATTTCAAATTGAGGATTAAAGGTTTAATTGAGAAGGAAATGATTTTGGAAAAGTTTGAATTTAGTAGCAAGCAAAATGTTTTCTTAGAAAACAAATCGATACAATTAAATAAATAGGTTATGAAATAAAAATAGATGTCAATACTTGAAGTTTACTGATGTATAGCTCACCCTATAGGTTTTGAAGCGCATTGGGAAAACTTGAGCCGTAATATCTGAAGTAAAAGAAAGAATTGTCATTTTTTGGAAAATAGTAGAAATACTAATTTTTAGAGGGGTTATATTGAAATTATTATTATTAGAGGGGTTATATTGCAATTATTATTTTAAGAAGGACTATAATGTAATTATTATTTAAAGAGGGGCTATATTACAAATATTTTATAAAAGAGGAACTATTTTGTAAATATTATTTTATGAGGGGCTATTGTGAAAATATTATTTAAACAAGGACTATAACGTAAATATTATGTTACAGAGGGACTATTATGCAAATATTGAAAATAAAATCAATTTTTAGTATTAAATAAGGAAAATCGTATTTTTGATTTAAAACGTATGGGAAATATTTTACGCGATTGAGAAAACGTTGAGAAATCAATACGCGATTTGAAAATGCGACAAAATTGTTGCGCGATTGAGAAAACACGAAAATATGACTACGCGATGAAAATACAGTAAAGATACTATTGGGTTAATATGTGGATCTCGAGTATGTGATAATGAATTTGAACTATGAATGGTGCATAGTACATGCATTGGAAAGGTCCGATGGACTATATGAGGCTAATTGCCTAGGAGAGAATACACATCTTGAATGGGTGCGATATGCGTAGTGTAAGTCACTTGTTGACCTTGGGGGCATTGGGGTGCGGGTTGCCTACAATGGGCAGTTGGTAGCTCTTTTGTACCGTGGGTTAGACTGACGCAACACACCAATGATCCTAACCGAGACACTATTCTTAATCAAGATCTGATAAAGATTGTCGTGTATATGCTAGATGTGCAAGTTTGAGCACGTGGTCTGAGGCATGTTGGTACAGATAAATCTTTTCGATCACTCTCTCCGATCTGAGTTTTAGCTCTATGGAGTAGGAAATTGAGTCTATGTGCATATGCATAATTACTGAGTACTGATATCTGTGTGACATTTGAACTATTGAAAATTTGGATATTGTTAATGGCATGATCGTAATTATTGTGTATTACATGTGTTGTGATGATAAATAATGTTGATGGCATAATTGTAATTATGGTATGATGTATCTGTATGATATATTGTATGTGTTTATCTTCATGCTACCATGCTGGTATTGGCGTAGGTGATTTCACCTCTTTGTATGCCTATTTTTGTATTGTATTTATATTGTAAAGACGTAGAGCAAGAAATTGATCGAGAAGGTAAAGAAGAGCAGATTCCTATAGAGGAAGCTGAGTTCTGAAAGGATGGAGATGCCTAGTTTTCTAGGTTATATAAGGTTGCTATTTCGCGGGGGACTAGAAGCGTGGTGTGGCGTGTTGACCTCGATAGTGCGTGTATTTATTACGTAGGAAACTTAAATATTACTTTAAGTAGGCTTTATCATGGACACCCTTATTTTAGTGTGAATATTAATGTTCACTTAGAGTTTCCGTTATCCATTAGGCAGTACTGAGGAATTTACTACTGTACTTCTAGTGAGATTAGTATAGTGTCATCTGTGCGGACACCTGTCCATAGGACTTCGCATCAAGTCGGATTCCTATCTGCTGAGGAATCTGAGGAGGACCCATCTGAGGGTTCTACTGTTTAGTAGTACTTGGGCAGTATGTTAGTTTCAAGTAAGGTTTAAATATTTTGAAAGTCTAGTTTGTAAATATTTAAGTATGACAGTACTAAGACTTGTGTATATATATGATGTAAATTATTTGTGATGATGTTGTAATGTTTTATTTTCTACTAAGTTTATTTTGTTATTATTAAGAAATTTTACAACTCGTATTTACATTACAAAGCACTTTTATAATGAAGGGGTAATTTGGTAATTAAGTGGCATAAATGTGATACCCTACGGTGGGTGTTACATTAGTTGGTATCAAAGCCCAAGTTAGAGTCTTTTTGGGTTTGTGGTTAGGTCTGTCTTGTTTAAGTTATGTGATTCTCTGTGTTTGTTTTCAGAAAGAAAACAATATTGTTTGGAAGATTGACTTCAACTCTTCTTTGTGTTGTTCAGTCTATTTCAGAAAACGAAATGGCTGGACGAGAAAGAGGACGCGTGAATACTAGAGCAGGAGTTGGGAATGTTGGCGACGACAACCAAAACATGACTGCAGTTGTAGCAGCAATACAATGGATGGCTGAAGTTGTTGCGCAGCAAAACTAAAGAGCAACTGAGGATGCTCACAGCTTGTTGGAGTTTCGTAGAAACAATCCATCGAAGTTTCATGGAGAATTTGACCCAGAGAAAGCTGATCTGTGGATAAAAGAATTAGAAAAGATATTTGAATGTATGGGTTGTACTGATGAGAGGAAGCTTACTTTCACAACATTTATGTTAGTTAGTGATGGGGAAGCTTGGTGGGCAGGAGCCCGAAGATTGGTTCAAGCTGAAGGGAGAGTTGTGACGTGGCAGCTCTTTAAGCAGAAATTTCTAGGAAAGTATTTTTCAGCCAGTGTTCGTCATGCCAAGGAGATGGAATTCCTTAGTTTGAGGCAAGGGGTGATGTCCATAAATGAGTACGCTACAAAATTTGAAAGCTTGTCTAAGTTTTCGAGATATTTTCAGATACACCCAGATGAGGAATGGAAGTGTAGGAAATTTGAAGAGGGGTTGAGACTTGATATTAAGTGAGCTTTAGCAACCGTGGATATTGACCAGTTTCCAGTATTGTTGGACAAGTGTCGCAAGGTTGAAGAAATTGACCATCAGCGTGAGGCAAAGAATAGGAACTTTGGACCATCACGGTTCCAAAGAGGAAAGAGTAGCGATGGCAACCGTTATCAACAAAAATCGTATACCAAACTAGCAGGAGGTCAGACTGTCCTTTGGAGGAAGTTCTAGTGGCAGTAGGGCGATTTCAACTGGAACTTCTACATTTAAATGTTTCAAGTATGGGAAAAATCATCTCACCAAAGATTGTCAGCATAAAGGGATTATTTGTTACAGATGTGGGAAGCTTGGACATTTCTCCAGAGAATGTGATCAGTTGAAGGCGGAACCATCAGTAGGAAATGTTCGTACTACGAGGCCACAGGCGGGTGGTCGCGTGTATACTATGAGCGGGGAAGAAGTCGCTAAATCTGAGGACTTGATTATGGAGGAGTGTGCCATTGAAGGTAATCCTTTAACAGTGTTATATGATTCGGGAGCAAGACATTCTTTCATTACATGTGATTGTGTGGAGCATTTGGGATTAACTGTGACTACATTGCCTTATGATTTGAGTGTTGTTACTCCTACTGATAAGCTTGTGATAACTACACAAGTATGTTTGAATTGCCCTGTATGTATTAGGGATAGAATCTTTTATGTGGACTTGATTTGTTTGTCTTTTTCCAAGATTAATGTAATCTTAGGAATGGATTGGTTATCTTCTAACCATATCCTGATAGACTGTTCTAGTAAGACATTAGTTTTTCCTAAGGTTAAGGATTCTAGATTCCTAACGGCTATTAAAGGAAGGAGATCAGGGGTATTTGTTGATATCTTCTTTGAAGGTTCAATGTGAAGACATTTTGAAGGATATTTTCGTTGTTAATGAATTTCCTGAGGTATTTCTTGAAGATATACTTAGATTACCGCCTGAAAGAGAAATTGAGTTTTCTATTGATTTAGTGCCTGGAGCTAGACCTATATCTATGGCGCCTTATACGATGTCACCAATAGAGTTGGCAGAGCTTAAGAAACAACTAGAGGATTTATTGGAAAAGCAATTTGTGAGACCAAGTGTATCACCATGGGGAGCTCCAGTATTGTTGGTAAAGAATAAGGATGAGACTTCTCATCTATGTGTAGACTACTGGCAATTGAACAAGATTACGATCAAGAATAAATATTCGCTTCCAAGAAATAATGATCTGATGGATCAATTGCGAGGAGCTGCAATATTTTCCAAGATTGACTTACGTTTTGGTTATCACCAGATACGTGTGAAAGTGGAAAATATCCCCAAAACTGCGTTTCGAACACGGTATGGGCATTATGAATATCAAGTGATGCCATTTGGTGTGACTAATGCACCTGCCATATTTATGGACTTTATGAATAGGATTTTCCTTTCGTACTTGGATAAGTTCATTGTTGTCTTTATTGATGACATTTTGATTTATTCTCGAAGTCAGGAGGAACATGCTAAACATCTCAGAGCGGTTCTCTAGATTCTGAGGGAGAATAAATTGTATGCTAAGTTGTCCAAATGTGAATTTTGGTTAAGCAAAGTATAATTTTTGGGACACGTCATATCGAAAGGAGGAATTGAAGTTGATAATTCAAAAGTGGAAACAATTGTCGAATGGGAAAGACCGAAGACTATATCGAAAATCCATAATTTTGTCGGATTAGCCGGTTACTATCGACGATTCATTGAGGGGTTTTCGAAGATAGCAGGACCTCTTATCTTTACACGAAAGAATCAACCGTTTGTATGGACTGAAGCATGTGAAGAAAGTTTTCAGGAGTTGAAAAGACGACTGACTACTTCACCAGTTTTGATTTTACCTGATCCGAACGAATCTTTCGAAGTGTATTGTGATGCTTCGTACTAAGGATTGGGTTGTGTACTTATGCAGAACCATAAGGTTGTAGCATATGCATCGAGGCAGTTGAAAGTACATGAGAGGAATTATCCGACTCATGATTTGGAGTTGGCAGCAGTAGTGTTTGCATTGAAAGTGTGGAGACATTTTCTCTAAGGGGGCAACGTTCACTATTTTTAGTGATCATAAAAGTTTGAAGTATCTGTTTGACCAGAATGAGTTGAACATGAGACAAAGGCGTTGGCTAGAGTTTCTGAAGGATTATGACTTTCAGTTATAGTATCATCCCGGAAAGACGAATATTGTAGCGGATGCTTTAAGTAGAAAAATGCTTAGTGCTTCTGTTATGATGATTAAGGAGAAGGAACTGATAGAAGAATTTCGGGATATGCGTCTATCTATGAAGTTGACACCGAGGAAGATGTGTTTAAACATGATCACTATTTCAAATGATTTAATGGATAGAATACGAGTAGGACAAAATAGTGACTAGTATTTGCAGGAAGCAAAAGAAGCAAGGAGCCAAGGAGCAGAATTGGAATTCAGCGAAGGTGTTGATGGAATTTTGAAGTTTAAAGGAAGAGTTTGTGTGCCAAATGATCGAGAACTTAGGAAGTTAATTTTGGATGAAGCTCACCGGAGTAAGTTAAGTATGCATCCAGGAGCCACGAAGATGTATCAACACTTAAAACAGCTGTATTGGTGGCAAGGAATGAAGAGGGATATCACTGAATATGTATCATCCTGTTTAGTTTGTCAGAAGGCGAAGGTGGAACACCAAAGACCATCGAGAATGTTGCAACCTTTGCCTATTCCTAAATCAAAATGGGATGACATAGCAATGGATTTCATAACAGGACTACCAAGGACTCGGAAAGGTCACGGTTCTATTTGGGTAACTGTTGATCGGCTTACAAAGTCGGCGCACTTCTTGCTGATTAATATAAAGTACTCAATGGAAAAGTTTGCTCTAGTTTACATCAATGAAATTGTTAGACTTCATGGTGTACCTTCCAGTATTATTTCTGATCGAGATCCATGATTTATATCAAGATTTCAGAATAATTTGCAAGAAGCAATGGGAACAAAGCTACGTCTAAGTTCTGCTTACCATCCACAAACAGATGGTCAGTCAGAAAGGATGATTCAGTCATTGGAGGACTTATTGAGAGCTTGTGTTCTAGAGCAAACTGGTTGTTAGGATGAATTTCTACCATTGATAGAGTTCACATACAACAATAGTTTTCATTCGAGCATAGGGATGGCACCTTATGAGGCATTGTATGGGAGATGATGTAGAACGCTGTTGTGTTGGTATCATGATGGTGAAAGTACTGTAGTAGGACCCAAATTTATACAGCAGACAACTGAGAAAGTGAAGATGATTCAAGATAAGATGAGGACAACTCAGACACGACAAAAAAGTTATGTTGATAAAAGATGAAGACCGCTTGAATTTGAAGAAGGTAACCGTGTGTTTTTACGTGTGACACCTATGATTGGAGTTGGACGAGTGATTAAGTCAAGGAAACTCACTTCAAAGTTTATCGGGCCGTATCAGATACTCCGCCGGGTAGGTCTGGTAGCTTATCAAATTGCACTACCACCTTTCCTATCAAATATTTAGAATGTCTTTCACGTATCACAACTACGAAAATATATTTCTGATCCTACTCATGTTATCGAACCAGACACCGTACAACTGAAGGAAAATTTTTTTTAACCTATGAAATGTTTCCAGTCAAGATTGAAGATCAAAGGACAAAGCAACTTCGAAGTAAAGAAATTACATTGGTTAAAGTGGTTTGGAACGATGTAAGTGATGAAGCTACATGGGAGTTGGAAGATAAGATAAGAGAGCAGTATCCATATTTATGTTAAGTGTATGAAATCAAGTTTCGAGGACGAAACTTCTTTTTAGAGGGGGAGAGTTGTAACACCCCAAAATTTGACTATGTTACAAGTAATGATTAAATTCCATTGTTTTGTGTTTTCTGTGTTACAAAAAAATATTTTGACTGTTCTGAGATTGTTTTTGATCGTTGTGTGAGATTTACTCTGGGTCAGGAAAATAATAATTTTCGGGCCAGGAAAAATCTTATTTGATTTATTCAGAGATGAAGGATCTTACTAAACCTGAATCTGAGAGACACTGAAATGAATTTTTTAATCTTTAGGATTTATCTATGAAATAAAAATATTTCATTGATAATAATCTGTTATTTTATTTATAGCAGCTTCTGCTATAATTTGTTGGACCCGATATATTGTAATTGACAGAAAATGTGCTTAGAATATTTTCTGTAACCTAATTTAAAATGAACCAATAGGAACCGGTCAAAAATGATGGCTGGACTTTTCTAACTAATAGGAATTGGTCAAATATAGTGGCATAGACTTTATTGTAGACCGTTGGATGAAAAACTTGATTAAGAAGCCTTTGATCATCACCATTAATCTGATCAATGGCGTGAGAACAATCTTGATAAAGCAACTTATGATATCTACCTTAGATTAAATCAATGGTTAGGAGATAGAGTTAATTTCATTGGTTAGGATTGGGTCAATAAAAGTGGTTAGACTTTCTCTAGACCAATAGAAAATGGTCAATAAAAGTGGTTGGACTAATTGTTAATTAACTAAGATAATTAACTAAGTTACTTTAAGTAATCTAAATTGTGACTAAGTAACCTAACCTAATTAACTTGCCATCTAATTAGCATGTAATTAAGCTTTAATTGAAGTCAAACCTAGTCACTAATTCCCCTAGAGTTCCATAGCCAAAAGGGCCATTTCTACTATGTTCTATAATGTTCTAGGTTCATCTATATGACATTTTCGTGACTATGAGATGACATAAGCCATGTGATGCTTAATGTGAACACAAATATGATATTTACTATCAAGTTCATCACTTAATCTCTCCTATACACTCTCTCACACGGCTGCACTCTCTTCTTTCACTCTCAATATTCACTTTTCTCTCACCTAAAAGCTAAGTCTTTATTTTCTATCAAAAAAATCCCAAGAACACAAAGAACACTTTTCCTTTCTTTTCTACCATGGAGATTTTGACCAAGGCTACTAAAACCACCTCCCATCTTCTATAATTTTTCTTCTCTACATTTCTTAAACCTAAACCCTATTCTAAACACTTCTCATTTAGAAAGTTTTGTCAAAATCCTACTCCTAGTGCTTCAAAATCCAAGCTTTGGTTTACTTTCCTAAAGGTAAACTTTTGATTCTTTGATTTTAATTTAAGTTTTTGATTTTCTAGACCATGATTGTTCCATGGTTCTTTGTTATTAAGCTTTGTTTATGACGTTGGTAATTGTTTAAGAATTTTTAGGGATTTGTTAAGGTTCACACGAAATCAAAGAGGAGGAGGGAACTTGAGGATTCTTGTCTACCTTAAGGTAAAAGGGAGATTTACCTCACCAACTAAGTATTGGTGGTGAGAAGATGGTTGTGTATGGTGAAAAACCCATAAGGGTTTATTCACTTGTTGTTTGATGCTTCTTTGTTTGTGATTGTGATGTGTATGATTTTGTGTTTATGATTGCATGTGTGATGGCATGACTATAGCTTTGATAATGTGCTTGCTTGTATAATTTTGGATGCATGCAAGTGTATGTGTAATTTAGGATGTGAATAACATGATGGAAAAATTACATGAGAGCTCCAAAGAGCTTAGAGGCACACGACCTCACTATGATCAAGGGGACCAAGAGTCCTAAAATTATGATTTCAAATTGAGGATTAAAGGTTTAATTGAGAAGGAAATGATTTTGGAAAAGTTTGAATTTAGTAGCAAGCAAAATGTTTTTTTAGAAAACAAATTGATACAATTAAATAAATAGGTTATGAAATAAAAATAGATGTCAATACTTGAAGTTTACTGACGTATAGCTCACCTTATGGGTTTTGAAGCGCGTTGGGAAAATTTAAGCTGTAATATCTGAAGTAAAAGAAATAATTATCATTTTCTGGGAAACAGTAGAAATACTAATTTTTAGAGGGGTTATATTGTAATTATCATTTTTAGAGGGGTTATATTGTAATTATTATTTTAAGAAGGACTATATTACAATTATTATTTAAAGAGGGGCTTATATTATAAATATTTTATAAAAGAGGGACTATTTTGTAAATATTATTTTATGGGGGCTATTGTAAAAATATTATTTAAACAAGGACTATAACGTAAATATTATGTTATAGAGGGACTATTATGAAAATATTAAAAAAAAAATCAATTTTAGTATTAAATGAGGAAAATTGTATTTTTGATTTAAAACATGTGAGAAACATTTTACGTGATTGAGAAAACATTGAGAAATCAATATGCGATTTGAAAATGCGACAGAATTGTTGCGCGATTGAGAAAACATGAAAATATGACTACGCGATGAAAATACAGTAAAGATACTGTTGGGTTAATATGTGGACCCCGAATATGTGATAATGAATTTGAACTGTGAATGGTGCATAGTACATGCATTGGAAAGGTTCGATGGACTGTATGAGGCTAATTGCCTAGGAAAGAATACACCTCTTGAGTGAGTGCGATATGTGTAGTGTAAGTCACTTGTTGACCTTGGAGGCATTGGGGTGCGGGTTGCCTACAATGGGCAGTTGGTAGCTCTTCTGTACCGTGGGTTAGACCGACGCAACATACCGATGTTCCTAATCGAGACACTATTCTTAATCAAGATCTGATAAAAACTGTCGTATATATGCTAGATGTGCAAATTTGAGCACGTGGTCTGAGGCATGTTGGTACAGACAGATCTTTTCGATCACCCTCTTCGATCTGAGTTTTAGCTCCATGGAGTAGGAAATTGAGTCTATGTGCATATGTATAATTACTGAGTACTGATATCTGTGTGACATTTGAACTGTTGAAAATTTGGATAATGTTAATGGCATGATCGTAATTATTGTGTATTACATGTGTTGTGATGATAAATAATGTTGATGGCATAATTGTAATTATGGTATGATGTATTGTATGTGTTTATCTTCATGCTACCATGCTGGTATTGGCGTAGGTGATTTCACCTTTTTGTATGCCTATTTTTGTATTGTATTTATATTGTAAAGACGTAGAGCAATAAATTGATCGAGAAGGCGAGGAAGAGCATATTCCTGTAGAGGAAGCTAAGTTCTGAAAGGATGGAGATGCCTAGTTTTCAAGGTTATATGAGGTTGCTGTTTCATGGGGGACCAGAAGCGTAGCGTGTCGACCTCGATAGAGCGTGTATTTATTACATAGGAGACTTAAATATTACTTTAAGTAGGCTTTATCATGGACACCCTTATTTTAGTGTGAATATTAATGTACACTTAGAGTTTCCATTATCCATTAGGCAGTACTAGAGAACTTACTACCGTACTCCTAGTGAGATTAGTATAGTGTCGTCTGCGTGGACACCTGTCCGTAGGACTTCATGTCAAGTCGGATTCCTATCTGCTGAGGAATCTGAGGAGGACCCATCTGAGGGTTCTACTGTTTAGTAGTACTTGGGCAGTATGTTAGTTTCAAGTAAGGTTTAAATATTTTGAAAGTCTAGTTTGTAAATATTTAAGTATGATAGTACTAAGACTTGTGTATATATATGATGTAAATTATTTGTGATGATGTTGTAATGTTTTATTTTTTGCTAAGTTTATCTTCTTATTATTAAAAATTTTTACAACTCGTATTTACATTACAAAGCACTTTTATAATGAAGGGGTAATTTGGTAATTAAGTAGCATAAATGTGATATCCTATGGTGGGTGTTACACTTTCACCCAAGTAAAATGAAAATTAGTTACTCGTAGACAAGAGGAAAGAAATAGAGAAGAAGAAGAAGAAGATGAATATAACTTCTATTTAGAACAAAAGAAAACTACCACAAAGGAAATAATTAATACACAAGTATGATATTGATCTCTAAGCTAACCTCCTCAAATGATCAGTCAATGCTCCCTTTTATAAAGGATGAGGGATACAAAATGACAAGGGGTTAATTAATGAGTGAGTGGATGAGTGGGTGAATGAGTGAAAAATGCCAAATAGTAATTTGATGAGTGAAAAATTATAATAGAGATTCTTGTTCTCGAAATCATTCAATGCTAAACTCATGGAATGCGTTAGAATCTCACCAAGTGGTCTTCATAAGAGTTGTAGGATTTTGTCTTAGCTTTCCAATACCTCTAGTTTTAGCCCAAAAGCATTCTTACAGATTGAGATATGGCCCAATCACTGTACACTACTCAGGCCCAGCTACAGCTCCTCTATTCTGACTTTTAAGCCCAATATGTCCTCCAAGACATCTGAATTTCCTCTTGTGTTCTTATGAAAATTGTAGATTTTGGTCTTAACTTTCAAATGGCACTGATGTGGAGTTAATTGAGCTCCTATATCTCAAGTTATGGTCGAACAAGTGTACAGAGGTCAAGCTGCCAGGATGAGCATTCTAGATCTTACTTCAATTCCAATTTAAATTATCCAAATGTGTGATTGGGATCTTGAGGTTTTATGAAAGTTGTAGAGAATTGTCTTAGATTTTCGACAAGACTAGAGTCACATCAATCAGATATTTGAAACTTGTTAGGGGTCAAAACGCGAGTGGTGAGTATTCCCGCCTGTCACGCGGGTGACCCGGGTTCGATCCCCGGCAACGGCGCCAAAAACTTGTTAGGGGTCAAAACGCGTTTGCCCATTTGCTAACCGCAAGTGCACGGGTCGCACAAGTAATACAGTTACAGAGTAAGAGATCGTTCCCACGAGGATAATTTTATTTCCAATGCTAAGTATTAACCGATAGCTTACCTAATTCTATTCAAGAACATAAAAATGGATAAGAGTAAAGAAAGTAAAAACATAAAGCAATAAGGATAAACGGTTAGAGTTTAGGGAAATCCTTCTTCACCCTTTACATCAACTAACAACAAGCAATCCTCCTCATATATATAAATGCAATGATTATGTTAGCTTGAGAATCAACATTAGCTAAACGCCTATGTCTAGGTCATTTAACCATGGTATCATTTGCCCAACTCACTAAGTGTCCTTGAGAGCTAACACAAAATCCACACTTTAAGGTCTATTCTCAAACACTTGCTATGCATGGCTAATAGGTATATGTCTATCCCATTAGCGAATCAACTCATCCCGCCATTGGAATAGAATCGAACATGCATCAACCATACATACGATCTCAAACCCAAATCCCTATGTCTAGGTTCATTAGATTCTATCAAATCACTCAAATGTTGGCCAAACATTCAAGAGCATTAAGATCAATATGATTGAACAAAAGCAAAGATCCACACAAACTCAGAGAAGAACAAATCATTAATATTAATAAAAGGATTCAAAGTCATCCCTAAATAAAGCTTAGCTATACAATGAACATGAGAACAAATTACAAAATACATGCTCAAGAAATGAGGAAGAGAAAAGAGAAAAGAGAGAAGGAGAAAGCTTATGGATTTCGCCATTGAAGCTCGGATCCTCCTCCAAGAGAAAGAGGGCTTCCATCCTTAGCTCTCCAAGCTCCATCTCCACCTCCAATGGAGATCCCAGCCGCAACCTCTAACTCTAAACTACCTAAAAACTAAAACCTAAAAGAGAAAAAACTCAGAGAGCCTAAAAGGGTGCGTGGAAAACTAAATAAATAGGCTCGGCCAACGCGCACACAACGGCCTGGGCAAGTCCACGCCTCGGCGTCAGAGCTCTCTTAAAGATAGAAGCCCTATCGCATTGGGTCAAGGCGACACAGCCACGCCAAAGGCGTGAACATTCTTGCGCCGCGGCGGAAGACTCGAATGCATCCTTGGCTTCTTTCCTCCAATGTCCGGGCCTCGCTTGCATCAATTTGTCTCTTTTGAGCCCTTCCTACATTAGAGAAAGCACCAAATTAAATATAATTGCAAATCTACTTAATCAATCAACATATATGCACAAATTGCTCAAAAACATAAAGGAAGGTATCCAAATGACATTTAACAAGTATGAGCACAAAACCTTCCAAATATGCATAAGAACAAGGACTAAGCATGCCATGAAGCACAATTATGGGGCATAAATAACTACATTTCATGGAGTTATCAAAACTCAAATTATAGCCAGCTTACTAAAACATGCAATCACCCAAATTAAGGACAATTCAAGCTATAATTTCTTCAAAGATCCAATTAATCTCAGTTTCATAAAATGTGACAAAACTAACTTAATTAAGCCAAGTTGAACCTTTAGAAGCCAAGTGAGAGGATTATAAAATAAATAAATTATATTACTATCAAATTCCCCTACACTTGACTTTTACACTCTTGAGCAAAATACTTAAGACCAAAACTAGTGAACAACGAAAAATAACACAAACTCAAAAATTAAAAAAAATAAATTGTAAAAGACTCAATAATATTAAATAATGAAGAGCAACCAAAAATTCAAGGGATCAAACATTTATGAGGTAACGTTTCTTCACATCTCAAACCAACAAGTAAGGAAATTTCAATTGAAAAGCATGAGTCATGAATGATAGATCTTCACAAGATTCACTCTCAACCCCTCAAGTGTTTAAAATATAGGTATTTCACTCAATTCAACCCATGAAAAATTACACTACCATAAGATTGCTTATCTTCTACTTCTCCACTATTCAGAACACATACACACCAAAATCATGAGGACTTTATTCAAGGTTGTAATGGGATTAAGGTAAAGGAGGAGGTAATATTGATATGACAAGTTAAATACCAAAGAGAATAAAAGAGTGTGAGAGCTGAGTTCAATTAACAAGCATGAAAGTTCATCCTAACTCCATCTAATACAAATTCCCTTTACATATTCGTTTCCTTTCCTTTATTGCCTTGTTGGCCCTTCTTTATACATTTGTTTTTTTATACAAGATGAACATAATATATATATATATATATATATATATATATATATATATATATATATATATATATATATATATTTTAATTAAACATTTTTTTCACTAACCATTCTGCACACACACACCCACACTTGTTCAAGAACTCATCCAATGACAAAACTAATGTTCTCTTATTCCCTAAGGTTAGGTAAGAACATGTTTTTCTTTTAAGGCACATAATAAGTTCAAAAGAAAGAAACGTCAAATCAGCTCAAAGGGGTTAAGCAAGGAAAAATAGGCCATTTTCAATGCCTTACGTTGGTAGGAATCAGAGAATTTCTAAGAAGCCATAAGAGTGCTTGATATCATATTGAGACAATGTGCTACTAAGCAAGGCTACCTATTTGTGAGCCAATCATTCTTGGCTATTTGGTTAAAGTAGTTATTTCAAGAAAAATGCCTCAATCATGTATATGTATGCATGTGAAAATATAGTCTAAAAAAGAATCAAAACAAGTTCTAGAGTAACAATTCTATGAGTGAAAATCACATAAGAAAGAAGAGAATGGTATAAATGTTCAATCCATTCATCAATATGTCTTAAAGACCATCTTTACGATTTTGGTTAACATTTTTTGTTCCAAAATTTGCTCAAAATCTCACAAGGCATATTTCTATCATTCTCAGTCCACCAATTCAACATCCATAACCAAGCATGTGATTTTTAATAAAGAAGACAATTTACTCAATCATGCTATGTTCTTTGAATTTGAATTGCTACTTCCACACAACATAATTATCTACTTAATTACTCCTTACTCTACCACCAATTTTGATGCGTCTGAAGTACAAATTTACCTCTAGGGTATAATTTACTCCTTATTCAGTCATCCTTAATTATTTTTGTTATTAATAAATTGGTGACAAACAAATTAATAAACACACTTCCTATTTTTTTTCCAATTTTTTTTCACACAACTATCCTTCCCCCCAACCAAATCACAACATTGTCCTCAATGTCAAAACATAGATAGGTTAAAGATAGAAGATATTACCTCTGAAAAGAGAAACTTGCACAAATTTAAACAGTAACAAAGTACGATGAATAAAACCAAAGATAAAAGAAAGTTATAGATGAAGTGTCAGATCATATTCACATTCCTTGTTGCTTCCTTCTGACCAATCTATCTGAGCTATTACTGGTTCAAGTTCATAAATAAAAGTTTATAATTTATCAATTAATTCATCAACAGTGTAAGTAGATATAAGGAGTCGTCTTACTGAAGGTGTGATAAAGTTCTGTTCCACAGCATGGTCAACAAAAGATAACAAATTATCAAAGAAATTATTAACATTCAACAAACCTATGGGTTTATGGTGGATGTTTAGTCGGGCCTAAGAGATAATTTGAAAAACTTCTTCCAAAGTACCAAAACCACCTAGTAAGGCAATGAATGCATCAGAGTTTTCAAGCATTGTCCTCATTCGTCCATCCATAGATGATACTTAAAGTTCTAGTCCAATTATCTTTCCAATGATGTTCCTTCGAGTTAATGGTTCATGAATGATACCTAAAACTTGACCACCTCTTAGATGTGCAGAAAGTGATATAGCCCTCATTAACCCAATGCTACCTCCCCCATATACTATACGAATGTTCCTCGCAGCAAGTGTTCTACCAATAGTACTTGCTGCATTTACAAACTCTAAACTCTTCTCATAACTTGTCCCACAAAATATACAAATATTAGTAAATCTACAAACAGAAGAAGAAGTTCCTTCCATTTCTACACTCTCACTCCCTTTGAATGATTATGAGTTGGAGGAAAGTGAAGAAAATGAAGTGTTTAAATAGGGAAGAGAATGAAAAAAGTTATGATAGCTCCTATATGGGTAGGTTGACTGTTGTTAGAAAAGTTTGAAACTATGAACTTTTTTTTATTTTTTTATTTTTTATTTTTTAAAAATAAAAATACTTTCACACAACGGGAATAAGCATAAAAATCTATGCCCTCAACCCAATTAGGGCGACTCTCAACGAGAAGTTGGTTCTAAGAGTACAATACCCCCAAAGAACCTTCCGAACAAACGAGGTAAGGATCCATGCACAAGGATTTCATGGACTAAATACTAAGTTACTAACAACCTGATAGAAGGTGAGTGTATACTCACTTGAGAATGGGATAGAGGTAGTCTGCTCTTTAGGCTTTGTGCCAAAGCATCGTTGACCAGTATTAGACCCATCCAAGACCAGCGCAACATAAGGCTCCCAAAAGAGACAAGTGGCCATAATGTGACTGGCTACCTCACATGTGGGATACAATCTATCTACTTTGTTTTTCAATGAAGAAGGCTAGATCAGGATGCACGCATTTCCCCATTCATGTTTTGTGTTTACCAAGGCCAAACCCAAGGTGTGTACATACTCTTATTTTTTTTAAATAAGAAAAATAAGATAATATATACGTGTTGTTGCGATTGTGACTCACCTCTTCCTCTAATTTTACGTCTAGTAACGGCTTAAATGACTTCTATGAGTCAAGGATAAGCTTCCCATCCAATTTTCTTATAAATTGGCAAACAGGGTCTTTTTGAGTCAGATTCCTAAGACTGTAATGTTCTTGTTCATCCTTGAAGAGATTCCACAAGTTAAGAAGTTCACGCTACACATATCCACAAGAATGCGTCTCAAGAGTCAATAAGATATTATCTAATGACTCCTTACTCAGTCCATTCTTAATGAAGAATATTTTATCTTCTCTGTTTGTAGAAACCATTCCCAAAGAATGACATCACTGGTTACAATTCCATCATGCACATTTGTGACAAAGTTGTAACATTTTTGCTCTTCTCCTTTTAGAATATGAACTTCTATCGAGACCTGTCATGTAAGAGTCAAATGAAATTGAAGATTCACCTGCTAGATGAACCTTTGCTTCGATTATCCAGTGTACATCTTCTAGCATGCCTTTGTGCATTAATAGTTTCAGTCTTTCATATCTAGCTTTATAAATTTTTGTTAGAGCATTTTGAGGAAAAGAAAGAAAATGCTTTCCTAGATTTGAAAGAATGACATCCATTTTAAAGGAGAATGAATCAGTTATTATGGGAAATTGAAAAAAACAAACTGACTTGAGAGTCACAAAGTACCATTATCCATCACTTAACCGGGGACACAAAGAACTGCAAAAAGAAAGTAACAAAATTAAAATAAATTCTACTCATAATATAGATTAGAAAGGGAGATGAATTCTACCTTAACAACTTGGTTTTCTAGAAATGGATTGAGTCTTTGTCCACTGACCTTTAAAACATTACCATTCTTAGGATTCTCAATGTCTATGGCCCCATAAGGATACATATGTTTGACAATAAAAAGGCCAGTCCACCTAGATCTCAAATTTTCAGGGAATAGGTGAAGATAAGAATTATAAAGCAGAACTTTTTGACTAATTTCAAAAGATTTTCTCTAAATTGATTTGTCATGAAAAACTTTTGTTCTATCTTTATAAATTTTGAATTTTCATATGCATCATTTCTCAATTCCTCAAGTTCATTTATTTGTAATTTGCATATTTTGCAAGCATCATCAATATTTAAATTGAAAGCTTTAATGACCCAAAATGCTTTATGCTCCAGTTCTACAGGCAAATGACAAAGTTTTTTTATAGACTGACCGATAGGGTGACATGCCTAAAGATGTTTTGAAAATAGTACGGTAAGCCCAAAGTGCATTGTTTAGTCTTAAAGACCAATCTTTACGATTTTGGTTAACATTTTTTTTCCAAAATTTGTTTAATCTCCTTATTTGCTAATTCTACTTGTCCACTTGTCTAAGAGTGATAAGGGATGACAATTTTGTGGGTAATACCATATTTCTTCATTAAAGATTCAAATGGTTTATTACAAAAATGTGTTCCCCCATCACTGATGATAGCTCGAGGGATTCTAAATCAACTCAAGACATTTTCTTTTAAAAATTTAAGAACAGTTTTATGGTCATCGTGTCAACATAGAATTCCCTCAATCTATTTTGAGACATAATCAACTGCAACCAAAATATACAAAAATCAAAATGAAGATGGAAATGGACCCATGAAATCAATTCCTTAATAATAAAAAATTTTAATGATAAGGATGGGGTTCAGAGGCATCATATTTTTGTTAGAAATGGACCCTACTTTTTGATAATTTTTGTAATTTTTGCAAAGGTATAGCTGTCTTAAAATAAACTGGGCCAATAAAATCTACACTGCAATATTTTTACAGTTATTTTCTTTGAAGAAAAGTGACCTCTGCATGCTTATGAATGACAAAATTTAATGACATTACCTACCTCATTGTTGGGCACACATCTCTAAAAGATTTGATCAGGACAATATTTGAACAAATATAGGTCATCCTAATAAAATTTTTTCACCTTAGTAAAAAATTTCCTTCTGTCTTGGTGTGTCTACTGAGGCGGCATCTTTCCTGTTACAAGAAAATTGACAATGTTATCAAACCAAGACATGAAATTGATAGAAAATAAAAATTCATTAGGAAAAGAATCATTGATAGGTGTTTATCAAAAGAGAAGCCTATTGTAAGTCTAGATAAATGATCTACAACAACATTTTTGGCTCCTTTTTTATCTTTTATTGTGATGTTGAATTCTTGAAGCAACAAGATCCACCGTATCAACCTAGGCTTGACATCCTGCTTAGACATTAAATATCTAACTGTAGCATGATCGGTGAAAACAATAATAGAAGAACCAATTAAATAAGTTTGAAATTTGTCCAATGCAAAAATTATAGCAAGTAGTTCTTTTTCAGTAGTAGTGTAATTCATTTGTGCATTATTTAAAGTTCTACTTGTGTAACAAATCACATGAGGCTTACCTTCCTTTCTTTAGCCTAAAATAGCACTAACAACAAAATCACTAGCATCACACATCAACTCAAAAGGCGAAAACCAATTAGGGGATTGCATAATAGGAGTAGATGTCAGAAGACCAATTAATTTTTCAAAAGATTTTTAACATTCTTGAGTCCAATCAAATGGTGCATCTTTTGTTAGAAGATTACATAATGGTCTAGATATGGCACTAAAGTCCTTAATGAATCTTCTATAAAATCCTTCATATCCTAAAAAGGAACAAACTTCTCTAACTATTTTTGGTGAAGGCAAATGAGCAATTAATTTAACTTTGGCCTTATCAACTTCAATTCTTTTAGAAGATATCACATGACCTAACACGATTCCTGAGGTAACCATGTAATGACATTTTTTCCAATTTAACACAAATTTTTTTTCTTCGTATCTTTTAATAACTTTTTCTAAATTAACAAGACAATTTTCAAAAGAATGTCCTAAAACTATCAGGTTATCCATGAAAACATCTAAATAATGCTCAATCATATCACTGAAAATACTTAGCATGCATCTTTGAAAAGTTACCGGAGCATTACAAAGATCGAAAAACATTCTTCTATATGTAAAAGTGCCAAAAGGGCATATAAAAATGGTCTTTTCTTGATCCTCTAATGCAATTGGTATTTGATTATACCCCGAATAACTATCAAGAAAATAATAGTAGGGATGTCCTGCTACTCTTTCCAGAATTTAATCAAGAAATGGCAAGGGGAAATGATCTTTCCTGGTGGCTACATTTAATTTTCTAAAATCAATACACATACGTCAACTGGATAAGACTTGGGTAGGTATTAATTCACCTTTTTCATTTTCAACTACTGTTATTCCAGATTTCTTAGGCACAACTTGTGTAGGGCTTACCTATTGGCTATCAGAAATAGGGTAGAAAATTCCAACATCAAGTAATTTAAGTACTTCAACATTAACTTCCTTTTTCATGTGTGGATTTAATCTTCTTTGAGGTTGTTGAGATGTTTTAGCATTATCCTCTAAATATATTCTATGTGCACAAATTAATGGATTAATACCTTTTATATCCTTTAATGTTCATCCAATTGCACTTTAATGCCTTTTAAGTACTTCTAACAATATACATTCTTGTTCTCTAGTAAGGGTTGAGGAAATTACTACTAGGAAACTTTGTTCTTCTCCCAAAAATATGTACTTCAACCCAACAGGTAATGACTTTAATTCTAGTGTGGGTACTTCTTCATGGATATTATCATTCATGGATTGTAGATCTTCAAATTTTAGCTTCCATCCTTTATATTCCATTACCTGGCTACAATTAAGTAAAGAGCATATTTCAGAAATGTCATCATCTAATTGTGTACATGAATCAAATGAATCAATTAAACAAACTTCTAATGGGTCAAAAGAACTCTCATTTTGAAGATGATCATCTATAATGGCCTCAATCCCATCAGCTTCCTCCTTTTCGTCATAGACTTCTTGTGGTTGCTTGTACATGTTGAAAACATTAAGCTCCAGTGTCATGTTTCCAAATGTTAGCTTCATCAATCTATTTCTGTAATTTATCAAAGCATTAGATGTTGTTAAAAATGGGCGACCTAAAATAATATGAATTGACTTGCAACTATTAACCAAAGGTTCAGTTTCTAAGACAATAAAATCCACAAGGAATATGAATTTATCAACTTGTACCAACACATCTTCCACTATTCCTTTTGGAATTTTAATTGATCTATCGACAAGTAGAAGAGTTACAAAAAGTAGTTTTAACTCACCTAGGTTGAGTTGCTGATAAACTGAATATGGAAGCAAATTAACACTAGCACCAAGATCAAGTAAAGCTTGTTCAATTTTATGTTCTACAATAATGCATGAAATTGTAGGACAACCAGGGTCTTTATGTTTCAAAATATTATTGCTTTGAATAATGGAGCTTACCTGTTCAGCCAAAAATGCATTCTTTTTCACATTTAATTTCCTTTTAACAGTGCATAAGTCTTTCAAAAATTTGGCATAATAAGGAATCTATTTAATAGCATCTAACAACAGAATATTGACCTTCACTTGCTTAAAAATTTCATAAATTTTAGTGTGGAGGTCAATTTCTTTGGTTTGTTTAATGCTTGAGGAAATAGGGGTGGAGGCGAGAGTTTGGTCTCATTTTTGATAGATGGCTTATCAACCTCTTCCTTATCTTGGGGAATTAACTCATTATCTCTCTCATAAGGTTCAGGAACTTGTTTTTCAACAACTTTTTCACTCCTAAGAGTTATTACTAACTTGACTTAATCTATTTGTTAGTTTTCTGAACTACCCTCATTTAAACTGTACTGACCATTGGGATTCGGTTGAGGTTGAGAAGGAAATTTTCCTTTCTCGTGAATGGTGAGAGCAAAATTAATTTTGGCAAGAGTATCTTTTATGTCATTCATAGTTTGAGTGTTTAGGTTATTAATGGCCTCTTACTTTTCTATGAATGCATGCAGTGTTCCTTCAAGGTTTTTCCTATATAATGGGATATAAAGTGCATGTCCTTGAGAATTCTGAGAGTCCAGCTCTGCCTAAGGAGGTGGTGGTTGCATAAATTGTGCCTGATTATTAGTCCTCCAACTGAAGTTTGAGTGATTTCTCTATTCCGGATTGTATGAATCTGAAAAAGAAGAAGTGAATGACTTTTTAAAATTGTTCATTGAATTTACTTGCTCATATACAACTTCTCTAAAAATAGGAATTTTTGGACATTCATTTGTTGAGTGTCCTAATTTATCACAAATGCCACAAATTTCTTCATTTTGCATAGATTTGATTTCTTTCACTTTCCCTGATTCCGTGGCTTCAACCTTTCTAGCCAAAATGGCGTACCTAGCATTTAGATATTCTTCTTGAGTAAGATGATATTTGCCTTTACTAGCATTTGCAAGGTTATTTCTAATTGAATTTTCAAAAGGATTAGTACCATGCCAAGATTGAGAATTTTCAGCTAAATGGTTTAAATAATCTAAAGCATCTTCAAGTTCTTTATCAATAAACTCGTCATTGCACATTGTTTCCACAAATTGTTTAGTTTCAGGTGTTAAACCTTCATAAAAGAAGCTTATAGTGCGCCATTTTTCAAAACCATGATGTGGGCAAGAATTTAACAAATATTTAAAATGTTCCCAACATTGAAAATATGCTTCATTTGAATTTTGGGAAAATTTTTAGATTTTTCTTTTCAAAGCATTAGTTTTATGTGTTAGAAAAAATTTCTTTAAAAACTCACCTTGCATTTCTTGCCATGTGCCAATTGATCTTAATTTCAAAGTGTTAAACCAAGTTTTTGCTTTATCTTTCAAAGAAAAAGGAAACAATTTAAGCTTAACAATTTCTTCAGTACAAGTTTGATCATTAAAAGTGATACATACTTCCTCAAATTATTTTAGATGTAAATATGGGCTTTCAGATTCTAAACCATGGAAATTAGAAAGTAAAGAAATCATACCCGACTTAAATCTAAAATTGTTAGCATTAAGTGGAAAGACAAAACATAATGGACTAGAATTTCGAGGTGGTTGCCAATATTCACACATGGTTCGCAATAGTTGAATTTCATGTTCATACATACACTTTCATTTTTAGCCATTGTGTCAATTGTGTATAATTGTGATTCAAATAAATCAATATATAAAGTACCAGGATTAATTTTAACTAAACGACCCAAATTTAAATTACGATACCAATTAAGTATAAATATGTGACTTAAAATAAAATAAAAAATGTACAAGTTAGCAGTATATATCGGCCATTAAATATTAACAAGGATGTGGTATAAACTAGCCACCAAATAAATATTAAAAAGTAGTAAGTTAGTAAACTGATAGAGTAAAAAGTTAGTAAGCTGATAAATTAAAAAGTTAGATAGTTAAAAAGTTAATAATTAGGTTAGTAAGTTTGTAAGTTTGAGAAAGTTAGAAATAAAGTGCAGAAAGTAAAATATGAGAAATAAAATACAGAAAGTAAAATACTGAAAATAAAGTACAAAAGGTAAATTTAAAATATGAAAACTAGAGAACCGGCAAGTCGATTTTTTGCTCTAGCGAGAGAGAAGAGAAGAAAAAAGATTATTTCATTAATGATTGCAGATTATTAAGGGAGAAAGGAAATTTTCTTTCACTAAGTTAGTACCTTAGTAAGCAAGAGAATTAAAAGTTAGTAAGTTAATAGAGTAGAGAAAGAATATACCAGACGATGAAGTTTACTTAAAGAAAGAAAACCTCAATAAATTAAAACTTCAAATCAAGTCCTCGGTAATGGCGCCAAAAACTTGATGCAGATTAAAAGTTATAAACCCAACTGCAGGTTGTCTCAAGTAATAAATTCTAGGGAGTCCGAGGTCGATCCATAGAGAATTGATGAAGAAAAATTCTTTGAGGTAAGGAAAATATTTTGTCATAGTAATAAAGGTAATAAAACTTAGTCAC
Organism: Ormosia semicastrata; assembly: GCA_029884595.1. NCBI lineage: Eukaryota > Viridiplantae > Streptophyta > Magnoliopsida > Fabales > Fabaceae > Ormosia > Ormosia semicastrata. The sequence continues at coordinate 44,038,344 of JAQQTO010000053.1, read as the reverse complement.
AAATAAAAAAGATTTACTTGGGTTAGAAGATCCACTCTTGGCAAATAAATTAAGGACAAGATTAATTCTTTTTATAACTCAATTAGAATCCATACATAATTGAGGTTCTAATCAAAAAATACAACATTCAACATTCATTTAAGATTTTATATGTAATTATATTATGATTCCTTTAATTATCTATTATCACCACCACTTATAAATGGGCTCAAGCATTCATTGTGCCAATATCTTGTCTACAATAAATCAAGATCTCCACTTTACAAGAATGGTTTATAAAATTATTGGAAACAAAATACAATACATATGATGACCACTTGATAATATACCATTTAAGCACAAGAAAAAAGATTAATCTAACCTTATTTCATTACCAAGAGTTTCACCCTTTCACCCAAGTAAAATGAAAATTAGTTACTCATAGACAATGGGAAAGAAAGAGAGAAGAAGAAGAAGATGAACATAACTTCTATTTAGAACAAAAGAAAACTACCACAAAGGAAATAATTAATACACAAGCATGATATTGATCTCTAAGTTAACCTCCTCAAATGATCAGCCAAGGCTCCCTTTTATAGAGGATGAGGGATACAAAATGATAAGGGGCTGATTAATGAGTGAGTGGATGAGTGGGTAAATGAGTGGAAAAAGCTAAATAGTAATTTGATGAGTGGAAAATTATAGAGATTTTTGTCTCTGAAATCATTCAATGCTGAACTCATGGCATGCTTCAGAATCTCACCAAGTGTTCTTCATAAGAGTTGTAGGATTTTGTCTTAGCTTTCCAATGCCGCTAGTTTCAGCTCAAAACCATTTCTACAGCTCGAGATATGGCCTAAGCACTGTATACTACTTATAGCTCCTCTATTCTAACTTCCAAGCCCAATATGACCTCCAAGCCATCCGAATTTCCTCTTGTGTTCTTCATGAAAATTGTAGATTAGGTCTTAACTTTCAAATGGCATCTGTTTGGGGTTAATTTAGCTCTTATATCTCAAGATATGGTTGAATGAGTGCACAGAGGTTAGACTGTCAGGATCAGCACTCTAGATCTTGCTGTAACTCTAATTTAAATTATTCAAACGTGTGATTGGGATCTTGAGGTCTTTATGAAAGTTGTAGAGAATTGTCTTAGATTTCCAACAAGACCAAAATCATATCAATCAGATTTTTATAACTCAAATTATAATCAGTTTACTAAAATATGCAATCACCTAGATTAAGGACAATTCAAGCAATAATTTCTTCAAAGATCCAATTAAGCTCAATTTCATAAAATGTGACAAAACTAACTTAATTAAGCTAAATTGAACCTTAAGAAGCTAAGTGAGAGGATTATGAAATGAATAAATTATATTGCTATCACTTATCACCCTCAAATAAGTGGACAATTAGAATTAGCAAATAGGGAGATTAAACAAATTTTGAAAAAAATGGTTAACCCAAATCGTAAAGATTGGTCTTTAAGAGTAAACGATGCATTTTGGGCTTACCGTACTACTTTCAAAACATCTTTAGGCATGTTACCTATTAGTTAGTCTATGAAAAACCTTGTCACTTGCCTATAGAATTGGAGCATAAAATATTTTGTGCCATTAAAGCTTTCAACCTAAACCTTGATGATGCTTGCAAGATACGTAAATTATAATTAAATGAACTTGAGGAATTGAGAAATGTTACATATGAAAACTCAAAAGTTTATAAAGTTAGAGGAAAAACTTTTCATGACAAATCAATTTTGAGGAAAGCTTTTGAAATTGGTCAAAAAGTTCTGCTATATAATTCTTGTCTTCACATATTCCCTGGAAAATTTAGATCTACGTGGAGTGGCCCTTTTGTTGTCAAACATGTGTATCCACATGGGACCATAGACATTGAGAACTTTAGGAATGATAATGTATTTAAGGTCAATGGACAAAGACTCAAACCATTTCTGGAAACCCAAGTTGTTGAGATAGAATCCATCTCCCTTTCTAATCCATGTTATGAGAAGATTTTTTTTTTCATTTTGTTGTTTTTTTTTTTTGCAGATCTTTATAACCCTGGTTAATTGGTGGATAACAGTACTTCGTGACTCTCAAGTCGATTTATTTTTCAATTTTCCATAATAACTAATTCATTTTCCTTTAAAATCGATGTCATTCTCTCAAATTTAAGAAAAAAATTTTTTTCTCTTCTCTTCCTCAAAATGCTCTAACAAAAATCTACAAATCTAGGTGTGAAAGATTGAGAATGTTAATGAACAAGGACATCCCAGAAGATATACGCTGGATAATCGAAGCAAAGGTCTATTTAGCAGGTGAATATTCAAATTTATTTGCCTCACATATGCCATGTCTCAGTAAAAGTTCGTATTCTAAAAGGAAAAGAGCAAAAAAGATGCAAGTTTATCATAAATGTGCGCGATGGAATTGTAACAAACGATGTCATTCTTTAGGGATGGTTTCCACAAATCGAGAAAATAAAATACATTTTATTAAGAATGGACTAAGTAAGGAGTCATTAGATGATATCTTATTAACTCTTGAGACACATTCTTGTGGAGTTGTGCATCATGAACTTCTTAATTTGTGGAATCTCTTCATGGATGAACATAAATGTTACAGTCTTGGGAATCTGACTCAAAAAGATCCTGTTTTCCAATTTATAAGAAAATTAGATGAGAAGTTTATCCTAGACTCATAGAAGGCATTTAAGCCATTACTGGACATAAAATCAGAGGAAGATGTGAGTTACAATCACAACAATATGTATGATCTTGTTCATCTAAAAAAAAAGAGAAAAAAAAGGCGATCGAAAGAGTACCATGCTTTTAATTGAGTGTGGAGCCCCTAACCTTAGGGTTAGACCCATCATTGACTTGGGTTAGATATTCGCACACCGGTCTTTAAATAAAGTTCGTGTGTCATGCTCTATAGAGAGCTGTTCTCAGTGACCCAAAGTTTACCTTTTAGGTAAGCTGAGATGATGAGCAGATAGAAGTGCCTTGTGTTAGCATACTCGTGTGATTATGCAACTGAGCTGGATCCTGTGATTTTAGGCCATGGGCTCTCCACCGATCTCTCACTGGTTGTGGTAGTTAGTGGTGGTTGTCATATTTATGTATTTTAATTAGTGGCGTCATAGCTCAATCCAAAATATTCCACAAGCGGGAGGGAGAAAAATTCCAAGTTTGGCTGAATCGTTTTGGTGTGACACGCAGTATAAAGATATGCCACCAATTCCCTATACTGATGACACACAAGTAAAAGATATGCTATCTTTGTTGAATAAATGGGCGTGAGAGCCTAGCCTATAGTTTTGGACTAGTTCCACCTCTCATTTTCTTTCAAAAAAAAATACTAAAAAAATAAAAAATCAAAAAAAGAAAAAATTAAAAAAAAATCGGTGTTTCTTAATTTCAAACTTTTCTGACAACAACCAACCTACTTATATAGGTGCTATCATTACATTTTCCATTCTTTTCCCTATTTAAACACTTCATTTTCTTAATTTTCATCCAATACATAATTATTCAAAGGGAATGTGAGTGTAGAAATGGATGAAGCTTCTGTTTGTCGACTTATAAATATTTGTGTCTTTTGTGGATCAAGGTTTACGAAGGAAAGAAAGTTTATGAGGGTAGCAAGTACTCTTGGAAAAGTGCTAGCTGCGATAAAAATTCATGTAGTATATAGGGGAGGTAGCTTTGGGTTAATGAGGATTGTATCAATCACTACACATGTAGGAGGCAGTCAAGTTTTAGGTATCATTCCTAAAGCTTTAACTGAGAGGAACATCATTGACAAGACAATTGGGGAGGAACTACAAGTATCAACTATGCATGAATGAATGACTAAAATACTTGACAACTTTGATGCATTCATTACCATACTAAGTGGCTATGGTACTTTGGAAGAAGTTATTCAAATTATTTCTTGGGCCCAACTGAACATCCACCATAAACCCATAGGTTTGTTGAATGTTAATAATTTCTTTGATGATTTGTTATTTTTTCTTGACCATGCTGTGGAACAGAACTTTATCACACCTTCGACAAGATAACTCCTTGTCTCTGCTTCCACTGTCGATGAGTTAATTGATAAATTACAAGCTTTTGTTTATGAACCTGATCCAGTAATAGCTCAGATAAATTAGTCAGCGAAAAGTAGCAAGTAACGTGGATTTGATCTGACACTCCATCTATAACTTACCTTTATCTTTGGTTTTATTTATCGTACTTTGTTTCTGTTTAAATTTGTGTCAGATTTCTTTTTTCCATAATAGCCACAACAGGTAATATCTTCTATCTTTTACTCATCTATATTTTAACATTGAGGTTATGATCTGATTGGGGGAAAGGATAGTTGACATAAAATGAAAAAAAAAATTGGGGTAGTATGTTACTAACAGCAAAACCAATTAATGATGATAAAGAAAGGAGTAAATTATACCCTTAAGATAAATTTACTCTTGAGATGCATCTAAATTGGTGGCAGAGTACGGAGTAATTAGGTAGATAACTATTTTGCTTTGATTTATGAAAGTAACAAAGTTTTATCATTTGATTTTCTTTGAAAGATTCAAGTGAATGCACTCTCATATCCTTTGAAGCAATTGAAATTCAAGAATCATAGCATGATTGAATAAATTATCTTCTTTCTTAAATTTCACTTGTTTGGTTATGAATGTTGAATTAGTGGATTAAGAATGATAGATGTATGCCTTGTGATATTTTAAGCCTATTGATGAATGGATTAAACATTTGTATCATTCTCTTCTTTCTTGTGTGATTTTCACTCATGGAATTGTTACTCTAGAACTTGCTTTGACTCTATTTGAGGCTACATTTTCACATGCATACATAAACATGATTGAGGCATTTTTCTTGAAATAGATACTTTAACCAAAAAGCTAACCTTGCATATTTTCCCTTGCTTAACCCCTCTGAGCTTATTTGACCATTCCTTGTTTTTAGCTCATTACATGCCTTAAAAAAAATATGTTCTTGCCCAACCTTATGGAATAAGTGATCATTGAGATTGGATGAGTTCTTGAACAAGTGTGAGGGTGTGTGTGCAAAACAGTTGAAGAGTAACCATCTTCTTAAAAAGAAAAAAAAACAAAGTGTAAAGAAATGTCAACAAGGTAGAAAAGGGAAGCGAAAAGAATATGTAAAAGGAATTTGCATTAGGTAGAGTTGGGATGAACTTTCATGCTTGTTATTTGAACTCAACCCTAATGCTCTTTTATTCTGTTTAGTATTTAACTTATCATGTCCATATTACCCCATTCCTTTACCTTGATCCCATTACAACATTGAATAAAGTCCTTTTGATTTGTGTGTGCGTGTGTTTTGAGTAGTGAAAAAGTAGAAGATACGCAAGCTTATGGTAGTGCAATTTTTCATGGGCTGAATGGAGTGAAATACCTACCTTTTAAATACTTGAGGGATTGAGAGTGAATCTTGTGAGGATCTATCATTCTTGACTCATACTTTTCAATTGAAGTTTCCTTGCGTGTTGGTTTGAGATATGAAGAAACGTTACCTCATAAATATTTTAATTCCTTGAACCTTTGGTTACTCTTCTTGCTTATAAACTTTTGCATTCTTGAATATAATTAGAAATTGAGTCTTTTAGAGTTTTTAGCTTTTGAGTTTGTATTGTTTTTCTTTGTTCCCAAGCTTCGGTCTTATATGTTTTGCCTGGGAGTGCAAAAGCAAAGTGTTAGAGAATTTGATAGCAATATATTTTATTCATTTAATAATTCTCTCACTGGGCTTCTTAAGGTTCAATTAGGTTTAATTATGTTAGTTTTGTCACATTTTATGATATTGGGCCCAATTAAATCATTGAAGGAATTATTACATGAATTGGCCTTAATTTGTCTATTTTGCATCATTCAGTAAATTGGCTATAATTTGAGTTGTAAATATTTGATTGATGTGATTATGGTCTTGTAAGAAATTTAAGACAATTCTCTACAAGTTTCATGAAGACCTCAAGAGAGGAATCACACATTTAGATAATTTAAATTGAAGTGAAAGCAAGAGTCAGAATTATGATCCTGACAAGTTGATTTCTGCGCACTCATCAACCCATTTCTTAAGTTATAGGAGTTCAATGGACATCAAACAAAGCCCAAATGAAAATAATACTCAAATATACAACTTTTATGAAGAACATAAGAGCATATTCATATGTCTGGTAGGTCATATTGTACTTAGAAGTTAGAACAGAGGTGCTGTTGTTGGATCCCGAATACTATACAAAGATTGGGCCATATATTGGGATATAAGGGTCAGATTGTGATGAAACTAGTCGTATTGGAAATCTAAAACAAAACCCTTCAACTTTCATGAAGACCACTTATACAATAAGTGACATTATGATAGAGTTATAGTCATGTGAAGATAGCTGAATTGGTTGAGCAGGGAGACAAGCATGATAATAATTTTCCCACTCATTCACCCACTCATTAATAACTCTATTGTCATGTTCCACTCATCCACCCACTCATTAAACAACTCCCTTGTCATTTTGTACCCTTCATTCTCTATAAAAGGCACCATGAGTTACTCATTAGAATCATCTTAGTTTAGAGATCAAGATCTTATTATTGTATTATTTGTTTCTCTTGTTGTAGTTTTCTTTTGTTCTAAATAGAAATTATGTTCATCATCATCTTCTTCTCTATTTCTTTCTTTTTGTTTATGAGTAACTAATTTTTATTTTTCTTAGGGTGAAAGGATGAAACTTTTGGTAATGAAATAAGGCTAGATTAATCTCTTTCTTTTGCTTCAATGATAATTATATGTGTTGTAGTTTGTTTCCAATTAATTTAGAAATTCTCCTTGTAAAGTGGAGATCTTGATTAGTACAATGAATGCTTGAACCTATTTATAAGTGTTGGCGTTATTAACCCTCCTTGTAAAGTGAAGATCTTGATTTGTTGTAGACAAGAGATTGGCATAATAAATACTTGAACCCATTTACAAGTGTTGGCATTAGTAGATAATTCAAGGAACCATAATATAACTACATATATAACTTTAAAAGAACTTTGAATGTTGTATTTTTCGATTAGAACCTCCGTTATGCGTGGATTCTAATTGAGTTATAAAAAAAATAATATTGACCTTAAATTATATACCAATAGTAGATCTCCTAGCCTAAGCAAATTCTTTTTCATTGTGAACAAGTTTTATCACCTATATTATTGTAACAAATTCTTTCCTTACCACAAAAAATTTTCTTCATCAATTCCCTGTGGATTGACCTCAGACTCTTGAGAATTTATTATTTAAAACAAACTGCACTTGGGTTTGCAACACATATCAATTTGCATCAACTAAAGCAATGGTTTTGATAATAACAGACAAAAAAGGAATGGTAATGCAAAAATCAAGTCCCAATAATCTTTAAGTTTAGCATATAGGACTTAGATCTTGTGTAAAGGTAAATTAGGAATCACACTAAGCTCATTTCTTGATTTTTAATCAACTTAAATGGCTTTGCAAAATCATGATCTATACTTGTGAAAATTTTGTTTAAGTTTGAACCAAATGGTATAGAAAGATTGAAAAGATTTTGGGAATCTTTGGTTGCAAAATCCTTTAGAAATCTTGTTTTCTTGATAAACCAATAACTAGTTATCACTATTCAATAACAAGTTATTTGCCAAAGTCAGAAATGTGCCTAAATGTTTTTTAAAGGGAATAACTAATTATGGATTTCCTATAACCGGTTATTCACTAAATCAGGATTCTTTTTCTCATGTTTTCAAAAGCTCCTAACCGATTATGGAATTTTCATAATCAATTATTCATCAAGTCAAAAGCACACCTTTCTTTTTAAAAGGCTCATAACCGGTTATGGATATTCCAATAACTAGTTATGCAAAACCAAATAACTAGTTATTAGAAACCAATAGCCAATTATCTAGGATAGTAGAAAACACTTTCTAACAGCTCTGTTGGAGCATTTAATACCCTCAACAACCACCAACAACTCTTAAATGCTTTGGGCTATAATCATGTTTAGACATTAAAAACAAGTTGGAGAACAATATGAAAATCATTCTTGAGTATTAAATTCGTGTTTTACTATCATTTCTCCAAAACTCTTATTTTGAGCTTTAAGTGTGTGATTCCTTGATACCCATAGAACTTCAATTTGTATTATCTACTCTTGAGAGAGTTTTATTTCATCTATACCTTGATTAATCTGTAAAGAGGGTGAGGTATCCCTCAAAGAATTTGTAATGGTAAGGTATCCCTTGTTGTTGAGGCTCAAGCACAAAGGGTAAGGTATCTCAAAGTATGTTGAGTACTCTAGTTTATAAAGGTTACAGTACCTATTGAAGTTTGAAGATAGTGAAAAATCTTGGGTGATTACTTATGGAGTGGACGTAGGCTACAAGTGGAATAGTAGTTAAACCAAGATAAATCTTGTGTTTGATCTTCTAAATTCAACTCATTTACATTTGTGTATTTATTTTATATACTTGCTTGAATACTCTCTATTTTGGTTTGTTCATTTATGAGTGAAAGTATTCAATCTTCTTTATCCATTCATCTCTATCAATCAATAACTTCAACGAAAATTAATAATCAAGTGTTTTGTGAAAGATTTGTGAAAATATTTTACATACTCAATTTACCCCCTTATTGAGTATTGAGGCCACTTAGTAAGAAGTGGTATCAGGGCTAGACTCTGGTGTAAAGAGCTTAGCAGCTTCAAGAAAAATGATGGCTTCAAATGGTTTTTCTTCCAAAAGTTCTTCTATAAATAGACCCCCCTATTTCAATGGGATGGTTATGCCTATTGGAAATAAATGATGAAATTTTTTATTGAAACTATTGATTTTGATGTATGGGATGCCATTGAAAATGGCCCCTTTGTTCCCACATACATAGTTGCTGGTATAAGAACCAGTACACTAAGAAGTAAATGGACTGATGAGGACAAAAAGAAGGTTCAATACAATTTGAGAGTCAAGAACATCATTACCACATCCTTGGGGTATGATGAATTCTTTAAGGTGTCAAATTATAAGACCACCTAAGAAATGTGGGATACCTTACAAGTAACCTATGAGGGCACAAGTGAGATAAAAAGATCAAGAATAAACACTCTCACTCATGAATATGAACTGTTTAGAATGAACTAAGGAAAAAACATTCAAGAAATGCAAAAGAGGTTCACTCATATTGTAAATCATCTTGCTTCATTGGGAAAAACTTTTCCTAATGAAGATGTTATTAATAAAGTTTTGAGGTGTTTGATTAGGAATTGATAACCCAAAGTGACAGTTATTGCAGAGTCAAAGAATCTATTAATAATGACATTAGCCACTCTATTTGGGAAGCTTCAAGAGCATGAATTGGAACTAAATAGGCTCAATCAAAATGAATAACGTGACAAGAAGAAAAATGGGATTGCACTCAAAGCCACCTCCACCACAATTGAAGATGATGATGAAGATGATGGAGATACAATAAAGAACCTTGAGCTAAATGAGGAGAATCTTAGTCACCTTGTAAGAAAGTTTAGAAAATTCCTAAAGAAGAAAGGAATTTAAAGAAGGCCACACTTCCCTCCTAAGAATACCTATCACAAAGGGGAAAAAACCTCATCTACTCTAATATGTTGTGAATGCGATAAACCGAGACTCATAAAGATGGAATGTCTCGTGTATCTAAAGAAAATGGAGAAGTTTGAAAAAAGACCTTCTAAAAAAAAGAAAGAAATGAGAGCCTGCATAACATTGGAGGACAATGATATGGATTCTACCGATAGTTTAGAAAATGAAGAAGCCCATCTATGTCTCTTGGCTAGAGGAGAAGAACAAGAAGAAGAACAAAAGAGTGACACGGATGTAACTTCTTCTAACTTAGACTCTTCACCTTTCTATAGTGAATTACAAGATGCTTTTGAAGAATTGCATGATAAATCCATGATACTCACAAAAATGGTTTTATCTTCTAACAAAATAATCTCCTTATTAGTAAACAAAATTTCTATTTTAAACAAGGAGATTAATGAACTCAAAATTGAGAATAAGACCTTAGGATTTATTAATGCTAACTCATCATGCATGATTTGTTCTTCACATGATAATGCACTCACACCCTCATCTTGCTCATCATGTAAAGCATTTGAAAATGAAATTGAGGATCTGAAAAATACTATTTCAAAATTCACTTTTGGAATAGACAACTTGAATATGTTGCTAGGGAAACAAAGATGTGTTTTTTAACATGTCTATTTGGGGTATTATTTCAATAACCAACAAAAGTCTTACAAGAATTTCTTTCTTTCCTCAAGTACATCAAGTAGCCCCTTTATCAAATGCTTTCATTGTGGGAGGAAAGTGCATAGTGCCTCAACATGTAATATTAGGAAGAACGTGAATACCAATGTTGGGACTAAAGTGGTTTGGGTCCCTAAGGGCACCTTGCCCAAATGTAACACACAAGGACCCAAGAAAATTTCAATACCAAAGGTTAAAATCTAAATGTATGTTGTAGGTATGCTTGAAGGCCAAGAGCTCAAGTTGGTACCTTGATAATGGATGCTCCAAGCACATGACCGGTGATGGCTCCAAGTTTTCCTTCCTTGTCCCCAAGAAGAATGAACATGTTACATATGGTCACAACAACAAAGGGAAGATAATTGGAGTTAACAAAGTTAGTAAAATCCCTTCATTTTCTATTGAAAATGTTTTATTTATTGAATGGTTTAAACATAATTTACTTAGCATTAGTCAATTATGTGACAAAGGAAATAGAGTTATATTTTATTCAAATTATTGCATAATTGAAGGAAAAAATGATAAGCAAGTTAAGTTTGTTGGTCATAAGGTCAAGAACATATACATGATTAGCCTTGATGACATATCTTCAAATGATGCAAAATATTTTATGAGTAAGGAAGATGATTCATGGTTATGGCATAGAATGATTGCTCACATTCACATGGTTTACCTAAGTAAATTAGTCTCAAAAGAGCTAGTAATTGGACTTCCAAAGCTCAAATTTGAAAAAGATAAACTTTGTGAAGCATGTCAAAAGGAAAAACAAGTAAAGGTCTCTTTTAAAGTTAAAAATGTTGTTTCAACTACTAGACCTTTACAACTTTTGCACATGGATCTTTTTGGTCCCTCTAGAACAATGAGTTTTGGTGAAAATTACTATGTACCAATGATTGTGGATGATTTCTCTAGGTTCACATGGATATTATTCTTATCTCACAAAAATAATGCTTTTCCATCTTTTAAGAGACTTGCTAAAATTATTCAAAATGAAAAAAGGTTTTTGCATTGCATCCATAAGAAGTGATCATGGTGGTAAGTTTGAAAACCATGAGTTTGAAATCTTTTATGATAAACATGGCATTGAGCATAATTTTTCTGCCCCTAGAACCCACAACAAAATGGGATTGTAGAAAGGAAAAATTGATCAATAGAAGAAATAGCAAGAACTATGCTCAATGAGACTGATCTTCCTAAGTACTTTTGTACTGATGCAGTAAATACTGCTTGTTATATTATGAATAGGGCTCTAATAAGGTCAATTTTAAAGAAAACCTCCTATGAATTGTACAAAGGAAGAAAGTCAAATGTTTCATACTTTCATGTCTTTGGATGTAAATGTTTTGTTTTGAACAATGAAAAAGATAACTTGGGGAAGTTTGATGTCAAATTAGATGAAGGTATATTTCTTAGCTATTCAATGCATAGTAAAACTTTTAGAGTTTATAATAAAAGAACTATGATCATAGAAGAGTCCATTCATGTTGCATTTGATGAAACTAACCCAAGTGGACTGAGAAAAGATTTGGTTGATGATGTTGTAGAAATCTTGGCAAGAACACACTTGGAGAACCAAGAGAAAAAAGCCAAAAAGCAAGAAGAAAGCCCATTTGGTCCATCAAGGCAAGAGGATTCACAAGTCACGGACTTTCCCAAAGAATAGAGGACATCAAGATATCATCCTCTTGACGAAGTGATAGGTGATGTATCAAAATGAGTAACTACTCGAAACTCTCTTAGAGATGCATATAATCATATGATTTTTGTCTCTCAAGTTGAACTTAAAGACATAAATGAGGCCATTAATGATGAATATTAGATGTTGGCCATGTAAGATGAACTAAACCAATTTGAGAGACATCAAGTTTGGGAATTAGTTCCAATGCCCAATGATCATCCCATAATTGACACCAAATAGGTCTTTAGGAACAAACTTGATGAAACGAGCTTAATAATAAGAAAAAATTCTAGGCTTGTTGCTAAAAGTTATTATCAAGAAGAAGACATAGATTATGAGGAAACATTTGCTCCCGTAGCTAGATTAGAGGCCATAATAATGCTACTTGCATATGCATGCATCATGGATTTCAAAATTTATCAAATAGATGTTAAAAGTGCTTTCTTAAATGGTTTTATACAAGAATATGTGTATGTGTAACAACCTCCTGATTTTGAAAACTTTGAACTACCCAACCATGTTTTTAAATTGAAAAAGGTTTTGCATAGCTTAAAACAAGCTCCTAGAGCTTGGTATAAAAGGTTGAGCAAGTTCCTTTTAGAAAAATGCTTCACTAGAGGAAAGGTTGACACTAGTCTCTTCAACAAGCATAAAAAGCATGATATATTTCTTATTCAAATATATGTTGATGATATAATATTTGGTGTTACTAATGAGTCTCTTTGCAAGGAGTTTGCTAACATTATGCAAAATGAGTTTGAGATGTCAATGATGGGTGAACTCAACTTCTTCCTTAGACTCCAAATCAAATAAACAAAGGATGCGACTTTCATAAATCAATCCAAATATTGCAAGGAACTTATCAAAAAGGTTGGAATGGACAATGTCAAGCATATGGCTACACCAACAAGCACTTCTTATTATTTGGACAAGGATAAGGAGTTAAATTTGTAGAAATCTCAAAATATAGAGGTATGATTGGCTCACTCCTTTATCTTACAGCAAGTAGGCTAAATATTATGTTTAGTGTGTGCATGTGTATTAAATTTCAAGCAAATCTTAAAGAATCACACCTATGTGCTGTAAAAAGAATTGTGAAATATCTAATAGGCACTTCACAAATGGGTTTGTGGTATCCTAAGGGTACCTCATGTAGCCTAATTGATTATTTTGATTCTGATTTTACTGGATGCAAAATGGATAGGAAGAGCACTAGTAGGACATGCCACTTGTTTAGAAGCTCACTAGTTTCTTGACATAGCAAGAAACAAAATAGTGTGACGTTATCTATAGTTGAAGCTGAATATATTGTAGTTGGGAGTTGTTGTGCTCAAATCCTTTGGATAAAGCAACAACTTCCAGACTATGGACTTACGCTTGATTACATCCCTATAAGATGTGATAACACTAGTGCAATCAATTTGTATAAAAATCCCTTGTACTCAAGAACAAAGTACATTGAAATTAGGCATCACTTTATAAGAGATCATGTTCAAAAAGGTGATTGCATGCTTGAGTTTGTTGAAACCACTAAACAATTGGTTGATATCTTTACTAAACCTTTGTATAAAGAAGCATTCTTTTATATAAGAAGTGAACTTGCCATATTGGATCAATTATGCATTTAATTTGAAAAATAACTTGTTGCATAATGCCTTGCTGCATAATAATTTCCTGCTTAATTTTTCCTTATATTTTTATCTCTTGAATCTAATACTGACCTAAGCGTGGAAGTTTCCCCCAAGTTTATTTTGCATATGCTTGATCCATGCTTAAGTCTCCCAATTTCAAATCTCAAGCTCTTGCTGATGAATATTACTTTCTGGGGTTCTTGAAGAAGAATAATATGTTTTTGGGTTGCATTGATGGTGTTTAGAGGATATGAAAATGAGACTAAGCTGAAATGATCCTCAAGAAAGCATGAGTTTTTGTTTCAAGGGCTAATTTCTTGAAGAGTTTTTAGTTTTAGTGGTGAAATAACCAGTTATGAGAAGCAAATAACTAGTTATTACTTTTTGGAAATGTCATGATATGTTAGTGTAGCTCTCTGCCAAGCTAAAATAACTGGTTAGGAGAATCCCATAACTGGTTATTATCAAAGTCAAAGGAAGCCTCTTTCCTGCACACAAAAATAACTGGTTATTTGGAAAGTATAACCGATTATAAGGTTATTGGTGCTATTTGGAACACATAAATAACTGGTTATGAAATGGCCATAACTGGCTACTCACTTCTCACAGAGGTTGCATTTTCTCAAGCCACGAAAATAATTGGTTAGAAACATTGCATAACCAGTTATTAAACCCCCTTTAAGCAATAACCCAACAGCCTCCCTCACCACTCATGCGTGCCCCTCTTCATCTTCATCTTCTTCCTTTCAACCTTCCTCTAACACCCACTCCCTCAAATACTTCACCCACCCCAAATCCATCCAAAATCCACCACTCAAACACATTTTCCACCAAAATCCCTCAATTTTCACTGATTAAAACTCATGTTTTCTTCCAAAATTTCACCTCTCTTCATAGTTTCTCTTTTCTAAACTGAGTCCTAACCCCTATTTCCACCATGGCCAGTAGCTCTTCTCACCCAAAGAGATCTAGCACCAAAAATCCTTTTGTACCCAAAGAAACACTTACCCCAGCCATCGACCCTCTAAGGTTGGACAACCACAGATGTTTCTTTTCCTATCACAAATAGATGAGCAAATATTGATTAGAGTTTCAAGATACAAAATATCATTAAATCAAAATACATGGACTGGGATTTCTTCATCAGAGAGGGATTCATGTTCCTCACAAAGCTCTTAGAGTTTCATGGGCTGAAAACTTTTGTCACCACCAACTGTAAGTACTACTACCTTGAAGTAACTAAAGTTTTCTACTGCAATTTAAGTATCACTGGAGGAAATCTGGTCTCTGGTCTTAAAAGGCATAGAATTATTATGATCCCCAGTTATTGGACTCCCCTATTTGGTCTCACTCATGTTGGGTAAACCTTTACAATTGATAGTCACAAAACTTGGGAGGGATATAGTAGAGCACAAGCTGTTAAGAGCATGCTTCAGTCGGGCATTCAAGTATCAGAAGGGTCCTTCACCATTGGATGTCTGACTCCTCAGGATCGTCTTCTTCATTTTGTGGTGATACACATATTAGTTCCAAGGGCCAGCAACTATGCCCTGGTTGAAGAAGAAAACATCTTCCTGATGTGGGCAATGAAACAAGATATTGCACATCAATTGGCCCTTTTACATTATGCACTACATGATAAAGGCTAAAGAAAAGATGATGTTGGATCTCTCGTACACCTTGATCATTGCCAAAATCCTAGATCAATATAAGCTTAGTTTAAGTGATAATGGAGTCCTTAAAACTACAAGTCACAATAAGTTCGAAAAGGCCTCTCTCAATCACATGCAAATAAAGAAAGTAAATAATGAATGGGTCTATGGTCGTGGACATGAGGCAACCGTACCAGAAGGAAACATGCTTGCTGCCCCTGCTGATGTGCCTATGGAAGAGGCCCCTACCATCAATGAAGATCGCATCCTAGCTATCTTGGCAAGCATCCAAGCCTAGCTTGTGGATCTTCGAGCTTATCAGGAGCATAGTATTAGAGTCATCTATGGCTGCTTGGACAACATTCACCGTCGTCTGTAACACCCCTAGATTTAATAACCACGGCACAATCGTTTATACCAAAATCGCTCACTATTAAAACTTGTTTTCTTCCAAAATCACCTCTCTTCATAGTTTCTCTTTTCTAAACTGAGTCAACAATCGTCATTATACCGCGGTCACTAAATTTTTGGCATGCTACAACTTCTTCATAAGACTTTTCCAAATTTGAATATATATATATATATATAAAGGAAATATGAGCCACGAATGAAATAATATATAAGTCATCGTTAACAGATATGATTCAACAAGATATATGCAAAATACATTACGTAAGACTAAATAATTAAGTTAAAGCATACAAAGCGTGGCGCATTTCTCATACCACTCACAATGAAATACATCAAGATTTACTTCAAAATGCAAATATATTGAAAATACACCATAACATAATTAATGCAAAAGAAAACATAAACTACCCATAAGACATCCACGTCTAAGGAGTTGGGTACTCCATCGGATCTGCCTCGGGATCCTTCCCCAGGTCACATGAAGATACAAAAATAGGATAGAGTGCAGTTCCACGGGTGCCCAAGCAGCTGATGCCATCGAATCTTCGTCCTCTCTAGAAGTATGAATCGGATCACCCCAAAACTCCCAAATGGGTAGGGCAAACTCCAAATGCACTGATGTAGTAAGTGTCAGGATAGGGTCTCCATCACGAGTCCTTCTCACTATCAAGATCAGGTCGCCAATGTACCGTACACGCTCTCCAGCCCAGTCGACTCGCCACGCATTGGCGCCACCAGTGAACATAATCTGAACAAACCCGATAGAACCCCTTCTTGACGACATCACCGAATATAAGAGATCGAACTAAGTAAAGTTTGAAAAATGACTCAAGCGCGTCCCCTCAACAGTCTTTAACCAAGAATTATATAGGATAAGAATAATATATACAAGAGGTGAGATATCCAACTTCATTACCAATTACGGTAGTAAGAAACAGAAACGACGTAGGACGCCCACGTAGCATTACAAGAAATTTGAACAGTATCAAAAAACAGATATTAAATAACTTAATAGTTTCAGGCAGTGATAACATCGATAAGATAGCAGTTCCAATCATCATATAAATTAAATGCCAAGTAATGTCTTGACTCACTATGCACATGTACATGACATCAAAATCCTACTCCATGTAGCTAGACACAAACATTGGAGAGAATAATCAGGGAGATATGTCAGTATCTCGTCCGCCTAGGACCAAGTGCTTTCAGAAATCAAAATCAACAATTTTGCGCAATAAGGCTCTATACAGCGGCATTCTCATAAGATCACGATATAGGATAGTGTCTCAGTCCTGATCGTCGGTGCATTTGCATTGGTCTCTCTCACGGCCCAGAGAAGCTACCAACTGTCCGCTATGAGACGCCCGCGTCCCGACGCCCCTAAGGTCAACAGTAGGACCTACACTAGTCTATTCGCACCCACACTAAGGTGTGATTCAACTCCTAGGCAACATGGCCTTGACAAATAGTCCATTGGACTTCCACAATGCATGATGACTCAATGCATATATTGTGGAAATAGGTTTGCCCCAATGATTTAATATGTTAAGTTTTGATGATGACAAATACAAGACAAAAAGAATGATGCTTGTGCTTTATAGATAACAAATGCATCACAAAAGAATATTGATCATGTTACATAAATGTGTTTAATGAGAAATATTATATCATGCATGATTATGTACTTTATCTAATTATATTTCACTTAATAATCATGCAATAAGATATATGTAACATTCATCATATAATATATCCAATAATATGTTATATGAGTTATAAATGAATTAATATTGGATATGTCTATGAAAGTCTTGTATGCATGTTAGAATAACTAGAGTTATACATTTATGAATCATGCATATGAAGATATTGAGCTATGAATTTGGACTAACTATGTTTGGTTAAGTGAGCAATATTTTGTAGGATAGTTCAAGTACCAAGAGTGAGCATTGCAACAAGAAAGCAAAAGATCACAACTATGCTCAACTCAAGGAGAATGAAAATGAAAAGATGTTCCAAGCATTTGCAAGTTTTGAAGAGAAGATTTTCTTTGGAAGCTTGGATTACATCAAGAAGTGATGGTGGTAAAAGATCTAGTCCAACATCTTCAAGCTTAGCTTATAGGACTTAGATCTTGTGTAAAGGTAAAAAGGAATCACACTAAGCTCAAACAAGTTTTAAACATATTTTTAAATGTTTCTAAAATGTTTAAATGCCCAACAAACTATTTTTAGAAAGCTAGTCTTGGTGGTATTTCAAATCTATGAAAAATAGTCAAGTTTGTGTTTTTCAAAACTGACATATACTTACTCTTTTGATCATAACTTTTAAAATACTTTGAGTTTTACTTTGAAACTTATCTCATTTGAAAATAGACTCAAATATCTTTCCAATGACTGGTCATTTGCTTTAAACGGATAAGAAACGAAAAAGTTATGACCAATTAAAGTTTGAGTTTTGAAAATCTGACCTTTGGTTACTATTTTGATCATATCTTTCAAACTAATTTGATTTTTATTCTGAAACTTCTTTCATATGAAATTATACTCAAAGAGCTTTCCAATGAATGGTCATTTGCTTTAATTGGATAAGAAATGAAGAAGTTATGACCTTTTAAAGTCGGTTTTGAAAACCAGAAATGGTGTAATCGATTACACAAGTCATGTAATCAATTACAACGTTGACAGAAAATTGTAATCGATTACACGTAGTATGTAATCGATTACAAAGTGTCCAGAAGCTTGTAATCGATTACATGAAGCTTGTAATCGACATAAAGTGCCTGAGCTTGTAATCGATTACATGAAGCTTGTAATCGATTACAAAGTGCCCAGGAACGTTTCTAACGGCTATAAACGGCTAGTTTTCATAGAAAATCATTTCTAAACCCCTCCAACGGCTGTAAAACTCATTGGGCTATAAATAAAAGTGTTTGGGCATCAAAAACAAGTTGGAGAACATTCTGAAAATTATCCTTGAGCATTGAAAACGAAATTCATCATCTTTTTCTCTAAATTCTTTATTTTGAGCTAAGTGTGTAAATCCTTTATACCCATTGAGCTTCAACTTGTATTATCCACTCTTAAGAGAGTTTTCTATCATCCATACTTTGTTCTTCAAGTTGTATATCTACTCTTGTGAGAGTTTCTATTCTTTCTCTTCATCTAGAAATCATTGTAAGAGGGTGAGGTATCCCTCAAGAGAGAAAAGGGTGAGGTATCCCTTATAGTGAGACTCAAACACAAAGGGTGAGGTATCCCAAAGGTGTTGTGAGTGCTCTTGATTGTAAAGGTCATCAAGCACCTGTGAAGCTTGAAGAATTGGAGGCTCTAGCACAAGGGTGAGGTATCCCAAGGTGTGAGGAGTGTTCTTGTATGTACAAAGGTTTTTCTAGCACCCGTAAAGTCTAGGAGATAGTGAAGAAAATCTCAAGTTAAGCTTGAGGACTGGATGTAGGCCACAAGTGGTTGGTGGCTGAACCAGGATAAATTCTTGAGTTTGATTCTCTCTTCCCTACACTCTTTAAATTCAGTATTTGGTAGAATATATTTATCTATTGCATATCTTGATGTTTTGATTGTTACAACTTGATATCTAGCTTATTCACTTAGTTCATCATATATCCCAAGTTGTATTTGAGTAATCCTCAATAGTTGTACATTTATTAGACTTATTCCGCTGCATTTATTAATTGAGTTATTCAAAATGCATAATTTGTCAAAGTTGCATTAAAACTAGGCATCACCCAATTCACCCCCCTCTCTTGGGTAATGGTTGCCATGGCTAACAAGTGGTATCAGAGCTTCGTGCTCTGGTAAAAGCTTAACAGCTTGGAGTTAAAGATCTTTGTTTGTTTGGCAACCATTACAAGCTTTTCAAAATGAATGGTTTTGAAATTAATAAACCATCATTCTTTGATGGTGCGAATTTCGTTTATTGGAAAGCTAGAATGGAAATTTATATGCAATCTATTGATATTGATTTGTAAGATATTATGCTTGATGGATTTACATGCAAATCAAAACAAACTTGGAATGACTATGATAAGAAATGCTTTTCATTGAATATTAGAGCAATGCAAATATTGAGAATTGATTTAAATGATGATGCTTATGCTAAAATTAAGAGTTGCTCTAATGCTAAAGATATATGGGATGCTCTTGATAATTTTTATCTTGCTAACAATGATTTCTTGCAAAAAGTTGTATATAGAGAGCAAGAAGAGCAAAAGCCTCTAAAGGAAGACAATATTGAAAAATGTCCTCAAGAAGATGTTCTTGAATCCTTGAAAGACAATAATGAGGAAGATGATGATTCCTTTGAAAAGTCAAGTATGCTAGGAATGGAGACTACTTCATATATGGCCAAAAAGGACTTTGAGGTAAATAATGCTAAACTAGATTATAGTCCTTCCTATGATGAGTTACAATGTGCATATGATGAATTATATGATGATTTGTTGAATTTAGGAAATAAAAATTTATCTTGTTTGGAAAACATTTTCTTCATCGAAACTGAAATTGAGATTTTGAAAAATGATTATGCTTTTCTTGATGAGAAAATGCTTTGAAATGTGAAACCTCAACTTCTTGTGAAAAATGCATTAATTTAGAAAATCAAGTTGAGAACTTATATTGTGAATTTGCCAAAGCTAATGATTCTATTTGCTTACAATCCATGTGTGTTAATAAGAATGCAATTGATGCTATTTCACATGGAGATTCAAGTAAGGCTTGTGGCAAAAATGACATAGAATATAAAAACAACAAAAGGCTTATGTTTTCCAAAAATGATCTTCAAATGACCAAGTCATTATTAAATTCAATTGTTTACAATTTTTGTGGTCATCTAGGACATATTTCTCATTTATGAAATTATAGAAGAAATTCTTATATGAGAAATAATATGGTATGGGTTCCTAAAGGTCTTAAAGGTTCTAATACTAACATTGAAGGACCCAAGATGAAGTGGGTACCAAAAAGTCCTCCTAGTGTTTCAATTATGCAGAAAACTTCTCAAAAGGATGGATTAATTGGTTAAAAGAAAAATGAATCATCAAAGGGAATGCTTCTAAAGCCCATTGGTAGAAGTTTTGATCAAAGAAAGAAGACAACTTCAACCGAAGCTTCTCAAGTACAAAATGTGGAACTTTCAAAGTTCAAAACACCAAAAGAGAAGCAATGGGTAAGGAAAAGAGCTTCCTTGATCATTAAGGCCAAGGTATCAAAAGTTTCTACCTCTTATGCACATTCACTTGTAAAGTCAATGAATTTGAGGTATATTTCTTGTAGGCCTTAAGTGATTAATTGAATCATGTGTACTTGATAAAATTTGAATATTATATATAGCACATGATTATATTCTTGTTACACCATTTACTCACTACCTTGCATATTTCTTGATAATAGGGTATTCTATGACTATGGATGCTTTCTATGCTTTAAATTTTCTACACATTTCTACATGTGATAATATGCTAGATAAGTTCATTTCTTGTTTGAAGTAGCACATTCGATATAAATATTTTAGAACTTGGCATATTGGATAAAACATAACTCTTACTAAAAATCATAACTTTTGCTGCATAAAGTTACATTTTTCTGCATAATTTGTAGTTTTTGCATAAATGTGAGCTTTGGATCAAGAACTGGTCAGTTTTTATGCTTACATGATGTTTGGAATTGTTTTGGAAAGTTTTGGAATTAATTTGAAAGCTTTGAGTTCGGACCCTTATTGTTTGAAGTGCAAAAACTGAATTCAGCAAGCTTGTAATCGATTACAAGACCTCTGTAATCGATTACAGAGGCTCTGCCAAGCATTCCAAGCAAAGTCAGAGAGCGTGTAATCGATTACACATACTATGTAATCGATTACAACGTCTCCAGAACTCGTGTAATCGATTACACCAAACATGTAATCGATTACATGGATTCCAGAGGGTTGGTAATCGATTACACACCCATGGTAATCGATTACACAAGCTTTAAAAATGGTTTTAAGTGCTGGAATGACCATTTTCACTTAAAATTGTCTGTATATCATGAATGTATGCATATTATTGGCTATGAGCTTAATGGTAATTGATTGTTTAATTTGTTGTGCTCAATTTACATACTATAAAAAAAAAAATTTATGAGAGCATAATGGATTAATAATCAATGACTAACCCCTATGGATCCAAAATTGGTGGATACCAAAGAAATTTCTTTGAATTGTATTGTAGGGTGACCATTAGCTCAAGCATGCAAATGAAGTGAAAAACAACCGTGCTACTTGAGGTTGGGAAAACTTAAAATGGTTCAAGTTCTCCAAAAGTGATGAAAAACATAAAAAGAAAGACATGGAGAACCACAATATTCTCAAGGGGCCTTGAGGCATAGAAGTTGAGTCACCTACAAAAACTCAAAGAGTATACTTTTGGTGATATCAATCTTTTATCCTTACTTATGCTTTAATTTGAATATCATGTGATATTTGGATAAGTAGTATTTGTTTTATGCCTTAACATGTCTTAAATTGTGCTTTTCTAGCATTATGCTTTAAAAGTGTTTTTATATATGCTAACATGTTAGATATGCACACATTTTGCTTGGAATGACATGTTATGACAATATCTTTGTTCTTGAGCTTGTGACCAATTCTCTTCGCTCAAATATGTAAATTCACTTGCTCATTAGTAGTTCTAATCCTTTCTCTTTGATGCTTAATTATCTTATATATTTATTTGGAGATTGGAAAGTAAAATGTCATATGTCTTTTGTAACACCCCAAATTTTTAGACTATGTTGCAAGAGTGGCTGCTACTACTTTGTGTTTTCTGTGTATTATAAAAATAATTTGATTATTTCGATACTATTTGTGATTATTTTGTGTGATTTGCTCCTGGTCAAGAAAATAATAATTTTCGAGTCCGGAAAATTCTTGTCTCGATTATTTAGAGACTCGAGGATCTTACTTAACCCGAATCTGAGTAACACGTAAAAGAATCTATTAATTTTTAATTTATCTCAGTAAAATAATTCTATTTTACTTGATAAATATATGTTGCTTGATGCATAGTCATGTTATTGCTATGAATTATTTTGACCCTAGATAGTTTAATTTGCCATTACACTCAACCGACCAAAATTCTGGAATTCTAATTCGACCAAAATTCTGGAAATCCCAATCCGACAGAAGTTCCTCAACATTTTCCCAAATGGTTTTCATTTCAAAACCTGTTTCGACAAACCGAATTCGACAATTTCTTTTGAGAATAGATTCTTGTCGATACTGACTTCATTTCAAGCCTATTCCGACAAACAAAGCTCGGCAGTTTTATGAATATACTCCTTGCGATAGACTCGGTCTTTCTCAAGCCTTACAGGGATCCAAAAGATCAATCTCACGTAACTCATTCGACAATCCAAGATTTTTGAAGGTCTTGACATCGACAGAATTTGGACAAGATCCAAACACTTGAAGAAATTTTCCTAACATTTTGATTCCGTCGGATTTAATTACTGAATGCAAGCATAAGTTAAATGGTGAGTTGAATCCGACACCTTCGCATTTTCCCGACAACATCAATCGGTAGTTCGACAAAACCCAAAATACCTCAAGACTGGATGAAATTGATTCTCAATTCTTAAATCAGAAATCAAAGATTTTGGCTGTTATGGCTGCCTCTTCCGACAAAGACCATCTTTCCGACAGAAGACCATCTATTCAAAACATGGGAGAAGTCCTCAAGTTCGACAAAGCGATGAACATTCTGTTAGCAAAGAATCAGTCAAGAACAATATGGTTCTCCTTTTCCCTAAATCTTATTGGACGATTTCACAAGTCAAAATGAAGATGTTTATATTCGTCGAAATAGGATCTTTTAAGACAATGTCATATCCATCGAATTTGGACTTCTATCCAAATACGTCGAATTTAATCTTCTTACTATTTGGTACCAAGTTAAAATTTGTCGAGTGAGGATGCTAGTATCAGTTAAGTGAAAATGTCAATATTCGGTCGAGTGAGGATGCTCATGTCTCGTTGAGTTAGAATGTCAATTTCCGTCGAGTGGGGATACCAATGTCCATCGAATTTGAATGATAAGGTTCGTCGAGTTATGGTGCTAACGACCGTCGAGTAAGAATTCCTGATTTCAGTAGAAAAACTTCTCTAATGTCAAAATCCGTCGAATTTGATCTTCTGACCATATAATATTTCGTCGATTCGACAATTGGAAGATTTCTCCAACATCAACATCTGTCCGACGAATTAGGATATTTGTTGATCTTTTCAAGTTCATCCGACAGCCTTTCATTTTCGTTTGACAGAATCACCATTCGACAGAGTTCTCATCCGACAACACTTGATTTTAACCATTCTTGGGGAAATGATGTTCTCCCATCTTACCGAATTTTGTTATGTCGTTTTTCGTCAAAAATTTCCTTGGAAACTCACGTTCATGCAGCAATTTGGAGGGTGTTACATCTTTTGTTTGAAATTGCTTGATATGTTCATATCTTGAAAACAAGAAGTAAATGATTCATTTTGTGTCTTGAACTTGTATTTGAACTTCAATGTTTTTTTTTATGAAGTATATCTTGAAATGAATTATAAATATTCAAAAATTATAGTTCCATGATTTTTCAATTCTTTCACTACAATAAGAGATTTCTTGTTGTTGATTGGCATGTGTACATACTAAAATTCCTTACTTGATATTACATGCCTTACATGATCATTGTTTGCCCCAAAATGCTTATATAAGTTTTGATGTTGATCATGTGTTTCTTGATAAACTTGAATCTTGCCTTGATAAACTGTAAGATTTAAAAAGTATTATCATCTCCTAATTGTCTTGAAAATTTAGAAATCATTCAATTTGTGCTATAAATGTAGTACTCTCTACATTGCTTTGAAATGTCTATTAAATTTTGAGAGAGTATTTAAGAAAGTTTTCTAAATAAATTTTTTTTGAAATAATCTATAGAGATCAATCTTCATACTTCAAAAGATAAGCCTTGTTTAAAATATATATATATATATATATATATATTATCTTTTCAAGGCTCTTGTTTAATGTGAAAAAGAGGATATGTACTTTCAAATACTCTTTTGACTTAGATTTGATCACTCTCAAGGAATATGTGATTTCAATATAAATCTCTTCTACCCTTCTAAAATGCTTTTGAAAATGTAATGTGTTATTATAAAATTCTTTTTGAAAGGGGGAGAAGTTTTTTTAAAATGATTGTGTTTGAGGGATTAAGAATATGTATCTATGCCTTGCTTTTCTTTATAGTAATGTGCTTATATGATCTTGGCATGCATATTTCCCTTTATCTATCTTGTGCTTCAATAAGGGGGAACTTATCTTACATATCATTCTTCCATATCCTTGTTGACTAAGAACATATGCATAACTATGTTAAACCATTATATTTGATATTTTGATAACATGCATATTGTGAGGGGGAGCCTAGCTATTAGATTATTGCTTATATCTCTTGGCTTACATCCTTACTTGAATGAAGTGTTTTATTGTTAATACTATCAACATGTCAACAAAGATCATCGTTCATTCTCTTTTCCTATATCAATGAAAGAAGGTAAACATTCTTAAACTTCATATCTTTTGATTCTTTCATTGATAAATGCTTGATATGTGACAAGTTGTATGATCTTTTATTTGAAAACCTTAATTCCATGATCTTACATGAATATTTTGTATCCCCTATCAAGTGATATCAAGTGGTACTTATTTATGATGTGGTATGCAAGATATTATATGTTAGACATAATTTCTTAAGCTTATTGCTATCATATGCTAAATGTTGAAGTACCAAAATATGACAAGTATTGCATGAATAATCTTTTATATCTTGAAAGCATATTTATTTCATCTCTCCTTTCTTGAATTAGGTATATAATTAAATAAGGAGAGATAGTGATGAGTTGCATAACTTGAAGAAGTTTATGTTTTTGATGATCCTACTCTTTTTGACAACATGGTTCTTATCTTTAGGGGGAGAGAAAAATATTATCTTTCCTTCCTAAGTCTTTTTGTTGATGTCAAATAGGGGGAGAGAAAATTGGAAAGAAAAATATGTGCTTGTGCTTAATTGTTTGATATACTTACATGAATATCTATCCTTATATATTGCTAAACATATTTTTTTCTTTGGTGATTTGTCATCATCAAAAAGGGGGAGATTGTGGAAATAGGTTTGCCTCAATGATTTAATACGTTAAGTTTTGATGATGACAAATACAAGACAAAAAGAATGATGCTTGTGCTTTATAGATAACAAATGCATCACAAAAGAATATTGATCATGTTACATAAATGTGTTTAATGAGAAATATTATATCATGCATGATTATGTACTTTATCTAATTATATTTCACTTAATAATCATGCAATAAGATATATGTAACATTCATCATATAATATATCCAATAATATGTTATATGAGTTATAAATGAATTAATATTGGATATGTCTATGAAAGTCTTGTATGCATGTTAGACTAACTAGAGTTATACATTTATGAATCATGCATATGAAGATATTGAGCTATGAATTTGGACTAACTATGTTTGGTTAAGTGAGCAATATTTTGTAGGATAGTTCAAGTACCAAGAGTGAGCATTGCAACAAGAAAGCAAAAGATCACAACTATGCTCAACTCAAGGAGAATGAAAATGAAAAGATGTTCCAAGCATTTGCAAGTTTTGAAGAGAAGATTTTCTTTGGAAGCTTGGATTACATCAAGAAGTGATGATGGTAAAAGATCTAGTCCAACATCTTCAAGCTTAGCTTATAGGACTTAGATCTTGTGTAAAGGTAAAAAGGAATCACACTAAGCTCAAACAAGTTTTAAACATATTTTTAAATGTTTCTAAAATGTTTAAATGCCCAACAAACTATTTTTGGAAAGCTAGTCTTGGTGGTATTTCAAATCTATGAAAAATAGTCAAGTTTGTGTTTTGCAAAACTGATATATACTTACTCTTTTGATCATAACTTTTAAAATAATTTAAGTTTTACTATGAAACTTATCTCATTTGAAAATAGACTCAAAGATCTTTCCAATGACTAGTCATTTGCTTTAAATGGATAAGAAACGAAAAAGTTATGACCAATTAAAGTTTGAGTTTTGAAAATCTGACCTTTGGTTACTATTTTGATCATATCTTTCAAAATAAATTGAGTTTTGTTCTGAAACTTCTTTCATATGAAAGTAAACTCAAAGAGCTTTCCAATGAATGGTCATTTGCTTTAATTGGATAAGAAATGAAGAAGTTATGACCTTTTAAAGTCGGTTTTGAAAACCAGAAATGGTGTAATCGATTACACAAGTCATGTAATCGATTACAACGTTGATAGAAGCCGTAATCGATGATACAGTATGTAATCGATTACAAAGTGCCAGAAAGCTTGTAATCGATTACATGAAGCTTGTAATCGATTACAAAAGTGCCCAGGAGCGTTTCTAACGGCTATAAACGGCTAGTTTTCATAGAAAATCATTTCTAAACCCCTCCAACGGCTCTAAAACTCATTGGGCTATAAATAAAAGTGTTTGGGCATCAAAAACAAGTTGGAGAACATTCTGAAAATTACCCTTGAGCATTGAAAATGAAATTCATCATCTTTTTCTCTAAATTCTTTGTTTTGAGCTAAGTGTGTAAATCCTTTATACCCATTGAGCTTCAACTTGTATTATCCACTCTTGAGAGAGTTTTCTATCATCCATACTTTGTTCTTCAAGTTGTATATCTACTCTTGTGAGAGTTTCTATTCTTTCTCTTCATCTAGAAATCATTGTAAGAGGGTGAGGTATCCCTCAAGAGAGAAAAGGGTGAGGTATCCCTTATAGTGAGACTCAAACACAAAGGGTGAGGTATCCCAAAGGTGTTGTGAGTGCTCTTGATTGTAAAGGTCATAAGCACCTGTGAAGCTTGAAGAATTGGAGGCTCTAGCACAAGGGTGAGGTATCCCAAGGTGTGAGGAGTGTTCTTGTATGTACAAAGGTTTTTCTAGCACCCGTAAAGTCTAGGAGATAGTGAAGAAAATCTCAAGTTAAGCTTGAGGACTGGATGTAGGCCACAAGTGGTTGGTGGCTGAACCAGGATAAATTCTTGAGTTTGATTCTCTCTTCCCTACACTCTTTAAATTCAGTATTTAGTAGAATATATTTATCTATTGCATATCTTGATGTTTTGATTGTTACAACTTGATATCTAACTTATTCACTTAGTTCATCATATATCCCAAGTTGTATTTGAGTAATCCTCAATAGTTGTACATTTATTAGACTTATTCCGCTGCATTTATTAATTGAGTTATTCAAAATGCATAATTTGTCAAAGTTGCATTAAAACTAGGCATCACCCAATTCACCCCCCCTCTTGGGTAATGGTTGCCATGGCTAACATATATCATGTATATTCAACAACAATATACTTTCAACAACAAGCCACAGTTTGGCTAAAATAAGCATCAATACATTCTTGGTCCCATTCATGGACCCATAATAAATATTATTAAGTCTTTAAATTTTATAGGTGCATTATGAAGTCATACCTAAGTTTCTACATTCTCCCTGATAAGTTTCACTTTCAAGAAAATTCCCTCACATTATTCATTCCAATCCTTATTGCGTTAACTGATTAAGTTCATCACTTACTGTTGGACCTAATACCATTAGAGTAATTTAAATCGAGATGTTCAAAGTTCTTACTTATATTCATGGTCTTCCTTTAAATAAATTTATTCTAAGTATTATGACACAATTCCATTTTGGGTCATTTTCATTTTGTGAACCCCTAATTAATTCTAAAGTATCCAATTAATTAAGTTCCTCTTTGATATAGTGTTCCTTATGAAATTATTTTCTAGGAGAATTCTTTTGATTATTTAGTCCCATATTTTAATTTTGTTTATATTCATTTAAAAAAAATTATTCTAGGTCTCACACATCCTTATTCACTTTCTTAAGTCCAAAAATTCCCTTTAGGTTATCAAATTGATTTCCTCCCATCTCATTGTCAACCACTTAATCACTTGATTAATTGAATCTCAAAGTTGTGAAAAGTCACATGGTTGAGCCCTAAATAGCTCTTAAGGCTGCGGCCTCTCCCAAGTTAGGATTCAAATTTTCATTCCGTTAATTACATATTATCCACTTGACTAGCTTAGTCTTCCACTTGTTATAAATTTTTTACTAAGAACCCTAATTTAGGGCCCCAAGGCCGTGAGCCTCCTAGGAGGGAATAGGGGTTATTTTGCTTCCATTTAAGTTTCCAATCCATACCAATCAAACCAAGAACACCAATGTACATATAAACTCAACCAAATAACTCAAACAAATTAAAAACAATATGTAATCATACAAACAAAGAGAGTAACCCTAACTAGGATTTCTCACAACCAATCACAAAAACAAAGTTTCTTACTACCAATAGAGGTTAAGGAGGAGTATTTCCCTCTTACCTAGGGGAGAAAACAAGCAATGGAACACCCTTGAAGCTCCAAGTGAAATTCGGATTCCACCAAAGCCAAAACCCTAGGGCATCAAACTTTCACAAGAATCACAATCAAAGCTTGAAAAAGGCATCCATGATCACCATAGTGACCATGGATCACGAAAATGGGATGGAAATATGATAAAGTTATGAACTTTTACCTCAAAGTCTCCAACTTTAAAGCTTGATAGAGAAAAACGAAAATAGTGAAAATGGATGAACCAAGTGATGCTTTCCAAAGAGAAAAGGTTGATGGTGATGAGAAGGTTTAATAAATGTGATTATTTGGAACAAACAAAAGAAAAATGGAGGATGATGGTGGTGTGTGGCAGGCGATTTTGGAGAGAAAAGGAGAAGAGAAAAGTTGATTCCTTTGTTGGTGATTTTAACAAGAAGAGAAAAGCTTCAATGGAGGGATGGATTCAAGCAAAATGGTTGCTTGAAAACAAGCAATAATGGTGGAGGAAGAAGATGGTGCAGCCGTGGAGTGTAGAGAGAAGGAGGAGAGAATTTCTTTTGAGAGAAAAGATGAAGCTTAGAGAGAGAAAATGATAGTAAGGATGGAAGATGCTTTTAGGGTTTTTTTTTTAATTTAGATAAGTGAAATAAATTAAAGTAAGAAGCACAATTTTGGGCTCCAAAATGAGGTCTGCTTCTTCGTGGAGAGAGTGGAGGGATAGAGAGAAATTAAACTTTGTTTGAGAAGTTTGGGAGCTTTTCAATAAAGAGAGATTTGATTAGACATAAAGGAGATTACCTTTAGATAAGATAATGTGATATAGTAATTAAATAATAAGGTGATTAGGATTTTATTACAAGTTATTACCCAATAAATAATTGTTGTAGTACACAAGCCAGTATTAATTATCCATCGGATAATAGAGTGCACTGCAAAATTTTATTTAACACTATGTACAGAGATTTTATTTTTCAGATAAAATCTCTAAAAATATAAATCTCATAAATTGTGCCCAACCTCGGGTTTAGTAAGATCCCCTGTCGACATATTCACAGTCCAAAGTTTACTAGCCTTAGGGAAAACATTTCGTGTTCTCGGCTCCGCTCAGCGTGCACGTAAAACGAAAAATATACTAAAATATTTGATATTTCTAGAAAAATTCACAAAAATTCTCAAAAATAAAAAATATTTGAAAATGACTATTTTTCATGAAACAAACAATTTCCAGAGTGTTACACTGACTCTGCTCAGTATGCACGTAAAATGAAGAATATATTAAAATATTCGACGTTTCTGAAAAATTCCAGAAAAATTTTCAAAAATCTCAATTATTGGAAAATGCCTATTCATCATGAAACAAACAATTTTTTGGAATGTTACACTGACTCTGCTCATATGCATGCAAAACGAGGAATATATTAAAATATTCAACGTTTTCAGAAAAATACAAAAAATTTCTCAAAAATCACAAATATTATAAAATGACTATTTGTGATGAAACAAATAATTTTTGGGATGTTACAACTCTCCCTTTTTAAAAAGAAATTTTGTCCTCGAAATTTTTATGCCCTAGAATCTAACTCCCACATTGTACCCCCAATTTCATCATTTCTAATCGCTCTTATTGATGTAGTATCTTTTCCCCTCGAATTATTTGCATCCCTTCCTGAGTCATCTTATCTTTATTCGTTGCTTGCTGTACAAGCTCAGGTCCAATCGCAATCCTTTCACTATCTCGGTGCTAACACAAAAGTGTCTTATATTGTCGTCCATGTAATGCCTCATATTTAACTTCTTCTAATCAACCAGATATTTCTGACTCTTTATGATTACTGTAGACGTTAAATGTTGCTCCATGTAGAAATGCCTCTATATTTTCAATGCAAGCACATAACGGCTAGCTCCAAGTCTGTGGGGGGTAGTTCTCCCCATGTACTCCCAATCACCTTGAAGTACACGCTACCATCTTCCCATTCTACACAAGCATGCATCGTAAAATCGCTTTGACTTTCTGACAGACTCTCCTTATTTTCTCCCTGTGAACCACGTGTCCCAAAAACTAAACTTCCTTCAACCAGAATTCGTGGTTGGACAGCTTCTCGTGCAATATCCTCTTATTCTTTAGAATTTTGAGGAATCACCATGAGAGATTTGGTACGTTCCTCTGATCTTCAAGAGTAGGTCAGAATGTCACCATCAAGGACATCGACAAATCTGCTTCAACAGGGAAGAGAGATCCTATTCATGTAATCGATGAATACTGATGAGGTGCACGTTGCACGGAACGACGTTACCAATAACTAGTAGTGCTCATAAAGTGTTAGAGAAAATTGTTCACGAAATATCTTCTACCTTCGAGCGAACTCGTAGATAACCAAAATGCAAACTGATCATGGGGATAATAACGGCTCCCTTCAGTTAATTCATTATGCCATCTATTCTTAATCTTAACAGAAACGTCACATATGGTATGTTCTCCTCTAACCGTGTTGTATTCGGTGCGCTATTATGGTTCAAATTCTAGAACACATTTCCTCAGTCGAAGTGTACTAGAAACATTATAACGTTCAGAAGGAAAAGATAGGGAAGTCACTTGGTTTATCATTGGACCAATCTGACGAAGAATATGATATAGTCCAATAAAATCTAAGAATGAGTTTTCGTGAATTCAAATCTAGGAAATTTCTGTCTCAAGAGACAGTATGTTTCTGTTAGAATAGAATAACGAGACATGGTAGAAATCAACCAATCCCCTTTCTGAGATCAAGCCTATTCATAAAGAAAACAATTAACTGAATTGGCAAAAGGGTTTCAATTTCTAACAATAATAGGATAGTTTTAAACAAACTCGTGTAATGAGAGCAGGCTTATAAACAAGAATAGCAATGTTCGGGTCGAAAGGAAACAGATACACAGACAACCCAAACCCCAAAGCAAACTCTTAAATTTTCATTGGAATATTTCAACAGGATATGGTTGGAAGATAACCAATCCTTTTTTCAACACTACATCTAATTTGTAAAAGAAGTAAACAAATCAGATCATCAGAAAGATTCAGTCCTTAACAGATTATAGAAATGATTTAAATGACTTGGCTACTATCAGCAAGTTCTTAGTAGCAGAAATAGAAATAACTTAGTCAAAAGGTGACGAAGGTACAAACGATCCCAACAGACTCATACAATCATATGTCACAAGGAAATGGGTTATCCCCAGAATTATACAATGGAATCGCAGGGTTATCCACTATAGCACAGTCCCCCTTTTCATTTCAGTCCTCAATCTGGGTAGAGGAATTAACTTTCCTTTGTTCATGAGATTTTGAGGTGCATACTTCTCTAACGGAAGGCTTTGTCTTATGCAAGGTACAATTTCTCGCCATATGTCCAGGCTTTTCACACTTGAAACAAATTATTCCTTCGATCGTACAGTCCCTCGTTAAGTGGTCTTTTTCGCACTTCTTACACCTTGATAACGATACCAAGGTTGGATTGGATTTACTACCACTCGCACCTCCTTCATGCATTTGCTATCATTGTTGCTCCCTCAATTTTCGTGAATACGGCTTCCACTTACGCAGATTGATCTTTCTATCATTCCTTCTTTAGAACTTAGGCAATCCTGAGTTTCCCCAAAATTGACTTTCTTCCAACAAATTCTGAACCTCAACTTCCAATTCCTACTGCTGTGTGGCCCTCTGATCTTGGTGTGTTGTTACATCAACCATTCTTTGCATTACTTCCACAGTCGCATCCACCCCTTTGTTGTTGTGTTCCATATTCCTACGCGTACGTCTTCCATAAGCCATTGTCTTCCTTCAAAAACAAACAGTCAAGCACCATGGAAACAAGAAGTAACCATTTCAGACAATATTGTCTCCTTTCGGAAACTAAACATAAGGAGTCACACAACACATCAAGGGTGAAAATGCAAACAAATCCTAAACAAGTTCAATCATACCAGCTGAGTTTCTCGCTAAAGGAACTTCTATTCACCTAATACGCCTAGGTGAAGTCATAATTTTTCGTCCACACAGAACATTACACATTGAGTGGGCCAATACTCAATATCATGTAACTATGCAATAGTAGCTACCAACATTCAACTTATGGCAAGTCATGCCTTCCTTTCCGAAACATCTCTATTAAGAGACAAGGAAGAGCACAACACACAAAGAAACTTCTAACATGTCTAAGCATAGTCAGTCCATACCCCGGCTCAACAGGATGAACAGAGCTCTGATACCACCTAATGTAACACCCTTAGATTTAATAACCACGGCACAATTGTCATTATACCGCGGTCACTAAATTTTTGGTGTGCTATAACTTCTTCATAATACTTTTCCAAATTTAAATATATATATATGTAATATTACATATATATATATATATATATTTATATTTATATATATATATATAAAGGAAATATAAGCCACGAATGAAATAATACATAAGTCGTCATTAACAGATATGATTCAATAGATATATGCAAAATACAGTACTTAGGACTAAATAATTAAGTTAAAGCATACAGAGCGTGGCGCATTTCTCATACCACTCACAATGAAATACATCAAGATTTACTTCAAAATGCAAATATATTGAAAATACACCATAACATAATTAATGCAGAAGAAAACATAAACTACTCATAAGACATTTACGTCTAAGGAGTTGGGTACTCCATCGGATTCGCCTCAGGATCCTCCCCCGGGTCACCTGAAGATACAAAAATAGAATAGAGTGCAGTTCCATAAGTAGGTGCCATCGAATCTTTGTCCTCTCTAGGAGTATGAATCGGATCACCCCAAAGCTCCCAAATGGGCAGGGCAAACTCCAAATGCACTGATGTTGTAAGTGTCAGGATAGGGTCTCCATCATGAGTCCTTCTCACGGTTAAGATCAGGTCGCCAACGTACCGTACACACTCTCCAGCCCAATCGACTCGCCACGCATTGGCACCACCAGTGAACACAATCTGAACTAACCTGATAGAACCCCTTCTTGACGATATCACCGAATATAAGAGATTGAACTAAGTAAAGTTCGGAAGGACTCAATTGCGTCCCTTCAACAATTTTTAACCAAGAATTACATAGGACAAGAATAATATATACAAGAGGTGAGATATCCAACTTCATTACCAATTATGGCAGTAAGAAACAGAAACGACGTAGGACACCCATGTAGCATTACAAAATGTGAACAGTATCAAAAAGCATATATTAAATAACTTAACAGTTTCAGTCAGTGATAACATCGATAAGATAGCAGTTCCAATCATCATATAAATTAAATGCCAAGTAATGTCTTGACTCACTATGCACATGTACATGACATCAAAATCCTACTCCATGGAGCTAGACACAAACATCGAAGAGAATGATCAGGGAGACATACCCGTATCTCATCTGCCTAGGACCAAGTGCTTTCAGAAATCAAAATCAACAATTTTGCGCAATTAGGCTCTATACAGTGGCATTCTCATAAGATCGCGATATAGGATAGTGTCTCGGTCCGAATCGTCGGTGCATTTGCATCGGTCTGTCTCACGGCCCAGAGGGGCTACCAATTGTCCGCTATGAGACGCCCGCGCCCCGATGCCCCGAAGGTCAACAGCAGGACCTACACTAGTCTATTCGCACCCGCACTAAGGTGTGATTCAACTCCTAAGCAACATGACCTTGACAAATAGTCCATTGGACTTCCACAATGCATGATGACTCAATGCAAATATCATGTATATTCAACAACAATATACTTTCAATAACAAGCCATAATTTGGCTAAAATAAGCATCGATACATTCTTGGTCCCATTCATGGACCCATAATAAATATTATTAAGTCCTTAAATTTTACAGGTGCATTATGAAGTCATACTTAAGTTTCTACATTCTCCTTGATAAGTTTCACTTTCAGGAAAATTCCCTCACATTATTCATTTCAATCCTTATTGCGTTAATTGATTAAGTTCATCACTAACTATTGGACCTAATACCATTAGAGTAATTTAAATCGAGATGTTCAAAGTTCTTACATATATTCATGGTCTTCCTTTAAATAAAATTATTCTAAGTATTATGACCCAATTCCATTTCGGGTCATTTTCATTTTGTGAACCCCTAATTAATTCTAAAGTATCTGATTAATTAAATTCCTCTTTGATATAGTGTTCCTTATGAAATTCTTTTCTAGGAGAATTCTTTTGATTATTTAGTCCCATATTTTAATTTTGTTTAAATTCGTTTAAAAAAAATTATTCTAGGTCTCACAAATCCTTATTCACTTTCTTAAGTCTAAAAATTCCCTTTAGATTATCAAATTGATTTCCTCCCATCTCATTGTTAACCACTTAATCACTTGATTAATTGAATCTCAAAGTTGTGAAAAGTCACATGGTTGAGCCCTAAATAGCTCTTGAGGCCGTGGCCTCTCCCAAGTTAGGATTCAAATTTTCATTCCGTTAATTACATATTATCCACTTGACTAGCTAAGTCTTCCATTTGTTATAAATTTTTCACCAAGAACCCTAATTTAGGGCCCCAAGGCCGTGAGCCTCCAAGGAAGGAACAAGGGTTATTTTGCTTCCATTTAAGTTTCCAATCCATACCAATCAAACCAAGAACACCAATGTACATATAAACTCAACCAAATAACTCAAACAAATTAAAAATAATATGTAATCATACAAATCATACAAACAAAGAGAGTAACCCTAACTAGAGTTTCTCACAACCAATCACAAAAACAAAGTTCCTTACTACCAATAGAGGTTGAGGAGGAGTATTTCCCTCTTACCTAGGAGAGAAAACAAGTAATGGAACTCCCTTGAAACTCCAAGTGAAATTCGGATTCCACCAACACCAAAACCCTAGGGCATCAAACTTTCACAAGAATCACAATCAAAGCTTAAAAAAGGCATCCATGATCACCAGTGACCATGGATCACGAAAATGGGATGGAAAGATAATAAAGTTATGAACTTTTACCTCAAAGTCTCTAACTTTAAAGCTTGATGGAGAAAAATGAAAATAGTGAAAATGGATGAACCAAGTGATGCTTTCCAAAGAGAAAAGTTAATGGTGATGAGAAAGTTTAATAAATGTGATTCTTTGGAACAAACAAAATAAAAATGGAGGATGGTGGTGGTGTGTGGCCGGCGATTTTGGAGAGAAAATGAGAAGAAAAAAGTTGATTCCTTTGTTGGTGATTTTAACAAGAAAAGAAAAGCTTCAATGGAAGGATGGATTCAAGCAAAATGGTTGCTTGAAAACAAGCAATAATGGTGGAGGAAGAAGATGGTGCAGCCGTGGAGTGTAGAGAGAAGGAGGAGAGAATTTCTTTTGAGAGAAAAGATGAAGCTTAGAGAGAGAAAATGATAGTAAGGATGGAAGATGCTTTTAGGGTTTTTTTGAATTTAGATAAGTGAAATAAATTAAAGTAAGAAGCACAATTTTGGGCTCCAAAATGAGGCTGCTGCCATGGAGAGAGTGGGAGGGAGAGAGAGAAATTGAAGCTTCTTTGAGAAGCTTGGGAGCTTTTCCAATAAAGAGTGATTTGATTAGACATAAAGGAGATTACCTTTAAATAAGATAATGTGATATAGTAATTAAATAATAAGGTGATTAGGATTTTATTACAAGTTATTACCCTATGGATAATTGTTGCAGTACATAAGCCAGTATTAATTATCCATCGGATAATAGAGCGCACTGCAAAATTTTATTTAATAGTGTGTACAGAGATTTTATTTTTCAGATAAAATCTTGAAAAATATAAATCTCGTAAACTGTGCCCGACCTCGGGTTTAGTAACATCCCCTGTCGACATATCTATAGTCCAAAGTTTACCATTCTCAGGAAAAACATTTCGTGTTCCCGACTACGCTCAGTGCGCACGTAAAACGAAAAATATACTAAAATATTTGACGTTTCTAGAAAAATCCACAAAAATTTTAAAAAATCACAAATATTAAAAAATAATTATTCATCACGAAACAAATAATTTCTGGAGTGTTACACTGACTCTGCTCAGTGTGCACGTAAAATAAAAAATATATTAAAATATTCAACATTTCTAAAAAATTCCAAAAAAAATTCTAAAAATCACAATTATTGGAAAATGCCTATTCATCATGAAACAAACAATTTTCTAGAATGTTACACTGACTCTGCTCAGTGTGCACGTAAAATAAGAAATATATTAAAATATTCAATGTTTTCGAAAAAATACAAAATATTTCTCAAAAATCACAAATATTATAAAATGACTATTTGTGATGAAACAAATAATTTTTTGGGGTGTTACATCGTTTTCCACCACTACAAGATGATGAGGTTTAGGCATGAATTACTTCTTTCTATTTTAGCTTTATCATTATGTTTCAGACTCTAACCTTTGTCGATTTATCTCTTGAGCATGATGTTTATTATCTTAGCTTGCTTAACTATGTTTATTTTGAAATGGATATTTTGCAGTGGATATTTTGGTTATATAATGCTAAATTGGCTGAACTCCTTATTGAATATTCATTGTTTGGTAATGGTTTTGTGTTACTTCTCTCTTTATCCAAATCTATATTATATATCTTTTTTATCATGACAAAATGAGGAGAATTTTTGGTTTATATGTCATTGAGAAAAGAAAGGTAAAATAGCAAAAGGTATAATTTTCAATGATCTTGGGATTCCAAAACTAAAGGGGAGCTGTGCATCTCTGATCTAATTACCTCTTGAAAAATAAAGGGGGAGTAAGTCTCTAACACTTTTTGTGAGTTTCAATTTATTTGAACTAATTCTTTTCTCAAATGATTGTTTGTCATTATTAAAAAGGGGGAGAATGTAATTGACATTGACTAAAGCAATGATTTGATGATAACAAACAAGAAAGGAATAGTAGTGCAAAGATCAAGTCTCAAGAATTTTCAAGTTTAGCATATAGGACTTAGATCTTGTGTAAATGTATATTAGGAATCATACTAAGCTCATTTCTTGGTTTTCACTCAACTTAAATAGTTTTCCAAAATCATGATCTATACTTGTGAAAATTTTGTTTAAGTTTGAGCAAAATGGTTTTAGAAAGATTGAAAAGATTTTGGGAATCTTTGGTTGCAAAATCCTTTAGAAATATTATTTTCTTGATAAACCAATAACTAGTTATCACTGTTCAATAACAGGTTATTTGCCAAAGTCAGAAACGCACCTAAATGTTTTTTAAAGGGAATAACTGATTATGGATTTCCCATAACCGATTATTCACTAAGTCAGGAGCCTTTTTCTTATGTTTTCAAAAGCTCCTAATTGATTATAGAATTCCCATAATCGGTTATTCATCAAGTCAGAAATGCACCTTTCTTTTTAAAAGGCTCATAACTGGTTATAGATATTCCAATAATTGGTTATGCTAAACCAAATAACTAGTTATTGGAAACCAATAACCGATTATCTGGGATAGCAGAAAACACTTTCCAATGGCTCTATTGGAGCATTTAATGCCCCCAACAATCACCAACGACTCTTAAATGCATCGGGCTATAAATGAAAGTGTTTGGACATTATAAACAAGTTGGGGAATAATCTAAAAATCATTTTTGAGCATTAAATTCGTGTTTTACTATAATTTCTCCAAAACCTCTGTTTTGAGCTTTAAGTGTGCGATTTCTTGATACCCATATAATTTCAATTTGTATTATCCACTCTTGAGAGAGTTTCATTTCATCTATACCTTGATTAATCTATAAAGAGGGTGAGATATTCCTCAAAGAATTTGTAAAGGTGAGGTATCCCTTGTTATTGAGGCCCAAATTCAAAGGGTGAGGTATCCCAAAGTGTGTTGAGTGCTCTAGTTTGTAAAGGTTGCAAGCACTTATTGAAGCTTGAAGATATAACGAAAAATCTCAGGTGATTAGTTGATGAATGGACGCAAGCCACAAATGGATTGGCGGCTGAACTATGATAAATCTTGTGTTTGATATTCTAAACTCAACTCCCTTACATTTATATATTTATTTTATATGCTTGCTTGAATACTCTCTATTTTGGTTTGTTCATTTATGAGTGAAAGCATTCAATCTTCTCTATCCATTCATCTCTATTAATCAATAGCATCAATAAAAATTGATAATCAAGTATTTTGTAAAAGATTTGCAAAAATATTTTACATACTTAATTCATCCCCTTCTTGAGTATTGAGGTCACTTGGTACCAGGTCCCACCAATTTCCTTTTCTGAAGAAGACTACAAAAATACCATTTTAGACCACAATGATCCTATGGTATATCCAAGATAATCACCAATGTCAAGGTTTGACACATATTTGTTGATTAGAAAAACTCGGCATACATTATGTTCTTAGATTTATTCGAAAAGCTAGGACTCTGAAAGAAGATCGAATCGCATACACCGACGAGCTGATTGGTTTCACAGGGGACAAAATCACCTCGGTAAGGTGTGTTGAGACTGATTTGACCTTGGGTAAGGATCTTCTGTTTAAAACACTCAAGGTCAAGTTCCTCATGGTGGATTACCCTTTCTCCTACAACGTGATCTTAGGTCACCATTTTCTCAACACCTTTGAGGCAGTGATATCCACTCCGCATTTAGCAATGAAGTTCCTTAATTAGCATGACAAGATAGGCACAATCAAATGAGACTAAGCAACAGCTCAAAGGTACTATAATGAGAGCCTCAAGATTGCTAAAGGGCCTAGGAAAATGGACTAGTGCGACAAAACCAGTTCATTCACTACGGATTCTATCAATGTCTTCTTAATTGAATTAGATGTATACGAAGAGATCCAAGATACCAACCCTCAACTAGAAGGAGAACTTGAACCCCTCTAATTTGGTGTCAAGTCGGATTAAGTCACTAAGATTGAAGGGCAACTAAATCAGGAAGAGAAGTCCCAATTACCAGCATTCATTGAGAAAAACAAAGACCTCTTCTCCTGGACGTCGTCCAACATGTCGGGGTTGGATTCTAGATTTAAATCTCATAAAGTTTCCATTAAGAAAGATGCCAAACTAGTTACACAACAGAAAAGAAAGTGTTAGTCATGGCAACCATTACCCAAGAGGGGGGTGAATTGGGTATAAAAACTTTTTCACAAATGCTCTTAAAATAAATACAAATATTTAAGTTATTTAAATAAAAGC
Source organism: Ormosia semicastrata (assembly GCA_029884595.1). Classification (NCBI taxonomy): domain Eukaryota; kingdom Viridiplantae; phylum Streptophyta; class Magnoliopsida; order Fabales; family Fabaceae; genus Ormosia; species Ormosia semicastrata. The sequence continues at coordinate 43,998,050 of JAQQTO010000053.1, read as the reverse complement.
ACAGAAGGAACGTGATGAAGAAAAGAAACTTTAAGAACAGCGAAAAGTAAATGTGTAATAAAATAAAATTACATAAAATAAAGAGATAAAGAGAAGAAAAGCAGGCACGATATTTATCCTGGTTCGACCACCAACCACTTGTGGTCTACGTCCAGTCCCCGAAACACAAAGATTTTTCACTATGTATACAAGCTTCCAATAGGTGCTTGCAACCTTTACATAAGAGAGCACTTTTCACACACAGGAAAACTCTACCCTTGTGCTAAAGTCTCAGCCTGTAGGGATACCTCACCCTTATACAAACCTTAGAGGGATACCTCACCCCCTTTACAAACCTTGAAGGATACCTCACCCTCAATATAGAAGAATAGAAATATAGATGGATAGAAACTCTCACTCAAAGCAAATTATACAAATTGAAGTGCTAAGAGGCTCTCAAAGGATATCTCAAAGTTTCAGCAAAAAGAGCACATAAAATAGGCATAAAATATAAATCACATTTTTCAGAGCAAGCGCAAATTAAACTGATAGTTGGGCACTTAACAGAAGAGACCCACGGTCTCTATTTATAGAGTTAGAAAGAAAAATAGCCGTTGTAGCAATTAATACGAAAGAATATGGCCATTTATTTCCAAATCAGTATTCGTAAAAGCCCGTGGTTATTCGAATAGCATAAACCTTTATTCGAATAACACTGTTCACAAAACCATCGTAAAAAGCAAACTGACATGGGTTATTCGAATAACCTTAAGTTTATTCTGTAACACCCTTGTGGGGATGTCACATTTATGAATGCAATGAAATAAAATAAAATAAAACTCTTACCCTAGTTATAAAACATTTGATACTTACATAAAATTTGCGGAATATATTTTTTATAATTGTAACATTAAATAAAATAACACAAAACACAAGGTATAACAAACATAAACTCACCATAATATACATATGATTCTCTTTTAGTACAAACATAATTTACAACTACATGTATTTAATAAAACAGTAAAGAGTTGACACAAAGCTAAAATATAGTATTGCCCAAGTGCACCTCGGTAGATATCAAACTCTCCGATGAATCATCGTCCATCACCTCCAGAATAACCATCGAAAAGTTCACATCTATGAGATCTCACAAAGACTTCGAACCAGTCCGAGTGATCCAATGACTACTTAGCTACTAAGCTCACTAGGCGCATGGAAAACTCCCTGCAAATAACGCCTAATGGTCAAAGGTAACTCTAAATGTAAATAAAGCATAGTAGTGAATATGACCTCTCCGTCATACTCTCTACATAGGGACACAGTCAATCGTCCCACATAAGCTACTGTCCATCGGTCCGCATGCATACGCCACGCCTCGGAACCCCCGTGAAACTCCAGTCTCACAAACCCGAAGAATCCTGGTAGTGCCATGATCTCAAGATCAATCTTGACGATCAGCGTGATCAATCGGTTCCTCCTCCTCGTATAAGTCGCCCGATTGTTGCTCGTCAGGGTACTATACCTCAAGAGGCTGATCCTCCTCTACCTCAAACTCTTTACGGAAACAATATAGTAATATCGAGAAAACATATAGAGAGGTGAGACAATCTACATCACTACCTTCTTGATGGCAATAAAGTTTGCGACAAGACAAAACAGAATCACAATAATACATAACAATACATCATGTACAATATATCAAGCGATATATATATATATATAACATGTATCATATATCACGCATAATATATTAAAGCAATAAATCATACAATCTATCACAGATTATGATAAACATTAAAATGCAGATGATGAATGATACACACACTGACTCGTTCCTACTCCATGGAGCTAAACACGGACATCAGAGAGAATGATCCGAATAGAAACTAAAAATACTTTGTGGCTGCCCAACCAAACTATTGCACTTTATCAAACGTTGTGTTTATAGCCCACGTGTCCAAAACATCGTAGCATTGATATGACCAAACATCGTGTACCACGGTCATAGTACTTAATAGTCCCCTCAAGATCTCGACTAAGAATAGTGCTTGTCAAGATCATTAGTGTGTTGCCTGCTTACCACGGCCCAGGAGCAACCCACATCCGTAGTGGAATTCTCCGCACACTAATGCCTCCAAGTTCATAAATGAAGCTTACGCTTATCACACCAAACACGGTGCCCCGACCCTTGTCAATCAATCACCAATTATAACCCAAATTGGCACAACACTCTAAACATTAGCTAAAAATTACAAAAATACCCCTATTATCCAAATTTTACTATATTTATGAAAAAATTACCAAAATACCCCTAGTCACCAAATAAAAAAAAACATAGTACGTCCCAACAATACTACACTACAACATGTCTCCACCACTTTGGCCCTACGAGCTCAAAACTCACACATTGTTCAATCACGTAGGAATTTTATCGCATTTTCACAATCTGTCATTTTCACAAACATTTTTAAATCGCGTAAAGATATTTTGACATTTTCAAAGATCGTAAATTGTTTTTGAATCATTTTCTCAATCGCGTAGGATTTTTAATTCATTTTCTTAACCGAATAACTTAAAATTTTCATTTTCAATATGTATAAAACTATATAACTAGTACTTTTAAAATACGTAATGTATTTTCCTTGTGTTATAAATATAGTATGGAATCTTTTCATTTTATACGTCTGATTTTAATAAATTTTGCACATTTTGCCTATAAAATCAAAAGTATAAAGTATTTTTAACGTTTTTCTCTAAATATAGTTTATTTTTATTTTTACCCAATAATTTCACTTTGAAATTCACTAACGTGCTTCAAAATTTATAGTATGAGCTCTACGTTAAGTACTTTTCAAGTGTCTGATTAATTTCTTACTTAAACCAAATTCTGCTAAATTACAATTTTAGGATGAATTAATTCCTTTGATTTTCTCAATGATTCTTTGGAATCAATTTATGTTATAAAACAATTACCTAACCTACCTTGGTAAATAAAATGGCATGTTGGCAAATCAAAATAAAATGACATTTGTTTATACACTAAATGACATATTAGCCATAATTAATTTAAATCATCCATTATTTACCTAGGTTCATTAAATCCTTGATTTAGAAAAATTGTGAGAACATTTTGGTTCTCTATTTTTGTGAGAAGGCCGTAGCCTCAAATGTGTTCTTTGGAACACTCATGCATTTCGTACATGTTATTCACATCCTACTTAAATAATTACATAATTATAAATACATACAATTATATAACCACATATAAAACACATACAATATATTTAAAGCCATAATCATGCATAGCAAAAATAATAAAAACTATAATCATGCATAGCAAATTAAGATCACAATTATTAAAGCATTTAAACAATCAAAAACAATAAAAATCACAAATAAACCATACAACTGAATCCTTATGGATTCTACACACAAACATAATCCATTTTCTCATCACCACTTAGGGTTGATGAGATTAAATCTCCTCTTACCTCTTGTAGACAAATTAATCGGTTAGATTCCTTCCTTTTCTCCAAATTTCGTGTGACCTCCCAAACAATTCCTAAAATTCTTAAACAATTAGTAAAAACACATACAATATACAAAATAAAAAAACCATGGAACAATCATGGTTAGAAAAATCAAAATTTCAATTTTGAACCATAGAAACCAAACTTACCCTTAAGTAAGTAAGCAAGAAGTGGAATTTTAGGCAAGATAGAGTAGGAATTTGGGAAAACTTTGTGAATGAAAGATGCTTAGAATGGTATTTGGGTTCAAGAAATGTGATGGGATAAAATTATGAAGGTCTTGGTGTGGGTGGATGGTGGCTGGCCGAACTAGAGAGAGAAAATGGGAGAGAAGTGTTCTTGAGTTTTTGGTGTTTTTAGAGAGAGAAATGGATAGCTAATGTGATAAGTGAAAAGTAAATATTGAGTGAGTGATTTGAGGGGCTGCAGCCGTGAGGTTGAGTGTGTAGGGAGCTTGAGTGTTTGATTTTGCATGCAAAATATCATGGTGTGTTCACATGACCAAGCACATGGCTTATGTCACTTTGGATCCTTCAAGAACCATGTAGAACCAAGCCACCTCCAAGCCCACTTGCTGCTACCAAAATCGTGTTCTCCTTCATCTATTTAGGGGGTTAATTGCTTTTCAATTACTCCTAATTACATGTTAACTAATTAGGTAATTTGTTAGGTTAATTATCCTAACTAATCTTAATTAACATACTAACAACATAACTAATTAATTTAGTATATATTAACATATATTATAACCTTTAATTAATATCAGGATATCTAATTAGTATTCAGATTATAATTAATTCATAACTAAGTTAGTTCACTTAGTATGCTAATTAAGTAATTAGATTAGTTGAATTAAGCTTAATTAGGTTACTAACCATTTTCAAGCCTACAATTGTTGACTTAATCCTAGCCCTTGGTTCATCTTTAATCCTTAGCCCTAGATTAGATCTAAGGTAGATATCACTTGGTCATAAATCTATCATTCTAATCTCACCATTGATTAGATCAATGGCTTAGGTTAAAGGCTTCATCATTAAGTTTTCATCCAACGGTCCAAATGAAAACCTATGCTTCCTTAGTTGTCCAATTCCTATTAGCTTAGAAAGTCAAGCCTACTTTGGTTGACTTGCTCTCATTGGTTAGAAATTGTCCAGTCAGCACAGTTGATTGTTTTTCCTAAACACGGGTCCCACAGCACTTTTAAAGATTTGTGGTCAAATCAAAGCAGATTTTTACTATTTTTGAGACAAAGAGTTCTTGTATTATAAAATAATATTATAAAAATATAAAATTATTTTATTGCACAAGCTTAAATCTAAAAATTACAATATTAATTTATATATCAATCAATGGGTTTAGTAAGATCCCCTGCTCTAATTAATTAAAATAAGATTTATCCTACCAAAATTAATTTTCTTAGGTTGGAGCAAATCACATACAACAATCAAGTACACTCACGGAACAGACAAATTAAATTTACTGCTCACAGAATTCACAAAACAGTACAAATCAGGACTATATTGTAATTATCCCAAAAGTTGGGGTGTTACATATTCGAATAACTCTTTAACAAACAGAGTTCTGAAAAACTAGGATTATTCGAATAACGACTAAGTTATTTGAATAACTCATTTGAGAGAAACCTTTCTGGAGGCCCTTTTATTCGAATAGACAATGGTTTATTCGAATAGCCTTTTTAGAAAACAGAAGCTTTCAGCAAGATTAAAATATTTATTCGAATAACTTAACTTGTTATTCGAATATCGTTTAGAAAACAGAGAAGACTGAAAGGTTTTATTCGAATAATGAAGTGTTATTCGAATAACACTTTGACGCATACAAGTCATGCAAAGAAACAAATTTAAAGCTTTATTCGAATAATCAATGATTTATTCAATAACTTAATTTATAAAACAGTTATAAAAGCTTGAAAAACATCCCAAAAAGTTTATCAAAAACACCAAAACATTTTTAAGTTATTTTCAAGATCAAAACAGTTTTGGTATAAGTTTAAGAAAAATATTTTTATTTTATCTTCATGCACTAGGAGATATCCAAAGAGATCCTTGAACAAAGAGACTCTAAGTCCTAAAGCTATCCTTAAAAGATCTTGGACTTGGTCTTCCCATCATGTGTGTTATCATCAAGACAAATCTTCAAAGACATATCTTTAATCACATTCTCCTTGTGTTAAGCTTAATAGATATCTATTGCTTTCTTGTTGCAAGCTCACTCTTGGTATTTGGACTATCCTGTAAAGTATTGCTCACTTAAACAAACATAGTTAGTCCAAAAACATAATTCAATATTTTTATATGCATGATTCATAAATATATAGTTTTAGTTAGTTTAACATGCATATAAAACTTTCATAGACATAACCAAATAAGTCATTTAACAATTATTAATAGATATGCTCTATGTAGGATGCAACAGAACACATTGCACAAAGGTCAAATCCAATATTAATTCATTTATAACTCATATAAAGCATTATTGGATATACTATATGATGAATGTTACATATATCATATTGCATGATTATTAAGTAAAATATAACTAGATAAGGTACATATCATGCATGATACAATATATCACATTAAGCATATTTATCAAGCATAAGCATTATTCTATTTGTCTTGCATTTATCATCATCAAAACTTAACATATAAAACCATTTGGGGCAAACTTATTCCACAATCTCCCTCCTTTTGATGATGACAAATCACCAAGAAAAAAAAATATGTTGAGCAATATACAAGAATGGATATTCATGTAAGCATATCAAACAATAAGCACAAGAACATATTTTTCTTTCCAATTTTCACTCCCCCTATTTGACATCAACAAAAAGGTTTAGAAAGAAAAAAAATATTTTCTCCCTCTTATAGATTCTATATATGATTCAAGAATAGAGAGATGAAACGATCATGCTTTTAAGATATAGAGGATTATTCATGCAATGCTTGTCATATTTTTGTATATCAACATTGAGCATATAATGACAATAAAACTCTTTATGTAATCAAACAAGGATATAAGGCAAGAGATATAAACAGTTTAAGAGCTAGGCTCCTCCTCAAAATATGCATATTATCAAAATAATAGATAAAGAAAATATGTATGCGAAGACCATGTAAGCACATTACCATAAAGTAAAGCAAGGCAAAAGATTTTTATTTTTAATCCATCAATCAAAAAACATTTTAAAAACTTCTCCCCCTTTCAAAAAGAATTTTATAAGAGCACATTATATTTTCAAAGCATTTTAGAAGGATAGAGATGTTTTATGTTAAAAACATATATTCATTGAAAAGCATCTAGTCATTTAAGATTAATTTATCAACAAGTATCATATAATTCATATCATATAAAGTACCACAATAGCTTAGGGATAGAGATACTTATTGAGATAGATAACGAGTGATGATCCTTCTTTATTGGTCCTTTAACTTTGAGCTTTCTTCCTTTGAATTCTCCATTCCATTGTACGAGAAGAAAGTCTTCTTTATCTTCCTCTTCATTTGAATTCCATTCAGCTTTTTTCGTTTATCCACATATGCTTGTATGTAAAAATCTGATGGCTATATTTGAAACACGTAGAGAGACTTGCAAAGCTAATTTTAAAAGTCCTCTAAAACATAGGTTAGCATCAAATATCATTTAATCTCATTTACAAGCATAAAATTTGATTGATATATAATTTAAAGCATGTATCACATTATCAACCATGCAATATTAGTTCTAACAAGAATGTATGAAGTACATATGAACTTGAATAAATGAAAAAATAGTTTAAGCATTTTAAGGCATGATTCAAGTTTATCAAGAAGCATATGATCATCATCAAAACTTATTTAGACATTTTTTGGCAAATAATTATCATGTAAGACATGTAAAGGTATAACACAACTCTCTACTTCTCCATATATCATATGATATCAAATTTAAAGCATAAGAAAAAATAATAGTTTGATATCACCAAAAATGTACTCTTTGAATTTTCGTAGATGATTCTCACTTCCATCAACTTCCAAGCTTCAAGCTTTCATGAAGGAATAGAAATTATTTGCACCCCTTTAAAAGTTGAGTCCTTTTAAACTTCACTATCCTCAAGTTGAATGAACTTATTCCATTTAAATGCTTGCTTGAGGTAGTTGACACCCTACAATACAATTCAAAGAATTTTCTTTGGTATCCATCAATTTTGGATCCATAGAGATTAGTCATTATGCCAAACTCATAAACAAATAATCATTCAAAACAATGAACGAGTTCACAGTGGCAAAAGATATTTCATGATCAATCAAGCCAATTATATATAAGCATCAAAAGAATTTAACATGTATTAATCGAAACGTAGCAGAATAGTTTATGTTTAAAAACAAATCGTGATTATTCGAATAAGAAGAGGATCCTATTCGAATTGGGAAGGCCAAACGTTTTGGCCATTTAACACGATTTATTCGAATAACCTATGGGGTTATTCGAATAGATAGAAAGCAAACACCCAAGACTGAAAAACCAAGTCTCTGGTTATTCGAGTAGCCTACAGTTTATTCGAATAGACAGAGATCAAACGTAAGAACCTGATAAAACAAAGCTTTGTTTATTTGAATAAGTAAAGGATTTATTCGAATAGACAGTAAACACTGCAAACACAAAACTGACATAGAAGTCAGTTTATTCGAATAAACTTTATGTTATTCGAATATTCAACGCAAACTTTGAACAGCTTTAAAGAACTTTATTCAAATGAGCTTATATTTATTCGAATAAAATTATCAAGAAGCACAATAAGACATACGTTCAGAATTCAAGACAAAGCATACATTCATATGATTTAAAGATTCCAGAGAGATAAAAAAAATAGTATTCAAATTAATTATATGTATGATTGATCAAAAATTCAAGCTCAAGGATATTATCATTAGACACGTCATTTCAAACCAGAATTATACTTTATCTAGCATATTAACATGTAGAAATATTTTCAAATTATAAGGCTAGAAAAGCATAATAAAAGTTTTCACTTATCCGAAAATTGTAAGTCCAAACTTCACGTGGACAAAGAAGAGAGCTTGAAATTATTTTTGGTCTTTGTACTTGGAGCAGCCACTTTCAAGATGCCAAAGTCAGCTCTTGGCCTTCAAGCACACCTACAACACACTTTAATTTTTGACTTTTGGTACCCAAATTTTATTGGGTCCTTGTGTGTTAGTTTTTGAACATTAATCTATTATGCTCTCATAAAGATCAATTTTTTTTTCATAAAATGTAAATTGAGCACAATAAATTTAGATAATCATTTTCCATTAAGCATATAACTGATAACATGCTTGCTTCATGATACATAGACAATTTTAAAACATATACAGCATACATAAAAATTATAGACCTTAATGTACCAAGATATATAACAAATTAATGAATTATGATATAATAAGAATGAACATAATCATGTGTTAAACATAATATTCAAATTTTATCAAGTACACATAATTTTATCCTCTACCTATGGCCTATAAGGAATATACCTCAAATTTATTAACTTTGCATGTAAATGCTCATGAGAGGTAAAAACTATTGATACCTTGGCCTTGGTAATCAAAGGAACTCTTTTCCTTACCCATTGCTTCTCTTTTGAAGTCTTGAACTTTGCAAGCTCTACATTTTGTACTTGAGAAGCTTTGGTTGAAGTCATCTTCCTTCTTTGACCAAAGTTTCTACCATTAGGCTTTGGAAGCATTCTCCTTGATGATTCCTCTTTCTTTTGACCAATTTGTCCATCCTTTTGAGAAATATTCTGCATAATTGAAACACTAGAAGGACACTTTGGTACCCACTTCATTTTGGGTCCTTGAATGTTAATATTAGGGCCTTTAGGATTTTTAGGAACCAATATCATACAATTTCTCATATAAGGATTTATTCTATAATTGCATAAATGATAAATATATCCTAGATGACCACAAAAATTACATACAATTGAATTTAATGATGACTTGGTCTTCTGAAGATTATCTTTGAAAAACTTTAGCATTTTCTTATTATTACATTCTATGTTATTTCTGCCACAAGCTGTACTTGAATTTTCATGTGGAATAACATTGATTTTATTTTCATTAACAAGTATAGAATGTAAGCATTTAGAATCATTAGCTTTGGAAAGTTTGAAAGATAAGTCCTAAACTTGATTTTCTAAATTAATGCATTTTTCACAAGAAGATGAAGTTTCACATTTCAAAGGCATTTTCTCATTAAGAAAAACATATTTATTTTTTAAAGTCTCAATTTCATTTTCAATATAGGAAATATTTTCCAAACAAGATAAGTTTTTCTTTTCTAAATTCAACAAACCATTATACAATTCATTATATGCACTTTGCAACTCATTATAAGAAGGACTGTAATATAATTTAGAATTATTTACCTCAAAGTCCTTTTTAGCCATATAGGAAGTAGTCTCAATTTCTAGCACACTTGACTCTTTAAGAGAATCACCTTCTTCATCATCAATTTTATTTTGCTTTGCCTCTTCTTCAAATTGAGCACCATCGTCACCAAAAGGCATTTGGCTCCCTTCAATAGTTTGAGCATCTTTTTGAGGATATTTTTCATAACAAGCTTCTTTCAATGACTTTTGTTCTTCTTGCTTTCTATATACAACTTTACGCACAAAATCATTGTTAGCGAGATAAATAACATTAAGAGTATCCCATATATCTTTAGCACTAGAGCAATTTTTAATTTTAGCATAAGCATAATCATTCAAACTACTTCTCAAAATTTGCATAGCTCTAATATTCAAAGAAAAACATTTTTTATCAAAACTATTCCAAGTTTGTTTTGATTTATAAATAAATCCATTTAGCACAACATCCCACAAATCCAAATCAATAGACTGTATATAAAACTCTAGTCTAGCTTTCCAATAAACAAAATTCACACCATCAAAGAATGGTGGTTTATCAATTTCAAAACCTTCCATTTTGAAAAACTTTCAAGGTTGCTAATAAACAAGGATCTTTAACTCTAAGCGGTTAAGCTTTTACCAGAAAGCACGAAGCTCTGATACCACTTGTTAGTCATGGCAACCATTACCCAAGAGGAGGGGTGAATTGGGTATAAAAACTTTTTCACAAATGCTCTTAAAATAAATACAAATATTTAAGCTATTTAAATAAAAGCACAAAAGGAACGTGATGAAGAAAAGAAACTTTAAGAACAGCGGAAAGTAAATGTGCAATAAAATAAAATTACATAAAATAAAGAGATAAAGAGAAGAAGAGCAGGCACGATATTTATCCTGGTTCGACCACCAACCACTTGTGGTCTACGTCCAGTCTCTGAAACACAGTTCGAAATTTTTCACTATGTATACATGCTTCCAATAGGTGCTTGCAACCTTTACATAAGAGAGCACTTTTCACATACAGGGAAACTCTACCCTTGTGCTAAAGTCTCAGCCTGCAGGGATACCTCACCCTTATACAAACCTTAGAAGGAAACCTCACACCCTTTACAAACCTTGAAGGATACCTCACCCTCAATATAGAAGAATAGAAATATAGATGGATAGAAACTCTCACTCAAAGCAAATTATACAAATTGAAGTGCTAAGAGGCTCTCAAAGGATATCTCAAAGTTTCAGCAAAAAGAGCACATAAAATAGGCATAAAATATAAATCACATTTTTCAGAGCAAGCGCAAATTAAACTGATAGTGGGCAAAATAACAGAAGAGACCCACGGTCTCTATTTATAGAGTTAGAAAGAAAAATAGCCATTGTAGCAATTAATACGAAAGAATATGGCCGTTTGTTTCCAAATCAGTATTCGTAAAAGCCCGTGGTTATTCGAATAGCATAAACCTTTATTCAAATAACACTGTTCACAAAACCATCGTAAAAAGCAAACTGACATGGGTTATTCGAATAACCTTAAGTTTATTCGAATAACTCTTTAACAAACAGAGTTCTGAAAAACTAGGATTATTCGAATAACGACTGAGTTATTCGAATAACTCATTTGAGAGAAACCTTTATGTAATTCGAATAGACAATGGTTTATTCAAATAGCCTTTTTAGAAAATGTAAGCTTTCAAAGAAGATTAAAAGCTATTTATTCGAATAACTTAACTTGTTATTCGAATATCGATTTTTAGAAAACAGAGAAAATTTGCCGAAAGGTTTTATTCGAATAATGTAAGTGTTATTCGAATAACACTTTGACGCACAGAGTCATGCAGCAAACAAATTTAAAAGCTTTATTCAAATAATCAATGATTTATTCAATAACTCAATTTATAAAACAGTTATAAAAGCTTGAAAAACATCCCAGAAAGTTTATCAAAAACACCAAAACATTTTTAAGTTATTTTCAAGATCAAAATAGTTTTGGTATAAGTTTAAGAAAAACATTTTTATTTTATCTTCATGCACTAGGAGATATCCAAAGAGATCCTCGAACAAAGAGACTCTAAGTCCTAAAGCTATCCTTAAAAGATCTTGGACTTGGTCTTCCCATCATGTGTGTTATCATCAAGACAAATCTTCAAAGACATATCTTTAATCACATTCTCCTTGTGTTGAGCTTAATAGATATCTATTGCTTTCTTGTTGCAAGCTCACTCTTGGTATTTGGACTATCCTGTAAAGTATTGCTCACTTAAACAAACATAGTTAGTCCAAAAACATAATTCAATATTTTTATATGCATGATTCATAAATATATAGCTTTAGTTAGTTTAACATGCATATAAAACTTTCATAGACATAACCAAATAAGTCATTTAACAATTATTAATAGATATGCTCTATGTAGGATGCAATAGAACACATTGCACAAAGGTCAAATCCAATATTAATTCATTTATAACTCATATAAAGCATTATTGGATATACTATATGATATATGTAACATTCATCATATTGCATGATTATTAAGTAAAATATAACTAGATAAGGTACATATCATGCATGATACAATATATCACATTAAGCATATTTATCAAGCATAAGCATTATTCTATTTGTCTTGCATTTGTCGTCATCAAAACTTAACATATAAAATCATTTGGGGCAAACTTATTCCACAGGAAGGTCAGACCAGAAAAAGGCAGGAGGTAATACAAAATGATCATGGAGTATTCAGTATCTAATTGTTCTACTTACTTATGTTTAATGCAACCCATAAGGTCAAAGTACCTTGGAGCGATTCGAGGAATACATGTTTCCCCTAGGATCAGCTATTTCGATTACACCAAAGGTCAAAGTGGGAAGCCCACTTGACTACACTTTGCAGTCTTGTAGCAAGCATATGGGTTTTCACTGCACGCCCCAACGAGCCTAACCTTAACCTATAAGTTCAAAAATGAATTTCATGAGGTTAAGCGTACTTAATGAAACCCCGGAATATGATAACAATGATTCCCAGGATCCTCTATAAGGATACCCCTTCCGAAGTTCTTCCACTATTTATCCAACATAAAGAAAAGTTCAACTAATACTTAGAAAATTTTCTAAGTATACAAGGACTTTACTTATACTAAGACACCGTACTCTTATATCCATAACCTAAGATTTGCTATCATTCCTAAATGATTCATCTCTAGGTATCCGAGATTACACTCAAACTAGTATGCATGTGTAAATTCCTCTAAGCCTTTTCACGAAATGCGAGTTTGAGTGTTGGACCCCCAAAAGATGTGCAAAGATAAGAAAGGCTCAAGAAATTCTTGTCCCCTTTATTGAATTGCATATTAAAGGTAAGTATTGGACCTATAGAGGACTAAGGAAAATGGAAAACAATAGCACAAACGAGTGAATGATGCCTGAGATCCGAGACCTAATTCACAAAATAAAATGCCCAAACTAGGTCTTGTCCATGCAAACGTTAAAAACCCCACACAGGGGACAAAAAAGGAAAATAAGGAGAAAGAAGTAATCAAATCTCTAGGTTAGGCTGCTTCATCTCGATTTCCTCCTCTTGGTTGGACTCCTTATCATCTCGCCATCCTCCTCATCCAAGCCGACATCCGCCACCGACATCTAGGCCACCAAGGTAGTGTTGGTAACAGCATCAATAGTGACACCATCCCTAACCACCCTCTGTGATCCAATGCCCTTAGTGATGAAGTTAGGGTTCAAAAATCAGAGTTAGGCTAGAACATTTGTGAAGAAATCATCTACAGAGGTCTCTTACTCATTTTCAACCTCTAAGTCCTCAACATTAAGCTTGTCTTCAGATTGCTCTAGAGACTTGACTTGAACCCTTAGCGCAGTCATGTCGGACTTGGATTAAGCAACCTTTTCTTTCAAGCACGTAACTTGGGTCTCGACCTCCTTCAGATTATTCTAAAGCCTTGTTATTTCAACCTTTTGTAGTTTGACCTTTTTGCTAGCTTATTTAGTAATTGTCCTTTTGGGATACCTTTAATTACTGTCGGGCCTTCTTATCTCGAAGGGAAATAAATTCCTTCTTTACGTCCTGGTTTACTGCATAAACTTGAAGGCACCCTCAAGAAACTGGGCAACAGGCATATTCTGGAGGGATCAGATTTCCATATCCCGAATTATTTCAAACTAGTCTTGCTCAATTAGGTCATTGCAGTCAAAAGGCATCAGAAAGATGTTGTCAATCCCTTGCCTAGCTCCAATCCCAGAGCCCAAATAGATGAAGCAAGAAATTGGAGAGGAGTGTCCTTAGGGATCTCTGTGTCGCAGTCCACCGTTAGATTGATGTGACTCTCAGTGGACATCGGTCTCTTTCCTTTTCGCCCTCTCTATTCGTCGTACTTCCTCTTGCATTGCCTTTAGGGTTAGGCGGGGGACTCAGGAGTTAGCTCCTGAGATGATGGTTAAGGTTAGCGAAAGACGAGTGAAGCTTAGGGTACGAAACCAGATGCCCCAGCCTTCTTCGTTGCCAGACAATGCTCAAGTGTCTGCCATGCTTTTTGCAAAGCACAAAAAGAAGGAAAATAGTACGACACTTAGAAAAATTCATAAAATGCACAAATACAAAGAAACATGTAAGAAATGATCATGGCAAACCCAACAAAGCTCTAAGCGAGCTCTCAAGCTCATCTAACACATCTTTATAGTAGGTGTTGCCTGTTTTGTCTACACATTTGAAAAGAAAAGCAAGGATCTCGACCTTGTCCTTAGTAAGCATGGATATCAGAGTCTCAATTTATTCCTAACTCCATTCCTAGGCCGCTTGTATCTAATACAGGTACATCTGAGGTGACAAAAAAATGAGTAGTCCCCAGAGCTCCTTCTAAATGTAAGAAATCCTTTCTGAAATATTTGAAATGTTCTTGGTGCAACTTGAAAATCTTGCGCCCTTCCTGAGTCCGCGAAGTTATCCACCTTTTTTGGTTGTTGTTCCTAGAGGGTGTAAACTGGGTGAAGAGAAAGAAAAAAGCTTCAACGAAGCACGACCATCCAAAGGCCTTAAACATGAGCTTAAACGTCCTCATAAACCCCCCAAGCATTTGGATGAATTTGTGTGGGGGCTAACTGCAAATGATTTAACACCCCAATTTGAAAATTGGAGAATAGAAGATGGACACCTATCTGAGTGAGCATGGCCTTGTATAAATAAATGAAATGGTAGCCCTCAGTCCACGTAGAGCACATATTCTCTTGATCATTGGGGACACAAATCATGTACTCTCAATCATGGAGCTTATCCTCCGTCAATTGGATATACTCCTGCTTTTGTGCTACATCCACTGCAGTCTCAACATTGTAAGTTGTTCCCAACACCTCCCGGTCAATCCATTGATATAAGTTGATGTCTTGGTGAAAAATATACTCCTTTGGCTCAGAAGTCCCCAATCTCCATCTCTCCATGTCCCAGATCCTAAAATCACTTACAGAGGTTACACTCAAGTCAAAATCAAAAAAAGTTTTCTCATAATTTTCCAACTTTCTAATGACCACGGAGAGCGGATGATTCGACCTCAGCCTTGTTAATTCTTTTGCATTGTACACTCTTTGGATATTTTCCCAGATAACATTCTCGGATAATGGCTTCTGCCTTCTAAAAGTATTCTCACCTTGAAGGGAACGTTTTTGTTGTGCCTAGTGCGGTAGAGATGGTAGTGCACTCAGAATCTCCAAAGAGCATCCCTCCCCATTGTCAGTTTCATCTCTTTCACCCTCACCATGATAATTATGGGAAGAAAAAAAAGGGTCTAGAGGGAATACCTGGTAGTTTAAAGGAAAAAGGGAGGATGAAGGCTCTGAGAATAACAAGAAACCACCACGAACCGCCATAGACAGTGGCCAGAAATTGCCCCTGGTTTCCAGAAAGTCAGAGAAAATGGAAAGAGGATTGAAAGTGGTGAGTGGAGGTCCCCTCTCCTATTTATAGGCATCGAGTAACTCCCCAACTGCATCGCAGGGGTGGCTCCATCTTTTCAGGTTTAAATTCAAATAAAGGCAATCATGGCAACACGAACCCAATGGCGATTGCCATCCCATGAGTGACATGTATCCTTGAACAACTATCATAATAGATGAAAAGATGTTGATCATATCTAAAGGGTCACGTGTGGTACAAGGATGCAATCTCCTTGAACCCCGGACCAACACCATTTGGGGACACCATAGTCCTTACCACAGACAATGAATGTTGGAATATGAAGCTATACCAAGACCTTATGGCCTATGTATCCTAGTATAACTTGGCATGGGGGAAACTAAATATGAACCCCGGATCACGGAGACAGAATACCAAACCAACTTGATTTATAACGGACTACAACGAAACGCATCATTGTAGGAGGTAGTCTCGTTAATAACATTTATACTGCATAATGGACCTAGGCACGATAGATGAAACATTGCAAGATCTGACTTCCTCACCTTAAAACAAATCCCTTTGTCATGAATGCGCAGTCATCTCTCTGATCTTGGATATCTTAACACTCAACTACCACATCTAAGTGCCAAGCTGAGGGCAACTGCTCTAGACCGAGCTCTGAGGTAGCTTAACAAATAAGTAACCTAACTCGTCCAAGACAGATCTTGGCCAATGACGTGCACATCTAAAATCATAGTTGCATTTAATAACAAGGAGAAAATCTCTCTTAAATTCCCCATTTATAGGAATTAAGGTTAAAAGGAGACAATTACTTTGACCAATTCCTATTTTATAGGGATCTTCATCAATGACATTCATTATCCTTTAATGCATATTTTAAATATGATTTCCCTCCATCACACTCCCTTATAAATACTAGACAAAGTCACCAAGGTATAGATTTGAACCTCAAAACACCACTAACCTTGTGCATGATCTAACTTGAGCATTGGAGTACCTTTTGTAGATATCCACCTCTCACACTACCGTCGCTGCTGCCGTGCTATGGAGAAAATCACCTGCATCAACCTCACTCAGGTGATCTTCTAAAACCTGTTTAGAACAATTCAAAATATTGTAATTTAAATCACAGAATTTATAAAATATTTTGTTTGATGCAATCTGCAATTGAAATACTAAAAACTGAAACGTCTATTGACATTGGTGGTGTGAGGCTAAATCTAGCTACTGATTCAAACAATGGATCAATGCACTCCATCTCAAGGTTTTAAATTGAGGTTATGGTCGCGTTGCAGTTACGATTGCTTGCGGTCATTGCAGACCAATGCAGGGCAATACAGACCGCAATCACGGTGTGATGTAATTGTAGTGATCGCTGCAACTGAGATGTCACGGGTGCAACAGGTGTTGCAGTTTGAGATTTAAAACCTTGCTTCATATATATGTCTTTAATAGTAAGAAAATTCAACCATCTTCAAAGAAAGGTTGCAGGAAATTCTACTATCATCGAAAATAAAGGCTTTGTAGAAATTTTTTTATTATTGAACTTCTATCTTTAGAGTGAGAATCATCATCCTCGTCAAGCTCACTACTCGATCCTCCTTCCTCATCATGGAGGAGATGTTATTCATGGAGGAGCGATCATGAGATTCACACAAGGAGGACATGAGGGATGAAGCTTTGAAGCATAATGGATGAGTGAGGAGCGAGACTAAACTTGAGAGAGATAGATATAAAAATGATATAGAATTTTTAAAATTTTGTCTCAAGATCGAGTCCTACTCGAAATGTATAGAGGCCTAAAGCGAAATATTAAAATGAGACCTTTTATATTCAAATTTATGGTGAATTTTTTATCGTAATTTATTCTTCTATATTTTTTAGATGCAAAATTTCTATTAATTTCAATTAATAATATAATAAATACATTTAATCTTTCTTAAAACATTATTAAAATTAAATAAAACAGTATATGCATTTGGAAAAGAATTAAGAGTGTGTGTTGATTAGATTGTTGTTTGTCATTTTTATAACTTCTTTTAAAATTTGGTTCTAAAAATTAATCTAAACTATCAATATGAGTAGTTATTAATTTTAAGGAACATTTATGATAATGGAAATTTATTCAAACTGTTATTGTCTAGTGACTTTAATTTTTAATTTTAAATACAATTAATAGGAATTTTTATGTAAGAAGTAAAAAAAATTCAATAAGGTAAATGGTTAGAAATATAATAGGAACATGAAAAATGATAGAAAATAAAGATTTAATTAAGAAAGTGGCTTAATATGTATTTATGTTCTTTTTTTCGATCATTCACGTGTTTATTCGGTCATTTGTATTTATGTTATTAAATATTTTGATGTGTGTTTATTTTTTTTATATAAATTATAATTAATGTATCACTATAAAATTAGGGCCCTCTAAAATGATGACTGATGAAGCCTAAAGATCAGAGCCATTTGAAATCATTCCATAAAATCCGCCCTTAAAATCCTCTATAATTTCAAAATTCTAGCAAGTGATTTTCAAACACAACAGCAATCCTTGTTAAAGGATTTTAAATGATGGCTAAAAATGAATTACTTGATAAAATTCACTTATCCTAAACCAGACTGAAATCTATCAAAGGAAGGAGGGGAAGTAAAGATAATAAATTTGGGGAGAAAATGGTATTTTAGTCCCTTAATTTATTCTTTATTTTCATTTTTGAATTTTTAATAGCCACATCTGAGTTATATCATTGTTGTTTGTGCCACGTCATAAGATTGTGGTAATGGAATTGTTAACAAGGACCGCTTTCTTTAACGATTCTCAACTTAAAGAACTAAATTGATAAAATAAAAAAGTTATGAGACTAAGTTAAAAGAAAAAATTAAGGGATCAAAGTACCATTTTTTGTATTTTTTTTTAAAATTATTTGTGGCCACCATGGCTGCTAGAAAAGTTTTCATTTTTCAGAGATATCGAATCCATCGGAAATGGCAACTAGTAATTTGTGTTTATGTTGTAATATTGTTTTCAAACATTTCTCGTGCCTCTTATGAGTCAAGAATTACCTTCATGCAAATACATTAATTATCATAGTTATCTTTCTTGAGTTGAGAATCGAAAGTTTAGACTTAGTCATCTTCTAAAATTGTATGACTCATGATATCACTTTGAATGAGATGGTAGAGAAAAGAAACATCACACTCTATTGAACCTCATTTAATTTGATATTCTTGACATACTTGAATTGAAAAAATACAAGACTTTATTTGAAAATACACATGATACTTCTAAACATCCCTTATAATAAATTTTTCCCCAAAATATTTAATACACCTATTAATTAAGTATACGTATAAATAACAAATACATAAATGTGCTAATACATGAATAAATACATAATTATGTGAATACATGAAGTTTTTTTTTTATGGTACAAGAATACATCAAGTTTAAATATGTATCCGTTACAAACACAACAGGGAAGAGAAAAATTTGCAGTGGAAGCATTTTTACAGCCTAATTGGTGATCCATTACCTCGTTGGGTCGATGTAACAACAGCTAAAATAAGATATTCTTCGATGGCTGATATGAACTCTAACGTATATTTATGAATTAGTAGAGCGTGGCAAATTGTTTAAAATGTTAGTCGTGATTGCCTAGATTGTGACTTGTGATTGTGAAACTTCAGAAAACGTATCGAATCAATTTGAGGAGAGAGCTTAAGAATTGAAGAATCAACTTGCATTTTTTGTCAACAAGACTATGTACAATATATTTGTACTTGTATTGGGCCTTTTTTGGCTTCACACAATAATTGCTGATGAAGCAAGGGTAAAGAGTAAAGTATAAATCTACTTTTCTTTTCTCAAAGCTTGAGAGATAGCCTGCTGCAGATATTTGAAAGCTTTCTGATAATTTAAGAAACCCATAAACCAGAAATCAAAGTTATCCACCGTAACTATTTCTATGTACTTTTGTGAAGGTTTCTTCACATGTTCACTTTGGTTGACACACCTTATCTTTTCAAGTGGGATCACGACCTGTAATGACAAACAGATAATTTTGAATTTTTATGTTAGAGAGCTTGAAGAGATATATAAACAGTTAAACACAGATAAAGAGGTTTTGCGCAAAAATTAGTATGTGTATTACCTTGTAATGGATTCTGCTCAATTGACCTTTTGGAGAAGAGATCTTGATTGATCTCTCACTGCAAAAGGCAACTTTATTAGTGGATATGAAGAGGAGGCCTGCTAGAGGACCAGATGTGGTTGATAGGTAGCACTGAGATGCTTTTAGTAGCCTCTCTCCATCTTTTACATTAAACAGTTGCATGAAGACTTTCTCCACTCCTCCAACATGAAGAATTCTAGCTCCTAAGCTTAACTTCCCTTTTACTGTGTCAGTTATCTTTGGCCCAAGTCTTACTGCATGTCATAAAAACAGTTATAAGTCAATTACAACTTTATTGTATGTTGTAAAGAGGACTAATTGTGAATCATAATATAAGTTCTCTGTTAATAACCTCGTCATTCGAATTTACTAAATCATTCTGATTCTTTCCAGATCGAAGAGACACAGAATGTCTTGATGTGAATCTATGGACTATGGTTTTGAAGAGTACGTACCATGTTCTTTGATTCCATTTGCAAGACTGTCAGCCTTTCTCCCAAGCTTATTCATCCTGGTAAGAACCGAATTTACTCTACCTGAAAAATCAAGACATTCAATGTTGTTAATACAACCAAATCTTTTTTGAAGAACTGATCAATCAAGTTTTTCTTTTCTCTCGTTTGCTATATACAATTGATCAATCAACTTTCAAATAAAGGATATCTTACTTTGCTTTGAATTTGTGGTAGACTTCTTGCATTGGCTGGCAGAATCAGGCAAGTATCTCTTTGATGACTTCTCACCCAGGTATGCTGCTGAGGTGAATGGAATTCCAAGTACTAGCTCTTGAAGAAAAGAAGCCATCATATCTAACCTTTTGGGTAAATCTTTTCTTCTATCTCTAATTGGATATTATTCAAGGGATCTTTGCTCACTTTGGTTGCTAAAACGTTGTAATCTGAAGAGGTATATATAGCAATGAAAACATAGAAGGTGAATCTAGACTTTTTTCGGATGAATCATCTGTTTGTCATCATGAAGAATAAAGGAAGATGGTTATTCGGTGGTTGAAGATCGCTTGTCTGGTTGCTTTTATCAAAAAACATTTTGAATAGGTCCTCGTCATAATTAATAATTAATAAAAATGTGTCATCTACCCAAAAAAAATAATGATAATAAAAAAAGTGGAACATTACTGAAAGATTGATTTAATGTGTATAAATAAGATACATTCTTAGTGTGCAAGACTTCGTTGATGTCGATATTATTGATTATTAAAATCAAAATAAATACCCTACAATAATTAGGATAATAAGATTGGAGTTGGTTGAGAACTAAATAGTTGGCTCCATATATGCACATACAGGCAATCCTTTCATTCCAAATTTTAAGGCAATCTCTTTATCATCTCTTAGCAATAAAAAATAAAAAGGCAATCTTAGGGAATAGCATCCTGTCTAGCAATATGTTGTGGGGGAATAAAATATTTTTGTTGGTTTAAATAACATTGAATGATATATACCTGACAAACATTATGAATTAATTAATACTTTTTTCTCTTATATGTTGCTTATGTGTGCGTGTCATTGAGCTTTATGAGTTGGCAAGTTAGCTTTCTGTTGCCAGACTAATTTAAGTTCTCTTGTAATAAGATAAGAAATCTAGTGAAAGGAGAAATGGTGATTTTGCTAACAACTTGATACTTATTTACTTGCGTATAAACATATGGAAACGTTTTCTATACTCTCCACAAAATGTGGAGTAAAGAATTCTATATCCCTCCCAACTTTTGATTAAGTGAAAAAATAAAATAAAAATAAAATAACAAAAATTGGCAGACTCTTTTCAGTCATTAAATATCCTAGAGTATGAAATTCTAAAAGTATGGTAAAAGCTTCCTAAACATATAGATAAGGTAACAAAATCCAGAATAAATTATGAAATGACATCTATACTTTATGTTTTCTTTTTAGATAAAGATCAGCAATCTTTCACGTCAGCTTCATTTTTCACCTATGTAAGTCCTAAAATAAACATTAGCAGTCATCAGTGAAAAGTAGTGCTCTTAATTGGATGGGTCAAAGATAAAACATCATAAAGTCAGCAAGCTGACTGTACCCAAAAACAAAAAATAAAGTAAGCAAGCTGAAATGAAAGGAAAGTGTTTTTGTTCACTTGAGAGCATATTTGTTAGTACCTGAGTCAGCTAAAGATACATATACACTTGGCCGGCTATGAACGTCATGTGGTGGGGGCAGTAAGGTAACACACTTTTCGATTGAGGAAAGGTACTGCCAGATCGCTCCCACATCATCCTTATGCCCCACGTGTAAACCGCGTTTGTAGTATGGAATGGAAAACCCAAGATTTCGAAAGAAGAGACTGGAAAGAAGCTTTTAAAAAATAACATACATAAAAAAATTGACTAATATCACTATTTAAATTTCAAAAGCTGCTCTGTTTTACCTATATTCATGTTTACGTCAAAAATACAAATAAGCAAAGGTCCTTGTTTTTCAATCTCATTATTGATTCAATTAAATTTTATTTAATTTATTTATAAAATTATTTTATATATTACAAAATATTATAGTAAAAAATAAAATAATTTAATATCTCTTTCATATTAATATATAATATACATATAATATATATATATATAGTATACATAAAACATTTTTCCTTATTTTTCTATCCTAATTTTTATTTAACTATTTATATCAACAGTACATACGCACCTTCTGCATTTAGTGGCCATTTTCTGTACATATATGCACATTTTATGCGTATCGGGAACGGGAGACATGAGATATTTATAACAATGTGACACTCATGTATTAGACATAATTTTTTACTCAAATATTTAAGATATTTAAAAATGTTAAAATGTTTGAATTTTTGGATGAGGTCTTGTGCATATCTTCAGAGTATAAATACAGAGACGAATATAAAGATATATTAAATTTAATAAATTACAAGGTATGGACATGATATATATATAAATTAATATAAAAATAAATTAAAGTTTAGGTTTATGTATATATATATAGAATTACAAAAATTTAAGAAAAAATATTCATAATTCATTAAGTATTATTTCTATGAACTTAAAAATTTATAATATCTTAATATATGTCATACGTGTCAATATTTATTACCTAATATGTCCATCTCAAAAAATATGAAGTATAATTTCTATTGACATTTTTTAAAAAATCTTCTAAACCAATTTCTCCTAATATAACTAACTATGTACAAGTACATGTGCATAAAAAAAAATAAACTAGAGAGAATAGTGGTATGAAACAAGTTTCGATGACAACGAAGTGGATGACTTAGTACAAACAGAGGTAGAAGGAGCATATGAAAATAGTGATATGTGAAAAGATAAAACTTAAAAGCCTAATATTGATTTGTGAAAAGATAATACTTAAAATACTAGTATGTGAAAATAGTACCTTGGGATGTCAGTTATGTGATCGGGCTTGGGTGGGTTACGAACTTACTAATTGGATATTAGTCATGGAATCTAATTTTTTTTTTAAATATTAATGGGTCGTGTCCAAGTCATATCCTAAAAGTGTCTAAACGTGTTCGAGTCATATCTAAACATGTCTGAGCTGTGTTCGAGTTAAAAAAATAATATTTTTAATCAGACACATTCAGATACGTAAGACACATATGTCTTACGTGTATCTCCATATGTCTGACACAAACACATATCTAACATGCAAACACACCTAAAAAACAATGCGTCCATGCTTCATAGTTGCATACAAAACATTTCATGATCCTTAACCACACCCATAACACAATTATGAGTAAAATTCAACCTAAAGTTGAGTACGATAAGTTCCCCTGGACTCCCAAGTATTGAGGAAAATATTACTTTCCCCACAAAGTATAAGCTTCAATTATACACCTCTATTAGGTTTTTGTCAAAAGTTAACACTACAACAAATTCAAATCTAGCATTATTTTCATCATGCTGGTGAGGACTAGATATGTTAATATTTTCTTGTTGCCACTACTTCTTGCCACAAATATTGATATTTCTTTTAGTGCAACTCAGGTCATAAAGAGAGCTAGTCATGACTTAGCATATTGATATTTCACGTTACTATTTGTCCTGATCGGGAAAAAAAATTAAACATGAAACAAAGATAACTAGCATTATTCAACCAAATTTTGAGCTTATTTTCATCATGACCAAATTTAAGTCTAGCCACCCAGAAAAGGTTGCACTCTGAAGTTTAGACAAATTTGTCCATAAATAGAATCTTCTAATTTATGGGCTAAACCCTATTACTTGCAAAAGGTTAAGTAAAATATAAAGATTATATTATGCTTTTTAAGGTCAAGAAAGATTATTACACAGTTAATTTGAATATATTAATTCAATTGTAAATTTAATAAACCAACGTGTATTAGTCTAATTAAAAATGATTCGAGTCCTTTAAACTTGTGATATTGAGTTTGATTCTAAGATCTATGTATATAAAAATAACTCTATTGAGAGGACCCTTGCTTAGACATTTGATTATATCTTGAGAGATTAGTCTCTCACATATTGAGTGATGGGATATTCTAGAAATCGAAAAAAAATTGTAAATTTAGTAAATTAAGGAATTATTTGTTACAAGATAATCCCAGGAATTCGAGGTTTAGCGGACCTTTTGGATGACTAAATTTGTTTTATAATGACATGCCACAAGCTCTTTCTGCGTTGGTTCTCTTCCACCTTAAAAAGAAATTCAATAATTGAGTTGACAAATTGTGCAATCAATCTCTTTATGAAAAAATTATAGATATATATTTATTTGAAATTTGCTCACAATTCTTTAAAGATTAAATGGGGCTTCACGAGTAAATTCGTTGATAACTTAAAGCAAATTTACTTGTGATGTGAATGAGGTTTGATACCTGTTTTTCCTTAGTTTTATTTTCTGAGCTGGATTCATATTCTTGATTTCTATACCTTCTCTAGATTAAGTGTAAATAGTTTATCATTCTATTACAGTCTATTACGAAAATAGGTTTTATCTAACTGCATAATAACCAAATTGGTTACCGGTTCAGATGATAACAGTTGGATATTCTCACAGGTTTAACAGAGATCGCCAGAGGTAAATGTGGCCCGTATTTAAACTGTGACAGGTAATTTTGTAAAGTTTGATTGTAAAACTTCAAGGAACTAACATTATCTGTTTCACAATATAGCCACAAATTGAATAAACAACTAGTTTTTTTTTTTTTTTTCATTAACAATATATATGTACAATATTTCAACATTTACTGGAGCCTTTGCAGCTTCACAAATAATAA
Organism: Ormosia semicastrata; assembly: GCA_029884595.1. Taxonomy (NCBI): domain Eukaryota; kingdom Viridiplantae; phylum Streptophyta; class Magnoliopsida; order Fabales; family Fabaceae; genus Ormosia; species Ormosia semicastrata. The sequence goes on along the minus strand of JAQQTO010000053.1, from coordinate 43,972,772 downwards.
TCGATGAAGCAGAGGCAATGAACAATTTACTTCTATCTTTATGTTTTTCTTCCCCTCTAACTCTAAGCATGTGAGATTATAGCCTGGATATTTGAAAGCTTTCTGATAATTTAAGAAGCCCATAAACCAGAACTCAAAATTATCCACAGTAACTATTTCTATGTACTTTTGTGAAGGCTTCTTCACATTTTGACTTTGGTTGACACACTTTATCTTTTCAAGCGGAATCACGACCTGAAATGACAAATAGATTTGAAGTAATATGTTAGCAAAGTCTCTGAAGTAAAGTAACATCAAATAGAGAGAGAAAGCTATTACATATACTGATAAACATGATAAAGATGTGAGAAAATCACCTTATAATGGATTCTACTCAATTCTCCTTTGGAAGAAGAGATCTTGATGGATCTCTCACTGCAAAAAGCAACTTTGTCAGTTGATATGAAGAGAAGGCCTGCTATAGGACCGGATGTGGTTGATAGATAGCACTGCGATGCTTTCAATAGCTTCTCCCCTTCTCTAACACTAAACAGTTGCATAATGATTTTCTCTACTCCTCCAACCTGAAGAATTCTAGCCCCCAAGCTTAGTTTCCCTTTTACTGTATCAGTTATCTTTGGCCCTAGTCTCACTGCGTGTTACAACAATAACAGTTTCAAGCAATCAATTACAAACTGGCAAATTATGCATTATACATATTTTAGAAATTTAATTAGGCCTAATAATTTTGGAGACAAGGACAGAAATTTTTGAAGTGTTGCTAAGCTTATGCAATTCAATTACCTTAAGTACTTATTATTAAACAATACAGAGTTTTCCCTACAAATGAGCAAAAGTCACAAATTGAAAATCAGTCTTTCTAGAGTACATACCATGGTCTCGGACTTCATGTGCAAAATTGTCAGCCTTTCTCCCAAACTTGTTCATCCTAGACAAAACTGAATTTACTTTACCTGGAATGATAAAAGTTCCCATCATTATAAATACAAGAATGAAAAAGTAAATACTAAAAAAAAAAAGAAAGAAACAAAAAATCTAAGTAGTATTGATCAAATCCAGTTTGTAATGAGAGGATGCCTACTTTGCTTTGATTTTGTGGTAGACTTGCTGTATTTGCCAGAAGAATTAGGCAAGTATCTCTTTGATGAATTGCCAAACTTGTATGCTGTTGAGATGACAGGAATTCCAATAATTAACTCCTGAAGAAGTGAAGCCTTCATATCTATTGTTGTTTTTCTAAAGTTTCCCCTTTTATCTCTGGACTTGGAGGATCTTATTGATCAACGACTGGCTTGTGGAATGAATTCAAGAGCTTTCCTCACTTTGTTTGATGAATCCTTGTAATCTGAATAGGTGTATATATATGACCGAAAGGAAAGAAGGTGAATCATCACTTTTTTGTTGGATGAGTCAGCTATGGATCATCATGAAGAATATCGAAATAAAGCTATTCAAAATTTGAAGATGGCATGTTTGGTTGCTTTTACCAAAAACCATAGTGGTCCACGTCATCTCTAATAAGAACCCAAAAGACTAGGAAGAAAATTTCATGTGTTTGAATAAGGCTCTCGGTGTTCAAGGCTTCCCCGTATGTTGATTCTGTTGACATTATATATAAAACCTGTATAAACCCTATACTTGGAACTCGGTTGCAGTTTATATAGTTGGACTTTTGTATTTCTTTATTTTACTTTATTTACTTATTTATTTATTTTGCTATGCTTATATAGTTTGGACTAGGACTTTTATGGTTGGATGCGTGTTATTGCTTATATATTCCGATTTCAGACCAAAGGTTCTATTGATTCTATTCAGTTTTCTATTCGTCTGAGTATTGACTGCAGTTTGGTCATTAATTTGAACTAAATATATAGATTTATATATAATTTGTCAATTCCATGATGTAATGAGAAGTTAGGTTTATCAATGGAGTGGGTAGCGCCGGGTTTTTGCTTAATTCATTCCTATCACACACTTTTAAGAGACTAAAATCTAAACTCATCTTGTAAAACAAATATTAAAATGTATATCTACACTCATTCCGTTCCACTCTGCCTTGCACCGCACCGCACATAAGAATATATTAAATTAAATTTATACAATAGTTAATTATAATATTAAAATTAAATCATCTTATATAAACAAATAATATGTTGAGAAAAAGGTGTTGAACTAGTTAATATTAATTAATATAATTGACTTTATTAATAACTAAACTAAATATAATGTTTATTTTGATGAGAGATGTTTAGATGAGAAAAGTTAGGTGAAGCAAGACATATTGACTCCAAAGCTGCAGGACAAGTTTTAAACTAGCCATTTACAGGTAGGGGTGCGTTGAGTACCGCGGGTTGGAGTGAAATTACTAAGTTTAAAGAACCTAGTTAATTAGTACACGAAATGGTGATTCCATCGAATGAAAATGAAATCATTGGTATTTCAAGTTCACAATTTGATATTTTAAGAAATTGGATAACTTTCTAAATCATTCCATTGTTAAGTACATGTAGTTGGCTTGTGGAATGGAATTAAAATTCATCTAAGTAACATAAACACTTCTCATTAGAAAAATATAAATTGCTCTCATGAATATTTTATAAGTTTAAATATGGTTTAATTCTTATAAAATTGACTTTTCGATTTTGCTCCTTATAATTTTGAATTTTTTTAAAGTAGTACGTATAAGTTTTATTTTCCTCTCAAAAATATTAGTTTAAATATATTTTTAGTTTTTATAAAATTGACTTTTTTTTTTGGGTCCTTATTTCACTTGCACATCATGCTGGACTTCAAATTAAGTGTGTCCAGACTCGAGAGTGACAAAATACATTCCATTTAGGAAGATAATCCATTTTTGGATGGCATATTAACAGAGGGATGAGATTGAAAATAAATAGAACTTATAAGAATCACTCTAAAAGTTTTGAAATTATAGGGACCAAAATTGAGAAGGTCAATTTTATAGAGACTAAACACATATTTCAGCTTATCTTATATTATAATATCAATTTAAATTCTTGGGAATAATATTTAAGTTTAACAATTTTAACACAAGATAAAAAAATCAGTTCTGTTATTTGAATACTCAAACTTTATCTCATTTACATCTGCATACAGTACATTCATTCCAGTTTGATATATAGTATCCGAAAACAATGAGCCACACTTACATACGGTATGATGTTCTAGGTGAATGTCATATTTTGAATATTCAAAATAATATTTTTGATAACAAAATATGTTACTGCTAATTAAAAAAAAGCCAAATATTTTATTTGAGAAAAAATTGAAGTGCATACAAATTTTAATATGGGTAATAGTTTTTATTTTGTAAAAGTAAATTAGGTGTATAATTAAAAGAAAAATTATATCTCATTTCACGGAGCATGAAATCTCAATGTCTCTACTCTAGGAGGGAATAGATTACATGCTCTATTCTTATTTATGTGAAATGAGACATGGAATGAAATTATCATTCGTGTACAACAAATATGATGTTAGTATTTTACTTTCATCTTGATAACATTATTATGTTTAGTTGTTTACCATTTTTGGCTAAGCCTTTGTGTGGGGGATTTATTGAGACAAGAATGGAAAGAACATAGGAAAAAAGTCCAGTTTATAGAATTTATGTTTATGTGTTGAGAACTGCTATTTCCACGTGAGAATGGTTACGAAACATGATAGACCAATCAGGTGAAAGTATAAATAATCATGATAGGTGCAAAACACAGTTTTGGAGTCCTATACATACGGATGGTGTGCCACATTTCATTCATAGTACATTTCGGGGAAAGTTTTCAGAACATTGAGCATTTCTCCTATGTGTTTCCCAAGGCAATAATCTTTCTGGATTGTTAGTAAAAGAAAAAGAAATATAAGCAATTTTTTAGCTTTATTTCCCTTTTACAAATGGGAGAAGTAAATAATATATATGTTGGTTTGTTGGGATACCTTTCAATGCATATCTTGATGACAAAACATGATCTATTGCCACTTTATTTTATTCACAAATTCTAATGTGAGGGAGGGTGTCATTAAAGCTTTCTGAGCTAGAATGTTACTTTTCTGATGCTAGAAGGTTTTACTTGTACTAAGATAAGAAAAGTGATGAAAGAAATTAAGCGCATATACTTGCATCATCTAGAATTACATCCTAAGGGAATAGATAAGGTATAGTATATCCAAAAAAAGATTATGCAATGGCTTTTATGTTTCCTAGCTACAGATAAACTTAATGGTATGTAGTAATAAGTAGTAACAAACAACTAGTTACATGTTACCAAAATTTAGATTGTTTAACTAATTTGTAGTCAATTTAAATTTATGTCTTAGTTGTTTAGGCACATGTCTTTAGATTCAATATGTAATATATAAATACTCGTAATTTGCTGCTTGAAATAATGAGTGAAATCAAACTTAAAAAATGAGAAATTTCTAGGGATAAAGTCCCCAGCTCTGAGTTTTTCTGCATAATTTAAAGCAACTGGTGTGTGCCATTTAATCAACTGTCAAGATACTATTTTTATGTTTGTTTCCTCAAACGATTCTCTAACATATATATACTATTAGGTGTCATCTTGGGCGGTAGACCTAGCGAAAAAGAAAACTGAGTCAAAAGACTTTTATAATAAAGACTTGTCCACCTCAAGCATGTTTGGTCAGCTAGCCTTACGTTCCTGAATTTGATGGCCGAGATAATGATTTTAGTTCATAATGTGAAGGGAGAAATTTTTAGATAGAGACTAGATATCATATTCACTCTATTCAATATTAAATATGTTTCATGAGTCATATTAAAAATACATTTATCTTTAAAATAATATTTTTACACCTATATACTGTCAAATTTAAAACGCCAAGTAGAGGTCAATGATTGATTTTATATCTCTAATATATACATTTTTTCATACGCTCTTATTTTATTTTATTTTTTACAAGGTCTAGGACCCATCCTGTAACCTTGATTGAGAGACTCCCAAATAAGATCCCTAAATAGCTCCCTAATAGGACTGAGAGGAGGGGGTACAGGATTAGAGGAAGAGAACATGAGAGAAAACAATTGTGGGAATCAAATCTTGCTATTCACCCACCATGTCCTCAACTCTTATTAATTAAGCTATCAACATGGGACACACAAGAGCTTTTTAAGTTTAAAGCATGGACAATGTATTGGCACATTTGGCACATTTTACATTGTACTAGAATTCAATTTAATTATTAAGAATGAGATTAATAAGGATCAAACTTCTCATCACTTTATTATAGAGACTATGATATTATGCCATATTTGATTTAGGAGAATTTCTTATATATTCTTTTTCATCTCAATGGGAGTATATACTTGATAATTATTAATGAGTATATTATGAATATTGGTTAAGGAACATTTAATACATACTCTTTATTAAATACTTTAATTTTCTATTTTTAACCTAAATACTTTAATTTTCATTTAATACTTTTCTATTTTTAATTCTTTAACTAATAATGTCTTGATGCCAGATGACATTTGTTAGTAAATTTGTATTTACAATTACAAAGTAAGTACAATTGATAAACAATCGTAAATCAGAAATGTGATCTTCCTACTAATTCCCTAATCATAAAAAAAGGATATATGTCAGTTTTTAAATTCTTCAAATCATTAAATGTTTCAGACTTTCCAATATTTTCTTTTTCTCCAAATTTACCTCTAACACTCTTTTTCTCGAAATCGTCTGAGTGAGATGAATGAAGATGTGATGTACAGCTATCTCCACCTCTCCATCCATCGCACATTTGCTAGGAACCTATTAAAGAGGGTTTGAGTTAACTGATCCCCCACTCTTCCATTACTCCACGTGAATTGGTTGCCTAAATAGCCTATGTCCAAGAGTCCACAATCATCAATAGAGTCTCTAAAAGCTTGCATCTAGTTGTTCGGTCTTGTTTGCCCACCCATCTTCTCAGAAGAAAACATAATCTCATTGAGATCACCACCAAGCAGCCACGACATTCCATCCTCCTGATATAGTCCTTCTCATAAGACTCCATGAGTTGTGTCTATTGCTAACATTGGGTTCTCCATAAAATCCAATAAAACGCCACTCATCACTAGCTCCTACTTGAGTTATTTTAACATCAATAAAATTAGCACAATAGGACTGTAAAGACACATCAACTTCTGCATTCCAAAGTAAGCCACGACCACCTCTTCTATCCTCACTACTAACTCCAAAGCCAAAAGGGAAGCATGTTCTCCATTTGATTCTTTCAAACTCATACCTGGATAGTTTCATTTCATAGAGAAACACCAAGTCATGATTATTTTTCCTCAAGAGGAGACGAAGTGCCGGAGTTACCTACGGGTTCCCGAGCCTACGGCAATTCCATATTAAGATTTTCATGGCTCTCGGCGGAGTTGCTGAGCCAACTTCACCGTTGTGGCTGATTGTAACAACTCCAGTAGTGACCCACCAAACCTGATTATTTTATTTTGCTGTGGAGCTGTTTCAATGTCCATCGCATCTGCACCATCCAAGTAAGCTGTCAGGGACCTCTTAGACGTGACAACCTCCTATTTACCTCCTTTCCCATCCCCCTTCTCCCTAGCCCTGTTTTTCCACTTCTTATCCCCTCTGGAACCTGATCCTCGCTTAGACAATGACTTGGTGAGTGGTGTGGATGTCTTGGCTTGTTTCTTATCATTCATGCCCTCCCCCACATCCACACTAACCTCATCTTCCTACACCCTTTGATCAATAGTTCTTCCTTCTCCGACTGCCTCTTGGTCTCCTATGTTCTTCACAGGACTGCTCACACTCTTCTCTGATTTCGTTGTAGGTTTCTGCACTAGTTCTCCCCATGTATTCATGCTACTGCTCCCTACTGAACTCCTAGAACCTGGGTTTGACTTGAACCCAGCATCACCATTCGAACCCTTAGACGCCCGTAGCCAATCACCATATTGACACAACTCTTCCTCTTGATAATCATATTGGTCGCAGTCGTCAAGGATGTGTCCCAACAGTCCATAATAGTAGCAAAAATTTGGTAAGCATTCAAACGGCAAAGGAAATCATTGGGGTTCACCATGGTTTTAAATTGGCCATGGTCATTGCTGATTCTGGTCGCTATGATTAGCAGATATATTGCAACTATTGCGATGCGAATTGTAGTCATTACGTCGTGAATTTTTTTTAAGTTTGCACAAAATGTAAAAAAATAAATTCTATAATTATTATAATTCTTCATTTGTCCTTATTTATAATATTTTATAAGCTTTTACTCATTTGATAAGATTTTGTACCATGTTAAAGAATAATTTAAATTGAATTCATAACCAACATGACATAATTATTGTTATAATAATTATTAATAGGCCTTTTAAAATTTTATTTAGGCATATATAAGTATAAGAGAATAAGAAACTAAATAATATATAAACTTAAATAATTATCAAATAAATTTCACAAAAAATATGTCATATTTTTTACACCGAAATCACCGATAATAAAAAATCTAACTCAATAAGAAGAATACAATTACCTGCAACTTTAATCACGTCATCAATTATGCAAGGAATAATGTCACTATTAAGATGCATGACTTCACTACAAAACAAAGCATGATATAAACTCATAATTAATATCTTAAATATTTATAAGCTTTATAAGAAATTTTTTTATTGCCAATTCACAAATAATAAAATAAATCTCACTTAAAAACTTTTAAAATAATAAAGTAAATTATTAAATTTAAAATAATAAATAAATATGTAAATAAATAAATAAATTAAAAACTTAAAGACAATATAAATAGAACTTGTATGATAATTATTATCACATGGTAGAATGACGTGGAAGATCATAACCTCCACTTTCATTTTGGCTATCACCTTGCATGCCTCCTTATCCAAAGACATAATAAAAAAATCCACTACTTGATTGTTGATGATCAGGATCTTGATAGTTCATTGAAGATTAATGATATGATAGAGGTTGATTACTACCAGCATATTGATCATATGTAATGAAGTAAGGATACTGATAAGATGGTGGATAATACCCCTGACTACTCTGAGATGATTCACCAAGACCAAAGTCACTAAAACTTTGTGCAATGATCGAAGAGGAAGAATCTTCTAATGTAACATTTTGTTGCCTTCTTCCTCTACTAGACTGTGATCTACCTCTTCTGCTATCACCAAATGAATGATCAGAAGGAACCATATTTGGCCTAGATGTAGTCATATCAATCATTAGGCTCTTATCACGGTGATTATATGGAATCCCCTGATATGGATCATTTTGCCTATATTCATCATCCTTTTCATCATTATCATCACTTTTTTCAGCTTCTGCATCAGCATCAGCATTACCACTGTTATTACTAGGAGGGCTTAAACCACCACTATTTTCATCAGAACCTGCATCATCATCATCACCAGTTTCCATATCTTTATCATCAATATCAATTCTAGGCAACCACTCTGAATTTTGTACTCCATCTAATACAGGGCCTTCTCTTTCTTCAATCCAAGGAGATAATAGATTTTCTTCTTGAAATATGTAGTCAAGAATAATTGGATTGAAATTATCTTCAATTTCATCTTGACTTCTTCTTTCTTCATGTCTCATTTTCAGCTTCATATTATAATATGTGAAGACAAGTTTTTGTAACTTTTTGTACTTGAGTCTATTCCTTGTCTTTGTATGAATGTAGCTGAATGTGCTCCAATTTCTCTCACAATTTGTAGCTGAAGTTGTTTGACTAAGAACTTTTATTGCCACACGTTGAGGTTCAGGAGCACACGATCCAAATATCAACCACCATTCAGCTTTTTAAATGACCAAGCATAATGAATAATTATTTTTCATATAAAGTATAAATAAAATTTAAATAGATTTAATTGTACAAAAAAGAGAAAAAAATATTTTACCTGGATTTATTCTAGCCCAAGCTCTTTGAGCTTGTGGTGTGCCAAATGATTCACGTTTTTCCCTAAAAATCATCAACTGTATAACACAATATAATATGTCAATAAGTAAATATATAATATTTAATTATAAATTTATAAGATTTAAGTATAAATATTATTTACTAACCTGATTCAAAACTTTAATTTGATCATCCATGTTTCTTTCTAATTTGATGATGACGCTACTGGTTCCATCAAAAGTTTCTTTATAAACATCAGATCCATGTTCAACTCCATATTGAAATTGTGAGTTAAGAAAATAACCTAAAAAAAAGTTAATCAATTATTATGCATAGAGGCATGAATGTAAAATTTTATAACAAAACAAAAAATTATAAATTATATCGATTATTGACGTACCTGCAAAATGAATATCAGAATGCATGAATCTCCAGTGCTGGTCTATTATTTCATTATATCTTGTATGATATCGAGAATTTTACTGGATTGATTGTTTGACTCGATCTATGACTTCATAAAGAAAACCCATTGTTGGCTTCACGTCACCGTCGACCAGCCTCAAGACTTTTACAATAGGTTCAAATACTTTCAGTAGATCAACACCCTTACTCCAGAATTCACTGCTCAAAACAATTTTTCTTGTTTCAAATGCTGGTCCTTTTTTCTCTTTCCCAAAATTTGATCTTCTAAATTCTTCTGAGTTGAACATGTTTCTTAAACCTTGCTTTTGCTTCATAATAGCTTGAAGCTGCAAGAACTGTGTTGGAAATTGAGTTATGCTAGGACGGACAATTTCTCTACCTCTAGTATATTTCTTCATCAAATTTACTATCCATATATGGTTATAGATGAAAGTTGTCACTGTCTTTGCATCATTCAATAGTTTCTTCACATTTTGCTTTTTCCCTATATCTTCTAAGCAAAGATCCAAACAATGAGCTGCGTATGCAGACCAATACAGATGTGGCCTCTTTTTCATTAATTTTTTCCCAACTGCTTTTAGTGCTTTTTCATTGTCTATAACCACTTAGACTACATATTATTCTCCAACTTCATCTACAACTTTGTCAAGCAACTGGAAGTAATAATCTGTATTTCTAGTATCAACACCAGAAACATCAATAGATTTTAAGAAAATTGTCCCATTACTGCAGTAAACAAGAAAATTCATAATATGTGTATGATTTATACTATCAGTCCAACCATCACACATTATTGTGACTCCTTTTTCTTTCCAAGTACCCTTTAGTGTATTTATCCATTCTTGCATTTTTTATATTCAACTTCCAAATATACATCTGAAACTTCATAAGGAGTTGGATACTTAACTCTTTTTCCTACCTCAGCTGCTTCAACAATCAAAGCATGCAACCAAGGAGAATCAACTAAATTCATAGGCAAATGCTCATAAATTAGAAACCTGCTTACTGCTGCTCCAAGTGTTTTTCTTAGTGTTTTCATCCAACCACCATAAACTTTTGGTTGCTTCACGCTTTTACATCTCACAAGGCTAACATCTATAGACCTCAAAGAAGCAGAAATATCTTGTGGCCTTCTGACTTCACTAACACTTGCACGAGAGCTTCCACCCTCTTCATATATATTTTCAGATCCCCCTATTTGTTGTCTGAATTATTGTCTGTCTTCCCATTCATGTTATGATATAAGGCTCTCCTATGTAGCTAGCCTGATTTGTTCATCAATATGGTATTGCACGTCTTCCTCTTCAACATTTTCCCTTAAGCCTTCTTTGAATTCTTCTTTTCTTTTTTTAGAGTCAATTTTTTTTTTTGCTTTCCCATCCATGAGGAGTTTCATCATATTCTCTCTAACAAATGTGTTGATAAGACAACCTGCTACTTACCCTTTAAAATGTGCTATGTGTTGCTTCAATCTTGTAATGCCACCCTTTATTACTTTTCCAAAAAGTTTGCATGTGATGTTGTTTCGATTTCCAGGTACAACTGTTCTGAAATGTCATCCAATATCATCACTTGGAGCACCCTCTAATCTTCCTGTAGGAAATTCTTCTCTTGACAGTATTGTTTAAATTTTATAATACCTGTTTACCAAAATAAATTATAACAATTATCAATAATTAACTTAATTATCACTATTACTAATGCCCTAATTAACAGTCAATAATTAACTTTAACTTCATAATTAAAACTCTTAATATAGACTACTAATTATTTTCTTTTAAACAAACAATTAAGTAATTAAATTAATTATCATTATTCCTAATACTTCATCAATAATTAACTTTAATTTTAAGCCTTTAATATAAGCTACTAATTAATTATAACTATTCTTAACTTAATTTTCACATACTATTATCAAAATTTTAAATTTTCTCACCATTTTTTTCAATTTCCCTCTTCCCCAAATATTCCCCCTTCCTCTCGCCCCAAATCCTTCCCAAGCCCAACCCACTTTTCTCGCCCACCCAATATTTTTCCCCCTACGGCCTACCAACCCCAACCCCTTTCTCATTTCATTTTCCCCAAATCCCCCCATCCTTTTTTTCTCGGTCTCGCCGCTCTCTCCGTCTCCATCTATTCTCCATCTCTTCCTTCCTCTTTCTCTTCATTTCTCTCGCTTCCTTTCTTCCTATCTACTTCCCGTCTTTGATATGCCCACCCCTAACCCCCTCTTCCTCTCTCAGTGTGCTTCCCCTTCCTCTCTCGGTTCATGGACCACCGCCCACGCCGCCCACCTCCACGACCACCTCCCCTCTCGGCCCAATCGCCCATGTCATCCACCTCCATGGTCCCCTCTCTGCCCCCCTCTTCGTCAGTCTCACTCTCAAACTCTCAGTCCCTCTCAGCCTCTCACAGTATCACTCTCACCCACCACCCCCTGTCAGCCTCCTAAATCTCACACAAATCCAACCCCAACCCCAAGTTGTATGCATACAAAAAAAGTAAGCATAAGAGAGACTGGGTCTGGGAGAGATGAGCTCACCTGTGAAGCGTTGGAGCAAGATGGTGAGTCTGTGATCTGAGACTTGCAAGATGGAGATTAGAGTGGAGAAATAGATGGTTTTCAGAGATAATGAGAGATAGAGATAGAGACTGCAAGATAGATCTACAAGATGGTTTTCAACTACAAGGTGAGTCCGTGAATGGTATCTGATGATTTTGTCTGAATGATTTCTCCTTTTTCCTGTTGATGAAATTATTGGGCTGATGCAGAATCTTCTTCTTTTTATTTCCCATGCTCTAACATTGTCAATTTTGAAAAAAAATGGAACGGAGGACCGTTGCAGCCTATTACGACCGCAACACCGATTCGTTGCAGCCGTTTTACACGATTTCCATTCACACCGCAATTGCGGCCTAATGTTGTTGCGGCACGAGCCGCAACGACAATATTGCGGCTGCATCAGGTGATGCAGACCGTAATTTAGAACCCTGGGGCTCACTATCAAGCTCAATTCTCATATGCACTACAAACCTTAGAGGTTTCCTGATTTCAAAGGCCACTCTAATCCTCAAGTAGACTCCTTTTGCACGTCTCTCTTTGTCTATGTTAATTGCCATGCAAGTTCCTATTGCACCCCCTATTCTTCTTCTTGTTTCTTCATTCATCGCATCAACTAGAAGGTCTAATATTCGTATCCAACACGGGGATTGGTTGAAAGAGATGTCTGAGGGTCTTTGGGCTCCATTGTATTCCTATACAGCCAAGAGGTTTGTATCAAATGCATATGGCCTCCCCAACAATACTCTATCATGATCATTTTTACTATAGAACTCGAACAAGATCACATTCTCCCCCAAACACCTAAATTCCATTCCCTTCAATGGCCTCCATATCCTCTCCATAGTCCTGATTCCTTCCCAAGGTATATGGCCTAACAGATATGAAAATCCCAACCAATAAGAACTTATTTCCTGTAATTGAAGCCTCCCCACTTCTCACAAACTCCCACATCGTCACCTCCTCTTCCTCAGATAAAGTGAACTTGCTCCATCGCCCAACTAGATCATCCTTCATACTCCTGAACTGCCAACCTTCACCAAGGAAGGAAACATTGTCTCACCTAGGAGACAAAAACCTGCACACAAGCCACGTTGTCATTAGGGAAAACCCTAGCAGAGATGAGACCACGAGGAAGTACTTACCACGTTCTTAGTTACCTCTAACACTCTTACCATACATAATGCAAATAAATAAATAACTACTCCACTAAGTTCAATTTCACGATCTACCTCAAGACTTTATTTTTAAATTATTATTTTTAATTACTTCACTTTTATTGTACTCATATTTTTTTAATTTTTTTCTTAGAATAATGTTTAGTTTAGCATAGGAAATAAACTAATTGAATAAATAAATAAAAAAAATACTCCACTTTCATAGACTCTCTTTCTGTCTTTCTTACTGAATTATTCTTTTGTTGATTTACTCCACTTACCTTTTTTATATTTTTTAATGTCTTGTTAGAATTACATTTAGTTTTATATATAATAAGAAAATAAATTAGTTGACTAAATTTATCTAGTCTAATGTTACATAATAATATTTTTACTTGAAACATCTTTTAAAATATGTTAGACTTGTAAATAGTTATAGAAGTAGTTTAATACTTGCTTAACATGCATGTTTAATTTTGTGACAATATGAGTTAGTTTAGGCACTTTGTTGCAACTTGAAAGGTGAAAAATAGCTTAAAATGACTCAGATATTAACATAAATGACTTAGGTAATAAAAATAACTGTGGATAATTTATTTATAAATCAAAAATATGTAGACTGTGATATGATTAAAATTTGAGAATAATCAGAGTTGATTTGGTATTTTTAAGCATATTGGTTGTGTGTTTTAATACTAGATTGACTAGTCACAGATATGAAAAAATGTGATAGTGGTGCAGCAAGATTTCTGATGAGTCCTAGGATTTATGTTAAACTTGTTAGAAATTAGAAAACTTGATTTGGTGAAATCTAAGTATTCTTAACAGATTGTGAGTTATCATTTGGTCACTTAAGTGACCAAGTCCTTCACGTGTAGCCTACTTTGACTTCCTGGTGATATTTTGTTCATCCTTCCTTGATTTTTCACTCATTCTCTCTCGGTTGTTTAACTTGAACCACCAGCAGCAAAAGAACAAGAAGGAAAGGAGGAAGAATAAAGGGAAGAAGAGGAAATAAAGAAGAGGAAATCAAAGGGGAAAAGTAAGCTTGTGATTTTGTGATCTTCATCATCATCTTTGTTCCAAAGTAGGGGGTTTCTATCCATCTTGTCTCTTTTGTTCATCTTGTATGGAGTTAGGTTTTTGGATGAAAATTTTTGTTTGGTGAGCTAAATCTTTATTCTTAACTTAGTTCTTGATCCGAAGAGTTGAGTTAGAGTATTTTTTAACTCATTGGAAACTATGGTAGCTGGTTTAGCTTGGTGGATGTCCATAGGCCTCTTTGATGAGCTTTTAGGTTTTGGATGTTTTCTTGGCTTGATTTAGTTTAAATCCATGATTGATGAGTTGAGTTTAGTGTTTAATGATTCTACATGTTTGGAGACCATGATTAGACTTAGAAAACACTTAAAATCCAAGTTCCAGGTGCTGGGCGCTTAGTTGCCCAATTTTGGCTACTTAATCGGTGAAGGCCAGGGAGATCCTACGCATAAGGCGCTTAATTGCCCAGCTTGTGAGCACTTAATCGCCCAAGGCCAGAAGGCTCTAGAGTTAACCGATTAGTCGCTCAAGTTTTGGGCGCTTGTCAGATGAAACAAGGGAGGGTTTCTGCTATAGGGTGCTTAATCGCCCAAGCACAGAAACTTCCAGAGTGTTTTTATTAGGAAATTGGAGTTCCCTAATTGTTGGAATCCTTCCTTTATGGGTTTTTCAGTGTATTGAGACACTAATTGGGGTATTTCACGAAGGAAATACCTACCTAGCATATAAGAGAAGTTGAGAAACCTTGGCATCCTTGAGATGTAGAATGCTATAGAGAGTATCTAGAACCTTGTTCAACATGAGGTTGACTTTGAAATCACTTGTGGAGTGATGACGTGGGGTTCTAGATATAAGAACACTAGTGACATGAGTTTTACTGCTTATGTGTTAAGTTTGTTACCAAGTGGTCTCAATACTCAAGAGGGGGTGAATTGAGTTTGTAAAATAATTTCACAAATCTTTCGCAAATTGTTTGATTATCATTTTTTTTTGAAACTATTGATTATTAGAGATGAATGGATAGAAAAGATAAAGTACTTTCACTCACAAATAGAAACAGCCAAAGAGGATAGTATCCAAGTAATCACCCGAGATTTTTTACTATATCTTCAAGTATCAACAGGTGCTTGACAAACTTTACAAACTAGAGTACTCAACACCTTAGGATACTTCACCCTTTGTTCTTGAGCCTCTACTTTCAAGAGATACCTCACCCTTACAAATTTGAGGGATACTTCACTCTCTCTTTTACAGATTATATAGAGTATAGAAGATAAGAAACTCTTTCAAGATTAGATAATACAAATTGAAGAACTATGGTATCAAGGATTCACACTTTGAAACTCAAAACAGAGTATTGATTGAAAAGATGGTAAAACTAGTATTTAATGTTCAAGGATGATTTTCAGAATGTTTTTCAACTTGTAATAAGTGCATAAACACTTTCATTTATAGCCCAAAGTATTTAAGAGTGGTTGGTGATGGTTGGGGGCATTAAATGCCAAATTATAGTCATTGGAGAAAGCTTTCAGGTTACCCAGAAAATTGGTTATTGATTTCCATAACCGGTTATTTCGTTTCACATGAACTTTTAAAACAAGCCAATAACCAGTTATGGAAAACTCATAACCGGTTAGGAGCCTTTAGAGATAAAATGTGGGCTCCTGACTTAAGTGAATAACTGGTTATGGAATATCCACAATCAATTATTGCACTCTATTTTTAAGAAACCAGACTTTGAAAGATCAAAACTTCTTAGTTAGACATCCGTTTTAGACAAATGACCACTCATTGGAAAGATCATTGAGTTTACTTTAAAATGAAATAAATTTCAGATCAAGACTCAAAAAGTTTTTATAGAAAAGGACAAATGAGTGACTAAAGGTCAGTTTTGTAAAATGTACTTAACAAATTTTCATCCAAAAGAGCTACCACCAAGACTAGTTATTCAAAAACCATTTGTTTGGGCATTTTATCAATCAATAAACATATTAAAGGAAGTTAAAACTTGTTTGAGTTTCATTGTATTTCCTATTTACCTTTACACATAAGACCTAAGTCTTATAAGCTAATTTTGAAGAACTTGGACTTGATATTCGCATAACTAATCCTTCTTGTTTGTTAATTATCAAAACCAAGACCATTGCCATTCACATTCTCCCCTTTTTTGATGATGACAAACAATCATTTGAGAAAAGTGTTAGTTCAATTAAAGTGGAATTCATAAAAGGTATTTGAGACTTACTCCCTCTCTGTTTTTCAAGAAGTGATTAGTTCAGAGTTTGCAAAGCTCCCCCATATTGTAGGAATCTCAGAATCATTGAGTTTATACATTTCATTTACCTTTTCTCAAAGTCTTATGAACTAGAAAACTTCTCCCTATTTTGTCATGATCAAAACGATATTCAAGAAATAGATTTGGACAAAAGGAGAAGTAACAATATCACCAACACAAAACCATTGTCTTTCAACAATTATGCAATAAAAAAATCAACAACAACAAAATCAGATCAGCATTATATTCATTACAATGCAAAACATCCAAGTTATACTAAACATAGTTAAGCAAGTTATAGTCTAACACAACATATTCAAAATATAACTCACTATGGTTAGATAAGTTAAAGGCATAATAAAGAGGCTAAAACAATATGTTATAGCTAAAAATAGAAATAATCCATGCCTAAGCCTCGTGATCCTCTAATTGTTGAAAGTGACGCTCAATTTTTTCCAAGAGAGCATCCAAAGAGTTGAGGCAGTTATATATGATCCCCTTTGTAAGCTCCTGATAGTCCCGCAAGTCCATAATTTGAGCTTGGATACTGACTTGCATATCTGCAAGGGCAACAAGGATGCAATCTTCATTTGTGGCAGGTGCATCTTCCATAGGAACATTAACACCTTTAGCTGCTGCCTCACGTCCTCTACCATAAACTTATTCTTCATTCACCTTCTTGATTTGCATACGATTGAAGGAAGCTTTACCAAATTTGTTGTGGCTGGAAAGGCTAATTACACCATCATCTTGTAGGACAAGTTTGTATTGGTCTAGGATTTTGGCAATGACTAAGGCGTATGGAAGATCCATCATCATTTTGTCCTTGGCTTTCATCATGTAGTGTATGATGTAAAAGGGCCAATTGATATGTAATCATTATTTCATTGCCCACATCAGGAAGACGTCTTCTTCTTTAACCAAGGCATAATTGCTAGCCCTTGGAACTAGGATGTATACCACCACAAAATGAAGAAGTCAATCTTGTGGATTTAGATTTCCAGTGGTGAAGGTTCTGTTTGGAACTGTAAACCCAGGTTGAGTCATGCTCTCGATGGCTGCTCTCCTATCAAAAGCTTCCCATGACTTGTGACTATCCTCTATAAATTTTTCTTCAAAGTAATTTAGACTAAACAGAGGAGTCCACTAATTGGGGGTCATAATAACTCTATGACTTTTTACATTAGAGACCAAATTTCCTACAGTGATACTCAAATTACAGAAGTAAACCTTAGTGGCTTCAGGGTAGTAGTACTTTGAGCAGTGACAAAAGCTTTCAACCTATGATACTCCAAGATTTCTATGAGGAATGTGCACCCTTGACTGACGAAGAAATCGCAGTCCATATACTTAGGCTGAATTATATTGCGAGCTTGGAATTGCAAATGATACTTGTTCATCTGCTGAGGATGAGAAAAGAATCTCCTGTGGTCCAAGCTAAGGGGAATGTCTAGGTTAAAGGTTGGGACAGGTGTTTCCAAGGGTACATTAGGATTTTTGGATCGTGAATGCTTAGGGTGAGAGGAGCTATTGGCCATGGTGGAAATGGGGTGTTTGGGCACAGTTGGGAGAGAGAAATGTGAAGGGGAGGTGAGATTTTTGGGAGAAAATGGGAATTTTAAATGGTGGAAAATGAGGGATTTTGATGGAAATGAAGTTTGTGTGGTGGATTTTGGTTGGATTTGGAGTGGAAGAAGAGTTTGAGTGAGTGGGTATGAGTGGGTGCTTGAGAGGAAGAAGAGGAAGAAGATGAACAATGGAGGAGGGGCGTCGTGAATGAGGAAGGAAGTTGCTATGTGATTGTTTAAAGGGACTCAATAACCGGTTATTTGGTGAAGTCAGAGGCTTCCTTCGTTGCTGCATCCTTGGATAACCGGTTATGCCCTTGTGGATAATTGGTTATTTTCGTGTTTGAGAAATACCCTAGCCACTATGAAACATGACTAACCGGTTATGGTCATTTCATAACTGGTTATTTGTGTGTTCTAGAGAGCATCAAATAACTCATTTTCTCTATAATTGATTAGAATGCCCCCATAATTGGTTATTTTATCTTGGCAGGGAGAACTTCAATGTGCCAAAACAATTCCAAAAGTCAAATAACAGGTTATTTCCTCCTTCTAACTGGTTATTTTACTGCTAGAACCTGAAAACCTTTAAGAATTCAGCCCTTAAAACACCAATTTATACCATCTTGAGAAACTTCTTGGCTTGGCTTCACTTTTGTCACTTCTAAACACTATGAATGCAATCCAAAAATTCATTTTTCTTCTTCAAAGGCACTAGAATGAATTTTCTTCAGCAGGAACTTGAGATTGGAAATTTTGGGGGACTTAAACATGGATCAAGCACCTGCAAAACAAACTTAGAGAAAACTCTGACACTCAAGTCAGTATTGGATAAAAAAAATTAAAAGCAAGGAAATTGTATAGCAAAATAACATATTATGCAGCAAACCACCAACTTATGCAACAAGTTATAGCATTATGCAACAAATGATAGATTATGCACCAAAATTAGATGCATGATTGATCCAATATATCAAGTTCATTTTTTATATAAAAGAATGCTTCTTTTGCTAAGGGCTTAGTGAAGATATTAGCAAGCTGTTTAGTTGTTTCCACAAATTCAAGTATACAATCACCTTTTTGAACATGATATCTAATGAAGTGATGCCTTATTTTAATATGTTTTGTTCTTGAGTGCAAAATGAGAATTTTAAACAAATTGATTGCACTAGTGTTATCATACCTTATAGGGATGTGATCAGGCTCTAGACCATAGTCTAGAAGTTGTTGCTTCATCCAAAAGATTTGAGCATAACAACTCCCAACTGCAACATATTCAGCTTCAGCTATAGAAAATGCCATATTATTTTGTTTCTTGTTATGCCAAGAAACTAGTGATCTTCTAAGCAAGTGACATGTCCCACTAGTGCTCTTCATATCCATTTTGCATCCAGCAAAATCAGAATTAGAATAACCAATTAGGCTATATGAGGCACCTTTAGGGTACCACAAACCCATTTGTGAAGTGCCTATTATATATTTCATAATTCTTTTTACAATACTTTTATGTGATTCTTTAGGGTTTACTTGAAATCTAGCACACATGCACACACTAAACATAATATCAGGCCTACTTGCTGTGAGATAAAGGAGTAAGCCAATCATACCTCTATATTTTGTGATTTCTACAGATTTACCTCCTTCATCCTTATTCAAATAACAAGAAGTGCCCATTGGTGTAGCCATATGCTTGGCATTGTCCATTCCAAACTTCTTGAGCAGCTCCTTGCAATACTTAGATTGACTTATGAAAGACTCATTCTTTGTTTGCTTGATTTGGAGACCAAGGAAGAAGTTGAGCTCACCCATCATAGATATCTCAAACTCATTTTGTATAATAACAGCAAATTCTTTACATAGAGAGTTGTTAGTAGCATTAAATATTATGTCATCAACATAAATTTGAACAAGTAGTATGTCATGCATTTTATGCTAAATAAATAGAGTAGTGTCAACCTTTCCTATAGAAATGCATTTTTCTAAAAGGAACTTGCTCAACCTTTCATACCAAGTTCTAAGAGCTTGTTTTAAGCCATACAAGACCTTTTTCAATTTAAAAACATAGTTGGGCAGTTCAAAGTTCTCAAAACTAGGAGGTTGTTCCACTTACACATTTTCTTGTATAAAATCATTTAAGAAAGCACTTTTGACATCTATTTGATCAAGCTTAAAATTCATGATACATGCATATGCAAGTAGCATTCTTATGGCTTCTAATCTAGCTACAGGAACATATGTTTCATCATAGTCTATGCCTTTTTCTTGATTATAATATTTAGCAACAAGCCTAGCTTTATTTCTTATTATTAAGTCTATTTTTTCAAGTTTGTTCCTAAAGACCATTTGGTGCCAATTATGGGATGATCATTAGGCATTGGAACTAATTCCCAAACTTGATTTCTCTCAAATTGGTTTAGTTCATCTTTGCATGGCCAAGATCCAATGTTCATCATTAATGTCCTCATTTATGTCTTTAGGTTCAACTTGAGAGACAAAAGTTATATGGTTACATACATCTTAATGCAAATTATAAGTTGTAAACCCAAGTGTAGGTTGTTTCAAGTAATAAATTCTTCGGAGTCTGAGGTCAATCTATAGGGAATTGATGAAGAAAAAAATTATTTGAGGTAAGAGAAAGATTTGTCAAAATAATAAAGGTTATAAAAGTTGTTCACAAATGAAAAAAAAATATTATTTTTTTTATAACTCAACTAAAATCCACATATAATGGAGGTTTCAATCGGAAAGTATAACACTCAAAGTTCAATTAAGATTATATATATAATTATATTATGGTTCCTTTAATTATTCACTAACGCCAACACTTGTAAATGAGCTCAAGTATTCATTGTGCCAACCTCTTGTCTACAATGAATCAACATCTCCACTTTACAAGGAGAGTTTCTAAATTGATTAGAAACAAAATACAACACATATAATGACCACTTGATAATACACCATTCAAGCACAAGACAGAAATTAATCTAACCTTAATTTATTACCAAAAGCTTCACCCTTTCACCAAAGCAAAATGAAAATTAGTTACTTATGAACAAGAAGAAAGAAAGAGAGAAGAAGAATGAGATGACCATAACTTCTATTCAGAACAAAAGAAAACTACCACAAGAGAAACAAATAACACAATAGCATGATCTTGATCTCTAAGCCAAGATGCCAAATATGAGCAGCCAATGCTCCTTTTTATAGAGCTTAAGGAAAACAAAATGATAATGGAGTTGTTTGATAATGAGTGAAAAATGCCAAGGGAGTTGTTTGATAATTGTGAATGAGTGAAAAATTATTGAGATGTTTGTCTCCCAAATGATTGGGTGCTGAACTCATGGCTGCCATTATAATTTGGAAACGTGGTCTTCATGAAAGTTATATATTTTTGTCTCAGCTTTCCAATTCCACTAGTTTCAGCCCAATATCACTCCTACAGCTCAAGATATGATCCAATATTTTCATACTATTCAAGCCCAGCTAAAACTCATTTGTTTTGACTTTTAGGCCCAATATGACTTACTATACATCTGATCAGACTTTTGTATTCTTCATAAAAGTTGTAGATTTGGGTCTTAACTTTCCAATGCCACTAGTTTGGTGTCAATTGAACTCCTATAGCTCAAGAAATGGACTTATGAGTGCACAAAGGTCAAGCTATCAGGATCAGCACTCTAGTTCTTGCTTCAACTCCAATTTAAATTATCCAAACGTGTGATTTATCTCTTGAGGTCTCATGAAAGTTGTATAGAATTGTCTTAAATTTTCTACAAGACCAGAATCACATCAACTAGATATTTGTAACTTAAATTATAGTCAGTTTACTGAACATGCCAAATAGACAAATTGAAGCTAATTCAAGCAATAATTCCTTCAATGATCTAATTAAGCTCAATATCATAAAATGTAACAAAACTAACTTAATTAAGCCTAATTGAACCTTAAAAAGTCCAGTGAAAGGATTATAAAATGAATAAAATATATTGCTATCACATCTCTAAGAGACTTTCGAGTGATTACTCCTTTTGATACATCAACTATCACCTTGTTAAGAGGATGATACCTTGATGTCCTCCATTCCTTGGGAAGGTCCATGATTTGTGAATTCTCTTGTCTTGGGGGATCAAATGAGCTTTCTTCTTGCTTCTTGGCCTCATTCTCTTGATTCTCCAAGTGAGTTCTTGACAATATTTCTGCAACATCATCAACAAAATCCTTTCTCGAACCATTTGGGTTAGTTTCATCAAATGCAACATGAATTAATTCCTCAATGGTCATTGTTCTCTTATTATAAACTCTAAAGGATTTACTACTAATAGAGTAACTAAGAAATATTCTCTCATCAGATTTAGCATCAAACTTGCCTAGGTTATCTCTTCTATTGTTTAAAATAAAGCATTTGCAACCAAAGACATGAAAATATGAAATGTTTGGGTTCCTTCCTTTGTATAGTTCATATGGGGTTTTCTTTAAAATTGACCTTATTAAAGCCTTATTCATAACATAACAAGCGGTACTAACCGCATTAGCCAAAAAATACTTAGGAAGATTTGTTTCATTGAACATAGTTCTTGCTAACTCCTCTAAAGATCTATTTTTCCTTTCAACAACTCCATTTTGTTGTGGAGTTCTAGGAGCAGAAAAAATATGCTCAATGCCATTTTCATTGTAAAATATTTCAAATTCATGGTTTTCAAATTCTCTACCATAATCACTTCTTATAGATGCAATACTACAATTTTTCTCATTTTGAATAACCTTCGCAAGTTTTCTAAATGAGTGAAAGGCATCATTCTTATGAGCAAGGAAAAAAGTCCATGTATATCTAGAGTAATCATCCACAATCACAAGAGCATAGTAATTACCCCCAAAGCTCATAGTTTTTGATGGTCCAAAAAGATCCATATGTAAAAATTGTAAAGGTCTAGTAGTGGAAACAACACTTTTAGCTTTGAAAAAGACCTTTACTTGTTTATCCTTTTGACATGCATCACAAAGTTTATTTTTCTCAAAATTGAGCTTTGGTAGACTAATTGCTAAATCTTTAGAAACAAGTTTGCTTAAGTGATCCATATGAATGTGGGCAATTCTCCTATGTCATAGTCATGAATCACTCTCTTTACTCATAAGATATCTTGCATTTTAAGAGGTAATATCATCAAGATTAATCATATATATGTTATAAATTTTATGACCAACAAACTTAACTTACTTATCATCCTTACCTTCAATTATGCAACAATTAAAGTCAAAGATAACTTTATTTCACTTATCACACAATTGACTTATGCTAAGCAAGTTATGTTTGAGTCCTTCTACATATAAGATATTATCAATTCAAGTAGAGGAGTTCTTACTAACTTTTCCAACTCCAAGGATCCTTATCTTGTTTTTATCTCTATATATGACATGACCATGCCTCTTAGGTGCAAGAAAGGAGAATTTAGAGCCATCACCCGTTATGTGCTTGGAGCATACACTATCAAGATACCAACTTGAACTTTTGGCCTTCAAGTATACCTATAATGCACATTAAAGTTTTAACCTTTGGTACTCAAATTTTCTTGGGTCCTTGCGTGTTAGATTTACTCAAGGTGCCCTTTGTAACACCCCAAATTTTAGACTATGTTGCAAGAGCTGACAGAATTACACTACTTTGTGTTTTCTGTGCATTATAAAAATAATTTGATTATTCCGATACTATTTGTGATTATTTTGTGTGATTTGCTCCTGGTCAAGAAAATAATAATTTTCGGTGGGAAATTCTTGTCTGATTATTTAGAGACGGGGGATCTTACTTAACCCGAATCCGAGTAACACGTAAAAAGAATCTATTAATTTTAGAATTTATCTGTAAAATAATTCTATTTTACCGATAAATATATGTTGCTTGATGCATAGTCATTTATTGCTATGAATTATTTTGACCCTAAGATAGTATAATTTGCCATAATAATCAACCGACCAAAATTCTGGAATTCTAATTCGACCAAAATTCTAGAAATCCTAATCCGACAGAAGTTCCTCAACATTTTCCCAAATGGTTTTCATTTCAAAACCTGTTTCGACAAACCGAATTCGACAATTTCTTTTGAGAATAGATTCTTGTCGATACTTATTTCAAGCCTATTCCGACAAACAAAGCTCGACAGTTTTATGAATATACTCCTTTTCGATAGACTCGGTCTTTCTCAAGCCTTACAGGGATCCAAAAGATCAATCTCACGTAACTCATTCGACAATCCAAGATTTTTGAAGATCTTGACACCGATACAATTCTTGACAAGGTCCAAATACTTTTGAAGACATGTTTCTAACATTTTGATCCCGTCGGATTTAATTAATAAGACTACATGTAAGCATATGCTAATGGTGAGTTGAATCCGACACCTTCAGAGCATTTTCCCGACAACATCAATCGGTAGTTCGACAAAACCCAAAATACCTCAAGACTGGATGAAACTGATTCTCAATTCTTGAATCAGAAATCAAAGATTTTGGTCATTGGCTGCTCTTTCGACAAAGACCATCTATTCCGACCAAGACCATCTTTCCGACAAAGACCATCTATTCAAAACATGGGAGAAGTCCTCGGGATCGACAAAGCGATGGACGTTACCGTTAGCAAAGAATCGCTTAAGAACAATATGGTTCTCCTTTTCCCTAAATCTTGTTGGACGATTCTACAAATCAAAATGAAGATGTTTATATTCGTCGAAATATACCTCTAAAACAATGCCAAAATCCGTCGAAATAGGATCTTTTAAGACAATGTCATATCCATCGAATTTGGACTTCTATCCAAATACGTCGAATTTAATCTTCTTACTAGTTGGTACCATGTTAAAATCCGTCGAATTGGATCTTTTGATTATTAAGTACCAAGTTAAAATTCGTCGAGTGAGGATGCTCATGTCTGTTGAGTTAGAATGTCAATTTTCGTCGAGTGGGGATACCAATGTCCGTCGAATTTGAATGATAATGTTCGTCGAGTTATGTGCTAACGACCGTCGAGTAAGAATTCCTGATTTCAGTAGAAAAACTTCTCTAATGTCAAAATCCGTCGAATTTGATCTTCTGACCATATAATATTTCGTCGAATTCGACAATTGGAAGATTTCTCCAACATCAACATCTTTCCGATGAATTAGGATATTTGTTGACCTTTTCAAGTTCATCCGACAGCCTTTCATTTTCGTTTGACAGAATCACCATTCGACAGAGTTCTCATCCGACAACACTTGACTTTAACCATTCTTGGGGAAATAATGTTCTCCCATCTTACCGAATTTTGTTGTCATTTTTCGTCAAAAATTTCCTTGGAAACTCACGTTCATGCAGCGATTTGGAGGGGTTCTACGTCGGCCACGTAGCAGCTTGAAGGAGGTTCTACAAGGTTCTTGAACAATCTAAAAGCCTTGAAAGTCAAATGAATGTCATCAGCCACGTGGATTCAGAATAAGATATTTTACTTCATGTAAATCCTAAACTTTATTTAAGCTTATCCTACGGCAGCAGCATTCATAAATTTCACTCTCCCACAATTTCATTTTTCTCTCTCATCAAAAAGCATCCATCTTTTCTCTCAAAAATCTCACGAACAGAAGTATCAGTTTTCTTCTTTTTCTTTTCTTTGGTTCGGCCAAGCATCCTACCGATACCATCCATCACCTGTAATTTTCATTCTCACCACTTCCTAAAGCCAAACACCATTCTAAACACTTTCATTTAGAAAGTTTTCACAAAATCCCACTCTAAGTGCTTCAAAATCCAATTTCTATCTTACTTCTTTGGAGGAATTGTTGTGGCTTGTACGAAAACAAGGAGAAGGAGAAGAGCTTAAAAAGCTTGAATCATCTATTTTCTATCTTGTTCTTCAAAGCTCAAGTTTGAAGCTTGAAGCTCTTGGTGGAGGAAGTCACTTGAAGGAGACATACAAAGAGCTTTGGAGGTTCTTCAAGAGGTAAGAGGGAGATTTAACCTCACCAACCAAGTTTTGGTGGTGTGGAGATGGTTGTGTCTGGTGAAAAACCCCTAAGGGTTTATTCACTTATTGTTTAATTACTTCTTTAGTTGTGATTGTGTTGTTGGTGATTTTATGTTTGTGATTGTGGTGTTTATGACTTTGAAATTATGATTGCATATGTGATAATATGTTTATTGTTTTGATAAATATTGGTATGTATGAAACTGAATGCATGTAAGTGTATGTGTAAATTAGGATGTGAATAATATGATGGATTAAACTGAGAATTTAGAATTTGAAAGAAAAGGAATTGAATTTGGAAGAATTGAATACAGCAAGATGAAATGATTTTGGAAAAATAATACAGATTATGATTTTATAGGAGCAATATTATAATTTTTGTGTTTAATGGGGACATGTTGTAACTATTGATTTTTGAATGGTTATATTGTAAATATGATTTTTATAAGGGACTATTTAGTAAATATGGTTTTTGAGGAACTATTTCATAAATATAATTTGTATGAGAAACTACTTCGTAAATGTGATTTTATGAAGGACTATTTCGTTAATAGGATTTTTATGAGGGACTATGTTGTAAATTATGAATTTTATGAAAGATTATTTCGTAAAAAGGAATTTTCTGAAAAACCATTTTGTAAAAATGAATTTTTGAGGGACTATTTTGTAAATATGAATTTTATGAGGGATGATTTCGTAAAATATGAATTTTTCAAGGGACTATTTTGTAAATGTGACTTAATTTTGTGGCACTCAAGTAAATTTATAGAGAAACTTTTATGAGGGACTTTGTTGAAAATATTATTTGGATGAGGATTATTATGCAAATATGAAAAATGAAGTTGAGTTTTGGTGTTAACCGAGGAAACTAGTATTCTTAATTTAAAACATGTGAAAAGTATTTTACGTGATTTGAGAAAATGCGAAAAATATGGTTTTGCGATGAAATTAAAGTAATAATATTGTTGGGCCTACATGAGGACCCCGAATATGAGATAAAGAAAATTGAATTGAGAAGATGAAAGAATGAATTGAACTGAGAAAGGTGCATTTGAATGTGCATTGAAAAAGTCCGATGGGCCAATAAGACCGATTCACGAAAGAAGGAAAGAACACACCTCCCGAGTGGGTGCGATGTGCGTAGTGTAGGTCACTCGTTGACCTTGGGGGCATCGGGGTGCGGGTTGCCTACAATGGACAGAGAATAAAGCTTCTGTATCGTAGGTTAGACCGATGCAACACACCGATGATCCGGACCGAGACACTATCCATAATCGAGATCTGATAAAGACTGTGATGCATATGCTAGATGTGCAAATGCTAAATGAGCAAATGCTAAATGAGCAAAGAGAATAAGCACGTGGTCCGAGGCATGTTGTGCGGTGCATTCTTTTCGATCACTCTTTCGACCCGAGTTTTAGCTCCATGGAGTAGGAAAATTGAGTCTAGGTACATGAGTCTAGATGCATATACGAGATACCGAGGGTATTTTCATAATTATTGATTTTGATAACTTAATTATTGAATAAGTGAATATTGATAAGGACATGGACGTAATTATGAATTATGATGATAAATGATATGTGTTAGATAAATGATGTTGGTAGCATAATTGTAATTATGTATGATGTGTTGATATGAGATATGACGTGTGTTAGATAAATGATATTGATGATATAATTATAATTATGTATGATGTATGGTATGAGAATTTGTATGTGTTTATCTTCATTGCTACCATACTGGTATTGGCGTAGGTGATCTCACCTCTTTGTCTGTCTATTTCTGTATTGTATTTATAATTGTAAAGAGATTGAGCAAGACGATGAGTGAGAACGCAAGGAAGATCAGATTTTCGAGAAGGAAGTTGAGTTCTAAAGAGATGGAGATGCGGAGTTTTCGTAAAGTATATGGGAACCAGAGGCATAGTGCGTCGTGCTGGATGGATAATGTATTTCTCACATAAACAGTAATAGGGAGCTTACTACCGTACTCCTGGTACAGTTAGTATTGTATATTTTGTGTCAAGTAGGATTCCTCCCTGTTGAGGAGTCTGAGGAGGATCCGTCTGAGGGTTCTGCATGTTTAGAGTTACTTGGGCATTATGTAATTTAATTAATGTGTAAATATTTTTAGAGTCCAATTTATAAATATTAAAGTGTGACAGTACTACGACTTATGTATATATAATGTAAAATTATATTGTAATGATGCTGTAATGTTTTAATTTCTGCTAAGTTTATCTTACTATCACCAAGAAATTTTACAACTCGTATTTATATTACAAGCACGATTCATAACGAAGGGGTGATATGATAATTGAGTAACACGAAGTGTGACGCCCTAAGAAGGGTGTTACATTAGGTGGTATCAGAGCCCAAGTTAGAGTCTTTTGGGTTTGTGGGTAGGCTTGTCTTGTTTGTGCTGTGTGAATCTCTGATGTTGAACACAGAGATATATTTTGGTTTCCGAAAGGAGACGAAGTTGTGTGAAATAATTACATTTAGTTTGACGTGTTTTTGATTTTGTTTATCTTTGAAGAAAGATAATGGAAAGAAGCGAACATGAGCATGAGGATGCGAGACGTGATGAAGATCGTATAGCTGCAGCTAGAAGTGTAATGCAAAAGATGATTGAAGTAGCAGTACAACAGAGACAGATGATCACTCAAAGAACAGAACGATAATCGAACTTCACAACTTACTAGGATTGGAGTAGCCATCGGATGTGTGAGAAGTTCAGTAACTTAGAACCTTCGATAATCCAAGATGGAAGGAAGCGTAAGGTCGATCGTGTTCGAGCAAAAGCAAGTGTGTACAACCACTGAGGAAGCAACAACAAACAAAGAGAGGAAGTACTAGTGGCAACAATTTTGGTCAGACTGTGGTATCATCACTGAAATGTTTCAAGTGTGGAAAAGATCATCTCACTAAAGATTGTCAGCATAAAGGGGTTATTTGTTATCGATGTGGGAAGCTTGGACATTTCTCCAAAGATTGTGATCAATTGAAGATGGAACTTTCCATTAGTGATGCACGTATTTCAAAATCTCAAGAAGAAGAAGAAGAAAGAGCTGGTGCAAAGAGTGTAGTGAGAACGTTCAAATACAAAACTTAACGAGCGAGGAAGTTGTGCCATAGAGGGTAATCTTAAAAATGTATTGTATAATGCGTAAGGTAACCCAGTCTTTTGTGATCTGTGACTGTGTAAAATCTTTTTAGGTTATCTGTGTTTTGTTCTTTTCATAATACTACTTCAACTTCTAAACTTGTTATTACTACTCGAGTCTGTCTGAAACTACCCTATTATTATTGGAGTTTGAAACTTTTCTGTTGATCTGGTTTATCTATTTCTTGTTCAAATAGACTGAGTAAATCAATTTGACTTATCCATGTCTTCGTTATAGTGTGATCGGAGTATTTCTACTCTTCTTGTTAAACTTGTTGTTTATACTCAAGTTTTCTAACTTTATCCTATACCTATTGAATATCAAATCTTTTCTGTTGATTTGATTTGTTTATCTAAAATTACATCTATTTGAGAATCTGACTTTATAAATGGATTGGTTATTTTCCAACCATATCCTACTAGATTGATACAAGGTAACCTTAGTGTTTCCTTGACCTGAGATTTTTGGATTTGAATCCAGAAAGTTCATTTCTAAAATTTTTGGACTATGTTCATTTCGAAATCTATTAGATCATTTCAAATTCTTGTTGGACTAATCTAGTAACCTATTGAATAGTCTTATTATTTTTCCTTATGACTTTCAAAGTGTCTTTCATGTATCTCAATTAAGAAAGAGTTATGCGTAAAACTAATCGAATGCAAGTTCTGTTAGAAGTTCAACTCGTGAATTTAAATTGAGAGTTGAGATCAAATAGAAAGGTAGTGACGTATACTTCGAGGCAGTGGAACGTACATGAGAAGAATTATTCGATTTACGTTTAGGATATGCAATAGTCGTTTTGCAAGGAAAATCTGAAGACATTTTCTTTCCTGAAAAGTCTACAGTAATTTCAAGGGTTTGAAGTACCTGTACAATCAAGAGGGGCTAGGATATAAGGAAAAGACGGTAGATAGAATTTTCAAAGGATTTATTGAGAGCTTGTGTTCTAGAATAAGCTGGTTGTTGGGGTGAATTTCTACCATTGATAGAATTCACATACAATAATAGTTTTCGTTCGAATATAGGGTACCTACCCTATGAGGCATTGTATGGGTGACGATGTAGAACATCATTGTGTTAGCATCATGATGTTAAAAGTACAGAGGTAGGACCAGAAATTGTGCAGCAAACTACTGAGAAAGTAAACACGATCTAAGGCAAAATAAGGACAACTCAGACACGACAAAAGAGTTATGAAGATAAAAGACGAAGACCGTTTGAATTTGAAGAAGGTGACCATGTGTCTCTACGTGTGACACCTATGACAAGAGATGGACAAGTGATTAAGTCGAGGAAACCCACTCCGAAGTTTATTAGACAATATCGGATACTCTGTTGGATATCGTACAAATGAAGGAAAATTCAACCTACGAGACGTTTCTAGTCAAGATTGAAGATCAAAGGACAAAGTAACTTCGAGATAATGAAATCGCATTGGTTACAGTGGTTTAAAACAATATACGTGGTGAAGCAACATGGGAATTAGAAGATAAGATAAGAGAGTAGTATCCATTTTTATTTTAAGTGTGTCAAGTTTCGAGGACGAAACTTATTTTAGAGGGGGAGAGTTGTAACACCCCAAATTTTAGACTATGTTGCAAGAGTTGAATTACACTACTTTGTGTTTTCTCAATGCATTATAAAAATAATTTGATTATTTCGATACTATTTGTGATTATTTTGTGTGATTTGCTCTGGTCAAGAAAATAATAATTTTGGTAGGAAAATTCTTGTCGATTATTTAGAGACGGGGATCTTACTTAACCCGAATCTGAGTAACACGAAAAGAATCTATTAATTTTTAGAATTTATCTATAAAATAATTCTATTTTACTGATAAATATATGTTGCTTGATGCATAGCTGTTATTGCTATGAATTATTTTGACTCGGTATAGTATAATTTGCCATAATAATCAACCGACCAAAATTCTAGAATTCTAATTCGACCAAAATTCTGGAAATCCCAATCCGACAGAAGTTCCTCAATATTTTCCCAAATGGTTTTCATTTCAAAACCTGTTTCGACAAACCGAATTCGACAATTTCTTTTGAGAATAGATTCTTGTCGATACTGACTTCATTTCAAGCCTATTCCGACAAACAAAGCTCGACAGTTTTATGAATATACTCCTGTCGATAGACTCGGTCTTTCTCAAGCCTTACAGGGATCCAAAAGATCAATCTCACGTAACTCATTCGACAATCCAAGATTTTTGAAGATCTTGACACCGACAGAATTCGGACAAGGTCCAAATACTTTTGAAGACATGTTTCTAACATTTTGATCCCGTCGGATTTAATTAATAAGACTACATGTAAGCATATGCTAATGGTGAGTTGAATCCGACACCTTCAGAGCATTTTCCCGACAACATCAATCGGTAGTTCGACAAAACCCAAAATACCTCAAGACTGGATGAAACTGATTCTCAATTCTTGAATCAAATCAAAGATTTTGGTTATTATGGCTTGCCTCTTTTCGACAAAGACCATCTATTCCGACCAAGACCATCTTTCCGACAGAAGACCATCTATTCAAAACATGGGAGAAGTCCTCAGGATCGACAAAGTGATGGACGTTCTGTTAGCAAAGAATCAGTTAAGAACAATATGGTTCTCCTTTTCCCTAAATCTTGTTGGACGATTCTACAAATCAAAATGAAGATGTTTATATTCGTCGAAATATACCTTCTAAAACAATGCCAAAATCCGTTGAAATAGGATCTTTTAAGACAATGTCATATCCATCAAATTTGGACTTCTATCCAAATACGTCGAATTTAATCTTCTTACTAGTTGGTACCATGTTAAAATCCGTCGAATTGGATCTTTTGATTATTAAGTACCAAGTTAAAATTCGTTGAGTGAGGATGCCCATGTCTGTTGAGTTAGAATGTCAATTTCCGTCGAGTGGGGATACCAATGTCCGTCGAATTTGAATGATAATGTTCGTCGAGTTATGTGCTAACAACCGTCGAGTAAGAATTCCTGATTTCAGTAGAAAAACTTCTCTAATGTCAAAATCCGTCGAATTTGATCTTCTGACCATATAATATTTCGTCGAATTCGACAATTGGAAGATTTCTCCAACATCAACATCTTTCCGACGAATTAGGATATTTGTTGACCTTTTCAAGTTCATCCGACAGCCTTTCATTTTCGTTTGACAGAATCACCATTCGACAGAGTTCTCATCCGACAACACTTGATTTTAACCATTCTTGGGGAAATAATGTTCTCCCATCTTACCGAATTTTGTTGTCATTTTTCATCAAAAATTTCCTTGGAAACTCACGTTCATGCAGCGATTTGGAGGGGTTCTACGTCGGCCACGTAGCAGCTTGAAGGAGGTTCTACAAGGTTCTTGAACAATCTAAAAGCCTTGAAAGTCAAATGAATGACATCAGCCACGTGGATTCAGAATAAGATATTTTACTTCATGTAAATCCTAAACTTTATTTAAGCTTATCCCACGGCAGCAGCATTCATAAATTTCACTCTCCCACAATTTCATTTTTCTCTCTCATCAAAAAGCATCCATCTTTTCTTTCAAAAATCTCACGAATAGAAGTATCGGTTTTCTTCTTTTTTTTTCTTTGGTTTGGCCAAGCATTCTACCGATACCATCCATCACCTGTAATTTTCATTCTCACCACTTCCTAAAGCCAAACACCATTCTAAACACTTTCATTTAGAAAGTTTTCACAAAATCCCACTCTAAGTGCTTCAAAATCCAATTTCTATCTTACTTCTTTGGAGGAATTGTTGTGGCTTGTACGAAAACAAGGAGAAGGAGAAGAGCTTAAAAGCTTGAATCATCTATTTTCTATCTTGTTCTTCAAAGCTCAAGTTTGAAGCTTGAAGCTCTTGGTGGAGGAAGTCACTTGAAGGAGACATACAAGGAGCTTTGGAGGTTCTTCAAGAGGTAAGAGGAGATTTAACCTCACCAACCAAGTTTTGGTGGTGTGGAGATGGTTGAAATGGTGAAAAACCCCTAAGGGTTTATTCACTTATTGTTTAATTACTTCTTTAGTTGTGATTGTGTTGTTGGTGATTTTATGTTTGTGATTGTGGTGTTTATGACTTTGAAATTATGATTGCATATGTGATAATATGTTTATTGTTTTGATAAATATTAGTATGTATGAAATTGAATGCATGTAAGTGTATGTGTAAATTAGGATGTGAATAATATGATGGATTAAACTGAGAATTTAGAATTTGAAAGAAAAGGAATTGAATTTGGAAGAATTGAATACAGCAAGATGAAATGATTTTGGAAAAACAATACAGATTATGATTTTATAGGAGCAATATTGTAATTTTTGTGTTTAATGGGGACATGTTGTAACTATTGATTTTTGAATGGTTATATTGTAAATATGATTTTTATAAGGGACTATTTAGTAAATATGGTTTTTGAGGAACTATTTCATAAATATAATTTGTATGAGAAACTATTTCGTAAATGTGATTTTATGAAGGACTATTTCGTCAATAGGATTTTTATGAGGGACTATGTTGTAAATTATGAGTTTTATGAAAGATTATTTTGTAAAAAGGAATTTTATGAAAAACCATTTTGTAAAAATGAATTTTTGAGGGACTATTTTGTAATATGAATTTTATGAGGGATGATTTCGTAAAATATGAATTTTTCAAGGGACTATTTCGTAAATGTGACTTTTATGAGGGACTCATTGAAAATATTATTTGGATGAGGATTATTATGCAAATATGAAAAATGAAGTTGAGTTTTGGTGTTAACCGAGGAAACTAGTATTCTTAATTTAAAACATGTGAAAAGTATTTTACGTGATTTGAGAAAATGCGAAAAATATGGTTTCGCGATGAAATTAAAGTAATAATATTGTTGGGCCTATATGAGGACCCCGAATATGAGATAAAGAAAATTGAATTGAGAAGATGAAAGAATGAATTGAACTGAGAAAGGTGCATTTGAATGTGCATTGAAAAAGTCTGATGGGCCGAATAAGACTGATTGCCGAAAGAAGGAAAGAACACACCTCCTGAGTGGGTGCGATGTGCGTAGTGTAGGTCACTCGTTGACCTTGGGGGCATCGGGGTGCGGGTTGCCTACAATGGACAGAGAATAAAGCTTCTGTACCGTAGGTTAGACCGATGCAACACACCGATGATCCGGACCGAGACACTATCCATAATCGAGATCTGATAAAGACTGTGATGCATATGCTAGATGTGCAAATGCTAAATGAGCAAAGAGAATGAGCACGTGGTCTGAGGCATGTTGTGCAGACAGATTCTTTTCGATCACTCTTTCCGACCTGAGTTTTAGCTCCATGGAGTAGGAAAATTGAGTCTAGGTACATGAGTCTAGATGCATATACAGAGATACTGAGGGTATTTTCATAATTATTGATTTTGATAACTGAATTATTGAATAAGTGAATATTGATAAGGACATGGACGTAATTATGAATTATGATGATAAATGATATGTGTTAGATAAATGATGTTGGTAGCATAATTGTAATTATGTATGATGTGTTGATATGAGATATGATGTGTGTTAGATAAATGATATTGATGATATAATTGTAATTATGTATGATGTATGGTATGAGAATTTGTATGTGTTTATCTTCATTGCTACCATACTGGTATTGGCGTAGGTGATCTCACCTCTTTGTCAATCCGTCTATTTCGTATTGTATTTATAATTGTAAAGAGATTGAGCAAGACGTTGAGTGAGAACGCAAGGAAGATCAGATTTTCGAGAAGTAAGTTGAGTTCTAAAGAGATGGAGATGCGGAGTTTTCGTAAGGTATATGGGAACCAGAGGCATAGTGCGTCGTGCTGGATGGATAATGTATTTCTCACATAAACAGTAATAGGGAGCTTACTACCGTACTCCTGGTACAGTTAGTATTGTATAATTTGTGTCAAGTAGGATTCCTCCCTGTTGAGGAGTCTGAGGAGGACCCGTCTGAGGGTTCTGCATGTTTAGAGTTACTTGGGCATTATGTAATTTAATTAATGTGTAAATATTTTTAGAGTCCAATTTATAAATATTAAAGTGTGACAGTACTACGACTTATGTATATATAATGTAAAATTATATTGTAATGATGCTGTAATGTTTTAATTTTCGCTAAGTTTATCTTACTATCACCAAGAAATTTTACAACTCGTATTTATATTACAAGCACGATTCATAACGAAGGGGTGATATGATAATTGAGTAACACGAAGTGTGACGCCCTAAGGAGGGTGTTACACCCTTAGGGACCCAAACCACACTGGTCCCAACTTTGGTGTTCAAATTCTTCATAACATTACATGTTGAGGCACTGTGCCTTTTCCTCCCATAATGAAAACATTTGATAAAAGGGCTACTTGATATATTTGAGGAAACAAAAAAATTTTGAGAAACTTTTGTTGGTTATTGGGATTATATCCCAAACTGACTTTTTGAAAAACACATCTTTATTTTCCTAACAATACATTTAAGTTATCTCTTTCAAAAGTAAATTTAGCAAGACTGTTTTTCAAATCTTTAATCTCATTTTCAAATGCTTTACATGATGAGCAAGATGAGGGTGTGGGTGCATTATCATGTGTAGAACAAATCATGCATGATGAGTTAGCATTGATTAATCCTAGAGTCTCATTCTCAATTTTGAGTTCATTAATCTCATTGTTTAAAATAGAAACTTTGTTTATCAATAGGGAGATTGTTTTGTAAGAAGATAAAACCATTTTTGTGAGCCTCATGGATTCCTCATGCAATTTTTCAAAAGTATCTTGTAGTTCATTATAAGAAGGTGAGGAATCTAGGTTGGAAGAAGTTACATTGGTGTCACTTTCTTCCTTTTCTTCTCCTTTAGTCATGAGACATAGATGAGCTTCTTCATTCTCCAAGCTATCAGTGGAATCCATATCATTGTCCTCCCAAGCTGTGTAGGCTCTCCTTCCTTTCTTTTCTTTAGAGGGTCTTTTCTCAAACTTCTCTATCTTCTTAAGATATACAGGACATTGCATCTTCATGTGTCTCAGCTTTCCGTATTCATAGCATGTTGGAGGGGTTGAGGTGCCTTACCCTTTGTGATAGGTCTTCTTTTGAGGGAAAAGTGGCCTTCTTTGAAAGCCTTTCTTCTTGAGAAATCTTTCAAATTTTCTTACAAGGAGACTAAGATTCTCCTCACTTATCTCTAGATTTTCTATACCATCTCTATTATCTTCAATAGTGGAGGAGGTGGCTTTGAGTGCGATTCCCTTTTTCTTCTTATCATGCTCCTCATTTTGATTGAGCCTATTTAGCTCCAATTCATGCTCTTGAAGCTTTCCAAAAAGAGTAGCCAAAGTCATTATTGATAGATTCCTTGATTCCGCAATAGCTGTCACTTTAGGTTGTCAATTCCTACTCAAGCAGCTCAAAACTTTGTTAACAAGATCCTTATTAGAAAAAGTTTTTCCTAATGAAGCAAGATGATTAATAATATGAGTGAACCTCTTTTGCATTTCTTGAATGCTTTATCCTTGGTTCATTCTAAATAATTCATATTCATGAGTGAAAGTGTTTATTCTTGATAGTTTTACCTCACTTGTGTCCTTATGAGTTACTTGTAAGGTATCCCACATTTCTTAAGCGGTCTTACAATTTGATACCCTAAAGAATTCATCATACCCCAAGGATATGGTGATGATATTCTTCGCTCTCAAATTATA
Organism: Ormosia semicastrata; assembly: GCA_029884595.1. NCBI lineage: Eukaryota > Viridiplantae > Streptophyta > Magnoliopsida > Fabales > Fabaceae > Ormosia > Ormosia semicastrata. The sequence continues at coordinate 43,935,955 of JAQQTO010000053.1, read as the reverse complement.
TTAAACTTTCTTTTTATCCTCATTGGTTCATTCATTTCTTGGTGTATTGATTCTTACACTATCAACTATACGTGTGGGAACAAAGGCACCATTTTCAACGGCATCCCACACATCCAAATCAATAATTTCAATAAAAAATTTCATTCATTCTTTCTAATAGGCATAATCATCCTCATTGAAATAGAAGGTCTATTTATAGAAGAACTTTTGAAAGTAAAATCGTTTGAAACTATCACTTCTCTTGAAGCTGCTAAGCTCTTTATACAAGAGTCTAACTCTGATACCACTTGTTACCAAGTGGCCTCAATACTCAAGAGGGGGGATGAATTGAGTTTGTAAAATAATTTCACAAAATTTTCACAAATCGTTTGATTATCAATTTTTGTTGAAGCTATTGATTGTTAGAGATGAATGGATAGAGAAGATAAAGTACTTTCACTCACAAATAGAAACAACAAAAAGAGAATAGTATCCAAGTAATCTAATAAAACAATGCACAAATAAAAATGAGTTGAGTTTAGGAAAATAAACACAAAGTTTTATCCTAGTTCAACCACTAATTCACTTGTGACCTATGTCCAGTCTTCAAGTAATCACCCAAGATTTTTCACTATATCTTCAAGTTTCAACAGGTGCTTGACAACCTTTACAAATTGAAGCACTCAACACCTTGGGATACCTCACCCTTTCTTTTACAGAATATACAGAGTATAGAAGATAAGAAACTCTCTCAAGAACAGATAATACAAATTGAACCACTATGGTATCAAGGATTCATACTTTGAAGCTCAAAATAGAGTATTGATTGAAAGGATGGTAAAACTCGTATTTAATGTTCAAGGATGATTTTCAAAATGTTTTCCAACTTGTAATAAGTGCACAAATACTTTCATTTATAGCCCAAAGCATTTAAGAGTCGTTGGTGGTGGTTGGGGGCATTAAATGCCAAATTATAGCCATTGGAGAAAGCTTTTGGGTTGCCCAGATAATTGGTTATTGATTTCCATAACCGGTTATTTGGTTTCATAAGAGCTTCTAAAACAAGCCAATAACCAGTTATGGAAAACTCATAACCGGTTAGGAGCCTTTAGAAATAAAACGTGGGCTCCTGACTTAAGTGAATAACCAGTTGTGGAATATCCATAATTGGTTATTGCACTCTATTTTTGAGAAACTAAACTTTGAAAGATCAAAACTTATTGGTTAGACATCTATTTTAGACAAATGACCACTAATTGAAAAGATCATTGAGTCTTCTTTAAAATGAAATAAGTTTCAGATCAAGACTCAAAAAGGATTTATAGATAAGGACAAATGAGTGACTAAAGGTCAGTTTTGCAAAATGTATACTAAACAAATTTTCATCCAAAAGAACTACCACCAAGACTAGTTAATCAAAAACCATTTGTTTGGGCATTTTATTAATCAAGAAACATATTAAAGGAAGTTAAAACTTGTTTGAGCTTCGTTGTGTTTCCTATTTACCTTTACACATAAGACATAAGTCCTATAAGCGAATCTTGAAAAACTTAGACTTGATCTTCGCGTAACTAATACTTCTCGTTTGTTAATCTTTAAAACCAAAAACATTGTCATTCACAAAGTTGAGGTAAAATCTTGAGTTACTAGTGTTGCCTTTTGATAGCAATATATTTTATTCATTTAATAATCCTCTCACTGGACTTCTAAAGGTTCAATTGGGTTTAATTAAGTTAGTTTTGTCACATTTTATGATATTGAGCTTAATTGGATCATTGAAGGAATTATTGCATGAATTGACCTTAATTTGTCTATTTGGCAATGTTCAGTAAATCCTCTATAAACTGAGTTATAAATATTTGATTGATGTGATTCTAGTCTTGTAGGAAATTTAAGACAATTCTTTACAACTTTCATGAATACCTCAAGAGCTAAATCATATGTTTGGATATTTTAAATTGGAGTTGAAGTAAGAACTAGAGTGCTAATCGTGATAGCTTGATCTCTGCATATTCATTAACCTATTTTTTAAGCTATAGGAGTACAATTGACACCAAACCAAGCCCAAATGAAAGCTAAGACCCAAATATACAACTTTCATGAAGAACACAAGAGCAATAGATTGGGCCTAGAAGTCAAAATAGAGGTGCTATTACTGGAACCCGAACACTGTGCAAAGATTGGGTCATATCTTGGACTGTAGGAGTCAAATTGGGCTAAAGTGGCATTGGAAAGATGAGACAAAACTGTTCAACTTTCATGAAAACCACTTACACAATAGGTGATTTTATGATAGAGTTATAGTCATGTGACAATAGCTGAATTGGTTGAGTGGGGAGACAAGCATGGCAATAATTTTTCACTAATCCACCTGCTCATTAAACAACTCTATTGTCATTCTTCACTCATCCAGCCACTCATTAAACAACTCCCTTATCATTTTGTACCCTTTATGCTCTATAAAAGGCACTATTGGTTGTTCATTGGGATCATCTTAGTTTAGAGATCAAGATTTTGTTATTGTATTATTTGTTTCTCTTGTTGTAGTTTTTTTTTGTTCTAAATAGAAGTTATGTTCATCTTCTTCTTTTTCTCTCTTTTTTTCTTCTTATTCATGAGTAACTAATTCTCATTTTGTTTGGGTAAAAGGGTGAAGCTTTTGGTAATGAAATAAAGTTAGATTAAATCTCTTTCTTGTGCTTGAATGATATATTATCAAGTGATCATTATATTGTTACCAAGTGTCCTCAATTACTCAAGAGGGGCGTGAATTGAGTATATAAGACAAGTTCGTAAATCTTTCACAAAATACTTGAATTCTTATTTTTGTTGAAGTTATTTGATTAATAGAGATAAATGGATAGATGAGATGAACACTTTCACTTACAAATACAACAATCAAGTAAGAGTATATTCAAGCAAACTCAATAAAATAATGCACAATATTAAAAAGATGAGTTTAGAAGAACAAACACCAAGCTTTCTCCTGGTTCAGCCACCAATCCACTTGTGGCATACGTCCAGTCCTCAAGAAATCACTCGAGATTTCCACTATATCTTCAAGCTTGAAAGCAGGTGCTTGATAACCTTTACAAATTGGAGCACTCAACACACCTTGGGATGCCTCACCCTTGTGCTTGAGCCTCTATATTCAAGGGATGCTTCTTCTCATTTCCAGATAACAGGCTAATCGATTAGCCAAACTTCCTAATCAGTTAAGGGCTCTTTTAATCTCAAAACATATGTTTTTGTTTTATTGAATAACCGATGAGAGTCATGTCTTAATCAGTTAGGACTTAACAAAAATGGTTTCTGTGAGATTGAATAACTGATTAGGCCTATATCCTAATCAGTTAAGACCTAAGCAAAAAGCCTTTTGAGAAAGCAGCTAATCGATTAGAACCTTGTGCTAATCGGTTAGGACTCTACGAATTTTGTTTCTGAGAAAGCAAATAACCGATTAGAGTTATCACTTAATCAGTTAGGCCTTGTTTTGAAATAATAGGTGATGCTTCTGTTTAATCAAATAATCAATGAACTAACTTACCTAATCAGTTAAGCATATAAAACATAAAGAGGCAATGCCTCTGTTTCATTAAACTAACCGATTAGGACCTAATCCTAATCGGTTAGGGGCCTTAGAAAATGGCCTCTAACAAGACAATAAATAGGTTACACTTTTTGCCAAACTGGTTAGTTCTTTTAAAACACAAAGTGACACATTTCAATTTTGGCTTTTAACTTGTTATTGACATAAAAAATGAGATAAGTTTTCCAAGAGGTTTTGTTACTAAAAGCCATTTGTTTAAGCTATGATTTTCATAAAGAAAAGAATGATTTTGCAAAGCCATTTTAAGAAAGTCATTTGATGAGCATAGAGTGAATCTTAATATACCTTTACACAAGATCTAAGACCTATATGCTAAACTTAATTCCTTTGTGACTTGATTGTTGTGTTTCCAATGCTTACTTGTTTGTCGACATCAAAACCATTTACATTTAGTCAATGTCAATCACATATATATGTTGTATTTTGTTTTCAATCAATTTAGAAACTCTCCTTATAAAGTGGAGATCTTGATTTCTTTTAGACAAGAGATTGATACAATGAATGCTTGAATCCATTTACAAGTGTTGGCATTATTAACCCTTCTTGTAAAGTAGAGATCTTGATTTGTTGTAGACAAGAGATTAGCACAATAAATGCTTGAACTCATTTACAAGTATTTACGTTAGTGGATAATTAAAGGAACCATAATATAACTATATATATAACTTTAAAAGAACTTTGAATGTTATATTTTTCAATTGGAACCTCCGTTATGCATGGATTCTAATTGAGTTATAAAAAGAAATAATATTGACCTTAATTTATATACCAAGAGTAGATCTCCTAGCCTAAGCAAATCATTTTTTATTGTGAACAAGTTTTATCACCTTTATTATTGTGACAAATCCTTTCTTTTCAAAGAATTTTTCTTCATTAATTCCCTGTGGATCGACCTCAGACTTCCTAGAATTTATTACTTGAGACAACCTGCAGTTAGGTTTGCAACAACACAATTCGCATCAAGTTTTTGGCATCGTTGCCATCTGGTATATTATTTCCTTACTCTTTTAATTTTCTAGTTGTATCATATTTGATGACTGGTTTATACCGCTTACTTGTACATTTTTTTTTATTTTAAGTCACTTATTTATGCTTAATTGGTGATTCAAATTCTAGTCATTTAGTTAAAACTAATCCTAGTACTTTATATATTGATATGTTTGAATTATAATCACACACATTAAACACAATGGTTGAAAATGAAAGTGTACCTGATAAACATAAAAATCAATCGTTGCGAACCTTGTGTGAATATTTGCAACCACCTCAAAATTCTAGTCCACCATGTGTTATCTTTCTACTCAATGCTAACAATTTTAAATTTAAGCCGAGTATGATTTCATTACTTTCTAATTTCCATGGTTTAGAATCTGAAAGCCCATATTCACATCTAAAAGCATTTGAGGAAGTAAGTATCACTTTCAATGGTCAAAATTGCATTGAAGAGATTGTTAAGCTTAAATTGTTTCATTTTTCTTTAAAAGATAAAGAAAAAACTTGACTTAATGCTTTGAAACCAGGATCAATTGGCTCATGGCAAGAAATGCAAAGTGAATTCTTAAAGAAATTTTTTCTAACACATAAAAACAATGCTTTGCAAAGACAAATCTAATTTTTTTTCCAAAATTCAAATGAAGCATATTTTCAATGTTGGGAATGTTTTAAAGATTTGCTAAATTCTTACCCACATCATGGTTTTGAAAAATGGCGCATTATAATCTTGTTTTATGAAGGGTTAACAACTGAAACTAAATAATTTGTGAAAATAATGTACAATGGCGAGTTTCTTGATAAAGAACCTGAAGAAACTTTAGAATATTTAGACCATTTGATTGAGAATTCTCAATCTTGGCATGGTACTAATCATTCTAAAAATTCAATTAGATCTAACCTTGTACACTACTAAAAATTATTTAAATAGCGACAAAATTTAGCGACGGAAAAAAATCTGTCTCTAATAGAGACAGAAATTGCCACGGATTTCATTAGTTGGATTTAGCTACAGAATTTAGCGATGGAATAATTCCGTCTCTAAATTATCCGTGACCAATTCCGTCGCTAAATTACTTTATTTGTTGAAAAATTAATGTTTTATTTAATGAAATATATAGTGACGAAAAATATTCCGTTGCTAGATTACTTTATTTGTTGAAAAGTTAATGTTTTATTTAATGAAATATATAGAGACGGAAAAGGTTCCGTCGCTAAGTTCTTTATGTATAAAGAAATGAAAGTTTATTATTAAATTTGTTCAAGGCAGGAATCGAACTCGTTAGTTGTAGGAAAACAACTTCTCCACTTACCACTAAGCCATGCTTGGTGCTGATGGTTATGTTTGCACGTTTATTATTTTTATAATCATAATAAGACTTTGATATGTTTCCCTCTCTCTTTTTCCATTCCCTCTCATTCTGAGTCTAGCCTAAATTAAACACTCTACTTCAAGATCTGTGCTTTGCTTCCATCTCTACCTAGCATCATATCGTAGCACCAACTACTCTATTCTCCAGCCACCATTCTTCACTGAAGCTGCCATTATTTCAGGTTTTAGTTTTATCTACTCAAGATCTATTGCAATCACAAAAGCTTCCATCTTCTTTCAGGTTTTAGTTTTATCTATTTTCATTATTTCTCTATCTCTCTCTCCCCTGTTGCTGTTAAGATTATCCTTGTGTCCTCACTAAGTTTTTTCCTCTGTTGCTCGTATAAATGTGTTGTTTGAATGATTTGTTAGTTATATTTAATTTTTAGTAAATTGTTTTTGCTTGGGCTTGCTGAAGATTCGATTTTTAGTGGAAATATCTGATTTGATTATAATATAGACATTCTAGCATGCGTTTGAGATCTTGTAGGAGCAGCTGCAAAAAAGTCATGACCTTTGAGTGTGAATCGTTGAATGCCTAATTTACTTTCAGTTTCCTTTTTCTTCCTTGCCCAGCAGAAGTTTGCAATAATATATAGGCCTCCAACACAAACTTCACGCAGAAGTTTGCAATAATTGCTGTCTGGTGGTCATACACGGCCGTGTATGCATACACGGCCTAGGCCGTGTATGACACTGACTTGAGGGTCCAAATTTTCACTATTTCAAGCGCAAAGTCAGTAGCATACACGGCCTAGGCCGTGTATTCTCACACGGCCATGTATGATTAGACCCTGTATTCTGACGCAGGCCCTGTATTCTGACTCTGGTTCTATAATCTGAATTCCAAGCTCAATATGACCCCTTATACCTCCAAATATGAAAAAGTGATCAACATGAAAGTTGTAGATTTGGATCTTAACTATCAACCATCAAAATTTTAGCTCATTTGACAACTTGTAGCTCGAGATATGTTGTGAACAGTACACAAAGGTCAGGCTGTCAGGATCAGCACCCTAGTTCTTGCTTCAACTCCAATTTAAGTTATCCAAACGTGTGATTGGGCCTTTGAGGTCTTCATGAAAGTTGTAGATAATTGCCTTAGCTTTCCTACAAGACCAAAATCACATCAATCAGATATTTGAAACTCAATTTATAACTAGTTTACTGAACATTGTCAAAGAGATAAATTAGGGCTAAGTCATGCAATCATTCCCTCAATAATCCAATTAGGCTCAATATCATAAAATGTGTCAAGACCAACTTAATTAAACCTAATTGAACCTTAAGAAGCCCAGTGACTGAAAAGCATAATTCAATTATGAGTGCAAATGAACACATTTAAGCAAAGTTTCACAGTAATGTTCCAATTAGGGTTCAATATCAGAAACTAAGCTAAATGATGACAATTAAGCACAAATGGAGTTCAATGAATCAATTATAAGGCAACTAAAATATAGGAATAATCAACAGATCACTACTAATGCATGTATTCTTTTTGAAGTTATATCTTTATGAATATTCATATGTGTTTCCTAGATTGTACTTCTAATTTGGTTACTTGATGTTGTTTGATAGGATTTTTTGTACTTCTAAAATGGAAATTCCTGAACATCGCAAGTGGATGGATAAAAGGATAGGTCCTGATAAGCATATTATAGATGAATTTATAGAAGGGGTTTTTGAGTTTGTTGAATTTGCTTGTATCCAAGATCAATATAGGCTAGAAAGGAAGTTAAGGTGTCCTTGTAAAAAATGTAAATGTAGGCAGTACCAAGAAGTTGACGACTTCAAGGTGCATCTATGTAGTAAAGGGTTTATGAGTAACTACTACTACTGGACGAAACACGGAGAATCAATGCCTCCTATTCCTGCTGTAGTTTTTGACGATTCATACTATGGAGGTAATGGGTTGAGGGAAGACTTCAATAGGTTTGAGCAAATGGTAATGGATGCTGCTGGACCTTCAATTGGTACTAACATTGAGCAACAAGGATTTGGTTATGTTGAACAAATGAGTGAAGATCCTAACCTGGAAGCCAAAATTTTTTTTTGATATGCTGACAGCTGCAAAAGCTCCCTTGTATGATGGTTGTGAAAATTACTCTGAATTGTCAGCTGCAGTAGAAGCTCTAAGTATCAAGTCTGACTTCAATAACTCTGGGAATTGTTTTAATCGATGGGCGGATTTCATGGGGAATGCATTGCCAAAAGATAATCGAATGCCCAAAAACTTGTATCGTGCAAAGAAATCAGTAGAACGATTAGGGTTAGTTCGTGTTAAGATTGATTGCTGCCTAAATGGATGCATGATTTACTATCCTCCTGAAGAGAATCTAGAAAGTTATAAATTTTGTGGTCAGGAGCGATATAAAAGAATCACTAGAAACGGTAAGGTTAAAGAAACTTCTTTGAAAAAAATGTGATATTTCCCACTTGTCCCAAGGTTGCAAAGGCTTTATTCCTCAATACAAACGGCAACTCTAATGAGATGGCATCATGAGAGTCGGAGGGATTCAGGTTCCTTGTCTCATCCTCGTGATGGAGAAGCTTGGAGATGTTTTGATGAAACATATACAGAATTTGCAGAAGTTCCTCGAAATGTGAGATTAGGGTTGTGTGCAGATGGGTTTGCTCCATTTGATAAAACTGGTAGGACTTATTCTTGTTGGCCGGTAATAGTTACCCCGTATAATCTTCCTCCTGAAATGTGTATGCGGAGAGAATTTTTGTTCTTGAGTGCCATAATTCCTGGCCCTACGAATCCTAAAAGTAGAATTGATGTGTACTTGCGACCATTAATAGAAGATCTTAAAAAGTTATGGAATGAAGGTGTTCTGACATATGATGTGTCACTCAAACAGAACTTTATCATGAAGGCAGCTTTGATGTGGATGATTAATGACTTTCCTGCATATGGGATGTTATCTGGATGGATGACAATGGAAAAACTGGCTTGCCCGATTTGTATGGAGAGATCAAAAGCATTCACACTTCAACATAGTCGCAAAACTTCATTCTTTGATTGTCACCGACAGTTCCTGCCAATTGATCATGCCTATAGAAGGAATAAGAATGCGTTTAAGAAGGGATGTGTTGAGACTGGAGTACCCCCGCCTAGGTTGACTGGTGAGGAAGTGTGGGAAAGGGTGAAACATTTTTCTAGCATTGTTGAATCTGCAGGAGAACACCCGATTGGGTATAGGGTTACTCACAACTGGACCAAATGCAGCATATTTTGGGACTTGCCATATTGGAAAGCAAACCTTCTCCCTCATAATCTAGATGTCATGCACATTGAGAGAAATGTATTTATCAATATTTTGTACACAGTTATGGATACCAAGGGGAAGACAAAAGACACTTTCAAAGCTAGGATGGATTTAATAGAATATTGTAGACGAAAGGATCTAGAGTTGCAGGATGTTGGAGGTGGAAAACTAAGGAAACCGAAAGCACAATACACATTAACTAAGCAACAAAGGTTAGGTGTTTGTGAATGGGTTAAACAACTTAAGCTACCAGATGGGTATGCTTCCAGTTTGGGTAGGTGTGTTGACATGAGGGAAGCAAAGTTATTCGGTATGAAAAGTCACGACTACCATATATTCATGCAGCGTTTACTCCCGATCGCATTCAAGGCTTTGCTGAAGTCCATTTGGAATACGCTTACTGAATTCAGCAAATTCTTCACAGAATTGACTTCGTCATTGTTAAGAGAGAGTAAATTGCATGAGATAGAGCAGAACATTCCAATTATTATGTGCAAATTGGAGCAAATATTTCCTCCAAGCTTCTTTGACTCCATGGAGCACCTTCCAATCCATTTGCCATACAAAGCAAGAGTTGGTGGTCCTGTTCAATATAGATGGATGTATCCCTTTGAAAGGTGAAATCACTTATCTCATTCTTTTAAATGAAATTCTCATAAGAGTATACAGAAAATTTTTAACTAATTAACTCAATTTTTAATTATTAGGTTTATACGTACCTTAAAAAACAAGGTCACAAACCAGTCTAAAGTTGAAGGCTCCATTTGTGAAGCTTATCTAGTAGAGGAGACTTCTACCTTCGCATCTTATTATTATCCTCCTGAAATTCCTTCTAGGAGAACAAGATTGCCACGTAATGATAATGGAGGTGATGGAAGTTCAACAAATCCACTAGTGTCTATTTTTAATTATCCAGGACGCCTTCTTTCTTCTTCAATCTAATACTACCTTAGATGAAAAGGAAATGAAAGCTGCCACATTATATGTTCTTTTAAATTGTCCTGAGGTGGAGCCTTTTTTGGAGTAAGTTATCGAGCATATGCTAAATACTCATATCTTGTAATAATTAATACAAATCTTACGTGATCTATGATCTGTATGCAGAATGTATGCAGATATGTTACGAGAACTTGTCCCTGACATAAATGACTCAGAAGTAGACAAACAAATTTCCACATCATTCCCCGCATGGTTTAAAGAACATGTATGTTAACTTCTTTCAATCATTTATAATATCACTTGTTAAGTTAAACTAACAACCAATTTCACAATATAGGTTCTAGATTCAAGTAACATGATTGAAGACCATCTTTTGAGGAGTTTGGCATGGGGGCCACTTAGAAAAGTCAACAAATTTACAACATATTTTGTAAATGGTTATAAATTCAACACAAGGTCTCAAAGTCATGGGATGGGTACGACAAATTATGGTGTATGTGTTAGAGGTAGTGGCTATGAGATGATGGAGAATGATTACTATGGGGTGCTAACTGATATTGTTGAATTGGAGTATACTGGACGGCCCACCAAAAAGTTAGTATTATTCCAATGTGACTGGTTTGATCCTACTCTCAATCAAGGGACAAAGATAGATAAAAATTATGGGATTGTTGAAGTTAGAGAGTCTAAGAGATATAAAAATTATGATCCTTTTATATTGGCACAACAGGCAGAGCAAGTGTACTATACAAAGTATCCTGAAGGCCAACAAGGGTGGTTATGTGTGATGAAAACTAAGGCACGGAGTATAATTCAAACTTCAGAAACTAAGAAGCCCGAAGCTGATGATCCGTACCAAGAAACTGAAGTCCCTATAATGCCTATGATAGTTTCAAATGATGATCTTCAACAAAGTCTTGTTGATATAACTGGCCCAACAGAGGAAATTGAAAGAGAGTGTTTAAATCAAGCTGATTCAGAAGAAGAATATGAAGAGGTAGAACTTATAACAGAGGACGAGGAGGAGGAGGAGGAGGAGGAGGAGGAGGAAGAAGAAGAAGAAGAAGAAGAAGAAGAAACATTTTTTGATTAGCTTATTTATGTATCTTAGTTTGTATTATTATGCTTGTTTGTGAATTTCTTTAGCTTATTTAGATGCATGTATGTGAACCTTTTTAAATTTAGTTGTTTTAATACATGTGCTAATTTTCTTAGCAACTTTAAACAAAATTAATTGTAATATTTCTTTACCACATGTATATAGATGGCAGATAATCACACTAGAGGTAGAGGTAGAGGTAAAGGTAGAGGTAGAGGTAGAGGTCAGGGTACCTCTCAGGCATCTAGCTTACCTGTCCCACCTCCACATCCTCCCATATCTGACTTACCTGTCCCACCTCCACATCCTCCCATATCTACCTTACCTACCCCACCTCCACATCCTCCTACATCTAGCACACATACCCTGGCTCCATTTCCTCTTACATCTACTTCATCTGCCCGATCTCCACATCCTCGCACGTCAGTTATTGCAGCTAGCTCTTCTTCAGATCCCCATGCATCATCCTCTATTTTGCCACAAGTTCCATGCCCAGGGACCATAGATCCAGATGGCCTTATATGGATTAGGCCTGGACCAGGAATGACGTAAGTACTTGTGACTTGTGCATTTTAATAAATTATCTTCTTTCTTAAATTTCACATGCTTGGTTATGGATGTTGAATTAGTGGATTAAGAATGATAGATGTATGATTTGTGAGATTTTGAGCTTATTGATGAATGGATTAAATATTTGTATCATTCTCTTCTTCCTTGTGTGATTTTCATTCACGGAATTATTACTCTAGAACTTGCTTTGACTCTATTTGAGACTATATTTTCACATGCATATATAAACATGATTGAGGTATTTTTCTTGAAATAACTACTTTAACCAAATAGTCAACCTTGCATATTTTTCCTTACTTAACCCCTTTGAGCTTATTTGACTATTCCTTGTTTTTAGCTCATTACATGCCTTAAAAAAATATGTTCTTACCCAATCTTAGAGAATAAGAGAGCATTAACATTAGATGAGTTTTTGAACAAGTGTGGGGGTGTGCGTGCAAAATGATTATGAAAAAGGAAAGAGTAGCCATGTTAAAAAAAATAACGTGTAAAGAAAGGTCAATAAGGTAAAAAGGGGAAGCGAAAAGAATATATAAAGGGAATTTACATTATATAGAGTTAGGAAGAACTTTCATGCTAGTTATTTGAATTCAACCCTAATACTATTTTATTCTCTTTAGTATTTAACTTGTCATATCCATATTGCCCTCCTCCTTTACCTTGACCTCATTACAACCTTAAATAAAGTCCTCTTGATTTTGTGTGTGTGTGTGTGTGTGTGTGTGTGTGTGTGTGTGTGTGTGTGTGTGTGTGTTTTAAGTAGTGGAGAAGTAGAAGATAAGCAGGCTTATGGTAGTGCAGTTTTTCATGGGTTTAATTGAGTGACATACTTACCTTTCAAACACATGGGGGATTAAGAGTGAATCTTGTGAGGATCTATCATTCTTGACTTATGTTTCTCAATTGAAGTTTCTTTATATGTTAGTTTGAGATGTGAAGAAATATTACCTCATAGATATTTTGATCCCTTGAATCTTTGGTTGCTCTTCTTGCTTACAAACTTTAGAATTTTTGAATATCATTAGAAATTGAGTCTTTTAGAGTTTTTAGTTTTTGAGTTTGTGTTATTTTTCCTTATTCCCTAGATTTAGTCTTATATGTTTTGCCCTAGAGTGCAAAAGCTAAGTGTGGGAGAATTTGATAGCAATATATTTTATTCATTTAATTATCCTCTCACTTAACTTATCATGGTTCAATTAGGTTTAATAAAGTTAGTTTTATCACATTTTATGATATTGAGCTTAATTGGATCATTAAAGGAATTATTGCATGAATTGATCTTAATTTGTCTATTTGGAAGCGTTCAGTAAATTAGCTATAATATGAGTTACAAATATTTGATTGATGTGCAAAAGCTTATATGTTTTGCCCGAAAGTGCAAAAACTAAGTGTGGGAGAATTTGATGGAAATATATTTTATACATTTAATAATCCTTTCACTGGACATATTCTGGTTCAATTAGGTTTAATAAAATTAGTTTTATCACATTTTATGATATTGAACTTAATTGGATTATTGAAGAAATTATTGCATGAATTTGTCTTAATTTGTCTATTTGACAACGTTTAATAAATTAGCTATAATATGAGTTATAAATATTTGATTGATATGATTCTGGTCTTATAGAAAACTTAAGACAATTCTCTACAATTTTCATGAGACCTCAAGAGTTAAATCACACGTTTGGATAATTTAAATTGGAGTTGAAGCAAGAACTAGAGTTTTGATCTTGATAGCTTGACCTCTGTGCATTCATCAGCCTATTTCTTGAGTTATAGGAGTACAATTGACACCAAACTAAGCCCAAATGAAAGCTAAGACCCAAATCTACAACTTTCATGAAGAACAAAAGAGTTGGTTCAGATGTCTAGTAGGTCATATTGGGCCTAGAAGTTAGAACAGAGGTGTTGTTGCTGGAACTCGAACATTGTGCAAAGATTAAGTCATATCTTAGGTAGTAGGAGTTAGATTGGGCTAAAACTAGTGGCATTGGAAAGTTGAGACAAAACCATTCAACTTTTATGAATACCGCTTACGCAATAGGTGACGTTATGATAGAGTTATAGTCATGTAAAGACAGAGAATTGGTTGAGTAGGGAGACAAGCATGACAATAATTTTTCACTCATTCACTCACTCATTAAACAACTCCCTTGTCATTTTGTACCCTTCATGCTTATAAAGGCACCATTGGTTGCTCATTGGGATCGTCTTGGTTTAGAGATCAAGATATTATTCTTGTATTATTTGTTTCTCTTGTTGTAGTTTTCTTTTGTTGTAAATAAAAATTACGTTCATCTTCTTCTTTTTCTCTTTTTCTTTCTTTTTGTTCGTGAGTAACTAATTCTTATTTTGTGAGCTTTTGGTAATGAAATAAGGTTAGATTAAATCTCTTTCTTGTGCTTGAATGATATATTATCAAGTGATCATTATATGTTTTGTATTTTGTTTCCAATCAATTTAGAAACCCTCATTGTAAAGTGGAGTTCTTGATTTCTTGTTGACAAGAGATTGAAACAATGAATACTTGAACCCATTTACAAGTGTTGACCTTATTAACCCTCCTTATAAAGTGGAGATCTTGATTTATTGTAGAAAAGAGATCGGCACAATAAATGCTTAAACCTATTTACAAGTGTTGGCGTTAGTGGATAATTAAAGGAACCATAATATAATTACATATATAATTTTAAAAGAACTTTGAATGTTGTATTTTTCGATTGAAACCTCTGTTATGCGTGGGTTTTAATTGAGTTATAAAAAGAAATAATATTGACCTTAATTTATATATCAAGAGTGGATCTCTTAGTTAGAGCTGGCAAAACGGGTTCAACCTGTCGGGTTAACCCACCAACCCGCCATTTTTTTGCGGGTTAGGTTCAAGGATTGAACCTATATTTTTTTTTCAACCCGCATAACCCGCCCCGCATAACTCGTGGGTTAAGCGGTAAGCGAAGGCGTTGGCTCTTTTTTTTTTTTTTTTTTTTTAAATGATAAGTAATACTATAAATGAAAAACTCTTTAAATGTTATATAATTTATGTTTGAATATTTAATTACAACATTTTAAAAATTATATTTTAGATATGTGGTTTATAATTTTTTACCATTATTATTTATCATTTTTTTATAGTATTTATTGATTTTTTATATAATTTATTTTTGTTTTTTAGGCGGGTTAAGCCGGTTGACCTGTCAACTCATTTATTTTTTCTCATTTTATCTTTTATGCGGGTCAACCCGCCTTAAAGTGGGGTGGGTTAGCTCTTCCAACCCATTTTTTAAAACGGGTCAACCCACCCCGCCCCGCATTTTAGCGGGTCGGGGTAGGTCGGGGCGGGTTGGCCCATTTTGCCAACTCTACTCTTAGCCCAAGCAAATCCTTTTTAATTGTGAATAATTTTTATCACCTTTATTGTTATAACAAATTCTTTCCTTGCCTCAAAGAATTTTGTTTCATCAATTCCTTGTGGATCGACCTCGAACTTCTAAGAATTTATTACTTAAGATAATCTGCACTTGGGTTTGCAACAACACAATTTGCATCACCTTTCACTTGGTTGTGTGACCCTTGTGATAAGTGTGTTTGTTTTGAGTTAACTCTGCATATTTGGCTTTCAAACTTCGTAATTGTTATTTCTTATGTATTGTAACCTTAGATGGTATGCATAACCATATGACCTAAGAATGAGGTGTTGGATCTAAATTCTCTTAGCATTTATGTTGTTATGGTCAAAGTTATCAGTATAAGGGTGGTAGTAGTACTCTTACATTAGTGAGGGGAAGGTATTCACTTATTACCAAGTGGTGTATAGGCTCTCAAGCCTATCTTACGTAGTATATACAAAGAAATATGGTTCCTAGAAATGTGCAGGTTACATGTGTTTTCTGAAAACTAAAATTTGCATTAACATTGTATATTTTTATTATTAGCACATTATGTGAGCATAGTCATACATCATAACATAAAGCATTGTATTTGTTGATGACTGTATGGTCAGTTGTCTTACTTGTTTGCTCCTCTGCTTGATGATATCTTACGATTTTATGGGTGGTTGTTTGATATCATTGTTTGATATAAATGTGAGTTAGGTTATTACTTGCCTTGTGAATGTTACATAAAGTGTATGTATATTCTAGTAGTGTTGAGTAGTGACTCATTTATTTATTGTAAGATTGACTTGATGTTGTTATTTTGTTTATTGTTGTAAAAGAATAACTGTTGAAGCATATCTGGTGAGAGGGGTGTTTATTGTAAGAGTTAGAAGAGTGAATCTTGACCATTGGATCTTACAAGAATGGTCAAGATTAGAACATAAATGCACGTGATTTTTTTAAGTGGTCACATGACCTTTAAGTAACTTCTAATCTTGGTCATCTATGTATGGTTGAATGGTCAAGATTTATTCTTTTCACCCTCTCACAATAGAAACTCGTCTCACTAAATATGTTCCATATATATATATATATATATAGTACGAACTAAACAGCAAAGTAAAATAAGGGAAAAATAAAGGTTTTAGTAGGATGTGGAGAAGAAGAGTTGAAACGTACAGGAAGAAGAGTTAAATGACAAATCTAGATTCTTTCATGTTGCTGAGTAATATTAGAGAGAAAAAGACATAATTTCTTTTTAGTATAACTAATGGCCTAATAATTAATCATTATAAGTCTTTGCACATAAAATTTATGTTTATCTCTTACCAATATAATGGTCATGCTAGATAAGAAGATCAAAACTCTTAAATGACAAAAAAAATACCATAGTTCAAAAGCTCGAACCGGATCGACTAGTTTGACCAATGAACCAGTCAGGTAATCGGTCTGACTGACTTATAGGATCAGTCCTGCATCATAACTGGTGTGACCAGGTCTCACCTGGCCAGATATGGGTAAAAACCAATAACCTGGCGATTTTTTTATCAAACTAGCCGAGTCATGCACTTTTTCAAAATTGATATGTTTCTTGATGATATTGGTATGTTTCTTTATTGCTTGATTTTTTTTGGTTGTTAATATGGAGTTATAGATGTTCATTTTGTTATTTGATGTTAATTGCTAACTTATTTTGGAAACACAAGGTTGTAAATCAATTAAATTTGGAAGGCTGTGATGATGCACAAGATAGTACCATGGAAAATGCAAACCAAAATAAAGGAAATGCTGGACATGCTTCAAAATTATTTGATGAACAAAGAGGGCTTAAATTTGACACAACTTTGACACCTTAGGCATAATTATGTTATTAATTGTAGTTGTGAACTTGTGATTTGGGAGCTCGTGTGCTGTGAACCTTTGTTGTTTAATTATGTTTTGAAGTTGTGATTGTGAACTTTTGTTTTTTAATTGTGTTTTGAGCTTGTGAGTTGTAACTTGTGTTTATTTATGTTTTGAACTTGTTAAATTATGTTTGATACTAATTTGTGATGTACATTCTTATGAATTTATTTAAATTTTAATGTATTTTTAAATTTTTTATATAATTAAATATTTATAATATATATTTATTTAATTATACTTGGTTCAACTGATTCAACCAATGAGCCAATAACCTAGTGCCTCGACCAAGTCGATCATTGGGTCGAGTTTTATAACAATGAAAAATACACCTTGAGAGAGAGAAAGTTTGTGGACGATGCTTTTTCAGCTACTGTGAAGAAGTATCTCTTTATATGCTTTGGAGCAACTAGTTTGATTGTGGGTTCAGTAGTAGATTTGAATAAAAAAAGATAAAATGTCTAGAGTAATTAACGCTTCAGAGGTCTAAAATGTGACATGTGTCTTTTTTATATGGTTAAAAGAATTACTAAGAGAACTTTTTGGTAGGATTTAATATTTCTCATTATTGTAAATATTTGCATAATGACTAGTTGAAGAATCAAGGCCTCATATTATGGTAGTGTTGATGAACATGTGGGATAGGAAAATTACTAATTACGCATTTCTAAGAAACATATCACCTCACATTTAAGATATATGATAAAATCAGAGTATAAATGTGTAAAAAATAAGGTGTTACCATTTGTCCATTTTCAAATAAAGTCCTTATAGTTTAAATTTTTTTAACAAAGTTTATAAACTTTTTAATATTTGTAACTAAGTCCCTATATTTTAACTATCTTTTCAATTAGGTTCATATAATTTAAATCTTTTTAATTGAAAAAAATTGAAAAACTAGCCAAATGTTACTTATAATAACTATTGCAGACTTATTAAGATAAAAAATTAATTGGTTGGATGCCGAATTTAGCTGTTAGATTAATTAATTGTTATGCCATACCTTTTTAAATCAAATATATAATTTTACTAGTGGTTTACCGTCTTTTTTAAAATCATGTATACAATTTTATTTGTATTTTACCCATGTATTGCATGAAAATATTTTGTATTAAATAATTTATTAAAAAGTCTATTCACTCTAACAAATGTGAAATCAGATTTAAAATATTTAAATTTATGCAACTAATACTGGTATTTATTAAGAGCCTAGAAAAAATTATTAACAAAAAATGTTTACTATAATATTTAATATTCAATAAATAAGTAGTTGTGATCGAATAAAAATAAGTTATTTCTTAGAATTAGAAACAAAGAACTAAAGAAAAGATTTTTTAAAATTAATTAAATTAATGTTAGAATATGCAATATTTAAAAAAAATTGTTTAATTCGTACATGCAATATTTTGAGTAATAAATTCAAACTGAAAAATTCGAAACCAATCTTTTTCATAACAAGTATTTTTTCTTGAGCAATAGGTCACATGATGTTCCCCTGGACAAAAGGTAGAAGTACAGGCTTATCCCCATCACCCTCCACCCCCAAATCTCCCTCTCCGTCCCCAAACTCTCTTTCCTAGCAAAGCCGTCTTTCTTATAATTTATTCCAATAAAAAAAAGCCTTTCAAAGGATGCAACTTATTGTAGGAATAAAAGTGCAATTTGTTAAATTATTTATCTAAAAAGATAAATATGAATTATTTATCTTAGATATATTTTTTATTATTTAAATTATAACTTTGAAATGCATGTATAAATAAGAAAATAATTTAAATTTCAATTAAATAAATTGATCATAAAAACTTTATCATATATTTTTTAAAAAGGAGCAATTTGAAAAACCACTAATATTAAAAAATTAGAAAAAAAAACAATCTAAGACTTTATTACTTGAACTAATCTGGAATAAATAAACAAGAAAATGATAAAGAATAAAATCAAAATAAATTTGAGACTTTCCTATTTAAAATTAATTAAATTAATAGTAGTAGATGCAAGTTCTTTTTTTTTAATGTTTAATTATACATGTAATATCTTGACTGATAAACTCAATAAAAAAATTTAAAAATTTAAACTTTTAAAATGTAAATACTTTTGATGGACGAAACATGTTCGCAACTGGATTCAGATAAATATCTGAATAAGTTTGATGAAGGTGATTTCCTCTGCGAGGGGTAGGTAATTGCAAAAGGCACTCTGACGCTCAAATTAGACTGTGCATAAGGTAGGTAGTATTTGGAATTAGATGCATACACTTATGACATTGTATGGTATTTATAAGAGTGTCTTGGGTGATAAAATCATAGTTCAATTTGAATTGAATGTTGTTATTTGGGATAAGAATCCATGAGATTGTTATCTCTTATAACTAATTCACTATGTTATGTGGGATGTAATTAATATTCATATCTATGAAGGATTCTATGAGAGATTTACTCCTCATAAATATTTGAGATACTATTCTGGTGAGCTAGGTTACACTTGAACTGCTAACCTGAAATCCGATTCAAAACAGTTGCCTCCAGCTTGACGCTTAGATGTGATAGCTAAGTGTCAAGATATCTGAGTTCAACAAGAGCAAATGGTACACACAGGACAAAGAGATCCAAGTCATAACATTTAGATTGGATCTTGTTATGTTTTTATGAAAGGGCCGAGATCTGTGATATGTCGTAGAATGCCCCCAGTGTTAATGAGTAAGGTCGGGATCCAAAATGGATCATTATGTGTAAAGTCATCACATTGTCATCTGGGATTCGTAATAAGTTGCCCCCATTCAAATTTGTTTGTGAGGCCTAGTTAATTCTGAAAGTAATTTAGTCTAAACTGAGATCCGTATTATGATTTATCATAATATCATGATGCAATTCCATGATTCAGCTTGAATGTCTACTTGCAACGTCATGTGTTACTTCAATTCTAAATGTTTTGAATGTCGTCCTTTCAACTACTCTACTCAGAAACAGTACAACGAGTGGCTAAAAGGTATTGGAACCGTTTGGGATTCGTAACTGCATTATAATTATTATTTCAAATTCTAAGCGAATTTTCAATTTTGCCCCTTCTTAAGGTGACAGTTGAGGGAGTTTTCCTTTGCCTATAAATAGGAGTGGGGGTTCTCCCCCTATTTTCTCCTTCTTCCTGGCGTTTCTGCTTTCCATTTCTAGTGAACAAAGGCAATTTTTGGTGACTCTCTAGCGAGATTTCAATGTCCATTTGCTTGTAGTTTCAACCTCCCTACACATTTTTCTTCTCTAAAACAAGGTACTCTTTTTGCCCATTTTACTATTCTCCCATAATATTCCATTGTGAGAGGGAAAATGTCGCAAAATAGTAGTGAGGAGAGTTTTTATTTAGAAATCCTTAGTGCTCTATCATCTCCATCGTCTCAGGCGCGACGAAGACATTTTTCTCATAGTGCTGATTCTCATAGAGGTTTGAGGCTGATAATCGGGATGGATATCCTGGAGGCATTACAGAAGGCAAATCGTGCTAGAAAGCTTGCAAGGCAAAGACCAACACATTTGCTCTCTGTGCTCATGGTAGAGTTAGGGAACCTTAGTGAGTCCTCTTTTGATTCTAACATGAGTGCAGTCTCTGTAGGTAACATTATCAACTCAGAAATGGCACGTTGAAGAACGACTCCTACAAAATCCAAAGAACTTGTCTTCCTAAGAGATGTCGACCTATACCAATGGGTTGACCAAGAGGTCCTAGGCACTTCTTCTAACGTAGAGAGCTCAGAAGATGCACGTGAAAATCAAGAATACTTGCACTTAACCATTGATAGGTTAAGAAACAGAGAATACGTCATCCGTGCTCTGACTAACCAAGAAAAAATATGTTCAATGAGGACAGAAGGTGACCATTTCAGCTATATGTATGATGCACTATTTACAGAAATCGAGGTTCGGCTTCCATTCTTCAACTTCAAGATCGGAGTCTTGAACCACCTATGGGTAGCTCCAACACAACTACATCCAAACACGTGGGTTTTATCAGGACGTTCTAGCTCATTTGTAGGATTTCTGAAAGGTCGTACTTCATCAAATCTTTTTTCTTTCTTTTCACTCTCTGAGAATAGTCATAAAAAGGAAGGGTCACTTTGTGTGCACAAGTCAGGCGTAAAGTGGTCAAGCCCTACTAAGAGTCCTTCAAAAATTTCAAGAATGAATTCTTCAGATTTGAAGGGGCTCCAGGGTCAACACCTTTTTTCATTATCCCAAATGGCGAACCTTATATATACCTATACTGGACTCAAGTGATATGGAACTAGAGATTGGAAAAAATAGAAATTCCGATATCCGAGCTGCCTGAAGATGAGGCTGAGGTCCTCCATTTTCTCGTTGAATGGGCAGACAAATAAGGGGTCATCTACTGTAAATATGTCCTTGATGAGCCTACTGACTCAATAAAGCCATTATTAGGTATCTCATTATATATGTATCTGGTTGAATTATATTTCTAGAATTTTTCCTAAGTGTAGTAACACTTTTTTTTTCTGTTTACAAAAAGTATGATACCTCTAGGAGGTCTTGAGCTTTTCACCCAATGTCTAGTGGCAACGAAAGTTGGGGCTTCAGGGTCCGGATCCCAACTCCCAGTCACTGCTCCTCCATAAGTCACGATCGCAGTTCCTCCACCTCCACTTGCTATATAGAAGTCGGAGCCTAGGCCTCCAATGCAACCTCTTCAACCTCGAAAGAGGAAGGCTGAAAACCAAAAGGAGCAAAGGGGAAAAGGCCGGTATCCAAGGTTGCTCCTCTTGATGTTACTATTGGTCTAGGGTCTGCAATCTCGAAGGGTGTTCTCTTACACTTCTCTTTAAGGTTGGTTTGGGGTAAAGGGATTGATCTCGGGAGGATCATTGATAACACTGTTCTATACCTTGCTAACCAAGATGTCTTAATAGAGTAGGATTTGTTGGAGCTTCTCCAAGATGTATAGGTGCGGTCCCTGCTCAACGTCTTTGTTCTCTAGTTTCTGGAAGGAGTTTTCGAGTCTGTTCATCTGATTCAGGAGTTAAAGAAAGAACTAGACACCCTTTAAGGAAAGAAGCAAGGGCTCGACCTTGCTGTTGCCTAAAAAGACGGGCAACTAGCTCAAGTCACTGAAGAGATCGATGTGTGCCGGGCCGAAATCTCTAGGCTTTAGGTCAGAGTTGCCCACTTTTTTGAGGAGGTTGCTGAGGTGGCGACACTCTGGGCCCAAATCGCTGAGGGAGTTACCTAGGAGAATGCTTTGAAAGATTAAATTTCATTTGTCGATTCAACCCTAACTGCCCTCCGAACTGAGAACGAACTTCTCCACTAGTCTGAGGCCAAGTTGCAATATGAAATTGTAATTATTGAAGATGAGTAGGCCAAGTCAGTGGATGAATCGTTCTTTAACGCTCTTGGTCAACTTCATCTTCTAAACCCATATCTTGTCGAGGAGGGAACTAGTTCAAGGAAGGTGGTTTGAGATGGTTAGATCATTGAGGCCATTCTTGAAGCCACTCCTATAATTCAAGTTCCTCCCATGGCGAAGGTTGGCAAGGGACAGGAAGAAGAAACATCAGAGGGCAGCCAAGCAGAGAACACTGAGAGGACATCAGAGACGGTAGTAGAGCCCACCTAAGAGGATGCTTGATTCTTATTTCTTTTCACTTTACCCCCTACATGGGGTTTATTTTATTTATACATGAACAAGTCCCAATTTTAGGCATTTATATTCCTGTTGCTTCTTCTTTTTCCTCACCAAAATGAGTCTAATGCTTGATCTCGATGATTTTATTTATGCTTAGCATCTTTTCTTATTTTTATATGACCGCGATAGGTCCAACGCTCGATGTAACGCCCCAATTCGGTTATTATAGTATATTTGGAATATACATAAGTAAACAGGGTTAGACACGTTACTTCTAACTTTTGAACATCATTACCTTTATAATAACTATACATATTGAAATATAGAGCCTCGAAAGGGAAGTAGTCAAACTGTACAAGATAATTATACATATGAAAATTTGATTCTTTACTGAAATATCAAGTATAAATAACTAGTACATTAGTAAGTGTATGAATAAAAACTAAGCCTCCATGGCATAGGTACAAAATACACAAGTCAAAAGTAATTATCTTACTCTAAGTCACCAACTTCACTTCCCTTCCTTGGAAGGATTTCGATCTGGAAGTTATCATGGAAACAAACAAATGGGTGAGAATTTGAAAATTCTCAATAGTATAACACAAATAGAGACAATCATAATATGATTCCATGATAAATACATATAGTTAACATCTCTTATGAAATTATGTGATGATGCTCATGAAATGACAAATGTTAATGCTTATGAAATATAATATGATAATGCTTATGAAAATGTCATGTCCTTTGACAAAGTACTTTTCTCACTCCTTTACTCTTGGCAGAGTGCTTTTCTCACTCCTCTGCCAAATAATTTATCCTTGGCAAAGTATTTTTCTCACTCCTTTGCCCTTGGCATAGTGTTTTTCTAACTCGTCTGCCCTGACAAGGTGCTTTTCTCACTCTCTTCTCTTACTTTATGTTATGCAAATGTCATGACATTCTGAATTCTATTATTCGAACAGCTCTCTAAGCCATTTTGAATAACATTGAAAACATATCACTTTGAATTATGCCTTTAAATTAACTCATTGCCTTTTCGATTAGAATAAAAAATATGGTAATTAAATAAATCTCTTAGTCTATTTAATTAGTCTTGAAATCATGCCATCCGAATAGCTCTCATAGTTTATTCGTTTAGCCTCTAAAACATATCAGTATGGAATGGTCTGTTTGAATAACTCTTTTAGTCTATCCAATTAACATTAAAAATATGTTATTCTAGACTGTTGTTCAAATAGCTATCATAATATTTCGATTAGCATCAATATCATATCATTCGAATAGATCACTTAGTTTACTTTATTAGCATCAATAGTATGCCCTTCTGAATTATGCCAATCGAATAGCTCTTCTAGTTTATTCAATTAGCCTCGAAAACATGTCATTCAAATAGCTCACTTAGTCTACTCAATTTATCATCAAAATCATGTAATTCAAATAGCTGACACATCAAATTTAGAACATTATGTGATGTTCTACTCGAATAGCCTCTTGGCCTATTCGAACAGAACAATGCAGAAAGGCATTCTAGTGCATGAAAATAATAATTTTCCTATTTAATTTCATTTCTATACCAATCTTTTTATACAAACACCAATTTATCCCATAAATCATATAGTAAAGCATTGAAAAATCATCAACAACTAGTACGTATAGTTGTATTCAATCATATACATATCCATACATATCTATGCACAAGTCTCATTGAATATATCTCTATACACACACAATCATGATTTTATTGAGTTTCATGAAAAACTCATTTATGTCCATTCCTTACTAGTATTCAAGAAGCAAAGAATGATAAAGCATAGAAAAGAAAAACAACAACGCCTACCTCAACTCCTTAAAGTGATGATAGGCTATGGTTCTTTCTTGCTTTTCTTTATCTCATTCTTCTTCCTTCTTTCTTTTTCCTTTTCTTTCTTTTCTTTTCTTTCTCTCCCTTACCCTCTGTTCTGCCGTTGTTACGTATGAGGTGAGAGATAAGTAAGAAAAAAATGATAATAGAAGTCAAAGACGGTGGAAAAAGAGGAAGTAGGATAATATCATTTGACTTTGGGTAACTTATAACATTTTGTACCTCTTAAAGATATTTTAGTCTTTTGTGTCATCCAAAACTGCCAAACAATGGGTCCAATGCTTGTGTTTCTTTATCAGAAATGTTTCTCCATTGTTGTTGACACTTAGTCAAATTAGTTGAGTGTGAAACTACGAAGTATAATTTTGACATGGAAGCTTCTTGGAGTGGCATCCACTATCTCGAGTAATGGTCTAATGCTCTTAACTACTTTAAACCTTTTTTAGGTTTATAAGTTAGGTTCAATGTTGAAATTATAAAATATGAATTTGACAAGGAAGCCTCTTGGTGTGGAGTCCACTATCGCAGGCTATGATCGAATACGCTTAACCTCTGTATACTTTTAAGTTTGTGGGTTATGGTCAGACTCATTAGGGTACAGGTTAAAACCCTTTAATGTACTCCTTGAACTCGGATACCGATCAAGTGAATTCCCTTATTTGACCTTCATGTACGGATATCGAAATATCTAATCCTCTTTAGAACTTGTATTCCTCGAACCTCTCCAAGGTGTGATAACCTTGTGGGTTGCAATGATTGTAATCGAGATAGATGTTCCTTTTCAGAACTTGTATTCCTCAGACCTTGCGAAGGCACTTTGGCCTTGTGGTTTGCATGTGTATATACTATTAACTTCTATAAGATGATATCCATTCGTATGGGTTAAGGTCAAGTTAGTGGAGACTCGGGTGAAAACCCAAAGCTCTCTACGAGGGGTCGAATGCTGACCTCAAGTGCTGTGAAAACCCTAAGCTCTCTACGAGGGGGTGAATATTGGCTTCGCGGGCTATCTCGCTTAACCTTAACATGACGCAGCTGAGATATCAGGACCCATTAAGGAATGTATCCCTCGAACCTCGTCAGAGAAGCATTAGGCCTTGTGGGTAGCGCTAAGATGATGTTATGTCGAGGTATTCGTGAACAGAAGGTCCTACCTAGGTACCGATCGAAACAGGAGCAGGTCGAGGTACTCGTGGATGCAAAGTTACATCGAGGTACTGACTAAGTTGGGGTCCAAATCTGGATGGGAATCTTCGTCGTTTGAGTGTTTTGTTAACCTCGTGGAGTATGGTAGCTAGTTTTCCTTTTGAGACTCGACCACTTGGAGTACAGTAGTCCCTTTTTAGGTTTACTTTTTTATGTATAGTAGTCTCTTTTGGGTTTACTTGGAGTCTCCATTTAAGTTTACCCTCTTAGGTTATCCCTTTTAAGGGTAGTTCTTGTTTGGGTTTACCTATTGTAGTACGGTAGTCGCATTTTGGGTTTACCCTCCTGGGTATTCCCTTTCTGAATTTACTTCTTGACATATGCTAGTCTTTTTTTAGGTTTACCCTCTTGGGTTTACCTTCTTGGAGTATAGTAGTCCCCTTTTGGGTTTACCCTCTTAGGTTTACCTTTTGTACGGTAGTCCCCATTTGAGTTTACCTGTTTGGAGTCCCTATTTGGGTTTAACCTTTTAGGTATTCCCTTTTTGGGTTTACCCTCTTGGGTGTGACTTGTAAGGGTTTACCTTTTTGAGGTGTGACCCGTAAGGGTTATGCACTAGGGCGGAGCCATAATAGTGACTAGCAGATGGTCGAGTTTGTGCAGCAGAGGCGTGATTTTAATTTTGTCTACTTTTTACCATGGTGATGGAATTTGAAGTTTATCTTTTCCGACAAATGACGTCAATGTTCTAAACTGGATTCAAATAAATACCTAAATGAGGTTAATGAAAGTGGTTTCCTCCGATGCACAGTGGTTGCAGTGGTGGTGCGAGGGGTGAGTACCTGCAAAAGGCACTCTGACGCTCAAGTTAGATTATGCACAAAGAGGGTAGTGTTTGAAATTAGATGCATACCTTTATGACCTTATTCTGGGATGGCCACTTGGGACAATATGTACACTAATCCCAAAATAAAAACCAAAGTGGAAGCAAAAATTAGAGGAAGAGGAGTTATAATCCTCAAAAAGGCCCATCCTCGTACCAAAGAAGATCGTCCCCGACAAGGAATAAAAATCAAAAGAAAGGCTCTTCCCAGGATAATGCTCGAAATCAAGATAGGGAACAACCCCGAGATCCTTCTGTCTAGAATGATGATGGTCGTCATACAAAAGTAACCCGAACAATCAAAATAATATTGGTCGGCTTCGCAGGTGGCAGCGAATTTAGCAATGCAAGAAAAAAGACCCTTCGAGCTGTGCTAAGTACAGCCTCCCATGTAATCTCCAAATTGGGGAGCGAATCACAAAAGGTCCAACCAATTTCTTTTTCTAGAGAAAACTATAAAAAATACTATTTTGGACCATAATGACCCAATGGCATATCCAAGATAATCACCAACGCCAAGGTTCGGCATATATTTGTTGATCAGGAAAACTTGATATACATTATATTCTTGGATTTATTCAAAAGTCTAGGACTTTGAAAGAAAAATCTAATTGTGTACATTGACGAGCTGATTAGTTTCATAGGGGATAAAATCACCCCAGTAGGGTGTGTTAAGATTCACTTGACCTTGGGTAAGGACCTTCTGTTTAGAACACTCAAGGTCAAGCTCCTCGTGGTGGATTACCCTTTCACCTACAACGTGATCCTAGGTCACCATTCTCTCAATGCCTTTGGGGCAGTGATATCCACCCTGTATTTAGTAATGAAGTTCCTTAATCAGCATGACAGGATAGGCACGGTCAAAGGAGACCAAGCAACGACTCGAAGATGCTATAATGAGAGCCTCAAGTT
Source organism: Ormosia semicastrata (assembly GCA_029884595.1). NCBI lineage: Eukaryota > Viridiplantae > Streptophyta > Magnoliopsida > Fabales > Fabaceae > Ormosia > Ormosia semicastrata. The sequence continues at coordinate 43,908,415 of JAQQTO010000053.1, read as the reverse complement.
TGCTAAGGGACTTAGGAAAACAGACTAGCATGACAAACCTAGTTCAGTCACTACAGATTCTGACAAACCTAGCATGACAAAGATCTCTTCTCTTGGACATCGTCTGACATGCCAGGGTTGGATCCTAAATTTAAATCTACCAAACCTTCCGTTAAGAAAAATGCCAAACTAGTTGCACAACGAAAAAGGAAGGTTAGACTAGAAAAGCAGGATGTAATATAAAATGATCATGGATTACTCAGTATCTACTTATTCTATTTACCTATGTTTATTGCAACCCACAAGGTCAAAGTACCTTGGAGAGGTCCGAGGAATACATGTTCCCCCTAGGATTAGCTATTTCGATTACACCAAAGGTCAAAGTGAGCAGCTCATTTGACCATACTCCGTAGTCTTGTAGCGAGCATATAGGTTTTCACCCCATGCCTCAACGAGCCTAACCTTAACCCGTAAGTTCTAAAACGAATTTCACGAGGTTAAGCATACTTAATGGAACCCTGGAATACAGCAATAATGATTCTTGAGATCCTCTATAAGGATATCCCTTCCAAAATTCTTCCACTATTTATCCAACATAAAGAAAAGTTCAACTAATACTTAGAAAATTTTCTAAGTATACAAGGACTTTACTTATACTAAGACACCATACTCCTATATCCATACCCTAAGATTTGCTATCATTCCTAAATGATTCATCTCCAGGTATCCAAGATTACACTCAAACGAGTATACGTGTGTAAATTCCTTTAAGTCCTTTCACAAAATACGAGTTCGGGCATTAAACCCCAAAAGATGTACAAAGATAAGAAGGGCTAAAGAAATTCTTCTAAGTCCCTTTTGGTGAATTGTATATTAAATTTAGGCATTGGACCCATAGAGGACTAAGGCAAATGGACAACAATAGCACAAAAGAGTAAATGATGCTTGAGATCCGGGGAACTAATTCATAAAATAAAATGCCCAAACTAGGTTTTGTCCATGCAAACATTAAAAACCCCACACAGGGGACACAAAAAGAAAATAAAGCGCAAGAAGTATTTAAGGCTCCAAGTTAGGCTACTCCATCTCGATTTCCTCCTCTTGGTCGGGCTCCTCATCATCCTTGCCATCCTCCTTATCCAAGTCAGCATCTACCATCGACATCTGGGTCACCAAGGTAGCATTGGTAATAGCATCAACAACGACACCATCCCTAACCACCCTCCATGATCCGATGGCTTTAGTGATGAGGTTGGGGTTCAGAAGTCAGAGTTAGGGCAGATCATTTGCGAAGGAATCATCCATGGAGGTCGTCCACTCATTTTCAGGCTCCAAGGCCGTGACCTTAAGCTTGTCTTCAGACTGCTCTAGAAACTTGACTTGAACCCTTAGAACAGTTATATCGATCTTAGATTAAGCAACCTTTTCTTTCAAGCTCGTAACTTGGGTCTCGACCTTCTTTAGCTTATTCTACAGACCTGTTATTTCAACCTTCTGCGTTCTGACCTTTTCGCTGACTTGTTTTAGTAACTGTCCTTTTGGGACACCTCCAATCCTATTCAGGCCTTCTCATCTCGAAGGGAATTCAATCTTTCTCGATGTCTTGGGCTTGCTGCACAGACTCGAAAGCACCCTCAAGAAACCAATAGCTGACATGTTTCGGAGGGATCAGATCTCCACATCTTAAATTATTTCAACCAAGTCCTACTCAATTAGGTCATTGCAGTCATAAGGCATCAAAAGGATGTTATCAATCCCCTACTTGGCTCCAATCCTAGATCCTAAATAGATGAAGCAACAAATTGGAGAGGAGTGCTCTCGAGAATCTCTATGTCAGGGTCCACCGTTAGATTGAAGTGACTGTTAGCGGACATCGGTTTCTTTCTTTTCTGCCCTTTCTGTCTGTCGCCCTTCCCCTTGCGCTGCCTTTAGGGTTGGGTGGGGGACTCAGGAGTTAGCTCCTGAGATGATGGTTGAGGTTGGGGAAAGGGGAGTGAAGCTTAGGGTACGAAACTAGATGCCCTAGCCTTCCTCACCGCCAAATGGTGTTCAAGTGCTTGCCATGCTTTTTTCAAAACATAAAAAGAAGGAAAACATTACAGCACTTAGAAAAATTCATGAAATGCACAAATACAAAGAAATATGCAAGAAATGATCACGACATACACAATAAAGCTCTAAGCAAGCTCTCGAGGTCATCTAACACATCTTTATAGTAGACTCTCCCCATCTTGTCTACACATTCGACAAGAAAAGCATGGATCTCGACCTTATCCTCAGTAAGCATGGATATCAGAGTCAATTTCTTCTTTAACTCCACTCTTAGGTTGCTTGCGTCCAATACAGGTACATTTATGGAACACCTTTCGAGGTGACAAAAAAAAGGAGTAGTCCTCGGAGCTCTTTCTAAATGAAAGAAATCCTTCTTGAAATATTTGAAGGATTCTTGGTACGGCTTGAAAATCTTACGCCTCGCCTAGCCCCTTAAAGTTATCCACCTTTTTTGGTTGCTATTCCCGGAGGACGTAAATTGGGTGCAGAGAAAGAAAAAATATTCAACATAGCACGACCATCCAAAGGCCTTACACATGAGCTCAAACGTCCTCATGAACCCCCAAGCATTTAGATGAATTTGTGTGGGGCCCATAGATGATTCAGCACCCCAATTTTAAAGTTGGAGAACAGAAGTTGGACGCTTATGCGAGTGAGCATGGCCTCGTATAAATAAATGAAATGGTCGCCCACAGTCCGCATAGAGCACATCCTCTCTTGATAATTGGGGGCATAAATCTCACACTTTCAATCACAGAGCCTATCCTTCGTCAATTGGATATACTTCTGCTTTTATGTTGCGTCCTCTGTAGTCTCAACATTGGAAGATGTCCCCAACACCTTCTAGTTAATCCATTGATATAAGCTGATGTCTTGGGGAAAAATATACTCCTTTGGCTCAAAAGTCCCCGGTCTCTACCTCTCCATGTCCCAGATATTGAAATTACCTACAGAGGTCGCACTCAAGTGAGAATCAGAAGAAGTTTCCTCACGGTTTTCCAACTCTCTAATGAGCATGGAGAGTGAATGAACCAGCTCAGCTTTGCTAATTTTTTTGGGTTGTCTGCTCTCCAAATCATTTCCTGGATAACATTCTCGAATAATGGCCTTTGCCTCCCAATAGTCTTCTTAACTTGAAGGGAAGTCTTTGTCATGCCTGGTGCGGTAGAGACAGTAGTGCACTTAAAATCTCCAGAGAACATCCCTCCATGTCGTCACTATTCATCTCTTTCACCCTTACCATGATAATTATGGGAAGAAAAAAGAGCGTCAAGAGGGAATACCTGGTAGTTTAAAGGAAAAGGGAGGATGAAGGCTTTGAGAATAACAAGAAACCACCACGAACCACCACAGACAATAGCCAAAAGTTGTCTCTGGTCGCCAGAAAGTCAGAGAAAAAGGAAAGTGGAGTGAAAATGGTGAGTGGAGATCCCCACTTCTATTTATAGGCACGGAGTAACTCCTAACTTCCACCACTTGCAGGGCGGCTTCGTCTTTTCAGGTTTAAATTCAAATAAAGGCAATCATAGCAACGTGAGCTTGTCGCAACCATGATCATAGTGGAATAGCAACTTAAATTAAAAAAAAATCAGGATTCACCACCAATTTTATTTTTTATTAGGAAAAATTAGAAAAACTAAGAAAAATAGTCTTTGAAACCCAATTGGATTCGGGAGTCGATTATGTATACGGAAGGGTAGAAACTTAATCCCACAACACCCCTAACACACCCATCATGAGATGGTACCTTAAGTCAATTGTGTAAATTCTTGATAACTCTTGAAAATATTTATTTTATCCCTTTTGTTAAAAGATAAATGAAATAGGCAAACAAATTATGAAAATTTAACTTTTGGCTTAACGGAATAGGGATCCTACGCCTATGTATCCCTTGGTGTAATATAGAACTTAAAGTCACGTAGTTTTTTAGAAAATAAGTGTGGGTTTGTTAATTTTAATTAAATAAAAATGATTTAATTTTTGATTTATTGAAAAATTGAATTAACGAGTTGTCGCGACTCAGATAATTATGTTAAGGTTTGAATTGGTGAATCTCGGCATCACGCTAGAGACGTCACCCATTGATTATCAAGTTTGTTGCGAGATTTTTTATTTATAAAAAAGTTTTGAGTGTTTATTGACTAGTGATTTATTTCATTTCGATAAAAAAAATTGAAGACAAAACAAGAAAAAAAGAATCATCAAGTTGTCACAACTCAAATGATTATAAAATTTAAAGGATTAACAAGTTGTTACAACTTGGCTAATCCTGTTTTAATTTTCTCAAAAATGTTCAATTATTTTATTTGTATTTTTTATTTTATTTTTCACTTTCCTAAAAAAAAGAAAAAAAACTAAAACAAAAAAAATGGTTTCAGCCTACTACTAAAAGAAAATTTTCTCACTAAACCCATTTATCCAAGCCCATTTCCTTAACACTAACAAAAAAAAATAGAGAAGTTATAAAAATAGAAAAAGACCCCGTTACACACACACACATAAGGAGGAATGGTGCGGCTGGGTGACTATGGGTGTTGAGTAGCTTGGCATGTGGAGGACGACAGTTTGGTAGTTGTGCAGTCAGACGACGGGATCTGGTGGTTGTGCAAGTGATCGATGGCTTGGTTTGTGGGTCGCTTCAGTGGTTTGTTCTGGTCTGGTCTTAACCAGATCCATGGCTGGTGGACGCGCAACGCACCTACATTAGCCTTAGGTGGAGGACAATGATGGTTGCTACGTGGATTTGGTACTAACGATAGAGGAATGGCTTCTGGTGGCAGCTAGTTCAACGCGACAGAGGAGGATCTGGGTTCGTGCAAGGTAGGTCATAGTGCGGTTCAGGTTGATGGACATGGTTGCGTGGTGGACGGTGGCAGATCTACTATGGTGGTTGTTGTCTGGTACGAAGGTGACGTGAGGTGTTGAAGATGGCTATGTGATAAAGGGATGGGTTGCTGGCTTTTGGCAGAGGTAGGGATGGTTGGTTTGAGGGGATTAAGATGATGAAGGTTGAAGGAGGCTAGCTATTTTTTTATGATAAAGGTGAAGTGATGAAGGTGTTTTTATGGTTATAGAGGCTTTAGTGATAATGGTGTGAAGGTTTTCAGATGGTTTATATGATGGTGGTAGTGGTTATAGTGAAATGGTGATTGGGACGTTGGGACTGCGGAGATCTTGGTTCTCACGGTTCGCAAAGAGGGTGGCTGGATGGAGGTGATGGGTTTATGGGTTGACTGGTGCGTGGTGGTGTGGATGAGAAGGTTAGTATGTTGATGGTTTTCACGATTGAGAGAGGTGAGTAGCAAAGGCATTACTGGTATGGCTTGGTAATAGTTCTTTGGGTGGCTACGATGGGATTGGAGGACATGAAATAGGGATTCAAGGTGGCTGGGCTCGGTGTGGAGGCTGTGTGGCTGTTTTGTAGTATTGATTATAGAGGGATGATGAAGGTTGAAGATGGAAGCTTAGTGGTGGCTTGGAGGTTATGTAGTTATTATGGGCTGGTGAATAGCTTGAACATGATGGAGTGGTGATGGGGGGAATATTTTGGCAGAGGTTTGCTGCAAAGAAGGCTACGTGATGAAAAAAAAAACTAGGGCTAGGGTATTAGCTGTAGGCTGAAGTGTGTGTCTCAAAATTGTGTAGGTGATGGATATTTATAGAAAATTAGAGTTTGGAGAGTGATGGTAATAAGTTTGTTTAGGATGAGTTTGTTTAAGATGAGTTTAATGATAATTATTAGGTGGTGTGTGAAATCTACAACTGTACGGTTTCATCGTCAAGTAATAAAAGATCAAATCTACAGGGACTGTGTCTATGAATACCAATTAATTAATTAATTCAATTAATTTAAATAAAAGAAATATAATCGTTGATTAATGAGATCTTAGTAACCAAGTAATTAAATAAATAAATACTAGAATGCAAACTTAAGAACAAAAACAGCAAGTTATCAAGAAAGGTTTTTCAGATTCAAGAAAGCTTCCAAGATTGGGGTACCACAATGATACAAGACAAATCCTAATTGATAACCCTTTTATTAAATCTGAAATTCAATTGAAGGTGAATTACCCTAAATTAGTTAATGTTCTTTCTCAAGATACAAGATCCGTACCCAATTAAACCAATTCCTACTCTCGTGGTAATTGAATTTAAATTGAACCCATTACACTTTGTGGTAATTCATTGAATCCTCGAAAGGCTAAAACTACTCTCGTGATTTAGACCTTAAGTTCAATTCTTATGGTTCCAACACCTAAGTTCACCTCTCAATACGTCCCTAAATGTCTATGAGATGCAAATAAGTGGCCAGTAAATTCACATGAATAAGAGCAATAAGGATTGAATCAAAGAACATTCAAGATTAATAAAAGGGGAAACAAAGTCAATTAATTATTATCAAAGTATCAAAGGGCATTGCCCATTCCTAGAAACAAAGAGAACTACTCAGACATGGAGAAGAAGAAACAAGAAATCAAAACAAAGAACATCCAAACCCGTAACATAGGGAGAAGAGAAGAGAAAGATCAAGATCCAAAGCCTCTAAGTGTGCCTCCTTCAACCAAATTGGAACTCCTAAACTGTATTCAGAACCTCTATTTATACCCTTAGGGTTTTAATTGGCTAAAAGGCCAAAAAAGAAATAAAAAATAAAACTTAAAAACTACTGCGTACTACGATCCACGGCCGTGGATCTTGCTACCAAAAACCAATTCTGAGTCCTTTTGAGTTCCACGGCCGTGGAACTCTCTGCAATTTCTCTTATACTTCTTCAAGTTGCTGCTCGATCCATGGCCGTGGTTTGATCCACGGGCAAGTCGTGGATCCCTCTGAAGTGGTCTTTTTGCACCTTTTTGCTATCCATAAAGCTCCAACTTCAATCACGTAAGCTTTCCATCCATTTTAAGGCCAATTAAGCACCAATCCTGCACAACAACACTACAAACACCGTAGTTATCCAAATTAAAGGAAAAACAAATAGAAAGAGAAACTAAAATGCCTAAAATGCCTAAAAATGCATGCAAACCAAGAATAGAATATGATGTTGTTTCACACACATCAAATCCCCCCAAGCTTAAGATTTTGCTTATCCCCAAACAATAACTAATGTCAAACCAAGAAGTGGGATCAAGAGACAATAATGAATGAAGAACCCGACAAAATAATTATCCAGGCAATAGGCTAAGGCAAACTAAGAATCTAAGAGGTAATCAAAATCAAGTCCAATTAGAGGCTAAGTTCTCAGAAATCATGCATCCTCACTGATTGAATTAAGTTCACTCTACTAACCACACTCAAAGTGTTTAAGGGTGAAAACCATACGCTCAAAATCCTTTAAAGAAAATGCACTTCTATATGCTTGATAAGAAACTAAATTTCCACTAATAATCAGTATGCATGCAAAAATCAAAAGGTTTTTCAAGGGTTATAATAGGGCCATGGAAATGATGTTAGGTAAGGTAGAGAAAGGAAGGTATGTACAAAGGGCTAACCAAATTTTCAATAAGCACCAGAAATACAATAGAACATAAATGGAGCAAAGGTTATTTTTTTTTCAATCAAAAACATAACTCCACATTTCCAAGCATTTTTTTTTCTTTACTTTTCTTTCCCTTCTTTCTCTTGAACCCATTATGTTTTGTGGTAATTCTTTGAATCCTCGAAAGGCTAAAACTATTCTCGTGATTTAGACCTTAAGTTCAATTTTTATGATTCCAACACCTAGATTCACCTCTCAGTACATCCCTAAATGTCTATGAGATACAAATAAGTGGCCAGCAAATTCACATGAATAAGAGCAATAAGGATTGAATCAAAGAACATTCAAGATTAATAAAAGGGGAAACAAAGTCAATTAATCATTATCAAAGTATCAAAGGGCATTGTGCAATCCTAAAAACAAAGAGAACTACTCAGACATGGAGAAGAAGAAATAAGAAATCAAAACAAAGAACATCAAAACCCGTAACGTAGGGAGAAGAGAAGAGAAAGATCAAGATCCAAAGCTTTTAAGTGTGCCTCCTTCAACCAAATTGGAACTCCTAAACTGTATTTAGAACCTCTATTTATACCCTTAGAGTTTTAATTGGCTAAAAGGTCCTAAAAGAAATAAAAAATAAAACTTAAAAACTGCTACGTACTGCGATCCACGACCGTGGATCATTCCATGGCCAGGCCGTGGATCTTGCTGCCAAAAACCAATTCTGAGTCCTTTTGAGTTCCACGGCTGTGGATGATTCCACGGCCAGGCCATGGAACTCTCTGCAATTTCTCTTATACTTCTTCAAGTTGCTGCTCGATCCATGGCTGTGGTTTGATCCACGGGCAGGTCATGGATTCCTCTGGAGTAGTCTTTTTGCACTTTTTTGCTATCCATAAAACTCTAACTTCAATCACACAAGCTTTTCATCCATTTCAAGGCCAATTGAGCACCAATCTTGCACAACAACACCACAAACACCGCAATTTTCTGAACTAAAGGAAAAACAAATAGAAAGAGAAACTAAAATGCCTAAAAATGCATGCAAAACAAGAATAGAATATAATGTTGTTTCACACACATCAAATCCCCCCAAGCTGAAGATTTTACTTGTCCCCAAACAATAACTAATGTCAAATCAAGAAGTGGGATCAAGAGACAATAATGAATGAGGAACCCGAGAAAACAATTATCCAGGCAATAGGCTAAGGCAAACCAAGAATCTGAGAGGTAATCAAAATCAAGTCCAATTAGAGGATAAGTTCTAAGAAATCATGCATCCTCACTGATTGAATTAAGTTCACTCCACTAACTACACTCAAAGTGTTTAAGGATGAAAATCATACGCTCAAAATCCTTCAAAGAAAATGCACTTCGATATGCTTGATAAGAAACTAAATTTTCACTAATAATCAGCATGCATGCAAAAATCAAAAGGTATTTCAAGGGTTGTAATAGGGCCATGGGAATGATGTTAGGTAAGGTAGAGAAAGGAAGGTATACACAAAGGGCTAACCAAATTTTCAATAAGCACTAGAAATATAATAAAACATAAATGGAGTAAAGGTAATTTTTTTTCAATCAAAAACATAACTGCACATTTCCAAACATTTTTTTTCTTTACTTTTCTTTCCCTTCTTTCTCTTCATCCTTTTCAACTTTTTATCTCATGATTTTTTTTTCACTTAAGAAAGGGAAAGGTCAAAAACATATGATTCCCAAAACAACTTTCAAACCCAATTTGCTCTATTTAATATTCTAAATGGTTACCAACAATGTATCATTATAGGCATCAAGAAAAAAAATTATGCAATAGGCTCAAAATGGGCAACTAGTGGATGAAAGTGTGACAATTATTTCAGAAGGCCAGAAAAATACCTAAAATGCCTTAATCACATTCAAGCATGCAAACAAAAATTTCACCTCAAAATGGTTTCAAATCAAGTTCTAGAGCACAAAATCAATGAGAAAATATCACTCAACACAAGGAATGAGAGAAAAAATCATATAGTGCATAAATCCCATACAAGCTCAAAACTCACATTTAGAGGTTTAAAAATCAATGAGAAGCACAAATTCAAAGAATATATGCTAATTATCAACTATCAAGAGATCACCTCCACCATCAACTAAAACAATGCATGTTGTCTACCACAAGAATCAACAAATTGGGTTCCAAATCAATACCATCTCAAAATCCTCAAAAGAGAGGGGCACAAAGTTCAACCAAAAAGCCAAGAGATATGATGGTGTGAAAATGCAACATGAAGATGCAATGCAAAATGAGACATGAAAAAGCATGAAACTAATGATCTAATATGAAAATGAAAATACTTCCCCCAAGCTTAGAACTTACATTGTCCCCAATGTAACAATCTATAACTAGAGAAAGGAGAAAAGAAAAGAACTCACTGCGGTGGTGGGAAATCTTCTGGTCTTCAATCCATGGCCATGGAATTTTCCATGGGCTGGGTGTGGAACTTTCTAACTTCACTCTCCTTCTAATTTAAGCTTCAAAAAGGGTCAAACCTAAATAAGATCCATGAGACAAACATCAAACCAACAATCTAGCACACTAAATCAAAAGAAAAAGAGGAAATTGAAAAGAAAAAAAATAAAGAAACTTGGGTTGCCTCCCAAGAAGCACTTATTTAAAGTCATTAACTCGACTTTGGTCTGGTTTGTGTGCTCAGGTGATATCAACAGAGTGGTGCTTAGTCCCCACTCCTTCAAAGTGTTTCACTCTCTGGCCATTTATCATGAAAGGCTCATGGCCTTCTTTCTTCACCTCAAGCACACCATAAGATTAAACTCGAATAATCTCATATGATCCTGACCATTTCGACCATAACTTATTAGGACAAAAATGTAGAAGTGAGTTATTGACAAGAACTTTATCCCCGAGTTTAAATTCACGCTTCTCGACACACTTGTCATGCTACTTCTTAGGTCCTTTCTTGTAGGCCTTAGACTTCTCAAAATTTGTGGTACCCTTGGGCAAGGTCTTTTCTAGCATAACATCAGCCATTGATTCCTACACACCTGAAAGCACAACATTATCCACAACATTAGTAGCATCTAAGCGATTACATGAATTTAAGGAATTAGAATTATTTTCAGATTTAAAAACATCAAAAACTATTTCCTCATCATTTAATTTCAAAGTCAATTTCCCTTCGTGGACATCAATGATCGCCCTTCCAGTGGCAAGAAATGGATGCCCAAGTATGATCGGCATTTTAGCATTGACTTCCATGTCAAGCACAATAAAATTCACTGGCATGTAAAACTTACCCACTCTAATAGGAACATCCTCCAAGATGCCTATGGGGTACTTGACAAACCGATCCACCAATTGAAGGGAGATAGTTGTGGGTTTTAGTTCACCCACCTCCAATTTCTTACACACAGAAAGGGGCATAAGACTAACACTAGCCCCCAAATCACACAGAACCTTATCAAAATTTGTATTGCCAATCAAACAAGGAATAGAGAAGCTACCTAGATCTTTAAGCTTAAGAGGCAGTTTATTTTGAATTAAAGTACTACACTCCTCAGTTAAAGCTATTGTTTCATATTCTTCTAGCTTCCTCTTATTAGACAAGATGTCCTTAAGAAACTTAGCATAGGTAGGCATTTGTTTCAATGCTTCAGTGAAGGGTGCATTAATGTATAATTTCTTAAGGACCTCTAGGAACTTCCTAAACTGCCTATCTAACTTCGCCTTAGCCAATCTTTAAGGGAAGGGAACCGGGGGTTAGTAAGGTTCAGGGGATACATACTTAGACATCTTCTCAGTAGTTTCCTCTTCTTCTAAGGGCTGTGTCTTAGTCTCTTTATCCTCAATTCCCTTATCTTTTTCACTCTCCCCCTTACCCAAGGAATCCTCTAATTTCTTTCCACTCCTCAAACTCACAACTTTACAATGTTCATTGCCTGGGTTGACTTCAGGTTGACCAGGAAACTTATCTTGCTGCTTATGAGAAGTGCTTGCTTGTTGGGCAATCTAGGTTTCCAACATCTTATTATGAATAGCTAAATTGTCAACCTTAGCTGACAACTCTTTAATTGCCTCAGTCACAACTTGCCCATGGTACCTAAACTCCTCATTTTGCTTAGACTGACTCTCAACAAAATTCTTAAGAAGAGACTCAAGTCTAGATTTTTGTACCTGCGGAATTCTAGAAGAGGGTTTAGCATTACCTTGCCCAGCTTGGTACTAACTATTCCAGTCAGAGAAGTTAGGATGTGACCTCCAACCAGGGTTGTAAGTTTGAGAATTGATTATTTCTCCCCTTTTGGTTGAAGTCCATAAATTGTGGCATAATTTCACTTGCTCCACCGGTGCACCTTGTGAGGATCCAATTCCAACTTGGCATTCAGCACCTATATGTCCCTGTGCTCCACAAATCTCACAAAAATTATTAGAAGCACCTATGGAATTAACATGAGCTTTCTCAAGCATGTCAAAACGTTTATTCAAAGAATCAAATTTTGATATAATTAAATCAACACCATCTACCTCAAACTTACCTCCTGAAAGCTTTCTCAGATTTTGGCCTCTTTCATTGGCCCATTAGTGATGATTCGCAGCAACACTCTCAATAATCTCATAAGCTTCTGTGAGCCTTCTATTCATCAAAGCTCCACCAACTGCGGAGTCAAGAGACACTTTCGAAGAATATTCTAAACCATTGTAGAAGGTATGGACGATCAACCATTTTTCTAACCCATGGTGTGGGCAGGCTTCTAGCAAAGCCTTATATCTATCCCAAGCTTCTGACAATGACTCGCCATCTTTCTGAACAAAGCTTGTGATTTGGGTCCTTAGATGAGCAGTCTTGGAAAGTGGAAAGAAATTGTCCAAGAAGGCTTGCTCCAATTGGTCCCAAGTAGTTATCGTCTCAGCGGGAATAGACTTCAACCAAGCTCTAGCTCTATCTCTCAATGATAAAGGAAACAGGCAGAGGCGAATAGCATCAACAAAGGCGCCTTCAATCTTGAGGGTCTCACAGAACTCCAAGAACATATCCACATGATCATTTGGGTCCTCTAATGGCAATACTCCAAACTGGTTCTGTCTTATCATAGAAAGTAAGGCAGGAGGTATGGTGAAGTGTCTAGCTTCAATGTTTGGCCGAATAATTCCAGATCGCAAACCCTGAGCATTAGGGGCTACATATTCTTTTTAGCGGTCTATTGTCCTCAGGTTCAGCCATAATTAATGTTTCTCTTACTCTTTGCCTTTGTTGTCTTCTCCTTCTACGAAGAGTTATTTCAATTTCAGGATTTACTTCAATAAGAGTCCCAGAACGTCTAGTACTTTGCAAAAACAAGAGAAACACGCAGAGAGTCAAAGAGAAATCAAGAACGTAAGAATTTGATAAAAAGAAAAAAAGGTTTAAAATAATTAAATTAAAAACTAAGTTGATATTCAAGAAAAACACAGCCCCCGACAATGGCGCCAAAAACTTGGTGTGTGAAATCCACAAGTGTACGGTTTCATCGTCAAGTAATAAAAAGATCGAATCCACAGGGACTATGTCTATGAATACCAATTAATTAATTAATTCAATTAATTTAAACAAAGAAAATATAATTGTTGATTGATGAGATCTTAGTAACCAAGCACTTAAATAAATAAATACTAGAATGCAAACTTAAGGACAAAAACAGTAAGTTATCAAGAATGGTTTTTCAGATTCAAGAAAGCTTCCAAGATTGGGGTATCACAATGATACAAGACAAATCCTAATTGATAACCCTTTTATTAAATCTGAAATTCAATTGAAGGTGAATTACCCTAAATTAGTTAATGTTCTTTCCTAAGATATAAGATCTGTGTCCAATTAAACTAATTCCTACTCTCGTGGTAATTGAATTTAAATTGAACTCATTACGCTTTGTGGTAATTCATTGAATCCTCGAAAGGCTAAAACTACTCTCGTGATTTAGACCTTAAGTTCAATTCTTATGGTTCCAACACCTAGGTTGTAACACCCTTGTGGGAATGTCACATTTATGAATGCAATGAAATAAAATAAAATAAATCTCTTACCCAAGTTGTAAAATATTTGATTACTTACATAACAATTATGGTATATTTTTTTTCCTTTTTAACATTTATAACTGTAAATAAAATAACACGAAACACAAAATATAACAAACATAAACTCACCATAATATACATATGATTCTCTTTTAGTACACACATAATTTACACTACATGTATTTAATAAAGCAAGAAGAGTTGACACAAAGCTATAACATAATCTTGCGCCTAGTGCATCTCGATAGATATCAAGCCCTCCGATGGATCATCGTCCAGAACCTCCAGAATAACCATCGAAAAGTTCACATCTATGAGATCTCACAGCACGACGGACACGAGTCCGAGCTGTCGACTCGCTGCTGAGCTCACTAGGCGCATGGAAAATTCCCTGCCAATAACGCCTAATGGTCAGAGGTAACTCTAAATGTAAATAAAGCATAGTAGTGAATATGACCTCTCCGTCATACTCTCTACATAGGGACACGGTCAAACGTCCCACATAAGCTACTGTCCCTCGGTCCGTGTGCATGCGCCACGCCTCAGAACCCCCATGAAACTCCAGTCTCACAAATCCGAAGAATCCTGGCAATGCCATGATCTCAAGATCGATCTTGACGATCGGTGTGATCTACAAAATATTCGCCCGATGTTGCTCGTCGAGTCTTACCTCAAGAGGCTGATCCTCTTCCTCCTCAAACTCTTTACGGAAATAATATAGTAATATCGAGAAAACATATAGAGAGGTGAGACAATCTACATCACTACCCGCATGGCAATTAAGAAAATGACAGTACAAAACAGTTATCACATCAATACATACTAATACATCATGCATAATATATCAAGCGATATATATAATACATACCATAATGTCATGCGTAATATATTAAAGCAATAAATCATACAATCTATCACAGATTATAATAAATAGTAAAATGCAAATAATGTATGAACATAATAAACATTTAAAATGCAGATGATGAATGATACACATATTGACTCGTTCCTACTCCATGGAGCTAAACCCGGATATCTGAGGGAATGATCCGATTAGAAACTAATAATACTTTATGGCTGCCCAACCAAACTATTGCACTGTCCAATCTTTGTGTCTATAGCCCACAGTCCAAAACATCGTGTAGTAGTACACAATCCAAACATCGTATACCACAAGCATAGTACTTAATAATTCCCTCAAGATCTCGACTAAGAATAGTGCTTGTCAAGATCATTAGTGTGTTGCTCGTTACCACGGCTCAGAGGAGCAACCCACTGTCCGCATGTGGAATTCTCCGCACACTAACGCCTCCAAGTTCATAAATGAACCACACTACGCTTATCACACCAAAACACGGTGTAATTCGCCTCGTCAATCAATCACCAATTATAACCTAAATTGGCACAACACTCTAAACATAATCTAAAATTACAAAAATACCCTTATTATCCAAATTTTAACATAATTATGAAAAATTACCAAAATACCCTTAGTCACAAAATAACAAAGTATAGTACGTCCCACTTGACAGTACTACACTACAATATGTCTGGGTCCACCACTTTGGCCCGATAGCAAAACTTACTGTATCTTTCAATCGCGCAGGAATTTTATCGCTTTTTCACAATCTCGTCATTTTCACAAATGCTTTTAAATCGCGTAAAGATATTTTGACGTTTTTAAATATCGCAAAAGGTTTTTAAATTATTTTCTCAATCGCGTAAGATTTTTAATTCATTTTCTTAACCGAATAGCTTAAAATCATCATTTCTGCTATATGTAAAACTATATCTAGTACTTTTAAAATACGTAGAGTATTATTCTTGTATTCTACATATAGTATGGAATCTTTTCTTTTTATGCATCTAATTTTAATAAATTTTAGCAGCATTTTGCCTATAAAATCAGTATAAGGTATTTTTAATGTTTTCCTCTAAATATAGTTTATTTTACTTTTACCCAATAATTACACTTTAAAAAAAATTACTAATGCACTTCAAAATTTATAAAATGAGCTTTACATTAGTATTTTTCAAGCGTCTGTCTAACTTTTACTTAAACTAATTTCTGCTAAGTTAAAATTCTAGAACTGAATTTATTCCTCTTTAATTTCTCAATGATTCATTGGAATCCAATTATAGGTAAATCCATTACCTAACCTATCTTAGAAAGTAAAAATGGCATGTTGGCCAAATCAAAATAAAATGACATTTGGTTATACACTAAATGGCATATTGGCCACAATTAACTTAAATCATGTTTTAAATCCATTATTTTACCTAGGTTCATTAAATCCTTGATTTAGAAAATTGTTGAGAACATTTTGGTTCTCTATTTTTATGAGAAGGCCGTGAGCCTCAAATGTGTTCTTTGGAACACTCAGACAAATCGTACATGTTATTCACATCCTATTTTAATAATTATACAGTTATCAATACATAAAATTATTTAATCACATATAATATACATACAATATATTTAAAGCCATAAACATGCATAGCAAAAATAATGAAAGCTATAATCATGCATAGCAAAAATAATCACAAATAGGAAAGCATTTAAAACAATCAAAAACAATTAACACCACAAATAAACCATACAAACCGAATCCTTATGGATTCTACACACAAACACAAATCCATTTTCTCATCACCACTTAGGGTTGATGAGATTAAATCTCCTCTTACCTCTTGTAGACTATTTAATCGGTTAGTTCTCCTCCTTTCCTCTAAATTTCGTACAAGCTCCAAAACAATTCCTAAAATTCTTAAACAATTAGTAAAAACACATACAAGGTACAAAATAGAAAAACCATGGAACAATCATGGTTAGAAAAATTAAAAATCAAATATTGAACCATAGAAACCAAACTTACCCTAAAGTAAGTAAGCAAGAAGTGGGATTTTGGACAAGATAGAGTAGGAATTTGGGAAAACTTTGTGAATGAAAGATGCTTAGAATGGGATTTAGGTTTAAGAAATGTGATGGGATAAAATTATGAAGGTTTGGGTGTGGGTGTATGGGTGTTGGCGAACCTTAGGGAGAGAAAATGAGAGAGAAATGTGCTTGAGTTTCTTGGTGTTTTTAGAGAGAGAAATGGATAGCTAAATGTGATAAGTGAAAAGTAAATATTGAATGTGTGATTTGAGGGGCTGCATCCGTGAGGTTGAATGTGTAGGGAGCTTGAGTGCTTGATTTTGCATGTAAATATCCTAAAGTGTTCACACTAGTTAAGCACATGACTTAGGTCATTGGATCCTTCAAGAACCATGTAGAACCAAGCCACCTTGCCTCCTTATTTACAGCCCAAAATCGTGCAGCTCTTCCACTTGTTAGTGTCTTAATTGTTCTCCAATTACACCTAATTACATGTTAGTTAATTAAGGAATTAGTTAGGTTAACTATCCTAACCAATCTAAATTAACATACTAATAATATAACCAATTAATTTAGTATATATTAACATATATTATAACCTTTAATTAATATTAGGATATCTAATTAGTATTTAGATTATAATTAATTCATAACTAAGCTAGTTCACTTAGTATGCTAATTTAGTAATTAGATTAGTTAAATTAAGCTTAATTAGGTTACTAACCAAATTCAAGCCTACAATTGTTGACTTAATACTAACCCTTGATTCATCTTTAATTCTTAGCCCTAGATTAGATCTAAGGTTGATATTACTTAGTCATAAATCTATCATTCTAATCTCACCATTGATTAGATCAACGGCTTAGGTTAAAGGCTTCCTAACTAAGTCTTCATCCAACGGTCCAAATGAAAGTCTATGCTTCCTTAGTTGTCCAATTCCTATTGGTTTAGAAAGTCAAAGCCTACTTTTGTTGACTTGCTCTCATTGGTTAGAAATTGTCTAGTCAAAGACAGCTTGACTGTTTTTCCTAAACGCAGTCCTACAAGTACTTTTAAAGATCGTGGTCAAATCGAAAGCATTTTTACTATTTTTGAGACAAGAGGGTATTGTAATATAAAATAATATTATAAAAATATAAAATTATTTTATTACACGTTAAATCCAAAAATTACGAGATTAATATATATATCAATCAATTAGGTTTAGTAAGATCCTCACTCCAATTAATTAAAATAAGATTTATCCTACCGAGAAAATTATTATTTCCCAGTCGAGCAAATCACATACAACAGTCAAGTACACTCACGAAATAGTCAAATTAAATTCACTGCTCACAGAATTCACAAAACAGTACATTTCAGGACTATATTGTAATTATCCCAAAAGTTGGGGTGTTACATAGGTTCACCTCTCAGTATGTCCCTAAATGTCTATGAGATGTAAATAAGTGGCCAACAAATTCACATGATTAAGAGCAATAAGGATTGAATCAAAGAACATTCAAGAATAATAAAAGGGGAAACAAAGTCAATTAATCATTATCAAAGTATCAAAGGGCATTGCCCAATCCTAGAAATAAAGAGAACTACTCAGACATGGAGAAGAAGAAACAAGAAATCAAAACAAAGAACATCCAAACCCGTAACATAGGGAGAAGAGAAGAGAAAGATCAAGATCCAAAGCCTCTAAGTGTGCCTCCCTCAACCAAATTGGAACTCCTAAACTGTATTTAGAACCTCTATTTATACCCTTAGGGTTTTAATTGGCTAAAAGGCCCTAAAAGAAATAAAAAATAAAACTTAAAAACTGTTGCGTACTGTGATCTAACCGTGGATCTTGCTGCCAAAAACTAATTCTGAGTCCTTTTGAGTTCCACGACTGTAGATGATTCCATGGCCAGGCCGTGGAACTCTCTGCAATTTCTCTTATAGTTCTTCAAGTTGTTGTTCGATCCATGGCCGTGGTTTGATCCACGGGCAGGCTGTGGATCCCTCTAGAGTGGTCTTTTTGCACCTTTTTGCTATCCATAAAACTCCAACTTCAATCACGCAAGCTTTCCATCCATTTCAAGGCCAATTGAGCACTAATCTTGCATAACAACACCACAAACACCGCAGTTATCCGAATTAAAGGAAAAACAAATAGAAAGAGAAACTAAAATGCCTAAAATGCCTAAAAATGTGTGCAAAACAAGAATAGAATATGATCTTATTTCACACACATCACTAGGGTTTATTTTGTATAAGTTTAATGGCATATGAGTTATGAGATGGATAATAGGTCAATGGGTCAGGTTATGGGTTAATGCATCATGGGTTGGATAATGGGTCAATGGGTGAAAGTTAGGTCATGGGTTGGATAATGGGTCATTTTCTTTCTATTTCCCTTTTTTTCCTTTTTTCTTTTTTTAACAAATTATCTTTGACAAAATTGGGTATTCACAGTTGCCCCTCTTTACTTCTTCCTTATTAGATTAAATGAATAACCACAGTTTTTCATTTTCTTACTGTAAGGAATGAGTAAAGACATGAACTCGAATTTTGTTCAGGGGCATAAGATGATACAAAAGACAATGCAAAAATAATAAAAATGTAAAGAGTCGATGCGCTAAAAAATAAATGACAAAAATTTTAAATGCATGGAGTCGATGCGCTCAAAAGAATTTTAAATACATAAAGCTGGTGCACTCAAAATAATTTAAAATATAGGTAGCCAATGTGCTCAAAATAAGTGACAAAATTTTAAAGAAGCATGGAACTGATGCTCTCAAAAGAATTTAAAATGCATGGAGCTGACACGACTCAAAAGACTTTAAAAATGTAAAGAGCCATTACGCTCAGAATAAGTGACAAAAATTTAAAGAAGCATGGAGTGATGTTCTCAAAAGAATTTAAAATGCATTGAGTGTATGCACTCAAAAGAATACATGGAGCCGATGCGCTCAAAATGCATGGAATTGGTGCATGCAAAATGCATGGAGCCTATGCACTCAAAATGCATAGAGCTGATGCGCTTAAAATGACATGAAGCCTATGCGCTCAAAATGCATGGAGCCGATGAGTTCAAAAATACATGGAGCTGATGCGCTCAACATGCATGGAGCCGATGTGCTCAAAATGACATAGAGCCAATGCGCTCAAAAGAATTTAAAAATGTAAAGAGCCAATGCGCTCAAAATAAGTGACAAAATTTTAACTTTGTTCCTCATCCAATTGATTCCCAGCAACTACTTGATAACTCAACTGCTGTCTCTGTTACTACTTCCTTCAACATATCTTCTCCTTAGTCCTTTAGAAATTTTGCCTCAGTATGGCCAATTGAATACAAACAAAGTTGCCAAAAAAAATTTCCAGTTTAAGCCATGCCAATTTATTTGCCCTAACTTTTGCTTAAATCGCTCCTTCAGGTTTTCAACCTAACAGACTCTTTTCTTTTCTTTTCTTTTCTTTTGCTCGGGTACCCTCTGTTTCTAGATTATCCCTTGGGATATCATTTTCCCATTTAATTGGAACTTCTAAGTTCTTTTCAATCTAAATTGTTCATTAGGGGATTATCATTAGATGGTCAAATCATAATATTCTACTCATGTACACCTTACCTGAAGCATTATGTAACTGATAGACATGGATTCAAATGTACAACAGAAAAAGAATTTACTAAGTGAACAACTTCCAAATTGGTCTTAGAAGTTTGACTATACAAAAAGGTATATATGAAAAAAGATACAAACAATGGTATAGGATTTAAAGTGGTGTTGCCTCAATATAGATTGGCTTGATCTTCTTGAAATCAATCTTTAGTTGCCTACTAGACATTATGACCAATGATTTCCTTCTGCTGAGCATCTACATTAACTTAAATTGAACCAAAGAGAAATTTGTCACAGTCTAAGACTGAATTGAATAAGGCAAAAACTCGCCCTAGTGACCAAAAGATTTACCCCAACGTAGGTCAAATTGAATCAAGCAAAAGAAAAATTGCCCCAATCTAGGACTGAATTGAATAGGGCAGAAACTCACCCTAGTGACCAAAAGATTTTCTTTAGTGTTGGACTGGTAAGTACCTCCTCCTCCTATTTTCCTTACTCTCTCTCTTCTTTTTTCTTTTTTTATTAGGAGCAAGGAATTGAAAACTCAAAAAAGTACGAACTTTTTTCTCAAAATTAAAGTTAACGAAAATGACAACAGCCCTTCATTGATCACAATGGAATTTTTAAGGCTTGTAACGTGGCTAAGGTTGAGGATTATAAAAGGAATGATATACAACTCAGATAAGTGTTTAAGGGTTTAATAAAACCAAAGATCTTTACCAAGTTTTGTTAATTGCCATTGACATTATTAAGAACATTGATTCTTTTCCTTCTTTCTTTTTTTACCTCGTCATCTACCTTTGCTATCTTATACTTTTTTCCTTTCCTTTTTTTTCCTTTTCTTCTTCTTCTTCCTCTTTTTTTTTTTTTTTAGAAATCACACTTTTTACTTCATGCTAACCCCTAGTGTAGAAGTGATCATTGTCCAAGGTTCTTTGAAGAATTTTTTTTTAAGCTCAAAAAGGGTAACCAGAGATCATAAAGATGATGGAATTTGTAACAGATAGAGAAAGATGACCAATCTTGATTTTCAAATCATGACCTTATTGCTTATTGTCAAAATTTTAATTTTGAGACAAAAAGATAGTGCACACTAAGTAATTATTTCTTTGCTCCCTTTTTTCTTTTTGATTCATTTTTTCATTTTTTTTAGTTTTTTATTTTTATTTTTATATTTTTGCAAAAGGAATTTGCACACACAGATAGTACTGACATATACCAAACTGAGAATTGCCAAGAATTAGAGTCCAATGGGGTCCAAATACAAGGATAACACTTTCAATAAATGAAAGAAAATAAATGTTAAAAAGATAATATGATGAAAATGAAAAGAAACAATGTATCCATGCAAATTCATTATAATGATGCTTCAAGAAAGTTAAAATAAGTTCAGCATCATTGATTATTTTATGGCAATCACTTCAATTAACGCCTCAGATCTTTGATTGTTCAGAGGTTTCGAGTTACTAGAGGGTGAATGACTTCTCTAGAGGAATCTATCCCTTGTCTAGCTTATATTACTCCCAAAGTGAGCAATCCCTAGATTCGAACCTTAAAGTCCTAACAATTCTCAATATCATGTCCTATTCCCCCATAATGATAAGCACAACTTGACTCTTCATCTTGCTTCTCCTCTTCTTTCATTATTGCAGCTGGTGCAGTGATATCATAACCTGTTTTCTTCAATCCCTCAAATATTTCTACCACCGGCGTACGCAAGCTCATGACCTTCCTTTCTAGTGGTCCTTCCATCTCTAAAGCATTTACGACATTCCTTCTACCATGATTAGGAATTGGGTTGTTTACAATACTGGGTCCAGCCTCCTCTTGAATGTCTAACTTTCCATAAGCAATTTTCTTCCTTACTGTAGTCTTGAAAGATTCACAATCTTCAATTAAGTTCCCTAGGATATCCACGTGGTATTTGCAAGTTAAATTTAGGTTATACCATGTTAGGAATGGTGGTTCAACGGGACGTACAAGATTTCCTAAGATGACGTGAGCATCAAACAACTTTTGGAATAAGTTTGTGTTTGAAATGGATAATCTTGTGAAAGAGGGGCAGGTTTTGGGGAAGCTTGATTTTGAAAGTTTGATTGAGATTATGGGTGACTTAGGAAATTTTGTGAAGGTGCCGGTGGATATTAGGTATAGGTCTAGCCAGTTGGTACATATAGTTGTGGTGTGGAAACATTGTTGATGTGGAATTATAGGATTTGAGGTGTATTTGTAGGTGGAGCGGTTAGGCCAAGTAGATGAAACAGTGCAAGTGTCTGATAAGAAGGGTAAGTGTCCGAGTTATATAAAGCAGCTCGGTAGGTAGGGTAAGATGGTGGATAGCGGGGTTGTGAAGGTTGGTGGTTTTGCACGTAGCTCACTTCTGGCTCCTTTTTTGTTAGGAAAAAATCATTTCTCTGGAAGTATTAATTCAGCAAAGTCTCAATAAGCAGCACCTGCCATTGTCCCAACATAGGGAGCTGCTAAAGTCCCCAAAAAATATGAGCACATTTCTATCTAAGTCAATGGTGGTTGCACTTGTGCTGCGAGAGCTCTCCATCGCTGGGCATATTGCTTGTAGGTTTCCCCATTTTTCTTTTGCAGTGTTCCCAACTGTTCTCGAGTTAGAGCTGTATCCAGGTTGAACCGATACTGTCCCATAACCAAGTTTGCCTAGTTATCCCAAGAAGAGATTTTGGAAAGGTCTTATTGGATACACCATTCTAAAATTGGCCCAATTATTTTTTCATGAAAGAAGCTAACAAGATACTTCCAATCCTTTGACCAAATTGATATTTTGGTAATACATGTTTTCAAGTGGAAAAAAGGTTGGTGCTTCCATCATATTTGTCGAATTCTGAAACCTTAAAGTCCTTTGGGATGACAATGTTAGGAGTATGATACAACTCTTCTATCCCAAGGGGACCGTAGGTGCTAGGACCCTTAATTACTTTGATTTGTTCTTCCATCTTTTCCATTCATTCTTCCTTCATCTTATCATTTTGAACGGTTACATGACCAGTCCCAACAAGAAATCCCCTTGAAACTGGGATGGATGCATGCGGTTGTTCCCATATGAACTCAGTGTTACCATGAACTTCATTTCGAGTACCTTCTGATGAATGATACCCTTCTCCGATAGGAATCACTAGTGATGTAGTATTCGAGGTTCCTTCCACAAAAGGCATCTCAGTGGTGACCCTAGGGTTTGTCCTCATGGAAGTGATACTTGACGGGTGCGAATGTGCCCCAGTCACTCCTATACTTCCAGCTATCCCAATCAAGGTGAGGGTTTCCCTCATGGTTGACATCATTTCCTCCATTCTTCTCTGAGACTCTATCATTTCATCGATCCTCTCTTTCATCTTATTTACTTTCATACTCAGATTTCTTCCTTCGTTCTCAGCTGCCATTGCTGCAAGCTTTACTCGAGCCCTTGTGTTGTGAACTCGAGTTTGATTAGTGTCTTCTTTTTTTAGTTGCGCAATGATTCCTTCTATTTGATTTATCAAAACAGAATAAGATCAGACAAAGAATGAGATGAAATGAATGAAATGCATGAAATGTATAAGATCAAATGAATGAACTTTGTGATGACAACATTTTCTCTTCTTTCTTTTCTTTTTTTTTTAAAGAAAAATGTTAGGAATGCCATGAAAATGCAAGATAATGTATTTTTTTTTTTTTGAATTCTAGGAATGCCATGAAAATGTAAGATGATGTATTTTTTTTCTATTTTGAAGCTTTTTTTTTAAATGCAAGAATGAATGACATAAGGAATAGATAGATAAAGAAGAAGTACACTCCCTTCATGCCCTTATGAGATTGCCTTAAATTTGGAGATTTTTATCCTAAGGATCTATTGGTCTTTCTAATTCATGAGAACTTTCATTGGGTGGCTCTTCTATTATAAAGGCCTCTAGAGCTAAGTCTCATTTCAGAGTGTTGACCACAAATAGTGGGTAAACCACTAGGAGTAGGACATTCGTGAAAAATGTACACTCTAGATGAGGTTTTTGCGATAACCAAATAGGATTTACATCCAAAATGGCTACCACAATGCAACTTCTACCTAACTTAGGTTTCACTCAAATCTAGGTATATAGCCCCACTCAGATGTGTGTGATAAGCATGTAGGTGCGGTGGGTGTAGGGAGCATACAAAATTTCATAATCTTAAGAACTACCCACATCCTGCAAAACAAAGCAAACAAAAAACAAACTCCAAAAGTTTTCTACCTTAAGGTTTACATAATAAAACAAAAAAATAAAAAAATTCAAATATATAAAAAAAAAAGAGAAAGGGTAAAACAAATATATAGAGATCACAATGTTTGCATAACTAAATTTTATAGGCTTGACTCTCTAGTATCCCCAATGGAGTTGCCATCTATCGTGATCGTGATCGCGGCGGAATAGCAACTTAAATTTAAAAAAGTTAAAAGTTGTCACCAATTTTATTATTTATTATGAAAAATTGGAAAACTTAAGAAAAATAGTCCTAGAATCCAAATTGGATTCAAGAGTTAGTTATGTATAGGAAAAGGAAGAAACTTAATCCTACAGCACTCCTAAAACACTCGTCCAGAGATGGTACCTTAAGTCAATTATGCAAATTCTTGATAACTCTTGAAAATATGTGTTTTACCCCTTTTGTTGAAAGATAAACGAAATAGACAAATAAATTATAAAAATTTAATCTTTTGGCTTGACGGAATAGGGATTTCGATCCTATGTATCCCTTGGTGCAATAGGAAACTCAAAGTCACGTAATTCTTTAAAAAATAAGTGTGGGTTACTTGATTTTAATAAAGAAAAATGATTTAATTTTTGATTTATTCAAAATTTGAATTAACGAGTCATCGCGACTGAGTTAATCATGTTAAGGTTTGAATGGTGAAGCACTGCGTCGCACTAGAAACATTACCTGTTGATTATCAAGTTTGTTACAAAAAATTTTATTTAAAAAAATGTTTTGAGTGTTTCTTGACTAATGATTTATTTCATTTCGAAAAAAAACTTGAAGACAAAAAAAATAAAATTGAATCATCAAGTTATCACAACTCAAATGATTATAAAAGTTACAGGATTAACAAGCTATCACAATTCAGCTAATCATGTTTTATTTTTCTAAAAAATGTTCAATTGTTTTTTTTTATTTTTTTTTATTTTTTGCTTTCCTAACAAAAAGAAAAAAAACTAAAACAAACAAAAAAAAATAGTTTCAGCCTACTACTAAAAGAAAATTTTCCTAATAATCCAATTTCCTCAACACTTAAAAAAAATAGAAAAGTTAGAAAAACAGAAAAAAAAAACCCTGTTACATACACGCACACAAGGAGGAGTGGTGCGGCTGGGTGGCTAGTGGAGAATGACAATTTCGGCGGTTGTGCAGTCAGGCGACGGGATCTGGTGGTTGTGTTGGTGAGCGACGACTTGGTTCGCAGGTCGCAGCTTCAGTGATTTGTTCCGGTCTGGTGGATGCGTGATGCACCTACATTGGCCTCGGGTGGAGGACGATGATGGCTACTACGTGGATCTGGTACTAGCGGTGGAGGAATGGCTTCTGGTGGCTACTTATTCGGCATGACAGAGGTGGATCCGGGTCCATGCAAGGTAGGTCGTGGTGTGGTTCAAGTTGATAGGTGTGGTTATGTGGTGGACGGTGGTAGATTTACTATGGTGGCTATTGTCTGGTGCGAAGGTAATGTGAGGTGTTGAAGATGGCTACGTGATGAGTGGATGGATTATTAGCTTTTGGCAGAGGTATGGATGGTTGGTTTGAAGGGATTAAGATGATGACGGTTGAAGGAGGGTAGTTGTTTTTTATGATGAAGGTGAAGTGATGAAGGTGGCTTTTATGGTTATGGAAGCTTTGGTGATAATGGTGTGTAGGTTTTCAAATGGTTTGTGTGATGGTGGTAATGGTTGTGGTGGTGATTGGGACGTTGGGGCATGTGGAGACTCGGTTCTCATGGTTTGGAAAGTGGGTGGCTAGATGGAGGTGATGGGTTCGTGGGTTGACTAGTGTGTAGTGGTGTGGATGAGAAGGTTGGTGTGTTGATGGTCTTCACGGTTGAGAAAGGTGAGTAGCAAAGGCGTTGTTGGTGTGGCTTGGTAATGGTTCTTTGCATGGCTACGATGGGATTGGAGGACACGAAACAGGGATTGAAGATGGCTGGGCTTGGGGTGGAGGCTGTTTTGTAGTATTGATTATGTAAGGATGATGAAGGTTGAAGATGGAAGGTTAGTGGTGGCTTGGAGGTTATGTAGTTATGGTGGGCTGGTGAATAGCTTGAACATGATGGATGGGGAGAATATTTTGACAAAGGTTTGTTGCAAAGAAAGCTACGTGATGAAAAAAAACTAGGGCTAGGGTATTAGTTGTAGGCTAAAGTGTGTGTCTCAAAAGTGTGTAGGTGATGGATATTTATAGAAAATTAGAGTTTGGAGAGTGATGGTGATAAGTTTGTTTAGGATGAGTTTAATGATAACTGCTAGGGTTTGTTTTGGATAAGTTTAATGGCGTATGAGTTACGAGATGAATAATTGGTCAATGGGTCAGGTTATGGGCTAATGGGTCATGGGTTGGATAATAAGTTAATGGGTGAAAGTTGGGTCATGGGTTGGATAATGAGTCCTTTTCTTTTTATTTTCCTTTTTCTTTTATTTTTTCTTCTTCTTTCTTTTTTTTTTTTTTTAACAAAATGCCCCAGACAAAATTGGGTGTTCATAGTTGCTCCTCTTTATTTGTTCTATATTAGATAAAAGAATAATTGTAATTTTTCATTTTGTTATTGTAAGGAACGAGTAAAGACATAAACTCAAATTTTGTTCGGGAGTATAAGATGATACAAAAAACAATGTGAAGTTTTGGAGTCTAATAACCCGGTTAAAAGGTATGCTGTGGTTAGAGGCGACATTTTTGGCCGACTTTGAGAATAACAGTTAGGTCTTCGCCCTTCGGTTGAGCTTTAGACTGTTCTAGGACTTTTGTCTAAGTTGATACAATTTTGGCCTGGGACAATAAAAATGCAAAGAGCCGATGTGCTCAAAAGTAAATTACAAAAATTTTAAATGCATGGAGCTGAATCGCTTAAAATAAATGACAGAAAGAGTAAATGTAAGGAGCCGATGCACTCAAAAGAATTTAAAATACATGGAGCTGATGCGCTCAAAATAATTTAAAATGCAGGGAGCTAATGCGCTCAAAATAAGTGACAAAAATTTAAAGAAGCATGGAGTCGATGTTCTCAAAAGAATTTAAAATGCATGGAGCTGACACACTCAAAATAATTTAAAAATGTAGAGAGCCATTGCACTCAAAATAAGTGACAAAATTTAAAGAAGCATGGAGTCGATGCCCTCAAAAGAATTTAAAAAGCATGGAGCTTATGCGCTCAAAAGAATACATGGAGCTAATGAGCTCAAAATGCATGGAGCCAGTGTGCTCGAAAATGCATGGAGATGAAGCACTCAAAATGCATGGAGCTGATGCGCTCAAAATGATATGAAGCCGGTGCGCTCAAAATGTTTGGAGCCGATGCATTCAAAAATGCATGGAGCCGATGCACTCAAAATGTATGGAGCCGATGCACTTAAAATGCATGGAGCTGATTTGCTCAAAATGACATGAAACCAATGCGCTCAAAAGAATTTAAAAATGCAAAGAGTCAATGCGCTCAAAATAAGTGACAAAATTTTAAAGAAGCATGGAGCTGATGCGCTCAAAATGCATGGAGCCAATGCACTCAAAATGGCATA
Organism: Ormosia semicastrata; assembly: GCA_029884595.1. Taxonomy (NCBI): domain Eukaryota; kingdom Viridiplantae; phylum Streptophyta; class Magnoliopsida; order Fabales; family Fabaceae; genus Ormosia; species Ormosia semicastrata. The sequence goes on along the minus strand of JAQQTO010000053.1, from coordinate 43,880,628 downwards.
TGCGCTCAAAATGCATAGAGCCGATGCGTTCAAAAGAATTTAAAAATACAGAGAGCCAATGCGTTCAAAATAATTTTAAAACACATGGAGTCGATGTGTAACACCCCAAATTCTGGCTATGTTAATAGTAATAGCAGAATTACACTGTTTTGTATTTTCTGTATGTTATAAAAATAATTTGACTGTTCTGAGATCATTTTAATCATTTTGTATGATTTGCTCCGAGCCAAGAAAATAATAATTTTCTTGACTGAAAAAATCTTATTTTAATTATTCGAAGCTGGGGGATCTTACTAAACCAAATTTTGATTGATATATATATTAATCTTATAATTTTTAGATTTAAGCGTGTAATAAAATAATTTTATATTATTATAATATTATTTTATTTGACAAGACTCTTGTCTTAAAAATAGTAGAAATCTGTTTCAAAATGATCATGGACCCAAAAAAGTCTGTGGGACCTGCGTTTAGAGTAGCAGTCAACGATTCTGACTGGACTGAATTCTAAACCAATAGGAACAAGTCAACGAAAGTGGCTTGAAAACTCTAAACTAATAAGAATTGGTCAAATAAAGAAGCATAGACTTCATTAAAGACCATTAGATAAAAAACATGATTTAGATGCTTTCGATCATAACCGTTGATCTGATCAATGGTGTGAAATGAATCCTAATAAAACCACTAAGTAATATCCACCGTAGATGAAATCAATGGATAGGAAACAAAGTTGAATTCAATGGCTTAGATGAAGTCAAATATAGTGGCTTAACTTTACTTAGTAACTAATTTAACTTAATTAAGTCATCTTAATGGCCTAATTAATAAACTAAGTAAACTAATCTAATTATTAATTAGTTATAATCTAATTACTAATTAGATATCCTAAATTTATTTAGAAGCTATGATATATATAATTATATATTTAATTAGTTAGTTGTGTAATTAGAATGTTAACTAAGAGTGATTAGGAAACCTAACCTAATTAACTAGTGATTTAATTAGCAAGTAATTAGACTTTAATTAAAAAAATTAAACCTCTAATCCTAATAGAGCCACGCGGTTAGCAGCCTTAGAAAGCTTCTCCAAGGTTCTTGAATTATCTAGCATGACAATTTAATAATTAAAAGATGACATAAGCCATGTGCTTCAAGTGTGAACACCAATTGGATATTTTAATTCATGCAAATCTCCTAATAATTCCCTACACATTCACGGCAGCAACTCTTCCATTTTTCACTCTCACAATTCCACTTTTCTCTCACCAAAAAGCTTGCATCATTTTCTCTCCAAAAATCCCCAAAAACTGAAGAACATTTTCCTTCCTTTTTCCTCTCTAGTTTTGGCCCCAATACCCATAAACACCATCACTCTCCTATAATTTTCACTCTCATCATTTCCTAAAGCTAGACAACCTCCTAAACACTTTTCATTTAGGAAGTTTTCTCAAAATCTCACTCTAAGTGCTTCAACATCCAACTTCTATCTTACTTCCCTAAAGGTAAACCTTTGATTTTATGGTTTAAAATTTAATTTGTGATTTTCTAAACCATGTTTGTTCCGTGGTTTATTATTATTAAGCTTTGTATGTGATTTTATTAATTGTTTTAGAATTTTTAAGAATTGTTTGTGAGTTGTATGAAATCAAGGAGAAGGAGAGGAGTTTGAAAGACTTGTCTTCAAGAGGTAAGAGAGAGATTTTACCTCACCAACTAAGTTTTGGTAGTGTGGGGATGGTTGTGTATGGTGATAAATCCGTAAGGGTTTATTTACCTATTGTTTGATGTCTCTTTGTTTATGATTTTGGTGTCTATGATTTTATAATTGTGTTTGCATATGTGATATTATGTTTATTGCTTTGATATGTGTTTGTATGTATGAAATTGAATGCATGTAAGTGTATGTGTAATTTAGGATGTGAACAACATGATGAAATGATTGTATGAATGCTCCAAAAAGCAATGAGGCTCACGACCTTACCATAGAAAAGAGGACCAAAGTCCTTAAACTGATGGATTAAAACATATGGCGTCCCGGGGCCGACGAGGGCGGGGAGTGATCGCCGGTGCAATGAAGCACGGACAAGGAGCGGCTCCTGGCAGGCTTCTAGGCAGAGGGTCTGCATGAATGAACTGAATACGCACTGGAATAAGAAGGATTCAGAGACTGTGCAGGTATGAGACTGCATAGTTGATGATGGCTTAAAGGAATTGATTTGGTGTAGCCATATTAACAAGTTGCAACTTCTTTTCGGGAGCCTAGAACACAAGAACTCCATGGTTAAGCGTGCTTGACCTGGAGCAATTGTGGGATGGGTGACCTCCTAGGAAGTTTCCTAGGATGCGTGTGAGTGAGGACAAAAGCATGCTGAAAAGACCCGTGTTAGTTTGTGGAGACATTCATCAATCCTATAGACAGTCTCGGGTCGTTACATTAATGGTATCAGAGACGGGACCTCTCCTAGTACGGTGTGGTTTGGGGATGAACCAAGCGAAAGTTGGTGGGCATGTGGCATCCCGGGGCCGACGAGGGCGGGGAGTGATCGCCGGTGCAATGAAGCACAGACAAGGAGCGAATCTACCTTTACATTAGCTCCAATTGGATATTTTAATTCATGCAAATCTCCTAATAATTCCCTACACATTCACTAGCAGTAGCTCTTCCATTTTTCACTCTCACAATTTCACTTTTCTCTCACCAAAAAGCGGCTTCTAGCGGGGCTAGAGCTAGAGGGCACTCTGCGCATGAACAATCCCACTCTAAGTGCTTCAAAATCCAACTTCTATCTTACTTCCTAGAGGTAAACCTTTGATTTTATGGTTTAAAATTTAATTTGTGATTTTCTAAACCATGAATACGCACCGAATGAGAGGGATTCGAGAGGGTTTATGCGGTCTCTTTGTATGGGGGTCTACTGCATAGTTGAGGATGGCTTAAAGGAATTGATTTGGTGTAGCCATATCAACAAGTTACAACTTCTTTTCGGGAGCCTAGAACATAAGAACTCCATGGTTAAGCGTGCTTGACCTGAAGCAATTGTGGGATGGGTGACCTCTTGGGAAGTTTCCTAGGATGCGTGTGAGTGAGGACAAAAGCACGCTGAAAAGACCCGTGTTGATTTGTGGAGACATTCATGCTTGTGAGTGAGGACAAAAGCACGCTAAAAAGACCTGTGTTGATTTGTGGAGACATTCATCAATCCTGCAGGCAGTCCCGGGTCGTTACACGATGCGCTCAAAATGACATGAAACTATTTGTGCCAGTAAGCCATGAACCTAAGATCTTTTTCTTCTCTCTTTTTTCTTTTTCTCTCTTTTTCTTTTTTTTTCTCTCTCTTCTTTTTTTTTTCTCTTTTCTCTTTTTTTTTTCTCTCTCTCTCTCTCTCTCTCTCTCTCTCTCTTTAAATTTAGTCATTTGAACTAACGATAACCAATCAAACCCTTGCTCATGTCCTTTTGCCCTTGATAGTCTCGATCCTACTTACCCATCCTTTCTCTCCTTCTTATTCTTCTTTCTTTTTTTTCCCCTTTTTTTATCTTATTTTTTCTTATCTCTCCTTTTGTGAAGTGAGATGATTGTCCCTTATTGTAAACCCTTGCTTGAAGCTACTAAGTCTTTGCGAGAAAAAATTTTGCCTCAATATTTAACTTTGTCCCTCATTCAATTGATTCCCTACAACTGCTTGATAACTTAACCGCTATCTCTGTTACCACTTCCTTTAACATATTTGTGGAAATAAGTTTGTCCCAATGGTTTATTATGCTATTAATATGAAATATTTTATATAATAAAGGAAGAGTTTTGAAGAGGGAGGGCAGGGGAAACTCTTGATTGTGATTTGAATAATTACTCCTTCAACTTGTAATAAAGATTTATGATAAAAAGAGATGCCAAGCTTGGAAGAAACCCCATTCTTTGCATGCATGGTCTAGCATTTCTAGTTCTGATGCACTGAGATCTTCAGACAACAACTTATTCTGGTCGGTGACAGGAACTGTGGTAAATACTCATCAGATGCAATAGCTGGTTCCAGATCTGGACGAGTATATCTCTCTGAAATTGTGGTCAAGGGCTCCTTAATTTGCTAGCTCCTTGACAGAAGGCACTAGAAGAGAGTTTCCAAGCTTAGGCACTTGTAGTTCCATTGCTTCAGCTTATCTGAATCTATGCCCAACTAAATGGATGTTTCTTTCTCTCTGATCACTTGTTCATATAATATACCTGGCAATAAATTTATTAGATTTTTTATAAAGAATTTAAATCATATTATTTCCCTGACAACTCTTACTGAATCATATTTTACTCTTTTGTTAAACATCTGTTGTCATCAAAGAAAGATTTTAAATGTAATATTTTATCATACGGCAGAAGGCTAATTTTGCAACTAGCAATCTACCATGATAAATGTGTGTTTGAATTAAGTTATTTTGTATTTAAAATAACTTATAATCAAAAGTTATTTTAGAAAGTTTTTGAAAAAAAAATCATTTTTTAAAATAAATTGAGCCAAACATATTTTTAATAAACCAAAACTTTTAAAAATAAGTTTTTTTTTATTATTTCAAGGTATCCACCTGCCGTTTGGGTATGAAATTAATTCTACTTTGGAGTATTTGGGCTGCCACTTCCCATAAGTGTTTTTCCCAAGAGTTTGAATTTCTTGCATTATAGAGACTTTTAACTCAACTTTACTTATTATTTAAGTTACATCATGTGAGTTTTAAAAATATAATTAGTAGCCAAAATAACAAATTAAGTACAACATATTATATAAACAACATTTTACTGGGAATTATATAAAATATCTTGAAGCATCTTTCTTTTCTAAATAACTTTTTTTTCTTCTCGAAATAGATAGTATGCAGTTCATATTTATTCTAAGAGTATTGATATTTATTCTAAAACGGAAGATAGTATGCCATTCATATATATTATAAAACAAAAGTTCAGGAATGCTGCTTGAGCCCTTCATATTTATTCTGAGAGAAATAGTACTTGCATAAATTTAATCCTTATAAACCTTTCACAGACTCTCATAGAAGTTATTGATGTTTTTAAAATCAAACTAGTCCTTGAATTAGTAGGAAAAGAGGTTTAAAAGGTTTTGAGGTTGAATTGAGACTAAATCAAAATCGAACCGATGTTTTATACATATATATTCTATAAATATTTGTAAAATATTCTTTATAAAAAAACTATATGAAAAAAAATAATGCATACATTTATTAAATATATAAGCATATATAAGCAAATCATTGAAAGAAACAACAAAAATATATAATTAACATTATCAGTTGATTCATGACATACTATAAGTCAAGACAATATAGGAATGCACAAAATATATCATACGTTGACGATATCTAAATAATTATTACATTAATTGTATCTAAATGTATTTTATGTTGTATATATACCTCTATATTTTTGTATAAAAAATATGTATGTAAATTAATATTCTTTATTTTAAGATAAATTAAATTAAGTTTAAAAATTATATATTTTTATTTGATAAGAATTTAGCTTATATATTCAAGTAAAGTATTGGGTAATTTCTTTAATTAAAGAAATTGAGATTGGATTGAAAAGGTCAAAAAAGTGTTTTTTTTCCAACTGCAAAAATATAAAAATATTTCACAATTGGGTCATGATTTACTAGAATATTTTTTTGTTATAAAAATTAACCAATATATACTATATAATTTAGGAAAATTTACTAATAGACATCATTGGATCATTGTTATTTGGACCAGAATGAACCAAACCGGTCAATCCGACCGCCAAAAAGAGGAATCGACCTTCAATCTAGTTTTGGTTCTATACTATAGCCATTTTTGTGGTTGGACTGAATTGAATCGAGTGATTTTTATTGTGTAAACAATTAATGTGTAAAAATTTTTTATTTGACAATAAATAAATTATATACAAAAATTTTATATATTTAAAGGTTATCTAATTCAACCAAATGGTTTAATCGATTAAACTGATTGAACCTGAACTGAAAACTTTTTCAATTTGTTGTTCGGTCCTGCTTTGACAACATTGCATTTGGATAAGTGGTGGAGTGTGCCTCATGTATTCCATTATCTTGGGTTCTATTAAGTAATTGATTTGAAAACAGTGCCTAAGAAATAATGGTCTGCACAAGGTTGACACATCATTTTCAGGAGATTAAGAACATAATTATGGTTTCACACGGTCTACCTTATAATTTTTTAAGCAAATTAATTTATTTAATGCAGGTAGAAAAATAAAATAACACTTGAACGCATTGTTGTAAAACTCAGACAGGTTATTGAACAAATAAACAATCACATAAGGATAAAAAAGTTGTAATTTTTTTCATTAATTTATCATTCTAGTTTCTGCATTGTATTGCAATGCAAGATAAAAGAGAAGCTAAACTAGTGGGCTAAGCCTATGCCCACATGAACCATCTTCCTCCATTCCCCACAATCTCGTAATTGTATCAATCTCTAGTGGCATTTTAATTTCACCCAGTCGTCCACTTTCAAATCATTCACTACAAATGAAACCTATTGTTTTTTTTTTCCCTACATTTCACTTTTTCTTCACACTTCACCCAAACTAGCTTTCCAAAGAAAGTGTCATCCTCAATGGCAAACTATAGCAAAATCTAGCGCACCTCGTTCAATGCCACCAAAACACGCATAATTACAACTCGCTGAAGGAATCGAAGGAGTTGATCAAATGGTTGCCTAAAAGAAATTCAAAGTAGGCATTTGAGATTGAAAGGAAGGGGAAGAGGACAGGGAAATGGAGGGTAAGGGTTAAATGATAGGTTTGTGACCTCTTTCAAATTGTGGTTGGAGAGATTCTACCTTACCCATTTGTAATCAAAGTGACTCCAAATCATTTTCTCCTTCTCAACCTAGGTTTTTTTTTTAAAGAAATTTGACTTAGTCAAGTCATTGTTTTTGCAAAACTTGGTCATGTCAAACTAGTTTTCACTAGGTCAAATGTATGACTGACCAAAATAGTAACTTGAATTAGTTAATTGACCAGTTCACCGCTTCACTAGTTGAACTCGTTGGTCCCATCCAAGTTTAATAGGCTAAAATATTTTTTTCATCCTGAATGTTTAAGCGAAGTTTCAATTTAGTCTCAAACGTGTTTTTTCATTTCAGTTACGTCTTAAACATTACTTAATCATTTCAATGTCATCCTTTTGCCTAACATTGTCAAAATCAGTCTAACAAAGAGTGTTGATGTGAAGCCTACGTGGTTAATTGGGATCATAACATGTCTAATTCTGGACTAAATTGAAACTTTGCTCAAACATTAGAGACGAAAATATAGTTTTAGATTTGAATTTATTTAAAATCATATGAATTTTCATCTTCTCCCCCAAATTTAGAAACTACGGTTTTCAGCAACAGAAGCTTAAGTACACTTCAAAACCATTCACCAAAAATCAGAATACTCAACATCTTTATATTCCTTCACCTAACCAAGAACACCACACTCCACCATAACTCAACAAATACCGAAACAAAAACCTCCCTAATGGCTGTAAATCATTGAAACTTCGATCCCAATTTGAGCTAGCGTTGTCGTATCCTCTACTACTATTTGAGCTACCAATCCATGAGCCAACACCACTGTGTTAGTCATGGCAACCATCACCCAAGATGGGGGGTGAATTGAGTGATTACAAAATTTTAAAACAACATTAATAAATTATGCATTTTAATATTTTCAATCAACACATGCAGCGGAATAAGTCTAACTATTATAAATTACTAAAAAAATAGCTTGGGCTATAGGATAAATTAAGCAAATAAATTAAATATCAAATTTAACTCAAACATATATAATTAAAATATTTGAAAATAATTTTCTTTAAAGTTATTTATTGATTAAAAAGAACGAATAGATAAGATAGAAAAATACACTTGTAAATGAACAACTCACACAGAAAGTATTTAAGCAAATATATGAAATTAAAACATAAATATAAAGGAGTTTGAGTTTAGAAGAGCAAACACAGAATTTATCCTAGTTTAGCCACCAACCACTTGTGGCCTACGTCCAATTCTCAAGTAAATCACCCGAGATTTTCCACTATCACTTCAAGCTTGAACAGGTGCTTGAAACCTTTACACAATAGAGCACTCACCACACCTTGGGATACCTCACCCTTTGTACTTGAGCCTTGACGGTCAGGGATACCTCACCCTCTTTACAATAAAATAGAATATAGAAGAAGAGAAACTCTTATTAGAGTAGATGATACAATTTGAAGCTCTATGAAACTCTCTAAGGATATCTCAAATTTTTGGCAAAAAGGAGCACAAAAATTTGGTAAAATATGTATCACAAAAAAAGCAAGAAAGAGTTGTTTCAGATAATTGGGTGTTACTAAACGATGACCCAAAAATATGTATTTATAGTGTTCTAAGAAAAAGAGCCATTGGGTATTAATTAATATCACATTAAAAGCATAGAAAAATAGCCGTTACGTGATTTTGACCATGTTTATTCGAATAACCTTTTGGTTATTCAAATAAATCTTCAGAAACATGTTCTGGAACATTTTCTGGGCTGTGTTATTCGAATAACCCTTTGGTTATTCGAATAAATCTTTAAAAACTCGTTCAGGAATGTTTTCTGGGGTGTGTTATTCGAATAACACATTCCTTATTCAAATAAACCACTCTGGTTTCAAAAACTGACTTTAAATGGTCATAACTTCTTCATTTCTTATCTGTTTAAAGCAAATGACTACTCATTGGAAAGATCTTTAAGTCTATTTTCAAATGAAATATTTCAAAACAAAACTCAAAGTATTTGGAAAGATATGATCAAAATAGTAACCAAAGGTCAGTTTTGCAAAACTCAAACTAGACTATTTTTCATAAATTTGAACTACCACCATAAATAACTTTTCAAAACTTGTTTGTTGGGTATTTTAGCATAGGAAAACCATTTGTAAAAATATATTTGAGATATCCATAAGGCTTCTTACATAAAGACCCTAAGTCCTATAAGTTATACCATTTAATCTTCCTTCAGACTTGGTCTTTGACATGACTTTGATGTTATTAATACCTTCATGAAATAGGCATTCACATTCTCCTTGTGTTGAGCTTAATAGAGATTTTTTGCTTTCTTATTGCAATGCTCACTCTTGGTACTTGGACTATCCTACAAAGTATTGCTCACTTAAACAAGTATAGTTAGTCCAGAATCATAATTCAATATCTTCATATGCATTATTCATAAATGTATAACTCTAGTCAGTTTAACATGCATATAAGACTTTCATAGACATATCCAAATAAAATATTTATCAATTACTAATGGATATACTCTATATAGGATGCAACAAAGAACATAAGCAAATGATCTTTTTGTCTTGTATTTGTCATCATCAAAACTTAACATATTAAACCATTTGGGACAAACTTATTTCCACACACTACCCTCTTTCTCCTTCTTAACCCAATTTTTTTAAGTAAAAAGAAAATTGACTTGGTCAGGACACTATTTTTGTGAAACTTGGCCGAGTCATACTAGTTTTCACTAGGTCAAATGCATAACCGACCCAAATAATAACTTGGATTGCTTAACTAACCGGTTCACTAGTTGAACCTGCTATTCTCGTCCAAGTTTAATAGGATAAAACCTTTTTTTCATACCTAATGTTAAAGTGAAGTTTCGATTTAGTGTCAAAAGTGTTTTTTATTCCATTTACATCCTAAACGTTACTAAATCATTTCAATGCCATCATTTTACCGAACATCATCAAAATTGCTTATGAAGAGTATTGATGTGGAGCCTACTTGGTAAATTGGGATCACAACGTGCCCAATTTAGGACTAAATTGAAACTTTGCTCATACATTAGGGACAAAAGTATGGTTTTAGCTTTGAATTTATTTAAAATCATATGAATCTTCATCTTCTACCTCAAGTTGAGGAGCTAGGGTTTTCAATAGCAGAAGCTTAAGCACACTTTAAAATTACTTCCCAAAAATAAGAATATTCAACATCTTTGTATTCCCTCGCTCAACCAAGACGTACACTCTAACCCAACTCAACACGTAATGAAACAAAAACCTCCCTAATAGCTATAAATCACTGAAGCACTAACAAGCTAGCATTGGCGTGCCCTTTGCTACCATCTAAGCTACTAACCCCATAAGTCAGCACCACCATCCTCTTTCTCCTATGTGTGTTTCTCCATTATCCCTAACTCCAACAACTAAAATCATCCAAGCAATACAAGTGGATTGAGCATATTTTTTAAGGGATACAAAGATGTTGAGTATTTTTATTTTTGTGGAATGATTTTGAAGTGAGTTTAAGCTTCTACAATTGAAAATCCTAGTTTCTAAATTTAGGAAAGAAAATGGAGATATATATGATTTTAAGTAAATTCAAGGCCAAAGCCCTATTTTATCCTTAACGTTTGACTAAAGTTTCAATTTAGTCCAAAATTAGACATATGGGATCCACATGTGATCTCATTTAGCCACATAAGCTCTAAGTCAACACTCTCTCTTAGTAATTTGAATGACGTTAGACAAAAGGATAACATTGAAACAATTTAATAATGTTTAGGATGTAATTGAAATAATAGAAAAATTGAGACTAAATTGAAAATTCGTTCAAACATTAGGACGAAAGAAAGGTTTTAGCCAACTTTAATAACTATGTTTGTTCTTACATGTCTTAGTTGAAACATTCTACAACTTATTTGACTTTCCTATAAGCATGTGACATTCTTACTTGCCATCTTCTGCTAAGTAACTCTTTGAATATGCTTCAATCCAAATCTTGTGACACACAATTACATATATGTTGTATTTGAATCAAATAATTCATTTTATTTCTTCAAGGCTTACTTAATTGTTGTGTTTCCTTTACATGCAATTTCAGCTCTAGGAGCCTTTGACATTCTTATTTTGGATCCTCAAAACATCATTTATGTATGATTTCCCTTGATGCTCGGGTGAAAGGTACTCCTTGTAGAAATCTGCTACACTAATTGTATTGAACAATGCTGGTTTTTCTGGAGTGACAAGACTTGGTGCTGGACCTATATTTCCACTCCATTCTGGGCCATAAAATGTGGCAATGGATAGCCTTTCTTTCTGCGAATTAACTACTGCTCGATGCTTGGTGCTCTTATATATCCCATTTGTTATTACCTGTCAAACCGTATGAGAACTTAGTAATCAAATTTAAAGTATTGAAGGGCAACAAAATCCTTGGGCAAATATATAATCTTATGGTAATACTGGTGACACATTACATTCTTTACATTAAAATTTAAAACCTTTTTTGTTACTTTTATCATTAAAAAATAATCAAGCCTATCTTATCATGTGATAGGAAGACCGACAGGAGCTCCCAGGTTCAAATATTCTATGTCCCCCCAAAAAAAAAACAACCAACAAGGGTTCTAGTAGGAAAAGTAAATAAAATGGAGGACATTCCAATAAAAAGAAATAGAAAAAAACTTCAAAAGAAACTTTAGATGAAATTATTATAAGTAAAATTCCTTTAAATGTATTATAGAACATTTATATTTTTAAAAAAGCCAAAGGGCACCATTTAATAATATGATATACAACATAACGCTTGGTTGTTGTAGCTTCATTAATTTGTGTAATATATGTTACCTTTTAAATTGATGACTGAAACTTGCATAATTATAATTGTCATACAATCATTAGTCATAATTTTTAATCACTTACCTCCATAACATCTCCGAGACTAATGATGAAAGCATTGGGGAGGGGTTTAACAGGAATCCACTTTCCATTTTTTCTTAATTGGAGGCCTTCCACTTCATTTGCTTGGAGAAGGATGGTGAGGGCAGACCCATCGGTGTGAGCCTTGAGGCCAAGGACATTTTCTGGTTGGGGACAAGGAGGATAGTAATTTATCCTTATTGATTGGCCTCCTTCTCCTAATGACTCTTTAATATACTTTGGTTCGATACCAAGAGCTTTTCCCAAAAGAACAAAAATGTTGATGGCAAGGTCTCTCATCTTTATACAATAAGCTTCCAAATTATCCTTGTAGTGTCCAACATTGACTTATTAACAATGTGATTTTCAGATACTTGAAGGCAATAATAATATTCTAACTTCATATGCTTGCATTGTGTGGCAAGGCAAGAATTTGTCATTTAAGGGAACAACCTTTATATGAAATATTGAAACATATGATTCATACAAAAAATAGACAAAATAAGTGTTTATTTGAATATTTCACACACACACACATATATATTTCTAGTTTTGCATTAAAGGGTTCTTAGGTGAAATTTAATACCTTTCTCAGTCAATCCAAAAAAAAAAACATTTTTATGTCAAATTTAACAAATTTGTGAAAACTTTACTTCTCTCAGCCTCACAATAAATTTGAACTCAAGATAATAAAGTGAGTTACAAACTCTGCCTCCTACTCTTTAAGCTACCATTAGTCGACAAAAAAAAATTAAATGCTAATAGAAAACTAGTATATTTCAGATATCATATATATTTTTCGTATATGAAGGTAGAATATTTCTAAACAAAATTATATAAGGAATGGAGGGTCAAGGTGATTTCGTTTTCTCTGCTCAGCCACCTCTAGGTAAACCACCAAATGGTGGAGGTATGGTGAATAGTGTGTAGGGCAAGGTGGGTGAGAAGAATGTGGTGACGGAAGTTCCTTTCAAGGACAAGGTCCTTGATCTTCCTCCTCCCAAATCGAGAGAAAAGAGGGATCTGATTACTGAGAATTTGTTTCTTATGGAGCTTGAAAATGGAAACAAGCTTACTCCTTAGGCTTATCTAGATGATCTGACTTTTGCTGAGTTATGTGAGCTATGGATTGACGCTCCAGTGGTAAAGTTGCTAGGATGGAATGTTGGCTATCAAGTGAAGAAGGATCGTTTAAAGACGGTTTGGAAACTTGCTGGGGGCTTTGATATGCAGGATGTTGGGAATGGTTTTTATATGGTTAAATTTGATACTACAGTAGGTAGATGGAAGGTCATATGTAATGGCCATGGATGATCTTTGAATACTATTTGTTAGTCAGAACTTGGTCCCTCGATTTTGTTGCGGAGACTACACAAATTCAATAGACATTAGTATGGATTCGATTGTTAGAATTTTTTTATAGATTAAGATAAATCATATTATAATTTTATAAAACTTAGATTATTTGGATATTAAAATTATTAGAGTATTTTGTTTAACTCAAATTGTGATCAATATTATTAATGGATCAATTGTTGTTAAAGCACTGCTCATATGTGAATTTTGTTTTATGGGTCTTGTATATAAGTTTACCACAGTGGGTAGGTTTAACTCATTTTAATTATTCTATATATACAGAGAGAGACTCCTATTTTCAGTCACTTTAGTGTGTACAGTTGTCCCATTGATACTGACACATGAGCGACTACTGTGCAATAGAAATAGTATATCTCCCTCATCGAGATTGTTTTTAAGGGTTTCAACTATGACTTCTTCATCAGCTTTTTAAGGTAACCCTAAAACTCTTTATATATTTTGATATGTGATAAATTTTTTAGATTAATAAATCCAAATTTATTTTTTCAATTGGTATCAGAGATATTTTAATTCTAATTGTGATTATCAATTTTTTCTTTTACCAAAAAATTGTATAAAGTTTAAAATTGAAGAAACCTGAAATCCTAATGCATGTGATGTACAATTCAATTTTTTTATGATTATTATTTTTTAAATTGGGTGAGGGCTTTTATAGATTAGGTTATCTTGAGTCTAAAAATAAGTATATTGCATTATAATGTTGTGGTTTTACAAAGAATTTTGCTTAAACACATAGAATCCTAAAACATTTAAATTTTATTATTCACTTTTTTTTTGGATGATCAATTCAAGAAATTGATTAGAGTTATTAAAAATCTCTAAATTTCGTTTTCATATACATAAGAACCATGTCAAATGGTTGAGAAAATAGTGAGAATTTCGTAATAGAAAGCCCACAAAACCATAACGGATTGGGTTCGAACAACCCAAAAATTTTGTGAATTAATTTTCAAAATTGACTTAGGATTTTTATATATCTCAATTTTCTAAATTTAATGACACTTGAATCGTTGATTTTTGTTGAGAAACGATGGAGAAATCGCTAAAATATTGCATTTGAACCCATAGTTTTGTACTCACTTTTTCGATCAAAAGCCCAGAAAATTTATGCAAAATTTTCAAAAAAATTTCAAGGGGTTTAGTAGATCTTGAAATTCTGAATCCAATGATACAAGAATTGCATCAAATGGATGTAAAACAAGAGAAATATCGCAGAAAACCCATCACACCATGAACTGGATCAAAATCGGGTCAAATGACCCTGAATTCACTCAAACGGGTAAAGAAGAAGGTGGTGATCTACCCACGCTCATGCCCATTCGCGGCCTTGAGAATGCAGGCGAGTGTGATATATAGAAATTGATTTTTCAATTTTGATTTTTGCATTGTTCTCCATGTGCCTTGATTTTTTTTTGTGAATTTTATTTATTTTTTCATGCCTATTTATTATTTATTCTAAAATTTTTAGAGATTAAATTGTTAAAATTATATGGTACTCTCCTCTTTTTCCGCAGAAAATTTTTGTGTATTATTATGATGTTTCTGGGCATGATATATATTGTGCACTCTCAGAGTTGATGTTATTTGGTCACTGAAATAATTTTTGGTGTTATTTTATGCATAAATTAATATGTAATATTTTGAAAATTATTTATTTTGTTGTTATTTATGCTATTTGATTCTGAGAGTTGCTATTTTAAGTATTGTGGTATTGTTTAAGGACACTTTACATGATTGTAAGCTCGTCTTCGCGTGACTAATTATGTTGAGGTGTCATTTTGTTGATATTTTGTTAATAATGTGGCATTATGGATTTTGTTAATAATGTACTTACCCTATCAGTTTGCCTTTATTAATATAATTCATGATGATTTATTAAGTTATATTTTTTTTGGGCACTTTGCATAATTGTGAGCTCGCTTTCTGGAACCAATTGTGGCAATGTGTTATTTTGTTGCATTAGAGATTATGTTGATAATACGCTTACCCTATCAGTTTTCCTTTGTTAATGTAATTCCTGATGATTTGTTAAAGACAATAAGGTTGTGCCCTTAGAGTTCTCAGTATCCTCTCGGTACTAGCTTTAGGGACATGATTTTGATGTCCGTGAGAGTTTACTCATGTGTTGTAATTTGAGACCCTTAAGCAGGATTGCAATAGCATAGGCAACACTACAAGAAAATAGCAAATTTGCGGTGGATTTTTTGCGGCGGATTCGCATCCTTCGCAATTGCGAAAGAGGTTGCGGCGGATTTTGATCCGTCTCAATTAGAGACGGATTTTTTGACGGATAAATTTGTGGCGGATTTTTGCGATGGATTGGCCGCTGCAAAAATTTTCCTGCATAAAATTCCATCGTGAAATGCTGTAGCAGGCGGTAAAAAAATTTTTGCGGCAGAAATATCCGCCGCAAACTGAACAAAATTTTGTAAAAAAATTTAAAATCCGCAAATTATAATATAATAAATTGCGACAGATGAATTCCGCCGCAAAATTGATAAACTAATAAAAAAATAATAAAATTTTTTAAATTTTTTGTGGCAGAATAATTCGCCGCAAAAAAGTTGCGTTTAACAAATTTTGCGGTGAAAAAATCCGTTGCAAAAGATATTACGTAAAAAAATTAATAAAAAAATTATAAAAATTATTTGCAGCGGAAAAAAAAAATGCCGCAAAAAATAAATTGTAATTTAAAATAAATTTTGCGGCGGATTTTTCCGCCACAAAATAGACAACTAATAAAAAAATATGGAAAATAATTTAGACGCCGCAATTTAAAATCAAGTTTGCGGTGGAAAAATCCGCCGCAAAAAACAGATCTACCTACTCAGCTCTTCTTCCATTTTCATTTCTCTGAATCTTTTTTTTCTTCCTTCATCTCTTCCTCTCCCTCAACCGTTCTCCGAATCTATTTCTTCTTCCTTCATCTCTTCCTCTCCCTCAACCGTCCGGTGACCTCCATTGCTCGCCGTGACCCGCGCCTCACCGCCGACCCACACCCGCGCCGCGACCGAGACCGGCGACCCCGACCCCGACCCCGACCCCGCTGCACTGGCGATCGCGACCGCGAGCCCGACACTGGCGACCCACCATCCGCTCTGCACCGCCGTCTGCGACCCCCCGACCCCGCTGCACCTGCGACCCGGCTGGCCACCACTGCTCCACACCTCCACCAGTCCGTCCACCTACCAAGTAGGTACCCCACTGTTAATTGCTTGCTCTGTTTATTGGTTTAGTGTTTGAACCAATGATTTGTTTGCTGAAAATATGCATGATTTGTAGATTATGACTTGAAGATTTAGAATTTGATCACATGGTTAGGACTGGATTTCAAAAATATATCTCTATAATCAATTTGAATTTCATTATTGCAATGTACTGTAACTCTGCCTGATATTGTTATCTTTGTAATATATTTGATGCATGTGATAAATCATAATACTGTGCGAAGCCTTAGTTTCCCGTTTGAGATTCAATATTAGTGAGCACACGTACTCTTTGAAGGAAGTGTTCATTGTATTGAATCTTGAATTGTCCAATTTGGACAGTTTAGGAATAAACTTTTACTTCACTTGATTATAGTTACTCATTAAATTTCATACCATATACTTGATGAAATTTTATTGTGCAACATTTCCTTTTGTTCTCTGGGTGCACACTTGATCGTGGTAGATGTCACCACTTTCTAGTCGTGTACTTGGAGACCAATGGGAAATGTCTTTAAATTTTGTCAAGTATATGATGTATAATTTTTAAGAGTACTATCAATCAAGTCTTTGTCAAAGGTTTCTTCTTGAATGGGATAGGGTCATACCATGTCAAGAGATTTTAAGATTTTAGAGATAATAGTTGTTTGGATTGAAATATTTATACAAATATAATCTTAAAATGTATTAATTATGCAACATGTGTTATACATTTTACATTTTTGTATTTTGATTTAAGTGTAAAATTATAATTGCAGAAAATGGTAGTTCCAGAAAATCATAGATGGATGTATAATAGGACTCATTCGGGTTGTAGAGGACTTACACAAGATTTTGTACGTGGAGTTGAAGAGTTTGTGAATTATGCATGTCGATCTTCTCATTACTTAAGTGAAGGAACAATTCGGTGTCCATGTTTGATGTGTTTTAGTGGGAAATTATTGAAACCTGAGATTGTGAAAGTTCATTTGTATAAAAAAGGATTCAAACCTAGGTATTGGTATTGGACAGATCATGGAGAGGAAGAGCCAGATCCAATTAGTGTAGATATAAACTTTGATGTAAACACTGCTAGTAGTCCTATATTAGAGGAGGAAGACGTGGTTGATAGATATCAAAATATGGTTTGTGATGCGGTTGGAACAGAATTTGGGAATTTTAGGAGTTGTTTTCAACAGAGTGTTGAGGAGCCTCCACATCCAGAGGCTGAAGAGTTTTATGATCTATTAAATGCTTCAAGTCAACCATTATGGCCTGGCTGCGAAACTCATTTTGAGTTATCCTTGGCAGTTCGAATGTTAAGCCTCAAGTCTGATTATAATGTAACGCATGTGTGCTTTGATTCAATTATGGAGATATTAAGAGAGGTTGCTCCTCCAGGATCACGAATTCCTTTGAATTACTATAGAACAAAAAAATTAGTTTCTAAACTCGGGCTTGCTTCAAAAAAAAAAATAGATTGTTGTGTAAATGGTTGTATGTTATACTATGACAATGCCAGACAATGTAGGTTTTGTGGTGCTGAAAGATACGAACTTCGTAAAACCAGTAATGGAAATAACAATGACATTCCGGTGAAAAGAATGCATTATTTACCTCTTATTCCTAGGCTCTAAGAGATTGTATTCCTCTATGAGCTCATCTGCACACATGGGATGGCATGCTGAAAATAATAGGAAGTTGGGGGAGATGTCTCACCCATCCGATGGTGAAGCATGGAACCATTTTAATAGGACATATCCTGAATTTGCAATTGATCTTAGAAATGTTAGGCTTGGTTTGTGTGCTGGTGGTTTCACTCCATACAATCAATCTGCTTCTCCTTATTCTTGTTAGCCTGTGATAGTCACTCCATATAACCTGCCTCCAGAAATGTGTATGACTGCCCCATACATGTTCCTAACATGCATTATTCCCAGCCCTAACAATCCCAAGAGCAAGATTGATGTTTATTTACAACCATTAATCGATGAACTGAAAATTTTATGGGCGGGTGTTTTAACTTATGAGGTGTCAAGCAAACAAAATTTTATGATGAGGGCGGCATTGATGTGGACAATAAATGACTTTCCAGCATATGGAATGTTGTCTGGATGGATGACTGCTGGTAAATTAGCATGTCCATATTGCATGGATCAAACAAAGGCATTCACTTTGAAACATGGGGGAAAAAATTCATGGTTTGACTGTCATCGTCAATTCTTGGATGTTGATCACATGTTTAGAAGAAACAAAAATACATTTAAGAAGAAAATTGTGGTGACTGATTTGCCTCCACCAAGATTATCTGGACATGAATTAAGTGAGATTGTTAGTGTCTTTAGTAAAATAACTAAAATGCAGTCGTGCAAACACCATGGGTATGGTGTTTATCATAATTGGACTAAGCAAAACATATTTTGGGAGTTACCATATTGGAATGATAATTTAATTAGGCATAATTTAGATGTCATGCATATTGAGAAAAATGTCTTTGATAACATATTCAACACTGTTATGGATGTTAAGGGCAAAACAAAGGATAATATCAAGGCAAGAATGGACTTAAAAGAATATTGTCAACGATCAGAATTGGAGCTTATTGATTTTCCAAATGGTAAGATCATGAAACCAAAGGCTAATTATACTTTTACAAAAGAGCAAAAGAAAATTGTTTGTGAATGGGTGCAACATTTAAAAATGCCAGATGGTTATGCTTCAAACTTAGCCAGATGTGTGGACATGAATCAATTACGATTGTCTGGGATGAAGAGTCATGATTGTCACGTGTTTATGGAGAGTTTGCTTCCAATTGCCTTTTCTTTGTTGCCAGATCAAATTTGGAAGCCCTTGACTGAATTGAGTCAATTTTTTAGAGACTTGTGCTCAACGACTTTGACGGAAAAAGACATGCTTCAAATGGAACAGAACATTCCGGTGATTTTGTGTAAATTGGAAAGGATATTTCCACCGGGTTTCTTTGATTCCATGGAACATTTACCAGTCCATTTACCTTATGAAGCAAGAGTAGGTGGCCCAGTTCAATACAGATGGATGTATCCGTTCGAGAGGTACTTAAACAAGATAAAGAAAACAGTTAAGAACAAAGCTCGGGTTGAAGGTTCTATTTGTGAAGCTTATTTGATTCAAGAGATATCTCATTTCTGTTCATTTTACTTTGAGCCTCATGTTAAGTCAATGAGAACTAGAGTTGGACGAAATGATGATACAGATGAAAATATGTCAATGGAATCGACTTTGTCAATTTTTAATCAACCTGGCCGAGGTTATGGAACATCAAAAATACAATGGCTAAATGATGCTGAGATGAAATCTGCGACATTGCACATCTTGCTAAATTGTGAAGAAGTTGAACCATACCTCAAGTAAGTGGTACTAATAAGTTAAGTTTAAATTTCAAATGTATTGCTAACTAACAATCAAATCATAAACTTTTACATTTTTAGTGTTTTTTTACAACATTTCAACATTCCTGAGGAACATTCAAATGAAAGAATAAATGCAGATTTTATAGAGTGGTTCAAAAGTTATGTAAGTATTTAAACATTACTAAATTGTTGATCCCAATCATTATATATGATTTAGATCATTAACATTAACTATATTTTTTTCTAGGTTCACAATCCACAAAATATGGTGAATAATTCTTACTTGCATGATTTGGCATGGGGCCTAGTAGATGTGTGACATCTTGGCCAATATATTTTGTCAATGGATATAAATTTCACACGGATGCTTGGTCGATGGGAAGAAAACAATCAATAGTGGCGTGTGTGTTAAAGGCTCAACTAATGGTGAAAATGAAAATGATTATTATGGAATACTAAAAGATGTGGTTGAGTTAGAATATCCTGGGAACCAAAAAAAAGTTGTTCTTTTTAAATGTGAATGGTTTGATCCTATGATTAATAGAGGTACAAGAGTTCACAAAGATTATAAGATTGTCGAGGTTCGACACACTAGACGATACGAGAGGTTTGATCCTTTTATCCTTGCTTCCTCTGCAAGACAAGTGTATTACGTTCCTTTCCCTGGAAAGAAAAAGGATAAGGTCCAATGGTGGGTGGTAATAAAGACTAAGGCAAGAGGTCGAGTTGAAATTGAAAGTGCTCAAGAAATTGCGTTTCAAGATGATACTATGACTCCTGTGGATCCAATTGTTGATGTGGATCTCATTGACCATTTGTAAGACACTAATGTGGTTTTTGATATAGTTCAAGATGTTGGTTCTAGTAGACAGGATGAAAATGATGAAGATGAGCAAAGTTTTAGTGACGACGATGATGAAACATCTTCCAATCATGAATATGAAACAAATAGTGATGAGGACAATGTTTCCTCATAATTGTGAGTATAGACTTATATTAATATGTTGTAGTTACTAGTTATACATTAATTATTGTGTTGTGTTTGAAATTTATTTACATTATATTTTTATTATTTGTGTAGATGTCATCATCACGAGGTGATAAGGGAAAAGGGAAGGAGAAGGAGAAGGAGCAACCTCGACGTCTTAGGATCAATATAGGGAGGCCACCTAGGGGGCAAACATCAGGATCATCTCCACCCCCAGATCCAATATTGCCCACTACAGGTTTGCTTCAGCCACCATCTTCTGAGTACATTATGATACCCACACCTGGATCACAGCGCCTGTCACATACTTCACATTCACTACATGGTACATCGTATGATTCTGGGTCACCTACTATTGGTCCGTCACCGGGTACCCGTGAGTCACCGGGTACACATCAGTCGCCGGCTACCCGTGATTCTAATATTCCCATTTCTGCAACAAATCAAAGCAACAAGACATTTGTTGAGCCCGATGGTGATTTTGGGTATGTGTACAAGTACTTGTTATTTATTTATAGTTATGCGCATTTAAATTTTTTTTATTGAGAATATTTACATTTCCTTTTTTAAATTGTATCGTAAGGTTTCTGCCATCTAAACCTGCTGCTGATGCCATAACAAAGATTATACGATCTAGGTATAATCAACCTTGGACATCTTGGGGAGAAATACCCAAGGATACTAGAGAAATGTGGTTTCGAGAGTTTCAAGTATGTATCATTTTTTATCTATTTAATTATGTTTGTTTATCTTATAATAGTGCAAAATTTTTTAACTGTCCTGATATTTACGACATATTTTTGAAGGGTTATATTTGGTGAATGCCTCAGCATCATAACCATATGTGAAAGGCATATAACAGTCGTAGTTCGAAGAGACTATCAGGTTTACTAGGGCAGGCACGCAACTTAAATGAAAGGCCTTTTTGGATTGGAGAAGGCATATGAGAAAACTTATGCAGGCACTGGGCTAGTAGCGTGTATAAGGAGAAATGTCAGCAAGCAAAGATGAATCGTGCTTCTGACACTGGTGGATGCTTGCACACAGGTGGTTGCATTTCTACCGGCACCCATGCACAAAAATTGGTAACTATTATCGTTAGTTGTTTAGTAATATTTTTTATTATTTTGTTATTAACTTATTTTCTCATTATTACAGGCTAAGGCTTAGGGTAGAGAGCCTACAGTTGATAAGACCTTTCGTCACGTACATTTGAGAAAAGAAGACCGTACTGCATGGGTTTCTACAAAAGCTTATGATATATATGTTAGTATTTCTTAACTTAGAATTTTTTATTTTAATATTAACTCATCTTATAATAATAGTCATAACAGTTTTTTTATTTCCATCTTTAGGAGGAATTCAAAGCAAAGGAATCTGAACAATCTTCTCAGTGCTCCAATGAAGAAGGGGCATCAGGTACACAACTGACCAGTCGTGAGCTTTGGATTCAGACTGTTGGTGGGGTAAAAAAGGGGCGTATTTATGGTCTTGGTTCTCAAGCATCTATCTATGACCATGAAGAATCATCATCTTCAAGGCCTAGATCGAGTCAAGTTCCTGAACACGTTATTAATCAAGTTAAGTAATAGTTGCAATATTTTTTTATTAATTGGTTTTTAGAATATTGATGGATGTACTCAATCATTTCATTTTTCGTATTTTAGGTTAAATAATTTATTTGTGGAATGATTAATGAATTTGTATTTATATATGTTAATCAGTGAAGGAGCGATTATGCAGCGGAGATGTTGGATCGGGTTCGGAGATTCAACAACAAATGGAGCAACGGAGCCAACAACGTGATCAACAACGTGAGGCGGAGTGGAGAATGCGATTTGAACAATACCAACTTCAACAACAACAAATGCTTGGTAATATGATGAAATCATATTTGCAAGCACCGCACTCAGTCAAGCCAAAGAACAACCACCAATAGAAGAAGACAATGAAGATACTGAAGATGATCATGAAGATGACAATGATAATGATCATATGGATTGAAATTGATGTTTGAGGATTATGATAGTTCTTACTAAACTTTGTATTTGACGAAACTTTGTATGAATTATGTTTGTTTTATGGATTGCTTAAATGCTTTAACAAGTTAAAATTGATGTTTCAGTGTTGTTTTGAATGCATTGGCAGGTTGAAATTAAAATCTGAGTGCTGTATGTATTAATAATATAATTATGGATTTTGAACAATTCTTTTTTAATATTAAAATATTCAAAAATTTGTGGCAAAAAAATTCACCGCAAAATCTGCCGCAAATGACGCATGACGAATGCAAGTCTGCCTCAAAATCTGCCGCAAATTAGCAGCGGATAAAATTCACCACAAATTACCGGCATCATAGTAACGTTTCCGACACCTTGCCGGAGAAATTTTGCGGCGGATTTGAGGCGGCATAATCCGTCTTAAATTTGTGGTGAAAACTAAAATCTGCCGCAAATAAAATTGCAACGACAGTTTTTGCGATGGGCACGAATCCGCCGCAAATCCGCCGCAAAAAGATCATTTGTGACGGATTTTATGTGATTTGCGGCGGATTTATCCTTCGCAAATCACAATTTTTCTTGTAGTGCAAGCTCCATTATGGTTGTTGCTCATCTTGTTTATTGAAATACTCAACAAGAAAATCTCCCTTTAAAATATTGATTCAATTTTGCTTATGAAAATAAATGTTTTGACAAAGTTGTGTGGAACTAATTATGAGGGCTATGTTGAGTCTATAAGTTTATTTCTAGCCATCTATGTTATTGATGTTGCTCTCACTGTGGATGAGCCCTGAAGCCCACAGATATGTTTTTCGCTGCGATTTGGGGTTCAAATAAAGTTCGTCTCATGACCATAAAGTATAGCATGGACAAAACCATTAAGGAGAGTTTTCATGAAGTGGATAATGTCAACCAATTTTGTAAGGCTATTGACACATCTAGAAGGGTTTGTGATCTCTCTGTGTTGACTAAAACTAAGCATGATGGTGTGAATGGTGATCATGAATGTGCCATGAAATTTGCAGATTGGCTCAAACGAGCTAATTGTATAGAGTTTAATAATTGGATTAAGGATAAAAAAGTTGAACCCTAGCTCTAATGTGTTTTGAATCCAATTTTGTTAATGTTCCTTCTAACACTTATTGGTTAGATATTGGTACAACTACTCACATTACAAGCTCATTAATGGAGTTCAAAAATAGGTGAAAGCCGAGTGAAGGAGAGTTGATAATCATAGTAGGAAATATTAGTTAGTGTCAAAGTAGAGTATATAGGTGTTATTTCCTTGAAGTTGTGTACTTGATATTTTTTAGGTTTAAAAGGCACCATCTATGTGTCCTCTATAAGAAGGATCTTGTTTCCAATTTCTATTTTGGATAGTTGCACTATCATGTCTATTTAGTGATAAGAGAGTTTCCCTACCTTATGATTCCATTCTGGTTATTTCTGGAGTTTCGTCTAATGGCCTTTATATGTTAAATATTGACCCATTTCTGTTGATTTAACAACGTTTAGATATCAATAATGTTGTTGGGAACAAGCATGATAGAGTTGTTGAAAACTCTTTTATGTTGTGGCACAAACGTTTAGGACACATCTCTAAGGAGAGAATGGAGAGGTTGATTAAGAAGAGTATGTGAATGCTTATGTCTTGAAGCATATCAAATGGGTTTTTGATGATAACAAAGGCCAAAGTGAAGTTCAAGTGCAAAAGAGAAGATCAAGTGCAAAAGGAAAAATCAAGATCAAAGAAAAAAGTCAAGAGGTTTATTTAGTTATAAGACTTAGAACATTAATGTTAAATGCTCTCAAGATTTCTCAAATGGTTTTTCAATATATCATTTCAAAATAAATGAGAAATTTCAAAGTTAAACATGGCTTTCAAGAAAACTTAAGTTTCTATCTTGAATCTAACACTCTTAAAAGGATTTATGCTTAATCAAGTGTCTTGAGGTGTTAAGAATGACTTACAAGCTTTATTGGACTTGAAAAATGTGTTCAAAGGTCAATGTAATCGATTATATGATATTTGTAATCGATTACACAGCAAACAGAAGCCATGTAATCGATTACATGAGCAATGTAATCGATTACAAGAAAGTCAGAGGCCATGTAATCGATTACACAATATATGTAATCGATTACATCAAGCCCAGAAAGGCAAGAACACGTTCAAAGAGTCATGTAATCGATTACATGGATATTGTAATCGATTACACAAAGAAGTCGAAGTCATGTAATCGATTACATGGATATTGTAATCGATTACAAGCAAGTCAGAAGCCATGTAATCGATTACACAAATAATGTAATCGATTACACAGTGCCCAGAAAGCCAAGAACACATTGGAACAACAATGTAACCGATTACATAAGTAGTGTAATCGATTACACGAACCCTGACAACGTCCAACGGCTATATTAAATGCATGCCCAAACCACCCCAACAGCTCTATTCTATTAATTGAGAAACTTATAAATACCAAAGTTGGGTCTTTATTTGAGGTTGACCTTGAACCAAAAACTAATCATCAATACTTCCAAACGTGAATCAATCCTCAAATCCATTTCTTGCTCTGTTTTTTGTAAAAACGTAAAAAATCTTTGAGAGCATATTAAGAGTTTCAATTTGTATTTATCTACTCTTTAAGAGCGTTTCTATCTTCTATACTTTGTGTAATCTGAAAAAGAGAGGGTGAGGTATCCCTCTAGAGTGAAGGGTGATGTATCCCTTAGAGAGTGAGGTATCTCTCAAAGTTAAAAAAGAGTGAGGTATCCCTTGAGGGTGAGGCATCCCTCAAAAGGTTGTAAAGGGTGAGGCATCCCTGTTTTTGAGGCTCAAAGCACAAGGGTGAGGTATCCCAAGGTGTTGGTGAGTGCTCTATTGTGTAAAGGTTTTCAAGCACCCGTTCAAGCTTGAAGTTTAGTGGAAAATCTCAAGTGGTTCACTTGAGGACTGGACGTAGGTCACAAGGGGTGGCTGAACCAGGATAAATCCTTGTGTTTGATTCTCTCAACCCTATCTCTTTTCATTTGTGCATTTACTTTATATGCTTGCTTGAATATTATTCATCTTGGTTTATTTAATTTGTGAGTGAAGTATTCAATCTCATTTATCTATTCACTTCAATTATCCAATAGCTTCAACGAAAATTGTTTAACATACGTTTTACGAAAGATTTGTGAAAATATTTCATAAACTCAATTCACCCCCTCTTAAGTTTGAGGCCACTTGGCTAACAAGTGGTATCAGAGCTAGGCTCTTGTGTAAAGGGCTTAGTAGCTTCAAGAGAAAGTGATGGCCTCCTCAAATGAGTTGTTAGAAAGTTCTTCTATCTATAGGCCTCCCTTTTTCAATGGGGATGGATATGCTTATTGGAAAGAAAGAATGAAAATTTTATTGAAGCTATTGATTTAGATGTGTGGGATGCTATTGAAAATGGTCCTTTTGTCCCTACACAAGCTGTAAATGGTGTAAAAATTAATACACTAAGAAGTGAATGGACGGATGAAGATAAAAAGAAGGTTCAATATAATTTGAGAGCCAAAAACATTATTATGATTACCATGCAACATTTATGATGAGTTTTGATGATAACAAATATGGAGATGATGAGAAGATCAAGTCCAAGTTGTTCAAGTTTAGCTTTAGGACTTAGGATCTCTCTTATACAGAGCTCTCATAGGATATCTCAGTGTTTAACTCAAAAGATCTAAGAACTTGTTTTTTCTACAAACCAAATTAAAGTTTTAATAAGCCTTTGATAATCAAAGAGATTGTGGTTTTTCTAATCTTACATAATCTTGCTCATAGAAGCGTTTTTCATGTCTTTAACAGAGGCATTTGAATACCTCTAAGGTCATTCAAATACAACTATTTTGAAAATGCTTCTACAAACGTGTTTTTAATAGAGGTATTCGAATACCATTGGTGGCATTCGAATACAACCCTCTTAAAAAGGCTTTTACAAACGTATTTCAAATAGTGGCATTCGAATACCTTGGTATGGTATTCGAATAACGTGGGTCTGATCTATTTTTTATATGCTGATATCAGAGGTATTCGAATACCTCATAATGGTATTCGAATAACCCAAGCTTAAACTATTTTTTTATATATTGATATCAGTGGTATTCGAATACCACAATAAAGTATTCGAATAACCCACGAGTTTCAGCTTCTGGTTTTTGAATTTGATACACAAACATATTTTGTATTTATTATGCATTCAATTTCCCCAGTGAAATTTTCTGATCAAAGGCTCTATAAATAGAGACCTTCCCTCATGGCTGAAATACACCAATCCTTGAAATTATTTTTTGGCTGTGCTAAAATGCTGCTTACTCAATTCTCTCTTTCTCTCTGTGCTCTTTTGGTAAAATTCTGAGATATTGTTAGAGAGCTCTATAGTACTTCAATTTGTATTACTTACTCTGAGTGAGAGTTTCTCTTCATCTATTTTTCTGATATTTTGTATCGAGGGTGAGGTATCCCTCAAGGTTTGTATAAGGGTGAGGTATCCCTGCAGGCTGAGACTTTAGCACAAGGGTAGAGTGTCCCTGTTTGTGAAAAGTACTCTATTTTGTAACAGTAGCAAGCACCTATTGAAGCTTGTATACTTAGTGAAAAATATCGGCTTTCGAGGACTGGACGTAGACCACAAGTGGATTAGTGGTCGAACCAGGGATAAATCTGTGCACTCTTCTCTTTTCCTTAATCTCTTTATTTTATGCAATTTATTTTCTTGCATATTTATTTTTCGCTCTTTATTGTTTCTTTTCTTCTTCTCGTTCCTACATGTATTTATTTATTAAGCTTTTAATTTTTGTCTTATTTAAAAAGAGGTTTTGTGAAAAAGTTTTTATACTCAATTCACCCCCTCTTGAGTATCGAAGCCACTTGGTAACAAGTGGTATCAGAGCTAGACTCTTGTATAAAGAGCTTAGCAGTTTCAAGAGAACATGGCTTCTTCAAATAGTTTTTCAGAAGGATCTTCCATAAACCGACCACCCTTTTTCAATGGGGATGGTTATGCATATTGGAAGGAAAGAATGAAAATATTCATCGAAGCTATTGATCTAGATGTATGGGATGCTGTCGAAAACAGCGCTTTCATACCCACACATGAGGTCGATGGTGTAAGGACCGAAACACCACGAAATAAATGGTCTAATGAAGACAAAAGAAAAGTTCAATTTAGTTTAAAAGCCAAAAATATTATTACTACTACTTTGGGATATGATGAGTTTTTTAGAATTTCAAATTGTAAAATTGTTAAAGAAATGTGGGATACTTTGTAAGTTACCCATGAGGGTACTAGTGAAGTTAAGAGGTCGAGAATAAATTCTCTAACTCGTGAATATGAATTATTCAAAATGAACCAAGGAGAAAGCATTCAGAAAATACAAAAGAGGTTCACCCACATAGTTAATCATCTTGCATCCTTAGGCAAAAGTTTTTCTAACGAAGATTTGATTAACAAAGTTTTGAGATGTCTTAGCAGGATTTGACAACCCAAAGTGACAGCAATATCAAAATCAAGAGATTTGTCCACAATGACTTTAGCTACCCTCTTCGGAAAACTTCATGAGCACGAATTGGAACTAAGCAGACTAAGCTAAAGCGAAGAGAACGATAAAAAGAAAAAGGGAATAGCGCTCAAAGCCACTTCATCAACATTCGACAATGATGATGAAGAAAATGAAGAAAGTTCAGAGAACATCGAGGTAAGTGAAGAAAATCTAAGTTTGCTAGTTAAAAAGTTTGGTAAATTTCTCAGGAAAAAGGGAACGCAAAGAAGACCTCCCTTCCCTCCTAAAAAGACACACTTCAAAGGCGAAGAAGCTTCATCGACTCCAACTTGCTATGAATGTGGCAAACCTGGTCACATGAAAATGGAGTGCTCATTTTATCAAAAGAAGAAGGAGAAATTTGAAAAACAACCCTTCAAGGAAAGAAAAGGAAGAAAAGCCTACATAGCGTGGGATGAAAATGACATGGACTCAATTGACAGCTCAGATAGCGAAGAAGCTCAACTGTGTCTCATGGCAAAAGGAGATGAAGAAGAAAGCAAAAACGAGGTAAGTTCTAATACTACTTTATTGCCCTCTTACGATGAGTTACAAGATGCTTTTGAGGAACTACATCAAAAATCTTTAAAATTCACAAAAATTATTTCTTCTTCTAAGAAAACAATTTCTTCTTTAGAAAAACAAATTCTTGTTTTAAATAAAGAAATAGAAGAATTGAAAATTGAAAACGAAACTTTAGGAATCATTGATGCATGCACAAATCATTCTTCACACGCTTCTACTTTTTCATCTTGTTCTTCATGTCATATACTTGAAAAAGAAATCGAAGACTTAAAAAACACTCTTTCTAAATTCACCTTTGGAAAGGATAACTTAAATATTTTATTAGGAAGACAAAGAGTGGTTTTTCAAAAAGCCGGGATAGGTTATAACCCGAAAAATCAACAAAAACTCTATAAAAATTTCTTTGTGCATTCTAGTGTTTCAAGTAGTCCTTTTATTAAATGTTTTTATTGTGGAAGAAAAGGACATAGTGCTTCAATATGTAATGATAGGAAAAACATAAATACAAAAGTTAGAACAAAAATAGTTTGGGTTCCCAAGGGTACTATACCCAAAACTGACACACAAGGACCCAAGAAAGTTTGGGTACCAAAAGTTAAAAATTGAACTTGTGTTGTAGGTGTGCTTGAAAGCCAGGAGTTCAAATTGGTATCTTAACTGCGGCTATTCCAAGCACATGACCGGGGACAACTCAAAATTTACCATGCTTATTCCAAAGAATCATGGACACGTCACTTATGGTGATAACAATAAAGGAAAAATCCTCGGAATCGGCAAAGTCGGTAAGAACCCTAACTCCTCTATTGAAAATGTGCTGCTTGTTGAAGGTTTGAAACATAACTTGCTTAGTATTAGCCAATTATGTGATAAAGGAAATAAAGTTATATTTGATTCAAACTGTTGCATAATTGAAGATAAAAATGACAAGCATGTTAAATTCATTGGTCATAGAGTAAACAACATCTATATGATTAGTCTTGATGATATATCTTCAAATGATACGAAATGCCTTTTAAGTAAGAATGATGATTCATGGCTATGGCATAGGAAAATTGCACACATTCACATGGATCACTTAAAGAAGTTGGTCTCTAAAGAGCTAGTAATTGGACTACCCAAGCTTAATTTTATAAAAGATAAGTTATGTGATGCATGTCAAAAGGGTAAATAAATAAAGGTCTCTTTTAAAGCAAAAAATATAGTTTCAACTACTAGACCTTTACAACTTTTGCACATGGATCTGTTTGGACCTTCTAGAACTATGAGCTTTGGTGGGAATTACTATGCTTTAGTGATTGTGGATGATTTTTCTAGGTTTACATGGACTTTATTTCTTGCAAATAAAAATGATGCATTTCTAACTTTTAAAAGACTTGCCAAAGTTATTCAAAATGAAAAAGATTTTCAAATCTCTTCTATAAGAAGTGATCATGGTGGCGAATTTGAAAACAATGTTTTTGAAAATTATTGTGATAAACATGGCATTAATCATAATTTCTCTACCCCTAGAACTCCGCAACAAAATAGAGTTGTAGAAAGGAAAAACCATTCTTTAGAAGAAATGGCGAGAACTATGCTTAATGAGGCTGCTCTTCCTAAATACTTTTGGGCGGATGCTGTAAGTACAGCTTGTTATGTAATGAACCGTGCCCTTATAAGGCCTATTTTAAAGAAAACCCCATATGAGCTGTATAAGGGAAGAAAGCCAAATGTCTCACACTTTCATGTTTTTGGTTGCAAATGTTTTGTTTTAAATAATGGAAAAGATAACTTAGGCAAGTTTGATACTAAGTCTGATGAAGGTATATTTCTTGGCTATTCAAATCATAGTAAAGCTTTTCGCATATATAATAAAAGAACTATGACTATTGAAGAATCTATACATGTTGCATTTGATGAAACTGACCCAAATGGATCGAGAAAGGATCTTGTTATTGATGATGTTGCAGAGGTCTTGGTCGAAACACATTTGGATAATAAAGAAAAAGAAATCAAGGAGCAAGAGAATAAACAAAGACAAGAAGATTCGCAAGCTTTGGAACTTCCCAAAGAATGGCAAACTTCAAAATATCACTACCTTGATCAGATTATCGGTGATGTATCTAAAGGTGTAAGTACTCATAACTCTTTTAGAAATACTTGTAATCATTTAGCATTTATTTCTCAAATTGAACCTAAGGATTTAATTGAAGCTTTTGATGATGAACATTGGATCTTAGCTATGCATGAGGAATTAAATCAGTTTGAAAGAAATCAAGTTTGGGAATTAGTTGCTAGACCTAATAATCACCCCATAATTGGCACTAAGTGGGTTTTTAGAAACAAACTTGATGAAAATGGGTTAATAACTAGAAACAAAGCTAGATTGGTTGCTAAAGGGTATAATCAAGAAGAAGGTATAGATTATGAAGAAACCTATGCACCTGTAGCTAGACTAGAAGCTATTAGAATGTTACTTGCTTATGCTTGCATCATGGATTTCAAATTATATCAAATGGATGTCAAAAGTGCTTTTCTAAATGGTTTTATTCAAGAGGAGGTATACGTTGAACAACCTCCAGGTTTTGAAAATCAAGAACTGCCCAACCATGTTTTTAAACTCAAAAAGGCTTTATACGGTTTAAAGCAAGCCCCTAGAGCTTGGTATGAAAGGTTGAGTAAGTTCTTTTTGGAAAATGATTTTTCAAAAGGAAAAGTTGATACTACCCTCTTTATTAAAAATAAAAAGCATGACATTCTTCTTGTGCAAGTATATGTGGATGATATAATCTTCGGTGCTACTAATGAATCCCTCTGCAAAGAATTTGCTAAGTCAATGCAGAATGAATTTGAAATGTCAATGATGGGAGAATTGAATTTCTTCCTCGGACTTCAAATCAAACAAACAAACGAAGGGACTTTCATAAGTCAAACAAAATACTGCAAGGAATTACTCAAGAGATTCGAAATGGAAAACGCTAAACATTTGGCTACTCCGATGGGCACGTCTTGCTACTTGGACAAAGATGAAGGAGGTAAATCAGTAGAAATAATGAAATATAGAGGTATGATTGGTTCTCTCCTTTATCTTACTGCTAGTAGGCCAGATCTAATGTTTAGTGTATGCATGTGTGCTTGATATCAGGCAAACCCTAAGGAATCTCATTTAAGTGCTGTTAAACGAATAATGAAATATCTAGTAGGCACTTCACAAATGGGCTTATGGTACCCTAAGGGTACCTCTTGTAGCCTAATAGGCTATTCTGACTCTGATTTTGCTTGGTGCAAATTAGACAGAAAGAGTACTAGTGGGACATGCCACTTGCTTGGTAGTTCTTTAGTTTCTTGGCATAGCAAGAAACAAAATAGTGTGGCTTTGTCTACCGCTGAGGCTGAATATGTTACAGTCGGGAGTTGTTGTGCTCAAATCCTATGGATGAAGCAACAACTGTTAGACTACAGTCTTCAGCTTGATCACATCCCTATAAGATGTGATAACACTAGTGCAATAAATATCTCTAAGAATCCCATACTGCATTCTAGAATAAAGTATATAGAGATAAGACACCACTTTATCAGAGATCACATACAGAAAGGGGATTGCATTCTTGAATTTGTTGAAACATCTAAGCAACTTGCAGATATCTTCACTAAACCCCTAGCAAAAGAAGCATTGTTTTATATAAGAGGAGAATTGGGCATAATTGATCAATCCAACATTTAAATGCTTGTCATTTGCTTAAATTTATGTTTAATCCTTCTTAAACTATTACTGACTTGAGCGTCGGAGTTATCCCGAAATCTTTTTTTGCAGGTACTTCATCAACAGGTATGCATTTGTCTTTCAAAATTGTATTTTCTGGACATTTATAAGTGCTTTTCTTGTTTAGTTATTCGAATACCTCCATATGGTATTCGAATACCCTTACTGTTATACGAGAAAACCTACGTTCTTTTTGTTTAAGGCATTCAAATACCTTTAAGGATTATTCGAATACCCAGAGGCCTTTTGTCTCTGTCCCTCTCACAGGTCTCTGGAGCATTCGAATACCATCGAGTTATTCGAATACCCGGATGCTTCTGTTTCGCTTTCTCTCTGCGAGTATTCGAATATCATTATGTCATATTCGAATACTTGCTCCCACAGGGCCTTCTCTTTTGTCTCCGGAATATTCGAATACCCTCGGTTTGTCTCTGAGTATTCGAATACCATTAAAAGCATTTGAATACCTTCGTTTAGCGGCCCAAGCCTAATCAGTAATCTATTCAAATACACTGTGTAGTATTCGAATACCCTCCGTCTGGAGGCTGCATCTTTTGAGCTTTCCCATTTGAAATACCTCCCTTTCCTTTAAATACCCCCTTTTTCTGCGTATCCGAATACCCTTCCTCTTCTATCTCCACTTTCAAAAACTCTTAGTTTTCCCTCCTCCAAAAACCTCCCTTTCTCACGGTCTCCACCCTCCTCTCTTCTTCTCCTCTCCTCCATGGCCTCATCCTCCTCTCGCTCTAAGCGTCCTCGTACAAAGACGGCTCCATGCAACAACCTGTTGGACCTTTGTAGGCTTTCCTCCAATGAGCAACAGCTCGGGCGCTTTGTTACACACTTTCGAGAGCGCAACTTGGTGCATCCTAAGTACCTTGACTTGGGGTTCTTCGAAAGAGAAAGTGGTTTTGACTTTCTAAACTGGCTAAACCACCAAGGCGTACTTCGCTTCTGCTCTTTCTCTGTTGCTTTGTATCCTGACCTAGTCAAAATGTTCTACTGCAATCTGAAGATTGAAGGGCAGGAGCTACACTCCAGTGTCTGCGATCAAAACATCGTGATCACACCTGGTGATTAGGTTCAGATGTTTGGCTTACAGTCCACTGGCCACTTTGCTGAAGAAGATTCACTCCTCCAGCTCTTCGACAAGAACAGAGCAATTGAAGATGTTCTTCGCCCTGGGTTGGCTTTACCTTCGACTCAAAAGGGAGTCAAAGGGGGCATGATGAAGAGCCAGGACAGGCTCCTCCACTATGCTTATGCCCACATCCTCGCTCCTAGAGGTGGGAACTACGCCTACATGAGTGAAGATGACGTGTTCATGCTATGGATTCTAAAGCAAGGCCATCAGATCAATGGGCCCGTCTTCATTATGAAGCACATGATGAGGGTAAGAGGTAAAGAGCGGTGTGAACTTCCCTACGGCGTAATCATCACTGCCTTCTTAGGCAAGTATCCACACATTCTGGAAACCGAGCGAGCGACCCCGCTAACCCATCATCACGTTTTTGGGTCCTTTACCCTTAACAAAATGAAGATGATCAGGACCGATGAAGGCTGGGTGTTCCTAGTGGAAGTTGATGATGAAGACAATGATCCTGCTGCCCCTGCTGCTGCTGCTGCTGCTGATATTCCTGCTCCTATCACAAATGAGCAAATCCTGACTACCCTGTTGGATAATAGAACCTACATGGAGAACACCTTCACTATTCTGTTTGACAGAATTGCTAGTGTTGAGCGTGAACAGGCTGCCCTTCGAGCTCTGCTGTCTGGCAACGACCCTGCCTCTCCTCCTCCACCACCTGATGCCTACTTCTAGAGCTTGCTTAGTCTTAGGATCAGTTGCTTATGTTCCGTTTTTTAGCTATTTATTGTATTGATTGCCTTTTAATTACAATTGTATATGCGCTTGGCCACTTTCCTTTAATGCATTGAATATTTTCTTTAATCTATTGTCAATTACAATCATTTTTTTTATTATCTCATATATATTTATCACTATGCTTTATTGATTGAATGTATCCTATTTGATCATGTCAAAAGGAGGAGAAAAATAATAATCAATCTTATTTGAGAAAAGAAAGGATTAACACTAGCACTTGGATTCCAAAAGAAAGGAGGAGAATAAATATACTTGTTTTGTTATTTAATTACCTATGAGAATAAGTCTCCTATTCTTTTTGAAATTCCATTTTATATGCACTAGTGCTTTTCTCAATGTTAGTTTGTCATCATCAAAAAGGGGGAGAATGTGATTACCATGCAACATTTATGATGAATTTTGATGATAACAAATATGGAGATGATGAGAAGATTAAGTCCAAGTTGTTCAAGTTTAGCTTTAGGACTTAGGATCTCTCTTGTACAGAGCTCTCATAGGATATCTCAGTGTTTAACTCAAAAGATCTAAGAACTTATTTTTTCTACAAACCAAATTAAAGTTTTAATAAGCCTTTGATAATCAAAGAGATTGTGGTTTTTCTAATCTTACATAATCTTGCTCATAGAAGCGTTTTTCATGTCTTTAACAAAGGCATTCGAATACCTCTAAGGTCATTCGAATACAACCATTCTGAAAATGCTTCTACAAACGTGTTTTTAACAGAGGTATTCAAATACCATTGGAGGCATTCGAATACAACCATCTTTAAAAGGCTTTCACAAACGTATTTCAAACAGTGGCATTCGAATACCTTGGTATGGTATTCGAATAACGTGGGTCTGATCTATTTTTTATACGCTGATATCAGAGGTATTCGAATACCTCATAATGGTATTCGAATAACCCAAGCTTAAACTATTTTTTTATATATTGATATCAGTGGTATTCGAATACCACAATAAAGTATTCGAATAACCCACGAGTTTCAGCTTCTGGTTTTTGAATTTGATACGCAAACAGATTTTGCATTTATTATGCATTCAATTTGCCCAGCAAAATTTTCTGATCAAAGGCTCTATAAATAGAGACCTTTCCTTACGGCTGAAATACACCAATCCTTGAAATTATTTTTTGGCTGTGCTAAAACGCTGCTTACTCAATCCTCTCTTTCTCTCTGTGCTCTTTTGGTAAAATTCTGAAATATTGTTAGAGAGCTCTATAGTACTTCAATTTGTATTACTTACTCTGAGTGAGAGTTTCTCTTCATCTATTTTTCTGATATTTTGTATCGAGGGTGAGGTATCCCTCAAGGTTTGTATAAGGGTGAGGTATCCTCCAGTGAGACTTTAGCACAAGGGTAGAGTGTCCCCGTGTGTGAAAAGTACTCTATTTTGTAACGGTAGCAAGCAACTATTGAAGCTTGTATACTTATTGAAAAATCTCACTTTTGAGGATCAAGGCGTGAGACCACAAGTGGGTTAGTGGTCGAACCAGGGATAAATACTTGTGCACTCGCTTCTCTTTTCCCTAATCTCTTTATTTTATGCAATTTATTTTACTGCACATTTATTTTTCGCTGCTCTTTATTGTTTCTTTTCTTCTTCTCGTTCCTTCTGTGTATTTATTTATTAAGCTTTTAATTTTTGTCTTATTTAAAAAGAGATTTTGCGAAAAAGTTTTTATACTCAATTTACCTCCCCTTGAGTACTGGAAGCCACTCGGTAACAATTATTACCACATCTTTGGGGCATGATGAATTCTTTAGAGTTTCAAATTGTAAATCTGCTCAAGAAATGTGAGACATTTTAGAAGTAACCCATGAGGGTACTAGTGAAGTGAAAAGATCAAGAATTAATACTCTCACTCATGAATATGAACTTTTTAGAATGAACCATATTGAAAGCATTCAAGAAGTGCAAAAACATTTTACACATATAGTTAATCATTTAGCTTCATTAGGAAAGACATTTTCTAATGAAAATCTTATTAACAAGGTTTTAAGATGCTTGAGCAGGGACTGGCAGCCTAAGGTGACGGCTATCTCGGAATCTAGAAATCTTGCTACAATGAATTTAGCCACACTTTTTGGCAAGCTCCAAGAACATGAATTGGAGTTGAATAGACTCAAACAAAGTGAAGAAGTTGACAACAAAAGAAGCAGATTGCTCTCAAGGCCACTTCCTCCATGATTAATGATCATGATGATGATGAATATGATGGAGATGGCTTGGAAATAGATAAGGAGAATCTTGCTCTACTAGTAAAGAAATTTGGAAGATTCTTCAAGATGAGTGAAGCTCAAAGAAGACCTCTCTTTCCCCAAAAGAATGTCTATCACAAAGGGGAAGAAACCTCATCCACTCCTAAATCCTATGAATGTGGAGAATTGGGTCACATGAAGATGGAGTGCTCAATTTATCAAAGTAAAGTGAAAAAATACCACCAAAAATCCTCAAGGGAGAAAAAAGAAAGAAGAGCCTACATAACTTAGGATGATAATGACATGGATTCAACCGATAGCTCGGATAATGAGAAAGCCAATCTATGTTTCATTGCTAGAGGAGAAGAGGAAGATGAAAATGACATAGAGGTAACATCTTCAAATTCTGAATCAAACTTTTCCCCTTCCTATGATGAACTACAAGATGCATTTGAAGAATTGCATAAAGAATCCATAAGACTTGCAAAACTTGTCTCATCATCCAAGAAATCAATTTCCTCATTTGAAAAACAAATTTATGCTTTAAACAAAGAAATTGAGGAATTGAAATTAGAAAATGAAATTCTTGGATTGATAGATGCAAACTCTTCATGCATGACATGTTTATCTCTTGATAATGCATCTACACCCTC
Source organism: Ormosia semicastrata (assembly GCA_029884595.1). Classification (NCBI taxonomy): domain Eukaryota; kingdom Viridiplantae; phylum Streptophyta; class Magnoliopsida; order Fabales; family Fabaceae; genus Ormosia; species Ormosia semicastrata. The sequence goes on along the minus strand of JAQQTO010000053.1, from coordinate 43,843,391 downwards.
ATCTTGCTCATCATGTAAAGCATTTGAAATTGAGATTGAGGATTTGAAAAATACTATTTCAAAATTTACCTATGGAAGAGATAATTTGAACATATTACTTGGAAACCAAAGATGCGTTTTTCAAAATGTTGGTTTGGGGTATAATCCCAATAAATAACAAAAGTTTCTCAAGAACTTCTTTGTTTCATCAAGTACATCAAATAGTCCCTTTATTAAATGCTTTCATTGTGGTAGGAAAGGGCATAGTGCATCAAATTGCAATGTAAGGAAGAATATCAATAACAAGCTAGGAACTAAATTGGTTTGGGTTGCCAAAGACACTTTGGCAAAGACTAACACACAAGGACCTAAGAAAATTTAGGTACCAAAAGTCAAAAATTGAAGTGTGTTGTAGGTGTGCTTGAAGGCCAAGAGTTAACTTTGGATATCCTGAAAAGTGGCTGCTCCAAGCACAAAACCAGAAAAATACTTCAAGCTATCCTCCTTGTCTCCAAGAAGCTTGAACTTGCATCCTTTGGTTAAGTGTGACTTGCTCTATGCTTTACTAGTTTAATATCTTGAATATGTTAAATGAATATATTTTTCATGTGAAATGACATGTATAATATCAATATCTTTAAACTTGTCATAATGGATCAGTCATGCATCTAATTCTGCTGTACAATATATTGGTCTACTGCATAATATGCTTATCTGCTGCATAAATTGGTCACCTTGTTGCATAATGTCTTGTTGCATAACATTTTGCTGCATAATGTCACAATCTTCTGCATAATACATCAACTTGATGCATAATATGTTGTTTTGCTGCACAATAATGTGTTTTGGATCATAATCTGACTGGAATATATGCTTAAATGATGTTTGAAATTGTCTTGGAATGATTTGGAACCTTTTTTATTGTTTCAAGTTTGGTCCTTCATGATGCTTTCCTTTTGCTTAATCTTTATCTAATCTCATATTGCTTTTGTATATGACTCTGATTTCTATTGGCATAAATGATAAATACTATCTAAGTTTATCTTCATATGCATTTGCTATTGGTATCACATCTTGATGTGCTAAACGATTATACTCTTATATTGATCCTGATGGGCTGAAATAAATATATCAAATCTGAATGCTTATGTCTTCTTTTTGATAATGCCAACGGGAGAGAAATAAGTGAAATATATTGTATGTGTACGGCGGAGTTTTGCACTTTCACATATTCTATCTTATGCATACATTACGGGGGAGTGTTACACTTAATTATCTGATAATTAAATAAATGCATATATTTCTCATTTTGTTGAATGTTTAGTTTGTCATCATCAAAAAAGGGGAGAATGTGAATGCGTATGTCTTGAAGCATATCAAATGGGTTTTTGATGATAACAAAGGCCAAAGTGAAGTTCAAGTGCAAAAGAGAAGATCAAGCGCAAAAGGAAAAATCAATATCAAAGAAAGAAGTCAAGAGGTTTGTTTAGTTATAAGACTTAGAACATTAATGTTAAATGCTCTCAAGATTTCTCAAATAGTTTTTCAATATATCATTTCAAAATAAATGAGAAATTTCAAAGTTAAACATGGCTTTCAAGAAAACTTAAGTTTCTATCTTGAATCTAATACTCTTAAAAGGATTTATGCTTAATCAAGTGTCTTGAGGTGTTAAGAATGACTTACAAGCTTTATTGGACTTGAAAAATGTGTTCAAAGGTCAATGTAATCGATTACATGATATTTGTAATCGATTACACAAAAAACAAAGCCATGTAATCGATTACATGAGCAATGTAATCGATTACAAAGAAAGTCGAGGCCATGTAATTGATTACACAATATATGTAATCGATTACATCAAGCCCGAAAGGCAAGAACACGTTCAAAGAGTCATGTAATCGATTACATGGATATTGTAATCGATTACACAAGTCGAGTCAAGTCATGTAATCGATTACATGGATATTGTAATCGATTACAAGCAAGTCAAGCCATGTAATCGATTACACAAATAATGTAATCGATTACACAAAGTGCCCGTAGTGCCAAGAACACGTTGGAACAACAATGTAATCGATTACATAAGTTATGTAATCAATTACACGAACCCTGACAACGTCCAACGGCTATATTAAATGCATTAAATGCATGCCCAAACCACCCCAACGGCTCTATTCTATTAATTGAGAAACTTATAAATACTAAAGTTGGGTCTTTATTTGAGGTTGACCTTGAATCAAAAACTGATCATCAATACTTCCAAATGTGAATCAATCCTCAAATCCATTTCTTGCTCTATTTTTTGTAAAAACATAAAAAATCTTTGAGAGCATATTAAGAGCTTCAATTTGTATTTATCTACTCTTTAAGAGAGTTTCCATCTTCTATACTTTGTGTAATCTGAAAAAGAGAGGGTGAGGTATCCCTTAGAGAGTGAGGTATCTCTCAAAGTTAGAAAAAGGTGAGGTATCCCTTGAGGGTGAGGCATCCCTGTTTTTGAGGCTCAAAGCACAAGGGTGAGGTATCCCAAGGTGTTGGTGAGTGCTCTATTGTGTAAAGGTTTTCAAGCACCCGTTCAAGCTTGAAGTTTAGTGAAAAATCTCGAGTGGTTCGCTTGAGGACTGGACGTAGGTCACAAGGGGTGGTTGAACCAGGATAAATCCTTGTGTTTGATTTTCTCAACCCTATCTCTTTTCATTTGTGCATTTACTTTATATGCTTGCTTGAATATTATTCATCTTGGTTTATTTAATTTGTGAGTGAAGTATTCAATCTCATTTATCTATTCACTTCAATTATCCAATAGCTTCAACGAAAATTATTTAACAAATGTTTTACGAAATATTTGCGAAAATATTTCATAAACTCAATTCACCCCCATCTTGAGTTTGAGGCCACTTGGCTAACAAAGTATTCTTCATGATATGAACTTCTCTATTTTTGATGCCTGTGTTAATTGTATAAAAGGGAAACTTACAGTTGGATCCAAGAGGAGTGGGGTTACCACGAGGAATGATGAGTACTATAATAGGTATAATGAAATTGGTAGAAATCCAAGACCTTTTGCTAAGTTCTTACAAGACTGTGGTATTGAGACATAGTACACTATGCTTGGTACTCTGTAACAAAATGGAGTTGTAGAAAGGAAAAACTATACTTTTTTAGATATAGTAAGATGTATGTTTAGTCATTCTACTCTTCCATATTTCTTGTGAGGAGATGGCTTGAAGACTACTGCTTATATATTGAATCATGTGGCAAGTAAATATGTGTTAAAGACTTCATATGAGCTTATGATAGGCAAACAGCCTAACGTGAGGCATTTTCATTTTGGGGTTATAGGGCAGAGATGAGAGCTTATAATCCACATTTAAAGAAGCTTGATCTCAAAACCATCAGTGGTTTCTTCATTGGTTAATGTATTAGTTCAAGGGGTTCTAGGTTCTATTGTCCTTCACATACTACTAGAGTTATTGAATCCGATCGGACTGTCTATTTTGAAGGGGACTTAGAGCATGGTGGAACTCAAGAGCCACATATTATTGATTTTAGAGAGGAGCATGTTGTTGTTCCTATTCTTGTTGTTCCCTTTCTAGGGATAATACCATCTCCTTTGATCCATAATGATGATGTTGTTGATCCTATTGATAATGTCAATATCCTTCAACAAGTCAAAAATAATGTACAGAATCCAAATGTTATTGTGACTCCATTGAGAAGATCTAAGTGGGTTCCTATATCCACTGAGTCTACTAGATTCAAGGATTATGTTATGTACTTGTAAGAGTAGAAGTTTAATTCAGTTGAGGATTCTGATCCTATTTCTTTTCAAGAGGTCATGGTTAGTCCTGATAGTGCATAATGACTAGTGGCTATGGAGGATGAGTTGACTTTTATGAGAAAGAATAATGTTTGGGAATTGGTGGAGTTTCCTATTGGTTGTAAATTTGTTGGTTACAAATGGGTCTCTAAGATCGAACATGATGCTAAAGGTGAAATTGAGAGGTATAAGGCCAGACTTGTTGCTAAGGGATATAACCAGAGAGAAGACATTAATTATAAGGAGACTTTTTCACTAGTCTCCACTAAAGACTCTTTTTTGTGTTGTGATGGCATTAGTTGCTTATTTTGATTTGGTGCTTCATCAAATAAATGCTAAGACTACCTTTCTAAATGATGATTTGTATGAGGATGTGTATATGAATCAGCCTGATGGTTTTATTAAAAATGGTTGGTATTTTTAAATTTGATTATATTGTTGGCTTTCTTGGATTTAGAAAAAATATTGTTAACTAATGCATTTATCTGAAGTTTAGTGGGAGCAAATTCATCATTCTTGTTTCATATGTTGATGATATATTGTTGGCTAGTAATGATGTTGATTTTCTGAATGAGACTAAGCAAATGTTGACAACGCATTTTGATATAAAAGATCTTGATGATGCCTCTTTTGTACTGGACATTGAGATTCACTGTGACAGATTTCATGATATTTTAGCTTGTCTCAGAAAGCTTATTTTGAAAGGATTCTAAATAGATTTAATATGAAATATTGTAATCATTGTGCCACACCCATTTAAAAGGATGAAAAACTCTTTAATACCCAATGTCCTCAAAATGATAAAGATGTTGCTGAAATAGAGAAGGTCTCATATGCTTCTACTATTGGCATTCTTGTGTACGCTCAAGTTTGTAGACATCCTGATATTGTTTTTAGTGTACTTTGGAGATACTTGAGCAAAGCTGATGTGGCTAATTGGTAAGCTGCAAAACAAATCATGAGATATCTGAATGGTACTAAAGATCATATGTCAACTTATATGAGGTTGGATCACTTTGAGGTGATTGACTATTCTAATTTTGATTATGATGATTGCCAGGTGACCACACGTCCACATCCGGGAATATATCTTTATGTTAGGAGTAGTAGTTATTTCTTAGAAGAGTGTTAAACAGATACTTATAACTACTTTCACTATGGAGGTAGAGTATATAGCTTGCTATGAGGCTACGTGTCAAGCGGTATGGTTAAACATTTGATTACTGAATTTCTTGTTGTGAAGAGTATTTCTAGGCCTCTTACTATCTATTGTGGTAGCTCTGTCATAGTGTACTTCTCTAAAATCAATAAGAGCTTTAAGCGCTCAAAGTTTTTGATACAAAGTATATGTTTGTTAGAGAGAAGATTCAAGAGTTCTAAACTCATGTCGAGTATATCTGTATATAACTTATGGTTACATGCATATCCCCTAAACAAATGTTTAGTTGTCAAAGTTTTGTTGATCATGTGACTCATATGGGTATAGTGAGGTCTTTTGATGTTTTGAGTTAATGGAAGTTTGTTTTATAATTTTATTGTGACTTCATTTTGTGATTATGTCTCGAGACATTGAACAATTATGCTATTATTATTGTCGTTGTCATATAATATTGTTATTATTATTTTTTACACAATATTATTTGTTCATATTAATGAGATTTGAATCTATAACTTCGTGCAAATTACCTCAACCCCTCATCAGTAACCCAATCCTAATGACTTAGTGAAAGCTTATTCTTTGGACAATATCATAATTAATTATATATAGAGTAATGCTGAATAGTATCATTGTTTGATAAATAAAGATTATTGCAATTAAAGGAAATTTTACATATAGATATAAATATAGATTTTTGTTCATGAATAACTCATAATCATTTTTTCTCGCTTATAACATAATAGGTAAATGAAAGATCTATATTTTGTGTGAGGCTCTATCTTGAGGTGGGACCTGGGGTTGCCCCACCGTGACCCCAAGGGAAGGGAGAAGGAGAAGAAGAACCGGATTAGGGGAGAAATTAATTTGAGGGATCGAACTCCCATACCCTATATAACACTTATAAGATGACCAACCAGCAGAAACTATGGCACACAAGTAAGAGATTTATAAAAAAAAAAAACCTCACAGGTAAGAGAGATACATATTCAATAATAAGTAAGTCCACTCTTGTGGGCTCCACTTATGACCTGAGACCCACTATTGTATTATAATTGCTTGATCCATGAAATGAGATTTTCGCCATCAACACTTATATTTTTACATTACTTTTGATACTTGATTAATGATATACAAATTCATAATTAATCACGTATATTAGTTAGTTAATGAGTAAATTCAAATTTTAATCTTAAATTATAAATTTATTTATTAATTAACTAATACACGTAATTAATTATAAATTTATATATTATTAATTAAGTGTAGAAAGTAATTTTAAAATGTAATATAAAATAATTATTTCTCTTTGGCAATCATACTAGTAAGTAGTAACTGTTAATTTTACATTAAATATAATTTAAACTTTGCATTTTATCAAAATATCTATTAAACTTTGACTTGAAAAGATTCTACAAAGAACCAATTTATTTCTTTCAATAAATAACTTAAATTTATTAATTGATGAAAAGAAAAGGGTAAAGAAGATAGAAAGAGCACCTGAATGGCAGTGGAATATTAGAGAATAGGTGGGGCTTCCTTAAGTGGGATGGAAGTGTGAAAATGTAGAACAAATCTACCCAATCTAGTCGCTCTGTTTTGGACACGCCAAGCATTTGACCAAACCCCTCCATATCTCCTGGTTTCTGCCGAAGCTTACTTTTCTCTTCTATTGAAAGATTGAAGAGTTCTTGAGCACCTGTCTTCACATCTTCCACCAATGCGAGGCTAACTCCGTGGTTAATCAGCTGTAATGCATAACCAGGTTTGGATAGAGTTGCATTACTCTCTCTTTTGGTGCAATAATGATACACACTTACAAATTACTCAACCCTACACGATTTTGATTGCGTGCCATTTTTTTCTTTCTTTCCTTCTTCTGTGTGTTTTCCTTTTTTTTTTCGTTGTTATTTTTTCTGTGTATTTTTATTTGAAGTAGTAGTTTCTAGGCATATTACCTTCCTTTTTTGGGTCAGGTAGTACCTTCCTTTTATTGGTAAGTTTTTTCCTTATGAGCCAGTAAAATCAAATAACTTTTAGTACACACATACGATGATTGCGGGAGCTAAACTTACTAAAATTCAATATGCTGATTCCAAAAATTCTTTCTATTGTGATTTGTGTCCGTTATATAATATGACAAAAATAAATAAGAATGCAAGAACTTCCAATCTAAACAAACTAGTCAGAATTATATTATTACAATAGTCAGACCATCATTCACAATTTTGATGATATTAAAATTAAATTGCATATATATTGGGTAGTTGAATTCACTGTTTCCTTGATTTTATTCATTTTGAAGATAGGAACTCTTAACTTTGAAATTACATAATTTCTTTACGTTTCTTTAAGCAAAGCTATACAGCAAGAAAAAATTTGATAGAATTCATAAAGAATTGGTCATTCATAAAGAATAAATAATTGATAGATAAGTCGGATCAGTGAAACAATCCAAGAATTAACAACAAAGATAATTTATTCACAAAAAAGAAAAGTTAGCTATCAAGTATTTTCCTTTTATGTATGCAGAGTTTTTCAAACTTTTAATGTACAAATAATTGAAAGGAAGGGCAGGAAAGACACATATCATCAAATAAAAATGGAATATAGAAGGTGGAGATATAAATGCAAACCTGGAAGAAGCCCCATTCTTTGCATGCGAGGTCAAGCTTCCCCAGTTCAGGACCCTTCACTTCTTCAGACAACAATTTATTTAGGTCGATGACAAGGAGCTGTGGCAAAGAGTCAGTGTTGGATACAATTGGAGGGTCAATATCTGGACGAACATATCTCTCTGGGACTCTGGTTAGTACCTCCTTTGCTAATTCTTTTACAGAAGGAAGCAGAAGAGAGGATCCAAGCACATCTGTTTCTGGTTCCATAGCTACACAGATCCGAAGGCTCAGATGGATGTGTTCTCTTCTCTCAACACTTGAGACATTATGAGAATCTCGCCATATATGTATTTGTTTGGAAATTGAAACAAAGAATTTTCTAAGACGAAGATAAGGATTTTTATTTTTATTTTAATAGAAACCTTAGCTTAATGATTAGAGTTGTCACAATGTTACTTAGATGTCACATGTTCAAATCATAAAATCAACCTCTTGTAAGGGCGTTGCTATCTATGGTACACCCAGTTAAGTTTGGGTGTACCATACATCCTTGACTTTTACCCGTGAAAGTAGATTTATTTTTTTTGGACATGTTACTTTTTTTTTTCAGATCATGTTACTGTTCACGCTAGAGGTAAGTCGGAGTACTGTTCATGCCGGAAAAAATACTGTTTATATCGAAAAAATACTGTTTATGCTAGAAAATACTGTTCATGCCAGAAAAAAGATACTGTTTACGCCGAAAAGTATTGTTCACATATTTTAAAATTACACAGTTTTATAAATAATATCAGTTAAAATTATATCAATCAGCCTTTATATTTTTTCATAAATAACTGTGCATACTGAAATTTTTTTCTAAAACAATTACTGTTGAAAATTCTTATAAATTTTAACTGATAATATTTATACAGTTATACAACTTAAAAAAACTGGAGGTAATTGAGTTTCCTAAAATTATAACTGTGTTTTTTGAAAAATCTTATAAATTTTAACTGATAATATTTATACAGTTATATAATTTAAAAAAATTAGAGGTGACAGATGATAGTCGACAAGCAAGCCAGTGTCGATGATAACGGTGGTGATAGTATGTAAAAAAAATATAACACTAAAAAAAACTAAAAAAAAAATAAAACTTGCTTAGAAATTTTTTTATAATTGATTTAAGTCATTGATTTATTTTATGAATAAATCAATGACTTAGATTATGAGATATATGATACACCCTCTTTGCAGACTGTACTGCTGTGGTTGCTCATATTAAGTTTGTTTCATGGGGGTGGCTTATTTATAGGGAAGGTAGAAACTTAAGCCTTTCTTTTGCTATTTGGTGTGTAAATCCTATGGGATGTTTTCATGCCCTTAAATAATTCTGCTCTATTTTCGATGTAAAGGTTGGAGTACCCATTGTACTCCTTTTATTTAAGTTTCTTTTGCCTATCAAAAAAAAAAGGTAAGACTGTGTCTACTATAAACTAACACGGTGAGTCTCATCCTTCCTTAAATCTTATGCATAGTGGGAGCTTTATAGCATTAGACTACTTTTTATTTTATGTTTTTTGGTAGAAGGAGGGTTGAGGCTTCGCTATCGTTGACCATGGACAATAGGAATAATAATGAAACCATTGATCCCCGAAATGTTATTATTAATTCCTTCGCACATGGCTTGGCTTCTTTTTCGGAGCAGCCACGGACATGTGGCCTTTTCTTCTTTATACCGCAATTGTGATCCCAAGCACAGGCGTTTCAAGGTTTGAAAATTTTGTGATACCCCATAAAAATATAGTGGCTTTATTAAGTTACAGCTGATGCATTATCACTGTAATTATTTTAACCTGCATCTGAAATGTTATTGTAGGCACATAGATATGTAGTTGGTAAACTGAGAAGCTACTTAAAGACAAGACTCCTATATTTTGTGCTTTTATAGATAAACTTGGTGATCAAGTGTGCCATGGAAAATCTTGTAAATTTGTAATTAAATATGGTCTTGCCAGTTCTTTCTCTTTGGGCTCCACGTATGCGGGTATCAAGGAGAGCAAGTCAATGTCACTTAAAATTTCAGTTGTCTTTTCTGTTTAATAATGCTCCTGCCGTGTCACCTTGTGGATTTGACATAGGGAAAAATTCATCGTGCAGCTGTCAACGTGCATGATCATCTCTGAGAACTGGGGAGAGAAGTGTTGGTAAGTTGTCAAGAAAGGTTGAAACCGGCGAAGCCTCACTCTCTTGGCTCGCAGCTTGAAACATTGATATTTTTTTCCCCTCCCCACCAACCGAAGATACACTACTCTCCTCCTTTCTTTTCATCATTCTTCCTTCTTCCTCATCTACATCTTCTTCATCCTGCCACTAATTGGAGAGAGTTCAATGCTAAAGCTTCCATTCGATCAAGGTGCTAGACCATGAAGATGGTTCTGCTCTGATGTAGTATGGTTGAACTAAGAGACGGCTGAAAACTAAAAGCAATGAAATTAAACAAATAATCTATAGACTTATAGCTTTTGACCGAGACACTTTCTTCAGCATTCTGGGAAAACATGCAATAATCATCAATCAATATAATATAAAAAAATATTATATTATGAAAAATTATTATTTGTCTTATTTATCGACAAGTAAATATAGTTTTTATTTGATATGTGATATTTATTGTTCTAAAATGGATTCAGAGGGTACCTGTGATAGATACGTATATGGTGATTTCCTCCTTGGATGGTAGCTGAGCATGTTGCACAGGGGGGTGGGTACCTGTAAAGGGACTCCAATGCTCAAGTCAAGCAGTGCATAAGTAGGCTTATCAGTTTAGATTAAGGGTTACCTTATTAAGATGACTTAGCCTTATATTTATAGAGCGTATGTAGAATTCTAATGGGATCCTTACGGAATGCAGGTAATTTGAGACTAGTATCCTGATAAAGATCACATTTCCATTATTATAGGGTATATCCTAGTAAATCTGGGACTAAGATATGGAAGGTACTTAGCCATCAAGGATAATTATGAGTTCTATAAAATTGTAAGTTGATGATTGGCAGTTACAGATATTTAGTGATTTATCGTCTACATGAATCTATCAATCACGACATCATGATCCAACATCGCTTAGCGGGCTGTCTTCCGAGGTCCGAACTACCTTATGAGTCTCCCTTTAAGCCATCCTTGGAGGAATTCGGCAGTGTGCATGTCGGGTTGATCCCAGGGAATGGGATCACGATCCAGAACAGTTGTCCCCAATTTGGCACTTGGATGAGGGACGAGAGTCAAGTTTCGAACGGATCAATCGTCGTATGGTTGACATGGTTGTCCGGTGCGTATATGTCAGATTCTGAATAATTACCGATATTCATGACCTACTCTGATATGATTAAAGATCATTGCCCCCAAATAAGAGTACTAGGGATTCTTCGAGATATCTTCAGCGTAGACTCTGAGCGTGATCTTTGAATTAGCTAGTGGTAATAGTTTGAGATTCTCTGGGAAACTAATACCTAGACTTTATTGGAAATTAATGATCCTTTAAAGAGAATGTCAGTTTCACACGAATTTTCTCAACTGCCCCCTATCTTTGCAACCAATCAGAAACTTGAAGCATTTATTTTAGCTGATCTCACGAGGTCAGATCACCTTTTATGAGACCAATCAGAATGCTCCATGCGCCCTATAAGTAGAGAGTGCTTCTTCAGGAGTTAGCATTCCCTTCCTTTACACTCCTCCTGTTTTATATTTTCATGTAAGAATGGTTTCTTTCGAGAGAATGAGAGTAGCCTTTCCCTTATTTTCCATATCTGTGAAGATAACTTCATCTTCTGTAGAGATTATACTCTTATTTTTTTCGAAGTTCTTGAAGATGTTTGATTTCCTTCAGACATTCTCTCCTTTCGATGGGAGCCTTTCTTTCTTGGTGTAAAACTAGGTTGCTGTGCATTCGGGAAGGCGTGAGCGTTTCTTTCCCAGCGTACACAGGAGTGTCTAACCCCGCTCACTAGCGTGGAGCGATGCGCTCATGGTCCAATGCATAGCAAGCCTGTAGAATGCTTTGACCAACCCCTTTTCCCTTCTCCAAGGGATTCCCAGTGCTTGACCTAGTTGATATGATGAAGAATTGTCCTCCTTGGAAGGAAAAAGTCTCTGCGAGCGACTTTGGGTGGTCTGCTTTCTTTGACTTGCTTTCAAGGAAGCACCGGGTATCCACCTCTACCGTGATCTATTGAGAAGGTAGGGGGAATAAGTTAGTAGAGTAATTCTATTTCGGGGTGGCTTCAGTCTGTTCCGGGATGGAGAGACTATTGGAGTAGCTCCGTGACTTAAGGCAACTTGGAATGGTTGAGGTTGGTGGAACGCCCTTCTATATGAAAGGTTGTGCCCCGTCCAACCAAGGAGTAAGTGCCCCGGTCTTTACTTGCATCGCAGAGGAAGCAGTGCAAAGGACTTTGGCGTTGGCTCCGGAGTCGTGATCCCGGTTTGCCAATGTTCTTCAAAGCCAATCCACTTTTTCAGAAGACTGGGGTTTAGAGATGTGGACATGGCATGATTCAGGCTGCTGGAGATGTTTGCTCCTTCCCCCGGGCTGCCCTTATACATTCCATGTCTCAATAGTTTCTTTTTCCTCTTTTCCAGATGTATGACGATGTATGGAATGAAAATGAATCGATAAAGACTTCATATTCTGTATTTTTTTTTTGTATTTTCCTATTTTCTGCTGAGATAATATCACCGGGATAAGTCCAATGCTTATTCTGGCATAACGCCGTGATGATGTTGCCTGGGTAAGTCCAACGCTTATCTTGGCATAACACCATAACTTCGTCTCGGTACTTGTTTTGAAAATCAGGACGACAGAGCTTGTTATTTTTCCTCAACAATAAGCGTGTTTTGTTCGTAGTCCGCACTGTCAACCCAACAAGTACCACGATTTTAAACTGGGGTCCATCGAAAGAGTCCGGGCACCTATATGACATTTTGAATTGCTATGCAACTGTCTTTTCAACTGCAATTACAGCTGTATGGGCCACGTGGGGCAAATTTATCAAAAGGACATGCCTAGAGCCTCGCGCGCCATGATGGGCACCTTTTGAACTTACAATTGGGAAGACAAAAATGTCCCCTAACCGTTCAGCACTTATAAATAAGAGTTAAGAGTTCATCATCCTCACTTTACTATTTTTGACCAACTTCACTAAGAACACCGTGTGGCAAAAGCTTTGGCTCTTTTGGGTACCTTCTAGCCGTTCCTAACTTTTCCATTGTTAAAGCGCTCTTTATCTTTGCACAGTAAGTAGCCCTCTTTCAATCCTGCTATTATATTCGTTTTCAAAATGTTCATTGCTTTTGAAGAAGTAGAGTAGTAGTGTATTTCTGCAATAGGTTCTAGTGGTTTTTGAACTTTACATAAACTTCGTCGCCTCTCTGCAACGCCGTCTCTGCCGCGCCAAGCACGGTGGAGGGATTCCCCTAGAAACTTGATCTCTGGTAGGATAGGTGGTCGGTAAGGGGGGTTTGAATTATTTCGTTCTCCCCTTTGTGTTTGAATTCTGGCATTATTGATTCTGACAATTGCTTATTGACTCCTTTGGGTGTTCTCAGGATTTCCATGGCCAGAGGAAAAAAGGCTAGAGTCCAGTCGCTAATCCACGACGTCCGTGATCCAGCAGAGGATGAGCTGATTCGAATTCAGCGAGGTCCCGGGTTGGTATACCCATGGGTGGTGGACGACGTATGGAATCGTCAGTCCAAGTTCTCAAGCGAAGCCATACTCCGAGAATCATTATTTATCTTGGAGTTGACCATGAACAAAGCTCGGGATAATGAATCCCAAATCATTTATCCGGCCTGGAATGAAAGGGTGTGTTCCTGCCGAGAAGCTGGTTCACACTTTATGTTCCTGTATGAGCCCCTTTTTCTCAAGCTAGGGCTTTGAATATCGTTTTTTGACTTCCAAGTGGCCATCCTCCGGACTCTACATGTGGCCCCATCCCAGATCCATCCTAATGGCTGGGGTTACATCATCTCTTTTGAGAGATTTTGCCAGTTAATGAGTCTCAAGTGCTCAGTTAATACATTTTTTTTACTTTTATACTCGAATATACACTCAGGGGATAGTAAAGCAAACAAGTTGGGTTGTCATCCGGTCTCGACCTGGTCGTAAATCCTTTGATGTTTTCGAAGAAAGCTTCAAAGGATTCAAGACTGCGTTTTTCAAGGTCAAGGCCACGAAGAGATGTCATCCATTCTTCCTCAAACCCAATGGGGAGCCACAATTTCCGCTTTACTGGACGCAAGACTACTGGGGTTTTCCCCTCAATTTAATTGAAAAAGAAGAAGGGGATCCTGAGCTCCTCCCCGAGAAGCTCAAGTCTGTCAAATTCATAGCCCAGTATGCTGAGCAGCATGGGAACATCAATATTAGAGATTATCTCTGTACCCCTGGTGATGATCTTCTCTATGTTTTATTAGGTAGGAATTAGAGTGTTATTACCCGTAGTGCCCCTAGGCATTTGCACTTTGTCTTCATGCATCAATATTTTGTGATGTGCAGACTGTGTACTTGTTTCTATTTTGTTTCAGTTAGCAACATGACTTCTAGGTCTTCCGTGGTCGCCCTGCATGCTGCAAGATCCCAGAGAAAGGGGGCGAAATTCGCGGCCTTTTCTCCACTGTCGCCCCAACGTCCTCGTGCCAGGGCGTTATTATCGGGGAGAAAAGTCAGCTGGGTTCCCCCACCCACAATCTTTAGGGGAGAAAAAGGCAAGCTGTCGAAGGACCTCTTGAACAAGATGGGAGGTCGTCGGAGGGCGGTGATAGAGAAAAAGGAGGACCTTTTTCCAATCATCACGGGGCGCTCTGATACCGGCCCCTTCATTGCCGGGCGACGTTTAAGCAACGAGGTCAGGCAGCATCTTGCCGAGCAGGGTCTGGTGCAAACCTAGGCTAGACTTCAAAGTGAAGCTCTTCGGACGGCTGCCAAGATCTGCGTAATCAAAGAGATTATTAAGGATGCCGACAAGAGGGCGTCGGAAGAGCTGAATACCTTGAAGAAGGAAAAGGAAGAAGTTGGCCAGAAGCTGAGCGCGTCCCTAAAATTAAATGAGGATACTCGGGAAAGAATTTTTGAACTAGAGAAGGTGTTGGCCGACTCTGAGTCCACCAGGAAAACTGAGAAGCTTGAGGCAACAAGGCCATTGGCGCCCTGGAGGCCGAGGTAGTTCAACTCGAAAAGGAGGTGGAGGAGATGGACACGATATCTGGAAAGATCAGGGGAGAGCAATTCCAGAATGTCGTGGCTCAAATCCAATACTTCAATCCTGGGGTTGCTCTTGCGTTGGACGATGTTACCCCGGATAAAATCTTTCATAATGGCTAACTGGTCTTTGCAAAAGATCTCGTCCCAGGTGCTCCTGGTGCCACCTCAAATGCTGCCCAGAAACCAGAGGGGGAAGATACCGGAGTCTGAGCTTATCTTTTTTCCTTCTTTTTTGCCCCCTGCGTGGGGTTTTATTTTTTGTATGGATGGTTTCCCCCAGTGGGGTCTTATAATTACTTACTTTGCTTCACTATTTATTCTCTTAGTTTTCATGGTCCGGCTTGGGTCCAACGCCCATTTTTATAGTCATTTTAATGGACTTAGAAAAATCTCTTCATCGTAGGAAAAACAAGGTCCAAGATCCTACACTCATACTGTTGAGTGAATGGCATTCCACTTGACCTAGGTAGAAATGACGCCTTAGTCTGTAATCTAACGTTTATAGCAATCAAATGTTGTGAAATTTTAGACTTAGGCAAAATAATACCTTAATCCATACTCCAGTGCTTATTATAGGAAGCCTTTGGAATCGCAGACATAGGTGAGAAAAACGCCTTAGTTCAGGGTATACTATGTGAGAACCCTTTTACCTTAGGCATAAATATTGTTTAACCTTACTCGGGGTACCCTAATAACCATTTTAGATTTTGAGATCCCTTCCAGGCTTGGGTATAAAGGAGTGTGTACATATAATCTGTACTGCCTCCTGTTTAGTTGACCTTTTGACAGTCAATGTCGCTTGTTGAACAAAATCTGATATCTAAACGACTCTGTTTTATTAATGATATTAGGGGGACAAAAGTCCTTACAGAGCATATTATTCGAAACTAGGACAGATCAAACATAATTCCTTTATTGGGCTAAGTCGCTGCGGGCATTTAGCTATAGTATTTTCTTAGTTTATCCGTATTCCAGTAATTCTTGACCAGAGTACTAAATAACATTTCCAGGGTGTAAGCTCCCTTGCCCGTACTAGTGGTGACACGATAGGGACCTTCCCAGTTAAGGGCTAACTTCCATTGGGAGGCATTTTTCCCTCCTATGTCAGCTCTCCTGAGCACTAGGTCGCCTAGCTAGAATTTTCTTGGGACCACTATCTTGTTGAACCTGGCCGCCATCCTTTGTTTAAGGGCGACATCCCATATGTGAGCTACGTTTCTTCTTTTCTCTAGTAGATCCAGGTCTCTCTGATTAGACCGGGATTGCTATCAGATGAGAACTGTTGGTAACGCCATCTTAGCTCTCCAATCTCTATCGGGATCATAGCTTCACCACCGTAGGTTAATTTAAAAAGGGATTCTCACGTGGTGGAATAGGGAGTGGTCTGGTAAGCCCAGAGAACATGATCAAGCTGCTTGACCCAGTTCCCCTTGGCTTTATCTAGTCTCCTTTTTATACCTCGCACGATGATCCTATTGGCAGCTTCTGCTTGTCCGTTTGTCTTGGGGTTCTCAACGGAGCTGCAATGGTACTTTTTTTTAGCCCGACCAATAGCTCTTCAAAGCTTTTATCTTTAAACTGGGTGCCATTATCCATTACAATGGATTCTGACATGTCAAACCTAGTGATAATATGGCGCCAAGTAAACTTCTGGATTCGTGTTGAGGTGATAGTGACCAAGGGTTCGGCCTCAATCCATTTGGTAAAATAATCTACCGCTACCACCAAGTACTTAAATTGTCTTGGGGCCTAGGGGAATGGACCCAAGATGTCCATACCCCATTTATAAAAAGGCCACGGTACTGAGGTCGTGAACAACTCTTCAGAGGGAGCCTGATAATGATCTGCATGGCGCTGACATTTGTCACAAATCTGAACGTGTGTTTGAGAGTCAGCTTCCATCGTTGGCTAATAGTATCCTGCTCTTAATACTTTTTGGGCTAGGACTTTACCTCTCAAATGGTGACTGCAGCTTCTTTCATGGACTTCGAGTAGAGCGTATTCCAAGATGACTGATGGTCCGATGGTATAGTGCCATGTTGCAAATAGCCCAGTATGGAGGTAATCCAAGATGACTGATGGTCCTCCACTTGGAACTTGTCATGATCCGTGATGGAGGGTTGGGAAAGAGTTTCTTGGATCACAGACCGGCTATTACCAGGGCTCTTTGTACTGGCCAGCTTAGACAAAAGGTCTGCTCTAAAGTTCTGTTCTCTCGAAATGTGTTCTATCTTGACCTCCTCAAAGCCCTTGTGGAGTTCCTGGACCTTAATCAAATATTTCTGTAGGAGAGGTTCCTTAGCTTGATATTCTCCTCGGATTTGGGAAGTTACCAGCTGGGAATTACTATAGAGCGTGATCCATGTTGCCTCTATATCCTTTGCCATTAGTAACCCAATGATACAGGCCTCATACTCGGCCTGATTATTTGAGGTCGGGAATTCAAATTTTTCAGAATGCTCTAGGGTCAGTCCCTCTGAATTCTCCAATATCACCCCGGTCCCGCTTCCCTTTGGATTCGACGACCAGTCGACGAAAATGGTCTAAGAGACCCCCTTAGGGTCTCCGTGGTCCGATGTGAGCTCTACTAGGAAGTCGGACAATGCTTGGGCTTTTATTGCAAGTTGTGATTCATATGTAATCCCAAACTCTAAGAGCTCGATCGATCATGCGATCATTCGTCCCCCTAAATCTGGTTTATGTAGCACCTACCGGATGGATTGATTTGTCCTTACCACCACTGGGTGGCATTGAAAGTATTACCGAAGCCTTCTTGCTGTAATGATGAGTGGAAAATGACTTTCTCTACCTTTTGGTACCGAAGCTCGGGGCCCTGAAGGACCTTGCGAACAAAGTAGACTGGCTTCTGTCCTTCGTCAGTTTCCCGGATCAATACTGAGCTTACAGCCTCATCATGGACGGATAGATACAAGTAGAGTATCTCCCTGATTTTTGACCTTGTCAAAATAGGCCCAATATGAAAAAAAAATGAAAAGTGACAAAAAAAATTTGAATTAATTAAAGGTCCATGTTTATGTTTTTTTAGGCCCAATTGTAAGCCTACTTAAAAAAAAGGGGGGGAAGGGGTAGTCTTTGTTACGTTTGCTGCTAGTTGTTTTCTTTCGGTTGCTTTCAATTTGGTTGAAATGCAACTACACCATGTCAATGTCTGCTGCAATGCTGCAGCAGCTCCAAGGGCCCAAGGCTCAAGAGAAGCAAAAAATGGAAAGTTTTCAGTGATGAGCAGACATGAGAAGGTGACAGCCCAGGAGAAAAAAACATAAAAATGGAAACTGAGCTAGACCACTCTATCTGCAACCTACACTGATCTCTTTGGGGTTGCAGATTGGTTTTTCTGCTTACAAGGGGAGCAGCGTGAAAAAGGGGGAAGGGGGGATTCTTCAATTTAGACAGAGAGGATATATACAGAGAGCATCACACGAAGGGGGGTGGCTGCCATCTCCATTACTGAGCCATCCTGCAACCCAACAATCCACTCCACCTTCACCCATTACTCCTGAATCTTCCAAACCTTCAACCTACCACCCTTCATCTTCAACCTTGAAGCCACCATAGAACCATCACCCTGCTGCCCTCCCAAACCGTGACACAACCTCAACCTCCTTCTTCCATCACCTTCAACTGAATCAACTCACCACCCTTCACTATTCATCTTCTTCAACCTCCATCGTGTCCATCACCCCGCTGCCTCTCAAACCGTGAACCAAACCCACCAACCATAGCCACCCAAAACCCAAAACCACCACTTTGTCTCCTCCAAACCAAACTAGAAAACTCAGACCCAGTGCAGCGCGCGCCGTCCACCACGCTCTGACTGTGAATGACGCCCCTCCGCGCGCCACCACGCAGCCACCATCTTCTTTCCCCTGTACCTCACGGATTCCACATCCCGCAACCCCCACTGTTGCTCCTCGTCTCACGTGACTCAACCAGGACCGGTCACCACCCCACCGTCGAGCTCTTCGTCGACCCCCCCCAAAACCACCGTCCACCAGGAACCCAGATCCGTGGAGCCCCCCAAGACCACCGTCCTCTGTTTCGAACAGATCTGAGCCAGTCGAACCCGATCTCGAGTCGGCCATCACCGAGCAGAACCGCGCGAGCCACCCCTCCATATCGCGCAACTGCATTCACCCGCAGGGTCCGATCTCCGGCAACACCTCGCCATCCTGACCAGCGTGGAACTCTGGCTGGCACCTCCACCCCTTCGTATCACCGTCGTTCTTGCCTCTGAGTCGTCGCTTGCTTCTCCTGCGGTTAGAAACCACGGTTCCTCTTCCTCATAGCTTTTTTTTCCCCACTGTTATTATCTAAGGATATTGCCTCTATTTTGCATTTGGTGCATCTTCTAGAAAGCTCCCACGAAAAGAGAAATAAGTGGGCTGTTAGGTGTGTTATTATCTTGGGGCTTGATTGGGCCATTTGTTTTTATTAAATTTGAACCGTAAAATAGAAAATAAAAAGGGGGAAAGAAGACTAAAAATAAACAAAAGGTGGTATGGTAAGAGTGTTTTAATTGGTGGACCAATTTTCTTGTTTTTCCTTGGTTGACCTAAAGTTAATATATTTAGTAGTTTAAAGATGTAGTGAAAAATAATAAAAAAAATGTAGAGATAAAATATATAGGATTAGATAATAAAAAGAAAAAATTAAAAAAATGTGTTTTGAGTTTATTTGGTTGTCATTTAAGTTTAATTTTTGTTTGATGTTTATTTTATTTAATGGTATGCTTTATATTGTGTTTTCTCGACTAATAAAAAACAAAAAAATAAAAAAAAAATAGAGAAAAAATCTAAAAAATAAAAAATGAAATAATTTTTGTTTAAAGTGGTTTGATTTGAGAAGTTCATATTTAATCTTGCCTTTATTATTATGTATTTGGATCATGGAAAATTATGTTTGCTTATCTGTTTTTCTGCATTTCTTAAAAAAATAGTAATAAATAAATAAAAAATATTAATTAATGCAATGACCAGTGATGATGATTGAATAACGAATGTTATCTTCATTGTCGTTTGGATCATAAAGGTTTATTGAGTAGCTTTGTGCTAACTTGAACCTTGTGCAATAATGAATTTGTTTTCAAATAACATCCTTCCTTTTTTTTTTAATTAAAAACAATCAACCCAAACTTATTTTATAGAGAACTACGTAACTTTGAGTTCCTCATTGCACCCGAGGATACGTAGGAGCAGAATTTCATTTCTGTTAAGCCAAAATTAAATTTTCATAATTTTGTGGCTTCCTTTTTTTATAAATAGTTACAATGTTTGCAAAAGGGGTAAAATAAATATTTTCAAGGATTGTTAAGAATTTGCACAATTAACTTAAGGTACCGTTTTAGAATGGGTGTGTTAGGGGTGCTATGGGATTAAGTTTCCGCCCTTCCCTATCTATAACTGACTCCCGAATCCAATCTGGTTCCAAAGATTATTTTCAAAGAAAGGTTTTCTAATTTTTCCTAAGTTAAAATAAAATTGGTGGCGACTCCATTTCCATTTTCTAAAATCATTTGAGTTGTTATTTTTTGCCACAATCTCCGGTCGCGACAGACGGCGACTCCACTGGGGATGATGAGAGAGTCAGGCCTGTTGTTGTTAGTTGTGCAAATTATTAATGGTCTCTATTTATTTATTCTACCCTTTTTGTTTTCTTATTTGTTTGTAAATAGATTTTATTTAGTACTTTTATGTAAATATCTGATGCTTATGTATATTGTGGCCTGTAAATATATTGTGCATAATTGTTGAAACCTTAGGATAGATGATTACTGGCTGGTTGTTGTATATGTATTTTTGCAGGTTGGGGGTGGTTTTATCTTTTTTTAAATTTTTGTACAGGTTTGTATGCTCCCTCACACACATCACTATCACTTACCTCACACACTTTTTGGGCTCTATACCCGAGTCTGTGCTGAGCCGAGGAATAGGAGGAGTCTCGACTTTTGTTATTGAGGGGCTTTATGCTCACTTGACATTTGTTGAGACACCACTCAGATTGTTACTAATATCATGAACTAATCATATTGAGAGGGTTATCCCTACTTGTGATTAATTCATGATTTGGGTCTTTGTCTTTCGAGATAAGGGCAATCTGGGAACCATGACTTTTTAGAAGTTTAGACCTATCCCGAAAATCTTGCACTGATAGATTGAACATAATGACTGTCAAATCTTAGGTTCCACCTGACTAGGGCACAAAAGGGAGCGTACTTATTCTTCTTTATTTATTTGTTTCTCATATCATTCATTCTTGCATAAAAAAAAGAAGAAGAAAAAAGAGCTATTCATTGCTTGCATTTTCATAACATTCTAAAAAAAGAAAAAAAAAACTTGCATTTCATGACATTGCATTTCAAAAAAAAAAAAATACCTTGCATTCTCATGGCATTCATTGCATAAGAAGAAAAAAGAGAGGGGATATCTCATCTTGCATTGTCATAACCCTTTTAGCAACAAAAAAAAAATGTATTTGCATGTCATGCATTATCCTTTGGGTTTACAACCCTATAAGGATTTCTCCATGTAGATTGTTAGGATACATTCTCTAGAGTTACCTCGATAAGAGGTACCCTTAGGGTGCACTATTCTTTTTCTGGCATGCTTACACTTTTTTTTAGTATTGTAGGGTGAGTTTGCTTGGTAAAGTGGAAAGATTGGTACTTATCAATAGCAAAGGATGGAAGAAAGGTGTCATGGGCAAAACACAAGCAATGCAGTTGACCACAAGAGGAACATGAAGATTGCAGTTAATGGCAGTGATCTGAGGCATGTGAGAGACATTACTCAACAGATGACTCCTGCAGCTCGATCAGAGTTTTCGAGCAGTTATGGGCAGATCCTGGATTTATTGTGCATCACCGTTGAAGAGCCTGTCTTGAGTAGCCTAGCTCAATTTTGGAACCATTCTCTGAAATATTTTGAGTTGCCTGACCTAGATATTGCACCGACCATTAAAGAGTACGCTATCATGTTAAGACTCCCAATGAGCAAGCACCCAAATGTTTATCTTTATGGAGGGTATTATGTGTCAGTAGGGAAGATAGCAGAACTGATAGGGGCTCAAACAAGTCAATTAAGCATGGAAAAAAAGGGGAAGAACAGAAAGCTTGAAGAAAAGCTACCTCGAAGCACATCTTCAGTATCTAGCACAACAAGGAAAGTGGGATTTCTTCAACAAAACACTGGCCTTAACCATCTTTGGGTTAATGTTATTCCCATTTACCTCAGATATGATAGATTAAGCAGCAATGGACGTATTCTTCAAGTTTGAGAAGTATAAAACAAATCCAGTCCCTGCTATTCTTGCTGATACTTTCTTGACAATGGAAATCTGTCATCAAAAGGGTGGTGGAAAGATTCGATGCTGTACACATGTATTGTACATTTGGATCATGACGCATATGGATGTACAGAATCGCCTGGGACTCCTACCTGACCCGTTAAGGAATTTTGGTCGCATACCAGTGAAGCAACAAAAAGCTTATGAGTGGAAAAATGAGTTCATGAGGATGGGGCTAGATTCTTTTAAATGGGTATGCCCATGGTATCATGGAGAAGAGGTAGTTTTCACCTGTGGTGACTTTCCTAATGTTCCCTTGATGAGTCCTAGAGGCGGTGTATCATACGCGCCAATTCTTGTGCTTAGACAACTCCGATGGAGTCAATATGCGCCCAACGAAAAGTAACTTGAATGGTTCAGCTTCTTATACCAGCAAGATGGAAGCACTGCTAAGCGAGAAAAAGAGATTAGAGATGCTTGGAAGAATATTCATATGGCAGGAACAAAGGAATTAGGGAAGCATGTGGTGGTCTCAGACCCGAATACTTGCAATGGAGAGAGGTAAGAAGGGTGCAAAATAGTATCCTCGAGACGCTTCGGATGATAAAGGTCATCCTCAAATCATACCTCAAATGGCCACCGAGATGGAAAGACTGAAAGCACAAATGAAAGTCTTGGAACAAGGAAAGGAAGCCGCTGAGTTAAAAGTAGTCATCCACCAGAGTCGATGCCAGAAGCTAGTTGATGAAGTTGAATATTTAAAAGACACATGTACAGATATGGCTAAAACCCCAAGCCGAGTAAAAAGGGCAAGGAAAGGAAAGGAGACAGAATTTGAAAAGACCACAACAGAAGTTCGTGAATTGCGAGCAAAGATAAGTGCTCAGGAAGAGACAATGGCATTGATTTTGCAAGAGAAAGGAAAGTTGGAGGCGAATGCTAGGATACAAGATCGTAGAATGTAAGCCTTACAAGAAGCTCTAACTGAAGCAAAGAGCTGCTCTGACCAAGGACGAGCATTAGCTACCAAATATCATGATGCACTTGTGGAAGCAAACCGAAAGAATGAACATTTGAAGCTGAAAATTCAAGAGTTGGGGCGAGACCATGAGCAGTGGAGACTCGAAGCCCAAAGACTAGTGAGGCAAAAAGAAGAATGGGCAGAAATGTGGCAATTAGTAGCACAAGATCAAAGGGCTGAAAAAGAAGAATGGAAGAAGAAATATGAGAACATGTCTGATAGCGTGCAATATCATGCTGTGCAACTGGTGGATCATTTTGAAGAGGCAGACCTTCATATTCGACTGAATCCATTGTTACGGCTACCACAAAAAATAGCCGAGTTCATGAAGTATTGTCGAGGTCTTGCTAAAGGTCTTAGGAAGAAACAAACAAAGTTGTTAATGTAATGTTGTTTATGTTGCCTTTTGAGGAGTCTGAGACCTTGTACTGATTGAAATTTGAAATGAATATGAATGACCAATTGCAGTATTTTGTTCTAAATATTGATTTTACTGTTTTTCACCTGGGCATTATTCATTGAAGGGTGAATGCCCTATTGAATAGGTTGTCAATCATGCTCTCAACCTGAGACAATTCGTCTTTTAGTGAAAGTACCAAAAGCCTAGTATTCAGTGAAAGAATAACTGCATTGCCTGTGAAGATCCAAGAAGATAGCACTCATTGAGGAGAGAATACCCCCTTGGGATCGCTGTCAACCATATTCTTGCCTAAGGGATGATGAACCCGAAGTGCAGAATTTGGGATCCTGCATTGCTATTGAATGTCCGTGCAAATCTTTCCACAATCACCAAGCATCCTCACAATAGCACTAACTTTTTCTTTCCTTTTCTTTGTTTAATGTTGTTTTGTTTTAATAAATCAATTTGATTCAGGAATCATTGTGCGGCCTAGGAAAGAAGATACCAATCAAACCCGAGTTCACAATACCAGATCTCGGACCAGAATGGCTGCTAATAATCCTGAGGCGGGGAGGAACTTGAGCAGAGAAGTCGATGAAATGATAGGGAGGATAAATGAGGTGTCAGAAGCCCAAGTACGGTTGGAAGCAATACTGCAAGATATGAGGGAGTCTCTTCACTTAATCAGCGGGAATAGATGTACAAATGGGGTTGAAGCATATGTAAATGTGCCATCACTGACCGCCCCGACCTTCCCGGCTATTACCTCAGGCATCACTGTGGGGATCCATGAACAACCACCTCAAATGACACCGGTTGTCATACCTATTGGGGAGGGGTATCGCACTTTGGAAGGTGCTCATAATGAAGTTCCTGGTTATACTGGCCTTACTTGGGAACAACCTCATGTGTCCATCACAGGGCAAGCAACAATACCTCACTCTGGGAATAGCCACGTCATGGCCGAGAAAGACAGGATGAGGGAAGAGTGGATGGAGAAAATAGAGGAACAGATCAAAGCAATCAAGGGCTCCAGTGCTTATAGACCTCTGAGAATAGAAGAGCTGTGTCCTACCACAGATGTCGTAATCCCTAAAGACTTCAAGATTCCTGATTTTGCCAAGTATGATGGAAGTGGCAACCCTCAGTTTCATTTGATCAGTTATGGAACCAAGATGGCTGTTTGGTCCAAGGATGATAAGTTCCTCATTAGCTTTTTCCACGAGAGTCTTACAGGTCCTGCTTTAGAGTGGTATCTTCAATTAAACCATTCTAAGATTTCTCGTTGGACAGAATTAGCTGACCTATTCATGGACCAATACAAGTTTAATCTGGATGCAACTCTGACCTGGGAACAATTGAGCTCGATGCAGAAAAGAAGTGATGAACCTTTCAAACAATACGCACAGAGGTGGAGAGCTTTGGCAGCTCAAGTTCAGCCCCCATTGACATTATCTGAGATGTGTTCATATTTCCTGGGAACCTTGGGAAATCCTTTTATCGGGGTGATGGTCGGGGCAGCCTATAAGGATTTTGCAGACTTGATAATGGCAGGAGAAAGGATAGAGATTTTGGCCAAACCTAGGAAGTTGTCAGTGAGCAATATAGAGAATACTACCTTTAAGAATGGATTCCAGCCGAAAAAGAAGGAACCTGAGGTGAATTATGTCCAACGCCAGTAGACCTTTAGACCTCGATATTCCCTACAAAACTCAAGCCGCCAACTAACATATAACCTTAACCCTCACTTTCCATACCAAACACCTACACTTCCTTATTACCCGCCCCACCAAGTTATGCCTACCACAAACATCACCCCAACTCCGCAATTCCAAATCAATAATGTTCCCACACCACAACCATATATGCCAACTCACCCAACCTATACCCGATACCCATCTGCACCTCCACAAACCTACCCAAATCACCCACAACCTTGGCCAAACTTCCAGAATCAAGGTCGCTTTCGTCCTCAAAACCTACCTCCTTTCCCAAGACTGTCCATTTCAAATGCGGACCTATTCCAAAAGTTGTTCGACACCCACCTCATTTCGGGAAATCCTGTACGTCCTTTAGAACCACCGTTCCCAGCGTGGTATAACCTGAATTTGACTTGCAAATATCACATGGATATCCCAGGACATTCAATTGAAGATTGTGAGGCT
Organism: Ormosia semicastrata; assembly: GCA_029884595.1. Lineage (NCBI taxonomy): Eukaryota > Viridiplantae > Streptophyta > Magnoliopsida > Fabales > Fabaceae > Ormosia > Ormosia semicastrata. The sequence continues at coordinate 43,817,681 of JAQQTO010000053.1, read as the reverse complement.
TTCAAGACTGCAGTAAGGAAGTTTATTGCTTATGGGAAGCTTGACATTCAAGAAGAAGCTGGACCCAGTATCGTCAACAACCCAATCCCTAACCATGGTGGAAGGAATGAGGTGAATGCCATGGAGATGGAAGGACCTCCAATAAAAGAAGTCATGAGCCTGCATACGCTGATGATTCGAATATTTGAGGGATTAAAGATAGCAGGTTATATCATCACTGCACCAGCTTCATCGGTGAAAGAAGAAGAGAGGCATGATGAAGAGTCCAGGTACGTTTACCATTGTGGAGAAACAGGACACAATATTGAGAATTGTTGGGACTTTAAGACTCGAGTCCAGAGATTGCTCACATTGGGAGTAATACAAGCAAGACCAGGGGTAACTTCCTCTGAAGAGGTCTATGTGATTGAACGATTTGTACTTAAGGTGCCACCTCTCAACCAAGCTTCGGCGTCAGGGAAAGTAGTATTGACGGTCAAGAAGCCAACACCATTTGCTTGTAATGACACCCGCGCAGTACCCTGGAGCTATGAAACCAGGGTGGGGATAAAGGGAGTTGGGGAATGGACTTCGAATGCCCGAGTGGCAGAAATACATCAAGAGGAAAACCCAGTGACTAACATAGTCGGGGTAGGGGGAATTACAAGGAGTGGGCGATGCTATGGCCCAGTAGAAATAGAAAAAGGAAAAATGGTCAAAGAGGTGGGTGGGGAAGAAACTGCAAAAGAAGAGGAGAAGAGGAAGGAAGAAGAAGAAGAGTTCCTAAAGATAATGAAGCAAAGCGAGTATGATGTGGTGGAGCAGTGGAAGAAGACTCCAGCCCGAATATCTCTTTTGTCACTCGTGTTGACATCTGAAATACACCGGAAGGCATTACTGAAAATTCTGAACGAAGCCTATGTCAAGCCTGATGTTACCCCTAAAAGTGTCGTCAATATAGTGGACTCGGTGAAACGTGTCAACATGATCACTTTTACTAAGGAAGAGATCATTTCTCGATCTGAGAGAAATCCACGGGCTTTGCATATAACCCTCAAATGCAAAGGGTATATAGTTACAAATGTGTTGATAGACGGGGGGGTCTGCACTGAACATCATACCTATGTCGACTCTGACTTCATTATCAATAAGTAAGGATGAATTGTCACCCCGAGAAATGGTGGTACGGGCCTTTGATGGGAATAAGAGAGGCATCTTGGGAGAAATGATGTTACCGCTGGAGATTGGTCCAAGTAACTTTCAAGTGTTATTCCAAGTAATGAATATTGAGCCTGGATACACAATGCTCTTGGGGAGACCATGGATCCATACTGCCAGTGCTGTTCCCTCTACCCTGCATCAGAGAGTTAAATACATTGAAAATGGGTCAGTCATTACCATACATGGAGAGGAAGAGATTATGTTGTCAAAACCAAGTTTCAGTGCCGTATATGGAGAGTGCGAGAGAAAGATGAAGAGAATTTGTGGCATAGTTTTGAAATAGTTGAGACTGGAGTTGGTAAGGATGAATCTCTGACACAAAGTGTGGATCAAGTGGTGGCCCGGATTATGGCAAGCAGTGGATATGAAGAAGGAAAAGGCTTGGGCTCACGATTGCAAGGTACTCGGTCGCCGGTGTCCTTCTGGGAAAAGTGGGACAAGTTTGGGTTAGGGTATGAAGCATCCCTGGAAGAGAGAACAAGGAGCATTACCCTCGGAAAGAAAAATGACAAGGGTAAGATGAAGTATATTCCCCACCTGAGGGAAACATTCTCAGCACCAGCTGAGGTAATCATGTCTGGAGAAGTCATTCGCTCCCAATGCCATCCCATAGTTAATGCGTTGCATGAAGAAGGCCTAGAAGAGAGCAAGGCAATCCGTCCCTCTGCTGATGAGGAGCCACTAAAGAACTGGAAGTCCGAACCAGTGATTGATGTGATTGTTTCCAAGTAATTGTCTGGTCATACTGTACTAAGCTGATATTTAAGATTGGCTGTGTTTTGAGTTTATGTTTGTACTATTTGAGACACTAATTTAATGAATTTGCATGCTTATTCAACATTCCTCCTCATTGCACTCTGACTTGTCCATTTGCATTTATCAATTTCCTTTTTTCTATAATTTTTCTTTTTTTTCCTTTATCATTCCCACTCTATTTGACTTTTCCAACCCCACACAAATTACTTTCCAGGGATCTGAGTCTTGTAGAAAGTTCGCCTCATGAAAGGGACCTCGCAAGCTCATCAATTGATTCCCATGTGATGTTTGAGGAAGAAGACCCTGGATCTGATGAAGAAGGAGAAGTTGTTGAAAGTGTGATTACCATGCAACATTGATGATGAGTTTTGATGATAACAAATATGGAGATGATGAGATGATGAGAAGATCAAGTCCAAGTTGTTCAAGCTTAGCTTTAGGACTTAGGATCTTTTCTTGTACAGAGCTCTCATAGGATATCTCAGTGTTTTAGTCAAAAGATCTAAAAACATGTTTTCTCACAAACCAAATTAAGGTTCTTAAATTAATCAAAGAGTTTGTGAAAATTAGAAATCACCTAATCTGTTTTCTAAAGGTGTTTATCATGTTTTCAAATAAAAGCATTCGAATAAGCTAAGAATCATTCGAATACAATCTTCTGAAAAAGCCTCCCCAAACGTGGCTTTTAATAAGGTATTCGAATACTCATTTGAGGCATTCGAATACAACGTGTTTTTTATAGAGGTATTCGAATACCATATGAGGCATTCGAATACACCCTTTTAAAAGGCTTTTACAAACGTGTTTTCAGCTAAAGGCATTCGAATACTTTGATTTGGTATTCGAATAACGTGGGTTTCTTCTGTTTTTTATATACTGATATAAGAGGTATTCGAATACCTCATAACGGCATTCGAATACTCCAAGCTTAAACCATTTTTTATATATATATATCAGTGGTATTCGAATACCACAGTAATGTATTCGAATATCCCACGTTTTTCAGCTTCTGTTTGAAATTGATACGCAACGGATTTTTTGCATTAATTATGTAATCAATTTCCCCAGCGAAAATTTCTGATCAGAGGCTCTATAAATAGAGACCTCCCTCACGGCTGCAAATACACCAATCCTTGAATTTATTTTCTGACTGTGCTAAAATACTGTTTGCATATTTTCTCTCTTTTTCTCTCTGTGCTCTTTTGGTAAAATTCTGAGATATTGTTAGAGAGCTCTATAGTGCTTCAATTTGTATTACTTACTCTGAGTGAGAGTTTCTCTTCATCTATTTTCTGATATTTTGTATCGAGGGTGAGGTATCCCTCAAGGTTTGTTTAAGGGTGAGGTATCCTCATGCAGTGAGACTTTAGCACAAGGGTATAGTGTCCCCGTGTGTGAAAAGTGCTCTATTTTGTAACGGTAGCAAGCACCTATTGAAGCTTGTATACTTAGTGAAAAATCTCGACTTTCGAGGATCGGACGTAGACCACAAGTGGGTTAGTGGTCGAACCAGATAAATATTGTGCCTCGCTTCTCTTTTCCTAATCTCTTTATTTTATGTGATTTATTTTACTGCACATTTATTTTTTGCTGTTCTTTATTGTTTCTTTTCTTCTTCTCATTCCTTCTGTGCATTTATTTATTAAGCTTTTGATATTCATTTTTAATTAAAAAGAGGTTTTCCGAAAAAGTTTTAATACTCAATTCACCCCCCTCTTGAGTACTAGAAGCCACTTGGTAACAAGTGGTATCAGAGCTAGACTCTTGTATAAAGAGCTTAGCAGCTTCAAGAGAACATGGCTTCTTCAAATGGTTTTTCAGAAGGATCTTCCATAAACCGACCACCCTTTTTCAATGGGGATGGTTATGCATATTGGAAGGAAAGAATGAAAATCTTCATCGAAGCTATTGATCTAGATGTATGGGATGCTGTCGAAAACGGCGCTTTTATACCCACACATGAGATCGATGGTGTAAGGATCAAAACACCACGAAATAAATGGTCTGATGAAGACAAAAGAAAAGTTCAACTTAATTTAAAAGCTAAAAATATTATTACTACTGCTTTGGGATATGATGAGTATTTTAGAATTTCAAATTGTAAAACTGCTAAAGAAATGTGGAATACTTTGCAAGTTACCCATGAGGGTACTAGAGAAGTTAAGAGGTCGAGAATAAATTCTCTAACTCGTGAATATGAATTATTCAGAATGAACCAAGGAGAAAGCATTCAGGAAATGCAAAAGAGGTTCACCCACATAGTTAATCATCTTGCATCTTTAGGCAAAAGTTTTTCTAACGAAGATTTGATTAACAAAGTTTTGAGGTGTCTTAGCAGGATTTGGCAACCCAAAGTAACAGCTATTTCAGAATCGAGAGATTTGTCCATAATGACTTTAGCTACTCTCTTTGAAAAACTTCATGAGCACAAATTGGAACTAAGCAGACTAAGCCAAAGCGAAAAGAACGATAAAAAGAAAAAGGGAATAGCGCTCAAAGCCACTTCATCAACATTCGACAATGATGATGAAGAAAATGAAGAAAGTTCAGATAATATCGTGGTAAGTGAATAAAATTTAAGTTTACTAGTTAAAAGGTTTGGTAAATTTCTCAGGAAAAAGGGAACGAAAAGAAGACCTCCCTTCCCTCCTAAAAAGACACACTTCAAAGGCGAAGGAGCCTCATCAACTCCAACTTGCTATGAATGTGGCAAACCTGGTCACATGAAAATGGAATGCCCCGTTTATCAAAAGAAGAAGGAGAAGTTTGAAAAGAAGCCCTTCAAGGAAAGAAAAGGAAGAAAAGCCTACATAGCGTGGGATGAAAACGACATGGACTCAACTGATAGCTCAGATAGCGAAGAAGCTCAACTGTGTCTCATGGCAAAAGGAGATGAAGAAGAAAGCGAAAATGAGGTAAGTTCTAATACTACTCTATTGCCCTCTTACGATGAGTTACAAGATGCTTTTGAGGAACTACATGAGGAATCTTTAAAACTCACAAAAATTATTTCTTCATCTAAGAAAACAATTTCTTCTTTAGAAAATCAAACTCTTGTTTTAAACAAAGAAATAGAAGAATTGAAAATTGAAAATGAAACTTTAGGAATCATTGATGCATGCACAAATCATTCTTCACATGCTTCTACTTCTTCATCTTATTCTTCATGTCATATACTTGAAAAAGAAAACAAAGATCTAAAGAACACTCTTTCTAAATTTACCTTTGGAAGAGATAATTTAAATATTTTATTAGGAAGACAAAGAGTGGTTTTTCAAAAAGCTGGGATAGGTTATAACTTGAAAAATCAACAAAAACTCTATAAAAATTTCTTTGTGCATTCTAGTGTTTCAAGTAGTCCTTTTATAAAATATTTTTATTGTGGAAGAAAAGGATATAGTGCTTCAACATGTAATGCAAGGAAAAATATAAGTACAAAAGTTGGAACAAAAATGATTTGGGTTCCCAAGGGTACCTTACTCAAAACTGACACATAAGGACCCAAGAAAGTTTGGGTACCAAAAGTTAAAAACTAAACTTGTGTTGTAGGTGTGCTTGAAAGCCAGGAGTTCAAATTGGTATCTTGATAGCGGCTGCTCCAAGCACATGACCGGGGATGACTCAAAATTCACCATGCTTATTCCCAAGAATCATGGACACGTCACTTATGGTGATAACAACAAGGGTAAAATTCTTGGAATCGGCAAAGTCGGTAAGAACCCAAACTCCTCTATTGAAAATGTTCTGCTTGTTGAGGGTTTGAAACACAATTTACTTAGTATTAGCCAATTATGTGATAAAGGAAATAAAGTTATATTTGATTCAAACTATTGCATAATTGAAGTTAAAAATGACAAACATGTTAAATTCATTGGTCATAGAGTAAACAACATCTATATGATTAGTCTTGATGATATATCTTCAAATGATGCGAAATGCCTTTTAAGCAAGAATGATGATTCATGGCTATGGCATAGGAGAATCGCACACATTCACATGAATCACTTAAAGAAGTTGGTCTCTAAAGAGCTAGTAATTGGACTACCCAAGCTTAATTTTATAAAAGATAAGTTGTGTGATGCATGTCAAAAGGGTAAACAAATAAAGGTCTCCTTTAAAGCAAAAATATAGTTTCAACTTCTAGACCTTTACAACTTTTGCACATGGATCTTTTTGGACCTTCTAGAACTATGAGCTTTGGTGGGAATTACTATGCTTTAGTGATTGTGGATGATTTTTTTAGGTTTACATGGACTTTATTTCTTGTAAATAAAAATGATGCATTTCTAGCTTTTAAAAGACTTGCCAAAGTTATTCAAAATGAAAAAGGTTTTCAAATCTCTTCTATAAGAAGTGACCACGATGGCGAATTTGAAAACAACGTTTTTGAAAATTACTGTGATGAAGATGGCATTAATCATAATTTCTCTGCCCCTAGAACTCCGCAACAAAACGGAGTTGTAGAAAGGAAAAACCGTTCTTTAGAAGAAATGGCGAGAACTATGCTTAATGAGGTCGCTTCTTCCTAAATACTTTTGGGCGGACGCTGTAAGTACAGCTTGTTATGTAATGAACCGGGCTCTTATAAGGCCTATTTTAAAGAAAACCTCATATGAATTGTATAAGGGAAGAAAGTCAAATGTCTCACACTTTCATGTTTTTGGTTGCAAATGTTTTGTTTTAAACAATGAAAAAGATAATTTAGGCAAGTTTGATGCTAAGTCTGATGATGGTATATTTCTTAGCTATTCAAATCATAGTAATGCTTTTTGCATTTACAATAAAAGAACTATGACTATTGAAGAATCTATACATGTTGCATTTGATGAAACTGACCCAATTGGATCGAGAAAGGATTTTGTTGTTGATGATGTTGCAGAAATCTTGGCGGAAACACATTTGGACAGTAAAGAAAAGGAAATCAAGGAAAAAGAGGATGAACTAAGACAAGAGGATTCGCAAGCTTTGGAACTTCCCAAAGAATGGCGAACTTCAAAATATCACTCCCTTGATCAAATTATCGGTGATGTTTCTAAAGGTGTAAGTACTCGTAACTCCCTTAGAAATACTTGTAATCACTTAGCTTTTGTTTCTCAAATTGAACCTAAGGATTTAATTGAAGCTTTTGATGATGAACATTGGATCCTAGCTATGCATGAGGAATTAAATCAGTTTGAAAGAAATCAAGTTTGGGAATTAGTTGTAAGACCTAATAATCACCCCATAATTGGAACTAAATGGGTTTTTAGAAACAAACTTGATGAAAATGGGTTAATAACTAGAAACAAAGCTAGATTGATTGCTAAAGGGTATAATCAAGAAGAAGGAATAGATTATGAAGAAACCTATGCACTTGTAGCTAGATTAGAAGCTATTAGAATGTTACTTGCTTATGCTTGCATCATGGATTTCAAATTATATCAAATGGATATCAAGAGTGCTTTTCTGAATGGTTTTATTCAAGAGGAGGTATACGTTGAACAACCTCCAGGTTTTGAAAATCATGAACTGCCCAACCATGTTTTTAAACTTAAAAAGGCTTTATATTGTTTAAAGCAAGCTCCTAGAGCTTGGTATGAAAGGTTGAGTAAGTTTCTTTTGGAAAATGGTTTTTCAAGAGGAAAAGTTGATACTACTTTTTTTATTAAAAATAAAAAGCATGACATTCTTCTTGTGCAAGTATATGTGAATGATATTATCTTCGGTGCTACTAATGAATCCCTTTGCAAAGAATTTGCTAAGTCAATGCAGAATGAATTTGAAATGTCAATGATGGGAGAATTAAATTTCTTCCTTGGAATTCAAATCAAACAAACAAACGAAGGGACTTTCATAAGTCAAACAAAATACTGCAAGGAATTGCTGAAAATATTTGAAATGGAAAACGCTAAACACATGGCCACTCCGATGAGCACGTCTTGCTACTTGGACAAAGATGAAGGAAGTAAATCAGTAGAAATAATGAAATGTAGAGGTATGATTGGTTCTCTCCTTTATCTTACTGCTAGTAGGCCAGATATAATGTTTAGTGTATGCATGTGTGCTAGATATCAAGCAAACCCTAAGGAATCTCACTTAAGTGCTGTCAAACTTATAATGAAATACCTAGTAGGCACTTCACAAATAGGCTTATGGTATCCTAAGGGTGCCTCTTGTAGCCTGATAGGCTATTCTGACTCTGACTTTGCTGGGTGCAAATTGGACAGGAAAAGTACTAGTGGGGCATGCCACTTGCTTGGTAGTTCTTTAGTTTCTTGGCATAGTAAGAAACAAAACAGTGTGGCTTTTTCTATCGCTGAGGCTGAATATATTGCAGCCGGGAGTTGCTGCGCTCAAATCCTTTGGATGAAGCAACAACTCTTAGACTACGGTCTTCAGCTTGATCACATCCCAATAAGATGTGATAACACTAGTGCAATAAATATCTCTAAGAATCCTATACTGCATTCTAGAACAAAGCATATAGAGATAAGACACCACTTTATCAGAGATCACATACAAAAAGGGGATTGTATTCTTAAATTTGTTGAAACATCTAAGCAACTTGCAGATATTTTCACTAAACCCCTAGCAAAAGAAGCATTTTATTATATAAGAGGAGAATTGGGCATAATTGATCAATCCAACATTTAAATGCTTGTTATTTACTTAAATTTATATTTAAATCCTTCTTAAATAATTACTGACTTGAGCGTCGGAGTTTTTCCAAAATCTTTTTTGCAGGTACTTCATCAACAGGTATGTGTCTATCTGTCAAAATTACTTTTTCTGGACTTTTATAAGTGTTTTTCTTGCTTAGTTATTCGAATACCATATAGAAGTATTCGAATACCCTTCTGTTATTTGAGAACACCAACGCTTTGCTGTTTAAGGCATTCGAATACTTTAAAGGGTTATTCGAATACCCAGAGACTTTTATGTCTCACCACGAAACAATTTCTCTCGAGCATTCGAATACCATAGGGTTATTCGAATACCTAGACGTCTCTGTCTCTCGTTTCTCTCGAAGTATTCGAATACCATTATGAGCTTTCGAATACCCGCTCCCTTAGCCTGCTCCTCTGTCTCGGAATATTCGAATACCTTCGCTAGTCTCGGAGTATTCAAATACTTCATGAGCATTCGAATACTTTTAAAAGTATTCGAATACCTTCGTGTGGCAGCCAAGCTTTTTCTGGTGTTTTATTCGAATACCTGGTGTGGTATTCGAATACCCCCTATCTGGAGGCTGCGTCTGTTGAGCTCTCCTATTCGAATACCCTCTCCTCTCCTTTATATACCCCCTTCTCCCACGTATCCGAATACTCTTCTCCCTTCTATCCCCACTTTCAAAACTTTTGGTTTTCCCTCCTCCAATAACCTCCCTCTCTCACGGTCTCTCCCTTCCACCTCCTCCTCCTCCTCCATGGCCTCTCCTTCCTCTCGCTCTAAGCGTCCTCGTACGAAGACGCTCCGTGCAACAACCCGTTGGACCTTCGCAGGCTCTCCTCTAATGAGCAACAGCTCGGGCGCTTCGTTACACACTTTCGAGAGTGCAACTTGGTGCATCCTAAGTATCTTGACTTGGGGTTCTTCGAACGAGAAGGCGGTTTCGACTTTCTCAACCGGCTACGCCACCAAGGCGTACTTCGCTTCTACTCCTTCTCTGCCCCGTTGTATCCCGACCTCGTCAAAATGTTCTACTGCAATCTGAAGATCAAAGGTCAGGAACTGCACTCCAGTATCTGCGATCAAAACATCGTAGTCACACCCATCGATTGGGTTTAGATGTTTGGCTTACCGTCCACTGGTAACTTTGCTGACGAAGAGTCACTCCTCCAACTCTTCGACAAGAACCAAGCTATTGAAGATGTTCTTCGCCCTGGGTTGGCTTTACCTTCGACTCAAAAAGGAGTCAAAGGGGGCATGATGAAGAGCCAGGACAGGCTCCTCCACTATGCCCATGCCCACATCCTCGCTCCTAGAGGTGGGAACTACGCCTACATGAGTGAAGACGACATGTTTATGCTATGGGTTCTAAAGCAAGGCCATCAGATCAACTGGCCCATCTTCATTATGAAACACATGATGAGGGCAAGAAGTAAAGAGCGATGTGAACTTCCCTACGGCGTTATCATCACTGCCTTCTTAGGCAAGTATCCACACATTCTGGAAACCGAGCGTGTAACCCCGCTAACCCATTATCACGTCTTTGGTTCCTTTACTCTTAACAAAATGAAGATGATCAGGACTGATGAAGGATGGGTGTTCCCAGTGGAAGTTGATGATGAAGACAACGACCCTGCTGCCCCTGCTGATGTTCCCACTCCTATCATGAATGAGCAACTTTTGGCTACCCTGTTGGACAACAGAAACTACATGGAGAACACCTTCACTATTCTATTTGACAGAATCGCTGGTGTTAAACGTGAACAGGCTGCCCTTCGAGCCCTGCTGTCTGGCAATGACCCTGCCTCTCCTCCTCCACCACCTGATGCCTACTTCTAGGGCTTGCTTAGTCTTAGGACCAGTCGCCTATGTTATGTTTTTAGCTGTTTATTATAGTGTTGCCCTTTAATTACTTTTGTATATGTGCTTGCCACTTTCATTTAATGCAATGAGTATTTTCTTCAATCTATTGTCATTTATATTTGCTTTTTGATTATCTCATATATATCATTATGCTTTATTAGTTGAATATATCCTTTTTGATCATGTCAAAAGGGGGAGAAAAATAATAATCAACTCCACTTGAGAAAAGACAGGATTAACACTAGATTTTGGATTCCAAAAGCAAGGGGGAGATTATGCTTGTTTTGTTATTTATATGAACTAATGCTTTTCTCACTATTAGTTTGTCATCATCAAAAAGGGGGAGAATGTGATTACCATGCAACATTGATGATGAGTTTTGATGATAACAAATATGGAGATGATGAGATGATGAGAAGATCAAGTCCAAGTTGTTCAAGCTTAGCTTTAGGACTTAGGATCTTTTCTTGTACAGAGCTCTCATAGGATATCTCAGTGTTTTAGTCAAAAGATCTAAAAACATGTTTTCTCACAAACCAAATTAAGGTTCTTAAATTAATCAAAGAGTTTGTGAAAATTAGAAATCACCTAATCTGTTTTCTAAAGGTGTTTATCATGTTTTCAAATAAAAGCATTCGAATAAGCTAAGAATCATTCGAATACAATCTTCTGAAAAAGCCTCCCCAAACGTGGCTTTTAATAAGGTATTCGAATACTCATTTGAGGCATTCAAATACAACGTGTTTTTTATAGAGGTATTCGAATACCATATGAGGCATTCGAATACACCCTTTTAAAAGGCTTTTACAAACGTGTTTTCAGCTAAAGGCATTCGAATACTTTGATTTGGTATTCGAATAACGTGGGTTTCTTCTGTTTTTTATATACTGATATAAGAGGTATTCGAATACTTCAAGCTTAAACCATTTTATATATATATATATATCAGTGGTATTCGAATACCAAAGTAATGTATTCGAATATCCCACATTTTTCAGCTTCTGTTTGAAATTGATACGCAATGGATTTTTTGCATTAATTATGTAATCAATTTCCTCAGCGAAAATTTCTGATCAGAGGCTCTATAAATAGAGACCTCCTCACACTTACCGCAAATACACCAATCCTTGAATTTATTTTCTCGATCGTGCTAAAATACTATTTGCATATTTTCTCTCTTTTCTCTCTCAGTGCTCTTTTGGTAAAATTCTCGAGATATTGTTAGAGAGCTCTATAGTGCTTCAATTTGTATTACTTACTCGAGTGAGAGTTTCTCTTCATCTATTTTCTCGATATTTTGTATCGAGGGTGAGGTATCCTCAAGGTTTGTTTAAGGGTGAGGTATCCTCTGCAGTTTGAGACTTTAGCACAAGGGTATAGTGTCCCCGTGTGTGAAAAGTGCTCTATTTTGTAACGGTAGCAAGCACCTATTGAAGCTTGTATACTTAGTGAAAAATCTCAACTTTCGAGGATCGGACGTAGACCACAAGTGGGTTAGTGGTCGAACCAGGATAAATACTGTGCCTGCTTCTCTTTTCCCTAATCTCTTTATTTTATGCGATTTATTTTACTGCACATTTATTTTTTGCTGTTCTTTATTGTTTCTTTTCTTCTTCTCATTCCTTCTGTGCATTTATTTATTAAGCTTTTGATATTCATTTTTAATTAAAAAGAGGTTTTACGAAAAAGTTTTAATACTCAATTCACCCCCCCTCTTGAGTACTGGAAGCCACTTGGTAACAGAAAGTTTTGAAAAATTACTGGAGTATTTCGAGAAGGAATTTGACTTGAATGGTGAGGAAGCCGAGGTGATTAACATGGGGACAGAAGAAGAGAAAAAGGAATTGAAAATGGTGGAAAACCCTGAATGGGAAGAAATAATTACACTCTCAAAAAGTATATGGATGTCTTTGCTCGGTCTTACCGGGATATGCCTGGATTAGATCCAGAGATAGCATCCCATAAAATCCCACTATATCCAGATGTTGAGGAAAAGAAGCAGAAGTTAAGGAGGATGCATCCCGATATGTCCCTGAAGATTAATGAAGAGGTGACTAAACAGCTAGAAGCAGGATTTATGGAAGTGTCAAGACACCCAGAGTGGGTAGCCAATATTGTGCCTGTGCCTAAGAAAGATGGAAAAGTCCGAATGTGTGTGGACTACAGGGATCTGAATAAGGCTAGTCTAAAGGATAACTTTCCACTCCCTCATATCGATGTTTTGGTTGATAACACTGCTAAGAATCACAGGTTTTCATTCATGGACGGATACTCAGGGTACAATCAAATCCCCATGGATGTCAATGACAAAGAAAAAACCACTTTCATCACTCCTTGGGGGACATTTTGCTACACAGTGATGCCGTTTGGATTAAAGAATACTGGGGCTACTTACCAACGCGCTATGGTTGCATTGTTCCATGACATGATGCACAAGGAAATTGAGGTGTACGTGGATGATATAGTTGCCAAGTCTAGAGAAGGAGAAAGTCATGTGGTAGTTTTGCGTAAGCTGTTTGAAAGACTCAGAAAGTACAAGCTGAGATTGAACCCTGCTAAATGTGTTTTTGGAGCATCCACTGGAAAGCTGCTCGGATTCATTATTAGTAGAGAAGGAATAAAGGTGGATCTGGATAAAGTGAAAGCAATACAGGAGATGCCTGCTCCTAAGACAGAGCATGAAGTGAGAAGTTTCCTCGGGAGACTTAACTACATTGCTAGATTCATTGCCAATTTGACCAGTACTTATGAACCTATATTCAAGCTGTTGAAGAAACACCAGCCAGGAAAATGGGATGAAGAATGTCAAGGAGCTTTTGACAAAGTAAAGGCTTATCTAGTGAATTCTCCTATTTTGGTACCACCTACGCCTGGTCGACCTCTGATATTGTACTTAACCGTACTACCAACCTCCATGGGAGCAATGTTGGGGCAACATGACGAATCGGAGAAAAAGGAGCAGGCAATTTATTATCTGAGTAAGAAGTTCAATGATTGTGAAGCCCGATACATGGCAATTGAGAAGACTTGTTGTGCTTTGGTATGGACCTCAAAACGGTTAAGGCAATACATGTTGTATTACACCACTTGGCTGATCTCCCGAATGGACCCCCTGAAGTATATATTTGAAAGCCCTTATGTTTCATTAAGGGTTTCAAAATGGCAGGTGATACTATCAGAGTTCGACATCAAGTATATAACTTGGAAATCCGTCAAAAGAAGTGCAATTGCTGATCATTTAGCTGAAAACCCTCTTGAGGGTGGACAACTAGTAACATCTGAGTTCCCTGATGGAGAAATTTTGACAGTAGAAGGAGAAGAAGAAGGTGAGGATAAGCCCATTTGGAAGATGTATTTTGATGGAGCAGTCAACATGCATGGTAGCGGCATAAGAGCTGTGGTTGTTTCACCAACTGGAAAGCAATATCCAATCGCTATCAAGCTTGATTTTGAATGCACCAATAATGTTGCAGAATATGAGGCCTGTGCTAATGGTTTACAAGTTGCAATTGACTTAGGGATCAAACAGCTAAATATATTTGGAAATTCAGCACTTATCATTTATCAGGTGAACGGTGAATGGCAAACCAAAGACCCGAAGTTGGTACCTTATCAAAAGTATTTGACCCAGCTGATCGAGAAGTTTGAGGAGGTAACCTTCTCCCATTTGACTCGAGACAAGAATCAGTTTGCAGATGCCTTGGCCACTTTGGCTGTAATGACCAAATTGGATGTTCATAATAATGTCCAACCTATCCAAGTAAATACGCGCAGTGAGCCGGTGTACTGTGCTAATGTGGAAGATGAGCCAGATGGTAAACCGTGGTATCATGATATCAAGCAGTATATTCAACATAGAGAATACCCAACTGGGGCAAATGAGGTGAACAAGAAGACTATCCACGGCTGGCAATGGCCTTTTTCTTGAATATAGAGGTTTTGTACAAGAGAAGTCATGATGGCACCTTGCTTAGATGTGTAGATGCTCGTGAAGCTCGCATAATCATGTCTGAAGTCCATGAAGGGATTTGTGGAACTCATGCTAATGGTCATATGATGGCACGAAAAATTCTCAGAAGTGGCTATTATTGGTCATCCATGGAAACAGACTGCATAGAATATATACGAAAGTGTCAGAAGTGCCAGATATATGCAGATCAAGTAAATGCACCTCCAATTCCCTTGCACAATTTGGTATCTCCATGGCCTTTCTCAATGTGGGGAATAGATGTCATTGGACCCATTAATCCTAAAGCTTCCAATGGTCATCGCTTCATTTTGGTAGCGATTGACTATTTCACCAAGTGGGTAGAAGCTTCCTCGTATGCCAATATCACTCAAAAAGTGTTTTTGAGATTCCTCAAAAGGGATATTGTCTGCAGATATGGGATTCCAGAGAGGATAATAACAGATAATGCCCCCAATCTCAACGGTGCTGAGATTCGGAAGTTTTACGAGAGCTTCAAAATCAAGCATCATAATTCAGCTCCTTATAGGCCCCAGATGAATGGTGCAGTTGAAGCAGCAAATAAGAATGTCAAGAAAATTGTTGAAAAGATGGTGGTGAATTACAAAGACTGGCATGAAATGTTGCCCTATGCTTTGCACGCGTATCGTACCAATATACGATCGAGCACTGGGGCAACATCTTTCTCTTTGGTATACGGGATGGAGGCCGTCTCTCCCATAGAAATTGAGATTCCTTCTCTAAGGGTTTTGATGGAGGCAGAGTTGGAAGAATCCGAATGGGTGAAGACTCGACATGAGCAGTTGAATATGATAGAAGAGAAGAGACTGACGGCTATTTGCCATGGGCAATTATATCAAAGCAGAATGGCCAGAGCCTTTAACAAGAAAGTTCGTCCCAGAGATTTTTGTTTAGGAGATTTGGTTTTGAAGAAGATTCTCCCTAATCAAGAGGATAGCAGAGGAAAATGGGCGCCGAATTATGAAGGCCCATATATAGTCAAGCAGACATTTTCAGGAGGAGCATTAATTTTGCAGAACATGGATGGAGAAGAATTGCCGAGGCCCGTAAACACTGATGTTGTCAAGAGATTCTATGCCTAAAAAAAAATAAAAAACAAAAAACAAAAAAAAATAAAAAACAAAAAATGAAAAACAAAAAAACAAAAAAAATAACAAAAAAGAGGGACCCGTTAAAATGAAAACCCGAAAGGGCGGTCTAAGCAAAAGTAAAGGCAAATAAATAGGCAAGATCTCAAAGAAAGTTGGCATGAAACTCTTTGAAGGGCTCACCAAACTGAGGCAATTCTTATCATCATTTGATTGACTACACTGGGGCAATTTTGTTCGCTTTCAATTGGCTACACTGGGGCAATTATTTTTGAAGGACTGAGGAGAAGATGTGTTGAAGGAAGTAACCACACAGAGGTAATAGTTGAGTTATCAGGCCATTGCAGGGAATCAATTGAATGAGAAACAAGGAACTAATACTGGGGCAAATTTTTCTTATCCTTTGTAACCTCCTGTAGTTCCTAGGATTTCATCTTTCAAGCATGTGTCTTACTAAAAGTTCATGTATGATCTGATCACCAAAGCAATAAAAAGAAGTTTGTTCATTCAACGAATTTCTATCCATTCATGAATGCATGCTTACTTATTAAGTTATGTCTCAAATAGGATAAATTTATGGTTAACAATTTGATTTGACAATTCTACAACAATCTTTCAATGGTTGACTTGGGCTAAAAGATCTCAGTAGCTCAAACTATAGATTGCAACGCAGTATTGGATTTCGTTGCCAAGGAGAAAAGAGGAATCAAGAAAAAAAAGCAAAAAAAAAAAGAAAAAGCAAGAGAGGAAGATCGAGGTTATCAGGTCCAATGAGCAAAAACATGTGAACAAGGGTTTTGATTGGTTCAAGTTTTCCAAAAGTCGCCACTGGTTCAAAGGGCTTTTAATAAAACTAAAACAAAAAAAAAAGAAAAAGAACAAAAAAGAGAGAAAAAAAATCTTTTTGGATTAAGCTTCTTGTCTTTTTTAAATCTCTGTTTTTCGGGAGCACAGTGGCCCATCCGTCTTTTAAATTCCGGGACGCAGTTGCCCATTATCTTTTTAAATTCTTTTGAGCGCATCGGCTCCATGCATTTTAATTTCTGTCTATTTTTTTGAGCGCATCGGCTCCATGCATTTTAATTTCTGTCAATTCTTTTGAGCACATCGGCTTCATGCATTTTAATTTCTGTTGAGCGCATCGCTCCATGCATTTTAATTTCTGTCAATTCTTTTGAGCGCATCGACTCCATGCATTTTAATTTCTGTCAATTCTTTTGAGCGCATCGGCTCCATGCATTTTAATTTCTGTCAATTCTTTTGAGCGCATCGGCTCCATGCATTTTAATTTCTGTTGAGCGCATCGGCTCCATGCATTTTAATTTCTGTCTATTCTTTTGAGTGCATCGGCTCCATACTTTTTAATTTCTGTTGAGTGCATCGGCTCCATGCATTTTAATTTCTGTCAATTTTTTTGGGCGCATCGGCTCCATGCATTTTAGTTTCTGTTGAGCGCATCGGCTCCATGCATTTTAGTTTCTGTTGAGCGCATCGGCTCCATGCATTTTAAATTCTGTTGAGCGCATCGGCTCTCTGCATTTTAGTTTCTGTTGAGCGCATCGGCTCCATGCATTTTAAATTCTGTTGAGCGCATCGGCTCCCTGCATTTTAGTTTCTGTTGAGCGCATCGGTTCCATGCATTTTAAATTCTGTTGAGCGCATCGGCTCCCTGTATTTTAATTTCTGTTGAGCGCATCAGCTTAATGCATTTTAATTTCTGTCTATTCTTTTGAGCACATCGGCTCCATGCATTTTAATTTCTTGTCATTCTTTTGAGCGCATTGGTGCATTGTATGTTATTTCTCGCATTTGTTTTACATCTTATGCATCGCCGGACAAAATTAAAATTCATATCTTTACTCATTTCTTGCGACGATAATATGAAGACCATGGTTTTCTTATTATCTAGGAAGAAACCAACAAAGAGGGGCAACTGTGAACACTCAATTTGGACCGGGCTCCCAATATAAAAAAAATGAAAAGTGACAAATTTTTTTTGAATTAATTAGAGGTCCATGTTTATGTTTTTTTAGGCCTAATTGTAAGCCTACTTAAGAAAAAAAAAGGGGAAGGGGTAGTCTTTGTTACGTTTGCTGCTAGTTGTTTTCTTTCGGTTGCTTTCAATTTAGTTGAAATGCAACTACACCATGTCAATGTCTGCTGCAATGCTGCAACAGCTCCAAGGGCCCAAGGCTCAAGAGAAGCAAAAAATGAAAAGTTTTCAGTGATGAGCAGACATGAGAAGGTGACAGCCCAGGAGAAAAAACATAAAAATGGAAACTGAGCTAGACCACTCTATCTGCAACCTACACTGATCTCTTTGGGGTTGCAGATTGGTTTTTCTGCTTACAAGGGGAACATCGTGAAAAAGGGGGAAGGGGGGATTCTTCAATTTAGACAGAGAGGATATATACAGAGAGCATCACACGAAGGGGGGTGGCTGCCATCTCCATTACTGAGCCATCCTGCAACCCAACAATCCACTCCACCTTCACCCATTACTCCTGAATCTTCCAAACCTTCAACCTACCACCCTTCACCTTCAACCTTGAAGCCACCACAGAACCATCACCCTGCTGCCCTCCCAAACCGTGACACAACCTCAACCTCCTTCTTCCATCACCTTCAACTGAATCAACTCACCACCCTTCACTATTCATCTTCTTCAACCTCCATCGTGTCCATCACCCCGCGCCTCTCAAACCGTGAACCAAACCCACCAACCATAGCCACCCAAAACCCAAAACCACCACTATCTCCTCCAAACCAAACCGTAAAACTCGAGACCCACCAAGCGCAGCCGCCGTCCACCACGCTCCGACCGTGAACGATGCCCTTCCGCGCGCGCCACCACGCAGCCACCGTCTTCTCTCCCCCCCATACCTCACGGATTCCACATCCCGTATCCCCCACCGCTGCTCCTCGTCTCACGTGACCCAACCAGACCAGTCACCACCCCACCGTCGAGCTCTCCGTCGACCCCTGCAAGACCACCGTCCACCAGGAACCCAGATTCGTGGAGCCCCCCCAAGACCACCGTCCTCTGTTTCAGACAGATCTGAGCCAGTCGAACTCGATCTCGAGTCGGCCATCACCGAGCAGAATCGCGCGAGCCACCCCTCTGCGTCGCGCAACTGCGTTCACCCGCAGGGTCTGATCTCCGGCAACACCTCGCCATCTTGACCAGCATGGAACTCCGGCCGGCACCTCCACCCCTTCGCATCGCCGTCGTTCTTGCCTCTTAGTCATCGCCTGCTTCTCCTGTGGTTAGAACCCACGGTTCCTCTTCCTCATAGCTTTCCCCCCCCATTGTTATTATCTAAGGATATTGCCTCTATTTTGCATTTGGTGCATCTTCTGGAAAGCTCCCACGAAAAGAGAAATAAGTGGGCTGTTAGGTGTGCTATTATCTTGGGGCTTGATTGGGCCATTTGTTTTTTTTAAATTTGAACCATAAAATAGAAAATAAAAAGGGGGAAAGAAGACTAAAAATAAACAAAATGTGGTATGGTAAGAGTGTTTTAATTGGTGGACCAATTTTCTTGTTTTTCCTTGGTTGGCCTAAAGTTAATATGTTTAGTAGTTTAAAGATGTAGTGAAAAATAATAAAAAAATGTAGAGATAAAATATATAGGATTAGATAATAAAAAGAAAAAAATAAAAAAAATGTGTTTTGAGTTTATTTGTTTGTCATTTAAGTTTAATTTTTGTTTGATGTTTATTTTATTTAATGGTATGCTTTATATTGTGTTTTCTCGACTAATAAAAAACTAAAAATAAAAAAATAGAGAAAAAATTAAATAAATAAAAAATGAAATAATTTTTGTTTAAAGTGGTTTAATTTGAGAAGTTCATATTTAATCTTGCCTTTATTATTATGTATTTGGATCATGAAAAATTATGTTTGCTTATTTGTTTTTCAAAGATTTCTTAAATAATAATAATAATAATAATAATAATAATAATAACAATAAATAAAAAATATTAATTAATGCAATGACCAAAGTGATGATGATTGAATAACGAATGTTATCTTCATTGTCGTTTGGATCATAAAGGTTTATTGAGTAGCCTTGTGCTAACTTGAACCTTGTGCAATAATGAATTTGCTTTCAAATAACATCCTTCCTTTTTTTTTAATTAAAAACAATCAACCCAAACTTATTTTATAGAGAACTACGTGACTTTGAGTTCCTCATTGCACCCGATGATACGTAGGAGCAGAATTTCATTTCTGTCAAACCAAAATTAAATTTTCATAATTTTGTGGCTTCCTTTTTTTATAAATAGTTACAATATTTGCAAAAGGGGTAAAATAAATATTTCCAAGGATTGTTAAGAATTTGCACAATTAACTTAAGGTACCATTTTAGAATAGTTGTGTTAGGGGTGCTGTGGGATTAAGTTTCCGCCCTTCCCTATCCATAACCGACTCCCGAATCCAATCTGGTTCCAAAGATCATTTTCAAAGAAAGGTTTTCCAATTTTTCTTAAGTTAAAATAAAATTGGTGGTGACTCCATTTCCATTTTCTAAAATCATTTGAGTTACTATTTTTTGCCGCGATCTCCGGTCGCGACAGGAGGACAGGAGGTTTTTTAAGGATACGAAGGCATCTTCACATTCTGGGGTCCATTCAAAACCTTTCCCTTTCTTGAGTAGTTTGAATATAGGGAGAGACTTGTGGGCAGCCTTGGCTAAGAATCTTATGAGGGCCGCTATGTGCCCCGTGAGCTATTATACTTTTTGACGTTTCGGGGGCTTCTCATGTTGAGGACAGCCTGACACTTGTCAGGATTGGCCTCGATTCCTCGGTGGGTTAGCATGAACCCCAAAAACTTTCTGGCCTGGACCCCGAAGGTGCACTTCTTCGAATTTAATCTCATGTTGTACTTTTGGACTTGTGTGAATACTTCCTCGAGGTCTGCCGTGTGCGATCCACTGTGTGGGGTTTTCACTATCATGTCATCTATGTGGACTTCTAGCATCTTTCCCACTTAGTTTTCAAAAACCTTGTTCATCATCCTCTGGTAGGTGGCCCCTGCATTCTTTAGGCCAGAAGGCATGACCTTGTAGCAGTAGCTCGCCCTATCAGTAATGAAGGCAGTCTTATCCTCATCTCCAATGTACATGGGAATCTGATTGTACCCATAGTATGCATCCATGAATGAAAGTCATCTAAATCTCGAGGAGTCATCCACTAGTTTCACATTAGGGAGTGGGTACGGGTCCTTGGGACAGGCTTTATTCAGATCAGTATAGTCAACGCACACTCTCCACTTCCCATTGGACTTCTTTACGAGAACCACGTTGGAGAGCCAAGTGGTATAGGATATTTCTCTGATGAAGCTGCCATTTAGTAGCACTTTGACCTGTTCTTCAACGACTTGCTGCTCTCGGGATTGACCTTTCTTTTCTTTTGAACGACTGGCCTGGCGCCTTCTTTAATTGACAAATGGTGACAAATAATGGTGGGGTCAAGTCCGGGCATGTGGGAGGACGTCCATGCAAAAAAGTCCCTATTTTTTAACAAGAGTTCTAAAAGTTGTTGTTTTTCTTTTTCATCCAGGCGATCTTTGATCTTGGTAACCTATTCTGGGTTAGTCCCGAGCTGGAGAGATTGCAGTTCACCTTTAGGATGGGGCCGAGTACCCCGAATTTCTTCCCTGACATCTAACTCAGTCATTAGTATGTTAACCTGGTCAAGGACTGGGGTAGGAATGGCAGATCTCTCCTTTCGGGGTGCTTTACAAATTTTTAGGCTCTCATTGTAGCATTTTCTAGCGACAATTTGATCCCTTTTAACAGTGACGACATCATTGTTCTTATTGAGAAACTTCATCACGAGGTAGGTGGTAGACACCACGGTGCCAAGTGCATTGAGAGAAGGATGACCCAGGATGATGTTATAAGTCGAAGGACAGTCCACAATCAGGAACTTTACCTTGACTGTCCTGAAAAGTTTAGATGATCCGAGGGTTAGGTGGGTTTCGTAGTATCCGACCGGGGTGATTTTCTCGCCCATGAAACCCGTCATTTCTCCGACATGAGGAGTCAAGTTTGATTATGGAAGCTCTAGCTTCTGATAGAGATCTAGGAACATAATATTTGCTGAGCTCCCTTGGTCGACGAAGATTCGGCGGACTTCAGCATTGGAGATTATCTCATAGATGACCAATAGGTCATCGTAATCTGGGATAATTTTGCCGTAGTCTTCATCTGAGAAAGTGATCAGAGGCGTCTTTCTGCCTTCTACTTGTGTCCTAGGTTCTGAGTGGACCACGCTAAAAACGGCCATTCTAAGAGCTTTCTTCCGAGCTCCATTCGAAGATCCTCCTCTAGCAAAGCCACCGGCAATGGTATGGATCGTTGTATTGGGCTTGGAGTGATGGTCATCGTTATCACCGGGGGGAGCGTCCCTAGTCCTATCCTGCCGATCGTTATTATCTTGGCGAGGTGGAGTCTGCGATCTTCTCCTGGGACTTCTTGTCATTCTTTTGTGCTGAGGGGATGAACTCTGATGTGGGCTGCGTCTATTATTTCTGCGTCTATTTTCCCCCTCCTTATTTTGTACATGAAGGATATACTGCTACAAGTGTCCGGCCTTGATTAAGAATTTGATGACATCATGTAACTGATAGCAATCCTCTGTATCATGGCCATAGCCCTTATGTCATGTGCAATGCTTAGAATAATCTTTTTGTTTGTGTTTCTTGATAGGGGGTGTTCTCCGGATATTCTGAAACTCCGTGTGCATCACTTCCCTCAGGATTGTTTCTTGAGGTGTGTTTAGGGTAGTATAGTCAGAATAGTTCCTCCCGGGCGGGCTACCTTTTGCAGGTCATGGCCTTGAGGAACTCTAGTTAGGCTTCTGGTGGGAGGACTCGCCTTTGTCCCACCTCCTATTGTAACATCCCAAAAATTCACTTACTTCATTATAGATAATCGTTTTATAATATTTATGATTTTTAGGAATTTTTCTAGATTTTTTCGAAAGCGTCGAATATTTTAATATATTTCTCATTTTGCGTGCGCACTGAGCAGAGTCAGTCAAACGCTCTGAAAAATTGATTGTTTCATGATAGATGGTCATTTTCTAATATTTGTGATTTTGATGATTTTTTGTGGAATTTTCTGGAAACGTTGAATATTTCAATATATTCTTCGTTTTGCGTGTGCACTAGGCAGAGCTGGGGAAAATGAAATATTTTTTCCTAAGGCTGGTAAACCTTGAACTGTCAACGTGTCGACGGAGGATCTTACTAAACTCGAGGCCGAGCACAGTTTACAAGGTTTATGTTTTATGAAATTTTATCTGATAAATAAAATCACTGTATCATAAAATCATCTGATGAATAATAAAATATTATTTTTATCAACTGTAACTTTTATTCACTGGAAAAACACTTCTAACAGTGTAATTAATCATCTGTCAGATGTATTTAATTGAGGGGACAAGCTTACTATGCATTTTATCGAGAAGCGTGCGAAGCTTCTCAAGGAAGCTTTGAGGGAAGCTTCTAGGAAGTTTTCTTCCCAACCACTCTTCTCTCTCCTCCCTTTTTGGTGCTGCACGGTTGGCTAAGAGGGATATTTCATTTTTCACTTCTCTCATTTTCTCTCCCTCATGTCTGTTCTCTTTCTCCTTCCTCTCTTCTTCACACGGCTGCACACACCCACAACCACCATCGTTGATTTTAAGCTTCCTTTGCTCAACCCAATAGAGACCCTTGTTTCCCCTCTCCATCTTCAAGCTTTCCTTTTGTGGGACTCCTCCTGGCTTCTTCATCTTCGTGTTCCATAGCCAACATCAAAGCTTGGAGCTTTAAGGTAAAGCTCTCAACTTTCTTCTCCTTTTCTCCCCATTTTCGTGTTCCATGGTCACATTGGTGACTATGGATGCCATTTCCACTCTTTGATCTTGATTCTGTGGATTTGAACACCCTAGGTTTTGGTGGTGGTGAAGAACGAAATTTCTAAGCAAAAAGGAGCATCCTTTCTTTGTGCTTTTCTCAGGTAAGAGGAAGACACTCCTCCTCAACCTCTATTAGCATTTAGAAACCTTGTCTGTGATTGATTGTGAGGAAACCCTATTGAGGGTTATCCTTTGTTTGCATGTTGTTTATTATGTGTTGTGCTATTAGATTGTTTGTTTGGGTATATTGATGTATCTGAATGGATTGGAATGTATAACATGAAAGGAAATGACGTCGAATTGGTTCTCGGATGGCCACAATTTTGAGCCCAAAATGAGGATTCTTTGTGAACAATTGTAACAATTTGAACTTCTGACCATTTAGTAGAATGCCAATGTCCATCGAGTTTAGACTTCTGACCATTTAGTACAATGTCAATATCCGTCGAGTTTGGACTTCTGACCATTTAGTACAATGTCAATATTCGTCGAATTTGATCTTCTGACCATTTAGTACAATGTCAATACCCGTCGAATTTGATCTTCTGATCATATCCGTCGAATTTGACCTTCTGACCATATCCGTCGAATTTGATCCTTTGACCATTTAGTACAATGTCAATATCCGTCGAATTTGATCTTCTGATCATATCCGTCGAATTTGATCTTCTGATCATATCCATCGAATTTGATCTTCTGACCATTTAGCACAATGTCAATATCCGTCGAGTTAGGATGTCAATATCTGTAGAGTTAGAATGTCAATATCCGTCGAGTGAGAATTTTTGACAATTTAGTGCTTTCGTCGGTTCAACACTTGGAAGATTTCTCCAACGTCAACACCAATCCGTCGAATTGGGATTTCTGCTAATCTTCTAGTATATTCGACAATTTTTGATCTCCATTCGACAGAATCTTCATTCGACAAAAATTGATTTTTAGCCATTCTTGTCAAAATTGTACCCCAGC
This sequence comes from Ormosia semicastrata, assembly GCA_029884595.1. NCBI lineage: Eukaryota > Viridiplantae > Streptophyta > Magnoliopsida > Fabales > Fabaceae > Ormosia > Ormosia semicastrata. The sequence continues at coordinate 43,793,255 of JAQQTO010000053.1, read as the reverse complement.
CATTTCCGTCACCAAATCACCTTATGACTGACATCTTTCATCATTCTCTCATGTTATTTTTCGTTGAAAGGTAGCCTCAACTGTACACTAGATACATTGTCTCCGTCGAATCCAAATGTATAATTTATCACCTAACACCTAATGATTAAATTAATGGTAATAGGATGCAAGAATTAGCAAATTGGAAAATTAAATTATATTGAGATTCATAAATTTTAAAGAACCAAGAATGGAATTTTCATAAGACTTAGGATAATTTTAATTAGGGTAAGAACAAGAGAGTGTGTGACTTTGAGATCTTAGAATAACCTTCTAAGTGTATGTGAATAAATTACCTAAGAGGATTTAATTAATTAAGAGAATTCCTTTAGAGATAAACTTTATAAGAAAAGCTAAACCTAAGCAAGAATTCATAATACATCTTAAAAACGTATTAATTCATTTAATTCTAATATTATGATATTGTGGGTCCATGTGAGTGACCAATGTTTGTGTTGATTTTTGCTTTGGCCAATTGTGGTTAATTGTGGGATTGCATGTAATAATGATTATACATGAGTATATATAGAGTATGTATGCATTGTGAATGTCCGTTGGACTTTGTTAAGGCTGAGTTGCCTAGGAGATTATCACACCTTAGTGCGGGTGTGAATAGACAAGTGTGGTCCTGTAGTTGACCTTGGGGGCGTCGGGGCGCGGGCGTCTCACAGAGGGCAGTGGTAGCCCCTCTGGACCGTGGGACAGACTGATGCAAATGCACTGACGATCCTGACTGTGACACAGTCCTATATCAAGATCTTATGGGAATGCCGCTGTATAAAGCCTTGTTGCACAAAATGACTAATTATTTTCTGGAAAGCACTTGTTTTTATGGCTGACAAGATACTAGCATGTCTCCCTGATCATTCTCTCCTAATGTTTTGTGTCTAGCTCCATGGAGTAGGATTTTGACTATTGTATGCATGTGCATAGTGAGTCCATACATTATCTGACATTTATTCGTTATTATAATTTGGAATTGTTGTCCTACTGATATATATATATATGTGACTGCTTGAAACTGCTTATTTGTTTATTTCTGCTATTTAATGCTTATGATTATTATTTGGAAATGCTCTGTGGGCGCTTTGTGCCGTTTTGTTTCTTACTGCTATAATTGGTAATGATGGTAGGATGTCTTACCTCTTTTCTATTTTTCCATTACTGTTTATTTGTATATTGCGTCCCATCGAAGACGACTGCAAGGAAACGGAAGCTCCTGATTTCCCCGACTTCTGGCCTGGTCTCGATTAGCAACTACTGAAGAGCATGGAGGCATGCATGTGCCGATTTCTAGGAGATGTGCATCTGACCTTCCTAGGAGGGACAGAGTGCTATCACATCAACTTTAACTCTGAGCGCTGTGTCTACTTGGGAGACGTGTCATTAGCTTTGGCCTAGAGGCGTCACGAGCCACCGATCTTCACCTGCTGCATCAGCCTACGTCTGAAATTTTATTTTCCTATATGGGAGATGTGGGGTGACCGCTACTACACCCCGCGGGAAGACTCTTTTGATTCCACAGCTCGGGCCCCGTCCCGTAGCTCTGTGGCTCCTATGGTGGTTTCCTCGGATGAGGAAGACCCCGAGGAGGTCCCTGAGGATGACCTCGTGGAGGATCCTGAAGAGGATCCTGATACGATTCCACATCATCTGAGGGACTGATATTGCTGGTAACTACTAATGGCTGCCAATATTTTTGTTTTGGGGGCCTGATGTCTTTTATAGTGGGCTGTATATTTCTGATACCGTGGGGATGTATATGTATAATCCTTTGGGGCAGGTATAGTTTTGCTTTTTGATATACCAGTTTTGTAACCAAACAGTTTGATAAATATATATATATATATGAATATGCAATGTTAATTCCAATGTACGCTTTACCTCTATTTTATTCTTTATTTCCATTTATGTTTCGTCACTGTGTTTATTAACTATTGTTATCATTATTGTTAAGAAGAGAAAAAAATACTCACCAATTTAATTACATAACTATTATTAAGTAAATATATATTATATTAAAAGGAACCAGGTCTTAACTTATATAATTTTATTTCTGCATCGTAATTGACAATGTGACGTTCCCTTCCTAAAAGGGGCGTTACACCTATGGTCTTCTGTTGCCTCCTCCAAGTAGACATATTTCTTGGATCGTTTTTGGAAGTCGGTCAGATTATCTGGTTTCTTTTTTGCCAAGGACTTAAAGAACTCAGAACCTACTCGGAGACCGCTTCTGGCATAATGCAAGGCTATTCTGCCTTCAAAATTTTCTACATTGGTGCAGGCAGCCATGAACCGCTTGACATAATCTTGGAGGGTCTCATCCTTTTCCTAGAGAATTTTGGCCAGGGATTCGATGGATTTAGGTTGCTCCTTGCTGCTGGTGTATTGCAACAGAAAATGCTGTTTAAGATCCGACCAATCTACGACAGTCCCCCTTGGTTGGCTGGTAAACCACTTGAGGGCTCCCTTTTTTAGGGAGAGGGGGAATGCTCGGCACAGCAACTCCATGGATCCGCCATAGAAACATAAAGACTATTCGTAGGCATCTATGTGTTCCTGGGGGTCTGTGGTTTCGTCATAAATTTTTAAGTTTGGCAAAAACTTGAAGTTCCTAAGAACTCGGAACTCCATAAGTTGATCAAAGAAAGGTTGTTCCATTGTTCCACGATTCTGGTTATTATTTCCAGTATTGGGAATTCTATTGCCAGTGTGAGCCCTCCTTTGATTATTTTCCACGTCAGTCCGCCCGTCATGACGATGCGGCCTGGGTTGGTTTTCATGCATGGCACGCTGCATGTCTTCCAACCTCTGGAATTGGTCGTTCAGCAAATCCATATATTGTTACAACATGTCTTGAAATTGGTGTTGAGAATCCCGAGATTGGTGTGTGCATTCAGAGCGGGATGCACGGTCATCAATCTCATTATTTGGCATTCCCAGACGCTAGTGCACCAAGATCCTATGTTCTTGATGGCTCTGGTCACCTCTTTGGGCTGGGAATTCAAGTCTTTCCCTGACAGAAATCCTATGTGATGGGTTAGGAAACTCCTCAAAGAAGGAGGTAGAGTGTCAATCACGTCGGCTTCCTGATCCGGGTGCTTGATTTCTCACAGCGGAGGTTTGAGCCGCGGGTGGAGGCAGTGGGAGTGGTGGACGTTGCACATCAGGATCTTGCCTCTAGTTGACAGAGGTTTGTGCATCATCTCTTCTCGAATTTTGCCTTGTGTTCACCATGATTGGGTGGGATTAGAAATTTAAGGTCCCCATAGTTGGCGCCAATGTTCTGAAGTGGATTCAGAGAGTACCTGTGATAGATATATATATGGTGGTTTCCTCCTTGAGCGGTAGCTGAGCGTGTTGCACAGGGGGTGGATACCTGCAAAGGGACTCCAACGCTTAAGTCAGGCAGTGCACAAGTAGGCTTATCAGTTTAGATTAAGGGTTATCTTATTAAGATGACTTAGCCTTATATTTATAAAGCGTATGTAGAATCCTAATGAGACCCTTACTGAATGCAGGTAATTTGGGATTAGTATCCTAATGAAGATCACCTTTCCATTATTATAGGGTATATCTCAGTAAATATGGGACTAAGATATGGAAGGTATTTAGCCATCAAGGATAATTATGAGTCCTATAAAATCGTAAGTTGATGATTGGTAGTTATGGATATTTAGGGATTTATCCTCTGCATGAATCTATCAATCACGACATCATGATCCAACACCGCTTAGCGAGCTGTCTTCCGAGGTCCGAACTACCTTATGAGTCCCCCTTTATGCCATCCTTGGAGGAATCCGGCAGTGTGCATGTCAGGTTGATCCTAAGAAACGGGATCACGAATCACAGTGCAGAACATTTATAATATTTAATATTGTGTCATGTGTCAAATAATTTTTTTATATCATGTATTTATATATATATATATATATAGAGAATATAATCGATATGTCTACACATATAGATAACACAAATTCAAACATAAAAAATCTATTAAGTTAGAATTAATGCTAATGTAAACTACTTAAAAAAGAAAAATAATACTAAAAATTACATACACAAAGAAAAAATCAAACAATATAAATGGATTAAAAAAATAACAATTAAACTAACAAAAAGAAAATTGACACGAACATTTTTTTTTGTTTTTTGTTTTTGGTTTTACAATATGTTGTCACATATTTTAGTTTTGATACTATATTTGTTTAGGGTATAAGAGCTTCCCTTCCCCCATAAATGTATTTTCAACTAAGCTCTAGAATGTTTATCACTTAACTTACTCTATTTGACTTACATGAACATAAATTGAATTGATTTATAAGTAATTTTCAATAAAGTTAATTTATCAAAATATTTTTTAATAAAATTATTGAATTAAATTATGCATTTAAAAAGTAAATATTTTTGTTTATATTATAATTTTTTTAGACATAAAAGTTGTTTTATAACATTTTATATTTAAATTTTTTAATATTTATATTAGAATAAAATTATTTCATAAAAATATTATGTATTTTTAAACTAAACTTATAAATATTATTTTCTTGATAACTTATTGCATATATTTTATTTAATAAAATTATTTTTATTTAAATTATATTAATTTTTATTATTTAATTTTTAATTTACCCTTTTATATCACACGAGTGCAAAATTTAAAAGAAAGCAAAATGACACATCGAGTTAAAGTGTAAAAAGCAAAGGTAACACTCATGACTAAGTTTCAAAGATAAATAAGTAAGTTCATATTTGGGCAAAAGTATATAATTTGTATTAATATATCAAAACTCCTTTTACAAACGTATCTAAAGAAATATTTATTGAGAGCCAAGGCTAATAAAGTCTTAATAAAATATAAAATTCTAATCATATACTAATCAGTTAATAAATATTTAAAATATAAAATCTTAATTAAATCTTAATTTCCTAAAAACATAAAATTAAACATAAGATAAAATTGATAAGAATTCTAAAAATAAGATAACAAAAGGCATAAGCCAAAACATTTTAATTATCCTCGAGGCAGAGGTTCCTTTTAATAGTCCAATCCAATATATTAAGTAATACCATTTCTCCAGAGGACTATCAGAACATAGACAGAACAACCAACATCATACAAAGATAAACAGAGCATTCACAAGTTCACAAAAAATTCATAGGACCATTACAAATATCTCAGAGTACTAACATTTAATAGCAGAACATCAACAACATATGGCAATAATGCACCGAGTAATGACATATAGTTTATATGATATGAAAATGCAATGCAATTTCTTTTAAGTGCCATATAGTGCTCATTATCTTATTTATATGATCATAAACTAATTCCCACGACTATCATTCTCATAATAAATAGGGACTTTCATGCTCAATCTACATGTAATGATAGACTTATCAAGCTTGAGCTCACCCTATACGTTATCATACTTCATCACATTGCTCTATCCACAAATACTAGGGCCTCACATGTAGTTCTCAACATAAGGGAATAGAAAATCATCTTTCAAGCTTGAGCACTTAAGGATATAATTACCATGTCATTCTTTTTTTATTTGTCTTTCATAAGAATTTCCCATCTTTATATTATATTTCGGAGGAAATTACTCATCCTTAACCATTTCTTAGCAAAGTTCTTTTCTCACTTATTTGCTCTTAGTAGAGTGCTTTTTTCACTCATCTGCCTATCTTTGGGAAAAAACATTCCGATTCATCATGCCAATATCATATTGCATATATCAACATGCAACTCATGTGATTGTCATGGTAACTTGGCATGCATGCAATGTCATATATATGAGATGAATAATCAAATCATCATGCTCATACATAATATATCTCATCTAGTTCATAAGTCATCTCATCAAGGCACGGAACATTCATTCAAATAGCAGATAGACATCAATTTATCAACTAACTCACAACATAGTAGATTATCAAATTGCCATCAATCACTTATCAGTCAACTCATAACACAACAAAGATTATCAAACAACTACCAATTACACCTAGTTAGCTTGTAACTTGGATGGAACAGTTGATAACTCTTTTACCCAACAACTTGTAACTGGGTTAAACAATTGTCACGACTGGGATCGCGGTGGGAGTGGCGACAAAAAGAAATTTTGAAGAAATGGAAAATAGAGTCGCCACCAAGGTTTATTTAATTTAGGGAAAAATATTAGAAAACACTTTTACAAGTAAATAGTCTTTGAAACCAAATTGAGCTTGGGAGTTAATTATGCACAAGGAAGGGTGAAAACTGAATCCCACAACACCTCTGATGCACCTGTTCTAAGATGGTTACCATAGTTAATTGTGCAAATTTTTGACAACCTTAAAATACTTGTTTTACCTCTTTTACACAAACAAGCTAATAAGCAAATACTTGCAACACATTTTCTTCTTTTTTTCTTTTATAGAATTTACTAAATGACTAGGAAGCTCAAAAAATTATATATATAGGGAGTGTATCTGATGAGATGAGTGTTTACTGTAAGAGGTGAGAGAAGTGAATCTTGACCATTGGATCTTACATGGATGATTAATATTAGAATATAAATGCAAGTGACTTTTTTAAGTGGTCACATGATCTTTAAGTGACTTTTAATCTTGACCATCCATGTATGGTTGTATGGTCAAAATTTATTCTTCTCATCTTCTTACAATGAAAACTCCTTTCACTATATATATATATATATTTAGAGGCAAAAACATGCACGTAAAGTTTATAATACTTCAAGATGAACATAAAATCATGCCATTGGCCAAATTAAAAATAAACATAGAGAACGAAATTAATTCTACACAACTCAAACAAAAGAAAATTAGGATATTTCTTTTTAATCACCTTTTCATTCTATTTTGTTTTTGGTTGCTTGTCTATTAATTCCTAAAACTATTTTTTCTTTTCATTTTAATTTACAAAAAAAATGTACACCATCAAGAACAAAAAGCTCTAACCTTAGTCCACTACAGACAAGAACCAATACTTCGGTATTTGTGCAAATAGTTAAGAATAATTAATCAAAAGGCATAAGCCAAAACATTTTAATTATCCTTGAGGCAGAGGTTCCTTTTAATAGTCTAATCCAATATATTAAGTCATACCATTTTTCCAGAGGACTATCAAAACATAGACAGAACAACCAACATTATACAGAGATAAACAAAGCATTCACAAGTGTAATTGGCATTGACTAAAGCAATGATTTTGATGATAACAAACAAGAAAGGAATAGAAATGTATTGATCAAGCTCCAAGAATATTCAAGATTAGCATATAGGGTCTAGATCATATGTAAAGGTAAAAAGGAATCACACTAAGTTCAAATATGTTTTCAAATATTTTCAAATGGTTTTTCAAATGCCAAAATGCCCAACAAACATGTTTTGAAAAGCTAATCATGGTGGTAGTTCAAATCTATGGAAAATAGCCAAATTTGTGTTTTGTAAAACTGACCTTTGGTTACTCTTTTGATCATATCTTTCAAAATACTTTGAGTTTTATTTTGAAACTTATTTCATATAAACATAGACTCAGATATTTCCAATCAGTGGTCATTTGCTTAAAACGGATAAGAACCGAAGAAGTTATGACTATTTAAAGTCAGTTTTTAAAACCAGAGTGCAATAACCGATTAGGGATTTTTCCTAACCGATTTTTCACCCTGTCAGGAGCCATTTTCACGTTCTGAAAAGCTCCTAACCAATTAGACAATTGGCCTAACCGATTAGTATGATAAATAGGAGTATTTTTCAAGTTTCTAAAGCTCCTAACCGATTAGGCAATTCACCTAATCGGTTAGTGTAAAAGAAAGGAGCATTTTTCAAGGTTTCTAAAAGCTTCTAACCGATTAGGCAATTCACCTAATTGGTTAGCATAAAAAAAAGGAGCGTTTTTCATGCTCTTATAAAAGCTCCTAACCGATTAGGAAGCTCTCCTAACTGGTTATTCTAAATGTCAGAGGCCAAATTTTGGAGCTCCTAACCAATTAAGATAATCTCCTAACCGGTTATTTTGGCAACCAGAAAACACATTCCAATGGCTATAAATGGCTAGTTTTCATAATAAATCATTCTTAATCACCACCAACGGCTCAAAAATTCCTTGGGCTATAAATGAAAATGTTTGGGCATCAAAGAAAGGTTAGAGAACAATCTGAAAATCATTCTTGAGCACTGAAACGAGTTTTATCATCTTTTTCTCCAAATCTCTGTTTTGAGCTAAGTGTGTGTGATTTTTTGATATCATAAGCTTCAATTTGTATTATCTACTCTTTGAGAGAGTTTCTATCTTTTACACTTTATATAATCTGTAAAAGAGAGGATGAGGTATCCCTTGAGGGTGAAGCATCCCTCAAAAGTTATAAAGGGTGAGGTATCCTTTTTTGAGGCTCAAGCACAAGGGTGATGTATCCTAATGTGTGTTGAGTTCTCTCAATTGTAAAGGTTTTCAAGCACCCGTTCAAGCTTGAAGGTTTAGTGTGGGTGGTTTACTTGAGGACTGGACGTAGGCCACAAGTGGTTGGTGGCTGAACCAAGATAAATCTTTGTGTTTGCTATTCTCAACTCGATCTCCTTTACATTTGTGCTTATTTATATATGCTTAAGTTGAATTTGATATCTAGCTTATTTGCTTGATTTATCCTATAGCCCAAGTGGTATTTGTGAAATCTCTAATAGTTCGACCTTTATTAAACTTATTCCGCTGTATGTATTGATTGAAAATATCAAAATGTATAATTTCTCAAAGTTGCATTAAAACTTGTAATCAATCAATTCACCCCCCGTCTTGGGTAATGGTTGCCATGGCTAACAAGTGGTATCAGAACTTTGTGCTTTGTTAAAAGCTTAACCGGTTGGAGTTAAAGATCCTTATTTGTTTGGCAACCATTAAAAGCTTTTCAAAATGGATGATTTTGAAATTGATAAACCACCATTCTTTGATGGTGTGCATTTTGTTTATTGGAAAGCTAGAATGGAGTTTTATATGCAATCTATTGATATTGATTTATGAGATATTGTGCTTGATAGATTTACTTGTAAATCAAAACAAACTTGGAATGCATATGACAAGAAATGCTTTTCATTGAACATTAGAGCTATACAAGTTTTGAGAAGTGGTTTAAATGATGATGCTTATGCTAAAATTAAGAGTTGCTCTAGTGCTAAAGATATATAGGATGCTCTTGATTCTTTCTATCTTTCTAATGATGATCTTGTGCATAAAGTTGTATATATAGAGCAAGAAGAGCAAAAGCCATTGAAGGAAGTGATAACACTGTATTTTATACATTTTGTAATCCTTTCACTAGGCTTCTTAAGGTTCAATTAGGCTTAATTAAGTTGGTTTTGACACATTTTATGATTTTGAGCCGAATTGGACAATTAAATAAATTATTGCATAAATTAGTCTTAATTATCTCTTTGGCAATGTTTAGTAAACTGGCTATAACTTGAGTTGCAAATATCTGATTAATGTGATTTTGATCTTGTAGGAAAGCTAAGACAATTCCCTACAACTTTCATGTTGAACACTTTTCCAGAATCGGACTCCTTGGAAGTGATATTTGGCTTTGAAGTTAGAATAGAGGAGCTGAAACCGGGCCTAAACACTTTGCAGTAATTGGACCATATCTTGAGTTCTAGGAATGATTTTGGAGTGAAACTAAAGCCATTTTAAAGAAAATATTAAGGCCTACAACTTTCATGAAGACCACTTTTCTCAAAAATGAAAAAATGACTGGACACACGGCTGTGCATTTACTTAATTATTATTTTTAAAAAAAGAAAAAAAAGGAAATAGAAAATAGAAAAACGTCATCCATGACGTTTAAGAATTAATTATTAAATTATGGCTCCTGTAGCCACAGTGAAGCAAATTGCCTATAAAAGGCAATGCAATTCATTTCAACGGACACAATTCGGAGGAGGAAACTCTAGGCATATTTCCAGAGTCTCCTCAGTCTCCATCCAATTTCTTTTCTCTCTCTTTTTCTCTTTTTCTTTCTTTTAGTCTATGTGTAAATAAATTCTAGTCTACTTGGGTCAAAGTGTGAAGCTCTTGGTAATAAAATAAGGTTAGATTTATTCCTCTCTTGTGCTTTAATGATTTATCTTTTAAGTAATTATTATACGTGTTATATTTTGTTTCTGATAATTTAGAAACTACCCTTGTAAAGAGGAGTTCTTGATTTATTGTAAACAAAATATTGGCACAGTAAATGCTTTAACCCATTTACAAGTGGTGGTAATAATTAAAGGAAATATAATATAATTACGTATATTATTTTAATTCGTATTGTATTTTGTTTCCAATCAATTTAGAAACTCTCCTTGTAAAGTGGAGTTCTTGATTTGTTGTAGACAAGAGATTGACACAATGAATGCTTTAACCCATTTACAAGTGTTGGTGTTAGAAACTCTCATTGTAAAGTAGAGATCTTGATTTATTGTAGACAAAATATTGGCACAGTAAATGCTTGATCCCATTTATGAGTGATGATATTAATAGATGATTAAAGGAAACATAACATAATTACGTATATTATTTTGATGGACTTTTAATGTTGTATTTTCCGATTGGAACCTCCATGTTGCGAGGATTCTAATTGAGTTATAAAAGGAATTAATCTTACCTTTCCTTTATTTACCAAGAGTGGATCATTTTACCCAAGTAAATAATTTTTACCGTAGTCACAAAATATTTATTTCACCTTAATCTTCAACAATTCCTTGTGGATCGATCTCGGACTCACCGAGAAATTTATTACTTGAGACAACCAGCACTTGAGTTTGCAAATGCGACAATTAAAAAGTGTGCATCAGGAAGCTTGTCATGGAAACTGTCCTCAAGAAGATGTTCAAAGTAAGAAAATGAGCTCAATGTCTCTTGGTGATAATGGTGCTCAATTTGAAGAAGAGCCAAAGCAAAACAAAATTGATGAAGATGAAGTTGATTCTCTCAAAGAGCCAAGTATGCTAGAAATTGAGACTACTTCCTACATGGCTAAAAAGGACTTTGAGGTAAATAATACTAAACTAGATTATAGTCCTTCCTATGATGAACTACAATGTGTATATGATGAATTGTATGATGGCTTATTGTTTTTAGAAAAGAAAAACTTATGTTGTTTAGAAAACATTTCTTCCATTGAAAATGAAATTGAAACTTTGAAAAATGAATATGTTTTTCTCGATGAGGAAATGTCTTTAAAATGTGAAACCTCAACTTGTGAAAAGTGCATTGATTTAGAAAATCAAGTTGAGGACTTACATTCCAAATTTGTCAAAACTAATGATTCTAATTGCTTACATTCTATGCTTGTCAATGAGAATAAAAGTGATGTTATTTCACATAAAAATCCAAGCAAAGATTATGACAAAAATAGTATATAATGTAATAACAACTAAAGGCTTAAGTTTTCTAAAGATGATCTTCAAAGAACCAAACTATCATTAGATTCAATTGTTTGTAATTTTTGTGGTCATTTAGGACATATTTCTCATTTATGCAATTATAGAAGAAATCCTTATATGAGAAATAGTATGGTATGAGTTCCTAAAAGTTATAAAGGCTCTAGTACTAACATTTAAGAACCCAAGATGAAGTGGGTACCAAAATGTCCTCCTAGTGTTTCAATTATACAGAAAATTTCTCAAAAGGATGGACAAATTAGTCAAGTGAAGAAGGAATCATCAAGGAGAATGCTTCCAAAGCCCATTGGTAAAAGTTTTTATCAAAGAAGAAAGATGAATTCAACCAAAGCTTCTCAAGTACAAAATGTGAAACTTACAAGGTTCAAAACACCAAAAGAGAAGCAATGGGTAAGAAAAAGAGTTTCCTTGATTACCAAGACCAAGGTATCAAAAGTTTTTACCTCTTATGCACATTCACTTGTAAAGTCAATGAATTTGAGGTATGTTTCTTATAAGCCTTAGGTAAAGGATAGAATCATGTGTACTTAGTAAATTTTGAATATTATGTTTAGTACATGATTATGTTCATTTTTATTGTAACATAAGGTTTTACAATACCTAGGTATGCTTGTTATGTTTTGAATTGTCTTTATGCCTTTGAAAAGACTAAATCAGTTTTGAACCTCATTTATGGTACTTAAAGTAGATGTCATGAAGGCAAAGTCAAGTTAATTATCAAAGATGTCATGTGGTTGAATTCTTAAAGATAGGATCTCTGAAGATTTTCTGGTTTTGGAAGTGGAATAATTTGTTAAGAGAAGGAAATAATCTGTTATGGGATGAAAATAACCAATTACATTCTCCCCCTTACAAGACCCCTCTAACCAATTATGGAGGTATTTTAAAGTTCCTGGAGACCACAAATAATCAATTAGAACCATTTCCTAATATGTTATTTAAGCTGATAGAGGCTCAATCTATTTGAGGATCAAGAAAATAACCTGTTGGGAACTTTTCCTAACCTGTTATTGAAGCAAACAGAGGCTCCATATATTTGAGATCCACGAAAATAATCTGTTAGGTGTACCCCCTAATCGATTATTCAATGTTACAAAAGGTTCATTTTCCTTATCTCCCACGAGCTAATCGATTAGCTCTTTTCCATAACAGGTTATTGTCCCGACCCGTGAGCTTCTCATTTTATTTCTCTTCACTCTAACCGATTACTCTATGTCCTAATCGATTATTCACACTTATAGAGCCTCACATTATTAATTTCACAACAAAGCTAATCAGTTAGCTTATGTCTCTAACCAATTATTGCTCCAACTCGAGACCAACATTTCTCTTTCTCACACAAACTAATCGATTAGGTCCACCCACTAATCGATTATTGCTCTAAACCGAGGCCCCTCCTTTTTCCTTCATCACGAAAATAATCGATTACCACAATGGTATAATCAATTATTACACTCATTAAAACAACAAAACGTGTTTTCCCCTCACCATTCACAAAACCCCAACCTCCATAGTCATCTTCTTCCTCTCAACTCTCACTAACACTCACTTCCTCATGAAGTCTTGAAGCTTAAAAGTTGGAGTCACCTACAAAAATTCAAATAATACACTTTTGGTGATATCAATCTCTTATCCTTATTTACACTTTAAATTGAATATCATGTGATATTTGGATAAATAGAAAGTTATTTTTATTCATTAACATGCCTTATATGATTATAGTTTGTCCCACAATGCTTATTATCTCAGCTTGCTTAACTATGTTTTTTTTAATGAATATTTTGCTATGGTTATTCTGTTAACTTATCATAAAATGCTGGTTTGATTATCTTGTTGTTGCAATATTGATTGCATATTTGTTATATGGTAATGCTTTTATGTAACTTCTCTTTGTCAAAATCTATATATTGCATATCTTTTTTATCATGACAAAAGAAGGAGAAGTTTATGAGTCATTGAGAAAAGGTAAAAATAAAAAGGTGCAAATTCAATGATCTTGGAATTCCAAAATTAAGGGAGAGCTGTGTATCTATGATCTAATCACCTCTTGAAAAATAAAGGAGGAATAAGTCTCTAACACCTTTTGTGAGTTTCAATTTATTTGAACTAACTCTTTTCTCAATGGTTGTTTGTCATCATCAAAAAGGGGGGAGAATGTAATTGGCATTAACTAAAGCAATGGTTTTGATGATAACAAATAAGAAAGGAATGAAAATGCATTGATCAAGCTCCAAGAATATTCAAGATTAGCATATAGGGTCTAGATCATGTGTAAAGAAAAAAAGGAATCACACTAAACTCAAATATATTTTCAAATATTTACAAATGGTTTTTCAAATGCCAAAATGTCCAACAAACATGTTTTGAAAAGCTAATCATGGTGGTAGTTCAAATCTATGGAAAATAGCCAAATTTGTGTTTTGTAAAATTGACCTTTAGTTACTCTTTTAATTATATCTTTCATAATACTTTGAGTTTTGTTCTGAAACATATGAAAATAGACTCAAAGATCTTTCCAATGGGTGGTTATTTGCTTAAAATGGATAAGAAATGAAGAAGTTATGACTATTTAAAGTCAATTTTCAAAACCAGAGTGCAATAATCGATTAAGGATTTTCCCTAACTAATTATTCACCCTGCAGGAGCCATTTTCACGTTCTGAAAGCTCCTAACCGATTAGGCAATTGGCCTAACCAATTAGTATGATAAATAAGAGCATTTTTCAAGTTTCTAAAGCTCCTAACCGATTAGACAATTCACCTAATCGGTTAGTGTAAAAGAAAGGAGCATTTTTCAAGGTTTCTAAAAGCTCCTAACTGATTAGGCAATTCACCTAATCAGTTAGCATAAAAGAAAGAAGCATTTTTCATGCTTTTATAAAAGCTACTAACCGATTAGAAAGTTCTCCTAACCGGTTATTCTAAATGTCAGAGGCCAAATTTTGGAGCTCCTAACTGATTAGGATAATCTCCTAATCGGTTGGTTATCTGGGCAACAGAAAATACATTCCAATGGCTATAAACGACTAGTTTTCATAATAAATCATTCTTAATCACCGCCAATGGCTTAAAAATTCCTTAGGCTATAAATGAAAATGTTTGGGCATCAAAGAAAGGTTGGAGAATAATCTAAAAATCATTCTTGAGCACTAAAAACAAGTTTTATCATCTTTGTCTCCAAATCTCTATAATGAGCTAAGTGTGTGTGATTCTTTAATACTATAAGCTTCAATTTGTATTATCTACTCTTTGAGAGAGTTTCTATCTTCTACACTTTGTATAATCTATAAAAGAGAGGGTGAGGTATCCCTCTAAAGAAAAGGGTGAGGTATCCCTTAGTTGGATAAAGGGTGAGGTATCCCTTGAGGGTGAGGCATCCCTCAAAAGTTATAAAGGGTGAGGTATCCCTGTTTGAGGCTCAAGCACAAAGGTGAGGTATCCCAAGGTGTGTTGAGTGCTCTCAATTGTAAAGATTTTCAAGCACCCGTTCAAGCTTGAAGGTTTAGTGGAAAATCTCGGGTGGTTCACTTGAGGACAGGACGTAGGCCACAAGTGGTTGGTGGCTGAACCATGATAAATCTTTGTGTTTGCTATTCTCAACTCTATCTCATTTACATTTGTGCTTTATTTATATATGCTTAAGTTGAATTTGATATCTAGCTTGTTTGCTTGATTTATCTTATAACCCAAGTGGTATTTGTGAAATCTCTAATAGTTGTATCTATGTTAAACTTATTCCGCTGCATGTATTGATTGAAAATATCAAAATGCATAATTTGTCAAAATTGCATTAAAACTTATAATCACCCAATTCACCCCTCTCTTAGGTAATGGTTGTCATGGCTAACAACAAGTTCACAGAAAATTCATAGGACCATTACAAATATCTCAGAGTACCAACATTCAATAGCAGAACATCAACAACATATAGCAATAATGCACCGAGTAATGACATATAGTTTATATGATATGAAAATGCAATGCAATTTCTTTTAATTACCTTATAGTGCTCATTATCTTATTTATATAATCGTAAACTAATTCCCAAGACTGTCGTTCTCATAATAAATAGGGACTTTCATGCTCAATCTACATGTAATGATAGACTTATCAAGCCTGAGCTCACCCTATACATTATCATACTTCATCACATTGCTCTATCCACAAGTACTAGGGCCTCACACGTAGTTCTCAACAAAAGGGAATAGAAAATCATCTTTTAAGTTTGAGCACTTAAGGATATAATTACCATGTTATTCTTTTTTTATTTGTCTTTCATAAGAATTTCCCATCTTTATCTTATATTTGGGAGGAAATTACTCATCCTTAACCATTTCTTAGCAAAGTTCTTTTCTCACTCCTTTGCCCTTAGTAGAGTGCTTTTTTTCACTCATCTACCTATCTTTGGGAAAAAACATTCTCATTCATCATGCCAATATCATATTTCATATATCAACATGCAACTCATGTGATTGTTATGGTAACTTGGCATGCAGGCAATGTCATATACATGAGATGAATAATCAAATCATCATGCTCATACATAATATATCTCATCTCATTCATAAGTCATCTCATCAAGGCATTGAACATTCATTCAAATAGCAGATAGACATCAATTTATCAACTAGCTCATAACATAGTAGATTATCAAATTCTCATCAATCACTTATCAGTCAACTCATAACACAACAAAGATTATCAAACAACTATCAATTACACCTGGTTAGCTTGTAACTGGGATGGAATAGTTGATAACTCTTTTACCCAACAACTTATAACTGGGTTAAATAGTTGTCACGATTGGTATCGTGGCGGGAATGGCAACGAAAAGAAATTTTGAAGAAATGGCAAATGGAGTCACCACCAAGGTTTATTTAATTTAAGAAAAAATATTAGAAAATAATTTTACAAGTAAATAGTCTTTGAAACCAAATTGAGCTTAGGAGTTGATTATGCACAAGGAATGGTGAAAACTGAATCCCACAGCACCCTTGATGCACCCGTTCTAATATGGTTACCATAGTTAATTGTGCAAATTTTTGACAACTTTAAAATACTTGTTTTACCTCTTTTACGCAAACAAGCTAATAAGCAAATACTTACAACACATTTTCTTCTTTTTTCTTTTATAGAATTTACTAAATGACTAGGAAGCTCAAAAAATTATATATATAGGGAGTGTATCTGATGAGAGGAGTGTTTACTATAAGAGATGAGAGAAGTGAATCTTGACCATTGGATCTTACATGAATAGTTAATATTAGAACATAAATGCATGTGACTTTTTTAAATAGTCACATGACCTTTAAGTAACTTTTAATCTTGACCATTCATGTATGGTTGTATAGTCAAAATTTACTCATCTCATCTTCTTACAATGAAAACCCCTTTCACTATATATATATATATATATATATATATATATATATATATATATATAGGCAAAAACATGCACGTAAAGTTGATAATACTTCAAGATGAACATAAAATCATGCCATTGAGCAAATTAAAAATAAACATGGAAAACTAAATTAATTCTACACAACTCAAACAAAAGAAAATCAGGATATTTCTTTTTAATCACCTTTTCATTCTTTTCTTTTTGGTTGCTTGTCTATTAATTCCTAAAACTCCTTTTTCTTTTCTTTTTAATTTAAAAAAAAACAATGTACACCATCAGGAACAATAAGCTCTAACCTTAGTCCACTACAGACAAGTACGAATACTAACTAGATACATTTAGGCCCAAAATGGAGAATAGTCCTTAGTCCAAAATCAAACTAAACCCAACTATTTTTTTTATTTTTATATTTATAAAAGAAAACCTAATCATAATATAACAAAAAAATGTACTTAGAAAGAAATAGTGAACGAAGAACACGAAGAATATAGGGTCTGGGAATACCTGAACGGACAAGTTGGAGGAGGGTGACATCGAATGATGGTAGAGATGGTTAGGCGATTGTGGCGCATGGTGGAGCTTGTGCTATTGATGTGGCAACAGATGACAATGATGAGGGGTCTAGTTTGTGATGGTGACGAGTTCCAGCTAGGTTGAGTGGTGTTGGGTGGTGGCGCTTCCATGTGACGTGTGTCGTGGTGGGATGACAACAGGCCTGGGTATTGGCTACGAGGAAGGCAAAGGTGCGAATGTGACTAGCTCAGCGGTGGCGTGACGGCAGAATAACAAACATGTTGAGTTTGATGGCTGTGTGGTGGTGAAAGGAGGCTCCTGGTGGTTGTTGGTGATGTGGAATGGTGCTGGACGGTGGGTTGACGGTGATTGAGTAGTTAGCTAGGAGCAGTAATGACGGTTCTCCACTGTGGTGCGAGGTGACGAGTTTGATAGTGTTGGTTGGTTGCTAGTGGCGAATGATGGTGGTTGGATGGTGAGGTGTTCAGGCTTGTCTTTGGGAGGCTTGTTTGTCTGTGAAGAGTGGCAGAGTGTGGTGGTCTTGGATAACAGGGATGACGATAACCCCAGGCAGCTGTGGCTAGTTCACGGTGGAAGTTCAGTTTTGATGGTTACAAGTTCAGTTATGGTGTTTTCTGGTGTTTGGACGATCGCATGGCAGAGTGGTGTTGGAGTTTTAGGCGTGGCTTGGAGGATATGGTGCAATAGGATTGGGAGTACTTGGATTGCTGGGAGATCATAGTGGTTGTTTTTGGCTAGAAGGTTACTAGTTTTATTGTGCCAGAAAAGTGTTTAAAGGTGGCTGCTGGCTATGTAACCAGAGACTGGGTGAGGAGCATTGGGTTACTAATTTGGCGGCTTCACTCGTTCTCTTTCTTCTCTCTCGTCTCAGTCGCACGCCTTCCATTCGCACCACACGCCACCACCTTCGCACCTAGAGCCACCGTGTGCTGCCCATCTCGAACCCAACCCACCACCACGACACCTCCATCCATAGTCATCCTCAGTAACT
This sequence comes from Ormosia semicastrata, assembly GCA_029884595.1. NCBI lineage: Eukaryota > Viridiplantae > Streptophyta > Magnoliopsida > Fabales > Fabaceae > Ormosia > Ormosia semicastrata. The sequence goes on along the minus strand of JAQQTO010000053.1, from coordinate 43,774,846 downwards.
TCTTGTTTCTGCAGGTTCATAACTTCTTCTTTTGCCCCTTTTGGTTCCTTTTTCTGAATTTGTTGATCTATCCTATGCGTGATTTCTTTGTTTTGTCGTTTTGGGTTGCATTTAGATTTTTGTTTAATGGCCTGAATTTGTAAACCCTGTTTTCCACTCTGTTTAAGAATCGCTGTGTAATTTGCTGCTGGGGTTGTGGGCTATTTCAATTTGACTGGGGTTTTTGTTCCTTGTTTTGCTATTATTTATTAGTTGTTACTACGGATTTTGTTAGATTTTCACGAAATTGAGGTTTTGTTGTTTTTGTCCTAAGATTTTTATATCCTATACAATATATGTAGCTTCATGTTCTGTGCCTTCTGCACAAAGTAGCTGTATCAATTTTGTTATATGCAATTGCCAATTTCCTTCAATCCCATTTGATAATGTATTTTGCTTGCTTTGAAACAATAGAAGAACTTTGATTCCGCAATATAACATATATATGAGTCATATGACATCTTAAATCTTGAATGTTTTTCTACCAAATTACATACAATCTTTTGAGATGGTGATGCTTATCTTGATCTCTATATAACCATTCTAGGCCCAACTCTTTGTTTTTGTTCATGTATCCATTTTTGCTTTAAACACTTATGCATCAGTGGGCTCTAGAAATATTAAGATTTATCTAGGCCAGGTACTCAAATCAATAAATGCGACATTTATGTAAAGAGTTTACTACTATATGATGCCATATTTTATTAGCGGTTTACTAGAAAGTGAAGGAGAACAACAAAATGCATCCCCAGAATAAGAATTTTCAAATCTAATAAGTCAAGAGCAACATAAAGTAGCAAAATTTGATTCAATTATTTAGAATGTGTCTACCTCTCATACATTAGGCAATAAGGGAATCGTGAGTTTCAACATTTGTGAAGTAAGAAATTTACCCCAAATCGCAAATAATAAACAGTTTCAAATTAACATAAGGGTGGGAATTATCAGAAAAATAGTATCATATGCAAATACACATATTATATCTACTATAAATAGTTTCATATTCACTAAGAAATTAAGATAAGTCAATGGTAATCACCATAATGACATGATCTACAAATAGCCAAATACTATAATCACTAAGCAAATAAGAAGGTGGTAATCACCATAATGACATTATCTATGTAATAGTCAAATACTATAATTACCAAGTAAACAAGGGGTTTTGGAAGCTATAAAATGGTGTTTATGCTATTGTATCTCCTTCTCTATTGCATCGTTGGTTTAATTCCAAATAAGATATGAAACTGAATTAAAAAAGACACTACAAACAGGAGTGGTGAAAGGAATTATTACTAAGAAAATGGTAGACTATGAAGCATATTTGAGACTTCATGAGTATGTATATTGAGAGGCCCATGGGAAATCTAAAGTGCGAGCTAAACACCAATTTGGTAGTGACAAATTATGCAGCTTCCTTATCCCTTTTTTGCTTCCAATTGGCTCTTAGCTTAAGATTTTTATGCTATATTGCTAGCTCTGAGTGATACCAAAATACTCATATAATTCCCATAGATAATACTAATATTCCTAATGCCATATGAGAGCAGCAAGGTTTCGCAGAAGTTGCCAATCGCAGAGATGGGAGTTGAGGTAGTAGGGGCACTTTTACTAGATTAAATATTAGTTATTAATATCGAAGATCTTACTTATATGCCTCATTTTATTTTATTAGATAAGCTTTTTTATATGTTATTTTTCTTTGGACTGTTTTTCTTAGTATTTGGGAAACAAAGTCATCATGTAAATATTTTAGATTTTCTTTATGTGCTTCTTGCATAAAATATCCATTCTCCATTGTTATTAATGTTGTGTTATATGTTGTGGATTGTGAAGAAATGGATACTAGTGCAGTTGGTACCTCAGTTATTTCAAGAAAACGTAAAAGAAATGAAGAAGAGAAGGCAAAATTTGAGGAGAAAATAAAAATTATTATTGTTAGTGTGATTGCTATGCTCATGGGTGTAATAGCTTGGTATCATGAGAAATATTTTGTTAAGGAACCAGCCCGTAATTAGGAATTGGATAGGCACAGTTTCCTTAATCGTCTATATAGGGGAACAGAAAAAGATTGCATTGAACAATTATGGGCCAGTAAATAGGCATTTTTTAAACTTTGTAGAATTTTACAAGAGAAAGGGGGACTAGTAAGAACAAAAAATGTCCCTACAACTGAAGTTGTGGCAATGTTTTTACATATCCTTGCTCACAACCTAAAGTACAGAGTAGTGCAATTTAGTTATTGCAGATCCAAAGAAACTATAAGTAGACAATTCAATAATGTCCTATGAGTTATCAAGAAAGTGAGCAAGGAATATTTGAAGTTTCATGACTATAATCTAGAGGGCTCAGAGGCAACAAATGGAGATGGTTTGAGGTAACTTTGTCAATTGTTAGGCTAAATGTTTTTAGATGTTTATGATTTGAGGAATATTTATGATTTTTAAATGTTTTTAGAAATGTGTTGGAGCACTTGATAGGACACATATTCCAATAACAATTGCTGCTGAAGATAGGCCTAAATATTGTAATAGAAAGGGTGATATCTCCACAAATATGTTAGGAGCTTGTGGTCCAGATTTAAGGTTTATTTATGTGTTACCCGGGTGGGAAAGGTCAGCAAGAGATTCTCGAGTATTGCGAGATGCTTTACGTAGTCAAAACTGTCTCCAAATTCCAAATAGTAATATCTTGAAAATAATGATACTTTATTCAATATATCAAATACAACTCTAATTTTCTTAAAAACCATTGTAGGTAAATACTTTCTTGTGGATGCGGGATATACAAATGGTTCGGGATTTTTAGCACCTTATCGAGGGACTAGATATCATCTTAATGAGTGGACTGGAAACATCCCTCAAAATTACAAGGAGCTATTTAATCGTCGTCATGCAAGTGCAAGGAATGCAATTGAAAGATCATTTGGGATATTGAAAAAAAGATGGAGTATATTAAGAACTCCTTCATTTTTTGATATAAAAACACAGATAAGAATTATTAATGCTTGTTTCATACTACATAATTTTATAAGAGATGAGCAACAAAGTGATCCAATTTTAGAAGTCCAAGACTTGGAGCTTTTATCTGTTGTTGATGATGAATTAACTAATCAACAAGCAGAAAGAGTTGCGAGTAATTCCATAGATGAGGTCACAGCTATTCAAGTCACTGAGGAATGGACAAGATTTCATGACACTTTAGCAATGGATATGTTTGCTCATTATCAAGTTAGGAGAAACTTTGCTTAGGAAGAGTCTATTGTAGTAGCTTTTGCCTTTTTGTTCTTTTTATATGTAATTGACTCTATATCCGTGTTTTATGGTACATTGTTTGTAATTAAGATTGAGATTTCATAGACTCTATATCTGTGTTTTATGGTACATTGTTTGAATCTATATTCACATTGCAATATAAATCTTCTTCTTATTGGTACCTGCCTGGTTGTTTTGGGATGGTAGGATAGCCACTGTGTACATAATTTGAACTTGCGAGATGGCTAGCATAAATATTTTTTATGTCTATGTTAGAAAAATGTGTGATAGATTTGTTACAGCAAAAGAGCTCCTGAGGTTCTATATGAGGTGGAGGACAAAACAGGGTTGGTTGTGTACTAGTTTAATTTTCAAAATTTTGCGGCTTGCACTTATTTCATCCATAGGCATTATCAGATTGTAAAATCCTAAGAAGTGAGTTAGACATCATGCAAAAAAGTGTATGAAACTAGAAGTCGACCAAATGTGGATATTTCAACCACGAGGAAAAGTGAAAGAGGGAAGAAGAAGATGAAGTTTTAACTATATATGATATCCTCACGTCCATATTTTAATCATTGGAAGGGTTCATTTAGAATTTATCTTTCAAATTGCTTGAATCTCTTTCATCTTCGATTGTGTTACACAACATTTCAAATGCAACTAGATGCAGCCTGTCTCTCACTATCTTTCATTATCATAAAATAACTCTAATCGATGTTTGATTCGCCAAGGTAGTTTATTCTATGTGGATTTTAATTTTCATTATCATAAATGAACCGAGCCTCATAATTATGTTATGGTTGTGGTTAGGTTGTGCATTTTCTAGTTTTGTAACTATTATGGAGTCATCCAAAGGAAGAGGCAAGACAAAGGGAAAAAGAAAGATGACAGAAAGTAACATTGAGGACAAGAAAGAGGATACAAGAAGTTACTTCGTATGGAATTTGGAGATGGAATGCGTACTGGCTGATGTACTTAGAGATCAAAGGAATTTAGGCAACAAGAGCGATGGAGCTTGGAAAACAGTGGCATACAACACTGCAGGTCAAGAATTATCTACTCGTTTCAAAGTCCAGTGTAACACCCTCCTTAGGGCATCACATTTCCGACTCCCGACTCATAATCTGAAAAGAAGTTCGCACAAAGTTTAAGTTATAAAAGATGGGTTTCAAAATTTCTTCTTTACTGAAACGTAAATTTACTGAAAATATTAGGTAATATTGAAAATCATATTTTAACTATTCATTATGCAATATTGACACCAAGTAATATCACAATTTAAATAGAAATATAAAATTAATAGACTTATTTTTTTTAACAGTAGCAAACCCTATGACGGGTCTTACTTAATAGCACGGTACAACACTAACATTAAATCTTAACATACTCATTCCTTCTCTTATATCAACTTGATGCATCAGAACTTTACTCCTTGTCTACCCGGCACATCTTCGAACTTGAGACAGCTACTTTTCAATGTTTCCATCAATCTCTGAGTATCTACCACTCGTTATGTCTAAGACAACTCATTCCTTCTACTGTATAATTTTAACAATACAGACAAAGCAAAACAATATAACAAAGAGGTGAGATCACCTACACCAATACCAACATGGCAGCACAGAGATAACACAAACAGCAATATCATATAGATAGATCATACCATAATCATGCTATCAGCATTAATTAACTATCATCATCTAATGATTTATTAGTTCAATCATCATCCAAGTACTCAAAACAATTATCATAGCCAACATCCCTCAATTAATATATCATACAGATATAAATGCTCAGATTTATGCATATACACAAAGACTCAGTTTATCAAAAACAACTCCATGGAGGTTTTCACAATTTTGAGAAGAATGCTCTGGTTAATTGTCAGCCTTAACCCAAAGACAATCTCCCAGTCGTTGAAAAGAATCGTGTTCTTGTCCGGTATCGTCAATGCGTTGCAACGGACTGCATCGCCAAGTGGCACAGGGTACTCGCCAACAGTCCACTGGTCGACCGTGCACCTCGACGCCTCCAAGATCCATCATAGACCTCACTATCAATTCTCATTCCCTCTTCAACCACAAGGGCCATAATAGCTATTAGCTATATTTTATACAATGCATGAATATATCAGTCCAAGTCCAACCCCAAAGGGCCAAATCTTTTCAATTTCATTTGTTCAATGTAATCATATGCTTCAACGCATATTTTTCCAATGCACGTATAATGCACCAAATCCAATCACAAACATATCTTTCCAATGCATGTATAATGCACCAAATGCCAATCACAGGCAAAACATGTCATTTTCTCACACAGCATCCATATATTGGTTCTACAGTATTTATACTATATTTTCAACAAAAAAAATTATATTATCACATTTTCAAAGTTATAAAACTCTTTCATCGTGTTTTCACAAAATTACGCAACATTTCCATTTCGTTTTCACAATTCCAAAACGTTTCTGTTACGTTTTCACAATACTGCAACTCTTCTGTTGCACCTTTAAATCACATATTAAATTTTTTAACATTTTTCTCAATCGCATAAAAATATACGTTTCTCAAATCGCGTAATGATTTTTCATCATTTTCAAAATCGCGTAACTTAAAAATCATTCTTTTAAGTTGCATAAAACATTTTCCATCATTCTCAAAATATTTAAAACACTTTTCCAAATCACATAATGATTTTCCGTCATTTTCACAATCACGTAAAAATATTCTATCACTTTTAAATCATATAGTGATTTTTCAACAGTAGTTCAAATTACGTAAAATATTTAAACGTAATTCAAATCACTTAAAATGTTTCAACGCATATCCAATCACGTAGTAATATTTTATCATATTTTTTTAAATCGCGTAAAAATATTTTATTATATTTCCAAACACTTAGAAATATTTTACTGTATTTCAAACCACGTACTTTAAAAATTATGTTTTTAAGATACTAAATAATTTTTTCACCACAATTCCATTACAGAAAATATTTCTCATTTCTTCAAAAATTCCATTTCCACTTTTCTCAAAATAATATGACTTTATACTTTATTTAACACATTTTCTTTACTCACTTTTTCAATTTCTTTACTCAAGAAATCCTTTTCCAAAATATAATTCATAAAATCACTTTTTTATTGATATAAATCAACGTTTCAAAACTTAACATTTTCTAACGTACTTCAAAACTTGAAAATAAGTTATACATTAGTAAATTTTCAAAATACCATTATATTCTCCATTTTTTCCAAATCATTTCCAAATCAACCTTCCTCAAAATAATATAACTTTATACTTCATTTAATATATCTTCTTATTCAAGAAAATCTTTTTTCACAGTATATTTCACAAATTCACAATTCCATTGAATTAAATCAATGTTTCTAACTTTAAAAATTACTAACGCTTTCCAAAATCCAATGGGATTTTAACAAAAATAAATTCTTTTTAAAACAAATTGAGGTTCACTTGCAACCTCTCTTTTCCATTTACATAAAAATTCATTTCTCAAGTGCTAAAATACTCTGATTCCCTTTTCAAATTTCTTGTATTAAATTAATTATATTTTCACTTGAAAAATTACTTTGTTTCATCAAAATCTAGGCATTACAAGCCTTCAAAAACATGGATATGACTACTGAAAATTATCAAAATATTTTTCCTTCTAAATTGATATGGTTTTACACAAACAAAACCATTAAAATTTTATTTTCAAAACCGAAGTACCGATGGTTATAAAAACCAAACCTATTTGTTCAAATCCTTTGTCACTTTCTTTACAAATCCTTTTTCACTTTCTTTGCAAATCCTTGTTCACTTTCTTTGCAAATCCTTAAAATCAATGTTTGCCCGTTTCATTCAAAACTCATATTTAGAAAAACACTTAGGATCTTTTTACACAAAATAAATTAATAAAAATTCCTCAAAGACCGTATTCTTGTTCTCTTGAAAAACAAACCCTTTGTTTATTTTTCATACTCTTCAAATCATTCATTTTTATTTTTTATGAAAATATTAATTTGTGAACACCTATTTTGAGGTGTCTTAGCCGAAATTTACTAAGTTCTAGGGACCAAAAATTAATTCCCTTATTCTTGAAAAATTTCAACATGAACTCTAATTTTTTTGGGAGCTCAAAATTGTAGCCTTCCCCTTGACCTTTAGAGCCAAAAATCAATTTCCTTTCCACCATCAAGTCATGGCATATATATACATATTTAAATATATATCACAAACATGCCATAATCAAAGCAATAAATCATGCAAATCATATCAAGCATAAGCAAATAAATCAAAGCTCATAAACACATAAATTATTACATGACCATGGATTGGAATCCTCACATGGATTCACCATCTATCAAATATAAGACCATCTCTCACCACCACACTTGGTTGGTGAGATGGATCTCCCTCTTACCTCTTGAAGAACTACCAAAAAGCTTGTTGCTTTATGTTTTGAACAAGATCTCCACCAACACAAGTTCTTAAACATGAAACAAATACAAGAAAATTAGTATATCAAGCTTGAATAAGAAGAACCATGGGTCAAACATGGTTTAGAACATGAAAAAGAAAAGAATAAATGAAGTTTCCTTACACTTCACCAACAAAAACTCTAGAACTTGATCTTAGTAAAAGTCCTTCAAGATGGAAGATTTAGAGAAAGTCTTCAACATGAAAGTTGTTTAGAATAAGGTAAGGATTCAAGAAACTAGGTTGTATGAAATTAAAGAGTGATGGAGGAGAGAATTAGAGTGCTTGGCCGAATGGTCTTCTTTTGGGAGGGAGAATGGAGTTTTCTTTGATTTGTTCTTGAAGCTTAAGTAGAAAAGGTGAAGAAGTGATAATATGAAGTGTAGAAATAAATTTTCTTAGTCTTCCAAAGTGATATTGCCGTAGCATGCATTGGAGAGAAGTGTAAAGTGAAGTTTGAAAAACATGATCATTAATGATCAATAGGAAATGGTCTTGACACTTGGCTATTGTCTTCATCCTTTTCTTTGGCCTAAAAAGCCTATACAAAATTGTCTCCCTTCTTCCTTGATTCTCCAAATCATCCCCCCTCTTCATGCACTCCAAATGTGACAAATTTCATAACCATCACTTTAAGTCATCCTAACCATTGATTAAAAGAATGTTTGGATTAAAAATAGTTACTAGGTTTAGGTTATAGATGGAAGACTTTATTTGAGCCATTGGATCATTTTTGGCTTGCAATCCTAATCATTGAATGTGTCTCCAAAATGAAGGGTCAAGATTACACCTTCAAACTTTACATCCAAGGGTCCAAAATAGTTTTAGTCATTTTTGATTACCAATTTTCCACCATTGATCTAAATCCAAATCCAATAGTCATTAATGATCCATCTCCACCATTGATTAAATCTACATCCAAGGGTTGATAATGGTCATAGCCATTTATAAGACTAAATCTCTACCCTTGATTTAATTTCCATCCAACGGTTATAATTGATCTTATTCACTTTTAAGATCAAATCTCCACTGTTGATTAAATCAAAATTAAATCTCCAACGGTGATTAAATCGATGGTGGATATCCAAACCACCAATGTTGACTTAACAGTATAGAATTTTATTTTTATCTATTATAATCCCACGAAAGAATATATTTACTTATATTTTTATCATCCGATAATTAAATACAAGATAAAATACAAGAAAAAAATTTTTTAAAACTATTTTCGGATTCAGGTTTAATAAGATCCCCTATCTCCATCTAAACAGTATAAATTTTTCTATGAGTAGAAAATTTTTTCACTTTGCGGGACTCACTTGGGCCCACGTATGGCCACTGGGCCCACATATACCCTATATACACCCACAAACAAAACAAGCAGTAAAAATTTTCATAATCACACATAAAATCACAAAAATTAGAAAACTCACAAATATCAAATTAGATCACGTAAAATAATTAAAGCCTAACGGTAAAAATTAAATTACGTAAAGTTTTTTTCGGCCCAAAAATTTTTATTTTCCTGACACAGAGTAAATCACTCAAAACAATCAAATACGCTGACAGAATAATCAAAATAAATTTACAGCATCCAAAAATTACTAAATAGTAAAATTCTGTTAACTGTCAAAATTACTGTTTACAAGATAGGAAATTTTGGGGTGTTACATCCAGCTTGTTGGAGAGAATGTCGAGAACCGTATTAAGCTTTGGAGAACGTGGTATGGCATTGTCACTGACATTCTTAGCCAAAGTGGATTCGATTGGGATGGCACGAAATACATGATTTCGGTTGAAAACGAAAATGCATGGAATGAGTATATCAAGGTAAAGGTTTTTTATAATGTTATTATTATTAAATTCAAATAATTTTTTTATACTATTATTAACATGTTTCCTTTTGCTCTCAAGTCAAATGAAGAGGCTAAATGATTCTGGTTTAAGGTGATTCCAAATTGGGATGACATTGTAGACCTATGTGCCAAAGATAGGGCCACCGGAATTGGAGCGGAGACTGCACTTGATGCGGATGATGTCATGAGTAAAGAAGCAAATGAAGAGGATGAGGTTGATAGTGTTAATATTGATTTGGAGGAACCAAGCTCTGCAACAAAGAAAATAGGACAATCTTCATCGTCTACTTTCATGCAATCCCGAAGAAAAAGTGGAGAAAAAGATGAGATAGTTGCTTCAATGAGAGAAGTGGCTGAGTCGTTGAAAGAATTTGTTCAAGCAACTATAAAGAAGATGGAGGAGAAAGATGTTAAAGAAGTGATGAACGAGCTAGATAAAATACTTAATCTTGATAACCCACATTGGTTGAAAGCTATTAATTGGTTGACAGAAAATCCAAGTCAACTAGTGGTTGTGAAAGCTCTTCCATCAGAGAAGAAGAAGGATTACATCTTGGCTTTTATGTCTTGATGCCAAGTTAAAAACGTGAGAGTTGATATTACTTTGTTTAATTACATATGCACATGATGTTGAGTTCATATATTTGAGATGTTTGTTAGGCATTTACATAATGTTGGGTTCACATGCCCATTAATATTTGAGATATTTTCAATGTAGCTTAAATTGTGTTATTTTATTTTTATTGATAAGGCTTAAGTTTGTACTCCTAATGGTATAAGTTGTACTTATAGATTATCTATGAAAAAATGGTATGTTAATCTTTTCATTTTATGCAGATTTTTTAATTTTTTAAAAATAAAAATGGTATAGGCTGAGGACAGGTATAATGAATGTTTGCATTTAGTATATTTATATAGGATGTGAATGAGAAAAGCAAGATCAAAGTTAGCATTTTTTAAAATCAAACCAAAAAATCAAAATCTAATCAAAGCTTAATAAATTTTATAAAAAAATGTTATATAATATTTATTTTGTTTTGTAAAATTTTATATTGAAATCTTAATTTTACAAAAATATCTTAAAAATAGATTTTACAAAAGTCTAGAATTGAATTGCTTTATCCAAACAAGGTATTTGAAATTCAAGGGAATTTAATTGCTCTATCAAAACAAAATATTTTACAAATGAAAGGAATTAAATTGATGCAATTAAAATTCTTTGAATTTTAAATACCTTTTTAAAATACCTTATCCAAACACAACCTTAGAGTATCATAAATGATCTTTTAGAATAGATTTGATTTATTTTCTTATTTCTGTTATTAAGATAGATTTATTCTTATATCAAGACAGATTTATTTCTTGCAATTTAGCTTTATTCTAGGCAAGTAGTTATTGATATAAGCCTATATAGTATAAATCATATCTGTATAATTATTCTTTCCATATTTCTTCTCTTGTAATTATAGAAAGAATTCAATATAGGCTTACAAATCCTTGTATATAAATATGTCCTTGAGTGACGAATAAATCTTATTAGAATTATTATTATTCTTTGAAACCTTTTAACATGGTATTAGAGCCATGATATCCACCTTGAAGAGAGTTTCTTTTTTTGCTATGTAGAGTTCATAGAACTCATTAGAATCGTTATTCATGACCTTTAAACTCATATACTTTTACTATTTTCCTTATCTTTGTTTTCTCCTAACTTCTCCTTTTTTTAGTCTTGATGTGTTCTCTTCAAGTCTTGAGTTATTGATTATGCTCCCGATCTTGGAGCCTCAATTGTTTCCACTGCAATTAGCCTTCATCGCTACTTCTACCTTTTCTTGAGGAGGAGAATGAAAATAAACATTTCTACATATACTTTAATGTTAGTGTTTGTCATGCCTTTCTTTGCCCATTGAATATAAGTATGTGGGAATTCATGGAGGCTTTTCCTATATTGCTGGTATTTGTCATGTCGTTCTTTTCCCACTGAATATAAGTATGTGGGAATCTTCATGGCAGCTTTTGCTATATTGTCTGCATTTGTCATGTCGTTCTTTACCCACTAAATATAAGTAAGTGGGAATCTTCATGGCGGCTTTTTGCTATATTGATATTTCTTTTCCTTGACTCTGTGGAAGGATTCAGCACAAGCTACTAGCCTTGTACCTATGATCAAATTAAGACGTGTAAGCCAGCTCTTGCCACTGTCCTTTTCAGCACAATAACATTCCTGCTTGGTGACATTACGTTAGTTATTTCTGGTTTCCTTAGAATGAAATTTGTAACTTATGCTAATGCAAGAACCACGATGGAGGCATGAAAGGGCGTTGGGAAGACTTTTATCACTGCATTTAGATCTGGTGCAGTTATGGGATTTCTCCTTACTACAAACGGTTTTTTGGTTCTTTACATTACCATCAACCTATTCAAGATTTATTATGGAGAAGACTGGGGTGGCCTTCTTGAGGCCATCACTGATTATGGCCTTGGTGGGTCTTCTATGGCTCTATTTGGAATAGTTAGTGGAGGTATCTATACTAAGGCTGCTGAAGGTGGTGTTGATCTTGTTGGCAAGGTTGAAAGAAACATTCTTGAGGATGACCCTAGAAATCTAGCCGTGTGTTGGTATTGGTCTTAGGGTAGGGCTTATAATTGGTTTTGTAACAGAGTACTATACCAGCAATGCATATAGCCCTATACAAGATGTTGTAGGCTCTTGCAAGACTAGTTTTGTTACTAATGTTAGATTTGACTTTGCCTTAGGATACAAGTTTGTCATTATTGCCATTTTTATTGTAGATAGTATTTTTATTAGTTTTAGCTTTGTTGCCATGTTTGGCAATGTTGTTGCTGCACTTGGGATGCTGAGTACCAAAGCCACTGGATTGGCCATTGATGCATATGGTCCAATTAGTGATAAAGCTAGAGGTATTACTAAGATGACTTGGATAAGTCACATAATTTGAGAGAGAACTGATGCCCTTGATGCTGCAGCAAACATGAATACTTCTATCAATAAGGGGTTTGTTATTGGTTCTACTGTCCTTATGTCTTTGGCCTCCTTTGGTGTCTTTGTGAGTCGGGATGCTATTTCTACAGTTAATGTGCTAATTCCAAAGGTTTTTTTTAGTGTGGTGATGGTTCCGTTTTGGATCACGATGGATGTGCAAATTGGGTGGTAGCCGATTTATGGTGTTGCAAGGGTGGATAGGAGGTTCTGTTATGGTGGTTCACAGTGTGGCTCTAGTGTAACTTATTTTTTGGTGGCAATGATAATTGGGTTAGGTGGTTCTTGTTATAGTGAAGGAAGGTGGTGGTGAAGGTTTGGTTATGGTGGTTGTGAGATGAAGGTGGTGAAGATTTTGGGTGCAAGTTGATGAAGATGAGGTGAATATGAGATTTGTGACATAAGTGAGAATCTAATAAAAAGGTAAGTAAGAGATAGTGAGTCTTTTTTCTTTGTGAAGGGCTAGATGTAGGGTTTTTTTTTTTTGAGAAAAAAATGATGATGAACTCTCATGAGAATTGAGATCATGCTCTGCCACTGTTCTTTTTTTGCAGACAAGCATCACCCAAAAAAATCATGAAGGAGTCTCTTTCATGTTGAAGGAAAGATTTTAACTTTCTTTTTCTTTTTTTTAATAGGTTCCTTTTGTTTTGTAGGTTAAGGGTTTTGCACATTGGGTTGAGTTTGGACAATAGGTCGTGAGCTGGGAGATTGGGTTTGGTTTGGATGTTGGATTGAGTTTGGGGGGTGAGTTTTGAGCCCAAAAGAGACTGTACTTTGAGCAAAATGGGTCCTCAGTGTCTATAAGATCAAAATAATTTTTTTTTGTTTTTCTTTTCTAATTTTTTTAAGACAAATTAATTACCTGAATAAATTTTTTTTAATTTTTTTTAACTTGGATAAAAGTTACTGTTAACAGTTACCTACTATTTACTTGTTTCTTACTAGATAACAAGAATAACCGTAATTTTTGGTGTTACCATTGTAAGGAATAAGTAAAGATATGAACTCCAATTTTGTCAGAAATGCCTAAAAAGATGCAAATAAAACTAAAACCAAACAACATAAATTTTACTGATTTTTTTATTATTTTTTATTAATTTTTATTTATTTTTTTATGTAAATGGTGAGAAATGAAATTACAGTGGGCTAAAGCACCCAAAAATAAATGAAAAAAAGATAAAATGCTGAAAAATTTGTAAATCAACTAGATATAGATCCACAATTGTTAAAAGAAAAGATGAATTGCGTGGCAACTGGATATGATTTGCAATTTTGTAAAAAAACACGAATTGCAAGGCAACTGGACATAACCCACAATTATGGATTGTAAAAGAAAAGACGAATTATGCAGCAACTAGATATGACTCAAAATTTTGAAAAGAAAAGACAAATTATGTGGTAACTAGATACAACCCGCAATTGAAGGAAAAGAAGAATTGCATGGCAACTGGATATGACACGCAATTGAAAAGAAAAGACGAATTGTGTGGCAACTGGATATGACCCACAATTGAAAAGAGGAGGCAGATTGCGTGGCAAGTGAATATGACTCATAATTGAAAAAAAAAAGGTGAATAACATGGGAACTAGATATAGCTCACAATTTTGAAAAGAAAACACAAATTGCGTGGCAACTCGATATGACTCGTAAATCGAAAAGGAAAAGACAAATTGCGTAGCAATTGGACATGACCCACAATTGGAAAAAGAAAGGATAGCATTGTGAACCAACTAGATGTGGGTTCACAATTGGGAAACATCTGCAAACATTGGGCCATGAGCTTGAAGACTACATACAATGGGTCCTAGGACAAAAATCTAAATACAAGAGGCCTTGAGCCAAAAACTAAATGCAATGGCTTTGAGCCCAATACTAAACATAATGGGCCTTGAGCATGCAAACTAAAAACAATGGGCCTTAAGCATGACAAGTAAATACAATGGGCCTTGAGCCTGAAAATTAAATGTGTAGAAATAAGTTTGCCCTAATGATTTAATATGTTAGTTTTGATTATGACAAATACAAGACAAAAATAATGATGATTATGCTACATAGATGTGCTTAATAGATTATATTGGATCATGCATGATCATGTACTCCATCTTGTTATATTTCATATAAAAATCATGCATATTCTTTATAACATCTTTTATAGAATATATTCAATAATATGTTATATGAGTAATATTAAATTAATATTGAATTTAGCTCTATTTGAATGAAAATGTGCAAAGTGTTCTTTGTTACATCCTATATAGAGCATATCTATTAGTAATTGAAAAATATATTATTTGGATGTGTCTATGAAAGTCTTATTATATACATGTTAAACTAACTAGATTTATACATTTATGAATCATGCATATGAAGATATTGAATTGTGAATTTGGACTAACTATGTTTGTTTTAAGTGAGTAATACATTACAGGATAATCTAAGTACCAAGAGTGAGCATTACAACAAGAAAGAAAAAGATCACAATTATGCTTAACTCAAGAAGAATGATAATGGTAAGATGTTCTAAGCATTTTCAAGATTTGAAGAGAAGAAATTTTTTGAAGCTTGGATTACATCAAGAAGCCTAAAGACTAGAATCAATATATTTTCCTTTTAAGCTTTCTCCTATGTAAAGATAGAGGTTTTACAAGAAAAGAGCTCAAATATGTTTTTAAATATTTACAAATGATTCTTACATGCTAAAATGCCCAACAAACATGTTTTGAAAAGTTAGTCATGATGGTAGTTAAAAACTATGAAAAATAGTTAAGTCTGAGTTTTGAAAAGCTGACCTTTGGTTACTCTTTTGATCATAACTTTCAAAATACTTTGAGTTTTGTTGAAAACTTAACTACTTAGAGTTAAAGATCCTTGTTTGTTGGCAACTATTAAAAACTTTTCAAAATAGAAGGTTTTGAAATTAATAAACTACCATTCTTTGATGGTGTGCATTTTGTTTATTGGAAAGTTAGAATGGAGTTTTATATACAAGCTATTGATTTGAATTTGTGGGATGTTGTGCTTGATGGATTTTCTCCTAAACGAAAACAAGATTGGAATGCTTGAGACAGAAATGTTTTTCGTTAAACATTGGAGCTATGCAAATTTTGAGAAGTGGTTTGAATGACGAAGCTTATGCTAAAATTAAGAGTTGCTCTAGTGCTAAAGATATATGGGATGCTCTTGATGCTATCTATCTTACTAACAATGATTTTTTGCATAAAATTTATATAGAGAGCAAGAAGAGCAAAAGCCATTGAAGGAGTTTTGTTATGAAAAATATCCTCAAAATGATGTTCAGTTTGAAGAGGTGGCAAAGCAAAATCAAATGGTATATACTTTTGAAGCTTTGATGGGAAATAATGAGCATAATGATTCCCATGAAGAGTCATTGATGCAAGAAATTGAGACAACCTCCCACTTGACTGCAATGAACTTTGAGGTAAATGATGCTTATCTTGATTATGGTCCTTCCTATGATGAGTTACAATGTGCATATGATGACTTGTATGATGGTTTGTTAAATTTAGAAAAGAAAAAACTTATCTTGCTTGGAAAAACATTTCCTCCATTGAAAACGAAATTGAGACTTTGAAAAATGAATATATTTTTCTTGATGAGGAAATATCTATGAAATATGAAACCTCAACTTCTTGTGAAAAGAAAATTGATTTAGAAAATCAAGTTGGGGACTTATGTTTCAAATTTACCTAAGCTAATGATTCTAATTGCTTACATTCTATGCTTGTTAATAAGAATAAATTGATGTTATTCCACATGAAAATTCAAGTAAGGTTTGTGCCAAAAATAGCCTAAATTGTAATAATAACCAAACATTTAAGTTTTTTAAAGATGATCTTCAAAAGATTAAGCCATCATCGAATTCAATTGTATGCAATTATTGTGGTCATCTAGGATATATTTATCATTTGTGAAAGTATAGAAGAAATCCTTATACGAGAAATAGTATGGTATGGGTTCCTACAGATCTTAAAGGCTCTAGTACTAACACTCTAGGACCTAAGATGAAGAAGGTACTAAAAAGTCCTCATAGTGTTTCAATTATGTAGAGAATTTCTCAAAAGGATAGACAAATTGATCAAGTGAAGAAGGAATCATCAAGAAGAATGTTTCCAGTACCCAATGGTAGAAGTTTTGGTCAAAGAAAGAAGATGACTTTAACCAAAGCTTCTCGTATACAAAATGTAGAACTTGTAAAGTTCAAAACTTCAAAAGGGAAGCAATGGATAAGGAAAAGTATTACTTTGATTACCAAGGCCAAGGTCTCAAATGCTTTTACCTTTTATGTATATTTACTTGTAAAGTCAATGAATCTGAGGTATATTCCTTGTAGGCCTTAAGTGATTGATAGAATCATGTGTACTTAGTAAAATTTGAATATTATGTTTAGCACATGATTATGTTCATTCTTATTATACCATAGCTCATTAATTTGTTATATATCTTGGTACATAAGGTTCTACGGTGCCTAGGTAAGCTTGCTATGTTTTGAATTATCTATATATATCATGAAAGCAAGCATGTTTTTGGCTATGTGCTTAATGGTAATTAATTATTTTATTTGTTGTGCTCAATTTACATACTACAAAAAAATTGATCTTTATGAGAGCATAATTAATTAACAATTAATGAGTAACACATATGGATCCAAAATTGGTGGATACTAAAGAAAGTACTTTGAATTGTGTTGTAGGGTGATTATTAGTTCAAGTATGCATTGAAGTGAAATAAAACTATGCTACTTGAGGTTGGAAAAATTTGAAATGGTCCAAGTTCTCTAAGAGTAA
Organism: Ormosia semicastrata; assembly: GCA_029884595.1. Lineage (NCBI taxonomy): Eukaryota > Viridiplantae > Streptophyta > Magnoliopsida > Fabales > Fabaceae > Ormosia > Ormosia semicastrata. The sequence continues at coordinate 43,757,403 of JAQQTO010000053.1, read as the reverse complement.
TGAAAACATAAAAGGAATGAGATGGAGAACCACAACATTCTCACGGAGCCTTGAGGCATGAAAGTTGGAGTCACCTACAAAAACTCAAAGAGTACACTTTTAATGATATTAATCTCTTATCTTTATTTAAGCTTTAAGTTGAATTTCATGTGATATTTGGAGAAGTAGAGAGTCATGTTATGTTGGTGTATGCCCTAGAGGCTAATACATTTTCTGTATTTACATATATTCTATTATGCTATTTTATATATGAGGCATTTCATTTATTGTGTTCTTTTTTGATAAACATAATAAAATCCTTAGAATAGTAAGTTTGATGCCATAGGACATCAAGTGGATGACTTGATCGTGAGATCCTTTTGGTTACAACACTATTCTTAAATGTCCCTAGTCAAGTATTATTGATAATTAGGACAACAATAATACATTGAGACTAGTATGTGTAGAGACTGATGACCGCATCTCACGGGTCATGGATATGAGATATCAAGTCTTCACATTGATACATATTAGAGTAATGATGTACTGGACTGACCCACCATGAGAACGCTACATGGATCGTTACGTGAGTGTCATAAGCGATTCACATAGTGACAATGGTGTTTGTGGTCCTTTGACCTGAAATCACTACGATTCCTACATGAGGAGTTGTGTGTTTTAATGCTATCAAACGTCATCTGTAACAAGGTGATTATAAAGTTGGTTATTGGACATACCGCAAATCATGCGAGAGGATGTGAGTGACCTAGATGGAATTTGTCACTCCTATATAACAGAGCGATATCTTCGGGCCCCCGATTGAGTGAGAGACTCAAATGCATGGCCATGCTCAAATGAGTCAATATGAGATATTAATCTCATTTGTTGTTACAAAGTCTACTCGAGTATCGGAAACGAATGATTGGACTATACAAGGGTGACGCATTCCATGCCTTGTGTTCAATCTAGATATCTTGACAAAGGGACTAAACGACACGGAAACATTGGTCACGAAAAAGGTTATGTCAAATCAACGACATTCTTATTACTTGGGTAAATGTGTTGCTAGATACCGCTCATTGCGCTTCTAATATTAAAGATTTTAATATTACTTTATAAGAACCCGCGGTCACACATATAAAGCGGACTAAAATTGGAGCAATGGATCCAAGTTGGACTCGGATTCAAATATGGGCCGACTCATAAGATGGGTCTAGGGTTGCACGCCTTACCTTCTTCTTTAAGGCAAGCACTATTATAAATAGTACTGCTAAGGGGGCTGCTAAGTGAGATAATTCTGAACCCTAGCCGTACCTACAGAATAGTGAGTGAGAGAGCGACAGGTTTCTTCTCTTTTCTTCGCAGCTAGCACTATGTGAGAGACGTGAGGCTCCTCTTTGCGGACATTAGACGTTCGTGAGTCTGTTCGTGTGGATACCGTAGAGACATCGTTTCTATTACGGTGTTAGTGATTCACACTTCAAGAGGTAAATCATTTAAAAACTTGGATTATGACTTTTTCGCATGGATCCTCGGTGGGAATCCCTGTTTTCCGCTGCGTGTTGTATCCGCAAAAATTCCCAACATGTTATGCCTTAACATGCCTTAAGTTGTGCTTTTTTAGCATTGTGTCTCAAAAGTGTCTTTACATATACTAACATACTAGATATGTACATTTTTTTTTGGAATGACATGTTTTATGGTAATATCTTTGTTCTTGAGCTTATGACTAATTCTCTTTGTTCAAATATAGAAATTCACATGCTCATATGTAGTTCTAATCCTTTATCTTTGATGCTTAATTGTCTTATATACTTACTTGGAGATTGGAAAGTCAAAGTTATATGTCTTTTGGTTTGAAATTGCATGATATGTTTATATCTTGAAAACAAGAAGTAAATGATTTATCTTGTGTATTGAACTTGTCTTTGAACTTCAATGTAAGAAACTTGAATCATGTGTGTATACTAGAGTTTCTTACTTGACATAACATGTCTAACATGATCATTGTTTGCCTAAAATGCCTATATAAGTTTTGATGATGATCATGTGTTTCTTGATAAACTTGAATCATGCCTTAAAATGCTTAAACCATATTTTTGGATTCAAGTGCATATGTACTTCACGCATTCTTTTAAAGCTACCATTGCATGGTTGATAATATGATACATGTTTTACATTATATATATCAACCTAAATTATGCTTGTAAATGAGCTTAAATGATATTTGATGATAGCTTATGATTTAGAGAACTTTTGAAGTTAGCTTTTTAAGTCTCTCTATATGTTTCAAATGTGGCCATCAAATATTGAAATGTCAATTATAAGTAGATAAAGAGAGAAGAGTTGGATGAAGAGGAACATGAGGAGACTTTCTTCAAGTGCAATGGAATGAAGTATTTAAAGGAAGAAAGCTCAAAATTAAAGAACCAATAAATAAAGAGCATCATTCTCTATCTAACTCAATAAGTATATCTAACCCTAAGCTATTGTGGTATTCTATATGCTATGGATTGTATGATACTTATTGATAAATTGATTTTAAATGATTAGGTGTTTTCTTTACATGAGAAGTATATTTTGCATTGACAAAGTGTCTAATTAGATATTAACTTGCTAATTTTATCATTGCATATAGGGTGGATCATGTTAGTTTTATACATGTTTGGATCCCTATAGCATATTTCATTAAGGTGAATAATTGATATCTATGATTCTCTTGATCTATGGTTTCTTAGTGATATAACACCTATGAGAATCATGCTTTTGTTTTGAAAAGAGTTTCTGGTTTGATTAAGAAGTTTTTTAAAGCAAAATCCCCTATTATATTTGAAAGAAGTTTTCCAAGTTCCATATCCTTGAGAATCATTTGAACTTGTCTTAAGACCTTGAAAGTATTTTCACCTCCTAATTGTCTTGAAAAATTAGAAATCATTAGATATATGCTATAAATGTTGTACTCTCTTCTTTTACTTTGAAAAATTTTATTAAATCTTAAGAGAATGTTTAAGAAAGTTTCCAAATAAATTTTTTGAAATATTCCATAAAGATCATCTTGATACGTAAAAAGATAAGCATTGTTCTTCAAAGTGTTTTATTTTCTCAAAGCTCTTGTTCAATGAGAAAAAGAGGAGATGTACTTTCAGATGTTCTTTTGACTTGGGTTTGATCTCTCTCAAGAAATATGTAGTTTTAATATAAAACATCTCTACCCTTCTAAAATGCTTTTGAAAATGTAATGTGTTCTTATAAAATTCATTTTGAAAGGGGAGAAGTTTTAAAATGATTTTTAATTGATGAATTAAGAAAAAGCATCTTTTGCCTAACTTTACTTTATAGTAATGTGTTTACATGGTCTTGGCATACATATTTCACTTTATCCATTTTGTGCATCAATGAGGCAGAGCCTACTTCTTAAGTTGTTTATATCTCTTGGCTTACATCATTGTTTGGTTATATGAAGTATTTTTATTGCTATCATATGCTAAATGTTGATGTACCAAAATATGAAAATCGTTGCATGAATAATCTTTTATATCTTGAAAGCATGCTTGTTTCATCTCTTTATTCTTGAATCATATGTAGAATCAAATAGAAGGATATTGTTATGTTTTAAATAACTTGAAGAAGTTTTTGATTTTGATGATCCTACTTTTTTTAGCAAAATGATTTTTATCTATAGGGGGAGAGAAAATATTATATTTCCTTCCTAAGCCTTTTTGTTGATGTCAAATAGGAGGAGTGAGAATTAGAAAGAAAAATATGTTCTTGTGCTTATTGTTTGATATGCTTACATGAATATCTATTCTCTATATTGCTCAACATATTTTTCTTTGGTGATTTGTCATCATCAAAAAGGGAGAAATTGTAGAAATAAGTTTGTCCTAATGGTTTAATATGTTAGTTTTGATGATGACAAATACAAGACAAAAAGAATGATGATTATGCTATATAGATGTGCTTAATAGATTATATTGGATCATACATGATCATGTACTCCATCTTATTATATTTTATATAAGAATCATTCATATTATTTATAGCATCTTTTATAGAATATATCGAATAATATGTTATATAAGTGATATTAAATTAATATTGGATTAGACTCTATTCAAATGAAAATGTGCAAAGTGTTATTTGTTACATCGTATATAGAATATATCTATTAGTAATTGAAAAAAATCTTATTTAAATGTGTTTATGAAAGTCTTATTATATGCATATTAGACTAACTAGAGTTATACATTTATAAATCATGCATATGAAGATACTGAATTATAAATTTAGACTAACTATGTTTATTTTAAGTGAGTAATACTTTGTAGGATAGTTCAAGTACCAAGAGTGAGCATTACAACAAGAAAGAAAAAGATAACAATTATGCTCAACTTAAGAAGAATGAGAATGATAATATGTTCTAAGCATTTATAAGATTTGAAGAGAAGAAGTTTTTGGAAGCTTGGATTACATCAAGAAACCTAAGGACTATAATTGGTATATTTTCTTTTTAGGCTTTCTCCTATGTAAAAATAAATGTTTTACAAGAAAAGAGCTCAAATATGTTTTTAAATCTTTACAAATGATTCTTACATGCTAAATTGCCCAACAAACATGGTTTGAAAATCTAGTCATGGTGGTAATTTAAAACTATGAAAAATAGTCAAGTTTGAGTTTTGAAAAGCTGACCTTTGGTTACTCTTTTGATCATAACTTTTAAAATACTTTCGATTTTGTCCTGAAACTTATTTAAAAAATTGACTCAAAGATCTTTCCAATGAGTGGTCATTTGCTTAAAACGGATGAGAAATGAAGAAGTTGTGAGTGTTTAAAGTCATTTTTAAGCATCAGAATGCTATAAACGTGTATTTTAACAGAACAGAAGCATAGTAATCGATTACCATGCTTGGTAATCGATTACCACGAACCCAAAAATGCTTCCAACGGTTATAAACGACTAGTTTTCATAAGAAATCCTTTCTAAACTTTACTAACGGCTATTTTATCACTTGGGCTCTATAAATAAATGTAGATTGAAACTTTTACAACTCCAGAACACTTGATTTGATCCTTGAATAATCAAAATCATATTTTGAACTCTTTATTACAAAATTCTTCTATTCCTTTGTTCTTCAAGTTGTATATCTATTCTTGTGAAAGTTTCTAATCTTTCTGTTCATCTTAAAATCATTATAAGAGGGTGAGGTATCCCTCAAGAGAGAAAAGAGTGAGGCATCCCTTGTAGTAAGCCTCAAACATTAAGGGTGAGGTATCCCAAAGGTATTGTGAGTGTTCTTGAAAGTAAAAGTTTTTCAAGCACCTAGGAAGCTTGAAGAGTTGGAGGCTCTAACACAAGGGTGGAGGATCTAAAGATGTGAAGAGTGCTCTTGTTTGTACAAAGGTTTTCCTAACACCCGTGAAGTCTGGGAGATAGTGAAGAAAATCTCAAGTTAAGCTTGGGGACTAGATGTAGGTTACAAGTGGTTGGTGGTTGAATTAGGATAAATTCTTGAGTTTGATTCTCTTTTTCCCACACTCTTTAATTTTAGTATTTGGTGTAGTATATTTATTTATTGCATATCTTGTCATCTTAGTACTTTGATGTTAATAACTTAATATCTAGCTTGTTCGTTTGTTTTCTTCCTTTAATCCAAGTTTTAATCGAGTGATCTACAATAGTTATACATTTGTTATGCATGTTTAGCTGCATTTATTAATTAAGCACTTCAAAATGCTTATTTTCTTAATGTTATTTTAAAAACTTGTAATCACCCAATTCACCCCCCTATTGGGTGATGATTGTCATGGTTAACGAAATGCAATGGGCTTTGAACCCAAAACTAAACATAATAAGCCTTGAGATTTAAATTAAAAACAATGGGCCTTGAGCCTAAAAGGTAAATGCATTGGACCTTGAGCCTGAAAACTAAATGTAATGGTTCTTGAGTTAGGAAAATTAAATGCAATAGGCCTTGAGCTTGAAAGTAAATGGTCCTTGAGCCCAAAAAACAAATGCAATGGGCCTTGAGCTCGAAAAGTAAATGCAATGGACCTTGAGCTTGAAGAGAATGTAATGGGCCATAAGCCCTAAACCAAATGTAATGGGCCTTGAGCTCGAAAGTAAATGCAATAGGCCTTGAACTCGAAAAGTAAATACAATGGCCCTTGAACCCTAAACTAAATGCAATGGGCCTTGAGCTTGAAAGTAAATGGTCCTTGAGCGCAAAAAACAAATGCAATGGGCCTTGAGCTCGAAAAGTAAATGCAATGGACCTTGAGCTTGAAGAGAATGTAATGAGCCATAAGCCCTAAACCAAATGTAATGGGCCTTGAGCTCGAAAGTAAATGCAATAGGCCTTAAACTCGAAAAGTAAATACAATGGCCCTTGAACCCTAAACTAAATGCAATGGGCCTTAAGGCTTAAAAATTAGATGGAATAGGTTTTGAGCTCAAAAAGTAAATGCAATGGGTCTTGAGCTTGAAACTAAATGCAATGAGCTTTGAGCCTGAAATTAAATGCAATGGGCCTTGAGCCCTAAACTAAATGCAATGGGGCTTGAGCCCTAAAAATTAGATGCAATGGGCCTTAAGCTCGAAAAATAAATGCAATGTCTTGAGACCAAAACTAAAGGCGATGACCTTGATTCTGAAAAGTAAATATAATAGGCCTTGAGCTCAAAAGTAAATGCAATTGCCTTGAGCTTGAAAAGTAAATGCAGTAGGCCTTGAGTTCAAAACTAAATGCCATAGGCCTTGAGCCCGTAAAACTAAATTCAATGGACCATGAGCCAGGAATTAAATGCAATGGACCTTGAGCCCAAAAGCTAAATAGAATAGGCCTTGAGCCTGAAAACTATATTCAACGAAAAATCTTTCTTTTAGATAACATAGAACCAAACGCTTCTTAGAAAACCTTTGACCAATCAAACCCGTATTAAAATGAAATCTTCTAGTAATGTCATCTTTCTCAAATCTTTCTTTTTTGGATAAAATTTCATGATCAGTTTTCTTCATAGCCTTTTTCTTCCCTTCATCAACTAGGTGCATTTTAGTCCAGATCATCCTTTAAGGATACAATTTCCTTCCTCTATTGGAACTTCTGAGTTCTCTTTGGTTTGCATTGTTTATCGAGGGACTGCCACTAGATTGTAAAATCATATTGTTGTACTTATATTCACTTTGCTTGAAACATTAATCAATGAATATGCATGCACTCATAAAACACACATATATATCTGTTAAATGAACAAATCTTTTAGTTCATTGAAAGCTCAAATGCACAAAGGATGCTTGTAATGAATGATAGTATGGAAGATGACACAAAAAAGTGGGATACTATGGGAATTGAATGGATTTTGCCCTAGTGTGGATTCTTTTATTCTCATTTGATCGATCCTTATTCTTCAACTGAACCTTATATCCACTAATCTTTCACAGATGCAATCCTTCAAAATTTCTTCAAGTAAACATCAATGAAATTTGCCCTAGTGTAAGAAATTGGTGTTCACTTTTTTTTTCCAGTGTTGTTTCCTTGTTCTCATTTGATTGATTCCCTGTAATTATTTTACAAACATCATCTCTATTTCTAATTCTTTCAACACATCTCTTTCTTTTCAATCCTTAGAAATTTGTCCCAGTGTGGCCAATTGAACACAAACAAAATTGCCCCCAATATAAGTATTACCTTAGTGCCTTAGTATAGGTAGATTTACCCATTTTACTTACCCTAACTTTTGCTTAGGATGCCTTTATGGGTTTTCAACCTAATGGGGCCTTTTCTTCTTCATTTTGTTCTTTTCCCCTTTTTTTATTCCTTTTTCATTTTGGAATATGGAGTCATGTCCATTAATTTGGAAAAGACAGACATTGCCTCAAAATCAAATTTGTGAAAATAAAAGTAATTAGTCATTGATTAGAATGGACTTTTAAGGCTTGTACTGTGGCTAAGATTAACGATTGTGAAATGAAAAATATAACAGGCCCAAGCAAGTGTTTAAAGGTTAAAATGATCAAGGATTGGTAATTTTTTTTTGCATAAAGATATATCCTTTCAATTGCACTTGTATTTTAAAAAATTGTTCTATCATGAACTAAAAAATCCATTTAACATTTTTCTCATCCCTTTTTCTTCTTTTCTATTTCATTCTTTTTTATTTTTTTGTTCATTTTGTTCTTTTTTTTTCTATATATCAAACTATTGACAAACTGAACCTTTTCCAACTCCCAATGCAAGGTTAATTATTGTTCAAGGTTCTTTGAATGGAAATTTTAGGCTCAAAATGGGTAACAATAGATAATATGATTTTTGGATAATGAAAGATGGCCAAACATCATTTCAAATTATGATTGCTTAATTTCAAAAATTGATTATGAGACAAAACCCATAAATGACACACCAAAATTTCCTCTCTATTTATTTTATTTATATTTTATTTATTTTTATTTTTTCTCATTCCTTTTTCTTTATTTTAGAAGTGTCAGAATCACCAATTGTGTTCACAAGATGAAACTATCTTCTTGTCATCCTTCTTTGGCATGTTGACTCATTATCCACTTGGTACTCAATGATCTTGAGGTAACTAGGTTATCTTCATGATTCAGAACTACTTCTTGTAGAATTGTGTTTGCCCCAATGATTTAATATGTTAAGTTTTGATGATGACAAATACAAGATAAAAAGAATGATGCTTATGCTTCATAGATGTCCTTAATAGATAACAAATGCATTACAAAAGAATATTGATCATGTTACATAGATGTGCTTAATGAGATATATTGATCATGCATGATTATACACTTTATCTAGTTATATTTCACTTAATAATCATGCAATGAGATATGTGTAGCATTCTTTATATAGTATATCCAATAATGCTTTATATGAGTTATAAATGAATTAATATTGGATTTGACTCTATTTAAATGAAAATATGCAAAGTATTATTTGTTGCATTCTATATAGAGCATATCCATTAGTAATTCATAAATATCTTATTTGGATGAGTCTATAAAAGTCTTATATACAAGTTAGTTTAACTAGAGTTATATATTTATGAATCATGCATATAAAGATATTGACTTATGAATTTAGACTAACTATATTTGTTTTAAGTGAGTAATACTTTGTAGGATAGTCCAAGTACCAAGAGTGAGCATTGCAACAAGAAAGCAAAAGATAATAACTATACTGAACTCAACAAGAATGAGAATGAAAAGATGTTCCAAGCATTTGCAAGATTTGAAGAGAAGAAACTTTTGGATGCTTGGATTACATCAAGAAGCCTAAGGACTAGAATTGATGATGGCAAGATCAAATTCAAGTTCTTCAAGAATAGCTTATAGGAGTTAAATCTTATGCAAAGGTAAATGGGAATCACGTTAAGCTCAAATATGTTTTAACATCTTTAAAAGTGTTTCTTACATTCTAAAATACCCAACAAATATGTTTTGAAAAGTTAGTCTTGGTGGTAATTCAAATCTATGAAAAATAGTCAAGTTTGTATTTTGTAAAACTGACCTTTGATTACTCTTTTGATAATATCTTTCAAAATAATTTGATTTTTATTCTGAAAGTTGTTTCATATGAAAATGGACTCAAAGATCTTTCCAATCAGTGGTCATTTGCTTTAAACGGATAAGAAACGAAGAAGTTATAACCATTTAAAGTCAGTTTTCAAAATCAGAGTGCCATAATTGATTATGGATTTCTCATCACCGATTATTCACAAAGTCAGGAGCATTTTTCATGTTTTAAAAGGTCCAAACCGATTAGGCCAATTGTGTAATCGATTATTGAGTAAAATAGAAATGTATCCTTTTAATTTTCACATATCCTAACCGATTAGGCCAATTGTGTAATCGGTTATTATGAATCACAGAAGTTAAAAACTAAAGCTCCTAACAAATTAGGAAGCCCTCATAACCGGTTATTCTAAAAGCTAGAAGCCAAAACTTAAAGCCCTTAACCGATTAATAACCTCTTATAATCGGTTAGGAGATAATTTTGGAGTCAGTTTTTGACTCCTAACCGATTAGGAGAAATGTCCTAACCGGTTATCTGGGCAACCAGAAAACACTTTCCAACAGCTTTATTTTGGCATTTAATGCCTCCTAACGACCACCAATGGCTCTACAATGGCTTGAGCTATAAATACAAGTGTTTAGGCATTAAAGAAATTTTGGAGAACAATATGAAAATCATCCTTGAATATTAAATTCGTGTTTCACTATCTCTTTCTCTAATCCTTTGTTTTTGAGGTTTAAAGTGTGAATCCTTGATACCCATAGAGCTTCAATTTGTATTATCCACTCTTGAGATAGTTTCAATTCATTTATACTCTGCGTAAATTATAAAAGAGGGTGATGTATCCCTCAAAGTTGTAAGGGTGAGGTATCCCTTGAATTTGAGACTCAAGAACAAAGGGTGAGACATCCCAATGTATGTTGAATGCTCCACTTTGTAAAAGTTTTTAAGCACTTGTTCAAACTTGAAGGTTTAGTAAAAAATCTCAGGTGGTTCACTTGAGGACTGGATGTAGGCCACAAGTGGTTGGTGACTGAACCAGGATAAATCATTGTGTTTGCTTTTTTCAACTCTATCTCTTTACATTTGTGCTTTAATTACATATGCTTGAGTTAAACTTGATATCTAGCTTATTTGCTTGATTCATCCTATATCCCAAGTTTTATTTAAGCAATTTACAATATTGTATCTTGTTAAACTTATTTCACTGCATGTGTTGATTGAAAATATCAAAATATACAATTTCTCAAAGTTGTTTTAAAAATTTGTAATCACCCAATTCACCCCCTCTTGGGTGATAGTTGCTAAGACTAACAAGTGGTATTAGAGCTTCGTGCTATGTTAAAAGCTTAACCGCTTAGAGTTCAAGATCCTTATTTGTTTGGCAACTATTGAAAGCATTTCAAAATGAAATGTTTTGAAATTGATAAACTACCATTATTTGATAGTGTGAATTTTGTTTATTGGAAAGCTAGAATAGAAATTTATATGCAATCTATTAGTCTTGATTTGTGGGATATTATACTTGATGGATTTACTTACAAATCAAAATAAACTTGGAATGCCTATGACAAGAAATGTTTTTCATTGAACATTAAAGCTATGCAAAATTTTGAGAAGTAGTTTAAATAATGATGTTTATGCTGAAATTAAGAGTTGCTCTAATGCTAAAGATATATGAGATGCTCTTGATTCTATCTATCTTAATAATAATAATTTTTTGTATAAAGTTGTATATAGAGAGCAAGAAGAGCAAAAGCCTCTAGAGGAAGACAACATTGAAAAATGTCTTCAAGAACATGTTCAAAGTAAGAAAATGAGTTCAATGCTTCTTGGTGATGATAGTGCTAAATTTGAAGAAGAGGCAAAGCAAAACAAAATTGATGAAGAAGAAGGTGATTCCCTTAAAGAGCCAAGTATGCTAGAAATTAAGACTACTTCATATATGATTGAAAAGGACTTTGAGGTAAATAATGATAAACTAGATTATAGTCCTTCCTATGATGAGCTATAATGTGCATATGATGAATTGTATGATGGTTTGTTGAATTTAGAAAAGAAAAACTTATCTTGTTTGAAAAATATTTCCTCTATTAAAAATGAAATTGAGACTTTGAAAAATGAATATGCTTTTCTTGATGAGGAAATGTCTTTGAAATATGAAACCTCAACTTCTTGTGAAAAGTTCATTGATTTAGAAAATCAAGTTGAGGACTTATATTTCAAATTCGCTAAAGCTAATGATTCTAATTGCTTACATTCCATGTTTATTAATAAGAATGAAATTAATGTTACTCCACATGGAATTTCAAGTAAGGCTTGTGACAAAAATAGCTTAGAATGTAATAACAACCAAAGGCTTAAGTTTTTCAAAAATGATTTTCAAAGGACCAAGCCATCATTGAATTCAATTATTTACAATTTTTGTAGTCATCTAGGACATATTTCTCATTTATGCAATTATAGAAAAAATTCTTATATGAGAAATAATATGGTATGGGTTCCTAAAGATCTTAAATGCCCTAGTACTAACATTCAAGGACCTAAGATGAAGTGGGTATCAAAATGTCCTCCTAGCATTTCAATTATGCAGAAAATTTCTCAAAATAATGGACAAATTGGTCAAATGAAAAAGGAATCATCAAAGGGAATGCTTCCAAAGCCCAATAGTAGAAGTTTTGGAAGGAAGATGGCTTCAAGCAAAGCTTCTCAAGTACAAAATATGAAACTTACAAATTTCAAAACACCAAAAGAGAAGCAATAGGTAAGGAAAAAAGTTTCCTTGATTACTAAGGCCAAGATATCAAAAGCTTTCACCTCTTATGCACATTCACTTATAAAGTCAATGAATTTGAGGTATATTCCTTGTAGGCCTTAAATAATTGATAGAATCATGTGTACTTAGTAAAATTTGAATATTATTGTTTAACACATGATTATGTTCATTCTTATTATACCATAACTCATTAGTTTGTTATATATCTTGGTGCATAAGGTTCTACAATGCCTAGGTATGCTTTCTATGCTTTAAATTATCTATATATCATGAAAGTATGCATGTTATTGACTATGTATTTAATGGTAATTGATTATTTAAATTTGTTGTGCTCAATTTACATACTATGAAAAAATTGATCTTTATGAGAGTATAATTGATTAATGATCAATAATTAATCCAAATTTGGTGGATACCAAAGAAAATACTTTGAATTTATTGTAGGGTGACTATTAGCTCAAGCATGCATTGAAGTGAAATATAACCATGTTACTTGAGGTTGGGAAAACTTAAAATGGTCCAAGTTCTCCAAAAGTGATGAAAACATAAAAATAATGACATGGAGAATCACAACATTCTCAAGGAGCCTTGAGGCATGGAAGTTGGAGTCAACTACAAAAATCCAAAAATTACACTTTTGGTGATATCAATCTCTTATCCTTATTTATGCTTTAAATTAAATATCATGTGATATTTGGAGAACTAGAGACTTGTTTTATACCTTAACATGCCTTAAGTTATACTTCTCTAGCATTATGTCTTAAAAATATCTTTACATATGCTAACATGCTAGAGAAATACACACCTTATTTGGAATAACATGTTTTATGGTAATATCTTTGTTCTTGAGCTTATGACCAATTCTTTTTGTTCAAATATGGAAATTCACATGCTCATAAATAGTTCTAATCCTTTCTTTTTGATGCTTAATTGTCTTACTTACTTACTTGGAGATTAGAAAATTAAACATTATATGTCTTCTTTTTTGAAATTGGTTGATATGTTCATATCTTGAAAACAATAAGTAAATGATTTTAAAAGTTATAGTTCCATGGTTTTCCAATTCTTGCATTACAATAAGGGACTTTTTGTTCTTAATTGACATGTGTGCATACTAGTATTCCTTACTTGATATTACATGCCTTACATGATCATTGTTTACCCCAAAATGCCTGTATATGTTTTGATGATGATCAATTTTTTCTTGATAAACTTGAATCTTACTTTGAAAATGCTTAAACTATGCTTTTGGATTCAAGTGCATATGTTCTTCCTTCATTCTTGTTAGAGCTAACATTGCATGGTTGATAATGTGGTACATGTTTTACACTATATATCAACCTAAATTATGCTTATAAATGGGCTTAAATGATATTTGATGATAGCTTATGTTTTAGAGAACTTTTGAAGTTGGCTTTGTAAGTGTCTCTATGTGCTTCAAATATAGTCATCAAATATTGAAATGTCAAGCATATATGGATAAATGAGAAGAGTTGAATGAAGAGGGACATGAGGAGACTTTCTTCAAGTGCAATGGAATATAATACCCAATGGAAGAAAACACAAACTCAAAGTACCTATAAATGAAGAACATTCTAAAGAAGCGTCACTCTCTATCTAACTCAATAAGTATCTCTACCCCTAAGCTATTGTGATAATCTATATGCTATGGATTATATGATACTTGTTAATAATTTGATCTTAAATGATTAGATATTTTCTTTACATGAGAAGCATGCTTAGCATTGACAAAATGCTTAATTGGATATTAACTTGCTAATTTTGTCATTGCATATAGGGTGAATGATGTTAGTTCTATACATGTTTTGATCCCTATAGCATATTTCATCAATTGAATGTTTGATATATATGATTTTATTGAACTATGGTTTCTTAGTAGTATAACACTTATGAGAATCATGCTCTTGTTTTGAAAAAAGTTTCTGGTTTGATTAAAAAGTTTTTTAGAGAAAAATCTCTTATCATATTTGAAAGAAGCTTTTCAAGTTCCATATCCTTGAGAATCATTTGAACTTATCTTAAGACCTTGAAAGTATTTTCACCGCCTAATTGTATTGAAATTTTGGAAATCATTGGATATGTGTTATAAATGTAGTATTCTCTTCATTTGCTTTGAAATGTTTTATTAAATCTTGAGAGAATGCGTAAGAAAGTTTCCAAATAAATCTTTTGAAATGATCTATAGACCTCATCTTGATACTTCAAAAGATAAGCCTTGTTCTTCAAAGTGTTTTATTTTCTCAAGGCTCTTGTTCAACGACAAAGAGAGGAGGTGTACTTTTATATGTTCTTTTAACTTAGGTTTGATCACTCTCAAGGAATATGTGGTTTTAATATAAAACCTCTCAACCCTTCTAAAATTCTTTTGAAAATGTAATGTGTTCTTGTAAAATTCTTTTTGAAAGGGAGAGAAATTTTAAAATGGTTTTTAATTAATGGATTAAGAATATATATATCTTTGTCTTGCTTTACTTTATGATAATGTGCGTATATGATTTTGACATACATATTTCTCTTTATCTATCTTGTGCTTCAATAAGGGGGAGCTTATCTTATTTTCTTATAACTTATAATTATTTATTGATTTGTAATGATTGTTTATACTTTTCATCTTACATATCCTTCTTTCATGTCCTTATTGACTAAAAATATATGCATGACTATATTAAACTATTATGTTTTATATTTTGATAATATACATATTTTGAGGGGGAGCCTAGCTCTTAAATTATTGGTTATATTTCTTGGCTTACATCCTTGTTTGACATGAAATATTTTATTGTTATTATTATCAACATGTTAATGAAGACCATCTCTTATTCTATTACTCTCTATCAATGAAAGAAGGTAAACTTTGTTAAACTTCATATCTTTTGATTCTTTCTTTAAGAAAGACTTGAAATGTGGCAAGTTGTATGATCTTGCATTTGAAAACCTTAATCCCATGATCTTACATGGACATTTTGTAACTTTCATCAAGTGATACTTATTTATCATGTGGTATGCAAGATATTATATGCTAGATGTAATTTTTTAAGCATATTGCTACCATATGCTAAATGATGATGCACCAAAATGTGACAAGCATTACATAAATAATCTTTATATCTTGAAAGCATGTTTGTTTCATCTCTCTATTTTTGAATCATATGTAGAATCAAATAAGGGGAGATAGTTATGATTTGAATAACTTGGAGAAGTTTGAGTTTTGATGATTCTACTCTTTTTGACAACATGAGTTTTATCTATAATGGGAGAAAAATTATTATCTTTCTTTCCAAAGCCTTTTTGTTGATGTCAAATAGGGGGAGTGAAATTGAAAAGAAAAATATGTTCTTGTACTTATTGTTTAATATGCTTACATGAATATCTATTCTTCTATATTATCAACATATTTTTCTTTAGTGATTTGTCATCATCAAAAAGAGGGAGATTGTAGAATTATGTTTGCCTTAATGGTTTAATATGTTAAGTTTTGATGAAGAAAAATACAAGATAAAATGAATGATGCTTAAACTTCATAGATGTGCTTAATAGATGACAAATGCATTATAAAAGAATACTGATCATGTTACATAGATGTGTATAATGAGGTATATTGTATCATGCATGATTATGCACTTTATTTAGTTATATTTCACTTAATAATCATGCAATGAGATATGTGTAGCATTCTTTATACAATATATCCAATAATGCTTTATATGAGTTATAAATGAATTACTATTGGATTTGACTCTGTTTAAATGAAAATATGTAAATTATTCTTTGTTGCATCCTATATAGAGTATATCCATTAGTAATTCATAAATATCTTATTTGGATGTATTTATGAAAGTCTGATATGCATGTTAGACTAATTAGAATTATACATTTATGAATCATGCATATAAAGATATTGACTTATGAATTTAGACTAACTATGTTTGTTTTAAGTGAGTAATACTTTGTAGGATAGTCCAAGTATCAAGAGTGAGCATTGCAACAAGAAAGCAAAAGATCATAACTATACTGAACTCAACAAGAATGAGAATGAAAAGATGTTCCAAGCATTTGCAAGATTTGAAGAGAAGAAACTTTTGGATGCTTGGATTACATCAAGAAGCCTAAGGACTAGAATTGATGATGGCAAGATCAAGTCCAAGTTCTTCAAGAATAGCTTATAGGAGTTAAATCTTATGCAAAGGTAAATGGGAATCACGCTAAGCTCAAATATGTTTTAACATATTTAAAAGTGTTTCTTACATTCTAAAATTCCCAACAATCATGTTTTGAAAAGTTAGTCTTAGTGGTAATTCAAATCTATAAAAAATAGCCAAGTTTGTGTTTTATAAAACTAACCTTTGGTTACTGTTTTGATCATATCTTTCAAATTACTTTAATTTTTGTTCTGAAACTTTTTCATATGAATAGACTAAAAGATCTTTCCCATGAGTGGTCATTTGCTTTAAACGGATAAGAAATGAAGAAGTTATGACCATTTAAAGTCAGTTTTCAAAATCAGAGTGCCATAACCGATTATAGATTTCCCATAACCGATTATTCACAAAGTCAGGAGCATTTTTCATGTTTTTAAAGGTCCTAACCAATTAGGCCAATTGTGTAATCGGTTATTGAGTAAAATAGAAATATAACTTTTCAATTTTCATATATCCTAACTGATTAGGCCAATTGTGTAATCGGTTATTATGAATTACAATACCTAAAAACTAAAGCTCCTAACAGATTAGGAAGTCCTCCTAACCGGTTATTCTAAATGCCAGAAGACAAAACTTCAAGCCCTTAACTGATTAGCAACCTCTTGTAATCGGTTAAGAGATAATTTTGGAGTCAGTTTTTGACTCCTAACCATTTAGGAAAAATGTCCTAGGCAACTAGAAAATACTTTCCAACGGCTCTATTTTGGCATTTAATGCCTCCTAACCACCACCAATGGCTCTATAAATACAAGTGTTTTGGCATCAAAGAAATATTGGAGAATAATATGAAAATCATCCTTGAACATTAAATTCATGTTTCACTATCTCTTTCTCCAATCCTCTATTTTTGAGGTTTAAAGTGTGAATCCTTGATACCCATAGAGCTTCAATTTGTATTATCCACTTTTGAGAGAGTTTCAATTCATTTATACTCTGTGTAAACTATAAAAGAGGGTGAGGTATCCCTCAAAGTTGTAAGGGTGAGGTATCCCTTGAATTTGAGGCTCAAGCACAAAGGGTCAGACATCCCAAATTGTGTTGAGTGCTCCACTTTGTAAAGGTTTTCAAGCACCTGTTCAAGCTTGAAGGTTTAGTAGAAAATCTCAAGTGGTTCACTTGAAGACTGGACGTAGGCCACAAGTGATTAGTGGTTGAACCAGGATAAATCATTGTGTTTGCTTTTCTCAACTCTATCTCTTTACATTTGTGCTTTAATTACATATGCTTGAGTTGAACTTGTTATCTAGCTTATTTGCTTGATTCATCCTATATTCCAAGTTTTATTTGAGTAATCTACAATAATTGCATCTTGTTAAACTTATTCCGCTACATGTGTTGATTGAAAATATCAAAATGCATAATTTCTCAAAGTTGTTTTAAAAATTTGTAATCACCCAATTCACCCCCCTCTTGGGTGATGGTTGCCATGACTAGCACTTCCCTCCATTGCACCACAAGGATCAATCAACGAGTTTCGAAGAATCCTTTCCTAAAGTGAGCATTTGATAGGATCCAAACTCAAAGAAAATGCTTTAAAGAAAAATATTTTAAGATATGGAAATGTGATATAGATAAAGTGATAGGAAAGTAACAACAAAGATGAAAATCAAACCAGAGAGGATAATACAAGAAAGAAGAGACAAATAATAGTAAAAATCCATGCAAACACACTACAATAATGTTTCAAGAAAGTTATCACAAGTCCATAATCCTAATGGCTTGAGTCATTGACCAAACAAAGGAGCCAATACGATTAAACGATCATTTCATAATAATCACTTGATAAATAAATTAGAACACCAATTCCTCAAGATTTCATCATGGTTGGAGGACTTGAAAACATTATTCTTTGTTAATGTTTGGAGGTTAACTATTGTGAGTTACCAGTCTTCCTTCTTGAACACTCAACCATCCATATACTAATAACCTTCTCACTATAGTCTTAAAATTAACACAGTTCTCAATAAAATGGCCAGCTGCCCTCATGTGATATTTACATGTGACATTAGGATCATACCATGTTGGAAATGGAGGTTCCCTTATGTGCACAAGCACTTTTGAAATCATTTGGACATTGAACAATTGTTAGAATAACTCATCATTGGAAATGGATAACCCTAGGAATGGTGGCAACCTTGATGGAGGATGGAAACACCTCCTGTCTTGTGGGTTCACCTTAGGTTGGAACTAGTTAGAGAAGTTTGATGTGGATATAGTGGGATGACTAGTTTAGGATAAGTATAGTTGTGCATATGGGTAAGGTGATGGAATGTGGCTGACTTGAAATTGTTGAATTAGGGTGATATTTGTGGTTGGAATGATTTGGCGAGGTCGATAAGGAAATGTAGGTGTCTGATATGGAAAATGAGGACTGTCATATGGTGGTGCACTCATACATACTCTAGTTTTGCTTGAACCTCTTTTTATGCTGAGTAAGTTAAGAGACTCTCTCATATCTTGCAGTATTGCTTCGAACCTTGCATCTTACTCATTTCATCAACCTCATGAATCATATTCCTTCCTCCTTTAGGATTTTTAGCAACCATTCTGGTTCGAGATCTGGTATTGTGAACTCGGATTTGATTGGTGTCCTTCTTTCTGGGCCACAATGGTTCCTGGACTTGTTTAACTTTTCAAAGTTTATTTTTCTTTAACAGAGAAAAGTATTTTATCAACAATCAAAAAAGAAAGAATGAAACCTAGTCAGTGCCTTTCATCAAGGGTTGATTTTGCATGAAGGATTTGACTTGGATGCATGAGCATGCTCGGGCCCACAAAGGGTTGCTAACCCAAAGGGCAAGTTACTAATCACTAATGCATGACCATCCACACAATTTACCACATGCCAAAGTACAATGATATTATAGCAATATGTTTAAGTCGATGACAATGTCAACCATCTATACCCTAAGGCGGAATGCATGATAAGCATGATAGAAACATACTATAATGCATGGGTTACATGATCGAGTAATGGCATGACATATATGAATGAAAATGATGTGATAGATATATACATGTAATGACAAAAGATGATGCATATGATAATTATAAATGCATAAAGATTAATGAGGTAGAAAGAGAAGAAAAAAGGAAAAGGTATGCTCTCTTTTGTCTTACACAGAGTGAAGCCTAAGGGTTAGATATTTTTAAAGTCAAAACCCTAAACTAGGTGGCCACTATTGTAACACCCCAAATTTTAGACTATGTTGCAAGAACTGACAGAATTACACTACTTTGTGTTTTCTGTGCATTATAAAAATAATTTGATTATTCCGATACTATTTATAATTATTTTGTGTGATTTGCTCCTGGTCAAGAAAATAATAATTTTCGGTAGGAAATTCTTGTCGATTATTTAGAGACGGGGATCTTACTTAACCCGAATCGAGTAACACGAAAAAGAATCTATTAATTTTAGAATTTATCGTAAAATAATTCTATTTTACTTGATAAATATATGTTGCTTGATGCATAGTTGCTATTGCAATGAATTATTCAATCCGACTATAATTTGCCATAATAACCAACCGACCAAAATTCTGGAATTCTAATTCGACCAAAATTCTGGAAATCCCAATCCGACAGAAGTTCCTCAACATTTTCCCAAATGGTTTTCATTTCAAAACCTATTTCGACAAACCGAATTCGACAATTTCTTTTGAGAATAGATTCTTGTCGATACTGACTTCATTTCAAGCCTATTCTGACAAACAAAGCTCGACAGTTTTATGAATATACTCCTGTCGATAGACTCGATCTTTCTCAAGCCTTATAGGGATCCAAAAGATCAATCTCACGTAACTCATTCGACAATCCAAGATTTTTGAAGATCTTGACACTGACAGAATTCGGACAAGGTCCAAATACTTTTGAAGACATGTTTCTAACATTTTGATCCCGTCGGAGTTAATTAATAAGACTACATGTAAGCATATGCTAATGGTGAGTTGAATCCGACACCTTCAGAGCATTTTCCCGACAACACCAATCGGTAGTTCGACAAAACCCAAAATACCTCAAGACTGGATGAAACTGATTCTCAATTCTTGAATCAAAATCAAAGATTTTGGTCATTATGGTGCTCTTCCGAAAAGACCATCTATTCCACCAAGACCATCTTTCGACGAAGACCATCTATTTAAAACATGGGAGAAGTCCTCAGGTTCGACAAAGCGATGGACGTTCTGTTAGCAAAGAATCAGTTAAGAACAATATGGTTCTCCTTTTCCCTAAATCTTGTCGGACGATTCTCCAAATCAAAATGAAGATGTTTATATTTGTCGAAATATACCTTTTAAAACAATTCCAAAATCCGTCGAAATAGGATCTTTTAAGACAATGTCATATCCATCGAATTTAGACTTCTATCCAAATACGTCGAATTTAATCTTCTTACTAGTTGGTACCATGTTAAAATCCGTCGAATTGGATCTTTTGATTATTAAGTACCAAGTTAAAATTCGTCGAGTAAGGATGCTCATGTCTGTTGAGTTAGAATGTCAATTTCCGTCGAGTGGGGATACCAATGTCCGTCGAATTTGAATGATAATGTTCGTCGAATTATGGTGCTAACGACCGTCGAGTAAGAATTCCTGATTTCAGTAGAAAAACTTCTCTAATGTCAAAATCCGTCGAATTTGATCTTCTGACCATATAATATTTCGTCGACTCGACAATTGGAAGATTTCTCCAACATCAACATCTTTCCGACGAATTAGGATATTTGTTGACCTTTTCAAGTTCATCCGACAGCCTTTCATTTTCGTTTGACAGAATCAGCATTCGACAGAGTTCTCATCCGATAACACTTAATTTTAACCATTCTTGGGGAAATGATGTTCTCCCATCTTACCGAATTTTGTTATGTCATTTTTCGTTGAAAATTTTCTTGGAAACTCACGTTCATGCAGCAATTTGGAGGGGTTCTACGTCGGCCACGTAGCAGCTTGAAGGAGGTTCTACAAGGTTCTTGAACAATCCAATAACCTTGAAAGTCAAATGAATGACATCAGCCACGTGCATTCAAAATAAGATATTTTACTTCATGTAAATCCTAAACTTTATTTAGGCTTATCCCACGGCAGCAGCATTCATAAATTTCACTCTCCCACAATTTCATTTTCTCTCTCATCAAAAAGCATCCATCTTTTCTCTCAAAAATCTCACGAACAGAAGTATCAGTTTTCTTCCTTTTCTTTTCTTTGGTTCGGCCAAGCATCCTACGAACACTATCCATCATCTGTAATTTTCATTCTCACCACTTCCTAAAGCCAAACACCATTCTAAATACTTTCATTTAGAAAGTTTTCACAAAATCCCACTCTAAGTGCTTCAAAATCCAATTTCTATCTTACTTCTTTGGAGGAATTGTTGTGGCTTGTACGAAAACAAGGAGAAGGAGAAGAGCTTAAAAAGCTTGAATCATCTATTTTCTATCTTGTTCTTCAAAGCTCAAGTTTGAAGCTTGAAGCTCTTGGTGGAGGAAGTCACTTGAAGGAGACATACAAGGAGCTTTGGAGGTTCTTCAAGAGGTAAGAGGGAGATTTAACCTCACCAACCAAGTTTTGGTGGTGTGGAGATGGTTGTGTCGGTGAAAAACCCTAAGGGTTTATTCACTTATTGTTTAATTACTTCTTTAGTTGTGATTGTGTTGCTGGTGATTTTATGTTTGTGATTGTGGTGTTTATGGCCTTGAAATTATGATTTGCATGTGTGATAATATGTTTATTGTTTTGATAAATATTGGTATGTATGAAACTGAATGCATGTAAGTGTATGTGTAAATTAGGATGTGAATAATATGATGGATTAAACTGAGAATTTAGAATTTGAAAGAAAATGAATTGAATTTGGAAGAGTCGAATACAGCAAGATGAAATGATTTTGGAGAAACAATACAGATTATGATTTTATAGGAGCAATATTGTAATTTTTGTGTTTAATGGGGACATGTTGTAACTATTGATTTTTGAATGGTTATATTGTAAATATGATTTTTATAAGGGACTATTTAGTAAATATGGTTTTGAGGGACTATTTCATAAATATAATTTGTATGAGAAACTATTTCGTAAATGTGATTTTATGAAGGACTATTTCGTCAATAGGATTTTTATGAGGGACTATGTTATAAATTATGAATTTTATGAAAGATTATTTCGTAAAAAGGAATTTTATGAAAAACCATTTTGTAAATATGAATTTTTGAGGGACTATTTTGTAAATATGAATTTTATGAGGGATGATTTAGTAAAATAAATTATTTCGTAAAAAGGAATTTTATGAAAAACTATTTTGTAAATATGAATTTTTGAGGGACTATTTTGTAAATATGAATTTTATGAGGGATGATTTCGTAAAATAAATTATTTCGTAAAAAGGAATTTTATGAAAAACTATTTTGTAAATATGAATTTTTGAGGGACTATTTTGTAAATATGAATTTTATGAGGGATGATTTCGTAAAATATGAATTTTTCAAGGGACTATTTTGTAAATGTGACTTTTATGAGGGACTGTTGTGAAAAATATTATTTGGATGAGGATTATAATGCAAATATGAAAAATGAAGTTGAGTTTTGGTGTTAACTGAAGAAACTAGTATTCTTGATTTAAAACGTGTGAAGAGTATTTCACAAGATTGAGAAATGATGAAAAATTGATACATGATTTGAGAAAATACGAAAAAAGTATGGTTTCGCGATGAAATTACAGTAATAATATTATTGGGCCTATATGAGGACCCCGAATATGAGATAAAGAAAATTGAATTGAGAAGATGAGAGAATGAATTGAACTGAGAAAGGTGCATTTGAATGTGCATTGAAAAAGTCCGATGGGTTGAATAAGGATTGTCGAAAGAAGGAAAGAACACACCTCCCGAGTGGGTGCGATGTGCGTAGTGTAGGTCACTCGTTGACCTTGGGGGCATCGGGGTGCGGGTTGCCTACAATGGACAGAGAATAAGCACATACCGTAGGTTAGACCGATGCAACACACCGATGATCCGGACCGAGACACTATCCATAATCGAGATCGATAAAGACGTGATGCATATGCTAGATGTGCAAATGCTAAATGAAAATGCTAAATGAGCAAAGAGAATGAGCACGTGGTCCGAGGCATGTTGTGCAGACAGATTCTTTTCGATCACTCTTTCCGACTGAGTTTTAGCTCCATGGAGTAGGAAAATTGAGTCTAGGTACATGAGTCTAGATGCATATATAGAGATACTGAGGGTATTTTCATAATTATTGATTTTGATAACTGAATTATTAAATAAGCGAATATTCATAAGGACATGGACGTAATTATGAATTATGATGATAAATGATGTTGGTAGCATAATTGTAATTATGTATGATGTGTTGATGTGAGATATGATGTGTGTTAGATAAATGATATTGATGATATAATTGTAATTATGTATGATGTATGGTATGAGAATTTGTATGTGTTTATCTTCATTGCTACCATACTGGTATTGGCGTAGGTGATCTCACCTCTTTGTCTGTCTATTTCTGTATTGTATTTATAATTGTAAAGAGATTGAGCAAGACGTTGAGTGAGAACACAAGGAAGATCAGATTTTCGAGAAGGAGGTTGAATTCTAAAGAGATGGAGATACTGAGTTTTCGTAAGGTTTATGGGAACCGGAGGCATAGTGCGTCGAGCTTGTTGGAAAATGTATTTCTCACATAAATAGTAATAGGGAGCTTACTACCATACTCCTGGTATGGTTAGTATTGTATATTTTGTGTCAAATTGGATTCCTCCCTGTTGAGGAGTCTGAGGAGGACCCGTTTGAGGGTTCTACATGTTTAGAGTTACTTGGGCATTATGTAATTTAATTAATGTGTGAATATTTTTAGGGTCCAATTTGTAAATATTAAAGTGTGACAGTACTACGACTTATGTATATATAATGTAAAATTTTATTGTAATGATGCTGTAATGTTTTAATTTCCGCTAAGTTTATCTTACTATCATCAAGAAATTTTACAACTCGTATTTATATTACAAGCACGATTTCATAACGAAGGGGCAATATGATAATTGAGTAACACGAAGTGTGACGCCCTAAGGAGGGTGTTACAACTATTGTCACTTTATCAGTGCATGATTTTTTTTTATGGGACGAATCTAGACCCCTAATGAAAATGGTCCCCATATTGACCCCATAAAAAAAGATAAGGATATGATCTCATGAGCCTGCCATAGGGACAAATGAGTCACAATATGGCAAGTCCATGAAATTGGTAATAATCTGAGAGAAAGAATCAGTGACTGTCAAGGAAGCCTAAGCCTCACAATAACATCACCAAAGCCCCTTATGGTCCAACAATATTCAAGACTCGGGGTATAATGTAACACCCTAATATGAATTATCATAAAATAAACAGAATATTCTAAAATAAATCGCATTAGACATGTCACTTCTAGAAATGCAAAAAATAAAAACTCATAATAAGTTACACAATCATTACAGAGAGCCATGAATGATCAAAAAGTCATATATACAATTATCACTGACTAACATGCCATAAAGTATACATAAGCTTTTATAAACAACCAGAAATATACACATATACAAATTGGTCCACAAAGAAACAACACACTATAAACTAAGCCTTCTACTTCTTCTTTTCCTTGTTCTTACCCTTTTTAGAGGCTTTACTTGGATTTACATGGAACACACAGGGGTGAGAAATCATAATTTCTCAATATAAGCATACTAAGACTAGCAGTTAATCATTTATAATAAATAATTCAATTGAACACCAAAAATACATTTGATGTAAAAGAATATCCGACAATAAATAATATCAAAGAATCGCCAATACAATCCTAAGGTACTATCGAACAAACAACCAAACAATCAATCAATTAAGCCATGACAAATGACCATACAAGTGTCAACCATGCAATGCTTTATGTTATGAAGTATGATTATACTCAAACAAAGTCCACGTATTGTGGATGTACAATGCCAATGCAGATTTTAAAGTTGAAAACACAAACTATTTACTTATTTTCTCAGGAACCACGTTCCTTGTATATACTAAGTAGGATAGACATCCAAGCCTTAACACTACCTGGTGATGTGTGGATTAGTTTCCCTCACAAAAGTAAGAGTACTGCTACCAACTCCATACATTGGTAACTTTGACCATACAAGCAAACATGCAAGGAGAATTCGGATCTAACACCTCATTCGCAAGTCATATGGTTGTACACACTATCTAAGGTCACAATACATAGGAAAACAAGCAAATACCAGGTTTGAAAACCAAAGGTGCAAGAACCATCTCAATTTACAATTGAAACCATTACAAGATCCTCATAACCAAGTAACAAAGCAAATACTAGTACAAGCAAGTCTTAGCCTCACTTATCCAACAAAGTAGTAAGAACCATGTAACTAGTATTCTCATATCTAGAATCTCATATTATCACTTCACAAATGATTATAAAGTCAACCTCATGTTGAACAAGATTTTAAGTGTGTCCTATAGTATTCTCTCTCAAAGAACACCTAAGGTTCTTTACAATTATCATTTATACCAGGTGATAATTCTTCTCACAAACTATTCCTTTTTGTGTTTTAACACATTTTAGGAAACATATACTAATGATCCTATCTAGTCAAGAACTAGAAAACATCAAAAATGATATTTTTGAATATTCTGGTCTTAGACACAGGCCACGTCTGATGACACGCCCCCCTCCCGTGTCTTACTCTGTTAGCATAGTTTCATGAATTAGAACAGGTAGAGAGGAACATGACCCCCCCAGTGTCTTCGGACATGGTCGTGTCTCTTAACCAGACATACTGCAGCAAATCTACAGAACTGTGAAACTGTTCCATTTGCCAAATTCTTGGATTTTGGCCACTCCAATCCAATCTCTAGGTGATTTCAAGTCACAAACAAGTTCACAAATATGAAGGAAACATAAAACACAAATTCATTTCATCAATAATGGGTTAAAACACTAAATCACTCATCCAAACCCCTAAAATCAACACTTTGAACTTTAATGGTCCAAATGAAGAATTTTTAGTTTCTAATCTAAACTCTTAGCATAAACAAGTCATAAACCCCATCTAAAACTTATCCAAGCAAGAAAATCACTTAAAATACCTCAAGATCTCATTTTGGCATATTAACCCTCAAATAAGCTAAACATGAAAAATGAGGAAGATGAAGTTTTAAGTTCAAGAAGCCCTACCTTGAGTAGCAAAGATAGAGATGATGATTAGATGATCACAAGCTTGCCTTTCTTTCTTGATTTCCTCTTCTTCCTTTCCCCTTTTACTCCTTGCTCCTTTTTCTCCTCTATTTCTATTTTCAACCGTGAGAGAAAAATGAGACACAAGTGACAAATGAAGAAATATGAAGGAAAACCAATATAAGGGCACAAGAACAGTGAAAGGCTTGGTCACTTAAGTGACCAAGTAATATTCTCGATCTGCTAAGAATACTTAGATTTCTCCAAATTCAATTTTCTTAAAGTCAACAAGTTTAAAATAAATTATAGGATTCATCTAAAATCTTGTTGCACCAAAATCATCATTTTCTATATCTATGATTAGCCAATTCAGTATTAAAACACACAACTAGTATGCTTAAAAATACCAAATAGACTCCGATTATTCTCAAACTTTAACCACATCACAAATTACGCATTTGTGAATTAGAAATAAATTATCCACATCTATTTCCATTAGCTAAGCCATTTAAACTGATATCTGGGTCATTTTAAGCTACTTTTCACTTTTCAGCTTGCAGCAAAGTGCATAAACTAACTCAAATTGTCATAAAATTAAACATACATGTTAAGCAAGTATTAAGCTACCTCTGTAATAATTTATAAGTCTAACATGTTGGAGAGGATGTTACATATAGAGCCCAAAAAGTATGTGAAGTAAGTAGCGGTGCCATGTGTGCTGGGAGCATACAAACCTGCACAAAAACAACCTAAGAAAATGAAACTATCCATAACTAGCAAAACAACAACAAAATAGAACATGTAAACAACAGCCAGCCAACAATCATTTATCTTAAGGTTTCAACAGCTAAGCAACTTATAATTAATAAAACAACAAAATATAAAGGATAGCAAAATATACAAAAAGAAAACCAAACTTATTTACAAGAAGACAAACCAAAACAAGCTTAAAAACAACAAAGGGTAAACAAATAAATAAAAATCATCAATAATTTACACAACGAACTATGACAGACTTGACTCTCAGAATTCCCTAGCAGAGTTTTCATCTATCGCAACTGAGATCGTGGCATGAGCAGCGACAAAAAAATCTTTGAAAAAATAGAAATGAAGTCGTCACCAAGGTTTTTTTAATTTAGGGGAAAACATTGGAAAATTCTTTTACAAGAAAATAATCTTTGAAACCAAATTGAGTTGGGGAGTCGATTATGCACAAAGAAGGTAGAAACTAAATCACACAACTCCCCTGATATACCCGTCCTAAGATGGTTACCTTAGTTAATTGTGCAAATTTTTGACAACCTTAAAATATTTGTTTTGTCCCTTTTACGCAAACAATCTAATAAACAAATACTTGCAACACATTTTCTTCTCTCTTTTTTATTATTATTATAGAATTTACTAAATGACTAGAAAGCTGAAAAGATTATATATATACACACACACACACACACACACACACACATATATAGAGAGAGAGAGGGGGGGCAGAGAAAGGTAAAAACATGCACGTAAAATTGACAATACTTCAAGATGAACATAAAAACATGCCATTGAGCAAATTAAACATAAACACGAAGAACTAAATTAATTCTGAACAACTCAAACAAAAGAAAATCGAGATATTTCTTTTTAATCATCTTTTCATTCATTTTTTTTGTTGCTTGTCTATTAATTCCTAAAACCCCTTTTTTCTTTTTTGTTTTTTTTAATTTAAAAAAAAAACAACTCACACCATCAAGAACAAAGAAGTCCTAACCTTAGTTCAGTAGAGACAAGAACCAACACTAACTTGACCCATTTAGGGCCAAAATGGAGAGTAGCCCTTAGTCCAAAATCAAACTAAACCCAATATATTTTCTTATTATTCTTTTTTATATTTTTATATTTTTAATATTATAAAAGAAAACTACCTAATCATAATATAACAAAAAAATGTAATTAGAAGAAAGAAAGAAAGAAATAGAGAATGAAGAACACAAAGAATATAGGGTCTGAGCATACCTGAAGGAACAAGTTGGAGGAGGGCAATGTCTAACCGTAGTAGAGACGGTTGGGCGATGGTGGTGTGTGGCGGAGCTTGTGCTTATCATGACTGAGATCGCGACGGGATCGGCACAAAATAAAAAGAGAGTTTGGGAATTTTGGAATTGCCACCAAATTTTATTTGAGTTGGGAAAATATTTGAAAACATCCATTTTCATTAAAAAGAAAATAAAAAAGTCTACATAATTTTGTTAGGTTCGGGAGTTTATTTATGTATAAAGAAGGGTAAGAACTTAATCTTACTGCATCTTTGACGCATCTGTCCTAAGACGTTTACTTTAAGTTAATTGTGTAAATTTAATAACCTTAAAATTATTTATTTCACCCCTTTTGAAATAAATAAAAATTTTATTTCTTAAGAAAATGTTTGTTTTTTTTTGTTTCATTTTTATATTATTCATTTACTCCTTTTTTTTCTATAGTAATAGTAATTAAAAACACTCCTTAAGCGTAAATTAAAAAACCATTTTTTCGCACAAGATTTAAGATAGCATTGAGCTATAGAATAATTTTTTATGGCTTGAGCAACTCTGAAGATAGCATAGGGCTATTAAATCATTATCGCTAGCCATTGCATGGATTAAATTCTCATATAATTATTTTCTAAAAACCATACATTTTATGGGTTTTAAAAGAAGCATACACAAGAGCTTAATTTTTTTTTAGACTATACAATAAATCTTTAAAAATCGAGTGATAATGAAGATAATATATAGCTATACAGTCATCATCGCTTTTCACAAGTTTGAGACTATCTATCACAAATTGCTAGACATAAGTTATTTAACACATGTCAAGCGTATGTGGTATTAGACTATGGAATAAAAAACAAAGAGTACTTGTGTTCCAAACTCTTTAAAAAGATCGGAGAGCTAGCGATATATATATTATTTAAAAATATTATATACATTTATATTCTAATCTTAACCATTAATCTTGATAAATTATGTAAAATCCAATGATCAAGGCTCACTCTTTTCACTTCATACAATAAACACTCTTTTCACCACTAGATACATTCCTTATATATATATATATATATATATTTATATTATTATATATATATATATACTCAAGATAACAAAATGCAACACCGGAAATAAGAGAGCTAGTCATTAAATATTTCATTTACATTTTATCAAAGCAAAAGTAATTCTAATTACACATGAACAGCCAGATATAAGCCACAGAACCTCAACTAATATGTGGTGTATGTGTCAAAATCTTTAGAAAAACAAATTGGACATTTTGCCTAACATCATTGGCATCAACTAGCAGCTAGCAACACAATGTTATAACAATCAGTTATGTCATTTAAAATGCTAACCAAAAAAAAAAAGGATCAAACGCATAACTCCAAAAAAATAACACACCAAAGGAACTAAAACAGCGAGCCCATTGTGCAAACTTCGGGCATTCCACTTCCACATTGAATCTATTAATTATTCATTCATTTGAAGCCAAAAAGCAAAGGGAAAAGATAAGGTGTGTTCATGAAAATTATGCAGAATAGACATGTGTTTAAACTAGAGCTAACTCCTACTTGATAAGAGTTCAATTCCAAGATTTTTAGAGTTGAAAGCCTTGTGTCTTAGGATCTTAACAAGGCAAAGAGCACCGAAAATTGATGTGTCTAACTCAAGCTAAGAACAAGAAAGTAGGGGGCTGCCCTAGACAATGACAGTATGAAAATGAGCTCCGGAATTTGACTTGATGCATATAACTTAGCTAAACAACTCAAACATCCCAAACAGCCAAACAACCAAGCATAAAGAGCAATAAGTGATAACTTAAACACTATCCCAAACATGCAAAAGACATCTTAGCAACTTAAAGGAGAGAAATCAAAGTTTGTGGAGTACAACTCAATTGTCATACAACTTTTGAATTTATCCGCTATAAAAAACATGAGATGAGCAAGCAATAAGTGACAAATAAGAACAATAAGAGCAACATGATGACTTAGCAACCAATAGTTAACCAGAGATGACATGATCATGTTAAAAACAATAGTTTATTTGAAAATAAGATAACATGAAAGAAATGGACTAGCAACTAAAAATTAACAAAAGTCAACAAGATTATTACAGTAGCTTATAAACCATATACTTAATATTGAACAGAGCTAGATAGGATAATCATGTTAAATGCATCCATTATTTTCATGCTCTCATTTTTATTGGTTCACTATTGAAGTGCTATTTGCTTCCATCTTATTTATTCATCTTCTAATCATCTTGTTTAGTAGTAGATATTGTGGTGTACCCCAAGCAAGCACGAATAGGTGTTTTCTTCCTTAGGCAACAGTAGAGCATGTTGAAATGGGGGTGGTTGGTACCTACAAAGGAACTTCAACACTCAAGTCAAACTGTGCACTAGTAGGATTTAAGCAAAAGAGCAATACTTACCTCTTGAAGATGATTAAGCCTGATATTTATAGTGGGTGAATAGGGAAACATGTTTCCTTGATTGTTGTAGAGGATTCTTATAAAACTAGAATGTTGATACTGCAGTTATGAGCAGTTAAAGGTGGTTATGGGTACTATTATTACGCATAATCGTGATTGGCAGTTGTCGATAATCGTAGGATTAATCCACTGCGCAAATCTAGCGATCGTGTTGCTACTGCCCAATGTCATGGTCTGACATGCATTATGTTGGGATTTGCATAGTGTGCCACTAGTGACCTATTGCTAGGGGTGTCAACTGATAAATCTGCAAAAATTCATATTTTTACAGTTCAAAATCTTGGGTTTTAATCCTTTTTTAATCTTTTTGATTTAGTTTTGTTCTTAAGTTTTATTATGTTTTTATTATTTTAATTATGTTTTTATTATGTGTTTTTATGTGTTTTTGTTAGGTAATTACACATGGAGAATATTGGACATTTAAAGAAGAAATAAAAGAAAGAAGATCCATTCAGAAGCCTAGTGCCCAGCATTGCTTGAGCATGCGTTGCACGTAGAAGGATTCCAGATAAGTGGGCCAGCGCCTGAGTGCTGGACAGTTAGTGCTTGAGCGCTGAACGCGTAACAACAACAGGATTTCTCTATTTAAAGATAAGTTTTGCCACACTTAGACACACTTTTACACACTTGTACAGAACACAGCAGCCATCAAAGAGAGAAGCAACGACACAAACCCTAATGTGGTGTGGGCACAGTTAAGCCTGAAGATTAGGGATTTTCTTCAACCTTTCTACCTTTCTACGATGGAGTTTGTCAAATCCTTATCTATTTTTCATTCTTCATCCATGTGTGACTAAACCCTTCTTCGTTAGGGTGATGATGGATCTTGTTCTTGAATGATGTAAATTCTTTTATGGGTTTAATCAATGTTTCTATTGCATGATTTATGTGTTTATCTCTTTTCTTAATATTTTTCTAAATTTGGCCAATTTGGGAATGATTTTTGGGTGTATGTATGATTTGAAAAAAATTGCATGAACCTAGAACTTGTGATAAACACTATAATTTCTGCAATCGCTAGGAATAGACGTTGTGGGTTATGTGGTCTTTCTTTTTAATTCCCTCGTTCTTGATAATGCCTTTCTATTTGGGATTAGACTAAGAGATTAGTTAATTCTAAACAGTGTAAGATGACTAATATATCAAGGGATTGAATATCGATTAATTTTTGGAATTGACCATGAATCATTGAAATAGGACTTGATTAAACCAATATTTGATTTTGCATTTAAAGAGTTCAAGTGAAATCTGACCCATAACATTTTCATATCATTATTTTCCAACTCAACCCAATTAATTAAATTTGGCTTTTGTTATTTTTGTTTATTCTTTCTTTTTATTATTTTTACCAACTATCTTTTCGATAGCTTGAATAATGTCGATTTGGTGAATTTAGTAGTTGATAACATAATTCTCGTGGGAATGATACTCTTATTCACTCTTTATTACTTTTGCTATTCGATACACTTGCCGATTTTACAACAAGTTTTTGGTACTGTTGCCCGGGACTATTGTTATTAATATTAAATAGTAGTTGAAGAGACATTAATTTAGGCATTTATATTTCTTATTTAATTTTATTTTTTTTATTTTATTTTTATTTTAAATTTGTTTCTTTTTATACATTATTATTTTTTATTTTTTTTTTAGTATTTTTATATATTTTTTTATTTTTATTTTTATTTTTAATTTCTTTTCTTTTCTTCGCTCTAGTTTGCTTGTCTGTTTGTTTGTTTATGCAAGGTTCTTTGGAGTCAGAAGAGTTACTCTTTGATCCAGAGATAATAAGAACATAAAAAGCAATCAGAAAAGCAATTAGAGAAGGAAAAAAAGAATTAAAGAAGAAAAGATGTCTGAGATTACAACTGCACAGAGAAGACGCACTTTAGCTGACTATGCAACTCCATCTGCTGAGAATGTTTATACCAGTATTGTGCATCCTGCTTTTCAGGCTAATAATTTTGAGATTAAACTAGCTTTTCTACAACTGGTGTAATAGAATCAGTTTGGGAGAGGTCAAGCAGAAGATCTAAATTTGTACATTGCTAACTTCTTGCAACGTTGTGATACTATCAAATATAATGGAGCTAGTGATGATGCCATCAAGTTAAGACTCTTTCCATTTTCTTTGAGAGATAAAGCCAAGAGTTGGCTACAAGCCCAACCTCAAGGAAATATCTCCACATGGGATGATCTGGTTTGTAAGTTCCTCACTCAGTATTTTCCTCCTTCAATGTTTTCGAAGATAAGGAGTGAGATTACTTGCTTTACTCAAAATCAAGGAGAATCTCTCTATGAAGCATGAGAAAGATTTAAGGAGTTACATAGAAAGTGTCATTATCATGCTTTCAAAGTTTGGCACTAGGTGTAGATCATTTACAATGGTTTGAATCATTCCACAAGACTTATGGTGGATGCATCTGCAGGTGGATCTCTGAATACTAAGACTCTTGAAGAGGCTCAGGAATTATTTGAGACTATGGCCACCAATGAATATCAGTTGCCTAGTGGAAGAACAGTAATCAAACAGAGAGTTATGAAGCTTGGCACTCTCAATACTTTACTTGCTCAGAATAAAAGTCTTTCTCAGTAGTTAGCTAACCTCATTAAGTAACTAGTAACTAGGTAACATATAGGTAAATTCAATGAACCATCAAGTGTTGACTTGTGATTTTTGTGGAGGCAACCATGCTAATGGTGAGTGTGATGCAAGCAACATAGGTGTCATTCCTCAAAAGCAGGTAAATTACATGGGTAATCCTGCAACGTCTCAAGGAAACCCCTATTCAAATACATACAATCTGGGGTCGAGGAATCATCCAAAATTTTTATGAAGCAATCAGAATATGCTGAGACCACCACCACCTTGACTACATCAACCTCAGTCATTTTCATCTTCTCAACCTCCACAAGATAAGTTATCTAATCTTGAAAGTATTGTGGAGAAACTTGCTCTTAGTACCAGCAATTTTATGGAGGAGATGAATGCTAATTTTAAAAATCAAGAGGCAGCCATCAGAAGTCTAGAAAATCCAGTGGGACGGATAGCTAGATATCTCACAGAGAAACCTCAAGGCAGTATTCCAAGTGATATTGTGGTAAATCCAAAGAAGTAATGTCATGCAATCACTTTGAGAAGTGATCACTAGTTGGAAGAAAACATGAAAGTAGCACGTAGTTCTTCAGGAGCTGAAAAAGGAAAATATGATATCTCCAATGAAGATGCCTCACTTCAAGATGTCTCAATGCAAGCTGACAATGATGGATACGAGATCGAAAAGGAAAAAGCTAAAGAGGAATAATCGAAAATGAAGGGAGAAACACTACAAAAAAAGGTTAATAGCAGCGGTTAGAAATTATGTTTAGCGGCAGTTCAAACTGCTGCAAAAAAAATTAGCAGCGGTTTCAAAACAGCTGTAGATACAGGCATCCTTAAACCTTTTCGTGGCGGTTTCAAGCAACTGTTGGAATAACCACTGATATTATTTTTTTAGCAGCGGTTTTCACAGCAGTTATCGAAGCTGCGATTTTCTTGCATTAGCAAAAAATATTCATATTTCATTATTATTTATTTATAGGCACGGTTTTCAAATCGCCGCTAAAAATTGAAAAATAATGTTACTTTTTTTTGGCGGCGGTTATAAACCGCCGCTATTATTTTTATTTTAAATTAATTTATTTTTCAACTTTGTTGACATGCCAATTGTAATACATTTCAACCTATTTTATATTACAACCAATTAGCATATTCAAATGACATTTTAAAACAATTAAACTTTAAACAAATGCATTAATTTGGCAACACAATTTTAGATAAATATTTGAAGTGATGATTCAGCACACAAACAAACTACAATCTAGTACAAACAAAACAAACAAACTAAAATCCATTACAAAAAAAATAATATTTGAAGAATAAAATAGTAGCAAATCATTTTTCTATCATGAATCATTCACTTTTCACTCCGATTAGAATTATGTCCAATTTGAGCATCATGACTTGCTCAGGAAGACGGTCTGGCACCTGGTGAAATTGACCCACTTCCTTCATCTGAAGCCTGAAAATATAAACAAATTATGAGCTGTATGCATTCGATAAAAACACCATGGATTTTAAAACAAACACACCATGAGCACCCTAATAAAGCACAAAAGAGAAGAACCAAGTTACATGATCTATACATATGGTCTAAAGAAGAAGATACTGACAGATTAGGTCTAAAGATATCATTATCTTTCCTTTATTGTAATTAATGAAAAATAAAAATCAAAATACTGATCTCACTCTCTCTGAGCTATTTATCACATTCAATTTGAAATACCATTAACAAATCCTATTCAATTAAAACAAGTATTATAAAGTAATTACTAAAATATAAACCCTCAAAATAAATAAATCCATCTCATGTGACACAACAAATAGAAAGTTATAATCAACATTATGCTAAGCACAAATTAAATCAAAACTTATCAGGGAAGAAAATTAGAGTAAGAACTTTAAGCATATTGAAGTGAATTGCATAAAATGAATTTGGTAGCGAGCCCTAATCGCAATTAGAAGGAAACACAATGATAATGTTGGTGAGTAGTGCTACAGCATCCAAATCCAAACAAACAACTAAAAAAGAATCAAAGGATAGAAAAAGGAATTGGAAGCCAACTTCACTTTTTACAATGATATCATCAAAGTCTTTTCAAGATGCAAAACCAAGCTATGAACTCTAGACAAAACTGCAAATGTCTAATTAGGCAAAGAAAAATGATTATTCATAGGCTAAATTGAACAACAAGAAACACATGATACAAATATGAATTAAGTAGACAATGTAAACAGCTAGGGAAAAAGCCAAAGATCTCCAATGTACCTTCAAGATAATTATATCTAAACAAGCCTTACTTTGAGATAAGATAATTATACTGATTGGAATACTAGTTGTCGTTTTTGGTATGGGCTTGTATTCTTATTTCTACACTCAAGAGAACAAAAAGAAACAGTTAGTTGATCCCCTATTAGTGTCTCAGGTACTTTTATCATCATCTTTCTCCCTTTGTTTCTTAAATTTTCTTTGCTTTTCCTGTTCCCCATAACATTTATCTAGATGTTTGTAAGAATTTGGTTACTTATCCTCATTCTTTATAGGTTAAAGATAAAGATAACTCACCACTTTCGACTGTGAAAAACATGGGCAATCAAGAAAAGGAGAGTCATGAGCCTAAGAAATCAAGCAAGGAGTCTCTTGTTTAAAAGAACTAGC
This sequence comes from Ormosia semicastrata, assembly GCA_029884595.1. NCBI lineage: Eukaryota > Viridiplantae > Streptophyta > Magnoliopsida > Fabales > Fabaceae > Ormosia > Ormosia semicastrata. The sequence continues at coordinate 43,720,902 of JAQQTO010000053.1, read as the reverse complement.
TCTGTGTTTTTAAGATTTCTTATATCTTGAGGTTCTTTCAATGTTTAGGGCACCTTGATGAGTGTAAATCAAATTTTTGTTTAATAAGTTTACTGTAATTGTAAGTCAGTGAATTTCTTTTACCAACCATGTATGTTATACTATAGGTAATATAGCTTTTCTTGAAATTGTAATCTTTTTTCTGTGTTAACAAAAAGGGTAGACTACATCAATTATTGTGGCTTATAACTATACTATTCTCAAATACCAGTCATAGACAGTTATAACAAACATAATTCAGTAGACCAAACACAGCAATTTACACTAATTGAAAACAAAAAACGTTCCTTATAGTGAACCACACAGTCTAATAATATGATAGATACCATTTTTCTTTCTTTCTATAAGCAAGCAGTTGTAACTTCCAAATTAGAATCCTTAGAACTATTTTTAAAATTTAGTATTTATATTCCAAATGTTTGAAGGCATTTTATGTTGGACCAACTTCTTATAAAAAAATAAGCAATTTTTTAGAAGAACTCATCAAGAGAAAGTAGAGTGGTACAATAAAGGAGGAAAATAATTCTCTGAAAGAGAAAATAAGATAAAGGTGAAAAAAGTATATAAGCTCAAAACAACTCTCCAAGTATCCCTTTGTAAATTCATAAGAGAAAGCCCTTGAAATAAACTATGTGCAGACATCCATATCTATGCCAAGAAGACAACTCTTTCCCACAAAAGATGAGAGTGAAGAATCATGTTATTTAAAATTTTGGGTTTCTATCTTTGTTGTGGCCCTTGAAATGACTAGACAGAAGTTGATCCAAGGACTTTGGACAAACCCATTGCTTGTAAAAAATGCCAAAAATCCAATCTCAAATCTATGATCTTAGCGAGCCACTCTTTTCACCTGTTTATATATCACAATTATATTGGATTAGGTAATGGGTGAGAATTTCCATGGTACACTCAAAAGACAACTGTTCATGCATTGCAAAATCTTAAGTTTGACAAAAACTGAGTAATAATAGGTGATCATCAACAGAGGTTAACCATAAAATTTAATTCAGAAGAAGTGGCATTCCTTGTATTCAACTAATAAAGCATTAAGCACCAAAATAACTAATAAAAGTTGGAATGGATTATTACTACATACTAAGGACTCAAATATAAAGCAACTGAAAATTTTGGAAGGCATGATAAGAGATCTCAGCTATTTAAAAGATACATCTTAACAGTTGAAAGATGTTTCAACTTGGAGCATCAAATCTGAACCAATTTGAATTGGGGAATGTGGAATTTATTAGAAAATGGATGCTTTAAGCCTTTAACACTGTTTTGTTGCTCTAGTTCATACATTTTAAAGGGAGACAGGGGCCTAGAGATATTTTGGCATAACACATTTTGGAGTCAAGTAAATATCAGCAGCTATACTTTTGAATGGAAAATCATCATTTGTGAAACATTACACCAGAATTTTGGGTAATAACTTGTTATTACATTACATCAGCATTAAAGAATTTGGGCTCTAATTAACAAGTTATTACCCAAAATTCAGGCCTTCAACAAAAATCTCACAACTAAATCCACATAATTGTTCTTTGCAAGTGCAGGCTACAAATATGAATATATATATATATATATATATATATATATATATATATATATATATATATATATATATATATATATGATGACTTTTTTTAAAATAAGGCTCCATAATCGTGTCTCAAGTCTCAAACATATATGAAAATGACATCACATATGGCCAACATAGTTTCTTTTGCGGTTAATAATTTCAAGTGCATGTCCATTTGTTTTATTATTATTCATTTTTTTGGTACATGTCCATTTGTTTTATTTTGTATAACTAATTGTCACTAAAAAAATTTGTATAACTAATATCCAATTTAAATGACTTTTCATCATTTTTTATTAGTCAAATTAAATATTCTAAAAAAATTCATAAAAGGAAATTAAAAAAGAAAAAAAAGAAGAGACGCTAGCCATCAAGACTTTAAAATCCTCAACTACTAATTTCTCCATCAGCCCCTGGGTTATGTCGTAAACAACTTGGTTCTTCACATATGCAAAATATTCAATAAAAAAATAAATATTTTGATAATAATTTTTTTTTCAAAATAAAAAAGAGAGAATTTTGAGCAAAAGGCAGAAGATGTAAATTGTTTGATGTTGTTTTGTTTGAAGAAAGAAGGTAAGAATATTTGAAGTGAAAGATAAGGAACCAGAAACAGCATGAACGAGATGTATAGTAACTAGTAAGTAATCTGTGATCTTAGTGAGGGGAGTACAAAATTTTGAATTTTGGATTCATCCCTTGCGAGAAGGGTCTAAACCGTGCCCAAAGAGTAATCTCACACCCTAGCCTAGGAAAGCCAAAAAGAAAAATGAAAAAATCAATGGGTAGTAAAGCAAAAACAATTAAACAAAAATCTCAAAGAATAGTCATACAAGCACAAAACGTAAGCCATTGCGCCTAAAAATAATATGTCGTCTCTATGGTTGAAGTACAAGCTAGCTCCCCTGCATATTATCCTATCAAGCTTCCATTTCTCTTTTAATCAATCTTCCTATTCTCTAAACCCTATAAAAATTGTAATAATTAGCGAATTTTTGTAAATGTAAGTGTTTAGATATATGCAGATGAAAAAAATTGAAACAGGATTTGGGTGCACAAAAAAGAGTACAAATTGTTGAATCGACAGATAGGACAAAATCATAATTACTATACACAAGAATTGAAGGCGAATAGATTAGACAAGAAATAGAGACAATGGCTCACCAAGAGAATGAAGCGATGATCTAATTGCAAGAGAAATTGGAAACCGATCATTCGAATAGCCAAAGCTATAAATGTAAGACATTCACCAATTAATGTTAATAAGAAAAACTAACACTGGCATTAGAACTCAAGTAACACCCTGATTTTTCATTTTTCTTGAAATAAATGAGTTTTATAATATTTAAGAGTTTTTGTGAATTTTTGAGAATTTTTAATTATTTTGAATATTTTAATATTATTTTGATATTTTAATATTATCTTAAAAAATGTATGTCCGAATTTCATTTTTCTAAAAATATATGAATTTTATGAATTTTGTGAATTTTTGTAGAACTTTTTGAGTTTTTGATTATTTTAATATTATTTTGAGTTATGTGTGGGTCCGGGGTGGACTTGAGGCGGGCTCGAAAAAATAAAAATTTTTCCTGAACCAGAAAGTTCTGGACTGTTAAGGTGGGATTGAGGGATCTTACTAAACCCAAAATCGGGAACAGTTAATAAGGATTTTCTATATCTGAGTTTTCTATTATCCATTGTGTAATAATTACAGTAGCTGTTATCCATTGGGTAATATCGTTAGCAAAATATTTTGATGATTCAGCCGGTGACTCTGCATTACGACTCACCATACTGACTCAGTTGTTCTAGAAAATTCTATGATGACTCACCTAGTAAATATCTAAGAATAAAAATCTACCGAAAAAATATCTTAATAAAATATCTCAAGTGTAATCATGAAAACTGAAAATATCTCAATTAAATATCTTAAAGATCATGATGGCTCATCATTACTAAGCTTTATGACAACCAATAGGAATTAGTAAAACGTAGTGGCTTGACTTTGATTTGCACTCTTGGATAAGAAGACTTAATTTTGAACATCAACCATTGATCTAATCAACAGTTGAGAAACAAACTTAATGAAGAAGCGTTGGATAATCACCATTGATTTAATCAATGGTGTGGGAGTAAACTTAGTTAGGAAGCTTTGGATGTTCACCATTGATCTAGTCAATGGTTGTAAAGACAAGCTTAATAAGGAAGGTTTTGGATATCCACCGATGATTTAATCTACGGTGGAGATTGGTCTCACAAAATGGCTAGGACTATTTGTGACCATTGGATGGAAAGTGTGTAGAGAATATCTTGACCCTCCATTTTTGAAGATGCATCTTATGGCTAGGATTTCATGGAGAAGAGATCCAATGGCTTAGATTTGATCATATCACTTGGAAGCTTCTACCAAACATCAACCATTGATTTAATCAATGGCTCTTGAAGCCTAAAATGGTGGCTAATGTATTTGGACAACTCCTAAGTGTACAAGGGGGGAGGCCACAGTTTTAAAGACTAAAATGGCTATAGGAAAGTGTTCATTTCATTTCATTAATCATCATTAACATTTCCTAGGCCAAAGCTTCACAAATTTTCTCTCCTTTCTCTTCCCCAAGCTCACGGCCAAGAGGCCTAGTTCATACCTCCACTCTTTAATAATTTCAACCAACCTTGTTTCTTGAATTCTTACCTTATTCTAAGCAACTTTCATGTTGAAGACTTTCTCTAAATCATCCATCTTCAAGTACTTTTCCTAAGATCTAAGTTTGAAGGGTAAAGGTGAAGTTCTTGATATTCTTTTCTAGATCTTATATTTAAAGTTCTAAACCATGTTTTGATCCATGGTTTTCTTATTAAAGCCTTAGATATTGATTATGTATGTTTAATTTGATTTTTAAGAAAGCTTTTGGTGGTGAAGGACTTGTACAAGAAGCAAAACAAGGAGCTTTGGAGGTTTCTCCAAGAGGTAAGAGGGAGATTACCCTCATCAACCATGTGTTGGTTGTGAGGAATGGATGTGTATGTGATGAAAAATCAGTAAGGATTATTTCACTTGTTTGTTTAAGAGCTTTCCATATTTATGGTTGTTTGGTGATTGAGTTGTTTATTGCTTTGAGAACATGCTTTAGTATGTGTTTATGATGCATGATGAATTGTGTATGTTTTAAGATGTGAATTACATGACAGAGGAAAATATGTTAGTTCCAAAGAACGATGGAGGCACACGGCCTCAAATTAATTTTTGGGAGCAAAAGATTTTAAGTATTTTACTAATTATGAGTTTTAGATAAAAAGTGTAATAAGTTGATGATTTTGAGGATTTGCAAAGAAAGTGGACAAGGAAATGAACAAAGATTTTAATGATGAAAGTATTTATGATTTTCGGCTAACATGCCAAGGATTGGTAAATTAAGAGTTTCATGGATGGTAAAATTGGATGATTAGAAGGAAAAAGGAAAAGAAAAGATATGATGGTTTCAATGACCATGTAGTTACGGTTTTGTGAGTTTGAAATGGTTTTACTTTATGTAAAACTTTGATTTCAAAATGAAAAGTTAATTGATTTAGTACAAGAAATATATAAAAGGATTTAAGAAATGGAAGAGAAATACTTTGTCACTTGAGAAATGAAAATTTCATTGATGAAAGAAAAAGAGAGGTTGGAAGTGTTAGAACCTCAACTTATTTTGGAGAGGACTGATTTTAGAATTGATTTACAATTATAGAGAATACGTTGGTGACTTAAAATTTACTAACGTATAGCTCACCCGTTGGGTTTGAGGTGTGTTAGGAAATTTTAAGTTGGAATAATTGATTTTGAAAGAATATTAATTTCGAGTGAAAATGATGAAAAATATTGTGTAGAAGATTTTTAAGTGGAGAATACATGGAAAATGAAGTTGGAAATGGTATTGACTTTTGAAAATCCAAAACGATGTTTGGAATATTGAGAAATATTTTACGAAGTTGAAAAATGATGGAAAATGGTTATGAGATTTGAAAATGTAACAAAAATGTTACGCGATTGTGAAAATGCATTAAAAATGATACGCGATTGAAAATACAGCAAAGATACTGTAAAGAATGGATGTACTGAAAGGGGACCTTTTAATGATGAAATTGAAAGATATACATTGAGGTATATGATCAAATTGAGACATGCATTGAGTTATTTGTGCATTAGACAGAACTTGCTTTGAGATATTCGTGCATTGAACGGAATATAGCTGATAGCTATTATGGCCCTTGTGGTTGAAGAGGGAATGAGAATTGAAAAGTGAGATCTATGCTGGATCTTAGGGGCGTCAAGGCACGGTAGTCGATCCAGTGGGCAGAGGCAAGTACCTTGTGCCACGTGGCGATGCAGTCCATTGCAACGCATTGACGATACCCGACAAGAACACGATTCTTTTCGAAGACTGAAGATTGTTTGTAGGCTAAGGCTGGACAATTAACCAGAAAGATTAGAGATTGTCGGTGGGCTAAGGCTGGACAATTAACCAGAGCATTCTTCTCGAAATTATAAAAACCTCCATGAAGTGGGAAAATTGGTCTAGTGTGCACACGATTATTGTTGTGGCATGAGAAATGTTCAATGATGTGACATTATCATTTTATATACTAAGGATATTGATGAAATTGGTACTGATTTAAGGAGATATAGGGTGGATGAAATGATAACGAAGTATGATAAATTGATAATGAAGTATGATGAATTTGGGGGCATCAAGGCACGGTAGTCGATCTAGTGGGCAGAGGCAAGTACTTTGTGCCACGTGACGACAATTAACTAGAGCATTCTTCTCTATGGGCTAAACAATTAACCGAAAACCTCCATGAAAGTGGACAATTAACTAGAGCATTCTTCTCGAAATTATGAAAACCTCCATGAAGTGGGAAAATTGGTCTACTATGCATACACATGAGTCAGCACACATATTGTTGTTGCATGAGAAATGTTCATATGATGTGACATCATCATTTTATATACTGAGGATATCTTTTATGATGAAATTGGTACTGGTGATTTAACTGAGATATATGTTTACTGGAATTGTGATGAAATGATAACGAAGTATGATGAATTGATAAGGAATTGTGATGAATTGATAACATGAATGAAACTGTGACATATGTGCGTATGGAATGACTTTGTCATTCGTATCATTCCTTGTTGCCACTTTGGTATTGATGAAAGGGGGATCTCACCTCTTTGTTATATTGTTTTGTTGTGCTTGTGTTGTTAAAATTATATATCGTAGATGGAACGAGTTTCTTAGACATGACTGGAGGCAAATATTTTGAGTTTGGTGATAACATCGAGGAGTGACCACCCCAGATTAGTTGGTGTGCAGTTTTGAGGATGAACAAATATATGATGCATCAAGAAGGATATAAGACAGAATAAGTATGTGATCGTTAGTATTTTACTGTGCTATTGAGTAGGACCCGTGATGGGGTTTGCTACTGTTTAGAATTGAGTCTGTAAGTTTTATGTTTCCTAAATAATTATTAAATATTATGTGGTGTTAATAATGTATATTAATCAGTTTAAATCTATTTTTCAGTATTACCTATAAATTTCAGTAAGTTTATGTTTCCGCAAAAATAAATTTTAAAACCCATGTTTTATAACTCAAACCTTTTAGGAAATCATTTTTAGATTATGAGCTTGTAGTAAAAAATGTGATGCGCTATGGAGGGTGTTACATTAGTTGGTATCAGAGCATGGTTTGAGTCTTTTGGGGTTTGTGGTTAGGTCTATTTTGCTTGTGTTGTGTTCTCTGTGTTTGATTTCTGAAAGGAAACAATGTTGTTTGAAATGGTTACATCTGGTTTCCATTGTATTTTGATTTGTCCATCTTAAAAAAAAGGAAATGGCTCGTGGTATACGTACGCGTGTGGAAGTGAAATGTGACACTAATAATACGGTTGCAACTACGGGAGCAATGCAGAGGATAATTGACATGACAGTACAGCAGGAACAGAGGATCACTGAACAGCGTGAACTGGAGGTTGAGGTTCAGGATCTGATAGAAGAGAATCAGTCTTGAAATACCAGATCTCATAACCTTGGAACCTGAGCATTCTAAAGGAGGAATAATAGGAAGGTAAATCGATTTCAGTGAAAAACGTATAAATCAGAAGCAACAGCAAACGTGAGAAGAAAGTGCTTGTAATAGTAAATTCAGTCAGACCGTGACTTCTTTACTATTTTGTAAGAGATGTGGAAGAGGTCACTTAACGAAGGATTTTACGTTCAAGGAAATAATTTGTTTCAAGTACAGAAAGCCTGGACACTTTTCCAGAGATCGTGTTCCACCAAAAACAAAGTTTTCTATGGGTAACGTACATATTTCAAAATCTCAGGTAATAAGGAGAGTCGATACCCCGAATGGTACAGGAGTGTTTCAAGCTGAAGACCTCTAAGCAAGCGAGATGGTACCACAAGAGGTAATCCTTTAACTATACTGCATAATTCTAGGGGTAACCCATTCTTTATGACATATGATTGTGTGGATCAATTATATGTTATATGTGTCTTTGTTATCTTTTGATCTGAGTATTTCTACTCTTCATATTAAACTTGTTGTTTATACTCAAGTTTTCTAAATCTACCTTGTTTTTGTTAAAGATCAAATTTTTTCTATTGATTTGATTTGCTTATCTAAAATCATATCTATTTGAAAGTCTGACTTTATAAATGGATTGGTTATTTTCCAACTATATCCTATTAGATTGTTTCAATGAAACTTTAGTATTTCCTTGAATTGAGATTTTTGGATTTGAATCCAGAAATTAAATCCAGAAAGTTCATTTCTAAACTTATTAGAGCATGTTCAATTTGAAATCTATTGAACCATATCAAATTCTTTGTTGGATAAATTTAGTAATCTACCAAATAGTCTTATTATTTTCTAATCTTCATAGTGTCTTCCATGAATCCTAAATGAGGAAATTATTCTTGATTTGATTTAAACCATGTCATATTATCAAATGCAGTACAATTAGAAGAGAACTCAATCTAAGAGACATTTTTTGATAAGATTAAAGATAGACAGATGAAACAACTTACCTGGGAGAAGGAAGTCTAGAACAGTGCGATGGGAGATACAACATGCAAACTAGAAGATCAAATGAAGGAAGCCGCTGTCTCCAAAGATCGATTTACGTTCTGATTATTATTAGATTTATGTGAAAGAAGAAAATGTTCCAAGGCAGATTTGTCGTTGTCTTTGTTGGCGTTATTTTGACCTATTCTCGAAGTCCAAAGGAGCATGTTAAATATCTAGATGCAATTTTCAAATTCCAAAGAAGAGAGTATACGCAAAGCTGTTCAAGTGCGAGTTTTGATGGAAGAAATGGTAGTGACGTGTGCATCAAGGCAGTGGAACGTACATGAGAAGAATTATTCAATTCATGTTTTAGATATTGTGATAGCTGTTTTATATTAAAGATCTAAAGATGTTTCTTTTCTACAATGTCTTTGGTGATCACATAAACTTGGAGTACCTGTTCGATCAAGAAGAGTCTGATATAAAGAAGAGATGATAGCTAAAAATTTCCAAAGGGGCTACGATTAATATTCGAATAATCTAATGGAGGAAATCCAAGAAAAGTAGAAGGCTCATCTGCAACAATATAATTAGAGGTGTTACGTGGAAGTTGAAGACAAACTATAAGAGTAATAGCTTTTTGTGTGTTATGTAAGAAAAATTTCGAGGATGAAATTTTTTTTAGAGGGAGAGAATTGTAACACCCCGATTTTTCATTTTTCTTGAAATAAATGAGTTTTATAATATTTAAGAGTTTTTGTGAATTTTTGGGAATTTTTAATTATTTTGAATATTTTAATATTATTTTGATATTTTAATATTATCTTGAAACTGTATGTCCGAATTTCATTTTTTCTGAAAATATATGAGTTTTATAATTTTTATGATTTTTGTGAATTTTTGTAGAACTTTCTGACTTTTTGATTATTTTAGTATTACTTTGAGTTGTGTATGAGCCCGGGGTGGACCCGAGGCTGACCCGGAAGAATAAAAAAAATTTCTGGACCAGAAAGTTCTGGACTGTCAAGATGGTATCGGGGGATCTTACTAAACTCGAAACCGGAAACAGTTGACAGGAATTTTCTATATCTGAGTTTACTATTATCCATTGTGTAATAATAGCAGTAGCTGTTATCCATTGAATAATATCTGTTAGCAAAATATTTTGATGATTCAGTCGGTGACTCTGCACTATGACTCACCATACTGACTCAGTTGTTTTAGAAAGTTCTATGATGACTCACCTAGTAAATATCTAAGAATAAAAATCTACCGAAAAAATATCTTAATAAAATATCTCAAGTGTAATCATGAAAACTGAAAATATCTCAATTAAATATCTTAAAGATCATGATGGTTCATCATTACTAAGCTTTATGACAACCAATAGGAATTGGTAAAATATAGTGGCTTGACTTTGATTTGCACCCTTGGATAAGAAGACTTAGTTTTAAACATCAACCATTGATCTAATTAATGGTTGAGAAACAAACTTAATGAAGAAGCTTTGGATGATCACCATTGATTTAATCAATGGTGTGGGAGTAAACTTAGCTAGGAAGCTTTGGATATTCACCATTGATCTAGTCAATGGTTGTAAAGACAAGCTTAATAAGGAAGGCTTTGGATATTCACCGTTGATTTAATCTACGATGGAGATTGGTCTCACAAAATGGCTAAGACCATTTGTGACCATTGGATGGAAAGTGTGTAGAGAAGATCTTGACCCTCTATTTTTGAAGATGCATCTTATGGCTAAGATTTCATGGAGAAGAGATCCAATGGCTTAGATTTGATCATATCACTTGGAAGCTTCTACCAAACATCAACCATTGATTTAATCAATGGCTCTTGAAGCCTAAAATGGTGGCTAATGTATTTGGATAACTCCTAAGTGTACAAAGGGGGGCAGACCACGGTTTTGAAGACTAAAATGGCGATAGGAAAGTGTTCATTTCATTTCATTAATCATCTTTAACATTTCCTAAGCCAAAGCTTCACAAATTTTCTCTCTTTTCTCTTCCCCAAGCTCATGGCCAAGAGGCCTAGTTCATACCTCCACTCTTCAATAATTTCAACCAACCTTGTTTGTTGAATTCTTACCTTATTCTAAGCAACTTTCATGTTGAAGACTTTCTCTAAATCATCCATCTTCAAGTACTTTTCCTAAGATCTAAGTTTGAAGGGTAAAGGGTGAAAGTTCTTGATATTCTTTTCTAGATCTTATATTTAAAGTTCTAAACCATGTTTTTGTGGATAAATGACCCTAGTGTGTTTTGATTAATGACAAAACTTAATATGATTATTATTTTGAGTCACTAACTGCTTGCCAAGCTTGAATTTTTCAATGAGATTTAAAGGAGCAAGTAAAGTCAATGCAAGGATCAAGAAGGATTACTTGAAGAAAAAGTATCATGAAGAAGCAATACAATGAAGATCATTAGGAACATGTTGTAAAGAAAAGACTCAGTTTAATTCTTTGATTAATCTCTCTCAAATAAGTAAAAATAAATTTTCAAAAGAATAAATGGACTAAGAATGAACAAAGTTAATTAATATGTTTGTACATCTATGTGTACATTAATGTACTTTTAGTTAATTAACTAACTTTTGAGGAAAACCTATGTGTACATCTATGTATAAATGTTATACATCTATGTATACATTGATTGATTCTGGACTTACTTGATCAATATGCACATTTGTATATATACATCGATTAGTACATTGATGTATAAATAAAACAGAGGCTAGAATGCATTTGACATATATATACATCGATTAGTACATCTATGTATAGGTCAAGACAGAAGTTTTTGACATATATACATCGATTAGTACATCTATGTATAAGTCAAAATAGAAGCATTTTACTTTAATACATCTATTGATACATCGATGTATAAGCCAAAACAGAAGAAAGAACGTTTTAAAATAACTATACAATCGATTAGGTAATCGATGTATAATCTTCTGGGATGAAATTTAAAGTGTTTTTGAACAACAACATCGATGTATTCATGTGTGTATCATTCAAGATCAAGAACATCCAAAAAAACAATCAATTAGGCAATCGATGTACACATGTTATAAAAGTGAAATCTTGTTTAATACATCTGTGTACACATCGATTGACCAATAACAGAATTTTTCTTTTAAGTCTGTTATGATCTCAACTGACTTGTAAAGTGTATCCAACGGATCTATTTTCAGATATACCTATATAAGGACATTGGTAAACACTTTTTCAAAGACAATTGATTCAATATACGAAATCATACACTCAAAATTCAGAGAGCTTTTCATTGAAGAAAAACAAAGTATTTTTCTCTAGAGTTTCAATTTGTAATTTCTGATTTATTGGAATCTGATTCAATCTCTTCAAATTTTTTAAAAGAGAGATAAGAGAGAAGGTTCTCTCGCTGGTTAGATCAAAAGTAGAAGGGACTCTTGGTGCTGTGCAAGAATAGAAGGAATTCTTGTAGGTTTTACAAGATAGCTTTGACTGAAAAGCTGTCATTTGGGTAGAAGGAACCAAGAAGTGGAGCTTTTGTAAAAGAATCTTGTATATTGATTTTCTATAGTGGATAAATCTCACAGTGGTGTGGGGACTGGATGTAGGTTACCAGAGGAGGTAGCTGAACCAGGATAAATCTCGGTTTGCAATTTTCTCTATCCCTTAACTCTTTATTTGCTTTATTGATTGAATGTATGAATTAAGCAATATGTTAGGGATGCTTGTATGATTTGATTTGTTAATGATCTTATTCTTATCTGATTTCAATCTTACTGTTAATATTTCGTTAGAAGTTTCAATTCTTGATTGTAATACATCTTGCAAAAACACATTTTGGTTTATTGGTTGACAAAATTTCTTTCTTTGATTAAAGAAAATAATCAGTTTTTGCAAAAAGGGAAAAAGTTTCAAAAACCTATTATACTCAATTCAACCCCCCTTCTTGAGTAATCAGAAGCCACAACCAGCAATTTTGATCCATGGTTTTCTTATTCAAGCATTAGATATTGATTATGTATGTTTACTTTGATTTTTAAGAAAGCTTTTGGTGGTGAAGGACTTGTACAAGAAGCAAAACAAGGAGCTTTGAAGGTTTCTCCAGAGGTAAGAAGGAGATTACCCTCATCAACCATGTGTTGGTGGTGAGGAATGGATGTGTGTGTGGTGAAAAATCCATAAGGATTATTTCACTTGTTTGTTTAAGAGCTTTCCATATTTATGGTTGTTTGGTGATTGAGATGTTTATTGCTTTGATAACATGCTTTAGTATGTGTTTATGATGCATGATGAATTGTGTATGTTTTAAGATGTGAATTACATGACAAAGGAGAATATGTTGGTTCCAAATAACCATGGAGGCACACAGCCTCAAATTAATTTTTGAAAGCAAAAGATTTTAAGTATTTTACTAATTATGAGTTTTAGATAAAAGGGTAATAAGTTTATGATTTTGAGGATTTGCAAAGAAAGTGGATAAGGAAATGAACAAAGATTTTTATGATGAAGGTATTTATGATTTTCGGCTAACATGCCAAGGATTGGTAAATTAAGAGTTTTATGAATGGTAAAATTGGATGATTAGAAGGAAAAAGGAAAAGAAAAGATATGATGGTTTCAATGACCATGTAGTTATAATTTTGTGAGTTTGAAATGGTTTTACTTTATGTAAAACTTTGATTTCAAAATGAAAAGTTAATTGATTTAGTACAAGAAATTTATAAAAGGATTTAAGAAATGGAAGAGAAATACTTTGTCACTTGAGAAATGAAAATTTCATTGATGAAAGAAAAAGAGAGGTTGGAAGTGTTAGAACCTCCACTTATTTTGGAGAGGACTGATTTTAGAATTGATTTAGAATTATGGAGAATACGTTGGTGACTTGAAATTTACTAACATATAGCTCACCCGTTGGGTTTGAGGCGCATTAGGAAATTTTAAGTTGGAATAATTGATTTTGAAGGAATATTGATTTTGAGTGAAAATGATGAAAAATATTATGTAGAAGATTTTTAAGTGAAGAATATGTGGAAAATGAAGTTGGAAATGGTATTGAGTTTTGAAAATCCAAAACGATGTTTGGAATATTGAGAAATATTTTACGAAGTTGAAAAATGATGGAAAATGGTTATGAGATTTGAAAATGTAGCAAAAGTGTTAGGCAATTGTGAAAACGCGTTAAAAATGATATGCGATTGAAAATACAGTAAAGATACTGTAAAGAATGGATGTACTGAAAAGGAACCTTTTTAATGATGAAATTGAAAGATATGCATTGAGGCATATGATCAAATTGAGACATGCATTGAGTTATTTGTGCATTAGACAGAACTTGCTTTGAGATATTCATGCATTGAATGGAATATAGTTGATAGCTATTATGGCCCTTGTGGTTGAAGAGGGAATGAGAATTGAAAAGTGAGATCTATGCTGGATTTTAGGGGCGTCAAGGCACGGTAGTCGATCCAGTGGGCAGAGGCAAGTACCTTGTGCTACGTGGCGACGCAGTCCATTGCAACGCATTGACGATACCCGACAAGAACACGATTCTTTTCGAAGACTGGAGATTGTCTGTAGGCTAAGGCTGGACAATTAACCAGAAAGACTGGAGATTGCCGATGGGCTAAGGCTGGACAATTAACCAGAGCATTCTTCTCGAAATTATGAAAACCTCTATGAAGTGGGAAAATTGGTCTAGTATGCATACACATGAGTCAAAACATATATTATTATGGCATGAGAAATGTTCATATGATGTGACATCATCATTTTATATACTGAGGATATCTGTTATGATGAAATTGGTACTGGTGATTTAACTGAGATATATGTTTACTGGAATTGTGATGAAATGATAACGAAGTATGATAAATTGATAACGAAGTATGATGAATTGATAGGGAATTGTGATGAATTGATAACATGAATGAAATTATGATATCTGTGCATATGGAATGACTTTGTCATTCGTATCATTCCTTGTTACCACTTTGGTATTAATGAAAGAGGATCTCACCTCTTTGTTATATTGTTTTGTTGTGCTTGTGTTATTACAATTATATATAGTAGATGGAATGAGTTTCTTAGACGTGACTGGAGGTAAATATTCTAAGTTTAGTGATAACATCGAGGAGTGACCACCCCGGATTAGTTGGTGTGCAATTTTTAGGATGAACAGATATATGACGCATTAAGAGGGATACAAGACGGAATAAGTATGTTGAGTTTTTCTCGTTAGTATTTTACCGTGCTATTGAGTAGGACCCATAATAGGGTTTGCTACTATTTAGAATTGAGTCTGTAAGTTTTATGTTTCCTAAATAATTGTGAAATATTATGTGGTGTCAATAATGTATATTAATCAGTTTAAATCTATTTTTCAGTATTACCTATAAATTTCAATAAGTTTATGTTTCCGCGAAAAGAAATTTTAAAACCCATGTTTTATAACTCAAACCTTTTAGGAAATCATTTTCAGATTATGAGCTTGTAGTCGGAAATGTGATGCCCTACGAAGAGTGTTACAACTCGCAGATGAGTTACCACTATTCCCAACCTCACAAACTAAAACACCCCCTGCTCCTACTCATCCACACGAAATGAAAAGTAAGCATGAAATGTAAGGCAAAATTAAAACCATATAATAACCTCTACAAATCAAGAAAATCAAGCACAAAATGTAAGCCAAAAATTATAAATAGTATGACCTTGTGTGGTGCCATTACTGCATCGTATTGAGAGGGAAATGGAGATGTTAGGGTAGAGACATTGTTGCTGCTACTGGTATGTTGTGGAGTTAGTGTTTTGAGACCACCATATTGAGAGGGAAAGGGAGATGGTAGGGTAGAGAATGAAAGGGAATGGTGAGAGGTTAGGGCAAATCAGAATGAGAGGTAAAGGGAAAAAGAAGAGGGAATGAAATTTTAAGAAAAAAGAAAATGATGTGTAATATTTTTTTAAGTATAAACCGCCTCTAAACACTGTGAAACCGCCATAAATTTTAGTTTTTTTTTGGATTATTAAACCACTGCTAAACGATATTAAACCGCCATAAAATTTATAATTTTGTGGCAGTTAAGAAAACCACAATGTAAATCACTGGGAATTATGGCAGTTTAAGAAACCGCCGCAAATAAACCGCTGCTATTTGTTAATTTTTTAGTAGTGAAAGGAAAAAGAAGAATGATTCAATTTTGAGTAAACCTTTTGACCCTTCATTGTCTGCCAGACTTCCATTCCCTCAGCATTTAAAGAAAGATACTTAGGAGAAACATGAGAGACAATTCTCGAAGTTTTGGATGTCTTCAAGAAGCTACAGATTAACATTCCCTTTGTTGAAGCACTTGAGTAAATGCCCTCCTAGGATAAATTTATGAAGGATTTGCTCTCAAAGAAGAGGAAGCTAAAAGAAGATGAGACAGTGATGCTTACCGAAGAATGCAGTGCTATTATCCAGAGGAAGCTACTGCCCAAGTTAAGGGATCCTGGATGTTTTAATATCCCTTGTACCATTGGAAAGTTCAATGTTGATAAGGCCTTATATGACTTAGGCGCTGGCATTAATTTGATGCCATTGTCCATTTTTCGCAAGCTGGGAATTGAGAAAGTTAAGCCTATTATGGTCTCCCTTCAATTAGTAAATCAATCAATTAGACATCCGTACGGTATTGTGGAAGATTTGCTAGTGAAGGTTGACAAATTTATTTTCCCAGTTGACTTTGTGGTCTTAGTTATAGATGAGGATGCAAATATTCCGTTGATTCTAGGGAGACCATTCCTAGCAATATCAGGAGCGTTGATTGATGTCCCTAGAGGAAAACTTATTTTGAGGGTGAATGGAGATCAAGTGACTATAAATATTTTTAATAAGTTTACGCCAGCATCAAATCTTCATGCCCCTATTAATTACATTCAAGGTAAATTTCAAAAGGGGTTGGATGGTAAGAACTCTTCTTTGTCCATTATTGTTGATTCTCCTGTCTCCAAGATTGCTGAAAAAGAAAAAGATTCTTCCAGTTCTCAGAGTTTAGTGCAAGCTGATTTGAATTCCTCTAACAAGATGAAACTTGGCACTTCGCCTGTTGATAAATTAAAAATCTCATGGCCTAGTGGAATTTCTGATGCCAAGGCACACTTGGGACAACCAGCTCCAACTAGAGTTCAGAATATTTTTGGAGAAATTCCAAGGCCAGTGACTGAATATGGAGGCAAAGATCTGACAAAAGAAAGGTGTCATCGTGTTTCTCTTGCTTCAAGCCACCATGATTAATTGAGAAAAAGGCAACGTCGAGCTAATGATGTTAAACAAGTATTTTTTGGGAGGCAACCCAAATTTTCTTTCTTTTCCTTCACTCATTATTTTGTTATTTGTTTATTTTTCTTTAGTTAGTTATTTGTTTTTGCTTTTATTTCGTTATTTCTTGTTAACTAACATTTTTCTATTTTTGTTTTGTAGTTAGCTAGTGTTGAGTCGGCTTAAGTACCTCATTGAGTTCGAAGCCTTGGTAGGGAAATGTATATAGCTGTCGGCCACCAAAAATATTTTTCTTCTTCCCATAGCTTTTAATCTTTCCATTTATTTAATTATTTTATTTATTTATTTTGTTTTGTTTCTATCACCTTATTGTGTTTTGAGTCATTCTATGCATGTCGGTGTGTTGAATTGAATATCCAATGGTTGTTTGAATTGTGGATTGATATATTTTCTTAGGATATCACATGAGAATCTATAAGTTATGGTTATCTATATTGTTTCAATTGTATGTGGATGTTCTTCCCATCTTTCTGTTTGACAGACCTTGGATTACGCATGCATGTCAAGCTTAGAGAAAGTTTATGGGATTGCATGTGTGTGGATGATTTACATCTAAAAGTTGTTTGATTCTCTTTTGAGGCGAAATCCTAGACAGTGCATGATTAAGGAATTGATAAGGGCATTCTTTGGACCGTTTGAGCCTTTCAAGTCAACCTGTATACACAGTATATCCTTAGTTCCCTTTTGCAGCCTTGTTATTGTTTGGCCTCTATTTCTTTTCTTTTACCCACATTTTCCTTTCCATACCCACATGAAAAAAAATTCTGTTCTTACATACCCTTTGTTGAGTGCATATCTTGTATTATTTTATTATTCAAATCTTCATTATTTTTATGCATGAAGCTTTGTAGAGCTGAAAAAATTCAAAAAAAAAAGAGAAAGTTCACCCAAAGTATTGCAAAGAAATAAGTTTGGGGATAGAGATTGTTGAAAAAAAAATAACAAAAAAAAGAGAGGAATAATGTGTTTTTTCTTAGGTTCCATTATGCACTTGTCCTACATTTTGTGGCTTGATTTTTGAAATTTGCATGATTTTGAATCTTAACTTTTCTTTTATCCTACCCTTTCTTTCTTAACTTATACCATTGGTCTTACATTACAAGCTTTGTAAAGTCCCTTTTGATCTTTGATTATGTGTTATTTACATTAGTTGAGAGAGAGATGAAGAACAACCCTATGGATGTAGGTTTAATATGCACTAGCAATTTCATAAACCTATCTGGGATTATTCTTTATGACGAGATTGAGGCTTTTATTCATGTTTTTGGGAAGTCATTTATACATAAGAGTTGCATGTGATAGACGATGTGGCAATTGGATTATTCATGTGTGACACTTTGAAGTTAGATTGTGAAGCAATTTATGAGGATATGAATGATTTTTAATACTCGATATTGTCATGTTTGAGTATGTGTGTTTTTAGTTTTTATTTGTTTAGTCTTTTTGTTTTGTTTTTTTTTTTTTTTTCTTTTTACTTGAGGACAAGCAAAAGCTTAAGTTTGGAAGAGTGATGATCCTGCAAAAATTTATATTTTTACGGTTCAAAATCTTAGGTTTTCATCATCTTTTAATCTTTTTGATTTAGTTTTGTTCTCAAGTTTTATTATGTTTTTATATTTTAATTGTGTTCTTATTACGTGTTTTTATGTGTTTTTGTTAGGTAATTGCACATAGAGAAAATTGGGCATTAAAATAAAGAAATAAAAGGAAGAAAATCCATTAGGAAGCCCAGCGCTCAAGCACTAGGCCAGCCCCATTTGAGCGTGCAACTTCCAGATAAGTGGGCTAGCGCCTGAGCATTGGACAGTCAGCGCTTGAGCGGTGAACGCACAATAGCAGTGTGATTTCTCTATTTAAAGAGAAGTTTTGCCACACTTGGACACACTTTTACACACTTGGACAGAATGCAATAGCTGTCAAAGAGAGAAGCGACGACACAAACCCTAATGTGGTGTGGGTGCAATTAGGCTTGAAGATTAGGGATTTTCTTCAACTTTTTCACCTTTCTACAATGGAGTTTGTCATATCCTTATCTCTTTTTCATTCTTCATCCATGTGGAATTAAACCCTTTTTCATTAGGGTGATGATGGGTCTTGTTCTTGAGTGATGTAAATTCTTTTATGGGTTTAATCAATGTTTCTATTACATGATTTATGTGTTTATCTCTTTTCTTAATGCTTTTCTAAATCTGGCCAATTTGGGAATGATTTTTGGGTTTATGTATGATTTGAAAAAATTTGCATGAACCTAGAACTTGTGATAAACACCATAATTTCTACAATCGCTAGGAATAAACGTTGTGGGTTATGTGGTCTTTTTTTTAGTTCCTTCGTTCTTAATAATGCCTTTCGATTTGAGATTAGACTAAAGGATTAGTTAATTCTAAACAATGTAAGAGGATTAATATACCAAGGAATTGGATATTAATTAATTTTGGGAATTGACCATGAATAATTGAAATAGGACTTGATTAAACTAATATTTGATTTTGCATTTAAAGAGTTCAAGTGAAATCCGACCCCTAACATTTTCATATCATTGTTTTCCAACTCAACCTAATTAATTAAATTTGGCTTTTGTTATTTTTGTTTATTATTTCTTTTTATTGTTTTTACTAACTCTCTTTTTGATTGCTTGAATAGCGTCGATTTGGTGAATTTAGTAATTGATAACATAATCCTCGTGGGAACGATACTTTTATTGACTCTTTATTAGTTTTGTGATTCAGTGCACTTGCCGATTTCATAACCCCAGCAGCATACTATGAGTCACATGCTTCAGGAATTCAACAGCAGACTCTAACTGGATACGTTTCGGGTTGACCTATAAGACTAGATCCTGGATCATAATTTAGAATAGTTGCCCCCAGCTTGGTGCTTAGCTAGCATAGCTAAGTATCAAGGTAAGTTTTAATGCCCTCAGGTTTTGGGATCCACACTTTATTTGAAGCCAGAGTCTGGAATGCCCCTAAGGGATCAAGAGTTTTAATTTTGAGGCGTTAACATGATTAAGTTACTTGACACTCATAGACGCACTGCAGTTAGGCCATGTTCCACGCGTTAGGTGGTTGGAGGTGGGCATTCCGGTGTGTAACCAAGGTTTGTAGAATGAAGTAGGATTGTTTCTATGTTTCGTAGCATAAAACTGCACTCAAACTAGTGAGGCTTTGCATGACGTTTAGCTTTTTAAGCAACCATCGCTTCATTTGGTGTGACAGTTGTGATTATCCATGTGGTGCATTCTGATGGGGATCCGCCATTGGGGTTTCATGTGCCATGATGAGGATTTTTGAAATCCAAAATGCATGGACAAAATTGCCCCCCCCAACCTCGTCTTTATAAATAGGAGTTGAGGACGCCTTCTTCACACTTTTACTGTCTCTTTCAAATCTCCTGTGAGCTGAGGTGATTTTCGACAATTGTGCACAGTGAAAAAGCATTATTTTCAAGTTGTTTCCACTAATTAATCACTTTCCAATCACTAACTCTCTTCATTTCTACAAGGTATATGTTCTTCTGGCCCCCTGTTCTTGTTGTCCTAAGTGTCAACCATAGGAAGATGATTTTTGTCTTTTTTTGTTATGGGTCATTCCCCATCATTTTTTGGCAAAATGAGTAGGGATACCAGTGGTTCTGGATCCACTCAGTGGTATTGCTCTCCGGAGCACCCTCTCCGCTGCATCGTGAGCGGTGGAGGCGCCCAACTCGAGCTCATAGACCTTTAAGGGCTTAGAGGCTGGTGTCTATTATAGGTGTAGCTAACTGGGTGCAAAGGGCGGAGGTGGATGTAGCCTATCTTTAATAGGATTTCCCTCTGTGGTCCACCATTCCCCACATCTAAATCTGTAGGGGATTTAAGATATTGCTCTGATTTTAACAGCACCTTACTGGCCTCTATAGGTGTTTCTAGGGATTCCATGGCAAGGAGACGAGTGGCAAGACACAGGAGATCGATTGCAGAGAGGGCCATGGGTTTTTGACCCTAGGAGGCACATGTACCCCTGGGTTGGAGATAATGCTTGGGGTAGTAAGTCTAAAATACGGCCTATGGAGGAAGTCAAAAATCTTGTTAGCTATTTGAAATTGACAGAGGGTCGCAAACTGGACCACGAGTATGAAAGAGTATGCTCAGTTCGAGTGGAGGGCGAACATTTTGTGTTTTTATAGGAGGACATTTTTTGCTAGTTGGGGCTTCTCCAACTTTCAAATTAGAGTCCTCCACCATTTGAATGTGGCGCTATCTCAACTTTACCCCAATTATTAGGGCTTCGTCCTTGCCTTCAAGAGTTTATGCCAGATGATTGGACTACGGTACTTGGTGAAGGCTTTTTTCTACCTTTTCACTCTGTGCTCCCCCTAAGGAGAGAGGACAGCAAGGAAAAACTAGCTCACACATTTGGTTTCCTTCCTTTGTATAATTAATAGGGGGTTTTCTTTAAAACTAACCTTATTAGGGTCCTATTCATTACATAACAAGTGGTACTTACCACATCTGCCCAAAAATACTTAGGAAGGTTAGATTCATGGAGCATAGTTCTAGCCGTTTCTTCCAAAAATTTATTTTTCTTTTTTACAACTCCATTTTGTTGTGGAGTTCTAGGGACTGAAAAATTATGCTGAATGTCATTTTCATTGCAAAAGATTTCAAACTTTTGATTTTCAAACTCTTTACCATAATCACTTCTAATAGATGCAATGTTAAAACTTTTTTCATTTTAAATAACTTTGGCAAGTTTTCTAAAAGCTAGAGAAGTATCATTTTTATAAGATAAAAATAAAGTCCATGTGAACCTAGAATAATCATCCACAACCGCAAGTGCATAGTAATTCCCATCATAGCTCATAGTTCTTGTGTAACATCCTCCCTAATTTAACACCTTAGATAATCATGAGAGACTTATAAATGGTTTCGAAGGTAACCTAACACTAGTTTGTCATGCTTGTGAATATTTGTGACCGTCTGAGCACGTTTAGTCACTTTGCTATAGTACTATATATGAAATATAGTTATTTTTAGTCTGATTTTGACTTAAACTGCTTAATTAATGGAAATAAGTGTGGAAAACTTGTTTCTAGGTCACAAATGTGTGGAAGAAGTTGTGGTTAAAGTTTGATGTTAATAAGAGTTAATTTGACATTTTTAAGCATACTAATTATGTGTTTTAATGCTGGTTTGATTATTAACTGATATGAAAAAATAGAGAAATGGTGAAACAAGATTTTTAATGAATCTTAGGATTTATTTTGAACTTGTTAGAAGCTAGAAATCTGGATTTGGTGAAATCTAAGTGTTCTTAGCAAATCGGGAGTTTTGCTACCTTTTAGTGGCTATCCTTTAAGTAGCAAAGTGAGACTTCGATACTCAGTTTTCAGGGCAGAAATCATAGGAAAAAAATAGAAAAAAGAGAAAGAGAAACCGAAGGAAGAAGAGGAAGAAAAGAAGAGGAAAAAGGAAGAGGAATCAATTGGAGCTTGGACCCATCATTGACTTCATCTTCTTGACCTTGAGGTAAGGCTTTTGTGCTTCTTTCATCCTATTTTTTCCACTTTTATCATTTATGCATTTGTGAGGCATAATAGGTTAAATTGGTTTCTAGAGGTGTTTTTAATGCTTGATTAAGTTCCTTTGGTTGTTTAGGACTTATTCAAGTAATAGGTTTCTGTTAGAAACCTAGAACTGGACTTTTGAGTCTTGAACCGAAAAGTGAGAAAAGTTAGGTTTTGATTTATGGTTTTAATCATAGATTCCAAATTGGAGGTTTTTGTTAGTGATTAATGATTTCTATGTGTTAGTAAACTTGTTAAGGAACTTAGATCACCTAGAAATTGAGTTGGAGTGTCCACAATCCAAGATTTTGGACATGGGAACAGTGCCACGATACTGCAAAATGAGTTGCAAAATTTTTGGTTGAAAAACAGGGCTCGTGTCTGAAGACACGGGGTTGGCTGTGTCTCTCTCTACCAATTAAAAATTCATGTACGGTACTCACAGAGCAAAACACGAGGGAGATGTGTCTAAAGACATAGGCCGTGTCTCTTATAATGAGAACTAGCTCTTGTGGTCTTCATGAAAGTTGTAGCTCTTTCTCTTAGCTTTCCAACGCCACTAGAATCACCTCGTTTTGACCTCCGTAGCTCAAGTTATGCTCATTTTACTATGCAAAGGTCAAAGGTTGTGATTGAGCAGGATTTTTTTTGGTTAGGAAATGCATGATGTTTTGCATTTTATAAGGCTAGGAACCTTAGAAGGACCTTAGATAACCATATTGAGGTGGATTATCAAAGCATAATGTGTTGGAATATCTTAGGCATCCATAGTATGGTGGAATGCCATAGGGTAACACTCAGGATTTTGATCCATATAGGGTTATTTTAGCATTTTTTGTTATTCTGTGATGTGATGGGAATGACATATAGTGTGAGTATGTGAGTATTCCTAATTTGAAACGTGAATGTGTTGAATCAAATGGATTCATAGTGCTAATTATGTGGGATAATTAGTTATGTTTATACACAAATATTGTATATTGTGATGAAATGAGGAAATGAACTTGTAATGCATATAAACTAATATATATATATATATATATATATATATATATATATATATATATATATATATATATATATATATAACTTTTGTTATCATGGCTCTCCATATTTACTCATTGTGTATGAATGATATGGATTAGATGTTGATGTATGTTAGTATTAACAAGACCAGTATTGGGTTATTCATTTATATGATGATATATTTGGATAGTAAATATTGGGATGTTACATTATGGTATCAGAGCAATTCATCCTGTTGAACTGGGGGAATGGATTGACTTTGTTTATGCATGTGTAGTGATGGTTATGTATTTGTAGTGATGGTTATGCATTTCTTATCTTTTACATGTGATTGTTTGAGTGGAAATTGTATAACTTGCCTTTAACGTGTCTGCTTTGGCTACTGTTGCACGGTTACATGATATTGAGCCTAGCTAACTCAATATGGATTGTTCTGTATTTACATAAAACCATGGCACCACGAAGGTGACCACGTGGGAGCCAGAATAGGGATTCTAGTAACGAAGGTACAAATATGGCCGCAGCTATGATGACAATAGCCAATGCCATGAGGCAGCAGATTAAGCAAGCAGCAGCGACTGTAAGAGTGTTAGGGAGGTTGCTCAATAGCAAGTACCACACCAGCTCAGGAGGTACCATTCGGGAGGAATCTGAATTTTCTCGACATCTCAGAGTTCAGAAAGATGAATCCTCCGATGTTCATAGGCGACTACGATCCGATTAAAGAGGAAGAGTAGTTGACCGAATTAAAGAAGATCTATGAGGTCATTGTTTGCTCTGATGAGAAAAAAGTTTCCTTTGCTTCTTTCATGTTGAGAGGGGAAGCAAAGCAATGGTGGCGGAGCACCAGGAGGCTGCTAGAGATAGTAGGGACTTTGATCATATGGGAAGTATTCAAGAAGACCTTTTTACAGAAATACTTTCCATAAAGTTTGCAGGATGATAAAGAAAGGGAATTTCTGAGTCTTTGTCAAGAGGACATGATAGTTGGACAATATGAGGAAAAATTTCATGAGTTGTCCAAGTTTTCTTCTCAGTTTAGGCATAATCCAAACAAGAATTGGAAGTGTGTCAGGTTTGAGTCTAAGTTGAGAGGGAATATAAGAAGGGCTGTAAGACCTTTGGAAATTAGGGATTTTCCATCCTTGGTGAACAAGTGCAAGATTATGGAATCAGATAATCTTTAACTTCAGGTAGAGTGAAATTTGCAAAGCCTTCTGAAAAAGAAGAAGAAGAAGGTGGATGATGGATATGGGAAAGGTGCTCCTAAATCTAGCTACCTACAAGAAAAAGATGAGCAAGTTCGAAGAGATGATCAAACTCCGAGGTGTACCAAGTTTGGCAGACACCATGGAAAAAAAGTGTGTATAGTGGATCAGATCACCTATTATAAGTGTGCTGAGAAAGGACACTACGCCAAGAGTTGTCCTCAGAAGCAAGGAGATAGGATGGATGATAGACCTATCGCTTAGGGAAGAGTCTTCAATCTGTAAGATGTGCAGGCATTACCATCTTCTGGTTCAAGAAAAGGTGAGTACATAGCTGTGCATGTTTAGTAACTTTGTTTTCTTAAAATTTGGTTGTATTTGTGGTTGTATGTTAGTTATTAGATTTTATACATAAGGTAAACCAAATTTTGGGGATAAAATTCTAAAAATGTGGGGAGAATGTAACACCCTAGATAATCATGATAGACTTGTAAATGGTTCCGATGGTAGCCTAACACTAGTTTGACATGGTTGTGAATTTTTGTGACTGTCTTAGCACATTTAGTGACTTTGTTGTAGCACTATATATGAAATATAGCTATTTTTAGCCTAGTTTTGACTTAAACTTCTTAGTTAGTGGAAATAAGTGAGGAGAACTTGTTTCTAGGTCACAAATGTGTGGAAGAAGTTGAGGTTAATCAGAGTTAGTTTGGCATTTTTAAGCATATTGATTGTATGTTTTAATACTGGTTTGACTAGCAGCTGATATGGAAAAATAGAGAAATGGTGAAACAATATTTCCAATGAATCTTAAGATTTATTTTAAACTTGTTAGAAGCTAGAAATCTGGATTTGGTGAAACCTCTGTATTCTTAGCAAATCGGGAGTTTTGCTACCTTTTAGTGGCTATCCTTTAAGTAGCAAAGTGAGACTTTGCTACTCAGTTTTCATGGCAAAAATCAGAGGAAAGAAAAGAGAAAAGAGAGAAAGAGAAATCGAAGGAAGAAGAGGAAGAAGGAAGAGGAATCAATGGGAGCTTGGACCCATCCTTGACTTCATCTTCTTGACCTTGAGCTAGGGGTTTTGTGCTTTTTTCATCCTCTTTTTTCAACTTTTACCATTTATGCATTTGTGAGGTAGGTTAAATTGGTTTCTAGAGGTGTTTTTAATGCTTGATTAAGTTCCTTTGGTTGTTTAGGACTTATTCAAGTAATAGGTTTATGTTAGAAACTTAGAATTGGACTTTTGAGTCTTGAACCTAAAAGTGAGAAAATTTAGGTTTTGATTTGTGGTTTTAGTCATAGATTCCAAATTGGAGGATTTTGTTGGTGATTAATGATTCCTATGTGTTAGTAAACTTGTTAAAGACCTTAGATCACCTAGAAACCGAGTTGGAGTGTCCAAAATCCTAGATTTTGGCCATGGGAACAGTGCCACAATACTGCAAAATGAGTTACAGAGTTTTTGGTTGAGAAACACAGCCTATGTCCAAAGACACGGGGTGGGCCGTGTCTCTCTCTGCCAATTGAAAATTCATGAACAATGCTCACCGAGAAAAACACAGGGGGGCATGTCTAAAGATATGGGTCGTGTCTCCTTCTATAATGAGAACTAGTTCTTGTGGTCTTCATGAAAGTTGTAGCTCTTTCTTTTAGATTTCCAATGCCCGCTAGAATCACCTCGTTTAACCTCCATAGCTCAAGTTATGCTCATTTTACTGTGCAAAGGTCAAAGGTTGAGATTGAGCAGGATGCATTTTTAGTTAGGAAATGCATGATGTTTTAGCATTTTATAAGGCTAGGAGCCTTAGAAGGACCTTAGATAACCATATTAAGGTGGATTATCAAGGGGTAATGAGTTGTAATATCTTAGGCATCCATAGTGTGGTGGAATGCCATAAGGTAACACTCAGGATTTTGATCCATATAGGGTTATTTTAGCATCTTTTGTGATGCTGTGATATGATAGGAATGGCACATAGCGTGAGTATATGAGTATCCCTAATTTGAAATGTGAATGTGTTGAATCAAATGGATTCATAGTGCTAATTATGTGGGATAATTAGTTATGTTTATACACAAAAATTGTGTATTGTGATGAAATGAGGAAATAAACTTGTAATGCATATAAACCAATTGTGAAACTAGTTATGGGAAGTAATTAGTAATTATTTTGCATGAGATGTTTGTGGAGCATATTGAGGTGCATAATATCCTCTCTATGTGATTGTTGAATCATATTGATTTGAAATGCTAATAATGAGAGTTTAATTAGTCATAATGATATATTTGATTGTATGGGTTGCCTTTTTGAAAAGTATGAACCCCGTAGATGTGGGTGATTGCTTTTTGATAGGCGTAAGCCCCGTAGATGTGGGTGTTCTATATTGGGTAAGGTGGATTGTATCCTTCCTATTATAGTGTTATTAAGGATGGATTTTCTTGTTCATTATCGATAACTGTGTAGTAGATGAATTTCACTGCCTGGGGGGGATGGATTTCCTCTGTGATAATGATGTTTGCTGGATGGACTTCCAATGCTTGTTCAAGGTTATAATTGTGACTTCCATTACTTTGCTCAAGTTTCATGCATTCATGACATTACCATGGAACTGAAGGCTCCTGGATATGGTGTCATACATTATTCATTTTCATGCTTAGGATATTGCATAGGCATAAACACTAAGTATAACTTGGCATAGCATGGCAATTGTATGGGTGGTTACTATCATAATATTTTCATGCATTGCAATTGTATGAGCGATTTTGTGTCTTTGAGATGGAAATGTTACTTTTGTGATTGAAGTGTCAACTCGATAATTATGAATATTATCTGATTATACATATGTATATATGTTAGTATTGTAATACTTCTACTGAGATATATTTTCTCACCCCGATTGTGTTGCCATGTAAATCCAAGTGCGAGTTCCTCAAAAGGAAAGAAGAAGATGTGTGAAAATTAGTATAGTTATAGGCTTTTTATTGATAAAGTTTGTATATTATGCTAGATCTTGCTGTAAAAGTTTATGTATTACAATATGCCATTAAGGCAAGGATGTGTATATATATAACTTTTGTTATCGTGGCTCTCCATATTTACTCATTGTGTATGAATGATATGGGTTAGATGTTGATGTATGTTAGTAGTAATAGGACCAATATTGGGTTATTCATTTATATGATGATATATTTGGATAGCAAATATTGAGATGTTATACCTAACCTATTAGTCTTAATCAGGGTTATAGAAGTTCAGTAACGCTTATATGAGTTACCTATAAATTTTGGTGACCTTCTAAGTTAGTTTGGATATAATGCTATAGCATTGAATATGAAAAATAGCTTATAATAACTTAGAATTTAGCATAAACTGTTGAGATGATAGAAATAAATATGGAAGATTTATTTCTAGGTCACAAATGGCTGGAATGAATTGTAGTAAGTTTTAGAGAATCAACTGAATTAGTTTGGCATCTTTAATAACACAGGATAAATGTTTATAGGCCAAATTAAATAGGAAAGTAGCTCAAAAAATTATGAAAATTTGTGGAGATATCAAATAGAGGATGGAGCATATTTTGGAAATGAATACAGGTTAAGGTAGATGCCTATGAGCCTATTAGCTTAATTGCTTAATTTTAACTTAACTTAAGGAAGAGTAATAGAGCTTAAGTGATAGTTAATAGTGTATAGAAAATTATGAAATGAGGAGTATAATGACTAAATGATGTCTTAAAATTTTCTATAATACTTATGAAAGTTAGAAGACTTGATTATGGAAAATCAAAGTATCCCTAAGAGATACAACATTTTCAGCTAGCATTCTATCCTTATCTCTCCCTCCACCACCCCACTCTCATCTTTATCTCTTCCTTTGACTTTTCTTCTCTCACTTTTACTCCTCAATCTCACGGTTCCAACAAATGAAAGAAGAGAAAGAAAAGAAAGAAAAAAGCTAAGGGAAGAAAGTGATAAACAGCAAGAAGAAGGGAAGAAAGAGACGAAAAGGAAGAAAGCATCATCAAAATAAGTTGAGGTGGGGGTGTTTAACGTTGATTAACTCTTCTTCTTCTTTCTACATATCATTTTTTATTGATTGGTTGCAAGATGAGAACATTTCATGATGAATATTGGTGGAAGAAGGATTTTAGATATAAAAGGGATGTAGGAATTTGTGGTGCTATTTTCACTTGTCTTTTTCTTCTTTCTAAATGGTTAAGTTGGTATATTTAGTTGGAAATTGAGAAATTGTATGGCAAAATGTTAGCACATGCTTGTTTATGGATTTTGAACTTATGTACATCCATATAATCCTTTACTCTTGAGGTTATGAATATGCGTTTAAGGAGTTGTTCATTATTCATAGATCCTTATGATGATGATAATTTGAGAATGTATATGAGAGTTTGAGATGTTTAGGAACCATGTTTGGTGATGAAAACCATTTAAAAAGTGATTATGGAAGTCCTAAATTGGTTATCAACTCATAGAAGCAAAATATGAGAATTCGACTTCTGGGTGATTAATCGCTCAGAAAGTGACCAATTAATCAGTCATTGGCAGAAATGAATTTAGCATGATTGATTAATCGCTCACAAAGTGACTGATCAATCAGTCAATGATAGTAAAACAAAGAGTTCTTTGTTGTCATTGGGCGATTAATCAATGGGTTTTTGGGCAATTAATCACCCAAAGACAGATATTTCCCTTTTCCCATTTTGAGAAAATAGAGTTTTCTGCTTGATGAGGTCATATATTTATGTTATATAATGTGAGTTAATGCATTATTAAAGGTATTTTATGATATTAATATATACTTAGCATATTTACGGAGGATGATGACATTGTACATCCAATTTAATTGTGAAGTGACAATGGTATATATATAGTTCATTGGAGAACGATGGCATTATTCATTGAATCACTTGTGAGGTGAAAACATTGTGCATCTAGTAAACTCTATAAATGAGGTTAAGGTGCACTTAGGATAATTTTGAATTGATATCACTATGTGCTTAGTTATTTGAATGGTGATAATGTGGTGCACTTGGTTTATTTATAAAATGATTTTGTAGTGCACATAGAATATTGTGAATTGATGATATTGTACACTTGTTATATTTATGAAGTGTACTAGAATTGTATTGCTCCTTTGAAATATCGAGTTAAGCTAGAATGGAATAATGGATTAAGAATTGCTCCCGTAGACCATTAAGGTTGAGCTAGTATTTGAATCTGAATAATAAGTGCTCAAAGAATAAAAGATATTGGACATTTATCCTTGAAAAGCTGAGAAAATGGTCCTGTATTGCTATTTCCACATGAAGAGTGACCCTTTAAATTGAATTATCAAATTATTTTGGCATTATTGAGTTTTGGAAATGATCCTATATGGGGGAAGGGGATCTGAAATCCTAGTTATGAATCATGAAAATTAGTCTCTATGAGGAAGGTGATCCTAAATTCATAGAAATTCCTCATTAGTTTCCTCATATGCCTTAGATTCCCTCATAGTACGAATAAGGGTTATGCGGGATAGTTTTATGCAACAAAAAAAGATTGTTATGAATAGGTTAAAGTGCACTAACCTGAAAGCAGACTATCATCTAGTATATTGGTAGTGTGAGGCCTAAATTCACTCTCTACCTTCATAATATAGAACCCTGGGTTATATGAGGTGGCCCTACCTATTAATGTAAATGGATGTGTGTTCTGGGAATGAGCATATAAAGATGATAATTAAATGAGCAGTAGTATGATAATTGTATAAGAATAAAGCATTATGAGAATGTTATCAATATAGATCATAGAATTGATATGAGAATATGATATTATTAAAGTGATATTGAGTTGAAACTCATATCTAAATGTTTATTGTGAATTTAACTTATGATCTATTGATAATGAAAGTATATGAATTATTAGTAATGATAATAAATAAATCTCTACCTCGGGAAGAGAAATGACTTACTTGTTTTGGCTTTTGCTACCTTTTTATGTTATATGTTATATATTGAAATGATTTTCTCTTAAACAACTAGAATTATTGTGATGTCAGTATGTATGCTAGACCTACTGAGAATTATAGAATTTTCACCCCATGTATGTGTATTTCAATGATAACACTAGGGAAAGAATCTTCCGCTAAGTGAGATGCAGAATATGGAAGTGGTGTAGTTTTATTTCTACTTTTGTACAATGTAATGTACATAGTTTATAAGATGTATAAGTTTGTATAAAAAAAAGATTTTAGTTGTATGTATATTATATTTCCTTCAACAGACTCATATTTATATATGTACTACAAATGTTTTTACTAAGAATGATATTAGTTTAGTAGTGACATTCCTAATCCTAATTACTAATTCGTAAATTTGGATATGCTACTAATATTAGTATTGCGGCGTTACATCTTGAGGGTCCAAAAAGATCTATGTGCACAAGTTGTAAGGTTTAGAGGTTGAAATAACATTTTTTGCTTTAAAAGAGACCTTTACTTGTTTTCCCTTTTAACATACATCACATAACTCTTATCTCTGTCAAATTTGAGCTTAGGTAGTCCAATTACTAGCTCCTTTAGAGACCAACTTATTCATGTGATCCATGTGAATGTGTGCAATTCTTCTATGCCAAAACCATGAATCATCTTCTTTACTCATAAGACATTTTTTGTCACATTTGAGGGTATATCATCAAGACTAATCATGTATATGTTATTCACTTCATGACCAATAAACTTAACTTGCTTGTCAACTACTCCTTCAATTATGTAACAATTTGAATGAAATATAACTTTATTCCCTTTGTCACATAATTGACTAATGCTAAGCAAGTTATGTTTAAGTCTTTCAATAAGCAAAACATTATCAATAGAGGAGAAAGAAATTTTACAAACTTTACCAACACCAAGAATCCTTCCTTTGTTGTTGTCTCCATAAACTACATGTCCATGCTTCTTGGGGACTAGAAAAAAGAACTTGGAGTCATCTTCGTTAATTTGCTTGGAGCAACCACTATCAAAATACCATTGTGTGCTCTTGGCCTTCAAGTGCACCTACAACACACACTTAGTTTTTAACCTTTGGTATCCAAATTTTTATAGGTCATTGTTTGTTAATTTTGGGCAAAGTTCCCTTGGGAACCTAAACCATCTTAGTCCCTACTTTGTTGTTCTTCCTTGTATTGCATGTGGATGCACTATGTCCTTTCTTACCACAATAAAAATATTTTATGAAAAGACTATTTGATATGTTTAATGGAACAAATAAGTTCTTATAGAGTTTTTGTTGGTTTTTAGGATTATACCCCAAATCGGCCTTTTCAAAAACATATATTTGTTTCCCAAGCAATATGTTCAAATTGTCCCTTCCAAGGGTAAACTTAGAGAGGATATTTTTTAAGTCCTCAATCTCCTTTTCAAAAACTTTACTTGAAGGGCAAGAATAGAATATAGATGCATTTTCATGAGAAGAGCAAGTCATGAATGAAGAATTAACAATAATTAATCTAAGAGTTTCATTTTTAGTCTTAAGTTCCTCAATTTTCTTGTTTAAGATGGAAATGTTGTTTTCTAAGTAGGAAATAATTTTCTTTTATGAGGAAAAAAGTTTAGCAAGTCTAATAGATTCATTAAATAATTCTTCAAAAGCATCTTGCAATTCATTATAGGAAAGGGAAGAGTCAAGGTTTAAGAATACTACCTCCATGTCATCTTCATCTTCCTTTTCTCCTCTAGCCATGAGACAAAGGGGAGCTTCCTCATTGTCGGAGCTATTCGTTGAGTCTATATCATTGTCATCCCATGTTATATAGGCTTTCATTCTTTTCTTGTCCTTTAAAGGCCTCTTCTCAAACTTCTCCACTTTCTTTTGGTAGATAGGATACTCCATCTTCATGTGTCCCAACTTTCCACATTCATAGCATATGAGGGTGGATTAAGTTCCTTCCCCTTTGTGGTATGCCTTCTTTGAAGGGAAATGAGGTCTTCTTTGAGTTCCCTTCTTCTTGAGGAATTTTCCAAACTTTTTCACAAGATGGAAAAGGTTCTCATTAAGCTCAAGATTCTCCAAGTCATCTCCATGATCTTCATCATCGTCATCAAGTATAGAGGAGGTAGCCATGAGAGTAGTTCCTTTCTTATTTTTGTCAAGCTCTTCATGTTGATTAAGTCTATTTAACTCCAATTCATATTCTTGAAGCTTTCCAAAGAGTGTGACCAGAGTCATGGTAGAGAGATTCCTTGATTTCGCAATAGCCGTCACCTTTGGTTGCTAATGCCTATTCAAAAATCTTAACACTTTGTTCATAAGATTTTCATTAGGAAATGTATTTCCTAATGAAATAAGATGGTTAATAATATGAATGAATATCTTCTACATTTCTTGAATGCTTTTACCTTAATTCATTCTAAATAGCTCATATTCATATATGTGTGAGTGTTGATTCTTGATCTCTTCACTTTACTAGTACCCTCATGGGTGACTTGCAAAGTATCCCACATCTCTTGGACTATTTTATAATTTGAGATCCTAAAGAATTCATCATACCCTAAAATTGTTGTGATGATATTTTTATCTCTCAAATTTTATTGAACCTATCTCTTATCCTCAATGGTCCATTTACTTCTAGGTGTATTAACTCTTACACCATTAACAAGATGTGTAGGGAAAAAAAGGACCATTTTCTACAACATCACACATATCTAAATCAATAGTTTTAATAAAAAAGTTCATTCTTTCTTTCTAATAAGTATATCCATCACCATTGAAAAATGGGAGGTCTATTGATAGAAGCACCCTCTGATGTAAAAGGATTTGAAGAAGCATCTCTCCTCAAGAGTTGGGCTTTGATACCACTTGTTATCAAATGGCTTGAAACTCAAGAAAGTGGGTGAATTGATTTTGTAAAAGATTTTTGTAAACTTTTTTAAAAACACTTGTTTATCAATTTTTGTTGAAACTTTTAATTATTAGAGATGAGTAGATAGATGAGGATGAACACTTTTCACGATAAGAAACCATCAAGATGTAAAGTATTCAAGAAAGCATATAACAAAGTAAGCTTAAATGTAAAAGAGATGGACTAAAGAGAAGCAAACTCAAGATTTACACTAGTTCAACCACTCCGTATGACATACATCCAATTCTTAAGTGATTCAATCAAAATTTATCCACTAAACTTCAAGCTTCAATAGGTGCTTGCAACCTTTACAATCAAGAGCACTCACAACACCTTTGAGATATCTCACCCTTTGTGTTTGAGCCTTACTATAAGGGATACCTCACCCTTTTCTCTATTGAGGGATACCTCACCCTATTACAAAGGAAATCAAATGAATAAAGGATTACAAACTCTCACAAGAGTGGATTATACAAATTAAAGGTCAAGAGGTAGAAAGATGATCACACTTTAAGCAAAAAAATAGATTAAAATGAATAAGGGTTGTTGAAGTTCATAATAAATACTCAAGAAGGTTTTTCAGATTGATATCCAACTTCACTTGAGTCTCCAATGCTTTGTATTTAAAGCCCAAATCATTAAAGAGCCATTGAGAGTGAGTTGGTAGCATTTAATACAAGCTACTAGCCATTATTGTTGCTTTTAGAAACTCATATAATCGATTATTAAAACCCCATTAATCGATTATTTGTGAGATAGCACAAAAAGGCATGTTTTTGAAAACTTCAATAATCGATTATTGATAAGGGATAATTAATTATTGCCTTTGATAAAAGAGGCAAGAAATGAACTTTTCAACTCAATAATCAATCATTGTCATGCAATAATCGATTATTGCTTAGAAGATTAAAAACCATGGAATTTTGACTTTTTCTCCCATAATCGATTATTGCCTTTAAAACCCAAAACAAGACATTCTATTGAGCCTAGATAATTAGTTATGACAAGTTCATAATTAATTATTTGGCTTCAAACAACTTTAAAAAACTTAGTCATTTTAAGTCAAATGCCTCCAGTTGTTCCAACATACTTTCAAACACTTATAACCATTTCTCTTGATCTTAAAAACATTTTTAACAACTTGAAAACACATTTATTCATTGAATGCTATGTTGTGTTTTTGAAAACTAGATTTAAAGCTAAGTTTCAACTCTTTTTATCTTTGCATGGTATGTAAGTCCTATAACTAGTCTTGAAGATTCTTGGACTTGATCTTGCAAACATCTTCTTGTTTGTGATCATCAAAACCATTACTGATTGCCAATTACACATTCCAAACTTCTTGAGCAACTCCTTGCAATACTTGATTTGACTTATGAATGTCCTATCCTTTATTTGCTTGATTTGAAGTCCAAGAAAGAAGTTAAGCACATCCATCATAGACATTTTAGATTCATTTTACATTAGACTAGAAAACTCCTTACATAGATATTCATTAGTAGCACCAAATATAATATCATCAACATAAATCTGCACAAGGAGAATGTCATACTTTTTGTTTTTAATAAAAAGTGTTATGTCAACCTTGCTTCTTGAAAAACTTTTTTCTAAAAGGAACTTACTCAACCTTTCATACCAAGTTCTAGGAGCTTGTTTTAAGTCATACAAGGCCTTTTTCAGTTTAGAAACATGGTTGGGCAGCTCATAACTTTCAAAACTAGGAGGTTGTTCCACATACACTTCTTCTTGAATAAAACCATTTAGAAAAACACTTTTTATATCCATTTGGTAAAGCTTGAAGTCCATGATATAAGCAAATACAAGTAACATTCTAATAGCTTCTAATCTAGCATCAGGAGCATAAGTTTCTTCATGATCAATTCCTTCTTCTTGATTATATCCTTTACCAACTAACTTAACTTTATTTCTTATTATTACTTCTGTTTCATCAAGTTTGTTCCTAAAGACCCATTTGGTGCCAATAATAGGATGATTATTAGGTCTTAGAACAAGTTCCCAAATTTGATTCCTTTCAAATTGATTTAACTCTTCTTACATAGCCAAGATCTAATGTTCATAACTAATGACCTCATCTATGCCTTTAGGTTCAACGTGAGAAACAAAAGTCATATGATTACATGCATCTCTAAGTGAGTTTCGACTTTATACCCCTTGTGAAACATCGCTAATAACCTTGTCAAAAGGGTGGTATCTTAAAGTTCTCCATTCTTTAGGAAGATCATTGGATTGTTACTCCTCTTGTTGTGGTGGTGTTTCCTCACTTTGGCTTTCTTTCCTTCGCTCTTGCTTTTTGTTCTTCAAGTGAGTATTAGTCAAAATCTCTGCAACATCATCCTTAACTAGTCCAATGAGATTAGTTTCATCAAATGCAATATGTATAGATTCTTCTATGGTCATAGTTATCTTATTATAGACTTTAAAAGCTTTACTACTAAGAGAATAACCAAGAAATATCCTCACATTAGATTTTGTATCAAACTTGCCCAAGTTATCTTTTCCATTGTTCAAAACAAAGCATTTTCATCCAAAGACATGAAGATGAAAAATGTCTAGTTTTCTTCCTTTGTATAATTCATAAGGGTTTTTCTTTAAAATTAGCCTTATTAGGGCCCTATTCATTACATAACAAGTAGTACTTACTACATCCACTCAAAAATACTTAAGAAAGTTTGTTTCATTGAGTATAGTTCTAGCCAGTACTTCCAAAGATCTATTTTTACTTTCAACTACTCCATTTTATTATGGAGTTATAGGGGCTGAGAAATTATGCTCAATGTCATTTTCATTATAAAACATTTCAAACTCTTGAATTTCAAATTCCACACCAAGATCACTTCTAATAGATGCAATGTTACAATTTTTCTCAATTTGAATAACTTTGGCAAGTTTTCTGAATATGTTGAAAGCATTACTCTTGTGAGCAAGAAATAGTGTCTATGTATATCTAAAATAATCATCCACAATCATAAAGACATAGTAATTCCTACCAAAGCTCAAAGTTCTTGAAGGTCCAAAAAGATCCATGTGCAAAAGTTGTAAAGGTCTAGAGGTAGAAACAACATTTTTAGCTTTGAAAGAGACTTTTACTTGTTTTCCCTTTTGACATGCATCACAAAGTTTATCTTTATCAAAATTGAGCTTAGGTAGTCTAATTATCAATTCTTTTAAAACCAATTTGTTTAGATGATCCATATGAATGTGGATAATTCTTTTATACTAAAGTCGTGAATCTTTTTCCTTACTCATAAGACATTTAGCATCTTGAGAGGTTATATCATCTAGGTTAATCATATAAATATTATCAACCCTATGACTAGCAAACTTAACTTTATTGTCATCCTTACCTTCAATTATGCAGCAATTAGAGTCAAAGATAACTTTATTTCCTTTGTCACATAATTGACTTATGCTAAGCAAGTTATGCTTGAGTCCTTCTACATACAAAACATTATCAATTGAGGTAGAAGGGTTTTTACTAACTTTTCTAACTCCAAGGATTCTTCCTCTATTGTTGTCCCCATAAGTGACATGTCTATGTTTCTTGGGAACAAGAAAGGAAAACTTGGATCCATCACCAGTCATGTGCATAGAGCAGCCACTATCAAGGTACCAATTTGAGCTATTGGCCTTCAAGCACACCTACAAAGCATGTCCAAGTTTTGGTTTTAGGTACCCAAATCTTTTTAGGTCGTTATTTGTTAGTTTTGGGCAAAGAGCCCTTTGGAACCCATATTTTCTTTTGACCAACATAAGAGTTCTTCCTAATGCTAAATGTGGATGCACTATGACATTTTCTTCCATAATGAAAACATGTAACAAAAGGACTATTTGACATACTTGAGGAAACAAATAAGTTCTTATAAAACTTTTGTTGTTTCTTAGGATTGCAACCCAATCTAGCCTAGTCAAACACATATCTTTGTTTTCTAAGTAAGATGTTCAAGTTATCATTTCCTAAGGTAAACTTAACAATGATATTTTTCAAATCTTTAACTTCTTTTTCCAAAGATAAACATGAATGATATGAAGAAGATGAAGAAGGAGCATCTTTTTTAGAAGAGCAAGCAGAGCGTGGAGAATTAACATCAATTAATCCAAGAGTCTCATTTTCTAACTTCGATTTCTCAAGTTCTTTGTTTAAAGAAGAAATTTAATTTTCCAGAGAAGAAATTGTTTTCTTTAAAGATGAAACCATTTTTTGCAAGTCTCATGGATTCTTCATATAATTCCTCAATGGAATCTTGCAATTCCTCATAAGAAAGTTGAGATTCATGAGTTTGAGATTCTACTTCTAGGTCATCTTTGGCTATGAGACAAAGGTTGGCTACTTCATCATCTAATCCATCCGAAAAGTTCCATTGTCTTCCTAAGTAATATATGTTCTTCTTCCTTTCTTCTCTTTGTTTGGCACTCTCTCAAACTTCTCTCCCTTCTTTTGATTTAGGGGGCAATCTATATTCATGTGCCCAGGTTTTCCACATCCAAAGCAAGTGTGAGGAGTTGGAGTTGAAATTTCACCCTTCACATAATTTTTCTTCGGAGGAAAGGGTAGCCTTCTTCCATTTCTCTTGTTCTTTAGAAAATTTCCAAATTTTCTAACAAGAAGGTTGAATATTTTTTTCATTCATCTCTAAGTCCTCAAGCTCATCTTCATCATTATTGGATGAGGAGGCCTTGAAAGCTAGTCTTTTGCTCTTCTTATCAACATCCTCATTTTGGTAAAGCCTTAACAATTCCATCTTAGGTTCTTGGAGCTTCCCAAATAGTGTTGGAAGAGACAAGGTAGCAAGATTTCTTGATTCAGCTATGACTGTCACCTTAGGCTTTCATTCCTTACTCAAACATCATAACACTGTGATAATCAAATCTTCATTAGGAAATATTTTTCCTAATGAGACAAGATGATTAACAATATAAGTAAACCTTTTTTGCATATCTTGTATACTTTCTCCTGATTCATTCTAAATAACTCATATTCATGTGTGAGTTAGCACTTTTCACCTCACTAATTCCCTCATGGGTAACTTGAAGAGCATCCCACATTTCTTGTGTTGTTTTGTAATTAGAAATGTTGAAATACTCATCATACCCTAGAGCACTAGTAATGATGTTCTTAGCTCTAGCATTGTATTGAACTCTTTTTTTGTCCTCATTGTTCTATTCAGCCCTTGGCTTTGCAACTTCTCTTCCTTTAACCAACTTAGTTAGAATAAAAGGATCATTTTCAATAGCATCTCAAACATTAAGATCAATAGTTTCAATAAAAATTTTCATTCATTCTTTCCAATAAGTATATCCACTACCATTAAAAGCATGAGGCCTATTAATTGAGGCATCTTCAGGTAAAACACTTTGAAAAGAAGTCATCACTCCTCTTGAAGCTAATAAGCTCTTTAAACAAAAGTTAAGCTTTGATACCACTTATTACCAAGTGGCTTCAAGACTCAAGAGGGAAGTGAATTGAGTTTTTCAAAATTTTTTGCAAACAAGCTCCTTTTGATTTTTGTTAAAGCTATTTTCTTATGTGGTAAATGGATTTATGATAACTAAAAAAATCTCACACAAATTTAAAGAATGTGAATAAGTAAAGGATGAAATAACAAGTCTGCAAATTCAATAAACAAACTTAAAAATAAAAATATAAGGGTAGAGAAGAGTGCAAACAAGATTTATAGTGGTTCAATCACCCTTGTGATCTACGTCCAATCCCTAGGATCATCCACCCAAGAGTTTCTGCTATTCTTCAAGCTTCAATAGGTGCTAGAGACATCCTTACAAGCTTTGATCCCTTCTTACACTTTAAAGATCATCCAACTCTATGTGTAGAAGCAACTTTGTTTCCTAAAGGGATCCTCCATCCTCACAAGTGTTTACAATAAACATTAAAAGAAAGAAACTCTCTGAAAGAGTAGATTATACAAATTGATGCACTATGAAGCTCTCAAATATATCGTAGAGGGTTTAAAACAGAGCAAGATTGTTGAAAGGATTAAATTTAGAGTTTAATGCTTGGAAACAGGTTGTTAGATGTTCAAGAGTTAGCATTAAGTGTCCTAAGGCTTGTATTAATAGCCCATCAATGAAATAGAGCTATTAGAGAGAGTTGATATAGTATTTAATGCATTAAAAACTAGTCGTTGCTAGTTTCAGAGGAGTGGTAATTGATTACAAGCATATGATAATCAATTACCATGCTTTAAAAATGAGTTCTGGGTGTTTGAAACTCTTGGTAATCAATTACAACATATGGTAGTCGATTACCAACTTTAAAAACAAGTTTTTGCACTCTTGGTAATTGATTACCTTGATTACCATGCTTCTGTTTTATTAAAAACGAGTTTTGGAAAGCCTGTAATTGATTACAAGCTTGTGGTAATCGATTACGAGCTTTCTGATATGCTTGTAATGGATTACGAAACACTGTAATGGATTACCAATTTTTAGTAATGGATTACCAACTGTCGGTAATGGATTACAGGACTCTTGTAAGAGATTATAACCATTCTAAAACCAACTTTTGAGTCCAAACAAGCTTGGTAAAGATTACCAACAACTAAAACTTGGATTTTTGAAGGAATTAAACAATATTTTTGATAACCTAATTTTAAAACATGATTTTGTGCAAAACAACCCAGATTTTTTCAAATCAACAACCACTAACTAAAAGACTTCATGATGGACTTTTCAAAATCCATTTTAAACTTATTGAGATATCTTAGATCACTTCTCACAAAAAGATCTTAAGTCCTACAAGTCTATTTCTTTAGAGCTTCATTTAGACTTGGTCTTTGTCATGGTTTTGTTTTCATCAAAACCCTCATGAAATAAGCATTCACACATAGTAGTTAGGAAAGGAGAAACAAGAAGGGCACAAGGCCAAAAAAACACAAGAATAGTAGAATGTGCATAAATAGAAAGTGTTGAGAAGTGATATACCAAGAAGTCATCATCATCATTTAAAGTAGAAGGAGGAGCGATCTCTAAAGAGAAAGGAGTGGTCTCAAAGAAGGTCACATCTGCAAAAATAAGATGGCGACACAAATCAAGAAAATAATATGTGTAGCCTTTTGACTGTAATAGTAGCCTATGAAAATACACTAGAGAGAACGAGGATCTATCTTGGAGACCTAAAAACAAACATCAAATTGTAACTGAAAACTTTGAGAGGAAGAGCAAATGAGGATTGAGCCAGAAGGAGGAGAGAAGAAGGAATTTGGCCATTTAGAACAGAGGAAGGGAGGTGATTAGTCAAGTAACGTGCTGTAGAAATTACATTAGCCCAAAAAGGTTTAGGGACTTTCATTTGAAACAAAAGAGCACAAGAAACTTTAAGTAAGTGTGTATTCTTTCTTTCAGCCATCCCATCTTGTTGGGGATTAACAATACAGTATGTTCCATGAATAATGCCATGTTCTTGCATAAATGTCTTAAAGGAAGTGAAAGAATTTTCTTTAGCATTATCACTTCTAGGAGTGTGAATATTAACATGAAATTGGGGATAAGTTCCTGGATGATATTTAGAAAATTGACAAGACCCACAATCTAAAACAAAAGATGACTCTAAATTATGACACAACTTCTTCGAAGTCTCCAAGCTCAGGCGGATGTCCAAGATGACAATGTAGTTGAAACAGTAAAATAAAAGTGGAATAAGCAATCGACTATGGCTCTTGTACTGATGACTTCGAAATATATAATCTATTAGATTCATGACCCTTACCAATCACCTTCTTCATCCCAAGATCCTAAAATATGCAATATTTTTTTTTAAAAAAAGTGAATATTACAACTCATAGTATAATATTTGTAATTTTACTAACAAATAGAATATTAAAAGGAAAATTAGGTAGACTCAAGACAGAGTGTAGGGGAAAAGAAGATGTTGGATAGGTAGTGTCATTCCCTACTACAGGAGCAAAAGAACCATTAGCAAGAGTGACATTAGTAATAGAGAAAAGGATTGAAATGAAAAAAGAGTACATATATTACTAGTCATGTGCTTTGGCGCACCTGAATCAATGAACCAATTGCAAGAGGAAGAAGTGAGACAGGTAGTAGGATTACCTAATTGAACATGGGTAGCAGTAGATGAAGTGCCAATACCTTGTGAAGCCTGAAATTGAGTTTAGGCATCAAATTTAGTATCAAACATAGTAATATTTCAAAAACCATGTGTTAAAGGAGTGGATATGGGTGCGAGTTAGAGACCCTCTTGGTGACTGCATTAGCATAATGTAACATCTCAAATTTAATAACCACAGTATAACTGGTGTTATATCATAGTCATTAGATTCAGGCCTGCTACTTACTACAACTAAGCATTTTCTAAGATAACAAAACCATGTATATAGAAACTATGAGCCTCGTAATGAATAAATAATATATTTATTACACAACATCAGTATATCTCACAAATACATTATGTACATAACTTCAAAACAAGCTAATCAAATATATAATATACAAGCTCAATCTAAATAAGGCATTTATGCTTTTCTAATCTTCATACATCTTTTTCTTCCCTTTTGAAGAACTTGCACCTGGATTTATATGGCAACACAATCGGGGTAAGAAATCACAATTCTTAGTAGAAGTATTCCCAAACCAGCACTTTATACATTCATACAAAATACGCAATTTTTAAATTAACACTTCAATCACAGAAGTACACAACACTCCAATATCTGAAGTACGAAAACAACATCTCCATCTTAAAGATATGCAATCGCCTATACAATTGCAATGTCATGAATTCATGTCATGGTGGTAACCACCTATACATTTGTCATGCTATGCCAAATTATGTTTAATGTTTATGTCTATGCAAGTCCTAAGAGTGAATGAAATTTAAGAATGTCATGAGTCCTTAGACGTATTAAGGATATTACCCACCTTAACTACTCTAAGATATGTTATGATATGTCATGAATTATCAAGTGTAGTGAGGATATGACTCACCTCCACTACTCATCAAAACGTAGAGAGGATATTATTCACCTCAACTACTCAATAAACATAGAGATGATATTACTCACCTCAGCTACTCAACAAATATAGAGAGGATATTACTCACCTTAGCTACTCAATAAACATAGAGAGGATATTAGTCACCTCAAATATGTTCCACAATCATATCATGCAAAATAATTACTAATTACTTACAATAATTAGCACCAGAAATCAATTAATTCATCACATTCACACTTCATTAAATACTCCTATTAGAGTCTCACTACTCATTAAAAAGTAAAAAAAAAGAGGAATTCCACAAGTTAGGCACTTCATTTCAACCAAAATAAAGTCCTCGAAAAAACTGCATTGGGCGCTCAGGCGCTCCCTGTTGGGTGCTCACAGGCTCGGGTGACAAAGAGCCTCCCTTGTTCTTCCTATCCTTGTTCTTCAAACTCTTTTCCCTCACCAAGTCATCACATGAACAAGATAGAGGAAATGGAATAAAGTGTCAAAGACAAAGTCCCCCTACCTCAAGGTCTTAAAAATGGCCAAGGATGAATCCAAGCTTTCCTTCCTTTTTCCCTTCTTTCCTCTTTCTCTTTCTTCTTTCTCCTCCACGGTTCCCTTTCCCTTTTCTTTCTTCTGATTTCTATTTTCCTCACCCTCTGCCGTGAGATATATAACAAGAGAAGTCAAATTTGGCTTCTCTTGGATAGGTACTAAAACCCTTAATCTGCTAAGAACACTTAGATTCCTCCAAATACAATTTCCTAACTTCCAAGAAGTTTCAAATAAATCCTGTGATTTATAAAAAATCTTATTTCACCATTTTCATAATTTTTCATATCTGCTGGTAGTCTATTCAGCATTAAATCACACAGCTAGTATGCTTAAAAATGTCAAACTAACTCTGATTGATCTCAAATTTTAAATACACCATCTTCCACACATTTGTGACCTAGAAACAAACTCACCACATTTATTTCCATTAACTAAGTAGTTTAAGCCAATTCGGGGGTCAATAATAACTATATTTTACACAGTGTTATAGCAAAGTGATTAAACATGCTCAGATGACCACAAAACTTAACAGGCATGACAAATAGGT
The DNA here is from genome assembly GCA_029884595.1 of Ormosia semicastrata. Lineage (NCBI taxonomy): Eukaryota > Viridiplantae > Streptophyta > Magnoliopsida > Fabales > Fabaceae > Ormosia > Ormosia semicastrata. The sequence continues at coordinate 43,677,140 of JAQQTO010000053.1, read as the reverse complement.
ATTAGGCTACCTTCGAAGCCATATACAATTCTATCATGTTTTCACAGGTGTTACACATAACGTTGGCCTTGATACTATATGGGTTTCCCATTCAGCTTCTAATAATTTTTCTTAATATGGTCTTCTACACCACAATAATAACAAAGATGTGGTGCACCATCACGACCTACCAATTCTTCTCCAACCACTTCTACTATGTCCTCCTTCTGCACTAGCTCTACTAATCCCTCTACTCACAAAAGCAAGTGAGGCTTTAAAAGAAGGTCCAGAGTGCAACTCACGATGATGCCAAAAGAGATAGCAAAACACATAAATAAGTGTCACATGCTCAAAACTAGTCAGAATCTGATGATGAGTAGCACTAAACTTGGGGCACAGAATAAACAAGGAACTCACAACTTCTAATTGCTCCTTCTAGAAACGTATATGTTTAACATCATCAAAAATAGCATGAAGAACATTCAATTCTTCATATGTCTGCTTAAACTTAGTAAAGTAATATTGGAGGGAGTTTTTTTTCTAAGTTGGTCGATGAAACTCCTATTCACTTCATAAATATGAGATAGATTGGCTTTCCAAGAGTAAATAAATGTCATGTTCTCCCATAACTCCTTCATGGTATTACAATGATAAACTACTTGCTTGACAGAGGTATTGAGGGTTTTATTCATCATGTCGAACAACTGGTTGTCATCTTGAAACCACTTGTCTCATGTAGTCTGTGACTTAGGAGGGTCATCAGTTAGATGATACTCTTTCTCGATCCCAGTACGAAACATATTGATAGTGTTTCACTACTTAACATAATGCTTCCCATGAAACTTGTTATCAACAATTTACCAAAGTAAAAATCACCTTAGGCATTGCCATAGGCTTCGGAGAACCCTTAGACTCATCCGAGCTAGTAGAGATTGCATTAGAATGATCATCTGCCATCTCAAATAGATCTAAGAGGAACCAACCCAAAATGCAAAAATCAAAATTTGTCATCTCTAAAACCCCAAATAACATAATCTAAAGCTACCAAATCCAACAAACGATCCCCAAAGTTGCTAGAAAACACCAAATTGCACCTATCCAATGTCAATTTAACTCTCAAAATGCAAGAGCCACAATCGGTTTCGAAGAAAACAACTAGAATCGCAACAAGTAGCACCAAAACACACACAACATGCATTTGGCCAGCCAATACTACTACAAAATAAGATAGCTCTAGTACCATGACACTCATGGTCACACTCTTATGGCTTGCTACAACACCCCTAATCATTGGGAAAATGACCCACGACACATTGGGTTGTGGCTCACTACATCAAATGTGAGAAATTGCACCTAGACCCCCTAAAAAACTCTGAAATTACCTTAGCAATGGACAAGAAAATTTTTTAACCTTAGGAATAGGTAGATTAACTCTTTCTGTACTTGGTAAGGTAGGATCTTTTTTTAGAATTTTTTTTTTTTGGGTTGGCCGAGGAAGTTGGTGTGTTTAAAGATATCTCTAACTAGTTCTTTGATACCATATTAGAGAAAAATAAAGAATGGAAAAAACTAACCCAATCTTGTTAGTCTCCTTGCCTCTATATTCATACTGAGAAATAAAGCATAGTACAAGAAAGATAAACCCAATTCAATAACACATAGTAAACTAATATATATTCTCTAACAACTACAATGAGACTTTTGCTCTAGTAGCTTGTTTGGACACCATTAGAGCAATTATTGCCATGGCTAGAAAAAATGGCTGCAATTTGTACCAACTTGATGTGAAATCAACATTTTTAAATAAAGAATTAAAAGAAGTAGTCTATGTGTAGCAACCTCCAAGCTTTGTGATTAAAGGCCAATAAGAGAAGATGCATAGATTGAAGAAAGCTCTCTATGGGCTAAAACAAGCCCCTAGAGCATGGTACAAAGAGATTGATAGTTACTTAATTAAGCATGGATATCAAAGAAGCAAAAGTGAGCCTACTTTGTATGTCAAGCATCAAGGTAAGGCATATATTGTTATCGTTGTACTTTATGTTGATGATTTGGTATTTACAGGTAATAATAAAAGAATGATTGAAGATTTCAAAAATGAGATGTTGAAAAAATTTGAGAAGAGTGATCTTGGATTGTTATATTATTTTCTTGGTATTGAGGTTTATCAAAATGAATATGGAGCTTTTATTTGTTGAAAGAAATATGTTGAAAATATTTTGAAGAAGTTTAGCATGCTTGGCTGCAAACTTGTTGATACTCCTGTGGTGGTGAATGAAAAATTTAAAAAGGAAAATGGTGGAAAATTGGTAGATGCAAGTGTGTATAGAAGCTTGATTGGAAGTTTCTTTTGTCTAAATAGTTTCAAGGTCTGATTTGATGTTTGCTACTAGTTTACTCTCTAGATTCATTAGTAAACTAAGTCATTTACATCTTGGGGCAACAAAAAGAGTGCTAAGGTATGTCATAGGCACCATAGAGTATAGGATCATATTTGAAAAAAATCTATAGTTAAAATTAAGAGGCTATTGTGATAGTGATTGGGATGAAAGTGTTGATGATATGAAGAGCACTTCAGGTTATTTATTTTCTCTTTGTTCTAGTGTAATTTCTTAATGTTCGAAGAAATAAGAAATAATGACACAATCTTCAACTGAAGTAAAATATTTAGCAGCTAGATTAACAATATATCAAGCAATTTGGTTGAGAAGAATTGTGGAAAATATTTGAGAGAAACAAGAGGAAGGTTTTCAACTTCATTATGACAACAAATTACTCATTGTTATGACAAAGAATCTTATTTATCATAGCTGAACCAGACACATCAATATAAAGAATCATTTCATTAGAGAAGTAACTAAAGAAGGAGATGAACAACTAGTGTTTTGCTGTTCACAAGAGCAACTAGCTAACATTTTTACTAAAGTACTTCTAAGAGCAAGATTTGAGCAACTTAAAGAAGCATTGGGAGTCATGGAAAAGCACATTAAAGGGGAGTATGTTAATAAGTAATGTGGTGTCATTTAATGTTAGTTATGTTGAGTTATGTTTAATTATTGTGACTAAAGTAGATGAATGTAACTTTTACTTTCTAGTAATTTAAGAGTCACTTGTATAGTCTGAGAGTGACTCACTAGTCTGTCTATTCATGTATATGTGTAGGCTCATTCAAGTGAAATTAAACAAAGAAATATTTAGCATAAATACTCGACTTCCTACTCTAATTTGTGCATAATTTTGCAACACCAAAAAAGCCCACCTTATCCAAAAAATTCTTGAGTGGTTTAGTTAAAATACCACCTCTAGAATACAACCAACAGCAGGGAAGAGAAAAATTTTGCAGTGGAAGTATGCTTACAGCCTAATTGATGATCCATTACCTCGTTGGGTTATGTAATAACAGCTCAAATATGATATTCTTCGATGGCTGATCTCAACTCTAGTATCACGTATATTCATGACTTAGTAGAGCGTGGCAAATTGTTTAAAATGTTATTCTTGATTGCCTAAATTGCGACTTGTGATTGTGAAATTTCAGAAAACGTATAGGATCTGTTTGAGGAGAGAAGTTAAGAATTGATGAGGAATCAACTTGCATTTTTTGTCAACAAGATTATGTACAGGATATTTGTACTTGTATTGGGCCTTTTTTGGCTTCACACAATAATTGCTGATGAAACAAGGGGAATGAGTAAAGTATACTTCTACTTTTCTTTTATCAAAGCTCTAGAGATAACCTGCTGGAGATATTTGAAAGCTCTCTAATAATTTAAGAAACCCATAAACCAGAAATCAAAATTATCCACCGTAACTATTTCTATGTACTTTTGTGAAGGCTTCTTCACATGTCCAGTTTGGTTGACACACCTTATCTTTTCAATTGGGATTACGACCTGCAATGACAGACAGATAATTTTGAATTTTTACGTTAGAGAGCTTGAAGAGATATATAAACAGTTAAACACAGATAGAGAGGCTTTGTGTAAAAATTAGTATGTATTACCTTGTAATGGATTCTGATCAATTGACCTTTTGGAGAAGAGATCTTGATTGATCTCTCACTGCAAAAGGCAACTTTATTAGTGGATATGAAGAAGAGGCCTGCTAGAGGACCAGACGTGGTTGATAGGTAGCACTGAGATGCTTTTAGTAGCCTCTCTCCATCTTTTACATTAAACAGTTGCATGAAGACTTTCTCCACTCCTCCAACTTGAAGAATTCTAGCTCCTAAGCTCAACTTCCCTTTTACTGTATCAATTATCTTTGGCCCAAGTCTTACTGCATGTATAAAAGCAGTTTTAAGTCATAACTTTATTTTACTGCATGTCATAAACACAGTTATAAGTCAATTGCAACTTTATTGTATGTTCTAAAGAGGACTAATTGTGAATCATAAATTAATATATAAGTTCTCGGTTAATAACCTCCTTATTCGACTTTACTAGATCATTCTGACTCTTTCCAGTTCAAAGAAACATAGAATGTCTTGATGTGAATATAAGGTTTTGAATAGTACATACCATGTTCTGAGATTCCATTTGCAAAACTGTCAGCCTTTCTCCCAAGCTTGTTCATCCTGGTAAGCATTGAATTTACTCTACTTGAAAAATCAAGACGTTCAATGTATTAATACAACCAAACTTGTTTCAAGAATTGATCAGTCAAGTTTTTCTTTTCTCTCGTTGCTAAACAATTGAATTGATCAATCAACTTTCAAATAAAGGATATCTTACTTTGCTTTGAATTTGTGGTAGACTTCTTGTATTGGCTGGCAGAATCAGGCAAGTATCTCTTTGATGACTTCTCACCCAGGAATGCTGCTGAGGTGAATGGAATTCCAATTACCAGCTCTTGAAGAAAAGAAACTGTTTTAACATGTGAAATAAATTTATTAGCCGAATAAAAGTTCAGCCGACGAACACATATGAATTTTGATAAGAAACAGACGATTTGAACTAAAGGCAAAATCTAACCTTTAGCAAGGGTTCCCAAACTCACTAAAGAAAGCGTTTGGTATTAAAGTGAACTTAAGAAACCTAAGAATTTGAGGTTAAAGCTGTAAACGACTAGGAAATAAACTTGCGGAAGATAAATTACACAAAGTAAAGACAATATAGTATAGGGCTGAAAATTTAAGCAAAATAAACAAAGCTTTAATTGTTGTATTGATTGTGATCTGTCAAATAAATTGGTACAAATGGTATTTATACTCTAACTTCCACCACAGCCAACTCCTAAAAACAAGCAACTAAACCACGGCTAGCCTACCCATGATTCTTAACCGTTCTGGCCACAACGGCTACCCCTCAACAGCTCAACTCCTATTTCCTCGGCATGTTTTGTGGCATCCGTTGATAACAGCTTCAGTTTTTTAGCCTTCCATCAACTTACAATCCAATATGCTTCTGCTTTTTATTGTTTCAAACCTGGCCCACTAGTAACAAGGCCCATCCCACCCTTAGCCGGGTGTTCTTCTATCCATCAGCTACATCCTCCTTCGGCTAATCACCCTTAGCTACGGCTAATCACCCTTAGCCAGCCGTTATATCAATTTACTTTTTTGAACTTATTTTTTGGGTGATAACAACTGCCCCCTTACATTTTTCAGCTGATTTTAGGAAGCTGAATAAATGTAGCTAGGTTTTTCGAGCACCGTGCCCAATTCAATGCCCACTTTATCTTTTAATGCCCGGCCGAAAAATCAAACGGTCAAAAAATATTACCATTCCTTCACGGAATAATTATAAATTCAACCGAGACTTTCTTTAGTCGACTTACTTTTACCATTTTCTTCTTCAAAGCACCTAGCAAACTTCTCTCCTTACTTCTTAGATCATGTCTGACATCTCTGATTCCCAAAACAAAACTTACTCTTATGGGGATGATGATTCTTCATCATTTTCATCTGATTCGGCTTTTAGCACCCAGCAACCATTAAACCAAGGACAAGATGCTGGCTTCCGCACGCTTGTTCCGCTTTTGAATTCCTTCACCATAACCCCATGTACCTCTGACATCTACGAGGGCAAGATCTTTCTTGACCATCACTTGTATCCCAGACATTTTGAGCTTCCTATTACTGCCAACTGGTATTCTATCAACAAGTGCCCTAATGACCTTCGGACCTGGCCTCGCCTTGCTCCTCAGTATGCCGATTGGCTGAAGCGAGTTTCGACTAGCCGAGGAGAAGATTGGAAAACATGGGGAATTTACGACATCATTATGCTTTCTCAACATGAGATTCCCCCAAATCTTGACCTTCTGTTTAGCTTCCTAGGGTTCTGGTCTACCTCTGTGAACGGATTCTGTAACACCCTCCTCAGGGTATCATATGTCTGACTTCCGATTCATAATCTGAAAAGAAGTTCGCACAAAGTTTGAGTTATAAAAGATGGGTTTTAAAATTTCTTCTTTACTGCAACGTAAATTTACTGAAAATATTAGGTAACATTGAAAATCATATTTCAACTATTCATTATGCAATATTGACATCAATTAATATCACAATTTAAAGAGAAATATAAAATTAACAGACTTTTTTTTTTACAGTAGCAAACCTCATGACGGGTCCTACTTAATAGCACGGTACAACGTTAACGAGAAACTTTAACATACTTATTCCTTTTTTTGTCCATCTTGATGCATCAGACATCTGTTCCTTTGTCAACACTGCACACCTTCGAGTCCTGAATGTCCACTCCTTATTGTTGTCACCAATCTCAGAATATCCATCGCCCGTTATGTCTAAGACAACTCGATCCTTCTATTATTTGATTTTAATAGTACAGACACAGCAAAATAGGATAACAAAGAGGTGAGATCACCTACACTAATACCAACATGGCAGCACAGAGATAACACACACAGCAATATCATACAGATAGATCATACCATAATCATGTTATCAGCATTAATCAACTATCATCATCTAATCATTTATCAGTTCAATCATCATTCAAGTACTCAAAATAATTGTCATAGCCAACATTCCTCAATTAATATATCATACAGATATAAATGTTCAGATTATGCATATGCACAAGACTCGATTTCCTACTCCACCGAGCTATAAAACTCAGGTCGGAGAAAATGATCGAAAAGATCTGTCGGTACCACATGCCTCAGACCACGTGCTAAAATCCTCATTTTGATTTTTGCACATCTAGCATATACACGACATTCTTTATCAGATCTTGATCAAGAATAGTGTCTCGGTCAGGATCATCGGTGTGTCACGTCGGTCTAACCCACGGTTACAGTAGAGCAACTCACTGCCCACTGCAGGCAACCTGCACCCCGATGCTCCCAAGGTCAACGAGTGACCTACACTACACATATCGCACCCACTCAAGATGTGTACATTCCTCCTAGGAAATTAGCCTTATCCAGTCCCTCGGACCATTCCAATGCATGTATAATGCACCAAAAACCAAATCATAGATAGAATATCAATCACAGGTTTAACTCATAATTTTTCAAAATATATTTTATACAATGCACTAATATCTTAGTGCAAGTCCAACCACAAGGGCCATACTTTTCAATTTCATTTGTTCAATTTATATCATATGCTTCAATGCATATTTTTTTTTTCCAATACGTAAAGTGCCCCAAATACCAAATACTGGCATCTCTTTCCAATGCATATAAAATACATCAAAAGCCAATCATAGGCAACTCGACATTTTCTCACACGGTGTTCATACACTATTTTGGCAAGTAATCATCATGTTATCATGTTTTTATAGTCATAAAACACTTAGTATTTTCACAATCACGTAACAATTTTGTTACATTTTTACAATTCAAAAATGTTTCATTACGTTTTCAAAATCTTGCAACACTTCATTTGCACTTTTAAATCACGTATTTAATTTTTGTTAACATTTTTCTCAATCACATAAAAATATACATTTCTCAAATTGCGTAACGATTTTCCACCATTTTCAAACTCGCATAACCTAAAAATCATTCTTTTAAGTTGCGTAAATCATTTTCCATCATTCTCAAAATATTTAAAACATTTTCCAAATCACATAAGATTTTCTGTCATTTTCATAATTACGTAAAAATATTCTCTCATTATTTAATCACGTAGTGATTTTTTGATAATATTTTCAATAGTGTAAAATATTTAAACGCTTCCCAAATCGCGTAGAAATATTTTAACATTTTTAAATCGCCTAAAAATATTTTACTATATTTTCAAACACTTAGAAATATTTTACTGTATTTCAAATCATGTATTTTAAAAATTATGTTTTTAAGATACGTAAATCATTTTTCACCACAATTCTATTACGAAAAATATTTCTCAACCTTCAAAAATTCCATTTCATCTTTTCTCAAAATATTATGACTTTGTATTTCATTTTTCACATTTTTTTACTCAAGAAAATCTTTTTCCACGTTTCTTTACTCAAGAAATTCTTTTTCAAATATAATCCACAAAATTACCTTTCCATCAATGTTTCAAAACTTAACATTTTCTAACGTACTTCAAAAGTCAAAAATAAGTTATACGTTAGTAGATTTTCATAATACCATTATATTCTTCATTTTTCCCAAATCATTTCTCAAGTGCTAAAATACTCTGATTCCCTTTTCAAATTCCTTGTATTAAATTAATTATATTTTCACTTGAAAAATCACTTTGTTTCATTAAAATCAATGCATTACAAACCTTCGAAAATGTGGACATGACTATTGAAAATTATCAAAACAATTTTCCTTCTAAATTGATATGGTTTTACACAAACAAAACCATTAAAATTTTATTTTCAAAACCGAAGGACTTATGGTTATAAAACCAAACCCATTTGTTCAAATTCATTTTTATTTTCTTTGCAAATCCTTTTTCACTTTCTTTGCTAATTCTTAAAATCATCATTGCTATTTTCATTTAAATCTCATGTTTTGTAAAACACTTAGAAACTTTTTACACAAAATAAATCAATAAAAATTTCTCAAAAACCATGTTCTTGTACTCTTTGAAAAATAAATTCTTTGTTTATTTTCCTTGTTTTTCTAAACATTCATTTTCATCATTCATGAAAATATAAATTTGTGAACACCTATTTTGAAGTGTCTTGATCGAAATTCTCATTATTCTAGGGATCAAAATTTAATTTCTTTGTTTTTGAAAAATTTCCACATTGACCCAAATCAAGGGCATCAAAACCATAACTCTTCCTTGGCCATTGGGACCAATATTGGCTTTCTTTCCATCCACACATCATGGCATACATATATATATTTCATCATAAATATCACAAACATGTCATATACTCATCATGCATATTATAAGTATACTATCAAAGCCATAAAATCATGCAAAGCATATTAAGCATAGACAAAAATAATCAAACCATAAGAAAATAAATTAAAGATCATAAACATAAAATTAATTATTACATGACCATGGATTGGAATCCTCACATGGATTCACCATCCATCAAATATAAGACCATCTCTCACCACCATACTTGGTTGGTGAGATGAATCTCCCTCTTACCTCTTGAAGATCCTCAAAAACTCCTTGTTTTGCTTCTTTTTCCAAGTCCTTCACCACCAAGGGCTTCTCAAATACAAAACAAAATATATAAAAATTAGTATACTAAGCTTGATTAAGAGGAACCATGGATCAAACATGGTTTAGATCATGAAAAAGAAGAGAAGAAATGAAGTCTTCTTATACTTCACCTCAAAAATCTAATAACTTTGATCTTGAAGGAAGTCCATGAAGATGAATGATTTAGAGAAAGTCTCCAACATGAAAGTTGCTTAGAATATCATGTAGATTCAAGATCTATGGTTGGATGAAATTAAAAGTGATGGAAGGTGTTTTTGGGTGAGGAGGCCGAACCTATGGAGAGAAAAAGGAAGGAAGGAATGGTTGCTTGGTTCTTGAAATTTTGAGAGAATAAGATGGAGGCTTTTTGGGTGAGAGAGAAAAGTGAAAATGCATGCACAAAGTGAGTGGGCTGCCATGTGAGTGTTGGAGAGTTTGAAGAGTTTTACTTGAAATAATATCCCATTTTGGGTTCACACTTGAAACACATGGTCTTCCACTTTGTCATCTTTTTCTTTAGCCTAAAAAGGCTACTCCAATTTGTCTCCTCCTATCCAAGCATCTCCAACCGTCCCCCCTCTTCATAATGCATGCAAAGTTGTCATCTTTTCATGCCATTATTTGAAGCATTTCTAGCCATTGATTAATTCAATGGTTAGGATTTAGGTAGACTTTTGATTTTTAGGAGACTTAGTCTAGGCCATTAGATCTTTTTCCTTTAAATTCTAGCCATTAGATGTGTCTCCAAAATAAAGGGTCAAGATCGCTCCTTCAAACTTTAAATCCAAGGGTTATAATTAGTCCTAGCCTTTTTAGAAGACCAAATCTCCACCTTTGATTAATTCTTCATCCAATGGTCATAAATGGTCTTTGTCACTTTTTAAGACTAAATCTCCACCCTTGATCAATTCCAAATCCAATGGTTGTAAATGGTCACTTTATATAATCAAATTTACACCGTTGATTAAATCTACGGTTGATATTGAAGCTTGTCTAACTAAGTTTATTCTCACACCATTGATTAAATCAATGGTGATTATCTAATGCTTCTTTATTAAATTTATTTCTTAACCGTTAATTAAATCAAAATCAAGTCTTCATCGTTAAATAAATCAATGGTGGATATCCAAACCACCAATGTTGACTTAAGTAATATAATTTCTATTTTTATCTACTAAAAATCCCACGAAAGAATATATTTACTGTATTTTTATCGCCCGATAATTAAATACAGTGCCAAACACAAAACAAGAAAATTTCTAAAACTGTTTTCGGATTCAGGTTTAGTAAGATCCCCTGTCTCCGTCTAAACAGTACAAATTTTTCTATGCGTAGAAAAATTTTCACTTTGTGGGACCCACCTAGGTCCACGTAAGTTCACCTAGGCCCACCTAGGACCACTTGGGCCCACATATAGTCAAAAAAAATTCATAATCATCCACAAAAATCACAAATATTAGAAAACATATGAAAATCAAGTTAGATTGTTAAAAATAATTAACAGTCATGAGAAATAAATACAGAAAGATTTTCCCTGGCCCAAAAATTATTATTTTCCTGACACTGAGTAAATCACTCAAAACGATCAAATATCTTGACGAAATAATCAAAATAATTTTACAAAGACACAGAGATCACTAAACAAGAAAATTACATTAATCACAAAATTACTGTTTAAGAGATAGGAAATTTGGGGTGTTACAATACTCCCCCTCTAAAAAGAAATTTTGTCCTCGAAATTTGAGAAACATGATTTCACACCCTCGGAATAAATAATGACATTATTCCTCCTTTATCTTATTTTTCAATTCCCATGAAGCTTCCTCTCTTACATCTTGCTATACTATTCTAACCAACAAAATCTTTTTATGATGTTCAACTTCTTCTGATCAAATACATATCTAGACTCCTATAATTACTGAAGATGTTGAATGTTACTCCAGAAAGAAAGAATCTCCATATCTCTGATACCAACATAACAACAACCGATCTTCATTCATGCCTAGAATAGTTTTTCTCAGATAACTTCCAACTAATGTAATGTAATGTTCAGCTAATGTAATGTATTACTTAAAATTTCCTTATCTTCATATCACTACATATTCTAGATTTTTGCTTTTAACAAGAAATGTCTCACTAACTAAGTTCTCCTTTTCATAGTACTATACCAAACACTATGACATAGAGTTAAATAGGAATATCGTTTCTTGTTCGTTCAATTGCAGGAGATGATAGAAAACATCATGGAAGATTTACAAAACGAATCGAACTTGTTATCAAACATATCCAGCAAAGAATTGGATGTAATCCGATTTTTAAGAATAAATTTTCTTTGGATTACTCACACTCTGTTAAAATAATTGATGTTCATATATTTGATGCATTAATAAGCCTTCATTTTTAGTTATTTACACTCTCCGTGCACTTAATAAATTAAGTTTGGTTGTGTTTTGTATGCTTTGAACTCAAAATGGATTTAATTGAATTTTTCAGCATGATTTACATCTTACACTAATCTTGTATTTGGGTCATATCTTGGGCTGTAGGTGGATGTTTAAGGTGAATCTTATGTCATTTTAAAGATAATAGAGAGCTCTACAATCTTCATGAAGACATCAAAGATTCAATCACACGTTTGGATGGCTCAAATTGGCATTGAATTAAGAACTAAAGTTTTGCTCCTGGCAGAATGACCTTTGTGTACTGTTCATTACACTGCTCGTAGTGAAAGTTGTAGAATAGGCTGAAATTTTGATGGTTGATAGTTAAGACTCAAATCTACAACTTTCATGTTGAACACTCTTCCCGATTCAGACTTCTTGGAGGTGATATTGGGCTTGGAAGTCAGAACAGAGGAGCTGCGACTGGGCCTGAGCAGTGTGCAGTAATTTGAATATATCTGGAGCTATAGAAATGATATTGGACTCAAACTAAATCCATTTGAAAGCTAAGATCTAGACCTACAATCTTTGTGAAGACCACTTGGCTCAAAAATGACGAATGCAATGACTCAGAGCTACATGATTTCGGAGACAAAGAATCTCCAGAATTTTCTACTCACCAAAAGTCATTCAACATTTTCCACTACTCCACCTACTCCACCAACCACCATGACTCAGCCTCCTTTGACATTTTGTATCTTTAACCCTCTATAAAAAGGAGGCTATGCAGATCATTGTAATATGTAGAGCTTTTATGTAGAAGTGTTGTTATAATTAAAGTTTTAGTGTTTCATTTTGGAGAATTCTCTTCTTCTCTTCCTCTCCTCCTCTCTCTTTGTTATTTTCATTTTTGTATGGTTCTTGAAGGTTATCCAATGGTGATGGCTATGGAGAGCTAAACTTCTTTAATCAATCCAAGAGATTGACAAGCTTGATGATTAATCTTGAGATCTTGTTTTAATTGTTATACGTTCATCTATTAATCAAGTTTCTCTTTCTCTTCTTCTCTTGTTTAAATTTTGATTTAATGCTTAATTTGATTGAGATTTGCATATGTTAATTGCGTAATTATCATGTGCCAAGAGATGAATTCAGAGGCTAAATAATGCATCAAAGGTATTTGATGAAATATTTAGCTTGGTTGGATCTTGGTTTTTAAGTTAATTTGGGTTTTGGATGGATGCTTAATTTGTCTAACCTTAATTAATTAAATTTTAGAAGCGTTTCTAGTAGAAGATCCATGGATTATTGAGAGGCGTCTTGATGTGATCTAAGACCAAGGATTTGGTTGATAGTTGAACGGATTTATAAAGATCAAGGATGGATTAAAATCAAGATTTGTTAATTCTCTTGGATTGGTTGTTTTCTCAATCTTGTTTACTCATTTTAATTGTTCTTTGTTGTTTAATCTTGCAAAACTTTTCCCCCCTGTTTATTAACCTCTTAATTTGACTTCATAATTAGAGTGATCTACGGGCTCGACCCGGTGTTACTTTATGTTACAAGTAGTTTTGGTAAATCGGTTATAAATTGATTTAAATTTGATAATCTCGACAAGTGTCAAATGTTTGGCGTCGTTGCCGGGGATCATTCTGATTTTGTTCAATCTTATTAAGAGTTTATTTAACTACTAATCTCTCACTAACCTTTATGTTGCTGTGTTTTGGTGGATTTCAAAGTAAAACGGGTGATTACGGGTCATTTTACAAGAATTTCGTATTGACAGAAAATGTGCCTTAAATGAGTGAAACTTGGTCAGATTGAAGGAAAACAGCCTAATAAACAAGACTCACTATTAATTGTGAGGTCACCCCTGGTTTTTCCAAAATCCATCGTTTAGACTAGTTTTTCAATTTTTTAATATTTTTATTACATTTTTTAGTTTCATTTTTGTGTAGTTTTCATGCTGTACAAGTCCTATAATTTTTAAAAATCATTTCATTAGTCAATTAGATTTATTTTGGTATATTTTTAGAATTGTCTAGTGTATTTTACTTGTTTACTTATTTTAATTTATTTTATTTTTGTGTTTTGATTAGTGCATGACTAGGTATATTCCTGATATCTTGCTTGAATTTGATCCTAAGATTGATAGAACATTGCATAGGTTGATTAGAACTCGTAGGCTAAGTGAAAGAATTGAGTCTGAATTTAGTTGTGACATTGAATCTGAAAGTACACTTGAGATCTTAAGTGATTCTAAAATCATGGCTGATAACAGGCAAAATAGGACCCTTAAAGAATTTGCTGCTCCTTATGTAACTTACCAGTCTTTGTGCATTCAATATCCTAATCTTTATGCTGACTTCGAGTTAAAATCTGGATTGATACACTTGTTGCCCAAGTTTCATGGTCTTACAGGTGAAGATCCCCATAAGCACTTAAAGGAATTCCATGTGGTCTGTTCAACCATGAAGCCACATGGAATCTCTGAGGAGCATATCAAGTTAAGGGCATTCCCTTTCTCTCTTGCTGATGTAGCCAAGGATTGGCTGTTCTACCTTTCACCAGGTTCTGTCACGAGTTGGGATGATATGAAGAAATTATTCTTGGAGAGGTTCTTCCCCGCATCCAGAGTAATTGCCATTAGAAAAGACATTTGTGGTATAAGGCAAATGACTGGTGAGACCTTGCATAAGTATTGGTAGAGATTCAAAAAGCTGTGTTCGAGTTGTCCCCACCATCAAATTAGTGATCAGCTCTTGATTCAATATTTCTATGAGGGCTTGCTGCCGATGGATAGAAGTATGGTGGATGCCGCATCTAGAGGTGCATTGGTGGATAAAACCCCTACTGCAACAAGAGATTTGATAGCAAATATGGCGGCCAATGCTCAACAATGTGGCACAGAGTCCTTACCTCAACCAGAGGAGTTAATGAAGTTCAATCATCTCAAGTCGATCAACAGAGAATGGAACACAGACTTGATGAATTGACTTCTTTGGTGAGGCAATTAGCAGTGGGACAACATGTACCAGGTTTTGTATAAGAGCCTGCAAGGGTGTGTGGCATTTGCTCTTGCTCATCTCATCCTACTGATGCATGCCCCACACTTCAGGATGGTGGTTCCGCATTTCCGTAACGATCGATTCACGGCAGAATGGGCATTTTTCCTAGTAGACCTCAATATCAACAGTCCCAGCTGACCAAGATATGATCCATTTTCTAATACTTATAACCCTGGTTGGAGGGACCATCCTAACTTGAGATATGGGAATTCTAGTCAGCAGCAACAACCCCAACAACAGCAATTTAGATACCAAGCGGTAGGTCCTAGCAATAAATACCAACCACCTGCATTTAGACAACAACAAACTGTACAGCCACCTGTGCAGCAGCCCCTCATGTTGCCAAGTCTAGCAACCACTCCATCCGAGCCATCATTGGAAGATTTAATGAAACAGATGGCTACAAATAATGTTCAGTTCCAACAAAATGTCAATGCCACCATTCAAACACGCAAACTCAGATTGGGCAGCTGGCCACCACTGTGAGTGAATTGAAAAGCCAAGGATCAAGCCAATTGCCTTCATAAACAGTCAGTAACCCAAGAGGTAATGTAAGTGCCATCACCTTGAGAAGTGGCAAGGAAATTAATGGTCCTAGTCTGCCACATCCAGAGCTCCCATTGCAGCAGCCAGAGATTGATCAGACACAACAAAATTCACATGAACTAGATGCCCCAGCCCAGAAGAAATGTGCAGAGAATTCAGATTTGGTCATTCCACTACCCTTCCCAAATAGAGTGACACAGTCCAAGCAGATAGCGCAAGCAGAAACAGAGAAGGAAGTCATGGAGACATTCAGGAAGATGGAAATCAATATTCCTCTCCTAGATGCAATCAAACAAATTCCCAAGTATGCCAAATTCCTCAAGGAGTTGTGTACTCACAAGAGAAGACTTAAGGGTACTGAGAAAGTCAGTATAGGCAGAAATGTTTCTGCGATGATTCAGCCAAGCATGCCAAAGAAATGTAAAGATCCTGGAACTTTCATAATCCCTTGCACTATAGGTAATTCCAGATTTGACCATGCAATGCTAGATTTGGGTGCTTCTATTAATGTCATGCCTACGTCAGTGTATAAGTCTTTGAACATTGGCACCTTACACCCTACTGGTATAGTGATTCAGCTAGCAAATAGGACTACCGCTCACCCTGCAGGAGTGCTGGAAGATGTGTTGGTGCGAGTAAATGAGCTAATTTTCCCAACAGACTTCTACATTCTGGACATGGAAAATGAGTCTTCAACAAATCATGCTCCATTCATTCTAGGAAGACCATTCCTCAAGACAGCCAAGACCAAGATAGATGTGCATGCTGGTACCCTTTCTATGGAATTTGGTGAAGAAGTGGTTCAGTTTAACATTTTTGATGCCATGAGACATCCCCTTGAGGAGCATTCAGTTTTTCATGTTGATGTGATTGAAATGCTGGTTTATGATACTTATGCTGATATGAATGTTGAATTCCCTGATATTGCTTGACTTTCTTGGATTCTCATCACTTGTGATACATGTGTTAGCTGTGATATTGAACCATGTGCTGCATGTGCTGAGATTTATGCAGTTGTGAGTGATGATGCAGGTGCTTATTTGACTGATGCAGCATATGAAAATATGAGTCAAAATTATGTCGAATTTAATGCTGCTGAGTTGCTTGTTTCAAATAGCTTGCTGCCTTCTATTGTGCATCCCCCATCCTTAGAGCTAAAGACTTTGCCAGACCACCTTAAATATGCATATTTGGAAGATGGTGAGAAGCTGCCAGTGATTGTCGCTAAGAATCTACAACCTGAACAAGAAGAAAAATTACTGTAAGTTTTGAGGCAGCATAAGCAGGCCATCGGATGGACACTTGCAGACATTCCTGGTATTAGTCCCTCCACATGTATGCATAGGATTTTATTGGAGGAACATACCAAGCAAGTGAGGTAACCCCAAAGGAGACTAAATCCCCTGATTCTGGATGTGGTGAAGAAGGAAGTGACCAAGCTGCTGCAAGCTGGCATTATTTATCCTATATCTGACAGTAAATGGGTGAGCCCAGTGCAAGTGGTTCCAAAGAAATCTGGAGTCACAGTAATTGCAAATCAGAACAATGAGCTCCTTCCCACAAGAATCCAGAACAGTTGGCGGGTGTGCATTGATTATAGGCGGCTTAACCAGGCCACTAGGAAAGATCATTTTCCATTGCCTTTCATTGATCAGATGTTGGAGAGACTGGCTGGCAAATCGCATTACTGTTTCTTGGATGGATATTCAGGCTATTTCCAAATTCATATAGCCCCAGAAGACTAAGAGAAGACCACTTTCACCTGTCCATTTGGAACATTTGCATGCAGGAGAATGCCCTTTGGTCTGTGCAACGCTCCGGGAACCTTTCAAAGGTGTATGGTCAGTATCTTCTCTGAATTTTTAGAGAGTTGCATGGATGTGTTTATGGATGATTTTACTATCTATGGCTCTTCCTTTGATGTATGTTTGGATAATTTGGATCGGGTTTTGCATAAGTGCATTGAAACTAACCTTGTCCTGAATTTTGAGAAATGTCATTCCATGGTAGAACAAGGTATAGTTTTAGGGCATGTAGTATCTAGAAAGGGTATTGAGGTAGATCCTGCAAAAATAGATGTCATTTCATGTCTATCTTACCCCACATGCGTGCGGGAGATTCGTTCTTTTCTTGGTCATGTAGGTTTCTATCGTCGGTTCATAAAGGATTTTAGCAAAATTGCCCTTCCACTGTCCAACTTGCTTCAAAAGGATGTAGAGTTTCACTTTGACCAGAAATGTAAGGATGCCTTCAATCACTTGAAGCAAGCATTGACCAGTGCACCTATCATCCAGCCACCAGATTGGACACTCCCATTTGAACTCATGTGTGATGCCTCTAATTATGCATTGGGAGTTGTCCTTGCACAAAGAGTTGGCAAAGTACCTCATGTCATTTCCTATGCTTCGAGGACTTTAGATGCTGCACAAGCCAACTACACTACAACCGAAAAAGAACTTTTAGCAATTGTTTTTGCTTTAGATAAATTTTGATCATATTTGCTTGGTTCTAGAGTGGTTGTATTTTCAGATCATGCAGCTTTGAAGTTTCTCCTGAAAAAGCCCGATGCAAAGCCTAGGTTGATTAGATGGATGTTGCTCTTACAGGAGTTTGATATTGATATCAGAGATAAGAGTGGAGCAGAGAACTTGGTGGCAGATCACTTGAGTCGGATTGAAAAAGAGGCAGATTCTTCTCCTATCCATGATGCCTTCCCTGATGAGCAACTTTTCAAGATGCAAGGTAACATCCCTTGGTTTGTAGATTTGGTTAATTTCTTGGTTGCTAGAGCACTACCTGCACATTTCACTACGGCACAGATTAATAAACTGAAAAGTGAGTCAAAATATTATGTGTGGGATGACCCTTATTTGTGGAGATTTTGTAGTGACCAAGTCATTAGGAGATGTATTCCTGATCATGAGTTTGATTCTGTTCTTAGTTTTTGTCATGCACTTACCTGTGGGGGACATTTTGGACCTACTCGTACAGCTAGGAAAGTTTTGGACTCTGGATTATATTGGCCCACTCTATTTCGTGATGCATATTTGTTTTGTAAATCTTGTGAACAATGCCAGAGAACAGGGAATATTTCTCGTAGGAATGAGATGCCCCAACAACCTTTGTTGTTCTGTGAAATATTTGATGTTTGGGGTATTGATTTTATGGGTCCTTTTCTTGTGTCATTTGTTTTTGTTTACATTCTGCTGCTGTGGATTATGTATCTAAATGGGTGGAGGCAAAAGCCACTCGGACTGATGATTCCAAGGTTGTTGTGGATTTTGTTAGATCACATATTTTCTGCAGGTTTGGAGTCCCAAAAGCCATCATTAGTGATCAGGGTTCGCATTTCTGTAATCGAAGCATGGAAGCCTTGATGAAAAAGTATGGAGTTTTGCATAGAGTTTCTACACCTTACCATCCCCAGACTAATGGGCAAGCCGAGGTTTCCAATAGAGAGATCAAGCAGATACTTCAGAAAACAGTTCAACCTAACAGAAAGGACTGGAGCAAAAGGCTTGAGGATGCTTTATGGGCTTATAGGACCGCCTATAAGACTCCGATTGGGATGTCTCCTTATCGGATTGTTTTTGGCAAAAGCATGCCACTTGCCGGTGGAAATTGAGCATCGTGCATTTTGGGCGGTAAAAAAAGGTGTAACTTGGACCTAAATCAAGCGGGCATAAGCGGAAGCTACGATTGCGAGGTGAATTGGAGGAGATCTGCACTGAGGCTTATGAGAGTTCCAAACTTTATAAAGAGAATACTAAAGCCTTCCATGATAAGAAGATCATGAGAAAAACATTTAAGATTGGTCAAAAAGTTCTCCTTTATAACTCCCGCCTCAAACTCATGCCCTAAAGCTCGGATCTAGGTGGCTTGGTCCATTTGTTGTTACTAAGATTTTTCCTTATGGTGTCACAGGTGTTACAAGTGAGACTACTACAAAAGCTTTCACATCAATGGACATCGCCTCAAACCATTTTATGAGGGAGCTCAAGAGGATATTTTGGAGGAGGTCCACTTGCAAGAAGTCGTCTACCCCACTTGATAAGTAAGATGTCGCCTCAATGGACACAAAAAAAAAAAAAGTTTTTGATTGAGGTAAAAAAAAAATTTATCTATTGTCTTGACCCATATTTGTTCAATTATTGTCTTGATCAAATCTTTTGGAGATTTGTACCCGACAATGAGGTAAGTAGTGTCATTGAATTTTGTCATTCAAGCATGTGGAGGTCATTTTTCTTCAAAGAAAACAAATTTGCAAAAATCTTGCAAGTATAGATTTTATTGGCCATATTATTCAAGGGCGTTATACTTTTTACAAAAGTTGTGAACATTGTCAAAAATGGGGTCCATTTCTCGAAAGAAAAATGATGCTTCCAAGTTACGCAAATTGCACTTGCATGAATTGCGGAATCAATAAATGATGCATAAAAAAATAAAAAAATAATAATAAAAATAATAATAATAAATTATAAAGCAAAAAGACTCAAACCATTTCTCGAACATCAAGTTGCATTTGAGGTAGAATCCATCTCCTTTCTAATCCTTATTATGAGTAGAATTTATTTTAATTTTTTTTTTCTTCTTTTTTGCGCTTCTTTCAGGTTCTAAGTTAAACGGCGGATAATCGGTACTCGTGACTCTCGAGTCGGTTTGTCTTTCAGTTTCCCATAATAACGATTTCTTGTCTTTCAAAATGGATGTCATTCTTTCAAATCTAAAAAAGTATTTCCCTTCTGTTCATAAAAATGTTCTAACCAAAATTTACAAAGCTAGGTGTGAGAGATTGAGACTGTTAATGTACAAGGGCATCCCAGAAGATATACGTTGGATAATCAAAGCAAAGGTTCATTTAGCTGGTGAATCTTCTGATTCATTTGTCCGATACATGCCTGGTCTCGGTAAAAGTTCATTTTTGAAAAAGAGAAGAGCAAAAAGAATGCACGTTTGTTACAAGTGTGCACGATGGAATTGCAACACGCGATATCGTTCTTTGGGAATGGTTTCTGTAAATAGAGAAGATAAAATATTCTTCATTAAGAATGGACTGAGTAAGGAGTCATTAGATAATATCTTATTGACTCTTGAGATGCATTCTTGTGGAATTGTGCAAATGTGAACTTCTTCGTTTGTGGAATCTCTTCAAGGACGAGCAAGAGCGTTATAGTCTTCTAATCGACTCAAAAAGACCGTGTTTGCCAATTTATAAGAAAATTGGATGGGAAGCCTATCCCCGACTCATAGAAGGCGTTTAAGCCGTTTCTGGACGTAAAACCAAAGGAAGATGTGAGCCACAATCACAACAATCTGTATATATTATCTTATGCATTTATTATTTTAAAAAAAAAACAAAACATAAAAAAAAAAAAAAAAAAAAAAAAAAAAAAAAATTCAAAAGTTTTTTGACAACAGCCAACCTACTCATATAGGAGCTATTATTACTTTTTCTATTCTCTTTCTTATTTAAACACTCCATTTTCTTCACTTTCCTGCAACTCTTAATCATTCGAAAAGAGTGTGAGTGTAGAAATGGAGGGAGCTTCTTCTTCTTCTGTCCGTAGACTTGTCAGTATCTGTGTATTTTGTGGGACAAATTATGGGAAGAGTTTAGAGTTTGTCAACGCAGCAAGCACTCTTGGTAGAACACTTACTGTGAGGAACATCCGTGTAGTATATGGGGGAGGTTGCCTTGGGTTAATGGGAGCTGTATCACTTGTCGCATTTCTAAGAGGTGGTCAAGTTTTAGGTGTCATTCTTGAACCTTTAACTCGAAGGAACTTCGTTGGAAAGACAATTGGACAGAAATTCAAGTATCATCTATGCATGAACGAATGAAGGCAATGCTTGAAAACTCGATGCCTTCATAGCCTTACCGGTGGTTTTGGTACTTTGGAAGAAGTCTTTCAAGTTGTTTCTTGGGCCCAACCGAACATCCACCATAAACCCATAGGTTTGTTGAATGTTAATAATTTCTTTGATAATTTGTTATCTTTTGTTGACCATGTCTTTGTGGAACAAAATTTGTCACACCTTCGCAAGACAACTCCTTATCTCGGCTTCCACTTGTTAATGAGTTAATTGATAAATTAGAAGCCTTTGTTTATGAACTGATCCAAGAATGACCCGGATAGAGTGGTCGGAGACAAAGAAGAAGAAAGACAACAACAAGGGAGGCAGC
Organism: Ormosia semicastrata; assembly: GCA_029884595.1. Classification (NCBI taxonomy): domain Eukaryota; kingdom Viridiplantae; phylum Streptophyta; class Magnoliopsida; order Fabales; family Fabaceae; genus Ormosia; species Ormosia semicastrata. Next base: position 43,655,411 of record JAQQTO010000053.1, on the reverse strand, counting down.
AAGAAACAATAGTGTGACCTGACATTTCATCTATGACTTTCCTTTATCTTTAGTTTTATTCATCGTACTTTGTTTCTGTTTATATTTGTGTAAGGTTTTTCTTTTCCGTAATTACAGTAACAGGTACTATCCTCTATCTTTTTCCTTTCTATTTTTTTTTTAACATTGAGGACAATGTTATGATCTGGTTGGGGGGAAGGATAGTTGTGTGACCAAAAAGACAAAAAAAAAAATTTAGTAAGTGTGTTTATGTTTGTCGTGTGTAGAGTTGTGTAAAAAAATGTGTGTATGTATTAATATGTTTATTGTGTTTATATGTTTGTCAGTAATTTTCTAACCGGTTAAGCATGGCAGAGTAAGGAGTAAATTTTACTCTTGAGACGCATTTTAGTTGGGGTAGATAACTAGTTTGTGTGGAAGTAGCAATTAAAATTCATGGAAATTTGCATGATTGAGTTAATTGTCTTCTTTCTTAAAAATCATATGTTTGGTTATGGATGTTGAATTGGTGGACTGAGAATGATAGAATTATACCTTGTGAGATCTTGAGCCTATTGATGAATGAATTGAACATCTACACCATTCTCTTCTTTCTTGTGTGAATTTCACTTATGAAATTGTTGCTCTAGAACTTGCTTTGATTCTTTTTAAAGCTACGTTTTCACATGCATACATAAAAATGATTGAGGTAATTTTTTTTTCAATTAACTACTTTGACCAAATAGCTAACCTTGCATATTTCCCCTTGCTTAACCCCTTTGAGCTTATTTGATTATTCTTTGTCTCGAACTCATCATGTTTCTTAAATGAAAAAAAAAAACCCATGTTCTTACTTAATCTTAGGGAATAAGAGAACATTAGCTTTGTCATTGGATGAGTTCATGAACAAGTGTGGGAGTGTGTATGCAGAATGGTTGAAAAATGTATATATGATGTTCTTTTTGTAAAAAAAGAAAAAAAGAAAAAAATATATATGTAAAAAAAAAAGGGTCAACAAGGCAATAAAGGAAGGAAAAATAATATGTAAAGGGAATTTGTATTAGATGAAGTTAGGATGAACTTTCATGATCGTTAATAGAACTCAGCTTTCATGTTCTTTTATTCTCTTTGGTGTCTAACTTGTCATATCCATATTACCTTCTCCTTTACCTTGACCCCATTACAACCTTGAATAAAGTCCTCATGATTTGTGTGTGCATGTGTTCTGAGTAGTGGAGAAGTAGAAGATAAGCAAGCTTATGGTAGTGCAATTTTCGTGAGTTGAATTGAGTGTAATACCTACCTTTTAAACACTTGAGAGATTGAGAGTGAATTCTGTGAGGATCTATCATTCTTTACTCATGCTTTTCAATTGAAGTATCCTTGCTTGTTGATTTGAGATGTGAAGATGTGTTACCTCATAAATGTTTTGATTACTTGAATTATTAATTGCTCTTCATTCTTAAATATTATTAGAAATTGAGTCTTTTAGAATGTTTAACTTTTGAGTCTGTTTCATTTTGTTTTTGTGTGTTTTGCCCAGGAGTGCAAAAAGCTAAGTGTGGGGGAATTTGATGTTCATATATTTGATGCATTAATAAGCCTTCATTTTTAGTCATTTACACTCTCCATGCACTTAATAAATTAAGTTTGGTTCTGTTTTGTATGTTTTGAACTCAAAATGGATTTAATTGAATTTTTCAGCATGATTTACATCTTACACTAATCTTGTATTTGGGTCATATCTTGGGCTGTAGGTAGATGTTTAAGGTGAATCTTATGTCATTTTAAAGATAATAGAGAGCTCTACAATCTTCATGAAGACATCAAAGACTCAATCACACGTTTGGATGGCTCAAATTGGCATTGAATCAAGAACTAAAGTGTTGCTCCTGGCAGAATGACCTTTGTGTACTGTTCATTACACTGCTCGTAGTGAAAGTTGTAGAATAGGCTAAAATTTTGATGGTTGATATTAAGACTCAAATCTACAACTTTCATGTTGAACACTCTTCCCGATTCAGACTTCTTGGAGGTGATATTGGGCTTGGAAGTCAGAACAGAGGAGCTGCGACTGGGCCTGAGCAGTGTGCAGTAATTTGAACATATCTGGAGCTATAGAAATGATATTGGACTCAAACTAAAGCCATTTGAAAGCTAAGATCTAGACCTACAATCTTCGTGAAGACCACTTGGCTCAAAAATGACGAATACAATGACTCAGAGCTGCATGATTTCGGAGACAAAGAATCTCCAGAATTTTCTACTCACCAAAAGTCATTCAACATTTTCCACTACTCCACCTACTCCACCAACCACCATGACTCGGCCTCCTTTGACATTTTGTATCTTTAACCCTCTATAAAAAGGAGGCTATGCAGATCATTGTAATATGTAGAGCTTTTATGTAGAAGTGTTGTTATAATTAAAGTTTTAGTGTTTCATTTTGGAGAATTCTCTTCTTCTCTTCCTCTCCTCCTCTCTCTTTGTTATTTTCATTTTTGTATGGTTCTTGAAGGTTATCCAATGGTGATGGCTATGGAGAGCTAAACTTCTTTAATCAATCCAAGAGATTGACAAGCTTGATGATTAATCTTGAGATCTTGTTTTAATTGTTATACGTTCATCTTTTAATCAAGTTTCTCTTTCTCTTCTTCTCTTGTTTAAATTCTGATTTAATGCTTAATTTGATTGGGATTTGCATATGTTAATTGCGTAATTATCATGTGCCAAGAGATGAATTCAGAGGCTAAATAATGCATCAAAGGTATTTGATGAAATATTTAGCTTGGTTGGATCTTGGTTTTTAAGTTAATTTAGGTTTTGGATGGATGCTTAATTTGTCTAACCTTAATTAATTAAATTTTAGAAGCGTTTCTAGTAGAAGATCCATGGATTATTGAGAGGCGTCTTGATGTGATCTAAGATCAAGGATTTGGTTGATAGTTGAACGGATTTATAAAGATCAAGGATGGATTAAAATCAAGATTTGTTAATTCTCTTGGATTGGTTGTTTTCTCAATCTTGTTTACTCATTTTAATTGTTCTTTGTTGTTTAATCTTGCAAAACTTTTCCCCCCTGTTTATTAACATCTTAATCTGAATTCATAATTAGAGTGATCTACGGGCTCGACCCAGTGTTACCTTATGCTACAAGTAGTTTTGGTAAATCGGTTATAAATTGATTTAAATTTGATAATCTCGACAAGTGTCAATAATCTCATTGGATATGGTTGAAAAATAACCAATCCATTTTCAAAGACCACGTCTGTTTATGAAACAGATCAAACTAACACAAAAATTTTGAACAACAGATCAAACTAATACAAAGATTTGATCTATAACAACAATTTGAATAACTTGAATAGCTCGATTAGCTAAGAATAGAAACAGAAGTAAACAAATCAGAGGATAACGAATAACTCTAATATATAATTGATCTACTCAATCATATGTCATAAGGAAAAGGTTATTCACAGAAATATTCAGTATGGTTTATAGGATAAGCTCCAATGACACAATCTCCATTTGTTTAAATCTTCCGCTTAGAACACTCCCGTTTCATTCAAAGTAACAACTTCCCTTACTATCTAAAATTTTACTAATAAAAAACTCTATTTTCAAAGAGCATAATTTCTGGGAAAAGGTGTCCAACTTTTCCGCAATTTGTTTCCTTGACGTACATTCCTTCATTTAAGTACTTTCTTTCACATCCCTTACTGTTTTTGGTTTCCTCAATGGTTATAAATACATCTTCCGTCGAAATCAATTACTTTCTCAATATCCTAAAAAAAAAATACCAGGTTCCAAAATTACGAAATTTTATATTCCAAGACTGATTCTCTTCCATCAGATTCTGAACTTCAAATTCCAGTTCCCAATAAAACAGCGGTCCTTTGTTCGTGCAGTCGTCTTTCCACATTGCTCCTGTTGCTCCCGTAGCTGCAACAGCATTACTAGTAACATGTTCCACTTTCACCCAAGAATAGGTCGTGTGGATCGAAATACAATGGATCTAATATCCCTTATAAACAACATTATTTCCTTTCGGAAAACAAACACAGGGAACACAACACAAGCAAAATAGACCTAACCACAAACCCCAAAAGACTCAGATCGTGCTCTGATACCAACTAATGTAACACCCTCCTCAGGGTATCACATGTCTGACTTCCGACTCATAATCTGAAAAGAAGTTCACACAAAGTTTGAGTTATAAAAGATGAGTTTTAAAATTTCTTCTTTACTGAAACATAAATTTACTGAAAATATTAGGTAACATTGAAAATCATATTTTAACTATTCATTATGCAATATTGACACCAATTAATATCACAATTTAAAGAGAAATATAAAATTAACAGACTTATTTTTTTTTGACAGTAGCAAACCCCATGACGGGTTCTACTTAATAGCACGGTACAACGTTAATGAGAAACTTTAACATACTTATTCCTTTTTCTGTCCATCTTGATGCATCAGACATCTATTCTTTTGTCAACACTGCACACTTTCGAGTCCTGAATGTCCACTCCTTATATTGTCACCAATCTCAGAATATCCATCGCCCGTTATGTCTAAGACAACTCGATCCTTCTATTATTTAATTTTAACAGTACAGACACAGCAAAATAGGATAACAAAGAGGTGAGATCACCTACACCAATACCAACATGGCAGCACAGAGATAACACAAACAACAGTATCATATAGATAGATCATACCATAATCATGCTATCAGCATTAATCAACTATCATCATCTAATCATTTATCAGTTCAATCATCATTCAAGTACTCAAAATAATTGTCATAGCCAATATTCCTCAATTAATATATCATACAGATATAAATGTTCAGATTATGCATATGCACAAGACTCGATTTCCTACTCTATGGAGCTAAAACTCAGGTCGGAGAAATGATTAGAAAGATCTGTCGGTACCACATGCCTCAGACCACGTGCTAAAATCCTCATTTTGATTTTTGCACATCTAGCATATACACGACATTCTTTATCAAATCTTGATTAAGAATAGTGTCTCGGTCAGGATCATCGGTGTGTCGCGTCGGTCTAACCCACGGTTACAGTAGAGCGACTCACTGCCCACTGAAGGCAACCCGCACCCCGATACCCCCAAGGTCAACGAGTGACCTACACTACGCATATCGCACCCACTCAAGAGGTGTACATTCCTCCTAGGCAATTAGCCTTATCCAGTCCCTCGGACCATTCCAATGCATGTATAATGCACCAAAAACCAAATCATAGATAGAATATCAATCACAAGTCTAACTCATAATTTTTCAAAATATATTTTATACAATGCACTAATATCGTAGTGCAAGTCCAACCACAAGGGCCATACTTTTCAATTTCATTTGTTCAATTTATATCATATGCTTCAACGCATATTTTTTTTTCCAATACGTAAAGTGCCCCAAATACCAAATACAGGCATCTCTTTCCAATGCATATAAAATACATCAAAAGCCAATCATAGGCAACTCGACATTTTCTCACACAGTGTTCATACATTATTTTGGCAGTAATCATCATGTTATCATGTTTTTATAGTCATAAAACACTTCTGCCGTATTTTCACAATCGCGTAACAATTTTGTTACATTTTTACAATTCAAAAACATTTCTGTTACGTTTTCAAAATACTGCAACACTTCTGTTGCACTTTTAAATCACGTATTTAATTTTTTTAACGTTTTTCTCAATCACATAAAAATATACATTTCTCAAATTGCGTAACGATTTTCCACCATTTTCAAACTCGCATAACTTAAAAATCATTCTTTTAAGTTGCGTAAATCATTTTCCATCATTCTCAAAATATTTAAAATATTTTCCAAATCACATAAGATTTTCTGTCATTTTCATAATTACGTAAAAATATTCTCTCATTATTTAATCACGTAGTGATTTTTTGATAATATTTTCAATAGTGTAAAATATTTAAACGCTTCCCAAATCGCGTAGAAATATTTTAACATTTTCAAATTGCGTAAAAATATTTTACTATATTTCCAAACACTTAGAAATATTTTACTGTATTTCAAATCATGTATTTTAAAAATTACATTTTTAAGATACGTAAATCATTTTTCACCACAATTCTATTACGAAAAATATTTCTCAACCTTCAAAAATTCCATTTCATCTTTTCTCAAAATATTATGACTTTGTATTTCATTTTTCACATTTTCTTATCAAGAAAATCTTTTTCCACGTTTCTTTACTCAAGAAATTCTTTTTCAAATATAATCCACAAAATTACCTTTCCATCAATGTTTCAAAACTTAACATTTTCTAACGTACTTCAAAAGTCAAAAATAAGTTATACGTTAGTAGATTTTCATAATACCATTATATTCTTCATTTTTCCCAAATCATTTCTCAAGTGCTAAAATACTCTGATTCCCTTTTCAAATTCCTTGTATTAAATTAATTATATTTTCACTTGAAAAATCACTTTGTTTCATTAAAATCAATGCATTACAAACCTTCGAAAATGTGGACATGACTATTGAAAATTATCAAAACAATTTTCCTTCTAAATTGATATGGTTTTACACAAACAAAACCATTAAAATTTTATTTTCAAAACCGAAGGACTTATGGTTATAAAACCAAACCCATTTGTTCAAATTCATTTTTATTTTCTTTGCAAATCCTTTTTCACTTTCTTTGCTAATTCTTAAAATCATCATTGCTATTTTCATTTAAATCTCATGTTTTGTAAAACACTTAGAAACTTTTTACACAAAATAAATTAATAAAAATTTCTCAAAAACCATGTTCTTGTACTCTTTGAAAAATAAATTCATTGTTTATTTTCCTTGTTTTTCTAAACATTCATTTTCATCATTCATGAAAATATAAATTTGTGAACACCTATTTTGAGGTGTCTTGATCGAAATTCTCATTATTCTAGGGATCAAAATTTAATTTCTTTGTTCTTGAAAAATTTCCACATTGACCCAAATCAAGGGCATCAAAACCGTAACTCTTCCTTGGCCATTGGGACCAAGATTGGTTTTCTTTCCATCCACACATCATGGCATACATATATATATTTCATCATAAATATTACAAACATGCCATATACTCATCATGCATATTATAAGTATACTATCAAAGCCATAAAATCATGCAAAGCATATTAAGCATAGACAAAAATAATCAAACCATAAGAAAATAAATTAAAGATCATAAACATAAAATTAATTATTACATGACCATGGATTGGAATCCTCACATGGATTCACCATCCATCAAATATAAGACCATCTCTCACCACCATACTTGGTTGGTGAGATGAATCTCCCTCTTACCTCTTGAAGATCCTCAAAAACTCCTTGTTTTGCTTCTTTTTCCAATTCCTTCACCACCAAGGGCTTCTCAAATACAAAACAAAATATATAAAAATTAGTATACTAAACTTGATTAAGAGGAACCATGGATCAAACATGGTTTAGATCATGAAAAAGAAGAGAAGAAATGAAGTCTTCTTATACTTCACCTCAAAAACACAATAACTTTGATCTTGAAGGAAGTCCATGAAGATGAATGATTTAGAGAAAGTCTCCAACATGAAAGTTGCTTAGAATATCATGTAAATTCGAGATCTATGGTTGGATGAAATTAAAAGTGATGGAAGGTGTTTTTGGGTGAGGAGGCCGAACCTATGGAGAGAAAAAGGAAGGATGGAATGGTTGCTTGGTTCTTGGAATTTTGAGAGAATAAGATGGAGGCTTTTTGGGTGAGAGAGAAAAGTGAAAATGCATGCACAAAGTGAGTGGGCTGCCGTGTGAGTGTTGGAGAGTTTGAAGAGTTTTACTTGAAATAATATCCCATTTTGGGTTCGCACTTGAAACACATGGTCTTCCACTTTGTCATCTTTTTCTTTGGCCTAAAAAGGCTACTCCAATTTGTCTCCTCCTTTCCAAGCATCTCCAACCGTCCCCCCTCTTCATAATGCATGCAAAGTTGTCATCTTTTCATGCCATTATTTGAAGCATTTCTAGCCATTGATTAATTCAATGGTTAGGATTTAGGTAGACTTTTGATTTTTAAGAGACTTAATCTAGGCCATTAGATCTTTTTCTTTTAAATTCTAGCCATTAGATGTGTCTCCAAAATAAAGGGTCAAGATCGCTCCTTCAAACTTTAAATCCAAGGATTATAGTTAGTCATAGCCTTTTTAGAAGACCAAATCTCCACCTTTGATTAATTCTTCATCCAATGGTCATAAATGGTCTTTGTCACTTTTTAAGACTAAATCTCCACTCTTGATCAATTCCAAATCCAATGGTTGTAAATGGTCACTTTATATAATCAAATTTACTCCATTGATTAAATCTACAATTGATATTGAAGCTTGCCTAACTAAGTTTATTCTCACACCATTGATTAAATCAATGGTGATTATCCAATGCTTCTTTATTAAATTTATTTCTTAACCGTTAATTAAATCAAGATCAAGTCTTCACCGTTAAATAAATCAATGGTGGATATCCAAACCACCAATGTTGACTTAAGCAATATAATTTCTATTTTTATCTTCTGAAAACCCCACGAAAGAATATATTTACTGTATTTTTATTGTTCGATAATTAAATACAGTGCCAAACACAAAACAAGATAATTTCTAAAACTGTTTTCGGATTCAGGTTTAGTAAGATCTCCTATCTCCGTTTAAACAGTACAAATTTTTTTATGCGTAGAAAAATTTTCACTTTGTGGGACCCACCTAGGCCCACGTAGGGTCACCTTGGCCCACATATAGTCAAACAAATTCATAATCATCCACAAAAATCACAAATATTAGAAAATATATAAAAATTAAGTCAGATTGTTAAAAATAATTAACAGTCAAGAGAAATAAATACAGAAAGATTTTTCCCAACTCAAAAATTATTATTTTTTGACACAGAATAAATCACTCAAAACGATCAAATATGCTGACGGAATAATCAAAATCTTTTTACAACACACAGAGATCACTAAATAGTAAAATTCTATTAATTGTCAAAATTACTGTTTAAGAGATAGGAAATTTGGGGTGTTACAGATTCATCCTTCCTTCAGGCATCATGAGCCCTACCTTGTTGGACGTGGCAGCTATCAGTGGCCTTTCAATAATTTGTGAAGATGTAAATTCGCTTTTTGAGCTTTCCTATCCAGCATTGAAGGTAACCTTTTCTAAAAACACTTCTTCCTACTCTAATTTCTTGTCTTCCAATGCCAAAACTTCTCATCAGGTGTCTGATGGAGAACATCAAGCCTTCCTTCTTTACTGGTTTTGCAAATATTTTATTTGCTCTAGCTCTGTCGCAGTGGTCCTAGAGATATCCCATCTTGTTTCTTTGGTTACTTCTAGCAAACCTCTGGCCTTAGGTACTCTCTTCCTTTCTTCTTTGTACAAGAGTCTTTTCACTATGGTTTCTAGACTCCAAAACAATGAGAAATTAGACAATGTAGCAGGACCTCTCTAGTTTCTCCAACTCTGGGTAACCCTTTACTTCCCGGAATTCATACCCTTATCTCATAAGAGTTTTGCTTCTTCATCCTTGACTCCAAACTCTCTAGGTCGAGTTTTGCAAACAACTCCCTTTGTCAAACATTCAGCCTTTAATTTTGTGACTGAACTTTTTACTTCCATTCGGCACGCAAAAGAATTTTTCCCTTTAGCCGATAGGCCCCATAGTCTTCCCTGGATGAACACCCATGCGGACTCACCAAATTCTCAGCTAGCCAACTACATTTCTGTATGTTGGGGTGGTGTATTATCGGCTAGAGACTTGATGTGTGGAGTAAAGCTAACTAGCCGTTATAACAAGACATCGGCCGAATTTTACTGCCCACACCTCCCGGCTCGGCAATTTGGACTTCTCCAGAGCATCCCTCTGGCTTACCAATCAGTGGCAACCGTTTTTGGAAGACCCACATTATCTGACAAAAATGTGGTCTCTTTGACTCAGTAGAACCTGCAAAAACTAAATGCTTTTGAGTTCAGACCTTTTAGGCAACTTCCTGGAGAATCATCAGCCTTTACCAACTGGTGGCCTTCAGTATCCAGCAAGATTTTTTCTGCTCCCTTTTCCAATTACCTCTCGAAACTGATCATCGGAGGCATGGATCACCCTGTTATCAACATTCAGCCCATATCATCCAGAAAACCCAACTCCACGAGAAGCAAACCTACAGCCGATGCAACAGGTATTTTTAAATTCATTTTTCTAAGCATTGACTGCCTTCAACATTCTCTAATGTCTTTATGTTTCAGGGTTTTCTCAACCAATGACCATAGATCTTGAAACACTGGGAGATACTCCTGCTTCCAAAATGATTTGCCTTAAGCCTACTAGGCATTCTTCTAGGCAAACAGGGATTGTTATTCGGGAACCCGCAGCTGTTGTTCAACAATCAACTCCCGTTGCTCAACAGTCAGTTCACAAGATGAAGAAACTGAGAAATGTATATGATTTTAAAACTTGCTCTTATAAATCCCTGTTTCTAACATTTTTTCCTTTTACCTTGCTCTGATAGACTTATCATCAATCTCCCGAGACTCATCCAGAAGTTGCTTCTCATAGACCTTCTTCCTCGAGATTTCCTCTGACACCAGTAATCCCCTTAACTTCTTTAGCCAATTAACTTTTTTTTACCTTTTTCCTGATTATTGACTAAACTTATTTTTATATTCTATCAGGAACATGAGCCAACTCCTCCAACTCCTGTGCTGCATCCCCCAACAACCCAAGCCTCTGATGTGCTCGTTTTTGAGGAGGACTTGGCCCAATAATTTTCTTCTCCAGTTCCCAAGGCTGTTGTGGACCCGAGTTCTCCTTCAGACTAATGTCTGTCTTTCGTGGAAACCTTGCTTGATCAAGATATCTCGTTGGAACAGTGCACAATTACTGACCTTCGGATAGCACTATCAAAGCTTGCTAAATCATTGAATACTGATGAAAACCAGAGAGCTATCTTCAACCGTATAGCCGTTCAAGTAGGTGAAGTGTTCTATAATTTCCAAGTTTTCAAGGGTCGTCATGATCAAGCTGCTAAGGATCTTGCTCGGCTAGGTGAACTTCAAGACCAGAAGCTTCATTTTCAATCCTCCTTCCAACAAGCTGAAGCTGAAAAGAAAGCTGACCTTAGCGAAAAGGATAAAATGTCCAAACGCCTAGCCGAGCTGATTGCTGAGAGGGAGAGAATAAAGAAAGAAATTGCCGAAACGGAGCCTAAACTGGCAATTCTCACTCAGAAACTAACTTCTAGCACTAATTTCAAGATGCAACTGTATCATCAGTCTTCCACTCTAGATGCCGAGATAATTCCTTTATTACAGCAAAAGGACGCTTTTGAAGAGGACCTAACTGCTGTGGATCGTGGACTTTGCCTTACCAAGGGAGTTTGGGCAAGTTTAAAAGAACTCCTGGCCGAGGCAAAGAGGACATTGGCACCATCTTCGGCTGATACAATAATTAATTAGCCAGAAGTGGAAGCCATTCCTGCCCCTGAATCTGCAACTGATCAAGTCACCTATTTTGCTGCTAGTCTTGTTGAACCATCCCCTTCAGCTGATGCTCCGACTTTTGATCCAACTCAAGCACCTGACTCTGATCAACCAGCTACTGCTCCTGTCAATCTGTGAACTTATTTTTTTTTATTAGTCTTAATCTTGAAAAAGCTAATCGGCTGGCTTGTAGTTGATATTTTGAACCGACTTCTTTCCCTCTAATTACCCCAAATCGAAGGATAATAGTTTTTTAGATACTTTCCATTTATGCTTCTCACCATCTCTTCACCATGCATGTTAACTAGCCGATAAGCTCCATTAATCATAACTTGACTAATTTAATAAGGTCTTTCCCAGTTTGGCGACCACTTTCCTAACGTTGGGTCTTTAGCCCCTAAAGGCAAAATGGCTTTCCAAACTAAATCCCCTTCGACAAAGCTTTTAATTTTGATATGTTTATTATATGTCTTAGCCACTTTCTTTTTATTCTTAGGAATATTTTCTAAAGCCATTAATTTGTCCTCGTCAGCCGATTCCAATTCCATGAACATGGCTTGCTGGTATTCATCCATAGTCAAACAATGCTGTTTGGCTATCCTCAATGATTTTACATTGATTTCCAATGGTAACACAGCATCCTGACCATAAGTCAGCCGATAAGGGGTGAACCCCATTGCGGTAGACTTTGAATTTCTATAAGCCCATAGAACTTCAACTAATGCTTCATGCCATCTTTTAGGTTTGTCTTCCACGGTCTTCTTAATCAAGTTGATTAATATTTTGTTTGTAGCCTCGGCTTGGCCATTTGCCTGTGCATAATAAGGTGAAGACTGTATCAACCTGATACCATATTCTTTTGCAAAAGTAACTGTCTTTTCTCCTGTGAACATTGTGCCCTGATCTGTTGTAATAGTTTCTGGAATGCCATACCGATAGATAATTTGATTTTTAATAAACCTAATAACATCAGCTTGGGTAACATTAACCATCGGCTGGGCTTCCACCCACTTGGTAAAATAATCAGTGGCAACAATAATGAACGAATGTCTTTTGGAAGATGAAGGGTATATTTTTCCAATTAGATCCATTGCCCATCCTCGGAATGGCCAAGGCTTAACAACAGAATGTATCTCCTCGGCTGGGATCCTCTGAATTGGCCCGTGTTTTTGACACTCTTCACACCTTTTGGCATAAGCATGGCAATCTGCATTGATGGTTGGCCAATAATATCCGTACCTATGTATTAGCCAGCGTATCACAGATCCTGACCTATGTGAACCACATATCCCTTCATGAGCTTCCCCCATAAGTTTCAAGGTTTCAGCTTTACTAGGACATTTTAACAAAATTCCCTCCAATCCTCTTTTATATAGTTCTTCATCCACTAAGGTATATTTTAAGGCCTTTTGCCTCATTTGGAAAGTGGAAGCAGAAGAAGGGTTTTTTAAATACCTTGTTAGCTCAGCTCTCCAAGCATCAACTGCGTCCACTGCTCTAATAAAGAACTCCTTGAGCTGATTATCTACAAGCTGAACATCTTTAAAGGTTTCCTTATAACTAGAAGCATGTTGTGCCAAATCATTTGCTTCTTCGTTATGTCTTCTGGGTACATGCATTATCACTACATCGACAAACTGTTTTAATAAACTGCTAGTCATTTCATGATATTCTACCAAATTTGGGTTAGTGCATTTATAATCCCCAGCTAGCTGTTTTATAACTAACTGGGAATCTCCCATAACCTGGATGTATTTGGCTTTCATAGATAATAGAATTTTTAACCCTAATATTAACACCTCATATTCAGCTTGGTTGTTTGAACATCCTATCTTCAACTGATGTATGAACTTCCAGCTTTCTTCAGTAGGACTTGTAATTATGATTCCAGCCCCAGCACCCTTGTTAGTTCTGGATCCATCAAAAGTTAATACCCAAGGTCTCAAGTTAACACAATAGCTCACCTCAGCTAAAGGATCTATAACATCTACACAAGGATGCTGAGCCAAAAAATCTGCTAAAGCTTGTCCTTTCATTTCTTTCAAAGGCACATACTTTAACGTATATGCACTTAACTTAATGGCCCACTTCATTAATCGTCCTTGTAAAATAGGCCGATGTAGCAAGTATTTTACAATGTCAATTTTGCATACTACTTGAACCTCCCTTGGTAAGAGGTAATATTCCACAAATCACAGCATGAAAAAAGAGACAAGCATAGCTTTTCTATGGGAGTATATCTAGTTTCAGGGTCATTAAGCAATCAGCTAAGATAATAGATAGATCTTTCATTCCCATCTTCATTATCCTGTGCCAACAGGCAGCCGATTGATTCTGGGGCAGCCGATATATATAATTTCAACGGCCTCCCTAATACTGGGGGAACTAACACTGGGGGGTTAGCCAAACATTGCTTTATTTGATCAAACGCAAGCTGTTGTTCGGTTCCCCGTACTAATTCATCAGCATCTTTTAATTTCAGTAACGGGGAAAAAGCTTTCAGCTTACCGGCTGAATTTGAAATGGACCTTCTCAGAAAGTTAATTTTATCGATCAAACTTTGTAATTCTTTTTTATTCTGAGGGGGTCTCGCATCTAGTACAGCTTTGGGTTTATTTTTATCAACTTCAATCCCATGTTTATGAACCAAAAACCCCAAAAAGTTCCCAGCTAACACACCAAAAGAACACTTAGCAGGATTCATTTTTAAATTATGACATCTCATTCTCTTAAGAGCTTGTTCTAAATCGGCTAAATGTTGGTTAAAATCATGGGATTTAACTATGACATCGTCAATATATACTCCATGTTTTTTCCTATTAACTCATGGAAGATAGCATTCATGGCTCTTTGGTACGTGGCACCAGCATTTTTCAATCCAAACGGCATGACTAGCCATTCGAATATCCCAATAGCGCTAGGACACCTGAAAGCTGTCTTATGAACATCTTCTTTTGCTATGAAAATTTGATTATACCCAGCATATCCATCCATTAATGTTAAAATGCCGTTTTTGGCTACAGAATCGACAAGCATGTCAGCTATGGGCATTACATACTCATCTTTAGGAGTGGCAATATTCAAATTTCGATAGTCAGTACAAATTCTAACCTTCCCACTTTTCTTGATTACAGGGACTATATTCGACAGCCATTCTACATATCTGGCCGTACGAATGAAACCTACTTTAAGCAGCCGTTCCATCTCTTCCTTAATTTTAGGTATTACCTCTGGATTAAATTTTCTGGCAGCCTGCTTGTGGGGCTTAAATCCTTCTTTGATTGGCAACCGATGCTCTACCAATTCACGAGGAAAGCCTGGCATCTCATGGTAGTCCCATGCAAAGCAATCCTTATACGTCTTTATTAAATCAATCATTTGATTTCATTCTTCCTTGCTCAATAAGCTGCTTATTCTTGTCATTCTTGGTTCCTATTCAGTCCCTAAGTTGACATCAAACAAAGGATCTTCAGCTGAAAAGGTAGGAATCTTCCTACTGATCGGGGACTCCCACCTCTCTTCAGATTCATGCCCCCTAGGTGTATCCGCTGAACATTCTTCTTCCACTATCTCCTCCAACTCCATAGACACAATCGTACCAATCCTATGTTCAATTTCCAAGGATGTCAGCCTGTGTCTCAGGTCTTCAATTACTTGGGCCTTGTTATTCATCTCAACATAACCATAAAGGTCGTAAATTGGCCTGGACATTAACAGCAAAGCCATCGGTAGTTAGGTTACAAGATGCCCAAGATCCTTCTTCATATCCTTCAGGGATAGTAATTGGCTCCAGCCAGGGCGAATAAAATATAGCCTCAGCCATCTTTACGTCAGCTGTAAATGGATTCTCATCGGCTGGCACTGACTCTTCCTTATCCCCATCCCAAAACATTAACATCTAGTGCAAGGTAGAAGGCACGCATTGACTGGAATGAATCCAATCCCTTCCCAGCAGTATGGAATAAGTGGACTTAGAGTCCACCACAAAGAAGGCAGAGCTCAAAGTTTTACTCCCCACAGTGATGTCGGCCACCAAAATTCCTAAAGCAGCCGTGACATCCCCTGTAAAACTGGTCATTTTCATATTCGTGGGAATCAAATCCTGCTTACATCTACCCAGCTTCTTCATTGTAGCTGAAGGCATTATATTTAACACTACTCCTCCATCCACCAAGACTCGACTAATAGTCTTACCGTTAACCCGAGCCCTGATGTATAAGGGCTTCAGATGCTTAGTCATTTCCCTTACTGGTTTAAGGAATTCCATTTTGGGTTCTTCTGAAATAGGAGCTAACACAGCCCACTCAACTTCCTCAGCAACCACATCACCTTCCAATTTCTCGGGTTACTCGTGTCGAGCCAAGAACTCACTAGGAATTAACCCCACCACATTAGTTTCAACTGAGAGGTGATCTTCGTCTTCTCCTAGTATAGAATTTAACACGAATCTTCAAACAGAAGGTCTAACCCGAGTTCTTCTTCCATTTCCTCGACTGTTAGAAGTACCTGTTCTTCTGTTATGATGACTAGTACCTCTTCAAAGTCAGCTATCTCCAGCTCATTAATCATCTCCTGGAAATCTTGCTCTTCCTCTCCAATATAATCTTGGTTTCCTGACTGCACTGGCCCCTGTTTTCTCACCTCAGCAACTGTTTCTTCCTTCGGTTGTCCAAAAGAAGCCTCTAGAATTTCAGCCACCTCAGAAGTTTTAATCTCAGCACGGTCAGTTCTCTTTGCCTCAGCTAACATGGCCAAGGTTTATTTCATTCGCTGTACTGATTTATTCCTCTAGGCCCTTCTTTTTTAAGTTCTAGTCATCACTCCTGGTTCCTTTACCATAAGGTCTCTTCCTTTTGCATATTTATTAATGAACCAGTGTCCTTGCTCCACCTCGGCCGGTGGTTTAACCATACGTTGGGGCCTAATGACATCTTCATTCTTTACAGTAATCTTTAATGTAGTCATGCCCTTTTCCACGTCGAAACGAGCTACTCGTTTATCTTTGTTTGGTATAGGAGACTCGGCCATCATGGGTAACCTTGCATTAGCTAAAGCATCATTATACTTATCAGCTATGTTTCTTCCTGGAACTTTCTTGGTTGCTTCTTCAAATTTGATTGCAGGCTTTCTTGTTTCTTCAAAATTCTTTCTCACGCCTGAAAAATCCAATCTGCCAAAAACCATGGGCTTAATCTCGTCTATTCTGTCCCTAGGGACCAGAATGGTCTTCCCATTCGGGCCTCTTTATACATCACAGTCTACCGAATGCTATCTGAATTCAGCCTGTCTCTTCGGCTGATTTCTCTCCAACCTGCCAAACATTGTAGGCCTGTTGTATTCGGCCAGTGTATCTTTCTTGACATATTCATTATTTTCCTGGGGTCGCTTTAGTCTATCGAACACAGATGGTCTCTGATCTATTGTTTTAGATTGATCAGACACAGCTAAAGCTCTACCAGCCCTATATGGCTCATCAAACACTCCCTTTTGTCTCCACTGGTAATGTATCAGCTGTTTCCATCTTTTAGATAGTGAGCCAGATACTGTCTCCCTAAAGAAAGAAATCATATTAACCCCAACTTAGGGAAAAGGATCAGTAATGACAGTCATCTCGTTTTCGACTAGTTTAAACCTTCCGTCTTTCATGGCTTTTTGTATAGCTTTTCTGAATACTATACAATTGGTGCTAGCATGAGTGTAAGAATTATGCCACTTACAATATTTTTTCCCTTTCAACTCCTCTGCTGGGGGGATTTGGTACCCTTCGTTCAGTCTAATTTGTTTATCCTTCAGAAGATAATAAAAAATTTGTTCTGCCTTGGAAATGTCAAATGAATAATCAATTTTACTTTCAGGAGTTTGGACCTCCTTTCCTTTGGGGCGTCTAAAAGCTGGGCATGAATATGGTTTTCCTTTCACTATCTCTACAACTATGATATCTGCCGATTGCTCGGCTAACTCATCTGACAGATAATCTGGATCTTCAACATTAATTACACTAATTAGATGAGGTTCTCTATTCTTGCTAGACCTCCTTCTATCTTTTTCTAGGATGTACTGTTCAATCCTGGAGGCCCTGAAGGCCAACTGACTCAGGTCAGTGCAATCCTGCCCTATCAACTTCTCCCTAAGCTGAGGGTGCATGTTACTAACAGCCATAGAAGAATATTCAACCTCAGGCAGTTGCACGATACACTTGCTTCTTAATTTCCTGAACCTCTCCAAGAAATCAGCTACTGGTTCATCCACCATTTGCCTTAGATTCATCATGTCAACCACAGTAACATCTGACTGAGGCATATAAAATCTATCATGAAAGCAATGCTCTATGTCAGTTCAGTTTTGTATGGAGTTAGGGGCTAAGGAAGAATACCAGGTAAAAGCCGCCCCAGTCAAAGATAAGGGGAACAACTAGAGCTTATAAAACTCATTCTGATTTGCTTCCCCGCACTGGGCAGTGAACCTGTCGATGTGTTCCATAGTGGATTTACCATCTTCCCCTGAGAAAGTGGTAAAGTCAGGAGTCTTAAACCCTCTAGGCAAAGGCATCATCCTATCCACCCACTCAGGATAGGGCTTCTTATACACAGGCCTGTCCAGCAACCTTAACTGGATTCCAAAATGTCTCCTCATGGTCTCGGCTATCATTTCTGGGTCTATCAGCTGAGGGGCTCTGTCACCCGGATAATTTGGCACTGGTGGCTGAACCGGCCTCATTGGCCTAATAGGAGCACCCCCTAGCTGATGGGGCACCTGATATTGCTGATCCTGGATGGGAATTGCCCCCTAGTTATAGCCTGGATGAGGAGGATTATTCGCTCATGGCTGAGTAATCAGCTGAATTGGGGCCACATGAGATACACTGATCGGTTCTAACAGGAACAGATTGCCCATAAGGAAACCCCTCAGGGGTACCTATTAGAGTAGAAGGGATGTTGGACCAGGGTAACTCCCCTGCATAATCATAAATATACCTGGGAGGACCCGGAGCAGCCGAGAAAATGGGGCCACCAGTTGTGGCCACCTGTGTACTAGCACCTATCACAGAAGTGGTAGGCGTCAGATACAGCAAGCCAATTGTTCCTGTTACCTGGGGGGTCTCCTGGGTACTTGTACTTGCCCATATTGTAAGCTAGACTGGATTCCACTATCAGGGTGAGGAGGCTGGAACATGGGGACTACCTGCGGCATGCCCAGATTCGGCTGGACCGTAGATTGCGGTCCTGCCTGACTCTGTCCGCCAGCAGAAGATCCCGTGATAGCCGAGTGAGCCGAGGCCTCACCTGCATTTGACTGTTTTCGCTCAGCTTCTCTAACAAAATGCATCTCATTATGCACCATGGGTTTCACGATTTCTGAAAGTTGCCTTGACATATGATACATTAAGTCATTCATCCCTTGATCAATTTGGTCCCGAATAAATGAAGTGGACATCACTATTGGCTGAGGTTGATCAGAGAGTTCTACTGCTGAAGTAACAGTTGTGGTGGAAGGTGTGGGAGTACCCACTGGCTGGGGTGAAGCGGGCATTCCTAGAGTAGGCTGAACGCTTCCCTCTGAAGTCTTTCTGCCCCCGTTCTTCTTGCTAGGTTGGCTTGTATCCATTCTGCTAAGATTTTTGCCGGACCTTAGGTGCATACGCCAATAGTGATCTAAACCGGGAGATGGAAACTTCTCAATTTGCTTACCTTAGAGTGTCCCACCAGGCGTGCCAAATTTGTTTTAACGTGTGAAATAAATTTATCAGCCGAATAAAAGTTCAGCCAATGAACACGTATGGATTTTGATAAGAAACAGACGATTTGAACTAAAGGCAAAATCTAACCTTTAGTAAGGGTTCCCAAACTCACTAAAGAAAGCGTTTGGTATTAAGGTGAACTTAAGAAGCCTAAGAATTTGAGGTGAAAGCTGTAAACGGATAGGAAATAAACTTGTGGAAGATAAATTACACAAAGTAAAGACAATATAGTAAAAGGCTAAAAATTTAAGCAAAATAAACAAAGCTTTAATTGTTGTATTGATTGTGATCTGTCAAATAAATTGGTACAAATGGTATTTATACTCTAACTTCCACCACAGCCAACTCCTAAAAACAAGCAACTAAACCACGGCTAGCCTACCCATGATTCTTAACCGTTCTGGCCACAACGGCTACCCCTCAACAGCTCAACTCCTATTTTCTCGGTATGTTGTGTGGCATCCGTTGATAACAGCTTCAGTTTTTTAGCCTTCCATCAACTTACAATCCAATATGCTTCTGCTTTTTATTGTTTCAAACCTGGCCCACTAGTAACAAGGCCCATCCCACCCTTAGCCGGGTGTTCTTCTATCCATCAGCTACATCCTCCTTCGGCTAATCATCCTTAATTACGACTAATCACCCTTAGCCAGCTGTTATATCAATTTACTTTTTTAAACTTATTTTTTGGGTGATAACAGAAGCCATCATATCTAAGTAACCTTTTAGGTAAATATCTTCTTCTATATCAGATTGGATGTATTCAAGGGAGCTTTGCTCACTTAGGTTGACAAAACCTTGTAATCTGAAAAGGTATATATAGTAATGAAAACATAGGTGAATATCTTGACTTTTTTCGGTTAGGTCATCCGTTTGTCATCATGAAGAATAAAGGAAGATAGTCATTCGGTGGTTGAAGATTGCTTGTCTGGTTGCTTTTATCAAAACAACAATGTTTTGTAAAGGTCCTCGTCATAATTAATAATTAATAAAATAAAGTGGAAAATTAGTGAAACGTGGATTTAATGTGTATAAATAAGGTAACTTCTTACTTATTAGTACTAGTGTGCAAGGCCTCTTTGATGTCGATATTATTGATTATTAAAATCAAAATAAATACCTTTCAATAATTAGGGTAATAAGGTTGGAGTTGGTTGAACTAAATAGTTAGCTCCTTATATATACACATACAGGCAACCATCTTTTATTCCAAATTTTAAGGCAATCTCTTTTGAAGCTATTTGCAATAAAATATAAGAGGCAATCTTTTAGGGAATAGCGTCTTCTCTTGCAATATGTTTTGGGGGAATAAAATACTTTGGTAGTTTAAATAACATTGAATGATGTATACCTGACAAACATTATGTATTACCACTTTTTCTCTTATATGTTGCTTATGTGTGCGAGTCATTTAGCTTTATGAGCTGGCAAATTAGCTTTCTGATGCCAGACTAATCAAAGTTCTCTTGTAATAAGATAAGAAATCTAGTGAAAACAGAAATGGCCATTTTGCTAATAAGTTATTACATATTTACTTGGGTAACATATAGAAAATGTAGCAAAATCCAGAATAGATTATGAATGACATCTATTTATTTTTTATTTTAAGATGAGGTCAGCTTTTTCATGTCAGGTTCATTACTCACCTATGTAAGTACTAATAGAAACACAAGCAGCCTTCAGTGAAAAGTAGCGTTCTTAATTGGATGGATCAAAATAAAACATCATAAAGTAAGCAAGCTGAAAGGCCAAGTGTTTCTGATAACTTCTCAGCTTATTTGGTAGTACCTGAGTCAGCTAAGGAAACATATACATTAGGCCGGCTATGAACATCATGCGGTGGGGGTAGTAAGGTAACACATACTTTTTGTTTGAGGAAAAGGGGCTGCCAGATCGTTCCCACATCATCCTTATTCCCCACATGTAAACCGCGTTTGTAGTATGGAAAGGAAAACCCAAGATTTCAAAAGAAGAGACTGGAAAGAACGCTTTTAAAAAATAAGATAATAAAAAAATTATTAATATCACTATTTAAATTTCAAAAGTTGTTTTCTTTTTCCTATATTCATGCTTACATCAAAAATACAAATAAGCAAAGGTGCTTGTTTTCCTATCCTAGTATTCATTTAACTATTTACATCAACAGTGCATACGCAGCTTGTGTATCAAGAGGGCATTTTCTGCATTTATGTATACATTACATGCTTATCGGCAACGGAAACTCGAGGCATGTGAGATATTTATAACAATATTAACTATATTTTTTAACTCAAATATTTAAGATATTTAAAAATGTTAAAATGTTAGATTTTTTGGATGAGAATGTGTGCATACGAAACATTTCATGATCCTTAACCACATCCATAACACAATTATGAGTGCAATTCAACCTAAACTTGAGTACGCTAAGTTGCCCTGGACGCCCAAGTACTAAAGCTTTTGAGCTAGGCAATAATGATGTTGCCTAAAATCAAGAAAATTGTTTAAAAGTTGTCATGAAAAATCAAGTACAAAGCAATCTTGATAGTATTAAAACTACCTAAACAATGTTAGCGTAATTAATTATAATTGAGATTATGATTTATTACAATTGATTTTAGGAATAATTATAATTGATTTAATACATAATTATATTTTTTTTCGGTTAGTAGTCTTCTTCTATAAATTGAGGTTAATCCTCCTATATACATTCATTCAGAAATACACACAAATTACTAATATTTATCTCTTTGTTTTTGTTTCTAACATGGTATCAGAGTGATACGATCATTCGTAACATATCTCATCACTATTCTCCTACATAGTTCTAGAAAATCTAGAACTCTGATTAGTCACCTCTCATGTTGTGTTCTCTTTCTGACTTTCTCTTTCTATCTCTCTGTCGCTACTTGCTCTCTCCTATTTGTAGTTGGCTTCATCTCCACTGCGCTCCTCCGTTGCGCGTCTCTACCGCGCTCCTCCATTGCGCATCTCCACCGCGCTCCTTCATTGTGCTTCTCCGCTCCTCTGTTGTGCTCCTAATCAGTTCCGTCTAATTCGGCTTAAAAGTTTGACATCATCTCTGTTGCTCCAGCCTCTAATTAGTCATCTATTCCACCCTAAAAGATTGGCTCTGTCTCTGTTATTTCAGTCAAATGCAAATTGGTTCCATCCCTGATGCAATTTGGCTCTGTTCCCATTGTAAATTTTCTCAGATATAGATGGTTTTATCCCAAATATAGTTTGAGCCTCTTGGCTTCTTCAAGATCTTGACGTTGTGTTTTTAGAATATTTTTAGTTTATTTTAGTTTCATGTGTCTAATTGTAATAAGCTAAAGCTTAGTAGCTTTAGCTTAAGGGGGTGTGTTAGAATATCTAGAACATATCTCGGCATTAAATTAGGCTAGATTTTATGTTATCTTAAGAATCAAATTTCTACATAATTAGAGATACAATTTTGATTATATTTGATTGTATTTCCTTCTTTATATAAACTCTTTCTCCTATAAATAGGGAATCCTCTTGTACATACTGATTAATTCAAAGATAATTCAGAGAATATATAGAAACATTCTCCAGACTTTTTCTGTGTCCCTGTTTCTAACAAGCAAGAGATAATATTGATGCTATCTAAGAGAATTTTGGTAGTACTGATGTTGTGAATGTAACGATAAGTAGTAACACTAAAGTTGGAGGTGGCAACAGTACAAGAAGGGGGTTAAATCATGCCTTGAACTTTCTCAACTTTTTCTACAAACCCAAAAGCTTCTCAAGTATTTAAACTTGGATAAACAAAATGTTAGAACCGAAAGCTTAGATAGTTGAGATAGATTGCTAAAGGTAATCAAAACTTGGTTTTAGAATAAGCTTTTGACTCTTTCTTTGATTTAAAGAAACCAGTTTAGAGTTTAGAAGATATAGATGTATAAAAAATGTTAAGGAGAAGAGTTCAGAAACTACACACAAAATTATACAGGTTTGGCTAACCACTTGCCTACATCCAGTCCTTAGCAAATTAACCACCAGGATTTTTATACCATGAGTATTCTTTGATCTACCCTAAGTTCTCCAAGCTATATTACAAGTAGTATTTGATCAACCCTTGCTTCTTCAAGCTAGATTCTCACAATCATCACTATTGGATCAGTTTACAAGAGTTTGAATAAGTCTTTGACCTTTCTCACAACACTCAAAGAGTGGATTTGAGCATATACAATAATGCTTCTCCTTGTTGTTGATTCAAGTCCCTTGGTATTTATAGATTTCAAATTCTAGTCGTTGGGAGCTTTCTAATGGTTTCCTGCTCAAAATGATAGTTATCATTTTCTTATCCTGTAGTGGTCAGACAACTTTTTTCTCAATTTTGTCCTTTTCTAGTGATAGAGAGATGTTTCTAACTTTCGGAGATTTCTAATCTTGACTCATCTAAACTTTGGCTTTTCCTTATGTTCTGATTCCAAAGATTCTCATGTTGCTTCTTTTTTAAGTTTAGAACATGTAGGCTTCATAAATGAGAAACCTATTTTCTTTGTGAGCTTCTGACTTGAGTCTTTGTCAATTTCCATCTTGATAGCTTCTTTTCATAATTGAGACTTGAAGGAGATTTTCCTTTGAGACTTTCTCTTGAAGTTTGAATTCTTTTAGATTTAAGAACTCCTCTGTTAGCTGCAAAATCTTAAGACTCATTGGTATGCTTAAGTTTTTACTTGAGATTGATTTTTGATGACTAATAACAAACTAATACTTTTCTAAGTATATCTTGAGTAACTATCAAAAAACTCACTACACTCTTAGATTTCTAATCACTCATAGTCAGAAAATTTGTCTATCTTGTGAACTTTACTAATATGTGTGTTAAAGTGTCTTAGAACTTAGAACTCAAAGTCAAATATGAGAAACAGTGACTTCAAACATGTGGATCTTCAAAAAGTGTATGAAAAAACTACTTTAGAAGATATGAGAAATCCTCATCAGAAAACCAATCAAAAAGTAGATCAAAAAATCATTAGAAAACTGTGATCAGAAAAATCTTCAAGGATGAATTTTAGAGACATCCTTTTTCACTTACACTTAGTCTTGTCACCAAAAAACCCTTCTAGTCACAATGAGAACGTTGGAAAGCTTCCAAAAAGCTCATCAGAAGAAAGCAGAATAATGGTTAGTTTTGTGATGCGCTAAAAAAGCTACCAGACGCATTAAATGACTTCTCAATGGCTAGAATTCATCCAAGGCTATAAATTGAAGATCATTTGAAGCATTTAAGGTAGGAATACTTGATTGTTGAAGAGAACTTATTGCTAAGAAAAGTATTGTTGTCATTTTCTGAACGAATTCTCAACTCTGAAATACCTTTATGATTTACAAAAAGTTCTTCTACTCATATTCTTTGTATTCTCTTAGTAGAAGACAAGTTGTTTGCTCTGATTACTTTGTAATATCCACTTTTAGAGTGTTAGTGAGCCCAAAAGTGTTGTTTTACTCTGATTACAAGTTGTAATATCCACTCTTGGAGTGTTAAAGAGCTTAAACACAAACTTAAACACTATCTCTTTGTAACCTAACCCATTAGAGGTCTAAGTGTTGAGCCTAGAGAGGCTAAGTGAGAAAAGAATACTTGTTTGAGCTTGGAAAGGCTAAATAAGAAAAGAATACTCATTTGTGCCTAGAAATGCTAGGTGTGAAAAAGAATACTTTGTTATATTTAGCCTGGAGAAGCTGTGTTTAAAAGCATACTCTGATAGTGAAAGTCCTAGTGTTCTACTAGGGACTGGAAGTAGTGATTGGCCGAACCAATATATATCTTGTGTGTATTAATTATTTTCCATTTCTCTTTACTTTTTGAGTTTACTGCTTAACAAGCTTTCTGAACTTCTACAAGTTCTTTTTGTTAAAGAGAAAAGTATGTGAAAACTATTTTTTTATAAAAGGCTATATTAGTAAAAGTTTTTCAAACTTCTAAGAGAAGTCTTTTTAAACATTCTTAAACTATTTTCTGAACTTTGCTACCTTTTTTTTTTATTACTGCTTACTAACTACCTACTCTAATTATCCAAGTTATATATTTGGGGAAGCTATTTTAAGTTTTAGAAAGTGTTCAGAAAAAGTTTCGAATAAGACACAATTCAACCCCCCTTCTTATACACTCAGCCAACATTATTTGGCATCAGAGCTCAACCTCAGGGTTGAGCGCTTGACTAGTGAAGAGGAAAGGTGCTTGGTGAAACAAGATAGATCAAAATGCTACTCCCTTCATAATTGAAGGATCCTCAGTCAACAGACCACCATTTTTCAATGGTGAAGATTACCACTATTGGAAAGACAAGATAAGACTCTTGTCAACTCACGTTGATATGTGGGACATTATTGAGATGAGTCCCTATGTTTCTAAGACCATTATTGCTGATGGTACTGAGATTGATAAACCAAGACAAAGATGGAGTTATGTTGAGAAAATAAAATATTAGTTGAACTCTAAAGCTAAATTCGTTCTCACTTATGCTTTAAGCATAAGTTAATATCACAAGGTCCATGGTTGTGAAACTACTAAAGAGATGTGGGATACTTTGGTCATTGCTCATGAAGGCATTGACCAAATAAAAGAATCCAAAATCTGCATGTTGGTTTATCAATATGAACTTTTTAAAATATATGAACATGAGACTGTTGATCAAATGTTTGGAAGATTCCAAACTATTATCAATGGATTAAAATCTCTTGGAAGAACATATAATAATCAAGATCATGTCAGAAAAATTCTGAGAAGTCTTCCAAAGATATGGTGACCTAAAGTAACTGCAATACAAGAAGCTAAAGGTCTAAGCTCTCTCAGATTAGATGAGTTACTTGGATCCCCCAAAATACATAAGTTGGAGCTTGCTGAAACTGATGAGGACATACCAAAGAGAGGGAAGTCTATAGCCCTCAAGGTTAGTAAAAAAAAGTGGAAAATATTTATCTTAATCCACTGCATTCAATGTTGCTAAAGATTCAAAAGACTCTGATGAATCAGAAGATGAAGATTTTGGTGATGATGAACTCTCCTTCATCTCAAAGAAGATCATAAAGATGTGGAGAAAATGAGGCAAGTTCAGAAAAGGATTCCCAACAAAGAAAGACAATTAGAAAGAAGAATCCAGTGGCCAAGACAAGAATCAAGTAATCTATTATGAATATAAGAATCCTGGTCACTTTAGAATATAATGTCCTATGCTCAAGAAGTCTGCTAAGAAGTTTAAGAAGAAAAGAAGCATGATGGCAACCTAAGAAGATATGGATCAATCATCATCAGAAAGCGAAGATAAGAGAACTAAATCAGCTCATCTGTGTCTAGTTGCAAATGCTGATTATGAAGAAAAAGATGAGGTATATGATTCTGACTTATCTTTTTCAAAACTTCAAGAATCTTTTGATGATATTCTATATGATTTTAAGTTCTCTCTTCAAAGTATTCTTCTCTCAAGAAAAGCTTTCTGAAGCTTACTAAAGATTTTGAAAAATAGAAACTTAAGAAAGAAGTCTTAGAAGTTGAGAATGTTGAGTTAAGAGAAGAGAATAAACAACTGAAATTAATTTCTAAAAGTAACTCAGAAGATTCTTTTCATGATGACTCTAAGAAACATTCTAATGATGTTAAGAAACTTCAACAGAAAGTCTCTGAGATCACCTCAAATCTAGCCAAATTTTTCAATGGCACAAAAAATTTAGAAATGATGTTAGGAAAACAACAGTGCACATTTGACAAAGCTAGACTAAGATACATAAAACATCATAAACTAAAGTATCTCAAGAGTTTCTTTGTAAAAAGCATAATCTAAGCATGAGAAAACTTTTACCTACTGTGATAAACATGTTCATACTATTTCTACATGCTTTAAGAGAAAGAATGATTAGAAAGCTTCTAGTCATCAGAAAACTAATAAGAAAAGACTCAACTGGTATGGGTACCTAAACAATCAGTAACTTCCATAGTAGGTTTACTTGAGAAGCAAGAAACACAAAGAGAAATGGTATTTGGACAGTGGATGATCATGACACATGCAGGAGACCGATCAAAATGTTTCTCAACTTGAAACCTAAGAATAAAGGAACTATCACCTTTGGAGATGACCTTAAGGAAAAAATCATTAGTATTGGTAAGATTGTTAACAATTCTTCACCTTCTATCAATAATGTGCCGTTAGTTGACAGTTTGAAAAATAATCCAGTTAGCATAAGCCAATTATGTCATAGTGGATTTAATATTTCTTTTGACAAAGCTTTCTATTTCGTGAAAAATTCTAAGAATGACTCTACCCATTTTACTGCCAATAGGTATGCAAACCTGTATAAGGTTGATTTAGAGGAGTTAAATAGTCAAAATGTAATATGAATAGTTTCTATGAATGATGAAAATGGGTTTGACATAAGAAACTTGGACATGGTAACATGAAACTGCTTTCTAAACTTGTGAAAAATTATCTTGTAAGGGGACTCCCTCAAATCAAATTTGAAAAAGACTTGTTTTGTGAAACTTGTCAAAGAGAAAAGCAAACAAAAGCATCTTTTTAATCTAAAAATGTGGCTACCACCACAAGACTCCTTGAGCTATTACATATTGATCTATTTTGGCCTACTAGGATAAAATGATCTATTTGGTGGTATGAAGTATGGTCTAGTCATTATAGATACTTTCTCTAGATTCACATGGGTACTCTATCTAGCTCACAAGGATGATTATTTTAAGGCCTTTAAAGTATTATGTAAGAAGGTCCAGAGTGAGAAAGGGTTCTACATTTTTGCTATAAGGAGTGACCTTGGAGAAGAATTTGAGAATCAAGGCTTCAAGTTTTTCTATGATGAGAATGGCATCACACACAACTTCTCATCTCCTCGGACACCTCAACAGAATGGTGTAGTGGAAAGAAAGAATAGAAGACTCCAAGAAATGGCAAGAACACTACTATGTGAAAGCTTTCTACTTAAGTACTTTTGGGCTGAAGCTGTCAACATATCCTGTTACATCCAAAACAAAAATATTGATAAGGCCAACACTAAAGAAAACTCTATATGAATTGTGGAAGGAATTAGAAGAAGAATATGGAGATCTGCACTTGAACTAGAATTAGAATACAATCAGAAAAAAATCTAAAACTTAACTGAGAAAACATCAGAAAGCACTCAGAAAAATACTAAAAAAGATGTTAACCTTTCTGATGGAACTCCAAAGAAGGATTCTCAACTCCCTAGAGAATGGACACACTCAACTCATCATCCTAAAGACTTGATCAGTGGATAAATCTCTCAAGGAGTGAGAACAAAATCCTCTTTTACAGAATACAACAACATGACTCTTATCTCTAAGATTGAACCAAAATCAATTAAAGAAGCTCTAAAAGATGAGGTTGAAGTTGACAGTAACACAAGAAGTGGGTTGAATTATGTTTTCTTTTTTTCCTAAAATTTAACTTTCTCACAACTTTCTCAAGTTGATATACTTGGGATGAATACGTTATATGTAACATCCTAATACAGATATCTAGATATATCCTAGATATACAAATATATATAAAGATAAACAGTATTAGATATGTCACTTCTACATACTAACATATATCCATAATCACAACTGAGTAATTATAGAAAGCCTTGAGAGATTGCGAAAAAACTTAAACTCATACATATATATACAACACTAGTCATAGGGGAACATATTGTAATACATACTACTTAAAACATACAAAGCAAATATAAACTTTATACATGAGCTTTGTCTACTAAAGTATATAAAAATTATACTAGTCTTCATGCTTCGTCTTCTTTCCCTTAGCGGGTCTTTACCTGAATTTACATGGAAGAACAACTGGGATGAGAATTACAATTCTTAGTAAAAGTAATTCTAATACCAGTTAGCTATAATATTGTATAACAAATATAACAATTGCTATAACTACAAACATAGGAGTTTCCTCCACTAATTCTCATAACTACACACTACTATATAGTGTGGTCTAAACTAATAGCCTACATACTGTTAGATATATAAACAATTGTCCATACAATTGTAAATACCAACAACAATAGACAATGCCCATACAACTGTCTATAAATACAATACAGATGATATGCAATATGATTATGCCTAAGAATATGCAAAATATATACTTGTGCAATGTTTTGTTTTAAAATACATGCAGAGT
This sequence comes from Ormosia semicastrata, assembly GCA_029884595.1. Taxonomy (NCBI): domain Eukaryota; kingdom Viridiplantae; phylum Streptophyta; class Magnoliopsida; order Fabales; family Fabaceae; genus Ormosia; species Ormosia semicastrata. The sequence goes on along the minus strand of JAQQTO010000053.1, from coordinate 43,626,008 downwards.
TTTATGTTGAAAACAAAGAAGTTCATTAGGAACTGGTTCAGTATATTATCCTGTGGTGAATAGAGGGAAAGCTCATCCTCACATCACCATATCCGGGCACGCTAAGAAGTTCGGTCTTCATCCTTCCTCAAAGAGGCTTTCGGATATTCCATTTATCTCCTTTGGCCTTGGCACTATCTAGATATCAGGGTTATGTCTTTCCTCAAAAAGGCAAATTTAGACTTCCTCATCCATTTTTCTATCATCCAAATATCGACCAGGCCATCCCATACTTCTGTACTCATTCCTCTGGGCCCATGGCCCTTAATATCAACCAAGTTATTTGAATTTTCCTTTTCAAAAGTCTTATCCCTTGCTCTGTTCAAATGGTCTGGATAGCGGTCCATGCAAGTCCATTCCCAAACAATTCTTGCCATGTTGTGATCATAATCGGATGCAAATTGATACTTATTCTACATAAATGTTATGTAAGTATATTTTTTTTGATGAACATACAATATATAATTCTAGAAACATAATTACTTACTACAAGATCCTTAAATAGTATATCCTTCATGTTAGCAGGATAATCTCTCCACATGTTAGCTAGAATAAGCATCCTTGTCATGACATTGTACATAATGTCACGGACCACTCTTGGAGGGAGAAACCTCTTCTTGTAAGTACAAGAAGATAATGTTGGTAATTTAAAAGTAAATGAATGTAATAAAAGATGAAATTCACTATTACATATGGTTCAGGGACGTCCACCACATATATAAGTTCCCTCCTATCAGTTTCTGTATGAGATTCTCCACTTGAAGATGTAACACCTCCTTCGAAGGGCATTACATTTCAGACTAACTCCTTTTTAACACTTTATCCAAAATATAAAATATTTTGATATTATAAAATATGAGTCTCAGAATTTCTTTTTCGCGAATAACATAAACTTACTAAAATAGAGAAGCACAAGATTTAAAAACTGAATAATATACTTTACATAAGGACAAAGTTTACTACATCCATGAGTACATCATACTTACATGTTCAGAACATCTAACATAACCAACATAGACTGACCCAAGTTTACAACACCTAAAGAGAATAGTCCTCCTCAGAAGATGAATTCCTTAGCTGGGAATGTCTCTACGGATAGAAATCCGAGCAAGAGAAATCTCGAAGTCCTCTCTAGGAGTATAGTGAAGATCACTCCACAACTCCTTGATAGGCATAATAAACTCTACATATACAACCATAAAAGAAAATATAGTAACCCTATGGTGGGTCCTACTTACAAATAGAGTGATGTCACCGCAATACTCTATATGCTCTATGTCCCAATGGATACGCTAAGCGTCAGTATAGTCTAACAAAACCTTGAAGATTCTGCCTCGCCGCCATCATAGTCCTCTTAAAAACATAAATACATAATAGAACAAACATCACAAGATAGTAAAAAGGTGATATCCCCTACATCAATACCAACATGGCAGCAAGAAACGGTAATGACAATAGTGCCATCCATATACAGCAATATTAAAGAACAGCATATATAATCATGTTAATATAAGAATATCACAGAACAACAGGTATAGTCATGTTATCAACTGATAGATAATTCAGCAATGTACATCAAAACACATGAACACTGACCATGCCACAACAATAAGTATACCGGCTATGCTACCACAATATGCATACTGACTACGCCACGACACGATGTACATTGACTATGCATATGCACAATGTGTATACTGACCATTCTTGTGCACAATGCACCCATTTCCTACTCCATGGAGCTAAACACAATTTTAGAGAGAATGATCTAGAAGACCTGTCTGTATCTCGTCAGCCTCAAGTCAAGTACTATAATTTCTCAATTTCTCAATTTGTGCAACACGACTTTATACAAGACAGTTTACACCAGATCGTGATTAGGGGAAGTGTCTCGGTCTAGATCGTTGGTGTGTTTGCATCGATTTGATCCACGACACAAGGGAGCTACCAGCTGGCTATTGTGGAAAACCCACACCCCGACGCCCCCAAGGTCAACACATGACCTACACTCTACCTATCACACCCGCACTAAGGTGTAATTCATCTCCTAGGCATACAACCTTAACGACAAAGTTACCAAGACTTTTACTTTCACAATGCATGATGGAATGACATGATAAATTAACACTCATTAACAGCATCGTTCCATGAAAAACAAACCACCACTGGGTTAAGCCATCCAATGGTATTTTTGAGTCTAGTACATTAGCCCGACAGCACAATGTTGTTATATTTATTCACAAGGTATCTCAATTGCGCAAAAGCAAGAACCATTATTTTCAAATCACAAGAGGCATTCTCACAAATTTCTTTAACATGTAAGACCATTATTTCACTTTTGGGGTATAATCATAATACTTTCAAGAATGAATGTAGAAATTAACTCTAATCACCATACTCTTCTAAACGAATTCCTCTAGTAACATTTCCTCATATTTTTCTTTTCCTTTTTCCTTAAGTCTTTCAAATTTTCACTATCTCTCTCTCAAGCTTATTCTCACTCAAGACCGAAATCCCTTTCTTATTAAATGACCATAACTTGTTGTATCACTCCTTCATTATTATAAATCCTTAATCCAATTCCTTTTTACCTAAGTTCCAAATCAACACCAAAATTTGTCTTAGATACCCTTTTTAAAACCACTTGGCCGTGAGCCTAAAGTCTTTAGACCTCAAGGTTAACAACAAGATTTCAACTAAAACTCTACTAAACAAAATACTTCAAATTCCATATCATCTTTTTGTCTTACTTCTACAATTGAAGCCAAAATCAATTCCTTTAATCCTAATTTAGTCCCTAAATTATCCAAGTAATATTTTTTAACATTCTTTCCAAAACTTTCATTATTCTAATTCTAAGAAAAATATTTTCTATTTAACTTATCAAAAATCATCTTAATAAAATGCTCTAGGTCTCCAAATTACTTTTCCATCCCCTTTTATCAAATACCATTGCCAAAAATCATCTATTAAAATTCATCTTAATAAAATATTCTAAGTCCCCAAATTACCTTTCCATTCCATTATCAAATATCATGACCAAAAACCAATTCCTTTCAACGGTAAAAACTTTGTTTCTTCCATTTTTTAACTTGTAAACTCATAAATCATATTATTACTTCCTAATCATCTAAGTTCTTAAACAATAAAATATTTTTTTCATAGATACCTCCTCCTAGGCCAAAAGGCTGTGAGCCTCAAGAGATCAATAGAATAAAAAATCATTCCTTTTTAGCACAATTTATAGCATACAACATACTCTAGTAATCACAAATATATTATATCAAGTTCTTGCATAATACCAAGGTCATAAAAATCACACATAATTAATAAGCAACCATAGCAATTTCATGCATACAATCAACATCATACAATTATACATAATCAAACAAGCATACACCAATGATCACACAATCGAGTGAATAAATCTTCACATGAATTTTTCACTCACAAACACAAACATTTCGTTCCTCACCACCTTAACATGGTTGATGAGGTTAATTTCCCTCTTACCTCTGAGGATGTCCAACCACTCCTTGGGTATCTCCTTGAAACAAGCTTTCTCCTCCAAGAGCCTCTTAAAAACAAAAAACACATACAAAAGATCAACATCAAAGGCTAGGAGAGAATGACCATGGATCAAAATCATGGTCTTAGGAAGAAGAAAAGAATGAAAAGAAAGAAGAATGAAGATGGAGAAATTTACCTTAAGAGTCTTCAAGCCCTAACTTGAAGAGATACTTGAATAAATGATGAACAAGTCAAGATCTTCACTTTAAAGGGTCTTAGAAAGAGATTTAAATTCAAGAAATGTGAATAGTTAAAATTAAAGAAGATGAATGTATGGGTTTTTGGAGTTGGCCGTAAGGTGGGTGGAGAGAAAAAGAGAGAAGAAAATAAGAGAAAACCAAGTATGTAGCTTTTGAATGAAGAAAGCGAAATGGATAGAAAAGTGATAAGATGAAAAGTGAATGGAAACTTGCTCTAGAAGCTCTTTACCCCCCATCATGGCCATGTACTTCTCATAGGCAGAAGCTCCAAAGCTTCTCCAACAAGCTTCTCCCAAAGCTTTCTCCTTAGTCCAAAAAGTCAAAGAGTGATGTCATATAGGTGATGTCACATAGATGATGTCACAAGGTGACTAAATAGAAATAATTTACTAGATCTTTTCTACAAGCTATTATCCAATGGACAAAAGTCATAGTTAACAAAGTTGGTATCTATTGTCTAATGGATAATAGAGCGTACTCAAATTTTATCTGTCAGATAAAATCTCAAATAATGAAAACTTTAAAACCTGTCTCTGATTTTGGGTTTAGTAAGATCCCCCGACCCTTTATTAACAATCCAAAATTTTTTAAAAATAATATTAAAATAATCCACATAAGCCAATTAATTCATAGAAATTCACAGAAATTCATAACAACACAGATAACACAGATAAATCAAAAACAAGAGAAAGTTGGGGCGTTACAGAAGGCACCACATTCGGGCTGCTAGTTGTTGGGTCAACAGGGGGTGGGATAAAAAGGGGTGGGTCAGTAGGGGGTGGGACAGAAACTGATGCACCTCCAATGGTCAATGGGATAGACGTTGGTAGGTCTGCACTGGTCAATAGGCCAATAGCTGAAGTTGCACCTAACATAATTATAGATAAACGAAAAATACATATATATTACATTTATATAAACTAAGAGATAACAATAATTAAAAAATTATCCTACAGGTATACTTGGAGAATGCTAAGAAGGTTGTAGCGGTGGAGAAATATGGCACGATGGAGAAGGCTGGGGTGGAACATTACGGCCTCTCCCACGACTGCGTCCAATGCCTCTACCTCAAGTTACCATGATGAATATTTGCATAAAGAAACATAATGAAACATGACGAATTAAGAAATTATATGTCAATAAAAACCTCAAAATATAATAATGATATTTCAATGTAAATACCATTAACGAAATTTGTTAAACAAGATTCAACTGTAACTACTTGAGTCTAAAGCATATAGTTCCTCATCTTCATCTAAGAATTCATTAATTTCATTATCTTCATTGTCATCAATGAACTCATCATCAACCAAAACGTTCATTGGATTATGTATATAGTGTATGTTCACTTCTTCCATCTGGGCTTATGCATCAAACAAGGAAATTACTTCATCATTTATGACAAGATTGTGTGTTCCAAGGGATCCGTCATCTTAGTAATAATCAGTAACAGCTAGCTCATTCAATTCATCATCTTCATCATTCAATGTCTCGGCCACGAAGAGTTTTGCTCTAACCTTGCAAGCTGCCCACCATTCACCATTAGCTTTATTCTCGCTTTGTGGGTATCTTGTATAGTACACTTGTTGTGCTTGTTCAACTAAGACGAATGGCTCATTAGATTGAAGTTTTGATTTATGCTTGATGCCAACCAACCCATATCTCTCATCAACATTGACTTCATTAATCGGGTCAAATCAATGACATTGTAAAAGAATTACTCTATTATAATTTCTTACATATGACAATTCCAATATCTTTTTAACAATGTCATAATAGTCTAAGTCATTCTCACTATATATACTACCTCTAACACATATTTTACTATTCATGGTAGCTTTATTTTTTCTGTACTCATTAGTATGGAATCTATACCCATGAACTATTAAGCCGTAGTCAGAAGTCACAGACTTGGATGGACCATAACTTGTCTTTTGTATCATTTAATACTCAACTTGACCTATATTAACATGTACCATTACATAGATAGTTGTAACATTTAGCATAATGAATATTGAATTTAATATAATAGATATGACTCTAGATAAAAGGACTCACTAGATGTTTTAGCCACCTATAGAAGTCCTTATCTCAAGCTTCCAATATTTGATCATCAGTGATATTGGGATATGTTTCCCTTAATGAATCCCTGAATTGTCTAATCAATACAATAATTAATATTTAGCATAACATAGTTAAAAATTAATAAATTCATTAGTTAGGGAGTAGGCTTACTGGAGATATTGTTCTACTTCTCCATAATTTACAAGCACATATGTCTCAGTAATCTAAAGTTCCATGTCTGTCAATAATATATTCTGACCTCTCCTGATAGGACGACATGGATGTTTAAAAATAGACAACCGTTCATCAATTATATCTTTCCCATCACCTTCATTTCGAGGAACTTGAGTGTGCCTGGTCTCTAGGTGGGGATCAAAATACATGGAAGCAAAATTAGAAATTTCTTCTAAAATATATGTTTCATAAATAAATCCTTCAACTCTCTTCTTATTTTGGACCTTCCTTTTCAAGTACAACATACACCTCTCAAAAAGGGTACATCCACCTATAATACACTAGTCCTTCAACCTTAGCTTCATAGGGGAGATGCACGACTAGATGTTCCATCACGTCAAAGAATGCTAAAGGAAAAATCTTCTCTAACTTGTAAATTGTTTCAATAATGAAAAGCTCTACATTCTCCATGATGGAAGAACGAATTTCAGTTGCACAAACTTCTTTAAAGAACAAGCTGAGTTCTATTAATGGTCCCTATATAGGTTTTAGCAATATATCACGAAATGCTAGAAGAATTAACCTTTGCATAAAAACATGACAATCATGACTTTTCATTCTATATATCTTCCCGTCGTTTACATTGATGCAACGTGCAATATTTGATGCATACCCATCAGGAAAATTCAACTATTTTATCTACTCACGCACCATCCTCCTTTGATTCGCATCCAAGACATATATCACCTTTACTTTTTTACACTTGTCATTCTCAACTATTAGCTACAAGGTGGGACGTTTCCATATTATCTTCAAATCTTCTCTTGCATTTGCATTATCTTTTGTCTTGCCCTTTATGTCCATGACAGTGTTGAAGATATTGTCAAACACATTCTTCTCGACATGCATTAAATCTAAATTATGTCGTATTAGATTAGTGGACCAATAAGGCAAATCTCAAAATATGTTTTTCTTCACCTAGTTATGGTGCATACCAAAGCCATCTTATTTTTGTTTACCTGAATTCAAGCCGAAAATGACTTCCTTAAGTTGAGTCACTCTATTCAAGACATTTGTCCCACTCAACCGTTGCGGTGGATTAGATTTTTCTATTATAGATTTCTTAAAAGAGTTTCGATCACGACAAAATAGATGATCAAAAAGTAGAAATTAGCAATGGCAATCAAATCAGTATTATTTCCTACCATGCTCAAATACAACTTACTGTGATTCATACAAAGAGGACAAGAAAGTTTTTTATGAGTGCTCCGTATAGACAGCATTCCATAGGCTGGAAAGTCACTTATTGTCCACAGCAAAACTACTTTCATATTAAAATTTTACTTCTTCTAGGCATCATAAGTGTGCACCTCATCATCCCACAATATCTTTAGATCATTAATTAGGGGTCTAAGATAGACATCTAAACTTTTACCTGGTGATTTTGGTCCAGGAATCACAAGAGTGAGGAATATGTATTCCTGTCTCATTCACATACTTAGGGGTAGATTATACGGTGTGAGAAAAATAGGCCAACATGAATATGGTGTGGTTGAACCACTGAATAGATTAAAACTGTCTGTACAAAGGTCAAGCCTAACATTTTGAGCTTCTAACACAAATGTTGAATAGGTAGCGTCAAATCGTTTCCAAGCCTCAGCATCAGCTGGATGCGTGATCACTGATTCATCTTGATGCACTCCATCCGCATGCCAATTCATATATTGTACAGTGTTTTTGAACATTAACTGATGTTGGACTCTATGAATAATGAGAAAATATCGCAACCCTGAGTGCGGCACATCTTTCTCATTCGATAAACGTCCCGCCTTCAATTTGAATCGTGAGTGTCCACATACTAAGCAAACTGAGTAGAGTCTCTTGTCACTGTATTCTTTGTAATACAACATGCATTGATTAAGACAAGCATCTATCTTCTCATATTCTAATCCCAACTCACAAACCATTCTCTTCGATTTGTAAAAGTTTTCGGGTAACCTTTCAGGCTCTAGAAGCATGCTCTTAATTATGATAATCATTTTATCATAACAACTCTCACTCATGTTGAACTCTGACTTCAAGTTCAAAAGTTTAGTTATAACTAACAATTTCGTGTTCTTATGGCAACCATCCCATAAAGGTTCGTCAATGTCTCTTAGCAAGTCATAAAACTTCGAAGCTGACAAATTTGGATCCTCTTTTAAATCTTGAGCTTCTGGATTTAATCTATCACCTGCGGCATCCATAACCATATCCACGTATGGATTCCTAGTCTCTACTTCATTATCATGGACAATGCATGTTAAGCCATTATCTCTCTATTTGTCCTCACCATGAATGGTCCAATTTACATAATCATCCATAAATTCATACTTATACAGATGTTGTTCTACCCTAAATGACTCCTTTCTAACATAGTTCTTACATCTAGTACATGGACAAAGGATGCGACTTAATGCATCAATAACCGTCGGGTCTCATTGAGCAACCTTAATGAAATCATCAACTCCATTTTTAAATTCTTCACTTACATAGCCAGTAGGATCATTTCTTCGTAACATCCAACTTCAATCGGGTCTCATGATTGCTGAAATTGGTTTAGCACATTAATACAATCATTTTCAAAAATAAATTGAAGAAAAAGTTTCTTCCCGAACTCTCCAACTTGGACAATTCAAGATTCAATATAATGAGAAGTACCTTAAAAAAGTATATGTGCTCACTGATATTGAATCTCAAACGAGAAACTAAGGCTTTGCTCAAATGGGAAACTAAGGCTCCTTAAATCTCTATCTCCTTCTTAGCATGGTATGGTCCTATCTCATTCGATAAGAAACTTTTTCAACACTTGGTTGATTGTTATTCCTTAAATCTCATATTTTATACTAGACAAAATTTCGGTAGCATTTCCTATTGGTCTCCAAGTGCACAGCTTGAACATGGTAAGATCTACCGTGTTTAAGTATGCACCCAGAGAACAAAAGGAAATGTAGCAAACCGAAATTTCAAAAAGTATAAGATATGAGATTTAAAAAATAACTATTAACTAAGTGAAGAAAAAATTTCTTACCAAACTGTTCCACTTGGACAATTTAAGATTCAATACAATAAGTAATACCTTGAAAAGGCATGCGTGCTCATTAATATTGAATCTCAAACGGGAAAGTAAGGTTTTGCTTAAATTTTAACTTGAATAAGAAAATAAAACTTTAACTATATGTGGAAATTTTACCCTTAGTACTTGAAATTCAAGTTCATAGGGTATACCAAAAGAGTTACCAATAACAGTGGCTAAAATTAGAGCCACCATTACCAATAACCCAAAAGAAAAGGAAATAGAGCAAGGAGCTAAAGACAACATAAATAAAGTTTGGTAACGAAAAAAAAATCCTAAACAAATAGTTAATTCCCACTTAAAACAAAGTATACCACATCTACTTCTGGTTCATGATATCTTGCTTTATATAGGATGAAACATATCAAGGAGGCATAATCAAGGACTTAACATGCAATGAAAAAGAAAAGGATATGAAAGAAGCAGAAGAGAAGAATGAAGCCATCAATTTCCAATAAGCTAAGTTCTTTACTTTTCCAGTGCATACAACCCTTACCTCACATAATTAGAAAATTCACAATGTCTTAAACAATTCATATAATGCGAGCAACTACTACACTGCTCAAAGGTGAGATACATAAAAGAGGAGAAATTTAAGCCAACAATTCGATGTAGCCATGTGCTACCTTGTTTAGTCTTGCTTTAAAGTCTAGCCACTTACTTCTTTTATGTTCATCAAGACTATCTCCAAAAGTAAACCCGTGGACCCTCTCAAGACTCTCTTAAGAGTCTTGATTACTTTGTTCATGTGGAACTCAACAAAGTGTATGGATACTACCATATATCCTTTCGTTTTTAATTTCACAAAAGTTAGTACTTCTAATTAATTATCTTGTCTCCATAGGATACATCACCTTTATGTTGATGTGTGTGTGTGAGAGAGAGAGAAAAGTATACTTACTTTCACTAATTTTTGTAATTAAATCTTCAACAGTTGTAACAACTCCTCCTAGAGTGCCGCTTGCTAGCTCCAAGTCAAGCTCAGGAACTTTTACCCTTGCAATATTAGACTAATCAAACCAAAAAAATTATCCAGCCAATGCTTTGAAATGTTAATAAAGAAATACATGTAACAAGTATGGAATGATATAAATCATATTTTTAGGTCTCAAATTGCAGAAAAATAGTGTTTAAATGGTCAAAATACATCAAAATATCATGATATCATGGTATTAAAAGCTTAAGATTATTAGACCCCAAAGTCAAACAGCCAAGATTTATATCATATTCAAGATTGTCAAGCTCAAAGCACCAATTAGAAAGGAATCAAAACTTTGAAACCACTCAAGGAAACAATCTAGAAAACCAGAGGTTCTACACATGAATAAAGAGGATTTGTCTATAGTCACACTAATTTTGAAAAGTTCAAACAAAGAAAGACCAGCAGCTCTTTTTTACAAACGATGTTTCTGAGAAATTCAATGAGAAACAAATATTGCAAGGGTGAAATGACTATCTCATGTCTTTGAAAACCATTCACAAACAGAATCCTAAAGCCTAAACAATCATTCATTTAGCAGCAGCAAGAGTAAAATTCAAAGAAATTAGTGATTCAGATATTTCCTCGAACAACCCACATACGGTCAAGACACACAACATTGAAGAATCAAATAGGCATGACCAATCAACAAAGTTTCCTTCTATCAAAGAGGCAAAACAAAACAACAATGTATTTATTCAATATGCAACCTATAATAACGATTTTCTAAAACTGTTAAAACAGAAACAAATTAGGAAAACCATAGGCAATATTAATACTTGAGGAATGAGACCCAATAATTTTGAGATCCGTGGAAACACAACTAGTAGCATATTTAACCCTCAAACGGTAGATGTACATATGATATATTTTAGACAAATGACAATGCACACATGGAAATCAGCATCCGGTACTTAAACTAGCATCAAAGCCAATCAATTGAGGGTTTTATAATAGAACAAAGAATTAAATCAAGGTAGAAACGTCAGCCTCCACAATGGGTAATTTACACTTAATCTTGCTTTTTGGCTCACTTTATCAAACAAGTAATATACAAAGAAGATAAAAAGTGATTTTAGGAAAGGGAAAAAAATCAGAAACCAGCTTCATACTTTGCACAAATTAGACCATCAAGATAGGATATGTTGATTTTTCTTTCATTCAATGATCTCAATACAAGAATGGCAAATGAAGAAATAACAGGAAAGAAAAAGAAAAAAAATAAAGTTACTGAATTGGAACCTTTCCAAATGGTGCGAAATAGCAACCACTCTCTCAAATCTTTTCCTTTCTCAAATTCTCACATGCTCTCAAGAAATACAGATCAAAGAAAATTGCTCTCTTAGAGTTACACAACAAGAACTAAGTGTTAGCCATGGCAATCATTACCCAAGAGGGGGGTGAATTGGGTGATGACTAGTTTTAATGCAACTTTGACAAATTATGCATTTTGAATAACTCAATTAATAAATGCAAATAATAAGTCTAATAAATGTACAACTATTGAGGATTACTCAAATACAACTTGGGATATATGATGAACTAAGTGAATAAGCTAGATATCAAGTTGTAACAATCAAAACATCAACATATGCAATAAATAAATATATTCTACCAAATACTGAATTTAAAGAGTGTAGGGAAGAGAGAATCAAACTCAAGAATTTATCCTGTTCAGCCACCAACCACTTGTGGCCTACATCCAAATCCTCAAGCTTAACTTGAGATTTTCTTCACTATCTCCTAGACTTTACGGTGCTAGAAAAACCTTTGTACATACAAGAGCACTCCTCACACCTTGGGATACCTCACCCTTGTGCTAGAGCCTCCAATTCTTCAAGCTTCACAGGTGCTTGATGACCTTTACAATGAAGAGCACTCACAACACCTTTGGGATACCTCACCCTTTGTGTTCAGTCTCACTACAAGGGATACCTCACCCTTTTCTCTTTTGAGGGATACCTCACCCACTTACAATGATTTCAAGGTGAATAGAAAGAATATAAACTCTCTTGAAGAGTAGATATACAACTTGAAGAACAAAGTATAGATGATAGAAAACTCTCTCAAGAGTTGGATAATACAAGTTGAAGCTCAACGGGTATAAAGGATTTACACACTTAGCTCAAAACAAAGAATTTAGAGAAAAAGATGATGAATTTCGTTTTCAATGCTCAAGGGTAATTTTCAGAATGTTCTCCAACTTGTTGATGCCCAAACACTTTTATTTATAGCCCAATGAGTTTTAGAGCAAGGTGTTTAGAAATGATTTTCTATGAAAACTAGCCGTTTATAGCCGTTAGAAACGTTCTCACTTTGTAATCGATTACAAGCTTCATGTAATCGACATTACAAGCTTTCTGGCACTTTGTAATCGATTACATACTGTGTAATCGATTACATGGCTTGTTAACGCTTGTAATCGATTACATGACTTGTGTAATCGATTACACCATTTCTGGTTTTCAAAACCGACTTTAAAAGGTCATAACTTCTTCATTTCTTATCCAATTAAAGCAAATGACCACTCATTGGAAAGCTCTTTGAGTCTATTTTCATATGAAAGAAGTTTCAGAACAAAACTCAAAGTATTTTGAAAGATATGATCAAAACAATAACCAAAGGTCATATTTTCAAAACTCAAACTTTAATTGGTCATAACTTTTTCGTTTCTTATCCATTTAAAGCAAATGACCACTCATTGGAAAGCTCTTTGAGTCTATTTTCATATGAGATAAGTTTCAAAGTAAAACTCAATGTATTTTGAAAGTTATGATCAAAAGAGTAAGTATATGTCAGTTTTACAAAACACAAACTTGACTATTTTTCATAGATTTGAAATACCACCAATACTAGCTTTCCAAAAACATTTTGTTGGGCATTTAACCATTTTAGAAACACTTGTAAAGATGTTTAAAACTTGTTTGAGCTTAGTGTGATCCCCATTTACCTTTACACAAGATCTAAGTCCTATAAGCTATTCTTGAAGATGTTGGACTAGATCTTTTGCCACCATCACTTCTTGATGTAATCCAAGCTTCCAAAGAAAATCTTCTCTTCAAAACTTGCAAATGCTTGGAACATCTTTTCATTTTCATTCTCCTTGAGTTGAGCATAGTTGTGATCTTTTGTTTTCTTGTTGCAATGCTTACTCTTGGTATTTGGACTATCCTACAAAGTATTGCTCACTTAACCAAACATAGTTAGTCCAACTTCATAATTCAATATCTTCATATGCATGATTCATAAATGTATAACTCTAGTTAGTCTAACATGCATACAAGACTTTCATAGACATATCCAATATTAATTCATTTATAACTCATATAAAATATTATTAGATATATTATATGATGAATGTTACATATATCTCATTAAACACATTTATGTAACATGGTCAACATTCTTTTGTGATGCATTTGTCATTTATTAAGCACAACTATAAAGCATAAGCATCATTCTTTTTGTCTTGTATTTGTCATCATCAAAACTTAACAGATTAAATCATTGGGGCAAACCTATTTCCACACTAAGCTAAAATTTCATCTTATTTAGTATACTTTTAAAGAAGCTAATGCTTGTGCTGATGCATTAGCTAAGTGTGGTCATACTTGTTATGTTGATTTCCATCTTTTCAATAACTTACCGTCTTTTATGTCCATTCCTTTCATGATGTATTGTAGTGGTGCCAAGTTTTATTGTGTTATGGTGTCGTAGTTTGGACTTTAAGCCCCGTTATCTATCAAAATTAAAAAATTCATGAGTTTCAATTTTAGGATCAGTTAAAAAGATACACTCTAAAGTGAGCCAATAGCCCCAAGGTTCCTCCATGTTCTACTTAATACTAGTACTACAAGCAAGCATATTTTATCAAACCAAAAGAAATTAAAATGTGCTTAAACTGATAACAACATGCCAAAAAAGTGAATATAGCCACTAATATTGGTTGGAAAGGTGTGTGGCACCCACAGGTAGGAGGGAAAACTAAGATTCCAATGGCCGGAATCTGTGCACAGCCAATGGGAAGGAGAGAGAGTCACTAAACAGAGGCCATGAGGACTAGGAGAAGGACAATAAAAAAAAGTTTTAAATTTTTTGGGAACTTGACATCAAAAACAGTGACGGGATCAGGTTATTAAGGATGGTACCAATCTGGTAGTGGTACTATTTAAGACAAAGAATATTTGGGAAAAAATGTGTCTTGGCTTGCACATTGGTCTCTTGTTTATAGTATGGATACAATCAATTAAGGTGATAATCACAAAATAATTTACAATAATCAAACAAATACAGTTAACTAGATGAACATGAATGCAAATATTCTATCATTATCTAACATAAATCTAACTAAATATATCTTTCTTTTATTATTTCAAACCTTACTTTAAGAACACCACAAACTCATTCCACTTTCAGCAACTCAAAGTCATTTTCCAATTTAATTTCATGATTTTTAAGCACACGCTACCAGTGTAAAAAGAAGTATAAATACTAGAAATTCACATGATTCAACCACAAACCAAACCCACCTCCACCAAAAAAAAATACTACCATGACCATACAAATCATTTCTTCCAATTAATAAACTCGAATTCTATCTCTCAATCCTCTAAAGTTTGATGTCCAGGGCATTCTGCAAAAATAGTCACAACTTTCTCTACCCGTCATACTTGTTTATTACCAAGGAAAAAAAAAAGTTCCACATGAAATAGAGGGAGGAGAGATGGATCCCTCGGCAACTTAGGCATGATTTTGGTGGTTGATTGAAGAGAGAGCATCCTAAAATATCAATATATATGACTAAAAATTTATAGCCATCCTTGCTTCTCAACATGGATTGAGAACATGAACCAAAAGAAATATATCATTAAGAAATGATAAAAAAGAAAAAAATGATATATCAAAGCTTAGAAAGGAAGATAAGAAGTGGAAAGTAAATATCATAAATACCTAGAGCAATGCACCATATACCAGCAAGTGAGTCAAGATATTTCTTCCCATAAATGTGATATACATGGCTTCCCTGGCTCCATTAAATAATCAGGTAAATTACATAATTGAAAAACTAGTTATCTTTAAAATGAAAACAAAGCAAATCTTCATTTACCTAAATATATTACATTATAGTAATTAAAAAAAACATAGCAAGGAAGTTCACCTCTGACTTTTCTATAACCAAAGGATTCAAATCTGTAATTTGCCACTTAGCTGTGAAAGGGGCAAGCATATCATGGCCCCTGAACCTAATACAATCAAAGTATTTCGGCAGATGTATACATGGTAACCATATCAGGCCTGCAAATTTTAAACTCAAATTGATTTTTCATTATTTTCTTATACAATTATAAAAAGAACTCAAACATAGACTCTCCCACTGAATTTCTTTTTGACTTATAGTTATTATAACTGCTAAGGAACTCAAAATAGGAACGTAAAGAGAAGAGAAAGACATTAGCTTATGCATTCAACCATACTCATGTTTGTATCAAAGAATACAATTTATAAAAAATGATAATAGAAAAACCTCCAATTTATGAATTGGGCTATTCGCTTGACAACCTCCACGATGACAATTGATAAAGGAGGAAGGAGCATGTGGTTGGTGTTGTCTAATAGGTCTCACAGATTATAGGAAATTATATTCTCTCTTTGAATTTGACCAAAAAAAGATGGAATTTCCTATGTCTAGACCAAAAAAAAAAGTTACATAACAATAACGTGAAGCTAAGAACTTGGGATACCATTTCTAGACCAACTTCATTTACATCACAGACAAAATAAGAAGAAATTTCAAATCCAATAAATATAATTAGACAGAAACCTAAAATTACAAGTGATCCAACAACAACTAAAGCACGGAATTTGGAATCAACTTCTACGTGTTCATCTTCTACAATTTGCACACACAAAAATTTATGTTAGTATAATTAAAAGATAATAATTTCAAAACAGGTAACCATGATATTTAAAATAATCTAGATATGCACAAATACTATGCACCTTCCCCCTTATGATTGAGAAAAATAGAGCAAGAAATTGTTCTTTGGTTCCTATTTTCCCCAATTTCAAATTCACACTCCATCTGAAACCCTATACGTCCTCCTCCTCCGGTCGAACCTTAACTTGCCTATAACCGTGAACGCCCCTTATGGCCAAACCACTCATTATAGTTCCATATACCACAACATAAGCCTCAAACCCATACCACAATCCAGACTACCAAACGAAGAGTAGATACCCAAATGCTTACCTCCAGGGCTTTTGCTTGTCGGTCGCATCACTGTCATGCTCAGAAGGAGGGGCAAAGAGTAGGTAAGTGGCTATAGGCGTGGTCGCATTGTTGCCGTGCTCAAAAGGAGGGGAATGTCGCGGGTGGTCATGTTGCTGTCGTAAGAAGGATAGGAAGGTTGTGGGTGGTCGTGTCGCTGCCATGAGAGGGATGCGAAGGCCGTGGGTGCTCGCATGATGCCGTGCTCCAAAATTTTAATTCTAACCTAGGTTACTCTTCTCTTTATTTACTGAGTTTGCATAAAAATTTAAATTTAAAAATTTTACCATATTTTGCGAGGGATTTACGAGGGAATTCCCTTACTAATTCCTTCCCTGAAAATTTATTTACATAAGCAAGGGACTTTCCCTCGCTAATATATTTAGTGAGGGAATTTTTTTAACGAGGAAAATTTTTCCTCGCAATTCCCTCGCTATTCTCTTGCAGCTTCCACCTTGTATATATTTTTAGAATTTAGCGAGGGCTTAATTTCCCCTCATAATTCTTTCACTAATTAACGAATTTCTTGTAGTCTTTCCCATCCCCCTTCTCCCTCACCCTGTGTTTCCACTTCTTACCCACTTTGGAACTACTTGATCCTCGCTTAGATAATGACTTGGTGAATGGTGTGGATGTCTTGGCTTGTTTGTTATCATTCATGCCCTCCCCTACATTCATACTAACCTCATCTTCCTACACCCTTTAATCCATAGTTCTTCCTTCTCCAATTGTATCTTGGTCTCCTACATTCTTCACAGGACTGCTCACACTCCTCTCCGAATTCGTTGTAGCTTTCAGCATTAGTTCTCCCCCTGTATTCATGCTACTGTTCCCCCTTGAACTCCTAGAACCTAGTTTCGACTTGAACCCAGCATCACCATTCGAATCCTTAGACCCCCACAGCTAATCACCATATTGACACAACTCTTCCTCTTGATCATCATATTGGTCGCAGTCATCAAGGATGTGTCCTAACAGTCTACATAGTAGCAAAAATTTGGTAAGCATTCAAACGGCAAAGGGAACCATTAGGGCTCACTATCAAGCGCTATTCTTGTACGCACTACATAGCTCAGAGGTTTCCTGATTTCAAGGTCCAAGCAGACTCCTTTTACACGTCCCTCTTTGTCTACGTCAATTAACTACCAAGCAAGTTCCTATTGTACCCCCTATTCTTCTTCTTGTTTCTTCATTCATCGCATCAATTGGAAGGTCTATTCGTATCCAAAACGAGGATTGGTTGAAAGAGATGTCTTAGGGTCTCTGGGCTCCATCATATTCCTATATAGCGAAGATGTATTTATCAAACACCCATGGCCTCCCCAGTAATACTCGATCATGATCTTTTTTACTATAGAACTCGAGCAAGTTCAGATTCTCCCCCAAACGCCTAAATTCCATTCCCTTCAATGGCCTCCATATCCTCTCCATATATAGGCCTGATTCCTTCCTAAGGTATTCATATTGTATGGCCTAACAGATATGAAAATCCCAACCAATAAGAACTTATTTCCTAGAGTTGAAGCCTCCCCACTTCTCATAACTTCCCGCACCGTCACCTCCTCTTCCTCTGATAAAGTGAACTTCCTCCATTGCCCAACCAGATCATCCGTCATACTCCTGAACTGCCAACCTTCACCAAGGAAGGAAACACGGTCTCACCCAGGAGACAAAAACCTTCACATAAGCCATTTTGTCATTAGGGAAAACCCTAGGAGGGACGAGACCACGAGGAAGGACATATCTCGTTAGCACTCTTATAATACATAAATGCAAATAAATAAATAAATAACTACTCTACTAAGTTCAATTTCACGATCTACCTTAAGACTTTATTTTTGAATTATTTTTTTAATTACTTCACATTTACTGTAATCATATTTTTTTTTTCTTAGAATAACGTTTAGTTTAACATAGGAAATAAACTAGTTGAATAAATAAGTAAAAAATTTCTCAACTTTCACGGACTCACTTTCTGTCTTTCTTGCTGAATTATTCTTTTGTTGATTTACTCCACTTACCTTCTTTATATTTTTTATGTCTGGTTAGAATAACATTTAGTTTTATATATAATAATAAATAAATTAGTTGACTGAATTTATCTAGTCTAATGTTACGTAATAATATTTTTACTCATAAATAGATTTGTAACTCTACTTCTAGCTTAATTACATTTTTACATCTTATTTAAGTTTTGTTATTGTAATATGTTTAAAAATAAAAATAGAGCAAAACTGAAATGTATAGAGTGAAAAATGAAGAACAAAAATATGCTATGAAAGAAAAGACATAAATGAAGTTATGCTTAAAACTAATTCGTTCAGGGACAAATTTTTCCAATAGGTTTATATAGTGTATCACTTGAAAAAAAATTAATCTCAAGTATTTCTATATCCAAAGTTTGAATTTATATGGCCTATCAAATAGCTCGAAGGTCTAAAATAAAAATCTCTACAATCATTTTTTTTTTCACAATTCAGATACTCCAATAGTCAACTAGCTCAAAAAGATTGACAATCTTTTTTAACAAAACCTGCACGTATATATAACTAAAAATAATAAAATGAGTGATTTTTTCATTAATACGTATAAAAAATAATAAAAGAATGTTAATATACTCAACTACAGTAACAATATATATATATATATATATATATATATATATATATATATATAAAGAGAGAGAGAGAGAGAGAGAAATAAGGGGAAAAAAAGGTTTTAGTAGGATGTAGAGAAGAAGAGTTAAATGACTGGATTCTCTCATATTGTTGAGTAATATGAGAGAGCCATGTTAAAGAGAGAAAAATATAATTTCTTTTGAATATAACTAATGGTCCAATAATCAATCATTATAAGTCTTTGCATAATATAAAATTTGTGTTTATCTCTTTTCAATATAATGGTCATGCTAGATAAGAAGATCCAAACTCTTAAATGACAAAGAAAAAAAGATACCATAGTTCAAAACCTTGGACTAGACTGGTCGGTTTGACCAATGAACCGGCTAGGTAATTGGTCCAAGTGACTCATTGGATTGGTCCTACATCAGAACCAGAGTGACCCGGTCTGACCTGGCTAGTTATGGGTAAAAACCAATGACTCAGTGGTTTTTTATCAAACTGGCGGAGTCATGCACTTTTTTAAAATTGGTATGTTTCTTGATGACATTGGTATGTTTCTTTATTGCTTGATGATTTTTGGTTGTTAAAATGGAATTATAGATGTTCATTTTGTTATTTGATGTTAATTGCTAACTTATTTGGGAAATGCAAGGTTGTAAATCAATTAAAGTTGGAAGACTATGATAATGATGATGATGCACAAGACAATACCATGGAAAATGCAAACCAAAATGAAGGAAATGTGCGACAAGCTTCATATTTATTTGATGAAGAAAGAAAGCCCGAACTTGACACAACTTTGACACCTTGGGCATAATTATATTATAAATTGTAGTTGTGAACTTGTGATTTGTGAGCTTGTGTGTTGTGAATCTTTGCTGTTTACTTATGTTTTGAACTTGTGATTATGAACTTTTTGTTTAATTGTGTTTTGAACATGTGACTTGTAACTTTTGTTGCTTATTTGTTTTGAACTTGTTAAATTGTACTAATTTGTGATGTGGTCTTATGAATTTATTTGAATTTTAATGTTTTAAAAAAATTATATAATTAAATATTTATAATATTTATTTATTTATTTAATTATATTTAGTTCAACTGATTCAACCAATAACCCAATGACTTGGTGCCTCGACCAAGTCAATCACTGGATCGAGTTTTATAACTACGAAAAATACACTTTGAGAGAAAGCAAGTACGTGAACGATGCTTGTTCAGCTACTGTTAAATAAGTGTCTATATGCTTTAGAGCAACTGGTTTGGTTGTGGGTTACGTGGTAGATTTGATAAAAAGGAAAAAAGTAAAATGTCTAGAATAATTAACTTATCAGAAGTCTAAAATGTGACATATTTCGTTTTTATATGATTAAAAGGATTACTAAGAGAATTCTTTAGAACGATTTAATATTTTTTATTATTGTAAATATTTGCATAATGACTAGATGAGGAATCAAGGCCTCATATTATGGCAGTGTTGATGAACATGTGGGATTGGAAAATTACCAATTACACATTTTTAAAAAACATATCACATCACATTTATGATTTAGGATATATGGTAAAATCAGAATATAGATACGTAGAAAATAAAATGGTACTATCTGTTTATTTTCAAATAAGTCCTTATATATATTTTTTTACAAAGTTTATTTTCTTTTTAAAATTTACAAAAAAGTCCCTATATTTTAACTATCTTTTCAATTAGGATCGTATAATTTAAATCTCTTTAAAAGAAAAAAATTAAAAAAACTAGCCAAATGTTACTTATAATAACTATTGCAGACTTATTAAGATTAACAATTAATTGGTTGGATGCCGAATTTAGCTGTTAGATTAATTAATTGTTATGCCATACCTAATTAAATCA
Organism: Ormosia semicastrata; assembly: GCA_029884595.1. NCBI lineage: Eukaryota > Viridiplantae > Streptophyta > Magnoliopsida > Fabales > Fabaceae > Ormosia > Ormosia semicastrata. The sequence continues at coordinate 43,605,111 of JAQQTO010000053.1, read as the reverse complement.
AATATATAATTTTACTAGTGATTTACCGTCTTTTTTAAAATCAAGTATACAATTTTATTTGTATTTTACCGGCCATGTGTTGCATGAAAATATTTTGTATTATATAATTTATTACAAAGATTATCACTCTAACAAATATGAAATCAGATTTGCAATTTTTAAATTTAAGCAACTATTATTGATATTTATTAAGAGCTTAGAAAAAAATTATTAACAAAAAATGTTTACTATAATATTTAATATTCAATAAATAAGAAGTTGTGATTGAATAAAAATAAGTTATTTTTTAGAATTAGGTACAAAGAAATAAAGATAAAAATTTTATAAATTAATGTTAGAATATGCAATATTTTTTAAAAAAATTGTTTAATTCGTACATGCAATATTTTGAGTAATAAATTCAAATTGAAAAATTCGAAACCAATCTTTCTCATAACAAATATTTTTTCTTGAGCAATAGCTCACATGATGTTCCTTGTTCCCCCCTGGACAAAAGGTAGAAGGACAGGCTTATACCCATTACCCTCCACCCCTGAATCTCCCTCCCCGTCCCCAAACTCTCTCTACTAGCAAAGCCATCTTTCTTACTATTTATGCCAAAAAAAAAAAAAAAAAGCTTTTCACGGATGAAACTTAATATAGGAATAAAAGTGCAATTTGTTAAATTATTTTTCTAAAAAGATAAATATGACTTATTTATCTTAGATATATTTTTATTATTTAAGTTATAACTTTGAAATGCATGTATAAATAAGAAAAGAATTATAAATTTCAATTAAATAAATTGATCCTAAATACTTTATCATATATTTTTTATAAAGGAGCGATTTGAAAAATCACTAATATCTAAAACAATTCTAAAAAAAAAAAAGACTAGCTAAGACTTTGTCACTTGAACTAATCTGAAATAAATAAATAAGAAAATGAAAAAGAATGAAATCAAAATAAATATGAGACTTTCCTATTTAAAATTAATTAAATTAATAGAAGTAGATGCAAGTTTTTTTTTAATTTTTAATTCAGACATGTAATATCTTGACTGATAAACTCAATAAAAAATTTAAATATTTAAACTTTTAAAATGTAAATACTTTTGACGGATGAAACCTAAAATAAGAATAAAAATAAGTTTTCTAGTTAATTGTCCAAAGTAATTAAGTATGAATTATCTCTTAGACATATTTTTATTATTAAATTTATATCAAAATAAATGTATAAATAAATAGATTTATAATACATTTTTCATTATTTGTTTTCTAAAAAATAAATTAATCTTTATTAATATTCTACAATTTTTTTAAGAAAAAGCTTTGACATTGTTACTTAAATTAATCTTAGATACATAAAAAAAAATAAAAAAATGAAATGAAACTAAATTTGAGACCTTTTTTTTAAAAAAAATGAAGAACAATAATTAGAACTAAAGGAAAGAAAGAAAGATGAATAGTCTTGACTATGACACAATACAGTGGCGAAAAATCATATAAGTTAGAAAAGGGAATGAATTAACGAAGATTATAAGGATTAATCATGCAGTTAATTAATTATAGCAAGAGATAATATTAAAAGTTGAAATATGCAAAAATAGTGTTTAATTTGGTTCTCATACATGACAATTATAAGGAAGAATTTTTAATTATATTAAATTATTTTATATAATAATAATAATAATAATAATAATAATAATAATAATATATAATATAATAACGATAAATAGATTATAGTTAGGTGTTACAATTCAATTAATTTAGAGAATAAAACATGTCATAAGTTAATTGTAAATATGTGAATAAAACTGTGATGACAGTTCGTCAATTTTACAATGGAAGCACAATTATCGTTAGTCAATCTTCAAAAGCCATCCAGATCTGTACAATAGAGAAGGATGGGTTCTTATGGGAGCTGCACAATAGAGGAAAAACCCTAATCACTGAAGCTATGTTTAGATAATGTATTTTCAAATTTCAATGAATTTTAAATTACGATAATTCTTGTTTTGAACCGGACTTCGAGGTGCCTTAACGAATAAGTAACTCAGTCTGTCTAGGACAGATCTCGCCAATAGTGTGCACATCCAAAATCATAGTTGCATTCAACAAGCAAAAAATCTCTCCTAAATCCCTCATTTGTAGGAATTATGGTTAAAAGGAGGCAATTACTCCAACTAATTCCAATTTGTAGGATCTTCATCAATGACATTTATTATTCTTTAATGCATTTTTCAAATACGATTTCCCTCCATCACACTCCCCTATAAGTATTAGACAAAGTCACCAAGGTATGAATCTAAACTTCAAAACACTACCAATCTCATACACGACCTAACTTGTGTATCGAATTGCCTTTTGTAGGTACCCACCTCTCGCATCACCATCGTTGTCATCATGCTACGGAGGAAACCACTCGCATCATTCTCACTCAGGTGATCTTCTTAAACCTGTTCAAAACATTGATGATGTTTGTGGGAACAATAAACTTCGAATCCCACCATCTCCACCATGGTAACCACCAAACAAAATCGTGCCTCCTCTACACATAACTAGCAAGCCACCAACCATCGTCGTGGCTCCGCTGCTGCTCAAGATCCAATCGTTGCCCAACCAGAACCCAAGCACAATGGTGCATATGCTTCTCTTTCCAGTAAGAACCCTTCCTTTTTGTCGTGGCATGTTCCGGCCACGCAACGACTCAGATCACGCGAAGCCCCTTTAGGAGAAGCTTGACCTTGGATACTGGCTCTACAGTAGTTTGGCGCGAGGGAAAACAATGAAGGTGGCCAATCCTAATAGGATGAGTCAATACCTCCTAGATTATCATGCCTAGAACTGATCTCCCTGATCCATCTCCAAGATGAACGTATTCACAAGTTGGAGAGATTTGTCCATGTGGAAAGGGAAGGCAAAAATTAGGTTCCAAGCATAAATCACAACAATAGAAGGGGACTAGCTCGCAATGGGGACTGTGATCCAGAAAACTCCAGGATAATGGAACTCGAATGAAAGGTTGGAAATCAGGAACAAGAACTTAAACCACAAAGTATAGTGGTTCAACAGAACTAGCCTTTTTTAGACTATGATGGCCTACGAGATCTTTAGGCATTTCAAGTATCCCACCAATATTGAAGCCTATGATGGGACCATGGATCCCCAAGAGTATTTGGATACTTATGTCTCAGCCATGCTATTTGCTAGGGGCAATGATTCACTAATGTGCCATGTTTTCCATCTCTCCCTAAAGAAAGTCGCATTGAGATTGTTCACGACCCTAACTCTGAAGTCCATGGACAATTGGGAAGGCTTGTCCTCACAATTTCTGCTTCACTTTACCACTAGAAAGGTGCAGCAGAAATCCATTTTGTGCCTCTCCTATATTAAGCAAGGAAAGGAAGAATCACTCCTAGATTACATAGCATGATTTAACAAGGAATGCTTGAATATCCGTGATTGGGATGAAAGGCTTGCCCTCCACTACATAAGGGACGACCTCTATTTTGGTCCATTCTTCATATCCCTTGCTAAAAAGGAACCCCAAACAATGGATGAGTTTAGGGTGAAAGCAGATAAATACATCAATGCGCAAGATGTTATCTGTGCCAAAAAAACACATTGACAAAGGTAAGGAAGCAAAACCAAAGCCAGCCCAAGCTCCTTCTCAATCTCGGAACTCCAAACCACCACTAAAGGGGAGGTACCAAAACTACACCCCTTTTAACACACCCTAGACTCAAATCTACCAAAAAGTGATGAACACAACGTTTAGAGACATTCAAAAGTCTCCTCTGCTAAGGAAACATACCTAAAAAGACAAGTCTAAGCATTATGTCTTCTATGAAGGATATGAGCATACAATGGAAGATTGTGTCCACCTTCAAGACACAATTGAATCCTTGATTCAAGATGGCCGCTTGGGACGATATGTACACAAATCCTAGAATGATAACTAGAGAGGAAGCAAAAATTAGAGGAAAAGGAGTTATAGTCCTCAAAGAAGCCCAACCCCACACCAAAGAAGACAACCCTGACAAGGAATGAAAATCAAATGAAGGGCACATCCCAAGATAATGCTCAAAATCAAGATAGGCACAACCTTGGGAACCTCCTATCTAGAATGATGTTCATCGTCATACGAAAGTAACCAGGACAATCAACACAATATCATGTGGCTTTGTGGGTGGCGACTAATCTAGCAATGCAAGAAAAAAGACCCTTCGGGCTGTGCTAAGTGTGGCCTCTCATCCAATCTCCAAACTGGGGAGCAAATTGCTAAAGGTCCCCCAATTTCCTTTTCTAAAGGAGACTACAGAAATACCATTTTGGACCACGATGACCCCATGATATATCCAAGATAATCACTAATGCCAAGGTTTGGCATATATTTGTTGATCAGGGAAACTCGATGAACATTATGTTCTTAGATTTATTTGAAAAGTTAGGACTTTGAAATAAAGATCTAATCACGTACACCGATAAATAGATTGGTTTCACAAGGGAAAAAATCACCTCAGTAGGGTGTGTTAAGACTCACTTGACCTTGGCAAGGACTTTTTGTTTAAAACACTCAAGGTCAAGTTCCTCATGGTGGATTACCGTTCTGCCTACAGCGTGATCCTAGGTCACCATTCTCTCAATGTCTTTGGGGCAATGATATCTACCCCGCATTTAGCAATGAAGTTCCTTGATCAGCATGACAACATAGTCATGGTCAAAGGAGACCAAGCAACGACTCGAAGGTGCTATAATGAGAGCCTCAAGTGTAACACCCTAAGACTAATTACTCCACGTATATCTGGATCACACTGAGCTACTTAGGCTTAGGCACGTCACAGCTAATCTCCTTACTACCTTGGTAATTAATTATACTAATTTTATATTTTAATCAAGCCTTGTAAAGGTAAATCTTTCGCTCAAATGGAGAGTTTAACCAAATACCTCCATTAAGTTACCATCCATTACTTATTCATTTCTTTATTATCCAATTTTTTTCCTCTAAGTCCTCTTAATAGAACTCTAGGAACTTGTACATTTATCTAACCAGGTACCATAGAAATTTCACATACTAACCTAGAGTACAAACATATACCGGTATACATAATTATATATATAACATGTATAAATCACACTGGCATTAGTAACACATACAATCCAGTACATCAGCTTTCTACAACAATATCAAAGTGATACATATCAAGCCTTCATAGTCATAAATATATACAAACCACTGCATAAATATAAATACATAGCAATAGTAAAAAAAAGAATAAGTATCGTTATACTACATCAACATCTGCATCTCTACTCCGTGGGTGAAACATGTGCTGGAATCATCATGGAAAAAAAATAGCAGGGTGAGAATTCTAGGAATTTCCAGTATTTCTAATAATCAAATGTCATCACAACAATTCCTGTTACTTTAAAGAATTAAATCATTTTAAAAAGATATTTGATAGAAAGGTGGTAAATGTCAAATTATTTCATTTTTCTTCCCGAGGGCAGAAGTTCAATTTTAATTATTGAAGAACAAACATATACTCAGACACTATATAGATTTACAAGCACATCAACTAATAAATCATAGAACTCATCATAAATACATCAACATATAAATCATCTCAAATTATCCTTAGAATATTTACAATTATCTCAAAATGCAAATATTCATTATCAAATCTATTATTTATATAGCAAATTCATAAAACATATGCAAATACTTAAACAATGTCATTAATCTTTCTTTTAGTACTCATTAATTATCATCTTTCTCAGTTTATTCCCCAAACTCTTGTCCTTTTATCTCAAATAGGTGGAGAGGGCATGCCACCTCCTCAATCCACCCAGGTAGAAAGGGCATCTTACCTCCACAATTTACCAAAAGCTTGATGATAATCTACTTATCAAGCCGATGTACTCAGCTTATATGTAACAGTCCTTTGTTACACAGCACTATCCCAGGTAACCCTGGCCAAATCTAGGATCATAGGTAGAGAGGGCATGTCACCTCCTCAATCTACCAAACATCTAAGATCATCCCCAAGTACGAGGGTTATTTCCAATATAAATCACTGGCCAAAACAATCAAAGGGATACTCTTCATAAAGGAATAACATTTAAGGATCACCCCTAGATATAAGGATCATATCCAAGTTCTTTTAAACTTTGAGAACTTAAAGATGCACATTATAATTTAATTCAATTACTGGTTTAACTTTAACATTATAATAGAGTATATCAATTCCAATACATCATAACTCATCTCATAAGCATGTCAATTGTCAATTTCTCATATCATTATATAATTCTCATAATCTACAAGGCAACTTGAAGGCTAGCAATTCACGTAAACATGAGATAAGAATCAAAATAATCAGGAATCATCATATAACATAAGTCATCTTACAACTCAACTAGTTTAGTAAACAACTAGTAAAATTTACTTGTCACCTCATAACCCAAACAACATGGTAATCTCACAATTAACATCTAGACCTTGATATATTCTCAAACCAAAATTCACAAGGCACAATAACAGTTGTCATTCTAAATTATCAGACAACTACATAATCAAAGAGTAGCTTTGAATCTCATTAAGAAGATCTCAGCCATCTCTATCAAATCACCAAGTCAGCCAAAAAATGTCAAATACCCAAAAAAATCCAAAGCATAAATTCAGATTTTCACCAATTTACTAATTGAAGGTTGTCTCATGGCCACAACCATGATTAAATTCAATAGCAGTCTTCGCAATGGATCTTTAACCATACATAAGGTTGTTTAGGCATGTAAATAACACTAATTAACATCTAATTATATAATTAAACATAAAGTTGTACCCAATTTCCTTCTCTTCAATCTCAACTTCTAAAGTCCATGTTCAACTATAACACACTTTTACAATCAACACAAGTTCAAGATTATCAAGAACCTTTAAATCTCACTTAATAAGTATTATAACATATAAATTAGTCTCTTCTTACTTTTCCCTTAATCTTAACCTCCATGGCCATTTGTCATAGAAATTATTTCAAGAATCTCAATAGCCAATAACAAGAACACCACATGTTCTTCATAGACCCAAGAACCTACTCGTAACCAATATCATATAAAATTCATTATTTTCAAATTAATTTCAACGCATCCAATTAGGATTTTTCAAACATAGATAGAATAGAAGTAGGATATGGTCACAACCCCAAGAATCACTAATCAATTTCATCATGTTTAAGGTAAAGGAGAAACATGGAACAACAACCAAACATGTAAAAGAAGAGGATCAAGATTCAAGAGCAAGGACCCTACCTAGGCTCCCTTGAGTTCTTAGAAGATCGGGGAAGAAACTTGATGTTTGCTTGATGATGGATTTAAGAGCACCAACAAGAAGAGCTTGGAGCACAGAGTAATTCTTCTAACTTGAATATGGTGAATTGAGGTAGTTTTGACCACCTTTCATGGTTAAGAAGTGGTGGTGGAGAGCTTCTTTCTCTCCTCTCTGTCGTTCCTCCTCTATCTCTCTCTTTGTCTCGTCATTCTCCTTCTCACTCTAGCTTTTCTTTTCTTTCTTTATTTTTCTATTCTACCGAGAAAGAGAAGAGTGCTTTAGTGTGTGTGTGTGTGTGTGGATGTGGTGAGGCGGTGGAGGAAAGATAAGAACAAAGATAATATGTGGTTATCATTTGGTGTGAGAGATTTGTCTCTTAAGGATACTTTGATCTTCCATTAATGAATTTTTAGCTTACATAAGTGTTGTAAAAAATTCTAAGATCCCACTAAGTTCCTATACACATCATTCAATAGCTATTAGGCTTTATTACTTTTCCTTAAATTAATATAACCTTAATGAAGTAACCTAATACGTATCTACTCTAATATTTGCTTATAGGTATTTGCTCTAATCTGTACCCATTTTTAAAATAATCTCCATCTTCTATTTAACAACTCCACAATTTTTCATAATTTTCTGAGCTACTTTTTTATATAATTTGACCTTTAAACACTTATTTTATTTATTAAAAGTACTAAACTAATTTATTTAATTCCCCAAAAATAACCATAATTCAGCCTAATTATTTATGATTTAGAAATAAATTTTTCATATTTATTTTCATCATTTAAGTAATCTATGCTAATTTATGGGCTGTTATATGCTATTCTTTACATTCAGTGCTATATCGTTACGCCTAAACTAACTCAGAAAATTATAAAAAAATTAACAAGTAAATCACACAAGTGCTATTGCACTACTTTAACAATCATTAAGGCTAATAGGGTAAGGAGGATGTTACATCAAGATTGCTAAAGGACCTAGGAAAATGGACCAACACGAAAAACCTGGTTCAGTCACTACAGATTATGTCAATGTCCTCTTGACTAAATTGGATGTACACAAAGAGATACAAGATACTAGCCCTCAACCAAAAGGAGAACTTGAACCTCTCCAACTTGGTGTCAAGCTGGATCAAGTCACTAAGATTGGAGGGCAACTGAATCAAGAAGAGAAGTCCCAATTAGTAGCATTCCTTGAGAAAAACAAAGGCCTCTTCACTTGGACGTCGTCCGACATACCATAGTTGGATCCCAGATTTAAATCTCACAAACTTTCCATTAAGAAAGATGTCAAGTCGATTACACAATGGAAAAGGAAGGTCAAACCTAAAAGTTAGGAGGTAATACAAAATGATCACAGATTATTTAGTATCTACTTGTTCTACTTACCTATGTTTAATGCAACCCACAAGGTCAAAGTACCTTGTAGAGGCATGAGGAATACACATTCCTCCTAGGATTAGCTATTTCGATTACACAAAAGGTCAAAGTGGGAAGCCCACTTGACCATACTCCACAATCTTGTAGCGAGCATGTGGGTTTTCACCCTACGCCCCAACGAGCCTAACCTTAACTCGTAAATTTAAAAACAAATTTAATGAGGTTAAGCATACTTAATGGAACCATGGAATACGAATGATTGTCGGGATCCTCTATAAGGATACTCCTTCCAAAGTTTTTCCACTATTTATCCAACATAAAGAAAAGTTCAATTAATACTTAGAAAATTTTCTAAGTATACAAGTACTTTACTTATACTAAGACATTGTACTCCTATATTTGTACCCTGAGATTTCCTATCATTCCTAAATGGTTCATCTCCAGGTATCTGAGATTACACTCAAATGAGTATGCATGTGTAAATTCCTCTAAGTCCATTTGTGAAATGCGAGTTCGAACATTAGACCTTAAAAGATATGCAAAGATAAGAAAGGCTCAAGAAATTTTTCTAAGTCCCCCTTGGTGAATTGCATATTAAATTTAGGCATTGGACCTATAGATGCCTAAGGCAAATGGAAAACAATAACACAAAAGAGTAAATGATGCTTGAGATCCAGGACCTAATTCATAAAATAAAATGCCCAAACTAGGACTTGTCCATGCAAACGTTAAAAACCCCACACAGGGTGCAGAAAAAGAAAATAAAGAGCAAGAAGTAATCAAGACTCCAGGTGTAACATCCCGAAAATTCTTTATTTCATTATAAATGATCATTTTATAATATTTATGATTTTTAAGAATTTTTGTGAATTTTTTTGAAAATGATGAATATTTTAATATATTTTTCGTTTTACGTGTACACTAAGCGGAGCCGGGGAAACTAGAATATTTTCCCTGAGACTGGTAAACTTTGAACTGTCAACGTGTCAATGGGGATCTTACTAAACCCGAGGCCTAGGCACGCTTTGCGAGATTTACATTTTTTTGAGGTTTTATCTCATTAAATAAAATTTCGGTATCATAAAATCATCTGATGAATAATAAAATATTATTTTCATCAATTGTAAATTTTATTCACTGAGAAAGTAATTCCACAGTATAATTAATCATCTGTCAGATGTATTTAATTTGGAGACAAGCTTACTATGTACTTTATCGAGGAGCGCGCGAAGCTTCTCAAGGAAGCTTCCTCCAACCATTATTTTTATCATTTCTCTCTCCTCCCAAATTTGTGCTGCACGTTTGAAATTAAAGGGGGGGTCTAATTCATTTCTTTTCCTCACATTTCCTCTCCTCCCAATACGCTGCTACTATTCACTCATATTCTCTCTTCTCTTTCACCCTACAGCAGCAACATCACCCACACCTCCATTTTGTTCTTCAAATCGTCCCAATCTTAGCACCATTTCGTGATTAGAGGACCACCATCATTGAGGAAATCAGCTTTAAGGTTCTGCCATTTCCTCCATCTTCATTCTCCTATGTCTTTGAAGCTTAAAGGTTAGAGCTTAAAGGTAAAGCTCTTAGCTTTTTCTCCCTCTCTTCTCTTTTTAATTAAACCAAATTTTGATGACAATGGGTATCCATTTCAATATTAGGATTCGATTCTTGCAAGTTTAAATCTTTAAGGAATTCTGGAAGCCGGAAACGAAATCCTCGACCAAAAAGGAGCCACCTTTCTTTGTGCTTCTCCAAGGTAAGAGGAAGACACTCCTCCTCAACCTCTTTTAGCATTTAGGGACGTTGTTTGTGATTGGTACTTGTGATTCATCTCTTTTGTATGCACTTTGGTGATGTATATATATATATCTTTATTTGATTGTTTATGTGTTTTGATATATATGTCTGGAACGTATAATCTAAAAGGATTGTTTTCGACCGGCTCTGGATGGCCACGCCTTGAGACTAAAATTTTGGGATTATTGGTGAGAAGTGGTAATGACTTGGGTTTCGACCATTAAGTGCAATGTCAAAACCCGTCGTGTATGAACCCCTGGATTTCAACCCGTCGAATGTGATGTCTTGATTACTTAGTAAAGTTAAAATCATGTCGAGTATGAACTTCTTGTCATAAACCCGTCGAATGTGATGTCTTGATTACTTAGTAAAGTTAAAATCTGTCGAGTATGAACTTCTTGCCAAACCCGTCGAATGTGATGTCTTGATCACTTAGTAAAGTCAAAACCCGTCGAGTATGAACCCCTGGCCAAACCCGTTGAGTGTGATGTCTTGATTACCTAGTAAAGATAAAATCCGTCGAGTATGAATGACCACATCCGTCGAGTGAAATATTCGTCGAGTTAGAATGCCAATACCCATTGAGAGACATACTGCCTTCGAGTGGATCTTCTCGTCCATTTATCGAAGCTTCCCAAAGTTAATGTTCGTCGAGTTAGAATGCTAATACCCATTGAGAGACATACATTCGAGTGGATCTTCTCGTCCATTTATCGAAGCTTCCCAAAGTTAATATTCGTCGAGTAGAACGTCAAGATTCGTCGAATTAGAGTTCGACCACAAGTGTTTTCATCTTCTCGACATTGGGAGATTTCTCCAACGTCGACACCCACATCCGTCGAAATTGGACTTCTGCTGTCCTTCTGGAAAAATTCGACAGTTTTGATCCCTGTTCGACAAAACCTCCATTCGAGAGAAATTAGTTTTTATCCAATCTTGTTATAAAATGTTCTCCCTTTTTTCATCCTTCTGCCATGTTAGTCTTCGTCGAATGGCAAACAATTTTCCACCAAATGCATAGTCTCCGTCGAATTCACAACTAGGGTTTATCACCCAATACCTAGCAATTAAATCTCAACGTTGTTGGTGATTCTGCTATGTATCTTCCTGGATTCAAAACCCTTGGATTAATAAAAGTACATAAATCATAAATGATTGGATGACTAGAGATTAAGTAGGGATTCATAAACAGGGAAGAACATGAGTATGGGTGAGCTTTTGAGGCACATAATGAATTTAAGGGTTGACTGTTATCATGACTATGAATGAAAATTGTGGATATCCTTAAAATGTACTATTGGATTGTTGTGGACCCGTGAATTGGGATCAGATATTGATGATAAATGATACGACATGCATTTGAAGCATGATGGACCTAGTTGGTCATGAAGAGTATGATCGTGTCATGCATTGAACAAAAAGAAAGAGATTGTCCGTTGGACTTGGTTAAGGCCGTAGCTCTTAGAGTTGAACTTACACCTTTGTGCGGGTGCGAATAGACAAGTGTAGGTTACTTGTTGACCTTGGGGCGTCAGGGGTGCGGGTACTCACAATGGGCACCCCAGCTCTCTTTCGTCTCGTGGGGCGGACCGATGCAACACTTCCGCACCGAGACGCCCCCTATGTCGAGATCCGTGTAGAATGTCTTGTAAAATGCCATGATGTACAAAATGATAATTTGAGAATTTTAGCACTTGAGGGCCTGGGCAGCCAAGAATACAAACATACCTCCTGATCGTTCTCTTCGACTGTTTTGTGTCTAGCTCCATGGAGTAGGATTTTGGTTATTGAGGGTAAGTGTGCATAGTGAGTCCATGAATCATCTGGCATGCATTGTTATTATAATTGAACCGTTGTACTTCCTGATATATCTATATGTATATGACTACTGAATTGTTTGGTTGATCATAATTGCTATTGAATGTTTATTACCATTATTGTTGTCATAAATGCTATGTGGTATCGCTCTGCGCCGTGCTTGGTTTCTCGATGCTATGATTGGTAATGATGGTAGGATGTCTTACCTCTTCTCTGTCTCTCCATTTCTGTTTTGTCCGTATTGACTTTTCGTTCCATAGAAGATAACGCAAGAGGAACCCAGGAAGCCCCGACTTCCCGGTTTTTGGCCTCATCTCGACCGAGCGATCGCGGATGTATGGAGCCACGCATGCAAAGATTTTTGGGAGATGTGTGCCTGACCTTCTTGGGAGGGTCAGAGTGCTGGTACATCAACTATGGTTCTAAGCGTTGCGTCTATACGGGGGATGTGTCGTTATCTCTAGCCTGGAGGCGTCACGAGCCGCCTGTCTTCATCTGCTGTATTAGTTTACGTCTGGAGTTTCAGCTACCGATACGCGAGATGTGGGGTGACCCCGAAGAGGAAGACTCTTTTCGTTCCACCGCTCGGGCCCCGTCCTGTGACTCTGCGATTCATATGGTGATTTCCTCCAATGAAGAAGATCCTGAGGAAGATCCCAAAGAAGTTCCTGAGGACGACCCCGAAGAGGATCCTGAAGAGGACCCTGACTCGATTCCTCCTCACTTGAGGGACTGACTTTACTTGTAGCTACTGAGGGCTACCAGTATTTTATTTTGAGGGCCTGATGTTTTGTCTATAGTGGGCTATATATTCTGATACCGTAGGGATATGTATGTATAATTTTTGGGGCATATAGTTTTGCTTTTTGTTATGCCAATGCTTTGTAACTAAAAAATAAATTGATAATTATATATATATATATGAATGAAATGTTAATTTCCCATGTATGTCTCGTCACCGTGGATATTGATTATCGTTAACGTAAATGTAATGAATAGAAAAAAAAATATACTTGCTAATTTACTTAACCAACTACAATTGAGTAAATGTATATATTATTAAAATGAACCGGGTCTTAACTCACATAAAATTTTATTTCCGCATTGTAATTGAAAGTGAGATGTTCCCTTGGGTTTAAAAAGGGGCGTCACACTAAGTTGGTATCAGAGCCCCGGTTTATGTAGGTCGACAAAAGAGTTATGCAGACCGAAGGAGAAAACCTCTTGAGTTTGAGGAATACGAGCATGTATTCCTGAAAGTCACACCTACGACTGGGGTAGGCCGGGCTTTAAAATCTAGAAAACTCACTCCTAAATTCCTTGGACCATACCAAATCATTCGTCGTGTAGGTCCTGTGGCGTACCAAATATCCTTACCTCCTTTCCTTTCAAACATTCATAATGTTTTCCATGTGTCACAACTCGAAAATACCTCCCGACCCAAGTCATGTCATAGCACCTGGATGCGCAGACAATTAAAAGAAAACTTAACTTATGAGACGTCTCTGTAAGAATCGAGGATAGAAAGATAAAGCAATTAAGAGGCAAGGAGATCGCATTGGTGAAAGTAATCTGAATGAGGTGACCTGGATATGCAACTTGGGAGCTGGAAGCAAGATGAAGGAGCAACACCCACAAACACCCTATTCTAAGGTATGCAAATTTCGAGGACCTAAATTCCTTTTTGAAGGGGAGTATTGTAACATCCCAAAAATTCTTTATTTCATTATAAACGATCATTTTATAATATTTATGATTTTTAGGAATTTTTGTGGATTTTTCTCAAAATGATGAATATTTTAATATATTCTTCATTTTACGTGTACAAATAATCAATATCAGAGTCGGGAAACTAGAATATTTTCCCGAGGTCAAAACTTTGAACTGTCAACGTGTCAACCGGGATCTTACTAAACCCGAGGCCTAGCACGCTTGCGGGTTTACATTTTTTTGAGGTTTTATCTCGTTAAATAAAATTTCGGATCATAAAATCATTTAATGAATAATAAAATATTATTTTCATCAATTGTAAATTTTATTCACTGAGAAAATAATTCCACAGTGTAATTAATCATCTGTCAGATGTATTTAATTTGGAGACAAGCTTACTATGTACTTTATCCAGGAGCGCGTTAAGCTTCCCAAGGAAGCTTCCTCCAACCATTATTTTTATCATTTCTCTCTCCTCCCAAATTTGTGCTGCACGTTTGAAATTAAAGGGGGGTCTAATTCATTTCTTTTCCTCACATTTCCTCTCCTCCCAATACGCTGCTACTATTCACTCATCTTCTCTCTTCTCTTTCACCCTACAGCAGCAACACCACCCACACCTCCATTTTGTTCTTCAAACCGTCCCAATCTTAGCACCATTTCGTGATTGAGGACCACCATCATTAAGGAAATCACTTCAAGGTTCTCGCCATTTCCTCCATCTTCATTCTCCTACGTCTTTGAAGCTTAAAGGTTGGAGCTTTAAGGTAAAGCTCTTAGCTTTTTCTCTCCTCTCTTCTCTTTTTTTCGTAAACCACTATGTCATTTTGATGACAATGGGTATCCATTTCAATATTAGGATTCTGATTCTTGCAAGTTTAAATCTTTAAGGAATTCCTGGAAGCTGGAAATGAAATCCTGACCAAAAAGGAGCCACCTTTCTTTGTGCTTCTCCAAGGTAAGAGGAAGACACTCCTCCTCAACCACTTTTAGCATTTAGGGACATTGTTTGTGATAAGTACTGTGATTCATCTTTGTTTGTATGCTGCTGGTGATGTATATATATATATGCTATTTGATTGTTTATGTGTTTTGATATATATGTCTGGAACGTATAATCTAAAAGGAACGTTGTCGGCCTGGCTCTCGGATGGCCACGCCTTGAGACTAAAATTTTGGGATTATTGGTGAGAAGTGGTAATGACTTGGGTTTCTGACCATTAAGTGCAATGTCAAAACCTGTCGTGTATGAACCCCTGGCCAAACCCATCGAATGTGATGTCTTGATTTCTTAGTAAAGTTAAAATCCGTCGAGTATGAACTTCTGGCCAAACCCGTCGAATGTGATGTCTTGATCACTTAGTAAAGTCAAAACCTGTCGAGTATGAACCCCCGCCAAACCCGTCGAATGTGATGTCTTGATTACTTAGTAAAGTTAAAATCCGTCGAGTATGAACTTCTGGCCAAACCCATCGAATGTGATGTCTTGATCACTTAGTAAAGTCAAAACCTGTCGAGTATGAACCCCTGGCCAAACCCGTCGAATGTGATGTCTTGATTACCTAGTAAAGATAAAATCCGTCGAGTATGAATGACCACATCCGTCGAGTGAAATATTCGTCGAGTTAGAATGCCAATACCCATTGAGAGATATACCTGTCGAGTGGATCTTCTGTCCATTTATCAGAAGCTTCCCAAAGTTAATGTTCATCGAGTTAGAATGTCAATACCCATTGAGAGACATACCTGTCGAGTGGATTTTCTATCCATTTATCAGAAGCTTCCCAAAGTTAATATTCGTCGAGTAGAACGTCAAGATCCGTCGAATTAGAGTTCTGACCACAGTGTTTTCGTCGGTTCAAGACTTGGGAGATTTCTCCAACGTCGACACCCACATCCGTCGAAATTGGACTTCTGCTGACCTTCTGGAAAAATTCGACAGTTTTGATCCCTGTTCGACAAAACCTCCATCCGACAGAAATTGGTTTTTATCCAATCTTGTTATAAAATGTTCTCCCATTTTTCATCCTTCTGCCATGTTAGTCTTTGTCGAATGGCAGCCTCAATTTTCCACTAAATGCATAGTCTCCGTCGAATTCACAACTAGGGTTTATCACCCAATACCTAGCAATTAAATCTGTGACGTTGTTGGTGATTCTAGCCATGTATCTTCCTGGATTCAAAACCCTTGGACTAATAAAAGTATATAAATCATAAATGATTGGATGACTAGAGATTAAGTAGGGATTCATAAACAGGGAAGAACATGAGTATGGGTGAGCTTTTGAGGCACATAATGAATTTAAGAGTTAACTGTTATCATGACTATGAATGGAAATTGTGGATATCCTTAAAATGTACTATTAGATTGTTGTGGACCTGTGAATTGGGATCAGATATTGATGATAAATGATACGACATGCATTTGAAGCATGATGGACCTAGCTGGTCATGAAGAGTATGATCGTGTCATGCATTGAACAAAAAGAAAGAGATTGTCCGTTGGACTTGGTTAAGGCCGGTAGCCTAGGAGTTGAACTTACACCTTTGTGCGAGTGCGAATAGACAAGTGTAGGTTACTTGTTGACCTTGGGGGCGTCAGGGTGCGGGTACCTCACAATGGGCAGCTGGTAGCTCTCTGTCTGTGAGGCAGACCGATGCAAACACACTGACGATCCAGACCGAGACGCTATCCTATGTCAAGATCTGTGTAGAATGTCTTGTAAAATGCCATGATGTACAAAATGATAATTTAAGAATTTTAGCACTTGAGGGCCTGGGCAGCCAAGAATACAGACATACCTCCTGATCGTTCTCTCTGACTATTTTGTGTCTAGCTCCATGGAGTAGGATTTTGGTTATTGAGGGCAAGTGTGCATAGTGAGTCCATGAATCATCTGGCATGCATTGTTATTATAATTGGAACTGTTGTACTTCTGATATATCTATATGTATACAACTCACCTGTGAAATCTGTTTGGTTGATCATAATTGCTATTGAATGTTTATTACCATTATTGCTGTCATAAATGCTATGTGGGCGCTCTGAGCCGTTTGGTTTCTCGATGCTATGATTGGTAATGATGGTAGGATGTCTTACCTCTTCTCTGTCTCTCCATTTCTATTTTGTCCGTATACTTAAGTTCAATAGAAGATAATCGCAAGGAACCTAAGCCCCCGACTTCCCGGTTTTTGGCCTCATCTCGACCGAGCGATCTTGGCGTATGGAGCCACGCACGCAAAGATTTTTGGGAGATGTGTGCCTGACCTTCTTGGGAGGGCCAGAGTGCTGGTACATCAACTATGGTTCTAAGCGTTGCGTTTATACGGGGGATGTGTCGTTATCTCTAGCCTGGAGGCATCACGAGCCGCCTGTCTTCACCTACTGTATTAGTTTACGTCTGGAGTTTCAGCTACCGATACGCGAGATGTGGGGTGACCATTATTTCACTCTGCGGGAAGACTCTTTTTGTTCCACCGCTCGGGCCTTGTCCTGTGACTCTGCGATTCATATGGTGATTTCCTTCGACGAAGAAGATCCTGAGGAAGATCCCGAAGAAGTTCCTGAGGACGACCCCGAAGAGGATCCTGAAGAGGACCCTGACTCGATTCCTCATCACTTGAGGGACTGACTTTACTTGTAGCTACTAAGGGCTACCAATATTTTATTTTGGGGGCCTGATTTTTGTCTGTAGTGGGTTGTATATTCTGATACCGTAGGGATATGTATGTATAATCCTTTGAAGGTATAGTTTTGCTTTTTGTTATGCCAGTTTTGTAACTAAACAAATTTGATAATTATATAAATATATGAATGAAATGTTAATTTCCCATGTATGTCTCGTCACCGTGGATATTGATTATCGTTAACGTAAATGTAATGAATAGAAAAAAAATATACTTGCTAATTTACTTAACTAAATACAATTGAGTAAATGTATATATTATTAAAATGAACCGGGTCTTAACTCACATAAAATTTTATTTCCGCATTGTAATTGAAAGTGAGATGTTCCCTTGGGTTTAAAAAGGGGCGTCACACCAGGTTAGGTTGCTTCATCTCATTTTCCTCCTCTTAGTCAGACTCCTCATCATCCTCACCACCCTCCTCATCCAAGCTGATATCTGCTGCCAATATCTAGGCCACCTAGGTAGCATTGGTAACATTATCAACAATGATGTCATCCTTAACCACCCTCGGTGATCCAATGCCCTCAATGACAAGGTTGGGGTTTAGAAGTCAGAGTTAGGCCAGAGCATTGGTGAAGGAATCATCCACAGAGGTCGCCTACTCATTTTCAAGCTTCAAGGCCTCAAGCTTGTCTTCAGACTACTCTTGAAACTCGACTTGAACCCTTAGCGCAGTCATGTCGGTCTTGGATTGAGCAACCTTTTCTTTCAAGCTCGTAACTTGGGTCTTGACCTCCTTTAGCATATTCTAAAGCCATGTTATTTCAACCTTCTGTAGTCCGACCTTTTCTCTAGCTTGTTTTAGAAATAGTCCATTTGGGACATCTCCAATTCTAGTCGAGCCTTCTCATCTCGAAGGGAATTCAATTCCTCCTTGATGTGTTGGGCTTGCCACATAGACTCGAAGGCACCCTTAAGAAACCAAGAAGCATACACATTCTTGAGGGATCAGATCTCTATATCCTAGATTATTTCAATCAAGTCATGCTCAATTAAGTCATTACAGTCAGAAGGCTTTAGAAGGATGTTATCAATTCCTTGCTTGGCTCTAATCCCAAAGCCCAAACAGATGACACAACAAGGTGTAAGGTTTTTCCCAACGATAAAAGTCACTGCTAAAGGTTTATTGTCATTAGGAAAGCAATTTTCTCCAACGACACAAATGTCGCCGCATAGCGCTGGCATAAGTCCCGTTGTGAAAAGATTTGCAACGACTTTTGAAGTCGCTGCTATAAGTAATGTTTTCCCAGTGACTAAAGTCGTTGTCATATGTTACATTGTCCCAACGACAATTGTCGCTACCATAAGTAATGTTTCCCAGCAACTTAAGTCACTGCCATAAGTAACATTTTGTCGCTAGTAGAGGTTAACATTTTCCAGTGACTTAAGTCGCGACCATAAGTCACATTTTCCCAGCAACTTAGGTTGTTGTCAAAAGGCAAACATTTCCCAGCAACATATGACAATTTCCCAACAACAAAAGTTGTTGCGATAAGTAATGTTTTCCCAGCGACTGCCGCAAGACAAACATTTCCCAATGACATAAGTCGCTATCAGATGTAATGGGAAGGTGACCATAAGACAAATATTTCCCAACGACATAAATCATTGCCATAAGGCAATATATTCCCAAAATGTTGTTAGGATGAATATTTTAGTTAAATATTTTCTCACAATTATTATCACTATGAAAGTTTTTTTTAATATTATATTTTTATATACCTTTTTTATAAAAAAT
Organism: Ormosia semicastrata; assembly: GCA_029884595.1. NCBI lineage: Eukaryota > Viridiplantae > Streptophyta > Magnoliopsida > Fabales > Fabaceae > Ormosia > Ormosia semicastrata. The sequence goes on along the minus strand of JAQQTO010000053.1, from coordinate 43,585,662 downwards.
TAATCAAATATATTTTCAAAAATAAAGTGACTTATATATAATTTTTTATATTAATTATATTTATCAATTTGATTTTTATAACTACAGAATAACTATTAAAATTGTCCAAAACATAATATACATTACCATAAAATAACTATGGATATAAGCACAAGAATGTCAATGCTATACAATAATTGAAAGTCAAATAACATAAAATTTCCAATCTTTATACTTAAAGCAAATAAATAGTCCAATTGTTTTACTATGAAAATACGAAATACGTACAAAACTAAAGTTTCCAGTGCATAGCTTCAAGAAAGTCTGTGGTGAGCACTTGGATGTAACCGCAAATTATCCTACATGACAAGAGTTAAACAAGTGAGGTTAGAACATCTTGCATGATAGAAACAAAATAACATGAATGGCATATTATAGGGCAAATGCATATTAAAAATTCAATATGTTATAGGCATATTAAACTTAAGTAAGCAACTATGTCATACGAAGAAACAATCACGAGCAACGTGTGGTGTAATGATCCAAACTAATATTCCTTCAATATCTCAAAGTGATGACAAGTAATAATGACCTTTCTAAATGATCAGTAACAAGGCAAACAACGTAAATCCACTTATGAACATTAAGCCACACAACTTGAACCCAAATATCAAATAAGGCAAGCAACATAAATTTCTTCATTTTTGGAAGAAACAAACACCCTACCAACAACCCAACTCAAGTATGCATTTTAAAGAATGCATTATACCTCAAATAATCACCACAATGGTTGTTGTATACAACATGATAGAATTCATATAAAAAATACATCATAAGGAAATCATTAAGAATAAAACTTGATTTTAGTAAAAATAATTAGCATTTTTATTAAATAAATGAGATACCAAATAATCAATATCAGCCAACAAGTTGAAAGATATCATTCTTACTTGAATGCAGCCTATTAGCAAAAGTTCCAACTAAGTGACTAAGTTCAGACAACATGTTCGTTGTGCTAACAAATCGTACAGCCTATCAAAATAAATGTTCATAGCAACAATAAATCACATGCTTTCATAATATAAAATCATTAATTAATTTCAGTTATTGAATTCAATCATTATTCATACTTATCGAGGATGTTTGTATTCTAAAAAACAAAGTCTCCATCCTTTCTTGAAGTTGTCTTCCATTCTTTCTTCAAGTTGTCTTTGACTCTCTTCAAAACGTTTTTCCATTTCTTCTCTTTGTCTATGCGCTTCTTAAGTTGAATCTTAAGCTCATTCATTTTTGTCTCCAAACTTTGTCGTTTTTCAAGTTCATCATCTAATTGTTCTCGCAAACTTGTAGAAGATTTTCCCTTCGATCTAATTCCAGCTCCAAGATCGCGACAATACCCAGATCGCTCCCCCACAACAGATTGAAAAGCAGCATTGATTATAGAGTCTTTATCGGTCTCCTTATCAATGCCTTGTAGCATCACCATAGAAGCTTTTTCAACATTTATCTATGAGTAAATAATAAGAAAAAATCTATTAATGATTTAAAAATTGATAAATAAAAATAATATTAAATCATAATTATAATATATAAACAAAATAAACAATTCATTACATGAACTTCCCTCGAAGCCTCGTCTACCTACTCTCCATTGTTGTTCATGTGAGTCATTAGCCACAAATCTTGAAAATTAGGCTCCTTTCCGGTTTCAAGATCTCTCTAAAAATAATGTTACATTACATAATATTAATAAAGTATTACTTTAATTAAAAATTCACACAAAAATAAATTCATATATAATAAATTGTACCACATAAAAGCTAACAGCTTGAAATTTTTTCTTCCACATCTATGATTGATGACTTGTTGTGCTTTATTCTTTTTGTTCCTTTCACTAATAGCCTGAAAATAAATATACAAATTAACTTGTCACTATTTTTTGTCATGTCATAACTCATTTCTCAATATTTAGAATAGGGTTGTTCCTAATGTACCTTATATTCATCACTTGAGAAATAATTTACCAAAAATTCCTAATCATCTTCATTTATATCCTCAAGAGAATGCTCTAGAGCTTCATCATTTGTTTCAAATGCTTCAAAATAAGTATGAAGTCTTTGTCTATAACTTTGATATTGTCGGTTTGCTTGCTCAAGAATAGTGTCCTTGTTGTGTTTTGTGTCATCAATATCAAAAGTATCCTGCACCCAACCATTAAAATAAAAAGTATAATTAATATTCTACAAACATAGAATATTTGAAGTGCAGAGAATTAATACTTACAAGCACTTTTGTCATTATTTTATCCTTCGCATCCATAGGGATATCCTTCCATTTTTTGAAATGCAAAGGAGCATTCTTTTGGATAGTCACTCCTGTTTCTATACAAAATCTGCAGCTCCTGGTCTAACTACAACCTTCTTGTCTTACGGAATAATGACATGCAATTTTCCTGTAGCACTCTTCTTTTTTTTCTTTGCAACACTTAGACCAGTGGTTTTTCCTCTTCTTGTTTTTTTTGTATTTGTGCATTCCGTGTCATCACCTTAACAAGAATGGGAGATAAATTTAAGTTAAAACATAAGGTGAATTTTTAAGATAAGATTATAGAAGAAAAAAACTACAATCAATGGGAAAAGGAAAATTAAATAAAAACTTTAAAAAATCAAATTATGCATACTTTCTTGCTATTGTCTCGTGTCAATAGTTGAAGCATTTGTACACCTAACATCTGACACTCTACTTGAGGGTGCCATTGATGAAGACAAAATTGAAAGAGAAATTAAAAGTTGAAAGTGATAAATATATCCACAATACAATAAAATAAGTTCAAATAAAACTTAAAAGCAAATTGCAATAAGTATATATATATTTTCAAAATATCTAGATTTCCATAGGTTAATGGGTTAAGTAACCAAAACTCATTGGGTGTTCAAGATACCCTCATTCAAACTCAAGATTCAATAGAAATATCAAGCAAATCAGTTTACAAAAAAAACATATCGAAATGCATGATAGTGGCAGATTCATATCCTTTAAATATCAAATAAGATCTTTCTCAAATCAGGTTAAGTCCAAAAATCTAAAAACATCCATGCATCAACTAGTCTTGTTTTTATAGAAAAAATTGGCCCTTCGGCCCCATCCCCTTCAAATCAAATTCTAAAACTTCGGCAACAACTTAGTAGCTTGCTTTGCATAGCTTACCCACCATAATCATAAAAATTTAAACCAAGTAGTTTGACACAAAAATAGCAAACAGAAAAGAAACAAAGGTGGAAGGGAAGAAATTTGCTTTTTGTAACAGTAAAGTAAAGAAAATAGAAGATTCTGATAGAAACTAGTAAAGAAATAAATGCGTAATTGAGTTCATGCATAACCATGGAGGTAAGTTATAAGGAATTAAAACCACAAGCCACATACTATAAGAGTTGCTCATCATACCAAAAAGGTTGAAACCATCTGACACTAGACCAAGTCGTACATTACATGGATCTAAAGAAAAAAATCTATGTTGATCATCAAAATTCTTCCATGTTAAAGAGTCGGCAAGATGCCTTAAAATTCCATCATTAATTCTTTTATGCATATGCCATTTCATATCTTCTGTAATTTGTTTTGACATTAATAGTCTTTGCAGTCTTGGTTTTATAGGAAAATAACGAATTATCTTGTTGGGGATATCATTCCTTTTCTTATTACTTTTACTACTTACTTGATATCTGCTTTTCCCACAAACAAGACATTCAGTAAGATTTTTATGATCCTCTCCTCCATACAAAATACAGTCATTAGCACAAGCATGTATCTTCTCATAATCAAGTCCAAGATCCTTTATAATCTTTCGAACCTCATATATTGAGTCGGGAAGCAAGTTTCCTTCAGGTAAAGCTTCAATTAATAGCTTTCGTAGTGAATCAAATGAAGTGTTGCTCCATCCATAAAGACATTTCATTTGAAAAATATGCATAATAAAAGATAATTTTGAGAACTTCTCACAACCAGGATATAGTTTTTGTTCAGCATCTTTCAACAATCCATAAAACCTTTTAGCTTCTATAGTAGGCTCCTCGGGGATATTACTAGACATAGGCTGATCAAACATATTACTTCTGTCCATATTAGATGATTGATAAATGTCATTAAGCATGGAGTAGGTTTGAGCATCATTAACCCTTTCAAGGTTAGCACCAGAGTCATTATCATCATCTCTAAAGTCAATATCATTATCAGATGAAGAGTCACCTGAGCTTTCCCCATGATATTCCCAATGCTTATAGCTTGGCTCAAATCCCCATTTCAATAAATCATCCTTCACATTATCTCTGGCCTTAAAATACACATTATTGAATTTACAGCATGGACACCTAATTATTTTTTTAGGCTTCGGGCCAACAAAAGCAAGTAGGTAGTGGAAGATGATGCTTAATTGAGACAAAATAATTGGGTTCTCCAGAACTTAAGAAGAAGATAATAAGGATGTGATACAATTAGAGTGGATTAATTAAGAAGTTAGTAGGTAGTGGAAGATGATGCTTACTTGTATTTATAAATGTGAAATTAGAATCCTTGTAGGAAATGCTTTTAATGAAGATAAGCCTCTAGAATGATAAGTTTATCCTTAGATGTGACTTATCCTTTAGATACGACTTATCACATATTATTAGGACGAGAGGTTTTAGTCTTATCTAATAATGTCACAAATCATAGTATAAAATTTTTATTTACATATTAAATAATTATAATTTAATAATTTAAATTCTTTTAATAATATCACAAATAATAAAATAAAAATTTTATATTAAATAATTTTATCTTTAAATCTTAAACTAAATTATGAATGACATGTATACTTTATCCTTTTTATTTCTTTTAAATATTATAAACAGATATAGATAAGATAAGTCATAGTATACCTATTCAGAAATTTGAATTAAAACTATATCATTATCCTATATTTATCATTCCCTATTTCAATTCAAATTTTTGGGTACAATTAAATTCAGTTTTAATAACTATCATTTACATATAAGTAAACAACGAATGCCACAGTAAAAAAAAAATGTTTTTTTCTTCTTTGATCTACTTTGTACTTATCCCATCGACGATTGTAGTTATATTGCTATGCTTATCCCAGCGATAATATTTGTCGCTAGCATATAACTTGCACTATTCTACTATTCCCAGTGACATCCAAAGTCGTTGGCATAGGCGTATAACTTATCCCATACTATTCCTAGCGATATCCCAAGTCGCTGCCATATATGTATACTTATCCCAGCAACAATAGTAGTTGTTGTCATATTGTTACGTTTATCCTGGCAATCATATTTCTCGTTGGCATTTAGCTTGCACTATTTTACTATTCCCAATGACATCCAAAGTCGCTGGCATATACATATACTTATCCTAACAAAATGTAATTTTGAAAATATTTGAGACAAAGGAAACTTCAAAAAAAAAAATTGTCGCAGTTACACACACACAATATATGCATGAGCAATGTCAAAACTAATTGATTAAAAAGAGCTAATCAACATATCAAAAAATAATTAGTGAGATCTTTAGCTTGACGGATGAACTGTGTGTATCTGGTATTGGCTGAGATGAATTATACCTTGGATGCTCCAGAACGTGAGAAGAATATAATAAGGATGTGATAAAATCAGAATGGACTAATTACGAAGTTAGTAGGTAGAGTAGAAGATGATGTTTACTTGTATTTATAGATGTGAAATTAGAATCCTTATAGGAAATACTTTTGATGAAGATAAGCCTCTAGATTGATAAGTTTATCCTTACATATGATTTATCCCTTAGATATGACTTATACCATATTATTGGGATGAGAGGTCATAGTCTTATCCAATAATGTCACAAATCATAGTATAAAATTTTTATTTATGTATTAAATAATTAAAATTTAAAAATTTAAATTCTTTTAAAAATATCATAAATAATAATATAAAAAGTTTATATTAAATAATTTTACTTTAAATCTTAAACTAAATTATAAATGACATGTATTCTTTATCCTTTTCCTTTTTATTTATTTTAAATCTTATAAATAGATATAGATAAGATAAGTCATTGTATGCCTACTCAGAAATTTGAATTAAAACTATATCATTATCCTATATTTATCATTCCCTATTTCAATTCAAAATTTTGGGTATATTTAAATTCAATTTTAATAACTATCATTTACATATAAGTAAACAACGAATGCCACAAAAAAAATTGTTTTCTTCTTTTGATCGACTTTATACTTATCCAAGCGACAATTGCAGTTGCTAGCATATTGCTACGCTTATCCCAGCGACAAGCTTTGTTGTTGGTGTATAGCTTGCACCATTCTACTATTCCCAGCGACATCCACAGTCGTTGGCATATGCGTATAACTTATCCCAGCGACAATTCTAGTTGCTGCCATATTTCTAGACTTATTTTCGCAATCGTTTTTGTCGCTAGCGTAAAGCTTGCACTGTTCTACTATTCGCAGCGACCGCTAAAATCGCTGGCATAGACGTATACTTATTCCAGCAAACATTTGTAGTCGTTGCCATATTGCTATGCTTATCCCCATGATAATCTTTATCGGTGGCATAAAAGGTTGCACTGTTTTACTTTTCGCAGTGACAGCCAAAGTCGTTGGCATAGACTTATACGTATCCCAGCGACCATTATAGTTGTTGCCATATTGGTACGCTTATCCCTGCGATCCATTTTTGTCGCTGTCATAAAGGTTGCACTGTTCTACTATTCCCAGCGACAGCCAAAGTCACTAGCATAGATGTATACTTATCCCAGGAAATGGTTGTAGTCGTTGCTATATTGCTATGCTTATCCTCGCGATAATCTTTGTCGTTGCATAAAAGGTTGCACTGTTTTACTTTTCGCAATGACAACCAAAGTCGCTGGCATAGACTTATACGTATCCCAACAACTATTCTAGTTGTTGCCATATTGGTACGTTTATCCCTGCAATTTATTTTTGTCACTGCCGTAAAGGTTGCACTGTTCTACTATTCCCAGTGATTGCCAAAGTCGTTGGCATAGATGTATACTTATCCCAATGACAATGTAATGGCGTTGCCATATTTGTGATCTACCCCAGCGAAATATGTTGTTGCTGCTATAGATCACCTTTTGCCAATGCAAATGGTGTTATGGTGATGAAGTTATTTTTATTGCAACGACTTGAAAATGTCACTGCTATAGGTATACTTTTGCTAACGACTTATTTGTCGCTAGGAAAAAGTCACTGCCATTTATCTTAATTCTTGTAGTGTGAATCCGAAAACTAGAGATGAGTGCCCTCAAGGATCTCTATATCACAGTCCACTATTAGATAAATATGACTCTCATCAGACATCAATCTCTTTCCTTTCGACCTTCTTTGTCCGTCGCCTTTCCTCTTACGCTGCCTTAAGGGTTGGGGGGACTTAAGAGTTAGCTCCTAAGATGATGGTTGAGGTTGGGGAAATGGGAGTGAATCTTGGAGTATGGAACTAAATGCCCCAACCTTCCTCACTGCTAGATGGTGCTTAAGTGCCTACCATGATTTTTGCAAAACACAAAAAGAAGGAAAATATTACAACATTTAAAAAAAAATTCATGAAATGCATAAATACAAAGAAATATGCAAGAAATGATCATGACATACCCAACAAAGCTCTAAGCGAGTTCCCGGGCTCATCTAATACATCTTTATAGTAGATGCTCCATGTCTTGTAAACATATTCGACAAGAAAAGCAAGGATCTCGACCTTGTCCTTAATAAGCATGGATATCAAAGTCTCAATTTCTTTCCAGGCTGCCTATGTCCAATACAAGTACATCCAAGGAACACTTTTCAGGGTAACGAAAAAAGGAGTAGTCGCTAGAGCTCCTTCTAAACGAAAGAAATCCTTTTTAAAATTTTTAAAGGATTTTTTTTTACGGCTTGAAAATCTTGCGCCTCGCTTGGGCCTGCAAAGTTATCCTCCTTTTTTTGTAGTTGTTCTTGAAAGGCGTAAAATGGGTAAAGAGAAAGAAAAAAGCTTCAACGAAGCACGACCATCCAAAGGCCTTACACATGAGCTCAAACGTCCTCATGAACCCCCAAGCATTTGGATGAATTTGTGTGGGGGCTTCTCGCAGATGATTTAGCACCCCAATTTAAAAGTTGGAGAATGGAAGATAGACACCTATGTGAGTGAGCATGGCCTCATATAAATAAATGAAATGGTCACCCTTAGTTCACATAAAGCACATCCTCTCTTGATCATTGGGGGCACAAATCACGTACTCTTGATCACGGAGCCCATCCTTCGTCAATTGGATATACTCCTGCTTTTGTGTTGTGTCCTCTACAATCCCAACATTGGAAAGTGTCCCCAATACCTCCCAGTTAACCCATTGCTATAAGCTGATGTCTCAGGGAAAAATATACTTCTTTGGCTCAAAAGTCCCTCATCTCCATCTCTCCATGTCCCAGATCCTAAAATCACCTATAGAGGTTGCACTCAAGTCAGAATTAGAATAAGTTTCCTCATGATCTTTTAACTCTCTAATGAGCATGGAGAGCATATGAGCCAACCTCAGCCTTGCTAATTCTCTAGCGTTGTCTGCTCTCTAGATCATTTCCTGGATAACATTCCCAGATAACGGCCTCTACCTCCCAATAGTATTCTCATCTTGAAAGGAACATCTTCGTCGTGCCTGGAGTGACAAAGATGCTCAAAATCTCCTGAGAGCTTCCCTCCTCATCGTCACAGTTCATCTCTTTCACCCTCACCATGACAATTATAGGAAGAAAAAAAAGGGTCTAGATGGGAATACCAAGTAATTTAAAGGAAAAAGAGAGGATGAAGGCTCTAAGAATAACAAGAAAACCATCATGAATTACCACAAACAGTGGCCAAAAATTGCCTCTGGTCGCTAGAAAGTTAGAGAAAATGGAACGAAGAGTAAAAGTGGTGGGTGGAAACCCCCCACTCCTATTTATAAGTGTGGGGTAACTCCCAAACTACCACCACTCGTAGAGGCAGCTCTGCCTTTGCAAGTTTAAATTCAAATAAAGGAGATCATGGTAGCGCGAACTCAATGGTGGTTGCTATCCCATGAGTGACATATATCCCTAAAAAACTGCCAAAACAAATGAAAAATGTTGATCAGATATGAAGGATCATACGTAGTGTAAAGATGCAATCTCCTCAAACCCTAGACCAACAACATTTGGGGACACCACAGTCCTTACCATAGACAACGAATGTTGGAATATGAAGCTATAAAAACCTTATGTCTGTAATTGGCTATTATCTCATGAAGAATGTGTTTTGATGATAACAAACTTAAAGATGTTGCAAGATCAAGTCAAAGACTCTTAAGACCTTCAAGTTTAGCTTTTAGGACTTTAATCAAATTGTAAAGGTATATAAAGATTCACAATTGCTCAAACTTACATTTCAAAATAGCACACAAGTTAGTATCTTGATAGAAGTTGCTCCAAGCACATGACCGATGATGGCTCCAAGTTCTCATCCCTTGCCCCCAAGAAGCATGGTCATGTCACGTATGGTGATAACAACAAAGGGAAGATCCTTGGAATTGGTAAAGTTGGTAAGATCCCTTCCTCATCAATTGATAATGTTTTGCTTGTTGAAGGACTCAAACATAATTTGCTTAGCATTAGTCAATTGTGTGATAAGGGCAATAGAGTTATATTTGATTCTACTTGTTGCATAATTGAGGGAAAATATGACAAGCAAGTTAAGTTTGTTGGTCATAAGGTCAATAATATATATATAATTATTCTTGATAACATTTCCTCAAATGATGCAAAATGCTTTATGAGTAGAGAAAATGATACATGGTTATAGCATAGGAGAATTGCTCACATTCACATGAATCACTTAAATAAATTAGTTTCAAAAGAATTAGTAATTAGTCTTCTAAAGCTTAAATATGAAAAAGATAAACTTTGTGATGCATGTCAAAAGAGAAAGCAAGTAAAGGTTTCGTTTAAAGCTAAAAATATTGTTTTAACTTCTAGACCTTTACAACTTTTGTACATGGATCTTTTTGGTCCCTCTAGAACTATGAGCTTTGGTGGGAATTACTATGTTTTAGTGATTGTGGATGATTTTTCTAGGTTTACATGGACATTGTTTCTTTCTCATAAAAATGATGTTTTTCAATTATTTAAAAAGCTTGCCAAAGTTATCTAAAATGAAAAAGGTTTTTGCATTATATCCATAAGAAGTGATCATGGTGGAGAATTTGAAAATCATGAATTTGAAATATTTTGTGATGAACATGGCATTGAGCATAATTTTTCTGCCCCTAGAACACCACAATAAAATAGTGTTGTAGAAAGGAAAAATCAATCTTTAGAGGAAATGACTAGAACTATGCTCAATGAGGCTAACCTTCCTAAGTACTTTTGGGTGGATGCGATTAACACCGCTTGTTATGTTATAAATAGAGCCCTAATAAGGCCCATTTTAAAGAAAACCCCATATGAATTGTACAAGGGAAGGAAGCCAAATGTGTCACATTTTCATGTCTTTGAATGTAAGTACTTTGTTTTGAATAATGGAAAGGATAACTTGGGAAAGTCTGATGAGGGAATATTTCTTGGCTATTCTATACATAGTAAGGCTTTTAGGGTTTATAATAAGCGAACTATGACCATAGAAGAGTCTATACATGTTGCATTTGATGAAACTAACTCAAATGAGCCGAGAAAGGAGCCTGTTGATGATGTTGCAGAAATCTTGACAAAAATGCACTTGAAAAATTAAGAGAAAGAGTCCAAGAAGTAAGAAGAGAGACCCCTTGATCACTCATGGCAAAAGGATTCAGAAATCATGGATCTACCCAAAGAATGGAGGACATCAAGATATCATCCTCTCGACAAGGTGATAGGTGATGTATTAAAAGGGGTAATCACTTGAAACTCACTTAGAGATGCATGTAATCACTTGGCTTTTATATCTCAAGTTGAACCTAAAGACATAAATAAGGCCATTAAGGATGAACATTGGATCTTGGCCATGCAAGAAGAACTAAATTAATTTGAGAGAAATCAAGTTTGGGAATTAGTTCTAAGGCCCAATGATCATCCTATAATTGGCACCAAATGGGTCTTTAGGAACAAACTTGATGAAACGGACTTAATAATAAGAAACAAAGCTAGGCTTGTAGCTAAGGGCTATAATCAAGAAGAAAGCATAGACTATGAAGAAACTTATGCTCCCGTAGCTAGATTAGAAGCCATTAGAATGTTACTTGCTTATGCACGTATCATGGATTTTAAACTTTATCAAATGGATGTTAAAAGTGCATTTTTAAATGATTTCATACAAGAAGAGGTGTATGTAGAACAACCTACTGATTTTGAAAGTTTTGAAATGCCCAACCATGTCTTTAAACTGAAAAAGGCTTTGTATGGCTTAAAACAAGCTCCTAGAGCTTGGCATGAAAGGTTGAGCAAATTCTTTTTAGAAAAAAGGCTTTTCTAGAGGCAAAGTTAATCCTACCCTTTTCATAAAGCACAAAATGCATGACATACTTTTAGTTCAAATTTATGTTCACGACATTATATTTGGAGCTACTAACAACTCTCTTTGTAAAGAATTTTTAAATATTATGCAAAGTGAGTTTGAGATGTCCATGATGGGCGAGCTCAACTTCTTCCTTGGTCTCCAAATCAAGCAAACAAGAGAAGGGACTTTTGTGTTTGGATGCATACCTTTGACGACTTGTTTTGATGATAACATACGTGAAGAATAAATGAAGATGATAAATAGACCAAGTCCAAGTTTATTTTTTTTATTAGCATTAGGAGTTAGGATCTATTGTACGGAGCTCACTTTGATATCTCTTTGTTTTTGAAAGAAAAGATAAAAACTATTTTGAAACAAACTCAATATCTTTGAAAACATCTTTGTCAAAACAGTTTTGAACTGAGTTATTCGAATAGAGCTTAGCCTATTCGAATAAACACCTTCACGAGGTTTATTTTCTAAAAGGTGCTATTCGAATAACCATCTTGTTATTCGAATAACTAAGGTTTTCCAGAACTCTATTTTTTAAATGGCTATTCGAATAACCATCCTTTATTCGAATAAATGAAGTTTTTCAGAACTGTGTTTTAAGTGAGTTATTCGAATAACTCAAACGTTATTCGAATAAATCTTTTATGTCTGAACTTCTATTAGCAACGTTATTCGAATGGTTCAGCTGTTATTCGAATAACTTCTTCAGTTTTAAAACTCTAACTTTAACAGAGTTATTCGAATAACACATTGGTTATTCAAATAACCCATTTCGGATGGCTTTTTACGTTGATCTCAGAAACAGTGTTATTCGAATAAGCTTTCCTTCTATTCGAATAACTACGGAGCTCTTGTTTATGTATATGGAAACAGACAGGTTTTCAAATTTGTTTTAAATGATATTAATTATACCTAAACGGCTATCTCCGTGCTTTTCCCTATAAATAGCAAGCTTGGGTCACGAATTTTATAGCCCATAATTCTGAACTAATTTTTGCTTGCTCTAATCTGTGAAAATTATTTTCTACTCTCTTTTTGATTAAAAACTTTGAGATATTTCTGTGAAAGCTCCATTAGCACTTCAATTTGTATTACTTACTCTGAGTGAGAGTTTCTCTTCATCTATTCTCTGATATTCTGTATCGAGGGTGAGGTATCCCTCAAGGTTTGTATAAGGGTGAGGTGTCCCTGCAGGCTGAGACTTTAGCACAAGGGTAGAGCGTCCCTGTGTGTGAAAAGTGCTCTATTTTGTAATGGTAGCAAGCACCTATTGAAACTTGTATACTTAGTGAAAAATATCGGCTTTCGAGGACTGGACGTAGACCACAAGTGGGTTAGTGGTCGAACCAGGATAAATACTGTGTCTGCTTCTTTTTTCCCTAATCTCTTTATTTTATGCAATTTAATTTACTACATATTTATTTTTCGCTCTTCTTTATTGTTTCTTTTCTTCTTCTCGTTCCTTCTGTGCATTTATTTATTAAGATTTTAATATTTGTCTTAATTAAAAAGAGGTTTTACGAAAAAGTTTTATACTCAATTCACCCCCCCTCTTGAGTACTGGAAGCCACTTGGTAACAAGTGGTATCAGAGCTAGACTCTTGTATAAAGAGCTTAGCAGCTTCAAGAGAACATAGCTTCTTCAAATGATTTTTCAGAAGGATCTTCCATAAACCGACCACCATTTTTCAATGGGGATGGTTATGCATATTGGAAGGAAAGAATGAAAATCTTCATCGAAGCTATTGATCTAGATGTATGGGATACTGTCGAAAATGGCGCTTTTATACCCACACATGAGGTTGATGGTGTAAGGACCGAAACACCACGAAATAAATGGTCTGATGAAGACAAAAGAAAAGTTCAATTTAATTTAAAAGCCAAAAATATTATTATTACTGCTTTGGGATATGATGAGTTTTTTAGAATTTCAAATTGCAAAACTGCTAAAGAAATGTGGGACACTTTGCAAGTTACCCATGAGGGTACTAGTGAAGTTAAGAGGTCGAGAATCAATTCTCTAACTTGTGAATATGAACTATTTAGAATGAACTAAGGAGAAAGCATTCAGGAAATGCAAAAGAGGTTCACCCACATAGTTAATCATCTTACATCTTTAGGCAAAAGTTTTTCTAACAAAGATTTGATTAACAAAGTTTTGAGATGTCTTAGCAGGATTTGGCAACCCAAAGTAACAGCCATTTCAGAATCAAGGGATTTGTCCACAATGACTTTAGCTACCCTCTTTGGAAAACTTCATGAGCACGAATTGGAACTGAGTAGATTAAGCCAAAGCGAAGAGAACGATAAAAAGAAAAAGGAGATAGCACTTAAAGCCACTTCATCAACATTTGACAATGATGATGAAGAAAATGAAGAAAGCTCAGAGAACATCGAGGTAAGTGAAGAAAATCTGAGTTTGTTGGTTAAAAGGTTTGGCAAATTTCTCAAGAAAAAGGGAACGCAAAGAAGACCTCCCTTCCCTCCGAAAAAGACTCACTACAAAGGCGAAGGAGCTTCATCGACTCCAACTTGCTATGAATGTGGCAAACCTAGTCACATGAAAATGAAGTGTCCAGTTTACCAAAAGAAGAAGGAGAAATTTGAAAAGAAGCCCTTCAAGGAAAGGAAAGGAAGAAAAGCCTATATAGCATGGGATGAGAACGACATGGATTCAACTGACAGCTCAGATAGCGAGGAAGCTCAACTATGTCTCATGGCAAAAGGAGAAGAAGAAGAAAGCGAAAATGAGGTGTGCTTGAAAGCTAGGAGTTCAAATTGGTATCTTGATAGCGATTGTTCTAAGCACATGACTGGGGACGATTCAAAATTCACCGTGCTTATTCCTAAGAATCATGAACACGTCACTTATGGCGATAACAACAAAGGAAAAATCCTTGGAATCGGCAAAGTCGGTAAGAACCTTAACTCTTCCATTGAAAATGTGTTACCTATTGAAGGCTTGAAATATAACTTGCTTAGTATTAGCCAATTATGTGATAAAGAAAATAAAGTTATATTTGATTCAAACTATTGCATAATTGAAGATAAAAATGACAAGCATGTTAAATTCATTGGTCATAGAGTAAACAACATCTATATGATTAGTCTTGATGATATATCTTCAAATGATGCGAAATGCCTCTTAAGTAAGAATGATGATTCATGGTTATGGCATAGGAGAATTGCACACATTCACATGTATCACTTAAAGAAGTTGGTCTCTAAAGAGCTAGTAATTGGACTACCCAAGCTTAATTTTATAAAAGATAAGTTATGTGATGCATGTCAAAAGGGTAAACAAATAAAGGTCTCTTTTAAAGCAAAAAATATAGTTTCAACTACTAGACTTTTACAACTTTTGCACATAGATCTGTTTGGACCTTCTAGAACTATGAGCTTTGGTGGGAATTACTATGCTTTAGTGATTGTGAATGATTTTTCTAAGTTTACATGAACTTTATTTCTTGCAAATAAAAATGATGCATTTCTAGCTTTTAAAAGACTTGCCAAAGTTATTCAAAATGAAAAAAGTTTTCAAATCTCTTCTATAAGAAGTGATCACGGTGGCGAATTTGAAAATAATGTTTTTGAAAATTACTGTGATGAACATGGCATTAATCATAATTTCTCTGCCCCTAGAACTCCGTAACAAAACGGAGTTGTAGAAAGGAAAAATAGTTCTATAGAAGAAATGGTGAGAACTATGCTTAATGAGGCTGCTCTTCCTAAATACTTTTGGGCGGATGCTGTAAGTACAGCTTGTTATGTAATGAACCGGGCCCTCATAAGGCCTATTTTAAAGAAAACCTTATATGAGTTGTATAAGGGAAGAAAGCCAAATGTCTCACACTTTCATATTTTTGGTTGCAAATATTTTGTTTTAAATAATGGAAAAGATAATTTAGGCAAGTTTGATGCTAAGTCTGATGAAGGTATATTTCTTCGCTATTCAAATCATAGTAAAGTTTTTCGTATATATAATAAGAGAACTATGACTACCAAAGAATCTATACATGTTGCATTTGATGAAACTGCCCCAAATAGATCGAGAAAGGATCTTGTTATTGATGATGTTATAGAAATCTTGGCGGAAACACACTTAGACAGTAAAGAAAAGGAAATCAAGGAGAAAGAGGATAAACAAAGACAAGAAAATTCGCAAGCTTTGGAACTTCCCAAAGAATGGCGAACTTCAAAATATCATTCTCTTGATCAAATTATCGGTGATGTATCTAAAGGTGTAAGTACTCGCAACTCCCTTAGAAATACTTGTAATCACTTAACTTTTGTTTCTCAAATTGAACCTAATTATTTAATTGAAGCTTTTGATGATGAACATTGGATCTTAGCTATGCATGAGGAATTAAATCAGTTTGAAAGAAATCAAGTTTGGGAATTAGTTGCTAGACCTAATAATCACCCCATAATTGGAACTAAATGGGTTTTTAGAAATAAACTTGATGAAAATGGGTTAATAACTAGAAACAAAGCTAGATTGGTTGCTAAAGGGTATAATCACGAAGAAGGAATAGATTATGAAGAAACATATGCACTCGTAGCTAGATTAGAAGCTATTAGGATGTTACTTGCTTATGCTTGCATCATGGATTTCAAATTATATCAAATGGATGTCAAAAGTGCTTTCCTAAATGGTTTTATTCAAGAAGAGGTATACGTTGAACAATCTCCGGGTTTTGAAAATCATGAACTACCCAACCATGTTTTTAAACTTAAAAAGGCTTTATATGGTTTAAAGCAAGCCCCTAGAGCTTGGTATGAAAGGTTGAGTAAGTTTCTTTTAGAAAATGATTTTTCAAGAGGAAAAGTCGACACTACCCTTTTTATTAAAAATAAAAAGCATGGCATTCTTCTTATGCAAGTATATGTGGATGATATTATATTTGGTGCCACTAATGAATCCCTTTGCAAAGAATTTGCTAAGACAATGCAGAACGAATTTGAAATGTCGATGATGGGAGAATTGAACTTCTTTCTCGGACTTCAAATAAAACAAACAAATGAAGGGACATTCATAAGTCAAACCAAATATTGCAAGGAATTGCTCAAGAGATTCAAAATGGAAAACGCTAAACACATGGCCACTCCGATGGGCACTTCTTGCTACTTGGACAAAGATGAAGGAGGTAAATCAGTAGAAATAACGAAATATAGAGGTATGATTGGTTCTCTCCTTTATCTTACTGCTAGTAGGCCAGATATAATGTTTAGTGTATGCATGTGTGCTAGATATCAGGCAAACCCTAAGGAATCTCACTTAAGTGCTGTTAAACGAATAATGAAATACCTAGTAGGCATTTCACAAATGGGCTTGTGGTACCTTAAGGGTGCCTCTTATAGCCTAATAGGCTATTCTGACTCTGATTTTGCTGGGTGCAAATTGGACAGAAAAAGTACTAGTGGGACATGCCACTTGCTTGGTAGTTATTTAGTTTCTTGGCATAGCAAGAAACAAAATAGTGTGGCTCTGTCTACCGCTGAGGCTGAATATGTTGCAGCCGGGAGTTGTTGTGCTTAAATCTTATGGATGAAGCAACAACTTTTAGACTACGGTCTTCAGCTTGATCACATCCCGATAAGATGTGATAACACTAGTGCAATAAATATCTCTAAGAATCCCATACTGCATTCCAGAACAAAGCATATAGAGATAAGACATCACTTTATCAGAGATCATGTACAAAAAGGGGATTGTATTCTTGAGTTTGTTGAAACATCTAAGCAACTTGCAGATATCTTCACTAAACCCTTAGCAAAAGAAGCATTCTTTTATATTCGAGGAGAATTGGGCATAATTGATCAATCCAATATATAAATTGCATGTTTTATTGCTGAATATTATCACATGGATATATGCTTTAAATTTCATGAACGTATGTTTTTCTGTGCTTCTTTGTTAGATTTATTCGAATAAACAAACCTTTATTCGAATAAACCTCTTTACTGCTTATTGAAATGTGTGTTGAACATCAGCCTTATTCGAATAGAACTCAATTTATTCGAATAAACTGATTCCTCTATTAAATCCTGTGTGTTTTTCATCTCTGTCTATTCAAATAACACCGTTCCTATTCAAATAACCAGAAGCCTTCATTTATCAGTGTTTCTTTCTACCCTCTGCTTATTCGAATAATCCTCAGGTTATTTGAATAACCAGAACCTATTTCTATCAGTGTTGACTGATTAGCCTCAGCTTATTCGAATAACTCCAATAGTTATTCGAATAAACCTTGTCAGCTAGCCAAAACGTTTGGCTTTCCCAGACGTTCTATTCGAATAGATCCCCTCCTATTCGAATAAACCCTAGCTAAAACACCTTTTCAGATTCCTGCGTGCCTGTCTGTTCAGCTTTCCAGTAAGGTTTATTCGAATAAACCTCAGTTTGTTCGAATAAACACAGGTTTTCTTTAAATAACCCATGCGCGCCCAAAACATTTTTACCTTCTGTTTTTTCCTTAGTTCTTCCAGTCTCCTTTGCTCATTCTTCTCAAACCTGTTCACCCTGCATTTTCTCTCTCTCTCACCTTCTTCCACCATGGCCTCCTCCTCCAGTAAGCGTCCACACACGAAGAATTCTCCAGGCACCAACCCTCTTGATCTGAGAAGGCTCTCCTCCAACGAAGAGCATCGTGCACGCTTCATCTCGCACTTCTGGGAGTGAAACTTGGTTCAACTCAAGTACCTGGACCTCTCTTTCTTCCAGCAGCATCGCGGCTTCGACTGTCTGACCTTGCTGCAAAACCAGGGAGTTCTTTAGCTTTGCTCTCACCGAGCCACCATCTATCCAGCTCTGGTGAAGATGTTCTTCTACAATCTGGCTTTTGATGGCCAGAATCTTCTCTCCGAGGTATGTGATCAGAACATTGTGATCACATCGCTAGACTGGTTGACTCTGTTAGGGCTATAGTTCTCTGGCGCCCTTGTTGAAGATGGTGACACGCCCTTTCTTGAAGTTTTCAACAAGCTTCAGGCAGTTGAAGACTGGCTGAAGCCTGGTTTAGCCCTGCCTGATAAGGGTCTCAAGGGTGGAATGCTGAAGAGCCAAGATAGGCTTCTGCATTACGCCTTCGCTCATATCCTGGCTCCTCGCGGTGGAAATTATGCCTTCCTCCGCGAGGAAGACGTCTTCATGCTGTGGTTTCTAAAGAATAGCCATCAGATCAACTGGCCTGTGTTCATCATGAGGCATATGATGAGGGCCAAGGGCAAGGAGAAATCTGACTTGCCTTATGGCATTCTTGTCACTACCCTGCTGAGCAAGTATCCTCAGGTCTTGGAGACTGAGCGAGCCATTGCTCTAACTCACCACAACGTTTTTGGTGCTCACACATTACTGAAAATGAAGATGATCAAAACCGATGAAGGTTGGGTGTACCTAGATGAGGTCGCTGAGGATGAGCTTGACCCTGCTGATGCCCCTACTGATGCCCCTGCTATTCCTGCTGATGTACCTGCTACTGCTCCTGCTCCTGTCACTTTGGAACAGATTTTGGCCACCTTGCAAGATAACTGAGCTTACATGGAACATACCTTCTCTATTCTGTTTGATAGAATAGAAGGCGTTGAACGTGAGGTTACTGCCCTCCGATCTGCTTCACCTGCTCCTGCACCAGCTTCTTCACTACCACCTCCGAATGCTTACTTCTAGGAACTTTAGTTCTTAGGCGTTGAATGTGTTTTGGCTTCATGTTATTTTTTATTTTTTGGCTTTTGTATTTGAACCTTTTACTAGTAAATGCATAAATAAATTTCCTGTTGATCTATTGATATGAGTATATTTCCTTTTATGCATTCTTACTTTGGTATATGTTTATGAGACTTACCCCTCCTTTTTGCTCATGACAAAAGGGGGAGAAATATTTGATCTTTTGACGTTAATTGAGAAAAGACAGGTAAATTTAAAATGAGATTGGATCCAAATTGAAAGGGGGAGCTGCGCACATATCTGATATATATTACCTCTTATAATTAAAGAGGGGGAGTAAGCTTTTATACTACTTTGTGAATTCCAATTATATGCACTAACACTTTTCTCATTGATAGTCTCATTGATAGTTTGTCATCATCAAAAAGGGGGAGAATGTGTTTGGATGCATACCTTTGACGACTTGTTTTGATGATAACAAACATGAAAAAATAAATGAAGATGATAAATAGACCAAGTCCAAGTTTATTTTTTTTTTTAGCATTAGGAGTTAGGATCTATTGTACGGAGCTCACTTTGATATCTCTTTGTTTTTGAAAGAAAAGATAAAAACTATTTTGAAACAAACTCAATATCTTTGAAAACATCTTTGTCAAAACAGTTTTGAACTGAGTTATTTGAATAGAGCTTAGCCTATTCGAATAAACACCTTCATGAGGTTTGTTTTCTAAAAGGTGCTATTCGAATAACCATCTTGTTATTCGAATAACTAAGGTTTTCCAGAACTCTGTTTTTTAAGTGGCTATTCGAATAACCATCCTTTATTCGAATAAATGAAGTTTTTCAGAACTGTGTTTTAAGTGAGTTATTCGAATAACTCAAACGTTATTCGAATAAATCTTTTATGTCTGAACTTCTGTTAGCAACGTTATTCGAATGGTTCAATTGTTATTCGAATAACTTCTTCAGTTTTAAAACTCTGACTTTAACAGAGTTATTCGAATAACACATTGGTTATTCGAATAACCCATTTCAGATGGCTTTTTACATTGATCTCAGAAACAGTGTTATTCGAATAAGCTTTCTTTCTATTCGAATAACTACGGAGCTCTTGTTTACGTATATAGAAATAGACAGGTTTTCAAATTTGTTTTAAATGATATTAATTATACCTAAACGGCTATCTCCGTGCTTTTCCCTATAAATAGCAAGCTTGAGTCATGAATTTTATTGCCTATAATTCTGAACTAATTTTTTGCTTGCTCTAATCTGTGAAAATTATTTTCTACTCTCTTTTTGATTAAAAACTTTGAGATATTTCTGTGAGAGCTCTATTAGCACTTCAATTTGTATTACTTACTCTGAGTGAGAGTTTTTCTTCATCTATTCTCTGATATTCTGTATCGAGGGTGAGGTATCCCTCAAGGTTTGTATAAGGGTGAGGTATCCCTCAAGGTTTGTATAAGGGTGAGGTATCCCTGCAGGCTAAGACTTTAGCACACGGGTAGAGTGTCCCTGTGTGTGAAAAGTGCTCTATTTTGTAACGATAGCAAGCACCTATTGAAGCTTGTATACTTAGTGAAAAATATCGGCTTTCGAGGACTGGACGTAGACCACAAGTGGGTTAGTGGTCGAACCAGGATAAATACTATGCCTGCTTCTCTTTTCACTAATCTCTTTATTTTATGCAATTTAATTTACTACACATTTATTTTTCGCTGCTCTTTATTGTTTCTTTTCTTCTTCTCGTTCCTTCTGTGCATTTATTTATTAAGATTTTAATATTTGTTTTAATTAAAAAGAGGTTTTGCGAAAAAGTTTTATACTCAATTCACCCCCCCTCTTGAGTACTGGAAGCCACTTGGTAATAACTTTCATAAGCCAATCCAAGTATTGCAAGGAGTTACTCAAGAAGTTTGGAATGGACAATGTCAAACATATGGCTACTCCTATGGGCACCTCTTGCTATTTGGACAAGGATGAAGGAGGTAAATCTGTAGAAATTACAAAATATAGAGGTATGATTGGCTCACTCCTTTATCTCACTGCAAATAGGCCTGATATAATGTTTAGTGTATGCATGTGTGCTAGATATCAAGCAAATCCTAAAGAATCACATCTTTGTGCTGTAAAATGAATTATGAAATATCTAATAGGCACATCACAAATAGGTTTGGGGTACCCTAAGGGTGCCTCATGTTGCCTTATTGGGTATTCCGATTCTGATTTTGCTGGATGCAAAATGGATAGGAAGAGCACTAGTGGGACATGCCACTTGCTTGGAAGCTCACTAGTTTCTTGGCATAACAAGAAACAAAATAGTGTGACATTGTCTACAGTTGAAGCTGAATATGTTGCAGCTGGGAGTTGTTGTGCTCAAATCCTTTGGATGAAGCAACAACTCTTGGACTATGGTCTTGAGCTTGATCATATCCCAATAAGATGTGATAACACTAGTGTTGATACCCAATTTTATCTATTTTTTTATTTTCGTTTTTATTTTATTTAATTTAATTTCCTTTTTAAAAAAAAGAAAAAAAAAGAAAAAAAAAGAAAAAATAAATAAAGAAATAAAAAATAAAAAAGCTTTGTACGGTCAACCCATAACCCAATTCTCTTCTCAACCCATGACCCAATTTTTCTTCTCAACCCATAACATAACTTCCTTCTTCCTACTACTGCAACCCTAGCCTCCACAATCAGCTTCCATTGAATTGCATTAAAAGCTTCAAACAGTTTTCTTTTCCAATCATCAAGTTCTGTTTCTTTATTTGCATTCATTCAGAAATTCAAGGTTCAGACGGTTTTAATCTTTTTGCATTCCAATCATCAGCAATCGAAGAGATTTGTTTTGGCATATTTTTATTTTCCTTATAAGAATCACACACAAATCAGTCAGGGGGAGGAGATCGTTCAGAAAAAATAGAGAGCAATCACGGATTGAGAAAAATTATAGAGACAGATTAATCAGAGAGATACATTGTGCACACTCACGGCTAACCTCCATCTTTCTCTGCCCACCGTGACTCACCCTCGCACCCAACCCCACCATCTTCATCAACTTCCATCACACACCACCAACCAAAGCCATCTCTCCGCCATTTTCACCCTCACCCACAGTTAACACCGTGCCATAGCCAACCCACGTCCTCCACCCTTCACCATTGTGCACGCACCGTCCAACCAGTGGCCTGCACCCCCGTGATTGCACTCGGCTTGAACCAGGCGTCAAGCTGTCGATCTGCTTCACCAGCACTGTCGCGAACCAGGCGTTCCCCAGTGGAGTCACCGGATTGTCGTCGCCGCCCAATCGCGCCACCCAGCTCGTGCGGCTCGAACCCGTGTAAGCCAGATCCGGATCAACCCGAGCCTCCGGCCCCTGACCCGCGTCGTACCCAGCGCCCAGAGCCGGTCCCCATCCCGTCGTCGCCACTGCGCTTCCCCCAAACCCAGATCCGACCAGATTTGTACCGAAGCCACCGCCTCTCTGCATTACCGTGAGTTCCTTCTCCTCTTCCCTTTTTTTTTCTTCTTTCTTTTCTTGTTTCGTGTGACCTCTAATCTGAGAATAAGTTTCTTTTTATTTTTGCTTTGCTTCATTTTTTTTTTTTTGGCCCTCTCTTTTTACTTGGTTTGGGCCTGATTTTTTTTTAATTTTATCTTATTCATTTATTATTTGGATTGATTTGTAGTTATTAATTTGGAATTTACATTATTTGTATTTTAATTTAATAAATTTTTTTATTAATTAATTATTTTGTTTTTAAGAGGTTGATATGTAACTTTAATTTAATTATTCTAAATTAAATAATTTAAAAGTGGCCGATGACGGAAAAATTGGGAGAGGATCGAGACGCCGATCGATACACTCTTCCCGATAATCTTGAGGCTTTATATTAGATTTTGCCAGGAGCCGTTGGCGAGGTCTAATTCTTACACTAAATTAAAATATTTTTGCTAAATAAAATACAATCTTTTTTTAAAATAAAATCTTTTTTGTAAAAAATAAAAAATCCTTAAATAAGAGTGAACAATTTCATATAGTTTCAACATCATGATTATGGTGAATTAAAACTTTTATTTTTTAGGAAGACCCTTTTTTTTTAGAAATTATTATAAAAATCTCATTGTGCCTAAAAATATTTTTCTTGATTATAAATGAGATTTTATTTGGCCATTTACTTTTAAAAAAAAAATTTCTCTTACCTCAAACAAATTTCTTTGAATTAAAATTTATTCATTGAAATAATGTTTTATTTGGCCATTTATTTTGAAAATTACTTCTCTTCAAAAAAAAATAAAATTTTGATTCACCACTTTTATGCAATATGTTGTAGACTTAAAATTTGTTTCAAAATAATGGATATTTAGCCACCCATTTCTGATCTTAGTCATTTATCATTCTTGATATTATGCTCGACAAAATGGGACATATAAAGAAAAAACCAAAAAAAATATTTCTTTTTTTTAAAGGACCAATTTAATTAACTTGTGAATAACATTAGATTAAATAGGTAACCGTTCTTAGAACGGACGGTGTAGGGTGCTAACACCTTCCCTACCCGTAATCAACCCCCGAACCTCAAACTCTGAAACGTAAACCATCTTTTAGGTGTCCAATTGCACCATTCCATTTAATGGATAAAGCGATTGGTGGCGACTCCCAACACTCCGAGGTCCTTTCCTCCTTATTCTTTTTATTTCTGTGACGCCCTTCAGGACGGTTGAGACAACGACTCCACCGGGGATATAGAGGGTTAAACCTTATTTTAATCTCATGTTATTTGCTCTTTAATTATATTGGTCCTTTTTTTTGTTTATTTGTTATTTGTTTCATATTATTGTATATTTTGTTTGCATTATATGTATTATATTTCTGCTTTATAAATAAGTTCTCTCATGTACACCTGCACACACAAGCTCTATACCCGAGCTCAGTACCTTGTAGGCTTAGATAGAGGGTGAAGTAATGTTGCTTTTTGGGACCGTTGGTCTCCGATTAGGCACATGAAAACCCCTTGCTCAAATTGAACTCTTTCCGCTTGTAACCTATCATGGGTGAGGATGGAGGACTATTGCTAGCCAAAGTGTTGGTGACAGCAAGGGACAATTTTGGGACCTTTTGTCCGATAAGGGTCTAGAACCAAAGCTCTCACTTGTAGATATAATCTTAGAGCTACCATCGTTCATAGAACTTATCCTACTGAACGGGTACCAAGATTAGGTACCCCTTTTCCTCTAACATATGAGGAATTTCTGTTTATCTTTTATTTTGTAGTTGTTAACTTTTCTTTTATCTTGCATTTGCATATGTGGTCCAATCCTGTGAAGATATCGATAAACTTCGAGCATGAATAAGGGAAAGATGACTCTAATGTCTGAGGTGGTAGAGAGTATCAGGGCAGTCGGTGAAGAGTCTGCAAGAATTCAAGCCAAGGAAGGAAATAGTTTGCATCGCGAGATTGTTCCATTACCTTTCTTAAAGTGGAGCCATGACTTTGAGCAAAATGACGTAAGGAGGCTCCGTAATTTGTGGTGTAGCATGAGAAGACAAGAAGAGTTCAATGACAAGTATGGAGATATTGCAGCTCTCATGTTCATCACCCCTGACCTCCAAATGTTGAAAGCTATGTTCTATTTTTGGGACCCCTCATATCGGTGTTATACTTTTCGACAATTTGACTTGGTGCCAACGATTGAGGAGTACGCTAGGCTTCTTAATAGAGACGACGTGCCAAAGGACAAAGTGTACTCACATGACCCTAAGAAGACACCAAGAAGGATGCTGTCCAAATTGATAAGGATTCATGCCAATGAATTGGACAAGTACATGGTGAATGAAGGATGAAGTCTAGATTTGGAGTTCTTGCTTAGGATGGTTGAAGCTCAAGTTGATCAAAGTTTTGGTTTGGTAGCACTAGCCCTTGTTATTTATGGGTTAGTAATTTTTCCGAGATGGAAAAATCAAATAGATGGATATGTGATCAATTTGTTCGAGCAGATCGAGCATGGGGTATGTGGAAATAAGTTTGCTCCAAATGATTTTATATATTAAGTAATGATGATGACAAATACAAGACAAATAGAATGATGATTATGCTTGATAAATGTGCTTAATGTGATATATTGTATCATGCATGATATGTACCTTATCTAGTTATATTTTACTTAATAATCATGCAATATGATAGATGTAACATTCATCATATAGTATATCTAATAATGCTTTATATGAGTTATAAATGAATTAATATTGGATTTGACCTTGTGCAATATGTTCTGTTGCATCCTACATAGAGCATATCTATTAATAATTGTTAAATGATTTATTTGGATATGTCTATGAAAGTTTTATATGCATATTAAACTAACTAAAGCTATATATTTATGAATCATGCATATGAAGACATTGAATTATGTTTTTGGACTAACTATACTTGTTTAAGTGAGCAATACTTTACAGGATAGTCCAAATACCAAGGGTGAACTTGCAACAAGAAAGCAATAGATATCTATTAAGCTCAACACAAGGAGAATGTGACTAAGCATATGTCTTTGAAGAATATTGTTTTTAATGATAACAAATATGAAGACAAAATGAAGATGATGGGAAGACCAAGTCCAAGATCTTTTAAGGATAGCTTTAGGACTTAGAGTCTCTCTGTTCGAGAATCTCTTTGGATATCTCCTAGTGCATTAAGATAAAACAAAAATATTTTCTTAAACTTATACCAAAACTGTTTTGATCTTGAAAATAACTTAAAAATGTTTTGGTGTTTTTAATAAACTTTCTGGGATGGTTTTTAAGTTTTTATAACTGTTTTATAATTGAGTTATTCGAATAACTCATTAAGTTATTCGAATAATAGGTTTTAATCTTGCTGAAAGCTTCTGTTTTCTAAAAAGGCTATTCGAATAAACCATTGTCTATTCGAATAAATGGACTTCCAGAAAGGTTTCTCTCAAATGAATTATTCGAATAACTCAGTAGTTATTCGAATAATCCTAGTTTTTTAGAACTCTGTTTGTTAAAGAGTTATTCGAATAAATTTAAGGTTATTCAAATAACCCATGTCAGTTTGCTTTTTAGGATGGTTTTATGAACAGTGTTATTTGAATAATGGTTTATGCTATTCGAATAACCTCGGACTTTTACGAATACTGATATGGAAACTAACGGACATATTCTCGTCATAATCACGGATTTAATTACACCCAACGGCTATTTTTTATCTGGCTCTATAAATAGAGACCGTGGGTCTCATCTGCAAGTACTCCAGCTATTTGTTTAATTTGTGCTTGCTCTGAAAAATGTGATTTATATTTTATGCCTATTTTCTGTGCTCTTTTTGCTAAAACTTTGAGATATCCTTTGAGAGCCTCTTAGCACTTCAAATTGTATAATTTGCTCTGAGTGAGAGTTTCTATCCATCTATAATTTCTATTCTTCTGTATTGAGGGTGAGGTATCCTTCAAGGTTTGTAAAGGGGGTGAGGTATCCCTCTAAGGTTTGTATAAGGGTGAGGTATCCCTGCAGGCTGAGACTTTAGCACAAGGGTAGAGTTTCCCCGAGTGTGAAAAGTGCTCTTTCATGTAATGGTTGCAAGTACCTATTGAAGCTTGTACATATAGTGAAAAATCTCAAACTGTGTTTCGGGGACTGGACGTAGACCACAAGTGGTTAGTGGTCGAACCAGGATAAATATCGTGTACTCGCTTCTTCTTCTCTTTATCTCTTTATTTTATGCAATTTATTTTATTGCACATTTACTTTCCGCTATTCTTAAAGTTTCTTTTCTTCATCACGTTCCTTCTGTGCGTTTATTTAAATAGCTTAAATATATATATTTATTTTAAGAGCATTAGTGAAAAAGTTTTTATACCCAATTCACCCCCCCTCTTGGGTAATGGTTGCCATGACTAACAAGTGGTATCAGAGTTTCGTGCTCTGGTAAAAGCTTAACCGCTTAGAGTTAAAGATTCTTGCTTGTTGGCAACCTTGAAAGTTTTTCAAAATGGAAGGTTTTGAAATTGATAAACCACCATTCTTTGATGGTGTGAATTTTGTTTATTAGAAAGCTAGAGTAGAGTTTTATATACAATCTCTTGATTTGGATTTGTGGGATGTTGTGCTAAATGGATTTATTTGTAAACCAAAACAAACTTGGAATAGTTTTGACAAAAAATGTTTTTCTTTGAATATTAGAGCTATGCAAATTTTGAGAAGTAGTTTGAATGATGATGCTTACGCTGAAATTAAAAATTGTTCTAGTGCCAAAGAAATTTTAGACACTCTTGATGATATTTATCTTGCTAACAATGATTTTGTGCATAAAGTTATATATAGAAAGCAAGAAGAGCAAAAGCCATTGAAGGAAGCTTATCATGAAAAATATCCTCAAATATATGCTCAAACTATTGAAGGGAGCCAAATGCCTCTTGGTGACGATGGTGCTCAATTTGAAGAAGAGGCAAAGCAAAATAAAATTGATGAGGAAGAAGGTGATTCCCTTCAAGAGCCAAGTGTGCTAGAAATTGCGACTACTTCCTACATGGCTAAAAAGGACTTTGAGGTAAATAATTCTAAACTATATTATAGTCCTTCGTATGATGAGTTGCAAAGTGCATATAATGAATTGTATGATGGTTTATTAAATTTAGAAAAGAAAAACTTATCGTGTTTGGAAAACATTTCCTTTATTGAAAATGAAATTGAAACTTTGAAAAATGAGTATGCCTTTCTTGATGAGGAAATGTCTTTAAAATGTAAAACCTCAACTTCTTGTGAAAAGTGCAATGATTTAGAAAATCGAGTCGAGGACTTATATTCTGAATTTGCCAAAGCTAATGATTGTAATTGCTTAAATTCTATGCTTGTTAATAAGAATAAAATTAATGTTATTGCATGCAAGACTTATGGCAAAATTAACTTAGAATATAATAACAATAAAAGGCTTAAGTGTTTCAAAAATGATCTTCAGAAGACCAAGCCATCATTAAATTCAATTGTTTGCAATTTTTGTGGTCATCAAGGACATATTTCTCATTTATGCAATTATAAAAGAAATTCTTATATGAGAAATTGTATGATATGGGTTCCTAAAAATCCTAAAGGCCCTAATACTAATATTCAAGGACCCAAAATGAAGTGGGTACCAAAGTGTCCTCCTAGTATTTCAATTATGCAGAATATTTCTCAAAAGGATTGACAAATTGGTCAAAATAAAGAAGAATCATCAAGGAGAATGCTTCTAAAGCCTAATGGTAGAAACTTTGGTCAAAGAACGAAGATGGCTTCAACCAAAGCTTCTCAAGTACAAAATGTAGAACTTGCAAAGTTCAAGACTCCAAAAGAGAAGCAACGGATAAGAAAAAGTATTTCCTTGATTACCAAGGCCAAGGTATCAAAAGCTTTTACCTCTTATGCATATTTACTTAAAAATGATAATAATGAATCTGAGGTATATTCCTTGTAGGCCTTAGGTAGAGGATAGAATCATGTGTACTTGATAAAAAAATTGAATATTAAATATAGCACATGATTATATTCCTGTTACACCCTTTGCTCACTGTCTTGTATATTTATTGATCATAAGATAATCTATGACTATGTATGTTTGCTATGCTTTAAAATTGTCTATATTTCATGAAAGTAAGCATGCTATCAACTATGTGCTTAATGATATTTAATTATTTAATTTATTGTGCTCAATTTACATATTATGAAAAATTGATCTTTATAAGAGCATAATAGATTAATATTCGAAAACTAACACACAAGGACCCAAGAAAATTTGGGTACCAAAAGTCAAAAGTTGAAGTGTGTTGTAGGTGTGCTTGAAGGCCAAGAACTGACTTTGACATCTTGAAAGTGGCTGCTCCAAGTACAAAGACCAGAAATATTTTCAAACTCTCATCCTTGTCCACGTGAAGTTTGGACTTGCAAATTTTGGATAAGTGGAAATTTTTATGCTTTTCTAGCCTTATAATCTGAAAATATACTTCTTGTTTGAAATAATAATATCCTTGAACTTGAGTTTTTGATCAATCCGATATATGATTGCATGTTTTATTATTGAAGATTATCTCTCTTTAAATCACATATATATATATGCTTTGAATTCTTGAACGTATGCATCTGTGTTTCCTTGTTAGTTTTATAAGGTTTTTATTCGAATAAACTCCTTTGCAGCTTGTTAAATAATGTGTTGAATATCAGCTTTATTCGAATGATACTTTAGTTTATTCGAATAAACTGATTCTTGTGTTAAAACCTATGTTTAATATGCTCTGTCTATTCGAATAACTTTTTAGATTATTCGAATAACCTGAAACTTGTTTTATCAGTTGTTTACGTTTGCTCTCTGTCTATTCGAATAGAACTCATATTATTCGAATAACCAGAGACTTGGTTAATCAGTCTTGATCATTTGCTTTTCGTCTATCCGTCTATTCGAATAACCCATAGGATTATTCGAATAAAATATGTTAAAGGCCACAATGCTCAACTTTTCCTACTCATCTATTCGAATAAAACCCAGATCTTCTTCTATTCGAATAAAACACTTTTTATTCGCATAAAACATAATATGTTCTGCTACGTTTCATTAATACATGTTAAATTCTTTTGATGCTTATATATAATTAGCTTGATTGATCATGAAATATCTGTTGCCATTGTGAACTTATTTATTATTTTAAATGCTTATTTGTTTATAAGTTTGGCATAATAACTAACCTCTATGGATCCAAAATTGATGGATACCAAAGAAAATTCTTTGAATTGTGTTGTAGGGTGATAACTACCTCAAGCAAGCATTTTAAATGGAATAAGCTTATTCAAGTTGAGGATAGTAAAAGAATTCAACTTTTGAAAGGGGTGCAAAGAATCTCTATTCCCTCATGAAAACTTGAAGCTTGGAAGTGAGAGTCATCGACAAAAATTCAAAGACTACACTTCTGGTGATATCAATCTTTATTTATGCTTTAAATTTGATATCGTATGATATTTGGAGAAGTAGAAAGTTATGTTATACCTTCACATGCCTTACATGAAAATTATTTGCCTAAAAATGTCTAAATAAGTTTTGATGATAATTATATGCTTCTTGATAAACTTGAATCATGCCTTAAAATGCTTAAACATTTTTTTTGGATTCAAATGCATATGTGCTTCATGCATTCTTGTTAGAACTAATATTGCATAGTTGATAATGTGATACATGCTTTAAATTATATATCAACTTAATTTATGCTTGTAAATGAGATTAAATGATATTTGATGCTAACCTATGTTTTAGAGGACTTTTAAAGTTAGCTTGGCAAGTCTCTCTATATGTCTCAAATATAGCCATCAGATTTTTACATACAAGCATATGTGGATAAACGAGAAAAGCTGAATGGAATTCAAATGAAGAGGAAGATAAAGAAGACTTTCTTCTAGTACAATGGAATGGAGAATTCAAAGGAAGAAAACTCAAAGTTAAAGGACCAATAAAGAAGGATCATCACTCTTTATCTAACTCAATAAGTATCTCTATCCCTAAGCTATTATGGTATTCTATATGTTATGAATTGTATGATACTTGTTGCTTCCAAGGAATATATGGTTTTTTTTTTATAAAACATCTCTACCTTTCTAAAATGCTGCTCTTATAAAATTCTTTTTGAAAGGGGGAGAAGTCTTAAAATTTTGGATTAAGAATAAATATCTTTGCCCTTGCTTTATTTTGATAATATGCATATTTTGAGGGGGAGCCCAACCCTTAAATTGTTGTTTATATTTTTTGGCTTACATCCTTGGTTGATTACATAAAGTGTTTTATTGTTATCATATGCAAAATGTTGACATACAAAAATATGACAAGCATTGCATGAATAATCTTATATATCCTAAAAAACATGCTTATTTCATATTTCTATTCTTGAATCATATGTAGAATCTAAGGGGAAGAAAATATTATTTTTCTAAGCCTTTTTGTTGATGTCAAATAGGGGGAGTGAAAATTGGAAAGAAAAATATGTTCTTGTACTTATTGTTTGATATGCTTACATGAATATTCATTCTTGTATATTGCTCAACATATTTTTCTTTGGTGATTTGTCATCATCAGAAAGGGGGAGATTGTGGAAGTAAGTTTGCCCCAAATGGTTTTATATATTAAGTTTTGATGATGACAAATACAAGACAAATAGAATGATGATTATGCTTGATAAATGTGCTTAATGTGATATATTGTATCATGCATGATATGTACCTTATCTAGTTATATTTTACTTAATAATCATGCAATATGATAGATGTAACATTCATCATATAGTATATCCAATAATGCTTTATATGAGTTATAAATGAATTAATATTGGATTTGACCTTGTGTAATATGTTCTGTTGCATTCTACATAGAGCATATCTATTAATAATTGTTAAATGATTTATTTGGACATGTCTATGAAAGTTTTATATGCATCTTAAACTAGCTAAAGCTATATATTTATGAATCATGTATATGAAGACATTGAATTATGTTTTTGGACTAACTATGCTTGTTTAAGTGAGCAATACTTTACAGGATAGTCCAAATACCAAGGGTGAACTTGCAACAAGAAAGCAATAGATATCTATTAAGCTCAACACAAGGAGAATGCGACTAAGCATATGTCTTTGAAGAATATTGTTTTTAATGATAACAAATATGAAGACAAAATGAAGATAATGGGAAGACCAAGTCCAAGATCTTTTAAGGATAGCTTTAGGACTTAGAGTCTCTCTGTTCGAGGATCTCTTTGGATATCTCCTAGTGCATTAAGATAAAACAAAAATGCTTTCTTAAACTTATACCAAAACTGTTTTGATCTTGAAAATAACTTAAAAATGTTTTGGTGTTTTTAATAAACTTTCTGTGATGGTTTTTAAGTTTTTATAACTGTTTTATAATTGAGTTATTCGAATAACTCATTAAGTTATTCGAATAATAGGTTTTAATCTTGCTGAAAGCTTCTATTTTCTAAAAAGGCTATTCGAATAAACCATTGTCTATTCGAATAAATGGACTTCCAGAAAGGTTTCTCTCAAATAAATTATTCGAATAACTCAGTAGTTATTCGAATAATCCTAGTTTTTCAGAACTCTGTTTGTTAAAGAGTTATTCGAATAAATTTAAGGTTATTCGAATAACCCATGTCAGTTTGCTTTTTACGATGGTTTTATGAACAGTGTTATTCGAATAATGGTTTATGCTATTCGAATAACCTCGGACTTTTACGAATACTGATATGGAAACTAACGGACATATTCTCGTAATAATCACGGATTTAATTACACCCAACGGCTATTTTTTATCTGGCTCTATAAATAGAGACCGTGGGTCTCATCTGCAAGTACCCCAACTATTTGTTTAATTTGTGCTTGCTCTGAAAAATGTGATTTATATTTTATGCCTATTTTCTGTGCTCTTTTTGCTAAAACTTTGAGATATCCTTTGAGAGCCTCTTAGAACTTCAAATTGTATAATTTGCTCTGAGTGAGAGTTTCTATCCATCTATAATTTCTATTCTTCTGTATTGAGGGTGAGGTATCCTTCAAGGTTTGTAAAGGGGGTGAGGTATCCCTCTAAGGTTTGTATAAGGGTGAGGTATCCCTACAGGCTGAGACTTTAGCACAAGGGTAGAGTTTCCCCGTGTGTGAAAAGTGCTCTTTCATGTAACGGTTGCAAGCACCTATTGAAGCTTGTACATATAGTGAAAAATCTCGAATTGTGTTTCTGGGGATTGGACGTAGACCACAAGTGGTTGGTGGTCGAACCAGGATAAATATCGTGCCTACTCTTCTTCTCTTTATCTCTTTATTTTATGCAATTTATTTTATTGCACATTTACTTTCCGCTGTTCTTAAAGTTTCTTTTCTTCATCACGTTCCTTCTGTGCGTTTATTTAAATAGCTTAAATATTTATATTTATTTTAAGAGCATTTGTGAAAAAGTTTTTATACCCAATTCACCCCCCCTCTTGGGTAATGGTTTCCATGACTAACAATTGGTATCAGAGCTTCGTGCTCTGGTGAAAGCTTAACCGCTTAGAGTTAAAGATCCTTGCTTGTTGGCAACCTTGAAAGTTTTTCAAAATGGAAGGTTTTGAAATTGATAAACCACCATTCTTTGAGGGTGTGAATTTTGTTTATTGGAAAGTTAGAGTAGAGTTTTATATACAATCTCTTGATTTGGATTTGTGGGATGTTGTGCTAAATGGATTTATTTGTAAACCAAAACAAACTTGGAATAGTTTTGACAAAAAATGTTTTTCTTTAAATATTAGAGCCATGCAAATTTTGAGAAGTAGTTTGAATGATGATGCTTACGCTGAAATTAAAAATTGTTCTAGTGCCAAAGAAATTTTAGACACTCTTGATGATATTTATCTTGCTAACAATGATTTTGTGCATAAAATTATATATAGAAAGCAAGAAGAGCAAAAGCCATTGAAGGAAGCTTATCATGAAAAATATCCTCAAATATATGCTCAAACTATTGAAGGGAGCCAAATGCCTCTTGGTGACGATGGTGCTCAATTTGAAGAAGAGGCAAAGCAAAAAAAAATTGATGAGGAAGAAGGTGATTCCCTTCAAGAGTCAAGTATGCTAGAAATTACGACTACTTCCTACATGGCTAAAAAGGACTTTGAGAAAAATAATTCTAAACTATATTATAGTCCTTCGTATGATGAGTTGCAAAGTGCATATAATGAATTGTATGATGGTTTATTAAATTTAGAAAAGAAAAATTTATCGTGTTTGGAAAACATTTCCTTTATTGAAAATGAAATTGAAACTTTGAAAAATGAGTATGCCTTTCTTGATGAGGAAATGTCTTTAAAATGTAAAACCTTAACTTCTTGTGAAAGTGCAATGATTTAGAAAATCGAGTCGAGGACTTATATTCTGAATTTGCCAAAGCTAATGATTGTAATTGCTTAAATTCTATGCTTGTTAATAAGAATAAAATTAATGTTATTGCATGCAAGACTTATGGCAAAATTAACTTAGAATATAATAACAATAAAAGGCTTAAGTTTTTCAAAAATGATCTTCAGAAGACCAAGCCATCATTAAATTCAATTGTTTGCAATTTTTGTGGTCATCAAGGGCATATTTCTCATTTATGCAATTATAGAAGAAATCCTTATATGAGAAATTGTATGATATGGGTTCCTAAAAATCCTAAAGGCCCTAATACTAATATTCATGGACCCAAAATGAAGTGGGTACCAAAGTGTCCTCCTAGTATTTCAATTATGCAGAATATTT
The DNA here is from genome assembly GCA_029884595.1 of Ormosia semicastrata. Classification (NCBI taxonomy): domain Eukaryota; kingdom Viridiplantae; phylum Streptophyta; class Magnoliopsida; order Fabales; family Fabaceae; genus Ormosia; species Ormosia semicastrata. The sequence continues at coordinate 43,551,173 of JAQQTO010000053.1, read as the reverse complement.
CTCAAAAGGATGGACAAATTGGTCAAAATAAAGAGGAATCATCAAGGAGAATGCTTCTAAAGCCTAATGGTAGAAACTTTGGTCAAAGAATGAAGATGGCTTCAACCAAAGCTTCTCAAGTACAAAATGTAGAACTTGCAAAGTTCAAGACTCCAAAAGAGAAGTAACGGATAAGAAAAAGTATTTCCTTGATTACCAAGGCCAAGGTATCAAAAGCTTTTACCTCTTATGCATATTTACTTAAAAATGATAATAATGAATCTGAGGTATATTCCTTGTAGGCCTTAGGTAGAGGATAGAATCATGTGTACTTGATAAAAAAATTGAATATTAAATATAGCACATGATTATATTCCTGTTACACCCTTTGCTCACTGTCTTGTATATTTATTGATCATAAGATAATCTATGACTATGTATGTTTGCTATGCTTTAAAATTGTCTATATTTCATGAAAGTAAGCATGCTATCAACTATGTGCTTAATGATATTTAATTATTTAATTTATTCTGCTCAATTTACATATTATGAAAAATTGATCTTTATAAGAGTATAATAGATTAATATTCGAAAACTAACACACAAGGACCCAAGAAAATTTTGGTACCAAAAGTCAAAAGTTGAAGTGTGTTGTAGGTGTGCTTGAAGGCCAAGAACTGACTTTGACATCTTGAAAGTGGCTGCTCCAAGTACAAAGACCAGAAATATTTTCAAACTCTCATCCTTGTCCACGTGAAGTTTGGACTTGCAAATTTCGGATAAGTGGAAATTTTTATGCTTTTCTAGCCTTATAATCTGAAAATATACTTCTTGTTTGAAATAATAATATCCTTGAACTTGAGTTTTTGATCAATCCGATATATGATTGCATGTTTTATTGTTGAAGATTATCTCTCTTTAAATCACACACACATATATATATATATATATATATGCTTTGAATTCTTGAACGTATGCATCTGTGTTTCCTTGTTAGTTTTATAAGGTTTTTATTCGAATAAACTCCTTTGCAGCTTGTTAAATAATGTGTTGAATATCAGCTTTATTCGAATAACACTTTAGTTTATTCGAATAAACTGATTCCTGTGTTAAAACCTATGTTTAATATGCTCTGTCTATTCGAATAACTTTTTAGATTATTTGAATAACCTGAAACTTGTTTTATTTGTTGTTTACGTTTGCTCTCTGTCTATTCGAATAGAACTCATATTATTCGAATAACCAGAGACTTGGTTAATCAGTCTTGATCATTTGCTTTCTGTCTATTCGAATAACCCATAGGATTATTTGAATAAAATATGTTAAAGGCCACAATGCTCAACTTTTCCTACTCATCTATTTGAATAAAACCCAGATCTTCTTCTATTCGAATAAAACACTTTTTATTCGCATAAAACATAATATGTTCTGCTACATTTCATTAATACATGTTAAATTCTTTTGATGCTTATATATAATTAGCTTGATTGATCATGAAATATCTGTTGCCATTGTGAACTTATTTATTATTTTAAATGCTTATTTGTTTATAAGTTTGGCATAATAACTAACCTCTATGGATCCAAAATTGATGGATACCAAAGAAAATTCTTTGAATTGTGTTGTAGGGTGATAACTACCTCAAGCAATCATTTTAAATGGAATAAGCTTATTCAAGTTGAGGATGGTAAAAGAATTCAACTTTTGAAAGGGGTGCAAAGAATCTCTATTCCCTCGTGAAAACTTGAAGCTTGGAAGTGAGAGTCATCTACAAAAATTCAAAGACTACACTTTTGGTGATATCAATCTTTATTTATGCTTTAAATTTGATATCATATGATATTTGGAGAAGTAGAAAGTTATGTTATACCTTCACATGCCTTACATGAAAATTATTTGCCTAAAAATGTCTAAATAAGTTTTGATGACAATTATATGCTTCTTGATAAACTTGAATCATGCCTTAAAATGCTTAAACATTTTTTTTGGATTCAAATGCATATGTGCTTCATGCATTCTTGTTAGAATTAATATTGCATAGTTGATAATGTGATACATGCTTTAAATTATATATCAACCTAATTTATGCTTGTAAATGAGATTAAATGATATTTGATGCTAACCTATGTTTTAGAGGACTTTTAAAGTTAGCTTTGCAAGTCTCTCTATGTGTCTCAAATATAGCCATCAGATTTTTACATACAAGCATATGTGGATAAATGAGAAAAGCTGAATGGAATTCATATGAAGAGGAAGATAAAGAAGACTTTCTTCTAGTACAATGGAATGGAGAATTCAAAGGAAGAAAACTCAAAGTTAAAGGACCAATAAAGAAGGATCATCACTCTTTATCTAACTCAATAAGTATCTCTATCCCTAAGCTATTATGGTATTCTATATGTTATGAATTGTATGATACTTGTTGCTTCCAAGGAATATATGGTTTTTTTTTTTTATAAAACATCTCTACCTTTCTAAAATGCTGCTCTTATAAAATTCTTTTTGAAAGGGGGAGAAGTCTTAAAATTTTGGATTAAGAATAAATATCTTTGCCCTTACTTTATTTTGATAATATGCATATTTTGAGGGGGAGCCCAACCCTTAAATTGTTGTTTATATTTTTTGGCTTACATCCTTGGTTGATTACATAAAGTGTTTTATTGTTATCATATGCAAAATGTTGACATACAAAAATATGATAAGCATTCCATGAATAATCTTATATATCCTGAAAAACATGTTTATTTCATCTCTCTATTCTTGAATCATATGTAGAATCTAAGGGGAAGAAAATATTATTTTTCTAAGCCTTTTTGTTGATGTCAAATAGGGAGAGTGAAAATTGGAAAGAAAAATATGTTCTTGTACTTATTGTTTGATATGCTTACATGAATATTCATTCTTGTATATTGCTCGACATATTTTTCTTTGGTGATTTATCATCATCAAAAAGGGGGAGATTGTGGAAATAAGTTTGCCCCAAATTGTTTTATATATTAAGTTTTGATGATGACAAATACAAGACAAATAGAATGATGATTATGCTTGATAAATGTGCTTAATGTGATATATTGTATCATGCATGATATGTACCTTATCTAGTTATATTTTACTTAATAATCATGCAATATGATAGATGTAACATTCATCATATAGTATATCCAATAATGCTTTATATGAGTTATAAATGAATTAATATTGGATTTGACCTTGTGCAATATGTTCTGTTGCATCCTACATAGAGCATATCTATTAATAATTGTTAAATGATTTATTTGGATATGTCTATGAAAGTTTTATATGCATGTTAAACTAACTAAAGCTATATATTTATGAATCATGCATATGAAGACATTGAATTATGTTTTTGGACTAACATGCTTGTTTAAGTGAGCAATACTTTACAGGATAGTCCAAATACCAAGGGTGAACTTGCAACAAGAAAGCAATAGATATCTATTAAGCTCAACACAAGGAGAATGCGACTAAGCATATGTCTTTGAAGAATATTGTTTTTAATGATAACAAATATGAAGACAAAATGAAGATGATGGGAAGACCAAGTCCATGATCTTTTAAGCATAGCTTTAGGACTTAGAGTCTCTCTGTTCGAGGATCTCTTTGGATATCTCCTAGTGCATTAAGATAAAACAAAAATGCTTTCTTAAACTTATACCAAAACTGTTTTGATCTTGAAAATAACTTAAAAATGTTTTGGTGTTTTTAATAAACTTTCTGGGATGGTTTTTAAGTTTTTATAACTGTTTTATAATTGAGTTATTCGAATAACTCATTAAGTTATTCGAATAATAGGTTTTAATCTTGCTGAAAGCTTCTGTTTTCTAAAAAGGCTATTCGAATAAACCATTGTCTATTCGAATAAATGGACTTCCAGAAAGGTTTCTCTCAAATGAATTATTCGAATAACTCAGTAGTTATTCGAATAATCCTACTTTTTCAGAACTCTATTTGTTAAAGAGTTATTCGAATAAATTTAAGGTTATTCGAATAACCCATGTCAGTTTGCTTTTTACGATGGTTTTATGAATAATGTTATTCGAATAATGGTTTATGCTATTCGAATAACCTCGGGCTTTTACGAATACTGATATGGAAACTAACGGACATATTCTCGTAATAATCATGGATTTAATTACACCCAACGGCTATTTTTTATCTGGCTCTATAAATAGAGACCGTGGGTCTCATCTGCAAGTACCCTAGCTATTTGTTTAATTTGTGCTTACTCTGAAAAATGTGATTTATATTTTATGCCTATTTTCTGTGCTCTTTTTGCTAAAACTTTGAGATATCCTTTGAGAGCCTCTTAGCACTTCAAATTGTATAATTTGCTCTGAGTGAGAGTTTCTATCCATCTATAATTTCTATTCTTCTGTATTGAGGGTAAGGTATCCTTCAAGGTTTGTAAAGGGGGTGAGGTATCCCTCTAAGGTTTGTATAAGGGTGAGGTATCCTGTAGTGAGACTTTAGCACAAAGGTAGAGTTTCCTGTGTGTGAAAAGTGCTCTTTCATATAACGGTTGCAAGCACCTATTGAAGCTTGTACATATAGTGAAAAATCTCGAACTGTGTTTCGGGGATCGACGTAGACCACAAGTGGTTGGTGGTCGAACCAGGATAAATATCGTGCCTCGCTCTTCTTCTCTTTATCTCTTTATTTTATGCAATTTATTTTATTGCACATTTACTTTCCGCTTTCTTAAAGTTTCTTTTCTTCATCACGTTCCTTCTGTGCGTTTATTTAAATAGCTTAAATATTTATATTTAATTTCAGAGCATTTGTGAAAAAGTTTTTATACCCAATTCACCCCCCCTCTTGGGTAATGGTTGCCATGACTAACAGGGTACACCCAGCCCCACCAATTTTAGCCGAGACAATTCGATCCCTGAATTTTTGTCGAGTCCATCAGAAAGGAAGATTTTGGGGATGTGCACCATTGCTTGCAGTCGGGATGCTTAGTCATATGCCAACCTTGAAGTGCTTTAACCATCCAGAAATTGATCTAAAACAGTATGCCTAAGCACCTGCTCTCTCTATATGGTCGTGACAATTGGCCTCCCCGAACTCCGACGATGAGGCAATGGATCAGTTTTTTCATGGAAATAAAAGAAGTGGTCTGGAGGGCCAAGTGGTTTCCTCTCACTTATACCATATATAGATGTGGAAGTAAACCTTGGGTTCCACTTATTGGCCCATGGGGAGTGGTGGGCTATGCTCCAGCTATGGTCCGAAGACAAATGGCATCCCTGCAATTCATTCCGATGACTCATGGACTGTCCAAATTTGAATTCTCGTATGGCGATGAAGGAACCATTCATAAAATAAAAGAAGTCATTGAAGATTGGAAGCACACAAGAAGTGTGAAGCCCGGTCTCCCATCGTCTGAAACGACACCAGAATACCTAATTTGGCAGGCTAGTAGGAAGAAGGGGTTTCTTGCTCCCAAGGTACAGGGTCCAGAGTTACCAATGCACCAATTTAATGAACCCAATGACTACTATGCTGAAGCAGAGGGGCGGTACGAAATCATTTATCGGCAGTGGACCACTGAGAGAAGGTCCTTGGAAGATCAACTTAGCACTGCAAGAAGAAAAATCCAAAGTCAAGAACAAATGGCCTCTAAAGATATTGAAATAGAGAGGTTAAGGAAAACATGTCAAGCCCTCGAAACAATCATTCAGGGGAAAGATGGTCAACTTCAAGAATTCAAGAATGAAGTTAAAATCTTGAATCAACATTTAGAAAAGCATGTTGAATAGTCTACTTTCTTGGAAAGTAAGAAGAATCGGTTGGAGGATGATGTTCTTTTCTTGACTAATGAAAATAATTTCTATCTTAATGCAAGCTAAGAAATGGAGCGGAAAGCTGAAATGGTTATTGATAATATGAGGGAAATCTCCAACCATTCAAGAAAGAGGGCAAGAGAAATCATCAAAGTGGAAGCCAAGCTAGAACCAGGAGAAAACCATGATATTCTGACTCAGGTTAGAAAGGACCTTGACTTCCTAGAAAAATTTCACTGAAAAGGATCGCTGAAATTAGTTTCTTGTTCTAGGAATGCTGATGTAATTTAGAGTCTTGTTTTGTAAAGCTAACTCCTCCATTTGACTTGAGGAGTAGCAAGGATCAATATGTGTAAAACTCTCTATGACCATAGAGCTTTTCTCTTTGAATGAATGAGGTTTATCGATATCGCTTGCTACTTTGGATCATGTCTCTACATGCATAGTTTTATTTTTGTTTGCATTTTCTTTTCCTTTTTCATGTTTTCTAATAAATAATAATAATGAATACAGAAAGAAAAACTGTCTCTACGACACCCATATAGGACTCGCTCTCAATCAAGAGTCATGGATGAACTGGGTCAGTCACAAGAAGAGTTGAGAAGTGAAGTAAGTCAACTAAAGGAACAAATGGTTAAGATCTTGGAAATTCTAGAAAAAACAAGGAACACAGAGGAGACTCCTTCAAAGGCAAATGATGATCCTTCTACCACGCCAGCTCACCCGCCCGGCTTTACGCCAGTTCCTTGGCAATATCCTAGTGTCACCTCTCAATGGGCCATGATGCCACTCACTATCTACTCAAATAATCCTGAAACACAGGCATCTTCATTCCTACCATATGGCCTTCCACCTGGTTATGTGCCACTATTATCCACCAACATTCCTGAGGGCAGTGTACCGACAGTCCCAACGACTTCAAACCCTCCCCAAGGATCTCAACTAAATACCAGTAAGATTCCTCAGTACCTTGTTTCTATTCCACCTTATGGCATTTCCCCTGGTTTTATGCCGTCCCAAATTACCAACCCTCTTAAGAGCGGCTCATCATTGGTAATACCTACTTCAGGGCCACAAAGCTCGACTCAGGTCCAACCTCCTTTCTACATGCCACAGTTTTTTCCCCATAAGGTCGCTGGAACTTCTCCGCTGAACCCTTCAACTGAAGGCATTCAATCCAAGGAAAAATTAGAAGTTCTTGAAGAAAGACTACGAGCCATAGAAGGAGCAAGTAACTATGGTCTTCTGGATGCTGCAGAGCTCTGTCTTGTCCCGAATGTGGTGATTCCTCCAAAGTTTAAGATCTCAGATTTTGAAAAATATAAGGGAACCACTTGCCCAAAGAACCATCTGACCATGTACATTCGCAAGATGGCATCACACGCTCATGATGACAAGCTGTTGATTCATTTCTTCCAGGATAGCTTAGCTGGGGCAGCTTCTAATTGGTATACACACCTGGAACGTGCCCATATACGATATTTCAAGGACTTGGCTAATGCTTTCTTGAAGCAGTATAAGTATAACATTGATATAGCACCAGATAGGCTATAGTTGCAAAATATGGCTAAGAAAGAAGTTGAAACCTTTAAAGAATATGCTCAACGGTGGAGAGAGATAGCTGCTCAAGTTGAACCTGTTGGGAATTGCGGATCAAAATATCTCGCAGCGGAATAATAGGATTCCCACACAGGATCCATGCGAAAAGTCCATAATCCGAGTTTTTAAAATTTACCTCTTGAAGCGTGATAAACACAAGCGAGGTGAATCACCAACACCGTAATAGTGACGATGTTTCTGCGGTATCCACACGAACAGACTTGCAAAAGGAGTCACGCCTCTGTTTCGCGGTGCTAGCTGCGAATAGAAGAGAAGAACCTTTCACTGTCTCTCACTCACTTTCTTAGGTGCGGCTAGGGTTGTGATGTAACATATATAGCAGCCCCTTTAACGCATTACTATTTATAATAGTGGCTGCCTTAAGTGAGTGTGAGCAAGTAGCAAGGTAAGCTAAGTGCAACCCTAAAACCCATCTCATGAGTTAGGCCCACAATTGAATCCGAGTCCAACTTGGATCCTTATTGCTCCAATTTAGTCTGTTCTAAGTGTGCGACCCTGCAGGTTCTCATGACGTTGGTAGTAATATTAAAATCTCATTTTAATATTACAAACAGTGAGCGGTATCTAGCAACACATCACTGCTACCCAAGTAATGAGAATGTCAGTGATTTGACATAACCTATCCATGATCAATGTTTCCGTGTAGTTTAGTCCCTTTGTCAAGATATCTAGATTGAACACAAGGCATGGAATGCGTCACCCTTGTATAGTCCAATCATTCGTTTCCTGATACTCAAGTAGACTTTGTAACAACAAATGAGATCAATATCTCATATTGACTCATTTGAGCATGGCCATGCATTTCGCAGGTCTCACTCAATCGGGGGCCCGAAGATATCGCTCCCAGTTATGTAGGAGTGACAAATTCCATCTAGGTCACTCACATCCCTCTGCATGATTTGCGGTATGTCCAATAACCAACTTTATAATCACCTTGTTACGATGACGTTTGATGGCATTAAAACACACAACTCCTCATGTAGGAATCGTAGTGATTTCGAGGTCAAAGGACCACAAACACCATTGTCACTATGAGAATCGCTTATGACACTCACGTAACGATCCATGTAGCGTTCTCATGGTGGGTCACCGAAGACATCATTACTCTAATATGTACCAATGTGAAGACTTGATATCTCATATCCATGACCCGTGAGATGCGGTCATCGGTCTCTACACATACTAGTCTCAATGTATTATTGTTGTCCCAATTAACAATAATACTTGACTAGGGACATTTAAGAATAGTGTTGTAACCAAAAGGATCTCACGATCAAGTCATCCACTTGATGTCCTATGGTATCAAACTTACTATTCTAAGGACTTTATTATGTTTATCAAAAAGAACACAATAAATGAAATGCCTCATATATAAAAATAGCATAATAGAATATATGTAAATACAGAAAATGTATTAGCCTCTAGGGCATACACCAACAGAACCCCCACTGACAGAAAGAGAAATGGTGGCCACATTCATTGACACCCTCCAATCACCCTTCTATGACAAAATGATAGGAAGTGTGTCGTCGAATTTCTCAGACATGGTTATCATCGGGGAAAGAGTCGAAGGAGGAATGAGAAGTGGAAAGATTGCTGAAAGTTCAATGGAGACATTTAGTGCCAAAAAGCCCCCAGCAGGGAAGAAAAGAGAAGGAGAAGCTCATGTTGTAACTTTCGATCAAAGGAGTTTTGCCCAAGGGAGACATAGCCAAGTGCCTGTTAACCCTTAACCATCCTTCTAACCTCCCTACATGCCTTACTATCCATACATTGCCAATACCTCTCAAGCTCCATACCCTCAACCTTATCACCCAATGATCCCTTATCGTGCACCATCTCCTATCCCAAACCAAACACTCCCTACCATGCCATATCTGTGATTACCATGCAACATTGATGATGAGTTTTGATGATAACAAATATGGAGATGATGAGATAATGAGAAGATCAAGTCCAAGTTGTTCAAGTTTAGCTTTAGGACTTAGGATCTCTCTTGTACAGAGCTCTCATACGATATCTCAGTGGTTAACTCAAAAGATCTAAGAACTTATTTTTTTTCTACAAGCCAAATTAAAGTTCTAATAAGCCTTTGATAATCAAAGAGATTGTGGTTTTTCTAATCTTACATAATCTTATTCATAGAAGTGTTTTTCATGTTTTTTAACAGAGGCATTCGAATACTTCAAAAGTCATTCGAATACAACCATTCTGAAAATGCTTCTACAAACGTGTTTTTAATAAAAGTATTTGAATACTCATTTGAGGCATTCGAATACAACGTGTTTTTAATAGAGGTATTCGAATACTCATTAGAGGCATTCGAATACAACCTTCTAAAAAAGGCTTTTACAAACGTATCTCAAACAGTGGCATTCGAATACCTTGGTATGGTATTCGAATAACGTGGGTCTGATCTGTTTTTTAAATGTTGATATCAGAGGTATTCGAATACCTCATAATGGTATTCGAATAACCCAAGCCTAAACTATTTTTTATATATTGATATCAGTGGTATTCTAATACCACAATAAAGTATTCGAATAACCCATGAGTTTTCAGCTTCTGGTTTTTGAATTTGATACGCAAACGGATTTTGCATTTATTATGCATTCAATTTTCCCAGCGAAGTTTTCTGATCAAAGGCTCTATAAATAGAGACCTTCCTCACTACTGACACACACCAATCCTTGAATTTATTTTCTGGCTGTGCTAAAATACTGCTTGCATAATTTCTTTTTTTTCTCTGTGCTCTTTTGATAAAATTCTCGAGATATTGTTAGAGAGCTCTATAGTGCTTCAATTTGTATTACTTACTCGAGTGAGAGTTTCTCTTCATCTATTTTCTCGATATTTTGTATCGAGGGTGAGGTATCCTCAAGGTTTGTATAAGGGTGAGGTATCCTCATGGTGAGACTTTAGCACAAGGGTAGAGTGTCCTGTGTGTGAAAAATGCTCTATTTTGTAACAAAGTAGCAAGCACCTATTGAAGCTTGTATACTTAGTGAAAAATCTCAGCTTTCGAGGATCGGACGTAGACCACAAGTGGGTTAGTGGTCGAACCAGGATAAATACTGTGCCTGCTTCTCTTTTCCCTAATCTCTTTATCTTATGCAATTTATTTTACTACGCATTTACTTTTTGCTGTTCTTTATTGTTTCTTTTCTTCTTCTCATTCCTTCTGTGCATTTATTTATTAAGCTTTTGATATTCATTTTAATTAAAAGAGGTTTTGTGAAAAAGTTTTATACTCAATTCACCCCCCCTCTTGAGTACTGGAAGCCACTTGGTAACAAGTGGTATCAGAGCTAGACTCTTGTATAAAGAGCTTAGCAGCTTCAAGAGAACATGGCTTCCTCAAATGGTTTTTCAGAAGGATCTTCCATAAACCGACCACCCTTTTTCAATGGGGATGGTTATGCATATTGGAAGGAAAGAATGAAAATCTTCATCGAAGCTATTGATCTAGATGTATGGGATGCTGTCGAAAACGGCGCTTTTATACCCACACATGAGGTCGATGGTGTAAGGACCGAAACACCACGAAATAAATGGTCTGATGAAGACAAAAGAAAAGTTCAATTTAATTTAAAAGCCAAAAATATTATTACTACTGCTTTGGGATATGATGAGTTTTTTAGAATTTCAAATTGTAAAACTGCTAAAGAAATGTGGGATACTTTGCAAGTTACCCATGAGGGTACTAGTGAAGTTAAGAGGTCGAGAATAAATTCTCTAACTCGTGAATATGAATTATTCAGAATGAACCAAGGAGAAAGCATTCAGAAAATGGAAAAGAGGTTCACCCACATAGTTAATCATCTTGCATCTTTAGGCAAAAGTTTTTCTAATGAAGATTTGATTAACAAAGTTTTGAGATGTCTTAGCAGGATTTAGCAACCCAAAGTGACAGCAATATCAGAATCAAGAGATTTGTCCACAATGACTTTAGCTACCCTCTTTGGAAAACTTCATGAGCACGAATTGGAACTAAGCAGACTAAGCCAAAGCGAAGAGAACGATAAAAAGAAAAAAGAGAATAGCGCTCAAAGCCACTTCATCAACATTTGACAATGATGATGAAGAAAATGAAGAAAGTTCAGAGAACATCGACGTAAGTGAAAAAAATCTAAGTTTACTAGTTAAAAAGTTTGGTAAATTTCTCAGGAAAAAGGGAACGCAAAGAAGACCTCCCTTCCCTCCTAAAAAGACACACTTCAAAGGCGAAGGAGCTTCATCGACTCCAACTTGCTATGAATGTGGCAAACCTGGTCACATGAAAATGGAGTGCCCAGTTTATCAAAAGAAGAAGGAGAAATTTGAAAAGAAGCCCTTCAAGGAAAGAAAAGGAAGAAAAGCCTACATAGCGTGGGATGAAAACGACATAGACTCAACTGATAGCTCAGATAGTGAAGAAGCTAATCTGTGTCTCATGGCAAAAGGAGATGAAGAAGAAAGCCAAAACGAGGTAAGTTCTAATACTACTTTATTGCCCTCTTACGATGAGTTACAAGATGTTTTTGAGGAACTACATGAAGAATCTTTAAAACTCACAAAAATTATTTCTTCATCTAAGAAAACAATTTCTTCTTTAGAAAATCAAATTCTTGTTTTAAACAAAGAAATAGAAGAATTGAAAATTGAAAACAAAACTTTAGGAATCATTGATGCATGCACAAATCATTCTTCACATGTGTCTACTTCTTCATCTTGTTCTTCATGTCATATACTTGAAAAAGAAAACGAAGACCTAAAGAACACTCTTTTTAAATTCACCTTTGGAAGGAATAACTTAAATATTTTATTAGGAAGACAAAGAGTGATTTTTCAAAAAGTCGGGATAGGTTATAACCCGAAAAATCAACAAAAACTCTATAAAAATTTCTTTGTGCATTCTAGTATTTCAAGTAGTCCTTTTATTAAATGCTTTTATTGTAGAAGAAAAGGACATAGTGCTTCAACATGTAATGCAAGAAAAAATATAAATACAAAAGTTAGAACAAAAATGGTTTGGGTTCCCAAGGGTACTACACCTAAAACTAACACACAAGAACCCAAGAAAGTTTGGGTACCAAAAGTTAAAAATTAAACTTGTGTTGTAGGTGTGCTTGAAAGCCAGGAGTTCAAATTGGTATCTTGATAGCGGCTGCTCCAAGCACATGACCGGGGACGACTCAAAATTCACCATGCTTATTCCCAAAAATCATGGACACGTCACTTATAGCGATAACAACAAGGGTAAAATTCTTGGAATCGGCAAAGTTGGTAAGAACCCTAACTCCTCTATTGAAAATGTGCTGCTTGTTGAAGGTTTGAAACATAACTTGCTTAGTATTAGTCAATTATGTGATAAAAGAAATAAAGTTATATTTGATTCAAACTGTTGCATAATTGAAGATAAAAATGACAAGCATGTTAAATTCATTGGTCATAGAATAAACAACATCTATATGATTAGTCTTGATGATATATCTTCAAATGATGCGAAATGCTTTTTAAGTAAGAATGATGATTCATGGCTATGGCATAGGAGAATTGCACACATTCACATGGATCACTTAAAGAAGTTGGTCTCTAAAGAGCTAGTAATTGGACTACCCAAGCTTAATTTTATAAAAGATAAATTATGTGATGCATGTCAAAAGGGTAAACAAATAAATGTCTCTTTTAAAGCAAAAAATATAGTTTCAACTTCTAGACCTTTACAACTTTTGCACATGGATCTATTTGGACCTTCTAGAACTATGAGCTTTGGTGGGAATTACTATGCTTTAGTGATTGTGGATGATTTTTCTAGGTTTACATGGACTTTATTTCTTACAAATAAAAATGATGCATTTCTAGCTTTAAAAAGACTTGCCAAAGTTATTCAAAATGAAAAAAGTTTTCAAATCTCTTCTATAAGAAGTGATCACGGTGGCAAATTTGAAAACAATGTTTTTGAAAATTACTGTGATGAACATGGCATTAATCATAATTTCTCTGCCCCTAGAACTCTGCAACAAAACAGAGTTGTAGAAAGGAAAAACAGTTCTTTAGAAGAAATGGCGAGAACTATGCTTAATGAGGCTGCTCTTCCTAAATACTTTTGGGCGGATGCTGTAAATACAGCTTGTTATGTAATGAACCGGGCCCTTATAAGGCCTATTTTAAAGAAAATCCCATATGAGTTGTATAAGGGAAGAAAGCCAAATGTCTCACACTTTCATGTTTTTGGTTGCAAATGCTTTGTTTTAAACAATGGAAAAGATAATTTAGGCAAGTTTGATGCTAAGTCTGATGAAGGTATATTTCTTGGTTATTCAAATCATAGTAAAGCTTTTCGTATATATAATAAAAGAACTATGACTATTGAAGAATCTATACATGTTGCATTTGATGAAACTGATCCAAATGGATCGAGAAAGGATCTTGTTATTGATGATGTTGCAGAAGTCTTGGCGGAAACACATTTGGATAATAAAGAAAAAGAAATCAAGGAGCAAGAGAATAAACAAAGACAAGAAGATTCGCAAGCTTTGGAACCTCCCAAAGAATGGCGAACTTCAAAATATCACTCCCTTGATCAGATTATCGGTGATGTATCTAAAGGTGTAAGTACTCGTAATTCTCTTAGAAACACTTGTAATCATTTAGCTTTTGTTTCTCAAAATGACCCTAAGGATTTAATTGAAGCTTTTGATGATGAACATTGGATCTTAGCAATGCATGAGGAATCAAATCAGTTTGAAAGAAATCAAGTTTAGGAATTAGTTGCTAGACCTAATAATCACCCCATAATTGGCACTAAGTGGGTTTTTAGAAACAAACTTGATGAAAATGGGTTAATAACTAGAAAAAAAGCTAGATTGGTTGCTAAAGGATATAATCAAGAAGAAGGTATAGATTATGAAGAAACCTATGCACCTGTAGCTAGACTAGAAGCTATTAGAATGTTACTTGCTTATGCTTGCATCATGGATTTCAAATTATATCAAATGGATGTCAAAAGTGCTTTTCTAAATGGTTTTATTCAAGAGGAGGTATACGTTGAACAACCTCCAGGTTTTGAAAATCATGAACTGCCCAACCATGTTTTTAAACTTAAAAAGGTTTTATATGGTTTAAAGCAAGCTCCTAGAGCTTGGTATGAAAGGTTGAGTAAGTTTCTTTTGGAAAATGGTTTTTCAAGAGGAAAAGTCGATACTACTCTTTTTATTAAAAATAAAAAGCATGACATTCTTCTTGTGCAAGTATATGTGGATGATATTATCTTCGGTGCTACTAATGAATCCATTTGCAAAGAATTTGCTAAGTCAATGCAGAATGAATTTGAAATGTCAATGATGGGAGAGTTAAATTTCTTCCTTGGACTTCAAATCAAACAAACAAACGAAGGAACTTTCATAAGTCAAACAAAATACTGCAAGGAATTGCTCAAGAGATTCGAAATGGAAAACGCTAAATACATGACCACTCCGATGGGCACGTCTTGCTACTTGGACAAAGATGAAGGAGGTAAATCAGTAGAAATAACGAAATATAGAGGTATGATTGGTTCTCTCCTTTATCTTACTGCCAGTAGGCCAGATATAATGTTTAGTGTATGTATGTGTGCTAGATATCAGGCAAACCCTAAGGAATCCCATTTAAGTGCTGTTAAACGAATAATGAAATACCTAGTAGGCACTTCACAAATGGGCTTATGGTACCCTAAGGGTGCCTCTTGTAGCCTAATAGGCTATTCTAACTCTGACTTTGCTGGGTGCAAATTAGACAGAAAGAGTACTAGTGGGACATGCCACTTGCTTGGTAGTTCTTTAGTTTCTTGGCATAGTAAGAAACAAAACAGTGTGGCTTTGTCTACCGCTGAGGCTGAATATGTTGCAGCCGGGAGTTGCTGCGCTCAAATCCTTTGGATGAAGCAACAACTCTTAGACTACGGTCTTCAGCTTGATCACATCCCGATAAGATGTGATAACACTAGTGCAATAAATATCTCTAAGAATCCCATACTGCATTCTAGAACAAAGCATATAGAGATAAGACACCACTTTATCAGAGATCACGTATAAAAAGGGGATTGCATTCTTGAATTTGTTGAAACATCTAAGCAACTTGCAGATATCTTCACTAAACCCCTAGTAAAAGAAGCATTCTATTATATAAGAGGAGAATTGGGCATAATTGATCAGTCCAACATTTAAATGCTTGTTATTTGCTTAAATTTATGTTTAATCCTTCTTAAACTATTACTGACTTGAGCGTCGGAGTTATCTCAAAATCTTTTTTGCAGGTACTTCATCAACAAGTATGCGTTTGTCTTTCAAAATTGCATTTTCTAGACATTTATAAGTGCTTTTCTTGTTTAGTTATTCGAAAACCTCCATATGGTATTCGAATACCCTTACTGTTATATGAGAAAACCCACGTTCTTTTTGTTTAAGGCATTCGAATACCTTTAAGGATTATTCGAATACCCAGAGGCTTTTTTGTCTCAGTCCCTCTCACAGATCTCTGGAGCATTCGAATGCCATCAGGGTTATTCGAATACCCAGATGCTTCCTGTTTCTGTTTCTCTCTGGAGTATTCGAATACCATTACGTCGTATTCGAATACTTACTCCATTGGCCTTCTCCTCTGTCTCTGGAATATTCGAATACCATCAGTTTGTCTCTGGAGTATTCGAATACTTCATGAGCATTCGAATACCATTAAAAGCATTCGAATACCTTCGTTTGGCAGCCAAGCCCATTCTGGTAATCTATTTGAATACCTGGTGTGGTATTCGAATACCCTCTGTTTGGAGGCTGCGTCTTTTGAGCTTTCCTATTCGAATACCTCCCCTTTCCTTTAAATACCCCCCTTTTCCTACGTATCCGTATACCCTTTCTCTTATTTCTCCACTTTAAAAAAAAAAACTCTTAGTTTTTCCCTCCTCCAGAAACCTCCACCCCTCCTCTTCTCCTCTCCTCCATGGCCTCATCCTCCTCTCGCTCTAAGCGTCCTCGTACAAAGACGGCTCCATGCAACAACCCTTTGGACCTTCGTAGGCTTTCCTCCAATGAGCAACAACTCGGGCGCTTCGTTATGCACTTTCGAGAGCGCAACTTAGTGCATCCTAAGTACCTTAACTTGGGGTTCTTCGAAAGAGAATGTGGTTTTGACTTTCTAAACTAGCTAAACCACCAAGGCGTACTTCGCTTCTGCTCTTTCTCTGCTGCTTTGTATCCTGACCTTGTCAAAAATATTCTACTGCAATCTGAAGATTGAAGGTCAGGAGCTACACTCTAGTGTCTGCGATCAAAACATCGTGATCACACCCGACGATTGGGTTTAGATGTTTGGCTTACCGTCCACTAGCCACTTTGCTGACGAAGATTCACTTCACCAACTCTTTGACAAGAACAGAGCAATTGAAGATGTTCTTCGCCCTGGGTTGGCTTTATCTTCGACTCAAAAAGGAGTCAAAGGGGGCATGATGAAGAGCTAGGACAGGCTCCTCCACTATGCTTATGCCCACATCCTCGCTCCTAGAGGTGGGAACTACGCCTACATGAGTGAAGATGACGTGTTTATGCTATGGATTCTAAAGCAAGGCCATTAGATCAACTGGCCCGTCTTCATTATGAAGCACATGATGAGGGCAAGAGGTAAAGAACGGTGTGAACTTCCCTACGGCGTAATCATCACTGCCTTCTTAGGCAAGTATCCACACATTCTGGAAATCGAGCGAGTGACCCCGCTAACCCATCATCACGTTTTTAGGTCCTTTACCCTTAACAAAATGAAGATGATCAGGACCGATGAAGGCTGGGTGTTCCCAATGGAAGTTGATGATGAAGACAACGACCCTGCTGCCCCTGCTGCTGATATTCCTGCTCCTGTCACGAATGAGCAAATCCTAGCTACCATGTTGGATAACAAAACCTACATGGAGAACACCTTCACTATTCTGTTTGACAGAATCGTTGGTGTTGAGCGTGAACAGGCTGCCCTTCGAGCTCTGCTGTCTGGCAACGACCTTGCCTCTCCTCCTTCACCACCTGATGCCTACTTCTAGAGCTTGCTTAGTCTTAGGATCAGTTGCTTATGTTCTATTTTTTTAGCTGTTTATTGTATTGATTGCCCTTTAATTACTTTTGTATATGCGCTTGACCACTTTCATTTAATGCAATGAGTATTTTCTTTAATCTATTGTCAATTACAATCGTTTTTTTTTTATCTCATCACTATGCTTTATTGGGTGAATGTATCCTTTTTAATCATGTCAAAAGGGGGAGAAAAATAGTAATCTTTTTGAGAAAAGAAAGAATTAACACTGGCGCTTGGATTCCAAAAGAAAGGGGGAGAATAATATGCTTGTTTTGTTATTACCTATATGAACTAATGTTTTTCTCAATGTTAGTTTGTCATCATCAAAAAGGGGGAGAATGTGATTACCATGCAACATTGATGATGAGTTTTGATGATAACAAATATGGAGATGATGAGATGATGAGAAGATCAAGTCCAAGCTGTTCAAGTTTAGCTTTAGGACTTAGGATCTCTCTTGTACAGAGCTCTCATACGATATCTCAGTGGTTAACTCAAAAGATCTAAGAACTTATTTTTTTTCTACAAGCCAAATTAAAGTTCTAATAAGCCTTTGATAATCAAAGAGATTGTGATTTTTCTAATCTTACATAATCTTGTTCATAGAAGTGTTTTTCATGTTTTTTAACAGAGGCATTCGAATACTTCAAAAGTCATTCGAATACAACCATTCTGAAAATGCTTCTACAAACGTGTTTTTAATAAAAGTATTCAAATACTCATTTGAGGCATTCGAATACAATGTGTTTTTAATAGAGGTATTCGAATACTCATTAGAGGCACTCGAATACAACCTTCTGAAAAAGGCTTTTACAAACGTATCTCAAACAGTGGTATTCGAATACCTTGGTATGGTATTCGAATAATGTGGATCTGATCTGTTTTTTAAATGTTGATATCAGAGGTATTTGAATACCTCATAATGGTATTTGAATAACCCAAGCCTAAACTGTTTTTTATATATTGATGTCAGTGGTATTCGAATACCACAATAAAGTATTCGAATAACCCACGAGTTTTCAGCTTCTGGTTTTTGAATTTGATACGCAAACGGATTTTGCATTTATTATGCATTCAATTTTCCTAGCGAAGTTTTCTGATCAAAGGCTCTATAAATAGAGACCTTCCCTCACGGCTGACACACATCAATCCTTGAATTTATTTGCTGGCTGTGCTAAAATACTGCTTGCATAATTTCTTTTTTTCTCTCTGTGCTCTTTTGATAAAATTCTGAGATATTGTTAGAGAGCTCTATAGTGCTTCAATTTGTATTACTTACTCTGAGTGAGAGTTTCTCTTCATCTATTTTCTGATATTTTGTATCGAGAGTGAGGTATCCCTCAAGGTTTATATAAGGGTGAGGTATCCCTGCAGGCTGAGACTTTAGCACAAGGGTAGAGTGTCCCTGTGTGTGAAAAGTGCTCTATTTTGTAACGGTAGCAAGCACCTATTGAAGCTTGTATACTAAGTGAAAAATCTCAGCTTTCGAGAACTGGACGTAGACCACAAGTGGGTTAGTGGTCGAATCAAGATAAATATTGTGCCTGCTTCTCTTTTCCCTAATCTCTTTATTTTATGCAATTTATTTTACTGCGCATTTACTTTTCGCTATTTTTTATTGTTTCTTTTCTTCTTCTCATTCCTTCTGTGCATTTATTTATTAAGCTTTTGATATTCGTTTTAATTAAAAGAGGTTTTGCGAAAAAGTTTTATACTCAATTCACCCCCCGCTCTTGAGTACTGGAAGCCACTTGGTAACAATATCAACCAGCTCAACCATGGACCCAAAACCCAAATACCAACCAAAGAAGGCCGCCAGCTAACCAAGAAAAGAAACTTGTCCAATTTGACCTAATTCCCATGACCTATACTGAATTGCTACCATAACTCTTCCGAAACTCCTTATTGGTTCCTTGCCCAATGAAGCCAATGGAACCCCCCTACCCAAGAGAATTTGACCAGAATGCTAAATGTGAGTACCATGCTGGGGCTGTAGGTCACTCAACAAAAAATTGCAGAGCCTTGAAGTTCAAAGTGCAAGACTTGATTAATGCCAAATGGTTAAACTTTAAAGAAAAAACTCCTAATGTAGGCTGCAATCCCTTGCCTAATCATGGAGGTCCTGTAGTTAATGCAATAGAGAAGTCTTCTGGACGATGCCTCATAAGTCGGGTAGCTGATGTGAAAACTCCCATGAGAGTAATTTTTCAAGAGCTTTGCAAATATGGGTTGATACAAAACCAAGTTGAGTTTAAAAAGGTCAATGAAGATGAAACAGTGTGCAAGATCCACGGGAAAGTAGGGCATTCTATTGAGGAATGTGATGAGTACAAGCAGATCCTCCAAAGTTTAATGGACAGTCACCTAGTACAAATAAACAATCAGTACGATGATAGTGACGTCTATATGGTCAAAGAAGTTACACTTCCACCAGTTCAAGAGGCTGTCAATACCTATGCAATGCAACCAATCATAGGGCAAGCTCCAGGTATACCAAGGCCATTGACGATTCATTATAGTAAAGAGGTGTCTCCGCAAGTCTCTCTTGGTCAGAATCCTATCACCATCCAAGTGCCAACTCCTTTTCCCTATAAGGACACCAGAGCTATGCCTTGGAAATATGATGTGCAAGTCGTTGTGAATGATCTCCAGGACAATCAAATGAAAATCCTATCGGCTATCTCTAGCATATCTGGGATTGGTGGAATGACTCGGAGTGGTCATATTTATACACCTGAGGATTTGCGTAAAGACCAAGTGGAGGAAGTGGAAAGAATTCGAAAAGGGAAAGGCAAGATGGGGGAAACTTCTACTGAAAAAGCCTTGAAAGAAAAGGAAAAACCAAAAGCAACACAGCAAGAGGTCTATAAGAAAGAAATGACTGAGGAAGAAGCTTGTGAGTTCTTAAAATTCATAAAGCAAAGTGAATACAGGGTGGTGGATCAACTGAATCGCATCCCTGCAAGAATATCACTCTTATCCTTATTACTGAACTCTGAGCCACACAGGAAGGTGCTAATGAAAGTGCTTAATCAAGCTTATGTTTCTCATGACATCACGGTTAACAAGTTGAATGGCATTATCAGCAACATCACAGGAGATAATTACATCACTTTCACCGATGATGAAATACCCAATGAGGGAAGAGGACATAATAAAGCACTTCATATCTCAGTAAAATGTCAAGACTGTATCATGGCTAGAGTACTGATGGATAATAGCTCTTCTTTGAATGTGATGCCAAAGTCGACACTCTCCAAATTACCTTTTGATGGGTCACACATGAAATCAAGTGTGATGATAGTAAGGGCATTTGATGGCACAAGGAGAAAAGTCATAGGGGAAATCGAAATACCAGTTCAAATTGGTCCTTGCACTTTTAACATACTCTTCCAAGTGATGGACATTGCACCATCATACAGTTGTCTCTTAGGACGACCATGGATTCATTCTGCTGGAGTTGTGCCTTCCACCTTGCACCAAAAAGTCAAATTCATAGTTGATAACAAGATGATTACTGTCTTTGGTGAAGAGGACCTACTGGTGAGCAAGCCGCTAGATACCTCTTATATTGAAGCTACAGAAGAGGATTTGGAGACTGCCTTTCAAGCACTCGAGGTTGTCAATACCATTTATATAAAAGAAAGAGCTCCAATTCCTAAACCGTAGCCCTCTGTTACATCTGTAATGATGGCTAAAGTTATGCTAGAAGGGGGTTATCAGCATGGAGAAGGGCTGGGCAAGAAACGACAAGGTGCCACAGGACTTTTTCAACCCTTTGAAAATAAAGATAGATTTGGGCTGGGGTACAAAACCACTAAGGCTGATAAGAGGAGGATAATGGAAGAGAAAAAAGAGAAAAGGCTGGCTCGCTTGGAAAATCGAGAACCTAAAGTGGAGGGAGTCCCCATCTGTGATATACGACAAAGCTTCCGGAGCGCGGGAGTTGCGTTCGTAGACCAAGTGACTGCAGTTGAAAATGATGATTTTGTCAGTCATACGGACCTGGTGTATGCATGTTCTTCAGATATAAGACTCGACAATTGGGAGATCTCCGAGTTTCCCATAACCTTAGAGTCTCTTTCAAAGTAATTCTGTAGTGCTATTCCTTTAGCTATGCCCAAGGCTTTAGGATTTTCATTTGTAAAATGGGTTCACATGTTTCCTTTCCAATAATTATTATTAATAAAATGCATTTTTGAGTTCTCTTATTTTTTTTCATTCCATTGGCTTTCATCCTGCCATTATTATGACCTTCTATTCATTTCATCTTTCTTGTGTCAATATCACTTATTGCAGATCTGAAAATGACTCTCTTGAAAGTGACAGTGTCAATATCTCATCATATAATTTTGAACACCCTATTAATCATACTAATGAGGATAATGAGGATGATTGGGAAACTTCACCTGAGTTAATGAGATTACTTGAACAAGAAGCTAAAGAAATCTAACCCCATGAGGAACCAATTGAAGTAATTAACTTGGGGACTGAAAATGATAAGAAAGAAATCAAAATTGGTACCTCGATGAAAGAAGATGAGTGTAACATGTTGATTAAACTCTTGTTTGATTATAGTGATGTCTTTGCATGGTCATACCAAGATATACCTGGGCTAGACACTGACATAGTTGTGCACAAATTGCCACTAAAACCTGGGCACCCTCCGGTTAAGCAAAAATTGAGACGAATGAAAGCAGAGATGTCCCTAAAAATCAGAGATGAAGTAAAAAGACAGTTTGATGCTGGATTTCTTGCAGATGCAAAATACCCACAATGGGTTGCCAATATTGTTCCTGTCCCAAAGAAAGACGGGAAAATCGGAATGTGTGTAGACTATCGAGACTTAAATAGGGCCAGCCCTAAAGACGACTTCCCGTTACCTCACATTGATGTTTTGGTGGACAACATTGCTCAACATTCATTTTTTTTCCTTTATGGATGGTTTCTCGGGATACAATTAGATCAAGATGGCACCGGAAGACATGGAGAAGACCACATTCATCACTTTATGGGGAACCTTTTGCTACAAAGTGATGCCTTTTGGTTTAAAAAATGCTGGGGCAACGTATCAGAGAACGATGGTGACATTGTTCCATGATATGATGCACAAAGAAATAGAAGTTTATGTGGATGATATGATTGCGAAGTCAAAAATAGAAGAAAATCATATAATCAATCTGTAAAAGCTTTTTGAGCGATTGAGGAAGTTCAAACTCAGATTGAATCCTGCAAAATGCACTTTTGGTGTCAGATCAGGCAAATTATTGGGATTTGTGGTGAGCCAAAAAGGAATAGAAGTTGATCCTGACAAGGTTCGAGCAATACTGGACATGCCAGTCCCTCGCACTGAAAAGGAAGTTCGGGAATTTTTGGGAAGATTGAATTACATCGCTCGATTCATATTCCAGCTCATAGCAACATGCAAGCCACTCTTTAAGTTGTTATGCAAGAATCAGCCAGTCAAGTGGAATGAAGATTGCCAAAGAGCCTTTGAAAAAATCAAGCAGTATTTACAAGAACCCCCAATTGTGGTGCCTCTAGTGCCAGGGAGACCTCTCATTATGTATTTGACAGTGGTTAATGAGTCTATGGGTTGCATACTGGGGCAGCATGATGAATCCGGTAGGAAAGAAGGCGCCATCTATTATTTAAGTAAAAAGTTCACCGATTATGAGGCAAAGTACTCATTGTTAGAGCGAACTCGTTGCGCTTTGGCATGGGCTGCCCATCGATTGAGGCAATACATGTTGTGTTACACTACTTGGTTAGTATCCAAAATGGATCCTATCAAGTATATCTTTGAGAAACCTGCTCTCACTGGGAGAATCGCGCGATGGCAAGTTTTATCATCGGAGTATGAAATTGTTTATGTCACTCAAAAGGCAATTAAGGGAAGTGCCCTTGTAGATTATCTGGCTAACCAACCTATAGAAGATTATGGGTCGATGCAATGTGAGTTCCCTGATGAAGATATAATGGCTCTGTTTAAAAATGAAGAATTATCTGAAAAAGAAAAATGGACTATGTGGTTTGATGGAGCCTCTAATGCACTGGGGCACGGCATTGGAGCCATCTTGATCTCCCCTGAAGATAAATTCATCCTAATCACAGCAAGATTGTGTTTTGATTGTATTAACAATATAGCAGAATACGAAGCGTGTGCTTTAGGTATTCAGGCAGTAATAGAATCAAAAGTAAAGATCTTGGAAGTATATAGGGACTCTGCCTTGGTCATTCATCAACTAAAAGGAGAATGGGAGACCCGTGATGCCAAACTAATCCCATACCATGTTTACATCAAAGAATTGATCAAGCAATTTGATGAAGTCACTTTTCATCATGTTCCTCGAGAAGAGAACCAGTTGGCTGATGCTTTGGCCACACTATCATCAATGTTCTAAGTAAGTCATGAAAGGGACCTACCACTTATAAAAATGGAAAGTCGTGACTGTCCTGTGTATTGTCAGGTGGTTGAAGATGAGCCTGATGGGAAGCCGTGGTACCATGACATCAAATGTTTCATCAAGAATAAGGAGTACCCTACAGGCGCTTCAGAAAATGACAAGAGGACCCTGAGAAGGCTCGCGATGGGTTACTTTCTGAATGAAGAAATACTTTACAAAAGAAACCATGATATGGTGCTTCTAAGATGTGTTGATGCAATGGAAGCAGAAAAGATTATTGAAGAAATACATGAGGGCTCCTTTGGAACTCATTCCAATGGACATGCAATGGCAAGGAAAATCCTAAGATCTGGTTATTATTAGTTAACCATGGAAACTGACTGCTTCAATCATGTGAGGAAATGCCACAAGTGCCAAATATATGCTAATAAGATCAATGCGCTGTCAGTCCCTTTGAATGTCCTAGCAGCACCCTGGCCATTCTCCATGTGGGGTATGGATGTCATAGGACCTATTGAACCTAAGGCCTCAAATGGGCATCGCTTTATCCTTGTCGCGATAGACTACTCCACCAAATGGGTTGAAGCTGCTTCTTATGCCAATGTGACCAGGAATGTGGTGATCAAGTTCATTAAAAGAAAGTTGATATGTCGTTATGGTTTACCAAATAAGATCATCATCAACAATGCAACCAACTTGAATAACAAAATGATGAAGGAAATATGCAAGAATTTCAAGATCCAGCATCATAACTCCTCGCCATACCGCCCAAAGATGAATGGGGCTGTTGAGGTAGCAAACAAAAACATCAAGAAAATCATCAAAAAAATGGTTGTGATATACAAAGATTAGCATGAGATGCTCCCCTTTGCTCTGCATGGTTATCGCACATCTGTTCGTACCTCAACTAGGGCAATTCCTTTCTCCTTAGTTTACGGAATGGAAGTCGTACTCCCTATTGAGGTAGAGATCCCCTCATTAAGAGTACTGATGGAGACAAAATTGGAAGAGGCCGAATGGGTCCAAGCCCGACTAGATCAGTTGAATCTTATTGAAAGTAAAAGGTTAACTGCACTGTGTCATGGCCAGTTATATCAAAGGAGACTTATGAAAGCCTATGCAAAAAAAGTGCGCCCTCGACAATTTCAAGAAGGTGACTTAGTGCTCAAAAAGATCCTGCCAATTCAAAAAGATTATCGTGGAAAATGGACTCCAAATTACAAAGGACCTTATGTCGTGGAGAAGGCTTTCTCTGGAGGGTCCTTGATTCTTACAAAAATGGATGGTGAAGATCTACCACTTCCTGTAAATTCAGACGCAATCAAGAAATATTATGCGTAAAAGCACTACTTGTCAAAAAAAAAAAAAAAGAAAAGAAAAGAAAAGAAAAGGGAAAAGCATGGCTCGCTAGGTAGAAAACCTAAAAAGGCTACCTAGGCAAAAGTTAGAGCGACCTGGTAGGTTGAAAACTCGAAAGAGCGACCTAGGCAAAAGTTAAGGTCCAAAATAAAATGACAATAGTGCTTGATATGACAAAGAAAGTGAAACCTGAGTAGTTGAGTCTCCATGCTAGGGAGGAGCAAGTCTTTACTTTTGAGCAAACTAAGTTTTCCATGTTGGGGCAGGCCAAATGATCCCAACTGGGGCAGTCAAAGTCTTCATAGGCTGGTTAATGGGTGTTCAAAATCGGGTATGGAGAGGATTGACGCTGATTACGATAAAGGGTTTCACTGGAAGAACTGAGGACCTTTTCCCTTATCATCCTTCTGTAAATTTTATGTTGATGACCACAATAATACTTTCTTTACACCATTTCCATTTCAATATAATATCGTCATGTTTTTACCTTTGCTTCTTCTTTGACTCAATATGCATTTTCTAATAATCATATATTGGAATGTGAAATGTGTGACATTGCTGTCAGAGCATTGAGAATTGCTAATGACTTGAAAGGTATAGGAAACACAATGATTCTTGATAAGAGTATTGATAAAAAGGACAACCAGGTCACCTCAAGGGTCATCTGAAGGGTTTTTCCATTGCTCTTGTGTGTCACATCTAATGCACACCTTAAGGGTCATTCTGGTTAGACATTTCAACCATCGGCTGAATAGACAAATGAAAGGATGCCATTAAATCCTATTCCAGTTCATCTTTGAAAATGATTGCAATCATGTCCTCAAGGGTCGTGGAGACACAAAAAAAAACAAAAAAACAAAAAAAAAATAAAAAAAAAAGAAAAAGTCTTCATACTCTCATACATCTGAAGCATGCATTGCATAGTGCATTTTTTATTTTGCTAGCCTTGACCTACAAAGGTACAACTTGTTGTTTTCAGTCAAATCAGAGCCTTATGTCCATTGTTTTTGGGTCCCCGCACCCATTGCCTTTAAGTTTCTGTTAAGCTTCAACGGATACTCGACTCCGTAAGCTTCTTACCTTGTTTTTGTTAAAGCTTCAGCGGATACCTGACTCCACAAGCTTTTTACCTTTTCTGGGTCCCCGCACCCATTGCCTTTAAGTTTCTGTTAAGCTTCAACGGATACCCGACTTCGTAAGCTTCTTACCTTGTTTTTGTTAAAGCTTCAGCGGATACCTGACTCCGTAAACTTTTTACCTTTTATGGGTCCCCGTACCCATTGCCTTTATGTTTTTTGTTAAATTTCAGTAGATACCTAACTCCGCAAGTTTTTTACCTTTTTGGGTCCCCGTACCCATCGTTTTATGTTTTCGGGTCCTCATACCCATTGCTTTTAAGTTTTTTGTTAAGCTTCAGCGGATGCCTGACTCCGCAATCTTTTTTGGGTCCCCGTACCCATCGTTTTATGTTTTTGGGTCCCCGTACCCATTGCTTTTAAGTTTTTTGTTAAGTTTCAGCGGATGCTTGACTCCGCAAGTTTTTACCTTTTCGGGTCCCCGCACCCATTGTTTTATGTTTTCGGGTCCTCATACCCATTGCTTTTAAGTTTTTTGTTAAGCTTCAGCGGATGCCTGACTCCGCAAGCTTTTTTTGGGTCCCTATACCCATCGTTTTATGTTTTCGGGTCCCCATACCCATTGCTTTTACGTTTTTTGTTAAGCTTCAGCGGATACCTGACTCCGCAAGCTTTTGGGTCCCCGCACCCGTTGTTTTATGTTATCGGGTCTCTGTACCCATTGCTTTTAAGTTTTCTGTTAAGTTTCAGTGGACACGTGAATCCGCAAGCTTTTACCTTTTCATGGATAAAATTGAATCAATTCCTTTATTTTTCATTTATTCTAAATGTAAAACAAATGGGGGCAGCTGTTGATACCCAATTTTATCCATTTTTTTATTTTTGTTTTTATTTTATTTAATTTAATTTCCTTTTTTTAAAAAGAAGAAAAAAAAGAAGAAAAAAAAGAAAAAAGAAAAAAAGAAATAAAAAATAAAAAAGCTTTGTATAGGTCAACCCATGACCTAATTCTCTTCTCAACCCATGACCCAATTTCTCTTCTCAACCCATAACCCAACTTCCTTCTTCCTACTGCTGCAACCCTAGCCTCCACAATCAGCTTGCATTGAATTGGATTAAAAGCTTCAAACAGATTTCTTTTCCAATCATCAAGTTCTGTTTCTTTATTTGTATTCATTCAGAAATTCAAGGTTCAGACGGTTTTAATCTTTTTACATTCCAATCATCAGCAATCGAAGAGATTTGATTTGGCATGTTTTTATTTTTCTTATAAGAATCACACACAAATCAGTCAGGGGGAGGAGATCGTTCAGAAAAAAATAGAGAGCAATCACGGATTGAGAAAAATTACAGAGACAGATTAATCAGAGAGATACATTGTGCACACTCACGGCTAACCTCCATCTTTCTCTGCCCACCGTGACTCACCCTCGCACCCAACCTCACCATCTTCATCAACCTCCATCACACACCACCAACCAAAGCCATCTCTCTGCAATTTTCACCCTCACCCACAGTTAACACCGTGCCGCAACCAACCCACGTCCTCCACCCTTCACCACTGTGCACGCACCGTCAAACCAGTGGCCTGCACCCCCGCGATTGCGCCTCGCTTGAACCAGGCGTCGAGCTGCCGATCCGCTTCACCGACACCGTCGCAAACAAGGCGTTCCTCAACAGAGTCACCGGACTGTCGTCGCCGCCCAACCGCGCCACCCAGCTCGCACGGCTCGAACCCGTGCAAGCCAGATCCGGAACAACCCGAGCCTCCGGCCCCTGACCCGTGTCGTACCCAGTGCCCGGAGCTGGTCCTCATCCTGTCGTAGCTGCTGCGCTTCCCCCGAACCCATATCCGGCTGGATTTGTACCGAAGCCACCGCCTCTCTGCACTACCATGAGTTCCTTCTCCCCCTCCTTTTTTTTTTTCTTCTTTCTTTTCTTGTTTCTTGTGACCTCTAATCTGAGAATAAGTCTCTTTTAATTTTTGCTGCTTCATTTTTTTTTGGGCCCTCTCTTTTTTACTGGTTTGGGCCTGATTTTTTTTTTAATTTTATCTTATTCATTTATTATTTGGATTGATTTGTAGTTATTAATTTGGAATTTACATTATTTGTATTTTAATTTAATTCACTTTTTTTTATGAATTAATTATTTTGTTTTTATGAGGTTGATATTTAATTTTAATTTAATTATTGTAAATTAAATAATTTAAAAGTGGTCAATGACGAAAAAATTGGGAGAGGATCGGAGCGCCGATCAGATATACTCTTCCCGATAATCTTGAGGCTTTATATTGGATTTTGTCGGGAGCGTTGACGAGGTCTAATTCTCACATTAAAATAAAATATTTTTGCTAAATAAAATACAATCTTTTTTAAAATAAAATCTTTTTTAAAAAATAAAAAAAAATCCTTAAATAAGAGTGAACAATTTCATATAGTTTCAACATCATGATTGTGGTGAATTAAAACTTTTATTTTTTATGAAGACCCTTTTTTTTAGAAATTATTATAAAAATCTCATTGTGCCTAAAAATATTTTTCTTGATTATAAATGATATTTTATTTGGCCATTTACTTTTAAAAAAAAACTTTCTCTTACCTCAAACAAATTTCTTTGAATTAAAATTTATTCATTGAAATAATGTTTTATTTGGCCATTTATTTTGAAAATTACCTCTCTTCAAAAAAAATAAAATTTTGATTCACCACTTTTATACAATATGTTGTAGACTTAGAATTTGTTTCAAAATAATGGCTATTTAGCCACCCATTTCTGATCTTAGTCGTTTATCATTCTTGATATTATGCTCAACAAAATGGGACATATAAAGAAAAAACCAAAAAAAAATATTTCTTTTTTTTAAAGGACCAATTTAATTAACTTGTAAATAACATTAGATTAAATAGGTAACCGTTCTTAGAATGGACGGTGTAGGGTGCTAACACCTTCCCTACCCGTAATCATCCCCCGAACCTCAAACTCTGAAACGTAGACCATCTTTTAGGTGTCCAATTGCACCATTCCATTTAATGGATAAAGCGATTGGTGGCGACTCCCAACACCCCGAGGTCCTTTCCTCCTTATTCTTTTTATTTCCGCGACGCCTGATCTGTTAATAATTTCAGCTCTTGAATGTTCTTTGTTTAATCTAATTGGATTCTAAATATGTTTAATTGCTGACATTTAGTCAAGTTTCTGATTTAGAGTTGTCTCTGGATGTTTATTGTGAAACTTTGCTTAAATGAGATTATAGACACTCATAAACATATTGTGATTTTCAGGAGATCTATGAGTGATGGATTCCATTGGTATTGAGCTGTTGAGAAGAGAGTTAAGAGACTTAAGGGAATCAATATCAACCTCTAGAAGCAAAGGAAGAAGAGCATTCATGAAGAATCAATGCTTGAACTCGAAGAAAGTGATTAACACGGCCGTGTCAATTGACACGGGGTAGGCCGTGTGTCATTCTGACTTTGAAGACTGGAAAGTTTTGATCAACACGGCCCGTGTCAATTGACACGGGGTAGGCCGTGTACGCCTCTGACTTCACAAGGAAGGATGATTTGAAGCCTTGACCGATAACACGGCCCGTGTCAATTGACACGGGTTAGGCCGTGTTCCGCCTCGACCTTGGAATAGCTGAAAAATTAGCTCCAGAATCAGACACGGGTTGGGCCGTGTAGAAGGACACGGCCCGTGTCGTCGCACCAGGAAGTTGATTTCGTGCTTTAATGTTAAATTAGGTTCCCAAACCTATAAATAGGGTGACTTAGAGCCCTTTAAGGAATTCTAAACGTAGAGAGACGTGAAGGAAACTAAGAGAAACACAAAGACCAAGAAGGGGAAGGATTCGATCGAGGATTGGAGACTCGGATTCGAGCGATCAAAGATCAATCACTCTCAAGCCTTGGAAACTAGTTTGATCTTTAGTTTTTCTTTTCTTCTTTTGTTCTGAACAATGTTTTCTTTTAATTCTTCTTCTGTTTTTGAATTTGCCATGTGTGGCTAAACTTCTTGATTGGTTAAGGGAGGATGAAACTCTAGTTTTGATTATGTGAATCTTGCATACCTCTTTATATCAATACAATTATGTTTTTATTCATATGTTTCTGTTCATAAATCAATATAAAGGTTTTTATATTCTTGCCAAACTTCGAATGTGGTAAAACTAGGATTGCTATGCTTGTGATTGCGGTGGTATGACTAGTGAGACATATGATCTAAGTAATTTAATCCCTGTGTGATTAGACCTTAGTGTGATTGGTTTTCTAATTCTTAATGCAATCATTAGGTAGGTGTAAGAGCGGTTGCTTTACAAATAACTAATGGTTAGGGTTTGATTTGAGCGGTTGCTGAATTAAGCGAAACTTAAGGAAGACATGGGATTTATCTCGCAATTGCATAAGAACATAATTGATCATGTTGGTATAAAGGGTATGTAAGTTAGCATAACCATATAAATCTAGTGGTGGATTCCATCTCTTAACCAATATCTTTAACTTGATAATTCAATTTGTGTTTACTGTTTTGGTTTAAGTTTAATTTCTCTTTTTAGTTTTAATCAACAAAACCCCCTTTTATTTTTACTATTTATTTTTCATCAGAGTTTAATTTAGGAATTGGATTGATAGTGTTAACTGAATTGGTTCTCTATGGATCGACCCTTGCTTACTACAACTGGTTGCAAGGTTTTTTATATTTTTGGTGGAACTTGGCAACTGTTTTTAATATTAATTTTCAATCGCATTCCACACCACACCAAATTTTGGCGCCGTTGCCGGGGAACTGATCTTCTAATTGCGCTATTAATTTGTTTCCTATTTTTCTCTCTGTTTTTGTTTTAATTTTAATAGTTTATTTGTTCTTTTCAACTATCTTGCAGGTGTTCATGTCCGGTGAAGAGGTGAACGAGCAATTGAGGAATCTGAGGCATTACTTTGAACAAATCAGCTCGCAATTCACACTGTGACGTTGAAGTGCCCGTCACGTAGATCTTTCCAGCTCTGCGGCATCTGAGATATCTGAGCCACTTTGAAGAAGTGATGGCGAGAAAATACATTAAGGATGTTGGGTGCTCCGGACTTAGACCAACAACCTTTGTGCATAGAAATTCCCGAGAATGAAGAGGCATTTGAATTGAAATCGGGTGATTCATCTGTTGCCATCTTTCAATGGACTAGCCGGGAGGACCCTAACAAGCATCCGAAGGAAATTCATGTTGTATGTTCTAGCATGAAGCCCGCGGGAATTTCGAGTTGAGCAAGTCAAGTGAGAGCTTTTCCGTTTTCCTTAAAGGACTCGCAAAGGAGTGGTTGTACTACTTGCCACCCGGGTCGATTCGGACATGGCGGGGATATGGCTCGAGCTTTCCTAGACGGATACTTCCCACTGCATCAAAGGCCGCAACAATCGAGAAAAGAAATTTGCGGGATCCAACAAAGACATGGGGAATCACTTCATGAGTGCTTGGGAAAGATTCAAGAGATTGTGTGCTAGGCGCCTCGGCACCAAATTAGTGAACAACTTCGACGTACTGATTTCTATGAAGGTTTGCTAGGAATGGACCGTAACATGATTGATCTTTGCCGGTGGAGGAGCCTTAGTTGATAAAACTCCTCGAGAAGCCGAAATCGATATCTAGAATGGCTGCGAACACTCAACAATTCTTTACTCGGAATGATACGGGAGTGAGAGCAGTTAAAGAGGCTGACACTACTAGTCTGCAGAACCAAATGACACATTTGACTGCCATGATTCAGAAGCTGATGGACACCGGGAAAGCACCAGTACAGGCATGTGGAATTTGTTGCTCTTCAAGACATCCCACTGATATGTGTCCCACTTTACAAGAAGACACAAATGAAGAGGCCAAGGCAGTGGGGGGATTTTCTGCTCCATCCAAGAATTACAACCCCTACTCTAACACATATAATCCGGGGTGGAAAGATCATCCCAACTTTAGCTATGCAAAGCAGCCTCAAGCTCAAGCGCAACCCCAAGCCTATGGTCCTCCAGGGTTTCAGCAAAGGCAAGCACCTTTTCCTCCAAGGCAACCACAAGTTCGGGCCCCTAGGCAACTTTGAACCTTCATTGGAGGATCTAGTGAGGCAAATGGCCACTAGCAATATTCGGTTCAAAAAGAAACAAGGGCCACTATCGGTAGATTTCTTTGCGAGAACCAAGTGGGACGGTTGGCTACTTGAGATCAACAAGGTGCGAGTCGGATTTCGGGAAACTTCCCTCGCGACGAGAGGTGAACCCGAGAGAAAATGCTAGTCTTGTCACCTTGCGAAGTGGGAAGACACTTGAAGGACCCACATCTTCCCAGTCCTTGAAAATAAAGCTCAAAATTCTAAGGAGGTAGATGAGGAGGGGCTCAATTCTAAGACCCCTAAGGTAAGTGTTTCTGACCCATGTCCTAAATATGTCACTAAGGCCCCTTTTCCGAGCAGGTTGGTTAAAAATAAAAAAGAGGAAGCGGAAAAAGAAATCTTAGAGACTTTTAGGAAAGTTGAAGTTAACATTCCTCTGTTAGATGCCATAAAGCAAGTGCCTAGATATGCTAAATTCTTAAAGGAGTTATGCACTAACAAAAGGAAGTTGAAAGGTAATGAACGAGTCCAAGTGGGAGCAAATGTTTCAAATTTGTTTTTAATAGGAAACTCCCAACTAAATGTAAAGATCTGGCACATTTACTATACCATGCACTATCGGTAATGCCAGGGTTTGAGAGGGCCATGCTAGACTTAGGTGCATCCATTAATGTTATGCCCTTTTCTATTTATGCATCTTTACATCTAGGACCTTTAGAACCCTCTTGGAGTTATCATTCAACCGCGAGACGGTGTCTAATGCATACCCTAAGGGGTGGTTGAGGATGTTTTGGTGCGAGTCAATGAACTTGTGTTTCCGGCGATTTTTATGTGCTTTGGATATGGAGGAGGACAAATCTCCCAACTCGCCCCATTCGTTGGGGAGGCCTTTCCTCAAGACTGCCCCTGAACTAAAATTGATGTGCATTCGGGAACATTGACTATGGAATTTGATGGAGAGTTGATTAGATTCAACATCTTTGAAGCCATGAGATACCCGAGTGATGTGCACTCTGCTTGTGTTATTGACTCTTTTGATATCTTGGAATCTTTAATTTTTACTGTTCTTGAGTCTGATCAATTTGATGTCCTTGATACAGTTATGACTCGCAGTTTAGATTTTCAGGATTCAACGAAGGATGCCCAAGGAGAACCATGGAGCGAAGAGGTTAATGAAGTGGTGGCAGCCTTACATACAGTCTCTTCCACCTCGAAAGGGCATGAGGTATCATATGTTGAATTACCTTTTCCTCTTGATGTACCTAAACCTTCACATTGTGCGAGGCACCGAGCTTGGAATTGAAGGAGCTGCCCTCCCATTTGAAATACATTTTTCTCGGGTGAGAAGGAGACACTCCCGGTAATAATTGCTAAATCTCTCACCAAGGAGCAAGAGAAGAGCTTGATTTACGTGTTGAAAGAACACAAGACGCCATTGGGTGGACTATTGCGGACATCGAGGTATTAGCCCCTCCATTTGCATGCATCGAATTTTAATGGAGGAGGGGCTAAACCAAGAAGAGAACCACGAGAGGAGGTTGAATCCCCGATGATGGATGTTGTGAAGAAGGAGATCTTGAAGCTCTTAAGTGTGGGGTTATCTACCCCATTTCGACGACAAGTGGGTAAGCCCGGTCCGGTAGTACCAAAGAAATCGGCATTACCGTGGTAAGAAATGTTGAGAATGAGCTTATTCCCACTAGATTACGAGACGGTGGCGTGTTTGTATAGATTATAGAAAATTGAATGTTTGCCACCGAAAAGACCACTTTCCTTTACCTTTTATTGATCAAATGTTAGAAAGATTAGTGGTCATTCTCATTATTGTTTCTTAGATGGATTTTCGGGTTATAACCAGATTGCTATTGCTCGGAAGATCGGGACAAGACCACTTTCACTTGTCCTTTTGGCACCTTTGCTTATAGGCGAATGCCTTTTGGGTATGCAATGCACCAGGGACTTTTCAGAGATGTATGGTGAGTCTTTTTTCTGATTACATAGAGAATATCATTGAGGTCTTCATGGATGACTTTAGTGTATTTGGGAATGGCTTTGAGAAATGTTTGGACCATTTGACTTTGGTTTTGAAGAGATGCATTGACACAAACCTTGTTTTAAATTGGGAAAAATGTCATTTCATGGTAGAAGAAGGTATTGTATTAGGTCATGTAATCTCTGCTAGGGGCATTGAAGTTGATAAAGCTAAGGTAGAGCTCGTACGTTCATTACCCCCACCCACTAGTGTGCGGGATATTCATTCTTTTCTTGGTCATGCAGGTTTCTATCGGCGCTTCATCAAGGATTTCTCCAAGATATCAGCACCCCTCTGCACACTTCTCCAAAAAGATGTTCCATTTCAGTTTAATGAAAAGTGTATGAAGGCTTTCCTCACCCTTAAGGAGTTGATGACTGAGGCACCTATCATTAGGCCGCCAAATTGGGAGCTTCCATTCGAATTAATGTGTGATGCGAGTGACTTTGCGGTAGGGGGGCTGTCTTAGGACAAAGTTGATAGGGTTCCTTATGCTATTTACTATGCATCAAGGACCCTAAATGATGCTCAACTGAATTACTCTACAACTGAGAAAGAACTTCTTGCCGTTGTTTTTGCTTTAGAGAAATTTCGATCATATTTAATTGGCTCTAAAGTAATTGTTTTTTCTGATCATGCAGCATTGAAGTACCTACTGGCAAAGAAAGAAGCGAAGCCACGATTGCTCCGATGGATTCTGTTGCTCCAAGAGTTTGACTTGGAAATTAAAGGCAAAAAGGGGAGCGAAAATTTGGTGGCAGACCATTTGAGCAGGTTGGTGACTGAAGAGGAGGATATACCTATACCAGAGAGCTTTCCGGATGAGCATTTAATGGCTATCGCTACCACTATTCCGTGGTATGCTGATATTGCCAATTACTTGGTCACCAAAGACTTTCTGGCAGGCTTGAACAAAGCACAGCGAGATAAGGCGAGGAGTGATTGCAAGTATTACATTTGGGATGATCCTTACCTTTGGAAGCATTGCGCGGATCAAGTGATTCGGAGATGTATCCGGATTCGAGAGACTCACTCCGTTCTATCTTTTTGCCATACTTATGCCTGTGGAGGACATTTCGGCATAAAGAGGACAGCTAACAAAGTGCTTGACAGTGGTTTCTACTGGCCTACCATATTTAAAGATGCTTATGATTTCTGTAAGTCATGTGACCGCTGTCAGAGAACAGGTAATATTGGTCCACGAAATCAAATGCCTCAAACTCCCATAATCTTTGTGGAAGTTTTTGATGTTTGGGGCATTGACTTCATGGGACCGTTTCCTCCTTCTTTTGGTTTCTCCTATATTCTTTTAGTGGATTATGTTTCCAAATGGGTGGAAGCTAAAGCCACTAAATCTGATGATTCTAAGACTGTTGTGGATTTTGTGAAGTCCTTTATCTTTTCCAGGTTTGGTACTCCCAGAGCCATCATTAGTGACCAAGGGACACATTTTTGCAACAGAATCTTTGAATCCCTTTTGAAGAAATATGGTGTGGTGCACCGGACCTCTACTCCTTACCATCCTCAGACGAATGGCCAAACCGAGGTATCCAATAGGGAGATCAAGTCCATCCTTGAAAAAACTGTGAATCCCACGCGCAAGGATTGGAGTACTAGACTTGCTGATGCCTTATGGGCTTATCGGACGGCATACAAGACCCCTATTGGTATGTCCCCATTCCGATTGGTTTATGGGAAGCCCTGTCACTTGCCAGTGGAGCTAGAACATCGGTCTTACTGGGCTATCAAGCAAGTTAACTTGAACTTGGAAGGTCTTTGGCAAGCGAGAAAAACTCAAATTCGGGAGTTAGAAGAATTGAGGAATGAGGCCTTTGAGAGTGCCCTCATTTATAAGGCCAAAGCCAAAGCATTTCATGACCAAATGATTTCGAGGAAAAGTTTCCACCAAGGTCAAAAAGTGTTGCTATACCAATCCAGACTCAAATTATTTCCAGGTAAGTTACGTTCTAAATGGATTGGCCCATTTGTAGTAACAACTGTTTTTTCTTCTGGTGCAGTGGAAATCATGAACGAAGCCTCTGGCAAGGCATTCAAGGTTAATGGGCACCGTCTCAAGCCTTACTATGAACTTCCGGAGAATGCAGAGGTTGAAAACATGCATCTTCTCTATCCATCTTATGAAGAATCCTGAGGAGCACCACAATGTTTGGCTGAAGACAATAAACCAAGCACTTATTGGGAGGCAACCCAATCAGATTTGCTTTCTTTTTTCCTTTCTCTTTTACATTGTTTAGTTTCTTAGTTTAGCCTGTTCTTAAGTGTTTCTTGCTTGATATCTGTTTCCTTGTTGATATTTGTGTTTGGATTTGCTCAATTTTTAGTTTGATTACTTAAGTTCATGGTTTGTTGAGTGTATGTAGTCTGAGGAAAAATTTAGAGCGCATCGTGTAAGTCGGCCATCCACACGGGGTGGGCCGTGTCATATGACACGGCCGTGTCCACATGACAAAGACCCCATTCTTTGCGAGAAATCTACACGGGGAGGGCCGTGTCATATGACACGGCCGTGTTTTCGAGGATAGGATTTTTGTGCGGATTCCGAGAGAGGTACACGGGTATGGCCGTGTCATATGACACGGCCGTGTGGTCCCGACTATCGAACCCCCGTTTTCCAGAGAAGTACACGGGGTGGGCCGTGTGATTTGACACGGCCCGTGTTGTATTGCGCGCTTATTACTCGAGACAGTAGTACACGGGTTGGGCCGTGTCATATGACACGGCCCGTGTACTCGTACAAATACCGGCCCTCACTTAAACCCTAATTTAGGGTTTTCTCCCCCAATTTCCTCTTCTCTTCTTCCCTCTCGCGCCCACCACCATCTCCCCTTCAATTTTTTCTTACCCACCACCAACCACCACCATTTTCCTCCTTTCTTCACCATTTTTTCTTCATTACCACCTCTTCCCACACACATTCTCCCCTCTCCACCGTATTTCATCATTCTCCACCGTATTCCATCATCTCCCCCTTCTTCCACGCGCAGTTTCTCTCTCTACTCTCCCTAATTTTTCTGATTTCACCCTCTACCCACCACCACATTCTCTCCTTTCTTCTGTTTCTTCTCTTGATGGGTCCTAAAAAGCGTGTCAAGACCACTGCTGCGTCATGTTCGCTTCATCCCCATCGTGCTGGCTCTAGACGTGCTCGGTCTCCATCACCCCCTCAGGTGCCAGTCAACCCCATCGACAGAAAGGTAGTGGTTCCCACTCGCTTTTTAGACGTAGATACCCTTAGGGCTATAGGGTTATATGATGAGGTGTTTGCTCTGTTAGGAAGAATTGGTTGGGTTGATTTTGCATTATTACAGAAGCCTACTTTTGCTGCATTGACTAGGGAGTTTGTTTCTAGTTTTAATCGTAAGCTTTACCCTCTGTCTGATCAAACTAGATGGCACAGGGGAAATCACCTTTAGGTTGCTAGGTAACTCTCATTCCATTGATATTCATATGTTTCGAGTTATTTTTGGTTTTCCTGGGGGGAAAATATGTTACCTCGTGATTTTAATGCTGATCATGTGTGGTCTGCCCTCACTGTTCCTGAGTCTGATAACTATGATCCTAAGATGTCTAAAGCCTCTCAGCTTAGGTCCCCCTGCCCATCGCTATATTCGAAATGGTTAGCTAATACTCTGTGTGGTCGGGGGGGGAGAGTCGAGGACGATTAGCCGTTCTGAGTTGTTTTTCTTGCATTGTATGATTGAGGGAGTGCCTGTTAATGGGGGTATTGGCTCTGTAATCAGTTTCATCATGTCGGGACCACTTTAGCTGGTCGTATTGTGTTAGGAGGGTATGTAACTACTATAGCTGATCACTTTGACTATTTGGATTTGGTGGAAGAGGAACCGGTTCAGGGTCCCAGTGCTATTGATGGGGCCATTTTGGTGGCTATGAAGCTCTGCACTCGTCTAAATGGTGCTCTCGTCTTGCTTGGCGCTGATGGAGCTGCCTTGCCTAGAGTTGATCCGGACCCTGAGCCACATGAGGATATTGCTGTCTCTCCTCCCCCTGTGTTTGCTGGTGATGCGGGCCCTTCCACTCAGCCTGGCGCCGCTTCTTATGATGTTATCTTGGCTCGTATTGATTGCTTGGAGCTGGACCATGCTGCTCGCTTTCAGCGCTTAGAGGATCGTTTTCAGGCTATGGAGGTCGCACGTGATCAGAGAATGGATGCCATTGATGGCAAACTTGACCTTTTGCTCCAGCATTTTTCATCTCCCCCTCCCCCTTCCTGATGTATTTTCATTTTCTTTTGAGGCTGTGTCCTTCATTTTGATGGTTTATTGTACATTGTTCTGATTACTATTGTTACTCTTTTGTATTGAACTGAGTTTCATGATGCAATACTTCATTTCTTCGCATATACTTTGTTTATTTACTTGGATTCATTTTCTCTGTTGTGTATGCTTTGACATTGAGGACACTGTCTGTTTTAAGTGTGGGGGGAAGTTGGGTTTGAGCCTCATTGCACATCCTGATCTTAATGGCATATCTGGTGGTGCATGTTTTTTCTAACTGGTTTTTAGAGTATATTGAGCAATGAGCAAGTGATTGATTTTTAATTGGACAGGTTTTTAAGCCTAAAGGAGTTGACTTTCTTGCTTCTAAATTTGCACTAAGAGGTTTTGAAAATTGAAAGGGTTTTGAGAATTTGATAAAATTTGAACCTAGTGAGTTTTTGGGCCTAAATATGAATGACTAATTTTAAGTCACTTCTGTTCTTTGTCGTGTGATTCCACTTGTGATTATATGTTTTTCAGAACTTGATTTGACTCTCTTTAAAGTTGCAAATGATCACTGCACATTTTTGAGATGATAAAGGCATTTCTTTCTTTCAGCCACTGGCCAAATAGCTAGCCTTGTACTTTGATCCATTGTTTCACCCCTTTGAGCCTGAATTATATCCTTTCTTTTTATTATAGCTCAATACAAGCCTAATAGTGAAAAACCATTGCTACCCTACCTTAGGGAGTAGAAGAGCTTAATAATTATGTTGGGAATTGTGTTTGAATAAGTGTGGGGGTGATTACACTGTTTTAATTATGTTTTTATTCAAAAAAAAAAAAAAAAAAAAAAAGAAAAAAAAAGAAAAAAAAAACAAAAGGAGTTAAAAAAAAAAAAAATTGATAAGTTGGTTGATAAATGGAGAAAGTCAAGTAAAAGATGAAGATGGATTGAAAAGTGTTGGGGTAATTGTGCAAAAGTGTTTGGTTTTTATTCCCCTTGGCTCTTCTATTTCCGATGGTCTAACTGTGTTTATCCTTGATATATCTTACCTTGACCTTGACCCCATTACAACCTGATTAAAGACCTTTTGATCTTTGTGTGCATGTGATTTAGGTGGTGGAGAAGTAGAGGCTTGTCAAGCCTATGGTAAGGCATGTTTTCATGAGTTGGTTGAGAGTAAATACAAGCCAAAATACTTGAGTGAAAGGGAGTACATCTGTGAGGATTTATTATGTTGGCTTAACCCTGATTTTGGATAGACCTGACTTGCTGATCTGGATTGTTGAGAGAGGAATTCTGAATGCTTAGATTCCTTGAAAGAACTGATGTGTAAAGATTTTTGCTCATTGTTCAATACTTTTGTTACTTTTTGGGAAGCATGTGCTTGGTTTTATGTTTTTGCCCAGGAGTGCAAAAGGTTAAGTGTGGGGGTATTTGATCTGTTAATAATTTTAGCTCTTGAATGTTCTTTGTTTAATCTAATTGGATTCTAAATGTGTTTAATTGCTGACATTTAGTCAAGTTTCTGATTTAGAGTTGTCTCTGGATGTTTATTGTGAAACTTTGCTTAAATGAGATTATAGACACTCATAAACATATTGTGATTTTCGGAGATCTATGAGTGATGGATTCCATTGGTATTGAAATTTGTTGAGAAGAGAGTTAAGAGACTTAAGGGAATCAATATCAACCTCTAGAAGCAAAGGAAGAAGAGCATTCATGAAGAATCAATGCTTGAACTCGAAGAAAGTGATCAACACGGCCCGTGTCAATTGACACGGGGTAGGCCGTGTGTCATTCTGACTTTGAAGACTGGAAAGTTTTGATCAACACGGCCCGTGTCAATTGACACGGGGTAGGCCGTGTACGCCTCTGACTTCACAAGGAAGGATGATTTGAAGCCTTGACTAATAACACGGCCCATGTCAATTGACACGGGTTAGGCCGTGTTCCCTTCTGACCTTGGAATAGCTGAAAAATTAGCTCCAGAATCAGACACGGGTTGGGCCGTGTAGAAGGACACGGCCCGTGTCGTCGCACCAGGAAGTTGATTTCGTGCTTTAATGTTAAATTAGGTTCCCAAACCTATAAATAGGGTGACTTAGAGCCCTT
The DNA here is from genome assembly GCA_029884595.1 of Ormosia semicastrata. Classification (NCBI taxonomy): domain Eukaryota; kingdom Viridiplantae; phylum Streptophyta; class Magnoliopsida; order Fabales; family Fabaceae; genus Ormosia; species Ormosia semicastrata. Next base: position 43,510,370 of record JAQQTO010000053.1, on the reverse strand, counting down.
TAAGGAATTCTAAACGTAGAGAGACGTGAAGGAAACTAAGAGAAACACAAAGACCAAGAAGGGGAAGGATTCGATCGAGGATTGGAGACTCGGATTCGAGCGATCAAAGATCAATCACTCTCAAGCCTTGGAAACTAGTTTGATCTTTAGTTTTTCTTTTCTTCTTTTGTTCGAACAATGTTTTCTTTTAATTCTTCTTCTGTTTTTGAATTTGCCATGTGTGGCTAAACTTCTTGATTGGTTAAGGGAGGATGAAACTCTAGTTTTGATTATGTGAATCTTGCATACCTCTTTATATCAATACAATTATGTTTTTATTCATATGTTTCTGTTCATAAATCAATATAAAGGTTTTTATATTCTTGCCAAACTTCGAATGTGGTAAAACTAGGATTGCTATGCTTGCGATTTGCGGTGGTATGACTAATGAGACATATGATCTAAGTAATTTAATCCCGGTGTGTGATTAGACCTTAGTGTGATTGGTTTTCTAATTCTTAATGCAATCATTAGGTAGGTGTAAGAGCGGTTGCTTTACAAATAACTAATGGTTAGGGTTTGATTTGAGCGGTTGCTGAATTAAGCGAAACTTAAGGAAGACATGGGATTTATCTCGCAATTGCATAAGAACATAATTGATCATGTTGGTATAAAGGGTATGTAAGTTAGCATAACCATATAAATCTAGTGGTGGATTCCATCTCTTAACCAATATCTTTAACTTGATAATTCAATTTGTGTTTACTGTTTTGGTTTAAGTTTAATTTCTCTTTTTAGTTTTAATCAACAAAACCCCCTTTTATTTTTACTATTTATTTTTCATCAGAGTTTAATTTAGGAATTGGATTGATAGTGTTAACTGAATTGGTTCTCTGTGGATCGACCCTTGCTTACTACAACTGGTTGCAAGGTTTTTTATATTTTTGGTGGAACTTGGCAACTGTTTTTAATATTAATTTTCAATCGCATTTCCACACCACACCAATGCCCTTCGGGACGGTTGCGACAACTAGTGCAATCAACTTGTCTAAAAATCCCATTCTGCATTCAAGAACTAAACACATTGAAATTAGGCATCACTTCATAAGAGATCATGTTCAAAAGGGTGATTGTATGCTTCAGTTTGTGGAAACTACTAAACAATTAGCTAACATCTTCACTATGCCCCTAGCAAAGGAAGCATTCTTTTATATAAGAAATGAACTTGGTATATTAGATCAGACATGCTTGAATTGAATTTTTTGCATGAACTTGCTGCATAATTATGAGTCTTTACTACATCATTTCTTAATTATTAATTTTCTCTAAAATTCATTACTGACTTGAGCGTCAGAGGTTCCCCAAAATTTGTTTTGCAGGTACTCCATCATGAAGAAGTGTACCAAATTGTTCAAAATCCACAAAAGACCTCAAAGTGGTTCAATCTTTGGTAAAAGCAATGATTCTGCTTAAAATTGTGTTTTGATTCAAGAACTGGTCGATATCCATGATTATATGTTGTTTGGAATTAAATTGGCATGTCTTAGAACCAATATGAATAATAGCAAATTGATCTTGTACTATTTGATGCGTAAAACTATTTTTCATCAAATGCCCTATTCAAATAAGAAGCCCGTTATTCGAATAAAGCATGACAGAGCCTAAAAAGCTTTTCTTGTTATTCGAATAACAAGTTATGTTATTCGAATAAAACCTTACAGAGGCTTTTAAAAAAAATTGTGTTATTCGAATAACATCTCATGTTATTCAAAGAAAAGGTGATAGAAACCCACGACCTTTGAGCTACTACGCTGTTATTCAAATAACAAACAGTGTTATTCGAATAACGCTTGGCAGTGAGCCAAGTCGCTTCAGGAACTACTTTATTATTCGAATAACACCACTGTTATTCGAATAACACGCGAATTATATAAGAATTTCACGCATTTCCTCTCTCATTTCATCTGTTTTCATTTTCCCTCCTCTTCTGGTTTTCTCTTCTTCGTATCACACTCATCTCCCTTCTTCTCTCTACAACCCACCAATATTCCACCATGGCATCTTCTTCCAAACGCCATGTAGCAAAATCGCTCCCACCAACAACCCCATTGATCTTCGAAGACTTTCGTCTAATAGCGACGATCTCAAACGCTTCAGGGAGAGTTTCTAGAACAGGGACATCATTCAACCCAAGTACATGAAACAAGAATTCTTCGAAGACGATGGAGGATTTGACTTCCTCGATGACGTTACCCATCAGGGCGTGCTTGATCTCTGCAGCTATAAGGACTCCATTTTCTCAGACCTGGTGAAAATGTTCTATTGTAATTTGAAGATGGATGGTCCCAACCTCATCTCTGAAGTGAAGGATCAAGAAATTGTGATCACCCCAGCTGATTGGATGACGTTCTTCAAGCTAGAAGCCACGGGTGCTGCTGTGGAGCCAGATAGCAGACAATATGTAAAAGTATACAAAAGAGAGGAAGTTGTGTCACTACTGGTAAAGCCTGGAATAGTTGGGCCTAAAGTTGGTCTGAAAAGTGGAATGCTGAAAAGCCAAGAGAGGCTTCTTCACTACGCATATGCACACATTCTTGCCCCTCGTGGAGGTAACTATGCTTATTTGACAGAGGATTATATTTTTCTTCTTTGGGTGCTGAAGAAAAATTGGAAGATCAACTGGCCCAATTTCATTGGGAAGTACATGATGAAGGTCAAGACCACCAAAAATTCTGACCTGCCGTATACCCTGCTTATCTCTGTATTTCTGAAGAAATATTCGCTTTTCAGGCAAACTGAACGGGTAGTGGAATTGAACCACTTCAACATTTTTGGGGAGTTCACTCTGAAGAAAATGAAGATGGTTCCAGATAATGTAGGAGGCTGGGTATGTCCTGACGAATTGGGAGAAGCTGCAGCAAATGAAGACACTCACATTCAAGATGGTCCTGCTGCTAATGACCCTGTTCCTGCTGATCAACTAACTAAAGCTCCTGCTCTTGCTCCGGTAACCTTGGAATGCATTATGACCACTCTGCTCGATAACCATGCTTACATGGAACACACTTTTTCTATTCTCTTTGACAGAATAGAAGGTGTTGAACGTGAGATTGTTGCCCTATGAGTTGCACCTCCTGCCCCTGCACCTGACTCACCTCCTCCTCCACCATACGCTTACTTTTAGAATGCATAGGCTTTTAGGTCTCTAGTTCTTTGTTTTGATGTTTCTGCTTTGTACTCTTGGCTATTTTAATATGACCTTGTATATCCTTTTAGCCAAACTTGAAATGAATGAATCAAATGTCAATTAGCTTCCTTGTTGACTTTACAATTTCTAAGCCTGTTCTTGCATTATATATCATACTAAATGTCCATTGGATTCCTTACTGAATGTTATGAAAGCATGTATCTGAAGACTGAATATATGCATATCTTGCCCTATCTTTTTGATCATGATAAAAGGGGGAGAAAAAGCTAAAGTTAAATTGTTAAATTGTACCTAAAATTGTATTTAAAGAAAATTACATTTGACAATTTTTGGTTTTAGAGATTGTGTTGAGAAAAGTCAGATCTGAAAAACTAATCTGAAAAGGATCAAGAGACTCCAAAAGAAAGGGGGAGCTGCGCATGTCTCTGATAATTTATGCTCCTCTTACAAACTAGAGGGGGAGTAAGTCTCCTTAATTAATCTTGTGAGTTCCAATTTATAAATGAGCTAACTTTTTTCTCAATGGTTGTTTGTCAACATCAAAAAAAGGAGAATGTAATTGGCTATTATCTCATGAAGAATATGTTTTGATGATAACAAACTTAAAGATGTTGCAAGATCAAGTCCAAGACTCTCAAGACCTTTAAGTTTAGCTTTTAGGACTTCAATCAAATTGTAAAGGTATATAAAGATTCACAATTGCTCAAACTTACATTTCAAAATAGCACACAAGTTTTCAAGGCTTCAATATGGTTTTTAATTTCCAAAGAATCAACCATTTCGTGTCCATAAGCTTACAAGATCATATGGAATCAAGAGCAACATTTAAAAAGGTATAAAATATGTTTTTCACATGTATTATTCGAATAAGGGGTTCCTTATTCGAATAACACAAGTCAGAGATTCCAAATAATCTTTCAGGAAAGGATTTATTCGAATAAGCCCTGTGTTATTCGAATAAATGGTTCAAAAATTATTTTGGCACGAATGAGTTATTCGAATAACATGAGTGTTATTCGAATAACACATCTCTAGGAAACCATTTTATTAAATGGTTATTCGAATAACATATCTGTTATTCGAATAACAAGCTTTTCACAAAACCATATATTTAAATGGTTATTCGAATAACAAACCTATTATTCGAATAACAAGATTCCAGGAAATCAAAAATTCGAATAAGTTATTCGAATAACATGAGTGTTATTCAAATAACATGAGTGTTATTCGAATAACATGCTTTCCAGAAGTCATATATTTAAATGGTTATTCAAATAACAAAGATGTTATTCGAATAACACATTACAAAGGAAAACAAGCTTGTGCTATTTAAAGCCTTATTCGAATAAGGATTTTCTTATTCAAATAAGAGAGCTTTCTAGAAACAGAAATTAACGGATAGTTATGAAGCATTTAATGCTCCAACCACCTCCCAATGGCTCTAAACTTCAATGGCTTATAAATATAAGTTGTTGGGCATTTATAAATGTTAGACAATCAATCTAAACAACCTTGGTTGAGCATTAAAATGAGTTTCCATCTTTTCTCCATTAATACTCTATTTCTGAGCGTAAACTGTGAATCCAATACCCAATGAACTTCCATTTGTATCATATGCTCTTTGAAGAGAGTTTCTACCTATTCAATCTTTGTATAATCTCTAGAGAGGTTGAGGCATCCCTCCAAACTGTAAAAGGGTGAGGTATCCTTTGGAAATAGAGGCTCAAGCATAAGGGTGAGGTCTCCCAAGGTGTATTGAGTGCTCCATCTTGTAAAGGTTGTCAAGCACCTGTTGGAAGCTTGAAGATATAGTGAAAAATCTCAAGTGTTTGCTTGAGGACTAGACATAGATCACAAGTGGATTGGTGATCAAACCAGGATAAACTATTGTGTTTGTTTCTCTAAACCCTTATCTTTACATTTGTGCACTATTTTATCGTATTGCTTGAATATTGTCTCCTTTAGCTATTATATTTATAAGTGAAAGTGTTCTTCTTGTTTATCCAATCATCTCTATCCATCTAATAGCTTCAACAAAAAATTAATTATCGAACATTTTGCGAAAGATTTGCGAACTTGTTTTACATACTCAATTCACCCCCCTCTTGAGTATTGAGGCCATTTGGTAACAATGTCCTATGTATCCCGGTATAACTTGGCGTGGGGGCAACGAAACATGAACCCTGAATAACGGAGAAAGATTATTGAACCAAATTAATTTATAACGAATTACAGTGAAACACATCATTGTAGGAGGTAATCCCATCACTAACATTTATACTGCATAACAAACCTAGGCACGATAGATGAAACATTGCGAGATCTGGCTTCCTCACCATAAAATAAATCTCTTTATCATGAATGTGTCGTTGTCTCTTTGGTCTTGGATATCTTAACACTCAACTATCATATCTGAGTGCTAAGCCGAGGGTAACTATTCTGGACCAGACTCCAAGGTAGCTGAACGAATAAGTAACCAAACCCATCCAAGACGGATCTCTGCCAACGACGTGCACATCTGAAACCATAGTCGCATTCAACAACAAGGAGAAAATCTCTACTAAATCCCCCATTTATAAGAATTACGGTTAAAAAGAGACAATTACTCTAACCAATTTATATTTTATAGAGATCTTCATCAATGACATTCATTATCCTTTAATGCTTATTTCAAATACAATTTCCTTCCATCACATTCCCCTATAAATACTAGACAAAGTCACTAAGGTATGGATCTGAACCTCAAAACACTACTAACCTTGTGCATGGTCTTTTTGAGCGTTGAAGTTCCTTTTGCAGGTACCCATCCCTCACACCATTGTCGTTGTCACCGTGCTTCGGAGGAAACCACTTGCATCAACCTCACTAAGATGATCTTTTGAAACCTGTTTAGAACAATTCAAAATATAGTAATTTATATCATAGAATTTATGAAATATTTTGTTTGATTACAATCTGCAATTGAAATACTAAAAATTGAAATATCTATTAACATTGATGGTGTGAGGCTAAATCTAATTACTGATTCAAAGAATGGATCAATGCACTCCATCTCAAGATTTTAAATTGAGGTTATGGTCACGTTGCAGTCATTGCGGACTGATGCGAACCAATGTGGGGTGATACAGATCGCAATCGCAATGTGATGCAATTGCGGTGACCGCCACAACCTAGATGTCACATTCATAATAGGTCTTGCAGTTTGAGATTTAAAACCTTGCTCCATATATATGTCCCTAATAGTGAGGAATTCAACCATCTTCAAAGAAAGGTTGTAGGAAATCCTACCATCATCGAAAACAGAGGCTTCGTAGAAATTTTTTTTTATTAAACTTCTATCTTTTGAGTGAGAATCGTCATCCTCATTGAGCTCATTGCTCGGTCCTCCTTCCTCATCATGAAGGAGCTGTTGTTCATGGAGGAGCAATCATGAGATTCACACAGGGAGGATCTGAGCGATGAAGCTTTGAAGCATGATGGATGAGTGACGAGCAAGACTAAACTTGAGAGAGATAGATATAAAAATTACATAGAATTTTTAAACTTTGGTCTCAAGATCGAGGCCTGCTCGAAATGTATAGAGGCCTAAAGCAAAATATTAAAATGAGACCTTTTGTATTTAAATTTATGGTAAATTTTTTATTCTAATTTATTCTTCTATATTTTTTAGATGCAAAATTTCTAAATTTCAATTAATAATATAACAAATACATTTAATCTTTCTTAAAATATTATTAAAATTAAATAAAATTTTATTAATTCTAGTTTTGAAGAATTTCAATACTTATAAGAATTGATAAGTGTTAACATTATTCAAAAATAGTATATACATTTGGAAAATAATTATGAGTGTGTTGATTAGATTGTTCACTACTAGAAATTTATGTTTTAGCGACCGATTTATTTCGGTCTCTATAGAGACTGATTAAGAAAAAAAAGTTAATTTGCTACTAAAATAAAATCGGTCTCTAATTCAGTCTCTAAATTTTTTAGAATTTAGACACCAAAATTATGTTGTAAAAGAAATTTAAAAAAATAAAAATGTGTCTTATTGTTAGAGACCGATATTTCGGTCTCTAAATAAAAAAAATTTACAACAAAAAAATAAGTAACGACTGCAAATTCGGTCACTAAAAAATAAAAAAATAAAAATGAGAAAGTGTTAGAGACCGATATTTCAGTCTCTAAATAAAAAATTACAAAAAAAAATTAGCAACCGAAAATTCGGTTGCTAAAAAAAAAAAAATAAAAAAGGAGAAAGTGTTCTCTGAATAAAAAATTTATAAAAAAAAAAATCACTCACTTTTTCCTTATCTCCCTTACTCGTTCGTTCCCTCTCGTTCACTCACTCTTTTGCCCGTTTATTTCTCTCGTTCATTCTCTCTTGCTCGTCTGCTTGTCTCTCTCTCATGCGCTCTCTGCTCGGTCGTCCGCTCTCTGCTTAGCCATCCATTCTCTATTGTTCTCGCTCGGCTATCCACTCACTCCATTCTCTCACGCTTGCTGTCCCTCTCACTCGCGGGTAGCTCTCGCTGCTCTCTCACCGGCTCACTCTCGTTGCTGTCAGATCTGGTTTGTTTTGACCATTTTTTTGCTTTTCTGTTTCTTTGATTCTCACTCACACTTTCTCTTTCATTTTGTGTGGGATGGAAAATAGAGGGTTAGGGCAAGAAAAAAGAAAGAAAGGGGAGAAGGAGGGAGAGGAAAAAGCTTGAAGAATCAAAGGGAAAAAAAGGAAAAGCATGAGGTATGGGGTTCTTTGCCATCTCTTGTTCATCTTTTTCTATTGATTATGAGTTAAAATATGGTCCATAGAGCTACACAAGCTCACGGCCAAAACTGTACCAGAACAGGGGTTTTTATTTTTTGTTGTGCTTCTATTTATTTTATCTTGCTTTAATCTTAAATTTTGTTCCCTTGAGATTTTGATTGGAAAACTTGTGAAATTGGTTGATGTTGAGGCTCCAATTCTCATGGTTGATTTGGGTTAGGAGCTAAATTTGAATGGTTATTTAAACTTCAATGAGATTTATGTTGAAGTTGTAATGGTTTTAGTGATGTGTATGGCCAAGTGTTACTGGTTTGAATGTCTCAACTGAGTACTCTTTTTGAGACCAAATTTGTACTCGTGTTTATACTTGATTTAAGATTTGAAATAGAATGTTGAAAATGATGAAAACAATGAGATTTCCAAGTAATAATGGATTGATTTGGTTTGAAAAGGTTGCTGCCTGGTTTTAAAATAGAAATTAGAACGCTTATATATTATAATTCATAACTTCAACTATGTTAAAATTTATGGTAGAGTACTATCCTTTTGTGGTTAGGTTGGTTTGTTTGAGTTTATGCTTCTTTTTATGTATTGAAATACATTTGAATATTCCAGTACAGAAAATTGCTTTTAGTGACTTTTACTATTCTGCATGTAATCTTGAGTGATATTAATCTTTGTCTATGACTCTATGGTTATATTATGCTTTATCAATTAGTATTACAGGATGAGGCATGACGCTAGCATTTTGAATTTTTCATACCAAAAATAAAAAAATTGAGGTACTGTGGCTTAAAGGTGGATTTACTGGTGTTTGGAAAAGCAAGCTGATCCATTATTTGTTTAATTATGAATTAATGCATGTAAGCTTCATTGGTTGTGATTCAGAGTTGTTCAATTCTCTAAACAATTGTCTTAAACACGAGTTCACATGTTGTAGTTCCCATTGCTTGATACTAGTCTTATGTGCTTGACCTGGCAACTATAGTTTATTTCTTTCTTTTCCTAGATATTAGGTTTTCTCTAAAGATAACACATACCTTGAAGTAGAATGTCTGTCAGAATGATTAATTGTTTGGGCAAATGGCTTGAAATAAGCCATGTTTTCTTTGATTTTTGCTATTTTATTCAAATTGTTTGGAGGAGCATTTTTCTTCTCTACTAATAGTTCATTTCTGGTGAGTAGAAGGACTTCTGTTCCTCACTGGTGGGAGAAAACGGGGACTTTTAGAAATTTTAGAAATTGTGTCTCTTGTTTGCTTATGTGATATGGCTCTTGTAATTTACTTATGCTCTACTTATTTTCAAAATTTATATAAATCATTCAATTTAGTTTGCTAATTCTGTTTTTGTTTATCCTTTCATATATTTATGATTTTGCAGAATCTTAACAACAGAGAATCTGTGGAGTCACGTTGGAGGTCTGGCACCCAAGGGTGGGGCCTTAGGGGTGGTCAGGGAAATTTTTACCTCATAATGTATCACAGGGTGAATAACTTTTCTAAATTACAAGTTTTTTTTTTGTTTGATAACCCCCTTCTTTTGTCAACTTTCTTTGGTGCGTCCCTTCTTTTGTCAGTTGAAATAGTTTTTTGCTTTGACTACTCTAGGTTCTGTATGTGTAGCAATGTTAACATGATGTAGCATCATTTGGTTGTTTTCTGTCATCTTTTGTTTTCAAACCCATGGTCTTGCAGAATATCTTGGAAGTTGTTACATGGCCCTTTACATGTATACCTTGCAGTTTAGATGAAAAATAGCAGATGTAGCTCCATTCCTAATCTGCATTATTACTCAATTTTAGATATTATGTTGGCCAGTAAGAGCAACTAAATTAAAATATTTTATGGACCTTCTCTCAGATGCTGGCAGTTGCAAGAATTTTGGAATAGGAAAAGATAATGGAGCCCATCACTTGTTTCTCCTATGTTAATTGCTATAAACCAGTGAGGATGATGAAAGTGAAGATGATTTTTTAAGCCTATAGAAGAAGTTAAAAAGGTTGGTCCATTACTACCTTGCACTACTTGTACTGAATTGTTCATTGCTTTCAGAATAAGAAGTGTTCTTTAATATATTAGATATTGCAAGCCTATTTGTTGCAATTTTTTGACTGTATGAAATTGATCTTTGGAATGAATTAGTAATTATTGCTTTGCAATGTTTTCTTTCCCTGTCAAGGACAATTAGAAAAGCAATTTTCTAAAATGTACCTGTTGGTAGATTCTAATGACGACTCTTTAAAATGTACATGTTAGGGACTAGGATCGTATGCTTTTGGACTGATGGAGTTAACAAAATATAACTAGAATATTCATTTTGATTGAAACCATGTTTATTCTTATGTTGACCTATTTTTTGACTTGTTATGATATTTGTTTATTGCATGCCAAAAGTCCCTATTCTATTTTCAAAGAGGAATATTTTAACTGTGCTATCATCTCAAAAGTCCCTATTGGTTTGTTTCAATTTTAATTTTCTATCTTTTGATCTTGAAACATTATTTCAACCCAGATGATTTTTCTCTAGTAATATCTATTTTTTTCCCTTCAGATTTCTACTAGATTTGAATTGTCCTGTAATTGGTTTGTCTCCAATTATCTGTGTAAACATGTTTTATCTGTATTTGGCTCTCCTTTTTCCTTTTTCTTTTTTATTTTTGATTTTGATGTATCTATTCATTTATTTGGCATATGGGTATTAGGGATTTGTATGAAATTTTAAAATTAATAGAGTAAACTGATTATGTTTGATTTTTTTTGTTATTTTCCATACCCTTTATATTTATGGGATGAACGAGTGTAAAAATAACTTGCGTAGAGGAAAAAGAAATAAATCAACTGAAAATAATGTTGCTTATAAGCTTTGTGATGAAGATCTTAGCAATAGTATTTCCTTTCTTCCTCATTGACCGAACCTAAAAAAAGGGTATACGTTAACTGACTGCTTTTTTTCTTTCCTTTTTCATTTTAATTTTTGGTGTTTTTTAAATCAAAACTGACTGTTAGAAGACCATATTATAGGTTATTAGGAAGCCATAGATTTTCTCGTTTAGGCTTAGCAAGAATATGAGGCTAGGAGTAATTACTTTCTGAACAATTGAATATCTGTAGAAAACAGTTCTATATTTTCTTCATTTTATTTATCTTATTATATATTTTATTTATCTGTGACACTGGTAATGTGGAAAATGGACTTCAAGGAATTAAGAGTCTGAAGACTTAACTGTTCATTTCCTTCCCTGTTCCATGGTTGTTTGCCTTTTGTATATACTTAGGACTATATCTAGCTCAACTTACTTTCAGATTAACTTGTCCAACAGATTTTCCCTGACTATGGGGCACAAGCATTTTGTGGGTGGCTTTTTGTTTATGGGTTTTAACATGCTCCCTTCTTCCTTCTTTCTCCTATGGACTTCTGACAATTGGTTTGTAGAAGAGATCTCTAGATCTTCAGAGTATTAATGCTACTAGAAAGTCAAGAGATGGTCTAAGGTCAGGAAGACCCATGATGGGTGCACATGATCAGTATATTGGTAAATCATGATGGCTCTGGATCAATTTCTGATTTCTTCAGTCAAGATAATGTTAAAGTTGGCAATGTTGTTGTCAAGCATCAAATGAGTATTTTATTTATGAGCTTCCACTTCAACATAGATTGTGCGGATTTGTAGAAATACTTACAAATATCAATATTATTAACTGTAGGATTTCATCGAGGCTACCCGAGAAGGAAGTCTTTCCTTTCTGGTAGCAAAATTTGACGGTATACTTGGGCTTGGGTTTTAGGAGATCTCAGTTGCAAAAGCTGTGCCAGTAATTTGTATACTTGATCTATCTTTTGTTATTTCATTTGTATCTGATTTCCATGTTAAAGTGAACTATTGTGAATCTTTTCTGTGCCTTTAATTTACTGGTCCATTTTAAAATCACAGGTACAATATAGTGGAGCAAGATCTTGTAAGTGATATGGTGTTCTCATTTTAGCTCAATGGGGATCCAAAGGCGAAAAAGGGTGGTGAATTAATTTTTGGTGGTGTTGACCCAAAGCACTTCAAAAGAGAACACACTTATGTTCCAATTACTAGAAAAGGTTACTGGCAAGTTAGCAAAATAAAATTTAGTTTGATCAGGAATTCCTTTAATATATATAATAGTTTACTCAAGAAAATTTTCTTTTTCAGATTGAAATGGCAGATTTTCTCGTTGGAGGTCTTTCAACAGGTGACTTTATTGTTCCTCAACAATATAAAAGTTCTCTTTTCATTCCAAAGTGCATTTAATTCTAAAAAATATCAATGTTATTATTAGGTGTTTGTGAGGGTGGCTATGCTGCTATTATGGATTCAGGAATATCTTTGCTTGCTGGTCCAACTGTATGTACTTCCATCTTTCTAAAAATTTTTTGCTTATAGATTTTCCTTTATAATTTCTGTTGACTGTTAATAATTTCAGCCTGTTGTGGCTGAAATCAACCATGCTATTGGAGTTGAAGGAGTTCTAAGTGTAGAATGTAAGGAAGTTGTTTCTCAATATAGAGAGATGATATGTGATCTCTTAGTATCAGGGGTAAGTTTTCCTTACTTCTCTATAAAGATATTATGTTGAACATGATTTGCGGCCCTTGATCTTTTCCTATTTGCATTTCTACTCTTTGGAGCTAAATGAGTTGATCTTGATCTGCAGGTACAACCTGTTGACGTATGTTCGCAAGTTAGGTTATGTTCTGCCAAAAAGGATCAATCTAATAGGTTAGGAAGTTCTTTATTTGATGAGCCTTTTATATATCAATATCTTACTTTTTGCTTCTGTTGTATGCCTTTTTCCCCGTATTTGTTCTATTGCACATCAATCGGGTAATAATTTGAAGATCCATTATAATTACTAACTTATTAATTTATTTTTTCGCCACTAGGAGAGTTTAGGTCCTTACCTCACTCACTTGTGGCCTAACAGAATATAACAGAATATAACATTCCAAAAGTACATTTTGATTGAAACCATGTTTATTCTTATGTTAAAAATAAATAACAAAATATAACAGAAATTTCAAGATTACAGCTTATAGACATGCTAGTCCAAATATAACATAACATCTTTTGAGAATATAACAGAATATAACTAGAATATTCATTTTGATTGAAACTATGTTTATTCTTATGTTGGCCTATTTTTTGACTTGTTATGATATTTGTTTATTACATGTCAAAAGTCCCCACTCTATATTCAAAGAGGAATATTTTAACTGTGCTATCATCTCAAATTGAAATTAAACAAGCTTGTAGCTTTTAACATGTGATTGAAACCACGTTTATTCTTATACTTTATGTCATGGTTTATATTATGTTAGACTTATGTGCTACTTTAACATTTTGCATTAATTAGTGTCATATTGGTATTGACAAACCAAATTTGTAAATGAAATGCAAGAAATGATCCAAAGAGCATCAGAGCAAGGAACTCCTCCCCCAGGTGAGTTGGATGTGTGGCACAATTTGACTAGAGTGAAAAAATGTAAAATATATGGTCTTGGAATTGAGTCAATCATAGTGACTGGAAGATCACAATATCGTGGCTCAAGTTCTTCATCATCTGACTAGGTGCAAAGAGATGAACTTGAAGAATTAAGAACTGAGAGAAATGAGCTTTAGGCTCAAGTGGCAGATAATAGGAGACAGATTGAGGAGACAAACTGGTTGGTACGAGAGCTGATGCAGTCAATGAACTTTCAGCTTTCTCAAACATTTTCCATGACTGATGGAGCAGAAGAAGAGGAGGACGAGGACGAGGAGTTTTTATGATTACAGTTTAGTTTGTGTTGTATTCAACTTTCTTACATTTGAAATGTTGTAGTAATGAGATATTGTAGACAATGCTTAGTTTAGTTTATTATAGAATGTCTTGATGTTTAAATGATATATTCTAAAGACTGAATTAGTTTATTTTACGCTATTTTTTATTTATGTGTTTGGTTATATATGAGATTATTGATTGTTGTTTATTAGGTGTTTTAAAAATTTGGATTTTAATAAATTTAAAAATAATTACAAATTCATATCACAAATTAGAGACCGAATTAGAGACTGATAATTAGAGACCGATTTTATAAAATATATAATATATTCAGAGTTTTAGAGACTGATTTAAAGACTAATTTAGAGAACGATAAATCATTCTCTAATTTAGAGACTGCTTTAGCGACTAATTTTATAAAATATATAATATATTCATGCTTTTAGAGACTAATTTAGAGACCGATTTAGAGACCGAAAAATCAATCTCTAAAAAATTAATTTCTAAATCGATCTCTAATGTACTTTTTTTTGAAATATAATTGACCAATATTTGACCGAAAATTAGCGATTAATTTAGAGACTAAAATAATCGGTCTCTTTAAAATCAATTTTTAAATCGGTCTCTAATATTAAGTGACGAGACTTTTAGAGACTGATTTAAATCGGCCTCTAATTATTTTAGAGATCGATTTTCGGTTTCTAAAATCTAAATTTCTAGTAGCGGTTGTTTGTCATTTTTATAACTTCTTTTAAAATTTAGTTCTAAAAATTAATCTAAAGTATCAATATGAGTAGTTATTAATTTCAAGGAACATTTATGATAATGGAGATTTATTCAAACTATTATTGTCTAGTGACTTTAATTTTTAATTTTAAATAGACTTAATAGAAGTTTTTATGTAAGAATTAAAAATAAATAAATTCAATAAGATAAATTGTTAGAAATCTAATAGGAACATGAAAAATAATAGAAAATAAAGATTTAATTAAGAAAGTGACCTTAAAATGTATTTATGTTTTTTTTTGGGTCATTCACATGTTTATTTGGTCATTTGTATTTATGTTATTAAATATTTTGATGTGTGTTTATTTTTATATAAATTATAATTAATGTATTACTATAAAATTAGGGCCCTCTAAAATGACGAGGCCTAAAGATCGGAGTCATTTGAAACCACTCCATAGAATCCGTCCTTAAAATCCTCTATAATTCCAAAATTCTAGCAAGTGATTTCCAAATCCAGTAGCAATCCTTCTTAAAGGATTTTAAATGATGGCCAAAAATGAATTACTTGATAAAATTCACTTATCCAAACACAGGCTGAAATTTATTAGAGAAAGGAGGGAAAGTAAAGATAATAAATTTGGGGGGGGGGGGGGATGGTATTTTAGTCCTTTTTACTTATTTTTTATCTCTATTTTGGATTTTGAATGGCCACATCTAAGCCATATCATTGTTGTTTGTGTTGCGTCATAAGGTCATGGTAATGGTATCTTAACAAGAATCACTTTGTTTAACGATTCTTAATTTAAAGAACTAAATTGACCAAAAAAAAAAAAAAGTTACAAGACTAAATTGAAAAAAGTAATAACTTTAAGTACCAAAGTACCATTTTTGTCCTTTTTTATTTTAATTATTTGTGGCCACCATGGCTGCTAGAAAAAGTTTTCATTTTTCAATAATTTCATTGGAAATGACAGCTGTAATTTGTGTTTAATTTGTAATGTTCTCAACCATTTCTTATACTTCCTATGAGTATCTTCATGCAAACACATTAATTATCATAATTATCTTTCTCTAGTTAAGAAATGGAAAGTTTAGACTTATCATCTTCTAAAATTTTATGGCTCTTGATATCACTTTAAATGAGATGGTAGAGAAAGAAACATCACACTCTAATGAGCCTCATTTAATTTGATATTCTTGGCATACTTAAATTGTACAAATACAAGACTATTTGAAAATACACATGATACTTCTAAACATCCCTTATAATAAACTTTACCCTAAAATATTTAATACACCTATTAATTAAATATATGCATAAATAACAAATACATAAATGTACTAATATATGAATAAATAAATAATTAAGTGAATAAATCAAGTTTAAATATGTATCCGCAACAAACACAAATCAGGGAAGAGAAAAATTTGCAGTGGAAGTATTTTTACAGCCTAATTGGTGATCCATTACATCATTGGGTTGATGTAATAACATCTAAAATAAGATAATCTTCGATGGCTGATATGAACTCTAAAGTATATTTATGAATTAGTAGAGCGTGGCAAATTGTTTAAAATGCTATTCGTGATTGCCTGGATTGTGACTTGTGATTGTGAAACTTCAGAAAACGTATGGAATCAGTTTGAGGAGAGAGCTTAAGAATTGAAGAATCAACTTGCATTTTTTGTCAACAAGACTATGTACAATATATTTGTACTTGTATTGGGCGGTTTTTACTTCACACAATAATTGCTGATGAAGCAAGGGGAATGGGTAAGGTATAAATCTACTTTTCTTTTCTCAAAGCTTGAGAGATAGCCTGCTGCAGATATTTGAAAGCTTTCTGATAATTTAAGAAACCCGTAAACCAGAAATCAAAATTATCCACTGTAACTATTTCTATGTACTTTTGTGAAGGCTTCTTCACATGTTCACTTTGGTTGACACACCTTATCTTTTCAAGTGGGATCACGACCTGTAATGACAGACAGATAATTTTGAATTTTTATGTTAGAGAGCTTGAAGAGATATATAAACAGTTAAACACAGATAAAGAGGTTTTGTGCAAAAATTAGTATGTGTATTACCTTGTAATGGATTCTGATCAATTGACCTTTTGGAGAAGAGATCTTGATTGATCTCTCACTGCAAAAGGCAACTTTATTAGTGGATATGAAGAGGAGGCCTGCTAGAGGACCAGATGTGGTTGATAGGTAGCACTGAGATGCTTTTAGTAGCCTCTCTCCATCTTTTACATTAAACAGTTGCATGAAGACTTTCTCCACTCCTCCAACATGAAGAATTGTAGCTCCTAAGCTTAACTTCCCTTTTACCGTGTCAGTAATCTTTGGCCCAAGTCTTACTGCTTGTCATAAAAACTGTTATAAGTCGATTACAACTTTATTGTATGTTCAAATGAGGACTAATTGTGAATCATAATATAAGTTCTCTGTTAATAACCTCCTCATTCGAATTTACCAAATCATCTGATTCTTTCTAGATCAAAGAGACACAGTATGTCTTGATGTGAATCTATGGTTTTGAAGAGTACGTACCATGTTCTTTGATTCCATTTGCAAAACTGTCAGCCTTTCTCCCAAGCTTATTCATCCTGGTAAGAACCGAATTTACTCTACCTGAAAAATCAAGACGTTCAATGTTGTTAATACGGCCAAATCTTTTTTGAAGAACTGATCAATCAAGTTTTTCTTTTCTCTCGTTTGCTATATACAATTGATCAATCAACTTTCAAATAAAGGATATCTTACTTTGCTTTGAATTTGTGGTAGACTTCTTGCATTGGCTGGCAGAATCAGGCAAGTATCTCTTTGATGAGTTCTCACCCAGGTATGCTGCTGAGGTGAATGGAATTCCAATTACCAGCTCTTGAAGAAAAGAAGCCATCATATCTAACCTTTTGGGTAAATCTTTTCTTCTATCTCTAATTGGATATTATTCAAGGGATCTTTGCTCACTTTGGTTGCTAAAACCTTGTAATCTGAAGAGGTATATATAGCAATGAAAACAGAGAAGGTGAATCTAGACTTTTTTCGGATGAATCATCTCTTTGTCATCATGAAGAATAAAGGAAGATGGTTATTCGTGTTGGGAAAGAAAAAGGATTGTGCACAGCAGAAGCAACAACATACAAATATGTAATAAAATATTTCTCACTTGAAAGAACCTGTGAGGAGCAAAATATATAGCCAACCAAAATATCCACCAAAAGATATATCCAAGAATGCACCAAAAATAAATAAGCAAAGAGAACATACACAATTTTAACATAGAAAACTCTTTCAATGTGAGAGAAAAAAATTCACGGGACCTAGTCCAAAAAAATCTCCACTATAATAGATCAATGAGTACAGCAAAGTTTCTCCCAATAAACAAGGATATCACAATGGCCCCTACTCACCACTAACAAAGTAGAAATTAACAAAGTAACAAAACTCAAAATCCACAAAGGGGTAAAAACAACCTAAGAAATAGAGATGGAGAAATAAAATTCTGACCGTACAGGTAGAAGTTCACGATGCAAGGAACAACATACTAAAAAATCATCAAGATCGGATCACAAATGACCACCCGATCTGAACACGCAAGATCAGATCTAAAACTTTCTCCTCACTCTCGACGCTGCGCTGCTGTTACGTTTCAGAAAATAAAAAACGTAAAAACTAAAGGAAAGAAGATGCTCTGCCTTCTTTTAAAAACCTTTTTTTTAATATAACAGTATGGGCCCCACTTGTGTTGGCCCTTCCATCAAACTCCCCCGCCAACTCAAGTGGAGGCAAATGCCAAACCGACAACTAAACAGCAATCTTCAAACTTTTCTCTCGGTAGAGTCTTTATCAGCATGTCTGAACCATTATCATCAGTATGAATCTTCTCAAGTTTCAACAACTTAAAGTCCAGAACATCACGTATCCAATGATACCTCACATCAATATGCTTAGATCTACCATAGAACATAGGATTCTTGCCAAGATGAATAATACTTTGACTATCACAAAACAAAACATACCTCTCCTGAGTAAAACCAAGTTCATGCACAAAATTCTTCATCCAAAGCAACTCCTTACAAGCCTCGGTAATAGCAATAAACTCAGTTTCAGTAGTAGATAATGCAACACATTTTTGCAACCTAGATTGCCAAGCCACAGCTCCCCCTGCAAAGGTAATCAAATAGCCAGAAGTAGACTTTCTAGAATCAACATCTCCTGCCAAGTCTGAATCTGTATAACCACAAAGAATAAGTTTCCCAATTCCAAAAGAGAGTTTCAAACTAGAAGTACCCCGGAGATATCTCAATATCCACTTCACAGCTTTCCAATGCTCTCTACCAAGATTGGAAAGAAAACGACTAACTACACCAACTACATGAGCTATATCAGGCCTTGTGCAAACCATTACATACATCAAACTTCCTACAGCAGATGCATAAGGAACACGTTGCATATCTTGTTTCTCTTCATCACTAGAAGGAGCTTGTCTAGTGCTAAGCTTAAAGTGTAAAGCAAGAGGTGTACTTACAACTTTAGCTTTATCTAAGTGAAACCATTGAAGCACTTTCTCAATGTACTTCTCCTGTGATAACCACAACTTCTTGGCCACTCTATCACGAGTAATCTGCATGCCAAGAATATGCCTTGCTGGTCCTAAGTCTTTCATTGCAAAAGACTTGTTAAGCTCATTTTTCAACCTATCAATTCTTGAAGAATTATGACCAACAATCAACATATCATCAACATAGAGCAATAAAATGATGAAATCATTATTAGAAAATTTCTGCACAAACACACAATGATCAGAAGTAGTCTTCTTGAATCCCTGCTGAATCATAACAGACTCAAACTTCTTATACCATTGTCTTGGGGCTTATTTCAAGCCATACAAACTTTTTTTCAACTTGCAGACATAATTTCCTTTACCCTTCATCACAAAACCCTCAGGTTGCTCCATGTAAATCTCCTCCTCCAAATCACCATGAAAGAAAGTAGTTTTCACATCTATCTGCTCAACCTCTAAATCAAGACTTGCTGCCAAACCAAGAACAACTTGGATGGATGACATTTTAACAACCGGCGAGAAGATTTCCTCAAAATCAATCCCCTTTTTCTGACGGTAGCCTTTGATAACTAATCTAGCTTGGTATCTTGGAGTGGAAGTATTCTCATCATTCTTCAATCTGTAAATCCACTGATTTTGCAAAGCTTTCCTATCTTTAGACAACTTGACCAGCTCAAAAGTATGGTTTTCAAGCAAAGATTTCATCTCATCATTCATTGCTGCAACCCATTCTACCTTCTGCTCACTATCCATAGTCTCTTCGTAGCACTCAGGTTCTCCCCCGTCAGTGAAGAGCACATATTCATTAGATGAATAACGAGTAGAGGAAATAAGATGTCTGGAAGACCTCCTAAGTGAAACAACAGGTTCATCGACAACCTCACGAGCAGGAGCATCTACCTCATCAGCAACATTATCAACAACATCCTCAACCTAATCACCCTGAATATGATTATGCACATCATCATGATTGCCAAAGTTAGCTACATGAACCATATGAGACTCAAGAACTAGATCAATATCAACCAAACCATCAGTATTCGGAGACTCTGACTTCTTTGCCTTGTCAATATCTTCAATGGTCTAATCCTCCATGAAATAAACATCACGACTTCTAACAAGTTTCTTCTCAACTGGATCATACAAGCTATAGCCAAACTCATCATGACCATAGCCAATGAAGATGTACTGCCTAGTCTTGACATCCAACTTGGACCTCTCATCTTTGGATACATGTACAAATGCTCTACACCCAAAGACACGTAGGTAGTCATAGGAAACATTATTTCTATACCACACTCTGTCAAGAACATCAGCCTGTAAAGTAACAGTAGGAGATAAATTAATAACATGTGCAGCAGTATACAAAGCCTCACCCCAAAAAGATCCAGGTAACTTTGCTTTAGAAAGCAAACATCTAACTCTCTCCATCAATGTCCTGTTCATCCTTTCTGCCAGGCCATTAAGCTGAGGAGTCTTAGGAGGCGTCTTCTGGTGTCTAATACCCTACTACTTGCAGTACTCATCAAATGGTCCACAATATTCACCACCATTATCAGTGCGAACACATTTAAGTTTCTTCCCTGTTTCTCTCACAGAAGCCTGAAACTGCTTAAAGGCACTGAGTACCTGGTCCTTAGTCTTCAAGGCATAAACCTAAAGTTTCCTTGAATGATCATCAATAAAAGTCACAAGTAAAGTGCACCACCAAATGTTTTAGTCCTTATTGGACCACAAAGATCTGAATGTACCAACTCAAGCACCTCTGATTTCCTAGAAGGAGGATGACTTTTGAAAGAGACTCTATTTTGTTTCCCAGCTAAACAATGAGTACACTTTTCCAAACTTGCACCCTTCAAGCCTGAAAGTAGATTCTTTTTGGCCAAAGTATCAAGTCCCTTCTCACTAATGTGGCTAAGTCTCTTGTGCCATAACTCTGACGGATTATCACACTCAGCTATATTAATAGTATCAACAGAAATTGAAGCCTTGGTCCAGTACAAACCTGAATACTTCTTCCCATGTGCCACAACCAAAGACCCCTTGGAGAGTTTCCACTGTCCACCACCAAAGGTACTAAAATAGCCATCATCATCAAGAACACTAGCAGAAATCAGATGCAAATGGATGTCTGGTGCGTGTCTGACATTCTTCAAAATCAACTTTGTCTCATTACTAGTTAATAAACAAACATTGTCAATGCCAATCACCTTTGACATACCATCATTACCCATCTTCAAAACCCCATAATCACCAGGAGTATAAGATGAGAAGAAATCCTTCCTAGATGCCACATGAAACAAGCACCACTGTCAACAACCCAGCTGGTCTTATCACAAGCAGCATTAATCAAATTCTCATTGCATATAATCACAAGATCTCTTCTAATAGTGGTGGCAATACGATCATCATTATCATTATCCTTCTTTTGTTATTTGCCTTTGTTACCCTTGTTTTCTTTTTTCCATCGGTAGCAGAACCTTTGGACATGCCTTTTTTTACCACAATAGTCACACTCAAGATTTTCGTATTTAGACCTTGATTTGCTTCTACTCTTGCTTTTGCCTCTATTGCCTTGTCCCTGATCCCTCTCAATGCTTCTTAAACTGTTTTCAGTAACCAAAACCTCTGACTGGGAAGAGGATGCCTGCTGAGTTCGTCGTTGAATTCTTCATTTAAAACAGTAGTCTTTACATAATTCATGGTCACAACACCTCCAGGAGCAGAACTAGTCAAAGTGACTTTGAGATTTTCCCAAGAATCAGGTAGAGCATTAAGCAACTAAAGTCTCAAAATTTCATCTTCAAATTTCACACCCATGCCGGATAACTGGTCAAAGCATCCCTGAAAATCACTCAAGTGATCAGAAATAGAGCTACTATCCTTGTAACTCAAGTTCATAGCCTGTTTCAACAAAAACAATTTATTGTTCCCAGACTTGGAGGCATACAAGGTCTCAAGCTTCTCCCACAAAGATTTGGCATGTGAGTCATTAGTAATATGATTCAAAACATTATCATCTACCCATTGCCGAATAAAGCCACAAACCATCTCATGTTTAAAAGTCCAATCTTCATCAGATTTAGCCTCAGGCTTCTCACAAGCAAACTAAAATGTAATTTTTTCACAAATAGTAAGTCTTTCATTTTTCCTTTCCACTTGTGGTAATTTGTGTCATTCAAACTAATCATTCTACTGTAATTTGGCTCTATCATTCAATCAAGTAAACAAACCAATAAATTTCTCTGATGCCAGCTATTGGGAAAGAAAAAAGGTTGTGCACAGCGAAAGCAACAATACACAAATATGTAATAAAATCTTTCTCACTTGAAAGAACCTGTGAGGAACAAAATATACAACCAACCAAAATATCCACCAAAAGATATATCCAAGAATGTACAAAAAATAAATAGGCAAAGAGAACACATACAATTTTAACGTGAAAAACTCTCTCAATGTGAGAGATAAAAACCACAGGACCTAATCCAGAAAAATCTCCACTATAATAAATCAATGAATACAGTAAAGTTTCTCCCAATAAACAAGGATATCACAACGGCTCCTACTCACCACTAACAAAGTAGAAATTAACAAAACAACAAAATTCAAAACCCACAAAGGGGTAAAAGTAGCCCAACAAATAGAGATGGAGAAATAAAATTCTGACCGTACAAGTAGAAGTTCACGATGCAAGGAACAACATACTAAAAAATCATCAAGATCAGATTATAAATGATCATCTGATCTGAACACGCAATATCAGATCTAAAACTTTCTCCTCACTCTCGACGCTGCGCTGTTGTTATGTTTCAGAAAATAAAAAAACATAAAAACTAAAGGAAAGAAGATGCTCTGCCTTCTTTTAAAAACCTTTTTTTTTAATATAATGGCATGAGCTCCACTTGGGTTCGCCCATCCATTAATTCGGTGGTTGAAGATGGCTCGTCTGGTTGCTTTTATCAAAAAAACATTTTGAATAGACTGTCGTCATAATTAATAATTAATAAAAATGTGTCATCTACCAAAAAAAAATAATGATAATAAAAAAAGTGGAACGTTACTGAAAGATGGATTTAATGTGTATAAATAAGATACATTCTTAGTGTGCAAGGCTTCGTTGATGTCGATTTTATTGATTATTAAAATCAAAATAAATACCCTACAATAATTAGGATAATAAGATTGGAATTGGTTGAGAACTAAATAGTTGGCTCCATATATGTACACATACAGGCAATCCTTTCATTCCAAATTTTAAGGCAATCTCTTTATCATCTCTTAGCAATAAAAAATAAGAAGGCAATCTTAGGGAATAGCATCCTGTCTAGCAATATGATGTGGGGGAATAAAATATTTTTGTTGGTTTAAATAACATTGAATGATATATATCTGACAAACATTATGAATTAATTAACACCTTTTTTCTCTTATATGTTGTTTATGTGTGCGTGTCATTGAGCTTTATGAGCTGGCAAGTTAGCTTTCTGATGCCAGACTAATTTAAGTTCTCTTGTAATAAGATAAGAAATCTAGTGGAAGGAGAAATGATGATTTTGCTGACAACTCGATACTTATTTACTTGCGTATAAACATATGGAAACGTTTTCTATACTCTCCACAAAATGTGGAGTATAGAATTCTATATCCCTCCCAACTTTTGATTAAGTGAAAAAATAAAATAAAAATACAATAACAAAAAGTGGCAGACTCTTTTCAGTCATTAAATCTCCTGGAGTATGAAATTCTAAAAGTATGGTAAAAGCTTCCTAAACATATAGATAAGGTAGCAAAATCCAGAATAAATTATGAAATGACATCTATACTTTATGTTTTCTTTTTAGATAAAGTTCAGCAATCTTCCACGTCAGCTTCATTTCTCACCCATGTAAGTCCTAAAATAAACATTAGCAGCCATCAGTGAAAAGTAGTGCCCTTAATTGGATGGGTCAAAAATAAAACATCATAAAGTAAGCAAGCTGACCGTACCCAAAAACAAAAATAAAGTAAGCAAGCTGAAATGAAAGGAAAGTGTTTTTGATCACTTGAGAGCATATTTGTTAGTACCTGAGACAGCTAAAGATACATATACACTAGGCCGGCTATGAACGTCATGTGGTGGGGGCAGTAAGATAACACACTTTTCGTTTGAGGAAAAGGTACTGCCAGATCGCTTCCACATCATCCTTATGCCCCACGTGTAAACCGCGTTTGTAGTATGGAATGGAAAACCCAAGATTTCGAAAGGTAACACACTGGAAAGAACGCTTTTAAAAAATAACATACATAAAAAATGGACTAATATCACTATTTAAATTTCAAAAGCTGCTCTCTTTTACCTATATTCATGTTTACGTAAAAAATACAAATAAGTAAAGGTACTTGTTTTTTACTCTCGTTATTGATTCAATTAAATTTTATTTATAAAATTATTTTATATATTACAAAATATTATAATCACATAAAAAATAATTTAATATTTCTTTCATATTAATATATAATATAAATATAATATATATTATAATATACATAAAACATTTTTTCTTATTATTCTATCCTAATTCTTATTTAACTATTTATATCAACAGTACATACGCAGCTTTTGGATCAGGAGGCCATTTTCTGTACATATATACACATTTTATGCTTATCCGGAACGGGAGATAGAGTTGTGAAAATGGGTTCAACCTGTTGGGTTAATCCGCTATCTCGTCATTTTTTTGTGGGTTGGATTTAAGTTTTCATCCCACTTTCATTTTTCAACCTGCATAATCCATCTCGCATAACCCGCGGGTTAAGCGGGACGAGCGGGTTGGCCTATTGGGTTGAGTTTTTTTTTTTTTTTTCTGTAAAAAGTATTATAAATGAGTCTTTTTATTTGTATTTGTAGTATTTTTATGGATATAATATTAATTTTATTTTGTTTTTTATTTTTTTAGTCTTTATAAATTATAATTTTTCTTTTTTTTTAAATTTTTGTGGATTTTTTTGTTTTTATACATTTTTTTTTGTTTTTTAGGTGGGTTAGGTGGGTTGACCCACCAATTCATCTACTTTTTTCTCATTTTTTTTTATGCGGGTCAACTCGCCAACCCGCCAACTCATCCTAAAACGGGGTGGGTTGACTCTTCCAACCTATTTTTTAAAATGGGCCAATCCACCCCGCCCCACATTTTGGCTGATTGAAGGCAGGGTGGGGTGGGGTGGGGTGGGGTGAGGCGGGTTGGCCGTTTTGCCACCTCTAACGGGAGACATAAGATATTTATAACAATGTGACACTCATGTATTAGACATATTTTTTGACTCAAATATTTAAGATATTTAAAAATGTTAAAATGTTTGAATTTTTGGATGAGGACTTGTGCATACCTACAAAATACGGTCACGAATATAAAGACATATTAAATTTAATAAATTTTAAGGCACAAACACGATATATATATAAAAAATTAAAGTTTAGGTTAATATATATATAATTGTAAAAATTAAGAAAAATATTCATAATTCATTAAATATTATTTTTATAAATTTAAAGATTTATAATATCTTAATATATGTCATACGTGTCAATGTTTACTACCTAATATGTCCATCCCAAAAAATATGAAGTATAATTTCTATTGATATTTTTTAAAAAATCTCCTAAATCAATTTCTTTTAATAGAACTAATCATATACAAGTACATGTGCATAAAAAAAAAAACTAGAGGGAATAGTGGTGTGAGGCAAGCTTCGATGATGATGAAATGGATGACTTGGTATAAGTAGAGGTAAAAAAAATAGATGTAAATAGTGGTATATGAAAAGATAAAATTTAAAAGCCTAATAGTGGTTTGTGAAAATATAAAATTTAAAATAATGGTATGTGAAAATAGTACCTTGGGATCTCAGTCATGTAATTGGGTTTGGGTGGGTTACGAGCTTACTAATTGGACATTAGTCATGGAATCTAATTTAAAAAAAAAAATATTAATGAGTCGTGTCCAAGTCGTATTTTAAAAGTGTCCAAACGTGTTCGAGTCGTATCTAAATATGTCTGAATTGTGTGCAAGTCAAAAATAATATTGTTTTTAATTAGACACATTCGGATACGTAATACACGTGTGTCGCACGTGTATCTCCATGTATCTAACATGGACACGTATCTAATATGTAAACACACCTCAAAAATAATGTGTCCATACTTCATAGTTGCATACAAAACATTTCATGATCCTTAACCACATCCACAACACAATTACGAGTAAAATTCAACCTAAAGTTGAGTACGATAAGTTCCCCTAGACGCCCAAGTATCGAGGAAAATATTACTTTCCCAACAAAGTATAAGCTTCAATTATACACCTCTATTAGGTTTTCGTCTAAAGTTAACACTACAACAAATTCAAATCTAGCATTATTTTCATCATGCTGGTGAGGACTAGATATGTTAATATTTTCTTGTTGCCACTACTTCTTGCCACAAATATTGATATTTCTTTTAGTGCAACTTAGGTCACAGAGAGAGCTAGTCATGACTTAACATATTGATATTTCACGTTAATATTTGTCCTGATCGGGAAAAAAATTAAACGTGAAAGAAAGATAACTAGCATTATTAAACCAAATTTTGAGCTTATTTTCATCATGACCAAATTTAAGTATAGCCACCCACAAAAGGTTGCACTCTGAAGTTTAGACAAATTTGTCCATAAATAGAATCTTCTAATTTATGGGCTAAACCCTATTACTTGTAAAAAGTTAAGTAAAATATAAAGATTATATTATGCTTTTTAAGGTCAAGAAAGATTATTACACACTTAATTTGAATATATTAATTCAATTGTAAATGTAGTAAACCAACGTGTGTTAGTTCGAGTGAAAATGATTTCGGTCCTTTAAACATGTGATCTTGAATTTGATTATGAGATTTATGTGTATAAAAATAACTCAATTGAGAGGGCCATTGCTTAGGCATTTGACTATATCTCGAGAGATTAGTCTCTCATTTATTAGGTGATGGGATATTCTAAAAACTGAAAAACATAAAATTGTAAATTTAGTAAATTAAGAAATTATTTGTTACAAGATAATCCCAAGGATTCGAGGTTTAGCGAACCTTTTGGATGACTAGATTTGTTTTATAATGACATGCCACAAGCTCTTTCTGCGTTGGTTCTCTTCCACCTTTAAAAGAAACTCAATAATTGAGTTGACAAATTGTGCAATCAATCTCTATATGAAAAAATTATAGATATCTATTTATTTGAAATTTGCTCCCAATTCTTTAAAGATTAAACGGGGCTTCACGAGTAAATTCGTTGATAACTTTAGCATATTTACTTGTGATGTGAATGAGGTTTGATACCTGTTTTTCCTTAGTTTTATTTTCTGAGCTGGATTCATATTCTTGATTTCTATACCTTCTCTAGATTAAGTGTAAATAGTTTATCATTCGTGCCATAATTTACGGGCATTTTGATAACCGTTAAGCATAACACGAAAGCAAATGTAATTGCTATACTCTTATCATTGTTGACAGAAAAACAATAAACAGAAGAGACCAATTGCAGTCTATTACGAAAATAGGTTTTATCTAACTGCATAATAACCAAATTGGTTGCCGGTTCAGATGATAACAGTTGGATATTCTCACAGGTTTAACAGAGATCGCCAGAGGTAAATGTGGCCCGTATTTAAACTGTGACAGGTAATTTTGTAAAGTTTGATTGTAAAACTTCAAGGAACTAACATTATCTGTTTCACAATATAGCCACAAATTGAATAAACAACTAGTTTTTTTTTTCATTAACAAAATATATATGTACAATATTTCAACATTTACTGGAGCCTTTGCAGCTTTACAAATAATAACCGATGAAGCAGAGGCAATGAACAATTTACTTCTATCTTTATGTTTTTCTTCCCCTCTAACTCTAAGCATGTGAGATCATAGCCTGCTGAAGATATTTGAAAGCTTTCTGATAATTTAAGAAGCCCATAAACCAAAACTCAAAATTATCCACAGTAACTATTTCTATGTACTTTTGTGAAGACTTCTTCACATTTTGACTTTGGTTGACACACTTTATCTTTTCAAGCGGAATCACGACCTGAAATGACAAATAGATTTGAAGTAATATGTTAGCAAAGTCTCTGAAGTAAAGTAACATCAAATAGAGAGAGAAAGCTATTACATATACTGATAAACATGATAAAGATATAAGAAAATCACCTTATAATGGATTCTACTCAATTCTCCTTTGGAAGAAGAGATCTTGATGGATCTCTCACTGCAAAAAGCAACTTTATCAGTTGATATGAAGAGAAGGCCTGCTATAGGACCGGATGTGGTTGATAGATAGCACTGCGATGCTTTCAATAGCTTCTCCCCTTCTCTAACACTAAACAGTTGCATAAAGATTTTCTCTACTCCTCCAACCTGAAGAATTCTAGCCCCCAAGCTTAGTTTCCCTTTTACTGTATCAGTTATCTTTGGCCCTAGTCTCACTGCATGTTACAACAATAACAGTTTCAAGCAATCAATTACAAACTGGCAAATTATGCATTATACATA
Source organism: Ormosia semicastrata (assembly GCA_029884595.1). NCBI lineage: Eukaryota > Viridiplantae > Streptophyta > Magnoliopsida > Fabales > Fabaceae > Ormosia > Ormosia semicastrata. The sequence goes on along the minus strand of JAQQTO010000053.1, from coordinate 43,481,765 downwards.
TTTTATAAATTTAATTAGGCCTAATAATTTTGGTGACAAGGACAGAAATTTTTGAAGTGTTGCTGAGCTTATGCAATTCAATTACCTTAAGTACTTATTATTAAACAATACAGAGTTTTCCCTACAAATGAGCAAAAGTCACAAATTGAAAATCAGTCTTTCTAGAGTACATACCATGGTCACGGACTTCGTGTGCAAAATTGTCAGCCTTTCTCCCAAACTTGTTCATCCTAGTCAAAACTGAATTTACTTTACCTGGAATGATAAAAGTTCCCATGATTATAAATACAAAAAAAAAAAAGAAAAGCAAAAACCAAAAGAAAGAAGAAAGAAACAAAAAATCTAAGTATTGATCAAATCCAGTTTGTAAAGAGAGGATGCCCTACTTTGCTTTGATTTGGTGGTAGACTTGCTGTATTTTCCAGAAGAATCAGGCAAGTATCTCTTTGATGAATTACCAAACTGGTATGCTGTTGAGGTCACAGGAATTCCAATAACTAACTCCTGAAGAAGTGAAGCCTTCATATCTATTGTTGTTTTCGTAAAGTTTCCCCTTTTATCTCTGGACTTGGAGGATCTTATTGATCAACGACTGGCTTGTGGAATGTATTCAAGAGCTTTCCTCACTTTGTTTGATGAATCCTTGTAATCTGAATAGGTGTATATATATGACCGAAAGGAAAGAAGGTGAATCATCACTTTTTGTTGGATGAGTCAGCTATGGATCATCATGAAGAATATCGAAATAAAGTTATTCAAAATTTGAAGATGGCATGTTTGGTTGCTTTTACCAAAAACCATAGTGGTCCACGTCATCTCTAATAAGAACTTAAAAGACTAAGAAAAGAAAGATTTCATGTGTTTGAATAAGGCTCTCGGTGTTCAAGGCTTCCCCGTATGTTGATTCTGTTGACATTATATATAAAACCTGTATAAACCCTATACTTGGAACTCGGTTGCAGTTTATATAGTTGGACTTTTGTATTTCTTTATTTTACTTTATTTACTTATTTATTTATTTTGCTATGCTTATATAGTTTGGACTAGGACTTTTATGGTTGGATGCGCGTTATTGCTTATATATTCCGATTTCAGACCAAAGGTTCTGTTGATTCTATTCGGTTTTCTATTCGTCTGAGTATTGACTGCAGTTTGGTCATTAATTTGAACTAAATATATAGATTTATATATAATTTGTCAATTCCATGATCTAATGAGAAGTTAGGTTTATCAATAGAGTGGGTAGGGTCGGGTTTTTGCTTAATCCATCCCTATCACACACCTTTAAGAGACTAAAATCTAAACCCGTCTTGTATAACAAATATTAAAATGTGCATCTACACTCATTCTGCCTTACCCCACCTTGCACCGCACCGCACATAAGACTATATTAAACTAAATTTATACAATAGTTAATTATGATATTAAAATTAATTCATCTTATATAAACAAAAAATATGTTGAGAAAAGGTGTTGAACTAGTTAATATTAATTAATATAATTGACTTTCTTAATAACTAAACTAAATATAATGTTTATTTTGATGAGGGATGTTTAGATGAGGAAAGTTAGGTGAAGCAAGACATATTGACTCCAAAGCTGCAGGACAAGTTTTAAACTAGCCATTTACAGGTAGGGGTGGGTTGAGTGCCGCGGGTTAGAATGAAATTACAAAGTTTAAAGAACCTAGTTAATTAGTACACGAAATGGTGATTCCATCGAATGAAAATGAAATCATTGGTATTTCAAGTTCTCAATTTGATATTTTAAGAAATTGGATAACTTTCTAAATCATTCCATTGTTAAGTACATGTAATTGGCTTGTGGAATGGAATTAAAATTCATCTAAGTAACATAAACACATCTCATTAGAAAAATATAAATTGCTCTCATGAATATTTTATAAGTTTAAATATGGTTTTAATTCTTATAAAATTGACCTTTCGATTTTGCTCCTTATAATTTTGAATTTTTTTAAAGTAGTACGTATAAGTTTTATTTTCCTCTCAAAAGTATTAGTTTAAATATATTTTTTAGTCTTTATAAAATTGACTTTTTTATTTATTTATTTTGGTCCTTATATCACTTGCACATCATGCTGGACTTCAAATTAAGTATGTCCAGACTTGAGAGTGACAAAATACATTCCATTTAGGAAGATAATCCATTTTTGGATGGCATATTAACAGAGGGATGAGATTGAAAATAAATAGAACTTATAAGAATCACTCTAAAAGTTTTGAAATTATAGGGACCAAAATTGAGAAGGTCAATTTTATAGAGACTAAACACATATTTCAGCTTATCTTATATTATAATATCAATTTAAATTCTTGGGAATAATATTTAAGTTTAACAATTTTAACACAAGATAAAAAAATCAGTTCTGTTATTTGAATAATCAAACTTTATCTCACTTACATCTGCATAGCTACATTCATTCAAGCTTGGTATATGATATCCGAAAATAATAAGCCACACTTATATATGGTATGATGTCCTAGGCGAGTGTCATATTTTGAATATTCAAAATAATATTTTTGATAACAAAATATGTCACTGCTAATTAAAAAAAAGCCAAACATTTTATTTGAGAAAAAATTGAATTGCATACAAATTTTAATATGGATAATAGTTTTCATTTTGTAAATGTAAATTACGTATATAAGGAAAAGAAAAATTATATCTCATTCCACGGAGCATGAAATCTCAATGTCTCTACTCTAGGAGGGAATAGATTACATGCTGTATTCTTATTTATGTGAAATGAGACATGGAATGAAATTATCATTCGTGTACAACAAATATGATGTTAGTATTTTACTTTCATCTTGATAACATTATTATGTTTACCATTTTTGGCTAAGGCCTTTGTGTGGGGGATTTATTGAGACAAGAATGGAAAGAACATAGGAAAAATGTCCAGTTTATAGAATTTATGTTTATGTGTTGAGAACTGCCATTTCCACAAAAGAATGGTTACGAAACATGATAGATTAATCAGGTGAAAGTATAAATCATTTTGGAGTCCTATGTATACGGATGGTGTGCCACATTTCATTCATAGTACATTTCGTGGAAAGTTTTCGGAACATTGAGCATTTCTCCTATGTGTTTCCCAAGGCAATAATCTTTCTGGATTGTTAGTAAAAGAAAAAGAACTATAAGCAATTTTTTAGCTTTATTCCCTTTTACAAATGGGAGAAGTAAATAATATATATGTTGGTTTGTTGGGATACCTTTCAATGCATATCTTGATGACAAAACATGATCTATTGCCACTTTATTTTATTCACAAATTCTAATGTGAGGGAGGGTGTCATTAAAGCTTTCTGAGCTGGAATGTTACCTTTCTGACGCTAGAAGGTTTTACTTGTACTAAGATAAGAAAAGTGATGAAAGAAATTAAGCGCATATACTTGTATCATCCAGAATTACATCCTAAGGGAATAGATAATGTATAGTATATCCAAAAAAAGATTATGCAATGGCTTTTATGTTTCCTAGCTACAGATAAACTTAATGGTATGTAGTAATAAGGAGTAACAAACAACTAGTTACATGTTACCAAAATTTAGATTGTTTAACTAATTTGTAGTCAATTTAAATTTATGTCTTAGTTGTTTAGGCACATGTCTTTAGATTCAATATGTAATATATAAAAACTCGTAATTTGCTGCTTGAAATAAAGAGTGAAATCAAACTTAAAAAATGAGAAATTTCTAGGGATAAAGTCCCCAGCTACGAGTTTTTCCGCATAATTTAAAGCAACTGGTGTGTGTCATTTAATCAACTGTCAAGATACTATTTTTCTGTTTGTTTCCTAAAACGATTCTCCAACATATATATACTATTAGGTGTCATCTTGGGCGGTAGACCTAGCGAAAAAGAAAACTGAGTCAAAAGACTTTTATAATAAAGACTTGTCCACCTAAAGCATGTTTGGTCAGCTAGCCTTACGTTCCTGAATTTGATGGCCGGGATAATGATTTTGGTTCATAATGTGAAGGGAGAAATTTTTAGATAGAGACTAGAAATTTTTAGATAGAGACTAGATATCATATTAAAAATGCATTTATCTTTTAACGAATATTTTTACACCTGTGTACAGTCAAATTTAAAACGCCAAGTAGAGGTCAATGATTGATTTTATATCCCTAATATATACATTTGTTCATACAAGAACTATCATTTTATTTTATTTTTTACAAGGTCTAGGATCCATCCTATAAGCTTGACAGAGAGGCTCCCAAATAAGGTCCCTAATAGGATTGAGAGGAGGGGGTGCAGGATTAGAGGAAGAGAAAATGAGATAGAGAACAATTGCGATAATCCAATTTTGCTACTCACCCAACATGTCCTCAACACTTATCAATTAAGCTATCAACATGGGACACACAAGAACTCTTGAAGTTTAAAGCATGGATAATGTACAAGCACATTTTACGTTGTACTAAAATTCAATTTAATTATTAAGAATGAGATTAACATCATTAATAAGGATCAAACTTCTCATCACTTTATTATAGAGACTATGATATTATGTCATATTTGATTTAGGAGAATTTCTTATATATTCTGTTTTATCTCAATGGGAGTATTTTGCTAATTATTAATGAGTATATTATGGATATTGGTTAAGGAGCATTTAATACGTACTCTTTATTAAATACTTTAATTTTCTATTTTTAGCTGAAATACTTTGATTTTCATTTAATACTTTTCTATTTTTAATTCTTTAACTAATAATGTCTTGATGCCAGATGACATTTGTTAGTAAATTTGTATTTACAATTACAAAGTAAGTACAATTGATCAACAATCGTAAATGAGAAATGTTAAATCTTTCTAAAAGATCTTCCTACTAATTCCCTAATCATATAAGAAGGATATACGTCAGTATTTAAATTCTTCAAATCATTAAATGTTTCAGACTTTCCAATATTTTCTTTTTCTCCAAATTCACCTCTAACACTCTTTTTCTCGAAATCGTCTGAGTGAGATGAATGAAGATGTGATGCACGGCTATTGCTTCACCTCTCCATCCATCGCACATTTGCTAGGAACCTATTCAAGAGGCTTTGAGTTAACTGATCCCCCACTCTCCCATTACTCCACGTGAATTGGTTGCCTAAATAGCCTATGTCCAAGAGTCCACAATCATCAATAGAGTCTCTAAAAGCTTGCATCTAGTTGTTCGGTCTTGGTTGCCCACCCATCTTCTCAGAAGAAAACATAATCTCATTGAGATCACCACCAAGCAGCCACGACATTCCATCCTCGTGATATAGTCCTTCTCATAAGACCCCATAAGTTGTGTCTATTGCTAACATTGGGTTCTCCATAAAATCCAATAAAACGCCACTCATCACTAGCTCCTACTTGAGTTATTTTAACATCAATAAAATTAGCACAATAGGACTGTAAAGACACATCAACTTCTGCATTCCAAAGTAAGCCACGACCACCTCTTCTATCGTCACTGCTAACTCCAAAGCCAGAAGGGAAGCATGTTCTCCATTTGATTCTTTCAAACTCATACCTGGATAGTTTCATTTCATAGAGAAACACCAAGTCATGATTATTTTTCCTCAAGAGGAGACGAAGTGCCGGAATTGCCTATGGGTTTCCGAGCCTACGGCAATTCCATATTAAGATTTTCATGGCTCTCGGCGGAGTTGCTGAGCCAACTTCACCGTTGTGGCTGATCGTAACTCCTCCAGTGACCCACCAAACCTGATTATTTTATTTTGCTGTGGAGCTGTTTCAATGTCCATCGCATCTGCACCATCCAAGTAAGCTGTCAGGGACCTCTTAGAAATGACAACCTCCTATTTACCTCCTTTCCCATCCCCCTTCTCCCTCGCCCTGTGTTTCCACTTCTTATCCCCTCTGGAACCTGATTCTCGCTTAGATAATGACTTGGTGAGTGGTGTGGATGTCTTGGCTTGTTTCTTATCATTCATGCCCTCCCCCACATTCACACTAACCTCATCTTCCTACACCCTTTGATCAATAGTTCTTCCTTCTCCAACTGCATCTTGGTCTCCTATGTTCTTCACAGGACTGCTCACACTCCTCTCCGATTTTAATGTAGCTTTCTGCACTAGTTCTCCCCATGTATTCATGCTACTGCTCCCTCCTGAACTCCTAGAACCTGGGTTTGACTTGAACCTAGCATCACCATTCGAACCCTTAGACCCCCGTAGCCAATCACCATATTGACACAACTCTTCCTCTTTATAATCATATTGGTCGCAGTCGTCAAGGATGTGTCCCAACAGTCCATAATAGTAGCAAAAAATTGGTAAGCATTCAAACTGCAAAGGGAACCATTGGGGCTCACTATCAAGGGCTATTCTCATATGCACTACACACCTTAGAGGTTTCCTGATTTCAAGGGCCACTCTAACCCTCAAGCAGACTCCTTTCGCACGTCCCTCTTTGTCTACGTCAATTGCCATGCAAGTTCCTATTGCACCCCCTATTCTTCTTCTTGTTTCTTCATTCATCGCCTATTCTTCTTCTTGTTTCTTCATCCATCGTATTCCTATACAGCCAAGAGGTTTGTATCAAACGCACATGGCCTCCCCAGCAATACTCTATCATGATCATTTTTACTATAGAACTCGAACAAGATCACATTCTCCCCCAAACGCCTAAATTCCATTCCCTTCAATGGCCTCCATATCCTCTCCATAGTCCTGATTCCTTCCCAAGGTATATGGCCTAACAGATATGAAAGTCCCAACCAATAAGAACTTATTTCCTGCAGTTGAAGCCTCCCCACTTCTCACAAACTCCCGCATCGTCACCTCCTCTTCCTCCGATAAAGTGAACTTCCTCCATCGCCCCACCAGATCGTCCGTCATACTCCTGAACTGCCAACCTTCACCAAGGAAGGAAACATAGTCTCACCCAGGAGACAAAAACCTTCACACAAGCCACGTTGTCATTAGGGAAAACCCTAGCAGAGACAAGACCACGAGGAAGTTCTTACCACGTTCTTAGTTACCTCTAACACCTTACAATACATAATGCAAATAAATAAATAAATAACTACTCAACTAAGTTCAATTTCACGATCTACCTCAAGACTTTATTTTTGAATTAATATTTTTAATTACTTCACTTTTATGGTATTCATATTTTTAAAATTTTTTTTTCTTAGAATAACGTTTAGTTTAGCATAGGAAATAAACTAATTAAATAAAAAAAATACTGCACTTTCACCGACTCTCTTTCTGTCTTTTTTACTGAATTATTCTTTTGTTGATTTACTCCACTTACCTTTTTTATATTTTTTAATGTCTTGTTAGAATAACATTTAGTTTTATATATAATAAGAAAATAAATTAGTTGACTGAATTTATCTAGTCTAATGTTACATAATAATATTTTTACTTGTAACATCCTCTAAAATATGTTAGACCTGTAAATAGTTATAGAAGTAGTTTAATACTTGCATAACATGTCTGGTTAATTTTGTGATAATCTGAGATAGTTTAAGTACTTTACTGCAACCCAAAAGGTGAAAAGTAACTTAAAATGACTCAAATATTAGCATAAATGGTTTAGCTAATAGAAATAAATGTAGATAATTTATTTTTAGGTCACAAATGTGTAGACTGTGATATGGTTAAAATTTGAGAATAATCAAAGTTGGTTTGATATTGTTAAGCATATTGGTTGTGTGTTTTAATATCGAATTGACTAGTCACAGATATGAAAAAAATGTGATAGTGGTGCAATAAATTTTTTGATGAGTCCTAAGATTTATGTTAAACTTGTTGGAAGTTAGAAAACTTGATTTGGTGAAATCTAAATGTTCTTAACAGATTGAGAGTTATCACTTAGTCACTTAAGTGAACAAGTCCTTCACGTGTAGCCTCTTTGACTTCCTAGTGATATTTCATTCATCCTTCCTTGGTTTTTCACTCACTCTCTCTCAGTTGTTTAACTTGAACCAACAACAACAAAAGAACAATGAGGAAAGGAGGAAGAATAAAGGGAAGAAAAGGAAAGAAAGAAGAGGAAATCAAAGGGGAAAGGTGAGCTTGTGATTTTGTGATCTTCATCACCATCTTTGTTCCAAAGGTAGGGGGTTTCCATCCATCTTGTCTCTTTTATTCATCTTGTATGGAATTAGGGTTTTTGGATGGAAATTTTTGTTTAGTGAGCTAAATCTTTGTTCTTAACTTGGTTCTTGATCCCCAAGAGTTAAGTTAGAGCATTTTTTTAACTCATTGGAAACCATGGTCGCTGGTTTAGCTTGGTGGATGTCCATCAGCCTCTTTGATGAGCTTTTAGGTTTTGGATCTTTTCTTGGCTTAATTTAGTTTAAATCCATGATTAGTGAGTTGAGTTTAGTATTTAATGATTCTACATGTTTAGAGACCATGATTAGAATTAGAAAATACTTAAAATCCAAGTTTGTATGGTTGGAAGAGGTTCGGAAACCAATGGAACAGTGAGTGACGTTCTAGTTGCTGGGCGCTTAGTCATCCAGTTTTGGCCACTTAATCGGTGAAGGCCAGGGAGCTCCTGCGCACAAGGCGCTTAATCGCCCAACTTGTGAGCGCTTAATCGCCCGAGGCCAGAATGCTCTGGAGTTCACTGATTAGTCGCTCATGTTTTGGGCGCTTGTCAGATGAAACAAGGGAGGGTTTCTGCTATAGGGTGCTTAATCGCCCAAGCACATAAAACTTCTAGAGTGTTTTTCTTGGGAAATTGGAGTTCCCTAATTGTTGAAATCCTTCCTTTATGGGTTTTTGAGTGTATTGAGACACTAATTGGGGTATTTCATGAAGGAAATATCTACCTAGTATATAAGAGAAGTTGAGAAACCTTAGGCATCCTTGAGATGTAGAATGTCATAGAGAGTATCTAGAACCTTATTCAACATTAGGTTGACTTTGAAATCACTTGTGGAGTGATGACGTGAGGTTCTAGATATAAGAACACTAGTGACATGAGTTTTTCTGCTTATGTGTTTAGTTTGTTATCAAGTGGCTTCAATACTCAAGAGGGAGTGAATTGAGTTTGTAAAATAATTTCGCAAATCTTTTGCAAATTGTTTGATTATCAATTTTTTTTGAAACTATTGATTATTAAAGAAGAATGGATAGAGAAGATAAAGTACTTTCACTCACAAATAGAAACAGCCAAAGAGGATAGTATCCAAGTAATCAAATAAAACAGTGTACAAATGAAAATGAGTTGAGTTTAGGAAAACAAACACAAAACTTTATCCTGGTTTAGCCACCAATCCACTTGTGACCTACATCTAGTCCTCAAGTAATCACCCGAGATTTTTTACTATATCTTTAAGTTTCAACAGGTGCTTGACAAACTTTACAAACTGGAGCACTCAACACCTTGGGATACTTCACCTTTTGTTCTTGAGCCTCTACTTTCAAGGGATACCTTGGCCTTACAAATTTGAGGGATACATCATTCTCTCTTTTACAGATTATATAGAGTATAGAAGATAAGAAACTCTCTCAAGAGTGGATAATACAAATTGAAACACTATGGTATCAAGGATTCACACTTTGAAGCTCAAAATAGAGTATTGATTGAAAAGATTGTAAAACTAATATTTAATGTTCAAGGAAGATTTTTAGAATGTTTTCCAACTTGTAATAAGTGCACAAACACTTTCATTTATAGCCCAAAATATTTAAAAGTCGTTGGTGGTGGTTGGGGGCATTAAATGCCAAATTATAGCCGTTGGAGAAAGCTTTCAGGTTACCCAGATAACCGGTTATTAATTTCCATAACCGGTTATTGATTTCCATAACCGGTTACTTGGTTTCACATGAGCTTTTAAAACAAGCCAATAACTGGTTATGAAAAACTCATAATCGGTTAGGAGCCTTTAGAGATAAAACATGGGGTCCTAACTTAAGTGAATAACTGGTTATGGAATATCCACAATCGGTTCTTGTACTCTATTTTTGAGAAACTAGACTATGAAAAATCAAAATATTAGTTAGACATCCGTTTTAGACAAATGACCACTCATTGGAAAGATCATTGACTCTATTTTAAAATGAAATAAGTTTCAGAACAAGACTAAAAAAGGTTTAATAGAAAAGGACAAATGAGTGACTAAAGGTCAGTTTTGAAAAATGTATACTTAACAAATTTTCATCCAAAAGAACTACCACCAAGACTAGTTATTCAAAAACCATTTGTATTGGCATTTTATCAATCAAGAAACATATTAAAGGAAGTTAAAACTTGTTTGAGCTTCGTTGTGTTTCCTATTTACCTTTACACATAAGACCTAAGTCCTATAAGCTAATCTTGAAGAACTTGGACTTGATCTTCATGTAACTAATCCTTCTTATTTGTTAATCATCAAAACCAAGACCATTGTCATTCACATTCTCCCCCTTTTTGATGATGACAAACAATCATTTGAGAAAAGCGTTAGTTCAATTAAAATGGAATTCACAAAAGGTATTTGAGACTTACTCCCTCTCTGTTTTTCAAGAGGTGGTTAGTTCAGAGTTTGCACAACTCCTACTTAATATAAGAATCCCAGAATCATTAAGTTTATACCTTTCATTTACCTTTTCTCAAAGTCTTATGAACCAGAAAACTTCTCCCCCTTTTGTCATGATTAAAAAGATATTCAAGAAATAGATTTGGACAAAAAGAGAAGTAACAATATTACTAACACAAACTATTGTCTTTCAACAATTATGCAATAAAAAATTCAGCAATAACAGAATCAGATCAACATTATATTTATTGCAATGCAAAACATCCAAGTCATACTAAACATAGTTAAGCAAGTCATAGTCTAACACAACATATTAAAAAATATAACCCACTATGGTTAGATAAGTTAAAGGCATAATAAAGAGGCTAAAACAATATGTTATAGCTAAAAACAGAAATAATCCATGCCTAAGCTTCATGATCCTCCGGTCGTTGAAAGTGATGCTCAATTCTTTCCAAGTGAGCATCCAAAGAGTTGAGATGGTCATATATGATCCCATTTGTAAGCTCCTGATAGTCCCGCAAGTCCGTAATTTGAGCTTGGATACTGACTTGCATATCTGCAAGGGCAGCAAGGATGCAGTCTTCATTTGTGGCAGGTGCATCTTCCATGGGAACATCGGCACCTTCAGCTGCTGCTGCTACTGCCTTACGTCCTTTACCATAAACCCATTCTTCATTCACCTTCTTGATTTGCATACGATTAAAGGAAGCTTTACCAAATTTGTTGTGACTGGAAAGGTTAATTACACCATTATCCTGTAGGACGAGTTTGTATTGGTCTAGGATTTTGGCAATGACTAAGGCGTATGGAAGATCCATCATTATTTTTTCCTTGGCTTTCATCATGTAGTGCATGATGTAAAAGGGCCAATTGATATGCAATCACTGTTTCATTGCCCATATCAGGAAGACGTATTCTTCTTTAACTAAGGCATAATTGCTAGCCCTTGGAACTAGGATGTATACCACTACAAAATGAAGAAGTCGATCTTGTGGATTTAGATTTCCAGTGGTGAAGGTTCCGTTTAGAACTGTAAACCTAGGTTAAGTCATGCTCTCGATGGTTGCTCTCCTATCAAAAGTTTCCCATGACTTGTGACTATCCTCTATAAATTTTTCTTTGGAGTAATTTAGACCAAACAGAGGAGTTCACTGACTAGGGGTCACAATAACTCTATGACTTTTTACATCAGAGACCAAATTTCCTCTAGTGATACTCAAATTACAGAAGTAAACCTTGGTGGCTTCAAGGTAGTAGTACTTTGAGCAGTGACAAAAGCTTTCAACCCATGATACTCCAAGATTTCTATGAGTGACTGACGAAGAAATCACAGTCCATATACTTAGGCTGAATTATATTGCAAGCTTGGAACTGCAAACGATACTTGTTCATCTGCTGAGGATGAGAAAAGAATCTCCTATGGTCCAAGCTAAAGGGAAGGTCTGGGTCAAAGGTTGGGGCAAGTGTTTCCAAGGGTACATTAGAATTTTTGGATTGTGAATGCTTGGGGTGAAAGGTGCTATTGGCCATAGTGGAAATAGGGTGTTTGGGCATGGTTGGGAGAGAGAAATGTGAAGGGGAGGTGATATTTTTGGGAGAAAATGGGAATTTTAAATGGTGGAAAATGAGGGATTTTGATGGAAATAGAGTTTGTGTGGTGGATTTTGGTTGGCTTTGGAGTGGGAGAGGCATTTGAGTGAATGGGTGCTTGAGAGGAAGAAGAGGAAGAAGATGAACAATAGAGGAGGGGCATCGTGAATGAGGAAGGAGGCTGCTATGTGATTGTTTAAAGGGGCTCAATAACCAGTTATTTGGTGAAGTCAGAGGCTTCCATCGTTGCTGCATCCTTGGATAACCGATTATGCCCTTGTGGATAACTGGTTATTTTCGTGTTTGAGAAATACCCCAGCCACTGTGAAATATGAATAACCGGTTATTTGTGTGTTCTAGAGAGCACCAAATAATCCATTTTCTCTATAATCGATTAGAATGCCCCCATAATTGGTTTTTTTATCTTGGCAGGGAGCACTTCAATGTGCCAAACTAATTCCAAAAGCCAAATAACAGGCTATTTCCTCCTTCTAACTGGTTATTTTACTGCCAGAACCTGAAAACCTTTAAGAATTTAGCCCTTAAAACACCAACTTATACCATCTTGAGAAACTTCTTGGCTTGGCTTCTCATTTGTCACTTCTAAACACCATGAATGCAATCCAAAAATTGATTTTTCTTCTTCAAAGGAACCAGAATGAATTTTCTTCAGCAAGAACTTGAGATTGGAAATTTTGGAAGACTTAAACATGAATCAAGCACCTGCTAAACAAACTTAGGACAAACTCCGATGCTTAAGTCAGTATTGAAAATACAAAAAAAGATTAAAAGCAAGTAAATTGTACAGCAAAATAATATATTATGCAGTAAACCACTAACTTATGCAACAAATTATAGCATTATGCAACAAATGATAGATTATGCATCAAACGACAAATTATGCACCAAAATTAGATGCATGATTAATCCAATATGCCAGGTTCACTTCTTATATAAAAGAATGCTTCTTTTGCCAAGGGCTTAGTGAAGATATTAGCAAGTTGTTTGGTTGTTTCCACAAATTCAAGTATGCAATCATCTTTTTGAATATGATATCTAATGAAGTGATGCCTTATTTCAATGTGTTTTGTTCTTGAGTGAAAAATAAGAATTTTAGACAAATTGATTGCACTAGTGTTATCACACCTTATAGGGATGTGATCAAGCTCTAAACTATACTTTAGAAGTTGTTGCTTCATCCAAAGGATTTAAGCATAACAACTCCCAATTGCAACATATTCAACTTTAGCTATAGACAATGTCACACTATTTTGTTTCTTGCTATGCCAAGAAACTAGTGATCTTCTAAGCAAGTAGCATGTCCCACTAGTGCTATTCATATCCATTTTGCATCCAGCAAAATAAGAATTGGATTAACTAATTAGGCTATATGAGGCACTATTGTGAAGTGCTTATTATATATTTCATATTTTTTTTACAACACTTAGGTGTGATCTTTAGGGTTTACTTGAAATCTAGCACACATGCACATACTAAACATAATATCAAGCCTACTTGCTATGAGATAAAGGAGTGAGCCAATCATACCTCTATATTTTGTGATTTCTACAAATTTACCTCATTCATCCTTGTCCAAATAAAAAGAAGTGCTCATTGGTGTAGCCATATGCTTGGCATTGTCTATTCCAAACTTCTTGAGTAGCTCCTTGCAATACTTAGATTGACTTATAAAAGTCTCATTCTTTGTTTGCTTGATTTGGAGACCAAGGAAGAAGTTGAGCTCACCCATCATAGAAATCTCAAACTCATTTTGCATAATATTGACAAATTCTTTGCATAGAGAGTTGTTAGTAGCACCAAATATTATATCATCATCATAAATTTGAATACGTAGGATGTCATGCATTTTATGCTAAATGAAGAGAGTAGTGTCAACCTTTCCTCTAGAAAAGCCTTTTTCCAAAAGGAACTTGCTCAACCTTTCATACCAAACTCTAGGAGCTTGTTTTAAGCCATACAAGGTCTTTTTCAATTTAAAAACATGGTTGGGCAGCTCATCGTTCTCAAAACCAAGAGGTTATTCCACATACATCTCTTCTTGTATAAAACCATTTAAGAAAGTACTTTTGACATCCATTTGATAAAGCTTGAAATTCATGATGCATGCATATGCAAGTAGCATTCTTATGGCTTCTAATCTAGCTACGGGAGCATATGTTTCTTCATAGTCTATGCCTTTTTCTTGATTATAACATTTAGCAACAAGCCTAGCTTTATTTCTTATTATTAAGGTTGTTTTATCAAATTTGTTCCTAAAGACCCATTTGGTGCCAATTATGGGATGATCATTGGGCCTTGAAACTAATTCCCAAACTTGATTTCTCTCAAATTAGTTTAGTTCATTTTTGCATGGTCAAGATCCATTGTTCATCATTACTGGCCTCATTTATGTCTTTAGGTTCAACTTGAGAGACAAAAGCCATATGGTTACATGCATCTTAATGCGAATTATGAGTTACAAACCCAAGTTTATGTTGTTTCAAGTAATAAATTCTCAGGAGTCCGAGGTTGATCCACAGGGAATTGATGAAGAAAAAAATTCTTTGAGGTAAGGAAAAGATTTGTCACAACAATAAAGGTGAGAAAAGTTATTCACAAATGAAAAAAAGATTTGCTTAGGCTAGAAAATCCACTCTTAGTAATAAATTAAAGACAAGATTATTTCTTTTTATAACTCAATTGAAATTCACACATAACAGAGGTTGTAATCATAAAATACAACACTCAAAGTTCAATTAAAATTACATATGTAATTATATTATGGTTCCTTTAATTATTCACTAATGCCAACACTTGTAAATGAGTTCAAACATTCATTGTGCCAACCTCTTGTCTACAATGAATCAAGATCTCCACTTTATAAGAAGAGTTTCTAAATTGATTAGAAATAAAATACAACACATATAATGACCACTTGATAATACATCATTTAAGCACAAGAGAAAAATTAATCTAACCTTAATTTATTACTAAAAGCTTCACTCTTTCACCCAAGAAAAATAAAAATTAGTTACTCATGAACAAGAAGAAAGAAAGAAAGAAAGAAGAAGGATATGAACATAACTTCTATTTAGAACAAAAGAAAACTACCACAAGAGAAATAAATAACACAATAGCATGATCTTGATCTCTAAGCCAAGATACCAAATATAAGCAGCTAATGCTCCCTTCTATAGAGCATGAGGAAAACAAAATGATAATAAAGTTGTTTGATAATGAGTGGAAAATACCAAGGGAGTTGTTTGATAATTGTGAATGAGTGAAAAATTATTGAGATGCTTGTCTCCCAAATGATTTGGTGCTGAGCTCATGGCTGCCGTCATAAATTGAAAACATAGTCTTCATAAAAGTTGTATACTTTTGTTTTAGCTTTCGAATGCCACTATTTTCAACCCAATATTACTCCTACAACTCAAGATATGACCTAATATTTTCACACTATTCAGGCCCAGCTACAACTCCTCTATTCTGATTTCTAGGCCCAATATGACCTACTATACATCCGATCTGGCTCTTGTGTTCTTCATGAAAGTTGTAAATTTAGGTCTTAACTTTCCAATGCCATTAGTTTAGTGTCAATTGAACTTCTATAGCTCAAGAAATGGATTTATGAGTGTGCAGAGGTCAAGCTATCAGGATCAACACTCTAATTCTTGCTTTAACTCCAATTTAAATTATCCAAACATGTGATTTATCTCTTAAGGTCTTCATGAAGGTTGTATAGAATTGTCTTAGATTTCCTACAAGACTAGAATCACATTAACTAGATATTTGCAACTCAAATTATAGTCAGTTTACTGAACACTACCAAATAGACAAATTAAAGCCAATTCAAGCAATAATTCCTTCAATGATCCAATTAAGTTCAATATTATAAAATATAATAAAACTAACTTAATTAAGTCTAACTGAAACTTAAGAAGCCCAGTGAAAGGATTATAAAATGAATAAAATATATTGCTATCACATCTCTAAGAGAGTTTCGAGTGATTACCTCTTTTGATACATTACTTATCATCTTGTCAAGAGGATGATATCTTGATGTCCTCCATTCCTTGGGAAAGTCCATGATTTGTGAATCCTCTTGGCTTGGAGGATCAAATGAGCTTTCTTCTTACTTCTTAGCCTCCTTCTCTTGATTCTCCAAGTGAGTTCTTGACAAGATTTCTGTAACATCATCAACCAAATCCTTTCTCGGATCATTTGGGTTAGTTTCATCAAATGCAACATGAATTGATTCCTCAATGGTCATTGTTCTCTAATTATAAACTCTAAAGGATTTACTACTAAGAGAGTAACCAAGAAATATTCCTTCATCGGATTTAGCATCAAACTTGCCTAGGTTATCTCTTCCATTGTTTAAAATAAAGCATTTACAACCAAAGACAGGAAAATGGAAAATGTTTGGGTTCCTTCCTTTGTATAGTTCACAGGGGATTTTCTTTAAAATTGGCCTTATTAAAGCCTTATTCATAACATAACAAGTGGTACTAACCGCATCCGCCCAAAAATACTTAGGAATGTTTGTTTCATTAAGCATAGTTCTTTCTAACTCCTCTAAAAATCTATTTTTTCTTTCAACCACTCCATTTTGTTGTGGAGTTCTAGGAGTGAAAAAAATATGCTCAATGCCATTTTCATTGTAAAACATTTCAAATTCATGGTTTTTCAAATTCCCCACCATGATCACTTCTTATGGATGCAATACTACAATTTTTCTCATTTTGAATAACCTTTGCAAGTTTTTTAAATGAGTAAAAGGCATCATTCTTATGAGCATGGAAAAGAGTCCATGTATATCTAAAGTAATCATCCACAATCACAAGAGCATAGTAATTACCCCTAAAGCTCATAGTTCTTGATGGTCCAAAAAGATCCATATGCAAAAGCTATAAAAGTCTAGTAGTGGAAACAACATTTTTATCTTCGAAAGAGACCTTTACTTGTTTACCCTTTTGACATATATCATAAAGTTTATTTTTCTCAAAATTGAGCTTTGGTAGACTAATTACTAAATCTTTAGAAACAAGTTTATTTAAGTGATCCATATGAATGTGGGTCATTCTCCTATGCCATAGCCATGAATCACTCTCTTTACTCATAAGACATCTTGCATTTTGAGAGGTAATATCATCAAGATTAATCATATATATGTTATAAATTCTATGACCAATAAACTTAACTTTCTTATCATCCTTACCTTCAATTATATAACAATTAGAGTCAAAGATAACTTTATTTTTCTTATCACACAATTGACTTGTGCTAAGCAAGTTATGTTTGAGTCCTTCTACATACAAGACATTATCAATTCAAGTAGAGGAGTTCTTGTTTTTATCTCCATATGTGACATGACCATGCTTCTTAGGTGCAAGAAAGGAGAATTTGGAGCCATCACCCGTCATGTGCTTGGAGTATCTACTATCATGATACCAACTTGAGCTCTTGGTCTTCAAGCACACCTACAACGCACATTCAAGTTTTAACCTTCGGTACCCAAATTTTCTTGGGTCCTTGTGTGTTAGATTTAGGCAATGTGCCCTTAGGGACCCAAACCACTTTGGTCCCAACTTTGTTGTTCAAATTCTACCTAACATTATATGTCGAGGCACTATGTCCTTTCCACTCACAATGAAAGCATTTGATAAAGGGGTTACTTGATGTACTTGAGGAAACAAAAAAAATTTTGAGAAATTTTTGTTAGTTATTGGGATTATATCCCAAACTGGCTTTTGGAAAACACATCTTTGTTTCCCTAATAATACATTCAAGTTATCTCTTTCAAAAGTAAATTTAGCAAAAATGTTTTTCAAATCTTCAATCTCATTTCACTACAACAAAAAGAGGCTTTAGCGGCAATGCTTTAGTGGCCATATACTAATTGCCGGTAATACCTCCTCTGATCTACTCCATTTGCGGCAAATGGACACTGGCCACTAATTATTCTAATTTTGGTGGCAAATATCACAAATGCCTACCCGCGAACCTTTTTCCATTCCCTCCAATATTTTTCCTCCCCCCAATTCCCCAACATTCTGAAACCGAATCCTTCTCCATTCACCATTAATTTTCTGAACTCTAAACCCCAATCCCTAATCCCCCAATTCCCCAATTCTCCATTCTGAAACCCCAATCCTTCTCCATTCACCAATAATCACTCCCTCTCAAACCTCGACCTTTCAACTCGTTAAATATCAAAGTCTCACTCTCCCCACTAGGCCACTACTCGATCTCCATTCTCCATTGCTGAACTCATTTGTGCGTACGAGATAACGAAAAGTTGCGAGCTTGCAAGTGGCTGACTACAGGTCCATTTCTTTGTTCCTTTCTTTCTTTCTTCCATTTCATACCGTATTGCATTTGATACGAGACATCATGAGCTTGCAACTGACCCTCTCTGCTTCACTGTTTTTATTCTAGCCCTCTTCATTTTTGGTATGGACTTCACGCTATTCTTTATTTAATTACTTGTCTGTGAATATTCTCAATTTGAAATTTTGAATCTCTCCAACCAAAATAAAAAACACAAAAAAAAAATGGAATTACGGCCCTCAATCGAGATGTAGATTATACTTCACATAGAAATGATAAGATGCCTCTTCTATCTTCTCAGTCGGAACATATTTTCCTAAAACTTTTTTAGCCACAAATTAATGTACTACTATCCCTTGGAGGGGTCAACCCAGTGATACGGCACTTAAAGCCTTGTGCTAGGTGCCACAAGTTTTCTGCCTTCTATCAAATCACACACAGGTGTTATCAATATCAAGTATCCACACTTGCGTAGATTTGAGGAATTGTTTTCTAAAAGGCTAAAAGCTAGTTTGAGTCATTTCTCACAAGTTGGATATGTTTTCCTGGTGGGACGGCACAATAGAAAAAACATGCTTCAATGGTATCACATGGTGATTGTAGGGATGTGATGCTTTTTCCTGTTATTTTGCTATCTTGAGATGGGTATGTATTCACGGTTGTCTACAGTAATATATTCAGGGAACTCTGTGAGACCTAAGCTTCAGAGATATGCCCTGCGTTCCTCCATTAAATCTAAGAAAAATGAGAGAAAGTGAATTTGCCTTTCTTATATTGTAATAACATAAATTTGATTATTGGAACTAATCTTTTTATCTACTGGTGTTTGTGTTTCATTAGGGGCTACACCCAAATCAGTTCTTGAGCTGATGGATGTGAAGGATCTCACTTTAGCACATGTTAAGTCTCATTTACAGGTAATCTTAAACTCGTTAATTGCACTCATTTGTAATTAATCTAAGTGTAATATATGATAATGATATTTCAAAATAGTATTTGAGCTCTGTGTTATTCTTAATTTTTCATTGTTAATTTTCAGTCCTTAGATATTGAAGGTGTGGTACGGTTCTGATTGGGGTTTTAATGGTGCTTGTTAGACATACTTTGTATAAATATATATATAAATTAAATTTACAGCCTACATTACATTACAGGAAGCAGTTAACTCATCTATATATATTTCAAATTCTAATGATTTCCTTATAGAGGGTCTCTCAAATCCTTAGCACTTCTTTTTCTATTAGATCCATTTGCCTCTCTTACATACGCTTCGCAAGTTAACAAACAGCTTTTTGCTTGGAAGAATGAACCAGCCAAGTTAAAGAAATAAAAAAATCAATAGAGATAAAGAGAGAAAGAAAGAGGTACTTATCAGATTTCTGAAAACAAGTAAGACAAAGCCCCATGAATTCAAAATGAGTCACAGCCTAGCCTAGACAGACAAGCTCATAGTTCAGTCAATTTGTAATACTGCAAATATAGAATATGGGAAAAGGAAGATTTTGGCACTACCTGGGTAAGGCACATGAATCAGGCTTCCAAGCGTATTTGAGGTACTGCTTGTCAGGTCTTCCATACTTTTGGCAATCAAACCCAACATTGATGAAGGGGCAGCTTGAAGAGTCATAGAGAGGATAAGAAGGGTCAATCACCCAACTTCCTATGAACAAATTGCACCCACTTATTACTACCTTTCTCCCTCTTATACCACTCACATTGTGGAACTTTGCTGCTCTTGCTTGGTGCAGGGACACAAGCAGAGCTTGGCAAAACAGAGAGAGCAGAAACAGAGAATAGACCCTGAAACCCATCTAGGATTATGTAGAGTCTAAAAACTGAGATTAGAATGGCTGTGAATAGAACTTGTCTGTGCTAATGGGTCATATATATAGGATGAAGAAAGAAAGGGAAGGAAAAGTAGTACTTGGTGGGTTCACTTGGTGGGTGCTAGAGGACACTGATTTAAAAAAGTATTATTAAAAAGTAATTTAAAAGATAAAATGAGAATTTAGTTCAAAAGACGTAATAGAATAAATTTAATAGACTAAACAAAATTAATTAGAATCTTCTTGCTAGAAAGTTAGTCGTTTTTAATGATCAATGGTTGAATTGCACGATGTAAATATTATAAAATAAAGGTATAAAATACTTCTGCATATTTAGTTACCCTTTAAAACATTCCATTACAGTTCACTATTTTGTTCCACCTTTTAAACTGAATCTCTCCAAAGTTCAGTATGAAATCAATAATCCCTATACATAACACACCAAAAATACTTTTCTACATCCTGATTCTACACATCTTTGGAGTCCCTTTTCCCCACCCAGCACCGTAAATGGACTAAGGGGATCTCGAATACATATTACAAATTTTACTTTCAAGTTCAAAAATAACATGGTCATTGCAGATAGCATAATTCAACACAAGTACCTAGCACTTCCAGTTTTTGTAAAAGAAAAAGAAACATGGAGTTATGGGCCTGACCAAATCAATTCTAATATTGATGAGTACCTTCCATGTCCCTGCTGCATCTCTTTCTCTCATATGTTGCTCTAATTCCTCCTTCTCTCTTTGATCTCTCAATCTTTCTTCTTCTGACTGTTTGCAAATAGACAAGCAATCATGTCAAAACAAGAGACGGAGATTGAAAACAAAAAAGAATTTCCAATAGCTCATCATAATTCTTTTACAAAATTGATGTAATAAAGCATCATATGTGCAAAGCTAAAAAAAATCAATAAAACAACTCTTTGGAATGATAAACAAATATCAGATCAATACAAAATCCATTTTTTTTTTCAGAACACAAATGATAATTAAGATAGACAATAATAGCTCAGCACCATAATGGGACATATAGATCTAAATATCACTTTGCAAGGAGCCTAATTACCAAACAAAAACAAAGCCAGAAGCTCAATGGTTAATAGAGTTGAATATGCTTTTTAAAGCTGACTGAACACAAACAAATTTTGGACTATGACAAAGTTAAAGTGCACTCAGACAAAAAATAGAAGTCTGACAACAGCACAACAAAATTAGTAAAACAAGTGGACATAGAAGAAATTTCATTATCTGTTACAACTGAACATCATATATAAGCACATCTACAAATTAAAAAATGTACCTTTGAACCATCACAATCATCAGGGGAAGTTCGTCTCTTAACTTCTCTCTCCCTTTCCTTTCTTGAAATTACCTGCAGCATTCCATTAGGTCAAAACAAGTCACATGCTGTCAGAAGAATCGTTGATTAGCAGCTTACCATGAGCAAGAAATATGAAAGTGAATCTAATAGGCTATGAACACTTTGCCTCATCATCTTGAACTTTAGTTTTCTTCGTAAAACGCTTTTTTATGACTTTCAGGCTTTCTCGATGCAGAAAAAATAGCTATGGAAGATTTATCTTCACCACCAACATAGTCATCATCGCCGTCACAATCAGCATCCAACATTTTGTAAGTCTTCTGCTTCTTCACCAACATTGCAGCTTCTCTTTCTTGTTTCTGATATTGTTGATATAGAATACACAAGTAACAATAACCAGCAGATTTTAGGTACTTCTATAAGAAAGGATTTGCTAGACAAAAAATATGATGAAAGAGGTATATTTTCACTGCACTTTAGATGAAAAACTAACATCTGAAAGAATTGCTTTGTTTTGTGGTGCTCTGCTCAATAAGAGCAGTGTTTCTTTCTTTTTTTTTTCTTTGTGATACAAAAATAAAAATTTCATTAGATAGAAAATAGGTAAAGTACAACTAGGTTGGGGAGAAGGTATCCTCCAAAACAGGGTTAAAGAAAAAAAGATATCAAAAGATATAGCAAGGCTGTCCAACCTCTCTCATTTTCAAGTTCTGTGCTTTTGGGTGGTATTATGACATGTTTCATTATTTTAAAGAAATATTATGTTGCTTCCACGTGTGCAATGTATGGTATATGAAGATGTCAACTATTGATTTGCTTGGATGGTTTTAAATGTTGAACTTTTTAGTATCTAAAGGTCATTTTTTAGCTATGTAATCGTATTTGTATTTGTATTTTGTTGATATTCTATCATGTAACCATGTAATCATGTTGCAACCCTTTTGTTAAATAGGATAAGATTTCTTGCATGGTCATGGACAATCCTAGCAGTAGGAGATGGATGGACTGTGATAGAGTTAGTAAAGAATATTTGGATGGAGTAGAGAAGTTTTTGGACCATGCTTTTCATGAAAAACATGATGGAGAAACAATTCCATGTCCATGTAAAGGATGTGTGCTCCATTATTCAGTAAATCGGGCAGTGGTATATGAGCACCTTGTGGTTAATGGCATTATACCATCATATGATACTTGGTTTTGTCATGGGGAGCCAATAAATGTGTCAAATTGTGTTGAAGAAACTAATTGCAGACAAGAAGATTTTAGGGGTGATGATATGATAGGAATGATACGTGATGCTTTTGGAGGCTTTACCCAATTTGTGGATAATAACAATAGCGAAAGGGGTGAGATGGAGCTAACCTTTGAAGAAAACACTACTCATTCATCAAGAGATCAACCACATCCAGAGGTGGAGAAGTTTGAACAGCTAATGAAAGATGCAGATGAAGAACTATACCCTGGATGCAAGAAATTTAGTAAACTTTCATTTTTACTTCATCTTTACCATATAAAACGGTTGTTCAAATGGACAAATGAGTCTTTTAATGCTTTGCTTGGACTATTGAAGGATGCATTCCCTGAGGGGGGAAAGGTTGCCTCATTCCTTTTATGAGACCAAGAAGATAGTTGAGGGATTAGGCTTAAAGTATGAAAAGATCCATGCTTGTCCCAATGATTGCATGCTATTTAGGAATGAATTTGCTAGTAAGGATGTTAATGAATGCTCAGTTTGTGGGGCTTCTAGATGGAAAAATAATGAAAAAAAAATTCCATCCAAGGTCCTAAGATATTTTCCTCTGAAACCAAGGCTACAAAGATTATTTATGTCTTCAAAAACTTCTAAATTGATGAGATGGCATGATGAAGAGCGCAATAAAGATGGAGTTTTACGGCATCCTGCAGATTCTGAAGCTTGGAAAAGTTTTAACAGTTGTCATTCAGAATTTGCTAAAGATCCCCGCAATGTTCGCCTAGGATTAGCTAGTGATGGCTTTAATCCATATGCCACGATGCAAATTGCTCACAGTACATGGCCAGTGATTTTAATGCCATATAATCTTCCACCATGGCTGTGCATGAAGCAAGAATTCTTCATTTTGTCCTCACTCATTCCTGGACCAAAAGGGCCTGGAAATAACATTGATGTCTTTTTGGAACCTTTAATAGAAGAGTTAAACCAATTATGGGATGTGGGGGTAGAAACCTATGATGCCTTTACTAAGAAGACATTTCAAATGCGAGTAGCTCTCATGTGGACTATAAATGATTTTCCAGCATATGGTAATCTATCTGGATGGTGCACTTATGGTCAATTTGCATGCCCTTCTTGCAACATAAGCACTCAATCTAGAAGGCTCAAACATGGTAAAAATTTTTGCTTCATGGGCCATCGACGTTTCTTGAAGCCAGGGCATAAATATCGAAATGATGCAAAGTCATTTGATGGGACTAAAGAATCAAGGCCTGCACCTTGTCCAATATCTGGGTCACTGGTTTTAAATCAAGTTAGAGGCATAAAGTTCACTCTTGGTAAGTTGAGTGAAGAGGTAAGTGGGGTAATGACAAGCACATGGAAAAAGAGGAGTATTTTTTTCAATCTTCCTTATTAGGAGTATAACTTGGTGCGTCATAATCTTGATGTGATGCACATAGAAAAAAATGTGTGCGATAATTTGATTTATACATTGTTGGGTCTTGGTAAAAAGTCAAAAGACAACTTAGAAGCTCGATTGGACTTGATGGAGATGAACATAAGACCAAGCTTATGGCCTCAGCAACGAGCTAATGGGAGGACATATCTACCTCCTACTTATTTCACAATGTCCTCAGAGGAAAAGAAGTTATTCTACAAAGTACTACAAAGTGCTAAGTTTCCACATGGCTATGCATCTAATATCTCACGCTGTATTCGAAAACGAAAAATATCAGGGCTGAAAACTCATGATTGCCATGTTATAATGCAAGAACTTCTTCCTCTTGCATTGCGAGTATCAATAGATAAAAAAGTGAGTGCTGTTTTGATTGAACTATGCACATTCTTTCGGGTGCTTTGTAGCAAAGTGCTTAATATGGAAGAGTTAGAGCTACTTGAAGAAAAAATTGCACTAACCCTGTGTAATATGGAGAAACTCTTCCTCCCATCATTTTTTACCGTTATGGTACATTTGGTTATTCACTTGGCAACTGAGGCTAAAATTGCGGGGCCAGTACATTATCGCTGGATGTACCCAATTGAAAGGTATCGAACAATCGCATTAAGTTTTTTATATATCTTAAGTTATACTTGAGCACTAAAGTATTAGACTGATAACATTTTTTAATGTCATAGGTACTTATGTACTTTGAAATCATATGTTCGTAATCGTGCATGCCCAGAAGGTTCAATAGCAGAAGCATATCTTGCAAATGAGTGTCTAACATTTTGCTCACGATATATGGAAGGTGGTGATTCAAGGTCTTATTGGTCAAGAAAAAGTGAGAATGAGATTGAGCATGAGACTAATAAAGAAGGATGTCTTTTCCCCGCTGTTGGGCAACCATATGGCAAAATAGAAGCATATTTTATGGATGAGAAAATATGGTTGCAAGCACATCGATATGTGCTCTTCAATTGCGAATCAAATGTGGTTGAGAATTATAAAAAGTGAGTGGTATATCTTTGTCTTGTTGGTTGTATATTACTTAATATTTTAAGGAAAATTGATATATGTGAGTTACATGCATAGTGAACATATTTGTGAGATCAAGAGATTAAATCGTAAGCGTCGCCTTACACAACATCAGCTTGATCGTTTGCATTTTGATACATTTCATGAATGGTTGAAGGAGCAAGTAAGTAGTAGGATTTAGTCACTATTTACTATAATTTAGTGTTGTTGTACTTATATTAGTATTTATAGTTGTATATTATTATTTGGATAGGTTAAGGAGTTGGACCTCACATCTGATATTGAAAAAGATATTAAAGCCCTTGCACAAGGTCCAAGTTACATTGCAAGAAGATTTAAAGCATTCGATGTAAATAATGGGTTTCGATTCCGAATAAAACAATATGAAGAGTTCATGCAGACGCAAAAAATAGTGGTGTTATGGTTGTTTCAAAGACAGAGAGTTATGCAAGTACAAGTGACAATGTTCAAGTCAAGAAAATATCACCTATTATGGCAGATTGAATGATATTGTGGAGTTAAACTACTTTGAAGAATTTAAGGTTGTCTTATTTAAATGTGATTGGGTTGATGTAACCCAAGGTAGAGGAGTTAAGGAAGATGACTTAGGTTTCACACTTGTGAACTTCTCACACCTAATACACTCGGGTGATCGAGAAAGTCATGAGCCTTTTGTATTTGCAGACCAAGCTCAACAAGTGATATTTGTGCAAGATCCTCAAAATCATGAATGGTTTGTCCCTAGGCCAATTAAACCTCGAGACATTTTTGATATGGGAGAAGAAAATAGTTTGCAATATGAGTCATCAGTGCAGAATGAAGCCATTGACTTGACTTTCTTAGAAAATATTTGTGACTCAGAACATGATAATAATGATTGGATAAGAAGTGGTGTTGATGGGATAGTAATTGATATGAGCCTCTATTCTAACACTCTTCCAAATGAAGGTGAAACTAATAATGATGGAGGAAATGACATTGAATATGATAGTGATTCTGAATAAGATAGGTAAACTTAGAAAATATTTAAATTTTTAATTTAAGTTTTGTTGAAGTACTTGCAGCTTAATGCTATTATTATGTTTGTTAAATGTTTGTTTCCTTGCCTGAATTATTAATACTATGTGCTTTTCCTTTGCAAGTTTCTAATTTCATAATTTACTTTCCAATTTTCAGATTACACCATTGTGTTAGTGTTTAATTCATATATCATTTGCTTCATGACTTTTACAGGTTTTTGCTGCTAGAAAAGTACTTCATTTTGGAGAAAGAAATAGGTCCATGCAGGTACTGTGAACTAATCTCTTCCTATGATGGGGTTTTAGATGTCTCATGTTTTAGATGTCTCATGTTATAATAGGATATTAGAATGTGTTATTTAAGTTGTGTATGAGAATCTAATTAGTGTACTTTGATTTTCCCTTGATAATAAATAGGTCAAGTCTGATAATATTGCAATACTAAATGGAACTGCAGTAGTCATACCTCTCCTCAGCCATACAAATTTCTTATTTTGCAACCAGAGCACGACATATATATAAAACCATCGATCGCAACCATATTTCTGAGCAATTTATTACCAATTTACATAGTCTTCTCTCTCTCACGACTAGAAATATTGAACATCAATTACTTTACTCAAATAGTCAGGTAGCACAAACTACGGCCAGTATACACTGCAGATCCCACGGCAGAAATTGATATGTTTAGTTATGCTTATGGAATGGGATGTATGACTACTTTCCCAATAGCTCTATTAGTCTCCAAGTAGGCAAATGCTTCCACTGTCTGAGAAAAAGGAAAGGGGGCTCTGGGGTCCAGTACTGGCTTCACCTTTCCACTCTCTAAGTAAGGTTGTAGTTTCTCCAAGACACCCCATCTGTAGTGAGTATGAACGGGATAGCGGGAGGAGTTCCAGGTGGTAGTATTGTCACAACTTTGCCCCTTCATTAACAAATTTTCAATGCCCTGTCACTCACTGCTGTTTTGGAATTAAAATTGTTTTACTTTTCAACTTCAAGGAAATAAATAAATAAATAAATAAATATATATATATATAATAAATGATATGATATATCTCACCTACACAAGGCGCTTCTTCAAAATTTTGCTTTGTATAATCAATAGGCAAGTCTGCTCCCAACTTCCTCAATAATTCCAATTTCGAGTACTAGCAGTAGCTGCTACCTTAGATGCGCCAAAAACATGTTTGGCGAGCTACCTCATCAAACATATACATAACAAATAATTTGCTCTCCATTAGTGCATAAGATATTGTATTGTATGACACAAATTTAGAGTGAACAGAAGAGGTGGAATAAGGATCATAGAGAATTAATATAATTTGCATAAACCAACAAAATGATCAATTGAAATAGTGGAAGAGTGAAAAAGCATAGCTAGCTATTTAATTGCTATCACTAGACATTTCAACTGAGAATCTAACGTTTTCATTATGTATTCTTTTTTATATTGGTGGATATATTGCCCTTTCCTATTTTATCTTTATTTTTTAATAAAAATCTTCCTTCTCTTAAAAAAAAGTTTATTGATTCCGGGCTTCTGTTTTTGATGTGCAATTCTTGAATTTATGGAGATATGATCTTTTGCCAGTTTGATGGAGCTGCACCGAGCCCCGAAAAGGAATCAAAAGTGGTCATGGACCTGGCAGCAAGTGCATTCCTTTTCCCCAAGTACAGCATATAGGGCACGTTCAATTTGTCATGATCACCCAGAGAAGCATACTAGATGTCCTACTTATAGCATTGTCTTCTGTTAGCTTCTCTCAGGCCTTTAAGTATTATCATTCATGTGGCTTTGGCTTTTAGATTCAATTTTCTGACATTCCTTTCTTAATGGGGATAGCAACTTATCTACCTGTTATACAACTAAAAAATATGGAAGAGAAATTACTTGATGTTTGTTAAAACCAGTGCATTCTGATCAAGGATGATAAGTTTGTTGCATTGGAGAAATTGTGTAAGTCCAAAATAGCTAGGAAGTTTCTACATAAAATGAGCTTGTAAACCGTGGATGTACTTGAGAATTAAAAATTTGAAAGAATGTGTCAATGGTCAAAGTGAGTGAAGTTCCATGAACTTCATGCAGTGGTGAATTGGGCAGTGTGCGCAAAACCTTGAGGAAGACTGAAATTCTTTTGTTCAAGCATTCTAACTACCTTTGAACCTTAAGGGCCAAAGAAGAGTATTGGTTTGAATTAAAACCCTCCTGGATAGATGACACTAATACCACTCAAGCTTGGTTTTATGAAACCTTGTGGAAGTCATTAATTGTTAGGTTAGTGGCTAATATTAAGGTCTTGTTAATATATTGGCGTAAATCTGAGGGACTTCAATTCTCCTCCTACTCTTTTTGTGCCATCAATACATTTAATGGTTTGATGTAGTATATGTAACTGATGTGTGTGTATGTGTGTTTCGTATTGGTTTGTATTAAAACCATCCAGGAAACTACTCAAGCTTGGTTTTGTTAAACTTCAATGAAGTAATCATTAGGATTCTGGCTAATATTAAGATCTTGTTAGTATATTGTCATAAGCCTGAGCAATTTCAGTGCCACAATTTTGTGCCATTGGCACATTGAATGATTTGATGTAACTGATGTATGGTGATGGTTGCCAGACCATTTTATCAATGTTATTTGCTTTTGCCTGCAGTTGTTAGATGCTTCACAGACATTATTGCCAGCAGACGAGCTTAAGAAGCGATTTGATCAAGAAGGTTTGAACCTCTTGTGATGGATATTTATATCAGTCACATTACTGTGGTCTTTAATACTTCTAACCCCAGCTGAAATATTTGCATATACTACCAAGTACCAGTACATTGACATTCCTATTGAACAAGTTAACTATATTTCCATCACCTATAACAATTTAGCCACCCAGTTTCCCTAACAATTAAACAAAAATTTTGGCTTTTTCTCTAGCAGAAGATGCACTTCTCTCTCCCCTTTCTCAAATAACATTTGAAACAAGAGGGAAAAGGAAAATGCTTAATGGCTTAGTTCTTCTAGCAAGTACAGAAACATATGCTTCTGCACAATATCAAAAAATGGTTTTAAAATTAAAAAATTTCATCAACTTATAGAACATTAAAACCATGCCTTCAGTTTTCATTTAAGAGAAAATGGAATAAAGCTAGTTAAATAGACTTTATTACTTATGTACTCAAATTTATAATTATTTCTAAATACACATGATTGGATAAATTCCTAACATGCAAATTTACACATTTATTTCACCTTAGGTAAAAGTTGCAAGCAGTATATCATAATGCCTAGAAAAAATAGCCTCATATTGGTCACTGAACAACATCATGACGAAGAAGTGCGACCTTATATTGAGCAACTAATGAATGCCCCAAACTGCTCTCAAGCCCAAGCACATGACGATCAATCTGATGAGTTGAATAATTCTGTTAGCACTGAGGCTGAACAAAACCATGAATCAGGTGACATTATTTTAATGAACATTGCTTTAGATTTTTAAATTAGTTTGAACTAAATCATGACATTTAAATTTGGTTTGTGTTAGGTCCTTTGGAGGCAAGGAAGGTTCGTGGCCCTACATTACTAAAAGATATCTGGAATTTGCCTCCAGGGAAGACAATTGTTGTGCGATTCAATAGTCGTAATCAAGCCATAGGAAAGGAGGGTCGAAAGCTTGCTAGCTTTCTAGGCATTGTTGCTAGAACCCCAGAACTAACACCTTTAAACATAGAAGATTGGAGAGCTTTTGACAAAGAAGAAAAGAAGAAATTGGTGGAGTTTGTAAGGGTATGAAATAATTATTCTTAATAGGTGTGAATATAACAAGGTCCAAGTTATTTCTTTCATACATGAAATTAACTTGTAAATGCTTGCTCTATTTTTTAGAAGAAGTTCTCAATCCCAACACATGGTGAGGAGTTTGTCAAAAAGTCACTAGGGAAGAAATGGAAAGATTACAAATGTGATTTGAAGAGTATATATATGACAAAGTATAAGACCAAAGATGCCTTGCTGAAAAATAGACCAAGTCGCATACCAAGGGACCAATGGACTGGTCTTGTCTCTTATTGGGTTTCTGATAAAGCAAAGGTATCAATTTTAGAAGCCTTAAAAACACACACACACACACACAGAGAGTTGCCTTGTTTTTATGTTTTATAGTGTTACATGCATTTCCTTGGTTTAAAATGGATCTATTTTATATTGGATCTGTTTTATATTACTTGGAATCTATTTTTTTTTTAAAGTGAAGTTTTTTGGTTGGTTTGTACAGCAAATTGCTTCTCAAAGTAACCAATTTTGCTCTTTCATTTATTTCTTTCATAGGAAATTATAACTTCACATTCATCTTTTAATTCAGAGAGTCTTCTATTACCTTAAACTTTTTTAAAAAAACTTTTAATTCATGAATATAAGAATAAATTATTATTAATGTCTTCTATGAAATACTTATACACTACGCTCTGTTCATTAAAAAAAAAAGTAGAGTACGTGCCCTAGAAGAATTACTCATGTCCTCTTCACCTTTCTTCTTCTTGTTTTTCTTTTCCTTTTCTAGCTTTTATATGATGTTATTTATGTGTTGCAATGATAGAAGCATAGCCAAGCAAATAGAAGCAATAGGGCCAAGCAAAAGATGCCTCACACAAGAGGATCCAAAAGCTTTGGAACCTTGATGGATGAAAAGGTATTCGTGTATAAATTACCAAATATGAGATCCTAAAGCCCGTTTGTGTCATGTATAATTGTTTGACATTGATTTAATTGTATTAGGCTATAAATGGGATAGAGCCTCAACGTGCAGAAATTTACATATTAACTCATACAAAGCGTAAGGATGGTAGACCATTGGATGAGGAGTCTGCAAGGACAGTTGTAAGATTTCTTAAGCAATTTTATCCTTTAAAAGTCTAGTATGTTTAGTATTCAAATTATTTTAAATATTTTTATATGGATTTGAGTATGTCATAAATTGTTATCTTAATTGTGATTAGGACATGATGAAAGAAAAGTTAAGCAATGGTGAGACATCTAATGAACAACCTTCTGGTAGTGTTGCTTGGGAAGGAGATGTGTATTCCCAAGTGTTGGGAAGTGAAAGAAGTGGTTATATCCGCGGTTTAGGACTTGGTCCAACCCCTTCTCTATTATGGGGTAATAAATCTTCCCTAAGAAATATTGTTACAGATGATTTGTCTAATGAGGCTGTCCAAAGGTTAGAACAAGAGATGAAGGAGTTAAGGGAAAAACATGATGAAGAAATGATTTTGATGAAACAAAATCAAGATAAACTATTGTCAGAATTATCATGGGTGAGACAAGTTATGTGCAAATTTGCTCCTGTAGAATTATCTATGCCTCAAAATTTCAGTGGAAGCTCAGTTGGACAGGTTAGCTTTTCAAATATTTCAACCTTTTTCTTAAAATTTGATGTTATAAGACTATTATGTTATTTTACATCTTAATATTTACTAGGTCCCAGATGCCAATAGTGGCCATGAACGAGCACCACAAGCACCACAGAGACCATTTCAGTTACATAGCGTTGATGAAAATACTACAGCCCCTCATGGTATTGCACTTGCTTTAAAATATGTTAATATAGTGCTCATTTTTTAAATTGTGCTTGATTTTATTGTAGATTGTGCTAATTTTCTACTACTCTTTACTTCAAAGCATAAAGCCTTTTTAACTCGTGCACTGGTGACACATGCCTTGTATTATATTTCTTTCAGTTTCTATGATTTGTGTTGCTTGTTTGTTTAATATTGCCATAAGAATCTTTGCAAAACAAGCTCTACTTCTTGACTGCTCTGTTGTGGTTTGGTTGGAGGATCCTCTTGTTTTTCCCCTCAAGGATATATAACTATAGTATTATTGATGCTAAATATATGTGAATGTGTTGAGTTGCGTCGTAAGCCACAAGCGATGGGTCAAGTGTGTCAGAAGTGTTTATCAAAATGGTATACAAATTTGATAGCATGGTCTGCTTAATGGGCCAAACAGGTTCCTAAGACCATTTTCATTTCTCTTTTTAGCTTTTCATTTGGTTTTTGTCTGGTTGAAGGTATATATAGTATACAGCTAAATTGGAACCTCATATTTCCTTGAACAAAAATGTGAAATTAAAAAGTAGTTTACAAGAAGAGCATTCATTTTCACACTGCAATAAAATAAGACTATACGTATGTTGACAGTGCAAGTACGTCAAATTATAGGATGCTGACAAATTGAACTAAATATATAACCTACTTACTAGTTTTTCCCCAAAAGTTTGATTCCTAACATTCTCTCGTGGTTTCCTCCACTGTTAATTTTTGGATTATATGTCCGTATAGGTATCAGAGTTATATATCCTCCTTTACTTTTTGAGTTTAGAGAGAGCATGAAATGTTTGTTTATGCTTGATTTAAATGAATGCAAAAATATTGTTGGTATTTTACAGAGTATCCTAACTTGAAATCTCTTAGAACTATCATTATCTTTGGTTACTCAAATTTTAGGCTACAAACAATTTGAATGAAATTAATGTTTTGGATGAAATTTATGTGATTGAACTGCAATGAGACAAGTGCTCATTATCTTTGGTTGCTTAAATTTTAGGCTGCCAAACAATTTGAATGAAATTAATGCTTTGGATGAAATTTATGTGACTGGAACTGCAATGAGAGAAGTGCCTTCATCTCTCAATAATTTAAAATCGTTGAAAATATTTTCTTTCAGTGGATGTGCAAGCTGAATTTCTATTTTATTTTATCATTGCAGGTCATACACTATGATTTTGAGAAATTTCGCAAGTGAAAGACTTCAATATGATCAAGAGTTAAAGATTTGTTTATGGGCTACATACTATTTTGTGTTATGATTATTTCATAACATTAGTTATTAGACTCAAAATGATACTAATTATTAGATGGTGTATTTTTTATGTTTTGTTGTTAACACTATAAAGTTATGAATGTTCTTTTTTATTGTGGATTTAATGAAATATATTTTACTTTTTAGAATGAATTTTAGTATGTTGTATTTAACAACATTTGTATGTTATGATTTAAGTTTTTTAGGGATAAATATTATTATTAGTAAAATTTTTGTTAATGACGTTGAAATCTCACTTTGAATGACAAATAGGAATAACATTTTTGTACCAAAAAAATGAGTACTTGCTCCCATTACAAGTACAGGTAAAAAATATTTACTGGCAATAAAATAGGTCTTTACTGGCAATAAAAAAGGCCACTAAAGACATTTAAAAAAATAATTCTGTCCAACTTATAGTCGCCATTATAATTGTCGGCAAAAGCCATAATTTTTATTGGCAATAAATAGGTTTTTGCCGGCAATAAAAAAAGCCGCTAAAGGAATTAAAAAAAGCAAATATATGTAAGCTGTAGCCGCCATTACAATTGCCGGTAAAAGGAAGATTTTTTACCGGCAATACAAAAATGTCTTTACCGGCAATAACAAAGGCTGCCAAAGACGCGAGAAAAGGAAAACTTGGAGCTATTTTAGTAGCCATTTTAATTGCCGCTAAATAATTGCCGCAAAAAGATACCACTTTTACCGGCCATAAATGGGCATTTACCGGCACTCAATATAATGGCCAGTAAAACCTTTACCGACACTGGATACAGCGGCCAAAAATTAATTGCCGGTAATGGTTTTTGCGGCAATTCTTATTGCCGCTAAAAGACATATTTATTGCCGC
Source organism: Ormosia semicastrata (assembly GCA_029884595.1). Taxonomy (NCBI): domain Eukaryota; kingdom Viridiplantae; phylum Streptophyta; class Magnoliopsida; order Fabales; family Fabaceae; genus Ormosia; species Ormosia semicastrata. The sequence continues at coordinate 43,447,787 of JAQQTO010000053.1, read as the reverse complement.
TAAAAAGCTTTTTTGTTGTAGTGTTTTCAAATGCTTTACATGATAAGCAAGATGATGGTGTGGGTGCATTATCATGTGTAGAACAAATCATGCATGATGAGTTAGCATTGATTAATCCTAGAGTCCCATTCTCAATTTTGAGTTCATTAATCTCCTTGTTTAAAATAGATACTTTATTTATCAATAGGGATATTATTTTGTTAGAAGATAAAATCATTTTTGTGAGTCTCATGGATTCCTCATGTAATTCTTCAAAAGCATCTTGTAGTTCATTGTAAGAAGGTGAGGAATCTAGGTTGGAAGAAGTTATATTAGTGTCACTTTCTTCTTCTTCTTCTTCTTCTCCTTTAGCCATGAGACATAGATGAGCTTCTTCATTCTCCGAGCTATCGGTGGAATCCATATCATTGTCCTCCCAAGCTATGTAGGCTCTCCTTCCTTTATTTTCTTTAGAGGGTCTTTTCTCAAACTTCTCCATCTTCTTAAGATATACGGGACATTACATCTTCATGTGTCCCGGATTTCCGCATTCATAGCATGTTGGAGGGGTTGAGGTTCTTTCCCCTTTGTGATAAGTCTTCTTTTAAGGGAAGGGTGACCTTCTTTGAAATCATTTCTTTTTGAGAAATCTTCCAAATTTTCTTACAAGCAGACTAAGATTCTCCTCACTTAGCTCTAGATTTTCTATACTATCTCCATCATCTTCATCATCATCTTCAATAGTGGAAGAGATGGCTTTGAGTGCGATTCCCTTTTTCTTCTTGCTATGCTTCTCATTTTGATTGAGCTTATTTAGCTCTAATTCATGCTCTTGAAGCTTCCCAAATAGAGTAGCCAAAGTCATTGTTGATAGATTCCTTGATTCCATAATAGCCGTCACTTTGGGTTGTCAATTCCTACTTAAACACCTCAAACTTTGTTAACAAGATCCTCATTAGGAAAAGTTTTTCCCAATGAAGCAAGATGATTGATAATATGAGTGAACCTCTTTTGCATTTCTTGAATACTTTCTCCTTAGTTCATTCTAAACAATTCATATTCATGAGTAAGAGTATTTATTCTTGATCGTTTTACCTCACTTGTGCCCTCATGAGTTACTTGTAAGGTATCCCACATTTCTTGAGTGGTCTTACAATTTGACACCTTAAAGAATTCATCATACCCCAAGGATGTGGTGATGATGTTCTTGGCTCTCAAATTGTATTAAACTTTCTTTTTATCCTCATCGATGCATTCATTTCTTAGTGTATTGATTCTTACACCATCAACTACACTTGTGGGAACAAAGACGCTATTTTCAACGATATCCCACACATCCAAATCAATAGCTTCAATAAAAATTTTCATTTATTCTTTCTAATAAGCATAACCATCCCTATTGAAATAGGAGGCCTATTTATAGAAAAACTTTTGGAAGTAAAAATGTTTAAAGTCATCACTTCTCTTGAAGCTGCTAAGCTCTTCATACAAGAGTCTAACTCTGATACCACTTGTTACCAAGTGGCCTCAATACTCAAGAGGGGGTGAATTGTGTTTGTAAAATAATTTCGCAAATCTTTCACAAATCATTTGATTATCAATTTTCATTGAAACTATTGATTGTTAGAGATGAATGGATAGAGAAGATAAAGTACTTTCACTCACAAATAGAAACAGTGAAAGAGAATAGTATCCAAGTAATCCAATAAAACAATGCACAAATAAAAATGAGTTGAGTTTAGAAAAAAAAAAAACACAAAGCTTTATATTGGTTCAGCTACCAATTAACTTGTGGCCTATGTCCAGTCTTCAAGTAATCAGCTGAGATTTTTCACTATATCTTCAAGTTTCAACAGGTGCTTGACAACCTTTACAATTTGGAGCACTTAACACCTTGGGATACCTCACCCTTTGTGCTTGAGCCTCTACTTTCAAGGGATACCTCACCCTTACAAATTTGAAGGATACTTCACCCTCTCCTTTACAGATTATACAAAGTATAGAAGATAAGAAATTCTCTCAAGAATAGATAATACAAATTGAAACACTATGGTATCAAGGATTCACACTTTGAAGCTCAAAACAGAGTATTGATTGAAAGGATGGTAAAACTCGTATTTAATGTTCAAGGATGATTTTCAAAATGTTTTCCAACTTGTAATAAGTGCACAAACACTTTCATTTATAGCCCAAAGCACTTAAGAGCCATTGGTGGTGGTTGGGGGCATTAAATGCCAAATTATAGCCATTGGAGAAAGCTTTCAGGTTGTTTAGATAATTGGTTATTGATTTCCATAAGCGGTTATTTGGTTTCACAGGAGCTTTTAAAATAAGCCAATAATCGGTTATGAAAAACTCATAACCAGTTAGGAGCCTTTAGAGATAAAAGGTGGGCGCCTAACGTAAATGAATAACCGGTTACGAAATATCCATAATTAGTTATTGCACTCTATTTTTGAGAAACCAAACTTTGAAAGATCAAAACTTATTAGTTAGACATTCGTTTTAGACAAATGACCACTCATTGGAAAGATCATTGAGTCTACTTTAAAATGAAATAAGTTTTAGATCAAGACACAAAAAGGTTTTATGGAAAAAGGACAAATGAGTGCTAAAGGTCAAATTTGCAAAATGTATACTAAACAAATTTTCACCCAAAAGTACTACCACCAAGACTAGTTATTCAAAAACCATTTGTTTAGGCATTTTATCAATCAAGAAACATATTAAAGGAAGTTAAAACTTGTTTGAGCTTCATTGTGTTTCCTATTTACCTTTATACATAAGACCTAAGTCCTATAAGCTAATCTTGAAGAACTTGGACTTAATCTTTGCGTAACTAATCATGCTTGTTTGTTAATCATCAAAATTAAGAACATTGTCATTCACAAAGTTCAGGTAAAATCTTGAATTACTAGTGTTGCCTTTTGATAGCAATATATTTTATTCATTTAATATTCCTCTCACTGTGATTCTTAAGATTCAATTGGGTTTAATTAAGTTAGTTTTATCACATTTTATGATATTGAGCTTAATTGGATCGTTGAATGAATTATTGCATGAATTGACTTTAATTTGTCTATTTGGCAACGTTCAGTAAATTGGCTATAATTTGAGTTAAAAATATTTGATTGATGTGATTCTGGTCTTGTAGGAAATTTAAGATAATTCTCTACAACTTTCATGAATACCTCAAAAGCTAAATTACACATTTGGATAATTTAAATTGTAGTTGAAGCAAGAACTAGAGTACTGATTGTGACAGCGTGACCTCTGTGCATTCATCAACCTATTTCTTGAGCTATAGGAGTACAATTAACACCAAACCAAGCCCAAATGAAAGCTATGACCCAAATATACAACTTTCATGAAGAACACAAGAGCAATAGATTGGGCGTAGGAGTCAAAACAGAGGTGTTGTTGCTAAAACCCAAACATTGTACAAAGATTAGGCCATATCTTAGGCTGTAGGAGTCAAATTAGGCTAAGACTAGTGGCATTGGAAAGCTGAGACAAAACCCTTCAATTTTCATGAAGACCACTTATACAATAAGTGATTTTATGATAGAGTTATAGTCGCGTGAAGACAGATGAATTGGTTGAGTGGGAAGATAAACATAGCAATAATTTTTTACTCATCCACCCACTTATTAAACAACTCTATTGTCATTTTTCACTCATCCAGCCACTCATCCAGCCACTCATTAAACAACTCCCTTGTCATTTTGTACCCTTCATGCTCTATAAAGGGTACCATTAGTTGCTTATTAGGATCATCTTAATTTAGAGATCAAGATCTTGTTCTTATATTATTTGTTTCTCTTGTTATAGTTTTCTTTTGTTCTAAATAGAAGTTATGTTCATCTTCTTCTTTTTATCTCTTTCTTTCTTCTTGTTCATGAGTAACTAATTCTCATTTTGCTTGGGTGAAAGGTTGAAGCTTTTGGTAATGAAATAAGGTTAGATTAATTCTTGTGCTTGAATGATATATTATGAAGTGATCATTATTTGTGTTGTATTTTGTTTCCAATCAATTTAGAAACCCTCCTTGTAAAGTGGAGATCTTGATTTCTTGTAAACAAGAGATTGACACAATGAATGCTTGAACCCATTTACAAGTGTTGGCATTATTAACCCTCCTTGTAAAGTAGAGATCTTGATTTATTGTAGACAAGAGATTAGCATAATAAATGCTTGAACTCATTTACAAGTGTTGACGTTAGTGGATAATTAAAGAAACCATAATATAACTACATATGTAACTTTAAAAGAACTTTGAATGTTGTATTTTTCAATTAGAACCTTCGTTATGCATGGATTCTAATTGAGTTATAAAAAGAAATAATATTGACCTTAATTTATATACCAAGAGTGTATCTGCTAGCCTAAGCAAATCCTTTTTAATTGTGAACAAGTTTTATCGCCTTTATTATTGTGACAAATCCTTTCCTTTTCAAAGAATTTTTCTTCATCATTTCCCTGTGGATCGACCTCAGACTCCCTAGAATTTATCACTTGAGGCAACCTGCACTTGGGTTTGCAATAACAAAATTCGTATTAAGTTTTTGGCGTCGTTGCCGAGAACTTGATTTGAAGAACAAATTTATTGAGATTTTCTTTCTTTAAGTAAACTTCGCCATCTGGTATATTCTTTCCTTACTCTTTTAATTTTCTAGTTGTATCATATTTGATGGCTGGTTTATACCGCCTACTTGTACATTTTCTTTTCTATTTTATGTCACTTATTTATGCTTAATTGGTGATTCAAATTATAGTCATTTGGTTAAAATTAATCCTAGTACTTTATATATTGATATGTTTGAATCACAATAACACACATTAAACACAATGATAGAAAATGAAAGTGTACATGATAAACATGAAAATCAACCGTTGTGAATCATGCGTGAATATTTGCAACCACCTCAAAATTCTAGTTCATTATATGTTATCTTTTCACTTAATGCTAATAATTTTAGATTTAAGCCGGGTATGATTTCATTACTTCCTAATTTTCATGGTTTAGAATCTAAAAGCCCATATTCACTTCTAAAAGAATTTGAGAAAGTAAGTATCACTTTCAATTATCAAAATTGCATTGAAGAGATTGTTAAGCTTAAATTGTTTCTTTTTTCTTTGAAAGATAAAGCAAACACTTGGCTTAACACTTTAAAAACTAGATCAATTGGCACATGGCAAGAAATGCAAAGTGAATTCTTAAAGAAATTTTTTCTAACACATAAAACTAATGCTTTGAAAAGACAAATCCAAATTTTTTTCCAAAATTCAAATGAAGCATATTTTTAATGTTGGGAACGTTTTAAAGATTTGCTAAATTCTTGACCACATCATGGTTTTGAAAAATGGCACACTATAATATTCTTTTATGAAGGGTTAATACCTGAAACTAAACAATTTGTGAAAACAATGTGCAATGACGAGTTTCTTGATAAAGAACCTGAAGAAGCTTTAGAATATTTAGACTATTTGACTGAGAATTCTCAATATTGGCATGGTACTAATCCTTCTGAAAATTAATTAGATCTAACCTTGCAAGTGCTAGTAAAGAAAAATATCACCTTAGTCAGGAAGAATATCTAAATGCTAGGTTCGCCAATTTGGTTAGAAAGATTGAAGCCATGGAATCAGGAAAAGTAAAAGAAATTAAATTTATGCAAAATGAAGAAATTTGTGGCATTTGTGATGAATTAGGACACTCAACAAATGAATGTCAAAAAATTCTTATTTTTAAAGAAGTTGTGCATGAGCAAGTAAATGCAATGAAAAATTTTAAAAAGCTATTAACCTCTTCTTTTTCAGATTCATACAATCCGGAATGAAGAAATCACCTGAACTTCAGTTGGATGACTAATAATAATGCATAATTTATGCAACTATCACCTCCTCAGGAACAACTGGACTCACAAAATTCTCAAGGATATGTACCTTACGTCCCACCATATAGGAAAAACCTTGAAGCAACATTGCATGCATTCATAGAAATACAAGAGGTCATTAATAACCAAAGCACTCAAGTCATGATTAACAAAAAAGATACTCTTGCTAAATTTGCTTCTGCATTCACTATTTATGAGAAAAGAAAATTTCCTTCTTAACCTCAACCAAATTCCAAGGGTCAATACAGTCTAAATGAGGGTAATTCAGAAAGCCAACAAATAGATCAAGTCAAGTAAGTGATAACTCTTAGCAATGGAAAGATTATTAAAAAACAAATTCTTGAACCTTGTGAGAAAGATGATGAATCAATTCCCCAAGATAAGGAAAGGGTCGATAAGCCACCTGTCCAAAAGGAGACCAAACTTTCGCTTTCACCCCTATTTCCTTAAGCATTAAACAATTGAAGAAAATTGAACCATAACACTGAAATTTTTGAAATTTTTAAATAAGTGAAGATCAATATTCCTCTGTTAGATGCTATCAAACAGGTTCCCTCTTTTACCAAATCTTTGAAGGACTTATACATTGTTAATAGAAAACTAAATGTGAAAAAAAAGCCTTTTTGGCTGAACAAATAAGCTTCATTCTTCAGAATAATAATGCCTTGAAATATAAAGACCCTGGTTGTCTTACAGTTTCATGCATTATTGGAGGACATAAAATTGAACAAGTTTTACTTGATCTTGGTGCTAGTGCTAATTTGCTTCCATCTTCAGTTTATCAGTAACTCAACCTGGGTGAGTTAAAATCAACTTTTGTAACTCTTCTACTTGTCGATATATCAATTAAAATTCTAAAAGGAATAGTGGAAGATGTGTTGGTACAAGTTGATAAATTCATATATCCTGTGGATTTTATTGCCTTGGAAATTAAACCTATGGTTAATAGTTGTAAGTCAATTCATGTTATTTTAGGTCGCCCATTTTAGCAACATCTAATGCTTTGATAAATTGCAAAATGGAATGATGAAGCTAACATTTGGAAATATGACACTAGAGCTTAATGTTTTCAACATGTGCAAGCAACCACAGGAAGTCCATGACGAAAAGGGGGAAGTTGAAGGGATTGAGGCCATTGTAGATGATCATCTTCAAACCAGAAGTTCTTCTGACCCATTAGAAATTTGTTTAATCAATTCATTTGACTTAGGTATGCAATTAGATGATGATATTTCTGAAATATGCTTTTTGCTTGATTGTACATAGGTAATGGAATACAAAGGATGGAATCCGAGATTCGAAGAACTAAAATCCATGAATGATAATATCTATGAAGTACCCACACTGGAACTAAAGTCATTACCTGTTGGATTGAAGTACACATTTTTAGGAGAAGAACAAAGTTTTCCAATGGTAATTTCTTCGACCCTTACCAAAGAACAAGAAGGTATATTGATAAAAGTACTTAAAAGGCATAAAAGTGCAATTGGATGGATATTAAAGGACATAAAAGGCATTAATCCATTAATTTGTACACATAAAATACATTTAGAAGATAATACTAAATCATCTTAACAACCTCAAAGAAGATTAAATCCACACATGAAAGAGGTAGTTAGAGCTGAAGTTCTCAAATTACTTGATATTGAAACTATCTACTCTATCTCTGATAGCTAGTAGGTCAGCCCTACACAAGTTGTGCCTAAGAAATATGGAATAATAGCGGTTGAAAATGAAAAAGGTGAATTAATACCTCAACGAGTTTCATCCAGTTGGCGTATGTTTATTGATTTTAGAAAATTAAATGCTGCTATTAGGAAAGATCATTTCCTCTTGCCATTTCTTGATCAAATTCTGGAAAGGGTAGCATGACATCCCTACTACTATTTTTTTTATGGTTATTCAGGCTATTATCAAATACCCATTACATTAGAGGATCAAGAAAATACTAATTTTACATGTTCCTTTGGCACTTTTACATTTAGAAGAATGCCTTTTGTAACACCCTCCATAGGGCGTCATATTTTTTTAAATAAAACATAAAACCAAATTAAATCATTTTATAAAAGCTTTGAATTCTAACAGATAAATTTTAAAGATTTTTTTTTTTTATTTGTGAAAATATAAACTTACCAAAAATTATAAGTAAAACATAAATTTAAATTAAATTGATTAATACACATATTATATATACCACAAAATATTAAACAACAATTTAAAACATAACATTTACAGACTTTCGAGAAACAAAGAGTTAGCAAACCCAATGAAGGTTACTACTAATAGCACTCAGAACAACACTAACGAGAAAAAAACCCAACCTACATATCCCGCTTCTTCACCAACTCGCATCCTATTGAAGTCCTGAAGACCACTCCTTGACGCCGTCATCGTCTTGAGAATATTGTCTCCCATAGGTTTAAGAATGTGCTCCGCCTACTACTACTATACAAATTTAACAAATACAAACACAACAAGTAATACAAGAAAGAGGTGAGATCCCTTTCACCAATACCAGATTGGTAGCAAAGAATGATTCGAATGACAAGGTTATTCCATACACACAGATATCACAAATTTAGTCATGTTATCAATTTACAATTAATTCTAATAAGCATATATTGTAATTAAATAAACAAAGAATAACATTATCGGGATAGATATAACAATTCATACCATATAAAATGTCATAACAAGAATCATAATAATATAAAATAAAGATTAAATACAATAACAACATATAATATCACAAATAAAAGATCACGATAAAAGATCACCAATAAACAATAATAATGTACCACATATAGACATATGCAATATGACACGATCCTACTCCATGGAGCTAAAACACATAAGCACGACATCAGAGGGAACGACCCGTAAAATCTATTAGTACCATGGCTGCCCAACCAAACTATTGCGCTGTCACACGTTGCGTCTATAGCCCCACCATCACATGGAACCCCTTTATTCCACGGCGTGGTGTAGTTCACGGTCTCACGTTGTGGCACTACAGCAATGTACTATTAGACTTTTCAAGATCACGATTAAGTATAGTGTGTGTCGAGTCCATTAGTGTGTTGTCCGTTACCACGGCCCAGAAGAGCAACCAACTCGTCCACAAATGGAATTATGCACACTAATGTCTCCAAGTTCATTCAAAATTGAACCACACTACGCTTATCGCACCGACAATACGATGTGATTCACCTCATCAATCAATCCACCAAAATTGGCATTAACTCAATGCATGATCAAAAATAAGAAATTACCAAAATACCCTCAATGGTATAAAATATGCGTATTTACGCAAATGCCCTCATAGCATATAAAAATTTGCCCTCATGGCTTGCCCTCATGGCAAAAATATACAAAGTCCCACCGGACAAATATTGTTTCAAAGCCTCAGACGGGTTCACATTTTCCCGACAAAGAAAGATATACAAGATGTGGGTCAATCGCGTAGAAATTTTATCGCATTTTCACAATTCTGTCGTTTTTATAATCGTTTATAAATCGCATAAATTTATTTTTTTCTATTTTTAAAATCGCATAGTGTCTTTAATACGTTTTCACAATCGCGTAAGATTTTTAAATCATTTTCTTATCCGAATCCCTTAAAAATTACTGTTTAAATAAACAAAAATAATATTTAGTACATTTAAACTACGTAGAATATTTTCCATACCGTATGCTGTCTTTTGGATATCTTTTCTATCTTATTTGTCCATTTTTAGTAAAAACTGACAGTACTTTGTTTAGAAAAGTTATAATAATGGTTTTCTAAGTTTCACTGTCAAAACCTCTTTTTTTTTAATTTTTATTACAACCAATTAATTATACTTTTGAAAATTACTAACGTGCTTCAAAACACAAGGTGAGCTATACGTTAGAAATTTTACAAAGCTACTGTATTTCTTTACAAATGGTAAAATTCTCAATTTTAGCTATTTAAACTTAATCTAATCATTTTTATTCCTCAAAACTCATTGTAATAAAATTTCTTTTAGTATTTATTGTTTCTCTTAGATTGAAAATAGTTTAGAAATAAATTTTAGAAATCATTAATACTTAACTTTGGCATATTGGCGAATTTAACAAAGTCTTTGCATTTGATCTTTAAATTATTATTATTATTATTATTTATTTATTATTTTTTATCTTCTAAATAAATGTCAAATTTATTGTATCATCTAAATTCATTATATCATTGTTTTAGATAATGGTTTGGAAATAATTTTAAAAATCATCATTGCTTGGCTTTGGCATGTTGGCGAAATCTATATTTATGCCATTTGATCTCTAATTTCATTTTTCCTTGATCTAAACAAATGTATATCTTATTAATTTTCCTAAGTTAATTAAATTTCACTTTAGAAAAATAATGAGAACATTTTGGTTCTCTTCTTTGCCTTGAGGCCGTGAGCTTGGATTTGTGTTCTTTGGAACACTCATGCAAATCCTTGTATGTTATTTACATGCTACAATATTTATCATGCATCTATGAACACATACCATATTTTAAAGCGATCATAAAACACATACAAACCATTAAAGCTATTAGACATGCTTGCACATATAATCAATCTCAATTAGGAAAAACAATAAACAATCAAGTGAATGAATCCTTATGGATTTCTTCACCACAAGACAAACATTCCTCACCACCAACACATGGTTGATGAGGGTAATCTCCCTCTTACCTCTTGAAGAACCTCCAAGTTCCTTGTATGTCTCCTTCAAGCAAATTTTCTCCACCAAGAGCTTCTTGAAAAACAAAGAAAACATACAATATTAATACCTAAGGCTCTAAACTAAAATAATCCTGGATTAAAATCATGATTAGAACTTTGAAATGAAGAGAAACATAAAGATTAAAGAATTCCACCTTCAAGGCTTCAAACTTAAGCTTTGAAGAACAAGATAGAAAAAGGATGATTTAGGCTTAGGTTTTAACTTCAAAGTGTCTTGAAATGAAGTAAAGAAGCAAGGAATAAGATAGTTTAGAATTATAGAAGAATGAATGGTAGAAAAGGATGAAGAGGCCGTGAGGTTGGAGAAGAAAAAGAGAAAGAAATTTGAGAGCTTTTGCTATTTGGAGAATTTTGGAGAAAGATGATTATAAGGTGAGATAGTTAAGTTGAAAATGAAGTGAATTTTGGCTCTCTAAGAGGAAATGGCCGTGGAGCTCAAAGGGGTGAAGATAGCCACTTTGTTTGACTCTCCAAGACTCCATCCAAGCCTTAGAATTCACCAAGGGTCAAGATTAAAACTTGATCATCAAGCTTGTCTTCCATTGGCTAATCCAAGCCTTGTCACAAGCTCTTGAATATTCCACCACTAATGATGCTTAATTAAGCTACTAATCCTATTAAGCTTCTAAGCACACTTAACTTATCTTAATTAGATTAATTAGCTACATATTAATTAAATTATATTCTACTAACCTAAGCTTCAAGAACCATTGATCATATCAAGGGTTGATATTTCATCTTAAACTTTCTCATCCAATGGTGTAGATCAAGTCAAGCCTCTAAAATTGACTTGGTCTTACTTGGTTAATTAAATGTAAGATAGTAAGAATTAAATTGTAATATTTGCTTCACCAAAAGCTTGCTTTGCCGTAGACTTCAACCAAGAAAAGCCATCAATATTGACTATTCTTCATTTGTTCAATTTGGCTTTCTAAATGAATTTCCTAAAGGCTTTCTACGTGAATTCACAAAGCCTTCTACGTGAATTCACTTTGTGAATTAGCTATTTAGAGCAATTTACTCATCTCCTTCACCGTAGAATCAATAGTTTCCAAAAAGTCCAAATTTATTTGATAGCTTGCTTTCTATTGGTCCTTAAAGAGTCAAGCTATTATTCTTGACCAATTTCTATTGGTTAAATATTTACTAACTTAATTCCTATTGGTTGCTATTTTTGTTGACCAATTATTATTGGTACACACTGTATATTTTATAATATTTTTATAGTATACTTTAACCAATGAACAATAATTACTATTTATAAAGTCAAGATTTATTGTCTAATAGATAATAAAACATACATAGATTTTTTATCTTATACTAACAGAGTTGCAATTATTATTGATCATTTTTATTATTATTATTATTTTTTCTACTAATTGCCCTTGATGAGTCATAAAGCGAGTCATCAAAGAGAAATTTCTAGAACACGTGACTCACTACGATGAGTCAAGGTATGATGAGTCATTGTGAAACTTTCTAGAACGGGTGAGTCAAGATGGCGAGTCATCACCGAGTCATCACTACAGAGTCACCAATGGTGAGTCACAGCGATGAGTCATCATGGTGAGTCATCAAGGAAGCTTCTGGAATAGGTGAGTCACTATGGTGAGTCACAGGGCGAGTCATCGCTTCTGGAACCTTTTGAAAGCTGCTGAGTCATGGTGCTGAGGTGTCACGCCACGTGTCAAGTTCCTATTAGCCCGTTGCGATGAGTCACAGCCACCAATTTTGACCAGCTCTTCATTGGTCCACGTGTACAGCACTTGATATCTAAACGTGGGTCCCGCAAAATATTTCTAGGTCCACTGTCACTTATTTGTACTGACTAATAAAATAATATTATAATAATATAAAATTATTTTATTTGACAGTTAAATCCTAAAAATTAAAAGATTCACAACAGTATCATTCAGAATTGGGTTTAGTAAGATCCCCTAGTCCCGAATAATTAAAATAAGATTTTCCCGGTCCGAAAAATTATTATTTTCCTGTCCCGGAGCAAATCACACAAAAAGTCCAAATAAAATCACAGACAGTAATATTGCCCATTGTATCACATAGAAAAATTGAAAACAGTACATTCAGGACGTAATGGTCATTTTTCCATTTTTCCCCATCACGAAGCAAATCATTCAAAATGCTCAAACAAAATTACAGACAGTATTATATATCTGTATTTCATACAGTAAAAATTTAAACAGTAATTTGACAAAATTTTTATTTTATAGTCTCGAAGCAAATTATGCAAAACGACCAAATAAAATTTGAGCCTGTAAAATATGTTTATATTTCACACAGAAAAACAAGAAACAGTAAAATAGGGACACAACGGTCTTTTACCCAAAAGTTGGGTTGTTACACCTTTTGGCCTTTGTAATGCTTCGGCAACATTCTAAAGATGTATGTTAAGTATTTTTAGTGACATGATTGAGCATTATTTAGAGGTTTTCATGGATGACTTGACAATTTTTGAAAATTCATTTGAAATTTGTCTTGATAATTTGGAAAAAGTTATTGAAAGATGTGAAGAAGAAGGACTTGTGTTAAACTAAAAAAAATGTCATTACATGGTTACCTCAAGAATATTGTTAGGTCATGTGATATCTTCTAAAGGAATTGAAGTTGATAAGACCAAAGTTGAGTTAATTGCCCATTTGCCTTCATCTTTGCACAGTCAGGGAAGTTCGTTCATTTTTAGGACATGCAGGATTTTACAGAAGATTCATTAAGGACTTTAATGCCTTATCTAAACCATTATATAATCTTCTAATTAAAGATGCATCGTTTGATTAGACTCAAGAATGTCAAAAATATTTTGAAAAATTTATTAGTCTTTTGACATCTGCTCCTATCATGCAAACCCCTGACTGGTCTTTACCTTTTGAGTTGATGTGTGATGCTAGTGATTTTACTATTGCTATTTTAGGCCAAAAAAAAGAAGGTAAGCCTCATGTAATTTATTATGCAATTCGAACTTTAAATAGTGCACAAATGAATTACACCACTACTGAGAAAGAACTACTTACTGTAATTTTTGCATTGGACAAATTTAGAGCTTATTTAGTTGGTTCTTCTACTGTTGTTTTCACCAATCAAGCTGTTGTAAGATATTTAATGTCTAAGCAGGACACCAAACCTAGGTTGATACGGTGGATCTTGTTGTTTCAAGAATTCAACATCATAATAAAATGTAAGAAAGGAACCAAAAATGTTGTTGCAGATTATTTGTCCAGACTTACAACAGACTCACCTTTTATATCACACCTATCAATGATTCTTTTCTCGATGAAATTTTATTTTCTATCAATTCCATGCCTTCGTTTGTTAACATAGTCAATGTTCTTGCAACAAAAAAGATGCTGCCTCAATGGACGCACCAAGACAGAATGAAGTTTTTGATTGAGGTAAATTTTTTTTATTGGAATGACTCATATTTGTTCAATTATTGTCTTGATCAAATCATTTAAAGATGTGTACCCAATAGTGAAGTAGGTAATGTCATTAAATTTTGTCACTCAGAAGCATGTGGATGTCACTTTTCTTCGAAGAAAATAGCTATAAAAATCTTGTAGTGTGGATTTTATTGGCCCACTTTATTGAAGGACAACTATACATTTTGTAAAAGTTATGAAAACTATTAAAAATTGGATTCTATTTCTAAATGAAACATGATGTCTCTGAACCCTATCCTTGTCATTGAAATTTTTTATTGTTAGGGAATTAATTTTATGGGTCCATTTCCATCATCATTTGGATTTGTGTATATTTTAGTTACTATTGATTTTGTCTCAAAATGGATTGAGACAATTCTATGTTGACACAATGATCATAAAACTGTTCTTAAATTTTTAAAAGAAAATGTCTTGAGTCAATTTGGAATCCCTCGAGCTATCATCAGTGACGGGGGGAACACATTTTTTGTAATAAACCATTTGAATCCTTAATGAAGAAATATGACATTACACACAAAATTACCACTTCTTATCACCCTCAAACAAGTGGACATGTAGAATTAGCAAATAGGGAGATTCAACAAATTTTGGAAAAAATGGTTAACCTAAATCATAAAGATTGGTCTTTAAGACTAAACAATGCACTTTGGGATTACCATACTACTTTCAAAACATCTTTAAGTATGTCACCCTTGTTGGGAATTGCGGATACATCACGCAGTGGAAAAAAATAGGATTCCTACCAAGGATCCATGCGAAAAGCCCTAATATGAGTTTTAAAATATTTACCTCTTTTAGCGTGATCAAAGGTAGTGATGTGAATCACCAACACCGTAATAGCAATGATGTTTCTACGGTATCCACACAAACAGACTCATGAACGTCCAACATCCACAAAAAGGAGCCTCACGTCTCTCACACAGTGCTAGCTGCGAAGAAAAGAGAAGAAACCTGTCGCTCTCGCACTCACTTTTCTGTAGGTGCGGCTGGGGTTCTATAATATGTGTGTTTTAGCAACCCTTTAGCAGTATTATTTATAATACTGACTGCCTTAAGTGAGTGTGAGCAGCATCAAGGTAAGCTGTGCAACCCTAGACTCATCTGTTATGAGTCTGGCCCATATTTGAATCCGAGTCCAACTTGGATTCATTGCTCTAATTTTAGTCTGCTCTATGTGTATGACCCTATAGGTTCTCATTACGTTGGCAGTAATATTAAAATCCCATTTTAATATTATAAGCAGTGAGCAGTATCTAGCAATACATCGCTGTTTCCCAAGTTATAAGAATGTCAGTGATTTGACATAACCTTTCTGTTGTGGATATAAGTTTGCCCCAAATGGTTTTATATGTTAAGTTTTGATGATGACAAATACAAGACAAAAAAATACTTTGCTTATGTTCCTTGTTGCATCCTATATAGAGCATATCCATTAGTAATTGATAAATATCTTTTTTGGATGTGTATATGAAAGTTTTATATGCATGTTAAACTAACTAGGGTTATACTTTTATGAATCATGCATATGAAGATATAAACTATAATTTTGGACTAACTATGCTTGTTTAAGTGAGCAATACTTTGTAAGATAGTCCAAGTACCAAGAGTGAGCATTACAACAAGAAAGCAAAAGATCTCTATTAAGCTCAACACAAGGAGAATGTGAATGCCTATGTCATGAAGGTATTGATAACATCAAAGTCATGTCAAGAAGTTTAAATGGTATAGCTTTTAGAACTTAGGGTCTTTATGTATGAAGCCTTATGGATATCTCAAATATGTTTTTCAAATCTTTACAAATGGTTTTCACATGTTAAAATGTCCAACAAATAAGTTTTGAAAAGCTAGTTATGGTAATAGTTCAAATCTATGAAAAATAGCAAAATTTGAGTTTTGCAAAACTGACCTTTGGTCACTCTTTTGATCATATCTTTCAAAATACTTTGAGTTTTGTTTTGAAACTTCTTTCATTTGAAAATAGACTCAAAGATCTTTTCAATAACTGGTCATTTGCTTTAAATGGATAAGAAATGAAGAAGTTATGACTTTTTAAAGTCAGTTTTCAAAATTTGAGTGGGGTATTCAAATACAGGATGTGGTATTCGAATACCACAGTACAGAAAACGTTCCTAAACGAGTTTTTTAAAGGGGTATTCGAATACAAGATGTGGTATTCGAATACCACAGCCTAAAAGACGTTCCAGACTGTATTTAAAATAGAGGTATTCGAATACCTCATTGTGGTATTCGAATAACCTGCTTCTGAATGGTTTTTTTTTATGAAAATTGGAATAATGGTATTCGAATAACCCACGAGAATTATGTTTCATTTTTGAATTCATACGAAAATGTTAACGCATTTATTATCACATTAATTTGCTTCAATGGCTATTTTCTATTTGGCTCTATAAATAGAGACCGTGGGTCTCATCTGTAAAAACCCCAGCTATTTATTTAATTTGCGCTTGCTCTAAAAAATGTGATTTATATTTTACGTCTATTTTCTATGCTCTTTTTGCTAAAACTTTGAGATATCCTTGAGAGCCTCTTAGCACTTCAAATTGTATTATTTGCTCTGAGTGAGAGTTTCTCTTCATCTACATTTCTATTTTTCTATATTGAGGGTGAGATATCCTTCAAGGTCTGTAAAGGGGTTGAGGTATCCCTCTAAGGTTTGTATAAGGGTGAGGTATCCCTGCAGGCTGAGACTTTAGCACAAGGGTAGAGTTTCCCTGTGTGTGAAAAGTGCTCTTTTATATAACGGTTGCAAGCACCTATTGAAGCTTATACATATAATGAAAAATCTTGAACTGTGTTTCAGGGACTATACGTAGACTACAAGTGGTTGGTGGTCGAACTAGGATAAATATCGTGCCTGCTCGTCTTCTCTTTATCTTTTTATTTTATGCAATCTTTATTTTACGTAATTTTATATTATTGCACACTTATTCATTTGCTGTTGTTAAAGCTTTTCTTTTATCTCATTCCTTCTGTGCTTTTATTTAATTAGTTTTAATATTTGTATTTTAATTAAAAGAGGTTTTGCCAAAAAATTTAATACCCAATTCACCCCCCTCTTGGGTAATGGTTGCCATGGCTAACAAGTGGTATCAGAGCTTCGTGCTCTGGTGAAAGCTTAACCGCTTAGAGTTAAAGATCCTTGTCTGTTGGCAACCTTAAAAGTTTTTCAAAATGAAAGGTTTTGAAATTGATAAACCACCATTCTTCGATGGTGTGCTTTTTGTTTATTGGAAAGCTAGAATAGAGTTTTATATGCAATCTATTGATTTGGATTTATGGGATGTTGTGCTAAATGGATTTATTTGTAAACCAAAACAAACTTGGAATGCCTATGACAAGAAATGTTTTTCTTTAAACATTAGAGCTATGCAAATTTTAAGAAGTTGTTTGAATGATGATGCTTATGCTACAATTAAAAATTGCTCTAGTGCTAAAGATATATGAGATGTTCTTAATGCTATTTATCTTGCTAACAATGATTTTGTGTATAAAGTTGTATATAGAAAGCAAGAAGAGCAAACGCCATTGAAGGAAGCTTGTCATGAAAAATATCCTCAAAGAGATACTCAAACTATTGAAGGGAGCCAAATGCCACTTGGTGACAATTGATGCTCAATTTGAAGAAGAGGCAAAGCAAAACAAAATTGATGAGGAAGAATGTGATTCTCTTAAAGAGGCAAGTACCCTAGAAATTAAAACTACTTCCTATATGGCTAAAAAGGACTTTGAGGTAAATAATTCTAAACTATATTATAGTCCTTCCTATGATGAGTTGCAAAGTGCATATAATGAATTGTATGATGGTTTATTAAATTTAGAAAAGAAAAACTTATCGTGTTTGGAAAATATTTCCTTTATTGAAAATGAAATGAAAACTTTAAAAAATGAATATATTTTTCTTGATGAAGAAATGTTTTTAAAATGTGAAACCTTATCTTCTTATGAAAAATGCATTAATTTAGAAAATCAAGTTGAGGACTTATATTCTAAATTTGTCAAAGCTAATGATTGTAATTGCTTAAATTCTATGCTTGCTAATAAGAATAAAATTAATGTTATTGCATGTGAAAATTCAAGCAAGGCTTATGGCAAAATTAATTTAGAATATAATAACAATAAAATGCTTAAGTTTTTCAAAAATGATATTCAAATGATTAAGCCATCATTAAATTCAATTATTTGTAATTTTTGTGGTCATCTAGGACATATTTCTCATTTATGCAATTATAGAAGAAATCTTTATATGAGAAATTGTATGGTATGGGTTCTTAAAAATCCTAAAGGCCCTAATACTAATATTCAAGGACCCAAAATGAAGTGGGTACCAAAGTGTCCTCCTAGTGTTTCAATTATGCAGAATATTTCTTAAAAAGGATGGACAAATTGGTCAAAAGAAAGAGGAATCATCAAGGATAATGCTTCCAAAGCCTAATAATAGAAACTTTCATCAAAGAAAGATGATGACTTCAACCAAAGCTTCTCAAGTACAAAATGTAGAACTTGCAAAGTTCAAGACTCCAAAAGAGAAGCAATGGATGAGAAAAAGTATTTCCTTGATTACCAAGGCCAAGGTATCAAAAGCTTTTACCTCTTATGCACACTCACATGCAAAGTCAATAAATTTGAGGTATATTCCTTGTAAGCCTTAATTAATTAATAGAATCATGTGTACTTAATAAATTTGAATATTATGTTTAACACATGATTATGTTCATTCTTATTATATCATAATTAATTAATTTATTATATATCTTCGTACATAAGGGTCTATAATGCTTATGTATGCTTTATATGCTTTAAAATTGTCTATATATCATGAAAGTAAGCATGCTATCAACTATGTGCTTAATGATATTTAATTATTTAATTTATTGTGCTCAATTTACATACTATAAAAAAATTAATCTTTATGAGAGCATAATAAATTAATATTCGAAAACTACTACACAAGGACCCAATAAAATTTGGGTACTAAAAGTCAAAAATTGAAGTGTGTTGTAGGTATGCTTGAAGGCCAAGAAGTGACTTTGGCATCTTGAAAGTGGCTGCTCCAAATACAAATATCATAAATAATTTCAAGTTCTCTTCCTTGTCTCCATGAAGCATAGACTTGCAATCCTTGTATAAGTGAAACTTGTGTTATGCTTTTCTAGCTTTATGTCTTAAACATGTTTTTACACGTTAATATGCTAAATAAAAGTATGCTCATTGTTTTGACATCCTTGAGCATGAGTTTTTGTTTAATCATGACTTAAAATAAGTATTTGTGTTAGATGATTTTATCTTGTTTTATCCCTTTCTAACATAATCCTTAATTTTTCAAAATGTTTTTGTAAGAATCAAGTATCTGGTTTAATTGTCATGAATGCATGTTAAAATGAGTGCTATATTGCATGGTTATTTTTAATCTTTGCAATTATTATTTGGAAATTCTTCTGCATATTAATATGCTAGATAAAGTATGCTCCATGCTTAAAATGACATGTCTAATGAGAATATCCTTGAGCTTGAGTTTTTGATCAATCATACATATAATATTTGAATTTATTGCTTAATTATAATTTCATCCTTCTTGAATTAGCACTGACTTGAGCTTTGGAGATATCTTGAAATCATTTTTGCAGGTACTCCTTCAAAAGGTAAGCTTTCGTTTCTCAAAATGCATTTCCTGGACATATATATGTGATTTATTGTTTAAGTTATTCGAATACCTCCATATGATATTCGAATACCATTGATGTTTTACGTGCAATCTTGTGTTTTTGTTAAGGCTATTCAAATACCACTGATGGTTATTCGAATACCTTACTTCAGTACAGCTTTTCTAAAAGCTGGTGTATTCGAATACCTAAGCAGTTATTCGAATACCCAGAGGTTGATCTTTTTCAGTTTTCTTTCAGCTTCTCTGGAGTATTCGAATACCAGTATGAGTATTTGAATACTTGCTCCTCTGGCCTTCTCTTCTTTTTTGTGAATATTCGAATACTGCAACAAGCATTCAAATACCTTCTGTCTGAAGGCTGCATCCTTTAGTCTTTCCTGCTGTTCTTCTGCTCTGATATTCCCGCCTTACTTGCTTTATTTGAAAGGTTCTGCTACATTTGTTGTTGTATATGTTGTATAGCATTAATAATCTATATATGCTAAATTCTTTGTTTGTATTATCTAAAAATATGCACTTAATGATATGTATGAAAAATACAAATGTTTAACCAAATGTAATTGGCTATTCTTTTGATGAATATATGTACTTGGCTAATTTGATTAATGAAATGAAATATGTTTTGCTCTTGTGAACTCATTTGTTATTTTATTATTTTAAATGCTTATTTGCTTATGAGTTTGACATAATGACTAACCTCTATGGATCCAAAATTGATGGATACCAAAGAAAGTACTTTTTAATTATTTTGTAGGGTGTCAACTACCTCAAGCAAGCATTTAAATGGAATAAGTTCATTCAACTTGAGGATAGTGAAGTTTAAAAGGACTCAACTTTTAAAGGGGTGCAAATAATTTCTATTCCTTCATGAAAGCTTGAAGCTTGGAAGTTGGTGGAAGTGAGAGTCATCTACGAAAATTCAAAGAATACTTTTTTGGTGATATCAAACTATTATCCTTTTTTTTATACTTTAAATTTGATATCAAACTATTATCCTAAATAAGTTTTGATGATGATCATATGCTTCTTGATAAACTTGAATCATGCCTTAAAATGCTTAAACTATTTTTTTTTTTGGATTCAAGTCATATGCGCTTCATGTATTCTTGTTAGAACTAATATTGTATGGTTGATAATGTGATACATGTTTTAAATTATATATCAACCTAAATTATGCTTATAAATAGGCTTACATGATATTTGATGCTAACCTATATTTTAGAGGACTTTTAAAGTTAGCTTTGCAAGTCTCTCTATGTATTTCAAATATAGCCATCAGTTTTTGTACATACAAGCATATATGGATAAATGAGAAAAGCTGAATGGAATTCAAATGAAGAGAAAGATAAAGAAGACTTTCTTCTAGTGCAATAGAATGGAGAATTCAAAGGAAGAAAGCTCAAAGTTAAAGGACCAATAAAGAAGGATCATCACTCTTTATCTATCTCAATAAGTATCTCTATCCCTAAGCTTTTGTGGTACTTTATATGATATGGATTGTATGATATTTGTTAATAATTTGATCTTAAAATGATTAGATGTTTTCCTTACATGAGAAGTATGCTTCGCTTTGACAAAGTGCCTAATTGGATATTAACTTGCTAATTTGTCATTACATTTAGGGTGAATGATATTAGTTCTATATATGCTTTGATCCCTATAGCATATTTCATCAAGGAGATGTACTTATGTTCTTTTGACTTGGATTGATCTGTCTCAATGAATATATGTTTTTTAATATAAAATATCTTTACTGTAACACCCACATTATGATGTCACATTTATGTTACATTATTACCAAATCAACCTTATTTAGATAACGTACTTTGTAGGGAAAAATACAAAAATTCAAAAATTCTTAATAACAAGAAAATAAACTTAGCAGAAAATAAAACATCACAGAATCATTACAAATAATTTACATCATTATACATATCCAAGTCTCTTGTTATACGTATACAAATTTCTAACACTATCATAATGTAAATATTACAAACTAGTCACTCCAAAAATTTTAAACACTATTTACATTGACATCTTTGCCCAAGTACTACTAGGCAGCTGAGCCCTCAGAAGTAGCCGGACCCTCAGATGGGTCCTCCTCAGACTCCCCGGGTGGGGGAATTCCAACACGACGTAAAGTCCGGGGGACAAATGTCTGAGCGGACGATACGACACTACCCTCTCTAGGGGTGCGATAGTACGCTCCCCAGTGCTGCCTGATGGATATAGGGAACTCTAATTGTACATAAATAGTAACAGAAAAGTAAGGGTTCCCTGACTGTAGCCTACTCAGTGTAATATTTACATCTCCCAGATAATATATACTCTCTCTCTCAAGATCTTCAGTCCATGCCTCGTCCCCTTCGATAAACGTCAGTCTCATGTAACCCAAGAAACTAGGGATCTCCACAGCCATCAAAACTCGAAGTTCTCAACGGAATCTGACCTTTCTCTCGCTTCTCGCTCTACGTCGGCTCGGTGTCTTAACAACACATAAACATGATACAACATATACATACAAGAGGTGAGATCACCTACGCCAATACCGTATGGTAGCAATGAAGATAATCACATCCAAAATATCATACGGATGTCATACTATAATTACGCTTATGCCACTAACATTGTATATCATCATTACACAGAAATAATACAAGAATTACGATTATGCTATTTTCAATATTCAAATATTTAACATTTTAA
This sequence comes from Ormosia semicastrata, assembly GCA_029884595.1. Lineage (NCBI taxonomy): Eukaryota > Viridiplantae > Streptophyta > Magnoliopsida > Fabales > Fabaceae > Ormosia > Ormosia semicastrata. The sequence continues at coordinate 43,425,313 of JAQQTO010000053.1, read as the reverse complement.
TTATTACTTTTAATTATTACGAGCAAGGATTACACATGAGCAAGAATTACAATAATATATCCTCTATGAATGCAAATGTACACTGACTCAATATCCTACTCCATGGAGCTACAACTCAAGTAGGCGAGAATGACTGAAAAGATCTGTCGACCAACATGCTTCGGACCACGTGCTCAATATCTCGCACATCTAGCATATGCACGACACCTTTATCAAATCATGATTAGGGATAGTGTCTCGGTCCGGATCATTGGTGTGTTGCATCGGTCTAACCCACGGTACGAAGCTACCAACTGTTCATTGTAGGCAACCCGCACCCCAATGCCCCTAAGGTCAACAAGTGACCTACACTACGCTTATCGCACCCACTCGGAGGTGTAGTCTCTCCTAGGCAACTTGCCTTACACAAATCCTTTGGACCTTTCCAATGCATGTACTATGCACTTTATTCACAATTTCGTTATATCACATGTGCGGGGTTCATATAATAATTTAACAACAATTATTTTGTAATTTAATTGCGCATCATATTTTCGTATTTTCTCATTCGCGACTCAATTCTCAAAATTCGCCTTTTCAAATCACGTAATGATTTTTTAATGTTTTTCAATCACGTGAATATTTTTCATACGTTTTGAATCAGAATTACTGTTTTACTCATTTTAATACTGAAATTTACCGTATTTCTCTCATATTTGCAAAATAGTCCCTCAAAACACATAAATTACATTTTCATCCCTCAAAACAGATTAATTATGTTTTCGTCCCTCAAAACACATAAATTACATTTTCGTCCCTCAAAATATAGTATTTTCACTATAGTCCCTCAAAATTTTATATTTACATAATGACCCCATATTTCCATAATATTTCCAATTGAGCCCCTTCCTCATAAAATTTACCGTATAAATTTCACATACATACAGTATAAATTTTCTTTACAGTATATATTTCACATACATACATAATATCAGTTACTTAAGCATTTCAGCATACAGGCAAGCATTGAAATAAAATTATACCTCACAGATACTACACATACGAATATAAAAACACAACAGGCACATCCCAAATACAGTCCAAACATAGAAACTCAAGCAGACACATCCCAAATACAGTCCAAGAATCTCAAACAATAGGTGAATAAATCCTTAAGGATTTTTCACCGAACAAACCATCCTCACACTACCAGAACATAGGTGGTAAGGTTGAGTCTCCCTCTTACCTCTTGAAGACAAGCTTTCTAAGCTTTCCTTCTTTCCTTGAAACTTTGTTCACTTCCTAAACAAACCCCAAAATTCCAAGAAAATTAGTGAATGTTCATACAAGAATCAAGATTGAAAACCATGGAGAAATCATGGTTAACAAAATTAAAATCAATTTTGAATCATTAAATCAAAGCTTACCCTTTAAGAAAAGGTTGGAGAAGCTTTGAACAAGGTAGGATAGGTTTGTGACAAAAACTTGTGAAGGAGAAATGGTTAGAACATAACTTGAGTCAAAACAAAATCAAGAGATGAATTTTTAAAGGCTTGATGGTGTGGTTGGGAGGTGGTGACCGAATGTGAAGAAAGGAAATGGGAGAGAGGTGCGTGAGTTCCTTGGTGTTTGAGAGAAATAAGCTTATATTTGATAAGTATAAAAAGCAAAGGATGAGGAAGTTTCAAGAAGCTGCTGGCCGTATAATAACTTGTGACATTTGGAGAGATTTATTTGCATAATTATCCCCTCCTTCCAGCTGCATGCCGTGAATGAAATTGTGTTGCTGACCGTGTGAATTACTTGAGTGATTATTTAATTTTTGAGTGCATAAAGACAGCTGCCAGCCATGTGATAATTTGTGAGATTTGAAATGATTTTACTTGAGTAATTTGTCCAATCTTTCCAGCTACTACCATGAGTTGTTGCCGTGTGATTTTTGAGGAGAAATGAAGAGAATTATTTGGATAATTCTCCCAATTTTTACAGCTGCTGCATGCTATTTTGTGATTGACAGTGAATGACATTTTTGCTTGAGTAAGTATCCATTCTTTAATTGCACAAGGACACTCACTTCTCATTGGTTACACACTTGACTTTGCAGGACATTTGAGTATTCAAATATTACATAGAAGCTTTACAAATTGCTTGAACCATGGCTGCTGCTGCTGGACGTCCAATTCTGTTGCTGTTGGGCCGTGTTGTTGCTCCAAGTTTTCTGCTGGACCGTCTCCATTCAACTGCTGGACCGTGGCTGTTTAGGTAAGTTTAAGGTCCTTAATTCATTATTAGTTCAAGCCTAATTACTAGTTAGTTGATTAGCTAATTAATTAAGTTTAATTTCCTAACCATTCTTACTTAATCCTCCAAGTATAAAACTAATTTAGTTTAACATATTTAGCATGCATCTAATTCATATTTAGTATGCATCATCACCTCTAATTAGAATTAGGATATTAAATTAAGGATTAAGTTATAACTAATCCCTAATTAAGTTAGTTTACTTAATTTCTTAATTAGGTAATTAGGTCAACTAAATTAAGGTTAATTAGTTTCCTAAGCAATAGTCAAGCAATTATTGTTGACTCAATCCTATCCATTGAAAATCAATTTGATTTCCTATCCATTAATTTTATCTATGGTGGATATTACTTGATAGTTTTGGTAGGATTTGTTTTACACCATTGATTGAATCAATGGTGAAGATCAAAGCTTCTAAGTCAAGCTTCAAATCTAATGGTCTATAAGGAAGTCTAAGCTTCTTTCCTTGACCAATTCTCATTGGTTACAAAAGTCCAACCATTTATTTTGACTATATCCTATTGGATCATTTTAATTTTAATTACAAGAAATATTCTAAACACATTTTCTATTAATTAAAACTTATCGGGTCCAACATTCATAGCAACGACTGCTATAAATATAATCACGATATTTATCAATACAATATTTTTATTTTTATAGATAGATTCTAAAATTAAAAGATTCTTTTCTGAGTCACTCGGATTCGGGTTTAGTAAGATCCCCCGTCTCCAAATGAGGCAGATCAGAATTTCCCCGGCCTGAAAAATTATTATTTTTCCTGGCCAGGAGCAATCACACAAAATGATCAAATATGATCTCAGAACAGTCAAATTATTTTTATACCACACAGAAAATACAAAACAGTGTAATTCTGCTATTACTATTCATATAGTCAGAATTTGGGGTGTTATATCTACCCTTCTAAAATGCTTTTAAAAATATAATGTGCTCTTGTAAAATTCTTTTTGAAAGGTAGAAAAGTTTTTAAAATGTTTTTTGATTGATGGATTAAAAATAAAAATCTTTTGCCTACTTTTCTTTAAAGTAATGTGCTTACATGGTCTTCACGTACATATTTCTTTTATCTATTATTTTGATAATATGCATATTTTGAGGGGGAGCCTAGCTCTTAAGCTGTTTATATCTTTTGGCTTACATCCTTATTTGATTACATAAAGTGTTTTATTGTCATCATATGCTAAATGTTGATATGCTTGATATATAAAAATATGACAAGCATTGCATGAATAATCCTCTGTATCATCTCTCTATTCTTGAATCATATGTAGAATCTCTAAGGGGGAGAAAATATTTTTTTTCTTTCTAAGCCTTTTTGTTGATGTCAAATAGGGGGAGTAAAAATTGGAAAGAAAAATATATGCTTGATATGCTTATTGTTTGATATGCTTACATGAATATCCATTCTTGAATATTGCTCATCAACATATTTTTTTCTTTGGTGATTTGTCATCATCAAAAAGGAGGAGATTGTGGATATAAGTTTGCCCCAAATGGTTTTATATGTTAAGTTTTGATGATGACAAATACAAGACAAAAAAAATACTTTGCTTATGTTCCTTGTTGCATCCTATATAGAGCATATCCATTAGTAATTGACAAATATCTTTTTTGGATGTGTATATGAAAGTTTTATATGCATGTTAAACTAACTAGAGTTATACTTTTATGAATCATGCATATGAAGATATTGAACTATAATTTGGACTAACTATGCTTGTTTAAGTGAGCAATACTTTGTAGGATAGTTCAAGTACCAAGAGTGAGCATTGCAACAAGAAAGCAAAAGATCTCTATTAAGCTCAACACAAGGAGAATGTGAATGCCTATGTCATGAAGGTATTGATAACATCAAAGTCGTGTCAAAGACCAAGTCTAAAGGAAGTTTAAATTGTATAGCTTTTAAGACTTAGGGTCTTTATGTAAGAAGCCTTATGGATATCTCAAATATGTTTTTCAAATCTTTACAAATGGTTTTCACATGTTAAGATGTCCAACAAATAAGTTTTGAAAAGCTAGTTATGGTAATAGTTCAAATCTATGAAAAATAGCAAAGTTTGAGTTTTGCAAAACTGACCTTTGGTCACTCTTTTGCTCATATCTTTCAAAATAATTTGAGTTTTGTTTTGAAACTTCTTTCATTTGAAAATAGACTCAAAGATCTTTCCAATGACTGGTCATTTGCTTTAAACGGATAAGAAATGAAGAAGTTATAACCTTTTAAAGTCAGTTTTCAAAATCTGAGTGGGGTATTCAAATACAGGATGTGGTATTCGAATACCACAGCACAGAAAACGTTCCTGAACGAGTTTTTTTAAAGGGGTATTCGAATACAAGATGTGGTATTCGAATACCACAGCCCAAAAGACGTTCCAGACTGTATTTAAAATAGAGGTATTCGAATACCTCATTGTGGTATTCAAATAACCTACTTCTGAATGGTTTTTTTTTATGAGAATTGGAACAGTGGTATTCAAATACTCAATGATGGTATTCGAATAACCCACGAGAATTATGTTTCATTTTTGAATTCATACGAAAATGTTAACGCATTTATTATCACATTAATTTGCTCCAACGACTATTTTCTATTTGGCTCTATAAATAGAGACCGTGGGTCTCATCTGCAAGAACCCTAGCTATTTGTTTAATTTGCGCTTGCTCTGAAAAATGTGATTTATATTTTACGCCTATTTTCTATGCTCTTTTTACTAAAACTTTGAGATATCCTTGAGAGCCTCTTAGCACTTCAAATTGTATTATTTGCTCTGAGTGAAAGTTTCTCTTCATCTACATTTCTATTCTTCTATATTGAGGGTGAGGTATTCTTCAAGGTCTGTAAAGGGGGTGAGGTATCCCTCTAAGGTTTGTATAAGGGTGAGGTATCCCTGCAGGCTGAGACTTTAGCACAAGGGTAGAGTTTTCCTGTGTGTGAAAAGTGCTCTTTTATGTAACGGTTGCAAGCACCTATTGAAGCTTGTACATATAGTAGAAAATCTTGAACTGTGTTTCGGGGACTGGACGTAGACCACAAGTGGTTGGTGGTCGAACCAGGATAAATATCGTGCCTGCTCTTCTTCTCTTTATCTCTTTATTTTATGCAATCTTTATTTTACGTAATTTTATATTATTACACACTTATTCATTTACTGTTGTTAAAGCTTTTCTTTTATCTCATTCATTCTGTGCTTTTATTTAATTAGTTTTAATATTTGTATTTTAATTAAAAGAGGTTTTGCCAAAAAATTTAATACCCAATTCACTCCCCCTCTTGGGTAATGGTTGCCATGACTAACATCTGTGACCAATGTTTTCGTGTCGTTTAGTCCCTTTGTCAAGATATCTAGATTGAATACAAGGCATGGAATGCGTCACCCTTATATAGTCCAATCATTTGTTTCTTGTAACTTTAGTAGACTTTGTAGCAACAAATGGAATCAATATCTTATATTAACTCATTTGAGCATGGCCATGCATTTCGCAGTCTCACTCAATCAGGAGCCCCGAAGATATCGCTTTTGTTATGTAGGAGTGACAAATCCCATCTAGGTCACTCACATCCTTCTGCATAATTCGCGGTATGTCCAATAACCAACTTTATAATCACCTTGTTACAGATGACGTTTGATGGCATTAAAACACACAATTCTTCATGTAGGAATCATAGTGATTTCAAGTCAAAGGACCACAGGCACAATTATCACTATGAGAATCGCTTATGACACTCACGTAACGATCCATGTAGCGTTCTCATGGCGGGTCAGTCTAGTACATCATTACTATAATATGTACGCCCGTGAAGACTTGATATCTCATATCCATGACCCATGAGATGTGGTCATTAGTCTACGTACATACTAGTCTCAACGCATTATTATTATCCTAATTAACAATAATACTTGACTAGGGACATTTAAGAATAGTGTTATAACCAAAAGGATCTCACGATTAAGTCATCCACTTGATATCCTATGGCATCAAACTTACTATTCTAAGGACTTTATTATGTTTATTAAAAAAGAATACAATAAATGAAATACCTCATATATTAAAATAACATAATAGAATGTATGTAAATACAAACAAATGTATTAGCCTCTAGGGCATACACCAACAACCCTATCGGTTAGTCTATGAAAAACCTTGTTACTTGCCTATAGAACTTGAGCATAAAGCATTTTAGGCCATTAAAGCTTTCAACTTAAACCTTGATGATGCTTGCAAGTTACACAAATTGTAATTAAATGAACTTGATGAATTGAGAAATGATGCATATGAAAATTCAAAGATTTATAAAGTTAGAGCAAAAACATTTCATGACAAATCAATTTTGAGGAAATCTTTTGAAATTGGTTAAAAAGTTCTGCTTTATAATTTTCGTCTTCACATATTCCATAGAAAATTGAGATCTAGGTGGAGTGGCCCTTTTGTTGTCAAACATGTGTATCCACATAGGGTTATAGACATTGAGAACCCTAGGAATTGTAATGTGTTTAAGGTCAATGGACAAAGACTCAAACTATTTTTGGAAACCCAAGTTATTGAGGTAGAATCCATCTCCCTTTCTAATCCTTGTTATGAGAAGAATTTATTTTAATTTTGTTACTTTCTTTTTGCAATTCTTTGTGATACCGGTTAAGTGGTGGATAACGGTACTCCGTGGCTCTCAAGTCAGTTTGTTTTTCAGTTTCCTATAATAACTGATTCATTCTCTTTTAAAATGGATGTTATTCTCCTGAATTTAAGAAAATATTTTCCTTCTCTTCCTCAAAATGCTCTAACAAAAATCTACAAAGCTAAGTGTGAAAGATTGAGATTGTTAATCCACAAGGGCATCCCGGAAATATACGCTAGATAATCGAAGCAAAGGTCCATTTAGCAGGTGAATTTTCAAATTCATTTGACTCATACATGTCAGGTCTCGATAAAAGTTTGTATTCTAAAAAGAGATGAGCGAAAAGTTTACAAGTTTGTCACAAATGTGCATGATGGAATTGTAACAAGCGATATCATTCTTTGGGGATGGTTTTTGTAAACTGAGAAGATAAATATACTTTATTAATAATGGACTGAGTAAGGAGTTATTACATGATATCTTATTGACTCTTGAGATGTATTCTTGTGGAGTTGTGTATCGTGAACTTCTTAATTTGAGGAATCCCTTCAGGGACGAACATAAGTGTTACAGTCTTGGGAATCTGACTCAAAAAGACCTGTTTGTCAATTTATAAGAAAATTAGATGGAAAGCTTATCCTCGACTCATAGAAAGCGTTTAAGTCGTTATTGGACGTAAAACCAAAGGAAGATGTGAGCCACGATCACAACAATATGTATGTTATTATCTTGTTCATCTAAAAAAAAGGGAGGGAGAAACTTCGATTGTACCTAGTCTTTAATTAGATTAGGAGCCCCAGGCTGATGCTTGTCCAGTCATAGACTCAGGAGGAGACCTTCACATGTCGGTCTCTAAATAAGGTTCGTGTGTCATGCTTTGTAGAGAGCCACTCGCTACATTCCCAGTTCTTGGAACCTAGGCTCTATAGCTCTATTAGATTAAAAGAGGAGTCCCGTCTTTACTGTGAACGTAAAAAGCTACTGAGCATTATCTTGTACTTAACTGTATGAGCTCTGATGCTCCAGGTCATGCCGAGGGTGTCGAGCACTCACAAATGCCAGATTATGTGCTCTAACGAGTACATGGCTTCCTAGGGTGTAATTCTAGCCTAGGAAGAGATTTGAGGCCATGCCTTGTGAGGATAAACTACACTCATGATGCGCAGTATAAAGATACGCCATGACAACTATACTGGTGACACACAATATAAAGACATGTCATCTTTGTTAAATAAATGGGCGTGAGAGCCTAGCCTCCAGTTTTGGACTAGTTCCAACTCTCGTTTTATTTCAAAGGAATAAAAAAAATAAAAAAATATGCTTTTCTGACAACAGCCAACCTACCAATATAGGTGCTATCATTACATTTTCCATTCTTTTCCTTATTTAAACATTTCATTTTCTTCATTTTCGTCTAACTCATAATCATTCAAAGGGAGGGTGAGTATAAAAATGGAGGGAGCTTCTGTTTATCAATTTACAAATATTTGTGTATTTTGTGGGTCAAGTTTTAGGAAGAGTACAGAGTTTGTAAACGCAGCAAGCACTTTTGGTCGAATATTTGTTGTGAGAAAAATTCATGTAGTATATGGGGGAGGTAGTATTGGGTTAATGTGGACTGTATCAATCTTTGCACATGTAGGAGATAGTCAAGTTTTAGGTATCATTCCTAAAGCTTTAACCCAAAGGAACATCACTGGAAGACAATTACGGAGGAATTACGAGTATCAACTATGCATAGACGAATGGCTAAAATGCTTGACAATTCTGATGCATTCATTACCTTACCAGGTGGCTATGGTACTTTGACAGAAGTTTTTTAAATTGTCTCTTGGTCCCAATTGAACATTGATAATCACATATTTTATACATTAATAAACCCTCAGTTTTAGTCATTTACACTCTTCATGTACTTATTTGATTGATCTTGGTCATGTTTTGTAAGTTTGGGCTCAAATTGGACTTAATTGATATTTTCTAGCATTATTGAGATTTTACACTATTTCTATATTTCGGCCAAATCTTGAGTTCTAGATATTTAAAAATTATGCATTTTATCTTGTAGAAAAGATTAGAGAGTGCTCTACAACTTTCACGAGAGCTCCAAGGTTAATTCGGACATCTAGTGGAGCTAATTAGGCTTGGAAGTTAGAACACGAGTTCTGTTACTGGAACCCGAGCAGTGTGCACTAATCAGGGTATAACTTGGGCTGTAAATGTGATATGAGCCTAAAACTAAAGGCATTTGAAATCTAAGACATATATCCTTAATTTATATGAAGACCATTTTTCCAAACTATGACGTTTTGATGGAGTTTTCATCCATTGAATTTAGCTAATGGAATCAGAGACCCTTTGAGAATGATTTGTCCATAACTTGAGTTGTAGACCTCCAATTAATATGGGGTTTAGGCCCAATTACTTATAATGGATCTAGCTTTGTAACTAATAGGGTTCTAATAATGTGAGGCCAAATTAGCAGGTAGTTATAGGAGTTAGAAGCATAGAAGCAAAGGGAGATATCTCATTCTACATTTCTCACCTTTTCTCTCTAGATCTGGATCTATCTATCTTCTTCTCTTTCTTCCTCAAGCTCTTTCATGGTGATAACTATGGAGAGATAAACTTCTATAATCAATTTAGATATTCTTGAAGAAATTTTGGTTTAGATTCTTGAGATCTTGATCTTGAATCTTGAATGCATGAATGATGATTCTATTTATGTTTGATTTGATTGGATCTTGATTTAAGATTAAGAATTGTGATAGGATTTTGGATTGATTGATCTGAATTAAACATGAAATTAAAAAGGTTAGGTTATTGATTTGTGCCAAGGTTAATTAAATTTGGAGATCAAATTAACATAGATCTAATATGAATTGTGCGATTGCAAATTTGTGTGTCAATTGTTAATTGAATTTTGGATTTGATGCAGAGATCTCAGTTAAATCTAAATTAACCATTCAAATGCACTTCAAATGTTTGTTGAATGATCTATGATGGAATCAACCCAATTTTGGATAAGTTTCTGAATTAATTGTTCTTTTAATTGAATTTCTCACTTTAATTTGGTTATTCACATATTCTGAGTTCTCAATTCCCTTCCCCAATTTTGGCTTGATCTAATTAAATTGTAATTAAAATCCTTGAGAGACGATCTAGTGTTGTTTCCTATGCTACAAGCCATAGGTATAACGCAGTTACAATTTTGATTGAGTTTGGCGCTCATCAAAATTTTGGCGCCGTTGCCAAGATTGTTAGTTGCAATCTGATCATATTAAGTAACCATACTAACTCCTGTTCTTACTAACAATTAACTTTTGTTCAATCGCCTAACTGTTGCATTGCATTCTACTGCATTGGTTACTGTTTCATTAGCTTTTGTTATTGTTGATCATTCTTTTGCTGCCTTTATTGATAATTGCATTGCAAGATTTCCTTATAAGTGTCATTCAATCATTTTGTACATGTTCCTAACTGCCTAATACTGTTTCATACCTAACTAGCACTTTTTCTCCTAGTTTCTGATTTCTTTTGGTGCAGGGAGAGGCTAGCGTTGTTTTGACTGTGGAGTTTGGAGCTTAGACTTAGTCCCCAAGGTTAAATCATCATTTTGAGCAAAGTGATCCTTGGGATCTTCCCCTCGGATTTTAGCCAAATTTCATCATCTAATAGGGTTTTTAAGAAAACTGGGGACGTAACGATAATTTTAGTAATTATTTTGGTAACTTAGAATGAACTGAGTTTTTGCCAATTGGTAGAAAAAAAAATCCATTGAACCCAGCCAATTGAGTCAATAAGACTTCATTGGCTATCCTCTTTTTTCCCAAAATCCATCGTTTATACAACTTTTTCAATTTTTGAAGTATTTTCTTTGCATGATAATTATCTATATCAGTGTAGTTTTCATTCTGTGATGGTTCCATGATTTTTAAAATTCATTTGATGTGTTTTTCATTTTTCTAGCCATTTTTGTAGTTTAGATTTGTGTGTTTTTGGCATTCTGACACCTTTATAGCCTTAAGTGGCCCACGACTAAGTCTAATTCTGATAATTTGCTTGATTTTGATCCTAAGATTGATAAGACTTTGCATGCACTGATTAGAGCTTGTAAGCTTAGCCAAAGAATTGCTTCTGAATTTGATTTTGACATTGAATCTGTCAGTGCATCCGAGAGCTTACGTGATTTTGAAACCATGGCTGATAACATGCATAAGCAGATAGCTACAAACAACATTCAATTCCAGCATAATGTCAATGCCACCATTCAGAATCTACAGACTCAGATTGGGTAGTTAGCAACCACTGTGAGTGAGCTGAAAAGTCAAGCGTTGAGCTAATTGCCTTCACATAAAGTCAATAACCCAAGAGACAATATGAGTGCCATTACCTTGAGAAATGGCAGAGAAGTTGATGGTCCTAGTCTACCATAACTAGAGCTACTAGTGCAGTAACCAGAGATTGACCAGAAACATCAAAATTCACAGAAAATAAATAGTTCAGTCTAGAAATCCGTGACATAGAAGAAATATGCAGAGAATTCAGACCTGGCCATTCCACTACCTTTCCCAAATAGGGTCACACAGTCCAAGCAGATTGCGTAAGCAGAAGTAGAAAGAGAAGTCATGAAGACATTCAGGAAGGTGGAAATCAATATCCCTCTCCTGGATGCAATCAAGCAGATACCAAAGTAGGTCAAATTATTGAAGGAGTTGTGCACTCATAAAAGAAGGTTGAAAGGAAATGAGAAAGTGAGCACGGGAAAAATGTTTTTGCCTTGATCCAACCATATATGCCTTCTAAATGCAAGGATCCTGGAACATTCACCATTCCTTGCATAATAGGCAATGAGCAATTTACTCATGCAATGTTGGATTTGGGTGCTTCGATCAATGTGATGCCATAATCAGTTTTTGAATCCCTACAGATTGGAGAGTTGAAGCCCACCGAAGTTATCATTTAGCTAGCAAATAGGAGCACAACTCATCTTGTAGGAGTGCTTGGGGATGTTTTCGTAAGGGTAAATAAGTTAATATTTCCAGCAGATTTTTATATTCTGAACATAGAAGATGAATTTGCATCAAGTCAGTCGCCGTTGATTCTAGGTAGACCCTTTTTGAAAATTGCTAAGACTAAGATTGATGTGCATGCTGGTATCCTTTCCATGGAATTTGGGGATAACAGAGTTCAATTCAATATCTTTGATGTCGTGAAATATCCTTTAAAAGAGCGTTATGTTTTTCAGTTAGATGTCATTGATTTGCTTGTTGATGATATGCATGTTGATATGCTAGCTGAATTTCCTGAAATTGTAGATTTTTTGGATAGTGTTGATTTTCCTGGATGTTCTGGATTTGTTGTTTCTAATTGTGATGAGACTAATATGTGTGCTGCATATTCTAAAATTTTTGCTATTATGGAAGATGATGCTGTATTTTCTGAATTTCCTTCTTCTATAAGATATGATTATACTGTTTTGAAAGATTGTACACATATTACATGTGATGCTGTAATTAAATCAACAGAATTAATTTCTTCAACCAGATTGATACTTTTAATGCAGCAACCACCTATCCTTAAGTTGAAGGTGTTAACCTTTTTTTGTATACCGCAAGTGTACGGGTTGTGCAAGTAATAAAATGATGAGTTAAGTTCGTTCCCTCGAGGATTAGGATTAATATCTTAGCTAACTATTAACTATTAGTTTAAGGAATTCTATTCAAGAATATACAAATTTGGAGAGAGAGTGTGACTTGTTTAAAAAACTAAAAAGCTTTTAGCAAAAGATTGAGATTCAAGGGTTGGAGAATAGGGACTCCTTCTTCACTAACTATTCCACTTGATGATATGCAACCAAGATGAGTGCTATGCAATGGGTTTGTTGGCAAAAGAAACTCCACTAGTTAAAAGCCTATGTCTAGGTCTATTAAGCTTATGTAACTTACTTAGTTAACTATGTGTCCATGAAAACCAAAGCAAATTCCATTCATTAAGATTGATTCTTTACAATTGCCATGCATGACCAAAGGGTATATCTCTATCCCATTAGCTAATTAAATCACTCATCAACTAGAATGAAATTAAACATGCATTAACCATATTCATGATCTAAAACCTAAATCCCTATGTCTAGTTCAATAGATTCAACCAAACCACAATAAATGCTAGTCACACATTCATGAGCATTAAGAGAAATATGGATGAACAAACACATTATCATGAACAACTCACAAGGTTACAAAATCATCAAGTTTACATAGAAAGATCCAAAGGAATCCCTAAAATGAACTTAGCTATCCATGGGTCACAAAAATGCCAAAGCCATTTCCATGCCCATGCCCTAGAAAGAGAGATAGAGAAGAGAGAAGAAGGGAAACTTTATGATGTTGATGCTTAGATGAATGATCGTCCTTCAAGAAGGGTGGCTTCCACTTCTAGTCCCTTTTTTTAGCTCTCCAAAACTGTCCAATAATAAGCCCTAGCTCGGTTCTCCCACGACCCCGAACTCTACTGACTTAATCTAAAAGCATCGTATTTATAGGTGCAGCAGACGTCCACGCACCGCGGCGTACCATATCCCACGCCGCGGCGTGGCAGCCTCGGTCTCCTCAGTTTTCAGCAGCTAGAGAACAGCACGCCGAGGCGTGAACATATCCACGCCGCGGCGTGGGAAGCTGGGACTTCTCTTGGCTCTTCTCTTCCCATGCTGGTCCACAAGCTACTCCAATTCATCCATTTTGTAGCCTAACCTACAATTTACAGCTCACTCGATTAATCACGAGCGCAAAATCAACATATTCTAATCAAAAGAATTGGAAATATGTTCACAAAATAAAGAGGAAGACATCAATGACTTTTGTATAAAAACAAGTTTAGAGTCTCCCAAATATACCCAAGAACAAGGACTGAGCAATCAATAAAGCACTGATATAGGGCACAAATAACTACAGTTTATGGAGTTATCACACCCCTAAACTTAGATTTTTGCTAGTCCTCGAGCAAAACCAAGTATGAGTACACAAGCAATTATAAAATCTCTCCATCATGCAATCAGCAGCTAACATGGATTCCACATTCACACCTCTCCTGGTGCACCATGGTTGCATAATCCTCAAAGAAAGTTCATGCCTCATAATTTACTTCACACACATGCAATCCTTATCATGTTAACAATCGCAGCTTCCTTTCATTTAAATCACCATTTCCACAAGCATGCAAGCTAACTTTTCAAATCAAATCATGTTCATCCGGATAAGTTTATGTGCATACATATGAATATGAAGCACAGAATCCTCAAAATTGTAATTCAACTCTTTCTCCACTAATGTAAATTGTACATAACTGAGGATCAAAAGGGACTTTAATAGCTTGTAATGTAAGGCCAAGGTGATGGGGTGAAGAACAAAGGGAAATGAAAAACATACAAACATTGAGAAACATAACATGATATTTCAAGACTTGAGTCACTACAACAAGGGTATACAAAATGAAACAAATAACACTATTCAGAACCACTCGATGTTTTTTTTTTTTTTCATTTATGCTTTCTTTCTTTCATTTGTTTTTTTTTTGTATTTTCTTTTTCTTTAACAAAAACAACTTCTTGTACAACAAATGGTTCCTTCAAGCCACTTTTGTATTGAACAACATAAATACCCTAAACAATGGACTCAAGTGAAGAAATAACATATCATGCACTCAACAAACATATTTATGGTGAGGTGAAAATGCAATGAATTTTCATATGCATTGGAATGGTTACATGGGTTGGGAGAAATGAAGGTGATGAAAGAAAATAGAAGGCCAAACATTTATAAAGCCTCAAAGGGGAACTAAGGATATGATCATGTCAAGGCAAGCTTTTTAGGCTCAATCGGTCCAAACAATGCCCTAATCACTTCCTCAATCAAGCACAACCTAGGATTTCGCCTCAAAAGAGTTGCAAGACAATTTTATTGGATAAAAGAGATCTCCACATGCACAGTTCATAAACATTTTCTAGATTCGCACTCAAACCATTTCAAAGTTACACAAGCATACAAGTGGAATGTGCACAAACTAGATTGTTTCATCATGCATTAGAGATTGCATATGGATTCAACTAAATAATGAGATCAAAACACATCCAAGCTCATCATAGGACAACCATCAATGCATTCCAAAAGATTTTAGATTTTAACATGCATTAAGAGCAAAACAACAAAATTAGCCAAGTACTACCACCAGCATTAGTCAAAACATAAGCAGTGGCCAATACAAACATCACAAGGCAAGGTAGACACCCCCAAACCTAAGGGAAACAGTGTCCTCACTGCGCAAAATATCTGAAAACAAACAACAAAATAAGACAAAAAGATACCCTGAGTGCATCATGACTACACATCCTCATCGTCATCCGGGATGATCTCAGTATCACCACCACTGTCATGACCCTCAGCTGCTGGATCCTGGGGGGGATGGGATGGTCCAGCACCATCGTAGGGAGAGGAGGCAGACCCTGGAAAGTTGTCCATGGGAAACCCCGAGCGCTCCGCCAACCACCTCAGCATGGCAGTTATCTGAGTCAGCCTAGCATCCACAGAAGCGCGCCACTCATCATCAGACGGAGGGGCCGCTCGGGCTTCACTCTGCTCCCGCCTCTGTCACTGTCCTAGAGCAGGAGGATGTTTAAGCTTTTGCAAGATGGTGTCATTCAGGGGCTGTTTGACATCAACAAGCTCCTCATGGGGGCCCCACTGGACCTGAGATTTGCTACAAAGCTGGTGGATGAGGAATGGGAAAAAGAGGCTCCTGGACTCATTTATTGACTTTTGAATCTACTCATGAATAATCCTGGCAATATCAATGGACCTGTGCTCCAAAATGGAATAGATCAGGATGGCCCGATCCCTAGTCACCTCAGACATGTTGGCAGAAGGGATGATCCGGGCGCTAATGAAGTGATACCACACGCGAGCCTCAGGAGTCAAATATGAGCGGGGGAAGTTCCTGGGCCGCTGGTCTTGAACACTAAGGACCCATGGCTGGGCCTCAGGAATGCAGATACGGGAAGTGATAACATCCGGGTCCAAGCCCTCCTCTGACCCCATGCGGAGGAACGCCAAGTACTCACAAATCTCACCAGGATCAAGTAAACCCAAAGCCCAGTGAATAGCCTCAACAGAGAAAGAGACCTGGCGGCCACGCACTCTGACTATAGATGTCTGCCGGTCAGAGAATGCTGCGTTCGCATAGAACTCGCGAACGATTGGAAGAACAGCAGACACTGGGTGCTTTGCAAACCTCTTCCAATGGTAGTGGTCGATAGTTTGTTGGATCTCGAGGTGGAGAGCCTGTTTGAAGGTGAATCCTCTCTCAGGAATGACTGGTTTGGTGACCAGTACTGAGTATTTCGCTTCCGCCTCTGTGAAATGAATTTTGCCCTATCAAAACGGCGAGGTGGAGAGGGCTCCCCATGCGCGCCTACTAGCTAGCCTCACCCCTCTGGCGCTTCTGAGTCATTGTGCAGTCAAAATAGGGTACCTAGCTCTGTCAAAAACAATGGGCCCAAGTCAGAACAACAAAGTGTCAAAGTGCCTAAGAGAGATACAAAGCATAGAAAGAAAAATGATGAAATCATTATACAAAACATGATGGCAGGCACAAAAAAAAAAAATAAGTAAATGAAACCATAGAACGAGTTACCAAACCTAAAAAGAAAACAACAAATAATCTGGGCGTGAAAAAGAGGTCCACGCCACGGCGTGAAACATCATGCGCCATGCGGCTGAGGTGCGAAATGCGCACGCATGGTCGGGCTCTACACCACTTCATGCACCCTTTTTTTTTTTTTTAGCCAAAAACAGCCCCTCAAACCAGAAATTGGCACATTGAGTCACATTATCATCAAACCAAAATGGGCATTTAAAGCAAAAATCATTCAAACACAATAAGTATGGAAAAAAAAAGAAAAAAGAAAAGAAGGAAAAAAAAGAAAATATAACAATGGAAGGAGAGGAGGAAGAGGAAGAAGAGTGGAATGTTACCTGGAGGAGGAGCATAGTGTGGATGGAAGGAAGATGGGTAGTAAATCAAAAACTAAATGTAGGGGGAGTGGGGAGAAGCAGAGGAGATGGAAGAGAGAAAGGGGGAAATGGGAGGTGAAATGAGAATAAGGGTTCACGCCCTTTTTGTGCGAAAAAGGGTCCAAGTGAAACGCACGTTTCATGCACCCAAAAGGCCTATTGCTCTTTTTTTTTTTTTTTTTGAAATAAAATAAATAAAATAAAATATATTTATATTTTATTTTATTTTATTTTATTATTTATTTTTTTTTTATTTTTTTATTTTTTTTATTTTATTTTATTTTTATTTTAGTTTATTTTTAATTTTTAATTTTTTTTATCACGCCGAGGCGTGAAGTTTTCCACGCCGAGGCGTGTCTTCTTCGCGCCTTCTCCCGCCGATCGCCCGTAGAGGATGTTACGCCGCGGTGTGAAACTTCTCAAGGCCATGCGCGTGAGGCACCAGACTGCCAAATTAACAGCAGCCCTGATTGCTTGCCTGTCATTGCTTCCCAAGGGTCTCCACCACCTACAAAATTAGTCCAAATAGCACAACTGCAGAGAGTAAGATCAAAACATCATGAAACCTTAAAATTAAAGGCATTAATTGTGTTGGACTCAAAATCAAAAGGGTCAGAATAGGGGTGGTTCCCTTTCAAAAAAAAGTAAGGGCCTTTTTTATAGTCCAGGCAGGACTCCTTCTGCAACTATTCTGGGGCAGCCAATGTGAGGGAGGTTTTCTCCCTATCGATTTCTCCTCTAGGTAGGGCTTCAAGCGCTGGCCATTGACTTTAAAGGTTGACTTTCCCTCAAGATCTGTGACTTCAACAGCTCCATAGGGAAACAACGTTTTCACTCGAAATGGACCTGACCACCTTGATTTTAGCTTCCCGGGAAAGAGTTTGAGCCTGGAATTGTACAGGAGGACTTTTTGGCCTTGCTCAAATCTCTTGTGCACAATCTTCTTGTCATGCCAACCCTTCACTTTTGCCTTGTACAGCTTTGCATTTTCATAGGCTTGAAGCCTAAATTCGTCAAGTTCATTGAGCTGTAATAATCTCTTCTCACCAGCAGCTTGCAAATCAAAATTTAGCTGCTTAATGGCCCAATAAGCATGATGCTCCAACTCAACGGGCAGATGGCAAGCCTTCCCAAACACAAGCTTGTATGGAGACATACCAATGGGGTTTTTATAGGCTGTCCTGTATGCCCATAGTGCATCATCAAGTCTCCTTGACCAATCCTTACGGGATGGGCATACCGTCTTCTCAAGTATTCGTTTAACTTCGCGATTGGACACCTCTGCTTGCCCACTCGTCTGTGGATGGTAGGCGGTGGCAATCCGATGAGTTACCCCATACTTAGCCAAGAGAGCATTAAAATACTTATTGCAAAAATGGGACCCTTCGTCACTAATAATGGCCCTTGGAGTGCCAAAGCGGGTAAAGACCTGTTTCTTCATGAAGTTTATCACTACCTTAGAGTCATTGGTAGGAAATGCACATGCTTCCACCCACTTGGACACATAGTCCACTGCCACAAGAATATACAGATTCCCATAAGAGGGGACAAAGGGGCCTATGAAGTCGATGCCCCACACATCAAAGAGCTCAACCTCAAGAATGGAATTGAGAGGCATCTCATTTCTCCTAGAGATGTTTCCTGCTTTTTGGCATCTATCACATTTGCTAACGTGAAAGTGCGCATCTTTGAAGAGGGACGGCCAATAAAATCCAGATTGTAGCACCTTGGCTGCGGTCCTCTCTCCATTATAGTGTCCACCATATGGAGAAGAATGGCATTGGCTTAGAATTTGTTCAACTTCCTCCATAGGCACGCATCTTCTCAACATGTGGTCAGGGCACTGTTTATACAAGAATGGTTCATCCCAGAGATAGTGCCTGACATCGTGCAAGAACTTCTTCTTTTGGTGAGATGTAAGATCCGGAGGCAACACACCACCCACTATGTGATTCACAATGTCAGCGTACCATGGGTATGGGTAAGTTGCCACAGCAAAGAGTTGCTCATCGGGGAATGCCTCGTTAATTGTGATTGGTTCAACTTGATATTCATTATTTTCCAATCTAGAGAGGTGATCTGCAACTTGATTCTCTGCCCCTTTCTTATCCCGAATCTCTAAATCAAACTCTTGCAACAATAGGACCCAACGAATCAACCGCGGTTTTGCGTCCTTTTTGCTCACCAGATATTTAATTGCGAGAATGATCCGTGTAGACAATTACCTTGGTGCCCACCAAGTATGCTCGGAACTTATCAAATGCGAAGACCACCGCCAGAGTTCCTTTTTGTTGTTGTGTAGTTTAGTTGTGCCTCATTGAGAGTTTTGCTTGCATAGTATATGGAGCGAAATACCTTATCCTTCATTTGCCCCAAAACGCACCAACAAGCATAATCACTGGCATCGCACATTAATTCAAAAGGCAATTCCCAATCCGGCGTGATTATCACCTGGGCCGACACTAGTCTTTTTTTAAGCTCCACAAATGCACCCGCATGATTCATCAAAGTTGAATTGGGTGTCCTTCTCCAATAAGTTGCAAAGAGGCTTAGAAATCTTGGAGAAGTCTTTTATGAATCTCCCAGAAAAAACCGACATGACCAAGAAAGCTACGAATTCCTTTCACTGCATTTGGTGGAGGTAGTTTGTCAATCACCTCAATCTTTGCCTTGTCCACTTCCAACCCCTTGATAGAAACCTTGTGACCAAGAACAATGCCTTCTTGAACCATGAAGTGGCACTTCTCCCAGTTAAGGACTAGGTTGGTTTCTTCACATCTTTTCAATACAGAAGAAAGAATCAGCAAGCAGCTATTGTAAGAATCTCCGAACACCAAAAAATCATCCATAAAGATTTCCAAGCCATGCTCAATCATATCCGCAAATATAGCCATCATGCAACACTGAAAAGTAGCTGGTGCATTACACAACCCAAATGGCATTCTTCGGAAAGCAAACGTACCATAGGGGCATGTGAATGTTGTCTTCTCTTGATCTTCCGGTGCTATGGCAATTTGATTGTATCCAGAATAACCGTCAAGGAAGCAGTAATAAGCCTTTCCCGCCAATCTATCCAACATTTGGTCAATGAACGGGAATGGGAAATGATCCTTCCGGGTAGCCTTGTTCAATTTCCGGTAATCCATGCATATCCTCCATCCGGTGACTTTGCGAGAAGGGATGAGCTCATTGTTTTCATTGGTAACCACTGTTATACCTCCTTTCTTTGGAACACATTGGACCGGAGAAACCAATGAGCTATCAGAAATAGGATAAACTATGCCCGCATCAAGCCATTTAATTACCTCATTCCTCACCACTTCCTTCATTATCGGATTCAGCCGCCTTTGGTGCTCCACCACTCCATCCAGATTATCCTCTAACAGAATCTTGTGCATACAAATGGAGGGGCTAATGCCATGAATATCAGCAATAGTCCATCCAATGACATGCTTATACTTACGGAGCACACGAAGAAGTTTCTCCTCTTGTTCATCAGTAAGAGATGAGGATATGATTACTGGCAAAGTAGACATTGCTCCCAAGTAAGCATATTGCAGATGATTCGGCAAAGGCTTCAACTCAAGCATTGGGGGTTCCTCAATAGAAGGCTTAGGCAACTCCTTAGATGCATGGGACTCCAAAGGCTCAAACTTGGATGACCTGAAATACTTAGGAAGAGCATCAAATCGTTTAACAAAATCAAGCACTACATCCCTAGTATCATCTTCCTGGCCAGTTGAAGTAATCAATGCTAATGCAAGAGGGTCATTAGGAAAGTTAGCATGAAATGCATCAACAATGATATTATCAAGCATGCCTATATATGAACACTCTTCAGGATCATGAGGAAATTTAATTGTCTTGAAAATATTAAAAGTTACCTTTTGATCCTGAACTCTCATAGTCAATTCACCTTTTTGGACATCGATGAGTGTTCTTCCTGTGGCTAGAAATGGCCTGCCCAGGATTAAAGGCACATTTCTATCTTCCTCCATATCCAGAATTATGAAGTCTGCAGGGAATATAAACTTGTCCACCTTGAGCAAGACATCTTCAATAATTCCCTTCGGGTAAGAGTAGGAGCGATCCGCTAGTTGGAGGGTAACCGATGTAGGCTTACATTCTCCCAAACCTAGCTTTTGGAAGATGGATAGGGGCATGAGGTTAATACTTGCCCCCAAGTCACACAGGGCTTGACCACAGAATTTTTCTCCAATTGCACATGGTATTGTGAAGCTCCCAGGATCTTTCAATTTCGGCGGAAGTTTCTGTTGCAAAACAGCACTGCACTCTTCTGACAGTGCCACTGTCTCAAATTCACCCAATTTCCGCTTCTTTGACAATATATCCTTCATGAACTTCACATAGCTAGGCATTTGTTCTAATGCCTCTGCAAAAGGAATGTTTATTTGAAGCTTTTTAAAGACTTCCAGAAACTTCTTGAACTGCACATCCATTTTATGTTTGGCAAAGCGGTTAGGAAACGGCAAGGCAGGAGAAGTGTTCTCTTCTTTCTTTGTGATTTCATCCTTAATTGGCTCTTCAGGACTCTTGGCAACAACCTTACTCCCTTGGTCTTCCTTGTACACAATTTCTTCTTCTTGTGTCACCTCAGCATCATCAACAAGCAATTTGGTCTTGGGATTCCCTTCTATGTTTTTCCCACTTCTTAGGGAAATAGCCTTGCAATCTTTTGGGTCACCTTTAGGATTGCTGACGGTATCACTTGGAAATGACCCAGGAGGTCGGTTGTTGATGGCATTCGCCAATTGCCCCATCTGTGTTTCCAATGCTCTCATCGATGCTGTTTGACTTTGAATCATTGCATCATTTCTAGCCAAATGAGCATCGGTTTTAGACATGTAAGAATCAGATTTAACCATAAATTGCATGAACATGTCCTCAAGTGTTGGTTTCTTCTCTTGCGGTGGTGGTCTTGCTTGTGAAGATAAGCCAGGAGGATATTGTGGTCTCTCATTCCCAGCTGATGAAGAGGTTGCACCTTGGTTATCTCTCCATGAAAAGTTGGGGTGATTCCTCCACCCAGGATTGTATTGTTGAGAATAGGGGTTAGTCTGAGAAGGACGGTAGTTTCCCACATATTGAGCACTCTCCATAGTAGATGGGCATCTATCCGTTGCATGATTGTCCCCACATCGGTCACACAACACGAATGGGCTTTGATGAGAGCCTACCCCCAAACTGTCCAACTTGTTAGCAATCGCAGCCACTTGAGCGAAAGTGATGTAATTGCATCCACATCATGCACTCCACCACCCTTTTTGGGGTATTTCTTGCGATGGCCATTGGTAGCTATTGGCGGCCAATTCCTCCAACAATTGATATGCCTTATCAAATGATTTACTAAGCAAGGAACCACCGGAAGCAGCATCCACAATTGGACGGTGGTGAGGTAGCAAACCTTTATGGAATGAATAGATTTGGTGCCAGGGTGGTATCTCATGGTGAGGACACCTTCTCAGAAGATCCTTGTACCTCTCCCGGCTTCATACAAGGATTCGATTCGACTTGTGTAAATGAGGTGATATCATTGACCATCTCCGCAGTCTTAGCAGGTGGGAAGTATTTGTTCAGAAACTTGCCACATACATCATTCCAAGTGCTTATAGACCCTCCTGGCAAAGATTGCAACCAGCTCTTGGCTCTATCCCTGAGAGAGAAGGGAAAGAGCCTTAGACGGATGGCGTCTTCAGAAACACCATTATGCTTGAAGGTGTCGCAGATCTCCAAGAAATTTGACAAATGAGCATTAGGGTCTTCACTTGGCAACCCACCCAATTGCACTGATGTTTGTATCATCTGTATAATGGCAGGCTTTATTTCAAAATTATTGGCTCGGATGGGAGGCCTTGTGATACTTGATTGAAGATTACCCATCTGAGGAATAGCAAACTCCCTTAAAGGCCTTGTGTGATCATTGTGATCTCCCATTGTAAAAGTACCTAAAACAGACAAAGAATGAAACTTGATTTAAAATGAAATAAAAGAAAAACTTGAACTAGAACTAATCAAACTTGTTGTCAATATTAGCAAAGTAGAAATTAGTCGTAATCCTGAAGAACGGCGCCAAAAACTTGTTAACCTTTTTTTTGTGTACTGCAAGTGTACGAGTTGTGCAAGTAATAAAATGATGAGTTAAGTTCGTTCCCTCGAGGATTAGGATTAATATCTTAGCTAACTATTAACTATTAGTTTAAGGAATTCTATTCAAGAATATACAAATTTGGAGAGAGAGTGTGACTTGTTTAAAAGACTAAAAAGCTTTTAGCAAAAGATTGAGATTCAAGGGTTGGAGAATAGGGACTCCTTCTTCACTAACTATTCCACTTGATGATATGCAACCAAGATGAGTGCTATGCAATGGGTTTGTTGGCAAAAGAAACTCCACTAGTTAAAAGCCTATGTCTAGGTCTATTAAGCTTATGTAACTTACTTAGTTAACTATGTGTCCATGAAAACCAAAGCAAATTCTATTCATTAAGATTGATTCTTTACAATTGCCATGCATGACCAAAGGGTATATCTCTATCCCATTAGCTAATTAAATCACTCATCAACTAGAATGAAATTAAACATGCATTAACCATATTCATGATCTAAAACCTAAATCCCTATGTCTAGTTCAATAGATTCAACCAAACCACAATAAATGCTAGCCACACATTCATGAGCATTAAGAGAAATATGGATGAACAAACACATTATCATGAACAACTCACAATGTTACAAAATCATCAAGTTTACATAGAAAGATCCAAAGGAATCCCTAAAATGAACTTAGCTATCCATGGGTCATGAAAATGCCAAAGCCATTTCCATGCCCATGCCCTAGAAAGAGAGATAGAGAAGAGAGAAGAAGGGAAACTCTATGATGTTGATGCTTAGATGAATGATCGTCCTTCAAGAAGGGTGGCTTCCACTTCTAGTCCCTTTTTTTAGCTCTCCAAAACTGTCCAACAATAAGCCCTAGCTCGGTTCTCCCACGACCCCGAACTCTACTGACTTAATCTAAAAGCATCGTATTTATAGGTGCAGCAGACGTCCACGTGCCGCGGCGTACCATATCCCACGCCGCGGCGTGGCAGCCTCGGTCTCCTCAGTTTTCAGCAGCCAGAGAGCAGCACGCCGAGGCGTGAACATATCCACGCCGCGGCGTGGGAAGCTGGGACTTCTCTTGGCTCTTCTCTTCCCATGCTGGTCCACAAGCTACTCCAATTCATCCATTTTGTAGCCTAACCTACAATTTACAGCTCACTCGATTAATCACGAGCGCAAAATCAACATATTCTAATCAAAAGAATTGGAAATATGTTCACAAAATAAAGAGGAAGACATCAATGACTTTTGTATAAAAACAAGTTTAGAGTCTCCCAAATATACCCAAGAACAAGGACTGAGCAATCAATAAAGCACTGATATAGGGCACAAATAACTACAGTTTATGAAGTTATCAGAAGGCCATTGAAGGATTTTCAGAGAAGGAAGAAGAGCATTGAATGACGATCACTACTGTGGTGGATTTTGTTTTTGGGTCATTGTCTAACATAAACAATGAAAATGAAGTTGCTAAAGTACACATATTGCATTCTAGTGGTGAAGCTAAGGAAATTAAGGAAGGCCAATAGGACCTTGATGGAAGCTTTCATGTTTCAAGTCATGCTTCAAGTCATGCTTCAAGCTTAACTTGGTCATTACACTTCAACCAATGGGACCTTGGTGGAAGTCTCTTCATCTACCTCATTTGGTAAAGATGTTTCTTGTAACACCCTCCTTAGGGCGTCACACTTGATGTTACTTAATTACCAAATTACCACTTCATTAGAAATCGTGCTTGTAATATAAATACGAGTTAAAAAATTTCTTGATGATAATAAGATAACTTAGTAGAAAATAAAAACATAACAACACTGTCACAAATAATTTACATCATATATACATACAAGCCTTTAGTATTGTCAAACTGAAATAATTACAAACTAGACTTTCAAAATATTTAAACTTTAACTTAAACTAACATATTGCCTAAGTCCTACTAGACAGCAGAACCCTCAGACAGGTCCTCCTCAGATTCCTCAGCATATAGGAATCCATCATGATGTGAAGTCCTACGGACAGGTGTCCGAGTAGACGACACAACACTGACCTCACTAAGGGTACGATAGTAAGCCCCCCAGTATTGCCTAATAGAAATTGGAAATTCTAGGTGTACATATATGTTAACACTAAAGTACGGATGTCCTAGATGTAATCTACTCAATCTAATATTTAGGTCTCCCATATAGTAAATACTCTCTTTATCTAAATCGACATGCCACACCTCCTCTCATCCAATGAACGTAAACCTCATATAGCCAAGGAACTTAGGTATCTCCATCGTCTCAAAACTCAGCGTCCTCAACGGGAATCTGCTCTTCCTCAGCTTCTCGCTCCACTTCTTGCTCGACGTCTTAACAGATAAAGAGGTGATATCACCTACGCCATTACCAGTATGGTAGCAATGAAGATAAACACATACAATATTTTATACAGCTATCATACCATAATTACAGTTATGCCACTAACAACATTATCGTCATAAAGCATGTAATATACAATAATTACAATCATGCCATTATCAATAATCAAATATTCAATAAATCAATTATCATAAATAATATTTACGATAATACCCTCAATCACTATATTTATGCACACAGACTTAATTTCCTACTCCATGGAGCTAAAACTCAGGTCAGAGAGAGTGATCGAAAAGATTTATCGGTACCAACATGCCTCAGATCACATGCTCAATCTTGCACATCTAGCATATACACAACAGTCTTTATCAGATCTTGATTAAGAATAGTGTCTCGGTTAGGATCATTAGTATGTTACGTCGGTCTAACCTACGGTATAGAAGAGCTACCAACTGCCCATTGTAGGCAACCCGCACCCCAATGCCCCCAAGGTCAACAAGTGACTTACACTACGCATATCGCACCTACTTAAGAGGTGTAGTCTCTCCTAGGCAACTAGCCTTATACAGTCCATTGGACCTTTCCAATGCATGTACTATGCACTATTCATATTTCCAATTTATTATCACATATTCGGGGCCCACTCAATAGCTAACAGTATTATTACTGTATTTTCATCGCGTAGTCATATTTTCGTGTTTTCTCACTCGCGACTCAATTCTGTCACCTTTTTAAATCGCGTAATGATTTTTCAACGTTTTTCAATCGCGTAAAATTTTTTCATACGTTTTACTATTTTTCTCATTTAATACTAAAAATTCACTTTATTTTTCATATTTGCATAATAGCCCTCAAAAACATAATATTTACATCATAGTCCTTATTTAAATAATATTTTCACAATGATCCCTCATAAAATTTATATTTATGTAATAGTCCCTTATAAAATTTATATTTATGAAATAACCCCTCATTTATATAATATTTAGAATATGACCCCTCTAAAAATAATATTTACGATATGACCCCTCTAAAATAAGTATTTATACAATGGTCCCTTATTTAAATAAAATTTACAATATGGTCCTTCTTAAGATTTTAATTACAATTTAGTCCCATTTTCATCAGTATAACCCCTCTAAAAATTGGTATTTGTATTGTTTCCCAAAAATTGATATTTCTTTCCCTTACTTCACATAATACAGCTCAAATTTTACAGACGCGCTTCAAAACCCGCAAGGTGAGCTATACGTCAGTAGAATTCAAGTATTGACACTCATTTCATTTTAAACCCTATTTATTTAATTATATCAGATTACTTTCCCAAAACCATTTTGCTTGCTGCATTCAAACTTATTCAAATTCATTTCTTTTTCATTTAAATCCTTCATTCTCATTTGAATCCCTCATTTTCAGGACTTTGGTCCTCTAATCCCTAATATGGTCGTGAGCCTCATTGCTCTTTGGAGCATTCATACAATCGTTTAAGCATGTTGTTCACATCCTAAATTACACATACACTCACATGCTTATACAATCATATACAGATAAACATATATCAAAGCAGTAATCATTTATCACACATGCAATCACAAAAACAAAATTATAAACTATACAAACACAATAAAAGAAGCAATAAACAATAGGTGAAGAACCCTTATGGGTTTTTCACCGAACAAAACCATTCCCACACCACCAAAACTTGGTTGGTGAGGTAAAATCTCCCTCTTACCTCTTGAAGACAAGTCCTTCAAGTTCCTCTCCTTCTCATTGATTTCGTACAAACCAACATAGAGCCCTAACAATTCTAAAAAAATTAGTACAATCACAAACAGAGCTTAATAATGATAAACCATGGAACAAACATGGTTTAGAAAATACAAACTTAAATTAAAACCAAAGAATCACAAGTTTACCTCTTGGGAAGTAAGATGAAACTTGGATTTTGAAGCACTTAGAGTGGGATTTTGAGAAAACTTCCTAAATGAAAAGTGTTTAGGAGGTAGTTTAGGTTTAGGAAATGATGAGAGTAAAAATTATAGAAGAGTGATAGGGTTTATGGATGTTGGGGCCAAATTCTAGAGAGGAAAATGGAAGGAAAATGTTCTTGAGTTTTTGGGAATTTTTGGAGAGAATTGATGCAAACTTTTTGGTGAGAGAAAAGTGAAATTGTGAGAGTGAAAAATGAGAGGTGCTGCTGCCGTGGGATAAGCATAGGGAAATTAAAGGATTTGCATGAAATAAAATATCCAATTGTTGTTCACACTTGAAGCACATAGCTTAGTCATCTTTTGATCATGCAATGGTTATGCATGATGGTTCAAGAAGCTTGGAGAAGCCTCCCAAGGCTACTAGCCATGTGGCTCTATTAGGATTAGAGATTTAATTTGTTTTCAATTAAAGTCTAATTACTTGCTAATTAAATCACTAGTTAATTAGGTTAGGTTTCCTAATCACTCTTAATTAACATTCTAATTACATGACTAACTAATTAAACATATAATTACATATATCATAACCTCTAATTAAAATTAGGATATCTAATTAGGAATTAGATTATAACTAATTAATAATTAGGTTAGTTTACTTAGCTTGTTAATTAGGTCATTAAGATGACTTAATTAGGTTTTATTAGTTACTAAATGAAGTCAAGCCACTATATTTGACTTAATCCTAGCCATTGAATTCAACTTGGTTTCCTATCCATTGATCTCATCTACGGTGGATATTACTTAGTGATTTTATCAGGATTCAATTCACACCTTTGATCTAATCAACGGTTATGATCGAAAGCATCTAAATCACACTTTTCATCCAATGGTCCTTAATGAAGTCTATGCTTCTTTAATTGACCAATTCTTATTGGTTTAGAGTTTTCAAGCCACTTTCGTTGACTTGTTCCCATTGGTTTAGAATTTAGTCTAGTCAGAATCGTTGACTGTTACTCTAAATGCAGGTCCCACAGACTTTTTCGGGTCCATGATCATTTTGAAGTAGATTTCTACTATTTTTAAGATAGTAGGTACTATCAAATAAAATAATATTATAATAATATAAAATTATTTTATTACACGCTTAAATCCTAAAAATTAAAAGATTAATATATGTATCAATCGAAATTAGGTTTAGTAAGATCTCCCATCCGAATAATTAAAATAAGATTTTTTCGTTCAAGAAAATTATTATTTTCTTAACTCGGAGCAAATCACACAAAACGATAAAAAATGATCTCAAAACAGTCAAATTATTTTTATAACACACAGAAAATGTAAAACAGTGTAATTCTGCTATTACTATTAACATAGTCAGAATTTGGGGTGTTGCAACTCTCCCCCTCTAAAATTAAGTTTCGTCCTCGAAACTTGACACATTTTCAAAATAAAAATGGATACTGCTCTCTTATCTTCTCTTCCAACTACCATGTGGCTTCACCACTTACATCGTTCCATACCACTTTAACCAATGCGATCCCCTTTCCTCGAAGTTGCTTTATCCTTCGATCTTCAATCTTGACTGGAAACGTCGTATAGGTTAAACTCTCATTCAGTTGCACAATGTCTGGCTCAATAACATAAGTCAGATCAGAAATATATTTCTGTAGTTGTGATACGTGAAATACATTGTGAAGATTTGATAAGAACGGTGGTAGTACGATCTGATAAGCTACCGGACCTACCCGACAAAGTATCTGATACGGTCCAATAAACTTCGGAGTGAGCTTCCTCGACTTGATTACTCGTCCAACTCCAGTCATAGGCGTCACACGTAGAAACACATGGTCACCTTCTTCAAATTCAAGCGGTCTTCGTCTTTTATCTGCATAACTCTTTTGCCGCGTCTTAGTTGTCCTCATCTTGTCTTGGATCATCTTCACTTTCTCAGTTGTCTGCTGCATAAACTCGGGTCCTACCACAGTACTTTCACCATCGTGGTACCAACACAACGGTGTTCTGCATCTTCTCCCATATAATGCCTCATAGGGTGCCATTCCTATGCTCGAATGGAAACTATTATTGTAGGTGAACTCTATCAACTATAGAAATTCATCTCAATAACTCATTTGCTCTAGAACACAAGCTCTCAACAAGTCCTCTAATGACTGAATCGTCCTTTCTAACTGACCATCTATTTGTGGATGGTAAGCAGAACTCAAACGTAACTTTGTTCCCATCGCTTCCTGCAAACTATTCTAGAATCTTGACGTAAATCGCGGATCTCGATCAGAAATTATACTAGATGGTACACTATGAAGTCTAACAATTTCATTGATGTGCACTTGAGCCAACTTTTCCATTGAGTACTTAATATTAATCGATAAAAAGTGCGCTGACTTTGTAAGCCGATCAATAATTACCCATATAGAATCGTGACCCTTCCGAGTCTTCGGTAGTCCCGTGATGAAATCCATTGCTATGTCATCCCATTTCCACTCAGGAATAGGCAAAGGTTGCAACATTCCTGATGGTCTCTGATGTTCCACTTTGACCTTCTGACAAATCAAACAGGATGATACATATTCTGCGACATCCCTCTTCATTCCTTACCACCAATACAGCTGTTTCAAATCTTGATACATCTTCGTGGCTCCTGGATGCATACTCAACTTACTTCTATGAGCTTTATCCAAAATCGATCTCCTAAGTTTCGGATCGTTTGGTACACAAACTCTTCCCTTGAACTTCAGAATTCCATCGACACCTTCGCTGAATTCTAATTCTGCCCCTTGACTTCTTGCTTCCTTCGCTTCTTGCAAATACTAATCACTGTTTTGCCCTTCTCGTATTCTATCCATCAAGTCATTCGAAATAGTGATCATGTTCAAACACATCTTCCCTGGTGTCAACTTCATAGATAATCGTATATCCCGAAACTCTTCTATCAGTTCCTTCTCCTTAATCATCATAACAGAAGCATTAAGCGCTTTCCTACTTAAAACATCCGCTATGACATTCGCCTTTCCGGGGTGATACTGTAATTGAAAGTCATAATCTTTCAGAAACTCTAGCCAATGCCTTTATCTCATGTTTAACTCTTTCTGGTCAAACAGATACTTCAAATTTTATGGTCACTAAAAATAGTGAACATTGCCCCATAGAGAAAATATCTCCATACCTTCAATGCAAACACCACTACAGCTAACTCAAAGTCATGAGTCGGATAACTCCTCTCTTGCACTTTCAACTGCCTCAATGCATAAGCCACAACCTTACGGTTCTGCATAAGGACACAACCTAACCCTTGATACGAAGCATCACAATATACTTCAAAAGGCTCGTTCGGATCAGGTAGAATCAAAACCGGTGAAGTAGTCAGTCATCGTTTCAACTCCTGAAAACTTTCCTCGCATGCTTCAGTCCATACGAACGGTTGATTCTTTCGTGCAAGTTGGGTAAGAGGTCCTGCAATCTTTGAAAACCCCTCAATAAATCATCGATAGTAACCGGCCAATCCGATGAAACTACGAATCTCTGATATAGTCTTTGGTATTTCCCATTCTACAACTGTCTCCACCTTTGCAGCATCAACTTCGATTCCATCTGCCGATATAACATGCCCCAAAAATTGTACTTTGCTCAACCAAAATTCATATTTGGATAACTTGACATACAACTTATTCTCCTTCAAAATCTGGAGAACCACTCTGAGATGTTCAGCATGCTCCTCCTGACTTCGAGAATAAATCAAGATGTCATCAATAAAGACAACAATAAACTTAACCAAGCATGAACGGAAAATCCAGTTCATGAAGTCCATAAATATCGCAGGTGCATTAGTTACACTAAATGGCATCACTTGATACTCGTAATGCCTATATCGAGTCCAAAACGCAGCCTTTGGGATATCCTCCACCTTCACACGTATCTGGTGATAACCAGAACGTAAGTCAATCTTAGAAAATATTGCGGCTCCTCGCAATTGGTCCATCAAATCGTCGATCCTTGGTAATGGATATTTGTTCTTGATCGTAATCTTGTTCAATTGTCGGTAGTCTACACATAGACAAGAAGTCCCATCCTTCTTCTTTACCAACAACACTGGAGCTCCCCATGGTGATACACTTGGTCTCGCAAACTGCTTCTCCAACAAATCCTCCAACTGCATCTTAAGCTCTGCCAATCTACTGGCGACATCCGATATGGCGCCATAGATATAGGTCCAGCTCCAGGCACTAAATCAATAGAGAATTTGATTTCTTTTTCGGGTGGTATTCCAGGTATATCTTCAGGAAACACTTCAAGAAACTCATTCACTACGAAAATATCCTTCAGGACATCTTCACACTGAACCTCCATAGAAGACATCAACAAGTACCCTTGATCTCCTTCCTTCAAACAAGCTTCCACTTGAGTAGCCGTTAGGAATCTAGAATCCTTAATCTCAGGAAAAACTAATGTCTTACTAGCACAGTCTATCAGGATATGGTTAGAAGATAACCAATCCATTCCTAAGATTACATTAATCTTGGAAAGAGGCAAACAAATCAAATCCACATGAAAGATTCTATCCCTAACACATATAGGGCAATTCAAGCATACTTTTGTAGTTATCATAGGATTATGAGTAGGAGTAACCACACTCAAATCATATGGCAATGTAGTCACAGTCAATCCCAAATGCTCCACACAATCACATGCAATGAAAGAATGTGTTGCTCCCGAATCATATAATATTGTTAAAGGATTACCTTCAATAGCACACTCCTCCGTTATCAAGTCCTCGGATTTAGCGGCTTCCTCCCCGCTCATAGTATACACTCGACCACCCGCATGTGACCTTGCAGTACAAACACTGCCCACTGATGGCTCTGCTTTTTGCTGATCACACTCT
The DNA here is from genome assembly GCA_029884595.1 of Ormosia semicastrata. NCBI lineage: Eukaryota > Viridiplantae > Streptophyta > Magnoliopsida > Fabales > Fabaceae > Ormosia > Ormosia semicastrata. The sequence goes on along the minus strand of JAQQTO010000053.1, from coordinate 43,393,025 downwards.
CTAGAGAAATGTCTAGGCTTCCCACATCGATAACAAATCACCCCTTTATGCTGACAGTCCCTGGTGAGATATCCTTTCCCACACTTAAAACATTTAAGTGCAGAAGTTCCAGTTGAAACTGCTCTACTACCACTTGAACTTCCTCCAAATGATTGTTGCCGATTCTGACTTACTGTTGGTTTAGCATATGATTTCCATTGGTAACGGTTGCCACCGCTACTCTTTCCCCTTTGGAACCGTGCTGGTCCAAAGTTCTTATTCCTAGCCTCTTGCAGATGACCAATTTCTTTGACTTTGTGACATTTGTCCAACAATACTGGAAACTGATCGATATCCACTGTTGCTAAAGCTCGCTTAATGTCAAGCCTTAACCCCTCTTCAAACTTCCTACACTTCCACTCTTCGTCTGGATGCATCTGGAAGTACCTTGAAAACTTTGACAAGCTTTCGAACCTTACTGCGTACTCACTCACGGTCATCGTTCCTTGCCTCAAACTAAGGAACTCCATCTCCTTAGCATGTCAAACACTGGCTGGGAAATACTTTCCCAGAAACTTCTGCCTAAAGAGCTGCCATGTCACAACTCTCCTTTCAGCTTGAATTAATCTCTGGGCTCCTGCCCACCAAGCCTCTCCATCACCGACTAGTACAAGCGTCGCGAAAGTAAGCTTCTGCTCATCAGTACAACCTATGCCATCAAATATTTTCTCCAATTCCTTGATCCAAAGATCAGCTTTCTCTGGATCGAACTCTCCATGAAACTTCGGTGGATTATTACTCTGAAATTCTGACAAGCTGTGAGCATCATCATTTGCTCTTTGGTTCATTGCAAACAACCTCACCATTGGTTGTATTGTCTTCTTCTGCACAGTCAGCCATATTCGATTGTTGTTACCAAGATTTCCATTTCTGCCGCTCACAGATTCATGCGTCCTCTTCCGCGTCCAGCCATTTCGTTATATCAAATAGACTGAACAACACAAAGAAAAGTGAGGGTCAGTCTTCAAACAATATTGTTTTTCTTTTGGAAAACAATCATAGAGAATCACACAACCTAGACAAGACAGACCTAACCACAAATCCAAAAGACTCTAACTTGGGCTCTAACATCCTCCTTAAGGCGTCACACTTGATGTTACTTAATTACCAAATTACCACTTCATTAGAAATCGTGCTTGTAATATAAATACGAGTTATAAAATTTCTTGATGATAATAAGATAACTTAGCAGAAAATAAAAACATAACAACACTGTCACAAATAATTTACATCATATATATATACAAGCCTTTAGTATTGTCAAACTAAAATAATTACAAACTAGACTTTCAAAATATTTAAACTTTAACTTAAACTAACATATTGCCCAAGTCTTACTGGACAGCAGAACCTTCAGACGGGTCCTCTTCAGATTCCTCAGCATATAGGAATTCATCATGATGTGAAGTCCTACGGACAGGTGTCCGAGCAGACGACACAACACTGACCTCACTAGGGGTACGATAGTAAGCCCCCCAGTACTGCCTAATAGAAATTGGAAATTCTAGGTGTACATATATGTTAACACTAAAGTACGAATGTCCTAGATGTAATCTACTCAATCTAATATTTAGGTCTCCCATATAGTAAATACTATCTCTATCTAAATCGACATGCCACGCCTCTTCTCCTCCAATGAACGTAAACCTCATATAGCCAAGGAAACTAGGCATCTCCATCGTCTCAAAACTCAGCGTCTTCAACGGGAATCTGCTCTTCCTCAGCTTCTCGCTCCACTTCTTGCTCGATGTCTTAACAGATATAAATATAATACAGAACAGGCATACAAAGAGGTGAGATCACCTACGCCATTACCAGTATGGTAGCAATGAAGATAAACACATACAATATTTCATATAGCTATCATACCATAATTATAGTTATGCCACTAACAACATTATCATCATAAAGTATGTAATATACAATAATTACAATCATGCCATTATCAATAATCAAATATTCAATAAATCAATTATCATAAATAATATTTACGATAATACCCTCAATCACTATATGTATGCACACTGACTCAATTTCTTACTCTATGGAGCTAAAACTCAGGTCGGAGAGAGTGATCGAAAAGATTTGTCGATACCAACATACCTCGGACCACGTGCTCAATCTTGCAAGTCTAGCATATACACGACAATCTTTATCAGATCTTGATTAAGAATAGTGTCTCGGTTAGGATCATTAGTGTGTTGCGTCGGTCTAACCTATGGTACAGAAGAGCTACCAACTGCCCATTGTAGGCAACCCGCACCCCAATGCCCCCAAAGTCAACGAGTGACTTACACTACGCATATCGCACCCACTCAAGAAGTGTAGTCTCTCCTAGGCAACTAGCCTCATATAGTCCATTGGACTTTTCCAATGCATGTACTATGCACTATTGACATTTTCAATTTATTATCACATATTCGGGGTCCACTCAATATCTAATAGTATTATTACTATATTTTCATCGCGTAGTCATATTTTCGTATTTTCTCACTCGTGACTCAATTCTGTCGCCTTTTTAAATCGTGTAGCAATTTTTTAACATTTTCCAATCGCGTAAATATTTTTCATACGTTTTAAATCCAAAAATACTATTTGTCATTTAATACTAAAAATTCACTTTATTTTCCATATTTACATAATAGCCCCTCAAAAACATAATATTTACATCATAGTCCTTATTTAAATAATATTTTCACAATGATCCCTCATAAAATTTATATTTACGTAATAGTCCCTCATAAAATTTATATTTACAAATAGCCCTTCATTTATATAATATTTGTAATATGACCCCTTTAAAAATAATATTTGTGATATGACCCCTCTAAAAATAAGTATTTATATAATGGCCCCTCATTTAAATAAAATTTGCAATATGATCCTTCTTAAAATTTTAATTCCAATTTAGTCCCCATTTCATAAAAATTTACGGTATAACCCCTCTAAAAATTGGTATTTGTATTGTTTCCCAAAAATTGATATTTCTTTCTCTTACTTCACATAATACAGCTCAAATTTTACAGACACGCTACAAAACCCGTAAGGTGAGCTATACGTCAGTAGAATTCAAGTATTGACACTCATTTCATTTTAAACCCTATTTATTTAATTATATCATATTACTTTCCCAAAACCATTTTGCTTGCTACATTCAAACTTGTTCAAATTCATTTATTTTTCATTTAAATCTTTCATTCTCATTTGAATCCTTCATTTTCAGGACTTTGGTCCTCTAATCCCTAGTATGGTCGTGAGCCTCATTGCTCTTTAGAGCATTCATACAATTGTTTAAGCATGTTGTTCACATCCTAAATTACACATACACTCACATGCTTACACAATCATATGCAAATAAACATATATCAAAGCAGTAATCATATATCACACATGCAATCACAAAAACAAAATTATAAACCATACAAACACAGTCAAAGAAGCAACAAACAATAGGTGAAGAACCCTTATGGGTTTTTCACTGAACAAAACCATCCCCACACCACTAAAACTTGGTTGGTGAGGTAAAATCTCCCTCTTACCTCTTGAAGACAACTCCTTCAAGCTGCTCTCCTTCTCCTTGATTTCGTACAAACCAACACAAAGCCCTAACAATTCTAAAAAATTAGTACACTCACAAGTAAAGCTTAATAATGATAAACCATGGAACAAACATGGTTTAGAAAATCACAAACTTGAATTAAAACCAAAGAATCACAAGTTTACCTCTCGGGAAGTAAGATGAAACTTGGATTTTGAAGCACTTAAAGTGGGATTTTGAGAAAACTTCCTAAATGAAAAGTGTTTAGGAGGTAGTTTAGGTTTAGGAAATGATGAGAGTAAAAATTATAGAAGAGTGATAGGGTTTATGGGTGTTGGGGCCAAATTCTAGAGAGGAAAATGGAAGGAAAATGTTCTTGAGTTTTTGGGAATTTTTGGAAAGAAATGATACAAGCTTTTTGGTGAGAGAAAAGTGAAATTGTGAGAGTGAAAAATGAGAGGTGCTGTTGTCGTGGGATAAGCATAGGAAAATTAAAGGATTTGCATGAAATAAAATATCCAATTGGTGTTCACACTTGAAGTACATGGATTGGTCATCTTTTGATCATGCAATGGTCATGCATGATGGTTCAAGAAGCTTGGAGAAGCCTCCCAAGGCTGCTAGCCATGTGGCTCTATTAGGATTAGAGATTTGATTTGTTTTCAATTAAAGTCTAATTACTTACTAATTAAATCACTAGTTAATTAGGTTAGGTTTCCTAATCACTCTTAATTAACATTCTAATTACATGACTAACTAATTAAACATATAATTACGTATATCATAACCTCTAATTAAAATTAGGATATCTAATTAAGAATTAGATTATAACTAATTCATAATTAGGTTAGTTTACTTAGCTTGTTAATTAGGCCATTAAGATGACTTAATTAGGTTTAATTAGTTACTAAGTAAAGTCAAGCCACTATATTTGACTTAATCCTAGCCATTGAATTCAACTTGGTTTCCTATCCATTGATCTCATCTACAGTGGATATTACTTAGTGATTTTATCAGGATTCAATTCACACCATTGATCTGATCAACGGTTATGATCGAAAGCATCTAAATCACACTTTTCATCCAATGGTCCTTAATGAAGTCTATGCTTCTTTAATTGACCAATTCTTATTGGTTTAGATTTTTCAAGCCACTTTCGTTGACTTGTTCCTATTGGTTTAGAATTTTGTCCAAATCAATCATTGATCACTCTAAACGCAGTCCCACAGACTTTTCTAGTCCATGATCATTTTGAAGCATTTCTACTATTTTTAAGACAAGAGAAAATTGTCAAATAAAATAATATTATAATAATATAAAATTATTTTATTACACAGCTTAAATCTTAAAATTAAAAGATTAATATATATATCAATCTAATTGGGTTTAGTAAGATCCTCGCAGAAATTCTCAGAATAATTAAAATAAGATTTTTTCGATCAAGAAAATTATTATTTTCTTGACTCGGAGCAAATCACACAAAATGATCAAAAATGATCTCAGAACAGTCAAATTATTTTTATAACACAAAAAATGTAAAACAGTGTAATTCTGCTATTACTATTAACATAGTCAGAATTTGGGGTGTTACATTTCTTCTCTCTCTCTCTTTGATTTTACTTGTCCTAGATTAATTGATGATAATTATGGAATGTTATTTTCTTTTGAGCTTTACATTGAAGACAATGTAAAATTTACATGTGGGGGAGGAATTTTAGCATTCTATTTTTGTTGCTATTTGCAATTTTCATGCTGCTATTTTTGTTGTTTCTATTTTGCTGATTTTTTTATATTAATATTTTTTTATTTGTCATTTAATTTTCTAGTTCTCGCTATTTCTATTTTATTTCTATTTTATGTTTTCTATTGTCTACATTTAAATTCATTTTTGTTTTAATGTTCATCTCAATTTCTGTTTCTATTTTTAATTTGTTATTGTTTGTTTCTATTTTTTGTTTTTACTATTTCTATTTTTTCATTTATGTTATTTTTCTCACATCAAGCTTCTGCTTTTATGATTTTATTTTTTTGTTTTTAATTCTATTTTCTATTTTTAAAGAAAAATGTGTGTTTTTAATTGCTTTCCAATAATGTTTTGAGATTTGTGAAGTTTGTGAGTTTGATGCAATTAAAATTTAAGGTTCATAGCATGATTGAATAAATTTTCTTCCTTCTTAAATTTGACATGCTTGGTTTTGGATGTTTGATTAGTGAATTGAGTTTGATAGATGTATACTTTGTGAGACTTTGAGCCTTTTGATGGATGGATTTAGCATTTATGTTATTCTCTTCTTTCTTGTGTGACTTTCACTCATGTCAATTGATCACTCTAGAACTTGCTTTGATTCTTTTTTAGGCTACATTTTCACTTGCATGCATAAACATGATTGAGGCAATCTTTCTATAATTAGCTACTTTAGCCAAATAGCCAACCTTGCATCATTTCCCTTTGATTAACCCCTTGAGCCTATATGCCTATTCTTTGTCTTAGCTCATTATATTCTTTATGTGAAAATCATGTTTTTACCTTACCTTAGGGAATGGAATAGCATTAGTTCATTTTCATTGCAGGAGCTCTTTTACTTGTGGTTAATTAATTGTTCATGTGTAGGGGTTATATAATTTGATGTGCAATATGCAAAGTGTTTGGTGGAAAAAAAAAGAAAAGGAAAAAAAAGAGCCAATTGAAAAATAAAAAATAAAAATAATAAAAAAAGTGAGACAAAAAAGAGAATAAATGTAAAAATGTTGTGAAAGAAAGAAAAATAAATAAATAAATAAATAAATAAATAAGAGAAGGAATATGTAAAGAGAACATGCATTATATGGATTTTGGGGGATAAAATTTCATGTTTGTCAATTAAGTTCCTTCCCAATGCTCTTTTATTCTCTTGGGTGTTTAACTTGTCATATCCATATTATTTCTTTCCCTTACCTTGGCCCCATTACAACCTTGAATAAAGTCTTCTTGATTTGTGTGTGCATGTACTTGAGTAAAGGAAAAGTAGAAGATAAGCAAGTTCATGATAGTACAATTTTCATAAGTTGAATTGAGTGAAATACTTACCTTGTAAACACTTGAGGGATTGAGAGTGTATCTTTGTGAGGATCTATTATTCATGATTCATGCTTTTCAAATTGCAGATACCTTGTGTAATACCTTAGAAAGTCATGTTAGACTTGTATATGGTTACAGAGGTAGCATAATACTTACTTAACATGTTTGTGTAATTTTGTGACTTTCTGAGTATGTTTAGGCACTTTGCTGTAACATTATGTGAGAAATATAGCTGTTAATTGCTCTGAAAGTGACTTAAACTGCTTAGTTAGTGGAAATAAATATGGAGAGTTTGTTTCTAAGTCATAAATGTGGGAACTGTGCTACAGTTAAAGTTTGAGAATTTTCAGAGTTAGTTCAGTATTTTTAAGCATATTGGTTGTGTGTTTTAGTGCTGGTTTGACCCACAGCTGATATGGAAATATCAGTTTTTGGTGAAACATAATTTTTAATGAATTTTAGGATTTATTTTGAATTTATTAGAAGCTACGAAACTAGATTCGGTAGAATCTGAGTGTTATTAGCAGATCGGGGTTTTGGTACCCAACCAAGAGAAGTCTAAATAGACTTCCCTTCTTGTTAAATATCCCACAGTGGGGATATTTGAGGGGTAGGAACAGAACAGAAAATGAAAAGAAGAGAAGAGAAAATAAAGAAAAGAGAAAAAAAGAGAAAGAGAAGGAAGAGAAGAATCAATCATCATAGGAAAGGATCCAAGTGAAGGCCTTGCTTCATCTTCATCATCTTGATCTTGAGGTAGGGGAAATCTATTTGTATGTTTGTGTTCATTCTTTTCTTTTGGTTTAAGAAAAGCTTGAAGAGGAAATGAGGTTTGATGAGTGGTTTTATGATTTATAAGTTGAATCTTGATGTGGTTAGTATGGTTGAGTTAGAAACTGAATTGTCGATGTGTTAGGATGAATTTTTCACCATTTGGAGCCTTAATTCCCATTCTAGGTCATTTTTGGGGGTTTTGATCAAGTTTAAGATTTTGATTCATAAGTGTTGATTCAAATGAAATTGATGTTGTTTGAGAGTTAATATGTGTACTTGGACCTTATTAGAGATTGAAAATCACTTAAATGGATTTTTAGTGATTGGAAGTGGTTTTAGTTCCAATGGAACAGTAACCTGTAGCTACAGAATTATGCAGATTTTGAGTTTTACTGTTGACGCCGCAATATTGGACATTTAACGTCGTAATGTTGGAAAGAACATGTTGAACGCTGCAATGTTGGACTTTTAACGCCGCAACGTTGGGAAGAACAGAATGAATGTCGCAACGTTGGCCTTTGCATGCCGCAATGTTGGGAAGGACAAGGGACGTGCGCTGCAACATTGAATGTTTGCCTCGCAATGTTAAATGTTTACGCCGCAACATTGAATGTTTACACCACAATGTTGACAATTTTTCCTGCCAGTACTTGAACCCGTGGCTTGGGTGCCCCAACATGGAAATGGGCACACCGCAACGTTGGTGCCAGAAAATAACTATGAGTTATGTTTGATGCTCAAGATCATTCTAGTGGCGTAGTTTTCTTCTTTTATGCTTCTTAAGGAGTGAGAAGACTCTAGTAGGAGTATTTAATGAAGAGTGGATGTTTTGAATCGTATATATTCGTGATGCTAAATATATGGGATAATTAGACATGTTTATATACACTTATAGTGTATCAAGTTGAATTTGAGGAAATGAGTTTCCCTAAATGTGGGAATTATTCATGTTTGCTCCTTTAAGAGTGTTAAAGTATTTTTATAAGTATTTGATGAAGTGTTATGAATTGAACCTGAAATGCATATAAATCAATTGTGAAAACTACTTATGGGAAGTAATTAGTAATGATTTTGCATGAGATGTTTAAGAATCATAGATTGGTGAGTAATATCCTCTCTATGATGTGAAGTAAGGAAGTGAGTAATATCTTCTTTGCTTTGTTTGGCCCTGTGAAAGTGGGTGTTCTATGTCAGGTAAAGCGCTTAATACCTTTCCTAATATAATGAAGTATGAAAGGATAAAATTCTTTGTTCATTATCGATAACCGTGTAATTGATGACACTTCACTACCGGGGGTGATGAGACTTCCTCCGTGATAATGATATATGCTGGATGAGACTTCCAGTACTTGTTCAAGGCTGTGGATGCAATTATGGACTTCCATCGCTTCGTTCAAGTTTCATGCATTCATGACATTGCCATGTGATTAGAGTCTTGGATGTGGTATCATGCATTATGCATTTTCATACTTAGGAATCTGCATAGACATAATCATTAGTCATAATTAAGCATAACATGGTGATTGTATGAGCGGTTACTATCATGACATTTTCATGCATTGCAATTGTATGGGCGATTGCGTGTTGTTGAAATGAGGAGTTGTTACTTCTATGATTGAAGTATCAACGAGATAATTGTAAATATTATCTATTTGTATATATTTATATATTAATATATTGACATACTGGTATTAGAATACTTCTACTGAGATATGTTTTCTCACCCCGATTGTATTGCCATGTAAATCCAGGTGCGAGCTCTTCGAAAGGGAAGAAGAAGATGCATAAAGACTAGCATAGTATAGATACTATTTTGAGTTAAGCTTATATATGTTTTATATTTGCTTAGTTGTTCAAGTTATGTATAACAGTATGCCTTGAGGCAGTGATGTATATATATAACTTTTGCTATTGTGGCTTTCCATATTTATTCATTATGTATGAACGATATGGATTAGATGTTAATTTATGTTAGTAGTAGCAGGGTCAATATTGGGTCATTCATTTATATGACAATATATTTGGATAGCAAATATTGAGGCTGTTACATTTTGGTATCAGAGCAGTTCATCCTCTTGAGCTGGGGTATGGACTGACTATGCTTATGCATGTGCAGTGATGGTTATGCATTTCTTATTTCTTACATGTGATTGTTTGAGTGGAATTGCATGTTTTGCCTTTGAGATGTTTGCTTTAGCTATTGTGACATGGTTACATGATATTGAGCCTAGCTAACTCAATATGAATTGTTCTGTGTTTACAGAAGACTATGGCAGCACGAGGGCAACGGCAACACGAGGGTGACCACGTGGGAGCCGGAATAGAAACTCTGATAATGAAGGTACAGAGATGGCTGCAGCTATGATGGCAATGGCCAATGCCATGAGGTAGCAGACTGAACAAGCAACAGTGACTGCTAGAGTTTTAGAGAGGTTGGTACCTCAGCAGCATGTACGACCGGTACCACCACCAGTACAAGAGGTACCAGTCGGGAGAAATCAGAATTTTCTCAACATTATAAAATTCAGAAATATGAATCCTCCGATATACAGGGGTGATTGTGATCTGATTAAAGTGAAAAAGTGGTTGACCGAATTAGAGAAGATCTATGAGGTCATGGTTTGCTCAAAAGAGCAAAAAGTTTCTTTAGCTTCCTTCATGCTGAGAGGGGAAGCAGAACAATGGTGGCGAAACACCAGAAGGCTGTTGGAGACAGCAGGGACTTTGATCACGTGGGGTGTGTTCAAAGGGATCTTTTTGGAGAAACATTTTCCAAAGAGTTTACAAGATGATAAAGAGAAGGAGTTTTTGAATCTTCAATAAGAGGACATAACGGTTGGACAATATGAGGCAAAATTTCATGAGTTGTCCAAGTTTTCTTCACAGTTTAGGTAGAATCCGGATGAGAGCTAGAGGTGTGTCAGGTTTGAGTCCGGACTGAAGGGAAATATAAGAAGGGTTGTGAGACCTTTTGAAATCAGGGATTTTTCATCCTTGGCGAACAAGTGTAGAATTGTGGAGTTTGAAAATCTCCAAATTCAGGCAGAGAGGAATTTGCAAAGTCTTCAAAAGAAGAGGAAAGTGGATGGTGGAAATGGAAAAGGTAATCCTAAATCCAGTCACCCATAAGAAAAAGACCATAAAGTTCAAAAAGAAGATCGACAAGAAAATTGCAACAAGTGTGGTAAGTATCACAGAAACAAAGTGTGTTGGGCGGACCAGGTAACTTGTTTTAAGTGTAGCGAGAAGGGACACTGCACGAGGAGTTGTTCTCAGGGGCAAGAGAACAAGACTGAAGATGGACCTATTGCTGGGGGTAGAGTCTACGTTGTACGAGGCGAGGAGACATCACCATCTCCTGGTTTTGAAAAATTCGGTAACTTTGCTTAGTATCTTGGTTTTCTTATAGTTGGATTATATCTGTTGTTGTATGTTGGTTGTTAGAACTTGATACATAAGGTAAACTAATTTTGGGGACAAAATTGTAAAAAGGTGGGGAGAATGTAATACCATAGAAAGTCATGTTAGGCATGTATATGGTTACAGAGGTAGCCTAATACGTACTTAAAATGTCTGTGTAATTTTGTGACTTTCTGAGTATGTTTAGGCACTTTACTGTAATACTATGTGAGAAATATAGTTGTTAATTGCTCTAAAAGTAGCTTAAACTACTTAGTTAGTGGAAGTAAATGTGGAGAGTTTGTTTCCAAGTCATAAATGTGGGAACTGTGCTACAATTAAAGTTTGAGAATTTTCAGAGTTAGTTCGGCATTTTTAAGCATACTGATTGTGTGTTTTAGTACTGGTTTGACCTACAGTTGATATGAAAATATCAATTTTTGGTAAAACAGAATTTTTAATGAATTTTAGGATTTATTTTGAATCTATTAGAAGCTACGAAACTAGATTCGGTGGAATCTGAGCGTTCTTAGCAGATCGAGGTTTTGGTACCCAACCAAGAGAAGTCTAAATAGACTTCTTTTCTTGTTAAATATCCTACGATGGGGATATTTAAGGGGTGGGAACAGAACAGAAAATGAAAAGAAGAGAAGAGAAAAGAAAGAAAAGAGATAAAGAGAGAACGAGAAGGAAGAGAAGAATTAATCATCAAAGGAAAGGATCCAAGTAAAGGCCTTGCTTCATCTTCTTCATCTTGATCTTGAGGTAGGGGGAAATCTATTTGTTTGTTTGTGTTCATTCTTTTCTTTTGGTTTAAGAAAAGTTTGAAGAGGAAATGAGGTTTGATGAGTGGTTTTATGATTTATAAGTTGAATCTTGATGTGGTTCGTATGGTTGAGTTAGAAACTGAATTGTTGATGTGTTAGGATGAATTTTTCATCATTTGGAGCCTTAATTCCCATTCTAGGTCATTTTTGGGGGTTTTGGTCAAATTTGAGATTTTGATTCATAAGTGTTGATTCAAATGAAATTAATGTTGTTTGAGAGTTAATATGTGTAGTTGGACCTTATTAGAGGTTGAAAATCACTTGAAAATGGATTTTTAGTGATTGGAAGTGGTTTTAGTTCCAATGGAACAGTAACCTGTAGCTGCAGAATTATGCAGATTTTGAGTTTTGCTATTGACGCCGCAATGTTGGACTTTTAACACCGCAACATTGGGAAGAACATGTTGAACGCCACAACGTTGGACTTTTAACGCCGCAACATTGAGAAGAACAGAATGAATGCCGCAACGTTGGACTTTGAATGCCACAACGTTGGGAAGAACAAGGGACATGCGCTGCAACGTTGAATGTTTACGCCGCAATGTTAAATGTTTGCGCCATAATGTTGAATGTTTACACCACAACGTTGACAATTTTTCCTGCCAGTACTTGAACCCGAGGCTTGGGCGCCGCAATGTGGAATAGGAGACGCCGCAACGTTGGTGCCAGAAAACAACTATGAGTTGTGTTTGATGCTCTGTATCATTCCAGTGGCATAGTTTTCTTCTTTTATGCTTCTTAAGGAGTGATAAGACTCTAGTAGGAGTATTTAATGAAGAGTGGATGTTTTGAATTGTATATATTCGTGATGCTAATTATGTGGGATAATTAGACATGTTTATATACACTTATAGTGTATCAAGTTGGATTTGAGGAAATGAGTTTCCCTAAGTGTGGGAATTATTCATGTTTGCTCCTTTAAGAGTGTTAAAGTACTTCTATAAGTATTTGATGAAGTGTTGTGAATTGAACCTGAAATGCATATAAATCAATTGTGAAAACTACTTATGAGAAGTAATCAGTAATTGTTTTGCATGAGATATTTAAGAATCATAGATTGGTGAGTAATATCCTCTCTATGATGTGAAGTAAGAAGGTAAGTAATATCCTCTTTGCTTTGTTTGGCCCTGTGAAAGTGGGTGTTCTATGTCAGGTAAGGCGCTTAGTACCCTTCCTAATATAGTGAAGTATGAAAGGATAAAATTCCTTGTTCATTATCGATAACCGTGTAGTTGATGAGACTTCACTACCGGGGGGGATGAGACTTCCTCTGTGATAATGATATATGCTGGATGAGACTTCTAGTACTTGTTCAAGGCTGTGGATGCAACTATGGACTTTCATCGCTTCGTTCAAGTTTCACACATTCATTACATTGCCATAGGATTGGAGTCCTGGATGTGGTATCATGCATTATGCATTTTCATACTTAGGAATCTGCATAAACATAATCATTAGTCATAATTAAGCATAACATGGCGATTGTATGGGTGGTTGCTATCATGACATTTTCATGCATTATAATTGTATGGGCGATTGCGTGTTGTTAAAATGAGGAGTTGTTACTTCTATGATTGAAGTATCAATGAGATAATTGTAAATATTATCTGTTTGTATATATTTATATATTAATATATTTATATACTGGTATTGGAATACTTCTACTGAGATATGTTTTCTCACCCCGATTGTATTACCATGTAAATCCAGGTGCGAGCTCTTCGAAAGGGAAGAAGAAGATGTATGAAGACTAGCATAGTATTGATGCTGTTTTGAGCTGAGCTTATATATGTTTTATATTTGCTTAGTTGTTCAAGTTATGTATAACAGTATGCCTTGAGGCTGTGATGTATATATATAACTTTTGCTATCGTGGCTTTCCATATTTATTCATTATGTGTGAACGATATAGATTAGATGTTAATTTATGTTAGTAGTAGCAAGGTCAATATTGGGTCATTCATTTATATGACAATATATTTGGATAGCAAATATTGAGGCTGTTACACCTTGCTTGTTTGTTTGAGATGTGAAATTTTTTTACCTCATGAATGCTTTGTTCCCTTAAATCTTTGGTTGCTCTTCTTGCTTATAACTTTTGCATTCTTGAATGTCATTGGAATTTGAGTCTTTTAGAGTTTTTAACTTTTGAGTTTGTTTTGTTTTTCTTTGTTCCCTAGTTTTGGTCTTATGTGATTTGCCTAGGAGTACAAAAAACTAAGTGTGGGAGAATTTGATAATCGTATATTTTATATATTAATAAACCCTCATTTTTAGTCATTTACACTCTCTATGTACTTAATTGATTGAGCTTGGTCATGTTTTTTAAGTTTGAGCTCAAATTGGACTTAATTGATCTTTTCCAACATTATTAAGATTTTATATTATTTCTGTATTTTGACCATATCTTGAGTTATAAATGTTTAAAAATTATGTATCTTACCTTGTAAGAAAGATGAGAGAGATCTCTACAACTTTCATAGGGATCTCTAGCGCTAATTCAGACATCTAGCGGACCTAATTGGGCTTAGAAATTAAAACACGGGTTCTGTTACTGGAACCTGAGCAATGTGCACTAATCTGGGCATAACTTGGGTTATAGATGTGATATGGGCTTGAAACTAGTGATCTTTGAAAGCTAAGATATATATCTTCAATTCATATGCATACCACTTTTCCAAACTATGACATTTCGATGGAGTTTTCATCCCTTGAAGTTAGCTAACAGAATTAGAGACCCTTTGAGAATGATTTGTCCATGACTTGAGTTGTAGACCTCTAATTAACATGGGGTTTGGGCCCAATTACTCATAATGGATCCAGTTTTGTAACTGATGGGTTTCTAATGATGTGATGCCAAATCAGGGGTAGTTATAGGGGTTAAAACCATAGAACCGAGGGGAGATATCTCATTCTACATTCTCACCTTTTCTCTCTAGATCTAGATTTTTCTCTCTTCTTCTTCCTTCTTCCTCAAGCTCCTTCATGGTGATAACTGTGGAAAGCTAAACTTCTATAATCAATTCAAAGATTCTTGAAGAAATTGTGGTTTGGATTATTGAGATCTTGGTTTTGTTTTTGTGTTCGAGTTGTATTTGGATTCCTGATCTTAAATGTATGAATGGTGATTCTATTTATGTTTGATCTGATTGGATCTTGATTTGAGTTTGAGAATTATGATGGGATTTTGGATCGATTGATATGAATTAATCACGAAATTACAGAGGTTAGGTTACTGATTTGTGCCTAGGTTAATTGAATTTGGAGATCAAATTAACATAGATCTAACATGAATTGTGCGATTACAAATTTGTGTGTCAATTATTAATTGAATTCTAGATGATTATCTAGTATGAATTCTGGATTTGATGTGGAGATCTCGATTAAATCCAAATTAACCATTCAAATGCACTTCAAATGTTTGTTGAATAATTTATGATGGAATCAACTTAATTTCGAATAGGTTTCTGAATTGATTGCTCTTTTAATTGAATTTCTCACTTTAAATTTATTATTCACATATTCTAAGTTCTCAAATCCCTTCCCTAATTTTGGCTAATTGCAATTAAAATCCTTGAGAGACGATCTAATGTTGTTTCCTATGCTACAAGTCATAGACATAACTTGGTTACAATTTTGATTGAGTTCGACGCTCGTCAAACATCCACCTTAAACCTATAAGTTTGTTGAATGTTAATAATTTCTTTGATGATTTGTTATCTTTTCTTGACCATGCTTTGAAATAGAACTTTATCACACATTCGACTAAGCAGATCCTTGTCTCTGCTTCCACTGTTGAAGAGTTAATTGATAAATTACAAGCTTTTGTTTATCAACCTGATCCAGTAATAACTCAGATAGATTGGTCAGAGGGAAGCAGCAGGGAACGTGGATTTGATCTGACACTCTATCTATAACTTACCTTTACCATTGGTTTTATTTATCATACTTTATTTCTGTTTAAATTTGTGTCAAGTTTCTCTTTTCTATAATAGCCACAACAGGTAATATCTTATATCCTTTACTCATCTATATTTTAACATTGAGGATAATGTTATGATCTAGTTGGGGAGAAGGATAGTTGACATAAAATGAAAAAAAAAATTAGGGAAGTATGTTTATTAGTATGATTGTCAGTAATTTACTAACAACAAAACCAATTAAGTATGGCAAAGTAATTTTATTCTTGAAGTAATTTTACTCTTGAGACGCATCTTAAGTATGGCAAAGTAAGGAGTAAATTTACTCTTGACATGCATCTAAATTGGGGAAGTAACTAAATTTGTGTTGATTTATGGAAGTAACGAAGTTTTATCGTTTGATTTCCTTTGAAAGATTCAAGTGAATGCACTCTCATATCCTTTGAAGCAATTGAAATTCGGGGATCATAGCATGATTGAATAAATTGTCTTCTTTCTTAAATTTCACATGTTTGGTTATAGATGTTGAATTGGTAAATTAAGAATGATAGATGTATGTCTTATGAGATTTTGAGCCTATTGATGAATGGATTAAACATTTGTATCATTCTATTCTTTCTTGTGTGATTTTCACTCATGGAATTGTTATTCTAGAACTTGCTTTGACTCTATTTGAGACTATATTTTCACATGCATATATAAATATGATTGAGGTATTTTTCTTGAAATAGCTACCTTAACCAAAATAGTCAATCTTGCATATTTTTCCTTACTTAACCCCTTTGAGCTTATTTGATTATTCATTACTTTTAACTCATTACATGCCTTAAAAAATATATATATATTCTTACCCAACCTTAGGGAATAAGAGAGCATTAACATTATATGAGTTTTTGAACAAGTGTGGGGGTGTGTGTGCAAAGTGGTTGATGAAAAAGGAAAGAGTAGCCATGTTAAAAAAAACAACATGTAAAGAGAGGTCAACAAGGTAAAAAAGGGAAGCGAAAAGAATATATAAAGGGAATTTACATTAGGTAGAGTTGGGATGAACTTTCATGCTAGTTATTTGAACTCAATCCTAATGCACTTTTATTCTCTTTAGTATTTAACTTATCATATCCATATTACCCTCCTCCTTTACCTTGATCTCATTACAACCTTGAATAAAGTCCTCTTGATTTTTATGTGTGTGTTTTGAGTAGTGGAGAAGTAGAAGATAAGTAAACTTATGGTAGTGCTTTTTCATGGGTTTAATTAAGTGAAATAACTACCTTTCAAACACATGAAGGATTGAGAATAAAGCTTGTGAGGATCTATCATTCTTGACTTATGCTTGTCAATTGAAGTTTCCTTACATGTTGGTTAGAGATGTGAAGAAACGTTATCTCATAAATGTTTTGATCCCTTAAATCTTTGGTTGCTCTTTTTGCTTATAAACTTTAGCATTCTTGAATATCATTAGAAATTGAGTCTTTTAGAGTTTTTAATTTTTGAATTTGTGTTATTTTTCCTTGTTCCCTAGCTTCGGTCTTATATATTTTGCCCGAGAGTGTAAAAACTAAGTGTGGGGGAATTTAATAGTAATATATTTTATTAATTTAATAATCATCTCATTGGACTTATTATGGTTCAATTAGGTTTAATAAAGTTAGTTTTGTCACATTTTATGATATTGAGTTTAATTGAATCATTGAAGGAATTTTTGCATGAATTGGTCTTAATTTGTCTATTTGGCAATGTTTAGTAAATTAGCTATAATATGAGTTACAAATATTTGATTGATGTGATTCTACTCTTGTAGAAAAGTTAAGACAATTATCTACAATTGTCATGAGACCTCAAGAGCTAAATCACATGTTTGGATAATTTAAATTAGAGTTGAAGCA
This sequence comes from Ormosia semicastrata, assembly GCA_029884595.1. Classification (NCBI taxonomy): domain Eukaryota; kingdom Viridiplantae; phylum Streptophyta; class Magnoliopsida; order Fabales; family Fabaceae; genus Ormosia; species Ormosia semicastrata. The sequence continues at coordinate 43,375,584 of JAQQTO010000053.1, read as the reverse complement.
AGAACTAGAGTGTTGATCCTGACAGCTTGACCTCTGCGCATTCATCGGCCTATTTCTTGAGCTATAGGAGTACAATTGACACCAAACTAAGCCCAAATGAAAGCTAAGACCTAAATCTACAACTTTCATGAGAACATAAGTTGGATCGGATGTCTAGTAGGTCATATTAAGCCTAGAAGTTAGAACAGAGGTGTTGTTGCTGGAATCTAAACATTGTGCAAAGATTAAGCGATATCTTAGGCTGTAGGAGTCAAATTGGAATGAAACTAGTGATATTGGAAAGTTGAGACAAAACCCTTCAACTTTCATGAATACCACTTATGCAATAGGTGACGTTATGACAGAGTTATAGTCATGTGAAGACAGCTAAATTGGTTGAGTGGGGAGACAAGCATGACAATAATTTTTCACTCATCCACCTACTCATTAAACAACTCTATTATCATTTTCCACTCATCCACCCACTCATTAAACAACTTCCTTGTCATTTTGTACCCTTTATGCTTTATAAAAGGCACCATTGGTTGCTTATTGGGATCGTCTTGGTTTAGAGATCAAGATCTTGTTCTTGTATTATTTGTTTCTCTTATTGTAGTTTTCTTTTGTTGTAAATAAAAGTTATGTTCATCTTCTTCTTTTTCTCTCTTTCTTTTTTCTTGTTCGTGAGTAACTAATTCTCATTTTGTGAGTTTTTGGTAATGAAATAAGGTTAGATTAAATTTCTTACTTGTGCTTGAATGATATATTATCAAGTGATCATTATATATTTTGCATTTTGTTTCCAATCAATTTAGAAACCCTCCTTGTAAAGCGGAGTTCTTGATTTCTTGTAGACAAGAGATTGGCACAATCAATGCTTGAACCAATCTACAAGTGTTAACGTTATTAACCCTCATTATAAAGTGGAGATCTTGATTTGTTGTAGAAAAGATATTGGCACAATAAATGCTTGAACCCATTTACAAGTGTTGGCGTTAGTGGATAATTAAAGGAACCATAATATAACTACATATATAACTTTAAAAGAACTTTAAATGTTGTATTTTTTAATTGAAACCTCAGTTATGCGTAGGTTCTAATTGAGTTATAAAAAGAAATAATCTTGACCTTAATTTATATACCAAGAGTGGATCTCCTAATTCAAGTAAATCCTTTTTAATTGTAAATAATTTTTTTTACCTTTATTGTTGTGACAAATCCTTTCTTTACCTCAAAGAATTTTTCTTCATCAATTCCCTGTGGATCGAACTTGAACTCTTGAAAATTTATTACTTGAGACAACCTGCACTTGGATTTGAAACAACACAATTCGCATCACCTTTCACTTGGTTGTGTGAACTTTGGGATAAGTGTGTTTGTTTTGAGTTAACTCTGCATATTTGGCTTTCAAACTTGTTAATTGTTATTTCTTATTTATTGTAACATTAGATGGTATGCATAATCATATGGTATGAGAATGAGGTGTTAGATCTAAATTCTCCTAGCATTTATGTTATTATGGTCAAAGTTACCGGTATACGGGTGGTAGTAGTACTCTTACGTTAGTGAGGGAAAGGTATTCACCTATTACCAAGTGGTGTATAGGCTCTCAGGCCTATCTTACTTAGTATATACAAAGGAATATGGCTCCTAGAAATGTGCAGGTAATGTGTTTCTGAAAACTAAAATTTGCATTAACATTGCATATGTTTATTATTAGCACATTGTGTGAGCATAGTCATACATCATAACATAAAGGATTGCATTTGTTGATGACTGTATGGGTAGTTGTCTTGCTTGTTTGCTCCTCTGCTTGATGATATCTTATAATTATATGAGTGGTTGTTTGATATCATTGTTCGATATAAATGTGAGTTAGGTTATTGCTTGCCTTGTGAATGTTACATAAAGTGTATGTATATTCTAGTAGTGTTGAGCAACGACTCATTTATTTATTGCAAGATTAACTTGATGTTGTTATTTTGTTTATTGTTGTAAAAGAATAATTGCTAGAGCATATCTGGTGAGATGGATGTTTATTGTAAAAGGTGAGCAGAGTGAATCTTGACCATTGGATCTTACATGAATGGTCAAGATTAGAACATAAATGCATGTGACTTTTTTAAGTAGTCACATGATCTTTAAGTAACTTTTAATTTTGGTCATCCATGTATGGTTGTATGGTCAAGATTTACTCCTCTCACCCTCTTATAATAGAAACTCCTCTCACTAGATATGCCCTATATATATATATATATATATAGTAGGAACTAAAAAGCAAAGTAAAATAAGGGGAAAATAAAGGTTTTAGTAGGATATGGAGAAGAAGAGTTGAAACATACAAAAAGAAAAGTTAAATGACAAATCTAGATTCTTTCATGTTGCTGAGTAATACGAGAGAGTCATGTTAGAGAGAAAAAGATATAATTTCTTTTTAATATAACAAATGGCCCAATAATTAATCATTATAAGTCTTTGCAAATAAAATTTATGTTTATCTCTTACCAATATAATGGTCATGCTAGATAAGAAGATCAAAACTCTTAAATGACAAAGAAAAAATACCATAGTTCAAAAGCTTGGACCAGATCGACCGATTTGATCGGTGAACTAGTTAGGTAATTAGTCTGACTAACTTATAGGATTGGTCCTGCATCATAATCGGTGTGACCCGGTCTCACCTGGCCGGTTATGGGTAAAAACCAATAACTTGGCGATTTTTTTATCAAACTAGCCGAGTCATGCACTTTTTCAAAATTGATATGTTTCTTGATGATATTGGTACATTTCTTTATTGGTTGATGATTTTTGGTTGTTAATATGGAGTTATAGATGTTCATTTTGTTATTTGATGTTAATTGCTAACTTATTTGGGAAATACAAGGTTGTAAATCAATTAAATTTGGAAGACTATGATAATGCACAAGACAATACCATGGAAAATGCAAACCAAAATAAAGGAAATGTTGGACATGCTTCAAATTTATTTGATGAAGAAAGAGGGCTTAAATTTGACACAACTTTGACACCTCGGGCATAATTATGTTATTAATTGTAGCTGTGAACTTGTGATTTGTGAGCTCGTGTCCTGTGAACCTTTGTTGTTTAATTATGTTTTGAAGTTGTGATTGTGAACTTTTGTTATTTAATTGTGTTTTGAACTTGTGAGTTGTAACTTGTATTGTTTATTTATGTTTTGAACTTATTAAATTGTGTTAGATACTAATTTGTGATGTACGTTCTTATTAATTTATTTAAATTTTAATGTATTTGTAAATTTTTTATATAATTAAATATTTATAATATTTATTTATTTAATTATACTTGATTCAACCAATGAGCCAATAACCTAGTGCCTCGACCAAGTCGATCATTGGGTCGATTTTTATAACTATGAAAAATACACTGAGAGAGAGAAAGTGCGTGGACGATGCTTTTTCAACTACTGTGAAGAAGTGTCTCTTTATATGCTTTGGAGCAACTAGTTTGATTGTAGGTTCAGTAGTAGATTTGACAAAAAAAAGTAAAATGTCTAGAATAATTAACGCTTCAGAGGTTTAAAATGTGACATGTGTCTTTTTATATGGTTAAAAGGATTACTAAGAGAATTTTTTTGGAGGATTTAATATTTCTCATTGTTGTAAATATTTGCATAATGACTAGTTGAAGAATCAAGGCCTCATATTATGGTAGTGTTGATGAACATGTGGGATAGGAAAATTACTAATTACGCATTTTTAAGAAACATATCACCTCATATTTAAGATATATGATAAAATCAGAGTATAAATGTGTAAAAAGTAAGATGTTAACATTTATCTATTTTCAAATAAGTCTTTATAGTTTAAATTGTTTAACAAAGTCTATATACTTTTTAAAATTTTTAAATAAGTCCCTACATTTTAACTATCTTTTCAATTAGGTTCATATAATTTAAATCTTTTTAATTGAAAAAAATTGAAAAACTAGCCAAATGTTGCTTATAATAACTATTGCAGACTTATTAAGATAAACAATTAATTGGTTGGATGCCGAATTTAGCTGTTAGATTAATTAATTGTTATGCCATACCTTTTTAAATCAAATATATGATTTTACTAGTGGTTTACCGTCTTTTTTAAAATCATGTATACAATTTTATTTGTATTTTACCCATGTGTTGCATGAAAATATTTTGTATTAAATAATTTATTAAAAAGTCTATTCACTCTAACAAATTTGAAATCAGATTTAAAATATTTAAATTTATGCAACTATTATTGGTATTTATTTAGAGCTTAGAAAAAATTATTAACAAAAAATGTTTACTATATTATTTAATATTCAATAAATAAGTAGTTGTGATCGAATAAAAATAGTTATTTCTTAGAATTAGGTACAAAGAAATAAAGAAAAGATTTTTAAAAATTAATTAAATTAATGTTAGAATATGCAAGATTTTAAAAAAATTGTTTAATTCGTACATGCAATATTTTGAGTAATAAATTCAAACTGAAAAATTCGAAACCAATCTTTTTCATAACAAATATTTTTTCTTGAGCAATAGCTCACATGATGTTCCCCCTGCCCTCCACCCCCGAATCTCCCTACCCGTCCCCAAACTCTCTTTACTAGCAAAGCCGTCTTTCTTAGTATTTATTCCAATAAAAAAAAAGCCTTTCAAGGATGCAACTTAATATAGGAATAAAAGTGCAATTTGTTAAATTATTTATCTAAAAGATAAATATGACTTATTTATCTTAGATATATTTTTTATTATTTAAGTTATAACTTTGAAATGCATGTATAAATAAGAAAATAATTTAAATTTCAATTAAATAAATTGATCATAAAAACTATCATATATTTTTTTTAAAAGGAGCAATTTGAAAAACCACTAATATAAAAAAATTCAAAAACAAAAAAAACAAGCTAAGACTTTATTACTTGAACTAATCTGGAATAAATAAATAAGAAAATGAGAAAGAATGAAACCAAAATAAATTTGAGACTTTCCTATTTAAAATTAATTAAATTAATAGTAGTAGATGCAAGTTTTTTTTTTTTAATATTTAATTATACATGTAATATCTTGATTGATAAACTCAATAAAAAAATTTAAAAAATTTAAACTTTTAAAATGTAAATACTTTTGATGGACGAAACATGTTACAATTGGATTCAGATAAATGTCTGACTAAGGTTGATGAAGGTGATTTCCTCTGCGAGGGGTGGGTAATTACAAAAGACACTCTGACGCTTAAGTTAGACTGTGCAAAAGGTGGGTAGTATTTGAAATTAAATGCATACCTTTGTGAACTTGTGTAGTATTTATAAGAGTATTTTGAGTGATAAAAATCATAATTCAATTTGAATTGAATGTTGTTATTTGGGATAAGAATCTATGAGATTGTTATCTCTTATAACTAATTCCCTATTTATATGGGATGTAATTAATATTCATATCTATGAATGATTCTATGAGAGATTTACTCATAAATATTTGAGATACTATTCTAGTGAGCCGAGTTATACTTGAATTGCTAACCCGAAATCCGATCCAAAACAGTTGCTCCTAGCTTGACACTTAGATGTGACAGCTAAGTATCAAGATATTCGAGTTCCACAAGAGCAAATGGTACGCATAGGACAAAAGGATCCAAGTCATAACATTTAGGCTGGATCTTGCAATGTTTTTACGAAAGGGTCGAGGTTTGTGATATGTCGTAGAATGCCCCCAATGTTAATAAGTAAGTTCGGGATCCAAAATGGATCATTATGCGTAAAGTCATCACATTGTCATCTGGCATTTGTAATAAGTTGCCCCCATTCAAACTTGTTTGTGAGGCCTAGTTAATTCTGAAAGTAATTTGGTCTGAACCGAGATCCGTATTATGATTTATCATAATATCATGATGCAAGTCCATGATTCGGCTTGAATGTCTACTTGCAACGTCATGCGTTACTTCAATTCTAAATGTTTTGAATGTCGTCCTTTCAACTACTCTACTTAGAAACAATACGACGAGTGGCTAAAAGGTATTGGAACCGTTTGGGATTCGTAACTGCATTATAATTATTATTTCAAATTCTGAGCAGATTTTTGATTTTGCCCCTTCTTAGGGTGACAGTTGAGGGAGGTTTCCTTTGCCTATAAATAGGAGTAGGGGGTTCTCCCCCTATTTTCTCCTTCTTCTTGGCGTTTCTGCTTTCCATTTCTAGTGAAAAAAGGCAATTTTTGGCGACTCTCTGGTGAGATTTTAATGTCCATTTGCTTGTAGTTTCAACCTCCCAGCACATTTTTCTTCTCTAAAACAAGGTACTCTTTTTTCCATTTTACTATTCTCCCATAATCTTCCATTGTGGGAGGGAAAATGTCGCAAAATAGTAGTGAGGAAAGTGTTTATTTAGAAATCCTTAATGCTCTGTCGTCTCCATCGCCTTAAGCGCGAAGACGTTTTTCTCATGGTGCGGATTCTCATAAAGGTTTGAGGTCGATAATCAGGATGGATATCCTGGAGGCATTACAGGAGGTGAATTGTGCCAAAAAGCTTGCAAGGCAAAGACCAACACGTCCACTCTCTGTGCTCATGGTAGAGTTAGGGAACCTTAGTGAGTCCTCTTTTGATTCTAACATGAGTGCAATCTTTGTAGGTAACATTATTAACTCAGAAATGGCACGTCGAAGAACGGATCCTACAAAATCCAAAGAACTTGTCTTCTTAAGAGATGTCGGCCTATACCAATGGGTTGACCGAGAGGTCCTAGGCACTCCTTCTAACGTAGAGAGCTCGGAAGATGCACGTGAAAATCAAGAATACTTGCACTTAACCATTGATAGGTTAAGAAACAGAGAATATGCCATCCGTGCTCCGACTGAATAAGAAAAAGTATGTTCAACGAGGACATAAGGTGACCATTTCATCTATATGTACGATGCACTATTTATAGAAATCGAGGTTCAACTTCCATTCTTCAACCTCAAGATCGGAGTATTGAACCACCTATGGGTAACTCCAACACAACTACATCCAAACACATGGGTTTTATTAGGACGTTTGAGCTCGTTTGTAGGATTTTTGAAAGGTTGTACTCCGTCAAATCATTTTTCTTTCTTTTCACTCGATTTTCACCCTCTGAGAATAGTCATAAAAAGACTCTGTGCACACAAGTCAGGCGTAAAGTGTTCAAGCCCTACTAAGAGTCCTTCAAAAATTTTAAGAAGGAATTCTTCAGAGTTGATGGGGCTCCGGGGTCAACACCTTTTTTCATTATCCCAAACGGCGAACCTCATATATACCTATACTAGACTCAAGTGATATGGAACCAGAGATTGGAAGAAATAGAAACTCCGATATTCGAGCTTCCTGAAGATGAGGCTGAGGTCCTCTATTTTCTCGTTGAATGGGCTGACAAGTGAGGGGTCATCTACTGTAAATATATCCTTGATGAGCCTATTGACTAAATAAAGCCATTATTTGGTATCTAATTATACATGTATCTTATTGACTTATATTTCCAAAAATTTTCCTAAGTGTAGTAACACTCTTGTTTTCTGTTTACAGAAAGTATGATACCTCCAGGAGGTCTTGAGCTTCTCACCCAACGTCTAGCGACAACAAAAGTTGGGGCTTCAGGGTTCGGATCGTAGCTCCTGGTCGCTGCTCCTCCGCAAGTCATGATCGCAGTTCCTCCACCTCCACTTGCTGTATAGGAGGCAGAACCTAAGCCTCCAGTGCAGCCTCTTCGACCTCGAAAGAGGAAGGCTGAAAACCAAATGGAGCAAAGGGGAAAAAGGCCGATATCCGAGGTTGCTCCTCTTGATGTTACTACTGGCCTGGGGTCTACAATCTCGAAGGGTGTTCTCCTGTACTTCTCTCTAAGGTCGGTTTGGAGCAAAGAGGTTGATCCTGGGAGGATCATTGATAACGCTCTTTTGTACCTTGCTAACGAAGATGTCTTAATAGAGTAGGATTTGTTGGAGCTTCTCTGAGATGCACAGGTGCGGTCCCCGCGCAACGTCTTTGTTCTCCAATTTCTGGAGGGAGCTTTCGAGTCTGTTCGTCAGATTCAGGAGTTAGAGAAAGAACTAGACACCCTCCAAGGAGAGAAGCAGGGGCTTAAACTTGCTGTTGCCTGAAAAGACAGGCAACTAGCTCAAGTCACTGAAGAGCTTGGCGTGCATAAGGCCAAAATCTCTAGGCTTCAGGCCAGAGTTGCCCACTTTTCTGAGGAGGTTGCTGAGGTGGTGGCACTCTGGGCCTAAATCGCTGAGGGAGTTGCTCAGGAGAATGCTTTGAAAGATCAAATTTCTTTTGTCGAGTCAACCTTAACCGCCCTCTGAATTGAGAACGAACTTCTCCACTAGTCCGAGGCCAAGCTACAAGATGAAATTGTAATTATTGAAGATGAGTAGGCCAAGTCAGTGGATGAATCGTTCTCTAACGCTCTTGATCAACTTCACCTTCTAAACCCAAACCTTGTCGAGGAGGAAACTAGTTCAAGGAAGGTGGTCCGAGATGGTCAGATCATTGAGGCCATTCTTGAAGCCACTCCTATAATTCAAGTTCCTATCACGACGAAGGTTGGAAAGGGACAGGAAGAAGAAACATCGTAGGGCAACTAAGCAGAGAACACTGAGAGGACATCAGAGACGGTAGTGGAGCCTACCCAAGAGGATGTATGATTCTTCTTTCTTTTCACTTTACCCCATGCGTGGGGTTTATTTTATTTATACATGAACAAGTCCCAATTTCAGGCATTTATGTTCTTATTGCTTCTTCTTTTTCCTCACCGAAATAGGTCTAATGTTCGATCTCAATGACTTTATTTATGCTTAGCATTTTTTCTTGTTTTTATATGATTGAGATAGGTCCAACGCTTGATGTAACCCCACAATTCGATTACTATAGTATATTTGGAATATACATAAGTAAACAAGGTTAGACACGTTACTTCTAACTTTTAAACATCATTAAATCGTTATAATAAATATACATATTGAAATATAAAGCCTCGAAAGGGAAGTAGTTGAACTGTACAAGATAATTATGCATATGAAAATTTTGATTCTTTACTGAAATATCAAGTATAAATAACTAGTACATTAGTAAGTGTATGAATAAAAACTAAGCCTCCATGTCATAGGTACAAAATACACAAGTCAAAAGTAATTATCCTACTCTAAGTCACCAACTTCACTTCTCTTCCTTGGAAGGATTTCGATTTGGAAATTATCATGGAAACAAACAAATGGGTGAGAATTTAAAAATTCTCAATAGTATAACACAAACAGCGACAATCATAATACGATTCCATGATAAATGCATATCGTTAACATCTCTTTTGAAATTATGTGATGATGCTCAAGAAATGACAAATGTTAATGCTTATGAAATATAATATGATAGTGCTTATGAAAATGTCATGTCCTTCGACAAAGTGCTTTTCTCACTCCTTTGCTCTTGGCAGAGTACTTTTCTCACTCCTCTGCCAAATAATTTATCCTTGGCAAAGTGTTTTTCTCACTCTTTTGCCCTTGGTAGAGTGCTTTTCTAACTCGTCTGCCTTGACAAGGTGTTTTTCTCACTCTGTTGTCTTACTTTATATTATGCAAATGTCATGACATTCATAATTCTATTATTCGAACAACTCTCTAAGCCATTTAGAATAACATTGAAAACATATCACTTTGAATTATGCCTTTAAATTAACTCATTGCCTTTTCGATTAGAATCGAAAACATGCTATTCGAATAACTCTCTTTGTCTATTCAATTAGTCTTGAAATCATGCCATCCGAATAGCTCTCATAGTTTATTCGTTTAGCCTCTAAAACATATCATTATGGAATGGTCTGTTTGAATAGATCTTTTAGTCTATCCAATTAACATTGAAAATATGTTATTCTGAACTACTGTTCAAATAACTATCATAATATTTTGATTAGCATCAATATCATGTCATTCGAACAGATCACTTAGTCTACTCGATTAGCATCAATAGTATGCCCTTCTGAATTATGCTGATCGAATAGCTCTTCTAGTCTATTCAATTAGCCTTGAAAACATGTCATTCAAATAGCTCACTTAGTCTACTCAATTTATCATCGAAATCATGCAATTCAAATAGCTGACACATCAAATTTAGAACATTATGTGATGTTCTACTCGAATAGTCTCTTGGCCTATTCGAACAGAACAATGTAGAAAGGCATTTTGGTGCATGAAAATAACAATTTTCCTGTTTCATTTCATTTCCATACCAACCTTTTTACTACAAACACTAATTTATCCCATAAATCATGTAGTAAAGCATCAAAAAATCATCAACAACTAGTACGTATAGTTGTATTCAATCATATACATATCCATACATATCTATGCACAAGTCTCATTGAATATATCTCTATACACACGCAAGCATGATTTTATCGAGTTTCATGAAAAACTCCTTTTTGTCCATTCCTTGCCAGTATACAAGAAGCAAAGAATGATAAAGCATGGAAAAGAAACACAACAACTCATACCTCAACTCTTTAAAGTGATGATAGGTTATGGTTCTTTCTTGCTTTCCTTTTTCTCCTTCCTCTTCCTTCTTTCTTTTTCCTTTTCTTTCTTTTATTTTCTTTCTCTCCCTTATCCTCTGTTCTGCCGTTGTTATGTATAAGGTGAGAGATAAGTAAGAAAAAATGATAATAGAAGTTAAAGACAATGGAAAAAGATGAAGTAGGATAATATCATTTGACTTTGGGTAACTAATAACATTTTGTACCTCTTAAAGATATTTTAGTCTTTTGTGTCATCCAAAACTGCCAAACTAACTCATACTAGTGTTAGTGCACTTCTATAACCATAATTAAAACAAATAGGTTGGGGAGGATGTTACACCTGATCTCGGCGATTCATTTTTATACTTAGCGAACATTCGTGTTTCTTCTTAATTGGTATTAGTCCAATGCTGGATCTCGGTTACACTTAGTGACCGCTTGTGTTTCTTTATCAGAAATGTTTCTCCATTGTTGTTGACACTTAGTCAAATCAGTTAAGTGTGAAACTATGAAGTATAATTTTGACATGGAAGCCTCTTAGAGTGGCGTCCATTACCGCAGGTAATAGTCTAATGCTCTTGACCACTTTAAACCTTTTTTAGGTTTATAGGTTAGGCTCAATGCTGAAATTATAAAATATGATTTTGACAAGGAAGCCTCTTGGTGTGGAGTCTACTGTCTCGGGCTATGATTGAATATGCTTAACCTCTGTATACTTTTAAGTTTATAGGTTATGGTCAAACTCATTAGGGTATGGGTTAAAACCCTTAAATGCACTCCTTGAACTCGGATACTGATCAAGTGGATTCCTCTATTTCACCTTCATGTACGGATATCGGAATATCTAATCTTTTTTGGAACTTGTATTCCTCAAACCTCTCCAAGGTGTGATAACCTTGTGGGTTGCAATGATTGAAATCAAGATAGATGTTCCTTTTCAGAACTTGTATTCCTCAGACCTCGATAAGGCACTTTGGCCTTGTGGGTTGCATGTTTATATACTCTTAACCTCAATAAGATGATATCCATCCGTATGGGTTAAAGTCAAGTTAGTGGAGACTTAGGTGAAAACCCAAAGCTCTCTACGAGGGGGCGAATGCTGACCTCAAGTGCTTTTAAAACTCAAAGCTCTCTAGAGGGGGCGAATATTGGCATCGTGGGCTATCTCACTTAACCTTAACATGACGCAGACAAGATATCCGGACCCATTAAGGAATGTATCCCTCGGACCTCGTCAGAGAAGCATTAGGCCTTGTGGGTAGTGCCAAGATGATGTTATGTCGAGGTAGTCATGAACAGGAGGTCCTGCCGAGGTACCGGCCGAAACAGGAGTAAGTCAAGGTACTCGTGAATGCAAAGTTACGTCGAGGTACTGACTAAGGTGGGGTCCAAATCTGGATGAGAACCTTCGTCGTTGGAGTGTTTTGTTAACCTCGTGGAGTATGGTAACTTGTTTTCCTTTCGAGATTCGACCATTTGGAGTATAGTAGTCCCTTTTTGGGTTTACTTTTTTATGTATAGTAGTCTCTTTTGGGTTTACTTGGAGTCTCCATTTGAGTTTACCCTCTTAGGTTGTCCCTCTTAGGGGTAGTTCATGTTTGGGTTTACCTTTTGGAGTACGATAGTCCCTCTTTGGGTTTACCTTCGTAGGTATTCTCTTTCTGAATTTACTTTCTTGACATATGCTAGTCTTTTTTTAGGTTTACCCTCTTGGGTTTACCTTCTTCGAGTATAGTTGTAACACCCACCATAGGGTATCATATTTATGTTACTTAATTACCAAATTACCCCTTGAACATAATATATGCTTTGTAGTGTAAATACGAGTTATAAAATTTCTTAATATTAATAAGGTAAACTTAGCGAAAAATAAAAACATTATAATATTATCATGAATAATTTACATCATATATACACAAGTCTTAGTACTGTCATACTTAAATATTTACAGACTATACTCTCAAAGTATTTAAACTTTAATTGAAACTAATATACTGCCCAAGTACTACTAAACAGCAGAACCCTCAAACGGGTCGTCCTCAGATTCCTCAACAGATAAGAATCCGATTTGACGCGAAGTTCTACGAACAGGTGTCCGCACAGACAACACTATACTAATCTCACTAGGAGTATGGTAGTAAGTTCCCCAGTACTGCCTAATGGATAGCAGAAACTCTAAGTGTACATTAATATTCACACTAAAATAAAGGTTCCCTTGATGAAGTCTACTCAGGGTAATCCTCAAATCTCCTACATAATAAATACACGTTTTATCTAAATCAATGCACCACGCTTCCTGTTCTCCTCCAAACTGCAACCTCATATAACCTAGAAAACTAGGCATCTCCATCCTCTCAGAACTCAGCTTCCTCTACAGGAATGTACTCTTCCTCGCCTTCTCGATCAATTTCTTGCTCAACGTCTTTATAATATAAATACAATACAAAATAGACATACAAAGAAGTGAGATCACCTACACTAATACTAGCATGGTAGCGTGAAGATAAACACATACAATATCTCATACAGCTACATCATACCATAATTACAGTTATGCCATCAACATCATTTATCATCACAACACATGTAATAAACAATAATTATGATCATGCCCTCAAATAATATCCAATTATTCAACAATTCAATTATCATAAACAATAATTATGATAATGCCCCTAATCATTTCTAAATATTCAACAGTTCAAATATCACATCGATAATAATACTCAATAATTATGCATACGCACATAGACTCAATTTCCTACTCCATAGAGCTAAAACTCAGATCGAAGAGAGTGATCGAAAAGATTTATCTGTACTAACATGCCTTAGACCACATGCTACAATTTGCGCATCTACCATATACACGACAATCTTTATCAGATCTTGATTAAGAATAGTGTCTCGGTCAAGATCATCAGTGTGTTGCATCGGTCAAACCCACGGTACAGAAGAGCTATCAACTGCCCATTGTAGGCAACCCACACCCCAATGCCCCAAAGTCAACAAGTGACTTACACTACACATATCACACCCACTCAAGAGATGTATTCTCTCTTAGGCAATTAGCCTCATACAGTCTATCAGACCTTTTCAATACATGTACTATGCACCATTCACAATTCAAATTCATTATCTCATATTCAGGGTTCACACATTAACCCAACAGTATCTTTACTGTATTTTCATTGCATAGTCATATTTTTGCATTTTCTCAATCGCGCAACAATTCTGTCGCATTTTCAGATCGCGTATTGATTTCTCAATGTACTCTCAATCGCGTAAAATATTTCTCACACGTTTTAAATCAAAAATACGATTTTCCTCATTTAATACTAAAAATTGACTTTATTTTTCAATATTTGCATAATAGTCCCTCTACAACATAATATTTACGTTATAATCCCTATTTAAATAATATTTTCACAATAGTCCCTCATAAAATAATATTTACAAAATAGTCCCTCTTTTTATAAAATATTTGCAACATAGTCCCTCTTTAAATAATAATTACAAAATAATCCCTCTTTAAATAATAATTACAATATAGTCCCTCTTTAGAAAATAATTACAATATAGCCCCTCTAAAAATTAGTATTTCTACTGTTTCCCAGAAAACTTTAAATATTTTCAATACAGTCCCTCGAAAAATTAGTATTTCTATTGTTTCCTAGAAAATGGCAATTCTTTGCTTTACTTAAGATATTACAGCTCAAATTTTCCCAACGCACTTCAAAACCCATAGGGTGAGCTATACGTCAGTAAACTTCAAGTATTGACATCTATTTTTATTTCATAACCTATTATTTAATTGTATCAATTTGTTTTCTAAAAAGCATTTTGCTTGTTACCAAATTCAAACTCTTCCAAAATACTTTCCTTCTCAATTAAACTTTTAAATCTACTCTTGATAAAATAATTTATTCTACACTGTGAAAAATAGCATGTTGGCCAAATTTTCATTCTTACTTCAAAATTAATTGTAATTTATTTTCTAACACTCTAAATCCTTGTAAAACCTCTTAATTAGTTTCATTGTCATAGAACCTTAAATCCTCAATTTAAAATCATAATTTTAGAACTCTTGGTCCCCTTGAACATATTGAGGTCGTGTGCCTCTAAGCTCTTTGAAGCTCTCATGAAATCTTTCCATCATGTTTATTCACATCCTAAATTACACATACAATTGCATGCATTCAAAATTACACATACGAGCACATTATCAAAGCTATAGTCATACCATCACACATGCAATCATAAACACAAAATCATACACATCACAATCACAAACAAAGAAGCATCAAACAACAAGTGAATAAACTCTTATGGATTTATCACCATACAAAACCATCTCCTCACCACCAACACTTAGTTGGTGAGGTAAATCTCCCTCTTACCTTAAGGAAGATGAGAATCCTTAAGTTCCCTCCTCCTCTTGATTTTGTGTGAACCTTAAACAAATCCCTAAAAATTCTTAAACAATTACCAAAGTCATAAACAAGGCTTAATAACAAAGGACCATGGAACAATCATGGTCTAGAAAATTAAAAACTCAACTTAAAACCATAAAATCAAAAGTTTACCTTTAGGAAAGTAACCCAAAGCTTGGATTTTGAAGTACTAGGAGTAGGATTTTGACAAAACTTTCTAAATGAAAAGTGTTTAGAATATGGTTTAGGTTTAGGAAATGTGGAGAAGAAAAATTATAGAAGATTGGAGCTAGGGTTTGGGTAGTATGGCCGAAACTCCAAGGAGAAAAGAAAGGAAAAAGTGTTCTTGTGTTCTTAGGATTTTTGAGAGAAAATAAAGACTTAGCTTTTAGGTGAGAGAAAATGAAATTTGAAAGTGAATTAGAGAGGTGCAGCCGTGTGGTAGTGTATAGGAGAGTTAGAAGATAAACTTGAAACCAAAATATCACACTTTGTGTTCACATGCAAATGCACATGCCTTGGTCATCAAAGTGTCATGCAATGGTCACAAAAGACCATTCAAGAAGGCTTGAGAAGCTTCCTTGGTCGTGTGGCCCTCTAGGAAAGGTAACTTAGTTTGTTTCTAATTTAGTTCTAGTTACTTTATTAGCAAATAACTACTAACTAGGTTAGGTTTTCTAATTACATAGCTAACTAATTAAATAGGTCATTGCATATGTCATGCTTAGTCATGGCTTCTAAATGGAATTAGGATATTTAGTTAGTAGCTAGATCATAACTAATTAGTAACTAGGCTAGTTCACTTAGTTTCTTAATTAGGCAATTAAGACAACTAAATTAGGTTTATTTAGTTACTTAGTAACTAGTCAAATACTTCAACTTAGACTATTTCTTATTGATTAGAAAAGTCCAACCACCATTTTTGACTTATTTCTATTGGTTCATTTTAATTTAGGTTACAGAAAATATTCTAAGCACATTTTATGTCAGTAAAAATATATCGGGTCCAATAATTCATAGTAGAAGCTGCTATAAATAAAACAGCAGATTATTATCAGTGAAATATTTTTATTTTACAGATAAATTCTAAAAATTAAAAGATTCTTTTCTGTGTCTCTCAGATTCGAGTTTAGTAAGATCTCCCGTCTTTGAATAAATCAAATAAGATTTTCCTCGGCCCGAAAATTATTACTTTCCTGACCCAGAGCAAATCTCACACAATGATCAAAAATAATCTCAGAACAGTCAAATTAATTTTATAACACACAGAAAACACAAAACAATGCAATTTAGACATTACTGTAACATAGTCAAAATTTGGGGTGTTACAATAGTAGCCCCCTTTTGGGTTTACCTTTTGTACGGTAATCTCCATTTGAGTTTACCTATTTGGAGTCCCTATTTGGGTTTAACTTCTTAGGTATTCCCTTTTTGGGTTTACCCTCTTGGGTGTGACCTGTAAGGGTTTAGCTTTTTGAGGTATGACCCGTAACGGTTGTACACTAGGGCGGAGCCACAATAGCGACTAGCAGATGGTCGAGTTTGCGTAGCAGAGCAGTGATTTTAATTTTGTCTACTTTTTACTTGGTGGTGGAATTTGAAGTTTATCTATTTCGATAGATGGCACCAATGTTCTAAACTGGATTCAGATAAATACCTAAATGAGGTTGATGAAGGTGGTTTCCTCCGATGCACAGTGGTTGCAGTGGTGGTGCAAGGGGTGGGTACCTACTAAAGGCACTCTAACGCTCAAGTTAGATTGTGCACAAGGTGGGTAATGTTTGAAATTAGATGCATACCTTTGTGACTTTAATCTGAGATGGCCACTTGGGAAAATATGTACACTAATCCCAAAATGAAAACCAAAGTGGAAACAAAAATTAGAGGAAGAGGAGTTATAATCCTCAAAAAATCCCATCCTCATACCAAAGAAGATAGTCCCCGACAAGGAATAAAAATCAAAAGAAAGGCCTATCCTAAGATAATGCCCAAAATTAAGATAAGGAACAACCCCAGGATCCTCTAATCTAGAATGATGATGGTCGTCATACAAAAGTAACCCGAACAATCAACATAATATTAGCCAGCTTCGCAGGTGGCAGTGAATTTAGCAATGCAAGAAAAAAGACCCTTGGAGCTATGCTAAGTATGGCATCCCATGCAATCTCCAAACTGGGGAGCGTATCGCAAAAGGTCCCACCAATTTCTTTTTCTGGAGAAAATTATAACAAAATACTATTTTGGACCACAATGACCCCATGGTATATCCAAGATAATCATCAATGCCAAGGTTCAGCGTATATTTGTTGATCAGGAAAACTTGATATACATTATATTCTTAGATTTATTCAAAAATCTAGGACTCTAAAAGAAATATCTAATTGTGTACACTGATGAGTTGATTAGTTTCATAAGGGACAAAATCACCTCGGTAGGGTGTGTTGAGATTCACTTGATCTTGGGTAAAGATCTTCTGTTTAAAACACTCAAGGTCATACCCAAGGTCAAGTTCCTCGTGGTGGATTACCCTTTCGCCTACAACGTGATCCTAGGTCACCATTCTCTCAACGCCTTTGGGGCAGTGATATCCACCCTACATTTAGTAATGAAGTTCCTTAATCAACATGACAAGATAGGCACAGTCAAAAGAGACCAAGCAATGACTCGAAGATGCTATAATGAGAGCCTCAAGTTTGCTAAGGGACCAAGGAAAACAGACTAGCATGACAAACCTAGTTCAGTCACTACAGATTCTATCAATGTCCTCTTGACTAAATTGGATGTACATGAAGAGATCCAATATACCAACCCTCAACTAGAAGGAGAACTTACACCCCTCCAACTTAATGTCAAGTTAGATCAAGTCACTAAGATTAGAGGGCAACTAAATCAAGAAGAGAAGTCCCAATTAGTAGCATTCCTCGAGAAAAACAAAGATCTCTTCTCTTGGACATCATCCGATATGCCAGGGTTGGATCCCAGATTTAAATCTCACAAACCTTCAATTAAGAAAGATGCCAAACTAGTTACACAACAAAAAAGGAAGGTTAGACTAAAAAAATAGGATGTAATATAAAATGATCATGGATTACTCAGTATTTACTTGTTCTATTTACCTATGTTTAATGCAACTCACAAGGTCAAAGTACCTTGGAGAGATCCGAGGAATACATGTTCCCCCTAGGATTAGCTATTTCGATTACACCAAAGGTCAAAGTGAGCAGCTCACTTTACCACACTTCGCCCTCTTGTAGCAAGCATACCCATAAGTTCAAGAATGAATTTCACGAGGTTAAGCGTACTTAATGGAACCCAGGAATACAGCAACAATGATTCTCGGGATCCTTTATAAGGATACCCCTTCCGAAGTTCTTCCACTATTTATCCAACATAAAGAAAAGTTCAACTAATACTTAGAAAATTTTCTAAGTATACAAGGACTTTACTTATACTAAGACACCATACTCCTATATCCACACCCCGAGATTTTCTATCAATCCTAAATGATTCTCTCTAGGTATCTGAGATTACACTCAAATGAGTATTCGTGTGTAAATTCCTCTAAGTCCTTTCACGAAATACGAGTTTGGGCATTGAACCCCAAAATATGTGCAAAGATAAGAATGGCTTAAGAAATTCCTCTAAGTCCCCTTTGGTAAATTGTATATTAAATTCAGGCATTAGACCCATAGAGAACTAAGGCAAATGGAAAACACCAGCACAAAAGAGTAAACGATGCCTGAGATCTGAGGAACTAATTCACAAAATAAAATGCCCAAACTAGGTCTTGTCCATGCAAATGTTAAAAACCCCACACAGGGGACACAAAAAGAAAATAAAGTGCAAGAAGTATTTAAGGCTCCAGATTAGGCTGCTCCATCTCGATTTCCTCCTCTTGGTCAAACTCCTCATCATCCTCGCCATCCTCTTCATCTAAGCCGGCATCTACCATCAACATCTGGGCCACCGAGGTAGCATTGGTAATAGCATCAACAATGACGCCAACCCTAACCACCCTCCATGATCCAATGGCCTTAGTGATGAGGTTGGGGTTCAGAAGTCAGAGTTAGGCTAAATCATTTGCGAAGGAATCATCCATGGAGGTCGCCCACTCATTTTCAGGCTCTAAGGTCGTGACCTTAAGCTTGTCTTCAGTCTACTCTAGAAAATCAACTTGAACCCTTAGCACAGTTATATCGATCTAAGATTAAGTAACCTTTTCTTTCAAGCTCGTAACTTGGGTCTCGACCACCTTTAGCTTATTTTATAGCCCTGTTATTTCAACCTTCTACAGTCTGACCTTTTCACTGACTTGTTTTAGCAACTGTCCTTTTGGGACACCTCCAATCCTAGTCGGGCCTTCTCATCTCAAAGGGAATTCAATTCCTTCTCGATGTCTTGGGCTTTCTGCACAGACTCAAAGGCACCCTCAAGAAACTAGTAGCAAACGTGTTTCAAAGGGATCAGATCTCTATATCTCAGATTATTTGAACTAAGTCCTACTCAATTAGGTCATTGTAGTCAAAAGCATCAAAAGGATGTTATCAATCCTCTAGTTGGCTCCAATCCTAGAGCCTAAACAGATGAAGTAGCAAATTAGAGAGGAGTGCCCTCGAGGATCTCTGTGTCAGGGTCTACCGTTAGATTGATGTGACTCTCAGCAGATATCAGTTTCTTTCTTTTTTGCCCTCTCTGTCTGTCGCCCTTCCTCTTACACTGCCTTTAGGGTTGGGCGAGGGACTCGGGAGTTAGCTCTTAAGATGATGGTTGAGGTTGAGGAAAGAGGTGTAAAGCTTGGGGTACAGAACCAAATGCCTTAGCCTTCCTCGCTGCCAGATAGTGTTCAAGTGCCTGCCATGCTTTTTGCAAAACACAAAAAGAAGGAAAATATTATAGCACTTAGAAAAATTCTTGAAATGCATAAATACAAAGAAATATACAAGAAATGATCACGACATATACAATAAAGCTCTAAGCAAGCTTTTGACCTCATCTAACACATCTGTATAGTAGACGTTCCCTGTCTTGTCTGCACATTCGGTAATAAAAGCATGGATCTCGACCTTGTCCTCAGTAAGCATGGATATCAGATTCAATTTCTTTTTGACTCCGCTCCTAGGCTGCTTGCGTCTAATACAAGTTCATCTGAGGAACACCTTTTGAGGTGACAAAAAAGGAGTAGTCCCTGGAGCTCCTTCTAAATGAAAGAAATCCTTCTTGAAATATTTGAAGGATTCTTGGTACGACTTGAAAATCTTGCGCCCCGCCTAGCCCTTCAAACTTATCCACCTTTTTTGGTTGCTATTCCTGGTGGATGTAAACTGGGTGTAGAGAAAGAAAAAAGATGTAATAGAGCACAACCATGCAAAGGCCTTACACATGAGCTCAAACGTCCTCATGAACCCCCAAGCATTTGGATGAATTTATGTGGGGGCCATAGATGATTCATCACCCCAATTTGAAAGTTAGAGAATAGAAGTTGGATGCATATGCTAGTGAGCATGACCTCATATAAATAAATGAAATGGTCGCCCTTAGTCTGCGTAGAGCACATCCTCTCTTGATAATTTGGGGCACAAATCATGTACTCTCAATCACAGAGCCTATCCTTCTTCAATTGGATATACTTCTGATTTTATGTTGTGTCCTTTGCAGTCTCAACATTGGAAGATGTCCCTAACACCTTCTAGTTAATCCATTGATATAAACTGATGTCTCGGGGAAAAATATACTCTTTTTGGCTCAAAAGTCCCTAGTCTCTACCTCTCTCTGTCCCAGATCCTAAAATCACCTACAGAGGTTGCACTCAAGTCAGAATCAGAAGAAGGGTCCTCACGATTTTCCAACTCTCTAATGAGCATGGAGAGTGGATGAACTAGCCTCAGTTTTTCTAATTCTTTTGTATTGTCCGCTCTCCAAATCATTTCCAGGATAACATTCCTGAATAATGGCCTTTGCCTCCCAATAGTATTCTCACCTTGAAAGGAATGTCTTTGTCATGCCTAGTGCGGTAGAGACAATAGTGCACTCAAAATCTCTAGAGAGCATCCCTCCTTGTCGTCACTGTTCATCTCTTTCACCCTTACCATGATAATTATGGGAAGAAAAAAAAGCGTCAAGAGGGAATACCTGGTAGTTTAAAGGACAAAAAAAGGATGAAGGCTCTGAGAATAACAAGAAACCACCACGAACCACCACAAATAGTGGTAAAAAATTATCTCTGGTTGCCAGATAGTCAGAGAAAAAGGAAAGAGGAGTGAAAGTGGTGAGTGGAGACCCCCATTTCTATTTATAGGCACTGAGTAACTCCTCAACTTCCACCACTTGCAAGGCGGCTTTGTCTTTTCAGGTTTAAATTCAAATAAAGGCAATCATGGCAGCGCGAACTTATCGCAACCATGATCGCAGAGGAATAGCAACTTAAATTAAAAAAATTAGGATTTGCCACTAATTTTATTTTTTATTAGGAAAAATTGGAAAACCTAATAAAAATAGTCTTTGAAACCAAATTGGATTTGGGAGTCGATTATGTATAGGGAAGGGTAGAAACTTAATCCCACAGCACCCCTAACACACCCATCATGAGACGGTACCTTAAGTCAATTATGCAAATTCTTGATAACTCTTAAAAATATTTGTTTTACCCCTTTTGTTAAAAGATAAACAAAATAGACAAACAAATTATGAAAATTTAATTTTTGGCTTGACAGAATAGGGATCCTGCTCCTATGTATCCCTTGGTGCAATAAGGAACTTAAAGTCACGTAGTTCTTTAGAAAATAATTGTGGGTTTGTTGATTTTAATTAAAGAACAATGATTTAATTTTTGATTTATTGAAAAATTGAATTAACGAGTTATCGCGACTCAGTTAATCATGTTAGGGTTTGAATAGGTGAAGCTCGGCGTCACGCTAGAGACGTTATCCATTAATTATCAAGTTTGTTGTGAAATTTTTTATTTAAAAGAAAAAGTTGAGTGTTTATTGACTAGTGATTTATTTCATTTTGAAAAAAAAACTTGAAAAAAAAAAGAATCATCAAGTTGCCACAACTCAAATGATTATAAAAGTTAAAGGATTAACAAGTTGTCACAACTTGGCTAATCCTGTTTTATTTTTCTCAAAAATGTTCAATTATTTTATTTTTCACTTTCCTAAAAAAAAGAAAAGAAAAACTAAAACAAAAAAAATGGTTTCAGCCTACTACTAAAAGAAAATTTTCCCACTAAGCCCATTTGTCCAAGCCCATTTCCTTAACACTAAAAAAAAATAGAGAAGTTAGAAAAATAGAAAAAGACCTTGTTACACACACGCACATAAGGAGGAGTGGTGCGGCTGGGTGAGTACGGGTGATGAGCGGCTTGGCTTGTGGAGGATGACGGTTTTGGTGGTTGTGCAGTCAGACGACGGGATCTGGTGGTTATGCGGGTGAGCGATGGCTTGGATTGTGGGTCACAACTTCAGTGGTTTGTTCCGGTTTGGTCGTAACCAGATACATGGCTAGTGGATGCGCAACACACCTACGTTGGCCTTGGGTGGAGGAAAGTGATGGTTGCTACGTGGATTTAGTACTAACGGTAGAGGAATGGCTTCTGGTGGCAGCTAGTTCAATGCGACAGAGGAGGATCTGGGTTCGTGCAAGGTTGGTCATGGTGCGGTTCAAGTTGATGGGCGTGGTCGCATGGTGGATGGTGGCAGATCTACTATGGTGACTGTTGTCTGGTGTGAAGATGATGTGAGGTGTTGTAGATGGCTACGTGATGAAAGGATGGGTTGCTGGCTTTTGGCAGAGGTAAGGATGGTTGGTTTGAGGGGATTAAGATGATGAAGGTTGAAGGAGGGTAGCTATTTTTTATGATGAAGGTGAAGTGATGAAGGTGGCTTTTATGGTTATGGAGGCTTTGGTGATAATGGTGTGAAGGTTTTCAGATGGTTTGTGTGATGGTGGTAATGGTTATGGTGAAATGGTGATTGGGACGTTGGGGCTATGGAGACTTTTGTTCGATAGTTCGTAAAGAGTGTGACTGGATGGAGGTGATGGGTCGTGGGTTGACCAGGTGCATAGTGGTGTGGATGAGAGGGTTGGTGTGTTGATGGTCTTCACGGTTGAGAGAGGTGAGTAGCAAAGGTGTTGCTAGTGTGGCTTCGTAATGATTCTTTAGGTGGCTATGGTGGGATTGGAGGACACGAAACAGGAATTGAAGGTGGCTAGGCTCGGTGTGGAGGCTGTGTGGCTGTTTTGTAGTATTGATTATATAAGGATGATGAAGGTTGAAGATGGAAGGTTAGTGGTGGCTTGGAGGTTGTGTAGTTATGGTGGGCTGGTGAATAGCTTGAACATGATGGAGTGGTGATGGGGGAATATTTTGACAGAGATTTGTTACAAAGAATGCTACATGATGAAAAAAAAACTAGGGCTAGGGTATTAGCTGTAAGCTGAAGTGTGTGTCTCAAAAGTGTGTAGGTTATGGATATTTATAGAAAATTAGAGTTTGGAGAGTGATGGTGAAAAGTTTGTTTAAGATGAGTTTAATGATAACTGCTAGGGTTTGTTTTGGATAAGTTTAATGGCATATGGGTTACGAGATGGATAATGGGTCAATAGGTCAGGTTATGAGCTAATTGGTCATGGGTTGAATAATGGGTCAATGGGTGAAAGTTGGGTCATGGGTTAGATAATGGGTGCTTTTCTTTTTATTTCCCTTTTTTTTCTTTTTTTTTTCTTTCTTTTTTTTTTTTTTTTCATCTTTTTTAACAAAATGCCCTGGACAAAATTGGGTGTTCATAGTTGCTCCTCTTTATTTGTTCCTTATTAGATAAAAGAATAACCACAATTTTTCATTTTGTTATTGTAAGGAACGAGTAAAGATATGAACTCAAATTTTGTTCGGGAGCATAAGATGATACAAAAAACAATGTGAAAATAATAAAAATGCAAAGAGTCGATGCGCTTAAAAGTAAATGACAAAAATTTTAAATGCATGGAACTGAATCGCTCAAAATAAATGACAGAAGGAGTAAATGCAGGGAGCCGATGCACTCAAAAGAATTTAAAATACATGGAGCTAATGCACTCAAAATAATTTAAAATGCAAGAAGCTAATGCGCTCAAAATAAGTGACAAAATTTAAAGAAGCATGGAGTAGATGCTCTCAAAAGAATTTAAAATTATAAAGAGTCATTGCGCTCAAAATAAGTGACAAAAATTTAAAAGAGCATGGAGTCGATGCTCTTAAAAGAATTTAAAAAGCATGGAGCTAATGCGCTCAAAAGAATACATGGAGTTGATGCGCTCAAAATGCATGGAGTCGGTGTAATAAAAAATGTATAGAGCCGACGCACTCAAAATGCATGGAACCGATGCGCTCAAAATGCATGGAGCTGATGCACTCAAAATGACATGAAGCTGATGCGCTCAAAATGTATGAAGCCGATGCGCTAAAAAATGCATGGAGCCGATGCACTCAAAATGCATGGAGTCGATGCACTTAAAGTGTATGGAGCTTATTCGCTCAAAATGACATGGAACCAATGTGCTCAAAAGAATTCAAAAATGCAGAATCAATGCACTCAAAATAGGTGACAAAGTTTTAAAGAAGCATGGAGACGGTGCTCTCAAAAGAATTTAAAATGCATGGAGCTGATGCGCTCAAAATGCATGGAGTCGATGCATTCAAAAGAATTTAAAAATGCAGAGAGTCAATGCGTTCAAAGTAATTTTAAAACACATGGAGCCGATGTGCTCAAAATGACATGAAACTATTTATGCCAGTAAGACATGAACCTAAGATCTTTTTCTTCTCTCTCTTTTCCTTTCTCTTTTTCTCTCTCTTTCTCTTTTTTTCTCTTTCTCTTTTTTTTTATTTTCTCTTTTTCTCTTTTTTTTTTCTCTTTTCTCTCTCTCTCTCTCTCTCTCTCTCTCTATTTCTTTTTCTTTTTTTTTTTTTTTTTAATTTAGTCATTTGAACCAATGAAAACTCGGAAAGCTTTGACTAATCAAACCCTTGATCATGTCCTTTTGTCCCTGATAGCCTCGATCCTACTTACCCATCTTTTTCTCCTTCTTCTTCTTCTTTCTTTTTTTTTCTTTTTTTTCATATTATTTTTTCTTATCTCTCCTTTTGCGAAGTGAGATGATCATCCATTATTGTAAACCCTTGCTTGAAGCTACTAAGTCTTTGTGAAAAAAATTTTGCCTCAATATTTAACTTTGTCCCTAATCCAATTGATTCTCTGCAACTGCTTGATCACTCAACCGCTGTCTTTGTTACCACTTGCTTCAACATATATGTGGAAATAAGTTTGCCCCAATGGTTTAATATGTTAAGTTTTGATGATGACAAATACAAAACAAACTTAATAGATGCTTATGCTACATAGATGTGCATAATAGATGCTTATGCTACATAAATGTGCTTAATAGATTATGTTGGATCATGCATGGTCATGTAATCCATTTTATTATATTTCACATAAGAATCATACATATTCTTTATAGCATCTTTTATAGAATATATCCAATAATATTTTATATGAGTTGTATTAAATTAATATTAAATTTGGCTCTATTTGAATGAAAATGTGCAAAAAGTGTTCTTTGTTACATCATATATAGAGCATATCTATTAGTAATTGATAAATGTCTTATTTGGATGTGTCTATGAAATTCTTATATACATGTTAGACTAACTAGAGTTATACATTTATGAATCATGCATATGAAGATATTGAATTATGAATTTGGACTAACTATGCTTGTTTTAAGTGAGTAATACTTTGTAGAATAGTCCAAGTACCAAGAGTGAGCATTGCAACAAGAAAGTAAAAGATCATAATTATGCTCAACTCAAGAATAATGAGAATGATAAGATGTTCCAAGCATTTTTAAGATTTGAAGAGAAGAACTTTGTGGAAACTTGGATTACATCAAGAAGCATAAGGACTAGAATTAGTATATTTTCTTTTTAGGCTTTCTCCTATGTGAAGATAGAGGGTTTACAAAAAAAGAGCTCAAATATGTTTTTAAATCTTTAAAAATGGTTCTTACATACAAAAATGCCCAAGAAAAATGTTTTGAAAAGCTAGTCATGGTAGGAGTTCAAAATTTATGAAAAATAGTCAAGTTTGAGTTTTGAAAAGTTGACTTTTGGTTATTATTTTGATCATAACTTTTAAAATACTTTGAGTTTTGTTGTGAAACTTATTTTTGAAAATAGACTCAAATATATTTCTAATGAGTGGTCATTTGCTTTAAACGGATAAGAAATGAAGAAATTATGACCATTTAAAGTTTGAGTTTTGAAAAGCTGACATTTGATTACTCTTTTAATCATAACTTTCAAAATAATTTGATTTGTGTTGTGAAACTTCTTTCATTTGAATATAATCTCAAATATCTTTCCAATGAGTGGTCATTTGCTTTAAACAGATAAAAAATGAAGAAGTTATGACCATTTAAAGTCAGTTTTCAAAACCAGAAAGCTGTAATCGATTACATAAGCCTTGTAATCGATTACAACTCTGGCAGAGGCCATTTAATCGATTACATGACCCTTATAATTGATTACATTTAGCCCAGAAAGCCCAAAACGTATTCTAAGAGCCATGTAATTGATTATAACATCCATGTAATCGATTACCATAAGTCTGAAACGTTCTCAATGGCTATAAACGGCTAGTTTTCATAAGAAATCATTTTTAAACACTAGCATCGACTATTTTATCACTTGGGCTCTATATATAAGTGATATTTGAAACTTTTACAACTCTTGAAAACTTGATTTGATCTTTGAATCATTAAAATCATATTTTGAGCTCTTTACTGCAAAATCCTTATATTCCTTTGTTCTTTAAGTTGTATATCTACTCTTGTGAGAGTTTATAATCTTTCTCCGCATCTTAAAATCATTGTAAGAGAGTGAGGTATCCCTCAAGAGAGAAAAGGGTGAGGTATCCCTTGTAGTGAGGCTCAAACACAAAGGGTGAGGTATCCCAAAGATGTTGTGAACTCTCTTGAATGTAAAGGTTTTTTCAAGCACCTTTGAAGTTTTAAGAGATGGAGGCTCTAACACAAGGGTGAGGTAACTCAAGGTTGAGGTATCCCAAGGTGTGAGGAGTGCTCTTGTTTGTATAAAGATTTTCCTAGCACCCGTGAAGTCTAGGATATAGTTAGGAAAATCTTAAGTTAAGTTTGGGGACTGGATGTAGGCCACAAGTGGTTGGTAGCTGAACTAGGATAAATTCTTGAATTTGATTCTCTTTTCCCTACACTCTTTAATTTTAGTATTTAGTGTAGTATATTTATCTATTGTATATCTTGTCATCTTGATGTTTTGATTCTAAGAAATTGATATCTAGCTTATTTGGTTCATTTATCCCATAACCCAAGTTGTATTTGAGTAATCTACAATAGTTGTATCTTTGTTAGACTTATTCTACTGCATGTGTTGATTGAAAATATCAAAATGCATAATTTCTCAAAGTTTATTTGAAAATTTGTAATCACCTAATTCACCTCCCTCTTAGGTGATGGTTACTGTGGCTAACAATATCTTTTCCTTAGTCCTTCAGAAATTTTTCCCCAGTATGACCAATTAAATGCAAACAAAGTTGCCAAAAAATTCCCTCAGTTTAAGCCATGCCAATTTTTTGCCCTAACTTTTTCTTAAATCGCCTTTTCGGGTTTTCAACATAACAAACTCTTTTCCTTTTTTTTTTGCTCAAGTACCCTTTGTTTCTAGATTATCCATTGGGATATCATTTTCCCCTTTAATTGAAACTTCTAAGTTCTTTTCGATCTAAATTGTTCATCAATGGATTGTCATTAGATGGTCAAATCATAATGTTATACTTATGTTCACTTTACTTGAAGAATTATTTAACAAACAAACATTGATTTAAAAGTACAATAGAAAAAGAATTTACTAAGTGAACAAGTTCCAGATTGGTCTTGGAAGTTTGACTACACAAAAGGGTATATATAGAAAAAGACACAAACAATGGTATGAGATTCAAAGTGGTGTTGCTCCAATATGGATTGGTTTGATCTTCATGAAATTGATCTTTAGTTGTCTACTAGACATTATGACTAATGATTTCCTTCTGCTGATGATCTATTAATAATTTCAGCTCTTGAATGTTCTTTGTTTAATCTAATTGGATTCTAAATGTGTTTAATTGCTGACATTTAGTCAAGTTTCTGATTTAGAGTTGTCTCTGGATGTTTATTGTGAAACTTTGCTTAAATGAGATTATAGACACTCATAAACATATTGTGATTTTCGGAGATCTATGAGTGATGGATTCCATTGGTATTGAGTGTTGAGAAGAGAGTTAAGGACTTAAGGGAATCAATATCAACCTCTAGAAGCAAAGGAAGAAGAGCATTCATGAAGAATCAATGTTCGAAGAAAATGATCAACACGGCCCGTGTCAATTGACACGGGTAGGCCGTGTGTCATTCGACTTTGAAGACTTTTTGATCAACACGGCCCGTGTCAATTGACACGGGTAGGCCGTGTACGCCTCTACTTCACAAGGAAGGATGATTTGAAGCCTTGACCGATAACACGGCCCGTGTCAATTGACACGGGTTAGATGTTCCCTTAACCTTGGAATAGCTGAAAAATTAGCTCCCGAAATCGACACGGGTTGGGCCGTGTAGAAGGACACGGCCCGTGTCGTCGCACCAGGAAGTTGATTTCATGCTTTAATGTTAAATTAGGTTCCCAAACCTATAAATAGGGTGACTTAGAGCCCTTTAAGGAATTCAAAACGTAGAGAGACGTGAAGGAAACTAAGAGAAACACAAAGACCAAGAAGGGGAAGGATTCGATCGAGGATTGGAGACTCGGATTCGAGCGATCAAAGATCAATCACTCTCAAGCCTTGGAAACTAGATTGATCTTTAGTTTTTCTTTTCTTCTTTTGTTCTGAACAATGTTTTCTTTTAATTCTTCTTCTGTTTTTGAATTTGCCATGTGTGGCTAAACTTCTTGATTGGTTAAGGGAGGATGAAACTCTAGTTTTGATTATGTGAATCTTGCATACCTCTTTATATCAATACAATTATGTTTTTATTCATATGTTTCTGTTCATAAATCAATATAAAGGTTTTTATATTCTTGCCAAACTTCGAATGTGGTAAAACTAGGATTGCTATGCGCGGTTGCGGTGGTATGACTAGTGAGACATATGATCTAAGTAATTTAATCCCTGTGTGTGATTAGATCTTAGTGTGATTGGTTTTCTAATTCTTAATGCAATCATTAGATAGGTGTAAGAGCGGTTGCTTTACAAATAACTAATGGTTAGGGTTTGATTTGAGCGGTTGCTGAATTAAGCAAAACTTAAGGAAGACATGGGATTTATCTCGCAATTGCATAAGAACATAATTGATCATGTTGGTATAAAGGGTATGTAAGTTAGCATAATCATATAAATCTAGTGGTGGATTCCATCTCTTAACCAATATCTTTAACTTGATAATTCAATTTATGTTTACTGTTTTGGTTTAAGTTTAATTTCTCTTTTTAGTTTTAATCAACAAAACCCCCTTTTATTTTTACTATTTATTTTTCATCAGAGTTTAATTTAGGAATTGGATTGATAAATTGGTTCTCTGTGGATCGACCCTTGCTTACTACAACTGTTGCAAGGTTTTTTATATTTTTGGTGGAACTTGGCAACTGTTTTTAATATTAATTTTCAATCGCATTCCACACCACACCAGCTGAGCATCTACATTAACTTAAATTGAACTAAAGAGAATAGGGCAAAAACTCATCCCAGTTGATGCAAATTAAAAGTCTCAACCAAGTTTACAAACTTGATGCGGGATTAATTGTCGCATTGCGAACCCAAGTGCAGGTTGTCTCAAGTAATAAATTTCTCAGGAGTCCGAGGTCGATCCACAGGGAATTGTTGAAGATTAATTAAGGTGAAGTAAATATTTTGTTACTACGGTAAAAATTATTTACTTGGGTTAAAAGATCCACTCTTGGTAAATAAAGTAAAGGTAAGATTAATTTCTTTTATAACTTAATTAGAATCCTCACAACATGGAGATTCCAATCGAAAAATACAACGTTAAAAGTCCAATTAAAATAATATACGTAATTATATTATGTTTCCGAAAAATATTACCACCACTTATAAATTGGTTAAAGCATTCATTGTGCCAATATTTTGTCTACAACAAATCAAGAACTCCACTTTACAAGGAGGGTTACTAACACCACCACTTGTAAATGTGTTAAAACATTCATTATGCCAATCTCTTGTCTACAAAAAATCAAGAACTCCACTTTACAAGGAGGGTTGCTAAATTGATTGAAAACAAAATACAATACGTATAATAACCACTTGAAAATATATCACTTAAGCACAAGAGAGAAATTAATCTAACCTTATTTCATTACCAAGAGCTTCACTCTTTCACCTAAGCAAAATGAAACTTAGTTACTCATAGATAAGAAGAAAGAAAGAGAGAAGAAGAATAAGAACATGACTTTAATTTAGAACAAAGGAAAATTACTACAAGAAAACCTAGTAACAAACTAGCATCATTTTGGTACCTAACACCTAACACCTTTAATGATCTACCAAGGCCCCCTTTTATAGAGGATTAGAGATAAAAATGACAAGGGGGCTGAGTCATTAGTGAGTGGATGAGTAGAAAATGAGCGGAAAATGTCAAATTACTTTTGGTGAGTGGAAAATTATGGAGATTCCTTGTCTCCTAAATCATTTAGCTCTGAAGTCATTGAATGCGTCAGAATGAGCAAATATGATCTTCATCAAAGTTGTAGGGCTTGATCTTGACTTTGAAATGGATTTAGTTTGAGTCTAATATCATTTCTATAACTCTAGATACGTTCAAATTACTATACACTGCTCAGGCCCAGTCACAGCTCCTCTGTTCTAACTTGCAAGCCTAATATCACCCATTAGACCCCAGATTCTGGAAAAGTGTTCAACATAAAAGTTGTAGATATCGGTCTTAACTATTCAACATCAAAATTTCAGCTCATTTGACAACGTCTAGCTCAAAATATGGCATGAATAGTACATATAGATCAAGCTGTCAGGAACAGCACTCTAGTTCTTGCTTCAACCCCAATTTGAGTTATCTACTCGTGTGATTGGGCCTTTGAGGTCTTCATGAAAGTTATAGAGATCTCTCTTATCTTTAAAATTCCATCAGATTCACCACATTTGACCACCTAGATCCCAAGATATAGTCCAAATACAGAAATAACGTAAGACGTAAATTGTGCTAAAAAATTCAATTAAGTCCAATTTGAGTCCAAACTTACAAAACATAATCAAACTCAATCAATTAAGTACATGGATAGTGTAAATGACTAAAAATGAAGGCTTATTAATGTATCAAATAAGTGATCATCAAATTCCTCTACACTTAACTTTCTACACTCCTGGGCAAAACACACAAGATCAAAACTAAAAAAAAAACGAAACAGATTCAAAAGTTAAACACTCTAAAAGACTTAATTTCTAATAATATTTAAAAATGAAGAGCAACCAATCATTCAAGTAATCAAAACATTTATGAGATAATATATCTTCACATCTCAAACCATCAAGTAAGGAAACTTCAATTGAAAAACATGAGTCAAGAATGATAGATCTTCACAAAATTCACTCTCAATCCCTCAAGTGTTTAAAAGGTAGGTATTTCACTCAATTCAACCCATAAAAATTGCACTACCATAAGCTTGCTTATCTTCTACTTCTCCATTACTCAGAATACATGCACACACAAATCATAAGGACTTTAATCAAGGTTGTAATGGGGTCAAAGTAAAGGAGAAGGTAATATAGATATGACAAGTTAAATGCCAAAGAGAATAAAAGAGCATGAATGCTGAGTTCAATTAACAAGCATGAAAGTTCATCCCAACTCCACCTAATACAAATTCCCTTTACATATTATTTTCCTTTCCTTTATTGCCTTGTTGACATTCTTTTTCTTTTTACTTACTTTTTTTTATATTTGATTTTTGATTTTTTTAAATTTTTTTTTACAAAAAGAACATCATATATACATTTTTTTAACTATTCTACACATACACCCCCACACTTGTTCAAGAACTCATCAAATGACAAAGCTAATGTTCTCTTATTCCCTAAGGCCAGGTAAGAACATGGTTTTTCATTTAAGACACATAATGAGTTCGAAACAAAGAATAGTCAAATAAGCTCACAGGGGTTAACCAAGGGGAAATAGGTCATTTCCAATGCTTTACGTTGGCAGAAATCAGAGAAGTGCCAAGAAGTCATAAGCGTGTTTAATATCATATTGAGACAATATGCTGCCAAGCAAGGCTGGCTATTTGATTAAAGTAGCTATTTCAAGAAAAATGTCTTAATCATATTTATGTATGCATATGAAAATGTTGTCTCAAAAAGAATTAAAGCAAGTTCTAGAATAATAATTCCATGAGTGAAATTCACATAAGAAAGAAGAGAATGGTACAAATATTCAATCCATTCATCAATAGGCTCAAAATCTCACAAGGCATAATTCTATCATTCTCAGTCCGCCAATTCAACATCCATAACTAAGCATGTGATTTTTAAGAAAGAAGACAATTAACTTAATCATGTAAATTTCCCTGAATTTGAATTACTACTTCCACACAAACTAGTTGTCTACCCCAACTAAGATGCGTCTCAAGAGTAAAATTTACTCCTTACTTTGTCATCCTTAATTGGTTTAGTAAGTTACTGACAAACATATAAACACAACAAACATATTAATACACACACTTCTTAATTTTTTTTTTGTGTTTTTGTTTTTGGTTTTTTTTTTTTTTTTTTTACACAATTATCCTTCCCCCCAACCAGATCACAACATTATCTTTAATGTCAAAGATAGATAGGTAAAGGATAGAAGATAGTACCTGTTATTACAATTACTGAAAAGAAAAATCTCACACAAATTTAAACAAAAACAAAGTACGATAAATAAAACTAAAGATAAAGGATAGTTATAGATGAAGTGACAGATCACACTCTTGTTCCTTGCTGCCTCCCTTGCTGTTGCCTCTCTTATTGCCGCTCTCTTGCCGCCTCCCCGTCTTCTTTCTTTCCGACTAATCTATCCGAGTCACATTAATGGATCGTTCATAAACAAAAGCTTCTAATTCAGCAATCAACTCATCAACAGTGGAAGCAAAAATAAAGAGTCGTCTTGCCGAAAGTGTGATGAATTTCTGTTCCACAGCATGGTCAAGAAAATATAACAAAAGATCAAAGAAATTATTAACATTCAGCAAACCTATGGGCTTATGGTGAATGTTCAGTTGGGCCCAAGAGACAATTTGAAAAATTTCTTCCAAAGTACCAAAACCACCCGGTAAGGCTATGGCTGTATCAGAGTTTGCAAGCATTGTCCTTATTTGTTCATCCATAGATGATACTTGAAGCTCCTCCCCAATTGTTTTTCTAGTAATATTCTGTCAAGCTAAAGGTCTAGGAATGATACCTAAAACCTGACTGTCTCCTAAATGTGCAGCAAGTGATATAGCCTTCATTAGCCCAATGTTACCTCCCCCATATACTAAATGAATTTTCCTCACAGCAAGTGTTCGACCAAGAGTGATTGCTGCGTCTACATACTCTAAACCCTTCCCATAAGTTGACCCACAAAATACACAAATATTGGTAAGTCTACGAACAGAAGAAGAAGAAGCTCCCTCCATTTTACACTCACACTCTCTTTGAATGATTATGAGTTATAGGAAAGTGAAGAAAATGGAATGTTTAAATAGGGAAGAGAATAGAAAAAGTAATAATAGCTCCTATATGGGTAGGTTGGCTGTTGTCGAAAAAGTTTGAAATTAAGAAACAATTTTTTTTAATTTTTAATTTTTATTTTTTTTTGTTATTTTTTTTTTACTTCAAAAAAACCATTAGGGTAAAGAAGTCTAGAAACCCCTGAAGGATCCCGTTCAAAGGATCGTTTGTCCAAAACAAAATACAACAAAATTATACAAAGATAAAATAATAATAACAAATGATGACATATCTTTATGTACAGGATTCATGGCGTATCATTATACTGCTCGTCATGAGTGCAGTAATACTAAGACGACTCAGCCAATCTGGGTATTCTTCTCCCTCCCGCTTGTGGAATATCCCAGCTTATGCATCGTCCCTCTAGTTAAAGAGAGAAAATATGAATACAACGACTAGTGACCACAGCCAGTGAGAGGTCGCTGAAGAGCCCATGGCATTAAATCATAGGATCCAGCTCAGAGGCATTGTCACGCGAGAATGCAAACACGAGACGCTTCTTTCTTTTTTACTGACCGGCGTGCAAAGGTCCACCCGAGTCAATGACAGGTCTGCTACTAGCAGGGACTCCTAATCTAATTAAAGACTAAGTACAACCGAAGTTTCACCCTTGTTTTATTCTTTTTTATTCTTTTTCTTCTTCTTTTTTTCTTTTTTCTCTTTTTTCTTTTTTTTAAAGATGTACAAGATAATATATACATGTTGTTGTGATTGTGGCTCACATCTTCCTCTGGTTTCACGTCCAGAAACGGCTTAAACGCCTTCTATGAGTCGAGGATAAGCTTCCCATCCAATTTTCTTATAAATTGGCAAACAATGTCTTTTTGAGTCAGATTCCCAAGACTATAACGCTCTTGCTCGTCCCTGAAGAGATTCCACAAACTAAGAAGTTCACGCTGCACAACTCCACAAGAGTGCGTCTCAAGAGTTAATAAGATATTATCTAATGACTCCTTACTCAGTCCATTCTTGATGAAGAATATTTTATCTTCTCTGTTTACAGAAACCATCCCCAAAGAACGACATTGCGTGTTACAATTCCATCGTGCACACTTGTAACAAACTTGCATTTTTTTTGCTCTTCTCCTTTTTGAAAATGATCTTTTACCGAGACCAAGCATGTATGGGACAAATGAATCTGAAGATTCAACAGCTAAATGAACCTTTGCTTCGATTATCCAGCATATATCTTCTGGGATGCCCTTGTACATTAACAGTCTCAGTCTTTCACACCTAGCTTTGTCGATTTTGGTTAGAGCATTTTTAGGAACAGAAGGGAAATACTTTCTTAGATTTGAGAGAATGACATCCATTTTGAAGGAGAAGGAATAAGTTATTATGGGAAATTGAAAGACAAATCGACTTGAGAGTCACGGAGTACCGTTATCCGCCATTTAACTGGGAACTGCAAAAAGAAAGAAACAAACTTAAAATAAATTCTACTCATAACAAGGATTGGAAAGAAAATTGACAATGTTAGCAAACCAAGGCATGGAATTGACAAAAAATAAAAATTCACTGGGAAAAGAATTATTGATAGGTGTGCTATCAAAAGATGAGCCTGTTGTAAGTTTGGACAAATGATCTGCAACAACATTTTCGGCTCATTTCTTGTCTTTTATTGTGATGTTGAATTCTTGAAGCAACAAGATCCACCGTATCAACCTAGGTTTGGCATCCTACTTAGACATTAAATATCTAATAGCAACATGATCAGTAAAAATAACAGTGGAAGAACTAATTAAATAAGCTCAAAATTTGTCCAATGCAAAAATTACAGCAAGTAGTTCTTTTTCAGTAGTGGTGTAATTCATTTGTGCACTATTCAAAGTTCGACTTGCATAATAAATTACATGAGGCTTACCTTCCTTTCTTTGTCCTAAAACAGCACCAACAACATAATCACTAGCATCACACATTAACTCAAAAGGCAAAGACCAGTCAAGAGATTGCATGATAGGAGCAAAAGTCAAAAGACCAAATTTTTCAAAATATTTCTAATAATCTTAGTTCTAATCAAATGGTGCATCTTTCGTTAGAAGATTACATAAAGGTCTAGATATGACACTAAAGTCCTTTACGAATCTTCTGTAAAATCCTGCATGTCCTAAAAAGGAACGAACTTCTCTGACTATTTTTGGGGAAGGCAAATGAGTAATTAATTCAACTTTGGCCTTATCAACTTCAATTCCTTTAGAAGATATCACATGATCTAACACTATTCCTGAGGTAACCATGTAATGACATTTTTCCCAATTCAACACAAATCCTTTTTCTTCGCATCTTTTAAAAACTTTTTCCAAATTATCAAGACAATTTTCAAAAGAATTTCCAAAAACTGTTAGATCATCCATGAAAACCTCTAAATAATGCTCAATCATGTCACTGAAAATACTTAACATGCATCTTTGAAAAGTTGTCGGAGCATTACAAAAACCAAAAGGCATTCTTCTATATGCAAAAGTGCCAAAGGGGCACGTAAATGTGGTCTTTTCTTGATCCTCTAATGCAATTGGTATTTGATTATACCCTGAATAACCATCAAGAAAATAATAGTAGGGATGTCCTGCTACTCTTTCCAGAATTTGATCAAGAAATGGCAAAGGGAAATGATCTTTCCTAGTGGCTGTATTCAATTTTCTGAAATCAATACACATACGCCAACTAGATGAGACTCGGGTAGGTATTAATTCTCTTTTTTCATTTTCAACCACTGTTATTCCAGATTTCTTAGGTACAACTTGTGTAGGGCTTACCCACTGGCTATCAGAGATAGGATAGATAATTCCAATATCAAGTAATTTAAGAACTTCAGCTCTAACTACCTCTTTCATGTGTGAATTTAATCTTCTTTGAAGTTATTGAGATGTTTTAGCATTATCCTCTAAATATATTCTATGTGTACAAATTAATGAATTAATACCTTTTATGTCCTTTAATGTTCATCTAATTGCACTTTTATGCCTTTTAAGTATTTCTATCAACATACCTTCTTGTTCTTTGGTTAGGGATGAGGAAATTACCATTGAAAAACTTTGTTCTTCTCCCAAAAATGTGTACTTCAACCCAGCAGGTAATGACTTTAGTTCCAATGTGGGCACTTCTTCATGGGTATCATCATTCATGGGTTTTAACTCTTCGAATCTTGGCTTCCTTCCTTTGTATTCCATTTCCTGTGTACAGTCAAGCAAAGAGCATATTTCAAAAACATGATCATCTAATTGTGTAGATGAATCCAATGAATTAATTAAACAAATTTCTAATGGGTCAGAAGAACTCTTGGTTTGAAGATGATCATCTATAATGACCTCAATCCCTTCAATCTCTTCATTGTCATCATAAACTTCATGTGGTTGCTTGCATATGTTGAAAACATTAAGCTCCAGTGTCATATTTCTAAATGTTAGCTTCACCACTCCATTTCTGTAATTTATCAAAGCATTAGATGTTGCTAAAAATGGGCGACCTAGAATAATAGGAACTGACTTAGAACTATCAACCATAGGTTCAGTTTCCAAGATAATAAAATTCACAGGATATATGAATTTATCAACTTGTACCAACACATCTTCCACTATTCCTTTTGGGATTTTAATTGATCTATTAGCAAGTAGAAGAGTTACAGAAGTTTGTTTTAACTCACCAAGGTTGAGTTGCTGATAAACTGAATATGGAAGAAAATTAACACTAGCACCAAGATCAAGTAAAACTCGTTCAATTTTATGTTCTCCAATAATGCATGAAACTGTAGGACAACCAGGGTCTTTATATTTCAACTCATTATTATTTTGAATAATGGAGCTTACCTGTTCAGTCAAAAAGGCATTTTTTTTCACATTATGTTTCCTTTTAACAGTGCACAAGTCTTTCAAAAATTTGGCATAACAAGGAATCTGTTTGATAGCATCTAACAGAGAAATATTGACCTTCACTTATTTAAAAATTTCAAAAATGTCACTGTTATGATTCACTTTACTTGAATTGTTTAATGCTTAAGGAAATGTGGGTGAAAGAGAGGGTTTGGTCTCTTTTTGACTAGGTGGCTTATCAACCCCTTCCTCATCTTTAGGAATTGACTCATTATCTTTCTCAAAAAGTCCAAGAATTTATTTTTCAACAACCTTTCCACTCCTAAAAGTTATCACTGAGTTGACTTGATCTATTTTTTGACTTTCTGAACTACCCTCATTTAGGCTGTACTGACCCTTGGGATTTGGTTGAGATTGAGAGGAAAATTTTCCTTTCTCGTGAATGGCAAGTGCAGAAGAAAGTTTAGTAAGAGTGTCTTTTATATCAATCATGGCTTGAGTGTTTTGATTATTAAAGACCTCTTGCTTTTCCATAAATGCATGCAATGTTCCCTCAAGGTCTTTCATATATGGTGGGACATAGGGTGCATATCCTTGAGGATTTTGAGAATCTTGCTGTGCCTGAGGAGGTGGTGGTTGCATGAATTATGCCTGATTGTTGGTCCTCCAACTGAAGTTCGGGTGATTTCTCCATCCCGAATTGTATGTATCTGAAAAAGAAGAAGTGAATGGCTTTTTAAAATTGTTCATTGTATTTACTTCCTCATGCATAACTTCTTTAAAAACAAGAATTTTTGGACATTCATTTGTTTAGTGTCCCAATTCATCACGAATGCTACAAATTTCTTCATTTTGCAAAGATTTAATTTATTTTACTTTCCTTGATTCCACGGCTTCAACCTTTCTAGTCAAACTAGTAAACCTAGCATTTAAATCTTCTTCTTGACTAAGATGATATTTTCCTTTACTAACATTTGCAAGGTTTGATCTAATTGAATTTTCAGAAGGATTAGTACCATGTCAAGATTGAGAATTTTCAGCCAAATGGTCTAAATAGTCTAAAGCTTCTTCAGGTTCTTTATCAAGAAATTCACCATTGCACATTGTTTCCACAAATTATTTAATTTCGGGTGTTAACCCTTCATAAAAGAAGCTTATAGTGCGCCATTTTCAAAACCATGATGTGGGCAAGAATTCAACAAATCTTTAAAACGTTCCCAACTTTGAAAATATGCTTCATTTGAATTTTGGGAAAAATTTTGAATTTGTCTTTTCAAAGCATTGGTTTTATGTGTTGAAAAAAATTTCTTTAAAAATTCACCTTGCATTTCTTGCCATGTGCCAATTGATATTGGTTTCAAAGTGTTAAGCCAAACTTTTGCTTTATCTTTTAGAGAAAAAGGAAACAATTTAAGTTTAACAACCTCTTCAGTGCAAGTTTGATCATGAAAAGCAGTACATACTTCCTCAAATTCTTTTAGATGTAAATATGGGCTTTCAGATTCTAAACCATGGAAATTAGGAAGTAAAGAAATCATACCAAGCTTGAATCTAAAATTATTAGCATTAAGTGAAAAGATAAAACATGATGGACTAGAATTTCAAGATGGTTGCAAATACTCACGCATGGTTCGCAACTGTTGATTTTCATGTTCATCATGCACACTTTCGTTTTCAGCCATGGTGTTTGATGTGTGTGATTGTGATTCAAACAAATCAATATGTAACGTACCTGGATTAACTCTAACCAAACGACCAGAATTTAAATCACGATACCAATTAAGCATAAACAAGTAACTTACTGTATAAAATAAAATGTACAAGCTAGCAGTATAAACCGTCCATTAAATATTAACAAAGGTATGGTATAAACCAACCACCAATTAAGTTAATAAGCATAAAAATTAAAAAGTTAGTATACAGATAAATTAAAATGTTAGAAGAAGAAAAAGTAAAAAGTTAGATAGCTAATAAAGTAAAAAGTTAGATAGTTAGTAAGAGAGTTAGTAAGTTAGTAAACAAAAAATAAATGACAGAAAATAAATAACAAAAAAAATGATAGAAGATAAATACAGAAAATAAAGTACATAAAGTAAATTTAAAATATGAAAACTGGAGAATCGGCAAGCCAATTTTTTGCTCCAGTGAGAGAGAAGAGAAGAAGAAAGATTATTTCATTAATGATTAAAGATTACAAAGAAATTAGGGAGAGGTTCCCCCATAAGTTAGTATGCACAAAAATTAAAAAGGGAGAGGTTCCCCCACTAGTTAGTATGTTAGTATATATACAAAATTTTTACACCAGAAATTCAGTCTTCAAATCAAGTCCCCGGCAACGGCGCCAAAAACTTGATGCAAATTAAAAGTTTCAAACAAGTCTACAAACTTGATGCGGGATTAATTGTTGCATTGCGAACCCAAGTGCAGGTTGTCTCAAGTAATAAATTTCTCGGGAGTCCGAGGTCGATCCACAGGGAATTGTTGAAGATTAATTAAGGTGAAGTAAATATTTTGTTACTATGGTAAAAATTATTTACTTGGGTTAAAAGATCCACTCTTGGTAAATAAAGTAAAGGTAATATTAATTTCTTTTATAACTCAATTAGAATCCTCGCAACATGGAGATTCCAATCGGAAAATACAACGTTAAAAGTCCAATTAAAATAATATACGTAATTATATTATGTTTCCAAAAAATATTACCACCACTTATAAATTGGTTAAAGCAGTCATTGTGCCAATATTTTGTCTACAACAAATCAAGAACTCCACTTTATAAGGAGGGTTACTAACACCACCACTTGTAAATAGGTTAAAGCATTCATTGTGCCAATCTTTTGTCTACAACAAATCAAGAACTCCACTTTACAAGGAGGGTTGCTAAATTGATTGGAAACAAAATACAATACGTATAATGACCACTTAAAAATATATCATTTAAGCACAAGAGAGAAATTAATCTAACATTATTTCATTACCAAGAGCTTCACTCTTTCACCCAAGCAAAATGAAACTTAATTACTTATAGATAAGAAGAAAGAAAGAGAGAAGAAGAAGAAGAAGAACATGACTTTAATTTAGAACAAAGGAAAATTACTACAAGGAAACCTAGTAACAAACTAGCATTATTTTGGTACCTAACACCTTCAATGATCTACCAAGGCTCCATTTTACAGAGGATTAGAGATACAAAATGACAAGGGGGCTGAGTCATTAGTGAGTGGATGAGTGGAAAATGAGTGAAAAATGCCAAATGACTTTTGGTGAGTGGAAAATTATGGAGATTCCTTGTCTCTGAAATCATTTAGCTCTGAAGTCATTGAATGCATCAGAATGAGCAAATGTAATCTTCATCAAAGTTGTAGGGCTTGATCTTGAATTTCAAATGGCTTTAGTTTGTGTCCAATATCATTTCTATAACTCTAGATACGTTCAAATTACTATACACTGCTCAGGCCCAGTCACAGCTCTTCTGTTTTGACTTGCAAGCCTAATATCACCCATTAGACCTCAGATTCTAGAAAGGTGTTCAACATAAAAGTTGTAGATATAGGTTTTAACTATTCAACATCAACATTTCAGACCATTTGAAAACATCTAGCTAGAAATATGGCATGAACAGTACATATAGATCAAGCTGTCAGGAACAATACTCTAGTTCTTGCTTCAACCCCAATTTGAGTTATCTACTCATGTGCTTAGGCCTTTGAGGTCTTCATAAAAGTTATAGAGCTCTCTCTTATCTTTAAAATTACATTAGATTCACCTCATTTAACTACCTACATCCCAAGATATAGCTCAAATACAGAAATAACGTAAGATGTAAATTATGCTAAAATATTCAATTAAGTCCAATTTGAGTCCAAACTTACAAAACATAATCAAACTCAATCAATTAAGTACATGGAGAGTTTAAATGACTAAAAATGATGGCTTATTAATGTAACAAATATGTGATCATCACTAGTGACCAAAAGATTTGCCCTAGTGTAGGTTAAATTAACCAAGGAAAAGAAAAATTTCCCCAGTCTAGGACTGAATTGAATAGGACAGAAACTCAACCTAGTGACTGAAAGATTTGCCTTAGTGTAAGACTGGTAAGTACCTCCTCCTCCTCCTCTTTTCCTTCTTCTCTTTCTTTTTCTTTTATTAGGAGCAAGGAATTGAAAACTCAGAAAAGCACGAACTTTTTGTCTCAAAATTAAAGTTAATGAAAATGACAACAATCCTTCATTGATCAGAATGGACTTTTTAAGGCTTGTAATGGGGCTAAGGTTAAGGGTTATAAAAGGAAAGATATAAGGCTCAAATAAGTGTTTAAGGGTTAAATGAGACCAAGGATCTTTACCAAGTTTTATCAATTGCCTT
This sequence comes from Ormosia semicastrata, assembly GCA_029884595.1. Taxonomy (NCBI): domain Eukaryota; kingdom Viridiplantae; phylum Streptophyta; class Magnoliopsida; order Fabales; family Fabaceae; genus Ormosia; species Ormosia semicastrata. The sequence continues at coordinate 43,333,653 of JAQQTO010000053.1, read as the reverse complement.
TGACATTATTAAGAGCACTGATTCTTTTCCTTCTTTCTTTTCTTACCACATCATCTACCTTTGCTATCTTATTCTTTTTTCCTTTCCTTTTTTTCCCTTTTTTTCTTCTTTTTCCTCTTTTTTTTAGAAATTGTCCTTTTTACTTTATACTAACCCCTAGTATAGAGGTGATCCTTGTCCAAGGTTCTTTGAATAAATTTTTTTAAAGCTAAAAAATAAGAGATAATAAAGATGATGGAATTTGTAACGGATAGAGAAAGATGACCAATCTTCATTTTCAAATCATGACATGATTGCTTATTTTCAAAATTTTAATTTCAAGATAAAATGATAGTGCACATCAAGTAATTACTTCTTTGCTCCCTTTTTTTCTTTTTGATTCTTTTTTTCTTTTTTTTTTTACATAAGGAACTTGCACACACAGACTTTATTGACATCTACCAAACTGAGAATTACCAAGAATTGGAGTCCAATGGGATCCAAATACAAGGAAGACACTTTGAATAAATGAAAGAGAATAAACATCAAAAAGACAATATGATGAAAATGAAAGGAAACAAGGTATCCATGCAAATGTATTACATTGATGCTTCAAGAAAGTTAACATAAGTTCATCATCACTGATTATTTTATGGTAATCACTTCAATTAACGCCTCAGATCTCTGATTGTTCAGAGGTTTCGAGTTACTGGAGGGCGAATGACTTCTTGGGAGGAATCTATCCCTTGTCTAGCTTGTATTACTCCCAAAGTGAGCAATCCAAGGATTCGAACCTTAAAGTCCCAATAATTCTCAATACCATGTCCTATTCCCCCACAATGATAAGCACAGCTTGACTCTTCATCTTGCTTCTCCTCTTCTTTCATCATTGCAGCTGGTGCAATGATATCATAACTTACTTTCTTCAACCCCTCAAATATTTCTGCCATCGACGTACGCAAGCATATGACCTTCCTTTCTGGTGGTCCTTCCATCTCTAAAGCATTTACAATATTCCTTCCACCATGATTAGTAATTGGGTTGTTGACAATACTAGGTCCAGCCTCCTCTTGAATGTCTAACTTTTCATAAGCAATTTGTTTCCTTACTACAGTCTTGAAAGATTCACAATCTTCAATTGAGTGCCTTGAGATATCCATGTGGTATTTGTAAGTTAAATTTGGGTTATACCATGTTGGAATTGGTAGTTCAAGGGAACATAAAAAGATTTCTTGAGATGAGGTGAGCATCAAACAACTTTTGGAATAAGTTTGAGTTTGAAATGGATACACCATTCTAAAGCGGGCCCAGTCAAGTTTTCATGAAAAAAGCTAACAAGAAACTTCTAGTCCTTTGACCAAATTGACATTTTGGTATTGTATGTTTTCAGGTGGAAAAGGGTTAGTGCTCCTATCATATTTGTCCAATTCTAGAACCTTAAAGTCCTTTAGGATGACAATGTTTGCAGTAGGACACAACTTTTCTATCCCAAGGGGCCATAGATGCTAGGATCCTTGATTGCTTTGATTTGTTCTTCCATCTTTTCCATCCATTCTTCCTTTATCTTATCATTTTGAACGGCTGCATGACCAATCCCAACAGGAAATCCTGTTGACACTAGGATGGACACATGCGGTTGTTCCCATGTGAACTCAGTGTTACCATGAACCTCATTTCGAGTATCTTTCGATGAACAATACATTTCTCCTATAGGAATCATTAGCGGTGCAGTATTCGAGGTTCCTTCCACAAAAGGCATCTCAGTGGTGACCCCAAAGTTTGTCCTCATGGAAGTGATAGTTGGCGGGTGCGAATGTGTCCCAGTCACTCCTATACTTTTGGTTGCCCCAATTAAGGTAAGGGTCTCCTTCATGGCCAATAGCATTTCCTCCATTCTTCTCTAAGACTTTGTCATTTCATCGATCCTCCCTTTCACCTTATCTACTTCCATACTCAGATTTCTTCCTTCATTCTCAGCTGCCATCGTTGCCAGCTTTGCTTAAGCCCTTGTGTTGTGAACTCAGGTTTGATTGGTGTCTTCTTTCACTACAAAAAACACGGTAAATTGCAGTGATTTTTTTGTGAGGGTTATCAAACTCCACAAATTAACACATATTATGGGAGCTTTTTTGCCATTTAGTAGAGGTTATTAACCCCCACAAATTAAAAATACCTGAATTTTATATTTCTTCTAATTTTTTGCCTCCCTCTCACTCTCCCTCTCACTTTGTCGCTCTCCCTCTCACTCACCTTCTAATTTTTCTACCTCCCTCTCACTCTCCCTCTCTCCCTTTCGCTCTCCCTTTCACTCTCCCTCTCCCTCCCTTCATCAGTAAGATCTGGTGCAAAAGAACCCAGATCCGCCTTGCACAGCCGCCATTGTCAGGTATGATTCACTCTTTGTTCCTCTCACTCTCATTTTTTCAATCTCTATTCGTCTCTCTCGCTATCTCTAGCTCTCTCTCTTTCTTATTTATATATTTAATCTACTATTTGGATTAGAATGGCATGAACTTGAAAAAAGGACATAGATCTAGATGTATGTATATATGGGGTATGGCAGATGATAGATGAGCATCTATTGGGTCAGCTCTGGGATTGGGGAGATGACGATAAATTTCCAGGATGGTTTGAAAAAGTAGTAACTTGTTTGTTATTGCCATGGAAAGAGGATTGCCTCCTATCTTGTTCTTGTTGTTGGCTTCTTCTCTTGTGTTCTCTGTTTCTGCCAACGACGTTGAATATGCACACTGCAACTGTGACGAGGAAAGGTTTTGGAGCATACAAAGCATCCTGGTTTGCCAAAAAGTCAGTGACTTTTTCATTGCCATTGCATATTTTTCCATACCCATTGAGCTCCTTTACTTTGTTAACTGCTCCAACGTTCCATTCAAATTGGTCTTCCTTCAATTCATTACCTTCATAGTCCTCTACGGTTTTATCTATTTACTCAATGCCTATACTTATTACGGGCCACACACTTTCAAGTTGTTGCTCTCTATTACTGCTAAGAGAGAATTTTTACTTGACAATTGTTAACATCTCCAAAACACCATCTAAACCCAAAATTGTTACTTGACGAAACTTTATTCCTTAACAAAACTGGTTCTATGAATATCGTGCATTTTCATCAATTTAATTTGCTTTTCCATGCTTGACCAGTATATGTGGCCAAATAATTGGTAATTCTAGCCTGTAGTTCTAGCATTATTATTATTATTATTTTTATTTTTATTTGGTAAGTTTGGCATGATTCCTACTGCAGTATTTTAGGGAATATGTTGAATATGTTACCTTTCGTCCCAATTCCAATAAGCTTATCAACACAAGGGAGGGGTTTACTAGCGATGAGTTTGGCCCATTATTTCTTCACACTAAATTCACCTAAAATTCAACACAAGCTAAATTCCTCACTGCTCTTATTTCTTCTGCAACTGCGATCACCTTTCCTATAATAGTGAGGGAGCTTTTCTTGAGACAGAATTTAATTACTTGCATATAAAGAAATTAATTAGGAAGGTGATAATTTAAATGGATTTCTGTCCTTCATATAACTAATAAAGTTATTGTTCTTTTTGCTTTTCATTTCAGTGGATCCCTAAACGAAGGCATTATGCCCCTGGTGTTCTAATAATTCTAGTTGGAACAAAGTTAGGTAAGCATTTGCCCTTTCCCTTCCTTCAATAGGTTAGCATATCAGTTAACCATAACTGATAAAGTTATTGTTCCAATAATTCTTCAAAGACATTTGCTTCTTAATGTCTTTTATTCATACACCAACCTAGAGTATGAAAAGGTTTGAATAGTGTTTTGGAGTCATTGGCCTTCTCATTTTCATAAATTGTTATTCTTTGGTTTTGCTACACGTTATTAATGACCTGGTGTGTAATACTTACAGAAGTTGGATTAAAATCTCTTCTGAAAATCACTTGTTCTCTAAATATATTTTTTGGTATTTTTGTTCATTTCATTTTATTATTATTATTATTATTATTATTTCAAGGAATAACTAAAACATTTCAAAGGTTTTTTTTACTCTTCCAAATCCAATTTATTTGACTACTTTAACTTTTTAAAGTTTTTTTCAAAGAAGGTAAATCTACTTTAAAAAATAAACTTGACCCAAATAAAAGATTAAGTTCAAACTCAAAAAACTAACCCAAAACTTAACATTGTTTTTATCTTTTTTTAAAGAAAAAAGATTGGACCCATTCTAAAATTCTTAAAGCCCAAGCTAACCAAAAGATTCTAACTCTATCATATTTAACAATGAAGAATTCATCTTTCTTTTTCCTTTTTGCCTTTTTGCCTCTTTCATAAAGTTATTCTCTTTCGTTTCACTCTTTGTTTTCTATCTTAGTTTTTTCTTGCTTTTGGGTTTGACTGGCTTGGGTCCAGATGTGTTGTTAAAACTTATAAATATTATCTATTAGTGATTGTTTGGATTTTGGTTTATTGATCAGTCCTGGTCTTTTAAGTTAGCTTTTTGTTGGGCTTGTGTTTGGATTTAGGAAGTGCAGGTTAGATTCAAGTTCCATTGCAAATTAAGGCTTAGTCTCTATAAATGAGTTAGAGAATACAAGAAAATAAAAAAAAGGGTGATTGAAAGCATATTATAAAAATATTAAAATGATAAAAAAATAAAAAATTGTTATTAATTTTCCTTCATTTGTGAATATTATTTTTGTTTTTTAAAAAGGATAAAATAAGCATTCTCTAAGTTATTAAAAATTTGTACAATTAATTTCAAGGCAATTATTTTAAGATAAATGTATCAACAATGCAATATAGTTAAATTTCCACCTTTGCATAGAATCTTGAGGAGGGATTTGGAACTGGCTTTCTATGTGATCTATCTGTCCTTACCTGCTTTGAAGTGAGTTATCTTTCATCACTCCTTCACTCTAATTTTTTTTTCAAGTTAGTTACAATTTTCACTTTTAAGTTCTATTTATACTTGTTTTCTTTGTAAATGTAATTTTAGATAAAGTTAGGAATATATTTTGTGAATGTAATGTTATGGCATTAGAATGATTATCCCTTGAATTTATTTTGTCTATAATTTTTTTAAAAAGTTTCCTTATATTTGAACTTCTTTCTTTTTGGCAGCATATTTGTGTTGAAATTTATCTTGTTTAGCCATCGTTTTCGTGATTTTCTGAAGTTGTGCGTGAAGTTAATATTTGTCGATGGATAAATCTTGGATTGCAAAGTGAAGGAACACAATTGAATACTCAATTGGTGTAAGTAACTTCCTCAATTTTGCATTTGAGAATAGGGCCGTTGGGGATATAATACGATGTCCGTGTCCAAAGTGTGGGTTTGGGAAATGGCAAACTAGATATGTAATCCAAGATCACTTGCTTTGGAAACCATTTCCTAAAAATTATGTTATATGGAATCTTCATAGTGAGAAACAAGTATTAGAGTCTTCTAGAAATGTAGATGTTATGCAAGATACATCACACTCTGAAAATCCAATAGAGATGATGATTAATGATGCATTTGGGCACTATAGGCACCAAGCCACAGATGCAGGCATGTCACAACCACTGGATGCAGATAAAATATTAAACGAGGGGCCTAGAGAGGACAGTGACTTTTATGAATTTCTCAAAGATGAAAATCAAACATTGTATGAAGGGAGCAAGTACACAAAACTAGAATTTGTAATAAAATTGTATCATATAAAGGTCTTATGTGGATTAAGTGACAAGGTAATGACTATGATACTAGATTTGTTGAGAGATGCATTTGAAGCAGCAAAGTTGCCTCCTTCTTTTTATGAGGCCAAGAAAACCATTAGCAAACTTGGTCTTGACTACATCAAGATAGATGCATATCCGAATGATTGTATGTTATACTTGGATGATGATCCAAAAAACAAGCAACAAACATGCATACATTGTGGTACATCTAGATGGAAACCTAAGAAGAAGAAGAAGAAGAAGCAAGCTGCAAAGGTTTTGCGTTACTTTCCATTGAAACCAAGGTTGCAAGGATTGTTTATGTGCTGTAAGACTGCTGAGCATATGAAATGGCATGTTTTGGATCAGAGTAACAAAGATGGGTTGATAAGGCATCCAAGGGATGGTGAGGCATGGAAGACATTTGATCTAGCACACTCTGAATTTGCTTTAGATCCTCGAAATGTTCACTTGGGCCTTGCTAGTGATGGTTTCAATCCTTTTGGAACCATGAGTTCTACCTATAGCATTTGGCCAATGTTCTTGATTCCATATAATCTTCCTCCTTGGATGTGTATAAAGCACACTTCCTTCATCCTATTAAGGATCATTCCAGGTAAGCAGATGCCTGAAAATTATATAGATGTGTATTTACAACCCCTTGTGAAGGAGTTGCGTGATCTATGGAATGATGGTGTGGAAACCTTTGATTTGTCATCGAATGAAACATTTCGAATGCGTGCAACTCTTATGTGGACAATTAGTGACTTTCCTGGGCTAGGTATCCTATCTGGCTGGAACACACATACTGGTTTGGCTTATCTAACTTGCAACTTTGACATGAAACCTTGTCATCTTCTTCACAGTAAAAAGTGGTGCTTTATAAGTCATCAGCATTTTCTGGGAAGAAATCTTAGATTTAGATTGAATCAAATTCGCTTTGATGGAAGCACAGAGGAACAGAATCCACCATTAAAATTATCAGGATCTGACATTTTGAGGCAAATAAAAAATCTTAATGTTACATTTGGGAGAGGAGCAGAGTTGGATGGTAGAAGGAAAAGATCTAGACAAGTAATGAAGCAATAGAACAAGAAAAGTATATTCTTTAACCTTCCGTATTGGGAATCTAACTTGTTGCGTCATAATCTTGATTTGATGCACATTGAAAAAAATGTATGTGACAATATCATATATACTTTGCTCCATGAGAAACCTAAATCAAAAGACAATCTTAATGCCTGAAAGGATCTAAGAGAAATGGGCATAAGGCGTGATCTTTGGCCGAATGATAATGGAACATATCACCTTGCTTTGTTTTCACTAACACGTGATACCAAAAGTCATTTCTCGCAACTTTGAAGAATGTTATAGTACCAGATGGCTACTCAAGTAACATTTCTAGATGTGTTGATAAGGTATAAAAAAAGATTTTTGGGTTGAAAAGTCATGATTGCCATATTATTATGGAGCAATTGCTACCATTAGCGGTTCGTAATGTGTTGCCAAACCATGTAACTGCAATCTTGGTGGACTTCTGCTCATTTTTTAGAGTCCTTTGTGGTAAAAGCTTGAATCCTTCAGACCTTGATAAGCTCCAAGATTGCATTGTGAATACACTATGCCACCTGGAGATATTATTCCCTCCATCATTCTTCACAGTCATGGTTCATTTAACTGTGCATCTAATAGAGGAAGCAAAGCTCGGAGGTCCAGTGCATTATCGGTGTATGTATCCTGTGGAGAGGTAAAAGATTAGTACTTTTAATTTAAGGTCATTTGTGTTTAAGTCACTTAAAATAGTTGTTTACACTATTTATCCATCATTTTTATAGGGAATTAGGTCATTTAAAGTCACATGTATGGAATAAGGCACAACCTGAAGGTTCCATAGCTAAAGGTTACTTAGCTGAAGAGTCTATTACTTTTTGTTCTCAGTACATAGAGGATATAGAAACAAGGTTCAATAGACCTACACTTGTTCGTGATGACCCAAATGACAATGAGCCTTCTAAAATGTCTTCTATCTTCCCCCGAATTGCTAAACCAGTAGGAGCTTCCTCAATGTTTACTTTAACTCGGATGTAGAAACTACAAGCTCACCGATATATGATTCTGAATTGTGAAATAGTCACACCATTTGTGGAGTGAGTAAACAAGATAAACTTTATATGGTTTGTAGTTATACAATTGAAATAGACTAGCCATGTGCATTGATTGTAATGTAATTATTTCATGTAGTGAGTTTAGGCAAAACATAAAGAGGACTTCAAGGGGAAGAAGATGTTCAGTTACAGAGATAGAGAAGAGAGTTAATAGAGAGTTTGCTTATTGGTTTCGAAGACGGGTAAGAAATCAATCATTAGCTATGTTTCCTTTTGCCGTATTTGATTTGAGATTAGAAACTTGACTAATATAATTATTTTATTTAGATTATGAATCCAGACACAATAGACACAATGTCTATTGTTGTAAAGTTTCTAGCACGAGGTCCATTAGATAATGCAAGAAGATTTACAACTTATAACATTTATGGGTTCAAATTTTGAACTTTGGCTCGTGAAGAAGGATTGAAAACACAAAATAGTGGAGTTTTCTTAACCTCTAACACATCTTGTGTTGCGAGTAATATTGATGGAAACTTAAGGCAAGCAGACTTACCATATTATGGGAAGTTAGAAGATATCATTGAAATTAACTATTATGGTCTGTTCACAGTTACTCTTTTCAAATGTAAATGGGCTGACACTACTCGAGATAGAGGGTATAAAAAGGATCCTTGGAATTTTAATTGTGTTAATTTTGATAGATTGATTCATACTAGTGAACATGAAGACTAAAAACCTTACATTGAGGCATCTCAAGCACAGATGGTGTACTATGTAGATGATGTGGTTAATAAAGGATGGAGTGTTGTTGTACATTTAAAGCCAAAAGATTTGTATAAAATGGGAGAAGAAGTAGAAGATGAAGTATATGAGAATGAGTTATACTAAGAGCAAAAACTTGAGTAATTTTTTGGCTTTGTTGATAAGTATATGTAATTGGCTACAGATCATCTCAATGATGATGTAGTTGATGCAAATGTTCCTACTAACTTGGCAATAGATGCATGCATGTTTGATTAAAAATGTGATCATATAGTATTGGTAATTTAGCAATATGGTGCTTTATCTCAAGGTACGTAATGGTTGTACATAATTAAAGCTATGATTATTTCATTTATTTGTCTTTAATGCATATTTAGAAATATGATTGTAAACATTTAAATTACATTTCATCTCTAAATGTCTTTATTTTCTCATGAATATGCAATTATGACAAAGAGTAGACGTTTTTAGAATCCACTGAAGTCAGCACCTCAACCACAATGTCATGCCTATCCTCTAACATGGGCTCCCGTACATTCTTCACCGTCAATTCATACTCAGCCAAAAACTCCTATTGAGACCCCATCAGCTCATGCCCCACCGCATGATCTAGTAAATCCTTTACTAACAATTCAAGTCCCCCCATTTGCTCTAGTAAATTCTGCACCAATAGTTGAAATCCCAGAACAAGTTCCAACTCAGCCTTTTAATTCAACAACATCTTCACGTTGTGCTGGACGTGAGTCTACACAGCATTGGACTGTGGATGTGATAGGTATATGCATTATATGTTTATGGTTGAGTAACTTTGAGATTATATAACATTGGTAACTTTGTGAAGTTTTTATTTTTAATTTTTTTTATTGACTTGTTTTCTTGTTAAAGACTCAGAAGGAGCTATCAAGAAAATTAAGCTCAAGGTTAAGGAAGTCAACAACTTATGTAGTGGGGAATGCATTATTGTGAACTTTGATGAGTACGATGCAGCATATGGTGAAGCGCAAGGCTTACTTGTTGGATATTGTGTAACATTGGCAATAGATTGCAAGTTGTTTCTAATTCACTTTGAGAGGTGGTTAGCAACATTTCCTATACCTACACCTAAAGATTACTTTAACGATTGTTTTGAAACAATCATAAAGGTATAAACATAATTACACATATCTTTTTGTTGCTACTAGATTTCATGGTTGCATGTAAATGCATAACTAACCTTACTTTGTTTTTTATTTGAAGCCTCGATTTTGTTTTAGGACTACTGAATGCATTTCAAAACGATATTGTAATGCTAGTATCGGGGATAAGTGGGCTGCACATAGGCAACATTTGTGGAATGATTTCTATTACACATCCATGACAAGAGATGAAATCATAAGTAATGTGCCAAGAGGTATAGAGAGAGATCAATGGGTTGCTTTTGTTCATTACCATCTAAAGCCATCAACACAAGTAAGATGTTGTACTTTAATCAGTTTATTGTTGTTATAATTCATTTCTATATGAATATTTAATTGCTTTGTTTATAGGAGCTTTGTAGAAGAAACAAAGAAATCTGAAGCAAGCAAACAATTTCACATACTGGTGGTTCTAAACCTAATTCAAGAAGGAGGAATGAGATGGTAGTTACACTAACATGATTTTTATTACTATTTTGCAATGTTAATGTCTATTTTTATTTTTATTTTTTAATTTCTTTCTATCTTAGTTGCTAGAAACTAGACAGAAAGTTGGTCGAGGAAAAATGTATAAAATAACTCACATAAAAAAGGATGGATCATTTGTAAGTACTGCCACAAAGGATAAAGAGATAAGTTTAGCCTGAGTGTCTTTATAATATTAAGTTAATTATCTTATTTTTTAACCTTCTACATTTAAATATTGACAATTTTGTTATTGATAATATTGCATGCTTGTAGGAAGCAATTGATCGGATTATGACTCAAAGCACTAATGATGAATTTGAAATTTCTCCTAATGATGCTATTGGTAAAGTGTTTGGGGAAGAGCACTCAGGGAGAGTATGAACCATGGGTATGGGAGCAACTCCTACTAATACATTCAGGAATACTAAACTTCGACTAAGTAATGTGAGTCATTCTTTAACTGAGACTGCTACATCATCATCATTTACCCAATGGTAAGAGAGGTACCTCCGATTAGAGAATGCACTTAAGGCGTACATGATAATGAAGGAAGGAAGCATCCCTGAAGAATTGGCTGACTTCTTTGCTCCTCAACCAGAGGTAAAGTATTTTAATGAGACTCTTGATTAGATTTGGAATTCTCCTGCTGGTTATGCTACTGGACTCTTAAATTGTGTTCTATCTATGAATGAGATGGTAGTTATACACTCTAGTTTTATTTGTTGGACTATGAAAATCATATGCAAGTAGTCATAAGTAATAAATTTTGTCTATCCTCCAAGGTCACTCTAATATTGTTGTTAAAATGCCAAAACATCAAATAAGTTACATCATTTGTCAAAGAAAGTTGGAAACCCTTTTTGTGGATTTGACATGCATGCATCTAAATTTGTTGATCGCTTGTTTGCTTGTCATTTGTTTTCTTTTCTTGTATTTTTGCTACACTTTGCTTGAAGGTACTTCCCAACTTAGTGAGTTTATGTCTTCATCTTGCATCCTTGAAGATTGATACCGAATCAGATACAAATATGTGAAATTTAAAGTACAAATTATATTAATATTATTCTTTTACAAACAAAATCAAGTTGAAATGTGCTAAATTTGATTAGCTTTTTCATCTAATCAATCTAGTTATTAAAAGAACTCTGGCCCATTATTAAGTTTTGGTAAAACTTACATAAATTTGGGACATGACTGAAGACCCCTTCCTTGTCCTATCTCTCAAAATTAGAGAACTAGCACTAAATAGTGATGCAGATTCCAGTCTCTGATTAGTTGGTTAAGTGATCAAAAAAATGATTTTGAGCGCAATTAAGCAAGATTTCCAACATATGGATTAGTGAGTCGACCAATAAGATTTCTTGAAATTAATTAAATTTGAACTTAGAAGACCTCACCTCACCTAAAGGCTAAAATAGCAGAGATTTTCTCTTCTCTTCTCTCTTAATGCCGAATGAGCTCTGCTTTGTTGCAGATCAATGAGGTACGTTTAGGACAATCATCCATCACCACCTCTCCCAATCAAGATGCAGCCTTTCAGAGCTCTTCAAAGATATTGACAAAGAAAACCATTAAGTTTATGCATATATATGCTATGCAATATGGATTAATAATTAAGTTTACTCATAATACTACTAATACAAGTTTCGATTGTAGCTGTGCAAAATTGATGACTATATCAGAGTTTAATCAAAATAAATAAATGAATGAAACGATTTAAATTCTAATGGAATCATGTGTGCTATTATGTTATGTAGTTATGACATGGTTTCTTCTTTTTATTTTGGTGTAGTTATGACCTATGATTTTAATCTCTTTTGATAAGTAGATTATTGTTAGATTTTATTCTAAAATTTCTACCCGTGATATTTTGATTTTCTTTCCTCTCTTCTTTTATTAGATTTTTTTTCTGGGCAAAAGTGGGTAATTTTATTTTTGAAAGGGAGGCCCAAAACTAATTAAGCACCTTATGTTATCTTCAGGTAACAAAGTTAAAGTTATTATTATATAGAGAGATCAATTGAGACTCACTCCAAGACCCATCAAATTCTTTTTGCTTTCTTTACTATAGAAGGAATGCACAATTTATACCATAGAGCAATTTTGTTTTACTTTTCATTACTCTTGTATACATTGATTCATTACTTCATGATTCTATTTATCTCTTTGCAGTTTCTTACCAAATGTCTTTTATTATTTCAGTCAGGTGATGCTTTAAGTGAACCTACTACGCCATTGGATGCAAGAAGATCATCTGGTGGTAGCAACACAAACCACTAATAGCATATTTAGTGTTAATTTTTTATGTTCATTTATTATGACACTACTTTAAGTTAAGGATTTTAAGTTGTAAGTTTACGTTATAAGGGATGAATTTATTTAGCTTATTATGGATTTGAACTTGTGTTTTTTTATGTTACTATGAATATTTTTAATGCAATTTGATTCACATTTATATTAGCAATTTGTTACAATTAATTATTTTGATTGTGCATCTTAAACATTATTATAATTAAAAATTAAATATGTACTAAATCTTTCCTTTAAAAAAAAGTTCATCAGATGAATAAGAAAGTAAAAAATGTTGTCTACAACAATCAAATAGCGGCGGTTTTCAACCTCTACAATTTTTTGATAAACAAAATCAAGAACATAGATAGTGGAGGTTAAAAATCGCCGCAAATTAACAAAATCGCCGCAATCTTTTTGGTTAATAGATTTAGGCAAATAAATAGTAGAGGTTAAAAATCGCTGCAAAATTTTAACAAAAATCACCGCAAAATTATGGGGTTTTAAAAATCGTCGCAAATTAATCGTTGTAGCGGGGGTCACTGAAAAACCGCCGCAATAACGTAAATGCAGAATTTGCAGGGGTTAAAAACCCCCGTAAATTGTAAAAAAAACTACCGCAATCTAGCACATTTTTTGTAGTGTTTTCTTAGTCGCGCAATGGTTCCCTCTATTTGATTTATCAAAACAGAATAACATCAGACAAAGATTGAGATGAAATGAATAAGATGCATGAGATACATAAGATGAAATGAATGAACTTTGTGATGAAAACATTTTCTCTTCTTTCTTTTCTTTTTTTTTTAAAAAAATATGCTAGGAATGCCATGAAAATGCAAGATGATGTATCTCTTTTTTTTTTTTTAAATGTTAGGAATTCCATGAAAATGCAAGATGATGTATTTTTTTTCTTTTTTGAAGCTTTTTTTTAAATGCAAGAATGAATGACATGAGAAATTGATAGATAAAGAAATACACTCCCTACGTGCCCTAATGGGATTGCCTTAAATTTAGGAATTTTTATCCTAAGGATCTATAGGTCCTTCTGATTCATGAGAACTTTCATTGGGTGGCTCTTCTATTCTAAAGGCCTTTAGAGCTAAGTCTCATTTCAGAGTGTTGACCACAAACAGTGGGTAAACCACTAGGAGTGGGACATTCATGAAAAAGGTACACTCTAGATGGTATGAAAAAGGTATATCCAAAATGGTTACCACTATGCAACCTCTACCTAACTTAGGCTTCACTCAAACCTTGGTATAGGGCTCCACTCGGATGTGTGTGATAAGCGTGTAGATGTGGTAGGTGTAGGGAGCATACAAACCTTCATAATCTTAAGAGCTACCCACATCCTGTAATATAAAGCAAACACAAAACAAACTCCAAAAGTTTTCTACCCTAAGGTTTACATAATAAAAAAATTAAATAAAAATAAAAAATAAAATATATAAAAAAGGGTAAAACAAACATATAGAGATCACAATATTTGCATAACTAACTTTTATAGGCTTGACTCTCAAGTATGCCTAGTGGAGTTGTCATCTACCGCGACCATTATCGTGGCAAAATAGTAACTTTTAAATTAAAAAAATTAGGAATCACCACCAATTTTATTTTTTATTAGGGAAACATGGAAAACGAAAGAAAAATAGTCTTTGAAACTAAATTGGCTTTGGGAGTCGGTTATGTATAAGGAAGGGTAGAAACTTAATCCCACAGCACCCCTAACACACCCATCCTGAGACGGTACCTTAAGTCAATTATGCAAATTCTTAATAACTCTTGAAAATATTTGTTTTACCCATTTTTCTAAAAGATAAACGAAAAAGAAAAATAAATTATTGAAATCTAATTTTTTGGCTTAACGGAATAAGGATTCGGCTCCTATGTATCCCTTGGTACAATAGGAAACTCAAAGTCACATAGTTCTTTAGAAAATAAGTGTGGGTTGCTTGATTTTAATTAAAGAAAAATTATTTAATTTTTGATTTATGAAAAATTCAAATTAACGAGTCGTCGTGTGTTACTGAATTTGGCAAGTGCACCAAATCGATAAAAGTAATAAAGAGTGAGTAGAGTATCGTCCCACGAGGATTAAGTTATTAATTACTAAATTTGTTAAATCAACACTATTCAAGCTATCGAAAAGAGGATTGATGCAAATTCAATTAAAAAGATGTTACCAAGTGGCCTCAATACTCAAGAGGGGGGGTGAATTGAGTAGTTAAAAATAAGTTCACAAATCTTTCGCAAATCGTTTGACAATCAATTTTCGTTGAAGCTATTGAATGATCAGAGATAATTGAATAGATGAGTTAAGCACTTTTACTAATGAACGTAATAGTCAAGGAGACAATATTCAAATAAAACAATGAAACAATGCACAAAGATGAACAGAGGAGAGTTTAGAGAAACAAACACATCTCGTTTATCCCGGTTCAATCACTACTCCACTTGTGATCTACGTCCAGTCCCAAGCAACACCTTGAGATTTTCCACTATATCTTCAAGCTTCAATGGGTGCTTGAAAAACCACTACAACCTTGAGCACTCAACAAGTATGGGATACCTCACCCAAAAGCTTGAGCCTCTATTTTCCAAGGGATACCTCACCCTTACAATACTTGAGGGATACCTCACCCTCACTAATCGAAAGTATAAGATTGAAATAGAAGAAGCTCTCTCTAGAGCAAGTGTTTACAAATTGAAGCTCTAATATGCTCTCAAGGATTTTTCACGTTTTTAGTCGAAAACAGAAAGCAAGAAATGATTTTAAGAATTGATTCACGTTTTGAAGTATAATGATCAGCTTTTGGTTCAAGGTCAACAGTAAACAAAGACCCAACTTGGGTATTTATAAGTTTCTCAATTAATAGAGCGTTGGAGGTAGTTGGGCATGCATTTAATGCATTTAATATAGCCGTTGGACGTTGTCGATGTATGTAATCGATTACATATCTCGGTAATCGATTACATTATTGTTCCAACGTTTTCCGAACTTTCGGGCTCTGTAATCGATTACATTCTTGAGGTAATCGATTACATGGCTTCTCGACTTTGCTTGTAATCGATTACAATGCTCATGTAATCGATTACATGACTTCGACTTGTTGTGTAATCGATTACAATATCTTTGTAATCGATTACATGGCTCGTCGAACATGTTCTTTGAGTTTCTGGGTTTTGTGTAATCGATTACATATATTGTGTAATCGATTACATTTCTTGTCGAACGTGTTCTTTGCCTTTCTGGGCTATGTGTAATCGATTACATATACTATGTAATCGATTACATGGCCTCTGACTTTCTTGTAATCGATTACATTGTTCATGTAATCGATTACATGCTTTGTTTGATGTGTAATCGATTACAAACATTGTGTAATCGATTACATTTGCCTTTGAACACATTTTTCAAGTCCAATAACTCTTGTAAGTCATTTCCAACACCTCAAGGTACTTGTTTAAACATAAATCCTTTTAAGAGTGTTAGATTTAAAATTGAAACTCGGTTTTATTGAAAGCCATGTTTATCTTTGAAATTTCCTATTTATTTTGAAATCATATATATTGAAAAACCATTTGAGAAATCTTGAGAGCATTTAACATTAATGTCCTAATGACTATTTAAACCTTCTGTCTTCTTTCTTTGATCTTGATTTTTCCTTTTGTGCTTGATCTTCTCTTTTGCTTTTGTTATCATCAAAAACCTTTCGACATGTCTTAGAGACATAAGCATTCACATTCTCCCCTTTTTGATGATGACAAACGATCATAGGAAAAAGAAAGAGTTTTTGCATTTGTATATCATAGTCATTTAGTTACAATGTCGTCCCTGAGATTATGCATGATATTGGGTTAGATTTTGCATATGAAACGCTTAATAACTTAAAAGTTCAATAACTCCCCGTACTCATGCAACCTTTAATTACATTTCATTTTTCCTTCAATAACTCCCCGTACTCATGCAACCTTTTTTTCCTTATTTTCTCCCCGTTGGCATTATCAAAAAGACATAAGCATTAAAAAAAATGGACAGCATGTCAGTTATAGTTCATGATTCCCAATTGTTTGCCATAACAGAAAAGCCACTAAGATTAGTCCAAGCAATATTCCATCAGCCAACCATTCAACGTGAAAACACGTTTATGTATTAATAATCAGCATGTACAAAGAAACATGTCACAACCAGTAGGCATTAATCAAAAGATAACCATAAAAGTATACCAATTTTATATAATCAGAGTTAAAGAGAAATACAAGGCGGAAAAACAAATCAAGGCATAAGGCCAGGATCACTATCAGTGTCCTCGCTGTCACAAAAGACATCACCCTCTGGATCCGCAGCAGAGTCTCCTAGACCAATGTCATCATCGCTGGGCATAAGATCGTCGTCAGAATCCAGAAGCTCCTCATCATCAGCAGGAACTCCAGATGGACCAGCGAAGGAAATGGGATCCGGAGGGGCAGAGGATGTGGGGGGGGGCAGCAGCAGCAGGACTCTCAGGAACAGGAGGTCCACGTAAGAGGGATCGAATGGAGGCAAGCTCCTGGGTCTGAGTAGTCCATCCTCAGCTCAAGGTGGTCGATCTTTTGCTCTATATGATCCATGCGCGTGTTGACGTTGGCGCTCAGGTTGCGCATCTCTTGGAGCAAGATCAAGAGAAGGCTGGAGCGCGAGCGAGGCGGATATCTTGAGCCCCTCATCATCACCGTCCTGGGATCGTGATGGATATGGCCAAATGTGCCATGAGTAATGTAATGCCACCTATCCTCCATCTTGTAGAGCCGAAGCTTCTTCGCAGTATGCGGCCCAATTGATTGGGGTCCCTTGGAGCCGGTGTCCTTGGACTCTTCGGTCGGCCGAAATGCGACAATACTCAGGATTGTGGTGACTAACATGGCGAAGGGGAGAGCGAGTTCTTCTTTTTCTTGATGTCTAGCATATCTTTGTAGAATGTAGTATCCCCGCTTGATTGGGTGCCCCGTGGTCATTGCCCATAATGCCACTACATCGTCCTTGAGGACTTGGGAGTAATTTCCTCCTCTCGGGAATCAATCCACGAACCAAGAGGTAGTGGAGGACCCCATTTTCCATAGTGAGGCCGGGGCCATTATTCTCGCGTCTAGGATCACCGGGAGGTGGTAGCCGATCCTAATCAAGGAGAGAAGAGCAGCCTTGTGCTCAAACTCATGCCCCCGTACTTTGGCATTCCCACGTAACCGGGCTCCATCGAGGAGTGAGCTTGGTGAGCCTATACCATTCTCGTCATGGTTAACCCGATTTGTTGCTTTTTCACCTCGTAAATGATGCAATTATCCTCAACCTTCGTGTTAGCATAAAACACTCGGACAAGGTTAGGGTAGATGGCTTTCTCTATACTTAGGAATCCCAGCAAGCCTAAGTGTTCTATTGTCCTAAAGCTCACTAAGGGTTCACTCTCACAGAAGGTGATGGGTAGATACCTGGGAGAGATGATCTTGCGAAGCTGGAAGTTCTTCCTGAACAACTCAGCTTTCTTCACGGTGGAGAAGTGCCTCGTGAGGTCCAACCCAGAGATATTTCGTGTAGAGCCACCAGAGGAACTTCCAACAGCAGCCCCTGTTCTTGGGCGCTTCGAGCGATGGGAGGATTCAGCCATTGATGAGAGAGAGAAGCACGGGTTGAGTGGTAAATTGTTGGGGATGAGTGAGGAGAGAGAGAGGGACGAAATTAGGTTAGAAAAGTGGAGAGGGTGTTCGTGGGAGAAGATGGGGAGATTTTGGATGAGGGATTTGAGGAGATTTGATCGGTGGGTTATGTGGAGAGGGGATTTCCGAGATTGAGAGAGGCGAAATGATGAGTTTTGATGGAAATTTGAGTGAGAAATGAGAGGTTTTGAGATCTGAGGTGCGTGGGTGCGAGGGGAGAGAACGAGGAAGATGAACAGGGCCAAACAGAAATGACCACTACGCGCGTCGAGAGCCTTTTAAAAAACCTGTGTAATCGATTACATTGAGTGTGTAATCGATTACATGCATTCTCAGTGGGTGTGTAATCGATTACATTTTGGTGTAATCGATTACATGCTTCTCGGTAGGTATGTAATCGATTACATTTTTAGTGTAATCGATTACATGATTGGGAACCTTGTAATCGATTACATAGATGATGTAATCGATTACCTGAGTTCTGAGTTGGTTGTAATCGATTACAAAATGTGTGTAATCGATTACATGCGTGATTGTACTCAGTGTAATCGATTACAAAGGCATTGTAATCGATTACACAAGACTTTTAACTCAGATTTTATGCGTCCAAACAACATATAATCAATTTTAATCCACCCAAAACAGTTTTAAAGCAACTCAAATCAATTCAAATCATCATCCAAGCATGTAGATTAATCACATTATGATTCAACTAATATAATTGATCAAAATTATCATGTTTACCAAGAATTTCACCCTTTTTGGTGATTTTTGAGGTCATTGAATTTCACCCTTCTTGTCAAAGTTGGACATGAGGGAGCACCCGCAAAATAATTTGGGGAAACCTCCGACGCTCAAGTTAGTATGGGATTCAAATATATATAATGAAAATTCAGAAATTGTGCAGGCAAGTGTGGCATAATTATGCGAAAAAACGCAAGCTTAGGCTTTTGTTTTAGGATTATGCAAAAAATATTCAATTTATGCATGAATGGTCCAATATACCCATTGCGTTTCTAATGTAGAAAAATGCTTCTTTTTTGCAAGGGGTTTGGTGAAAATATCACTAATTGCTTAGTTGTTTCAACAAATTCAAGTATGCAATCACCTCTTTGAACATGATCTCTAATGAAATGATGTCTTATTTCAATATGCTTAGTTCTAGAATGCAAAATGGGATTTTTTGACAAGTTAATTGCACTAGTATTATCACATTTTATGGGAATGTGATCAAGCTCAAGACCATAGTCCAAGAGTTGTTGTTTTATCCAAAGGACTTGAGCACAAAGAACTCCCAAATACTGCAACATATTCAACTTTCACTGTGGATAATGCCACACTATTTTGTTTCTTCTTTGTGCCAAGAAACTAGTGAGCTTCCTAGCAAGTGGCATGTCCCACTAGTGCTCTTTCGATCCATTTTGCATCCAAAGAAAATCAGAATCGGAATATCCAATAAGACTACATGAGGCACCCTTAGGGTACCATAAACCCATTTGTGATGTGCCTATTAGATATTTCATTATTCTCTTAACAAAGACTTAGGTGTGATTCCTTAGGATTAGCTTGATATCTAGCACACATGCATACACTAAACATTATATCGTGCCTACTTGCAAAGAGATAAAGGAGTGAGCCAATCATACCTCTATATTTTGTAATTTCTAATGATTTACCTCCTTCATCCTTGTCCAAATAGCAAGAGGTGCCCATAGGAGTAGCCATATGCTTGGCATTGTCCATTCCAAACTTTTTGAGCAGCTCCTTGCAATACTTGGATTGGCTTATAAATGTTCCTTCTCTTGTTTGCTTGATTTGTAGACCAAGGAAGAAGTTGAGCTCACCCATCATGGACATCTCAAACTCACTTTGCATAATATTTGAAAATTCTTTACAAAGAGAGTTGTTAGTAGCTCCAAATATAATGTCATCAACATAGATTTGAACTAGAAGAATGTCATGCATTTTGTGTTTTATGAAAAGAGTGGTGTCAACTTTACCTCTAGAAAAGCCTTTTTCTAAAAGAAATTTGCTCAACCTTTCATACCAAGCTCTAGGAGCTTGTTTCAAGCCATACAAAGCCTTTTTCAATTTAAAAACATGGTTGGGCATTTCAAAGTCCTCAAAACCAGGAGGTTGTTCTACATACACCTCTTCTTGTATAAAACCATTTAAAAAGGCACTTTTGACATCCATTTGATAGAGTTTGAAATCCATGATGCAAGCATATGCAAGTAGCATTCTAATGGCCTCTAATCTAGCTACGGGAGCATAAGTTTCTTCATAATCTATGCCTTCTTCTTGATTATATCCCTTAGCTACAAGCCTAGCTTTATTTCTTATTATTAAACCCGTTTCATCAAGTTTGTTCCTGAAGACCCATTTGGTGCCAATTATAGGATGATCATTGGGCCTTGGAACTAATTCCCAAACTTGATTCCTCTCAAATTGGTTTAGTTCTTCTTGCATGGCCAAGATCCAATGCTCATCGTTAATGGCCTCATTTATGTCTTTAGGTTCAACTTGAGAGACAAAGGCTAGATGATTACATGCATCTCTAAGTGAGTTTCGAGTGATTACCCCTTTTGATACATCACCTATCACCTTGTCAAGAGGATGATACCTTGAAGTCCTCCATTCCTTGGGTAGATCCGAGATTTTAGAATTTTCTTGCCATGAGTGATCAAGGAGTCTCTCTTCTTTCTTCTTGGACTCTATCTCTTGATTTTCCAAGTGCGTCTTTGCCAAGATTTCTGCAACATCATCAACAAGTTCCTTTCTCGGCACATTTGGGTTAGTTTCATCAAATGCAACATGTATGGATTCTTCTATGGTCATAGTTCGTTTATTATAGACTCTAAAGGCCTTGCTATGGATAGAATAACCAATGAATATTCCTCATCGATTTTGCATCAAACTTCCCCAAGTTATCCTTTCCATTATTCAAAACAAAGCATTTGCATCCAAAAACATGAAAATGTGACACATTAGGTTTCCTTCCTTTGTACAATTCATATGGGGTTTTCTTTAAAATTGGCCTTATTAGGGCTCTATTCATAACATAACAAGCGGTGTTAACCGCATCACCAAAAAGTACTTAGGAAGATTGGCCTCATTGAGCATAGTTCTTGCCATTTCTTCTAAAGATCGATTTTTCCTTTCTACAACACCATTTTGTTGTGGTGTTCTAGGGGCAGAAAAATTATGCTCAATGCCATGTTCATCACAAAAAGTTTCAAATTCATGATTTTCAAATTCACCACCATGATCACTTCTTATGGATGCAATACAAAAACCTTTTTCGTTTTGGATAACTTTGGCAAGTTTTCTAAATGATTGAAAAGCATCATTTTTGTGAGCTAAGAATAATGTCCATGTAAATCTAGAAAAATCATCCACAATTACTAATGCATAGTAATTCCCACCAAAGCTCATAGTTCTAGAGGGTCCAAAAAGATCCATGTGCAAAAGTTGTAAAGGTCTAGAAGTTGAAACTATGTTTTTAGCTTTGAGAGAGACCTTTACTTGTTTTCCTTTTGACATGCATCACAAAGTTTGTCTTTTTCAAATTTGAGCTTTGGAAGACCAATTACTAGTTCTTTAGAAACCAATTTGTTTAAGTGATCCATGTGAATGTGAGCAATTCTTCTATGCCATAACCATGAATCATTTTCTCTACTCATAAAGCATTTAGCATCATTTGAGGAAATGTCATCAAGACTAATCATATATATGTTATTGACCCTATGACCAACAAACTTAACTTGCTTGTCATCCTTTCCCTCAATTATACAACAAGAGGAGTCAAATATAACTCTATTTCCTTTATCACACAATTGACTAATACTAAGTAAATTATGTTTAAGTCCTTCAACAAGTAAGACATTATCAATAGATGATGAAGGGATCTTACCAACTTTGCCAATTCCAAGAATCTTCCCTTTGTTGTTGTCACCATATGTGACATGACCATGTTTCTTGTGTGTAAGGGAGGAGAACTTGGAGCCATCTCCCGGTCATGTGCTTGGAGCAACCACTATCAAGATACCAACTTGAGCTCTTGGTCTTCAAGCACACCTACAACACACATTCAAGATTTAACTTTTGGTACCCAAATTGTTTTGGGTCCTTGTGTGTTAGAATTAGGTAAGGTGCCTTTAGGGACCCAAACCCTTTTGATTCCAACCTTGGTGTTTATGTTCTTTCTAACATTGCAAGTGGATGCACTATGCCCTTTCCTACCACAATGAAAACATTTAACAAAGGGGCTACTTGAAGTTTTTGAGGAAACAAAGAAATTCTTATAAGATTTTTGATGGTTGTTTGGATTAAATCCTAAACCGGCTTTTTGGAAAACACATTTTTGTCTCCCTAACAATACATTCAAGTTGTCTCTTCCAAAAGTGAATTTTGCAAGAGTGTTGTTCAAGTCTTCAATTTCTTTTTCAAAAGCTTTGCATGATAGACAAGGTAATGATATGGATGCATTTTCATGTGAGGAACAAATCATGCATGATGAATTAGCATCTATGAGTCCTAAAGTCTCATTTTCAATTTTAAGTTCATTTATCTCCTTGGTTAAAGCAAACTTTCTTTGTCAATAGGGAGATTGTTTTATTGGAAGACAAAATCATTTTTGTGAGCCTCAAAGATTCATCATGCAATTCTTGAAAGGCATCTTGTAATTCATCATAAGAAGGTGGAGGTTCTAGGTTAGAAGAGGTTACCTCGGTGTCGCTTTCTCCACTTTCTTCTCCTTGAGCCATGAGGCAAAGATGGGCTTCCTCATTTTCAGAATCATCGGAAGAGCTTAAGTCATTGTCCTCCCAAGCTATATATGCTCTTCTTCCTTTCTTTTCCTTGGAGGGTCTTTTCTCAAACTTCTCCGTCTTCTTGAGATATATAGGACACTCCATTTTCATGTGCCCGGTTTTCCACATTCATAGCATTTTGGAGGAGTGGAGGATCCTTCTCCTTTGTGATATGCTTTCTTTTGAGGAAACGGTGGTCTTCTTTGAAATCCCTTTTTCTTCAAGAATCTTCCGAATTTTCTTACAAGGAGACTAAGATTCTCCTCACTTAGCTCAATATTTTCAGCATCCTCTTCACCATCTTCATCATCATCTTCAAGTATGGGAGAGGTGGCCTTGAGTGCAATTCCCTTCTTCTTTTTGTCATGTTCTTCATTTTGATTGAGCCTACTTAGTTCCAGCTCATGCTCTTGAAGTTTTCCGAATAGGGTGGCTAGAGACATGGTTGATAAATCTCTTGATTCCGCAATCGCAGCTTACCTTGGGTTGCCAATTCCCTCGCTTAGACATCTCAAGACTTTGTTAATAAGATCCTCATTAGGAAATGTCTTTCCCAATGAGATGAGATGATTAACAATATGAGTAAATCTCTTTTGCATATCTTGAATACTCTCACCTTGGTTCATTCTAAACAATTCATATTCATGAGTAAGAGTGTTTATTCGAGATCTTTTTACCTCACTAGTGCCTTCATGAGTTACTTGTAGGGTATCCCACATTTCTTTTGCGGTCTTACGCTTTGACACCCTAAAGAATTCATCATACCCCAAAGATGTGGTGATGATGTTCTTGGCTTTCAAATTATATTGAACCTTCTTTTTATCATCATCGGTCCAATCACTTCTAGGTGTATTAATTGTCACACCATCCTTAGTTTGTGTAGGGACAAAAGCACCATTTTCAATCAAGGCGTCCCACACATCTAAGTCAATAGCTTCAATAAAAAATTTCATCCTTTCTTTCCAATAGGCATAGCCATCCCCATTGAAATAAGGAGGTCTATTTATAGAAGAACCTTCATTTGAAAAACCATTTGAAGCCATCACTTCTCTTGAAGTCGCTAAGCTCTTTATACAAGAGTCTAGCTCGATACCACTTGTTACCAAGTGGCCTCAATACTCAAGAGGGGGGTGAATTGAGTAGTTAAAAATAAGTTCACAAATCTTTCGCAAATCGTTTGACAATCAATTTTCGTTGAAGCTATTGAATGATCGAGATAATTGAATAGATGAGTTAAGCACTTTTACTAATGAACGTAATAGTCAAGGAGACAATATTCAAATAAAACAATGAAACAAAGTGCACAAAGATGAACAGAGGAGAGTTTAGAGAAACAAACACGATCGTTTATCCTGGTTCAATCACTACTCCACTTGTGATCTACGTCCAGTCCCAAGCAACACCTTGAGATTTTCCACTATATCTTCAAGCTTCAATGGGTGCTTGAAAAACCACTACAACCTTGAGCACTCAACAAGATGGGATACCTCACCCAAAAGCTTGAGCCTCTATTTTCCAAGGGATACCTCACCCTTACAATACTTGAGGGATACCTCACCCTCACTAATCGAAAGTATAAGATTGAAATAGAAGAAGCTCTCTCTAGAGCAAGTGTTTACAAATTGAAGCTCTAATATGCTCTCAAGGATTTTTCACGTTTTTAGTCGAAAACGAGCAAGAAATGATTTTAAGAATTGATTCACGTTTTGAAGTATAATGATCAGTTTTTGGTTCAAGGTCAACCGTAAACAAAGACCCAACTTGGGTATTTATAAGTTTCTCAATTAATAGAGCCGTTGGAGGTAGTTGGGCATGCATTTAATGCATTTAATATAGCCGTTGGACGTTGTCGGGATGTATGTAATCGATTACATATCTCGGTAATCGATTACATTATTGTTCCAACGTTTTCGAACTTTCGGGCTGTAATGACATTACATTCTTGAGGTAATCGATTACATGGCTTCGACTTTGCTTGTAATCGATTACAATGCTCATGTAATCGATTACATGACTTGACTTGTTGTGTAATCGATTACAATATCTTTGTAATCGATTACATATGGCTCGTCGAACATGTTCTTTGAGTTTCGGTTTTGTGTAATCGATTACATATATTGTGTAATCGATTACATTTCTTGTCGAACGTGTTCTTTGCCTTTCTGGGCTATGTGTAATCGATTACATATACTATGTAATCGATTACATGGCCTTCGATTTTTGTAATCGATTACATTGTTCGTGTAATCGATTACATGCTTTCTTTTGATGTGTAATCGATTACAAACATTGTGTAATCGATTACATTTGCCTTTGAACACATTTTTCAAGTCCAATAACTCTTGTAAGTCATTTCCAACACCTCAAGGTACTTGTTTAAACATAAATCCTTTTAAGAGTGTTAGATTTAAAATTGAAACTCAGGTTTTATTGAAAGCCATGTTTATCTTTGAAATTTCCTATTTATTTTGAAATCATATATATTGAAAAACCATTTGAGAAATCTTGAGAGCATTTAACATTAATGTCCTAATGACTATTTAAACCTTCTGTCTTCTTTCTTTGATCTTGATTTTTCCTTTTGTGCTTGATCTTCTCTTTTGCTTTTGTTATCATCAAAAACCTTTCGACATGTCTTAGAGACATAAGCATTCACAAAAGAAATATAAAAATCAACAACCAATAAATCAAAGCGATGAAAAATAATGATGTTAAAGAGTTAGGATTCAGATTTCACTTGAACTCTTTAGATGCACATCAAATATAAGTTTAACTATGTTCTATTTCAATGATTTATGGTCAATTCCCAAAATTTATTAATACCCAATCCCTTGGTATATTAATCCTCTTAAGCTGATTAGAATTAACTAATCCCTTAGTCTAACCCCAATTAGAAAGGCATTATCAAGAACGAGGGAATTAAAAGAAAACCACATAACCCACAATGTCTATTCCTAGCAATTGCAGAAATTATGGTGTTTATCACATGTTCTAGGTTCATGCAAATTTTCTCAAATCATACATAAACTCAAAAGATCATTCCCAAATTGATCAGGTTTAGAAAAACATTAAGAATAGAGATAAACACGTAAATCATGAAAAAGAAACATAGATTAAACCCATAAAAGAAGTTACATCATCAAAGTTCAAGATTCATCATCACCCTAACAAAGGAAAATTAGTTACACATGGAAAAAGAAGAACACAAAGGGAAGAATATGATAAACTCCATTGTAGAAATGAGGAAAGGTTAAAGAAAATCCCTAATCTTCAAGCCTAATTGCGCCCACACCACATTAGGGTTTGTGTCTCTTGACGGCTGCTGCGTTCTGTCCAAGTGTATCAGAGTGTGTGGCGTAACTTTTGAATTTATAAGAAAAAATGTTGGCTTTCTGCACAGTCAGCGCTCATGCACTACATTACCAGCACCTAGGCGATGGCCCATTAAAATAATGGTGTTTACATATCGAGTGCCTAGGCACTCTGACTTCAGCGCCTAGGCACTGAAAAACCAGAATGCAACTCAGCTTTGTGTCTCATAAATCGTCCAGTCTTCGTTCATGCATAATTACCTATCAAAAACACATAAAAACACATAATTAAAACATAAATTAGAAAAACTAAAAACAAAAGAAACGTAAGCACAAACTCAATAAAAAAAGAATAAAAGAGAATGAAAATCCAAGACTTTGAACTGTAAAAATATAAATTTTTGCAGGTTCATCACTTCTCCAAACTTAAGCTTTTGCTTGTCCTCAAGTAAAAAGAAAAACAAAAATAAAAAGACTAAACAAATAACAACTCAAAACACACAACCAAAATATGGCAACACCAGGTAGTGAATATCATACATATCCTCAGAAATTGCTTCACAACTAATTTCAAAGTGTCACACATGAACAATCCAATTATCACATCGTCTCTCACATGCAACTCTTATGCATCAATGACTTCCCAAAAACATGAATGAAAGACACAATCTCCTCATAAAGAACAAACTTAGATAGATTTATAAAACTGCAAGTGCACATCAAACCCACATCCATAGGGTTGTTCTTCATCTCTCTCTCCACTAATGTAAATAGCACATAACCAAATATCAAAAGGGTCTTTAAAATCTTGTAATGTAAGGCCAAGTGTATTGGTTAAGAAAAAAGTGGTAGGAAAATGAAAACAAAAGTTGAGATACAAAATCATGTAAATTTCACAATTCAAGCCTCAAAATACTGAACAAGTGCAAAAAAGAGCAAAAGAATCAACACAACATTCACTTTCTTTTTTTCTTTCTTTTTTTCAATTACCTCCACCCCCAAACTTATTTCTTTGCAACACTTTGGGTGAACTTTCTCTTCTTCTTTTTTTCTTTTTCTTTTTGAAATTTTTCAGCTCCACAAAACTTCATGCACAAAAATAATGAATACTTGAGTAATAAAATAAAATAGGATATGCACTCAACAAAGGTTATGTAGGAGAGGAAATTTTTTTTTTTTATGTGAGTATGGGAAAAAGAAAATGTGGGTAAAAGAAAAAAATAGAGGCCAAACAATAACAAGGTTGTAAAAAGGGACCTAGAGATAAATTGTGTATACAGGTTGGCTTGAAAGGCTCAAACGGTCCAAAGAATGCCCTTATCATTTCCTTAATCATGCACTGCTTAGGATTTTGCCTCAAAAGAGAATCAAACAACTTCTAGATGCAAATCATCCACACACATGCAATCCCATAAACTTTCTCTAAGCTTGACATACAATCGAATTCCAAGGTCTATCAAACATAAAGATGGGAAATACATCCATACACAATTGAAATAATAGAGATAAATGCAACTCATAGATTCTCATATGTCATCCTAAGAAATTAGATCAATCCACAATTCAAACAATCATTGGATATTCAATTTAACACACTGGCATGCACAGAATTAAAACAGAGACTCAAAACACAAAATGGATGATGATGACAAAATCAAAATAAATAAAACAAATAACTAAATAAAATAAATGCAAGATAGGAAAAGAAAAACTTTTTTTGGCGGCCGACAACTATATACATCCCCTTACAAAGGCTCCGAACTAAGGGAGGCACCTAAGCCGACTCAACACTACCTTCAAAACAAAAATAGAAAAAATAAGAAATAAAAAATAAAAACAAAAATAAAAGAGAAAAAGAGAGAAAATTTGGGTTGCCTCCTAAAAAGTACTTATTTAACATCATTAGCTTGACATTGCCTGTTCTCAATTAATCATGGTGGCTTGAAGCAAGAGAAGTAGGATGACATTTTTTTTTATTAGCTTTTTGCCTCCAGACTCTGTCACTATCTTTGGAATCAATCTGCAATAAATCAATGGAAACTAGAGGATCTTTTTCAATTGCAGCAATTTTTACAAGGGGAGGACCTTTCTCCTTTTCATCCACAATCTTGGAAGTGGGAAAATCAGCATTGACTGATGATGAAGGACTCTTACTAGCCAAATCCTATAGAGGCTTATCTTGAATGCATTTGATAGGAGCATAAAGATCTAATGTTGGTGCAGATTTATCAAAAACATTAATAGTCACCTGATCACCATCCACCCTCAAAATAAGCTCTCCTCTAGGTACATCAATCAACGCCCCTGAAGTAGCCAAGAACGGTCTTCTAAGAATCAGAGGAATATCAGCATCCTCATCCATATCCAAAATCACAAAATCAGCTGGGAAAATAAATTTGCCAACCTTCACTAGCAAATCTTCCACTATACCATATGGATGTTTAATTGATTGATCAGTTAGTTGAAGAGACATTGTAGTTGGCTTCACTTTATTAATCCCAAGCTTACGGAGAATTGACAATGGCATTAAATTAATGCTAGCCTCTAAGTCACATAGAGCTTTCTTAATAATCAACTCACCAATAGTGCACGGAATAGTTAAACTACCTGGATCTTTCAATTTAAGGGGCAGTTTCCTCTGAATTATAGCACTGCACTCTTCAGTAAATGCCACAGTCTCATCTTCATTGAGCTTCCTCTTCTTTAAGAGCAAATCTTTCATGAATCTAGCATATGAGGGCATCTGCTCAAGTGCTTCAGCAAAGGGAATATTTATCTACAGCTTCTTGAAGACATCTAAGAACTTTGAGAATTGCCTCTCTTGGTTCTCTTTCTTTAACCTTTGAGGAAACGGGAGTCTAGTATACAATGCAGGATCAACTATTTTCTGTTCACGTTCCTTCTTTTTCCTCTGCCACTTTGGATGCTCCTCTTTAACTTCTTCATTACAGCACTCTTAAGGTGGGACATCTGTAACAGGAACATCAATTTCCTTAACTAGCAGTGTAATTGCATGACATTGCTCCTTTGGATTGACGACAGTATCACTCAGAAAGGTACCTGGAGGTCTCTCTTGAAGCTGTTTCACTATCTGCCCCACTTGATTCTCTAAATTTTTAATAACAGCTCCCTGATTCTAAAAATTTGCCTTTGTTTCCTCCATAAAAGCAGAAGTCTATTGTACAAAAGCAGATGTCTGTATAGAGAGTTTCTTAAGTGCAATCTCAAGAGGAGACTTCTTCTTTAGTTGAGGATTCAATGGCACTGTTTGATTACTCCAAGAAAAATTGGGATGATTCCTCCACCTTGGATTATATGTATTTGAAAATAGAACACCCTGAGGTTTGGAAGGATTACCCATATAATTGACCTGTGCTTGGGAACTGAAACTAGAATTGCTTGCCTCACACCCACCGTTAGCATGATTACCCCCACAGAAATCGTAAATTAACACTTGGTGGTTCACAGAATTTACCTGTATACTCTCAACTCTTTTGGTGAGGTTAGCTAACTGCTGAGAAATACTTTTGCTTTGAGCAAGTAAGGCATCGAGAGTACCAAGCTCCATAACTCCTTATTTGACAACTGCTCTCCCACTAGGCAACTAATATTCATCGGTGGCCATAGTCTCAAACAATTCTTGAGCCTCTTCAAGAGTCTTAGTATTTAGAGATCCACCTGCAGATGCATCCACCATAGCTCTGGTATGATGATTCAAACCATTATAGAATATCTGCACCTGCTGCCAAACTTCAAATGCAAGATGAGGACACCTCCTTAATAGTTCCTTGAATCTCTCTCATGCTTCATAAAGAGATTCTCCTTGATTTTGAGTGAAACAAGCTATTTCACCCCTCATCTTCACAAACACTGATGGAGGAAAGTATCGAGTCAAAAATTTGCTAACCAGATCCTCCCAAGTAGAGATGCTCCCTTGTGGCTAGGCTTGTAGCCAGCTCTTTGCTTTGTCACTGAGAGAAAATGGGAACAGTCGTAATCTAATGGCATCATCAGTAACGCTATTATACTTAATAGTATCGCAGAGCTGTGAGAAATTTACAATGTGCAAATTTGGATTTTCTGCCTGACTTCCCCCAAACTGATTATGTTGCACCAACTGTAGAAGTACTGGTTTAATCTCAAAATTGTTGGCTTGAATAGCAAGACGCACAATACTAATAGAAATATTCTCAGCAGATGGGGTAGCATAGTCAACCAATGTACGTCTTCGCTCTGCAGTTACAACAATTTCTGCCATCTTTTCTTCTGTTTCTTCTAGCTTCTTCCTTTCTCTAGCAGCTTTCTTGTTTGCTCTAGCTGTTCTCTCTATCTTTGGATCAAAAAATAATTCTTCTGACTCTAGAAAACCTTACATAAACAGACAAACAAGCAAACCAGAGTGAAGTAAAGAAAAGAAATTAAAAATAAAAATAAAAATAAATAACTAATAAAAATAATAAAGAAAACAAAAAAAGAAACAAAATAAAAAGAAAATTAAATGAAGAAAAAATGAAATTAAATAAGAAAAATAATTATCTATAAAAAAAAAATTTAAAGAAAAATTAAAATTAAAATTAAACAATTAAAAATAAAATTAAACAAGGAAAAAATGCTTAAATTAGTGTCTTTTCAACTACTATTTAATATTAATAACAATAACCCCGAAACAATAGCAAAAACTTGTTGCGAAATTTGGCAAGTGCACCAAATCGACAAAAGTAATAAAGAGTGAGTGGAGTATCGTCCCACGAGGATTAAGTTATTAATTACTAAATTCGTTAAATCAACAATATTCAAGCTATCGAAAAGAGGATTGATGCAAATTCAATTAAAAAGAAATATAAAAATCAGCAAATAATAAATCAATGGGATGAAAAATAATAATGTTAAAGAGTTAGGGTTCAGATTTCACTTGAACTCTTTAGATGCACATCAAATATAAGTTTAACTATGTTCTATTTCAATGATTTATGGCTAATTCCCAAAATTTATTAATACTCAATCCCTTGATATATTAATCCTCTTAACCTGATTGTAATTAACTAATCCCTTAGTCTAACCCTAATTAGAAAGGCATTATCAAGAATGAGGGAATTAAAAGAAAATCACATAACCCACAACGTCTATTCCTAGCAATTGTAGAAATTATGGTGTTTATCACATGTTCTAAGTTCATGCAAATTTTTCCAAATCATACATAAACCCAAAAGATCATTCCTAATTTGATCAAGTTTAGAAAAGCATTAAGAATAGAGATAAACACGTAAATCATGAAAAAGAAACATAGATTAAACCCATAAAAGAAGTTACATTATCAAAGTTCAAGATCCATCATCACCCTAACAAAGGGAAATTAGTTACACATGGAAAAAGAAGAACACAAAGGGAAGAATATGATAAACTCCATTGTAGAAAGGTGGAAAGGTTGAAGAAAATCCCTAATCTTCAAGCCTAATTGCGCCCACACCACATTAAGGTTTGTGCCTCTTGACGGCTGCTGCGTTCTGTCCAAGTGTATCAGAGTGTGTGGCGTAACTTATGAATTTATAAGAAAAAATGTGGACTTTCTGCACAGTCAGCGCTCAGGCACTACGTTACCAGCGCCTAGGCACTGGCCATTAAAACAACGGTGTTTATGTATCGAGTGCCTAGGCGCTCTGACTTCAGCGCCTAGGCGCTGAAAAACCAGAATGCAACTCAGCTTTGTGTCTCATAAATCGTCCAGTCTTCATCCATGCATAATTACCTAGCAAAAACACATAAAAACACACAATTAAAACATAAATTAGAAAAACTAAAAACAAAAGAAACTTAAGCACAAACTCAATAAAAAAAGAATAAAAGAGAATGAAAACCCAAG
Organism: Ormosia semicastrata; assembly: GCA_029884595.1. Lineage (NCBI taxonomy): Eukaryota > Viridiplantae > Streptophyta > Magnoliopsida > Fabales > Fabaceae > Ormosia > Ormosia semicastrata. The sequence goes on along the minus strand of JAQQTO010000053.1, from coordinate 43,301,512 downwards.
ACTTTGAGCAGTAAAAATATGAATTTTTGCAGATTCATCATCATGACTCAGTTAATCATGTTAAGGTTTGAATGGGTGAAGCTCGACATCACACTAGAGATGTCACTTGTTGATTATCAAGTTTGTTACGAATTTTTTTATTTAAAAAAAAGTTTTGAGTCTTTATTGACTAGTGATTTATTTCATTTCGAAAAAAAAACTTGAAGATAAAACAAAAAAAATATTGAATTATCAAGTTGTCACAACTCAGATGATTATAAAAGTTACAAGATTAACAAGTTATCCCAACTCGGCTAATCCTGTTTTATTTTTTTCAAAAATGTTCAATTTTTTTATTTTTTATTTTTTATTTTATTTTTCACTTTCCAAAAACAAGAAAAAAAATAAACAAAGAAAAAATGGTTTCAGCCTACTACTAAAAGAAATTTTTTCCACTAAGCCCATTTCCTTAACACTAAAAAAAAAGATAGAGAAGTTAGAAAAACATAAAAAGACCCTATTACACGCACACACACAAGAAGGAGTGGTGTGATTGTGTGGCTATGAGTGTTGCGCGGCTTAGCTCGTGGAGGATGACAGTTTCGGTGGTTGTGCGGTCAGGCAACAGGATCTGGTGGTTGTACGGGTGAGCAATGGCTTAGTTCACGAGCCGTGTCTTCAATGATTTGTTCTGGTCTGGTCGTGACCAGATCCATGGCTGGTGGACGCGTGACGCACCTACATTAGCCTCGGGTGGAGGACGGTGACGGTTGCTACGTGGATCTGGTACTAGCGATGGAGGAATGGCTTCTGGTGGCTGGTAGTTCAGCGCGACAAAGGAGGATTTGGGTTCGTGCAAGGTAGGTCATGGTGCGGTTCGGGTTGATGGGTGTGGTCATGTGGTGGATGATGGCAAATCTGCTATGGTGGCTGTTGTCAAGTGCAATAGTGATATGAGGTGTTGAAGATGGCCACGTGATGAGTGGATGGGTTGCTGGCTTTTAGCAAAGGTAGGGATGGTTGGTTTGAGGGGATTAAGATGATGAAGGCTAAATGAGGGTATCTATTTTTTATGATGAAGGTGAAGTGATGAAGGTGGCTGTTATAGTTATGGAGGCTTTGATGATAATGGTGTGAAGGTTTTCAAATGGTTTGTGTGATGGTGGTAATGGTTATGGTGAAATGGTGATTGGGACATTGGGGCTATGGAGACGCTGGTTCTCACGGTTCGCAAAGAGGGTGGCTGGATGGAGGTGATGCGTTCGTGGGTTGACCGGTGCATGGTGGTGTGGATGAGAGGCTTGGTGTGTTGATGGTCTTCACAGTTGAGAGAGGTGAGTAGCAAAGGCATTGTTGGTGTGGCTTGGTAATGGTTCTTTGGGTGGCTACGGTGGGATTGGAGGACACGAACTAGGGATTGAAGGTGGTTGGGCTCGATGTGGAGGCTGTGTGGTTATTTTGTAGTGTTGATTATGGAGGAATGATGAAGGTTGAAGATGGAAGCTTAATAGTGGCTATGGAGGTTGTGTAGTTATGGTGGGCTGGTGAATAGCTTGAACGTAATGGAGTGGTGATGAGGGGAATATTTTGGCAGAGGTTTGTTGCAAAGAAGGCTACGTGATGAAAAAAACAAGGGCTAGGGTATTAGCTATAAGCTGAAGTGTGTGTCTCAAAAGTGTGCAGGTGATGGATATTTATAGAAAATTAGAGTTTTGAGAGTGATGGTGATAAGTTTGTTTAGGATGAGTTTGTTTTAGGATGAGTTTGTTTAGGATGAGTTTGTTTTAGGATGAGTTTTTTTAGGATGAGTTTAATGATAACTACTAGGATTTTCTTTTGGATAAGTTTAATGGCATATGGGTTACAAGATGGATAATGGGTCAATGAATTAGGTTATGGGCTAATGGGTCTTGGGTGGTTAAATGGGTCATGGGTTGGATAATGGGTCATTTTCCTTTTATTTTCCTTTTTCTTTTCTTTCTTCTTCTTCTTCTTTTTTTTTTTTTTTTTTTTTTTTTTTTAAACAAAATGTCCCGGACAAAATTGGGTGTTCATAGAACCCAATGGCGACTGTCATCCCATGAGTGACACGTATCCTTGAAAAACTGTCACAACAGATGAAAAGATGTTAATTTGAAGGGTCACATGAAGTACAAGTATGCAATCTCCTCGAATCCCAGACTAAGACTATATGAGGACACCACAGTCCTTACCACGGACAATGGATGTTAGAATACGAAGCTATACTAAGACCTCATGGCCTATGTATCCTGGTATAACTTGGCATGGGGGCAACATAACATGAACCCTGGATACGGAGAAAGAATATCAAACCAAATCGATTTATAACAGTTACGGCGAAATGCATAATTGCAGGAGGTAATCCCATTGCTAACATTTATATTTTTAATTGCAAATTGTAATCAAACAAAATATTTTATAAATTCTGTGATTTAAATTACTATATTTTGAATTGTTCTAAATAGGTTTCAGAAGATCACCCGAGTAAGGTTGATGCAGATCAATCCAAAAATCAGATGGAGGAGGACTATGGTTCGGCAAGAGAATCAGTGAACAAAAATACTGAGGATAGGTCTGAATATGATGAATCTCTACATCCTGATTCACCTAGAGATGATCACTTACTTCAAATTCACGATCATGTGACTTTGGTAAATTCACAGGATAGAAATGATGCTTCTGATGTTGTTAGGCCTGGAACTAATTCTCCAAGGGCTGATCCCATTTCTTCACAAATTCCTGGTCATGTGTCAAATTCGGTTCAGGGTTCTTTAATTGATCATGACAGGAATGAAAGGCCAGGGGATGTTAGAACTGAAGTTAACTCTCAGGCTAGAGTTTTTTCAGTTGATAGTTTGCATGGTCAAGCTCAGAAGGGTGTTAAAATTGTTTCCAGATTTTGGACTGATGGTAAGGATAGCGAAGAGGAAGAAGAAATTTCTGATGCAGATGCAAATTTTAATCAAGTTCTGACCAAGTCTCAGAAAAAGAAACAAAGGAAATGAAAAGCTCAGCAAGTGGTCCATGTTACCCGTTCAAGGGTTGCTCTTCAACATCCCTCTCAATGAAAGTTCTCTTTTAGAATGCTAGAGGGCTAGCCAATAAGGAAACAAGATTAGTGTTAAAAAGGTTATGCAATGTGAATCATCCTACTTTACTGTTCATTGCTGAACCTTGGTTACAAGCTGATAGATTTCCTGCTAGATTTTGGAATAATTTAAACTTAAAAATGTTTGCTGTTAATGAAAGGAATAATCTCATGCCTAATCTCTGGTGCGTATGTAATACTCTTTTGGATCCATGCTTAATAGTTGTTTCCAGTCAGTTTGTGGCTTTTTCTCTGAGGGTTAATGGTCAAGATGTTTATTTTGGTGCTATATATGCCAGTACTAATTATGCAATAAGGAGAAATCTCTGGCAGAATTTAAGTTCTTTGCAATCCGTTCATATTGGTCCTTGGTGCTTCATTGGTGATTTCAATGTAGTGCTTGGTGCATATGAATATAGAGGGAGTGGATTACCTGCTAGAATTGCTTGTGAGGATTTTAGAATTTGGTCTGACTCCAATCATCTTATCCATGTTTTAACAAAAGGATCTCAATTTACTTGGGCAAATGGTAGAAGAGGATCAGCATTAACTGAGAAAAGGCTTGATAGAGCAGTTGTCAACAGTGATAGCATGGATTTTTGGTCTAGTATTAATTGTTGTACCTTGGTCAGAAGCAAGTCTGATCATTTTCCTATACTTCTCTGTTTGGAAGATGGCATGAATAAACGGGTTTCTTCTTTTAAATTCATAAAAATGTGGTCTAGCCACCCTGACTGTGCAAAGTTGATCAAAGAAGCTTGGGATATTCCTGTAGTTGGTTGTCCAATGTTTATTTTGTCTGAAAAATTGAAAAATGTCAAATCAAAGCTTAAAATGTGGAATAAAAACATTTTTGGTGATGTAAATGTTCAGGTGTTGGCTGCTAAAACTGAATTGAACAGAATTCAAGCTGATCTAAATCTGGATAGTTCTTTTGAGAGCCTCTGTGATCAGGAGAAAGAGGCACAGTTGAAATTACAGCATGCCCTTCTTTGTCAAGAAGTGTTCTGGCTAGAAAAGTCTAGAACCAACTGGTTTATTAAAGGAGATAGGAACACTGAATATTTTCACAGAATTGTCAAAATAAGACATGTCACAAAGCAAATTTCTTTGTTAAAGAAAGATGATCAAGTGCTAGACAAACCTGAAGACATTGAACAGCATGTCATTAGTTTTTATGAAAGTCTCTTTGCTTCAAACAATGCTTGTGTTGATAATGGCTTATTTGATCAAACGATTCCAAACCTACTGTCAGAAAAAGATAATCAGTTCCTGACAAATTTTGCCAATAATTGATGAAGTCAAAAATGCTGTGTTTTCAATGAATGCTGATGGAGCCGCTAGACCCGATGGTTTTGGTGGATTTTTCTACCAAAATTACTGGAACTTGATTGAAAATGATGTCTATAATGTAGTGATTCTTTTTTTCAAGACAGGATGGTTATTACCAAACTACAATGCAAATTTGATAGTTCTTATTCCTAAGGAGGAAGGAGCTGATAGAATTGACAAATTCAGACCTATAGCTCTGGCTAACTACAAATTTAAAATCATCACTAAAGTGCTAGCAGATAGATTGGCTACTTTGGCTCCAGGACTCATTTCTGAAAATCAAAGAGGTTTCATTAAAGGTAGGCAAATTGGAGATTGTCTTTGTACAGCTTCGGAAGCTGTAAATATGTTGGATAAGAAAGTGTTTGGAGGGAATATAGCAATGAAGATTGATATTAGAAAGGCTTTTGACACCTTAGACTGGAATTTTCTTTTAAAGGTACTGCATTGTTATGGTTTTAATGATAGATTTTGTAATTGGATCAAAGTGATTCTCCAATCTGCCAAATTATCCATTTCTGTTAATGGGAAAGCAGTAGGCTTTTTCTCTTGTTATAGAGGGGTTAGGCAAGGTGATCCTTTGTCTCCCCTTTTGTTTTGTTTAGCTGAGGAGGTTCTTAGCAGGGGGCTTACTAAATTGGCAATTTCTGGAGAACTATAATTGATGGCAGGTCCAAGGAATTATGCAACTCCCTCCCATATTCTATATGCTGATGATATTGTGCTGTTCTGTAGAGGAACTCAGCGAAACATAAGGCTTTTAATGAAGTTGTTCTCCGAATATGGTGATGCATCAGGTCAATTGATAAATTGTGCAAAATCCAAATTTTATTCTGGTTCCATCTCTGCAAGAAGGAAGGCTGATATAGCTGCTTTCCTAGGTTTCTCTGCAAGATCACTTCCTTTTAATTATCTAGGGGTTCCCCTTTTCAAAGGTAAGCCTAAAAAATATTATCTTCAGCCTATCATGGATAGGCTTAAATCGAAACTTGCTGCTTGGAAAGCCTTTCTATTATCTATTATGGGGAGAGTGATGCTGGTAAAAACAGTGGCACAAAGTATGCTTTTATATAGTTTTCAGATTTATAAATGGCCAATGCAATGTATAAAAGAAGTGGACAGCTGGCTAAGGAACTTCATATGGTCGGGTAGCATTGAGCATAAAAAGCTTGTAACGGTTGCATGGAAGGATGTTTGCAAGCCTGTTTCTGAAGGAGGGCTGGGTCTAAGATCTATCCAGGCTATAAATAAAGCTTCAATGCTTAAATTGGCTTGGGAATTAGTTTCTTCTCAAAGTCAATGGTCATGCCTTCTTAGAGCTAGAGCTTTCAAACATAATGTTCCTAGGACCTATCACCTTACATCCTCTTTATGGAATGGCTTGAAATCAGAAATTCAAATTATTCTAGATAATTCATCTTGGCAAATTGGTAATGGGGAGAGAATTAACTTCTGGCATGATCCTTGGCTTAAAAAATCAATTGCTGATTATTTAGATTTTCCTGCTAGAGTTCGGGCTAAATTAAAATCTAATCTGCAGGAGTTTTTAGTGAATGGGTTCCTACATTTCCCTAAGGTTCTATTGCATAAATGTCTTGCATTATTGAAGGAGCTTGAATGGATTCATATTCCTTTAGGAAATGCAATAGATCACAGAAGATGGAATAATGACTCGGGTTGTTTGTCTCTCAAGGAGGCTTTTTCTTTTGTCAGTCCTCCTGGTTAGCAATTTCGTTGGCACAAGAATATCTGGAGCAGCAGCATTCCTCCATCAAAATCATTTGTTGTTTGGAGAACTATCAAAGACAGAATGCTTACAGATGATCAACTAAAAAAGAGAGGTTGCATAATTGTTTCCTCTTGTCTTTTATGCTATGCAAGTGATGAGTGCACCTCCCACTTGTTCTTTGATTGCTGTTTTGCTAGGAGCCTTTGGAACTAGCTTTTACAAATTAAAGCCGTTAGTTTAAACATGATTGATATCCTATCTTTATGTGACAGAAACTGGAGCCCACAGATCACAGAAGTAGTTGTGGCAGCCATTATAAACATCATTTCGGTGATCTGGTATTCTAGAAACAAAGCTAAATTTGACAACACAAGCATTGATTTAAGGGCAGCAAAGAACTTGATAATAGCAAACACCTCTCTTTCTGGTAATCTCAGTAAAGGAAGCATGTCTTCAGACATGATGGAATTTACCATCTTGAAATTCTTTTCGATTACTGGGCATCCGAGAAGGTCTCCAACAATTATTGAAGTTAATTGGTCCCCTCCCTCTTGCAATTGGATCAAATGCAACACGGATGGTGCTGCAATGGGTTCTCCGGGTTTAGCAGCCTGTGGTGGCATCTTCAGGGACTATAGAGCTTCTGCTCTTGGTTGTTTTTCAGCGAATGTTGGTATTTCTATGTGCATATCATGCTGAGCTCATTAGTGCTATGTTTGCAATAGAAATAGCCCATAAAAGAGGATGGAGGAATTTCTGGTTGGAATGTGATTCTATGCTAGTAGTTCAGGCATTTAAAGGACTCTCTAGTATTCCTTGGAAGTTAAGAAACAGATGGGAAAATTGCAAGATTCTGAGAAAGGATTTGAATTTTTATTGTACTCACATATTTCGGGAAGGCAATAATTGTGCTGATAAACTGGCCTCTCATGGTTTAGGTACTCATAGTTTTACTTGGTGGAATTCAATTCCGCATTTCATTAGTGATGATTTTTACCATAATAGATATGGTTTACCTAGTTATAGGTTTTCTTAACTGTTTTCATGGGTTTGGTCTATGCCCCCCCCCCCATTTTGTTTTTTGTATTCTTTTTCCTATTATTAATAAATTGTTGATATGCTGCAGATGATTGGCTTTGCTTGGGGTGCCAACTTAGTTGGGATGCCTTGCTTTGCCGTGATGCTCTTGCATATCTTCTTTGTTTAAAAAAAAAATACTAAAAGCTGAAACGTCTATTGACATTGGTGGTGTGAGGCTAAATGTAACCATTGATTCAAATAATGGATCAATGCACTCTATCTCAAGGTTTTAAATTGAGGTTATGGTCGCGTTGCAATTATGGTTGCTTGTGGTCATTGCGGACCAATGCGGGGCAATGTGGACCGCAATCGTAGTGTGATGCAATCGTGGTGACCTCTGCAACCGAGATGTCACAACTGCAACAGGTGTTGCAGTTCGAGATTTAAAACCTTGCTCTTTATGTATATGTCCCTAATAGTGAGAAAATTCAACCATCTTCAAAGAAAGGTTGTAGGAACCATCATTGAAAACAGAGGCTTCGCAGATTTTTTTTTTTTTACTGAACTTCTATCTTTTGAGTGTGAATCGTCATCCTCGTTGAGCTCACTACTCGACCCTCCTTCCTCATCATGGAGGAGCTGTTGTTCATGGAGGAGCGATCATGAGATTCACACAGCGAGGATATGAGGGATAAAGCTTTGAGCAGGATGGATGAGTGAGGAGAGAAACTAAACTTGAGAAAGACAAATATAAAAATTATGTAGAATATTTAAAATTTTGTCTCAAGATTGAGGCGTGCTCGAAATGTATAGAGGCCTAAACTAATTGATGGTAAATTTTTTATTGTAATTTATTCTTCTATATTTTTTTAGATGCAAAATTTCTATTAATTTCAATTGATAATATAACAAATACATTTAATCTTTCTTAAAACATTATCAAAATTAAATAAAATTTTATTAATTCTAGTTTTGAAGAATTTCAATACTTATAAGTATTGTTAAGTGTTAACATTATTCCAAAAATAGTATATGCATTTGGAAAAGAATTAAGAGTGTGTGTTGATTAGATTGTTGTTTGTCATTTTTATAACTTTTTTTTTGAATTTTAGTTCTAAAAATTAATCTAAACTATCAATATGAGTAGTTATTAAATTTAAGGAACATTTATGATAATGGAAATTTATTCAAACTATTATTGTCTAGTAACTTTAATTCTTAATTTTAAATAGAATTAATAAGAATTTTGAAACATAAATTCAATAAGGTAAATGGTTAGAAATTTAATAACAACATGAAAAATGATAGAAAATAAAGATTTAATTAAGAAAGTGACTTAATATGTATTTATGATTTTTTTGGGGTCATTCACGTGTTTATTCGGTCATTTGTATTTATGTTATTAAATATTTTGATGTGTGTTTTATTTTTCATATAAATTATAATTAATGTATTACTATAAAATTAGGGCTCTCTAAAATGATGAGGCCTAAAGATCGGAGCCATTTGAAACCACTCCATAAAATCCACCCTTAAAATTCTCTATAATTTCAAAATTCTAGCAAGTGATTTTCAAACGCAGCAGCAATCCTTGTTAAAGGATTTTAAATGATGACTAAAAAAGAATTACTTAATAAAATTCACTTATCCAAACCCAGGCTGAAATCTATTATTGGAGGAAGGAGGGGAAGTAAAGATAATAAATTTGAGGGAAAATGGTATTTTAGTCCTTTAATTTATTTTTTTATTTTTATTTTAAATTTTTAATGGTCACATCTGAGCCACATCATTATTGTTTGTGCCACGTCATAAGGTTGTGGTAATGGAATTATTAACGATTCTCAACTTAAAGAATTAAATTGACAAAATAAAAAAGTTATGAGACTAAATTAAAAAATAAGTAATAAGTTTAAGTGACCAAAGTATCATTTTTACCTTGTTTTTTTAATAATTTGTGGCCACCATGGCTGCTAGAAAAGTTTTCATTTTTCGGAGATATTGAATCCATCGAAAATGGCAACCGGTAATTTGTGTTTATGTTGTAATGTTCTCAACCATTTCTCATGCATCTTATGAGTTAAGAATTATATTCATGCAAACACATTAATTACCATATTAATTAAGTATATGTATAAATAATAAAGAAGAGGGATCAATTTATATCAATGTAAATTTTTTTTTTTTACACTTATTTTTAATTGTTAGTTCCACTTTCATTTAATGGTTGACATTATTTCATTAAAAATAACTATTAGTTGAAAATGAAACTAACGATTAAAAATAAATGTAAGAGAAAAAAGACTTACACTGATATAAGTTGATCTTCCCTCAATAACAAATATATAAATGTGCTAATACATGAATAAATAACTAAGTGAATACATCAAGTTTAAATATGCATTCGTTACAAACGCAAAACAGGGAAGAGAAGAATTTGCAGTGGAAGTATTTTTACAGCCTAATTGGTGATCCATTACCTCGTTAGGTTGATGTAATAACAGCTAAAATAAGATATTCTTCGATGGTTGATATGAACTCTAATGTATATTTATGAATTAGTAGAGCGTGGCAAATTGTTTAAAATGTTAGTCGTGATTGCCTAGATTGTGACTTGTGATTGTGAAACTTCAGAAAATGTATGGAATCAGTTTGACGAGAGAGCTTAAGAATTGAAGAATCAACTTGCATTTTTTGTCAACAAGACTATGTACAACATATTTGTACTTGTATTGGGCCGTTTTTGGCTTCACACAATAATTGCTGATGAAGCAAGGGGAATGGGTAAAGTATAAATCTACTTTTCTTTTCTCAAAGCTTGAGAGATAGCCTGCTGCAGATATTTGAAAGCTTTCTGATAATTTAAGAAACCCATAAACCAGAAATCAAAATTATCCACTGTAACTATTTCTATGTACTTTTGTGAAGGCTTCTTCACATGTTCACTTTGGTTGACACACCTTATCTTTTCAAGTGGGATCACGACCTGTAATGACAGACAGATAATTTTGAATTTTTATGTTAGAGAGCTTGAAGAGATATATAAACAGTTAAACACAGATAAAGAGGTTTTGTGCAAAAATTAGTATGTGTATTACCTTGTAATGGATTCTGATCAACTGACCTTTTGGAGAAGAGATCTTGATTGATCTCTCACTGCAAAAGGCAACTTTATTAGTGGATATGAAGAGGAGGCCTGCTAGAGGACCAGATGTGGTTGATATGTAGCACTGAGATGCTTTTAGTAGCCTCTCTCCATCTTTTACATTAAACAGTTGCATGAAGACTTTCTCCACTCCTCCAACATGAAGAATTCTAGCTCCTAAGCTTAACTTCCCTTTTACTGTGTCAGTTATCTTTGGCCCAAGTCTTACTGCATGTCATAAAAACAGTTATAAGTCAATTACAACTTTATTGTATGTTGTAATGAGGACTAATTGTGAATCATAATATAAGTTCTCTGTTAATAACCTCATCATTCGAATTTACTAAATCATTCTGATTCTTTCCAGATCGAAGAGACACAATGTCTTGACGTGAATCTATGGACTATGGTTTTGAAGAGTACGTACCATGTTCTTTGATTCCATTTGCAAAACTGTCAGCCTTTCTCCCAAGCTTATTCATCCTGGTAAGAACCGAATTTACTCTACCTGAAAAATCAAGACGTTCAATGTTGTTAATACAACCAAATCTTTTTTGAAGAACTGATCAATCAAGTTTTTCTTTTCTCTCGTTTGCTATACAATTGATCAATCAACTTTCAAATAAAGAATATCTTACTTTGCTTTGAATTTGTGGTACACTTCTTGCATTGGCTGGCAGAGTCAGGCAAATATCTCTTTGATGACTTCTCACCCAGGTATGCTGCTGAGGTGAATGGAATTCCAATTACCAGCTCTTGAAAAGAAGCCATCATATCTAACCTTTTGGGTAAATATTTTCTTCTATCTCTAATTGGATATTATTCTAGGGATCTTTGCTCACTTTGGTTGCTAAAACCTTGTAATCTGAATAGGTATATATAGCAATGAAAACATAGAAGGTGAATCTAGACTTTTTTCGGATGAATCATCTGTTTGTCATCATGAAGAATAAAGGAAAATGGTTATTTGGTGGTTGAAGATGGCTTGTCTGGTTGCTTTTATAAAAAAAAATTGAATAGGTCCCCGTCATAATTAATAATTAATAAAAAAAGTGTCATCTACCAAAATAAAAATTAATAAAAAAGTGGAACATTACTGAAAGATGGATTTAATGTGTATAAATAAGATACATTCTTAGTGTGCAAGGCTTCGTTGATGTCGATATTATTGATTATTAAAATCAAAATAAATACCTTACAATAATTAGGATATTAAGGTTGGAGTTGGTTGAGAACTAAATAGTTGGCGGCTTATATGTAAACATACAGGCAATCCTTTCATTCCAAATTTCAAGACAATCTCTTTATCAGATCTTAGCAATAAAAAATAAGAAGGCAATCTTAGGGAATAGCATCCTGTCTAGCAATATGTTGTGGGGGAATAAAATATTTTGGTTCGTTCAAATATCATTGAATGATATATACCTGACAACATTATGAATTAATTACCACCTTTTTCTCTTACATGTTGCTTATGTGTGTGTGTCATTGAGCTTTATGAGCTGGCAAGTTAGCTTTCTGATGTCAGACTAATCTAAGTTCTCTTGTAATAAGATAAGAAATCTAGTGGAAGGAGAAATGGTGATTTTGGTAACAACTTGATACTTATTACTTGCGTATAAAAATATGGAAACGTTTTCTATACTCTACACAAAATGTGGAGTATATAATTCTATATCCTCCCAACTTTTGATTAAGTGAAAAAAAAATACAATAACAAAAATTAAGAGACTCTTTTCAATCATTAAATCTCCTAGAGTATGAAACTAGCTCTAAAAGTATGGCAAAAGCTTCCTAAACATATAGAAAATGTAGCAAAATCAAGAATAAATTATGAAATGACATCTATACTTAATGTTTTCTTTTTAGATAAAGATCAGCAATCTTCCACGTCAGCTTCATTTCTCACCTATGTACGTCCTAAAAGAAACACTAGCAGCATCAGCGAAAAGTAGTGCCCTTAAATGGATGGGTCAAAATAAAACATCATAAAGTAAGCAAGCTGAGTGTACCGAAAAGCAAAAAAAAAAAAAAAAAGTAAGCAGGCTGAAATGAAAGGAAAGTGTCTCTGATCACATGAGAGCATATTTGGTAGTACCTGAGTCAGCTAAAGAAACATATACACTAGGCCGGCTATGAACGTCATGTGGTAGGGGCAGTAAGGTAACACACTTTTTGTTTGAGGAAAAGGAAATGCCAGATCGTTCCCACATCATCCTTATGCCCCACGTATAAACCGCGTTTGTAGTATGGAATGGAAAACCCAATATTTCGAAAGAAGAGACTGGAAAGAACGCTTTCAAAAAATAACATATAAAAAAAAATGATTAATATCACTATTTAAATTTCAAAAGCTGCTCTCTTTTACCTGTACGAAGAAATTTTGTTTCAAACTTATTAATGATATATCAAAATTTTTAAATTTATTTAACTCTAAATTATAATATGTAAAAATATAATATACAAAATTTTAAATTATAAAATAACTTGAAAAAGATAAATATGAACGTGATTATGTTTAATCTTTAAAAAAAAATTACGAACAATGTGTATAACAGAGAGAAATTATCCTCATTTTTTATATGCGTAAAAAACTCTTATAATCTCAATGAGACAATCACAATACATAAAAGTTGAGAATAAAAGTCTCTCCTTATGTTTAAAATATAGGTTAACCTACCCATTATAAAAACTCATACACAAGTTTCACAAACCAAAAATAACATTATCCACATAGGTTTAAGTGCTTATAAGTGTTCAATAACAAAATTAATTACAAATAGGTTAAATCAATAGATGCCCAACAACATTTGACATTCAATTAATATGGGTTTTAGAAAATTGGTAACTATGTTAGTCCACATATATTAAAAAAAATATCAATCTCCCACTTAGACAGCATAGATACTTAGTTTTAAATAAAATAATTCTCTAGATTAATATGACCACAAGAATGTCAACTATGAGCAAGCACTTCCAACCATCAGTCCAAAATAGAATTACAAGCATCTCAACAATGCAGAAAATCATACTCGATAAGAGTACTAATATCATACATGCAAGATACTTATAACTCGGTGACCTAACAAAATGTGATATATGGGTCAAAGGAAAAACACAACAAAATTACATGCTAAAAGTGTGATCAATGTGCAATTCCCTACAAAATGGCCTCGACATCTACCAAGGATGCCTACTGAGATTCAACAAAATATCTCAAAGAAAATATCTCAATATGACAAAATGAAACTAAGTACTGAAGTCTCTAACAATACGTCATATCATCACAAAAGCGTGCACAACAGCAACATATGGCAACAACGATCTCAGTGAGTCTTGAGACAATATAATAATTATAATTATAATGTGCATTCTCCCACTAATCCAACATATTAAAACAAAACAACAATAACAGCCTCATTAGAGTCCAAAAGTTTCAAAATACTCTAATGGTAACATCATTATTAATGATACTATCAACTATGTGGTAAAGTACTCAATGTGAGTCTGAAACTCACAATCTCTCTTCAACGACACAAATACCAAAATAGAGAGAAACACAATATTACAAAGTTATCCAAAATGTGGTCATAACAATAGAAATAATATTAAGCTAATCTATACAAAATTTATTAATCACAGAGTCTCACAAAATTACTGCATTATCAACCACAAACTCTGCATTCATTATTGAGGAGATTACAAGTGTCCATATGACACTTTACAACAAGTTAACTCCTCTTTGTCATCGCAAACACAAAACCACAAAAGAATTTTTACAAATAAGGTAATCTATACTTCACAAAACCATAATAACCACTTAAAAGACTTGACAACATATGAGTGAGTTTAAAATCCAAAATATCTTACATATATTATGAGATCACTTGCAAGTTTTCAACAACTCACTCAAAACTTAAGTGTCACAATGACAAAAAATAATAAACACATGCGCACTTGAGCACAACATTAGATTACCAGTAGCGGTAGCACATGAGACCTATACTTAACCACTATTGAGAACATAACCAAAAGACAGTCTCTAACTCTCAGTGTCGTAAACATTAGTGTGCAATAAGAATACAAACACATTTCAACATTTATAACAATATGTGCATTGTGAGACCATCCGTCAATATGTTATGATTTAAAAGGTCTTTATGCCTTATACACAAAATGACATCACCAAGATTTTTCACATGATAGAAACAATTCAATATAGAATATTGTCTCCCATTTAACAATAATAGCAATGTTGGCCATCAATATACAACTAGCACAAAGCACATTAATAAGAAATTTGCTCTCACTTACTTATAGCAACACCCATTGATGTAAACAACATCAAAATCAATATTAAACAATAATACCTTACAACCCATATCAAGTCTCTTTGGTTATTTGGTCTCTTTGGTTATTGAGGAACAATATTATTTTTCAGGGGGTAATAGCTGATTGTACTTTTGTGATTGCTCAAATTAAGTTATTATCTTCGGGGTGGTTCATTTGTAGGGAGGGTAAAAATTCAGGTCTTTCTTATTCAGATTGGTGTATTAATCCTTTGGGTTGCCTTCAGGCTATTTAACTTTGTATTATGATGTAATGGGTTGGAGTACCCCTTGTACTCCTTATTAATATATTTTTGCTTATAAAAAAATCATATCAAGTCAATTTAACTTGCACCTAGGCATTTAATTGCATTTAATATTAGGCTTCATATATAGCAGGCTTCAAAATATTTACAACAAGTATTTCAAAATAATAACATTTACAAAATCGCTTTCTTCTTATAAGAAACGAAGAGCTTCAATTCATATTGATTGTCAGGTAATTTACAAGATCAAAATATAAATACATAAGAATTAAATATAAACATTCTTTTATTTCAGTCCGAAAGAAAGGAAATTTCCCAAAATGAATGTCATAAGTACAATAGGTTTAACTCAATATAGTCATCATAAATTTTGTATCATCGACAAAAAAGGTTTTTTTATATTTTAAAGCTGAACTAATCAACACAATAATTTGGGCTAAACATAAATAAATAAATCCTCACAAAATGATTAAACCATAATTGGAAGAACACTTTCTTCACAACAATACTTGAATAATTTTAATCCCAAGATTTTTCTTAAGAAAATTAGAAAAACTAAAAAATTCGTTTGAGGATTTTGACATTTGAATAATATAAAAAGAAATCTTCAAAGTTATCATTTCAAGATACTAAGCGAAAATAATTATCACTATAATTATCACTATCATATCGACAAAATAATATTTCTCAAATTACTACAATAATACTTATAACAAAATAAGTTCAACAGGCTAGTGATTTAATGCAGCACAATCAATGGTACAAAATAGAAAAATTATTTTTAGACCTTTACAAGCTAATTGTGCTTTCAATATGTCTTATTAAGACTAAAACATATCAACACAACATAAAAACTATAGGGAGTTCACTATATTACAGCATACCTTAGGGGACTCAACAATGTCCTCAATAGGTCTCAACAAGCATCAACAAAGCGATGACAAATACAAAACTTAGAGAAAAACCATGCATTAAAACATTTATTATACTTAAGCAACCATAATTATATTAGTTTTTCCTTATTCAATTAGTTGAGCAATTAATTGAACTACAGCCCTTGCATCATTGCAATCCCAACATTAGTCACACCGAATGGTATGTCCATTACTTACACAACCTAACATTAATTGCAATCCATTCATCATTATTTATTTTTTTATTTGACAAAATTACATGTCCAAATAACAAAATTAGATTGCTACAGAATGCCCAATTATCTCATTCGTCAAGTTTCACAAAACAATACAAATATTCAAGGTTGCTTAATTTACGATAAAACACTTGACAATGAATAACATTATATATATGTCAGAACAATTTGAGCTGTTATATCATTATAACCCCGCTTAAGGGTCCCAGATTACAATGAACAAGAAAACTCCCACAAACCATTAAATATCATGTTCCTAAAGCTAGTATCGAGAGGATACTAAAAACTCTAAGGGCACAATCATTTAATGCATTTAACAAAACATCAGAAATTATATTAATAAAGATAAATCGACAAGTAAGTGCATTATTAACATAATTCCCAATGAAAAACACGACAACATTATTAACAATATAATACTTTGTCGTAATTGGTCCCGCGAAGGTAAGCTCACAACTATACAAAATGTTCAAAATAATTATAAATATTCTGGATGAAACTCTTAAAGATAAGATCTCATAAGATTTACAAAACACAATATTGGTCTTACAATATGTGAGCATGTGACCATAAGAAACTACAATAATCAATGACAAAATTGCTCATAGAGTTCTAAATTTTTCATGCCACATCAATCAGATAATTTCCACACTCTCATACATAATTGCATATTCAAAAATAGGCATAAAAGGGAGAAGAAAACCTTAAGAACAAATTTCTCCACTTATGCAATTATACAATATGTCAATAACAATATAAGTTTTATAACTAACCACAAATAGTGCGTTGCTCATCCTTGTGTGTAGAGCTAACAAAAGTGGATGCTAACTTAATGGGATTCAAATCACCAGAACTTTATATAACTTTTCCAAATGACTCACAAAATAAACATTAGAGGATAACAACAAAATCTTATTGAAATAAGTTATACTTCTCAATTTTACAAGATAAAACTTAACCACAATAATGACTTATTATAAACTTGTCATTGCCTTAAATATTTCTCAATAATCAAAATTATTTTAAATAATATTCTCATAATGGTCATATTGAAAGTAATTTATTTAAACTTGCAATGACACAATATACAATAAAATTAATCACATATAAGTGTACTTCAATTCTTGATAATATATATCAAAACACTTTAATATTGCCAATGCACAAACATCCAATACTAAAACAATTATATGAAACACATGATACATTATCATGCTCTTATAACGAAAAAAATTATTTCAAGAATAATTCTCAATATTAGATTGCACAATTTATGGAGTTCAACAAGTTCAACTAATAAAATTGGCTTCAACAATTAAAGAAGAGCAAAATATGTATAAATAAATAAATTTTAATATGCCTAAGCTTATTTAAATAAGTCTTCCATAAAAAAAAATTCTCAACAGCAATAAAGGGCATACAATCAACATGAATTTCTTAGCATCAAAATAATATATTTATCAATATCAATGCCCCTTATCACACAAAATAAAATATCCAAAATTATCATTTTAATTATAATTCTCACTTGTCTATTATATGTAGTGGAAATAATCTCAATAATTACCAAGCATCATAAAAGATAATATTCAATACTAAAATATTCATAGCTATGTGATAATTAATTACAAAATTTTATTCCATGATTTTGATGAGACATCTCACATCATGGAGCTACTCCTTTATTTATTTAGTTATTTATTCATAATTTAAATAGTAGGTATGAACAAATTATTGAAAACAACTCTAAATATACTAAATGAACTCCTAAGTTTTAATTTGCACAATAATTTATAAAAGCACAACAATTTCAATATATATACAACATTATACACCTAAAACAATCCCAAAAAAAAATATTTTGGTAATTATTTAAACAAACTCTCACCTATTTAAATTGTACAACAATCTAAAGAGTACAATAATTTCAATATAGTATAAAAAAACTCAAAAGAATAATTTGAGCATTCAAAGAACATCACATGTGAGAGTATGAAAATTTTAACATGTCCAATTTTACACAAAAGAATTTTAAAAGGCGAGTTCCGAGACTATCCAATTTAATATGTATAATTCGGGTCGAAGAAAAAAAAAGTTATGACCTATTTTCCTCACACCATGCAGCAGCCATTCTCATGGAACTTTAAAGCTATTTAAGATTTACCAAAATTAATTATTTCGTACAAGGAACACATTCCAAAATCAGAATTGGGAAATAATAATAATAATAATAATGCCTAAGGAAAACCAAAATCATAAATGATGTTCTTGTATGGTTGAAAATTGCACAAAATACATGTAAATTACACATTGAAAAATTGTCAAAACTTCAAACGACGGGAATCAAAATTAATTTTAAGTTTTGATTAATTTTTCAAAAAATCAATGATATTCTTGAATTGACCGAAATTCTCATTTTCAACAAGAAGTAATTTACAACCATAATTAGGATTAAATTGGCTCTAACTCTTATATTCTTACATCAAACAGTACATACATCTCTTTTTACACCTCATCTAATATCATTTATTATACATACTTTTTTCTATCACTTTTTCTCACTCAATCATGTAACACCCCAAAATTTTCTATCTCTTAAACAGTAATTTTGATAGTTAACAGAATTTTACTGTTTAGTAATTTCTAGATACTGTAAAATTATTTTGATTATTCCGTCAGCGTATTTGATCATTTTGAGTGATTTACTCCGTGTCAGGAAAATAAAAATTTTCAGGCCGGGAAAAACTTTACGTAATTTAATTTTTATCGTTAGGTTTTAATTATTTTACGTGCTCTGATTTGATATTTGTGTGTTTTCTAATATTTGTGATTTTTGTGGATGATTATGAATTTTTTTTACTGTATGTGGGCTCAGGTGGTCCTATGTGGGCCTAGGTGGGCCATACGTGGGCCTAGGTGGGTCCCGCAAAGTGAAAAAAATTTCTACGTATAGAAAAATTTGTGCTATTTAGACAGAGTCAGGGGATCTTACTATACCTGAATCTAGAAACAGTTTTAGAAAATTTCTTTTACTGTATTTTGTACTGTATTTAATTATTGGAAGATAAAAATACAGTAAATATATTCTTTCGTGGGGTTATAATCGATAAAAATAAAATTCTATACTATTAAGTTAACATTGGTGATTTGGATATCCACCATCGATTTAATCACCGTTGGAGATTTAATCTTGATTTAGTCAACGGTGGAGATTTGATCTTAAAAGCGAATAGGATCAATTATAACCGTTGGATGAAAATTAAATCAAGGGTAGATATTTAGTCTTATAAATAGCTATGACCATTATCAACCCTTGGATGTAGATTTAATCAATGGTGGAGATGGATCATTAATGACCATTGGATTTGGATTTAGATCAATGGTGGAGAATTGGTCATAAAAAATGACTACAACCATTTTGGACCCTTGGATGTAAAGTTTGAAGGTGTAATCTTGACCCTTCATTTTGGAGACACATTCAATGGTTAGGATTGCAAGCCAAAAATGATCCAATGGCTCAAATAAAGTCTTCCATCTATAACCTAAACCTAATAGCTATTTTAATCCAAACCATTCTTTTAATCAAGGGTTAGGATGACTTAGGATGATGGCTATGAAATTTGTCACATTTTATGAAGCATGGAAGGGGGGACGGTTTGGAGATGCAAGGGAGAGGAGAGACAACTTTGAATAGGCTTTTTAGGCCAAAGAAAAAGATGAAGTCAACAATAGTAGCTTGAATTTGATTAGTAACTATTTAATCCTAATTTGGTTAATCTAATGGCCTAATTAATAAGCTAAGTGAACTAATCTAATTATTAATTAGTGATAATCTAATTACTAATTAAATGTCATAATTTTATTTAGAGATTATAATATATGTAATAATATGTTTAATTAATTAATTATATAGTTAGAATGTTAATTAAGTGAAATTAGGAAACTAGACCTAATTAATTTACTAATTAATTAGCATACAATTAGGTTTTAATTGAAAACAATTAAGTCCCTAATCCTATGAAGAGCCACATGGTCATGCAGCTTAGAGAGCTTCTCCAAGGTTCTTGAATTATCTAGCATGGTAATTTAATAATTCAAAGATGACATAAGCCATGTGTTTTCAATGTGAACATAATTGGTGATATTTTGGGTTCAAACTTATCTCCTAATATTACCTACAAACTACTACACGGCTGCACCATTCAATTTACTATCAATATTTATTTCTTTTCTCTCACCAAAAAGTTTACATTATTTCCTCTCAAATTTTCCAAGAACGCATAGAACATTTTCTTTCCCTTTTTCTCTCTAGAATTTGGCCCACACCTCTTGAACCACTATCCATCTCCTATAATTTTTGTTCTCATAATTTCCTAGAGCTAAACTACCTCCTAAACACTTTTCATTTAGGAAGTTTCATCAAAATCCTACCCTATGTGCTTTAAAATCCAAGTTTGGTTTACTTTCCTAAAGGTAAACTTTGGTTTTTATGGTTTAAAATTTAGTTTGTGATTTTCTAAACCATGTTTGTTCCATGGTTTGTTATTATTAAGCTTTGTATATGATTTTACTAATTGTTTTAGAATTGTTAGGAATTGTTTGTGGCTTGTACGAAATCAAGGAGAAGGAGAGGAGCTTGAAAGACTTGTCTTCAAGAGGTAAGAGGGAGATCCATCTCACCAACCAAGCATGGTGGTGAGAGATGGTTTTATATTTGATGGATGGTGAATCTATGTGAGGATTCATATCCATGGTCATGTAATAATTTGGGTGTGTTATGTGCTTTGATTATTTTTGTCTATGCTTGATATGCTTTGTATGATTTACTTGTGTATGCATGCTTAGTATGATTTTTATTTGCTTATATGGTATGCTTATGATATGCATGATGAAGATATATTGAATATATTATGATGAAAGTATGATAAAACAAGAAATTTTGGCTCCAAAGGCCATAGAGAAGGTCACGGCTTTGAGCTTCCAAAACTAGGATTTCTATTGAAATTTTTCAAGAACAATGGAGTTAATTTTTGGTCCTTAATTTTAAGCAAATTTTTGGCCAAGACACTAATCAATTTGGTGTTCACAAAATTATATTTTCATGAATGATAAAATTGAATAATTTGAGAAGTAAAGAAAATAAACAAAAGGGTTTGTTTTGCAAAAAGAATGCACACGGTTTTTAGTTATGTTTTCATGAATTTATTTTTTTTGTAGAAACAAGAATGGAATTTATTTAAGTTAGAAAGAAAAAAAATATTTCATGGTTTTAATGACCATCTATAAGGTTTTGATAATTTAGAAAAATGTTTTGATATTATAAAATACAAGAATTTTCAAATAAGGATTTTGGAAAGGGAATTAAAGTGTTATCAATTAAGTGAAGTGAAATTTTCATAAATAAAAGAAAAATAAGATTTAAAGTGTTGAACTTCAAATTATTTTAAAGAGAATCAATTTTTAGAAGTGATTTAGAAATATAAAAGAAAACGTTTGTAACTTAAATTTACTAACGTAGAATTTATTTATTGGGTTTTGGAAAACATTAAGAAATTTAAAGTTAGAAATAGTAATTAAATCAACTAAATGTGATTTTGTAAGACTAGATCAATAAAAAGTGATTTTGAGAAAATATATTAAGGAAAATATTTTTTACTAAGAATAACAAGGGAATTGATTTTTGGGTCCCTAGAACAATGAGAATTTCGGCCAAGACACCTCAAAATAGGTGTTCACAAATTAATATTTTCATGAAAAATGAAAATGAATGATTTGAAGAGTATGGAAAATAAACAAAAAGTTTGTTTTTCAAGAAAACAAGAATACGGTCTTTGAGGAATTTTTATTGATTTATTTTATGTAAAAAGATCCTAAGTGTTTTTCTAAATATGAGTTTTGAATGAAACGAGCAAACATTGATTTTAAGGATTTGCAAAGAAAGTGAACAAGAATTTGCAAAGAAAGTGAAAAAGGATTTGTAAAGAAAGTGAAAAAGGATTTGAACAAATGGGTTTGGTTTTTATAACCATCGGTATTTCGATTTTGAAAATAAAATTTTAATAGTTTTGTTTGTGTAAAATCATATCAATTTAGAAGGAAAAATGTTTTGATAATTTTCAATAGTCATGTCCACGTTTTTGAAGGCTTGTAATGCATCGATTTTGATGAAACAAAGTGATTTTCTAAGTGAAAATATAATTAATTTAATTCAAAGAATTTGAAAAGGGAATCAGAATATTTTAACACTTGAGAAATGAATTTTTATGTAAATGGAAAAGAGAGGTTGCAAGTGAGCCTCAATTTGTTTTAAAAAGAAGATATATTAAATGAAGTAGAAAGTTATATTATTTTGAGGAAGGTTGATTTGGAAATGATTTGGGAAAAATGGAGAATATAATGGTATTTTAAAAATTTACTAACGTATAACTTATTTTTGAGTTTTGAAGTGCGTTAGAAAATGTTAAGTTTTGAAACGTTGATTTATATCAATGGAACAGTGATTTTGTGAATTATATTTTGGAAAAGGATTTCTTGAGTAAAGAACTGTGGAAAAAGATTTTCTTGAGTAAAGAAAATATGTTAAATAAAGTATAAAGTCATATTATTTTGAGAAAAATGGAAATGTTGCGCAATTTTGTGAAAACACGACGAAAGTGTTTTATAACTACGAAAATGTGATAATATGATTTTCTTGTTGAAAATACAGTATAAATACTGTAGAACCAGTATATGGATATTGTGTGAGAAAATGACATGTTTTGACTGTGATTGACATTTGGTGCTTTATACATGCATTGGAAAGATATGTCTGTGATTGGATTTAGTGCATTATACGTGCATTGAAAAAATATGCGTTGAAGCATATGATTACATTAAACAAATGAAATTGAAAAGATTTGGCCCTTTGGGGTTGGACTTGCACTGATATATTCGTGTATTGTATAAAATATAGCTAATAGCTATTATGACCCTTATGGTTGAAGAGGGAATGAGAATTGATAGTGAGGTCTATGATGGATCTTGGGGCGTCGAGTAGCGCGGGGTCGACCAGTGGGCGGTTAGCGAGTACCACATTGCCATTTAGCGATGCAGATCCATTACAACGCATTGACGATACCCGACAAGAACACGATTCTTTTCAACGACCGGGAGATTGTCTTTGGGCTAAGGCTGACAATTAACTAAGCATTCTTCTCAAAATTGTGAAAACCTCCATGGAGTTGTTTTTGATAAACTGAGTCTTTGTGCATATGCATAAATTTGAGTATTTATATCTGTATGATATATTAATTGAGAAATGTTGGCTATGACAATTGTTTTGAGTACTTGAATGATGATTGAACTGATAAATGATTAGATGATGATAGTTGATTAATGCTGATAGCATGATTATGGTATGATCTATCTGTATGGCATTGTTGTTTGTGTTATCTCTGTGCTGCCATATTGGTATTGGTGTAGGTGATCTCACCTCTTTGTTATATTGTTTTACTTTGTCTGTATTGTTAAAATTATACAATAGAAGGAATGAGTTGTCTTAGACATAACGAGTGGTAGATACTCAGAGATTGATGGAAACATTGAAAAGTGGTTGTCTCAAGTTCGAAGATGTGCCCGGTAGACAAGGAGTAAAGTTCTGATGCATCAAGTTGATACAAGAGAAGGAACGAGTATGTTAAGATTTAATGTTAGTGTTGTACCGTGCTATTAAGTAAGACCCATCTTTTATAACTCAAACTTTGTACAAACTTATTTTCAGATTATGAGTCGGGAGTCGGAAATGTGATGCCCTAAGGAGGGTGTTACAAATCACATCCCTTAAAAAGGGTGTGAACAGTAATACAACCCTAGAAAGGGGTGTAAGTGTAACATTTTCTAATTGGCTCTGATACCAATTGAAGGAATTAATTTGTTTCAAATTAATTAACGACAAGTCAAAACTCCTAAATTCATTTAATCCCAAATTATGGCATATATAAAATATAATATACAAGAGATCAGGTTATAGAATCACTTGGAAAGAATAAATATGAGCGCGGTCATGCCCGATCTTTAAAGTGAAATCACGAACGGTGCGTGTGTGTAAAAGAGAGAAACTATCTTCATTTATTATATGCGCAAAAAAAAACTCTTGTGACCTCAATTAGGCAACCACAATACATGTAGGATGAGAATAGTTATCCTTGTGTTTATAATATGAGTTAACCTACCCATTATAGAAAATTCATACACAAGGCTCACAAACTCAAAACAACATTATCCACATGGGTTTAAGTGCTTATAAGAGCCAACAACAAAATTGATCACAAATAAGCTAAACTAATAGATACTCAACAATATTTGACATTTAATTAATTTGAATTTTAAAAAATTGGTGACTATGTTAATCAACACATATTAAAAAAATCTATCACTATATTCATGTTTATGTAAAAAATACAAATAAGCAATTGTGCTTGTTTTTCTATCCTAGTTCTTATTTAACTATTTCTATCAACGGAGCATACGCAGCTTCTGCATCAAGAGGCCATTTTCTGTATATATATATACATTTTATGCTTGTCGGGAACGGGAGACATGAGATATTTATAACAATCTCACACTCTCATGTATTAGACATATTTTTTCACTCAAATATTTAAGATATTTAAAAATGTTAAAATGTTTGAATTTTTGGACGAGGATGTGTGCATACGAAACATGTCATGATCCTTAACCACATCCACAACACAATTATTAGTAAAATTCAACCTAAACTTGAGTACGCCAAATTCCCCTGGACCCAAGTATTGAGGAAAATATTACTTTCCCCACAAAGTATAAGCTTCAATTATACACCTCTATTAGGTTTTTGTCGAAAGTTAACACTACAACAAATTCAAATCTAGCATTATTTTCATCATGCTGGTGAGGACTAGATATGTTCATATTTTCTTGTTGCCACTGCTTCTTGCCACAAATATTGATATTTCTTTTAGTGCAACTTAGGTCATAGAGAGAGCTAGTAATGACTTAACGTATTGATATTTCACGTTAATATTTGTCCTGATCGGGAAAAAAAATTTAACGTGAAAGAAAGATAACTAGCATTATTCGATCCAAATTTTGAGCTTTTTTTCATCATGACCAAATTTAAGTCTAGCCACCCAGAAAAGGTTGAAACTCTGAACTTTAGACAAACTTGTCCATAAATAGAATCGTCTAACTTATGGGCTAAACCCTGTTACTTGCAAAAAGTTAAGTAAAATATAAAGATTATATTATGCATTTTAAGGTCAAGAAAGATTATTCCACAGTTAATTTGAATATATTAATTCAATTATAAATTTAGTAAATCAACGTGTGTTAGTCCGAGTGAAAATAATTTAGATCTCTTAAATATATAATATTAAGTTTGATTCCGGGATCTATGTGCATGTATAGAAATAACTCCGTTAATTAGAGGAGTCATCACTTAAGCTTCTGACTATATCTCGAGAGACTAATCTCTCACTTATCGGGTGGAGGGATATTCTAGAAACTAAAAAAAAAATTGTAAATTAAGGAATTATTTATTACAAGATAATCCAAAGAATTTGAGGTTTAGTGAACCTTTTGGATGACTAAATTTGTTTTAAAAATGACATGCCACTACTCTCTCTGCGTTGGTTCTCTTCAACCTTTAAAAGAAACTCATAATTGAGTTGACAAATTGCGCAATCAATCTCTATATGAAAAAATTATAGATATATATTTATTTGAAATTTGCTCACAATTCTTTAAAGATTAAATGGGGCTTCACGAGTAAATTCGTTGATAACTTAAGCAAATTTACTTGTGATGTGAATGAGGTTCGATACTGTTTTTCCTTAATTTATGGGCATTTCTTGATATACCTTCGTAGATTAAGTGTAGATAGTTTATCATCCATGCCATAATTTACGGGCATTTTGATAACTGTTAAGCATAACATGAAAGCAAATGCAATTGCTATACTCTTATCATTGTTGACAGAAAAACAATAAACAGAAGAGACGATTGCAGTCTATTACGAAAATAGGTTTTATCTAAATGCATAATAACCAAATTGGTTGCCGGTTCAAATGACATGATAACTGTCGCAACTAAGATCGCAGCGGGAGCAATTAAAAAAATTTAATATTAAAAAAAAAGAGTCGCCACCAATTTTATTAAAAATGAAAAAAATTAGAAAATTCTTTTTTTAAAAAATAGTCTTTGAAATCAGATTGGATTTAGGAATCAATTATGTATAGGGAAGGGTAGAAACTTAATCTCACAGCATCCCTAACACATTCATTCTAAGATGGTTATCTTAAATCAGTTGTGTAAATTTTTATAACTCTTGAAAATATTTGTTTTACCCCTTTTTGTTAAAGAAACAATTAAGTAGACAAATAAATTATGAAAATTTAATTTTTTCTTGACAAAATTGAAATTCTGCGCTTACGTATCCTCAGATGCAATGAGGAATTCAAAGTCGCGTCGTTCTTTAGAAAAACGATTGTGGGTTGGTTGTTTTTAATTTTGAAAAGATTTTTATTTTGAAAATTCATTTGATTATTTTTTTATTTAGAAAAAGGTTCGAATCATCGAGCTGTCACAACTTAAATGATTCTAAAAGTTACAAGATTAACAAGCTGTCACAACTCAACTAATTCTGATTTATTCTTCAATTAATTTTAAAATAAAAAAGTTTACAAAAAATAATAAATAAATAAATAAATCAAACTAACAAATGAATAAGCTAAAATGAATAACAAGTGGATATAATAAAAAAGAATAATACAAGAAAGAAAGAAAAAAGCAAGCTTACCTCTAAGGCGTATAAAAATGCTATGCTCAAAGAAGTTAGTGCACAGGGCCCCACACGTTCTCTTCAAATCAAACCTTGAAAAGAAACTTGTGGAAATAGGATTGCCCCAATGGTTTAATATGTTAAGTTTTGATGATGACAAATACATGATAAAAAGAATGATGCTTATGCTTGATAGATGTACTTAATAGATGACAAATGCATTATAAAAGAATATTGATCATGTTACATAGATGTGCTTAATGAGATATGTGAACACCCAATTTTGTCCGGGGCGTTTTGTGAATAAAAAAAAATAAAAAAAATCTTTCAATCCATTAACCCGTAACCCATAAACCAACCCATTAACCCGTAACCCATAAACCAACCCTTAAGCACTTATCCTAAATAAACCCCATCAGTTATCCTAATCCTCAAACACTTATCCTAACTATCCAAACAAACTTATCCTAAACTAACCATAACTCATCTTAACACAAACTTATCCTATCATAAACCCATCCTAACTCAAGCTCATCCTAAATAAACCTATCCTAAACCTCCCACCACTTATCCTAAACCAACTCCTAATCACATTCTAACTCAAATACCACAACCTAATCTCCTCCTATAAATACCCATCACCCACATCGAGCAAGAAGAGTGTTGTAACCGACACACGAGTCTGAAAAAAAAAAAACCTTGACTCACGCAAATACCCGGCCATATTTATGCTTATACACCTCTTGAACACTTGATTTGATCCTCCAAAATCACTTTCGTTACGCCTTTCTCCAATTTGCCAAAGTTCCATAACCAACCATCACACTATAACTTCAACCCTCATTCCCCACATTCATCTTCAACATCCAAAGAAAAGGGTGAGGTGTTATAAAGGGTGAGGTATCCCGAGTCAACTCAAAGGTGAAACACCACCCATCCCGAGTGTGTTGAGTGCAACTCATCTTCCTCACCACTCCATCATCCACTTTCACACAACCAATCATAATCACCCAACCTTGTCCCCCCAAACCATAACCATCTAGTACCCGTAACCATACCCCGTTGTAAAACCGTGACCCACTTCGCAATCACCGCACCATCACGCTCGAACAGTGATCCATGAGTTCAAAAACTTAACCACTTGCGCAAAATGGAAGGTTTTGAAATTGATAAACCACCATTTTTGATCGAATGGAAATTTATATGCAATCTAGATCTCTCAATTTGCATACAAACCAAAACCAAGTTGGAATGCTTATGACTTTTAACATTAGAGCTATAAATTTTGCTTATGCTAAAATTAAGAGTTGCTCTAGTGTTAAAGATTATGGGATGCTCTTGATTCTATCTATCTTGCTAATGATGATCTTGTGCATAAAGTTTTGCTTGTCATGTGTCTCGAGCCATCCTCCACCGAACCCGATTCGAGCCCCCATACCTTTGTAAATAATGCCGATCCGTGCCAATAATGAATTATATGATGACTTATTTTTGCTTTGTTCCTCCTCGAAAATTGGATTTTGAAAATTAAATATGCTTTTCTTGATGAGAAAATGGATTTGAAATGTGAAACCTCACCGTGAAAAGTGCATTGATTTAGAAAATCGTCTTATATTTCGAATTTGTCAAAGCGTAAGGCTCCATAGAATGCATCACGATTGAATTCACTTGAATTTTTGTGGTTATCTAGGCCATATTTCTCGTTTATGGTATTTCCTAAAAAAGGCTCTAATACTAGATTCAAGAGCCCATTTACCAAAATGCAGAATTTTTTCAAATGCTTGGCAAGTCACATCAAGGGATGCTTCCAAAGCCCATTGGTAGGTCATCGTTTGCTCCATTATGGAGCTTACCTTGGTTAATTTTTCTTAATTACCAAGGCCATAAAAAACTTTTACCTGAAGAAGCTAAAACATTCTTTTCCTTTATGTTTAAAACATAAGGTTCTAAAATGCCTAGCATCCTTAAGACATTTTGAAACCAATTTGTCTTTTTAGCCTTTTCACTTGTCAAAAATGTAAAATTTGAATTTTAGTAAACTAGTTTTGATTTTTTTTCTTTTCGTGGGTTTTGGGATAAATGGGCTCACATGGGCTAAAAAAATTTCTTGTTAATCACCTTTTCTCTTGGTATGTGCTTAATGATCAAAAAAATCTAACAAAAGATAAGTAAAAATGATAAAAAAAAAAGAAAGTTCTTTGAATATATAAAAAATGATTTAAACCCTTTTTTTTTGAAAATAATGATGATAACAATAGTAATAATATGGGTTACCTTGATGCATTGTTGACCTACAAAAACTCAAAGAGTACACTTTTGGTGACATCAATTAAACCCTTGTATTTTGTAAACATCTGATGTTATGTCAATTGACAAACTTGATGGTTTACATTATTATTATTATTATTATTATTATTATTATTATTATTTTTTATGCTAATTCATATGTTATTATTATTATTATTATTATTATTATTATTATTATTATTTAAATTATTATTTTATTTTTTAATTTTTTAAGTTAAATTACTAATTGATAATTTTAAATAAAAGTTTTTTGTAACAAATTTGATAATCAATTGGACATTAAATTGGGTGACGTCTCTAGAATTAGTTATATACGTGATTGCTATAACTTCACCTATTTAATCCTTAATTTGAATAATGGTTTCTTAGTGGTATAACACCTATGAGAATGACGTTTTGAAAAGAGTTTGTTGATTCAAATTTTTAAAGTTTTTTTTAATAAAATCAACCAACCCACAAGTATTTTATAAAGAACTACGTGACTTTGAATTCCTCATTGCACCTTCATTTGTTTTGGAATATTAAATCTTGAGAGATACGTAGAGCGGGACTCATATTCCATCAAGCCAAAAAATTAAATTTTCATAATTTATTTATTTATTTCATATTTTTTTACAAAAAGGGTAAAACAAATATTTTATTGCTCTTTAAAAAACCATCAGGTTGGTTGTTTTAGATGGTTTGTGAGGGTTATTAAGAATTTGCATAATTAATTTAATCTATCTTATGCTTCAATAAAGTCTTAGGATATCCTTATTCCATATCCTTGTTGACTAAGAACATGTAACTATGTATTTTAATAATATGCATATTTTGAGGGGGAACCTAGTTCTAAAATCATTGTGATTAAGTTTCCGCCATTCCCTACACATAACCGACATGTCAACGAAGATCATCAAATTCAATCTGGTTTCAAAGACTATTTTTCTTGGGTTTTCCAATTTTTTCCTAATAAAAAATAAAATTGGTGGCGACTCCTAATTAAATATAATTTTAGTTTAAGTTGCTATTTCGCCGCGATTATTACGGTCGCGACAAGATATATTGTAGTATGTATGATTATGTACTTTATCTAGTCATATTTCACATAATAATCATGCAATGAGATATATGTAACATTTATCATATAATATATCCAATAATGCTTTATATGAGTTATAATGAATTAATATTGGATTTGACTCTACTTAAATGAAAATGTACAAAATGTTCTTTGTTGCATCTTACATAGAGCATATCTATTAGTAATTCATAAATATCTTTTGAATGTGTCTATGAAAGTCTTATATGCATGTTAGACTAACTAGAGTTATACATTTATGAATCATGCATATGAAGATATTGAGTTATGAATTTAGACTAACTATGTTGTTTAAGTGAGCAATACTTTGTAGGATAGTTCAAGTACCAAGAGTGAGCATTGCAACAAGAAAGCAAAAGATCACAACCATGCTCAACTCAAGAAAAATGAAAATGATAAAGGTGTTCCAAGCATTTGCAAGATTTGAAGAGAAGAAATTTGTGGAAGCTTGGATTACATCAAGAAGCCTAAGGACTAGAATTGGTATATTTTTCTTTTAGGTTTTCTCTTATGTAAAGATAGAAGTTTTACAAGAAAAGAGCTCAAATATGTTTTTAAGTCTTTAAAAATGATTTTTACATATTTAAATGCCCAACAAACTATTTT
Organism: Ormosia semicastrata; assembly: GCA_029884595.1. NCBI lineage: Eukaryota > Viridiplantae > Streptophyta > Magnoliopsida > Fabales > Fabaceae > Ormosia > Ormosia semicastrata. The sequence goes on along the minus strand of JAQQTO010000053.1, from coordinate 43,270,668 downwards.
TTGGAAAGTTAGTCTTGGTGGTAGTTCAAACCTTTGAAAAATAGTCAAGTTTGTGTTTTGCAAAACTGATATTTAGTTATTCTTGTTATCATAAATTTTAAACTACTTTGAGTTTTGTTATCAAACTTATTGCATATGAAAATAGACTCAAAGATCTTTTCGATGAGTGGTCATTTGTTTTAAACGGATAAGAAATGAAGAAGTTATGACCATTTAAAATCAGTTTTCAAAAACAATCAAGTTTGAGTTTTGAAAAGCTGACCCTTGATTACTCTTTTGATTATATCTTTCAAAATACTTTGATTTTTGTTTTGAAACTTATTTCATTTGAAAATATACTCAAATATCTTTTCAATGAGTGGTCATTCGCATTAATCAGATAAGAAATGAAGAAGTTATGACCTTTTAAAGTCAGTTTTCAAAACCAGAAATGTTGTAATCGATTACACAAGTCCTGTGATCAATTACCAGAAGTATGTAATCAATTACCAAGTGCCTAGAAAGCCCAGAACGAGTTCTAAGAGCATTGTAATCGATTACCACGAGTCTGAAACGTTCCCAACGGCTATAAACGGCTAGTTTTCATAAAAAACCATTTCTAAACACTACCAACAACTATTTTATCACTTGGGCTCTATATATAAGTGTTGTATGAAGCTTATACACCTCTTGAACACTTGATTTGATCCTTGAATCACCAAAATCATATTTTGAGCTCTTTATTGCAAAATCATTCTATTCCTTTGTTCTCCAATTTGTATTATCTACTCTTTAAGAAAGTTTCCATTCATCTATATCGTTGTATAATCTCTGTTTTGAGAGGGTGAGGTATCCTTCTAGAGTAAAGGGCGAGGTATCCCTTAGAGAGTGAGGTATCTCTCAAAGATTGTAAAGGGTGAGGTATCCCTTGAGGGTCAGGCATCCCTCAAAAGTTATAAAGGGTGAGGTATCCCTGTTTAAGGCTCAAGCACAAAGGGTGAGGCATCCCAAAGTGTGTTGAGTGCTCCACTTTATAAAGGTCTTCAAGCACTCATTCAAGCTTGAAGGTTTGGTGAAAAAATCTCGCGTGGTTCACTTGAGGACTGGACGTAGGCCACAAGTGGTTGGTGGCTGAACCAAGATAAATCCTTGTGTTTGCTTTTCTCAACTCTATCTCTTTACATTTTCATTTAGATTATATATGCTTGAGTTGAACTTGATATTTAGCTTATTTGCTTGATTTATCCTATATCTCAAGTTGTAGTTGAGTAATCTATAATAGTTGTACCTTTGTTGTGTATATTCCGCTGCATTTATTAATTGAATGATTCAAAATGCCTAATTTTTCAAAGTTGCATTAAAATTTGTAATCATCCAATTCACCCCCTCTTGGGTGATGGTTGCCATGGCTAATAAGTGGTATCACAGCTTCGTGTTCTGGTAAAAACTTAACCACTTGGAATTAAAGATCCTTGTTCATTTGGCAACCATTAAAAGCTTTTCAAAATGGAAGGTTTTGAAATTGATAAATCACCATTCTTTGATGGTGTGAATTTCATTTATTGGAAAGCTAGAATGGAAATTTATATGCAATCTATTGATATTGATTTATAGGATATTGTGCTTGATGGATTTGCATACAAACCCAAACCAAGTTGGAATGCTTATGACAAGAAATGCTTTTCTTTTAACATTAGAGCTATGCAAATTTTGAGAAGTGGTTTAAATGATGATGCTTATGCTAAAATTAAGAGTTGCTCTAGTATTAAAGATATATGTGATGCTCTTGATTCTAGCTATCTTGCTAATGATGATCTTGTGCATAAAGTTGTATATAGAGAGCAAGAAGAGCAAAAGTCATTGAAGGAAACTTGTCATGAAAATGTCATCAAGAAGATGTTCTTGAATCTTGAATGGACAATAATGAGGAAGATGGTGATTCCCTTAAAAAGGACTTTGAGGTAAATAATGTTAAACCATATTATAGTCCTTCCTATGATGAGCTAAAATGTGCATATAATGAATTATATGATGACTTCTTATTTTTTGAAAAGAAAAATTTATCTTGTTTGGAAAACATTTCCTCCATTGAAAATGAAATTGAGATTTTGAAAATTAAATATGCTTTTCTTGATGAGAAAATGTATTTGAAATGTAAAACCTCAACTTCTTGTGAAAAGTGCATTGATTTAGAAAATCAAGTTGAGGACTTATATTTCGAATTTGTCAAAGCTAATGATTCTAATTACTTACCTTCCATGGTTGTTAATAAGAATGAAATTGACGCTATTCCACATGGAATTTCAAGTAAGGCTTATGGCAAAAATAACATAGAATGTAATAACAACCAAATGATCAAGTTTTTCAAAAATGATCTTCAAAGGATCAAACCATCATTGAATTCACTTGTTTGCAATTTTTGTGGTCATCTAGGACATATTTCTCATTATGCAATTATGAAAGAAATACTTATATGAGAAATAGTATGGTATGAGTTCCTAAAGATCTTAAAGGCTCTAATACTAACATTCAAGAACCCAAGATGAAGTGGGTACCAAAATGTCCTCCTAGTGTTTCAATTATGTAGAATTTTTTTCAAAATGATGGACAAATTGGTCAAGTAAAGAAGGAATCATCAAGGGGAATGCTTCCAAAGCCTATTGGTAGAAGTCTTGATCAAAGAAGGAAGATGACTTCAATCAAAGCTTCTCAAGTACAAAATATGGAACTTACAAAGTTCAAAACACCAAAAAAGAAGCAATGAGTAAGGAAAAGAGTTTTCTTAATTACCAAGGCCAAGGTATCAAAAACTTTTACCTGGATAGAATCATATTTACTTGGTAAAATTTGAATATTATGTTTAGCACATGATTATGTTTATTCTTATTGTAACATAAGGTTCTAAAATGCCTAGGTATACTTATATGATGTTTGAAATTGCCTTAAGACATTTTGAAACCAATTTGAATGCTTTGAGATTAGCCTTTTACTGTCAAAAATGTAAAATTTGAATTTTAGTAAACTAGTAATCGATTACAAGACCTTTGTAATCGATTACAAAGGTTCTGTCAAGGGTGGTAATCGATTACACTAACCCTGTAATCGATTACAAGGTTCCCAGAAAGATGGTAGTCGATTACACCAAACATGTAATCGAGGATTGCAGATGACTAGTAATCGGTTACACACATTGTAATCGATTACACAGGCTTTAAAAAAGAGTTTCAGTGCCCAAAAAGCCATATTTCTTCTGTTAATCACCTTTTCTCTTGGTATGTGCTTAATGATCAATGAAATGAAATATCTTTTGCCCTTGTGAACTCATTTTTTTAATGCTTATTTGCTCATGAGTTTGATATAATGACTAACCTCTGTGGATCCAAAATTGGTGGATACCAAAGAAAGTTCTTTGAATTGTGTTGTAGGGTGACTATTAACTTAAGCATGCATTGAAGTGAAATACAACTACGCCACTTAAGGTTGGAAAAATTTGAAATGGTCCAAGTTCTCTAAGAGTAATGAAAATATAAAAGGATGGCATGGAGAACCGCAACATTCTCAAGGAGCCTTGATGCATATAAGTTGGAATCACCTACAAAAACTCAAAGAGTACACTTTTGGTGACATCAATCTCTTATCTTCATCTATGCTTTAAATTGAATATCATGTGATATTTGGAGAAGTAGAGAGTTTTTTTTACATGCCTTACATGATCATTATTTACCCCAAAATGCTTATATATGTTTTGATGATGATTATGTCTTTCTTGACAAACTTGAATCTTGCTTTGAAAATGCTTAAACTATACTTTTGGATTCAAGTGCATATGTTCTTCCTTTATTCTTGTAAAAGCTAACATTGCATGGTTGATAATATGTACACATTTTATATTACATATCTATCTAAATTATGCTTATAAAAGTGCTTAAATGATATTTGATGCTAACATATGTTTTAGAGAACTTTTAGAGTTAGCTTTGTAAGTGTTTCCATATGCTTCAAATATAATCATCAAATATTGAAATATCAAGCATATATGGATAAATAAGAAATGTTGAAGAAAGAGGAACATGAGGAGACTTTCTTCAAGTACAATAGAATGAAATACTCAATGGAAGAAAGTACAAACTCAAAGGACCTATAAATGAAGTATCTCTATCCCTAAACTATTGTGGTATTCTATATGCTATGGATTATATGATACTTGTTGATAAATTAATCTTAAATGATTAGATGCTTTCCTTACATGAGAAGTATGTTTAGCATTAACAAAGTGCCTAATTGGACATTAAATTGCTAGTTTTGTCATTGCATATAGGGTGGATGATATTAGTTATATACATGTTTTGATTCCTATAACATATTTCATAAAGGTGAATGTTTGATATATATGATTATCTTGATTTATGGTTTCTTAGTGGTATAACACCTATGAGAATCATGCTCTTATTTTGAAAAGAGTTTCTGGTTTGATTAAAAAGTTTTTAAAGCAAAATCGCTTATCATATTTGAAAGAAGTTTTTCAAGTTCCATATCCTTGAGAATTATTTGAACTTGTCTTAAGACCTTGAAAGTATTTTCACCTCCTAATTGTCTTGAAAATTTAGAAATCATTGGATATGTGTTATAAATGTAGTATTCTCTTCATTTGTTTTGAAATGTTTTATTAAATCTTGAGAGAATGCTTAAGAACATTTTCAAATAAATCTTTTGAAATATTCTATAAATATTTCCCATCTTAATACTGATTCTTATGGCAAAAAGAACTTTTGAAAAAGACAAACTTTAAATGCTTGTCAAAAGGGAAAACTTAAAGTCTCTTCAAAAGATAAGTTTCAACTTCTTCAAAGTTTTTATTTTCTCAAGGCTTTTGTTCAATGAGAAAGAGAGGAGATGTACTTTCAAATGCTCTTTTGACTTGGGTTTGATCACTCTCAAGGAATATGTGGCTTTAATATTAAACCTCTCTACCTTTCTAAAATGCTTTTGAAAATATAATGTGCTCTTGTAAAATTCTTTTTGAAAGGGAGAGAAGTTTTTAAGATGGTTGATGGATTAAGAATATGTATCTTTACCTTACTTTTCTTTATGGTAATGTGCTTATATAGTCTTGGTATGCATATTTTCCTTTATCTATCTTATGCTTCAATAAAGGGGAACGTATCTTACATATCCTTATTTCATATCCTTGTTGACTAAGAACATATGCATAACTATGTTAAACTATTATGTTTGATATTTTGATAATATGTATATTTTGAGGGGGAACCTAGTTCTTAAATATCAAAAAATAGGTATCCCTTGAGGGAATATTCATTGACTGAGTAAGGCCTTTGGGAGTCTATAATAAACGAACTTTGGGGAACCTAGTTCTTAAATCATTGCTTATATCTTTTGGCTTACATCTTTGTTTGACATGTAATGTTTTATTGTTAATTCTATTAACATGTCAACGAAGATCATCTCTTATTCTCTTTCCCTCTATTAATGAAAGAAGGTAAACATTCTTAAACTTCATATCTTTTGATTCTTTCATTGAGAAAATTCAACTCCTTTTGACAACATGAGTTTTATCTATAAGGGGAAAAATATTATCTTTCCTTCCTAAGCCTTTTTGTTGATCTCAAATAGGGGGAGTAAAAATTAGAAAGAAAAATATATTCTTGTACTTATTGTTTGATATGCTTACATGAATATTGTTTGATATGCTTACATGAATATATATTCTTGTATATTGCTAAACATATTTTTCTTTGCTGATTTGTCATCATCAAAAAGGGGGAGATTGTGGAAATAGGTTTGCTCCAATGGTTTAATATGTTAAGTTTTGATGATGACAAATACGTCACAAAAGAATGATGCTTATGCTTGATAGATGTGCTTAATAGATGACAAATGCATTACAAAAGAATATTGATCATGTTACATAGATGTGCTTAATGAGATATATTGTAGCATGTATGATTATGTACTTTATCTAGTCATATTTCACATAATAATCATGCAATAAGATATATGTAACATTCATCATATAATATATCTAATAATGCTTTATATGAGTTATAATGAATTAATATTGGATTTGACTCTACTTAAATGAAAATGTACAAAATGTTCTTTGTTGCATCCTACATAGAGCATATCTATTAGTAATTGATAAATATCTTTTGGATGTGTCTATGAAAGTCTTATATGCATGTTAGACTAACTAGAGTTATACATTTATGAATCATGCATATGAAGATATTAAGTTATGAATTTGGACTAACTATGTTGTTTAAGTGAGCAATACTTTGTAGGATAGTCCAAGTACCAAGAGTGAGCATTGCAACAAGAAAGTAAAAGATCACAACTATGCTCAACTCAAGAAGAATGAAAATGATAAAGGTGTTCCAAGCATTTGCAAGAATTGAAGAGGAGAAATTTGTGGAAGCTTGGATTACATCAAGAAGCCTAAGGACTAGAATTGATATATTTTTCTTTTAGGTTTTCTCCTATGTAAAGATACAGATTTTATAAGAAAAGAACTCAAATATGTTTTTAACTCTTTAAAAATGGTTCTTACATGTTTAAATGTCCGACAAACTATTTTTTGGAAAGTTAGTCTTGGTGGTAGTTCAAACCTTTGAAAAATAGTCAAGTTTGTGTTTTACAAAATTGACATTTAGTTACTCTTTTGGTAATAACTTTTAAATTACTTTGAGTTTTGTTGTAAAATTATTGCATAAGAAAATAGACTCAAATATCTTTTCGATGAGTGGTCATTTGTTTTAAACGGATAAGAAATAAAGAAGTTATGACCATTTAAAGTCAGTTTTTAAAAATAGTCAAGTTTAAGTTTTGAAAAGCTTACCTTTGATTAATCTTTTGATTATATCTTTCAAAATACTTTGAGTTTTATTCTAAAACTCATTTCATTTGAAAATATACTCAAAGATCTTTTTAATGAGTGGTCATTCGCTTTAATCGGATAAGAAATGAAGAAGTTGTGACTTTTTAAAGTCAGTTTTCAAAACCACAAATGTTGTAATTGATTACACAAGTCCTGTAATCGATTACCACGTTGGCAGAAGCCATGTAATCAATTACCAGAAGTATGTAATCGATTACCAAGTGCCCAGAAAGCCCAAAACAAGTTCTAAGAGCATTGTAATCGATTACCACATTCATGTAATCAATTACCACGAGTCTGAAACGTTCCCAACGGCTATAAACGGCTAGTTTTCATAAAAAAATCATTTCTAAATACTACCAACGGCTATTTTATCGCTTAGGCTCTATATATAAGTGTTGTATGAAACTTATATGCCTCTTGAACACTTGATTTGATCCCTGAATCACCAAAATCATATTTTAAGCTCTTCATTGCAAAATCCTTCTATTCCTTTGTTCTTTAATTTGTATTATCTACTCTTTAAGAGAGTTTCCATTCATCTATATCTTTGTATAATCTCTACTTTGAGAGGGTGATGTATCCTTCTAGAGTAAAAGGTGAGGTATCCTTCTAGAGTAAAGGGTGAGGTATCCCTTAGAGAGTGAGGTATCCCTCAAAGATTGTAAAGGGTTAGGTATCCCTTGAGGGTGAGGCATTCCTCAAAAGTTGTAAAGGGTGAGGTATCCCTGTTTGAGGCTCAAGAACAAAGGGTGAGGCATCCCAAGGTGTGTTGAGTACTCCACTTTGTAAAGGTTTTTAAGCACCCGTTCAAGCTTGAAAGTTTAGTGAAAAACTCTCGGGTGATTCACTTAAGGACTGAACGTAGGCCACAAGTGGTTAGTGATTGAACTAGGATAAATCCTTGTGTTTGCTTTTCTCAACTCTATATCTTTACATGTGCGCTTAGATTATATATGCTTGAGTTAAACTTGATATTTAGCTTATTTGCTTAATTTATCCTATATCTCAAGTTGTAGTTGAGTAATCTATAATAGTTGTACCCTTGTTGTGCATATTTCGCTGCATTTGTTAATTGAATGATTCAAAATGTCTAATTTCTCAAAGTTGCATTAAAATTTGTAATAACCCAATTCACGCCCCCTCTTGGGTGATGGTTGCCATGACTAACATAACTCATTTGCAAGAAAAAAATTATTAAAGTCCTCGACTTCTTATACTTAGTATTAAGCCTAAGTGTGTAATTTTTTTTTTTTGATGACAAAACAATTGAGAATCACCCTTTTATATAGGAGGAGGGGAGGGAGAAGGAGCATGACTTCTCCAATGTGGGACTTAGTGATAAAATAAATCTAGACATCTTAGTTTTTCAAATATTTTCTTTTTCCTTTTTCCTTTTTCTCTTTTTATTTTTTAGATATTCATTCATTTTATCAAGTTTTAGAATTTTTCATTTTTTTATCTTTCTCTCTCTCTTTTGTTTTATTTTGGATTAAAAGGTTTTAATAACCTAGACTAAATTAGATATTCACAGTTGCCCTTCTTTACTTGTTTCTTACTAGATATTAGGAATAATTGTAGTTTTTTATATTATCGTTGTAAGAAGCGAGTAAAGAAGCGAACTTGAATTTTTTCTGGAAATGCATGGGATGGTGTGAGTGGACCAAGCAAAGATGTTGATTGAAAACCAGTGAGCTCAAATGCAAATTTACAAGTTATTACAGCGTCGTTAATCCTACCAGGGTGAAGCTCAGCGTAAAGCTAGAGACATCACCACCTTGCCAACAAACTGTCATAGCTCAATTGAAATTTATTGATTAAAAAGAGTTTACTAAAAAATGGGAACTTAAATGACATTAGGTGATCTTGTGATTCGAAATTTAAAAGACAGTGGGCTTGGTCTGGAATTTAAAAGACAGTGAGCTTGACCTGAAATTTAAAAAGATAATGGGCTTGGCCCAGAATGTAAAAAGGCAGTGGGCTTGACCCAGAATTAAAAATACAATGAGTTTGACCAATAATTTAAAAGACAATGGGCTTAACCCAGAATTTAAATGACAGTGGGCTTGACCCGAACTTTAAAAGACAATAGGCATGACCCATAGTTTAAAAGATAGTGGGCTTGGCCTGAAATTTAAAAGACAGTTGGCTTGACCTGGAATTAAATGACAGTGGACTTGACCTAAAATTTAAAAAGACAGTGGACTTGACCCGAAATCTAAAAGATAGTGGGCTTAGCACACAATTTAAAAGATAGTAGGTTTGGTCCAGAATTTAAATGATAGTGGGCTTGGCCGAGAATTTTAAATGATAGTGGACTTGGCTCGAAATTTAAAAGACAGTAGGCTTGACCTGAAATTTAAAAGATAGTAAGCTTGGCCCGAACAAGAATTTTAATAGGCCATGGGCATCTTGGCCTAAAAAGATTTTTCTTTTTTCTTCTTTTTTTTAAAGTAATATGATAATGTGACCAAAAGTAAAATGACATAAAATCTTCATATGTTTTCCTTTTTTTCTTTCTTTTGTTTTATTTTTCTTTTAGGAAAGATCATTAGGCCATGGATCTAAATTTTGTAAAAACAAGTCATCAAGTCATAGACTTGATATTTTTTTTATTTTCTTATATTTTTTTACACACCATCAAGTCATGGACTTGAAGTTTTGTAAAGCTATCAAGCCAAAGACTTGAAAATTTTTTTTTTGACACATCATCAGGCTATGAACCTGGAAATTTTTATTTTATTTTATCAAGTAAAGAACTTGGAATTTTTTTTTAAAAAAAAGAGACAAAAAAAGTATCTTTGAAAAGTGTCTTTGTAAAATTAAGATTTCCTTGAATCATGCACATCCTTGAAAAACTTATGCAACTAAACCCGCTTTCATGCTCGTGTTCTAGACTTTTAATTTGAATGAACTTTGTGACGCACTTTCTTCAAAATACTCACTTCCATCTTTTTTTTTTCGGGTACCTCTTGTTTTTGGATTATCCCTTGGGATACCTTTTTTCCCTTCAAATGGAACTTCTAAGCTCTTTTCAATCTGAATTGTTCATCAGGGGATTACCATTAGATGGTCAAATTATAGCGTTGAACTCATGTTCACCTAACTTGAAGCATTACGTAACAGATAGATATGGATTCAAAAATACAACAGAAACGAAGTGAACAACTTCTAAATTGGTCTTGGAAGTTTGACTAGTTTGATAACCCAAAATGAAGTTATTTCACAAATGTATAGGATGAATATACCCAATGGTCCAAATTCATGCATGATCTTGATTCTTTAAATCTCAATGGTTTAATAAGATTTTTAATGCAAAAGTGAGATGTCATACTCCAATATAGATTGTTTTTGTTGCGAAAATTCAAGAAGGAAAGACCTGAAAATATGAAGCAAAGAAGAGTTCAAAATGAAGAAAGATGCAAAAGTCTACTAGACATTATCGTCGAGAATCTTAGGCCCAACTCGCTGATTTCCTTCTGACAGAAGAAAGGCACGTGATCATACACGCCTCGTGGGAAAAATCCCAATATTCGATTTTTGGGAACCACTCAACGAATTTCGAGAGCAATTGAGAAGAGGAGGAACCCATTTGGGTTGAAGGTGACTCAAGGGAGAATCAAGATCAAGGAAGAGGATCAAGCTTAGAATCTCTCCATTTTTTTCTATTCTTTCCCTTTACCTCTTGATTTGTAACTTGATAGATCATTTGATTTCATGTGTTTTCTTCTTTTTCATGATGTGTAACTAAACCCTAATCTAGGGGCTCTCTAGGATCTTGCTATGGATTTGATTAATATGTAATTGAGTGGGTATCCTTTCAATGAATTTGATTTTGTTCATCCATATCTATGCTTAATGCTTGTTGTTGATTGGCCATCAATTGCATGATTTTAGTATTCCAATTGAACTAGAAATAGGGAGTTGTGAATATGGATATGGTATGATTGATGTATGTTCAATTTCATTCTATTGGATGGAGTGTGTTGATTAGCTAATGGGATGGACACATACCCATTAGTCATGCATGGCAAGTGTTTGATAATTGGTCTCAATAAGTGATTCTTATAATTCACATGGACACATAGTGGATTAGTTAGGTTTTGCATGGGTAATTGTCCTAGACATAGGCTCTTATCTATTGAAGGTTATCAGCTAACAAATATCATTTCATTAATTGGTGCTTGTTGATTGCATTTATTCATTGAAGTAGCAAGTGAATAGGGACCCCTAGGCTTTAATCATTCTCATCTTCTCTTGTGGAATTAGTGTTTGGTGTTTTCTTATTTTGTTTCTTTAAATTGTTATTTTAATTGCAACCCATTCTCACAATTCATTTGCTTGGATAAAAATTTGTGAATTTTTTATTAAGTTTAACATTCTTCTAATTAATCAATCCCTTGGGACACGATACTCTAACTCTCCTTTATATTACTTGTCGACCCGTGCGCTTGCGGATTTACGGATCAATTACCAACAACTACCCAAAGAGTATTTACAAAGGATGAATATATAGAAAAAGACACAAACAATGGTATGAGATTCAAAGTGATGTTACTCCAATATAGATTGGTTTAATCTTCATGAAAATGATCTTTAGTTGTCTACTAGACATTATTACCAATGATTTCCTTTTGCTGAGCATTTACATCAACCCAAATTGAACCCAAGAGAAATTCACCCCAGTCTATGACTGAATTGAATAGTGCATAAATTTGTCTTAGTGACCAACATATTTGCCCTAGTGTAGATCAAATTGAATCAGGGAAAAGAAAAATTGCCCCAATTTAGAGTCAAATTGATTAGGGTAGAAATTTGTCCTAGTGTAAGGCCAAATTGAACCAAAAGATAAATTTGCCCCAGTCTAGGACTAAATTGAATAGGGTAGAAACTCACTCTATTGTAAGGCCAAATTGTACCAAAAGACCCCAATGTAGGTCAAACCGAGCTAGAGAAAAAAAAGTCCCAATGTAGGGTCAGGTCGAACAAGGTAGAAACTTGCCCTGTTATAAGTCTCTTTTTTTTTTCTTTTTTTTTTTGCTTTTTTTTAAAGGAACAATGAGCTAGATATTTGGATGAACATAACCTTTTGCCTCAAAATTAAAATTTATGAAAATAAAAGTAATTATTCGTTGGTCAAAATGGACTTTTCAAGGATTATAACGTGGACAAGGTTAGTGATTATGAAATGAAAGATATAAGGCTCAAACAAGTGTTTAAAAGTTGAATGAGACTAAAGACCCTTAGTCAAAATTAAACTTTGTTAACTGCTTTTGTACTTTCAAGCACATTTTTCTCTTATTGTTCTCCATTTCTTTTCACTTCAATCATTCACCTTTATCATGACCCATTTTATTTCATTTTCTTTCTTCTTTCTTCCCCTTCACTTTTTTGTCTTTTTTTCTTTTTTTTTTTTTTAAAAAATTCATTATTTTTTTTAATTTCCTGCCCCTTTCACCTTTTCTTCCTTTTCTTTTTTTCCATTATACTTCAAAATAGTCACCAGGACAATCAACCTTTGTTTTGTGCTATCCCTTAGTGTAGGGGTTGATCATTGTCCAAGGTTTATTGAAGAAAACTTTCAAGTCTAAAAAGGGACAACGAGCGATAATAAAAAGATGAATTCTTATTAAGGAGAGAGAAAGATGACCAATCTTCATTTCAAATCTTGATTGCTCATTTTTGAAAATTTTAATTTAGAGACAAGGATAATGCACACCAAGTGATTACTTATTTACTTCCTTTATTTTTTTTTTAATTTAATTTTTTTCACATCTCCTTTTCTTTTTTTTTTTAAAAAGAACACTTGCACATATGGGCTTCATGACCACCAAAAGTTTTCTAGAATGAGGTCCCATGGAATCCAAACCAAAAGAAAGCAAGTAAGGAAAGAAAAGAATGAGAAGAAAGACATGACAAGAACATGAGTGCCAACAACATAGGAAAAGGAAATAAGGTATACTAAGATCCTTGCAAATCCATTAGATTAATACTTCAAAAAAGTTTTCATGAGTTCAAGCATCACAAAAGTTTAAGATAACAATCACATCAATTAACGCCGCAAATCACCAATTGTTCAGAGGTTTCAAGTTGCTGGAGGGCGATTGGTATAGACAAGACGAGTTGGGACACATGAACATGGCAAGGGAACATTAATGACTTGGTATGAAGTTTGATAAGCATTGACTTCTGTCTCTTCCTCCCTTGTTGGTGCCACTGTCTTAGGAAAACTGCTCTCTATATTTCTAGCAGGTAACTTACCTAATCTTGCAAGATTCTCAATTCTTTCTCTAGCCAAAATTAGGTCAGAAAAATCCCTATAGGCAGCCCCTACCATTAACCCAATAAAAGGTTCTCCAAAGGTCCCCATAAAGTATGAATTCAATTCTGACGAAGTCAATGGTGGTTGAACCTGGGCTGCCAACATTCTCCATCTTTGAGCATATTATTTGAAAGTCTCATCATTCTTCTTTTGCATTGCCCCTAGCTGTTCTCGAGTAGGTGCAATGTCGATGTTCAATCAATATTGCCCCAAGAATAGATTTATCAAATCATCCTAGCAAGAAACCTTTGAATGGTCAAGTTGCATATACCATTCTAAAGCTGACCCGATTAGGCTTTCATGAAAGAAATTAATTAGGAATTTTTGATCTCATGACCAAATGGTCATTTTAGTGATGTAAGTCTTTAGATGAAACTTTGGATTGGTGCTTCCATCGTACTTTGAGAAATCTAAAATTTTGAAATCCTTAAGGATATTAACTTCAGCCTCCGGGCACAGTTCATCGATTCCTACCTAGTCATACGGGTTAGGACGTTGAATGGATTTAATTTACTCTTGCATCTTTCCAATCAATTCATCTCTAAATTTTTCTTTTTCCTAGTTGCAGTTCAGGAATATCTTTACTGGCTGCTCATGAGTGGCTTTTACATTGTTATTATCCCTTTCATGATTTCTGTTCATCAAATCATTCCCTTCATTTGTGTCTACTCTAGTGCTGGCAAGGGTTCCATTTGTTGTTCTAAGGGTCTCAATTAATTGTCTCAGTAAATTCTCGTCCTTTGATTGTCCTTCTGTCATTGCATCAATTCTTCCCCTTATTTCATCCATATCTCGACCCAAATTTCTTTCTGAGTTTGACATCTTTTGCAGCCTAGTTTGCGACCTAGTCTCGTGAGTCCGGGTTTGTGCAATCTGCATTTTTCGAGGATGAGCAATAGTTTAATTTTTTTTAAATATTAATATTATGGAATTAAAAAGACATTTTTTCTTCTTTTTCTTCTTTTTTTTTTAAAAAAAGTGAACATATACAAGAAATGGTCAAATTTTTTTTATTTCAAAATATAAGATGAATGCAAAAGTTGTTCCTTTAATAGGACTTGCCTTTTTTTTTGTAAAGTATTTTTTTCTTTTTTTTAAAGCAAAAATTTTTATTTTGGAGGGGTATGATTATGACTTATTACATTAATGGACCACACTACTTATGATGTATTATGATATGAATAAATCTAAAGATAATAAAAATGTATGCTCCCTTTATATCCTAAGAGATTGCCTTAAATTTGAGAAGTTCTATCCTTAGGATCTACAAGTCTTTCTGATTCGTGAGAACTTTCACTAGGTAACTCTATTATTCTAAAGGCCTCTAGAGTTAAATTTCATTTCAGAATGTTGACCATAAACAATGGCTAAACTAGAAGGTGTGGGACATTTGTGAAAAAAACACACTCTAGATGAGGTTTTTGTGATAACCAAACAACATGTACATCCAAAATGGTAGCCACTACGCAACCTTTACCTAACTTAGACTTCACTCAGACTCAGGTATAGGGCCCCCACTTGAATGTGTGTGATAAATGTGTACGTGTAGTGAATGTAAGGAGGTATAAACCTTGATAATCCTAGAAATTACCCACATCTAGTAAAACAAAGCAAACGCAACAAAAATTCCAAAAGGTTCTCTATCTTAAGGTTTGCATAATAAAATAATTAACACTATAAACAAAATAATTAACAAACAATTAAAGGTAAGAATAAGAGAGAAAAAAAAAGGTAAAACAAACATACAAAAATCACAAAATTTTTCACAACCAACTTATATGGGCTTAACTCTCAAGTGTCCCCAGTGGAGTCGCCATTTGTCGCGACCGAGATCGCGGCGGGAGCAGCAAAAAATAATTATTATTAGGAAAAGAAATGGTGTTGCCACCAATTTTATTAAAAATGAGAAAAATTGGAAAACCATTTTTTTAGAAAATAATTTTTGAAACTAGATTAGATTCGGGAGTTGATTATGTACAGGGAAGGGTGAATATTTAATCCCACATCACTTCTAACACATTCGTCCTAAGACAGTTACCTTAAATCAGTTGTGTAAATTTTTGTAACTCTTGAAAATATTTGTTTTACCCCTTTTGTTAAAAGATAAATTAAATAAACAAATAAATTATGAAAATTTAATTTTTGCTTGACAGAATTGAAATTATGCTCTTACGTATCCTTGGATGCAATGAGAAATTCAAAGCCACGTCATTCTTTAGAAAAATAATTGTGGGTTGGTTGTTTTTAATTTTGAAAAGATTTTTGTTTTAAAAATTCATTTGATTTTTTTTATGTTTAGAAAAATGTTCGAATCATCAAGCTATCACAACTTAAATGATTCTAAAAGTTACAGGATTAACAAGTTGTCACAACTCAACTAATCTCGATTTATTCTTCAATTAATTTTAAAATTAAAAAGTTTACAAAAAATAATAAATAAATAAATAAACCAAACAAACAAATGGATAAGCTAAAATGAATAACACGTGTATATAATAAAAAAGAATAATACAAGAAAGAAAAAAAAGAAGTTGGTGCATAGAGCCTCACGCGTTCTCTTCAAATCTGTTAAAATAGTTAGAATTAGTTAGAGTTAATTAGAATTAGTTTTAATGATTAGTTAGTTTACTTGGATTAGTTGGCTATATAAGCCAAGATTACCTATTGTATTTTTTAACTTCTTCATTCTATCAATATACAAGTTTCTCCATTTCTCTCATCTTTCTCTTCTTCCTCTTCTCTGTAACCATGAAATTCAACATGGTAACAGAGACATTCCACCCACCTTGAATACTCTTCTGCTGCATTTTTCTTTTCTTTTTCCCTTTCTTAGCTTATTTTTTTTCTTTTACACTTTCCCAAGAAAATCTACACATTCTTCTCCATCTTCTTCCTTTCCCCTCCAGATTCCAATTCATTCCCCTTTTCCATAATCTATATTCCCTTCCGATTTTGTACCATCCACAACCGATTCATCAGATCAGGTCATCCATCCATCCATCCATGGTGGCGTCGTGACGGCTTTGGGAGATGCAATCCCAACTTGGGAACAAGATCTGCGTGGACTGCTCCCAGAAGAACCCGTAGTGGGCCTCCGTCTCCTACGGCGTCTTCCTGTGCCTCGAGTGCTCCGGCAAGCACCGCGACCTCGGCGTCCACATCTCCTTCTCCTCGTCTCCGTCAGCGGTGCCGTCACAGAGGTTGCCATTTACCGTATCACTGGATCTCAGATCCACTACATGGTTCGTTTTTCTCAGCTTCGCACTCGATCTGTTCTTGTTTTTCGATCTGGTCTCGATGATGTTCTTTGTGGCCGGAAATAGCATTTTCTGGCGTCTTTTGCTGCAGTGTTTTAGATTTGTTGGTTTGGTGCTTGCTCTGTGGTGAGTGGTGCCGCCATTTTGGTTACGATCTAAGGCGTGTATGCTGCGATTTTGGGCTTCGTTTCTTGTTTTCTTCAAATCCGGTTTCTTCACAACTTTTCTCTCTCCCAAACCTTTTTCTTCCAGATATATTTTTTTTCTTGGTTCGTTGTTCTTGCTGTTGTGTAATCGTGGACCATAACTTGGTCGAGGGTTTAGTGCGTGTGTGATGTCTGGTGCGCTAATATTGCAAGGCTGAGTATAGCTGCATGCTCGAATGATGTTTGTGCTAAGTTCTCTTTGGAAAAAGCTTCAGATACAGGAAATTAAACAAGCAATTATGCGTTTCTATAAGATGAAGTGATTAATTGTGAAGGACGACAAAAGTCTTGACGTTGATATTAGTTCTTGGAAAAATGCTCTCTCTCGGTTTCACGTGGTTCTTTGTTGATTTCCAATGTTTTTTTTGATCAAGATGTATTTCTAATGTTTTTTTTTAAGTTCTCAGGTGTACACCAACTGTTTGGTGATTTGCTTCTTTGATATTTTTTTTTTGTTGTAAGCTTCTACCCATGGTGGTGGTTAAGCATTGATGGATGTTCTTGCTTCTGTTAAGTGGTTAAGCCTTGAGTTGTGGCTTCTGCTTAATGGTTAAGCTTTTGCCCTTTGTTGGCTTTGTTGATTTTAGCTTCTGCCTTGTATGGTGGTTAAGCATTTGGAGCTTCTGCCTTGTATGGTGGTTCAGCATTTGGAGCTTCTGCCTTGTAAGGTGGTTAAGCATTTAGAGCTTCTACCTTTTATGGTGGTTAAGCATTTGTTGGTCTGCGTGTCTTATCGGTCCTTGGCATTATCATTGTATTTTTTTTTGGATATGCATTTGTATTGGTCATCCCAAGTTGGAAGTGTAATGTACACCTTCCAGCTTGCGGGGGGCTGTTAAAATAGTTAGAATTAGTTAGAGTTAATTAGAATTAGTTTTAATGATTAGTTAGTTTACTTGGATTAGTTGACTATATAAGCCAAGATTACCTATTGTATTTTTTAACTTCTTCATTATATCAATATACAAGTTTCTCCATTTCTCTCATCTTTCTCTTCTTCCTCTCCTCTGTAACCATGAAATTCAACAAAATCAAACCTTGAAAGGGAACCTACTTACAAGAAAAAATTTACTAAAGTCCTTGAGTCTTATACTTAGTATTAAGTTTAAGTGTGTAATTTTTTTTTGGATAATAAAACAATTGAGAATCACCCATTTATATAGGAAGAAGAGAGGGAGAATGAGCATGACTTCGCCAATGTGGGACTTAGTGATACAATGAATCTAGACACCTTAATTTTTCAAATTTCTTCTTTTTGTTTTTTCATTTTTCTCTTTTTATTTTTTAGATATTCATTCATTTTTTCAAGTTTTAGAATTTTTTATTTTTTTATCTCTCTTTTTATTATTATTATGAATTAAATAATTTTAATAATTCGGACAAAATTAAGTGTACACGATAACATTTGCATATTCTCACAGATTTAACAGAGATCGCAAGAGGTAAATGTGGACCGTATTTAAACTGTGACAGTGACAGGTAATTTTGTATAGTTTGATTGTAAAACTTCAAGAAACTAACATAATCTGTTTCACAATATAGCCAAAAATTGAATAAACAACTAGTTTTTGTTTTTTTTATAAACAAAATATATATGTACAATATTTGAACATTTACTGGAGCCTTTGCAGCTTCACAAATAATAACCGACGAAGCAGAGGCAATGAACAATTTACTTCTATCTTTAAGTTTTTCTTCCCCTCTAACTCTAAGCATGTGAGATCATAGCCTGCTGAAGATATTTGAAAGCTTTCTGATAATTTAAGAAGCCCATAAACCAGAAATCAAAATTATCCACAGTAACTATTTCTATGTACTTTTGTGAAGGCAACTTCACATTTTGACTTTGGTTGACACACTTTATCTTTTCAAGCGGAATCACGACCTGAAATGACAAATAGATTTGAAATAATATGTTAGCAAAGTCTCTGAAATGAAGTAAGATCAGATAAAGAGAGAAAGCTATTACATATACTGATAAACATGATAAAGATATAAGAAAACCACCTTATAATGGATTCTACTCAACTCTCCTTTGGGAGAAGAGATCTTGATGGATCTCTCACTGCAAAAAGCAACTTTGTCTGTTGATATGAAGAGAAGGCCTGCTATAGGACCAGATGTGGTTGATAGATAGCACTGCGAAGCTTTCAACAGCTTCTCCCCTTCTCTAAAACTAAACAGTTGCATAAAGATTTTCTCTACTCCTCCAACCTGAAGAATTCTAGCCCCTAAGCTTAGTTTCCCTTTTACTGTATCAGTTATCTTTGGCCCTAGTCTCACTGCATGTTACAACAATAACAGTCTCAAGCAATCAATTACAAACTGGCAAATTATGCATTATACATATTTTAGAAATTTACATCAAAGAAGGTGAATCATCACTTTTTGTTGGATGAGTCGGCTTTGGATCATCATGAAGAATATTGAAATAAAGTTATTCAAAATTTGAAGATGGCATGTTTGGTTGCTTTTACCAAAAGCCATAGTGGTCCACGTCATCTCTAATAAGAATATACGAGTGTGTTTGGAATGTAAAAAAAAATAGAAAATAATTTAATTTGTAAATCAAATTTAATTAAATTTTGTGTTTGAAATGTTAAAAAATAAGAAATGATTTAATTTCTAAAATCACATGGATTTCATTCATTTTGTTTTAAAAATTCCATCAAATTTGATAAATTTAATTTGATTTAAAATGAATAGACTATTTTATCCTTAATAACTACCTTTAACCACATCTCATAAGGGTTAAAATGTAAAATAATAAAATCAAATCAAATCAATTCTCATTTTAATGAATTCCAAACACAAAATTTAATTTTTAAATCAATTCAATTCTTTTTTTTTAACGTTCTAAACATAAAATTTGATTTCTAAATCAAATCAAATCAATTTAAATCAAATCAAATCAAATCAATTCTTATTTTTATTCATTCCAAACACAACCTCAAAGACTAAGAAAAGAAAGATTTCATGTGTTTGAATAAGGCTCTTGGTGTTCAAGGCTTCCCCGTATGTTGATTCTGTTGACATTATATATAAAACCTGTATAAACCCTATACTTGGGACTTGGTTGCAGTTTACATAGTTTGGACTAGGACTTTTACGGTTGGATGCATGTTATTGCTTATATATTCCGATTTCAGACCAAAGGTTCAGTTGATTCTATTCAGTTTTCAATTCGTTTGAATATTGACTGCAGTTTGGCCATTAATTTCAACTAAATATATAGATTTATATATAATTTATCAATTCCATGATAAGTTAGGTTTAGCAATGGAGTGGGTAGGATCGTTTTTGCTTATTCCATCCCCATTACACACCTTTAAGGTATTAAAATCCAAACCCATCTTACAAAAAAAAAAATTAAAATGTGCATCTGCACTCACCCTGCCCCGCACTACACATAAGAATATATTAAACTAAATTTATACAATAGTTAATTATAATATTAAAATTAATTCATCTTATATAAACAAAAAATATGTTGAGAAAAGGTGTTGAACTAGTTAATATTAATTAATATAATTAACTTTATTAATAATTAACCTAAATATAATGTTTATTTTGATGAGGGATGTTTAGACGAGGAAAGCTCCGCCTTAGTCTACTGCAGGACAAGTTTTAAACTAGCCATTTACAGGTAGGGGTGGGTTGAGTATCGCAGGTTGGAGTGAAATTATTAAGTCTAAAGAATCTACTTAATTAGTACACGAAATGGTGATTCCATTGAATGAAAATGGAATAATTGGTATTTTAAGTCCACAATTTCATATTTTAAGAAATTGGATAACTTTCTAAATCATTCCATTGTTAATTACATGTAATTGGCATGCGGAATGGAATTAAAATTCATCTAAGTAACATAAGCACTTCTCATTAGAAAAATATAAATTGCTCTCATGAATGTTTTATTAGTTTAAATATGGTTTTAGTTCTTTTAAAATTGACCTTTCGATTTTGATCTTTATAATTTTAAATTTTTAAAGTAGTACGTTTAAGTTTTATTTCCCTCCCAAAAATATTAATTGAAATGTTTTTTTAGTCCTTATAATTTTTTTTATTATTATTTTGTTCTCTATATCACTTGCACATCATGCTGGACTTCAAATTAAGTGTGTCCAGACTCGAGAGTGACAAAATACATTCCATATATATAAGAAGATAACGTCCATTTTTGGACGGCATATTAACAGAGGGATGATATTGAAAGTAAATAGAACTTATAAGAATCAGTTTAAAAGTTTTCAAATTATAGAGACCACAATTGAGAAGGTCAATTTTATAGAGACTAGCTAAACACATATTTCAGTTTATCTTATATTATAATATCAATTTAAATTCTTGGGAATAATATTTAAGTTTAACAATTTTAACACAAGATAAAAAAGCCAGTTTCGTTATTTGAATACTCAGACGATATCTCACTCACATCTGCATATGGTACATTCATCCCAGCTTGGCATATGGTATTGGTGTTGTATGGACTGCCAATAAAATTAAGATCAAAATTAGTTGTCAAGTTCTACTAAAAATATAAAAATCTTATAATCAGTTATAGTTAATAAGGGTCGATCCACAGAGAACTAATTCAATTAACACTATAAACTGATTCCTAAATTAAACTCCGAAGAACAATAAACAGAAAAAGAGAATTTTGTTTGTTAAAACTAAGAATAGAAATTAAGTCTAGAGCAATAGCAGAAACACGATTTCAATTACCAATTTAAAGATATTAGTTAACAGATGAAATCTACTACTAGATTTATATGATAATGCTAACTTACATATCCTTTATCCCAACATGTTCAATTACGTCTTTATGCGATTGTGAGATTACACGAATCTCCAATCTTTGATCAAATCTCCCTCTCTCCTCTTCTTCGAATCCTCTTCAGTTGCTTGGAAGCTTCTATCCCAGACGACATCCTTTTGGAACCCTAAACAATCCTATTTATAGCTTTGGGCCCATAGCTCATCATTTAGATTCGAAATTGATTTTTTGAGCCACAGACATGGGCTGTGTCTGATGACATGAGCCCCCCATGTCTGAGTCTGCTAACATAATTTTTGTGGGATTGAGCAGGCAGAGAGGTACACGACCCTCCTCGTGTCTAGGGACGTAGGCCGTTTCTTCGGTTGTACTTAGCACTAGGTCCAATTGAGGTGCTAGAGGAGGACACGACCTCCTGTGTTTGAGGACACGGGCTGTGTCACTTGGTTTCTTCATGTTCAACACTGATTCTTCACATATGATCTTCTCTCCTTGCTTTTAGAGGTGATGTTGATCTCCTTGAGTCTTTAACTTTCTCCTCAAGTGGATAGCAAGCTTGGTTTGATGCTAATGGATTCCATCACTCAAAGATCTCCTGAAAAGCACAATTCCATTATGAACGCTTATAATCACACTTAAGCATAGTTTCACAATAAGGATCTGATTAAGCTTCATATCTAGAAACTTAACTAAATGTTAACAATTAAGTACATATGGAGTCCAATTAGATCAAACATAAGACACTTAAGATGTAGAAATAATTGATAGATCAAATACCCCCACACTTAACTTTTTGCACTCTTAGGCAAAAATATACAATTAAGCACATGTTTCCCAACAAGCAATGAAAGTGTAGAACAATGAACAAAGACCTACACACCTTAATCTTTTTAAGGAATCTAAACAATCAGGAATTTCTTCCCTTGACAATCCAAACCAACAAGTAAAGTCAATCAAGGTCAAATCAAAATGATAGATCCTTATAGATATACTCTTTCACTCAAGTGTTTAGAGCTTGTATTTACTCTCAACCCATTCATGAAAACATGCCCTGCCATAAGCTTGGCAAACCTCTACTTTTCTACCACCTAGGCCATATGCATACAAAGATCAAAAGGTCTTTATTTAGGTTGTATTGGGGTTAGGGTTAAGGTAGGATACACCAAAGATGAGTAAAGTTAGACCATAGGAAATAGAAGAGCAAAGGGGAATATATTCAATCATTACGATAAAAATTACCCCAGCACTTTTCAACCTCAATTCTCTTTTTTTATCTTTACCCTTTTCCTGCCTTTCTCCATACTATAATCAAACTTCCTGTTCTTCTTCATTTATTTCTTTTTCACTTTTGAGCTTCTTCTTCTTCTTTTTTTTTAATAACTTGCATCACATCAAAGCACCTTAATATTTTGCCAAAATTTAATTTTTATATGCATACATAGCTAGGCAAACACATTATTAAATCCCCCTACACTTACTCAAAACCAATTCCCAGCACAATTATACTAAACTCTTCTACTCCCTAAGTAGGGTAGCATAATGGTTTTTCACTTTTAGGCTTGTATTGAGCTATGATAGAAGGAAAGAAAGAAAAGGTCAATTAGGCTCAAAGGGGTAAACAATGGATAAAAATGCAAGGATGGCTATTTGACCAATAGCTATTTGAAAGAAATGCCTTTGTCATTTCAAATGTATGCAATGGTCACGCGTAGCTTGAAAAAGAATCAAGATAAGTTCTAAAAAACACATAGTCATGAGTGGAATCACACAATAAAGAACAAAGATGACATAATATTAGTCATTCACACTAAGGCCCAAAATCTCACTAGGTCTCAATCTATCACTTGAATTAACCCTTCAATTTTTCAAAACCTAACTTGACAGATTTGAAAGCAAGAAAGTCTACTCCTTCAAGCTTAAAAACTTATTAGGTTTTTTTTTTAAAAATAGATCTTTTGCTCACCACCTAAATCACTTTAAAACCCATTGGAGAGATATGCACCATATATTCAACTAAGATCACTACCCTCTACACTTAAAGTAGACATTGTCTCTACTGTCAAGGCATACACACATTAGAGAAAATAAACTCAAGTAAACTAATAGTGCATATTCAAAGACATCAATAAGGAAATGAAATCCATAACCAGTAGTCATCATTGATATCCCAAAATCAGATCCAAATACAATGCCAAAATACTAACAGCCAGATCTAAAGCATAATCTAAAACAGTAAGAGTAATAAATCAAGATGGGGATGGGGGATAAAATGGCCTCTGAAGCAAAGCATCTAGCTTGCCATCTATGGTATCCATCCATCGGGCAGTGAATTCCTTCAACTGCTGGAAGCAGTCCTCCAAGTGCTGGAATCAGGTGGCATGATCCAACACCAGTCTATCAATACGGGCCATGAACTCATCATATGAAGCAGCTCTAGTGGATGGCTATGCATTTGCTGAAAAAGGGGGAACATACTCTGGAGGTACTGATACTACAACATGCTCCTGTGGCTCGGGTATCAAAGCTCTCCTAGGTAGGACATTACCATCTGTACTAACCAAGTGGAAGGCACCATTCTAATTCACACATATGCCCACTGTAATATCCCAATATTTACTATCCAGATATATCGTCATATAAAAGAATAATTAATATTGATCATGTCACTTCTAACATCCAACCACTAACCCATATCATTCATACGTAATGAGTAAATATAGAGAGCTACGAAAAACAAAAGTTATATATATACATCATTGCCTCCGAGACACATTATAATATACACTTTTACAACAACAAAAACTAGCATATTATACAAGCTTTTTCATCAAAAAGTATATAACTACACTAATCTTCGTTCATCTTCTCCTTCCCTTTTGAGGAACTAGCACCTGGCTTTACATGGTAACACAATCGAGGTGAGAAAACATATCTCAGTAGAAGTATTCCAATACCAGTATATATATATAAACATATATCAACTGATAATATACTCAATTATCAAATAAACACGTCAGTCACAGAAGCAAACAACATCTCCATCTCAGAGACACACAATTGCCCATACAACTGTAATGCATGAATATGTCATGATAGTAACTGCCCATACAATCGTCATGTTATGCCAATTTATGACTAATGCTTATGCCTATGCAATAACCTAAATATGAAATGCATAACATATGATACCATTTACAAGAACCCAGTTTCGTGGTAATGTCATTAAATGTAGGAGTCTTGAACAAAACAAAGGAACCCAATTCTATAAGCTTTAAACAAGCACTGGAAACCCAGTTCCAACAATCTTTAATCCGGGTAGTGAGGGAATTGCACCATCCTCATCAACGCGGTCTTCAACAATGATCATTATGATAGGAAGGATTGGTTACCTACTCATTCAAAATCATATTTGATCACAACAATGATCTCTATGATTGGAAGGATTGGTTTTCTACTCATTCAAAATTACATTAGACCATCTACAATGAGGACTCACCCTCATCAACATAAACAAGGAATAACAATAATGCCAATTACTACAATAACTAGCATGTTAATTGATTTATATTCCTAACTACCAACATGATATACAATGATGTTAAATATCACAATAATTAACATACCAATTAGTTTACATTCACCATATATCCGCTTCATTAAATACTCTAATTAGAGTCTCCATACACTTCAGGAAACATATACCAATGATCCCATCTAACCAAGAACTTGGAAAACATAAAAAATGACATTTTGAAAGATTCTGGCCTTAGACATGGGTCATGTCACATTACACGGCCTCCCCTATGTCTTGCTACATGGCCTACCCCGTGTCTTGCTCTGTGAACTCTGTTCACAAAAATGTCTGGCAGGGAGAGACACGGCCTACCTTGTGTCTTCGGACACGGGCTGTGTTTCTCAACCAAAAACCCTGCATCAACTCTGCAAAATCGTGGTACTATTCCATTGGTTCTTTTCTTAGATTTTGGCCATTTCAATCTAATTTTTAAGTGATTCTAAGACCCTAATAAGTTCTTAAACACATAGAAATCATCAATCACAAACTTAAACCTCTTAAACCACTTTGATTTCACTTAAAACCAAAGATTATGGATAATCATCCATTTCAAAAGCTAAAACCCCAAATCTCAACTAAAAAGGGATTATAAGTATACAAGGACAGGAAATCCATTTCCATGCACCTGACAATTCATAAACAAGCTATCATCAAGTTCTACAACAAGATTCAGGCCCAAACAACAAAAAATAACTCAAAACCTAAAATCACACATCAAGCCATAACTTAAGAACAAGATGGAGAAAATAGGAAAAATGAGTTAAGAAAAAGGTTTTCCCTACCTCAATTCTCAGAAATGAAGTCGGTTAACCGTTCTTCTACAAAGCCAAGCTCTCTCCCTTGCTTGGTTGTTGATCTTTCTCCCTTAGCTCCTTATTTTCCTTACTATTTTCCCTTTACTGAGGCAACCGTGAGAAGAGAAATAAGAAATGAGAACTGCTTCTCATTTTGGGCTTAAATAGGCTAGCAACAGAAACAAAGGGTTGTGCCCTCTTATTTTGGTCACTTAAGTGACCAAAATTCACCCGAACAGTTAAGAACACTTAGTTTTTACCAAATCAAGTTTTTCAACTTCCAACAGATTTAAAATAAATCCTAAGATTCATTAAAACTTTCATTACACCATTTTCATATTATTTCATATTTGCTGGGGGTCAATCCGATACCAAAACACACAACCAGTATACTTAAAAATGTCAAACTAACTCTGATAAATCTTAAACTTCAACCTCATTTACTTCCACATATTTGTGACCTAGAAACAAGTTCTCCATACTTATTTCCACAAACTAAGTAGTTGAAGTCAAAACCAGGGTTGAAAACAGCTATACTTCACACATAGAGTTACAACAAAGTGACTAAATATACTTAGATGGTTACAAAACTTCACAAACATGATAATCATGTACTAGGCTACCTCTGTAACCATATACAAGTTTATCATGCTTACACAGGTGTTACATTTGTTCCCTCCTTTTTAAAATTTTGTCCCCAAAATTTTGTTTACCTACGGTAAAAAGCCCCAAACAACTCACACATAACAACAAGTATAACCAAACCTTAAGAAAACAAAATTACACAACAAGCACAACCATGTATTCACCTTTTCCTGAACTACAGGCTAGTATTACCTTCACATTTTGTATATTGAAGACTCTCCTTGGTCTTTCTTCTGACTTTGCCTCATTTCTTGGAGGACAATTCCTTGCAAAATGGCCCGACTGGCCATACTTGTAACATATTACCTGCTCAGCTATACAAGCTTTACCTTCGTGGTGCCTACCACATTTAGCACACAACTGGTCATGACCATCCCTCTGATCTTGTCTCCTTTTGTCTTTTTTATCTCTATGTTGCGAAGCGCTCCCCTCTGATCTACTTTCTGAACTTTTCCTTTTGTAGAATTCTTGTGATCGTTGCTCATGTTGTGGTCTAAAACTCAAGGGTTCAACAACCCTACATTTGTTAACCAAGGAAAGGTAATCCCTAATCTCAAAAGATTTCACCAACCTCCTCATATTTTCTTTTAGCCCAGTTTCAAACTTCACATACTTCCAACTGCCATTTAGATTATACTGGAGTGAAGAAGAAAACTTGGACAACTCCTCAAATCTCGCCACATATTGTCTAATCGTCATATTTCCTTGTTGCACCTGTAGAAACTCCACCTTTCTTTCTTCTTGCACAGTTTGTGGAAAATATTTCTCCAAAAAGACAACTTTAAGTCCCAGCTACCTCCATCAATCTCTTTGCACTGTTCCACTAGTGGTCAACTTTCCCTTTTAACATATACGCTACAAAAGACATCTTCTGCTCCTCTGAACATCTCATAGTTGTGAAAATTTTCTCTAACTCAGTTATCAATTCCTCTGTCCTTTCTGGGTCATAATCTTCTCTAAACGATGGTGGACTCGCTTTTCAAAACTCAGAAAGGTCATGAAAGTCCTAGTTCCTCTCCTCCTATACCTCACGCCTAGGTGATGGTACCGGTGGAGGTGTAGGTTTTGTTTGATTGGCCTATAGCCTCTCAAGCACCCAAGCAGTTATAGCTGCCTGCTCCCTCATTGCTGTGGCATTCGCATTCGTCTGCTCACGCATCGCTTTGGCTATTGCCATCACGACTTCAGCCATACCCGAACCCTCATTCTCAAGGATTCATTTTCGGCTTCCACGCGGTCATCCCCTTGCTGCCAATTGCCCTCGTGCTGCCATAGTTTCCTGTAAACATAAAACAATCCATATTGAGTTAGTTAGCCTCAATATCATGTAACCGTGCCACAATAGCTAAAGCAAACATCTCAAAGGCAAAACATGCAATTCCATTCAAACAATCACATGTAAGAGACAGGAAGTGCATAACCAACAAGAAACATGCCTAAGCATAGCCAGTCCATACCCCGACTCAATAGGATGAACTGCTCTGATACCAAAATGTAACATCCCAATATTTATTATCCAGATATATTGTCATACAAAAAAATAATTAATATTGACCATGTCACTTCTAACATCCAACCACTAACTCATATCATTCATACGTAATGAATAAATATGGATAGCCACGAAAAATAAAAGTTATATATATACATCACTGCTTCCAAGGCACATTGTAATATATAAACTTTTACAATAACAAAAACTAGCATATTATACAAGCTTTTTCATCAAAAAGTATATAACTACACTAATCTTTATTCATCTTCTCATTTCCTTTTGAGGAACTAGCACTTGGATTTACATGGCAACATAATCAGGGTGAGAAAACATATCTCAGTAGAAGTATTCCAATACCAAGAGAATATATAAATATATATATATATATATATATATATATATATATATATATATATACATATACTAACTGATAATATACTCAATTATCAAATAAACACTTCAGTCATAGAAGCAAACAACATCTCCATCTTAGAGACATGCAATTGTCCATACAACTGTAATGCATGAAAATGTCATGATAGCAACTGCCCATACATTCGCCATGCTATGCCAATTTAGGACTAATGCTTATGCCTATGCAATAACCTAAATATGAAATGCATACTGTATGATACCATTTACAAGAACCCAGTTTCATGGTAATGTCATGAAATGCATGAACCTTGAACAAAATAAAGGAACCCGGTTCCATAAGCTTTGAACAAGCACTGGAAACCCAGTTCCAACAATCTTCAATCCGGGTAGTAAGGGAGTTGCACCATATTCATCAACGCGGTCTTCAACAATGATCATTATGATAGGAAGGATTGATTACCTACTCATTCAAAATCATATTTGATCACAACAATGATATCTGTGATAGGAAAGATTGGTTACCTACTCATTCAAAATCATATTAGACCATCTACAATGAGGACTCACCCTCATCAATATGAGCAAATAATAATAATAATGCCAATTCCTACAATAACTAGCATGTCAATTGATTTACATTCCCAACTACCAACATGATATACAATGATGTTAAATACCACAATAATTAACATACCAATTCGTTTACATTCACCACATATTTACTTCATTAAATACTCCAATTAGAGTCTCCGCACAGTTTAGGAAACATATACTAATGATCCTATCTAGTCAAGAACTTGGAAAACATAAAAAATGACATTTTGAAAGATTCTGGCCTCAGACACGGGTCATATCACATTACACGGTATCCCCCGTGTCTTCAGACACGGGCTGTGTCTTTCTACACAGCCTACCCCGTGTCTTGCTCTGTGAACTCTGTTCACAAAAATGTCTAGCAAGGAGAGACACAGCCCACCCCGTGTCTTCGGACACGGGCAGTGTTTCTCAACCAGAAACCCTGCATCAACTCTACAGAACCGTGGTACTGTGCCAGTAGTTCTTTTCTTGGATTTTGACCATTTCAATCCAAATTCTAAGTGATTCTAAGACCCCAATAAGTTCTTAAACACATAAGAATCATCAATCACAAACTTAAAGCTCTTAAACCACTTTGATTTCACCCAAAACCAAAGATCATGGATAATCATCCATTTCAAAACCTAAAATCCCAATTCTTAACTAAAAAGGGATTATAAGTATACAAGGGCTGGAAATCTATTTTCATACACCCAACAATTCATAAATAAGTCATCATCAAGTTCTACAACAAGATTCAAGCCATAACAAAAAATAACTCAAAACCTAAAATCACACATCAAGCCATAACTTAAGAAGAAGATGGAGAGAATAGGAAAAATGAGTTAAGAAAAAAATTTCCCTCTACCTCAATTCCCAGAAATGAAGTCGGTTAACCATTCCTCTACAAAGCCAAGCTCTCTCCCTTGCTTGGTTGTTGATCCTTCTCCTTTAGCTCCTTATTTTCCTTGCTCTTTTCCCTTTCTTGAGGCAGTCGTGAGAAGAGGAATGAGAAATGAGAACTACTTCTCTTTTTAGCCTTAAATAGGCCAGTAATAGAAACAAAGGGCCGTGTGTTACCAAGTGGCCTCAATACTCAAGAGGGGGGTGAATTGAGTTTATAAAATAAGTTCGCAAATCTCTCACAAAATACTTGAATTCTTATTTTTGTTGAAGCTATTGTTTGTTAGAGATGAATGGATAGAAGAAATGTAAACTTTTCACTCTTGAATGAATTAACCAAGGGAGATAGAATTAAGATAAATCAATAAAATAGTGCTCAAAGTAAAGAGTAGAGTTTAGAGAAAATAAACAGTAAGCTTTATCCTGGTTCAGCCACTAATCCATTTGTGGCTTACGTTCAGTCCTTAAGCAATCACTCGAGATTTTTCACTAAATTCCAAGCTTGAATCAGGTGCTTGTAACCTTTACAAATTGGAGCACTCAACACCACCTTGGGATACCTCACCCTTTGTAGCTTGAGCTTCTTCAAACAAGGGATGCCTCACCCTTTACAATTTGGAGGGATACCTCACCCTCTTCTTTATAATAAATAAGATTGATAGAATGAAACTCTCATAAGAGTAATTGATACAAATTGAAGCTCTAGAATGTTCTTCAAAGATATCTCAAAGATTTGTACAAAAAATAGAGCAAGAATGATTTCAAGGATTGATTTTTGTATATAGTGTTAGAAAGTTGTTTCAAGGTTCAAGGTCAGCCATTAATGATGGCCCAACACAAGCATATGCACTATTTTTCATTAAAAGAGCCATTGGGTGCTTTAATGCCCAGCATTTGATGCACCTAATATAGCCGTTGGGCACTGTCAGACCAATGGTAATTGATTAAACCATAGTGGTAATCGATTACATGACTATTTGAACATGTTCTTGGCTTTTTAGGTAGGATGTAATCGATTACCAGCCTTGTGTAATCGATTACATGGCTTTTGCCAGACTTGTAATCGGTTACAACCTCAGTGTAATTGATTATAAGGCTTCTGCCATGTTTATAATCGATTACATGCTTAATGTAATCTATTACAAGGTCTCTATTCAGTTTATAATCGATTATAACACATGTGTAATCGATTACCTTGTCCTTTGAACACTTTTTTCAACCCCAGTTAAGTGTATTGGTCAATCCTTATATATTGGAGCTTGGATTTTGATAAGATTTACATTTGAGTTATGAAATCTAAGATTGAAATCAACATATCTTTAAAAAGATAAACTTTGAATTATTAGTTAATTTAAAATGATCTTTAAAAAGCCATTTGAAGATCATTGAGATACCTTGAGAGCATTTTACATTGAAATCCTAAGACCTATATCTATATACCTCTTGGTTTCCTTTTTTTGATCTTGGTCTTTTCTTTTAATCTTGATCTTCTCTTTTGCTTTTGTTATCATCAAAAACTCATTTAATATGCTTCAAGACATAAGTATTCACATTCTCCCCCTTTTTGATGATGACAAACTAAACATTGAAAGGAAAGAGAAATAGTTGCGTTCATTTGATTATCAGAGATTTAAGCACAACTCTCCCCCGTAATGTATGCATGAGATAGAATATGTGAGAATATGTGAAAGCGCAAGACTCCCCCGTATACATGTATACATGCAATATATTTCACTAATCTCTCCCCCGTTGGCATTATAAATAAAAAACATAAGCATTCAGCCACAATTATCAAAACATAAACATTCCAGCCTAGCCAATTTGCAATCACAATAAGTATACCAATCATAATGATTTCAGATGCATATGAAAAGAAATATATCAAGTTTTGATAATCATTAGTATAAAGAAAGATCCAAATTCATATACAAAAAAAAAAAAATACATATAGAAAAAAGATAATGATTGGACAATATGGTCATATAGTCGCCTCACTGTCACTATCCTCATCGTCTGCCACATCATCCGTGTCTTCGTCATCTATGTCTAGATCTTCTGCAGAACTGATGTGTGTGAAATAACATCATGTTTTGTTCTTGTTTTGCATGCATTCTTGAGCATTTTAGGCATTTTAGTTTCTCTTTTGGTTTATTTTTCCCTTACTTCGGATAACTGCAGTGTTTTTGGTGTTCTTGTGCAGGATTAATGCTGAATTGGCCTTGGATTGAATAGAATGCTTGCGTGATTGAAGTTGGAGCTTAACGGATAGCGAAAAGGTACAAAAAGACCATTCTAGAGGGATCCATGGTCTGCACGTGGATTAAACCACGGCCATGGATCGAGCAGCAACTTGAAGGAGGAAAAGAGAGATTCCAGGGAGTTCCACGGTGTTAAGGGTCAAAACGCGTTTGCCCATTTGCTAACCGCAAGTGCACGGGTCGCACAAGTAATAAAATGATGAGTACAGATATCGTTCCCACGAGGATAATTTTATTTCCAATGCTAAGTATTAACCGATAGCTTACCTAATTCTATTCAAGAACATAAAAATTGATAAAAGTAAAGAAAGTAAAGACATAAAGCAATAAGGATAAACGGTTAGAGTTTAGGGAAATCCTTCTTCACCTTTTACATCAACCAACAACATGCAATCCTCCTCATAAATATGAATGCAATGATTATGTTAGCTTGAGAATCTACATTAGCTAAACGCCTATGTCTAGGTTATCTAACCATGGTGTCATTTGCCCAACTCTCTAAGTGTCCTTGAGAGCTAACACAAAATCCACTCTTTAAGGTCTATTCTCAAACATGTGCTATGCATGGCTAAGAGGTATATGTCTATCCCATTAGCGAATCAACTCATCCCGCCATTGGAATAGAATCGAACATGCATCAACCATACATACGATCTCAAACCCAAATCCCTATGTCTAGGTTCCTTAGATTCTATCAAATCACTCAAATGTTGGCCAAACATTCAAGAGCATTAAGCACAATATGATTGAACAAAAGCAAAGATCCACACAAACTCAGAGAAGAACAAATCATTAATATTAATAAAAGGATTCAAAGTCATCCCTAAATAAAGCTCAGCTATACAATGAACATGAGAACAAATTACAAAATACATGTTCAAGAAATGAGGAAGAGAAAAGAGAAAAGAGAGAAGGAGAAAGCTTATGGATTTCGCCATTGAAGCTCGGATCCTCCTCCAATGGAAAGAGCGCTTCCATCCTTAGCTCCCCAAGCTCCATCTCCACCTCCAATGGAGGTCTAGCCGTAGCCTCTAACCCAGAAAACTAAAAACCTCAAAACCTAAAAGAGAGAAAACTGAGAGAGAGTGAAAGGGTGCGTGGAAAACTAAATGAATAGGCTCAGTTCGCTGACGCGCGCCGCGGCGTGGACAAGTCCACGCCTCGGCGCAGAGCTCTCTGCCTTATCAGAATGTGGCTGGCTGACACAGCCACGCTGCGGCGTGGACATTCTTGCGCCGCGGCGTGGAAGACTGGAATGCATCCTTGGCTTCTTTCCTCCAATGCTGGGCCTTGGCTTGTATCAATTTGTCTCTTTTGAGCCCTTCCTACATTAGAGAAAGCACCAAATTAAATATAATTGCAAATCAACTTAATCAATCAACATATATGCACAAATTGCTCAAAAACATAAAGGAAGGTATCCAAATGACATTTAACAAGTATGAGCACAAAACCTTCCAAATATGCATAAGAACAAGGACTAAGCATGCCATGAAGCACAATTATGGGGCATAAATAACTACATTTCATGGAGTTATCACACGGCCTGGCCGTGGAATGATCCATGGCCATGGAATTCTGACAACAAGATCCACGACCTGTCCGTGGAATGATCCACGGCCGTGGATCGCAGTACGCATCAGTTTTTAAGTTTTTTTTTTTATTTCTTTTGGGGCCTTTTAGCCAATTAAAACCCTAGGGTTATAAATAGAGGTTCAGAATACAATGAGGGGGTTGTAATTTGGTTTCAAGGAGGCACATTGGAGGCTTTGGTTCTTGATCTTTCTTCCCTCTTCTCTCTTGGATTACGGGTTTGGATGTTTATGAATATGTTTTCTTGTTCCTTCTTCTCTATGCTGAGTAGTTTCTTTTGTTTCTAGGATTGGGCAATGCCCTTTGATACAATGATAATGATTAGTTGACGTTGTTTCCCCTTTTATTGATCTTGAATGTTCTTTGATTCAATTCTTATTACTCTTATTCATGTGAATTTGCTGGCCACCTATTTGCATCTCGTAAGCATTTAGGGACGTACTGAGAGGTGAACCTAGGTGTTGGAACCATAAAAATTGAACTTAAGGTCTAAATCACGAGAGTAGTTTTAGCCTTTCGAGGATTCAATGAATTACCACAAAGCGTAATGAGTTCAATTTAAATTCAATTATCACGAGAGCAGGAATTGGTTTAATTGGGCACGAATCTTGTATCTTGAGAAAGAACATTAACTAATTTAGGGTAATTCACCTTTAATTGAATTTCAGATTTAATAAAAGGGTTGTCAATTAGGATTTGTCTTGTATCATTGTGGTTATCCCAATCTTGGAAACTTTCTTGAATTTGAAAAACCCCTTTCTTGATAACTTGCTATTTTTGTTCTAAATTCTGTACTTTGATTTTTATTCAATTGCTTGTTACTACGTTCTTCTTAATCAACAATCATATTTCCTTTTGTTTAATTGAATTGAATTAATTAATTAATTAGTATTAATAGACACAGTCCCTGTGGATTCGATCTTTTTATTACTTGACGACGAAACCATACACTTGTGAATTTCACACATCAAGTTTTTGGCACCGTTGTCGGGGACTGTATTTTTCTTGAATATTAGTTTAATTTTTAATTTAATTATTTTAAACATTTTTCTTTTATTTGGTTCTTACGTTCTTGATTTCTCTTTAACTCTCTACAGGTAATTTCTCTTGTTTATGCAAAGTACTAGACGTTCTGGGACTCTAATTGAAGCAAATCCTGAAATTGAAAGAACTTTACGTAGAAGGAGAAGACAACAAAGGCAAAAAGTAAGAGAAATATCTAAACCAACACTTGTCATGGCAGCAGCTGAGGATAATAAACCACTAAAAGAGTATGCAGCCCCTAATGCTCGGGGTTTGCGATCTGGAATTGCTCGGCCAGACATTGAAGCTAGGCACTTCACCATACCTCCTGCCTTACTGTTTATGATAAGGTAGAACCAGTTTGGAGGATTACCGTCAGAGGATCCTAATGATCATGTGGATATGTTCTTGGAGTTCTGTGAGACCCTCAAGATCGAAGGCGCCTCTATTGATGCTACTCGTCTCCGCTTGTTTCCACTATCTTTGAGAGATCGAGCTAGAGCTTGGTTGAAGTCTGTTCCCGTTGAGACGATAACTACTTGGGACCAATTGGAGCAAGCCTTATTGGACAAATTCTTTCCACCTTCCAAGACTGCTCATCTAAGGACCCAAATCACAAGCTTTGTTTAGAAAGATGGCGAGTCATTGTCAGAAGCTTAGGATAGATATAAGGCTTTGCTGGAAGCCTGCCCACACCACGGGTTAGAGAAGTGGTTGATCGTCCACATCTTCTACAATGATTTAGAATATTCTTCGAAGGTGTCTCTTGACTCTGCAGCTGGTGGAGCTTTGATGAATAGAAGGCTCACAGAAGCTTATGGGATAATTGAGAGTGTAACTTCAAATCATCACCAATGGGCTAATGAAAGAGGCCACAACCCGAGAAAGATTTTGGGAGGTAAGTTTGAGGTAGATGGTGTTGATTTAATTATGTTAAAGTTTGATTCTTTGAATAAACGTTTTGACATGTTTGAGAAAGCTCATGTTAATGCCATAGGTGCCTCTAACAATTTTTGTGAGATTTGTGGAGCATAGGGACATATAGGTGCTGAATGCCAAGTTAGAATGGGTTCCTCACATGGTGCACCGGTGGAGCAAGTGGAATCATGCCACAATTTCCATAACTTCAATCAAAAGGGGAAGAATGATCCGTATTCTCAAACTTACAACTCTGGTTGGAGGTCACATCTTAACTTCTCTTACCGGAATAATCAGTACCAAGCTGGGCAAGGTAATGCTAAACCCTCTTTTGGAATCCCACAGGTACAAAAATCTAGACTTGAGTCTCTTCTTGAGAATTTTGTTGAGAGTCAGTCTAAGCAAAATGAGGAGTTTAGGCACCATGGGCAAGTTGTGATTGAGGCAATTAAATAGTTGTCAGCTAAGGTTGACAATTTAGCTATTCATAATAAGATATTGGAAACCCAGATTGCCCAACAAGCAAGCACTTCTCTTAGGCAGCAAGGTAAGTTTCCTGGTCAACCTGAAGTCAACCCAGGTAATGAACATTGTAAAGCTGTGAGTTTGAGGAGCGGAAAGAAATTAGAGGATTCTTTGGGTAAGGGGGAGAGTGAAAAAGATAAGGGAATTGAGGATAAAGAGACTAAGACATAGCCCTTAGAAGATGAGGACACTACTGAGAAGGTATCTAAGTATATACCCCTTGAACCTTACCAACTCCCGATTCCCTTCCCTCAAAGATTGGCTAAGGCGAAGTTAGATTGGAAATTTGGGAAGTTCCTAGAGGTCCTAAAGAAATTGTACATTAATGTACCCTTCACTGAGGCGTTAAAACAAATGCCTACCTATGCTAAGTTTCTTAAGGATATCTTGTCTAATAATAGGAAGCTAGAAGACTATAAGATAGTAGCTTTAACTGAGGAGTGTAGTGCTTTAACTCAAAATAAATTACCTCCTAAGTTAAAAGATCCAGGTAGCTTCTCTATTCCTTGTTTGATTGGCAACACAAATTTTGATAAAGCTCTGTGTGATTTGGGGGCTAGTGTTAGTCTTATGCCCCTTTCTGTGTGTAAGAAGTTAGAGGTAGGTAAACTAAAACCCACAACTATCTCACTTTAATTAGCGGATCGGTCTATCAAGTACCCCATAGGCATCTTGGAGGATGTTCCCATTAAGGTTGGTAAGTTTTACATGCTAGTGGATTTTGTTGTGCTTGACATGGAAGCTGATGCTACAATGCCGATCATACTTGGGCGTCCATTCCTTGCCACTGGAAGGGCGATCATTGATGTCCATGAAGGAAAATTGACTTTGCAATTGAATGATGAGGAAGTAGTTTTTGATGTTTTTAATTCTGAAAAAAAATCCTAATTCCTCAAATTCATGTAATCGCATAGATGCTACTAATGTTGTGGATAGTATTATGTTTTCAGGTATGCAGGAATCAGTGGCTGATGCTATGCTGGAAAAGACTTCGCCCAAGGGTACCATAAAATTTGAGAAGTCCAAGGCCTGCAAGAAAGGACCTAAGAAGCAGAATGACAAGTGTGTCGAGAAGCGTGAATTTAAACTCGGTGATAAAGTTCTTGTTAATAACTCGCTTCTACGTTTCTGTCCTAGTAAATTATGGTCGAAATGGTCTGGACCATATGAGATTATTCGAGTTTTTTCCTACGGTGTGCTTGAGGTGAAGAAAGAAGGTCATAAACCTTTCATGATAAATGGTCAGAGAATGAAACACTTTGAAGGAGTGGGGACTGAGCACTACTCCATTGACATCACCTGAGCACAAAAACTAGACCAAAGTCGAGCTTATGACTTTAAACATGCGCTTCTTGGGAGGCAACCTAAGTTTTCTTGTTTTTCCTTTTTATTCTTTTTTTTTCTTTTGATTTTGTGTGTTAGATTGTTGGTTTGATGTTTGTCTCATGGATCTTGTTTAGGTTTAACCATTTTTGAAGCTCAAATTAGAAGGAGAGATAAGTCAGAAAGTTTCACACCTAGCCCATGGAAAATTCTATGGCCATGGATTGAACACCAGAAGTTTTTCCACCACCGCAGTGAGTTCATTTCTTTTATCTCTTCTCTAGTTAAAGATTGTTACATTGGGGACATTGTAAGTTCTAAGCTTGGGGGGTGATTTCTTTTTCATTTTAGATCATTAGTTTCATGCATTTTCATGTCTCATTTTGCATTGCATTTTCATGCTGCATTTTCACACCATCATATCTCTCAGCTTTTTGGTTGAACTTGTACCCCTCTCTTTTGGGGATTTTTGAGATGGTATTGATTTGGAACCCAATTTGTTGATTCTTGTGATAGACTACAGGCATTATTTTAATTGATAGTAGAGGTGATCTTTTGATAGTTGATAATTAGCATATGTTCTCTGAATTTGTGCTTCTCATTGAATTTTTAAACCTCTAAATGTGAGTTTTGAGCCTATATGGGACTTATGTACTATATGATTTTTGTTCTTATTCTTTGTGTTGAGTGATATTCCTCATTGATCTTGTGCTCTAGAACTTGATTTGAAACTATTTTGAGGCGAAATTTTTGATTGCATGCTTGAATGTGATTAAGGCATTTTAGGTATTTTTCTGGCCTTCTGAAATTGTTACACTTTCATCCTCTAGTTGCCCATTTTGAGCCTATTGCATAATTATTTTTCTTGATACCTATGCTAAAACATTGTTGGTAATCATTTAGAATATTAAATGGAGCGAATTGGGCTTGAAAGTTGTTTGAAAGTTGTGTTGGGAATGATATGTATTTGAGCTTCCTCTTTCTCAAATGAAAACAAAAAAAAATAAAATAAAAAAAAAAGAAAATAAAAGAAACATCATGAGATGAAAGCTTGAAAAAGAGGAGAAAGAGGAAAAAGAAAAGTAAGGAAGAAAATTCTTTGAAATGTGGAATTATATTTTAGATTGAAAAATTGTCTTTGCTCCATTTATGTTCTATTGGATTACTTGTGTTTATTGAAAATCTTGATGAGTCCTTTGTGCAAACCTTCCTTTCTCTACCTTACCTAACATCATTCCCATGGCCCCATTACAACCCTTATAAGACCTTTTGATTCTTGCATGCATGCTGATTATTAGTGAAAATTTGGTTTCTTATCAAGCATATGGAAGTGCGTTTTCTTTGAAGGATTTTGAGCGTATGGTATTCATCCTTAAACACTTTGAGTGTGGTTAGTGGAGTGAACTTCATTCAATCAGTGAGGATGCATGATTTCTGAGAACTTAGCCTCTAATTGGACTTGATTTTGATTACCTCTCAGATTCTTTGTTTGCCTTAGCCTATTGCTTGGATATTATTTTCTCGGGTTCCTTATTCTTTATTGTCTTTTGATCCCACTTCTTAGTTTGGCATTAATTTTTACTTGAGGACAAGCAAAGTCTTAACCTTAGGGGGATTTGTTCTTGTTTTGCATGCATTCTTGAGCATTTTAGGTATTTTAGTTTCTCTTTTGGTTTATTTTTCCCTTAGTTCGGATAACTACAGTGTTTTTAGTGTTCTTGTGCAGGATTAATGCTGAATTGGCCTTGGATTGAATGGAATGCTTATGTGATTGAAGTTGGAGCTTAACGGATAGCGAAAAGGTGCAAAAAGACCATTCCAGAGGGATCCACGGCCTGCACGTGGATTAAACTACGGCCATGGATCGAGCAGCAACTTGAAGGAGGAAAAGAGAGATTCCAGGGAGTTCCATGGCCTGGCCGTGGAATGATCCACGGTCATGGAATGATCCATGGCCTGGCCGTGGAATGATCCATGGCCATGGAATTCTAACAGCAAGATCCACGGCTTGCCCGTGGAATGATCCATGGCTGTGGATCGCAGTACGCATCAGTTTTTAAGTTTTATTTTTTATTTCTTTTGGGGCCTTTTAGCTAATTAAAACCCTAGGGTTATAAATAGAGGTTCTGAATACAATGAGGGGGTTCTAATTTGGTTTCAAGGAGGCACATTAGAGGCTTTGGTTCTTGATCTTTCTTCCCTCTTATCTCTTGGATTACGGGTTTGGATGTTTATGAATATGTTTTCTTGTTCCTTCTTCTCTATGCTGAGTAGTTTCTTTTGTTTCTAGGATTGGGCAATGCCCTTTGATACATTAATAATGATTAATTGACTTTGTTTCCCCTTTTATTGATCTAGAATGTTGTTTGATTCAATTCTTATTGCTCTTATTCATGTGAATTTGCTGGCCACTTATTTGCATCTCATAGGCATTTAGGGACGTATTGAGAGGTGAACCTAGGTGTTGGAACCATAAGAATTGAACTTAAGGTCTAAATCACGAGAGTAGTTTTAGCCTTTCGAGGATTCAATGAATTACCACAAAGCGTAATGGGTTCAACTTAAATTCAATTACCACGAGAGTAGGAATTGGTTTAATTGGGCACAGATCTTGTATCTTGAGAAAGAATATTAACTAATTTAGGGTAATTCACCTTCAATTGAATTTTAGATTTAATAAAAGGGTTGTCAATTAGGATTTGCCTTGTATCATTGTGATTATCCCAATCTTGGAAGCTTTTTTGAATTTGAAAAACCTCTTCTTGATAACTTGCTATTTTTGTTCTAAATTCTGCACTTTGATTTTTATTCAATTGTTTGTTACTACGTTCTTCTTAATCAACAATCATATTCCCTTTTGTTTAATTGAATTGAATTAATTAATTAATTGGTATTCATAGACACAGTCCCTGTGGATTCGATCTTTTTATTACTTGACGACGAAACCGTACACTTGTGGATTTCACACATCAAGAACTTAGGATCTCCTCATCATCGTCAGGATGAGCACCAGAAGGTCCAACATTGGAGAGAGGAGTAGGAGGAGCAAAAGCTACTTACCATGGTACATATCCCGGTCCTTCCAAGAAGGATCAGATGGAGGCTAAATCCTGATTGGAGTAATCCATCCTCAGCTCTAAGTGATCCACCTTTTGTTCAATACGATCCATCCCCATTTTCAAACTATGAATTTCTTGTAGCAGAAGCTCCATGATGGCTGTGGGACGAGGAGGTTGCAGTCCTCTATCTTCATCATCTTCCTCAGGGTCATGAGGGATATGGCCATAGCTCCCGTGGGTAATGTAGTGCCATCTATCATCTACCTTGTACAGCTTAAGCTTTTACAATATGTGCAGTGTTACCAAGTGGCCTCAATACTTAAGAGGGGGGTGAATTGAGTTTGTAAAACAAGTTCACAAATCTTTCACAAAACATTTAATAATTAATTTTTGTTGAAGTTATTGAATGGATAGAGGTGATTGGATAAATGAGATGAACACTTTCACTTATAAATATAATAGCCAAAGGAGACAATATTTAAGCAATTCAATAAAACAGTATACAAATGTAAAGAGAAGGGTTTAGAGAAACAAACACAATAGTTTATCCTGGTTCGATCACTAATCCACTTATGATCTACGTCCAGTCCTCTAGCAGACACTCAAGATTTTTCACTATATCTTCAAGCTTCAATAGGTGCTTGACAACCTTTACAAACTTGAGCACTCAACACTTTGGGATATCTCACCCTTTGAGCTTTAGTCTCTTCAACTAAGGGATGCCTCACCTTTTACACTTTAGGAGGGATGCCTCACCCTCTTTACAAAGTAATTTAAATTGATAGAATGAAACTCTCACAAGAGTAATTAATACAAATTGAAGCTCTAATATGCTCTCAAAAGATATCTCAAGATTTTCACAAAAAATAGAGTAAGAACATTTTCAGAATTTGATTCTCGTATTTAAGTGTTAGATTGATGTTCTGAATTGAAGGTTATCCATTAATGAAGCCCCAAGGCAAGTATTTATAAGTTATTGGAAGAAAGGAGCCATTGGGAGCTTTAATGGGCAGCATTAAATGCTGTTAAAATAGCCGTTGGGCATTGACAAATTTGTGTGTAATCGATTACAAGGCCTTTAACTTACTTGTAATCGATTACCATTTTCATGTAATCGATTACAAGGCTTCTTGAACATGTTCTTGCCTTTCTGGGCTTATTGTAATCGATTACCAGCTTTGTGTAATCGATTACAAGGCCTCTGTTTGCTATGTAATCGATTACAAACATCTTGTAATCGATTACCTTGACATTTGAACACATTTTTCAAGTCCAATTTGAGATGTAATCCATTTTTAACTTTGAGAAACTTGGATTGAACAATATTGACATGTGTTTTACATAATCTAAGATTAAAAACAATATTTTCTTAAAAATATGAGCTTTCAATAACAAATTAATTTCAAAGGTTCTTGAAAAACCATTTGAAGATTTTTGAGAAACTTAGAGAGCATTTCACATTGATAGTCTAGGACTTATTTCTAATATACCTCTTTTGATCTTGGTCTTCTATTTTGATCTTGCTCTTGATCTTGACTTTGTTATCATCAAAAACTCATTTGATATGCTTTAAGACATAAGCATTCACATTCTCCCCCTTTTTGATGATGACGAACTAATCATAGGAAAAAGAAAGCGTTTTTGCATTTGTGTATGTTAGAGATTTAGATGCAACTCTCCCCCGCAATTTATGCATAATATAGGATAAAATTTTTCATGTAAAAGTTTGAAGCTCCCCCATACACATGCAACATTAATCAGATTTCATTTTTCACTAATTTCTCCCCCGTTGGCATTATCAAAAAGATATAAGCATTTTAAATGAAATTTCGGTAGCATTACCGCATAATCTCGTGATTAGCCCAAAAACAATCAAATATACCAACCAACAGAAATAATAAGATCATTAAGAGGCATAAAGAGATATATTATACCATTAGCAAAATCAAAACCCATAATGGTCCAAAGACAAATATAAATCAGTGATCGCTCTTTTGCTTACCGCAAGAGCACGAGTCGCACTTGTATTATAGCGAAGAGTCAGATATCGTTCCTACGAGAAAATACGTATTTCATATAAAAGTCAAGTATTAACCAATAGTCTAATTAATGCTATCCAAAGGCATTAAATTTATAAAGGAATGTTTAAAGAAATATAAAGACTGTAAAGCAATAAATCTAAGATAAATAGATAAATAGAGAAATAAGAAATCCTTTTTCATCTCCTATTTCAATTCATAACATGCAATCCTTACAAACAATATCAATGATTTGTTAAGTTAGCTTGAGAATCTGATTTAGTTAAAAGCCTATGTCTAGGTCAATTAACCCTGGTTTCATTTACTCAGCTCACTATATTTCCATGATAATCAGTGCAAACTTCACTCATTAATGATCTATTCTCAATCACACACTATACATGGCCAATAGGTATATGTCTATCCTATTAACAAATTAACTCATTCAAGCCAATTGAATGAAATAGAACGTGCATCAACCATACGTATGATCTAAAATCCAAATTCATATGTCTAGGTTCATTAGATTTCATCAAATCAATCAAAAGTTGATCAAACCCTCAAAAGCATTAAGATTCATATGATTGAAAATAACTAAACTTTAATATATACTCAAAAGATTACAAAATCATTAATATCCATAGGAAACTACTAAGAAAATCCTACATACGACCTAGCTAGCTATGAAACATGAAAGTACAAACAAATAAATCATGTTCATGAAGCATTAAAGAGAGAAAAGAAAAAAGGAAAGGAAGGAAACTCATTAGATGTCATCCTCTAAGCTTGATTCACCCTCCATATGAAGGATGGCCTCCAACCTTAGCCTTTTCTGCTTTCTCTAGGTCTAAAAACCCAAAACCAGTAGCTGCTCTCCAAAAATGATGAAAAACTCCCGTAGAAAATGGATACAACAGTATTTATAGGCTGAATAAAATAGGGCAACGCCGCGGCGTCCAACACATCACGCTGCGACGCGCATGCAATCAGGTCACATGGGCTTGGGCCTTCCTCTCTCAATGTCGCGGCCCTCTAGCGTCAGGTTTTATTACTGAAGCAGGGCAACGCCGCGGCATTCATTCTGCCTGCGTCGCGGTATTGAGTGTTGATCTTCATTTTTTGCTTCCTTTTAGGCTTTCTGGTCCAAAACTACTTCAAATTCTTTATTTTCCTGCTTTATTTGAGACCTGCCTATATCAGAGAAAGTATCAATTCATCAACTCATACAAATGTACTAAATTTATCAAAGTTTTGAAAGTATTTGCTCAGGATCACAATGGAAGCCATCAGAATGAAATCAGATATAAATGATGCTAAAATCTTCCATTCATGCTTACAAACAAGGACTAATCATGCCATAGAGCACAGATATAGAGCACAAATAACTACACCCTGTGCAGTTATCACACCCCCAAACCTAGATTTTTGCTAGTCCTCGAGCAAAACAAAGTACATTCATAAAGATCAACATTATTAACTGACATTCAGCCATTTTTAACATTCCACTTCCACTTAACTCAGACTAGTATATGATGATTGCATAAACCTCAAAGAATATATATACCTCACAATTAGTTTCACACATACATAATCCTCATCATACTAGCA
Source organism: Ormosia semicastrata (assembly GCA_029884595.1). Lineage (NCBI taxonomy): Eukaryota > Viridiplantae > Streptophyta > Magnoliopsida > Fabales > Fabaceae > Ormosia > Ormosia semicastrata. Next base: position 43,226,548 of record JAQQTO010000053.1, on the reverse strand, counting down.
TTCATAGCTTCCTTTCATACAAGATATTCTTCCCAAAATCATGCAAAGAAAACCTCTTCCATTCAAGTCATATTCACCCAGATGAGGTTATGAACATACACATGAACATAATTCACAAAATTCACAAAATTGTAATACAACTCTTTCTCCACTAATGTAAATCACGCAAGATTGAGGATCAAAAGGGTCTTTATTAGCTTATAATGTCAGGCCAAGGGTAATGGGTAACAAAATAAAAGGATAGGATTAAACAAAAACATTGAGAAACATAAATTAGAGATTTCAATTCATGAGCCAATAATGACATTAGCAGGGCATTATACAGTGACTAAAGAAAACTCGCCAGAACCATTTTTGATGTTTTTTAAACTTTACTTTTCTTATGCTTTGCTTTTCTTTTCTTTTATTTTGATTTTCATTCATTTTTCATTTTTTTATTCTTTTCTTTTGTAAAGCAATGATTTTTCTTTAACTGCATCTGGTCCTTCAGGCTTATTTTGAATTGAATATTCATACCCTTAATCATAGGACTCACTTCAAGAAATAACATATATTATGCACTCAACAAATATAGAAGGTAGGACAAAAATTCAATGTTTTTACATGTATTGGAACAGTTAACAAGTTAACGAATACAATTGTTATGAAAAACAAATAAGGTCAAACAGTATAAGGCTTCAAAATGGGAACTAGGGATATCATCATATCAGAATAAGCTCTTTAAGGCTCAAACGGTCCAAACAATGCCCTAATCATTTCCTCAATCATACATAACCTAGGATTTCGCCTCAAGAGAGTTGCCAAACAATTTCTAGGATAATTGAATTTTCCATATGTATCATCCATAAACTTTCTCTAAGCAAACATTATTATTCTTTCCAAAGTTCAAAAAGCATGTGATCTATTGATTATTCCTATATTTTAATTACTTTGTAATTGATTCATTGAACTCCATTTGTGCTTAATTGTCATCATTTAGCTTAGTTTCTGATATCAAACCCTAATTGGAACATTACTGTGAAACTTTGCTTATATGTGTTCATTTGCACTCATAATTGAATTATGCTTTTCAGTCACTGGGCTTCTTAAGGTCAATTAGGTTTAATTAAGTTGGTTTTGACACATTTTATGATATTGAGCCTAATTGGATTATTGAGGGAATTATTACATGATTTAGCCCTAATTTATCTCTTTGACAATGTTCAGTAAACTAGCTATAATTTGAGTTTCCAATATCTGATTGATGTGATTTTGATCTTGTAGGAAAGCTAAGAAAATTCTCTACTACTTTCATGAAGACCTCAAAGGCCCAATCACACGTTTGGATAACTCAAATTGGAGTTGAAGCAAGAACTAGGGTGCTGATCCTGACAGCTTGACCTTTGCATACTATTCATGACATATCTCGAGCTACAAGTTGTCAAATGGGCTGAAATTTTGGTGGTTGATAGTTACGATCCAAATCTACAACTTTCATGTTGAACATTTGTCCAGATTTGGAGGTCTAAGGGGTCATATTGGGCTTGGAAGTCAGATTACAGGACCAAAGTCAGAATACAGGGCCTGCGTCAGAATACAGGGCCTAGGTTGCGTAAAAATACATGGTCGTGTGAGAATACATGGCCTAGGCCATGTACGCCTTTGACTTTGCAATTGAAATAGTGAAATTTTGCCCCTAAACTTAGTGTCATACACGGCCTAGGCCGTGTATGCATACATGGCCGTGTATTCATGCCAGAAACTCAATTATTGAGACTTCTACGCGAAGTTTGTGTTGGAGGCCTATTTATTAACACTCCTGGCACGTTTTGAAGGGAGTTCTGACCTAGGAGAGTAGATACAACTCCTTGGAGAAGGAGAGGGGAGTCTTGGATCAAAGATTGGAGTCTCGGGTTCGAGCAATTAGAGATCCATCATCCTCAATCCCCAGAAACTCGTTTGCTTTAGTTTTTCTTCTGCACTTTATTTTTCATGTTATTCTTTCTCAGTTTTTCTTGTGATTTCCTTCTAGCTATATGTAACTAAACCTCCCTTCGTTAAGGGGGTGATGAAACCACTAGTATTAATGTTGTGAATCTTGCATATTTGATTATTTCAACACAGTTATGTTTTTATTCATATATTTCTGAATCTATTATTGGTATGAAGGTTTTTGTACTTGTTCCAACTTTCAAAGTGGTATATTTAGGTTTATTATGCGTGGTTGCGGTATTAGATCTAGTAGAATATATGATGTTCATGTGGGTATAAATTATCTTTGTGCTATTTGCCAGTTATAAAAGTGGTAGATCTGAGTTTATTATGCGCGGTTGCGGTAATAGATTTAGAGAAATATATGTTCTAAGTAATTTAATCCCGGTGTGTGATTAGATCTTAGTGTAATTGGTTTTCTAAATCTTAATGCAATTGTTGGATAGTTGTAAGAGCGGTTACTTTATAACTAATCAGTGATTAGGAGTTGATTTGAGCGGTTGCTGAATTAGCCAACACGTAAGGAAAATAGAGATTTACTCTCACAATTGCGTAAAAACATAATTGAGCATGTTGGAATAAAAGGATATGTGGGTTTACATCATCATATAAATCTAGTGGTGGATTCAATCTTTTAACCAATTTTCTTATATTGTTGATTTTAATTCATTTATTATTATTGCCTTTGAAACTGTTCATTGTTCATCAAAACTCCAAAACCCCCCTTTTTTACTGTTTATTGTTAATCAGAGTTTAAATTGGGAACTTGATAATGTTAATTGAATTGGATCTCTGTGGATCGACCCTTACTAACTACAACTAGTTGTAAGGTTTTTATTTTCTGGTGGGCCTGACAACTGATTTTTATCTTAAAATTTTAATCACTATATCCTCACGCATCAGAATTTTGGCGCCGTTGCCGAGGAGCCAATTTTTCAATTACACTGTTAATTTATTTTCTTATTTTTACTCTATTTTTATTTTATTTTTAGTTTTGAATCTTTCTTTCTGAGTATTTTGTAGGTGTTGATGTCCATTGAAGGGGTAGATGAAGGATTACTAAATTTGAGGAACTATATTGATCAACTCACTTCACATCCTCAATTTCCCTTCCATCTGGCTAACTTCCACTTCACACCTGCTGACATTGAAGCTGCCCGTTACATTGATCTATCAAGTTCAGAGACATCTGAGCCATCTGAAATATCTAAAGAAATGACAATGGCAGAAAACACTTTAAGGGCATTGGGTGCTCCAAATCTAGATCAACAGCCTCTATGCATAGACATTCTTGAAAATGAAGAGGCATTTGAATTGAAGTCCGGCTTAATCCATCTCTTACCATCTTTCAATGGATTACCCGGAGAGGACCCCAACAAGCACTTGAAGGAAATCCATGTGGTGTGCTCTAGCATGAAGCCTGCAGGAATTCATGTAGAGCAAGTCAAGTTGAGAGCTTTTCCATTCTCATTGAAAGACTCAGCTAAAGAGTGGCTTTACTATTTGCCACTCGGATCCATCTAATCATGGTAGGACATGGCTCGAACTTTCCTAGATAGATACTTCCCTGCCTCAAAAGCTGCAACAATCAGAAAAGAAATCTGTGGTATTCAACAAAGGCATGGGGAATCACTCCATGACTACTGGGAGAGATTTAAGAAGCTATGTTTCAGCTGCCCTCATCATCAAATAAGTGAGCAGCTCTTAATTCAGTATTTCTATGAAGGCTTACAAGTGATGGATCGCAACATGATTGATGCTGCTAGTGGAGGAGCATTGGTTGATAAAACTCCTCAAGAAGCTAGAAACTTGATCTAAAGAATGGCTGCTAATACTCAACAGTTTTACTCTAGAAATGACACTGGAGTGAGTGCAGTAAAAGAAGTAGAGACAACTAGTCTACAACAGCAAATGACTCAATTGACTGCTATGGTTCAAATGGTTAATGGATACAGTAAAGCACCAGTCATGCTTGTGGGATCTGTTGTTCATCTGACATCCCAATGATATATGTCCCACTCTCTAAGAGGACACAAATGAGGAGGTAAGAGTAGTAGGGGGATATGCTAGACTTTCAAAAAATTACAACCCCTACTCAAACACATATAATCCGGGTTGGAGGGATCATCCTAATTTCAGCTATGCAAAGCAATCTCAAAATCAACCTCCAGCTTATGGACCTCCAGGATTCCAACAAAGGCAAGCACCTTTCCTCATAGACAACAATGAGTTCAAGCTCCTAAGCAATCTGAACCTTCACTAGAGGAGCTAGTGAAACAAATAGCCACTGATAATTTGTAGTTCAAACAAGAAACAAGGACTGCAATCAATAACTTGTAGAATCAGATAGGGCAGTTGTCCACAGAATTCAACAAGTTTCAAAGCCAAGCTTCAGGGAAACTACCCTCACAGCCAGAAGTGAATCTGAGGAAAAATGCTAGTGCTGTCACATTGAAAAGTGAAAAGACGATGGATGAGCTTACATCTCTTCCACCAATCACTCAAGAGAAAGATGAACCACCCAAAGAAGCAAATGATAAGGGGCAAACTTCCAAAGCCCCTAAGGTAAGTATTTTTGAACCCCTTCCTAAATATGTCACTAAAGCTCCTTTTCCTAGTAGGTTAGTTAAAACCAAGAAAGAAGAAGCAGAAAAAGAAATACTTGAGACTTTTAGGAAGGTAGAAGTTAATATCCCTTTGTTAGATGCCATTAAGCAAGTACCTAGATATGTAAAATTTCTGAAAGAATGATGCACTAACAAGAGGAAGCTAAAAGGAAATGAAAAGGTCCAAGTGAGAGAAAATGTTTCAGCTGTAATTAAAAAGAAACTCCTAACCAAATGTAAGGACCCTGGCACATTCACCATTCCATGCACTATAGGTAACACAAGGTTTGAAAGGGCAATGCTTGATTTAGGTGCATCTATAAATGTCATGCCATATTCTATTTATGCATCTTTATACTTGGGTCATTTGGAACCTACTGGTGTTGTTATTCAATTAGCTGATAGATCTAATGCATACCCTAAGGGTGTGGTTGAAGATGTTTTGGTGCAGGTAAATGAATTAGTGTTTCCGGCAGACTTCTATGTTTTGGACATAGAAGAGGATGAGTCTCCCAAATCTGCTCCTATCTTGTTAGGGAGACCATTTTTGAAAACTGTAAGGACAAAAATTGATGTGCACTCAGGAACTCTAACAATGGAATTTGATGGGGAATTAATTAGATTCAATATTTTTGAAGCTATGAGATACCCAAGTGATGTGTACTCTGCTTGTTTAATTGATTCTTTTGATCCTTTTGATTCTTTAATTTCTACAGCTTTTGATACTGACCATTTTGATGCTCTTGATACAATTCTAACTCATAGCTTAGATGTACAGGAGGAAAAGAAGAAGAGTGAAGAAGAGCCATGGAGTGAAGACATTAATGAAATTGTTGCTGCCTTACAAGAGCTCTCTTCCACTCCAAAAGAGCATGAGGTAACTTTTGTTGATTTACCTATTACTGCTGATATACCTCAACCTTCTGTTATGCAGGCACCTGAATTGGAACTTAAAGCACTGCCTGATCATCTTAAATACATATTCTTGGGGGGGGGGGAAGGACACCTTTCCAGTAATAATTGTAAAGTCACTCACCCAAGGGCAAGAAGAGAAACTGGTAGCTGTTTTGCAAGAACATAAGATAGCCATTGGTTAGTCAATAGCTGATATCAAGGGTATTAGTCCCTCCATTTGTATGCACAGGATATTAATGGAGGAGGATACTAAACTCAGAGAGACCCTCACGGAGGTTGAATCCTCCCATGATGGAGGTAGTGAAAAAGGAGATACTTGAAGCTCCTAAGTGTGGGGGTGATCTACCCCATTTCTGACAAAGAAGTGGGTAAGCCCAATCCAAGTAGTACCAAAGAAATCTGGAATTACTGTGGTAAGAAATGCTGAAAATGAGCTTATTCCCACTAGGTTACAGACAGGGTGGCATGTTTGTATTGATTACAGGAAGTTAAATGCCGCCACGAGAAAAGACCACTTCCTTTTACCTTTCATTGATCAAATGTTAGAGAGATTAGCTGGTCATTCTTATTATTGTTTTTTGGATGGTTTTTCAAGTTACAATCAGATTGCCATAGCTCCAGAAGACCAAGACAAGACTACATTCACTTGTCCATTTGGTACCTTTGCATATAGGCGAATGCCTTTTGGACTCTGCAATGCACCAAGAACTTTCCAGAGATGCATGATGAGTTTATTTTCTGATTACTTTGAAAACATCATTGAAGTTTTTATGGATGACTTTACTGTCTTTGGAAATGGTTTTGAAAATTGCCTGGAACATTTAACATTGGTGCTTAAAAGATGCATTGACACTAACCTGGTACTGAATTAGGAAAAATGTCATTTCATGGTTAAGGAAGGTATTGTGTTAGGTCATGTCTGCTAGGGGAATTGAAGTAGATAAAGCTAAGGTAAAACTCATGCATTCTTTGCCCCCACCCACTAATGTGTGGGAGATTCGTTCTTTTATTGGTCATACAGGTTCTTACCGGAGATTTATTAAAGACTTCTCTAAAGTCTCATTGCCCCTTTGCAGACTTCTTCAAAAAGATGTCAATTTTAACTTTGATGAGAAATGTATGGAAGCTTTCAATAAACTCGAGAAGTTGTTAACTGTTGCGCCTATCATCAGGCCACCCAACTGGGAGTTACCATTTGAACTAATGTGTGATGCCAGTGACTTTGCAGTAGGAGCTGTCTTAGGACAGTGAGTTGATAGGGTTCCTTATGCCATTTACTATGCATCAAGGATTCTAAATGATGCTCCGCTTAATTATTCAACCACAGAAAAAGAACTTCTAGGTGTTGTATTTGCTTTGGAAAAATTTAGATCATATCTAATTGGTTCTAAAGTAATTGTGTTTTCAGATCATGCAGCTTTGAAGTATCTACTAACAAAGAAAGAAGCAAAGCCTAGATTGCTCCGATGGATTTTATTGCTCTAGGAATTTGACTTGGAGATTAAAGACAAGAAAGGGAGCAAGAACTTGGTGGTAGATCACTTAAGTAGGTTGGTAACTGAAGAGGAAGAAATGCCTATCATGGAGACTTTTTCGGATGAATATTTGATGGTAGTCAAGGCCATAATCCTTTGGTATGCTGACATTGTTAACTACCTAGTTACTAAGGACTTTCTAGAGAGTTTGAACAAGGCTCAAAGAGATAAATTAAGAAGTGACTATAAATACTATATCTGGGATGACCCATACCTATGGAAGAATTGTGCAGATCAAGTCATTAGGAGGTGCATTCCTGATTCTAAGACACACTCCATCCTCTCCTTTTGTCACACCTATGCATGTGGAGGACACTTTGGCAGTAAAAGGACAGCCAACAAAGTGCTTGACAGTGATTTCTATTGGCCCATAATTTTCAAAAACGCTTACAACTTCTGTAAGTCTTGTGACCGCTGTCAGAGAACAGGTAACATTGGTCCTCATAATCAAATGCCTCAGACTCTGATCATTTTTGTGGAAGTCTTTGATGTGTGGGGTATTGATTTCATGGGACCATTCCCTCCCTCATTTGGTTTCACATACATTCTCTTATCAATTGATTATGTGTCTAAATGGGTGGAAGCAAAATCCACCCGATCTGATGATTCTAAAACTGTTGCAGATTTTGTTAAGTCACATATTTTCTCCAGGTTCGGGACCCTGAGGGCTATCATCAGTGACCAAGGGACCCACTTCTACAACAAAACCTTTGATGCTCTATTGAAGAAATATGGAGTAATGCACAGAATTTCAACTCCTTACCATCCACAGACAAATGGGCAAACTGAAGTGTCCAACCGGGAGATTAAATCAATCCTTGAAAAGACAGTAAATCCTTCAAGAAAGGATTGGAGCACTCGACTTGAAGATGCTTTATGGGCTTATAGGACTGCCTATAAGACTCCCATTGGCATGTCACCATTTCAGTTGGTGTATGGAAAGCCTTGTTATTTGCCCGTTGAGCTGCAACATCACTCTTACTGGGCCATTAAACAAGTAAATATAGAATTGGAAGGTGCTGAAAAGCAAAGGAAGTTCCAGTTATAGGAACTAGAAGAACTAAGAAATGAGGCATTCGAGAATGCCCTGATTTATAAGACTAAAGCTAAGGCATTCCATGACCAATTGATTTTCAGAAAGAAATTTCACAAAGGACAAAAAATTCTGCTATTCCAATTAAGACTCAAATTGTTTCCAGGTAAACTGCGTTCTAAGTGGATTGGGCCATTTGTGGTAACTAATGTCTTTCCTTTCGGTGCAGTTGAGATCAGGAGTGAAATTTCAGGCAAAGCATTTAAGGTCAGTGGTCATCGTCTCAAACCTTATCATGAACCTCCTGATAGTGCAGAGATGGAAGTGATGACCCTCATCCTTCCACAATATGAGGAGCATTGAAAGTATCATCATGTCAGGCTGAGGACAATAAACTAAGCGCTCACTGGGAGGCAACCCAACTAGATTTGCTCTCTTTATTTCTTTTTAATTTTGCGTTTTTATTAGTTTCTTAGATTATGTTTTTATCTATTTATTGGTTGTAAGCATTTGAATCTTTAAAAAAAAAACCTTGTGTTTGGTCTGATTAATTGTGTGTTTGAATGGATTGTTTGTTTGATATTTGCGTGGATTAAGTACAGTGGAAACCAAGTGAAACTATAGGAATTAGTTCGTTTGTAAATTGTTGTTTTGTTCTTCTGAATGCTGAACTATGTTCTTTGGGAATGTTTTCATTCAATTGAGAAGTTAAATTTTAAGTTCATGATGAATGGACTGAGTAAAGAGTTATACTCTTGAGACGCATTCATATGAACTTGTGCCTTATGAACTTCGTAGATTTTTGACATTCCCTCAAGAATGATGAGTAAATGTACCCCCTTAGTTTCCATTGTATTTTCATTCTCTTGTATTGTGTACATTTGGGAATTGATTTGCACTATTGATTTGCTTGTTTCATTCATAGTAGATTTGTTTTTGCTTTCGGTTATGGTATAGCTGTTTTTGCTTGTTTTCCTTTTCTAGATGTGTGTAGCATTCTCTTTGTCATTATTTTTCCTTTTCTAGATGTGTGTAACATTTCTTTTATTTTCCTTTTCTGAATGTGTGTAGCATTGAGGACAATGCTTAGTTTAAGTGGGGGTGTGGATTTAATGTTCTATTCTGAATAATTTATGGATACTTTGATGTTCTATTATGAATACTGTTGATATTCTGAATTGTTCTCCTGGGGTTTGAATGACTGATTAAACTATATTGACTCTCTTGGGGTGAGTGTATTTGATCTTGATGATGTTGTTCTTGTGATACTTTCTATTGGGCTTTAAGTTTCTGATAAGCTTTCAAGTGTTGTGATTATTGAGCAATTGAGCCAAATTTTTGAAAAAAAAAAACTTTGAGCATGATTGAATGAACTTTTTGGTTAGTGATTTTGTCGGGTGAAATTCTAAAAAATTAAAGGGTTTAATTGAAAATGATGAATCGAAACCTAGTGAGTTTTTGGGCTTTGTTGTAAATGGCTAACTTTAGGCCATTTTGGATCCTTGATTGTGTGATTCCACTCATGGTTATCGTGTTTTTCAGAACTTGTCTTGGTTCTCTTTTAAGCTGCCAATGACCACTGCATGCATTTGAAATGATAAAGACAATTTTCTTTTTAATAACTACTGGCCAAATAGCCATCCTTGCATTTTTTTCCCATTGATTAACCCCTTTGAGCCTAATTGACTAAATTTCCTTCTATCTAAGCTCAATTTAAACCTAAAAGTGAAAAACTATTTTACTACCCTACCTTAGGGAGTAGAAGAGCTTTATGATTATGATGGAAATTGGTTCTTGAATAAGTGTGGGGATATTTGAATTAATGATGTATTTGCCTAGCTATGTTTGTATATAAAAGTCTCATGCTGACAAAATATCATTGTGAATAGGATGTAATGTGTGTATATATATATGTGTGTAATTAAAGATGAAAAAAGAAAAAAGAAAAAAGAAAAAAAAGAGAAAAAGAGAAGTCATAAAAAGGATAAGGTACATAATAGGAATTTGAATTTGAAGATTATTGGGAAATTCTGTGTAATGATTGAATATCTCTCCATTTTGCTCTTCTAGTTCCTATGGTCTAACTTTATCTATCTTTGATGTATCCTACCTTAACCCTGACCCCATTACAACCTGAATAAAGTCCTCTTGATCTCTGTTTGCATGTGGTCTGAGTAGTGGAGAAGTAGAGGCTTGACAAGCCTATGGTAAAGCATATTCTCATGAGTCGGTTGAGTGAAAACACAAGCCTGAAACACTTGAGTGAGAGAGCATTTCAGTGAGGATTTATCATGTTGATTGAACCCTGAAATTTGATTGATTTTGCTTGTCAACTTGGATTGCTAAGAAAGGGAATTTTGAATTGTTTAAATACTTTGAAAACTAAATGCACAAAGGTCTTTGCTCATCATTCTGCATTTGCTTGGCTTATTGTGAAACTGTGTTGAACTGTATATTTTTGCCCAGGAGTGCAAAAAGTTAAGTGTGGGAGTAATTGATCTATTGATTATTCCTATATTTTAATCGCCTTGTAATTGATTCATTGAACTCCATTTATGCTTAATTGTCATCATTTAGCTTAGTTTCTGATATCAAACCCTAATTGGAACATTACTGTGAAACGTTGCTTAAATATGTTCATTTGCACTCATAATTGAATTATGCTTTTCAGTCACTAGGCTTCTTAAGGTCAATTAGGTTTAATTAAGTTAGTTTTGACACATTTTATGATATTGAGCCTAATTGGATTGTTGAGGGAATTATTGCATGATTTAGCCCTAATTTATCTCTTTGACAATGTTCAGTAAACTAGCTATAATTTGAGTTTCAAATATCTAATTGATGTGATTTTGGTCTTGTAAGAAATCTAAGCAAATTCTCTACTACTTTCTTGAAGACCTCAAAGGCCTAATCATACGTTTGGATAACTCAAATTGGAGTTGAAGCAAGAACTAGGGTGCTGATCTTGGCAGCTTGCCCTTTTCATACTATTCACAACATATCTCGAGCTACAAGTTGTCAAATGGGCTGAAATTTTGGTGGTTGATATTTAATATCCAAATCTACAACTTTCATGTTGAACACTTTTCCATATTTGGAGGTCTAAGGGGTCATATCGGGCTTGGAAGTCAGATTACAAGACCAGAGTCAGAATACAGGGCCTGCGTCAGAATACAGGGCCTAGGTTGCGTAAAAATACACAACCGTGTAAGAATACACGGCCTAGGCCGTGTACGCCTCTGACTTTGCAATTGAAATAGTGAAATTTTGCCCCCAAACTCGGTGTCATACACGACCTAGGCCGTGTATGCATACACGGCCGTGTATTCATGCCAGAAACTCAATTATTGAGACTTCTACGCGAAGTTTGTGTTGGAGGCCTATTTATTGACACTCTTGACACGTTTTGAAGGGAGTTCTGACCTAGGAGAGCAGCTACAACTCCTTGGAAAAGGAGAGGGGAGTCTTGGATCAAAGATTGGAGTCTCGGGTTTGAGCAATTGGAGATCCATCATCCTCAATCCTCAGAAACTTGTTTGCTTTAGTTTTTCTTCTGCACTTTGTTTTTCATGTTGTTCTTTCTCAGTTTTTCTTGTGAATTCCTTCTAGCTATATGTAACTAAACCTCCCTTGGTTAAGCGGGTGATGAAACCACTAGTATTAATGTTGTGAATCTTGCATATTTGATTATTTCAACACAGTTATGTTTTTATTCATATATTTTTGAATCTATTATTGGTATAAAGGTTTTTGTACTTGTTCCCACTTTCAAAGTGGTAGATCTAGGTTTATTATGCACAGTTGTGGTAGTAGATCTAGTAGAATATATGATGTTCATGTGGGTATATTTATCTTTGTGCTATTTGCTAGTTATAAAAGTGGTAGATCTGAGTTTATTATGCGCGGTTGCGGTAATAGATTTAGAGAAATATATGTTCTAAGTAATTTAATCCCGGTGTGTGATTAGAACTTAGTGTAATTGGTTTTCTAAATCTTAATGCAATTGTTGGATAGTTGTAAGAGCGGTTGCTTTATAACTAATCAGTGATTAGGAGTTGATTTGAGCGGTTGCTGAATTGGCCAACATGTAAGGAAAATAGAGATTTACTCTCACAATTGCATAAAAACATAATTAAGCATGTTGGAATAAAAAGATATGTGGGTTTACATCATCATATAAATCTAGTGGTGGATTCAATCTCTTAACCAATTTTCTTATATTGTTGATTTCAATTCATTTATTATTATTGCCTTTGAAACTGTTCATTGTTCATCAAAACTCCAAAACCCCCATTTTTTACTGTTTATTGTTAATCAGAGTTTAAATCGAGAACTTGATATTGTTAATTGAATTAGTTCTGTGTGGATCGACCCTTACTAACTACAACTAGTTGTAAGGTTTTTATTTTCTGGTGGGTCTGACAACTGATTTTTATCTTGAAATTTTAATCACTATATCCTCACGCATCAGCATGCAATTGGGAAATTCACCATGCATAAAAAGAAACTAGAATTCTTCAACATGAACCAAAGATTGCATATGGATTCACAGAAAAATGAAGGTCATTTGCATCTATATCTATCATAGGACAATCATTCACACTAGTTTTAAACATTACAAAACAAAAAAGTTGTAAATGGATTTTTCATCAAATTTTTCAAGATAACTACTCCTATGATTATTATTTAAGCTAAAATACTAAAGCACATATATACACTACAAAAAGTATAAAACTAACGAGCATGCATAATACTAAAGCATAAGCATATAAATATGATAGTAACAAAATAACATAACACTACATATATAGTCAAAACACAAAAAGTTTTAAACACCCCCCAAACTTGAGGGAAACAGTGTCCTCACTGTACAAAAGAGACATACATAGAGATATCAAAAAGAAATACAATGAAAGAAAATGAAAAGCTTGATGGCAATAGCTAGATAAGCAGATCATCACTGTCAGGGCCCTCAAAATCAACATCATAATCATCTTCATCATTGCTGCCATCAACATCTACCTCAACATGTGCACCGGAACTAGAAGGACCAGCCTGGGAGGGTCCAGCAACAGCAATGGGCGGGAAATGTGGGACTAGATAGTCCTCCATCGGTAGTCCGAGACGCTTTGCCATCCAATGCTGGGTCTTCATCGTGTAAACAAACATGGCCTCTATATGGATAAGCCTAGCCTCCATCTTGGCACGCCAATCTGTGTCATCTGTAGGTGCAGCCTGGGGCTCAGGAACTATGGCTCTAGGCACTGCTGCTCTAGATGTTAGTGTGGCTCGAGGCTCCCTACGAGCCTGTCTCTGATGAGCGGGTGCAAGTGTTGCTGGTCCTCTCAACTTCACAATGAAATACTCATTGAGAGGTTGTTTTACATCAGTCTTCTCTTCATGAGGTCCAGTCTGAACCCCTTGCCTCTGGCACAATGCATGAACGAGTGAAGGAAAGAATAAACTTTGGGCCTCCCTCGCTGCTCTGAGAAGCTGGTCATGTATAATTTGAGCAACGTCTATGGATCGGTGCTCTAAAATAGCATATATGAGAATCGCCTGATCCCTGGTCACTTCCGATAAGTTGTTTGACGGGAGGATCCTGGTGGATATAAAATGGTACCAGGCCTTCGCCTCAAGCATCAAACAATTTCTGGGAAAGTAACAAGGCCTGTTCATCTGGATGCTCATAGTCCACTGCACCAACTCAGACTCGGCAGTGCAAATTTGAGCAGTCACCAAGCTAAGATCAATTCCCTCCTCAGGCTCCCAGTGACAGAAATCTGTATACTCACATATAAGAGGTGAAGGCTACAGTTTCAGCACTGCTCGGAGATCCTCCACAGCATAGGGAACCTGACGTCCCCTTACCATGACAGTAGTAGCTCCCGGTGTGACAAAAGCTAAGTTCGCATAGAATTTGTGAACTAATGGGAGCACTGCCACCTCAGGGTGTTTAGCAAAATGACCTCATCCCAGCAGACGGATGGTCCTCTCTATATCCTAATGGATGCTGTCCGCAAAGGAAAATACGTGCTCCACAATCACTATTTTTCCAACCAGTATAGCATATTTCTGTTCAACAGCAACTGAAATGAACCTCCTCTGATCAAATTGTGGAGGAGGAGATGGCTCCTTGTTACGCTGACTGCTAGATCCCCTCTAGTGTTTGTAAGCCATCAGACCTGAAAAGAATTACAAACTGTTAATATTGAATTGACAAAAATGAAAAGCATTTGCAAAACAGATCAATTTTGAAAATTCTAGGTCCCAACGCCGCGACATGTAACTCAACGTCGTGGCATTCAAGTTGTTCATACCAATGCCGCGATATTCAAGTTAACGCTGCATCATTCAACGTGTTCATCTTAACGCCGCGGCACTCAAAATAATTCTGCAACGCGCATCCCTAATTTTTCCAAGTGTGCAGCACTCAGTGCCTATAATCCAACACAGCATGCAATTCAAGCACTATATAACTTTTAAACTAACAAAAAATTAACAAAAAGCTAAGCCTAAAATAATTTTTTTTACACAAATTCTATAAGAATACAAACAAAAACAAAGCAACAGTAAAAACCTATGAAAAATAAAGAAAAAGCCAAGAAACATACCTGACTACTGGTAGGACTGGGATGACGAGAATGAACAAGAAGAAATGAGCAGAAATTACAGAGAAAAGAAGAGAGAAAGAAACAAAAAATAAGGAAGGAAATGGAAGAATGAGGGGGTGCACGAAACGTCATAGCACTTAACCCATGTCCACCATTTGACGTCGCGGCGTGATAATAATAACGCCACGGTGCACACTAATTCTGACCAATTTCAAAATTTAAATTAATTACTAATTACTATAATTTTTTTTTACCCACAAGACCGCGGCCTTAGGGTCTGTACAGCCGCGGTCTTGAACTCACTGGATTTTGGCCCAAGACAAGGTAACGTCGCAGCGTGAGTATACTGACGCCGCGGTATGAGGAGTCTGACTGCAGAATTCTGTAGCAAACTCACTTCAGCCGTGAGTTTTACTCAAATATGGCCTCCAGCACTTGTAAAACTTGCCTACAAGGTTAATTTACATAATGTAATGCATAAATATTCAAAAATATAAAAATCAAGATATTTACTTATTTAAGACATAAAATGAAAAGTTTGGGTTCCCTCCCAAAAAGGACCTAATTTACAATCCCGGTAGGACTTATCTGTTGTTCTAAATGCATTTCTATAAGTGAGGAAGATCTTCCTCCTTATTTAAAAAATTGGTTTGATGCATTTGGAATGGCAAGACTTTCAGCTCCAAGTTTGGAGCTTGCTCAATAGATGCATCAAATAAATTTACCATCATAGAAGCTTTGAGTTAGTCTATTTCACTATAAAAAATGACTTGACCTTTTCCATAAGCACTGGCTTCACTTACACCCCCTTCCTTAGATGATATCCCATCAATAATGCTCACCATTGCACAATATTCTTGATCTTGAGGGCCTTGTAATGCATTGAAAATGTTGAAATTTACCTCTTGATCCTAAACCATCATGGTGAGTTCACCTTTCTCCACATTAATCCGAGCTCTTCCTGTCGTAAGGAATGGCCTGCCAAAAATCAACGGGACTTTGCTATCCTCCTTCATATCAAGTATGACGAAATTCGCAGGGAAGATAAACTTATCTACTTTAACCAACATATCCTCAATAGCCCTCCTTGGATGAGTAAGGGTTCAGTCCGCCAACTGTAATTTAACTGAAGTTGGTGAAACTTCTCCCAAACCTAATCTTTGGTAAATGGAATAGGGCATGAGATTGATGCTGGCTCCTAAATCACATAAGGCATGGCCAGTGAACTTCTCACCAATTGTGCAGGGTATGGTGAAGCTTCCGGGATCTTTGAGCTTAAGAGGAAGTCTATTAAGAAGAATTGCACTGCATTCCTCTGTCAGGGCTACCGTTTCACAATCACCAAGCTTTCTCTTCTTTGATAGAATTTCCTTCATGAATTTAACATAGCTCGGCATTTGTTCTAAAGCTTCTGTGAATGGAATGTTGATCTGCAGCTTTTTGAACACTTCCAAGAATTTTTGGAACTGGTGTTCAAGCTTTTTGCTCACTTGCCTATTGGGGAAAGGTAAAGGGTGGATATAGGGCTTGAACTCCTTCTTCTTCTCCTCACCATTCCTATTGGCAATATCTTGAGTTTGCCCGACATTTGTGCTCACTGCCTCCTTTTCTTTAACAACCTCGGTTTCCTCTTCAAGCAGCTTTGTTCTCGGATTCCCTTCAATGTTCTTCCCACTTCTCAGTGAGATGGCATGATAATGCTCATTTACGGCACCCTTCAGAATATTAACAGTGTCACTAGGGAGGGTGCCTGAAGGCCTATTATTGATGGAATTAGCCAACTTCCCTACTTGGTTTTCCAATGCTCGCATAGAAGTAAATTGACTCTGAAACATCACTTCATGTTTTGCCAACTGAGCGTCAGTCTTCGTCATGTGAGAATCTGTCTTGACCATAAGCTGTGAAAACATATCTTCCAAAGAGGGTTTCTGATCTTGGCCCTATTGTCTTGATTGGGAAGGGAATCCAGAAGGATTATAAGGTCTGTCATTAGCTGGAGCAGAAGAGGAAGTTACTTGATTATCCCTCCAAGAAAAGTTGGGATGGTTCCTCCATCTTGGGTTGTACTGGCTTGAGTATGGATTATTCTATTGAGAGCGATAATTAGCAATGTATTGTGCACTTTCTATACTGAAAGGGCAACTATCACTTAAATGAGTCTCTCCGCACTTGTTACACAACACAAATGGGCTTTGTTGATGGTTATTCCCCAAACGATCCAGTTTACTTGATATTGTTGCTACCTAAGCTGATAATGCTGCCAATGGATCAATATCATGCACTCCAGCCACTTTCTTTGAAGTATTTCTTTCATAAGGCCATTGGTAGCTGTTGGCTGCCAATTCCTCAAGTAGTTGGAATGCATCATCAAATGACTTGCTCAATAAAGAGCCTCTAGTAGCTGCATCTACTATAGGGCGATGGTGGGGTAGCAATTCCTTGTGAAATGAGTAAACTTGGTGCCACGGTGGAATATCATGATGAGGGCACCTACGAAGCAAATCCTTGTATCTCTCCAATGCTTCATACAAGGTTTCTGATTCAAGTTGGGTGAATGATGTGATATCATTCACCATTTCAGCTGTCTTGGCCGGTGGAAAATACTTATTTAAGAATTTTCTGCATAGATCATTCCAAGTGCTGATGAATTCCACAGGTAGAGACTACAACCAACTCTTGGCTCTATCTCTGAGAAAGAAGGGAAAGAGTCTTAAGCGAATAGCATCATCAGAGACACTATTATGCTTGAACGTGTCACAAATCTCCAGAAAATTTGAAAGATGCGCATTAGGATTTTCTTTAGGCAAATTGCCAAATTGCACAGAAGTCTGTATCATTTGAATGATGGCCAGTTTGATTTCAAAATCATTAGCATGGATGGCAGGCCATCTAATACCGAACTGCAAGTTCTCCACTTGAGGGGTTGCAAACTCCCTCAATGGTCTTGTGTGACTATCGTCCTCCATCTCTTGTATTCCAAGTTCTGCCATCAAAGTACCTATATTACAAAATAATTTGAAACTTTAATTAATATATACAAAACAAAATTTGAACTACGATTAATTAGACTCGTTGCTAATATCAGCTAAACAGAAATAACCGTATATTTCCCGACAACGGCGCCAAAAACTTGATCACTTTTTTACTTACTGCAAGTGCACGAGTCGCACTTGTATTATAGCTAAGAGTCAGATATCATTCCCATAAAGAAATATGTATTTCATATAAAAGCCAAGTATTAACCAATAGTCTAATTAATGCTATCCAAAGGCATTAAATTTATAAAGGAATGTTTAAAGAAATATAAAGATTGTAAAGCAATAAATCTATGAGAAATAGATAAAAAGAGAAATAAAAAATCCTTTTTCATCTCCTATTTCAATTCAAAACATGAAATCCTTACAAACAATATCAATGATATGTTAAGTTAGCTTGAGAATCTGATTTAGTTAAAAGCCTATGTCTAGGTTAATTAACCCTGGTTTCATTTACCCAACTCACTATGTTTCCATGAGAACCAGTGCAAACTTCACTCATTAATGATCTATTCTCAATCACACACTATGCATGGCCAATAGATATATGTCTATCCTATTAACAAATCAACTCATTCAAGCCAATTGAATGAAATAGAACATGCATCAACCATATGTATAATCTAAAATCCAAATTCCTATGTCTAGGTTCATTAGATTTCATCAAATCAATCAAAAGTTGATCAAACCCTCAAAAGCATTGAGATTCATATGATTGAAAATAACTAAACTTCAATATATACTCAAAAGATTACAAAATTATTAATATCTATAGGAAACTACTAAGAAAATCCTACATACAACCGAGCTAGCCATGAAACATAAAAGTACAAACAAATAAATCATGTTCATGAAGCATTAAAGAGAGAAAAAAAGAATGGAAAGGAAGGAAGCTCATTAGATGTCATCCTCTAAGCTTAATTCACCCTCCATATGAAGGATGGCCTCCAACCTTAGCCTTTTCTGCTTTCTCTAGGTCTAAAAACCCAAAACCAACAGCTACTCTCCAAAAATGATGAAAAACTCCCATAGAAAATGGATACAACAGTATTTATAGGCTGAATAAAATAGGACAACAATGCGGCATCCAACACATCACGCCGCGGCGCGTATGCAATTAGGCCACATGGGCCTGGGCCTTCCTCTCTCAATGTTGCAGCCCTCTAGCCTCAGGTTTTAGAATTGAAGCAGGGCAACGCCGCGGCATTCATTTTGCCCACGTCGCGACATTGAGTGTTGATCTTCATTTTTGGCTTCTTCTTAGGCTTTCTAGTCCAAAGCTACTTCAAATTCTTTATTTTCCTACTTTATTTGAGACCTGCCCATATCAGAGAAAGTATCAATTCCTTAAATCATGCAAATGTACTAAATTTATCAAAGTTTTGAAAGTATTTGCTCAAGATCACAATGGAAGCCATCAGAATTAAATCAGATATAAATGATGCTAAAATCTTCCATTCATGCTTACAAACAAGGACTAATCATGCCATAGAGCACAGATATAGAGAACAAATAACTACACCCTGTGTAGTTATCAATCACTCATGTACAATAATCAAAGTGAGAAACTACTAATTTTAGGCAAACAAAACAAAAGGACATCTGACTAAGTCCCAAGTCACTGTGTAGTCTCATTATCGCTATCACTATCTTCGTCCGCAACGACATCTCCAAGGTCAATATCATCATCACCAGGTTCAAGATCGTCCTCGAAACCAAGAAGCTCCTTATCATCATCAAGAACTCCAACTGGAGTGGCAAAGGGATCAGCAAAAGATAGAGGAGCAGGAAGGGTAGAGGAGGGGGTAGGTGCAGCAGCAGCTCTCCGTGGTACATAATTTAGTCCTTCCAAGAAGGAGCGAATAGAAACAAGCTCCTGATCAGAGTAATCCATCCTCAGTTCAAGGTGATCCACCTTCTAGTCAAGGTGATCCATCTAGGTTTCCACTGTATTTGCCAAGTTTTGCATTTCTTAGTGTAGAAGGTCCAATGTGGCTGGAGTTGGAGCAGGCTGCTGGTTTTTTTCTTCATCACCACTCTCCGGATCATGAGGGATATGCCCATAGCTACCATAGGTAATGTAGTGCCATCTATCATCGACCTTGTATAGCTGAAGCTTTTTCAAGGTGTGCAGGCCAATGGATTATGGACCTTTGGAGCTTGTGTCCTTGGATTCCTCAAACAAGGAGATGTGACATTGCTCTAATATAGCTGTCACTAGCATGGCATAAAGAAGAGCAGAGTTCTTCTTCTTCTTCACATCCAACATGTGCTGAATGATGTAGTTGGCCCAATTGATTGGCCTATTTGTGGTTGCCCACAAGACCACTACATCATCTCTTAAGACCTGGGAGTAATTTCCTCCCCTAGGAATTAGTCCTCTAACAACTAGATAGTGAAGGACCCTGTTTTCCATGGTCAAACCTGTAGCCGTCACCCTCTTCTTATCTCTTGGAAGCTCATATCTAGTACATATCGGGGATAACAGAGCATTCCTATACTCAAAATCAACTCTCCAAACATTCTCATTTCCATAAAAGCTTGTTCCATTATAGGTGAGCTTAGTTAACCTACACCATTCTTCCCTAGTGATCTTAATTTGAGTTTTCTTCACCTCAGAAATCAGACAATTATCTTCATATTTCAAATTTGCATAGAAAACTCTAAACAAGTTAGGATAAATGGCTTTCTGAATGCTGAAGAAACTAATCAAACCTAACCTTTCAATCAAACAGAAGGACTCCAAGGGCTCACTGGAGCAGAAATTCTGAGTCAGATATCGTGGGGAGATTAGCTTCCTCAACTGAAAGTTCTTTTTGAATAACTATGTTTTTTTGGTGATGGAGAAGTGGCGTGTGAGGTTTAGCCCAGAGATATCACGTTAAGAACCTCTAGAAGACTATCCAATGGTGACCCCTATTCTTGGGTGTTTTGCACATTGAGAGGTTCCAGCCATTTGATGAGAAAAAAGTGAATGGGATGAAGAAAATGGTGTTTGGATATGTGTGGGTGAAGGGAAGGTAGAAGGAGGGTTTTAGGTGGTGAGGCTCGTGGGTTATGAGAAGGATTTGGGTGGATTGTGATGAATAGAGAGTTTGGTGGTTAGGTCTTCGTGAGAGCAGAGGAGAAGAAGAGAAGGTTTCTGAAGAAATGACCTTTTGCGCGACAGAAAACCATTTAAAACCCCTGTGTAATCGATTACATAGCTTATGTAATCGATTACTAGACTTCTGTTACCCCTATAATCGATTACAATGTTAGTGTAATCGATTACTATGCTTCTGGGAACCTTGTAATCGATTACATTATTAGTGTAATTGATTACCTGAGTTCTGGGTCTATTGTAATCGATTACCATGGTTGTGCAATCGATTACACACTTGACAGAACCTTTGTAATCGATTACAAAGGCTTTGAAATCGATTACCAGCATACTCAAACTCAGATTTTGCATTCCAAATAGCAAATGATCAATATTGAACCTTTTAAATTAATTCTAGAGTATTTCAAATCAATTGCAAACATCATGAAAGCATATAGTCTAATCAGATTATGATCCAAAACACATAATTGTGCAAAATGACTACTTTTACCAAGAATTGGAATACTTTGATAGATTAGTGCATTTTGAGCAATTTGGGAGGCTCATTCACGATTGAGTACCTGCAAAACAATTTAGGGGAAACCTCCGATGCTCAAGTTAGTATTGGATTCAAAAATGATTAATAAGCAAGAAATTATGTAGCAAAAACTCATAATTATACAGCAAATTTATGCAGAAAAAAAAATCAGTTCAAGCATGTTTGATCCAATATACCAAGTTCATTTCTTATATAAAAAAATGCTTCTTTTGCTAAGGGCTTAGTGAAGATGTTAGCTAGTTGTTTAGTGGTTTCCACAAATGTAAGCATACAATCACCCTTTTGGACATGATCTCTAATGAAATGATGTCTTATTTCAATGTATTTAGTCCTAGAATGCAAAATGAGATTTTTAGACAAATTAATTGCACTAGTATTATCATATCTTATGGGGATGTGATCAAGCTCAAGACCATAGTCTAAGAGTTGTTGCTTCATCCAAAGGATTTCAGCACAACAACTCCCAGTTGCAACATATTCAGCCTCAGCTGTAGACAATGCCACACTATTTTGTTTCTTACTATGCCAAGAAACTAGTGAGCTTCCAAGCAAGTGGCATGTCCTACTAATGCTCTTCCTATCCATTTTGCATCCAGCAAAATCAGAATCAGAATACCCAATAAGACTACATGAGGCACCCTTAGGGTACCACAAACCCATTTGTGATGTGCCTATTAGATATTTCATAATTCATTTTACAGCACAAAGATGTGATTCTTTGGGATTAACTTGATATCTAGCACACATGCATACACTTAACATTATATTAGGCCTACCTGCTATAAGATAAAGGAGTGAGCCAATTATACCTCTATACTTTGTAATTTCTATAGATTTACCTCCTTCATCCTTGTCCAAATAGCAAGATGTGCCCATTGGGGTAGCCATAGGCTTGGCATTGTCCATTCCAAACTTCTTGAGCAACTCCTTGTAATACTTGGATTGACTTATGAAAGTCTCATCTCTTGTTTGCTTGATTTGGAGACTAAGGAAGAAGTTGAGCTTACCCATCATGGACATCTCAAACTCACTTTGCATAATATTCGAAAATTCTTTACAAAGAGAGTTGTTAGTAGCTCCAAATATAATGTCATCAACATAGATTTGAACTAGAAGTATGTCATGCATTTTATGCTTTATGAAAAGGGTAGTATCAACTTTGCCTCTAGAAAAGCCTTTTTCTAAAAGAAATTTGCTCAACCTTTCATACCAAGCTCTAGGAGCTTATTTTAAGCCATATAAAGCGTTTTTCAGTTTAAAAACATGGTTAGACATTTCAAAACTTTCAAAATTAGGAGGTTGTTCTACTTACACCTTTTCTTATATGAAACCATTTAAAAAGGTACTTTTAACATCCATTTGATAAAGTTTGAAGTTCATAATGCATGCATATGCAAGTAACAATCTTATGGCTTCTAATCTAGCTACCGGAGCATATGTTTCTTCATAATCTATTCCTTCTTCTTGATTATAACCTTTTGCAACTAACCTAGCTTTATTTCTTGTAATTAAGCCCGTTTCATTAAGTTTATTCCTGAAGACCTATTTGGTGCCAATTATGGGATGATCATTGGGCCTTGAAACTAATTCCCAAACTTAATTTCTCTCAAATTGGTTTAGTTCACCTTGCATGGCCAAAATCTAATGTTCATCATTAATGGCCTCATTTATGTCTTTAGGTTTACCTTGAGAGACAAAAGCCATATGATTACATGTATTTCTAAGAGAGTTTCGAGTGATTACCCATTTTGATACATCACCTATCACCTTATCGAGAGGGTGATGTCTTGATGTCCTCCATTCCTTGGGAAGGTCCATGACTTGTGAGTCCTCTTCTCTTGAGGAGTCAAGGAGTTTTTCTTCTTGCTTCTTGGTTTCCTTCTCTTCATTTTCCAAGTGGGTTATTTCCAACAATTCTGCAACATCATCAACCAAGTCTTTTCTTGAACTATTTAGATTAGTTTCATAAAAAACAATATGTATGAACTCTTCAATGGTCATAGTTCATTTGTTATAAACTCTAAAGGCCTTACTATGTATAGAATAGCCAAGAAATATTCTCTCATCAGACTTTGCATTAAACTTCCCTAAGTTATCCTTTCCATTATTCAAAACAAAGTATTTACAACTAAAGACATGAAAATGTGACACATTTGGCTTCCTTCCCTTATACAATTCATGTGGGGTTTTCTTTAAAATTGGCCTTATTAGGGCTCTATTCATAACATAACAAGCGGTGTTAACCGCATCCGCCCAAAAGTACTTAGGAAGGTTAGCCTCATTGAACATAGTTCTTGCCATTTCCTCTAAAGATCAATTTTTCCTTTCTAACCATTTTGTTGTGGTGTTCTAGGGACAGAAAAATTATGCTCAATGCTATGTTCATCACAAAAAGTTTCAAATTCATGGTTTTCAAATTCTCCACCATGATCACTTCTTATAGATGCAATGCAAAAACCCTTTTCATTTTGGATAACTTTGGCAAGCTTTTTGAATGATTGAAAAGCATAATTTTTATGAGATAGAAACAATGTCCATGTAAATCTAGAAAAATCATCCACAATCACTAAAGCATAGTAATTCTCACCAAAGCTCATAGTTCTAGAGGGACCAAAAAGATCCATGTGCAAAAGTTATAAAGGTCTAGAAGTTGAAACCATGTTTTTAGCTTTAAAAGAAGCGTTTACTTGCTTTCCCTTTTGACATGCATCACAAAGTTTATCTTTTTCAAATTTAAGCTTTGGAAGTCCAATTACTAGTTCTTTTGAAACTAATTTATTTAAGTAATCTATGTGAATGTGAGCAATTCTCCTATGCCATAACCATGAATCATTTTCTTTACTCATAAAGCATTTTGCATCATTTGAGGAAATGTCATCAAGACTAATCATATATATATTATTGACCCTATGACCAACAAACTTAACTTGCTTATCATCCTTTCCCTCAATTATGCAACAAGTAGAATCAAATATAACTCTAGTGCCCTTATCACACAATTGACTAATGCTATGCAAATTATGTTTGAGTCCTTCAACAAGCAAAACATTATCAATGGATGAGGAAGGGATCTTACTAACTTTACCAATTCCAAGGATCTTCCCTTTGTTATTATCACTATATCTAACATGACCATGCTTCTTGGGGGCAAGGGAGGAGAACTTGGAGCCATCACCAGTCATGTGCTTGGAGCAACCACTATCAAGATACCAACTTGAGCTTTTGGTCTTCAAGCACACGTATAACACACATTCAAATTTTATCCTTTGGTACCCAAATTGTCTTGGGTCGTTGTGTGTTAGAGTTAGGCATTGTGCCCTTAGGAACCCAAAGTCTTTTGATTCCAATTTTGGTGTTTATATTCTTTCTAACATTGCAAGTGGATGCACTATGTCCTTTTCTCCCACAATGAAAGCATTTGATAAAGGGACTACTTGAAATATTTGTGGAAACAAAGAAATTTTTGTAATATTTTTGTTGGTTATTGGGATTATACCCCAAATTGGCTTTTTGAAAAATACATTTTTGTTTCCCTAACAACACATTCAAGTTGTCTCTTCCAAAAGTAAATTTTGCAAGAGTGTTGTTCAAATCTTCAATTTCTTTTTCAAATGCTTTGCATAATGAACAAGGAAATGATATGGATATGTTATCATGTGAGGAGCAAGTCATGCATAATGAGTTAGCATCAATAAGTCCTAAGGTCTCATTTTCAATCTTAAGCTCATTTATCTCCTTGTTTAAAATAGAAACTTTGTTTACCAATAAGGAGATTGTTTTGTTAGAAGATAAAACCATTTTTGTGAGCCTCATAGATTCATCATGCAATTCTTGAAAAGCATCTTACAATTCATCATAAAAATGTGGAGATTCTAAGTTAGAAGATGTTACTTCGGTGTCGCTCTCTTCACTTTATTCTCCTTGAGCCATGAGACAAAGATGAGCTTCTTCATTCTCTGAACTATCGGAAGAGCTTATGTCATTGTCCTCCCTTGCTATATATGCTCTTCTTCCTTTCTTTTCTTTGGAAGACATTTTCTCAAACTTCTCCGTCTTCTTAAGATATATAGGACACTCCATTTTCATGTGCCCCGATTTTTCACATTCATAACATTTTGGAGGAGTAGAGGATCCTTCTCCTTTATGATAAGCTTTCTTTTGAGGAAAGGATGGTCTTCTTTGGAATCCTTTCTTCTTTAAGAATCTTCCAAACTTCCTCACAAGGAGACTAAGATTCTCCTCACTTAGCTCCAGATTTTTTGCATGCTCTTCACCATCTTCATCATCATCTTCAATTGTAGAAGAGGTGACTTTGAGTGCAATTCCCTTTTTCTTCTTATCATGCTCTTCATTTTGATTGAGCCTATTTAGCTCCAACTCATATTCTTGAAGCTTCCCAAATAAGGTGGCTAGAGACATTGTTAATAAATCTCTTGATTCAGCAATAGCCGTTACTTTCGGTTGCCAATTCCTGCTCAAACATCTCAAGACTTTGTTAATAAGATCTTCGTTAGGAAATATCTTTCCCAATAAGATAAGATGATTAACAATATGTATGAATCTCTTTTGCATCTCTTGAATACTTTCACCTTAGTTCATTCTAAATAATTCATATTCATAAGTAAGAGTGTTTATTCTAGATCGCTTTACCTCACTTGTACCTTCATGAGTTACTTGTTAAGAATTCCACATTTCTTTAGCGATTTTGCAATTTGACACCCTAAAGAATTCATCATACCCCAAGGATGTGGTGATGATGTTCTTGACTCTAAAATTGTATTGAACCTTCTTTTTATCCTCATTGATCCATTTATTTCTAGGTGTATTGATTTTCACACCATCTTTAGTATGTGTGGGAATAAAGGCACTATTTTCAATGGCGTCCCACACATCTAAGTCAATAGCTTCAATAAAAATTTTCATCATTTCTTTCCAATATGCATATCCATCCCCATTGAAAAAAAGAGGTCTATTTATAGAAGAACTTTCATTAAAAAAACCGTTTGAAGCCATTTCTTTCTCTTGAAGCTGCTAAACTCTTTATACAAGAGTCTAACTCTGATACCACTTATTACCAAGTGGCTTCAATACTCAAGAGGGGGGTGAATTAAGTTTGTAAAACAAGTTCACAAATCTTTCGCAAAAGTTTAATAATCAATTTTTGTTAAAACTATTGAATGGATAGAGGTGATTGGATAAATGGATGAACACTTTCATTTATAAATATAATAGCCAAAGGAGACAATATTCAAGCAATTCAATAAAATAGTGCATAAATGTAAAGAGAATGGTTTAGCAAAACAAACACAATAGTTTATCCTGGTTCGATCACCAATCCACTTGTGATCTACGTCCAGTCCTCAAGCAAACACTCGAGATTTTTCACTATATCTTCAAGCTTCAATAGGTGCTTGATAACCTTTACAAACTTGAGCACTCAACACTTTAGGATACCTCACCCTTTGAGTTTGAGTCTCTTCAACTAAGGGATGCCTCACCCTTTACATTTTAGGAGGGATGCCTCACCCTCTTTACAAAGTAATTCAGATTGATAGAATGAAACTCTCACAAGAGTAATTGATACAAATTGAAACTCTAATATGCTCTCAAAAGATATCTCAAGATTTTCACACAAAACACAGCAAGAATGTTTTCAGAATTTGATTCTCGTATTTAAGTGTTAGATTAATGTTCTGAATTGAAGGTTAGCCATTAATGAAGCCCCAAGGTAAGTATTTATAAGTTATTGGAAGAAAGGAGCCATTGGGAGCTTCAATGGGTAATATTAAATGCTGTTAAAATAGCCGTTGGGCACTGATAGATTTGTGGTAATCGATTACACAATCCATGTAATCAATTACATGGCTGCTCCAACGTGTTCTTAGCTTTCTGGGCACTCGATAATCGATTACCAGCTTGGTGTAATCAATTACAAGGCCTCTGACTTTCTTGTAATCGATTACCATTTCTATGCAATCGATTAAAAGGCTTCTTGAACATGTTCTTGCCTTTTTAGGCTTATTGTAATCGATTACTAGCTTTGTGTAATCAATTACAAGGCCTCTGACTTGCTTATAATCGATTACAATGCACATGTAATCGATTACAAGGCCTCTGTTTGCTATGTAATCGATTACAAACATCTTCTAATCGATTATCTTGGCCTTTGAACACATTTTTCAAGTCCAATTTGAGATGTAAGCCATTTTTAACTTTGAGAAACTTGGATTGAACAATATTGACATGTGTTTTACACAATCCAAGATTAAAAACAACATTTTCTTAAAAAAATGAGCTTTCAATAACAAATTAATTTCAAATGATCTTGAAAAACCATTTGAAGATCTTTGAGACACTTAGAGAGCATTTCACATTGATAGTCTAGGACCTATATCTAATATACCTCTTTTGATCTTGGTCTTCTCTTTTGATCTTGATTTTCATCTTGACTTTGTTATCATTAAAAACTCATTTGATATACTTTAAGACATAAGCATTCACATGCAGGCCAATAGATTGTGGTCCTTTAGAGCTCATGTCCTTTGACTCTTCAGTCAAGGAAATATGACAGTGTTCCAATATGGCAGTGACAAGCATAGCATATGGAAGGGCAGAGTTCTTCTTCTTCCTAATATCCAACATGTGCTAAATTATGTAATAGGCCCAGTTGATTGGCCTACTTGTGGTTATGGCCCACAATACCACCACATCATCTCGAAGAACTTGGGAGTAATTTCCTCCCCTAGGAATCAATCCTCTGGCCACAAGATAATAAAGCACTCTATTTTCCATAGTCAAACCAATGGCCATTACCCTCTTCCTATCCCTAGGAATTTCCTATCCAGACCTTGTCAGGGAGGTTAATGCAGCCTAATACTCAAAATTATCTCCCCAAGCATTCTCATTCCTATAGAATTTTGTGCCATGATACTCAAGCTTAGTTAGCGTACACCATGCTTCCCTAGTGACCTTAACCTGTTTCTTCTTTACTTCAGATATTAGACATCCATTCTCATAACTTAGGTTTGCATAAAATACCCTAACTAGATTCGGGTAAATGTCCTTTTGAATGCTGAAGAAGCCTAGTAAACCTAACCTTTCTATTAATCTGAAGCACTCTAAGGGTTCACTTGAACAGAAGGATTGAGGGAGATACATTGGAGATATGAGTTTCCTTAACTAGAAGTTTTTCCAGAATAGCTCCACCTTCTCGGTGGTGGAGAAGTGACGTGTGAGGTCCAGTCCAGAGATATTGTATGGAGGAGCACTAGAAGATTCTCCAATGTTGGTCCCTATTCTTGGACATTTTGTGCATTGAGAAGATTCTGCCATTAATGGAACCCATGTGGTGTTTGGTGATGGAGAAATTTGGAAGATTGATGAGGAAGACAGAAAACATAAGTTAGGGCTCTAGAGGGAGAAAGAGAAAGCGTGAAGGGAGATGGGGGATGATGACTGAGGAGATTTTTGGTGAAATTAATTGGGCGTTATGAAGAGGAGAGAAAATTTGAGTAGTATGGAGGTGAAATGGGATGATTTGGCCAAGAAATAAGAGAGAAATTGAATGTTTGGGAGTGAGGAGAGGAAGAGAGGTCGTGGAGCAGAAGAGAGAAATAAGAAAGTTTAAGTGAAAATGGTTATTCCTGTGCTGAAATCCCTTTTAAACCTGCTATGTAATCGATTACAATGGGTGTGTAATCGATTACCAGCCCTCTGGAACCCTTGTAATCGATTACAGGATTGGTGTAATCAATTACTTGCTTGACAGAACCTTTGTAATCGATTACAAAGGTCTTGTAATCGATTACTAGTTTACTAAAACTCAAATTTTGCATTTTAAACAGTAAAGGGCTAATCTCAAAGCATTCAAATTAGTTCCAAAAAGTCTCAAAGCAATTTCAAACATCATACAAGCATACAAACTGATTAGTTCTTGATCTAAAACACATGTTTATGCAAAATTACCACTTTTAACAAGAATTTAAATCATTTTGTCAGGATGAGCTTCTTGGTGGACTTTACGATGATGGAGTACCTGCAAAACAACTTTGGGGAAACCTTCGATGCTCAAGTCAGTATTGGAATTAGGAATGATTAAAAACAAGAAAATTTACCACCAAAACACCATCATTATGCAGTAAAAACACATGTTAACTAATAAAATTTCAAATTATGCAACAGTCATATACATTATGTAGCAAAAGTGACATATGATGCAGCAAGGTGAATTTGTGTAGATTTTCAGCTTATGCATGATTGATCCAATATGCCAAGTTCATTTTTTATATAGAAGAATACTTCTTTTTCCAAGGGCTTAGTGAAAATGTTAGCTAGTTGCTTAGTGGTTTCTACAAATTCAAGTATGCAATCACCTTTTTGTACATGATCCCTAATAAAATGATGTCTTATTTTAATATGTTTTGTTCTAGAATGTAGAATGAGATTTTTGGATAAATTAATTGCACTAGTACTGTCACACCTTATAGGGAAGTGATCAAGCTTAAGACCATAGTCTAGAAGTTGTTGCTTCATCTAAATGATTTAAGTACAATAACTTCTAGCTGTAACATATCCAACTTCAACTGTAGACAATGCTATACTATTTTGTTTCTTACTATGCCAAGAAACCAGTGAGCTTCCAAGCAAGTGACATGTTCAACTAGTACTTTTCCTATCCATTTTGTATTCAGCAAAATCAGAATCGAAATATCTAATTAAGCTACAAGAAGCACCTTTAGGGCACTATAATCCCATTTGTGAAGTGCCTATTAGATATTTCATAATTCTTTTAATAGCACTTTGGTGTGATTCTTTAGGATTTGCTTGAAATCTAGCACACATGCACACACTAAACATAATATCTGGCCTACTTACTATGAGATAAATGAGTGAGTCTATCAAACCTCTATATTTTGTAATTTCTACAGATTTACCTCATTCATCCTTGTCCAAGTAACAAGAAGTGCCCATTGGTGTAGCCATTTGCTTGGCACCCTCTATTCCAAACTTCTTGAGCAACTCCTTGTAATATTTTGATTGACTTAAGAAAGTCCCATCCTTTGTTCGCTTAATTTGGAGACCAAGGAAGAAGTTGAGCTCACCCATTATGGATATTTCAAACTCACTTTGCATAATATTAGTAAATTCTTTACAAAGAGAGTCATTAGTAGCACTAAATATAATATCATCAACATATATTTGAACAAGAAGAATGTCATGCTTTTTATGCTTGATGAAAAGAGTAGTGTCAACCTTTCCTCTAGAAAAGTCATTTTCCAAAATGAATTTGCTTAACTTTTCATACTAAGCTCTAGGAGCTTGTTTTAAACTATACAAGGCCTTTCTTAATTTAAAAACATGGTTGGGTAGTTCAAAATTTTCAAAACCAGGAGGTTGTTCCACATACACTTCTTCTTGTATAAAACCAATTTAAAAAAAAAAACACTTTTGACATCCATTTGAAATAGTTTAAAATCCATGATGCATGCATATGCAAGTAGCATTCTAATGGCTTCTAATCTAGCTATGGGAGCATATGTTTCTTCATAGTCTATGCCTTCTTCTTGATTATAACCTTTAGTTACAAGCCAAACTTTGTTTCTTGTTATTAAGTCCGTTTCGTCAAGTTTGTTCCTAAAGACCCATTTGGTGCCAATGATTGGATGTTCATTGGGCCTTGGAACTAATTCCCAAAATTGATTTATTTCAAATTAGTTTAGTTCATCTTGCATAGCTAAGATCCAATGATCATCATTAATGACCTCATTTATGTCTTTAGGTTCAACTTGAGATATAAAAGCCATATGATTACATGCATTTTTAAGAGAGTTTCGAGTGATTACCCCTATTGATACATCACCTATTACTTGGTCTAGAGGATGGTATCTTGGAGTTCTCCAATCTCTTGGAAGATTATTTGAACCTTCCTCTTCTTGTTGTGGAGGTGCTTCCTCCCTTTGGTTTTCTCTCTTTTACTCTTTTTTTTTTGTTTCCAATATGAGTGTTGGATAGAATTTATGCAACATCAACAATAACATCCTTTCCCAACCCAATGAAGTTAGATTCATCAAATGTAACATGCATTGATTCTTCAATGGTTATAGTTCTTTTATTGTAAATTCGAAAGGATTTACTATTAAGTGAGTAACATAAAAATATTCCCTCATCGGATTTAACATCAAACTTGCCTAGGTTGTTTTTTCCATTATTTAAAATAAAGCATTTGCAACCAAAGACATGAAGGTGGAAAATGTTTGGTTTCCTTCCTTTATAAAGTTCATATGGAGTTTTCTTTAAAATAGGCCTTATTAGAGCCCTATTCATGACATAGCAAGCAGTGCTAACCGCATCCGCCCAAAAATATTTAGGAAGATTTATTTCATTGAACATATTTCTTGCTAACTCCTCTAAAGATCGATTTTTCCTTTCAACTACTTCATTTTGTTGTGGAGTTCTAGAAGCAAAATAATTATGCTTAATGCCATTTTCATTGAAAAATATTTCAAATTCATGATTTTTAAATTCCCCACTGTGATCACTTTTAATGGAAGCAATGCTACAATTTTTCTCATTTTGAATAACCTTTGCAAGTTTTCTAAATTCCTGAAAGGTATCATTCTTATGAGTAAGAAATAGAGTCCATGTATATCTAGAGTAATCATCCACAATCACAAAAGCATAATAGTTACCCCCAAAGCTTATAGTTCTTGATGGACCAAAAAGATCCATATGCCAAAGTTGTAAAGGTCTTGTTGAAGAAACAACATTTTTAGCTTTGAAAGAAACCTTTACTTATTTACCCTTTTGATATGCATCACAAAGTTTATTTTTCTCAAATTTGAGCTTTGGAAGACTAATCACTATATCTTTAGAAACAAGTTTGTTTAGGTGATCCATGTCAATGTGGGCAATTCTCCTATGCCATAACCATGAATCATTTTCTACTCATAAGACATTTTTCATTTTGAGAGGAAATATCATCAAGATTAATCATATAGATGTTATCAATTCTATGTCCAACTAACTTGACTTGTTTATTATCCTTACCTTCAATTATGCAACAATTATAATCAAAGATAACTCTATTTCCCTTATCACATAATTGACTTATGCTTAACAAGTTATGCTTAAGTCCATCTACA
Organism: Ormosia semicastrata; assembly: GCA_029884595.1. NCBI lineage: Eukaryota > Viridiplantae > Streptophyta > Magnoliopsida > Fabales > Fabaceae > Ormosia > Ormosia semicastrata. The sequence goes on along the minus strand of JAQQTO010000053.1, from coordinate 43,194,057 downwards.
TACAAGACATTATCTATTGAGGTAGAGGAATTCTTACCAACATTTCTAACTCTAAGGATCCTTCCTTTATTGTTGTCCCCATAGGTGACATGTCTATGCTTCTTTGGTACAAGAAAGGAGAACTTGGAGCCATCACCCATCATGTGCTTAGAGCAACCACTATCAAGGTACCACCTTGAACTTTTGGTCTTCAAGCACACCTACAACACACATTCAAATTTTAACCATTGGTACCTAAATTGTCTTGGGTCCTTGTGTGTTAGAGTTAGGCAAGGTGCCCTTAGGAACCTAAACTTTTTTTGTTCCAATCTTGGTGTTTATGTTCTTTATAACATTACATGTGGATGCATTATGCTCTTTCCTCCCACAATGAAAGCATTTGATAAAGTGACTACTTGATGCATTTGTGGAAACAAAAAATTTTATAAGATTTTTATTAGTTATTGGGATTATACCCTAAACCGAATTTTTGAAAAACACATTTTTGTTTCCCTAGTAACATATTCAAATTATCTCTTCCAAAGGTAAATTTTGCAAGCGTAATCTTTAAATTTTCAATTTCACTTTCAAATGCTTTACATGATGAACAAGATGAGAGTGTGGATGTATAATCATGTGAAGAACAAATCATACATGATGAGTTGGCATCAATGAGTCCAAGAGTTTCATTCTCAACTTTGAGTTCTTCAATCTCCATTGTTAAAATAGAAACTTTATTTGCTAATAAGGAGATTGTTTTGTTGGAAGTTAAAACCATTTTAGTGAGCCTCATGGACTCATCATGTAAATATTGGAATGCATCTTGTAATTCACTATATGAAGGAGAAGATTCAAGATTAGATGAAGTTACCTCTGTTTCACTTTCTTCTTCTTCTTCTTCATTTACCATGAGGCAAATGTGAGCTTCCTCATTTTCTGAATCATCGATGGAATCCATATCATTGTCTTCCCAAGCAATGTATGCTCTCCTTCATTTTCTTTCCTTAGAAGGTCTCTTTTCAAATTTCTCCATCTTCTTTTGATAAACCGGACACTCCATCTTCATGTGCCCAGGTTTTCCACATTCATAGTAAGTTGGAGTAGATGAAGCTCTTTCTCCCTTTTGATATGTCTTCTTAGAAGGAAAAGATGGTCTTCTTTGACTTTTTTTCCTCGTGAGAATCTTCCAAACTTCTTTACAAGGAGATTGAAATTTTCTTCATTCATTTCAAGATTTCCAATGCCATCTTGATTATCAATTATTGAGGAAGTGACCTTAAGTGCAATCCCCTTTTTCTTCTTATCTTGCTCTTCATGTTGGTTGAGGCTATCCAATTCCAGCTCATGTTCTTGAAATTTTCTAAAGATAGTGGCCAAAGTCATTGTGGCTAGATTTCTTGACTCCGATATGGCCGTCATTTTGGCCTGTCAATTCTTGCTTAAACATATCAAAACTTTGTTAATAAGATCTTCATTAGCAAAAGTATTTCCTAATGAAGCCAAATAATTAACTGTTGCATATCTTGAATGCTTTCTCCTTGATTCATTCTAAACAATTCATATTCATGAGTGAATGTATTTATTCTAGACCTTTTCACCTCACGTATGCCCTCATGGGTTACTTGCAATGTGTCCCACATTTCTTGGGCGATCTTGTAATTTGACACCCTAAAGAATTCATCATACCCCAAAGAAGTGGTAATGATATTCTTGGCTCTCAATTTGTATTGAACCTTTTTCTTGTCTTCATTGGTCCATTCACTTCTTGGTGTATTAGTTCTTACACCATCAACTATATGTGTGGGAACAAAAGGACCATTTTCAATAGCATCCCACACATCAATATCAATAGTTTCAATAAAAATTTTAATCATCTCTTTCCAATAGGCATAACCATCCCTATTGAAATAAGAAGGTCTGTTTATAGAAGAACCTTCGTTGGAAAGACCATTTAAAGCCATCACTTCTCTTGAAGCTGTTAAGCTCTTTATACAAGAGTTTAGCTCTGATACCACTTGTTACCAAGTGGCCTCAATACTCAAGAGGGGGAGTGAATTGAGTTTATAAAATACGTTCACAAATCTTTCGCAAAACACTTGAATTCTTATTTTGTTGAAGCTATTGTTTGTTAGAGATGAATAGATAGAAGAGATGTAAACTTTTCACGCTTGAATGAATTAACCAAGGGAGATAGAATTCAGATAAATCAATAAAATAGTGCTCAAAGTAAAGAGTAGAGTTTAAAGAAAATAAACAGCAAGCTTTATTCTGGTTTAGCCACTATCCACTTGCGGCTTACGTCTAGTCCTCAAGCAATCACTCGAGATTTTTCACTAAATTCCAAGCTTGAATCAGGTGCTTGTAACCTTTACAAATTGGAGCACTCAACACCACCTTGGGATACCTCACCCTTTATAGCTTGAGCCTCTTCAAATAAAGGATGCCTCACCCTTTACAATTTGGAGGGATACCTCACCCTCTTCTTTACAATAAACAAGATTGATAGAATGAAACTCTCACAAGAGTAATTGATACAAATTGAAACTCTAGAATGCTCTTCAAAGATATCTCAAAGATTTGTACAAAAAATAGAGCAAGAATGATTTCAAGGATTGATTTTCGTATATAGTGTTAGAAAGATGTTTCAAGGTTCAAGGTCAGCCATTAATGATGCCTCAACACAAGTATATGAACTGTTTTTCATTAAAAAAGCCATTGGGTGCTTTAATAATGCCCAGCATTTAATGCACCTAATATAGTCGTTAGGCACTTTTAGTCCAGCGGTAATCGATTACACCATAGTGGTAATCGATTACATGGCTATTTGAGCATGTTCTTGGCTTTTTGGGTAGGATGTAATCGATTACCAGCTTTGTGTAATCAATTTCATGGCTTCTGCCAAACTTGTAATCGGTTACAACCTCAGTGTAATTGATTACAAGGCTTCTGCCATGCTTGTAATCGATTACATGCTCAATGTAATCCATTACAAGGTCTCTATTTAGCTTATAATCGATTATAACACATGTGTAATCGATTACCTTGTCCTTTGAACACTTTTTTCAACCCCAGTTAAGTGTATTGGTCAATCCTTATATATTGGAGCTTGGATTTTGACAAGATTTACATTTGAGTTATGAAATCCAAGATTGAAATCAACATATCATTAAAAAGATGAACTTTGAATTATTAGTTGATTTAAAAGGATCTTTAAAAAACCATTTGAAGATCATTGAGATACCTTGAGAGCATTTTACATTGAAATCCTAAGACCTATATCTATATACCTCTTGGTTTCCTTCTTTTGATCTTGGTTTTTTCTTTTGATCTTGATCTTTTGTTTTGATTTTGTTATCATCAAAAACTCATTTGATATGCTTCAAGACATAAGCATTCACATAGTGCCTTCTTATTTTGGTCACTTAAGTGACCAAAATTCACCCGAACAGTTAAGAACACTTAGTTATCACCAAACTAAGTTTCCCAACTTCCAACAAATTTAAAATAAATCCTAAGATTCATTAAAAATCTCGTTACACCATTTTCACATTATTCCATATCTACTGGGGGTCAATCCGACACCAAAACACACAACCAATATGCTTAAAAATGCCAAAACACACATGTTCTCTACACTTATTTCTAGAAACTAAGCAGTTTAAGTCAAAACTGAGGCTGAAAATAATTATACTTCACACATAGAGTTCTAGCAAAGTGACTAAACATGCTCAGACGGTCACAAAACTTCACAGACATGATAATCAGGTATTAGGCTACCTCTGTAATCATATACAAGTCTCTCATGCTTACACACGTGTTACACCCATGGCTACCAGAATAGGCCTATCAATAGCAGTAGGACCTTTTATAGGTTCCTCCTCCAACAACAAATCTAGATCAACTCCACATTGTTCTGCGATAGCAATGATGTAACCTCCAAGTAATATTCGTCCAGCTCTAGTGGACCCTATATGCTTGAATTAATTACAAAGCCAATAACCCCCATTCACTTTTCCCTGCTTTTCCCCATTTTCAGCATTCGAAGACACAAGCTGTGTCTGATGACACGATGCCCCCTGTGTGTGGCTCTGTGAGCCATTAGGGTTTCACCTTGTTGGAGACATAGGGTGTGTCTTGAAACACACACCCCCCTTGTTGTCCACTGACTTGGTAACTTTGTAATCCACACTAATTCTCCATTAAATTACTAATTCCTAAGGGTTCTCATCCACCTAAACTCTTATCATGACTGATAATCACATATTTGATAAATTAATAAGCCTTCATTTTCAGTCATTTACACTCTCCATGTACTTAATTGATTGAGCTTGGTTATGTTTTGTAAGTTTGGACTCAAATTGGACTTAATTAATTTTTTCAGCATGTGTTACACTATTTCTATATTTTGGCCATATCTTTAGTTTTAAATGTCTAACAATTATGTTTTTACCTTATTGGAAAGGTAAGAGAGAGCTCTACAACTTTCATAAGAGCTCTAGGCCAAAGTTGGACATCTAGTGGAACTAATTAGGCTTGGAAGTCAGAATACGGGTTTTGTGATTGGAACTTGAATAGTGTGCAGTAATCAGAGCATAACTCGGAATGTAAGATCTGGATTGGGCTGAAATTTTGGTATTTGAAAGTTAAGAACCACATCTACAACTTTTATGAAGACCACATTTCAAGATTCTGATGCATTCAATGACTTCAAAATTGAATGATTTTGCAAACAAAGAATCTCCATAATTTTTCACTCATCAAAAGTCATTTGGCATTTTTCACTCATCCACTCACTCATGAATTAGCCCCCTTATCATTTTGTATCCATAATCCTCTATAAAAGGAAGCCTTGGCTGATCATTTGAAGAGTCTTAGTCATAGAGGCCAAGATCATGCTATTGTATTGTTTGTTTATCTTGTTGTAATTTTCTTTTAAATTGAAGTTATATTCTTCTTCTTCTTCTTCTCTCTTCCTTTCTTCTTGTCTATGAGTAACTAAGTTTCATTTTACTTGGGTGAAAGGGTGAAGCTCTTGGTAATGAAATAAAGTTAGATTCATTTCTTTCTTGTGCTTAAATGATATATTTTCAAGTGGTCATTATACGTGTTGTATTTTGTTTCTAATCAATTTAGAAACCCTCCTTGTAAAGTGGAGATCTTGATTTGTTGTAAACAAGATATTGACACAATGAATGCTTGAGCCCATTTATAAGTGGTGGCTTTAATAGATGATTAAAGGAATCATAATATAATTACATATATAATTTTTAATGAACTTTGAATGTTTTATTTTCCAATTAGAACCTCCATTATATGTGGATTCTAATTGAGTTATAAAAGGAATTAATCTTGTCCTTAATTTATTTACCAAGAGTGGATCTCCTAACCTAAGTAAGTTTTTTTTATTTATGATCAAGTTTTATCACTTTTATTATTGTGACAAAATATTTACTTTACCTCAAATAATTTTTCTTCATCAATTCTTTGTGGATCAACCTCGGACTCTCGAGAATTTATTACTTGAAACAACCTACACTTGGGTTAGCAACATTTAATTCGCATCAAGCTTTTGGCATCATTGCCGGGGACTTGATTTGAAGAACAAATTTATGGTGTAAATATTTTGTATATATATATATTTATATTTTTTTCCTGTGGATTTTGTATATATATATATATATATATATATATATATATATATTTCTACTCTTTTAAATTTTTTTTTTTTTGTACTTACTAACATACTAACTTAGTGGGGAAACTCTCATTTATCCCTCTGTAATCTTTAATCATTATGAAATAATCTTTCTTCTTCTCTTCTCTCTCAAAGCAAAAAATCAGGCTTTTCGATTCTCCGATTTTCATGTTTTAAATTTACTTTCTGTACTTTATTTTTTGTAATTTACTTTCTGCACTTATTTTTTAAAATTTACATTCTTGCACTTTATTTTTTATACTTTACTTTCTATATTTTACTTTCGTATTTTATTTCTAACTTACTAACCTACTAACCTTTTAATTTTCTTACTTACTAACTTACTAACTATCTAACTCTTTTACTAACTTTCTAACCTTCTAACTTTGTAACATTTTACTTTACCTGCTTCTAACATTTTAATTTACTTGCTTCTAATAGTTTAATTTACCTACTTCTAATATTTTAATTTACTTGTTACTAACTTTTTAATTTATCACTTACTAACTTTTTAATTTATCACTTGTTAACTTATTTGGTGGTTGGTTTATACCACACCCTTGTAAATATATATTTGGTGGTCGGTTTATACTACACCCTTGTAATATTTATTTAGTGACTGGTTTATACCATATCCTTATTAATATTTAATGGCAAGTTTACTGCCTACTTGTTAATATTATTATTATTTTTTATCATGGCAGGTTTACCGCCTACTTGTTAATATTTTTTTTATGGAAGGTTGAGCTCTATATATATTTTTATTTTATTCTTCCTATTTCTTCTTCTCTTTTGTCATGTGTAGTTAAATTTGTGTGTTTCTAGGGTGAAGACATAACTTGAATCAATCGACATGTATTAAGATTGGAATTTTAATCAATTTCTTTTTTTATTCAATTTGAGTGCTTATTATGATTCTTAATGCTTTTATGAATTGGCCACTCATAAATTGATCTAATGAGGTGTATGTAGAATCGGAAAGTTTACATATGACTTAGACCATAAATAATAAGTGTCATGATTTATAATCATCTAGGAATGGAGGTTATAGGTTGTGTGAGAGAATTGTGGTATTTTCCATGAGAATACATAAAGTAAAGGTTATGCCTTTAAGAGTTAAGGTTTAGACAAATGAATGGAGTTTTAAATAATTACTGGATTCTCCCTATCAATTGAATGATTAGAAATTAATTAGAATGAAGGTCCCAAAACTACTCTATCGTCTATGATAGATTATTGAATCAAGTGAAGTCAGATCCCTAGTGTTTTAATTTCATGTGTTTATATCATTAATGTGTTTTGTAATCATGTGCTTTGTTCTCTCTTTTCCCTTTTAATTTCATGTGTTTTAGTTTTTTTTCCCTCTTAATCATCAACTTTATTACTTTGACAATTCGGTGCACTTGTCGATTTTCTCAACAAGTTTTTGCAGACCTAGGTTGATACGATAGATTTTGTTATTTCAAGAATTCAACATCACAATAAAAGATAAGAAAGAAGCCAAAAATGTTGTTGCAGATCATTTGTCCATACTTACAACAGGCTCACCTTTTGATATCACACTTATCAATGATTATTTTACTGCTGAAATTTTATTTCTATTAATTCTATGCCTTGATTTGTTAATATTGTCAATATTCTTGTAGCAAGCGATGTCGTTCTTTGGAGATGGTTTCCATAAACAGAGAAGATAAAATATTCTTCATTAAGAATGGACTGAGTAAGGATTCATTAGATGATATCTTATTGACTCTTGAGACGCATTCTTATGGAGTTGTGCATTGTGAACTTCTTAATTTGTGGAATCTCTTCAGGGATGAGCAAGAGCGTTACAGTCTTGGGAATCTGACTCAAAAAGACCCTGTTTGCTAATTTATAAGAAAATCGGATGGGAAGCTTATCATCGACTCATAGAATGATTTTAAGTCATTACTGGACGTAAAACTAGAGGAAGATGTGAGCCACAATCACAACAACATGTATACTATCTCCCACTTAGACCTTCTTATTACCTTTTAACTTTCTTTTGTTAGTGCACAATTCCTATAAGAACTTAGCATACCTAGGCACTTGCTTAATGACATCTAACAAAGGAATGTTAACTTCTAATCTCCTAAAGGTCTCTAACATCTCTTTATCTACTTCATATTTCTTATTCTTAACTAACCTACTAGGGAATTGGGCCTTAGTGATATACTTAGGAAGGGGTTCAGGAATACTTACCTTAGGGGTCTTAGAGTTTTGCCCTTCCTCATTTACCTCCTTAGGCTCTTGATCTTTCTCTTTAGTGACTTATGGAGTAGATGTAGGTTCATCTAACACCTTCCCACTTCGCAATGTGATAGCACTAGCATTTTCCCTCAAATTCACTTCCGGTTGTGAGGGAAGTCTCCCAGAAAGTTGGCTCTAAACCTTGTTGAGGTTTGTGGCTAACTGCACTACTTGGTTCTGCAAGTTACTGATAGTGGCCCTTGTTTCTTGTTGGAAGCTTTGCATAGTGGCCTTTTGCTCTTGCTGAAATTGAATGTTACTAGTGGCCATTACCCTCATTAACTCCTCTAGTGAGGGCTCAAATTACTTAGGAGCTAGAGCTTGTTGTTGTCTTTGAGGGAAAGGTGCTTGCCTTTATTGAAATCTTAGAGGTTCATTGGCTTGAGGTTGATTCTAAGGCTGCTTTCCATAGCTTAAGTTAGGATGATCCCTCCACCTCGAATTATGTGTATTGGAGTAGGGGTTGTAGTTTTTGGAAGGTCCAGAATATCCCTCTACGACCTTTACCTCCTCATTTGTGTCCTATTATAGAGTGGGACATATATCAGTGGGATGTCCAGGAGAGCAACAAATCCCACAAGCATTTACCGATGCTTTCCCATGATCTATTAGCCGCTGAATCATGGTAGTCAACTGGGCTATTTGTTGCTGCAAACTGTTCATTTCTGCCTCTTTAACCACTCTCACTCCAGTGTCATTTTTTGTGAAAAATTATTGAGTGTTTGCAGCTATTCTTAATATCAAGTTGCTAGCTTCTTGAGGAATCTTATTAACCAAAGCTCCTCCACTGGTAGTATCAATCATGTTACGGTCCAACATTAGCAAACTCTCATAGAAATACTGAATCAGAAGTTGCTCACTGATTTGATATTGAGGGCAGCTAGCACATAATCTCTTAACTCTCTCCCAGTAGTCATCAAGTGACTCCCCATACCTTTGTTGGATGCTGCAAATTTCTTTTCTGATGGCTCGAGCCATGTCCTACCATGACTGGATGGATCCAGGTGGCAAATAGTATAGCCATTCTTTTGCAGAATCTTTTAGTGAAAATGGAAAAGCTCTTAGCTTAACTTGTTCTAATGGAATTCTCATGGGCTTCATGCTAGAACACACCATATGGATCTCCTTCAAATGCTTGTCAGAATCCTCCTCGACTAATCCATTGAAAGATGGCAAAAGATGGATTAACCCGGACTTCAACTCAAATGCCTCCTTATTTTCAAGAATCTCTATACACAGAGGTTGTTGGCCCAAGTTTGGAGCATGCAACGCCCTTAGAGTAGATTCTACCATCGCCTCCTCTTCAGATGTCTCACAACTGAATAGATCTATATGGCGGGCAGCTTCAATGTCAGCAGGTGTGAATTGGAAATTAGATGGAAGGAAGGGAAATTGAGGATGTGAGTTGACTTGATCAATATAGTGCCTCAAATCCCTCACTTTCTTGTCCAATCCTTCAATGGACATAAACACCTGCAAAATAGTAAAAAAGAACTAATTAAACTATTAAAAATTGAAACAAAAACAGAATGAAAAATAGGAAACAATTTAATAGCACAATCGGAAAATTAGTTCCCTGGCAACGACGTCAAAATTTGGTGTTGTATGGATTGTGAGTAATATTAAGATCAAAATCAGTTGCGAAGTTCCACCAAAAATATAAAAACCTTACAACTAGTTGTAGTTAGAAAGGGTTGATCCACAGAGAACTAATTCAATTAACATTATAAACTGATTCCTAAATTAAACTCTAAAGAATAATAAATACAAAAAGGGGATTTTTTTTTTGTTAAAACTAAGAATAGAAATTAAGTCTAAAGCAACAGCAATACACACGATTTGAATTACTAATTTAAAGATATTAGTTAAGAGATGGAATCCACCATTATATTTAAAAGATAATGCTAACCTACAAATCCTTTATCCCAACATGATCATCTATGTCTTTACGCGATTATGAGATTAATTCTCTGTTTTCCTTAGGTTTTGGTCGTTGTAGTATAGTGGTGAGTATTCCTACCTGTTACGCGGGTGACCCGGGTTCGTTCCCCGACAACGGCGCCAAAATTTGGTGTTGTATGGATTGTGAGTAAAATTAAGATCAAAATCAGTTGTGAAATTTTACCAAAAATATAAAAACCTTACAACCAGTTGTAGTTAGCAAAGGTCGATCCACAGAGAACTAATTCAATTAGCACTATAAACTGATTCCTAAATTAAACTCCGAAGAACAATAAACAGAAAAAAGGGATTTTGTTTGTTAAAACTAAGAATAGAAATTAAGTCTAAAGCAACAGCAGTAAAAAAGATTTGAATTACCAATTTAAAGATATTGGTTAAAAGATGGAATCCATCGCTAGATTTAGATAATGCTAACCTACATATCCTTTATCCCAACATGATCAATTATGTCTTTATGCATTTGTGAGATTAATTCTCTGTTTTTCTTAAGTTTTGGTTAATTTAGCAACTGCTCAAATTAAGCCCTAATCATTAGTTAGCTATAAAGCAATCGCTCTTATATCTGCCTAATGATTGCATTAAGATTTAGAAAACCAATCACATTAAGGTCCAATCACACATCGGGATTGAATTGCTTAGATCATATGTCTCACTAATCCTACCACCACAACCATGTATAGCAATCCTAGTTTTACCACTTTCGAAATTGGCAAAAAGTATAAAGATCTTTATACTAAATTAAGATTTGAAACATATGAACAGAAACACAACTGTATTGAAATAAAGAACTATGTAGGATTCACAAGATCAAAACTAAGGTTTTATCTTGCCTTAACCAAATAAGAAACTTAGCCACGCATGGTGAATTCAAAATCAAAAGAAAAACAAAAGAAAGACATCATCAAGAATATAAGGATGAAAGAAAACTGAAGATCAAACTAGTTTCCAATGGTCGAGGTTAATTGATCTCTGATAGCTCGAACTCGAATTTCTAATCTTTGATCAAATCTCCCTCTCTCCTCTTCTTCGAATCCTCTTCAGTTGCTTGGTAGCTTCTATCTTAGACGACCTCCTTTTGGAACCCTAAACAATCCTATTTATAGCATTGGGCCCATAGCTCATCATTTAGATTCGAAATTGATTTTCTGAGCTGTAGAGACGAGTCGTGTCTGATGACACGACCCCGCCCCTTGGTGTCTGAGTCTGTTAACATAATTTTTGTGGGATTGAGCAGGCAGAGAGGTACACAACCCCCCATGTCACGGGTCGTGTCTTTGTTTGTGCTTAGCACTGGATCCAACTGAGGTGCCAGAGAAGGACACGACCCCCTGTGTCTAAGGACACAGGCCGTGTCACTTAGTTTCTTCATGTTCAGCTCTGATTCTTCATATATGGTCTTCTCTCCTTGCTTCTAGAAGTCATGTTGATCTCCTCGAGTCTTTAAATTTCTCCTCAAGTGGATAGCAAGCTTGGTTTGATGCTAATGGACTCCATCACTCAAAGATCTCCTAAAAAGCATAATTCCATTATGAATGCTTATAATCACACTTATGCATAGTTTCACAATAAGGATCTGATTAAGTTTCATATCTAGAAACTTAGCTAAATGTTAACAATTTAGCACATATGAAATCCAATTAGATCAAACATAAGACACTTAAGATGTAGAAATAATCAATAGATCAGGTATATGAAAACAGTGAACCACATTCACATGCGGCATGGTGTCCCAAGTGAGTGTCATATTCTAAATATTCAAAATAATATTTTTGATAACAAAAAAAGTCACTGCTAATTAAAAAAAAACTAAACATTTTATTTGAGAAAAATTTATAGTGCATACAAATTTTAATATGGATATTAGTTTTCATTTTGTAAAAGTAAATTAGGTATATAAGGAAAAAAAAATTATATCTCATAAAGAAAAATTATATCTCATTCCACGGAGCATGAAATCTCAATGTCTCTACTCTAGGAGGAAATAGATTACATGCTCTATTCTTATTTATGTGAAATGAGACATGGAATCAAATTATCATTCGTGTACAAGCAAATATGATGTTAGTATTTTACTTTCATCTTGATAACATTATTATGTTTAGTTGTTTACAATTTTTGGCTAAAGCCTTTGTGTGGGGAATTTATTGAGACAAGAATGGAAAAAACATGGTAAAATAGTCTAGTTTATAGAATTTATGTTTATGTGTTGAGAACTGCTATTTCCTACAAATGACATCACACAAGAATGGTTACAAAATATGGTAGACCAATCAGGTGAAAGTATAAATAATCATGATAGGTGCAAAACGCAGTTTTGGAGTCCTATATATACGGATGGTGTGCCACATTTCATTCATAGTACATTTCGTGAAAAGTTTTCAGAACATTGAGCGTTTTTCTTATGTGTTTCCCAAGGCAATAATCTTTTTGGATTGTTAGGAAAAGAAAAAGAAATATAAGCAAATTTTTTAACATTATTTCCCTTTTACAAATGGGAGAAATAAATAATATATATCTTGGTTTGTTGGGATACCTTTCAATGTATAGCTTGATGATAAAACATGATCTATTGCCACTTTATTTTATTCACAAATTCTAATGTGAGGGAGGGTGTCTGTTGGAGGTAAAATTTCACACAAGTTCTAAATCGACGGCTGAATGATGATATTGAAAAAAAATTCCAAGTGTTGGATCGACGAAAGTATTAAATGGTCAAAAGTTGATTTTGTCAAAAGTTGGGTAGAATATTAGTGTAAAAAACGTGGCATAACTGCCATATACATGTTTGATATTTTAGGAGTCAGTTATTTTCATAGTTTATTTATAAATACTAGTATTCACGATGTACAAAGGGAGGTTATTTGCTTATACACAATCCTAATATCTCACTCAAGCAGATTAACGGATTTGATCTAAGTATGCCTTCCATTTTCATTTCAAGCCATTTACTTTAATGTAATGTTCTTCTAAAATTCATTTATTTCCATGTCTTGTTCTTTAAATTTCCTTACATTTCATTGCACTCTTTATATGCTTTATTTAATTATTTTCTTTTAATTTTTTGTTAAGTCTTGTTCTTTAAAATTTATCTACATTTCATTTTATTGCTTTCCTTTAATTTTTTGCACTTTACATTTTCAAAGCTTTTATGAATTTTCATTTATCTACTTCTACTTCTTGCATTAAGTTTTACAAATTCCTGTTATTTACTTTTACTTCATCTTCAAAGTCCTTTACAAACGACATTACTATATAACTCTGAACCTATATTCGACTAATTATAAATATTTATTTATTGGAATTTGTCTTAACTAAATTTCACCATAAACAAATTGGCACGCCTGGTGGGACGAGTTCAAAGTAACTCGTAGTGTCACGAATCTCATTTCGTAAGAAATGGTTTTATGTGTTTAAGAAGTGAAAAGTTTGTCTATTCTTCGCTTTCTTGAAATACGCAAATCATGAGTAATACAAATAACCAGGCGTCGGATGCACCTTCGACAGTCGTTACTACACTACCCTCAACCGTTGTTGGAACGAGTCCTGTGGATGATGCAATAGTAACTGGTACTCTCCAGGGTAATCCAATGTTAGAACAAGTGGTGCCTAGAATGACTCAGTCATCACCAAGTTAACCAAGTAACCAAAGTATAATGAATTCAAATTCAAGGTTTATACCACAATATGGTTTGCCACCCAATTATGTTCCTCCTGTATTGGCACAAATGGGACTCGGCTGCACTTTGGCCAATACTGTAGGCTAAACAACGACTTTAGAAGGCCAACCACAAATAAGTTCAGCCTTAGTGAGTTTCAATGGCCAAGGAGCAGGGGTTGCAAGTACAAGTAATTCAACTCCTTTTCGACATGAGAGATTGAATTTGAGACCAGTATTCCTAAATATGTCGAGGGACACTCCTCAAAATGTAATATGGCTAACCATGAATTCTTTGGCCAGCTTTCGACAACAAATGGATGAAAGCAACCATGAAATGGTGCATATATTCACTCATCAAATAGGTGCTATGATTACGCCAGTCATGGAAAATACAAATAATGTTTGTAGTGCATTGGCGCAACAAATGGCAAGGCTAAATCAAGCCTTGGGAATAGGAGAATTAGCTAATGATAACGCTCAAAGAGCCTAGCCTGGGGCAAATACAAGAGTAACTGCACCCCAAGTAAACATGGGGCAAAACCAACAAAATCTTGACCAACCTGGGTAAAATGATCAACCGCACCTGGAATATGGTAATGTCCATGTACTCCGTCAAGGTGGTGAGGATCAAATGGCTAGGAATGATGCAGTCATGAGATTGCTTCGACAAATCTTGGGGGCCATCAAGTGGTTGAGCAAAATGTAAATCAAGTGGTGGAACAAGTGCTGAATAGGTTTGGGTTCAATGTTGGATATGCCAACTAACCCTACTTTGTTTCGGCATTTCTTGAGTGGGTGCAACAAGCATAATTGCCCAGAGAAATTGAAATTCCTAAACTTTCTAAGTTTGCTGGTGAAAGTAGGGAATCGATCGTCGAGCATGTTGCACGGTATACTATAGAAATGGGGGAGTTGGCCACTATTGAAGGCCTTAAAATGAGATTCTTCTCAAGTTCCCTTACTAAAAATGCATTCTCTTGGTTTTCGACATTGAGACCGAATTTGGTCCATTCTTGGACTCAATTAGAAAAAAGTTTTCATGATTAGTTCTTCAGGGGAGATTTGAAAGTGGGACTTACAGATCTCTTCAATATCAAGAGAATGTACAATGAAACCATGGATGATTATCTTACTAGGTTTTGACAAATGAGGAATATATGTTTTACTCCCATATTTGAGGTAGAAATATTGAAGATTGCCATAGAAGGTTTAGACTATTACATAAGGAAAAAGTTAGTGAACCAACATTTAGTTGATCGTGCTCAACTAGGTGAGAAAGTTAGGCAAATAGAACAATTGAAAGTTGAAAAGGTTCAGAAACAAAAGAGATTCCTTAAAAGAGAGAAAGTAACATTCGTCGGATTAGGTGAATCTAACAATGAGGCTGAAGATAGCAATGATGAATTTGAGGTTAACATTGCTGAACTTCAGAATGGCCTTCCTTATGTGTGTCAGGCTTTACAGCCTACAAGAAATAATAAGAAAATGAATTATGTCAATAAGAAAACATATACATTCGACGTAACAAAAACCAAAAAATTCTTTGATTTATTGTTGAAGGATAAATAGATTAAACTATCGGAAGGTCATAGGATACTAAAACTTGATGAAATAAGAGATAAAAAATATTGTAAGTTTCATAACAATTTCGGTTATATTACTAATGAATGTATTTGTTTCGGAGATTTAATTCAGAAAGCATTAATGGACGGGTGTTTGAAGTTTGCTGACAAGCTTAAGGCAGATATGAAGGTTGACATAGATCCGTTTCAAGCTGGAGTGTCCTATATTGATCAGCAGGTTCCTTTGAATATTGGAATGCTCAACATAAAGAATTTTCAGGAATTCGACATCGACATGAAAGATGCAATGGAGATCAATCCAAAGCTGGGAGAATCTCTTGAAGCATTCCTTGAAAGGAAGAAAGAGAAAGGCAAGGTAAGATTATGTCCAAGATGTAACACAGTATATGATGAATTTGCTACAAAGAAAGCTACTGAGGAACAACAAAGTGACTCACAGGGTAAAAAGAAGTTTTTCAACAAGAAAACTTGGGAACCACAATAGCCCTTCTATACTTCAAGGCCAAAGCCAGTTTATACGTCGAGTCCTAACATGAATGGCTGGCTGGTTGAGCTATCTGGTGAGTCTGTGGGAAGCAATTCATTTCCTAAAAGCTATATCGGACCAGCTAGGACCAGGGTGCCACCTGCCAATGTTACTGTGGACAGGTAGGTTAAAAATTCTGCAAAGGCGAGTTACACACAATTTCGATGGAATGTGGCTATCAAGAAGAATAGATTTCAGAGAGATTGACCATTCTGGAATGAAGATTACAGACATGGTAGGATCAACCAAGATGAGGCTTTGATTAGCCAAAATATAGCAAGGCCATCAAAGTCTTTACCATTGTCAAAGAGTTGAAACAAGAGGCTACAAAGGTTGAGACAAACACAGAAAAGAAGGAATATGGCTGAGGGTTTAGTTATCAAAGAATAACCCACAAAAACGGGATGTTTGGTAGTTGAAACTAAGCCAGCACTAAACGAAAATAAAGATGATAAGAAATTGAATAGTATTGTTAGAAAAGAATTTGTAGATACGAGATGATCAATTTCAATAGAGCCGACAACAACTGCAGTTAGACGGCTTGACATGAATGATAATCGCCAACAAGAAAATCTTGTAGAAATAAAGAAGAGAAAACAGGTTCAAGGACCTATTCCAAATAAACTAGAAGAAAATGGCCAATTAGACTAGTAGCAGTAGAGAAGGAAGCAAAGAAAAATGATCTAGCAGTTAAGGAAAACATGGAAACAACTAGATTGAAAGCTGAAAAGATGATAATGAGAATGGTCGAGATCAAGCATTTTAAAATTGAAAGTGGTGAAGATGTTGAGAATTAGTCGAAGGAAAAAGTCATGAAAGTCCTAGAAGATCCTGACCAAGATGTCGAGTGGAGAAAGAAAATGCTTGGCATGATCAAGGGAAGGAGAAAATTGGCGAAGCTTGACTGCTAGGCCACGGACATGGACTTGACGGCTGATGAAGTTATTGAGGCCTTGAATGATCCAAATGATCTTTTAGGCCTTGATGATAATGATCACTTTGATATAGATTTCAATTTGGACAAGGATCTGGATGACATTATAATGGCCATGGATAGCAGTTTGCCCTCGGAAGATTACTTCAAATTGGAAGGTACAGAAGTGATGAAGAGTTGTCTGATGAAGAAGAATTTTTTAAGTCAATGAGCGTGAATTTGATTTCAGATTTGCCTGCTGAGTTTGAAGGGTATCATGAAATTGAGTATATCGGAGAAAATGAAGAGGACCTGGATGACCTCAGCGATCATTGGCTTCTCTTTCAGGATAACATGATCACAATGTTCGACAATACAGTGCAATTTGAGAAACCAACAGAAGAACAGAAGGCTCATATTCACTTGTTACATATCAGGGCTTTGTTTGAAGGCAAACCGACAAATAGAGTTCTGATAGACAGGGGACAACTATCAATTTGATCCCAAGGGCAATGCTGAAGAAGCTTGGGAAGAATGAGTCTAATCTGATGTCAACTAACATGATTGTCACTGACTTCAGTGGCAAGACTCCCCCGTCAGATGGAGTAGTAATATTGAACGTGTAAGTTGGATTCGTCAAAAGGTCGACATTGTTTGTGGTAATTGATGCACACTTTTTAATTATTGCATTTGCAAACCCAAGTGCAGGTTATCTCAAGTAATAAATTTCTCGGTAAGTCCGAGGTCGATCCACAGGGAATTGTTAAATATTAAGGTGAAGTAAATATTTTGTTACTATGGTAAAAATTATTTACTTGGGTAAAAAGATCCACTCTTGGTAAATAAAGTAAAAGGAAGATTAATTCCTTTTATAACTCAATTAGAATCCTCGCAACATAGAGGTTCCAATCGGAAAATACAATGTTAAAAGTCCATTAAAATAGTATACATAATTATATTATGTTTCCTTTAATTATTACCACCACTTATAAATGGGATCAAGCATTCATTGTGTCAATCTATTGTCTACCACAAATCAAGATCTCCACTTTATAATGAGAGTTTCTAATACCAACACTTGTAAATGGGTTAAAGCATTCATTGTGCCAATCTCTTGTCTACAACAAATCAAGAACTCCACTTTACAAATAGGGTTTCTAAATTGATTGGAAACAAAATACAATACGTATAATGACTGCTTGAAAAATACATCATTTAAGAAAAATCCATTAAAATAATATACATAATTATAGTATGTTTCCTGTAATTATTACCACCACTTGTAAATGGGTTAAAGCATTCACTGTGCTAAAATCTTGTCTACAATAAATCAAGAACTCATCTTTACAAGGGTAGTTTCTAAATTATCATAAACAAAATATAACTCGTATAATAGCTACTAGAAAGATAAATCATTAAAGCACAAGAGAGGAATAAATCTAACCTTATTTTATTACCAAGAGTTTCACACTTTGACCCAAGTAGATTGAAACTTATTTACACATAGATTAAAAGAGAGAAAAGAGGAGAAAGAAAATTGGAGGGAGGAGGAAATTCCTTAAAATTCCCCCTCCCCCGAAGTGTACCTCTCCTGAATGTACAATTTGCCTATTTATAGGCAAATTCATGTTATTGTGCAATGCATAGTAATATGAATAGTAAAACTTAATTATTAAGTTTTCCTACGTAATCAATGATGTTTTATTATTATTATTATTTTTAAATAATAATTGAGCAAATGCACAACCGTACATCCAGTCATTTTTTCATTTTTGAGAGAAGTGATCTTCATAAAAGTTGTAGGCTTGGATATTTGCTTTAAAATGGCTTTAGTTTCAGTTCAAAATCATTCCTAGAACTCAAGATATGGTCCAATTACTGCAGAGTATTTAGACCCAGTTTCAGCTCCTCTATTCTGACTTCAAAGCCCAATATCACCTATTAGACCTCAGAATTTAGAAAAGTGTTCAACATGAAAATTGTAAGGAATTGTCTTAACTTTCCTACAAGACCAAAATCATATCAATTAGATATTTGTAACTTAAGTTATAGCTAGTTTACTAAACATTTCTAAAGAGATAATTACGGCTAATTTATGCAATAATTTATTTAATGATCCAATAAGGTCTAATATCATAAAATGTGTCAAAACCAACTTAATTAAGCTTAATTGAACCTTAAGAAGCCTAGTGAGAGGATTATAAAATGTATAAAATATAGTGTTATCAAATTCTCCCACACTTAACTTTTGCACTCCTGGGCAAAACACAAAAGACAAAAACCAAGGAATAAAGAAAAATAACACAAACTCAAAAACTAAAAACTCTAAAGGATTTAATGACTCAGGAAGAGCAACTAGACAACCAAGGGATCAAAACAGTCATGAGATAACATTTCTTCGCATCTCAAACCAACAAGTAAGGAAACTTCAGTTAAAAAGAATGAATCAAGAATGATAAATCTCACAGAATTCACTCTCAATCTCTCAAGTGTTTAAAAAGGTTAGTATTTCACTCTATTTAACTCATGAATAATTGTACTACCATAAGCTTACTTATCTTCTACTTCTCCGCTACTCAAAAACAATATATATACACAAATCATGAGAACTTTATTTAAGGTTATAATGGGGTCAAGGTAAAGGTGGAAGTAATATAGATAAGACAAGTTAAAGACCAAAGAGAATAAAAGAGCATTATGTTACTGTTAGAGTGGAGAAGATGTTTGAGAACATTCAATTTTCCAAAAATTTCTTAGTTCATTTCTCATACAAGACAATGACCAATCAGATAATGTTTTGTTAAAGATCAATGCCAAATTGAATTCCCTTAGACTTGAACATTCTCCTTTTCTTCCTATTGTTTCCAAGCATCCACTCTCATTCTAGGTATGAATATGTTACAATGTGCATTCTTTAGTTACAGCAGTAATCAGCTCTTTTTTTTTTGAATTACTTGCACACATGCCCCCACACTTATTCAAGAAACTCATCCGATAACAAAGTTAATGCTCTCTTATTCCTAGTGACTGGGTAAGAACATGGTTTTTTCATTTAAGGTACACAATGAGTTTGAAACAAAGAATGGTCAAATAAGCTCAAAGGGATTAAGCAAAGGAAAATATGCAAGGTTGGCTATTTGGTCAAAGTAGTTAATTCAAGAAAAAATATGCCTCAATCATGTTTATGTATGCATGTGAAAATGTAGTCTCAAAAAGAATCAAAGCAAGTTCTGGAGTAACAATTCCATGAGTGGAAAAAATCACACAAGAAAGAAGAGAATGGTACAGATGTTCAATCCATTTATTTATAGGCTCAAAATCTCACAAGGCATATATCCATCATTCTCAATCCACAAAAATTTTAACATCCATAACCAAGCATGTGATGTTTAAGAAAGAAGACAATTTACTCAATCATACAAATTTCCATGAATCTGAATTGCTACTTCCACACAAA
The DNA here is from genome assembly GCA_029884595.1 of Ormosia semicastrata. Classification (NCBI taxonomy): domain Eukaryota; kingdom Viridiplantae; phylum Streptophyta; class Magnoliopsida; order Fabales; family Fabaceae; genus Ormosia; species Ormosia semicastrata. The sequence goes on along the minus strand of JAQQTO010000053.1, from coordinate 43,174,013 downwards.
TTAGGTATCTACCCCAATCTAGATGCGTCTCAAGAGTAAAATTACCGCCACAGCAAAATTTACTCCTTACTCTGCCATCCTTAAATGGTTTAGCTGTTAGAAAATTGCTGACAAATATATAAACACAACAAACATAAATACACTTTCAAAAATTTTTTTAAGCATTTTTTTATACACAACTTTGCACACGACAAACATAAACACACTTACTAATTTTTTTTTATACATTTTTTTACACAACTAGTCACACAACTATCATTCCCCCCAACCAGATCACAATATTATCCTCAATGTTAAAATAAAATAGATAGGTAAAGGAAAGAAGATAGTACCTGTTACTACAATTACTGAAAAGAGCACCCTCACACAAATATAAACAGAAACAAAGTACAACCAAAGATTGAAATTATTTAAACAGATGGAGTGTCTTGACTGACTTCCTTTCTTACTACTTCTCGCAACATTTCCTTCGAACCACTTCTTACTCTCTTTTTTTTTGTTGTTTAAAATCTATACAAGAAAATATATACATGTAGTTGTGATTGTGGCTCACATCTTCCTCTGGTTTTACGTCCAGTAACGGCTTAAACGCCTTCTATGAGTCGAGGATAAGCTTCCCATCCAATTTTCTTATAAATTGACAAACAGGGTCTTTTTGAGTCAAATTCCCAAGACTATAGTGCACTTACTAGTCCTTGAAGAGATTCTTAGATAGGTGCACCAAATTGTTAAAGTGATTAAAGAGAAAAAGAAAAAGAAAACAAACACTAAGACACAAGAAATTAAAAGGAAAAAGAGAAAACAAAGTTTTTTTTTTGTATTTTTATTTTAAATTGAAAGCACACGAAATTAGAATACTAGGGATCAGACTTTACTTGATTCAATAATCTATCATAGACAATAAATTAGCTTTGGGACCTTCCTTCTAATCAATTTCTAATTATTCAATTAATGGGGAGAATCAGTAATTAAAAACATTTAAAGGCATGACTTTTACTCTATGGATTCTCATGGAAAAATACCACAGTTCTCCCATACAACCTATAACCTCCATTCCTAGATGATTATAAATCATGACACTTTATTATTTATGGTATAGGTCATATGCAAACCTTTCGGGTTCTACATACACCCACTAGATCAATTTATGAGTGGCCAATTCATAAAAGCGATATGAACCATAATATGCACTCAAATTGAGTAGAAAAGAAATTGATTAAAATTCTAATCTTAATACATGTCAATTGAATTAAGTTACGTTTTTATCCTAAAAACACACAAACTTAACGACACATGACAAAAAAGAAAAAGAAATAAGAAGAATAAAATAAAAATATATACAGAGCTCAACCTAAAAAAAAATATTAACAAGTAGGCGGTATAAACCTGCCATGGTAAAAAGAAAAAAATAAAATAAAATAAATATTAACAAGTAGGCGGTATAAACCTGTCATTAAATATTAACAAAGATATGGTATAAATTAATCACCAAATATATATTTACAAAGGTGTGGTATAACCTAACCACCATATAAAAAAAATAACAAAGGTGTGGTATGAACCAACCACCAAATAAAAATAAAAAATAAATAAATACAAAAAGTAAATTATAAAAAAAAGAAAACAAAAAAATAAAAGGGAGAAATTGATCCCACAAAGTTAGTATGTACAGAAAATAAAAAGGAGAGTTTCCTCCATTAAATTAGTATATACAAAAATTAAAAGGAAGAGGTTTCCCCACTGTTAATATGTACAAAAAAAAAAAGGGAGAATTACCCTCACTGTACAGAAATTAAAAGGGAGAGTTTACCCCCTCTAAGTTAGTATGTATAGAAAATAAAAGGGAGAATTTTTCCCACTAATTAGTAAGGACAAAAAAATAAAAGGGAGAGAATCACCCCACTGTTAGTGTATATATATATATATATATAAAAAGCTTAAGTTTTTTTATTTTTTTATTTTTTATTATTATTTTCTTTTTTTTATATTTATTTATTTATTATTATTATTTTCATTTTTTATTTTTTTATTTTTTATTTTTTTTGGTGGTCACGGCCCCTAACCTTTTCTTCATTTTAACTAATGGGGGACAACTTTGTCCCCCACTTACGTTATTTTTTTTGTTTCTTTCTTTTTTGTTTCTTTGTTTTTTTTTTTTTTGTTTTGATTTTTTTTTTTTTTTTTTCTTTCCTACACTTAACGTTGTTATTTTTTTTTTTTTTTTGGTGGTCACACCCGTGACCACCTTTCTTTTTCATTTTTTCAATGGGGGACAACGTTGTCCCCCACTTCAATTATTTTTCTTAAAACACTATTCACTCAATTATTTTTTTTACTATTCACACTATTCACACATTGTTTATGCACTATTTACATACTATTCATATACTATTCACACACATTATTCACACACTATTCACATACTTTTTTTAATCACACTAGTTAGTACGTTAATATGTACAAAAATATTTACACTATGAATTTGTTCTTCAAATCAAGTTCCCCGTAACGAAGCCAAAAACTTGATGCACACTTTTTAATTGTTGCATTTGCAAATCCAAGTGCAGGTTATCTCAAGTAATAAATTTCTCGGTAAGTCCGAGGTCGATCCACAGGGAATTGTTAAATATTAAGGTGAAGTAAATATTTTGTTATTACAGTAAAAATTATTTACTTGGGTAAAAAGATCCACTCTTAGTAAATAAAGTAAAAGTAAGATTAATTCCTTTTATAACTCAATTAGAATCCTCACAACATAGAGGTTCCAATCAGAAAATACAACGTTAAAAGTCCATTAAAATAGTATACATAATTATATTATATTTCCTTTAATTATTACCACTACTTATAAATGGAATCAAGCTTCATTGTGTCAATCTCTTGTCTACCACAAATCAAGATCTCCACTTTATAAGGAGAGTTTATAATAACAACACTTGTAAATGGGTTAAAGCATCCATTGTGTCAATCTCTTGTTAACAACAAATCAAGAACTCCACTTTACAATTAGGGTTTCTAAATTGGTTGGAAACAAAATACAATACGTATAATGACTGCTTGAAAAATACATCATTTAAGAAAAGTCCATTAAAATAATATACATAATTATATTATGTTTCCTTTAATTATTACCACCACTTGTAAATGGGTTAAAGCATTCACTATGCCAAAATCTTGTCTACAATAAATCAAGAATTCATCTTTACAAGGGTAGTTTCTAAATTATCAGAAACAAAATATAACTCGTATAATAGCTACTAGAAAGATAAATCATTAAAGCACAAGAGAGGAATAAATCTAACCTTATTTTATTACCAAGAGCTTCACACTTTGACCCAAGTAGATTGAAACTTATTTACACATACATTAAAAGAGAGAAAAAGAGAAAAAGAGAGAAAGAAAATTGGAAAGAGGAGGAAATTCCTCAGAATTCCCCTCCCCCGAAGTGTACCTTTCCTGAATGTACAATTGCCTATTTATAGGCAAATTCATGTTATTGTGCAATGCATAGTAACATAAATAGTGAAACTTAATTGTTAAGTTTTCCTACGTAATCAATGACGTTTTATTATTTTTTTTCTTTTTTTTTAAATAATAATTGAGCAAATGTACAGCCTTGCGTCCAGTCATTTTTTCAGTTTTGAGAGAAGTGGTCTTCATGAAAGTTGTAGGCCTGGATATTTGCTTTAAAATGACTTTGGTTTTAGTCCAAAATCATTCCTAGAACTCAAGATATGGTCCAATTACTGTAGAGTGTTTAGACCTAGTTCAACTCCTCTATTCTGACTTCAAAGCCCAATATCACCCATTAGACCTCAGAATTTTGAAAAGTGTTCAACATGAAAGTTGTAGGGAATTGTCTTAGCTTTCTTACAAGACCAAAATCACATCAATCAGATATTTGTAACTCAAGTTATAGCCAGTTTACTAAACATTGCCAAAGAAATAATTACGGCTAATTTATGCAATAATTTATTTAATGATCCAATAAGGTCCAATATCTTTAAATGTGTCAAAACTAACTTAATTAAGCTTAATTAAACCTGAAGAAGCCTAGTGAGAGGATTATAAAATGTATAAAATACAGTGTTATCAGTAATTTCATCAAAATTAAGTTACAATCTTCTGCTAGGAAGAGATTGGATACATGTCGTCGGAGCAATACTGTCGACGGTTCATTAGAAACTCATTCTTTGGAATGCAGATGATCAGGTGGAAATAGTGAAGGCAGATAATAGCCCATCCTATTTATAGTAACTTCATGTTGATTTTAAAATTTATGCTCCAAATGTCAAGCTAGTCACGACAAATGATGGAGTCATCGACAAAGATGCACTTGAAGTATGCTTAATGGACCAATTTGGAATTCGACTAGTGAATAAAGCCGAAAAAGATCGGCCAAGCACTAGACATGAGTGTTAATGATCAGTTAGACAGACTGTCGACTTATTTGGCTGATAGAGCAGTATACACCATTGAAGGTATACTGTCAGATTGTATAATAGATGATGGTCCTTTGGGATTTGAGAAAGGACTTGATGAAAAGCAAAGTGTAGAGGTGGAAGATCTTTTGGAAGAGATAAATTTGGGCACTGAAACAGACAAAAGGCCTATATTTGTAAGTTCATTTCTGCCAAAGAAGTTCAAGGAACAGCTTGTCGAATTAATTGAGGAATACAAAGATTGCTTTGTATGGGATTATGATCAGATGCCCGAGTTGAGCAGAGATCTTGTCGAACATAGACTGCCATTGAAAGAATGATGCAAACTTGTCAAGCAAGTCAACAGAAGATTTGCACCTGAGGTAGTACTAAAGATAAAAGAAGAGGTCGAAAGATTGCTCAAAGCCAAGTTCATCAGAACAACCAAGGTATGTCGAATGGCTATCTAATATTGTTCCTGTAATTAAAAAAAATGGTAAGTTAAGAGTATACATAGACTTTAGGAATTTAAATAGTGCTACACCTAAAGATGAATATCCTATGCCAATTACGGACATGTTAGTTGATGTCGCATCTGGACATGAACTGTTAAGTTTTATGGATAGCCATGGAGGTTATAACCAAATCTTTATAGCCGAGGAGGATGTGTCAAAAATTACTTTCATATGTCCAGGAGCTATTGGGACATATGAATGGGTAGTCATGCTTTTCGGTTTAAAGAATGTGGGGGCCACCTATCAAAGAGCAATGAACACTATCTTCCATGATGTCATTAGAAAGTTCATGGAGGTATATATTGACGATGTAATTGTCAAGTGGGAGACAAAGGAAAGTCATTTGACAAACTTAAGGTAGGCATTTGATAAAATAAGAAAGCACAGCCTCAAGATGAATCCGAAGAAATGTGGTTTTGGAGTGTCGGCTACCAAATTTTTGGGTTTCTTAGTTCATAAGAAAGGTATTAAAGTGGATAAGAATAAAGCCAAGGCAGTTTTGGAAGCTACACCACCGACGAACAAGAAGGAATTACAATCTTTCTTAGGAAAAGTGAACTTCCTAAGAAGATTCATATCCACATTTGTCAGGAAGAACTAGAGTTTTTGCCCCATTGGTCAAGTTGAAGACTGAACAAAACTTCGTGTAGGAGCCTTGCCACTAAGAAGCCTTTGACCAGATAAAATAATACTTGACAAACCCACTAGTAATGATGCCTCCAGTGCCTCGTAGACTATTGAAGTTGTATATATCAGCGTCAGATGAAATCATAGGGAGTATGCTGGCTCAAGAAGATGAAAATGGCGTCGAAAGAGCCGTATATTATCTTAGTCGAGTATTGAATGATACTAAAAGGAGATATAGTGCAATAGAGAAACTTTGTTTAGCATTATATTTCTCATGTACTAAACTCAAGTATTATATGATGCCTTGTAATGTATTATATGAAGCCAGTGTTAAATGGACATATTGGTAAGTGGACTATTACTTTGTCAGAATTTTCTTTACAATATGTTCCAATGAAAGCTATTAAAGGCCAAGCAGTTACTGATTTCTTGGCTGACCATCCTTATCTGGATGTTGATAGCGTAAATTTTGTCATCTTAAAACCTTGGTGTTTATATTTTGATGGCTCAAGACATCAAAATGGAGTTGGAGTAGTAATTTTAATTGTTTTTTCTCAAGGTACTACAACTAAGTTCATTTTTGAACTTAAGTATACATGTTCCAACAATGAGACTGAGTATGAAGCCTTAATTGTCGGGTTAGAAATACTAATAGAAATGATAGCACATAATGTGCATGTTTTTGGGGATTCACAGTTGGTCATCAAACAGCTCACCCAAGAATATAAATACGTCAGTTATAATCTGACAAAATATTGTATTGTAGCGAGTAAGATGATGAAGAAATTCGATGAAATAACTGTCGAACACATCTCCATAAATTTAAATGGAAAGGCTAATGAATTGGCTCAAATAGCCTATGGGTATAAAGTTTCATCCAAGGCTCTAACAAATCTAATGGAGATTAAGGAACTTTTATATCCATTAGAAGAAAGAGATGTACTACAAAATGATATTTTGACAGTTAATGACTGGAGACAACCAATATTAAGGTATTTGGAAAATCCAAGTCAAAATGTGGATAGAAAGTTTAAGTACAGAGTGCTGAAATTTGTAGTATTAGGAGGGGCCTTGTATAGAAAATCCATTAATGGAAATTTAGAGGTTTGCCTAAATGAAGCAGAGGCTTATATTGCCTTGGCAAAAGTCCATGAAGGAATTTGTGGAGCTCATCATGCAGGTGACAAGATGAAATGGGTCCTTCGACGACAACGATATTATTGGCCTACGCTAGTTAGGGATTGTATAATTTTTGCTAAGTCTTGTGAAGAATGTCAAAGACATGGCCATATACAGAATGTTCTTGCTAGTGAATTACATTCTACAATCAAACCTTGGCCTTTCAGAGGATGAGCTTTGGATTTAATAGGCTAGATTCATCCTACATCGTTGAAGGGACATAAGTACATTTTAGTAGGAGTTGATTACTTTACCAAGTGGGTTGAGGCTATAGCCTTAAAAGATGTAACCCAACAGGACATAATTGACTTTATAGAAAATAATATAGTTTGTCGGTTTGGAATACCACAAACTTTGACAACCGACCAAGGAACGGTGTTCATTGGAAGGAGAGTTGTCGAATATGCCAATTCAAGGAAATTAAAATACTTACGTCGACTCCATATTATGCTCAGGCAAATGGCCAAGTAGAGGCCATGAATAAAATAATCATAAGTCTGATTAAGAAGCATATTGGTCGACAGCCCAGGAATTGGCATAACACCCTTAACCAAATTCTATGGGCATATAGAAATTCACCAAGAGAATCGATGGGCACTTCACCATACAAGATAGTTTATGGTCATGATGCAGTGTTACCAGTCGAGATTAATCTTTAATTAATTCGTATTAAAAAATAAGATGAGTTACCAGTTGAACATTACTGGGTCTTGATGTTTGATGAGTTAAACGAATTAAGTGATGAAAGATTAATTGCTTTAGAAAACTTGATTCAACAAAAAGAAAGAATTGCCAAGTTTTATGACAGTCAAATTAAGTACAAGTCTTTTAAGGTTAACGACTTGCTTTGGAAGGTGATTTTTCCCGTGGATAGGAGTTGTCGAGAATAAGGGAAATGGTCTCCAAAATAGGAAGGACCATTTAAAGTCACTCAAGTATTTTCAGGAAATGCTTATGCACTTGTCGAAATTAATTTAGGCCTAAGAATTAAGTCGATTCATGGTAAATATTTGAAGCCATATAGGCCGACAATGTATGAACTTAAGATTGACAAAGAATGAAAAAATGAAATTCATTCATATATTTGGCGATTGCAAGTTACATTGTCAAGTAATTTAAAGTCAATAGGAATGCTTGACAACATCACAACTTGATTAAATTGCTAGAACTTTACAAAAGGAAAATAAACTGACACCTAACCAAAAATGGGAGGGGAAAAGATACATTTAAATTTTTTGTAAAACCTCCCAAGAATCTTTCAAGGATTTTTTGTCGGTACAAGCTGTGTGATATTCTACCTCAAAAGAATTTATCTTCACTAATACTGACTTAGCCTCAACAGCCCATTGCTTGGTGTTGTTGGCAATGCTTTTCTGCCTAGCAATCCCTTGTTGTAATGCAATGCTAAGTTTTTGCTTACGATGTCGAGCCTCTTCAAGTTTTTTCTCCAAGTCTGCAATCTCTTTGTCTAAATCTGCCTCCTTATTTTTTCCTTTGACGAGATAATCTTTTAATTTAGCATTCTCGTTCTTCGTGTCGGTCAATTGCTTCAAAATCTTGGACTTTTCTTGAACCTCTCTAGTATAAGCAAGAATGACTCGACGGATAGTAGGCATTTTGGATGACAGATTTTGGAGAAAATCTTTGACAGTTGTAGGAAGAGCCCGACTGGCTATTGGCAGTTGTTGGAAGAGAGGTTCCAACTCGGTCACAATGGCCGTCATCCTTTCTTGAAGAGGTTAGTCAGAAACCAATCATTCAAAAGAATGAGGTTGAAGATGATGAACAGTGGAGAAGGGAGTGAAAAGACGTGTGGTTTTACGAATTTAAAAAGCTATTTTTTTCAATAAGGGTAATTATGATCCCTATTTATTAGGAAACGACTATTTAATGTTTGAAGTGATAATTTTAGTTGTGACCTTCAAGATTTTTACGGAATATTTTACTAGATTTTCTTGTAAAAAAAAACCCTTGGGAGGATTTTGATAAGGTATAAAGCGTAGAGATTAGGGCTAGAATATGATATTTAAATTTTTTCTTTCTTCCAGCAATGTTGAAAGAAAATTTTGGGGGGCATCTGTTGGAGGTAAAATTTCACACAAGTTCTAAATCAACGGCTGAATGATGATATTAAAGAAATTTTATAAGTGTTGGATCGACGAAAGTGTTAAATGGTCAGAAGTTGGTTTTGTCGAAAGTTGGGTAGAATATTAGTGTCAAAAATGTGGCATAACGGCCATATACATGTTTGATTTTTTAGGAGTCAGTTATTTTCATAATTTGCCTATAAATACTAGTGTTCACAATGTACAAAGAGAGGTTATTTGCTGATATACAATCCTAATATCTCACTCAAGCAAATTAACGGATTTGATCCAAGTATGCCTTCCATTTTCATTTCAAGTCATTTACTTTAATGCAATGTTCTTCTGAAATTCCTTTATTTCCATGTCTTGTTCTTTAAAATTCCTTACATTTCATTGCACTCTTTATATGCTTTATTTAATTGTTTTCTTTTAATTTTCTGTTAAGTCTTGTTCTTTAAAATTTCTTTACATTTCGTTTTATTGCTTTCCTTTAATTTTTTGCACTTTACGTTTTTTGCACTTTAATTTTCAAAGCTTTTATGAATTTTCATTTATCTACTTCTACTTCTTGCATTAAGTTTTACAAATTCCTGTTGTTTACTTTTAGTTCATCTTCAAAGTCCTTTTCAAACGAGATTACCATATAACTCTGAATCCACATTCGACTGATTATAAATATTTGTTTATTGGAATTTATCTTAACTAAATTTCATCATAAACAGTGTCATTAAAGCTTTCTGAGCTGGAATGCTACCCTTTTAACGCTAGAAGGTTTTACTTGTACTAAGATAAGAAAAGTGATGAAAGAAATTAAGCGGATATACTTTCATCATCCAGAATTACATCCTAAAGGAATATATAAAGTATAGTATATCCAGAAAAAGATTATGCAATGACTTTTATGTTTCCTAGCTACAGATAAAGTTAATGGTATGTAGTAATGAGTAGTAACAAACAACTAGTTATATGTTACCAAAATTTAGTTTGTTTAACTAATATGTAGTCAATTTAAATTTGTCTTAGTTGTTTAGGCACATGTCTTTAGATTCGATATGTAATATATAAAAATTCGTAATTTGCTGCTTGAAACAAAGAGCGAAATCAAACTTAAAAAAATGAGAAATTTCTAGGGATAAAGTCCCCAACCTCGTGTTTTTCTTCATAATTTAAAGCAACTGGTGTGTGTGACTTAATCAATTGTCAAGATACTATTTTTATGTTTGTTTCCTCAAACGATTCTCCAACATATATATACTATTAGGTGTCATCTTGGGGGTAGACCTAGCGAAAATAAAAACTGAGTTAAAAGATTTTTAAAATAAAGACTTGTCCACCTCAAGCATCTCTGGTCAGCTAGCCTTACGTTCGTGAATTTGATGGCCGAGATTATGATTTTGGTTCATAATGTGAAGGGAGAAATTTTTAGATGGAGACTAGATATCATATTCACTCTGTTCAATATTAAATATGTTTCATGAGTTATATTAAAAATGCATTTATCTTTAAAGAATATTTTTACATTTGCGTACAGTCAAATTTAAAATGCCACGTAGAAAGTCAAGGATTGATTTTATATTTCTAATATATGTTCATACAAGAGCTCTCATTTTATTTTATTTTTTATAAGGTCTAGGACCCATCCTATAATCTTAACAGCTCTCGATTGAGGTCCCTAAATGGCTCCATGATAGGACTTAGGAGAGGGGGTGCGAGATTAGAGGAAGAGAAAATAAGATGAAAAGTAATTATGGGAAACGAACCCTACTACTCTCCTAGTATGTTCTCAGCTCTTATCAATTAAGCTACCAACACGGGACACACAAGAGCTCTTTAAGTTTAAAGCATGGACAATCTACATGCACATTTTATCTTGTGCTAAAATTAATTCAATTTAATTATTAAGAATGAGATTAATAAGGATTAAACTCCTCACTACTTTATTATAGAGACTATGAAATTATGTCAGATTTGATTTAGGAGAAATTTTTATATATTCTATTTCATCTCAATGGGAGTATATACTTGCTAGTTATTAATGAGTATATTATGGATATATGTTAAGCAACATTTAATACGTACTCTTCATTAAATACTTTAATTTCCTTTTTTTAGCTGAAATATTTTAGTTTTTATTTAATATTTTCATATTTTTAATTCTTTAACCAATGTCTTGATGCCATATGACATTTGTTAGTAAATTTGTATTTACAATTACAAAGTAAGTACAATTGATAAACAATTGTAAATGAGAAATGTTAAATCTTTCTAAAAGACCTTCCTACTAATTCCCTAATCATATAAAAAGGATATATGTCACTTCGTAAATTCTTCAAATGATTAAATGTTTCAGAGTTTCCAATATTTTCTTTTTCTCCAAATTTACCTCTAGCACTCTTTCTCTCGAAATCGTCTGAGTGAGATGAATGAAGATGTGATGCACAACTATTGCTCCACCTCTCCATCCATCGCACATTTGCTAGGAACCTATCTAGGAGGCATTGAATTAACTGATCCCCCACTCTCCCATTACTCCACGTGAATTGGTTGCCTGAATAGCCTATGTCCAAGAGCCCACAATCATCAATAGTGTCTCTAAAAGCTTGCATTTGGATGTTCGGTCTTGGTTGCCCACCCATTTTCTCAGAAGAAAACATAATCTTATTGAGATCACCACCAAGCAGCCACGATATTCCATCCTCCTGATATGGTCCTTCTCATAAGATTCCATGAGTTATGTCTATTGCTAACATTGGGTTCTCCATAAAATCCAGTAAAATAGTATAGATAAGTAAAATAGCTTTTTAATATTTCCAGAAAGAATAGTTGGTATAATAGTATAGTTAAGTATTAAAATAGTTGGTGTAATAGAATATTAATAAATAATAAAAACTCACGTAACTATAAATCTCGAGAAAGAATAATTGGTATAATAGTATAGTTAAGTATTAAAATAGTTGGTGTAATAAATTATTGATGAATAATAAAAGTTCACGTAACTATAAATCATGTGAAAGTTTTAAATAAATAACTACAGTGGTAATGAATAATGATAAAAGTGAGTTACGTTTAAAACCTTTTGGGATAATGTTTATTCGAATAAACATTATCTCATTCCAATAAACCCCCTTTCAAAGTTTTAGTTTTTTCCTGCTGTAAAGTTTTATTCGAATAAACATTTGTTTATTCGAATAAAATCCCTTGTAAACACATTTTGTAATGCTTTTTGATAAGTTTATTCGAATAAGCAAATTCTTATTCAAATAACACAATAAAAATATCATGTTGCAGAAAATATATTGTCACTGTTGCATTGGTATAAAACAAAGCTATGTAAATGGGTGAGAAATATTAGGACTAGAAGGTATGGTAGAAAGAAATAGAGAAGAAAGAGTAGTGTTTTTGTCACTTCCTACCTATTCTTTCAGAATTTGGATTTGGATAATGAGATTGGAGATGGTGGAGTTAACGATGATAGAGATGAAGATGGTAGGAAACAAATCTTCAGGCTTAGGCTTGGGTTGGCTGAAGGTGTTGTGACGAGTTTGGATAGTAAATGAGGTATTTATAAAGTTGAGAGGTGCTTGCCTTACATAGGGTAATGAAGTATGGATGATGTAAGGTGGTTGTGTTGTTATAACGGGAAGCTTCCACCGTAAAAAGCTCCCTCAATTAATCAGATTTTTTGTTTTGTTTGATACATGTTTCTGCTTCAAGCTTTCTTTAAATTCACTATAATCATTGAGATGCACTTCCCTTAGTGACACAAGTCTTTGTTGACATCATATGCTTGGCTCATCATCATTTAATACATTAGACACTTGTTCCTTTGCTGAATGTGCTTTTCTTGATTTTCTTCCACCTATTTTCTATAATCATGATTACCAAGTCCATGAGTTTTCCTTTCTTGACACATACTCCCGTTGATAATCGTTGTTTCTTAATTGTTCAAGTGCTTACTTGTTCATGCTTTGATTCTGATTTGGTTTCACTGGACTTGTTAGTTTGATTAAGAAACCAAACTAAAGTTTCCATTATTTCTATTATATACTGTGTCTTTCCGTTTTTCTTACTTAAGTATCTTTATTCAAATAGCATAAGTTTTATTTGAATAAAGTGGTGTAGTCTCTCCTATATTTTCTCACAATAGCATCTTTATTCGAATAACTATCTGGTTATTCAAATAAATGAGCTTTTTAATTAAAAATGTAAGGTTTTATCTTAAGTTGTCATATTATTGTAATTATTTTATATTTTATTTATTAAAATCTTTAGGGATATTACATTCTTCCTCTCTTATAAAAATTTTGTCCTCAAAATTTCGTTTTGCTTGAAGAGTTCTGGATATTTTTGTTTAAAATCTTCTTCTGCTTCCCATATAGCTTCTTCCAATTCTTGTCCTTACCATAGTACTTTAACTGTAGGAATGGTTTTATTCCTTAACAATCTATAAATTTTATTTATTATTTGTATAGGTTGTACCTCATATGTTAAATTATTTTTTAATTGTATTGATTTTGTCTCAACGATGTGTGAAGAATCCAGACAATATTTTCGAAGTTGTGACACATGAAACATATCATGAATGTTTGACAAATTAGGAGATAAGGCTATTTGGTAAGCAACAGTGACGACTCTTATAAGAATTTGGAAAGGTCTAATGTATCTGGGACTTAGTTTCTTTGTTTTTAAGGACTTGTCAATACCAATTGTTAGGGTGACTCGAAGGAATACATGTTCTCCTACTTGAAGTTCTAATGATTTCCTTCTTTGGTCTGCATAACTCTTCTGTCTACTTTGAGATGCAAGCATTCTTTCCTTGATTAATTTTATTTGGTCTGAGCAGGTCCTATTAGATTTCTTTCCCCTGTCTCAAACCAGCATAAAGGAGATCTACATTTCCTTCCATATAATGCTTCATATGGGGCTATACCAATACTAGCTTGATAACTATTATTATAGGCAAATTCTATTAATGGCATATAATTATCCCAATTTCCTTTGAAATCCAAAACACAAGCTCTAAGCATGTCCTCTAAGATTTGGATTGTTCTTTTAGTTTGGGGATGATAGGCAGTACTAAAAGATAACTTCGTCCCAAAGGCTACCTGTAATGATTCCCAAAATCTAGAGGTAAATCTCAGGTCTTTATATGATAATATGGTAGTTGGTACACCATGAAGTCTCACAATTTCCTTAATATATAGTTGAGCTAACTTATTGAGTGGATAATTAATCCTAATGGGCATAAAATGTGTGGACTTAGTTAATCTATCTATAATCACTCATATAGCATCATGACCTAAATTAGTTCTATTGAGAATTTTTGCGGATACATCACACAACGGAAAACAGGGATTCCCACCGAGGATCCATGCGAAAAAGCCATAATCCAAGTTTATAAAAGATTTACCTCTTGAAGCGTGAATCACCAACACCGTAATAGAAATGATATCTCTGCGGTATCCACACGAACAGACTCACGAACGTCCAACGTCCGCAAAGAGGAGCCTCACGTCTCTCACTCAGTGCTAGCTGCGAAGAGAAGAGAAAAAACCTGTCGCTCTCTCACTCACTTTTCTGTAGGTGCGGCTAGGGTTCATAATTTTTTTTTATCTTAGCAGCCCCTTAGCAGTACTATTTATAATAGTGACTGCCTTAAGTGAGTGTGAGCAGTAGCAAGGTAAGCCGTGTAACCCTAGACCTATCTGTTATGAGTCTGGCCCATGTTTGAATCTGAGTCCAACTTGGATCCATTGCTCCAATTTTAGTCTGCTCTATGTGTGTGACCCTGCAGGTTCTTATTACGTTTGCAGTAATATTAAAATCCCATTTTAATATTACAAACAGTGAGCGGTATCTAGCAACACATCGCTGCTACCCAAGTAATAAGAATGTCAGTGATTTAACATAACCTTTCCGTGACCAATGTTTCCATGTCGTTTAGTCCCTTTGTCAAGATATCTAGATTGAACATAAGACATGGAATACGTCACCCTTGTATAGTCCAATCATTCGTTTCCTGATATTCGAGTAGACTTTGTAACAACAAATGAGATCAATATCTCATATTGACTCATTTGAGTATGGCCATGCATTTTGCAGTCTCACTCAATCAGGGGGCCCGAAGATATCGCTCCTGTTATGCAGGAATGACAAATCTCATCTAGGTCATTCACATCCCTCTGCATGATTTGCGGTATGTCCAATAACCAACTTTATAATCACCTTGTTATAGATGACGTTTGATGGCATTAAAACACACAACTCCTCATGTAGGAATCGTAGTGATTTCGAGTCAAAGGACCATAAATACCATTGTCACTATGAGAATCACTTATGACACTCACGTAACGATCCATGTAGCGTTCTCATGGTGGGTCGATCCAAAGACATCATTACTCTAATATGTACCCATGTGAAGACTTGATATCTCATATCCATGACCCATGAGATGTGGTCATCGGTCTCTACACATACTAGTCTCAATGTATTATTGTTGTCCTAATTAACAATAATACTTGACTAGGGACATTTAAGAATAGTGTTGTAACCAAAAGGATCTCACGATCAAGTCATCCACTTGATGTCCTATGGCATCAAACTTACTATTCTAAGGACTTTATTATGTTTATCAAAAAAGAACACAATAAATGAAATGCCTCATATATAAAATAGCATAATAGAATGTATGTAAATACAGAAAATGTATTGGCCTCTAGGGCATACACCAACAATCTCCCACTTGCACTAGAGCCAATTAGGCATATATCTAATGCCTAAAGACCTAGTGTGACCCTCATGCTTCTGCTGTGCAAGAGGCTTCGATAGTGGATCAGCAATGTTATCATCTGTTGGTACTCTGCATATCTTCACATCTCCTCTATCGATGATCTCTCGAATGAGATGGAAGAGCCTAAGTATACATTTGGATCGATGATGAGATCTAGGCTCCTTAGCTTGTGTAATGGCTCCATTATTATCACAATAGAGGTCTACTGGGTCCACAATGCTAGGAATAGTGCCAAGTTCAATAATGAACTTCCTGATCCAAACGGCCTCCTTTGCTGTATTGGAGGCAGCAATATACTCAGCCTCTGTGGTAGAATCGGTGACTGTCTCCTGCTTTGAACTCTTCCAGCTCACAGCCCCACCATTTAGGCAAAAAATAGAACCCGATTGCGATCTGGAGTCGTCCTTATCGGTTTGGAAGCTAGCATCAGTGTAACCTTTTACAACTAGCTCTTCCTCGCCTCCATATACCAAGAACAAATCCTTAGTCATTCTCAAGTACTTAAGGATGTTCTTGATAGCAGTCCAGTGACTCTCACCGGGATCAGACTGGTACCTACTTGTCATGCTCAAAGCATACGAGATGTCTGGTCGAGTACATAACATGGCATACATGATAGATCCAATTGCAGATGCATATGGAATCTTGCTCATGCGATCCCTCTTATCCTGGGTGGAAGGGGATTGAGCCTTAGATAGGCTTACACCATGTGACATAGGCAAGAGTCCTTTCTTGGATTCATGCGTGTTAAATCGTCTTAACACTTTGTCTATGTATGTACTCTGACTTAGGCCAAGCAGTCTCAGTGATCTATCTCTATAGATCCTGATACCTAATACATAGGTGGCTTCACCCAAGTCCTTCATAGAGAAGCAGTTTCCTAACCAAGTCTTTACGGACTGTAGGATAAGGATGTCATTTCTAATAAGTAGTATGTCATTTATATACAATACTAGAAAGACAATAGTGCTCCCACTAACCTTCTTGTAGACACAAGATTCTTCTTCATTCTTAATGAAACCAAACTGTTTTATTGTATCATCAAAATGAAGATTCCAGCTTCTGGAAGCTTGCTTCAATCCATAAATAGATCATTGCAACTTGCATACTTTTCTAGCATCCTCTGGAGTGGTAAAACCCTCAGGTTGTGTCATGTACACATCTTCGAGAAGATTTCCATTAAGGAAAGCAGTTTTGACATCCATTTGTCAGATTTCATAATCATGGTATCTTTTAATGCAACAAAGAAAGCAAGATCCAAACGGATTTAAGCATCGCAACTGGGGAAAAAGTCTCATCATAGTCTACACCATGAATTTGTTTGAAACCTTTAGCCACCAATCGCGCCTTAAAGGTATGCACATTACCATCCATGTCGGTTTTCTTCTTGAAAACTCACTTGCACCCAATAGGTTTTACCCCTTCAGGTGGGTCAACCAAGGTCCATACCTGGTTGGCATACATGGAATCCATTTCAAATCTCATTGCCTCAAGCCATTTCTCATATTCTGGGCCAATAATGGCTTCCTGGTAAGTCATAGGCTCATCTTGATCCATGAGCAATACGTCACCTTGTTGGGTCATGAGAAATCCATATCTCTCTGGTTGATGACGTATCCTGTTAGACCTACGTAGGTCTTATGCTACTAGAGCAGGTTGCTGTTCCACAATATTTTGTGGAGGCTACTCTATTTTCATCATTGGTTCATTGCTACTTTGTGAAACTTGAACTTCTTCAAGTTCTACTTTTCTCCCACTGGTTCCTTTGGAGATAAACTCCCTTTCTAGAAACACAGCTGTCCGTGCGACAAATACTTTGCCCTCAGTAGGATTATAGAAAAAGTATCCCTTGGTTTCCTTTAGATACCCCACTAAGAAGCATTTATCTGATTTAGGTCCAAGCTTATCAGAAACTTGACGTTTCACATAAGCTTCGCAGCCCCAAATCTTTATGAAAGACATACTAGGCCGTCTCCCAGTACATATCTCATATGGTGTCTTTTGAACCGTCTTAGATGGAACACGGTTAAGTGTGAAAGCTGCTGTTAACAGAGCATATCCCCAAAAGGAGCCTGGAAGGTTTGTATGACTCATCATGGATCAGACCATGTCCAACAAGGTCCGGTTTCTCCTTTCAGAGACACCATTCCATTGTGGTGTTCCTGGTGGAGTGAGTTGAGATATTATCCCACACTCTTTCAGATGATCATCAAACTGTTGGCTCAAGTATTCTCCTCCTCGATCTGATCGAAGGATTTTAATACTCTTGCCAAGTTGGTTTTGTACTTCATTCTTGAACTCCTTGAACTTTTCAAAGGATTCTAATTTGTGCTTCATAAGATATACAAATCCATATCTACTGAAATCATCAGTAAATGTAATGAAGTATTGAAAATCGCCTCTAGCGAGTGTGTTTAGTAGCCCACATACATCACTATGTATAAGGCCTAAAAGATCACTAGCCCTTTCACCTTGACCAGTGAATGGGGCCTTTGTCATCTTCCCCAATAAACAAGATTCACATGTCTCATATGATTCGAAATCAAACGAGTCCAAGAATCCATCTTTATGGAGTTTGGAGATGCGTTTCTCATTTATATGGCCCAAACGACAATGCCAGAGAAAAGTTGGGTTTAGATCGTTTGATTTAAACCTCTTTGTATTTATGTTATAGATGGGCATTTCGAGATCAAGTACATAAAGTCCATTACTCAGTTGTGCACTACCATAAAAAATATCATTCATATAAATGGAACAACACTTCTCCTTTATAATAAAAGAAAAACCTTTCTTGTCCAAACAAGAAACAGAAATGATATTCCTACTAATAGCAGACACAAAATAGTAGTTCTCTAACTCTATTACAAGCCCAGTGGGCAAAGATAATAAATAAGTCCCTACAGCTAATGCAGCAACTTTTGCTCCATTTCCCACTCGTAGGTCGACTTCGCCCTTCGTCAATGGTCTACTGCTCTTTAGATCTTGCACATTTACACAAATGTGAGATCCACATCTAGTATCTAATACTCATGATGCAGAAGTAGATAAATTGACTTCAATAACAAAAATACCTGAAGTGGAAGTCTCACTTCCCTTCTTCTTTTTGAGCTCCTCCAGGAACTTGACACAGTTCCTCTTCCAATGTTCGGTCTAACCACAATGGAAGCATGTACCTTCCTTAGCCACTCCACCCACTGGTTTCAAGCCAGAAGTGCTGGGCTTGGACTTATCCTTACCCTTGCCCTTCCATTTGTCCTTGGGCTTTTTCTACTGTTTCTTGCCCTTATTCTTTTGGACCATCATTATGGCCTTCCCTTTGCCTTTGTTAATGTTCTGCTCAGTAGTTCTCAATATGCCTAGCAGCTCTGGTAGTGATTTGTGATGCATAATTTTTAGTTTCAAACAAGTCTACAAACTTGATGCGAGATTAATTGTTGCTTTGCGAACCCAAGTGCAGGTTGTCTCAAGTAATAAATTTCTCGGGAGTCCAAGGTCGATCCACAGGGAATTGTTGAAGATTAATTAAGGTGAAGTAAATATTTTGCTATTATGGTAAAAATTATTTACTTGGGTTAAAAGATCCACTCTTGGTAAATAAAGTAAAGGTAAGATTAATTTCTTTTATAACTCAATTAGAATCCTCGCAACATGGAGGCTCCAATCAGAAAATACAATATTAAAAGTCCATTTAAAATAATATACGTAATTATATTATGTTTCCTAAAAATATTACCACCACTTATAAATGGGTTAAAGCATTCATTGTGCCAATATTTTGTCTACAACAAATCAAGCTCAGTACAACAATTTTGACTTCTGGCAACGAAATTTTTGGCAAGGTTTTAAAAGCGTTGCCTAAACTTGTATAGGCAACGTTTTTTGTAAGTTGCTTTTAATTATAGCTTTAGGCAACATGTTTTAGGCAACGTTTAATAAACATTGTGATAACTAGTATAGGCAACGCTTTACAAAGGTTCTCAAAATTTGAACATGTTTAGGCAACACTTTTAACACAACGTTTAATAAACGTTGTTTTAACGGAATAAGCAATGCTTTATAACTGTTCCCATTATATTAACCAATTAAAAACGTTGCTTATTACATTTTATGTTCTGAAATTCTTATTCAGAAAGGTGGGCATATACAGCGGTACTTTGAAATTTTTTGGCAATTCACTTAACCCCTCAAACCCCAATATACAGAAAATGATCCCACACTAGCACACGAACCCAGTCAAACCCACCT
This sequence comes from Ormosia semicastrata, assembly GCA_029884595.1. Lineage (NCBI taxonomy): Eukaryota > Viridiplantae > Streptophyta > Magnoliopsida > Fabales > Fabaceae > Ormosia > Ormosia semicastrata. The sequence goes on along the minus strand of JAQQTO010000053.1, from coordinate 43,154,149 downwards.
TCTTGTTACAACTCTCGCACCAGTCCGCCGCCTTCTTCAACGCCACAATCTGTGGTTACAGACAAGGAGGGTTCCGTTGCACGAATGGCAGAATTGGGGGAAAAGGAGGATGACGCGGTGGTGTTGGGGTGGAGAAGGGATTTCTCCATGGCCGCCTTGGTAGTAGTAGCATGTTCCTCTTGAATACAGAAGTCGCTATAACACTTAGAACAGAGGTTCCTGTTCCCGGTGGTGCCGAAGAAGCCGCAGTTGTTAGCGCAGGGCTTCGGCTTTGAAGGCTGGTAGCTTGTGTCGCCGTTCTCCTCAGAATTCATCTTTCTCTCTTTCCCTCCGGGTTCTAGATTCTTCGCCACGTGGCTCGCTGAGAGCGCCAAGGATTTCAGGGTTAGTTCCTTGCTACTCTCGCGTTGCAAATTTGCGGTGTTCGGTGTCGGAAGCCGGGCGTATGGAGACACCTTCAATTCCGTCGCGAGGGATTTCGCGACACAGATGAAGGCGCTGGGTGCGTCGGAGATGATTTCTTTGTGGGAAGGGGATGTTGATGGTGGCAATTTGGATGATGTTTTTGATCGGTGGGGTGTGAAGGTGGTTAGGTTTTGAAATGTGGTGTTTTGGAGAATGGTGTTGGTGATGCTGGGGAATGTAATAGTGTTTCGAATTTTGAGGGTTCTGAAGAGGATTCTGATGAAGAGAGTGAGGTGGAATTGAAGATTGTTGATCTGGAGGACATTACTGGTAAAGCACCTTCGAGGAAGTCAGTGGCAGTAGTAGAAAATAATGGGAAATTGAATGGCAAAAGAGAAATGGTGACTCTGATGATTAGAGCGAATTTAGAGAAGCAGGTATACAATGTGACATTTCACTTTCTGTAATTCATCTATGACTTATCGATGCAATTGCTAAATTTAACTCTTTGTAAGTGACAAAAATGAGCTATTCGTGGATATTCATGGATTCCAATTTTTTTTCTATTGCTTAATTAGTGATGGTTTACTACTTTATTGTCAATTGCAATTACATGATGATTATTGCTTTTGAAAGTGGAAGTTGGCAGTTTGCACTTTGCATTCACTGCACAAGCCAGAAGGGATGGCAGCAAAAGAGAGTGAGAAGAAGAGAAGAAGAAGGAGGAGAAGGAGGATAATAATAGCGCTAACGATATAGAGTCCCAGATTCAAACTGCTATGCACTCTCGCGTCCCTCACTTTAAGGAACAATTTGAGTAACTTTTCTCCATTTTTTCTTCTTCTTATTCCTTTTCTCCTCTGTAGAAAGTAGAAGAAACAACTGATTTTGGGGTGTAATTGCTATTTTTCCTCTGAATGAATGCAGTTCCTTGACATTTGAGGGGGTTCGTAGATTGCTTGAGAAAGACTTGGGATTTAACGAATATGCCTTGGATGTGCATGAGAGATTTATCAAGCAATGCTTGCTCAAGGTAACAAACCCCTAATCTCAACCTTGTATGGATAAATGCTACTAGGGCTAGCCTTCCACTTATGTTCTATTTTCATATAGAGTACGAAATTAGCAACTACCCTAGTGTTAGAGACTCTGCTCGATGCCGGAGCAGTTTGTTTAATGTTCTGTTTTTATGTTCTTTATTTCAAAACCCCTCTTTTTTATTTTAATCGTTCCACTTCAATCTATCCTACTTCTCTCCCCAAATTTTATCACTTGAGTTGTTGTCTACCATCTGATACTACATCACTTTTCATCCTAATTTTAGTTGGAATGATATCCCTAAGTGAAAGAAATAATAAATAAGAGCCAGAAATTCATTTTGATTTTTTCAGTGCTTTAAAGACTAATTATGTTAATAGTGCACACATATCATATAAAGATAAAACAAATCAAGTAATTTAGCATTGCTATATGTGCATGAAATTCCGTATTCCTATCTTATAGAGTTTAATGTATAATATTCCACGTACACATCAACTCATTAACATAGAATGAATCAGAATACTGGAATACTAAAATGTCAGGATTAAATGAAGAGGTATGTGATTTATAGTCTGAGCAATAAAGATGTTGTACGGCCATTTCTAAGGAACTACAAAATGGGACTTAAGTATTGCCTAATTTATAGTCAGAAAGGAAGTTACTCTCTCAGTGTCCCTGAAGTGAACATTTCTGTTAAGTCAACTGAGTGAAGACATTCTAATTTCCCATATACTCAAATGAAGGAATTAACAAAAATGCTTATACTTAGCCCCTTGAAAAGTTCTGAAATGGAAAATTAGAAACAGTTTACACTTGGAACAAACCAGGCAAGGGTAAAAAAAGGAATTATTGTCAATATAATTGTCATAGCCAACATAATATAGTTTCAGAGCATTTCAACCATGACATCACTGTTTTCAAATCTTGCAAATATGGGGAAAAATGAATTGAATTATTTAGTAATCATAGTCACATTTATCCATCCTTTTGGTATTTTAATATCCTCCGAGGCACTGCATATGCATTAGTTCTTCACAATTCTAATTTACATGATGTTAAGCCATGTTGAGGGAAGTGCGAGATCAACAAACTTTTTAAAACTAATGCAGTAACATCTGCTAGAAGATATAGAATGTCCCCAGACTATAAAGGGCATAAATTATTAATGCACCTTCTGGGCAAGCCTTCAAGCGTTTGCTTCTCATCAATATCCCATCTATTTAGTACTGAATGTAAAATCTCTTGGATGCTATATTTCTGTATGCTGCTATATGAATAATTTGTTTGTTTCCAGTGGTAGATGATGAGTTTCTGTGAATTATATACCAAAGGAAGCTTTTATATTGTATTGTTATAAACTATACATACGATGGAGTATATGATAATGTTGCCCTGCATGAACTGAACTACATACATTACCTTTTTTTATTTTTGATCTAAAAGAACTACATATAAATTACCTTTCTAATTCTAGAGGTTCATGTTTCTTGTATGGGAAAATAGTGATTACTTAACATTGTCAACTCTGCCTCTTCTCTGGCCCATCTCTCAAGTCCCTTGTAATGGTTTATAACCAAAAACCAAAATTGCTTTTATGCAGAAACATAACCTTTTTTTTATTGGATGATAATAGGTATTTGGATGATAATAGGTATTCGTTAAATAGTCAAACCTACTTAGTTGTGTGAAAAAGACTACATTTGTAGGTATAAAGAGATTTTTTTCGCATTTTACTTCTTAAAATCTACTGAAATAAGCTGCTTTTACGATTTCATAGGTTGTTTAAAAATGGTGTTTGTTGGCCATTTGTCAAAGGTGGCTTTTAGAAGCAACTGCTTGGTTAAAACAAAGTTGTAATATTGGCTGATAGAACTCAAAAATAGCCGAATAATCTTGTATATCATCACTTCTGGATATCGATCGATATCGAATGAGAGGTAAGTTTGTACGTAAAAATAGGAGAAACTCTCTTCCTCACTACCTCTCAACAGAACAGAAAGAAAACAAGTGTGTCTCACTTAATAAGTGGGGTCTATCAAAGTGGGACCCACCCCTATTATTAGTATCCGGTCAACTTTGGTATGCATTTGTCCATGCTCCTAATTTTTTTCAATAATAATAATAATTATAGTAATAAATAACAAGGAATAAGTCTTCTGTATCTACTCCTTATCTAATATTGGAAATTAATGTGCATAAAATATTTCTGCAGATTACTAGACTACACAAAAGAAAGGAGCATGTTGAAGTAGAGTTTATTGTAAGCTTTTTGAATAATTGCTTTTATATTTACATTTGTGTCGTTCTCATCGTCATTGTATGAGCTGTCTGTCATTCATTGATTTTTAATTGTTGGCATTGCTTCTATTCATTGTGGTAATTGATATAGAGATATTTCTTATATGGAATTTATATACAGAATGTTGGATCATTTGAACTGATGATATTTGGAATATCAGGTTGTAGTGATGGATAGATTTTCAGTAGTGTTCTTAATCTTCAAGGTTAATATTAATGTTGTCCATAGATGCGGTTATGGTTATTTTATTTTATTTTAAATTAATAAAATATCATTCATAAATGCGGAAAGAAAATAGGAATGTAAGTAGCCGATAGAGCTAGAAAGGAGTCTAGGAACAGCGGGTCCTTCTTTTGAGCAAAGAGACCATATTTATGCTTCTACCATCTCCAATGACCCAATGCCTTACTTTCTTTAGTAAATCTCTGCCTTTGAGGATGCTTGCCCAGATCCAAGAGGCGTTTCTTTTCTTTTTCACCCTGATAAACTCATCCTGTGGGAAATAGATAGCTTTCAACACTTTAACCCAAAGTAAATTAGGATTTTTAATGATCCTCCAAGCTTGTTTTTACTTAAGGTGAGCTTGCTCTAACTACACCAGTGTATGATTTGTTTAAAATAATACAAAAATCATGTCATAATTGAAGTGAAAGAAAAGAGCAAGGATTAAATTGCTCTACCAACTATCTATATTGCTAAAACTTGCCATTACTTGGTGTCTTCTCACAATATGTATTTTATCTTGAAAAATAAGAAATTTTACTGATTTAGTTAGTGGAATATTTATTTTAATTTTAAAGTAAAAATTACTGATTGCTGATTGTAAAAAAGTAAAGATTGCTAATTGTTAACTAAAATATTATTTAAACATTGATTATTTTAATATTATCTAAACTAATTACGAGTTAAAAAATCAATCAATAAACTCATTAGGGATTGGGCGTAGTAGTAAGTAAATTGTGTTTATGAGAGGAATATCAAATTATTCTAATAACCTCTATTTCGAAAAGGTGCAAATAAGTTAATTTCATGGTAGCTAGCTGTAGCATTATTGATTCATAAGTTGAATTTCTTAGTTAATTAGTAGTTACAGTGTGTGTAACTAATCATTTTAATATTTTATTTTGTTGCTGACTTCAATATGTATTGAGGAGGAATACTATGCATTTCAGAATATTTATTTACATTTATTATTATTTTTTGCAGTGAGAATATATTAGATAAAGCGAAACAAATACATCTTGCATGTGGATACAATTATGGAGATTTACCAAGACAACTTTAATTTTTTTGTTCTTTCATTTATGTTATGTGATCAAGAACAATAGCACTACTTTTGTACAACAATAGTAAATGACTTTTTTTCTTAGTTTTGGTGTATATATACATTAAATACACTTATATAATTTAGTATATTTTATTTGAGAAGAATTGATTTTTTAATGCATTATTAGTTTTTAATACGTGATTTTTTAATACTCAAGTGAAAAGTGTTGGTATGTACAGGTAACATTTCAAAAAAATGGCTTATAGAAATTGTTGCATTATTAGTTTTTAATTCTTAACCTTATAGGCAACGCTTTTCAAAAGTTGGCTAAAGCAGTTTAATAAGCAATGTACAAAACGCGTTGCCAAAACTACAACCTATAGGCAACGTTTTTTAAAAGTTGTCATACCCTAAACTTAAAAGCAACAGTTCTAAAACGTTGCTTAAATCTGAATATAGCCAACATTTAAAAAACGTTGCCAAAACCTTAACCTATAGGCAACGGTTTTGAAACGTTGTCTTATGGCATACTTAAAAGCAACAACGGAAAACGTTGCTTAAAACAGTTTCCTATACCCAACATGTTAAAAGCGTTGCCAAAACTATCCATACACAAAGTCAAAAGCGTTGCCAGAAGATAAGAATAAGCAACGTTTTTTCTAAAGTGTTGCCAAAAGTTTAAAAAAGCGTTGCCTATTGTAATAGGCAACGGAGGAAGAGGCAACGACTTGGCAAGGGCTGAAAAGCGTTGCCATAGACTTTAGGCAACGGTTTTTGGCCAATGGCAACGCTTTTCAGCCCTTGCCAAAGGACAAAGTTGTTGTAGACTCCTCTTTACAAAGATGGTTTCTAAATTATAAGAAACAAATTATAATACGTTGGTTACTAGAAAATATAAATCATTTAAGCACAAGAGAAGAATAAATCTAACCTTACTTTATTACCAAGAACTTCACCCTTTCACCTAAGTAAAATGAAACTTAGTTACTCATAGATAAGAAGAAAGAAAGAAAGAAAGAAGAAGAAGAAGAAAAACATGACTTTAATTTAGAACAAAGGAAAATTACTACAAGAAAATCTAGTAACAAAATGGCATCATTTTAGTAACTAACACCTAACGCCCTTAATGATCTGCCAAGGCCTCCTTTTATAGAGGATTAGAGATACAAAATGACAAGGGGGCTGAGTCATTAGTGTATGGATGAGTGGAAAATGAGTGGAAAATGCCAAATGACTTTTGGTGAGTGGAAAATTATGGAGATTCCTTGTCTCCAAAATCATGCAGCTCTGAAGTCATTGCATTCATCATTTTTGAACCAAGTGGTCTTCATAAAAGTTGTAGGCCTGGATCTTAGCTTTCAAATGGCTTTAGTTTGAGTCTAATATCATTTCTATAACTCCAGATACGTTCAAATTACTGCACACTACCCAGGCCCAGTCACAGCTCCTCTGTTCTGACTTCTAAGCCCAATATCACCTTCAAAGAGTCCGATTCTGGAAAAGTGTTTAACATGAAAGTTGTAGATATGGGTCTTAACTATTCAGCATCCAAATTTTAGCCTATTTAACAACCTCTAACCTGAAACCTATGATGAACAGTACACATAGGTTAACCTGTCAGGAAAAGCACTCTGGTTCTTGCTTCAACCCCAATTTGAGTTATCTACTCGTGTGATTGGGCATTTGAGGTCTTCATGAAAGTCATAGAGCTCTTTCTTATATTTAAAATGCCATCAGATTCACCTCATTTGACCACCTACATCCCAAGATATAGCTTAAATACAGAAGCAATATAAGACATAAATTGTGCTGAAAAATTCAATTAAGTCCAATTTGAGTCCAAACTTACAAAACATAATCAAAATCAATCAATTAAGTACATGGAGAGTGTAAATGACTAAAATTGAAGGCTTATTAATGTATCAAATATGTGATCATCAAATTCCCCCGCACTTAGCTTTTTGCACTCTGGGCAAAACACAAGACCAAAACTAAAAAAAAACGAAACAGACTCAAAAGTTAAACACTCTAAAAGACTCAAAAGTTAAACACTCTAAAAGACTCAATCATTCAAGTAATCAAAACATTCATGAGGTAACATATCTTCACATCTCAAATCAACAAGCAAGGATATTTCAATTGAAAAGCATGAGTCAAGAATGATAGATTTTCACAAGATTCACTCTCAATCCCTCAAGTATTTGAAAGGTAGGTATTTCACTCAATTCAACCCATGAAAATTGCATTACCATAAGCTTGCTTATCTTCTACTTCTCCACTACTTAAAACACATACATACACAAATTATGAGGACTTTATTCAAGACTGTAATTGGGTTAAGGTAAAGGAGGAGGTAATATGGATATAACAAGTTAAATACTAGAGAATAAAAGAGCATGAGAGCTGAGTTCAATTAACAAGCATGAAAGTTCATCCCAACTCCACATAATACAAATTTCCCTTACATATTCTTTTCCTTTCCTTTATTGCCTTACTCTTTTTTTTCTTTTTTTTTTTTTTTTTGATTTTTAATTTTTTTGATTTTTTTTTTTTACAAAAAGAACATCATATATACATTTTTTTAATCATTCTGCACTCACACCCCCACACTTGTTCAAAAACTCATCAAATGATAAAGCTAATGTTCTCTTATTCCCTAAAGTCATGTAAGAACATGGTTTTTCATTTAAGGCACATAATGAATTCAAAACAAAGAATGGTCAAATAAGCTCAAAGGGATTAAGCAAAGGGAAATAGGTCATTTCTAATGCTTTATGTTGGCAGGAATCAGAAAATTTCTAAGAAGTCATAAGAGTGCTTGATATCATATTGAAACAACATGCTGCTAAACAAGGCTGGCTATTTGATTAAAGTAGCTATTTCAAGAAAAATGCCTCAATCATATTTATGTATGCATATGAAAATGTAGTCTCAAAAAGAATCAAAGCAAGTTCTAGAGTAATAATTCCATGAGTGAAATTCACACAAGAAAGAAAAGAATGGTACAAATGTTCAATCCATTCATCAATAGGCTCAAAATCTCACAAGGCATAATTCTATCATTCTCAGTCCACTAATTCAACATCCATAACCAAGCATGTGAATTTTAAGAAAGAAGACAATTTACTCAATCATGCAAATTTCCCTAAATTTGAATCGCTACTTCCACACAAACTAGTTACTACCCCAACTAAGATGCGTCTCAAGAGTAAAATTTACTCCTTACTCTGCCATCCTTAACTGGTTTAGTAAATTACTGACAAACGTATAAACACAACAAACATATTAATACACACACTTCCTAAATTTTTTTTTACACAACTATCCTTCCCCCCAACCAGATCACAACATTGTCCTCAATGTTAATAATTAAATCCAGACTGAAGAAATAATCATCAACATACATCAAAGAAATTATTGGGACAAAATTAAACAAAGTAATGGAGAGAAGTCACATACCCGAAATGCTTAGACGAGAAAAGAATAACTTCATGTGCCGCAGGGAACCCTTGCGCCGTCGTTCAACACTTGAACCTCAGGCGCCTCGTTGGTGGCTTGACATCAACACTTGATGCTGCTGCCGTAAAACAAGAATAGGGTTTCCAAAACCCCCTGCGCTGCGCCTCTTGTGCAGAAACAAGGATTCCATAACCCTTGCTGCTGCAAGCTAAGAACAAGGTTTCCTAAACCCTTGCACTGCGCATTGAGAATAAGGATTCTATAACGTTGTTCGTATCACATGCATACCAGAAAGCTTCACAAAAACATACATCTTAATACAAAATGATTTTCACAGAACATATGAACATCTTCATGAAGTTTTGAAAACAACATCACGGTTTTGCATACAACATAAGAAACAGAATATGTTTTTGCAAAGGGTTTCATACGGTTTTCAGAAATAACATATTAAATATCATATCTTTTGTCAAAAACAAGAACAGAAAACATGTTATCTCATGTAAATGAAAACAGAAAACCAAATCATGGTTTTGCAAGACGCTCTAATACCACTATTGGGAATTTTTTCGGATACATCAACGCAGCAGAAAACAGGGATTCCCACCGAGGATCCATGCGAAAAAGCCATAATCCGAGTTTTTAAAAGATTTACCTCTTGAAGCGTGAATCACCAACACCGTAATAAAAATGATGTCTCTGCGGTATCCACACGAACAGACTCACGAACGTCCAACGTCCGCAAAGAGGAGCCTCACGTCTCTCACTCAGTGCTAGCTGTGAAGAGAAGAGAAGAAACCTATCACTCTCTCATTCACTTTTCTGTAGGTACGGCTAGGGTTCAAAATTTTTTTTTATCTTAGCAGCCCCTTAGCAGTACTATTTATAATAGTGACTGCCTTAAGTGAGTGTGAGCAGCAGCAAGGTAAGCTGTGCAACCCTAGACCCATCTGTTATGAGTCTGGCCCAAGTTTGAATCTGAGTCCAACTTGGATCCATTACTCCAATTTTAGTCTGCTATATGTGTGTGACCCTGCAGGTTCTTATTACATTGGCAGTAATATTAAAATCCCATTTTAATATTACAAGCAGTGAGTGGTATCTAGCAACACATCGCTGCTACCCAAGTAATAAGAATGTCAGTGATTTGACATAACCTTTCAGTGACCAATGTTTCCGTGTCGTTTAGTCCCTTTGTCAAGATATCTAGATTGAACACAAGGCATGGAATACGTCACCCTTGTATAGTCCAATCATTCATTTCCTGATATTCGAGTAGACTTTGTAACAACAAATGAGATCAATATCTCATATTGACTCATTTGAGCATGGCCATGCATTTCGCAGTGTCATTCAATCAGGGGGCCCGAAGATATCGTTCTTGTTATGTAGGAGTGACAAATCCCATCTAGGTCACTCACATCCCTCTGCATGATTTGCGGTATGTCCAATAACCAACTTTATAATCACCTTGTTACAGATGATGTTTGATGGTATTAAAACACACAACTCCTCATGTAGGAATCATAGTGATTTCAGGTCAAAGGACCACAAATACCATTGTCACTATGAGAATCGCTTATGACACTCACGTAACGATCCATGTAGTGTTCTCATGGTGGGTCAGTCCAGTACATCATTACTCTAATATGTACCCATGTGAAGACTTGATATCTCATATCCATGACCCATGAGATGTGGTCATCAGTCTCTACACATACTAGTCTCAATGTATTATTGTTGTCCTAATTAACAATAATACTTGACTAGGGACATTTAAAAATAGTGTTGTAACCAAAAGGATTTCACGATCAAGTCATCCACTTGATATCCTATGGCATCAAACTTATTATTCTAAGAACTTTATCATGTTTATAAAAAAGAACATAATAAGTGAAATGCCTCATATATAAAATAGCATAATAAAATATATATAAATACAGAAAATGTATTGGCCTCTAGAGCATACACCAACAAGTTCTTGGTAAGCCTACCACGAAGTCCATAGAAATGCTATCTCATTTCTATTCTAGGATTTCTAAGGATTGTAATAAACCTGAAGGTTTTTGATGTTCTATTTTTATCTTTTGACATGTTAAACATTGTGTCATGTAACACCCTAATATGAATTATCATAAAATAAATAGAATATTCCATAATAAATCACATTAGACATATCAGTTTTAAAAATGCAGAAAATAAAAACCTATAATAACTTACACAGTCATTATAGAGAGCCATGAATGATCAAAAAGTCATATATACAACTATCACTGGCTAACACGCCATAAAGTATACATAAGCTTTTCTAAACAATCAGAAATATACATATATACAAACTGGTCTACAAAGAAACAAAACACTAATCTAAGCCTTCTGCTTCTTCTTTTCCTTGCCGTTACCCTTCTTAAGGACTTTACCTGGATTTACATGGAAAACACAGGGGTGAGAAATCACAATTTCTCAATATAAGCATACTAAGACCAACAGTTAATCATTTATAATAAATAATTCAACTGAACACCATAAATACTTTCAATGTAAAAGAATATCCGACAATCAATAATATCAAAGAATCGTCATACAATCCTAAGATACTATCAAACAAGCATCCAAATAATCAATTGATTAAACTATGACAAATGCTCATACAAGTGTCAACCATGCAATGCTTTATGTTATGAAGAATGATTATGCTCAAACAAAGTCCACGTATTATGGATGTGCAATGCCAATGCAAATTTAGAAGTTGAAAACACAAGTTATTTACTTATTTTCCTAGGAACCGCGTTCCTTGTATATACTAAGTAGGATAGGCATTCAAGCCCTGATACTACCTGACTATGTGTGGACTAGTTTTCCTCACAAAAGTAAGAGTACTGCTACTAACTCTATACACCAGTAACCTTGACTATACAAGCAAACATGCAAGGAGAATTCAGATCCAACACCTCATTCTTAGGTTATATAGTTGTGCACACCATCTAAAGTCACAATACATAGGAAAACAAGCAAATACCAGGTTTGAAAACCAAATATCCGAGCCACATATCAAACACTAGAACATAATAATCTTAATCTCACTTATCCAACAAAGGTAGCTTGATTCATAACTCTAGCTAAACAGTATCTAGAACATCCCAAAATCACTCACAAATGACTTAGAAATTAACCTCATGTTGAACAAAGTTCTAAACACTAATTTAGGCATTCTATCACCCTCGAATGTCTAAGACTTCCCAAACTTTTCATATATGCAAGTTAATAATTCTCTCCAAGAAATATCCTAAAAAATGCCTCAATACACTTTAAAAGACTTGCATAAATGATTCCATCTAACCAAGAACTTGAAAACATAAAAAAATGACAATTTTGAAGATTCTGGCCTCAGACATGAGCCAGGCCTAATTATATGCCCCCACCTCCTCGTGTCTTCGGACACGGGCCGTGTCTCTGAACTAGAGACTCTACAAAAAAATCTACAAATTCGTGGCACTATTCCATTGGCCAAATTCTTGGATTTTGGCCACTCCAACTCGATTCTAGGTGATTTCAAGTCCTAAACAAGTTCACAAACATGAGAGAAACTTAAAACACTAATTGATTTCATCAATAATGGATCAAAAGACTAAATCCCTCATCCAAACCCCTAAAATCAACACTTTGAGCTTTAATGGTTCAAATAAAGAATTTTCAGTTTCTAATCCAAACACTTGGCATGAACAAGTCATAAACACCATTTAAAACTTATTCAAGTAAGAAAATCACTTAAAATACATCAAGATCTCATTTTGGCATATTAACCCTAAAAAAGGCTAAACATGAAAAATGAGTAGAGATGAAGTTTTAACCTCAAGAACCCCTACCTTAAGTAGCAAATATGGTGGTGATGATGAAGATTACAAATCCTCAAGCTTGCCTTTCCCCTTAACCTTCCTCTTCTTTCCTTCCTCTTCTCTTTTCTCTTTTTCTGCTCCTAGACCTTGTTTTAGCCAAGAGAGAAAAATGAATGAAAAACCAAAGAGAATGGAGAGAAATATCACAAGGTGAGGGTTAAAGAAAATGATTGGTAACTATGGAAGGCTTATGGCTTTAAGTTATAAGACTAATACTTCCCGATCTACTAAAAACACTCAACTTTAGCTAAATCAAGTTTTTCAAGTTCCAACAACTTTAAAATAAATAATAAAATTCATTCAAAAAGTCATTTTACTAGTATTATAATTTTCTATATCTGTGACTAGTCAATCTGGCATTAAAACACACAACTAGTATGCCTAAAAATACCAAACGGACTTTGATTATTCTCAAACTTTCACCACATCACAAAATACACATTTGTGACTTAGAAATAAATTATCCACATTTATTTCCATTAGCTAAGCCATTTAAGCTAATATATGGGTCATTTTAAGCTACTTTTCACCTTTCGGCTTGTAGCAAAGTGTCTAAACTAACTCAGATTGTTACAAAATTAAACAGGCATATTAAGCAAGTATTAAGCTACCTTTGTAACTATTTACAAGTCTAACATGTTGAAGAGGATGTTACATGTCACATACTTAGCTATCTTATATTTCATTCCAGGCCACCAAAATTGATTCTTGAGATCCTGATACATCACATTTATTCTTGGATGAACTGTATATCTTCTCATATTGGTTTCTTCTAAAATTTCTCTCTTTAAATCCGAGTTGTTAGGTACGTACAATCTATTTCTATACATAACTATTTCATCATCTACTAAATTAAAGTCTGGATGTTTTCCTTCAAGTATCTCTTCCTTAAGAGCTTGTAAAAACTAATCTTCTTTCCGTGCCTCCTTGATTTTTGTCCTTAAATTACAAGTAATCTGTAAGGCACTTAAACAAATATTATTTGGCTCTAAAGTTACTGAGAGATTTAAATTCCTAAACTTTTCTATTAAATCAATTTCCTGAATCATCATATATGACATATGGAGACATTTCCTACTTAAAGCATCGGCTACGATATTCACTTTACCTGGGTGGTACTCAATTTCCATATCATAATCTTTAAGAAAGTATATCCATTTTCTCTGCCTCATATTTAATTCCCTTTGATCATATAAATATTTTAGATTCTTATGATCAGTATATATCTTAAATTTTACCCCATATAAATAATGTCTTTAAATTTTTAAAGCAAAAACCACCACTACTAATTCTAAATCATGTGTTGGATAATTTTTCTCATGTGGCCTTAGTCGTCTAGAAGCATAAGCTACTACCTTCCCCTCTTGTATTAACACACATCCTAATCCTTTTTTAGAGGCATAACTATAAAACCACAAAATGTCCTAAAGGATCAGAGATTACTAAAATAGGGGAAGTAGTGAGTTTTCTCTTTAATTCCTGAAAACTCTTCTCATAATCCTTGGTCCACACGAAAGGAGTTCCTTTTCTAGTCAACCTAGTTAATGGCATGGTTATTTGTGAAAATCCTGTTATAAACCTACGATAATATCCAATTAAGCCTAAGAAACTTTTTATTTCAGTTATTGTCTTTGGCTGTTCCTAATGCATAACTGCTTCCACTTTACTAGGGTCTACAGCAACTCCATCTTGATTTACCACATGTCCTAAAAATTTTATTTCTCTCATCTAAAATTCACACTTTTCCAATTTTGCACATAACTATTTTTCTTTCAAATTTCTAACACTATTCTCAAATTGGTTTCATGCTCCTCTTCTATCTTTGAATATATCAAAATATCATTAATAAAAACTAGTACAAATTTATCCAAATATGGCCTAAATATTCTATTCATATAATCCATAAATACAATAGAAGCATTAGTTAATCCAAATGGCATTACCAATATTCATAATAACCATATCTAGTCCTAAAAGTTGTTTTAGGAATATCTTCTGATTTAACCCTAATCTGGTGATATCCTGACCTTAAATCTATCTTTGAAAATACTAAAGCTCCCCGTAGTTGATTTAAAAAATCATCTATCCTAGGAAGTGGGTATTTATTCTTAATGGTTACCTTATTCAGTTGTCTATAATCTACACATAGCCTAAGACTACCATCTTTCTTTTTCACTAAAAGCATCAGAGCTCCTCAAGGAGATACGCTAGGTCTTATAAATTGTTTTTCTAATAATTCCTCAATTTGCTTCTTAAGTTCATTCAATTCTACAGGGGACATCCTATAGGGTGCAATTGATATAGGACTTACTCTTCGTATTAGATCAATGGAAAATTCTATTTCCCTTTCTGGTGGTAGATTAGAAATATTTGAGGGAAAGACTTTAGGGTATTCTCTAACTATATGGATAATATTTAAATTCAACTTACTCTTTGTCTCAGAAGAGAAAAGGAGAATGTATCATTAAGTTCTTTTCATTATACCCCTACTCACTTGATTGACAGATAAAAAGGTGCTCTAGAATTTTTCTTGGTCAGGGAGTAAAGGAAAAGAAATAGATTTATCAAGATAGTTTAGTATCACATGGTTAGAGGATAATCAGTCCATTCCTAAAATAATATCAAGATTTTGCAAAGGTAAACATATTAGGTTTGTAACAAAAGGTTTATTTTCAACAAAGACAGGACAGTTTAAACATGCATAAGAAGTTTGAGCTTTACTTCCAGTAGGTGTAGTTACCAATAAATTATAGGATAACTCGATCACAGGAAATTCTAGATTTTTCACACAGTCATTAAATATAAAAGAATGAGTGGCTCCAAAATCATATAATACAGTTAAAAGAGTATTGTTTATGAGGCACTGACCTATTATTAGCTCTGGAGATTGTTCTGCTTCTTGGCTGTTAAGGGCAAACACCGTTCCTAGAGCTTGAGGCTTTGTCTAAGAGTTCTTAGCCTGTGGTGCCATCAGAGAATTTCCCTTATTGAGTCTTCAATCTCTTGACATATGTCCTAGTTTACCACAAGTATAACATAACCGTTGTCAATACAGGCATGGTCTATCTTTGTGTGCCTTCCCACACTTTGGGCATTTTCCTTCAGGCTGCACTTGTTTCTCCTTATTCATATTTTCCCTGAATTTATTATTTCCAACTCTCCTCCTATTATCCTCCCTCTTGCGCTTAAGCTGGAATTATCTTTCTTGCTCAACCTTGTATTCCAAAAGATCCTTTTCCATAATTCTACACTTATTAACTAGTGTAGAATATTGCTTGATTTCTAGCTTGCTAACCTCTTTCTTAATTTCTAGTATTAGTCCAGATTCAAATTTCACAGCTTTCCATTCTTCGTTATTATTAAATTGAAGATGAGAGGAAATTTTTGCCAACTCCTTAAATTTCACTACGTATTGACCTATTGTCATATTTCCTTTTTGTGATTGTAAAAATTATAATTCTTTCGCGTTTCAAACACTGCAGGAAAATATTTTTTTTCAGAAAAGCATTCTGAAAATTCTCCCAGGTAATGGGCGCATCTGGAGTTTTCAGAAGTCACCTGGCTCCACGCTACCAGTGCTCAGCTTCTCCAGCTAACATATATGCAGCAAAATTTACTTTTTGAGTATTGGTATATCCCAAGATAGTGAAAATCTTTTCTAACTCCATTAACCAATTTTCTACAGCAACAGGGTCGTATTCTCCTTTGAAAATTGGAGGATTTGTTTTTTGGAATTCAAACAATTCTTGCAAATTAGGATTTACCACAGAAGCACCCTGTTCTAGTCCTCCATTTACTCATATATGTTGGAAGAATTGACTGGTCATGATTTTCTGTTATCGCATAGCTGCAGTAATTTCTGCGAGTGTATCCATCATCCTTTCTACTCTATCCTCAAGGTGAGGATTCACGTTATTCCGCCTGTGCGACATCCTTTTCGTACAACAACTTTCTTATTGTGTTAGAAAGCAATAATGGTTCCCCAAACCACTTTTCCTAGGACTTTACTCTGATACCAAAATGTAATGTCCTACTTTAATTTTATTAATATTATTTTCATTATTCTAAAAATAATTTAAAATCTCAAAATACGTTACAGAACAACCTACTGCATTTCACATTAGTTAATAACATTAAGGGATTAAATCCCTTCAAAAGTTAGGTGTACACAGACATAACAGCCTTTTAGTTAGGCATCAATTTAACAAAAATTAGGCTTTACGAAAGCCTTCAAGGTGCTACTAAAACTTTTTACATTTTTACATATTTACAAAACTACTTTCTTCTTTTAACTACTCATCAAAGAGTAGTATGATCATGAACAAGTCTCCCAAAGTCACAGAAAACACAGTCTCCTAAATTTGGCATATAAACTTGCTCAACCCTGAAATCCACAAGAACTCTAACAATTGACATTCTCTGAAAATTTACACCACAAAAAGAGTGAAATAGAAAAATTTTAGTAGGAAAATACAAAAACAAGTAATATAAATTTACCATCCGTTCTTTACTAATTTCTATTTCTAAAACCATAACTGAGAGTCCAACAATTTAAAACAGTAAAATAAACTTGGAATGAAATAATTAATAAATGAGCAAATAAGTAATTCATCCTGTCATAAAATAATTAACTGATTGTTCATTCCTTAATGTTTCTCAAAAATTTTCTTTTCATCGTTACTTTTTTGTTATCCTATTTCTATACTCTTAATAAATGTGCTTCTTTCTCTTCATTAGGGTGTCCCCCAATGCTATCATCATGACCACAATAATTCGATTAGGACATCCCCAATCCTCTCATCATGACCACAATCATTAAAAATAATTGAGGTATCCCTTAATCCTTTCATCATGACCATAATAATTTGACTAAGGCATCCTGAACCTTCAAGCTTGAACAGGTGCTTAAAACATTTAAAATCAAGAGCACTCAACACACCTCTAGGATGTCTCACCCTTTATACTTAAGCCTTAAAATAAGAGATACCTCACCCTTACAACTTTTGAGGAATACCTCACCCTCTTTACTATCAAGGGATACCTCACCCTTTAATCTATCAAGAGATACCTCACCCCTTTATCTCTTGAAGGATACCTCACCCTTTTACACAATAAATCAAAGAAAGATTTAATGATGAATTCTCAAAAGAGTGGATAATACAAATTGAAGCTCAATGGGTAGAAGGATGTTCACACTTTTTTGCTCAAAATAAAAAAGTAATAAGTTCAAGGCTGGTGAACTCATATTGAATGCTCAACAAGATGTTTAGAAGGATTTCTCACTTCTCTTTAATGTCAATGACTTGTATTTATAGCTCAAGTAATTAAAGATCCATTGGGAGTGGTTGAGATCATTAAATATAAGCAATTAGCCATTAATTTCTATTTCTAGAAACTCTATCTATTCGAACAGGATGATTGTCTATTCCAATAGATGCGTTATAGCACAATAAACTTTGGTTTCTATAATGGCCTATTCGAATAGGCTCAAAGTCTATTCAAATAGCCTTTTAAAAAACTAAAGGCGCCAAGGCATTTTAAGTCCTTTATTTGAATAGATGCCCTATTCTATTCAAATAGATAGAGCTTGATGAAATTGAAAACTTAGCATTATGACTTCTGCTATTTGAATAGGGAGACCCTCTATTCAATTAGACCTATTGAAAAAATATTTAATCATCTTTGTAAATTTTGTCAAATGTTTCCAAAAGATTCAACAATCTTTTAGACACTGAAAAGCCATTTCTTAAGAAACCAAAACTCATTTTAAAAACTTGGAAACCATGTGTGCTATTTTGAGTTCTTGGAAAACATGTTTGGAGTTTATGTATAAACCCTTTTACCTTTACAAATTAATCGAAGTCTTAGCCTTATTCTTAAAAGGTCTTGGACTTGATCTTGCCATCATTGTCATATTTGCTATAATCAAAACTATCTTCAATAGCTAATATCCAATTACATTCTTCCCATTTTTTATGATGACAAATAACCATTGAGAAAAGAGTTAGTTTATAAAAATTAGAATCCACAAAGTTTGTAAGAGAGACTTACTCCCCTTCTTTTTCATAAGAGGTGATTTTTATTCAGAGATGCGCAGCTCCCCTTTAGTTTTGAAATCCCAAGATCAGTTTTAATTTAACTTGTCTTTTCTCAACAAATAAGAACTTAAGTTTTTCTCCCCTTTTGTCATGATAAAAAAGATGAAGGCAAGAAAAAGTATAAAACTAAAACATTTGATATTCATTTAAGTTCAACATATGATTTTCATTCAAGGTAGTAGATTAATTTAGCAATAAATTCAATATGCAGCAAGAACTCTAATATTATAAAATCAGCATTGCATACACAAAAGAGTTCAAAAGGAAAATTGTCATTCATTTGTCATTTCAATACATCCAATTACATTCAGTATATACATTATTTGTATCAATTATATATTTGCAATCAAACTATCAACATCCAAGAGAACTAAAAAAAACAGAGATCTTAGTGCTAGGAATCCTAATGACTAAGAGTCTTCTAGCAGTGGTGGAGGTGGGAAGTGTCGCACCATGTCATCTAAGCATCACTCCATGGTAACTTGATGTTGCTCTATGGCATCTATCTGATTATACATGGCACCCATGCTATGTTTCATGTACGCCCTTAAGTCATTCATTGTAGCCATGAGTTGTTCATTGGTGATAGGGGCAGCAGCAGGTTCATCATCCACTAGAAGATCAAAGTTATCTTTAGCTTCAACTTCCTCATCTATGTATATCCAGGCGCCTTGCTCCATTTTCATTTTCATATGATTGAGAGTGGAGCATCCAAATATGTTATGATGAGTGAGTTTTTTGGATTCTTCAGTAGCCACGAGTACTTGGTATCTCAGAAGAAAGCCAGAAATCAGGAGAGCGTAGGGTAAATCTATTTTTTATTTGCTTTTCACCATATGATAAAGTAAGGCCAGGTGATGTTGATGATATGGGCATAGGCGTAATGAAGTAGCCTATCTTAGCATGTCATTTTTCTAGTAGTGAAGGCACCTTCAAGAACTACGAGACCTAGTTTTATCATTCCCTTGATTGAGTCCTTTCATTTGAATGCTTCCTAATACTTGTGGTTGTTCTCCTAAAATTTCTTTCCTTGGAATTGCACTTCAAAGACTTTTAATCATCCTTTTAATATGATTATAATCCTGTGGCCCTTCACTTCAGACACCAAGTTATCACCATCAAGTCCCAAGTTATAGTGGAACATCTTGACCAAATCTGGGTAGATGCTTGTGTTGAAGGTGCAGAGCCTTAAAACCCCTTGGTGTTCTAGAAGGGGCACGAACTGAAACCTTTCACGAGTAAAGAAATTCAGGTTCATATACTTGGGTTGAATAAGGTTTCTTAGTAAGAAGTGGCGCTTAAACCTCTGTAGTTGCTCATTGGTGGAAGCCAACCTTTGCAAGTCAAGGGAATGTCCACTGGTGTATTCTTGCACGCTTAGGGTTAGACGAGGAGGCCATGGAAGCTATGTGAAGGTGTTTGGGGAAATGGGTAAATGCATGAGAAGGAGAAATTGGGAGAGGAGAAAGATTTTTATGGGTATGGGTTGCACAGAGATGAGTTTAGTGGAGAGAGAGGGGCGTGAAAATTGTGGAAATTAGGGATTTGGTAGCTAGGGTTGCAGAGAGCAAGAGCTTTATGCTGAGAAGACGAGAGAGGAGAGAGAGAGGGATATTTGAAAATGAAGGGGGAAACAACAGTCCCCTTGATGTGTGGATAAAATACACACATCTTGTGCTTGATTTGAGGTGGATTTAGGTGTGCTTTGATTGATATATGTTGGAATTTATGCCACTTTTAATCTAATTATCCTTGGTAGCTCATGATTAGTCTTTCTCTATGTTTTTAGGTCCAAAAGAGGTGTTTTGATATGGATTTATGAAGCTTTGGATGGATTCATTATAATGGAGTTGAGTTCGGAATTTATATAACCAAGATTCACGGAGTTTTTTACCTTTGTGCGATAAAACGAGCATAACTTGAGTTACGGAAGTCAAAACAAGGTAATTCCAGTGGCATTGGAAAGCTAAGAAAAAGAGCTACAACTTTCATGAAGATCATTTTTCCAAAAAGTGATGTTTGAGTGATTGAGGAGTTACGCACAACCATGTGTAACTTGGAAAATGCTTTTGTTAAGCTCACACAACCCAATGTAACTAGAGGAAGACTTCTGACTAAGTGACACGACCGTGTGTCTTGGTTACATGGTTGTGTGACCCCTTAAATTAACATAACATAATTTTTAAAGCTCACAAGGCCATGTCGTGAACTCACACGACCGTGTGAGATATTCTGGAGCGTAAAAGAGGTAGCTTTTACCACAATTGTTATAAATAGAAGCAAAACCTTAAACCTAAAAGATACAGAGGCTACAAGAGACTTTAAGAGGCACAAAGATTGAAGGCTAAGGTTTGGAAGGCAAGAGAAAGAGTTATTAAAGATCAATAATTGAAGTCTTTTCCCCCATCTTCATCTTCTCCATCTTCTCTTTTTTGGTTTGGAATCATGGTTGTTTCTTTAACTTCTGTTCTTATTTGTGCTACAATTGCCATGAATGGCTAAACCCCTTTTTCTAGGATTGGGATGAAACTCTCTATTTCTCTATGTTGAATTGTTAATTTGATTATTTGTTAATGAGAGTTATTGTTCTTGATTCATTCTTAGTGTTCTTAATGTTTGTGATATGTTGCGCGCCATATTTACATGATCTTAGGCTTTAGGTGAACGATCGAAAGATGAAATCTAATTACTTGATAATCTAAGAATTGAACTTATGAATTAAGACCTAGACATATGCTTAAATCCTTTGAGGGGTAAACGGTTGTCATGAATCTTAATGGGTTGGAACTTGGATTAATTTCCATGAGAACGGGATTGATGAAGTTTTAGCATGTTTTTAGTGCCAAGAAATTGAGCTTTAAATAATTTAGGACAAATCGTCTTCAAAACATAATTGAACATTAGCAAAGATAGGATTACAATTTATCATAGGGGGTAGTGTAGTGAATTCCCAGTCCTAGGCCTTTAAACCTTGATTAAATCTTAACTTTTCTTGATTAAATTACTTATTTAATTGTTTTGAGTTTTGTTTTGATTTTAATTTAGCTTTTACTATTGATTTTGTTCGCTTAAATAATCAAAATCGCCATAAGAGTTAGTAATCAATCGATCCTCGTGGGAACGATCTTTATTTACTACTTGTATGATCCATATGCTTGCGAAAAATTCACAACAAGTTCTTAGTGCCGTTGCCAAGGATCGTGTTGATATTAACATGAGCTGTAATTTAGTCGATTTAAGAACTTTTATTTTATTTTTTTTTCACTTTATTTTTCATTGAATTTTCAGGTGTTGATTCTTTCTTATGCGTAGAGCGAGGAGTCAAGAAGATCTTATTATCCCCATTGATCTTGAGATCGAGAGGACACTTCATGACATTAGAAGAGAAAGAAGAACACAAAGATTTGAGGAAGACCACATGGCGAACAACATGAATCAAGTCGGTAATCAAGAGTGAAGGCTGAGGGATTATGGAATGCCCAACGCTAATGCTCGTCAGTCTTCTATTGTACGGCCATGGATGGGGGCCAACAAATTTGAGATAAAGACGTCACTAATCCAGATGGTCCAATAATTACAATTCAGCGGGTCAACGACTGAAGACCCAAATCAGTATTTGGATGAGTTCTTAGAGTTATGTGACACCATAAAGATTAATAGGGTTTCAACAGATGCTATACAGATCATACTTTTTCCCTTTTCTCTTAGGGGGAAAGCAAAGAAATGAATTCATTTGGAAGCTCTAAATTCACATACCACCTGGAACTTGATGGAGCGGGCTTTCTTGAACAAGTATTATCCAATTGGAAAAACAATCAAGCTCCGTCAAGACATCACTACCTTCTCCTAAAAAGAAGATGAATCACTTTATGAAGCATAGAAAATGTACAATGATCTCATTCGTCAGTGTCCACATCATGGCCTACAAGATTTTGTTATTATACAAAAATTCTATGCTGGGTTGACTTTCTCTACAAAGATAACTCTTGATGCCGCGGCTGGCAGTGCTTTGATGGCCAAGACTCCAATAGATGCTAGGGCCTTGATTAATGAGGTTGCTTCGAATATTTATCTATGGCCAAGTAAGAGATCAACTTCAAAGAAGCAAGCAGGAATAATAGAGCTTGATGTCATTACCATGTTGAATGCCAAGTTTAATGCCTTGACTAAGTTACTTGAGAAGCTGAATGTCAATGTTATCACTACTCCTAACATAACTTGTGAAACATGTGAAGGGGGGCATTTGGCTTCGAAATGCAATGCAATAGAAACATATTCTCAAGACTCGTCATTGGAGCAAGCAAGTTATGTGCAAAATGGTAACCTCAAGCCTCAAGGTAATCCCTTCTCCAACACATAAAACTCCGGATGGAGAAACCACCCTAATTTCTCATATGGTAACCAACAAAATGGAGGGGCTCCATCTAACAATAGAGCCCCACCCAAATTCTAACAATCGCAACAATCTTCTCAGGGTACAAGGTCCAATTTAGAAGCTCTAGTGGAGAATTTCATTGTCACTCAAAAGGAGTAGAATCAAGTCATTCAAGCACAAGTGCAATAATATGGGGAGTCCATTAAGCAACTCAATACTCACCTAGATCAAATTGCCACTCACTACAAGATGCTTGAAACTCAAATAGCCCAACAAGCAAGCTTGTTCAACATGGCTCAAGGGCAAATATGAAGTCAACCGAAAACTGATCCAAGGGAGCAAGTTCTAACAATTTCATTGAGAAGTGGTAAGCAACTTGAAAGCCCCACAAAGGAAAAAAGCTTGAAGATACAAAAACCCATGAAAAGAAGGAGAAGCAAGAAAAAAGCGATGATAAAGAAGGAGATGAAGAAAGCACTAAAAAGTATGTTCCACAAAAGCATGTGTTCTACCTTTGCCCTTCCCTCAAAGGTATCAAAGGGCGAAGCTTGATCATCAATTTGGAAGATTTTTGGAGATACTTAAAAAGCTTTACATTAACATTCCTTTTATGGAAGTTCTCTCCTAAATGCCTTCTTATACTAAGTTCTTGAAAGAGATTCTCTCTAATAAGAGAAAGCTAGAGGACTATGAAATCATTGCTTTGACAAAAGAATGTAGTGTTATCATTCAAGATAAGCTTCCACCAAAGCTTAAGGATTTGGGTAGCTTTTCAATTTCGTGCTCAATTGGGAACATAAATATCAACAAGGCTTTATATGATCTTAAGGCAAGTGTGAGTTTGAAGCCCCTTTCTATTTGTAAAAAACTTAATATTGGGGAGCTCAAACTAACCACCATTTCTCTTCAATTGGTGAATAGGTCAATTAGGCATCCTACTGGCATATTAGAGAATGTACCATTGAAGGTGAAAAAGTTTTACATGTCGGTCGATTTTGTTATGCTTGACATAGAAGTAGATGTTCAAATGCCAACCATACTTGGGCGTCCATTCCTCACCACTAGAAGAGCAATGATTGATATCCACGAAGGGAAATTGACTTTGCGATTGAATGATGAGGAAGTAGTGTTTAATGTTTTTAATTCTAAAAAAAAATCCTAGTTCCTTTGATTCTTGTAGTCGCATAGATGCTAATGATGTTGTGGATAGTGTTGTACTTTCATGTATGCAGGAATTTGTGATTGATGATATGCTAGAGAAAACCTTGCCCAAGGCTGCCATAAACTTTGAAAATGCCAAGCTCTGCAAGAAGGGACCAACGAAGAGGAATGACAAGTGTATCAAGTAGCATGAGTTTCAGCTTGGAGATAAAATTCTTATGGATAAGTCACTTCTACTTTCCTATCCAGGTAAGTTATGGTCAAAGTGGTATGAACCATATGAGATTATTCGAGTCTTATAGTATGGAGTGCTTGAGGTTAATAAAGAAGGCCAAAAGGCATTTTTAATAAATGGCCAGAAAGTGAAACATTTTGAAGAAGGAGTGGGGACTGAGCACCACTCCATTGGCATCACCTAAGCATAGAATCAGCTCATAGTCAAGCTAATGATTATAACTTAGCATTTCTTGGGAGGCAACCCAAATTTTCTCTTTTTTTCTTTACTCCCTTATTTTTTTATTTTGTTCTTATTTTGTTATCACTTATTTTATTATTATCTTTTTTGTTTTTGCTTTGAAGTTAGCTATTGTTGAGTCAGCTTAGGTGCCTCCCGAGTTCGAGCCTTTGTAGGAGGATGTATATAGTTGTCGGCTGCCAAAAAGATTTTTCTTCTTTTTCCTTTAGTTTTTTTTTTTTGCATTTATTTGTTCTTTTTGTTCCCTTTTTATTTTCTTTTTTCTTTCTATCCTTTGCATTTGGTTTTTCAGTTGTTTCTTTTTGCTTTATTTTTCCTTATTATTAAAAAAAATTTGTCTTGACCCTTTTGTTTTTATTATGCAGTCTTAGACCACATGTCACCGGTCAGTTCGACTAGATATTTGAATTCATGGCTACACGTCTCCCTCCTACTCCTTTTCTCCCACCACCTTCGTGATCTTGTGTTTCCATTTTTAGGGTAGTTTTGTTGTCCTTTGTTCTATTTTTTTTATTTAAACATTGAGGACAATGTTTATTTTAAGTGTGGGGAGAGAATCGATGAGCACTTGTTGATTTCTTGATTATTTTTGAGCTGATAGAAATTTATTTGATAGGGGAATCCACTACTCATGAGCTATTTTTGTGCAAGGCAATTTTTTTCAATTAAGTATTGAAACATTTAGTATCTTATTTGAAAATTAGTCATGTCTGCTTGTATTTGTTCTTTTTATTAACATTATCCAGAAAGTGAGTTTTGAGCTTTAATGATTAGATTTTTCATAAATAAAATCCTATTTTTCTTCTAGAGTGAGATTTCTCTTGATTGATGTATGCTAGAACTTGTTTTGATATCTTGTTGAGACTTCAATGATTCATATTCATACTTGAACATGATTAAGGCAATTAGGTTTAATTCTTTCTTAACTTCTAGAGTTGCATTGATAAAATAATCATTTAATTGTCCCATTTGAGCCTAAAATTGATCTCTTTGAATACTAAATTGAATAATCAGGTTGAATTCTTTAGAACATCTGATGTGTTAATTGAGAAGTCATAAAGGATTGTTTGTCTTCAAGGGGTTTATTGCTTTAAAAAAAAGAAAAATGAAAAAAATGAAAATGAACGAAGAAGGAAAAAAGAAAGAAAAAAAAAAGAAAAAAAAGATTGTGGTGAAGACTAATGAGAATATTTGATTGAAAGTGAGAATTGGTTATACTCTTGTGCATTATGTTCCATTATTCATCTTTTCAACTTGATTCTGTTTTGTATTGATTTATCTATAAACATTCTTTACCCTTTTTTTTTATCTTTTTCCTACCTTTCATTATTACCCTTGGCCTCATTACAACCAAAGAAAGTCCTTTTGATTTTTGTTATGTATGTGAACTTGGAAGTGGAGATTAAGTTCATAACCAAGCCTATGGAATTACATTTTTCAAGAGAAATTTGAGTAATTTCTTTGTCCTTAAACACTTGAGCGATGGAAAGATGAGTGATCTCAAATGGTTGGTAAAGAGAAAAGGTGTAAGCTAGACTCAAGCCTCTAATTGTATTAAGTGTTAAATTATCTTGCTTGATTGGATTTGATTACTGAGCTTAACTGATTGAACTTTTAAACTGAGAAATTTCCCTTGATTCATGTTTCTTGATGTTGAGTTTAATCTTATTTTTTATTCATATTCTTTGCTTGAGGAAAAGCAAAGTTCAAGTGTGGGGTAATTTGATGTGTGGATAAAATATGCACATCTTGTGCTTGATTTGAGGTGAATTTAGGTGTGCTTTAATTGATATATGTTGAAAATTATGTCATTTTTAATCCAATTATCCTTGGTAGCTCATGATTAGTCTTTCTCTAGGTTTTTAGGTCAAAAAAGGTGTTTTGACATGGCTCTATGAAACCTTAGATGGATTCATTGCAATGGAGTTGAGTTTAGAATTTATATAACCAAGATTCGTAAAGTTTTTGACCTTTGTGGGATAAAATGAGCATAACTTGAGCTATGAAAGTCGAAATGACGTGATTCTAGTGGCATTGGAAAGCTAATAAAAAGAGCTACAACTTTCATGAAATCACTTCTCCAAAAAGTAATGTTTTGATTAATTAAGGAGTTACACACAACCGTGTGTAACTTGGAAAACGCTTCTGTCAAGCTCACACGGCCCTATGTAACTAGAGGAAGGCTTGTGACTAAGTCACACAGTCGTGTGTCTTGGTCACATGGTTGTGTGACCCCCTACATTGAAATTACTTAATTTTTAAAGCTCACATGGTCGTGTCGTGAACACACGACCGTATGAGGTATTCTGGAGCATAAAAGAGACAATTTTTGCCCCAATTATTATAAATAGAAGCAAAACATTAAACCTAAAAGATACAGAGGCTATAGGAGCTTTAAGAGGCACAAAGATTGAAGGCTAGGGCTTGGAAGTAAGAGCAAGAGTCATTAAATATCAACCATTGAAGTCTTTTCCCCTATCTTCATCTTCTCCATCTTCTTTTTTTTTTATTTGAAATCATGGTTGTTTCTTTAACTTTTATTCTTGTTTGTGCTACAATTTCCACGAGCGGCTAAACCCCTTTTTCTAGCATTGGGATAAAACGCTCAATTTCTCTATGTTGAATTATTAATTTGATTCTTTGTTAATGAGAATTATTGTTCTTGATTCATTCTTAGTGTGCTTAATGATTGTGGTATGTTGCGCGCCATATTTACATGATCTTAGGCTTTAGGTGAAGGATCGAAAAATAAAATTTAATTACTTGATAATCTAAGAATTAAAATTAGGAATTGAGACCTAGACATATGTTAGTCATGGCAACCATCACCCAAGAGGGGGGTGAATTGGGTGATTACAAATTTTTAAAATAACTTTGAGAAATTGTGTATTTTGATATTTTCAGTCAATACATGCAGTAGAATAAGTTTAACAAGATACAATTATTGTAGATTACTCAAATACAACTTGAAATATAGGATGAATCAAGAAAATAAGCCAGATATCAAGTTCAACTCAAGTATATGTAATTAAAGCACAAATGTAAAGAGATAGAGTTAAGAAAAGCAAATAGAAGGATTTATCCTGGTTTAGCCACCAACCACTTGTGGCCTATGTCCAGTCCTCAAGCGAAGCACCCGAAATTTTTTACTAAACTTTCAAGCTTGAATAGGTGCTTGAAAACTTTTACAAAGTGGAGCACTCAATACACCTTGGGATCCCTTACAACTTTGAGGGATACCTCACCCTCTTTTACAGTTTACATAGAATATAGATGAATTAAAATTCTCTCAAGAGTGGATAATACAAATTGAAGCTCTACGAGTATCAAGGTTTCACACTTTTAAGCTCAAAAACAAAGGATTGGAGAAAAAGATAGTAAAACACGAATTAAAAGTTCAAGGATGATTTTCAAATTGTTCTACAACATTTCTTTGATGCCCACACACTTTTATTTATAGCCCAAACCTTTTTAGTGCCGTTGGTGATGGTTAGGAGGCATTAAATGCCAAAATAAAGCTGTTGAAAAGTGTTTTTTGGTTGCCCAGATAACCGGTTAGGACATTTCTCCTAATCGGTTTGGAGTCAAAAATTGACTCCAAAATTATCTCCAAATCGATTACAAGAGGTTGCTAATCAGTTAGGGCCTTTAAGTTTTGGCTCCTAGAATTTAGAATAACTAGTTAGGAGGACTTCCTAATTTGTTAGGAGCATTAGTTTTTAGCTCTTGTGATTTACAATAACCAGTTAGGTGGGCTTTCTAATTGGTTAGTAGCTTAAAGAAAACATGAAAAACATGTTTTTCTTTTACACTAACCAATTAGGTGAATTGCCTAATCAGTTAGGAGCTTTTAAAACATAAAAAATGCTCCTATCTTTCACAATAACCAGTCAGGTGAATTGTCTAATTGGTTAGGAGCTTTTAGAACATAAAAAATGCTCCTGACATGGTGAATAATCGGTTATGGAAAATCCATAATCGGTCATTGCACTCTGATTTTGAAAACTGACTTTAAATGGCCATAACTTCTTCGTTTCTTATCCGTTTAAAGCAAATGATCACTCATTGGAAAGATCTTTGAGTCTATTATCATATGAAACAAGTTTTAGACAAAAATCAAAGTATTTTAAAAGTTATGATCAAAAGAATAACTAAACATCAGTTTTACAAAACACAAACTTGACTATTTTTCAAAGGTTTGAACTACCACCAAGACTAACTTTTCAAAATATGTTTGATGGGCATTTTAGAATGTAAGAAACACTTTTAAAGATGTTAAAACATATTTGAGTTTAGTGTGATTCCTATTTACCATTACATAAGATCTAAGTCGTATAAACTATTCTTAAAGAAGTTGGACTTGATCTTACCATCATCAATTCTAGTCCTTAGGCTTCTTGATGTAATCCAAGCTTTCAAAAGTTTTTTCTCTTCAAATCTTGCAAATGCTTGAAACATTTTTTCATTCTCATTCTTCTTGAATTGAGTATAATTGTGATTTTTTTGATTTCTTATTACAATGCTCACTCTTGATACTTGGACTATCCTTCAAAGTATTACTCACTTAAAAACAAATATAGTTAGTCCAAATTTATAAGTCAACATCTTCATATAAATGATTCATAAATGTATAACTCTAGTTAGTCTAACATACATATAAGACTTTCATAGATACATCCAAATAAGATACTAATGAATTGCTAATGGATGTACTCTATATAAGATGCAACAAAGAATACTTTGCATATTTTCATTTAAACATAGTCAAATCTAATATTAATTCATTTATAACTCATATAAATCATTATTGGATATATTATATGAAGAATGTTACACATATCTCATTGCATGATTATTAAGTGAGATATAACTAGATAAAATACGTAATCATGCATGATACAATATATCTCATTAAGCACATCTATGTAACATAATCAATATTCTTTTTGTAATGCATTTGTCATCTATTAAGTACATCTATCAAGCATAAGCATAATTCTTTTTGTCATATATTTGTTATCATCAAAACTTAACATATTGAACCATTAGGGCAAACTTATTTCCACATTCTCCCTTTTTTTTATGATGACAAATCACCAAAGAAAAATATGTTTAGAAATATAAAAGAATAGATATTCATGTAAGCATATCAAACAATAAGTACAAGAACATATTTTTCTTTCTAGTTTTCACTCCCCCTATTTGACATCAACAAAAAGGCTTAGGAAGGAAAGATAATATTTTCTCTCCCCCTATAAATAAAACTCATGTTGTCAAAAGGAGTAGGATCTTCTCAATGAAAGAATCAAAAGATATGAAGTTTAAGAATGTTTACCTTCTTTCATTGATAGAGAGAAAGAGAATAAAATATGGTCTTTGTTGACATGTTGATAGTATTAACAATAAAACACTTTATGTCAAACAAGGAAGTAAGTCAAGAGATATAAACAACAATTTAGGAGCTAGGCTACCCCTCAAAATATGCATATTATTAAAATATAATAATTTAACATAGTCATGCATATATTTTTAGTCAACAAGGACATGGAAGAAAGATATGTAAGATAAGTAAGATAAGTTCCCCCTTATTGATGCACAAGATAGATAAAGGGAAATATGCATGCCAAGACCATGTAAGCACATTACCATAAAGAAAAGCAAGGCAAAGATACATATTCTTAATCCCTCAATCAAAAACCATTTTAAAACTTCTCCCCCTTTCAATTTTTTTTTTCAAAAGCACATTATATTTTCAAAAGCATTTTAGAAGGGTAGAGATGTTTTATATTAAAATCATATATTCCTTGAGAGTGATCCAACCTAAGTCAAAAGAGCATATGAAAGTACATCTCTCTTTCTCATTGAACAAGAGCCTTGAGAAAATAAAATACTTTGAAGAACAAGGCTTATCTTTTGAAGTATCAAGATGAGCTCAGTAGAGCATTTCAAAAGATTTATTTGAAAAATTTCTTAAGCATTCTCTTAAGATTTAATAAAACATTTCAAAACAAATGAAGAGAATACTATATTTATGACATATATCTAATGATTTCTAAATTTTCAAGATAATTAGGAGGTGAAAATACTTTCAAGGTCTTAAGACAAGTTCAAATGATTCTTAAGGATATGGAACTTTAAAAACTTCTTTCAAATATGATAAGAGATTTTGCTTTAAAAAAAACTTTTTAGTCAAACCATAAACTCTTTTCAAAACAAGAGCATGATTTTCATAGGTGTTATACCACTAAGAAATCATAAATCAGGAGAATCATAAATATCAAACATTCATCTTGATGAAATATGCTATAGGGATCAAAGTATATATAGAACTAATATCATTCACCCTATATGCAATGACAAAATTAGTAAGTTAATATCTAATTAGGCACTTTGTCAATGGTAAGCATACTTCTCATGTAAAGAAAGCATCTAATCATTTAATATCAATTTATCAACAAGTATCATACAATCCATAGCATATAGAATACCATAATAACTTAGGGATAGAGATACTTATTGAGAGAGTGATGCTTCTTTAGAGTGTTCTTCAATTATTTGTTCTTTGAGTTTGTGCTTTCTTCCATTGAGTATTTCATTCCATTGTACTTGAAGAAAGTCTCCTCATGTCCTTCTTCATTCAACTATTCTCATTTATCTACATATGCTTGACATTTCAATATTTGATAACTATATTTGAAGCTCATAGAGACACTTGCAAAGCTAGCTCTAAAAGTTCTCTAAAATATAGCATAGCATCAAATATTATTTAAGCTCATTTACAAGCATAATTTAGATTGATATATAATGTAAAACATGTACCACATTATCAACCACGCAATGTTAGCCCTAACAAGAATAAAGGAAGAACATATGCACTTGAATCCAAAAGCATAGTTTAAGCATTTTTCAAAGCAAGATTCAAGTTTATCAAGAAAAACTTGATCATCATTAAAAATATAAATAAATATTTTGGGACAAACAATGATCATGTAAGACATGTAATATCAAGTAAGGAATTTTAGTACTCACACCTGTCAATCAAGAACAAAAAGTCCTTTATTGTAATGCAAGAATTGAAAAATCATGGAACTATAACTTTTAAAATCATTTACTTCTTATTTTCAAGATATAAACATATCAACCAACTTCAAACAAGAAACATATAACTTTTAACATCCAATCTCCAAGTAAGTATATAAGACAATTAAGCCTCAAAGAGAAAAGATTAAAACTACTTATGAGCATGTGAAGACATAAAAATAAATCTCTACTTATCCAAATATCACATGATATTCAATTTAAAGCATAAATAAGGATAAGAGATTGATATCACTAAAAGTGTACTCTTTGAGTTTTTATAGATGACTCCAACTTTCATGCCTCAAGGCTCCTTGAGAATGTTGTGGTTCTCTATGTCATTCTTTTTATGTTTTCATCACTCTTGGAGAACTTGAACCATTTCAAATTTTTGAATCTCAAGTAGCATAGTTTCACTTCACTTTAATGCATACTTAAGCTAATAGTCACCCTACAACACAATTCATAGTACTTTCTTTGGTATCCACCAATTTTGGATCCATAGGTGTAAGTCATTGATTATTAATCCATTATACTCTCATAAATATCAATTTTTCCATAGTATGTAAATTGAACACAATAATTTAAATCATCAATTACCATTAAGCACATAGCCAATAGCATACTTACTTTCATAATATATAGACAACTTTAAAACATAGCAAGTATACTTAGGCATTATAGAACCTTATGTACTAAGATATATAACAAACTAATGAGCAATGGTACAATAATAATGAACATAATCATGTGCTAAACAAAATATTCATATTTTACCAAATGCACATGATTCTATCCTTTACCTAAGGCCTATAAGGAATATATCTCAAATTCATTGACTTTACAAGTGAATGAGCATAAGAGGTAAAAACTTTTGATACATTGGCCTTAGTAATTCAGGAAACTATTTTTCTTACCCATTGCTTCTCTTTTGGTATTTTGAACTTTGTAAGTTTCACATTTTGTACTTGAGAAGTTTTAGTTGAAGTCATCTTCCTTTTTTATTCAAAACTTCTACCATTGGGTCTTGGAAACATTCTCCTTCGTGATTCCTTCTTCACTTGACCGATTTGTCCATCCTTTTAAGAACTTTTCTGCATAATTGAAACACTAGGAGGACATTTTGGTACCCACTTCATCTTGGGTCCTTGAATGTTAGTACTAGAGTGTTTAAAGTCTTTAGGAACCCATACCATACTATTTCTCATATAAGTATTTCTTCTATAATTGCATAAATGAGAAATATGTCCTAGATGACTACAAAAATTGTAAACAATTGAATTTAATGATGATTTGGTCTTTTGAAGATCATCTTTGAAAAAATTAAGCCTTTTCTTATTATTACATTCTATGTTATTTTTGCCACAAGATTTACTTGAATTTCCATGTGGAATAACATTAATTTTTTTTCATTAACAAGCATAGAATGTAAGCAATTAGAATCATTAGCTTTGGCAAATTTAGAATATAAGTCTTCAACTTGATTTTTTAAATCAATGCACTTATTACAAGAAGTTGAGGTTTCATATTTCAAAGGCATTTCCTTATCAAGAAAAACATATTCATTTTTTAAAGTCTCAATTTCATTTTCAATTGAGGAAATGTTTTCCAAACAAGATAAGTTTTTCTTTTCTAAATTCAACAAACCATCATACAATTTATCATATGCATATTGTAGCTCATAATAAGAAGGACTATAATCTAGTTTAGCATTATTTACCTCAAAGTCCTTTTTAGCCATATAGGAAGTAGTCTCAATTTTTAGCATACTTGGCTCTTTAAGAGAATCACCATCTTCCTCATTGTTGTGCACACTAAAGCTTTAAGAGTATATACCATTTGGTTTTGCTTTGTCACCTCTTCAAATTGAGCATCATCATCATCAAGAGGTATTGGTCTCCCTTCAATAGTTTGAACATCTTTTTTAGGACATTTTTCATGACAAGATTCCTTCAATGGCTTTTGCTCTTCTTGCTCTCTATGTACAACTTTATGCAAAAAATCATTGTTAGCAAGATAGATAGCATCAAGAGCATCTCATATATATTTAGCACTAGAAACACTCTTAATTTTAGCATAAGCTTCATCATTCAAACCACTTCTCAAGATTTGCATAGCTCTAATGTTCAATAAAAAGCATTTATTGTCATAGACATTCCAAGTTTGTTTAGAATTACAAGTAAATCCATCAAGCGTAATATCCCACAAATCAAGATCAATAGATTGCATATAAAATTTCATTCTAGCTTTCCAATAAACAAAATTCACACAATCAAAGAATGGTGGTTTATCAATTTCAAAACCTTCCATTTTGAAATGCTTTTAATGGTTGCCAAGAAACAAGGATCTTTAACTCCAAGCGGTTAAGTTTTCAACAGAGCAAGAAGCTCTGATACCACTTATTAGTCATGGTAACCATCACCCAAGAGGGGGTGAATTGGGTGAGTACAAATTTTTAAAACAATTTTGAGAAATTATGCATTTTGATATTTTCAATTAACACATGCAGTGGAATAAGTATAACAATATATAATTATTGTAGATTACTTAAATACAACTTGGGATATAGGATGAATCAAGCAAAAAAGCTAGATATCAAGTTCAACTTAAGCATATGTAAATAAAGCACAAATGTAAACAAATGGAGTTTAGAAAAACAAACATAAGGATTTATCCTAGTTCAGTTACTAACCACTTATGGCCTACGTCCAATCCTCAAGTGAACCACCTAAGATTTTTCACTAAACCTTCAAGCTTGAATAGGTGCTCGAAAACCTTTACAAAGTGGAGCACTCAACACACCTCGGAATGCCTCACCCTTTGTGCTTGAGCTTCAAATTCAAGGGATAGCTCACCCTTACAACTTTGAGGGATACCCCACCCTCTTTTACAGTTTACACAGAGTATAGATAAATTGAAACTCTTTCAAGAATGGATAATACAAATTGAAACTCTATGGGTAGCAAGGTTTAACACTTTTAAGCTCAAAAGCAGAGGATTGGAGAAAGAGATAGTGAAACACGAATTTAATGTTCAACGATGATTTTCATATTGTTCTCCAACATTTCTTTGATACTCAAACACTTTCATTTATAACCCAAACCTTTTTAGAGCCGTTGGTGGTGGTTAGGAGGCATTAAATGCCAAAATAGAGTCGTTGGAAAGTATTTTCTAGTTGCCTAGATAACTGGTTAGGACATTTCTCCTAATCAGTTAGGAGTCAAAAACTGACTCCAAAATTATCTCCTAACCGATTACAAAAGATTGCTAATCGGTTAGGGCCTTTGAGTTTTGGCTCCTGGAATTTATAACCAATTAGGAGGACTTCTTAATCGATTAGGAGCATTAGTTTTTAGCTCCTATGATTTACAATAACCGGTTAGGTGGGTTTCCTAATCGGCTAGGAGCTTAAAGAAAACATGAAAAACACTCATTTCTTTTACACTAACTGATTAGGTGAATTGCCTAATCGGTTAGGAGCTTTTAAAACATGAAAAATGCTCCTATCTTTCACAATAACTGGTTAGGTGAATTACCTAATCAGTTCGGAGCTTTTAGAACATAAAAAATGCTCCTGACATGGTGAATAATCGGTTATGGAAAATCTATAATTGGTTATTACACTCTAGTTTTGAAAACTGACTTTAAATGGTCATAACTTCTTCGTTTCTTATCCATTTAAAGCAAATAACCACTCATTGAAAAGATCTTTGAGTTTATTTTCATATAAAATAAGTTTTAGAACAAAAATCAAAATATTTTGAAAGTTATGATCAAAAGAATAACCAAATGTTAGTTTTGCAAAACACAAACTTGACTATTTTTCAAAGGTTTGACCTACCACCAAGACTAACTTTTCAAAACATGTTTGTTAGGCATTTTAAAATTTAAGAAACACTTTTAAAGATGTTAAAACATATTTGAGCTTAGTGTGATTCTCATTTACCTTTACATAAGATCTAAGTCGTATAAGCTATTCTTGAAGAACTTGGACTTGATCTTGCCATCATCAATTCTAGTCCTTAGGCTTCTTGATGTAATCCAAGCTTCCAAAAGTTTCTTCTCCTCAAATATTGCAAATGCTTAGAACATCTTTTCATTCTCATTCTTCTTGAGTTGAGCATAGTTATGATTTTTTGATTTCTTATTGCAATACTCATTCTTGGTACTTGGACTATCCTACAAAGTATTACTTACTTAAAAACAAATATAGTTAGTCCAAATTCATAAGTTAATATCTTCATATGCATGATTCATAAATGTATAACTCTAGTTTGTCTAACATACATATAAGACTTTCATAAACACATCCAAATAAGATATTTATGAATTACTAATGGATATACTCTATATAGGATGCAACAAAGAATACTTTATGTATTTTCATTTAAATAGAGTCAAATCCAATATTAATTCATTTATAACTCATATAAACCATTATTGGATATATTATATGAAGAATGTTATGCATATCTCATTGCATGATTATTAAGTGAGATATAACTAGATAAAGTACGTAATCATGCATGATACAATATATCTCATTAAGCACATCTATGTAACATAATCAATATTCTTTTTGTAATACATTTGTCATCTATTAAGCACATCTATCAAGCATAAGCATCATTCTTTTTGTCATGTATTTGTCATAATCAAAACTTAACATATTGAACCATTGGGGCAAACTTATTTCCATAACATAGGCTTAAATCCTTTAAGGGGTAAACGATTGTCATGAATCTTAATTGGTCGAAACTTGGATTAATTGCCATGAGAATGAGATTGATGAAGTTTTAGCACATTTTTAGTCCCAAGAAATTTGGCTTTAAATAATTTAGGACAAATCACCTTCAAGAACATAATTGAACATTAGCAAAGATAGGATTGCAATTTATCATAGGGGGTAGTGTAGTGAATTCTCAGTCCTAGGCCTTTAAGCCTTGATTGAATCTTAACTTTTCTTGATTAAATTGCTTATTTAGTTGTTTTGAGTTTTGTTTTAATTTTAATTTAGCTTTCACTATTGATTTTATTTGCTTAAATAATTAAAATTACCATAAGAGTTAGTAATCAATTGATCTTCATGAGAACGATCTTTATTTACTACTTGTATGATCTGTGTGCTTGCGAAAAATCCACAACACCTCTTCATATAGCACGCATCTATTTGAATAGGCTTAAGGTTTATTTGAATAGGCTTAAGGTCTATTCGAATAGTTACGTGTTATTTTAACACCTAACACTTCTACTATTCAAATAGGTTTTCTCTTTATTCGATTAGTCACAAAGGAAACACACAACTTGACATTCTGCCAAGATCTATTAGAATAGCCACAAGTTCTATTCGATAAGAAGCATCATGAAACACATTATAGGAGCTACTAGAAGATGCTATTCGATTAGAAACTAATCCTAATCGATTAGAAGTAAAAGAAAAACACTAGTAACATAAAACATCAGGTCCAGAAAGATTAAAGTTGAGATTGGTAAGCTTATCCGAGGATCAAGAATGAAATTCAAGCATGCATGCCAATTAAGAACAGAAAGACATGATCACAAAAACCTAATTTTTCTGTTATATCAAAATTTTAAAGACAAGCAAAGATCAGGTTAGGTATGGATAAAAACCAAGATAAAACACATTCACTCTAAGATATGATTAATCAAGAACTCAAGCACAAAGATATTATCATCAAACATATAATTTCAAATAAGGAGTGTACTTGTCTAGCATATTAGCACGTATAGAGGTACTTTCAAGATATAAAGCTAGAAAAGTACTACTTGAGGCAAGTTAAAGCATAAAACAAGTCTCCACTTATCCAAAGGTTACAAATCCAAGCTTCTTGGAGACATTTCCAATATTGACCTTGGAGCAGCCACTAACAGGATACCAAAGTCAACTTTTAGCCTTCAAGCACACATATAACACACTTAATTTTTTACTTTTGGTACCCAAATTTTATTGGGCCTATGTGTGCAAGTGCCCTTGGAGACCCAAACCTTTTTAATCTCAACTTCGTTGTTGTTCTTCCTTATATTGCAAGTTGATGCACTATGTCCTTTCTTGCCACAATGAAAACACTTTATGAAAGGCCTAGTTGAAGTGCTTGAGGGAACAAAGAAATTCTTGTAAAGTTTTTGTTAGTTTTTGAGATTATACCCTAAACCGGCCTTTTGAAATACACATCTTTGTTTCCCTAACAATATGTTCAAGTTGTCACTTCCAAGGGTGAATTTTGAAAGAGTATTTTTCAAATCCTCAATTTCTTTTTCAAAAACTTTGCATGATGAGTAAGAAGAGGATGTAGATGCATTTTCATATGAAGAGCAAGTCATGCATGAAGAATTTGCATCAATTCATCCAAATGTTTCATTCTTAATTTTAAGTTCCTCAACTTTCTTGTTTAAAATAGAGATTTTGTTTTCCAAAGAGGAAATTGTTTTCTTGCATGATGAAACAAGTTTTACAAGCTACATAGATTCATTATACAATTCTTCAAATGCATCTTGTAATTCACTATAGGAAGGGGAAGAGTCAAAGCTTGAGGATGTTACATCTGTGTCATCTTCATCTTCATCTTCTCATCTAGCCATGAGACATAGATGATTTTTCTCATTATCTAAGCTGTCCATTGATTCCATGTCATTTTTCATCCCACGCTATGCAAGCTCTTCTTTCTTTCTTATCCCTTGAAGACCTCTTCTTATACTTTTCCACTTTCCTTTGATAGATTGGACACTCCATCTTTATGTGTCTCGACTTTCCACATTCATAGAATTTAGGAGTGGATGAAGTTCTTTCCCCTTTATCATAGGTCTTCTTTGGAGGGAAGGGAAGTCTTCTTTGGGTTCTATTATTCTTGAAGAATTTCCCAAACCTCTTTACAAGGAGGCTAAGGTTCTTCTCATTTAGCTCAAGGTTCTCCATGGCATCTCCATTATCTTCATCATCATCAATCATGGAGGAAGTAGCCTTGAGAGCAATTTCCTTTTTTTTCTTGTCAAGCTCCTAATTTTGGTCGAGTTTGTTCTACTCTAATTCATGTTCTTGGAGCTTGCCAAAGAGTGTGGCTAGGGTTATGGTTGAGAGATTTCTTGACTCTGCAATACTCATTACTTTGGGTTGCCAATGCCTACTTAAACACCTCAAAACTTTATTAATAAGCTATTCATTAGGAAAAATCTTTCCCAATGAAGCTAGGTGATTAACAAGATGTGTGAACCTTTTTTACATCTCTTGAATGCTTTCACCTTGGTTCATTCCAAAAAGCTCATACTCATGAGTGAGAGTATTTATTCTTGATATTTTCACTTCACCAGTACCCTTATTAGTTACTTGTAAAGTGTCCCACATTTTTTGGGCAGTTTTACAATTTGAGATCCTAAAGAACTCATCATACCCTAAGGCCTTGGAAATGATGTTTTTGGCTCTCAAATTATATTGGACCTTTTTCTTATCTTTATCGGTCCATTCACTTCTTGGTGTATTGACTATTACACCGTTAACAATATGTGTGGGAACAAAATGACCATTTTCCATTGCATCCCACATATCTAGATCAATAGTTTCAATAAAAATTTTCATTCCTTCTTTTCAATATGCATAGCTATCACCATTGAAAAAGGGAGGTCTATAGAGAGAAGAACCCTCCGATGAAAAACCATTTGAAGAAGTCATCACTCATCTTGAAGTTGTTAAGCTCTTTATATAAAAATCTAGCTTTGTTACCACTTGTTACCAAGTGGCTTCAAACTCAAGAGGGGGTGAATTGAGTTTATAAAATATTTTCACAAACTTTTCACAAAACACTTGTATATCAATTTTCGTTGAAGCTACTGATTGATTAAGGTGAATGGATAGATGAGATTAAATACTTCACTCATAAATAAAAAAACTAATATGAAGAGAATTCAAGTAAGAATATAAAATCATAGCACAAAAGTAAATGAGATAGAGTAAAGAAGAGCAAACATAAGATTTATCCTGGTTCAGCCACCCCATGTGACCTACGTCCAGCCCTCAAGTGAACCACCCAAGATTTTTCACTAAATTTTTAAGCTTGAACAAGTGCTTGAAACCTTTACAATCAAAAGTACCCAGCACACCTCTAGGATGCCTCACCCTTTGTGCTTGAGCCTAAAAATAAGGGATACCTCACCCTCTTACATAGGAAATCAAAGAAAGATTAAACAATAAACTCTCAAAAGATTGGATAATACAAATTGAAGCTCAATGGGTAGAAGGATGTTCATACTTTTTGGCTCAAAAAATAGAGTAATAAGTTCAAGGATGGACAACTCTTATTGAATGCTCAACAAGATGTTTGAGAATGATTTCCCACTCATTTTTAATGCCCAATGACTTTTATTTATAGCCTAAGTCATTAAAGATTCGTTGGGAGTAGTTGGGAGCATTAAATGCAAGTAACTAGCCGTTAGTTTATATTTCTAGAAACTTGGTCTATTCAAATAGGATGATTGTCTATTCGAATAAATGCATTATAGCACAACAAACTTTGGTTTCTAGAACAACCGATTCAAATAGGCTGGAAGTTTATTCGAATAGAGCCTTTTAAAAAATTGAAGATGTCAAGGCATTTTATGTCCTTTATTCGAATAGAAGCCCTGTTCTAAAATAGATACCTTATTCTATTCGAATAAAGCTTGATGGAATTGAAAACTTAGTATTCTAACTTTTGCTATTCGAATAGAGAGACCTTCTATTCGATTAGACCTATTGAAAAACTTTTTAATCAGCTTTTTAAACTTTGTCAAATGTTTCCAAAAGATCCAACAAGCTTTTAGACACTTAAAAGTCATTTTCTTAAGAAACCAAAACTCATTTTAAAAGCTTGGAAACCTTGTGTGCTATTTTAGGTTATTGAAAAAACATGTTTGGAGCTTAAATGTGAACCCTTTTACCTTTACTAATTGATCTAGGTCCTAATGCTATTCTTAAAAGGTCTTGGACTTGATCTTGTCATCATCTTCATGTTTATTATCATCAAAACTATCTTCAATAGCCAATAGCTAATTACACTAAATTATCTTTTTTTTTAAAGACCAATTTTTGTCTAAAATTAGCTATCGATTTCTTTACTTAATTGGTTGCTAAATTAGTCTCTAATATTAGAGATCGATTCTAATAATTAGCAACCAAGGATTTAGTGACCAATTAGAATCGGTCGCTAATTATTTCAAGAATTTAGTGACTGAAAAATTAGTCGCTAAAAACCTTTTTTCTACCCTAGAGTTGGAACATTTCAAGCAAGACATTGTTGTTGTCTCCATAAGCTACATGTCCATGATTCTTGGGAATAAGGAATGAAAACTTGGAGTCATCTTTGATCTTGTGCTTGGAGCAACCACTATTAAGACACCAATTTGAGCTCTTGGCCTTTAAGCATACCTACAACACATATTTAGTTTTAAACTTTTGGTACCCAAATTTTCTTGGGTCTTTGTGTGTTAGCTTAGGGCATGGTGCCCTTGGGGACCCAAACTGTAACACTCCAAAATTTCCTATCTTGTAAATAGTAATTTTGACAGTTAACATAATTTTAATATTTAGTAATTTCTAGATACTGTAAAATTAGTTTGATTATTCCATCAACGTATTTGATCATTTTGAGTGATTTACTCCGTGTCAGGAAAATAATAATTTTTGGGCTCTGGAAAATTTTTCTGTATTTATTTCTCTTGACTGTTAATTATTTTTAACAATCTGACTTGATTTTCATACATTTTTTTAATATTTGTAATTTTTGTGAATGATTATGAATTTTTTTGACTGTATGTGGGCCTAGGTGGTCCTAGGTGGGCCCAAGTGACCTTACGTGGGCCTAGGTGGGTCCCACAAAGTGAAAATTTTTCTACGCATAGAAAAATTTGTACTGTTTAGACGGAGACAGGGGATCTTACTAAACCTGAATCTGGAAACAGTTTTAGAAATTTTCTTGTTTTGTGTTCGGCATTGTATTTAATTATCGGGCAATAAAAATACAGTAAATATATTCTTTCGTAGGGTTTTTAGTAGATAAAAATAGAAATTATATTGATTAAGTCAACATTGGTGGTTTAGATATCCACCATTGATTTATTTAACGGTGAATACTTGATCTTGATTTAATTAATGGTTAAGAAATAAATTTAATAAAGAAGCATTGAATAATCACCATTGATTTAATCAATGGTGTGAGAATAAACTTAGTTAGGCAAGTTTCAATATCAACCGTAGATTTAATCAACGGTATAAATTTGATTATATAAAGTGACCATTTACAACCATTGGATTTAGAATTGATCAAGGGTGGAGATTTAGTCTTAAAAAGTGACAAAGACCATTTATGACCATTGGATGAAGAATTAATCAAAGGTGGAGATTTGGTCTTCTAAAAAGGCTATGACTAATTATAACCCTTGGATTTAAAGTTTGAAGGAGCGATCTTGACCCTTTATTTTTGGAGACACATCTAATGGCTAGAATTTAAAGGAAAAAGATCTAATGGCCTAGATTAAGTCTCCTAAAAATCAAAAGTCTACCTAAATCCTAACCATTGAATTAATCAATAGCTAGAAATGCTTCAAATAATGGCATGAAAAGATGACAACTTTGCATGCATTATGAAGAGGGGGGATGGTTGGAGATGCTTGGAAAGGAGGAGACAAATTGTAGTAGGCTTTTTAGACCAAGGAAAAAGATGACAAAGTGGAAGACTTTTGCATGCATGTGATAGCCTTCAATTATGCTAAAGAAATTTCTATCGCTCCATTCTTTCATTCTCACGGCAGCCCACTCATTTTGAGCATGCATATTCATTTTTTTCTCTCACCCAAAAAGCCTCCATCTTATTCTCTCAAAATTCCAAGAACCAAGCAACCATTTTTCCTTCCATTTTCTCTTCATTGGTTCGGTCTCTACACCCAAATACACCATCACTCACCTACAATTTTCACTCTCATCATTTCCTAAAGCTAAACAATATTCTAAACACTTTTCATTTAGAAAGTTTTCCCAAAATCCCAATCTAAGTGCTTCAAAATCCCACATTTACCTTACTTCCTTAGAGGTAAACTTTGATTTCTATGATTTAAATTCATGTTTATGATTTTCTAAGCCATGATTGTTCCATGGCTTATTATTATTGAGATTTG
This sequence comes from Ormosia semicastrata, assembly GCA_029884595.1. Classification (NCBI taxonomy): domain Eukaryota; kingdom Viridiplantae; phylum Streptophyta; class Magnoliopsida; order Fabales; family Fabaceae; genus Ormosia; species Ormosia semicastrata. Next base: position 43,111,436 of record JAQQTO010000053.1, on the reverse strand, counting down.
TTTGTGATTTTACTAATTATCTTAGAATTGTTAGGAACTTCTCAAAATTCTATCATCTACAACCTTGTCCTTCAAGTTAAAAATCAAAAAGCTTATGTTTTTCTTCTTGTGAGGAATTCGGTCAACCACCCTAAGACCACTCTTCAAGTTTATTTAATTTAATCCAACCATAGATCTTGAATCTACATGATATTCTAAGCAACTTTTATGTTGGAGATTTTCTCTAAATCATTCATCTTCATGGACTTTCTTCAAGATCAAAGTAATTGGGTTTTTGAGGTGAAGTATAAAAAGACTTCATTTCTTCTCTTCTTTTTCATGATCTAAACCATGTTTGATCCATGGTTCCTCTTAATCAAGCTTAGTATACTAATTTTTATATATTTTGTTTTGTATTTGAGAAGCCCTGGTGGTGAAGGACTTGGAAAAAGAAGCAAAACAAGGAGTTTTTGAGGATCTTCAAGAGGTAAGAGGGAGATCCATCTCACCACCAAGTATGGTGGTGAGAGATGGTCTTATATTTGATGAATGGTGAATCCATGTGAGGATTCCAATCCATGGTCATGTAATAATTAATTTTATGTTTATGAGCTTTAATTTATTTTCTTATGCTTTGATTATTTTTGTCTATGCTTAATATGCTTTGCATGATTTTATGGCTTTGATAGTATACTTATAATATGCATGATGAGTATATGGCATGTTTGTGATATTTATGATGAAATATATATATGTATGCCATGATGTGTGGATGGAAAGAAAACTAATCTTGGTCCCAATGGCCAAGGAAGAGTTACGGTTTTGATGCCCTTGATTTGGGTCAATGTGAAAATTTTTCAAGAACAAGAAAATTAAATTTTGATCCCTAGAATAATGAGAATTTCGATCAAGACACCTCAAAATAGGTGTTCACAAATTTATATTTTCATGAATGATGAAAATGAATGTTTAGAAAAATAAGAAAAATAAACAAAGAATTTATTTTTCAAAGAGTACAAGAACATGGTTTTTGAGGAATTTTTTATTGATTTATTTTGTGTAAAAAGTTTCTAAGTGTTTTACAAAACATGAGATTTAAATGAAAATAGCAATGATGATTTTAAGAATTAGCAAAGAAAGTGAAAAAGGATTTGCAAAGAAAATAAAAATGAAATTTGAACAAATGGGTTTGGTTTTATAACCATAAGTCCTTCGGTTTTGAAAATAAAATTTTAATGGTTTTGTTTGTGTAAAATCATATCAATTTAGAAGGAAAAATATTTTGATAATTTTCAATAGTCATGTCCATATTTTCGAAGGCTTGTAATGCATTGATTTTAATGAAACAAAGTGATTTTCCAAGTGAAAATATAATTAATTTAATACAAGGAATTTGAAAAGGGAATCAGAGTATTTTAGCACTTGAGAAATGATTTAGGAAAAATGAAGAATATAATGGTATTATAAAAATCTACTAACGTATAACTTATTTTTCAGTTTTGAAGTACGTTAGAAAATGTTAAGTTTTGAAACATTGATGGAAAGGTAATTTTGTGGATTATATTTGAAAAACTATTTCTTGAGTAAAGAAACGTGGAAAAAGATTTTCTTGAGTAAGAAAATTTGAAAAATGAAATACAAAGTCATAATATTTTGAGAAAAGATGAAATGGAATTTTTGAAGGTTGAGAAATATTTTTCGTAATAGAATTGTGGTGAAAAATGATTTACGTATCTTAAAAATGTAATTTTTAAAATACATGGTTTGAAATATAGTAAAATATTTCTAAGTGTTTGAAAATATAGTAAAATATTTTTACGTGATTTGAAAAATGTTAAAATATTTCTATGCGATTTGGGAAGCGTTTAAATATTTTACACTATTGAAAATATTATTAAAAAATCACTACGTGATTAAATAATGATAGAATATTTTTACGTAATTGTGAAAATGACAGAAAATCTTATATGATTTGGAAAGTGTTTTAAATATTTTAAGAATGATGAAAAATGATTTACGCAACTTAAAAGAATGATTTTTAAGTTACGCGATTTTGAAAATGATGAAAAATCATTACGCGATTTAAGAAACGTATATTTTTATGCGATTGAGAAAAATGTTGAAAAATTTAATACGTGATTTAAAGGTGCAATAGAAGAGTTACGGTATTGTGGAAACGTAACAGAAACGTTTTGGAATTGTGAAAATGAAATGAAAATGTTGCGCAATTTTGTGAAAACACGACGAAAGAATTTTATAACTATGAAAAAGTGATAATATGATTTTCCTGTTGAAAATATAGTATAAATACTGTAAAACCAGTATATGGATGCTGTGTGAGAAAATGACATGTTTTGCCTGTGATTGGCATTTGGTGCATTATACATGCATTGGAAAGATATGTCTGTGATTGGATTTGATATATTCGTACATTGTATAAAATATGCATTGAAGCATATGATTACATTGAACAAATGAAATTGAAAAGATTTGGTCCTTTGGAGTTGGACTTGCACTGATATATTCGTGCATTGTATAAAATATGCGTTGAAGCATATGATTATATTGACAAATGAAATTGAAAAGATTTGGCCCTTTGGGGTTGGACTTGCACTGATATATTCGTGCATTGTATAAAATATAGCTAATAGCTATTATGGCCCTTGTGGTTGAAGAGAGAATGAGAATTGATAGTGAGGTCTATGATGGATCTTGGGGCGTCGAGGCGCGCGGTCGACCAGTGGACGTTAGCGAGTACCCTGTGCCACTTGGCGATGCAGTCTGTTGCAACGCATTGACGATACTCGACAAGAACACGATTCTTTTCAACAACTGGGAGATTGTCTTTGGGCTAAGGCTGACAATTAACCAGAGCATTCTTCTCGAAATTGTGAAAACCTCCATGGAGTTGTTTGTGATAAAATGAGTCTTTGTGTATATGCATAAATCTGAGCATTTATATCTGTGTGATATATTAATTGAGGAATATTGGTTATTGGTTATGACAATTGTTTTGAATACTTTAATGATGATTGAATTGATAAATGATTGGATGATGATAGTTGATTAATGTTGATGGCATGATCATAATTGTGGTATGATCTATCTGTATAATATTGCTGTTTGTGTTATCTCTGTGCTGCCATGTTGGTATTGGTGTAGGTGATCTCACCTCTTTGTTATATTATTTTGCTTTGTCTGTATTGTTAAAATTATACAGTAGAAGGAATGAGTTGTCTTAGACATAACGAGTGGTAGATACTCAGAGATTGATGGAAACATTGAAAAGTGGCTGTCTCAAGTTCGAAGATGTACCGTGTAGACAAGGAGTAAAGTTCTGATGCATCAAGTTGATACAAGAGAAGGAACGAGTATGTTAAGATTTAATGTTAGTGTTGTACCGTGCTATTAAGTAAGACCCGTCATGGGGTTTGCTACTGTTAAAAAAAATAAGTCTATTAATTTTATATTTCTCTTTAAATTGTGATATTAATTGGTGTCAATATTGCATAATGATTAATTGAAATATGATTTTCAATATTACCTAATATCTTCAGTAAATTTACGTTTCAGTAAAGAAGAAATTTTGAAACTCATCTTTTATAACTCAAACTTTGTGCGAACTTATTTTAAAATTATGAGTCGGGAGTCGAAAATGTGATGCCCTAAGGAGGGTGTTACATTAGTTAGTATCAGAGCACGGTTTGAGTCTTTTGGGGTTTGTGGTTAGGTCTATTTTGCTTGTGTTGTGTTCTCTATGTTTGTTTTCCGAAAGGAAATAATGTTGTTTATAATGGATATTAGATCCATTGTATTTCGATCCACACGAGCTATACTTGGGTGGAAGTGGAACATGTTACTAGTAATGCAGTTGCAGTTACGGGAGCAACAGGAGCAATGTGGAAAAATGACTGCACGAACAAAGGACCGCTGTTTTAGTGGGAACTGGAATTTGAAGTTCAGAATCTGATGGAAGAGAATCAGTCTTGGAATATGAAATTTCATAATTTTGGAACATTGTATTTGTTTTAGGATATTGAGAAAGTAATTGATTTCGACGGAAGATGTATTTATAACCATTGAGGAAACCAAAAGCAGTAAGTGATGTGAAAGAAAGTACTTAAATAAAGGAATGTACATCAAGGAAACAAATTGTGGAAAAGTTAGACACATTTTCCCAGAGATTATGCTCTTTGAAAATAGAGTTTTCTATTAGTAAAAAATTTTAGATAGTAAGGGAAGTTGTTACTCTGAATGGAATAGGAGTGTTTTGAGCGAAAGATTTAATCAATGGAGATTACGTCATTGGAGCTAATCCTATAAACTATACTGAATATTTCTGTGAATAACCTATTCCTTATGACATATGATTGAGTAGATCAATTATATGTTAGAGTTATTCGTTATCCTCTGATTTGTTTACTTCTCTTTCTATTCTTAGCTAATCGAGCTATTCAAGTTATTCAAATTGTTGTTATAGATCAAATCTTTATATTAATTTGATCTATTGTTCAAAATTTTTGTTAGTTTGATCTGTTTCATAAACAGACGTGATCTTTGAAAATGGATTGGTTATTTTCCAACCATATCCAATGAGATTATTTCAACAGACTGTGAGTAATCCAGAGAAAATTCATTTTTCAAAATCGAGTTACATCCAATTCTTTGTTGGATATGTTCGATAACAGGTTCAATTCGTTTTGTTATCTTCCATGATGTTTTCTTTCATCTCCTGCAATTGAACGAACAAGAAACAATATTCCTATTTAACTTTATGTCATAGTATTTGGTATAGTACTGTGGAAAGGAGAACTCGGTTAGTGAGAAATTTCCTGTTAAAAGCAAAAATCTAGAATATGTAGTGATACGAGGATAAGAAAATTTTAAGTAATACATTACATTAGTTGGAAGTTATCTGAGAAAAACTATTCTAGGCATGAATGAAGATTGGTTGTCGTTATGTTGGTATCAGAGATATGAAAATTCTTTCTTTCTGGAGTAACATTCAACATCTTCAGTAATTATAGGAGTCTGAGATATCTGTTTGATCAGGAGAAGTTGAACATTAGCAAAGAGATTGTGTTGGTTAGAATAGTATAGCAAGATGCAAGAGAGGAAGCTTTATGAGAATTGAAAAATAAGATAAAAGAGTAATGTTCATATTTATTCTAAGGGTGTGAAATCATGGTTATTAAATTTTGAGGACGAAATTTCTTTTTAGAGGGGGAGTAATGTAACACCCCAAAATTTCCTATCTTGTAAACAGTAATTTTGACAGTTAACAGAATTTTACTATTTAGTAATTTCTGGATACTGTAAAATTAGTTTGATTATTCCATCAGCGTATTTGATCGTTTTGAGTGATTTACTCCGTGTCAGGAAAATAATAATTTTTGGGCCGGGGAAAATCTTTCTGTATTTATTTCCCTTGACTGTTAATTATTTTTAATAATCTGACTTGATTTTCATACATTTTTTTAATATTTGTAATTTTTGTGAATGATTATGAATTTTTTTGACTATATGTGGGCCTAGGTGGTCCTAAGTGGGCCCAGGTGACCTTACGTGGGCTCAGGTGGGTCCCACAAAGTGAAAATTTTTTTACACATAGAAAAATTTGTACTGTTTAGACTGAGACAGGGGATCTTACTAAACCTGAATCTGAAAATAGTTTTAAAAATTTTCTTGTTTTGTGTTCGGCACTATATTTAATTATCGGGCGATAAAAAATAGTAAATATATTCTTTCGTAGGGTTTTTAGTAGATAAAAATAAAATTATATTGCTTAAGTCAACATTGGTGGTTTAGATATCCACCATTGATTTATTTAACGGTGAAGACTTGATCTTGATTTAATTAATGGTTAAGAAATAAATTTAATAAAGAAGCATTGAATAATCACCATTGATTTAATCAATGGTGTGAGAATAAACTTAGTTAGGCAAGTTTCAATATCAACCGTAGATTTAATCAACGGTGTAAATTTGATTATATAAAGTGACCATTTACAACCATTGGATTTAGAATTGATCAAGGGTGGAGATTTAGTCTTAAAAAGTGACAAAGACCATTTATGACCATTGGATGAAGAATTAATCAAAGGTGGAGATTTGGTCTTCTAAAAAGGCTATGACTAATTATAACCCTTGGATTTAAAGTTTGAAGGAGCGATCTTGACCCTTTATTTTTGGAGACACATCTAATGGCTAGAATTTAAAGGAAAAAGATCTAATGGCCTAGATTAAGTCTCCTAAAAATCAAAAGTCTACCTAAATCCTAACCATTGAATTAATCAATGGCTAGAAATGTTTCAAATAATGGCATGAAAAGAAGACAACTTTGCATGCATTATGAAGAGGGGGGGATGGTTGGAGATGCTTGGAAAGGAGGAGACAAATTGTAGTAGCCATTTTAGGCCAAGGAAAAAGATGACAAAGTGCAAGACTTTTGCATGCATGTGATAGCCTTCAATTATGCTAAAGAAATTTCTATCTCTCCATTCTTTCATTCTCACGGCAGCCCACTCATTTTGAGCATGCATATTCATTTTTTTCTCTCACCCAAAAAGCCTCCATCTTATTCTCTCAAAATTCCAAGAACCAAGCAACCATTTTTCCTTCCATTTTCTCTCCATTGGTTCGGTCTCTACACCCAATACACCATCACTCACCTATAATTTTCACTCTCATCATTTCCTAAAGCTAAACAATATTCTAAACATTTTTCATTTAGAAAGTTTTCCCAAAATCCTACTCTAAGTGCTTCAAAATCCCACTTTTACCTTACTTCCTTAGAGGTAAACTTTGATTTCTATGATTTAAATTCATGTTTATGATTTTCTAGGCCATGATTGTTCTATGATTTGTTATTATTGAGCTTTGTTTGTGATTTTACTAATTATTTTAGAATTGTTAGGAACTTCTCAAAATTCTATCATTTACAACCTTGTCCTTCAAGTTAAAAATCAAAAAGCTTATGTTTTCCTTCTTGTGAGGAATTCAGTCAACCACCCTAAAACCACCCTTCAAGTTTGTTTAATTTAATCCAACCATAGATCTTGAATCTACATGATATTCTAAGCAACTTTCATGTTGGAGATTTTCACTAAATCATTCATCTTCATGGACTTTCTTCAAGATCAAAGTTATTGGGTTTTTGAGGTAAAGTATAAGAAGACTTCATTTCTTCTCTTCTTTTTCATGATCTAAACCATGTTTGATCCATGGTTCCTCTTAATCAAGCTAAGTATACTAATTTTTATATATTTTGTTTTGTATTTGAGAAGCCCTTGGTGGTGAAGGACTTGGAAAAAGAAGCAAAACAAGGAGTTTTTGAGGATCTTCAAGAGGTAAGAGGGAGATCCATCTCACCAACCAAGTATGGTGGTGAGAGATGGTCTTATATTTGATGGATGGTGAATCCATGTGAGGATTCTAATCCATGGTCATGTAATAATTAATTTTATGTTTATGAGCTTTAATTTATTTTCTTATGCTTTGATTATTTTTGTCTGTGCTTAATATGCTTTGCATGATTTTATGGCTTTGATAGTATACTTATAATATGCATGATGAGTATATGGCATGTTTGTGATATTTATGATGAAATATATATATGTATGCCATTATGTATGGATGGAAAGAAAACTAATCTTGGTCCCAATGGCCAAGGAAGAGTTACGGTTTTGATGCCCTTGATTTGGGTCAATGTGGAAATTTTTCAAGAATAAGGAAATTAAATTTTGATCCCTAGAATAATGAGAATTTTGATCAAGACACCTCAAAATAGGTGTTCACAAATTTATATTTTCATGAATGATGAAAATGAATGTTTAGAAAAACAAGGAAAATAAACAAAGAATTTATTTTTCAAAGAGTACAAGAACATGGTTTTTGAGGAATTTTTTATTGATTTATTTTGTGTAAAAAGTTTCTAAGTGTTTTAGAAAACATGATATTTAAATGAAAATAGCAATGATGATTTTAAGAATTAGCAAAGAAAGTGAAAAAGTATTTGCAAAGAAAGTGAAAAAGGATTTGCAAAGAAAATAAAAATGAAATTTGAACAAATGGGTTTAGTTTTATAACCATAAGTCCTTCAGTTTTGAAAATAAAATTTTAATGGTTTTGTTTGTGTAAAACCATATCAATTTAGAAGGAAAAATATTTTGATAATTTTCAATAGTCATGTCCACATTTTCGAAGGCTTGTAATGCATTGATTTTAATGAAACAAAGTGATTTTCCAAGTGAAAATATAATTAATTTAATACAAGGAATTTGAAAAGGGAATCAGAGTATTTTAGCACTTGAGAAATGATTTGGGAAAAATGGAGAATATAATGGTATTATGAAAATCTACTAACGTATAACTTATTTTTGAGTTTTGAAGTACATTAGAAAATGTTAAGTTTTGAAACATTGATGGAAAGGTAATTTTGTGGATTATATTTGAAAAAGAATTTCTTGAGTAAAGAAACGTGGAAAAAGATTTTCTTGAGTAAGAAAATGTAAAAAATGAAATACAAAGTCATAATATTTTGAGAAAAGATGAAATGGAATTTTTGAAGGTTGAGAAATATTTTTCGTAATAGAATTGTGGTGAAAAATTATTTACGTATCTTAAAAATGTAATTTTTAAAATACATGGTTTGAAATACATAAAATATTTCTAAGTGTTTGGAAATATAGTAAAATATTTTTACGTGATTTGAAAAATGTTAAAATATTTCTACGCGATTTGGGAAGCATTTAAATATTTTACACTATTAAAAATATTATCAAAAAATTACTACGTGATTAAATAATGATAGAATATTTTTACGTAATTGTGAAAATGACAGAAAATCTTATATGATTTGGAAAGTGTTTTAAATATTTTAAGAATGATGGAAAATGATTTATGCAACTTAAAAGAATGATTTTTAAGTTATGCGATTTTGAAAATGATGAAAAATCATTATGCGATTTAAGAAACGTATATTTTTATGCGATTGAGAAAAATATTAAAAAAATTAATACGTGATTTAAAGGTGCAACAGAAGAGTTACAGTATTGTGAAAACGTAATAGAAATGTTTTGAAATTGTGAAAATGAAATGAAATGTTGCGCAATTTTGTGAAAACACGACGAAAAAATTTTATAACTATGAAAATGTGATAATATGATTTTCCTGTTGAAAATACAAGATAAAATCTTGTAGAACCAAAGATATGGATCTTTGTGTGAGAAAATGACATGTTTTGCCTGTGATTGGCATTTGGTGCATTATACATGCATTGGAAAGATATGTCTGTGATTGGATTTGATATATTCGTGCATTGTATAAAATATGCATTGAAGCATATGATTACATTGAACAAATGAAATTGAAAAGATTTGGTCCTTTGGAGTTGGACTTGCACTGATATATTCGTGCATTGTATAAAATATGCGTTGAAGCATATGATTACATTGAACAAATGAAATTGAAAAGATTTGGCCCTTTGGGGTTGGACTTGCACTGATATATTCGTGCATTGTATAAAATATAGCTAATAGCTATTATGGCCCTTGTGGTTGAAGAGGGAATGAGAATTGATAGTGAGGTCTATGATGGATCTTGGGGACGTCGAGGCGTGGCGGTCGACCAGTGGACAGTTGGTGAGTACCCTGTGCCACTTGGTGATGCAGTCCGTTGCAACGCATTGACGAAACCCGACAAGAACACGATTCTTTTCAACAACTGGGAGATTGTCTTTGGGCTAAGGCTGACAATTAACCAGAGCATTCTTCTTGAAATTGTGAAAACCTCCATGGAGTTGTTTTTGATAAAATGAGTCTTTGTGCATATGCATAAATCTGAGCATTTATATTTGTGTGATATATTAATTGAGGAATATTGGTGATTGGTTATGACAATTGTTTTGAATACTTGAATGATGATTGAATTGATAAATGATTGGATGATGATAGTTGATTAATGTTGATGGCATGATCATAATTGTGGTATGATCTATCTGTATAATATTGCTGTTTGTATTATCTCTGTGTTGCCATGTTGGTATTAGTGTAGGTGATCTCACCTCTTTGTTATATTGTTTTGCTTTGTCTGTATTGTTAAAATTATACAGTAGAAGGAATGAGTTGTCTTAGACATAACGAGTGGTAGATACTCGAGATTGATGGAAACATTGAAAAGTGGTCATCTCAAGTTCAAGATGTCTTAGGGTAGACAAGGAGTAAAGTTCGATGCATCAAGTTGATACAAGAGAAGGAACGAGTATGTTAAGATTTAATGTTAGTGTTGTACCGCATCAGTGCTATTAAGTAAGACCCGTCATGGGGTTTGCTCTTGTTAAAAAAAAAAAATAAGTCTATTAATTTTATATTTCTCTTTAAATTGTGATATTAATTGGTGTCAATATTGCATAATGAATAATTGAAATATGATTTTCAATATTACCTAATATCTTCAGTAAATTTACGTTTCAGTAAAGAAGAAATTTTGAAACTCATCTTTTATAACTCAAACTTTGTGCGAACTTATTTTCAGATTATGAGTCAGGAGTCGGAAATGTGATGCCCTAAGGAGGGTGTTACACAAACCATTCTAGTCCCTACTCTGGTGTTGATGTTTTTCCTCACATTACATGTTGAAGCACTATGTCCTTTCTTCCCACAATGAAAACATTTAATGAAAGGACTATTTCAAGTACTTGAGGAAACAACAAAATTTTTGTAAAACTTTTGTTGACTTTTGGGGTTATACCCTAAACCTGCCTTTTGAAAAACACATATTTATTTTCCTAGCAATATATTCAAATTATGTCTTCCAAAGGTGAATTTAGAAAGAGTATTTTTCAAATCCTCTATTTCTTTTTCAAAAACTTTACATGATGAGCAAGATGAAGAAGTAGATACATTTTCATGTGAATAACAAGTTATACAAGATGAGTTAGCATTAATTAGTCCTAGAGTTTCATTCTCAATTTTGAGTTCCTCAATCTCCTTGTTTAAAATAATAATTTTTTTTTCCAATGAAGAAATTATTTTCTTGGATGAAGAAACTAATCTAGTAAGTCTTAAGGATTCATCATGTAATTCTTCAAAAGCATCTTGTAATTCACTATAGGAAGGGGAAGAGTCAAGGTTAGAAGAAATTACCTCTAAGTCACTTTCATCTTCTTCTTCTCCTCTAGACATAAGATATAGATGAGCTTCCTCATTATTTGAACTATCTGTGGAATTCATGTCATTGTCATCCATTGCTGTGTAGGCTCTCCTTCCTTTCTTTTCCTTAGAAGGCCTCTTTTCAAACTTCTCTACCTTCTTCTGGTAAATGGGACATTCTATCTTCATGTGCCCCGATTTTTCACATTCATAGAATGTTGGTATGGATGAAGTTCCTTCCCCTTTGTGATGAGTCTTCTTTGGAGGGAAATGTGGCCTTCTTTGAGTCCCCTTCTTCTTAAGGAATTTCCTAAACTTTCTCACAATGAGGCTAAGATTTTCCTCATTTAGCTCAAAGTTCTCCATGCCATCTCTATCTTCATCATCATCAATTATGGCGGAAGTGGCCTTGAGTGCAGTTTCCTTCTTTTTCTTGTCATGCTCCTTATTTTGATTGAGTCTGATTAGCTCCAATTCGTGCTCTTGAAGTTTTTCAAAAAGGGTGGCTAGTGTCATTGTTGACAGATTTCTTGATTCTGCTATCGCTGCCACTTTGGATTGCTAATTCCTACTCAAACATCTTAAAACTTTGTTAATAAGGTCTTCATTAAGAAAAGTATTTCCTAATGAAGCAAGATGGTTTACAATTTGTGTGAACCTCTTTTACATTTCTTGAATGTTTTCTCCTTGGTTCATTCTAAAAAGTTCATACTATTAAGTGAGAGTATTTATCCTTGACATTTCCACCTCATTAGTGCCCTCATGAGTAACTTGCAAAGTGTTTCACATTTCTTGGGCAGTCTTGCAATTTGAAATCCTAAAGAATTCATCATACCCCAAAGCTATGGTAATGATGTTCTTAGCTTTCAAATTATATTAAATCTTTTTCTTGTCTTCATCGGTCTATTCACTTCTTGGTGTATTAATTTGTACACCATCAACAATTTATGTGGGAACAAAGGGGCCATTTTCAACAACATCTCACACATCTAGATCAATAGTTTCAATAATAATTTTCATATGTTCTTTCCAATAAGCATAACTATCTCCATCGAAAAATGGAGGTCTATTTATAGAAGATCCTTATGATGAAAAATCATTTAAAGAAGTCATTTTCTCTTGAAGCTGCGAAGCTCTTTACACAAGAGTCTAACTCTGATACCACTTGTTACCAAATGGCTTTAATACTCAAGAAAGGGTTAATTAAGTTTATAAAATCTTTCCGCAAACTTTTCACAAATACTTGAAAAATAATTTTCGTTGAAACTATTTATCAATTAAGGTGAATGGATAGAGAAGAAAGAATACTTCACTCACAAATAAAACAATCCAAGATAGAAAGTAATCAAACAAGCATATAAAATCAAAGTGCTAGAAATAACGGAGTTTGAGTTAAGAAGAGGAAACACAATATTTATCCTTGTTCAACCACCAACTACTTGTGGTCTATGTCCAGTCCTCAAGTAATCACTCGGGATTTTCCACTATTACTTCAAGCTTGAATAGGTGCTTGAAACCTTTACAAACCAAAGCACTCTTCACACCTTGGGATGCTTCACCCTTGTGCTTGAGCCTCAACGATCAGGGATACCTCACCCTGTTTATGGTGAATCAATGTATAAAGAAAAGAGAAACTCTCACAAGAGTAGATGATACAAATTGAAGTCTCTGAAACACTCAAAGATATCTTAAATTTATGGAAAAAATAGAGCACAAGAAATTGAATAAAATGATTTACGAATTAAAGCATAGAAAAGTGTTTCAGATTGTTGGGTGTGTTTAAAAGATGACCAAAAACAATGTAAATGCATAGAAAATAGTCGTTGTGTGTTTCTGGCTCATGGTTATTCGAATAACACTTTGCTTATTCAAATAAGTCCTTTTATAGCACAAAATGAGTTTTGGTTCTGAAACTTGTTATTCGAATAACTCTTTGCTTATTCAAATAAATCCTTTTTAGAAAATACGTTCTAGAATGCCTTTATTCGAATAACACATGTGTTATTCGAATAAATATTTTAAAATAGAATAAGGCTTGGTGGCTTAGAAATTTGGCCATTCTGACTTTCGGTATTCAAATAGGGAAATCTTTATTTGAATAAACTTGTTTGACAAACATTTTAAACAGTTTTTAAAACTTGCCAATTGTTTCCAAATGTTCCAACAAGCTCTTAGGCACTTAAAGGCTATTTGTTAAGAACCCAGAAACCATTTTAAAGCCTTGAAAACAAGTTTAGAGCTTTCTCAAAAGCATTTTAAAAACATTTGACATATCTAGAAAGCTTCTTACATAAAGACCCTATATCCTATAAACTATACCATTTAATCTTCCTTTGGACTTGGTATTTGGCTTAGCTTTGTTATCATCAAAACAAATCTTCAATGACCAATAGCCAATTACAATTACTATAGTATATTCGAAATATACATAAGTAAATAGGCTTAGACACGTTACTTCTGACTTTTAAATATCATAAAAGCTTTATAATAACTTTACATATAAAAAAATAGAGCCTCAAAAAGGAATTTGTCGAACTGAATAACATAATTACATAATTGAGAATTTTGATTCTCTATAGAATAGAATTTCGATTTTTTACAGAAACACCAAATATAAATAACTAATACATTAATATCTGTATCAAAACAAATTAACCTCCATGGCATATGTACAAAAAAAAAATTACATAAGTCAAAAGTAAATATCCTACTCTAAGTCACCAACTTCACTTCCTCTCCTTAGAAGGATTTTGATTTCAATCTATAAATTATCATGGAATAGACAAAGGGATGAGAATTTGAAAATTCTCAATAGTATAATACAGTAACAATCACAATACAATTCCATGATAATTGCACATAAATAACATCTCATATGCAGTTATGTATTGATGCTCATGAAATGGCCAATGATAATGCTCATGAAATGTAATATGTTAATGTTTATGAAATGTCATATCCTTTGACAAAGTGCCCATTTGCAACTTTGACATACTTATGGAATGTCATGTCCTTTAACAAAGTGCCTTTCTGCAACTTTGACATGCTTATGGAATATCATGTCCTTCAACAAAGTGCACGTACGCAACTTTGACCTGGGTTGAGTGCTTTCTCACTCTTTAGCCATATGTTAATGTTTATGATATGCTAATGTCATGACATTCTGAATTTTGTTATTCGATCAACTCTTTAAGGCTTTTTTTCGAATAACTTCAAAAAATAATTTCTCAGTTATACTTTCTGTAACCCCCCCCAAATTGTTGGTTTCATAATATATATTCATTTTATAATATTTGTGATTTTTGTGAATTTTTTTGGAATTATTTGAATTATTTGATTATTTTAATATATTCTCAATTTACGTGCACGACGAACGGAGCCAAAAAAATGAAATATTTTCCCCGAGGCCGGGAAACCTTGGACTATGGAAACGGTGATGGAGGATCTTACTAAACCCAATGCCGGATATAGTTTACGAAGTTTTTATTTTTTGAGATTTTATTTGACGGATAAAATTTGGGTGTGCCTTATTATCCATTGGACGATAGATACCGACATTATTAACTGTAACTTTTATCCACCGGGTAATAGCTTGCAGTAAAAATTTGATAGATTATTTCTATTTAGTCACTTTTATGATATCATCTAAGTGATATCGCCACATCACTATATGACAACATGATTTGACCTTTTTGGGAAACATGCGAAGCTTCTCAAAGCTTTAGGAGAAACTTGTAAAAGAAGTTTTGCTCCTTTTCCCTAGGTGTACACGGCTTTGGAGGAGAGAAAAGATGACAAGTTGTCATTTTTTCACAAATGTAACCATCCTTTCACTATCCAACACTTTCTATCAATTTCTTTCTCTACCCTAAAGTTTTTATCTCATTTTTTCTCTTCCATTTTCTCTCAACCTCATGGCTACCACTCTCAAATTTCCTCTTCCATTTTGCTTCCTCCATTCAATCACATTTCTAGGATCTACACATTTCATGGATGATTTTCTATATTGAGATCATCATCTAGTTCTTTCATCTTCATTATCTTTTTTTTTTCAAAAACCCTAACTTGAAGCTCTTATGGTGAGACTTTGATTTCTATTTTCTCCTCTCATTTCCTTTACACTTCATGGCTATGGCCATTTTTGGAGGGCCATTCTACACTTAATTTATCACTTGTTCATCCTTTCAACCAACCAACCAAAGGCTAAACATAAAACTCTCACTTTTCTCATTTGGAGCTCACGGTCAACCCCCAAAACCCATCACCAAATCTTCAATAATTCAAGATAACCTTGGATCTTGAGCCTCTACATCATTCTAAGACACTTTTGTGTGGAAATCAAATTTTAGTTCATCCATCTTCAAGTATTTCTTTAAGCTTTGCTTCAAATCTCAAGTTCAAGAATCTTAAGGTAAAGTTGTAACACCACCTCCGAAAGGCATTACATTCCAACCGACTCCTTTTTCACGAAACTAACTTTAACCAAGTTATGAAAAGATTGACATTATAAAACATGAGTTTCAAAATTCTCTTTTCAATGAATAACATCGACTTATCAAATAATAAAGACACAAGGCATAAAAACTGGAAACACCTTTTCATAAAACGAAGTTCATTACATCCTTAAGTACATTGTCTCAAATTCCAAAAGTATAAAACTTAAGTACTTCAAATAGTAAACATACGCGTATATGACTACTAAAAGAAAACTGAACCTAGTCCAAGTCCCAACACCTAAAGAATAGGGTCCTGCACCCGATCTTTATCCAGATTCCCGTCGGGATCTATAGCAAACAAAGCCCCTAGTCAGGGCATTTCACAACAGATGGAAGTCCAAGCAGTCGACTCCACAAGGTCCTCCCTCAAGGAAGCTCTCCAAGAGACACGCAATATAGCTACATCCACCGTAAAAGTAGCGGCGTCATGCCGAGCCCGGCTACAAAGCAAAGTGACATCTCCGTCATACCGAATGCGCCTCATATCCCAATGGACACTCCAGCTTCGGTGCCCTCATGAAACTGCAGCCTAATGAAACCTTACGAATCTTGCCTCACCGCCAACGCAGCCTTTACAGACATGAGAATAAGATAGAAGCAGATAGAAAATATGATAAAAGAGGTGAGATCCCCTACATCAATACCATCAGGCAACAAGAAAACACAATGAAAGACAATGATGCCTTTCATATACAACAACACTCAATAAAAGCATATATAATCAGGTCAATACAAGAATATTTCATAATAACAAACATAATCATGTTATTACAGAGATATCACAAGACAACAGGCATAATTATATTATTAACTGGTAAGTGATTCAACAATGTATATCACAGCACATGAATACTGACCATGCCATGAAATATGTAAACTGACTATGCATATACACAATGTGTATGTTGACCATCTTTATGCACAATGTACTCAATTCCTACTCCATGGAGCTAAAGATTCTAAGATGAGTGTCCAAAAAATCTATCACCCCTCAAAAGACAGTCTATACTGGACCACGAACTGTAATAGTATTTTATCGGGCTGCTAGTGCGTTGCAACGGTGTTCACGGCCAGGGGTATACAATGTGATAACATAATCACTAAGTGAATCACCTCGCCCTAAACATCCCCCAAGATCCATCATGGATTGCACTATCCTGTAAGTTCTCGCTTATTCCTAGGCATAAAAAGTCGACTGAATAATGCCTAATGCATGAACAATAAGTTCAATTCACTGTTGTACCATTTCCAATGGTATTAAAGCAACCGCCCATACAACTATATAATATCAATGATCCACACGGGTCCAGCACTTCGGTTCCACAAGCACCAGGCTAAAATCCATAATTCACTTGGGTCCAGTACGTCAGCCCAAAATCATCATGCAATGCATTCGTTCACAGAGTATCTCAATCGTACAAATTCAAGAATCATGCATGTTTTCACAAAAATATAATTATGTCATCTTTAGGCCTTAAATCGAAACACTTCTCAAGAATAAAGATAGAAATTAATTCTGATCACCAAATCCTTCTAACTAATTTCCTTGAATGACCCTTCTTCATATCGTTTATGAAAATCTTGGGAGAAACTATACTATCTTAACCTCACAATTCTTTTACATCCTTCACTTATAATTCATCAATTAAATTTCTCAATTATCAAGTCAACTGGATTCACCACTAATAAATCACCTTCCATTATTCCAATTATCCCCAAAATTATTTCTATTAGTATTTTTAAAAGTCATTACTCCTCAAATCATAATATTATGATAATTTTCCCTTAGTTCTATACATAGCCCACTTAAACTAATTATTTAAGCTCTTCACAACCTCACCTACGCTCATGTTCTTTCTTTGTCCAATCCTCATTCTAGGCTATAGGATGAAGTTGTGTTCTTTATTCTTTCCACATTATGGACTCCTAATTAAGTGTCTATTCATTTAATTAACTAAGTTCCAGCTTGATATAAGGTCTCATATTGAGTGCCCAATGAGGTCATGAGCATTCAAGGGACTAGAAAACTCAACCATTTCTCATCACCTCAATTACACGGCCGTGTCAAATTATATGGCCTGCCCAACACTACTGTGTCACATTACACGACCTGGGCCGTGTACTTCTCTGGAAAAACATCAAAGTCCCAATCTAAGCTACTCGATTATACGGTTGTGTCCTCCAACACTTCCTGGGCCGTGTACTCCATTGCCATGTGACGTGTGAGCTGTGTTTCCAGCATGAAACACGGCCTAGGCAGTGTAAAGCCACACGGCCCGTGGATCTAGCACCAGAAAATTGAAAATATGCCTCCCCAAGCCTCCAAATCAAATGGGTAAGAATCCGTTGCCATCCAAATACATATCCAAGCATTTAGACATTTCAAATCCATCAAGATACATGATACCAAACTTAGAAAATCAAACAACACATCCAAATCACATCATTATCAAAAATCACCAAAACAAAGTGAGCAACCCATAATGGATTCTTCTCCATCAACCCAAAAACGTGTTCCTCACCACCACGAGTGGTTGATGAGGTTAATCTCCCTCTTACCTTAAGAGATAATAAAGAAAGCAAGCTCCTTGCAAGATTTTCGTCCACCATCAACAAGAAAACCCTCAAAGTTTCAAGCTTTAGGGCTTGATAGAAAATGATGGAGATGGAGGAATCAAATGACGCTCACCAAAGGGAAAGGCTTCAAGATGATGAGAGGAGTCAAGATCTTAGGTTAGCTTTAGCAAATAAGCTTGGGTGGCCAACAATGGAGGTGGAGGCCGTGTGAGTGGAAGTTGAGGCCGTGGGGTGGAGAGAAAATGGAGAGAACGTGAGAGAAAGAAGAGAGAAAAAGATGAGAGAGAAAGTGATAGGAACTTTTTGAGATGTAAAATGAAAGTGATGCCTTTGAGAGAAAAGATGACAATATTGTCATCCTTCCTTCCCTCCAAACCGTGGAGTCACTAAAGGGAGGAGAGTGTGTGTGAAGCTTCCTTGAGAAGCTGGGTAGGAAACTTCCTTGAAAAGCTTTGCACACTTTTTGATAAAGTGAAGGGTGATAATGTCACTTAGACGATATCATAAAAGTAACTAGGTAGAAATAATCTACTAGTGCTATTATCTAGTGGACAAAAGTTACAGTTAGTAGAAATAATATTTTGTTGTCCCACAGATAATAAAATATATTACAATTTTATTTATCAGATAAATTTTCAAAATACGAAAACCTCATAAATTGTTCCCGGTCTCGGGTTTTGTAAGATCTCCCATCGACACTTTCACAGTTCAAAATTTTCCAGCCTCAAGGAAAATAATTTATTTTTCCTGTCCCGCTCAGTGTGCACGCAAACTGAGAAAAATATTAAAATAATCAAACAATTCAAATAATTCTAGAAAAATTCTCAAAAATCACAAATATTATAAAACAAATATATATCTTAAAATAAGTGATTTTTGGGGTGTTACAACTCTTCCCTTCTAAAAAGAAATTTCATCCTCGAAATTTGTTATACCTTAGAACAAATGCGACTATGTTTCTTTCATTTTGTCTTCTAGTTCTCATGCTGCATCTCCAGTTGCATAAATCCAAATCATCGGTACTAAGGTTGCTTCTTTCCATTGAGTATCTCATATTAACGGGCAAAAAGTATGCTGACGTTGTAGGCTGATCAATAAAAAATTCTACGCCTTTTGAGTCTTCAACTATCCAACAGCCAAATCCATAAGCAATTGTACATCGCTGAGTAACTTTGTCGAACTTATTTCCCTTGTTCACCGTAGTGGACAAACTAAGTATGTTTTCTTCTTAAGGGATCCGCTACGACATTCGCCTCTTCTGGGATGATACTAAAATAGAAAATTGAAATCTTTCAGAAATTCTAATCATCGTCTCCGCCTCAGGTTCAACTAATTCTGATCGGACAATTACTTCAGATTCTTTTGATTGCTGTAGACATTGAGAGTTGTTTCGTAAATAAAATTTCTCCAAATCTTTAATGCAACCACGAACGCTAACTCTAAGTTTATATGTACTCTCAGTTGTCTTGAAGCGTACGCTGCTACTCCTTCTATTCCGAACAAGCACACGTTCTAGACTCTAGTGCGAAGCATCACGAGACACCTCAAAAAGTTCGTTGGAATTAGGTAGAACTAATACTGGCGAAGTAGTCGATTGTCTCTTCAATCCTTGAAAATTTTTCTCACATGCATCGGTCCATACAAAAACTTGACTCTCTCGTATGAGCTAGATGAGAGGTCCTGCCATCTTGGAAAACTCTGCGGTGAGTCTCCCACATTAACCAGCTAATCCCATAAAGTTACGAATCTCCGTTATAGTTGTTGGTCTTTCCCATTAAAGAACTACTTCAACTTTCGACGGATCCACAACAATTTCCTTCCTTTGAAATCACATGCCTCAAAAGTTGAACTACCTCTAACTAGAATTCGCACTTAGACAACATCACACATAACTTCTTCTTCTTATTCAGAATTTGAAGAATCACACTGAGATGTTCAGTAGGTTCCTCCTGACTTTAAGAATAGATCAGAATGTCATCAACAGGGACAATGACAAATTGGTCTCAATAGGGAAGAAAGATCCTATTCGCGTAATCGATGAATGCTACCGAAGTGTTCATTGCACGGAATGACATTACTAAACACTCGTAGTGCCTATAACATGTCTGAAAAGCTGTCTTGAAAACATCTTCTACCTCCAAACAAACTTGATGATAACCAGAACGCAAACTGGTCTTAAAGAAAATAGCGGCTTCCTTTAGTTGATTCGTCAAACTACCTATCCTCGATTTCAACAGAAAGCGTCTCATAGATTAGGTCATTTTCTAATTATACTGTATTTGGCACCAAAACATGGTTTGGATCAAGAACATATTTTTTCAATCGAGATGCATGGAAAAACATTAGGAAGATTAGAAAGAATAATAATAAAGCTATTTGGTATACCGTCGGACCTATCCGACGAATGATTCGATATGGTCCAATAAAATTTAGAAATGAGCTTCATGGATTCAAATCTAGAAATCTTTGTCTCAGGAAACACTAAAGTCTTACTGGAACAATTTAACAGGATGTGGTTGGAAGATAAACAATCTCTTTTCAAGATCACATCAAATTTACGAAAAAGGTAAACAAATCAAATTAACAGAAAAGATTCAGTCTTTAACAGTCATAAGATAATTTTAAACAACTTGGCTATCAACAACAGGTCTTTGTAGTAGGAGTAGAAATAATCTAGTCAAAAGATAACAAAAACATTTATGACTCTAATTGATCCATACAACTATATGTCATAAAGAAATGGGTTGTCCCCAAAATTATACCGTAAAATCAAAGGGCATCTCTTGTAGTACAATCTCCATCATTTAGGTCTTCAGTCTGGGACACTTTTACTACACTTGGGAATTGACTTCCCCTTCTCCGAGAGATTTTGAAGCACGTACATCACTAACAGAAGGCTTCGTCCTTTGCGAAGTACAATTCCTAGCCACATGTCCTAGCTTTCCGCACTTGAAACAAATCTTTCCCTTGATCATATAATCCCTTGTTGCATGACTTTTTGCATACTTCTTACATGTCAGTAAAAGTGCCACGGGCTGACTAGGTCTACTACCGCTAGCATTACCTCCATATGGTTGCCATTTTTATTGCTTTCCCGGTGGTTGTGAATACAATTTATGTTGGAATTTCTTGACTTTACGATTTTTTCTTTTTCGAAACTAATATGGTCCCACGTTATGTGGTCCCATATCTTGAGATTGATTCAACTCTAACAAAATCTGAGCCTTGGCTATCAATTCCTGCTATTGAATGATCCTCTGATTTTGTTGTACTGTTGCTTCAGCTATTTCTTGCATTGCTTCCACAGTCGCAACCATCCCTTCGTTGTCGCGTTCCACATTCCCACGCGTACGTCTATCGCGAGCCATTGTCTTTCCTTTGAAAATAGACAAATTAAACATAGTGGGGACAAAAAGTAACCATTTCAAATAATATTGTCTCTTTTCGGAGACCAAACAATACATCTCCGTGTTTAGTTTACAAAGAAACACACAACACAAATAATACAACCTCCCCATAAACCCAAAAGACTCAGACTTGGACTCTGCTCACACTAAAAGTACCACTCCAAAAGGTGTAGGTACAAACAATTCGGTACGAGTTCAATCATCTCACTGGACTTTTACTAGAAGAACTCCAATTTCTCCTAGTTCACTTAGTTGAAGTCATAGTTTCCTGTCTGCATAGAATATAACATATTCAGTTGGCCAGCCCTCAATATCATGTAACTATGTAAAGTAACTCATGCACTCCTCATTTAACATCTTAAACAAGAGATAAGGAAATGCACAACACACACAAAAATTTCTACCCGCCTAAGCACAGTCAGTCCATACTCGGTCTCAACAGGATGAACTGCTCTGATACCACCTAATGTAACACCACCTCCGAAGGGCATTACATTCCAACCGACTCCTTTTTCACTAAACCAAATTTTACCAAGTTATGAAAAGATTGACATTATAAAACATGAGTTTCAAAATTCTCTTTCCAACGAATAACATCGACTTATCAAATAATAAAGACACAAGGCATAAGAACTGGAAAACACCTTTTAATAAAACGAAGTTCATTACATCCTTAAGTACATTGTCTCATATTCCAAAAGGATAAAACTCAAGTACTCAAAATAGTAAACGTACGCGTATATGACTACTAAAAGAAAATTGAACCTAGTCCAAGTCCCAACACCTGAAAAATAGGGTCCTGCGCCCGATCTTCATCTAGATCCCCTTCGGGATCCCTAGCAGACAAAGCCCCCAGTCAGGGCATGTCACACAGACGGAAGTCCAAGCAGTCGACTCCACAAAGTCCTCCCTCAAGGAAGCTCTCCAGGAGGCACGCAAAACAGCTACATCCACTGTAAAAGTAGTGGCGTCATGCTGAGCCCTGCTCCAAAGCAAAGTGACATCTCTGTCATATCGAATGCGCCCCGTATCCCAATGGACACTCCACCCTTTGATGCCCTCGTGAAACTGTAACCTAATGAAACCCCACGGATCTTTCCTCACCACCAATGCAGTCTTTACAAACATGAGAATAAGATAGAAGCAGACAGAAAATACAATGAAAGAGGTGAGATCCCCTACATCAATACCCTCAGGCAGCAAGAAAACACAACAAAAGATAATGATGCCTTTCATATACAACAACATTCAATAAAATCAGATATAATCAGGTTAATACAAGAATATTTCATAATAACAAACATAATCAAGTTATTACAGAGATATCACAAGACAATAGGCATAATTATGTTATCAACTGATAAGTGATTCAACAATGTATATCAAAGTACATGAATACTGACCATGCCATAAAATATATAAACTGGCTATGCATATACACAATGTGTATGCTGACCATCTTTATGCACAATGTACTCAATTCCTACTCCATGGAGCTAAAGATTCTGAGATGAGCGTTCTAGAAGATCTGTCCCACCTCAAAAGACAGTCTACGTTAGACCACGAAAAGTAATAGTAGTTTATCGGGCTACCAATGCATTGCAATGGTGTTCACGGCAAGGGGTATACAATGTGATAACATAATCACTAAGTGAATCACCTCGCCTTGAACCTCCCCCAAGATCCATCATGGATCACACTATCCTATAAGTTCTCGCTCACTCCTAGGCATAAAAAGTCGACTGAATAATGCTCAATGCATGAATAATAAGTTCAATTCACCGTTGTACCATTCCCAATGGCATTAAAGCAACCGCCCATACAATTGTCTAATACCATAGTATCAATGATATTATATAACTGCCCATACAACTACATAATACCAATGATCCACTCGGGTCCAACACTTCGGTTCCACAAGCACCAGGCTAAATTCCATAATTCACTTGGGTCTAGTACATCGGCCTAAAATCACTATGCAATGCATTCGTTCACAGAATATCTCAGTCGTGCAAATTCAAGAATCTTGCATGTTTTCACAAAAATATAATTATGTCATCTTTAGGCCTTAAATCGAAACACTTCTCAAGAATAAAGATAGAAATTAATTCTGATCACTAAATCCTTCTAACTAATTTCCTCGAATGACCCTTCTCATATCGATTATGAAAATCTTGGGAGAAACCACATTATCTTAACCTCACAATTTTTTTACATTCTTCACTTATAAATCCTCAATTAAATTTCTCGATTATCAAGTCAACTGGATTCACTACTAATAAATCACCTTCCATTGTTCCAATTATCCCCAAAATTATTTCCATTGGTATTTTTAAAAGTCATTACTCCTCAAATCATAACATTATGATCATCTTCCTTTAGTTCTATACATAGCCCACATAAACTAATTATTTAAGCTCTTCACAACCTCAAGTACGCTCATGTTCTTTCTTTGTCCAATCCTCACTCTAGGCTATAGGATGAAGTTGTGTTCTTTATTCTTTCCACATTATGGACTCCTAATTAAGTGTCTATTCATTTAATTAACTAAGTTCTAGCTTGAAACAAGGTCTCATATTGAGTGCCCAATGAGGCCGTGAGCCTCCAAGGGACTAGAAAACCCAACCATTTCTCATCACCTCAAGTACATGGCCATGTCAAATTACATGGCCTGCCTAACACGACCGTGTCACATTACACGGCCTGGGTCATGTACTTCTCTGGAAAAACATCAAAGTACCAATTTGAGCTACTCGATTACACGGCCGTGTACTCCACTGCCCTGTGACATATGAGCTGTGTTTTTAGCAAGAAACATGGCCTCGGCCGTGTAAAGCCACACGGCCCGTGGATCTAGCACCAGAAAATTTAAAATATGCCTCCCCAAGCCTCCAAATCAAATGGGTAAGAATCCCTTGCCATCCAAATACATATCCAAGCATTTAGACATTTGAAATCCATCAAGATACACGATACCAAGCTTAGAAAATCATATAACACATCTAAATCACATCATTATCAAAAATCACAAAAACAAAGTGAGCAACCCACAAATGGATTCCTCACCATCAACCCAAAAACGTGCTCCTTACCACCACGAGTGGTTGATGAGGTTAATCTCCCTCTTACCTTAAGAGACAACAAAGAAAGCAAGCTCCTTACAAGATTTCAATCCACTATCAACAAGAAAACCCTCAAAGTTTCAAGCTTTAGGGCTTGATAGAAAATGATGGAGATGGAGGAATCAAATGATGCTCACCAAAGGGAAAGGCTTCAAGATGATGAGAGGAGTTAGGATCCTAGGTTGGCTTGAGCAAATAAGCTTAGGTGGCCAACAATGGAGGTGGAGGCCGTGTGAGTGGAAGTTGAGGCCGTGGGGTGGAGAGAAAATGGAGAGAACGTGAGAGAGAGAATAGAGAAAAAGATGAGAGAGAAAGTGATAGGAACTTTTTGAGATGTAAAATGAAAGTGATGCCTTTGAGTGAAAAGATGACAATATTGTCAAGCTTCCTTCCCTCCAAATCGTGGAGTCACTAAAGGGAGGAGAGAGAAAGTGTGAAGCTTCCTTGAGAAGCTGGGTAGGAAGCTTCCTTAAAAAACTTTGCACAGTTTTTGATAAAAGTGAAGGGTGATGATGACACTTAGATGATATCATAAAAGTAACTAGGTAGAAATAATCTACTAGAGCTATTATCCAGTGAACAAAAGCTATAGTTAGCAGAAATAATATTTTGTTGTCCCACAGATAATAAAATATATTACGATTTTATTTATCAGATAAAATCTCAAAAAATAAAAACCTCGTAAATTATGTCCGGGCTCGGGTTTAGTAAGATCCCTCGTCGATGCTTCCACAGTTCAAAGTTTTTCGGCCTCATGGAAAATGTTTTATTTTCCCTATCTTGCTCAGCGCGCATGCAAACTGAGAAAAATACTAAAATAATCAAACAATTCAAATAATTTCAAAAAAATTCTCAAAAATCACAAATATTATAACACGAATATATATTATAAAATAAGCTATTTTCGGGGTGTAACAAAAGTTCTTGAATATTCTCTCTTGCTTCATTTTTAAAGAGTGTAAAACTATACTTTGACCTATGGTAATCTTATTCAAGCTCTAGGTACTAATTCTTGTGTGTTTGCTTTGATTCGAAGAACCTCTTAGTGGAGAAAGTTTGGTACACAAGGACTTACAAGGAGTTAGGAGGCTACACCTAAGGTAAGAGGGAGATTAACCTCATCAACCATGCTTTGGTGGTGAGGAATGAATGGTTGCGTTGGGATTGGAGAGTCCACGTGAGGATTCATCCACCCGAATGTGTGATTTTGATTTATGTTTATTTGATCTTGTATGATTATATGATGTTGTTGTATGCAAAGATGATTTTTGATGACTTAATGATATTATGTGATTTTGATAGTGAGCGTGAATTTAATTGATTGTTACAATTAAAGTAAGTGGCATGCTATGATTGTCTTGAGAAAGAATAATTTATTTGGTTCCCTTTGACCTTTGAGGCTCACGGCCACCTTGGCCTAGGGAGAGGTATCCATGAGAAAAATATTTGGTTATCAAGAACTTAGATGATTAGGTGATAAAGGCATGATCTATGAGGTTACAAGTTGAATAATAGAGGAAATAAAATTTTACCATTGAAAAGACATTGATTTTTTGCCATAATACTTGATAATTAGAGGTAAGAGTGAATTGGAGACCTAAAATATTTGATAATGAGGTGGAAGAGTAATTAGGATGGAAAGAAGTTTATTTAGAAGTTGAATAATGGAAGTTTTAGAAAGAATGTTAGGAAATATTGTTTAGGTGATTTGGAAGACAAATTAGGGTTTAGGGATTTATGAGTAAGATTGAAGATAATTATAATGTCATAATTTGAGGCGTAATAACTTTTGGATGTACCAAATGGAAAGAAATTTGGAGATAATCGGAATCATGAAAAATGATTTATTAGTGGCAAATCTAGGTAACTTGACAATCGAGAAAATTAATTAAAAATTTATAACATAAGAATAAGAAAGAATAAATTTGATCTTTAACCAAAAGGGTGATTTTTAGTCTTGAGAGGAAAAACAAGTTTGAGAAAGAAATAGAAAAAAATTTGAAAGAGTTAGATGAAAAAGGAAAGGAATGGTGAGGTAAGGACATTGTGCTTTAGGTTTTTATAAATGATATAAGGATAGGTCATTCAAGGAACTTAGTTAGAAAAAACTAATGATTTGGATTAAATTCTATCTTCATTCTTGAGAGTATGATAATTAAATATTAAAGAAGACCTAATGTTTCTATATACTAGAGGAATTGTGATAATGCTCCACATGATTTGGTAATAATGATTCTTGAAATTGCATGACTGAAATCCTTTATGATAGCATGCATTAACATTGTGCCTTGGGCCAACGTACTAGACCCAAGTAGATTATGAATTTAGCCTCGTACTTTTGGGCTGAAGTGCTGGACCCGAGTGGATCATTGGTATTATGTAGTTGTATGGGCAGCTATATAATATCATTGATACTAATGGTATTGGACAATCGTATAGGCGGTTGCCTTAATACTGTTGGGAACGATACAACGGTGGTGGAATTTCTTTGAGCATGCACATGAGTATTAGACTGTCGGCTTGTGATACCTTGGAGTGAGTGAGAATTTGGATAAGTGTGATCCCGGATGGATCTTAGGGGGCGTCAAGGCAAGGTGATCCACCTAGTGGCCACTGTCACATTGTATACCCTTTGCCGTGAAAAACTGTTGCAACGCACGACGAGGACCCGACAAGCACTATCCTTTTCGTGATCCGACGTAGACTATCTTTTGAGGGGGGACAGAACTTCTGGAACGCTCATCTCTGAACCTTAACTCCATGGAGTAGGAACTGGCTGCATTATATATAAGGATGGTCAGTATACACATCATGCATATGCATAGTCAGCGTATCTGTTATTGTGATATGTTCCAGACACACACACACACACACACATATATATATATATATGTATATGTATACTGCTGAATTACTTATCAGTTAATAACATGATTATGCTGTTGCTCTATAATAATCCTATATTGATATGATTATGTTGTTGTTCTATAACATCCCTGTATTATCATGATTATATCTGCTATTACTTGATGTTGTTGTGTATGCAAGGCACTACTGTCTTTCGTTGTGTTTCGTGCTGCCATGATGGTATTGATGTAGGAGATCTAACCTCTTCTATTATACTATTCTGTCTACTTCTGTTTCGTATTTACGATGGAAAAGTCTGTGATGGGGGCAAGGCAAGACCAGCGAGGTTTCACTAGGCTACAGTTCCATGGAGGCATCAGAGCATGGAGTGTCCAGTGGAACACGAGATGCGTCCGGTACCACGAAAATGTCACTTTGAGTTGGAGCAGGACCTAGCATGATGCAGTTACCTTTAATATGGATGCCGATGTTCACTTGGAGTTCTATGCCTTTTAGGGAGCTTTGGGATGATCGGAGAGCTTCCTATAGAGAGGGCTCTGTGCAGTCGACTGCTCAGACTCCTATCTGCAATGACATACTCCAACTAGGGCTTTGTTTATTGGGGATCCCGAAGGGGTTTTAGATGAAGATTGGGTGCAGGAACTCGTTCTTCAGGTATTTGGACTTGGTCAAGGCTCAATATTCATTTGGTAGTCATATGTATAAGTATGTTTATTTTGGAGTACTTAAGTTTAATGTTTTGGGATATGCAAATGATGTATTTAAAAATGTAGTAAACTTTGTTCTATGAAAAGCCCTTTTAGTTCCTATGACTTAAGTCCTTTATTTATTTTAGTAAGCTTATATTACTTGTTAAAAGGAAATTTTTGAACTCGCATTTTATAATATTAGCTATTTCACAACTTGAAAGTTTTTAAAATGTAAGTGCAACACCTCCTCCAAAGGGTATCACATTTCAAACTTACTACTTATAAAATTAATTACCCAAGTTATAAATATTTAACATCAACTTAATACGAGTTTCAAAATTTCTTTTTCGCGAAAAACATAAACTTATTAAACAAAGTACACAAGATACGAGAATTGAATAACATACTTCACATATAAACAAAATTTATTATAACCACATGTCCATAATACTTACATACTCCAAAACGTAATTAACCTAGACTAGCCTAAGCCTATAATATCTAGGAACAAGAGTTCTTCTCAGAAGACAAATTCCCTAGCTGGGAATGTCTCAATGGATAGAAATCCAACCCAAAGATATATCAAAGTTCTCTCTATGAGTATAGTGAAATTCATTCCACAACTCCCTGATAGGTAAAATAACCTCTACATAAGCAACCGTATAAAACGAAGTAATGATCCCATGACAAGTCCTACTTATTGATAAAGTAATGTCACCACAATACTCTATATGCCTTGTGTCCCAATGAACATGTCGAGCTTTAGCGCCTTCAAGAAACTGTAGTCTAAAGAAAACTAGCTAATTCCTCCTTGTCGTCATCGCAGTCTTCACAGAAGTAGGCATAAAATAGAAACAAACAGAACAATACAGCAAAGTAGTGAGATCCCCTACATCGCATACCAATATGGCAGTAAAGAAACGACATACATGCCCAAAACAGTTCAACATACAATCCACAAAATATCATATGATTAGCAGATAGTTAACAAATAAATAGTCTAATATACTTGCAGCATATTATCAGGCATAATGATAATTCCATAATAATATTACACTATCATAATATTATATCACCACAATACTATATCACCACAGTGTAAATGCTGAGTATGCTTATGAACAATGTGTACACTAAC
This sequence comes from Ormosia semicastrata, assembly GCA_029884595.1. Taxonomy (NCBI): domain Eukaryota; kingdom Viridiplantae; phylum Streptophyta; class Magnoliopsida; order Fabales; family Fabaceae; genus Ormosia; species Ormosia semicastrata. The sequence continues at coordinate 43,082,011 of JAQQTO010000053.1, read as the reverse complement.
TATGCACATACTCAATGAGTACAATGACCATTATTATGCACAATGCAACCAAATCCTTCTCCATGGAGCTAACTCGAGGTCAAAGATGAATGTTCCAGAAGATCGGTCCCCCCTAAAAGGCAGTCTATGCTGGATCATGAAAAGTAATAGCAATCAGTGTTCATGGCCAGGGGTATATATAATGTGATATCATAATCACTGGTGGTAACAATCTTCACCAAGTGAATCATCGCGCCCTGACATCCCCCAAGATCTACCATTGTACTATTCCCAATGATATTAACGCAACCGTCCATACAGTTGTCTAATACCATTAGTATCTATGATATTATATAACCGCTCATACAATCGATAATACCAAAGATTCACTTGGGTCCAGTACTCCAATTTCCACAATCCACAATATTAACACCACAAATTACCTATTTCAAGATGCGTCACTTTTTGAAAGACAACTCGTTGTTCCTCTCAATCGAGTAGCAATATTATTGTATTATCACATTCGCATAACACTTCTGTTATGTTTTCAAATCGCATAAAGATTTTTCAACGTTTTCTCAATCGCGTAAAGATTTTAAAATATTTTCTCAATCGTATAGCTAAAAATTACTATTTTTAAATAGCATAAGAGTTTTTCTACGTATTTTTAATCGTGCAAAATGTTTCTAACATATTCTAAGCTCAAATTAATATTTTTCTCATTTATTATTAAAATTTGGCTTTAATTCTAATATTTCTTCAATAAATCAACTATAAGTAATAATTCCAACATTTTCTCAATAAAAATAATATTTTCTGCTATTTTTCACAAAACTGTATTTCTTTGATTAACTTGGAAGATTACAGTTCGAAATTTCCTAACACGCTTCAAAACCTAAAGGGTGAGCTATACGTCAACAAATTTCAAGTTTTAACTTTTATTTCACAATTAAAAATTAGTTTACTTTCTTTTTAGGTCTAAAAACCTATCAAATTAATTTTCTATTAATCAAATACTTAATCCTACACTTAGTCAAATAATTTTGGATTAAGGATATCAAAAATTAGTAGTTGGTCGATTTCCACATTTTGCTTCATAAATCATATATAATTATTTTTTAACACTTTAATCCTTGTAGAAACACTTAATTAAATTTCTTATTATAAAATCATGTAATTCTTAATTAGGAAAATAATTTAGAACACTTGGTTCCCTTGTTGATATTGAAACTGTGAGCCTCTAGGGTTCTTTGGAACCATTATACCATTTCCATCATGTGAATCACATCCTACTTTACACAAGAATCAACATACTTTCTAAATCACATATTAGCATACTATCAAAGCTATAAGCATACCAAACACGTATATAAACCAAGCTTACTTATCAAAGCAATAAAACAATCACACAATATAATCCAACTAGCACAAACTAATAATTACACAATCGAGTGAATAAATCCTCATATAAATTTTTCACTCACAAACATAAACAATTCCATTCCTTCACCACCACATATGGTTGATGAGGTTAATCTCCTTCTTACCTGGTTGATGTCCTCCTAGCTCCTCGTAGGACTCTTTTTGTATAAGATTTTTACCACCAAGTAGATCTTAAAATCAAAGCAAACACATAAAAATTAGTATCTAAGACTTGATTAAGATGACCATAGATCAAACATGGCCTTAGGATTCTAAGAATCAAATAAGAAGCTAAGTTTCAAGACCTTTACCTTGAAACCTTAGAACTTAAATCCAAGATTCAAGCATGAAGATGATGGATTTAGACCAAAGTCTCAACATCAAAGAGTCTTAGAATGATGTGAGGATTCAAGAAGTATGGTTGGTTGAAATTAAACAAACTTGGAAGGTGGTCTTAGGGTGGTTGGCCGTGAGCTTCCTTGGATGGACAAGGTATGAACTTTTTTATCTTCAACTTGAAGAACAAGGTGGAAGATGATAGAACTAGGCTAAGATCTCAACTACAAAGTGTTTTAGAATTATGTATAGGTTCTAGATCTAAGGTTGTTTGAAATTATTGAAGATTAGAGGGTGTTTCAATGGGTTTGGCCATAGGGTTCTTTGGAGAAAAGATGAGAGAATTGGTTGCATCACAAAGTAATGGAAATGAAATGATTTAGCCTATGCTCAATGCATTGGTCGTGGAGTAGCTTAGAATAGAAAGACTATGGCTTATTTTGCAAGATAAAACATAAACACATGGGCTCACATGGGTGCACATGGTTTAGGTCATCAAGTGGTCATCTATTGATCATTAGAAAATTCAAGAACCTCCTAGAACAATATAGGTGGCCGTGTGACTCATTAAGATAGCTAACTAAGTTTTGTTTCCAACTAAATTCTAGTTACACTTAGCTTAGATAGTTAATTCATCTAGTTGTATTTAAACCAACTTAGTTAGATCATTTAGTTACATTCTAATTATCTAGTTACATGACTAAGTCATGCTCTTGTCATGTATAGGTAACGATTCTAGAAACTCTAGATATTTTTCTAGTAACTAAAGACTCTAAGTATTTGAAAACTTAGTTTGTTCCATTTAGTTACTAATTAGACTATTAGAGTAACTAAGTTAGATTATCTAGTTACTTAGCTAACTAGTCTAACCACTTTTGTTGACTTTTTAACAAACTAACTTGATTCTAATTGGTTGGTCATTAATCTATGTAATGATGGTTCATCATTACTCCTAAGATATTTAGCTTAGATATTTTTAGCTTTCATGATTACACTTAAGATATTTTCTGCTTAGATATTTTCATCTAGATAGTTTCCAAAAGATATTTTCACCTAGATATTTTACGTAGATATTTTGCTAAGATATTTTCTTGAGATATTTTTTCGTTAGATATTTATTCCTAGATATTTATCCTTAGATATTTACTAGGTGAGTCATCATAGAATTTTCTAGAATAATTGAGCCAGCATGGTGAGTCCTAGTGCTGAGTCACCAGCTGGGTCATCAATAGAAGCTTCTGGAATGTATGACTCATTGTGACAAGTCACTGGGTGAGTCAGTATTCTACTACCTTCTAGAATATGGTGAGTCACCATTCTAGAATATGGCGAGTCATCGCTTCTAGAAAAAAAATGACAAAATAAGCTCAAAATATCTTGAAAGAGTAAGTAGCCAAATTGAATTTGTCTTCTAACTTGAGTAGTAAATTTGAATTTCTCTTCTTTAAGTTGAGTATCCAATTTGCCTTCTTCCTGCTTACCATTGGTCCATCACTTTGACTCATCGCCATCAAGATATTTTCTAACAGATATTACCCAATGGATAATAACTACTGCTATTATTACACAATAGATAATAGAAAACTCAGATACAGAAAATCTCTGTCAACTGTTCCCAGTTTCGGGTTTATTAAGATCCCCTGATCCCGCCTTGACAGTCTGAAACTTTCTGGTCCAAGAAAAATTTTTATTTTTCTAGGCCTCATATCAAACACACATGCAGTTTAATATAATATTAAAATAATCATAATCTCGAGAAAATTTTACAAAAATTCTAAAAAATCATAAAAATTATAAAACTAATATATTTTTAGAAAAAATGAAATTCGGGCATATATTTTAAAAATAATATTAAAATAATCAAAATAATATTAGACTAGTCAAAATAATTAAAAATTCTCAAAAATTCACAAAAACTCATAAATATTATAAAACTTATTTATTTCAAGAAAAATAAAAAATTGGGATGCTACAAGAAGAGTCGGTATAAAATGTAATGCCTCTTAGAAGGGGTGTTACATTAGGTGGTATCAGAACAGTTCATCCTGTTGAGCTGTGGTATGGATTGACTGTGTTTAGACATGTAGAAATTTTTATATATGTGTGTTATGCATTTTTTTGTCTCTTGTTGAGATGTTGAAAGAGGATTGCATAAATTACTTTAGGTTTGATGTTAGTAGTTACTGTTACATAGCTACATGATATTGAGGGTTGGCTAACTCAATATGTAATGTTCTGTGGGGACAGGAAAATTATGACTTCAACTAGGCGAACTAGGAGAAATTGAAGTTCTTCTAGTGAGAGTCCAGTTGGATGACTGATCTCGTGCCAAATTATTTGTACTTACACCTTTGGAGTGGTACTTCTAGTGTAAGTAGAGTCCAAGTCTGAGTCTTTTGGGTTTATGGGAAGGTTGTTTTGTTTATGCTGTATGTTTCTCTGAAGCTAAACTCATAGATGTTGTTTGGTCTCTGAAAGGAGACAACATTGTTTGAAATGGTTACTTTTTGTTTCCATCATGTTTTGACTTGTCTGTTTTTGAAAGAAAGGCAAATGGCTCAAGGTAGACGTATGCGTGGAAATGAAGAACGCAACAACGTAGGGGTGGCTACGACTGCGGAAGCAAAGCAAGGAATGGCTGGCGTAACAGTGCAATAGAATCAAAGGATCATTCAGCAACAGGAATTGATAGCCGAGGTTCAGATCTTGTTGGAGTTGAATCAATCTCAAGATGTTGAACCCCATAACGTTGGACCATATTGGTTCCACAAAAGAAGATATTGTAAGGTCAAGCGATTCCAGCAGAAATCGTATTCGCGACCACCAAGAAATCAACAACAACAGCAATCGTATAGAGGTAATGCTAGTAGTGATAGACCCGGTCAACCCGTGGCACTTTTACTGACATGTAAGAAGTGTGCAAAAAGTTATGCGACAAGGGATTGTACGATCAAGGAAAAAGTTTGTTTCAAGTGCGAAAAACTAAGACACGTGTTTAGGAATCGTATTTCATAAAAGGCGAAGCTTTCCGTTAGTAATGTACGCATTTTAAAATCTCATGAAGAAGGAAGAGTCAATTCCCCAAGTGGAGTAACAACATCCCAGACTGAAGGCCTAAACAAGGGAGATTGTGTCATAAGAGATGATCCTTTGAATGTACTGTATAATTCTGGGGATAATCCATTTCTTTATGGCATATGACTGTATGGATTAATTAGAGTTATTTGTATCTTCGTTACCTTTTGACCAAGTTATTTCTACTTCTATTACAAAGACCTGTTGTTGATAGTCAAGTCGTTTAAATTATCCTATGACCCGTTAAAGACTGAATCTTTTCGGTTGATCTAGTTTGTTTACCTCTTTCGCATATTTGACATGATCTTGGAAATGGATTGGTTATCTCCAACCATATCCTATTAAATTGTTCCAAAGAAATTTTAAGAGTTTGTTTCTAGAATTGGGTTGTCTGTGTATTTGTTTCCTTTTGACTTGAATATTGCTATTCTCATTTCTAAGCCTACTATCATTACACAAGTTTGTTTGAACTATCCTGTTATTGTTACAAATTTGAAACCTTTATGTTAATTTGATTATTTTCCTTTTTCATAAATAGACTTGATCTCAGAGAGGGATTAGTTATTTTCTAATCATATCTTGTTAGTCTATTCCAATAGAACTTTAGTATTTCTTGAAACAGAGATTTCTGGATTTGAATCCATGAAGCTCATTCCTAAATTTTATAGGACCACATCGAATTCTTTGACGAATAGGTCTGGTAGTATACCAAATGGCTTCACTATCTTTTCTTTCAAACCTTCATAACGTTCCCCTGTATTTCAATTGAGAAGATATGTTCCTGATCCAAACCATGTCATAATACCGAATGCAGTACAATTAGATAAGAACTTGCCCTATGAGACACTTCCTGTTAAGATCGAGGTTAGGTGGTTTGATGGATCAACTGAAGGAAACCGCTGTTTTCTCCAAGATGGCAAGACCTCTCATCCAGCTTACGTGAAAGAGTTAAGTTTTTGCGTGAACTGATGCATGTAGGAAATTTTTCAAGGATTGCAGAGGCACTCGACTATTCCTCCAGTGTTGATTCTGCTGAATTCCAACAAACCTTTCAAGACGTCTCGCGATGCTTCACGTTGGAGTTTAGAATGTATGCTCGTTTGGAATAGAAAGAGTAGTAGCGTTTGCTTCAAGACAACTGAGAGCACATGAGGAGAGTTACTCTACACAAAACACAAAGTTAGTCGTTGTGATTGCGTTAAAGATCTGGAAACATTCTATAAGGAACAATATCTGCATGTGTCCTAAGATAGAACAAATTTCGAGGATGAAATTTCTTTTTAGAATGAGAAAGTTATAACACCCTAAAAATTACTGATTTCATAATATATATTTATTTTATAATATTTGTGATTTTTGTGAATTTTTCTGGAATTATTTGAATTATTTGATTATTTTAATATCTTTTTTGATTTGCGTGCACCACGAACGAAGCCGGGAAAATGAAATATTTTTCCCGAGGTCAGGAAACTTTGGACTATGAAAACGGTGACTGGGATCTTACTAAACCCAAGGCCGGACACAATTTATGAAGTTTTTATTTTTTGAGATTTTATCTGACAGATAAAATTTGGGTGTGCCCTATTGTCCATTGTACGATAGATACCGGCATTGTTAACTGTAACTTTTATCCACTAGGTAATAGCTTGTAGTAAAATTTTTGTAGATTATTTCTATTTAGTCACTTTTATTATATCATCTAAGTGACATCGCCACATCACTACATGACAACATGATTTGACTTTTTGGAAAACGTGTGAAGCTTCTCAAAGAAGCTTTAGGAGAAACTTGCAAAAGAAGTTTTGCTCCTTTCCCCTAGGTGTACACAGCTTTGGAGGAGAGAAAAGATGACAAGTTGTCATCTTTTCACAAATGTCACCATCCTTTCACCATCCAAAACTTTCTATCATTTTCTTTATTTACCCTAAAGTTTCTATCTCATTTTCTCTCTTCCATTTTCTCTTAACCTCACAGCTACCACTCTCATATTTCCTCTTCCATTTTGTTTCCTCCATTCAATCACATTTCTAGGATCTACACATTTCATGGATGATTTCTATGTTGAGATCATCATCTAGTTCTCTCATCTTCATCATCTTCTTTTTCAAAAACCCTAACTTGAAACTCTTAAGGTGAGACTTTGATTTCTATTTTCTCCTCTCATTTCCTCTACACCTCACGGCTATGGCCATTTTTGGAGGGCCATTCTACACCTAGTTTATCACTTGTTCATCCTTTCATCCAAGCAACCAAATGTGAAACACAAAACTCCCACTTTTCCCATGTGGAGCTCACGGCCAACACCCAAAACCCATCACCAAATCTTTAATAATTCAAGATAACCTTGGATCTTGAGCCTCTACATCATTCTAAGACACTTTTATGTGGAAATCAAATTTTAGTTCATCCATCTTCAAGTATTTCTTTAAGCTTTGCTTCAAATCTCAAGTTTAAGAATCTTAAGGTAAAGTTCTTGAATCTTCTCTCTTGCTTCATTTTTAAAGAGCGTAAAACCATACTTTGACTTATGGTAATCTTATTCAAGCTCTAGGTACTAATTATTGTGTGTTTGCTTTGATTCTAAGAATCTCTTAATGGAGAAAATTTGCTACACAAGAACTTACAAGGAGTTAGGAAGCTACACTTAAGGTAAGAGGGAGACTAACCTCATCAACCATGCTATGGTGGTGAGAAATGAATGGTTGTGTTGGGATCGGAGAGTCCACGTGAGGATTCATCCACCCGAATGTGTGATTTTGATTTATGCTTATTTGATCTTATATGATTATATGATGTTGTTGTATGCAAAAATGATTTTTGATGACTTAATGATATTATGTGATTTTGATAGTGAGCATGAATTTAATTAATTGTGACGATTAAAGTAAGTGGCATACTATGATTGTATTGAGAAAGAATAATTTATTTGGTTCCCTTTGACCCTTGAGGCTCACGGCCACCTTGGCCTAGGGAGAGGTATCCATGAGAAAAATATGTGGTTATGAAAGACTTAGATGATTAGGTGATAAAGGCATTATCTATGAGGCTACAAGTTGAATAAGAGAGGAAATAAAATTTTACCATTGAAACATTGATTTTTGGCCATAATACTTGATAATTAGAGGTAAGAGTGAATTGGAGACCTAAAATATTTGATAATGAGGTGGAAGAGTAATTAGGATGGAAATTTTTTTATTTAGAAGTTGAATAATGAAAGTTTTAGAAAGAATGTTAGGAAATATTGTTTGGGTGATTTGGAAGACAAATTAGGGTTTAGGGATTTATGAGTAAGATTGAAGATAATGATAATGTCATAATTTGAAGAGTAATAACTTTTGGATGTACCAAATGCAAACAAATTTGGAGATAATTGGAACCATGGAAAATGATTTATTAGTGGTAAATCTAGGTAACTTGACAATCGAGAAAATTAATTAAGAATTTATAAGATAAGAATGGGAAAGCATAAATTTGATCTTTAACCAAAAGGGTGATTTTCGGTCTTGAGAGGAAAAGCAAGCTTGAGAAAGAAATAGTGAAAATTTGAAAGAGTTAGATGAAAAAGGAAAAGAATGGTGAGGTATTTCAAATAGGGAAATCTTTATTTGAATAAACTTGTTTGACAAACATTTTAAACAGTTTTTAAAACTTGCCAATTGTTTCCAAATGTTCCAACAAGCTCTTAGGCACTTAAAGGCTATTTGTTAAGAACCCAGAAACCATTTTAAAGCCTTGAAAACAAGTTTAGAGCTTTCTCAAAAGCATTTTAAAAACATTTGACATATCTAGAAAGCTTCTTACATAAAGACCCTATATCCTATAAACTATACCATTTAATCTTCCTTTGGACTTGGTATTTGGCTTAGCTTTGTTATCATCAAAACAAATCTTCAATGACCAATAGCCAATTACAATTACTATAGTATATTCGAAATATACATAAGTAAATAGGCTTAGACACGTTACTTCTGACTTTTAAATATCATAAAAGCTTTATAATAACTTTACATATAAAAAAATAGAGCCTCAAAAAGGAATTTGTCGAACTGAATAACATAATTACATAACTGAGAATTTTGATTCTCTATAGAATAGAATTTCGATTCTTTACAGAAACACCAAATATAAATAACTAATACATTAATATCTGAATCAAAACAAATTAACCTCCATGGCATATGTACAAAAAAAAATTACATAAGTCAAAAGTAAATATCTTACTCTAAGTCACCAACTTCACTTCCTCTCCTTAGAAGGATTTTGATTTCAATCTATAAATTATCATGGAATAGACAAAGGGATGAGAATTTGAAAATTCTCAATAGTATAATACAGTAACAATCACAATACAATTCCATGATAATTGCACATAAATAACATCTCATATGCAGTTATGTATTGATGCTCATGAAATGGCCAATGATAATGCTCATGAAATGTAATATGTTAATGTTTATGAAATGTCATATCCTTTGACAAAGTGCCCATTTGTAACTTTGACATACTTATGGAATGTCATGTCCTTTAACAAAGTGCCTTTCTGCAACTTTGACATGCTTATGGAATATCATGTCCTTCAACAAAGTGCCCGTACGCAACTTTGACCTGGGTTGAGTGCTTTCTCACTCTTTAGCCATATGTTAATGTTTATGATATGCTAATGTCATGACATTCTGAATTTTGTTATTCGATCAACTCTTTAAGGCTTTTTTTCGAATAACTTCAAAAAATAATTTCTCAGTTATACTTTCTGTAACCCCCCCCAAATTGTTGGTTTCATAATATATATTCATTTTATAATATTTATGATTTTTGTGAATTTTTTTAGAATTATTTGAATTATTTGATTATTTTAATATATTCCTCAATTTACGTGCACAACGAACGGAGCCAAAAAAATGAAATATTTTCCCCGAGGCCGGGAAACCTTGGACTATGGAAACGGTGATGGAGGATCTTACTAAACCCAATGCCGGATATAGTTTACGAAGTTTTCATTTTTTGAGATTTTATTTGACGGATAAAATTTGGGTGTGCCTTATTATCCATTGGACGATAGATACCGACATTATTAGCTGTAACTTTTATCCACCGGATAATAGCTTGCAGTAAAAATTCAATAGATTATTTCTATTTAGTCACTTTTATGATATCATCTAAGTGACATCGCCACATCACTATATGACAACATGATTTGACCTTTTTGGGAAACATGCGAAGCTTCTCAAAGCTTTAGGAGAAACTTGTAAAAGAAGTTTTGCTCTTTTTCCCTAGGTGTACACGGCTTTGGAGGAGAGAAAAGATGACAAGTTGTCATTTTTTCACAAATGTAACCATCCTTTCACTATCCAACACTTTCTATCAATTTCTCTCTCTACCCTAAAGTTTTTATCTCATTTTTTCTCTTCCATTTTCTCTCAACCTCATGGCTACCACTCTCAAATTTCCTCTTCCATTTTGCTTCCTCCATTCAATCACATTTCTAGGATCTACACATTTCATGGATGATTTTCTATGTTGAGATCATCATCTAGTTCTCTCATCTTTATCATCTTTTTTTTCAAAAACCCTAACTTGAAGCTCTTATGGTGAGACTTTGATTTCTATTTTCTCCTCTCATTTCCTCTACACTTCATGGCTATGGCCATTTTTGGAGGGCCATTCTACACTTAATTTATCACTTGTTCATCCTTTCATCCAAGCAACCAAAGGCTAAACACAAAACTCTCACTTTTCTCATTTGGAGCTCACGGTCAACCTCGAAAACCCATCACCAAATCTTCAATAATTCAAGATAACCTTGGATCTTGAGCCTCTACATCATTCTAAGACACTTTTGTATGGAAATCAAATTTTAGTTCATCCATCTTCAAGTATTTCTTTAAGCTTTGCTTCAAATCTCAAGTTTAAGAATCTTAAGGTAAAGTTGTAACACCACCTCCGAAAAGCATTACATTCCAACCGACTCCTTTTTCACCAAACTAACTTTAACCAAGTTATGAAAAGATTGACATTATAAAACATGAGTTTCAAAATTCTCTTTTCAATGAATAACATCGACTTATCAAATAATAAAGACACAAGGCATAAAAACTGGAAACACCTTTTCATAAAACGAAGTTCATTACATCCTTAAGTACATTGTCTCAAATTCCAAAAGTATAAAACTTAAGTACTTCAAATAGTAAACATACGCGTATATGACTACTAAAAGAAAACTGAACCTAGTCCAAGTCCCAACACCTAAAGAATAGAGTCCTGCGCCCAATCTTTATCTAGATTCCCTTCGGGATCCATAGCAAACAAAGCCCCTAGTCAGGGCATGTCATAACAGACGGAAGTCCAAGCAGTCAACTCCACAAAGTCCTCCCTCAAGAAAGCTCTCCAAGAGACACGCAAAATAGCTACATCCACCGTAAAAGTAGAGGCGTCATGCCGAGCCCGGCTCCAAAGCAAAGTGACATCTCCGTCATACCGAATGCGCCTCGTATCCCAATGGACACTCCAGCTTCGGTGCCCTCATAAAACTGCAGCCTAATGAAACCTTACGAATCCTGCCTCACCGCCAACGCAACCTTTACAGACATGAGAATAAGATAGAAGCAGACAGAAAATATGATAAAAGATGTGAGATCCCCTACATCAATACCATCAGGCAACAAGAAAACACAATGAAAGACAATGATGCCTTTCATATACAACAACACTCAATAAAAGCATATATAATCAGGTCAATACAAGAATATTTCATAATAATAAACGTAATCATGTTATTACAGAGATATCACAAGACAACAGGCATAATTATATTATCAACTGGTAAGTGATTCAACAATGTATATCACAGCACATGAATACTGACCATGCCATGAAATATGTAAACTGACTATGCATATACACAATGTGTATGCTGACCATCTTTATGCACAATGTACTCAATTCCTACTCCATGGAGCTAAAGATTCTAAGATGAGTGTCCAAAAAATCTATCACCCCTCAAAAGACAGTCTACACTGGACCACGAACTGTAATAGTATTTTATCGGGCTGCTAGTGCATTGCAACGGTGTTCACGGCCAGGGGTATACAATGTGATAACATAATCACTAAGTGAATCACCTCGCCCTAAACATCCCCCAAGATCCATCATGGATTGCACTATCCTGTAAGTTCTCGCTTATTCCTAGGCATAAAAAGCCGACTGAATAATGCCTAATGCATGAACAATAAGTTCAATTCACTGTTGTACCATTTCCAATGGTATTAAAGCAACCGCCCATACAACTATATAATATCAATGATCCACACGGGTCCAGCACTTCGGTTCCACAAGCACCAGGCTAAAATCCATAATTCACTTGGGTCCAGTACGTCAGCCCAAAATCATCATGCAATGCATTCGTTCACAAAGTATCTCAATCGTACAAATTCAAGAATCATGCATGTTTTCACAAAAATATAATTATGTCATCTTTAGGCCTTAAATCGAAACACTTCTCAAGAATAAAGATAGAAATTAATTCTGATCACCAAATCCTTCTAACTAATTTCCTCGAATGACCCTTCTTCATATCGTTTATGAAAATCTTGGGAGAAACTATACTATCTTAACCTCACAATTCTTTTACATCCTTCACTTATAATTCATCAATTAAATTTCTCAATTATCAAGTCAACTGGATTCACCACTAATAAATCACCTTTCATTATTCCAATTATCCCCAAAATTATTTCTATTAGTATTTTTAAAAGTCATTACTCCTCAAATCATAATATTATGATAATCGTCCCTTAGTTCTATACATAGCCCACTTAAACTAATTATTTAAGCTCTTCACAACCTCACCTACGCTCATGTTCTTTCTCTGTCCAATCCTCATTCTAGGCTATAGGATGAAGTTGTGTTCTTTATTCTTTCCACATTATGGACTCCTAATTAAGTGTCTATTCATTTAATTAACTAAGTTCCAGCTTGATATAAGGTCTCATATTGAGTGCCTAATGAGGTCATGAGCATTCAAGGGACTAGAAAACTCAACCATTTCTCATCACCTCAATTACACGGCCGTGTCAAATTATATGGCCTGCCCAACACTACTGTGTCACATTACACGACCTGGGCCGTGTACTTCTCTGGAAAAACATCAAAGTCCCAATATAAGCTACTCGATTATACGGTCGTGTCCTCCAACACTTCCTGGGCCGTGTACTCCATTGCCATGTGACGTGTGAGCTGTGTTTCTAGCATGAAACACGGCCTAGGCAGTGTAAAGCCACACGGCTCGTGGATCTAGCACTAGAAAATTGAAAATATGCCACCCCAAGCCTCCAAATCAAATGGGTAAGAATCTGTTGCCATCCAAATACATATCCAAGCATTTAGACATTTCAAATCCATCAAGATACATGATACCAAACTTAGAAAATCATACAACACATCCAAATCACATCATTATCAAAAATCACAAAAACAAAGTGAGCAACCCATAATGGATTCTTCTCCATCAACCCAAAAACGTGTTCCTCACCACCACGAGTGGTTGATGAGGTTAATCTCCCTCTTACCTTAAGAGATAACAAAGAAAGCAAGCTCCTTGCAAGATTTTCGTCCACCATCAACAAGAAAACCCTCAAAGTTTCAAGCTTTAGGGCTTGATAGAAAATGATGGAGATGGAGGAATCAAATGACGCTCACCAAAGGGAAAGGCTTCAAGATGATGAGAGGAGTCAAGATCTTAGGTTGGCTTTAGCAAATAAGCTTGGGTGGCCAACAATGGAGGTGGAGGCCGTGTGAGTGGAAGTTGAGGCCGTGGGGTGGAGAGAAAATGGAGAGAACGTGAGAGAAAAAAGAGAGAAAAAGATGAGAAAGAAAGTGATAGGAACTTTTTGAGATGTAAAATGAAAGTGATGCCTTTGAGTGAAAAGATGACAATATTGTCATCCTTCCTTCCCTCCAAACCGTGGAGTCACTAAAGGGAGGAGAGAGTGTGTGTGAAGCTTCCTTGAGAAGCTGGGTAGGAAACTTCCTTAAAAAGCTTTGCACACTTTTTGATAAAGTGAAGGGTGATAATGTCACTTAGATGATATCATAAAAGTAACTAGGTAGAAATAATCTACTAGTGCTATTATCCAGGGACAAAAGTTACAGTTAGTAGAAATAATATTTTGTTGTCCCACAGATAATAAAATATATTACAATTTTATTTATCAGATAAATTTTCAAAATACGAAAACCTCATAAATTATTCCCTCTCGGGTTTTGTAAGATCTCCCATCGACACTTTCACAGTTCAAAATTTTCCACCTCAAGGAAAATATTTTATTTTTCTGTCTCCGCTCAAAGTGTGCACGCAAAAGCCGAGAAAAATATTAAAATAATCAAATAATTCAAATAATTCTAGAAAAATTCTCATAAATCACAAATATTATAAAACAAATATATATCATAAAATAAGTGATTTTTGGGGTGTTACAACTCTTCCCTTCTAAAAAGAAATTTCGTCCTCGAAATTTGGTATACCTTAGAAAAAATGCGACTATGTTTCTTTCATTTTGTCTTCTAGTTCTCATGCTGCATCTTCCGTTGCATAAATCCAAATCATCGGTACTAAGGTTACTTCTTTCCATTGAGTATCTCATATTAACGGGCAAAAAGTATGCTGACGTTGTACGCTGATCAATAAAAAATTCTACGCCTTTTGAGTCTTCAACCATCCAACAGCCAAATCCATAAGCAATTGTACATCGCTGAGTAACTCTGTCGAACTTATTTCCCTTGTTCACCATAGTGGACAAACTAAGTATGTTTTCTTCTTAAGGCATCCGCTACGACATTCGCCTCTTCCGGGATGATACTAAAATAGAAAATTGAAATCTTTCAGAAATTCTAATCATCGTCTCTGCCTCAGGTTCAACTAATTCTGATCGGACAATTACTTCAGATTCTTGTGATTGCTGTAGACATTGAGAGTTGTTTCGTAAATAAAATTTCTCCAAATCTTTAATGCAACCACGAACGCTAACTCTAAGTTTATATGTACTCTCAGTTGTTATGAAGCGTACGCTGCTACTCCTTCTATTCCGAACAAGCACACGTTCTAGACTCTAGTGCGAAGCATCACGAGACACCTCAAAAAGTTCATTGGAATTAGGTAGAACTAATACTGGCGAAGTAGTCGATTGTCTCTTCAATCCTTGAAAATTTTTCTCACATGCATCGGTCCATACAAAAACTTGACTCTCTCGTATGAGCTAGATGAGAGGTCCTGCCATCTTGGAAAACTCTGCGGTGAGTCTCCCACATTAACCAGCTAATCCCATAAAGTTACGAATCTCCGTTATGGTTGTTGGTCTTTCCCATTAAAGAACTACTTCAACTTTCGACGGATCCACAACAATTTCCTTCCTTTGAAATCACATGCCTCAAAAGTTGAACTACCTCTAACTAGAATTCGCACTTAGACAACATCACACATAACTTCTTCTTCTTATTCAGAATTTGAAGAATCACACTGAGATGTTCAGCAGGTTCCTCCTGACTTTAAGAATAGATCAGAATGTCATCAACAGGGACAATGACAAATCGATCTCAATAGGGAAGAAAGATCCTATTCACGTAATCGATGAATGCTACCGAAGTGTTCATTGCACGGAACGACATTACTAAACACTCGTAGTGCCTATAACATGTCTGAAAAGCTGTCTTGAAAACATCTTCTACCTCCAAACAAACTTGATGATAACCAGAACGCAAACTGGTCTTAAAGAAAATATCGGCTTCCTTTAGTTGATTCGTCAAACTACCTATCCTCGATTTCAACAGAAAGCGTCTCATAGATTAGGTCCTTTTCTAATTATACTGTATTTGGCACCAAAACATGGTTTGGATCAAGAACATATTTTTTCAATCAAGATGCATGGAAAAACATTAGGAAGATTAGAAAGAATAATAATAAAGCTATTTGGTATACCTTCGGACCTATCTGACGAATGATTCGATATGGTCCAATAAAATTTAGAAATGAGCTTCATGGATTCAAATCTAGAAATCTTTGTCTCAGGAAACACTAAAGTCTTACTGGAACAATTTAACAGGATGTGGTTGGAAGATAAACAATCTCTTTTCAAGATCACATCAAATTTACGAAAAAGGTAAACAAATCAAATTAACAGAAAAGATTCAGTCTTTAACAGGTCATAAGATAATTTTAAACAACTTGGCTATCAACAACAGGTCTTTGTAGTAGGAGTAGAAATAATCTAGTCAAAAGATAACAAAAACATATATGACTCTAATTGATCCATACAACTATATGTCATAAAGAAATGGGTTGTCCCCAAAATTATACCGTAAAATCAAAGGGCATCTCTTGTAGTACAATCTCCATCATTTAGGTCTTCAGTCTGGGACACTTTTACTACACTTGGGGAATTGACTTCCCCTTCTCCGAGAGATTTTGAAGCACGTACATCACTAACAGAAGGCTTCGTCCTTTGCGAAGTACAATTCCTAGCCACATGTCCTAGCTTTCCGCACTTGAAACAAACCTTTCCCTTGATCATATAATCCCTTGTTGCATGACTTTTTGCATACTTCTTACATGTCAGTAAAAGTGCCACGGGCTGACTAGGTCTACTACCGCTAGCATTACCTCCATATGGTTGCCATTCTTATTGCTTTCCCAGTGGTTGTGAATACAATTTATGTTGGAATTTCTTGACTTTACGATTTCTTCTTTTTCGAAACCAATATGGTCCCATGTTATGTGGTCCCATATCTTGAGATTGATTCAACTCTAACAAAATCTGAGCCTTGGCTATCAATTCCTGCTATTAAACGATCCTCTGATTATGTTGTACTGTTGCTTCAGCTATTTCTTGCATTGCTTCCACAGTCGCAACCATCCCTTCGTTGTCGCGTTCCACATTCCCACGCGTACGTCTATCACGAGCCATTGTCTTTCCTTTGAAAATAGACAAATTAAACATAGTGGGGACAAAAAGTAACCATTTCAAATAATATTGTCTCTTTTCGGAGACCAAATAATACATCTCCGTGTTTAGTTTACAAAGAAACACACAACACAAATAAGACAACCTCCCCATAAACCCAAAAGACTCAGACTTGGACTCTGCTCACACTAAAAGTACCACTCCAAAAGGTGTAGGTACAAACAATTCGGTACGAGTTCAATCATCTCACTGGACTTTTACTAGAAGAACTCCAATTTCTCCTAGTTCACTTAGTTGAAGTCATAGTTTCCTGTCTGCATAGAATATAACATATTCAGTTGGCCAGCCCTCAATATCATGTAACTATGTAACAGTAACTACTAACATCTAACCTAAAGTAACTCATACACTCCTCATTTAACATCTTAAACAAGAGATAAGGAAATGCACAACACACACAAAAATTTCTACCCGCCTAAGCACAGTCAGTCCATACCCGGTCTCAACAGAATGAACTGCTCTGATACCACCTAATGTAACACCACCTCCGAAGGGCATTACATTCCAACCGACTCCTTTTTCGCTAAACCAAATTTTACCAAGTTATGAAAAGATTGAAATTATAAAACATGAGTTTCAAAATTCTCTTTCCAACGAATAACATCGACTTATCAAATAATAAAGACACAAGGCATAAGAACTGGAAAACACCTTTTCATAAAACGAAGTTCATTACATCCTTAAGTACATTGTCTCATATTCCAAAAGTGTAAAACTCAAGTACTCAAAATAGTAAACGTACGCGTATATGACTACTAAAAGAAAACTGAACCTAGTCCAAGTCCCAACACCTGAAAAATAGGGTCCTGCGCCCGATCTTCATCTAGATCCCCTTTGGGATCCCTAGCAGACAAAGCCCCCAGTCAGGGCATGTCACACAGACGGAAGTCCAAGCAGTCGACTCCACAAAGTCCTCCCTCAAGGAAGCTCTCCAGGAGGCACGCAAAATAGCTACATCCACTGTAAAAGTAGTGGCGTCATGCTGAGCCCTGCTCCAAAGCAAAGTGACATCTCTGTCATATCGAATGCGCCCCGTATCCCAATGGACACTCCACCCTTCGATGCCCTCGTGAAACTACAACCTAATGAAACCCCACGGATCTTTCCTCACCACCAACGCAGTCTTTACAAACATGAGAATAAGATAGAAGCAGACAGAAAATACGATGAAAGAGGTGAGATCCCCTACATCAATACTCTCAGGCAGCAAGAAAACACAACAAAAGACAATGATGCCTTTCATATACAACAACATTCAATAAAAGCAGATATAATCAGGTCAATACAAGAATATTTCATAATAACAAACATAATCATGTTATTACAGAGATATCACAAGACAACAGGCATAATTATGTTATCAACTGATAAGTGATTCAACAATGTATATCAAAGTACATGAATACTGACCATGCTATAAAATATATAAACTGGCTATGCATATACACAATGTGTATGCTGACCATCTTTATGCACAATATACTCAATTCCTACTCCATGGAGCTAAAGATTCTAAGATGAGCGTTCTAGAAGATCTGTCCCACCTCAAAAGACAGTCTACGTCAGACCACGAAAAGTAATAGTATTTTATCGGGCTACCAATGCATTACAATGGTGTTCACAGCCAGGGGTATACAATGTGATAACATAATCACTAAGTGAATCACCTCGCCTTGAACCTCCCCCAAGATCCATCATGGATCGCACTATCCTGTAAGTTCTCGCTCACTCCTAGGCATAAAAAGTCGACTGAATAATGCTCAATGCATGAATAATAAGTTCAATTCACCGTTGTACCGTTCCCAATGGCATTAAAGCAACCGCCCATACAATTGTCTAATACCATAGTATCAATGATATTATATAACTGCCCATACAACTACATAATACCAATGATCCACTCGGGTCCAGCACTTCGGTTCCACAAGCACTAGGCTAAAATCCATAATTCACTTGGGTCTAGTACATCGGCCCAAAATCACTATGCAATGCATTCGTTCACAGAATATCTCAGTCGTGCAAATTCAAGAATCATGCATGTTTTCACAAAAATATAATTATGTCATCTTTAGGCCTTAAATCGAAACACTTCTCAAGAATAAAGATAGAAATTAATTCTGATCACCAAATCCTTCTAACTAATTTCCTCGAATGACCCTTCTTCATATCGTTTATGAAAATCTTGGGAGAAACCACATTATCTTAACCTCACAATTTTTTTACATTCTTCACTTATAAATCCTCAATTAAATTTCTCGATTATCAAGTCAACTGGATTCACTACTAATAAATCACCTTCCATTGTTCCAATTATCCCCAAAATTTTTTCCATTGGTATTTTTAAAAGTCATTACTCCTCAAATCATAACATTATGATCATCTTCCTTTAGTTCTATACATAGCCCACATAAACTAATTATTTAAGCTCTTCACAACCTCAAGTACGCTCATGTTCTTTCTTTGTCCAATCCTTACTCTAGGCTATAGGATGAAGTTGTGCTCTTTATTCTTTCTACATTATGGACTCCTAATTAAATGTCTATTCATTTAATTAACTAAGTTCTAGTTTGAAACAAGGTCTCATATTGAGTGCCCAATGAGGCCGTGAGCCTCCAAGGGACTAGAAAACCCAACCATTTCTCATCACCTCAAGTACATGGCCATGTCAAATTACATGGCCTGCCTAACACGGTCGTGTCACATTACACGGCCTAGGTCATGTACTTCTCTGGAAAAACATCAAAGTACCAATCTGAGCTACTCGATTACACGGTCGTGTCCTCCAACACGGCCTGGGCCGTATACTCCACTGCCCTGTGACATGTGAGCTGTGTTTTTAGCAAGAAACATGGCCTCGGCCGTGTAAAGCCACACGGCTCGTGGATCTAGCACCAGAAAATTTAAAATATGCCTCCCCAAGCCTCCAAATCAAATGGGTAAGAATCCCTTGCCATCCAATTACATATCCAAGAATTTAGACATTTGAAATCCATCAAGATACACGATACCAAGCTTAGAAAATCATACAACACATCTAAATCACATCATTATCAAAAAGCACAAAAACAAAGTGAGCAACCCACAAATGGATTCCTCACCATCAACCCAAAAACGTGTTCCTCACCACCACGAGTGGTTGATGAGGTTAATCTCCCTCTTACCTTAAGAGACAACAAAGAAAGCAAACTCCTTGCAAGATTTCAGTCCACCATCAACAAGAAAACCCTCAAAGTTTCAAGCTTTAGGGCTTGATAGAAAATGATGGAGATGGAGGAATCAAATGATGCTCACCAAAGGGAAAGGTTTCAAGATGATGAGAGGAGTCAAGATCCTAGGTTGGCTTGAGCAAATAAGCTTGGGTGGCCAACAATGGAGGTGGAGGCCGTGTGAGTGGAAGTTGAGGCCGTGGGGTGGAGAGAAAATGGAGAGAACGTGAGAGAGAGAATAGAGAAAAAGATGAGAGAGAAAGTGATAGGAACTTTTTGAGATGTAAAATGAAAGTGATGCCTTTGAGTGAAAAGATGACAATATTGTCAAGCTTCCTTCCCTCCAAATCGTGGAGTCACTAAAGGGAGGAGAGAGAAAGTGTGAAGCTTCCTTGAGAAGCTGGGTAGGAAGCTTCCTTGAAAAACTTTGCACATTTTTTGATAAAAGTGAAGGGTGATGATGACACTTAGATGATATCATAAAAGTAACTAGGTAGAAATAATCTACTAGAGCTATTATCCAGTGGACAAAAGCTATAGTTAGTAGAAATAATATTTTGTTGTCCCACAAATAATAAAATATATTACGATTTTATTTATCAGATAAAATCTCAAAGAATAAAAACCTCGTAAATTATGTCCGGGCTCGGGTTTAGTAAGATCCCTCGTCGATGCTTCCACAGTTCAAAGTTTTTCGGCCTCATGGAAAATGTTTTATTTTCCCTATCCCGCTCAGCGCGCATGCAAACTGAGAAAAATACTAAAATAATCAAACAATTCAAATAATTTCAAAAAAATTCTCAAAAATCACAAATATTATAACACGAATATATATCATAAAATAAGCTATTTTTGGGGTGTAACAAAAGTTCTTGAATATTCTCTCTTGCTTCATTTTTAAAGAGTGTAAAACCATACTTTGACCTATGGTAATCTTATTCAAGCTCTAGGTACTAATTCTTGTGTGTTTGCTTTGATTCTAAGAACTTCTTAGTGGAGAAAGTTTGGTACACAAGGACTTACAAGGAGTTAAGAGGCTACACCTAAGGTAAGAGGGAGATTAACCTCATCAACCATGCTTTGGTGGTGAGGAATGAATGGTTGCGTTGGGATTGGAGAGTCCACGTGAGGATTCATCCACTCGAATGTGTGATTTTGATTTATGTTTATTTGATCTTGTATGATTATATGATGTTGTTGTATGCAAAGATGATTTTTGATGACTTAATGATATTATGTGATTTTGATAGTGAGCGTGAATTTAATTGATTGTTATAATTAAAGTAAGTAGCATGCTATGATTGTCTTGAGAAAGAATAATTTATTTGGTTCCCTTTGACCCTTGAGGCTCACGGCCACCTTGGCCTAGGGAGAGGTATCCATGAGAAAAATATTTGGTTATCAAGAACTTAGATGATTAGGTGATAAAGGCATGATCTATGAGGTTACAAGTTGAATAATAGAGGAAATAAAATTTTACCATTGAAAAGACATTGATTTTTTGCCATAATACTTGATAATTAGAGGTAAGAGTGAATTGGAGACCTAAAATATTTGATAATGAGGTGGAAGAGTAATTAGGATGGAAAGAAGTTTATTTAGAAGTTGAATAATGGAAGTTTTATAAAGAATGTTAGGAAATATTGTTTAGGTGATTTGGAAGACAAATTAGGGTTTAGGGATTTATGAGTAAGATTGAAGATAATTATAATGTCATAATTTGAGGCGTAATAACTTTTGGATCTACCAAATGGAAACAAATTTGGAGATAATCGGAATCATAAAAAATGATTTATTAGTGGCAAATCTAAGTAACTTGACAATCGAGAAAATTAATTAAAAATTTATAAGATATGAATAAGAAAGAATAAATTTGATCTTTAACCAAAAGGGTGATTTTTAGTCTTGAGAGGAAAAACAAGTTTGAGAAAGAAATAGAAAAAATTTGAAAGACTTAGATGAAAAAGGAAAGGAATGGTGAGGTAAGGACATTGTGCTTTAGGTTTTCATAAATGATATAAGGATAGGTCATTCAAGGAACTTAGTTAGAAAAAACTAGTGATTTGGATTAAATTCTATCTTCATTCTTGAGAGTATGATAATTAAATACTAAAGAAGACCTAATGTTTCTATATACTAGAGGAATTGTGATAATACTCCACATGATTTGGTAATAATGATTCTTGAAATTGCATGACTGAAATCCTTTATGATAGCATGCATTAACATTGTGCCTTGGGCCAACGTACTAGACCCAAGTAGATTATGAATTTAGCCTCGTACTTTTGGGCTCAAGTGCTGGACCCGAGTGGATCATTGGTATTATGTAGTTGTATGGGCAGCTATATAATATCATTGATACTAATGGTATTGGACAATCGTATAGGCAGTTGCCTTAATACTGTTGGGAACGGTACAACGGTGGTGGAATTTCTTTGAGCATGCACATGAGTATTAGACTGTCGGCTTGTGATACCTTGGAGTGAGTGAGAATTTGGATAAGTGTGATCCCGGATGGATCTTAGGGGGCGTCAAGGCAAGGTGATCCACCTAGTGACCACTGTCACATTGTATACCCTTGGTCGTGAAAAACTGTTGCAACGCACGACGAGGACCCGACAAGCACTATCCTTTTCGTGATCCGACGTAGACTATCTTTTGAGGGGGGACAGATCTTCTGGAACGCTCATCTCTGAACCTTAACTCCATGGAGTAGGAACTGGCTGCATTATATATAAGGATGGTCAGTAGACACATCATGCATATGCATAGTCAGCATATCTGTTATTGTGATATGTTCCAGACACACGCATACACACACACACACACACACATTATATATATATATGTATATGTATACTGCTGAATTACTTATCAGTTAATAACATGATTATGCTGTTGCTCTATAATAATCCTATATTGATATGATTATGTTGTTGTTCTATAACATCCCTGTATTATCATGATTATATCTGCTATTACTTGATGTTGTTGTGTATGCAAGGCACTACTGTCTTTCGTTGTGTTTCGTGCTGCCATGATGGTATTGATGTAGGAGATCTAACCTCTTCTATTATACTATTCTGTCTACTTCTGTTTCGTATTTACGATGGAAAAGTCTGTGATTGGGGCAAGGCAAGACTAACGAGGTTTCACTAGGCTACAGTTCCATGGAGGCATCAGAGCATGGAGTGTCTAGTGGAACACGAGATGCGTCCGGTACCACGAAAATGTCACTTTGAGTTGGAGCAGGACCTAGCATGATGCATTTACCTTTACTATGGATGCCGATGTTCACTTAGAGTTCTATGCCTTTTAGGGAGCTTTGGGATGATCGGAGAGCTTCCTATAGAGAGGGCTCTGTGCAGTCGACTGCTCAGACTCCTATCTGCAATGACATACTCCAACTAGGGGCTTTGTTTATTGGGGATCCCGAAGGGGTTTTAGATGAAGATTGGGTGCAGGAACTCGTTCTTCAGGTATTTGGACTTGGTCAAGGCTCAATATTCATTTGATAGTCATATGTATAAGTATGTTTATTTTGGAGTACTTAAGTTTTATGTTTTGGGATATGCAAATGATGTATTTAAAAATGTAGTAAACTTTGTTCTATGAAAAGCCCTTTTAGTTCCTATGACTTAAGTCCTTTATTTATTTTAGTAAGCTTATATTACTTGTTAAAAGGAAATTTTTGAACTCGCATTTTATAATATTAGCTATTTCACAACTTGAAAGTTTTTAAAATGTAAGTGCAACACCTCCTCCAAAGGGTATCACATTTCAAACTTACTACTTATAAAATTAATTACCCAAGTTATAAATATTTAACATCAACTTAATACGAGTTTCAAAATTTCTTTTTCGCGAAAAACATAAACTTATTAAACAAAGTACACAAGATACGAGAATTGAATAACATACTTCACATATAAACAAAATTTATTATAACCACATGTCCATAATACTTACATACTCCAAAACGTAATTAACCTAGACTAGCCTAAGCCTATAATATCTAGGAACAAGAGTTCTTCTCAGAAGACAAATTCCCTAGCTGGGAATGTCTCAATGGATAGAAATCCAACCCAAAGATATATCAAAGTTCTCTCTATGAGTATAGTGAAATTCATTCCACAACTCCCTAATAGGTAAAATAACCTCTACATAAGCAACCGTATAAAACGAAGTAATGATCCCATGACAAGTCCTACTTATTGATAAAGTAATGTCACCACAATACTCTATATGCCCTGTGTCCCAATGGACATGTCGAGCTTTAGTGCCTTCAAGAAACTATAGTCTAAAGAAAACTAGCTAATTCCTCCTTGTCGTCATCGCAGTCTTCACAGAAGTAGGCTTAAAATAGAAACAAACAGAACAATACAACAAAGTAGTGAGATCCCCTACATCGCATACTAATATGGCAGCAAAGAAACGACATACATGCCCAAAACAGTTCAACATACAATCCACAAAATATCATATGATTAGCAGATAGTTAACAAATAAATAGTCTAATATACTTGCAGCATATTATCAGGCATAATGATAATTCCACAATAATATTACACTATCATAATATTATATCACCACAATACTATATCACCACAGTGTAAATGCTGAGTATGCTTATGAACAATGTGTACACTAACTATGCACATACTCAATGAGTACAATGACTATTATTATGCACAATGCAACCAAATCCTTCTCCATGGAGCTAACTCGAGGTCAAAGATGAATGTTCCAGAAGATCGGTCCCCCCTAAAAGGCAGTCTATGCTGGATCATGAAAAGTAATAGCAATCGGTGTTCATGGCCAGGGGTATATATACTGTGATATCATAATCACTGGTGATAACAATCTTCACCAAGTGAATCATTACGCCCTGACATCCCCCAAGATCTACCATTGTACTATTCCCAATGATATTAACGCAACCGCCCATACAGTTGTCTAATACCATTAGTATCTATGATATTATATAACCGCTCATACAATCGATAATACCAAAGATCCACTTGGGTCCAGTACTCCAATTTCCACAATCCACAATATTAACACCACAAATTACCTATTTCAGTACGTCGGCTTTACAGCACAACTCGTTGTTCCTCTCAATCGAGTAGCAATATTATTGTATTTTCACATTCGCGTAACACTTCTGTTATGTTTTCAAATCGCATAAAGATTTTTCAATGTTTTCTCAATCGCGTAAAGATTTTAAAACATTTTCTCAATCGTATAGCTAAAAATTACTATTTTTAAATAGCATAAGAGTTTTTCTACGTATTTTTAATCGTGCAAAATGTTTCTAACATATTCTAAGCTCAAATTAATATTTTTCTCATTTATTATTAAAATTTGGCTTTAATTCCAATATTTCTTCAATAAATCAACTATAAGTAATAATTCCAACATTTTCTCAATAAAAATAATATTTTCTGGTATTTTCCACAAAACTGTATTTCTTTGATTAACTTGGAATATTACAGTTCAAAATTTCCTAACGCGCTTCAAAACCTAAAGGATGAGCTATACGTCAACAAATTTCAAGTTTTAACTTTTATTTCACAATTAAAAATTAGTTTACTTTCTTTTTAGGTCTAAAAACCTATCAAATTAATTTCCTATTAATCAAATACTTAATCCTACACTTAGTCAAATAATTTTGGATTAAGGATATAAAAAATTAGTAGTTGGTCGAATTCCACATTTTGCTTCATAAATCATATATAATTATTTTTTAACACTTTAATCCTTGTAGAAACACTTAATTAAATTTCTTATTATAAAATCATGTAATTCTTAATTAGGAAAATAATTTAGAACACTTGGTTCCCTTGGTGATATTGAAACTGTGAGCCTCTAGGGTTCTTTGGAACCATTATACCATTTCCATCATGTGAATCACATCCTACTTTACACAAGAATCAACATACTTTCTAGATCACATATTAGAATACTATCAAAGCTATAAGCATACCAAACACGTATATAAACCAAGCTTACTTATCAAAGCAATAAAACAATCACACAATATAATCCAACTAGCACAAACCAATAATTACACAATCGAGTGAATAAATCCTCATATGAATTTTTCACTCACAAACATAAACAATTCCATTCCTTCACCACCACATATGGTTGATGAGGTTAATCTCCTTCTTACCTGGTTGATGTCCTCCTAGCTCCTCGTAGGACTCTTTTTGTATAAGATTTTCACCACCAAGTAGATCTTAAAATTAAAGCAAACACATAAAAATTAGTATCTAAGGCTTGATTAAGATTACCATAGATCAAACATGGCCTTAGGATTCTAAGAATCAAATAAGAAGCTAAGTTTCAAGACCTTTACCTTGAAACCTTAGAACTTAAATCCAAGATTCAAGCATGAAGATGATGGATTTAGACCAAAGTCTCAACATCAAAGAGTCTTAGAATGATGTGAGGATTCAAGAAGTATGGTTGGTTGAAATTAAACAAACTTGGAAGGTGGTCTTAGGGTGGTTGGCCGTGAGCTTCCTTGGATGGACAAGGTATGAACTTTTTATCTTCAACTTGAAGAACAAGGTGGAAGATGATAGAACTAGGCTAAGATCTCAACTACAAAGTGTTTTAGAATTATGTATAGGTTCTAGATCTAAGGTTGTTTGAAATTATTGAAGATTAGAGGGTGTTTCAATGGGTTTGGCCATAGGGTTCTTTGGAGAAAAGATGAGAGAATTGGTTGCATCACAAAGTAATGGAAATGAAATGATTTAGCCTATGCTCAATGCATTGGTCGTGGAGTAGCTTAGAATAGAAAGACTATGGCTTATTTTGCAAGATAAAACATAAACACATGGGCTCACATGGGTGCACATGGTTTAGGTCATCAAGTGGTCATCTATTGATCATTAGAAAATTCAAGAACCTCCTAGAACAATATAGGTGGCCGTGTGACTCATTAAGATAGCTAACTAAGTTTTGTTTCCAACTAAATTCTAGTTACACTTAGCTTAGATAGTTAATTCATCTAGTTGTATTTAAACCAACTTAGTTAGATCATCTAGTTACATTCTAATTATCTAGTTACATGACTAAGTCATGCTCTTGTCATGTATAGGTAATGATTCTAGAAACTCTAGATATTTTTCTAGTAACTAAAGACTCTAAGTATTTGCAAACTTAGTTTGTTCCATTTAGTTACTAATTAGACTATTAGAGTAACTAAGTTAGATTATCTAGTTACTTAGCTAACTAGTCTAACCACTTTTGTTGACTTTTTAACAAACTAACTTGATTCTAATTGGTTGGTCATTAATCTATGTAATGATGGTTCATCATTACTCCTAAGATATTTAGCTTAGATATTTTTAGCTTTCATGATTACACTTAAGATATTTTCTGCTTAGATATTTTCATCTAGATAGTTTCCAAAAGATATTTTCACCTAGATATTTTACGTAGATATTTTGCTAAGATATTTTCTTGAGATATTTTTTCGTTAGATATTTATTCCTAGATATTTATCTTTAGATATTTACTAGGTGAGTCATCATAGAATTTTCTAGAACAATTGAGCCAGCATGATGAGTCCTAGTGCTGAGTCACCAGCTGGGTCATCAATAGAAGCTTCTGGAATGTATGACTCATTGTGACAAGTCACTGGGTGAGTTAGTATTCTACTCCCTTCTAGAATATGGTGAGTCACCATTCTAGAATATGGCGAGTCATCGCTTCCAGAAAAAGAATGACAAAATAAGCTCAAAATATCTTGAAAGAGTAAGTAGCCAAATTGAATCTGTCTTCTAACTTGAGTAGTAAATTTGAATTTCTCTTCTTTAAGTTGAGTATCCAATTTGCCTTCTTCCTGCTTACCATTGGTCCATCACTTTGACTCATCGCCATCAAGATATTTTCTAGCAGATATTACCCAATGGATAATAGCTACTGCTATTATTACACAATGGATAATAGAAAACTCAGATACAGAAAATCTCTGTCAACTGTTCCCAGTTTCGGGTTTATTAAGATCCCCTGATCCCGCCTTGACAGTCTGAAACTTTCTGGTCCAAGAAAATTTTTTATTTTTCTAGGCCTGCCTCAAACACACATGCAGTTTAATATAATATTAAAATAATCATAATCTCAGAAAATTTTACAAAAATTCTAAAAAATCATAAAAATTATAAAACTAATTTATTTTTAGAAAAAAATGAAATTCGGGCATATATTTTAAAAATAATATTAAAATAATCAAAATAATATTAGACTAGTCAAAATAATTAAAAATTCTCAAAAATTCACAAAAACTCATAAATATTATAAAACTTATTTATTTCAAGAAAAATGAAAAATCGGGATGCTACAGTAAGAGTCGGTATAAAATGTAATGCCTCTTAGAAGGAGGTGTTACATTAGGTGGTATCAGAACAGTTCATCCTGTTGAGCTGTGGTATGGATTGACTGTGTTTAGACATGTAGAAATTTTTATATATGTGTGTTATGCATTTTTTTGTCTCTTGTTGAGATGTTGAAAGAGGATTGCATAAATTACTTTAGGTTTGATGTTAGTAGTTACTGTTACATAGCTACATGATATTGAGGGTTGGCTAACTCAATATGTAATGTTCTGTGGGGACAGGGAAATTATGACTTCAACTAGGCGAACTAGGAGAAATTGAAGTTCTTCTAGTGAGAGTCTAGTTGGATGACTGATCTCGTGCCGAATTATTTGTACTTACACCTTTGGAGTGGTACTTCTAGTGTAAGTAGAGTCCAAGTCTGAGTCTTTTAGGTTTATGGGAAGGTTGTTTTGTTTGTGCTGTATGTTTCTCTGAAGCTAAACTCATAGATGTTGTTTGGTCTCTGAAAGGAGACAACATTGTTTGAAATGATTACTTTTTGTTTCCATCATGTTTTGACTTGTCTGTTTTTGAAAGAAATGCAAATGGCTCAAGGTAGACGTATGCGTGGAAATGAAGAACGCAACAACGTAGGGGTGGCTACGACTGCGAAAGCAAAGCAAGGAATGGCTGGCGTAACAGTGCAACAGAATCAAAGGATCGTTCAGCAACAGGAATTGATAGCCGAGGTTCAGATCTTGTTGGAGTTGAATCAATCTCAAGATGTTGAACCCCATAACGTTGGACCGTATTGGTTCCACAAAAGAAGATATCGTAAGGTCAAGCGATTCCAGCAGAAATCGTATTCGCGACCACCAAGAAATCAACAACAACAGTAATCGTATGGAGGTAGTGCTAGTAGTGATAGACCCGGTCAACCCGTGGCACTTTTACTGACATGTAAGAAGTGTGCAAAAAGTCATGCGACAAGGGATTGTACGATCAAGGAAAAAGTTTGTTTCAAGTGCGGAAAACTAGGACACGTGTTTAGGAATCGTATTTCACAAAAGGCGAAGCTTTCCGTTAGTAATGTACGCGTTTTAAAATCTCATGAAGAAGGAAGAGTCAATTCCCCAAGTGGAGTAACAACATCCCAGACTAAAGGCCTAAACAAGGGAGATTGTGTCATAAGAGATGATCCTTTGAATGTACTGTATAATTCTGGGGGTAACCCATTTCTTTATGGCATATGACTATATGGATTAATTAGGGTTATTTGTATCTTCATTACCTTTTGACTAAGTTATTTCTACTTCTATTACAAAGACCTGTTGTTGATAGTCAAGTCGTTTAAATTATCCTATGACCCGTTAAAGACTAAATCTTTTCGGTTGATCTAGTTTGTTTACCTCTTTCGCATATTTGATGTGATCTTGGAAATGGATTGGTTATCTCCAACCATATCCTATTAAATTGTTCCAAAGAAATTTTAAGAGTTTGTTTCTAGAATTAGGTTGTCTGTGTATTTGTTTCCTTTTGACTTGAATATTGCTATTCTCATTTCTAAGCCTACTATCATTACACAAGTTTGTTTGAACTATCCTGTTATTATTACAAATTTGAAACCTTTCTGCAAATTTGATTGTTTTCCTTTTTCATAAATAGACTTGACCTCAGAGAGGGATTTGTTATTTTCTAATCATATCTTGTTAGTCTATTCCAATAGAACTTTAGTATTTCTTGAAACAGAGATTTCTGAATTTGAATCCATGAAGCTCATTCCTAAATTTTATAGGACCACATCGAATTCTTCGACGAATAGGTCTGGTAGTATTCCAAATGGCTTCACTATCTTTTCTTTCAAACCTTCATAACGTTCCCCTGTATTTTGATTGAGAAGATATGTTCCTGATCCAAACCATGTCATAATACCGAATGCAGTACAATTAGATAAGAACTTGCCCTATGAGACACTTCCTGTTAAGATCGAGGTTAGGTGGTTTGATGGATCAACTGAAGGAAACTGCTGTTTTCTCTGAGATGGCAGGACCTCTCATCCAGCTTACGTGGAAGAGTCAAGTTTTTGCGTGAACTGATGCATGTAGGAAATTTTTCAAGGACTGCAAAGGCACTCGACTATTCTGCCAGTGTTGATTCTGCCGAATTCCAACAAACCTTTCAAGACATCTCGCGATGCTTCACGTTGGAGTTTAGAACGTATGCTCGTTTAGAATAGAAAGAATAGTAGCGTTTGCTTCAAGACAACTGAGAGCACATGAGGAGAGTTACTCTACACAAAACACAAAGTTAGTCGTTGTGATTGCATTAAAGATCTGGAAACATTCTATAAGGAACAATATCTGCATGTGTCCTAAGATAGAACAAATTTCGATGATGAAATTTCTTTTTAGAATGAGAAAGTTATAACACCCTAAAAATTATTGATTTCATAATATATATTTATTTTATAATATTTTTGATTTTTGTGAATTTTTCTGGAATTATTTGAATTGTTTGATTATTTTAATATTTTTTTTGATTTGCGTGCACCACGAACGAAGCCGAGAAAATGAAATATTTTTCCCGAGGTCAGGAAACTTTGGACTATGAAAACGGTGATTGGGATCTTACTAAACCCAAGGCCGGACACAATTTACGAAGCTTTTATTTTTTGAGATTTTATCTCGACGATAAAATTTGGGTGTGCCCTATTGTCCATTGTACGATAGATATCGGCATTGTTAACTGTAACTTTTATCCACTAGGTAATAGCTTGTAGTAAAAATTTTGTAGATTATTTCTATTTAGTCACTTTTATTATATCATCTAAGTGACATCGCCACATCACTACATGACAACATGATTTGACTTTTTTGGAAAACGTGTGAAGCTTCTCAAAGAAGCTTTAGGAGAGACTTGCAAAAGAAGTTTTGCTCCTTTCCCCTAGGTGTACACAGCTTTGGAGGAGAGAAAAGATGACAAGTTGTCATCTTTTCACAAATGTCACCATCCTTTCACCATCCAAAACTTTCTATCATTTTCTTTATTTACCCTAAAGTTTCTATCTCATTTTCTCTCTTCCATTTTCTCTTAACCTCACAGCTACCACTCTCATATTTCCTCTTCCATTTTGTTTCCTCCATTCAATTACATTTCTAGGATCTACACATTTCATGGATGATTTCTATGTTGAGATCATCATCTAGTTCTCTCATCTTCATCATCTTCTTTTTCAAAAACCCTAACTTGAAACTCTTAAGGTGAGACTTTGATTTCTATTTTCTCCTCTCATTTCCTCTACACCTCACGGCTATGGCCATTTTTGGAGGGCCATTCTATACTTAGTTTATCACTTGTTCATCCTTTCATCCAAGCAACCAAAGGTGAAACACAAAACTCTCACTTTTCCTATTTGGAGCTCACGGCCAACCCCCAAAACCCATCACCAAATCTTCAATAATTCAAGATAACATTGGATCTTGAGCCTCTACATCACTCTAAGACACTTTTGTGTGGAAATCAAATTTTAGTTCATCCATCTTCAAGTATTTCTTTAAGCTTTGCTTCAAATCTCAAGTTTAAGAATCTTAAGGTAAAGTTCTTGAATCTTCTCTCTTGCTTCATTTTTAAAGAGTGTAAAACCATACTTTGACCTATGGTAATCTTATTCAAGCTCTAGGTACTAATTATTGTGTGTTTGCTATGATTCTAAGAATCTCTTAATGGAGAAAATTTGCTACACAAGAACTTACAAGGAGTTAGGAAGCTACACTTAAGGTAAGAGGGAGACTAACCTCATCAACCATGCTATGGTGGTGAGAAATGAATGGTTGTGTTGGGATCGGAGAGTCCACGTGAGGATTCATCCACCCGAATGTGTGATTTTGATTTATGCTTATTTGATCTTGTATGATTATATGATGTTGTTGTATGCAAAAATGATTTTTGATGACTTAATGATATTATGTGATTTTGATAGTGAGCATGAATTTAATTAATTGTGACGATTAAAGTAAGTGGCATACTATGGTTGTATTGAGAAAGAATAATTTATTTGGTTCCTTTTGACCCTTGAGGCTCACGACCACCTTGGCCTAGGGAGAGGTATCCATGAGAAAAATATGTGGTTATGAAGAACTTAGATGATTAAGTGATAAAGGCATTATCTATGAGGCTACAAGTTGAATAAGAGAGGAAATAAAATTTTACCATTGAAACATTGATTTTTGGCCATAATACTTGATAATTAGAGGTAAGAGTGAATTGGAGACCTAAAATATTTGATAATGAGGTGGAAGAGTAATTAGGATGGAAATTTTTTTATTTAGAAGTTGAACAATGAAAGTTTTAGAAAGAATGTTAGGAAATATTGTTTGGGTGATTTGGAAGACAAATTAGGGTTTAGGGATTTATGAGTAAGATTGAAGATAATGATAATGTCATAATTTGAAGAGTAATAACTTTTGGATGTACCAAATGCAAACAAATTTGGAGATAATCGGAACCATGGAAAATGATTTGTTAGTGGTAAATCTAGGTAACTTGACAATCGAGAAAATTAATTAAGAATTTATAAGATAAGAATGGGAAAGAATAAATTTGATCTTTAACCAAAAGGGTGATTTTCGGTCTTGAGAGGAAAAACAAGCTTGAGAAAGAAATAGAGAAAATTTGAAAGAGTTAGATGAAAAAGGAAAGGAATGGTGAGGTAAGGACATTATACTTTAGGTTTTCATAAATGATATGAGGATAGGTCATTCAAGGAACTTAGTTAGAAGAAGCTAGTGATTTGGATTAAATTCTATCTTCATTCTTGAGAGTATGATAATTAAAGATTAAAGAAGACCTAATGTTTCTATATACTAGAGGAATTATGACAATGCTCCACGTGATTTGTTAATAATGATTCTTGAAATTGCACGACTGAAATCCTTTGTGATAGCATGCATTAGCATTGTGCCTTGGGCTGACGTACTAGACCGAAGTCGATTATGAATTTGACATTCTGCCTTGGGCTGATGTATTGGACTCAAGTGGATTATGAATTTAGCTTCGTGCTTTTGGGCCGATATGCTAGATTTGAGTGGATCATTGGTATTATGTAGTTGTATGGGCGGCTATATAATATCATTGATACTAATGATATTGGACAATCGTATGGGCGGTTGCCTTAATACTGTTGGGAACAATATAATGGTGGTGGAATTTCTTTGAACATGCACATGAGTATTAAACTGTCGGCTTGTGATGCCTAGGAGTGAGTGAGAATTTGGATAAGTGTGATCCCGGATGGATCTCAGGGGGCGTCAAGGCGAGGTGATCCACCTAATGACCATTGTCACATTGTATACCCCTAGTCGTGGAAAACCGTTGCAACGCACAACGGGGACCCGACAAGCACTATCCTTTTCGTGATCCGGCATAGACTATCTTTTGAAGGGAGATAGATCTTCCAGAATGCTCATCTTTGAACTTTGACTCCATGGAGTAGGAACTAGTTGCATTGTGTATAAGGAAGATCAACATACACATCATGCATATGCATAGTCAGCATATTTGTTATTGTGACATGATCCAGACACATATATATATCTTAATGTATACTGCTGAATTACTTATCAGTTAATAACATGATTATACTGTTGCTCTATAATAATTTTGTATTGGCATGATTATGTTGTTGTTCTATAACATCCTTGTATTATCATGATTATATCTGCTATTACTTGATGTTGTTGTGTATGAAAGGCACTACTTTCTTTTGTTGTGTTTCTTGTTGCCATGATGGTATTGATGTAGGGGATCTCACCTCTTCTATTGTATTATTCTGTTTACTTCTATTTCGTATTTACGATGGAAAAGTCTGTGATGGCGGCAAGGCAAGACCAGCGAGGTTTTACTAGGCTATAGTTCTATGGAAGCATCGGAGCATGGAGTGTCTAGTGGGACATGGGACGCGTCTGGTACGGTAGAAATGTCACTTTGAGTTGGAGCAGGACCCGGCATGATGCGGTTTCCTTTACTATGGATGCCGATGTTCACTTGGAGTTCTACATGCCTCTCGGGGAGCTTTGGGATGATCAAAGAGCTTCCTATAGGGAGGGTTCTGTGGAGTCGATTGCTCGGACTCCTATCCACAGTGACATACCCCAACTGGGGGCTTTGTCTATTGGTGTCCCGAAGGGGTTTTAGATGAAGATTGGGTGCAGGAACCTATTCTTCAGGTGTTTGGACTTGGTCAAGGCTCAATATTCATTTGGTAATCATATGTATAGATATGTTTATTTTGGAGTACTTAAGTTTTATGTTTTGGGATATGCAAATGATGTACTTAAAGATGTAGTAAACTTTGTGCTATGAAAAGCCTTTTTAATTCCTATGACTTGAGTCCTTTATTTATTTTAGTAAGCTTATATTACTTGTTAAAAGAAAATTTTTGAACTCGCGTTTTACAATATTAGCTATTTCATAACTTGAAAGTTTTAAAAATGTAAGAGTCGGTATAAAATGTAATGCCTCCCAGAAAGGGGTGTTACACTTTCAAAATAGCTCATTGCCTTTTTGATTAGAATCGAAAACATGCCATTTGAATAAGTCTTTTAGTTTATTCAATTATCCTTGAAAACATTCATGAATTGCCTTCTCGAATAGCTCTCTTAGCTTATGCGATTATCATAAAAAAATATATTATTTTGGACTGTCGTTCAAATAACTATCATAATCTTTTGATTAGCATTGAAATCTTACTAATTGAATAGCATACTTAGTCTACTCAATTAACGCTTACAATGTCCTTTTGAATTATTCCAATTGAATAGCTTTCATAGTCTATTTGTTTAGCCACGAAAGTCATGTCATTCGAATTGCTCACTTAGTATACTCAATTTAACATTGAAATCATATAATTCGAATAGCTGACACATCAAAACTGGAACATTCTATGATGTCCTACTCGAGTAACCTCTTGGCCTATTCGAACAGAACAAAGCAGAAAGGCATTCTGTGCATCAAAACATCACTTTTATACTCGTTTATACCATAAATCATGTAGTAAAACATTGGAAAATCATCAACAACTAGATCTTGTAGTTATATTCATGCATGTACATGTCCATACATATGTATGCTCAAATCTCATCAAACAAACAACTCTATACGCAGAACCATGATTTTCTCGAGTTTCATGGAAAACTCCTTATTGTCCATTCCTTGCCAGTTTTCGACTTGCAGAGAATGTTACAACATATAGAAAAACACAACAACCCCTTACCTCAGTTCCCTATTAATGGTGTTCGATTCTTTTTCTTGATCTTCCTTTGGTTCTTACTTCTTCCTCTTCTTTCCTTTCACGTTCTGCTTTCTCTTCTCTTTTCTTTCTTTCTTCTCTGTTTTCTCATTTCTTTTCCTATCTCTATATATTTCCCCTCTTTTCTGCTACTAATAACCATGTGAAATGAGAGAAACTAAGGGATATTTATGCAAAAAAGTCAAAGACGGTGGGAAGAAAGGTTAGAGAGATAAT
Organism: Ormosia semicastrata; assembly: GCA_029884595.1. Taxonomy (NCBI): domain Eukaryota; kingdom Viridiplantae; phylum Streptophyta; class Magnoliopsida; order Fabales; family Fabaceae; genus Ormosia; species Ormosia semicastrata. The sequence continues at coordinate 43,046,127 of JAQQTO010000053.1, read as the reverse complement.
ATCAATTGACTTTAGGTAATTCTTTGAAAAGTGTGTACCTCTTAAAGACATTTTAGTCCTCTGTGTTATCCAAAAATGCCAAACTAACTTATACTAGTATTAATATAAATCTATAACCATAAACTAAGACTAATATGTTAGGGAGGATGTTACATTAGCTACTCTTTGTGACATATGTCTAGTTCTCAAGTTATTCACCTAAGATTTTTTGCTAAACTTCAAGCTTCAATAGGTGCTTGCAACTTTTACATCAAAGAGCACCCACAACATCTTTGAGATACCTCACCTTAGTGTTTGAGCTTCACAATAAGGGATGCCTTACCCTTTCAATCTCTCAAGGGATACCTCACCATTTTACAATGAATTTCAGATGAAAAGAATAAATACAAACTCTCACAAGAGTGAATTATACAAATTGAAGATCAAGAGGTAGCAAAGGGTCATACACTTAAGCTTAAAAACAAAAGGTTATGATTGAAGGCTGTTGTTATTTGTAATAAATGCTCAAGAATAGTTTTTGGAGTGTTATCCAACTCTTTTTGAGTCCCGGAGGCTTTGTATTTAAAGCCTATGAATTACAAGAGCCATTGGGGGTGGTTGGATGCATTTAAATGTGAGCTACTAGCCGTTAATTTTTTATTTGAGTAACCCAGATAATCGATTATTAGAAGGCCATAATTATTATTTGCGAGATAGCACAAAAACTTATATTTCTAGAACATAGATAATCGATTAATGGTAAGTGTAACACCCTTATGGGGATGTCACATTTATGAATGCAATGAAATAAAATAAAATAAAATTCTTACCTAAGTTGTAAAACATTTGATACTTACATAATATTTGTGGTAATATTTTTTTTTCCTTTTATAATTATAACATTAAATAAAATAACACGAAACACAAAATATAACAAACATAAACTCACCATAATATACATATGATTCTCTTTTAGTACACACATAATTTTCAACTACATGTATTTAATAAAGCAGTAAAGAATTGACACAAAGCTATAACATAGTACTGCCCAAGTGCATCTCAAGATATATAACCCTCCGATGGATCATCTTCCGTAACCTCCAGAATAACCATCGAAAAGTTCACATCTAGGAGATCTCACAAAGATGACGGACACGAGTCCGAGCCGTCGACTGCGAGCTCACTAGGCGCATGGAAAATTCCCCAATAACGCCTAATAGTCAGAGGTAACTCTAAATGTAAATAAAGCATAGTAGTGAATATGACCTCTCCGTCATACTCTCTACATAGGGACACAGTCAAACGTCCCACATAAGCAACTGTCCCTCGGTCCACATGCATACGCCATGCCTCGGAACCCCCATGAAACTTCAATCACACGAACCCGAAGAATCCTGGCAATGCCATGATCTCAAGATCAGTCTTGACGATCAGTGTGATCTACCGGCTCCTCCTCCTCGTATAATTCACCCGACTGTTGCTCGTCAGGATACTGTACTTCAAGAGGCTGATCCTCTTCTTCCACAAACTCTTTACGGAAACAATATAGTAATATCAAGAAAACATATAGAGAGGTGAGACAATCTACATCACTACCCGCATGGCAATAAAGAAAACGACAGTACAAAATAGTCATCACAACAGTACGTACCAATATATCATGCATAATATATCCAGCAATATATATAACAATAATACATACCATTATATCATGCATAATATATTAAAGAAATAAATCATACAATTTATCACAGATTATGATAAGCAATAAAATGCAGGTAATGCATGAACGCACACCGACTCGTTCCTACTCCATGGAGCTAAACACGGATATCTGAGAGAATGATTTGAATAGAAACTAATAATACTTTATGGCTGCCCAACCAAACTATTGCACTGTCAAATCTTTGTGTCTATAGCCCACAGTCCAAAACATCGTGTAGCAGTACACAGTCCAACATCGTGTACCACAGTGCATAGTACTTAATAGTCCCCTCAAGATCTCGACTAAGAATAGTGCTTGTCAAGATCATTAGTGTGTTGCCTGTTACCACGGCCCAGAGAAGCAACCCACTGTCCGCATGTGGAATTCTCCGCACACTAATGCCTCCAAGTTCATAAATGAACCACACTACGCTTATCACACCAAACACGGTGTAATTCGCCTCATCAATTAATCACCAATTATAAACCAAATTGGCACAACACTCTAAACATGATCTAAAATTACAAAAATACCCTTATTATCCAAATTTTACCATAATTACAGAAAATTATCAAAATACCCTTAGTCACAAAATAACCAAGTATAGTACGTCCCACCTGACAGTACTACACTACAATATGTCTGGGTCCACCACTTTGGCCCGACAGCAAAACTCACAGTATTGTTCAATCGCGTAGGAATTTTATCGCGTTTTCACAATCTCATCATTTTCACAAACATTTTTAATTCGCGTAAAGATATTTTGACATTTTTAAGCATTGTAAAATGTTTTTAAATCGTTTTCTCAATCGCGTAAGGTTTTTAATTCATTTTTTTAACCGAATAGCTTAAAATCATCATTTCTGCTATGTGTAGAACTATATCTAGTACTTTTAAAATACGTAGAGTATTTTCCTTATGTTCTAAATATAGTATAGAATCTTTTCATTTTATGCGTTTGATTTTAATAAATTTCGGCAGCATTTTGCCTATAAAATCAGTATAAGGTATTTTCAACGTTTTCCACTAAATATAGTTCATTTTATTTTTACCCAATAATTACGCTTTGAAACTTGCTAACGCGCTTCAAAATTTATAAAATGAGCTTTACGTTAGTATTTTTCTAGCGTCTGTTTTAATTCTTACTTAAACTAAATTCTGCTAAGTTAAATTTCTAGAACTGAATTTATTCCTTTTATTTTTCTCAATGAATCATTGGAATCCATTTATGTTGTAAATCACTTACCTAACCTATCTTAGCAAATAAAATGGCATGTTGGCCAAATCAAAATAAAATGGTATTTGATTATACACTAAATGGCATATTGGCCACAATTAACTTAAATCATTTTCAAATCCATTATTTTACCTAGGTTCATTAAATCATTGATTTAGAAAATTGTGGAGAACATTTTGGTTCTCTAATTTCATGAGAAGGCCATGAGCCTCAATGTGTTCTTTGGAACACTCATGCAAATCGTTACATGTTATTCACATCCTACTTTAATAATTATACAGTTATAGACACATACAATTATTTAATCACATATAATATACATACAATATATTTAAAGCCATAAACATGCATAACAAAAATAATAATAACTATAATCATGCATAGCAAAAATAATCACAAATAGGAAAACATCTAAACAATCACAAAAATAATAAAACCATAAACAATCGCACAAATCGAATCCTTATGGATTCTTCATACACAATCAATCCATTTTCTCATCACCACTTAGGGTTGATGATATTAAATCTCCCTCTTACCTCTTGTAGACAATTTAATCGGTTAGTTTTCCTCCTTTCCTTCAAATTCGTACAAGCTCCAAAATAATTCCTAAAATTCTTAAACAATTAGTAAAAACACATACAAGGTTTATTATTGAAAAATCATGGATCAATCATGGTTAGAAAAATTAAAAATCCAATATTGAACCATAGAAACAAAACTTACCCTTAAGTAAGTAAGCAAAAGGTTGGATTTTGGACAAGATGGAGTAGGAATTTGGGAAAACTTTGTGAACAAAAAGTGTTTAGAATGGGATTTGGGTTTAGGAAATATGATGAGATGAAATTATGAAGGTTTGGTTGTGTGGGTGTGGGTGTTGGCCGAAACTAGGGAGAGAAAGTGAAAGAGAAGTGTGCTTGAGTTTTTGATATTTTAGAGAGAGAAAGGATGACTTTGATTTGTGATAAGTGAAAAATAAATATTGAATGTGTAATTTGAGGGGCTGCAGCCGTGAGGTTGAGTGTGTAGGGAGTTTGAGTGTTTGATTTTGCATGTAAATATCCTAAAGTGTTCACACTAGTTAAGCACATGGCTTAGGTCATTGGATGGTTCAAGAACCATGTAGAACCAAGCCACCTTGCCTCCTTATTTGCAGCCCAAAACCGTGTGGGTCTTCATCAAATTAAGGATTTAATTGTTCTCAAATTACTCCTCATTACATGCTAGTTAATTAGGGAATTAGTTAGGTTAACTATCCTAACCAAACTTAATTAGCATACTAGTCATATAACTAATTAATTTAATATATATTAACATATATTATAACCTTTAATCAATATTAATATATCTAATTAGTATTTAGATTATAATTAATTAATAACTAAGCTAGTTCACTTAGTTTGTTAATTAAGTAATTAGATTAGTCAAATTAAGCTTAATTAGGTTACTAACCAAATTCAAGCCTACAATTTTTTACTTAATTCTAACCATTGATTCATCTTTAATTCTTAGCCCTATATTAGATCTAAGGTAGATATCAATTAGTCATAAAACTATCATTCTAATCTCACCATTGATTAGATCAACGGCTTAGGTTAAAGGCTTCTTAACTAAGTCTTCATCCAACGGTCCAAACGAAAGTCTATGCTCCCTTCGTTGACCAATTCCTATTGGTTTAGAAAGTCAAGCCACTTTTGTTGACTTGCTTTCATTGGCTAGAATTTGTCCAGTCAGCACAGTTGACTATTTTTCCTAAATGCGGGTCCCATAGTACTTTTAAAGATCTGTGGTCAAATCGAAGCAGATTTTTACTATTTTTGAGACAAGAGGGAATCTTGTAATATAAAATAATATTATAATAATATAAAATTATTTTATTGCACGCTTAAATCTAAAAAATTACGAGATTAATATATATATCAATCAATTGGGTTTAGTAAGATCCCCCACTCCAATTAATTAAAATAAGATTTATCCCAGGCCGAGAAAATTATTATTTCCTAAGTCGAGCAAATCACATACAACAATCAAGTACACTCACGAAAGCAACAAATTAAATTTACTCGCTCACGTAATTCACAAAACAAGACATTTCGGGACTATATTGTAACTATCCCAAAAGTTGGGGTGTTACAACTCTCCCCTACTAATAAGAATTTCGTCCCCGAAATTCATCATACATCAAACAATTGAGGGTATTGCTCCCTCATCCTATCCTCTAATTCCCATGTAGCATCTCCCGTTACATCGTTTCACACTACCTTCACTAACTCAATCATCTTCCCTTGAAGTTGTTTCACTCTTCTGTCCTCAATTCTAACAGGAAGTGTTTCATACGTCAAATTATCCTTCAGCTGTACTTCATCAGGTTGTATCACATGGGTTGGATCAGGAATGTATTTCCTCAACTGAGACACATGAAATACATTATGGAGATTGGATAGAAAAGGCGGTAAAGCTATTTGGTAAGCTACAGGACCAATCCGACGAAGAATTTGATAAGGCCCTATAAACTTAGGTGTAAGTTTCCTTGATTTAAGGACTCTTCTGACACCCATCGTAGGCGTAACTCGTAAGAATACATGATCACCTTCTTCAAATTCCAAGGGTCATCTTCGTTTATCAGCATAACTTTTCTGATGGCTCTGAGTCGTTCGCATCTTTTCTTGTATCATCTTCACCTTTTCCGTAGTCTGCTATACAAGATCAGGACCAATAGTCATACTCTCTCCATCCTGATACCAACACAAAGGTGTCGGCATCGTCGTCCATAAAATGCTTCATAGGGCGCCATTCCTATGCTTGAGTGAAAACTATTGTTGTAGGTGAATTCTATCAAAGACAGAAATTCATCCCAACTCCCTTGTTGTTCTAACACACAAGCACGCAACAGATCTTCTAAGGACTGAATTGTTCTCTCTGTCTGACCATCAGTCTGCGGATGATATGCAGAACTCAATCGTAGTTTAGTCCCCATAGCTCCTTGCAAACTTTGCCAGAGTCTTGACGTAAACCTCGGATCTCTATCAGAAACTATACTTACAGGCACACCATGAAGTCTAACAACTTCGTCGATATATATCTAGGTTAAGCGTTCCAACGAATACTTAATATTGATTGGCAAGAAATGCGCTGATTTTGTAAGCCTATCAACTATAACCCATATCGAATCATGACTCTTCCTTGTCCTCGGAAATCCAGTAACGAAATCCATCGAGATACTATCCTACTTCCACTCTGGAATAGTCAAAGGTTGTAACATACCAGCAGGCCTTTGATGTTCCACTTTTGCCTTCTGATAGACAAGACAAGACGTCACACGTTCTGCTACATCTCTCTTCATTCTTGGCCACCAAAACAGTCGTTTCAAGTCTTGATACATCTTTGTCATCCCCGGATGCATACTCAAATTACTTCTATGAGCTTCATCCAAAATCGCTCTCTTGAGTTCGGAATCATCAGGTATACAAACTCTTCCTTCAAACCTTAAGATTCCATCAGATCCTTCCTCCACCGTCGCTTTATGACCTTGTTTCAACAATTCCTTCTCATTCTGTAAAAACGCATCTTCATCTTGTTTCTCCTTTATTACCTCCAACAAATTATTCAAAACCACCACTCTACTTAGATGAATCTTCCCAGGTACCAATTCTATTGATAACCATAGATCTCTGAATTGATTCATCAGCTCTTCCTCTTTAATCATCATAGCAGAAACGCTAACCACCTTTCTGCTCAAGGCATCTGTCACCACATTCACTTTTCCTGGATGGTATTGAAGCTGAAAATCATAATCCTTCAAAAATTCCAACCATCGTCTCTGTCTCATATTCAATTCTTTTTTATCAAACAAGTATTTTAAGCTATTGTGATCGCTAAAGACATTGAACATAGCTCCATACAGAAAATGCCTCCACACTTTCAACGCAAAAACTACTGCAACTAGCTCCAAATCATGCGTTGGGTAGTTCCTCTCATAAACCTTCAATTGTCTTGAAGCATAAGCTACTACATTCCGATTCTGCATCAACACACATCCTAACCCTTGATATGATGCATCACAATACACCTCAAAAGATTTGTTAGGATCTGGCAAAATTAACACTGGTGCAGTCGTTAATCTCTTCTTCAGCTCTTGAAAACTCGCTTCACGTTCCTCCGTCCAATCAAAAGCTTGGCTCTTCCTTGTGAGTTGTGTAAGTGGTCCAGTTATCTTGGAAAAACCTTCAATAAACCTTCAGTAATATCCAGCTAATCCAACAAAACTTCGAACCTCAGTCACAGTCTTAGGTCTTTCCCACTGTAAAACAGTCTCCACCTTCGATGGGTCTACCGCAATACCTTCCTTAGAAATTACGTGACCTAAGAATTGAACTTCTTCCAACCAAAACTCACACTTTGCCAACTTCGCATACAGCTTCTTCTCCTTCAAAATCTGGAGAACTATACTGAGATGTTCAGCATGCTCTTCTCGACTTTGAGAATAGATCAGAATGTCATCGATAAAAACAACGACAAATCTGTCTAAGTACGGATGAAAAATCCTATTCATATAGTCCATGAATATCGTAGGAGCATTCGTCACGCCGAACGGCATCACTTGATACTCATAATGCCCATAACGAGTTCGGAAAGCTGTTTTAGGTACATCGTCGACCTTGACACGAATCTGATGATAACCTGATCGCAGATCTATCTTAGAGAATACAGCGGCTCCTTTCAATTGATCCATCAAGTCATCAATCCTCGGTAGTGGATATTTATTCTTTATAGTGACCTTGTTCAGCTGTCGATAATCCACACAAAGACGCGAAGTTCCATCCTTCTTCTTGACTAGTAGCACTGGTGCTCCCCATGGCGAAACACTAGGTCGCACAAACTGCTTCTCCAATAGTTCCTCCAATTGCTTCTTCAGCTCCGCCAATTCTACAGGCGACATTCGGTACGGTGCAATCGAAATAGGACCTGCTCCTGGTACTAAGTCGATAGAGAATTCGATTTCCCTTTCCGGTGGCAAACCAGGTACATCGTCAGGAAAAATCTCTGGAAACTCATTGACGACAGGAATAGTGCTCACATCCTTCTCACACTTGACTTCCAAAGAAGACAGCAACATAAACCCTTGAGCTCCATCCCTCAACAATGACTTGACCTTAACAGCAGTCAAGAATCCAGAACTTTCTTCCTTAGGAAAAACTATGGTTTTGCTCGCACAGTCTATAAGGATATGGTTAGAAGATAACCAGTCCATTCCTAGTATTATGTCTATCTCAACAAGAGGTAAACAAATCAAGTTGATCGAAAACATACGATCCTTTATAACAACAGATGCTTCATACACATCTTGGATGTAACAACAGGCTTAGCAGTCGGTGTAGAAACAATCAATTGAAAACTCAAAGAAGACACAGCAGTTTCAAACGTTCCACACAATCATATGCAATAAATGAGTGTGTTGCACCCGAATCATATAGCAAAGTCAGGTGATTACCTTCAATGACACCTTCTCCTTGAACAAGATCTTCAGATTGAGAAGCCTCAGTTCCGGTCATCGTATACACTCGCCCTCCAGATCTCGGCTGAGTAGCACGAACATTCCTCACAGCAGGCTTCCTCTCCGGCTGAGTGCAATCCCTAGAAACATGTCCAGGTTTTCTGCAGTTGAAACAGATCGTTCCTCTGATCGGACAATCTGTAGAGATATGGCCACTCTTGCCACATTTAAAACATGTCGGCGTAAACGCCACATTCTGACCAGCTCGATTTCCACTAGAACTTCCCCCAACAGATGGACGTTGCGGCTGATTTCCTAACGGTCTCGCATAAGGCTTTCTCTGAAATCGACCACCACTGCTACTACCTCCTCTTTGGAACCTAGTCGGTCCAAAATTACGATTCCTCTGATCTCGGGACGGCTCCAACGCTTCAAGTCGTCGACAAGTATCCATCAACACAGGAAACTCCCTCATTCGCATTGGTAGAACTGCATGCCTCAGTTCCATCCTTAACCCATCTTCAAACTTCTGGCACTTCCATACCTCATCGGGTCGGTTTTGGAAATACCTTGAGAATTGTGACAAACTCTCAAATTTTGCAGCATATTCTCCAACAGTCATATTCCCTTGACGTAGACCAAGAAATTCCATCTCCTTGGCATATCGAGCAGTACTGGGAAAGTACTTCTCCAAAAATACTTCACAAAACACCTCCCAGGTGATCTCAGTTCCTTTAGCTTGCAACAATTGGCGGGTATTTCCCCACCAATTCTCAGCATCTCCTCTCAACATATACACAGCATATGTTACCTTCTTATTTTCTGCTCACCCCATTCCTTCGAATACTCGCTCCAAGTCTTGAATCCAAAGACTTGCCTTCTCAGGGTCAAACTCGCCTCTAAACTGTGGCGGATTGTTGCGTCTAAACTCAGACAAATTCAAAGCATCAGCAGTCGCATCCTGATGTTGAGCTGCTCTTTGATTTTGTTGGGTAATCGCTTCTGCCATTTGCAGCATAGCCTCAGCAACAGCAATCATTGGGTCTACATTACGTGCCGCATTTGCACGCGTTCCTCTTCCTCCAGACATCTTCTTTCTTCAACAAGACAAAACAATGTCGATGTAAACTTTTCGAAACAAAACAACAGAGATTCACACAACACAAGCAAAAACAGACCTAACCACAACCCCAAAAGACTCTAACTTGGGCTCGATACCAACTAATGTAACACCCTTGTGGGGATGTCACATTTATGAATGCAATGAAATAAAATAAAATAAAATTCTTACCCAAGTTGTAAAACATTTGATACTTATATAATATTTGTGGTAATATTTTTTTTTCCTTTTATAATTATAACATTAAATAAAATAACACGAAACACAAAATATAACAAACATAAACTCACCATAATATACATATGATTCTCTTTTAGTACACACATAATTTACAACTACATGTATTTAATAAAGCAGTAAAGAATTGACACAAAGCTATAACATAGTACTGTCCAAGTGCATCTCAAGATATATAACCCTCCGATGGATCATCTTCTAGAACCTCCAGAATAACCATCGAAAAGTTCACATCTAAGAGATCTCACAGCACGACGGACACGAGTCCGAGCTGTCGACTCGCTACTGAGCTCACTAGGCGCATGGAAAATTCCCTGCCAATAATGCCTAATAGTCAGAGGTAACTCTAAATGTAAATAAAGTATAGTAGTGAATATGACCTCTCCGTCATACTCTCTACATAGGGACACAGTCAAACGTCCCACATAAGCAAGCTCGTCCTCTCGTCCACATGCATACGCCATGCCTCGGAACCCCATGAAACTCCGGTCTCACGAACCCGAAGAATCCTCGGCAATGCCATGATCTCAAGATCAGTCTTGACGATTAGTGTGATCTACCGGCTCCTCCTCCTCGTATAATTCAGCCGACTGTTGCTCGTCAGGATACTGTACCTCAAGAGGCTGATCCTCTTCTTCCACAAACTCTTTACGGAAACAATATAGTAATATCGAGAAAACATATAGAGAGGTGAGACAATCTACATCACTACCCGCATGGCAATAAAGAAAACGACAGTACAAAATAGTCATCACAATAGTACGTACCAATATGTCATGCATAATATATCCAGCAATATATATAACAATAATATATACCATTATATCATGCATAATATATTAAAGCAATAAATCATACAATTTATCACAGATTATGATAAGCAATAAAATGCAGGTAATGCATGAACGCACACCGACTCGTTCCTACTCCATGGAGCTAAACACGGATATCTGAGAGAATGATCCGAACAGAAACTAATAATACTTTATGGCTGCCCAACCAAACTATTGCATTGTCAAATCTTTGTGTCTATAGCCCACAGTCCAAAACATCGTGTAGCAGTACACAATCCAACATCGTGTACCACAGGCATAGTACTTAATAGTCCCCTCAAGATCTCGACTAAGAATAGTGCTTGTCAAGATCATTAGTGTGTTGCCTGTTACCACGGCCCAGAGAAGCAACCCACTGTCCGCATGTGGAATTCTCCGCACACTAATGCCTCCAAGTTCATAAATGAACCACACTACGCTTATCACACCAAACACGGTGTAATTCGCCTCATCAATTAATCACCAATTATAAACCAAATTGGCACAACACTCTAAACATGATCTAAAATTATAAAAATATCCTTATTATCCAAATTTTACCATAATTATAGAAAATTACCAAAATACCCTTAGTCACAAAATAACCAAGTATAGTACGTCTCACCTGATAGTACTACACTGCAATATGTCTGGGTCCACCACTTTGGCCCGACAGCAAAACTCACAGTATTGTTCAATTGCATAGGAATTTTATCGCGTTTTCACAATCTCGTCATTTTCACAAACGTTTTTAATTCGCGTAAAGATATTTTGACATTTTTAAGCATCGTAAAATGTTTTTAAATTGTTTTCCCAATCGCGTAAGGTTTTTAATTCATTTTTTTAACCGAATAGCTTAAAATCATCATTTCTGCTATGTGTAGAACTATATCTAGTACTTTTAAAATACATAGAGTATTTTCCTTATGTTCTAAATATAGTATGGAATCTTTTCATTTTATGCGTTTGATTTTAATAAATTTCGGCAGCATTTTGCCTATAAAATCAGTATAAGGTATTTTCAACGTTTTCCACTAAATATAGTTCATTTTATTTTTACCCAATAATTACGCTTTGAAACTTGCTAACGCGCTTCACAATTTATAAAATGAGCTTTACGTTAGTATTTTTCTAGCGTCTGTTTTAATTCTTACTTAAACTAAATTCTGCTAAGTTAAATTTCTAGAACTGGATTTATTCCTTTTATTTTTCTCAATGAATCATTGGAATCCATTTATGTTGTAAATCACTTACCTAACCTATCTTAGCAAATAAAATGGCATGTTGGCCAAATCAAAATAAAATGGTATTTGATTATACACTAAATGGCATATTGGCCACAATTAACTTAAATCATTTTCAAATCCATTATTTTACCTAGGTTCATTAAATCATTGATTTAGAAAATTGTGGAGAACATTTTGGTTCTCTAATTTCATGAGAAGGTCAGAGCCTCAATGTGTTCTTTGGAACACTCATGCAAATCGTTACATGTTATTCATATCCTACTTTAATAATTATACAGTTATAGACACATACAATTATTTAATCACATATAATATACATACAATATATTTAAAGTCATAAACATGCATAACAAAAATAATAATAACTATAATCATGCATAGCAAAAATAATCACAAATAGGAAAACATCTAAACAATCACAAAAAAAAAAAAAAATAAAGCCATAAACAATCACACAAATCAAATCCTTATGGATTCTTCATACACAATCAATCCATTTTCTCATCACCACTTAGGGTTGATGAGATTAAATCTCCCTCTTACCTCTTGTAGACAATTTAATCAATTAGTTTTCCTCCTTTCCTTCAAATTCGTACAAGCTCCAAAATAATTCCTAAAATTCTTAAACAATTAGTAAAAACACATACAAGGTTTATTATTGAAAAACCATGGAACAATCATGGTTAGAAAATTTAAAAATCCAATATTCAACTATAGAAACAAAACTTACCCTTAAGTAAGTAAGCAAAAGGTTGGATTTTGGACAAGATAGAGTTGGAATTTGGAAAAACTTTGTGAACAAAAAGTGTTTAGAATGGGATTTGGGTTTAGAAAATATGATGAGATGAAATTATGAAGGTTTGGTTGTGTGGGTGTGGGTGTTGGCCGAAACTAGGGAGAGAAAGTGAAAGAGAAGTGTGCTTGAGTTTTTGATATTTTAGAGAGAGAAAGGATGACTTTGATTTGTGATAAGTGAAAAGTAAATATTGAATGTGTAATTTGAGGGGCTGCTTCCGTGAGGTTGAGTGTGTAGGGAGTTTGAGTGTTTGATTTTGCATGTAAATATCCTAAAGTGTTCACACTAGTTAAGCACGTGGCTTAGGTCATTGGATGGTTCAAGAACCATGTAGAACCAAGCCACCTTGCCTCCTTATTTGCAGCCCAAAACCGTGTGGGTCTTCATCAAATTAAGGATTTAATTGTTCTCAAATTACTCCTAATTACATGCTAGTTAATTAGGGAATTAGTTAGGTTAACTATCCTAACCAAACTTAATTAGCATACTAGTCATATAACTAATTAAATTAATATATATTAACATATATTATAACCTTTAATCAATATTAATATATCTAATTAGTATTTATATTATAATTAATTAATAACTAAGCTAGTTCACTTAGTTTGTTAATTAAGTAATTAGATTAGTCAAATTAAGCTTAATTAGGTTACTAACCAAATTCAAGCCTACAATTTTTGACTTAATTCTAACCATTGATTCATCTTTAATTCTTAGCCCTAGATTAGATCTAAGGTAGATATCAATTAGTCATAAAACTATCATTCTAATCTCACCATTGATTAGATCAACGGCTTAGGTTAAAGGCTTCTTAACTAAGTCTTCATCCAACGGTCCAAACGAAAGTCTATGCTCCCTTCGTTGACCAATTCCTATTGGTTTAGAAAGTCAAGCCACTTTTGTTGACTTGCTCTCATTGGCTAGAATTTGTTCAGTCAGCACAGTTGACTTTTTTTCCTAAATGCGGGTCCTGCAGTACTTTTAAAGATCTGTGGTCAAATCGAAGCAGATTTTTACTGTTTTTGAGACAGTAGGTACTATAATATAAAATAATATTATAATAATATAAAATTATTTTATTACACGCTTAAATCTAAAAAATTACTAGATTAATATATATATCAATCAATTGGGTTTAGTAAGATCCCCGGTTCCAATTAATTAAAATAAGATTTATCCCATTTAAAAATTATTATTTCCCTAGGTGAGCAAATCACATACAACTATGATCAAGTACACTCATGAAACAGTCAAATTAAATTTACTGCTCACAGAATTCACAAAACAGTACATTTCAGGACTATATTGTAACTATCCCAAAAGTTGGGGTGTTACAGTAAGTAATATCAATTATTGCATTTTAACAAATTGAGCACGAAACAATTTATTTGCCTCAATAATTGATTATTATTATGCAATAATTGATTTTTGCTTGAAAGAACCAAAAACTTTGCTTACTGACTTTTGATAATCGATTATGGCCATCCTCATAATCAATTATTGGCTTTTAACCCATAACCTCATAATCGATTATTTTGGCTTCTAAAAGCATGAAAACACTTAGCCAATATAAATCATATGCACCCAAAGGTTCCAAAACAATTTCAAACACTTAAAAGCCATTTTGCTTGATCTATAAACATTTTTGGCAACTTAAAAACACTTTGTTTCATTAAGTGCTTTCTTAGGCATTTAAAAAAATGAATTAAGAGCCTAGTGTGATCCCCTTTTGCCTTTACATGAGATTTAAGTCCTATATACTAGTCTTGAAGGATCTTGAATTTGATCATGTATATTTCTTTTTGTTTGTGATCATCAAAACTATTGTTATTTGCCAATTACATGTCCTTATGGTGGAAATGGTGGCATCGTTATAATCGACAACACAGTTCATTTTGTGGAACAAGAAGGGAGTGTGGCAGTGGCGGAGCCAGGCTCCAGAGGTTAGGGGGAGCATGTGTTTTCTTCAAATGTTATCTTTATTATTTGAATGATAAGATGAAATTTTAAGACGTAAACTAAAATTTGGCAGTAGCTTTTTTAAGTTTGTTTCATTTTTTGTTACTTTAATTAACAGGAGTTTTGATGTTCATATTTAGACATTACATTTTTTTAAGAAATTTATTCTTACTGGAATACCCTATTAAAAGAATTATAATTAGCATCATATTGCTTCATCAATAACTCACAAGCTTCAATTCCAAATATCAATAAACCTAAGCTAGAAAAGCAATAACTAGGAGCATCAAAGGCTTACAAAGAAAGTAATGAATAAGAGTGGAAAAATTAATGTGTAGAAAGAAGGCTTTGATCAACTATAAAAGAATAGGGCATGGGGAAGTTGAGCTTAGGGTCTTAAATTCTTCAAGTGGGAGGAAAGGTGAATAACTTCAAGCAATTCTTCAGTGTGAGGGAAGAGGCTGTTGAAAGCTTCCTAGTTCTACCAACCACATCAGGCCGTCTAGTTGATCTCCTCTAGTAATTAAAAATCTTGTGCTAAGGTATTTATGGCTTTTAGACGTAAATGCATATTTTCATCATCACATAATAAGCTAATCAATTGATATTATTTGTTACTGCATTTGTAACAATGAACCCGTAAAAAAAAGCAATGAAAATAACAAACTCATATGGCTCTTCCCATATAAATCTCACTAGTCCTTGGGCGGTGCAAGCATGCAAGGACAAAATATATGGATTGACTGGAGAATTGACTAGAGAGTGTTTGAACTTTGAAGCTTGGTTTCATTTAATGATAATGCAAGACTTGCGTGATGATATTTTCCTTCCCAGAGTTTCAAGCACCGAGAATTAATTGAATTATTTGTCATGCACTCTAAAACTTGCATTCGCATTTACATTTATAGTGTCATAGCATTCACATTATTTCAAATAAAGAAAAAGTCCACATTATTGTTCTAAACTCCAACAATTCAGACAGTCATGACTCATGACCATGCATAGCCTTGTTACTACAAATTATTCCGTCCTAAAAAGTGACAACTCCTCATCCATTAGCTAATAATAATAACTCGGAAATGAAAGCGGAAACAAAGGGGAAATTGACAAGATTCTGATTATCACATTTTGGAATTTTTAGTTATAAGATAAGACTGAATTAAATCAAGATGTACTCCCCCACCAAGTAAAGAATTGAATGTTCTTGTTTATCTCTTCCTCACTTTGCCTATATATAGAGAAGATTCAGCCACTTCCTTTTCATCGATATATATATGTACAAGTTTTCTATAGGTTCAGTGAGTTGTTAAAAATGGGTTCCAAGGCTTTGCTTGTTCAAGTTATGTTCTTGGCCACTATCCTTCTGATCTCTACAGAGGTTGCACCCAAAGACTTAGGCGAGAAATTTGAGGAAAGAGATGGTAATTCTGTTCATAAGTTTTTTTTTTTACTTATAATTAGGTGTTATCGGTTTTAACTTGTGATAGTTTAATAATAGCACTTTGTAGATCTATGAATATTTTTTCAAGTTTCTGGAAGAATCTTATCAAGTTTTAGGTTTCTTTACTTTGCAAAAGCAGCTTGCCTAAGGTCAGGAAGAATTGTATATACATTTTCACAATTAACTGTTGAGGGCTAGCTACTTTGTCAATTTCATTATTTCGATATATATATGTAACCAAAATATGATCATAAACATTATTTTAACTACCTTATTGTAGGTAAGCTTGCTACAAGTGGGGCAGATGAAAGCAAATTTGGCTATTACGGAGGTGGCTTGGGTGGTTGGTATGGTGGTTATGGCGGCTATGGTGGCTACAGTCCATGGCGAGGAGGTTATGGATGGGGATATTGTCCCTATGGTTGCTGTGCTTGGGGCTACTATGGAGGCTGTCTAAGGTGTTGCTATTATCCTGGTGAACATGTCAAGGCTAATGTTGATGCAAAACCTCGCAACTAAGAAGGACACTTGCTAAAGCCTAAAAATGGGCTTTTGTTATCGCTATAAGCCTATAAATAAAACTTCATGAGAAGGCTAGTTATAATAAAAGTGAAAATCTTTCGTTGCTCTTATTACATAAACGAATAATAAATTTGTTTTATTTCCTTATCTTGTGTTCTCGCTATTCGTTTTGGCCAACATTAAATAAGTACAAACATCAGCAATGCTATAGACCACGAATCAGTTATCGTGAAATATCTACGAAAAGGCATATTAACTTTTTTTTCCACTAAAACATTTTAAGTGAAAATTTAAAGTTAAATGAAAAAAAGTCATCCAACTCTAAACTTAACATCTTTGTACCTGATTTCACGAAATGCATTTCGTGATACTTACCTTTTCTCTATATATAATGGTTTGAAGAGGGGATAAAATACAGTTTAGAGAGGTTTCACGAGGAAAAAAAATATTTCCCAATAATTTTTAGATGGAAAGAAAGTTGCAAACGGGATAAAAATTGTGTTCGAGTCCAATCAATTGTGTTTTTGTTCAGTTAAAATGAAAGAGGGAGTTCTGTAAAGAAAGAAAAAATTGAAAGAGGGAGTTCTAAGCTTTATAATAAGTCTCATGCACTTAATTTAGACTTATGTTCTTTTGGGCTTATTGGTTCTTTAACTTCTTGTAATGAAAATCATGTATTTTAATCTTTATCAATTTAGCTTTTTTATCTATATATAAAATATAAAAGCTACCGAATAAATAAATCAACATGTATCAGGATGAGAAATCAACTAAGAAACAAATTGTCACTTAAGTGATACGCGTCAACATGAAAAAAAAAAGTTACCGAATAAAGGAAATAACACGTGCAATTATATGAATAAATTAATTATAAAAAACAACAATATATTATTATCTGACTTGCATCGCAAATATTAAAAAATCTCGCTTGGATATAAAATTCATCCAAAATGAGATTTTTTTTTTCTGGCCAAACATCGAAATGAGATTGAGATGAATTTGTTATGAAATTTCCAAGTTTGGGCTTACGTTTGACGGCCTACCAGGGTTTTTTGCATTGAAACTCATTATTTCATGCCAAACTGGCTCAAATAGTTATGAGTTTTAATCCTTTCCTAATTTGATATTCTAAGATTTAATTTGGTATGCAGTGTAGACAAAAATAAAAATTAAAAAAGATCTAATTTGGTATAAAACACATATAAGGGATAGCTCAACTGCAAGTGGTAAGTATGTTTAAATTTGAAGAGCATATGCAATGTTAGGAATTCAAGCACCCACAGGGTAACGAGAAATGTCAAAAAATAAAATATAAAAAAAAATAGTGGCATAAAACACATAATTTTTTGTCTTAAATCCAATTTGTTACGAATTTTTTAAGAAATACAATATTGATAATAAGTCAATCAACCAATATAATATAAAAAATAAATATACATGATCTTAAAACTTACTATATGTCTCTCCAACCAATAAGTAAATACATCATTTGTTTAATATTTGACATTTAGAGTACTTAATACTTTATTACATATTATTTTATGTGACAATTTCTTATCACATATTATTTGGGATGAAAACATGAGGTATATCACAAAAAAATGTCATATGTACAGAAATCATTTAATTATTTGATAAATAAATTTTAAAAAATACAATAAAACAAAATCACAAATGAAAAAAAAAAAGCCGGTAATACTACCATAATAATGCAGCAACAAAAGAACAATCAAAATGCTAAATTATTCTTCCATTCCAATTCATCTTTTTGCATCCTAATAAACAACTTTTTATAAAACCCAGAAAAGATGTGTTCTGGACCATGATTCGAGATCCCGCTCCATGAATCAACCCGACATGCACACAATCAGACTCCTCACAAGCTAGCATAACGGAAGACTCATAAGGCAGTCCAGACATGGGAATCTAGCACGTCGAGTGGTATTAGGTCATAGTATCATAATTGATAGATTCATGCATAGGATAAATCTCTATATCCGTAACTGCCAATCATCAACTTACAGTATTATAGGACTCATAATTACCCTAGATGGCTAAGTACTTCCTGTATTGTAATCTCAGATTTATGAGGATTTACCCGTTAATAATGGGAAAATGATCTTTATCAGGATACTAATCCCAAATTACCTGTATCCAATAAGAATCCTATTAGGATTCTACATACGCTCTATAAATACAAGGCTAAGTCATCATAATAAGGTAATCTATCATCCAATTACATAACCCTACTTGTGCATTACCTGACTTGAGCGTTGGAGTCTCTTTGCAAGTACCCACCCCTTGTTCAATACACTCAGCTGCCGCTACTCAAGGAGGAAACCACCACGTGCATGCTTATTACAAGTACCCTCTGAATCTACTTCAAAACATTGACGCCGACTATGGGGACCTTAAATTTCTAATCTGACCTAGTCATGGTGAACACGAGACAAAATTTGAGAAGAGACGCTGCATAAACCTCTGTCAACCAAAGGCAAGATCCTGATGTGTAACGTCCACCACTCAAACCGCCCCTACCTACGGCTCAAACCTCCGCTGTGAGAAATCAGGCACCCAGAGCAGAAAGCCAACGTGATGGGCACTCTACCTCCCCTTCTGATGAGTCTCCCAAGCCATCACGTAGGATTTCTGTTAGGGAAAGACTTGAATTCCTGGCTCAGGGAGGTGACCGGAGCATTCAACAACGTAGGATCCCGGTGCACCAGCGTCTGGGAACGTCAAACAATGAGGTTGATGATCGTGCATCTCATTCTAAACGCACACACCAATCTCATGTTTCCTGATGCCAATTCTAAGACATGTTGCAACAACATATGGATATACTGAAAGTCCAATTTTGGAGGATGGAAGACATGCAGCGCGCCATGCATGAAAACCAACCCATGCCACACCGTCGTGACAGAAGAACCGACGTGAAAAATAATCAAAGGAGGGCTCACGCCGGTAATGGAATTCCAAATACCGGGACAAATAACCAGAACTGTGGAACAATGGAACAACCCTTCTCCGATCAACTTATGGAGTATCGGGTTCCTAGGAACTTCAAGTTTCCGCCAAACTTAGAAATTTATGATGGAACCACGGACCCCCAAGAACACATAAATGCCGACGAAAAATCCATATGTTTCTATGGCGGATCCATGGAATTGCTATGTCGAACTTTCTCCCTTTCTCTCAAAAGGGGAGCCCTAAAGTGGTTTACCAGCCAACTAAGGGGTCCGTGGTAGATTAGTCGGATCTAAAACAGTGTTTTCTGCTGCAATACACCACCAGCAAGGAGCAACCTAAATCCATCGAGTCCCTGGCCAAAATTCACCCAGGAAAGGATGAGACCCTCCGAGATTATGTCAGATGGTTCATGGCGGCCTACACCAACGTGAAAATTTTTGAGGACAGAATAGCATTACATTATGCCAGAAGCAGTCTCCAAGTAGGTTCTGAGTTCTTTAAGTCCCTGGCAAAAAAGAAACCAGATAATCTGACCGACTTCCATAAACGATCCGAGAAATATGTCTACTTGGAGTAGGCAATAGAAGACCACAGGAAGTAGGACAAGGGTGAGTCCCCCCACCAGAAGTCCAACCAGAATTCCTCAAGGCCACGACCTCCAAAAGGTAGTCCACATTGGAGAAATTATTCTGACTATACTCCCCTAAACACACCCTAGGAAACGATCCTGATGGAAGTGATGCATGCGGAGTTTTAGAATATCCGGAGACTGCCTCCTATCAAGAAGCACAAACAAAAGGATCATTCCAAGCATTGTACATGGCATAAGGGCTACGACCACGATATGGAGGACTGCTATCAATTACGTGATGCCATTGAATTCTTAATAAAGGCCGGACGCTTACAGCAGTATATCCTTTATGTCCAAAACAACGAGGGGAGTAATAGACGCAGAAACGACAGACGTAGTCCACGTCAGAGTCCATCCCCTCAGCACAGAAGAAGGACAAGAAGTCCCAGGAGAAGATCCCGGACTCCACCTCACCGAGATAGTAACGATCGGCAGGATAGAAATAGGGATGCTCCCTCCGATAATAACGATGACCATCGCTCTGAGCCCAATAGAACAATTCATACTATCGCCGGGGGATTTGCTGAAGGAGGGTCTTCAAACGGAGCTCGAAAGAAAGTTCTTAGAATGGTTGTGTTTAGCGTAGCCCACTCAGCATCCAGGACACAAGCAGAAGGTAAAAAGATAACTCCTATCACTTTCTCAGACGAGGATTACGGCAAAATTATCCCAGATCACGATGATCCACTTGTCTTCTCGGGGATAATATCCAATGCCGAAGTCCATCGAATTTTTGTCGACTAAGGAAATTCAGCAGACATTATGTTTCTAGATCTCTATTAGAAGTTAGAGCTACTGCAATCAGACTTAACTCCTCATGTTGGAAAATTGACGGGTTTCACGGGGGAAAAATTACCTCGGTTGGACACTATGAAACCCACCCGACCCTTGGATCATCTAAACTTTTCAGTACAGTCAAGGTAAAGTTCTTAATTGTGGACTGCCCTTCGGCTTATAACATCATCCTGGGTCGTCCTTCTCTCAACGCACTTGGAGTCATGGTGTCTACCACCCACCTCGTGATGAAGTTCCTCAACAAGAACAATGACGTGGTCACTGTTAAAGGTGATCAAATTGTTACCAGAAAATGCTATAATAAGAGCTTAAAAATTTGTAGAGCACCCCGGAAGGAGAGATCTGTAGTTCCCGGCCCGGTCCTTGACCAGGTCAATATACTGATGACCGAGTTGAACGTCAGAGAAGAAATTCACGATACTCGACCCCGGCCAGAAGGTGAATTGCAACGCCTCCAACTTGGAGCCAACCCAGAACAGGTTACCAAGATTGGAGCACGTCTAGATAAAGAAGAAAAATAACAACTGACAGAGCTCTTGTTAAAAAATAGAGACCTTTTCACATGGACATCCTCCGACATTCCCGAACTTGACCCACCTTCATCTACCACCACTTGTCAATCAAAGAGGGCGCCAAGCCGGTTGCTCAAAAGAAAAGAAAGGTCAAATCCGAGAGGCAGCAAGTCGTTAAAGAATAAGTCAAGGAGCTATCAAGTGGAAACTTTATCAGAGAGATCTCCTATACCACTTGGCTTTCCAATGTGGTCCTGGTAAAGAAATCCAATGGGAAGTGGAGAATGTGCGTAGATTATACGGATTTGAATAAAGCCAATCTGAAAGACCCATACCCACTTCCTAATGTGGATAAGCTAGTGGATAGCTCCTCGGATTTCAGATGGCTCTCATTTATGGATGCATATTTCGGGTACAATCAGATCCCCATGTATGCCGGAGATGAAGACAAAATCACCTTCATTACTGATAGGGCGAGCTACTGCTACAAGGTCATGCCCTTTGGTCTGAAGAATGCAGGGGCCACCTACCAAAGGATGATGAACAGGGCCTTTGAAGACTAATTGGGGAAGATGCTATAAGTTTATATAGATAACATGATAGTGAAAACCCCACAGGGCGAATCGCACACAGCAGACCTCGAGGAAGTATTCGCCTAAGTCCAGAAGCACAACATGAGGCTGAACCCAGAGAAATGCGCCTTTGGGGTCTAGGCTGAAAAGTTTTTGGGATTCATGTTAACCCATCGAGGAATTGAGGTCAATCCCAACAAGTGTCAAGCGGTCCTTAACATAAGAAGCCCCCGAAGCATTAAAGAAGTACAACAGCTCCTCACAAGATTTTTGGCTAAGGCCGCCCACAAGTCTCTCCCATTGTTCAAGCTACTGAAGAAGGGGAAAGATTTTGAATGGAGTCAAGAATGTGAAGATGCTTTCGTGTCCTTAAAGAATCTTCTGTCCTCTCCTCCTATTTTGACAAGGCCGAATACCAGGGAGACACTCTACTTATATCTATCCATCCACGATGAGGCCGTAAGCTCAGTGTTGATCTAGGAAGCTGACGAAGGACAGAAGCTGGTCTATTTTGTAAGCAAGGTCCTGCAGGGCCCCGAACTTCGTTACCAAAAAGTAGAGAAAGTCACCTTCGCACTCATTATCACTGTAAAAAGACTTCGGTAATATTTTTAATGCCACCCAGTGGTGGTAAGAACAAATCAACCCATCCGACAGGTGTTGTACAAACTAGACTTGGCCGAAAGAATGATTGCATAGTCAATTGAGGTCTCCGAGTTTGGGATTACCTATGAACCACAGCTTGCAATAAAAGCTCAAGTATTGTCTAATTTCTTAGCATAACTCACATAAGACCCAGGCGACCCTAAGGGAGTTTCTTGGACCATCTTTGTTGACGAGTCATCCGATCCCAAGGGAAGTGGGGCTGGGGTGATACTAGAAAATTCAGAGGGATTAACCCTGGAACATTCCCTAAAGTTTGAGTTCCCAACATCGAACAACCAGGCCTTATATGAAGTATGTATTGCTAGGTTGATAATGGTAAAGGATATGGGGGCAACACGGATCACGCTCTGCAGTGATTCCCAGCTAGCAACTTCCCAAATTCGAGGATAATATCAAGCCAAGGAGCCTCTCCTATAAAAATACTTGATTAAGGTATAAGAACTCCTCAAGGGTTTTGAGGAGGTCAAAATAGAATATATTCTGAGAGAACAGAACTCCAGAGCACACCTTTTGTCTAAGCTGGCCAGTACTAAGAGCCCTGGTAACAATCGGTCCGTAATCCAAGAAACTTTCTCTCAACCCTCCATCACGGATCATGACATGTTCCAAGTGGAGGACCATGAGCCATCTTGGATTACTCCCATACTGGACTATTTGCAGCACGAAACTGTGCCACCGAACTCAAAGGAAGCCTCCAAATTGGTCAAAACTACAGTCAGGTACACTATCCACAACGGTCGGCTATACTGTCGTGATTTCTCATCCCCTCTTCTCAAATGCCTAACTCCAAAGGAAGCAGAATACGCTCTAGCGAAAGTCCATGAGGGAAGCTACAGTCACTATTTAGGAGGCAAGGCTCTGGCCCAAAAAGTATTAAGGGCAGGATACTACTGGACAACAATGGAGGCTGACTCTCAAGCACACGTTCAGATCTGTGATAAATGTCAGCACCATGCGGATCATTACCAAGCTCCCTCTGAAGAGTTATTCTTGACCTCTGTACCATGACCTTTTTATAGATGGGTATGGACATTTTGGGTCCTTTTCCCCAGACCCCGGGTCAGTTTAAATACTTGGTGGTAGCGGTTGATTATTTTACAAAATGGATAGAGGCCGAACCCCTGGTCACTATTACCTCAGCACGAATCCAAAAGTTTACCTAGCACCACATTATTACCAGGTTTGGCATGCCAGAATCCATTGTAATGGACAACGGCATCTAGTTCAAATATAAATTTTTTGAAGAATTACTGGCCGGGTTAAACATAAAGCACCATTGTAGCTTTGTGAAAAACCTCAGGACAAATGGACAAGCCAAAGCAGCCAATAGGATTATCATGCGAGGTATGAAAAGGAGGTTAGATTAAGCCAATGGGAACTGGGTTAAGTAGCTTGATCATGTTCTTTGGGCATATCGGATTACTCCCCACTCCACCACGGGAGAATCTCCATTTAAATTGACTTATGGCTGTGAAGCCATGATCCCAGTAGAGATTGGAGAACCAAGCTGGTGTTACCAACAGTTCTCACTTGAGTATAACCCTAGTCTAATCAGAGAAAACCTGGACTTACTGAAAAAAAGAAGAATTGTGGCTCATATACGTGACGTCGCCCTTAAACAAAAGACAGCAGCCAGGTACAATAAGAAAGTGGTTCCAAGAAAATTCCAACCAAGAGACCTAGTACTCAGGAGAACCGATATAGGAGGGAAAAATGCTTCCTAAGGGAAACTAGCCCCAAACTAGGAAGGCCCCTATCGTATCGTTATCACTACGGGCAAGGGAGCTTACACCTTAGAAACGTTATCTGGTACCCCGGTCAAGAATTATTGGAATATGGATAAACTAAGAAAATACTATAGCTAGATGCCCGCAACGGCCTAGCCCTTCAGTAGAATTATACTTGATTCGTCCTAGTCTCGAATAATATGCTCTGTATGGACTATTGTCCCCCCCAATATTATCAATAAAATAGTTATTCAGATGTCAAATTCTGTCCAAAAGAACTAAAGAAGCCCATGTTAAGAGGTATAACATCCCAAACTATGGTGATAAGTTATAAGGCTAATGCCCACCCTCAATACGTGGCATTGACTGTTAAAAGGTCAACTAATTAGGAGGCAGTACAGATTATATGTACATGTTCCTTGTTTATACCTAAGCCAGGAAGGGATCCCAAAAATCTAAATGATTAATAGGGTACCCCGAGTAAGGTTAAGTAATATATATGCCTAAGGTAAAAAGGGTTTCTGCATAATATACCCCGAACCAAGGTATTACTCTTACCTATGTCTAAGATTCCAAATGCTTCTTATGATGAGCAGTAGAGTATGGATTAAGGTATTATTTTGCCTAAGTCCAATGTTTCAAAATGTTTGCTTGTCATAAACGTTAGAATATAGATTAAGGCATTATTTCTACCTAAGTCAAGTGGAATGTCATTCATTCAATGATATGAGTGTAGGATCTCGGACCATGGTCTTCCTATGATGAAGAGTTTTCTTTAAGTCCATTAAATGACTATGAAAATAGGCGTTGGACCCAAGTTAAACCATGAAAAAATGAACAAACAAACCTATAGCAAAACAAAGTAATTAATATAAAACCCTAGTCATGGGGCAATTGTCTTTTCAAAAAGTAAAACCCCGCGCAGGGGGCAAAAAGCAGAAAAAAGGGCAACAAGCTCAAACTTTGGTCTTTTCTCCCTCTAGGTTCCGAGCAACGTCCGAGGTGGCACCAGGAGCACCCAGGACGAGATCCTTTGCGAAGACGACTTAGCCGTTATGGAAGATTTTATCCAGGGTAACATCGTCCAAGACAAAAGCAACCCCAGGATTGAAGTATTAGATTTGAGCCACGGTATTTTGGAACTGCTCTCCCTCAATCTTTCCTAAAATTGTGTCCATCTCCTCCATGTCCTTCTCAAGTTGAATTATCTGGGCCTCCTGAGCACTAATAGTCGTGTCAGCTTCGAGCTTCTCAGCCTTCCTGGTGGACTCAGAGTCGGCCAATGCCCTTTCTAGCTCAACGATCCTTATCCGAGCATCCTCGTTCAATTTAAGGGTCGTGTTCAGTTTCTGGACAACTTTTTCCTTTTCCTTTTTCAAGTTCTGATGCCCTCTTGTCAGCATCCTCAATAGTCTCTTTGATTACACAGATCTCGGTAGTGGCCCGGAGAGCTTGACTTTGAAGTCTAGTCAAGGTTTAGGCCAGACCTTGCTCGGTAATATGCTGCCTGACCTCGCTACTCAAAAGTCGTCCAACAATTAAGGGGCCAGCGTCAGAACGCCCCGTGATGATTAGCAAAGGGCCATCCCTTTCTCTATCACCACCCTCCGATGACCTCCTATCCTGGTCAAGAGATCCTTCTACAGCTTGCCTTTTTCTCCCTTGAAGATTTTGGGTGGGGGAACTCGGCTAGTCAATATTCTCCCCGATAACAATACCCCGGCTTGATGATGCTGGGGCGGCAGTATAAGAAGAACCTATAGTTTTCGTACCCTTTCTCTAGGATCTTGCACCTTGCAAGGCAACTACAGAAGATCCAGAAGTCATATTGCTTACCGAAACAAAATAAAAAAGAAGTATACGGTCAGCACAACAAAACAATGAGGATACATAAAAATAAAATACAAAAACCTAAGGTCACTACGGGTAATAACACTCTAATTCCTACCTAATAAAGCAAAGAGAAGATCATCACTAGGAAGACAGAGAACATCTCTGATAATGATGTTCCTGTGCCGCTCAACATATTAGATTATGAATTTAACCGACCTAAGCTCCTCAGGGTCGAGGTCCCCTTCTTCTTTGTCAATAAGACTGATGGGGATACCCCCAACAATCTTGCGTCCAGTAAAGAGGAAATTGGGGTTCCCCATCGGGTTTGAGGAAGAATGGATGAAATCCCTCCGCGGCTTTAATTTTGAAGAACGAAGTCTTAAATCCTTTAAAGTTTTCTTCAAAAACGTCAAAGGATTTTGAGCCAGGTCTAGACCGGATGATAAGCTAACTCGTTTGCCTTATTGTCCCTTGGGTATTTATTCGAGTATAAAAATAAAAGAAAGTAATGACAGAATATTTAAGGTTCATTGACCGACAGAACCTCTCGAAGGAGATGATGTAACCCCAACCATTAGGATGGATCTGGGACAGGGCCACATGTAGAGTCTGGAGAATGGTGATTTGGAAGTCAAAAAATGACAATCGAAGGCCCAGCTTAAGGAAAAAGGGGCTCGTACAGGAACATGAAGTGTGAACCAGCTTCCCGGCAGAAACACACCCTCTCATTCCAGTCCGGACAAACGACTTAGAATTCGTTATCCCTTACCTTGTTTACGATCAACTCCAAGACGAATAACGATTCTCGGAGTACGGCTTCACTCGCAAACCTAGATCGACGGTTCCAGGCGTTGCCCACTACCCAAAGGCATACCAATCCAGGACCTCATTGGATTCGGATCAGGTTATCCTTAATCGGATCGCGGACTTCATGGAACGGTGTTTGGGCCCTAGCCTTCTTCTTTCCTTTGGCCATGGAAATCCTAAGAACACCCAAAGAAGTTAGTAAGTAATTGTCAGAATCAATAATGCTATGGATTCAAACATAGAAAGGGGAGAATAAAATAATTCA
This sequence comes from Ormosia semicastrata, assembly GCA_029884595.1. Lineage (NCBI taxonomy): Eukaryota > Viridiplantae > Streptophyta > Magnoliopsida > Fabales > Fabaceae > Ormosia > Ormosia semicastrata. The sequence continues at coordinate 43,018,794 of JAQQTO010000053.1, read as the reverse complement.
AACCCCCTTTACCGACCTCTATTCCCACCAGAGTTCAAATTTCTAGGGGGGCTCCTCTGTCGTGCTTGGCACGACAGAGACGGTGTTCCAAGGAGGCGACGAAGTTTATGAATAGCTCAAAAGTCTATAAACCTATTTTGTGAAAAGCAAAGAGGACAAAAAACACTCCTACTCTACTTTTCAGCAACAATAAGCATATTGAAAAGGGAAATGACAACAGAATTGAAAGAGAGTTACTTATTGTGCAAAAATAAAAAGCGCTTGAATGATGAGGAAACTGGAAATGGCTGAACGTGTAATAAACCAAGATTTTGCCATATGAAATTCTCAGTGAAATAAGTCAAGAACAGTAAAGTGAGGATGATGAACCCTTAACCCTTATTTATAAGGGCTGAACAGTTAAGGGACATTTTTGTCTTCTCAATCATGAGCTCAAAAGGTGCCCATCATGGAGCGCGAAGCTCTAGGCACGTCTCTCCTATAAACTCGCACCATGTGGGCCGTACAGCTGTAATAGCAGTTGAAAAGACAGTTGCGCAATAATTCAAAACGTTATATAGATTCCCAGACTCTTTTCGATGGACCCTGGTTGAAAACTGTGGTACCCGTTTGGTTGACAGTGCAGACTACGGTAAAGGACAAAATAAGCTTATTTTTTAGGAAAATAATAAGCTTTGTCATCATGATTTTCAAAACAAGTACCGAGACGAAGTTATGGTGTCATGCTAGGATAAGCGTTGGACTTACCCCGGTAATATATTCACAGTGTTATGACAGAATAAGCATTGGATTTATCTCGGCAGTGTTATCTCGGGAGGAAACAGGAAAATACAGGACAAGTTTGGAATATAAAATCTTTATTGATTCATTCTCATTCCATACATCGTCATACATCTGGAAAAGAGGAAAAAGAAAATATTGAGACATGGAATGTATAAGGAGAGAGCAACAACTGAAGAGCCCGGAGGAAGGAGCAAACATCTCCAGCATCCTAGATCATGTCACGTCCACATTTCCAAACCCTAGCCTCTTGAAAAAGTGGATTGGCTTTGAAGAACATTGGCAAACTGGAATCACGACCCCGGGACCGATGCCAAAGTCTTCTACATTGCCTCCTCCACGGTGAAAATAAAGACCAAGATACTCTCCCCTTTGTTGGACGGGGCAAGACCTTTCATGCAGAAAGAAATTCCACCAGCCTCAACCATTCCAAGTTGCCTCAAATTGTGGAGCTGCTCCGATAGTCTCTCCACCTCGGAACAGACTGAGACCACTCCGAAATAGAATTACTCTGCCAGCTTATTCCCTTCTACCTTCTTAATAGATGACGGTACAGGCAGATACCCGGTGCTTCCTTGAAAGCAAGTCAAAGAAAGCATACCACCCCAAGTTACTCCCAGAGGGGTTTTCCTTCCAAGAAAGACGGTTCTCCACTATGTCAACCCGGTCAAGCGCTGGGAATCCCTTTGAGAAGGGTAAAAGGGTTGGTCAGAGCATTCTGTATGTTTGCTATGCATTGGACTATGGGCGCATCACTCCACGCTAGTGAGCAAGGTTAGACACTCCCATGTACGCCGGGATAGGAAGGCTCCCACCTTCCTAAATGCATAGCAACGCAATTTTACGCCAAAAAAGAAAGGCTCCCATCAAAAGAAGAAGAAAATATTCGAAGAAAATCAAATATCTTCAAGAACTTTAGAAAAAATAAGAGTATAATCTCTGCAAAAGATGAAGTTCTCTTTACAAACATGGAGAATGAAGGGAAAGCTACTTTCATTCTCTCGAAAGAAACCATTCTTACATGAAAATGAAAAATGAGAGGAGTACAAAGTAAGGGAATGCTATATCCTGAAGAAGCACTCTCTACTTATAGGGCGCATGAAGCATTCTGATTGGTCCTACAAAAGGTGATCTGACCTCGTGAGATCAGCTAAAATAAATGCTTCAAGTTTTTGATTAGTCACAAAGATAGGTCATGGAAATCGGCAATCATCTAGAATCTGACATATAATCACCGGACTACCATGTCTATCATATGACGGTTGATCCGTTCAAAACTTGACCCTCGTCTGCCCCATCCAAGTGCCAAGTTAGGGGTAACTGTTCTGGACCGTGATCCAGGATCCCGCTCCATGGGATCAACCCGGCATGCACACAGTCGGACTCCTCACAAGTTGGCATAGCAGAAGACTTATAAGGCAGTTCGGACATGGGAATCGAGCACGTCGAGTGGTATTGGGCTATAGTATCATAATTGATAGATTCATGAAGAAGATAAATCCCTAAATATCCATAACTGCCAATCATCAACTTATGGTATTATAGGACTCATAATTACCCTAGATGGCTAAGTACTTCCTGTATTGTAATCTCAGATTTATGAGGATTTACCCGTTAATAATGGGAAGGTGATCTTTATCAGGATACTAATCCCAAATTACCTGCATCCAATAAGGATCCTATTAGGATTTTATATGCACTCTATAAATACAAGGCTAAGTTATCATAATAAGGTAATCTATCATCCAATTATATAACCCTACTTATGCATTGCCTGACTTGAGCGTTGGAGTCCCTTTGCAGGTACCCACCCCCTATTCAATACAGCCACTACTCAAGGAGGAAACCACCACGTGCGTGCTTATTACAGGTACCCTTTGAATCTACTTCAGAACATTGGCACCGACTGTGGGGACCTTAAATTTCTAATCTCACCCAGTCATGGTGAACACGAGGTAAAATTTGAGAAGAGACGCTGCACAAACCTCTGTTAACCAGAGGCAATATCCTGATATGCAACGTCCATCACTCCTACTGCCCCTACTTGCGGCTCAAACATCTGCTGTGAGAAATCAAGCACTCGGAGCAGAAAGTCAACGTGATGGGCACTCTACCTCCGCCTCTGATGAGTCTCCCAACCCATCATATAGGATTTATGTTAGGGAAAGACTTGAATTCCTGGATCAGGATGGTGACCGAAGCATTCAACAATGTAGGATCCCGGTGCACCAACGTCTGGGAATGCCAAATAATGAGGTTGATGATCATGCATCTCGTTCTAAACGCACACACCAATCTCGTGTTTCTCGACGCCAATTCCAAGACATGTTGCAACAACATATGGATATATTGAACGACCAATTTCGGAGGTTGGAAGACATGCAGCGCGCCATGCATGAAAATCAACCCATGCCAAATCGTCGTGATAGAAGGACCGACGTGGAAAATAATCAAAGGAGGGCTCACGTCGGTAATGGAATTCCCAATATCGAGACAAATAACCAGAACCGTGGAACAATGGAACAACCTTTCTCCGATCAACTTATGGAGTACCGGGCTCCTTGGAACTTCAAGTTTTTGCCAAACTTGGAAATTTATGACAGAACCACGGACACCCAAGAACACATAAATGCCTACAAATAGTCCTTATATTTCTATGATGGGTCCATGGAATTGTTATGCTGAGCTTTCCCCCTTTCTCTCAAAAGGAGAGCCCTAAAGTGGTTTACCAGCTAACCAAGGGGGTCTGTGGTAGACTGATCGGATCTTAAACAGCGTTTTCTGCTACAATACACCACCAGCTAGGAGCAACCTAAATCCATCGAGTCCTTGGCCAAAATTCGCTAAGGAAAGGATGAGACACTTCAAGATTATATCAGACAGTTTATGGCAGCCTGCACCAACGTGGAAAATTTTGAGGACAGAATAGCATTACATTACGCCAGAAGCAGTCTCCGAGTGGGTTCTGAGTTCTTTAATTCCTTGGCAAAAAAGAAACTAGATAATCTGACCGACTTCCAGAAACAATCCAATAAATATGTCTACTTGGAGGAGGCAACAGAAGACCACAGGAGGTGGGACAAGGGTGAGTCTTCCCACCAGAATTCCTCAAGGCCACAACCTCCAAAAAGTAGTCCACCACAGAGAAATTATTCTGAATGTACTGCCCTAAACACACCCTAGGAAACAATCTTGAGGGAAGTTATGTATACGGAGTTTCAGAATATCTGGAGACTACCTCCTATCAAGAAGCACAAACAAAAAGATCATTCTAAGCATTGTACATGGCATAAGGGCTACGACCACGATACAAAGGACAACTATCAATTAGGTGATGCCATTGAATTCTTAATATAGGTTGGACGCTTACAACAGTATATCTTTCGTGTCCAAAACAAGGAGGGGAGTAATAGATGCAAAAACGATAGACGCAGTCCACATGGAGTCCATCCCCTCAGCACAAAAGAAGGACAAGAAGTCCCAGGAGAAGATCCCTGATTCCACCTCGCCGAGATAGTAATGATCGACTAGATAGGAATAAGGATGCTCCCCCCGATAATAATGATGACCATCGCTCTAAGCCTAATAGAACAATTCATACTATTGCCGGGGGATTTGCTGAAGGAGGGTCTTCAAACGGAGCTCGAACGAAAGCTCTTAGAATGGTTGTGTTTAGCGTAGCCCATTCAGCACCCAAGACACAAGCAAAAGGTAAAAAGATGACTCCTATCACTTTCTCGGACGAGGACTACGGCATAATTATCCCAGATCACGACGATCCACTTGTCATCTTGGGGATAATATCCAATGCCGAAGTCCGCTGAATTTTTGTCGACCAAGGGAGTTCAACAGCAGACATTATATTTCTTGATCTCTATCAGAAGTTAGAGCTACTGCAATTAGACTACCGCAATCATACTTAACTCCTCATGTTGGAAAATTGATGGGTTTCACGGGGGAAAAATTACCCCAGTTGGACACTATGAAACCCACCTGACCCTCCGATCGTTTAAACTTTTCAGGACGATCAAGGTAAAGTTCTTGATTGTGGACTGCCCTTCGGCTTATAACATCATCCTGGGTCGTCCTTCTCTCAATGCACTTGATGTCATGGTGTCTACCGCCCACCTCGTGATGAAGTTCCTAAACAAGAACAATGACGTGGTCACTGTTAAAGGTGATCAAATTGCTACCAAAAAATGCTATAATAAGAGGTTAAAAATGTGTAGAGCACCCCAGAAGGAGAGATTTGTAGTTCCTGGCCCGATCCTTGACCAAGTCAACATACTGATGACCGAGTTGGACGTCAGAGAAGAAATTCAAGATACTCGACCCCGGCCAGAAGGTGAATTGCAACCCCTCCAACTTGGAGCCAACCCAGAATAGGTTACCAAGATTGGAGCACGTCTGGATGAAGAAGAAAAATAACAACTAATAGAGCTCTTGTTAAAAAATGGAGACCTTTTTTGCATGGACGTCCTCCGACATGCCCAGACTTGACCCCACCTTCATCTGCCACCACTTGTCAATCAAAGAGGGCACTAAGCTGGCTGCTTAAAAGAAAAGAAAGGTCACATCCGAGAGGCAGCATATTGTTGACGAACAAGTCAATGAGCTATTAAGTGGCAACTTTATCAGAGAAATCTCCTATACCACATGGCTTTCCAATGTGGTCCTGGTAAAGAAATCCAATGGGTAGTGGAGAATGTGCGTAGATTTTATAGATTTGCATAAAGCATGTCCGAAAGACCCATACCCACTTCCCAATGTGGATAAGCTAGTGGATAGCTCCTCGGGTTTCAGATGGCTCTCATTTATGGATGCATATTTCGGGTACAATCAGATCCCCATGTACGCCGAAGATGAAGATAAAACCGCCTTCATTACTGATAGGGCGAGCTACTGCTTCAAGGTCATGCCCTTTGGTCTGAAGAATGCAGGGGCCACCTACCAGAGGATGATGAACAAGGTCTTTGAAGACCAAGTAGAAAAGCTGCTAAAAGTTTATATAAATGACATGATAGTGAAAACCCCATAGGGCAGATCGCACACAGCAGACCTCGAGGAAGTATTCGCACAAGTCTGGAAGCACAACATGAGGCTGAACCCAGAGAAGTGCGCCTTTGGGGTCTAGGCCGGAGAGTTTTTTGGGATTCATGTTAACCCACCGAGGAATTGAGGCCAATCCCAACAAGTGTCAAGCGGTCCTTAACATGAGATGCCCTTGAAACGTTAAAGAAGTACAATAGCTCACAGGGCGCATAGTGGCCCTCACAAGATTTTTTGCTAAGGCCGCCCACAAGTCTCTCCCCTTGTTCAAGCTACTTAAGAATGGTAAAGATTTTGAATGGTCTCAAGAATGTGAAGGTGCTTTCATGTCCTTAAAGAATCTCCTGTCCTCCTCTCCTATTTTGATAAAGCCGAATACCAGGGAGACACTCTACTTATATCTATCTGTCCACAATGAGGCCGTAAGCTCAGTGTTGATCCGGGAAACTGACGAAGGACAGAAGCCGGTCTATTTTGTGAGCAAGGTCCTACAGGGCCCCGAACTTCATTACCAAAAAGTAGAGAAAGTCGCCTTTGTAACGCCCCTTTTTGGGAAGGAACGTCACATTGCCAATTAAATTGTGAAAAATAAAAATATAAGTTAAGACCCGGTTCGTTGTATGAACATAAATTTACTTGGTTGTAATCATATGATTAAATTAGCTAATATATTTTTATATAATTAATAAAATATAATGACAAGACATAAATGCAATAAAGAGTAAGATAGAAGTAAAGCATACAATAGAACAACATACATGGATAATATTATATCATTATATTAAACTTGTTTGGTTACAACGCCTGATATACAAAAAGCAAAAATATACATATATGCCCCAAGATATCATAAATATATAGCCCACCAAAATAATGAAACATCAGGCTCCCAAAATGAACACTGATAGCCATCAGTAGCTGTTGACTGTATCAGCCCCTAAGAGGAGAAGGAACCGTGATAGGATCCTCCTCGGGTTCCTCCTCAGGGTCTTCCTTATCAAAAGAGACCCTAATCAGAGCCATCGAATTACGTGTCAGGGCTCGAGCAGTGGTGAGGAAAGAATCCTCCTGTGGGGTGTAGTAATGATCACCCAACATCTCCTTAATGGGCAGGTAAAACTATAAATGTAAACTGACGCTGCAGGTGAAGATGGACGGATCATGACACCCCCAAGCCAGCGATACCGTCACGTCCCCCTCGCAGACAGAGTGATCAAAGCTGAAGTTAACATGCCAACACTCCAGACCTCCAAGGAATGTCAGACGCATGTATCCCAAAAATCCCTGTGGGCGAGCCATCATGACCAACAGTAGTACTAGTCGTAGTCAGGCTAGAAACCCGAAAACTCATGGACTTCACCCTCTTCGTTGACGTCTTCGATGTAATACGAATATAGATAGAAATAATAGAAATACAGGAAAGAGGTAAGACATCCTACCATCATTACTAATTATGGCAGTAAAGAAACAAAACGGCACATAACGCCCACATAACATTTCAGAAATGGTAATCAGCATTAAGGACAGATAATAAACAGCTTAACAAGTCTAGGCAGTCATAATAGTAATAAGATAATAGATTAAATTTCCACATAAATGAGTAAATGTCAAATGATATGGTGACTCACTATACACATGCACATGCACATGACACCAAAAATCCTACTCCATGGAACTAGACACAAACAGTCAGAGAGAACGATCAGGAAGTATGTCTGTATCTTGGCTATCGAGGCCTTCAAGTACTAAAATTCTCAATTTGTCAACGTGCACATCATGGCATTTTACAAGACATTCTACACAGATCTTAATATAGGACAGTGTCTCCGTCAGGATCATCGGTGCATTTGCATCGATTTGTCCTACGGTCCAGAGAGGCTACCACTGTTCGCTGTGAGACACTCGCGCCTCGATGCCCCCAAGGTCAACCGCAGGACCTACACTAGTCTATTCGCACCCGCACATAAGTGTTATTCAACTCCTAGGCAATATGGCCTTAACAATAGTCCAACAGACTTTTCAATGCATGATGACTCAATGCATATAACATGTATATTCATTAATAGTATACTTTCAATAACGTGCCACAAGTTGGCTAAGGTAAACATCATCATATTCTTGGTCCCACACATGGACCCACATTAAATGGTCTAAAGTCCTCCAATTATACGTTGCACTTTTGGTACATTATGAAATTGTTTAGTGTTCTCACTTACACTCATGTCCTTACTTTAATTAAAAATCATTCTAAGTCTTTTTAGTAGAGCTCCATTCTTGGTTTTTCCCATTTTATGAAATCCTAAGTAAATCCTAATTGTCCAAATTAGTTAAGTTTCACTTCAATGTAATGTTTCTTATGAAATTCTTTTCATTATTAGGTTCCTTACTTTAAACATATTCATAATCACCTAGAGAATTATTTCAAAGGTTTTACTAAGTCTTATACTTCCTTATTAGTTCCTTAGGTCCAAGATGATCTTTAGGTCATCCAATTGATTCCTTCCAGTCACAATATCAACTATTTAATCTCTTAATTAGTTAAATGTCAATGTTACATAAAGTTACATAATTTAGTCCCATTTAGCCCTAGAGGCCGTGGGCCTCTCTATGATTAGGGGCTCTAATTTTTATCCTTTTTATTATGTGTTATCCTCTTAATTAATCATATCTTCATCTTATTATAATTTTTTCACCAAGAACCCACACTTTTAGGGTTCAAGGCCGTGAGCCTCATGGAAGAGGGCAAAATCATATTTGCTCCCATTCAAGTTTTCAATCCATCCAAGCACATAAATATACATATTCAACTAACCAAATATCTTAAACAAATTTAGAACAACACATAGTCATAAAAGTCATACAATAAAGAATAACCCTAAATAAGGTTTCTTACAATCAATCACAAAAGAAAGTTCCTTACTACTAATAGAGGTTGAGGAGGAGTATCTTCCTCTTACCTGGAGAAGAAAACAAACAATGGAATTCCCTTGAAGCTCCTTGAAATTTTGGATTCACACCACCACAAACCCTAGAAATTTCAATCTCATCAAACCAATACCAAAGCTTGAAAAATAAGAAATAAATGGTCACAAAGAAGACCTTAAAAACGAAAATGGAAAAAGAGTTAGGAGAAAACAAGAATCTCACCCAAAAGTTCCAAGCTTGAAGCTTAAAGAAGATGATGGTGAAAATGGAACCTTTTCAAGAAATCACCAACTAGAGATGTGTTTAGATGATGAAGGAGATTAAGAAAATGTATTTGGTTAAAAAATTTGTGATGGTTGAGGCAAAAAGGAAGGGCTGGTCGTGTGAGTGTGTAGAGAGAAGGAGGAGAAAAATAAAAGAAAGATGAAGCTTAGAGAGAGAAGTAGATAGTAGGAAAAAGATGATGACTTTTTTATTATTTTGAAATTAGAATAGAATAACTTAATTAAATGAAGCACAAACTTTGGGCTCCAAGAGTGCAACTATCGTGTGGGAGTGAGAGGGAGAGAGAGAAAATGAAGCTTCTTTAAGAAGCTTGGGAGCTTTTCCAATAAAGAAGATGTGATTAGAGATAAAGGAGATTACCTTTAGATAAGATAATGTGATTTAATAGTTAAAAAAATAGGGTAATTAGGATTTTACAACAAGCTATTACCCAATGGATAATTATTATAGTGCACAAGTCAGTATTAATTATCCAACGAATAATAGAACTATCACAAAATTTTAATTAGTAGTACACACAGAGATTTTATTTATCTGATAAAACTTTGAAAAATGTAAACCTCGTAAACTGTGCCCAGCATCGGGTTTAGTAAGATTCCCCGTCGACACTTCCATAATTCAAGGTTTACCAGTCTTAGGGAAAACATTTCATTTTCCTGACTCCGCTCAATGTGCACGTAAAACGAGGAATATACTAAAATATTTGATATTTCCAGAAAAATCTAGAAAAATTCTCAAAAATCACAAATATTAGAAAATGACTATTTGTCATGAAACAAATAATTTCTGGAGTGTTACACTAACTCTGCTCAGTGTGCACGCAAAATGAAGAATATATTAAAATGTTCAATGTTTTCAAAAAATTCTAGAAAAATTTTCAAAAATCACAATTATTGGAAAATGCCTATTGATGTGTGTGAAATAACATCATGTTTTGTTCTTATTTTGCATGCATTCTTGAGCATTTTAGGCGTTTTAGTTTTCCTTTTGGTTTGTTTTTCCCTTAGTTCGGATAACTGCCGTATTTTTGGTGTTCTTGTGTAGGATTAATGTTGAATTGACCTTGGATTGAATGGAATGCTTGCATGTTTGAAGTTGGAGCTTAATGGATAGCAATAAAGGTGCAAAAAAAGGCCATTCTAGAGGGCTCCACGGCCTACTCGTGGTCTCAACCACGGCCATGGTTCGTGGGAACCAGGAAATTGAAGAAATTTGAAGCAGACTCAACCACGGCCTGGCCGTGGTCTACACCACGGCCGTGGTTTGAAGACAGCAGCAAAACCTCCAACTCAGAATCAACCACGGCCTAGCCGTTGTGGCCACCACGGCCGTGGTTCGGGGCGCGCAGCAGTTTTTAGTTTTTGGTTTTTATTTCTTTTGGGGGGTTTTGGCCCATGAAAACCCTAGGCTATTAATAGATGTTCTGAATGCAATTAGGGTATTCAAGCTTTGATTGAAACCTAGTTCAAAAGAAGGCACGAATGAGGCTTGGGTTCTTGATCCTTCTTCTTCTTCTTCCATTGTTACGGGTTTGGGATGTTTTTAAGTTTGATTTCTGTTTCCTTCTTCTCTATGTCTGAGTAGTTACATTTGTTTCTAGGATTGGGCAATGCCCTTTGATACATTGATAATGATGAATTGACGTTGTTTCCCCTTTTATTAATCTTGATTGTTCATTGATTTAATTCTTATTGCTTTTATTCATGTGAATTTGTTGGCCACTTATTTGCATCTCATAGGCATTTAGGGACGTACTGAGAGGTGAACCTAAGTGTTGGAACCATTAGAATTGAACTTAAGGTCTAAATCACGAGAGTAGTTTTAGCCTTTCGAGGAATCAATGAATTACCACAAAGCGTAATGGGTTCAATTTAAATTCAATTACCACGAAAGTAAGAATTGGTTTAATTGGGCACGGGTCTTGTATCTTGAAAGAGAACATTAACTAATTTTGGGTAATTCACCTTCAATTGAATTTCAGATTTAATAAAAGGGTTGTCAATTAGGATTTGTCTTGTATCATTGTGGTACCCCAATCTTGGAAGCTTTATTAAATCTGAAAACCCCCTTCTTGATAACTTACTATTTTTTTGTTCTAAATTCTGTTTTCTTGATTTTTATTTAATTGTTTTGTTACTACGTTCTTATCAATCAATAATCATATTCCCTTTTATTTAATTTAATTAAATTAATTAATTAATTGGTATTCATACACACAGTCTCTGTGGATTCGATCTTTTTATTACTTGGCGATGAAACCGTACACTTGCGGATTTCACACATCAAGTTTTTGGCGCCGTTGCCGGGGACTGTGTTTTTCTTGAATATTAATTTAATTTTTAATTTAATTATTTTAAACCTTTTTCTTTTATTTGGTTCTTACGTTCTTGATTTCTCTTTGCCTCTCTGCACGTAACTTGTTTCTTGTTTATGCGAAGTGCTAGTCATTTCAGAACTCTTATTGAAGCAAATCCTGAAATTGAAAGAACCTTGGATCAAAGGAGAAGACAACAAAGGCAAAGAGTAAGGGAAATATCTAAACCAACACTTGTCATGGCAGCAGCTGAAGATAATAAACCTTTAAAGGAGTATGCAGCCCCTAATGCTCGGGGTTTGCGATCTGGAATTGCTCGGCCGGAGACATTGAAGCCGTGCACTTCACCATACCTCCTGCCTTACTTTCTATGATAAGGCAAAACTAATTTGGAGGTTTATCCTCGGAGGACCCAAATGATCATGTGGAGATGTTCTTAGAATTCTGTGAGACTCTCAAAATTGAAGGTGCCTCAGTTGATGCCATTCGCCTCCGATTGTTTCCATTATCATTAAGGGACAAGGCTAGAGCTTGGTTGAAATCGGTACCCACTAATACATTAACCACATGGAATCAATTGGAGCAAGCCTTTTTGGACAAATTCTTTCCACCTTCCAAGACTGCTCATCTAAGGACCCAAATCACAAGCTTCATTTAGAAAGATGGAGAGTCATTGTCAGAAGCTTGGGATAGATATAAGGCTTTGCTGGAAGCCTGCCCACACCACGGGTTAGAGAAGTGGTTGATCGTTCACACCTTCTACAATGGATTAGAATATTCTTCGAAGGTGTCTCTTGACTCCGCAGCTGGTGGAGCTTTAATGAACAGAAGGTTGACAGAAACCTATGAGATTATTGAAAGTGTCGCTGCAAACCATCACCAATAGGCCAATGAAAGAGGTAACAACCCGAGAAAGCTCTCGGAAGGTAAGTTTGAGGTGGATGGTGTTAGTTTAATTATGGCTAAGTTTGACTCATTGAATAAACGTTTTGATAAGCTTGAAAAAGCTAGTGCTAATGCCATAAGTGCTGCTAACATCTTTTGTGAGATTTGTGGAGTACAGGGACATATGAGTGCGGAATGCTAAGCTGAAAAGGGTTCCTCACATGGTGCACCGGTGGAGCAAGTGGCCACAATTTCTATGACATTCCACCAAAGGTGCGCAATGATCCATATTCACAGACTTACAATCCCGGTTGGAGGTCTCATCCCAACTTCTCCTATCGGAACAATCAAAATTAAGCTGGACAAGGTAGTACTCAACCTTCTATTGGATTCCCCCAGGTACAAAAGTCTAAACTCGAAACTCTCCTCGAAAATTTTGTAGAGAGTCAAACCAAGCAAAATGAAGAGTTTAGGCACCATGGTCAAGTTGTTAGTGAGGCTATTAAGGATTTGACATCTAAGGTTGATAATTTAGCTATTCATAATAAGATGTTAGAAACTCAAATAGCCCAACAAGTTACCTCTTCATATAGACCACACTGGAAATTTCCAGGACAGCCTGAAATAAATCCTAATGAACATTGTAAGGCTGTGAGTTTAAGAAGTGGAAAGCAACTAGAAGATTCCAAAGCAAAGGGGGAAAATGACAAAGATGGGAGGGATGAAGAAAAAGAAACAACTTGGACACAACCCTTAGAAGAAAAAGAGACCAATGAGAAAGTGTCTAAGTATGTATCCCCTAAGCCATACCAACCCCCAGTGCCCTTTCCTCAAAGATTGGCCAAGGCCAAGCTAGATAAGCAGTTTGGGAAGTTTCTAGAGGTTCTTAAGAAATTATATATTAATGTACCCTTCACTGGGGCGTTAAAACAAATGCCTACCTATGCTAAGTTTCTTAAGGACATTTTGTCTAATAAGAGAAAGCTAGAGGAGTATGAGACCGTAGCTTTAACTGAGGAGTGTAGTACCTTAATTCAAAATAAATTGCCTCCTAAGTTAAAAGATCCAGGTAGCTTCTCTATTCCCTGTTTGATTGGTAACACTAATTTTGACAAAGCTCTGTGTGACTTGGGGGCTAGTGTTAGTGTTATGCCCCTTTCTGTGTGTAAAAAGTTGGAAGTGGGTGAGCTGAAACCCACAACTATCTCTCTTCAATTGGCGGATCGGTCAGTCAAGTACTCCGTAGGCATCTTGGAGGATGTTCCCATTAAGGTTGGTAAATTTTATATGCCTGTGGATTTTGTTGTGCTTGATATGGAAGCTGATGCTATAATGTCGATCATACTTGGGTGCCCATTCCTTGCCACTGGACGGGCGATCATTAATGTCCATGAAGGAAAATTAACTTTGCGATTGAATGATGAGGAAGTAGTTTTTGATGTTTTTGATTCTGAAAAAAATTCTAATTCATGTAATCGCATTGATGCTACTAAAGTTGTGGATAGTGTTGTGCTTTCAGGTATACAAGAATCAGTGACTGATGCTATGCCCTGCAAGGAAGGACCTAAGAAGCATAGTGACAAGTATGACGAGAAGTGTGAATTTAAAATCGGGGATAAAGTCCTTGTTAATAACTCACTTCTACGTTTTTGTCCTAGTAAGTTATGGTCGAAATGGTCTGGACCATATGAGATTGTTCGAGTTTTATCCTACGGTATGCTTGAGGTGAAGAAAGAAGGTAATAAGCCTTTCATGATAAATGGTCAGAGAGTGAAACACTTTGAAGGAGTGGGGACTGAGCACTACTCCGTTGACGTCACCTGAGCATAGAAACCAGACCAAAGTCAAGCTAATGACTTTAAACAAGCGCTTCTTGGGAGGCAACCCATGTTTTCTTGTTTTTCTGTTTTATTTCATCTTTTTCTTTTAATTTTGCGTGTTAGATTGTTGTTTGATCTTTATCTCATGGATTTTGTTTAGGTTTGACCTTTTTTTTTTTAAGCTCAAATTAGTAGGAGAGTGAAGTCAGAAGGTTCCACACCCAGCTCATGAAAAATTCCATGGCCATGGATTGAACACCAGAAGTTTTTCCACCACCGCAGTGAGTTCTTTTCTTTTATCCCTTCTCTTGTTTTAGATTTTTACATTGGGGACAATGTAAGTTCTAAGCTTGGGGGGTATTTTCATTTTCATTTTCTTATTTTCATTCTCATTAGTTTCATGCATTCTCATGTTTTGTTTTGTATTGCATTTTCATGTTGCATTTTCGCACCATCATATCTCTTAGGTTTTTGGTTGAACTTGTGCCCCTCTCCTTTGAGGATTTTGAGATAGTATTGATTTGGAACCCAATTTGTTGATTCATGTAGTTGGCGTAGTATTGATTTGGAACCCAATTTGTTGATTCATGTAGTTGGCAACAGGTATTATTTTAATTGATAGTAGAGGTGATCTTTTGATAGTTGATAATTAGCATAATGTTCTCTGAATTTGTGCTTCTCATTGAATTTTTAAACCTCTAAATATGAGTTTTGAGCTTATATGGGACTTATGCATTATATGATTTTTGTTCCCATTCTTTGTGTTGAGTGATATTCTTCATTGATCATGTGCTCTAGAACTTGATTTGAAACCTTTTTGAGGCAAAATTTTTGGTTGCATGCTTGAATGTGATTAAGGCATCTTAGGTATTTTTCTGGCCTTCTGAAATTGTTGCACTTTCATCCTCTAGTTGCCCATTTTGAGCCTATTGCATACTTGTTTTCTTGATACCTATGCTGAAACATTGTTGGTTATCATTTAGAATATTAAATGGAGCGAATTGGGCTTGAAAGTTGTTTGAAAGTTGTATTGGGAATTATATGTATTTGAGCTTCCTCTTCCTCTTCCTTAAAAAAAAAGAGAAAAAAAAGAAAAAGAAAATAAAAGAAAATCATAAGATGAAAGCTTGAAAAAGAGGAGAAAGAGAATAAGGAAAAGAAAGGAAGAAAATTCTTTGAAATGTGGAGTTATATTTTAGATTGAAAGATTGTCTTTGCTCCATTTATGTTCTATTGGATTTCTTGTGTTTATTGAAAATCTTGATGAGCCCTTTGTGTATACCTTCCTTTCTCTACCCTACCTAACATCATTCCCATGGCCCCATTACAACCCTTGAAAGACCTTTTGATTCTTGCATGCATGCTGATTATCAGTGAAAATTTGGTTTCTTATCAAGCATATAGAAGTACATTTTCTTTGAAGGATTTTGAGTGTATTGTTTTCACCCTTAAACACTTTGAGTGTGGTTAGTGGAGAGAACTTGATTCAATCAGTGAGGATGCATGATTTTTGAGAACTTAGCCTCTAATTGGACTTGACTTTGATTACCTCTCAAATTCTTTGTTTGCCTTAGCCTATTGCTTGGATATTGTTTTCTCAGGTTCCTCATTCTTTATTGTCTTTTGATCCCACTTCTTAGTTTGACATTAATTATTGCTTGAGGACAAGCAAAGTCTTAAGCTTGGGGGATTTGATGTGTGTGAAACAACATCATGTTTTGTTCTTATTTTGCATGCATTCTTGAGCATTTTAGGCGTTTTAGTTTTTCTTTTGGTTTGTTTTTCCCTTAGTTCGGATAACTGCCGTGTTTTTAGTGTTCTTGTGCAGGATTAATGTTGAATTGGCCTTGGATTGAATGAAATGCTTGTATGTTTGAAGTTGGAGCTTAATGGATAGCAAAAAAGGTGCAAAAAAAGGTCATTTCAGAGGGCTCCACGGCCTGCCCGTGGTCTCAACCACGGCCATGGTTCATGGGAACCAAGAAATTAAAGAAATTTGAAGCAGACTCAACCACGGCCGTGGTTTGAAGACAGCAGCAAAACCTCCTACTCAGAATCAACCACGGCTTGGCCGTGGTGGCCACCACGGTCGTGGTTCGGGGCGCGCAGTAGTTTTTAGTTTTTGGTTTTTATTTCTTTTAGGGGCTTTTGGCCCATGAAAACCTTAGGCTATTAATAGATGTTCTGAATGCAATTAGGGTATTCAAGCTTTGATTGAAACCTAGTTCAAAAAGAGGCACGAAGGAGGCTTGGGTTCTTGATCCTTCTTCTTCTTCTTCCATTGTTGCGGGTTTGGGATGTTTTTAAGTTTGATTTCTGTTTCCTTCTTCTCTATGTCTGAGTAGTTACATTTGTTTCTAGGATTGGGCAATGCCCTTTGATACATTGATAATGATGAATTGACGTTGTTTCCCCTTTTATTAATCTTGATTGTTCATTGATTCAATTCTTATTACTTTTATTTATGTGAATTTGTTGGCCACTTATTTGCATCTCATAGGCATTTAGGGACGTACTGAGAGATGAACCTAAGTGTTGGAACCATTATAATTGAACTTAAGGTCTAAATCACGAGAGTAGTTTTAGCCTTTCGAGGAATCAATGAATTACTACAAAGCGTAATGGGTTCAATTTAAATTCAATTACCACGAAAGTAGGAATTGGTTTAATTGGGTACGGGTCTTGTATCTTCAAAGAGAACATTAACTAATTTTGGGTAATTCACCTTCAATTGAATTTCAGATTTAATAAAAGGGTTGTCAATTAGGATTTGTCTTGTATCATTGTGGTACCCCAATCTTGGAAGCTTTATTAAATCTGAAAACCCCCTTCTTGATAACTTGCTATTTTTTTGTTCTAAATTCTATTTTCTTGATTTTTATTTAATTGTTTTGTTATTACGTTCTTATCAATCAACAATCATATTTCTTTTTATTTAATTTAATTAAATTAATTAATTAATTGGTATTCATACACACAAATTACCTGTGGATTCGATCTTTTTATTACTTGGCGACGAAACCGTACACTTGCGGATTTCATGCATCACCTATTCATTATGAAATAAACAATTTCTGAGGTGTTACACTGACTCTGCTCAGTGTGCATGCAAAACGAGGAATATATTAAAATATTCAACGTTTTCGAAAAAACACAAAAAATTTCCTTAAAATCATAAATATTATAAAATGACTATTTGTGATTAAACAAATAATTTTTAGGATGTTATAACTCTCCCCTTCTAAAAAGAAATTTCGTCCTTGAAATTTTCATACCTTAAAACAGTTGTGGGTGTTGCTCCTTCACCTTATCTTCCAGTTCCCTTTGTAGAACTGCTTCCACTTTTGATGGATCCATTGCATTCCCTTCCTTTGAGATCACATGGCCCAGAAACTTGACTTCGTCCAACTAAAATTCACATTTTGATAATTTGGCATACAACTTCTTCTCTTTCAGAATCTAGAGAACTATACTGATGTGTTCAGCATGATCCTCCTGATTTTGAGAGTAGATCAGGATGTTGTCAATGAAGACAACAACGAATCTGTCCAAGTAATTACGAAAGATTCGGTTCATGTAATCCATGAAGATGGCAGGTGCATTCGTTACACCAAATTACATCACAAGGTATTCGTAATGACCATATCGGGTACGAAAAGCCGTCTTGGGAATGTCCTCCGCCTTCACTCGAATCTGATGGTAGCCTGATCGCAGATCGATTTTGGAGAACACAGTTGCTCCCTTCAATTGGTCCATTAGGTCGTCTATCCTCGGGAGTGGATACTTGTTCTTGATCGTGACCTTATTCAGCTAGCGATAGTCCACACACGATCGCGAGGTACCATCCTTCTTTCAGACTAACAATACTGGTACTCCCCAAGGTGACACATTGGGTCTAACGAACTGCCTTTCCAAAAGCTCTTCCAACTTTGAGACCAGATCCCGGTACAAGATTAATAGCGAACTCTATTTCCCGCTTCGGCGGTAAACCAGGTACATCATCAGGAAAGACTTTGGGAAACTCGTTGACCACTAGAAATGCGTTCACATCAGCCTCGCTCTCGACTTTCCAAGAAGACAATAACATGTAACCCTGAGCTCATTCTTTCAAGAAAGCTCGAACTTGGTTGGCCGTCAAAAATCTAGAATCCTCATCCATGGAACAAACTATGGTTTTACTAGAATAATTCAACAGGATATGGTTAGAAGACAACCAATCCATTCCAAAAATTACATCTAACTGAGAAAGGGATAAACAGATCAAATCAACAGAAAAGATTCGACCTTCAACAATCAAAGGATAATTTAAACAGACTTTGGTAGTAACAACAGGTTTATCAGTGGGAGTAGAGATAGTTAAGTCAAAGGTAAAGATGATACAGGTAAACTAAGTTGTCGCACACAGCCATAAGAAATGAAAGAGTGGGTTGTCCCAGAGTCATACAGTACAGTCAAAAGATTACCTCCTATAGTGCCTTCTCCTTACATAAGATCTTCGGATTCGGAGGCTTCAGCTCCGCTCATGGTATAGACTCTGCCCCCCGCTTGTGGCTTTGCAGCCCGTGTAGCGTTGACTGAAGGCTCAGCCTTAGTTTGGTTGCAATCTTTGAAGACGTGTCCAGGCTTCCTACATCAAAAACAGATGGTTCCTTTGATGGAACAATCCCTTGTCAAGTGGTCCTTCCCGTACTTTATACATCTCAAAGGAAATGCCATGTTCGGTCTGGTTTGGTTCCCACCAAAACCTCCACTACAACCTCCACCAGATGTTTGTTGTTGATCTCCCGGTGGTTGGGAATAAGGTTTCTTTTGGAAATGGTCTGTATTGTTGCCACCTCCTCTTTGGAATTTGGTAAGTCCAAAGTTTCGATTTCTCGAGTCTCGAGCTTGATCTAGAGCTTCCACTTAGCAACATGTATCTAACAGCTCTAAAAATTAGTTGATTTTCAGGGTGAAAACTGCTCTCTTCACCTCATGCCTCAGTTCTTCTTCAAACTTGTGACATTTCCACACCTCATTTGGCTGGTGCTGGAAATACGTTGAAAACTTGGATAAGCTTTTAAACTTTGCGGCGTATTCACTGATGGACAAGTTTCCTTGTCTTAAGCTGAGGAACTCCATTTCCTTCGCATGTCTGGCATTTACAGGGAAATATTTGTCTAAGAAGCTATTCTTGAATACCTCCCAATTGATTATGCGACCTTCAGCTTCTATCACCCTTTGCGCTCCATTCCACCATTCTTCAGCATCGACAATCAGCATAAACACGGTGTAAGTCACTTTCTTGTCGTTGGCACAGTTCATGCCTCGAAAGATTTTCTCCATTTCTTTGATCCACAGACTAGCTTTCTCCAGATCAAATTCTCCTTTGAATTGAGGAGGGTTGTGGCAATGAAACTCTGCCAAATTCTGCACATCAGCCATAGCTTCAAGTTGTTGAGCAGCCCTTTCCTGTTACTGGGCAGCTCTCTCGGATTCTTGGGCAATGACTTCTGCCATTCTCTGCATCGCTTCTATCACTGCTGCTATGTCTCCACGTCGTGCCATTTCTTTCTTACAGAGTTATATAAACTAAAAAACATGAGAAAAGAATTCATGTATCCTTTCGGAATACCAATCATAGAGAATCACACAGAGCACATAAGTGAGACCTAACCACAAAGACCTAAAGAAAACATAAATCGGGGTTCTGATACCAACCTAATGTAACGCCCCTTTTTGGGAGGGAACATCACATTGCCAATTAAATTGCAGAAAATAAAAATATAAGTTAAGACCCGGTTCGTTGTATGAATATAAATTTACTTGGTTGTAATCATGTGATTAAATTAGCTAATATTTTTTTTATATAATTAATAAAATATAATGATAAGACATAAATACAATAACGAGTAAGATAGAAGTAAAGCATACATTAGAACAACATACATGGATAATATTATATCATTATATTAAACTTGTTTGGTTACAACGCCTGATATACAAAAAGTAAAAATATACATATATGCCCCAAGATATCATAAATATACAGCCCACCAAAATAATGAAACATCAGGACCCCAAAATGAACACTGATAACCATTAGTAACTATTGACAGTATCAGCCCCTAAGAGGAGAAGGAACCGTGTCAGGATCCTCTTCAGGTTCCTCCTCAGGGTCTTCCTCATCAGAAGAGACCCTCATTAGAGCCATCGAATTACGGGCCGGGGCTTGAGTAGTGGAGAGGAAAGAATCCTCCTGTGGGGTGTAATAACGATTACCCCACATCTCCCTAATGGGCAGGTAAAACTCTAAACGTAAACTGACGCTACAGGTGAAGATGGGCAGATCATGACACCCCTAAGCCAGCGATACCATCACGTCCCCCTCATAGACACAGTGATCAAAGCTGAAGTAAACATGCTAATAGTTTGGACCTCCAAGGAATGTCAGACGCACATATCCCAAAAATCACTATGGGCGGGCCATCATGATCAACAGCAGTACTAGTCGTAGTCAGGCCAGAAACCCAGAAACTCGTGGACTTCCCCCTCTTCGCCGACATCTTCGATAGAATACAAATATAGACTGAAATAATAGAAATACAGGAAAGAGGTAAGACATCCTACCATCATTACCAATTATGGTAGTAAAGAAACAAAATGGCGCATAACGCCCACATAACATTTCAGAAATGGTAATCAACATTAAGGACAGATAATAAACAGTTTAGCAATTCCAGGAAGTCATAACAGTAATAAGATAACAGATTAAATTGCCACATAAATGAGTAAATGTCAAATGATATGGTGACTCACTATGCACATACACATGACACCAAAAATCCTACTCCATGGAGCTAGACACAAACAGTCAGAGAGAACGATCAGGAGGTATGTCTGTATCTTGGTTGTCGAGGCCCTCCAGTGCTAAAATTCTCAATTTGTCAATGTGCACATCATGACATTTTACAAGACATTCTACACAGATCTCGATATAGGATAGTGTCTCCGTCAGCATCGTTGGTGCGTTTGCATCGATTCGTCCCATGGTCCAGAGGGGCTACCACTGTCCGCTGTGAGATGCCCGTGCCCCAACGCCCCCAAGGTCAACTACAGGACCTACACTAGTCTATTCGCACCCGCACATAGGTGTGATTCAACTCCTAGGCAATATGGCCTTAACAATAGTCCAATTGACTTTTCAATGCATGATGACTCAATGCATATAACATGTATATTCATTAATAATATACTTTCAATAACGTGCCACAAGTTGGCTAAGGTAAACATCATCATATTCTTGGTCCCACACATGGACCCACATTAAATGATCTAAAGTCCTCTAATTGTACGTTGCAATTTTGGTACATTATGAAATTGTTTAGTGTTCTCACTTACACTCATGTTCTTACTTTAATTGAAAATCATTCTAAGTCTTTTTAGTAAAGCTCCATTCTTGGTTCTTCCCATTTTATGAAATCCTAAGTAAATCCTAATTGTCCAAATTAGTTAAGTTTCACTTCAATGTAATGTTTCTTATGAAATTCTTTTCATTATTAGGTTCCTTACTTTAAACTTATTCATAATCACCTAGAGAATTATTTCAAAGGTTTTACCAAGTCTTATACTTCCTTATTAGTTCCTTAGGTCCAAGATGATCTTTAGGTCATCCAATTGATTCCTTCCAATCACATTATTAATTATTTAATCTCTTAATTAGTTAAATGTCAATGTTACATAAAGTTACATAATTTAGTCCCATTTAGCCCTAGAGGCCGTGGGCCTCTCTATGATTAGGGGCTCCAATTTTTATCCTTTTTATTATGTGTTATCCTCTTAATTAATCAAGTCTTCATCTTATTACAATTTTTCACCAAGAACCAACACTTTTAGGGTTCAAGGCCGTGAGCCTCATGGAAGAGGGCAAAATCATATTTGCTCCCATTCAAGTTTCCAATCCATCCAAGCACATAAATATACATATTCAACCAACCAAATATCTCAAACAAATTTAGAACAACACATAGTCATAAAAGTCATACAATAAAGAATAACCCTAATTAGGGTTTCTCACAATCAATCACAAAACAAAGTTCCTTACTACTATGGAGGTTAAGGAGGGGTATCTTCCTCTTACCTAGAGAAGAAAACAACTAATGGAATTCCCTTGAAGCTCCTTGAAATTTCGAATTCACACCACCACAAACCCTAGAAATTTCAATCTCATCAAACTAATACCAAAGCTTGAAAAATAAGAAATAAATGGTCACAAAGAAGACCTTAGAAACAAAAATGGAAGAAGAGTTAGGAGAAAACAAGAATCTCACCCAAAACTTCCAAGCTTGAAGCTTGAAGAAGAAGATGGTGAAAATGGAACCTTTTCAAGAAATCACTAACTAAAGATGCGAGATGATGAAGGAGATTAAGAAAATGTATTTGGTTGAAAATTTTATGATGGTTGGGGCAAAAAGGAAGGGCTGGCCACGTGGGTGTGTAGAGAGAAGGAGGAGAAAAATGAAAGAAAGATGAAGCTTAGAGAGAGAAGTAGATAGTAGGAAAAAGATGATGACTTTTTTTATTTTGAAATTAGAATAGAATAACTTAATTAAATGAAGCACAAACTTTAGGCTCCAAGAGTGCAGCTGCCGTGTGGGAATGAGAAGGAGAGAGAGAAAATGAAGCTTCTTTGAGAAGCTTGGAAGCTTTTCCAATAAAGAAGATGTGATTAGACATAAAGGAGATTACCTTTAGAAAAGATAACGTGATTTAATAGTTAAAAGAATAGGATAATTAGAATTTTACTACAACCTATTATCTAATGGATAATTATTACAATGCACAAGTCAGTATTAAATATCCAACGAATAATAGAGCGTATCGCAAAATTTTAATTAACTGTACACACAGAGATTTTATTTATCAAATAAAACCTCAAAAAACACAAATCTTGTAAACTGTGCCCACCCTCGGGTTTAGTAAGATCCCCCGTCGACACTTCCACAGTTCAAGGTTTACTAGTATCATGGAAAACATTTCGTTTTCCTGGCTCCGCTCAGTATGCACGCAAAACGA
This sequence comes from Ormosia semicastrata, assembly GCA_029884595.1. Taxonomy (NCBI): domain Eukaryota; kingdom Viridiplantae; phylum Streptophyta; class Magnoliopsida; order Fabales; family Fabaceae; genus Ormosia; species Ormosia semicastrata. The sequence continues at coordinate 42,995,682 of JAQQTO010000053.1, read as the reverse complement.
GAAATATACTAAAATATTTGACATTTCCAAAAAATATCCAAAAAAATTCTCAAAAATCACAAATATTAGAAAATGACTATTCGTCACGAAACAAATAATTTTTGGAGTGTTACACTGACTCTGCTCAGTGTGTATGCAAAATGAGGAATATATTAAAATATTCGATGTTTCCAGAAAATTCCAATTTTTTTTCAAAAATCACAATTATTAGAAAATGCCTATTCATCATGAAACAAACAATTTCTGAGGTGTTACACTGACTCTGCTCAGAGTGCATGCAAAACGAGGAATATATTAAAATATTCAACATTTTCAGAAAAATACAGAAAATTTCCTAAAAATCACAAATATTATAAAACGACTATTTGTGATGAAACAAATAATTTTTGGGATGTTACAGCCTTCACACTCATTATCACTGTAAGAAGACTTCGATAATATTTTCAATGCCACCTAGTGGTGGTAAGAACAGATCAACCCATCTAGCAGGTATTGTGCAAACCAGACTTGGCCGGATGAATGATTGCGTGGTCAATTGAGCTCTCTGAGTTTGGGATTACCTATGAACCACGGCTTGCAATAAAAGTCCAAGCATTGTTCGACTTCCTAGCAGAACTCACATCGGACCCAGGCGACCCTAAGGGAGTTTCTTGGATCATCTTTGTTGACGAGTCATCTAATCCCACGGGAAGTGGGACCGGGGTGATACTGGAAAATTCAAAAGGATTAACACTGGAACATTCCCTAAAGTCTGAGTTCCCGACATCGAACAACCAGGCTGAGTATGAAGCATGTATTGCTAGGTTGATAATGGCAAAAGATATGGGGGCAACATGGATCACGCTCTACAGTAATTCCCAGCTGGCAACTTTCCTAATCCAAGGAGAATATCAAGCCAAGGAGCCTCTCCTAAAAAAATACTTGATTACGATACAAGAACTCCTCAAGATTTTTGAGGAGGTCAAAATAGAACACATTCCGAGAGAACAGAACTCTAGAGCACACCTTTTGTCTAAGCTGGCCAGTACTAGGAGCCCTGGTAACAATCAGTCCGTCATCCAGGAAATTCTCTCTCAACCCTCCATCACGGATCACAACATGTTCCAAGTGGAGGACTATGAGCCATCTTGGATTACCAGCATAATGGATTATTTACAGCACAGAACTGTGCCACCGAACCCAAAGGAAGCCTCCAAATTGGTCAAAATTGCAGTCAGGTACACTATCCACAACGGTCGACCATACCGTCGTGGTTTCTAATCCCCTCTTCTCAAATGCCTAACTCCAAAGGAAGCAGAATACGCTCTTGCCGAAGTCCATGAGGGAAGCTACAGTCACCATTTAGGAGGCAAGGCTCTAGCCCAAAAAGTATTAAGGACAGGATACTACTGGCCAATGATGGAGGCTGACTCTCAAGCACATGTTCAGATCTGTGATAAATGTTAGCACCATGCGGATCATTACCAAGCTCCCTCTGAAGAGTTATTCACGACCTCTATACCATGGCCATTTTATAGATGGGGTATGGATATTTTGGGTCCTTTTCCCCAGGCCCCAGGTCAGTTTAAGTACTTGGTGGTAGCGGTTGATTAGAATACAGATAAATTAAGAGAAAACTTGGACTTCCTGGAAGAAAGAAGAATTGTGGCTCATATACGTGACATCGCCCTTAAACAAAAGACAGCGGCCAAGTACAACAAGAAAGTGGTTCCAAGAAAATTCTAACCAAGAGACCTAGTACTCAGGAGAGCTAATATAGGAGGGAAAAATGTTTTCCAAGTGAAACTAGCCCCTAATTGGCAAGGCCCCTATTGTATCGTTGTCAGTACGGGCAAGGGAGCTTACACCTTAGAAACGTTATCTGGTACCCCAGTCAAGAATTATTAGAATACAGATAAATTAAGAAAACACTATAGCTAGATGCCCGCAACGGCCTAGCCCTTCAGTAGAGTTAGGCTTGATCCATCCTAGTCTCGAATAATATGCTCTGTATGGACTATTGTCCCCCCAATATTATCAATAACATAGTTATTCAGATGTCAAATTCTATCCAAAAGAACTGAAGAAGTGCATGTTAAGAGGTATAACATCCCAAACCACGGTGATAAGTTATAAGACTAATGCCCACCCTCAAAACGTGGCATTGACTGTTAAAAGGTCAACTAATTAGGAGATAGTATGGATTATATGTACACGCTCCTTTTTTATACCTAAGCCAGGAAGGGATCCCAAAAATCTAAATGATTAATAGAGTACCCCCAGGTAAGGTTAAGTAATATATATGCCTAAGTTAAAAGAGGTTTCTACATAATATACCCCGAACCAAGGTATTACTCTTACCAATGTCTAAGATTCCAAATGCTTCTTACGATGAGCAGTGGAGTATGGATTAAGGTATTATTTTGCCTAAGTCCAATGTTTCAAAATGTTTGCTTGTCATAAACGTTAGAATATAGACTAAGGCATTATTTCTACCTAAGTCAAGTGGAATGCCATTCACTCAATGATACGAGTGTAGGATCCCGGACCATGGTCTTCCTATGATGAAGAGTTTTCTCTAAGTCCATTAAATGACTATGAAAATGGGCATTGGACCCAAGTCAAACCATGAAAAAATGAACAAACAAACCTATAGCAAAACAAAGTAATTAATATAAAACCCTAGTCATGGGGCAATTGTCTTTACAAAAAGAAAAACCTCGCGCAGTGGGCAAAAAGCAGGAAAAAAGGCAAAAGGCTCAAACTTCGGTATTTTCTCCCTCCGGGTTCCGAGCAACGTCCGAGGTGGTGCCAGGATCACCTGGGATGAGATCCTTTGCGAAGATGAGTTCACCGTTATGGAAGATTTAATCTGGGGTAACATCGTCCAAGACAAGAGCAACCCAAGGATTGAAGTATTGGATTTGAGCCACGGCATTTTAGAACTGCTCTCCCCCGATCTTTCCAGAAATTGTGTCCATCTCCTCCACGTCCTTCTCAAGCTGAATTATCTAGGCCTCCTGAGCACTAATGGTGGTGTCGGCTTCGAGCTTCTCGGCCTTCCTAGTGGACTCAGAGTCGGCCAATGCCTTTTCTAGCTCAACGATCCTTATCCGAGCATCCTCGTTCAATTTAAGGGTCGTGTTCAATTTCTGGCCAACTTCTTCTTTTTCTTTCTTCAAGGCCTTCAGGTCTTCCGGTGCCCTCTTATCAGCATCCTCAATAGTCTCTTTGATTACGTGGATCTCAACAGTCACCCGGAGAGCTTAACTTTGAAGTCTAGCCAGGGTTTGGGCTAGACCTTGCTCGGTAATATGTTGCCTGACCTCGCTACTCAAAAGCCATCCAACAATGAAGGGGCTGGTGTCAAAGTGCCCCATGATGATTGGCAAAAGGTCATCTCTTTCTCTATCACCGCCCTCCGATGACCTCTTATCCTAGTCAAGAGATCCTTCGACAGCTTGCCTTTTTCTCCCTTAAAGATTTCAAGTGGGGGAACTCAACTGGTCAATATTCTCCCCAATAACAATACCCCGGCTCGATGATGCTGGGACGGCAGCAGAAGAAGAACCTATAGTTTTCGTCCCCTTTCTCCGAGATCTTGTAGCTTACAGGGCAACCACAGAAGATCCAAAAGTCATGTTGCTTACTGAAACAAAATAAAAAAGAAGTATACGGTCAGCACAGCAAAATAATAAGGATGCGTGAAAATAAAATGCAAAAACCAAAAGTCACTATGGGTAATAACACCCTAATTCGTACTTAATAAAGAAGGAGAAGATCATCACCACAAACACAAAGAACATCTCTGATATTAATGTTCCCGTGCCACTCAGCATATTCGATTATGAACTTGACCGACCTAAGCTCCTCAGGGTCGAGGTCCCCTTCTTCTTTGTCGATAAGACTGACGGGGATACCCCAACAATCTTGCGTCCAGTAAAGAGGAACTTGGGGTTCCCCATCGGGTTTGAGGAAGAATGGATGAAATCCCTCCGTGGCTTTAATTTTGAAGAACGAAGTCTTAAATCCTTTAAAGCTTTCTTTAAAAATGTCAAAGGATTTCCAGCCAAGTCTAGACCGGATGACAAGCCAACTCGTTTGCCTTATTGAAGGAGATGATGTAACCCCAACTATTAGGATGGATCTGGGATAGGGCCACGTGTAGAGTCTGGAGAATAGTGATTTGGAAGTCAAAAAATAGCAATCGAAGCCCCAACTTAAGGAAAAGGAGCTCGTACAGGAACATGAAGTGTGAAACAGCTTCCCAGCAGGAATATACCCTCTCATTCCAGTCCAGAAAAATGACTTGGAATTCGTTATCCCATGCCTTATTTACAGTCAACTCCAAGACGAATAATGATTCTCGGAGTATGGCTTCACTCGCAAACCTAGATTGACGATTCCAGACGTTGTCCACTACCTAAGGGCATACCAATCCAGGACTTCGCTGGATTCGGATAAGGTTATCCTCAGCCGGATCACGGACTTCGTGGAACGGTGTTTGGGCCCTAGCCTTCTTCTTTCCTTTGGCCATGGAAATCCCGAGAACACCCAAAGAAGTCGGTAAGTAATTCTCAGAATCAATAACGCTATGGATTCAGACATAGAAAGGGGAGAACGAAATAATTCAAACCCCCTTTACCGACCTCCGTTCCCACCAGAGTTCAAATTTCTAGGGGGACTCCTCCGCTGTGCTTGGCATGATGGAGAGATGTTCCAGGGAGGCGACAAAGTTTATGAAAAGCTCAGAAGTCTATAAACCTATTTTGCGAAAAGCAAAAAGGACAGAAATACACTCCTACTCTACTTTTCAGCAACAATAAGCATCTTGAAAAGGGAAATGAGAGCATAATTGAAAGAGAGTTACTTACTGTACAAAGATAAAAAGTGCTTGAATGATGAGGAAACTGGAAATGGCTGAAAGGCGAGTAATAAACCAAGCTTTTACCGCACGAAATTCTCAGTGAAATAAGTCAAGAACAGTAAGGTGAGGATGATAAACCCTTAACTCTTATTTATAAAGGCTGAACGATTAGGGGACACTTTTGTCTTCTCAATCACGAGTTCAAAAGGTGCCCATCATGGCGCGCGAAGCTCTTGGCACATCTCTCCGATAAACCTGCACCACGTGGCCTATACAGCTGTAATAGCAGTTGAAAAGATAGTTGCGCATCAATTCAAAATGTCATATAGATGCCCGGACTCTTTTTGATGGACCCCAGCTGAAAATCGTGGTACCCATTTGGTTGACAGTGCGGACTACGGTAAAGGACAAAATACGCTTATTTTTTAGGAAAAATAACAAGCTTTGCTGTCTTGATTTTCAAAACAAGTACCGAGACGAAGTTATGGTGTCATGCCAGGATAAGTGTTGGACTTACCCCGACAATATCATCACAGTGTTATGACAGAATAAGCATTGGACTTATCCCGGCGGTGTTATCTCGACAGGAAACAGGAAAATACAGGATAAGTTTGGAATATAAAATCTGTATTAATTCATTCTCATTCCATACATCGTCATACAGCCAGAAAAGAGGAAAAAGAAAATACTGAGACATGGAATGTATAAGGAGAGAGCAGCAATTGAAGAGCTTAGAGGAAGGAGCAAACATCTCCAGTATCCCGGATTATGTCACATCCACATTTCCAAACCTCGGCCTCTTGAAAAAGTGGATTAGCTTTGCAGAATATTGGCAAACCGAAATCACGACCCCGGGATCGACGCCAAAGTCTTCTGCATTGCCTCCTCCACGAGGAAAATAAAGAACGAGACACTCTCCCCTTTGTTGGATGGGGCATGACCTTTCATGCAAAAGGACATTCCACCAGCCTCAACCATTTCAAGTTGCCTTAAATTGCGGAGCTGCTCCGATAGTCTCTCCATCTCGAAACAGACTGAGACCACTCTGAAACAAAATTACTCTGCCAACTTATTCCCTCCTACCTTTTTAATAGATGACAGTAGAGGTAGATACCCGGTGCTTCCTTGAAATCAAGTCAAAGAAAGCAGACCACCCCAAGTTACCCCCAGAGGGTTTTTCCTTCCAGGAAAGACGACTCTCCACTATCTCAACCCGGTCAAGCGCTGGGAATCCCTTGGAGAAGGGTAAAGGGGTTGGTCAGAGTATTATGCATGTTTGCTATGCATTGGACCATGGGCGCATCACTCCACGCTAATGAGCAGGGTTAGACACTACCATGTACGGCGGGATAGAATGGCTCCCGCCTTCCCAAATGCATAACAACCCAGTTTTACGCCAAGAAAGAAAGGCTCCCATCAAAAGAAGAAGAAAATATTCGAAGAAAATCAAACATCTTCAAGAACTTTAGAAAAAATAAGAGTATAATCTCTGCAGAAGATGAAGTTCTCTTTACAAACATGGAGAATGAAGGGAAAGCTACTCTCATTCTCTCAAAAGAAACTATTCTTACATGAAAATGTAAAACGAGAGGAGTGCAAAGTAAGGGAATGATATCTCCTGAAGAAGCACTCTCTACTTATAGGGCGCATGAAGCATTCTGATTGGTCCTATAAATAGTGATCTGACCTCGTGAGATCAGCTAAAATAAATGCTTCAAGTTTCTGATTGGTCACAAAGATAGAGGGTAGTTGAGAAAATCTGTATGAAACTGACATTCTCTTCAAAGGATCATTAATTCCCAATAAAGTCAAAAATACCAGTTTCCCAGAGAATCTCATACTATTACCACCAGCCAACTCAGAGATCACGTTCAGAATTTGCGTTGAAGATATCTCGAAAAATCTCCAGTACTCTTACTAGGGGGCAATGATCTTTAATCATATTAGGATAGGTCATGGACACCAGTAATCATCTAGAATCTGACATATAATCACCAGACTACCATGTCCACCATATGACGGTTGATCCGTTAAAAACTTGACCCTCGTCAGCCCCATCCAAGTGCCAAGTTGGGGGCAACTATTCTAGACCGTGATCCGGGATCCCGCTCCATGGGATCAACCCGGCATGCGCACAGCCAGACTCCTCACAAGCTGGCATAACGGAAGACTTATAAGGCAGTTCGGACATGGGAATCTAGCACGTTGAGTGGTATTGGGCCATAGTATCATAATTGATAGATTCATGCAGAGGATAAATCACTAAATATTTGTAACTGCCAATCATCAACTTATGGTATTATAGGACTCATAATTACCCTAGATGGCTAAGTACTTCCTGTATTGTAATCTCAGATTTATGAGGATTTACCCATTAATAATGGGAAGGTGATCTTTATTAGGATACTAATCCCAAATTACCTGCATCTAATAAGGATCCTATTAGGATTCTACATACGCTCTATAAATATAAGGCTAAGTCATCATAATAATGTAATCTATCATCTAATTACATAATCCTACTTGTGCATTGCTTGACTTGAGCGTTGGAGTCCCTTTGTAGGTACCCACCCCTTGTTCAACATAGCCGCTGCTCAAGGAGGAAACCACCGCGTGCGTGCTTATTACAGGTACTCGTTGAATCTACTTCAGAACATTGGCGCTGACTGTGGGGACCTTAAATTTCTAATCCCACTCAGTTATGGTGAATACGAGGCAAAATTTGAGAAGAGACGCTACACAAACCTCTGTCTACCAGAGGCAAGATCCTGATGTGCAACATCCACCACTCCCACCGCCCCTACCTGCGGCTCAAACCTCCACTGTGAGAAATCAGGAACCTGGAGCAGAAAGCCAACATGATAGGCACTCTACCTCTGCCTCTGATGAGTTTCCCAACCTATCACGTTAGGTTTTTGTTAGGGAAAGACTTGAATTCCTGGCTCAGGGTGGTGACCGGAGCATTCAACAATGCAGAATCCCAGTGCACCAGCGTTTGGGAATGCCAAACAATGAGGCTGATGATTGCGCATCTTGTTCTGAACGCACACACCAATCTCGTGCTTCTCGACGCCAATTCCAAGACATGTTGCAACAACATATGGATATGCTGAATGACCAATTTCAGAGGTTGGAAGACATGTAGCGCGCCATGCATGAAAACCAACCCATGCCACATCGTCGTGACAGAAGGACCGATATGGAAAATAATCAAAGGAGGGCTCACACCGGTAATGGAATTCCCAATACCGGGACAAATAACCAGAATCGCGGAACAATGGAATAACCCTTCTCCGATCAACTTATGGAGTACCGGGTTCCTAGGAACTTCTAGTTTCCGCCAACTTGGAAATTTATGACGAAACCACGGACACCCAGGGACACATAAATGCCTACGAATAGTCCTTATGTTTCTATGGCGGGTCCATGGAATTGCTATGCTGAGCTTTCCCCTTTTCTCTCAAAAGGAGAGCTCTAAAGTGGTTTACTAGCCAACCAATGGGGTCTGTGGTAGATTGGTCAGATCTTAAACAGTGTTTTCTGCTGCAATACACCACCAGCAAGGAGCAACCTACATCCATTGAGTCCCTGACTAAAATATGCTAAAGAAAGGATGAGACCCTTCGAGATTATGTCAGACGGTTCATGGCGGCCTGCACCAATGTGGAAAATTTTGAGGACAGAATAGCATTACATTATGCCAGAAGCGTCTCCAAGTAGGTTCTGAGTTCTTTAATTCCTTAGCAAAAAAGAAACCAGATAATCTGACCGACTTCCAGAAACGATCCGAGAAATATGTCTACTTGGAGGAGGCAACAGAAGACCACAGTAGGTGGGACAAGGGTGAGTCTTCCCACCAGAAGTCCAACCAGAATTCCTCAAGGCCATAACCTCCAAAAGGTAGTCCACCCTAGAAAAATTATTCTGACTATACTCTCCTGAACACACCCTAGGAAACGATCCTAAGGGAAGTGATGCATACGAAATTTCAGAATATCCAGAGACCGCCACCTACAAGAAGTACAAACAAAAGGATCATTCCAAGCATTGTAAATGGCATAAGGGCTAAGATCATCACTAGCAACACAGAGAACATCTCTGATATTGATGTTCTCGTGTCACTTAGCATATTGGATTATGAACTTGACCGACCTAAGCTCCTCAAGGTCGAGGTCCCCTTCTTCTTTGTCAATAAGACTGATGGGGATACCCCAACAATCTTGGGTCCAGTAAAGAGGAAATTGGGGTTCCCTATCGGTTTGAGGAAGAATGGATGAAATCCCTCGGCAGCTTTAATTTTGAAGAACGAAGTCTTAAATCCTTTAAATCTTTCTTCAAAAACGTCAAAGGATTTCCAGCCAGGTCTAGACCGGATGACAAGCTAACTCATTTACCTTATTATCCCTTGGGTATTTATTCTAGTATAAAAATAAAAGAAAGTATTGATGGAGTATTTAAGGTTCATTAACTGACAGAACCTCTCGAAGGAGATGATGTAACCCTAACCATTAGGGTTGATCTAGGATGGGGCCACGTGTAGAGTCCGGAGAATGGCGATTTGGAAGTCAAAAAATGGTAATCGAAGCCCTAGCTTAAGGAAAAGGGGCTCGTACAGGAACATGAAGTATGAACTAGCTTCCCGGCAGGAGCATACCCTCTCATTCCAGTCCAGACAAATGTCTTGGAATCATTATCCCTTGCCTTGTTTACAGTCAACTCCAAGACGAATAACGATTCTCGGAGTACGACTTCATTCGCAAACCTAGATTGACGGTTCCAAACGTTGTCCACTACCCAAGGACATACCAATCCAGGACCTCACTGGATTTGGATCAGGTTATCCTCAGCCGGATCGCGGACTTCGTGGAGTGGTGTTTAGGCCCTATCCTTCTTCTTTCCTTTGGCCATAGAAATCCTGAGAACACCCAAAGAAGTCGGTAAGTAATTGTCAAAATCAATAACGCTATGGATTTAGACATAGAAAAGGGAGAACAAAATAATTCAAACCCCTTTTACCAACCTCTGTTCCCACCAGAGTTTAAATTTTTAGGGGGACTCCTCCGCCGTGCTTGGCGCGATGGAGACGGTGTTCCAGGGAGGCGACGAAGTTTATGAAAAGTTCAGAAGTCTCTAAACCTATTTTGCGAAAAGCAAAGAGGACAAAAATACACTCCTACTCTACTTTTCAGCAATAATAAGCATCATGAAAAGGGAAATGACAGCAGAATTGAAAGAGAGTTACTTACTGTGCAAAGATGAAAAGTGCTTGCATAATGAGGAAACTGGAAATGGCTGAAAGGCGCGGAATAAACTAAACTTTTGCCGCACGAAATTCTTAGTGAAATAAGTCAAGAACAGTAAGGTGAGGACAATGAACTCTTGACTCTTATTTATAAGGGATGAACTGTTAGGGGACATTTTTGTCTTCTCAATTATGAGTTCAAACGGTGCCCATCATGGCGCACGAAGCTCTAGGCACGTCTCTCCGATAAACTCGCACCATGTTTCCCATACAGCTATAATTGTAGTTGAAAAGATAGTTGTGCAGTAATTCAAAACGTCATATAGATGCCCAGACTCTTTTCGATGGACCCCGACTGAAAATCGTGGTACCCGTTTGATTAACAGTGCGGACTATGGTAAAGGACAAAATACACTTATTTTTGAGTAAAAATATCAAGCTTTGCCGTCTTGATTTTTAAAACAAGTACCGAGGCAAAGTTATGGTGTTATGCTAGGATAATCGTTGGACTTACCCCGGCAATATCATCATGGTGTTATCACAGAATAAGCATTGGACTTATCCCGACTGTGTTATCTCGGTAGGAAACAGGAAAATATAGGACAAGTTGGAATATAAAATCTTTATTGATTCATTCTCATTCCATACATTGTCATACATTGATGAATGATGTCGCACTCGCCTCAAAATAGACTAGGATTTAAATGGAATATAGCATAGTGCACAACCTAGGTCATCTCCTAAGGATCAATTCGGATTTCTCAAGCATATTGGAAGTTATCAATAAATAGGGGGTTTTGTTCATCAAGTAAAAGAGTACAAATTCAACAGTAATTAGGAATAAATTCAAAACTGGAAACACCAATCCAAGGTTTTCAATTCAAGTGGCAGAGTTAATCATAGTTCAAAGAGGGTAGAATTCTTTATGCATTTACCTCTGTTAATTCGAATTCAACTAGATAATCACCTAGAATTTGATCAACTAAAACAAAATCACAATCGTAATTCTTGATTAAGATTGAATTAAACACAATTTCAAATTAACATAGATTACCAATTGATGATCTATTCTCCATTAAATTCAAATTAATCAATCCAAATCTATCTTCAATTTTGAAAATATAATCATAAATCAATTGAATAAGGAGAAGAGGAGAGAACACAATCAGAAATCACAATTAAATAAAAGAACTCAAAATTCTAACCACAATCATTGAATTCCTTGGATTGATTGGATCATTCCACCGGCCTCAATCATAAGTTGCCAAATCGTTCTTTAGCCTTCCATGGCCATCACCATTGAAAAGATATAGATTAGAGAAAAGAGGAAAACGAAATAGAGAAAATGAAAAGAGAGAAAAGGGTTTCTTGATTCAAATTGTAAAACTCAAAAATAAGGATTCAGAAAGAGGTCTATTTTTCGTATTCTGCCTTAACCTATTTGTAACTAAAAATTATTCTATAATTCCTAATCTAACCCTAGCCTAAACTGTAGCCCTTTGAATAAGCTTTTCAGAGACATATAATTTGTCTTATGTGGGTTTAAATTGAGAGAGTTAAGCCCAAATCAGTGAGGGAAGGTCCAAGCTTTATGACAGCAACAGCGTCCTAAATTCAAGGCTCAATTTCGCCCTAAATCCAGCTGAATTAGAAAAACTGCATTAAACACAAAATTGTGTAAAATCTGCTTTCAGGAGACACTAGATTCATCATCATTTTCTCTACATCATCTCAGATTTTCAGGAGACACTAAGATTATCCAAATATGACATTTGTAGCCCAAGATATGGCCTGTACAAGACAGAAAGGTCAAAATAAGTTAAATTCTAAAAATTAATAAAGCTTTTACAACTAAGCTCAATGAGGCCCAATCATCTAAAACTCACCCACAAACATAATATTGGATATAATTATCATCAATTAGGCCAAATATAAAGCAATAATGAATGCCTCAAAATTGATTGATCATACATCCAAAAAAGAGGAAAAGTAACTTACACTGGTTAATTAATAGTAATCACATCCCAGTCCCCTTCTTAGACTATGCATTATGCTCGAAATGAGAGCATATTGAGACATGGAATGTATAAGGAGAGAGCAGTAATCGAAGAGCCCAGAGGATGGAGCAAACATCTCCAGCATCCCGGATCATGTCACGTCCACATTTCAAAACCCCGGCCTCTTGAAAAAGTGGATTGACTTTAAAGAACATTGGCAAACCGGAATCACGACCCCGGGACCGACACCAATGTCTTCTGCATTGCCTCCTCCACGGTAAAAGTAAAGACCGAGTCACTCTTTACTTTGTTGGATGGGGCACGACCTTTCATGCAAAAGGACATTCCACCAGCCTCAACCATTCCAAGTTGCCTCAAATTACGGAGCTGCTCCGATAGTCTCTCCACACCGGAACAGACAGAGGCCACTCCAAAATAGAATTACTCTACCAACTTATTCCCCTCTACCTTCTTAGCAGATGACGGTAGAGGCGGATACCCGGTGCTTCCTAGAAAGCAAGTCAAAGAAAACAGACCACCCAAGTTACTCCCAGAGGGTTTTTCCTTCCAGGAAAGATGGTTCTCCCCTATGTTAACCCAGTCAAGCACTGGGAATTGCTTGGAGAAGGGTAAAGGGTTGGTTAGAGCATTCTATAGGTTTGCTATGCATTGGACCATGGGTGTATCACTCCACGCTAGTGAGCAGGGTTAGACACTCCTATGTACGCCGGGATAGAAAGGCTCTCGCCTTCCCAAATGCATAGCAACCCAGTTTTACGCCAATAAAGAAAGGCTCCCATCAAAAGAAAAGGAAAATATTTAAAGAAAATCAAACATCTTCAAGAACTTTGGAAAAAAATAAGAGTATAATCTCCGTAAAAGATGAAGTTTTCTTTACAAACATGGAGAATGAAGGGAAAGCTACTCTCATTCTCTTGAAAGAAACCATTCTTACATGAAAATGTAAAACGAGAGGAGTGCAAAGCAAGGGAATGCTAGCTCCTGAAGAAGCACTCTCTACTTATAGGGCATATGAAGTATTCTGATTGGTCCTATAAAAGGTGATCTGACCTCGTGAGATCAGCTAAAATAAATGCTTCAAGTTTCTGATTGGTCACAAAGATAGGGGGCAGTTGAGAAAATCTGTATGAAACTTACATTCTCTTCAAAGGATCATTAATTTCCAATAAAGTCAAAAATACCAGTTTCCCAGAGAATCTCAGACTGTTACCACCAGCCAACTCAGAGATCACGTTCAGAATTTGCGTTGAAGATATCCCGAAAAATCCCCAGTACTCTTACTTGGGGGCAATGATCTTTAATCATATCGGGATAGGTCATGGACATCGGTAATCATCCGAAATCTGACATATAATCATCAGACTACCATGTCGGCCATATGACGGTTAATCTGTTCAAAACTTGACCCTCGTCTGCCCCATCCAAATGCCAAGTTGGGGGCAACTGTTCTAGACTGTAATCTGGGATCCCGCTCCATGGGATCAACCTGACATGCACACAACTGGACTCCTCACAAGCTGGCATAATGGAAGACTCATAAGGCAGTCTAGACATGGGAATCTAGCACGTCGAGTGGTATTAGGCCATAGTATCATAATTGATAGATTCATGCAGAGGATAAATCCCTAAATATCCGTAACTGCCAATCATCAACTTACGGTAGTATAGGACTCATAATTACCCTAGATGGCTAAGTACTTCCTGTATCGTAATCTTAGATTTATAAGGATTTACCCGTTAATAATAGGAAGGTGATCTTTATCTGGATACTAATCCCAAATTACTTGCATCCAATAAGGATCCTATGTGGATTCTACATACGCTTTATAAATATAAGGCTAAGTCATCATAATAAGGTAATCTATCATCCAATTACATAACCCTACTTGTGCATTGCCTGACTTGAGCGTTGGAGTCCCTTTGCAGGTACCCACCCCCCTGTTCAATACGCTCAGTTGCCGCTGCTCAAGGACGAAACCACCGCGCGCGTGCTTATTACAAGTACCCTCTGAATCTACTTCAGAACAAGATGCTTCTTAGTGTTTATGCTTCTTCGTTTGCAATGAAAGCTGAGCATGCAATGTGCTTTCTATTCTATGGGTTTTCTATTTTGGGACTGAGCATGCAATGTGTTTAATTCACTATAGGTATGGTTCTAAGTTTGGTTTACTGTTGGATTTGTGGCTTTTTTACTAAATTGTCATTGGTGGCAAAATTATTTATCAAAATGCCATTTTTTTAAATTATTTATCAAAATATCACTTTTTTGAAATTATATACTAAACTGTTACCCTTTTGTCTAACATGACATATTTTAATAATTTCTAATTCATGTACGATGCGCCAAACAGGGTGGCGTATCCATGTTGATTACACCAAGATGGTAAGCATAATTCACATGGATAAGCCACCCTGTTTGGAACATCCTACGTGAACCAGCCATCTATGATGAAGTTCTTACATAGATAACGCCAAAAAGGTTAGCGCAACAAGGGCAAAAACATCATTTTGCTTAGCGCAACAATACTATATATTCTATCCCCTCCTCCATCCATGCCATTCTCATCATTTTCTTAATTCTCACACTCTCTCTCTACAAAATTCTTCTCTCTAAACTCTCTCAACTCTCTATCACCTAATTCATTTAGCAATTATTGCTATAAGTGGTGTCTAGATCTCTTATTTGATCATATTCAGATATTATTCCTTATATGTAAGTATTTAATATAATGTTTAAATTTTTTTATTTATGATTTTGTTGGCTATTTTTTATTATATTAATGTTAATTATATATTTATGTTATTTTATACGTATTTAGAGGTTTTACAATTTTTTTTTTTTGCTTGACTAATTAATAATATGATTAATAGGATACATAATATGAATTGTATGAATTATTTGTAAGTAAAATAATAATATGAATTTTTTTCTTGAGTACTTGACTTGTTTTAATTAACTAAATGTAGTTTAATTCAAATTAGTAGGGCTTAGGAAGTTATTTGTATGTAAAATATTAATATAAATCCATTATTAGATGTGCAATTTTGTTGTAATTAATATGTGTAAATTGATTGCATATGTGTTGAATTAATATTGTTCAGAAGTGGAATTGAAATGGCAAAACCCCTTAATGTGCACATTTACTTCAATGGGATAATGTATGATGGTAAAGAGGGTCTCATATATCAAGGTCCTCCTCCTAGGTCTATTGTGATCATAGCCAATATGACTTTGGGTGCCTTGAAAAATATGATTCATTCAAAGTTGAGACTCTAAACAAATGTATATATGTCAAAGGTTGTCTATCGATGTCCACAATGCTACAATCCATGGAGATGAATAAGTCTTCCATTAGAAGACGATGATGATGTAAAATACATGATATATTACTTCTATCAAACTCCAAGCATGGCCTCGATGGAGTTGTATGTTGAGGTAGAAACAAGTGAGCTTGAAGAGCATGTTGAAGCTCCTAGTGAAACAGAATCTCAAGCTAGTCCTTCTAATCCAATTGAGTCATGCAGTATGATTGTTATTGGTGGTGCAATGGTTGAAGCTGATAACCCACTTGTCAGTGATGTAGTATGGGACACAATTGAAGATGAAGAATAGGTAGCTGAGGTTGATGATTCAGACACTGACATAAAGGTAGAAAACTTTGATGCTGAAGAAAATTGACAAGAAGAAGGCCTTCCATTGTCGGTTGCCCCTCAATCCATTTTTGTGTCTTCGGGCCCTAAATTTGTGTTTGTGTCACCATGCTTTCAGTTTTCTCATATCAATTGGAATGCATTGAGTAATCCTGATAACTTGCCTGAATTAGATAGTCATGGGACTTGGAGCATAAATGATGAATTATATGTTGGCTTACAATTTCCACCAAAAGATGTCACGAAGTTAGCCCTCAAACATTATTTCATTCACAGGAATCAAAAGTAAAAGATTGAAAATTCTAATTCACAAAGACAAACTATTAAGTGCCCTAGTTTTGACGAAGGTTGTAATTTGAGAGTTAGGGTCATACAAAGTAAGAGGTCGAATGTGTAACACCCTGAAAAACATGATAGACTTGTATATGGTTATGGAGGTAGCTTAATACCTGTTTATCATGTTTGTTAAGTTTTGTGACTGTCTGAATATGTTTAGTTACTTTATTGTAATACTATGTGTGAAATATAGTTATTATTTGCTCCAGAAGTGACTTAGACTGCTTAGTTAGTGGAAATAAATGTGGAGAGTTTGTTTCTAGGTCACAAATGTGTGAACTGTGCTACAGTTAAAGTTTGAGGTTAATCAGAGTTAGTTTGGCATTTTTAAGCATACTAGTTGTATATTTTAACATTGGTTTGGCTAGTAGTTGATATGAAAAAATGTGAAAATGGTGAAATAAGATTTTTAATGAATCTCAAGATTTATTTTAAACTTGTTGGAAGCTAGAAATCTGAATTTGGTGAAATCTAGGTGTTCTTAGCAGATCGAGATTTTAGTACCTATCCAAGAGAAGTCAAATTTGTCTTCCCTTGTTAAATATCTTACCACTAGGATATTTGAGAAGCAGAGAAGAGAAGAGAAAAGAAAGAAAAGAAAACAGAATAGAGAAATCGAAGAGGAAAAGAAGAAGAGGAAGAAGGAAGAAGAATCAAGTGGAGCTTGGATCCATCCTTGGCTTCATCTTCATCTTCTTGATCTTGAGGTAGGGGTTTTGTACTTCTTTCATCCTCTTTTTTCCACTTTTACCATTTATGCATTTGTGACGCATAATAGGTTAAATTGGTTTCTAGAGGTGTTTGAGGTGTTTTTAATGCTTGATTAAGTTCCTTTGGTTGTTTAAGACTTATTCAAGTAATAGGTTTGTGTTAGAAACCTAGAATTAGACTTTTGAGCCTTGAACCTAAAAGTGAGAAAAGTTAGGTTTTGATTTGTGGTTTTAATCATAGAATCCAAATTAGAGGTTTTTGTTGGTGATTAATGATTCCTATGTGTTAGTAAACTTGTTAAGGACCTTAGATCACTTAAAAATTGAGTTGGAGTGGACAAAATCCAAGGATTTGGTCAACGGAACAGTTCCACAGTTTTGCAAAAGCTATTGCAAAGTTTTGGGTTTAGAAACACGGCCCGTGTCTAAAGACAATAGGTGGGTCGTGTCTCTCTCTGCCAGGAGCTTTCGTGAACAGTGCTCACAGAGCAAAACACGGGAGGGAGGCGTGTCTAAAAACATGCATCGTGCCTTCTTTTGTAATGAGAATTAGCTCTTGTGTTCTTCATAAGAGTTGTAGATCTTTCTCTTATCTTTCCAATGCCACTAGAATCACCTCATTTCGACCTTTGTAGCTCAAGTTGTGCTCATTTTACTGTGCAAAGGTCAAAGGTTAAGATTGAGCAAGATGCGTTTTTGGTTAGGAAATGTGTGATGTTTTGGCATTTTATAAGGCTAGGAGCCTTAGAGGGACCTTAGATAACCATATTGAGGTGGATTATCAAGGGGTAATGTGTTGGAACACCTTAGGCTTTCATAGTGTGGTGGAATGTCATAGGGTAACACTTAGGATTTTGACCTATATGAGGTTATTTTAGTATCTTTTGTGATGCTGTATGTGATGGGAATGACACGTAGTGTTAGTATGTGGGTATTCCTAAGTTAATGGTTGGAAACCCTTGTATAGGAGGGTATCCAATATTACATTTCATGTGATAGGAATGACAAATAGAGTGAGTATGTGAATGTTCTTAAAAGAATGTGTGAAAACCTTATGAAGAAGGATTTTCTTACAGCTGGAAGCATTGGATACAATCTCGTGTAGGAGAATACTCGATGTGGTGCTGTGTGCTTTATAAAACCACTTTGCATATTTTCTCACACACTTACTATTTCCAAGTATCTTCAAATGGTGTATGTGATGGTAAACACCCTTTGTTAAGAGGTGGAGTAGACCATTCATTGCCAGGTGGTATATGAGATGGTGAACACCCATTGTTGAGTGGTAGAGTAGTTTATTCATTGCCAAGTAGTGTTACATGGTTAGAACCATACTATTCAGGGAAAGTACAAGGAACGGAGTTTCTGAAAATAGTTGAGTTTCATAACATAGCACTAACACTATTTTAATCTCATTATATAATCATTGTCTTAGGACATGTTAGCCATAAACATACAACATAACAAGCATTGCATTTGCATGGTAATTGTATGGGCAATTACCTTAACCAATGATATATACGATTGTATGGGCGGTTCTATAATATCATTGATAGTTGTTAATATGAGATGGCAGTCGTAGCTGTTGAGAATTGCGGATACATCATGCAGCGAAAAAACAGGATTCCCATCGAGGATCCATGCGAAAAAGCCATAATCCAAGTTTTTAAATTATTTACCTCTTGAAGCGTGATCAAAAGGAAGGACGTGAATCACCAACACCGTAATAGAAATGATGCCTCTCCTGTATCCAAATGAACAGACTCACGAACATCCAACGTCCGTAAAGAGGAGCCTCACGTCTTTCACACAGTGCTAGCTACGAAGAGAAGAAAAGAAACCTGTCGCTTTCTCACTCACTTTTCTGTAGGTGTGGCTAGGGTTCTGAAATTGTGTGTCTTACCAGTCCCTTAGCAGTACTATTTATAATAGTGCTACCTTAAGTGAGTGTGAGTAGCAGCAAGGTAAGCTGTGCAACCCTAGACTCATCTGTTATAAGTCTGGTCTATATTTGAATCTGAGTCCAACTTAGATCCATTGCTCTAATTTTAGTCTGCTTTATGTGTATGACCCTGCAGGTTCTCATTACGTTAGCAGTAATATTAAAATCCCATTTTAATATTACAAGCAGTGAGCGGTATCTAGCAACACATTGCTGCTACTCGAGTAATAAGAATATCAGTGATTTGACATAACCTTTCTGTGACTAATGTTTCCGTGTCATTTAGTCCCTTTGTCAAGATATCTAGATTGAACATAAGGCATGGAATACATCATCCTTGTATAGTCTAATCTTTTGTTTCTTGATACTCGAGTAGACTTTGTAACAACAAATGAAATTAATATCTCATATTAGCTCATTTAAGCATCGCCATGCATTTCGCAGTCTCACTCAATCAGGGGACCCGAAGATATCGCTCATGTTATGTAGAAGTGACAAATCTCATCTAGGTCACTCACATCCCTCTGCATAATTTGCGGTATGTCCAATAGCCAACTTTATAATCATCTTATTACAGATGACGTTTGATGGCATTAAAACACACAACTCCTCATATAGGAATCGTAATGATTTCAGGTCAAAGGACCACAGACACCATTGTCACTATGAGAATCGCTTATGACACTCACGTAACGATCCATGTAGCGTTCTCATGGAGGGTCAGTCCAGTACATAATTACTCTAATATATGTACCCATGTGAAGACTTGATATCTCATATCCATGACCCGTGAGATGTGGTCATCAGTCTATGCACATACTAGTCTCAATGCATTATTGTTGTCCTAGTTAACAATAATACTTGACTAGGGACATTTAAGAATAGTGTTCTAACCAAAAGGATCTCACGATCAAGTCATCCACTTGATGTCCTATGGCATCAAACTTACTATTCTAAGGACTTTATTATATTTACCAAAAAAGAACACCATAAATGAAATGCCTCATATATTAAAATAAGCATAATAGAATATATGTAAATACAAAAAAAGTATTGGCCTCTAGGCCATACACCAACAATCTCCCACTTGCACTAGAGCCAATCAGGCATATGTTTAATGCTTAAAGACCTAGTGTGATCCTCATGCTTCTGTTGTGCAAGAGGCTTCGTCAGTGGATCAGTAGTGTTATCATCTGTTGGTACTCTGTATATCTTTACATCTCCTCTATCGATGATCTCTCAAATGAGATGGAAAAGCCTAAGTATATGTTTAGATCGCTGGTGAGATCTAGGTTCCTTAGCTTGTGCAATGGCTCCATTATTATCATAATATAGGTCCACTGGGTCCACAATGCTAGGGATAGTGCTAAGTTCAACAATGAACTTCCTGATCCAAACGGCCTCCTTTGCAGCATTGGAGGCAGCAATATACTCAGCCTTTGTGGTAGAATCGGTGACTATCTATTACTTTGAACTCTTCCAGCTCACAGCCCCACCATTTAGGCAGAAAACATAACCTGATTGCGATCTAGAGTCATCCTTATCGGCTTGGAAGCTAGCATCATTGTAACCCTTTATAACTAGCTCTTCCTTGCCTCCATATACCAAGAACGAATCCTTAGTCCTTCTCAAGTACTTAAAGATGTTCTTGATAGCAGTCCAGTGACTCTCACCGGGATTAGACTGGTACCTGCTCGTCATGCTCAAAGCATACGAGATGTCTGGTCGAGTACATAACATAACATACATGATAGATCCAATTGGAGATGCATATGGAATCTTGCTCATGCGATCCCTCTCATCCTGGGTGGAAAGGGATTGAGCCTTAGATAGGCTTATACCATGTGACATAGATAAGAGTCATTTCTTGGATTCATGCATGTTAAACCGTCTTAACACTTTGTCTATATATGTACTCTGACATAGGCCAAACAGTCTCAGTGATCTATCTCTATAGATCTTGATACCTAATACATAGGTGGCTTCGCCCAAGTCCTTCATAGAGAAGCAATTCCCTAACCAAGTCTTTACGGACTGTAGGGTAGGGATGTCATTTCCGATAAGTAGTATGTCATCTACATACAATACCAGAAAGACAATAGTGCTCCCACTAACCTTCTTGTAGACACAAGATTCTTCTTTATTCTTAATGAAACCAAACTATTTTATTGTATCATCAAAATGAAGATTCCAGCTTCTGGAAGCTTGCTTCAATCCATAAATAGATCGTTGCAACTTGCATACTTTTCTAGTATCCTCTGGAGTGGCAAAACCCTCAGGTTGTGTTATGTACACATCCTCGAGAAGATTTCCATTAAGGAAAGCAGTTTTGACATCCATTTGCCAGATTTCATAATCATGGTATGCTGCAACAGCAAGCAAAATCCAAACGGATTTAAGTATCGCAACTGGGGAAAAGTCTCATCATAGTCTACACCATGAATTTGTTTGAAACCTTTAGCCACCAATCGCGCCTTAATGGTATGCACATTACCATCCATGTCAGTTTTCTTCTTGAAAATCCACTTACGCCCAATGGGTTTTACCCCTTCAGGTGGGTCAACCAAGGTCCATACCTGGTTGGCATACATGGAATCCATTTCAGATCTCATGGCCTCAAGCCATTTCTCAGATTCTGGGCCAATAATGGCTTCCTGGTAAGTCACTGGCTCATCTTGATCCATGAGCAATACGTCACCTTGCTGGGTCATGAGAAATCCATATCTCTCTGGTTGATGACGTATCTTATTAGACCTACGCAGGTCTTGTGCTACTAGAGCAGGTTGTTGTTCCACAACATTTTATTGAGGCTGCTCTATTTCCACTATTGGTTCATTGTTGCTTTGTGAAACTTGAACTTCTTCAAGTTTTACTTTTCTCCCACTGGTTCCTTTGGAGATAAACTCCCTTTCTAGAAATACAGCTGTCCGTGCAACAAACACTTTGCCCTCGGTAGGATTATAGAAAAAGTATCCCTTGGTTTCTTTTGCATACCCCATAAAGAAGCATTTATCTAATTTAGGTCCAAGCTTATCAGAAACTTGACGTTTCATATAAGCTTCGTAGCCCCAAATCTTCAAGAAAGACATACTGGGCCATCTCCTAGTTCATATCTCATATGGTGTCTTTTGAACCGTCTTAGATGGAACACAGTTAAGTGTGAAAGTTACTGTTAACAGAGCATGTCCCCAGAAGGAGCCTAGAAGGTTTGCATGACTCATCATGGATCGGACCATGTCCAACAAGGTCTGATTCCTCCTTTCAGAGACACCATTCCATTGTGGTGTTCCTAGTGGAGTGAGTTGAGTTATTATCCCACACTCTTTCAGATGATCATCAAACTGTTGGATTAAGTATTCTCCTTCTCGATCTGATCGAAAGATTTTAATACTCTTGCCAAGTTGATTTTGTACTTCATTCATGAACTCTTTGAACTTTTCAAAGGATTCTAATTTGTGCTTCATAAGATATACAAATCCATATCTACTGAAATCATCAGTAAATGTAATGAAGTATTGAAAACTGCCTCTAGCAAGTGTGTTTAGTGGCCCACATACATCACTATGTATAAGGCCTGAAAGATCACTAGCCCTTTCACCTTGTCCGGTGAATGGGGCCTTTGCCATCTTCCCTAATAAACAAGATTCACATATCTCATATGATTCGAAATCAAACGAGTCCAATAATCTATCTTTATAGAGTTTGGAGATGCGTTTCTTATTTATGTGGCCCAAACGACAATTCCAGAGAAAAGTTGGGTTCAAATCGTTTGATTTAAACCTCTTTGTATTTATGTTATAGACGGGCGTTTCAAGATCAAGTACATAAAGTCCATTACTCAATTGTGCACTACTATAAAAAATATCATTCATATAAATAGAACAACACTTATCCTTTATAATAAAAGAAAAACCTTTCTTGTCCAAACAAGAAACAGAAATGATATTCCTACTAATAGCAGGCACAAAATAGCAGTTCTCTAACTCTATTACAAGCCCAGTAGGCAAAGATAATAAATAAGTCCCTACAGCTAATGCAGTAACCTTTGCTCCATTTCCCACTTGTAGGTCGACTTCGCCCTTCGTCAATGGTCTACTACTCTTTAGATCCTGCACATTTACACAAATATGAGATCCACATCCAGTATCTAATACCTATGATGCAAAAGTAGATAAATTAACTTCAATAACAAAAATACCTGAAGTGGAAGACTAATTTCTCTTCTTCTTTTTTAGCTCCTCCAGGAACTTGGCATAATTCCTCTTCTAATGTTTGGTCTGACCACAATGGAAGCATATACCTTCCTTAGCCATTCCACCCACTGGTTTCAAGCTAGAAGTGCTGGGCTTGGACTTATCCTTGCCCTTGCCCTTCCAGTTGTCCTTGGGCTTTTTCTGTTGTTTCTTGCCCTTATTCTTTTAGACCATCATTATGGCCTTCCCTTTGCCTTTGTTAATGTTCTGCTCAACAGTTCTCAACATGCCTAGCAGCTCTGGTAATGATTTGTCAATCTCATTTATGTTGTAGTTCATGACAAATTGACTAAAACTTTCCGGCAACGACTACAGGACTAAGTCAGTGGCCAACTCTTGGCCCAAAGGAAAACCAAGTCTCTCTAGGTTTTCAATGTACCCAATCATCTTGAGTACATGAGCACCAACAGGGCTTCCTTCTACCAGCTTGCACTGAAACAGTAATTTAGAGACCTCGTATCTTTCATGCCTGGCCTGCTCTTGATAGAGCTTCTTAAGGTGTACGGTCATATCGTAGGTATCCATGTTCTTATGTTGCTTTTAGAGCTCAGAGTTCATGGTGGCTAGCATAAGACATCCGATGTCCAAGGCATCATCTTGATGCTTCTTATAAGCATCCTTTTCAATTCTAGGGGCATTAGCAGCAGGTGGCTCAAGAATAGGCTATTCTAGTACATACAACTTTTTCTCTTACTTGAGGACAATCCTCAAATTCCTGTACCAGTATAGAAAATTCGTTCTAGATAACTTGTCCTTCTCAAGGACGGATCGCTGTGATAAGTTACTTGATGTGTTTGTTGTCATGGTAATCTATCAACAGAAATATGCAAAATATAAGTATTATGTCATAAACATATTTAATAAGGTCTTTTAATTAAATATGCCTCCCACTATTTTATACAAATCAATGACCTTCAGCATTGACTCAGAAAATCCCATCGTAAGATATCCTAGTGGGCCAAGATCCATATTTCACCTAGTTTTGAGTTAGCTTTGGCTGATCACCCAAAATTCTGTTATTTAGGTAGGAAACACTTTCCAATTACATCACATGTAACTCTCAGATAGTTGGGTGAATAACACTTATTCTAATCCATCTAATGGACTAAAGCCCAACTTCATGCCTCTAAGCCTTCAATCCTATTAAAATGGCCTAGTTAAGTCAGACCCAATGGTTGGCATTTGGATATTACCCTTATCCCATCGCGTCTTACTAATATAGATAAAGGTATCCTGCTTTGGCTGACCTACACTTGATTGATACTAGTCTTGACGAGTGCCAGGCATTGGAAGGCATTACATTATGACTTAATATTTACTTTGAGGGAATTTTTATTATTATTAGATCTCACCATTTATTAAATTGTTTATCATACCATAAACATTATCCATGTATCTCATATATATAAAGCATATAATAAAAGTGACATGGTTATGGCCCCCTAAGGAAGTAGCATAAAGAAAGCCAGCTTCACCGAGCATCTCCCACCAACGTCCTCACTTGATGTTGTCTTCTTGTCTCCACATCATAATTACATTATATAGAAACCTCTTTTACATTCGAGGGGAGTTAGGTGAGAAGAGAATGTACAATCAGAATGTAGAGAGAAAGGAACGACACGCAGATTGTATTTATAAAAACCAAAAAGCATAAAAGAGGATAAAGGCCATAACCATGCACCATGCATCACAAGAACATACAAACTCAAAACAATAATACATTATTATTTTCATGAGTCATTAAAAAGGATTGAAAAAGGTGTTTTCGAATAACACATGCTACGCAACGGGTTCGGGGCAGTGCCCGCTTCACCACCGGTCCCGTTGCCGGTGCCCTTGCCAAGGATTCCATAACGCCGTTTCCTAAACCCTTGCATTCAACACTTGAACCTCAGGCGCCTCCTTGATGGCTTCACATCAACACGTGATGCTGCTGCCGCAAAATAAGAATAGGGTTTCCAAAACCCCTTGCGCTGCGCCTCTTGAGCATAAACAAGGATTCCATAACCCCTGCTGCCGCAAACCAAGAACAAGGTTTCCTAAACCCTTGCGCCGCGCATTGAGAATAAGGATTCCATAACGTTATACGTATCACATACATACCAGAAAGCTTCGCAAAAACATATATCTTAATACAAAATGATTTTCACAGAACATATGAACATCTTCATGGGTTTTTGAAAACAACATCACGGTTTTGCATACAACATATAAAACAGAATATGTTTTCGCAAAGGGTTTCATATGGTTTTCTAAAATAACATATTAAAGATCATATCTTTTGTCAAAAATAAGAACAGAAAACATGTTATCTCATGTAAACGAAAATAGAAAACCGAATCATGGTTTCCCAAGACGCTCTGATACCACTGTTGGGAATTGCAGATACATCACACAGCGGAAAAACAAGATTCCCATCGAGGATTTATGCGAAAAAGCCATAATCCGAGTTTTTAAATTATTTACCTCTTGAAGCGTGATAAAAAAGAAGGACATGAATCACCAACACCGTAATAGAAATGATGTCTCTGTGATATCCACACGAACAGACTCACGAACGTCCAACGTCCGTAAAAAGGAGCCTCACGTCTCTCACATAGTGCTAGCTGCGAAGAGAAGAAAAGAAATCTGTCGCTCTCTCACTCACTTTTCTGTAGGTGCGGCTAGGGTTTTGAAATTGTGTGTCTTAGTAGCCCCTTAGCAGTATTATTTATAATAATGACTGCCTTAAGTGAGTGTGAGCAGCAGCAAGATAAGTTGTGCAACCCTAAACTCATCTATTATGAGTCTGGCCCATATTTGAATCTAAGTCCAACTTAGATCCATTACTCCAATTTTAGTCTGCTCTATGTGTGTGACCCTACAAGTTCTCATTACGTTGGCAGTAATATTAAAATTCCATTTTAATATTACAAGCAGTAAGCTGTATCTAGCAACACATCGCTACTACCCAAGTAATAAGAATGTCAGTGATTTGACATAACATTTCCGTGACTAATGTTTTCGTGTCGTTTAGTCCGTTTGTCAAGATATCTAGATTGAACACAAGGCATGGAATGCGTCACCCTTGTATAGTCCAATCTTTCGTTTCCTAATACTCGAGTAGACTTTGTAACAACAAATGAAATCAATATCTCATATTAGCTTATTTGAGCATGGTCATGCAATTTGTTTGTAAATTGAATGCATTATTGCTTGAGAAATAGTTTGAATAGATATAAAATTAAAAATTGCTTTAGTGCTAAAGATCATTGCTAATAATGATTTTGTGTATAAAGTTGTATATAGAAAGCAAGAAGAACAAAAGTCATTGAAGGAAACTCGTCATGAAAAATATCCTCAAAGAGATGCTCAAACAATTCGCTCTGACGATGATGCTCAGCTCACTCAATCATTTCCTTTATTGGGGCCCAAGATATCGCTCTCTTTATTATGTAGGAGTGACAAATCCTATCTAGGTTACTCACATCCCTCTGCATGATTTGTGGTATGTCCAATAACTAACTTTATAATCATCTTGTTACAAATGACGTTTGATGGCATTAAAACACACAACTCCTCATGTAGGAATCGTAGTGATTTCAGGTCAAAGGACCACAGACACCAATGTCACTATGACAATCGCTTATGACACTCAAGTAACGATCCATGTAGCATTCTCATGGAGGGTCAGTCCAGTATATAATTACTCTAATATATGTACCCATGTGAGACTTGATATCTCATATCCATGATATCCATGACCTTGACATGAAAGTCAATGAATTTTGAGAATGTTTGTAATTAGGTTAGAATCATTGTGATAAAATTTGAATATTATATTTAGCACATGATTATGTTAATGAGATGTGGTCATCAGTCTATGCACATATAGTCTCAATGCATTATTGTTGTCCTAGTTAACAATAATACTTGACTAGGGACATTTAAGAATAGTGTTCTAACCAAAAGGATCTCACGATCAAGTCATCCACTTGATGTCCTATGGCATCAAACTTACTATTCTAAGGACTTTATTATATTTACCAAAAAAGAACACAATAAATGAAATACCTCATATATTAAAATAAGCATAATAGAATGTATGTAAATACAAAAAAAGTATCAGCCTCTAGGGCATACACCAACAGTAGCCACTTGTGTGATAGTGGTTGTAGTCATAGTTATGTGTATCTCTGAGAAGGAGATTATTGTGTTTGTATCTCTGGGATGGAGATGATGTGTTTTGTGAGCATGTTGATTGCTTGAAAACTATTTGTGATAAATGAGTTTTGATATAAACTTATAAATAGGAATCAATTTTGGGAAGAGAAAGGACATGGTTTTGGCTTTTGCCACCTTTCTAGCTTGAAGTGTATATGACTTGAGTTTAGAAATGTGTTTTTCCCCGAAATGATTGGAATGATTATGATGACATGTTTTATGAATTAAACTGCTGAGAATGTGTGATTCTCACCTCTTGTGTGTGTTTCTATGATGATTCCAGGGAGGAAGTCTTATGGAAAGTGAAGATAAACAGGAGCTTGAAGTGCTTAGCTTAGTGTAGCTGTGTAGTTTCTTTTGAAATGACATGCATATTGTATTAGTGGTAATTACATATATTGTGTATTATTTATACATTTGAGGCTCATATTTTATATATATACATGACTATGTTATATTGGAAATTGTATAATTGTAGTAAGTAGCATGCTTGAGCCTAATCACTGTAATATACTTTGGTTATATTATGGTTATTAAATTCAAGATGTTACATTATGGTATCAGAGTAGTTCATCTTGTTGAGCGAGGGTATGGACCTGTACGTGACATTTTGGACCTATGCTTGTACTTGATACTCAAGTTATTACATTGCAACAAGAAAAGCATATCTCTATTAAGCACAAGGAGGATGTGATATGCATGAAGGTATTGAGTAAACATCAAAGCCACATAAAGATTAAATGGTATAGCATAGGACGTAGTTCTTTATGTACGAAGCCTTTTCTGGATATCTCAAATATGTTTTTACAAATGTTTTTTATGCTAAAATACCCAACAAACAATTTTTGAAAAGTTATTTATTGTGGTAATTAAATTTAGGCATGTAGACGTTTCTCATTTGCTTTAAACGGATAAGAAATGTGTGTTGTACATTTCTTTATCTCTTGTTTGAGATATTGGAAAAGGATCGCATGACTTACTTTAGGTTGGATGTTGGTAGCTACTTTTACATAGTTGCATGATTTTGAGGACTGACCTACTCAATATGTAATGTTCTATGTGGACAAGAAATTATGATTTCACCTAGGCGAACTAGAGGAATAGGAGTTCTTCTCGTGAGGGTCCAATTGGATGACTGAACTCATTAGAACTTGTTTGCATCTACACCCTTTGTTGTGGTACCTCTAGTGTGAGTAGAGCCCATGTGTTGGATAAAGGGTTTATAGATAAGTTTTGCAAGGATTATGGATTGAGGAATCCAAAAGTTTTATGGAAAACAGATTTCTTAGGTAAAGAATATCTGGTATAGGCTTGGCTTGGTAAGGTGTTTGAGAGTTGAAGACTCGTATAAGACTGGATTGTCTTGAGTTGTTAATGGTGAGTTAGATACCACTAGGGGAGGTGGAATCCTTCGAGAGTGATATCTGATGGAGATCTTGAAAGCGTAGTTGTGTGAGACTAAGTGTTGATACGAGTTAATTTTGGGGACAAAATTTTTAAAAAGGAGGGGAGAAATGTAACACCCTGGAAAACATGATAGACTTGTATATGGTTACGGAGGTAGCTTAATACATTTGGTATCATGTATAAGACTTGTCTTGAGTTATCATGTTTTTTAAAAAGGAGGGAGAAATGTTTGTCTAAGCATGTTTAGTCACTTTGTTGTAACACTATGTGTGAAATATAGTTGTTATTTGCTCCGAAAGTGACTTAGAATGCTTAGTTAGTGAAAATAAATGTGGAGAGTTTGTTTCTAGGTCACAAATATGTGAACTATACTACAGTTAAAGTTTAAGGTTAATAAGAGTTAGTTTAGCATTTTTAAGCGTACTGGTTGTGTATTTTAATTCTGGTTTGACTAGCAGCTGATATGAAAAAATGTGACAATGGTGAAACAAATTTTTAATGAATCTTAAGATTTATTTTAAACTTATTGGAAACTAGAAATCTGGATTTAATGAAATCTAAGTGTTCTTAGCAGATCGAGATTTTAGTACCTATCCAAGAGAAGTCAAATTTGACTTCCCTTGTTAAATATCTCACCACTGGGATATTTGAGATGCAGAGAAGAGAAGAGAAAAAAAAAAGAAAAGAAAACAGAAGAGAGAAACTGATGAGGAAGAGAAGAAGAAGAAGAGGAAGAAGGAAGAAGAATCAAGTGGATCATGGATCCATCCTTGGCTTCACATTCATCTTCTTGATCTTAAGGTAGGGGTTTTGTGCTTCTTTCACCCTCTTTTTTTCACTTTTACCATTTATGCATTTGTGAGGCATAATAGGTTAAATTGGTTTCTAGAGGTGTTTAAGGTATTTTTAATGCTTGATTAAGTTCCTTTGGTTGTTTAAGACTTATTCAAGTAATAGGTTTGTGTTAGAAACTAGAATTGGACTTTTGACCCTTGAACCTAAAAGTGAGAAAAGTTAGGTTTTGATTTATGGTTTTAATCATAGAATCTAAATTGGAGGTTTTTATTAGTGATTAATGATTCCTATGTATTAGTAAACTTTTTAAGGACCTTAGATCACCTAAAAATTGAGTTAGAGTGGCCAAATCCAAGGATTTGGTTAATGGAAAAGTTTCACGATTCTGCAAAACCTGCTGCAAAATTTCTAGTTTAGAAACATAGCCCATGTCCAAAGACACGGGGTGGGCCATGTCTCTCTCTACCAGGAGTTTTCGTGAACATTGCTCACAGAGCAAAACACGGGAGGGGTCATGTCTTAAGACACGCGTCGTGTCTCCTTTTGTTATGAGAATTAGTTCTTGTGTTCTTCATGTAAGTTGTAGGTCTTTCTTTTATCTTTCCTGTGCTGCTAGAATCATCTCGTTTTGACCTCTGAAACTCAAGTTATGCTCATTTTACTATGCAAAGGTCAAAGGTTGAGATTGAGCAGGATGCGTTTTTGGTTAGGAAATGCGTGATGTTTTAACATTTTATAAGTCTAGGAGCCTTAGGGGGACCTTAGATAACCATATTGAGGTGGATTATCAAGGGATAATGTGTTGGAACACCTTAGGCTTTCATAGTGTGGTGGAAAGCCATAGGGTAACACTTAGGATTTTGACCCATGGGGTTGTTTTAGTATCTTTTGTGATGCTGTATGTGATGGGAATGACATGTAGTGTGAGTATGTGGGTATTCCTAAGTTCATGGTTGGAAAACCTTGTGTAGGAGGGTATCCAATATTACATTTAATGTGATGGAAACGACACATAGAGTGAGTATGTGAGTATTCTTAAAAGAATGTATGGAAACCTTATAGAGAAGGTTTTTCTTATAGCTGGAAACATTGGGTACAATCTCGTGTAGGAGAATATTCGGTGTGGTGCTGTGTATGCTTTATAAAAATCACTTTGCATATTTTCTCACACACTTACTATTTCCAAGTATCTGCTAATGGTGTATGAGATGGTGAACACCCTTTGTTAAGAGATAGAGTAGACCATTCGTTGCCAAGTGGTATATAAGATGGTGAACACCCACTGTTGAGTGGTGGAGTAGTCCATTCATTGTCAAGTAGTGTTAAATGGTTGGAACCATACTATTCAGGAAAAGTACAAGGAATGGAGTTCCTGAAAATAGTTGAGTTTCATAACATTGCGCTAACACTATTTTAATCTCATTACATAATTATTGTCTTAGGATATGTTAGCCATAAACATATAACATAACAAGCATTGCATTTGCATGATAATTGTATGGGCAATTACCTTAACCAATGATATATACGATTGTATAGACGGTTGTATAATATCATTGATAGTTGTTAATATGAGACAGTGGTCGTAGCCACTTGTGTGATAATGGTCGTAGCCATAGTTGTGTGTATCTATGAGAAAAAGATTATTGTGTTTGTATCTCTAGGATGGAGATGATGTGTTTTGTGAGCATGTTGATTGCTTGAAAACTATTTGTGATAAATGAGTTTTGATATAAACTTATAAACGGGAATTTATTTCGAGAAGAGAAAGGACATGGTTTTGGCTTTTGTCACCTTTCTAGCTTAAAGTGTATGAGACTTGAGTTTAGAAATGTGTTTTTCCCCGAAATGGCTGGAATGATTGTGATGACATGTTTTATGGATTAAACTACTGAGAATGTGTGATTCTCACCCCTTGTGTGTGTTTCTATGATGATTCCAGGGAGGAAATCTTATGGAAAGTGAAGACAAGGAGGAGACTTGAGTGCTTAGTTTAGTGTAGCTAAGTAGTTTCTTTTTATAACTCAATTAGAATCCACACATAATGGAGGTTCCAATCGAAAATAACAACATTCAAAGTTCATTTAAGATTATATATGTAATTATATTATGGTTCCTTTAATTATCTACTAACGCCAACACTTGTAAATGAGTTCAAGCATTTATCGAATCAAGATCTCCACTTTATAAGGAGTGTTTCTAACGCCAACACTTGTAAATGGATTCAAGCATTCATTGTGTCAAACTCTTATCTACTGTAACACTCCAAAAATTTATCTATTTTATCATAAATAATTATTTTATAATATTTATGATTTTTGAGAATTTTTTTAGATTTTTCTGAAAATGTTGAATATTTTAATATATTTTTCATTTTGCGTGCACACTGAGCGAGTCAACATAACACCTCAGAAATTGTTTGTTTCATGATGAACAATCATTTTCAAATATTTGTGATTTTTGAGAATTTTTGTGGATTTTTTCGGAAATGTTGAATATTTTAATATATTCTTCATTTTACATGCACACTGAGCAGAATCAGTGCAACACCTTAGAAATTGTTTGTTTCATGGCGAACAATCATTTTCTAATATTTGTGATTTTTGAGAATTTTTGTGAATTTTTCTGGAAACGTTGAATATTTTAATATATTTCTCGTTTTGCATGTGTGCTAAGCGAAGCCGAAAAAATGAAATGTTTCCCTGAGGTTGGTAAACTTTGAACGATGGAAATGCCGATGGGGGATCTTACTAAACTCGAGGTCGGGCACAATTTACAAGGTTTATATTTTTCAAAGTTTTATCTGATAAATAAAATTTTTGTACGTACTGTTAATTAAAATTTTGTGATACTCTCTATTATCTGTTGAATAATTAATATTGGTTTTGGGCACTGTAACATTTATCCATTGGGTAATGGCTTATAATTAAAATCCTCATCACCTTATTATTTTAATTACTTTATCACCTAATTATCTTATCCAAATATAATCCAATTTATGTTTAATCAAATCTTCTTTTTGAAAAAGCAACCAAGCTTCTCAAAGAAGTTACACACACTCCTACTCTCCTCCCTCTCTCCACACGGCTGCATGCCTCTTTGGAGCCCAAAATTTGTGCTTTACTTAATTAAGTTAATCATTCTAATTTCAAAAATCAAAAGTTATCATCTTTATTTCTACTATAAACTTATCTCTCTACCTTTTCTCTTCTCTCATTTTCTCCTCCTTCTCTCTACACTCCACACGGCTGCCCCTCCTCCATGCCCTCCACCTTCACAAAATTTTCAAACAACCATATTTTCTTAATCCCCACTACATTCTAAACACCTTTCTAGTTGAAGATTTCTTGAAAAGCTTCCATCTTCATCATCTTCTTCAAGCTTCAAGTTTGAAGCTTTTGGGTAAGAATCTTGATTTCTCATCTTCTCTTCTTTATTTTCGTTTTCATGGCCATCACCATGACCATGGATGCATTCTTTTTCAAGCATTGGTGTTGATTTGATGAAGTTGTGATTTCTAGGGTTTTGGTGGTGTTTGGCCGAAATTGTCAATGAGCAAGCAAAGAGAATTCTTTTCTTGTTCTTCCCTTAGGTGAGAGGGAGATGATCCTCTTCAACCTCTCTTGGTAGTAGAAAACTTGATTTTGGGTTGGTTATGAGAAACCCTTGTTAGGGTTACTCTCTTTCGTGTATGATTTTTGTGATTATGTGTTGATTTTGCTTTGTTTAATCTATTTGGTTGATTTTATATGTATATTGATGACCTTGGATGGATTGGAATTATAAAATGGAAATAAAAGTCCCTTACTTCTCTCATTGAGGCTCACGGCCATGGCCCTCTAACGGAGGGATCATGATTGAAATTTTGTAACTAAGATAGAAGCATAATTAATTAAGTGAATAAAATGTAATGGAGTTAAGAAAAATTTTAGGGTTACTACCCTTGAGAGGCCACGACCTCTAGGCCATTTTAGGTCCAAAAGATGTAATTTTTAGGTAACTTTGGGAATTCAATAATCAAGTAATAAGTGGTTAATAAGGTGATGGAGAGAAATCTAATTGATAACTTTGAAGTGAATCTTTTGACCTAACTAAAGAACAAAAGTGTGAGACTTGGAAAAACTTTAAAATAATTCTCTAAGTGAGTTTGAATAAACTTAAAGTAAGGAATTTAACAATCAAGAGAATTCCTCTAGAGAAGAATTTCATAAGAAATATTAAATTGAAGTGAAACTTAATTAATTAGATAATTAGAAATTAATTAGGGATTCATAAAATGGAAAGAACAAATAATGAAGTTTTATCCAAAAACTTAGATTAAATTTTGATTAAAGTAAGATCATGAGTATAAGTAAGAATGATAAACAATTCAATTTAATTCATTCTAAAGGAATTAGGTTTAAAATTTAATGATGGACTTATTTAATTAAAATAATAATGATTAAATGAATAATGTGAAAGAATTCATCTAAATGAGAAACTTATTAAGAAGAAAGTAGAAATTTAGGCATAACTCTATAATGTACCTTAAAGGTGTAATGTATTATTTAAAGACTTAATAATATTTGTTGTGGGCCCATGAGTAGGACCCATATCTATTGATGATTGTTTTGGCTTATAGTTATGAAATGCACGATTGAAATCCTCTGTGATGGCATGCATTTGGCATTGTGCTTTTGGAACCGAAATACCGGACCCAGAAACATCAGATGAACGATTTAGTCAGATGTGGTTCGCCTTTATAATCAGAAACGTCAGATAGACGAGCGAGTCAGATGGGACAGGTTATCAGAGGAAACCTAGATAACAGTGGTATTATGTAGTCGTATGGCTGGTTATATAATATCACTGATGAAAAATGGTATTGAACAATTGTATGGACGGTTGCTTTAATACCATAGGGAATGGTACGATGGTGGTTGATTTCATTGAGTCATCATGCATTGTGGAAGTCCGATGGACTATTTGTCAAGGCTATGTTGCCTAGGAGTTGAATCACACTTTAGTGCGGGTGCGAATAGACTAATGTAGGTCCTATTGTTGACCTTGGGGGCGTCGGGGCATGGGTGTCTCATAGCGGACAGTTGGTAGCCCCTCTGGGCCATGGGACAGACCGATGCCAACGTACCGACGATCCGGACCGAGACACTATCCTTTATCACGATCTTGTGGGAATGTTGCTATATAAAGCCCTGTTGCGCAAAACTATTATTTTTCTAGAAAGCACTTGATTTTATGCTGACGCGATACTGGCATGTCTCCCTGATCATTCTCTCCGATGTTTGTGTCTAGTTCCATGGAGTAGGATTTTGATATCATGTACATGTGCATAGTGAATCAATATATTACTTGACATTTAATTTATATGATGATTGAAACTGCTATCTTATTGATGTTATAATTGCCTGGAATTGTTAAGTTGTTTAATATCTGCTTCTTGATACTGTTTATATTTCTTGTAATGCTATGTGGGCATCCTACGCCGTTTCTGTTTCTTACTACGATAATGGGTAATGAAGTTGGATATCTCACATCTTGCTTGCACCATTCTTGTTCTATGTGATATTTAGTTAAAGACTATGGAGGGGATGATGTTAATTTTCCTAGATTTCACTTGGTTTAGCCTCCTGCTTTCGGTGATGTCATCAAGAAGGGGTGCTATTGGTTTCATTAGGATTGTGTTCACCGGAGGCGTCAATGCTTAGCGAGTCGACTGGGCTGATGAGCATATACGGTATGTTGGGGACCTGATCTTGACCGTGAGGAGAACCCGCGATGGAGATCCTATACTGACTCTCACTACATCAGTGCATCTGGAGTTTGCCTTGCCAATTTGGGAGCTATGGGGTGATCCACTTCACACCCCTAGAGAGGACGAGAATTCTATGGCATCAGTTGCTAGGGCACCTGCCCGTGGGTCCGCACTCGGTCCTATCCTCATGTCTTCGGATGAGCCGAGAGAGGATCCCGAGGTGGATCCGATGGAGTGCCCAACTCCTTAGACGTAGGCGTCGTTATGAGTAGTTATGTTTCTTTTGTATTATCCGTGTAAGGGTTCTTTGGAGTATAACTGCATTTTGATGTATATCTAAGTGTTCTTAAGCAGTAAGAGTAATGCGCCGTGCTATGTATGTTTTAAGGTAATTATCCAATCTTATGTGCGGTAGTTTGAGTATATCCAAGTAAATTATATTTTCAAATGACGGCATGTGTATTTATTCATTCGTGGCTCATATTTTCTTTATATGCACAATGATTAATTTTTGGAAACTTATTATTTTGAGTCGTAGCACACCAAAAATTTAATGACCGTAGTAGAATGACGATTGTGCCGTGGTTACTAAATCGAGGGATGTTACATTAGGTGGTATTAGAGCACAGTTCATCCTGTTGAGCCGGGGTATGGACTGACTATGCTTGGACATGTTAAAAGTTTCTTTGTATGTTGTACACTTCCTTGTCTCTTGATAGAGATGTTTGGGAAAGGAAGGCATGGCTTGCCATGGGTTGAATGTTGGTAGCTACTATTGCATAGTTACATGATATTGAGTATTGTCCCACTCAATGTGTAATGTTCTGTGTGGATGGAAAATTGTGACTTCACCTACGCGTATTAGGGAAATAGGAGTTCTTTTAGTAAGAAGCTCAGCTTGTATGACTAAACTTGTTTAGAATTTGTTTGCATTTACACCCTTGTTGTGTTACCTTTAGTATTGTTTGAGCCAGAGGGTTAGAAAAAGGGTAGTTAAATAGGACATGCAAGGCCTATGGACCGAGGCGTCCAAGTGGTTTTGGAGAATCAATTTTCTTGGAAAAATAATATCTGGCATAAGTGAGGTTCGAGGAGTTACTTAGGAGTAAAGGACTTACCGAAAATCGCGCCATAGAAGGCAGAATGAAAGAGCTCAAGTTAGAGTCTTTTAGGTTCATAGGAAGGTTGTCTTGTTTGTGCTGTGTGTTTCTCTGAAGCTAAACTCAGAGGTGTATCGCTTGGTCTCCGAAAGGGGACAATATTGTTTGAAATGGTCACTTCTTGTTTCCATTGTGTTTGACTTGTCTACTTTCAAATGTAAGGTAATGGCTCGAGGCAATCGTATGCTAGGGAATGGGGAACGCAACAAAGAAGAGATGGCTGCGACTGTAGAAGTAATGCAAGGAATGGCAGAAGTAACAGTTCAACAGAATCAAAGAATTGTGTGGCAATAGGAATTGATAGTCGAAGCTCAGATTTTACTGGAGTTGAATAAATCTCAAGATATATGACCACATGACATCAGATCATATTGGTTCTGAAAGAGGAGAAATCGTAAGGTCAAGCGACTCCAGCAGAAATCGTATTCACGACCACCAGGAAATCAACAATAACAACAACCATATGGAGGTAGTGCTAGTGGTAGCAAACCTAGTTAACCCGTGACACTTTCACAGACGTGTAAGAAGTGTGCAAAAAGTCATGCTATGAGAGACTATACGATTGAGGGGATAGTTTGTTTCAAGTGTAGAAAGCTAGGACATGTGGCTAGGAATTGTACCTTGCAAAGGACGAAGCCTTCCGTTAGTGAAGTACGTGCTTCAAAATCTTGGGAAGGAGGGAGAGTCAATTTCTCAACTAGAATAAAGGCATCCCAGACTAAAGACCTAAACAAGGGAGATTGTACTACGATAGATGACCCAATGATTTTACTGTATAATTTAAGGGGTAACCCATTCCTTTATGACACATGACTGTATGAGTCCATTAGGCTCATTTGTGTCTTCATCATCTTTTGACCAAGTTATTTCTACTACGGCTACTAAGACCCTATTATTGATAGTCAAGTCGTTTAAATTATCCTATGACCTGTTAAAGACTGAATCTTTTTTATTGATTGGATTTGTTTACCTTCTTCGTAAAATTTGATGTGATCTTAAAACGGGATTGGTTATTTTCCAACCATATCCTGTTAAATTGTTTTAATCAAACTTTAGTGTTTCTTGAGACAGATATTCCTAGATTTGAATCTATGAAACTCATTCCTAAATTCTTTCGAACCATATCATGTTCTTCGTCGGATGAGCCTGATAGTATACCAAGTGACTTTATTATCTTTTCTTTCTAACCTTTATAATGTTTCTAGTGTACTTCGATTGAGAAAAGATGTTCCCAAACTCAACTCAAACCATAGTGCCGAATAAAATGCGATTACATGAGAATTTGCTCTGTGAGACATTTCTTATTAAAGTCAAGGTTAATTAGTTTGATGGGTCAACTGAAGGAAGCCATTGTTACCTCCAAGACCAGTTGTGTTCTGGACTACCGTCAAGTTTATATGAAGGCAGAAGAACATTTTCAAGACAGCTTTTCATACACGTTACGGGCACTACAAGTGTTTGGTAGCATTGTTCCGTGCAACAAACACTTCGATGACATTCATTGATTTCGTGAATAGGATTTTCTTCCCTATTAAAAATAGATTTGTCGTTATCTTTGTTGATGACATTCTAATCTATTCTTGGAGTCCAGAGGAACCACTAAATCATACCAAACGTATCTTGTTGTTCCTCAAATTCTGAAGAAGAATGAGGGATTACGCGTGAAGTTGTCCAGGTGCAAATTTCAGTTAATGGCAGTTTAACTTTTGAGACACAAGATCTTAAAAGAAGGAATTATTGGAGATCCATCAAAAGTTGAAGCAATTCTTCAATGTGAAGGGCCGATGACTGTAACGGAGATTCATAGCCATACGGGATTAGTTGGTTAATACGTGAGACTCGTCGCAGAATTTTCCAATGTGGCAAGACTTCTCATCCAACTCATACGAGAGAGTCAAGTTTTGTATGGACCAATGTATACAGGGAAAATTTTCAAGGGTTGAAGAAATACTCAACTACTTCAACAGTGATGATTCTGCCTGTTCTCAACGAATCTTTTGAGATACCTATTGATGCTTCGCATTAGAATTTGGAACATGAGCTTATGCGGATAGAAGGAGTAGTAGCGTACGCTTCAAGACAACTGAAAGCACATGAGAAGAGTTACTCCTCACAAACAATCAAAGTTAGCCATTGGGATTACGTTAGAGATCTAGAAACATTCTACAAGGAACAATATTCGCATATATTCTAAGGTATAAAAATTTCGAGGATGAAATTTCTTTTTAGAAGGGGAGAGTTGTAACACCTCAAAAATTTATTTGTTTCATCATAAATAATTATTTTATAATATTTATGATTTTTAGAAATTTTTTTTTATTTTTCTAAAAATGCCAAATATTTTAATATATTCAACTTTTTACGTGCACACTGAGTAGAGTCAGTGTAACACCTCAAAAATTGTTTGTTTCATGATGAACAATCATTTTTTAATATTTGTAATTATTGAGAATTTTTGTAGATTTTTCAGGAAACGTTGAATATTTTAATATATTTCTCATTTTGCGTACATACTGAGCAGAGTCAGTGTAACACCTCAGAAATTGTTTGTTACATGACAAACAATCATTTTCTAATAT
Source organism: Ormosia semicastrata (assembly GCA_029884595.1). Lineage (NCBI taxonomy): Eukaryota > Viridiplantae > Streptophyta > Magnoliopsida > Fabales > Fabaceae > Ormosia > Ormosia semicastrata. The sequence continues at coordinate 42,956,788 of JAQQTO010000053.1, read as the reverse complement.
TTGTGATTTTTGAGAATTTTTGTGAATTTTTCTGAAAATATCAAATATTTTAATATATTCCTCGTTTTGCATGCACGCTAAGCGAAGCCAGAAAAATGAAATGTTTTCCCTGAGGCTGGTAAACTTTGAACTGTGAAAACGTCGACGAGGGATCTTACTAAACCCAAGGTCAGGCACAATTTATGAAGTTTACGTTTTTCAAGATTTTATCTGATAAATAAAATCTTTGTACGCACTGTTAATTAAAATTTTAAGATACGCTCTGTAATTCATTGAAAAATTAATACTGGCTTTGTGCACTGTAACAATTATCCATTGGAAAATAGCTTGTAACTAAAATCCTAATAACCTTATTATTTTAATTACTTTATCACCCAATTATCCAATCCAAATTGCCAAAGGGTGCCCTGGTCCAGCTGGCTGTGGTGGTATTTTTAGAGACAGTAGAGCTGCTTCTCTTAGCTGTTTTGCTTCTAATCTTGGTATTAAAACTGTCCTTTTTGCTGAATTATCAGCAGCTATTCTAGCTATAGAGATAACTTTCAAAAACCGTTGGTTTAACCTTTGGCTTGAATGTGACTCTCAATTGGTTGTTTCTGCCTTCAGCAATATAAATATTGTTCCCTGGCAACTACAAAACAGATGGAAGAATTGTTTAATCTTATCCAAGCAAATGAGATTCTCTTGCTCTCACATTTATAGAGAAGGAAATGCTTGTGCAGACAAACTTGCTTGTCATGGCTCTTCTATTTCTGGTTTTGTTTGGTGGAATTCAATTCCTTCTTTCATTGTAGAAGATTTCTTTAAAAATAGGTACTGTGTTACTAGCTATAGATTTAAAAATTTGTAACTCTTTCATGGGTTTGGTTTATGTCCCCCCATATTTTCTTTGGTATTCTTTTTCTTTATTAATATATTTATGGTTTGCTGCAAATGATTAATATTGGCAGGGGTGCCAACCTAGTTGGGATGCCTGCCTTTAGAGAGATGCTTTTGCAAACCATTTGCTAAAAAAAAAATTATCCTATCCAAATGTAATCCACTTTATGTCTAATCAAATCCTCTTTTTGAAAAAGTAACCAAGCTTCTCAAAGAAGTTACACATACTCCCTCTCTCCGCACGGCTGCATGCCTTTTTGGAGCCCAAAATTTGTGCTTTACTTAATTAAGTTAATCATTCTAATTTCAAAAATCAAAAGTCATCATCTTTATTTCTACTATCAACTTCTCTCTCTACCTTTTCTCTTCCTTCTCTCTACACTCCACACGGCTGCCCCTCCTCCATGCCCTCCGCCATCACAAAATTTTCAAACAACCACATTTTCTTAATTCCCACTACATTCTAAACGCCTTTCTAGTTGAAGATTTCTTGAAAAGCTTCCATCTTGATCATTTTTTTCAAGCTTCAAGTTTCAAGCTTTTGGGTAAGAATCTTAATTTCTCATCTTCTCTTCTTTATTTTCATTTTCATGGCCATCACCATGACCATGGATCCATTCTTTTTCAAGCATTGGTGTTGATTTGATGAAGTTGTGATTTCTAGGGTTTTGGTGGTGTTTGGCCGAAATTGTCAAGGAGCAAGCAAGGAGATTTCTTTTCTTGTTCTTCCCTTAGGTAAGAGGGAGATGATCTACTTCAACCTCTCTTGGTAGTAGGAAACTTGACTTTGTGTTGGTTATGAGAAACCCTTGTTAGGGTTACTCTCTTTTATGTATGATTTTTGTGATTATGTGTTGATTTTGCTTTGTTTAATCTATTTGGTTGATTTTATATGTATATTGATGGCCTTGGATGGATTGGAATTATGAAATGGAAATAACAGTCCCTTGCTTCCTTCATGGAGGCTCACGGCCATGACCCTCTAATGGAGGGATCATGATTGAAATTTTGTAACTAAGATAGAAGCATAATTAATCAAGTGAATAAAATGTAATGGAGTTAAGAAAAATTTTAGGGTTACTACCCTTGAGAGGCCACGGCCTCTAGGCCATTTTAGGTCCAAAAGATATAATTTTTTGGTAACTTAGGGAATTCAATAATAAAGTAATAAGTGGTTAATATGGTGATGGAGAGAATCTAATTGATAACTTTGAAGTGAATCTTTTGACCTAACTAAAGAACAAGAGTGTGAGACTTGGCAAAACCTTAAAATAATTCTATAAGTGAGTTTGAATAAACTTAAAGTAAGGAACTTAACAATCAAGAGAATTCCTCTAGAGAAGAATTTCATAAGAAATATAAATTGAAGTGAAACTTAATTAATTGGATAATTAGAAATTACTTAGGGATTCATAAAATGGAAAGAACAAAGAATGAAATTTTATACAAAAACTTAGAATAAATTTTGATTAAAGTAAGACCGTGAGTGCAAGTAAGAATGATAAACAATTCAATTTAATTCATTCTAAGGGAATTAGGTTTAAAATTTAATGATGGACTTATTTAATTAAAATAATAATGATTAAATGAATAATGTGATAGAATTCTTCTAAAAGAGAAACTTATTAAGAAGAATGTAGAAATTTAGGCATAACTCCATAATGTACCCTAAAGGTGTAATGTATTATTTACGGACTTAATAATATTTGTTGTGGCCCATGAGTGGGACCCAAATCTATTGATGACTATTTTGGCTTATAGTTATGAAATGCACGATTGAAATCCTCTGTGATGGCATGCATTTGGCATTGTGCTTTTGGAACCGAAATACCAGACCCAGAAACATCAGATGGACGATTTAGTCAAATGTGGTTCGCCTTTATAACCAGAAACATCAGATAGACGAGCGAGTCAGATGGCACTGGTTATTAGAGGAAACCCAGATAGCAGTGGTATTATGTAGTTGTATAAACGATTATATAATATTACCGATGAAAAATGGTATTGAACAATTGTATGGACGGTTGCTTTAATACCATAAGGAATGGTACGACGGTGGTTGATTTCATTGAGTCATCATGCATTGTGGAAGTCCGATGGACTATTTGTCAAGGCTATATTGCCTAGGAGTTGAATCACACCTTAGTGCGGGTGCGAATAGACTAATGTAAGTCCTGCTGTTGACTTTGGGGGCATCGGGGCGCGGGCGTCTCACAGCGGACAGTTGGTAGCCCCTCTGGTCCATGGCATAGACCGATTCAAATGTACTGACGATCCGGACCGAGACACTATCCCATATCGCGATCTTGTGGGAACGCCGCTGTATAAAGCCCTGTTGCCCAAAACTATTATTTTTCTAGAAAACACTTGATTTTAGGCTAATGAGATACTGGCATGTCTCCCTGATCATTCTCTCCGATGTTTGTGTCTAGCTCCATGGAGTAGGATTTTGATATTATGTACATGTGTATAGTGGGTCAATATATTACTTGACATTTAATTTATATGATGATTGGAACTGCTATCTTATTGATGTTATAATTGCCTGAAATTGTTAAGTTGTTAAATACCTGCTTCTTGATAATGTTTATATTTTTTGTAATGCTACGTGGGTGTTCTACGCCGTTTCTGTTTCTTATTGCCATAATGGGTAATGAAGTTAGATATCTCACCTCTTGCTTGCACCATTCTTGTTCTATGTTATATTTGGCTAAAGACTGTGGTGGGGACAAGGTTGATTTTCCTAGATTTCACTTGGTTTGGCCTCCTGCTTTTGGTGATGTCATCAAGAAGGGGTTCTATTGGTTTTGTCAGGATTGTGTTCACCGAGGGCGTCAATGCATGGCTAGTCGACTGGGTTGGCGAGCGTATACGGTATGTTGGGGACCTGATCTTGACCATAAGGAGGACCCGATGGAGATCCTATATTGACTCTCACTACATCAGTGCATGTAGAATTTGCCTTGCCTATTCGGGAGCTATGGGGTGATCCGCTTCACACCTTTAGAGAGGACGCGGATTATATGGCATCAGCTGCTAGGGCACCTGCCTGTGGGACTGCACTCGGTCCTGTTCTCCTGTCTTCAGATGAGCCGGGAGAGAATCCCAAGGTGGATCCGATGGAGTGCCCAACTCCTTAGATGTAGGCGTCGTTATGGGTAGTTATGTTTCTTTTGTATTATCCGTGTAAGGGTTCTTTGGAGTATAACTGCATTTTGATGTATATCTAAGTGTTCTTGAGCGGTAAGAGTAATGCGTCGCGCTATGTATGTTTTAAGGTAATTATCCAATCTTATGTGCGGTAGTTTAAGTATATCCAAGTAAATTATATTTTCAAATGACGGCATGTGTATTTATTCATTTGCGACTCATATTTTCTTTATATGCACAATGATTAATTTTTGGAAACTTATTATTTTGAGTCGTAGCACACCAAAAATTTAGTGACTGTAGTAGAATGACGATTGTGTCGTGGTTACTAAATCGTGGGGTGTTACATTAGGTGATATCAGAGCGCAGTTCATCCTGTTGAGCCAGGGTATGGACTAACTATGCTTGGAAATGTTAGAAGTTTCTTTGTATGTTGTGCACTTCCTTGTCTCTTGATTGAGATGTTTGGGAAAGGAAGGCATGGCTTGTCATGGGTTGAATGTTGGTAGCTACTATTGCATAGTTACATGATATTGAGTATTGGCCCACTCAATGTGTAATGTTCTATGTGGACGAGAAACTGTGACTTCACCTAGGCTTATTAGGGAAATAGGAGTTCTTTTAGTAAGAAGCTCAGTTGGTATGACTGAACTTGTTTAGAATTTGTTTGCATTTACACCCTTGTTGTGTTACCTTTAGTATTGTTTGAGCCAGAGGGTTAGAAAAAGGGTAGTTAAATAGGACTTGCAAGGTCTGTGGACCAAGGCGTCCAAAAGGTTTTGGAGAATCGATTTTCTTGGAAAAATAATATCTGGCGTAAGTGAGGTTCGACGAGTTACTTGGGAGTAAAGGACTTACAAGAAATCGCGCCATAGAAGGCAGAATGAAAAAGCTCAAGTTAGAGTTCTTTGGGTTCATGGGAAGGTTGTCTTGTTTGTGCTGTGTGTTTCTCTGAAGCTAAACTCAGAGGTGTATCACTTAGTCTCCGAAAGGAGACAATATTATTTGAAATGGTCACTTCTTGTTTCCATTGTGTTTGACTTTTCTACTTTCAAATGTAAGGCAATGGCTCGCGGCAATCGTATGCTAGGGAATGGGGAACGCAACAAAGAAGAGATGGCTGCGACTGTAGAAGTAATGCAAGGAATAGCAGAAGCAATAGTACAACAGAATCAGAGAATCGTGCAACAACAGGAATTGATAGCCGAAGCTCAGAATTTACTGGAGTTGAATAAATCTCAAGATATGGGACCAATGACGTCGGATTGTATTGGTTCCGAAAGAGGAGAAATCGTAAGGCCAAGCGACTCCAGCAGAAACTGTATTCGCGACCACCAGGAAATCAACAACAACAACAACCATATGGAGGTAGTGCTAGTGGTAGCAAACCTAGTCAACCCGTGACACTTTCACCGACGTGCAAGAAGTGTGCCAAAAGTCATGCTACGAGAGACTATACGATCGAGGGGATAGTTTGTTTCAAGTGTAGAAAGCTAGGACATGTGGCTAGGAATTGTACCTTGCAAAGGATGAAGCCTTTCGTTAGTGAAGTACGTGCTTCAAAATCTCGTGAAGGAGCGAGAGTCAATTTCTCAAGCAGAATAAAGGTATCCCAGACTGAAAACTTAAACAAGGGAGATTGTACTAAGGTAGATGACCCTATGATTTTACTGTATAATTTAGGGGGTAACTCATTCATTTATGACACATGACTGTATAAGTCCATTAGGGTCATTTGTGTCTTCGTCATCTTTTGACTAAGTTATTTCTACTACGGCTGCTAAGACCCTATTATTGATAGCCAAGTCGCTTAAATTATCCTATGATCTGTTAAAGACTGGATCTTTTCTGTTGATTGGATTTGTTTACCTTCTTCCTAAAATTTAATGTGATCTTAAAAAGGGATTGGTTATTTTCCAACCATATCCTGTTAAATTGTTTTAATCAAACTTTAATGTTTCTTGAGACAGATATTCCTAGATTTGAATCTATGAAACTCATTCCTAAATTTCATCGAACCATATCATGTTCTTCGCCGGATGAGCCTGATAGCATACCAAGTGACTTTATTATCTTTTCTTTCTAACCTTTATAATGTTTCTAGTGTACTTCGATTGAGAAAAGATGTTCCCAAACTCAACTCAAACCGTAGTGCTGAAATTAATGCGATTACATGAGAATTTGCTTAGTGAGACATTTCTTGTTAAAGTCAAGGTTAATTAGTTTGATGCGCTAAGTGAAGGGAGCCGTTGTTACCTCCAAGATTAGTTGTGTTCTAGACTACCGTCAAGTTTATATGAAGGCAGAAGAACGTTTTCAAGATAGCTTTTCGGACGCATTACGGGCACTACAAGTGTTTGGTAGCATCATTCCGTGCAACAAACACTTCGGTGACATTCATCGATTTCGTGAATAGGATTTTCTTCCCTGTTGAAAATAGATTTGTCGTTGTCTTTGTTGACGACATTCTAATATATTCTTGGAGTCCAGAGGAACCACACTAAATCATACCGAACGTATCTTGTTGTTCTTCAAATTCTGAAGAAGAATGAGGGATTTCGCGTGAAGTTGTCCAGGTGCAAATTTCAGTTAATGGCAGTTTAACTTTTGAGACACGAGATCTCAAAAGAAGAAATTATTGGAGATCCATCAGAAGTTGAAGTAGTTCTTCAATGTGAAGGGCCGATGACCGTAACAGAGATTCGTAGCCATACGGGATTTGTTGGTTAATACGGGAGACTTGTCGCAGAATTTTTCAATGTGGCAAGACTTCTCATCCAACTCATACGAGAGAGTCAAGTTTTGTGTGGACCGATGTATACAGGGGAAATTTTCAAGGGTTGAAGAAACACTCAACTACTTCACCAGTGATGATTCTGCCTGATCTCAATGAACCTTTTGAGATACCTAATGATGCTTTGCATTAGAATTTGGAACGTGAGCTTATGTGGATAGAAGGAGTAGCAGCGTATGCTTCAAGACAACTGAAAGCACATGAGAAAAGTTACTCCTCACAAAAACTCAAAGTTAGCTGTTGGGATTGCGTTAGAGATCTGGAAACTTTCTACAAGAAATAATATCCGCATGTATTCTAAGGTATAAAAATTTCGAGGATGAAATTTCTTTTTAGAAGGGGAGAGTTGTAACACCCGAAAATTTATTTGTTTCATCATAAATAATCATTTTATAATATTTATGATTTTTAAGAATTTTTTTGAATTTTTTCAAAAATGTTGAATATTTTAATTTATTCCTCATTTGATGTGCACACTGAGCAGAGTCAGTGTAACACCTCAGAAAATGTTTGTTTCATGATAAACAATCATTTTCTAATATTTATGATTTTTGAGAATTTTTGTGGATTTTTCTGGAAACATTGAATGTTTTAATATATTTCTCATTTTATGTGCATACTGAGCAAAGTCAGTGTAACACCTCATAAATTGTTTGTTACATGACAAATAATTATTTTCTAATATTTGTGATTTTTGAAAATTTTTGTGGATATTTTTAGAAACGTCGAATATTTTAATATATTTCTCATTTTGCGTGCACGCTAAGCGAAGCCGGGAAAATGAAATGTTTTCCCTGAGACTGGTAAACTTTGAACTGTAGAAACGTCGACGGTGGATCTTACAAAACCCGAGGCTGGGCACAGTTTACGAAGTTTACGTTTTTTGAGGTTTTATATGATAAATAAAATCTCTGTACGTACTGTTAATTAAAATTTTGCGATACGCTCTATTATCTGTTGAATAATTAATACTGGCTTTGTGCTTTGTAACAATTATCCATTGGGTAATAGCTTGTAATTAAAATTCTAATAAACTTATTATTTTAATTACTTTATCACCAAATTTTCCTATCTGAATGTAATTCACTTTTTGTCTAATCAAATCCTCTTTTTGAAAAAGCAACTAAGCTTCTCAAAGAAGCTACATACACTCCCTCTCTCCTCCCTCTCTCCACACGGCTGCATGCCTCTTTGGAGCCCAAAATTTGTGCTTCACTTAATTAAGTTAACCATTCTAATTTCAAAAATCATAAGTCATCATCTTTGTTTCTACTATCAACTTCACTCTCTACCTTTTCTCTTCTTTCATTTTCTCCTCCTTTTCTCTACACTCCACACGGTTGCCCCTCCTCCATGCCCCCCACCATCACAAAATTTTCAAACAACCACATTTTCTTAATCCCCACTACATTCTAAACACCTTTCTAGTTGAAGATTTCTTGAAAAGCTTCCATTTTCATCATCTTCTTCAAGCTTCAAGTTTGAAGCTTTTGGGTAAGAATCTTGATTTCTCATCTTCTCTTCTTTATTTTCGTTTTCATGGCCATCACCATGACCATGGATCCATTCTTTTTCAAGCCTTCGTGTTGCTTTGATGAAGTTGTGATTTCTAGGGTTTTGGTGGTGTTTGGCCGAAATTGTCAAGGAGCAAGCAAGGAGATTTCTTTTCTTGTTCTTCCCTTAGGTAAGAGGGAGATGATCCTCTTCAACCTTTCTTGGTAGTAGGAAACTTGATTTTGTGTTGGTTGTGAGAAACCCTTGTTAGGGTTACTCTCTTTGATGTATGATTTTTGTGATTATGTGTGGATTTTGATTTGTTTAATCTATTTGGTTGATTTTATATGTATATTGATGGCCTTGGATGGATTGGAATTATGAAATGGAAATAAAACTCCCTTGCTTCCCTCATGGAGGCTCACGGCCATGACCCTTTAATGGAGGGATCATAATTGAAATTTTGTAACTAAGATAGAAGCATAATTAATTAAGTGAATAAAATGTAATGGAGTTAAGAAAAATTTTAAGGTTACTACCCTTGAGAGGCCACGGCCTCTAGGCCATTTTAGGTCCAAAAGATGTAATTTTTAGGTAACTTTGGGAGTTCAATAATCAAGTAATAAGTAGTTAATAAGGTGATGGAGAGAAATCTAATTGATAACTTAGAATTGAATCTTTTGACCTAACTAAAAACAAGAGTGTGAGACTTGGGAAAACCTTAAAATAATTCTCTAAGTGAGTTTGAGTAAACTTAAATTAAGGAACTTAACAATCAAGAGAATTCTTCTAGAGAAGAATTTCATAAGAAATATTAAATTGATGTGAAACTTAATTAATTGGATAATTAGAAATTAATTAGGGATTCATAAATGGAAAGAACCAAGAATAAAGTTTTATCCAAAAACTTAGAATAAATTTTGATTAAAGTAAGATCATGAGTGCAAGTAAGAATGATAAACAATTCAATTTAATTCATTCTAAGGGAATTAGGTTTAAAATTTAATGATGGACTTATTTAATTAAAATAATAATGATTAAATGAATAATGTGAGAGAATTCTTCTAAAAGAGAAACTTATTAAGAAGAATGTAAAAATTTAGGCATAACTCCATAATGTAGCCTAAAGGTGTAATGTATTATTTAAGGACTTAATAATATTTGTTGTGGGCCCATGAGTGGGACCCAAATCTGTTAATGACTGTTTTGGCTTATGATTATGAAATGCACGATTGAAATCCTCTGTGATGGCATGCATTTGGTATTGTGCTTTTGGAACCGAAGTACCGGACCCGGAAACATCAGATGGACGATTTAGTCAGATGTGGTTCGCCTTTATGACCAGAAACTCAGATAGACGAGCGAGTTAGATGGGACTGGTTATCAGAGGAAACCTAGATAACCGTGGTATTATGTAGTCGTATGGACGGTTATATAATATCACTGATGAAAAATGGTATTGAACAATTGTATGGACGATTGCTTTAATACCATAGGGAATGGTAAGACGGTGGTTGATTTCATTAAGTCATCATGCATTGTGGAAGTTCGATGGACTATTTGCCAAGGCTATGTTGCCTAGGAGTTGAATCACACCTTAGTGCAGGTGCGAATAGACTAATATAGGTCTTGCTGTTGACCTTGGGGGCGTCGGGGTGCGGGCATCTCACAGCAGACAGTTGGTAGCCCTTATGGGCCGTGGGACAGACCGATACAAATGCACCGACGATCCGGACTGAGACACTGTCCTAGATCGTGATCATGTGGGAATGGCACTGTATATAGCCCTGCTACGTAAAACTATTATTTTTCTGGAAAGCATTTGATTTTAGGCTGACGAGATACTAGCATGTCTCCCTGATCATTTTCTCCGATGTTTGTGTCTAGCTCCATGGAGTTCGATTTTGATATCATGTACATGTGCATAGTGAGTCAATATATTACTTGACATTTAATTTATATGATGATTGGAACTACTATCTTGTTGATGTTATGATTGCTTGGAATTGTTAAGTTGTTTAATATATGCTTCTTGATATTGTTTATATTTCTTGTAATGCTACGTAGGTGTCCTACGCCATTTCTGTTTCTTACTGCCATAATGGGTAATGAAGTTGGATATCTCACCTCTTGCTTGCACCATTCTTGTTCTATGTGATATTTGGTTAAAGATTGTGGAGGGGACGAGGTTGATTTTCCTAGATTTCACTTAGTTTAGCCTCCTGCTTTCGGTGATGTCGTCTAGAAGGGGTTCTATTGGTTTCGTCAGGATTGTGTTCACCGGGGGCATCAATGCTTGGTGAGTCGACTGGGCCAGCGAGCATATACAGTATATTGGGGACCTGATCTTGATCGTGAGGAGGACCCGCGATGGAGATCCTATACTGACTCTCACTACATTAGTGCATCTGGAGTTTGTCTTGCCTATTCGGGAGCTATAGGGTGAACCGCTTCACACCCCTAGAGAGGACGAGGATTCTATGGCATCAGCTACTAAGGCACCTGCCCGTGGGACCGCACTTGATCCTGTCCTCATGTCTTCAGATGAGCCGGGAGAGGATGCCGAGGTGGATCCGATGGAGTGCCCAACTCCTTAGACGTAGTCGTCGTTATGGGTAGTTATGTTTCTTTTGTATTATCCGTGTAAGGGTTCTTTGAAGTATAACTGCATTTTGATGTATATCTACGTGTTCTTGAGCGGTAAGAGTAATGTGCCATGCTATGTATGTTTTAAGGTAATTATCCAATCTTATGTGCGGTATTTTGAGTATATCCAAGTAAATTATATTTTCAAACGACGGCATGTGTATTTATTCATTCGCGGCTCATATTTTCTTTATATACACAATGATTAATTTTTGGAAACTTGTTATTTTGAGTCGTAGCAAGCCAAAAATGTAGTGACCATAGTAGAATGACGATTGTGTCATGGTTACTAATCGAGGGGTGTTACATTTACAACAAATTAAGATCTTCACTTTACAAGAAGGGTTTCTAAATTGATTGGAAACAAAATATAACACATATAATGACCACTTGATAATATATCATTCAAGCACTATAAAAAAATTAATCTAACCTTATTTTATTACCAAGGGCTTCACCCTTTCACCTAAGCAAAATAAAAATTAGTTACTCATAAACAAGAAGAAAGAAGAGAGAAGAAGAAGATGAAGATGAATATAATTTCTATTTAGAACAAAAGAAAACTACAACAAGAGAAACAAATAATACAAGAACAAGATCTTCATCTTTAATCCAAGATGCTTCTAATGAGCAGCCCATGGTGCTTTTTATAGAGCATGAAGGGTACAAAATGACAAGAGAGTTGTTTAATGAGTAGGTGGATGAGTAAAAAATTATTGTCATGCTTGTCTCCTCATTCAACTAATTCAGTTGTCTTCATATGACTATAAATCTATCATAACATCACCTATTGCATAAGTGGTCTCATGAAAGTTGAAGGATTTTATCTCAGCTTTCCAATGCCATCAGTTTCATCACAATCTGACCCCTACAGCCCAATATATGGCCCAATCTTTGCACAGTATTCGGGTTCCAATAACAGCACCTTTGTTTGACTTCTAGGTCCAATTTGACATTCTAGACATCTAATCTAACTCTTGTGTTCTTCATAAAAATTATAGATTTGTGTCTTAGCTTTCATTTGGGTTTTGTTTGGTGTCAATTGAGCTCCTATAACTTAAGAAATGAGCTTATGAGTGCACAGAGGTCAAGCTATCAGGATCAGCATTATAGTTCTTACTTCAACTCCAATTTAAACTATCTAAACATGTGATTTATCTCTTGAGGTCTTATGAAACTTATATAGAATTGTCTTAGCTTTCTTACAAGACCAGAATCACATCAATCAAATATTTGTAACTCAGATTGTAGTTAATTTACTGAACGCTGCCAAATAAATAAATTAAGGCTAATTCATGTAATAATTCCTTCAATAATCCAATTTGGCCTAATATCATAAAATGTGAAAAAAATAACTTAATTAAGCCTAATTAAACCTTAAGAAACCTAGTGAGATTATTATTAAATGAATAAAATATATTGCTATTGTTGATACCTAATTTTGTCCATAAAATTTTGTCACTTAATCAAGGATTAATGCTTAATTGCGGTATTGTGAGCACTTGGTTTGCTTGGTCGAGTTTTTTCTTATTTGTGCAAACAAAAATAAAAAATAAAAAAATATAATAATAAAAACAAAAAAAAAAAAAATAATAAATAATAAAAATACGATTTCCTTTTGTTGTTACAACAAAAAAATGAATAAAAAATAATAAAAAAAACAAGTGAGGAGAACGTAGCTTTCTCCCTAAGTACTGCATCGATCCGACTCCTCGACAAAGATGTCGCATACCTTGGGAGCTACTGTCATGGTTTGGGAAGGGCAACAAGCATTGGAGAAGGAGGAGCTTGGAACAGAGAGCAGTAAGCACAAATGAGGAAATGCTATGGTGACCCAAGCTGGGTCAACCCTGGCAGCCTCTCCACCTCGGACAGGGGGAGGCCTCCATTTTTTCAGATACAAAGGACAAAGGGGAAGGCAAGCATAGGGGGGATGGAGATTTTTCAGAGACGAAGATCACAGAGAGGATTTTGACTGCCATCTCCATTGCCAAGCCATCTTCAACCTCAACTTCAACCATCAACCTTCACACTTCACTTTTCCACCATCACCACCCTTCAAGCCATCCACTTCATCTCTAACCACCGAGTTAGCTCACCAAAACCTCGATCAAGCCCTACCATTTTTCCAACCATCCTACCATTATAACGAACACACACAAAAAAAAAAAAAAACCAACTTCCTCCATTAACCACAAAAATAGCAAGCAAACCTTTCACCACCTTCATCTCATCTTCAACCTCACATCACCACCCTAACCTTTCACCACCTTCATCTCATCCTCAACCGTGACCCCTCACCATCCATAAACCCACCATTCTCACCACCTTCAACAACCAACAACCACCATAAACCAAGCATCCCATCACCATTCATATTCGTTTTCACTAACTCACCACCCACAACCGAGTCAACTCGGTGAGCCACCACCAACCACCATCATCACTTTCCTCCATAACCACCAGAACTAACCCCTTCCACCAACACCCTTACCTTTTCCTCCACCGAAACAGGACTCGTTTGCACAGCACGACACCGGCTAGGTCGTCACCACGTGCAGCGCCGCACGCCACCACTAACCCACTCCTCCTGCTGGACCACGAACTTGCACGAGCTCATATCCGAGCCCCACTCGCACGAGCCCGCTCCTTCACCGTCAACCCAGGAGCCGCGCCGCACACCGTCTTCCATGCACAGCCAACCATGCCCGAATTTGTTCGAACCCACCGTCCAGTCGCAAGCTCCGTTCGAACCAAACCCAACCTCCGTCCGTGCCGCGAACCGATCACCGCCACGCAGATCCGGCCGCCGCGCCACCCACATGAACCGACCCGCTTGAACTGAGCCACGAACCGCGTCCTCTCTGTCGAACTAAATCCGCCACGCAGATCCGGCCACCGTGCCACCCACACGAGCCACACCAGCTCCGACGAACCATCGCACCGCAGTCGCGCCATCACTCCACCGTCGCCGTCACACGCCGTGAGCCTCTCTCTCCTATGCGTCTCGTCCTTCTCTCACCCCCTCTCAATCTTTCATTTTTTTTCTTCTGTTTTGATTTACAGAACTTCCTGATCTATCGTTTTCTTTTTTTTTTTTTATGGGCTAGCAGCCCATTTCCGTTTTAAAACCTTTTTTTTTTTTTTCTTTCTTTTTCTTTTTTTGGTAATGCTAAAATAGAAAAAAAGGGTGGAATATAAAAAAAAAAGGGATCAAAATATGTTTTGAGTTTTAGGATTTAGTCATTGTTTGATAATGTTTATTTTACCTAATGGTATATTTTATGTTGTGTTTTGTGATTAATGAAAAATAAAATAAATAAAAAAGGAAAACAAAAATGGGTAAAAAAAATCTAAAATAGAAAAATAAGTTTTGCTTTGGGTTGTCTGATTTGTGATGTTTATGTTTAATCTTCTTTATTTACCTGGTTCGTGGAAGTTTGTGTTTATTTGTTTGTCTTCGTATATTTCTTAAAAATAAAAAATAAAAAATAAATAAAAATAAATAAAAATCTTTTTGATCCATGCAATGACCAATGATGATGATTGAATAGCGGATGCTATCTTCAATGTCGTTTGGATCATAAGGGTTTATTGAGTAGCTGGTGCTAACTTGAACCTCGTGCAAGAATGGATTTGTTTTCGAGACAAAATCCCTTTTCAAAAATCTCTTTCTTAATTAAAATCAACCAACCCACAATCATTTTCTAAAGAACTACGTGACTTTGAGTTCCCCATTGCACCAGGGGATACGTAGGAGCAAGAATTCACTTCTATCAAGCCAAAAATTAAATTTTCACAATTTGGTTGTTTCTTTTCTTTCTTTTCTCTTTTTTAAAGTAAAAATAAAAATAAAAATAAGAAAATAAAAAATAAAAAAAATTAGTTACAAGGTCTTTTTCTAAAAAGGGGTAAAAATAAATACATTTGATATTATTAAATTTTGCACAACTAACATAAGGTACCGTTCCTGGAACAGGCAGTGTAGGGTGCTAACACCTTCCCTACCTATAATCGACTCCCAAATCCAAACTCATTTTCAAAAGACCAGTTTTCCTGATTAAAGAGTTTTTCTAATGTTTTTTCAATTTAAATAAACATTGGTGGCGACTCCATTGATTTTCAAAATCAAATTTTTTGGGTCGTCCCGTCGCGATCCCGGTTGCGACATCTGGCGACTCCACTGGGGACATTTAAAGAGTCAGGCCTGTTGTTGTTAGTTGTGCAAATTTTTAATAATATTTTATTTATTTATTTTACCCTCTTTGTCTTCGTTTTTGTTTTCTTATTTGTTTGTAAATGTATTTTATTTAGTACTTTTATGTAAATATTTGATAGCATTATTTCATGTATATTGTGACTTGTATATATATTTTGTACTTAATTGTTAAAATCCTAGGGTAGACGATTGCTGGCTGGTTGTTGTATATATGTTTTGCAGGTTGGGGAAGTTTTGTCTTTTAAGTTTTTGTACAAGTTTGTATACTCCTTCATACACATCACTGATCACTTACCTCACACACTTTTGGGCTCTATACCCGAGTCTGTGCGAACCCGAGGAGTAGGAGGGGTCTCGACTTTTGTTATTGAAGAGCCTTGTGCTCACTTGACATTTGTCGAGACACCACTCAGATTGTTACCAGTATCATGGACTAGTCATATTGGGAGGGTTTATCCCTACTTGTGATTAATTCATGAATTGAGTCCTTATCTTTCGAGATGGGGGCAATCTGGGGACCATGACTTTTTAGAAGATAGATCCGTCCTGAAAAACCTTGCACTGGTAGAATGAACATAATGGCATAGAAAATTTAGAGTTATCCATCTCCTTAGGTTGCACTCATTGGGACACAAATGGAGCATACTTTTTCTTTATTTATTCCTCAAGTCCTCCATCTTTGCATTCTTTTTGGCAAAATAAAAATTCAACAAAAAAATGATACATCATATAGTATTTTCATTCCTAACATTTTTTTTTCATTATTCATCTATCTCTCATGTCATTCATTCTTGCTTTTAAAAAAAAAGATATATCATTTTGCATTTTCATTACATTCTTAGCATTCATAAAAAAGAAAAAAAAAACATCATTTTATATTTTCATGACAATCCTAGCATCAAAAAAGCAAAGAAAAACATCATCTTGCACTTTCATGGCTTGCATTTTCATTCATTCTTGCATTTTCATAAAAAAAAATTATCAGCAGAACAAAATACACATCATCTTGCATTTTTATAACAGTCTCAGCATTTAGAAGAGAAAAATAAAAAATAAGAAAAAGAGACAAGGCACCCTTTGGGTTTACGACCCTGTGAGGGCTTCTCCATTTAGACTGTTAATACAGTTTCTTTAGAGTTACCTCGACGAGAGGTATCCTTAGGGTGCATTCTCCTTTTTGTTTTGCTTACATGTTCCCTTCCTTACTTCCTTTTTAGGGTGAGTTTTCTTGGCAAAGTGGAAATGTTAGTACTCGTCAATAGCAAGGAATGGAAGAAACATATCAAGGACAGAACTCCAGCAATGCAGTTGACCTCAAGAGGAGTATAAGGGTTACAGTAAATGGCAGTGATCTGAGGTATGTGAAGGACATTACTCAACAAATGACCCCTAAGGTTCGATCAGAGTTCTCAAGCAGTTACGGGCAGATTCTGGATTTGCTGCGCATTACAGTTGAGGAGCCCGTCTTGAGTGGCCTTGCTCAATTTTGGAACCATTCTCTCAAATATTTTGAGCTACCTGACTTGGACATTACACCAACCATAGAGGAGTATGCGATCATGTTGAGGCTTCCAATGAACAAGCACCCAAATGTTTATCTTTATCGAGGGTATTATGTATTAGTAGGGAAGATAGCAGAACTGA
This sequence comes from Ormosia semicastrata, assembly GCA_029884595.1. NCBI lineage: Eukaryota > Viridiplantae > Streptophyta > Magnoliopsida > Fabales > Fabaceae > Ormosia > Ormosia semicastrata. The sequence goes on along the minus strand of JAQQTO010000053.1, from coordinate 42,939,962 downwards.
TAGGGGCTCCAACAAGTCAATTGGGCATGGAAAAGAGGGGAGGAACAGAAGGCTTGAAGAAAAGTTACCTAAAAGCACATCTTCAGTATCTAGCCCAACAAGAAAAGTGGGATTTCTTCAACAAAACACTGGCCTTAACCATTTTTGGGTTAGTGTTATTTCTATTTACCTCAGATATGGTAGATCAAACAGCAATGGATGTATTCTTCAAGTTTGAGAAGTATAAAGCAAATCCAGTCCCTGCTATTCTTGCTGATACTTTCTTGACAATAGAAATCTATCATCAAAAGGGTGGTGGAAAGATTCGATGCTGTACACATATGTTGTACGTTTGGATCATGACGCATATGGATGTACAAAATCGCCTAGGACTCTGACCTGACCCGTTGAGGAAGTTTGGTCACATACCAGTGAAGCCACAAAAAGCTTATGAATGGAAAAATGAGTTCGTGAGGATGGGTTGTTGGTGTATGCCCTAGTGGCCAATACATTTTGTTTGTATTGACATACATTATATTATGCTATTTTGATATATGAGGCATTTCATTTATTGTGTTCTTTTTGATAGACATAATAAAGTCCTTAGAATAGTAAGTTTGATACCATAGGACATCAAGTGGATGACTTGATGGTGAGATCCTATTGGATAAAATACTATTCTTAAATGTCCCTAGTCAAGTATTATTGTTAATTAGGACAACAATAATGCATTGAGACTAGTATGTGCGTAGACTGATGACCACATCTCACGGGTCATGGATATGAGATATCAAGTCTACACATGGATACATATTAGAGTAATAATGTATTGGACAGACCCGCCATGAGAGCACTACGTGGATCGTTACATGAGTGTCATAAGCGATTCTCATAGTGATAATGGTGTATGTGGTTCTTTGACCTGAAATCACTACGATTCCTACATGAGGAGTTGTGTGTTTTAAATGCCATCAAACGTCATCTGTAACAAGATGATTATAAAGTTGGTTATTAGACATATTGCGATGCATGTGGAGGAATGTGAGTGACCTAGATGGGATTTGTCCCTCCTACCTAACAGGAGTGATATCTTCGGGCCCCCTGATTAAGTGAGACTATGAAATGCATGGCCATGCTCAAATGAGTCAATATGAGATATTGATCTCATTTGTTATTACTATGTCTACTCAGGAATCAGGAAACTGAAGATTGAATTAAACAAGGGTGACACGTTCCATGCCTTGTGTTCAATCTGGATATCTGGACAAAGGGACTAAACTACACGGAAACATTGATCACGGATAGGTTATGTCAAATCACTGACATTCTCATTACTTGGGTAGCAGTGATGTGTTGCTAGATACCGCTCACTATTTGTAATATTAAAATGAGATTTTAATATTACTACCAACGTCATGAGAACCTGCAGGGTCGCACACTTAGAACAGACTAAATTGGAGCAATAAGGATCCAAGTTGGACTCGGATTCAATTGTGGGCCTAACTCATGACAGATGTAGTTTTAGGGTTGCACAACCTTACCTTGCTACTGGCAGCCACTATTATAAATAGTACTCAAGGGGGCTGCTATAGATGTTACATCACAACCCTAGCCGCACCTAAGAAAGTGAGTGAGAGACGATGAAAGGTTCTTCTTCTTCTATTCGCAGCTAGCACCGCGAAACAGGCGTGACTCCTTTTGCAAGTCTGTTCGTGTGGATACCGCAGAAACATCATCGCTATTACGGTGTTGGTGATTCACCTCGCTTGTGTTTATCACGCTTCAAGAGGTAAATTTAAAAAAAAAAAACTCGGATTATGGACTTTTCGCATGGATCCTGTATGGGAATCCTATTATTCCGCTGCGTGATTTTTTGATCCGCAATTCCCAACAGGGGCCAGATTCTTTTAAATGGGTATGCCCTTGGTATCATGGAGAAGAGATAATTTTCAACTATGGTGACTTTCCTAATGTTCCTTTGATGAGCCCTAGAGGTGGTGTATCATACGCGCCAATCCTCGTGCTTAGGCAACTCCGATGGACTCAATATGTGCCCAACAAAAAGTAACTTAAAGGGTTCAGCTTCTTATACTAGCAAGATGGAAGCACTACTAAATAGGAAAAGGATATTAGAGATGCTTGGAAAAATATTCATATGGCAGGAACAAAGTAATTAGGGAAGCATGTGGTGGTTTGTACCCCTGAATACTTGCAATGGAGAGAGGCAAGAAGGGTACAGAATAGTACCCCTCAGACAGTTTCAGATGATAAAGGTCATCCTCAAATCGTACCTCAAATGGCCACCGAGATTGAAAGACTGAAAGCACAAATGAAAGTCTTGGAACAAGGAAAGGAAGCCGCTGAGTTAAAAGTAGTCATCCACCAGAGTCGATGCCAGAAGCTAGCTGATGAAGTTGAATATTTAAAAGATGCGTGTGCAGATATTGCTAGGACCCCAAGCCGAGCAAAAAGGGCAAGGAAGGGAAAAGAGATAAATTTTGAAAAGACCACAATAGAAGTTCATGAATTACGAGCAAAGATAAGCGCTCAGGAAGAGACAAATGGCGGTAATTTTGCAAGAGAAAGGAAAGTTAGAAGCGAATGCTAGGGTACAAGATCGTAGAATGCAAGCCTTACAAGAAGCTCTGACTGAAGCAAAGTGCGGCTCTAACCAAGGACGAGCATTAGCTACCAAATACCATGACGCACTTGTGGAAGAAAGCCGAAAGAATGGGTATTTGAAGCTCAAAATTCAAGAGTTGGGGCGAGACCATGAGTAGTGGAGACTTGAAGCCCAAAGACTATTGAGGCAAAAAGAAGAATGGGCAGAAGTGTGGCAATCAGTAGCATGAGATCAAAGGGCTGAAAAAGAAGAATGGAAGAAGAAGTTTAAAGACATGTCTGATAGCTTACAATATCATACTACACAACTGATTACTCATTTCAAAGAAGCAGACATTCAAGTTCATATAAACTCCTGGCTACGACTACCATCAAAGATCGCTGATTTTATGAAGTATTGTCGAGGTCTTGCTAAGGGTTTTAGAAAAAAGCAAATGAAGTTATTGATGTAATTGTGCTACATTTTGCGGGAACTAAATCTTGTACTTCTGAAGTTTGAAATGAAAATGGATGCTCATTGCTGTGTTTTGTTTCAAATATCGATCTTGTTATCCTTTTAGCAAGATATTGTTCATTGAGGTGTGAATTCTTCCTTGAATAAATTGTCAACCATATTTTCGCCTCGAGACAATGTGTCCTTGAGTGAAAGTAGGGGGAGTTTGGTCCTACGTTTGCATTGCCAGTGAATGGTGTCCATTGAGGAATGAATGTTCCCTTGGATTTACCATCAACCACATTTTTGCCTGAGGAGCGATAGGCCCTAGTGCTAAATGTAGGGATTTTGCCTTGCTATCGAATGTTTATGCGAACCTTTCCACGGTCACCAAGCATCCTCACAGGGCGCAAACATGTTCCCTTCGCTAGCAAGGAATTGCATGCAGAATCATATTTATCTGCCAAAACAAATAATAATGATAAAAAAACAAAAAAAAATCGGCATAAATAATCAGTGCTTTGCATACATGCATTTTGTCATCTTGGTTCAGTCAATACTAATAATCGCATCATGTTTCCTCGAGCAGAAAAGTAGACACTATAGCAGGAAAACAGCTTCCACGACACCCTTACAGGACTCGTTCCCAAGCAAAGATCATGGATGAGATAGAGCAAACTCAAGAGTTGAGGGATGAAGTGAACCAGCTTAGGGAGCAAATGTCCAAGATGATGGAAATGTTACAGTCTATGGAGAGTAGAAGGAGCACAGATGGGAATCCCTCAGTGACAAATGAAGGACATCCGGCCACACCTCTTTGCTCGCCTGGTTTCGCTGCATTCCCCCTGCAATACTAAGGCTTTAATCCTCAAGGGATTACGATGCCACTCACCATTTGCCCAAACGGCACCACTCAACCTTTAGTCGCCAATTCACAGGGAAACCAAGGGGCATCTTTCCCCCCGTATGGCCTCCCTCCAGGTTATATACCACCATTAGCCACTAGTTCCCCCAATAATGATATGCTAACAGTGTCCCCAACTTCAAATCTCTCAAACCCTACCCAAAATCAAGCCACTCAGTCAAATGTCAACGAACCCCTGCCAACACAACACCCATACCCTTTCTTCATCCCGCCATATGGTCTTCATCCCAGTTCTGTACCACCGTAAACTGCTAATTCTCCGGACGGCAGCATGCCTGCTTTAAACTCCTTAAGTGCAGCTCAACCACATGCCAGTGGAACCCCACTGGGGCAACATTTTGTTCCCACCTTCATGCCGCAATACCCGTTGAATTCCTCTGTTGAAAATCCCCAGTCTAGGGAGAAGTGGGAAATTCTTGAAGAAAAGCTACGAGCCATTGAAGGGGCAAGTGGCTATGGTCTTTTGGATGCCTCAGAGCTCTGTCTTGTCCCGGATATGGTGATTCCCCCCAAGTTTAAGGTCCCAGATTTCGACAAATACAGGGGAACTATTTTTCCAAAGAACCACCTAACCATGTACATCCGCAAGATGGCCTCGCATGCTCACGATGATAAGCTGTTAATCCACTTCTTTCAAGATAGCCTAACTGGGGTAGCTTCGAATTGGTACACGCATCTTGAGCGTGCCCATATACGATGTTTCAAAGACTTGACTGACGCTTTCTTGAAGCAGTATAAGTATAACATCGATATGGCACCGGATAGACTACAATTGCAGAATATGGCTAAGAAGGATGCTGAGACCTTCAAGGAATATGCTCAGAGGTGGAGAGAAATGGCTGCTCAAGTAGAGCCCCCATTGACGGAAAGAGAAATGGTGGCTACGTTCATTGACACTCTGCAATTTATGACAAAATGATAGGGAGTGTGTCATCAAATTTCTCAGACACGGTTATCATTGGAGAAAGAGTTGAGGGAGGAATGAGAAGTAGGAAGATCGTTGAAGGTTCAACGGGAACATTTAATGCCAAGAGGCCCCCGATGGGGAAGAAAAGAGAAGGAGAAACCCATGCTGTTACCTTCGACCAAAGAAACTTCACCCAAGACAGATATAGCCAGACACTTGTGAACCATCAACCATCTTTCCAGACTCCTTTCGCACTTAACCACCCGTACTTTCCCACTACTACACCGATTCCATATCCCCAGCCTTATTACTCCTATGTCGCCAACACTTCTCACGTTCCTCATCCTAAACCTCACCACCCAATGAGGCCTCACCAAACGCCACTTTCCACTCAATACCCGGCACCCTCTACCTTACCGCCTCAAACAGCTCAACCATGGTCCCAAAATCCAAATACAAACCAAAGAAGACCACCGAATAACCAAGAAAGGAAGTTTGTCCACTTCGACCCAATTCCCATGACTTACACCGAATTACTACCCCAACTCATCCGTAACTCTCTCTTGGCTCCTTATCCGATGAAGCCATTGGAACTCCCATACCCTAAAGGTTTTGACCCAAATGCCAAGTGTGATTACTATGCAGGGGCCGCAGGGCATTCTACAGAGAATTACAAAGCATTGAAGTTTAAGGTGCAAGATCTAATCAATGTCAAATGGTTGAATTTCAAGTCAAATACTCCTAGTGTAGGCCACAACCCTTTGCCTAACCATGGGAATCCTACAGTTAATGCTATAGAGGAGTGCTCTGCCCAATAGCTCATAAGACAAGCGACAGATGTCAAGACCCCCATGAGGGTTATCTTTAAATAGTTGTGCAAATCTGGGATGATGGAAGCTCATATTGAAGAAAAAAGAGGCGACAAAGATGAAATAATGTGCAATCTCCATGGGAATGTGGGGCATTCTATCGAGGAATGTGGTGAGTTCAGACAAATCCTCCAAGATCTAATGGATATGCAATTAGTGCAAATAGGTCATCTATGGGACAATGGTGGCATAAACATGGTGGATAAGTGTGCTATTCCACAATTGCAAGAAGGTCAGGAAGCCATAAACTCTCTGGTCCCTTCCATTGCAAATCCGGCTATCAAACCGTTGGTTATCTATTATACTGAAGCTGCATATGCGTCATCCCCTTGTGGCCTAAAACCTATCACCATTCAAGTTCCCAGTCCTTTTCCCTTCAAGGACACCTGAGCCGTGCCATGGAATTATAATGTGCAGGTCCTTAGAAGCAATCCCACGAATGATCAGTCGGAAGTTGCATCTGGTTCGACTTCCGTTGTTACCAATATATCAGGGATTGAGGGAGTGACCCGGAGTAGCCGCATCTACACTCTTGAGGAGCTGCGAAGGGACCAAGAAGAACAAGAAAAAGGGAACCGTAAAGGCAAAGTCAAGATAGGGGAGACTTCCATTAGGAATGAAGCAAAAGAAAAAGAAAGGCTAGAAAAGTTGAAGGAGTACAAAAAAGAGGTATCGGATGAAGAAGCTTGTGAGTTCTTGAAGTTTATCAAGCAAAGTGAATATAGAATGGTAGATCAGCTGAATCGCACCCCTGCAAGGATATCACTTTTGTCCTTATTGAAGAACTCCGAATCGCATAGAAAAGTGTTGATGAAAATACTGAATCAGGCTCATGTTTCTCATGACATTACAGCTGGCAAGTTAGGTGGTATTATTGGCAACATTACTGCTGATAATTATGTCACTTTCACTGATGATGAGATACCAGCTGAAGGAATGGGGCACAACAAGGCATTGTATATTTCTGTCAAATGTCAAAAGTATATAATGGCTAGAGTGCTCATTGACAATGGTTCCTCTTTGAACGTGTTGCCAAAATCAACCCTGTCTAAGCTGCCTCTTGATGGAACTTGCATGAAACCAAGTACGATGATAGTAAGGGCATTTGACAGGACCAGGAGAGAAGTCATGGGGGAGATTGAAATACCAGTTCAAATTGGTCCCTGCACTTTCAATATACTCTTCCAAGTGATGGACATTACGCCATCCTACAATTGTCTCTTAAGACGACCATGGATTCATTCTGCTGGAGCTGTGCCTTCTACCTTACACCAAAAAGTAAAATTCATAGTTAATAATAAGATGATTACTGTCTTCGGTGAAGAGGACCTGCTGGTGAGCAAGCGATTGGACACTCCTTATATTGAAGCTGCAGAAGAAGCTCTTGAAACCGCATTCCAAGCGCTAGAGATTATCAATGCCACCTATGTGGAAGATGGAGCTCAAGGTCTGAAGCCCCGGCCATCTAATGCATCCATGATGATGGCTAAGGTAATGCTTGGAAAAGGATATCAATATGGAAGAGGACTAGGAATGAATGGACAAGGCATCGTGAAATTCTGGGCACCCTGCGAAAACAAAGACAGATTTGGGTTGGGGTATAAACCCACCAAAGCAGACAAAAGAAGGGTCCTAGAAGAGAAAAGGGAGAGGAGGTTGGCTAGGTTAGAAAATCGGGAGCCTAAAGCTGAGGGGATCCCCATCTGTGACATCTGACGAAACTTCTGAAGTGCGGGATTAGTGTTTCTAAACCAAGTGATCGCTATCGAAGATGATCAATCCATCAATCATGGTGTCAACTTGGTGCACCCTTGCTCCCTAGATGCAGAACTCAACAATTGGGAAAGCGTTGATTTTCCCATGACCTGTGAAATTGATTCAAAGTAATTTTGTAATGCTAATCCTTTAGCTCTGCCCAAGGCTTTAGGATGATGTGTCATGAAAGCGGGCTCACATGTTTCTATTTCAATATTTACTATCAATAAATGCATTTTCAGATTATCTTGCTATTTCCTTTTTCTTCTTTTTAGCTTTTTGCTCGACCATTTCGTTAACCTTTATTCATTACTTTTTTTTTACTTGTGTTAACACCAATAAATGCAGATCTGAAAGTGACTCTCTTGAAAATGACAGTGCTATGACCCCATTATATGATTTTGACCATCCCGTTAATCATATTGATGAGGATAATGATGACAATTGGGAACCCTCTCCTGAGCTAATGAGATTAATGGAACAAGAGGCCAAGGAAATTCAACCCCATGAAGAGCCAACTAAACTGATTAATTTGGGGACGGAGGATGATAAAAAAGAAGTTAAAATTGGCACTACCATGAAAGAAGATGAGCGAAGCAAGTTGGTTAAGCTCTTATCTGATTATTGTGATGTTTTCACCTGGTCGTACCAAGATATGCCTGGCCTAGATACTAGCATAGTTGAGCACAAATTGTCATTAAAATCAGAATGTCCTCCGGTCAAGCAAAAGTTGAGACGAATGAAGCTAGAGATGTCACTAAAAATTAGAGAAGAGGTTAAAAAGCAGTTTGATGCAGGTTTCCTCGCTGTTGCAAAGTACCCTCAATGGGTTGCTAACATCGTCCCTATCCCAAAGAAAGATGGGAAGGTGCGAATGTGCGTTGACTATAGAGATTTGAATAGGGCCAGCCCTAAAGACAATTTCCCTCTACCTCACATTGATGTTTTGGTGGATAACACTGCTCAACATGCATTTTTCTCCTTCATGGATGGTTTCTTAGGATACAATCAAATCAAGATGGCACCTGAAGATATGGAGAAGACCACATTCATCACTCTGTGGGGAACCTTTTGCTATAAAGTGATGCCATTTGGATTGAAGAATGTCGGAGCAACTTATCAAAGGGCGATGGTGGCATTGTTCCATGACATGATGCATAAAGAAATAGAAGTTTATATGGATGACATGATTGCAAAGTCAAAAATAGAAGAAAATCACATAATCGATCTGCAAAAGCTCTTTGAATGATTGAGAAAGTTCAGGCTCAGATTGAATCTTACTAAGTGCACTTTTGGGGTAAAATCAGGCAAGCTCTTGGGGTTTGTGGTTAGCGAGAAAGGGATAGAAGTTGATCCAGACAAAGTTCGAGTAATCATAGAGATGCCACCTCCTCGCACTGAAAAAGAAGTTCGTGGGTTTTTGGGAAGGCTGAACTATATTGCTAGGTTTATATCCCAGTTGACTGCAACATGCAAGCCAATCTTCAAGTTGTTGCGTAAAAACTAGACAGTAGAGTGGAATGAGGATTGTCAGATAGCATTTGAGAAGATCAAGCAGTATCTACAAGAACCCCCAGTTTTGGTACCTCCAGTGCCAGGAAGGCCTCTCATCATGTACTTGACTGTGTTGGATGAATCCATGGGTTGTGTACTGGGACAACACGATGAAACTGGCAAAAAAGAGCAGGCCATCTATTACTTGAGTAAGAAGTTCACCAACTACGAGGCAAAATACTCATTGTTGGAACATACATGCTGCGCCTTGGCATGGGTAGCCCACCGGTTGAGGCAGTACATGTTGTGTTACACCACTTGGTTAGTGTCCAAAATGGACCCGATTAAGTACATCTTTGAAAAACCTGCCCTCACTGGGAGGATTGCACGCTGGCAAGTTTTGCTATCAGAATATGACATTGTCTACGTCACGCAAAAAGCAGTCAAAGGCAGCGCTCTAGCAGATTTCTTGGCTAGTCAACCAGTAGAAGATTATGGGTCTATGCAGTGTGAGTTCCCTGAAGAAGATGTAATGGCTTTGTTTAGAGAAGAAAAACCCTCAGAAAAAAAAATGGACTTTGTTGTTCGATGGAGCTTCCAATTCACTAGGGCATGGAGTTGGGGCCATATTGATTTCTCCTGAAAATAATTTCATCCCAATCACTGCTAGGTTGTGCTTCGACTGTACAAACAACATAGCTGAGTATGAAGCATGTGCCATGGGAATCCAAGCAGCGGTAGACTCAAAGGCAAAAGTTCTTGAGGTATATGGGGACTCTGCCTTGGTCATCCATCAACTAAAGGGAGAATGAGAAACTCGAGATGCCAAATTAATTCCTTATCATGCCTACATCAAGGAGTTGATTGAACAACTTGACGAAGTGACATTCCATCATATCCCTCGAGAAGATAATCAGTTGGCAAATGCCCTAGCCACATTGTCGTCAATGTTCAAAGTAAGTCATTATAGGGACTTGCCACTTATAAAAATGGAAAGTCGTGACCAACCAGCATATTGTCAAATGATAGAAGTGGAACTAGATGGGAAACTGTGGTATCATGACATCAAATGCTTTATCAAGAGCAGAGAGTACCCTCCACATGAAAATGACAAAAGGACCCTCAGAAGACTCGCAATGGGTTTCTTTTTAAATGAGGAAGTGCTTTACAAGAGGAACCATGATATGGTGCTGCTAAGGTGCGTTGATGCGATGGAGGCAGAGAAGATCATCAAAGATGTTCATGAAGGTTCTTTTGGAACTCATGCAAATGGGCATGCAATGTCAAGAAAGATACTAAGAGCGGGGTACTATTGGTTGACAATGGAGACTGATTGTTTCAACTATGTGAAAAAGTGTCATAAATGCCAGACATATGCTGATAGGATTCATATGCCACCAGCGCCTTTGAATGTTTTAACAGCACCTTGGCCATTCTCGATGTGGGGAATAGATGTCATAGGACCCATTGAACCAAGGGCCTCAAATGGACATCGCTTCATTCTGGTTGCAATTGATTACTTCACAAAATGGGTCGAAGCCGCTTCTTATGCCAATGTCACTAGGAGTGTAGTGGTCAGGTTTGTCAAAAGGGAGCTGATTTGTCGTTATGGTTTGCCAAGCAAGATTATTACAGATAATGCCACTAATCTGAATAATAAGATGATGAAGGAGATGTGTGAGAATTTCAAAATTGAGCACCACGATTCCTCACCCTACCGCCCGAAGATGAATGGGGCAGTTGAGGCAGCAAACAAGAATATCAAGAAGATCATCCAGAAGATGGTTGTAACATACAAAGACTGGCACGAAACGCTACCATTTGCACTGCATGGCTATCGCACGTCCATTCGTACTTCAACTGGGGCAACCCCTTTCTCTTTGGTTTATGGAATGGAAGTAGTACTTCCTATTGAAGTGGAAATCCCATCATTAAGGGTGCTGATGGAGGCAGGACTAGAAGAAGCTGAATGGGTCCAGACTCGACTTGATCAGTTGAACCTCATTGAAGGAAAGAGATTAACTGCACTATGTCATGGTCGGCTTTACCAGAAAAGAATGATGAAGGCCTATGCGAAAAAGGTGCATCCTCGACAGTTTTAGGAAGGAGACTTAGTACTTAAAAATATCCTTCCCATTCAAAAGGATTTTCGAGAAAAATGGACTCCAAACTATGAAGGACCTTATGTCGTAAAAAAGGCCTTCTCGGGAGGAGCTTTGATTCTCACAAGCATGGATGGCGAAGATTTACCACTTCCTATAAATTCAGATGCAGTCAAGATGTATTATGCTTAAAAAAAAAAGGGGGGAAGAAAGAAAAATGGCTCGCTAGGTTAAAAACCTGAAAAGGCGACCTAGGCAAAAGTTAGAGCAACCCGCTAGGTTGAAAACTCAAAAGAGCAACCTAGGCAAAAGTTAGGGTTTTTAAAAAAAAATGGTACTCAGCACATCCGAAGAGGTGGACTTGCCTCGAGTCACCAACTGTGACAGTTTGAGTTTATTTGGGCCGAACTAGGGCAGTTTGAATATAAAGTCTTGGTAGAAGACACTCCCAATATGTAAAAGCTGGGTCAAATCATATTCTGGGAACAGACAAGAGGATGTTCAAGGTCGCGTACATGGGAAATTAGCACTGATCATCCAAGAGAGCATCACTGGAAGAGTTAGAAAATTCCACTCCAATATTTCTTTTGTAAACCTTTTCAATTTGAGTCCCATTTGTACTGCCTTTCTTGTACTTTTCCTGTCTATAATGATAATCCCTTTTTGTTGCAACCCATTGTCGATTTAATATGCATTTTTATGATAGTTTTATATTGAGATGTGAAAACATGTGACAATATGGCAAAAGCATTTAGATTTGCTTTAACAATTTCAAAAGGTCATGGGAAACACAATGAAATCCTGACAAGAGTATTGATGAGAAAAGAAAGAATCATCAGGCAAATCATAAGGCCAATCAACGAATGTTACTGTTGAATCTCGATCCTGTTGTGGAAAAAGTCTTTAATGGTTGTGGAACTAAGAGTGACTCAATCAAAACTTTGAAGTGCAAAAAAAAAAAAAAAAAAAAAAAAAAACAAAAAAAAACAAAAAAAAAAAAAAAAAAAAAAAAAAAACAAAAAAAAAAAACAAAAAAACAAAAAAACAAAAATTTGCTTACTCAATTTGTTCATGAGAATCCCTATAGTAGGGCATTCATTGCATCATGCATCATTTCTAGCATCATATGCACTGTCATCAAGCATAACTTCTATTGTATCACCATGCATCCATTGCATCATGCACCATCTCTACCATCACATGCATTTACAAAGTCAACACGTTGTGTTTTAATGTCCAGGTCGTCGCACCCATTGCCTTTTAGTTTTTAGGTCCTCGCACCCATTGCTTTTTAGTTTTCGGGTCCTCATACCCATCGCTTCCACAGCAAGTCAGGGCCTTGTGCCCATTACCTTTAACTTTTCTGTCTGGCTTCGACGGGCACCCTACCCCGCAAGCTGTTTACCTTTTCTGTCTGGCTTCGATGGGCACCCTACCCCGTAGGTTTTTACTTTTCTGTCCAGCTTCGACGGGCACCCTACCCCGCAAGCTGTTTACCTTTTTGTCGTAAGCTTCGACGGATAACCCTACCTTTTTTTCTTTCTATTAAGCTTCAGTGGATACCCGACTCTTTTTATTTTGCTTAAGCTTCCGTACCGACCAGTAGTTTTTTCTTTTTTTGTTAAGCTTACGGATACCCAACTCCAGAAGCTTTTTACCTTTTGCCTGTAAGCTTCAAATGGATACTGACTAAGCTTTTTCTTTTGTTAAGCTTCAACACCCGACTCCGTGTAAGCTTTTTACCTTTTTGCTTTTACGTAAGCTTCGGTGGATACCCGACTCCATAAGCTTTTTACCTTTTTGCCTGTAAGCTTCAACGGATACCCGACTCCATAAGCTTTTTTCTTTTTTGTTAAGTTTCGATGGATACCCGACTCCGTAAGCTTTTTACCTTTTTTCTTAACCTTCAAATGGATACCCGATTCCGTAAGCTTTTTATCTTTTGCTGTTAAGCTCCAAATGGATACCCAACTTCGCAAGCTTTTTTCTCTTTTCTGCTTTTAAGTTTTCTGTCAAGTTTCAGCGGGCACCCTACCCCGTAAACTTTCTACTTTTGTTTCTATCTAGTTTTGAGGGATACCTGACTCCGCAAACTTTCTACCTTTGTTTTTACTAAGCTTCAGCGGATACCCGACTCCGCAAGCTTTGTACCTTTTCACCCTTTTGTCAAGTTTCGACGGATGTCCGATTCCGTAAACTTCTACCTTGTTTAATGTCCATTTGTTTTTACGTCAATTTGCTTTCTAAAAAAAATTTTAAAAAAAGAAGAAAAGAAGAAAGAAAGAAATAAAAGGAAAAAGAAATGAAAATTTTTATGGACAAAATTTTTTTTGCTTCCCATTTATTTTAAATGCAAAGCAAAGGGGGACAGCTATTGATACCTAATTTTGTCCATAAAATTTTGTCACTTAATCAAGGATTAACGCTTAATTGCGTGTTGTGAGCACTTGGTTTGCTTGGTCAGTTTTTTCTTATTTGTGCAAACAAAAATAAAAAATAAAAAAAATATAATAACAAAAACAAAAAAATAAAAGTAAAAATAAAATAAAAAAATAAAAATAATAAAAATACGATTTCCTTCTTTGTTACAACAAAAAAAAATGAATAAGAAAAACAAGTTGAGGAGAACGTTTTCTCCTCAGTCAAGTTCCTCGGTGTTGGGAATTGCGGATCAAAATATCTCGCAATGAATAATAGGATTCCCACACAGGGATCCATGCGAAAAGTCTTTAATTCGGTTTTTTTTTTTACCTCTAGTTTAAACACACGGAATCACCAACACCGTAATAGCGACAATGTTTCACACGAACTTTCTACGCTTTGTTTTTACCAAACTTCGAATAGAAGAGAAGAACCTTTCACTTGTCTCTCACTCACTTTCTTAGGTGCTGTAACATCTATAGCACCCTTTATTTATAATAGTCAAGTTTGTGAGCAGTACAAGATGTTCGAACCCAAAAATCATCATGAGTTAGGCTACCTTGTTCCAACTTGTCCATTATGTTTTTAGTCTGTTTCTACGTGTGCGAATTTCTTTCGTTAGTAAAATTAAAATTTTTTAAAAAAAATCTAGCAAACATCACCGCTACCCAAGAATGAGAATGTCGATTTGACATAACCTATCCGATCAATGTTTCCGTGTAAAGGAAAGATATCCATATTGAACACAAGATGGAAATTTTTTGGACAAATTAAATCAATTCTCTTAATAACTGAGATCAATATCTCATTTATTTTAGCATGCCATGCATTTCATAGTCTCACTCGGTCGGGGGCTCAAGATATCACTCTGTTAAGGAGGGACAAATCCCATCTGATACCACATTCCTCCAATTTTGTCCATAAAACTTTATAATCATCTTGTTAATGACGTTTGATGGCATTAAAACACACAACTCCTCATTGGAATCGTAGTGATTTCGTCAAAGAACACTTACACCATTATCACTATGAGAATCGCTTTTTTTCTTATTCATGTGCAAACAAAATAAAAAATAAAAAACTATATCTAATAAAAACAAAAAATAAAATTAAAAATAAAATAAAAATAATAATAATAATAATAAAAATTTTATCGATAGGATTCACCATCAAGTCATCCACTTGATGTCCTATGGTATCAAAAAAAATTATGTCTATCAAAAAACAAAAATGAAATGCCTCATATATCAAAAATAGCATAATATAATGTATGTCAATACAAACAAAATGTATTGGCCACTAGGGCATACACCAACACTCAGCATGCTGCATACCTTGGGGAGCTGCCTGTCATGGTTTGGGAAGGGCAACAAGCATTGGAGAAGGAGGAGCCTGGAACAGAGAGCAGCAAGCACAAATGAGGAAGTGCTATGGTGACCCAAGCTAGGTCAACCCTGGCAGCCTCTCCACCTCGGACAAGGGGAGACCTCCATTTTTTTCAGATACAAAGGACAAAGGGGAAGGCAAGCAGGGGGGGATGGAGATTTTTCAGAGACGAAGATCACAGAGAGGATTTTGACTGCCATCTCCATTGCCAAGCCATCTTCAACCTCAACTTCAACCATCAACCTTCACACTTCACTTTTCCACCATCACCACCCTTCAAGCCATCCACTTCATCTCTAACCACCGAGTTGACTCACCAAAACCTTCATCAAGCCCTACCATTTTTCCAACCATCCTACCATTATAACGAAGGCACACAAAAAAAAAAAAAAAAAAAAAACCAACTTCCTCCATTAACCACAAAAACAAAGCAAGCAAACCTTTCACCACCTTCATCTCATCTTCAACCTCACATCACCACCCTAACCTTTCACCACCTTCATCTCATCCTCAACCGTGACCCCTCCACCATCCATGAACCCACCATTCTCACCACCTTCAACAACCAACAACAATCACCATAAACCAAGCGTCCCATCACCATTCATCTTCGTTTTCACCAACTCACCACCCACAACCGAGTCAACTCAGTGAGCCACCACCAACCACCATCATCACTTTCCTCCATAACCACCAGAACTAACCCCTTCCACCAACACCCTTACCTTTTCCTCCACCGAAACAAGACTCGTTCGCACAGCATGACACCGGCCAGGTCGTCACCACGTGCAGCGCCGCACACCACCACGAACCCGCTCCTCCTGCTGGACCACGAACCTGCACGAGCTCAGATCCGAGCCCCACTTGCACGAGCCCGCTCCTCCGTCGTCAACCCAGGAGCCGCGCCGCACACCGTCTTCCACGCCAGCCAACCACGCTCGAATTTGCTCGAACCCACTGTCCAGCCGCAAGCTCCGTTCGAACCAGACCCAACCTCCGTCCGTGCCGCGAACCGATCACCGCCACGCAGATCTGGCCGCCGTGCCACCCACACGAACCGACCCGCTCGAACTGAGCCGCGAACCGCGTCCTCTCCGTCGAACCAGATCCGCCACGCAGATCCGGTCGCCGCGCCACCCACACGAGTCGCACTAGCTCCGACGAACCACCGCATCGCAACCGCGCCATCACTCCACCGTCGCTGTCACACGCCGTGAGCCTCTCTCTCCCATGCGTCTCGTCCTTCTCTCACCCCCTCTCAATCTTTCATTTTTTTTCTTCTGTTTTGATTTACAGAACTTCCTGATCTATCGTTTTCTTTTTTTTTTTTTTTGATGGGCTAGCAGCCCATTTCCGTTTTAAAACCTTTTTTTTCTTTTCTTTCTTTTTCTTTTTTTGATAATGCTAAAATAGAAAAAGGGGTGGAATATAAAAAAAAGGATCAAAATATGTTTTGAGTTTTAGGATTTAGTCATTGTTTGATAATGTTTATTTTACCTAATGGTATATTTTATGTTGTGTTTTGTGATTAATGAAAAATAAAATAAAAAAAAGGAAAACAAAAATGGGTAAAAAAAAATCTAAAATAGAAAAATAAGTTTTGCTTTGGGTTGTCTAATTTGTGATGTTTATGTTTAATCTTCTTTATTTACCTGGCTCGTGGAAGTTTGTGTTTATTTGTTTGTCTTCCTATATTTCTTAAAAAATAAAAAATAAAAAAAATAAATAAAAATCTTTTAATCCGTGCAATGACCAATGATGATGATTGAATAGCGGATGTTATCTTCAATGTCGTTTGGATCATAAGGGTTTATTGAGTAGTCTGGTGCTAACTTGAACCTCGTGCAAGAATGGATTTGTTTTCAGACAAAATCCCTTTTCAAAAATCTCTTTCTTAATTAAAATCAACCAACCCACATTCATTTTCTAAAGAACTACGTGACTTTGAGTTCTCCATTACACCAGGGGATACGTAGGAGCAGAAATTCACTTCTGTCAAGCCAAAAATTAAATTTTCACAATTTGGTTATTTCTTTTCTTTCTTTTCTCTTTTTTAAAGTAAAAATAAAAATAAAAATAAGAAAATAAAAAATAAAAAAAATTAGTTACAAGGTCTTTTTCTAAAAAGGGGTAAAAATAAATACATTTGATATTATTAAATTTTGCACAACTAATATAAGGTACCGTTCTTGGAACGGGTAGTGTAGGGTGCTAACATCTTCCCTACCTGTAATCGACTCCCAAATCCAAACTCATTTTCAAAAGACCAGTTTGCCTTATTAAAGGATTTTTCTAATGTTTTCCTAATTTAAATAAACATTGGTGGCGACTCCATTGATTTTCAAAATCAAATTTTTTGGGTCGTTCCGTCGCTATCCCGGTTGCGACAGCTATCAGTCATCGCATTCTGATGCTGACCCATCTCGTTGACGTGTAATTATATGTCATTAGTGTATCTAAGAATGTTATATTTAGTAGCTTTGGTTAAATTAATATTAATAATTTTCTATTGTGATTTTAGTATTCTTGTTGGATTAAACATGTTTACTATTTAGTTTCTATTGATGATCTTGGTACTATGGTTGAATTAAACAAGTTTATGTGCTTTTGGAGAGGTCCAATATTTAGGAGAAACTTTGTCAAAACTTTTACAGAATCTGAATAATTAAACTTTGGTTGAATTATGTCAAACAAGTTTATGAAAATATGAAATCTGAAATGCCCTTTTGCATTAACCAAAAATATAAAAGAAATGTCACTCCTCAAAATTGGGAGGATCATGATTGGGAGAGTACTCACCAAATAAACGTAAAAAAAATTGTATTTTTTTTCTCAAATAAACATGCAGGAGCAAACACAAAATAAAAAAGAAGAAACTTTTTTGACTTTACAAGACTCTTGTTGTGACAAAGCAAATGGGTTTAGTGTTATATTGAGCATGCAAGCTAAAGAGGAAGGTGATAAAATGAAAGAAAATCTTATCTCGAAATGATCGCTCAGAGAAGAAGGTGATGGTGGAAAGAGTAGGGGGTGGATACGAGGTTGGTGTTGGAGTTGGTCTTTTATCAACAACATGGAATTTGAATTCTATGGAAAAGGTTGAAACTTGAAACTTAATGGCAAGGTTTATGGGCATGGAGAAAATAATGCTTATGATCACAACTCACAAGTATTTTAGTTTTACTAAGTCTTTAGTGTGGCATTGATGGATTGCGCCAAGCAAAATAGCGTTTTTGCCCTTGTTGCACCAAACTTGTTGGCGTTTGCTTTGTAAAAATGTCATCATAGATGACTCATTCACGTAGGATGCGCTAAATAGGATGACTTATCCACGTGGATTACGCCAACAAGTTAGGTATAATCAACGTAGATGCGCCACCTTGTTTGACGCATCTTACGTGAACTAAAAATTATTAAAAAATGTCACGTTAGACAAAAAGATGACAGTTTGATATATAATTTTAAAAGAGTGACATTTTAGTAAATAATTTTAAAAAATAACATTTTGATAAATAATTTTGTCATCAATGATAATTTAGTAAAAAAAACCTGGATGTACAATCTGCAAGGAAATTCAATAGATGATATGCACAAGGAGGGTTGGGTTAGATCATTGTTTTCAATGGATAGTCTAGCACATAGATTAGTTGATTAAAAAAAATTTGAATTCATTTCAACATAATAATTTTTTGGGATAGAATTCGACGATTTAATGTAATTTCTAATAATATTTAGTTTCATGAATAACAAATTTACAGGTATATTGGTCTCTTTTCACATTCAATTGCGTCAAGTTTAATTAATTTTGAAAATAGTGTATTCAAATATGGTATATCCATTCAAAGCCATCATTGCTAAAGAAACTCATTAATTTTGCATTATTACGTATTTAAGTATCTAATTAAGTTTTAAAAAAACAAATTTTAATGTTCAATCATATTTTTGATATAGAAAACGGATTGGCATTCAACTTTTTAGTTTTAAGTAATAAGATAAAAAAAATTATATCTAATTATTGGAAATTACGTTTCTATTCAATCAAATAATGACATGAATAATTTATATATTGATTACAACATAACTTTCTAATATCATGACTTTTGCAAAGCAAAATAATCACAAGATTTTATGAATAATTTAATATAGACCTTCAATATATTAATTAGTTTAAAATTATTGGCACCTAAAGTAGCATCTTATGTTTGACTGAATATATATAAATTATTAAATTAGGACATAAATTAGCAGTTTACCAAATTTTCAACACTTCGTAATTTATAAATTGTTTTAAATTATTTTATCTTTAATTACATATATAATATCATCTACTATTGTTTCAAAATTTCCAACTATTAACATTTCAAAATTTTAAACTATTAACTAAGTATATATCATTTGATCCACAATCTTTATTACGAGCGTATGTTAAGAACGAAAAGTTCATCAATTAAAAAAAGAATTAGATGACATGAATTATTATCATAAATAAAAAATTGCTGCTTTTGAATTATTGCCAAAAAAATTGCTCCTTCTTATTTTTCTTTATTATCATACATTAATTGTTGTGATATTATGTGACTGTTTAATATTCTCATGCTAAAAAATAAAAAAAATGATAAAAAATTGCAATCTAAATGATAAATATTAGCCATAATACAATTATTTTTAAATTAAAGAGTTTAATTAAACTATAATATCCTAATTATAGGAAATAAATAAATATACTAATTTACATATGACGAAATCAATTATGATATCATCAATTTCTTAAAGTAAACACTTTATGATGTCTATACATATTTTGTTTCTTTTACATCATAACATGATAAAATTAATATATACTAGAATTTGTATCCGTATAATGTAATATTAAAAGTAAAAAATTATGAAATAATACAAATATAAAAAATAAATCTTAATTTTATTAAAATATTTTTCATTAATGATAGATTAAATTGTAAATAAAAGATAAGTTTATTATACATAAAAATATATTCTAAATTCAATTTCAAATGAAAATAAGTAAATAAATAAATAAATATCATTATTAAAAATAAATAAATATAAAGATAATTTTATTATACACAAAAGCATTATATCATTCAAAATAAATATATTTATTTATTTATTTTCATTTGAAATTAAATTTAAAAAATGTTTTTGTGCATAAAACTTATCTTTTATTTATTTTCAATTTCAAAGAGTTTGTGCATAATAAACTTCATTTGTACTTATTATGCACAAAAACATTATCTCATTCATAATAAATATAAATATATTTATTTTCAATAATAATATTTATTTATTTATTTATTTTCATTTAAAATTAAATTTAGAAAATATTTATGTGTGCAAAATAAATTTATCTTTTATTTACAATTTAATCTATTATTATTAAAAAACATTTTATTGAAATTAAGTTTTATTTTATTATGTTTATATTATTTCATAATTATTATTTTTTAACATTATCCATGCACGGGAGCAAACTCTAGTCAGCATAAAATCGGGACACTACTCAATTATTTGAGTATAATATTCACCCAACCTCAAGGTGAATTGACAAAAGTTTCTTGAAGGGTCAGCTTGCTTTGGATACCAAATAGGCTAGTTTCTGTACTGATCTACTTAAACAACATATTACGAATAATTTGTGACAAACAATTTTTTTGTGTTTCTAAGCTTTAGTATCTATTCTTGAGTATCTCTTATATTATGTTTGGTATGAAGGAAGAGAATGTTGTTTCACATTTAATTTTTGAATTACAGGATTCTTACATTTGTTAATAAAAATAAATATGAAATGACATTACCTCATGAAAGAATTTCAAAAAATTCATGGATTGATTCCCATCTAACAATGGAAATAGATAGCTAAGATCCAGATGAGGATGAAGATGCCACTAAAAAGTTTGAAAAGCTAGCAGAGTTGTCAAAAAAAGAATTTGGCCTAGATGAAGAAGTGGTGGCAACAATCAATGGATGGGTATTATGGCTACAATCAGATTCCTATGGATGTAATCAACAAAGAGAAAACCATCTTCATCACCCTATGGAGAACTTTTTGTTACACTGTTATGCCGTTTAGATTAGAGATGGCCAAAGCCTTTGACAAACAAAAAAAAGAGAGAGGAAAAAGTGCACCTTAGGGAGTTCCAAGCAGGAGACCTTGTCTTAAAAAAGATACTTCTTAATCAAGAGGATAGACGTCAAGAAAATGTGCATCAAACTATGAAGGGCCTTATATTGCCAAATAAGCCGTTTTCAAGAGGAGTTTTGATTCTGAAGGATATGGATATGGACAAAAATTACCAAGACTAGTAAATACCGATGCTCTTAAAGGATTCTACACTTAAAAAAAAGAAAACAAATTATTTTATTAGGTTGAAAACTTAAAAGGGTGGCCTAAACAAAAATTAAGACAATCAAAGATCGTTAAGTTGAAAATCTAGAAAGACAGGTTAAGCAAAAGTTAGAATAATTAAGACAAGTAGAAAAAGGCGGGAACCATCATGAAGACTATCCCATAAGGGATTGTTCAAGGAATTTTGTTTGAATAGAGAAAAGAAGACCAATACTAGGGTAAATTATTTTTTTAAGATAATCTGTGGAAGAAGATTTTCAACTCATTGGAGTCAAAGGCTGAAATATCCATTCGGTGGATGGGTATCAATCTTATGAAGGCTAAGGAATTCTATTTGGGGCAATTATCCATTCACTCTCTCTAATTTTTTGTTCTTCTAGAATCCTTTGTACCATGTTCATATTAAACACTTTTTGCATCTGTGAATATTCAACTCAATGAAGAAGTTCATTTAGTAAATTTCTTTCTATTATGCTTGTGAATTATGTATGTTTATTATGTAATGCTTCAAATAAGTGAATGTTCAGTCCAATGTCATGATTTAATGATTTGATGGCAATCTTTTAATTAATAAATTAGATTAAGAATGACTTAGTGTTTTAATCAAGGGATAGCATTATCAGTGAAGAAGGGAAGCTACATAAGTCTAGCATCGTCAGTTTTAGTTTCCCAATGAGACCAACATGAAGTGGTTTTTCTTTCCCAAAGAACAAATGCTAAGAAAAATATGCCTTTTTGTTTCAAGAGCAAGGAAGAGAATAAGGATCTACGAAAGCCTCCAGAGAAGAATGTGGATGAAAAAAGAAAAAAAAAAAGAAGAAGAAAGTTTTGCATAAGTCTCTGAGCTTTAACTTGCAAGAGCTTACTCACAAGTGTGGGTTTGTCGGGTTTGAGCTTTTTGAATGAGCAATTGGTTCAAAAGTATCATGGTAAGTATATTGTCTTTTAAATTTCAGGTCTAGATGTTCATTGCATTTAAATTTTTATCTTTTAATTTTGACTCGGAAACCACTATCATTTAAATTTCTATCTTTAATGTTGGCCTCAAAGCCATTGTTTATTAAATTCTTGTCTTTTAATTTTAGCTCTGAAGCCACTGCTATTTAGATTTCTGTCTTTTAATTTCAGCTCCAAAGCCACTACGTTTTCAATTCTAACTTTTAAATTTCAGGCCATGTAGTCTTCTGTTTTGTAAATACATGTCTTTTAAATTTCAAGCCGAGATGCCCTTTTGTTTTAAATTCCAATCTTGTAAATGTTAGAGTCACAAGACTACTCTATGCTTCTTAACAGTTTCTTTTCTCTTGTCATTGTCTATTAGTCTTTCTGCCATTGCCTCGTGTTTTCCCGAACAAACCAAGGGTTCATATCATTATTTATTTTTTACAACGATAATACGAAAACTTTAGTTATTATTCATATTATCAAGTAAGACAAATAAACTTGGGAAACCTAGTGAACATTTAGTTTTGTCCGATCATTTTTTTTTTTATATTTGCTTCTAAGGTAATAATAAATTTCAAGTAGAAAAGCAAAAAAAGAAAACACAAAGAAAAATAAAATAAAAAAATGAAATGAAAAAAAATAAAAAATAAAAAAATTGAAAAAATATATATAATTTTGTGCTGTAACTCAGGAACAATATTGACCCATTATCAAAATCCAAATAGTATCAATTTTTCCTGACTCATATCCTTAGTCTTTTGATGAGACTTTGATTCGTTCCTACAACCAAAACCCATAAGGAAACTAACCCAAATTTAGAACCCATAACTGACCCGTGGCCAACTACAAATTCCAAATAAAAGATTAAAAACAAAAAAAGAAAAGAAAAGATTAAAGAAAAAGGAAATAAAAAAAAAAACTAAAGAAGAAAAGAAAACAGATCTGAAAAGCTCCCTCATCTCTCTCACCCGTACGTCCCCCAAGCACCAAACCTCTGGAATCTCCACCTTCACATTCTGCCAACCCTTCTCCTCACTCTCTCTACAAACCCAAACCCAGATGCCTTCACCCACACATTTCCTTCCCCGTATACCAAACTCCCCTCTGCACACGCAACCGGTCTCTCTTCTTCTCACTCACATGCGTGTCAACTTTCAGGCAGAAGGAGGAAATCAGCTCCCATCTATACGCAAGGAAGGACGAACTCAGCGAAAATGGGGAGGATTTCAGAAATTAGAGAAGAAAGAAATGGAGGTGAAGGGGTTAGCTTGGAGAAATTTTTAACCCTCTCTACATACCTAGCATCTCCAGGTAACAGCAGAGGCCATGACCCTAAGAGGCTACCAATTGAGCTCTACCCCTAACCCCAGGCAGCTGTAAAAAGGGGAAGCATATCAGAAACAAAAAAGGAGGAAATCGGGTAGAAAAAAAAAAGGATTAAGGTTCAGAAAAGCTGGGAGAAAGGGGGCTTCGAAATTTTCAGAGGGGAGAAAGAGAGAGTTACGAAATTTTTGAAAAAGAAAAGAAGAATGGAATTTTCGGTCCTTGCTTGATGAAAAGCTTTGGAGCTGGTTTCAAGCTTCTTGGAATTTATCCATAGCAGGGAGTTCTTGGGGTAACATAATTTCCATTGTTGTTGTATTAATCTTCTGGTATTTATCAAATTTTAGATGGATGTAAACTCTTGATTTCACCTAGTACTCTGATATGCTGAGATGAATTGCTACATAATCTAGTTAATCTGAAATGTTGACTTCACTTTTAAAGTGTTTGATAAAATGTCTGAGTCAAAATTTCTTTTGTGGTTTGCAATAGGTGATTTAGAATGCTTGATTAATTTGGGGTCATTTTAACCTAAGTCTGAGATAGAATCCTCTTAGAAAGATGATGATTCATGACTGATTTACTTTAGTTTTATTGTTGCTCATGATTCTTGTGAGTTAGAAGTCATCAAATTTCACCAAAGTGAATTCTGAGTTCATGTGCTATTTGAACATTTTTTCTTCTTGTAAAAATGGTTCACTATCTATGGTTGTTGATATGTTGATTGTAGTTTCTGTTTGGATCCCTTTCTTTGGCATGGGGCATGTAGGTTGCTGTGATAATGATAAATCAATGTGGGAATTAGGATAAGATTGATGCAAAATTTGTTGGAGGAGTCCCTGTTAATGGTTTTCTTGATGAATCAGTTGAATAATTGATGCTGGCTGGTCTTGCTTTGAGTGTGAAATGTCAATTGTTGTGTCTCTTTTTGTTTTGTCATGGGAAATTAATATCTTGGTTCCAATTGATTTCCTACTTTTGCTTTCAGTTTTGCCCACCTTTAGGCTGCATTTGATCTAGAAAGCATAAGTAATTGGTTGTTTTGCTATGGTAGAAGAATCAGGGCACATATTAGGAACATTTGGTTTGTGCACTTTGTCATTTTTGCATGCTGAATTTGTCTGGCAGCCCCTGCTCCTTCAACCATAACTTAAGCAAAACAACATGAAATCATGTACTTTTTTGTTTTGTTAGAAAGCTAACATGCTGCATTTTTAACTGTAAAACTTTCAATTTTAAATCCCTCTTCGTATAATATCAGTTTTCATTAGAAGTTAGGTTTCTTCTGCTGATTTTGCTGGTCTGGCAGCTACTGCTCTGGCAGCTACTGCTCTTTCAACCATAACTTAAGCTAAACAACATGAAATGATGCACTTTTTGTCTTGTTAGAAAGCTAACATGTTGTACTTTCAAGTTTCAACTGTAAAAAATTCAATTTTTAATCCCCTTTTGTTTAATACCATTTTTCATTAGTAGTTGGGTTTTTTTCTGCATAATTTCCTGCTATGGACAGCCCCTTTCCTCTGAGTGTAACTTGAGCTGTACAACTTGAAATCATGTGCCTTTTTTTTTTTAAATCTAACACATACAGCTCTTAATCATACAAGTTTCAGACTCAATTTCATTTTGGCTGGTGTTAGGTTTTTTTTTTTTTTTTTACAAAGTCTGTGTATGTTCTGCACATCTTCAGTTTTGGATAGCACTGACGCATTTGAGAATGAATTTGGCTAGATGCTTCCAATTCTCATACCACTTGTTGCATTGTGAAGCTAAGGGTTGGGACTTACATTATGAACAGCTCATGAAAGGAATTTGATTTCCAAATACCTTCATCTTGTTCGTTGCATATTTTTCAGCTTTTCTTTTTGTGTTACTTTGCTAAAGATATGGGTTTAAGTGTGAGACTCCTTGAGGTGATGGTTCTTTGTTTAAATATAGCTATTTAAGCCTTATGAAGACCTTAATTCGTACTTGGTCACTATCTTTGATAATTGTTGACTATTGGTGCTATGTTCTTAGAAGGTATGCAAGTCATGTTTGTATGTTGATGTTGGTATGCTAAAACTTGTCTTTGGGATAAAAAAAAAAAAAAAGTTGAAAAGAAGGAAGATTAATTGTTGCTGAGAAATGATGCAATGAATGCTGGTTTATTATGTTTGAACCAATAATGGTGAATGGTCATGTTAGTGTATATAATTGCATGAGGAGTGTTGTTGTAATGCTGCCTGCTGCATGGTTGAGCTCTGGCGAGTCATTGAGGATATGTTAGTTGTTTTGATTCAAATGCTGCAAGAGTCTTCTTTTCCTGAGTTTTTTATGTTAAACTTGTGCCATACTTCTTACTATACTCTGGGTTACTAGTGAAATCAAGGCAATGTGTTGCCATTACCTTGATGTTTACATATTGAAAGCTTATTAAAAAATTAGGTGATCTTTGTTTTCTGTTTTTGTTTTTTTTTTTGTGTTTATTACTTGAATTCTACCCCATGATTAGTTGCTTTTAACCATGACGATGATCTTAGATGTATAAATTCTGTTGTGTTCGAATATGCTTGCTGTGAGGATGTATCATATCCATTTGAAGTCCATAGGGTTACATCTGTGTTGGTTTTGGATTTCTAGTCTACTAAATGATTGACTTTGTGGCATTGAATGGTGTAAGACTTAAGGTCCACTGCTTTTTTTTTTTTGGGCATATATCAACAAGTTATGTTTCAGGATTATCAAAATGTTTGAACTCTGAGTGTGCTATGACTTGTATATTTTCATGTGGGGTAGTGTATTTAACATGTTTTGGATTTCTTTACCTTACACTTATATACTTCTAACTTGGGGATTTAACTTTTTAAGCTCATCATTTTCGTCTTGTGACTCGTATTTTACTGATGTACGAGTGGTTTAATTGTGCCATTATCTGACTGAAAGTGTGATACATTCTTAGACATTGCTAGACTTCAATGTAATTATGGAAGGTAGCAATATGCTCTCCTTTAGTTCGATTGAATTCTTGAGTAATAGTGGAGTTTAAGAAGTAAACCATCTTTTATTAAGAAAATAATCGCAGATTTAAGTTGCTGAAGGGATATCCTTAGTCAAATTTTGGGGTTATTCAGCGGTCCAACGTCATATTCGCTTGAAGTGATTTAAATAGCTTACGTCTAGAAATCTGATATAAAAATCTTGAATTTGTTAGAAGAGTGATTGTGTAGCTATATGTTATCTTTATTGTCACTCAATTTTCTTAAAGATTTATTGTATGGTTGAGTGTTATTTTGAATCTTATCAAATAATAAAATTAAATAAATAAATTTATATATTTTTTAAAACTCACATGAGTACCCTTTTTAGTCCATAAAATACCTTGTTTTTTAATTCACGCATGATCAGTGATAATGATTGTATAGATTTATGTTATCTTTAATATTGCTCAAGTTATAAAGGTTTATTGTATAGTATATTGCTATCTTAAATCTTGTGTGAAGGAAATATGATTTTCAATTCAAGCTCAAAGAGTGTTTTTAGGGAAAAAAAAGAGTAGTTAAATAAAATAAAAAATGAAATAATAGAAAATAAATAATAAAAAGGTTGATAAATGATAAATAGAATTTTTTTAAAATTTTTTGTAATGACTAATGGTGATAATTGTATAATTCTATTTTATTTTTAACATTATTTAAAGTCAAATGATTATTGTATAGTCTAATGTTATTTTAGATTTTGTGCCAAATAGTTTTTTTATTAAACCAATTCAATACAATGTTTAAGTTCTTCTCTTTTTTTTATTTATGTATTTTTTTATCTATTTATTTATTCAATAAAAATGGTTTTGTTTAAGAAATAAATTTTTATTTATTTCAAAAAGGTGAAATAAATAATTTTAAGGTTATTGAAAAAATTGCATAATTAACTTAAAGTAATCATTTTAAGAAGGATGTGTCAGAGATTTAGTAAGATTAAGTTATTGCCTTTTTTTATGCATAAATAAACTCTCGAACTTAATTTGGTTTTAGCAAACATTTTCTTTTTCTTTTAATCTGAAAGAGATTTTTTCAAATATTTTTTTTTCAATTTAAATAAAATTTGGTGGCGACTCTCAAGAATTTTCAAAAAATTTTAAAAAATTTATTTTCTCTATCTTTGTCACTAATCCCACTACGATCTCGGTCGTGATAGACCTCAGCCTACTACACATTATATAATAACCAGTTATATTATAGAGGGTTCTTCTCTCCCTTTCTCAAGTGTATCAACCCCAACTAAGCTTCTTATGCTTTAGTCGGGATTCACGAGGAAAGCTGTGGACATCACCATAGAGGAAAATCTATCGCTCAGAAGGAATTGTTAGCTAGCTTTTACTAGCCTACAAAGGAAGCAGATGCCATAGAACATTTCCAAAAGTGTGACAAGTATCAGCGCTTAGCAAATATCTACTCCACCCCTCTTGAAGAGTTGACTACCATCTCGTTTCCCTAACCTTCCTATAAGTAGGGAATGGATATCTTGGGTCCATTCCCAGTAGCCCCTGGCCAACACAAGTATTTAATAGTGGTTATTGATTACTTCACCAAGTAGATAAAAGCCAAGCTGCTATCCACAATCACCTCGACTCAAGTTTAGAGGTTCACTTACAAGGACATTATAAAATTGTTTTGGGTTCTTGGAGTCCATCGTCATGGACAATGGTACCTAATTCACATATAAATGTTTCCAAAAGCTCCTATCAGACCTCCACATCAAATAGCTCTTCACCTCAGTTGTGCACCTATAGACCAATGAATAGGCAGAAATTGCCAGCAAGGTCATCCTCTAAGGACCGAAAAAGAGGTTGGACAATGCAAAGGGAGATTGGGCAAAACAACTCGGCTGATTATTGTGGGCATACTGGACCACTCCACACTCTACCACGGGCAAAACTCCATTCAAACTTACCTATGGATGCGAGGCCATGATCCTAGAAGAGATCAGAGAACCTAGTTGGTGGAAACGTAATTTTCTAAAGAGTTGAACCTGGAGCTCATTTGTTAAAACCTCAACTTACTAGAAGAATTGAGAGATATTGCCTATATCTTAGAAATCGCTCTTAAACTCAAGATGGTGGCTTGGTATAACTCTAAAGTCATATCAAGGAGTTTTTAACTCGAAGACCTAGTCATTCGGAGAGTGGACATCGAAAGGAAAAATGCATCCCTAGGGAAGTTGACCCCTTAATTGGGAAGGTTCATATCGGATAACAACCAACACTGATACAAGAGTTTACAAACTTAAGACCCTTACAAGAAAAGAAGTCCTCTGACATTGGAACAAGGCCGAGCTCTATAAATATTATGGCTAGTTAATACTTAATTTCATTTACACTTTTACAAGACTTTTTATTACACTCTTTTTTAGGCCCTTGTCATTTGCTTTCCTAATTTGTGTACGAACACCAGCAACTTGGTACATTTGAATGCAATTTCCAATTATGATTCAGTCAAGTGTATCTTATTTATTTTTAAGCACAACCCACAAGGTTGTCTATGGCCTCTTTGATGAGGTCCAAGGGATAAACATCCTGAAGGTATGCGATAAATAATGCTTCCCCATAAGGCCATCTATGACCATCTTATCGCGATTATTGAGGTTTTCACCTCAATGCCCTCCTTTTCCCTAAGTAACCCCTTAAGGCTTACCTACACATCTTTAATAAAATTTTCTAAGTGTTGGGATACACTTCTAGCGTGAAAACATGCAGGATTCGACATCCACTGCTTGATTCTAGGGTGCATTCTCTTAAAATTCCTAAGTCCCACGAGTTCTTATGATCTCGAATTTGGGCATTGGACCCAAGGCAGACAACGAAAATATTTTCTTAAAAATTGTCAAGTGATTGGGAAATTCGCAAGTACACGAAATCGATTAAGTAATAAAGTAGTGAATAAGATATCTTTCCAAAAAAAAATGTTTACTAACTACCAAAATTATAATAACTCTACTATTATTTAAACTGTCAAAAGAAATTTTAATTAAATTCAAATAAGGAAAAAATTAATAAGAGACCAAAGCAATATCATTTAAACTAGGGCATTTTAATTTCACTTGAACCAATCCTATTTAACTTAATTGATTGATAATCCAATTTTAATCATCTCATGCAAAGGGTGGTAATCCTAAATTATGTAATATTATCTTTTGAGTCATACTAAAATATTAAAGAACACTTATTATTGATTTTCCAATAGCAATAATAAGTATTAATAAACTCATTAAGACCTATGATTAACTAACTCAATATCCAACAAGGAAAATCTTTACTCACATTTCAATCATATTATATATATATATATATATATATATATATATATGGAGTTTATTACTTATGTCAAATCAATGAATTTTCATTCCAGTGTGATTCTAATATACAGATTAAAATAAATTAAAAATAATAATAAACTCTTGTATTGATGAAAAAAAATTAATTCAATAAATGTAAATTTCATATATTCAAGTTACATCAAAAATTTTTTTAAAAAATTTAGTTCAGGATAAAATTAACTAATTACATAAAAAAAATTTATCATGCTCAACATAGGCAATAGGAGAAGAGAATAGAATAAAAAGTCGGCTGCTCATCGTCTTTCTCCTCTATGCCTTTCTCTCCAATTTTACCTCTATGCCTTTCACTACTGTGCTTTTCTTCTGTTAATGGTGCGACGCTGTATTTTTCTTTTATAAGCATCTGAGCCGCCTCAATTCCTCTTCAATTAGGTTTGGCACCAATGTGCACTGTTTCACTAAAGCACAGAAACCATTCTGATTATAAATTGCACAAGCCCAACCTCCTGATAACGTGTGGCTTTAATTTTTCTTCTTTGCTAAGGGTCTTGGTCAAGGGCCCAACAACTTTATGACTCCAGATTGTTACTAGATCATAGCTTAAGTGTCCAGCCTCTCTCTTTGATACATTTGATTTGACTTATGCATTAAACTTTGACCAATTTAACGTGGGCACTACACCTTTTCTTCAATTTCACCCAACATTAATCAGCCTCGTTGCTTGCCCTTCAAATGTACCATGCTCCACCAGGTTGCTTTCAACGTGACCTATCTTGCTAGCTCAATTGCACCACATTTTGCTTCATGGACTAGCCATATTATATGCTTGATTCCAAACTTCCTTCTTCTAATTGATTTGTAGGTCATGCAAAGAAAAAAATAAGTAACAATTCAAGCCCAAAGAAAAGTATTAAAAATACCGTAAATTCTATTTGAAAATAATATACAAATTTAATTAAAAATAGAATCATTATCAAGTCCCACGAGCTCTCACGATATCAAATTTGAGCATTGGACTTCAAGGCGGACAACAATGACATCCCCTTCAAAAAAATTTCTAAGTCTCATGAGTATTATATACATACAGATTTGGGCATTGGTGCTATGGTGGACACGAGAAACAAAAGCATTACTGAAATTAACAATAAAAAAATGCATATTATAAATAAACAACTGAGATCGAGACTTGTTCGTACAAAATAAAAAAGCCCTACGCAGGGGCCAATTACTAAAATGTGTTGAAAAGGAAAAAAAGAAGAAAAAGCCCTGCAAGGTACTAGTTCCCACCATCAGCTTCTCCCAGGACTTCCTCCTCTTGCCTAACTTCTTCTGCATCTTTGTCATTGGGTTCGACATCGGCAGCTTTGTGGGAAACCCCAGTCACTAAGGGAGCAAAACTGGCTAGTGTCACATCAACAATCACACCATTATTGACACAATGTTGAGATCCAACACCTTCAATAACCAGTCCAGGATTGAGGATTTGGAGCCAGGCGATGGCATTTTGAAATGATTCATCTGCAGAATGTGCCTAACTATCCTCAATATTTACGATCTCGGCCTCCAGGTTTCACTTGGTCTTCTCCATATCGGCCCGAAGATCGGAGTTTATATTTTTTCTTGATTCAGCTCTTAGGACACTTCGAGACTAGTACAGATATAGCCGTGGGACATCCTCCAGGGTAACGAAAAAGGGTATCATCACCAGAGCACCTTCCAAGTGGAAGAAATTATTCTTGAAATTTTTGAAGGACTCTTGATACGACTTGATGACTTTGCGCCCTAATTGGGCTAGCAAAGTCACCAACCCTTTCTGAAAGTTGTTCCCAGAGGTCGTGAACTAGGTGAAAAGGAAAAAGAATGCCTTGATGAAGTATGACCATTTGAAGGCTTCACATATCTGCTCATACGTTTGCATGAAACTCCACGCATTAGGATGTATTTGTGTTGGGGCTACCTACAGATGGTTTAACATTCCTATTTGGAAATAAGTGAACATAAGCCAAACACCGATGTGGGTGAGCATCGCCTCGTACAGATAGATGAAATGGTCGCCCTCCATCTAGGTTAAGCAGACCCTTTCTTGATCAGTAGGATGTCGGATCACGAACTCATGATCACGAGCACTGTTTTCGGTTACCTGAAGGTATTCCTGCTTCTCCTCTGCGTCCCACACAGTTTCTACACATGAAGGTGTCCCCAACACCTCTTGGTCAACCTATTGGTACAGGCTGATCTTGGGGGAACATATATTCTTTAGGCTCAGATGTAGTCTCCATCGTCTAATCTCCAAGGCCCTGAAATCAGCTATAGAGGTTGTATTGATGTCAAAATCAGAAGAAGCTTCATCACGACTTGCCATCTCTCTAATGAGTACAAAAAGTGCGACAAGATGACCTTTTTCTTGCTAACTACTTGGTGTTGTTCGCTCTCCGTATCATTTCCAAGATTGAATTCTCAGATAACGACCTTACCCTTCAATAGTGCTCTCACCTTGAAGGGACTGCCTCTGCTGCGCCAAGCGTGGCAGAGATAGCGGTGCACTCAAAATCTCTAGTGAACTATCCTCCCCGTCATTATTACTCATCTCCTTCAATCTCACCATGACAATTACTAAAATGGGAAGAAAAGGAAAGAAAAGAAGGGTTGTTGGAGGCAATACCTAGTTCTTAAAAAGAGGGAAGGATTTGAGAAAGTTAAAGATGAAGGAAACCACCAAAAATCACCTTAGTTAGCCGAAGACTCAAAGAGAAAATGTAAACAAAAGCTAAAGTGGTAAGAAACCACCCATGATTTCTATTTATAGGCGCGGGGTGCCATCCTGATGAACTTACAAAAATTCATATTTTTACGGTTCAAAATCTTTGGTTTTCATCATCTTTTAATCTTTTTGATTTAGTTTTATTCTCAAGTTTTATTATATTTTTATTATTTTAATTACGTTCTTATTACGTGTTTTTATGTGTTTTTGTTAGGTGTTTGCACACGGAAAACACTGGATACTTGAGTGATGAAGAAAAGCTAAAAAATCAAGTTAAGTAAGCCAGCGCTCAAGCGTTGGAATCCCACTGCCCAAGTGCGCAAATGCACGCTTGAGAATCATCTTAAGTGAACCAGCGCTCAAGCATTGGAAACTGAGCGCTCAAGCACTGAACGCGTAAACAATAGCGTGAATTTCTTATAAAAAAAAAGTTTTGCCAAATACAACACACTTTTTACACTTTAAACACTTGGAAACACTTGGATAGAAGGCAACAGCCGTCAAGAGGCGCAAAGCCTAATGTGGTGTTGGCGCAATTAGACTTGAATATTATAAATTTTCTTTAACCTTTCCACCATTCTACAATGAAGTTTGTCATATTTTTCTCTTTGTATTCTTCTTTTTTCATGTGTAACTAATTTTTCCTTTGTTTGGGGAATGATGGATCTTGAACTTTGATGATGTAACTTCTTGTATGGGTTTAATTTATGTTTTTATTTCATGATTTACGTGTTTATTTCTTTTCTTAATACTTTTCTAAATCTGACCAATTTGGGAATGATTTTTGGATTTATGTATGATTTGAAAAAATTTGCATGAATCTAGAACTTGTGATAAATATCATAATTTCTACAATCATTAGGAATAGACGTTGTGGGTTATGTAGTCTTTGTTTTAATTCCCTCGTTCTTGATATTGCCTTTCTATTTTGGGTTAGACTAATAGATTAGTTAATTCTAAACAGTGTAAGATAATTAATATACCAAAGGATTAGGTATTAATTAATTTTGAGAATTGACTATAAATCATTGAAATAGAATATAATTAAACCAATATTTAAATGTGTATTTAAAGAGTTTAAATGAAGTCTAAACCTTAATATTTTAATACCATTATTTTTTACCTATTTGATTTATTGTTTTGTTTACTTATATTTTTTAAATTAAATTTACAATAATTCTCTTTCTTTGTTAATTTAAATAATGTTATTTTTAACGAATTTAATAATTAATAACTTAATCTTAATTCTCGTAGGATAATACTCATACTCACATTTTATTACTTTTATAATTCAATACTCTTATCAATTTTCCCAACACATCCCAACTGCCTCCACTCACACAATTCCATTCACTCACAAACTTTTCAAATAATGGTAATGATGCTAATGTAAAAATTTAATAGTGACTACGATCACTGCCATGTGTCACTGCAGAACTGTCATAGTAGGTGAAAGGACAATGGTCAAATACAAAAAGAAGCAGAATTGAAAAACATTAAAATAAAAAAAAATGCTAACATGGTAAAAAACAGCAGTAGATTGGTCCGAGAAGCTTGCTCTTCGTGTTTGGAACCTCTAACGTAAAGGTGCCAAAACAAACATGGAGATGCCAACCACAAAAGCGTGTCAACGTATGTTCGTGTCTCGACATTGGAGGTGCTAGACACATTGGCGCCTCCACTTGGGTGTTGCCATAGGCCATCGAGTGTCTAATGTAACCCTAGTTCACTTTCCTTATCTGTCTTTGCTATTAATTTTCTCCATCGATTTTTCTTTTCTTTTCTTCTTCTTTCCTCTCCATTGATCCCCTCCCTCTTCATTTCCTATTTTCATGGCTTCCCAATCAAGTGTTGGCAGTGAAAAGACCACTTGGTCTCAAAGGAACTCGAGAAGAAGGTATCTCAAGAGCCCAGATGAAAGTTTAGTAAGTGTTATTTCCTAAATTTAGATATTGCTATATGGAATGACAACATTGTATCCCCTAACTTTTTGTTTTTGATTTCTAATCAAATCCTATAACTAGGGTTGCAAGTATTTTGATTAGACTGACCTTCTTCATTCTTGATCGTGGAAATCTTCATTAGTTGGAAGACTAGAATCCTCATTTTTTTAAGGCAAAATTTGAGGAGGTAGAGAAAAAGGAGATAGATATAGAGCTGATAATGAAGGATAAAGAAATGATAAAGATGAACAATTGTTGTCAGACACCGAAAAGAGAAAAGGTATGCACTTTAATATGCTTGAAGGAACTTGGGTTTTAATTGCATTTATCTGTGTTAGTAGTTATAAGGATGTAATCACCCTTCTATATTTAGGTTTAGTTAGAATATCTTGTAATCCTCTATTGTAGTGACCTGCTATAAAGACATTCCAAGGTTTATTCTTTATTGTAATCCCCTTTATCTGTATTGCATAGTGTTAATGTATTATATTTAGTATGTCTAACGTAAATTGTAGTAGAATCGCAAAATATAACAATAAACATGGACGTAACAAAGTGATACAACAATCATAAAAGACAGCATCCCAAATGCCAATTCACATGACAAAACCCAACTTCGACACCATATCAACTATAAATTGAATAAGAGGTGCTTGGGCTATATTGTGATGGTCTGTGTGAGTGGGGTCAGAAGAGAAGAACCCCACTGTGATAAGTAAGGACATGATGGGTAACTTGGCTGTGATGGGTAAAGATATGGTAAGTAAGGGTAACATGAAGGTGGTAGCTGAGTTGGTGGATAACTACAACCAGCAGTGATAGTGCTTTGAGTGGGTTAGGCATATGTTGGCTAGAAAACTCAAAGATCTGAGAAAGTTGAACTTGTTCGCATCAGCTGACCCTGATCTCCTTCTCCGATGTGATCTTTCCTGGCCATCATATTAGGTGGCCTTTAGATGTTATCTGTAGGAGGATCTACTTGAAACAATGTGCTAGTATTGGATCATACTAATCCAATGCAGATAATATGAACTCACTAGTTTGTCGAAGGCATTAAAATTTTAATGACGAATGACCTTTTAGTATAGCCCAAGTATATTGCTACTTTGCAGTGTCAACCTAATAAACCTTATAACGTTCAATATATATACAAATATAAGATGTGTCATAAATATATAAAACACTAAATGAGATACAAATTTGGAATTGGTAAATTATTTATAATAACTCCAAGAGTAGTTGCTATGGAAGCAATCTAGTGTTTGGCAACATGTTTGCAACATCACATGTACTCAAGATTTGCACCTAGTATCACCAATAACACGTTCGCCGCTGACTATTCCATATGGGGATGTTGTCTTGCTGCACATTTGGCCAATACTTATCATGTCTCCTTATAGGATGAGGATCACCTGTTTCCATTCCCTGTCTCCTTTCTTATCTCTCCACTTAAATTCTGACAAGTGTTCTAAACTTAATTACATGTCTCATTCTCACTTAATTCATTTTACACTTGTCAGAATTTAAGTGGAGGGACAGGAAAGGGGACAAGAAATGGGGACAGGTGATCTCCATCCCTCCTTATAATGATATTGTGTTCAAATGATTAGCAAATTAGTGCGGCCTTCAAGGTATAGTTTGGTCAATGCTAAATTGATGCATCACCCAACTTAGTTGGTATCATTCAACAATGTGAAAACATATAAGTAAAACGATTGTGAGCCATATGTCACTTCCAACATAACAGAAAGATGGATGTGTCAAGCTAATGTCAGCTGAGTATTGATGCATGCCATATGATCTGAAAAGAAAATTATGTACATAGTTACTCCATCTACGACATGATAATGTTGTTTATTTAAACTCTGTAAGATAATACTATTTATGTAGTGTTGGAAATATGAGAACACGTGTTAAGATGTCTGCCAGACTCTTTTACTTGTGCCACCTATATAAATGTCAAAGTGGTGGTCACTAAAAACATAATATACAATAAATTATATATAAGTAAATGATATTTGAAACTAATATAAGTAAATAATATTTCAACTTTACTGAAACTCAAATGGATGTAGATGACGGCAATAAGATGCATACCCAACAATGTTATCATCATCATGGCAACCTCTTCATCTTCTCCAAACAGAAAGCTATCCACCTTATGACATTTGTCTATTTCAAGAAATCAATACACCACTTTGAGATATATTAGTTTGAAGTTTTTAATTTTGAATGAAATATTTTCTTCAAACCAGATTAGATTGTATCATGTTTAATCATGATAGATTTAGGAGAAGACCATCATATATCACACTCTCTTCACCTTCACATATTCTCTCATTCCAATAAATTGGCACAAGGGGGTTTTCCCATCTTGAGTCTTTTGAACAATAACAGCACAATAGGTGCCAAACACTAGTTAGAATTATATAATCAATGAAAACATGCGTCAAATTTTAAAATTTCACCCTAATAATGAATTCACATGAAATTTTTTTCCTAACAATGAGACAAATTCTAAAGGGAAACAGTTTTATACAGGCCTAGCTACAGAGACATGTTTGCACAATTAATGCAACAAAAATATCACAATTCACAAAGTTTATGCACAGATAATCCACATATGTCTACATATTTTTTTTTTTTGGATACAAGCATATACATATACATAATTAAAATAATAATAACAAAAAATTCTACAAATTATACAAAAACTATTCAAATCAACAACAACAAAAAATTACCAACTAATATATGGCAACAAAATAACTAAGCATAAATATTCCACCTCTAAAAACATGACAATACCTTTCACACAACAGATGGGGAAAAAAAAAGGTTCCTTACCATAAAATTTGTGCTAATAACTTTCAAGGTGGTAAACATGGGTAGGGGGCATGGGCTGTTTTAAGAAACTGGAGAGGAAAGGGGTTTGAGAGGGAGGCATGAAGTGAAAAAAAATGACGAGATGAGCCAGATTGGGAAGAGGAAAGGGAAAATACAACGGTAATATAGGGTTACATGGGAGGCGCAAACGTGTTTGTCGTCTCCCATGTGTAGATGCCAACTCGGGAGGCATGATATATGTGGAGACATCAACCGCGTGGAAGGTGCCAAACGCGTCGACACGTCCCATGTGGAACAAGAAGAGAAAATAAAAAATTGCTAGTATGGTAAAAACAACAGTGGATTGTTAAATAGTTTGAAAATGGGAGAATTTCAGTGAACACATTTAAAAATAGGAGTATAATGGTAAAAAAGCACATAATATGAGTGTAACTGTTGTGATATTGACAAGTGTACTAAATTGACAAAAGTAATAAAAAATGAGTAAAATATCATTCTCATAAAAATTATGTTATCAATTACTAAATTTGTCAAATCGATACTATTCAAACTTTTAAAAAGAGAGTTAGTAAAAATAATAAAAAGAAAGAAAAATAAAAATAACAAGCCAAATTTAATTAATTAGGTTGAGTTGGAGAACAATGATATGAAAATATTAGGGGTCAGATTTCACTTGAACTCTTTAAATGCAAGAATCAAATATGAATTTAATTAAGTCCTATTCCAATGATTCATGGTCAATTCTCAAAATTAATCAATATCCAATCTCTTAGTATATTAATCCTGTTACACTGTTTAGAATTAACTAATCCCTTAGTCTAATCTCAAATAGAAAGGCATTATCAAGAACAAGGAAACTAAAAGAAAGACCACATAACCCACAATGTCTATTCTTAGCGATTGTAAAAATTATGGTGTTGATCCCAAGTTCTAGGTCCATGCAAATTTTTTCAAATCATACATAAACTCAAAAATCATTCCTAAATTGACCAGATTTAAAAAAACATTAAGAAAAGAAATAAACATATAAATCATGATATAGAAACATTGATTAAACACATAAAAGAATTTACATAATCTAATAACAAGATCCATCATCTCCCTAACGAAAATGGGTTTAGTTACACATGGAAAAAGAAGAACACAAAGGGAAGAATATGACAAACTTCATTGTAGAAAGGTGAAAAGTTGAAGAAAATCTTTAATTTTCAAATCTAATTGCGCTCACACCACATTAGGATTTGTGCCTCTTGATGACTACTGCGTTCTATCAAAGTGTGTAAGAGTGTATCAAAAGGGGAGCTCTTTTACTAAACTTATTTTTTTCTTTTTATAGAAAAATTGACAGATTTTTGTATATAATTTGCATGATTTTTCTCACCCTCTGGATAGTCTAATTTGCCCTCGATCGATCTCAATAGAGAAGTTTAAGATTTTTTGTTAATTTTCCAATACCATAAACGGTGCATCAATATGATATCTGTAACCCAAGATATGACTCAATTAATGAGGGATGATCAGGATAGTGTGAGAATTCAAATTTTGCTCCAAATCAAATCTCTTTGAGAATTATTATCTAATCTTCAATCTAATCATTATTTAAGATTTTGCATCCAATTAAAACTCTAATTAGAATCTAAGAATAGGAGAAAAATTCTTTAAATATTTATCTTCAAAAATTTATTATTTTTGCACAAAATCTGGTGATTTATCCTGAAAACTTGTTTCTTTAATTTCTTGCTTCTTTAAGCATTCAATCTCTTTCCATGTGTATTTACCTATCAAAAACACATAATAAAAACATAATTAAAATAATAAAAATATAATAAAATTTAAGAATAAAACTAAATCAAAAAGATTAAAAGAGGATGAAAACTCAAGATTTTGAGCCGTAAAAATATGAATTTTTGTAGGTTAATTACTCCCCAAACTTAAGTTTTTGTTTGTCTTCAAGTAAAAACAAAAAAAAGAAAAGACTAAACAAATAAAAACTCAAAAACAGACAGATCAAACATGGCAACACTGGGTATTAAAAATCATTCATATCCTCAGAAATTGCTTCACAATCTAATTTCAAAGTGTCACACATGAACAATCCAATTATCACATCGTCTCTCACATGTAACTCTCATGTACAAATGACTTCCCAGAAACATGAAAGAAAGACCTACTCTCCTCATAAAGTACAAACTTAGATAGTTCATAAAACTGCAAGTGCACATCAAACCCATATTTATAGGGTTGTTCTTCATCTCTCTCTCCACTAATGTAAACAACACATAACCAAGGATCAAAAGGGACTTCATAAAGCTTGTAATGTAAAGCCAATGGTATGAGTTAAGAAAGAAAGGGTAGGATAATGAAAATAAAAGTTGAGATACAAAATCATGTAAATTTCACAATCTAAGCCTCAAAATATTGAACAAGTGTAAAACGTAGCATAAGAAACAACACAACATTCACTATTTTTTTTTATTCTTTTTCAACAATCTCCACCCCCAAACTTATTTCTTTGCAATACTTTGGGTAGACTTTCTCTTGTCTTTTTTTTTCAATTTTTTCAATTTTTTGAAATTTTTCAACTCCACAAAACTTCATGCACAAAAATAACGAAGACTTGAATAATACAATAATACAAGATATGCACTCAACAAAGGTTATGTAAGAAAGGAAATGTTTATTTTTATTTTTATTTTTTATGGGTATGAGAAAGGAAAATGTGGATAAAAAAAGAAATAAAGGCCAAACAATAACAAGGCTGCAAAAGAGACCTAAGGATAAACTGTGTCTACAGGTTGACTTAAAAGGCTCAAACGGTCCAAAGAAGGTCTTTATCATTTCCTTAATCATGCACTGCCTAGGATTTCGCCTCAAGAGAGAATCAAACAACTTCTAGATGCAAATCATCTACACATATGCATTCCTATAAATTGTCTCTACGCCTAACATGCGTGCATAATCCAAGGTTTATCAAACATAGAGATAGGAAATACATCCATACACAATTGAAACAATAGAGATAAACATAACTCATAGATTCTCATGTGCTATCCCAAGAAATTAGATCAATCCACATTTCAAGCAATCATTAGATATTCAATTCAACACACCAGCATGCACAGTTTCAACATAATGACTCAAAACACAAAATGAGTGATGATGACAAAATGAAAGCCAAATAAAACAAATAACTAAATGAATTAAATGTAAGAAAGGAAAAGAAAAACTCTTTTTGGTGGTTGACAACTATAAACATCCTCCTACTAAGGCTCCGAACTCAGGGAGGCACTTAAGTTAACTCAACATTACCTTCAAAACAAAAACAAAAAAATAAGAAATAACAAAATAAAAACAAAAATAAAAATAAAAGAAAAAAAGAGAAAAAATTTGAGTTGCCTCCCAAAAAGCGCTTATTTAACGTCATTAGCTCGACGTTGCCTTTTCTCAATTAATCGTGGTGGCTTGAAGCAAGAGAAGTATGATGACATTTTTCTCTTATCAATTCTTTGCCTCCATACTCTATCATTGCCTTTGGAATCAATCTGCAATAAATCAGTGGAAGTTGGAGGATCTTTTTCAATTGCAACAATTTTTGAAAGAGGAGGACCTTTCTCCTTTTCATCCACAATCTTGGAAGTGGGAAGATCAGCATTGATTGATGATGAAGGGATCTTACTAGCCAAATCCTGTAGAGGCTTATCTTGAATGCATTTGACAGGGGCATAAAGATCTGATGTCAGTGCAGATTTATCAAAAACATTAATAGTCACTTGATCACCATCCACCCTCAAAATAAGCTCTCCTTTAGTTAAATCAATCAACGTTCCTGAAGTAGCCAAGAATGGTCTTCCAAGAATAAGAGGAATATCAGCATCCTCATCCATATCCAAAATCACAAAATCAGCTAGGAAAATAAATTTGTCCAACTTCACTAGCAAATCTTCCATTATACCATATGGATGTTTAATTGACTGATCAACTAATTGAAGGGACATTGTAGTTGGCTTCACTTTATCAATTCCAAGCTTGCAAAGAATTAACAATGACATTAAATTGATGCTAGCTCCTAAATCACATAGAGCTTTTTCAATGGTCAACTCACCAATAGTGCATGGAATGGTGAAACTACCTAGATCTTTCAATTTAGGTGGCAGTTTTCCTCTGAATTATAGCACTGCACTCTTCAGTAAGTGCTATAATCTCATCTTCTTTTAGCTTCCTTTTATTTAAGAGCAGATCTTTCATGAACTTTGTATAAGAGGACATTTGTTCAAGTGCTTCAGCAAAAGACATATTAATCTGCAGCTTCTTGAAGACATCTAAGAACTTAGAGAATTGC
This sequence comes from Ormosia semicastrata, assembly GCA_029884595.1. Classification (NCBI taxonomy): domain Eukaryota; kingdom Viridiplantae; phylum Streptophyta; class Magnoliopsida; order Fabales; family Fabaceae; genus Ormosia; species Ormosia semicastrata. Next base: position 42,898,235 of record JAQQTO010000053.1, on the reverse strand, counting down.
CTCTCTTGATTATCCTTTTTTAACCTTTGAGGAAATGAGAGTCTAGTATACAATAAAGGGTTAATTTCAATATTCTACTCACGTTCCTTCTTTCCCTCCGCCACTTTGGTTGTTTCTCTTTGGCTTCTTCATTACAACACTCTTGAGTTGAGACATCCCAACAAGATCATCAGTCTTTTCAATTCTTGATGACTCAGGTGCTTCTTTAACTTATCCTTCCAAAGTCTTGCCACTTCTTAGTGTAATTGCATAATATTGCTCCTTTGGATTGACTACAGTATCACTTGGAAAGGTGCCTGGAGGTCTCTCTTGAAGCTGTTTCACTATCTGCCCCACTTGATTCTCTAAATTTCTAATAACAACTCCTTGATTCTGAAAATTTGCCTTTGTTTCCTCTATAAATAGAAGTCTGTTGCACAAAAGTAGAGGTCTGTATAGAAAATTTTCAAGTGCAATCTCAAGAGGAGACTTCTTCTTTGGTTGAGGATTCAATGACACTGTTTGATTGCTCCAAGAAAAATTGAGATGATTCCTCCACCTTAGATTATATGTATTTGGAAATGGAATACCTTGAGGTCTGGAAGGATTACTCATATAATTGACCTGTTCTTGAGAATTGAAATTAGAATTGCTTGCATCACATCCACCATTAGCATGGTTACCTCCACAAAAATCACAAATCAGCACTTGGTAATTCACAAAATTTACTTGCATACTCTCAACTCGCTTGGTGAGGTTGGCCAACTACTGTGAAATACTTTTATTCTGAGCAAGTAAAGCATCAAGAGTGCCAAGCTCCATAACTCCTTGTTTGACTATTGCTCTCCCACTAGGCAACTGATATTCATTGGTGACCATAGTCTCAAACAATTCTTGCGCTTTTTCAGGAGTTTTAGTATTCAGAGATCTGCCTGCAGATGCATGCACCATAGCCCTGGTAGGATGATTTAAACAAATATAAAAAATTTGCACCTGCTGCCAAACCTCAAATGCATGGTGAGGACATCTCCTTAATAGCTCCTTAAATCTCTCCCAAGATTCATATAACGACTTCTCTTGATTTTGAGTGAAACAAGCTATTTCACCCCTTATCTTCACAAACACTAATGGAGGGAAGTATCGAGTCAAAAATTTGCTAACCAGGTCCTCCCAAGTAGAGATGCTCCCTTGTGGCTAGGCTTGTAGTAAGCTCTTTGCTTTGTCTCTAAGAGAAAATGGGAACAACCATAATCTAATGACATCATTAGTAATGCCATTATATTTAATAATATCGTAAAGCTGCAAGAAATTTGCAATGTGTAAGTTTGGATCTTCTGCTTGACCTCCCCCAAACTGATTATGCTGCACCAACTGTAGAAGTACTGGTTTAATCTTAAAGTTATTGGATTGAATAATAAGATGCACAATACTGGTAGAAACATTTTCAGCAGATGGAGTAACATAGTCACCCAATGTGCGTCTTCGCTCTGCAGTTACAACTATTTTTGCCATATTTTCTTCTGCAATTCTTTTTCTTTTTCTAGCTGCTTTCCTATTTGCTCTTGATGTTCTCTTTATCTCTGGATCAAAAAGTAGTTCTTCTGATTTTAAATAACCTTGCATAAACAAACAAACAAGCAACCCAGAGTGAAGTAAAGAAAATAAAATAAATAAGTAAAACTAATAAAAGTAAACAACAAAAATAATAATAAAAATAAATCAAAAAAATAAAATTAAATAAAAAGAACAAAAGAAAAAAATGCTTAAATTAGTGCCTCTTCAACTACTATTTAATATTGAAAACAATAATCCCCGGCAACGGTGCCAAAAACTTGTTGTGATATTGACAAGTGCACCATATCGACAAAAATAATAAAGAGTGAGTAAAGTATCGTTCCCACGAGAATTATGTTATCAATTACTAAGTTTGCCAAATCGATACTATTCAAGCTTTCAAAAAGAAAGTTGGTAAAAACAATAAAAAGAAAGAATAAACAAAAATAACAAAAGTCAAATTTAATTAATTGGGTTGAGTTAGAGAACAATGATATGAAAAGGTTAGGGGTCAGATTTCACTTGAACTCTTTAAATGCAAGAATCAAATATAGGTTTAATCAAGTCATATTCCAATGATTCATGGTCAATTCCCAAAATTAATCAATATCTAATCTCTTGGTATATTAATCCTCTTACACTATTTAGAATTAACTAATCCCTTAGTCTAATCTCAAATAGAAAGACATTATCAAGAACAAGGGAATTAAAAGAAAGACCATATAATCCACAACGTCTATTCTTAGCGATTGTAGAAATTATGGTGTTGATCATAAGTTTTAGGTTCATTCAAATTTTTCCAAATCATACATAAACCCAAAAATCATTCCTAAATTGGCCAAATTTAGAAAAACATTAAGAAAAGAGATAAACACATAAATCATGAAATAGAAACATTGATTAAACCCATAAAAGAATTTACATAATCCAATAACAAGATCCATCATCACTCTAACAAAAAAGGGTTTTGTTACACATGGAAAAAGAAGAATACAAAGGGAAGAATATGATAAACTTCATTGTAGAAAGGTGGGAAGGTTGAAGAAAATCCCTAATCTTCAAGTCTAATTGCGCCCACACCATATCAGGATTTGTGCCTCTTGACGGCTACTACGTTCTGTCAAAGTATGTAAGAGTGTGTCAAAAAGAGAGTTCCTTTGCTAAACTCGTTTTTTCCCTTTTATAGAAAAGCTAAAAAAATTTCGTATCTGACTTGCATGATTTTTTTCACCCTCCAGATGACCTAATTTGCCCTCGATCTCAACAGAGAAGTTATAGGATTTTCTGTTAGCTTTCTAATGCCACAAACGATGCATCGATCTAATCTCTGTAACCCAAGATATAACTCAATTAATGAAGGATGGTTAAGATAGTGCGAGAATTTAAATTTTGCTCCAAATCAAATCTCTTTGAGAATCCTTATCTAATCTTAAATCTAATCCTTGTTTAAGATTTTGCATCCAATTAAAACTCTAATTAGCATATAAGAATAAGATAAGAATTCTTTAAATATTTATCTTCAAGAATTTCTTATTTTTGCACAAAATCTGATGATTTATCTTGAAAACTTATTTTTTTGATTTCTTGCTTCTTTAAGCATCTAATCTCTTTCTATGTGTATTTACCTATCAAAAGCACATAATAAAAATACAATTAAAATAATAAAAATATAATAAAGTTTAAGAACAAAACTAAATCAAAAAGATTAAAAGATGATAAAAGCTCAAGATTTTAAATTGTAAAAATATAAATTTTTGTAAGTTCATCAGTAACTTTATTAAGGAAGATGAAATTCACTGGCTGTTAAAGAAGATATGAATTATTAAAATTTTAGAACATGAGATTTTACTTTCAAAGTTAAAGATTGTTTAGCATTATTCATGAACTAAATAAAATATATCCTTTTGGGCCATTGCTTTTTGTTTAAATAATTTTTTTAAAAAAAGGTAACAGCTATAAAGCTGATTTGATTAGCATTAAATGGCACAGGATAAGAAATATATCTTACTTTTTTTTAATTAAATAAATATATCTTATTCTTATAATACCTTAGAACCCCTTTTTTTTCCTTTTTTTTTCTCTCAATTTAAATGTTACCCATTTTGATAGAGGAGTTACTTCTAATCAGGAAAGAACTTTTTTTTCTTAATTATCAATATTAATTAAAGAACACTAATCAAGGCTCCTTTCAAAGAAATTTTGGACACATGTCGCATTCACTGGCATTGTAATTTTTTTTTTTCTATTTTCTAAACATTTCCACTATTAATAAGTTTGTTATATATATATATATATATATATATATATATTTTGAAAACCAAGATTTGACATGGAGAAAGTCGAAAATAAGAATATGAAATACCAAAACAAAAAATGATTTGAATAAAAAAAGGACCATGCTTCAAATCATACTAACTGTGACAACAGATTAGAAATATCCGAAGTTAATAAAATAAAATAAAAAGTGCCACTTAAAGAGAAAGAAAGAAAGAAAAAGCTAACATGAGATATAGAAGACAAAAAGAACCAAAACCTATAGGGTATACGAAGTGCTACACGGATTTAAGAAAGTAAGTGCAATTGAGAACACTATATATTTTCACTTTAATACTAGTATCTTGTTAGATAAATCAACTATTAATAACCCATGTCTCGGATGCAGATATTGAAACTTGATTTGTTTGATAAATCAACTATTGACATAAGTATTAGTTATTGTATTAGATTAAATGTGTTTGATTTGTTCCCCTAATTTGTGAAGGAAATAATTTCAGCAAGTTTATTACTAATTGGAATTAATTAAAATGAAGTTAATAATGTTTTTTAGACTCTTTGACTTATCTTTGTTTTGCATGGAATATTCTCCGTTAAGATAAATATATAGTAAGAATAAACAGAGCTCAAAATATGAGGAAATTGAATACATTGAATTATAAAAGTTAGAACATGCCAAAGTATATTCGATCATATCAAATTGGATTAATCTGTTTTCCAAAGTTAGGAAGAAATTGAATTATACTATTTTTCTGTTATGAAAGTTTCTCATTCAAAATAAATATATAGTTAATTATTAATTTGCAAATTAAATTTTAAAATCATAGACTCATATTAAGCGGACTACAACATTCAAATAACTGGACCCTGCGTCAACTTAGGGTCATGATAATGTGACTATTGCAAACTTAATACTATAGTTGAATATCACAACAAAATTATAATCTCTTGCATTGCACGTAAGGATCTTTGAAAATAGAATTAATAAAACCAATTGAAGAATTTGTACATTTTATGTTATGGATGTTTAAAATCAATTTTAAGTAAGCACATTTCTTATTTTATTTAAAATTAAATTATAATCTTTGTCTAGCTTGAAAGTTTCTTATTTAAAATAAATAGATAGTTAATTATAAATTTGTAAATTAAAATTTTTATTTTTTGCCATATAAGATTCTTAGTTAAAATAAGTAGATACTAATAATTTAAGGATTACAAAATATGACAAATTTGTGTAAAATAAATTAGTTCTAATAACAAAAGTATAATATTAGATTTTTTCGTTGAAATATAATTATACGGATTAGAAGATAGCAAAATAAAGCCACATAATGCAATCCAAATTTAAAAATTAAACAAATGTGAATTGTTTATTGTTCTCTAAAAAATAGATCAACTTAAAACAAGTCTTCAATTATTATTATTTTTTTAAATTGCTTCAACTTAGTAGAAGACATATCACCGGCATCAACATCTATAACTCCATCAAATAACTTCTTGGCATGAGCAAAGGCAACAACAGAATTCAAATCATATCTATTATCACAGGACTGTGCCATTAATTCCTTAGGCAAACCTTGTGTTAGAGATATATTTAGAAATGTCTATTATAATATGTTATGAATGGGTTTATGAGGATCATCTAAACGTGATTGTGAATGGTGATTTCCTCTATAGCATGGTAACAGCGACAGTGGTGCGAGAAGTGGATACCTACAAAAGACATTCTGACGCTTTAGTTAGACTGCGTGCACAAGGTGGATAATGTTTAGAGGTTTAAATCCATATCTTGATGGCTTTGCATTGTATTTATAGGTGAGTGTGTGGAGGGAAAACCCATTTTGAATGTGTATTTATGGATAATGAACACCAATAACAGATATCCCTATAAAATAAGAATCTAGATTTAGGAGTGATTTTCATAGTTAGGGGATTTAGGAGTGTTTCCCTCATTGTTGTTGGTTGTTGTGACAAGCAACTTATACATGCACTGTGGAATAGGATCCGTCACTACTAGAAATTTGGGTTTTAGAGACTGTTCTGTTGATTATTCCTATATTTTAGTTGCCTTATAATTGATTCATTGAACTTCATTTGTACTTAATTGTCATCATTTAGCTTAGTTTATGATATCAAACCCTAATTGGAACATTACTGTGAAACTTTACTTAAATGTGTTCATTTGCACTCATACTTGAATTATGCTTTTCAGTCACTAGGCTTCTTAAGGTTCAATTAGGTTTAATTAAGTTGGTTTTGACACATTTTATGATATTGAGCCTAATTGGATCATTGAAGGAATTATTGCATGACTTAGCCCTAATTTATCTCTTTGACAATGTTCAGTGAACTAGCTATAATTTGAGTTTTAAATATCTAATTGATGTGATTTTGGTCTTGTAGGAAAGCTAAGACAATTCTCTAATACTTTCATGAAGACCTCAAAGGCCCAATCACACGTTTGGATAACTCAAATTGGAGTTGAAACAAGAACTAGGGTGCTGATCCTGACAGCTTGACCTTTGCATACTGTTCATGGCTTATCTCGAGCTACAAGTTGTCAAATGAGCTGAAATTTTGATGGTTGATAGTTAAGATCCAAATCTACAACTTTCATGTTGAACACTTTTCCCGATTTGGAGATCTAAGGGGTCATATTGAGCTTGGAAGTCAGATTATATGGCCAGAGTCAAAATACAGGGCCTGCGTCAGAATACAGGGCCTAAAAGTACACGGCCGTGTGAGAATACACGGCCTAGGCCGTGTACGCCTCTGACTTTGCATTTGAAACAGTGAATTTTGGACCCCCAACTCAGTGTCATACACGGCCTAGGCCGTGTATGCATACACGGCCGTGTATGACCTCCGGACATCAATTATTGTAACTTCTGCGCAAAGTTTGTGTTGGGGGCCTATATATTGACACCCTTAGCACGTTTTGAAGAGAGTTTTGACCTAGGAGAGCAGCTACAACTCCTTGAATAAGGAGAACGGAGTCTTGGATCAAAGATTGGAGTCTCGGGTTCGAGCAATCGGAGATCCATCGTCCCCAATCCTCAGAAACTCGTTTGCTTTAGTTTTTCTTCTGCACTTTGTTTCTCATGTTGTTCTTTCTCAGTTTTTCTTGTGATTTCCTTCTAGCTATGTGTAACTAAACCTCCCTTGGTTAAGGGGGTGATGAAACCACTAGTATTGATATTGTGAATCTTGCATATTTGATTATTTCAACACTGTTATGTCTTTATTCATATATTTCTGAATCTATTGTTGGTATGAAGGTTTTTGTACTTGTTCCCACTTTCAAAGTGGTAGATCTGGGTTTATTATGCGCGGTTGCGGTAGTAGATCTAGTGGAATATATGATGTTCATGTGGGTATAATTATCTTTGTGCTATTTGCCGTTATAAAAGTGGTAGATCTGGGTTTATTATGCTTGTGATTGCGGTAATAGATCTAGAGAAATATATGTTCTAAGTAATTTAATCCCGGTGTGTGATTAGATCTTAGTGTGATTGATTTTCTAAATCTTAATGCAATTGTTGGATAGTTGTAAGAGCGGTTGCTTTATGACTAATCAGTGATTAGGAGTTGATTTGAGCGGTTGCTAAATTAGCCAACATGTAAGGAAAATAGAGATTTACTCTCACAATTGCATAAAAACATAATTGAGCATGTTGGAATAAAAGGATATGTGGATTTACATCATCATATAAATCTAGTGGTGGATTCAATCTCTTAACTAATTTTCTTATATTGTTGATTTCAGTTCATTTATTGTTATTGCCCTTGAAACTGTTCATTGTTCATCAAAACTCCAGAACCCCCCTTATTTACTATTTATTGTCAATCAAAGTTTAAATTAGGAATTACTTGATAGTGTTAATTGAATTGGTTCTCTGTGGATCGACCCTTACTAACTACAACTAGTTGTAAGGTTTTTATTTTCTGGTAGGCCTGACAACTGATTTTTATCTGAATTTTAATCATTATATCCTCACGCATCAGAATTTTGGCGCCGTTGCCGGGGAACTAATTTTTCAATTACACTATTAATTTATTTCCTATTTTTATTCTATTTTTATTTTTATTTTATTTTATTTTTAGTTTTTGAATCTTTCTTTCTGAGTGTTTTGTAGGTGTTGATGTCCCTTGAAGGGGTAGACGAAGGATTGTTAAATTTGAGGAACTATATTGATCAACTCACTTCACATCCTCAATTTCCCTTCCATCTGGATCTTGCTGACATTGAAGCTGCCTGTTACATTGATCTATCAAGTTCAGAGACATCTGAGCCATCTGAAATATCTGAAGAAGTGACAATGGCAGAAAACACTTTAAGGGCATTGGGTGCTCCAGATTTAGATCAACAGCCTCTATGCATAGACATTCTTGAAAATGAAGAGGCATTTGAATTGAAATCTGGCTTAATCCATCTCTTGCCATCTTTCAATGGATTACTCGGAGAGGACCCCAACAAGCACTTGAAGGAAATTCATGTGGTATGTTCTAGCATGAAGCCTGCAGGAATTCATGTAGAGCAAGTCAAGTTGAGAGCTTTTCCATTCTCATTGAAAGACTCAACTAAGGAGTGGCTTTACTACTTGCCACCCGAATCCATCCAATCATGGCAGGACATGGCCTGAACTTTCCTAGACAGGTACTTCCCTGCCTCAAAAGCTGCAACAATCAGAAAAGAAATCTGTGGTATTCAACAAAGGCATGGGGAATCACTCCATGACTACTGGGAGAGATTTAAGAAGTTATGTTTCAGCTGCCCTCATCATCAAATAAGTGAGCAACTCTTAATTCAGTATTTCTATGAAGGTTTACAAGTGATGGATCGCAATATGATTGATGCTTCTAGTGGAGGAGCATTGGTTGATAAAAAAACTCCTCAAGAAGCTAGAAACTTGATCTCAAGAATGGCTGCCAATACTCAACAATTTTACTTTAGAAATGACACTGGAGTGAGAACAGTGAAAGAAGTAGAGACAACCAGTCTACAGTAACAAATGACTTAATTGACTGCAATGGTTCAGCGGTTAATGGATAAAGGCAAAGCACCAGTTCATGCTTATGGGATCTGTTGTTCATTTGGACATCCCACTGATATGTGTCCTACTCTCCAAGAGGACACAAATGAGGAGGTAAGAGCAGTAGGGGGATATGCTGGACTTTCAAAAAATTATAACCCCTACTCAAACACATATAATCCAGGTTAGAGGGATCATCCTAATTTCAGCTATGCAAAGCAACCTCAAAATCAACCTCTAGCTTATGGACCTCTAGGATTCCAACAAAGGCAAGCACCTTTCCCTCAGAGACAGCAGCAAGTTCAAGCTCCTAAGCAACCTGAGCCTTCACTAGAGGAGCTAGTGAAGCAAATGGCTACTAATAATTTGCAGTTCCAACAAGAAATAAATGCAACCATACAAAGTTTTAAACAAGAAACAAGGACTGCAATCAATAACTTGCAGAATCAGATAGAGCAGTTGTCCACAGAATTCAACAAGTTTCAAAGCCAAGCTGTAGGGAAACTACCCTCACAGCCAGAAGTGAATCCGAGGGAAAATGCTAGTGCTGTCATATTGAGAAGCGAAAAGACGATGGATGAGCCTACATCTCTTCCACCAATCACTCAAGAGAAAGATGAACCACCCAAAGAAGTAAATGATAAGGGGTAAAATTACAAAGCCCCTAAGGTAAGTATTTCTGAACCCCTTCCTAAATATGTCACTAAAGCTCCTTTTCCTAGTAGGTTGGTTAAAACCAAGAAAGAAGAAGCAGAAAAAGAAATACTTGAGACTTTTAGAAAGGTAGAGATTAATATCCCTTTGTTAGATGCCATTAAGCAGGTACCTAGATATGCAAAATTTCTGAAAGAATTATGCACTAACAAGAGGAAGCTAAAAGGAAATGAAAAGGTCCAAGTGGGAGAAAATGTTTCAGCTGTAATTAAAAAGAAACTCCTAACCAAATGTAAGGACCCTGACACATTCACCATTCCATGCACTATAGGTAACACAAGGTTTGAAAGGGCAATGCTTGATTTAGGTGCATCTATAAATGTCATGCCATATTCTATTTATGCATCTTCATACTTAGGTCCTTTGGAACCTACTGGTGTTATTATTCAATTGGCTGATAGATCTAATGCATACCCTAAGGGTGTGGTTGATGATGTTTTGGTGCAGGTGAATGAATTAGTGTTTCCGGTAGACTTCTATGTTTTGGACATGGAAGAGGATGAGTCTCCCAAATATGCTCCTATCTTGTTAGGAAGACCATTTTTGAAGACTACGCGGACAAAAATTGATGTGCACTCAGGAACTCTAACAATGGAATTTGATGGGGAATTAATTAGATTCAATATTTTTGAAGTTATGAGATACCCAAGTGATGTGCACTCTATTTGTTTAATTGATTCTTTTGATCCTTTTGATTCTTTAATTTCTGCAGCTTTTGATACTGACCATTTTGATGCTCTTGATACAATTCTAAGTCATAGCTTAGATGTACAGGAGGAAAAGAAGAAGAGTGAAGAAGAGCCATGGAGTGAAGACATTGATGAAATTGTTGCTGCCTTACAAGAGCTCTCTTCCACTCCAGAAGAGCATGAGGTAACTTTTGTTGATTTACCTGTTACTACTGATATACCTCAACCTTTCGTTGTGCAGGCACCTAAATTGGAACTTAAAGCACTGCTTGATCATCTTAAATACATCTTCTTGGGGGAGAAGGACACCCTTCCAGTAATAATTGCAAAGTCACTCACCCAAGAGCAAGAAAAGAAACTGGTAGCTGTTTTGCAAGAACATAAGACAGCCATTGGTTGGTCAATAGCTGATATCAAGGGTATTAGTCCCTCCATTTGTATGCACAGGATATTAATGGAGGAGGATACTAAACCTGTGAGAGACCCTCAGCGGAGGTTGAATCCTCCCATGATGGAGGTAGTGAAAAAGGAGATACTGAAGCTCCTAAGTGTGGGGGTGATCTACCCTATTTCTGACAGCAAGTGGGTAAGCCCAGTCCAGGTAGTACCAAAGAAATCTGGAATTACTGTGGTAAGAAAAGCTAAAAATGAGCTTATTCCCACTAGGTTGCAGACAGGGTGGCGTGTTTGTATTGATTACAGGAAGTTGAATGCCGCCACGAGAAAAGATCACTTTTCTTTACCTTTCATTGATCAAATGTTAGAAAGATTAGCTAGTCATTCTCATTATTGTTTTCTGGATGGTTTTTCAGGTTACAATCAGATTGTCATAGCTCCAGAAGATCAAGACAAGACTACATTCACTTGTCCATTTGGTACCTTTGCATATAGGCGAATGCCTTTTGGACTCTGCAATGCACCAGGAACTTTCTAGAGATGCATGATGAGTTTATTTTCTGATTACATTGAAAATATCATTGAAGTTTTTATGGATGACTTTAGTGTCTTTGGAAATGGTTTTGAAAATTGTCTGGAACATTTAACATTGGTGCTTAAAAGATGCATTGACACTAACCTGGTACTGAATTGGGAAAAATGTCATTTCATGGTTAAGGAAGGTATTGTGTTAGGTCATGTAATTTCTGCTAGGGGAATTGAAGTAGATAAAGCTAAGGTAGAACTCATGCATTCTTTGCCCCCACCCACTAGTGTGCGGGAGATTCGTTCTTTTATTGGTCATGCAGGTTTCTACCGGAGATTCATTAAAGACTTCTCTAAAGTCTCATTGCCCCTTTGCAGACTTCTTCAAAAAGATGTCAATTTTAACTTTGATGAGAAATGTATGGAAGCTTTCAATAAACTCAAGAAGTTATTAACTGTTGCACCTATCATCAGGCCACCGAACTGGGAGTTACCGTTTGAACTAATGTGTGATGCAAGTGACTTCGCAGTAGGGGTTGTTTTAGGACAGCGAGTTGATAGGGTTCCTTATGCCATTTACTATGCATCAAGGACTCTAAATGATACTCAACTTAATTACTGAACCACAGAAAAAGAACTTCTAGCTGTTGTATTTGCTTTGAAAAAATTTAGATCATATCTAATTGGTTCTAAAGTAATTGTGTTTTCAGATCATGCAGCTTTGAAGTATCTACTAACAAAGAAAGAAGCAAAGCCTAGATTGCTCCAATGGATTTTATTGCTCCAGGAATTTGACTTGGAGATTAAAGACAAGAAAGGGAGCGAGAACTTGGTGGCCGATCACTTGAGTAGGTTGGTAACTGAAGAGGAAGAAATGTCAATCATGGAAACTTTTCCGGATGAATATTTGATGGTTATCAAGGCTATAATCCCTTGGTATGCTAACATTGTTAACTACCTGGTTACTAAGGACTTTCCGGAGGGTTTGAACAAGGCTCAAAGAGATAAATTAAGGAGTGACTGTAAATACTATATCTGGGATGACCCGTACCTATGGAAGCATTATGCAGATCAAGTCATTAGGAGGTGCATTCCTGATTCTGAGACACACTCCATCCTCTCCTTTTGTCACACCTATGCATGTGGAGGACACTTTGGCAGTAAAAGGACAGCCAGCAAAGTGTTTGACAGTGGTTTTTATTGGCCTTCAATTTTCAAAGACGCTTACAACTTATGTAAGTCTTGTGACCGCTGTAAGAGAACAGGTAACATTGGTCCTCGTAATCAAATGCCTTAGACTCCGATCATTTTTGTGGAAGTCTTTGATGTGTGGGGTATTGATTTCATGGGACCATTCCCTCCTTCATTTGGTTTCACATATATTCTTTTATCTGTTGATTATGTGTCTAAATGGGTGGAAGCAAAAGCCACCCGATCTGATGATTCTAAAACTATTACAGATTTTGTTAAGACACATATTTTCTCCAGGTTCGGGACCCCAATGGCTATCATCAGTGACCAAGGGACCTATTTTTACAACAAAACCTTTGATGCTCTATTGAAGAAATATGGAGTAATGCATAGAATTTCCACTCCTTACCATCCACAGACAAATGGGCAAACTGAAGTGTCCAACCGGGAGATTAAGTCAATCCTTGAAAAGACAGTGAATCCATCAAGAAAGGATTGGAGTACTCGACTTGAAGATGCTTTATGGGCTTATAGGACAGCCTATAAGACTCCCATCGGCATGTCACCATTTTGGTTGGTGTATGGAAAGCCCTGTCATTTGCCAGTTGAGCTGCAGCATTGCTCTTACTGGGCCATTAAACAAGTAAATGTGGAATTGGAAGGTGCTGGAAAGCAAAGGAACTTCCAGTTATAGGAACTGGAAGAACTAAGAAATAAGGCCTTCGAGAATGCCCTGATTTATAAGAATAAAGCTAAGGCATTCTACGACCAATTGATTTCCAGAAAGAAATTTCATAAAGGACAAAAAGTTCTGCTATTCCAATTAAGACTCAAATTGTTTCCAGGTAAACTGCGTTCTAAGTGGATTGGGCCATTTGTGGTAACTAATGTCTTTCCTTTTGGTGCAGTTGAGATCAGGAGTGAAATTTCAGGCAAAGCATTTAAGGTCAATGGTCATCGTCTCAAAACCTATCATGAACCTTTTGAACAAGGCAGAGATGGAAGTGATGACCCTCATCCTTCCACAATATGAGGAGCATTGAAAGTATCATCATGTCAGGCTGAGGACAATAAACTAAGCGCTCATTGGGAGGCAACCCAACCAGATTTGCTCTCTTTATCTCTTTTTAATTTTGCGTTTTTATTAGTTTCTTAGATTATGTTTTTATCTATTTAATGGTTGTAAGCATTTGAATCTTTGAAAGAATCTTGTGTTTTGTTTGATTAATTGTGTGTTTGAATGGGTTGTTTATTTGATATTTGTATGGATTAAGTACAGTGGAAACCAAGCGAAACTAGAGGAATGAGTTCATTTGTAAATTGTGTTTTGTTCTTCTGATTGTTGAACCATGTTCTTTGGGAATGATTTCATTCAATTGAGAAGTTAAATTTTAAGTTCTTGATGGATGGCCTGAGTAAAGAGTTATACTCTTGAGACGCATTCATATGAACTTGTGCCTTATGAACTTCGTAGATTTTTGACATTCCCTCAAGAATGATGAGTAAATGTACCCCCTTAGTTTCCATTGTATTTTTATTCTCTTGTATTGTGTACATTTGGGATTTGATTTGCACTATTGTTTTGCTTGTTTCATTCATAGTTGATTTGTTTTTGCTTTCGGTTGTGGTATAGCTATTTTTGCTTATCTCCCTTTTCTGGATGTGTGTAGCATTGAGGACAATGCTTGTTTTAAGTGTGGGGGTGTGGATACTTCTCCATTGTTCTATTATGAATACTGTTGATATTCTGAATTGTTCTCCTAGGGTTTGAATGACTGATTGAACTATATTGACTCTCTTGGGGTGAGTGTATTTGATCTTGATGGTGTTGTTCTTCTTGTGATACTTCTCCATTGGGCTTTTAAAGTTTCCGATAAGCTTTCAAGTGTTGTGATTAATGAGCAATTGACCCCAAAAAAAAAAGAAAAAAAATTATAAAAAACTTTGAGCATGATTGAATGAACTTTCTGGTTATCAATTTTGTCGGGTGAAATTCAAAAAAAATAAATTAAATTAAAGGGTTTAATTGAAAATGATGAATCAAAACCTAGTGAGTTTTTGGGCTTTGTTGTAAATGGCTAACTTTCGGCCATTTTGGATCCTTGATTGTGTGATTCCACTCATGGTTATTGTGCTTTTCTAACTTGTCTTGGTTCTCTTTTAAGTTGCTAATGACCACTTTGTATGCATTTGAAATGATAAAGGCAATTTTCTTTTAAATAACTATTGGCCAAATAGCCATCCTTGCATTTTTTCCATTGATTAAACCCTTTGAGCCTAATTGACTAAATTTCCTTCTATCTAAGCTCAATTTAAACCTAAAAGTGAAAAATTATTTTACTACCCTATTTTAGGGAGTAGAAGAGCTTTATGATTATGATGGAAATTGGTTCTTGAATAAGTGTGGGGTATTTGAATTAATGATATATTTGCCTAGCTATGTTTGTATATAAAAGTCTCATCTTGGCAAAATATTATTGTGAATAGGATGTAAGGTGTGTATATATATATGTAATTAAAAAAAAAAAAAAAAATTAAAAAAAAAAAAAAAAAAAAGAAAAAGAGAAGTCGAAAAAAGGATAAGGTACATAATAGGAATTTGAATTTGAAGATTATTGGGAAATTCTGTGTAATGATTGAATATCTCTCCATTTTGCTCTTCTAGTTCCTATGGCCTAACTTTGTCTATCTTTGATGTATCCTACCTTAACCCTGACCCCATTACAACCTGAATAAAGTCTTTTTGATCTCTGTTTGCATGTGGTCTGAGTAGTGGAGAAGTAGAGGCTTGACAAGCCTATGGTAAAGCATATTCTCATGAGTTGGTTGAGTGAAAACACAAGCCTGAAACACTTGAGTGAGAGAGCATTTCAGTGAGGATTTATCATGATTGATTGAACCCTGAAATTTGATTGATTTTGCTTGTCAACTTGGATTGCTAAGAAAGGGAATTTTTTATTGTCTAAATTCTTTGAAAACTAAAAACATAAAGGTCTTTGCTCATTATTCTGCATTTGCTTGGCTTGTTGTGAAACTGTGTTGAACTGTATATTTTTGCCCAGGAGTGCAAAAAGGCTAAGTGTGGGGGTAATTGATCTGTTGATTATTCCTATATTTTAGTTACCTTATAATTGATTCATTGAACTCCATTTGTGCTTAATTGTCATCATTTAGCTTAGTTTCTGATATCAAACCCTAATTGGAACATTACTGTGAAACTTTGCTTAAATGTGTTCATTTGCACTCATAATTGAATTATGCTTTTCAGTCACTGGGCTTCTTAAGGTTCAATTAGGTTTAATTAATTTAGTTTTGACACATTTTATGATATTGAGCCTAATTGGATCATTGAAGGAATTATTGCATGACTTAGCCCTAATTTATCTCTTTGACAATGTTCAGTGAACTAGCTATAATTTGAGTTTCAAATATCTAATTGATGTGATTTTGGTCTTGTAGGAAATCTAAGACAATTCTCTACTACTTTCATGAAGACCTCAAAGGTCCAATCACACGTTTGGATAACTCAAATTGGAGTTGAAACAAGAACTAGGATGCTGATCCTGATAGCTTGACCTTTACATACTGTTCATGGCTTATCTCGAGCTACAAGTTGTCAAATGAGCTGAAATTTTGATGGTTGATAGTTCAGATCCAAATCTACAACTTTCATGTTGAACACTTTTCCAGATTTGGAGATCTAAGGGGTTATATTGAGCTTGGAAGTCAGATTACATGGCCAGAGTCAAAATACAGGGCCTGCGTCAGAATACAGGGCCTAAAAGTACACGGCCGTGTGAAAATACACGGCCTAAGCCGTGTACGCCTCTGACTTTGCATTTGAAACAGTGAATTTTGGACCTCTAACTCAGTGTCATACACGTCCTAGGCCGTGTATGCATACACGACCGTGTGTGACCTCCAGACATCAATTATTGCAACTTCTGCGCAAAGTTTGTGTTGGGGGCCTATATATTGACACCCTTAGCACTTTTTGAAGAGAGTTTTGACCTAGGAAAGAAGCTACAACTCCTTTGAGAAGGAGAAAGGAGTCTTGGATCAAAGATTGGAGTCTCGGGTTCGAGCAATCAGAGATCCATCATCCCCAATCCTCAGAAACTCGTTTGCTTTAGTTTTTCTTCTGCACTTTGTTTCTCATGTTGTTCTTTCTCAGTTTTTCTTATGATTTCCTTCTAGCTATGTGTAACTAAACCTCCCTTGGTTAATGGGGTGATGAAACCACTAGTATTGATGTTGTGAATCTTGCATATTTGATTATTTCAACACAGTTATATCTTTATTCATATATTTCTGAATCTTGCAGTAGTAGATCTAGTGGAATATATGATGTTCATGTGGGTAGAATTATCTTTGTGCTATTTACCAGTTATAAAAGTGGTAGATCTGGGTTTATTATCTTGCAGATTGCGGTAATAGATCTAGAGAAATATATGTTCTAAGTAATTTAATCCCGGTGTGTGATTAGATCTTAGTGTGATTGGTTTTCTAAATCTTAATGCAATTGTTGGATAGTTGTAAGAGCGGTTGCTTTATGACTAATCAGTGATTAGGAGTTGATTTGAGCGGTTGCTAAATTGGCCAACACGTAAGGAAAACAGAGATTTATTCTCACAATTGCATAAAAACATAATTGAGCATGTTGGACTAAAAGGATATGTGGATTTACATCATCATATAAATCTAGTAGTGGATTCAATCTCTTAACCAATTTTCTTATATTGTTGATTTCAGTTCATTTATTGTTATTGCCTTTGAAACTGTTCATTGTTCATCAAAACTCCAAAACCCCCCTTATTTACTATTTATTGTCAATCAGAGTTTAAATTGAAAATTACTTGATAGTGTTAATTGAATTGGTTCTCTGTGGATCGACCCTTACTAACTACAACTAGTTGTAAAATTTTTATTTTCTAGTGGGCCTGACAACTGATTTTTATCTGAATTTTAATCATTATATCCTCACGCATCAGAGACCGATTTAGAGACTGATTTATTTCGGTCTCTATAGAGACCGAAATAGAGACTGATTAAAAAACAAAAATCTAATTTGCTATCGAAATAAAATTGGTCTCTAATTCAGTCTTTAAATTTTTTAGAGACCGAATTAGAGATCGATATTTCAGTCTCTAAATAAAAATATTTAAAAAAAATTAATAGATAGCGACCACGAATTCGGTCACTAAAAAAATAAAAAAAATAAGAATTTATCTTATTATTAGAGACCGATATTTCAGTCTCTAAATAAAAAAAATTATAAAAAATTAAATAATTAGGGACCAAAATTTTGGTCGCTAAAAAAAATAAAAAAAAAGAAGTGTTAGAGACTGAAATTTCGATTTCTAAATAAAAAAATTTATAAAAAAATAAGAAAAATATGTAGCGACTGAAAATGCGGTCGCTGAGCCTTTTCGCATTTTAAGCTTTCTGTATACCCTTTCCCTCTACCTTTTTCTATCCATTTCATTTTCTCCCATTTTTAACCTAGTAGAGCACTTGCCGCTGCTCGTCGCCCTTATTCTTTGCTCGTCGCCCTGCTGCTCATCGCCCCTACTGCCGCTTGTCCTCTCTAGCTCGTTCACCCTCGCCGTTCTCCCTCACTCGTTTGTGCGCTCTCGCTCATAAATCATCATCTTTATAGAAGGACGTGCGGTAGCAGCTGCTACAGCTGTTTCATTTAGTAGCAAAGTGCCTTTTTTTGCTTCAAATTATGGGAAGGCCAGTTCTGGAAGTGGATCCAGAACATGGATTTTAGGAGCTCTCGCTCTTCCTGCTGCAAGTTTGGACAAGATTAACTCTTGAAATAATTTTGCATTTTGTTTTCACTTTTTTTTTGCTACTGTTTAAATCCATGAAGACAAATAAATACATATTATATTTGTTATGAATTGCCATATCTTATCGTGCATACCAGTTTGCGAACTACTATGTATATTTATGTTTGGATCAAGGTGATTTGGAATTCAATGGTGGTTAGGGCATATGGGGATGGAGATAACAAGAGGGTTCTTGGGGGATTGAAGGTGAAGAATGTGGTGACTGGAGTTGACTCTAATTTGAAGGTTTCTGGATTGTTCTTTGCAACTGGGCACGAGCACCGCAACGAAGTTCTTGGATGGTCGGTTGGGCCTGGATTCGATGGGTACATTATGACCAAGCCGGGGACCACAAAGACCGTGTTGAGGGAGTTTTTGCTTGGCTTGGGATGTTCGGGACAAGAAGTATAGGCAAGCTATTACTTGCTTGGCTTTGGTAATTCTATTTTATTCACTGGCTTATCGCTTCACTGTTAGTTGATATTGAGTGAGGTGGAGTTGTTTATTGATTTATATTTTATATTAGATATGATCGCTAGTTATGAAACATAGACGTGTTTTCTCTATTTTTTCCCCCAAAGTATTTTACTTTTATTTGGCACTGACGCTAGGCAGAATCCCTGTAGTTGATTATCATTCAACAAAATTTATGATTGCCTGTTATTTGACTGACTACTGACTAGTAAACCAAGCTTGTAGAACGCAGACTTTTTATTAAATGAGAAAGGGATCGAATCAAGAGACTGTAGGTGTATGATAGTGTCCCAGTGAACTCACCTTCATGGTGTAGGGTATAGAGTATACTGAACGGCCTTTGTAATAATTATAGGTTCATCTAAAGTGGAGTTTTTATTGGTATATATGATGAATGGTATTGAAATATAATGGTACGAAAGCCTTGTTTTCTCCATGTGCTCAATGTATTCCACTTTTTACTTGGCGATGGCCTGATGGAAGGATAATTACTGTTAGGAATTTTTTTTGGTCCTTTTTCTGTTTCTGGGGTTAGGTAAACTGGTGATAAAGCATTGCATTCTCAAAAATTGAAACATCTATTAGAATCCCTTTAGTTGAATATCATTGAAGATTGCAGACTATTTCTCTGTAAGTAAAAGGAGATGCTGATTCAGGTGTCAAGATAATAGTAGATAGTGTGTGTTTGTTGGAAAAGGAAGAGGAGCCTTGTACCTTGCTTATCTTTTCCATTGTAGTTTCCGGGACCTCTTCTACATCAATTGCCCTGTACTATAGTAGTGTCTGGGGATAAAATTAAGGTTCTGGATTTAGTATATAGACTTTATTACTTCTTTTATATCCCCAACATCATAAACGAATTTCAAAACTTCAAACAAGCTTCTAAAGTAATCAATCCATGCTTATTCTTTTAACCTATTCGTGTTAGTTTTTGTTTTTTGACATATTCCTCAACCTCCACCGTGAATTGTGTAACAGTCTAACAGATAAATTATAGAGAAGAGGGAGTTATGTTGACTTGCAGTGGAGGAAAATCAATTTCACAGCTTAAAAGCTTTTTGACATTTGCTCAATATGGAAAAGCAGTATCTTTGTTACAATTGGGAATCTTGTTTTATATGTGCCATGCTTCAACAGTGTTTGTGTTTAGGTTGATATGGTATTTATGGGAACAATTAATAGCTCACCCATAATAGCTACAACCTTTTTTTTTCTTAGTTGGAATCTGGTTACAGGCACTCAACGTCTCAATTTGATATGAAATTTATGAGAGGGCACCGCTTTGACATTAGTGCATAACTGTTTGTGGTATCTAGAATTGCAAAACTCAAATCAAGGCAAAAGCTTGATAATGAGGTGTAGGAGGAGCATTGGCAGTGACTTTTGTTGAGTTCTTCTGTTTCTGTCACCATTTTCTTATTCAGTTTGCCATGTATACCAATCTTTGTACAAGATTGCATAAATCACACTACAATTTATCAAAGTAGTTTAAACTAGTTAACTTTGACGTTTGTACAAAGTCTCAACGGTTTGCTTTATGCTATGAACAAATTCCTAATTTTTTTTTCTATTTTTTTCTTTTGATATGTCATGTAGCCTACATGGTGCAAGATCAAGAGGTGCATGCTGCTGAGGCACGCTTAACTTTTCTCTAACAACATCTATATGTCTATTTTCACTCACATCCTTATTTGTTTCTTTCTTGATATGATTCTTATGTGCAAATAATGTGTTTACCTTTTCCTACTCAGCTGAAGCGTACTTTCATTGCCATAAAGCCTGATGGAGTGCAGAGAGGGCTGGTAAAGTGAAACTACATTTCTTGCACTTCTTTATGATTTGTTTGTGAGACAATGTATAGACAAAACTTTGTCTGAACATGGCACAATATGGTAAATTACAGAATAACAGGATCTCGGGGAGAGGGGACTCAGGGCTACGAGATGGGAGTGAAGCAGCTACAATATGCATAGGACTCGCTTAAGTGGATCACAAATTATCTTATTAATGCACATCTTTTTGCAGATGTGCTCTACATTCAAGTGAACCATTTGTTTCAACTTTATGCTTCTAGTTTTTCTCTTTCAGAATTATAAAACTCTGATTTGAAATAGGATGCATTCTTTTCTTTTTTCTTTTCTTTTTTTCCTCCTTGCTGTTGTTTTCTTGGGTAAATGAGGAAGAACTTGAAGTTTTAGGATTTTGTGCTTGTGATTTTGTGAGATTGAAGGTGGGGGATCCTGAGGTGGACCACAATTGCTGGGAAAGACTTACAAGCATTTAAAATCTATTGGAAACACTTTGCAGCTATGGCCAAGATAAAATTCTAAGGGAGATTAATTCCACATGTAAATAATATGATGACACCTCCTATTCTTAATATATATATATATATATATATATATATATATATATATATATATATGAACAAGATTAATGAAAAAATGTTTAAAAGGAATCATCTAAACTCAAATTTGTGAATAAAAACTTGTGTAGACAACATAATCCATTTAAGCTCACTAGTCACTATAGTAAAGCACGCCGCTCATTTTCTACAATTTTTGAGAAGTTTTGCAATATTAATATTCTTTTCTACTGAGTGTAGTAATTATAATATCAACTTCTTATTTATAAAATTCAAAACTGTTTAGTCATTTTAGCAAAAGTTGAAATGAATACAAATGAAAATGAAAGAAAGAGGGTTGTACGTAGCAAAGATTGATAATCTATTCACACTCTATTCACATACAAGTACATAATCAATTTCAACTCGTTTTCGATGCATGTCCTCTAAAATAAAGAGAAGGAGAGGGAGGCAAATATTTCAACACGGAAAATACATAATCTTGGGGTGCTTATTTTTCACTTCAACAAATATTTATAATTTAGTACAAGTCTTCTAGACACATTTTATACTTAAAACTCTGAATGGTTGGGTAGAATAATGAAAGTATAATTGAACTACAGAAGTTTAAGAATGTGATGGAAACAAATCATTTTCTTGTAATATAATTATTAATAAAGTCATTGATTTAATATATAATGTTGACTGCATCTGAAATATCTTCTTTATAGGCAAGGTTTTAAATCTAATGCCAAAATGGGTAATAGGGAGTTTCTTGGCCGATCTTTCATCAAGAAAAAGAATAAATTTTCTTGACTGATGAAGCTAGTATAAGATTTGATACTAGTGTGATATATTCTATTGCTTCTTCTACTAGTGGTCATAAATATTTCATATCTCTTGCTAAACATTTTTCTATCTAGGATATCTTGTTTCCATATTAAATGCCTAATGGTGGTGACTGGTTACCAAGTTATGAATGCATCTAATTACTTGTGAACATCAGTATTTTACTATTCTCCTATAAAAATTTGTTGTAATTTCTTCATGTTCTTTTAAGTGGATATAGTTGTGCAGTCTTGCAGTCATTTCACTTTTCTGCTATTTACTTCAAACTAGCATATGGTCATGTGTTGCCTAGTTATTATGCTTTTCATCTTGTAGTATAACTATAGTGGAATACCAGCAAAATCTGATGAAGCCATAAATGATGAATCTCAAGTTGATATTATATCAAGCTGGAATATTGTTGAGTACTTACCAAAGAAAATTTAGGTAAATTACCTTGTATGAATTTTAGCTTGAATACAAAAGTGCTAAAGGAAAGGATCTTTACCATGGGAAGAGTAATTTACTAGATTTTAATTGGTTAGCCATTTAATATGGGAGTTATTTTGTATTCTTGTATCTAAAGTTGTTTTAGTCTTCTCCATAGGCATTTGTGTAGAAGATCACGACCATGTGGCTTGTGGCATGCCAAAATTAAATTCACCAGAATATAGGTGCTTTTAGAATTTAATCAACGATTTAATCTTTTGTTCATAGACATATCATGATAAAAATGTGATTTTTGGGATTTTTCTGTGCAATTGATTGTATGAATTAAGATCTAAAATCATGTTTGATATAAAAAAAATAGTTTGTTTTGACTTCTATAACTCCATAATAATTCCCTTCTAGTAACTTTTTTTATTATTTTTTTATATATAGAGACCGATTTAGTAACCGATTTTATAAAATATATAGTATATTTAGCCTTTTAGAGACTGATTTAGTGACCGATTTAGAGACCAATTTAAAGACCAATTTAGAGACAGATAAATCGATCTCTAGTTTAAAGACGGAGTTAGCAACCGATTTTGTATAATATATAATATATTCATGTTTTTAGATACCGATTTAGAGATTAGTTTAGAGACCGATTTATCCGTCTCTAAAAATTCGGTCTCTAAATCGGTCTCTAATATGCATTTTTTTGAAGTATAGTTGACCAATAACTGACCAAACTTTATCGACTGATTTAGAGACCGAAAAAATTGGTCTCTATAAAATCAGTCTCTAATATTTAGCGATGAGGCTTTTAGAGATTGATTTAAATTAGTCTCTAACTATTTTAGAGACCGATTTCCTTGATTTAGAGACCGAAAAATTAGTCTTTAAAACCCAAATTTCTAGTAGTGCGTCATCAGTGTGCCGGGCTGCTCCTTGTTGAGTTAGCCCAAAACCTAATTCAGAATAGTTGTCCTTAGCTTGGCGCTTAGATGTAATAGATGAATGTTAAGATATCCGAGATCAACAGGAGCAACGACACGCATAGGACAAAGAGATTCGTGTTATGGCGTGAGAGCTAGATCTCGCAATGTTTTATTTGAAATACTGAGGTCCATGAAGTAAGATGAATATTTGTGGAAAAGTTGTCCCCTATATTGAGGCATTTCACCGTAGTCTATGGTTTGCATTGTGTTGTCCCCTGTATTGAGGCATTTCACCGTGGTCCGTGGTTCACATTGTGTTGCCCACATGTCAATTTTGATTATGAGGTCTAGAATTTAAATTTGCACTTTGAAGATCGTTCTCCATACTTTGGGTTATTTTGTACTTGTGTGGTATTGATTCGGGGTCCGAAAAGGTGGCTATTGTATTCTTCAATGGAATTGAAAAACATTAAAATAAAGAAATGCTAGCATGGTAAAAATCAGTAGTAGATTGGTATGAAGTTTGAAAATTGAAACATTTTGGTAAATTAATTTAAAATAAGAGTAGAATGATAAAAAAAACCCATATTATGTCCTAAAGGCTAAAAATATTTAATAAAGATTAGTATAATCTAAGAAAGTGCGCCAAATCATAGTGTAAATTAAGTCGTTTTTTTGTCAAAGAAATCCTAACATAAACTTGTACACTTAATTTAGGTGCACTAAGTCAATTACATTACCAATTATAATAGTTAATCAGGATAGTTTATTAATTAACTATAATAGTAATCTATTAATTAATTATGTAATTAGCCTAAAGTACCCATCTTGAATGAACAAGGTTTATGAGAATATATCCTTTGTCATTTCTTTTATTCAGACTAGAAAAGTTCTTCTACATAATTCAATTAAGTATGTGTTTGGGAAAGCTGCAAAAATTTAATTATGCTTAGTAATCAATTATTGTATAAAAGTTTTTTGTTATAATCGATTATAATTGATTCATTTTCATGTTTGGATGTATTAGCTGTAAGGCAATTTTAAGCTAATCTGATTCATTTGGATGATATAAAAAAGAATAGCTTTTATGTATTAAATTACTAAAATAGGTATAGAATGATTTAAAAAATTATTTGATTGAGGACAAAATGGTATTTCTATATCAAACTATAAGGAATAATCTAGAAGTTAAAACCATAAACTTTAATCTTCAGCATTATGAAAATTAGCTTTAAAAAACTTTTATTTTACATTGAATTTCGTGTAAAAATTGAAGCTGATTTTGTCAAACATGATTAAATACTATTACAATAACTTTTTTCCCAAAAAATAATAATCATAATCTCTATCAATCATGCTCTAATTCTCGTTGCCTGAAACTCTGGCCAAGGAAAATATCATGATGCAAGACTAGCATTATCATTAAATGATACAAAGCTTCAATCACTCTCTAGTCAATTCTCCATTTCTGTCAATCCATATATTTTGTCCTTGCATGCTTGCACGGCCCAAAGACTAGTGAGATTTATATGCAAATAGCCATATTATTATTATTTTAATTGATACAAATATAGTAGCAAATAATATTAATTGATGAGCTAAATAGGTGGATGAAAATATGCATTCACACCTAAATGCTATAAAATACTATAGCAAGACTTTAAATTACTAGAGCAGACCAACTAGAGGGCCTGATGTAGTTGGTAGATATTGAAGATGGCTTTTTCACAAGAAGGGGTTGAGTTGTGTTTTTTTTTTAAATATAAATTTTGAACTCTTATTTAAAATTTAAATAAGCTTTCTCAAGTGTATTGACTTGGATAAAATGATCATAGTGTTAGTAAAAGACTTCCAGAAACTAAGTTACTAAAAAATAATTATTAGAAACCTAATATTGATAGAATTTAAAAAACTAGCAGAATGCTTAGAAAATAACTTTATCAAAGTTTGAAAAATCTTTACTAATGTTTAAAGTTAGAAAATAGTTTTCATAAATAGATCTTTTTATTTAGAAGAACTTAAGATATCAGAGTTTAGAAGGTGAAGTTTAAACAATTAAAAGATAGGGATAGAGAGAGCTTTATACATAAGATTTTATACTGATTCGAGCACTTGCCTACTTTTAGTCCCTAGTACGCAACTGAGACTTTTATATAACCGAGTAGTCTTTCTTTCACCCTAACCTCTTCAGACTCACTGAAAAACCGCATAGACCATATTTGAGTTAAGGTTACAAAGTTATATAAGATAGGCTTGTGTTTGATTGCTCACACACTCAAAGAGTGGATTATAACACTTATAGAATCAGAGCACTGAACTCTACTTATAGGATACAAAAAGAATGTACAAGTAGAGATAGAGTATTGCTATAAAAAAATAATGTAACAGTAACTGATATGATCAAAATGCTTTTCACAGAGAGTTGAAACTTGAGAAATTTGAATGCACTTCAACAACCATGAGTTCTCTACCATTAATGAACTTTTGCAACTTCAATTTGTAGGCCTTCAAGAGATTATAGATGTTGGGCTTCATTAAATGCAATTGCACTTTGTTTTGAAACTTGTTGAAAAGATATAGCTACTATTTTGTCTTCTTGTGGCAGCTTTTGCAACTTTCTCAGAGTTAGTACAATTGCTTTTGTACTTTCTTAGGAGAATGTTCCATGTTAGTTGGCTTTCTGAAAAAAAATTTCTAAGAGACTTTGATCTTCCAAGTTGAAGTCTCATGATTATAGCTTTATGAACAAATTACTTTCTGATGGAGAGCTTTCTCAACAAATAGCTTTTTGAAGAGTAGCTTTCTGAGCACTATAAATGCTTTGAGTTTCATTGAAATCAAGTGTTATCTTCAAAATAAAATTTTTATGACCTTTACACACTTCAACAAACTATTAGAACAGCTTGCACAATTCAAAATTATTAAAGCTCAATCAAAAGATATAATCCATTAAGAGTGTACAGCAAAAAGTATAAGAGCTTTCTGATGTAAACATTTAGAATCGAGTAGTTTGTTATCAACAAAATCTTATAAAAAAGGATTAAGAACAAATGCAGGGATCTTACGACAGTGCCAACGGCATGAGAAAAGAGGTTGAATCGTACTTTAAATCTTCGAATAGATTCTGTAAACCAAACAACTTCTCAAGTTTTCTTAACTTGGATGAATCAGAGTACATGTTAAAAGCTAAGTAGTTCAAAAATGTTACTTTGAAAGAAATTGAATTTGAAATAAGATTCCTTTAAAAACTTAATTTACTTGAAATGAAAGATAAGTTTTTTTTTACTAGAAGGACAAAATAAAGATCAGATTTAATGAATAGAAAACTAAGAGATAAGATTCGAAAGAGATCACTCAGAAGATTTATAATGGTTCATCCAAACCATGTGCCTACATAAGTCCCCAATCAGAAACAAGGATTTTGTATTACCGCAAGTATTCTTTCTTTAACCCTAGCTTCTCCAAGATAGATTGCAAGTCATATTTGATCCACACTAGCCTCTTCAAGCTAGACTTGCATATAGATCACTATTGGATTAGGTTACAAGATGAGGATATAAGTTTTGGGTTTCTCTCAACACTCCAAGAGTGGATTTAATCTATACAAAGTAGAGAGATTTTGTTCTCTTACACTCATGGAGTGGATCTAAGCAATTATAAGCTTGAGAGAATAAGTTTCATTTTTGAACAAGTGATCAGAAGTAGATTTTAGCAAAGAAACTTAAACGTTCAAAAGTTTGATCATAAGTTTGGTAGAATAACAGTTTCCTTCACGACTTTAAATCTTTAGGCTTCTTCAATTTATAGAGCTTTAGAAACTAGCCGTTTGAGTCTCTAATGGCTACTGTGCATAGTCAGGTTACTGTTTTCTTGTTTTGTAGTAGTTAGTAAGCTTTTCCTATTTTTGTCTATTTCTAATGATAGTCAGAAGTTTCAAACTTCTGAGACTTTCTGACTTTGACTTTGCTATTTATAAATAAACGTGGTCTTCTGAACTCATATTCTTCTGAAAGACTTGATATTTCTAATACTTAATACTTCTAATAGTTTTGTCTTCTGATAATGTTAGCTTCTGACCTTAGTCTTTTGATGCACTTCTGATTCTTATCTTCTAATGAACTTGATGATGTTTGTCTTTAGATGAATTGATCTTCTAAAGGTTGTCTTCTGAACAACTTGTTTGGATTTTCATATTGAGTTCTTTAAGTTATTCTTCATACATGGTCTGAAATCATCAATTCTTTGTGAAACTTTAGTTAAGTTGAGACTTCATTGAGGTGGATTTCAAGAAAACCAAGATGTTCACATTGAATGTACAAGAGTCTTCTTAGCTATATCTTGGCACACTTAGATGAAATATTAGTAATCAAAAGACTCTAAGTTTAAGTTTGTTAATCATCAAAACTTAGGAAGTTCAAAAGAACTTTAGCAAGTTTTTATGCTTCTGAAGGGTTTTGGAGCTTACACTTAAAGCTTTGGAGCTTAAAATTTCCCCTTTTCTAATGATGACAAACCATTAGATTCTTAGATTTTTTAAGTTTTCAAATAAACCAATTTTTTGATCTATCTTAGATTACTCCACCTTAACTTAACCATTCTTAACATTAGGCCTTTTGAGTTCAGATTATAAGAGGATCAGAGCATATGATATAAGAACAAGATAACATAATAAATTTGTGCACAAAATAATTAAAATATATATTGTATTCATTGATTTATCTTTCATGAGCCATTACAGTTCATCAGAAAACTAGAAAACTATAACTGTTAGGAAGACTAACAACTATTCTTAGACAGAAAATATCAGGACTAAGCATCATCAACATTAGAGTCAAAGAGATGTTGATAGGATTTGGGGGGTTTGGGCGACCAGTAACGATAGCTCTTGGTTTATAAGAATGGATGGTTCTAGGTGTAAGCTCATTTTCATATTTCAACACCCACTAGAACTTTTCAATAGCAGTTAGTACCTCATATAATTTCTGATTCATTTCATTTCTCAGTTATCTTTATTCAGCCTTCAACTTTCTCAACCTTGTGTTCATCCTACCAAGTTGTTCTTGAATAGAATATATAGGCTGAGTCTTTTGATAGTGAAAAAGATACCTGATTAGCACAATTTTTATATATTAGTTAACCCTCATATTTAGTCTCTTAGACCTCTTATATGCTTAATTGATTGGTTTTGACCATATTTTATAAGTTTGAGTTCAAATTGTGCTTAATAGTATTTTGCAAAATTATTGAGAATTTTACATTGTATCTGTATTTTGGACATAACTTGAGTTCTAGACATCGAAAAATTATGAATTTTAACTTGTAAAAAATCTGAGAGAAAGTTCTACAACTGTGATTAAGTTCGAAGGCTAAATCGAATGTCTACTAGGTTTGATTAGGCCACGAAGTCAGAACAAAGATGCTATTACTTGAACATAGGCGATGTGCAAAGATTGGGTCGTAGTTTGGGCTGTAGGTGTCATTTAGACCTAAAGCTAGTGCCATTTGAAAGCCGATACATATATCTTCAATTCTTATGAAGATCACTTATCCAAACAGGGACGTTTTGATGGTGTTTAAACCTTTTGAAGTCGGATAATGGGTTAGAGAGTTGTTAATAATGTTTTAAGCATAACTCACTCATTCTAAGCCCAAATTATGCCAATTAGGTGTCCAATTAAAGATAAGAGGAATAGGATTAAGCCAAAGTTAAAGGCAAACTTGGATTTTTTATTTTAGAGATAGTTATTTAAGTAGAAACTGCAACCATGAAACAAAACCCTAATTTTCTCCTAGCCGCTCTTGCTTGCGCTTTCTCTCTTCATCTTTCTTTTCCCTTCTCTCTAGGTTTATTTCTATTATGTTTCTCTTCCCTCTCATCCATGGATGAAAGGCATCCATGGATGAGAGGGAAGAACCTTTTAATCAATTATAGGGATTGACAATATTGATCTTTAATTTTGAGATCTTGTTTTGATTGTTTCACATTTAATTATTGATCAAGTTTCTCTTTACTTGTTAATCAAGTTTCGCTTTTACTTGTTAATCACGTTTCTCTTTA
Organism: Ormosia semicastrata; assembly: GCA_029884595.1. NCBI lineage: Eukaryota > Viridiplantae > Streptophyta > Magnoliopsida > Fabales > Fabaceae > Ormosia > Ormosia semicastrata. Next base: position 42,868,975 of record JAQQTO010000053.1, on the reverse strand, counting down.
CCTCTTTTGATTTTTTAAATCTAAATTAAGTTGCTTAATTTCATTTGGATGTCAATGTGATAACTACATAATTACCACATGTTAATGAAGATTAAAGAGACTAAAAAATGCATAAAAGACTCCATGAATGTTGTTTGTTAAGCTTGGTTAAATTCTGAGTTTTAGATTAATTTAAGATTAGATGCGTACTTAATTCAATTAACCTTGATTAATTAAATTTTGAATGCTTATCTAGTAGAGAATTCATTGATCATTTTAAGACTTCTTGATGTGATCTAAGACCAAGAATCTGATTAGCAATCGAATGAAAGAGATTAAACAATGCATCAAAAGTGTTTGATGGATTGTTTAGCTTAGTTGAATTATGAATTTTAAGTTAATTTAGAATTAAATGAGTGCTTAATTCATATAACCTTGATTAATTAAATTCTAGATGTTTATCTAGTAGATATTTTATCGATCATCTTAAGGCTTCTTAATGTGATCTAAAGCCAAGAACTTAGTTAGCAATTGAATGGATTCTTAGTGATCAAGGATGAATTAAATTCAAGACTAGTTGATTTTCTTAGATTAGTTGTTTACTTAATTATGTTTACAGTTTTTAATTATTTTCTGTTAGTTAATTTTGTAACCTTTTTTTTTTCCTCCTGTTAACCTCTTAATTTGATTGCTTGATTAGAGTGATCTAAGGGTTTGACTTAGTTGTGCCTTATACTACAAGTATTTTCGTGAATCGGTTTATAAATTGATTTAATTTGATAGTATCAACAGGTATCAAATTTTGGCGTCTTTACTGGGGATTATTCTAAGTTTAATTAATCATATTAGGAGTATAATTAACTATTAACCCTTGTTTTTCTTATTTCAGGTAGTTTTTAACACAATTATGGTCTTCAAGTGCAAGAACAAGCGACCATTTATGTCATTTGATAAAGATGCTTCTTCCATTTCTTTTTTATTTTACTTGTCTTAGATTTGTTGATGATATTTATGGAATATTGATGATTTCATGATTTTTAAGCTTTACATTGAGGACAATGTATAATTTAAGTGTGAGAGAGGAATTTACATTCTATTTACTATTTCTATTTTAAATTCTATTTTTCTATTTTTTATTTTTTTATTTTACTATTTTTGTTTTTAATTGTACTATTTCTTTTTTTTTTTCATTGCTATTTTCTATTTCAATTTTTTGTTTTCTATTTTCAAAATTTGTTTCTAATTTATTTTTTTCTTAAAATTATGTTTTTTGTTTTTTTTAAAAGAAAAATATAAGAAATTGTGTTTTTAATTACTTTTCAGAGGAATTTTTTGAGATTTGTGAAAGTTGTGAACATGTATCAATTGATGTTAAAGGTTTATAATATAAGTGAATAAATTGTCTTTCATCTTGAGACTAACTAATTTCGTAATGGAAATTGAATTGGTAGATTAAGTTTTATAGAAATAGACCTTGTGAGACTTTGAGCCTTTTAATGAATGGATTGGCCATTTGTGTCATCCTGTTCTTTCTTTTATGATTTTCACTCATGGAATTGTTACTCTATATCTTGTTTTGATTCTTTTTTAGGTTACATTTTCTCATGCACACATGTACATGATTGAGGCATTTTTCTTCAATTAGTCACTTTAACCAAATAGTCAATCTTGCATATTTTTCCTTGATTTACCCCTTTGAACTTATTTAATCATTCCTTGTTTTTAGCTCGTTCCATGCCTTAAATGAAAAACTATGTTCTTACCTAACCTTAGGGAATAAGAGAGCATTGACATAGTTATTGGATGAGTTCTTGAACAAGTGTATGGGTGTGTTAATTGGTATACAAAATGTTGGTGAAAAAGGAAAGAGTGACCAATTGAAAAAAAATTGTGTAAAGAAAAGTCAATAAGACAAAAGAAAAAAGAATATGTAAAGGGAATTTGCATTACATAGAATTATGATAAAACTATCATGCTAATTATTTAGACTAAACCCTAATGCTCCTTTATTCTATTTGGTTTTCAACTTGTCATATCTATATCACTCCCCTCCTTTATCATGCCCCAATTACAACCTTGAATAAAGTCCTCTTGATTTTTGTGTGCATGTATTTTGAGTAGTGCAGAAGTAGAAGATAAGCAAGCTTATGGTAGCACAAATTTTTATGGGTTGAATTGAGTGAAACACTTACCTTCTAAATACTTGAAGGATTAAGAGTGTATCTTGTGAGATTCTATCATTCTTGATTTATGCTTTGTTAATTGAAGTTACCTTACTTATTGATTTGAGATGTAAATAAATGTTACTTCATGAATGTTTTAATTCTTTGAAGTCTTGGTTGCTCTTCTTGCTTATAGACTTTTGCATTCTTAAACATCATTAGAAAGTGAGTCTTTTAAAGTTTTTAACTTTCAAGTTTGTATTGTTTTTCTTCGGTTACATAGTGGTGGATTTCTACTTTTTCCTAAGAGTGCAAAAGCTAAGTGTGGAAAATTTAATAAATACAATTTTTATATATTAGTTAACCCTTATATTTAGTCTATTGGACTTCTTATATGCTTAATTGATTAGTTTTGGCCATATTTTATAAGTTTGGGTTCAAATTAGGCTTAATTGTATTTTTATGTATTATTGAGAATTTTACATTGTTTCTATATGTTGGGCATAACTTGAGTTTTAGATATCTAAAATTTATGAAGTTTAACTTGCAAGAAAGTTGAGAGAAATCTTTTTAACTTTGATTGCTCGAAGGCTGAATTAGTTGTCTAGTAGGTCAGATTGGGCCACGAAGTTAGAACAGAGATGCTATCATTGGAACCTAGACGATGTGCAAATGTTAGGCCATAATTTGGGCTATAGATGTCATTTGGACCTGAAACTGGTGCCATTTGAAAGATGAGACATATATCATCAATTCTTATGATACCACTTATCCAAAAGGGTACATTTGATGGTGTTTTAACCCTTTAAAGTCATTCGGTAGGTTTAGAGAGTTGTTAAGAATATTTTGGGCATAACTCTCTCATCTTAAGTTCAAATTATACGAATTAGGGGTCCAATTAAAGTTAAGAGGAAGAGGATTAACCCTAAGATAAGGGAAAAATTAGATTTTTTATTTTAAAGATAGTTATTTAAGTAGCAGTTGTAATCATGGAACAGAACCTTAATTTTTCTCCTAACCGCTCTTGCTTGCATTTTCCCTCTTTATCTTTTTTCTTTTCCCTTTGTTTTAGGTTTCTTTCTTTTATGTTTCTCTTCCTTCTCATCCATAGATAAGAAGGAATAACATTTTAATCAATTCTATGAATTGACAATCTTGATGTTTAATTTTGAGATCTTGTTTTGATTATTTTACATTTAATTGTTAATCAAGTTTCTCTTTACCTCTTTTTATTTTGTTAAATCTGAATTGAATTACTTAATTTGATTTGGATTTTAATGTGATAATTGCATAATTACCACATGTTAATGAGGATTAAAGAGACTAAACAAAGCATCAAAGGCTTCTTGGATATTGTTTGTTAAGCTTGGTTGAATTATGGGTTTTAGATTAATTTAGGATTAGATGGGTACTTAATATATTTAACCTTTATTAATTAAATTCTAGATGTTTATCTAGTAGAGAATTCATTGATCATCTTAAGGCTTCTTGATGTGATCTAAGACCAAGATTATGATTAGCAATCGAATGGAAGCAATTAAACAATGCACCAAAGGTGTTTGATGGATTGTTTGGCTTGGTTGATTTATGGATTTTAAGTTAATTTAGGATTAAATAGGTGCTTAATTCATTTAACCTTAATTAATTAAATTCTAGATGATTATCTGGTAGATAATTCAATGATCATCTTAAGGTTTTTTGATGTGATCTAAAACCGAGAACTTGGTTAATAATTGAATGAATTCTTTGTGATTAAGGATGTATTAAACTCAAGAATAGTTGATTTCTTTAGATTGATTGTTTACTTAATTATGTTTATAGTTTTTAATTACTTTCTATTAGTTAATTTTGTAACCTTTTCTCATTGTTAACCTCTTAATTTGATTGCTTGATTAGAGTGATCTAAGGGCTCGACTCGATTGTACCTTATACTATAAGTATTTTGGTAAATTGGTTTATAAATTAGTTTAATTTGATAGTCTTGACAACTATCAATACCATGGAACTATGGCTAGACTAAAGTCACTCAGATTTAGTAACAAGGGCTTTTAAAGCAAGAACTTCATCATTTTTTTCAGTAATTTCTTCAACAGGTTTCTTACCAGCAAAAACCTTTTCAGTAGGAATTTTTGTAGGTTGTTTTGCTTCAGAAACCTTTTCAAACTTAACATCCTAAAATTCTTTATCAGCTGAAACATCAAATGATTTTTCTTCATGAGGATGTAGAGTGGTTTGTTCTATCATCATAGCAACATCAGTTACCTTATCAGCCAGTCCAAAATAATGGATTAACAACAACTATCTCAACATCAATATCAGGAGTTGGTTTATGAATAGATGAAGAAGTAGGAGGTGGAGTTTGTAGAATTTTAGTATCGCCAAACTTAGCAGGTTGAGTTTGATCATATTTTGGTGATCCTTCAAAAGGTGAGGTGGAAAGTGTGTGGAACAATGGTTTAGAAGGTTAAGTATAGAACATACCTTTTAGGTTTAGATCAAATAGCTCAAGAAAACTAGAACTATTTGCTCTTTTTATAGCTTCAGTTTTCTTTATCTTTCTTACTTCCATAACTTCATCAATTTTTCTTACTTCTTCTTCCAACTTCAATTCATCTTCATCCTATTTCTATTCTTCTTCAGCAATAACAACCATTTTTTCTTTTTCTGTGGCTTTCTTAGCTTCAATAGGTTTCTCAGGTTCAATTTTCTCAGGCTCAACTTTCTCAAGTTCTTTTTCTGATGCATCTTTGGGCAGAGGCTTCTCTTTGAAGCTTTTTTTCTAGAATAGGTTTAGGAATGGATTGAAGTCCTTGGATAAAAACTTCTAAGACATCTTGTTGGCTTTTTCAAACTTCTTCCATGGAGATAGCCTTACCAACTTTTTCACCAAGTTTCTCATGCTCAAAAACCTTAAAGATAGATTTTTCAGGAGATTCATCAGTTTGAGAGACTGGAATCTCTTCTTCCTCACGAACCATGTCAAGCTTTCTTTTGATTTTTCTTTTCCGCGCTTCTATTGTTAAAACATCAACCACTTTTCTCTTTTTCTCAGCTTTCTCAATAGATTTTAGAGCACCCTTCTCTCCACTTTTCTTCTTTTATTTTTTTTTTTTCAAATTTCTTTTCCTTTTTCCTTTCTTTCTTTTATTTTTCTCTAGACTTCCCTTTCTTTTCTGCTTTTCTTTCACTTCAGACACTTCTTCCCTCTTCCTATCACTTCTCTTCTTCTTTACAAGCTTAGGTTGTTCTTCCTTTTCTGATTTAAATTGCTCTTCAGTAGGAACCTCCAGATCAATCATCATCTATTTCAAGTTCTTTTTAGTGAACTTGGAACCTATTGGATCACTTTCTTTGTTTTCTAAGTCCATTCCATTTTACTTGAAAATTTTGGTCAATAGTATGCAATAGGGAAGGCAAGCTGCCTTTTTCTTCTTTTTGTCATCCATAGTAGCCACCATATGTTTAAAGATTATAAAGGGAAGACTACGTTTTCTCTTAGTAAAGATTTCTTTTTCTTTTTCCTTTCTTTCTTTTATTTTTCTCTAGACTTCTCTTTCTTTTCCTTTTTTTCTACCACTTCAGACACTTCTTTTTTTGATACTTATTCTCTCTTTCTGTCACTTCTCTTCTTTTTTATAGGTTTAGGTTGTTCTTCCTTTTCTGATTCAGATTCCTCTTCAACAAGAACCTCCAGATCAAGCTTCATCCATTTCAAGTTCTTTTTAGTGAACTTGGAACCTACTGGATCACTTTCTTCATTTTCCAAGTCCATTCCACTTTACTTGAGAATTTTGGTCAACAACATACCATAGGGAAGGCAGGTCTTCTTCTTGTCATCCATAGTAGCCACCATGTGTTCAAAGATTATGAAGGGAAGACTAAGTTTTCTCTTATTCAAGAGATGAAATAGAACAATAACATAAATATTTGTTAGCTTGTTAGTGCCGTCAGCTCTTGGCATGACAAAGTGTAGTATCAAGGTGTGCAGAAAATGTGCCTAGTTTTTCAGTTTTCCATATGCCATGGCAGAGAGAGAAGTGACTTCAGAGATCTCACTGATAACTTCTTCAAGGGTAAGATTGCTTGACTTTACCCAACCTAAATTATCATAGGCTTCTATTCCTCGTCCATTTACTCCAATAACTTTCTCTATGATTTCCATGGTGAGCAAAACATCTTTACCAAAGAGATTGCTTGTCATCCTTATAGGGTTATCAAAAACTCGAGTAGCAGCATAGAATGCTTTGACAAGTCTCGGGTACGCCACTTCATTAACGTCAAAGAATTTGTCCCATTTCTAAAAATGGATAAGTATCGAACAACCATGCCATGTAGAGCCAACTTGTCCAAAGAAATTCTTCTGCCAGCAATAGCAGATTTTCCAATATACTTGGTTTCATATTTCCTTTTCTTCTTTGTTAGTGAGCAAATGGCATTCTTCTTCATCAGAACTGAGAGAGATTTCCTTTTCTTTCTTTGAAGGTTTAGACTTGGGGGTTGGAGCGTTTGTTCCTTTTCGTTCCTTGGATGGAGTCATGCCCTTCTTGTTTTTGCTTTCAAGGGAGGCTAGCCTAGAAGAACTTCAGGTAGCCTTAGATAATTGCTTGGTAGATTCTAATTTGGCCATGGTGACAAGTTTGATGTAGTTTGAAGTTTATGAATGAGTAGTGTCACAACCGGGATCGTGATGAGACGACAAAAAATAGGATTTTGAAAATAATGGAGTCGCTACCAATATTTATTTAAATTGAGAAAATATTAGAAAAACCCTTTAAATAGGAAAACTAGTCTTTTGGAAAATGAGTTTGGATTTAGGAGTCAATTACAAGTAGGGAAGGTATTAGCACCCTACACTGCCCATTCCAGGAATAGTACCTTAAGTTAGTTATGCAAATTTTAAAAATCTCAAATATATTTATTTTATCCCTTTTAAAAAACCTATTTATAAAAGAAAAAGAAACAACCAAATTATGAAAATTAATTTTGGCTTGATAGAATTATGATACCTTAAGTTTGGCCACGTCATTCTTTAAAAAATATTTGTTAGTTGATTTGTTTTAATTATAAAAAATTACTTTTTAAAAAAAATTTAATTAATAAGCTGTCATAACTCAGTTAATTCAATTAATTCTTGAAAGGTGAAGCTCGACGTCACGCTTGAAACATCACTCGTAAATGGTTGTAATTCAAATAACACTTTAAAAGAAATTTCAAAATTTTCAAATAAAAAAATTGTCACAACTCATTTAATTTTTAGTGCAACATTTTATAGTCAATTAAAATACACACTAATAATACATAAACGTGCCATGTAGCTCGAAATGATAGAAAAATTGGAATAGACTTTATCTTATTAATTTAAACTCAATTTAATTCCCAAGAATCCAAAGTCACGTCATAATTATACTAAGACCAAGAAAATATCAAAATGCATTCAACACCACAATTATAATATATCACTGGAATATTGTAGCACATAAAATCAACTTTGCTAGCATTTAGTCCAACACAAGCTTGAATAATGTATGGTAAGAGAACGTACCTATTGGCAATAAAAGAAATCAAGAACTTCTGTTTAGTTAACTTGCACACTTTTTACCTTCTATTAATCTCCACCTATAACTCTAACTCTTCACGTGGCAAGCCCTCATCCTATATGTAATTGTGTGTAATTTTCTATAATTGTGTGTAATTATCAATAATTGTGTGCGACTGTCCATAATTGTGTGTAATTGTCTCCTTGTGAATTGGTGAAGCTTCTATTTATAGGCGAATATTAAACCTTAATATTAAACCTTAATTCCCATATAAATATCAATCCATTAATTGGTCACAAAAAATCTCAACAAAATTAGGCTCTTAAATTATCCCATGATTTATTTTAAGAAAATCGAATTATGATATCTCATTTAAAACACATTCCCCCTTTTTTTTATTGAACCATCACAATCTTTTATTTCGAGTCTTTCCTTTTAAATCATTAATTTTTTTAAGAGTATCAAATCACGATTCCTTAATAAAAGCATGCCCTTCAATTATTTTTAAAAAAATCAAATCATAATTACTTATTAAAAGCATATTCCTTATTTTTCAAGAATGCCAAATAATGATTTATCATTAAAAGCATATCCTTAAATTATTTTTGAAGAAAATCAAATCATGATTTCTTATTAAAAACATATCCTTTATTTTTTAAGAATATCAAATCATGATTTCTCATTAAAAACATATCCTTCAATTATTATTTGAGAAAATCAAATCATGATTTCTTATTAAAAGTATATCCCTATTTTCAAGAATATCAAATCATGATTTCTCATTAAAAGTATATCATTCAATTATTTTTTAAGAAAATTAAATCATGATTTCTTATTAAAAGCACAGGCCTATTCTTTTTTTTTTAATACAAATAATAAGAAAAAATAGTGATCCAAATAAGATGGAAGTAAATAAAATGTGAAAAAATATTGTGTGTTCAAAACATTGCAATTAAGCATCATTTAACATAAAATTATTAGTCCTTGATTAAACAACAAAAATAAAAATTTTATGGATAAAATTGGGTATCAATAGTTGCTCCCATTTGCTTTACATTTAAACTAAATGAAAGCAAAATAATTGATTCAATTTTATCCATGAAATTTTTTTTCCTTTTTTCTTTTTTGTTATTTCCCCTCATTTTTTTTTACTATATAGAGTGTGCAAATTGATGGAAAACGCAATGGGCATTAAAATAAGGTAAAAATGTGGGGTATAAGGACCTGAAAAGGTAAAAGCCACGGGTATATGGACTTAGAAACTTAAAGGAAATAGGTACGGGGATCCAGAAATTTAAAGACAATGGGCACGAGGACCCAAAAACTAGAAGTTGTGGGTGCAGGGACCTAGAAAACTAAAGGCAATGCGTATGGAGACTTGTTGAAACTCGATAGAAAGGTAAAAAGTTTTTGGAGTCAGGTACTTGTTGAAGCTTAACAAAAAGGTAAGAAAGCTCATGGAGCCGGGTATCCGCCGAAGCTTGATAGGAACAAAGTAACAAGCTTGTGGAGTCGGGTATCCACTGAAGCTTGACAAAAAACTTAAAGGCAGAAAGGTAAAAAGCTTGCAGAGTAGGGTATTCACCGAAGCTTAATAGAAAACTTATAGGCAGAAAGGTAAAAAGCTTACAGAGTCGTGTATCCGCTGAAACTTAACAAAAAAGTTAAAGTAAAAAGGTAAAAAGCTTATGGAGTCGGGCATCCACCAAAGCTTAATAGAAAACTTAAAGCAAAAAATAAAAAGCTTGCGGGGTTAGGTATCTGCCAAAGCTTAATAGAAAACTTAAAGCAAAAAGTAAAAAGCTTGCAGAGTTGAGTATCTGCCAAAGCTTAACAAAAAACTTAGAGCAGAAAAGTAAAAAGCTTGCAAAGTCAGGTATCTGCCGAAGCTTGGCAGAAAACTTAAAGTAAAGAGGTAAAAAGTGTTAGTGTATGCCCTAGAGGTGGATGTATTTTGATAGTACTTATATATATTGTATTATGTTATTCTTTAATTTATGAGACATTTCATTTATTGTGTTATTTATGATAAACATAATAAAGTATGTAGAATAGCAAGTTTGACGCCATAGGACATTAAGTGGATGACTTGATCGTGAGATCCTATTGGATAAAATTAGAACACTATTCGTAAATGTCCCTAGTCAAGTGTTATTGTTAAATAGGACAACAATAATGCATTGAGACTAGTATATGCATAGACTGATGACCATATCTCATGGGTCATGGATATGAGATATCAAGTCTTCACATAGGTACATATTAGAGTAATGATGTACTTGAATGACCCATCATGAGAACGCTACATGGATTGTTACGTGAGTGTCATAAGCGATTCTCATAGTGATAGTGGTGTCTGTGGTCCTTTGACCTAAAATCACTACGATTCCTACATGAGGAGTTGTCTGTTTTAATACCATCAAACGTCATCTATAACAAGGTGATTATAAAGTTAGTTATTAGACATACCGCGAATCATGTAGAGGGATGTAAGTGACCTAGATGGGATTTGTCACCCCTGCATAACAAAAGCAATATCTTCAAGGCTCCAGATTGAGTGAGACTGCGAAATGCATGGTCATACCCAAATGAGTTAATATGAGATATTGATCTCATTTGTTATTACAAAGTCTACTTGAGTATCAAGAAATGAAGGACTGAACTATACAAGGGTGAAGCATTTCGTGCCTTGTGTTCAATCTAGATATATTGACAAAGAGACTAAATGACATGGAAACATTGGTCACAGAAAGGTTATGTCAAATCACTGACATTCTCATTACTTTGGTAGCAGAGATGTGTTGCTAGATACTACTCACTACTTATAATATTAAAATGAGATTTTAATATTACTGCCAACGTTATGAGAACTTGTAGGGTCACACACATAGAGCAGACTAAATTAGAGTAATAAATCCAAATTGGACTCAGATTCAAATGTAGGTCGGACTCATAACAGATGAGTCTAGGGTTACAGAACTTACCTTGCTGCTGCTCACACTCACTTAAGGCAGTCATTATTATAAATAGTACTAATAAAGGAATTGCTAAATCACGAATTATATAACCCTAGCCGCACCTACAAAAATAGTGAGTGAGAGAGTGACAGGTTTCTCATCTCTTCGTAGCTAGCATTATCTCAGAGATGTGAGGCTCCTTTTATGGACATTGGACGTTTGTGAGTTTATTTGTGTGGATACCGCAGAGACATCATTTGCTGTTACGGTGTTGGTGATTCACGTCATTTGCGTTTTCATATCACTACAAGAGGTAATTTTAAAACACGAATTATGGTTTTTTTCATATGGATCCTTGGTGGAATATTTTGTTTTCAACTACGTGATGTATCCACGATTCCCAATAGTGGTATCAGAGCCACTTGTGAAACTATGATTCAATTTTTTCTGTTCTTCGTGTTCTATGAAATAACATGTTTTCTTATTTTTAGTAAAAGATATGATCTTTAATATGTTATTTCAAAAACTGTATGAATCCTTTATGAAAACATAATCTATTTGATATGTTGTATGCAAAACCATGATGATGTTTTTGAAACAATGAATCTATTTTGTATGTATATTTTATGATGTTTTATGGTATATATGAGATATGTACAGTGACGCAGCACAAGGTTCTGGAATCCTTGTTCTTGGTCTGTGGCGACATCAAGTGTTGATGTCAAGCAGACCTCGTTCTGGACGACAGTGCAAAGGTTTTGGAAGCCTTATTTTTGGTTAGTGGCAACATTAAGTGTTGATGTGAAGTGAAACCTTGTTTCTAGACAGGTGATAGCGGCTATGAGGGTTTAGGTGTTGATGCCCTAGCCATCAAGGAGGACCAAGAGGTTTCAACTCTTGTTCATGTCCTCAAATGACTGGGCAGTGGCACCCCCGTGGTCGGGGCACTGCCTCGAACCCCGTTGCGTAGTGTGTGTTATTCGAAAGCGCAATATTCAATTCTATTTTATGATTCACAAAAAATAATAATGTATTATTGTTTAGAGTTTACATGCTCTTTGTAGTATATGATGCATGGTTATGGCCTTAGTCCTCTTTTTATGCTTTTTTTTTTTAAATATGGTCTACATGTTGTGCCTTTCTCTTTACATTATGGTTGTACATTCTCTTCTTACCTTACTCCCCTTATATGTAAACCGAGGTTTCTCTATAATTTGTAATGTTATCTTGATGTGGAGACAAGAAGGTCGCATCAAATGAGGACGTTAGTGAGAGGCGCTTGGTGAAACTGTTCGCTCTCTATGCTTAGTTAATGATACTCTCATTGGCTTGGGAGAAACATTGCGTTAGGGGCCATAACCATATCACATTTATTATATGCTTTCTATTTATGAGATGTATGTATGATGTTTATGGTATGTTAAACAGTTCAATAAATGGTGAGATCTAATAATAAAAAGAAATTCCCTCAAAGCAAATATTAAGTCATTACATGATACCTTCCAATGTGTGACACTCGTCAAGATTAGTATCGATTAAGTGTAGGTCTACCAAAGCAGGATGCCTTTATCTATATTAGTAAGATACGATGGGATAAAAGTAATATCCAACTGTTAACCATTAGGTCTGACTTAACTAGACCATTTCAATAGGATTGAAGGCTTAGATGCATAGAATTGGGCTTTAGTCCAATAGATGGATTATAATAAGTGTTATTCACCTAACTATCCAAGAGTTGCATGTGATGTAATTGGAAAGTGTTTCCTACCTAAATAACCGAATTTTGAGTGATCGGTAAAAGTTGACTCAAAGCTAGGTGAAATATGGATCTTAGCCTATTAGGAAATCTTGTGATGGGGTTTTCTGAGTTAATGCTGAGGGTCATTGATTTGAATAAAATAGTGGGAGGCATATTTAATTAAAGACCTCGTTAAATATGTTTATGGCATGATACTTATATTTTACATATTTCTGTTGATAAATTACCATGGCAACAAATATTTCAAGTAACTTATCATTATGATTTGTCCTTGAGAAGGACAAGTTGTCTGGAACGAATTTCCTAAATTGGTATAGGAATTTGAGGATTGTCCTCAAACAAGAGAAAAAACTGTATATTCTAGAATAACCTATTCGTGAGCCACTTGCTACTAATGCCCCTTGAGTTGAAAAGGATGCATATAAGAAGCATCAAGATGATACCTCAGACGTCGGATGTCTAATGCTAGCCACCATAAACTTTGAGCTTCAAAAGCAACATAAGAATATGGATGCCTACGATATGATCGTACACCTCAAAAAGCTCTATCAAGAGCAGGCTAGGCATGAGAGATATAAGCTCTCAAAAGCACTATTTCAGTGCAAGCTGGTAGAAGGAAACCCTATTGGTGCTCATGTACTCAAGATGATTGGGTACATTGAAAACCTAAAGAGACTTGGTTTCCCTTTGGGCTAAAAGTTGGCCACTGACTTAGTCCTGCAATCGTTGCCGGAGAGTTTTAATCAATTCATCATGAACTACAACATGAATGAAATTGACAAATCACTACCAGAGCTGCTAAGCATGTTGAAAACTACTGAGTAGAACATAAATAAAGGCAAAAGAAAAGCCAATATGATGGTCCAAAAGAATAAGGGCAAGAAATAGTAGAAGAAGCCTAAGGACAAGTTAAAGGGCAAGAGCAAGGAAAAATCCAAGCCCAGCACTTCTGGCTTGAAGCCAGTGGGCGGAATGGCTAAGGTGTGTGCTTCCACTGTGGTCAGACCAGACATTGGAAGAGGAATTGCACTAGATACTTGGAAGAACTTAAGAAGAAGAAATGAAGTGAGACTTCCACTTCAAGTATTTTTGTTATAGAAGCCAGTTTATCTATTTCTGCATCTTGGATATTAGATACTGGATGTGGGTCTCATATTTATGTAAATGTGTAGGATCTAAAGAACAGTAGACCATTAGCTAAGGGTGAAGTCGACCTACGTGTTGAGAATGGAGCAAAGGTTGCTGTTGTAGCTGTAGGGACTTATCTTTTATCTTTGCCCACTGGGCTTGTAATTCAGTTGGAGAGCTGTTATTTTGTGCCTGCTATTAGTAGGAATATTATTTTTGTTTCTTGTTTGGATAAGAAAGGCTTTACATTTATTATAAAGGACAAAGAGGTTCAAGTTAAATGATATGAACCCATCTTATCTCTTGCATTGTCATTTGTGCCACATAAATGAAAATCACATCTCCAAACTCCATAAAGATGGATTCTTAGACTCATTTGATTTCGAATCATATGAGATATATGAGTATTGTTTATTGGGGAAGATGACAAAAGTCTCATTCATTGGACAAGGTGAAAAGGCTAGTGATTTTTTGGGCCTTATACATAGTGATGTATGTGGACCCCTAAACACACTGGCTAGAGGTGGTTTTCAATACTTCATTACATTTACTAATGATTTCACTAGATATGTGTTTGTGTATCTTATGAAACACAAATTAGAATCCTTTAAAAAGTTCAAGGATTTCAAAAATGAAGTACAAAACCAACTTGGCAAAAGTATTAAAGTCTTTCGATCAGATCAAGGTGGTGAATACTTAAGCCAAGAATTTGATGATCATCTGAAAGAGTGTGGGATAATATCTTAACTTACTCTCTAGGAACACCACAATAGAATGATGTTTCTGAAAAGAGGAACCGGACCTTGTTGGACATAGTCTAATCCATGATGAGTCATGTAGACCTTCTAGGCTCCTTCTGAGGATATGCTCTATTAACAGTAGCTTTCACACTTAACTGTGTTCCATTTAAGATGGTTCAAAAGACACCATATGAGATATGGACTGGGAGATGGCCCAGTATGCCTTTCAGGAAGATTTAGGGCTGCGAAGCTTATGTGAAACATCAAGTTTCTGATAAGCTTGGACCCAAATCAGATAAATGCTTCTTTGTGAGTTATCCCAAGAAAACCAAGGGATACTATTTCTATAATCCTACCAAGGGCAATTTGTTTATCGCATAGACTGCTATGTTTCTAGAAAAGGAGTTTATCTCCGAAGGAACTAGTGGGAGGAAAGTAGAACTTGAAGAAATTCAAGGTTCACAAAGTAGCAACGAATCGATAGTGGAAATAGAGCAGTCTCCACAAAATGTTATGGAATAGCAACCTGCTCTAGTAGCACAAGACCTGCATAGGTCTAATAGGATACATCATCAACTAGAGAGATATGGATTTCTCATGACCCAACAAGGTGATGTATTGCTCATAGATCAAGATGAGCCTATAACTTACCAGGAAGCCATTTTGGGCCCAGAATATGAGAAATGGCTTGAGGTCATGCTATTTGAAATGGAATCCATGTATGCCAACTAGGTATGGACCTTGGTTGACCCACTTGAAGAGGTAAAACTTATTAGGTGCAAGTGGGTTTTCAAGAAGAAAACTGACATGGATGGTAATGTGAATACCTTTAAGGCGCGATGTATTTTGACAGTACATGAGCAATACCTTTCAAGGTGATGTATTGCTCATGGATTAAGAAATCTTACTATTGTAGCATACTATGATTATGAAATCTGGCAAATAGATGTTAAAACTGCTTTCCTTAATGGAAATCTTCTCGAGGATGTGTACATGACACAACCTGAGGGTTTTGCAACTCCATAGGATGCTGGAAAGGTGTGTAAGTTGCAACGATCTATTTATGGAATGAAGCAAGCTTCTAGAAGCTGGAATCTTCATTTTGATGATACAATAAAACAATTTGGTTTCATCAAGAATGAAAAAGAATCTTGTATCTACAAGAAGGTTAGTGGGAGCACAATTGTCTTCTGGTGTTGTATGTAGATGACATACTACTCATCGAAAATGACATCCCTGCCTTACAGTCTGTAAAGACTTAGTTAGGGAACTATTTCTCTATGAAGGACTTGGGCCAACCTACCTATATGTTAGGTATTAGGATTTATAGAGATAGATCACTAAGACTGCTTGGCCTAAGTCAGAGTACATATATAGAAAAAGTATTAAGACGATTTAACATACATAAATCCAAGAAAGGACTCTTGCCTACGTCACATGGTGTAAGCCTATCTAAGGCTCAATCCCCTTCCACCCAGGATGAAAGGGATCACATAAGCAAGATTTCATATGCATTTGTAATTGGATCTATCATGTATGCCATATTATGTACTTGACTAGACATCTCGTATGCTTTGAGCATAACAAACAGGTAGTAGTCTAATCCCGGTGAGAGTCATTGGACTCCTGTCAAGAACATCCTTAAGTACTTGAGAAGGACTAAGGATTCATTTTTAGTATATAGAGTCGAGGAAGAGCTAGTTATAAAGGGTTATACTGATGCTAGCTTGCAAACTGATAAGGACGACTCCAGATCGTAATCAGGTTATATTTTTTGCTTAAATGGTGGGGCTGTGAGCTGGAAGAGTTCAAAGCAAGAGACAATCGCTGATTCTACCACAAAGGCTAAGTATATTACTGCCTCCAATACAGTAAAGGAGGCCATTTGGATCAGGAAGTTCATTGCTAAACTTAGCGCTATTCCTAGCAGTGTGGACCCAGTAGACCTTTATTGTGATAATAATGGAGCCATTGCATAAGCTAAGGAGCCTAGATCTCACCAGAGATCTAAACATATACTTAGGTGCTTCCATCTTATTTGAGATATCATCGATAAAGGACATGTGAAGATATGCAGAGTACCAACAGATGATAACATTGTTGATCCACTGACAAAGACACTTGCACAGCAAAAGCATGAGGGTCATACTAGATCTTTAGGCATTAGACATATGCCTGATTGACTTTAGTGCAAGTGAGAGATTGTTGGTGTAAGCCCTAGAGGCCGATGTATTTTGACAGTACTTATATATATTGTATTATGTTATTCCTTAATTTATGAGGTATTTCATTTATTGTGTTATTTATGGTAAACATATTAAAGTCCATAGAATAGTAAGTTTGATGCCATAGGACATTAAGTGGATGACTTGATTGTGAGATCCTATTGGATAAAATTAGAACACAATTCTTAAATGTCTCTAGTTAAGTGTTATTATTAAATAGGACAAGAATAATGCATTGAGACTAGTATGTGCATCGAATGATGACCATATCTTACAGGTCATGGATATGAGATATCAAGTCTCCACATAGGTACATATTAGAGCAATGATGTACTAGACTAACTCGCCATGAGTACGCTACATGGATCGATACGTGAGTGTCATAAGCGATTCTCATAGTGATAATGGTGTCTATAGTCCTTTGACCTGAAATCACTACGCTTCCTACATACGGAGTTGTGCATTTTAATGCCATCAAATGTCATCTGTAACAAGGTGATTATAAAGTTAGTTATTCAATATACCGCGAATCATACAAAGGGATGTGAGGGACCTAGTTAGGATTTGTCACTCCTACATAACTTGAGCGATATCTTCGGGCCCCCTGATTGAGTGAGCCTGCAAAATGCATGGTCATGCTCAAATGAGTCAATATGAGATATTAATCTCATTTACTATAACAAAGTCTACCCGAGTATCAGGAAATAAAGGATTGAGCTATACAAGGGTGACGCATTCCATGCATTGTGTTCAATCTAGATATCTTGATAAAGGGACTAAACGACACGGAAACATTAGTCACAGAAAGGTTATGTCAAATCATTGACATTCTTATTACTTGGGCAGTAGCGATGTGTTGCTAGATACCGCTCACTGCTAGTAATATTAAAATGAGATTTTAATATTACTGCCAACGTTGTGAGAAACTACAAGGTCATACACATAGAGCAGACTAAATTAGAGCAATAGATCCAAGTTGGACTCGGATTCAAATGTAGGCCGGACTCATAACAGACGAGTCTAGGGTTACACAGCTTATCCTGCTGCTACTCACACTCACTTAAGGTAGTCACTATTTTAAATAGTACTGCTAAGGGGGCTGTTAAGGCACGAATTATATAACCCTAGCTGCACCTACATAAATAGTGAGTGAGAGAATGACAAGTTTCTCATCTCTTCGTAGCTAGCACTGTGTCAGAGACGTGAGGCTCCTTTTGCGAACGTTGGATGTTCGTGAGTTTGTTCATGTGGATATCGTAGAGACATCGTTGTTGTTACGGTGTTGGTGAATCACGTCATTTGTGTTTTCATCTTACTTCAAGAGGTAATTTTAAAACAGGGATTGTGGTTTTTTTTGTATGGATCCTTAGTGGGAATATTATTTTTCCATTGTGTGATGTATCCGCGATTCCCAAAAACAAGCTTTCAAGGTCAGGTATCCACTGAAGCTTAATAGAAAACTTAAAGGCAGAAAGGTAAAAAACTTGCAGAGTCGTGTATTTGCCAAAGCTTAACAGAACCTAAAGACGATGGGTGCGAGGACCTTGGAACTTAAAAAAAAATGGTGTTGATTTTGTAAATACATGTGATGCCTGAGATGATGCATGATATAATGGATATCCTATTATAGATATTCTCATAAACAAATTGGGTAAACAATT
This sequence comes from Ormosia semicastrata, assembly GCA_029884595.1. Lineage (NCBI taxonomy): Eukaryota > Viridiplantae > Streptophyta > Magnoliopsida > Fabales > Fabaceae > Ormosia > Ormosia semicastrata. The sequence goes on along the minus strand of JAQQTO010000053.1, from coordinate 42,850,827 downwards.
TTGACACATCAGAATTTTAATTTAGTCGTTCTTGGTTCCATAACTCTTAAGGACTTTTTCCCACAACAGGATCAAGGTCGAATAGTAATGAAATTCATTGATTTGCTTTATGATTTGCTTAGTTATTCTTTCTTTTCTCATTAATACTCTTATCGAGAATTCATTGTGTTTCCCATGACCTTTCGAGATTGTTAAAGCAAATCTAAATGCTTTTGCAATATTGTCATATCTTTTGCATCTCAATATAAATCTATCATAAGAAATGTATATTTAATCAACAATAGGTTTCAAAGAAAATGGATTATCATTATAGAAAGGAAAAGTATAGGAAAAGTAATACAAAAGGGAATAGAATTGAAAGGTTTACAAAAGAAATGATGGGGTAGAGTTTTCCAACTCATCTAGTGATGCTCTCTAGGATGATCAGTGCTAATTTCCCATGTATGCAATCTTAAACAACCCTTTGTCTATTTCCAAGAATATGATTTGACCAAGGGAGCATTTCATGACAAGACTTCATATATTCAAACTACCCTAATTCAGCCAAAATCTCCATGTATCGAAGCATTATAAATTCAGACTGCCCCATTTTGGCCTTAATAAACTCAAACTGCCCTAGTTTGTGACTTGAGGCAACTCCACCTCTTTGGATGTGTCAGGTACCATTATTGACCGTAAATTTTTCCTAGGTCACTCTTTTTGAGTTTTCAACCAAGCGAGTCACTCTAACTTTTGTCTAGGTCACCTTTTTAGGTTTTTCATTCTAGCGAGCCATTTTCTTTTTTTCTTTTTTCTTCTTTTTTTAAGCATAATACATTTTAATTGCATTTGAATTTATAGGACCATCCATGTTTGCGAGAATCAAGGCCCCTCCTAAGAAGGCCTTTTTCAGGACTTAAGGTCCCTCATAGTTTGAAGCCCATTTTTCTCGATGATCCTTTTGAATGAGAAAAATCTTCTTAAGTACTAGGTCTCCTTCTTGAAACTATCAAGGACGCACCTTTTTCGCATAGGCTTTCATTGTAACATTCTCCTTAACCTAATAGTTCTAATTAGGGTTATAGAAGCTTAGTAATATTGGTATAAGTTAAAAATTAAATTTTGGATCAATTTGAACGTAATTCTATAACACCAAATGTGAAAATTAGCTAAAGCCTCTATATAAATAGCTGATATGATGGAAATAAACATGAAAAATTTATTTCTAAGTTATAAATGATTGGAAAGAGATGTGGTAAATTTTTGAGAATTAGATGAATTAATCAGGTATTTTTAACGATACTGAATGAGAGTTTAAAAGACTGATTGGACAACTAAGAAGCTCAAAAAATTATGAAATTACATGGAGATGACAAGTATTACATGGAGAATATTTTGGTAAAGAATACCAGTTAAGGTGAATATTAGTAAGCATATTTGCTTAATTTTTAGGTTTGACTTAATTCAAGGAAGAGTAATGAAGCTTAACTGATAAATAGTAGTATATGGAGAATTATGGAAAAATGGATCTGAGGACTAAGATGAGTTCTAAAATTTTTTATAACACTTATGGATATTTGAAAACTCAACCTTTTGGCTAGAAACTTATTATTCCACCGCCAATCACCTTTCTAGTTTATTCTTGAATTCTCTTCTTATTTCTTTCCCTCTCCCCTGTGTGAAACAAAACCAAAAACAAGGGAAGAAAAGAGCATACGGCCATCACTCTCCAACCATCCATATTCCATCTTTCATCCTTCCATTTTCACCTATAACCAACCTTGTTAATTAACCTTGTTATTCATTGCTCCTTCACCATTGTTTCCTATGGTTGATAATTCAAAAAATAGTAGGCAGAAACAAGGGAAAAATAGCAAAGGAAAAGGAGAAAAAGAAAGGAGAAGAAAGTGAAGGAAAATCAAGGAAATAAAGCTAGGAAGTGAGGTAGGGGTGGTTGTTTTTTATTTACTCTTCTTTTTCTATTGATTGTGAATCAAAATAATGGATTTTGAACCCCTTAAGGTCATGGCCAAACCAGCATGAAATAGAAAAAATTCTTGTATTTTGAGCTTAATTTCTTGCTATCAACTTATTCTTTTTCTTTTATGGATTTTGGGTGGAAAATTCTATTTTGGTTGTGTATCTTTGGAAGCATGGACTTGGCCAAATGATGAGAGAGTAGACATTTTTCTGTTTTTAGTTGTTCCTTTTAATCCATAAAACTTAGAATTGTGTTGGTGATGGTTTAAATGAAGCTCAAGACCATGCTTAGTTCTTGTGAAACTTATGGCTAAATTCAAGAAGAATAGAGTTTCTTGTTTGAAATCTGTGCTTAATCTTCTATGGATGATTGAAATGAGTTTATGATTTGTTTTAAAGAAGTTGATGGCTAAGCCTTGCCCTAATAAGGGTCACGACCAACTCATGAATTAATAGAGAATTCTTTCTTTCAAATTGTTCTTGCTTTCCTATTGATTCTTGTCATGATTTTGTGAAATTGAATATGGTGAGAAAATGATAAAAAACTTGTTGTGTACTTGGTTGTTTGTGTCACGACACTTGTTGCTTATTGGTTAGCCAAAATTTTGATGTATTTAAGCATGAAAATGATGCTTGAATGATGTTAAAAGGTCACGATAGAATGTGTGACAAGAAATATTATTATTCTTGAGCATGAAATTATGACTTTGATTATGAATGAAATGTTATTGAATATTTGTTGAGTATTTGAGATTACATTGCTCCTTGATAAATTAAATTGAGCTAGATTTGAAATTGAATTTAATATTACTCGGAGTAGTTCTTTGTATTGTGAATCGTCATAAATAAGTTAGGGTGTACTGACCTGAAAGCAGATTATTGCCAAGATGAATGAAATATTTGGAATAGTTCTATGTGACACACACGAAAGTGTCATAAATAGGTTAGAGTGTACCAACTTGAAAGCAGACTATTGCCAAGTCTGAATGGAATATTTGGAATAGTTCTGTGTGACACACACGACAGTGTTATAAATAAGTTGGAGTGTACTAGCCTAAAAGTAAACTATTGCCAAGGTTGAATGGAATATTCAGAATAGTTCTGTGTGACATATACAGTAGTGTCATAAATAGGTTGGAGTGTACCAACCTGAAAGCAAACTATTGCCAAGCTGAATAAGATACTCTGAATAGTTCTATGTGACACACACGACAGTGTCATAAATAGGTTAGAATGTGCCGACCTAAAAGCAAACTATTACAAAAATACAGGTTATGTGAGGTGACTTGGTAATGTGGAAATTAGCACTAGATAATGAGCTCTGAGAAGAATTTGAAATTGGATGTCATAGTATGACTTTGATATGTTATAAGAACCATTGCATGAGTTTGATATCTTGTTTCTTATTTGGAAACTTTTTCTGAAATTGCTTATGGTTGTAAAATTGTGCTGTTTGTTAATAAATGTTTTTGGAAACTATTAATAATAGAATTCTGTTATGGGAAGAGGAAGGACTGGATTTGGCTTCTGCCTCCTTCCTACTTTATATAATGTGTTTTGGAACTAATTTTCTCCCAAAGCAGCTAGAAGTATTATGATGACACATATTTATAATAATACTGCTGATAATTCTTAGAATTATCACTACTTTCTGTTTATTTTCCATAATATTTCTAGAGATGTGTACTTTAGCAACGAGGCAGAAGATGAAGATGTAGAATAGGTTTTGGTGACATTATGTATTTTATGTTGTATAATTAGTACTTTGTAACATATTAAGTAATTTTGTGCATTGATGTATATTATTTATATAATGTCTTGTACGTTGTATGTATAATTCTAACCATGGCAGACTCATATTTTTTTTATATCTCTTATATTTATTTTCAAATATATTATGTTAATTATAAGTGACATGCTTAATTCTAATTACTAATGCATAATTCTAGATATGTATTTGGTAGTAGAGTTAAGGATGCTACATTCATCATTCTTTTCTAGTAAAACTGGTCATGACATAGTGCAGCTAATCTCTTTCTTTCAATGAGGTTCAACTGGTCAAGTTGAGTTTAGACCCATTTAGCTTCTTCTAATCCTGCCTCCATGAATACTCTTAATGATGGGATTCCTACTTCAATAGGAAGTATTGCTTCAATTCCATAAACCAAAGAGAAAGGGGTTGCCCTAGTTGAAGTACGAACGGACGTGCGATAGCCATGTAGTGTAAATGGTAGCATTTTGTGCTGATCTTTGTATGTTACAACCATCTTTTAGATAATCTTCTTGATGTTCTTGTTTGCTGCCTCAACTGCCTCATTCATCTTAGGGCGATAGGGTGAGGAATCGTGGTGCTCAATTTTGAAACTCTCACACATCTCCTTTATTATCTTATTGTTCAGATTAGTGGCATTGTCAATGATAATTTTGCTTGGAAAACTGTAACAACAAATTAGCTCCCTTTTAACAAACTTGATCATTACACTTCTGGTCATATTAGCATAAGAAGCAGCTTCAACCCATTTTGTGAAGCAATCAATTATAACAAGAATAAAGCGATGTCAATTTGAGGGGCTTAATGGGCCGTATGACATCCATTCCCCACATCAAGTATGGCCAACTTGTTAGCATATGTCTGGTATTTATGAAACTTCTTCACATAATTGAAGCAATCGATTTCTATTATCAACCAATAGTACCCAGCTCTTAGGATCTTTCTTGCCATTGTATGCCTATTTGCATGATTGAGAAAGAACCATCATGAACATCTCTGATGATTTTCTCTGCCTCCACTGCATCAACACATTTTAGTAGCTCCATGTGATAGTTCCTCTTGTAGGGCACTTTCTTATTTAGAAATAAACCCATTTCGAGTCTTTTGAGGGTCATTTTATCATTCTCTAAAGCATCTGGAGGGTACTCTCTACTCTTGATAAAGAATTTGATATCATAATACCACAGTTTCCTATCTGCCTCTACTTCTACAATTTGATAATATGTCAGTTGGTCATGACTTACTTTGAACATTGATGACAATTTGGCTAAAGCATCAACCAATTGATTATCTTCTCGAGGGACATGATGGAGTGTGACTTCATCAAGCTGTTCAATCAATTCCTTAATGTAAGCATAATAAGGGATTAACTTGGCATCTTGAGTTTCCTATTCTCCCTTTAGCTGATGAATGACTAAGGTGGAGTCCCCGTATACCTCAAGAACTTTTGCCTTTGATTCTATCGCTACTTGGACTCCAATGACACATGCTTCTTACTCAGCTAGGTTATTTGTACAGTCAAAGCATAGTCTAGCAGTGATTGGAATTAAATTATTTTTAGAAAAAATTAGTATGGCTCCAATTCCATGCCCCTGTGAATTAGAAGCTTTGTCAAACAACAAAGTTCACTTTTCTCTTTTAAGGATTCTTCTTCTCCAAGTAAAGCCATTATATCTTCATCAGGGAATTCATACTACATAGACCTATAATCCTCCACAGGTTGACTGGCCAAGAATTTTGTAAGAGTGTTGTCTTTTACTATTTTTTAGGTGATATAGACAATGTCATATTTTGATAGCAAAACTTGTAAATGTGCAATCCTCCCAGTGAGAGCAGGCTTTTCAAAGATGTATTTGATTGGGTCCATTTTGGACACTAACCAAGTGGTGTAACACAACATGTACTACCTCAAATGATGGGCCGTCCATGCCAAGGCACAACACATGTGCTCTAACAATGAGTATTTTGCCTCATAGTTAGTAAACTTCTTACTCAAGTAATAGATGACATGTACCTTTCTACCAATTGCATCGTGCTGCCCTAGTACATAGCCCATAGATTTATTAAACACAGTTAAGTACATGATGAGAGACTTTCCTAGCACTAGAGGTACCATAACTAGGGGTTCATGTAGATATTGCTTGATCTTCTCAAATGTTGTCTGACAATCTTTATTCCATTCTACTATCTGGTTTTTATGAAATAACATGAAAATTGGTTCTCACGTCGCAATCAACTAGATATAAATCTAGTAATATAGTCTAGCATCCTAATAAACACAATTTTTATACATTAGTTAACTCTTATATTTTGTCTCTTGGACTTCATATATGCTTAATTGATTAGTTTTTGCCATAATTTATAAGTTTGGGCTCAAATTGGGCTTAATTGATCTTTCCAGCATTATTATAATTTTATATTATTTCTGTATTTCGACCATATATTGAGTTCTAAATATCTAAACATTATGAATTTTATCTTGTAGAAAATATGAGGGAAATATCTACAACTTTGATGAAGAGCTTGAAGTCTGAATCGGATGTCTAGTGGTCAAATTGGTCCACAAAGTCAGAACATGGTGTTGTCACTAGAACCCAAGCAACGTGCACTAATTAGTCCATAACTTGGGTTGTAGGTGTGATATGGACCTAAAACTAGTGGCATTCGTAAGCTTAAACAAAGATCAAACTCTTATGAATACTAATAATTGAAACTATAATGTTTTGATGGCGTTTCACCCTTGTGAAGTCAGCTGATGGGATCAAAGACCTATTAAGAGTGAATTAGGCATAACTCTATCATCTAAAGCCCAAATCAAGTGATTTCAGTGGCCAAGGAAAGTTAAGAGGCAAAGAATTAACTTTAACCTAGGGATAAATTAGGATTATTAATTTTTAAGTTAGTTATTTTTTTATAAATAGGGAACTCGAGATAGATAAAAACCCTAGTCATTCTCACTTGATTCTTCTTCCTAGAGTTTTTTCCATTCTCTTTAGGTTCTCATTTTGTTCTCTTCTTTTTTTGATTTCTTCATTCCTATTCATGGAGGGGTAGAGTTTTTAACTAATCCAAGGGATTGACATTCTTGACATTTAATCTTGAGATTCTGTTTTAATTGTTATACATTTGATTATTAATCAAGTTTCTCTTCTTCTTCTTCTCTTGTTTGATTATGATTGAATGCTTAATTTGATTAGGATTTTTATATGTTAATTACATAATTATTATGTGCTAAGAGAGGATTCCAAAGACTAAACAAGGCATCAAAGGTGTTTGATAAATTGTTTAGCTTGGTTGGATCTTGATTTTAAAGTTAATTTGGGTCTTTGTATGGATGCTTAATTTCTCTAACATCAATTAATTGAATTATGGATGCTTATCTAGTGGAATATTCGTGGATCATTTTGAGGCATCTTGATGTGATTTAAGACCAAGGATTTGGTTGATACTTGAAAGAATTTAAAGTGAACAAGGATAGACCTAAAATCAAGATCAGTTAATTCCCTTGGATTGGTTGTTTCTTAATTCTATTTTCTCCATTTAATTACTCTCTGTTTCTGTGTTTTAATCTTGCAAACCCCTTTCCCCCTGCTAACTAACCTTCTCATTTGATTTCATGATCATAATCAGAGTCATCTGTGAGCTTGACTCGATGTTACTTTATGCTGCAAGTAATTTTGGTAAACTAGTTATAAATTGATCTAAATTTCGTAGTCTCGACAATTATCAAATTTTTGGCACCGTTGCTAGGGATCATTCTAATTTTGATCAATCTTATTAGGAGTATATTTGACTATTAATCCTTTATTAACCCCTGTGTTGCTGTGTTTTGGTGGTTTTCAAGCGAAAACAAGTGATTACGGGTCACTTTGTAGAATTTTACAAGTAAACATGCCCAGAATGAGCTGAAACTTGATCAATTGAAAGAAAATGACCTAATAAACAAGGCTCATAGATTTCTTATGAGGTCATCCCTGGTTTTCCCAAATTCCATCGTTTGGACCATTTTTTTAATTTTTTAAGATTTTTATTACACTTTTTAGTTTCATTTTTGTGTAGTTTTCGTGTTGTGGTTATCCTATAATTTTTAAAAATGTGTAGATAGGTTAACTAGATTTATTTTGGTAGATTTTTAGTGTTGTGTAGCCAATTTTGCTTGTTTTGTGTTTTTGAGTTTTCTATGTTGCATGACTAAGTCTTCCACTAGTTTCTTACTTGATATTGGTCCTAACTTTGAAAGGACCTTACATACACTTATTAGAGCTCGTAGGCTAAGTGAAAGAATTATTTCTAAATTTGACTTTGATATTGAAATTGAAAGAGAACCTGAGAGCTTAAGTGATATTGCAACTATGAGTGGTAACATGCATATTAGGACCCATAAGGAACTTCCTACTCTTGATATTACTTACTAGGCTTTGTGCATTCAATATCCTGATATTAATACCGACTTTGAATTGAAATCTGGATTAATACATTTGTTGTCTTACGGGTGAGGACCCTCATAAGCATTTAAAGGAATTCCATGTAGTCTATTCAACAATGAAGCCACAAGGGATACCTGAGGAACATATCAAGTTGACAACATTCCCTTTTTTCCTTGCTGATGCGACCAAGGACTGGCTATACTACCTTTCACTAGGTTCTACTATATGCTGGAATGACATGAAGAAGTTATTCTTAGAGAAGTTCTTCCTTGCATCTAGAGCTGCTGCCATTAGAAAAGACATATGTGGTATAAGACAAATGAAATGAGAAACTTTGTATGAATACTAGGAGAGATTCAAGAAATTATGCGCAAGCTTCCCACACCACCATATTAGTAATCAGCTGTTGATCCAGTACTTTTATGAAGGCTTGCTGCTAATGGACAGAAGCATGATGGATGCTACGAGTGGAGATGCCTTAGTTGACAAAACCCCAGCTGCTGCCAAAGACTTTATTGCAAACATGGCTGCCAACTCACAACAATTTGGTACTACAATGATAACTCAAACCAGAGGAGTCAATAAAGTCCAGGTTTCTAATGCTGATCAACAGAGAATGGAGCATAGACTTGATGAGCTGATTTCCTTGGTGAGACAGTTGGCACTAGGACAACAATTACCTTTGCAGGGGCTTACAAAAGTATGTGCCATTTGTTCTTATCCTTCACATCCCACAGATGCATGCCCTACACTTTAGGATGGTGGTTCTATTTTTCCATATCAATATGTTGCTGTAGATGGTGTGTCTTTCTTGGTAAACTATAATATCAACAGTAGCAGTAGCCTAAATATGATCCATTCTCCAGTACATATAATCTTGGCTAGAGAGATCATCTAAACCTGAGATATGGAAATGCAGCCTCACAACAAAAACAACAATTGCAGTATAGGCAGCCATTCCAATAACCAATAAGACAGCAGCAGTTTCAACCTCAAGCTGGATCAAGTAGGCAATTCCAACAACCAAGTCCATCAGCCACAAAACCTGACCTTTCATTTGATGATTTCATGAAGCAGATGACTACTAATAATATTTAGTTCCAGTAAAGGACAGAGGCCACCATACAAAATTTAGAAACCTAAATTGGACAATTGATCTCTTCATTGAGTCAGTTGCAAGCCCAAGGTTCTGGACAACTTTCTTCATAAACAATTCCTAATCCAAAAGGGAATGTGAGTGCCATTATGCTGAGGCTTGAAAAATCTATACAAGTACCAACTGAACTTAAACCTGCAAACAAGCAACAACCAGTAGAGAAATTAGTTTATGATGCACCAGCCCAAAAATATGAGGGTAAGAAGAAATCAATGACTGTTGATGAGCAACAAAAGCCTGTAGTAGGCCTTCCCTTTCCACAGAGAGCCATTTAGACTAGAAAGATAGATAAGGCTGAGAAGGATAGAGATCTTATTGAGACTTTTAGGAAAATAGAAGTCAATATTCCATTGCTGGATGCAATTAGGCAAATTTTGAAATATGTCAAGTTTCTTAAGGAATTATGCACCCAGAAAAGGAGGTTGAAGGGCAATGAGAGAATCAGCATGGGGAAGAATGTTTCAGCCCTCATCCAGCCTATGTCACAGAAGTGCAAGGATCAAGGGATTTGTACAATTCCATGCATAATAGGAAATTATAGATTTAAGAATGCCATGCTAGACTTAGGTGCTTCCATTAATGTAATGCCTATTTCTATTTTTAATTCCCTTGAACTTGGTCCTTTGTAGGCTTCAAGTGTGGTGATCCAGCTAGCAAATAGGAGTAATGTTTACCAAGTTAGTTTGGTGGAGGATGTGCTAGTCCGGGTCAATGAGTTGATATTCCCAAATGACTTCTACATTTTGGAGATGGAGGGGGATTCACCATCCAGCAAGACTCCACTCATTTTAAGGAGGCCATTCCTCAAAATAGCGATGACCAAAATAGATGTGCATGCATGAACTCTATCCATGGAGTTTGGAGACTTTACTGTTCAGTTTAACATTTTTGATGCTATTAAGCATCCCATGAAGGAGCATTCTATTTTTAATATTGATTTACTTATTGATTTAGTTGAGGAAACTTATGATTAGTTGTGTGATGAATTTCCTAATTTTATTGGTTTTAATGATTCTATCCATTGCCACTCATGTACTGATTGTGATGGTGATATGATATGTTCTGTTTGCACTGAGATTTCTACATTCTTAAGAGATAATGATTCTATTTCTATATATTACTTAGCATTTAATGGTATTGAAGGGTCTATCAGCAATGTTCTTGATGTAGTTACAAAATCTGAAACACATAGGAAGGTGGAGTTGAAAGCCATTGAAGAATTTTTAGAGAATGGAGAAGAGCACCGAATGGTGGTCACTACTGTGGTGGATTTTGTTTTTGGTCCATGGTCCAACATAAGTAATGAAAATGGAGTTAATAAAGTAAACATACTGCATTCTAGTGGTGAAGCCAAGGAAATTAAGGAAGAAGGCCAGTGGGATCTCAGTGGAAGCTCTCATGCTTCAAGCTTAACTTGGTCATTACACTTCAAGCAATGGGACCCTGGTGGAAGTCTTTTCACGTGATAAGGATGTTTATTCTCCCTCTCTTTTATTTTACTTATCCTAAATTAATTGATGTTAATTGAGGGATGTTATTTTCTTTTGAGCTTTACATTGAGGACAATGTAGAACTTAAGTGTGGAGGAGGATTCCCACCAAGGATCCATGCAAAAAGAAGAGCCATGAAACATGATTTTCGAGTTTACCTCTTGAAGACAGATGAAAAATGATTAACCAAATCACAAGCACCGAAGTAACGGTGGTGCCTCTATGTTATCCACACGAACAAACTCACAAACATCCAACGTTTGTGATCCTGGAGCCTTACGTCTCCTACACAGTGCTAGCTACGAAGAGAAGAGAAACCTATCACTCTCTCACTCATTATTTCTGTTAGGCTGCGGCTAGGGTTTGCAACTGATATCCTTGACAACCCTTTAGCAGTACTATTTATAATAATGGTTGCCTTATGTGAGTAAGAGTAGCAGTAGGTTTAGCAGCGCAACCTTGGACTCATCTGATATGAGTCTGGCCCATGATAGAACCCTAGTCCAACTTGGATTCTAATTTTTCTAACTTAATCTGTCCTAAGTGTGTGACCCTACAGGTTCTCATGACATTAGTAGTAATATTCAAATCTCATTTTAATATTACAAGCATTGAGCAGTATCTAGCAACATATCACTACTACCCAAGTAATGAGAATGTTAATAATTAGACATAACCTTTCTGTGATCAATGTTTCTGTATAATTTTGTCCCTTTGTCCAGATATCTAGACTGAACACAAGGTATAGAATGTGTCACCCTTGTATTGTTCAATCTTCCGTTTCTTGATACTCGAGTAGACTTAGTAAAAACAAATGACATCAATATCTTATATTGACTCATTTGAGCATAGTCATGCATTTCATAGTCTCATTCAATCAAGGGGCTCGAAGATATCGCTCCTATTATGTAGGAGGGACAAATCTCATCTAGGCCACTCATATCCCTCAGCATGATTTGCGGTATGTCCAATAACTAACTTTATATTCACCTTGTTATAGATTATGTTTGATGGCACTAAAACATACAACTCCTCATGTAGGAGTCGTAGTGATTTCAGCTCAAAAGACCACATATATCATTGTCACTTTGAGAATCACTTATGACACTCATGCAATGATCTACGTAGCTTTCTCATGGTGGGTCAAATCAATACATCATTACTCTAATATGTATTAATGTGAAGACTTGATATCTCATATCCATGACCTGTGAAACGTGGCCATCAGTCTACGCACATACTAGTCTCAATGCATTATTGTTGTCCTAATTAACAATAATACTTGACTAGGGACATTTAAGCATAGTGTTCTAATTCCAATAAGATCTCACGATTAAGTCATCCACTTGATGTCCCATGGCATTAAACTTACTATTCTAAGGACTTTATTATGTTTATAATAAATAACACAATAAATGAAATGCCTCATGTATTAAATAAATAACATAATACAATGTATGTAAATACGGTCAAAATAAATTGGCCTCTAGGGTATACACCAACAGAATTTACATCATGTTTTTTGTTTTCAGTTTTATTTTTGTTTTTTGTGTTCAATTTCATTGCTGTTTTAATTTTTTGTCTTAATTTTTTGTTACTATTTTACTATTTTGTTTTCTATTTTTTTGTTTCTATTTTTGTTTTACATTCTGTTTTGCTATTTTTAAATTATGTTTTTACAATTTTTGAAGAAAAAAATGTGTTTTTAATTGCCTTTCCAATGATGTTTTAGGATTTGTGAAATTTGTGAGTTTGAAGTAATTGGAATTCAAGGTTTATAGCATAATTGAATAAATTATCTTCCTTCTTAAATTTGACATGCTAGGTTTTAGATGTTTGATTGATGGATTGAGTTTGATAGATGCATACCTTGTGAGATTTTGAGCCTATTAATGAATGGATTTAGCATTTATGTCATTCTTTTCTTTCTTGTGTGATTTTCACTCATGTCAATTGATCACTCTAGAACTTGCTTTGATTCTTTTTGAGACTACATTTTCATTTCCATACATAAATATGATTGATGCATTCTTTCTTGAATTAGCTATTTTAGCCAAATAGCCAATCTTGTATCATTTTCCTTTGATTAACCCCTTTGAGCCTATTTACCTATTCTTTGTCTTAGCTCATTATATGTCTTTTGTGAAAAATCATGTTTTTACCTTACCTTAGGGAATGGGAGAGCATTAGCTCATTTTCTTTGAAGGAGCACTTTTGTTTGTGAGCAATTAATAGTACAAGTGTGGGAGTTATGCAAATTGATGTGTAATATACAAAGTGTTTGGTGGAAGAAAAAAAAAAGAGAAAAAGAATAAATGCAAGAAGGTTGTGAAAGAAAAGAAATAAAAAAAAAATAAAAGAAGGAATATGTAAAGAGAATGCACATTATATGAAATTAGGGGGGTAAAATTTCATACTTATCAGTTGAGTTCCTTCCCAATGCTCTTTTATTCTCTTGGGTATTTAGTTTGTCATAACCCTATTGTTTCCTTCCCTTTCCTTGCCCTCATTACAACCTTGAATAAAGTCCTCTTGATTTTTGTGTGTATGTGGTTTGAATAGTGGAGAAGTAGAAGATAAGCAAGCTTATGGTAGTACAATTTTCATGAGTTGAATTAAGTGAAATACCTACCTTTTGAACACTTGAGGGATTGAGAGTGTATCTTGTGAGGATCTATCATTCTTGATTCATGCTTTTCAATTTGAAGTTACCTTACTTGTTGGTTTGAGATATGAAGAAATGTTACTTCATGAATGTTTTGATTCCTTGAATCTTTTCTTGCTCTTCTTACTTGTAAATTTTTATATTCTTGAAGGTCATTGGAAAGTGAATCTCTTTGAGTTTTAGTTATTGAGTTTTTGTGTTTCTTGTCCTTTAGTTTGAATCTTTAGTTTGCCGGGGATGTGCAAAAGCTAAGTGTGGAAGAATTTAATAAACACGATTTTCATACATTAGTTAACCTTCATATTTAGCCTCTTAGACCTCTTATATGCTTAATTGATTGGTTTTGGCCATAATTTATAAGTTTGAACTCAAATTAGGCTTAATTGATCTTTCCAGCATTGTTAGAATTTCACACTGTTTCTATATTTCGGTCATATCTTGAGTTTTAAATATCTAAAAATTATGAATTTTATCTTGTAAAAAATCTGAGAGAAATCTCTACAACTTTGGTGAAGATCTCAAAGTCTGAATCGGATGTCTAGTGGTCATATTGGACCACAAAGTTAGAACATGGTGTTGTCACTAGAACCCGAGTAGCGTGCACTAATTGGTCCCTAACTTAGGATGTAGGTGTGTTATGGACTTAAAACTAGTGGCATTGGAAAGTTTACAGACAAAGATCAAACTCTTATGAAGACCACAAATTAAAACTACAATGTTTTGATAGTGTTTCACCCCTATGAAGTCGGCTGATAGAATCAGAGACCTATTAAGAGTGAATTAGGCATAACTCTCTCATCTAAAGCCCAAATGAAGTGATTTCGGTGGCCAAGGAAGGCTAAGAGGCAGAGGATTAACTTTAACCTAGGGATAAATTAGGATTCTTAATTTTTAAGTCAATTATTTTGTTATAAATAGGGGACCCTAGATAGATAGAAACTCTAGTTGTTCTTACTTGATTCTTCTTTCTAGAGTTTTCTCCCTTCTCTTTAGGTTTTAATTTTGTTCTCTTCTTTTTTTGAGTTCTCTCCTCCTATCATGGAAGGGTAAAGCTTTTAATCAATCTAAGGGATTGAAATTCTTGACGTTTAATGTTGAGATTCTGTTTATTTGTTATACATTTGATTATTAATCAAGTTTCTCTTCTTCTTGTTCTCTTTGTCTGATTCTGATTGAGTGCTTAATTTGATTAAGATTTTTATATGTTAATTGCGTAATTATCATATGCTAAGAGAGGATTCCAGAGACTAAATAGGGCATCAAAGGTGTTTGATGAATTGTTTAGCTTAGTTGGGTCTTGGTTTTTAAGTTAATTTGGATTTTTGGATGGATGCTTAATTTGTTTAACCTCAATTAATTGAATTCTAGATGCTTATCTAGTGGAAGATTTGTGGATCATTTTGGAGGTGTCTTGATGTGATTTAAGACCAATGATTTAGTTGATAATTGAATGAATTTAAAGTGATCAAGGATAGATTAAAATCAAGAATGGTTAATTCCCTTGGATTGGTTATTTCTTAATTCTGTTTTCTCCATTTAATTACTCTCTATTTTTGCGTTTTAATCTTGCAAACTCCTTTTTCCCTGTTTACTAACCTCCTAATTTGATTTCGTGGTCATAATCACAGTGATCTGTGGGCTTGACCTGGTGTTACCTTGTGTTGCAAGTAATTTTGGTAAACTAGTTATAAATTGATTTAAATTTGGTAGCCTAGGCAGTTATTACATCCCCAAAAACTCACGAACTTCTTTTTCAGTGTGAGGAGCTGGCATTTCTAGGATTTCTTGAACTTTGTCTGGATAAACTTCTATCCCTTTCTAACTAGCCACAAACCCCAAAAGCTTGCCTGATTTTACACCAAAAGTGCATTTAGTAGGATTCAGCCTGAGCCTAAACCTTTTCAACCATTCAAAGAGCTTTTGCAAATTAACAACATGGTTTTCTTCTGTTCTAATCTTTGCAATCATGTCATCCACGTAAACTTCTATTTCTTTGTGCATCATGTCATGGAATAAAGTCACTATTTCCCTTTGGTAAGTTGTCCCTGCATTTTTTAATCTAAACAACATTACTTTGTAGCAAAAAGTTCCCCATATAGTGATGAATGTGGTCTTCTCCATGTCTTTAGGTGCCATCTTGATCTGATTATATCCTAAGAAACCATCCATGAAGGAGAAAAATTAAATTTGGGCAGTGTTGTCCACCAAAACATCAATATGAGGTAGAAGAAAGTTGTCTTTAGGGCTGGCCCTATTCAAATCTCTATAGTCAATGCACATTCGTAGTTTCCCATCTTTCTTCAAGACAAGGATGATGTTGGCGACCCAGTGAGGGTACTTTGTAACAACGAGGAAACCTTAGTGACGTATCTGACTTCATTCATCTCAACTTTTACTTAACAGGAGGATATTCCGATTTTATTGGAAACTTATGCTCAACTATACTAGCATCCAGCCTAGGCATGTCTTGGTACGTCTATGTGAAAATGTCGTGATAATCCGATAAAAGCTTAAACAACTTGATTCGCTTATCTTTTTTCATGGAAACATAAATTTTAACTTTTTATTATTATCTTTTGTCCCCAAATTAATCATTTCAGTTAACACTTCATGGAGTTGAATTTCTTTGGCCTCTTGTTCTATTAATCATATAATAAGGTTATAGCACTATCATTTTCGAGAGAGTCACTTTCAATTCTAAATTTATTGATGTTAACACTAGTAAAAGGTAATGAATAAATGTTAATTTAATGGTTGGGTAGAAACTAAAAAATGGCAGGAAAATGCATTTATTGATAGTAAATATTGAAATGAAAAACATGTGAGTCCATTTTCACAACATATCTTCCTAAAGCCTTGGGCAGAACTATAAGATTAACATTACAAAATTACTTTGAATCAGTTTCAAAGGTCATGGGAAAATCAATGATCTCCCAATTGTTGAGCTTTGTATATGGGGAACAAAAGGTACACCAGATTGACACCATAATGGGTTGATCATCTTCGATAGCAGTCACTTGGTTCAGAAACACCAATCCTACACTTCGAAAGCTTAGTCGGATGTCATAGATAGGGATCCCCTAAGCTTTAGGCTCCCGATTTTCCAACCGAGCTAACCTTTTCTCCCTTTTCTCTTCTATGACATTTCTCTTGTTAGCTTTGGTGGGTTTATATCCTAACCCGAACCTGTCTTTGTTTTCACAAGATTGCAGAAACTTCACAATGCCTTGTTTGTTTATTGCAAGTCCATTTCCACATTGATGACCTCTTTCAAGCATGACCTTAGCCATCATTATGGATGCACTAGATAGCTGTGACTTTAGAATTTGAGCTATTTCCTTCACATAAGTAGCATTGGTAATCTTGAATGCTTAGAATGCAATTTCAAGTGCTTCTTTTGCAGCTTGAATGTTAAGGGTTAATGGTGGCTTACTCACCAATAGGTATTCCTCACCCGAAACGATCACCAACCTATTGCCAATTATGAACTTAGCTTTCTAGTGCAACGTGGATGGCATAACTCCAGCAGAATGAATCCAAGGTTATCCCAAGAGACAACTATAAGTTAGTGTAATGTCCATCACCTGGAAGAGTATATGAAAAGTAGTAGGTCCAATCTGAACCGGGATCTCAATTTCTCCTATCACTTCCCTTCGGTTCCTATCAAAAGCCCTCACGATCATTGTACTTGGTTTTATGTAATTCCCATCAAAAGGAAACTTGGAGAGAGTTGATTTTGGCATTACATTCAAAGAGGAACCATTATCAGTGAGCACTCTAGCCATTATATGCTCTTGACATTTGACAAAAATATGTAGTGCCTTGTTGTGCCTCGTTCCTTCAGCAAGTATCTCATCAGTAGTAATGTTGCCACTAATACAGCTTAACTTATCAACTGTAATGTCATGAGAAACATGGGCTTAATTTAGTACCTTCATCAACACTTTTCTATGATGCTTAGAATTCATCAATAAGGTTTCATCTTGAATTTGACTTGTTTGGTAATGGAAATTGAATTAGTAAATTAAGTTTGATAGACTTATACCTTGTAAGAATTTGAGCTTATTGATGAATAGATTAAGTAATTGTACCATTTTCTTCCTTCTTGTGTGATTTTCACTCATGGATTTTGATCACTCTAGAACTTGCTTTGATTCTTTTTGAGGCTACATTTTCACATGCATGCATGAACATGATTGAGGCATTCTTTCCTTGCATTAGCTACTTTAACCAAATAGCCAACCTTACATATTTTCCCTTGATTAACCCGCTTGAGCTTATTTTTCTATTCTTTGTTGTTCTTAGCTCATGAAAAACCATGTTGTCCCTTTACCTTAGGGAATAGGAGAGCATTGGCATTATCCTTGGATAAGCTCATGAACAAGTGTGGGGGAATCTTAAATTGTTATAGTTGTTTGGTCTTGCTTGAGGACAAACATGATTTAAGTGTGGGGGGTTGTGAAAATGTTGTGCTAAATTGTTGTGCAAAAAAAAAAAAGATGAAGTTGCAATACTTCTAAAAAAAGGAAGAGGGAATATATATGAAGAGAATAATTTACATCATATGGAATCACATTAAACTTTCATGCTTGTTCTTAGAATTCATCTCCAATGTTCTTTTATTTTCTCTGGTTTTTAGCTTGTCATATCCTTATCATTTTCATCCCTTACCTTGGCTCCCATTACAACCTTGAATAAAGCCTTCTTGATTTGTGTATACATGTGTATAGAATAGTGTAGAAGAAGAAGATAAACAAGCTTATGGTAGTGTAAATTTTCATGATTTAAGTTGAGTGAAACACTTCTAGACATTTCTAACACTAAACAATTGAGGGAGTGAAAGTATAATTTGTAAGAATTTATCATTCTTGGTTTATGCTTTTCAATTGAAATTACCTTGCTTATTGATTTGAGTTGTAAAGAAATGTCACTTTACAAATGTTTTGATACCTTAAACTTCTTTATTACTATATTTACTTGTAAACTTTTATATTTTTGAAAGTCATTGGAAAGTGAATCTCTGAATTTTGGTTTTTGGAGTTTTTGAGTTCCTTGTCCCTTAGTTAGAATCTTTAGTTTACCCTGGGACGTGTAGAAGTTAAGTGTGGGAGAATTTGATAATCACAGATTTTATACATTAATAAATCCCCACTTTTAGTCCTTTACACTCTCCATGTACTTAATTGATTAAACTTGGCCATTTTTTGTAAGTTTGGGCTCAAATTGAGTTTAATTGATCTTTCTAGTATTATTAGGATTTTACACTATTTATGTATTTCAGCCATATCTTGAGTTTTAGATATCTAAAAAATATGTATCTTCCCTTGTAAGAAAGATAAGAGAGATCTCTGCAACTTCCATGTAGAGCCCTAGAGTTGAATCGAATATTTAGTGGACCAAATTGGGCTTGGAATTCAGAACAAAGGTGCTATCACTAGAACTCGAGCAACGTGCACTAATTGGTACATAACTTGGGTTGTAGCAGTCCTTTGGAGCTGAAATCAGTGCCCTTGGAAATCTTACGCACAAGGCGCAAACTCTTATGAAGACCACTAATTGAAACTACAATGTTTTGATGGTGTTCTACCTTTGTGAAGTCGACTGATGAGACTAAAGACCTATTGAGAGTACGTTGGGCATTAGTCTCTCATCTTAAACCCAAATCAAATGATTTCGGTGGCTAAGGAAAGCTAAGAGGCAGATGATTAACTTTAACTTACAAAAATATTAGGATTCTTAATTTTTAAGTCAATTATTTTTGTATAAATAGGGAACTTGAGATAGATAGTAACCCTAATCTGTACTACTTGATTCTTCTACCTAGATTCTTCTCTTTTCTTTTCCAAACTGTGTGCTGCAGCCATGGAGAGCTAAACATTTAAGATCAATCCAATGATCTTGAGGAAATTCTTGTTTGGATTTGAGATTCTATACCTAATTTCGATTTTGAATTGAATTAATTATCTCCTTCTTCTCTTGATTTGAATTCGAATTGCATGATTAGAAATTTCTATTGTGTGATGTGATCTAATTAGATCCTTAATCCTAATTGAGATTTGTGATTAAATTGTGATTGATTAATTGTGGTTTAGTCACATGAATTGAAAATGGTTAGGTGGCAAATTTGTTAATCTAGGTTAATTGAATTCTAATTGTTAAACTAGCATAGGTTGCATGAATCTAGCGATCGTAAGTTTATGAATCGTTTGTTAGTTAAATTCTAGGTGATTATCTAATGTTGAATTATATGTGTTTGATGTAGAGATTTCAACTAATCATAGATTAACCAATTAATCCAATCTAGATGCATGTTTGATCGATGAGAAGCCAACTAGGTTTCTGACAGTTTCTTGGGTTGGTTGCTTAACAATTTAATTTTTCTTATGTTTAATTATTATGTCTACATTCTGCATACACAATTCTCGCTGTTTGACCTTGATTTGGTTTGATTGGTACCTTGATCCTCGAGAAATGACTTGGTTCGCTACCTTGTGCTACAAGTTATTAGTAGAACTGAAATTTTGTTATTTGGTTGAGCTCGACACTCGAATCAGGAACCTACGAGTTACACTTGACCAAGAATGCCTACTAGAGAGAAGCCAAGAAAGTAGCCTAGAAAGACGATGATGATCAGGTACCAAGCATGGCCATCTCAGTGGCTCCCTAAGATGTACTCGTCTCTCTCCCCTCGATCAACATAAGGAGATTGCTTCATTCTAAGACGCTCCTACTCATCCAACTATACACTCACGTACCCAAAGCGTGGAAGTAGAGGAGGGACGTTAGTGAAACCTCTCCACACTTCACAAGAATTATAATAGAAGTCATGGACCCTCCGAGTGAGAGTAGGAAATTTGTTCACTCTCGCATACCTCAGGAAAGAAAGGCTTCTATTTTTGAAGGCGCGTTGACCGAGCAGTCACTTGGCCCTCGCTTGGCCATTATGCTTGGAAAGAAAGTCCTTTGCCAGAAAAATATGCCAGGTAGAAAACAAGCACCTTTAAGAATTTGGGAAAAAGAGGAAGATGGCCCTAGAAGGGGATACAACCCTCCATGCACCCATAAGAAGCGGAAAGGGGACCATCCTCTAAGAAAAGCCCACTCTCAAGCATAACTAAAGAGTGAAAGAAACAAGTGACAGCCCTACTACAAACATTCCCTATTTATAGAGGGAATAAGGCATTATGATTGGCTCCCAGAAAGGTGAACTAGTTACACGTTTGAAGCCATGTTTAAATGCTTCCCCCTTTCTGATTGGCTTTGAGGGTAGCAGGCTATTGAGAAATAGCATGAAACTACTATTATCATCAAAGTGATTTAATTCCCAATAAATGCCAGGCATCGGTTCCCAAAGTAAGCGCAGTCTGCTGCGAATCACTGAGTAAAGGTAACTAAAAGGATAAGGCACAAAATGTTTGAAATTGAAGCAACGCATGGCGTTCCAAAACATCCACCCCAAATCTCGAACCCTCGAGGAATCACCACGATGTAACAACACCTCGAACCTCAGTCCAAATTTGGATGAAAAGGTACAAGACCCCACCAACAACGCATAAGGGTAACTCATTACATACTCGGGGCAATAGAATAATGACGTTAGCGTAGCAATCCAACTCAGATCCCAGTCTTGCTCATCAACCCCTGGAACCTGTTATGATGCATCACGGACCTTGGCCCTTTGACAAAAAAAACATTATCAAATTTGATAACAAGATTACAACTCGGATCCCTTTATCCATCTCGCATTGTATGCTCTAGATGAATTCATATCTCGACACTTTGCTGTCTTACCAAAGCGCTGAGATGGGGGCAACTGCTTTGAACCGGGTTATGGGCTCAAGGAACTAAAGCAACTTGACCCACCAGGATGGCACCTAAGCGTACAATGCACATGAAGCAGCCTACGCACTCTGCGTAACGACAGGGACAAACCCTGATAGTATCTCGTACAAGTAGGCGAGTAAGGATAGGAATAGTGGTCTCCACGACCCTATCCCCACGATCCTGTCTCCTAGGATTGTGTCGCCATGATCCAAGATAGCAGCATTCGACATGCACTGAATGCTCAGACACCGCATACCCTAAAATAATTATATAAATATAGTAAGTTAGAGAGACAAGGTATGAGCCACTGTACTCTCCTTGTGTACTTACTAACTTGAGCGTCAGAGTGCCTTTTGCAGTTATCTACTCCCTTGCTCGTCGCTGTTGTGGCTATGCTACAAAGGAATTTATCGCTTCATACCTATATAGGTAACCCTCAGAACTTAGTTCTAAACATGACTACTATCTAATTTAATCAAGTAGCTATTTTTTTTTTCACACTCGTCTTTCTAAGTTACATAGAAACATATTTTTCAAAAGGAAAATAATGTACAGCCGGACTTATTGAAAAGTCAGGATGGGCAGGATGCTGAATTACCTCTTCAAAAATTTGTTACACACAAGTGAGTCCCACATCCCCTATTTTTCAGCATAACAACATTTTTATGTTCCGGGATGGATCCCGGCCACGCTAAATAGTATCACCCTTATCAAAAATGTAAAATTTACAAAGAAAAGGATGATTACGTAAAAGAGCGTTAACTCATGTGGTTCTTTTAAAGACTACTTGATCCTTTTGGTTCAAATCGTAAAGAGGCTGCTAGCAATCGAGATTGACGAGAATAACATATAATGAGAACCCTTTCTCTGTCTCACGATTATTTTGTTAGAAGGAGATAGACACAAATTTTGTTACGTAAGAATTTACTTTATTGAATTATAAGTTCCATTGGTTTTATTGTAAATAAATTGTATCTTTCGTTCTCTAATATAATCCTCTCTTATTATTTTTTTTTGGTACTTATTATTTTATTAACAAGAGAGAACTTATTCCACTAACAGCAAAGAATCATATCCGATAAACATATAATATTTGTAGCTAATTCTATTTATTTAGATGTCACTTCGTTCAGCGGATTCTCCTTTTCAAAATATCTCATTCATATATTCTTCTTAGTTGCAAGTAAACGAGTTAACTCCCTTTGTCAATTTAACTTAAATTGACAAAAAAGAAATAAAAAAATAACAAAAGAAGAAAAGCATGAGTTTGCTTCTATATAAATAGTGCTGCAACCCATTTAAGGCTGACTGTTTAGCTTGTGGGATCCATTTAAGGTTGACTGTTTAACTTGTGAGTTAAAAGAACAAAGTAAAAAATATGTTAATTTAAATGGATTGATATTTTATCAGTTCAACTCGAATAAAGACAGTTTAACAGGTTTAAATGAGCTACTCATTTTTCATTTTTAAGTTTCTGAGATATTTTTTTTCATAATTAACATATCACCGTATAAAATCAAAATTATAAAGTTGAAATGAAATAGAAATCCAAATGTCAACTTTAAAATAAAACAAATTCTAAATTCAAAGTCTAAAAAATCAATCTCTCATACTATAGGTAATTCTAAAATAAATAAACGGGTTAATTGGTCAACCTACTAGTTAAATGAGTCAGTCCATTAACTTGCAGATTAAACAAGTCAGATTCAAAATACATTAATTTAAATGGTCAAATAATAATAATACATGAAATCTTAAAAAGATATGCTGACATGATACATGTTAAAATGATAACATTTATTAATTTTTACTAATATAGGTGAATGTTGGGTAAGATTAAATCTCACCCTCTATTAGTTATAAAACAATAATGTAAATAAAGACTTTAAAAACTACATTTGTTACAATATGTTAGTTAGCATATATATT
This sequence comes from Ormosia semicastrata, assembly GCA_029884595.1. NCBI lineage: Eukaryota > Viridiplantae > Streptophyta > Magnoliopsida > Fabales > Fabaceae > Ormosia > Ormosia semicastrata. Next base: position 42,827,606 of record JAQQTO010000053.1, on the reverse strand, counting down.
TTAAAAAACAATCATATCTATTAGCATATTTTTCTCTAAAACTAACCATCTTTGTTAGCATAGTCTCTTAAAACCAAATCTTATTATCATATCTATTAGCAAGTAAAATATAATTTTATTTGTATTTAAGAGCAATCCTACCACAAGAGTTGAGGAAATTAATAGGAGAAAAGTATATTATTGAAATAATTGCCTTATCTATGTTTGTTATTATTTTTATTTTATACTTGTTCACGTTTAAGGTTAAAAGTTTTCTTTTTCAATTGAAAAGGTTAAAATGTTTTTTTAAACTATTCTGTAGACAAAATATATCTTTATATATTATTAGGATATTCTTTTAAAAATATTCATAAGATATATGCCTAATATTAATAATTTCATAAAATATTCATAAAATATATCTATATTACACTGCCATAAGATATATTTTTAAAAATATATCTTAACAATTCTAATAAAAAATATATAAAGTACTTTAAAAAAATATTGGTACTCATTACTTTTCTTCAGTTTCACTCTAAGATTCTTTAGGTATGAGTTTGACATTTTTACTTTAAGAAAGTAGTGGAACTTTTGATTTACTCTGTGAGTGTGAGTGTGTGTGTGTGTGTGTTTTTTTTTTTTTTTTTATAAAAGACAGGGTCAAGCGACTGAAACCAAAAACAAACTAACCATCACTTTTGATTTATTACGTAGAAGTTGTTTATTTTGTTTGTCTCATTGCTTTTCTCCATTTTAGGTAACATTTTTTTTTAATTCTTTAGTTTTCCTCTCCATAATATTTTTCATGGGGTTAATATTTAGAAATCTCTAGCTATTGTCTTTGTACACCTTTACTACTTCTACTTCTTAGTTTCATGATTTGAGTTTATTGATATTTAGAATTTTAACTTGTCTAATATAGTTTTGTTAAAAATTTAAAGTGCTATAATTATAATTTTTTTTGTATTGCGGTTAGCTAGTATTCGGGTTAGCTTGCATAGATATTGACTAATCAACTTCCCCAGTCTAGTTAAAGGCAAGCCATCCACACCAGAATTAGAGGATTCACAAGGATATTATTTGTACCCTAATCTCAACTCCTTATTTAGATAAATTAATTGAGAAACATGATGCTAATGGTTGCTTTTTAATAAATTTATATTACAAGGGCTCCCACTAACCTTTGAGGCATGGCTGTGCCACTACATGCTAACATTCCTTCTAATTTCGGATTCAAGCCCTAATCTCATATGAAAAAGAAAATATCAAGCTTCAAAATGTCAACCATATTCAAGGAACTCTCCAAGTCTGTTTTCAACATCTTACCCCCAGAAACCGCAACAAATCATGCATATTTCAATAAAACAGTACCTCCCAAGGTCCTTTGAATTAAAATATGGATACTCATAATGTGGAATAATGTAGAATTTCACTCCCACCTCTTTGTGTAGCTCATGAGTTCTCAAGAAAAAGATGAGGAAGTGGTGTTGCTCCTTCTACCTCCAAAAACAAGCCTTCCTAAGCTTCAAAACAACTTCAAGACCTTCCTCCTCCTCTCTTGTATGTCTCATCCCTCTCTCACTCTCTAGCTCTAAGCTTGTTTGAGTGTTTGTGTTTAGTGGTGTGGGGGGAAAGGGTGGAGCCGTGGGTTGTATATAGGGAAAAAGGAGAGGGAATTAAGTTACTTCCCCTACACTCATAGATCATTGGCTAAGATTTTTTTACTATATTAATATTTTAATCTTTTACTTAGTGTAGTAAGGTAAATGGGTTGTACAAGTGTTAATTAGAAAAGCTGAACAAGTAAGTTTTATTTTAATGAGATTAATTGGTTTCCTATATGTATGTCGCCCCTATATATGTATGTGTACGGGTTACAAATTTCTTCTAAGTCTTGAGTTTCTAATTACGTACTAAAGGTAAATCCTAATTTTCAAGAATTTTCTAACTTAATCACAAAGACAAAACTCCTTATTATTATTATTTTTTCTTTTAACACGTTTCATGTAGCTTATACTAATTATTTTATCAATATAATCACTTCCTTTTTCCTTCTATGCTCCACGCCTAGGAGATTTCTAGGAATCTCCAACTTTATTTAAAATTTTCCTATGACTCAAATCCTAGCAATTCTAAGTTCCTTTTAATTTTGTGAAAAATGTATTTATTAATAAGTGACATAATTTTTCTTTCAAAACACTCAAATCTATGATTAATCAAGTACAAAATGTGTGAATTTTACACACACATCATCTTCCATGGTAAACTTAACTCTTCAAACACCTTGTCATCAACATGGATCATCAGTAACAACATGTTGCAACCCACATGCTCTACTCGGACTAATTGACTTGCCACCATATCGACTTTCTCGCTTGGCGCTTGAGGGGCCTACTTTCCCATCATTTTATCCTTGAAATTGTTGGTATAAAAATAAACACTTTTTGATCTAATGCCATTTTGATGGTTCAGTATGAAGACAGCGTGAACATATGGACTTGTTCTTGAATAAGAATTGAAGTTGTAATATTAAGTTCAATTCAAATATCAGTTGGTCGAAGTTGTAATATTAATTTCGGTTCAAATATTAGTTGGTCAAAGTTGTAGTATTGATTTCGATGCAAATACCAGTTTGGGGTCATTTTGACATAATGATTGAGAGCAATGGTTTCGATTTATTATCGAAACATTCGACTCGAAGAGTAGTTAAACTTAGCAAATTCTTGAAAAAGAATAGAATATCTCGACTAGATGGAAAATCAGAAAGTAGTTGAAGATTTAAGTTTTAATTCAAAAAGAAAGATTTTTTTTTGAATTTAAACTAGAAGTTAACAGTGGTTGCAGATGTTAAATCAAAATAACACAAGGATTGCTAACAAAGATCAAGTAATTATTGGTGGCACGGGGATTGTTGGCAAAGTTTGGTGGTTACCAGACGAATATTACAAGGATTGTCTATCATTTAGACAGTTATCTTTGTTTTGGACACATGTCAAAATAGTATAAACAAGGTAGTTACTTAGGGAGTCTATAAATACTAAGATGATAGAAACATTTAAGAGTTGAAAATTCATTACTCACAAATACTTGTAAACTCACACTCTCACGTCCTTTGACAAGTCTAGTCTAATATGTTTCCATCCATTTTCATTTTTGTTCAATTCATCAATTCAATGCAAGTTTATTTTCAGTTCATTTAATTTTAGTCATTCTACTTTATTGCAAAGCTCTTTTCTACTCCTGATCAGGTGTTTTTTTCGAGATCATTTGATTTTTTTAAATTATTTTCTTTACTTTATTGCAAAACTCTTTTCTACTCTTGATCAAGTGTTCTTTCGAGATCATTTGATTTCTTTTAATTGCTTTCTTTACTTTACTACAAATTTATTCTATTGCACTTTACATACTTGCACATATACTTTTCATTGCATTTACTTTAAAATGCTTTACTTTATGCTATTTAATTTAAGCATTTTACATTACTTGTCATATTTATTTCGATTACTCTTTAATTTCAGTCATTTACATTTCATTTTTTTATTAAGTTGAAAACATGCATAAACATTTGATTTTGAATTTGTATAATCATCTAGAATTCTAAATCATCATTTGCATTCCTTAAAGATATTAACTTAGACTAGAATCCTAAGAGGAAGCGATTCCCTTTCCCGAATTGAGATCGAGAATCAAACTTTGTCCATTTGACAAAGGGTTTACCATAGTCTGAATTGTGATAATAAAAAATTTTGGTAAACAAATTGGCGTACCCAGTGGGACACAGTCAATTAAGTAAAGATCGTACGGGATTTTGAAGTTTATGTGTTTATGAAGTGGTAAGATACTACCAAATATGTCTGAAAATACATATTTGAATGCTCAGAACCCTCAAATAAGAAATAATGGAGCCAATGATAGTAGAAATACTATAGTCTCTGCAAGTTTACCACAAGCCTTAGAGCCCGTGATCAGTGAAATCACAGGGGCCCTTGTTTCGAGTTCAAAAACTAGAACTCTTGGGGTAAATGGAACTGCACCCTTGTTTGGGTTGCCTCCTGGATTTACTCCCCAAAATGTCACACACAATATAGGTACTGCCCAAGCCACATATACAAGTCCTATACCAAATATTTCACTAAGAAACCAAATGGCAAATGCAGGTGACCAAGTTACAGGAACAAGTACTAATCGAATTGATAGGCAAAATATGGGAATACCAGTGTTCCTTAACATGCCCAGAGATATGTCTTCGATTCTTTCAGAGAATAAGAGTGCAGCTTTGAATAATATCAGGCAACAGATTAATGAAAGTAACCATGAGATGGTCCATGTGCTGACTCAACAGATGACTACTGTAATAACTCCACTCATAGAATCAACCAATAATACCTACACCACATTGGCTAGACAAATGGGTAGGATTACAGATGTTTTTGGTAACCCAGAAGATTCTGTAGGTAATCGAAGGATGAACAATCAACCTGTTTATCAAGAGAATGCCTAATTAGTAAATAATCCTAATGTTAATAATGCAGTTGAGGATAATCAGCCAAGGGAAATTCTACATGGCCCAAATATAGGATTTCGAATGGTTAATCGAAATCAAGATACTGATAACTTCCTAGAAAGGATTAGACTTAATAATCCTGGGGCCAATGGAATATTAATCAAGCAGTTGAAGAAGTGTTTAATAGATATGGATTTAATGTGGGATATGCAAATAAACCCTATTTTGTGTAAGTTTTCCCTAAGTTTATCCAACAAGCAGAATTACCTAAAGGGTGGAAAGAGCCTAAGATTTCTAGCAAATTTGCTAGGGAATGTGGACAATTCACAGTAGAACACATTGCTTGATATACAATCGAAGTAGGTGACGTAGCTTTAAACAAGTATTTGAAGATGAAATACTTCCTTTGCTCCCTGACTAAAAATGTCTTTACTTGGTTTACAACTCTTCCACCAAATTTGATTCACTCTTGGAATTAATTGGAAAGGAATTTCCATGATTAGTTCTTTAGAGGAGAGACAAAAGTAAGTCTCGTTAATCTATTTAACATTAGAAGAGGCCATGAGGAGTCAATAGATGATTATTTGGCCAAGTTCAGGCAAATGGAGGCTAGGTGTTTCACTATTATTCTTGAGTCTGAGGTAGTTAAAATAGAAGCTGGTGGCTTAGACTATTCCATTCGAAAGAAACTAATAAACCAGTAGATCCTTGACATGTCTCAATTAGCTGATAAAGTTAGACAAATTGAGCAATTGAAAATTGAAAAGGAAAAAATTAGGAGAAATATAAGAAAAGATAAAATTGCTTATGTCGAAACTCTTGATAGTAAGGATAAGTATTTTAAGCAATTGAAAGACAATAAAGTAGCCTATGTCAAAATAGATGAAGGTGAAGATGAGGAAAATGAGATAAACATAGCAGACTTAAAATCTGGTCTTCCTTATACTTGTCTATCTTTAATGCCTAATCGAACTAAGGATAATATGAAGTCCTCTACTAGGCCAACTTATGCTTTCGACATTTCTAAAGCTGATCTAATTTTTGATGTCTTGTTAAAAGATAAACAAATTAAACTTCCAAATGGACATAAAATCCCTTCGTTGGAAGAAATAAACAGTTGAAAATATTACAAGTATCATAATAGATATAGACATTCGACTAACAACTGCATACGTTTCAGGGATTTAATTCAAAAAAGTATCATAGAAGGAAGATTGAAGTTTGACAACAAGAAGAGCATTAAGGTGGATATTGATCCTTTCCAAGTGAATGATAACTATATTTAGCCAGTTGGCTTCACAGAGGTCAATATGGTCGAGGTAGAAGAATTTTTTCCTGGTCTCGATAATTGTAGCCTTGATATGTTCGAGGCTACAAAGGAGGAAGTTTTCCCTAAGGCTAGGGAAACTTTAGTCGAATTCCTTTTGAGGAAGAAGGAGGGGGAGAGAGAAGTCTCCTTGTGCCTTAGATGCAGTGCTGTCTTCGACCGGCTAGTTGCCAAGTCTTACCAAGAAGCCTTGAAGCAGAAGTAGAAGGAAAAAACCACTACAGGGGCTTCCATCAATATCAATAATCAACCAACAAACCACAATGTGGTGGTAATGCAGGGATTAGAGAATCCCAAGAAGGGGAAGATGAGGGTTCCTCCTGCAAATATGGCCCCTAATCAATGGGTCAGAAACAGTCCACAACCTCACAAGATTCAGAACAGGCCATTTTGGCCAAAATTCAAAAATGGGATGAATCCCTTTGGTGGAAGGTCAAACACTTGGTTTTGAAGAGAAGGTTCAAACTCGAACCAAGGTTTAAGCCTATATTTATCTAAGTCTCAGTGGTGCAAGGCACAGAGACTTCGACACCAGCAGTTGCAGCAGTATGCAATGGCAAATTTGCAGCAGCGTCAAAGGTCGTATGCCTAGGTGGTTCAAGGACCACCCCTTAGAACAGAAAAACAAAAACCTCCTAGTCTAATGGACGAGGATGTTATTACAAATTCATTCGAATTTGGTTTCAAGGATGATTTAGACACCATTTTTAGTGTTAATATGGTGTCTCTTCTTCCTTATAACTTTTTCATTTCAGGTAATCAGGACATCGATCAGGAGGAGGATTTTGAAGATGATACAAAAGAGACTAGTTGGTATATGGTTGAAGAAGATACAGTCGAAGTAATGGAGAATTTGGTAGTCTTTAATACTCCCGCCCTCGAAATGAAGAGTCATCTTCACCCACTTTTTATCAAGGCAAGAGTGAATGGTAAATTAGTGGGCAAGGTACTGGTTGATAGGGAAGCTACTATTAATCTTTTGCTAAAGAGTTTATTGAGAAAATTTGGCAAAACAGAGGCTGATTGCCATAAAATATGGTGGTAACATATTTTAATAGCAGGTCCTCCACATCTGAAAGGGCTATTGTTTTGGATGTTAAGGTGGCTTTGGTGATGAGGTCAACTTTGTTTATAGTAGTTCCTTCGAAGGCCAGTTACAATTTGCTGTTGGGTAGGGAGTGGCTTCATGTTGTGGGTGTTGTCCCTTCAACCGTTCATCAAAAAATGTTCCTGTGGAATCAGGTGGGGGAACTCGAGATGATTGAAGTAGACGACACCTTGTGTCATGTCAGTCAAAACCATGCGGATCTTCAAATATATATGCCTGGTATTAGACCATTCTGCGTTTGGGATTCAACAGCTCTTGATAGGAAGGGAGTTGAGATGGTGGCCCTTACCCCGACAGGATTTTCTATTATTCCAAAGGCTGATCCATTTCAGCTTTGAAATTATAATGATTCTAGGGCGTACAGATGCCTATTTAACATTTCAGGCCGAGTATATTCAACCTTAAATTGTAATAATGGAACTTGAGAGCCATATGGCTCGAATCTCAGCCTACGTGGCTGAAAATTGCACAAAAAGTACAATTTCGAGTCAGTTGACTCGAATCTCAGCTTATATGGCTGAGAAATTTGGTACCATTGAAGGTGCTAACTTGGACTATATTTAATTCCTCTTTAGGATTTGAACAGACCCCTCTATCTGAAATTAAACGAATTAATGTACAAGATCCTTTAGAGGAAATCAATTTAGGAAATGATGTAATAAGAAAGCCTACTTTCATAAGTAGTTTAATAAATTCTAATTTCAAGTACGAATTGGTTCACTTGCTCAAAGAATACAAAAGACTTCTTTGCATGGGATTATGAAGAAATGCTTGGGCTCAATCAAGATTTAGTGGAACACAGACTACCAATTTGAGCAGGACAAAGACCAATCAAACAAGCTCCAAGGAGATTTGCTCCTGAAGTGATCTTAAAGATTAAAGAGGAAATCGAAAGGTTACTAAAGGCTAAGTTCATTCATACTTCCAGGTATGTTAACTGGATTTCCAATATTGTTCTTGTTATAAAAAAGAATGGTAAGTTAAGAGTATGCATTGATTTTCGAGATTTAAATTCTGTTACCCCTAAAGATGAATATCCTATGCCTATTGCTGACATGTTGATTGATTCAGTCTCAGGTCATGAAATTTTAAGTTTTATGGACGGTTATTCTGGGTATAATCAAATTTACATTGCAGAAGAGGTTGTGTCGAAAATAGCTTTTTGATGTCCAGGATCAATTGGCATCTTCGAATGGGTGGTCATGCTATTTGGATTAAAAAATACTGGGGCCACATATCAAAGAGGTATGAATACTATTTTCCATGATGTCATTGGTAAATTCATGGAAGTTTATATTGATAATGTAGTGATAAAATCAAAATTAGAGCAAGAACATCTTTCGAATTTGAAACAATCATTCGAAAGGATGAGGAAACATAGATTAAAAATGAATCTTATTATGTGCTTTTGGTGTTTCTGCAAGAAATTTCTTGGGATTCCTGGTTCAGAAAATAGGAGTAGAGGTATATCAGAACAAAGCGAAAGCTATTCTGGAAGCATCACCTCCTTCGAATAAAAAACAACTTTAATCTTTGCTAGGAAAGATTAATTTCCTAAGAAGATTCATTTCCAACTTGTCTAGAAAAACCAAAGTTTTCTCTTCACTTTTGAAACTCAAAGCTGAAAAAGAATTTTGATGGGAAAAGGAACATCAAGCGGCATTCGATCAAATTAAGCATTATTTGGCTAATCCTCCAGTAATGACACCTCCAATGCCTGGACACCCTTTGAATTTGTATATTTCAGCATCAAATGAAACAATTGGGTGTATGTTAGCATAGGAAGATGAGAATGGAATTGAAAAAGCCATTTATTATCTTAGTAGAGTTTTAATAAATGCTGAAACAAGATATAGTGCAATCGAGAAATTATGCTTAGCCTTGTACTTCTCTTGCACAAAGTTAAAGTATTATGTAAAGCCACATGATGTACTTATTATTTCGAAAACTGATATAATAAAGTATATGTTATCCAAACCTATCTTGCATGGTAGAGTAGGAAAATGAGCTCTTGCTTTAACAAAATTTTCTTTAAAGTATGTACCACAAAAGGTCGTGAAAGGCCAATGTTGGCAGACTTTTTGATTGACCACCCTTGTGTTGACATCGAAGAAAAAGATATTGATTATGTTAGTTTGAAACCATGGAAGTTATATTTCGATGGATCAAAACACGCTGGGGGTGTGGGTCTTGGAGTTCTAATTGTATCACTGATTGGGACTCCAACCAAATTTTTATTTGAATTAAAACATGAATGTTCGAATAATGAAGCTGAGTATGAAGCTTTAATAGTTGGTTTACAAACTTTAATTTTGCTTAGAGCCAGAAATATTAAAGTTCTGGGAGATTCCCAACTAGTTATTAAGCAATTGACTCAAGAATATAAATGTGTTAATCAGAATTTATTTAAGTACTTTGATTTTGTAGCAAGACTTTTGTGTGAATTCGACGAAGTTATATTACAGCATATTCCGAGGGAAGAAAACTACGAAGCTAATGAGCTTGCCCAAATAGCTTTAGCCTACAAGATTTCGAGTGTAAATTTTATTAAATTAATTGAAATTAGAGAAAAATTATATTCATTTGAGAATTTAAAAGTATGTCTACTCGAGGATATAGAGGATTCTGATTAGAGAAAACCAATTGTTGATTATTTATGAAACCCAAATATATCAGTCGAAAGGAAATTAAAATATAAAGCTCTACATTATGTTATAATGGGAGATTCACTTTATAAAAAAATTAGTAGATGGAAATTTATTGACATGTTTGAGTGAAAAAGAGGCATATACAGCTTTAACAGAAGTACACGAAGGTATTTGTGGTGCTTACCATGCTGGTGAAAAGATGAAATGGGTATTACACAGGCAGAGAGTTTATTGGCCTACAATGGTAAAAGATTGTTGTTTATATGCTAAGTCATGTGAAGAATGTCAAAATCATGGAAACATTCAGTATGTTCCTGCAAGTGATTTACATTCGATTATAAAACATTGGCCATTTCGAGGATGGGCTATTGATCTGATAGGCCAGATTCATCTGCCATCTTCTAAAGGACACAAGTATATTTTAGTTGCCATTGATTATTTTACTAAATGGGTCGAGGCAATTCCTTTGAAAGATGTTACCTAACACGATATTATTAATTTTATCGAAGAAAATATTTTTTATAGATTTGGTATTTCTCAAACTCTAACTACTGACCAAGGCAGTGAGTTTACTGGTCGTTATATTACTGAGTTTGTTAAGACAAGGAGTATCAAATTACTTACTTTGACTCCTTATTACACTCAAGCTAATAGGTAGGTCGAAGCGGCTAATAAAATTTTAATTAGTTTAATTAAGAAACATGTTGGTCGAAAGCCAAGAAATTGGCATGAGACTTTGAACTAAGTTTTATGGGCTTATTAAAATTCTCCTAAGGAAGCTATTGGTACAACACCATATCATTTAGTTTATGATCATGATGTCGTCTTATGAATAAAAATTAATCTTCAATTAGTTAGATTACAATGTCAAGATGAAATTCCTATTCAAGATTATTGGGATTAGATGTTTGATGAACTAAATCAATTAGATGAGGAAAGATTAATTGCTCTTGAAAATTTGATTTTATAAAAAGAAAGAATTACAAAATTTAATGATCTTCGAGTCAAAAGAAAAGAGTTTGCTTCAGGTGATTTAGTCTGAAAGGTTATTTTACCTATGGAGAAGAAATCGAACTCATTTGAAAAATGGTCCTTAAATTGGGAGGGGCCATATCGAGTTGAAAAGGTTTATTCTGGTAATGCTTATTCGATTATGAATTTAAATTCGATTGAAAAGATTACTTTGATAAATGTCAAATATTTAAAAACATATAGACCAACCATACACGAAATCAAAATCTTATAAGATATCATGTTGATTCAAAACAAATCGAAATTAAAATTGTCATTACAAAACAAATGTACAAAGGTTTACTGAAGCCTTAAAAATAAGGAGGCCCAAGCATCTAAAATCCTAGCCTTTTCCATAGAAGCTGCCTTAAAGGAAAGGGCTAAATCTTGAATGGCTTGCTTCACTTATTTACCTTCGTTGGTCCATCTATGGTAGTCCTCATCAAAAGCTCATTCTTGACTTGCATAATCCTCAACAAGGGCTCGAAGTTCACCTTGTTGTTCTTCAAGCAGTAGTAGTTCTTCTTTAAGCTCAACAATTTATTTTTCATTTTGATTAATATTTTGCTGAGTTGATGAAAGAACAAAAGTAAGCTTCGAACGTTTTCTTTTAACTTTGACAACATTCACCATTAATTGATTCTTTTTTTCGAGCAATTACTGGTTGTTGGTGATGACTTGATCAATGTTAAGGAGCTTGCTTGGAAAGTCCTTTGTTAGGCTAATTAAACTCTCCACCACTGATTGGGCAATCGAATCCAAAAGATGCTTGTTTTGACTTAGTTGGTCAAGTAAGCCTAACAATTTTTGTTTTTTCTTTTCTACGACCATGACTTGATTTATCCCAAGATTGGAAAGATCAACTAGTTCTTTTAATAGCTGGGGGGCAGATATGCTTTAGACCTCCATTTCTGAATGAGCTGTCAAGTGATGAGACTTCGAGGATAAAGATCGTCTAGATAAAATATCCTGTAGACGTTTCTGAATGTCATCCTCATCGTCATCATCATCGATGCATATGGTTTCTACTTCTTCCTTGAAAGAGAGTTTGGTTCGAATTAATGGAATCTTGGTAGAAGTAGAAGGTCCAGCCTCAGTAAGAATGTTGTCAAGCATAGGATTGATTTTTTCTTGTATTAAATAAAAATTAAGCAATGTTGGTTTGATTGTGAAAATTCAAAACCAATGTCTAAAAAAAAAAAAAGAGAAATAAACCTGAATATCTGTCTTGATTAAAGGGGCCCATAGAATTAAGCCCAGCTTTAGAAGCAATGTTTTCCTGAAGAGTGTAGAAAATGTTAGGATAATCCTAGATAGATGAAAGATTGAATAAATTGTTTAGAGGCCAGACCTCAACATCATTTTCGAGGGGGATATCTTGAGGCTTAGTGCTGGATTCTTTTTCGGCTTGAATATCAACATCAAACATTCCATCGAAATGAGAACCTAATGGTGAAGTTACTTCTGGCCCAAGAGCCAGTTAGTCTGGAAAGAGATTCGAATCCCTTGGAGGAGAAAGAATAGGTGAAGGAATCTTGAATCTCCTCGAAGATATGGGAGTAGGTTCCCTGAGTTCTTTAGGGGAAGATTCCTATTCGAGATAAAGAAAATATTAGATATCAAAGATTTCGAGAAGTAATTAAAATATAAATATGACTCACTAATGGACATTCAGCTCTCTGAGTAGCTGATGCTAATCTAGCACTCCTCATAGAAATAGGTTCTTCATCCTTTTGAGAGGAGTCTTCAGAACTATCAGAACTTATGACATGTGCCTCCTTCGACGCAGAATGCTTTATCTGCCTAGATTTTATGGGGCTTTCTTCAATAGATTTTTCCTAAAATAAGGAATTCAAAGTTAGAAATTAGAAACATGGATATAAGAAAAACATCTAAGGTTTTGAAAACTTTTTACCTTAGGTTGTGAAGATGCAGCAAGGATAGTTTCTTCAACCATCTTTTGTTTTTTCTTTTTTTCAGAAATTATTGGCTTCGAAGAAGTTGGAGCAGGCTTTATGAGGGGATGAGATGAAGAGGGTGTCTTCACCGAGGCTTTTGATTTGGTTTTTTGGACTTTACTGGGCCTTGGAGGTTTATCCTCCTAATTTTCATCTTCATCTTCCATTACTTTGGTTTATTTCGAGACTACAATAATGAACAAAGTAGTTAGTGATCGAATCAAGAATGAGGAAATATAAGTTAAAAGACTTAAGACTTTACCATATGGTGGGTGTTTTTTTACTTCAATATTTCCAAAAATTGGAATCTGGCAGTTGTCCAGATAGTAGGATGCAAAAGTTACTTCTCGTTTCTTCGAATCCTTGCCAACACCCAACGCTCCACTTTTGGGGTCTGGAAACTTGTTTGCCATACCAAAAGGAGCGTTAGGGAGTGGAGGAAACTTTAGTGGGGTTTCAAATCGATCAAATGTGGTGAAAGAATTCAAAACCAACGTACCAATGAAACGAACGTAACATAATTAATGATGCTCTGCTTTCTTTTGTTTCAGGACTTGCTCAGCCTCTCGAACAACCAGTCTTAAGTTTCGAGGATCGTGTTTGACTTTAAAGAATTTCTCAAACTTGGAAATTTCTTTAAGGTGCATACCTTTTGTTTTCTTTGAAGCAGCTACAGTCTACATAAAGGAGCTTGCATTAGTAAATCTTCGAAAATAGTCTTCAAATGATAGCTCTTATACAGAATAGTATGTTTCTCACTAAATCTTGAATCCCATGGTTGAATAAAAAGATGGCTCACACTTGAAAAGGTCAAACCATTTTTTCATGTCAAATTTTTTCTTCAAGAATTTTTTGTATTGCTCAAAATCTTTTGCTTTCGATTCACAAATTTGATGCTCATCTTTGAGTGAGATAGGAGCAGGAATGCATTGTGAGAATCTAAATTGTCTAGAGACACACGAAGGCAAGTAAATTTGGAGATTGAAATCTTTTGATTTTGGATAACCAATAGAGAGGATCGAAGTTGTAAAGATATTGCTCCAAATGTTATGGTTTTCAACTTGTGCTCCAGGAGTCGAGCATAAATATGGTTGTTGAAACCATGTAGGACCACAGTTTTGACGAGAAAAAAGGGAAAAAGTTAAAATTATCAGTATGACGCCTCATGGTTAGAAATAGTGAAAAGAAGACTTGAAATCTTTGACTTCACTACCTGGTTTAGAAGCATAATAGAGCTGAGACAAACGAGGACCTTCGATTGGCTTGAGACTGGTTGAAATGGTAGAACTCTGGAGATGAGGTTCGAGGATGGCGTTAAACTAAAGCTGTAGCAACTAGAAAGGGCCTCAAAGGTTGGTGAGAGGTTTGGTCTGGGACTTAAGAAGGTTAATGACTTCTGACATCGAAGCATATAACTGTACGAGGATTAGCTTACTCAAGCAATGAGGAGAACCCTCGTGGAGAATGGTAGCTAGAGGTAGAAGAGATTTTGAGATCTGAAATGATCTGGTATAGAAAACAAAAGCACTAAGCCAAAGCATCAAGAAGGCTACGCGCTCTTCATCGGAGACTTCATCAGTCTCGAGAAAATTGTTTTCGATGAAGGCAATATAGGTTAACTTGGTAAAGTCGGGTTCGATTGTTTTTGTAGGGCTCATAGTGCTAGTAATTACTTTACCAGTGGGTTTGAGGCTAGTGATGGTAGCCATTTCGAAAAGAGTGGGGGACAACATTCCATAAGGAACATGAAAAGAATTAGTAGGTCTGTTCCAAAAGAACAGAGAACTAATCAGCATAGGAGCATTATACTCAAAACGCTCCGTGCTTAGTTGAACGAAATCGAAAATACCTGCTGCTTTCCAAGTAGTTTGTTTCGAATTTTTGATTTGATTCAATCACCTAATACACAAAGATTTAGTATGGGAACTAGAAGGCGGTGAACTTTGAAAGACTTTTGGAAAATAATTAAAAAATTCAGTTTTCAAAGAAGATTGAAAAGCTAGGATTGACTCTCCATCAATACAAGGAAAGAAACTCTGGATAGAATCATATTGTGCCAAATGAAGGGTAGGACTTAGGAATGAAAATTTTTTTTCTGGTCAATAGAAAAAGAAATCATTACCTGGGTTTTCCAGAGTTCAGAATTATCAATCGAGGGGTCTGGGGCATAAGACATGCCTTGTTTGTGTAGTGAGGTTACCATTGTAGTAGCATTTGGTAACTCGTTTACCCTTTCAGTTTCTGAACTTATGAAAGAAGCTTGTGCAGAGGGGGTTTTGGAAGAAGAGGAAGCCATTAATGATCAAAGAAGTTTGAAGAAAGCAAGAAGCTTACAAGAACAACATCTGAAAATGGAAAATTGAGAGAAAATACATAGGGAAGAAGGTTCAGTGAACGTGTAGAAGAAGAAAGGCAAGCATATGGAGTTCTTTAAATAGGGGATTTCCAAAGAAAAGTAACTGAAAGGATATAAAAAAAAGTGCACACCCCATTAAATGTGATGTGATGAGAATACGACTAAAGTCATTTTGTCCATTATGGCTCATCATTAACTTTGAAATTACCTAAAAAGCGGAGGCAGTTGGATCATGGGGGAGTGGCCACGTGGTACTTGAAAAGATTAATGGAGATTTGAGGCAAAATTTAAGATTTGAGGCAAAATTATAAATTTTGCCATCTGACCTTTCGCTTACTTGCGTGAGTCAACTGATAGGTTGATTTAAAGCATCCAAGTGTGAGCGAAAAGTAATGCTCGAGAAAGTTAAAATATTTATATTTCATATTTCGAGAATAAATATTTGGGGGCATCTGTTAGTATAAAAATAAACACTTTTCGATCTAATGCCATTTTGATGGTTCAGTATGAAGATAGCGTGAACATATGGACTTGTTCTTGAATAAGAATTGAAGTTGTAATATTAAGTTCAATTCAAATATCAATTGGTCGAAGTTGTAATATTAATTTCGATTCAAATATCAATTGGTCAAAGCTGTAGTATTGATTTTGATGCAAATACCAGTTTGGGGTCATTTTGACATAATGATTGAGAGCAGTGGTTTCAATTTATTATCGAAATATTAGACTCGAAGAGTAGCTATACTTAGCAAATTCTTGAAGAAGAATAGAAGATCTCGACTAGATGGAAAATCAGAAAGTGATTGAACATTCAAGTTCGAATTCAAAAAGAAAGATTTTTTTGAATTTAAACTAGAAGTTAACAGCGGTTACAGATGTTGGATCAAAATAACACAAGGATTGTTGACAAAGATCAAGCAGTTATTGGTGGCATGAGGATTGCTGACAAAGATTTGGTGGTTACCAGACGAAGATTATAAGGATTGCCAATCATTTAGATAGTTATATTTATTTTGGACACATGTCAAAATCGTGTAAACAAGGTAGTTACTTAGGGAGTCTATAAATACTAAGAGGATGGAAATATTTAGGGGTTAGAAATTCATTACTCACAAACATTTGTAAACTCACGCTCTCACGTCCATTGACATTTCGAGCAAACAACACGCAAGTCTAATCCAGTATATTTCCATCCACTTTCATTTCTGTACAATTCATCAATTCAATGCAAGTTTATCTCCAGTTCATTTAATTTCAGTCATTCTACTTTTATTGCGAAGCTCTTTTCTACTCCTAATCAAGTGTTTGTTCGAGATCATTTGATTTCTTTTAATTATTTTTTTTACTTTATTGCAAAACTCTTTTCTACTCTTGATCAAGTGTTCTTTCGAGATCATTTGATTTCTTTTAATTGTTTTTTTTATTTTACTGCAAATTTATTCTATTGCATTTTACATACTTGCACATTTACTTTTCATTGCATTTACTTTAAACTGCTTTACTTTATGCTCTTTAATTTAAGCATTTTACATTACTTGTCACATTTATTTCAATTACTCTTTAATTTCAGTCATTTACATTTCATTTTTTTTATTAAGTTGAAAAACATGCATAAATATTTGATTTTGAATTTACATAATCATCTGGATTCTAAATCATAATTTGCATTCCTTAAAGATATTAACTTAGACTAGAATCCCAAGAGGAAGTGATTCCCTTCTCCGAATTGAGATCGAAAATTAAATTTTGTCCATTTGACAAAGGGTTTACCATAGCCTGAATTATGATAATAAAAAATTTTTGTAAACAGAAAGACACACCCTTCACTACCTCACTCCCCACTTGAGATGGATGCCTCTCTACATTTGTACCTGCCCCTCTATCCGGGGAATCTTTTGAAACCTCACCATCATGAGGTTTACAAGCCGTAATGAACCCCGAAATTTTGAAAAGTGAGGACAAAAAATCAAAGATAATATACACATTTTTTTAAATATTTATATTTACACATAAAAATAATTAAATATTAATTAATATTTGTTTATTATATATTTTCATATTTTGAGAATAAAAATATCTTTCACATTATCAATATCATCAAATATGTATGTCTACATATATATGCAATCAAACAAAAGTATCAAATTAATTATTTGTTATAAGTGATGATAGGGGCAAATATATATCTTTAATTCCAAAAATTATAAAGCACAAATGATAGAAGCTATGTAATAATAATTTTTTTAAAAAAACTCAGCGAAAGCATGTGTCCCCACAATGGATTTGGATTCTTTCAATTTTTTTCTCTTTCAAGTAGTCAATTGTAAGAAAGAGAAAGATACAAATGTTATAAAAAAAATTTCATACTAATAATTAGGTCTCACTAATAACTTTCTTTATGTCTTTTTCTCTTTTATAATTGATCACATGTGAATGAAAAAACGAAAAAAAAGAATCCAAATTCCCCCACATAGGTTCATCGCTGTTTACTAGTAGAGAACTTGAACGTAGCACTCATAGCATTCTTCTAGTATTTTATTTGAATTATTCAAATAAGTTTGATTAAATATTCAAGCTACTTAGATATTTCTTACATGATTTAAAATTAAATAACAATTTAATTAAAGATATAATTATGTTTTGAAAGAAAAAAGAAATTGAAAGGTAATAATTTCTTAGAAAAATATTCTGTGCTATTTATGTATGTATTGTCATAGAACAACTCTCCTAAAAGTTTAAACCTTTTGGGTGAGTTAGTTCATGATATGATATTAAATCTTCTATTACCAAATGGTATAAAATTTGATCTTTACCATCTACTTCCATCTAATAAGAAGCTGAGTTGCACAAGGTAGGTGGGCAGTCATTATCCATTCTTCAAGTTCAAAGGCTTTTACGTAAAGGAATATGTTAAATACATAAAACCATTCACATGTTTTCACTTAGCATCTTAATCTATTAGGAGAGTTGGTTGATAATATGTATGATATCATTTTTGCCAACTAATTTACTTCAATAGAATGAATTTATCTTCAAATTCATTGTTGGAGTAAAATTTTACTATGCACATGAAAAACTCAAAATTGTTTTATACTCCATTAAGGTATTTGAAAAATGAACATACAGCACGACACGAGTTACCGAAATGTATAGATAAATAGAATGTTTTCTTTACATAAATAACCCAATGTTCTGGATGATATGATTCGATCACCTAACTCTTTGGGCGGTGCTAGCACAGAAGGACAAACTATATATGATTCGAGACAAATGGAGAATCGACTAGAGAGTGGTTGAAGCTTGGTTTCATTTAAGGGTAATGCTTGTCTTACGTCATGACATCTTCCTTGCCCTGAGTTTCATGCACCGAGAATTAATTGAATTGTTTGTCATGCACTTTAAAGCTTGCATTCACATTTACATTTACGGTGTGGTAGCAATATTAAAATTAAGGGTGTTTAAATTTAATCCAAATTAAAAATAAACTGAAAAATTGAATATAAACTGAAATTCAATCAAAATTAAATAAGTTCATATTTTTTTGGTTTATTTATTTTTTAAAAATTGATTGGATTGAATTGATTTTTAATTTTGATTTTTAAAATCGATCCAATTCAATTCAAACTGATTAATATTATATAATATATTTATTTGTTATTAAAGTTATATTTTTATTTATAGTAACTCTAATTTGTCACACATTTCCTTTATTTTACCTAATTAAATATTATTGTAAGTATATGAAATGAGTTATTTTTATTCTTTATTTTTTATTTTTATTTTTAGTTTTATTAAGCTAAATTGCTTTTAACTTACAAAATTTTAGACTTAATTTTTTTTTTTGGTTAAAACTAAGTTTGAATTAATTCGATTTTCATAATGTAATCAATCCAATCTAATCTAAATTGACATATATAACATTATTTGGATCAGTTGAATTTTTTACTCAACCGATTTAAGCCCCCTAATTAAAACTCCACATTATCGTTGTTAACTCCAACACTAGCAATTTCATATGGTAATGGCCATACATAACCTTGTTACTGGTAATAGCTCTTACAATGTGACTACCTCTCACCCATTAACTAGTAATGATAAGTCAGAAATGAAAACGGAAACAAAGGGGAAACTGACAAGAATATGATGATCATTTTAGAATACTTAGTTACAAGATAAGACTGAATTAAATCAATGCCAACTAAAGAATTGAATGGTCATGTTCTATCTCTTATACACCTTGCCTATATATAGAGAAGATTCAGCCACTTTCTTTTCATCTATTTATATACGTACAAAATTTCCATTGGCCGTTCACAGTGAGTTTAGAAAAATGGGTTCCAAGGCTTTGCTTGTTCAAGTTATGCTCTTGGCTACTATCCTTCTGATTTCTGCTGAGCTTGCACCCAAAGACTTGGACGAGAAATTTGACAAAAATAATGGTAATTCTGTTCATGAGTTTTTTCACCGTTAGTTATTATTAGTTGCAACTCGTGATAGGACTTTATAGACCTTTGAAGATTTTTTCATGTTGTTAGGAGAATCTTATCAAATTTAATCAAGTTTTAGATTCCTTGAGTTACTGTGAGGAGAAATTGATCAAGTTTCTTTATTTTGTAAGGCAGCTAGCTTGCCCAGTGTCATGAAGAATTGCATATGCATTTCGACAATTAACCATTGATGAGGGCTAGCTTTTTTCTTTTTCTTTTTTAAATTTTTTTTTGTCAATTTCATTATTACATTATTTTAACTACCTGATTATTATTATTATTATTATTATTATTATTATTATTATTATTATTATTATTATTATTATTATTATTATTATTATTGTTGTTGTTATTATTATTCATAGGTGAGCTTGCTACAAATGGGGTAGACGAAAGCAAATACGGAGGTTTTGGTGGTCCATGGCGTGGTGGTTATGGTGGCCCGTGGCGTGGTGGTTATGGTGGTCCCTGGCGTGGAGGTTATGGAGGAGGGTATTGTCCCTATGGTTGCTGTGGTTGGGGCTACTATGGAGGCTGCAGAAGGTGCTGCTTTTATCCTGGTGAACACCTTGAGGCTGATATTGATGCTAAACCTCACAACTAAGCAGGAACTTGTGCTAAAAGTGGGATCTTGCTATCACCAAAAATAAAACTTCATGAGAAGTTTAGTTATAATAAAAGTGAAAATCTTCCGTTGCACTTACTAAATGAATAATAGATTTGACATGATTCCCTTTTCAACAATTTCCTTTTATTGTGTTCTTTCTATTCGTTAGGCTAAAATTAAATAAACAAAAATAAAGGTGTAATATTTTCCCCCAAGAAGACAATTGCTAAAGGAGTTTGATAGAATATTGATGACCATGTGTTTATGGTAACCTATTGTCTAAAGACAAATTTGATTCCGGATCTCAATTCGAAGAAAGAAATCACTTTCTCTTGGGATTCTCTAGTTCTTAGATTGATATTTTGAGTAAGAATGTCAAAGGTAAATTTCGAATGAAACACAAAATTGTGTAAATTGAAATCAAAATATTTATGTATAAGAAGTAACATAGTAAAAGCAAGTAAAAATGAAAGAGACTTTGCTTTGAAAAGTAAGAAGATCAGCAAAATAAAGCAAGCTAAATGACATGAAGTGTAAATAACAGAAGTAAAGTGCAATTAAGTAAACTTGACAAGTAGTGTAAAGTGTTGAACTTAAAGAGCATGAAATAAAATAAAGCAAAGTAAAGGACAATTAAAAATAAAATTGCAAGCATGTAAAGTGCAAGAAAATAAATTTGCAATAAAGTAAAGAAAGTAATTAAAAGAAATCAAATGATCTCGAAAGAACACTCGATCGGGAGTAGAAGATAATTTGTAGAAAAGTAAATGATTGGAAGTTTAGATGAACTGAATTTAAAGTTGCATTAAATTTGTAAAAGGGTGCAAGAATGAAAGTGAATGGAAACATACTTGGTTAGACTTGTGTTGTTTGCTCAAAATGTCAAGGATGTGAGAGCCCGAGTTATAAGTGTTTGTGAGTATAGAATTTCTAACCCCTAAGTGTTTTTATCCTTTTGGTAATTATAGACATTCTAAGTAACTACATTTTCTACAAGATCTTTACATGTGTCTAAAACAAACATAACTACCTAATGATTATTAGTGATCCTTGGCAAGCAACCGCCAGATCTTTGTCAGTAATCTAGTACTACAAGTAACTGCTTAATCTTTGTCAATAATAATTGTATTGTCTTGATCTTGTATTTGCAACCGCTACTAACTTCTACTTCAAATTCAAATCCTTTCTTTTGAATTCAAACTTGAACTTTCAAACATTTGCTAGTTTTTAGTCGAGATCCCTTATTTCTTTCTTCAGAAATTTGCAACTGTAACTACTCTTTGAATCTCTATTTTGATACTAACTCGAAATTACCACTCCTGACATGAAATTGAAATGACCTTTCCTGATTTCAAATCGAAACTATCATTTTGATAACTTCTAGTCTTTACTTTAAGTAAATCTTGAAAATTGAGACCTTCGACTTCAGTTTTATTACTCCTCCTCAAAAGTTGCTCCCATTCAGCCAATTCACTCCTCTTCTGAGATGGAGGAAATGGTTATTCTACCAAATGTTGCTGCAGTGGCTGCCCCCTAGAAAAAGATGGAGTCTTTTATGCTCCAAATACCTTTACTGAAAACCCAGAGCTCTGGAAAACCCAAGTAATGATCCCTTTCACTATTGCTAATGAGAGGTTTGCATGCTTGGGTCTAACTCTTCCCCTAGACGAGTACAAATCCGTTCAATCTTTTGTTCCTTGTATTAAGGATGAGTTTATTTCAACTTTTGATCCCGTACTAAAACCTGACTTTTTCGACAACTTTCCCAAAGTCTTTTGAAGTTCACCACCCTCTAGTCCTCAAACTAGATCCTTATATCTTAGGTGGTTGAATAGAATCGAAGGTGCCAAGCAAGCTACCTAGAAATTAACTGGTATTTTTTATTTTTTTCAACTAAGTGGAGAGCACATGGAGTACAATACTCCTATGTTAACAAGTTCCTTCTTTTTCTAGAACAAAACCACCAATTCTTATCACGTTTCCTATGGGATGTTGACACCTACCCTTTTCGATCTAGCTACCATCACTGCCCTCAAGCCTATTGGAAGGGTAATCATAAGTAGCATGACCCCAAAAATAGTAGTCGAACCCAACTTCTCTAAATTGACATACACTGCTTTTATCGAGAATAACTACCTTGATTTTGACTATGTCTCCAATGAGGAGCATGTTGCTTTTCTCATTTTGTGGCTAAGTGCCTTTGTTTTTTGCACTTGTTCACTTCAAGTTCTCAAATCTCTTCTTCCTCTAGCCATCCTTCTTCACGAGGGCTCTTCCCTTTGTTTGGGAAAATTCATCCTTGCCCAACTTTATGCTTTGATGATTGAAGCAATTAATTTGCTTCGGCCAGAAGATAAGCCCCTAACTAACCTTGGGGGGGCCTTATGGTTGTTGCAGCTTTGGCTCAACGCCATTTTCGAACCTCACCTTCATAGTTCTATTCCTTCCACCACCTCAAACACAATTGAAGATCTTCGATTATTTCAACTCTATTATGCCTCGAAATTAGGCTAAGAAGTTGAGGACTTCAAACTCTTTTTCTCCTTTTCCATGACAATGAAGAGTCACTCTAACAACTTTAACTTCTCTCCCTTTGCACTTCGAGACTGTGGCCCGGAATGGTTTTGACAACCATTCTTTTGTGACACTCTTGGGGCTCAGCCTGATAGTCTAAATATCTAAGGAAACATCTTCACCACTGGGATCCTATCACTTGGCTATCCAAAATCGAATGACTATAGCCTTCAACTTTATCTTCCTTCTTATGCCTCTAGATAATTAAGATTTTCTCAATGTATTTCCTACCCCATTTCCTTTTGAGATGAGGGTCAAATTTATGAATCTAAGGCCAGGGACTTTGAAAAATACAAGCGCTTCCTAAAAAATAAAAAGGCTAACAGGAGAGAGGGGTTTAACCCCTTTGAATGTGAACCATCATTCTATTCAACCCTGGGGTTTTCAGAGTGGTGAGAGAAGTATTATTCTGCACAGAAGCCTTCAACCAAAGTATGCTTCCAAAGATTTACTAATTAGATCTCATTTGTGCAGACTAGAACAGCCAACAAGAAAACCAAAGATATGCACCTTAAAGAAATTTCTAATCTTGAGAAATTCTTTAAAGTTAAGTACGATCCTCGAAACTTAAGACTAGTGGTTCGAGAGGCTGAACAAGTCTTGAAGCAAAAGAAAGGAGAGCACCATCATAAGTGTTGTGCTCATTTCATTGGTGCGTTGGTTTTGAATCCTTTGGCTTTGTTCAAACAATTCGAAGCCCCACTGTTCTGAAGAGGATTTAAAGGTATACCTGAGATAGACACATCACGGTGGTTTCCTCCTTGCGCAGTAGCAACGAAACATATTGAGACAAAGGGATTGGTACTTACAAAGGGACTCTGATAACTCCATAAAATGCAGTTATTTGTGCCCTATATCAGTGCTTTATTGATTGCTCAGTCCTTGTTCTTAGGCATAATTGGGAGACTCTAGCCTTATTTTTATGCAAAAGCCTGTTGTTGTCTTCCTCTTTATTTTGTGAACATATTTCCAATTCTTTTGTTAGAATATGTTGATTTTGCACTTGTGATTAATCGAGTGAGGTGTAAATTGTAGGTTAGGCTACAAAATGGATGAATTGGAGTAGCGTGTGGGCCAGCATGGGAAAAGAAGATCCAGGAGATGTCTCAGCTCCCCATGCCGTGGCGTGGATATGTTCACGGCTCGGCGTGCTTCTCTCGGGCTGCTGCGTACTGAGGAGACAGAGGCTACCACGCCGCGGCGTGGAAAATTGCACGCTACGGCGCGTGGATGTCTGCAGCACCTATAAATACGACGCTTTCAGATTAAAAAAGAGAGAGTTCTGGGTCGTGAAAGAAACGAAGCTAGGGCTCATTTGCTGACAGTTTTGGAGAGCTGTAAAGGGACTAGAAGTTGAAGCCACCCTTCTTGAAGGAGGATCATTCATCTAAGCACCAACATTATAGAGTTTCCCCTCTTCTCTCTTTACTCTCTCTCATTCTAGGGCATGGGCATAGAAATGGTTTTGGCATTTTCGTGACCCATGGCTAGCTAAGTTCATTTTAGGGATTCCTTTGGATCTTTCTATGTAAACTTGATGATTTTGTAACCTTGTGACTTGTTTATGATAATGTGTTTTGTTCATCCATATTTCTCTTAATGCTCATGAATGTGTGGCCAACATTTATTGTGTTTTGGTTGAATTTATTGAACTAGACATAGGGATTTAGGTTTGAGATCATGAATATGGTTGATGCATGTTTAATTTCACTCTAGTGGATGAGTGATTTAATTAGCTAATGGGATAGAGATATACCCTTTGGTCATGCATGGCAATTGTTAAGAATCAATCTTAATGAATGGAATTTGCTTTGGTTTTCATGGACACATAGTGAACTAAGCAAATTACATAAGCTTAATTGACCTAGACATAGGCTTTTAACTAGTGGAGTTTCTTATGCCAACAAATTCATTTATGCATAACACTCACCTTGGTTGCATATTATCAAGTGGAATAGTTAGTGAAAAAGGAGTCTCTATCCTCCAATCCTTGAATCTTAATCTCTCATTAAAGCTTTTTAGTCTTTTAAACAAGTGACACTCCCTCTCCAAATTTGTATGTCCTTGAATAGAATTTCTTAAACTAATAGTTAATAGTTAGCTTAGATATTAATCCTAATCCTCGAGGGAACAAACTTAACTCATCATTTTATTACTTGCACGACCCGTACACTTGCGGTACATAAAAAAGGTCAACAAGTTTTTGGCGCCGTTGCCGGGGATTACGGCTAATTTCTACTTTGCTAATATTGACAACAAGTTTGATTAGTTCTAGTTCAAGTTTTTCTTTTATTTTATTTTAAATCAAGTTTCATTCTTTTTCTGTTTTAGGTACGCTTACAATGGGGGATCACAATGATCACACAAGGCCTTTGCGGGAGTTTGCTACTCCTCAGATGGGTAATCTTCAATCGAGTATCACAAGGCCTCCCATCCAAGCCAATAATTTTGAAATCAAGCTTGCCATCATATAGATGATACAAACATCAGTGCAATTTGGTGCGCTGCCAAGTGAAGACCCAAATGCTCATTTGTCAAATTTCTTGGAGATTTGTGACACCTTCAAGCATAATGGTGTTTCTGAAGACGCCATCCGTCTAAGGTTCTTTCCTTTCTCTCTCAGGGATAGAGCCAAGAGCTGGTTGCAATCTTTGCCAGGAGGGTCTATAAGCACTTGGAATGATGTATGTGGTAAGTTTTTGAACAAATACTTCCCACCTGCTAAGATTGCGGAGATGGTGAATGATATCACCTCGTTTACATAAGCTGAATCTGAATCCTTGTATGAAGCCTGGGAGAGGTACAAGGATCTTCTGAGAAGGTGTCCTCACTATGAGATACCACCATGGCACCAAATCTATTCATTTCATAAAGGTTTACTGCCTCACCATCGTCCAATTATGGATACAGCTTCCGGTGGTTCCTTGCTTAGTAAATCATTTGATGAGGCATACCAATTGTTGGAGGAATTGGCCGCCAATAGCTACCGATGGCCATCTGTAAGAAATACCCCAAAAAGGGTGGCTGGAGTGCATGATGTGGATGCACTTACGTCACTTTCTGCTCAAGTGGCTACGATTGCTAACAAGTTGGACAGTTTAGGTGTAGGCTCTCATCAAAGCCCATTCGTGTTGTGTGACCGATGTGGAGACAACCATGCAACGGATAGATGCCCATCTAATATGGAGAGTGCTCAATATGTGGGAAACTACCGTCCTTCTCAGAATAACCCCTATTCTCAACAATTCAATCTTGGGTGGAGGAATCACCCAAACTTTTCATGGAGAGATAACCAAGGAGCAACCTCTTCATCAGCTGGAAATGAGAGACCACAATATCCTCCTGGTTTCTCTTCACAAGCAAGACCACTACTGTAAGAGAAAAAACCATCACTTGAGGGCATGTTCATGCAATTTATGGTTAAATCTGATTCTTATATGTCTAAAACTGATGCTCATTTGGCTAGAAATGATGCAATGATTCAAAGTCAAACAGCATCAATGAGAGCATTAGAAACACAGATGGGGCAATTGGCGAATGCTATCAACAACCGACCTCTTGGGTCATTTCCAAGTGATACCGTCAGTAATCCAAAAGGTGACCCAAAAGATTGCAAAACTATTTCCCTAAGAAGTGGGAAGAACATAGAAGGGAATCCAAAGACCAAATTGCTTGTTAATGATGCTGAGGTGACCCAAGAAGAAGAGATTGTGTACAAGGAAGACCAAGGGAGTAAGGTTGTTGCCAAGAGCACGGAAGAGCCAATCAAGGATGAAATTAAAAAGAAAGAAGAGAACACTTCTCCTGCCTTGCCATTTCCTAATTGCTTTGCCAAGCATAAAATGGATGCACAGTTCAAGAAGTTTCTGGAAGTCTTCAAAAAGCTTCAAATAAGCATTCCATTTGCAGAGGCATTAGAACAAATGCCTAGTTACGTGAAGTTCATGAAGGATATATTGTCAAAAAGTGGAAACCAAAGTTTGAGACAGGTGGCATTATCGAAGAGTGCAGTCTTTGTTTTGCAACAGAAACTTCCACCAAAATTGAAAGATCCAGGAAGCTTCACAATTCCATGTGCAATTGGAGAAAAATTCTGTGGGCAAGCCTTGTGTGACTTGGGGGCAAGTATTAACCTCATGCCCCTATCAATCTTCCAGAAGCTAGGTTTAGGGGAATGTAAGCCTACATCAGTTACCCTCCAACTAGCGGATCGCTCCTACTTTTACCCGAATGGAATTGTTGAAGATGTCTTGCTCAAGGTGGACAAGTTTATATTCCCTGCAGACTTCATAATTCTGGATATGGAGGAAGATAGAAATGTGCCTTTAATCCTTGGCAGGCCATTTCTAGCCACAGGAAGAACACTCATCGACATCCAAAAAAGTGAATTGACTATGAGAATTCAGGATCAAGAGGTCACTTTTAATATTTTCAAGACAATTAAATTTCCTCATGATCCTAAAGAGTGTTCATATGTAGGCATGCTTGATAATATCATTGTTGATGCATTTCATGCTAACTTTCCTAATGACCCTCTTGCATTAGCTTTGATTACTTCAACTGATCAGGAAGATGATACTAGGGATGTTGTGCTTGATTTTGTTAAACGATTTGATGCTCTTCCTAAGTATTTGAGGTCAACCAAGTTTGAGCCTTTGGAGTTCCAAGCATCTAAGGAGTTGCCTAAGCCTTCTATTGAGGAACCCCCAAGACTTGAGTTGAAGCCTTTGCTGAATCACTTGCAATATGCTTACTTGGGAGCAATGTCTACTTTGCCAGTAATCATATCTTCATCACTCACTGATGAGCAAGAGGAGAAACTTCTTCGTGTGCTCCGGAAGTACAAACATGTCATTGGATGGACTATTGCTGATATTCATGGTATTAGTCCTTCCATTTGTATGCACAAGATTCTGTTGGAGGATAATCTGAATGGAGTTGTGGAGCACCAAAGGCGATTGAATCCAATAATAAAGGAAGTGGTGAGGAAAGAGATAATTAAATGGCTTGATGCTGGCATAGTTTATCCTATTTCCGATAGCCTGTGGGTTTCTCCAGTCCAATGTGTTCCAAAGAAAGGAGGTATGACGATGGTTACCAATGAAAAGAATGAGCTCATTCCTTCTCGCAAGGTCACTGGATGGAGGATATGCATGGATTACCGGAAATTGAATAAAGCTACCCGGAAGGATCATTTTCCACTCCCTTTAATTGACCAGATGCTGGATAGATTAGCTGGAAAGACTTATTACTGCTTCCTTGATGGGTACTCTGGATACAACCAAATTGCCATAGCACCTGAAGATCAAGAGAAGACAACATTCACATGTCCCTATGGTACATTTGCTTTCCGGAGAATGCCATTTGGATTATGTAATGCACCAGCAACTTTTCAGCGTTGCTTGATGGCTATATTTGCGGATATGATTGAGCATGGTCTGGAAGTCTTTATGGATGATTTTTCGGTGTTCGGAGATTCTTACAATAGCTGCCTGCAACTTCTCTCTTCTGTGTTGAAAAGATGTGAAGAGACTAACCTAGTCCTTAACTGGGAGAAATGTCACTTCATGGTTCACGAAGGCATTGTTCTTGGCCACAATGTTTCTATCAAGGGGTTGGAGGTAGACAAGGCAAAGATTGAGGTGATTGACAAACTTCCTCCACCAAATGCAGTGAAAGGAATTTGCAGCTTTCTTGGTCATGCTAGTTTTTATCGGAGATTCATAAAAGACTTTTCCAAGATTTCTAAGCCTCTTTGCAACTTATTGGAGAAGGACATCCAATTCAACTTTGATGAATCATGCCTGGGTGCATTTGTGGAGCTAAAAAGGAGACTAGTGTCAGCCCCGGTGATAATCACTTCGGATTGGGAATCGCTTTTTGAATTAATGTGCGATGCCAGTGATTATGCTGTTGGTGCAGTTTTGGGGCAGAGGAAGGATAAGGTATTTCGCTCCATATACTATGCAAGCAAAACTCTCAATGATGCACAACTAAACTACACAACAACAGAAAAGGAACTTCTGGCAGTTGTCTTCGCATTTGATAAGTTCCGGGCATACTTGGTGGGCACTAAGGTGATAGTCTACACGGATCACTCTGCAATTAAATATCTGGTGAGCAAAAAGGATGCAAAATCGCGGTTGATTCGTTGGGTCTTCTTGTTGCAAGAATTTGATTTAGAGATTCGGGATAAGAAAGGGGCAGAGTATCAAGTTTCAGATCACCTTTCTAGATTGGAAAATAAGGAATATCAAGTTGAACCAATCACAATTAATGAAGCATTCCCCGATGAGCAACTCTTTGCTATGGCAACTTGTCCATAACCATGGTACGCTGACATTGTGAATCACATAGTGGGTGGTGTGTTGCCTCCAGATCTTACCTCTCATCAAAAGAAGAAGTTCTTGCACGATGTCAGGCACTATCTCTGGGATGAACCATTCTTGTTTAAACAATGCCTTGACCACATGTTGAGAAGATGCGTGCCTATGGAGGAAGTTGAACAAATTCTAAACCAATGCCATTCTTCTCCATATGGTGGACACTATAGTGGGGAGAGGACAGCAGCCAAGGTGCTACAATCTGGATTTTATTTGCCATCTCTCTTCAAGGATGCGCATTTTCATGTCAGCAAATGTAATAGATGCCAAAAAATAGGAAACATCTTAAGGAGAAATGAGATGCCCCTCAATTCCATCCTTGAAGTTGAGATTTTTGATGTATGGGGCATCGACTTCATGGGCCCCTTTGTCCCCTTCTATGGGAATCTGTACATTCTTGTGGCAGTGGACTATGTGTCCAAGTGGGTGGAAGCGTGTGCATTTCCTACCAATGACTCTAAGGTAGTGATAAACTTCATGAAGAAACAAGTCTTCACCCGCTTTGGCACTCCTAGGGCCATTATTAGTGACGGAGGGTCCCATTTTTGCAATAAGTACTTTAATGCTCTCTTGGCCAAGTATGGGGTAGCTCATCGGATTGCTACCGCGTACCATCCACAGACGAGTGGGCAAGCAGAGGTGTCCAATCGTGAAGTTAAACGAATACTTAAGAAGACGGTATGTTCATCCCGTAAGGATTGGTCAAGGAGACTTGATGATGCACTATGGGCATACAGGACATCTTATAAAAACCCCATTGGTATGTCTCCATACAAGCTTGTATTTGGGAAGGCTTGCCATCTGCCCGTTGAGTTGGAGCATCATGCTTATTGGGCCATAAAGCAGCTAAATTTTGATTTGCAAGCTGCTGGTGAAAAGAGATTATTGCAGCTCAATGAACTTAATGAATTTAGGCTTCAAGCCTATGAAAATGCAAAGCTGTACAAGGCAAAAGTGAAGAGTTGGCATGACAAGAAGATTGTGCATAAGAGATTTGAGCAAGGCCAAAAAGTATTCCTGTACAATTCTAGGCTCAAACTCTTTCCGGGAAAGCTAAAATCAAGGTGGTCAGGTCCATTTCAAGTGAAAAAGGTGTTTCGCTATGGAGCCGTTGAAGTCACAGATCTTGAGGGAAAGTCAACCTTTAAAGTCAATGGCCAGCGCTTGAAGCCCTACCTAGGAGGAGAAATCGATAGGGAGAAAACCTCCCTCACATTGGCTGCGCCTTGAAATAGTTGCGAAAAAGTCCTGCCTGGACTATAAAAAAGGCCCTTACTTTTTTGAGAGGGAACCACCCCTATTCTTACCTCTTTGATTTTGTGTCCAACACAACTAATGCATTTAATTTTAAGGTTTCATGCTATTTTGATCTTGCTTTCTGCAGTTGTGCTGTTTGGACTAAATTTGCAGGTGGTGGAGACCTCTGGGAAGCAATTACAGTAGATGAATTAGGGTTGCTGCATAATTTGGCAGTCTGGTGTCTCATGTGGCGGCGTGACAAATTGAACGCCGCGGCGCAACTGTCTCTAGCTGATCAATATAGTGAGACCGCGAGCAGCGCGCCTCAGCGTGGAAAAACTCACGCCTCGACACGATGATGCCAAAAAAAACAAAAAACAAAAAAAACAAAAAACAAAAAACAAAAAAATAAAAAAAAGAAAGGGGTGTGTGGGCGTAAAACGTGCACCCTTCCTCACACAAAAGGGGCATAAGCCCTCATTTTCTCTTTACTCTCCATTTCCCTCTTTTTCTCTCTTCCATTTGCTCTCTTTTCCCCCATTCCCCCCCCCACATTTAGCTTTTCATTTACTTGCACATTTTTCTTCCATCTACACTACACTCCTCCTCCAGGTAACATTCATTCTTCCTCTTCTTCTTCTCCTTTCATTTTGGCATTTTCTCCGCTTTTCATTTTATTTCTTTTTCTTTCTTTTCCTTATTATTTGTTTTTGAATGATTTTTGGTTTAAATATCTATTTTGGATTGAGGATAATGTGAGGCAATGATATAAATTTCTTTTTAGGGGCCGTTTTTGGGTGAAAAATGGGTATCAGTAGTGGTTGTAACGACTTGCGCACCGTCATTGCCCAGTGCCAAGGTGCATGGGGAAAGAAGTTTCACGCTGCGGCGTGATCCTCTTTTACGTGCCTGTTTCTTTTGTTTTTTTTCTTTTTGAGATTGGTGGCTTTGTTCTTTGTTTTAATTTACATATTTTATGTAACTGCCATCATGTTTTGTATAATGAATTCATTGTTTTATTCTATTTTTTGTACCTATTTTAGGCCCTTTGGAAAATTGTTCTAACTTTGGCACTTTGTTTTTGGCAGAGCTAGGTACCCTACTTTGACTGCACAATGACTCATAAGCGCCGGGTGATACTAGCCGGCGCATGATGGAGCCCTCTCCGCCTCGCCGTTTTGATAGGGTGAAATTCATTTCGGAGGCCGGCTTCGTCTTTGGTCACCAAACCAGTCATTCCTGAGAGGGGGTTCAGCTTCAAACAGGCTCTCCACCTAGAGATCCAGCAGACTATCGACCACTACAATTGGAAGCGGTTTGCAAAGCACCCAATGTCTGCTGTTCTTCCAATCGTTCGCGAGTTCTATGCGAACACGACATTCTCTGACCGGCAGACATCTATAGTCAGAGTGCGTGGCCACTCGGTCTCTTTCTCCTTTGAGGATATTCGACGTGCATTGGGCTTACTTGATCTTGGGGAGATTTGTGAGTACTCGGAGTTCCTCCGCATGGGGACAGAGGAAGGCCTGGACCCGGATGTTATCACCTCTCGTATCTGCATTCATGAGGCTCAACCTGTGCAATGGGTCCTCAGTGTTCAAGATCAGCGGCCCAGGAACTTCCCCCGCTCATATTTGACTCTTGAGACTCGCGTGTGGTATCATTTCATCAGCGCTCGGATCATCCCTTCTGCTAACATGTCCAAGGTGACTAGGGATCATGCCATCCTGATCTATTCCATTCTTGAGCACAGGTCCATTGATATTGCCAGGATTATTCATGAGCAGATTCACAAGTCAATAAATGAGTCCAGAAGCCTCTTTTTCCCATTCCTCATCCACCAGCTTTGCAGTAAATCTCAGGTCCAGTGGGGCCCTTATGAGGAGCTTGTTGAT
This sequence comes from Ormosia semicastrata, assembly GCA_029884595.1. Taxonomy (NCBI): domain Eukaryota; kingdom Viridiplantae; phylum Streptophyta; class Magnoliopsida; order Fabales; family Fabaceae; genus Ormosia; species Ormosia semicastrata. Next base: position 42,795,527 of record JAQQTO010000053.1, on the reverse strand, counting down.
ATCAAACACCTCTTAATGACACCATCCTGCAGAAGCGAAACATCCTCTGGCTCTAGGACAGCGACAGAGGCGGGGGCAGAGTGAAGCCAGAGCGGCCCCTCCGTCTGATGATGAGTAGCGTGCTTCTGTGGATGCTAGGCTGACTCAGATAACTGCCATGCTGAGGTGGCTGGCTGAGCACTCGGGGTTTCCCATGGACAGCTTTCTGGGGTCCGCTTCCTCTCCCTACGTTGGTGCTGGACCATCCCATCAGCCCCAGGATCCAGCAGCTGAAGGTCATGACAGTGGTGGTGATACTGAGATCATCCCAGATGACGATGATGATGTGTAGTTATGATGCAGTTAGGGCATCTTTCTGTCTTATTTTGTTGTTTGTTTTTAGATATTTTGAGCAGTGAGGACACTGCTTCCCTTAGGTTTGGGGGTGTCTAACTTGCTTTGTGATGTTTGTATTTGCTACTTCTTATGTTTTGACTATTGCTGGTGGTAGTGCTTGGTTAATTTTGTTGTTTTGTTCTTAATGCATGTTGAAAAGTAAAATCTTTTGGAATGCATTGTTTATACCAATTGCTATGCATTGATGGTTGTCCAATGATGAGTATAGATGTGTTTTGATCTCATTATTTAGGTGAATCCATATGTAATATCTAATGCATGATGAAACAATCTAGTTTGAGCACATCCCACTTGTATGCTTGTGTAACTTTGAAATGGTTTAAGTGCGAATCTAGAAAATGTTTATGAACTATGCATGTGGAGATCTCTTTTATCCAATAAAATTGTCTTGCAACTCTTTTGAGGCGAAATCCTAGGTTGTGCTTGATTGAGGAAATGATTAGGGCATTGTTTGGACCGATTGAGCCTAAAAAGCTTACCTTGACATGATCATATCCTTAGGTCCCCTTTGAAGCTTTATAAATGTTTGGCCTTCTATTTTCTTTCATCACCTTCATTTCTCCCAACCCATGTAACCATTCCAATGCATATGAAATTTCATTGCATTTTCACCTCATCATAAATGTTGCTTGTTGAGCACATAGTATGTTATTTCTCGATTTGAGTCCAATGATTAGGGTGTCTATGTTGTTCAATACAAGAGTGACTTGAAGGAAACTTTGGCTGCATAATAAATTACCTTTGTTTGTAAAGAAAAGAAAAAAAAATAGGAATGTTAAAAAAAAACAAAAAAAAAGTGCAAGAAAGGAAGCAAATGCGAAAGAGCATTTAAGTGGTTCTAGAGAGTGTTGTTTATGTCATTTTTGCGGACCTTTGTTGTGGCTCAAGTCTTGAAATGCTATGTTATGTTTTCAACGTTTGTATGTTTTCCTTTCTCCCTTGTTCTTCATCCCATCACCTTGGCCTTACATTACAAGCTATTAAAGTCCCTTTTGATCCTCAGTTGTGTGCAATTTACATTAGTGAAGAATGAGTTAAATTACAATCTTGGGGATTCTTTGATTCATATTCATGTGTATGCTCATAAGCTTATCCAGATGAACATGATTTGATTTGAAAAGTTAGCTTGCATGCTTGTGGAAAAGGTGATTTAAATGAAAGGAAGCTGTAATTGTTAACATGATAAGGATTGCATGTGTGTGAAGTAAATTATGAGGCATGAGCATTCTTTGAGGATTATGCAACCATGGTGCACTAGGAGAGGTGTGAATGTGGAACCCATGTTAGCTGCTGAATGCATGATGGGTAGATTTTATAAATGCTTGTGTACTCATACTTGATTTTGCTCGAGGACTAGCAAAAATCTAGGTTTGGAGGTGTGATAACTCAATAAAATGCAGTTATTTATGCCCTATATCAGTGCTTTATTGATTGCTCAGTCCTTGTTCTTAGGCATAATTGGGAGACTCTAGCCTTATTTTTATGCAAAAGTTTGTTGTTGTCTTCCTCTTTATTTTGTGAACATATTTCCAATTCTTTTGTTAGAATATGTTGATTTTGCACTTGTGATTAATCGAGTGAGTTGTAAATTGTAGGTTAGGCTACAAAATGGATGAATTGGAGTAGCGTGTGGGCCAGCATGGGAAGAGAAGAGCTAGGAGACGTCTCAGCTCCCCACGCCGCAACGTGGATATGTTCATGCCTCGGCATGCTTCTCTCAGGCTGCTGCGTACTGAGGAGACAGAGGCTACCACGCCGCGGCATGGAAAATTGCACGCCGCGGTGCGTGGATGTCTGCAGCACCTATAAATACGACACTTTCAAATTAAAAAAGAGAGAGTTCTGGGTCGTGAAAGAAACGAAGCTAGGGCTCATTTACTGACAGTTTTTGAGAGCTATAAAGGAACTAGAAGTGGAAGCCACCCTTCTTAAAGGAGGATCATTCATCTAAGCACCAACATTATAGAGTTTCCCCTCTTCTCTCTTTACTCTCTCTCATTCTAGGGCATGGGCATGGAAATGGTTTTGGCATTTTCGTGACCCATGGCTAGCTAAGTTCATTTTAGGGATTCCTTTGGATCTTTCTATGTAAACTTGATGATTTTGTAACCTTGTGATTTGTTTATGATAAAGTGTTTTGTTCATCCATATTTCTCTTAATGCTTATGAATGTGTGGCCAACATTTATTGTGTTTTGGTTGAATCTATTGAACTAGACATAGGGATTTAGGTTTGAGATCATGAATATGGTTGATGCATGTTTAATTTCACTCTAGTGGATGAGTGATTTAATTAGCTAATGGGATAGAGATATACCCTTTGGTCATGCATGGCAATTGTTAAGAATCAATCTTAATGAATGGAATTTGCTTTGGTTTTCATGGACACATAGTGAACTAAGCAAATTACATAAGCTTAATTGACCTAGACATAGGCTTTTAACTAGTGGAGTTTCTTATGCCAACAAATTCATTTATGCATAACACTCACCTTGGTTGCATATTATCAAGTGGAATAGTTAGTGAAAAAGGAGTCCCTATCCTCCAATCCTTGAATCTCAATCTCTCATTAAAGCTTTTTAGTCTTTTAAACAAGTCACACACCCTCTCCAAATTTGTATGTCCTTGAATAGAATTTCTTAAACTAATAGTTAATAGTTAGCTAAGATATTAATCCTAATCCTCAAGGGAACGAACTTAACTCATCATTTTATTACTTGCACGACCCGTACACTTGCGGTACATAAAAAAGGTCAACAGACTCCAACACTTAAGTCAGGCTATGCACAAGTTGGGTTATGCAATGAGTGATATACTACTAGAAATTTCTGATTTAGAGATGGAATTTAGAGACAGACAAAATTTCATCTTTATTCGAGACAAAAACAGAGACGAATTTGATGATTTAGAGATGGAAAATAAATTTTATAATTTAAAGACGGAATTTAGCGATGGAAAATTTCTTCTCAAAATTTTCCATCTCTATTTCCGTCTCTAGATGGTCAATGTTGGGTTTTAAAAAAGTCAAATTAATTTAGAGACGGAATATATCCATCTTTAAATTTTCCATCTCTAATAGTATTTTAATTCCGTCTCTAAATATTTGATATAATTTAATTAATAATTTTTTTTATAAAATTCAGAGACGAATTATTTTCATCTCTAATTCCTTCAAAATCTTTTTGAAACCCTTTTTCCTATTTTTTTCATTCCCTCTCATTCCCTATTTCCCCTTCTTCTTCTCCTTCTTTCTTCCCTAATTCACTGCATGAAGCCCTAGCCCCATATCCTCTTCTCTCTCTATCTCCCCATTCTTTCTTTATTCTCATCCCACTACTCTAGTGCCGTCGACGACTGTTCTCACCGTCATTGTAATATCCTAAATGACATGTTAGACTTGTTTATGTGTTCAAAAGGTAGCATATAGCTTGTTTAGCATGTATGTTTAATTTTGTGACAATCTGAGTTAGTTTAAATACTTAGTTATAACCCATACTGCGAAAAGTAGCTTAAAATGACGTAGATAATGACATAAATTACTTAGGAGAGGGAAATAAATAAGGATAATTTATTTCTAGGTAACAAATATGAAGAACAAGTTATAGTTAAAGTTTCAAGGTAAACTGAACTAGTTTGACATTTTTAGGCATACTGGTTGTCAAATTATAGCTAGTTTGACTAATAGCAAATATTGAAATATCAAACAATGTTGAAATGACTTTTTATATGAATCTTAGTATTTATTTTAAAGTTGTTGGAAGATGAAAATCTGGATTTAGCTAAATTGGAGTATTTTTAGCATATTTGGATTTTATCAATTTCGGTCCAAGGATTTAGCTAATATGCTTGATTCCAAGACCTTTGGTGGTAATGTTACTCTCAAATTTGATATTAAAAAGGCCTTTGACACAGTTGATTGGCATGTCTTGCTTAAAGTTCTGGCTGTTTTTGGTTTCGAAGATAAATTTTGTCATTGGGTTAGAATTATCCTTAATTCTGCTAAACTATCCTTCTCTGTCAATGGTAAGTCTGTTGGTTTCATCTCTTGCAAGCGAGGAGTGAGGCAAGGTGATCCTCTATCACCTCTTTTTTTTTGCCTTGCTGAGGATGTTCTCAGTAGAAGTATTTCTCAATTGGTTATTTTCTAGTTTGCTAGATCCAATGGCAGGTCCTCGAAGTCATCCCTCTCCTACTCATATTTTCTATGCCGATGACATCTTAGTTTTCTACAAGGGAACCAAAAGAAACTTGGATAACTTAACGTCTTTTTTTCAATCTTATGGGCAAGCTTCAGTACAGTTCTTAAGTTATGATAAACGTAAGTTCTATGCTACAAGGCTTTCTCCTAACAGAATTGTTGCTATCTCCAATATTCTTGGTTTTTCAGTAGGGCAATTGCCTTTTAATTATCTTGGAGTGCCTCTTTTTAAAGGAAAGCCAAAGAAAATTTACTTGCAGCCTATAGCTGATAAAATTATAGCAAAATTAGCTTCTTAGAAGGGATCTCTCTTGTCTATAATGGGAATGGTTCAACTTGTCAAATCCATTATTCATGGTATGTTGTTATATAGTTTTCAGGTTTATGCTTGGCCTATTAAAATGTTAAAAATACTGGATAATTGCATCCTAAACTTTATTTGGTCTGGTGATATATTGGTTAGGAAAGTTGTTACTATTGCTTGGAGCACTGTTTGTTCTCCCATTAATGAGGGTGGCCTTGGCTTGAGATCTCTAAGGTCTATTAATGATGTTGCTATGCTAAAATTGACCTAGGATTTGGTATCTTCTAACAAACAATGGGCTGGCCTGATCAGAGCTAGGTTTCTTAAAAAGAAGGTTCCAATAACATATTATGTTAAGTCATCAATTTGGCTTACTCTAAGAACTAGACTTAAATCGGTTTCTGCTAACAGTATTTGGCAAATTGGAGATGGCAAATTAATCAATTTCTGGACTAATAATTGGCTCAACCAACCTATTGTTGAGCTTTTGTAAATTCCTGCCCAGCTTCATCATACATTGAAAGCTTCTGTTGATGATTTCATTCAAGGTCACTACTAGTTTATCCCTCTAGTTGTTGCTGCTAAATATCCTAACTTAGCAAATGACATTTTACAGGTTCCAATTCCTACATATTCTGATCAAGATCATCTTGTTTGGACAGGCACAGACTCTAGTTTTTTATCTTTTAAAGATGCTTATCTACATCTGCATCCTCCCAAAGCTTTTGTTTATTGGGCTAAATTAATCTGGAGTGCCTCCATTCCTCCTTCTCGGTTCATTCTTGTTTGGAGATTGTTACAAAATAAGATGCCAACTGATGAGAACTTGAGAAATAGGGGTTGTATCATTGTTTTGATCTACAGTCAGTGTGGTTTAACTGAAGAATCATCTTATCATTTTTTTCTGGAATGTAATTTTGCTCGGGCACTTTGGAATTGGTTTAGTTCTATTATTAACTGCTTTATTGACTTATCCACCTTCACTTCTATATTTTCAGTTTGTAATAGCGGCTGTAAAAATCAATTGAATGATGTGACTCTAGCTGGTATCATTCACATAATCTGGATCATTTGGTTCTGCCGTAATAAAAACAGATTCAACAATTCCAGCATCTCTTTGAATTCTGCTATTAATATGGTGATTGCTTCCATTTCAATCTCTGGCAATCTTTCTAAGGGCTGCATGTCTTCCTCCATTGCAGAGTTCTCCATTTTTAAGCTTCTCAAAATTACAGGGCACCCCTCAAAGGCCCCTTCTATTAAACAGGTGGCTTGGTTTCCTCCATCTTGTGGATGGATCAAATGCAATACAGATGGCTTGGCAAAAGAGTCTCCTGGTCCAGCTGCTGCTGGTGACATTTATCGAGACAGCAATGCTGCTATTCTCTGTTGTTTTGCTTCCTTTATTGGTTCTAATTTCTCCCTTCATGCTGAGATGATTACTGCCATGATTGCCATTGAAATTGCATTTCAAAAAGGCTGGCATAACATTTGGTTAGAATGTGACTCTAAATTAGTGGTCATGGCATTTAATTTCCATTGAGTTGGTGCCTTGGAAGCTTAGGATTAGATGGAGGAATTGTATGAATCTTACTAGGCATATGCATTTTGCTGTATCTTACATTTATAGGGAGGATAATACTTGTGCAGATAAGTTAGCTTCTTTTAGGGTGAATTCCCAATGTTTTACTTGGTGGGACTTGTTTCCTTCTTTTCTTAGTGAAGACTTCTTCCGTAATAGGTATGGTCTTCCTAATTATAGGTTTGGATAGTTTGTCTTTCTTTTCATGAGTTTTGGCTTTAGTCCCCTCAAGTTTTTGTATTTGTTCTTTTCTTGTTCTTTGTTTTTAATAATATTATGGTGTACTGTAGATGATTGGCAGAGTTTGCGGTGCTAACCTAATTAGGATCTCCCTCTCTTTTATGATGCTTTTGCATAAAAAAAAAGTTTTGGCCTAAGGGTCATATGAGTCTTTTAGATCCTCTTTATAAGCCTTTGTTCACAGCTGTTTTTGCTTCAAAAAAAAATAAACAGAAAATGTGAGAGAAGGAAGAAAGGAAGAGGAAAGACTAAGCAAGAGGAAGAGAGAAAAAGGAAAGCCAAGGGTAAAGTCAAGGCTTGAGAATCTAACCAAGTTTAATTCATCTTCACTACTCCAGAGGTAGGGTTTTTAAGTTTATCTTCACTTATTTTCACTTTTCTCCATTGATGCACTTTGGTGCTCAATAGGTCATTTTGTGTTCTTGAGGTGTTTGATGAGTTTTATTTGTATGACTGAGTTTCTTTGATCATTTATGACTTGTTCATAGCATTAATAGAAGTTAGAAGCTTTGACTATCTCATTTGGATCTTCGATTCACAAAAGAGAGGTTAGGTCACCCTATAATTGATTTTGGTGTTTTAATCCAAATTAAGAGGATTAAGTTTGTGATTGATGATTTCTATGTGTTTAAGAATTGATTGGGATCTTAGAATCACTTCGAAACTGGTTTAGAATGGCCAAAATCCAAGAAAAGAACTAATGGAATAGTACCACAGTTTTGCAGAAGTTGTTGCAGTGTTTCTGGTTAAGAAACATGACCCGTGTTCGAGAACACTGGGGGGGAGAAGGTTGTGTGTCTCTTTCTGCTAGAGGATTTTGTGAGTAGTCTTCACAGAGCAAGACACGGGGGAGGTCATGAAATCAGACACGGCCTGTGTCCAAAGACACAGGGGGGGTTGTAATAAAACATGGCCCGTGTCTGATACCAGAATTTTTAGAAATGTCATTTTTGATGTTTTGAAGTTCTTGGACTAGATGGAATCATTAGTATATGTTTCCTAAAGTATGTTAAGACACTAATAGGGATAGTGTTTAAGAAGAGAATTATACCTAGTATGTATAGGAAAGTTTGGTAGTTTTGATTTTGTGAGTATCCTTTGACAACATTCATGAAGGCCAAGAGAAATCGAAAAAGTGTTTGATACACTCAATGGAGTAAGGACATAACTCTGATAATTCGATAATGCCAAGGCCATAAGAGATAAGTAGAGGTCCATAAGGTTCTTCGGAATTAGGATTTAGACCAAACTTCCCATGTGCCAGGATATATATGTAGTTTGAGGAGATACATCTACTTGCTACAAAATAACACAAGAAACCAATAATTCCTAAGATTTACATTTTGGTTCTGATTTGAACTATATGTATGTACGAGATGTGTATTAACTTGGTTTATCTAATGCAATAGTTAGACCTTGTAGATGTTTTAAACATATTTCATTATTTGTAATTGTGATTATGTTTACACATGTTATGTATGACTGGTTTTGATTACTTATGCTGAGATTGTAGTTTTTCACCTCACTATGTATCATGTAATTCCAGCTGAAACTTCTTCCAAGGGTAATAAGAAGAAAGAAACTAAAGATTAGATTAGTTTATGTATTATGTTTCAAATTGTTGTACTTATTAGTATCCCTTTTGAAATGTATAGAGTTATGTAATACTTCAAGCCTTTGCCAAGGCTAATGATGTATGTGTACTTTGATGCATTATGGTATAAATATTATATTTTTACATTTCATATGGCTCTCTATAGTGTTTCCAACGAACATTATGGATATATGATTAGTAAGTATGAAGTGACATTGCAATGCTAATTATCTGTTTGTATGATGTATATACTGAGATATTGGTATTAGGATGTTACATTTTGATATCAGAGCAATTCATCCTATTGAACCAAGGTATGGACTGACTGTGTTTTGGCATATAGGAGTTCATTCTTAGAAATTGTGCTTTTCTTGCTTCATATGTTTAATGTGATGATAGAAGTGCATGATTTGCCTCAAATTAGTTGTTATTAGATTCTGTTGCACGGTTACATGGACTACAGCTCAATAGATGTTGTTTCTGTGTGTGCAGGAGACTATGGAACCAAACAGGCGATCTAGAGAAGCAGAGAGCTTGGCCTCACCGGGTCCAGATATGGCTGAAGCGGTTATGGTTATGGCCAATGTTATGACTAGAATGCTAGAGAGAATGGAATCAAATCCATCTTAACAGTCTACACCACTTGGACACCGCTCGCAAAAGGCAACTCAAGTCGAGAGAAATCAGAATTTTCTAGACCTGACAGCTTTTTGTCAGATGAATCCTCCACCATACAAAGGCGAGTATAATCCAGCAAAGGCTGAAGAATGGCTTAGTGAGATGGAGAAGATTTTCGATGCTATGTTTTGCTCAAAAGAGCAAAAAGTGATCTTCGCCTCATATATACTGAAGGGCGAGGCAGAGCATTGGTGGAAAAGTACCAAAAGGGTACTTGAAGTAGTTGAAACTCTAATGTCATGGGAAGTCTTCAAGATAGCTTTCCTGGAGAAGTTTTTCCCTCAGACTCTACATGATGACAAGGAAGTAGAGTTTATGAAATTAAAACAAGGAGACATGTCTATAGGTTAATATGTGGTCAAGTATGATGAATTATCAAAATTCTTTTCTTATTTCTGTTACCGCCCGGACGAGAAATAGAGATGTTTAAAATTTGAATCTGGGTTGAAGTAAGAAATTAGAGGCATAGTGAGACCGATGGAGACTAGAGACTTTCCTGCTTTGGTTAACAAATGTAGGATTGTGGAGTTGGAAGTCAATAGCTCTTTATTAGAGGAAAGGGCATAAGACGTTTTAAAAAGGAAGAGATAGGACAACAAGAACAAACAAGGTGCTTCTAAGGCAAGCAACCTTAAAGGAAAAAGCAAGAAGTGGTCTAAGGCACCACGATACGCTGAATATGGGAAGGGACATAGAGGCAAGTGCTTTGCAGGCCAGCCTGTGTGTTATACATGTGGGCAGCCAAGGCATTTCTCCAGAGCTTGTCCTCAGAGCAAGGAAGATGCACCTACCCCAAAGCCGCTAGCCAAGGGGCGAGTTTACACTATAGGCGGGATAAATGTGGCCCAATCTTCTGACCTATTTTGAGGTAAAGGCATAATTCGCAATCATATTTTAAATGTCATATATGATTCAAAAGCATCCTACTCATTTGTTTCTTATGATTGTGTAAAGATGGTACCATGCGGTTGTGTGTTAACTACAAACAGTTGAATAAGATAACCATAAAAAATAAGTATCCTTTGTCTAGAATAGATGATCTAATGAATCAGTTAAGGGGAGCTTCAATGTTTTCCAAGATTGATCTAAGATCTGGGTATCATCAAATCAGAGTAAGGGGAGATGATATCCCTAAGACCACTTTTAGAACTAGATATGGGCATTATGAGTATCTTTTGATGTCCTTTGGGTTGACGAATGCTCCAGCAGTGTTTATGGATTACATGAACAAAGTTTTTAGACCTTACCTAGATGAGTTTATGGTTGTGTTTATTGATGACATCCTTATCTATTCAAAGATAAGGGAAGAGCATGAGCAGCATATAATGATTGTTTTAGAAATCCTAAAAGAGAAGAAGTTGTTTGCCAAATTATCCAAATGTGAGTTTTGGCTAACAAAAGTTCAGTTTTTGGGCTATGTTATTTCTAATGGAGGAATTGTAGTGGACCCTAGCAAGGTAGATGCAGTGTTGGAGTGGGAGAGACCTACCACTATAACAGAGATAAAGAGCTTTATAGGCCTAGCTGGGTACTATAGAAGTTTCATCAAGAGTTTTTCTCAGTTAGTGCTGCCTTTGACTAGGTTGACTAGAAAAGGGTAGTACTTTTGAGTGGACTCAGGACTGTGAGACTAGCTTCCAAGAATTAAAGAAAAGGTTGACTACTACGCCAGTGTTGGTAATTCCAGATCCCCATGAGGACTTTAAGGTCTTTTGTGACGCTTCAAAAATGGGACTAGGGTGTGTTCTAATGCAGAATAGGAGAATAGTAGCCTATGCATCAAGGCAGTTAAGGCCACATGAGGAGAGCCACCCTACGCATGATTTGGAGTTAGCAGCTGTAGTGTTTGCCTTAAAGATTTGGAAGCATTATCTCTATGGAGTCCAGTTTGAGGTGTTCAGTGATCATAAGAGTTTAAAGTACTTGTTTGATCAGAAGGAGCTGAACATGAGGCAAAGAAGATAAATGAAATTCTTAAAAGATTATGACTTTGAGTTAAAGTATCATCTGGGTAAAGCCAATGTAGTGGCTGATGCACTAAGTAGGAAATCTCTACATGTGTCCTAAATGATGATCAAAGAGTGAACTTCTTGAGAGTTTTAGAGATTTAAGTTTAGTGGTGATTGTGATGCCACAGAGTCTCTTTATGAGTAAGATAGACATACTAAATGACCTAAGGGCAAAGATTTTAGAAGCTCAAAAGGAGGATGAAGCTCTAATGGATATTAGTGAGTAGATCTTTTTAGGAACCTTAGAGGATTTTGATATGACTGATAATGGAATGATAAAGTTTAAACATAGGCTTTGTGTTCCAAGAGGGTCAGAGGTCAAAAATAGGATTCTAGAAGAAGCTCACAGTAGTAAGTATACCATCCATCCTAGAACCACTAAAATATACCAAGATTTGAAGAAAATGTTTTAGTGGTTTGGAATGAAAAAAGACATAGCAGAGTATGTTGCAAGGTGTTTAGTTTGTTAGAAGGTGAAGATTAAACACCAGAAGCCAACAGGACCTTTACAATCCTTAGGGATCCGCGAGTGGGAATGAGAGAAGATTTCTATGGATTTTGTAACAGATCTACCCAGAACTCAACAAGGTTTTGATGTTGTTTGGGTTATAGTGGATAGATTAACCAAATCTGTCCACTTTATGCTAATAAAAGATAGCTATCCTCTAGAGAAATTAACTTAGCTTTATCTTAAGGAGATAGTTACATTGCACAGAGTTCCCGTAAGTATAGTTTCAGATAGAGATCTTAGATTTACATCTAGATTTTAGGGAGCCTTGTAGGAAGCTTTTGGGACTAAGTTAAGCCTTAGTATAGCTCATCACCCACTAACAGATAGGCAAACAGAGAGGACTATCCAAACCCTTGAGGATATGTTTAGAGCATGTGTTTTACAATAACAGGGTAGTTGGGACTAGTTCTTACCGTTAGTAGAGTTTACTTCTAATAATAGTTATTATTTCAGCATAGGTATGGCACCTTATGAGGCTTTGTATGAAAGAAATGCAGATCACCTCTATGTTGGTATGAAGTAGGTGAGAGAACCATCCTAGGTCCATAGTTAGTCCAGCAGACCACATAGCAAATCAAGATGATTAAGGATAAGTTAATTACTAATCAGAGTCAGCAAAAGAGTTATGCTGACAAAAGTAGGAGATCTCTTGAGTTTAGTGAGGGAGATCATGTATTCTTAAGAGTTATTCCTATAACAGGGATTGGTAAAGCATTAAAAACCTAAAAGTTAAATCCCCGTTTTCTTAGCCCCTACCAAATTCTAAAGAAAGTTGGACCTGTAGCTTACCACATAGCTCTTCCTCCCAGTTTGTCTAACCTTCATGATGTTTTTCATGTATCTCAATTGAGAAAATAAAATCTAGATCCATTGCATATCATAGAACATGAATCTGTACAGTTAAGAGATGATTTGTCTTATGGTATACATCCGGTAAGGATCGTGGACAGAGGGGTCAAAGAGCTTAGAGGTAAGCAGATTCCTCTGCTGAAGGTTATATGGGGTGGCAACGACACCGAGGAGGCTACTTGGGAGTTAGAGTCCCACATGCAGTAGGAGTACCCGAATTTGTTCCTTCCAGGTGAGCCATTTTGGGGTCAAAATTTAAAAAAAAGAGGGGAGAAATGTAATACCCTAAATGGTATGTTAGACTTGTTTATGTGTTCAAAATGTAGCATATAGCTTGTTTAGCATGTATGTTTATTTTTGTGACAATCTGAGTTAGTTTAAGTACTTAGCTACAACCCGGAGTGCGAAAAGTAGCTTAAAATAACTTAGATAATGGCATAAATTGCTTAGGAGAGGGAAATAAATAAGGATAATTTATTTTTAGGCCACAAATATGAAAAATAAGTTATAGTTAAAGTTTCAAGGTAAACTGAACTAGTTTGGCATTTTTAGGCTTACTGGTTTTCTAATTATAGCTGGTTTGACTAGTAGCAGATATAAAAATATCAGATAATGTTGAAATGACTTTTTATATGAATCTTAGTATCTATTTTAAAGTTGTTGGAAGCTGAAAATCTGGATTTAGCTAAATTTGAGTGTTTTTAGCAAATCGAGATTTTATCAGTTTTGACCTAAGGGTTATATGAGTCTTTTAGACCCTCTTGATAAGCCTTTGTTCACGACTGTTTTTGCTTCAAAAAAAAAAGAAACAGAAAACATGAGAGAAGGAAGAAAGGAAGAAGAAAGAAAGACCAAGCAAGAGGAAGAGAGAAAGAGGAAAGCCAAGGGTAAAGCCAAAGCTTGAGAATCTAACCAATTTTGATTCATCTTCACTACTCCAGAGGTAGGGGTTTTTAAGTTTATCTTCACTTCTTTTCACTTTTCTTCACTGATGCACTTTGGTTCTAAATAGGTCATTTTGTGTTCTTGAGGTGTTTGATGAGTTTTATTTGTATGATTGAATTTCTTTGATCATTTATGACTTGTTCATAGCATTAATAGAAGTTAGAAGTTTTGAATATCTCATTTGGATCTTAGATTCACAAATGAGGGGTTAGGTCACCCTTTAGGTGATTTTGGTGTTTTAATCCAAATTAAGAGGTTTAAGTTTGTGATTGATGATTCCTATGTGTTTAAGAACTGATTAGGGTCTTAGAATAACTTATAAACTGGTTTGGAATAGTCAAAATCCAAGAAAAGAACCAATGGAGCAGTTCCACGGTTCTGCAGAAGTTGCTGCAATGTTTCTGGTTGAGAAACACGGCCCGTGTCCGAGAACACAGAGGGGGTGTCTCTCTCTACCAAAGAATTTTGTGAACATTATTAACAGAGCAAGACACGGGGGAGGCCATGTAATCAGACACGGCCCGTGTCTGCTGGGCCCTGTAATAAGACATGACTCATGTCTGAGACCAGGATTTTCAAAAATGTCATTTTTGATATTTCGAAGTTCTTGAACTAGATGGAATCATTAGTATATGTTTTCTAAAGTGTATTAAGACACTAATCGAGATAGTTTTCAAGAAGAGAATTATACCTAGTATGTAAAGGAAAGTTTGGTAGTGTTGATTTTATGAGTATCCTTGACAACATTCATGAAGGCCGAGAGAAATTGAAAGGGTGTCTAATAGACTCAATGGAGGAAGGATATAACCTTGGTAATTCAATAGTGCCAAGGCTAGAAGAAATAAGTAGGGGTCCATAAGGTTCTTCGAAATTAGGATTTAGATCGAACTTCTCATGTGTCAGGATATATGTGTAGTTTGAGGAGATACATCTACTTACTACAAAATAACACAAGAAACCAATAATTCCTAAGATTTACATTTTGGTTCTGAGTTGAACTATATGTATGTACAAGATGTGTATTAATTTGGTTTATCTAATGCAATAGTTGGACCTTGTAGATGTTTTAAACATATTTCATTATTTGTAATTGTGATTATGTTTACATATGTTATGTATGACTAGTTTTGATTACTTATATTGAGATTGTAGTTTCTTACCCCACTGTATATCATATAATTCCAGGTGAAACTTCTTCCAAGGGTAAAAAGAAGAAAGAAGCTAAAGATTAAATTAGTTTATGTATTATGTTTCAAATTATTGTACTTATTAGTATCCTTTTTGAAATGTATAGAGTTATGTAATACTTCAAGCCTTTGCTAAGACTAATGATGTATATGTACTTTGATGCATTATGATATAAATATTATATTTATGCATTTCATATGACTCTCTATAATGTTTCCAACGAACATTATGGATATAGTATATGATAAATAAGTATGTAATGACATTGCAATGCTAATTATCTCTTTGTATGACGTATATACTGAGGTATTGGTATTAGGATGTTACACGTCGGCCATCGCTCCAGCTCCAGCTCCATTGCGCCTCCACCATGTCCCTACAGCAAGCGTGTCGTTGCAGCAAGCACCGTTTAAGGTAAAAAAAAAAACCCTTATTTGAGTTATTTGACTTATTTCAGTATCAATTATCAACCCTAGGTTAGAAACCCCAAATCACTGCAATCGAAAATGCTCTTTCACATTTGTTCTTCAAAATCTCAAAATGGGTTCTTGTTTTAGTTGTGCAACTCACCTCTGCTGTGTTCTTTGACCAGTTGAGCAAACTATTGACTAACCATTGTCTCTCTTCTTGTATTGGTGATACTGAGAAGAAGTTACACCCAATGGAAGTTACACCTAGCTATTGCGACCTAGTTAAGCAACCCATTCAGTAGCCCATTGTCCCTATTCTAATAGTAGAGTCACCCCTACTGGAAATCACTTGGCAGTTTGTGATTGGAGCTATAGGTATAAATATAATAATGAATATACCAGTTTATTTCCATTTGTGTTTTGTGTTAGTGTTTATTTACATATATGACTATCCATGATTTAATTCTAACAAAGATGGGAATGTGGTTCTTTAAGCTGCTCTTGTGTTCTTGCACCCTTTATGTTGATAATTAGATAAGGAGATACAATGGGAAGCTTTTCTGTTTTACATCCTTGTGTGCGTGTGTGTGTGTTTTTATTTTTTTTATTTCTTTGGGTGAACATCCACCCTTGTATTTGGAAAAAGGAAAATGTCATTGACTCATTGTAATTAAACTTTTGAATATACTTTGCTATAGTTGCAGTTTTACTAATTTCCTATTTACTATATTATTATTGGACCTCAATGCACTTCTTATTTGAACTTGAAATATAAATTGCAGTGTTACTAGCGTCCCCGTCTTTCAACTTGTGTAACACCCCCCTTAGGGTGCCACACTTCATGTTACTCATTTACCAAATTACCCTTTTATTATGATTCGTGCTTGTAATATAAATACGAGTTATAAAATTTCTTGATGATAGTAAGATAAACTTAGCGAAAATTAAAACATTACAACAATCATCACAATCTAATTTTACATTATATATATAAGTCGTAGTATTGTCACACTTTAATATTTACAAATTGGACTCTAAAAATATTTACACATTAATTAAATTACATAATGCCCAAGTAACTCTAAACATGCAGAACCCTCAAACGGGTCCTCCTCAGACTCCTCAACAGGGAGGAATCCAACTTGACACAAAATATATAATACTAACCGTACCCGGAGTACGATAGTAAGCTCCCTATTACTATTTATGTGAGAAACACATTTTCCATCCAGCTCGACGTACTATGCTTTTGGTTCCCATATACCTTCCGAAAGCTCAGCATCTCCATCTCTTTAGAACTCAACTTCCTTCTCGAAAATCTGATCTTCCTTGTGTTCTCACTCAACGTTTTGCTCAATCCCTTTACAGTTATAATTACAATACAGAAATAGACAGACAAGGAGGTGAGATCACCTACGCCAATACCAGTATGGTAGCAATGAAGATAAACACATACCAACACATCATACATAATTATAATCATGCCACCAACATCATTTATCTAACACATATCATATCATATCATTTATCATCATAATTCATATAATAATTCATAATGATGTCCATGTCCTTATCAATATTCACTTATTCAATAATTCAGTTATCAACCTCGATAATTATGATAATACCCTCAGTATCTCTCGTATATGCATCTAGACTCATGTACCTAGACTCAATTTTCCTACTCCATGGAGCTAAAACTCGGGTCGGAAAGAGTGATCGAAAAGAATCATGCACAACATGCCTCGGACCACGTGCTCATTCTCTTTGCTCATTTATCATTTGCTCATTTAGCATTTGCACATCTAGCACATGCATCACGGTCTTTATCGATCTCGATTATGGATAGTGTCTCGGTCCCATCATCGGTGTGTTGCATCGGTCTAACCTACGGTGCTTTTATTCTCGTCCATTGTAGGCAACCCGCACCCGATGCCCCCAAGGTCAACGAGTGACCTACACTACGCACATCCCACCCACTCGGGAGGTGTGTTCTTTCCTTCTTTCGATAATCACGTCTTATTCACCACTCGGACTTTTTCAATGCACATTCCAATGCACCTTTCTCGCTTCAATTCATTCTCTCATCTTCTCAATTCAATTTTCTTTTTCTCATATTCGGGGTCCTCATATAGTCCCAAAAATATTATTACTGTAATTTTATCGCGAAACCATATTTTTCGCATTTTCTCAAATCATGTATCAATTTTTTTTTTATCATTTCTCAATCACGTAAAATACTCTTCACACGTTTTAAATCAAGAATACTAGTTTCCTCAGTTAACACCAAAACTCAACTTCATTTTTCATATTTGCATTATACTCCTCATTCAAATAATATTTTCAAAACAGTCCCTCATAAAAGTCACATTTACGAAATAGTCCCTTGAAAAATTCATATTTTACGAAATCATCCCTCATAAAATTTATATTTACAAAATAGTCCCTTAAAAGTTCATATTTACAAAATAGTTTTTCATAAAATTCCTTTTTACGAAATAATTTTTCATAAAATTCATAATTTACAACATAGTCCCTCATAAAAATCCTATTGACGAAATAGTCCTTCATAAAATCACATTTACGAAATAGTTTCTCATACAAATTATATTTATGAAATAGTCCCTCAAAAATCATATTTACAAATTAGTTCCTCTAAAATATAATATATATAATATAACCATTCAAAAATCAATAATTACAACATGGCCCCATTAAACACAAAAATTATAATATTGCCCCTATAAAATCATAATTTGTATTGTTTCTCCAAAATTATTTCATCTTGTTGTATTTGACTCTTCCAAATTCAATTCCTTTTCTTTCAAATCTCAAATTTTCAGTTTAATCCATCATATTATTCACATCCTAACTTACACATACTCTTACATGCATTCGGTTTCATACATATAAACATTTATCAAAACAATAAATATATTATCACACATGTAATCATAATTTTCAAAGCCATAAACATCACAATCACAAACATAAAATCACCAATAACACAATCACAACTAAAGAAGCAATTAAACAATAAGTGAATAAACCCTTAGGAGTTTTTCACCAGACACAACCATCTCCACACCACCAAAACTTGGTTGGTGAGGTTAAATCTCCCTCTTACCTCTTGAAGAACCTCCAAAGCTCCTTGTATGTCTCCTTCAAGCAAACTCCCTCCACCAAGAGCTTCTTTAAGGCTTCAAACTTGAGCTTTGAAGAACAAGATAGAAAATAGATGATTCAAGCTTTCTAAGCTTTCCTCCTTTCTTTGAGACTTTGTTCACCTCCTCTTTAGGAAGAAGATTGAAGAAGCTTTGAACAAGATAGAATGGGTTTTATGGCAAAACCTTATGAAGAAGAAATGATTAGAGTAGGCTTTGAATCAAAACAAAATCCAAGAGATGAATGTTTTAAAGGATGGATGGTGTGAGTTCTAGGTGGTGACCGATTGGAAGAAAAGAAAATGAAAGAGAGAGGCGTGAGTTTTCCTTTGGAACTTTGAGAGAAATGAATTTATGTTTGAGAAGTAGAAAAGTGAAGAGTGAGGACATTCGGGAAAAGTCACGTAGTGTGATTTTCTTGTGAAATTTGGAATGCTTTACGTGAGTAATTATCCAAATTCTGATTGCATAAGGACAGCTGCTGCCTTGGGATAAGCTTAAATAAAGTTAGAATTTACATGAAGTAAAATATCTACTTCTGAATGCACGTGGCTGATGTCATTCTTTTGACTTTCAAGGCTTTTAGATTGTTCAAGAAGCTTGTAGAACCTCCTCCAAGCTGCTGCATGGCGGTGAGTTTCAAGGGTAATTTTCGACGAAAATCAACCTGACAGAATGATGTAAAATGGGAGAACGTTATTTTCCAAGAATGGCTAAATATCAAGTTCTGTCGGATGGGAATTCTGTCGAACGAAGATCAAAATTGTCGAATGAACTTAAAAGGTCAACAGAATCCGAATTCGTCGGACGGGTGTTAACGTTGAAGAAATCTTCCAATTGTCGAATCGACGAAATATTATATGATCAGAAGATCAAATTCGACGGATTTTGACATTAGAGAAGTTTTTCTACTGAAATCAGGAATTCTTACTCGACGGTCGTTAGTACCATAATTCGACGGACATTGGTATCCCCACTCGACGGAAATTGACATTCTAACTCAACAGACATGAGCATCCTAACTCGACGGAAATTGATATTCTAACTCAACAAACATGAGCATCCTCACTCGACGGAAATTGACTTGAGTATTAATTTCGACGGGTATGGTCAGGAGTTCATACTCGACGGATTTTAACATTTTACTAAGTGATCAGGATATCAAATTCGACAGGTTTGGCCAAAAGTTCATACTTGACGGATTTTAACATGGTACCAAATAGTAAAAAGATTAAATTCGACGTATTTGGGTAGAAGTCCAAATTCGATGGATATGACATTGTCTTAAAAGATCCTATTTCGACGAATTTTGGCATTGTTTTAGAAGGTCCATTTCGACGAATATAAACATCTTCATTTTAACATTGGTAAAATCGTCCGACAAGATTTAGGGAAAAGAAGAACCAAGTTGTTTTCCTTAACTGATTCTCTGCTAACAGCAACATCCAGCATTTTGTCGAATCCGACGACGTCTTCCATGTTTTTGAATAGATAATCTTCTGTCGGAAAGATGGTCTTTGTCGGAAGAGGCAGCCATAACAGCCAAAATCTTTGATTTCTTATTCAAGAATTGAGAATCAGTTTCATCCAATTTTTTTTGAGGTGTTTTGGGTTCTGTCAAATTACCGATTATATTGTCGGGAAATGCTCTGGAAGTGTCGAATTCAGCTCACTATTTAACTTATGCTTGCATTCAATAATTAAATCCGACGGGATCAAAATGTTAGGAAAATTTCTTCAAGTGTTTGGATCTTGTCCAAATTCTGTCGATGTCAAGACCTTCAAAAATCTTGAATTGTCAAATGAGTTACGTGAGATTGATCTTTTGGATCTCTATAAGGCTTGAGAGAGACCGAGTCTATCGACAGGAATATATTCATAAAACTGTCGAGCTTTGTTTGTCGGAATAGGCTTGAAATGAAGTTAGTATCGACAAGAATCTATTCTCAAAAGCAATTGTCGAGTTCTATTTGTCGAAACAAGTTTTGAAATGAAAGCCATTTGGGAAAATATTGAGGAACTTCTGTCGGATTGGGATTTCCAGAATTTTTGGTCGAATTGGAAATTCCAGAATTTTGGTCGGTTGAGTATAATGACAAATTATACTATACCAAGTCAAATAATTCATAGCAATAACAGCTATGCATAAAGCAACAGATATTTATCAGTAAAATAAAATTATTTTACAGATAAATTCTAAAAATTAATAAATTCTTTTCTGTGTTACTCAGATTCGGGTTAAATAAGATCCCCCGTCTCTAAATAATCAGACAAGAATTTCCCCGGCCAGAAAATTATTATTTTCTTGACCAGGAGCAAATCACACAAAATAATTACAAATAGTATCGGAATAATCAAATTATTTTTATAATGCATTGAAAACACAAAGTAGTATGATTCTGTCAGCTCTTGCAACATAGTCTAAAATTTGGGGTGTTACAACTTGCATCTCTTACTTTTCCATCTTCATTTTTTCTTGGATGTTGTCACTCATTGTTGCTATTTCTATTGTACTAATTCCTACAGATTAGGAGAAACATATAAGGCCCTTTATCATTACAAATAGGCAGGACCAGAGGCCAATCCGGATGAGGTTTCTAAAGTAAAGAATGTTCATGTCCATCTAAACAAGTCCATTGATGCTCGTAGGTTAGGAGATTGGAATACCCTCATCAAGGAGACTAACCAAGCTATATCATCTAGTGCAGATTCTGCTCCACAAGTGAGCTGCCTACTAGCCTCTATTACATAGAGTAATTATTAAGTAGGAACGGTCTGTCTACTATAGGTAATCAAATTGAAAAATTGACATATGTTAAGTCATTTTTAGAGATAAATGCATTTCTAACATAGACTACACAACCTTACACATGTCAACTTTTTGAATTCAATGCCCACAGTAGACCTTAACTATCTAAGAATTTTTTTTTTACACATTGAACTCTGTTTTAGTTCTTTCTCTCTCTCTCTCTCATTCACACACACATGCATATATTTGTATGCCAATCGTGCTGATATAAATCTGGTTATGGCCTTATTGGAAGATATTTTCCTATATGATATGCCTACATGTCATATTATTTATCTATATGGCAGAGTGTCTAATAGAGTCTTTGTAAGGTTAATCTTTTTTCTCCTTATATATTTTATGTCCCCTTTTTTTCATTTATGTTTATAATGCAACAATAATTTTTTCGGAAGCAGATGAAAGTATTCAAAGTTTGTGAAGGCTTGGAAAATATGGATGGCTTTCACATGATTTTCAAAATAGTTAAAGGGATTAGTCAGTATTTATTTTTACATCATTTTGATTTGGATCCCTATGTTGTTACTTATGTCGTTATTCATTCCTATGATATGTTTGTTCTCTTGCAGTTTTGCTTAATAGTCCACCAATTTTTGAGAGAATTTTGAGTGATGAATTTATAGTGGACATTATTGGTGCCCTTGAGTGTAAGTTTGTTGAGAATGATTTCAGGAAGCACTATAACTATAATAAACCACCTTTACAGGTTTATTATAGGAAGAAAAAAGGAGCAAATAATTGTAATTGACTGGGTACTTTTTGTAACTATTTTGGTAGTTAGTTATATTCTGTTATAGTTTGTTATTGAGTGGGTTAGGTGGTTAGGCAGAATGTATTCCTTTATATAGTCCCTCCTTTATAGATGAGAGGACATCTTTTTAGCATATTCGAATTGGCTGGAAATTCTAGTGAAAAAAGGAGAGTGCTCCTTCTAGGTATAAACTTGTTACCTTGACTTCATTGTGTTCTTTGTTCATTCATCAATAAAGAGGAAATTTCAGTAATTATTCTTTTGTGAGGTAGAGTTTTTCTTTGTTAGGATTTCAAGCTTCTAATCTCAGAATTAGATTTCTAACAAATTTGGTCCAACCCGCCGTATTCAAAATCATCATTGAGCATCGAGTTGGAGCTTTGGAGAAAGCAGTGGGTGAGCACGGGGAGAAGCTGGCAGAGATGAAGACGGATATAGATTTCATCAAAGACTTGTTGTTACAAATGAACAACAAGAAAGCAACATCCGTAGAGGGAGATCATTCTGTGAACAAGAATGAAAAGTCTTTGGAGGAAGAGGAGGAAACCAGCGGAAAAGAGGAAGATGAGGATGTACCTCTTCGTTCTTGGGTCAAGAAAGTGGAATTACCCACTTTCAAAGGACACGACCCTTTGGGATGGCTGGCCAGAGCTAAAAAGTTCTTTGAGGTGCAGCAAGTTAAATCTTTTGAGAAGCTAAGGCTAGCATTCATCAGTATGGAGGGAAATGCGGTACACTGGTTTCAATACTGGCGCCAACAATCCAAGAACTAATCTTGGAAAGAATTATCAAATGCTTTGATGAGGAGGTTTGGAGGAAAAGGGAGAGGAATAGTATACGAAAGACTGGCTTCTCTAAGGCAAACTGGAGTAGTCGAGGAGTATGTTCAAGAATTTGAGCTTCTGGTAGCTCAAGCCAAACCTAGTGCAAGGGATCAAGTGTTGGGGTATTTCTCGGCTAGGTTGCGACCAGATATCAGAAGTCTGGTTTGCCCACATGATCCTAGAGACCTTACACGAGCCATGGAGGTAGCATGTGACATGGAAGAAGGAACGAAACAGATGTGGGGTTATGGGAACATGCAGGGATGAGGGACGAGGTACGAGTTCAGGTTTTAGGTTCCAAGGAGGCAGTGGAGTTGTAACTCGTGTAGAGACGTTTGGAGGTGCGAACAGTGCCCAAGCATCCAATGGAGGGACTCAGAATTCACAAGGCTCGACGTTGTCAGTGGCCAAACCAAGTTTCTCAGGCCCAAGAAACAAGGGAACCCAAACCCTTTCTTATGCTGAGTTTGTCAGGAGGAGAGATGAAGGAAGGTGTTTTCATTGTGGAAATGCTTTTGGGCCAGGACACCGCTGCCTTGAAAAAACTATGAGGGTGATAATCTTGGCCAAGGATGAGCAAATAGATGAAAATGGAGAAATTTCCGAAATGGAAGAGGAGAACAAAAATGAGGAAAAGAAAGAAGAAGCTTTTGAGGTGGAGTGTCAGTGGATGGATCTTTCAGTATGCTCAGCAGGAGGTTTGACACAACCTCAAACTATGAAATTGAAAGGTGAATTGCAGGGACGAGAAGTGTTGATCTTAATAGATAGTGGAGCAAGTCACAATTTTGTATCCATCAAATTGGTACAAAATTTGGGACTTAATATTGAACCAACCAAACCCTATCATGTAAGATTAGGGAATGGGAATAGAAAATCCACTCAGGGCTGCTGCAAGAATCTGAAGGTGCAATTGGGACCATACTTGATGGAAGGAGATTTCTTTTTGCTTGACTTAGGAGGAGTTGATTTGATTCTTGGAGTGGCTTGGCTAGTCACTTTGGGAGATATCAAAGCCAATTGGCAGACCTTGAGCATGTCCTTCGACTATCAAGGACAGAATATGATCATACAAGGAGATCCCAGCTTAACCAAGGCAGTGATTTCTTCCAAGCCACTTAAGAAACTTACCAAGAAGGAAAAAGACATAATGTCTATGCTTTGGGTTGTGGAGAAAAATGATATAGAGGAGCAGGGGCTGACAGCAGACTAAACCAGTCAATTACAGGAGGTATTATCTGAGTTTGTAGTAGTTTTTCATGAACCAAAGGGGTTGCCACCACCTAGAGGGTTTGATCATCGAATTCCAATTAAAGCTGGGATAGATCCAATTAATGTAAGGCCTTATCGTTATCCCTACTTACAGAAAAATGAGATAGAATCCCAAGTAGCTGAAATGTTGGCTTTAGGAATCATTAGACCCAACAACAGCCCATATTCTAGTCCTGTTATTTTGGTCAAGAAGAAGGATTCAGAGGTTTTGTGTGGACTATCGTGCTCTAAACAAAGCTACAGTACCAGACAAATTCCCTATTCCAGTGATAGAGGAATTGTTGGATGAATTGAGTGGAGCTGTTTATTTCTCCAAAATAGATTTAAGGGCAGGATATCACCAAATCAGAATACACAAGCCAGACATTCCAAAAACAACATTCAGAACTCACCAAGGGCATTATGAATCTCTAGTAATGCCATTTGGATTAACTAATGCTCTAGCCACGTTCCAATGTGCTATGAATGCTACGCTTAAACCTTTTCTTCAAAGGTATGTCTTGGTTTTCTTTGATGATATTTTGGTTTATAGTAAAACATGGGAGGATCATATGAAGCATTTGAGACAAGTGCTGGCTTGATTATTAGAACATGCTTTCTTTACCAATCAAAAGAAATGTACTTTTGGAAAAACCAAGATAGGATACCTTGGTCATATTATCTCTAAGGATGGGGTATCAATGGATCCCCAAAATATTGAAGCTATTCTGCAATGGCCATTACCCAAGACACTTAAAGCTTTGAGAGGATTTTTGGGGCTTACTGGGTACTATAGAAGATTCATTTGCCATTATGGACAAATAGCTCGACCCCTAACTGATTTATTGAAGAAGGGGAGTTTCAAGTGGACTAGTACAAGTATTGAAGCCTTCACCCCGATAAATGGTCATCACCACAACTCTGTGTTGTCAATGCCAGATTTCTCAAAAAAATTCTCCATAGAATATGATGCTTCGGAAAGGGAGTGGGGGCTGTGTTAACTCAAGACAAAAAGCCTATTGCTTATTTTAGCAAGGCTTTGGCAGATTCAACACTCTCTAAATCAGTCTATGAAAAAGAATTGATGGCTTTGGTCCTAGCAATCCAACATTGGAGGCCTTATCTCCTAGGTTAGAAATTCACTGTATTTACTAATCGAAGAGTTTAAGGTACCTTTTGGAGCAGAGAATAACAACTCGAATCAACAAAACTAGTTGGAAAATTGTTAGGATATAAGTTCGATATTGTGTACAAGGTTGGAGCTTCAAATAGAGTTGCTTGATGCACTATCTAGGAGGGATGAAGATAAGGAGCTGCAAGGAATAACAAGGCTTTTCTGGCCTGAAATTACAGAGATTGATGAAGAAGTTAAGAAGGATCCAGAGTATTGGCCAAAATTCTAGAAGACTTAAAATTAGACCCTAACTCACATCCTCAATATACCTTGGAGTATGATAGACTATACTATAAAGGCAGGTTAGTTTTATCAATAGATTCAGTTTGGATCCCTAAACTACTCTAGGAATTCCATACTTCTCCTATGGGGGGCATTCGGGGATATACAGGACTTATAGAAGGATGGCTCAATCCCTTTTCTGGATTGGCATGAAAGGGACAATCACTAATTTTGTAGTAGCCTGCCATGTGTGTCAAAGGAGTAAATATTAAGCCTCTTCTCCAGCAGGGTTGCTACAACCTTTACCCATTCCAAAGGCCATATGGGAAGAAATTAGTATGGATTTCATTGTGGGACTCCCTAAATGAAAAGGTTTTGATGTTGTGCTTGTAGTAGTGGATAGATTGAGTAAATATGGGCATTTCATTTTGATCAAACACCCTTATACTGCAAGATCCATAGCTGAGATTTTTGTTAAAGAAATCATTAGACTACATGGGGTACCAATCTCTATTGTTAGTGACAAGGATCCTACATTCATGATTCATTTCTGGCAGGAACTTTTCAGATTACAAGGAACTACTTTGAATATGAGCACAACCTACCACCCTAAATTTGATGGACAAACAGAGGTCCTTAACAAAACCTTGGAGACTTATCTCAGGTGTTTCTGTTCCGAGCAACTGAAGTCCTGGGCAAGATTTATATCGTGGGCTGAATACTGGTATAATACCAGCTTCCAAGGTGCTGCACACTGCACACCCTTTGAAGTGATTTATGGAAGGCCACCACCTTCTTTGGCTAAGTTTATCCCTGGAGAAACTTTAGTAGAAGCTATTGCACAGGACCTCATGGACAGAGATGAAGCTTTGAAGCAACTAAAGTTCCATTTGCAGAGGGCACAAAATCAGATGGCTTATTATGCCAATATGCATAGAAAAATCTCTCTAATTCAGCCAGGAGATTGGGTTTATCTCAAAATTAGACCATATAGACAGATTTCCATGCCTACCAAGCTACATCCTAAACTATCTGCTAGGTATTATGGACCTTATTTGGTATTAAAACAAATTGGAGCTGTAGCATTCAAATTACAACTTCCAGAGCAAGCTCAGATACACCCAGTATTCCATGTTTCCCAGCTTAAGAAAGTAGCAGGACACCATCCAGTTGAACCTGAACTTCCAGCTGAATTGCAAGGCACGACAGAGTTATACCAGCCCTTGCAGATCTTGGGTACCAGGAAAATCAATCTCTCAGGATCAGAAACATCCTAAGTGTTGATCCATTGGCAAGGGAAACTCCCAAAAGAAGCTACTTGGGAAAACATCTCTTCCATCAGAAATTAGTTTCCAGATTTCAACCTTGAGGACAAGGTTGTTTATGAGGGGGGAGTATTGTTGTGAATGATTTCAGGAAGCACTACAACTATAATAAACCACATTTACAAGTTTATTATAGGAAGAAAAAAGGAGAAAATAATTGTAATTGACTGGGTACTTTTTGTAACTGTTTTGGTAGTTAGTTATATTTTGTTATAGTTTGTTATTGAGTGGGTTAGGTGGTTAGGCAGAA
This sequence comes from Ormosia semicastrata, assembly GCA_029884595.1. NCBI lineage: Eukaryota > Viridiplantae > Streptophyta > Magnoliopsida > Fabales > Fabaceae > Ormosia > Ormosia semicastrata. Next base: position 42,768,857 of record JAQQTO010000053.1, on the reverse strand, counting down.
TGTATTCCTTTATATAGTCCCTCCCTTGTAGATGAGAGGACATCTTTTTAGCATATTCGAATTGACTGGAAATTCCAGTGAGAAAAGGAAAGTGCTCCTTCTGGGGATAAACTTGTTACCTTGACTTCATTGTGTTCTTTGTTCATTCATTAATAAAGAGGAAATTTCAGTAATTGTTCTTTTGTGAGGTAGAGTTTTTCTTTGTTAGGATTTCAAGCTTCTAATCTCAGAATTAGATTCCTAACAAAGTTCCTTCTTGATAAATTTATTTCCCAATTAAGTGAAATGAGGTTTTCATGTTTAGCCATTATATCATGTATGTACGCTTGTTTTTCTGCTTTTTTTTATTGATAATTTCCTGTTGAACAAACCCTTCTAAATTAAATATGCTTTATGATATCTTTGTTGTGTTTTGCCATTCCTTACCTGTTGATAGAGGTTTACAAATTAGAAGATGTAGTTGATTACTTGATTTTAGATGGTTTCATTTTAATTTATTCATTATTTCCCTCTAAAGACTTCTGAACCACTTATTTGCAGATGGTCCGGAGGTTAATTGTGTTCAAAATCATCACAAATTCTTAAAGGAGCATGTTGTTTTTAAGGAGGTGTGTTTTGTTATTTCTTTTATTTTGGGAGAGAAGCAAAGTGCTGGATAGATCTGTAGATTTTCTAGGAAATTTTACCTCATGGTATTTTATCTATTTTCTCTTGTAGGCCACACCTATAAAAGATCCCCTTGTGTTGTCGAAGATACATCAGACATATAGAGTTGGTTTTTTGAAGGTTTGGCTCTTTTTTAAGCCTTTCATTGCTGATTTCTCTTTAATGTGATATTTACCTTCTCTTGCCACTTTTAGGATGTTGTGTTAGCTAGAGTCTTGGATGAGGCTACTGGTGCAAATCTTAACTCCATAATACATGCAAACAGTGCTATTGTAAGATTTGATTAATATAATTAAAATGATAACTTCTCATTTAATATATTGTGTTATCTTTGTTGTTGTCTTGGATGACACTTAATGTTATATGTTTTGTAGACCTGGATGTATTTGGCTATTCCCATCACCATTTATACATTAGAAAGACTGACAAGAGCACTCAGATCGAGCACAAAGTCTGTGAGAATATTAAAGGTTAGTATCAAATAATAAAAATCAATTATTTCATTATATAAGAAACATATGCTTCGATCATAATTACTATTGGCTAAGCTTAGAAAGTATGGTACCTATTGATATGCATATGTCTCATCACATTTTCATTCCCAAATTTGAAGGTGGCTGTTTATCTTGGAAATGTGTTAGCACTTAATATGTCAAAGCCTCGGGTTTAGCTACAAGAGTGGACAATACATGTTTGTCAATTGTGCTGCTGTGTCTTCATTTGAATGGTATGCATTTGAGAAAATCTCAGTCATTCATTTCTTCTTTACGAAATTGTTTATTTAAAGAAAAGTGATCAATAGAATTCGTATAATATATAGGCATATAAAACAAATTAAACTCAAGACATTAATCCTAGTAACCATTATGTTAAGTATGGAACCAAACCAATACACCCACAGCTAGCGAGTTTTATACTATTTCATCCATAATTTTTTCTATTTTGTTGACTAGAATTAAAGAGTGCATTATTATACCGATTAAATTGTTGTTACTTTTGCAATCTTTAATTTATATATAGTATCTAAAAGTTGCAGCACTGTGATGCAGGGTGATCAGTATAGCCTGAGCCAGCAAGTCCTGAACTTTGAGAGCACATTGAATCAGTATAGGAGAATGATGAATGCAACTACATTGAGTCAACACTTAGCCAAGTCTATAGCAGTTGCGGTAGGTGGAAGCAATGACTACATCAACAACTACCTCCTGTTTGCCTTATATAGCTCCAGTTACAATTATAATGCCCAAGAGTTTGGCAATCTTCTTGTTAATAGCTATGTGCGACAAATTCTGGTATTTGAATGTTAATTTTGCCTTATAATGCCCAAGAGTTTGAGAATTGTAATGCCCATAGTGCTTAAATGTTAATGCTGTCTTGTTTGATGCCCATGATCTTCCTTACTGTTGTTTATTATTTTAAATATAATTTGCCTCTTCTATGGGATGGATAGGTTTATTTCTGGCATGAGTTTTGTAGTTTAAGCAAGAGCATACAGATGGTCCAGCAGCTTCGACTTTTTAGGTATGTCTTATTTGGATTGGTACATCTTGACATATCCTGTTCTACTGCTTGTTTTTCCTTTATCAATTTAAAAATCAGTTACTACTATTCAAATGCGATCTCTGTAATTGTTTAGGCAGACTTTGATATTACCTCTCAAGGTTGCTTTTGTTTATTCTACTTGCAAAATGTAATAGTAATTAATGGTATGCATAAGATATTGTAACTACTTCATATAAGTTTTAACTATTTTGATATCTTTTATAGTTACTTGGATAATTATAATAATTGATGATTTATTGTGATTTTTTTGTAAATTTTGATTTTGGACAATTATATTCATAAGAAAATAATTATTTTTTTTTATAAAATGAAGGCATCTAGTTGTGCCATATCCCAACTAGAAGCTTTTTTTTTTTCAAAATATTTTTTAAAACATTAAAGATAGATTTAGAGACGGAAAAATTCGTCTCTAATTTAGAGATGAAATTAAATTTTCCGTCTCTAATAATCAGAGACTCCACTTTTAGAGATGGATAAATTTTTGTCTCTAATTTCGTTTCTAAATATTTAGAGATAGAATTTTACACATTTAGAGATGAAATTTTTTCGTCTCTAAATCTTATTTTTTTAGTAATGATAAGTTACCTGCAGAGGTGAATAAGCCTTATATTTATAGAGGTTGGATAGATACGTTCTCATAATAGAGAAAAATGTTCCTATAATAGTAGCAAGAAGAGAAATGTTCCTTGTTTTGTTACTGAGGATCCCTATATTTTTAGAATATAAATACTGTAATTATGGGCAGTTAGAGGCAATTATAGGTGCTATTACACTACAAGAAATTGATGATTTAGCAACGGAATTTTGCGAGGAAAAATTTCTTTCGCATTTCCCTCGCTAATTAGTGAGGGAGTAGCAAGGGAAAACTGTGCTCTCGCTAAATTTCAACAATAAATTCAAGGGGAAAACAACGAGTTAATAGCGAGGGAATTGCGAGTGAATGATTTCCCTCGCTAAAAAAAATCTCGCACTTGTGGTGAAAAAGAGCCCATTTAGTAAATAAAGAGCCAAAACTTAAACTTTAGGTTAGAATCAAAAGTTATCTCATCCCTTCCACAGCTCCTTCCCACCCACAGCACCCAATCACTATGGCCTTCCCCTCCTTTTGAGCACGGCAGCCACGCGACGATGCTTGTAGCCGCTCATCCACTCTGTTCCCTTCCTTTTGAGCACGGCAACGACGTGAGCTAGGCGAGTGACATCCTTGGAGCTAAGATATCTCATCCCTCTCTCTTACACACTCATGATTGACATTATTGATTCTAATGGGTTTTGGAAATGCAGGTGGGAAGCTCATTTATCAGAGCACAAAGAAGAGAGCCAGCGAACCCAAGTGCCTTGTTACTGGCAAGAGGATTCAGGGGGTATGTATATTTCATTTCTCTTTCAATTTTTTGCCCAAAAGATTATTATTTTTAGGGTGTGATTTGTCATGTTTTGTTATTGATGGTGTCTTTCGAAATTGTGTGTTTTTCCATTTTTTCAGCTTATAGCCGCTGAAATTTTTTTATTGTTTTAGGGTCATGTCTTACTTGCCTTGGCCTATGTTGGTTGCAACTTTGCAAGTTACATGTGTGTGTAACTAGCTATTAACATTCCTAAGAATGATATTAGATAAATACTAGCTAATATGAGTAATAGGATCTGCATGAGACATAAAAAAGGAGCATTTATGAATTTAGGAAAAGCTAGGAACTTCTACAAGTTTATAGCTTCTTGTTTTTTATTACTGTATAATGAGGTTCCCACTGTCCATTAGCTTCACTATCTTGTGTAGTGAAGATGATCTTTCAAGATTTGTACCCTAGTAGGATCTCCAGCTTCTGTCCAAAACTCTGAGATTCCTATCTACTGCAATGGCAAAAGCTCCCCCAGAATTTGGAAGTGGGTTGTCTCAGTTAGCAACCTATACAACTGTTTATGGATTCAACTTGTAGTACCATATTCCCATGTATCGTTTGCTACTAGAGCTTCCATTAGTAGTGAAAAATCCTAGTTCAAAATTTTCTTTAGCTAAAATAAAAGTATCCCTTCCCTCATCTCATAGGAAGTTGTTAATGGTTATGGTATCTCTAGCTGAGCAATGCATAAAAATGAAAAAGAATGAGCATAAAAGGCTGAGAAGGCTGGGCAATAAGCACTCTCACATTGGAGACAAAGTCTAAAAAAACTTTATCCTAAAAGCATAAGCTAAACTTATTTTTAGTTTGCTGTTATTGTGTCTCTATTGGGCTTGTGCCATGTTTTTTTACCCAAAAAAAGGCATAAGCCTCTGCATGAAAGGTTTTCTTAGATGTATATTTCTATAATCCTTTTCTTGTCTTTTTAAAATAGTAGAAAGTTCAAGCAAGCAGGATGATGATGAAGTTGCAAGAAATTTAAATTTTAAATTTGATTATCTTTGTTATTGCTCCTAAGTCCTAACAGGATTATTATATTTAGTTGTGCATGTTCTACTAAAAAAATTTTGTATCAAGAGAGATTTGTGACATATATTAGTTATACTTAAGTAACATAAGCAGTATACTATTTCAAATTTATAAACCAGTCAAAAAAAACTTCATAGGTTATCACACCATGTAAAAGAGAAGCAATATACTATTTCCCAAATAGAAGTCATACTAGAAAATATAAAAATATTTGGGAATTTGAACAAAGTACCCCAAACTCTCCATTTTTAGGAGAACAGTTACTATATCTACATTGCATTCTTAAAAAACTAATAACCATAGCTAAACAAAATTTTACCATGCAATAAATCATTCTCATCACTAGAGAATATTTTTGTTTCTTTTGTTTAATTCCCACCTTTTTTCTTTTTCTACATTTGATTATGTATTTACACTCAATATATTCCCCTCTCCTTTTCAACAACATCTAGGCAAACTCTAAAGTGAAAGCAACATCATCTCCTCATAAGTGACCATTGTAAGTTTTCAATATTTCAACCCCACTTTTATTACAATACCCAGTAGTTAGAATAACTATAATTATAATCTCACTACAGTTTTTTCATGAAATAGGTATACATATTTTCAGCTTTAATTGTCTCAACTCAATTAATACTACTACTTCTATACAATTTTGAAACTTCATTCTGTGCATGCACTTTTCTATGACAATTTATGGTTTTCTTTTACACTATTAAGATGTCTTTTTGTAATCTATATAGATCGCTTCCCATAATATTTCTTTCATTCATATGTGATTGTTGGAGACTCTCCTTTGCTTATTTCCTCCTGTTCCCAAATCTCAAATCTTTTATATTTTATTTATGGTAATGAAATCCTTTTTGTCTTATTTTGTTGACAACTACATAAAATTGTAGTAGTCTATATTGTGTTTTCAACCATAGCCTTATTACATGTCTCATCTGAAGTACTTACATATTTGCATGTAGCATGGTTGAAATTAATGTTTTGTTTTGTTTTGTTTTTTTTTTACAATTTGAGTGAAGCCTTAGTTTCCCATTTATGATTCAAGATTAGTGAGCATATGTACTTTTTTAATGTACTGCTTATTGTATTGAATCTTGAATTGTCTAAGTTGGACAATTTGGGAAGAAACTTTTTCTTCACTTGGTTAATGGTTATTCCTCAAATCTCATATTTTATACTTGATAAAATTTTGTTATATTACATTTCCTTTTGTTCTCTGGGTGCATACTTGATCGTGGTAGATGTCACCGTGTTTGAGTCGTGCACTTGGAGACCAAAGAGAAATACTGCCGAAATTTTATCAAGTATAAGATGTGTGATTTTTGTGAATTCTATAAACCAAGTGTTGAAAATGTGTCTTTTCGAATGGGATAGGGCCATACCATGTTAAAAGAGAGGTGAAGATTTTGAAAAGGATTGTATTAATATGCTAAACCAATTTTAGCAATCTTGAGACCCAATCGAAGTTAGATGTTATGAAGAACTTATCGTACTGGCTATGTAAGTGAAGAATTCAAGAATGAAGTTAGTGATTTCATTAAGGTTGTTGAAGGAGACCCGATAGTTACTGATGTATTAAGTCATATCCTTTGTCCATGTGCTAGATGTAAGAACTGTGTAAGGAGGGAGTCATTTGAGATAGAACAACATTTGTATAAGTATGGATTTATGGATGGTTATGTAAATTGGACCATTCATGGTGAGGATAGATGGGGGTCCATTGTCCATGATGATGAAGTGGAGACTAGGAATCTATACATGGATATGGTTATGGATGCCACAGGTGATAGATTAAATCTAGAAGTTCAAGATTTAGAAGATGATCTAAATCCGTCAGCTTTGAAGTATTATGACTTGCTAAGAGACGCTGATGAACCTTTATGGGACAGTTGCCATGAGCACAGGAAATTGTCAGTTGTAACTAAACTATTGAACTTGAAGTCAGAGTTCAACATGATTGAGAGTTGCTATGATAGAATGATTGTCATAATTAAGAGCATGCTTCAGAGCCTGAAAGGTTACCCGAAAACTTTTACAAATCAAAGAGAATGGTTTGTGATTTGGGATTAGGATATGAGAAGATAGATGAGTGTACTAATCAGTGCATGTTGTATTACAAAGAATATAGTGACAAGAGACTTTACTCAGTTTGCTTAGTATGTGGACACCCACGATTCAAACCAAAGGCGAGACCTTCATCAATTGAAAAGGATGTATCACACTCAGTGTTGCGATATTTTCCCATTATGCCTAGACTCCAATGTCTGTTTTTGTCCAAAAACAGTGCACAATATATGAGTTGGCATGCAGATAGAGTGCATCAAGGTGAATCAATGATTAGGCATTCAATTGATGTTAAGGCATGGAAACAATTTAACGCTACCCATTCAACATTTACGTTAGAGGCTCGAAATGTAAGGCTTGGCCTTTGTACAGACGGTTGAAATTGTAACATCCCGATTTTTTATTTTTCTTGAAATGAATGAGTTTTATAATATTTAGGAATTTTTATGAATTTTTAGGAATTTTAATTATTTTGAATATTTTAATATTATTTTGATATTTTAATATTATCTTGAAAATTGTATGTCCGAATTTCATTTTTTCTAAAAAATATATGAGTTTTATAATTTTTATGATTTTTGTGAATTTTTGTAGAATTTTCTGAGTTTTTGATTATTTTAATATTTTTTTGAGTTATGTGGGCCCGGGCTAGACCCAAGGCGAGTCCAGAGAAATAAAAAAATTTCTTTAACCAGAAAGTTTCGGACTGTCAAGGCGGAATCAATGGATCTTACTAAACCCGAAACTGGAAATAGTTGACGGAGATTTTCTATATCTGAGTTTTCTATTATCCATTGAGTAATAATAGCAGTAACTATTGTCCATTGGGTAATATCTGTTAGAAAATATCTAAGCTAAATATCTTAAATGTAATCATGAACCATTATTACTAAGCTTTATGATCAACCAATAGGAATTAGTCAAATATAGTGGCGTAGACTTTATTGTAGACCGTTGGATGAAAAACTTGATTAAGAAGCCTTTGATCATCACCATTGATCTGATCAATGGTGTGAGAACAATCTTGATAAAGAAGCTTATGATATCCACCTTAGATTAAATCAATAGTTAGGATTTAGTTAATAAAGATGGCTAGACTAGTTACTAAGTAACTAAATAATCTAACTTAGTTATCCTAATAGCTTGATTAGTAACTAAGTGACCTAATTTAGTTGATTTGATTTAGTTGCTAAATAATTAGAAGCTAGTTACTAGGTAAAAATCTATTGTCTAGCAACATGACATAATCATGACCTATAACATGGCATAATAATGTAACTAAATAATTATAATGTAATTAGAAATCCTAACTAAATTAGTTTAAGAGAAACTAGATGAATTAACTATTTAATGAAGGTGCAACAAAGTAATTAAAATAGAACCAATTTAGTTCCATACACCATAGAGCCACATGGCCAACATGGCTTTCCACCATGTTCTTGATTCTTCTAAGTGACCAAGTGATGACCATTGTGTGACATAGACCATGTGAGAGCCATGTGAACACCATGTGATGTTTAATTGTCTTGAATAAACAATTCTATCTCGTACACACTACATCACATGGCCATGCACTTCAAAATTGGCTATTTCATTTCATTTTCTCTCATTTTGTGACACAAAGCTATTCTCTCTCTCTTCAAGAACATCAAGAACACTCAAAGAACTCCTTCCTTCTCTTTTCTTCACCACACCAAAATCCCACCTCCTCACTTCTATAATTTCAACTCTTCTTACTTTCTAAGCCTAAACACCATTCTAAACATTTTTTCTTTTGTGAGTTTTGTCTAAATCTCTCTCTAAGTGCTTCGAAAATCAAGCTTTAGCTTACTACTTCAAAGGTAATCTATTGATTCTTTGATCCTAAGTTGGATTTTTAATTTTCTAAACCATGATTGATCCATGGTTCTTTGTTCTTAAGCCTTGTTTATGACTTTTGAAATTGATTAAGTTTGATTAGGGTTTTGTTTGGTGCCACACGAATTGAAGAGGAGAAGAAAGCTTGAAGTTTGTGGTCATCCTTGAGGTAAGAGGGAGATTAACCTCATCAACCAAGTGTTTGTGCTGAGGGAATGGATTGTTTGTCGTGAAAAATCCATAAGGATTTATTCACTTGCTTGTTTAAGCTCTCTTTGTTTGTGTTTGTTATGTTTATGTTTATGAAATTATATTTGCATATGTGTTGGTATGATTATAGCTTTGATAATATGCTTGTATGTTTGTATAAGTGAATTATAAAGTATGCAAATTTATGTGTAAATTAGGATGTGAATAACATGATGAGGGAAATTATGTGAAGGCCTAAAAAGCCTAGAGGCACACGACCTCATTATCAAAGAGGGGACCAAGAGTCCTAAATTATTTTCCTAATTGAGGATTAAAGAATTTTGAGACTAGAAATTTGATTAAATGATTTTATAAGGAATTAAAGAATTAGAAAATGGTTTATATATGAGTTTTAAAGCACTAAATGAATTCGGGCCAACATGCCAATTTTTAATAATCAAGATCCAAAATTATTTTACAAAGTGTAGACTTAGATTGCTTTAATAGCAAGAACCCGATTTGGTAAGTTTTGGAATTTAAATGAAAGTAATTTTAATTCTTAAAATTAAAATTGACCTAATTAAGTTATGTAGTAAAATAAATGTCAATACTTAAAATTTACTGACATATAGCTCACCTTTTTGGTTTTGAAGTGTGTTAGGAGATTTTGAACTGTAATATCCTAAGTAAAGTTATGAAATACAATTTTTTAGGAAATAGTAGAAATACTAATTTTTAAAGGGACTATATTGAAAATTTTATTTAAAGAGGGACTGTATTGAACATGTTCTTTAAATATGGACTATATTGCAAAATTTATTTAAAGAAGGACTATTATTGAAATATTATTTAAATAAGGGACTATAATGTAAATATTATTTTATAGAAGGACTATTATGTGAATAATGAAAATAAAGTCAATTTTTGGTATTAAATGAGAAAATTTATATTTTGGATTTAAAACATGTTAGAAATATTTTACGCAATTGAAAGTATATTAAAAAATCGATACGTGACTCAAAAATAGAAATTTTAAGCTACGCGATTGAGAAAATGCGATAAAATATGTACACAATTTAGAAAATGATGAAAAATCTTGACGCGATTTAAAAACGTAACGAAAGTGTTACGCGATTGTGAAAATGCGATAATATCGCTACGCAATTGAGAGGAACAGCGAGTTTTGCTGTATGGCCGAGGTACTGGACCAAAGTGGATCATTGGTATTATATAATTGTATGGGCGGTTATATAATATCATCGATACTAATGGCATTAGATAATTGTATGAGCGGTTATTTAATACCATTAGGAACGGTTCAACGGTGATTGACCTGGTTATGCTGAAATATGATTTCACCAAGTAACGGTGTGTGAATACGAAATACTGTATGATAAATGACAGTATAAATTTGAATTATACCTCATACATAGAAAAACGTATTCGCTTATTGATAAAGGCTATTTGCCTTGGAGATTGATTTACATCTAAAGTGCGGGTATGAGTAGACAAGTGTAGGTCCCTTGTTGACCTTGGGGGCATCGGGGTGCGGGTACCTCGCAATGGGCAGTTAGTAGCTCTTCTATCAGTGGGGCATACCAATGCAAACGCAGCGATGATCCAGACCGAGACACTGTCTTATATCGTGATCTAATGTAGAATGTCTTGTCCAATGTCTGAATGTACATTTTGATAAATTGATAAATTATAGCACTTTTGGCCACGGCAGCCAAGTGACTAACATATCTTCTGGACCTTCTTTCCAATATTGTGTTTAGCTCCATGGAGTAGGAATGAGTCTGTGTACATATGCATAGTTAGCATTTATACTGTTGTGATATAGTCTTATTGTGAATAATATGATTGTGGTATTATCATTATGCCTGATATCGTGTTGTGAGTGTATTGGATTGTTTATCTACTTAATATCATGAATATGTCTACTGATTTTATATGAATATATGGTTTGTATGTATGGAACAACATTGTTGTTCGTATCATTTCTTTGCTACCATACTGGTATTGATGTAGGGGATCTCACCTCTTTACTATATTGTTCTGTCTGTTTCTATTTTATGCTTATATCTTCGAAGACTATGATGGCGGCAAAGAGAGGTCAATTAGGTTTCTTTAGACTATAGTTTCTCGAAGGTGCTGAGGCTTAGCGAGTCCATTGGAACTCCGAGGATATAGAGTATTGTGGTGACATTTCTTTATCCGCAAGCCGATTTCAAAATGGGGTCATTACTACATCTATTACGGTTGCTTATGTGGAGTTTTGTTTTACCTATCAGGGAGTTATGGAATGATTTCCACTATACTCCTAGAGGGGACTTTGATTTATTTTTGGCTCAAATTTTTATCCGTCGAGACATTGCCAGCTAGGGAATTTGTCTTCTGACAAGGGCTCATGTCTTAGGTGATATGTTTTTGAGTATGTAAAGGTAATGAATGTATAGTTGTTGGAAACTTTGGTTATACAAAATGTATATTATTCAGTTATTACATTTTGAGTTGCTTTATTTTGATCAATTAATGTTTTCTTCGAAAAAGGAATTTTAAAACCCGTATTTAAATGAGATTAACTATTTTATAACTTGGGAAAATTAATTATTTATAAGAAGTTGGTATGAATGTGATACCCTTCGGAGGGGGTGTTACATTAGTTGGTATCAGAGCCCAAGTTAGAGTCTTTTGGGTTTGTGAGTAGGTTTGTCTTGTTTGTGCTGTGTGAATCTTTGACACTGAACACAGAGATATTGTTTGGTTTTCGAAAGGAGACGATGTTGTTTGAAATGATTATGTTTACTTTCGTTATGATTTGAGTTGGGTTTTTGAAGAAAGACAATGGATCATAGTAGATGTGGGTATGTGGACACGAGACATGATGAAGATCGTATAGCTACAGCTAGAAGTGTGATGCAGAGAATGACTGAAGTAGTGGTACAACAGAGACAGATGATCGCTCAGTAGCATGAATTGATAATCGAACTTGACAGCTTGTAAGGGTTGGAGCAGTCACCGGATGCGAGAAGCTGTAACTTAGAATCTTCGATAATCCAAAGTGGAAGGAAATGTAAGATCAACTGATTTCATCAAAAGTCGTATATACGACCATCAGGGAAGCAACAATGAACAAATGGAGGAAGTACTAGTGGCAACAGTTTTAGTTAGATTGTGGCATCACCAATGAAGTGTTTGAAGTGTGGAAAGAACCATATGACAAGGAACTGCACGATCAAGGGTATAATTTGCTATAGATATAGGAAGCCTAGTCATATCTCAAGGGATTGTGATCAATTGAAGATGGAATCTTTTGTTACTAATGAACTTGCGACAAGACCTCAAGTAGGGGAAGAAGTCAATGCAGAAAATGAAATGGGAACGTTCAAATACAAGGACTTAAAGAATAAAAAAGTTGTACCATAGAGAGTGATCCTAAAACTGTACAGTATAATTCACTAAGTAACTCATCTTTTTGTTTCCTATGACAGTAGGAACTATTTGAGTTTATCTGTGTTTTTAATTCCTTTTGAATGGAATAGTGTTACTTCAATTTCTAAACTTGTTATCATCACTTAGTCTGTTTAAAACTGTCCTATTACTACTTTCGATTGGAACTTTTCTGTTGATTTGGTTTGTCTATTTCTTTCATAAATAGATTAAGTAAATCGATTTGAGTTGTCCTTATTTTTGTTATCTTTTGATCTGAGCATTTCTACTCTTCTAGTTAAAACTTGTTGTTATACTCGAGTTTCCTAAAATCTACCCTATATCGAATCTCTTCTGTTGATTTGATTGTTTGTCAAAAATCACATCTATTTGAGTTGATGATTTTATGAAAGGATTGGTTATCTTTCAATCATATCCTACTATATTATTTCAATGAAACTTTAATGTTTCTTTGAATTGAGAGTTTTGGATTTGAATTCAGAAATTGAATCCAGAAAGTTTATTTCTAAATTTATTGGACCATTTTCATTTTAAAATTTATTAAACCATATTAAATTCTTTGTTGGATGAATTTGGTAATTTACCAAATAGCCTTATCACTTTTCCTTATAATCTTTATAATGTCTTTCATGTATCTCAATTAAGAAGAATTATTCTTAATCCAACCATGTCATAGTACCAAATACAGTACAATTAGAAGAAAACTTGATCTATGAGACATTTTTTGTTAAGATTAGAAATAGGCAAGTGAAACAACTTATCTTGATGAAGAAAATTCGGAACAATCTGACGGGGGATACAACATGGGAACTAGAAGACCAAATGAAGGAAGTCACTATTTGCTCTGAGATCGATTTGCGTGCTAGTTATTATTAGATTGGCATGAAAATAAAGAATGCTCTAAGACAATTTTTCAAACACATTATAGGCATTATGAGTGTTTAGTAATACCATTCGGGGTAAGGAATGTTTTTGTGATATTCACAAATTATATGAAGGAGATCTTTTGTCTCTATTTAGATAGATTTATCATTATTCTAATTGGCAATATTCTGATATATTCTTGAAAACTAGAGGAACATGCTGAATATCTCAATGCAGTTATTCAATTTCTAAAGAAGAAGAAGGAGTTATACGCGAAACTAGTCAAATACAAATTCTATTAGAGGAAGTTCAATTCGTGGATTTAGATTGAGTGTTGAGATCAAATAGAAGGGTTGTGGCATATACTTCAAGGCAGTGGAACGTGCATGAGAAGGATTATTCAATTTACGTTTTAGGATATGCGATACTCATTTTGCGAGGAAAATCTGAAGACAATGTCTACAATAATTTCAAGAGTTTGGGGTACCTGTTCAATCAAGAAAGGCTTAAATACGAGGAAGAGACGACAATTAGAATTTTCAAAGGACTACGATTTTTAACTTTAGTGTCATCCTGAAAAGGCAAATGTTGTGGCGGACGTCTTAAGTGGAAAATGTACTTAGTGTATCTGCTACGATGGTTAAGAAAAATGAATAGATAGATCAATTCAGGAATATACGATTATTTGTGAATTTGTTTGATTACAATTACTTGTTCGAATAATCTGATGGAGGAATTCAAAGAAAAGCTGGAGGATCATCTGAAACGACGTAACAGGAGATGCTACGTGGAACTTGGTAGACCAGATAAAGATATAAAATGCTTTTTGTTTTTGTATGCAAGAGAAATTTTGAGGATGAAATTTTTTTAGAGAGAAGAGAATTGTAACATCCCGATTTTTCGTTTTCTTGAAATGAATGAGTTTTATAATATTTAGGAATTTTTATGAATTTTTAGGAATTTTTAATTATTTTGAATTTTTAATATTATTTTGATATTTTAATATTATCTTGAAAATTGTATGTCCGAATTTCATTTTTTCTGAAAATATATGAATTTTATAATTTTTATGATTTTTGTGAATTTTTGTAGAACTTTCTGAGTTTTTGATTATTTCAGTATTATTTTGAGTTGTGTGTGGGCCCGGGGTGGACCCGAGGCGAGTCTAGAGAAATAAAAATGTTTCCTGAATCAGAAAGTTCCAGACTTTCAAGGCGGGATCAGAGGATCTTACTAAACCCGAAACCGGGAACAGTTGACAAAGATTTTCTATATCTGAGTTTTCTATTATCCATTGAGTAATAATAGTAGTAGCTATTCTCCATTGGGTAATATCTGTTAGAAAATATCTAAGCTAAGTATCATAAATGTAATCATGAACCATTATTACTAAGCTTTATGATCAATCAATAAGAATTGGTCAAATATAGTGGCATAGACTTTATTGTAGACCGTTGGATGAAAAACTTGATTAAGAAGCCTTTGATCATCACCATTGATCTGATCAATGGTGTGAGAACAATCTTGATAAAGAAGCTTATGATATCCACCTTAGATTAAATCAATGGTTAGGATTTAGTCAATAAAGATGGCTAGACTAGTTACTAGTTAACTAAATAATCTAACTTAGTTACCCTAATAGCTTGATTAGTAACTAAGAGACCTAGTTTAGTTAATCTAATTTAGTTGCTAAATAATTAGAAGCTAGTTACTAGATAAAAATCTATTATCTAGAAACATGGCATAATCATGACCTATACCATGACATAATAATGTAACTAAATAATTATAATGTAATTAGAAATCTTAATTAAATTAGTTTAAGAGAAACTAGATGAATTAACTATTTAATTAAGGTGCAACTAAGTAATTAAAATAGAACCTTGGTCACCACACCAAAATCCCACCTCCTCACTTCTATAATTTCATCTCTTCTTACTTTCTAAACCTAAACACCATTCTAAACACTTTTCCTTTTCTGAGTTTTGTCTAAATCTCTCTCTAAGTGCTTCAAAAATCAAGCTTTAGCTTACTACTTCAAAGGTAATCTTTCGATTCTTTGATCCTAAGTTGGATTTTTAATTTTCTAGACCATGATTGATCCATGGTTCTTTGTTCTTAAGCCTTGTTTATGACTTTTTAAATTGTTTAAGTTTGATTAGGGTTTTGTTTGGTGCCACACGAATTCAAGAGGAGAAGAAAGCTTGAAGTTTGTGGTCATCCTTGAGGTAAGAGGGAGATTAACCACATCAACCAAGTGTTGGTGGTGAGGGAATGGATTGTTTGTGGTGAAAAATCCATAAGGATTTATTCACTTGCTTGTTTAAGCTCTCTTTGTTTGTGTTTGTTATGTTTATGGTTTTGAAATTATATTTGCATATGTGTTGGTATGATTATAGCTTTGATAATATGCTAGTATGCTTGTATATATGAATTATAAAGTATGCAAATTTATGTGTAAATTAGGATGTGAATAACATGATGAGGGAAATTATGTGAAGGCCTAAAAAGCCTAGAGGCACACGGCCTTATTATCAAAGAGGGGACCAAGAGTCCTAAATTATTTTCCTAATTGAGGGTTAAAGAATTTTGAGACAAGAAATTTGATTAAGTGATTTTATAAGGAATTAAAGAATTAGAAAATGAGTTATATATGAGTTTTAAAGCACTAAATGAATTTGGGCCAACATGCCATGCCAATTTTTAATAATCAAGATCAAAAATTATTTTACAAAGTGTAGACTTAGATTGCTTTAATAGCAAGAACCCGATTTGGTAAGTTTTGGAATTTAAATGAAAGTAATTTTAATTCTTAAAATTAAAATTGACCTAATTAAGTTATGTAGTAAAATAAATGTCAATACTTGAAATTTACAGACGTATAGCTCACCCTATGAGGTGTGAAGCGCGTTAGGAGATTTTGAGCTGTAGTATCCCAAGTAAAGTTATGAAATACAATTTTCTAGGAGACAGTAGAAATACTAATTTTTAAAGGGACTATATTGAAAATTTTATTTAAAGAGGGACTATATTGAACGTATTCTTTAAATATGGACTATATTGCAAAATTTATTTAAAGAAGGACTATTATGGAAATATTATTTAAATAAGGGACTATAATGTAAATATTATTTTATAGAAGGACTATTATGCGAATAATGAAAATAAAGTCAATTTTTGGTATTAAATGAGAAAAATTATATTTTGGATTTAAAACATGTTAGAAATATTTTACGCAATTGAAAGTACATTGAAAAATCGTTACGTGACTCAAAAATAGAAATTTTAAGCTACGCGATTGAGAAAATGATATAAAATATGTATGCGATTTAGAATACGACGAAAAATCTTTATGCGATTTAAAAACATAACGAAAGTGTTATGCGATTATGAAAATGTGATAATATCGCTATGCGATTAAGAGGAATAGCAAGTTTTGCTGTAGGGCCGAGGTACTGGACCCAAGTGGATCATTGGTATTATGTAATTGTATGGACGGTTATATAATATCATTGATACTAATGACATTAGATAATTGTATGGGCAGTTATTTAATACCATTGGGAACGGTTCAACGGTGATTGACCCGGTTATGTTGAAATATGATTTCACCAAGTAATGGTGCGTGAATACGAAATACTGTATGATAAATGACAGTATAAATTTGAATTATACCTCATACATAGAAAAGTGTAGTCGCTTGTTGATAAAGGCTATTTGCCTAGGAGATTGATTTACACCTAAAGTACGGGTGCGAGTAGACAAGTGTAGGTCCCTTGTTAACCTTGGGGACGTCGGGGTGCGGGTACCTCGCAATGGGTAGTTGGTAGCTCTTCTGTCCATGGGGCATATCGATGCAAACGCACTGACGATTCGAACCGAGACACTATCCTATATCGTGATCTAATGCAGAATGTCTTGTCCAATGCCTGAATGTACATTTTGATAAATTAATAAATTATAGCACTTTTGGCCATGGTAGTCGAGTGACTGACATATCTTTTGGATCTTCTCTCCAATATTGTGTTTAGCTCCATAGAGTAGGAATGAGTCTGTGTACATATGCATAGTTAGCATTTATACTGTTGTGATATAGTCTTATTGTGAATAATATGATTGTGGTATTATCATTATGCCTAATATCGTGTTGCAAGTTTATTGGATTGTTTATCTACTTAATATCATGGATATGTCTACTGATTTTATATGAATATATGGTTTGTATGTATGGAACAACATTGATGTTCGTATCATTTCTTTGCTACCATATTAGTATTGATGTAGGAGA
Source organism: Ormosia semicastrata (assembly GCA_029884595.1). Classification (NCBI taxonomy): domain Eukaryota; kingdom Viridiplantae; phylum Streptophyta; class Magnoliopsida; order Fabales; family Fabaceae; genus Ormosia; species Ormosia semicastrata. The sequence continues at coordinate 42,751,475 of JAQQTO010000053.1, read as the reverse complement.
TCTCACCTTTTTCCTGTATTGTTATGTCTGTTTCTATTTTATGCTTATATCTTCGAAGACTATGATGGCGGTAAGGAGAGGTCAATTAGGTTTCTTTAGACTATAATTTCTTGAAGGCGCTGAGGCTTGGCGAGTCCTTTGGAACTCCGAGGATATAGAGTATTGTGGTGACATTTCTTTATCCGCAAGCCGATTTCGAAATGGGGTCATTACTACATCTATTACGGTTGCTTATGTGGAGTTTTGTTTTACCTATCAGGGAGTTATGGAATGATTTCCGCTATACTCCTAGAGGGGACTTTGATTTATCTTTGGCTCGGATTTCTATCCGTCGAGACATTCCCAGCCAGGGAATTTGTCTTCTGACAAGGGCTCATGTCTTAGGTAATACGTTTTTGAGTATGTAAAGATAATGAATATATAGTTGTTGGAAACTTTGGTTATATGAAATGCATATTATTCAGTTATTACATTTTGAGTTGCTTAATTTTGATCAATTAATGTTTTCTTTGAAAAAGGAATTTTAAAACCCGTATTTAAATGAGATTAACTATTTTATAACTTGGGAAAATTAATTATTTATAAGAAGTTAGTATGAATGTGATATCCTTTGGAGTGAGTGTTACATTAGTTGGTATCAGAGCCCAAGTTAGAGTCTTTTGGGTTTGTGGGTAGGTTTGTCTTGTTTGTGCTGTGTGAATTAATGTGGATATTGGCAAGTGCACCAAATTGACAAAAGTAATAAAGAGTGAGTAGAGTATCGTCCCACGAGGATTAAATTATTAATTACTAAATTCACTGAAAATAACATTATTTAAGCTAACAAAAAGAGAGTTAGTAAAAACAATTAAAAGAAAGAATAAACAAAAATAACAAAAGCCAAATTTAATTAATTAGGTTGAGTTGGAAAACAATGATATGAAAATATTATGGGTCAGATTTCACTTGAACCTTTTAAATGCATATTCAAATATTGGTTTAATCAAGTCCTATTCCAATGATTCATGGTCAATTCCCAAAATTAATCAATATCCAATCCTTTGGTATGTTAATCCTCTTACACTATTTAAAATTAATTAATCCCTTAGTCTAATCCCAAATAGAAAGGCATTATCAGGAACAAAGGAATTAAAAGAAAGACCATATAACCCACAACGTCTATTCCTAGCGATTACAGAAATTATGGTGTTTATCACAAGTTCTAGGTTCATGCAAATTTTTTCAAATCATACATAAACCCAAAAGTCATTCCCAAATTAGCCAGATTTAGAAAAGCATTAAGAAAAGAGATAAACACATAAATCATGTAATAGAAACATTGATTAAACCCATAAAAGAATTTACATCATTCAAGAACAAGATCCATCATCACCCTAACGAAAAAGGTTTAGTTACACATGGAAAAAGAAGAACACAAAGGGAAGAATATGACAAACTCCATTGTAGAAAAGTGGAAAGGTTGAAGAAAATTTCTAATCTTCAATCCTAATTGCACCCACACCACATTAGGGTTTGTGCCTCTTGATGACTACTGTCTTTTGTCCAAGTGTATAAGAGCGTGTAAAAAGTCTAAAAAGATAAAGAGTGTCTTCAATTTGGCAAAACTTTCTTTTTTATAAGAAATTCATGCTGCTGTTACGCGTTCAGCGCTCAGGCGTTCATCTTTCAGTACTTAGGCACTGGTCTACTAATCAGGAAACTCATCTGCGCGCAATGCGCACTCAAGCGGCAATGGAGCATTGGGCTTCGGAATTAATTTTCTTATTCTTTTTTGCTTCTCAAATGCCTAATGTTTTCCATATGCAATTACCTATAAAAAATACATAAAAACACGTAATAAGAACATAATTAAAATAATAAAAACATAATAAAATTTGAGAACAAAATTAAATCAAAAAGATTTAAAGAGGTTAAAAACCCAAGATTTTGAACCATAAAAATATGAATTTTTACAAGTTTATCATTCCCCCAAACTTAAGCTTTTGCTTGTCCTCAAGTAAAAGAAAATCAAAATAAAACAAACTAAAATGCAAAACAAACTCAAACATGGCAATACTGGGTAGTGAATATCATACATATCCTCAGAAACTGCTTCACAATCTAACTTCAAAGTGTCATACTTGAATAATCTAATTATCATGTCGTCTCTCACATGCAACTCTTATGCACAAATGACTTCCCAAAACATGAATGAAAGACCCAATCTCTTTATAGAGTACAAGCCCAAATGAGTTTATAAAACTACAAATGCACATCAAACCCACATCCATAGGATTGTTCTTCATATCTCTCTCCACTAATGTAAACAACACACAACCAAGGATCAAAAGAGACTTTATAAGCTTGTAATGTAAGGCCAAGGGTATGGGTTAAGAAAGAAGTGGTAGGAAAGTGAAAACAAAAATTGAGATACAAAATCATGCAAATTTCACAATTCAAGCCTCAAAATACTGAACAAGTGCAAGAAGGAGTAAAAAAATCAATACAACATTCACTTTCTTTCTTTCTTTTCTTTTCTTTTTCAACAAGCTCCACCGCTAAACTTATTTCTTTGCAATACTTTGGGTAGACTTTTCCTTTCTTCTTTTTTTTTTTTGAATTTTTTTAGCTCCACAAAACTTCATGCACAAAAATAACAAAGACTTGAATAAAAAAATAATACAAGATATGCACTCAACAAAGGTTATGTAAGAGAGGAAAATTTTTTTATGGGTATAGAAAAGGAAAAATATGGGTAAAAGAAAAGAAATAGAGGCCAAACATACACAAGGCTGCAAAAGGGACCTAAGGATGTACTGTGTCACAGGTTGGCTTAAAAGGCTCAAACGGTCCAAAGAAGGCCCTTATCATTTCCTTAATCATGCACTGCCTAGAATTTCGCCTCAACAGAGAATCAAACAACTTCTAGATGTAAATCATCCACACATATGCAATCCCATAAACTTTCTCTAAGCTTGACACGTAATTAAATTCCAAGGTCTATCAATCATAAAGATAGGAAGAACATCCATACACAATTGAAACAGTAGAGTTAAATGCAACTTATAAATTCTCATGTGCTATCCCAAGAAATCATATCAATTCACAATTCAAACAATCGTTGGATATTCAATACAACACACTGGCATGCACAGAATGACTCAAAACACAAAATGGATGATGATGACAAAATCAAAACAAATAAAAATAAATAACTAAAAGAAATAAATGCAAGAAAGGAAAAGAAAAACTCTTTTTGGCGGCCGATAACTATAAACATCCCCCTACAAAGGCTCCGAACTCAGGGAGGTACTTAAGCCGACTCATCACTACCTTCAAAACAAAAATAGAAAAATAACAAAATAACAAAATAAAAACAACAATAAAATTAAAAGAGAAACAGAGAGAAAATTTGGGTTGCCTCCTAAAAAGCGTTTGTTTAACGTCATTAGCTCGACGTAGCCTTTTTAACAAGTCAAGGTGGCTTGAAGCAAGAGAAATAAGATGACATTTTTCTCTTATCAGTTCTTTGCCTCCAAACTCTGTCACTACCTCTAGAATCAATTTGCAATAAATCAATGCAAGCTGGAGGATCTTTTTCAATTGCAGCACTTTTAGACAGAGGAGGTCCTTTCCCCTTTTCGTCAACCATCTTGGGAGAAGGAAAATTAACATTGATTGATGACGAAGAGCTCTTACTAGCCAAATCCTGTAGAGACTTGTCTTGGATGTATTTGACAAGGGCATAGAGATCTGATGTCGATGCAGATTTATCAAAAACATTAATAGTCACCTGATCTCCATCCACCCTCAAAATGAGCTCTCCTCTAGGAACATCAATCAACGCTCCTGAAGTAGCCAAGAACGGTCTTCCAAGAATTAATAGGATATCAGCATCCTCGTCTATATCCAAGACTACAAAGGCAACTAGAAAAATAAATTTATCAACCTTCACTAGCAAATCTTCCACAATACCATATGGATGTCTGACTGATCGATCTGCTAATTGAAGAGAAACCATTGTAGGCTTCACTTTATCAATTCCCAGCTTGTGCAAGATAGACAATGGCATCAAATTGGTACTAGCCCCTAAGTCACATAGAGCTTTCTCAACATTTAGCTTTCCAATGGTGTAAGGAATATTAAAGCTTCCTAGATCCCTCAACTTCGGTGGAAGCTTCCTATAGATAATGGCACTGCACTCCTCAGTAAGTGCTACAGTCTCATCTTCTTCCAACTTCCTCTTCTTAGAGAGCAAATCTTTCATGAACTTCACATATGAGGACATCTGCTCTAATGCTTCTGCAAAAGGAATGTTAATCTGGAGCCTCTTAAAGACTTCTAAGAACTTGGAGAATTGTTTTTCTTGAATCTCCTTCCTAAATCTTTGAGGATAAGGAAGTTTAGCATACAATGAAGGATAAACTATTTTCTATTCATGCTCCTTCTTCTTCTTCTACCACTTTAGGTGCTCCTTTTTAACTTCAACCTTTTTACCATTATCCTAAGATAAAACCTTTTCAATCAGAACCTCAGTACTTTCACTCTGATTTTTTGCAGAACTAGGTGCTTCATTCTTGTCTTCCAAAGTCTTGCCACTTCTCAAAGTGATTGCATGACATTGCTCCTTTGGATTGACTACAGTATCACTTGGAAAAGTTCCTAGAGGTCTCTCTTGAAGCTGTTTCGCTATTTGCCCCATTTGATTCTCAAGACTTCTAATAGCGGCCTCATGATTCTTAAAATTAATTCTTGATTCCTCCATAAAAGCTGAAGTCTGTTGCATAAAAACAGAGGTCTATAAAGAGAGTTTCTCCATTGCAATCTCAAGAGGAGACTTCTGTTCGGGGTGAGCATTCAATGGTACAGCTTGATTCTTCCAAGAAAAATTGGGATGATTCCTCCAGCCTAGATTGTAAGTATTAGAATAAGGATTACCTTGTGGCCTTGAAGGATTACCCATATAGTTCACCTGCTCTAGAATGTTGACACCTGAATTCCCTGCCTCACATTGACCATTGACATGGCTGTCTCCACAAAAATCGCAAGTCAAACCTTGATGATTAACTGCATTTACCTGTAAATTACTAACTTGCTTAGTAAGGTTGACAATGTGTTGCATCATATTCTGATTTTGTGCAAGTATAGTATCAACAACACCAAGCTCCAACATTCCCTATTTAACTGCTGCTCTCCCACTAGGCAACTGATATTCATTGGTCGCCATGATCTCAAATAATTCTTGAGCTTCTTCAGGAGTTTTGGTATTCAGAGATCCGCCCGCAGATGCATCCACCATAGCTCTGGTAGGATGATTCAAACCATTATAGAAAATCTACACTTGCTGCCAAACTTCAAATGCATGATGAAGACATCTTCTTAATAGCTCCTTGAATCTCTCCCATGCTTCATAAAGAGATTCTCCTTGATTTTGAGTGAAATAAGCAATTTCACCCCTCATCTTCACAAATACTGATGGAGAAAAGTATCGAGTCAAGAATTTCCTAACCAGATCCTCCCATGTAGAAATGCTCCCTTGTTGCTGAGCTTGTAGCCAGCTCTTTGCTTTGTCTCTAAGAGAAAATGGGAACAGTTGTAATCCAATGGCATCATCAGTAACACCATTATACTTAATAGTATCACAGAGCTGCAAGAAATTTATAATGTGCAAGTTTGGATCTTTTGCATGGCCTCCCCCAAACTGATTTTGCTGCACTAGCTGTAGAAATACTGGTTTAATCTCAAAATTATTAGCCTGAATAGCAGGGCACACAATACTAGTAGAAATATTTTTAGCAGATGGAGTAGCATAGTCAGCCAAAGTGCGTCTTCACTCTGCAGTTACAACTATTTCTACCATATTTTCTTCTGCTACTTCAAGCCTCTTCCTCTCTTTAGCTGCTTTCCTGTTCGCTCTAGCTGTTCTCTCAATCTCTGGATCAAAAAGCAATTCTTCTGATTCCAAAGAACGTTGTATAAATAAACAAACAAGCAAACTAGAGTGAAGTAAAGAAAGAAATTAAAAATAAAATAAAATAAAATAAAATACAATAAATGACTAATAAAAATAAACAAAGAAAACAAAATAAAAGAAACAAATTAAAAAGAAAATTAAATGAAGAAAAATGAAATTAAATAAGAAAAAAATTATCTATAAAAAATTTAAAAATTAAAAAATTAAAAAAAAAAATAAACAATTAAAAATAAAATTAAACAATTAAAAAAATACTTAAATTAGTGTCTTTTGAACTACTATTTAATATTAATAACAATAATCCCCTAAGAACAGTGCCAAAAACTTGATGTGGATATTGACAAGTGCACCAAATCGACAAAAGTAATAAAGAGTGAGTAGAGTATCATCCCACGAGGATTAAGTTATTAATTACTAAATTCACTGAAAATAACATTATTTAAGCTAACAAAAAGAGAGTTGGTAAAAATAATTAAAAGAAAGAATAAACAAAAATAACATAAGCCAAATTTAATTAATTGGGTTGAGTTAGAAAACAATGATATGAAAATGTTAGGGTCAGATTTCACTTGAACCTTTTAATTCCATATTCAAATATTGGTTTAATCAAGTCTTATTCCAATGATTCATGATCAATTCCCAAAATTAATCAATATCCAATCCCTTGGTATATTAATCCTCTTACACTGTTTAGAATTAACTAATCCCTTAGTCTAATCCCAAATAGAAAGGCTTTATCAGGAACAAAGGAATTAAAAGAAAGACCACATAACCTACAACGTCTATTCCTAGCGATTGCAGAAATTATGGTGTTTATCACAAGTTCTAGGTTCATGCAAATTTTCTCAAATCATACATAAACACAAAAGTCATTCCCAAATTAACCAGATTTAGAAAAACATTAAGAAAAGAGATAAACACATAAATCACGAAATAGAAACATTGATTAAACCCATAAAAGAATTTACATCATCTAAGAACAAGATCCATCATCACCCTAACGGAAAAGGGTTTAGTTACACATGAAAAAAGAGGAACACGAAGGGAAGAATATGACAAACTCCATTGTAGAAAGGTGGAAAGGTTGAAAAAAATTCCTAATCTTCAATCCTAATTGCACCCACACCACATTAGTGTTTGTGTCTCTTGACGGCTGCTATCTTCTGTCCAAGTGTATAAGAGTGTATAAAAAGTCTAAAAAGAAGAAGAGTGTCTTCAATTTGGCAAAACTTTCCTTTTTATAAGAAATTCACGCTGTTGTTACGCGTTCAGCGCTCAGGCGCTCATCTTTTAGCGCTTTGGCACTGGCCCACTAATCAGGAAACCCATCTGCGCACAACGCGCGCTCAAGCAGCAATGGCCCAATGCTCAAGCGCTGGGCTTCTGAATTAATTTTCTTATTCTTTTCTGCTCCTCAAATGCCCAGTATTTTCCATATGCAATTACCTACAAAAAATACATAAAAACACGTAACAAGAACACAATTAAAATAATAAAAACGTAATAAAATTTGAGAACAAAATTAAATCAAAAAGATTAAAAGAGGATAAAAACCCAACATTTTGAACCATAAAAATATGAATTTTTGCAGGTTCATCATGAATCTCTGACACTGAACACAGAGATATTATTTGGTTTCCAAAAGGAGACAATGTTGTTTGTAATGATTACGTTTAGTTTCGTTATAATTTGAGTTGGGTTTTTGAAGAAAGACAAAGGATCGTAGTAGATGTGGGTATGTTGACACGAGACGTGATGAAGATCGTATAACTGCAGCTAGAAGTGTGATGCAGAGAATGACTGAAGTAGCGGTACAATAGAGATAGATGATCACTCAGCAACATGAATTGATAATCGAACTTCACAGCTTGTTAGGGTTGGAGTAGTCACCGGATGCGAGAAGTTGTAACTTAGAATCTTCGATAATCCAAAGTGGAAGGAAATGTAAGATCAACTGATTTCAGCAAAAGCTGTATATACGACCATCGGGGAAGCAACAATGAACAAATGGAGGAAGTACTAGTGGCAACGGTTTTAGTCAGACTGTGGCATCACCAATGAAGTGTTTGAAGTGTGGAAAGAGCCATATGACAAGGAACTGCACAATCAAGGGTATAAATTGCTATAGATGTGGGAAGCTTGGTCATATCTCAAGGGATTGTGGTCAATTGAAGATGGAATCTTTTGTTACTAATGAAGTTGCGACAAGACCTTAAGTAGGGGAAGAAGTCAATATAGAGAATGAAATGGGAACGTTCAAATACAAGGACTTAAAGAATAAAGAAGTTGTACCATAGAGAGTGATCCTAAAATTGTATTGTATAATTCACTAAGTAACTCATCCTTTTGTTGCCTATGACAGTGGGAACTATTTGGGTTTATCTGTGTTTTTAATTCCTTTTGAATGGAATAGTGTTACTTCAATTTCTAAACTTGTTATCATCTCTTAGTCTGTTTAAAACTATCCTATTACTACTTTCGATTGGAACTTTTCTATTGATTTGGTTTGTCTATTTATTTTACAAATAGATTGAGTAAATTGATTTGAGTTATCTGTATTTTTGTTATCTTTTGATCTGAGCATTTCTACTCTTCTAGTTAAAACTTGTTGTTATACTCGAGTTTCCTAAAATCTACCCTATATCGAATCTCTTCTGTTGATTTGATTGTTTGTCAAAAATCACATCTATTTGAGTTGATGATTTTATGAAAGGATTGGTTATCTTTCAATCATATCCTACTATATTATTTCAATATAACTTTAGTGTTTCTTTGAATTGAGATTTTTGGATTTGAATCTAGAAATTGAATCCAGAAAGTTTATTTCTAAATTTATTGGACTATGTTCATTTTAAAATCTATTAAACCATATTAAATTCTTTGTTGGATGAATTTGGCAATTTACCAAATAGCCTTATCACTTTTCCTTATAATCTTCATAATGTCTTTCATGTATCTCAATTGAGAAGAATTATTCTTGATCTAACCCATGTTATAGTACCAAATACAGTACAATTAGAAGAAAACTTGATCTATGAGACATTTTCTGTTAAGATTACAAATAGGCAAGTGAAATAACTTATCTTGATGAAGAAAATTTAGAATGATCTGACGGGAGATACAACATGGGAACTAGAAGACCAAATGAAGCAAGTCGCTGTTTGCTCTAAGATCGATTTGCGTGCTGGTTATTATTAGATTCGTGTGAAAATAAGGAATGCTCCAAGACAGTTTGTCAGACACATTATAGGCATTATGAGTGTTTAGTAATACCATTTGGGGTAAGGAACGTTTTTGTGATATTCACGAATTATATGAAGGAGATCTTTTGTCTCTATTTAGATAGATTTGTCATTATTCTAATTAGCAATATTCTGATCTATTCTTGAAAACTAGAGGAATATGCTCAATATCTTAATGTAGTTCTTCAATTTCTGAAGAAGAAGAAGGAGTTATATGCGAAACTAGTCAAATATAAATTTTGTTAGAGGAAGTTCGATTCGTGGATTTAGATTGAGTGTTGAATCAAATAGAAGGGTTGTGGCATATACTTCAAGATAGTGGAATGTGCATGAGAAGAATTATTCAATTTACGTTTTAGGATATGCGATAGTCATTTTGCGAGGAAAATCTGAAGACAATGTCTACAATAATTTCAAGAGTTTGGGGTACCTGTTCAATCAAGAAGGGCTTAAATACGAGGAAGAGACGACATTTAGAATTTTCAAAGGATTACAATTTTCAACTTTAGTGTCATCCCGAAAAGGCAAATGTTGTGGCGGACGTCTTAAGTGGAAAATGTACTTAGTGTATCTGCTACGATGGTTAAGGAAAATGAATAGATAGATTAATTCAAGAATATATGATTGTTTGTGAATTTGTTTGATTACAATTACTTGTTCGAATAATCTGATGGAGGAATTCAAAGAAAAGCTGGAGGATCATCTGGAACGACGTAACAGGAGATGCTACGTTGAAGCTGGTAGACTAGATAAAGATGTAAAATGCTTTTTATTTTTGTATGTAAGAGAAATTTCGAGGACGAAATTTTTTTTTAGAGGGGGAGAATTCTAACATCCCGATTTTTCATTTTTCTTGAAATGAATGAGTTTTATAATATTTAGGAATTTTTATGATTTTTTAGGAATTTTTAATTATTTTAAATATTTTAATATTATTTTAGTATTTAAATATTATCTTGAAAACGTATGTCTGAATTTCATTTTTTTTGAAAATATATGAGTTTCATAATTTTTATGATTTTTATGAATTTTTGTAGAACTTTCTAAGTTTTTTATTATTTTAGTATTATTTTGAGTTATGTGTGGGCCCGGGGTGGACCCGAGGCAAGTTCGGAGAAATAAAACTTTTTCCTGGACTAGAAAGTTCCAAACTGTCAAGGCGGGATCGGGGGATCTTACTAAATCCGAAACTGGGAACAGTTGATAAAGATTTTCTATATTTGAGTTTTCTATTATTCATTGAGTAATAATAGCAGTAGCTATTGTCCATTGGGTAATATTTGTTAGAAAATATCTAAGCTAAATATCTTAAATGTAATTATGAACCATTATTACTAAGCTTTATGATCAACCAATATGAATTGGTCAAATATAGTGGCATAGACTTTATTGTGGACTGTTAGATGAAAAACTTGATTAAGAAGCCTTTGATCATCACCATTGATTTGATCAATGGTGTGAGAACAATCTTGATAAAGAAGCTTATGATATCCACCTTAGATTAAATCAATGGTTAGGATTTAGTCAATAAAGATGGCTAGACTAGTTACTAATTAACTAAATAATCTAACTTAGTTACCCTAATAGCTTGATTAGTAACTAAGTGACCTAATTTAGTTGATCTAATTTATTTGCTAAATAATTAGAAGCTAGTTACTAGATAAAAATCTATTACCTAGAAACATAACATAATCATGACCTATACCATGACATAATAATGTAACTAAATAATTATAATGTAATTAGAAATCCTATCTAAATTAGTTTAAGAGAAACTAGATGAATTAACTACTTAATTAAGATGTAACTAAGTAATTAAAATAGAACAATTTAGTTCCATACACCATAGAGCCACACGGCCAACACGACTTTCCACCATGTTCTTGATTCTTCTAAGTGACCAAGTGATGACCATTGTGTGACATAGACCATGTGAGAGCCATGTGAACATCATGTGATGTTTAATTGTCTTGAATAAACAATTCTATCTCCTGCACACTACATCACACTGCCATACACTTCAAAATTGGCTATTTCATTTCATTTTCTCTCATTTTGTGACACAAAGCGATTCTCTCTCTTCAAGAACATCAAGAACACTCAAAGAACTCCTTCCTTCTCTTTTCTTTGAGGGTTCGGCCACCACACCAAAATCTCACCTCCTCACTTCGATAATTTCATCTCTTCTTACTTTCTAAATCTAAACACCATTCTAAACATTTTTCCTTTTGTGAGTTTTGTCTAAATCTCTCTCTAAGTGCTTCAAAAATCAAACTTTAGCTTACTACTTCAAAGATAATCTTTTGATTCTTTGATCCTAAGTTGAATTTTTAATTTTCTAGACCATGATTGATCCATGGTTCTTTGTTCTTAAGCGTTGTTTATGACTTTTAAAATTGTTTAAGTTTGATTAGGGTTTTTTTTGGTGCCACACGAATTGAAGAGGAGAAGAAAGCTTGAAGTTTGCGGTCATCCTTGAGGTAAGAGAGAGATTAACCTTATCAACCAAGTGTTGGTTGTGAGGGAATGGATTGTTTATGGTGAAAAATCCATAAGGATTTATTCACTTGCTTGTTTAAGCTCTCTTTATTTGTGTTTGTTATGTTTATGGTTTTGAAATTATATTTGCATATGTGTTGGTATGATTATAGCTTTGATAATATGCTTGTATGCTTGTATATGTGAATTATAAAGTATGCAAATTTATGTGTAAATTAGGATGTGAATAACATGATGAGGGAAATTATGTGAAAGCCTAAAAAGCCTAGAGGCACACAACCTCATTATCAAAGAGGGGACCAAGAGTCCTAAATTATTTACCTAATTGAGGATTAAAGATTTTTCGACAAGAAATTTGATTAAGTGATTTTATAAGGAATTAAAGAATTTGAAAATGATTTATATATGAGTTTTAAAGCACTAAATGAATTTGGGCCAACATGCCAATTTTTAATAATCAAGATCCAAAATTATTTTACAAAGTGTAGACTTAGATTGCTTTAATAGCAAGAACCCGATTTGGTAAGTTTTTGAATTTAAATTAAAGTAATTTTAATTCTTAAAATTAAAATTGACCCAATTAAGTTATGTAGTAAAATAAATGTCAATACTTGAAATTTACTGACGTATAGCTCACCCTATGGGTTTTGAAGCGCGTTAGGAGATTTTGAGCTGTAATATCCCATGTAAAGTTATGAAATACAATTTTCTAGGAAACAGTAGAAATACTAATTTTTAAAGGGACTATATTGAAAATTTTATTGAAAGAGAGACTATATTGAACATATTCTTTAAATATGTACTATATTACAAAATTTATTTAAAGAAAGACTATTATGAAAATATTATTTAAATAATGGACTATAATGTAAATATTATTTTATGGAAGGACTATTATGCGAATAATGAAAATAAAGTTAATTTTTGGTGTTAAATGAGAAAAATTATATTTTGGATTTAAAACATGTTAGAAATATTTTACGCAATTGAAAGTACATTGCAATAGGCAGTTGGTAGCTCTTCTGTCTGTGGGGCATACCGATGGAAACGCAAGGATGATCCGGATCAAGACACTGTCCTATATCGTGATCTAATGTAGAATGTCTTGTCCAATGCCTGAATGTACATTTTGATAAATTGATAAATTATAACAATTTTGGCCACGACAGCCGAGTAACTAACACATCTTTTGAATCTTCTCTCCAATATTGTGTTTAGCTCCATGGAGTAGGAATGAGTCTGTGTACATATGCATAGTTAGCATTTATACTGTTGTGATATAGTCTTATTGTGAATAATATGATTGTGGTATTATCATTATGCCTGATATCGTGTTGCAAGTTTATTGGATTGTTTATCTACTTAATATCATGAATATGTCTGCTGATTTTATATGAATATATGGTCTGTATGTATGGAACAACATTGTTGTTCATATCATTTCTTTGCTACCATACTGGTGTTGATGTAAGGGATCTCACCTCTTTACTGTATTGTTCTGTCTGTTTCTATTTTATGCTTATATCTTCAAAGACTATGATGGCGGTAAGGAGAGGTCAATTAAGTTTCTTTAGACTATAGTTTCTCGAAGGCGCCGAGGCTTGGCTAGTCCATTAGAACTCCGAGGATATAGAGTATTGTGGTGACATTTCTTTATCTGCAAGTCGATTTCGAAATGGGGTCATTACTACATCTATTACAGTTACTTATGTGGAGTTTTGTTTTACCTATCAGGGAGTTATGGAATGATTTCTGCTATACTCCTAGACGGGACTTTGATTTATCTTTGGCTTGGATTTCTATCTGTCAAGACATTCCCAGCTAGGGAATTTGTCTTCTAACAAGGGCTCATGTCTTAGGTGATATGATTTTGAGTATGTAAAGATAATGAATGTATAGTTGTTGGAAACTTTGGTTATATGAAATGTATATTATTCAGTTATTACATTTGAGTTGCTTTATTTTGATCAATTAATGTTTTCTTCGAAAAAGGAATTTTAAAACCCGTATTTAAATGAGATTAACTATTTTATAACTTGGGAAAATTAATTATTTATAAGAAATTAGTATGAATGTGATACCCTTCGGAGCGGGTGTTACATTAATCCATTCAGCGGTTCAGCCACACTATATTCATGTTGGCCTATTTTTGTTACACTGTACAATCTACCCCCAAAGTATATGTATGAAAAAGAAATACGTATTCCTCACTCTTATGATTCTTGGACCAAAGTCACTAGGTAAAAGTTTATATGTTTATCTTAGACCCATAATTGACGATTTAAAGATATTGTGGGACGATTGGGTGCAAACTTATGATCCGTGGAAGAAGCGAAATTTCGATATGAAAATGGCTTTGTTATGGACATTAAGTGACTTTCCAGCCTATGGAATATTGTCTGGGTGGAGCACTCATAGAAAACTTTCTTGTCCACTTTGTATGAATCACAGTAAGTCATTTGTATTGAAGCACGATAGGAAATGCTACTGGTTTGATTGCCATTGCCAATTTCTACCTTTTGATAATCCATGATCGAAACTTTTTTAAGAAATCAACAATAGAAAAATCTAATCCACCGCAACGGCTAAGTGGGACAAATGTCTTGAATAAAGTGACTTAACTTAAGGAAGTCATTTTTGGCTTGAATTTAGGTAAACAAAAACAAGATGGCTTTGGTATACAACACAATTGAGTGAAGAAGAGCATATTCTGGGAATTGCCTTATTGATCCGCTAATCTAATGCGACATAATTTAGATGTTATTCATGTCGAGAAGAACGTGTTTGACAATATCTTTAACACTATCATGGACATAAAAGGCAAGACAAAAGACAATGCAAATGTAAGAGAAAATTTGAAGATAATATGCAAACATCCCACCTTGGAGCTAATAGTTGAGAATGGTAAGTATAAAAAACCAAAGGCGACATATGTCTTAGATGCCAATCAAAGGACGATGATGTGTGAATGGATAAAATAGTTGAAGTTTCCTGATGGGTATGCGTCGAATATAGCATGTTGCATCAATGTAGGCGGCAAGAAGATATATGAAATGAAAAGTCACAATTGTCATGTTTTTATGCAAAGGTTAATTCCTCTGGCATTTCGTGATATCTTGCTAAAGCCTATATGGGGACCATTAATAGAACTCAGCTTATTCTTTAAAGAAGTTTGTGCAACTGAAATTCATGCTTTTATCATGAAGAATGTTGAGCTTTCCATTATTGAAACAATTGACAAGTTAGAGAAGATTTTCCCTCCAACATTCTTTAACGTGATAGAACATCTAGTTGTGCATCTCCCCTATGAAGCTAAGGATGGAGGACTAGTGCATTATAGGTGGATGTACCCCTTTGAGAGGTGTATGCTGTACTTGAAAAAAAAGGTCAGAAATAATGCAAAAGTTGAAGGGTCTATTTGTGAAGCATATATTTTAGAAGAAATTTCTAATTTTGCTCCTATGTATTTTGATCCCCATCTACAGAGAGGTGCACTCAAGTTCCTTGGAATGATGATGGTAGGGAAGATATAATTAATGAACGGTTGTTTGTTTTTAAACACCCATGCTATCCTATCAGGAGAGGTCGAAATAGATTCTTGACGGATATAGAACTTCATATTATTGAGATATATGTACTTGTAAATTGTGGAGACATAGAACCTTATCTCCAGTAAGTCTACTCCTTAACTAATGAATTTGTTAATTTTTAACTATGTTATGCTAAATATTAATTATTGTATTGATTGGACAATTCGGGGATTCGTTAAGAGCAACATATCCCAATGTCACTGATGATCAAATATTGGAAGCTCAAGATAAGGACTTCAGTAGGCAGGTAAAACATCTAGTGAATACTTTTATCCATAATCAAATCTATCATATTAAATTCAATGTTCATTATGCCAAATGTTACAACTATCTATCGTTTATGTAATGATACAGGTTAATATAGGTCAAGTCGAGGATCAAATGATACGAGAGATAAGTTATCGGCCATCCAAGTTTGTGACTTATTACTGTGGCTTATTATTTAATGGGTATAGATTTCATACTAAGGAGTACAGACAAAATAAAGATACCATGAATAGTGGCATATGTGTTAGAGGTAGTATATATGGTGAGAATGACTTCGACTTTTATAACATCATTGAAGAGATATTGGAATTATCATATTTAGGAAATCAAAACAGAGTATTTCTTTTGCAATATCATTGGCTTGACCCGATTAATGGAGTCAATATTGATGAGAGATATGGGTTAGTTAACATCAAGCATAAATCAAGACTTCACTCAAATGAGCCATTCGTCTTAGCTGAACAAGCACAACAAGTGTACTATACAAGATACCCACAAAGCAAGAATAGAGCTAATGGTGAATGGTGGGTAGCTTGCAAGGTTTGAGTAAAACTCTTCGTGGCTAAGATATGAATGATGAAGGCGATGAATTAAATGAGCTAGCTGATACTGATTATTACTAAGATGATGGATCCCTTGGAACACACAATATTATCATAGATGATGAAGCAATTTCTTTGTTTGATGCACATGCCCAGATGGAAGAAGTGAACATATATGATATACATAATCCAATAGACATTCTGCTTGATGATGAGTTCATTGATGACAACGAAGATAATGAAATTAATGAATTCTTAGATGAAGATGAGAATCATATGCTTCAAACTCTTGTTACAATTGAATCTTGTTCTATAAATTTCTTTAATGGTATTTACACTGAAATATCATTATTATATTTTGAGGGTTTTATTGACATATAGTTTCTTAACTCGGCATGTTTCATTATGTTTCCTTATGCAGATATTCATCATGGTAACTCGAGGTGGAGGTGTTGGACGGGGTCGTGGGAGAGGTTATAATGTTCCACCTTAGCCTTCTCAATCTTCCCATATTTCTCCACCACTACAGCTTTCTCAGCACTCCCTAGGTATATCTGTAGGATAATCTTCTTAATTATTGTTAACTCTTGCTTTATATAAATAATATATAAATTTATTTTTTTGTTTATCTATAATTATGTTAGGTGTAACTTTAGTTACTGGCCTATTGACCAGTGCAGGCGTACCACTGTCTGTCATATTGATCACTGGAGGCGCATTAGCTTCTATCCCACCCCTTACTGACCCACCACTTTCTATGTTAGCCCCTGCTGAACCACCAATTAGTAGCCCAAAGGTGGTGCCTTCAAGTGGAGAATCTCATATAGAAACTGATAGCAGTGAACTTATATATGTGGCGCCTGTCCCTGAATTGTAAGTAAAAGTGATTGTCATCTCTTATTACATTTATTTACTTTTAGATTATCAATATTATCTTCTTGTACTTATAGGAGGAGATTTCTCCCACCAAGAGTGACCCATGACGTTATGTACAATGTCATGACAATGATGCCTATTCCAGCTAGTACATGGAGCGAGTATCCTGCTAACATGAAGGACATACTATTTAAGGATTTTATGGTAAGTAATTATGTTTCTAGAATTATATATTATATGTTCATCTAAAAATAAATATACTTATATAACATTTGTGTAGGATAAGCATCAATTTGCATCTGATCATAATCATGGCATGGCGAGAACTATTTGGGAACGAACTTGCATGGACCGCTATCCAGACCATTTGAACAGAGCAAGGGATAAGGCCATAGATAGGGCAAATTCAAATAACTTGGATGACGTTAAGGGCCATGGGCCCAGAAGAATGAGGACAAAAGTGTAGGATAGCTTGCTCGACAATTTGCTAACAAAAAAAATGGATAAGGACGTCTGAAGTTGGCTGAAGGAATAGGGTAGCCATGCCTGATGCCTTGAAGCATACAGAACGGTCGATAAGCTTTGGCTAACATAAGAACAAGATGGTAATATAAAAATCATTTAAAGTTTTGAGTTGTGAATTTAAACTTGTTAGAATTTCAAACTGAATTAAAATTTATATATTATCTTACTTGACTTATGAATTTATCTTTTCATAATTTTGTGAATTGTTAATTACAAATTATTATTAGAAAGTTGGTAATATAGTGGAATCATATATAGTGGGATAGGTTTGGTTCT
The DNA here is from genome assembly GCA_029884595.1 of Ormosia semicastrata. Classification (NCBI taxonomy): domain Eukaryota; kingdom Viridiplantae; phylum Streptophyta; class Magnoliopsida; order Fabales; family Fabaceae; genus Ormosia; species Ormosia semicastrata. The sequence continues at coordinate 42,733,705 of JAQQTO010000053.1, read as the reverse complement.
TGGTTGTTGTTGTTGTTGCTGCTGTCAGTGTTTGATTTTGTGGTGTTGACCATTGGGAGTGTGTAAACGGGTGTAGGGGGCCGATATATACATTAACATGATCTAGCTTTCCTTCACTTATCTTTTTGATTTGATTGTATGATTTGTTGATTAGTTGACATGAGTGTGTTTGTGAGTTTGACTGACATTTGACAACTGAATTTGTTATATATTGTTTATTTTTATTTAAGTAAAATTGGTCTACTTATAGTTTGTGGAGACTTAAGATTAGGGTGTGCAAAAGATTACCTAGGCAACTCTACTTGATCATTGACTGCATTAAGGAAAATGGTACTAATAATTACTAAACTTTGCAACCATGTTGTGGAATTGATTAACTACCTTAGTGGCATAGGAATGCATTCTTTATGTAGTATAAGGCTATTGATTCTCTAGGATAAATTAATATTTTTCTTTGAAGTAGAGGAATCAATAGCATTGTGTGGTGTGGTAACTGAGTCCTGTGCTGAATTAAGCATAATTTTTAGCATCAAAACACCTAGTCATCAGGGCTGCATTAAGTTCTATGAAATTCTTACTCTTTATATTATCTCAACTTGCTACTTCTTTAAAAAAAATGAATGAAACCTAGAAAATGTTTATTTTATTCTCCTTCTCTTTACTCTTATTACATGAAATACCTACATTGCAAAGCTCCAATTTTCAAGGCTAGGCTAGGTTGGTTTGAAAAAGTATTGTACTTCCAGCTTACGTTCAAATTGGTTGAGGTGCCCAAATTTGTTGTACCAGAACTAATTAAAAGTTTATTCTCCTAAATTAATGAATATAACATATAATGGCTAGCTGCTTGTTGTTTTCTGGTATATGTTCATTGTTTCTTATATGAACTATTTCTTCTTAAAACTATTGGAGTGTATATATGTGATTATTGTAGATAGAAGCACCACAAATAGGAAAAAATGAATTATTAGTGATTGAGATAACATATATGGTTGTTATCCAGGAAGTGATTGAGATATCTAAATTTTGTGATTGTCTTTTTATTTACATGCTCAAACATAGCTCACAGCATGAATTTGATTTTAAAAATCATGTTATTGCCATTTGTTAAAAACTCATGTTTCACTTTAATTATCTTAAAATTTCATTTGATGACAAGATAAAAGTTAGTCCATCTTAAAGTGTTCTATTTCTGTCACACAGCTTGCATTTCTTGAGCTATTCATCATGTCAAGTAAAGTAATCCCTCCAACCACAACATAATACCCATCTTCTGATCCTTGCAGTTCATCAAGTTTCCCTCACAAAACCTGTGCATTGAAATCAGTCTTCAACTAAGCCAAAAGGCTGAGAATGTTATATATATTTATGTAGTCAGCCAAAATTAATCATAAATTGTTAAGCAGAAGAGAAATATTCAAAAATAGCTTATAAAGTCTTTTTGTAATCTTACCTTCACTAGGGAAGGGAAGGTCTTATCCTAAAGAAGGGAGAGCATTAGCTCCCATTATGCAACATAGACAAACAGTCCAGAACATCCAGAAAGAGAGAGCATCATATAATTGAAATCTAACATTACTTCCTAATCCATTGTATGCTATTAGAAGCTAATAATATTTAAAAATAACTCTTTTCAAGTGTAGAAAATGAAGGGGACTAAGACAAATGAATATCCATTACCTGCCTATCAATGAGGTAAAAAGAGAGAGAGAGAGGAAAGAAAAGAAACCTAATTACCTTGGCCTTATATTTTCTGTAAAGGTTATACATAGTGATTAGGACTAAGATTGAGGTCCTTGGCAATCTCAGAGATATGAACAGGCTTACCAGAGTTAGCGGTGTCTATGTATGCTGGAACAAGGGACATAACTTGTAGCTTCTTTTGTGCAGTGTTTAATTAATTATTCACTAATAAGATATGAGTTTTCTTAGATTATTATTTTTGTGTGGTGTTTAGCTATATATTCATGGAGGATAATCTCTTATTTTATAATCTCTTATTTTTTTGTTATTTCTTGAGTTATTTGCCTATCTTGAGTATTGCATAAGGGCATTGGTATTTTAGAGAGGTTGCCTAAATACTTTTGATATATGTTTATTATATATTCTTCTATATGTGATTACAAGGCAGAGTTAAAGCATCCGGTTTCTTACAGAGATCTCTATGCCAAAGTTCATAAGAAAAAAGATGGAAGCTATGTCTCTGAGCGCTCAAGGAACTTCGTTGTAAGTGTTTTTAAAATTTAAAAGTCATTTATATTTTTTAAGCTATTGATTTTTTTTTTTGCTAACATGTTTCTTGTTTTATTATTTTAGGAGTCATATGACACCGCGGTGTCAGAAAAGTATGGAGAAAACTCTTCGACTCATCCTATGGTTAGCCCAAAAGTGTGGTTGCATGTAGTGGATCCTAATAAGAAAGGACGAGTGCATGACATAGGTAATAACTTACACATTGGCAATAATAACACAATGTAGGTTCATCCTCGGAGGTTGCAGGTCCTTCCTGCTCTACACCTTTAACATAGGACATAACTAAAACTGTAAAAGTAGTAGTGGCAATAGTGATGGCTTCCTTTATCCAGACTCAACTAGTCCCTATGCTGGCTCCCATCCTATCTATGGTCCAATAAGCAAATCTTGCTCCACAAGCACCATCACAATGTCAAGCAATCGGGGAGGGTCGAGAGGATGATGATGACGAAGACGAAGAAAACTTAGACTGATTACCTATTCTTTTCTTGTTTTGTACGACATTTTACGAACTATTTATATAATAACTTTGAACTATTTATATAACTTATAACTTTGAATCATTAGTAGATTTATTTTAGATTATTTGTATAACAATTTTGTTGATTTTGATAAATTTATTTGCTGGATTTCAGTCTTGATTGAGCTATTTATACGGCTATATTTTGGACATTAAAAATTATGTCTTTTATATTATTTTAAAATTGACAAAAAAATATTGATTTGTGAGGGATTAGCGAGGGAATCATATATACATATTAGAGAAGGATTAGAGAAGGAAATTAGCGAGGGATTAGCAAGGGAATATTAAGGGAAATTAGCAAGGGAACAACGAGGGAAATTAGTGAGGGATTTGCGAGGAAATAACGAGGGATTTTGGTCCAAAATTGGTACGAATTTCCAAACTCACTAATTTACAAGGGAATATAGTGACCATTTTATAAAAAAATTGTGAGGGATTAGCGATGGATTAGTGGGGAAAATTATTGTATTTAGCGATGAATTAGCGAGGGAATACATTCCATCGCTACTTAGCGATGAAAAAAAAACTAACGGACTTGTCCCTCGCTAATTTGTTATTTTCTTGTAGTGTTATTTTGTAAGATCATGCTTGACAATAACAGATATTATCGAGATTTATCCATTACGCAGATCTTATGGTAAAGTTATTGTAACCCAATGTTGTGGTTCGATAGGTATAGAGTTGGGATCTTATCTGCATGTTATAAGTGAACTCCTGCTGAGGGCGTTGACATTGGATTTCGACATGCTGCATGCCAGGTACATGACCCTAGATTATGGTCTAGAACAATTTCCTCCCAATTTGGTGCTTAAGTAGAATAATTATGTGTTAAGGTATCAAGTTTGAAAGGAGTATATGGTATGAAGTAGACATAGGAATCCATAGGGTCGACGTTTGTTATTCATTGTAGAATACCACTAGGGTTGGCATGTGAGGTCGGAATCTATAGTGAATTATTGCTTATGTTGCCATTCTACCATCCGAGGTATATCCTTTGTTGCCCTCGTGCATGGTTTACATGGTCTTTGTCCTTTTTTTGCAACCTAACTTTGTAGCCCATAACAGTCTGAGCTTTCTTGGGAAATTGTTACTTTGACTTTATCAGGAATTAAAGATCCTTTAAAAGAGGATATCAATTTCGTACTTGTTCCCAACTGCCTACTACTCCCATGACTAATCAGGGATGAGGAGCATTAAAGTGTGATTTCCAATGTGCAGTCAACTCACCTTTTCTAGGACTAATTAGAATGCTTCATTCCATTTATAAATAGGGAATGTTTGCAATAAGGGTAGCATTCCTTTTGTTTTCTGACTTTACTTGAGAATGATCCTCTTTTAGAGAATGGTTTTTCTCTTATTTTTGGTGCTAACATAGAGGGTTTTTCCTTTTTCTAAGACCCCTTTCTGTTCTTTCCAAAGTCTTTAAAGGTGTTTATTTTTTTGCATCTGATCCTTCTAGTGGAGGCTTTTCTTTCTCGGCATAATGGCTCAGTGGGGACCAAGTAGAAACCTTTCTCTCCCTGCGTACGTTAGAAAGTACATCTGGGCGGCAGAAGCCTTTCTCTCCCAGTGTACATTAGAAAGTACAATTTTTTCACTTGTACCAAGAGGCACTTGCTGTGTCCGTGTAGTTCTTGAGATGCATGGAGGTAGTCCGTGCTCCATCCTCTTCCTTTCCCACTAGTGTGGAGGCACTTGGCCTAATGCTTCCATAGTTTCTTTTCCTGAGTGTAGTGGGATATACAGGAGGGCTCCGAGTTTGAGAAGAATCTCCTTGAGCAGCTTGGGTTGATTTGAAGCAACTCAGAGTGATTGTGAAACATGTTGCAGTTCCAGTGGAAGAATATTTTGATGCACACTAATCTCCCATTGATCAGTAGGGAATAAATGGTTGCTATTTTTTCGAAGAACCTTGGAGGTGGTAGTGATCAGTGGTCGTCATCATCGATGATGCCCGACCTCTCTAGATGGCATTCTTCACTTTTTTAGTATTGGAGGAAACTTTTATGTATATCTTTTTGTTAGAGCTGACGATGTATGAAATGTGAACGATAATAAAATTCCTTTCTCTTAATCTTGTATCTTCTATTTTCTCTTTCTGTTTTCTGCCTTTCTTTTTCCTCCGGGGTGAATCCAACACGCACCCTATAATAACCTGTAATAATGCTATGTTGCCCCCATCTTGGTACTTGGTTGGAACAACCAAGTAGAAAGATTAAGTCTCTACCCCCGAGTGATGGTATCTGTATTTTACCTTCATCTGTGGTCCTAGTTCCGTAAGGAATTGAGAGTTGGTAGTTTATGTCCAAGCCATGACCTTTCTTGGGGAGCCATAGTATGGATTGATCTTCTGTTATCATACCACAAATGGACATTGTGGGTATAGTCGGGGTCCATATAAAAAATCTATGGTCTGAGGAAAATTTTCAGACTCAACTTGCTGAGGTTGTGCGTCGCTTGATCTACTGCACAATCATCCATTCAATTGTTGCGACAATTGTGAGGGCCACGTGGCACGCCTTGGTTAAGTAGTCATACTTAGTACTTCGCGCGCCATGATGGGCGTCTTTTGAAATCTAAACTGTTAGGATAGTAATGCCCCCTAACCGTCTAACCTCTATAAATAGGATTTAAAGCTCTTCATTTTCGTTTTTACTATTTTTTTCTAAAATTCAGTGGTCTGAGATGATTTCAGGCATTTTTTCTCTTTAGAGGATTGCAATTTCCAACGGTTTTTAGCAATTCAACCTTTCAGTTATCATTTTACCTTAATTTCTTGAAGGTATTTCTCCTTTCTCTTATTTGTTTATGCTATTTTAGCATTACACAATGGTTGTGCACTCCTTTTTGGGGTGCACTTTCTTTCTCTTAGTTAAACAAGTTAGGAAACCCCTGTTTCTGGGTCCCTTTAATGGCTTTGCTTTATGGAGCACCTTCTTTGTCATGCCATGTATGGCAAGGATGTCCTTATGAGGCTTAAGCCTTGGTCGGTGCGGAGGCCGGTATATGGGAGTGAACTGTTTCTTTTTGGTCTGGCCCTTTCGTGTTTGAATCTTTAAGTTAATTAATTCTAATAATTATTGACTGACCTCTGTGGGTGTTTTTTGGAACTTAATAGCCAAAAGAAGGGCTGCTAGACCCTAATTGCCACCTCTAGAAGCTCGGGTTCTAGTTCCCGAAGACCCCATACTGATTGCCTGCAGTCCAGGGTTGGTGTATCCATAAGTTAGTGATGATTTTTATAATCGACTGTCCACCTTCTAACTTGGTGTAGAGCTTGAAAGACTTCAAGGTTACTTGATGCTGACGAAGGAAGGTAGAAGGGATCACGATATCCAAATTCTGCCCCTAGAGAATGAAAGGGTGAGACGGGTGCGTACTACATGTTCCTGTATAAGGACTTCTTCACTTGGCTTGGACTCCAGAACCCTTTCAATGACTTCCAGCTTGCTGTTCTCCATACTCTCCATGATGCTCCAACCTAGATTCACCCTAACGGTTGGACAAACATCCTTGCCTTCAAGAGAATCTACTGATTGGTTGGATTGTAGTATTTAGAGAGTTTATTATTTTATTTCCACACCCGGTGGAGTCTTCAGGGCAATGGTGCTGCTCAAAAGACCTGGCTCAAAATCTGATCAAGGCTCAGTCGGAGGATCTTTCAAGTTTTTCAAGATAATTATAAGGACTTCAAAGAAAAGTTCTTCAAACTATTGGTGGCCCATGGGACTTGTCCTTTTTTGCTAGATAATGACAATGAGTCCATGTTTAGCCTATGTTAGACTGAGAGGGCATGGAATACCCCTCTTCAATTGATTGAAAAGAAGAGACATCACCTAAACTAAGACGAGATTGAGTGTGTCGACTTCTTTACTATGTGGGTTCAACAAGTGGGCCTTATTTCTTCTAAGGACGTGCTGGATATCCCTGATGACGCAACTCTCTGGGATATTCTAGGTAGTGTAGGCCGCAGTCCGCATTTAATTTGTGCATGAAATTTTTTTTACATATTTTCTTGCTATTTAACTCTTTACTTGTTTTGCAGTAAGTTTAGCTATGATGGCATCCGAAAATGCACTAGCAATCCTTGAAAGCCCTGAAAGCCAAGAATGCAGCTGGTCCCTCTCTTGCCCCCATGGTCGTTGTATTAGCCACCTCACCCCCACTAGTTGAGGCTCTAGTGATCAGGGGGAATTGATTCAACTAGAGGATTTTCCCTCTCAACCACTTGAGAGGTGGAAGAGGAAGGCTGTTGAAGACAATAGGTTGGACGATCGAGGTAAGAGGGCAACCATTGAGGTGAGGGAGGTCGGCCTGATCATGTTGTATTCAGATAGCTTAGATCCCGGGAGTTTCATTGACTTCAATATCCTTGATGACCAAGTGGTGAATCATGTTGCTCAACATGACACGACAGAGATTCTGTCGATATTTCAAACTTACATCCTCCGTTATGCTACCAAATCCTATTTTCTAGAGATGTGTTATGAAAATTACAATAAACAAATGGAGGGGAAGGTGGAGAGGCTCTGAAGGCTAAGAATGATGCCGAAGCCAAGACCCCGGAACTAGAGAAAGAAGTGGCAGCCTTGAAGGACACTTTGAAGTAGAAAGAGGCTAGTTTGGTGGAAGTTCAGAGAGAGGTCACCGTACTCCAAGTTGAAAGTGAGAACTTCTGTGCTGAGAATCAAGACCTCCAAACTGGGGTGGCGACTTTACAAGGTGATGTTTAGCAATTGATCACAGTTTGTACGAACATTAGTAGGAAACAATTCCAAAATGTGGTCGATCAAGTCTAACTCTTCAATCTCGAGGTAGCCTTGGTACTAAATGCATTAGACCCCAGGAGGGTGATTCGAGAAGGTTGTCTTGTGCTTCCAAACCTTTCTTCGGGTGATCAAAGTGTCGTCGAGGCCCCATCCATCACCATTCGAGATTCAGACATTATGGAGGACTCAAAAATGCATCTTAGTTCGCTTCTTGTTTTTGCCCTATACGTAGGGCATTTTGATTTTGTAAAGACAATTACCCTGGTTGTCGGGGGGTTTAAATTTACTTCCTTATTTCTTATCCATGGTCTGTGCTGGGTCTAATACCCATTATGCTTTGCAACCACTTTAAAGGACTTAGGATTTTTATTTTATTGAACTAAAACTTTAGTCCGAGGTCTAATGCCAGCTATTTTGGCACTTAGGATCCCACTTGACCTAGGTATAAGTTAAAATCAAAACCTTGGTTTGGGGTCCAATACAAACTGATTTGCCACTTAGGATCCCACTTGACTTTGGTAAAAGGTATAATCAAGGTCTTTGATGTTTATGCTTAATAGTGGAAAATTTCTTGACATTTAGGAAATTTTGACTTCAAAACCTGCTTAACATGAGACATTTTCAATGGATACTTGATGGTGGACCATAAATATTGTAACCTGCACTGCCAATTTATTCCTTAACCTTAAAATGGTCAAGGCCAAGTGTTGAGGATTGGGTATTGACCCATAACTTATGACCAAAATGCTCGCACAGGTTTGGTGTGTTATTCATCTTAACCTAGACTTTTTAAGATACCTTGTACTCCATAAGGAATGGGCTTTAGACTTCCTCAAAGTGTTTTCTAGCTTGAGGCTCTTTGGACTTTAGACAATGCAAGATGATATCTAAATAACTCTATTTTATTCATAAATTGAATGATAGAAGTCCGCACAGAGTGTCTAATCATCAAAATTGGGACAGATCAAACAAAGTTCACTAAAAGGCTAGGCCTTAAGGGGTGCTTAGCTATATTATTTTCTAAGTTTATCTGCATTCTAATAGTTTTTGATTGCCTTGCCTATTAATGTCTCCGGGGTATAAGATCCTTTGCTAGTGTTGGTTATGATGCAGTAGGGCCTTCCCAATTGGAGGCTAGTTTCCCTTGGGAGGTATTCCTATCTCTAATGTCTACTCTCCGGAGCACCAAGTCTCCCGACTGGAACTTTCTTGGAATAACCTTCAGATTGTACCTGGCCATCATTCGTTGATTGATGGCAGCATCGCGTATATGGGCAACACACCTTCTTTCCTCCAGAAAATCTAGGTCTTCCTTGATTAGTCTGGGGTTGTTGTCAAGTGAAAATTGTTGGTGACGCTAGCTCGATTCTCCTATCTCTTCCAAGATCACAGCTTCGCACCCATAAGTGAGTATAAAATGAGTTTCACTTATTGTAGAGTGGGGCGTGGTCTGATAGGCCCATAAGACATGGTCTAGTTGTTCAACCTAGTTTCTTTTGGCTTTATCCAACCTTCTTTTTATTCCACGGACAATAACCTAGTTGGTGGGCTTGCCCATTTATCCTAGGATTCTCAATAAAACTGCAATGGTGCTTATTTTTTAACTTTGCCAGCAGCTTTTCAAAACTTTTATCCTTAAACTGGGTTCTGTTGTTTGTCATAATAGACTCCGAAACTTTGAACCTAGTGATAATATGGTGCCAAGAAAACTTCTGAACCTGGGAAAAGGTGATCATGACAAAGGGTTCTGCCTTGATCCATTTTGTAAAGCAATCCACTGCCACCAGCAAGTATTTCAATTGGCTAGGTGCTTGGAAGAAAGGACCTAGGATATCCATACCTCATTTGTAGAATGGTCAGGGTATTGACATCGTGGATAACTCCTCTGAGGGAGCCTGATAATGTTTCGAGTGGTGTTGACATTTATCACAAACCCGAACATGTGCATAGGAGTCTTCCTCCATTGTTGGTCAGTAGTATCCTGCCCTGAGTGCCTATAAGGCCAGAGCTCTGCCTCCCAAGTGATGTCCACAGCTTCCCTCATGAACCTCAGCCATTACATATTTTGCTTCCTTTGGTGTGAGGCATTTGAGGAGGGGTGAGGAAAACCCACATCGGTATAACTGTCCATCATAGATAGAGTACTTGACTACTGTCTTAACTAGCCTGGAAGCTTCTTTTGGATTAGAGGGCATGGCTTTGAATTGCAGATACTCTATGGTTAGGGTGATCTAAGTACGCTATTCCCTTTCCACTTGGAAAACAGCGTGATCTGTGGTGGAGGTTTAAGAGAGGGTCTCTTAGATCCCGAAACGGTTGTTACCAGGGCTTTTAATGTTGGGCAACTTAGACAGGAGGTCTACTCTAGAGTTCTACTCCTTTGGCATATGCTCTATCTTAGTTTCTTGGAAGCTTTTAAGGAGTTTTTTGTACTTTGGCTAAATATCTTTGAAGGAGGGGTTCCTTAGCTTGATTTTTTCCTCGGATCTGGGAGGTCATAAGTTTGGAGTCATTGCAAAGTGTGATCTTAGATGCTCCCTTATCTTTAGCCATTAATGGTCTAATGATACATGCTTCATACTCCACCTAATTGTTTGAGGTTGGGAACTTAAACTTTAGGGAGTTCTCCAGTGTCACTCCTTTAAAATTTTCCAAGATTACCCCAGCACCACTTCCCTTGGGGTTCGAGGGATCATCAACAAATATGGTCCAAGAAATTTTTTTAGGGTCACTAGGATCCGATGTAAGTTCTGCCAATAAGTCAGAGAGCGCTTGTATGTGATTCTGAACTCGGAGAGCTCGATGGTCATAATGACGAGTGTGAAGATGGCTTTTTCAATTTTCTCGTATCAGAGCTCTAGGCCTTGTAGAACTTTGCTCATGAAGTAGACCAGCTTTTGTCCCTCTTCCATCTCCCAGATTAGTACTGAGCTTGTAGCCTCTTTGTAAACTAAAAGGTATAAGTACGATGTTTCTCCATATTCCAGTCTTGTCAATATAGGGGAGAAGATAGAAGGCTCTCCAAAGAAGAAAAGACATCCTCACATTCTTGACTCCACTCAAAATCCTTCCCTTTCTAGAGTAGTTTGAATAAGAGGAAGGATTTATGAGTAGCTTTTGCAAGGAATCGTGTACAGGCTACAATCCGGCCAGTTAGTTGTTGCACTTCTTTAACATTCTGAAGGCTTCACATGTTGAGTATCACTTGACATTTATCTGGATTATCCTCAATTCCATGGTGGCTCAGCATAAGACCCAAGAACTTGCCTGCTTAGACTCCAAAGGTGTACTTTTTCGGGTTAAGTCTCATATTGTACTTCTGGAGTTGTGCAAATACTTCTTCGAGGTCCGTGATGTATGATCCTCCTTGTGGATTTTTTACTATCATATCATCGATGTGGAGCTCTAGCATCTTCCCCACTTAGTCTTCAAAGACCCTGTTCATCATTATTTGGTAGGTGACTCCTGCATTTTTCAAACCAATGGACATGACCCTTTTCAAACCAAAGGGCATGACCCTATAGCAGTAGCTCACCCTGTCAGTGATGAAGGTAGTCTTGTCTTTGTCTTTGGGGTACATTGAGATTTGGTTGTACCTATAGTATGTATCCACAAATGACAACAATAAAAAATATAAGGAGCTGTCCACCAGTTTATCCACATTGGGAAGTGGGTACAGATTTTTAGTGTAAGCTTTGTTGAAGTCTATATAATATATGCACATTCTCCACTTCCTATTAGACTTCTTCACCAGGACCATGTTGGACAGCCATGTGGTATAAGGTACTTCCCAGATGAAGCTACCACTAAGCAACTCCTTCACTTGTTCTTTAATAATCTGCTATCTTTTGGGGCCAAATTTTCTTTTCTTCTGGGCGACTAGCCTTTCATCGTCCCTGATAGATATGTGATGACAGATGAAGGCGGACTCAAGCCTTAGCATGTCAGAGGACATCTAAGGAAATAGATCTTTTTTTAAAAGTAAGAGCTTAATCAGGTTTTTTTTTTTCTTCTTCCAAGTTTACTCCAATCTTGGTTACTTGATCTAGCTTGGCACCAAGTTGGACTGGTTGTAATTCACCTTCTAGCTGGGGTTTGGTACTCTAGATTTCCTCTCGAATATCTAGCTCAGTCATAAGGATGTTGACCTGATCTCAGACCAGGCTAGATGTAGCAGTTTTTTATTTTTTTTGGGAACCATGCAAATTCTTAGGCTCTCATTATATAATTTCTGGGCTGCAACTTAGTCGCCTTTTATTGTGACAACCTCATCATTCTTACTAGGAAACTTCATGACTAGGTGAATGATGGACACCACGATGCCAGTGCATTTAAAGCAAGGCGGCCTAAAATGATGTTGTAGACCAAAGGGCAGCCACAACCAGAAACCTTACCCTGATTATCTTGAAGAGTTTAGAGGCTCCTAGGGGGTTTCATAATAACCTGCTAGGGTGATCTTCTCACTAGTAAACCTGTAAGTTCTCCGTCATAGGGGTTTGCTTCGTACGTGAAAGTTCTAGCTTCTGGTAGAGGTCCATAAATATGATGTCTGTTGAGCTTCCTTGATCCACAAAGATACGTCAAACTTCGGCATTGAAGATTATTCACGAGATGACTAGTGGGTCATTGTGATCCGGGATAATTCCACCATAGTCCTCATCTGAAAAAGTGATGAAGGGCGTCTTTCTCTCCCCAGTCCATGACTTAGAGTCAGAGTGGAAGACACTGAACACTGCCATCTTAAGGCTTTCTTCCGAGCACCATTAGATGAACCACCACCAGTAAATCCACTAGCAATTGCATTGATGGTTATGTTGGGTTGAGAATGGTGATTGTTATCATCAGGTGGAGAATCTCTGTTCCTATCATGCTGGTCATTTGTATCACAGCGAGGTGGACTCTATGATCTTCTCCTAGGGCTTCAAGTTCTTTTCCTTTAGCACGAAGATAGGCTTCGTTGAGGGCTGTGTCTTTCCTCTCTCTGCTTTTCACGGAATTCATCATTTTGGACTCAATTGATTTATTGTTATAGTCATCCTGCCTTAATTAAGAACTCAATTGCATCGCGAAGTTGATAGTAGTCTTCATTTTCGTGGCCATAGCTTTTATGCCACGTGCATTGTTTGGAATGATCTTTTCGCTTATGCTTCTTTATAGAGGGTGACCTCTTAATGTCCTGAAACTCGGTCTGTAACATGTCCCTCAAGATTGTTTGTCATGGGGTGTTCAAAGGAGTATAATTGGTGTACTTTCCTCGGGGAGGACTATCTTTGGAGTTTCAGGATTGTGAGGATTCATGGGTAGGTTTCTGGTGAGAGGACTCACCTTTCTCCTATTTGCTCTAGTCCTTGGTTACTTCCTTAAGGCATACATATTTTGAAGACTAATTCTAAAATCCTTGCATGTTCTTCAGCTTCTTCTTTACCAAAGATGCAAAGAACTCAAAACTAACTCGGAGACCACTTCTGGCACAATGGAGGGCAATTCTATCATCAAAGTTCTCCACGTTAGTACATCCCGCACTAAACCTTCTAACATAGTCGCGGAGCGGTTCATCATGCCCTTGGCGAATCTCAAATAAGGATTCAATGGGCCTAGGTTGCTCCTTGCTAGTAGTATATTGGAGCAAGAAACGTTGTCTAAGGTCTGACCAGTCAGTGATGGACCCTCTTGGCAAGGTAACAAACCACCTGAGGGCTTTCTTCTTCAGAAAAAAAGGGAAGACAAGGCACGACATAGTAACTGATGGGTCCTCTGTGGAAGCATATAGATTTGACATAAGCATCTATGTGTTCTTGGGGGTCTGTGGTCTCATCGTAGAGCTCCATATTTGCTAGAAATTTGAAGTTTCTTGGGACTCGATAATTCAAGAATTAAGGAAAGAAGGGTTATTAACAATATTGGATATTGTGGCATCAATATGCAATTCCCTCTGGTTATTATCCTTATTCTGCCTTCCTTTCTAACATTATGATACGGGCTAACCTGCTTGTGCAACCTATTTGAGATCTTCCAATCTGTGGTATTGTTCTTCCAACATTTCCATATGTGGTTGCATCATGTCTTGGAATTGGTATTTGGATATATGGGATTGATTCATGTGCTCTTGGTGAGATGCACGATCATCAGCTTCATCGTCCAGGGTTCTTAAGCGCTAGTGCATTGGAATTATAGACCCCTGAACATTCGAGTTAGCTCCTTGAATGTGGATTCCAAGTTTATTCCTCACAAGAACTCTATGCGATGGGTGGGGGCTTTCGTCAGAAAGTGAGGTTTCATACCCATCGCGTAGATGTTCTGTGTTGGGGGCCTAGTTTCTCACAGCGGAGGCCTCAGCAACAAGTGGTGGAACAGGGTAGGGAGGACATTACGCTATCGGTCCTCGCCCTTGGTCAGCAGAGAGTTGCGCAACATCTCCTCTCCTCGAGCTTTGTCTTATGTTCACCATGGTTAAGTGGGAATAGAAGTTTAATGTTTTCGCACAGACAACACCAATGTTCTGAACTAGATTTAGAGGCATACTTGAGATAGACACGTCATAGTGGTTTCCACCTTGCGCAGCAGTAGCAGAGAGTGTTGAGACAGGGGGGTTAGTACCTGGAAAAGGTCTCCACCACTCAAGTCAATCTATACACAAGTAGGGTTATGCAATGAGTGATAAGTTACCTAAAAAGGTGAATAAGCCTGGTATTTATTACCAAGTGGCTTTAAGACTTAAGAGGGGGTGAATTGAGTATTTTAAAACTTTTCAGAAACAAGGCCCTTTTAATTTTCATTGAAGCTATTTTCTTTGAATTAAATAGATTTATGATAATATCAAGAGCTCACACAAGCTTATATAGAATGAATGAATATAAGAACAATCAATATGTATGCAAAAGTAATTTATAAGCTTGAATATAAAGAGAAAAGGTTGAGAAGATTTACACACAAAGATTTATACCAGTTCAATCACCCTTGTGATCTACGTTTAGTCCCTAGGATCATCCACTCAGGAGTTTCCACTATAACCAAGCTTGCCAAGGTGCTTGATAAACCCTTTATAGTAGTTGAACTCTTCTTACACTTCAAGGATCATCTACCTCTTGTGTAGAAGCCTCTAAGTTTCTCAATGGATCCTCCACCCTCTCAAAGTTTTTACAAAATAATAGGAATGAATTTAGCTACTCAATGAACAAATATACAAACTGAAGTTCTAATGAAGCTCTTAAGATATCTCAATCAATTTCTCAAAAATAGAGCACAACTTATGATTCACTGATTAAATGCTTGGGAGATGTTTTTTAGGGTGTTAGTTAGCTGTAATAAGTAACCTAAGACTTGAAATTATAGTCTTCAAAGAAAAAGATCCATTGGGGGGCATTTACTCAAGCATTAAATGCTTCTGAAACTAGCCATTACTGGTTGCAGAGATGTGTGTAATTGATTACCAAGTGTTGAAAATGTGTTCTAGGCTTTTCGGGGCTGTGGTAATTGATTACTAGCATATTGTAATCAATTACTAAATGTTCAAAATGTGTTCTGATCTTTTCTGGGCTATGGTAATTGATTACCAAGCATCTGTTTGGGTGGTAATCGATTACCCAACCTCTGACTTTTGCAAAGCATGTTCCCGCATGTATGTAATCCATTACCAGGTCTTAGTAATCGATTACTAGCTTTCGAAAAAGTTGTTAATTGATTTCTAAGTGATTAGATATGATTATCAACATCCTAGAACTTATTTTTGGGCCCAATTAAGCTTGGTAAACAATTCCAACTTAGAACACTTAGATTTTTAAAAGATTTTGAACAAATTTTCAAGATCCAAGATTAAAGCATCATTTGTTTGTAAAATAACCATCCAACTAAAATAGTTTTCAAGAGAACACTTTAAAAAACATTGTAAAATATTTTGAGATATTTTCGAGAGCTTCTTACATAAAGACCCTAAGTCCTATAACCTATACCAATTTAGCTTCCTTTGGACTTGGTCTTTGGCTTGACTTTGTTATCATCAAAACTTTCATGATCTTCATGACATATGCATTCACATTCTCCCCTTTTTTGATGATGATAAACCAAAGTAGTTAAAGAGCAGTAATTATATAAATTGTCAGAGATATAAGCGTAACTCTCACCCTTAATCCATGCATAAGGTTCAAGTTGGAAAAACTTAAGTAAGGTTCAATGATAGAAAAAATTTCATGAAAAAACTCCTTCTTACTCATGCAATCTATACTCTCCCCTTTTTGGCATTATAAAAAAGATGTATCAACAAGTGCATTCAAAAATACCAACATCATGCAGAGCAACATTTAACATTTTGACAAGTAGCATTCACATATGGTATCAAAGCATTATCAGCTTTTATAACTAATCATCAAAACAGATTAACCAACAATTTATATATAATTAGCTCAAAAAGAAAAAACAACAAGAGTCATTAGCTCATATCAACAGAGTTATAAACCAAAATAAATATCAAGATGCTAAGGGGGTTAGACAAAATAAGACATCAAGATTCAAAATACATCATGACTATGACCTATCTTCATTGTGTCTCCTCACTGTCATCCTCGTCATCTGCATCATCACTATGTTCCTCATCATTATCATCACCATCAAAATCTCTAGTTGTAGCATCAACATGACCTATCTTCATTGTGTCTCCTCATTGTCATCCTCATCCTCTGCATCATCACATTGTTCCTTATCATTATCATCACCATCAAAATCTCTAGTTGTAGCATCAACATGGGCACTAGCTGTAGCAGAGGGTGTGGGAGCACTGGCAACTCTAGTTCATATAAAATCTGGCCCTTCCAGCATGGATCGAATGGAAGCTAACTCCTAATCCGGATGGTCCATCCTCAGTTCAAGACGATCAATCTTCTACTCAAAATGGTCCATCTGGGTATCAAAAACCATCCGAAGGCTTCATATCTCTTGTAGCAAGAGATCCAAGGCAGCCGCAGTTGGAGTAGGTTACTGGTCTTCTTCCTGAACATCTTCCTCATCATCTCGAGGAATGTTTCCATCAACTCCATGGTGAAGATAGTACCATTGGTCATCAATTTTTTTCATTTGCAGCTTGGCCTGAGTATAGTGATCAATGGACTCCCGTTTGTCAGAGCTAGTGTCCTTGACCTCTCTAACTAAAGGAACATAGAAGGACTGGAGTATTTTGGTGATGAGCATGGTATATAGTAGTGAATGATTTTTCTTTTTTACCTTCAATATATGCTATATCATGAAATAGTCCTAGTTTATTGGTTTTCCAAAATTTAGAACCCACAAGGTAAGTACATCATCAGTTTGTACCTGGGAGTAATTTCCTCCCCTAGCTATCAAGGTCCTAACCAAGATGTAACATACCAGCCAATTTTTCATTATTAGGCCAGTAGCCATTACCCTCTTACTGGGCTTGTATCTAATTCTAAGTAGCAAATTTAAAGCATTTTGATATACATATTCATCAATCCAGATATCAGAAGAACCGAAAAAATTAACACCATCAAAACTTAATCTAGTAAGGTGAGTCTAGTGTTCATGTGAAATAACTATCCTGGCCTTCTTCACTTCAATTATTAATGTAGCATTCTCATATCTTAAATTTGTATAAAACATTCGAACTAAATGCAGGTAGATATCTCATCAAATGCTCAAAAACTCAATCAGTCCAAGGTGCTCTATGAGCCTAAAACATTACAAAGGTTATTTTGAGTAGAAAATGGTAGTAAGATACTTGGGCTGAATAATTTTTCAAGTTTGAAACGTTGTCTGGAAGTTTTTCGCAAGCTTTGCACTACTGAAGTGATGAGAAAGATCCAAGCCTAGAATTGGAGCCTGAGGAGCTTGGGTGCTTTCCTGTGGCAGCCCTTGTTCGGGGCCTCTTGGCCCTGTGAGATGATTCAGCCATATGGAGGAATAAAGTTAAAGGAATGGAGAGAAAGTGAAAGGGAGAGTGTTTAGGAGTGGTTAGTGGTAGGAAAATGGTGGAAAAAGATGGAAAATGGAGATTAGGTTAAGGGTTTTAGACAGAGTGTGGAATGTACGATTATGGTAGAATTTATGTGTGATTTTGAGTGTTGTGATGTGTAACATCCCGGGATTGCCTACAAGATTGACGAGTGTCTCCACAAACCAACATGGGTCTTTTCAGCTTGTTTTGTCCTCACTCACACACATCCTAGGAAAGTTCCCAAGAGGTCACATATCCCATAATTGCTCCAGGTTAAGCACGCTTAACCATGGAGTTCTTATGTTCTAGGATCCCGAAAAGAAGTTGTAACTTGTTAATATGGCTACGCCAAATCAATTCCTTTAAGCTATCCTCAACTATACAGTCTCATACCTGCACAGTCTCTGAATCCCTCTCATTTTGGTGTGTATTCAATTCATTCATGCGACCCTTCATCTAGAAGCATACCAGAAGCCACTCCTTGCCCGTGCTTCATTGCACCGGCGATCACTCCCCACCCTCGTCGGCCCCGGGACACATATGCCCACCAACTTCTGCTTGGTTCGTCCCCGAACCACACTGTACTGGGAAAAGTCCTGTCTCTGATACCATTTGTAACGTCCCGGGACTGCCTATAAAATTGATGAGTGTCTCCACAAACCAACACGGGTCTTTTCAGCGTGTTTTGTCCTCACTCACACGCTTCCTAGGAAACTTCCCAGGAGGTCACCCATCCCATAATTGTTCCAGGTTAAGCACACTTAACCATGGAGTTCTTATATTCTAGGCTCTCGAAAAGAAGTTGCAACTTGTTGATATGGCTACGCCAAATCAATTCCTTTAAGTCATCCTCAACTATGCAGTCTCATACTTGCACAGTCTCTGAATCCCTCTCATTCCGGTGCGTATTCAATTCATTCATGCGACCCTTCGCCTAGAAGCATGTCAGAAGCCGCTCCTTGTTCGTGCTTCATTGCATCGGCGATCACTCCTCGCCCTCGTCGGCTGCGGGGCACACATGCAGTTGTAACACCCCAAATTTTGGTTATTTTACAGTAATGTCTAAATTGTGCTGTTTTATGTTTTGTGTTACATAAAATTATTTTGACTGTTCTGAGACTATTTTTGATCATTGTGTGAGATTTGCTCCGAGTGAGAAAAATAATAATTTTTGAGTTAGAGAAAATCTTATTTGATTTATTTGGAGACAAGGGATCTTCTAAACCTGAATTTGAGAGACACGAAATCTAATCTTTTAATTTTTAAAATTTATCTGTGAAATAAAAATATTTCGTAGGAAAATATCTATTTTTTTATGAATAGCAGTTTCTGTTACTAAGTAATGGACCCGGTATATTTTATTTGTTAGAAAATAGATTAAGAATAATTTTTGTAATTTATTTTAAAATGAACCAATAGAAATGAGTTAATATTAGTGGTTAGACATTTTCTAGACTAATAAAAAATGGTCAAAATAAATGGTTGGACTAGTTGCTAAGTAACTAGGATAACTAACTAAGTTACTCTAAATAGTTTAATTTGTAACTAAATAACCTAACTTAATTAGCTTACTATCTAATTAAGATATAAATAAAACCTAATTGAAGTCAAACCTAGTTACTAAGGCTTCTAGAGCTACACGGCCATGAAGGCCTTTCCACCATGTTCTAGGTTCATCTAAATGACCACTTGATGACTATTGTGTGACCTAAGCCACGTGTGCACCATGTGAGACCATGTGAGTGAATTTCTATCACATTAAGTTACTCTCCATGCAATCATACTGCTGCACACTTCAATATAGCCATCCAATTTCATTTTTCATTTCACTTTGTGACAAGCCTTCATCTTTTCCCCTCAAATATTCAAGAACACTTAACTACTTTTATTCTCTTCTCCTTGTTGAACCCCACGACCCGAACCTCCAAACCCTACCTCTCCACTTCTAAAATTTCATCTCTTCCTACTTTCTAAAGCTAAACCTCATTCTAAACATTTTTCTTTTAGTAAGTTTTATCAAAATCCTACTCTAAGTGCATCAAAAACCAAGCTTTAGCTTACTACTCCAAAGGTAATCTTTTGATTCTTTGATTCTAAGATGGATTTTTGATTTTCTAGACTATGATTGATCCATGGTTCTTTGTCCTTAAGCTTTGTTTATGACTTTAAAATTTGTTTAAGATTTTTTAGGGATTTTGTTTCAAGCTCACAAATTCAAGAGGAAAGAGGACTTGAAGATTTTGTCTCCCTTGAGGTAAGAGGGAGATTAACCTTATCAACTATGTGTTGGTGGTGAGGAAATGGGTTGTTTATGGTGAAAAATCAATAAGGATTTATTCACTTAATTTTCTATGCCTTCTTTGTTTGTGTTTGTTATGCTTTTGGTTTTAAAAATATGCTTGCATGTGTAGTTGTATGCTTATAGTTTTGATAATAGGCTTGTATGTGTAATTTAGAAAGCATGCAAAATTTATGTGTAATATAAGATGTGATTTACATGAAGGAATTTTTCTATGAAGGTCCCAAAGGGCCTATAAGGCACACGACCTCCACACTTCATAAGGAACCTAGGGTTTTAAATTGTTTTCCTAACCAATGAATAAATGATTTTATGACAAGAAAAATGAATTAAGGGTTTTTGTAAGGAATAAATGCTAAAAAGAACTAAATGATGGACTATAAAACCCTAAATGGATTTCAGCCAGCAAGCCATTTTTCATAACTTAGATCCAAAATTATTTTACTAAGTATAGATTTAGGTGTTTAAATGAGAAAGAAATTATTTTGGTAGGTTTTAAACTTAAAATCAAAGCAATATACTTTTTAGAATAAAAAAAAGTTGACATAATTAAGTTATGAAATAAAAATAAGTGTCAATACTTGAAATTTTCTAACGTATAGCTCACCCTATGGGTTTTGAAGCGCATTAGGAAAATTTGAGCTGTAATATCTTAAGTAAATCAAAGAAACACAATTTTCTAAGAAATAGTAGAAATACTAATTTTTAGAGGGACTATATTGTAAATATTATCTAAAGAGGGACTATTTTGTAAATATTATTTTAGGAGGTACTATTATGAAAATATTATTTAAACAAGGATTATTATGTAAAAATTATTTAATGAGGGACCATTATGCAAATAGTGGAAATAAAATCAAATTTTTAGAAAAACATTATTTTTGGTTTAAATATGTTAGAAATAATTTACATAATTGAAAATACATTAAAAAATATTTATGCGACTCAAAAATAGTAATTTTAGGCTACGTAATTGAGAAAACACAATAAAATATTTACGCGATTTAGAAAGCTTTGGAAAATTCTTATGTGATTTAAAAACGTAGGAAATATGTTCTGCGATTTCAAAAATATGATAATATCGCTACGCGATTGAGCGTAAACAGCAGCTTGCTATTGGGCAGTTGTGGTGGGCCCGGTTATGTTGAATTTTTATACCGCCATGACATGGTGAGATTATATAAAATATTGTGAAAATAATAATTATATGTGTGTTTGAATCATACATCATGCATAAAAAAGCGTGTTCGCTTATTTGAGTAAGACTGCATGCCTAGGAGATGAATTATACCTAAGTGTAGGTCACTTGTTAACCTTGGGGGCATCTCACAATGGATAGTTGGTAGCTCTTCTCTCCGTGGGGCAGACCGATGCAAACGCACCGATGATCTGGACCAAGACAATGTCCTATATCGTGATCTGGTGTAGAATGTCTTGTCCAATGCCTGATGTGCACTTTTGACAAAATTGATATAGTATAGCATTTTTGGCCATGGCAGCCGAGTGACAGATATGTCTTCTGGATCTTCTCTCTGAAAACTGTATTTATCTCCATGGAGTAGGAATTAGTCGTTACACATATGCATTATGGGTCAACATGTTGATTGGTTATTTAAATTTGTTTAATTTACTATCTGAGATATGACAATATGATTTAATGTTTTAATATAATATGTTGTTTATTTGCTGTCATTTCTTTTACTGCCACACTGGTATTGATGTAGGGGATCTCACCTCATTGTTTTGTTATATCTGTTTCATTGTATGTGTTTATTGAAGACCAAGTGAACGAGGAGGCAAGTGACATTGTTTATCTTCAGTAATAGTTTTCTTTGTTTGTTATATGGTGACAAGACGACAAGTCTTAGGTTTTGTTAGGGTTCAGTTCCACGGGGGAATTGACGCCTGGAGGTTTGATTACAATAATGAGAGGTTTGTTTACACCAGGGACTTGACTATGAGTTTGAGTGGAACCCTGGATGGGATTTCCATGTTAACTCAACATGCAACTATGCGTTTGGAATTCACGATACCTATTCGTGAACTCTGGGGTGGAGTGGTGTCTGTCTATACACCCCAAGAGAATTCTGTAGTATCGTCGGCAAGAACCCCTATGAGATGTTTGTATCCATCTAGGTTCTTCGATGATAATGTAGAGGAGGAGGAGGATCCTTCCGAGGAACCAAATCCTTAGGTTTATTTTAGAGTACCGCTTGGTAGTTAGGTTTGCATTTTACTTTTGAAAACAAGGTTGTATTTATGTAAATTATTTGGACAATTTTGTAATATAATGTAAATATATATTTTGGTGTGTTTATTACAAGTCTTAAGAATGTTTTAATTCAGTTTAACTTATTATATTTTATTCCGCAAATGAATTTTAAAATTAACAATTTTATAAGATTAATTCTTTTACAACTTGGGTAAGTTATATTAGGATTAGTCTTAAATGTAATACCTTACGGTGGGTATTGCATGATGTTTAATAGGTTAGGGGTTTTCTAGAAGGGGTGTTCTTAAATGATTTAGAGGTGGAATAGAGAGATTTGGTGAAGAAATGAGAGAGAAATGGTGAGATTTAAGAGTAGGAGTTCGTAGGTTTTAAAGAGAGAAGGGAAAGAGTTGTGTGAAAATGGTTGAAACGCATGTCCTATCTCTTTAAATCCTCATGATAATCGATTACCATGGGGACATAATTGATTACTAGATGTGGAAACTTGGTAATCAATTACCAAGTGGTGGTAATCGATTACCAAGTGATGGTAATCGATTACCACCATTCTGTTTGGCAATCCCACGCTTGGCAGAGCCTTGGTAATCAATTACCAAGTTTTGGTAATTGATTACCTATTAGCCATGGCAACCATTACCCAAGAAGGGGGGTGAATTCGGTGATGACTAGTTTTAATGCAACTTTGACAAATTATGCATTTTAAATCACTCAATAAATAAATACAGCAAAATATGCACAATAAATGTACAACTATTATAGATTACTCAACTACAACTTGAGATATAGGATAAATCAAGCAAATAAACTAAATATCAAGTTCAACTCAAGCATATATAATTAAGGTGCAAATGTAAAGAGATAGAGTTTAGAATATCAAACACAATAGTTTATCCTGATTCGATCACCAATCCACTTGTGATCTACGTCCAGTCCTCAAGCAACCACTAGAGATTTTCCACTATCTTCAAGCTTTAACAGGTGCTTGATAACCTTTATAATTGAGAGCACTCAACACACCTTGGGATACCTCACCCTTGTGCTTGACCCTCAAATAGGGATACCTCACCCTTTACAACTTTTGAGGGATGCCTCACCTCATACCTTACCCTTTACCAACTTTGAGAGATGCCTCACTCTCTAGGGATACCTCACCCTTTACTAACTTTGAGATATGCCTCACTCTCTAGGGATACCTCACCCTTTACTCTAGAAGGATACCTCACCTTCTTTTTATAGATTACACGAAGTGTAAAAGATAGAAACTCTCTTGAAGAGTAGATAATACAACTTGAAGCTTATGGGTATAAAAGATTTACATAGTTAGCTCAAAATAAAGATTTGGAGAAAAAGATGATGAAATTCTTTTCAATGCTCAAGGGTAAATTTCAGAATGTTCTGCAACTAGTTTTTGATGCCCAAGCACTTGTATTTATAGCCCAATGAGTTTTAGAAATGATTTTCTATAAAAACTAGCTATTTATAGCCGTTAGAAACGTTCTTGGGCACTTGGTAATCGATTACAAGCTTCATGTAATCGATTACAAGCTTTTTGGGCACTCTGTAATCGATTACACACTTTATGTAATCGATTACAAACTTCTGTCAACGTTGTAATCGATTACATGACTTGTGTAATCGATTACACCATTTCTGGTTTTGAAAACTGACTTTAAATGGTCATAACTTCTTCATTTCTTATCCGATTAAAGCGAATCACCACTCATTAGAAATATATTTGAGTCTATTTTCATATAAAATAAGTTTCAGAACAAAACTCAAAGTATTTGGAAAGATATGATGAAAATAGTAACCAAAGGTCAGATTTTCAAAACTCAAACTTTAATTGGTCATAACTTTTTTCGTTTCCTATCCGTTTAAGCAAATGACCACTCATTGGAAAGATCTTTGAGTCTATTTTCATATGCAAAAAGGATCACAACAAAACTCAAAGTACTTTGAAAGTTATGATTAAAAGTGTAATCAAAGGTCAGTTTTGTAAAACACAAACTTGACTATTTTTCATAGTTTTGAACTATTACCATAACTAGCTTTCCAAAATAGTTTATTGGGCATTTAAACATTTTAGAAACACTTATAAATATGTTTAAAACTTGTTTGAGCTTAGTGTGATTCCTTTTTACCTTTACACGAGATCTAAGTCCTATAAGCTAAGCTTGAAGAGTCTTGGGACTTGATCTTTGCACTTCCATTCCTTTCTTGTTTGTTATCATCAAAACCATTGCTTTAGTCAATGCCAATTGCATTACCATCCTTCAAAAACCAGATTTTTCACTTCAAACAACAAAAGGCCAATTCCAAAAACACCAAACCAATTCAAAAAACCTTAGCATACCATTTTTTCTTCTTATGGAGACTTGTTTTGATCCAAAAATTGCTTTTCTCACAAAATTACCATATTCTCCAAGGATCAACCAAATTCAAGAGATTCACTCCATTTTTCAAAGAGCTAGTTTTAGAAATTTTGCAAATGATTTCTTGAACAATTGGAGGACTTAGTCATGATGGGGGCACCTACAAAACAAACTTAGGGGAACCTTTGACGCTCAAGTTAGTATTGGATTTAAAGAATAACCAAAGCAATAATTATGTATAAAATTATGCAAGTATATCCAAATTAAATACATGATTGATCTAAAATGCCTAGTTCTCTTCTAATGTACACGAGTGCTTCTTTTGTCAAAGGTTTAGTAAATATATCTGTTACTTGTTTACTTGTTTCAATAAATTCTAGCATGCAATATACTTTTTGCACATGATCTCTTATAAAGTAGTGCCTAATCTCTGTGTGCTTAATCCTAGAGTGAAAGATGACATTCTTGACATTCTTAGACAAATTGATTGCATTAGTGTTATCACATCTTATAGGGATGTGATCAAGCTGAAGTCCATAGTCTAGAAGTTGTTGCTTCATCTAAAGGATTTGAGCACAACAATTTCCTGCTGCAATATATTTAGCCTCAGCAGTAGATATGTCACACTATTTTGGTTCTTGCTATGCCAAGAAACTAAAGAGCTTCCAAGCAAGTGACATGTTCCACTAGTGCTCTTTCTATCTAATTTGCATCCAATAAAATCACAATCAGAAAAACTAATTAGACTACAAGAGGCACCTTTGGGGTACCATAATCCTATTTGTGAAGTGACAACAAGATATTTCATTATTCTTTTTACTGCATTTAAGTGTAATTCTCTAGGATTAACTTGATATCTAGCACACATACTCACACTAAACATGATATCTGGCCTACTAGCTGTAAGATAAAGGAGTGAGCCAATCATACCTCTATACTTTTCTACAGGTTTACCTCCTTCATCCTTGTCCAAATAACAAGAAATGCTCATTGGTGTGTCCATATGCTTAGAATTGTTCATTCCAAATTTCTTGAGTAGCTCCTTCAATACTAGGATTGACTTATGAAAGTTTCATTTATTGTTTGCTTGATTTATAGTCCAAGGAAGAAGTTGAACTCACCCATCATTGACATCTCAAATTCACTTTGCATAATGTTAGCAAACTTTTTACAAAGAGACTCAATAATAACACCAAAAATTATTTCATCAATGTATATTTGTACAAGGAGCATGCCATGCACTTTGTTTTTAACGAAGAGAGCAGTGTCAACCTTTCCTCTTGTAAAGTCTTTTTCTAAAAGAAACTTGCTCAACCTTTCATACTAAGCTCTAGGAGCATGTTTTAAGCTATACAAGGCATTTTTTAATTTAAAAACATGATTGGACAGTTCATAATCTTCAAAGCCAGGAGGTTGTTCCATGTACACCATTTCTTGCATAAAGCCATTTAAAAAAGCACTTTTAACATCCATTTTATAAAATTTGAAATTCATGATGCATGCATATGCAAGTAGCATTCTTCTTACCCGTCAATATGTGATATTTTTACGGTTCAATTATTTGGTTTTTCATGTTCTTTTTATATTTTTAATTGAACTTCATTTGTATGTTTTGTTATATTTTTAGTATTGTCTAATTGTGTTCTTATTATGTGTTTTGTGTGTTTTTCTCAGGTAGTTGCATATGGAGAAGACTGGTCATTCAAAGAAGCAAGGAAAAGAGAAATTTTTTATTAAGCGACCAGCACTTGAGCGTTGGTGTTAGAGCACCTGAGTGCTCGAAGCGTATCTAGTAGCATAATTTTAGAGTCCCAGCACCTGAGCACACGTTTCGCAAAGCAACGCCTATCCGTTTAAGTGACTTAGTGTCCAAGTGCCCAGAAGCCAGCACCTAAGCACTGGTTGGGTAACAGACCACGTTATTTTCCATAAATAGGGGAGTTGCGCCACAATTCAACAAACTTTTACTTAGCACATCACGCAGAAAACCCCTAATCCTGAGAGAGTAGTTTTGCAGCAGCAAACTTTGGAAGGTGATTTCAAAGGGAGGATTCGATTCTTGAATGCTTGAAGATCATAATCTCCATTAAAGAGGTTTTGATTTCTCTTTCCTTCTAGTTTTTCCCATTCTTTGGGTTTTCATTCCATAGGTTTGTATCTTGATATGTGTTTGTTTGTATTGAATATGAGTAGCTATACCTATAACTAGGGCTATGGGGACTCTTGTTTTCCTAATTATTTGGGTTTGATTTCTAATTTGATTAAGGTAATTTCTTTTAGGGTTTATCATATTGCTTGCATTCTTTTCATAACTTAATTACTTTTAGCATGTTTTAATTCATTTTTTGACTGGTGACCATCCGCATTCAATGAGTGGATCTATATGGTAAGCCTAGGATTAGATTAGTAAATGACCAAACATAATTTTTCCTACTAATGGAATTGACAGGTATGTTAGTTCATCTCTTGAATTGAAGCTTAATGCATTCTTAATTCATTCAACTAAGTGACCAAATAGGTTATTTAATTTAGGAATAGAATATTGTTTCATCTATGACCATTGAGATTCAATAGTAGGTAAGAGAATATTAGCAAAAGAATTATCTTACATTATAAATGAAAGAAAACTTGAATAATTGGATTCAAGTGAACCTTGAGCCCTAGTCTCTCTATCATTGATTATTTATCCTTGCTCTTAGTGTATTTTACATGCTGCAAGTTTTTGACGTCGTTGCCGGGGAATAAGTTTAGTAATATTAGAAGCAAAAAGCTCTAGTTAATTTATATGCCCTTTTATTTTATTTCTTATTTTTTTAATTCTTAATTTAATTTAATTTATTTTTATTTTTAATTAATTTGTCACTTCATATTTTTTGTTTATGCTTACTCAATTTTAGTTTCCTGATTTGATATTTAATCTAGAAATTGAGAGAACAACTCACAAGTTAAGGAAGCAATCTTATATTGAAGCTATGACAGAAGATATAAACAGGATGGAGAGACAACTAATAGTTGAGGCAAATTATGAAGAAAGAGCTACCCTAGTAGAGCAGACCATGCTTAAGTATTCCATGCCCACTGTTGAAGGGTTTGGAGGGACTATTATAAGATCAGCTATGGCGGCTAATAATTTTGAGATCAAACCAGCATTAATCTCCATGATTCAGAATTCAATTCAGTTTCGGATGATCCAAATTAGCATTTGGCCAGGTTCTTGCAGTTGTGTGACACTATCAAGTATAATAGGGTGACAGATGATGCAATCTGATTACGACTCTTTCCTTTCTCTCGTAGGGACTGAGCAAGTTAATGGTTAACATCACTACCAAGGGGTTCCATTATTACATCGGATCCATTGACACAACAGTTTCTAGCTAAGTATTTTTCTCCTTCTAAATCTGCTAAGTTAAGGAATGACATATCTTCTTTTGTGCAGTTTGACATGGACACTCTTTATGAAGCTTGGGAGCACTTTTAAGAGTTATTGAGGAGATGTCTACATTATGGATTTCCCGTATAGTAGCAGGTATAAACATTTTACAATGGTTTATCGCCTGCCAACCGTTTACTTATTGATGTTGCTACGGGAGGTACAATATGAAGGAAAAGACCTACTGAGAGCCAAGCACTGATTGAAGAAATGGCACTAAATAGTTATCAATGGCAAAATGAGCGTTAGATTCCTAAGAAACAAGTAGGTGTACATGCTATTGATTCTTCTACAGTCATTTTAAGTCAACTAGAAGCTTTAACAAAGACGATTGAGACTCTAATGGTAACAAACAGTGCAGCTTCACCAATCATATATGAAGTATATAGCAGACAGAGTCATATAAGTGCAAACTGTCAAGTTGGTAGTCCTTTTGCCGTTGAGCCTAAAGCAGCAAATTTTGTTGGTAATTCCAACCGATAACTGTACAATCTATATACTAATACATACAATTCCAGTTGGAGGGACCACCCTAATTTCAAATGAGAAAATCAATAGGGCAATCAGCAAAGCCAATAGAGAGCACCACAACTACCTCTAGGTTTCCAAGCATCTACAGAGAATCAAAATTTTAAAAATCTTGGGATGAAGTACATGCAAAATTCAGAAGCCAAAATAAAGAGCATGGGGACTCATATTAGCCAGTTAGCCACTTTGATGTTAGAAAGGGCACTGGGGTCTTTGCCTAGTACTACTAAGCCTAATTCGAAGGAACATATGAAGGCAATTACCTTGAGAAAGGTATGGAGCTTGGGGATCTTTTCAAGAGCAAAGAATGGCAAATTCAAGAGCATGAAGATACTCTTGATGAGTTAATCATTGTAGAAAAAGAGAAGGCAAGTGA
This sequence comes from Ormosia semicastrata, assembly GCA_029884595.1. Classification (NCBI taxonomy): domain Eukaryota; kingdom Viridiplantae; phylum Streptophyta; class Magnoliopsida; order Fabales; family Fabaceae; genus Ormosia; species Ormosia semicastrata. The sequence continues at coordinate 42,704,979 of JAQQTO010000053.1, read as the reverse complement.
AGCACCCTTCGTGGTAAAACTAAGTGAGCCACAAAAGTCATCTATCCCATTCCCATTCCCTCAGAGGCTCATGAACACTCAACAGGACAAGCAATTTGCAAAATTCTTGGAGATGTTCAAGATATTGTAAATTAACATTCTGTGTGTAGAAGCACAAAGGAACTACACCACTACTAGAGAATAGTTGCTAGTGGTAGTATTTGTTTTTGATAAATTTTGCCTTTACCTCATTCTCTCTAGGGTTATTTGTTATACTGACCATTATGCTATTAAGTATTTGCTTGCTAAAGAGGATGCTAAGTCGAGGCTGATTCGGTGGAATCTTTTGCTACAAGAGTTTGATATTGAGATACGTGATAAAAAGGGGACAGAGAATCTTGTAGCTGACCACCTATCATGATTGGATGAAGAGGTGCTAGAGCTTGCTACTAAGCATTGCCATAAATGAATCATTTCCTGATAAGCACCTTTTTGCAGTCTCCTCTTTACTATGGTATGCTGATTTTGTAAACTTCCTTGCAAGTGCACAGCGATGTATCTAACTCAATGAGCTGGATGAACTTCGTCTTGGGGCATATGAGAATGCTAATCTTTATAAGGAGATAACAAAGAAGTGGCATGACATACGTATCAAACAGTGTGAGTTTAAGATTAGGGATCAAATTCTTGTTTATAACTCACGTCTTCGTCTCTTTTGAGGTAAGCTATAGTCAAAATGGTATAAACCATATGAGGTTGTTCAAGTCTTACCATATGGTATGCTTGAAGTGCTGAAAGAAGGCTAACAACCTTTCAAGATAAATGGGCAAAGAACGAAACACTATGAAAAGGAGTGGAGACTGAGCACCACTTTATCAGCCTCACCTAAGCATAGCAACGGCCTATCATCAAACATTAAATAAGCGCTTCATTGGAGGCAACCTGTGTTTCTTCTTTATTTATCTTATTTTTGTTGTTTTTGTTATTTTTGTTATTATTTTTCTTTTAGATACTAATCATTTGTTTTAAAAAAATTTGGATTTTTCAAATTTTTTGGCGGCATTGACTCTTATGCTTCTTCTTTTCCTATCAATGTCCCACTTATCATTAGGTTGTGTTGCTTTTTTATTTCTTTTTCTTCCACATTGAGAACAATGTTTATCTTAAGTGTGTGGGGGGTACTTTTAATTTTTTGGTAAAATTTTTGATATATATATATATATATATATATATATATTGGGGTAGCGCTCAAGCGCGCGGATACCAGAATGCCATTTAAACAAGCACATTCTCAGACTGAAGCGCTGCATGCGCTCATCTCCTCATTTTCTCTAGTTTCTCTCATCTCTGCCTTACCCTAAGCACACACAAGTCTCTGTTTTCTCTTATTTCTTAGTTATTCCTCACCTTTCCAACCTAGTTTCCTTCTCTCCTTCCATCCATTTTCCTTGCACGCGTTCACGTGGGTATTTTTCCACCATTAGAGCGTTTTACACACCTTCACGAAGCACCCACTCTCTGTTCTTCGTTTCTTTCTTTAATTCTCCATTACCTCAGGTAAATCATCTATTCTATAACTCAATTGCCTATTATGCCGTGGTAATTTGGTTGTTTTCGTAGAATTAAGCTCTAGGGTTTTTGATTTGGGAATTTGGGGAAAATGTAAATTTGGGGGTAATTCGTGAAAATTGATGTTGTGCATCTGTCTCATGTCCCATTATTGATTAAAGGTGATTGATTGAGATTATTGATTTTTGATGGATTGGATGATTTATTTTGTTCATAATGGTTATGTTCATATTTTGGAATTTTGGAAAATGAGCAGTGGTGCATTTTCATTGAAAATAGAAATTTCCATATTTGTCTGATATTCTGGTTTGCATTCATCCTTTACCTTGAGCACATTTTATTTTTTTTGCTGATTTGCCTAGTGCTATGGCATACTTTCTTAATAACTAAATGTGGCATGTATTGATGTAATACATTGATGAAGTTTGGTAACACTAGATTAATGATTTCTGTATTCTTTTGTCTATTGAGCATGTAGGCCATGCGGAAACAACTATGTTTGAGATTATATTCTGCCTGTGTACAATGCTTACATTTTTAGTTGTTGATATCTACAATTAACTTTAGGTTGTTGATTTTTTTTTCAAGTAGCCATCAAGCCACCAAAAAGAATAAGAACTACTGAAGGGGAGGGTTCTAGTTCCTCTACCTATGATTAAAACTGTTTCCGCTCCTATGCCCATGAGCAGAGGTTCAATGATGTTCTAGTGAAGAGGAACTTTGTTTGAGAGAGAGGTTTTGATCTCAAGGAGGACCAGTACTAAGATATTTAACAACAAATCTAGGAAAGAAGCTGGGACAAGCTATGTAGTCTTCCAGATTCGGGATCTCAAACCTTGGTTTAGGAATTTTATGCAAATGCCTTCTTCTGATTGGATGACGAAAATAAATACCAAAGTGTGGTGAGAAGGACCGTTGTTAAATTTGATAAAGATGTGCTAAATGATTACTTTGGCATTGAGTTTGATTATCCAAGATAGTGTGGATATCATGATTTGTTGAGGAACCAGTTGGAGCCAAACTCAGTACAACGAGTGTTATGCAAGGAAGGTGCACAATGGGTCCTTGACACCAAGGGAGTTCCAAAACTTTTGAAGAAGGCAAATTTCAAACCAATTCTAAGATTGTGGTGCACATTTGTTTAGTCCAACTTTTTTCCGTGCTTAATCACTTCTGAGGTCCCAGTCTAGAGAGCTCTTCTGGTTTTCGTCATTGTAACCAGAGACACTGTTGATATTGGAAGAATCACTACCTTCCACATGCACATGATAGCTCAAGAGATCTCTAGGAGCTTGCCATACCTCTGTCTTATCTCGCAACTGTGCTCTGACAAGAGCATTAACATTATTCGTGACCAACCCATTTAGCCTACACTTCCAACCACTGCAACAATAATTGACAGATATTTTCAGGATGAACCAATAGCTACAGTAGCCCAAGGTCAAGGACAGGTACCACAGCCACATCATCGGGTACTAACTAGTGCTTAGAGATTGGATCGATTGGAGCACGCACAATGTCACACCCAGAGACAGCTCTAGCATGTCATCTAATCTTAGCACGAGATAGAAAACATGCTTCACAACATAGCACAGTAGCTAAACTTAGGCATTTCTGCTCTAGGAGGACTGCCCCTGACCGATTTAATCGCGGCGGGATAGCAACTTAAATTAAAAATATATTAATTTAGGAGTCGCCACCAATTTTATTTTTTTTATTAGGAAAAATTGGAAAACCCAAGAAAAATAGTCTTTGAAACCAGATTGAATTCGGAAGTCGGTTATGTGCAGGGAAGGGTGGAAACTTAATCCCACAGCACCCCTAACACACCCGTCCTAAAATGGTACCTTAAGTTAATTATGTAAATTCTTAATAATCTTTGAAAATATTTGTTTTACTCCTTTTGTAAAAAATATAAAATAAACAAATAAACTATGAAAATTTAATTTTTGGCTTGACGGAATATGAGTCCCGCTCCTACGTATCCTCAGGTGCAATGAGGAATTCAAAGTCACGTAGTTCTTTAGAAAATAATTGTGGGTTGGTTGATTTTAATTAAAATAATTTTGAAAAATTTGAATTAACAAGCCGTCGCGACTCAGTTGTTCAAATTAAGAATTAAATAGGTGAAGCTCGCGTCGCGTTAGAGACGTCACCCACTGATTATCAAATTTGTTACAAAACTTTTATTTAAAATTATCAATTAGCGATTTAACTTAAAAAATTGAAAATAAAATAATAATTCAAATATAATAATAATAATAATAATAATAATAATAATAATAATAATAATAATAATAATAATAATAATAATAATAATAATGTAAATCATCAAGTCATCATGAACTCGGATGTTTACAAAATGTAAAGGTTAGCAAGTCGTCGCAACTCGGGTAACCCATATTATTATTATTATTATCATCATTATTATAAAGAAGGAGAAAAAAAATTATTCTTATATTTTTAATTTATTTTTTCCTTCTTTCCCTTTTTTCCTTTTTTTTCATTTTTTTGGCCCAATTGTGTTTTTTTGCTACCTTAAGCCCACTTCCTTTAAACAGCCCAAAATAACCCCCCCCCAAAAAAAACTGCAATGAAAACCAAAAAAAATAACTCACGGTTTAGAAAGGGGATATTTTGCTTCCTTCTTTAGCTATTTTTGCAGAAAACCAATCAGAGAGAAAAGAGGGGGCAACCGACACCAACGGTGAGTGGTCGACGATGGCTGGGCTAGGAGGTGAAGGCCGGCGATTCGGTCAGTACTCGAACGGTGGCGGCGTGAATATGATCGGCGAGGTGCGGCCGAGTCGCGCAGAAGAGTTAGACGACGGTGAGCGGTGCGGCTTCGAGCTCGTCGACGGTGTGGAACGGTCAGGTGAAGTGGTTGCCGGTTTTTTGGTTCGGGAAGCGCGAGGTGGTGGTTAGCAATTGCACATAGATGGTAGCGGCGAAGACAGGGGGGGTTCGGGTACTGGACAGTGGTTTCGGCTTGGGTTCTTGGTGGGGTGTTAGATCTGGTTGTTGGGTTTCCCGGTGATGGCACGGTGGAGTGAGTGGATGGAGTGGTGAAGATGAAGCAAAAAAACTATGGCAGAGGGAAGGTGATGGTTTTGTGGCAGAGGGGTTCACAGTGGAGATGGTGGCTTGAGGTGATTTATGGTTGCTGTGCAGCGGGAGGCTACGTGAGTAAAAATGTGTTTCAAGGCTGGCCAATAAATCAAATTCTCAGTATAGGCTCTGATGTATATGTTCTGCATATTCGTTCTGATGTATGGGTTAGGTGTTTTATAGGAGAAGATTAGGCTGAGGTGTTTGAGTTAGAATGTGATTAGGAGTTTGTTTAGGATAAGTGATGGGAGGTTTAGGATGAGTTTGTTTAGGATGAGTTCGAGATAGGATAAGTTTGTGGTAGGATGAGTTATGGTTAGTTTAGGATAGGTTGGTTTAGGATAAGTGATGAGTTTAAGTGTGAGGATAACGATGAGGTTTATTTAGGATAAGTGCTTAAGGGTTATGGGTTAATGGGTTGAAAGTTTTTTTTTTTTTATTCACAAAACACCCCGGACAAAATTGAGTGTTCACAGTTGCCCCTCTTTGCTTGTTTCTTACCGGATAAAAATAATAACCGTAGTTTTTTCGTTTTATCATGGTAAGGAACGAGTAAAGACATGAACTCGAATTTTGTTCGGGAGCGAAGAGAAACAATGCAAAGAGCGATGCGCTCAATGACATAAACTTAAGAGACGGGAGCCGATGCATTCAAAAGCAAAAGACAGAAGTTGATGCGATCGAAAGTAAAGACCGGAGCTGATGCGCTCAAAAGTAAAGGACAAGAATTAAAAGACAAGGAGCCGATGCGCTCAAAAGTAAAAGACAGGAATTAAAGACAGGGAGCCGATGCGCTCAAAAAGTAAAAGACAGGAGCCGATGCGCTCAAAGTAAAAGACATGAATTAAAAGACAGGGAGCCGATGTGCTCAAAAGTAAAGGACAGGAATTAAAGACAGGGAGCCGATGCGCTCAAAAAGTAAAAGACAGGAGCCGATGCGCTCAGGAATTAAAAGACAGGGAGCCGATGCGCTCAAAAGTAAAGGACAGGAATTAAAGACAGGAAGCCGATGCGCTCGAAAAGTAGAAGACAGGAGCCGATGCGCTCAGGAATTAAAAGACAGGGAGCCAATGCGCTCAAAAGTAAAGGACAGGAATTAAAGACAAGAAGCCGATGCGCTCGAAAAGTAAAAGACAGGAGCCGATGCACTCAGGAATTAAAAGACAGGGAGTCGATGCGCTCAAAAAGTAAAAGACAGGAGCTGATGCGCTCAAAAGTAACAGGCAGGAATTAAAAGACAGGGAGCCGATGCGTTCAAAAGTAAAAGACAAGAATTAGAAGACAGGGAGCCGATGCGCTCAAAAGTAAAGACAGGAATTAAAAGATAGGGAGCCGATGCGCTCAAAAGTAAAAGACAGGAGCTGATGCGCTTGAAAGTAAAAGATAGGAACTAAAAGACAGGGAGCCGATGCACTCAAAAGTAAAAGACAAGAATTAAAAGACAGGGAGCCGCTGCGCTCAAAAGTAAAAGACAGGAGCCGATGCGCTCAGGAATTAAAAGACAGGGATTAAAAGACAGGGAGCCGATGTGCTCAAAAGTAAAAGACAGGAGCCGGTGTGCTAAAAAAAAACTTAAAATGCCAATGCATGGAGCCGATGCGCTCAAAAGACTTAAAATGCAAATGCATAGAGCCGATGCGCTCAAAAACTTAAAAATGCAAATGCATGGAGCCGATGCGCTTAAAATGCAAATACATGAAGCTGATGCGCTGCAATGGAAACATTCATGACAGTTAGACAATGCCTTAAAATCCCTTTTTCTTCTCTCTCTTTTTCTCTCTTTTCTTTTATATTTATTCTCTATTTCTTTCCTTCCTTTTTTTTTTTCTTTTAATCATTCGAACCAGCTGGCGACTTTGGAAAGCTTTGACTAATCAAACCCTTGTTCACTGGCTTTTCTTCATCAGACCCTTTGGTTATCTCAGAATCCTTTTAACCCTTTTTCTTCTTCATTTTTTTTTTCAACTCTTCCTTTCCTTCTTGGCAACAAATCACTTCGACCAAATGTCACATTGCAAACTATACTTTGAGCTACTGAGATTTTTTAATCTAGCTCAATCATTGAAGGATTGCTGTAGAAATGTCAGAATCAAGTTGTTGATCTTGAATTTATGTTATTTGAGACTTAACTTAATGAGTTAAACATGCATTCATGTATGGATAGAAATTCGTTAAATGAACAAACTTCTTTTCATTACTTTGGTAATATGATGAATATTTGGTAAGACACATGCTTAAGATGAAAACATAGAAATAAAAGAAAATTGCAAGGGAAAGAAAATTTGCCCCAATTTTGGTTCCTTGTTCCTCATTCAATTGATTCCCTGCAACCATTTGATAATCCAACTATTGTCTCTGTTGCTACTTTCTTCAACACATCTTCCCTTTAATCTTTCAGACATTTTCTCCCAGTATGGCCAATTGAACGCAGAATAAAAATTGCCCCAGTTTGGAGTTTCAGACCTCCTTCCTTTGAGATTTTGCCTATTTATTTGTCCTAACTTTTGCTTAAGCCGCCCTTTCGGGTTTTCGACCTAACGGACCTTTTTTTTTTTTCTTTTTTTTTTTTTTTACTCTAACTTTTGCTTAGGCCGCCCTTTGGGGTTTTCAACCCAACGAGCTTCCTCTTCTTCTTTTTTCTTTTCTTTTTCTTTTTTTTAGGCATAGAATCTCTTGACAACATCAGTATTTATAGGTCTTGGCAATTTTTCTCCATCCATATTCTGCAAAATTAAAGCCCCTCTAGAAAATGCTTACTTAACGATGTAAGGACCCTCATAACTCGGAGCCCATTTTCCTCTAGCATCCTCTTGATTAGGGAGAATCTTCTTCAATACTAAATCTCCTGAACAGAATTCTCTAGGACGGACTTTTTTATTAAAGGCTCTGGCCATTCTGCTCTGATACAACTGTCCATGACAAATAGCTGCCAGCCTCTTTTCTTCTATCATATTCAATTGCTCATGCCTAGCCTTCACCCATTCAGATTCCTCTAACTCTGCCTCCATCAACACTCTTAGAGAAGGAATTTCAATTTCTATGGGAGAGACAACTTCCATCCCATACACTAAGGAGAAAGGTGTTGCCCCAGTGCTTGATCGTATATTGGTACGATACGTGTGCAAAGCATAGGGTAACATTTCGTGCTAGTCCTTATAGTTAATAACCATCTTAGCCACAATTTTCTTGACATTCTTATTTGCAGCTTCAACTGCACCATTCATCTGAGGCCTGTAGGGAGCTGAATTATGATGCTTGATCTTAAAATTTTCACAGAATTTCTTAATCTCGGCACCATTGAGATTAGCAGCATTATCTGTAATTATCCTCTCTGGGATTCTGTATCTGCAGACAATATCCCTCTTGAGGAATTTCAAAAATACCTTTTGAGTAATATTGGCATACGAGCAAGCTTCTACTCACTTGGTGAAATAGTCGATTGCTACTAAAATGAAACGATGACCGTTGGAAGCTTTGGGGTTAATCAGCCCAATGACATCTATTCCCCACATCGAGAAAGGCCATGGAGATACCATATTGTGCAAGGGGAATGGAGGTGCATTGACTCGATCTGCATATATCTTGCATTTATGGCACTTTCAAACATATTCTATGCAGTCCGCTTCCATGGTGGACCAATAATAACCGCTCCTTAAAATTTTTCGTGCCATCATATGACCATTAGCATGAGTCCCACAAATTCCTTCATAACTTCAGTCATGATTAAACGAGCTTCCCGAGCATCCACACACCTGAGTAAGGTGCCATCATGGCTTCTCTTGTATAGAACTTCCCCATTCAAGAAAAAGGCCATAGCCAACTGGCGAATAGTCTTCTTATTCACTTCACTTGCCCCAGTTGGGTATTCTTTATGTTGGATATACTGCTTGATGTCATGATACCAAGGTTTACCATCTGGCTCACCCTCCACATTGGCACAATACGCGGGCTCACTATGTACTTTTACTTGGATGGGCTGGACATTATTGTGGATATCCAACTTAGTCATTACGGCCAAAGTGGCCAAAACATCTGCAAACTGATTTATGTCTCGAGCCATATGGGAAAAGGTCACCTCTTCAAACTTCTCAGTCAACTTGGTCAAATACTTTTGATAGGACACCAACTTTGGTTCTTTAGTTTGCCATTCACCATTCACTTGATAAATGATAAGTGCCGAATCTCCGAATACTTTTAATTGCTTGATCCCCAAGTCAATTGCCACTTGTAAACCACTAGCACATGCCTCGTATTCCGTAACATTATTAGTGCATTCAAAATCCAGCTTAATAGCAATTGGATATTGTTTTCCGTCTGGCGAAACAACAACAGCTCCTATGCCACTACCATACATATTGACTGCTCCATCAAAATACATCTTCCACGCAGACTCCTCTTTTCTTTCCTCTCTTTTTGCCATCAATATTTCTCCATCAGGGAACTCGGATGTCATTAGTTGTCCACCCTTAAGAGGATTTTCAGCTAAATGATCTGCAATTGCACTCCCTTTGACGGATTTCTGAGTCATGTACTTGATATCAAACTCTAATAATATCACTTGCCATTTTGAAACCCTTAATGAGACACGAGGGCTTTCAAATATGTACTTCGGAGGGTCCATTCGGGAGATCAGCCAAGTGGTGTAATAGAGCATGTACTACCGTAACTGTTTTGAGGTCCATACTAGAGCACAACAAGTCTTCTCAATAGCCCCCATTGAGGTTGACAGTACAGTTAGATATAATATCAAAGGATGACCCGGTGTAGGGGGTACCAACACAGGAGGGTTCATCAAATAAGCTTTTATCTTATCAAAAGCTTCTTGACATTCTTCATCCCATTTTCCTGGCTGATGCTTCTTCAACAACTTGAATATAGGCTCACAGGTGCTGGTCAGGTTAGCAATGAACCTAGCGATGTAATTAAGTCTCCCAAGAAAACTTCTCACTTCTCACTCTATCTCAGGAGGAAGCATCTCTTGTATTGCCTTTGCCTTATCCGGATCCACCTTTATCCCTTCTTTGCTAACGATGAATTTGAGTAATTTTCCAGTGGATGCTCCAAAAACGCATTTATTAGGATTGAGCCTCAACTTATACTTCCTGATTCTTTCAAATAATTTCCGTAAGACTGCTACATGACTTTCCTTTTCTTTGGATTTGGCTACCATATCATCTACATAAACCTCAATTTTTTTATGCATCATGTCATGAAATAATGCAACCATAGCACGTTGATAGGTAGCCCCAGCATTCTTCAATCCAAAGGACATTACTGTGTAACAAAAGGTTCCCCAAGGTGTAATAAAAGTCGTCTTTTCTTTGTCATCAACATCCATGAGGATCTGATTATATCCAGAATACCCGTCCATAAATGAGAACCTATGATTTCCTGCTGTATTGTCAACAAGAACATCAATATGGGGGAGCGGGAAATCATCTTTTGGACTGGCCTTATTTAGATCTCTATAATCCACGCACATCCTGACCTTCCCATCCTTCTTTGGTACTGGCACAATATTTGCTACCCATTGCGGGTGTCTTGACACCTCTATAAATCCAGCTTCTAACTGCTTAGTCACTTCTTCTTTGATCTTTAGTGACATATCCGGGTGCATTCTTCTCAACTTCTGCCTTTTTGGTTCTACATCTGGATATAATGGAATTTTATGTGATGCTATTCCAGGATCTAATCTAGGCATATCTCTGTAGGACCATGCGAACACATCAAGGAACTCTCTCAATAGTGCCACCATTTCTATACGCTCAGGATTATCTACTATTCTCAACTCTTTCTTATCTTCTTCTGTTCCCATGTTAATTACTTCTATTACCTCATTGCTCACATCAAACTTCCTTTCTGAGTATTCCAGCATTTTTTCAAATTCTTCAACAATCTCTTTCCCTTCACCAAATCCTGGATCCTCTTCATCAAACATTGCAGGGGAATCAATTGACAAGTTTTCAAGGTCCCTCTCATGAGATGAACTCTCTTCAAGACTCACATCCCTGGAAAGTAATTTATGGGGAGTTGGAAAGATAAAATAGAGTAGAAATGATAAAGCAAGAGAAGGAAGTTTTTTTTTTTTTAGATAAACACAGGAAAAGGAAACTAATAAATGTAAAAAGAAGACAAGCAAAGAGAGTGACACAGAGGAATGCTGAATAAACATGCAACTTTATTTAGTTAAATGTCTCAAATAACATAAATATAAGATAAAGCATAGCGGGACATAAATATCTGCTTGTTACAGCATGACTAGATAATTACTTTCAAGCAATAACATCAATCATTGATTCAGACTGCCAGTTCTTCAATGGCTCCTCTTCAGTGAAAGGCCGGATTACTTTGTACTCTTCAGGGCCTTCTTCATGCAATGCATTGATAGTAAGATGGTATTGGGGACAAATGACTTCTTCAGGCATGATTACCCTGGTTGGTACTGGGAATGTTTCCCTCAGGTGAGGAATATGCTTCATTTCGCCCTTATCACTCCTTTTCCCTAAAGTCATGTTTTCCATTCTCTCTTCCAGAGCCGCTTCGTATCCCAATCCGAACTTGTGTAGTTTTTCTGGAAGCGAAATCGGTGTCCGAGTTCCTTGCAATTTTGAGCCTAGGCCCTTTCCTTTCTGGTACCCATTATTAGTCATAATTTGGGCCACCACCTGATTCACAGTTTGCATCGAGGGTTCACCCCCACTGAGTTCAGTTTCAACTACCTCAAAGCTATGCCACAAATTCTCTTCATCTTTCTCTACACTTTCCACATACGACACTGAAATCGATTTTGACACCATGATTTCTTCTTCTCCGTGTATAGTAATAACTGACCTATTCTCGATGTATTTAATACTCTGGTGTAGTGTAGAAGGAACAGCGCCAGCAGCATGGATCCATGGTCTCCCCAGCAGCATAGTGTAACCAGGCTCAATGTTCATAACTTGGAATAATACCCAAAAATTACTTGGACCAATCTCTAATGGCAACGTCACCTCTCCTAAAATGCCTCTCCTATTTCCATCAAAGGCTCACACTACCATTTCTCGAGGTGTCAGTTCATCCTCACTTATCAACAATGAGGTTAGAGTCGACTTCGGTAAGATATTTAGTGTAGACCCCCCATCAATCAAAACCTTTGCAACTATATACCCTTTGCATTTAAGGGTTATGTGTAAGGCCCGTGGGTTTTTCTCAGACCGAGAGGTGATCTCTTCATCCATAAATGTGATCATATTGATGTGCTTTACCGGGTCCACCATGCTGACAACATTCTCAGGGGTAACATCGGGTTTGACATAAGCCTCATTCAATACTCTTAGCAACGAGTGACAAAAGGGATATCCTTGCTGAAGTCTTCTTTTGCTGTTCCATCACATCGTATTCACTTTGTTTCATGATCTTAAAAAATTCTTCCTCCTCTTCTTTCCCTCTCTCCTCTTCTCTTGCATTTTCTTCCTTACCCCATTCTTTAACATTCTTCTTCTCTACTTCTACTGGGCCATAACATCGCCCACTCCTTGTAACTATATTAGTCACATACCCTTCATCCTGGAGTATTTCAAAGAACTCCCTGGGCTTTGAAGTCTCTTCCCCGACTCCTTTCGTTTCCACCCTAGCTTCATAATTCCATGGTACTGAGTGGGTATCATCATAAGCAAATGGCATTGGCTTCTTGACTGTAACAACTACCCTCCCTGGCGCCGGGACTTGGTTGAGAGGTGGCACCTTCAGCACAAAGCGTTCTACCACACTAACTTCTTCAGAGGAAGCTACCCCTTGTCCAGCTTGTATTATTCCCAAAGTGAGTAAATCCTGGACCCGAACCTTGAAGTCCCAACAGTTCTCAATATCGTGTCCTGTTCCCCCACAATGGTAAACACATTTTGATTCTTCATCGTACTTCTCCTCTTCTTTTACTGATGAAGCTGGTGCCGTGATATCATAACCTGCTTTCTTCAACCCCTCAAATATTTGAGTCATCGGCGTACGCAGGCTCATGGCATTCCTTATTGGGGGTCCTTCCATCTCTAAAGCATTCACCACATTCCTTTCACCATGATTAGGAATTGGATTGTTGACAATACTAGGTCCAGCCTCTTCTTGAATGTCCAGTTTTCCACAAGCAATAAGCTTTCTTACCGCCATCTTGAAAGACTCACAGTCTTCGATTGAGTGCCCCGAAATATCCATATGATACTTGCAAGTTAAATTTGGGTTGTACCATGCTAGAAATGGTGGTTGTAGGGGACGTACAGGGTTCCTTGAGATGAGGTGAGCATCAAACAGCCTTTGGAATAGATTTGCATTTGAGATGGACAGTTTTGGGAAAGGGGGTAGGTTTTGGGTACGGAAACGGCCTTGATTTTGGAAGTTTGGTCGAGGTTGTGGGTAGTTTTGGAAATTTTGTGGAGGCCGAGGTGGGTACTGAGTATAGATTGGGCGAGTTGGTGCATATGGTTGGGGTATCGGGATGGTGTTGATTTGGAATGGCTGGGTTTGAGGTATATTTACGGGAGGAGCGATTGGGCCAGGTAGATGGGATGGTGCAGGTGTCTGATAAGAAGGGTAAGTGTTTGGGTTGTATGGGGGTGGTCGGTATGTAGGGTAGGATGGAGAATATCGGGGTCGTAAAGGCTGCAGATTCTGCACGTAACTCACTTCCGACTCCTTTTTCTTAGGGGAGAACCCCTTCTTGAAACTACTTTTATTATTGCCAGATGGCAATTTTCCGGCCTTTACCAAAATTTCAATTCTTTCTCCAGCAGCAATTAAATCAACAAAATCTCTATAAGCGGCGCCTGCCATTGTCCCAATATAAGGGGCTCCTAAAGTTCCCAAGAAGTATGAGCACATCTCAGTCAAAGTTAACGGTGGTTGCACTTGGGCTGCAAGAGTTCTCCACCTCTGGGCATATTGTTTGAATGTCTCCTCATTTTTCTTCTGCAATGTTCCCAACTGCTCCCGGGTTGGGGTTGTATCTAGATTAAACCGATACTGACCTATAAATAAATTCGCCCAGTCATCCCAAGAGAGATTTTTGAGAGGTCCTGTTGGATACACCACTCCAAAGTAGGCCCAGTCAAACTTTCATGAAAGAAATTGACGAGGAACTTCCAATCCCTTGACCAAATGGACATTTTGGTAATATAAGTTTTTAGGTGGAAAAAGGGATTGGTGCTCCCATCATACTTGACAAACTCTGGGACTTTGAAATCATTGGGGATGACGATGTTAGTAGTAGGGCACAATTCTTCTATCCCAAGGGGACCGTAGGTGCTAGGACCCTTGATCGCCTTAATTTGCTCTTCCTTCTTTTTCATCCACTCTTCTTTCATCTTATCATTTTGAATAGCTGCGTGTCCATTACCGGTAGGAAATCCAGTTGTCATCATATGTGGTTGTTCCCACGTGAACTCAGTATTACCATGGACCTCATTGCGAGTAACTTCTAATGAATGATATCCTTCTCCAATAGGAATCACTACTGATGCAGTGTTTGAGGTTCCTCCCACATAAGGTACCTCAATAGTGACTCCAGGGTTTGTCCTCATGAAAGTGGTATTCAGTGGGTGCGAGTGCGCCCCGGTTACTCCTGTACCTCCAACTGCCCCCATCAAGGTGTGGGTCTCCCTCATAGCTGACAACATTTCCTCAATTCTTCTTTTAGATTCTGTCACCTCATTCACCCTTCCTTTCACTTCATCTACTTCCAAACTTAGGTTCCTACCTTCGTTCTCAGAAGTCATTGCTGCAAGCAACCTTGTTTGAGCCCTTGTGTTATGAACACGGGTTTGATTGATGTCTTCTTTCCTTGGTCGCGCAATGGTTTTAAATTTCCTGTGAACAATCAAAGTAAAATTTATTAAAACAACCATGATTATTATTGATTTGTTAAAGGACCATTGTTAATTTGTGCCAGGCAGATTTGAGTGAGTATCTTTAATCTTTGCTCGTCATGACTGTTTCTTAGAATGTCTCGTTCAAAAGTTTGTCATGACCATTACTTAGAACGTCTCGTTCAAAAGTAGTGGATCTTCAATGCAACATAGGATCAGAAGAACAAAAAGGCATACTTTATTGAATTGAAAAAGAATCATCAACATCATTTAAAAGGAATACATCATTTCCACTCTACTTGAAATACATCATGGTCTAGTCTAATTCCTCCTTCTCAAACGACTGCACCCTGTTCATCTGCTTCATTTGTCCAACAAGATTATTACAATACTCAATGAAGTCATTAATCTCTGCCAGAGTCTTAAGAGGATCGACTATCTTATCCGCCACCTTTAAGTAATATGGAATGTCTGCGATTGCCGTGTTGGCTAGGCATGCCAGCTTCGAGAATTGGTCTCTCCAAAAATGGACTTCTTCTTTCCATCCATTAATGTCCTCGTCTTGTTGTCTTGCATGATCTATCATTTTCTGCAAGTCCTCCTGTCCCTGTCGCAATGCTGCTTCATACCCTGCAATCTCCTCGACAGTGCGCAACCTCTCAATTCTGATCATGTCTTCATATCTGGTTGACATTGTCTCCACTTGTTGCCTCATACTATCTGCTTGCTGAAGAGCCTTATTCTGTGCTGCTTTGGCAATTACGAGCAGCTCCTTGAGTTGTTGATTTTCTGTCAGAGCCTTATCTCTTTCCTGCCCTCGGAGCCTTAGTTCCTTATTTGCAGCTTCCAAACATTTTCTGATTTTTGACATACTATCTTGCTCTGTCCGTTGCCTTTTGTTTGCTTTTTCGAGAGCATCATTTTTCTCAGCATTTTCACGCCTTAAAACTGCACATGCCTGGCGAACCTTTTCCAACTCTGCCTCTAATTTTCTTTTTTCTTTGTTGGTTTCAGCTAACTTTTCTCTTATTTCTTCATCTTCTATTGAAGTCGGAGGCAGAGACTTACTGATTGTAGAGGTTACTGGGATTTTAAAGGGTAACTTAACTTCCTGCGCCCTGTTCTTGACCCACTGCCTGTAACTTTCTTTAACTCCGCAGCTTCTGACTCCCAGCTCTTTACTCTTTCTAATAACTTTCTTCCAAGCGTCTCGCACTCTCCTAAGTGTCTCAGTACACTCCATTTGCATATCACAGACAAAAAGAGCAGTTTCTAATTCTGATGGTGGCCCCATCATGGGATAGCCTAGTTGTCGCAATGCCAGGGCAAGGTTATAGTTAATGCATCCCCGAGTACCCATGAGAGGAACATTAGGAAAACCTTCACACTGATAGACCACTGTTTGCCCTTCTTTACACTGTGGGTACTATACAATTTTATTTTCCTCAAGTTTGGCTAATTCTTCGGCCCATTCCCGGCCGTTCCTGGTTTTCAACTGGAGCATCTTGAGACTTGTAATGGGACATGGATCCTTGTAGCCCCTCTTGAACATGTGACTTGTGAGCCATACGAATAACATCGGTAGACAACATAAGATCCGCTTACCCTTCTTTTCATGGCAGAAATTCAGAGTATAATAAACATCAGCAAGAAGGGCTGAGATAGGATTAGCGGCATTATTCCTTCGAGCGAGAAACATATCTATTGCTGCAAAATCTATCAAGTCTTCATTACTCAGGAATAGGATGCTACCATAAATAGTGAGGGCTAACACA
Organism: Ormosia semicastrata; assembly: GCA_029884595.1. NCBI lineage: Eukaryota > Viridiplantae > Streptophyta > Magnoliopsida > Fabales > Fabaceae > Ormosia > Ormosia semicastrata. The sequence goes on along the minus strand of JAQQTO010000053.1, from coordinate 42,688,712 downwards.
TCCATAAAGGTATTCCAGTCTTTAACCTTGGCTAGGTGGCGCATGTGCTCTTCTAAGTATTTCCTTAGGAATCCTTTGTTCTTTTCCTATTTTGCTTTGCATTTTGCAGATCCTTCACATGAATCTTCAAGATGTCTGCTATGGTTGGCATGGATGCATGGTGGCCTATATAGAGGTATGGCTCTTCCTTTTCCAACGGTAAGCCCAAGATCTGCTCAAACTCTTCTAAGGTGGGGGCCAACTGACAATCCTGAAACGTGAAACAACGCAATGGTGGGTCATAGAATTGGGCTAGCGCGGTAATAGCTTCTACCTGTACATCCACCTCTAACAGATTCAGAATCTTCCCATATCTTGCAGTGAAGGTCAGGCGTTGTGTCTTCTTCAACATTTGGCCCAAACTCAATAGGCTTTCTGTGTCAACTTCATTGGCCTTAAGTTGCAAAGTCTTTTTCAAAACAACTTTATTGTGATTTGATCCCATGGCACGTTCCATTATTAATCAAAGATACTCACTGTTAATCCTTAGGCACTTTCAATCCTTAGGCACTTAGTTTCAATAGTCCCTCAACAAACCTGGATTTAACACATAAGAACTGTCAATGCATGGTTTTTGGAGAAAACATGATGCGAAGAATGATGACTTGTAATGCAATTATGAGTGAGTGAGTTGTTGGTCTTTTAATAATGACTCATCTCCTCTTTTTGGAAAAGAAAATTTTAAGAGGGACGCAAGTATGGTTTGTCACATTAAAAGACTAAACAACTCACAAGATATGGATAAATCTAAAGGTAATGAAAGGTGTGCTCCCTTTGTGTCCTAATGGGGTTGCCTTAAACTTAGAAATTCTATCCTAAGGATCTAAGAGTCTTTCTGGTTCGTGAGAACTTCCATGGGGTAGTTTTTTTATTTTAAAGGTCTCTAGAGCCAAGTCCTATTTCAGAATGTTGACCACGAAATAGTGGGTAAACCAACTAGGTGTGGGACATTCATGAAAAAGGCACACTCTAGATAAGGTTTTCACGATAACCAAACAGGAAGTACATCCAAAATGGCTACCACTACGCAACCTCTACTTAACTTAGGCTTCACTCAGACCCGGGTATAGGGCCCCACTCAAATGTGTGTGCTTTACGTGTAGGTGCAGTGGGTGCTGGGAGCGTACAAACCTTCACAATCCTAAAGACTACTCACATCCTGCAAAACAAAGCAAATACAAAACAAATTACAAAAGTTTTCTACCCTAAGGTTCAGATAGTACAACAATTAATACTAAAATAATATATAAAAAAAATCATCAAATAATAAAAGACAAAAAGGCAAAAGAAACACATAAAGATCACCAAAAATTTTGCATAACTAACTTTTACAGGCTTGACTCTCAAGTGTCCCCAGTGGAGTCGCCATCTGCCGCGACCGATTTAATCGCGACTGGATAGCAACTTAAATTAAAAATATATTAATTTAGGAGTCGCCACCAATTTTATTTTTTTTATTAGAAAAAATTGGAAAACCCAAGAAAAATAGTCTTTGAAACCAGATTGAATTCGGAAGTCAGTTATGTGCAGGGAATGGTGGAAACTTAATCCCACAGCACCCCTAACACACCCGTCCTAAAACGGTACCTTAAGTTAATTATGTAAATTCTTAATAATCTTTGAAAATATTTGTTTTACCCCTTTTGTAAAAAATATAAAATAAACAAATAAACTATGAAAATTTAATTTTTGGCTTGACGGAATATGAGTCCCGCTCCTACGTATCCTCAGGTGCAATGAGGAATTCAAAGTCACGTAGTTCTTTAGAAAATAATTGGGGGTTGGTTGATTTTAATTAAAATAATTTTGAAAATTTGAATTAACAAGCCGTCGCGGCTTAGTTGTTCAAATTAAGAATTAAATAGGTGAAGCTCGCGTCGCGCTAGAGACGTCACCCACTGATTATCAAATTTGTTACAAAACTTTTATTTAAAATTATCAATTAGCGATTTAACTTAAAAAATTGAAAACAAAATAATAATTCAAATATAATAATAATAATAATAATAATAATAATAATAATAATAATAATAATAATAATAATAATAATAATAATAATAATAATAATAATGTAAATCATCAAGTCATTGCGCAACTCGGATGTTTACAAAATGTAAGGTTAGCAAGTCAGTCAACTCGGTAATCCATATTATTATTATTATTATCATCATTATTTTAAAGAAGGAGAAAAATAATTATTCTTATATTTTTAATTTATTTTTTCCTTCTTCCCCTTTTTTTCCTTTTTTTTTTTTCATTTTTTCGGCCCAATTGTGTTTTTTCGCTACCTTAAGCCCACTTCCTTTAAACAGCCCAAAATAACCCCCCCCAAAAAAAACTGCAATGAAAACCAAAAAAACAACTCACGGTTCAGAAAGGGGATATTTTGCTTCCTTCTTTTAGCTATTTTTGCAGAAAACCAATCAGAAAGAAAAGAGGGGGCAACCGACACCAACGGTGAGTGGTCGACGATGGCTGGGCTAGGAGGTGAAGGTCGGTGATTCGGTCAGTACCCGAACGGCGGCGGCGTGAATATGATCGGTGAGGTGCGGCCAAGTCACGCAGAAGAGTTAGACGACGGTAAGCGGTGCGGCTTCGAGCTCGTCGACGGTGTGGAACGGTCAGGTGAAGTGGTTGCCGGTTTTTTTTGGTTCGGGAAGCGCGAGGTAGTGGTCAGCAATTGTACATGGATGGTAGCGGCGAAGACAAGGGGGTTCGGGTACTGGATAGTGGTTTCGGCTTGGGTTCTTGGTGGGGTGTTAGATCTGGTTGTTGGGTTTCCCGGTGATGGCACGGTGGAGTGAGTGGATGGAGTGGTGAAGATGAAGCAAAAAAACTATGGCAGAGGGAAGGTGATGGTTTCGTGGCAGAGGGGTTCACAATGGAGATGGTGGCTTGAGGTGATTTATGGTTGTTGTGCAGCGGGAGACTACGTGAGTAAAAATGTGTTTCAAGGCTAGCCAATAAATCAAATTCTCAGTATAGGCTCTGATGTATATGTTCTACATATCCGTTCTGATGTATGGGTTAGGTGTTTTATAGAAGAGGATTAGGCTGAGGTGTTTGAATTAGAATGCGATTAGGAGTTTGTTTAGGATAAGTGATGGGAGGTTTAGGATGAGTTTGTTTAGGATGAGTTTGAGATAGGATAAGTTTGTGGTAGGATGAGTTATGGTTAGTTTAAGATAGGTTGGTTTAGGATAAGTGATGAGTTTAAGTGTAAGGATAACTGATGAGGTTTATTTAGGATAAGTGCTTAAAGGTTATGGGTTAATGGGTTGAAAGATTTTTTTTTTATTCACAAAATGCCCCGGACAAAATTGGGTGTTCACAGCTACCATTAACTTTAGTGGTGATGACGCGATCGAATATGATGAGGATAAGGCGACAGATTAATCTGCTAGCCAAAACAATGAGTTTTTCTAAACCCTTCATTTTTATTTTACTGCTCTTACTTTCCTATCTTTTCTTTGCATTTCATGGTTTGTGTAGTAAAGGCACTATTTGTTTTGAATTTTAGGGGTACTCCTAGAAAAAAAAACTTTTAAATTTTTGTGAAAAAATTTTGGTGAACACTTGAGTATTGCTGGTAATTAAGTAGGAATTATGTGTTGATGTCTTGATTTATTTTAAGTTAATAGAGATATGTTTTAAAGGGGATTTCATTACTCATGAGCTAAAAATGTATGAAGCAATCTTTTTCAATGAAGCAAAGTGAAATTTAGCATCTTAGTTGGAAATTAGTCATGTCTGCTTGCTTTTGATGTCTTTATTAACTCTAGCCAGAAAATGAGTTTTGAGCTTTAATGATTGAATTTTTCATAAATGAAATCCTATTTTCCTTCTGGAGTGAGATTTCTCTTGATTGATATGCGCTAGAACTTGCTTTGATATCTTGTTGAGGCTTTAATGATTCACATACAGACTTGAATGTGATTAAGGGAATTATGCTTAATTCTTTCTTGACTTCCAAAGTTGCATTGATAAAATAATCCCTTAGCTGCCCTATTTGAGCCTGAAATTGATTTCTTTGAATACTCAATTGAATAATCAAGTTAAATTCTTTGGAGCATCTGATGTGTTGATTGAAAAGTCTTGAAATGTTGCTTTCATCTTCAAGTGTTGAAAAGAAAATGAAAAAAAAAAAGAGTTTGAAAAAAAAATAAGAAAAAATGAAAGAAAAAAATGGAAAAGGAAGAACAAAGAAGAAGTTTGTTGGTGAAGAATAATGATAATATTGGGTTAAAAATGAGAGTGTGTTATATCCTTGTGCATTATGCTCTATTTGTCATCTTTTTAACTTGATTCTGCTTTGTATCAATTTATCCATGAGCATCCTTTACCCTTATTTATCTTTTTCCTACCTTTCTTTATACCCTCGGCCCCGTTACAACAAAAGAAAGTCCTTTTGATTCTTGTGTTGTATGTGAACTTGGAAGTGGAGATGAGAAAGATGAGTGATCTCAGATGTTTGGTGAAGAGAAAAGTTGCAAGTTAGATTCAAGTCTTTAATTGTTCTAAGTGCTGAATGATCTTGCTTGTTTGAATTTGATTGCTAAACTTGATTTTTTTTTAAAGTATGGAATTTTCCTTGATTCATGTTTCTTGATGTTGAGTTTGATCTTGTTGTTGATCCTTATTCTTTGCTTGAGGACAAGCAAAGCTCAAGTGTGGGGGAATTGATGAACCGTCAATATGCCATATTTTGATGATTCAATTCTTTGGTTTTTCATGTTATTTTTATATTTTTTATTGAACTTTGTTTCTAAGTTTTTTTTATATTTTTAGTATTATTAAATTGTGTTTTTATTATGTGTTTTTTGTGTTTATGTCAAGTAATTACACATGGAGAAGACTGGTCGTTCAGAGAAGTAAGGAAAATAGAAATTTTTCATCAGGCGACTAGCGCTTGAGCGCTGGTGTTGGAGTGCTCGAAGTGTATCCAGTAGTGTAACTTCAGTGTCCCAGTGCCTGAATGCTGGGAAGGCTATGCCTGAGCACACAACGTGCAACGCAATGTGTATCCGTTTAAGTGACTCAGCGCCTAAGTGCCCAGAAGCTAGCGCCTGGGCGCTAGTTGTATAACAAACCATGTTATTTTCCATAAATAGAGGAATTATGCCACAATTCAACAAACTTTTACTTTGCACATCACGCAAAAAACCCCTAATCCTGAGAGAGTATTTTTATGGCAATAAACTTTAGGTGATGATTTCAAAGGGAGGATTTGATTCTTGAAGGCTTGAAGATCATAATCTCCATTAAAGGGGTTTTGATTTCTCTTTCCTTCTAGCTTTCCCTTTTCTTTGGGTTTTCTTTCCATGGGTTTGTATATTGATTAGGTTTGTTTGTATTAAACATGAGTAGCTAAACCTATAGTTAAGGCTATGGGGAATCTTGTTTTCCTAATTATTTGGGTTTGATTTCTAATTTGATTAAGTTAATTTCTTTTAGGGTTTATTATATTGCTTGCATTCTTGTCATAACTTGTTTTAATTCATTATTTGACTGGTAACCATCCGTATTCAATGACTGGATCTGAGAGCAATATATTTTATTCATTTTATAATCCTTTGACTAGGCTTCTTAAGGTTCAATTTGGCTTAATTAAGTTAGTTTTGTTACATTTTATGATATTGAGATTAATTGGATTATTGAAAGAATTATTGCTTGAATTGACTTTAATTTGTCTATTTGGCAGCGTTCAGTAAACTGGCTATAATTTGTGTTTCAAATATTGGTTGATGAGATTCTGGTCTTGTAGGAGAGCTAAGACAATTCTCTATAACTTTCATAAAGACCTCAGGAGCCAAATCACATTTTTGGTTAATTTAAATTGGAGTTGAAGCAAGATCCAGAGTGCTGATCCTGATAACTTGACCTCTATGCACTCATCAGCCTATTTCTTGAGCTATAAGAGTTCAATTGACACCAAACTAATGGAATTAGAAAATTAAGACCCAAATCTACAACTTTCATGAAGAACACAAGAGTCAGATCGGAAGTATAGTAGGTCATATTAGGCCTAGAAGTTAGAACAGAGGAGTTGTACCTAGGCCTAAATAGTGTACAAAGATTGAGCCATATCTCAAGCTGTAGGAAAGATATTGGGCTAAAACTAGTGGCATTGAAAAACTAAGATAAAATCCTACAACTTTCATGAAGACCACTTTTTCATATTTTGACGACAACCATGAGTTCAACATTGAATCATTTGGGAGACAAGCATCTCAATAGTTTTCCACTCATTCACAATTATCAAACAACTCCCTTCGCATTTTCCACTCATTATTAAACAACTCCATTGTCATTTTGTTTCTCTCAAGCTCTATAAAAGGGAGCATTGGCTACTCATTTTAGGCATCTTGGCTTGGAGATCAAGATCATGCTATTGTGTTATTTGTTTCTTTTGTGGTAGTTTTCTTTTGTTCTAAATAGAAGTTATGTTCATCTCCTGCTTCTTCTCTCTTTCTTTCTTCTTGTTTATGAGTAACTAATTTTCATTTTGGTTGGGTGAAAGAGTGAACCTTTTAGTAATAAATTAATGTTAGATTAATTTCTTTCATGTGCTTGAATGATGTATTATCAAAGTGGTCATTATATGTATTGTATTTTGTTTCCAATCAATTCAGAAACCCTCCTTATAAAGTGAAGATATTGATTCACTATAGACAAGAGGTTGGCATAATAAATACTTGAGCCCATTAAAAAGTGTTCGTGCTAGTGAATAATTTAAGGAACCATAATATAATTACATATATAATCTTAATCGAACTTTGAATATTGTATTTTCCGATTGGAAACTCCATTATGTGTGGATTTCAATTGAGTTATAAAAAGAAATAATCTTATCTTTAATTTATTACCAAGAGTGGATCTTTTAGCCCAAACAAATCTTTTACAAACTTTCTAACTTACTAACTTTGTAACTTTGTAACTTACTAATTTACTAAATTAATTATTAACTTTCTAACTTATTAATTTATTAACTTACTAATTTACTAACTATGACATTTAATGGTAGGTTTATACTGCCTATTTGTACATTTTTTTTATTTTAAGTCACTTATTTATGCTTAATTGGTATCGTGATTTAAATTCTAGTCGCTTAGTTAAAATTAATCCCGGTACTTTATATATTGATTTGTTTGAATCATAATCACACACATTAAACACAATGGCTGAAAATGAAAGTGTACATGATGAGCCTGAAAATCAACCGTTGCGAACCATGCGTGAATATTTACAACCATCTCAAAATTCTAATCTATCATGTTTTATCTTTCCACTTAATGCTAACAATTTTAAATTTAAGCCGGGTATGATTTCATTACTTTCTATTTTCCATGGTTTAGAATATGAAAGCCCATATTTACATCTAAAAGAATTTGAGGAAGTATGTTTCACTTTTAATGACCAAACTTGCACTGAAGAGATTGTTAAGCTTAAATTGTTTCCTTTTTCTTTGAAAGATAAAGCAAAAACTTGGCCTAATGCTTTGAAATCAAGATCAATTGGCACATGGCAAGAAATGTAAAGTGAATTTTTAAAGAAAAATTTTCCAACACATAAAATCAATGTTTGAAAAGACAAATCCAAAATTTTTCCTAAAATTCAAATGAAGTATATTTTCAAAGTTGGGAACGTTTTAAATATTTGTTAAATTCTTGTCCACATTATAATTTTGAAAAATGGTGCACTATAAGCTTATTTCATGAAGGTTTAACACCTAAGACCAAACAAGTTGTGGAAACAATGTGCAATGACAAGTTTCTTGATAAAGAACCTGAAGAAGCTTTAAAATATTTAGACCATTTGGCTGAAAATTCTCAATCTTAGCATAGTACTAATCCTTCTAAAAATTCAATTAGATATAACCTTGCAAATGCTAGTAATGAAAAATATCATCTTAGTTAAGAAGATCTAAATGCTAGGTTTTCCAATTTGCCTAGAAAGGTTGAAGCCATGGAATCAAGGAAAGTAAAAGAAATCAAATCTATGCAAAATGAAGAAATTTGTGGCATTTGTGATGAATTAGGACACTCAATAAATGAATGTCCAAAAATTACTTTTTTTTAAGAAGTTGTGCATGAGCAAGTAAATGCAATGAATAATTTTAGAAAGCTATTCACCTCTTCTTTTTCAGATTCATACAATTCAGGATGGAGAAATCACCCGAACTTTAGTTGGAGGACTAATAATCAAGTATAATTTATGCAACCACCGCTTCCTCATGTGCAACTGGATTTACAAAATTCTCAAGGATATGCACCTTATGTCCCACCATAAAGGAAAAACCTTGAAGGAACATTGCATGCATTCATGGAAAAGCAAGAGGCATTAATAACTAAAATACTCAAGCCATAATTGACATAAAAGACACTCTTGCTAAACTTTCTTCTGCACTCACCATTCATGAGCAAGGAAAATTTTCTTCTCAACCTCAATCGAATCCTAAGGGTCAGTATAGCCTAAATGAAGGTAGTTCAGAAAGCTAACAAATAGATCAAGTCAAGTTAATGATAACTCTTAGGAGTTGAAAGGTTGTTGAAAAACAAATAATTGAACCTTGTGAGAAAGATGATGAATTAATTCCCAAAGACAAGGAAGGAGTTGATAAGCCATTTGGCCAAAAAGAGACCAAACTCTCGCCTTCACCCTATATCGTCAAGCATTAAACAATTCAAGTAAATTGAACTATAACACTGAAACTTTTGAAATTTTTAAACAAGTAAAGGTCCATATTCCTCTGTTAGATGCTATCAAACAGGTTCCCTCTTATGACAAATTTTGGAAGGACTTATGCATTGTTAAAAGGAAACTAAATGTGATAAAGAAAGCCTTTTTGGCTGAATAGGTAAGCTTCATTCTTCAGAACAATACAACAACAACAATAACAACCAAGCATTTTCCCACTAGGTGGGGTCAGCTACATGGATCAAACGAGGCCATTGTGCCCTATCATAAACCGAGTCTTTAGAAATGACATTCAAATCTAAATCTCTTTTAATCGTTTCAACTATAGTCTTTCTTGGTTTTCCTTTACTTCTAGCTATTGGGCTATTATCTACTTGATTTACTCTCCTTACAAGGGCTTCTAAGGGTCTTCTCCTTACATGTCCAAACCACTTAAGGTGAAACTACCTGATCTATTCTTCAGAACAATAATGCATTGAAATATAAAGACCCTGGTTGTCCTATAGTTTCATGCATTATTAGAGAGCATAAATTTGAACGAGTTTTACTTGATCTTGGTGCTAGTGTTAATTAACTTCCATATTTAGTTTATCAGCAACTCAACTTGGGTGAGTTAAAATCGACTTCTATAACTCTTCTACACACCGATAGATCAGTTAAAATTGTAAAAGAAATAGTGAAAGATGTGTTGGTTCAAGTTAATAAATTCATATATCCTGTGGATTTTATTATCTTGGAAACTGAACCTATGATTAATAGTTGCAAGTCAATTTCTGTTATTTTAGATCGCCCATTTTTAGCAACATTTAGTGTTTTGATAAATTGCAGAAATGGTGTGGTGAAGCTAATATTTGAAAATATGACACTAGAGCTTAATGTTTTCAACATGTGCAAGCAACCACAAGAAGTCTATGACGAAAAAGAGGAAATTGAAGGGATTGAGGCCATTATAGATGGTCATCTTCAAACCAGGAGTTTTTTTGACTCATTAGAAATTTGTTTAATTAATTCATTTCATTCAGGTACACAATTAGATGATGATATTTCTAAAGTATGCTCTTTGCTTGATTGTATACAGGTAATGGAATATAAAGAATGGAAGCCAAGATTCAAAGAGCTAAAACTCATGAATGATAATACACATGAAGAAGTACCCACACTAGAACTAAAGTTATTACCTGCTGGGTTGAAGTACACATTTTTGGGAGAAGAACAAAGCTTTCCAACGGTAATTTCCTCATCCCTTACTAAAGAACAAGAATGTATGTTGATAGAAGTACTTAAAAGGCATAAAAGTGCAATTGGATGGACATTAAAGGATGTGAAAGGCATTAATCCATTAATTTGTACACATAAAATACATTTAGAGAATAATGTTAAAACATCTCAATAATCTTAAAGAAGATTAAATTCACACATGAAAGAGGTAGTTAGAGCTGAAGTTCTCAAATTACTTGATGTTGGAATTATCTATTCTATCTCTGATAGCCAGTGGGTAGCCAGTGGGTAAGCCCTACATAAGTTGTTCCTAAGAAATCTAGAATAATAGTGGTTGAAAATGAAAAATGTAAATTAATACCTACGCGAGTCTCATCCAGTTGGCGCATGTATATTGATTTTAGAAAATTGAATGCAGCCACTAGGAAAGATCATTTCTCCTTGCCATTTCTTGATCAAATTCTGGAAAGAGTAGTAGGACATCTCTACTATTATTTTCTTGATGGTTATTCAGGATAAATTAAATACCAATTACATTAGAGGATCAAGAAAAGACCACTTTTACGTGCCCCTTTGACACTTTTGCATATAGAAGAATGCATATTGGCCTTTGTAATGCTCTGACAAATTTCCAAAGATGCTTGCTAAGTATTTTTAGTGACATGATTGAGCATTATTTAGAGGTTTTCATGGATGACCTAATAGTGTTTGGAAATTCTTTTAAAAATTGTCTTGTTAATTTGGAAAAAGTTCTTAAAAGATGTGAAGAAAAAGAATTTGTGTTAAATTGGAAAAAATGTCATTACATGGTTACCTTAGGAATAATGTTAGGTCATGTGATATCTTCTAAGGGAATTAAAGTTGATAAGGCTAAAGTTGAATTAATTGCTCATTTTCTTTCCTCAAAAATAGTCAGAGAAGTTTATTCCTTTTTAGGACATGCAGTATTTTACAAAAGATTCATTAAAGACTTTAGTGTCATATCTAGACCATTGTGTTATCTTCTAACAAAAGATGCACCATTTGATTGGACTCAAGATAGTCAGAAATCTTTTGAAAAATTAATCGGTCTTCTAACATCTGCTCCTATCATGCAATCCCCTGACTGGTCTTTGCCTTTTGAGTTGATGTGTGATGCTAGTGATTTTGCTATTGACGCTGTTTTAGGCCAGAGAAAGGAAGGTAAGCCTCATGTAATTTATTACGCAATTTGAACTTTGAATAGTACACAAATGAATTACACCACTACTGAAAAAGAACTACTTACTGTAATTTTTGCATTAGACAAATTTCGAGCTTATTTAATTGGTTCTTCTATTATTGTTTTCACCGATCATGCTGCTGTTAGATATTTAATGTCTAAGAAAGATGCCAAACTTAGGTTGATACAATGGATCTTGCTGTTTTAAGAATTCAACATCACAATAAAAGACAATAAAGGAGCCGAAAATGTTGTTGCAGATTATTTGTCCAGACTTACAACAGGCTCACCTTTTGATAACACACCTATCAATGATTCTTTTCTTGATGAATTTTTATTTTTTGTCAATTCTATGCCTTGGTTTGCTAACATAGTCAATTTTCTTGTAACAGGAAAGATGCTGCTTCAGTGGACACACCAAGACAGAAAGAAGTTTTTGACTAAGGTGAAAAAATTTTATTGGGATGACCAATATTTGTTTAAATATTGTCCTGGTCAAATCATTCGGAGATGTGTCCCCGACAATGAGGTAGGTAGTGTCATTAAATTTTATCACTCAGAAGCATAAGGAGGTCATTTTTCTTAAAAGAAAATAGCTGCAAAAATCTTGCAGTGTGGACATTATTGCCCCACTTTATTTAAGGACAGCCATACTTTTTACAAAAGTTGTGAAAATTGTCTAAAATTGGGTTTCATTTCTAAACGAGACATGATGCCTCTGAACCTTATCATTGTCATTGAAATTTTTGATTATTGGGGAATTGATTTCATGAGTCCATTTCCATCATAATTTGAATTTGTGTATATTTTGGTTGCAATTGATTATATCTCAAAATGGATTAAGGTGATTTCATGTCGACACAATGATCATAAAATTGTTCGTAAATTTTTAAAAGAAAATGTTTTGAGCCGAATTGGAATCCCCCGAGCTATCATTAGTGATGGGGGAACACATTTTTGAAATAAACTATTTGAATCCTTAATGAAGATGTAACACCCTGAAAATTTATTATTTTAGGATATTTATTCATTTTATAATATTTGTGAATTTTGTGAATTTTTCTAGAATTATTTGAGTTGTCTGATTATTTTATTATATTTCTCAATTTACGTGCACATTAAGCGGGGTCAGAGAAATACAATATTCTTCCGAGGCCAAAAAATTTTGGACTATTAAACTGGAGTAAGGGGATCTTACTAAACCCGAATCCGGATACCATTTACAAAGTTTTTATTTTTTGAGATTTTATCTAACAGATAAAATTTGGGTTCACTCTATTACCCATTGGATAATAGATACTAGATTTATTGATAGTGACTTTTATCTATTGGATAATAGTTTGTAGTAGAAATCTAGTAGATTATTTTTATCTAGTCATTTTTATGACACCATCTAAGTGATATCATCACGTTACATCGTTGATTGACATTTTTGGGAAGCATGAAAAGCTTCTCAAGCAAGCTTTGGAGAAGCTTCCAAGAGAAGCTTCATTTCCCCTTTTCCAAGGTGAGTGCACAACTATTGAGGGGTGGAGGAGCTTCTTGAACAAGCCTCCTTCATCTTTCTTTCAAATCATATTTCTATCACTTTCTCTATCCTCACCAAAACGTTCTCTCACTTTTTCTCTTCATCTTCTTCCATTTTCTCTCCTATCACCACATGGCCATCTCCCCTTGCACCACCATTTCACATTCTAAAATTCTAGCAAATATATTTCTTGAATCCATACTTCCTCCTAAGATCATCTAGTGTGAAGATCTTGGTTGTTCATCATTCTTCAAGCCTTCCTTCAAGTTAGGGTTTGTGATTTTCTAAGGTAAAAGTTCTCTCCTTTTTCATCATTCTTTCTCATTGCTTCCAAGGTTTTGATTCTTGTTCTTAGCTATTCTTTTCAAGTCCAAAAATGATGACTTTTGGCCATACCATGTTTGGTTTCAAGGGGGATTCTTGAATGAGTAAGTATTGCTTCAAAAAGTTCTACATAAGTGGTTGGATATCTCCAAAGGTAAGAGGAAGACTTTTCTCATCACCCATTCATGGTGGTGAGGGACGAAATTTGTGTGCGGAAAGTGAAGGATCCATGTGAGGATCACTCACTTTATTGTATTGATTCTTGGTGTTTTGTGTGAATCTTCCCTTATGTGATTTTTGTGATGTAGTGCTATGTGTGACCTTGGTGAAATTTGTGATGGTTGATATAATTTATTTGCTTGAGATTATTGGTAAAAGTTAAAAAATTTGAAGCCCTAGTGTTCTAGGAGCTCACGACCATGAGGCCAAAATGGGGTATCAAAGATAAAAATGTTATGTTGAATTGAACTTAAGTATTAAGAAGAGGAAGGAAATAAATTGAGGGTTAGTAATGGTGAGAGTGTAGTAAGATAAAATTTAGACACTTTGGTGGAAAGGAGTTCGGCCTTGAGAAAGAAAAATAGGGGGGAAGAGAGTTCATAATCACGTAAGAGAACTATCAAGGCTTATGGAAATGAGAAGAGAAGATATGAGATCAAAACCTTGTAATTTCTTTTACACTATGTTAGGATGATAGGTAATGAGGGGACTGGAAAGGGAATGAGGGAAACAGAAATAACTTCCCTTGTATGGGAGTTTTAAAATACATAGGAAGGTAACGGAACACATGGGGAATCATTTTCCCCCTCTTTCCCTCAAATGCCTAACTTTTCTTCCCCCCAAAATTGAGGGGGAATGGGGAGAACACATAGGTAATTCTGTTCCGTTCCGTCCCATTAATGAAACTTCTAAACAAAGAGAATGGAAATTATGTTCCATTAATTTCCTTTCCTTTCCGTTCCATTCCCACCTATTATATTTCGTTCCATTAATGAAAAAACATCCAAACATAAGGTTAGGTTCTTTATGAAGGATGATTTCTGAGAATTTTTGTATTCGAAATGCCTTATGATTGGAGATAATGTTATTATGCGGTTGAGTTAATGAACTAAATCCTGTTATGGTTTCTTTGATGAGATTAAATGCTTATTTGACATATCATACATTTTAAAAGTCGGAATGACTTGTGGTTAAGGCGGAATGCCTAGGTTCATTATCATATGATCATACATTGTGAAAGTCAAAATGACTTGTGGTTAAGGCGGAATGCCTAGGTTCATTATCATATGATCATACATTGTAAAAGTCAGAAAGACTTCTTGTTAGGCGGAATGCCTAGGGGATGAATTACACCTTCGTGTGGGTGTGAATTGTATAGTGTAGTTCACTTGTTGAACTTGGAGGCATCGGGGCGCGGGTATCCCACAAGTGGACAGTTGGTAGCTCCATTGGGTTGTGGTGACTGTGCAATGCACCGACGATCTCGACCAGGCACTATCCTATTCCTGATCTAGTTAAGAGTGTCTTGTATAGCCATTTTGCGTATATGGATTATATTAAAAAGCATATGTTGAGGCTAATGATATAGAGACAGTGGTTCTCCTGATCATTCTCTTCGATGTTGGTTTTTAGCTCCATGGAGTAGGTGTCTGTCCCTCTTACATACAAATACCATTTAGCATTTCTTTGTGATGATCCTACATGGACTAGGTGTCTGTCCATCTTGCATACACATACCATTTAGCATTCCATTATGATGAACCTACATGGTGAAATCATCTATTAATATACTGTGGATTTATCTGTGATATGTATTATTAAGATATTTGTTGAAAAAAATTTAACTTGATTATAAATGGCTATGATTTTATTATATGATCTTACTATTGTTTGCTGTCATTAGCTACCATATTGGTAATGATGTAGAAAGTCTCACCTCTTTGTGTTGTTGTTCTGCCTATTTCTGTTTTATGTATACCTGTGGATAAAGATTAAGAGGAAAAGTTATTGTCTGCTATTGTATTTTGGGATGATTGCTAGAAGATATCTTTTTAGTTATGTTCGAGTTCAGTTTCATGATGGTGCGAGCGCCTGGCACATTGATAAGGATAGCAAAGGGGATGTAACTTTAACCATCCTTAGGACTCGTAATGATGTTCCTTTCTTTTCTCTTACTATTGTTGTATATGTAGAGTTTTTCATGCCGATTAAGGAGCTGTGGGGTGATTTACATTACACCCCTAGGGAAGATCTAAATCCTGTGGTGTCTTTTGCTAGGACACCAATTCGCGAATTGTTACCTCAATTGAGGAACCATGTTGATTTGGAGTCTGAGGAATAGGAGGACCCTGAGGAGGATGTTATGGAGGATCTAGGGGAAGATCCTGCTTCCTAGAGGTCTAGACTTGGGCCAGTGTATATTTTGGAGTCAATGGGCACTATATGTCTTTTGGCTATAAACTTGTATATTTTGGATGGATCGTAATCCATACCACTGATATGTATAAAATCTTTTTGGTGTGTAATATTAAGTAGTTGTGTATTGTGTTGTTACGTTACTTCAAGGTTTACGCTTCTATAAAAAGGAATTTGGAACCCGCACTTTAATATGTCATATATATTATCTGCGAAAAAGAAACCCACATTTTGGGATTTATACTTTACAACATCAAATATTTTATAACTTGGGTAAATAGATTTATAGGAGTCAGTCGAAAATATGACATCTAAAGGAGGGTGTTACAGTAGTTGGTATCAGAGCCCAAGTTTGAGTCTTCTGGGTTTGTGGGTGGGTTGTTTTGTCTTGCCGTGTGTGTTTTTGTTTTGTTTGTGCTATATGTTTTCTCTGAGACTGGACACAGAGGTATGTTGTTTGGTTTCCGAAGGAGAACATAATTGTTTGAATTGACCTTATCTGACTTATATTGTGTGTTGTTTAGTGTAACTTTGAAAGAGCAAAATGGCACGAGGCGGAGCCGCACGTGTGAACCATGATAGAGATAGCAATAGTATGGCTGCAGCGGTAGAGGCAATGCAGAGAATGGCAGAAGTTATAATGCAACAAAATCAAAGAGCTACCCAATAGTAAGAAGCGGCTGCTGAGACTCAAAATTTATCAGAGTTTCGTCATAATAATCCACCACAATTCAGTGGAGAGTTCAACCCAGAGAAGACGAGTCTTTGGATTCAAGAATTGTAAAAGATATTAGATGGAATGGGATGCACTGATGCTCAAAAGGTAACCTATTCTACCTTTATGCTTATGGGAGATGCCGAAGACTGGTGGAAGGGAGCTCGACAACTCATGGTAGCTGAGGGAATCATAATAACTTGGGAAGCCTTCAAGGACAAGTTCCTAGAGAAGTACTTTTCAGCCAGTGCTAGACACGCCAAAGAGATGGAGTTTCTAGGCCTGAAGCAAGGAAACATGTCAGTAAATGAGTATGCTACTAAATTTGAGAGCTTGTCGAAGTTCTCAAGGTATCTTCAAATCCAGCCTGATGAAGCATGGAAATGTCGTAAGTTCGAAGAGGGCCTTAAAGTTGAATTGAAGAAGGGAGTGTTGCCGATGAGGATGAATCAGTTCTCAGCCCTGATGGACATGTGTTGCAAACTCAAAAAGTTAGAACCATCTCGGGACACAAGAAATCGTAACTTTAGACCCTCTCGGGTCCAAAAGGGGAGGAGTAGCAGTCGCAGTCATTTTCAGTAAAAGCCATATTCGAGACCATCAGGAAGTCAAGCTCAGTAACAACCCCGTGGAGAAGGTTGTAATGGCCACAAATTTGGTGTAGTCGGAGTGTCTACACCAAAATGTCTAAAGTGTGGAAGGGACCACTGGATGAAGGACTACACAATCAAATGGATCATTTGCTTCAGATGTAGGAAGCCCAGACATAATTCCAAAGATTGTAATCAATCCAAGGCGGAGCCCTCTGTTAGTAATGTGCAAGCTGCAAGACCCTAGGCGGGAGGTAGAGTTTATACTATGAGTGGAGCGGAGGCCTCTCAATTTGAAGATCTGATTCAGGGAGATTGTGAAATAAGAGGTAATCTTTTAACTGTACTGTATGACTTAGGGGCAACTCATTCTTTTATTGCCTATGATTGTGTGCACCGATTAGGTTTTCCTATGTCTTCCTTACCTTTTGATTTGAGTATTTCTATCCCTACTGCTAAACCCATTATTACTACTCAAGTTTGCTTGAATTGTCCTATTTTTGTAGAAGGCTGAGTCTTTTCAGTCAATTTGATATGTTTAACCCTTTCTAAAATAGATATTATTCTAGGAATCGATTAGTTATCTTCTAACCATGTTCTGTTAGACTGTTCTAGTAAATCCTCTTGAGGGATGGAGCTCAAGGATACATGTTTTTGTCTTCCTTAGTGATCAAGGGTGAGACCAATGGAGATGCTATTCCTTTGGTGAATGAATTTCCTGAAGTCTTTTATGATGATATACCTGGATTACCACCAAAGAGGGAGATAGAGTTCTCTATCAATCTTGTGCCAGGGTTAGGTCCTATATCCATGGCACCGTATCCGATGTCACCATCAGAATTAGCCGAGCTTAAGAATTAGTTGGAAGACTTGTTAGAGAAGAAGTTTGTGAGACCTAGCGTTTCACCATGGGGAGCTCCAGTGTTGTTGTTCAAGAAGAAGGATGGAACTTCTCAATTATGTGTGGACTATCACCAGCTGAACAAGGTTACAATCAAGAACAAGTACCCACTTTCGAGAATAGATGACCTAATGGACCAGTTAAAGGGAGCAGCTATTTTCTCCAAAATTAACCTACGTTTTGGCTACCATCAGGTCCGTGTGAAAGCAGAGGATGTTCCTAAGATGACCTTTCGGACCCGTTATGGACATTACGAGTACCTTGTGATGCCGTTTGGACTAACCAATGCTCCTGCTGTATTCACGGACTTCATGAATAGAATTTTTCACCCCTACTTAGATAGATTTGTTGTTGTCTTTATTGATGACATTTTGGTCTACTGTCAAAGTCAGGAGGAACATGCTGAACATCTCAGAGTCTTCAGATTTTGAGGTAAAACAAGTTATATGCAAAGCTATCCAAGTGTGAGTTCTGGTTGAGTGAAGTTCAGTTTTTGGGACATATGATTTTAGGAGAAGGAATTGAAGTAGATGCATCAAAAGTCGAAGCAGTTCTTCAGTGGGAAAGATCGAAAAATGGTAACAGAGATCCGTAGCTTTCTCGGACTAGCTGGTGACTATCGAAGATTTATTGAAGGGTTCTCTAAAATAACAGGACCTCTCACTCAGCTTACAAAGAAGAATCAACCTTTTGCATGGACAGATGCATGTGAGGAAAGCTTCCAAGAATTAAAGAGACGATTAACTAATTCTCCAGTGCTAATTCTACCAGATCCTAATGAGCTTTTTGAGGTATACTGTGATGCTTCATATCAAGCTTTAGGGTGCGTTCTTATGCAGAATAAGAGAGTGGTGGCATATGCTTCGAGACAATTGAGAATCCACGAGAAGAAGTATGCTACACATGACTTAGCGTTAGCCACAATTGTGTTCGCATTGAAAATCTAGAGGCATTTTCTGTATGGGGCAATGTTCAACATTTACAGCGACCATAAAAGTCTAAAATACTTGTTTGACCAAAAAGAGCTAAATATGAGACAAAGAAAGTGGTTGGAATTCTTGAAAGACTACAATTTTTGTAACACCCACTGTAGGGCATCATATTTAAGACTAATCCTAATATAACTTACCTAGTTGTAAAAAAATTAATCTTGTAAAAACCATTGATTTTAAAATTTCATTTGCAGAATAAAATAAAATAGTTAAATTAAATAAAACCGTAAGTATATCTTGTAACTGAAGATCATACCCATATTATACATAAATACTGAAAACCTTGTTTACAAATAATGTACATAATACCCTTATATACTAAAAGATAAAATGTATAATAGATACTCCAAGACATAACTACTAAACTTAAACTCCTAAAAACTAACCTAAGGATTTGGGTGCTCAGAAGGATCTTCCTCTGTATTTTCAAAGAACCCGAGCGGATACATCACTTGCCTAACAGGGGTTCTAGCAGAAGACACCATCAAGTCCTCCTGTGATGTATAGACAGTGCTGTCCCAGAGTTCTCGGATAGGCATTGTGAACTCTAGGCGCACAGACGCATCCTGCGTCAAAATAAGAATCCTTTCACTGGTTCCTATAACATTCTGCTTAATACAACAGTTAAATAAGGTCATCATAGCTCAAATCAGTTAAATATATAATAATAATAATAACAATAAGATAATAATAATAATAAATAGATAGAGAAAATAAAATAGATGTGATGAATTTATTTCTAAGCTTTAACTGAGTAAAATAAGCTATAGAAAATTTTGGGTTAGTTGGATTTTTTTTTATGATATTAGGAGGATATTTAAAGGCTAAATGGGACAGATAAAATGCGTCAGGTTGTATACCATTTATACTATTCACTCTTTTGTTCCTAACCATTCGTTCCTTATCCTTTTTCTCTTTTTTCTTTCTTTCCTTTTTTCTTTTTTCTTTCACGTTTGTCACTTTCTATTCTTCTCTCTATACTTTTCTGCTCTCTCTCTGTTCATTTTCGTTTTTGGAAGAAAAAGAAAGAAACCAAGGTGAAAGGAAGGAAATCAAGTGGAATCAAAGAGGATCAAGCCAAGATCAAGAGAAAGAGGATCAAGCCAAGATCAAGAGAAAGAGGATAGGAAGGGCAAGAAGAAAGTGACACCAAGCTAAGGTAGGGGTTTCTAAGCTTGAATCTTTATCCTTTTACTTATTTTCCATATTAGGCTATTTTGAGGTTTAACATGCCAAATTGAGTTCTTGAAGTAGTTTGAATGAATTACTTGTTTGGATAAGTTTTAAATGTAGTTTATGACTTGTTCATGTTAATCATTTGAATTAGAAATTGAAAATTCTCCATTTAATCCTTTAAAGCTCAAAGTGAGGGTTTTAGGAGTTTGGAGGAGTGATTTTAGTGTTTTGATCTATTTTTGGTGAAATCAAACTGTGTTTTATGTTTCCCTCATGTTTGTGAACTTGTTTGGGACATAAAATCACCTAAAATTTAGTTTGGAGTGGCCAAAATCTAAGAATTTTACTACTTGAACAGTGTCACAACCCTACAAAACGAGTTTCAAAGTTTCTGGTTCAATTACACGGCCCATGTGCGATTACACGGCCTAGGCCGTGTACCTCTCTTCCAGAAATTTTCCTCACAGATGATTACACGGCCTAGGCCGTGTAATTTTACAAGGCTGTGTAATACCTCTGTGATGAGAATTAGCTCTTGTGTTCTTCAAGAAAGTTGTAGCTCTTTCTCTTAGCTTTCCAACATCACCAAAATCACCTTGTTTTGACATCCGTAGCTCAAGTTATGCTCATTTTACTGAGTAAAGGTCAAATGTTAAGATTCAGCAGAATGCATTTTTGGTTAGGAAATACATGTTTTGGTATTCTATAAGGCTAGGAGCCTTAGAGACACCTTAGATAACCCTATTGATGTGGAGTATCAAGGAGTAATGTGTTGGATTGAAGATATGATTTTTCTTAAGTGTTAAAATACTTCTATATGTATTTGATGAAATATGTGATAAAATGACGCTTGATTGCATCATATGTTTACAACAAGTGACATTGATTGATAATATTGAATCATATGTGATTGGTTGATAAAATTGAACACCCATGATGAGAATGATTGATCTATGCATTATGTTGCATGATGAATTGATGAAAAAGTTTTCTCTCATGGGTATCCACTTTGTGGAACTAGGCCGAGTTAGATTTTAGATGTACTTATACTAGGGTAAGTCTTGGTTAATGGTAAGAGAATATGTGATTTTCTCTATATCAGAGTAATTGAGGTTAAGGAAAAACTTTCCTCTTTACCTAAGCTTCCCTAGTCATTAAGTGGATGAGGATTAGTATCTCCCTCACTACTTGGGGTAATCCTAAATCTTGGATAGTCTGTGTAACGTACCTCTCTTACTATTCCCAATGATTGATATTGTGAGATAACATACCTTCTCCTTATCATGATGGATTAAAGTCTAACCCTAGCTTTGATATTGAGGAGACGTACTTCCTCTAAGCTCAATACGGGAAGACTGGCCTAGTTACCCGGAGTAGTTCTGTGTGGCGACGTACGACCATAAAAAGGTTGATGTGTACCATCCTAAAAGCAGACTACTACCAAGCCAATGATTTTTGTAATGCTAGCATGATTAATGCATGAGTTTAATGATTTGATATTGAGTAATGCTATTGATTTTTATCATGGATTTTATTGAAGCAATTTATGATTTATGTGATATGAGTTTAAATGATTTTCATAATAATGAAAATGGGAACTCTGTTTCGAGAAGAGGAAGGACTGGACTTGACTTTTGTCACCTTCCTACACTTGAAATATTATTTTTCTTAAAAGATGGTTTTTCCTCGAAACAGCTGAAATTGTTATGAAAACACATTTGTGTTTATTAATGGTAGTATTGTGAATTTCTTAATTCTCACCCCGTATATGGAATTTTTCGTGACAATTTCAGACAAGAAACACGCAATGGAGCAAGATGGAATTTCGGGCTTATGAAGAGTAGTTTGATATCTTTTCAATTCCTAGTTTTAGAGAGTTTGTTGCCATGAGGCACTTTTTGTATATTATAGTATGATGATGTAACAGCTTGTATAATATTTTGTTTCATGACATATGTATATATGAGTTTGCGTAAGGCTCATATTTTGATATCTATGTACTTTATTTATTTACAAATTTGTGATTTTCGTAAGTAATGTACCAAATTCTAATTACTGATACGTAAACTAGATACGTTATTAGTTCTAGTATTTGGGACGTTACATTATGGTATCAGAGCAGTTCATCCTGTTGAGCCGGGGTATGGACTAGCTATACTATTGTTATGCATATTTTTGTCTTAATGATGAGACATATAAGTAGAAATGCATAACGGCCTTGTGAATGTATGTTTATAGTTTACTGTTGTAGGGTTACATGATATTGAGCCTGATCTACTCGATATGTAATGCTCTATGTATTCAGGATACTATGGCATCTTCTGGGCAGACGCAAGGAAATAAGGCATCAGCCAGTTCAGCAGGTATAGAGAATATGATGGAGATGTTTAGAGAAATGACTGCGGCAATAAGTGATTTGAGGCAGGAGAAGGTGATAAATAATTCTCAATTGCAGCAGGAGCCTAAAGTGACTGTAGTAAAGAATGATCTTTCTGAATTCAGAAAGTGTAATCCGCTATCTTTCCATGGTGAGTATGATCCTGCCAAGGCTGATCAATGGATTAGGGTGTTAGAAAAAATATTTGTTATGTTGGCTTGTACAGATGCACAACAAGTTTCCTATGCCTCTTTCATGATGAAAGGAGAGGCTGAACTTTGGTGGAAGGATGCTAGGAGACTCGTAGAATCTAATGGGATTCAAATTACTTAAGAAGTGTTCAAAACTACTTTCCTAGAGCAGTATTTTCCACCAAGTGTCCAGGAGGAGAAGGAGGTACAATTGCTGGAGTTTAAGCAAAGAAGCTTGACAGTGGGCCAATATTTAACAAAGTTTGAAGAGTTGGCCAAATTCTCCTCCCATTTCAAGAACAAATCTTATGAAAAATGGAAATGTGTAAAATTTGAGGCCGGTTTAAGAGAAAGTATCAAGAAGGCCATAAAGCCTTTGGGAATTTGAAATTTCCCCACATTGGTGAATAGGTGTCGGATTGTTGAGTCCTTGGAGTTAGAGTCAGAACAGAAGCAAAGGCCACAAGGTTTCTTGAAAAGGAAGAGGTTTGATGATAAATTTAAGAAAAATGTGCTAAAGCCTAAGTGTCTACAAGAGCAAGGAAAATATATGCGAATTGAAGATAAAGGACCAAAATGTCAAAAATGCGGGAGGTACCATAGTAACAACCCATGTTTTAGGAACCAGATAATCTGTGTTAAATGTGGCAAGTTGGGGGATATTGCCAGAAATTGTTTACAGCAACAACAAGAAGCTATACATCCTAGACCCCAAACCAGAGGAAGGGTGTTTACTCTGAGTGGCAAGGGAGCGGCTTATTCCTCTGATCTGATACAAGGTAAGTGTATGATTAAAGATACACTCTTAACTGTATTGTATGACTCTGGAGCATCTCATTCTTTCATTTCATATGATTGTGTTAGGATATTGGATTTGCTTGTTTTGGACTTAACTAGTGATTTGGCAGTTTCTACCTGTACAGGAAAACCAGTAACCACTACACAAATCTGTCTAAATGTTGTGTAACCATTGAAAATAAAGAGGATAGGAAGGGCAAGAAGAAAGTGATACCAAGCTAAGGTAAGGGTTTCTAAGCTTGAATCTTTATCCTTTTACTTATTTTTCATATTAGGCTATTTTGAGGTTTAACATGCCAAATTGAGTTCTTGAAGTGGTTTGAATGAATTTCTTGTTTGGATAAGTTTTAAATGTAGTTTATGACTTGTTCATGTTAATCATTTGAATTAGAAATTGAAAATTCTCCATTTAATCCTTTAAAGCTCAAAGTGAGGGTTTTAGGAGTTTCGAGGAGTGATTTTAGTGTTTTGATCTATTTTTGGTGAAATCAAACCGTGTTTTATGTTTCTCTCATGCTTGTGAACTTGTTTGGGACTTAAAATCACCTAAAAATTAATTTGGAGTGGCCAAATCCAAGAATTTGACCACTTGAATAGTGTCACAACCCTGCAAAACAAGTTACAGAGTTTCTAGTTCAATTACACGGCCCGTGTGCCATTACACGGCCTAGGCCGTGTACCTCTCTGCCAGAAATTTTCCTCACAGACGATTACATGGCATAGGGTGTGTAATTTTACACGGCCGTGTAATCCCTCTGTGATGAGAATTAGCTCTTGTGGTCTGCATTAAAGTTGTAGCTCTTTCTCTTAGCTTTCCAACGCCACCAAAATCACCTCGTTTCGACATCCGTAGCTCAAGTTATGCTCATTTTACTGAGTAAAGGTCAAATGTTAAGATTGAGCAGGATGCGTTTTTGGTTAGGAAATACATGTTTTAGTATTCTATAAGGCTAGGAGCCTTAGAGACACCTTAGATAACCCTATTGATGTGGAGTATCAAGGAGTAATATGTTGGATTGAGGACATGATTTTCCCTAAGTGTTAAGAATACTTCTATAGGTATTTGATGAAATATGTGATAAAATGATGCTTGATTGCATGATATGTTTACAACAAGTGAGATTAATTGATAATATTGAATCATATGTGATTGGTTGATGAAATTGAACACCCATGATAAGAATGATTAATCTATGCTTTATGTTGCATGATGAATTGATGAAATAATTTTCTCTCATGGGTATCCACTTTGTGGAACTAGGCTGAGTGAGATTTTGGATGTACTTGTACTAGGGTAAGTCTTGGTTAATGGTAAGAGAATATATGATTTTCTCTATATCAGAGTAGTTGAGGTTAAGGAAAAACCTTCCTCTTTACCTAAGCTTCCCTAGTCATTAAGTGGATGAGGATGAGTATCTCCCTCACTACTTGGGGTAGTCCTAAATCTTGGATAGTCTGAGTAATGTACCTCTCTTACTATTCCCGATGATTGATATTGTGAGATAATATACCTTCTCCTTATCATGATGGATTGAAGTCTAACCCTAGCTTTGATATTTAGGAGACGTACTTCCTCTAAGCTCGATACGGGAAGACTGGCCTAGTTACCCGGAGTAGTTCTATGTGGCGACGTACGGCCATAAAAAGGTTGATGTGCACCAACCTAAAAGCAGACTACTACCAAGCCAATGATTTTTGTAATGCTAGCATGATTAATGCATGAGTTTAATGATTTGATATTGAGTAATGCCATTGATTTTTATCATGGATTTTGTTGAAGCAATTTATGATTTATGTGATATGAGTTTAAATGATTTTCATAATAATAGAAATGGGAACTCTGTTTCGAGAAGAGGAAGGATTGGACTTCACTTTTGTCACCTTCCTATACTTGAAATATTATTTTTCTTAAAAGATGGTTTTTCCTCGAAACAGTTGAAATTGTTATGATAACACATTTTTGTTTATTAATGGTACTATTGAGAATTTCTTAATTCTCACCCCGTATATAGAATTTTCGTGACAATTTCAGACAGGAAACACGCAATGGGGCAAGATGGAATTTCGGGCTTATGAAGAGTAGTTTGATATCTTTTCAATTCCTAATTTTAGAGAGTTTGTTGCCATGAGGCACTTTTTGTATATTATTGTATGATGATGTAACAGCTTGTATAATATTTTGTTTCATGACATATGTTATATATGAGTTTGCGTAAGGCTCATATTTTGATATCTATGTACTTTACTTATTTACAAATTTGTGATATTCGTAAGTAATGTACCAAATTCTAATTACATATACGTAAACTGGATACGTTATTAGTTCTAGTATTTGGGACGTTTCATTTTGGTATCAAAGCAGTTCATCCTGTTGAGCCGGGGTATGGACTAGCTATGCTATTGTTATGCATATTTTTATCTTAATGATGAGACATATAAGTAGAAATGCATAACGGCCTTGTGAATGTATGTTTATAGTTTACTGTTGCATGGTTAGATGATATTAAGTCTGATCTACTTGATATGTAATGTTCTGTGTATTCAGGATACTATAGCATCTTCCGGGCAGACGCAAGGAAGTGTGGCATCAGCCAGTTCAGTAGGTATAGAGAATATGATGGAGATGTTTAGAGAAATGACTGCGGCAATAAGGGATTTGAGGCAGGAGAAGGTGATAAATAATTCTCAATTGCAGCAGGAGCCTAAAGTGACTGTAGTAAAGAATGATCTTTCTAAATTCAGAAAGTGTAATCCGCCATCTTTCCATGGTGAGTATGATCCTGCCAAGGCTGATCAATGTATTAGGGAGTTAGAAAAAATATTTGTTGTGTTGGCTTGTACAGATGCACAACAAGTTTCCTATACCTCTTTCATGATGAAAGGAGAGGCTAAACTTTGGTGGAACGATGCTAGGAGACTCCTAGAATCTGATAGGATTCAAATTACTTGGGAAATGTTCAAAACTACTTTCCTAGAGCAGTATTTTCCACTAAGTGTCTAGGAGGAGAAGGAGGTAGAATTTCTGGAGTTTAAGCAAAGAAGATTGACAGTGGCCCAATATGTAACAAAGTTTGAAGAGTTGGCCAAATTCTCCTCCCATTTCAAGAACAAATTTGATAAAAAATGGAAATGTGTAAAATTTGTGGCCGGTTTAAGAGAAAGTATCAAGAAGGCCATAAAGCCTTTGGGAATTCAAAATTTCCCCACACTGGTGAATAGGTGTCGAATTGTTGAGTCCTTGGAGTTGGAGTCAGAATAGGAGCAAAGGCCACAAGGTTTCTTTAAAAGGAAGAGGTTTGATGATAAATTTAAGAAAAATATGCTAAAGTCTAAGAGTCCACAAGAGCAAGGAAAACATATGCGAATTAAAGATAAAGGACCAAGATGTCAAAAATATGGGAGGTACCATAGTACAACCTATGTTTTAGGAACCAGATAATCTGTTTTAAATGTGGCAAGCCGGGGCATATCGCCAGAAATTGTTTACAGCAACAACAAAAAGCTGTACATCCCAGACCCCAAACCAGAGGAAGGGTGTTTACTTTAAGTGGCAAGGGAGCGGCTTATTCCTCTGATCTGATACAAGGTAAGTGTATGATTAAAGATACACTCTTAACTGTATTGTATGACTCTGGAGTATCTCATTCTTTCATTTCATATGATTGTGTTAGGATATTAGATTTACCTATTTTGGACTTATCTAGTGATTTGGCAGTTTCTACCCGTATAAGAAAACCAGTAACCACTACACAAATCTGTCTAAATTGTTGTGTAACCATTGAAAATAAAGACTTTCTTGTGGATCTAATATGTTTGCCTCTTGTGGACATAGACCTGATTTTGGGTATGGATTGGTTGTCAGAAAATCATGTTGTCCTAAATTGTTTAGATAAAACTTTGGTTTTCTTTTCTGATGTCTATTCCCTACCCACTTCTTCTGAGTCTGTATATTTGAATGACAGTCAAGTTATCAATGACTTAGCAGGAAGGGCTCATGGTTATGTTCTCCTTTCCTCTTTGATTTTCGAGGGAGAGCAAACTCTAGAATGTATTCCAGTGGTGAAAGAGTATCCAGAGGTGTTCCCAGATGAGGTAAGTAAGTTGCCACCTAAGAGGGAGATAGAATTTACTATAGACTTAGTACCAGGAATATGGCCTATCTCTATGGCACCTTATAGAATGCCCCCTCTAGAATTGGCTGAGCTTAAGAAACAAATAGAAGAACTGTTATACAAAAGATTCATTCGACCGAGTGTTTCACCGTGGGGAGCTCCAGTTCTTTTGGTTAAAAAGAAAGATGGTAGTATGAGGTTGTGTGTGGACTATAGGCAATTGAATAAAGTAACAATTAAAAATAAATACCCATTACCTAGGATAGATGATTTGATGGACCAATTGAGGGAAGCAACGATGTTTTCAAAGATTGATTTAAGATCAGGGTACCACCAGATTAGGGTTCGAGAAGAAGATATCCCTAAAACTGCTTTGAGGACTAGATATGGGCACTATGAGTATTTAGTGATGTCCTTTGATTTAACCAATGCACCAGCTGTCTTTATGGATTACATGAACAGAATTTTTAGACCCTACCTTGATCAGTTCGTAGTTGCTTTTATAGATGATATTCTCATCTATTCAAAGACAATAGAAGAACATGAAAATCATCTTAGGATAGTTCTGAGTATCCTAAGAGAAAAGCAACTGTATGCTAAATTGTCAAAATGTGAGTTTTGGATGGGTGAGGTGCAATTTTTAGGATATGTAATATCTGGGGAAGGGATATCTGTAGATCCCAATAAGATATAAACAATTCTTAAATAGGAAAGACCTACCACCATAACTGAGATAAGAAGCTTTTTGGGTTTGGCTGGGTATTACCGAAAATTCATAGAGGGATTTTCTAGAATAGCTTTGCCTTTAACTAACCTAACCAGAAAAGGTAATATTTTTGTCTGGACACAAGAATGTGAGGATAGTTTTCAAAGGTTGAAAAAAAACTTAACCACCACACCAGTCCTAGTGATCCCAGATCCCCAGGGAAATTTTGAGGTATATTGTGATGCCTCAAGGAGAGGATTGGGATGTGTGTTGATGCAAGATGGAAGGGTAGCAGCTTATGCCTCTAGGTAACTATGACCCCATGAAGAAAATTACCTAACCCATGACCTAGAGCTAGCAGCAGTGGTTTTTGCTTTGATGATTTGGAGGCACTATTTGTACGGGGTAAAATTTGAAGTCTTTAGTGACCATAAGAGTTTGAAATATTTGTTTGACCAGAAAGAATTAAATATAAGGCAAAGACAGTAGATGGAGTTCTTGAAAGATTATGATTTTGAATTCAAGTACCATCCAGGTAAGGCCAATGTAGTGGCCAATGCACTAAGCAGGAAACTTTTGCATATGTCCTACATGATGATGCAGGAAATGGAACTTTTGGAAAGTTTTAGAGACTTGAGCCTAGCAGTGACTCTGTTGCCACATGGTTTTTGTTTGAATAGGTTGGAAATTAGTAATGATTTGAGAATTCAAATCAGGGATGCTCAAGAGAAAGATGAAGCTCTAAAGGAAATAAGTGATCAAATGTTGTTGGGAAAGAGAAAAGAATTTAAAAAGGGCTAGTGACAGAACCATTATGTTTAGAAACAGATTGTGCATTCCAATAGAATCTGAAATTAAAGAGAAAATCCTTAAGGAAGCCCATAAGAGCCAATACACCATTCACCCTGGTACTACAAAAATGTACTAAGACCTCAAAAAGATATTTTGGTGGCCTCATATGAAAGTTGATATAGCAATGTATATATTCAAAAATAAAAATTGAACATCAATGACCCCCAGGATCTCTTCAGCCTTTAGAAGTTCCTGAATAGAAATGGGAAAGTGTGTCAATGGATTTTGTAACAGGGTTACCTAGAACCCCATCGGGTCATGATGCCATTTAGGTTATAGTGGATAGGTTGACCAAAACTGATCATTTTCTAGCTATAAGAATAAATTGGTCATTGGAAAGGTTAGCTCAGTTGTACTTTCAAGAAATTGTGAGAGTCCATGGAATCCCCTCTAACATCATATTTGATAGGTATCCTAGGTTCACATCTAGGTTTTGGGGAGCTCTTCATAAAGCTTTTGGAACAAAGTTGAATTTCAGCACGACCTATCATCCTCAAACTGATGTCCAAACTGAAAGAACCATTCAAACCTTGGAAGATATGCTTAGAGCTTGTGTACTTGATCATCAGGGTAGTTAGGATAGATTCTTACCTTTAATAGAATTTGCTTATAATAATGGCTATCATACTAGTATAGGAATGACGCCTTATGAAGATTTGTATGGAAGAAAGTGTAGATCACCTTTGTATTGGTTTGAAACTGGGGAACATACTATTCTAGGTCCTGAGTTAGTTCAATAGACTACAGAGCAAATTAGAATGATTAGGAATAGAAGGTTAATAGCTTAGAGTAGGCAGAAAAGTTATGCGGATAAGAGAAAGAGGCCTCTAGAATTCAATGAAGGAGAACATGTATTCCTTAGAGTCACTCCTACGACAGGAACTGGTAGAGCCTTAAAGACTAAAAAGTTGAATCCTCGGCTCTTGGGTCCTTTCCAAATCTTAAAAAGGATTGGACCAGTCACTTATCAGATAGCTTTACCACTCAATTTATCCAATCTTCACAATGTCTTCTATGTTTCCCAACTGTGAAAGTACAATCCAAATCCTACACATATCATAGAAAATGAAACAATATAGTTAAAAGAAAATTTAACTTATGCAGTTAAACCTATAAGGATCGTGGATAGAGTGGTGAAAGAACTCAGAGGAAAACAAATTCCTCTGGTAAAGGTGTTGTAGGATGGAGGTGACCCAGGGGATGTTACATGGGAACTTGAGACTATCATGATGCAGACTTGTCCTGAACTTTTTGAATTAGGTAACTCAAATTTTGAGGACGAAATTTCAAAAAGAGTGGAAGAATTGTAACATTTTGCTTAATACAATAGTTAAATAAGGTCATGAAAGCTCAAATTAGTTAAATATATAATAATAATAATAACAATAAGATAGCTGAAATAGCAGAGAAAATAAAATAGATGTGATGAATTTATTTCTAAACTTTAACTGAGTAAAATAAGCTATAGAAAATTTTGGGTTAGTTGGATTTTTTTTAATGATATTAGGAGGATATTTAAGGCTAAATGGGATAGATAAAATGCGTCAAGATGTATACCATTTATACTATTCACTCTTTTGTTCTTAACCATTCGTTCCTTATCCTTTTTCTCTTTTTTCTTTCATTCCTTTTTTCTTTTTTCTTTCACGTTTCTCACTTTCTATTCTTCTCTCTATTCTCTTCTGCTCTCTCTCTCTCTCTCTCTCTCTCTCTATGTTCATTTTCGTTTTTGGAAGAAAAAGAAAGAAATCGAGGTGAAAGGAAGGAAATCAAGTGGAATCAAAGAGGATCAAGCCAAGATCAAGAGAAAGAGGATAGGAAGGGCAAGAAGAAAGTGACACCAAGCTAAGGTAGGGGTTTCTAAGCTTGAATCTTTATCCTTTTACTTATTTTCCATATTAGGCTATTTTGAGGTTTAACATGCCAAATTGAGTTCTTGAAGTGGTTTGAATGAATTTCTTGTTTGGATAAGTTTTAAATGTAGTTTATGACTTGTTCATGTTAATCATTTGAATTAGAAATTGAAAATTCTCCATTTAATCCTTTAAAGCTCAAAGTGAGGGTTTTAGGAGTTTGGAGGAGTGATTTTAGTGTTTTGATCTATTTTTGGTGAAATCAAACCGTGTTTTATGTTTCCCTCATGTTTGTGAACTTGTTTGGGACTTAAAATCACCTAGAAATTAGTTTGGAGTGGCCAAAATCCAAGAATTTGACCACTTGAACGGTGTCACAACCCTGCAAAACGAGTTACAGAGTTTCTGGTTCAATTACACGGCCCATGTATGATTACACGGCCTAGGCCATGTACCTCTCTACCAGAAATTTTTCTCACAGACGATTACATGGCATAGGCCGTGTATTTTTACACAGCCGTGTAATCCTTCTGTGATGAGAATTAGCTCTTGTGGTTTGCATTAAAGTTGTAGCTCCTTCTCTTAGCTTTCCAACGCCACCAAAATCACCTCGTTTCGACATCCGTAGCTCAAGTTATGCTCATTTTACTGAGTAAAGGTCAAATGTTAAGATTGAGCATGATGCGTTTTTGGTTAGGAAATACATGTTTTAGTATTCTATAAGGCTAGGAGCCTTAGAGACACCTTAGATAACCCTATTGATGTGGAGTATCAAGGAGTAATGTGTTGGATTGAAGACATGATTTTCCCTAAGTGTTAAAAATACTTCTATAGGTATTTGATGAAATATGTGATAAAATGATGATTGATTGCATGATATGTTTACAACAAGTGAGATTGATTGATAACATTGAATCATATGTGATTGGTTGATGAAATTGAACACCCATGATGAGAATGATTGATCTATGCATTATGTTGCATTATGAATTGATGAAATAGTTTTCTCTCATGGGTATCCACTTTGTGGAACTAGGCCGAGTTAGATTTTGAATGTACTTGTACTAGGGTAAGTCTTGGTTAATGGTAAGAGAATATATGATTTTCTCTATGTCAGAGTAATTGAGGTTAAGGAAAAACCTTCCTCTTTACCTAAGCTTTCCTAGTCATTAAGTGGATGAGGATGAGTATCTCCCTCACTACTTGGGGTAATCCTAAATCTTGGATAGTTTGAGTAACGTACCCTCTTACTATTCCCAATGATTGATATTGTGAGATAACATACCTTCTCCTTATCTTGATGGATTAAAGTCTAACCCTAGCTTTGATATTGAGGAGACGTACTTCCTTTAAGCTCGATACGGGAAGACTGGCCTAGTTACCTGGAGTAGTTCTGTGTGGCGACGTACGGCCATAAAAAGGTTGATATGCACCAACCTAAAAGCAGACTACTTCCAAGCCAATGATTTTTGTAATGCTAGCATGATTAATGCTTGAGTTTAATGATTTGATATTGACTAATGCCATTGATTTTTATCATGGATTTTATTGAAGCAATTTATGATTTATGTGTTATGAGTTTAAATGATTTTCATAATAATGGAAATGGGAACTCTGTTTCGAGAAGAGGAAGCATTGGACTTAACTTTTGTCACCTTCCTACACTTGAAATATTATTTTTCTTAAAATATGGTTTTTCCTCGAAGCGGCTGAAATTTTTATGATGACATATTTTTGTTTATTAATGGTACTACTGAGAATTTCTTAATTCTCACCCCGTATATGGAATTTTTCGTGACAATTTCACACAGGAAACATGCAATGGAGCAAGATGGAATTTCGGGCTTATAAAGAGTAATTTGATATTTTTTCAATTCCTAGTTTTACAGAGTTTGTTGCCATGAGGCACTTTTTGTATATTATAGTATGATGATGTAACAGCTTGTGTAATATTTTGTTTCATGACATATGTATATATATGAGTTTGCGTAAGGCTCATATTTTGATATCTATGTACTTTATTTATTTACAAATTTGTGATATTCATAAGTAAGGTACCAAATTCTAATTTCTGATACGTAAATCGGATACGTTATTAGTTCTAGTATTTGGGACGTTACAGTTCCACTCAGACTCAGAGTCAAGTCCCTAGTATATACAAAGCGTTCATTGTTAAAATCAACCTTCCAAGCATCAATTCCACCATGGAAATTTACTTGGACAAAGCCCAAAACTTGGCGTCTCGCCGCCATCTCAACACACAAAAAGTGATATCACTGATAGTAAAAAGAGTTATCAGCTCCTCCGTCTTCCCGGTCTTCATCAGACATACACAGTTAAACATATATAATATAACAAAGAGGTCAGATCCCCTACATCAATACTAGTATGTCAGTAGAGAAAACGACAGCAAAATAAATAGAATATAATATCAAGACAGTAAATCATATTATCGTATGTTAGATAAAATAAATCAGATAAGTATAATTATCATATCAATATGCAGACCCACTATGCATATGCACAATGACCAATTCCTACTCCATGGAGCTAAACATATTTTCAGAGAGAATGATCTAGTAGACATGTCTGTAACTCGACTGTCGTGGCCAAAAGTGCTATCAATTTATCAATGTGCACATCAAGGCGTTGTACAAGACATTCTATGCCAGATCGTGATATAGGACAGTGTCTCGGTCCGAATCGTCGGTGCATTTGCATTGGTCTGCCTCACGGACAGAAGAGCTACCAACTGTCCATTGCGACGTACCCGCACCCCGACGTCCCCAAGGTCAATAAGTGACCTGCACTTGCCTACTCGCACACGCACATAGGTGTGATTCATCTCCTAGGCATACAGCATTAACCAAATAAGTTGACATGCTTTTCAATGCATGATATATGATTCAAACACACATACAACCATTATTATTAAAATATTTCACATGCCCTCGCCTTCTCTTGGCGGTATCATTATTCAACATAGTCGGGCCCACTACAATAGCCCGACAGCAAACTGCTGTTACATTCAATCGCGTAGCGATATTTTCATGTTTTCACAATTGCAAAACATTTTTCTTATGTTTTCAAATTGTGTAAATATTTTATTGCATTTTCTTAATCGCGTAGCTAAAATTCACTATTTTTAAGTCACGTAAAATATTTCTAACATATTTTAAGCTCAAATTAATACTTTTCTCATTTATTGTCAAAATTTGACTTTATTTCCATTATTTCTATAATAATCCCTCTTTAAATAATATTTCCAAGATATTCTCATTAAAAATCAGTATTTTCTACTATTTTTCAGAAAATTGCGTTTATTTACTTTACTTGAGATATTACAGCTCAAAATTTCCTAACGCGCTTCAAAACCTAGAGGGTGAGCTATACGTTAGTAAATTTTAAGTATTGAATTTTTATTTTAGTACATAACTTATTAGGTCCATTTTTTATCCTAAAAAGTAATTTACTTTCAACTTTGATTCAAAATCTACCAATATGATTTCTTATTATTTAATTCTTGATTAAGAAAGTAATTTAGAACTCTTGGTTCCCTTTTTGGCATTGAGGTCATGTGCCTCTAGGTTCTTTTGAACCATTATGTAATTTTTCCAACATGTGAATCACATCCTAAATTGCACAATAATCATCATGCTTTCCAAATCATATATGCAAGCATACTATCAAAGTTATAAGCATACCAAACACATATACAAGCATATTTTTGATAACTTCGGGAAATGAAGTTATTTCACATGACTTTGAATGTATATGAGCAAGCTTTCCTTAAATTTTCAAGACCCAATGGTCCAATTCATACATGATCTTGATGATTTAAGCTTTGTATCTCAATTGTTTAAGAATTCAATTTTTGATTCTTGTATTTAGGAAATTGAGATGGATTATGACTTGATGAATTAAAGCATTGTTTTTGTTGCAGAAATTCAAGAAGGAAACACCTTGGAAAGGATAAGGAAGCAAAGAAGAGTTCAAAATGGAGAAGGAAGCAAAAGAGAAGCAAGGGCAGCCAACTCACGCCTAGGCGTGGCAAAATCACGCCTAGGTGTGATCCTCGCAGCATTTCAGGAATTTCCAAGCAGAGACCTCCACGCTTAGGCGTGGAAAAGTCATGCTTAGGCGTGTAACTCTCAAGTTTTCAGGGTGCTCAGACAGAGACACCCACGCCTAGGCGTGGGAAAATCAAGCCTAGGCGTGACTTGCACCTGAGACCACATGCTTCACGACCATGCCTAGGCGTGGAAAAGTCAAGCCTAGGCGTGGGAAACATCCTGATCCACGAAAATTAGCTTTTAATATCTGATTTGGGGATTGGGAGGAGGATATTCTATTTTTCAGCAAACCACGAATTCCAGAGAGCAAGTGAGAAGAGGAGGAACCCATTTGGAGTGAAGGTGACTCAAGTGAGAATCAAGATCAAGGAAGAGGATCAAGCTTGGAATCTCTCCATTTTTGTCTATTCTTTCCCTTTACCTCTTGATTTGTAACTTGATGGATCATTTTATTTCATTTGTTTTCTTCTCTTTCATGATGTGTAACTAAACTCTAATCTAGGGGCTCTCTAGGATCTTGCTATGGATTTGATTAATGTGTAATTAGTTAGGTATCCTTTCAATGAAATTAGTTTTGTTCATCTATATCTATGCTTAGTGCTTGTTATTGATTGGCCATCAATTGCATGTTTTTAATATTCCAATTGAACTAGAAATAGGGTGTTGTGAATATGAAAATGGTATGGTTGATGTATGTTCAATTACATTCTATTTGTATGAGTGTGTTGATTAACTAAGGGGATGGACACATACTTCTTGGTCATGCATGGCAAGTGTTTGATAATTGGTCTCAATGAGTGAATCTTATGCTAACTCACATAGACACATAGTGGAGTAGCTAAGTTTTGCATGGGAAATTGTCCTAGACATAGGCTCTTATCTATTGATGGTTATTAGCTAACAAATGTCATTTCATTGATTGGTGCTTGTTAATTGCAATTATACATTGAAGTAGCAAGTGAACAGGGACCCCTAGGCTTTAATCATTCTCATCTTCTCTAGTGGAATTGGTGCTTGGTGTTTTCTTATTTTGTTTCTCTTAAATTGTTATTTTAATTGCAACCCATTCTCCTTCGTTTGCTTAGATAAAAATTTGTGAATTTTGGTTAAGTTTAACATTCTTCTAATTATTCAATCCCTTGAGACACGATACTCTAACTCTCCTTTATATTACTTGTCGACCCGTGCGCTTGCAGATTTACGGGCCCAATAAGTTTTTGGCACCGTTGTCGGGGATTGAGTTTAGATTTTGTGTTATTTCTTACAATTATTCATAATTCTTATTTCAAGTTTTCTTTGTTGTTTTGTTTTGTTTTTCAGGTACTTAGCTCTTGTATGCGAAGAACTCAAAGTGTATCTCGATTTCCTTACAATCCTGAGATCGAAAGGACCTTTCGTAGATTGCTAAGAGAACGACTAGTACAAGGGAAGGCACTTGAATCTGATAGTGAATCGGAGATGGCGGAAGAAGTGAATGCTGAAAGACTCTTGAGAGAGTATGCCACTCCAAGTGCTAGAGACATTCGATCTAGCATTAGAAGGCCACCTGTACAGGCACAGACTTTTAAGATCAAGCCTGCTATTATCCAGATGGTGCAGAATAATTTGTAATTTATAGATCTTCCCCATGAAGATCCTAATGCTCATTTAGCCAACTTTCTGGAGATCTGTGATACTTTTAAGCATCAAGGGATGACTGATGATGCGGCTCGCTTGAGGCTTTTCTCTTTTTCCTTAAGGGATAGGGCCAAGGCATGGCTTCAATCATTACCTGAACATTCCATCACTACTTGGGAAAAGCTGGCTCAGAAGTTCTTGGATCGATTCTTTCCTCCCATGAAAGCAATGAAGTATAGGAATGACATCTTGTCCTTCAGACAATTCAAAGGCAAAACTTTGTATGAGGCATGGGAGCGATTCAAGGAGTTACTAAGGAAATGCCCCCATCATGGTATAGCAAAATGGATGTTGGTTCATACTTTTTACAATAGCTTGACAACCTCCATTCGATCCATAATTGATGCAGTAGCTGGAGGGGCTCTCATGAGCAAGACCATGGATGCAGCCTACAACCTTTTGGAGGAAATGGCTAATAACAATTATCAGTGGCCAACTGAAAGAGTTACTCCTAAGAGATTAGCAGTAGGTATTCATGAAGTTGATGTTCTTACATCGCTTACAGCTCAAGTGGCAGCTCTTTCTAAGAAGCTGGACACCATGGGAGTCAATTCAGTAGCAAGTGGAGCCAATAATTCAGTTGATATTTGTGATCATTGTGGGGACCTTCATTCAACTGCTAATTGCACAGCTAGCCTGGAAAGCGTGCAATATGCAAATCAATTCCGTCAGCCAATTCACAACAATGTTTTGGGCAATTCTTATAATCCTAGTTGGAAGAACCATCCTAATTTCTCATGGAGTGGACAAGTTCAAGGTCCTTCTTCCTCTTCTTATCAGACTAGGGAAGCTCCCTGTGCTCCTCCAGGTTTTCAACAGCAGAGCCCCCTTCAAGCCTAAACTTCAACATCAACTTCAACTTCCAATTTGGAGAAGATGTTTGCTCAGTTCATGACTAGCCAGCAAGAGTACATGACTAAGACCGACTCAAGGCTTGCTTCCCACGATGCTTTGATGCAAAGTCAAGCGGCTTCCTTGAGAAATCTTGAGACTCAAGTTGGCCAACTTGCCCAAGCCTTAAGTAATAGGCCTCAAGGGAGTTTTCCAAGTGACACCATCAACAATCCAAGAGGTTCTCCTAAGGGGCATTGCAAGGCTATAACACTGAGGAATGGGAAAGAAATTGAAGGAAATGTGAAGACCAAATTACTTGAAAAAGAAGTTGAAGTGGCAAAAGATGAATTGGTTGTGAACAATGAGGTTGACAAGAATGAAGAGCTAGCAGAAAGGAAGGTTGAAGACAACAAGAAGGAGATCATTAAGTGGCTGGATGCGGGTATCATATACCTTATCTCTGACAGCAAATGGGTGAGCCCAGTTCAGTGTGTGCCTAAGAAGGGTGGGATGACTGTGGTCGCCAATGAGAATAATGATTTGATTCCCACCAGGACTGTCACAGGATGGCGCATTTGTATGGACTATAGGAAGCTTAACACTGCAACCCGGAAGGATCATTTTCTATTACCATTTATTGATCAGATACTGGATAGGTTGGCAGGACGTGCTTTCTACTGTTTCTTGGATGGGTATTCGGGGTACAACCAGATTGCCATTTCCTCGGATGATCAAGAGAAGACAACCTTCACCTGTCCATATGGTACTTATGCCTTCAGAAGAATGCTCTTTGGGTTATGCAATGCCCTAGCTACCTTTCAGAGATGTATGATGGCTATCTTCACTGACATGGTGGAGAACTGTTCGGAGATACTTATGGATGACTTCTCGGTATTTGGTGATTCCTTTGATGAGTGTCTCCATAACTTGGCCCTTGTACTTCAGAGGTGTGAGGAGACAAGTTTGGTGCTTAATTAGGAGAAATGTCATTTTATGGTCCAAGAGGGCATAGTACTTGGCCATAGAGTATCACATAAGGGAATGAAGGTGGATAGAGCTAAGATTGAGGTGATTGAGAAATTACCACCACCAATTTCAGTGAAAGGAGTTCAGAGTTTCCTAGGGCATGCTGGATTTTATCGACGATTTATCAAGGACTTTTCCAAGCTAGCCAAACCATTGTGTAATTTATTGGAAAAAGATGTGTCCTTCAAGTTTGATGAGTCCTGTATGGAAGCCTTTGTGGAGCTGAAGAAGAGACTTGTCTCAGCGCCCATTATTACCACTCCTGATTGGTCCTTACCATTTGAGCTCATATGTGACGCTAGTGATTATGCTATTGGAGCAGTATTGGGCCAAAGGAAAGACAAAATCTTTCATTCCATCTATTATGTGAGTAGGACACTCACTGATGCTCAGTTGAACTACACCACCACTGAGAAGGAGCTCGTTGCAGTTGTCTTTGCATTTGACAAATTTCGGGCTTATTTGGTTGGTACTAAAGTCATTGTCTTCACGGATCACTCGGCCATCAAGCATCTAGTGAGCTAAAAGGATGCTAAGCCAAGATTGATTTATTGGGTGTTATTACTGCAAGAGTTTGACCTTGAGATTAGAGATCAAAAGGGTGCTAAAAATCAGGTGGCTGACCATCTTTCCAGGTTAGAAAATGAGAAACATCAACATGACCTAACTTTGATTTGTGAGACATTCCCGGATGAGCAACTATTTGTCTTATTAACGTGGTTGCTAGCTCATATCTCTTTAAACAAGATCCATGGTATGGAAGAGACTAGTGATTTTGCTAATTACATTGTGAGTGGATTGGTACCAACTTTGAATTGTCTTATTAGCGATAGATGTCGAGAAGAAATTCTCTCCTTGAATTCTATGATGTTAGATACTATGTTTGGAATGAATCATATCTCTTTAAACAAGGTGTTTCTTGATCCTTAAAAAGAACATTTTCACAAGGTTTGGGACCCCTAGAGCTATTATCGGTGGGCCATTAAACAATTGAATTGGGATTCCAACACTTGTGAGGAGAAGAGATTGTTGCAACTGAATGCATTAGAGGAATTCCACTTACAAGCATATGAGAATGCTAAATTATACAAGGAGAAGGTGAAGTGGTGGCATGACAAGTACATTATCCCAAACAATTGAATTGATTCCAACGCTTTTGAGTCGTATTAGAGGAATTCCGATATGAGAATGCTAAATTATACAAGGAGAAGGTCCTTTTACTCAACTCAAGGTTGAAACTATTTCCTGGCAAGGTCAAATCTAGATGGTCAGGTCCATTTTTAGTGGTGGAAGTGTTTCCCCATGGTGCTGTAACCTTAGAGGATCCAGTTTCAAAGTCAACGTTCAAGGTCAACGGCCAGCGGCTCAAGCTCTACTTAGGTGGTGAGGTGGAGAGGCACAAAACCTCACTCACCTTGGCTCCTCCATCTTGACAATCTGCAAAGTCCAGCCAGGACTATAAATAAGGCACTTGTTGGGAGGCAACCCAATTTTCTAACCCTATCTCTTCGCTTAGGACAATTTTATGCTTGATTTTTCTTTTATTCTGTATTTTTGTTTAATTTTTTTTTTATTATTTTATAGTGTTTGTTTTTTAACTTAAGGCTTTGATTGATTGTTCCCGTGTTTGATCCCTATTCGCTTTGATCAAGGTCTTAGATGTTTGAGAATAAGGAGGGTGTGTTTGATGCGTGGATGTGGGGTATTTTGGTGTTTTGCTATTCGCTTGGCGTGATTTTGATCCGGGGAAAAATCCCACGCCTAGCGTATGGTGATATTTCTACGCCTAAGCGTGGTTGTCTCAGCGGCTCTATTCTTGCTTTTATCAAATCCTTAATTTTCCCCTTTTCTAGAGTTCCACGCCCAGGCGTGTGTTACTCACGCACCTTAGCGTGGTCCTCTCTTCCCAACCCACACCACCGTTTTCGATAATTTTCACCTAAGCCACCGTGCACCTCCCCACTAGTCACGCTTCTTTCCCTTTTACTTTCCCCATCTCCAGTAAACCCCTCCACCAAAACATCACCGATTTTCCCCACATTTCCCCCAGGCATACATTTCCTCTCCCACCCACTTTCCATTAAAAAAACTTTCTTTCTTTACCTCCCCATAAAAATAAATAAAAATAAAAATAAAAATTAAAAAAAAAAATTTTAATCCCACGCCTAGGCGTGGTAATGTCACACCTAGGCGTGATATGTTTCTTTGGTTATCATGTGTTCTGTTTGCACATTTTGCACAAATTTTATTTGTTGATTGCTCATCATTTGCTCTCTTTTCAAGTTCTATTCTTGCTTTTATCCTCTCAAATCCCTAATCCCCTAATTCCCTTGACTTGGTTTGATTCTAGGTTTGGTGAGACTTGTTTGCTCATATGCCAATGCTTGTTTCAAAGTTGGACCTTGTTGCATGCTATGGATTGCTTTATTTGTGTTGTACATCTTCCCCATTGCACCCACACTCGCACAAATGGTAATAACGTAACCCTCCCAAGTAACACGAGAATCTCCCCGCCATCACCTCCCCGAGAGGAGGAGTTAACTTCTCTGTTGACCTTAGCCCTCTTCTTTTTGACTTCTTTCCATAGATCCCATCCACACCACCGTAACCCTCAAATCGTCTCACCCTTCTTCACCTCAAGCCACCGTGCCTTCCTCCCCACCATTCCTTCTTCTTCTTTTGGACTTTCCTTTTTTGCTCACATCCCCTCTCTCCACTAAAGCATCTCCATGACAAAACCCCTCCACCAAAATCACCATCACCGTATCTCTTCCCCATATTTCCCCACTCCCATCGACGATAGATCTTCGCCACCATTCATTGGATACCCACCACATTTCACATTTCCTCTCACCACCTTTTCTTCCTTAAAAGACCCTCATGATCTTTGATTTTGTCTTGTCTACATTAGTGGAGAAAGGGATGAAGAACATTCTTTTGAGAGTGCATGTGCATTTTATAATTCATCCATCTTGCTCTTCATGATTAGGAAAGAATTGATGAGTGTCTTAAACTCATGAGCTTGGGAAATATTTCATGCACAAAAAAATGGCATTAAAGGGTGAGCATGGTAGTTGAATGAATTTCTTGCATGTGTGGACCTTGTTGTGAGGATTGAAATGTGATTTCGAGGGTATGAATGATATGATTATGAAGAAAATGGAAGATATCTGGATTTGCCCTAGTTCAATTTGCCTCATATTTCTTGACCTTTGGATTGATCTTTGTGATTCCTTTCATTCTTTTGCATGTGCATAGTTTAGTTTGCTCGAGGACTAGCAAAACTTTAAGTTTGGGGTGTGATAACTTGTGATTTACGAGGGTAAATGAAGTTATTTCACATGAATTTGAATGTATATGAGCAAGCTTTCCTTAAATTTTCAAGACCCAATGGTCCAAT
The DNA here is from genome assembly GCA_029884595.1 of Ormosia semicastrata. Taxonomy (NCBI): domain Eukaryota; kingdom Viridiplantae; phylum Streptophyta; class Magnoliopsida; order Fabales; family Fabaceae; genus Ormosia; species Ormosia semicastrata. The sequence continues at coordinate 42,647,017 of JAQQTO010000053.1, read as the reverse complement.
TCATACATGATCTTGATGATTTAAGCTTTGTATCTCAATTGTTTAAGACCTCAATTTTTGATGCTTGTATTTAAGAAATTGAGATGGATTATGACTTAATGAATTAAAGCATTATTTTTGTTGCAGAAATTCAAGAAGGAAACACATTGGAAAGGATAAGGAAGCAAAGAAGAGTTCAAAATGGAGAAGGAAGCAAAAGAGAAGCAAAGGCAGCCAACTCACGCTTAGGCGTGGCAAAATCACGCCTAGGCGTGATCCTTGCAGCATTTCAAGAATTTCTAAGCAGAGACCTCCACGCTTAGGCGTGGAAAAGTCACGCCTAGGCGTGTAACTCTCAGGTTTTCAAGGTGCTCAGATAGAGACACCCACGCCTAGGCGTGGGAAAATCAAGCCTAGGCGTGACTTGCACCTAAGACCACGTGCTTCATAACCACGCCTAGGCGTGGAAAAGTCAAGCCTAGGCGTGGGAAACATCCTGATCCATGAAAATTAGTTTTTAATATCTGATTTGGGGATTGGGAGGAGAATATTCTGTTTTTCAACAAACCACGAATTCCAGAGAGCAAGTGAGAAGAGGAGGAACCCATTTGGATTGGAGGTGACTCAAGGGAGAATCAAGATCAAGAAAGAGGATCAAGCTTGGAATCTCTCTATTTTTGTCTTTTCTTTCCCTTTACCTCTTGATTTGTAACTTGATGGATCATTTTATTTCATTTGTTTTCTTCTTTTTCATGATGTGTAACTAAACTCTAATCTGGGGACTCTCTAGGATCTTACTGTGGATTTGATTAATGTGTAATTAGTTGGGTATCCTTTCAATGAAATTGGTTTTGTTCATCCATATCTATGCTTAGTGCTTGTTATTGATTGGCCATTAGTTGTATGTTTTTAATATTCCAATTGAACTAGAAATAGGGTGTTGTGAATATGGATATGGCATGGTTGATGTATGTTCAATTACATTATATTTGTATGAGTGTGTTGATTAACTAAGGGGATGGACACATACCTCTTGGTCATGCATGGCAAGTGTTTGATAATTGGTCTCAATGAGTGAATATTATGCTAACTCACATGGACACATAGTGGAGTAGCTAAGTTTTGCATGGGTAATTGTCCTAGACATAGGCTCTTATCTATTGATGGTTATTAGCTAACAAATGTCATTTCATTAATTGGTGCTTGTTAATTGCAATTATGCATTGAAGTAGCAAGTGAGCAGGGACCCCTAGGCTTTAATCATTCTCATCTTCTCTTGTGGAATTGGTGCTTGGTGTTTTTTTATTTTGTTTCTCTTAAATTGTTATTTTAATTGTAACCCATTCTCCTTCGTTTGCTTGGATAAAAATTTGTGAATTTTGGTTAAGTTTAACATTCTTCTAATTATTCAATCCTTTGGGACACGATACTCTAACTCTCCTTTATATTACTTGTCGACCCGTGCGCTTGCGGATTTACGGGCCCAATAATTTTCAAAGCTATAACACATTAATCACAAACAAAAAGAGCTTAAACAACCAAGTGAATAAATCATTATGGATTTTTCACCACAAACAATCCATTTTCTCACCACCAACACATAGTTGATGAGGTTTATCTCCCTCTTACCTCAAGGAAGACAACAAACTTCAAGCTTCTTCTCCTCTTGATTTCATGGAGCACCAAAATAAAATCTTAAAAATCTTAAACAAATCCTAAAGTCATAAATCAAGTTTAAAAACAATAAGTCATGGATCAATCATGGCTTAGAAATTCAAGAATCCAACTTAGGATTAAGAAATCAAGAAATTACCTCAGGATTAGAAAATCAAAGCTTAATTTTTGAAGCACCTAGAGGACGATTTAGGTAAAACTCTCAAAACAAAAAGTGTTTAGAATTGCGTCTAGATTTAGAAAGTAAGATTGGATGGAATTATTGAAGTGTTGAGATTGGGTTTAGGGGTGGTGGCTAAAACCCTCAAAGAAAAAAGAAGAAAAGGAAGCTTTGAGTGTTCTTGATGTTCTTGAGGTGAGAGAATAGAGAGAATGGATCTTTGTGTCACAAAGTGTAGTAAAAATGAAATAGGATAGTTAATTTCCAAGCCTTGGTCGTGGAGTTAAGTGTGTAGGAAAGATCAAGGTTTAATCATTGTAATAAAAATATCACATGATGGTCACATGGCCTATGTCACATAATGGTCATCAAATAATCATAGGAAGGTTCAAGAATTGGCTAGAAAGGCGAAGTTGGTCGTGGAACACACTAGGGTAGCTAACTAAGTTTGGTTTCCAACTAGATCCTAGTTACACTTAGCTTAGGTAGTTAATTCATCTAGTTACATCTAAGCTAACTTAGTTTGATCTTTTAGCTACATAACTAACTACTTAGTTACATGATTAGGTCATCGCATATGTCATGCTTCTAGAAAATCTTAGATATTTTCCTAGTAGCCATAGCTTCTAAATATCTAGTAACTAAGTTAGTTCCATCTAGTTACTAATTAGGCTTTTAGGGTAACTTAGTTAGTTTATCTAGTTACTTAGTAACTAGTCCAACCTTTTTTGTTGACTATTTCCTATTGCTTAAGAAAATTCTAACCATAAATATTGACCATTTTCTATTGGCTCCTCAAGAATGAGTCACAAAGACTATTTCCTGTATAAATTTTGACAAATAAAAGATATCGGGTCTATTACCCGATAAGCAGAAGCTGCTGTGAATAAAACAACAGATATTTCTCTAACAGATAATAAAACACAAAATATTTTTATTTTACAGATAAATTCTAAAAATTAAAAGATCGATCAAAGTGTCTCTCAGATTCAGGTTTAATAAGATCCCTCGGTTCCGAATAAATCAATAAAGATTTTCTCTGGCCTGAAAATTATTATTATTTTGACTCGGAGCAAACCTCACACAATGATAAAAAACAGTCTTAGAATAGTCAAAATAATTTTATATCACACAGAAAACACAAAATAGTACAATTCAGGAATTACTGTAAAATAACAAAACTTGGGGTGCTACATGCATGTGTGTCCCGAGTCCGATGAGGGCGGGAAGTGATCGCCGGTGCAATGAAGCACGGACAAGGAGCGGCTTCTGGCATGCTTCTAGGTGAAGGGTCGCATAAATGAACTGAATACGCACCGAAATGAGAGGGATTCAGAGACTGTGTAGGTATGAGACTGTATAGTTGAGGGTGACTTAAAGGAATTGATTTGGCGTAGCCATAACAACAAGTTGTAACTTTTTATCGAGAGCCTAGAACATAAGAACTCCATGGTTAAGCATGCTTGACCTAGAGCAATTGTGGGATGGGTGACCTCTTGGGAAGTTTCCTATGATGTGTGTGAGTGAGGACAAAGCACGCTGAAAAGATTCCTATTGGTTTGTGGAGACACTCGTCAATCTTGCAGGCAATCTTGGGACGTTACAATTTTTAACTCTAGTACCATCCCGAGAAGGCAAACATTGTAGCGAATGCCCTGAGTAGAAAGACACTTAGTGTTTCTGCTATGATGCTGAAGGAAAGAGAGTTGATCAAACAATTTAGAGATATGAAGTTGTCAATGGAACTGACTCAGGGAAGGATGTGTTTAAGTATGATCACCATTTCCAGCGGATTAATGGAAGAGATTAGAGAGAAACAAGGAATCGACTTATATTTACAAGAGGAAAAGGATTTAGTGAAGCAAGGTGCTATATCTGAATTCTCGGAAGGACCAGATAGAGTCTTAAGATTCAGAAGTAGAGTTTGTGTACCAGATGATTCCGAACTCAAGAATGTAATTCTAGAGGAAGCCCACAATAGCAAGCTAAGTATGCATCCCAGAACTACCAAAATGTACCAAGACCTAAAACGACTATATTGGTGGCAGGGGATGAAGAGGGATGTTGCTGAGTATGTCTCATCATGCTTAGTTTGCCAAAAAGCAAAAGTGGAATACCAAAGACCTTCTGGAATGCTGCAACCTTTGACTATCCCTGAATGGAGATGGGATAGCATTGCGATGGACTTTGTGAGCAGACTGCCAAGGACTAGAAAAGGGTACGACTCGATATGGGTAATTATTGATTGACTTACAAAGTCAACACACTTCTTGCCAATCAACATGAGGTATTCAATGGAGAAGTTGACTCAAGTGTACATTGGTGAGATCGTAAGGTTACATGGTGTGCCTTCGAGTATTATTTCTGATAGAGACAGCAAGTTCACATTAAGATTTTTGCAGAGTCTGCAAAAAGCCATAGGAACGAAGCTTCATTTGAGTTCTGCATACCACTCGTAGACAGACGGTCAATTAGAAAGAATAATCCAATCATTAAGGGCTTGCGTTTTAGAGCAGACTGGGAGTTGGGATAAATTCTTGCCTTTGATAGAGTTCACCTATAATAGTTTTCATGCAAGCATCGAAATGGCATGTTATGAGGCATTGTATGGGCGATGGTGTAGAACACCATTGTGTTGGTACCAAGATGGTGAAAGTCTTGTGGTAGGACCTGAACTAGTACAACAGACAACTGAAAAGTTTAAGATCATTTAGGAAAGAATGAGAGCAACTCAAAGCCGATAGAAAAGCTATGCCGACAAGAGACAGCGACCTCTTGAATTTGAGGAAGGAGACCATGTGTTTTTGAGGGTCATACCTACGACTGGAGTTGGAAGGGTTCTTAAATCTAGAAAACTCTTTCCAAAATTCATTGGACCCTACCAAATTCTTCATTGAATAGGTCCAGTAGCCAATTAAATAGCTTTACCACCTTTTCTTTCCAATCTTCATGATGTCTTCCACATGTCACAATTATGAAAGTATATTCCTGATCCAGCCCATGTCATAGAGCCCGATACAGTACAACTAAAGGAGAACTTGACTTACGAAACACTTCCTATCAAGATTGAGGATAGGAGGGTGAAGCAACTCAGGGACAAGGAAATTTTATTAGTCAAAATAATCTAGAATGACGTGACCGGAGATGCAACTTGGGAATTAAAGGACAATATGAGGGAGCAATATCTGTATTTATTTTAAGGTACAATGAATTTCGGGGACAAAATTTTTTTTAGAGGGGGAGAGTCATAATACCCCAAAAATTTATTATTTCTGGATATTTATTCATTTTATAATATTTGTGATTTTTGTGAATTTTTATGGAATTATTTGAGTTGTCTAATTATTTTATTATATTTCTTAATTTGAGTGCGCATTAAGCGGGGCCGGAGAAATAAAATATTCTTCCGAGGCCAAAAATTTTGGACTGTTAAACCAAGGCCGAGGGATCTTACTAAACTCGAAACTGGATGCAGTTTATGAAGTTTTCATTTTTTAAGATTTTATCTGACAGATAAAATTTGGGTACACTCTATTACCCATGGATAATAGATATCAGATTTATTAACAGTGACTTTTATCCATTGGATAATAGTTTGTAGTAGAAATCTAGTAGATTATTTTTATCTAGTCATTTTTATGACACCATCTAAGTAATATCATTACATCATATCATTGATTGATATTTTTGGGAAGCGTGAGAAGTTTCTCAAGCAAGCTTTGGAGAAGCTTCCAAGAGAAGCTTCATTTCCCCTTTTCCAAGGTGAGTGCAAGGCTATTGAGGGGTGGAGGAGCTTCTTGAACAAGCCTCCTTCATCTTTCTTTCAAATCACATTTCTATAACTTTCTCTCTCCTCACCAAAACGTTCTCTCACTTTTTCTCTTCATCTTCTTCCATTTTCTCTCCTATCACCACACGGCCATCTCCCTTTGCACCACCATTTCACATTCTAAAATTCTAGCAAATATATTTCTTGAATCCATACTTCCTCCTAAGATCATCTAGTGTGAAGATCTTAGTTGTTCATCACTCTTCAAGCCTTCCTTCAAGTTAGGGTTTGTGATTTTCTAAGGTAAAAGTTCTCTCCCTTTTCATCATTGTTTTCTCCTTCCTTCCAAGGTTTTGATTCTTGTTCTTAGCTATTCTTTTGAAGTCCAAAAATGATGACTTTTGGCCATTCCATTTTCAATTTCAAGGGGGATTCTTGAAGGAGGAAATATTGCTTCAAAAAGTTCTACATAAGTGGTTGGATATCTCCAAAGGTAAGAAGGAGATTTTTTTCATCACCCATTCATGATGGTGAGGGACAAAATTTATGTGTGGAAAGTGAAGGATCCATGTGAGAATGACTCACTTTATTGTATTGATTCTTGGTGTTTTGTGTGAATCTTCCCTTATGTGATTTTTGTTATTTAGTGCTATGTGTGACCTTGGTGAAATTTGTGATGGTTGATATAATTTATTTTCTTGAGATTATTAGTAAAAGTTGAAAAATGTGAAGCCCTAGTGTTCTAGGAGCTCACGGCCATGAGGCCAAAATAGGGTATCCAAGATAAAAATGTTATGTTGAATTAAACTTAAGTATTAAGAAGAGGAAGCAAATAAATTAAGGGTTAGTAATGGTGAGTGAGTGGTAAGATAAAATTTAGACACTTTGGTGGAAAGGAGTTCGGCCTTGAGAAATAAAAATAGGGGGGAAGAGAGTTCATAATCAAGTAAGAGAACTATTAAGGCTTATGGAAATGATAAGAGAAGATGTGAGATCAAAACCTTGTAATTTCTTTTAGGTTCTTTATGAAGGTTGATTTCTATGAATTTTTGTATTCGAAATGCCTTATGATTGGACATAATGTTTTTATGTGGTTGAGCTAATGAACTGAATCTTGTTATGGTTTCTTTGATGAGATTAAATGCTTATTTGACATATGATCATACATTTTAAAAGTCGAAATGACTTGTGGTTAAGGCGGAATGCATAGGTTCATTATCATATGATCATATATTGTGAAAGTCAGAATGACTTGTGGTTAAGGCGGAATGCCTAGGTTCATTATCATATGATCATACATTGTAAAAGTCAAGATGACTTGTTGTCAGGCGGAATGCCTAGGAGATGAATTACACCTTCGTGCTGGTGCGAATTGTGTAGTGTAGTTCACTTGTTGAACTTGGAGGTGTCGGGGCGCTGGTATCCCACTAGTGGATAGTTGGTAGCTCCACTGGGTTGTGGTGACTGTGCAACGCACCAATGATCTTGACCAGACACTATCCTATTCTCGATCTAGTTGAGAGTGTCTTGTATAGCCATTTTGCGCATATTGATTATATTGAAAAGCACATGTTGAGGCTAATGATATATAGATAGTGGTTCTCCTGATCATTCTCTTTGATGTTTATTTTTAGCTCCATGGAGTAGGTGCCTGTCCATCTTGCATACAAATACCATTTAGCATTTCATTGTGATGATCCTACATGGAGTAGGTGTCTGTCCATCTTCATACACATACCATTTAGCATTCCATTATGATGAACCTACATAGTTAAATCGTCTTTTAATATGCTACGAATTTACCTGTGATATGTATTATTAAGATATCTGTGGAAAAAAATTTAACTTGACTGTAAATGGCTATGATTTTATTCTGTGATCTTACTATTGTTTGTTGTCTCTAGCTGCCATGTTGGTAATGATGTAGAGAGTCTTATCTCTTTGTGTTGTTATTCTATATGTTTCTGTTTTATGTATTCCTATGGATAAAGATTAAGAGGAAAAGTTATTGTCTATTGTTGTATTTTAGGATGGCTGCTAGAAGAGATCTTTTTTGTTATGTTCGAGTTTAGTTTCATGATGGTGCGAGTGCCTGGCGCATTGATTGGGATAATGAACACATTAGATATGTAGGGGATGTAACTTTAACCATCCGTAGGACTCGTAATGATATTCCTTTCTTTTCTCTTACTATTGCTGTATATGTAGAGTTTTTCATGTCGATTAGGGAGCTGTGGGGTGATTTACATTACACCCCTAGGGGAGATCTAAATCCTATAGTGTCTTCTGCTAGGACACCAATTCTTGAACTGTTACGTTAGTTGAGGAACCATGTTGATTTGGAGTCTGAGGAGAAGGAGGACCCCGAGGAGGATCACGAGGAAGATCCTGTTTCCTAGAGGTCTAGACTTGGGGCAATGTATATTTTGGAGTTAGTGGGCACTATATGTCTTTTGGCTATAAACTTTTATATTTAACTTGTATATTTTGGATGGGTCGTAATCCATGCCACTGATATGTATAAAATCTTTTTGGTGTGTAATATTAAGTAGCTGTGTATTGTGTTATTACGTTACTTCAAGGTTTAAGCTTCTATAAAAAGGAATTTGGAACACGCATTTTAATATGTCATATATATTATCCGCGAAAAAGAAACCCATATTTGGGGATTTATACTTTATAACTTCAAATATTTTATAACTTTGATAAAGGGATTTAAAGGAGTCAGTCGAAAATGTGACATCCAAAGGAGGGTGTTACAAAAGAAATATGACATTACCCACAAAATTGCCACCCCTTGTCATCCTCAGACATGTGGACAAGTAGAATTAACAAATAGGGAGATTAAACAAATTTTGAAAAAAAATGGTTAACCCAAATCATAAAGATTGGTCTTTAAGACTAAACGATACACTTTGGGTTTACTGTACTATGATTGGCTATGCTACAATGAAGACTAGTTTTGATGATAACAAACATGAAGATGATGAGAAGACCAAGTCTAAGAACTTCAAAATTAGTTTTAGGACTTAGAGTCTTTTTGTACGGAGATCTTTTTAGATATCTCATTGTTTTTACAAGATAAGATAAAAACAGTTTTAAACTAAAATCCCAAAACTAAAAATAGTCTTGAAAAATAAATTAAAAGGTTTTGGTGTTTTGAAAATCATCTGGGCTTTTTCTAAAATTATTTACAAATGTTTTTTAAATAGGGTTATTCGAATAAAGGCCTCTTTATTCGAATAAACCAAGCTTAGAAAAACTGTCTTTTAACTGAGTTATTCGAATAACCCAAGAGTTATTCGAATAATGTTTTCAAAATCCTGTTGTGCGCCTTTATTTTCACAAGTGCTATTCGAATAGCATCTCTGTTATTCGAATAAAAGCTTTTTAAAATGGCTTCTTTTTATATAAGCTATTCGAATAACCCCAAAGTTATTCGAATGAACCTATTTCTCAGAAAATATTTTAAAGCAGTGTTATTTGAATAACCCTTATGTTATTCGAATAACCCATATTAGAACTGGTTATTTGAAAATGTGTTATTCAGATAACATAAGAGTTATTCGAATAAACACAGTTACAAATTTAGAAAGAAACAAGCATATTCACATTAATTATGAGAGTTAATTCTTTCAATGGCTATTTTCTTCAAAGACTCTATAAATAATGATCGTGGGTCACTTCTATATTTCGCCCAACTATCTGAATTAATCTCTGCTTGCTTTAAAATGTGATTTATAATTTTTGCATATTTTCTGTGCTCTTTTCATCAAAACTTTGAGATATCCTTAGAGAGCTTCCTAGTGCTTCAGTTTGTAATATTTACTCTTTGTGAGAGTTTCTCTTCATCTATTTTCTGCTTCTTTAACGAGGGTGAGGTATCCCTCAAGTTTTATATAAAGGTGAGGTATCCCTGAAGGTTGAGGCTTTAGCATAAGGGTAGAGTTTCCTGGTGTATGAAAAGTGCTCTAATTTATAACGGTAGCAAGTACCTATTTAAGCTTGTATTCAAAGTGAAAAATCTCGGATAATTTTTTGAGGACTGGACATATGCCACGAGTGGTTTGGTGGCCGAACCAGGATAAATATTGTGCCTGCTCTTCTTATCTTAATCTCTTTATTTCAATTTATTTATTATTGCTTAACTGTTTATCTTCTGTTCCTAAGACTTTTTATCCTCTCTTTGTATTCACATCTTTTATTAAATAGTTTCAATGTATTTTGTTTTAAAAGCATTTGCGAAAAAAATTTATACTCAATTCACTCCCTCTTGAGTACTAGAACCACTTGGTAACAAGTGGTATCAGAGCTAGACTCTTGTTTAAAGAGATTAGCAGCTTTAAGAGAACATAACTTCTTCAAAGGGTTTTTCAGAGGGATCTTCCATAAACCAACCACCCTTTTTCAATGGGGATGGTTATGCCTATTGGAAGAAAAGAATGAAAATCTTCATCGAAGCTATTGATCTTGATATGTGGGATGCTATAAAAAATGACATATTTATACCTACAAAAGAGGTCGATGGTGTAAAAATTGAGACACCGAGAAGTGATTGGTCTGATAAGGATAAAAGAAAAGTTCAACATAATTTAAAAGCCAAAAACATCATTACCACTACTTTAGGGTATGATAATTTTTTTAGAATTTCAAATTGTAAAACTGCTAAAGAAATGTGGAACACTTTACAAGTCACCCATGAGGGTACTAGTGAAGTAAAGAGGTCAAGAATCAATTCTCTTACTCACGAATATGAATTATTTAGAACAAACCAAGGAGAAAGCAATCAAGAAATACAAAAGAGGTTCACCCACATTGTAAATCATCTTGCATCTTTAGGCAAGTATTTTACTAACGAAAATTTGATTAATAAAGTTTTGAGATGTCTGAGCAGGATTTGGCAACTCGAGGTGACAATCATATCAGAATCAAGGGATTTATCAACAATGGCACTAGCTACCCATTTTGAAAAAATTCATGAACACGAATTGGAGCTGAGCATATTAAGTCAAAGCAAAGAAAATGATGAGAAGAAAAAGGGAATCGCACTTAAAGCCACCTCCTCCATTATCAATAATGAAGATGATAATGATGGAGATGAAGCGAACAATTTTGAGTTAAATGAAGAGAACCTCAGTCTCCAAGTAAAGAAATTTGGAAGGTTCCTAAAAAAGAAAGAAACTCAAAGAAGACCGCCTTTCCCCCCAAAGAAGACCCATCACAAAGGGGAAGGAGCACCATTAACTCCAACCTGTTACGAGTGTGAAATATCAGGCCACATGAAGATAGAGTGCCCGATTTACCAAAAGAAAATGAAGAAATTTGAAAATAAACTCTCCAAGGACAGAAAAGGAAGAAGAGCTTATATTGCATGGGATGACAATGATATGGACTCTACTGATAGTTCAGATAGCGAAGAAGCCCATCTATATCTTATAATCAAAGAAAAAGAAGAAAGCGACAATGAGATAAATTCTAACTATGACTGATGATCACATATTTGATACATTAATAAGCCTTCATTTTTAGTCATTTACACTCTCCATGTATTTAATTGATTGAGTTTGACTATGTTTTGTAAGTTTGGACTCAAATTGGACTTAATTGAATTTTTCAGCATAATTTACGTCTTATATTATTTCTGTATTTGGGCTATATCTTGGGATGTAGGTGGCCAAATGAGGTGAATATGGTGGCATTTTAAAGATAAGAGAGAGCTCTACAACTTTCATGAAGACCTCAAAGGTCCAATCACACGAGTAGATAACTCATATTGGGGTTGAAGCAAGAACTAGAGTGTTGTTCCTGACAGTTTGACCTATGTATTCTATTCATGCCATACTTCGGGCTAGAGGTTGTCAAATAAGCTGAATAGTTAAGACCCATATCTACAACTTTCATGTTGAACACTTTTCCAGAATCTGAGGTCCAATGAGTGATATTGGGCTTGCAAGTCAAAATAGAGGAGCTGTGATTGGGCCTGAATAGTGTACAGTAATTTGAATGCATCTAGAGTTATAAAAATGATATTGGATTCAAACTAAAGCCATTTGAAAGCTATGATCCAGGCCTACAACTTTGATGAAGATCGCATTTGCTCATTCTAACGCATTCAATGACTTCAGTGCTAAATGATTTTGGAGACAAGGAATCTCCATAATTTTCCACTCACCAAAAGTCATTTGGCATTTTTCACTCATTTTCCACTCATCCAGTCACTAATGACTTAGCCTCCTTATCATTTTGTATCTCTAATCCTCTATAAAAGGGGGCTTAGGCGGATCATTAAAGGTGTTAGGTGTTAGGTACCAAAATGATGTTAGTTTGTTACTATATTTTCCTGTAGTAATTTTTCTTTGTTCTAAATTGAAGTCATCTTCTTCTGCTTCTTCTTCTCTCTTTCTTTCTTCTTGTCTATGAGTAACTAAGTTTCATTTTGCTTGGGTGAAAAAGTGAAGCTCTTGATAATGAAATAAGGTTAGATTAACTTCTCTCTTGTGCTTAAATGATATATTTTCAAATGGTCATTATACATATTGTATTTTGTTTCCAATCAATTTAGAAACCCTCCTTGTAAACTGGAGTTCTTGATTTGATGTAGACAAGAGATTAGCACAATGAATGATTTAACCCATTTACAAGTGTTGGTGTTAGAAACTCTCCTTATAAAGTGGAGATCTTGATTTGTTGTAGACAAAATATTGGCACAATGAATGCTTAATCCCATTTATGAGTGGTGGTATTAATAGATGATTAAAGGAAACATAATATAATTATATATATTATTTTAATAAACTTTTAACGTTGTATTCTCTGATTGGAACCTCCATGTTGTGAGGATTCTAATTGAGTTATAAAAGAAATTAATCTTACCTTTATTTTATTTACCAAGAATGAATCTTTTAACTCAAGTAAATAATTTTTACTATAGTAACAAAATATTTACTTCACCTTAATTAATCTTCAACAATTCCCTGTGGATCGACCTCGGACTCCCCAGAAATTTATTACTTAAGATAACCTGCACTTGGGTTCGCAATGTAACAATTAATCCTGTATCAAGTATTTAGACTTGGTTGAAAATTTTGTGCATCAAGTTTTTGGTGTCATTACTGGGGAACTTGATTTGAAGAACAAATTTCTGGTATAAATATTTTATATATATACTAACGTACTAACTTAGTGGGGGAATCTCTCCCTTTTATTTTCTTGTACATATTAACAGTGGGAAAAATTCTCCCTTTTATTTTCAGTACATACTAACTTAGTGGGAGAACCTCTCCCTTTTATTTTTTTCTGTACTTTACTAACTTAGTGGGAGAAATTCTCTCTTTTATTTTTTTGTACTTTACTTTCTGTAATTTAAATTTTGTAATTTCTTTTTTTTCTACTTTATTTTTTTTTATTTTATTTTTTATATTTGGTAGTTGATTTATACCACACCTTTATTAATATTTATTTGGTGTTGGTTTATACCTCATCCTTGTTAATATTTAATGGCAAGTTTATAAAAAATGACATTTACAGTACATTTTTTCTATTTTAAGTTAACAAACCAAAAGAAAATTGTAAATCAATAAGTTACTTATTTATGCTTAATTGGTATCATGATTTAAATTTTGGTCATTTGGTTAAAGTTAATCCTAGTACTTTACATATTGATTTGTCTAAATCACAATCACACACATCAAACACAATGACTGAAAATGAAAGTGTGCATGATGAACATGAAAATCAACCGTTGCGAACCATGCGTGAGTATTTGCAACTATCTCGAAATTCTAGTCCATCATGTTTTATCTTTCCACTCAATGCTAACAATTTTAGATTCAAATCAAGTATGATTTCTTTACTTCCTAATTTCCATGGTTTAGAATCTGAAAGCCCATATTTATATCTAAAAGAATTTGAGGAAGTATGTACTACTTTTCATGATCAAACTTGCATTGAAGAGGTTGTTAAGCTTAAATTGTTTCTTTTTTCTTTGAAAGATAAAGCAAAAATTTAGTTTAACACTTTAAAACCAAGATCAATTAGCACATGGCATGAAATGCAAGGTGAGTTTTTGAAGAAATTTTTTCCAACACATAAAACCAATGCTTTGAAAAGACAAATCCAAATTTTTTTTCAAAATTCAAATGAAGCATATTTTCAAAGTTGGGAACATTTTAAAGATTTGTTGAATTCTTACCCACATCATGATTTTGAAAAATAACGCACTATAAGCTTCTTTTATGAAGGGTTAACACCCGAAACTAAACAATTTGTGGAAACAATGTGCAATGGTGAGTTTCTTGATAAAGAACCTAAAGAAGCTTTAGATTATTTAGACCATTTGGCTGAAAATTCTCAATCTTGGCATGGTACTAATCTTTCTAAAAATTCAATTAGATATAACTTTGCAAATGCTAGTAAAGGAAAATATCATCTTAGTCAAGAAAAAGATCTAAATGGAAGATTTACTAGTTTGACTAGAAAGATTGAAGCCATGGAATCTAGAAAAGTAAAAGAAATCAAATCTGTGCAAAATGAAGAAATTTGTAGCATTTGTGATGAATTGGGACACTCAACAAATGAATGTCCGAAATTTCCTATTTTTAAAGAAGTTGTGCATGAGCAAGTAAATGTAATGAACAATTTTAAAAAGTCATTCACTTCTTTTTTTTTCAGATACATACAATCCGGGATAGAAAAATCACCCGAACTTTAGTTAGAGGACTAACAATCAGGCACAATTCATGCAACCTCCACCTCCTCAGGCACAACAGGATTCACAAATTCTCAAGGATATGCACCCTATGTCCCACTATACAGGAATAACATTGAAGAAACATTGCATGCATTCATGGAAAAGCAAGATGTCATTATTAATCAAAACATCAAGGCATGATTGACATAAAAAACTCTTGCTAAACTTTCTTCTGCACTCACCATTCACGAGAAAGGAAAATTTCATTCTCAACCTCAACTAAATCCCAAAGATCAGTACAGTCTAAATGAGGGTAGTCCAGAAAATCAACAAATAGATCAAGTCAAGTCAATGATAACCCTTAGGAATAGAAATGTTGTTGAAGAAAGCAAGGAGATAAAGAGCCAAGTGTCCAAAGTGATGAACTCCTTGAGTGTGAATGAGCTAGAGGATGTGGAAAAGAATTAAGATAGTAGTGATGCTGAGTTACCCAAGGAACCTGAGGTGACAAAAAGTCTTGTTGAGCTAGAAAATGATAACGAGGGCCACCAGACATACATAATTGACTCAATTATGGATATGGGAGTTTCTATAACCCATGATTTTGATCCCCTTGAGAATTTTCTTGTTAATTCTAATTTTGATTCTATCAGTAATCTCTCTGATGTAGTTGATATTTCTACTATTTTTGATAGAACTCAGGATCATGACACTCAGACATGGCAACCAAAGTTTAAGGAGTTACCTAAGAAAGGTTGGAGCATTGTTGATAAAAAAGGTGTTCGTCCATTGGTCTGTTCTTTTAAAATTAATTTGGAAGAAGGTAAATGTTCAGCAGTTGAAGCTATAACTTGAGTTGAAGGATCCAGATATAGCAGAGACTTTGGTAGACAATCTTGTATACTAAAGCTGAGATAAGTTTTTAGTATTTCGTGTTTTTATTGAGTTGGCTTAAGTGCCTTTCAAATTTCGAAGCCTTTGTATGGGGATGTAAATAGTGTCGGCCAAAAAAAAAATATAAAACAAAAGAACCAAAAAAAAATGTTTGCATGCTTGTTTATTTCATTTTACTTTTTTTTGTCATTGCTAACCATTGTCAAGATGTAGTTATTCTCTTCTCGTCTAAGCATTTCGGGTATGTGACTTCTCCCTATTACTTTGTTTAATTTTGTCCCAATAATTTTTTTGATGTATATTGATGATTTTTTCTTCAGTTTATATTTAATTTTTAACATTGAGGACAATGTTGTGATCTGGTTGGGGGGAATGATAGTTGTGTGAATAATTGTGTAAAAAAAAACTAAAAAAACCCAAAAAAAAAACCAAAACAAAAGAAAATAGGAAGTGTGTTTATTAATATGTTTATCGTGTTTATATGTTTGTCGTGTTTATAGGTTTGTCAGCAATTTACTAACAGCTAAACCAATTAAGGATGACAAAGTAAAGAGTAAATTTTGCTCTGGAGGTAATTTTACTCTTGAGACGCATTTTAGTTAGGGTAGATAACTAGTTTGTGTGGAAGTAGCAATTCAAATTCAGGGAAATTTGCATGATTGAGTCAATTGTCTTCTTTCTTAAAAGTTACATGCTTGGTTATGGATGTTGAATTAGTGGATTGAGAATGATAGAAATATGCCTTGTGAGATTTTGTGCCTATTCATGAATGGATTGAACATTTGTACCATTCTCTTCTTTCTTGTATGATTTTCACTCATGGAATTGTTACTCTAGAACTTGCTTTGATTCTTTTTGAGACTACATTTTTACTTGTATACATAAACATGATTGAGACATTTTTCTTGAAATAGTTACTTTAGCTAAATAGCCAACCTTGTATATTTTCCGTTGCTTAACTCCTTTGAGTTTATTTGACCATTCCTTGTTTCTAGCTCATTATGTGCCTTAAATGAAAAACAATGTTCTTACCCGACCTTAAGGAATAAGAGAACATTAGCTTTGTCATTGGATGAGTTCTTGAACAAGTGTGGGGGTGTGTGTGCAAAATGGTTAAAAAAATTTGAGCTTGCTGTTTAAATGTATATATTATGTTCTTCTTCTTCAAATTCAAAAACAAAATCAAAAAAAAAAAAAAAAAGTGTAAAGAAGGGCCAACAAGACAATAAAAGAAAGGAAAAGAATATGTAAATAGAATTTGTATTAGGTGGAGTTGGGATGAACTTTCATACTTGTTAATTGAACTCAACTCTCATACTCTTTTATTCTCTGGTATTTAACTTGTCATATTCATATTACCTCCTCCTTTACCTTGACCCCATTATAACCTTGAATAAAGTTCTCATGATTTGTGTGTGCATGTGTTCTGAGTAGTGGAGAAGTAGAAGATAAGCAAGCTTATGGTAGTACAATTTTCATGGGTTGAATTGAGTGAAATACCAACTTTTTAAACACTTGAGGGATTGAGAGTGAATCTTGTGAAGATCTATCATTCTTGACTCATGCTTTTCAATTGAAATATCCTTGTTTGTTGATTTGAGATGTGAAGATATGTTACCTCATAAATGTTTTGATTACTTGAATGATTGATTGCTCTTCATTTTTAAATATTATTAGAAATTTAGTCTTTTAGAGTGTTTAGCTTTTGAGTCTATTTCGTTTTTTTTAGTGAGTGGTCTTATGTGTTTTGCTCAGGAGTACAAAAAACTAAGTGTGGGAGAATTTGATAATCACATATTTGATACATTAATAAGTCTTCATTTTTTGTCATTTACACTCTTTATGTACTTAATTGATTGAGTTTGATTATGTTTTGTAAGTTTGGACTCAAATTGGACTTAATTGAATTTTTTAGCATAATTTATGTCTTATATTATTTCTGTATTTGGGCTATATCTTGGGATGTAGGTGGCCAAATGAGGTGAATATGGTGGCATTTTAAAGATAAGAGATAGCTCTATAACTTTCATGAAGACCTCAAAGGTCCAATCAAACGAGTAGATAACTCATATTAGGGTTGAAGCAATAACTAGAGTGTTGTTCCTGACAGTTTGACCTATGTGTACTAATCATGTCATATTTAGGGTAAAATATTGTAAAATAAGCTGAAATTGTGATGCTGAATAGTTGAGACCGATATCTATAACTTTTATGTTGAACACTTTTCCATAATTTGAGGCCTAATGGGTGATATTGAGCTTGCAAGTCAGAACAGAGGAGCTGTAACTGGGCCTGAATAGTGTACAATAATTTGAACGTATCTAGAGTTATAAAAATGATATTGGACTCAAACTAAGCCATTTGAAAGCTATGATGCAGACCTACAACTTTGATGAAGATCATATTTGCTTATTCTGATGCATTCAATGACTTCAGAGCTAAATGATTTTAGAGACAAGAAAGCTCCATAATTTTCCACTCACCAAAAGTCATTTGGCATTTTCTACTCATTTTCCACTCATCCACTCACTAATGACTTAGCCCCCTTGTCATTTTGTATCTCTAATCCTTTATAAAAGGGAGCTTAGGTGAATCATTGAAGGTGTTAGGTGTTAGGTACCAAAATGATGTTAGTTTGTTACTAGGTTTTCTTGTAGTAATTTTTCTTTGTTCTAAATTGAAGTCATGTTCTTCTTCTTCTTCTTCTCTCTTTCTTTCTTCTTGTCTATGAGTAACTAAGTTTTATTTTGCTTAGGTGAAAGAGTGAAGCTCTTGGTAATGAAATAAGGTTAGATTAATTTCTCTCTCGTGCTTAAATGATATATTTTCAAATGGTCATTATACATATTATATTTTGTTTCCAATCAATTTAGAAACCCTCCTTGTAAAGTGGAGTTCTTGATTTATTGTAGACAAGAAATTGGCACAATGAATACTTTAACCCATTTACAAGTGTTGGTGTTAGAAACTCTCCTTGTAAAGTGGAGATCTTGATTTGTTGTAGACAAAATATTGGCACAGTGAATGCTTGATCTCATTTATGAGTGGTGGTATTAATAGATGATTAAAAGAAACGTAATATAATTACGTATATTATTTTAATGAACTTTTAACGTTGTATTCTCTGATTGGAACCTCTATGTTGCGAGGATTCTAATTAAGTTATAAAAGGAATTAATATTACCTTTATTTTATTTACCAAGAGTGAATCTTTTAACCCAAGTAAATAATTTTTATCGTAGTAACAAAATATTTACTTCACCTTAATTAATCTTTAACCATTCCCTGTAGATCGACCTCAGACTCCCGAGAAATTTATTACTTGAGATAACCTGTACTTGGGTTCGCAATGCAACAATTAATCCCGCATCAAGTTTATAAACTTTGTTGAAAAATTTGTGCATCAATGACTTATCGCCCTCTTATGATGAATTACAAAATGTTTTTGAAGAATTGCATGACGAATCGATAAGGCTGACAAAATTTATTTCCTCATCTAAGAAAATAATTTCTTCTTTGAAAAATCAAATTCTTGCTTTAAACAAAGAAATTGAAGAATTAAAAATTAAAAATGAAACAATATGACTAATTGATGTTTGCACAATTTGCTCTTCGCATAGCTCAACATCTTCATCTTGTTTATCATGCCAAATTCTTAAAAAAGAAATTGAAGACTTAAATAACACTCTTTCTAAATTCACCTTTGGAAGAAATAATTTAAATATTTTATTAGGAAAATAAAAAGTGGCTTTTCAAAAATCCGGGATTGGATATAATCCTAAAAATCAACAAAAATTTTATAAAAATTTCTTTGTTCACTCAAGTACTTCAAGTAGTCATTTTATTAAATGTTTCTATTGTGGGAAGAAAGGACGCAATGCGTTAACATGTAATGCAAGGAAAAACATAAATGCAAAAAGTGGAATAAAAATGGTTTGGGTTCCTAAGGGTACTATACCCAAAACTAACACTCAAGGATCCAACAAAATTTAGGTACCAAAAGTTAAAAATTAAACATGTGTTGTAAGTGTACTTGAAGGCTAGGAGCTCAAATTGGTACCTCAATAACAGCTGCTCCAAGCACATGACCAGAGACGACTCCAAGTTCACATTCCTTTTCCCAAGAATCATGGACATGTAACTTATGGAGATAACAACAAAGAGAAGATTTTTGGAATCGGCAAAGTCAGTAAAAGTCCTAATTCCTCTATTGATAATGTATTGCTTGTTGAAGGACTCAAACATAAGTTGCTTAGTATTAGCTAATTATGTGATAAAGGAAATAGAGTAATCTTTGATTCAAATTGTTGCATAATTGAAGGTAAAAATGATAAGTATATTAAATTCGTGGGTCATAGAGTTAACAACATTATATGATTAGCCTTGATGATATATCCTTAAATGATGCAAAATTCCTCTTAAGTAAGGAAGATGATTCATGGTTGTGACATAGAAGAATTGCACACATTCACATGGACCACTTAAAAAAATTGGTCTCTAAAGAGCTAGTAATTGGACTACCCAAGCTCAATTTTATAAAAGATAAATTATGTGATGCATGTCAAAAGGAAAAGCAAGTAAATGCCTCATTCATAGCAAAAAATATTATTTCAACCTCTAGACTTTTACAACTTTTAGACATGGATCTTTTTGGACCATCTAGAACTATGAGGTTTGGTGGGAATCACTATGCGTTAGTGGTTGTGGATGATTTTTCTAGGTTCACATGAACCTTATTTCTTTCTCACAAAAATGATGCATTTTTAGCTTTTAAGAAACTTGCCAAAGTTATTCAAAATGAAAAAGGTTTTTCAATTACATCCATTAGAAGTGACTATGGTGACGAATTTGAAAATCATGATTTTGAAACTTTTTGTGATGAACATGACACTAAGCATAATTTTTCTGCCCCTAGAACTCCACAACAAAATGGAGTTGTAGAAAGAAAAAATCGTTCTTTAGAAGAAATGGCGAGAACTATGCTCAATGAGACTACACTTCCTAAGTATTTTTCGACAAATAAAGTAAGCACCGCTTGTTATGTAATGAATAGGGCCCTTATAAGGCCAATCTTAAAGAAAACCTCATATGAATTATACAAAAGAAGAAAGTCGAATGTCTCACATTTTTATATTTTTGGTTGCAAATGTTTTATTTTGCATAAAGGAAAGGATAACCTAGGCAAGTTTGATATAAGTCTGATAATGGTATATTTCTTGGTTATTCAAATCATAGCAAAGCCTATAGAATTTATAATAAAAGAACTATGACTGTTGAAGAATCTATTCATGTTGCTTTTGACGAAACTAACCCAAATGGACTGAGAAAATATTTTGTTATTGAAGATGTTGTAGAGGCTTTGGCAAAAACTCACTTGGATAATAAGGAAAAAGAAGAGAGGAAGCAAAAAGAAAGTCAAGAGGACCCCCTAAATCAAGAGAATTCATAAGCCATGGACCTTCCCAAAGAATAGCGAACCTCAAGGTACCATCCGCTTAACGAAGTAATAGGTGATGTATCCAAAGTTGTAAGTACTCGAAACTCAATTAGAAATTCTTGCAATCATATGGCTTTTGTTTCTCAAATTGAACCTAAAGACTGAAATGAAGCCTTTAATAATGAACATTGGATCTTGGCAATGCAAGAAAAGCTAAACCAATTTGAAAGAAACTAAGTATGAGAATTAGTTTCAAGGCCTAATGATCATCCAATTATAGGCACCAAATGGGTCTTTAGGAACAAGATTGATGAAGCTAGCCTAATAACAAGAAATAAAACTAGGCTTGTAGCTAAAGGGTATAATCAAGAGAAAGGAATAAATTATGAAGAAACCTATGGACTTGTAGCTAGACTAGAAGTTATTAGAATATTACTTGATTATGCTTGCATCATGGATTTTAAGTTATATCAAATAGATGTTAAAAGTATTTTTTTTAAATGGTTTTATTTAAGAAGAGGGATACATTGAACAACCTCCAGGTTTTGAAAATCATGAACTACCCAACCATGTTTTTAAACTGGAAAAGGTCTTATATGGCTTAAAACAAGCTCCTAGAACTTGGTATGAAAAGTTGAGTAAATTTATTTTGGAACATGGTTTTACAAGAGGCAAAGTTGAAATAACCCTTTTTATTAAGAATAAAAAGCATGATATTCTCCTTGTACAAGTTTATGTTACCAAGTGGCTTCCAGTACTCAAGAGGGGGGGTGAATTGAGTATAAAACTTTTTCACAAAACCTCTTTTTAACAAAAAATAGATATTAAAGGCTTAATAAATAAATGCATAGAAGGAACGAGAAGAAGAAAAGAAACAATAAAGAGCAGCGAAAAATAAATGTGCAGTAAATTAATTTGCATAAAATAAAGAGATTAGGGAAAAGAAAACCAGGCACAGTATTTATCCTGGTTCGACAACTAACCCACTTGTGGTCTACGTCCAGTCCTCGAAAGCCGAGATTTTTAACTAAGTATACAAGCTTCAATAGGTGCTTGCTACCGTTACACAAAAGAGCACTTTTCACACACAGGAAAACTCTACCTTTGTGCTAAAGTCTCAGCCTGCAGGGATACCTCACCCTTTATACAAACCTTGAGGGATACCTCACCCTCAATACAGAATATCAGAAAAAGATAGATGAAGAGACACTCTCACTCAGAGTAAGTAATACAAATTGAAGTGCTAATGGAGCTCTCACAGAAATATCTTAAAGTTTTTAAACAAAAAAGAGTGTAGAAAATAATTTTCACAAATCAGAGTAATCAAAAAATATATCAGAGTTATGGGCAATGAAATTCGTGACCCAAGCTTGCTATTTATAAGGAAAACACGGAGATAGCCATTTAGGTATAATTAATAGCATTTAGAAAACAAATTAACCGAATTCAAAACGTTTGAAAGTTTCCATATCAGACTTCGTATTCAAACGTATTTATTTGAATAACTTAACAGATTATTCGAATAATACTGTTCCTGAAACCAATTTAAAAGCTCATCTGAAATGGGTTATTCGAATAACCAATGTGTTATTCGAATAACTCTGTTAAAACCAGAGTTATGAGAACGAAGGGTTATTCGAATAACAGCTAAACCATTCGAATAACATAGTTTAAAAAAGTTCGACGAGAAAAGGGTATATTCGAATAACGTTTGAGTTATTCGAATAACTCACTTAAAACACAGTTCTGAAAAAGCTCATCTCTTCAGATAAAAGACATGATATTCGAATAAAAACTTAAAACACAGAGTCTCGTAAAAGGGTCTATTCAAATAGACTAGGTTCTATTTGAATAACTCAGTTCAAAAACGTTTTGAAAACTTAGTTTAAAAACAAGCTTTATCTTTTCTTTCAAAAACAAAGAGATATCAAAGTGAGCTCCGTACAATAGATCCTAAGTCCTAATGCTAATCAAATATAAACTTGGACTTGGTCTATTTATCATCTTCATTTATTCTTCACGTTTGTTATCATCAAAACAAGTCTTCAAAGGTATGCATCCAAACACATTCTCCCCCTTTTTGATGATGACAAACTATCAATGAGACTATCAATGAGAAAAGCGTTAGTGCATATAAATGGAATTCACACAGAGGTATAAAAGCTTACTCCCCCTCTTTAATTTTAAGAGGTAATGTATATCAGATATATGTGCAACTCCCCCTTTCAATTTGAATCCAATCTCATTTTAAGGTTTACCTATCTTTTCTCAATTATAGTTAAAAGATCAAATATTTCTCCCCCTTTTGTCATAAGCAAAAAGGAGGGGTAAGTCCCATAAACATATATCAAAGTAAGAATGCATAAACATATATCAAAAAGGTCAACAGGAAATATTATTTATTCATTAATAAAAAAGAGAGTCAATTACACAAGCCAGAAAATAAATAACATGAAGCCAAAACACATTCAATGCCTAAGAACTAAAGCTCCTAAAAGTAAGCATCCGGAGGTGGTGGTGAAGAAGCTGGTGCAGGAGCAGGTGAAGCAGATCGGAGGGCAGCAACCTCACGTTCAACGCCTTCTATTCTATCAAACAGAATAGAGAAGGTATGTTCCATGTAAGCTCAGTTATCCTACAAGGTGGCCATGATCTGTTCCAAAGTGATAGGAGCAGGAGCAGCAACAGGTACATCAGCAGGAGCAGCAGGGGCATCAGCAGGGTCAAGCTCATCCTCAGCGACCTCATCTGGGTACATGGTGCGTGCGGAAGTAGTGATTAAAATTTAGATAAAAATCAGTTGTCAGGCCCACCAAAAAATAAAAACCTTACGACTAGTTGTAGTTAGTAAGGGTCGATCCACAGAGAACCAATTCAATTAACACTATTAAATAATTCCCAATGTAAACTCTGATTAATAATAAACAGTAAATAGGGGGTTTTAGAGTTTTGATGAACAATGAACAACTTCAAAGACAATAACAATAAATAAATCTAAATCAACAATATAAGAAAATTGGTTAAGAGATTGAATCCACCACTAGATTTATATGATAATGTAAATTCACATATCATTTTATTCCAACATGCTCAATTATGTTTTTATGCAATTGTGAGAGTAAATCTCTGTTTTCCTTACGTGTTGGCCAATTTAGCAACCGCTCAAATCAACTCCTAATCACTGATTAGTCATAAAGCAACCGCTCTTACAACTATCCAACAATTGCATTAAGATTTAGAAAACCAATTACACTAAGATCTAATCACACACCGGGATTAAATTACTTAGAACATATATTTCTCTAGATCTACTATCGCAACCGTGCATAATAAACCCAGATCTACCACTTTTATAACTGGCAAATAGCACAAAGATAATTGTACCCACATGAACATCATACATTCTGCTAGATCTACTACCGCAACCGCGCATAATAAACCCAGATCTACCACTTTGCAAGTGGGAACAAGTACAAAAACCTTCATACCAACAATAGATTCAGAAATATATGAATAAAAACATAACTGTATTGAAATAATCAAATATACAAGATTCATAACATCAATACTAGTGGTTTCATCACCCCTTTAACCAAGGGAGGTTTAGTTACACATAGCTAGAAGGAAATCACAAGAAAAACTATGAAGAAACAAGAAGAAACTGAGAGAAATGAAGGAGAGTCCAACTTCTTTCATGATAACCAATGGTGCCTTTTATAGAAGTCTAGGGTAACAAAATGACAAAGGGGAGTGGATGGATGAGTGGGTTGGTTGAGTGGGTGAGTGGAGTGGAGTGGTTGAGTGGATTGATTGAGTGGGTTAGTTAAGTGGGTGAGTGGAGTGGAGTGGTTGAGTGGATGAGTAGATGAGTGGAGTGGAGTGGTTGAGTAGTTGAGTGGATTGATTTAGTGGATGAGTAGTTGAGTGGATGAGTGGAGTGATTGAGTGGTTTGGTTGAGTGGGTTAGTTGAGTGGATGAGTGGGTGGAGTGGCTGAGTGTAAAAATTCCTTGGTCTGACTTGGAAGCCAAAAACAACTGATTATACTTCAGATTCATGAAAAGTACTCTTCATGAAAGTTGTAGATCTTTGTCTTGGCTATAACATGCATATCTAGATCATCCAATTTGGCTTCCTACTGCCCAAGATATGACCCAAATACCATAGATTGCTCAAACCCAACTTCAGCACCTCTGTTCCGACTTGCAAGCCCAAACCGACCCATTAGACTTCATTCTTTCAAAAGGTGTTCTTCATGAAAGTTGTTTATTTGGGTCTTGACTATCAACTATCCAAATTTCAACCTATCTCCATTATTACAGCTTGAGATATGATTTTATGAGTGCACATCGTTCGGATTCTAGTGACAGAACCCGTATTCTGACTTCCATGTAAACTTAGGTCCCTTAGACATCTGTTTAGGACTTCGAGCTCTTCATCAAAGTTGTAGAGTTTCCTCTTAGATTTCCTACAAGATAAAATTCATGATTATCAGATATCAGGAACTCAAGTTATGACCAAAATACAGAAATAGTGTAAAATCTCAATAATGCTGAAAATATTCAATTAGGACCAATTTGAGCTCAAACTCACAAAAATCATACCAAACTCAATCAATTAAGAATATGGAGAGTGTAAATGACTAAACATAAGGGTTTCTTAATAAATAAAATATGTGATTATCAAATTCCCCCACACTTAGCTTTTTGCACTCCTGGGCAAAACTCAAGACCAAAACAAGGACATAAGAGATTAACAAAATTTTAAATTCCAACGACATTCAAGAGCCCAAAATTTTACAATCAAGAAGAACAACCAAAGGTTCAAGGGATCAAAACATTCATGAGTTAACAATTCTTCACATCTCAAACCAACAAGCAAGGTATCTTCAATATGAATCGAGAATGATAGATCTTCACAAGATTCCCTCTCAATCTCTCAAGTGTTTAAAAGGTAGGTATTTCACTCAATTCAACCATGAAAATTGCACTACCATAAGCTTGCTTATCTTCTACTTCTCCACTACTCAAAACACATGCATACACAAATCATGAGGACTTTATTCAACGTTGTAATGAGGTCAAGGTAACAGAAGAGGGTAAAATGGATATGAGAGAATAAATACCAAAGAGAATAAAAGTAAATGAGAGCTGAGTTCAAATAACAAGCATAAAAGTTTATCCCAACTCTAATGTATAACCCTTTACACATTCATTTCTCAATCCTTTTCTTTTTTTTTTTTTATATATGAACATAACTATATACATACATTTTTTTTCTTTTTTTTTTTTTGTTTTGTTTTGTTTTTTTTTTTGTTTTTAGGCACTCTTTCCTTTTTCAACAGCCATTTTGTACACACACCCCCACACTTGTTCAAAAACTTATCCATTAACCAAGCTAATGTTCTTTTATTCCCTAAGGTAAAATAAGAACATGATTTTTCATTTAAGATACATAATGAGCTAGAAATAAGGAATGGTCAAATAAGCTCAAAGGGGTTAAGCAAAGGAAAATATACAAGGTTGGCAGGAATCAGAGAATTTTCAAGAAGTCAAAAGAGTGCTTGATATCATATTGAAAACAAGGTTGGCTATTTAGTTAAACTAGCTAATTAAGAAAGAGGGCCTCAATCATGTTCATGCATGCAAGTGAAATGCAGCCTTAAAAAGAATCAAAGCAAGTTCTAGAGTGGTCATTAACATGAGTGAAAGTCACACAAGAAAGAAGAGAATGACATAAATGTTGAATCCATCCATTAGGCTCAAAATCTCACAAGGTATGCATCCATCAAACTCAATTCATCAATTCAATCATCCATCACCAAGCACATCAGTTCAAGAAGGGAGAAAAGTTATTCAATCATGCAATGATTCTTTTTCTTTTAATACTTTTTTTTGTTTTTTGAAATGAAGACATTTTTTTTAAATGCTAAAATCTCTCCCCCACACTTAATATAACATTGCCTTCAATGTGAAAGAGAGATATAGAAAAGAGCAACACAACCTGATAAGAAGTGAATCAACGCTAAGCAGGAAAAGAAACACACTGTCAGTACCGCATCAAACCCTGAAAAGAAATCAAATAATAAAACTTTAGTACTTCCACAATTTAATACTAATTAATTACTTCCTAAAAACAAACTTCTTACTCTGCCACCAATTAAGATGCGTCTCAAGAGTAAAATTACTCCTTACTCTACCATCACTAATTGGTTTAATAAGTCCATGACAATCATATCATACTTTCCAAACAAAACAACAATTTTTTTTTTAGGTCAACTATCCTTCCCCCCCAACCAGATCACAACATTGTCCTCAATGTCAAAACATAGATAGGTAAAGGATAGAATATATTACCTGTTGCTGCAATTACTGAAAAGAAAAAAAATCTCACACAAATTTAAACAGAAACAAAGTACGATAAATAAAACCAAAGCTTGTAATTATTTAAATAGTTGGAGTATCTTGGCTGGCTTTCTTTTCATTTTGCTTCCTTCACCACTTCCTTCACCGCTTCCTTCGACCAATCTATCCGAGTACATTCTTGGATCAGTTC
Source organism: Ormosia semicastrata (assembly GCA_029884595.1). Lineage (NCBI taxonomy): Eukaryota > Viridiplantae > Streptophyta > Magnoliopsida > Fabales > Fabaceae > Ormosia > Ormosia semicastrata. Next base: position 42,619,861 of record JAQQTO010000053.1, on the reverse strand, counting down.
ATAAACAAATGCTTCTAATTTATCAATCAATTCATCAACGGTAGAAAGCAGAGATAAGGAGTTGTCTTCTTTGAAGGTGTGACAAATTTACGTTCCACGAAGATGGTCAACAAAAGATAACAAATTATCAAAGAAATTATTAACATTCAACAAACCTATGGGTTTATGGTGGATGTTCAATTGGGCCCAAGAGACAACTTGAAAGACTTCTTCCAAAGTACCAAAACCACCAGGTAAGACAATGAATGCATCAGAGTTGTCAAGCATCGGCTTCATTCGTCCATGCATAGAGGATACCTTAATTTCAAGTCCAACTGTCTTTCCAACGATGTTCCTTCGAGTTAAAGGTTCAGGAATGACACCTAAAACTTAATCACCTCTTACAAATGCAGAAAGTGATACAAATTTCCCATTAACCCAATGCAACCTCCCCCATATACTACACGAATGTTCCTCGCAGCAAGTGTTCTACCAACAGTGCTTGCAGCGTTTACAAACTCTAAACCATTCCCATAACTTGCCCCACAAAATACACCAATACTGAGAAATCTACGAACTGAAGAAGAAGCTCTCTCCATTTCAACACTCACTCTCTTTGAATGATTAAGAGTTGTAGAAAAGTAAAGAAAATGGAGTGTTTAAATAGGAAAGAGAATATAAAAAGTAATAATAGCTCCTATACAGGTAGGTTGACTGGTGTTAGAAAAGTTTGAAATAATAATAATAATAATACTTTTTTTTGTTTTTGTTTTTATTTTTTTTTGTTTTGTTTTTATTTTTTTGTTTTTTTTTTTTTTTTTTTTTTGTTTTGTTTTGTTTTGTTTTATTTTTTTGTTTTTTTTTACTTCAAGAAAATCATCGGGGTAAAGAAGTCTAGAAACCCCGAAGGAACCTATCCAAAGGATCGTCATGTCCAAAACCAAAATTCAACAAAATCATACAAAGATAAAATAATAATAACAAATGATTACATACCTTTATGTACAGGTTTCATGGCGATCTTTATACTTGTGCGTCATGAGTGCAGTAATACCAAGACGGCTCAGCCAATTTGGGCATTCTTCTCCCTCCCGCTTGTGGGATATTTTGGATTGAGCTACGACGCCACTAATTAAAGTGCGTAAATCTGACAACTACCACTAACGACCACAGCAAGTGAGAGGTCGCTGAAGAGCCCATGGCATTAAATCACAGGATCCAGCTCACAGGCATTGTCACGCGAGAATGCAAACATGGGATGCTTCTTTCTGTCCATCAACAAGCAGAGCCTTTGGTTAAAACCTGGGAATGCTTGCGCGGCTCTCTGCAGAGCATGGCACACGAACCTTATTTACCGATCGGCGTGTGAAGGTCCACCCGAGTCAATGACGGGTCTGCCACTCCACTGGCAGGGGCTCCTAATCTAATTAAAGACCAAGTACAACCGAAGTTTCGCCCTTTTTTTTTTTTTTTTTTTTTTTTCAGTTTTTTTTTTTCCTTTTTTTTTTTTTTTTGAAAATGTACAAGATAATATATACATGTTGTTGTGATTGTGGCTCACATCTTCCTCGGTTTCACGTCCGAAAATGGCTTAAACGGCTTCTATGAGTCGAGGATAAGCTTCCCATCCAATTTTCTTATAAATTGGCAAACAGTCTTTTTGAGTCAGATTCCCAAGACTATAACGCTCTTGTTCATCCTTGAAGAGATTCCACAAACTAAGAAGTTCACGCTGCACAACTCCACAAGAATGCGTCTCAAGAGTCAATAAGATATTATCTAATGACTCCTTACTCAGTCCATTCTTAATGAAGAATATTTTATCTTCTCTATTTACAGAAACCATCCCCAAAGAGTGACATCGCGTGTTGCAATTCCATCGTGCACACTTGTAACAAACTTTCATTCTTTTTGCTCTTCTCCTTTTTGAAAATGAAATTTTATCGAGACCAGGCATGTATGGGACAAATGAATCTGAAGATTCACCAGCTAAATGAACCTTTGCTTCGATTATCCAGCGTATGTCTTCTGGGATGCCCTTATACATTAACAATCTCAGTCTTTCACACCTAGCTTCATAGACTTTTGTTAGAGCATTTAGAGGGAGAGAAGGAAAATGTTTTCTTAGATTTGAGAGAATGACATCCATTTTGAAAGGAGAAGAAATCAGTTATTATGGGAAATTGAAAAACAAACTGACTTGAGAGTCACGGAGTACCGTTATCCGCCATTTAACCGGGAACACAAAGAACTGCTAAACTTGGTTTTCCAGGAATGGTTGAGTCTTTGTCAATTAACTTTAAGCGCATTACCATTCCTAGGATCCTCAATATCTACGGCCCCAGAGGATACACGTGTTTGACAACAAAAGAACCGCGCCTCCTAGATCTCAATTTTTCAAGGAGTAGGTGCAGATGATAATCTCAAAGCGAACTTTTTTGACCAATTTTCGCACTTTTGCGACCTTGAATAAAGTAGGCCAATAAAATCCATACTTTGCAAGATTTTTGCAATTGTTGTCGCTTATTGTCGGGCATACAAATTATTTTTTTTTTTTTTTTTTTTTTTTTATTCATAATGCGGATAGAGAAGGTTCATCACCTCTACTTCTGCATCCTCTGGAAGTTCATAATAAGGTTTGAGACGATGACCATTGACCTTAAATGTTTTGCCTGAAATTTCACTCCTGATCTCAACTGCACCAAAAGGAAAAACATTAGTTACCACAAATGGCCCAATCCACTTAGAACGCAGTTTACCTGGAAACAATTTGAGTCTTGATTGAAAAAGTAAAACTTTTTGCCCTCTGTGAAATTTCTTTCTGGAAATCAACTGGTCATGGAATGCCTTAGCTTTAGTCTAATAAATCAGGGCATTCTCGAAGGCCTGATTTCTTAATTCTTCCGTTCTGCGTAATCGAACTTCCTTTGCTTTCCAGCTCCTTCCAATTCCATATTTACTTGTTTAATGGCCCAGTAAGAGCGATGTTGCAACTTAACGGGCAAATGACAGGGCTTTCCATACACCAACCGAAATGGTGGCATGCCAATGGGAGTCTTATAGGCAGTCCTATAAGCCCATAAAGCGTCTTCAAGTCGAGTGCTCCAATCCTTTCTTGAGGGATTCACTATCTTTTCAAGGATTGACTTAATCTCCTGGTTGGACACTTCAGTTTGCCCATTTGTCTGTGGATGGTAAGGAGTGGAGATTCTGTGCATAACTCCATATCTTTTCAATAGAGCATCAAAGGTTCTGTTGCAAAAATGAGTCCCTTGGTCACTAATGATAGCCCTTGGGGTCTCGAACCTGGAGAAAATATGTGTTTTAACAAAATCTGCAATAGTTTTAGAATCATCAGATCGGGTGGCTTTTGCTTCCACCCATTTAGACACATAATCAACAGATAAAAGAATGTATGTGAAACCAAATGAATGAGGGAATGGTCCCATGAAACAATACCCCACACATCAAAGAGTTCCACAAAAATGATCGGAGTCTGAGGCATTTGATTACGAGGACCAACATTACCTGTTCTCTGATAGCGGTCACAAGACTTACAGAAGTTGTAAGCATCTTTAAAAATTGAAGGCCAATAGAAACCACTGTCAAGCACTTTATTGGCTGTCCTTTTACTGCCAAAGTGTCCTCCACATGCATAGGTGTGGCAAAAGGAGAGGATGGAGTGTGTCTCAGAATCAGGAATGCACCTCCTAATGACTTGATCTGCACAATGCTTCCATAAGTACGGGTCATCCCAGATATAGTATTTACAGTCACTCCTTAATTTATCTCTTTGGGCTTTGTTCAAACCCTCCGAAAAGTCCTTAGTAACCAGGTAGTTAACAATGTCAGCATACCAAGGGATTATGGTGTTGACAACCATCAAATATTCATCCGAAAAAGTCTCCATAATAGGTATTTCTTCCTCTTCAGTTACCAATCTACTCAAGTGATCGGCCACCAAGTTTTCGCTCCCTTTCTTATCTTTAATCTCCAAGTCAAATTCCTAGAGCAATAAAATCCATCGGAGCAATCTAGGCTTTGCTTCTTTCTTTGTTAGAAGATACTTCAAGGCTGCATGATCTGAAAACACAATCACTTTAGAACCAATTAGATATGATCTAAATTTTTCTAAAGCAAATACAACAGCTAGAAGTTCCTTTTCTGTGGTTGAGTAATTAAGTTGAGCATCATTTAGAGTCCTTGATGCATAGTAAATGGCATAAGGAATTCTATCAACTCGTTGTCCCAAGACAGCTCCTACTGCAAAGTCACTGGCATCACACATTAGTTCAAAGGGTAACTCCCAGTTGGGTGGCCTGATGATAGGCGCAATAGTTAACAACTTCTTGAGTTTATTGAAAGCTTCCATATATTTCTCATCAAAGTTAAAATTAACATCTTTTTGAAGAAGTCTGCAAAGGGGCAATGAGACTTTAGAAAAGTCTTTAATGAATCTCCAGTAGAAACCTGCATGACTAATAAAAGAACGAATCTCCCGCACACTAGTGGGTGGTGGCAAAGAATGCATGAGTTCTACCTTAGCTTTATCTACTTCAATTCCCCTAGCAGAAATTACATGACCTAACACAATACCTTCATTCACCATGAAATGACATTTTTCCCAATTCAGTACCAGGTTAATGTCAATGCATCTTTTAAGAACCAATGTTAAATGTTCCAGGCAATTTTCAAAATCATTTCCAAAGACACTAAAGTCATCCATAAAAACCTCAATGATGTTTTCAATGTAATCATAAAATAAACTCATCATGCATCTTTGGAAAATTCCTGGTGCATTGTAGAGTCCAAAAGGCATTCGCCTATATGTAAAGGTACTAAATGGACAAGTGAATGTAGTCTTGTCTTGGTCTTCTGGAGCTATGGCAATCTGATTGTAACCTGAAAAACCATCCGGAAAATAATAATGAGAATGACCAGCTAATCTTTCTAACATTTGATCAATGAAAGGTAAAGGAAAGTGGTCTTTTCTCGTGGCGGTATTCAACTTCCTGTAATCAATACAAATACGCCACCCTGTCTGTAACCTAGTGGGAATAAGCTCATTTTCAGCATTTCTTACCACAGTAATTCCAGATTTCTTTGGTACTACCTGGACTGGGCTTACCCACTTGCTGTCAGAAATGGGGTAGATCACCCCCACACTTAGGAGCTTCAGTATCTCATTTTTCACAACTTCCATCATAGGAGGATTCAACCTCCGCTGAGGGTCTCTCACAGGTTTAGTATCCTCCTCCATTAATATCCTATGCATACAAATGGAAGGACTGATACCCTTGATATCAGCTATTGACCAACTAATGGCTGTCTTATGTTCCTGCAAAACAGCTACCAGTTTCTCTTCTTGTTCTTAGGTGAGTGACTTTGCAATTATTACTGGAAAGGTGTCATTCTCTCCCAAGAAGATGTATTTAAGATGATCAGGCAGTGTTTTAAGTTCCAATTCAGGTGCCTGCACAACAGAAGGTTGAGGTATATCAGTAGTAATAGGTAAATCAACAAAAGTTACCTCGTGCTCTTCTAGAGTGGAAGAGAGCTCTTGTAAGGCAGCAACAATTTCATCAATGTCTTCACTCTATGGCTCTTCTTCACTCTTTTTCTTTTCCTCCTGTACATCTAAGCTATGAGTTAGAATTGTATCAAGAGCATCAAAATGGTTAGTATCAAAAGCTATAGAAATTAAAGAATCAAAAGGATCAAAAGAATCAATTAAACAAGCAGACTGCACATCACTTGGGTATCTCATAGCTTCAAAAATATTGAATCTAATTAATTCCCCATCAAATTCCATTGTTAGAGTTCCTGAGTGCACATCAATTTTTGTCCGCGCAGTCTTCAAAAATGGTCTCCCTAACAAGATAGGAGCAGATTTGGGAGACTCATCCTCTTCCATGTCCAAAACATAGAAGTCTGCTGGAAACACTAATTCATTCACCTGCACCAAAACATCTTCAACCACACCCTTAGGGTATGCATTAGATCTATCAGCCAATTGAATAACAACACCAGTAGGTTCCAAAGGACCCAAGTATAAAGATGCATAAATAGAATATGGCATGACATTTATAGATGCACCTAAATCAAGCATTGCCCTTTCAAACCTTGTGTTACCTATAGTGCATGGAATGGTGAATGTGCCAGGGTCCTTACATTTGGTTAGGAGTTTCTTTTTAATTACAGCTGAAACATTTTCTCCCACTTGGACCTTTTCATTTCCTTTTAACTTCCTCTTGTTAGTGCATAATTCTTTCAGAAATTTTGCATATCTAGGTACCTGCTTAATGGCATCTAACAAAGGGATATTAACCTCTACCTTCCTAAAAGTCTCAAGTATTTCTTTTTCTGCTTCTTCTTTCTTGGTTTTAACCAACCTACTAGGAAAATGAGCTTTAGTAACATATTTAGGAAGGGGTTCAGAAATACTTACCTTAGGGGCTTTGGAAGTTTGCCCCTTATCATTTGCTTCTTTGGGTGGTTCATCTTTCTCTTGAGTGATTGGTAGAGGAGATGTAGGCTCATCCATCGTCTTTCCGCTTCTCAACGTGACAAAGACTAGCATTTTCCCTTGGATTTACTTACATTTGTGAGGGTAGTTTTCTGAAGCTTGGCTTTGAAACTTGTTGAATTACGTGGACAGACGTCCTATCCGATCGGTCTGCAAGTTATTGATTGCAGTCCTTGTTTCTTGTTGGAACTGTGAATTATTAGTAGCCATTTGCTTCACTAGCTCCTCTAATGAAGGCTCAGGTTGCTTAAGAGCTTGAACTTGTTGCTGTCTCTGAGGGAAATGTGTTTGCCTTTGTTGGATTCCTGGAGGTCCATAAGCTGGAGGTTGATTTTGAGGTTGCTTTGCATAGCTGAAATTAGGATGATCCCTCCAACCTGGATTATATGTGTTTGAGTAGGGGTTATAATTTTTTGAAAGTTCAGCATATCCCCCTACTGCTCTTACCTCCTCATTTGTGTCCTTTTGGAGAGTGGGACACATATCAGTGGGATGTCCAGATGAACAACAGATCCCACAAGCATGAACTGGTGCTTTGCCTGTATCCATTAACCGCTGAACCATAGCAGTCAATTGAGTCATTTGTTCTTTGTGACTAGTTGTCTCTACTTCTTTCACTGCTCTTACTCCAGTGTCATTTCTAGAGTAGAATTGTTGAGTATTGGCAGCCATTCTTAAGATCAAGTTTCTAGCTTCTTGAGGAGTTTTATCAACCAATGCTCCTCTGCTAGCAGCATCAATCATGTTGCGATCCATCACTTGTAAGCCTTCATAGAAATACTGAATTAAGAGCTGCTCACTTATTTGATGATGAGGGCAGCTGAAACATAGCTTCTTAAATCTCTCCCAGTAGTCATGGAGTGATTCTTCATGCCTTTGTTGAATACCACAGATTTCTTTTTTGATTGTTGCAGCTTTTGAGGCAAGGAAGTATCTGTCTAGGAAAGTTCAGGCCATGTCCTGCCATGATTGGATGGATCCGGGTGGCAAGTAGTAAAGCCACTCCTTTGCTGAGTCTTTCAATGAGAATGGAAAAGCTCTCAATTTGACTTGCTCTACATGAATTCCTGCAGGTTTCATGCTAGAACATACCACATGAATTTCCTTCATGTGCTTGTTGGGGTCCTCTCCGGGTAATCCATTGAAAGATGGCAAGAGATGGATTAAGCCGGATTTCAATTCAAATGCCTCTTCATTTTCAAGAATGCCTATGCACAGAGGCTGTTGATCTAGATCTGGAGCACCCAATGCCCTTAAAATGTTTTCTGCCATCGTCACTTCTTCAGATATTTCAGATGTCTCTGAACTTGATAGATCAATGTAACGGGCAGCTTCAATGTCAGCAGGTGTGAAGTGGAAATTATCCGGATGGAAGGGAAATTGAGGATGTGAAGTTAGTTAATCAATATAGTTCCTCAAATTTAGCAATCCTTCGTCTACCCCTTCAATGGACATTAACACCTACAAAACACTTAGAAAGAAAGATTCAAAAATAAAAACAAAAATAAAAACAGAGTAAAAATAGGAAATAAATTAATAATGTAATTGAAAAATTGGCTCCCGAAGAATGGCGCCAAAATTAAAGTGCGTGCGTATGTAGTGATTAAAATTTAGATAAAAATCAGTTGTTAGGTCCACCAGAAAATAAAAACTTTACAACTAGTTGTAGTTAGTAAGGGTCGATCCACAGAGAACCAATTCAATTAACACTATTAAATAATTCCCAATGAAACTCTGATTAATAATAAAAGAAATAGGGGTTTTGGAGTTTTGATGAACAATGAACAACTTCAAAGACAATAACAATAAACAAACTGAAATCAACAATACAAGAAAACTGGTTAAGAGATTGAATCCACCACTAGATTTATATGATAATATAAATTCACATATCATTTTATTCCAACATGCTCAATTATGTTTTTATGCAATTGTGAGAGTAAATCTCTGTTTTCCTTACATGTTGGCCAATTTAGCAACCGCTCAAATCAACTCCTAATCACTGATTAGTCATAAAGCAACCGCTCTTACAACTATCCAACAATTGCATTAAGATTTAGAAAACCAATTACACTAAGATCTAATCACACACCGGGATTAAATTACTTAGAACATATATTTCTCTAGATCTACTATCGCAACCGTGCATAATAAACCCAGATCTACCACTTTTATAACTGGCAAATAGCACAAAGATAATTGTACCCACATGAACATCATACATTTTGTTAGATCTACTACCGCAACCGCGCATAATAAACCCAGATCTACCACTTTAAAAGTGGGAACAAGTACAAAAACCTTCATACCAACAATAGATTCAGAAATATATGAATAAAAACATAACTGTATTGAAATAATCAAATATGCAAGATTCATAACATCAATACTAGTGGTTACATCACCCCCTTAACCAAGGGAGGTTTAGTTACACATAGCTAGAAGGAAATCACAAGTAAAACTATGAAGAAACAAGAAGAAACTATGAGAGAAATGAAGGAGAGTCCAACTTCTTTCATGATAACCAATGGTGCCTTTTATAGAAGTCTAGGGTAGCAAAATGACAAAGGGGAGTGGATGGATGAGTGGGTTGGTTGAGTGGGTGAGTGGAGTGGAGTGGTTGAGTGGATTGATTGAGTGGGTTAGTTGAGTGGGTGAGTGGAGTGGAGTGGTTGAGTGGATGAGTGGATGAGTGGAGTGGAGTGGTTGAGTAGTTGAGTGGATTGATTTAGTGGATGAGTAGTTGAGTGGATGAGTGGAGTGATTGAGTGGTTTGGTTGAGTGGGTTAGTTGAGTGGATGAGTGGGTGGAGTGGTTGAGTGCGAAAATTCCTTGGTCTGACTTGGAAGCCAAAAACGACTGATTATACTTCAAATTCATGAAAAGTACTCTTCATAAAAGTTGTAGATCTTTGTCTTGGCTATAACATGCATATCTGGATCATCCAATTTGGCTTCTTACAGCCCAAGATATGACCCAAATACCACAGGTTGCTCAAACCCAACTTTAACACCTCTGTTCTGACTTGCAAGCCCAAATTGACCCATTAGACTTCATTCTTTCAAAAGGTGTTCTTCATGAAAGTTGTTTATTTGGGTCTTGAATATCAACTATCCAAATTTCATCCCATCTCCATTATTACAGCTTGAGATATGATTTTATGAGTGCACGCCGTTCGGATTCTAGTGACAGAACCCGTATTCTGACTTCCATGTAAACCTAGGTCCCTTAGACATCTGTTTAGGACTTCGATCTCTTCATCAAAGTTGTAGAGCTTCCTCTTAGCTTTCCTACAAGATAAAATTTATGATTATCAGATATCAGGAACTCAAGTTATGACCAAAATACAGAAACAGTGTAAAATCTCAATAATGCTTAAAATATTCAATTAGGACTAATTTGAGCTCAAACTCACAAAATCATACCAAACTCAATCAATTAAGAATATGGAGAGTGTAAATGACTAAACATAAGAGTTTCTTAATAAATAAAATATGTGATTATCAGTACACCCAACCTTCATCGGTTTGGATCATCTTCATTTTTCGTAAGGTGTGAGCGCCAAAGATGTTGTGGTGAGTCAGAGCAATGGCTCGCTCAGTCGCCAGGACCTGAGGATACTTGCTCGGTAAGGTAGTGATAAGAATGCCATAAGGCAAGTCTGATTTCTCCTTGCCCTTGGCCCTCATCATGTGCCTCATGATGAACACAGGCCAGTTGATCTGATGGCCATTCTTCAGAAACCACAGCATGAAGATGTCTTCCTCGCTGAGGTAGACGTAGTTTCCACCGCGAGGAGCCAGGATATGAGCGAAGGCATAATGCAGAAGCCTGTCTTGGCTCTTCAGCATTCCACCCTTGAGACCCTTGTCAGGCAGGGCTAGACCAGGCTTCAGTAGGTCTTCAACTGCCTGAAGCTTGTTAAAATCTTCTAGAAACGGGGTGTCACCATCTTCAACAAGGGCGCCAGAGAACTGCAACCCGAACAGAGTTAGCCAGTCCAGCGGTGTGATCACAATGTTCTGATCACAGACCTCGGAGAGAAGATTCTGGCCATCGAAAGCCAGATTGCATAAGAACATCTTCACCAGAGCTGGATAAACAGTGGTCCGATGAGAGCAAAGCTGAAGAACTCCCTAGTTTTACTGCAGGGTCAGGAAGTTGAAGCCGTGATGTTGCTGGAAGAAAGAGAGGTCAAGGTACTTGGGTTGGACCAAGTTACGCTCCCAGAAGTGAGTGATGAAGCGTGCACGATGCTTTTCGTTGGAGGAGAGCCTTCTCAAATCAAGAGGGTTGTTGCATGGAGCGTTCTTCGTGCGTGGACGCTTGCTGGAGGAGGAGGCCATGGTGGAAGAAGGTGAAAGAGAGTGAAAACACAGGGGTAAGCAAGTTTGAGATGGCAGGAGCTAAGGAGACGTGAAGAGCAGAAAAGATGGAGGATGAAAACGTTTTGGGCGTGCAGGGGTTATTTAAAGAAAACCCGTGTTTATTCGAATAAATATGGGTTTATTCGAATAAACCGTGCTGGAAAGCTGAAAGGGCAGGCGCACAGGAAACTGAAAATGTGTTTCAGCTAGGGTTTATTCGAATAGGGGGTATTATATTCGAATAGACTAACTAGGAAAGCCAAGCGTTTTGGCAAGCTGACAGGATTTATTCGAATAACTATTGGAGTTATTCGAATAGGCTGAGGCCTATCAGTTAAGACTGATAAAAGTAGAGCTCTGGTTATTCGAATAACCTGAGGTTTATTCGAATAGATAGAGGCTGAGAACAAAAACTGATAAAAGAAGGACTCTGGTTATTCGAATAAGGAGAGGTTTATTCGAATAGACAGAGAAGAAAAACACACAGGATTTAACACAGGAATCAGGTTATTCGAATAAACTGAGGTTCTATTCGAATAAATTTGATGTTCGACACATATTTTATAAGCTATAAAGAGGTTTATTCGAATAAAAGTTTGTTTATTCAAATAAAACTAACAAAGAAGCACACAGAAGAAGAACGTTGAAGACATTCAAAGCATATATCCATGTGAAAATATTCAATAGAAAAACATGCAATTAAATGTTGGATTGATCAATTATGCCTAATTCTCCTCGAATACAAAAGAAAGCTTCTTTTTCTAAGGGTTTAGTGAAGCTATCTATAAGTTGCTTAGATGTTTCAACAAACTCAAGAATGCAATCCCCTTTTTGTACATGATCTCTGATAAAGTGATGTCTTATCTCTATATGCTTTGTTCTAGAATGCAGTATGGGATTCTTAGAGATATTTATCGCATTAGTGTTATCACATCTTATCGGGATGTGATCAAGCTGAAGACCGTAGTCTAAGAGTTGTTGCTTCATCCATAGGATTTGAGCACAACAACTTCCGGCTGCAACATATTCAGCCTCAGCGGTAGACAAAGCTACACTATTTTGTTTCTTGCTATGCCAAGAAACAAAAGAACTGCCAAGCAAGTGGCATGTCTCACTAGTACTTTTTCTGTCCAATTTGCACCCAGTAAAATCAGAGTCAAAATATCCTATTAGGCTACAAGAGGCACCCTTAGGGTACCACAAGCCCATTTGTGAAGTGCCTACAAGGTATTTCATTATCCGTTTAACAGCACTTAAGTGAGATTCCTTAGGGTTTGCCTAATATCTAGCACACATGCATACACTAAACATTATATCTGGCCTACTACCAGTAAGATAAAGGAGAGATCCAATCATACCTCTATATTTCATTATTTCTACTGATTTACCTCATTCATCTTTGTCTAGGTAGCAAGAAGTGCCCATCGGAGTAGCCATGTGTTTAGTATTTTCCATTTCGAATCTCTTGAGCAGTTCCTTGCAGTATTTGGTTTGACTTATGAATGTCCCTTCGTTCGTTTGTTTGATTTGAAGTCCGAGAAAGAAATTCAATTCTCCTATCATTGACATTTCAAATTCATTCTGCATAGACTTAGTAAATTCTTTGCACAGGGATTCATTAGTAGCACCAAAGATAATATCATCCACATATACTTGCACAAGAAGAATGTCATGCTTTTTATTTTTAATAAAAAGGGTAGTATCGACTTTTCCTCTTGAAAAACCATTTTCCAAAAGAAACTTACTCAACCTTTCATACCAAGCTCTAGGGGCTTGCTTTGAACCATATAAAGCCTTTTTAAGTTTAAAAACATGGTTGGGCAGTTTATGATTTTCAAAACCTGGAGGTTGTTCAACGTATACCTCCTCTTGAATAAAACCATTTAGGAAAGCACTTTTGACATCCATTTGATATAATTTGAAATCCATGATGCAAGCATAAGCAAGTAACATCCTAATAGCTTCTAATCTAGCCACAGGTGCATATGTTTCTTCATAATCTATTCCTTCTTCTTGATTATACCCTTTAGCAACCAATCTAGCTTTGTTTCTAGTTATTAACCCATTTTCATCAAGTTTGTTTCTAAAAACCCATTTAGTTCCAATTATGGGGTGATTATTAGGTCTAACAACTAATTCCCAAACTTAATTTCTTTCAAACTGATGTAATTCCTCATGCATAGCTAAGATCCAATGTTCATCATCAAAAGTTTCAATTAAATCCTTAGGTTCAATTTGAGAAACAAAAGCTAAGTGATTACAAGTATTTCTAAGGGAGTTACGAGTACTTACACCTTTAGATACATCACCGATAATTTGATCAAGGGAATGATATTTTGAAATTCGAAATTCTTTGGTAAGTTCCAAAGCTTACGAATCTTCTTGTCTTTGTTTATCCTCTTGCTCCTTGATTTCTTTTTCTTTATTATCCAAATATGTTTCCGCCAAGATTTCTACAACATCATCAACAACAAGATCCTTCCTCGATCCATTTGGGTCAGTTTCATCAAATGCAACATGTATAGATTCTTCAATAGTCATAGTTCTTTTATTATATATGCGAAAAGCTTTACTATGATTTGAATAACCAAGAAATATACCTTCATCAGACTTAGCATCAAACTTGCCTAAGTTATCTTTTCCATTATTTAAAACAAAATATTTGCATCCAAAAACATGAAAATGTGAGACATTCGGCTTTCTTTCCTTATACAACTCATATGGGGTTTTCTTTAAAATGGGCCTTATAAGGGCCCGGTTCATTACATAACAAGTCAGTACTTACAAAGATCCGCTAAAAGTATTTAGGAAGAGCAGCCTCATTAAGCATAGTTCTTGCCATTTCTTCTAAAGAATGGTTTTTCCTTTCTACAACTCCGTTTTGTTGTGGAGTTTTAGGGGCAGAGAAATTATGATTAATGCCATGTTCATCACAGTAATTTTCAAAAACATTGTTTTCAAATTCGCCACCATGATCACTTCTTATAGAAGAGATTTGAAAACCTTTTTCATTTTGAATAACTTTGGCAAGTCTTTTAAAAGCTAGAAATGCATCATTTTTATTTGCAAGAAATAAAGTCCATGTAAACCTAAAAAAATCATCCACAATCACTAAAGCATAGTAATTCCCACCAAAGCTCATAGTTCTAGAAGGTCCAAACAGATCCATGTGCAAAAGTTGTAAAGGTCTAGTAGTTGAAACTATATTTTTTGCTTTAAAAGAGACCTTTATTTGTTTACCCTTTTGACATGCATCACATAACTTATCTTTTATAAAATTAAGCTTGGGTAGTCTAATTACTAGCTCTTTAGAGACCAACTTCTTTAAGTGATCCATGTGAATGTGTGCAATTCTCCTATGCCATAACCATGAATCATCATTCTTACTTAAAAGGCATTTCGCATCATTTGAAGATATATCATCAAGACTAATCATATAGATGTTGTTTACTCTATGACCAATGAATTTAATATGCTTGTCATTTTTATCTTCAATTATGCAACAGTTTGAATCAAATATAACTTTATTTTCTTTATCACATAATTGGCTAATACTAAGCAAGTTATGTTTTAAACCTTCAATAAGCAGCACATTTTCAATAGAGGAGTTAGGGTTCTTACCGACTTTGCCGATTCCAAGGATTTTTCCTTTATTGTTATCACCATAAGTGACGTGTCCATGATTCTTTGGAATAAGCATGGTGAATTTTGAGTCGTCCCTGGTCATATGCTTAGAGCAACCGCTATCGAGATACCAATTTGAACTCCTGGCTTTCAAGCACACCTACAACACAAGTTTAGTTTTTAACTTTTGGTACCCAAACTTTCTTGGGTTCTTGTGTGTCAGTTTTGGGTATAGTACCCTTGGGAACCCAAACCATTTTTGTTCCAATTTTTGTATTTATGTTTTTCCTTGCATTACATGTTGAAGCACTATGTCCTTTCTTTCCATAATAAAAGCATTTAATAAAAGAACTACTTGAAACACTAGAATGCACAAAGAAGTTTTTATAGAGTTTTTGTTGATTTTTCGGGTTGTAACCTATCTCGGCTTTTTGAAAAACCACTCTTTGTCTTCCTAATAAAATATTTAAGTTATCTCTTCCAAAGGTGAATTTAGAAAGAGTGTTTTTTAAGTCTTCAATTTCTTTTTCAAGCATATGACATGAAGAGCAAGATGAAGAAGTAGAAGCATGTGAAGAATGATTTGTGCATGCATCAATGATTCCCAAAGTTTCATTTTTAATTTTCAATTCTTCTATTTCTTTATTTAAAACAAGAATTTGATTTTCTAAAGAAGAAATTATTTTCTTAGAAGAAGAAATAATTTTTGTCAATTTTAAAGATTCTTCATGTAATTCTTCAAAGGCATCTTGTAACTCATCGTAAGAAGGCAATAAAGTAGTATTAGAACTTACCTTATTTTTGCTTTCTTCTTCATCTCCTTTTGCCATGAGACATAGTTAGGCTTCCTCGCTGTCTGAACTGTCAGCTGAATCCATGTCGTTTTCATCCTATGCTATATAGGCTTTTTTTCCTTTCCTTTCCTTGAAGGGCTTCTTTTCAAATTTCTCCTTCTTCTTTTGGTAAACTGGACACTCCATTTTCATGTGACCAGGTTTGCCACACTCATAGCAAGTTGGAGTCGATGAAGCTCCTTCGCCTTTGTAATGAGTCTTCTTCGGAGGGAAGGGAGGTCTTCTTTGCGTTCTCTTTTTCCTAAGAAATTTACCAAACTTTTTAACCAACAAACTTAGATTTTCTTCACTTACCTCGATGTTATCTGAGCTTTCTTCATTTTCTTCATCATCATTGTCAAGTGTTGAGGAAATGGCTTTGAGCGCTATCCCCTTTTTCTTTTTATCATTTTCTTCGCTTTGACTTAATATGCTCAGTTCCAGTTCGTGCTCATGAAGTTTTCCAAAGAGGGTAGCTAGAGTCATTGTGGATAAGTCCCTTGATTCTGAAATAGCTGTTACTTTGGGTTGCCAAATCCTGCTAAGACATCTCAAAACTTTGTTAATCAAATCTTCGTTAGAAAAACTTTTGCCTAAAGATGCAAGATGATTAACTATGTGGGTGAACCTCATTTCCTAAATGCTTTCTCCTTAGTTCATTCTGAATAATTCATATTCACGAGTTAGAGAATTAATTCTCGACCTCTTAACTTCACTAGTACCCTCATGGGTAACTTGCAAAGTGTCACACATTTCTTTAGCAGTTTTGCAATTTGAAATTCTAAAAAACTCATCATATCCCAAAGTAGTAGTAATAATATTTTTGGCTTTTAAATTAAATTGAACTTTTCTTTTGTCTTCATCAGACCATTTATTTCGTGGCGTTTCAGTCCTTACACCATCTACCTCATGTGTTGGTATAAAAGCGCCGTTTTCGACAGTATCACATACATCTAGATCAATAGCTTCGATGAAGATTTTCATTCTTTCCCTCCAATATGCATAACCATCCCCATTGAAAAAGGGTGGTCGGTTTATGGAAGATCCTTCTGAAAAACCATTTGAAGAAGCCATGTTCTCTTGAAGCTGCTAAGCTCTTTATACAAGAGTCTAACTCTAATACCACTTGTTACCAAGTGGCTTCCAGTACTCAAGAGGGGGGGTGAATTGAGTATAAAACTTTTTCGCAAAACCTCTTTTTAACAAAAAAATAGATATTAAAGGCTTAATAAATAAATGCACAGAAGGAACGAGAAGAAGAAAAGAAACAATAAAGAGCAGCAAAAAATAAATGTGCAGTAAATTAAATTGCATAAAATAAAGAGATTAGTGAAAAGAGAAGCAGACACAGTATTTATCCTGGTTCGACCACTAACCCACTTGTGGTCTACGTCCAGTCCTCAAAAGCCGAGATTTTTCACTAAGTATACAAGCTTCAATAGGTGCTTGCTACCATTACACAAAAGAGCACTTTTCACACACAGGGAAACTCTACCCTTGTGTTAAAGTCTCAGCCTGCAAGGATACCTCACCCTTTATACAAACCTTGAGGGATACCTCACCCTCGATATAGAATATCAGAAAAAGATAGATGAAGAGAAACTCTCACCCAGAGTAAGTAATACAAATTGAAGTGCTAATGGAGCTCTCACAAAAATATCTTAAAGTTTTTAAACAAAAAAGAGCGTAGAAAATAATTTTCACAAATCAGAGTAATCAGAAAATATATCAGAGTTATGGGCAATGAAATTCGTGACCCAAGCTTGCTATTTATAGGGAAAACACAGAGATAGCCGTTTAGGTATAATTAATAGCATTTAGAAAACAAATTAACCGAATTCAAAACATTTGAAAGTTTCCATATCAGACTTCGTATTCAAACGTGTTTATTCGAATAACTTAACAGGTTATTCGAATAATACTGTTCCTGAAACCAATTTAAAAGCTCGTCTGAAATGGGTTATTCGAATAACCAATGTGTTATTCGAATAACTCTGTTAAAACCAGAGTTCTGAGAACGAAGGGTTATTCGAATAACAGCTAAACCATTCGAATAACATAGTTTAAAAGAAGTTCAGACAGAAATGGTATATTCGAATAACGTTTGAGTTATTCGAATAACTCACTTAAAACACAGTTCTGAAAAAGCTCATCTATTCGGATAAAAGACATGCTATTCGAATAAAAACTTAAAATACAGAGTCTCGTAAAAGGGTCTATTCGAATAAACTAGGTTCTATTCGAATAACTCAGTTCAAAAATGTTTTGAAAACTTAGTTTAAAAACAAGCTTTATCTTTTCTTTCAAAAACAAAGAGATATCAAAGTGAGCTCCGTACAATAGATCCTAAGTCCTAATGCTAATCAAATATAAACTTGGACTTGGTCTACTTATCATCTTCATTTATTCTTCACGTTTGTTATCATCAAAACAAGTCTTCAAAGGTATGCATCCAAACACAGTTTATGTAGATGATATTATCTTTAGTGCTACTAATGAGTCTCTATGTAAGGATTTTTCTAATATCATGCAAAGTAAATTTGAGATGTCCATGATGGGAGAGCTCAATTTCTTCCTTGGGCTTCAAATTAAGCAAACAAGGAGTGGAACCTTCATTAGCCAATCCAAGTATTGCAAAGAACTCCTCAAAAGATTTGGGATGGATAACTCAAAGCATATGGACACTTCAATGAGCACCTCATGCTACTTAGACAAGGATAAAGCAGGTAATCCCGTTCAAATCATTAAATACAGAGGTATGATTGGCACTTCACAAGTGGGCTTGTGGTACCCCAAAGGTGCCACTTGTAGTCTTGTTGGTTATTCCGACTCTAATTTCGCTAGTTACAAATTGGATAAGAAAAGCACTAGTGGGACATGCCACTTACTTGGAAGCTCTTTAGTTTCTTGGCATAACAAGAAATAAAATAGTCTGCCTTTATCTATCGCTGAGGCTGAATATGTTGGAATTGGAAGTTGTTGTGCCCAAATCCTATGGATGAAGCAACAACTTCTAGACTTTGGACTTCAACTAGATCACATCCCTATAAGATGTGACAATACTAGTGCAATCAATTTAAATAAGAACCCCATTTTGCATTCTAGGTCTAAACATATTAAGATAAGACATCATTTCATAAGGGATCATGTTCAAAAAGGTGATTGTGTTTTAGAATTTGTTGAGACAACTAAACAACTTGCAGATATTTTCATAAAACCTTTACCTAAAGATACATTCTTTCACTTAAGAAGAAAACTTGGAATTTTGGATCAATCTTGCATATAGTGCTTATATTTATTGATTTATTATTGAGTTATTAATCTTGAATTATTACTAACTTGAGCGTTGGAGATATCCCCAAATCTTTTTTTTTGTAGGTAAACCATCATTGGGTAAGCTTCTGGTTCTAAAATTACACCTTCTGAATGTGTTTACTAATGTTTTTCTGATAGGTTTATTTGAATAAACATATGATTATTCAAAAAAACTCAATCAGGTGCTGAGAAAAATAGGTTGCATGTCAGTTCTATTTGAATAAAATTCAATTTATTCGAATAATCTGAGACCAGTAATCACAGTGCTTATAATTGATATTTGTCTCATTCGAATAAACTCTGTATTATTCAAATAACTATGTTACATAAGCCTTTATATGTGTTTTTCTTATATCAGTCCTATTCGAATAAGTGGAATCTTATTCGAATAATGCTTTCACGAGGCTTTTGCCATTATCTGGTTATTCGAATAAATCCTTGGCAGACAGCCAAGTTACAAAGCTAGTTATTCGAATAACCTTAAAGCTATTTGAATAACTTCTAGCAGAAATGCCACGACTGTTGGTCTCCACGCAAGTTTATTCGAATAACATCCTTGTTATTCAAATAAACATGGACTCTTTATATGTATACCCAGCGTTGTCCAAACTTCATTTCTCTCTATTTTATTTGATTCTCTCCTCTCTCTCTCTCTCCCTCTCTCGTAAACCTTACGCATCCCTCAGCCCAAACACGTATGTCCCACTATTTTTTCTCTACATCCACTATCATCCTCCACCATTTCTCCACTCTCACAACCACTCTCACCGTACACCATCCTAAATCTCTTCATCCAATCATGGCCTCTTCCTCTTCCTGTGTCAAGCGTCCTCACATGAAGACTGCCCTTTACAACAACCCGTTGGACCTATGAAGGCTATCCTCCAATAGTGTGCAACTGGGTTGCTTCATTCTCACTTTCGGGAGTGAAATCTTATGCAACTGAAGTACCTTGACTTGGGCTTCTTTGAGAAAGAAGGTGGCTTTGGTGTGCGTAAAATACACTAAGAGCAAGTGCACTCTATCGCCAAGTAATATAGGACTTGAGTCCCAATTATCGATCCCACGAGGAATAAGTAGTAATTACTAGATTCGCAAAACCCTTTGTTATCCAGACAATCAAAAGTACATGAATAAATTCAAAATAAAATGAAGATAACAAATAAAGAAAAGTAATGAGCAATCAAACAAAGAATAGATAATCAATGAGAAAGAGACTAGGGCGCAAGGTTCACTCGAATCCAATTATTCATATTTTCTTTCATTTATGATATAAAATAATTCTTTTGTCAATATTCTCTTATTTACTATTAAATCTTAATGGTCATGGATGAAACAATATTCTATTCCTAAATTAAATCACCTATTTGGTCATTTAGTTGAATTAATTAGGAATGCATTAAGCTTCAATTCAAGAGATGAATTAACATACCTGTCAATTCCATTAGTAGGAAAAATTGATGTTTGGTCATTCACCAATCTAATCCTAGGCTTACTATATAGATCCACTCATTGAATGCGGATGATAACCGGTCAAACAATGAATTAACACATGCCAAAAGTGATCAGGTTATGACAAGAGTGTAAGCAACATGATAAACCCTAAAGAAATTACCTTAATCAAATTAGAAATCAAACACAAATAATTAGGAAAACAAGATCCCTCATAGCCCTAGCTATGGGTTTAGCTATGCATGTTCAATAAAAACAAACCCATATCAGAATACAAATCTAAAGAAAAAGGGAAACTAAAAAGAAAGAGAAATCAAAACCCCTTTAAGGGAGATTATGATCTCTAAGTCTTCAAGAATCAATTCCTCCTTCAAGCCATCCTCCAAGGTTTGCTGTCGCAAAATAACTTTCTCAAGATTAGGGATTTTCTGTGTAATGTGCTCAATGTGTTGTCTTTGGCGTAACTTTTCCTATTTAATGAAAATTGTGTCTGCTGTTACGCACTCAGCGCCTAGGCGCTCAGTTCTGAGAGCTCAAGCGCTCAGTCACTTAAGTCAATATGCACGCTGCTACACGTTGCGCGCTTAGGCGGTCCTTCTCAGTGCTTAGGCACTGAATCACTAATTCACCGTTACTGCATACGCTCTGGGCGCTCAGGCGCTCTAACACTAGCCTTCGGGCACTGGTGGTGAAATTTCCTCTTTTTCTTGCTCATTTGAATGTCCAGACTTCTCCAAATGTAATTACTTGACAAAAACACATAAAACACTTAATAAAAACATAATTAAAAAATACTAAAAATATAACAAAACTTACGAACAAAATTCATTAAAAATAAATAAAAAGAATATAAAAAAACTAAGGAATTGAACCATAAAAATATGACATGTTAACGGTTCATCACTCAACCTTCTGAACCATCAACGTGTGCTCCATCTCTGCACTCACAAGTCTATCCTCTACCCAGACTTAGTGAAAACGTTCTATTATAACTTGAAGATTGATAGGGAGGACCTACACTCTAATGTCTCTGATCAACATATGTTTATCACCCTTTGTGACTGGGAACAGATGTTTAGGTTGTAGACCATTAGTCGTAACATTGAGGAAGACATCAGTACTCTGGACCAAGAGTACAAGAAGATCCAGGCCATTGAAGACATATTGAAACGTGGTCTAGCCTTACCTCAAAATGGCATCAAGGGAGGAATGATGAAGAGCCAAGATAGACTCTTACATTATGCCTACACTCATATTCTGGCACCTCAAGGGGGCAACTACACCTACTTGAGTGAAGATGACATCTTTATGATGTGGCACATGAAGAAAGGGTACCAGGTTAACTGGCCCACCTTCATCATGAAGCATATGATGAAGGCAAAAGGTAAAGAATGGTCTGAATTGTTTTATGGTTTGATCATTTCTGCCTTCTTAGGCAAATACCCTCAGATTTTGGAAACTGAGCGAGCAACCACACAGACTCATCATCACATTTTTGGGTCCTTTACCCTAAACAAAATGAAGATGATCAGAACTTCTGACGGCTGGGTGTACCTGGACGAAGTTAAAGATAATGACCAAGAAGACCACCCTGCTGCCCCTATTGTTGAGATTCCTACTCCTTCTGTTCCTGCTACTGATCCAGTCACTTTGGACCAAATCATGGCAGCCTTGTAGGACAACAGGGCCTATATGGAGAACAAAACCATCCTGTTTGATAATATAGAGGGTGTAGAGCGTGAGCAGGTTGCCCTTCGCACATTGCTGACTTAGCGAGCACCTGACTCTCCTCCTCCTCCACCAGATGCTTATTTGTAGGCTTCACTTTTTATTTCTTGGATTGTTTTTGTAATGGCTATTTATTTTATTATTGTACATGTATCTTTATTTGGCCAATTTAATATTAATGAAATGCCTGTTTTGATGCATTATCTATTCTTCTTGGGCTTGAAATTATGTGAATATATTTTTTTTTTGCAATGTATATTATCTATTTGCCTTGGTCCCCTATGCTTTTTTATCATGCCAAAAGGGGAGAAAAATAATAACTGGTAACACTTGAGAAAAGACAAGTAAAAATAAAACAAACTATTAGATTCCAAAAGAAAAGGGGAGTTGTGCATATCTCTGATATAAATCACCTCTTTAAAAAAAGAGGAGGATTAAGTTCTCTAAGCTTTAACTTTGTCAATTCTAATTTATTTGAACTAATACTTTTCTTAATGATAGTTTGTCATCATCAAAAATGGGGAGAATGTGATTGGCTATGCTCTAGTTTTGAAGATAACAAACATGAAGATGATGTGAAAACTAAGTCCAATAACTTCAAGATTAGTTTTAGGACTTAAAGTCTTTTTGTACAGAGATCTTTTTGGATATCTCATTGTTTTTACAAGATAAGATAAAAACGGTTTTAAACTAAAATCCCAAAACTAAAAATAGTCTTGAAAAAAATTTAAAAGGTTTTGGTGTTTTGAAAATCATATGGGCTTTTTCTAAAAGTATTTATAAATGTTTTTTAAACAGGCTTATTCGAATAAAGGTCTCTTTATTTGAATAAACCAAGCTTAGAATAACTGTCTTTTAACTGACTTATTCGAATAACCCAAGAGCTATTCGAATCATGTTTTCAAAATCTTGTTGTACACCTCTGTTTTCACAAGTGCTATTCGAATAGCATCTCTGTTATTCGAATAAAAGCTTTTTAGAATGGTTTCTTTTTATATAAGCTATTCGAATAACCCCAAACTTATTCAAATAGACATGTTTCTTAGAAAACATTTTAAAACAATGTTATTCGAATAACCCTTATGTTATTCGAATAACCCATATCAAAACTGGTTATTTGAAAACGTGTTATTCGAATAACACAAGAGTTATTCGAATAAACATGGGTTACAAATTTAGGAAGAAACCACCATATTCACATTAATTATAATAGTTAATTCTTGTAACGGCTATTTTTTTCAAAGACTTTATAAATAGTGACCATGGGTCACTTCTGTATTTCGTCCAACTATCTGAATTAATCTTTGCTTGCTTTAAAATGTGATTTACAATTTTTGCATATTTTTTGTACTCTTTTCGCCAAAACTTTGATATATCCTTAGAGAGCTTCCTAATGCTTCAATTTGTGATATTTACTCTTTGTGAGAGTTTCTCTTCATCTATTTTCTACTTCTTTAATGAGGGTGAGGTATCCCTCAAGTTTTATATAAGGGTGAGGTATCCCTGAAAGTTGAGGCTTTAGTACAAGGGTAGAGTTTCCCGGTGTGTGGAAAGTGCTCTAATTTGTAATGGTTGTAAGCACCTATTTAAGCTTGTATTCATTGTGAAAAATCTCGGATAATATTTTTAGGACTAGATGTAGGCCACGAGTGGTTTGGTAGCCGAACTAGGATAAATATTATGCCAACTCTTCTGATCTTAATCTCTTTATTTACTACAATTTATTTATTATTGCTTAACTATTTATCTTCTGTTCCTAAGGTTTTTTGTCCTCTTTTTGTATTCACATCTTTTATTGAATAGCTTCAACGTATTTTGTTTTAAAACATTTGCGAAAAATTTTCTATACTCAATTCACCCCCCTCTTGAGTATTAAAGCCACTTGGTAACACGTACTGCTTTCAAAATATCTTTAGGCATGTCACCATATCAGTTAGTCTATGGAAAACCTTGTCACTTTCCTGTAGAACTAGAGCATAAAGCATTTAAGCCATTAATGCTTTTAACTTAAATCTTGTTGATGCTTGTAACTTATGCAAATTGCAATCAAATGAACTTGAGAAATTGAGAAATGATGCATATGAAAACTTAAAAATTTATAAAGCTAGAACAAAAGCTTTTCATGATAAGTCAATTTTGAGAAAAACTTTTGAAATTGGTCAAAAAATTCTACTTTATAATTCTCATCTTCACCTATTCCCTAAAAAATTGAGATCTAGGTGGTGTGACCATTTTATTGTCAAACATGTGTATCCTCATGGGGCCATGGACATTGAGAACCCTAGGAATGATAATGTATTTAAGGTCAATGGACAGACTCAAACTATTTATGGAAAACCAAGTTATTGAGGTAGAATTCATTTCCCTTTCTAATCCATGTTATGAGAAGAATTTATTTTAATTTTGTTGCTTTCTTTTTTGCAGTTCTTTGTGACTCCGGTTAAGTGGCGGATAACAGTACTTTGTGACTCTTAAGTCAGTTTGTTTTTTAGTTTCCCATAATAATTGATTCTTTCTCCTTTAAAATGGACGTCATTCTCTCAAATTGAAGAAAACATTTTCCTTCTCTTTCTCAAAATGCTCTAATAAAAATCTACAAAGTTAGGTGTGAAAGACTGAGACTGTTAATGCGCAAAGGCATCCTAGAAGATATATGCTGGATAATCAAAGCAAAGATTTGTTTAGCAGGTGAATCATCAAATCATTTGTCTCATACATGTCAGGTCTCAGTAAAAGTTCGTATTCTAAAAAGAAAAGAGCGAAAATAATACAAGTTTGTCACAAATGTGCATGATGGAATTGTAACACGCAATGTCATTCTTTGGGTATGGTTTTCGCAAACCAAAAAGATAAAATATACTTTATTAAGAATAGACTAAGTAAGGAGTCATTGGATGATATCTTATTGACTCTAGAGACGCATTCTAGTGGAGTTGTGCATCGTGAACTTCTTAATTTGTGAAATCTCTTCAAGGATGAGCAAAAGCGTTATAGTCTTGGGAATCTGACTCAAAAAGACCCTGTTTGCCAATTTATAAGAAAATTGGATAGGAAGCTTATCCTAGACTTATAGAAGGTGTTTAAGCCGTTACTGGATGTAAAACTAGAGGAAGATATGAGCCACAATCACAACATGTATATATTATCTTGTTCATCTCCTAAAAAAAAGGGCGATTGAAAGAGTACCATGCTCTTAATTGAGTGTGGAGCCTCTGTCAGTGGCAGACCCGTCATTGACTCGGGTAGACCTTTACACACCGATCCTTAAATAAGGTTTGTGTACTATGCTCTGTAGAGAGCCGCACTCCACAACCCAATGTTCACCATCTAGGCACTGTGGAGTTGATGGATATGTAGAAGCGACCCACTCTGGTTATTAGTGAGAAGTAAGCCATGGCTGCCAAAGTGTAAGAAGCATCTGAGCTTGATCCTTTCTTTTATTACAAGGGGTTCTCAGCACCCTAGGATGGGGCATTCTAGATCTAGGACATTGTAAGTTTCAAATTTTAGCATCTTTGTTGATGTTACGAACCCAAGTGTGAGCACTCTAGGTTTCAGACCCAAGATGGAAACCCTCGATGGATTTTTTCTTTTTTTTTTTCCTTTTTCTTTTCTTCAAATAAATGGCCATGAGAGCCTAACCTCCAGTTTTGCACTGGTTTCAGCTCTTGTTTTCCTTTAAAGAAATTAAAATTAAAATTAAAATAATAATAAAAAATAATAATAATAATAAAATTTAAAAAAAATGTGTTTCTTAATTTTAAACTTTTCTGACAACAACCAACCTACGTATTTAGGTGTTATCATTACCTATTTCCATTCTCTTCCCTATTTAAACACTCCATTTTCTTTACTTTCCTCCAATTCATAATCATTCAAAGGAAGTGTGAGTGTAGAAATGGAAGGAGCTTTTATTCGTAGACTTACCAATATTTGTGTATTTTGTAGGTCAAGTTATAGGAAGGTTTTAAAGTTTGTAAACGCATCAAGCACTATTAGTTAAACACTTGCTACAAGAAACATTCGTGTAGTATATAAGGGAGGTAGCAATAGGTTAATGGGGGTTGTATCACTTTCTGCACATATAAGAGGAGGTCAAGTTTTAGGTATCATTCCTGGACCTTTAACTCAAAAGAACATCATTGGAAAAACAATTGGGCAAGAACTTCAAGTATCATCTATGCATGGACAAATAAGGACAATGATTGAAAACTCTGATGCATTCATTGCCTTACTGGGTGGTTTTTGTACTTTGGAAGAATTTTTTAAAATTATCTCTTAGGCCCAATTAAACATCTACCATAAACCCATAGGTTTATTAAATGTTAATAATTTCTTTGATAATTTGTTATCTTTTCTTGACCATATTGTGGAATAGAAATTTATCACACCTTTGGCAAGACAACTCCTTATCTCTGCTTCCACTATTGATGAATTAATTGATAAATTACAAACTTTTGTTTATAAACCTGATTCAATAATAGCTCAGATAGATTGGTCAGAAGAAAGCAGTAAGGGAGACCGCAAGGAACGTGGGTTTGATGTGACACTTCATCTATAACTTCCCTTTACCTTTGGTTTTATTCATCATACTTTGCTTCTATTTAAATTTGTGTAAGGTTTCTCTTTTTAGTAATTGTCACAACAGGTAATATCTTCTATCATTTACCTATCTATGTTTTGACATTGAGAACAATGTTGTGATCTGGTTGGGGGGAAGGATAGTTGAAGTGAAAAAAAAAACCAAAAAAAATAATTAGGAAAGTATGTTTATTGATATGTTTGTCAGCAACTTATTAATAGCAAAACTAACTAAGGATGGTAGAGTAAGGAGTAAATTATGCCCTCGAGGTAAATTTACTCTAGAGACGTATCTAAATTAGTGGCAGAGTAAGGAGTAATTAGGTAGATAACTATTTCGTGTAGAAGTAGCAATTCAAATTAAGGGAACATAGCATGATTGAATAAATTGTCTTCTTTCTTAAAAATCACATGCTTGGTTATGGATGTTGAATTGGTGGATTAAGAATGATAGAAATACGCTTTGTGAGATTTTGAGCCTATTGATGAATGGATTGAACATTTGCATCATTCTTTTCTTTCTTGTATGATTTTTATTCTTGGAATTGTTACTCTAGAACTTGTTTTGACTCTATTTGAGGCTACATTTTCACATGCATACATAAACATGATTGAGACATTTTTCTTGAAATAGCTACTTTAACCAAATAGTCAACCTTATATATTTTCCCTTGCTTAACCCCTTTGAGCTTATTCGACCATTCATTGTTTTCAGCTTATTACATGCCTTAAAAAAACATATTCTTACCTAACTTTAGGAAATAAGAAAGCATTGACATTTGATAAGTTCTTGAACAAGTGTAGGGGTGTGTGTGCAAAACGGTTGATAAAAAAAGGAAAGAGTAGCTATCTTAAAAAAAAAACAAACAAAAACAAACAAACAAAAGAAAACAAGGTGTAAAGAAAGGTCAACAAAGTAAAAAGGGGAAGCGAAAAGAATATGTAAAGTGAATTTACATTATGTTGGGATGAACTTTTCATGTTTGTTATTTTAACTCAACCATAATGCTCTTTTATTCTTTTTGGTATTTAACTTGTCATATCTATATTACCCCTTTCCTTTACCTTGACCCTATTACAACCTTGAATAAAGTCTTCTTGATTTGTGTGTGCATGTATTTTGAGTAATGGAGAAGAAGAAGATAAGCAAGCTTATGGTAGTGCAATTTTTCATGGGTTGAATTGAGTGAAATACCTACCTTTTAAACACTTGAGGGATTAAGAGTGAATCTTGTGAGGAGAATCTTGTGAGGATCTATCATTCTTGACTCATGCTTTTCATTTGAAGTTTCCTTATTTGTTGGTTTGAGATGTGAAAAACTGTTACTTCATAAATGTTTTGATCTCTTGAATCTTTGGTTTCTCTTCTTGCTTATAAACTTTTGTATTATTGAATATTATTGAAAATTTAGTCTTTTAGAATTTTTAGCTTTTGAGTTTGTGTTGTTCCCTATCTTTGGTCTTATGTGTTTTTCCAAGAGTGCAAAAGTTAAGTGTGAGGGAATTTGATAGTAATATTTTATTCATTTTATAATCCTTTCATTAGGCTTCTTAAGGTTTAATTAGGCTTAATTAAGTTAGTTTTGTTACATTTTATGATATTGAGCTTAATTGGATCATGGAAAGAATTATTACTTGAATTAACTTTAATTTGTCTATTTGGTAGCGTTCAATAAACTAACTATAATTTGAGTTGCAAATATCTGGTTGATGTGATTCTAGTATTGTAGGAAAGTTAAGATAATTCTCTACAACTTGCATGAGACCTCAAGAGCCAAATCACACATTCGATAATTTAAATTGGAGTTGAAGCAAGATCCAGAGTGCTGATCTTGATAGCTTAATCTCTGCACACTCATTAGCCCATTTCTTGAGCTATAAGAGTTCAATTGACACCAAACTAGTGGCATTAAAAATTTAAGATCGAAATCTACAACTTTCATGAAGAACACAAGACTTAGAAGTATAGTAGGTCATATTAGGCCTAGAAGTCAGAACAGAGGAGTTGTATATGAGTCTGAATAGTGTGAAACGATTGGGCAATATCTCGAGTTATAAGAATGATATTGGGCTGAAACCAGTGGCATTGGAAAGCTAAGATAAAAGTCTACAAATTTCATACAGAACATTTTTCTATATTCTGATGGAAGTCATGAGTTCAACATCGAATCATTTGAGAGACAAGCATCTCAATAATTTTTCACTCATTCACAATTATCAAATAACTCCCTTGGCATTTTCCACTTATTATCAAACAACTCCATTATCATTTTGTTTCCCTCAAACTCTATAAAAGGGAGCATTGGCTGCTCATTTTAGGCATCTTGGCTTAGAGATTAAGATCATGCTATTGTGTTATTTGTTTCTTTTGTGGTAGTTTTCTTTTGTTCTAAATAGAAGTTGTGTCCATCTCCTTCTTCTTCTCTCTTTCTTTCTTCTTGTTCATGAGTAACTAATTTTCATTTTGCTTAGGTGAAAAGGTGAAGCTTTTGGTAATAAATTAAGATTAGATTAATTTCTTTCTTGTGCTTGAATGATGTATTATCAAAGTGGTCATTATATGTTTTGTATTTTGTTTCAAATCAATTTAGAAACCCTCTATGTAAAGTGGAGATCTTGATTCATTGTAGACAAAAGGTTGGCTCAATGAATACTTGAGTCCATTTATAAGTGTTAGTGTTAGTGAATAATTTAAGGAACTATCATATAATTATATATATAATCTTAATTGAACTTTGAATATTGTATTTTTCGATTGGAACCTCCATTATGTGTGGATTTTAATTAAGTTATTAAAAAAATAATATTGTCTTTAATTTATTACCAAAATGGATTTTTTAGTCCAAGCAAATCTTTTTTCATTTGTGAAGAACTTTTATCACCTTTATTGTTGTGACAAATCTTTTCCTTACCTCAAAGAATTTTTCTTCATCAATTTCCTATGGATCGACCTTAGACTCCTGATAGTTTATTACTTGAAACAACCTGCACTTAGGTTTGCAACTTATAATTCATATCAGGATCTATATGGTAATCCTAGGATTAGATTAGTGAATGACTAAATATCAATTTTTCCTACCAATGGAATTGACAAGTATGTTAGTTCAGATCTTGAATTAAAGCTTAATGCATTTCTAATTAATTCAACTAAATGACCAAATAGGTGATTTAATTTAGGAATAGAATATTGTTTCATCCATGACCATTGGGATTTAATAGCAGGTAAGAGAATATTAGCAAAAGAATACTTTACATCGTAAATGAAAGAAATTTTGAATAATTGAATTCAAGTGAACTTTGCGCCTTAGTCCCTCTCTCATTGATTATTTATTCTTTGTTTGATTGTTCATTATTTTTCTTTATTTGTTTTTTGATTTTATCTTGAATTTCTTCATACACTTTTGATTGTATGGATAACAAAGAGTTTTACAAATCTATTAATTACCACTTATTCCTCGTGAGATCGATAACTACGACTCAAGTCCTATATTACTTGGCGATAGAGTGCACTTGCTTTTAGTGTATTTTACGAAATTCATATTCTAATAGCCTCTAATCTAGCTACGAGTGCATAAGTTTCCTTATAATCTATATCTTTTTTTTAATTATACCCTTTAGCTACAAGCCTAGCTTTATTCTTTATTATTAAGCCTATTTAATCAAGTTTGTTTCTAAAGACCCATTTGGTACCAATTAGGAGATGATCATTGGGCCTTAGAAATAATTCCCAAACTTGAATACTTTTAAATTAGTTTAGTTCATCTTGCATAGTCAAGATCCAATGTTCATCACTAATGACCTTATTTATGTCTTTAGGTTCAACTTGAGAAACAAAAGCCATGCGATCACATACATCTCTAAGAAAGTTTAGTAGTTATCCTTTTTGAGACATCATCTATAACCTTATCAAGAGGATGGTGCCTTGAAGTTCTCCATTCTCTTGGAAGACCATTTGAAGGTAGCTCCTCATGTTGTGGTGGTGCTGCCTCTCTTTGACTTTCTATCTTGTGCTCTTCTTCTTTGCTTTTCAAGTGTGTATTAGACAAGATTTTTGCAACATCATCAACATCATCATTTCCCAACCCAATGGGGTTAGTTTTATCACATACAACATGTATTGATTCCTCAATAGTTATAGTTCTCTTATTATAAATTCTAAAGGATTTACTACTAAGAGAATAACCAAGAAATATTCTCTCATCAGATTTTGCATCAAACTTGTTTATCTTTACCATTGTTTAAAACAAAGCATTTCCAACCAAAGAAATGAAGATGAGAAATGTTTAGTTTCCTTCCTTTTTATAATTCATAGCGGGTTTTCTTTAAAATTAGCCTTACTAAAGCCCTATTCATAATATAACAAGCGGTACTTATCACATCTGCCCAAAAATACTTAAGAAAGTTTATTTCATTGAGCATAGTTCTTACTAACTCTTCAAAAGATTTATTTTTCTTTTCAACTACTCCATTTTGTTATGGAGTTCTGGGAGTAGAAATATTATGCTCAATGTCATTTTTAATGAAAAACATTTCAAATTCTTGATTTTCAAATTCTCTACCATGATCACTTCTTATGGATGTAATGCTACAATTTTTATAATTTTGAATAATATTTGCAAGTTTTCTAAATGTATGAAAGGCATCATTCTTATGAGCAAGGAATAAAGTCCATGTATATCTAGAGTAATTATCCACAATCACAAAAGCATAGTAATTACCCCCAAAGCTTATAGTTCTTGATGGTCCAATAAGATCCATGTGCAAAAGTTGTAAAGATCTAGTAGTAGAAACAACATTTTTAACTTTGAAAGAGACCTTTACTTGATTACCCTTTTGACATGCATCACAAAGTTTATCTTTATCAAAATTGAGCTTTGGAAGACTAATTACTAATTCTTTAGAAACAAGTTTGTTTAGGTGATCCATGTAAATGTGAGCAATTCTCCTATGTTATAGCCATGAATCACTCTCTTTACTCATAAGACATCTAGCATCTTGAGAGGCAATATTATCAAGGTTAATCATATATATGTTATCAACTCTATGGCCAACAAACTTAACTTGCTTATTATCCTTACCTTCAATTATGCAACAATTAGAGTAAAAAATAATTTTATTTCCCTTGTCACACAATTGACTTATGCTTAGCAAGTTATGTAATAGCAATATATTTTATTCATTTCATGATCCTCTCACTAAGCTTCTTAAGGTTCAATTGGGCTTAATTAAGTTAGTTTTGTCATATTTTATGATTTTGGGCCTTGTAGGAATTATTGCATGAATTGACCTTAATTTGTCTATTGGGCAATGTTCAGTATTTTGGCTATAATTTGATTTATGAATATCTGATTGATATAATTTTGGTCTTGTAAGAAAGGTAAGCCAAATATCTATAACTTTCATGAAAACCTCAAGAGATGAATCACTCGTTTGGATAATTTAAATTGAAGTTGAAGCAAGAGCCAAAATGCTGATCCTGATAGCTTGACCTATGTGTACTCATCAGCCCATATCTTGAGTTATAGGATTTAAATTACTATCAAACTAAGCCCAAATTAAAGATATGATCCAAAGACACAACTCTTATGTAGACTCCTAAGCTAAACTATGTTGTTTTGGGTGTGCAAGAAACAAGTTATTGACGAGTTAGGCCATTTAATTGAGAATAACTTGAGTTGTAGGCCTCTAATTGACGTGGGACTTAGGTCCAATGATTCCTAATGGAACCAAATTTGTAACTAATGGGTTGTAATCATGTAAGACCAAATTAGGGGTTAGTTATATGGGTTAGCAGCAAAAGTCCGACAACCATCTTCTCATTTAGCATTTTTTACTCTCTCTAGATCTCTCTTCTCTCCCTTGTTTCTAGTTTTTTCCTTCTTTTCTAAGTTCTTACCTTCCATTCATGGAGGGGTAGAACCTTTAATCAATTCAAGATATTAACATTTTTTATGCTTAATCTTGAGATTCTATTTTAATTGTTTTGCATTTAACTATTAATTAGGTTTCTCTCCTTCATATTTGTTTAATTCTGATTAAGTTGCTTAATTTGATTGAGTTATTCACATGATAATTGCATAATTACTATGTGTGAAAGATAAATTGTAGATACTAAACAATGCATTAAAGGTGTTTGATGAAATGTTTAGCTTGGTTAGATCTTGGTTTTAAAGTTAATTCAGGTTTTGAATGGATGCTTAATTTGTCTAACCTTGATTAATTTAATTCTAGATGCTTATCTAGTGGAAGATCCATGGATCATCTTGAGACTTCTTGATGTGATCTAAGACCAAGGATTTAGTTGATGGTTGAATGGATCTATAGTGATCAAGGATGGATTAAAATCAAGATTGATTAATTCTCTTGGATTGGTTGTTTACGTAATTCTATTTACTCCTTTTAATTACTTCATGTTATTTAATTTTACAAACTATTTCCCCCTTATTTATCAATATCTTAATCTAATTGTGTAATTAGAGTGATCTAGGGGCTCGACCCAGTGTTACTTTATACTGCAAGTAGTTTTAGTACTTCGATTATAAATTGATATAATTTGGTAGCCTTGACAGTTATCAAATTTTTAATGCTATTGTCGGGGATCATTCTGATTTTGATTAATCATATTAGGAGTTTATCTAACCCCTAACCCTTGTTTTGCCTTTGTTTTGTTGTTTTAGGTGGTTTTCACAAAAATCACTTCACCTGATGGCATTTTTATAATTTTTGTACATACAAACATGCTCTAAATGAGCTGAAAATTGGTGGGTTGAAAGAAAATGACCTTCTCCATAAAGCTTACATTTTAACGTCAAATCCACCCTGGTTTGCTCAAATTCCTTCATTTAGATCACTTTTTCATTTTTTGAAGATTTTTTATTGCATTTTTTAATTCATTTTTGTGTAGTTTTCATGCTGTAGTGGTCCCATGATTTTTAAAAATCATTAGATAGGTTAACTAAATTTATTTTGGTAGATTTTTAGTGTTGTCTAGTGTATTTTGCTTGTTTGCTATTTTTGTGCTTTTTGTGCTTTGAATTATGCATGACTAGGTCTTCTACTAGCTAATTACTTGATATTAATCCTGAGATTGATAGGACCTTTGAATACACTGATTAGAGCTTAGAGGCTAAGTGCAAGAATTGCTTCTGAACTTGATTTTGATCTTGAATTTGAAAGTGAACCTCATATCTTAAGTAATTTTGCAACAATAGGTGATAACATGTAGAATAAGACTCTTAAGGAATTACCTGCTCCTGATGTAACTTACCAGTCTTTGTGCATTCAATATTCAGATCTTAATGTTGATTTTGAATTAAAATCTGGATTGATATACTTGTTGCCCAAATTTCATGGTCTTGCAGGTGAAGACCCTCATAAGCATCTTAAGGAGTTCCATGTGGTCTGTTCAATCATGAAACCACAAAGGGTCCCTGAGCAACACATCAAGTTGAGGGCATTCCCTTTTTTACTTGTTCATGCAGCCAAGGATTGGCTGTTTTACCTTTCACTAGGTTCAGTCATGAGTTGGGATAACATGAAGCAACTATTCTTAGAGAGATTCTTCCCTGCATCTAGAGTTGTTGCCACTAGAAATGACATATGTAGTATAAGGCAGATGACAAGAGAACCCTTGCATATATATTAGGAGAGATTTAAGAAGTTATGTGCAAGTTGTGCTCATCACCAAATCAATGATCAGCTATTGATCTAATACTTTTATGAAGACTTGCTGCCAAAAGACAGAAGCATAGTGGATGTTGCGAGTGGAGGTGCCTTAATTGACAAAACCCCTCCTGTAGCGAGAGATTCAATAGTAAACATGGCATAAAATGCACAACATTTGGTACACGAGTCATTACCTCAACCAGAGAAGTCAATGAGGTTCAATTGTCTCATGTTGACTAACAGAGAATGGAGTACAGACTTGAGCAATTGACTTCTTTCGTGAGACAGTTAGCAGTGGGGCAACAATTGCCTTTGCAGATAGCTACAACTATGTGTAGCATTTGTTCTTGTTCATCTCATCCCACAAATGCATGTCCTACACTTTAGGATGATGGTTCTATTTTTCCAGATCAACTTGTTGCTATAGTAGGTGTTTTCCTAGTAAACCACGATTCCAGTAGCAACAAGAAGGATATGATCCATTCTCCAACACATACAATCCTAACTGGATAGATCATCCTAACTTGAGATATGGGAATACAATACCACAGCAGCAATACAAGCAACCTTTCCAACAGCCAATAAGATAGCAGCAGTTTTAACCTCAAGGTGGACTAAATAGTCAGTAACTTCAGCAACTTATGCAACTGCCAAGTCTAGCAGCCATAAAACTTGAGCCTTCATTTAAGGATTTGGTGAAGTAGATAACCATTAACAACATACAATTTCAACAAAGGACAAAAGGTTTAATTCAAAACTTAGAAACTTAAATTAGACAATTAGCTTCTACTCTGAGTCATTTGTAGAATCAAGGATCTGGCGAACTTCCTTCCCAAATAATTCCCAATCCAAAGGGGAATATGAGTGTCATTATATTAAGGTTTGGGAAATTTGTAGAAGCACCAATTGAACCTTAAGCTGCAAGCAAGCAACAACCAACAGAGCATTCAAATTTTGATGAACCTGTAACACCCACCGTAGGGTGTCACATGTATACATTATTATTACCGAATTACCCCAAGTTATAATAATGTAATGTAGTCATAAAATTACGGGTCGTAAAATTTTTTTTTCTTTTGTTTTCGCAAAATAAACTTAGCAGAAAATAAAAGATCATATCAAACTCACACATAATCATACATCATACATATTTTACATAGACAATATCATAACATTATTTAGAATACGAGACCACTGCCCAAAAGTAAATGGCACACTTAAAATAATATTACAGACTTGTTTATAATAGAGTTTTAGACTCGCCCAAGTCTATTTAAGCAGCAGAACCCTCAGACGGGTCCTCCTCAGATTCCTCAGCAGATAGGAATCCGTTATGATGTGAAAGCCTACGGACAGGTGTTCGAGCAGACGACACGATGCTAATCTCTATTGGGACATAATACCTAGTGTCCCAATGTCACCTAATGTGCAAAGGAAACTCAATATGAACAAAGATAGTTGCAGTAAGAAATGGGTTCCTACGATAATCTCTACTTATAAAGACCGTTAATTCTCCTTCGTAAATTAGTCCTCTCTCATCAGGACTAGTCCTCCATGCTTCATCTCCACCATGGAACTGCAACCTCATGCAACCAAAGAAACCGGGTCTTGATGTCATCTTATCAAAATTCCGCGTTCCCAGATGTGAGAAGTAATTCTTCTTTTGCTTATTGTACTGGTTCTTTCTCAACGTCTTTACTTAATTAAAAATATAATATGCAAATATACACACAAAGAGGTGAGATTATCTACGCCAATACAAGCATGATAGTACAGAGATAATACAAACAACACATCATGCAAAAATATCATATCATGATCACAATTATACCATCATCATAGTGCAAAATAATAATTATCATTATGCCACTATCATCAAGTTTAAATCATACAACAATTACAAGAACACCATCATATAGATATAGATGCTCGGTTTCATGCATGCGCACATAGACTCAATGTCCTACTCCATGGAGCTAATACTCAAGTCGGAGAAATTGATCGAAAAGAATCATTGGTATTTCGTGCTTCGCACAAGTGCTTATAATTATATCTTGCACATCTAGCACATATACAACGATGCTTTGTCGATCTCGATTAAGAATAGTGTCTCGGTCCGGATCACCGGTGTGTTGCATCGGTCCTAACCCACGGTGCGGAAGAGCTACCAACTGCCCATTGTGAGCAACCCGCACCCCGATGCCCCCAAGGTCCACAAGTGACCTACACTACGCGTATCGCACCCACTCAAGAGTGTACGTTTCTCCTAGGCAATTAGCCATATCCAGTCCATCGGACCATTTTCAATGCATGTGTAATGCACCAATTACCAACCAAAGGTAAATCACATAATTTCTAATACAAAGTTCAAATACTATTTTACGTTCATAAAATGGATTCATGCCAATTATAAGCGAATTGCCCAATTTCTTGTACAATATTCACATACTAATTTTTAACTGTAAAGTTTATTGTATAATTAACAAAGAACCTTATATTATTGCATTTTTCTCATTCATAAAATATTTTTGTCACATTTTATGGTCACGTAATATTTTATTACGTAAACAACGATTTGTAACATTTCTATTACGTAACAATTTTTTACTGTATTCTAAAATGCGTAAAAATATTCTTTAATTTTTAAATTGCATAGCAATTTTTCTACAACATTTCGATCGTGTAAAATATTTAAACGCTTTAAAAATTGTGTAGAAATATTTTAACATTTTTCAAATCGCATAATTTAAAAATTACGTTTTTGAGTTACATAAATCATTTTTTTCACCATTTTTACCCTTCGTAAAATATTTCTTAACTTTAAAATATTATTTTGGACTTTTTTAATATAATTTCTTACTTTATTTTCTTCCGATTCTTAAAAAATTCTTTTCCATAATATATTTTCTAAACATCACTTTTTATTGATTTAATTTTACAAAATCACATTTAGTTGATTTAATTACTATTTCTAATTTTAAATTTCATAACATTTTCCAAAACCCAATAAATAAATTCTACTTAGTAAATTTAAGTTACAAACGTTTTCTTTTATATTTCTAAATCACTTTCAAAAATTAATTCTCCTTGAAAACAATTT
Source organism: Ormosia semicastrata (assembly GCA_029884595.1). Lineage (NCBI taxonomy): Eukaryota > Viridiplantae > Streptophyta > Magnoliopsida > Fabales > Fabaceae > Ormosia > Ormosia semicastrata. The sequence goes on along the minus strand of JAQQTO010000053.1, from coordinate 42,582,691 downwards.
GAAGTTTAGCACCTTCTATCTCCTTTTTTCTTTTATTTATGAAAATTCCACTTGACAACACTTTAATTCTCTTTTCAAAATCCTTATTTTGAAAATTCTTATATTTTATAACATCAAAACATTTTTTTTTCTAAATTATCAAGACCTTAAAAATGGTCATTGGAACCATGAAGGATTTTTCTTATAACTTAAATGAATTACATTTTTGTTTCTACGCAAAATTAATTAATATCAACATAACTAAAAAGAAAACGTGTGCATTCTCTTTTGCAAAAACCAAAATCCTTTTGTTTATTTCCTTTACTTCTCAAATCATAAAATTTTATTATTCATGAAAATATTAATTTGGTGAACACCTAATTTGAGGTGTTTTGGCCAAAAATCTTATTGTTCTAGGGATCTAAAAATCAATTTCCTTGTTCTTGAAAAATTTTTAACATGAACCCTAATTTTGGGCATCAAAACCGAACCTCTCTTTTGGCCATTGGAACCAAAATTTTACTTATTTCAACATACATCCATCATAATATATTTAACATATATCATCATGCATATTATAAGCATACCATATAAACAAGTAAAAATCATACTAAGCATGCATATACAATTAATTCATGCAAAGCATATCAAGCATAAACAAAATAATTAAAAATACATAACACAAATAATTTATTACATGACCATGGATATGAATCCTCACATGGATTCATCATCCATCAAATATAACCATCTCTCACCACCATGCTTGGTTGGTGAGAAAAATCTCCCTCTTACCTCTTGAAGAACCACAAGAGCTCCTTGCTTGAAATTTGAATAAGATCTCTACCAACACAACATTCTTAGACATGAAATAAACACAAGAAAATTAGTACATCAAGCTTGAACAAGAAGAACCATGGATCAAACATGGCTAGAATCATGGAAAATGAAAGAAGAAATGAAGTTTTCCTTACTCTTCACTTCAAGAATCCTTAAGCTTGATCTTAGAAAAAGTCCTTCAAGATGTAAGAATTTGAGAAAATTCTCATCAAGAAAGTTGTTTAGAACAAGGTGAGGATTTAAGAAACTTGATTGTATGAAATTAAAGAGTGATGGAAATGAATTTAGAGAGCTTGGCCGAATGACCTTGTAGGAGAGAAAGATGGTGTTTTCTTTGGTTTTTCTTCTTGGCACTTAGGTGAAAATGAGAAGGAATGATGAAGTGAGAAGGTGAAGTGAGGAAATGAGTTATTTTGTCTCTAAATGGGCTGCATAGCCGTAGCATGCATAGGAGAGAAATGTAAAGTGAAGTTTGAAGAACATAAGCATTAATGATCAATAGGAAATGGTCTAGACACTTGGCAATTGTCTTTATCTTTTTCCTTGGCCTAAAAGGCCTATGCTAGCTTTGTCTCCTCTCCAAAATGCATGCAAAATCGTCTCCCCTTCTCCTTGCATGCAACATGTGATTAATTTGCATGGTCATCTTTCCTAAGCCATCCTAGCCCTTGATTAAAAGGATGGTTTGGATTAAAATAATCATTAGGTTTAGGTTGTAGATGGAAGACTTCTTTTGAGCCATTGGATCTTTCTCCTTTAATTCCTAGCCCTTAGATGAGTCTTCAAAATGGAGGGTCAAGATTACACCTTCAAACTTTACATCCAAGGGTCCAAAATGGTTGTAGTAAATTTTTGTTGACTAAATCTACACCATTAATTCAAATCCAATGGTTATTAATGGTCCATCTCAACCATTGATTTAATCTTCATCCAAGGGTTCATAATGGTCAAAGTTATTTTACAAGACTAAATCTCCACCCTTGATTTAATTTTCCATCCAACGGTTATAATTAATCCTATTTATTTTCAAGATTAAATCTCCACCATTGATTAAATCAATATTAAATCTCCAATGTTAATTAAATTAATGGTGGATATCCAATCCACCAATATTAACTTAATAATATAGAATATTATTTTGATTCATGTAACCCCACAAAACATACATTTACCGTATTTTTACTTGTCACCAGAAATAAATACAATAAAATTACGATAAAGGAAATTTTCTAAAACTATTTTCTGATTCGGGTTTAGTAAGATCCTGTCTCCATCTAAACAAGTACAAATTTTTCTATGCGTAGAAAAATTTTCACTTTTATGACCCACTGGGCCCATGTATGGCTACTTGGGCCCACATACATCTCGTGGGGCCCACAAGCCGTAAAAATTTCAAAATCACACATAAAATCATAAAAATTAGAAAATTCACAAATATCCAAACAGATTACGTAAATTAATTTTGACTAAGCAGTAAAAATTAAATTACGTAAATTTTTCTGGCCCGAAAATTATTATTTTTCTGACACGTAACAAATCACTCAAAATGGTCAAATATGCAGACGGAATATTTAAAATAATTTTACAAAGGCACGAAATCACTAAACAAGAGAATTTCGCTAACTGTTAAAATTACTTATTTAATACATAGAAAGTTTGGGGTGTTACAGAACCAGCCCAACAATTTGAAGTTAAAAAGAAGTCAGTAGTTGTTGATGAGTAGCAGCAGCTTGCCATAGCTCTTCCTTTTCCACAAAGAGTCACATAGTCCAAAAAAATAGTAGCGGCTGAGAAAGATAAAGACCTACTTGAGACTTCTAGGAAAGTGGAAGTCAACAACCCACTATTGGATACAATTAAGCAGATACCGAAGTATGCCAAGTTCTTGAAGGAACTGTGTACACACCAAAGGAGGTTGAAGGGCAATGAGAGAATCAGCATGGGGTAGAATGTTTTAGTCCTCATCTAGCCTATGCTATAAAAGTGCAAGGATCCAGGGACTTTTATAATTCCTTACATAATAGGAGACTACAGATTTGAGCATGCCATACTAGACTTAGGTGCTTCCATTAATGTAATGTCTATATCTTTTTTTAATACCCTTGAACTTGGTTCTACGCAGGCTACAAGTGTAGTGATCCAGCTAGCTAATAGGAGTAATGCTTATCCAGCTGGTTTAGCGGAGGATGTGCTGGTCCAGGTGAATGAGCTGATATTCCCAACTGACTTCTACATTTTGGAGATGGAGGGAGAGTCATCATCCAACAAGGCTCCACTCATTCTAGGAAGACCTTTCCTCAAGATAGCACAGACAAAGATTGATGTGCATGCAGGAGTTCTATCCATGGAGTTTAGAGATTCCATTATGAGGTTTAATATTCTTGATGTTATGAAACATCCCATGGAAGAACATTTTTGTTTTTCATATTGATTTAATTGATGATTTTATTGATAATTTGTATGCTGACTTGTGTGAGAAGTTTCTCGAGATTACTGACTTTGGTGGATTTATGTGTGGTGATTTATGTGCTAGCTGTGATAGTAATAAGTTGGGATGTGATGAATCTATTCTTGTGTAAGCAGATTATACAAAAGGTGATATATATGTAGAGGTTCAGGCAGCAAAAGTAAAGTAGCAACAAAAGCATCTAAAGTATGAATACTTGGCGAATGATGAGCAGCTCCTTGTAATCTTGGCTAAGAACCTCCTTGCTGAATAGGAGGAGCAATTGCTACATATTTTGAGAGAGAATAAGAGGACCATTGAATGGACACTAGCGAATATTCCTGGTATTAGCCTTTCCACATGCATACACAAAATTTTACTTGAGGATAGAGCTAAACCAGTGAGATAACCTCAGCAGAGATTGAATTCTCTAAATTTAGATGTGGTGAAAAAAGAGGTGACAAGCTACTACAAGCTGAAATTATTTATCCTATATCTGATAGCACTTGGGTAAGTCCTGTGTAGGTTGTCCCTAACAAATTTGAAGTGACTGTTGTGGCCAATCAGAAGAATGAGTTGATTCCCACCAGAGTGTAGAACAGCTGGCGAGTCTGCATTGATTATAGGAGGCTCAACCAGGCCACTTGGAAAGATCATTACCTATTACCTTTCATTGAGCAAATGCTAGAGTGATTGGCTGGAAAATCACATTATTGCTTATTGGATGGATACACTGGCTACTTTCAGATCCACAATGCACTTGAGGATAAGGAGTATACCACTTTCACCTACCCCTTCGACACTTTTGCTTATAGTCGGATGCCCTTCGGCCTCTGCAATGCACTTGGTACCTTCCAGCAGTTCATGGTAAGTATTTTCTCTGAATTTCTAGAGGAGTGCATGGAGGTGTTTATGGATGATTTCACTGTATATGGTTATTCTTTTGATTCCTGTTTGGATAGCTTATCTAGAGTGCTGCACTGATGCATTGAAACTAACCTTGTTCTAAATTTTGAGTAATTTCATTTCATGGTAGAGTAGGGTATAGTTTTGGGTCATGTAGTGTTTAGTGAGGGTATTGTTGTAGATCCTTCAAAAATAGATATTATTACTTATTTATCTTACCCCACATGCGTGCAGGAAGTTCATTTTTTCTTTGACATGCAAGTTTCTATAGATGCTTTATAAGAGATTTCAGTCAGATAGCCCTTCCGCTGTCTAACCTTTTGCAAAAAGATGTGGAGTTTTTGTTTGACCAAAAATGCAAGGAAGCCTTTGACCATTTGAAGCAGGCTTTGACTAATATCCCTATCATATAGCCACCCGATTTGACACTCCCGTTTGAGCTAAAGTGTGATCTCTAACTATGTTGTGGGAGTTTTCTTAGCAGAGAGAGTGGACAGAGCCTCCTATGTGATCTACTATGCTTCAAGAACTTTGGATGCTGCTCAAGTAAATTACACAACCACAAAAAAAAGAACTTTTAGCTATTGTGTTTTCATTAGACTAGTTTTGATCTTATTTGTTTAGTTCTAAGGTTGTGGTGTTTTTTTATCATGCAGCTCTGAAGTTTCTTTTGAAAAAGCCTAAGGCTAAGCCACGATTGATTAGGTAGATGTTGTTATTCTCAGAGTTTGATATTGAGATCTGAGTTAGGAGTGGCGTAGAGAACTTGGTGGGTGATCACCTGAATAGGATTGTGAGAGCCTCTTATCCCTCTCCCATCGATGATTCTTTTTTGGATGAACAGCTTTTACACCTGCAAGGTAAGACCACCACTCATTGGTTGCAGATATGGTCAATTTTTTAGTTGCTAGTGTTTTTCCTATATGTTTTACTAGGGCTCAGAATGATAAATTGAAAAGTGAGTCTAAATATTATGTGTGGGATGATCCTTACTTGTGAAAGTTTTGTAGTGACCAAATCATTAGGAGATGTGTACCTGATCATAAGTTCCAGTCTATTCTTAGTTTTTGCCACGCATCTGCATGTGGTGGACATTTTGGGCCCCAATGTATAGTTAGGAAAGTCTTAGACTCTGGATTGTATTAGCCTACCTATTTCATGATGCATACATATTTTATATGTCTTGTGAATAGTGCCAGAGAACAGGTAATATTTCTTGTAGGAATGAGAAGCCCTAGCAACCTTTACTATTTAGGGTATTGACTTTATAAGACCTTTTCTTGTTTCTTTTGGTTTTGTTTACATACTGTTGGTTGTGGATAATGTATCTAAATAGTGGAGGCAAAGGCCACTCGCATTGATGATTCCAAAGTTATTGTGGATTTTGTTTGATCATAGATTTTCTACAGGTTTGTAATCTCGAGGGCTATCATCAGTGATCAAGATTCGCATTTCTGCAACTGGAGCATGGAAATTTTAATGAGAAAATATGGGGTCATGGATAAGGTTTCCATACCATACCACCCTCAAACGAATGGACAAGAAGAAGTCTCAAATAGAGAAATCAAGCAAATCTTGGAGAAAACTATACAACCTAAAAGGAAGGATTGGAGCTTTAGACTTGAGGATGCTCTTTGGGCTTACAGAATTGCCTTTAAGACACCCATTGGAATGTCTCCTTATAGGATAGTCTTTGGTAAGGCATACCACCTTCTGATGGAGATTGAGTACAAGGCGTATTGGGCAGTAAAAAAGTGCAATCTTGACTTGAACATAGCCGAATCCCAAAGGAAGCTCCAACTCTAGGAATGATGAACATTCAAAAATTCATATTTTTACAGTTCAAAATTCTGGATTTTCATCTTCCTTTAATCTCTTTGATTAAGTTTTGTTCTCAAGTCCACTATGTTTTTATAATTTTTTTATTATGTGTTTTATTTGTTTTTGTTAGACTCTTGCACAAGGAAGAAAAACTGAAAATTCATATTTTGGTGGTCTAGCACTCAGGTGCTGGCAAGGCAGAACGTGGAAAATCTCTCTGGTTATTCAACGCCTAGGTAGTGAAGACCCAACACTCAAGCATGCAATTGGCAGCATGTAGCTAAACTCTCTAGACATCCAGCGCTTAGGCACTGGAAAGCCAGGGCTCAGGTGTTGGAAAGCTAGGGCTCAGGCGCTGGACGCGTAGGGTGACATGTGATTTTCCCTATAAATAGAAAAGTTACGCCAAATTGAACGCACTTTTCAGCGGCCGTCAAAGAGAGAAACAATGACACAAATCCTAAAGTGGTGTGGGGCACAATTAGGCTTGAAGATTAAGAATTTTCTTCATCTTTTTCACTTGTCTTGTATGGAGTTTGTCAAATTCTTTTCTATTTTCTTCTTTATCCATGTGTAACTAATTTTCCCTTTTTAGGGGGATGATGGATCTTGAAATTTGATGATGTAACATCATTTATGAGTTTAATCTATGTTTTTATTTTATGATTTATATGTTTATCTCTTCTTTTAATGCTTTTCTAAACTTGATAAATTTGGGAATGATTTTTGGGTTGATGTATGATTTAGGGAAATTTGCATGAGCCTAGAACTTGTGATAAACACAATAATTTCTGCAATCGCTAGGAATAGACGTTATGGGTTGTGTGATCTTTCTTTTAATTCCCTCATTTTTTATAGCGCCTTCTCTATTTGCGATTATACTAAGGAATTGGTTAACTTTAAATAGTGTGAAGAGGATTAATATACCAAAGGATTGAATATTGATTAATTTTGAGAATTGACCATGAATCATTAAAATAGAACACAGTTAAACTAATATTTGAATGTGCATTTAAAGAGTTCAAGTGAAGTCAGAACCCTAACGCTTTAATATCATCGTTTTTCACCCCATTGATTTATTGATTTGTTTACTTACTTTATTTCTTTTAATAATCTCTACTTTGAATTTACTTTTTAATTAAATTTGTAATAACTCTTTTTCTTCGTTTGCTTAGATATTGTCAATTTTAGCGAACATAATAATTCATAACTTAATCCTTGAAGAATGATATTCTCACTCATTCTTTATTACTTTTACGATTTGGTACACTTGCTGAATTTCACAACAATTTTTTGGCACCATTGCTAGGGATTATAGTTTATTAATATTAAATAGTAGTTTGGAAATATACTAGTTTAAGCACTTTTTTCTTGTTTTGTTTTATTTTATTTTATTCTCTTTTTAAATTGTTTCCTTTTAGCTCATTCTTATTTGCTTTGTTTATGCAAGGTAGTGTGAGTTCTGAGGAATTACTTTTTAATCCAGACATTGACAAAGCAGAAAGAGGCCAAGGAAAAAAAAGGATTAAAGAAGATATGGCTGAAAACACTCAAAATATTCAAAGACGTACTCTGGAAGACTATGTAACCTCGTTCACTGAAAGGGTTGCAACGAGTATAGTGCAGCCCAATATTCAAGCAAATAACTTTGAGATTAAACCAGCTTTGCTACAGCTGGTGCAACATGATCAGTTTGGGGGCTATTAGTCTGAAGACCCAAATTTGCACATTAACAACTTCTTGCAGCTATGTGACACAATCAAATATAATGGAGAAAGTGATGATGCTATTAGGTTAAGGCTTTTTCTATTCTCTCTAAAAGATAAAGCTAAGAGCTGGCTGCAAGCCTAGCCACAAGGGAGCATCACTACTTGGGAGGACCTGGTTAGCAAATTCTTGACTCGATACTTCCCTCCGTCGATGTTTGTGAAGATAAGAAGTGAAATAGCTTGTTTTACTTAGAATTAGCGGGTGTTGCTAAATGAATCTTGGGAAAGATTCAAGGAGTTGTTAAGAAAATGTCCTCACCACACATTTGAGACTTGGCAATAGGTTCAGATCTTCTATAATGGTTTAAATCATCCTACCAAGGCTATGGTCGATGCATCTACAGGTGGATCGCTAAACGGTAAAACTCCTGAAGAGGCTCAAGCATTATTCGAGACCACGGTTACCAATGAATATTTGATACCTAGTGCAAGGTTTGTGGCTAATTAGGGAGTGATGGAGCTTAGCACATTTGATACCTTACTTGCACAAAATAAAAATCTTTCGCAACAAATTGCTAGCCTGACTAAGTAGCTTATTGATATACAGGTAAACTCTATAAACCATCAAGCTTTAAATTGTGATTTCTATGGAGGCAATCATGCTAATGGTGAGTGCGATGCAAGCAACATAGGTGTCATTCCTCAAGAGCAAGTTAATTACATGGGTAATCTTGCAAGGTCTCAATGTAACCATTATTAAAATACATACAATCCAAGGTGGAGGAATCATCCAAATTTTTTATAGAACAATCAGAATATGCTATGACCACCACCACCACCTCCATTGTCTTCCTCTTCACAACCTCAACAAGATAAGATATACAATCTTGAAAGTATTGTTGAGAAACTTGCTCTTAGTACTAGTAATTTCATGCAGGAATAGAGGGCTATTTTAAAGAATTAAGAGGCAGCCATCCGAAGTCTAGAAAATCAAGTGGGACAGATATCTAGACAACTTACAGAGAGACCTCCAAATAGTCTACCAAGTGAAACTATAGTCAATCCAAAGGAGCATTGTAATGTAATCACACTGAGAAATGGAAAAACTTTGGAAGGACTTGTGAAAGAAGTATCTAGTTCTTTAGGAAAAGAGAAAAGGCAAAATAATGCTCTTACTGAGGATGTTTCAATTAAAGATGCACCTGAAGCAAAGGTTTCTACTGAAATCAAAGTGAAGGAAGAAAGAAGAAAGAAGAAGGATTCAATTTTGGATAAACCTTTTGACCCTTCACTGTACGCTAAGCTCCATTCCCTCAAAGAATGAAGAAAGAAGCTTAGGAGAAACAAGAAAGACACTTTTTGAAGATCCTGGATGTCTTTAAACAACTACAGATAAACATTCCTTTTGCTAAGGCACTTGAGCAAATGACTTCTTATGCCAAATTCATGAAGGACTTACTATCTAAGAAGAGGAAATTGGAAGAGGATGAAATAGTCATGCTTACTAAGGAATGTAGTGCCATAATTCAATGGAAGCTACCACCGAAGTTAAGGGATCCAAGAAGTTTTAGCATCCCTTGTACCATTGGAAAGTTCAATGTTGATAAGGCTTTATGTGACCTAGGAGCTAGAATTAATTTAATGCCATTGTCAATCCTTTGAACGCTTGAAATTGGAGAGGTTGAGCCTACAATGGTCTCCCTTCAATTAGCAGATCAATCCATCAGACTTTCATACGATATTGTGGAAGATTTACTAGTGAAGGTAGATGAATTTTTTTTCCCAGTTGACTTTGTGGTCTTAGATATGGACGAGGATACTGATATCCCGTTAATTCTTAAAAGACTATTCTTAGTAACTTTGAGAGCATTAATTGATATGCCTAAAGGTGAGCTTATTTTGACGGTGAATGGAGATCAAGTGAACATCAATGTTTTTTATAAGTCAATCCCAACATCAAATCTTCATGCCCCTATTAACTGCATTCAAGGTAAATCTCAAAAGGAGTCGGCTGGTAAGAACTTTGCACCATTAATTAATGTTGATCTCCTACTTCCAAGATGATTGAAATGGAAAAAGGTTCTCCCATCTCTAATAATTCATTGCAAAAAGATCTAAATTTTTTTGACAAATTTAAACTTGGTACGTTACCTATTGATAAATTGAAACCCCCATGGCCTAGTGGAATTTCTAATGCTAAGGTGTCTTCTAGACAAACAAGTACAACTCAAGTTCAAAATGTTTTTGGAAGGAATCCCAAGGCCAGTGACCAAGGAAGGAAGCATTGTTCTAAGAAAAGAAAGGCGTCATCTTACTTCTCTTACTTCAAGCCACTGTAAACAAAAGGCAACATCGAGTTAATGACATTAAACAAACGCTTTTTGGGAGGCAACCCAAATTTTGTTCTTTTTAATTTTGTTTAATTTATTACTTTTTTTAATTTGGTTGATTTCATTATGTGTTTTATCCTGTTTGTTTAAGTGTTTGTTGTTATGACTTTTCTGCAAGCGCACGGATCATATAAGTAGTAAAATAAATATCATTCTCATGGGGATCAATTGAATATTAACTCTTACTACAACTTTGATTATTTGAGCGATAAAAATCAATGGTGAAACTCAATCAAGATCAAAACGAAAATCAAAGAAATAAAGTAAGCAAGTAAATCAAGAAAAGTAAGGATTCAACCAATATTTAAAGGCGTAGGACTAGGAATTCACTATACTGCCCCCTATGATAAATTGTAAACCTATCTTTTCTAATGTTCAATTATGTTCTTGAAGGTGATTTGTCATAAATTATTTAAAGCTCAATTTCTTGGTACTAAAAATGTGCTAAAACTCCATGAATCTCATTCTCATGGCAATTAATCCAAGTTCTAACCCATTAAGTTTTATGACAATCGTTTGCTCCTCAAAGGATTTAAGTTTATGTCTAGGTCTCAATTCCTAAGTTCAATTCTTGGATTATCTAACAATTAGGTTTCATGTTTCAATCATTCACCTAAAGCCTAAGATCATGTAAATATGGTCGGCAACATATCACAAGCATTAAACATACCAAGAATGAATCAAGAATAATAATTTCTCATTAACAAAGAATCAAATTAACAATTCAACATAGATAAGTAGAGAGTTACATCATAATCCTAGAAAAAGGGATTTAGCCACTCATGCCCAAAGTATCATAAACAAGAACAAAAGTTAAAGAAACAACCATGATTCTATCTCAAGAAAATATGAAAAAGAAGATAAAAAGAGAAGATGGAGAAGATGTCTTCAATGGTTGAACTTCAATTGCTCTTGCACTTATCTTTAGAACCCTAGCCTCCAATCTTTGGTTTTTTGTTGTTGCAAAAGTGCACTTTAAGTTTAGGGATTCATTTCTATTTATAATATTTAGGGTGAAAACTACTGTTTTTACGCTTAGGAGACCTCACATGACCGTGTCTAAGCTCGACATGATCGTTTGAGCTTAAAAAATAGCATAAACTTGATGTAGAGGGGAGACACGACCATGTGACTCAGAGACACGGTCGTGTCTCCAAGTAAGAAGCATTTTACAAGTTAGACAGAGTCATATCTAACTTCAGACATTAAAAACTTTATTAAAACATCACTGCTTGGATAAGTGGCCTTCATGAGAGTTGAAGGGTTTTGTCTCAGATTTCCAATGCTACCGGTTTTAGCCTATTATAATTCTACAGCCCAAGATATGGCCCAATATTTGTAAACTGCTCAGGTTCTAGTGACAGCACCTCTATTATGACTTCCAGGCATAATATGACCCACTAGACATCTGATTCAGTTCTGGAGCTCTTCATCAAAATTGTAGAGCTTCCTCTTAGCTTTCCTACAAGGTAAAGTTCATAATTTTTAAATGTCTATAACTCAAGTTATACCTAAAATACCAAAACAGTGTTAAATTGCCACAATGCTGAAAAATACAACTAAGACCTTGAGATTTTAATCATGGAGGGGTAGAGACTTTAATTAATTCAAGGTATTGACATTCTTGATGCTTAACCTTGAGATTCTGTTTTAATTGTTTTACATTCAACAATTAATGAAGTTTCTCTCCTTTATTTTTGTTTAATTTTGATTGAGTTGCTTAATTTGATTAGGTTATTCACATGTTAATTGCGTGATTACTATGTGTGAAAAATGAATTACAAAGACTAAACAAGGCATTAAAGATATTTAATGAAATGTTTAGCTTGGTCAAATCTTAATTTTTAAGTTAATTCAGGTTTTGGATGGATGCCTAATTTGTCTAACCTCGATTAATTGAATTTTAGATGCTTATCTAGTAGAAGATCCATGGATCATCTTGAGGCTTCTTGATGTGATCTAAGACCAAGGATTTAGTTGATGGTTGAATGGATCTATAGTGATCAAGGATAGATTAAAATCAAGATTGGTTAATTCTCTTGGATTGGTTGTTTTCCTAATTCTGTTTACTCCTTTTAATTGCTTCCTATTGTTTAATCTTACAAACTATTTCCCCTTGTTTATTAACCTCTTAATCTAATTATGTAATTAGACTGATCTACGGGTTCAACCCAATATTACTTTGTACTGCAAGTAGTTTTAGTAATTTAGTTATAAATTGATATAATGTGGTAGTCTCGACAGTTATCATTATATTTGAGTCCTTCTACATACAAAACATTATCAATTGAAAAAGAGGAATTCTTACTAACTATTTCAACTCCAAGGATCTTTCCTTTATTGTTATCCCCATATGTGACATGACCATGCTTCTTGGGAGCAAGAAAGAATAACTTGGAGTCATCACTCATCATGTGCTTGGAGCAGCCACTATCAAGGTACTAATGTTGAATTTCATGGTTTCAGAGTAGAGGGAGAACAGAGTAGAGGGAGAAGAGAGAAATGAGAGAAAAATTTGTATATTGATAGAATGAAGAAGCTGAAAAATACAATAGGTAAACTTGGCTTATATAGCCAACTAATCCAAATAAACTAACTAATCATTAAAACTAATTCTAACAAACTCTAACTAATTCTAACTATTTTAACAGCCTCCCGCAAGCTGGAAGGTGTACATTACACTTCCAGCTTGGGATGAGCAATACAAATGCATATCCAAAGCTCTAAATGCTTAACCACCATACAAGGCAGAAGCTCCAAATGCTTAACCACTATACAAGGCAGAAGCTCCAAATGCTTAACCACCATACAAGGCAGAAGCTAAAATCATCAAAGCCAACAAAGGGCAAAAGCTTAACCATTAAGCAGAAGCCATAACTCAAGACTTAACCACTTAACAGAAGCAAGAACATCCATCAATGCTTAACCACCACCATGGGCAGAAGCTTACAACAAAAGAAAATCAATGCTTAACCATCCATGACAGAAGCTTACATCAACACTTAACCATCATGAAAAGCTTACAACTCAAAAAAAAAAATCAAAGAAGCAAATCACCAAATAGTTGGTGTACACTAATTGGAAATACATCTTCATCAAAACAAAGATCCACGCTCATGAAGATGAAGATGGAGCCCCTAGCCCAATCTCTAAGTCGTGTCGGGGTGAGCGGAGAACATTGAAGAAAGTATTCTTTCATTGAGCTTAGTGTGAGGCAAACCCAAATTCCTTGCACTGGATTCTTCATGGTTAGCCATATTGGCTTTCCTAGATAATACAGAAATACAGAGAGGCACTGAAACAGAGTCACTGAGTCAGAGGTGAGTGAACAGGGGCACAAGAATCAGCGTCGGAGGCTTCAACAGTGGTGACCGGCGGCCGAAAATCGCCTCCCACGGCAGAACACGGTGGCCCTCGCGGAGGAGGTTGAGGACCTCTGATGTGCGCTTCATTGTGAGAATGAACAGGACAACCCAACAGCAGAGAAGTATGGGCCAGAAAACAGGGACATCAAGCACAGATATGAAAGTCATCAGGAAGGCAACACAGAAAGCCTTTGTGATGGAATACCAGAACTTAAACTCTGGAAGGTGACGAACAAAATGTTTAAAATCAGCGGGCAAAGAAGCCCCATCCTCCGAGATTTCAAGCTGGGGATCAACTTTGGGAGAAAGGAAACCCAAAATCAAGCCAAGCACGGTGAACCCAGCATGAAAACAGTAAACAGCGAACCAGAACCTCCACCATCGGCCAGAAAATATTCACCACCGGCCATATCTACAAGCCATAATCGAGAATAGCAAACAACATTCCTGGCCTCGAAGAACGGTAGGTGGAAGATCCAGTGGAATCAAAACAGAGCGAGAAAAATCAGAGAAGAAAAATAGAGCACCATAGATCCGCGGAGAGGACAAGAGCTATAGATCACCATAGATCGACAAATCAAACAAATCAGAAACACAAATCAAACCGAAATCAAAGCAAACCCAAATCGGAACGTGATGAGGACCGGGAAACCCTAGATCTGCAGCAGATCTGATTTCAAAAGGGAGAAGAAGACTCAACAAGGAAAGATTGAAGAATAAAGAAAGGGCTACGGGAAAGTGTAAAAGAGAAGAAAATAAACTAAGAAAGGGAAAAAGAAAAGAAAATACAGCGAAAGAGTATTCAAGATGGGTGGAAAGGCTCTAATACCATGTTGAATTTCATGGTTTCAGAGTAGAGGGAGAATAGAGTAGAGGGAGAAGAGAGAAATGAGAGAAAAATTTGTATATTGATAGAATGAATAAGCTGAAAAATACAATAGGTAAACTTGGCTTATATAGCCAACTAATCCAAATAAACTAACTAATCATTAAAACTAATTCTAACAAACTCTAACTAATTCCAACTATTTTAACAACTAATTTGAGCTATTGGCTTTCAAGAACACCTACAAAACGTATTCAAATTATGGTTTTAGGTACTCAAACCTTTATAGGTCCTTGGGTGTTAGTTTTGGGCAAGGAGCCCTTTAGAACGCATATTTTCTTTTGTCCAACATATGATTGCTTCTTAATTCTACATGTAGATGCACTATGTCCTTTTCTTCCACAGTAATAGCATGTTATAAAAGGACTACTTGACATACTTGAAGAAACAAAGAAGTTCTTATAAATTCTTATTATTTCTTTGGATTGTAACCCAATCCAACTTTGTCAAACACACATATTTGTTTTCCAAGTATGATATTCAAATTTTCTCTACTAAAAGTAAATTTAGCAAGAGTATTTTTTCAAATTTTCAACTTCCTTTTTTAAGGATAAGAATGAACTACGTGAAGAAGATGAAGAGGGAGCATCCTTATGTGAAGTTCAAGTAGTGCATGAGAAATTTGCATCAATTAGCCCAAGAATTTCATTTTTAATTTCAATTCCTCTACTTCTTTGTATAAAATAGAAATTTGACAGTTAAGAGAGAAAATTGTTTTCTTTGACAATGAAACCATTTTTGTAAGTCTCAAGGACTCTTCATACAATTCCTCAAAGGCTTCTTGCAAATTATCATAAGAGTGTTGGGATTCAAGAGTTTGAGAATCTACCTCAATATCATCCTTGGCCATGAGATAAAGGTTGGCTATTTCATCTTCCAATTCATCCAAGGAGTCCATATCATTGTCCTCCCAAGCCACATATGTTCTTCTCCCTTTGCTCTCTTTGTTGGGCCTTCTTTCAAATTTTTCTCCCTTCTTTTTTGCCTAGAGGGTAGTCCATCTTCTTATGGCTAGGTTTCCCACATCCAAAGCAAGTGGGAGGAGTTGGAGTTGAGCTCTCACCCTTTACATAGTTTTTCTTTGGAGGGAAGCATGGTCTTCTTCCATATCCTTTCTTCTTAAGAAACCTTTTGAAGGTCTCTTCATTCATCTCCAAGCCTTCTACCTCATATTCATCATCATCTTCATCAATGTGGGAAGAAGAGGCATTGAGTGCTATACCCTTCTTCTTTCTATCAACATCTTCATTTTGGTGAAGCCTTAACAATTCCATTTCATGCTTTTGTAGCTTCCCAAAGAGTATTGGAAGAGTCATAGTTGTAAGGTTCCTTGATTCAACAATTGCGGTCACCTTGGGCTGCCATTCTCTGCTTAGACATCTCAAAACTTTGTTAATCAAGTCTTTATTTGAAAAAGTTTTTCCTAATGAGGCAAGATGATTAACTATGTGAGTAAATCTCTTTTGTATATCTTGTATTCTCTCACCATGATTCATTCTAAATAATTCATATTCATGTGTGAGAGTGTTTATTTTAGCCCTCTTCACCTCACTAGTTCCTTTATTGGTGGCTTGAAGAGTACCCCACATTTCTTGTGCTATTTTGCAGTTAGAAATGCGAAAGTACTCATCATACCCTAGAGCACTACTGATGATGATCTTGGCTCTAGCATTATATTGCACTCTCTTTTTATCATCATTTGTCCATTCAGCTCTTAGCTTATTAACTTGTCTACCATCAACAAACTTGGTAGGCACAAAAGGACCATTTTCAATGGCATCCCAAACATCAAGATCAATAGCTTCAATAAAAATTTTTATTCTTTCTTTCGAATAAGTATAACCGGTGCCATTGAAAGCTGGGGGCCTATTGATTAAAGCACCTTTGGGTAAAACATTTTGAAAAGAAACCATAAATCCTCTTCAAGTTGTTAAACTCTTTAAACAAGAGTTTAACTCTGATACCACTTGTTACCAAGTCGTTTTAAGACTCAAGAGGGGGGTGAATTGAGTATTTTAAAACTTTTCAAAAATAAGCCCCTTTTAATTTTCATTGAAGCTATTTTCTTTGAATTGAATGGATTTATGATAATATCAAGATCTCACACATGCTTATATAGAATGAATGAATATAAGAACAATCAACAAGTATGTAAAAGTAATTGATAAGCTTGAATGTAGAGAGATAAGGTTGAGAAGATTTACACACAGAGATTTATACTGGTTTAATCACCCTTGTGAGTCCCTAGGATCATCCACCCAGGAGTTTCCACTATAATCAAGCTTCACAAGGTACTTGATAAACCTTTTACAATAGTTGAGCTTTTCTTACACATCAAGGATTATCCACCTCTTGTGTAGAAGCCTTAAATTTTGTCAAGGGATCCTCCACCCTCTCAAAGTGTTTACAAAAGAATAAGAATGAATTTAGCTCACTCAATGAGCATATATACAAATTGAAATTCTAATGAAGCTCTTAAGATATCTCAATCAATTTCTCAAAAACAGAGCACAACCTATGATTCATGGGTTGAATGTTTAGGAGATGTTTTTCAGAGTATTAGTTAGTTGCAATAAGTGACCTAAGACTTGAATTTATAGTTCTCAAAGAAAAAGATCCATTGGGGGGTATTTACTCAAGCATTAAATGCTTCTGAAGCTAGTCATTGTTGGTTTTAGACTCATGGTAATTGATTACAACATATGGTAATCAATTGCTAAGTGGTCAAAACGTGTTCTGGGCTTTTCTAGGATGTGGTAATTGATTACCAGTATATGGTAATTAATTACCAAGTGTTCAAAATGTGTTCAAGGCTTTTTTGGGCTATAGTAATCGATTACCAGCATATGGTAATCGATTACCAAGCTTTTGTTTGGGTGCTAATCAATTACCAAGCCTCTGACTTTTGAAAAATAGGTTCCTGCATGTATGTAATCCATTACCAGGTCTTGGTAATCGATTACCAGCATTCAAAAAAGTTGTTAATTGATTACTAAGCCATTGAATGTGATTACCAACATCCTAGAACCTATTTTTTAGTCAAATTTAGCTTGGTAAATAGTTCCAACTTAGAACACTTGGATTTTTAAAAGATTTTGAGCAAGTTTTCAAGATCCAAGATTAAAGCATCATTTGTTTGTAAAACAACCCACCAACTAAAATAGTTTTCAGGAGAACTCTTTAAAAAGCATTGTAAAACCTTTTGAGATATTTTAGAGAGCTTCTTACATAAAGACCCTAAGTCTTATAAACTATACCAATTTAGCTTCCTTTGGACTTAGTCTTTGGCTTAGCTTTGTTATCATCAAAACTTTTATGATCTTCATGACATACGTATTCACAGTATTTATAGAGGTTGGATGGATGCGTTCTCATAATGGAGAGATACGTTCCCATAATAGTAACAGGAAGAGATATGTTCCTTATTTAGTTACTAAGGATCCCTATATTATCAGAATATAGATATTGCAATTATGGGCAATTATAGGCAATTGTGAGTGCTATTATTCTATAAGATGATGATTGGCAATAATAGATATTATCAGGATCTATCTATTGCGCAGATCTTATGGTAAAGTTGTTGCAACCTAATGCCATGGTCTGATAGGCATAGAGTTGGGATCTTATCTGCATGTTATAAGTGAACTCTAGTCGAAGACGTTGACATCAGATTCTGACATATTGCATGCCGAGTTGACCTACGGGATATGACCCCGGATTATGGTCCAGAACACCCATTAAAGTCTCCTCCACTTCCCAATGCTCCTTTTGGTATGGCTAACTGGTATCCAGACCCCAAAAGTGGAGCGTTGGGTGTGGGTAAGGATTCAAAGAAACGAGAAGTAACTTTTGCCAATTGTTATCAGGACAACTGCCAAGTTCCAATTTATGGATACACTCAAGTAATAAAATATCCACCATATAGTAAAGTCTTATGTCTTTTTTATTTATTTTCTTCATTTCAATTTGCCTACTAACTATATGCTCATCGATGCAGTCTCGAAAAGGGTGAGAATAATGGAGGACTTAGGTGAGGAGGAACACGGGGAGGACGAACCTCTGAGACCAAAGAAAACTCAAAAGACAAAATCGAAGGTCCCAGTGAATACAACCTCTTTGGCCTAACATAAGAAGAAACTTGTTCCAACTCCTCCATAGACCAAGCCTATTGAGAAAAAGAAAAAGATGGTCGAAGAACCTACAACTGTTGCTCCTCAACAATCCAAGGTAAGAATTTATTTAAATCTTGGATCTTATTTTTCATCAAATTTCTTTTTCATTTCTGACTTTGATTCCTCTTCAATTTTTAGAAAAAGGTCACTAAAGCAAGCCTAATGAAAATTAGGTGAATAAAACACATGGGTTCGAAGTAGAAAAGGGTCTTAACTCTTAATAGTTCTGATGAGTCCTCCCATGAGGATGAAGAGCTAGCCTCTTCAAGGAGTGCCAAGTCAACTTTATCCAATCAAAAGGTTGAACCTTTAATGGTAAGATTTTCTACTAACTTTAATTTATAATTTCTCCATCATATACTTAATTGTTTTGATTTTTGAACAGGAATCTCCCCCTAGCACATAGGGAAACAACTCCTATAACCTCGAGGAGGTTCAAGACTTCATCACCAATCCCTTCTCCACTATGCGATTCAATTCCTGCCTCAAGTGTACTTACACTTAGGTCTGAAGTAACATCAGCCCTAAGTACTCGTTTCGATGGGCTATTTGACATAAAAGCCCAAATCGAAAAAAAAAATGAGTATTGGGGCTCCACAAGAAAACCCCATCGAAATAACTGCCCAGGTTGGACATTTTCTACAAGTCTTTAATCCAATCCTGCTTGTCTCGAATTTTGATAAATTTTATTTACTTCATTTTAGAAGCACATCACTCTTGAGGCTAAATTTGGACAAGAAGTCGCATCCATTGAAGTTAATGCTCAGGTTTGACACTCAAAAAACTGAATTTGATTCTATACACATATCTTGTATAAAAATCCTAACCCATATCTTTTTTATGATATAGGAAAACGTCAATCCCTAAGTTGAAGCAAACATTTCTACTATTAAAGTTAATGCCCCCACCTCAATTGAAGTTGTTCATCTTGTTGAGACTGCACCATCAACTTCTGCCCATCCTCAATCAATCCAAACTAAGACTACACTTGAAGAGGAGGCAGGCACAATGAACATGGATGATGATAAGGATGAGGATGATCGCCTTAGACACCTCGAAGACATCCTTTTTGGGCAAACCTTGTCCTTAATGTCTCATCCTTCAGCAGCCTATTCTAAAGTAGAAGTGCAAAGCATCTCAAGTCCTCAACTTTTGCAAGAGCTGGATGACCTCCAAAGACTGGGGGTGGATTAAGTAATGGCCACCGAGGACAAAAAGCAGAAGCTACTAAACCTCCTTGAATAGCTGGACCAAAACAAACACTTCTTGAACTCAAACACTCAGCAAGTTGTTTAGGGACTTAAAAGCTTAGTGGAGGATTTATTAGTCAAACTTCCGTGTCTCGACCAGAGCATTGCCAACCATCAACAACTGCTCGAGAAAAAAGGACAATTGATAAAGGAACTTGCCAAGGCCAAGAAAAGATGCATAAAGCTTACTATTGTTCTTTTGACTACTCAGTAGGACATAAGTCAAAATGAAGAGAAAATTGTTGAGCTCGAAGAGCAACTACTAAAGTTTAAACAACAATAAAGTGAGCTTTATGCATTTGCTGGTGATTACGCCACCTGGGAGCAAACACTTAAAGATGACTTCCAAAAATGGGCTGTTGAGGGTGCTGATGTAATGCAAGTCATTTTAACTTTGATTGCAGCTTTTAAAGCTGCCTTAGTAGAAAAGAAGAACGTAATAGAGGCTTAGGGGTCCTTCTAATCGAGGCTTCAACAATGACTTTTTTTTTTCAAATGTATATTTTTTATTTTGACATTATAATTGACAATTATTTCGAATCTATAATAATTCCAAATTATTATGACATTTATCTACAATGACATTTTTACTTCATGAATTTTTGGTCTATATAATTTTAAGTATTTTTCATTTATCGAAGTAATTTTCTATTTATTTTGACATTACAATTGACAATTATTTCGAATCTATGATAATTCAAAATTATTATGACATTTATCTACAATGAAATTTTTACTTCATGATTTATTTGTAATCGAATAAGCATTACTAGAAAAAAATGCTTTCGATTCAATATGGTCCTTCTAAGTTTGGGAACCATTTACTAAATAACTTCAATATTTTCTCCATAGGTAATATAACCTTCCAAACTAAATCACCTAAGTTAAATTCTTTTCTCTTGACTCGAAGATCATATAATTTCACAATTCTTTTTATTTTTCTAATCAAATTTTTTAGAGCAATTAACATTTTTCATCTAAGTGATTTAGTTCATAAAATATCGAATCCCAATAATCTTGAGTAGGGATTCTATCTTGACGTTGTAATCTAATGGATTGAAGATTAACTTCAATTGGTAATACTACATCATGACCATATACCAATTGATAATGTGTGGTACCAATGCTTCCTGAGGAGAATTTCGATTGGCCCATATAACTTAACTCAAAGCTTCATGCTAACTTCTTAATTTTTGACCAACATGTTTCATAATTAAACCAATTAAGATTTTATTAGTCAGCTCAACTTGGCTATTAGCCTAAGCATAATAGGAGTCAAACTAAGTAACTTAATATTCCTTGATTTGGCAAACTCGGTTATATAACGACTAGTAAACATGGTACCCTGATCAATAATTAGAATTTGAGGAATACCAAATTTGTGTATGATATTTTTTTCAATAAAATTTATAATACCTTGTTGAGTAACATCCTTCAAAGGGATTGCCTTGACCCAATTTGTAAAATAATTAATGGCAACTAATATATACTTATGCCCTTTAAAAGAAAGTGGATGGATATGTCCTATCAGATCAAGAGTGCATCCTTGAAATAGTCAAGGTTTAATAATCAAATGTAGATCACTAGCAAGAACATGTTGAATATTTCCATGATTTTGACATTCTTCGCAAGACTTAGCATAGGAATGACAATCCTTAGCCATTGTAGGCCAATAGACTCTCTGCCTATGCAGAATCCATTTCATTTTTTCACCAACCTAATGAGCACCACAAATGCCCTTGTGCACCTCTGCTAAGGCTATGTATGCTTCTTTTTTACTTAGACATATCAATAAATTTTCATCTACTGACTTTTTGTAAAGTGAATCACCCATTATGTAACACCTTAATACGAATTATCATAAAATAAGCAGAATATTCCAAAATAAATCACATTAGACATGTCACTTCTAAAAATACGAAAAAAAACTCATAATAACTTACACAATCATTATAGAGAGCCACAAACGATCAAAAAGTCATATATACAACTACCACTGGCTAACACAACATAAAGTATACATAAACTTTTCTAAACAACTAGAAATGTACACATATACAAACTGGTCCACAAAGAAACAAAACACTAATCTAAGCCTTATGTTTCTTCTTTTCCTTGTCCTTACCCCTTTTAGGGACTTTACCTATATTTACATGGAATACACAGGGGTGAGAAATCATAATTTCTCAATATAAGTATACCAAGACCAGCAGTTAATCATTTATATAAAATAATTCAACTAAACACCAAAACTACATTTGAAGTAAAAAAATATCTGACAATCAATAATAACGAAGATCGCTTATACAATCCTAAGATACTATCGAACAAGCAACCAAACAATCAATTGATTAAGTCATGACAAATGCCCATACAAGTGTTAACCATGCAATGCTTTATGTTATGAAGTATGATTATGCTCAAACAAAGTCCACATATTATGGATGTGCAATGCTAATACAGGTTTTAAAGTTAAAAACTCAAGCTATTTACTTATTTTCCCAGGAACCATGTTCATTGTATATACTAAGTAGCATAGGCATCCAAGCCTTGACACTACCTGGTGATATGTGAACTAGCTGCCCTCACAATTGTAAGAGTACTGCTGCCAACTCCATATACCAGTAACCCTGATCATATAAGCAAACATACAAGCAGAATTCAGATGCAACACCTCATTCTCATGTCATATGATTGTGGACACCATCTAGGGTCATAATACATAGGAAAACAAGCAAATACTAGGTTTGAAAGTCATTTATCCAAGCCATATAATTAAATACTAGCACATAGTAATCTTGGCCTCACTTATCTAACAAAGTATCAAGAACCATGTCACTAGCATTCTCATACCTAGAACCACTCATCATCACTATACATTCCTAAGGCATTCCAACTCAAAATTTGCCTAAGATTTCTCAACTTTTAAACATATATGCCAAGTGGTTATTCTCCCCAAGAATTACCTCTATTTGTGCCTCAACACACTTAGGAAAGCATATATAAGTGATTCCATCACTTAGGAAATCCAAAACATCAAAAACTCATTGTTGGAAGTCCTAGTTGCTCACGCCTAGGCATGATACACCCACGCTGTGGTGTGGTGGTCTCTGTCTGCTGAAGACTGATAACTTGCGCCTTGCACGTCGCGATGTGACACACCCTAAGCCAGGGCGTGAAAAGCAAAACCCAGGTTCTGTAGACCCAGTACTATTCCATTCATGTTTCTCATGAAAATCCAACACTTCAAGTTGGTTTTTAGGTAATTTTAAGTTCCTAACAAGTTCATTAATATGAAGGAAACATAAAACACCAATTGATTTCATCAAACATGGATCAAAATTTTAAATCACTCATCCAAACACCTAAAATAAACACTTAGAGCATTTTAGGTTCAAAATGAGAATTTTCAGTTTCTAATCCAAACTCTTAGCATGAACAAGTCATAAACACCATTTAAAACTCATCCAAGCGAGAAAATCAATCAAAACACCACTAGAACTCAATTTAGCATATTAAACCTCAATTTAGCCTAACATGAAAAATGAGTAGAAATGAAGTTTAAAGTATCAATAACCCCTACCTTCAAGCTCCTTGAAGCTGTTGATTGATCCTTAATCTCTAGCCTTGGATTTCCCCTTTGATCTCATCTTCTTTCCCTTTTGCTCTTCCTCTTTTTCTCTTTTCTCTCTTACTATTTTTGTTCGTATTTTTAGCCATAAAGAGTGAGTGAGAACCAAGAGAAAAAACTGAAATATCAACAAGGAAAAGTCCAAAAACAAAGGCTGGTAACCGTGGCTGGCTTAAGGCCTTAGGTTACCACACTGATACTTCACAATCTGCTAAAAACACTCAACTTTAGCTAAATCAAGATTTTTAGGTTCCAATAACTTTAAAATAAATATTATGATTCATTAAAAAAAGTCATTTCTCCAGTATCATAATTTTTTATATCTGTGACTAGTCAATCCGGTATTAAAACACACAACTAGTATGCCTAAAAATACCAAACAGACTCTAATTATTCTTAAACTTTAACCACATCACAAAATATATATTTACGACTTAGAAATAAATTATCCACATTTATTTCCATTAGGTAAGCCATTTAAGCTAATATCTGAGTGATTTTAAGTAACTTTTCACCTTTCGGGTTACAACAAAGTGCCTAAACTAACTTAGATTGTCACAAAATTAAACAAACATGTTAAACAAGTATTAAGCTACCTCTATAACTATTTACAAGTCTAACATGCTAAAGAGGATGTTACACATTATAACATAATGTAGGGCTCTATATTTTAGTTTCTTTTTGACTGATGAATTTGGGTTTTGTAAATAATTAACAATTGATTTTCTCCAATCAGAATCATCCATATCTTCGATTGAACATACTTCTAAATTCTAGAATGAATACAATTTTTCTTTAATTTTGATTAACTTTGATAAAGTCACACTAAAAATCTTGTAACCTGAAGCTATTTGAGCAAGCTCATTGACTTCATAATTTTCTTCTCTTGGAATATGTTGCATTATAACTTCATTGAATTCACATAGTAATCTTACTGCAAAAGCAAAGTATCTGAACAAATTATTGAGTCAATTGTTTAATGACTAATTGGGAGTCACCCAAAACTTTAATATTTTTGGTCTTAAGTGAAATTAATGTTTGTAAGCTAGCAATCAAAGCTTCATATTCAGCTTCGTTGTTTGAACATTCATGCTTTAATTTAAACAAGAACTTAGTTGGAGTTCCAATTGGTGAAACAATTAAAACTCCAAGACCAACACCCCCAATGTGTTTCAATCGATTGAAATATAACTTCCATGGTTTTAAGCCCACGTGGTTAATATTATTTTCTTTGATGTCAACACAAGGATGGTCAATCAAAAAATCTACCAACACTTTGCCTTTCATAGCCTTTAGTGACACATACTTCAAAGAAAACTCAGTTAAAGCAAGAGCCCCTTTCCCTAGTCTACCATGCAAGATAAGCTTGAATAATATGTACTTTATTATATCTATCTTCAAAATGACAAGTACATCATGTGGCTTTACATAATACTTTAACTTAGTACAGAAGAAATACAAAGCTTAACATAGCTTCTTGACTACACTATATCTAGTTTCAGCATCTATCAAGACCCTACTAAGATAGTAAATGGCTCTTTTGATTCCATTCTCATCTTTGTGATTACCATACGATAATGAGATGATGAGTTTTGATGATAACAAACATGGAGATGATGAGAAGACCAAGTCCAAGATCTTCAAGTTTAGCCTTAGAACTTAGGATCTCTCTTGTACAGAGCTTTTATAGGATATCTCAGTGTTTGGCTTAAAAGATCTAAAACATATTTTCTTACAAGCTAAATTAAAGTTTTAATATGGCTTTAAAAATCAAAGAGTCTGTGGAATTTCAGAAATCACTTATCTGTTTTCTAAAAGTGTTTTAAATGACTTGAAACAGAGGTATTCGAATAACCTTGAAGGTATTCAAATACAATCCTTCTAAAAAATGCTTTTCAGAACGTGATTCAAACAGTGGTATTCGAATACCTCCTTGTGGTATTCGAATAACCTGCTTCTGAACAGTTTTATGAGAAAATGAAAGATAGTGGTATTCGAATACACCCTAGTGGTATTCGAATAACCTGTTTCTGAATTGTTTTTTATGAGAACTGACATCAGTGGTATTCGAATACCCTATAATGATATTCGAATAACCCACGAGACTCTGTTTTATGTTTTGAATTTATACGTGAATGCGTTTGCATTTATTATCGCATTAAATTCCTCAAACAGCTATTTCTGATCGAAAGCTCTATAAATAGAGACCTTGAGTCACTTCTAAAAGATACTAAATTTCTAAAATCATTTTGCTTGTGCTAAAACGCTGTTTACAAAATTCTCTCCTTTTCTTTGTGCTCTTTTGGCAAAATTCTGAGATATTCTTAGAGAGCTCTATAGTGCTTCAATTTGTAAAATTTACTCTGAGTGAGAGTTTCTCTTCATCTATTTTCTGCTATTCTGTATCACGGGTGAGGTATCCCTCAAGGTTAGTATAAGGGTAAGGTATCCCTGCAGGCTAAGGCTTTAGCACAAGGGTAGAGTTTCCCTGTGTGTGAAAAGTGCTCTTTTATGTAATGGTTACAAGCACCTATTGAAGCTTGTATACATAGTGAAAAATCTCAGCTTTCGAGGACTGGACGTAGACCACAAGTGGGTTAGTGGTCGAACTAGGATAAATATTATGCCTGCTTCTCTCTGTGATTACAATGCAACATTGATGATAAGTTTTGATGATAACAAATATGGAGATGATGAAAAGATCAAGTCCAAGTTCTTCAAGTTTAGCTTTAAGACTTAGAATCTCTTTTGTACAGAGCTTTTATAGGATATCTCAGTGTTTAACTCAAAAGATCTAAGAACATGTTTTTCTACAAACTAAATTAAAGTTTTAATATGGCTTTGATAATCAAAGAGTTTATGGATTTTCTAAAGTCACATAATCGGTTTCTTAAAAGTGTTTTTCATAATTTGGAACAGAGGTATTCGAATACTATTAAATGTATTCGAATACAATCCTTCTAAAAATCCTTTTATAAACGTGTTTCAAATAGTGGTATTTGAATACCTTATTGTGGTATTCGAATAATGTGAGTCTGAACTATTTTTTATATACTGATATCAGAGGTATTCGAATACTTCATAATGGTATTCAAATAACCTAAGTCTGAACTATTTTTTATATATACTGATATCAGTGGTATTCGAATACCTCATAATGGTATTCGAATAACCCACGAGTTTCTATTTTTGGTTTTTGAATTGATATGTAAACAGTTTTGCATTTATTATGATATTAATTCCCTCAACGATAATTTCTGATCAAAGGCTCTATAAATAGATACCTTGCCTCACGTCTGAAACACACGAATCCTTGAAATTATTTTGGTTGAGCTAAAATGCTGTTTACATAATTCTCTTTCTCTCTCTGTGCTCTTTTGGTAAAATTCTGAGATATTCTTAGAGAGCTCTATAGTGCTTCAATTTATATAATTTACTCTGAGTGAGAGTTTCTCTTCATCTACTTTCTTTTATTCTGCTTTGAGGGTAAGGTATCCCTCAAGGTTTGTATAAGGGTGGGGTGTCCCTGCAAGCTGAGACTTTAGCACAAGGGTAGAGTTTCCCTGTGTGTGAAAAGTGCTCTATTTTGTAAACAATAGCAAGCACCTATTAAAGCTTGTGTACATAGTGAACAATCTCGGCATTCGAGGACTGGACGTAGACCACAAGTGGGTTAGTGGTCGAACCAGGATATATACTGTGCCTGCTTTTCTCTTCCTAATCTCTTTAGTTTATGGAA
This sequence comes from Ormosia semicastrata, assembly GCA_029884595.1. Taxonomy (NCBI): domain Eukaryota; kingdom Viridiplantae; phylum Streptophyta; class Magnoliopsida; order Fabales; family Fabaceae; genus Ormosia; species Ormosia semicastrata. The sequence goes on along the minus strand of JAQQTO010000053.1, from coordinate 42,555,557 downwards.
TTTTAATTTTTTGTATATTTATTTTTTACTACTTTTATTGTTTTTTTCTTTCTTCTCGTTCCTTCTGTGCATTTATTAACTAAGTTTTAATATTTGTTTTTTATTTTAAAAGAGGTTTTGCAAAAAAATTTATACTCAATTCACCCCCCTCTTAAGTACTGGAAACACTTGGTAACAAGTGATATCAGAGCTAGACTCTTGTATAAAGAGCTTAGCAGCTTCAAGAGAACATGGCTTTTTCAAATGGTTTTTCAGAGGGATCTTCCATAAACCGACCACCTTTTTTCAATGGGGATGGTTATGCATATTGGAAGGAAAGAATGAAAATCTTCATCGAAGCTATTGATCTAGATGTATGGGATGCTGTCGAAAATGACGCTTTTATACCCACACATGAGGTCGATGGTGTAAGGACCGAAACACCACGAAATAAATGATCTGATGAAGACAAAAGAAAAGTTTAATATAATTTAAAAGCTAAAAATATTATTACTACTGCTTTGGGATATGATGAGTTTTTTAGAATTTCAAATTGCAAAACTGCTAAAAAAATGTGGGACACTTTGCAAGTTACCCATTAGGGTACTAGTGAAGTAAAGAGGTCGAGAATCAATTCTCTAACTCATGAATATGAATTATTCAGAATGAACCAAGGAGAAAGCATTCAGGAAATGCAAAAGAGGTTCACCCACATAGTTAATTATCTTGCATCTTTAGGCAAAAATTTTTCTAATGAAAATTTGATTAACAAAGTTTTAAGATGTCATAGCAGGATTTGGCAACCTAAGGTAACAGCTATATCAGAATGAAAGGACTTGTCGACAATGACTCTAGCTACCCTCTTTAGAAAACTTCATGAGCACGAACTGGAACTGAGCAGATTAAGCCAAAGCGAAGAAAACGATAAAAAGAAAAAGGGGATAGCGCTCAAAGCCACTTCCTCAACATTCGACAATGATGATGAAGAAAATGAAGAAAGCACAGAAAACATCGAGGTAAATGAAGAAAATCTTAGTATGTTAGTTAAAAAATTTGGTAAATTTCTCAAGAAAAAGGGAACGCAAAGAAGACCTCCTTTCCCTCCGAAGAAGACTCATTACAAAGGCGATGGAGTTTCATCGACTCCAACTTGCTATGAATATGACAAACCTGGTCACATGAAAATGGAGTGCCCAGTTTACCAAAAGAAGAAGGAGAAATTTGAAAAGTAGCCATTCAAGGAAAGAAATAGAAGAAAAGCCTATATAGCATGGGATGAAAACGACATGTATTCAATCGACAGCTCGATAAATGAGGAAGCTCAACTATGTCTCATGGCCAAAGGAGAAGAAGAAAAGCGAAAATGAGGTAAGTTCTAATACTACTTTATTACCTTCTTACGATGAGTTACAAGATGCTTTTGAAGAATTACATGAAGAGTCTTTAAAACTCACAAAAATTATTTCTTCTTCTAAGAAAACAATCTCTTCTTTAGAAAATCAAATTCTTGTTTTAAATAAAGAAATAGAAGAATTGAAAGTTGAAAATGAAACTTTGGGAATCATTAATGCATGCACAAATCATTTTTCATATGCTTCTACGTCTTCATCTTGTTCTTCATGTCATACGCTTGAAAAAGAAATTGAAGACTTAAAGAACACTCTTTCAAAATTCACCTTTGGAAGAGATAATTTAAATATTTTATTAGGAAGATAAAGAGTGATTTTTCAAAAAGCGGGGATAGGTTATAACCCAAAAAATTAACAAAAGCTCTATAAGAATTTATTTGTGCATTCTAGTGTTTCAAGCAGTCCTTCTATTAAATGCTTTTACTGTGGAAGGAAAGGACATAGTGCATCAACATGTAATGCAAGGAAAAACATTAATACAAAAATTAGAACAAAAATGATGTGGGTTCCCAAGGGTACTATACCCAAAACTGACACACAAGGACCCAAGAAAGTTTGGGTACCAAAAGTTAAAAACTAAACTTGTGTTGTAGGTGTGCTTGAAAGCCAGGAGTTCAAGTTGGTATCTCGATAGCAGCTGCTCCAAGCACATGACCGGGGATGACTCGAAATTCACCATGCTTATTGCCAAGAATCATGGACACGTTACTTATGGTGATAACAACAAAGGAAAAATTCTTGGAATCGGCAAAGTCGGTAAGAACCCTAACTCCTCTATTGAAAATGTATTGTTTGTTGAAGGCTTGAAACATAACTTGCTTAGTATTAGCCAATTATGTGATAAAAGAAATAGGGTAATATTTGATTCAAATTGTTGCATAATTGAAGATAAAAATGATAAGCATGTTAAATTCATTGGTCATAGAGTAAACAACATCTATATGATTAGCCTTGATGATATATCTTCAAATGATGCGAAATTCCTTTTAAGTAAGAATGATGATTCATGGTTATGGCATAGGAGAATTGCACACATTCACATGGATCACTTAAAGAAGTTGGTCTTTAAAGAGCTAGTAGTTGGACTACCCAAGCTTAATTTTGTAAAAGATAAACTATGTGATGCATATCAAAAGGGTAAACAAATAAAGGTCTCTTTTAAAGCAAAAAATATAATTTTAACTATTAGACCTTTGCAACTTTTACACATGGATCTATTTGGACCTTCGAGAACTATGAGCTTTGGTGGGAATTACTATGCTTTAGTGATTGTGGATGATTTTTCTAGGTTTACATGGACTTTATTTCTTGCAAATAAAAATGATGCATTTCTAGCTTTTAAAAGACTTGTCAAAGTTATTCAAAATGAAAAATATTTTCAAATCTCTTCTATTAGAAGTGATCATGGTGGCGAATTTGAAAACAATGTTTTTGAAAATTACTGTGATGAACATGGCATTAATCATAATTTCTCTGCCCCTAGAACTCCACAACAAAACGGAGTTGTAGAAAGGAAAAACCATTCTTTAGAAGAAATGGAGAGAACTATGTTTAATGAGGCTGCTCTTCCTAAGTACTTTTACGCGGATGCTGTAAGTACAGCTTGTTATGTAATGAACAGGGCACTTATAAGGCCTATTTTAAAGAAAACCCCATATGAGTTGTATAAGGGAAGAAAGCCAAATGTCTCACATTTTCATGTTTTTGGATGCAAATGTTTTGTTTTAAATAATGGAAAATATAATTTAGGCAAGTTTGATGCTAAGTCTGATGAAGGTATATTTCTTGGTTATTCAAATCATAGTAAAGCTTTTCGTATATATAATAAAAGAATTATGACTATGAAGAATCTATACATATTGCATTTGATGAAACTGACCCAAATGGATCGAGAAAGGATCTTGTTATTGATGATGTTGCAAAAGTCTTGGTGGAAACACATTTGGATAGTAAAGAAAAATAAATCAAGGAGCAAGAGGATAAACAAAGAAAAGAATATTCGCAAGCTTTGGAACTTTCCAAAGAATGGCGAACTTCAAAATATCATTCCCTTGATCAAATTATCGATGATGTGTCTGAAGGTGTAAGTACTCGTAACTCTCTTAGAAATGCTTGTAATCACTTAGCTTTTGTTTCTCAAATTGAACCTAAGGATTTAATTGAAGCTTTTGATGATGAACATTGGATCTTAGCTATGCATAAGGAATTAAATCAGTTTGAAAGAAATCAAGTTTGGGAATTAGTTGCCAGACCTAATAATCACCCTATAATTGGCACCAAATGGGTTTTTTGAAACAAACTTGATGAAAATAGTTTAATAACTAGAAATAAAGCTAGATTGGTTGCTAAAGGTTATAATCAAGAAGAAGGAATAGATTATGAAGAAAACTATGCACCGGTACTAGATTAGAAGCTATTAGAATGTTACTTGCTTATGCTTGCATCATGGATTTCAAATTATATCAAATGGATGTTAAAAGTGCTTTTCTATATGGATTTATTCAAGATGAGGTTTTCGTTGAACAACCTCCGGGTTTTGAAAATCATGAACTACCCAACCATGTTTTTAAACTTAAAAAAGCTTTATATGGCTTAAAGCAAGCTTCTAGAGCTTGATATGAAAGGTTGAGTAAGTTCCTTTTAGAAAATGGTTTTTCAAGAGGAAAAGTCGATACTACCCTTTTCATTCAAAAATAAAAAGCATGATATTCTTCTTGTGCAAGTATATGTGGATGATATTATCTTTGGTGCTACTAATGAATCCTTGTGTAAAGAATTTGCTAAGACAATATAGAATGAATTTGAAATGTCAATGATGAGAGAGCTGAATTTCTTCCTCGGACTTCAAATCAAACAAACGAATGAAGAGACATTCATAAGTCAAACCAAATACTGCAAGGAATTGCTCAAAAGATTCGAAATGGAAAACGCTAAACACATGGCTACTCCGATGGGCACTTCCTACTATTTGGACAAAGATAAAGGAGGTAAATCAGTAGAAATAACGAAATATAGATGTATGATTAGATCTCTCCTTTATCTTACTGCTAGTAGGCCAGATATTATGTTTAGTGTATGCATGTGTGCTAGATATCAGGCAAACCCTAAGGAATCTCATTTAAGTGCTGTTAAACGAATAATGAAATACCTAGTAGGCACTTCACAAATGGGCTTGTGGTACCCTAAGGGTGCCTCATGTAGCCTAATAGGCTATTCTGACTCTGATTTTGCTGGATGCAAATTGGATAGAAAAAGTACTAGTGGGACATGCCACTTGCTTGGTATTTCTTTAGTTTCTTGGCATAGTAAGAAATAAAATAGTGTGGCTCTCTCTACCGCTGAGGCTGAATATGTTGCAGCCGGTAGTTGTTGTACTCAAATCCTATGGATGAAGCAATAACTTTTAGACTACGGTCTTCAGCTTGATCACATCCCGATAAAATGTGATAACACTAGTGCAATAAATATCTCTAAGAATCTCATTCTGCATTCTAGAACAAAGCATATAGAGATAAGACATCACTTTATTAGAGATCACATACAAAAAGGGGATTGCGTTCTTGAATTTGTTGAAACATCTAAGCAACTTATAGATATTTTCACTAAACCCCTAGCAAAAGAAGCATTCTTTTATATAAGAAGAGAATTGGGCATAATTGATCAATCCAACATATAATTGCTTGTTATTTGCTTAAATATGTTTTTAATCTTTCTTGAATTATTACTGACTTGAGCGTCGGAGTTATCCCGAAATCTTTTTTGCAGGTACTCCATCAACAGGTATGCTTTCGTCTCTCAAAAATGCATTTTCTGGACATAGATATGTGTTTTCTTATTTAGTTATTTGAATACCTCCATATGGTATTCGAATACCATTACTGCTATACGAGCAAACTTGTGTTTTTTTTATGAGGCTATTCAAATACCATCAGGGTTATTCGAATACCCTGAGGCTTTCTATTTCAGTTTCGAATACCTTATAAGATATTCGAATACTTGCTCTTTGTGAGTATTCGAATACTGTCAAAAGCATTCGAATACCATCATTTGGTAGCCAAGCCAAATTTGGCAATCTATTCGAATACCTGGTGAGGTATTCGAATACCCTCTGTCTGAAGGCTACGTCCTTTAAGCTTTTCCAAAGCTGTATTCGAATAGATTTGGGTATTCTTTAAATACCCCCCTTGTGTATCCGAATACGTCTTTCTCTCTTCTCTCTGTTTTCAAAAACTCTTTGCTTTCCCTCCTCTCTCCTACAACATCCTTTTCTCACGGTCTCCAACCCTCCTCTCACCTTTTCCTCCATTGTTTTCCTTCCATGGCCTCATCTTCCTCTCGCTCTAAGTGTTCTCGCACAAAGATGGCTCCATGCAACAACCCGCTACTTTCGACCTCTAACGAGCAACTTTTCATCACATTTTCAACACCGGGATAGCCAGTATTCAAATTTCGAGCAACTTGGCTTGCAACCGAAGTACCTCGACTTGGGGTTCTTCAAACACTTTCGACTTTCTCGAGCTAAATCACCAAGGCATACTTCGCTTCTACTCTTATTCAGCTACTATGTATCCCGACCTGGTCAAGATGTTCTATTACAACCTGAAGATTGAAGGTTAGGAGCTACACTCTGGTGTCTGGGACTAAAACATTGTGATCACACCAAACGATTAGGTTCAGATGTTTAGCTTGTAGTCAACTAGCCGCTACATTGAAGAAGATTCACTCCTCTAGCTCTTCGACAAGAACAGAGCAATTGAAGATGCTCTCCGACCTGGGTTAGCTTTACCTTCAACTCAAAAGGGAGTCAAAAGGGGCATGATGAAGAGCCAGGACAAGCTCCTACACTATGCTTATGCCCACATCCTAGCTCCTAGAGGTGGGAACTACGCCTACATGAGTGAAGATGATGTGTTCATGCTGTGGATTCTAAAGCAATGCCATTAGATTAACTGGCCCGTCTTCATTATGAAGCACATGATGAGGGCAAAAGGTAAAGAGCGGTCTGAGCTTCCCTATGGCGTGATCATTACTGCATTTTTAGGCAAGTATTCATATATTCTGGAAATCGAGCGAGCGACCTCGCTAACCCATTATCACGTTTTTGGGTCCTTTACCCTTAACAAAAAGAAGATGATCAGGACCGATGAAGGCTGGGTGTTCCTAGTGGAAGTTGATGATGATGAGGACAACCCTCAAGGCGATCCCCCGCCCCTAGATGCTCGCCTGCCGTGCTCGCCGATATCCCTACTCCTCCTATCACGAATGAGCAAATCCTGGCTTCTCTGTTGGATAACAGAACCTACATGGAGAACAATTTCACTATTCTGTCTGACAGAATAGCTGGTGTTGAGCGTGAACAGGCTGCCTTTTGAGCTCTGCTATCTGGCAACGACCCTGCCTCTCCTCCTCCACCACCTGATGCCTATTTCTAGGGCTTGCTTAGTCTTAGGATATGTTTTTTGGCTGTTTATTGTATTAGCTGTCTTTTAATTACAATTGTATATGAACTTGGCCACTTATATTTAATGCAATGAGTATTTTAATTAATTTGTTGCCAATTATAATCGTTTATTATTTATCTCATACATATTTATCAATGTGCTTTATTGAATGAATGCATCCTTTTTGATCATGTCAAAAGCGGGAGAAAAATAATCAATCTTATTTTAGAAAAGACAGGTTAAAATTGGATTAATACTGGCTCTTGGATTCCAAAAGAAAGGGGGAGAATATGCTTGTTTTGTTATTAAATTACCTTTAAGAGTAAGTCTCCTATCTCTTTGAATTCAAATTTATATGAACTAATGTTTTTCTCAATGATAGTTTGTCATTATCAAAAAGGGGGAGAATGTGATTACCATGCAACATTGATGATGAGTTTTGATGATAACAAATATGGAGATGATGAAAAGATCAAGTCCAAGTTCTTCAAGTTTAGCTTTAGGACTTAGGATCTCTCTTGTATAAAGTTTTTATAGGATATCTCAGTGTTTAACTCAAAAGATCTAAGAATATGTTTTTCTACAAACTAAATTAAAGTTTTAATATGGCTTTGATAATCAAAGAGTTTGTGGATTTTCTAAACTCACATAATCGGTTTCTTAAAAGTGTTTTTCATAATTTGGAACAGAGGTATTTGAATACTATTAAAGGTATTCGAATACAATCCTTCTAAAAATGCTTTTATAAACGTGTTTCAAATAGTGGTATTCGAATACCTTATTGTGGTATTCGAATAATGTGGGTCTGAGTTGTTTTTATATACTAATAGCAGAGGTATTCGAATACTTCATAATGGTATTTGAATAACCTAAGTTTGAACTGTTTTTTATATATACTGATATCAGTGGTATTCGAATACATCATAATGGTATTCGAATAACCCATGAGTTTCTGTTTTTGGTTTTTGAATTGATACGTAAACGGTTTTGCATTTATTATGATATTAATTCCCTCAATGATAATTTTTGATCAAAGGCTCTATAAATAGAGACCTTGCCTCACGTCTGAAACACACGAATCCTTGAAATTATTTTGGTTGTGCTAAAATGCTGTTTACGTAATTCTCTCTTTCTCTCTATGCTCTTTTGGCAAAATTCTGAGATATTCTTAGAGAGCTCTATAGTGCTTCAATTTGTATCATTTACTTTGAGTCAGAGTTTCTCTTCATCTACTTTCTTTTATTCTGCTTCGAGGGTGAGGTATCTCTCAAGATTTGTATAAGGGTAGGGTATCCCTATAGGCTGAGACTTTAGCACAAGGGTAGAGTTTCCCTGTATGTGAAAAGTGTTCTATTTTGTAAACAGCAGCAAGCACCTATTAAAGCTTGTATACATAGTGAAAAATCTCGGCTTTCGAGGACTGGACGTAGACCACAAGTGGGTTAGTGGTTGAACCAGGATAAATATTGTGCCTGCTTTTCTCTTCCTAATCTATTTAGTTTATGCAATTTTAATTTTTTGTATATTTATTTTCCACTGCTTTTATTGTTTCTTTTTTCTTCTCATTCCTTCTGCATTTATTTATTAAGTTTTAATATTTGTATTTTATTTTCAAAGAGGTTTTGCAAAAAGTTTTATACTCAATTCACCCCCTCTTGAGTACTTGGAAGCCACTTGGTAACACTCTCTTCTTAATCTCTTTATTTTATGTAATTTTAATTTACTGCACCTTTACTTTCACGCTTTTTTTATTGTTTCTTTTCTTCTTCTCGTTCCTTTTGTGCATTTATTTATTAAGTTTTAAAATTTGTATTTTATTTTAAAAGAGGTTTTGCAAAAAGTTTTATACTCAATTCACCCCCCTCTTGAGTACTGGAAGCCACTTGGTAACAAGTGGTATTAGAACTAGACTCTTGTATAAAGAGCTTAGCACCTTTAAGAGAACATGGCTTCTTCAAATGGTTTTTCAGAAGGATCTTCCATAAACTGACCACCATTTTTCAATGGGGATGGTTATGCATATTGGAATGAAAGAATGAAAATCTTTATCGAAGCTATTGATCTAGATGTGTAGGACGCTGTCGAAAATGACATTTTTATACCTACACATGAGGTTGATGGCATAAAGAGCGAAACACCAAGAAATAAATAGTTTGATGAAGACAAAAGAAAAGTTCAAGATAATTTGAAAGCAAAAAATATTATTACTACTACTTTGGGATATGATGAATTTTTTAGAATTTTAAATTACAAAATTACTAAAGAAATGTGGGACACTTTGCAAATTACCCATGAGGGTACTAGTGAAGTAAAGAGGTTGAGAATTAACTCTCTAACTCGTGAATATGAATTATTTAGAATGAACCAAGGAGAAAGCATTCAAGACATGCAAAAGAGGTTCACCCACATAGTTAATGATCTTGCATCTTTAGGCAAAAGTTTTTCTAACGAAGATTTGATTAACAAAGTTTTGAGATGTCTTAGCAGGATTTGGTAACCCAAGGTAACGGCCATATCAAAATCGAGGGATTTGTCGACAATGACTCTAACTACCCTCTTTGGAAAACTTCATGAGCACGAACTAGAATTGAGCAGATTAAGTCAAAGCGAAGAAAATGACAAAAAGAAAAAGGGGATAGCACTTAAAGCCACTTCCTCATTAATCAATAATTATGATGAAGAAAATGAAGAAGGCTCAGAGAACATCGAGGTAAACGAAGAAAATCTTAGTTTATTAGTTAAAAAATTTGGTAAATTTCTCAAGAAAAATGGAATACAAAAAAGACCTCCCTTCCCTCTCAAGAAGACTCATTACAAAGGCGAAGGAGCTTCATCAACTCCAACTTGCTATGAATGTGGCAAACCTGGTCACATGAAAATGGAGTGCCTAGTTTACTAAAAGAAGAATGAGAAGTTTGAAAAGAAGCCCTTCAAGGAAAGAAAAGGAAGAAAAGCCTATATAGCATGGGATGAAAACGACATAGATTCAACTGATAGCTTAGATAGCGAGGAAGCTCAACTATGTCTCATGGCCGAAGAAGAAGAAGAAGAAGAAAGCGAAAATGAGGTAAGTTCTAATACTACGTTATTACCTTCTTACGATGAGTTATAAGATGCCTTTGAAAAATTACATGAAAAATCTTTAAAACTCACAAAAATAATCTCTTTTTCTAAGAAAACAATCTCTTCTTTATAAAATCAAATTATTGTTTTAAATAAAGAAATAGAAGAATTGAAAGTTGAAAATGAAACTTTGGGAATCATTGATGCATGCACAAATCATTCTTCACATGCTTCAACATCTTCATCTTGTTCTTCATGTCATATGCTTGAAAAAGAAATTGAAGACTTAAAGAACACTCTTTCTAAATTCACCTTTGGAAGGGATAATCTAAATATTTTATTTGGAAGACAAAGAGTGGTGTTTCAAAAAGTCGGGATAGGTTATAACCCGAAAAATTAACAAAAATTCTAAAAATTTCTTTATGCATTCTAGTGTTTCAAGTAGTTCTTTTATTAAATGTTTTTATTGTGGAAAGAAAGGATATAGTGCATCAACATGTAATGTAAGGAAAAACATTAATACAAAAATTGGAACAAAAATGGTTTGGGTTTCCAAGGATACTATACCCAAAACTGACACACAAGGACCCAAGAAAGTTTGGGTACCAAAGGTTAAAAACTAAACTTGTGTTGTAGGTGTGCTTGAAAGCTAGGAGTTCAAGTTGGTATCTCGATAGCGGCTGCTCCAAGCACATTACCGGGGACGACTCGAAATTCACCATGCTTATTCCCAAGAATCATGGACACGTTACTTATGGTGATAAAAACAAAGGAAAAATTCTCAGAATCGGAAAAGTCGGTAAAAACCCTAACTTTTCTATTGAAAATGTATTGCTTGTTGAAGGCTTGAAATATAACTTGCTTAGTATTAGCCAATTATGTGATAAAGAAAATAGGGTAATATTTGATTCGAATTGTTACATAATTGAAGATGAAAATGATAAGCATGTTAAATTCATTGGTCATAGAGTAAATAACATTTATATGATTAGTCTTGATGATATATCTTCAAATGATGCGAAATGCCTTTTAAGTAAGAATAATGATTCATGGTTATGACATAAGAGAATTGTACACATTAACATGGATCACTTAAAGAAGTTAGTTTCTAAAGAGCTAGTAATTGGACTACCCAAACTTAATTTTGTAAAAGATAAATTATGTGATGCATGTCAAAAGGGTAAATAAATAAAGGTCTCTTTTAAAGTAAAAAATATAGTTTCAATTACTAGAACTTTACAACTTTTGCACATGGATCTATTTGGACCTTCTAGAGCTATGAGTTTTGGTGGGAATTACTATGCTTTAGTGATTGTGGATTATTTTTCTAGGTTTACATGGACTTTATTTCTTGTAAATAAAATGATGTATTTCTAGCTTTTAAAAGACTTGCCAAAGTTATTCAAAACGAAAAAGGTTTTCAAATCTCTTCTGTAAGAAGTGATCACGGTGGCGAATTTGAAAATAATGTTTTTGAAAATTATTGTAATGAACATGGCATTAATCATAATTTCTGTGCCCCTAGAACTCTACAACAAAATAGAGTTATAGAAAGGAAAAATCATTCTTTCGAAGAAATGGTGAGAACTATGCTTAATGAGGCTGCACTTCCTAAGTTTTTTTAGGCCGATGTTGTAAGTACAACTTGTTACGTAATGAACAGGGCCCTTATAAGGCCTATTTTAAAGAAAACCCCATATGAGTTGTACAAGGGAAGAAAGCCAAATGTTTCATTTTTTTATGTTTTTGGATGCAAATGTTTTGTTTTAAATAATGGAAAAGATAACTTAGGCAAGTTTGATGCTAAGTCTGATGAAGGTATATTTCTTAGTTATTCAAATCATAGTAAAGCTTTTCATATATATAATAAAAGAACTATGACTATTGAAGAATCTATACATGTTGCATTTGATGAAACTGACCTAAATGGATCAAGAAAGGATCTTGTTATTGATGATGTTGCAGAAGTCTTAGCAGGAACACATTTGGATAGCAAGGAAAAAGAAATCAAGGAGCACGAATATAAACAAAGACAAGAAGATTCACAAGCCTTGGAACTTCCCAAGGAATGGCGAACTTCAAAATATCATTCACTTAATCAAATAATTAGTGATGTATCTAAAGGTGTAAGTACTCGTAATTCTCTTAGAAATGCCTGTAATCACTTAGCTTTTGTTTCTCAAATTGAACCTAAGGATTTAAGTGAAGCTTTTGATGATGAACATTAGATCTTAGCTATGCATGAGGAATTAAATCAATTTGAAAGAAATCCAGTTTGGGAATTAGTTGCTAGACCTAATGATCATCCTATAATTGGCACTAAATAAGTTTTTAGAAACAAACTTGATGAAAATGGTTTAATAACTAGAAACAAAGCTAGATTGGTTGCTAAAGGTTATAATCAAGAAGAATGAATAGATTATGAAGAAACCTATGCACCAGTAGCTAGATTAGAAGCTATTAGAATGTTACTTGCTTATGCTTGCATCATGGATTTCAAATTATATCAAATGGATGTTAAAAGTGCTTTTCTAAATGGCTTTATTCAAGAGGAGGTTTTCGTTGAACAACCTCTGGGTTTTGAAAATCATGAACTACCCAACCATGTTTTTAAACTTAAAAAAGCTTTATATGGCTTAAAGCAAGCTTCTAGAGCTTGGTATGAAAAGTTGAGTAAGTTCCTTTTAGAAAATGGTCTTTCAAGAGGAAAAGTTGATACTACCCTTTTCATTAAAAATAAAAAGCATGACATTCTTCTTGTGCAAGTATATGTGGATGATATTATTTTTGGTGCTACTAATGAATCCCTTTGCAAAAAATTTGCTAAGACAATGCATAACGAATTTGAAATGTCGATGATGGGAGAGTTGAATTTCTTCCTCGGACTTCAAATCAAACAAACGAACGAAGGGACATTCATAAGTCAAACCAAATACTGCAAAGAATTGCTTAAAAGGTTTGAAATGGAAAACGCTAAGCACATGGCCACTCCAATGGGCACTTCTTGCTATTTGGACAAAGATGAAGGAGGTAAATCAGTACAAATAATGAAATATAGAGGTATGATTGGATCTCTCCTTTACCTTACTGCTAGTAGGCCAGATATTTTATTTAGTGTATGCATTTGTGCTAGATATCAGGCAAACCCTAAGGAATCTCATTTAAGTGCTGTTAAACGAATAATGAAATATTTAGTAGGCACATCATAAATGGGCTTGTGGTACCCTAAGGGTGCCTCATGTGGCCTAATAGGCTATGCTGACTCTGATTTTGCTGGGTGCAAATTGGATAGAAAGAGTACTAGTGGGACATGCCACTTGCTTAGTAGTTCTTTAGTTTCTTGGCATACCAAGAAATAAAATAGTGTGGCTTTGTCTACCGCTGAGGTTGAATATGTTGTAGCCGAGAGTTGTTGTGCTCAAATCCTTTGGATGAAGCAACAACTTTTAGACTACGGTCTTCAGCTTGATCATATCCCGATAAGATTTGATAATACTATTGCAATAAATATCTCTAAAAATCTCATTCTGCATTCCAGAACAAAGCATATAGAGATAAGACATCATTTTATCAGAGATCATATACAAAAAAGGGATTGCATTCTTGAATTTGTTGAAACATCTAAGCAACTTGCAGATATTTTCATTAAACCCCTAGCAAAAGAAGCATTCTTTTATATTAGAGGAGAATTAGGCATAATTGATCAATCCAACATATAATTGCTTGTTATTTGCTTAAATATGATTTTAATTTTTCTTGAATTATTACTGACTTGAGCGTCAGAGTTATCCTGAAATCTTTTTTGTAGGTACTCCATCAAAAGGTAAGCTTTCGTCTCTCAAAATGCAATTCGTGGACATATATATGTGATTTCTTATTTAAGTTATTCGAATACCTATCTATGGTATTCGAATACCATTGCTGTTATACGTGTAAATTTGTGATTTTCTGATAGGGCTATTCGAATAAACCTATGGCTATTCGAATACCATACATCAGTACAGTACTCCTACAAGCTGGTGTATTCGAATAACTCAATAGTTATTCGAATAACTTGAGGCTTAGCATATTAGTATTTCTCACATGCCTCTGGAGTATTCGAATGCCTTGGATGCTATTCGAATACTTGCTCTTGCCTTGCCTATTTTCCATGTGTGAGTATTCGAAAACAAGGAACAGTATTCGAATACCATAGACTGGCAACCAAGCCAATTTGGCCCCTCTATTCGAATACCTAGGAAGTTATTCGAATACCTTCTGTCAAAAGGGTGCGTCCTTTGGCTTTCTTAACCGTTCTATTCGAATAGATCTTATGGTATTCAAATATGGGCATTCTTTAAATACCCCTACGTATCCTAATGGGTCTCTCCCTCATTTCTCTCCGTTTTCAAAAACCTTTTGGTTTCCCTCCTCTCTCCTAAGCCCTATTTTTCTCTCGTTTCTCACTGTTTCCACCCCTACTCTTCATTCCATCTCCTCCATCTCTTTTCTATCTATGGCCTCATCTTCTTCTCACTCTAAGCGTACAGCTCCTTATAACAACCCGCTGGACCTTCAAAGGCTTTCCTCCAACGAGCAACAGCTTGGGCACTTCATTACACACTTTCGGGAATGCAACTTAGTGCAACCGAAGTACCTTGACTTGGGGTTCTTCGAAAGAAAATGTGGTTTTGACTTTCTAAACCGGCTAAATCACCAAGGCATACTTTGTTTCTGTTCTTTCTCAGCCATTCTGTATCCCGACCTGGTCAAGATGTTCTATTACAACTTGAAGATTGAAGTTTAGGAGCTGCACTCCAGTGTCTGCGACCAAAACATTGTGATCACATCCAATGATTGGGTTCAGATGTTTGGCTTGCAGTCAGCTGGCCGCAACGTTGACGAAGACTCGCTTCTCCAGCTCTTCAACAAAAATAGAGCAATTGAATATGTTCTAAGACTTGGGTTGGCATTACCTTCGACTCAAAAGGGAGTCAAAGGAGGCATGATGAAGAACCAGGATAGGCTCCTACATTATGCTTATGCCCACATCCTAGCTCCTAAAGGTGGGAACTACGCCTACCTAAGCGAAGATGATGTGTTCATGCTATGGATTCTAAAGCAAGGCCCTCAGATTAACTGGCCCGTCTTCATTATAAAGCATATGATGAGGGCAAAAGGTAAAGAGCAGTTTGAGCTTCCCTATGGACTGATCATTACTGCCTTCCTAGGCAAGTATCCTCATATTCTGGAAACTGAACGAGTGACTTCGTTAACCCATCATCACATGTTTGGGTTCTTTACCCTCGACAAAATGAAGATGATTAAGACCGATGAAGGCTGGGTGTTCCTAGTGGAAGTTGATGGTGATGAGGATGACCCTCAAGGCGATCCTGCTGCCCCTGCTGATGCTGCTGATATCATTGCTCCTGCTCCTGTCACAAATGAGCAAATCTTGGCTTCTCTGTTGGATAACAGAGCTTACATGGAGAACACCTTCACTATTCTGTTTGATAGAATAGCTAGTGTTGAGCGGGAATAGGCTGCACTTCGAGCTCTGCTGTCTGGCAATGCACCTGTCTCTCCTCCTCCGCCACCAGATGCTTATTTCTAGGACTCGTATTAGTTTTTGGATGTTTTTCTGTTTATTGTATTGGCTGTTTTTGATAAAATTGTATATGTACTTGGCCAATCATATTTAATGCAATGAGTATTTTGTTCAATCTGTTGCCAATTACAATTATTTATTAGTTATTGTTTATGTGCATCCTTTTTTATCATGCTAAAAGGGGGAGAAAAATAATCAATCTTATTTGAGAAAAGACAGATTAAACAGGATTAATACTGGCTCTTAGATTCCAAAAGAAATAGGGAGAATGTGCTTGTTTTGTTATTAAATTACCTCTGAGAGTAAGTCTCCTATCTTTTTGAATTCCAATTTATATGAACTAATGCTTTTCTCAATGATAGTTTGTCATCATCAAAAAGGGGGAGAATGTGATTACCATGCGACAATGAGATGATGAGTTTTGATTATAACAAACATGGAGATGATGAAAAGACCAAGTCTAAGATATTCAAGTTTAGCCTTAGGACTTAGGATCTCTCTTGTACAGAGCTTTTATAGGATATCTCAGTGTTTGGCTTAAAAAAATCTAAAAATATATTTTCTTACAAGCTAAATTAAAGTTTTAATATAGCTTTAAAAATCAAAGAGTCTATGGAATTTCAGAAATCACTGATCTATTTTTGTAAAAGTGTTTTAAATGACTTGAAATAGAGGTATTCGAATAACCTTGAAGGTTTTTGAAAATCCTTCTAAAAAATGCTTTTTAGAATATGTTTCAAACAGTGGTATTCGAATACCTCCTTGTGGTATTCGAATAACCTGCTTCTGAACTGTTTTATGAGAAAATGAAAAACAGTGGTATTCGAATACACCCTTGTGGTATTCGAATAACCTGTTTCTGAATTGTTTTTTTATGAGAACTGACATCAATGGTATTCGAATAACCCACGAGACTCTGTTTTATGTTTTGAATTTATACGTGAACGCATTTGCATTTATTATCATATTAAATTCCTCAAACAACTATTTCTGATCGAAAGCTCCATAAATAGAGACCTTGAGTCACTTCTAAAAGATACTGAATTTCTAAAATCATTTTGTTTGTGCTAAAACACTGTTTACAAAATTCTCTCTTTTTCTCTGTGCTCTTTTAGCAAAATTCTGAGATATTCTTAGAGAGCTCTATAGTGTTTCAATTTGTATAATTTACTCTGAGTGAGAGTTTCTTTTTATCTACTTTCTGCTATTTTGTATCGAGGGTGAGGTATCCCTTAAAGTTAGTATAAGGGTGAGGTATCCTTGCAGGCTGAGGCTTTAGCACAAGGGTAGAGTTTCCCTGTGTATGAAAAGTGCTCTTTTATGTAACGGTTGCAAGCACCTATTAAAGCTTGTATACATAGTGAAAAATGTTGGCTTTCGAGGACTGGACGTAGACCACAAGTGGGTTAGTGGTCGAACTAGGATAAATACTGTGCCTGCTTCTCTCTTCTTAATCTCTTTATTTTATGCAATTTTAATTTACTGCATATTTACTTTCCACTGCTCTTATTGTTTCTTTTCTTCTTCTCGTTCCTTCTGTGCATTTATTTATTAAGTTTTAATATTTGTATTTTATTTTAAAAGAGGTTTTGCAAAAAGTTTTATGCTCAATTCACCCCCCTCTTGAGTACTAGAAGCCACTTGGTAACAATCTTCCTAGGCCAACATGCACTCAATGGTTTCATCTAATGCTAAGATGTATAACTTCAAAGGACGCCAAGCATTGGCAGCGTCATCACCGAAAGATTAGCCAAACAGTGCATGATTTGGTCAAAGGCCTCTTGGTGCTCTTTCTCCCATCGAAAATCTTCTTCATCCTTGAGCTTTAAGAGTGAGGAGAAAACTTTGGTCTTTCCAGACAAATTCGAAATGAACCTTCTCAAGAAGTTAATCTTTCCTAGCAAAGACTCGAGCTGCTTCTTATTTGAAGGAGGTGATGCTTCAAGTATAAACTTAGCCTTGTTCTGATCAACCTTTACTCATTTCTTCTGAACTAGGAATCCAAGAAAATTTC
Organism: Ormosia semicastrata; assembly: GCA_029884595.1. Classification (NCBI taxonomy): domain Eukaryota; kingdom Viridiplantae; phylum Streptophyta; class Magnoliopsida; order Fabales; family Fabaceae; genus Ormosia; species Ormosia semicastrata. Next base: position 42,538,064 of record JAQQTO010000053.1, on the reverse strand, counting down.
CTACAGAAACACCAAAAGCATATTTGATAGGATTCATTTTTAATTTGTATTTTCTCATTCTTTCAAATGATTGTCTAAGATTCAAGAGATGCTGTTGTTCTGATCTCGATTTAACCACCACATCATCAATGTATACTTCTATGAATTTACCAATGATATCATGAAAAATGGTATTCATGGCTCTTTGATACGCGACCCTAACATTCTTCAATCTGAATGGCATGACTACCCATTTATAAGTGCCTATTGCACTAAGACATCGAAAGGTTGTCTTCAACACATCCTCTTCTGCAATGCAAATTTGATTATACGCAGAATAGTCATCCATAAAACTTAGGATTTCATGGCTTGAAGCTGAGTCAATTAACATATCAGCAATTGGCATAGGATATTCATATTTAGGAGTAACAGAATTTAAATCTTGAAAATCAATGCATACTCTTAACTTACCATTCTTTTTCATAATAAGAACATTAGAAATCCAATTAAAATACCTGGCAGTTCGAATGAACTTAGCCTTCAGTAACCTTTCAATTTCCTCTTTGATTTTTAAGACCACTTTAGGGGCAAACCTTCTTGAAGCTTGCTTGATTGGTCTTTGTCCTGCTCAAATTGGTAGTCTGTGTTCTACCAAATATCGACCGAGTCCAAGAATTTTTTTATACTCCCATGAAAAATAGTCTTTATATTCTTCAAGCAAATGGACTAACTCATACTTGAAACTTGCATTATTAATCTACTTATAAATGTTGCTTTATACATTACATCATTACCTAGATTAACCTCTTCCAGAGGATCTTGTACCTCTATCCTTTTAACATTAGAGATAGAGAGGTTTTTGAAGCCCAAGGAAGAGTTGTCATAAATACAATCCAAGTTGGTGTCTTTTGTGACACCAAATTTTTCAGTCATGTAGGCTAAAATTTAAGTCATTTGACTCGAAATTACACTATTTGTGCAATTCTCAACCATATAGGGTGCTATTCAAGCCATGTGGCTCTTAAGTTCCATCATTATTATAACTTGAGGTTGAATATACTCGGCCCAAAATGTTAAATAGGTGCCTATAGGCCCTAGAACTATTACAATTTTGAAGCTAAAATGAATCAGCTTTTGAAATTATGGAGAAACCTATTTGGGGTGAGGACTACCATCTTAACTTTTTTCCTGAACAGAGATAATGAACCTCAAATGTAGAAAGGTCTAACTCCAGGAACATAGATCTGCAGAACTGCATGATTTTGGTTGACATGATACAATGTGTCATCAGCTTCTACCATTTCCAACTCTCCTAACTGGTTCTTGAAGAACATTTTTTAGTGTAAAGTCGAATGTACTACACCTACAATGTGTATCAATTCTCTACCTAACAAGAGATTATAACTGGCCTTAGAGGGGACAAGTATCAATAAAGTTGACCTCATGACCGAGGCCACTTTGATATCAAGAGCAATAGCCCCCTTTGATGTCAAGGATCTGCCATTAAAGTCTGTTACCACCATATTATGTAGTAATAGGTCAGCTTCTGATTTGCCAAACTTCTTTAGAAAAATTTTGGGCAATAAATTGATGGCTGCTCCTCCATCAACTAGCATTTTTCCCACTAACTTACCATTTACAGTAGCTTTAATAAAAAGCTAGCATAAATGGTTTTTCATCTCAAGGGTAAGAGTGTTAAACACTATAGATTTTTCTATTACCTCTACTATGTCTTCTTCGACCAAATACCAACCAAACTCATTTGAGTCCTCCTCGAAGTCTTCATCTTCCTCTTTGTCCACTTCTTCATTACCTAAAATGGAAAAATTGTATGGAAGGAGGGACATCACATTTACACCAAAAATGGCGTCTAAATCATCTTTAAACCCAAATTTGAATGAATCTGTTATGACATCCTCTTCTATTGGACTCAGAAGTTTTCGCTTCCTATCAGTCTTCAAAGGTGGTCTTTGAACAACCTGGGCATAGGATCTCTGCTGCAACTGCAGCTTAGTTGATACGTGTAAATTAAGCTAAGAGCAAGTGCACTCTATCGTAAGTAATATAGAACTTGAGTCCCAGTTGTCGATCCCATGAGGAATAAGAGGTAATTATTAGATTCGCTAAACCCTTGGTTATTTAGACAATCATAAGTATAAAAAAAAACTCAAAGTAAAATCAAACAAATAAAGAAGAAAGTTGAAAGCTTAAACAATGCAGAAAATAATCAATTAGAAGGAAACTAGGGCGCAAGGTTTACTTAAATCCAATTAACTAGAATTTCATTCGTTTATGATGTGAGGTAATTCTCTTACCAATATTATCTTATTTGCTATTGAATCCCAATGGTCATAGATAAACAATATTCTATTCCTAATTAAATCACATATTTGGTTATTTAGTTGAATTAATTAGGAAAATACTAAACCCCAATTCAAGAGATGAACTAACATAATTGTCAATTCAATTGTTATGATAAATTGATGTTTAGTCATCTACCAATCCAATCCCTGGTTTATTATATAAGTCCACTAATTCAATGCAGATGGTCAAAGGCCAAACAATGAATTAAAACATGTCAAAAGTGATCAAGTTCTAACAGGAATACAAGCAATATAAGACCCAAAAGAAATTACCTTAATCAAAGTTGAATTAAAAACTAATTAATTAGGAAAACAAGATCCCCCATAGCCCTAACTGTTAGTCATGGCAACCATTACCCAAGAGTGGGGGTGAATTGGGTATAAAAACTTTTCACAAAAACTCTTAAAATAAACACAAATATTTAAGCTATTAAATAAAAAAGAAAGAATTGCGAGATGAAGAATAATAGCTTTAAGAATAGTAAATAAATAAATGTGTAATAATATAAAATTACGTAAAATAAAGAGATTAAGAAGAGAGAAGCAGGCACGATATTTATCCTGGTTCGACCACTAACCCACTTGTGGTCTACGTCCAGTCCTCGAAAATAATTCGAGATTTTTTACTATGTATACAAGTTTCAATAGCTGCTTGCAACCGTTACATAAAGAGCACTTTTCACACACAGGGAAACTCTACCCTTGTTCTAAAGCCTCAGCCTGCAGGGATACCTCACCCTTATACAAACCTTGAAGGAATACCTCACCCTTATACAAATCTTGAAGGATACCTTACCCTCAATATAGAAGAATAGAAATATAGATGAAGAGAAACTCTCACTCAGAGTAAATAATACAATTTGAAATGGTAAGAGGCTCTCAAAGGATATCTCAAAGTTTCAGTAAAAAGAGCACAGAAAATAGGCGTAAAATATAAATCACATTTTTCAGAGCAAGCACAAATTAAACAGATAGCTGGGCTTTTTCAGATGAGACCCACGGTCTCTATTTATAGAGTCGGATAGAAAAATAGCCGTTGTAAGAATTAATTTCATAATTAATATGAAAATATGTCCGTTAGTTTCTATTTTCAGAACTGTGTTTACCGTGTTTATTCGAATAAGCCTTCAGCTATTCGAATAACACGTTCTATTTAAAAAAAGTTTCTGAAACTGGTTATTCGAATAACCTTCGTTTTATTCGAATAACGCTGCCACAAAGAATTCCTTTGGAAAACTGGTTATTCGAATAACTCTAAGTTTATTCGAATAACACTGGTTAAAATACCTTTCTGGGAAATAGTTCTATTCTAATAACTAATGAGTTATTCGAATAGCTGATGTGAAAACAAGTCATTCAGAAAACTCTTATTCGAATAACAGGAGTGTTATTCGAATAACACTTTAAAGCACAGAGTCACGCAGCAGCCAAGATAAAAGCTTTATTCGAATAACCAATAAGTTATTCGAATAACTTAATTTATAAAATAGTTATAAAAGCTTGAAAACCATCCCAGAAAGTTTATCAAAAACACCAAAAACATTTTAAAGTTATTTTCAAGATCAAAATAGTTTTGGTATAAGTTTAAGAAAAATATTTTTGTTTTATCTTAATGCACTAGGAGATATCCAAAGAGATCCTCGAACAGAGAGACTCTAAGTCCTAAAGCTATTCTTAAAAGATCTTGGACTTGGTTTTCCCATCATCTTCATTTTGTCTTCATGTTTGTTATCATTAAAAACATTCTTCAAAGACATATGTTTAATCACCTTCTCCTTGTGTTGAGCTTAATTAAGATCTTTCGCTTTCTTGTTGCAATGCTCACTCTTGGTGTTTGCACTATCCTGTAAAGTATTGCTCAATTAAACAAGCATAGTTAGTCCAAAAACATAATTCAATGTCTTCATATGCATGATTCATAAATATATAGCTTTAGTTAGTTTAACATGCATATAAAACTTTTATAGACATATCCAAATAAGTCATTTAACAATTATTAATAGATATGCTCTATATAAGATGCAACAGAACATATTGCACATTTTCATTTAGGCAAGGTATGAATCTTGCATATATCTTATTACATGATTATTAAGTGAAATATAACTAGATAAGATACATATCATGCATGATACAATATATCAAAACTTAAGCACATCTATTAAGCATAAGCATCATTCTATTTGTCTTGTATTTGTCATAATCAAAACTTAACATATAAAACCATTTGAGGCAAACTTATTTCTACAATCTCCCCCTTTTTGATGATGACAAATCACCAAAGAAAAATATGCGAACAATATTCAAGAAATGATATTCATGTAAGCATATCAAATAATAAGCATATCAAGCACATATTTTTCTTTTCAATTTTCACTCCCTCTATTTGACATCAACAAAAAGGCTTAGAAAGAAAAAAATATATTTTTTCCATTTATTTATTCTACATGTGATTCAAGAATAGAGAGATGAAACGATTATGCTTTCAAGATATAGAAGATTACTCATGCAGTACTTGTCATATTTTTATATATCAACATTTAGCATATGACAATATTAAAACACTTTATGTAATCAAACTAAAATGTAAGGCAAGAGATATAAACAACTCAAGAGCTAGACTCCCCCTCGAAATATGCATATTATCAAATATTCATCTTCTTAATCCTTCAAACAAAAACCATTTTAAAACTTCTCCCCCTTTCAAAAAGAATTTTACAAGAGCACGTTATATTTTCAAAAGCATTTTAGAAGAGTAGAAATATTTTATATTAAAAAAAACATATTCATTAAGACAGATCAATCCAAGTTAAAAAAACATAAGTACATCTCCTTGATGAAATATGCTATAGGGATCAAAGTATGCATAAAACTAATATCATTCACCCTAAATGCAATGACAAAATAGCAAGTTAATATCCAATTAGGCACTTTGTCAATGTTAAGCATACTTATCATGTAAAGAAAGCATATAATCATTTAAGATCAATTTTTCAACAAGTATCATATGATCCATACCATAAAAGCTAAGGGATAGAGATACTTATTGAGTTAGATAAAGAGTGATGCTTCTCTAGAATGTTCTTCATTTATTTGTCCTTTGAGTTTGAGCTTTCTTCCATTGAGTATTTCATTCCATTGCACTTGAAGAAATGCTTCTTTATCTTCCTCTTCATTTGAATTCCATTCAACTTTTCTCGTTTATCCACATATACTTGTATGAAAAAAAATCTGATGGCTATATTTGAAACACATAGAGAGACTTGCAAAGTTAACTTTAAAAGTCCTCTAAAATATAGGTTAGCATCAAATATCATGTAAGCCCATTTATAAGCATAATTCAGGTTGATATATAATTTTAAAGCATGTATCACATTATCAACTATGTAATATTAGCTCTAACAAGAATGCATGAAGCACATATGCACTTGAATCCAAAAAAATAGTTTAAGCATTTAAAGTCATAATTCAAGTTTATCAAAAGGCATATGATCATCATCAGAACTTATTTAGACATTTTTAGGCAAATAATTATCATATAAGGTATGTAAAGGTATAACACAATTTTCTACTTCTCCAAATAGTATATGATATCAAATTTAAAGTATAAAAAGAAGGATAATAGTTTGATATCACCAAAAAAGTACTCTTTGAATTTTTGTAGATGACTCTCACTTCCATTAACTTTCAAGCTTCAAGCTTTCATGAGGGAATAGAAATTCTTTGCACCCCTTTTAAAAATTGAATCCTTTTAAATTTTACTATCCTCAAGTTGAACTTATTCCATGTAAATGCTTGCTTGAGGTAGTTATCACCCTACAAAACAATTCAAAGTACTTTCTTTGGTATCCATCAATTTTGGATCCATAGAGGTTAGTCATTATGCCAAACTCATAAGCAAATAAGCAGTCAAAATAACAAATGAGTTCACAAGGGCAAAAGATATTTCATTGATCAAATTAGCCAATTACACATAAACATCAAAAGAATAGTCAATTACATTTGATTAAGCATTTGTATTTTTTTGGTCCAATTATAAAGAATTTAGTATATATTAACAAAACGTAGCAGAACCTTTTTCTTTTTAAAAAAAAACATGTTTATTCGAATAGAAGAAGGAGATCTAGGTTTTATTCGAATAGAGGATCTGGGAAGGCCAAACATTTTGGCCATTTAACAAGATTTATTCGAATAACCTAGAGGTTATTCGAATAGACAGAAAGCAATCAATTAAGACTGATAAACCAAGGCTCTGGTTATTTGAATAGAAATAGATTTATTCAAATAGACAGAGACTACAGCAAAAGCAGAACTGACATGGAAGTCAGTTTATTCGAATAAGCTTAGCTTTATTCGAATAGGCAGAGACCAAATTAAGAAACTGTAGTTGCTAAGGGTCAGTTTATTCGAATAAATGTAATGTTATTCTAATAAAACTAATATGCAACATAATTTTGACCAGGATATTCGAATAGAGATGATATTCAACATAAACTTTGATCAGCTTTAAAGAACTTTATTCGAATGAGCTCATATTTATTCGAATAAAATTATCAAGAAGCACAATAAAACATACGTTCAAAATTCAAGACAAAGCATATATTCATATGATTTAAAGATTCAAGAGAGATAAAAAAACATATTTAAATAATAAATTCAACTATTTAATTGTATGTATTATTAATCAAAAACTCAAGCTCAAGGATATTATCATTAGACATGTCATTTCAAACAAGAAGTATACTTTATCTAGCATATTAACATGCAGAAATATTTTCAAATTATAAGGCAAGAAAAGCATAATAAAAGTTTTTACTTATTCAAAAAATTGTAAGTCCAAACTTCACGGAGACAAGGAAGAGATCTTGGAAATTTCTAGTCTTTGTACTTGCGGCAACCACTTTCAAGATGTCAAAGTCAGTTCTTGGCCTTCAAGCATACCTACAACACTTCAATTTTTTTTTTTTTTACTTTTAGTACCCAAATTTTATTGGGTCCTTGTGTGTTAGTTTTCAAATATTAATTTATTATGCTATCATAAAGATTAATTTTTTATAGTATGTAAATTGAGCACAATAAATTAAATAATTAAATACCATTAAACACATAGTTGATAGCATGCTTACTTTCATGATATATAGACAATTTTGAAGCATAGCAAACATACCTAGGCATTATAGAACCTTATGTACTAAGATATATAATAAATTAATGAACCATGATATAATAAGAATGAACATAATCATGTGTTAAATATAATATTCAAATTTTATTAAGTAGACATTATCCTATTAATTACTTAAGGCCTACAAGGAATATACCTCAAATTTATTGACTTTGTATGTGAGTATGCATAAGAGGTAAAAAAATTTGATACCTTGGCCTTGGTAATCAAGGAAATGCTTTTTCTTACCCATTGCTTCTCTTTTGAAGTCTTAAGCTTTGCAAGCTCTACATTTTGTACTTGAGAAGCTTTGGTTGAAGTCATCTTCCTTCTTTGACCAAAGTTTCTACCATTGGGCTTTGGAAGCATTCTCCTTGATGACTCCTATTTTTTTTGACCAATTTGTCCATCCTTTTGAGAAATGTTCTGCAAAATTGAAACACTAGGAGGACACTTTGGTACCCACTTCATTTTGAGTCCTTGAATGTTAGTATTAGGGCCGTTAGGATTTTTAGGAACCCATACCATACAATTTCTCATATCATGATTTCTTCTATAATTGCATAAATGAGAAATATGTCTTAGATGACCACAAAAATTATAAACAATTGAATTTAATGATGGTTTGATCGTTTGAATATCATTTTTGAAAAACTTAAGCCTTTTGTTATTTATATATTCTAAATTATTTTTTCCATAAGCCTTGCTTGAATTTTCACATGGAATAACACTAATTTTATTCTCATTAACAAGCATAGAATTTAAGCAATTACAATCATTAGCTTTGGCAAATTCGAAATATAAGTCATCAACTTGATTTTCTAAATCAATGCACTTTTCACAAGAAGTTGAGGTTTTACATTTTAAAGACATTTCCTCATCAAGAAAGGCATACTCATTTTTCAAAGTTTCAATTTCATTTTCAATAAAGGAAATGTTTTCCAAACACGATAAGTTTTTCTTTTCTAAATTCAATAAACCATCATACAATTCATTATATGCACTTTGCAACTCATCACAATGAGGACTATAATCTAGTTTAAAATTATTTACCTCAAAGTCCTTTTTAGCCATATAAGAGGTAGTTTCAATTTCTAGCGTGCTTGGCTCTTTAAGAGAATCACATTCTTCCTCATCAATTTTGTTTTGCTTTGCCACTTCTTCAAATTGAGCACCATCGTCACCAAAAGGCATTTGGCTCCCTTCAATAGTTTGAGCATCTCTTTGAGGATATTTTTCATGACAAGCTTCCTACAATGACTTTTGCTCTTCTTGCTCTCTATATATAACTTTATGCATAAAAATATTATTAGCAAGATAGATATCATCAAGAGCATCCCATATATCTTTACCACTAGAGCAATTTTTAATTTTAGCATAAGCATCATCATTCAAACTACTTCTCAAAATTTGTATAGCTCTAATGTTTAAAGAAAAACATTTTGTCAAAACTATTCCAAGTTTGTTTTGATTTGTAAGTAAATCCATTTAGCGCAATATCCCATAAATCCAAATCAATAGATTGCATATAAAACTCTATTCTAGCTTTCCAATAAACAAAATGCACACCATCAAAGAATGGTGGTTTATCAATTTCAAAACCTTCCATTTTGAAAAACTTTCAAGGTTGTTAATAAACAAGGATCTTTAACTCTAAGCGGTTAAGCTTTCACCAGAGCACGAAGCTCTGATACCATTTGTTAGTCATGGCAACCATTACCCAAGAGGGGGTGAATTGGGTATAAAAAATTTTCACAAAGGCTCTTAAAATAAACACAAATATTTAAGCTATTAAATAAAAGAGAAAGAATTGCGAGATGAAGAATAATAGCTTTAAGAACAATAAATAAATAAATGTGTAATAATATAAAATTACGTAAAATAACGAGATTAAGAAGAGAGAAGTAGGCACGATATTTATCCTGGTTCGACCACTAACCCACTTGTGGTCTACGTCCAGTCCTCGAAAAGAATTCGAGATTTTTCACTATGTATACAAGTTTCAATAGGTGCTTGCAACCGTTACATAAAAGAGTACTTTTCACACACAGGGAAACTCTACCCTTGTCCTAAGCCTCTGCCTGCAGGGATACCTCACCCTTATACAAACCTTGAAGGGATACCTCACCCTTATACAAATCTTGAAGGATACCTCACCCTCAATATAGAAGAATAGAAATATAGATGAAGAGAAACTCTCACTCAAAGTAAATAATATAATTTGAAGTGGTAAGAGGCTCTCAAAGGATATCTCAAAGTTTCAGTAAAAAGAGCACAGAAAATAGGCGTAAAATATAAATCACATTTTTAAGAGAAAACGCAAATTAAACAGATAGCTGAGCTTTTTCAGATGAGACCCACGGTCTCTATTTATAGAGTCGGATAGAAAAATAGTCATTGTAAGAATTAATTCCGTGATTAATATGAAAATATGTCTGTTAGTTTCTATTTCTGAAACTGTGTTTACCATGTTTATTCGAATAAGCCTTCTGCTATTCGAATAACACGTTCTATTTAAAAAATGTTTCTGAAACTGGTTATTCGAATAACTTTCATTTTATTCGAATAACGCTGCCACAAAGAATTCCTTTAGAAAACTGGTTATTCGAATAACTCTAAGTTTATTCAAATAACACTGGTTAAAACACCTTTCTGGGAAACAGTTCTATTCGAATAACTAATGAGTTATTCGAATAGCTGATGTGAAAACAAGCCATTCAGAAAACTCTTATTCGAATAATAGGAGTGTTATTCGAATAACACTTTAAAGCACAGAGTCACGCAGCAGCCAAGATAAAAGCTTTATTCGAATAACCAATAAGTTATTCGAATAACTTAATTTATAAAACAGTTATAAAAGCTTGAAAACCATCCCAGAAAGTTTATCAAAAACACCAAAAACATTTTAAAGTTATTTTCAAGATCAAAATAGTTTTGGTATAAGTTTAAGAAAAACATTTTTGTTTTATCTTAATACACTAGGAGAAATCCAAAGAGATCTTCGAACAGAGAGATTCTAAGTCCTAAAGCTATTCTTAAAAGATCTTGGACTTGGTCTTCCCATCATCTTCATTTTGTCTTCATGTTTGTTATCATTAAAAACATTCTTCAAAGACATATGTTTAATCACCTTCTCCTTGTGTTGAGCTTAATTGAGATCTATTACTTTCTTGTTGCAATGCTCACTCTTGGTGTTTGGACTATCCTGTACAGTATTGCTCACTTAAACAAGCATAGTTTGTCCAAAAACATAATTCAATGTCTTCATATGCATGATTCACAAATATATAGCTTTAGTTTGTTTAACATGCATATAAAACTTTCATAGACATATCCAAATAAGTCATTTAACAATTATTAATAGATATGCTCTATATAGGATGCAACAGAACACATTGCACATTTTCATTTAGGCAAGGTATGAATCTTGCATATATCTTATTGCATGATTATTAAGTGAAATATAACTAGATAAGATACATATCATGCATGATACAATATATCAAAACTTAAGCACATCTATTAAGCATAAGCATCATTCTATTTGTCTTGTATTTGTCATCATCAAAACTTAACATATAAAACCATTTGGGGCAAACTTATTTCCACACTAACTATGGGATTAGTTACTCATGTTCAATAACAAACCCATATCACAACACAAATCCATGAAAAGAAAAACCCAAAGAAAGGGGAGAACTAGAGGGAAGAGAAATCAAAACCCTTTTTACGGTAATTGTGATGTTCAAGCCTTCAAGAATTGTGTCATCTCATTGTAGCCGTCCACTAGAGATTCGTGATAATTCTCTCTTCTGAACTATCTCTCAAAAGTTTATTATCGCAAAAGTTGCTTTTAAGTTTAGGGATTCACTTCTATTTAACACTGTCCTGTCTCCAAGTCAGAAGCTTCATTCAAGTTAGATAGGGTCATGTCTCCATTCTAGAGACATTTCCTAAGTTAGACAGGGTCGTGTCCAACTCCTCAATCGCTTCTGTGTTGACACATGGCCCTATCTAAGCAAAAATGGTCCTCTTTTGCTCTAAAAAGGCGATGTCTTCCCTGCTTTCACTCCAAATGTGATAAACCTCTTTCATTTGAAAAAATGAAGAAAATGATAAGGATTAATCTAAAATTCACTAATAAATATAAGCAAGTCACCACAATTTATCTTATTTAAGACTATATAATATAGGCTTATCATTAGTCAATGTATGTTCCTGTTGTTGTTATAGTTATTGCTGTCTAAGCCTTTGGGCTTTGCACCAGTAGGACTTGGACATATAAAGGCTTAAACCTTGGTTTGAGTTCGATCCTCTATCTCGAATCCAGGTGTTAGGCTTCCCACCAATGAGATTAATGATCCCATGGTCAAATCTTGGTCAGTTTGTCCTATTTTGAACCTTGTGGACATGTGGACTATTTCTAATCCACTGGTTGAGAACCACGTTGGAAGAAAGTACCCTCATCTTGCCTTTCCTGATCCTATCAAGATCTTCCACCACCACTGACTTGTGGTTTATTGATTGATTGTTTATGTTGATTGAATTCTCTGCAGGAGTCTTCATTTTCAGTTTCTGCTTCCTAGCATCCTGGTATGATTTGGCTTCTAGTCTGTCAAAGACAGCACTACATCGAGGGCAGAGAGACACATCTCTCTCATCCTCCTTCTTTCTAAGAAGGAATTCGATTAAAGTCTCCCCTACTTTTGGGAATACTTCTTCTTCATTAGCCTCGAATGTCTCGAGGTTGCAGTCAGAGGTGAGGACAAGGGTAGGTTCCCCTACTTCTACCATGTTGACTTCAACAAAGTCAACTGGCTCGTTTTAGCTAGCGTTCACCTCAAATGGATCAATATCAATCTTCATTTTCTTCTTATTCTCAAACTTCCATCTTCCCTCCTAGATGGCTTTTTGTATTAAATCCCTGAAATAGATACAATTGTTTGTCGAATGACCGTATCTATTATGATACCTATAATATTTTTTACCCTTTATTTCTTCAATTGAATGGATATTTTATCCATCAGGAAGTTTGATTTGCTTAGCTTTAAATAAGACATTGAAGATTAAATCTGCCTTTGATATATTGAAAGCATAAGTTAGCCTATTAGAGGATTTCATGTTATCCTTAGTTCAATTAGGCATTAAAGAAGAACAAGTATAGAGAGGACTAGACTTTAATTCTGCTATGTTAACCTTATTCTCCTCATCATCTTCAACCTTATCAATTTTGACATAGGCTACTTTATTATCTTTTGATTGTGCAAAGTATTTTTCTTATACATCAAGAGTTTCGACATAAGCAATCTTTTATTTTATAAGGTGTCTCGTAAACCTCTTCTTTTCAAGTTTCAATTGCTCTATTTGTTTCACTTTATCTGCAAGCTGAGACATGTATAGGAGTTGCTGGTTTATTATTTTCTTTTGAATTGAATAGTCTATACCACCAGCGGCCATCTTGACTACCTTAGACTCTAGGATGACTGTGAAATATCTAGCCTTCATTTGCCTGAACTTGGCTAAGAAATCATCAATAAACTCTCCATTACCTCTCTTGATATTAAACAAATCCACGAGACTTACCTTAGTTTTTGCTCTAAAGAACTGGTCATGGAAGTTTCTTTCCAACTGGTTCCAAGAGTGGATGGAATTTGGTAGAAGAGTTGTGAACCATGTAATGACATTCTTGGTTAAAGAGTTATGGAAATATTTCATTTTTAAATATTCATTCGAGGCTACATCCCCTGATTCAATGGTATATTGAGCAATGTGCTCTATTGTGGAGTCTCCACTTTCCCTAGCAACCTTGCTAGAGATCTTAGGTGCTTTGCATTCTCAAGGCAATTCTGCTTGTTGAATGAACTCAGGGAAAGCTGACACAAAATAGGGTCAATTTGCATATCCCACATTAAAGCCATACCTGTTGAGCATCTACTCAACTGCTTGGTTGATGTTTTGCCGCCCCCCAAGATTACTTAGCCTAATCCTTTCTAGGATGTTATTAGTATCTTGATTTTGATTGACTATTTGAAATCCTGCATTTCGGCCAAGTGGATTTTCTCTTGGCTGGTTATCCTCAATTGTGTTATTAACATTGGGATTATTTACCAATTGGGTATTTTCTTCATAAACAGGTTGATTGTTTCCCCTTTGATTGTCTATGGATTCCTCTGGGTTGCCAAAGACATCTGCAATCCTACTTATTTACCTAGCCACTGTGATGTAGATGTTATTGGTTAACTCTATGAGTAGGGTTATCATAGTGGTCATTTCTTGAGTTAACATGTGGACTATCTCATGGTTGCTTTCATCAATTTATTGATTGATGTTAATCAAGGCTGTATTTGTATTCCTTAAAGGAATCAAAGATAAATTCCTAGGCTAGTTAGGGAATACTTATATTCCCACATTTGGCCTATCAATTTGATTTGCACTGTTTTCTATAACTTGGCCACTAACATTTACCACTTGGTTTCTTGGTGAAACATTGGGTATCAGACTTGTGTATGTGGCTTGGGTAGTATTTATACTTTGTGTGACATTTTGGGGAGTAAACCCATGAGGCAACCATATAAGGGTGCAGTTCTATTTATCCCAAGAGTTCTGTTTTCTAAGTTAGAAACAGGGACTGATGAGCGATGTCATACTCGCCTCAAAATAGACTAGGATTTAAATGGAATATAGCATAGTGCATAACCTAGGTCATCTCCCAAGGATCAATTCGGATTTCTCAAGCATATTAGAAATTATCAATAAGTAGGGGGTTTTGTTCATCAAGTAACAGAGTGCAAATTCAACAGTAATTAGCAATAAATTTGAAACTGGAAACATCAATCCAAGGTCTTCAATTCAAGTGGCAAAGTAAATCATAGTTCAAAGAGAGTAAAATTCTTTATGTAATTACCTCTGTTAATTCGAATTCAACTAGATAATCACTTAGCATTTGATCAACTAAAATAGAATCACAATCGCAATTCTTGATTAAGATTGAATTAAATACAATTTCGAATTAACATAGATTACCAATCGATGATCTACTCTCCATTAAATTCAGATTAATCAATCCAAATCTATCTTCACTATGCGAAAATATAATCATAAATCAATTGAATAAGGAGAAGAGGAGAGAACACAATCAGAAATCACAATTAAACAAAGAACTCAAAACTCTAACCACAATCATTGAATTCCTTGGATTGATTGGATCTTTAGCCTTCCATGGCCATCACCATTGAAAAGATATAGATCAGAGAAAAGAGAAAAATGAAATAGAGAAAACGAAAAGAGAAGAAAAAGGGTTTCTTGATTTAAATCGTAAAACTCAAAAATTAGGATTCAAAAAGAGGTACTTTTCGTATTCTGCCTTAACCTATTTGTAACTGAAAATTATTCTGTAATTCCTAATCTAACCATGGCCCAAACTGTAGCCCTCTGAATAAGCTTTTCAGAGACATATAATTTGCCTTATTTGGGTTTAAATTGAGAGAATTAAGCCCAAATCAGTGAGGGAAAGTCCAAGTTTTATGACAGTAACAATGTCCTAACTTTGAGGCTCAATTGCGTATAGAATCCAGATGAATTAGAAAAACTGCATTAGATGCAAAATTGTGTATCTTCGTCTCAGCTTTCAGGAGACACCAAGATCATCCAAATATGACATTTGTAGCCCAAGATATGGCTTGTACAAGACAGAAAGGTCAAAATGAGTTAAATTCTGAAAATTAATGAAACTTTTACAACTAAGCTCAATGAGGCCCAATCATCTAAAACTCACCCACAAACATAATATTGGATACAATTATCATCAATTAGGCCAAATATAAAGTAATAATGAATGCCTCAAAATTGATTGATCAGGGACCCTGCAATTTCACTAATCACAGGCTCTAAAGGTTGAGGCAAACTTGCAGAGACTATGGTGTCTCTACTGCCATTAGCTCCATTGTTCCCTAATTGATAGTTCTGAGCACTTATTGATGTATTACCAAACATTCTTGGCAGTATTTTACCACTTCTCAAATGCATAAACAAATAGAATTCTTCAAAATACTAGTCTTTCAACTAGTCCCACCGAGCGTGCCATTTTGTTTATGGTAAACTTTTGTCTAAGGACAAATTTGATTATGAATCTCAATTCGAGGAATGGAATTACTTCCTTTTGGAATTCTCTAGTTCCTAGACTGATCTTTTGAGTAAGAATGTAAAAGATAAATTTTGAATGAAACATAGAAATGTGTAAATTGAAATCAAAGTATTTATGTCTAAGAAGTAACTTAGTAAAAACAAGTAAAAATGAAAGAGACTTTGCTTCGAAAAGTAAGAAGATCAGTAAAATAAAGCAAGTTAAATGACATGAAGTGTAAATAACATAAGTAAAGTGCAATTAAGTAAACTTGACAAGTAATGTAAAGTGTTGAGCTTAAAGAGCATGAAATAAAATAAAGCAAAGTAAAGGACAATTAAAAATAAAATTGCAAGCATCTAAAGTGCAAGAAAATAAATTTGTAATAAAGTAAAGAAAGTAATTAAAAGAAATTAAATGATCTCGAAAGAACACTCGATCAAGAGTAGAAGAGAATTCGTAGAAAAGTAAATGACTGAAAGTTTAAATGAACTGAATTTAAAGTTGCATTAAATTTGTAAAGGGTATAGGAATGAAAGTAGATAGAAACATACTGGACTAGACTTGTGTTGTTTGCTCAAAATGTCAAGGACATGAGAGCGTGAGTTATAAGTGTGAGTATAGAATTTTCAACTACTAAGTGTTTCCATCCTTTTGGTATTTATAGACATTTTAAGTAACTACCATTTTTATAGGATCTTGACATATGTCTAAAACAAAGATAACTGTCTAATCATTATTAGTGATCCTTGTCAAGCAACTGCCAAATCTTTGTCAGCAATCCTCGTGCTACAAGTAACTGCTCAATCTTTGTTAGCAATATTAATATTGTCTTGATCTTGTATTTGCAACCACTGCTAACTTCTACTTCAAATTCAAATCCTTTCTTTTGAATTCAAACTTGAACCTTCAAACATTTGTTGACTTTTGGTCGAAATCTCTTATTTCTTTCTTCAGAAATTTGCTAAGTGTAGCTACTCTTTGAATTTTTTTTTTACATTAATTTGAAATTACCACTCCTGATATGAAATTGAAATGAAATTTCCTGATTTCAAATCAAAACTATCATTTCGATAACTTCGAGTCTTTACTACGACTAATAAAACTGAAGTCGAAGGTCTCAATTTTTAAAATCTACTCGAAGTCACCACTTATGATATAAAGTTGAAAGTATCATTTCTGATATCAAATCGAAACTAATACTTGATAGTTTCAAAACTTACAATTTCAACTCAAACTACTATTTTTCGATGCCAAATTGAAACTACTATTTTGGCAATTTCCAAATCGAAAGCGTTATCTCGATAACCTTATTACCTTTTGATTCTAATAGAATTGTATAAGTTTTCGAAGTAAGTTTTTCGACTACACATCGAAATTTCCTAAATCGAAAAATGTTATTTTTATACCAACACCATGACCAAATTACCTATAAAAGTTGATTCACAAGATAACTTATTTTGCATAATTTGTAGACACCTCATTTGTGCACTATGAACTTCTCAAATGGTTTCAAGAGGGTGAAGATAGTATAGTTTAGATAGGATCACGAGAAAAAAATACATTTCCGAAGAAGTTTTAGATGGAAAAAAAGTTGCAAATGGGATAAAAATTGTGTTTGAGTCCAGTCGTGTTTTTGTGCTGTTAACATGAAAGAGGATGTTCTAAACATTCCAATGAGTTCTCATGCAATTAATTTAGACTTTGGGCTTATTGGTTCTATAATTTTTGTAATGGAAATCATGTTACTCTATTTCGACATAGAATACATCCATAATGAGATTAATATGAATTTGTTATGAATCTTCCAAGTTGGGATTTCAAAATAGATATGAATTTTAATTTTAATCCTTTACAAATTTGACATTCTAAGATTTAGTTTAATATAAAACATATAATTTTTGGACTTAAATCCAATTTGCTGAGTTTTCTAAGAAAGACAAGCATAATCAGCCTAGAATGGAGACATTATTGCTCAATTATTTGAGTATATCTCACCCAAACTCAGTGTGACAGACACATGAGTGTCATGAAGGATCGATCAGCTAGTTTGGAGAATAAATATACTAGTTTCTGGACCAATTTAAAAAACATATAATATGAATAATTTGTGTCTCTTTTTTTTAAGCTTTAGTATCATTTTTTTAGTATCTCTTAGTATACCTTTTAGTTAAAACAAGAAAAGGGTCTGCTTTCCGAACATTATAGTCAGCAACTCATTAAGTTTTTTAAATGTATTCAAAATATTTCCCTATGCGCATGGAGGGATGTTCCAAGATATATTTCATATACTCATATTATGATAAAGGCTTGATGTGGGTTTCCTGGAAAGCTTAGAAGTTTTTGCTATCTCCCTTCGTATCTCTTGGGTAAATCCCTATAAGCAATGTATCTCTAGGCGGGCGGTCTGTTCTATATCCTTTGGACAGTGAGTGTTTTTCATAATTTAAGCTTTCGACTTTTGCCTCGATTTAGAACGTCTCAATTCAATTCTGTGCGCTGAGAGAACATCAATTGAAGTTTGTTGCGTGTTGGATTTCCAAATTTGAAGTTTTGGCTTGTGGTTTCCAAATCCCAGAAGTAAAGCTAAAAGTTTGTTTCATAGATCCATATAACTAGGTTCTACGATTTTATTTTATTTTTGCCTGAAAAAGGAAGAATATCATTACGTAAAATGAAGGGAGATTGAAATCCTAAGTACACAAAGCAGGCACTTGCCCAAGGCCACTTCCAAAACTGGAAGGAAGCAAAGTATTTGATACATTAGCCCATTTCTGACGTAGGTTCCAACCATAACTTATTAGCCAAACTATGTACCACTACCACTACGGGGGACCATTGAGTCTTGTTATGGTTTATGAGACATGTTATATTAGTTCTAAACATCATAAAGCTTTTTATCAATTATGAGAAAACTTTTTCACATGACTTCAGAAACCTTCCTCTCTTTTCCCCACCAGTTGCTTTTCTCTCTCTGGCCTAATGGCTAGTTTGCATTAACTCCCTCTCTCTCTCTTCTCTATTATGGGCGGTTTCCATCTTTCAACCACTTCGCACAATTCTCTCTTCATCTTTGACCCTCTCTTCATCTTTGACCCTCTCTAAACTGCTCTCTACACCTCTAAAACTTTCTTTTTGCTTGTTGATATACAATTTTGTTCATAAATTTTATTTTTTATTGCTTAATCAAGGATTAATAATTTTGTGTTAAATGATGCTTAATTATAATATTTTAAATACATAATATTTTTTTCAGGTTTTTTTACTTCCATCTTGTTTGGATCATTATTTTTTTTATTTGTACAAAAAAAATAGGAATATGCTTTTAACAAGAAATCATAATTTAATTTTCTTAAAAAATAATTAAAGAATATATTTTTAATGAGAAATCATGATTTGATAGTATTGAAAAATAGGGATATGTTTTTAATAAGAAATTATAATTTGATTATTTTTTAAAAATAATTGAAAGATATGCTTTTAATGAGAAATCATGATTTAATATTCTTGAAAAATAAGGATATGCTTTTAATAAGAAATCATGATTTGATTTTATTAAAAAATAATTGAAGGATATGCTTTTAAAGAGAAATTATGATTTGATATTCTTGAAAAATAAGGGATATGTTTTTAATAAGAATTCATGATTTGATTTTCTTAAAAAATAATTGAAGGATGTGCTTTTAATGAGAAATCGTAATTTAATATTCTTGAAAAATAAGGGATATGCTTTTAATAAGAAATCATTATTTGATTTTCTTAAAAAATAATTGAATGACGTATTTTTAGTGAGGATTCGTAATTTGATGCTCTTAAAAAATTCAAGATTTAAAAGGAAAGACTCGAAATAAAAGATTGTGATGGTTCAATAAAAAAAGAAAAATGGGAAATCTATTTTAAATGAGAGATCATGATTCGATTTTCTTAAAAAAAAATCATGGGATAATTTAGGAGGGTAATTTTGTTGAGATTTTTTGTGATCAATTAATGGATTGATATTTACATGGGAATTAAGGTTTAATAATCGCCTAAAAATAGAACTTTTACCCATTCATAAGGAGACAACTACGGACAATCACACACAATGACACAATTACACACAATTACAGAAAATTACATCCAATTACATACAGGAGGAGAGTTTTCCATGTGAAGAGTTAGAGTTAGAGGTGGAGAAGTTGTTCTCTTACTGTCAACAAATATGTTCTCTTGACGTATATTATTCAAGCTTGGGTTGGATCAAATGCTGGAGAAGTTGATTTTATGTGCTACGGTATTCTAGTAATATATTATAATTATGATGTTGAATGTATTTGATATTTGCTTGGTCTTAGTATAATTATGGTGTGACTTTGGATTCTTAGGAATTAAATTGAGTTTCAATTAATATGATAGCGTTCATTCTATATTTTTTTTATCAATTTGGGCTACATGACATGTTTATGTATTATTAGTGTGTATTTTAATTGACTATCAAATGTTGCACTGAAAATTAAATGAGTTGTGACAATTTGTTGATCTGAAAAATTTGAATTTTTTTTATAGTGTTATTTGAATTACAACCGTTTACGGGTGATGTCTCAAGTGAGATGTTGAGCTTCACTTTTCAAGAATTAATTGAATTAACTAATTCTTAATGGCTTGAAACGTGCCTTTAATCTTTGGCAGACCATTTCTGGCCACAAGAAGAACACTCATTGATGTCCAAAAAGGTGAATTGACTATGAGAGTTCAGGATCAGGAGATAACTTTTAACATTTTTAAGACAATTAAATTTCCTCATGATCCTGAAGAGTGTTCATATATAGGTATGTTTGATAATATAATTGTTGATGCATTTCATGCTAACTTTTCTGATGACTCTCTTGTATTAGCATTGACTACTTCAACTGACTAGGAAGATGATACTAGGGATGTTGTACTTGATTTTGTTAAACGGTTTGATGCTTTTCCTAAGTATTTTAGGTCATCCAAGTTTGAGCCTCTGTAGTTCCAAGCATCTAAGGAGTTGCCTAAGCCTTCTATTGAGGAACCCCCAAAGCTTGAGTTGAAGCTTTTGCCAAATCATTTGCAATATGCTTACTTTTAACATTTTTAAGACAATGTCTACCTTTCCAAGATGTTCAATCATATCATCATCACTCATGACTCTCTTGATGAGCACTTCAGAAGAAACTTCTTCGTGTGCTCCGGAAGTACAAACATGTCATTAGATGGACTATTGCTGATATTCATGGCATTAGCTCCTCCATTTGTATGCACAAGATTCAGCCCTCCAGTATGATAGAGGATAATCTAATGAGTCAGTGGAGCACCAAAGGCGACTGAATCCAATAATGAAGGAAGTGGTGAGGAAAGAGATAATTAAATGGCTTGATGCTGGCATAGTCTATCCTATTTCCGATAGCTCGGGTTTCTCCAGTCCATTGTGTTCCAAAGAAAGGAGGTATGACGGTGGTTACCAATGAAAAGAATGAGCTCATCCCTTCTCGTAAGGTCACTGGATGGAGGATATGCATGGATTATCAAAAATTGAATAAAGCTACTTGGAAGGATCATTTTCCACTCCCTTTCATTGACCAAATGTTAGATAGATTGGCTGGAAAGGCTTATTATTGCTTCCTTGATGGTTACTCTGGATACAACCAAATTGCCATAGCACTTGAAGATCAAGAAAAGGCAACATTCACATGTCCCTATGGTACATTTGCTTTTCGAAGAATGCCATTTGGGTTATGTAATGCACCAACAACCTTTCAGCGTTGCATAATGGCTATCTTTGCAGATATGATTGAGCATGACCTGGAAGTCTTTATGGATAATTTTTTGGTGTTTGGAGATTCTTACAATAGTTGGTTGCAGATTCTTTCTTCTTTGTTGAAAAGATGTGAAGAGACCAACCTAGTCCTAAACTAGGAGAAATGTCATTTCATGGTTCAAGAAGCATTGTTCTTGGCCATAAGGTTTTTGTCAAGGGGTTGGAGGTTGACAAGGCAAAGATTGATGTGATTGACAAACTTCCTCCACTAAATGTAGTAAAAGGAATTCGCAGCTTTCTTGGTCATGCTGATTTTTACTAGAGATTCATAAAAGACTTCTCCAAGATTTCTAAGCCCCTTTGCAACTTATTGGAGAAGTACATCCATTTCAACTTTGAAAAATCATGCCTAGATACATTTGTGGAACTAAAAAGGAGACTAGTGTCAGCCTCGGTGATAATCACTTCAGATCGAGAATTGCTTTTTGAATTGATGTGCGATGCCAGTGACTATGTTGTTGGTGCAATTTTGGGGCAGAGGAAGGATAAGGTGTTTTGCTCCATATACTATGCAAGCAAAACTCTCGATGATGCACAACTAAACCACACAACAACAGAAAAGGGACTTCTGGCAGTTGTCTTCACATTTGACAAGTTTTGGGTATACTTAGTGGGCACTAAGGTCATAGTCTACACGGATCACTCTGCAATTAAATACCTGGTGAGCAAAAAGGATGCAAAACTATGGTTGATTCGTTGGGTCTTGTTGTTGCAAGAATTTGATTTAGAGATTCGAGATAAGAAAGGAGTAGAGAATTAAGTTGCAGATCACCTCTCTAGATTGGAAAATAAGGAATATCAAGTTGATCCAATTATAATTAATGAGGCATTCCCCGATGAGCAACTCTTTGCTATAGCAACTTGTCCATACCCATGGTATGCTGACATTGTGAATCACATAGTGGGTGGTGTGTTGCCTCTGGATCTTACCTCTCAGCAAAAGAAAAAGTTCTTGCATGATGTTAGGCACTATCTTTGGGATGAACCATTCTTGTTTAAATAGTGCCTTGACCACATGTTGAGCATATGTGTGCCTGTGGAGGAAGTTGAACAAATTTTGAACCAATGCCATTCTTCTCCATATGGTGGACACTATAGTGGGGAGAGGACCGCAGCCAAGGTGCTACAATTTGGCTTTTATTGGCCATCTCTCTTCAAGGATGCGCACTTTCATGTTAGCAAATGTGATAGATGCCAAAAAGCAGTAAACATCTCAAGGAGAAATGAGATGCCCCTTAATTCCATTCTTGAGGTTGAGATTTTTGACGTGTGGGGCATCGACTTCATGGGCCTCTTTATCCCCTCCTATGGGAATCTATACATTCTTGTGGCAATGGACTATGTGTCCAAGTGGGTGGAAGCGTGAGCATTTCCTACTAATGACTCTAAGGTGGTGATAAACTTCATGAAGAAACAAATATTCACCCGATTTGGTACTCCTAGGGCCATTATTAGTGACGGAGGGTCACATTTTTGTAATAAGTATTTTGATGCTCTCCTGGCCAAGTATGGGGTAACTCATCAGATTGCTATCGCGTACCATCCATAGACAAGTGGGCAAGCAGAGGTGTCCAATCATGAAGTTAAGCGAATACTTGAGAAGACAGTATGTCCATCCTATAAGGATTAGTCAAGAAGACTTGATGATGCACTGTGGGCATATAGGACAGCCTATAAAAACCCCATTGATATGTCTCCATACAAGCGTGTATTTGGGAAGGCTTGCCATTTGCCTATTGAGTTATAGTATTATGCTTATTGGGCCATAAAGCAGTTGAATTTTGATTTGTAAGCTGCTGATGAAAAAAGATTATTGTAGCTCAATGAACTTGATGAATTTAGACTTCAAGCCTATGAAAATACAAAATTGTACGAGGAGAAGGTGAAAAGTTGGCATGACAAGAAGTATGTGCATAAGAGATTTAAGCAAGGCCAAAAAGTCCTCCTTTACAATTCCAGGCTCAAACTCTTTCCAGAAAAGCTAAAATCAAGGTGGTCAGGTCCATTTCAAGTGGAAAAGGTGTTTCCCTATAGAGCTATTGAAGTCGCAGATCTTGAGGAAAAGTTGTAACATCCCGAAAATTAATAATTTCAGGATAAATGATCATTTTACAATATTTGAGATTTTCTGGAATTTTTCTGGATTTTTCTGAGAACGCAAAATATTTTAATATATTTTTCGTTTTGCGTGCACACAATAATTTGAAATTTCGAGACCAAAGTGTAACACTCCGAAAATTGATTATTTCATCACCAATAGTCATTTCCTAATATTTGTGATTTATGGGAATTTTTCTCGAGTTTTACTA
Source organism: Ormosia semicastrata (assembly GCA_029884595.1). Lineage (NCBI taxonomy): Eukaryota > Viridiplantae > Streptophyta > Magnoliopsida > Fabales > Fabaceae > Ormosia > Ormosia semicastrata. Next base: position 42,514,309 of record JAQQTO010000053.1, on the reverse strand, counting down.
AACGATGAATATTTTAATATATTTCTCGTTTTACGTGAATATTGAACGAGTTGTGAAAACGACTGTAATGCTTCAAAAATTGGAAAATTATATGACGGATAGTCGTTTTATAATATTTGCAATTTTTGAGAATTTTCTAGAATTTTCTAGAAACGTCGAATATTTTAGTATATTCCTCGTTTTGCGTCTTGTGCTTGTGAGCTGAATCGAGAAAATGCGATGTTCTCTCTGTGAACCTTGAACTATGGATAAGTCGACGGGATCTTACTAAACCCGAGACTTGACACAAGGACTGAGGTTTCACAATTTTTGAGAAATTCTAACGGATAAAATAAATCAATACAACATTAGTAAAAATTCATCCGTCGACATTAATTAAATGATTGACTTAATCAGGCTGTAACTATTATCCATTGGATAATAGTGTGTAATAAAAATACTATCACATTATCCCAATGCAATTCCCTTTATGTCTAATCAAGTCACTTTAATTCAAAATTAATGGTTAAATAATCAAGCTTCCTTAAGAAGCTTTGACCCAAACATTGACCCATGTGCTTTAGCTTCTTTTGGAAGCCAATTCACACCCACTTTTCTCTCCTTTCACGTCGGCAGCAGCAGCACAATGGGGGGGGATGAATTGATTTCATTTAACCAAATATTACATTTAATTCATTATCACCAAAACACCTTTTCTCTCTTCATTTACGTTCTTTTTCTTCTTCTTCCTTGAATTTTCTCTCCTCCTTCTCTCCACCATTGCTACGGCCAGCCCTCCTTCTTCTTCCCTAATCTTCACAAAAATTTCTTCTAATTACATTTTCTAAATCCCTCCACATTCTAAACATCTTTTCTTCTTGGAGTTTCTTGAAAATCCATCATCTTCACCATTTTTCCAAGCTTCAAGCTTTGAGCTTTTTGGGTAAGTTTCAAGACCTCTCTTCCCTTCTCTTCATTTTCATGGTTATGGTCTATATGTTGGTTATCCATACTTCATTTTTTAAGCATTGGAATTGATTTAACAAAGTTGGAATTTTTAGGGTTCTTGGGGGGTGCAAATCCGAAAATTTGCAAAGGAGATTTCTTGGTGTTTCTCTTGATTTCTCTCCATTCTCTTCTCATTTTCGTTTTCCTTGGTTACCTATGTGACCAAGGATCATTCTTTTCAAGTTTTAATTTGTAAATATGAGAATTTGACCACTTTATGGTTTTCTTGAAGGTGGAATCCGAAAATTGAAAATCAAGGAACCAAGAAGTTGTTTTCTTGCATTGTCTCCTCTAGGTAAGAGGAGACTACTCACTTCAACCACTTATGGTGGTGAGGAGACTTTGTATGTGTGTTGATGGGAAAATCCATCCTTGTATGCTATTTGTATGCTTGCTTGAATTATAAATTGTGAATGAATTGGCATTCTTGAATTTGATTGATACTTGATTATGCTATTGAATTTGATTGATACTTGATTATGCTCTTGAATGTGTTTGATGTATTAATTGTGCTTGATCATGTTGAGGTTGCTAAATGGAAAATTTGGAGTTTCCTACCTTAACATGGTGCCACGGTTTTGATTAGAAATTAGGGGTGAATATTGGTTTGTTGTATATAATGGTATGTTGGATTGGATTACGTGATTGGAAATGGAAGAAAAATATTTGGGAATCTCTTGGAGTGCCACAGTTTTGGAGTGGAATTTAGCTTATTGAGAATGAAATATATGGATTTATCCATAGATTGGAGCTAGTTGGTTCTTGAGTTTGAACCTAGGTCATGAACAACTAAGAGAGTGATTTTTTTGGGTTTGATTCAAATCAAGAGGTTTAAGTTAGTGATTAATGTTTTCTAAGTGTTAATGAACTAGTTAGGAACTCAAAATCACATAGAAAATGATCTTGAATGATTGAAATTGAGAATTGTTTCAAAAGAACCATTTTCGGATTCAGCAGAATCCAGTGAGCAGTCAGCGATGTTTGCTGCATAACTCGAGCTACCGATATCGGAATGACCTGATTCTAGAGCCATTTTAAAGCTAAGACATAAGGCTTCATGTAGTAAAAATTTCAGAATTTTTGAGCAAGCCAATCAATACCAGTTTCTGTTTGAACCCACGACAGATTCTGCCGAAAAAGGTATTCTGGCAGTCAGTAAACAAGGTTGCATAATTTCTTGATCCGAAGTCGTATGGACATGAAACCGGTGCCATTTGAAAGCTAAGACATGAGACTTCATGTGATAAAAATTTCAGAATTTTCCCACATGTAGCATGTTCCCAGTTTTAATTTAAAGTTAGGTCAAGAAATTAGGGTTTTAGAGGAGTGACATGTAGATGATGACTTGAATGAATTTGAGATTTGAGCCATTGTGAGGCCACAACCTCTAAGGTATTTTTGAGTGTAAGTATTTGATTTTGATAAATTGGAATCATAAGGAATTAAGAAAATTAGGAACCTATGTAATGAAATGGATAATTAATGAGTTGGAAGGTGTGATTTTGATAAATTGGAATCATAAGGAATTAAGAAATTAGGAACCTATGTAATGAAATGGAAAATTAATGAGTTGGAAGGATTTAATAAAATCAAGACTTAATAAATCTTAAAGGACTAAGAGTGAAAGCATCATAAAATTTAAGGTAATCCTAAGTGAGTGAAGAACATGAGAGTGTGAGGCCTAAGAGCTTAAATAAATTACAAGTTTTGGGAAATTGAATAGCCTTGGAATGTTAAATTGGTTTTAAGAATTGATTTTGAATATGAACCTTGAAAATGGGAAACAAATACTAAGTTAGGATTCATAATGAACATAATGACGCATCAATTGACTTGATCCTTGTATTCTGATGTTATGGGTCCATGTGAGTGACCATTTGTATATTGATGCTTATATTGGTCAATTGCGACATATTATGGAATTGTATGAAATTGTGAATCATACATATTAATGAATGAGATTGTGGTTATCCTTGAAATGTACTATTGGCTTGATGTGGATCTGTGGATGGGATCAAACCTTGTTGCTTAATGATATGACATGCATTTGAAGCATGATTGACCTAGTTGTCATGAGGAGCATGATTGAGTCATGCATTGCACAAAAAGAATGAGAACGTCCGTTGGACATTGTTAAGGCCGAGTTGCCTAGGAGTTGAACACACCTTAGTGCGGGTGCGAATAGACAAGTGTAGGTCTTCTGTTGACCTTGGGGGCATCGGGTGCGGGTTGCTCGCAATGGACGAGTTGGTAGCTCTTCTCACGTACCGTGAGTTAGACCGATGCAACACACCGATGATCCGGACCGAGACACTGTCCTATTCATGATCTAGCGTAGAATGTCTGTACAATGCCATGATGTGCACGTGGATAAATTGATGAGTTACAGCACTTTGGCCGCTGCAGCCGAGTTACAGACATGTCTCCTGATCTTTCTCTCCGACTGTTTATGTCTAGCTCCATGGAGTAGGAATTGTGGTGTCATAATGCATTGTGCATCGTTCATTGTCAGTCTCATAAACTGTTGGGCATGAATACCTGTGAATGTGAAGATAATTGTTGTACTTCTGTAAACGATTATCTTATTGTTGTGTTGATTCTGGAAATACTATTGTGATCTGCCTGCTATTGCTTATTGTTGTTTTACCTATACTATAAATATCACTGTTGTATTGATTCTGATATTTGCTTAGAATTGAATTGCTTTTATTATAAATTTCACTATTTCTGTTGATGAATATATGAACTGTATTGCTTGGTGGGCGCTTTGCGCCGTGCTGTTTTCTTACTGCCAATAATGGTAATGAAGGATGGGTGTCTCACCTCTTTTCTATATTTGTGCATTTCTGTTTTATATTTATATTTGATAAGAGATCGTGAGGAAGATAAAGAGAGACCACACCTTGGTTGTTTGGCTTGAGCATCTGGATAAGATTTCTTCGACTACGTAAGGGTGCAGCCGCGTGGAGGCATTGATGCCCGTCGTGTCAACCGGGACACTATGCGTTATGTACATATGGGGTTGCGGCTTTGTCTGCTGGTAGTGCCCATCCCTGGGTTACTACTTTTCCCCTTTTGTATTTTATCTCCGCTGTATTTGATTGGACTCTGTAATTGTTATATTCTATGTCATTAGTGATTTGTGTAAAATGACTATAAAATATGTATATGTGAGTAATACGATTTTATTTCAATGGTTGTATTATGGGTTGAATATACTTATATTTCATTCGAGGCTTATATTTTCTATTGATGCAAATAAAAAAAAATAAATACATATATATATATATATAGACTCTTGAGAATTTAAAATTACTGTTGTCATGATTGTGACACACTAAGATTTAGTAACTGTGGTATAATGACGATTATGCTCCGGTTGCTACATCAAGGGGTGTTACATTAGGTGGTATCAGAGCAGTTCATTCTGTTGAGCCGGGGTATGGACTTGCTATGTTTAGGCATATTAGAACCTGGTCTGTTGTGCACTTCCTTGTCTCTTGATTGAGATGATGGGAAAGGAATGCATGACTTGCCGTAGGTTGAATGTTAATAGCTACTGTTATACAGTTGCATGATATTGAGGATTGATCCACTCAATATGTAATGTTCTGTGTGTACAGGAAACTATGACTTCTCCTAGGCGTACTGTGTTGGGAAAAAAATAGGAATTCTTTTGTGAGGAGATCAAAAGATTTTGGAAAATCGATCTTCTGGAGAAAGAAATAGCTGGTGTAAATTAGGTTTGTGAAGCAGTTTAGAAGTTGACAGCTTACAAGAGATTACGCCGTGGAGGCAGAATGAAGAAGTTCGGCTGGAAGCTGTTAAGATTCGTAAATTAGCTTGTCTTGCTTGAATGGTATGCATTGTGTGAATCTTTGTGTTTGACTTAAAAGGAGGCAATATTGTTTGAAATAATTACGTTTGTTTTATTGTGTTATGTTTGGTTCGTCTTCGAAGAAAGACACCAGCTCGTGGCAGACGTACACATCAACGTAGGATAAGACCATCGAAGTATGGCTGCGATCGTAGGAGAAATATGAAGAATAGCTGATGTGACAATTCACCAAGATCGAGGACCGCACAGTAACGAAAATTGGAAGTTGTGGTTTAAAATCTATTGAAGGAAAGTCAAACTTGGGATGATCATGGGCTGCCTAGATTCCAGAGGAGAAATAATGGAAAAGTCAATAAGTTTAAATGGGAACTACGTTCACGGGTACTAAGAAAGTAATAACAACGCCCAACCCGTAGGGAAGGTGCTAGTAGTAGTAGATCCAATCAGACCTCAACATTTGGAGATCTAAACAAGGGAAGTACGCCTCAAATGACGATCCGATAATCGTGCTATATAATTCTGGGGGTAACTCTTTCCTTTTACAATTTGTGACTGTATGGATCATTTGGATTCATCTGTGTCTTTCTTATCTTCGACGTAGTTGTTTCCATTTCTGTTACTAAGACTTATCATTGACACTTAAGTTTGTTTAATCTATCCTACTTCTCATAAAGATTAAACCTTTTGTTGATCTATCTTGCTTACCAAGAATCATACCTATTAGATTTCATGATTTCAAAGATTGATCAGTTATTTTCTGGTCATTATCTACTAGAGCATTCCGATAAGAACCTTAGCGATTTTCGAAAACCAAGGCTTTTGAGTTCATAACAGCCAACAAAGTTGAAGCGTTGTGAGGGAAAAGAAATCCAAGGATACGTGTTACCTTTTGTAGAGGACAGAAGAAAAAGGAATATGACTGTCACCATTGTAGTCAGGATGAACTACAGTGCTGTTAGTTAAGGAGAAAAATGGAACATCTCAGTGAGATGAGCACCATCGTCAAACGAACAAGATTATGATCAAGGGTGAGTATCCTCGGAGAAAGATGAACGTCCTGCTCATCATTAAGTTCGCGGGAGATTGAGAATGTCCCCGAAATGATTTTGAATGCACTATAGGCAATATGGGTGTCTAGTGATGCCATTCGGAGTAACAAATCCTCTTGTCGTATCCATGAGTGACATGAATTGTATCTTTTGTCCTTACCTAGAACAGAATTGTCAATGTCATTAATGATGACATTCTGATCTATTCTTGAAAATATGGAGATACACGTTGGACACCTCGGCATAGTTTTCCTGACTTTAAAGGAGAGAGAGTAAATGCCAAAGCATCAGAGTACGGATTCTTAATTGAGAAGGTTCAGTTTTGGATCATGAAATTCCAAACGGAGGGATTATTGTGAATTCCTAAGAGATTGGAGCAGTTCTTCAAAAGGAAAGATCGGAGACCGTAAAAGAGACACATAGCTGGTGGAATTAGTTAGTTTTATCGAAGAAGACATATAGATTGAAGGAGTGTCAATGGATCCTCCAAGATAGCCGGATATTTTGCTCAGTTTACGAGAAGAGAATCAAAACTTTTATGGACTAACGAGTGTGAAGAAAGATTTTAAAGGTCGAGGAGACATTCGAATACTTGTCAGATTTGGTTCTACCTGATCCCATGGAACTTTTAGAGAATTTTATGCTTCACAGTAAAATCTAGGATATATGTTCATGCAAGGTTGGGAAAGTTGTGATTTACACCTCAAGGTAGTTGAGGACACATTGGGAATTGCCTAACTCACAGTTTGGTGCTAGCCGTAGTTAAAATTGCTCTGAGAATATGGAGACATTTGCTACGATCAATGCCTTTAGCAATCACAAGGACCCGAAGTATCCATTCGATAAAAGGGTGAACATGAGACGGAAAGGTGATTAGAGTTTTTGAAGGAGTATGACGTCTAGTTTCGGTGTCGTCTGTGCGTTTCTGGTCACTAATAAACCCATTTCAAAATTCTTTGGACTATATCAAATTTCGTTTCGGGTTTGGTTCAATAGCTTGTCAACGAGATTTTGTCATCCTTTCTTTCTAAATCTCCATGATATCTTCCATATGTCACGATCGCGAAAGTATGTCACTTGATCCAGACCACGTCATCAAACTAAACCTAGTGTAATTCAGAGAGAATCTGATCTATGAGAAACTTCTCGTGAAGATTGAGAATAGAAGAATAAAGCAACACAAAGATATAGAGATTACGTTGGTAAGGGTGATTTAAATAGATGTAACTAAAGACACAATCTGAGGGTAAGAAAATAAGATGAGGAAACACGTTAATGTTTAATCTAAGGGATGAAAATTTCGAGGACGAAATTTCTATTTGAAGGGGAGTATTGTAACATCCCGAAAATTAATAATTTCAGGATAAATGATCATTTTACAATATTTGAGATTTTCTGGAATTTTTCTGGATTTTTCTGAGAACGCAAAATATTTTAATATATTTTTCGTTTTGCGTGCTACACTGGTGAGAATTTCTGAGACCAATGTAACACTCCGGAAATTGATTATTTCATCACCAATAGTCATTTCCTAATATTTGTGATTTATGGGAATTTTTCTGGAGTTTTACGGAAACGATGAATATTTTAATATATTTCTCGTTTTACGTGAATATTGAACAGAGTCGTGAAAACGACTGTAATGCTTCAAAAATTGGAAAATTATATGACGGATAGTCGTTTTATAATATTTGCAATTTTTGAGAATTTTCTAGGAATTTTCTAGAAACGTCGAATATTTTAGTATATTCCTCGTTTTGCGTCTTGTATTGAGCTGAACCGAGAAAATGCGATGTTCTCTCTGTGAACCTTGAACTATGGATAAGTCGACGGGGATCTTACTAAACCCGAGACTTGACACAGTTCTGAGGTTTCACAATTTTTGAGAAATTCTAACGGATAAAATAAATCAATACAAAGATTAGTAAAAAATTCATCCGTCGACATTAATTAAATCTTGACTTCAATCAGTAACTATTATCCATTGGATAATAGTGTGTAATAAAAATACTATCACATTATCCCAATGCAATTCCCTTTATGTCTAATCAAGTCACTTTAATTCAAAATTAATGGTTAAATAATCAAGCTTCCTTAAGAAGCTTTGACCCAAACATTGACCCATGTGCTTTAGCTTCTTTTGAAGCCAATTCACACCCACTTTTCTCTCCTTTCACGTCGGCAGCAGCACATGGGGGGGGGGGGGATGAATTGATTTCATTTAACCAAATATTACATTTAATTCATTATCACCAAAACACCTTTTCTCTCTCATTTACGTTCTTTTTCTTCTTCTTCCTTGAATTTTCTCTCCTCCTTCTCTCCACCATTGCTACGGCCACCCTCCTTCTTCTTCCCTAATCTTCACAAAAATTTCTTCTAATTACATTTTCTAAATCCCCTCCACATTCTAAACATCTTTTCTTCTTGGAGTTTCTTGAAAATCCATCATCTTCACCATTTTTCCAAGCTTCAAGCTTTGAGCTTTTTGGGTAAGTTTCAAGACCTCTCTTCCCTTCTCTTCATTTTCATGGTTATGGTCTATATGTTGGTTATCCATACTTCATTTTTTAAGCATTGGAATTGATTTAACAAAGTTGGAATTTTTAGGGTTCTTGGGGGTGCAAATCCGAAAATTTGCAAAGGAGATTTCTTGGTGTTTCTCTTGATTTCTCTCCATTCTCTTCTCATTTTCGTTTTCCTTGGTTACCTATGTGACCAAGGATCATTCTTTTCAAGTTTTAATTTGTAAATATGAGAATTTGACCACTTTATGGTTTTCTTGAAGGTGGAATCCGAAAATTGAAAATCAAGGAACCAAGAAGTTGTTTTCTTGCATTGTCTCCTCTAGGTAAGAGGGAGACTACTCACTTCAACCACTTATGGTGGTGAGGAGACTTTGTATGTGTGTTGATGGGGAAAATCCATCCTTGTATGCTATTTGTATGCTTGCTTGAATTATAAATTGTGAATGAATTGGCATTCTTGAATTTGATTGATACTTGATTATGCTATTGAATTTGATTGATACTTGATTATGCTCTTGAATGTGTTTGATGTATTAATTGTGCTTGATCATGTTGAGGTTGCTAAATGGAAAATTTGGAGTTTCCTACCTTAACATGGTGCCACGGTTTTGATTAGAAATTAGGGGTGAATATTGGTTTGTTGTATATAATGGTATGTTGGATTGGATTACGTGATTGGAAATGGAAGAAAAATATTTGGGAATCTCTTGGAGTGCCACAGTTTTGGAGTGGAATTTAGCTTATTGAGAATGAAATATATGGATTTATCCATAGATTGGAGCTAGTTGGTTCTTGAGTTTGAACCTAGGTCATGAACAACTAAGAGAGTGATTTTTTTGGGTTTGATTCAAATCAAGAGGTTTAAGTTAGTGATTAATGTTTTCTAAGTGTTAATGAACTAGTTAGGAACTCAAAATCACATAGAAAATGATCTTGAATGATTGAAATTGAGAATTGTTTCAAAAGAACCATTTTCGGATTCAGCAGAATCCAGTGAGCAGTCAGCGATGTTTGCTGCATAACTCGAGCTACCGATATCGGAATGACCTGATTCTAGAGCCATTTTAAAGCTAAGACATAAGGCTTCATGTAGTAAAAATTTCAGAATTTTTGAGCAAGCCAATCAATACCAGTTTCTGTTTGAACCCACGACAGATTCTGCCGAAAAAGGTATTCTGGCAGTCAGTAAACAAGGTTGCATAATTTCTTGATCCGAAGTCGTATGGACATGAAACCGGTGCCATTTGAAAGCTAAGACATGAGACTTCATGTGATAAAAATTTCAGAATTTTCCCACATGTAGCATGTTCCCAGTTTTAATTTAAAGTTAGGTCAAGAAATTAGGGTTTTAGAGGAGTGACATGTAGATGATGACTTGAATGAATTTGAGATTTGAGCCATTGTGAGGCCACAACCTCTAAGGTATTTTTGAGTGTAAGTATTTGATTTTGATAAATTGGAATCATAAGGAATTAAGAAAATTAGGAACCTATGTAATGAAATGGATAATTAATGAGTTGGAAGGTGTGATTTTGATAAATTGGAATCATAAGGAATTAAGAAATTAGGAACCTATGTAATGAAATGGAAAATTAATGAGTTGGAAGGATTTAATAAAATCAAGACTTAATAAATCTTAAAGGACTAAGAGTGAAAGCATCATAAAATTTAAGGTAATCCTAAGTGAGTGAAGAACATGAGAGTGTGAGGCCTAAGAGCTTAAATAAATTACAAGTTTTGGGAAATTGAATAGCCTTGGAATGTTAAATTGGTTTTAAGAATTGATTTTGAATATGAACCTTGAAAATGGGAAACAAATACTAAGTTAGGATTCATAATGAACATAATGACGCATCAATTGACTTGATCCTTGTATTCTGATGTTATGGGTCCATGTGAGTGACCATTTGTATATTGATGCTTATATTGGTCAATTGCGACATATTATGGAATTGTATGAAATTGTGAATCATACATATTAATGAATGAGATTGTGGTTATCCTTGAAATGTACTATTGGCTTGATGTGGATCCGTGGATGGGATCAAACCTTGTTGCTAAATGATATGACATGCATTTGAAGCATGATTGACCTAGTTGTCATGAGGAGCATGATTGAGTCATGCATTGCACAAAAAGAATGAGAACGTCCGTTGGACATTGTTAAGGCCGAGTTGCCTAGGAGTTGAACACACCTTAGTGCGGGTGCGAATAGACAAGTGTAGGTCTTCTCGTTGACCTTGGGGGCATCGGGGTGCGGGTTGCTCGCAATGGACAGTTGGTAGCTCTTACCGTACCGCGTGAGTTAGACCGATGCAACACACCGATGATCCGGACCGAGACACTTTGTCCTATTCATGATCTAGCGTAGAATGTCCGTACAATGCCATGATGTGCACGTGGATAAATTGATGAGTTATAGCACTTTGTCCGCCGCAAATGAGTTACGTACACATCTCCGATCTTTCTCTCCGATTTGTTTATGTCTAGCTCCATGGAGTAGGAATTGTGGTGTCATAATGCATTGTGCATCGTTCATTGTCGCCTCATAAACTGTTGGGCATGAATACCAGAATGTGAAGATAATTGTTGTACTTCGTAAACGATTATCTTATTGTTGTGTTGATTCTCGGAAATACTATTGTGATCTGCACTGCTATTGCTTATTGTTGTTTTACCTATACTATAAATATCAACATGTATTGATTCTGATATTTGCTTAGAATTGAATTGCTTTTATTATAAATTTCACTATTTCTCGTTGATGAATATATGAACTCGTATTGCTTGGTGGGCGCTTTGCTTGTGTCTTGTTTTCTTACTGCCAATAATGGTAATGAAGGATGGGTGTCTCACCTCTTTTCTATATTTGTGCATTTCTGTTTTATATTTATATTTGATAAGAGATCGTGAGGAAGATAAAGAGAGACCACACCTTGGTTGTTTGGCTTGAGCATCTGGATAAGATTTCTTCGACTACGTAAGGGTGCAGCCGCGTGGAGGCATTGATGCCCGTCGTGTCAACCGGGACACTATGCGTTATGTACATATGGGGTTGCGGCTTTGTCTGGCCGGTAGTGCCCATCCCTGGTTACTACTTTTCCCCTTTTGTATTTTATCTCCGCTGTATTTGATTGGACTCTGTAATTGTTATATTCTATGTCATTAGTGATTTGTGTAAAATGACTATAAAATATGTATATGTGAGTAATACGATTTTATTTCAATGGTTGTATTATGGGTTGAATATACTTATATTTCATTCGAGGCTTATATTTTCTATTGATGCAAATAAAAAAAAATAAATACATATATATATATATATAGACTCTTGAGAATTTAAAATTACTGTTGTCATGATTGTGACACACTAAGATTTAGTAACTGTGGTATAATGACGATTATGCTCCGGTTGCTACATCAAGGGGTGTTACAAAAGTCACCTTTAAAGTCAATGGTCAGTGCTTGAAGCCTTATCTAGGAGGAGAAATTGATAGGCAGAAGACCTCCCTCACATTGGCTGCCCCAGCATAGTAGCAGAAAAAGTCTTGCCTTGACTATAAAAAAGGTCCTTACCTTTTTGAGAAGGAACTACCCTTATTCTTACCCCTTTGATTTTGAGTCCAACACAACTAATGCCTTTAATTTTAAGGTTTCATGTTATTTTGATCTTGCTTACATCAATTGTGCTAGTTGGACTAATTTTGCAGGTGGTGGAGACCTCTGGGAAGCAATTGCAGTTGATGAATCAGGTTTGCTGCATAATTTAGCAGTCTGGTGTCTCACGTCGCGGCATAATCATGTGCATGCCACGATGTGCCGATCTCTGTTTGATCAGGATTTTGAGGCCGCGAACAACATGCCATGGTGCAGGTATAAGCATGTCGAGACGCGATAGTGCCAGATTCAAAAAAAAAAGGGATGCTTGCCCTACATGAAACGTGCATTTCACTGAGAGCCCTAGCTGCTACGTTAAAGTGGGTGTGAGCCTTCATTCTTCCATTTGCTCTCCATTTCTCCCTTTTTCTCTTCCTTTTTCCCCCACTTTCCCCACATTCTACTCTTGATTTGCTACATTTCTCTTCCACCCACACTCTCATTCCCCCTCCAAGTAACACTCCGTTCACCCTATTCTTCTTTCACTTTGCATTTTTTCCCCCTTTTCCTTTTTATTTCACAATTTATTTACTTTTTGTTATGATTTTTGCTTTTACTCTCTATTTTTGATTGATGATAATGAGAGAAAATGTTGTTTTGAGTTATTTATGGCTACTTTTAGTGGAAATTGGGGTGCCATTGGTGGCTGTAACCCCCATGGCATGCACGCCATCGCTGCACATGCGTGTCGTGGTGCAGGAATTTGTATGCCACGGCGTGAATCCTTTTGCAAGCCTGTTTCTATTTTTGTGTTGGTGGCTTTGTTGTTTGCTCTAATATACATGTTTTATGCAATTGTCACCATGTTTTGTATTTAACTTAATTTTTTTTTCTATTTTTGTACATATCTTATGCACTTTGGCAATTTGTTATTCAAACTTTGGCACTTTGTTTTTGACAAAACTAGGTACCCTATTTTCACTGCACTATGACTCATAAGCGCTAGAAGGGTGATTGTAGCCGGCGCAATAGGGCGCCTTCTCCGCCTCACCAATTTGATAAGTTGAAATTCGTTTCAGCCGAGGCTGAAGCAAGGTACTCTGCACTGGTCACTAAACTAGTAATTCCTGAGAGGGGGTTCAGCTTCAAGCAGGCTATCCACCAAGAGATCCAGCAGACCATTGACCACTACAATTGAAAGAGGTTTCAAAACACCTAGTGTCTACTGTTCTTCCCATCATTCGCGAGTTCTATGCGAATGTTGCATTCTCTGATCGGCAGACTTCTATAGTCAGAGTGCGTGGCTGCTAGGTCTCCTTCTCCATTGAGGATATTCGGCGAGCATTGGGCTTACTTGCTCCCGAGGAGATATGTGAGTACTCGGAGTTCCTCTACATGGGGGCAGAGGAGGGCCTTGACCTGGATGTTATCACTGCTTGTATCTGCATTCCAGAGGCACAACCTATGCAATGGGTCCTCAGTGTTCAAGATTAGTGACCAAGGAACTTCTCCAGCTCATATCTGACTCTTGAGGCTCGCATTTGGTACCATTTCATCAGCGCCCGGATCATCCCTTCTGCTAACATGTCTGAGGTGACTAGGGATTGAGCCATCTTGATCTATTCCATTCTTGAGCACAGGTCCATTGATGTTGCTAGGATCATCCATGAGCAGATTAACAAATCAATAAACAAGTCCAAGAGCCTCTTTTTCCCGTTCCTCATTCACCAGCTTTGCAGGAAATGTCAAGTATAATAGGGCCCTCATGAGGAGCTCATTGATATCAAACAGCCTCTTAATGATACCATCCTACAGAAGCTGAAACATCCTCAAACCCCAGGATAGCGATAGAGGCGAGGACAAAGAGCAGCCAGAGTAGCCCCTCTTTCTGACGATGAGTGACGTGCTTCTGTGGATGCTCAGCTGACTCAGATGACTGCCATGCTGAGGTGGTTGGCTGAGCGTATGGGGTTTCCCATAGACAGCTTTCCAGTGTCTGACTCCTCTCCCTACAATGGTGCTGGACCCTCCCATCAGCCCCAAGATCCAACAGCTAACGATCATGATAGCGGTGGTGATACTGAGATCATCCCAGATGACCTAGACGATGATGATGCGTAGTTATGGTGCAGCCAGGGCATCTTTCTGTCTTATTTTGTCGTTACTTTTCATATTTTTGAGCAATGAGGACACTATTTCCCTCAGGTTTGGGGGTGTCTAACATGCTTTGTTATTTTTGTATTTGGTACTTCTTATATTTTGACTATTGCTGGTAGTAGTGCTGAATCTTTTTAATTTTGAAGTTAGATGGTGCACATGATTGTTGTTATTAATGCATGTTGAAAAGCAAAATCTTCTCGAATGCATTGTTTATGCCAATTGCTAGGGCATTGATGGTTGTCCAATGATGAGGATGGATAGGTTTTGATCTCATTATTTATGTGAATCCATATGCAATCTCTAATGCATGATGAAACAATCTAGTATGAGTTATATCCCACTTGTATGCATGTGTAACTTTGAAATGGTTTGAGTGTGAATCTAGAAAATGTTCATGAATAGTACATGTGGAGATTTCTTTTATCCAAAAAATTGTCTTGCAACTTTTTTGAGGTGAAATCCAAGGTTGTGTTTGATTGAGGAAATGATTAGGGCGTTGTTTGGACCGATTGAGCCTAAAAAGCTTACCTTTACGTGATCATATCTATAGGTCCCCTTTGAAGCTTTATAAATGTTTGGCCTTCTATTTTTTTTCATCATCTTCATTTCTCCCAACCCATGTAACCATTCTAATGCATATGAAATTTCATTACATTTTTATCTTACTATCAATGTTGTTTGTTGAGTGCATAATATGTTATTTCTTAATTTGAGTCCAATGACTAGGGTGTTTATGTTGTTCAATACAAGAGTGACTTAAAGGAACCATTAGCTGTGCAATAAATTACTTTTGTTTCCAAAGAAAAGAAAAGAAAATAGGAAGTCAAAATTAAAAAGAAAAGAAAAGAAAAGAAAATGCAAGAAAGGAAGCAAATGTGAAAGAGCATTAAGTGGTTCTGGATAGTGTTGTTTATATCATTTTGTATACCGTTGTTATGGCTCAAGTCTTGAAATGTTATATTATGTTCTCAATGTTTGTATGTTTTCCTTTCCCCCTTGTCCTTCACCCCATCACCTTGGCATTATATTACAAGCTATTAAAGTCCCTTTTGATCCTCAATTGTGTGCAATTTACATTCGTGGAGAAAGAGTTGAATTACAATATTGTGGATTCTTTGATTTATATCCATGTGTATGCTCATAAACTTATCCAGATGAACATGATTTGATTAGAAAGGTTGGCTTGCATACTTGTGGGAAAGGTGATTTACATGAAAGGAAGCTGTGATTGTTAACATGATAGGGATTGCATGTGTGTGGAGTAAATTGTGAGGCATGAGCATTCTTTGAGGATTATGCAACCATTATGCACTAGGAGAGGTGAAAGTGAATTTGGAATCCATGTTAGCTGTTGATTGCATGATGGGTAGATTTTATTAATACGTGTGCGCTTATACTTGGTTTTGCTCGAGGACTGGTTTAGGGGTGTGATAACTGCATAAAAAGTAGTTATTTGTGCCCTATAGAAGAACAAACCACATCATCATAAATAAATCACAAGGTTACAAAATCATCAAGTTTATATAGAAAGATCCAAAGGAATCCCTAAAATTAACTTAGCTAGCCATGGAACACGAAAATGCCATAGCCATTTTCATGTCCATGTCCTAGAATGAGAGAGAGTAAAGAGAGAAGAGGGGAAACACTATAATGTTGGTGCTTGGAAGAATGATCCTCCTTAAAGAAAGATGGACTCCACTTCTAGTCCCTTCACAACTCTCCAAAATGTTAGCAAATGAGCCCTAGCTACGTTTTCTTATAACCCAAAACTTTTGTCTTTTTCTAATCAGATAGCATCGTATTTATAGGCGCTGCTGACATCCATGCACTACGACGTGCACTTGTCTGTGCCTCGGCGTGCCAGCCTCTGTCCTCTCAGTATGCTGCAACCTGAGAGCTCCAAGCCACGGCGTGAACATGGCTTCGTCATGGCTTGAGAAACTGAGATATCTCGTGATTCTTCTTTTCCCATGCTAGGTCATAGTTTGCTCCAATTCATCTATTTTTTTAGCCTATCCTACAATTTATAGTCCACCCAGTTAATCACAATTGCAAAATCAACATAATCTAACAAAAGAATAAAAAATATGTTCGCAAAACAAAGAGAAAGACATCAACAAACATTTAAATGAAAATAAGGCTAAAGTATTCTAATTATTCCTAAGAACAAGGACTGAGCAATCAATAAAGCACTGACTCTTAATGCTCATGAATGTGTAGCCAACATTTATTGTGTTTTGGTTGAATCTATTGAACTAGACTTAAGGATTTAGGTTTTAGATCATAAATATGGTTTATGCATGTTTAATTTCATTCTAATGGATGAATAAGTTAATTAGCTAACGGGATAGAAATATACCCTTTGGTCATGCATGACAATTGTTAAGAACCAATCTTAATGAATGGAATTTGTTCTAGTTTTCATAGACACATGGTGAGCTAGGCAAACAACATAGGGTTAATTGACCTAGACATAGGCTTTTAGCTAGTGGAGTTTCTTATGCCAACAAATTCATTCATGCATAATGCTCACATTGGTTGCATATTATCAAGTGGAATAGTTGGTGAAGAAGGAGTCCCTATTCTCCAATCCTTAACTCTTAATCTCTTATTAAAGCTTTATAGTCTTTTAATCAATTCACATCTTTTCTCCTTATTTGAATGTCCTTGAATAGAATTTCTTAAACTACTAGTTGATAGTTAGCTTAGATATTAATCCTAATCCTCGAGGGAACGAACTTAACTTCTCACTTTATTACTTGCACGACCCGTACACTTGCAATATACAAAAGTGGTCAACATTATTATTGTATTTAAGTGAGAATTTGAGCAACTTTGAGCATCCAAGGGTTATGGAATGTCATAAGTTGGTATCTAGGGCCTTGGGCAATAGGAGATTGTCTTTGATATCACTTACGAAGTGATGAGGTGGGGTTCTAGGTAAAAGTAAGCTAAGTTTACTTGGCTAGTTTATACTCTTTCACTTGGGTTAGGATGAACCTCGTAATGAGTGTAAGTTTTTATAAAATAACATTGCATATTTTATTTTCAAATTTACTATTTGCTAAACTCCTATGTATTGTAACCCCTTATAGCAGGCAATGCTATCAAGGTAAGGGTTATCGGTACGGGGGTGGTAATAGTACTCTTACTAGTACTCTTACACTTATTACCAGGTAGACTGAGGCTTTTTTGCCAATTCTACCTAGCATATACAGGGATACAAAGTTCCTAGGAATTAAGCAAGTATCATGTGTTTTCCTTAAACTAAAATCTGCATTAGCATTGCATAATCATATTATTAGGACTTTGTGTAAGCATAATCATATTTCATCTCATCAATGCATTCTTTTAATACTTACTTTGATTGGATTTTTGTGTGCTTGTTGTATTTGTGTTGCATTTGCCTTCAGTGACAGTTGTATAGGCGATTGTCTTACTTTATGGTTTCAAATGATTGTACGGACAGTTATTTGACATTATTGTTTGTTTTGGTCTGAGTTAAAGTTATAGATTACATTATGAATATTGCATAAAATTGAGGTGTATATTCTAATGCAATAGTTTGGTTTATTCATTGTAAATGTTTTAACTACTGGTTTTGGTTACTTATACTAAGAAATGTGATTTTTCACCTCATTTGTTGCCATGTAAATCTTGGTGGAAGTTCATCCAAAGGCAAGAAAAAAAAGTATGAAGATTAGGATAGTTTTTATACATGTAGTAAAGCTTGCATCTATTTTACTTTGCTTTTCATTTGTATAAAGTTTATGTATACAATGAGCCCTTTTGAGACAATATGTATGTATATAACTTTTAGTTTCCGCATGACTCTCCTTTATTATTTGTTTAAATGATATGGATTAGTATGATGTTTAAGTTAGAAGTAGCATAACTAATACTGCTTATCTAGGTATATGCATGGTATACACGGTTACCGGTATTAGGGTGTTACATAAAGGGCCCCATAAAATCAATCCTCCATATGTCAAACAACTCAACTTCCAGAATGATGTTTAGTGGCATTTCATTTCGTTTAGAGATGTTGCCTGTTCTTTGGCATCTATTACATCTAGCACAAAACAAGTAGTATCTTTAAACAAATAGGGCCAATAAAATCCAGCTTGCAATACCTTAGTGGTTGTTCTTTCTCCACCAAAATGGCCACCATATAGGGAGGTATGACACTGCTCGAGGATATCCACAGTTTCCTCCAAGGGCACACATCTTCTAATTATATGATCAGCACACTGCCTGAAGAGATAAGGCTCATCCCATAAGTAAAACCTAACATCATGTAAGAACTTTTTCTTTTGTTGGTGATTAAGGTCAGGTGGAAGAACACCACTCACAATATAGTTCACGTAATCAGCATACCAGGGAAATTCATGGTGATTCACAAGAAAGAGTTGTTCATCAGGAAATGACTCATTGATCAATGTTAAATTACCCTGGGTTCGCTCACCTTCCAATCTTGATAAGTGATCCACTACTTGATTTTCTGCCCCTTTTCTATCATGGATTTCTAAGTTAAATTCTTGAAGCATGAGTATCCATCTACTTAATCATGGTTTTGCCTCTTTCTTATCAGTATAAACAATAACCCTTGTACTAATAAGATACAGACGAAACTTATCAAATGCAAAAACCATTACTAGTAATTCCTTTTCGGTGGTTGTGTAATTCAATTGTGCATCCGAGAGAGTCTTACTAGCATAAAAGATAGAATGGAAAATCCTTTCTTTCTTTTGACCCAAAACATCTGTAACCACATAATCACTAGCATCACACATCAATACAAAAAGAAGATTCTAATCCAGGGTGACAATAACGGGGGCGGAGATTAATCTCTTTTTCAATTCAAGAAATGTATGCATACAATCATCATTAAATTTAAATGGTACCTCATTTTCAAGAAGATTGCAAAGAGGCTTTGAAACCTTAGAAAAATATTTGATGAACCACCTATAGAATTTGGCATGACCAAGGAAACTTTTGATGCCTTTCACTGAATTAAGAGGTGGAAGTTTTTCAATTACCTCTATCTTGGCTTTGTCCATTTCAATTCCCTTGCTAGTGATCAGGTGTCCAAGCACAATGCCTTCTTTTACCATGAAGTGGCAATTCTTCTAATTCAAGATAAGATTGGTTTCTTCACATCTTTTGAGCACATGAACAAGATCATCAAATGAATCACCAAATACTGAGAAATCACCCATGAATACTTCAAGGCGATTCTCCACCATATCAGTAAAAAAGGCCATCATGCATCTTTGAAAGGTGGATGGTGCATTACAAAGTCCAAGCAGCATTCTTTGAAATGCAAAAATGCCATAAGGACAAGTAAATGTAGTTTTCTCTTTGTCCTCCAGAGCAATGGCTATTTGATTGTAGTCGGAATAGCCATCTAAAAAATAATAGAATTCCCTCCCAGCTAATCTGTCAAGCATTTGATCAATAAATGCCGATGGGAAATTATCTTTCCTTGTAGCATTATTCAACTTCCTATAGTCCATGCAAATTCTCCACCGAGTCACCATTCTAGTAGGAATGAGCTCATTATTTATATTTGACACCACGGTCATCCCTCTTTTGTTTGGCACACATTGACTCGAGCTTACCCATGAACTATCAGAAATGGGGTAAATGATTTTGGCATCTGGCGCCATTGCCGAGGATTTAGTTTCTTATTTTGTGGTTAATATTAACACATAGAATTGCTTATTATTAATTCAAATTGATTTCTGGTTGTATATTCATGTTGGTGTTTTTCAATTTAATATTTTTTTAGTTAGTTTTGTTAATTTCAGGTACTATTTTACTTTATATGCATCAAACTCGTCAAACGCAAAATCTTGAGTTAGTACCTTTTGATCCTGAGATCGAAAGAACACTTCGAGGAATTAGAAAGGAGCGTTTAGAGTCGCAAAGCAACTCTCAATCAATGGCAGAAGAAACGCCAATGAAATCTTTAAGGGAGTATTCTGTCCCTCAAGTTCAGAGTCTGCAGTCTAGCATTCGGAGGCCGGCAATCCAAGCTAATAATTTTGAAATCAACCCAGCCATTATCCAGATGATCCAGACTTCTGTGCAGTTTGGAGGTTTGCCTAATGAAGATCCAAATGTTCACCTGTTGAATTTTTTGGAAATTTGTGATACTTTCAAGCACAACAGAGTTACAGAAGATGCTATCAGATTGAGGCTCTTTCCTTTCTCTCTTCGAGATAAGGCTAAGAGTTGGCTTCACTCACTTCCAGAAGGGTCTATCACTACTTGGGAAGCCTTAGCCGATAAATTTCTTGACAGGTTCTTTCCACCTGGGAAGACAGCCCAAATGCGGAAGGACATCATCTCCTTTGTTCAGTACGATAGTGAATCTCTATTTGAAGCATGGGAGAGATTCAAAGAACTTATCAGAAAATGTCCACATCATGGCATTACTAAGTGGTTGCAGGTTCATACTTTCTATAATGCTCTGAATGGACCTTTGAGAACTACTATTGATGCAGCAGCTGGAGAAGCCTTAATGAGTAAGTCCACTGATGAGGCTTTTGATTTGCTGGAAGAAATGGCTTCTAACAGTTATCAGTGGCCTTCAGAAAGACAAGTACGCAGGCGTGCAGCAGGAGTTTATGAAGTGGATGCTATTACTACGTTAACAGC
The DNA here is from genome assembly GCA_029884595.1 of Ormosia semicastrata. Classification (NCBI taxonomy): domain Eukaryota; kingdom Viridiplantae; phylum Streptophyta; class Magnoliopsida; order Fabales; family Fabaceae; genus Ormosia; species Ormosia semicastrata. The sequence goes on along the minus strand of JAQQTO010000053.1, from coordinate 42,493,487 downwards.
TCAGATTGCTTCTTTGTCAAAGAAGTTTGATGGCCTTAGTGTTCAATCTGCTGCAAGTCCTTTTGTTACCTGTAACTATTGTGGAGAGGCTCATTCTCCAGAGAATTGTTCATTAAATCCAGAGTCTATGAACTTTGTGGGGTGATTTAATCAGCAGAAGAACAATCCCTACTCCAACACATTTAATCCAGGATGGAGGAATCATCCAAATTTTGCTTGGAGTCAAAATCAGAATGTTGGTGCTTCATCTTCTAGAGCACAAGGCCCTCCTCCCGGTTTTAATCAGCAAAATACTGTTCCGCAGCAGGAGAAGAAGCCATCACTAGAAGACATGTTTATGCAATATATGGCAAAGAATGATGCCATGATTCAGAGCCAAGCAGCTTCTCTCAGGAGTTTGGAGAATCAGGTAGGCCAGCTAGCCTCTGCTATTAATAGTCGACCTCCTGGAACTCTTCCTAGCAATACGGAGGTAAATCCAAGATTGGAAGATAGGGAGCATTGCAAGGCAATTACACTTCGAAGTGGCAAGGAAATTGAGAATGATTCCAACACTTCAAGTGAAGGCCAGATCGAGAAAAATCAAGAGAAAGAGGGGGTAATTTCAAATCTCATTCCACCTCCTCCATTTCCTCAAAGACTCCAGAAACAAAAGAATGAAGCTCAATTTAAAAAATTTCTGGATGTCTTCAAGAAGTTGCATATCAATATCCCGTTTGCTGAAGCACTGGAGCAGATGCCCAGTTATGTGAAATTTATGAAGGATATTTTGTCTAAAAAGAGAAGACTAGGTGACTATGAGATCTGTAGCGTTGGCTGAAGAATGCAGTGCAATTATTCGAGAATAAGCTCCCTCCTAAGCTCCAGGATCTGGAAGCTTTACTATTCCATGCACCATAGGCAATCATTTCTTTGGAAAAGCTCTATGTGATTTGGGGCGAGCATTAATCTAATGCCTATGTCAATTTTTCGAGAATTGGGTTTGGGGGAAGTAAAACCCACTACAACTCTTCACCGGCGGATCGTTCTTATACTTACCCTAGGGTATCATTGAAGATGTTCTGGTGAAGGTGGATAAATTTATATTCCTTCAGATTTTATTGTGCTTGATATGGAAGAGGACCAGGAGGTCCCCATCATTCTTAGAAGGCCATTTCTAGCTACGGGGAGGACCTTGATTGATGTGCAGAAGGGAGAACTCACAATGAGGGTGCAGGATGATAAGATTACTTTCAATATTTATAAAGCGTTGCAATATCCTTCAGATTCTAAGGAATGTTTCAGTATTAATGTGGTGGATAACTTGGTTTGCAATGTTTTTAATAATACTCATTCTGAACCTTTAGAGACATCGTTGTGTTCTGTAGAGCATAATGGATTTTCTGAAGAAGTAGAAGAGTGTGTGAAGTGGTTGGATTCGTTTCCTAAATTCTCTAGATTTCCATGGCAGTTCGAACCTCTTGATCTTCCTAACGGTACTAAGGAGGCCCCGAAACCTTCAATTCAACAACCACCAGTTTTGGAGCTTAAGCCCCTACCTTCTCATTTGAAGTATATTTTCTTGGAAACAAATTCCACATTGCCAGTAGTTGTATCTTCTGCACTTTCTAATGTGCAAGTTGATAAGCTTCTTCGCATCTTAAGAGAGCACAAGAGAGCATTGGGTTGGTCTATTGCTGACATCAGGGGTATTAGTCCTTCCTATTGTATGCATAAAATTATGTTGGAGGATGGACATAAAGCATCTATAGAGCATCAGCGGCGACTTAATCCAATTATGAAAGAGGTGGTGAAGAAGGAAATAATCAAGTGGTTGGATGCAGGTATAATTTATCCTATTTCTGATAGCTCATGGGTGAGTCCAGTGCAGTGTGTGCCAAAGAAAGGAGGAATGACAGTAGTGCCCAATGATAACAATGAATTGATTCCAACTCGGTCAGTTACCGGATGGCGAGTTTGCATGGATTACAGGAAATTAAACAATGCCACTCGGAAGGATCATTTTCCACTTCCATTCATTGATCAAATTCTTGATAGATTAGTAGGAAAGGAGTTTTATTACTTTTTGGATGGATATTCTGGCTATAATCAGATTGCTATAGCTCCTGAGGACCAAGAAAAGACAACATTTACCTGTCCCTATGGCACTTTTGCTTTTCGGAGAATGCCGTTTGGTCTATGCAATGCTCCAGCCACTTTTCAAAGGTGTATGATGGCTATTTTCTCAGATATGGTTGAGCAAAATCTTGAGATTTTCATGGATGACTTCTCGGTGTTTGGGGATTCTTTTGATAGTTGTTTGCTGAATTTATCTCGAGTTCTCAAGCGCTATGAAGAGACTCATTCGGTGCTTAATTGGGAAAAGTGTCATTTTATGGTCCAAGAAGGCATTGTGTTGGGCCACAAAATCTCCAACAGAGGAATAGAAGTGGACAAAGCAAAGCTTGAGGTCATTGAAAAACTCCCCCCGCCCTCTTCTGTAAAAGCGATTCGGAGTTTCTTGGGGCATGCCGGTTTCTACAGACGTTTCATCAAGGACTTCTCCAAAATCTCAAAGCCATTGTGCAATTTGTTGGAGAAGGATACTCCTTTTCTTTTTGATGAAACTTGTTTGCAAGCATTCAAGGAGTTAAAAATGAAGCTGGTATCTGCTCCTATTATCATTGCTCCTGACTGGAATCTCCCTTTTGAGTTAATGTGTGATGCAAGTGACTTTGCGGTTGGAGCAGTATTGGGGCAGCGACGAGAGAAGATCTTTCATTCTATTTATTATGCCAGTAAAACTCTCAATGATGCCCAAGTTAACTACACAACGACAGAGAAGGAGTTGCTTGCAGTGGTGTTTGCTTTTGATAAGTTCAGATCATATATAGTGGGTGCCAGGGTAATTGTGTTTACTGATCATTCTGTAATCAAATATTTGATTAGTAAGAAGGATGCTAAGCCCCGATTAATTCAATGGATTCTATTGTTACAAGAATTTGATCTTGAGATTCGGGATAGAAAAGGCACTGAAAATCAGGTTGCAGATCACTTGTCTAGGCTGGAGAATGAGGTTGCATTGGAAGACTCTGTTCAAATTAATGAGAAATTTCCAGATGAACAATTGTTAGCAGTTAATCAAGTAAATTACCCTTGGTATGCTGATTATGTGAATTTCTTAGTAAGTGGTATTTATCCACCTGATTTAAACTATCAGCAGAAAAATTTTTTTTTGCATGAAGTTAGATTTTATTTTTGGGATGAGCCTTTCTTATTTAAAAAATGTGCTGATCAAATTCTGCGAAGATGTGTTCCTGATGAAGAAATTTCTGATATACTGCACCATTGTCATTCTTCCCCTTATGGCGGTCACTTTGGAAGTGAAAGAACAGCAGCAAAGATACTTCAATCTGGTTTCTATTAGCCTAGTATTTTCAAAGATGCTCATAGATTTGTCGCAAGTTGTGATCGCTGTCAACGTATGGGTAACATATCCCAAAGGCATGAAATGCCACTGAAATCAATTCTAGAAGTGGAGTTATTTGATGTTTGGGGGATAGATTTCATGGGGCCCTTCATACCATCTTTTGTTAATCAGTATATTTTGGTGGCTGTAGATTATGTGTCCAAATGGGTTGAAGCAGTGGCGTTGCCTTCCAATAACTCCAAGGTGGTGCTGAATTTTTTGAAAAAAAATATTTTCACTCACTTTGGGACATCAAGAGCAATTATCAGTGATGGAGGTTCGTATTTCTGTAACAAATACTTTAAAGCTCTCCTCTTGAAGTATAACATTAAGCACAAGGTTGCTACTGCGTATCATCCTCAGACCAGTGGCCAGGTTGAGGTGTCAAATAGAAAGGTAAAGCGCATTTTAGAGAAGACTGTTAGTCCAACTCGGAAGGATTGGTCAAAGCGGTTGGATGATGCACTCTGGGCATATCGTACAGCTTACAAAACTCCGATAGGCATGTCTCCTTTCAGGCTTGTGTTTGGGAAAGCTTGTCACCTTCCGTTAGAGTTGGAACATAATGCTTATTGGGCTATAAAAAAGCTCAATTTTGATTTGCAAGCAAATGAGCGCTTGAGCTTCTTCACCGAATGAGTTAGATGAGTTTCGAAGTGAAGCTTATGAAAATGCCAAGATTTATAAAGAGAAAATGAAAAAGTGGCATGATAAGCAAATTCTGGAACGTACTTTTGAGCCGGGTCACTATGTACTTCTATTTAATTCTCGGTTGAAATTTTTTTCGGGAAAGCTCAAATCTAGGTGGTCCGGTCCCTTCTTGGTAACTAAGGTGTTTGCACATGGAGCCGTTGAGGTTGAAGATATTAAGGAGCAAAGAAAATTCTTGGTGAATGGCCAGCGTCTTAAGAGATATTGGGGTAGCGATTTCAATCGTGATAAAACCTCAATTACTTTGACTAATCCTACATAATTGGGGACAAAGTCAAGCCGACGACTTTAAATCAAGCGCTTCTTGGGAGGCAACCCAAGTTCTTGACTCTTTATTTTGGAATTAATAAGTGTTTTTATTTTTATTTTCTTATTTTTTTATTGTTATATATATATTTTTATTTTATTTTATTTTATTTTATTTGTGGTTTCATTTTTCGGTTGATGAGTAGCAATGTTTCACAATGGATCTGTTGAACAAATGCAATTTACGGGTTTGGGCGATGAAGAAATGATCTTTGCGCATGAGAGAGTGAGCAGATAGATCAAGGATTTGCGTTGCAAAGGTCATCGGTCGATCTTTAAAGATGACGTTAAATTTTTGTTCGTAGAGCACAAGGTTACTCGCGCCGCAAAGCAACCAAGTGGCCAATCTTTGTCGGCGGTGGCTAGTTTCAAAAAAAACCAAAAAAAAAGAGAAAAAAAAAATGAAAAAAAAATTGAGCTAATGTCGCGGCTCAGTGAAGAGTTAATGGGCTAATGCCCTATTTTCTTTTCTTTGCGTTCTGAGATCATTCCCCATCCCAAAATTTTTTTTTTTTTTTAACTTCTTCTTTTCAATCTTCTTCTAAAATCACCGTAGTCATCCTCCTTGGAGCTCTATCACCCGCCATTTTCTTCCTCTTTACTTCCCATACCCCTCATATATATATATATATATATATATATATATATATATATATATATATATATATATATATATATATATATATATATATATATTCCTTCCAACCCATCATCACAAACCCAAAGCCACCAAAAATCACCATAGCCCACCACCACCCAAAGCCACCAAAAATCACACACCACCATTGCCACCGTTCAAGCTGCCACTATCCCCACCACTTGCTCCCCATCCTAAGCCCAAACACCGTCTTCAACCGGTGTCAACACCACCCCAAACCGAAAACCCCCATAGCAACCGCCCGTCCTTTGAGCTCCTTTCTCCATCGTTTTATTTTATTTTATTTTATTTTATTTTTTTCACCCTCCTACCACCCTTTCATTTTTTGCCCACCATTTCAACCACCCAACCACTTTGTAAATCACCATCTTCACCACCAATTGCGTTTAAATTTTTTTTTTTTTTTATTTTAGTTTATTTTATTTTATTTTTGGTGTGGTCATTGATATATATATATATATTTTTTCTTTTCTCATTTTTATTTATTTATTTTTTCTTCTTCTTGATTTTCCCTTCTAGAATGGGTCCCAAGCGTTCAAGAGTTGCATCTAGAGCTTCATCAAGTGATTCCTTTGATGCTTCAAAATTTGTGTCTATTGCTTTGCGAGCATCGCTTCCAATCTGGTTTGGTGAGTAAGAAATTTGTTCCGGAGCGGTGTATGTGTGTCGGTGCTCCCAGATATCGAGACCTATGTGCTGTTATTAATGGCAGGCTGTGGGATAATTTCTGTACTCACCCCGGCCCTGCGGTGTTGCCCATTGTGCGGGAATTCTATGCAAATGTTGTGGAGCATGTTGATAGTGCCGCAGAAGACAGAAGATTGTCTGAGGTGTGCTTAGCTTTGTTGCAATTGGTTTGGTTAAGTTGAGTGGCCCATAAAAACATTTCCACTTAGTCTCTTGCTTTGAGATGCATGTTTGTTTAGAGAATGTTTATATAATTTGTGCTCTCTGTTTGCGGGATTTTACAATAATTGTGATGCTCTCTTGAGGTGAAATCCTAAGTGTGATCCCAGAATTTAGATATGATTTAGGTAATTTTTGGATCGTTTGTGCCTTTCAAGCCTACCATTTGTGATATACATCCTTAGTACCTCTTTTGAGCCTTGTAATACATAAGCCTTTTATTCTGTTAAGCCATAACATGATCAACCTGGATGAGCCTATTTATAATTGTCAAACCTTATCAAGTTTTGGGTATTATGTGGATGCATCTACTTTGAGTCTGGGCATTATTTGATTATATTTGAGGGTGTCTCAATTTTGTGTTGTAAAAAGCATCTGTTTCGAAAAAAAAAAAAACAAAGAAAGAAATAAAGAAGGAATAGAAAAGAGAAATGAAAATATGTAAAGAGGGGCACCAAAGTCAAAAGATGAGAATTTTGATGGAAAGATCATTTGTAAAAAAAAAAAAAAGGATTTGATGCATGTTGTGATACCCAGAATTTTTGTGATATCCATCCATTTGTTCATAACCAAGTACCCTGGCCTAACATTACAAGCTTGAAAGTCCTTCTGATATGAGTTTTGGGATCATGCCTACATTAGTGTAGAGAGAGTGGAAATGAAAGTTGTAATGTTCATGCATTTTGATGAGTATCATTTTGCTTAAACTTTTTTGGATAACATGCAACCCTTTGCTAAGAGGCAATGCACACAAACACAGCTCAACTTAACTCCTAATTTGTGGCTGAGTGAAAGCATATTAGGATGATATTTGAGAATATTGAGATGTTAAGTGAATGTGATGATTGTTTGAGAACTGAGCTGAGAATCTAGTTTGCACAGGTTGTTGAAATTAATTTGATAAATCTTGAGTGTTGCTCTCTTTTGTTCTTTTGCTCGAGGACTAGCAAAATCTTAAGTTTGGGGGTGTGATAACTCTATGAAAGTAGAGTTATTTGATCTCTTTTTGATCTTTAAATTGTGCTAAATCCTTGTTTTATTGTCATGATGAGCATTGGAAATACTTTTTCTTTGTCAAAATTGAGTATGGTTATCTATCTTTAAGTATCTCTGATTATATGCGATGAATTTGAATGATTTCTCTATCATAGTGCTTTGATTACTGAGTTTCTTTCTACTGATGGAAAGTGTTAAAAGAGAGAAAGAGAAGAGAGACATATGAGGAAACCGCGTGCTTCAACTACATGACGGAGAGCTGTATATATAGAGCTATAATAATAAATACAAGGATTAGGGTTATGATTTGATTAGCCTATACAAGGAAACTACATAAATACAAAAGATATATAAAAGATATATAAAAGATATTTACACGTTTTCAACACTCCCCCTCAAGTTAGAGCATATAAGTCATATGTACCAAGCTTGTTACAAATATAGTTTATTCGAGGACCTCTCAAAGACTTAGTGAAAACATCCAGCTACTTGATCATTTGAATTGACGAAGCTAGTGGTGATGTCTCCGGACAAAATCTTTTCTCCGATAAAGTGACGATCTATCTCAATGTGTTTGGTCCTCTCATGAAATACTAGATTGGAAGCGATATGCAAGGCGACTTGATTATCACAAATAAGAGTCATTTGCATAACGTTTCCAAATTGAAGTTCTTTAAGAAGTTTGTTTTAACCAAATGAGTTCGCAAGTAGCCGAGGCCATGGCTCGATATTATGCTTCGGCACTTGATCTTGCAACTACATTTTGTTTCTTACTTTTCCAGAAATCAGATTACCCCCAATGGATACACAATAACCAGAAGTTGATCTCCTATCAATAGGAGAACCTGCCCAATCAGCATCTGAGTACCCTACAATCTGAGTGTGTCCTTTGTCTTCATAGACAAGGCCTTTTCCTGGAGCTCCCTTAATATATCTGAGAATACGAATCACTGCATCCCAATGCCCTTCACAAGGTGAGTTTAGAAATTGGCTCACCACACTCACCGCAAAGGAGATATCTGGACGGGTAACAGTAAGATAGTTAAGTTTTCCAACCAATCGTCTATATCTTCCTTGGTCTGAAAATGGCTCCCCCTGATCCGGTAAAAGTCTAACATTGGGATCCATAGGGGTGTCAACCGGCTTTGCATTTAGTAGTCCTGTTTCCTCAAGAATGTCCATAGCATACTTCTTTTATGAGATTACTATACCATCCTTGGATTGTGCCACTTCAATTCCCAAGAAATAACGAAGTTTGCCAAGATCTTTGGTCTGAAAGTGATGACAGAGATGCTGTTTTATCTGAGTTATACCTTGGTGATCACTGCCGGTGATAACAATGTCGTCCACATACACAATCAAATAGATACAGCCTCGGACTGTATGGCAATAGAAGACAGAGTGGTCAGCCTCACTACGAGTCATACCAAACTGCTGCACAACAGTACTGAATCGACCAAACCAAGCCCGAGGAGATTGTTTGAGACCATACGAGGACTTGTGTAGATGACACACGAGGCCGAAGACTCCCCGAGCAACAAACCACGGAGGTTGCTCCATGTAGACTTCTTCTTCCAGGATCACCATGAAGAAAAGCATTCTTGATATCCAGCTGATGAAGGGACCAATGGCGAATAGCAGCCATAGACAGAAAAAGGCGAACAGAAGCCATCTTCGCCACTAGGGAGAAAGTGTCGCCATAATCCAAACCAAATATCTGGGTATACCCCTTTGCCACCAAACGAGCCTTTAGGCGATCAAGAGTGCCATCAGGACCAACCTTGACCGTATAAATCCACCGGCAACCAACAACAGATTTCCCAGGAGGAAGAGGAACAAGTGCCTAAGTACCACTGCTCTGAAGTGCACACATTTCATCAATCATTACTTGTCGCCATCCAGGATGAGATAATGCTTCACCTAGAGATTTAGGAATAGACACAGAAGACAAAGTGGAAAGGCAAGCATAATGCAATAAAGAAAGGCGATGGTAACTGAGATTAACATAGTGAGGAGAAGGGTTACGAGTGGATCTAATACCTTTTCGAAGAGCAATAGGAAGGTCGGACGCAGGAGGCAGGCGAGTCTGGGAGGCGTAAAGGAGGTGGTGCCGGGATGAGAGGCCAAAGGAGCTTCGATAATCTCTACAATCGCGGATGGTGATGATGTTAGTGGTGGTGGGCAGGCCGACGACTATAAACCGGAGAGTGCCGGTAGTAGGGACCAGGGCACCAATAGGAGAAGGTGGTGATGGAGCGGGGTCAACGGGGACAAGAGGAGGAAAAATAGGAAGGACCTCGGTGATGGGTGGAGGAGGCGGGTCGGGAGACTCAAAGAAAGGAACGGACTCGAAGAATGTGACATCGGAGACTAGATAACGCTTAAGAGTGGGTGAAAAACACCGATAACCCTTTTGAAACCAATGGTAACCAAGAAAAACACATTTGATGGAGCGGGCGAGACAGTTTGTCAAGACCGGGAGTGATATTATGGACAAAACATGTCGACCCGAAGACACGAGGCGGAAGAGAGTGGAGGGGTAGGTGGGGGAACAAAACAGAATGGGGGACCCGGTTATCAAGAACAGAAGAGGGCATGCGATTAATCAAATAGCAAGCAGTGAGAACCGCATCGCCCCAAAAACGAAAGGGAACATGACCATGGTATAAAAGGGTCCGAGTTGTTTCTATAAGATGTCTATTTTTGCGTTCAGCAACCCCATTTTGTTGAGGGGTATAAGCACAGGATGTTTGGTGAAGAACGCCATGAGATGCCATAAAAGTTTGAAAATTGTGAGACAAAAATTCACGGGCATTGTCACTATGCAAAATACGAATCGGAACACCAAACTGAGTTTTGATTTCATTATAAAAAGTCTAAAAAATTGAAAACAACTCTGATCTATTCTTCATTAAAAATAACCAAGTACATCGAGAATAGTCATCTATAAAAGTAACAAAGTATTTTGACCCAAAAGTAGAGGCAATACGACTAGGACCCCAAATATCATAATGAACTAAAGCAAAAGGAGACGCAGCTCGATGACACACTCGATCGGGAAACGAACTACGTGTGTGTTTCCCTAGTTGACACGACTCACAAGGTAAAGTAGATAACTTAGAAAAGGTTGGCACCATATGCTGTAGCTTGGCAAAACTAGGATGACCCACCTGAGCATGGATGGTAAGAGGGGAATCGATAACAGAGCACACACGAGAGGTGGCAGAGAGCTGGTAAAGGCCATTAGACTCACATCCGGTGCCAATAATCTATCCCGAACTCCGGTCCTACAAAATGACAGAGTCTTTAGTGAAACTAATGCGACAATCTAAAGAACGGGTCAAACGACTAATAGAAAATAAATTAAAAGGACAACCAGGAACATAAAGAACAGAATCAATAGACAGAGAAGGGAGGGGATGGACAGTGCCAATCCCTTCGGGTTGTGTTTGGGAACCATTTGCTAAAGTAATTATAGGTAAATAGCCAGAGTTAGAGAATTTGGAGAAAAGACGTTTATTACCAGAGATATAGTCAGAAGCACCAGAGTCAAGTACCCAAGGACCTAATGGTGGGGATTGAGAGAGACAAGCAAACGTATTACCAGTGTGTGCAACAGATGCAGTAGAGGTAGAAGCCTGTTGTTGCTCAAACCATTTCAGAAAATATGCATAGGCTGCCGGAGATGGGGTCGGTGGAGCAGAGGACTCAGGTAAATCAGGGACAGTGGCCTGGGCAATATGGGCGGCCGTGGAGGACGGCCATTTTGGTCCAACAACGATCCTCGGTATGACCCAACCACTGTTACATGCACACTTCGGACGAGGTCTGCCCGAGGTGCCGGACGAGAACGACCACGATTGGCCTTTGGGGAGACGAGGGCGAAGTATCAACTGGGGTCGGAGCGAGGACGGAGACCAGGAGGGTTGCTTCGTTGGGACCGAAGCAAAGAGGACCAAGGCGAGGATAGAGTGGGAACAAGTGGCGAACCCAAAATCGATCACGATTAGCGAGAATATTCGGAGGTAACCCATACAAGGCCATGAGCATGAAAAAGGTGCTACGTTGCTCGAGTTCTTGCGCGGGGGGTAGCAAAGGCGGGAGGTAGCAACTCATTGAAATCATGCGAGCACCATGAACCTTACCCAAGTAAGCAGACATAGGTCCATCAAACTGACGAGGAGCAATAAGACTCATGAGGTTGTGGCAAACCCCATATAATCGCTGAGTGTCATTAGTGTAAAGAACCTTGGCTTGGTCCCAAAGTGAAGCACAAGTGGTCTGCGCACGGAAGATCTGCTTGAGAGAGGAGTGAATGGTGGACTTGATTACAACGCACAACTGTTTATCAATTTTCTTCCACCGGGGTTGTTCCTCCGCAGTTATAGAGGTAAGGTCTATGGTGAGGTGGTCTTCATAGCCTTGACTTTCAAGCCATAACTTGATGTCTGAAGCCCATGTATCATAATTGCTGCCATCTAATTTATCAGCAGAGAGAGGGGTATGGAGGTAACTTGTGAAAACAGGAGGCTCAGCCTTGGGATGATCTTTAGAACCATCTGGAGAGGTAGAACTTGCCATAGGTCAGAAGATAAGGGGCAAAAAAGGAAAATACAAGATACCTGAAAACTCCAACGCAAGAAAACACGGATCTGAGGGCAGATTGGCGTAGAGGAAGCCGAGACGAGTCAAACGAGAGGAACGGCGGCCGGAGGGGCAGCTGGACGCGCCGTCACGCGCCGAAAAATAGCCCGCGCGGTGGCTGGGCAGCAGCGGAGACGGGCGGCGCGTGCGGGCACGTGAGGGTGGCGTTGGGGCTGCGCTTCCGGGGTCTGGCCGGTCGGAGGGAGGCGGTGCCAACGGTGTGGTCGGCGGCCGGAAAGAGGGTGGTGAACGGCGGCGGACGGCTGCGACAGCGGCGAACAGGGAGAAAAGAGCGCCGGAAAGACGTCACGGCACGAGAGAAAGGTCGGCAAATCGGAAGGGAAACACGGTTGGCCGGAAAAATTTTCACCGGAGGGCAGTGGACCCACCGGGTGTGCTGTGATTCTAGGGTTGCCTCTCTTTAGGCTCTAGATACCATGTTAAAAGAGAGAAAGAGAAGAGAGACATATGAGGAAAACCGCGTGCTTCAACTACACGACGGAGAAATGTATATATAGAGCTATAATAATAAATACAAGGATTAGGGTTATGATCTGATTAGCCTATACAAGGAAACTACATAAATACAAAAGATATATAAAAGATATATAAAAGATATTTACACGTTTTCTACAGAAAGGTTAAAAACTTCAATGGAAAAGAAGAGATTGAGAAGACATCATTGGCAAGATGGAGATGGTCTTTAGGACATAAAGAAGTCATAGAAAAGCATGAAGAAAATACAAGCTTCTTTGTTTCTTGCAAAGACATTAACATGTCCAAAGTGACCAAAGAATGAAGAAGAATTCCAGAGCATGCAAAGTTTGCTAGATCTTTGCGACAGTAGAAACTCCAATCTTTGCGGCGATTCATGAATGAGTGCACATTCGGTTTGTAACAGAAATTAAAAAGGTTATTTAACAAGGGGCCATTCTCAGCTGAAAGAAAAAATAGAGGAAGGGGAGGACGAAAATAGAGGATTGGAAGGCAGGATTCTTGAAGGAAACAAAGGGAAAATCAAGATCGGAGTTTTGGATTCATCGTCTACAACTCCGTATTTACGGTTTTTCTGAATTTCTGAGTTTTTTCTTATGAGGGCTCCTGTTTCTAAATTGTTATTGTTGTTCTCAATGTATGCCATGAACTAATTTTATTTCTAGGATTGTAATCAAACTTCTCATGTAATTTGAATCATTACTTTGTTGAGTTCCTATTTCAGTTTACGCAAAATATTTACTCATGCTTGTGTGTAATGCTTCTAATTGTCTGATCATCAATTGGATGATTTTGTGGATTTGAATTGAACTTGGGAAAGGGAATTTGAATCTATGAACTAGTATGAGTAACATATGTTTGAACCAATTGTTGTTAATTGGGAAAAATTTGTTCTAAGGATAGGAATATCTGTTAGAGCCATATGCGATTTCAAATAGAGCTTGATCATGAATATAACTTTGTTTGATGTATTGTCTTATAGGAATATAGAGATTAAAATTAAATGGATTAAATTTTGTATTACCATCGGAAGAGGGATACAATTATATTAGAGCTCTAGATTGATATTTTGAGTAAATTGGAATAGGAAAAAGTTGTTTTAACTGCAATTCAAATGAAGTGAGAAGAAAGATTACAATCCTAGGATCCAGCAGAATAGAGTTTCTAAATTATTCAGTTCTTGATAGTTTACGCTTTTTGTAATATTATTTTTAATCTAATTAAATTGATCAAAATTAAATTGTTGTTTGAATAATAGTAAGAGTTCTGAATGTTAGTAGTTAACTATAAAATTTAGTAACAAATCCTCGTGGGAACGACTTTTATTCACTACTTTATTACTTGATTGACACGTATACTTGCGTTGTTGGATTTATCCCATCAGCATCCAACCATTTAATGATCTATTTCTTCACAACTTCTTTTATGACGGGGTTCAACCTCCTTTGATGCTCAACGGACGGCTTACTACCTTCTTTAAGCAAGATTTTGTGCATGTAAATAGAAGGGCTAATACCCTGAATATCAGCAATGGACCATCCCAATGATAACCGAGAGAGTAGCTTTATCACCAAGATAGGCATAGCGCAAATAAGAAGGTAAAGGTTTAAGCTCCAAGATTGGAGGTTCCTCAATAGATGATTTGAATGAATTGACCACTCTATTAGAAAGATCCAACGGCTCAAACTTGGGATTTCTATTCCATCTAGGTGAAGTATGCAATAAGTTCACGAGCTTTCTCAATTCCTCGTCTTCCCTTTCATATGTAGAAATCAAAGAAGCTTCAAAAGGGTCACATGGGACACTTGCACAAAATACATTAGATATCATCCCATCAAGTACATTCATATAAGTGCATTCTTCAAGATCTTGAGAAAATTTCATTGCTTTGAAAATATTAAAAGTTACCTCTTGATCTTGCACTCTCATAGTGAGCTCCCTTTTTTTAACATCAATGAAAGTTCTTCCAATTGCAAGGAATGGTCTTCCAAGAATAAGAGGGACATCTTTATCTTCCTCCATATCAAGGATAATGAAGTCCACTAGAAATATGAATTTATCCACTTTTACAAGTACATCTTCAATTATTCCCCGTGGATAGGTTAAGGTTCGGTCTACAAGTTACAAGATAACTAATGTGTGCTTAGCTTCCCCCAAACCAAGTCTTTGGTATATTGGAAAGGGCATGAGATTTTTACTAGCACCCAAATCACATAATGACTGACCAAAGAATTTCTCACCAATGGTGCAAGGGATGATGAAGCTTCCGGGATCTTTGAGCTTGGAAAAAAGTTTGTTTTGCAAGATAGCACTACATTTCTCTGTAAGAGCAACCATTTCAAACTCACCAAGTTTCCTCTTCTTTGATAAGATATCTTTCATGAATTTCATATAACTTGGCATTTGTTCCAAAGCTTCCACAAATGATATGTTAATATGTAGCTTCTTGAAAACTTCTAGGAACTTTTGGAATTAGTGATCAAGCTTTTGCTTTGAAAATCTATCGGGGAATGGAATGGGAGGTACAAACTTCTTTTCTTCTTTGCTTTGGTCAACCTATTTGTCACCATTTTTCTTTTCTTGAACTTTCTTCTCAGCTTCATCTCCTTTATCATCTTTTATTGAGGTCTCCTTATCTTTCTTCAAAGTACTTTGGTCAAGAACCTTGCCATTTCTAAGGGAGATAGGTTAGCAATGCTCTTCGCTAATTGACCAACTTGGGTCTCTAGATTTCTTAAACAAGCATTTTGACTTTGCAAGATGGCATCATTTTTGGCAAGGTGAGCATCGATCTTAGACATATAATAATACATCTTCCCCATGAATTGCATGAACATATCCTCTAATGATGACTTCTTTTCTTGAGCCGACATTTGAGCTTGAGGATGAAACTTCAGAGGGTAATTTGGTGCTTCCTTAGAAGAAAAGTAAGATCCTTGATTGTTGCCCCATGAGAGATTGGGGTGATTCTACCATCCCGGATTATAGTTGCTTGAATATGGATTATTGTCATTTACTCTAAAATTGCCTACATATTGAGCATTTTCCATAATTGATGGGCACTTGTCACTTGCATGTGCTTCTCCACAATGATCACATAAGACAAAGGGGCTTAGAGTGTTATTAACCTCTAAAGTGCCAAGCTTCTTAGATAAGGAGGCTACTTAAGCTAAAAGTGAAGTAAGAGCGTCAACGTCATGCATACCCGCCACTCTTTTAGGTATAAACCTCTCTGAAGGCCATTGGTAGTTGTTGGTGGCCATCTTCTCAAGAAGATCATAGGCGGCATCAATAGACTTACTCATGAGAGTGCCCCCTATTGCCGCATCGATGGTTGCTCTTATGTGGCCCAACAACTCATTGTAGAAGGTTTGAACTTACAACCACTTCAGAATGCTATGGTGAGAAGATATTTCAATGAGATCTTTATACCTATCCCAAGCTTCATATAGCGACTCAGAGTCATATTGCACAAAAGAAATGATATCATTACACATATTTTCCATCTTCACCAGAGGGAAATACTTGGTAAGGAACTTGTAGGCTAGATTATCCCATATTATGATGGACCCTACCAGTAAAGAGTTAAGCCAACTCTTGGCCTTGTCACTAAGGGAGAATGGGAATAACCTCAATCTGATGGCATCTTCAGAGATTCAATTATGTCAAAAAGTGTCACAAATCTCAAAGATATTGGAAGGTGTGCATTAGGATTGTCACTAGGCATGCCTCTGAATTGCACCAATGCTTGAATCATCTAGATAATGGTCGGCTTGATCTCAAAGTTATTAGCTTGTATAATTGGCCTCCTGATGCTTGAATATAAATCTTGAACTTGAGGTGCTATAAACTCGCTCATTGGCCCTGTGTGGTCTTCTTCGTTAGCCATGGTGGTACTCCTTGAAGATTGAGTTCTTTCCCTCAACAGCCTTCAAAAAGTCTTTTCAACCTTTGGATCAAAAGGAAGAGTCTCAAGACTATGAGAGTGTTGCATGCAATGAGAATTGGTAATGAAAATAAAGACTGGCAGTTTGATATTAATATCAATATAAAATTTAGAATTAATTCCTAGCAACGGTGCTAAAAACTTGGTGTCCGTTTTGCTAGACTACGCAAGCGCACATATCCACAACTAATAAAGATTAGTATCAAGTATCGTTCCCACGAGGATTGCATTAAAATTTATGCTAAGTATCTACCAATCACTACTTAATCTTTATCCAAGCAATCGAATTGTTATCAATGATTTAATGACAAAACAAATAATAAAGTATCAAAAGTAGAGGAAAGTCTCCAAGAGAAGATAAAACTAAGTCGAAGAAACAATGATTTGGGCTTCTAGGGTCTAACTTCACTTATTATTTCATTCGACTTCATGCAAACCTTTCATTACACTTGATCATAAATTGGTTATGTTAGCCAACGTGTTTAAACATTTACAAGCCTCTTTCAATGGCCTTCTAAACCTATGGACCCTAATCACACACTATATTTCTATGTGAATTAACAAAGTTCCAAGCTTTGAGAACAAACATCAAACACTTGCCATGCATGACCAAAAGGTATATTTCTATCCTATTGGCTAATCAACTCATCCATACAATTGAATACAATTGAACATGCATCATCTAATTCCATGGTCCAACATCCAAATCCCTATGTCTAGTTCAATGGGTTCACCAAAACATCACAAATAGTGGCCAATCAAATGTAAGCATTAAGCATTGAATTAGAAAACCATAACCAAAATCATCACAAGAGTAAGAAAGGATTACAATCAATTCAAACTACACAATAAAATCCATTAGAACCCTAAAAAAGATAGTTAGAACATCATGGTTACAAAGGAATCAAACTCAAGAGAGAATAACAAATTCATCATTAGAACTATGTGTCTTGATGGATGAACAAAGGTTCTTCAAGCTCTTCTAAATCTTCATAAATCCCTTGCTTCTCGCTCTAAAAGAAACCCTTCAAAACCCAGAGCCTTTCTCTAAAACCCTCCAAAATTGTGTAGAATATCAAAAGTGTCATCTAATTACATCAGGGAAGTTAAAATACGCACTCCCTTACATGCCCAAGGGAAGCCGTGGCACAAAATAGTGAGGAGTTGCGGCACCTTAGTCTCAGGAAACAGGAATTGCTGCACAGAAATCATTGAGCCACGACAGATAATTGTGTGTGATTCATGACACCAAATCTTTAAGAGGAGCTGTGGAACAAATGGGTGGGTGTGTCGTGGCTCCCTGCTTTCAGGAGTTATTCCAGAATGTTGAGGGTTGTGGCTCCCAGTGAGGAAGTGTCATGGCCTCCCCTATGAAGGGACAAAACTC
Organism: Ormosia semicastrata; assembly: GCA_029884595.1. Lineage (NCBI taxonomy): Eukaryota > Viridiplantae > Streptophyta > Magnoliopsida > Fabales > Fabaceae > Ormosia > Ormosia semicastrata. The sequence goes on along the minus strand of JAQQTO010000053.1, from coordinate 42,475,990 downwards.
ACATGTCTTTATCCATCTTGTTCCCTTAAGCTCCCCCTTACTTCTTTGCAAGCTTCTGGAAGTAAGCAAATACCAAATTAGACAAACATTCATAGAAAAAAACTAGTGTGTGTATTTAAATTTATAAAGATGTATGAATAAGTATTCTCTATACACTTTTTATTAAGAATTGAATGAAATCAATGTATAACTCAAGGATCTAGCCTATGAATGTACAAGAAATGCTTGAATAATAACTCTATTTCATAGAGTTATCATGTGTAACAAAGGCAAACCATAGGCTAGCCCAAGTCACACAAGCCTCCAATCCTACAATTCTTGTAGACAGTAGAGAACAACAACAATAGCCACAAACAAGGCCTCAGAAACACAGTTTAATGCCATACAAATCATACTTTCGAAGGCCAAAGTTAAGAAAATCAAATAATGGTAATTTACCAAAATTTTAATTAAAACTCAAATATCTATGTGAAATCCTTCTTGCAAAAATAATAAAGCAACTCTAAAATTCAATAATCAATAATGTATACAAACTAGAGTTAAAAAGAAAACAAAATAAATTATTAAATTTACCCACACAAACAATGTGTTGGGTTCACCAATAGTAACTATTTCAAACTCCCTTAACCAAATCGGAGGAATGGAATCGAAAGCTCTCTCTTTTGCTTTATCTGAAAAACATAATTACGATTTGGGTGAGTTATAAATTCAATGAGCAATTTCTACGTACTATAACAGATATAGGATAAGCAGAGCACGAATCTTTTATAAATAAATAAAACTATCTTATATTTATATATAAAGAAAATAATTTCTCAATAACAATTTTAAATCAAATCTTCAGAAATCCAAACTGAGAATAGAAAAGTTAATGGAGAACAAATTTCAATCAATCAATAGATAAAGTGTAACCATTTAAAAAACATTTCATATGGGAGAAACCACTTGGCAAAACTAAAATAGGATGAGCACATAGCTCATGGGTAAACTAACCTTCTAACAAGCTCAAAGCTTGAATTGATGAGCATCTACGTCGAAACCATAACCAACCCATGTTTTTGTAGAAAAGAACTATGATTTACTTAAATAAGTATCAAAATAGATTGTAAAAAGTAAGAGTGAAAGAAGAGAAGCGAAACACCATAATTTATACTAGTTCACCCCTAAACCACTTCGGGTTACATCTACTACCTAGAAAATACTAGGATTTTCACTGTATCAAAGTATTCTTTCTTACCAAGCCTCTTTAGGCTCTTACAAGTGAGTATCCTTTTCCTTTAGCCAAGCCAGGAGCATTTCAACAAGTATTCTTTCTTTTCAAGCCTCTCCAAGATCATACAAACAGCTTCACTAAGCTTACAAGTGGCTTGCATAATCCACAAGCTCAACACACACTCAACAATCAAAGATAGGTTTTAAGTGTTTGATACAAGTGGGTAGGACTCAAAATCACTCAAATCAAAGAGTGTATAAACTCAGTTTTGCAGAACCTACAACACACCTACTAAGGATTTCAAAAATTTCAAAATAAAGTAGGTAAAGGTGAGAGAGTTGCTCTTCGTGTATGAGCTTTTCTTTCTTAGATTATTCTCCAATCGTTCTACATTCTTCATTTTAAGCTTGGAACCTTTTATAGCATGCAAAAAGTAACTGTCGGATGCTCCTGATGGTTATTTGTCCTTCTTATGATAGGCAACTGTTATTTTTTTATTTATGCTAAGTTAGCACACTCACTTAAGTTCTTACCTAAGAACTCTCTCAAGCTTCATACTAGCCAACTTTCTCAATAATTCTCTCAATCTTGAAGTTTCATAGCACCTCTTGATCTTTGATTCCATCATTATCTTCATGTTTAATCTCGATAACTTGGATGATGATAAACTCCTTTTAACATTGATTTGCTATTGATTTAGTCCTTATGGAGAACATTCTCATTCTTGAACTTTCTCATAACCTTTTCAAGATGAACTTTCTCAAGTTCATTCAAGAACTTTCTCAAGATGCACCTTGAACTCTCTCAAGTCATAGATTGATCTTTTTAGCCCTCTTTAATCATCCAAAAAGCTTCCTTATAACTAATTTAGTCCTAAAAAAGTTATTACTAACAAGAAAACTTCACAAATATCATGTTAGCACTATCAAGATGCTTAAGAACAAATGTTTATAATTTTCAATGTAGTTATTATCATCAAAACAAAACTTACAAACTTAGCCACCATAGGGCTTTGAAGTTTACAACCTCTTTCTCTTCTTCTTGAATGGGATAATTAGAAGTACTTTCCTATACTTTATTTGGTTGTTCAAACTCAAGCTCCACCTACTTGTTAACATTGTGCTCCTTCTCAGCATCACCAATCTCCTTTATCAGATGAAGCATGGATGATTCACTGAACTTAATATCCCTTCAAATTATGAATTTGAGTGATTTAGGCTCAGTATACACAATCTATAACCTTTCACCCCTGATGCATAACCAAGAAATATGCATTTTTGTGCCTTTCGTTCAAGTTTGCCATCATCTACATGAGCATATGCAGGATAGCCAAATATTCTTAATTCTAAATAACTACCTAGACTATTGGAGTATACTTCTATAAGAGTTTTCAACTCAATTGCAGTGGATAGAGATCGATTTACAAGCTAACAAGCCATATTAACAACTTCAACCTAAAAATCTTTTGACAAACTTACATTAGAGAGCATACAACAAACTCTCTTCAAAAGAGTTTTATTCATTCATTCAACCACTCCATTTTGTTGTGGTGTCTTCCTCAGTGTGATGTCACATTATGCCTTCATTCTCACAAAACTCATAGAGTTGGCCTTCACAAAACTCAAACATTGTCCATATGAAGACATTTGATTTTCTTGCCAGTCTGATTTTCAATGACCGCTTTCCACTTCTTGAAAGCAGGGAAAACATTATTCTTATGCTTTAGAAAATATACCCAAACTTTCCTTGAAAAATCATCAATCAAAGTTAATAGGTATCTAGCACCACCTTTTGATTAAACAAGCACAAGGCCTCACAAATCAAAATGAATGTAATCAAATATGTCCTTAGTCCTATGAATGGCAGTGCTAAACTTGAGTTTGGTTTGCTTCCCATAAACATAATGTTCACAAAAGTCAAGCTTCCTAATTTATTATCACCTAGTAAGCCACGCTTATTCAAAATAGACATTCCTGCTTCGCTCATATGCCCCAGATGCATATGCCACAAACAACTAGTATCTAAATCAGAATCAAGAGAAAATGATACAATTGCAACACCAACAACTGTGCTGCCTTGATGCAAGTAGAGACCGTTGAGCAATTTTTCTTTGATCAAAATAAGAGCGCCTTTGGAGACTTTCAAAACTCCACCTTCAGCAAAATACTTACACCCTTGAGAATCAAATGTGCCTAACAAAACAAGATTTTTCCTCAGGTCTGGTATGTGTCGAACATCATTTCAAAGTTCTCACGATTCCATCATGAATTTTGATTTGGACTGTTCCAATGCCAATGAGCATACAAGACATTGTTTCCCTAAGGACAACACCACCATCAATTGACTAATAGGTATTAAACCAATCTTAGTTAAAACACATATGATAGAAGCATCTAGAATTAATGATCCATGCATCACTAATTAAATTAGATTATACAGAGAGAACATTTTTGTCACCTTTAGCAACACTTGTTGCACTACCTGAATTTGCCTCTTTCTTTTCTTTGAGCCTTGGATACTCTACTCTCCAATGCCTTTCTCTCCTACAATAATGATATCTTCCTTTACGATGTCTATATTTATATCTAGACTCTCCTCTACTACTACTTGAGCCTACCCCATTTGATCTGCCTCTAGCAAACAAGCCAGTTGCGGGTTCATCACGTCTGCCACTATTATGCTCCATCTTCTCATGACTCATTAATGTGGATTTCACTTCATCAATATCAAGACTCTCAGACCCATATATCAGCGTTTCTTGAAAATGCTTATAGGAGGGAGGTAGAGAGCAAAGCAACAACATTGCTTGTTGCTCACTAGAGAATGTCTCATCCATATTTTTAGGATCCATAATAAGTGAAATAAATCCATAAATATATGTTTCAATAGATGTGCTTTTAACCATGCGAAGCATGTAAAGGCATTGTAAGATACTAAGGCAGTTAGCCACTATCTTCTTTATATATAATGACTCCAACTTAGTCCACAATGTTGCCACTGTTTTCTCAAACACAACCTCCTGTAGCACATCATTTGAGATGCATAACTGAATGGTAGAAATAGCCTTTTCAGCAAGCTCATCCCACTTAGAATCCATCATTGTAGCAGGCTTCTTATCTTTTCAAAAAGTGCTATCTTTAAATTTTTCTATGTCAAACTATCAAACTACTGAATATCAAATTTTGTTGTCGCTATTTTTTTTTTACCTAGTCTTCCTAGAATGCTATAAGCGCTTTGATACTAGTTTGTTGTAAAATTAGTGGAAATAAAGTGGAAGTGTAAGCATAAATGTGGTTCGGCTTATTGCCTACATCCACAGGCAAAAACTACTGTCAAAATTGATATGAAAAATATTTTGGAAAATACAAAAGAAGTGGTCACACTTTACATAATCCCAAGTCCGAAATACACCCAAATACCTCAAAGTATTTCCTTATTGTTGTATACACTCAACTCTTACAAATAAACAAAAGAGAAGTAATTATATATCTGAAACTTCTCTATGAGAGATGCTACTTGATATGATGATATGAATGCCTCCAAGGTTTAGCTTTTATAGTGCCTCCAAAGTCTTGATGCATGATTGTCCTTTATTCATGCATAGTGACACACAAAATAAGCTTCCTAAAATGAAAGTAGTCATCCATAGTAAAAGCCTTGGCTATAATGATGGAAGTCCTCCAAAAACAATGAAGAGTAGTCCAAGAAATGTAAGCCACCAAAATTAATGGATCTTTGTCAACTTAATTTCAAGCTATTAAATAACAACTAAAACTAATGAATTACTTTCAAATAAGCTAGAAATGAACATGAGACAAATGCAATATGAATTAAACTAGGGTATTTTGATTTCACCTAAACCAATCCTATTTAACTTAACTGATTGATAATCCAATTTTAAACATCTTATGCAAGAGGTGGTAATCCTAAGTTATTTAATATTCTCTTCCAAGTCATACTATACAAATTGAAAAACACCTATTACCTATTTTCCAATAGCAACAACAAGCATTAATCAACTCATTAAGATCTATTATTAACCAACTCAATTCCCCACAAGGCAAATATTTACTTCTGTTCAGATTATATACTTAGTAGGAAAATTGGTTTAGTATGCATACACATGAGTCAGAACACATATTGTTGTGGCATGAGAAATGTTCATATGATGTACTACCATCATTTTATATACTAAGAATATCTGTTATGATGAAATTGGTACTGGTGATTTAACTGAGATATATGTTTACTGGAATTGTGATGAAATGATAATGAAGTATGATGAATTGATAACGAAGTATGATAAATTGATAGGGAATTGTGATGAATTGATAACATGAATGAAACTATGATAACTGTGCGTATGGAATGACTTTGTCATTCGTATCATCCCTTGTTACCACTTTGGTATTGATGAAAAGGGATCTCACCTCTTTGTTATACTATTTTGTTGTGCTTGTGTTATTAAAATTATATATAGTAGATGGAACGAGTTTCTTAGACATGACTGGAGGCAAATATTCTGAGTTTGGTGATAACATCAAGGAGTGACCACCCCGGATTGGTTGGTGTGTAGTTTTGAGGATAAATAGATATATGACGCATCAAGAGGGATACAAGACAGAATAAGTATGTTGAGTTTTTTTCATTAATATTTTACCGTGCTATTGAGTAGGACCCGTAATGGGGTTTGCTACTATTTAGAATTGAGTCTGTAAGTTTTATGTTTCTTAAATAATTGTTAAATATTATGTGGTGTCAATAATGTATATTAATCATTTTAATTCTATGTTTCATTATTACCTATAAATTTCAGTAAGTTTATGTTTCCGCAAAAAGAAATTTTAAAACCCATGTTTTATAACTCAAACCTTTTATGAAATCATTTTTAGATTATGAGCTTGTAGTCAGAAATGTGATGCCCTATGGAGGATGATACATTAGTTGGTATCAGAGCACGGTTTGAGTCTTTTGGGGTTTGTGATCAGGTTTATTTTGCTTGTGTTGTGTTCTCTGTGTGTTTGATTTCTGAAAGGAAACAATGTTGTTTGAAATAGTTACATTTGGTTTCCATTGTATATTGATTTATCCATCTTGGAAGAAAGGAAATGGCTCGTGGTATACGTATGCATGTGGAAGCGGAACGTGACACTAATAATACCGTTGTAACTACAGGAGCAATGCAGAGGATAATTAATATGACAGTATAGCAGGAACAGAGGATCACTGAACAGCAGGAACTAGAGGTTGAGGTTTAGGATCTGATAGAAGAGAATCAGTCTTGAAATACTAGATCTCGTAACCTTGGAACCTGGGCATTTCAAAGAAGCAATAATAGGAAGGTAAATCAATTTCAGTGAAAAATGTATTTACGATCACCAAGAAATCAGAAGTAGCAGCAAATGTGAAAAGAAAGTGCTTGTAATAGTAAATTCAGTCAGACCGTGACGTCTTTACTATTTTGTAAGAGATGTGGAAGAGGTCACTTAACGAAGGATTGTAAGTTCAAGAAAATAATTTGCTTCAAGTACGGAAAGCCTGGACACATTTCTAGAGATCGTGTTCCACCAAAAATGAAGTTTTCTATGTGTAACGTACATATTTCAAAATCTCAGGTAGTAGGGAGAGTCAATACCCCGAATGGAACAAGAGTGTTCTGAGCTGAAGACCTCTAAGCAAGGGAGATGGTACCACAGGAAGTAATCCTTTAATTATACTGCATAATTCTGGGGGCAACCCATTCTTTATGGCATATGATTATGTGGATCAATTATATGTTATATGTGTCTTCGTTATCTTTGATCTAGTTATTTCTATTTCTCTTACCAAAAACCTATTGTTGATATTCAAGTTGCTTAAACTATCCTATGTCTATCGAAGACTAAATCTTTTCTGTTGATTTGATTTGTTTATCTATTTCAAAATAGATATAATCTTAAAAAAAATGGATTGATTATTTTCCAGCCATCCATACTCTGTTAGATCTGTCGGTTGAATTATTCAACTTAAAGAGCTCACTACCAAATTCATCGGACCATATCAATTTTTCTGTTGGATAGGTCCGATAACATATTAGATGACTTCACTATATTTTCTTTCTACACGTCCATAATGTTGTTCTTGTGTCGCAATTACAAAATTATATTCTTGATTCAATCCATTCTTTTATTGTTACTTGACTATGTGGATTGATTGGAGTTATTTGCGTTTTCTTTACCTTCTGATTTGTTTACTTCTATTTCTATTACTAGCCTATCGTGCTACTCAAGTTATTCAAATTATCTTATTGTTGTTACAGATCAAAATTTTCGTTAGATTGATCTATTTATTTCTTTCATAAATAGACGAGATCTTTGAAACGGATTGGTTATCTTCCAACCATCTCCTGTAGATTATTTTAGTAAAATTTTAGTGTCCCAGAAAAAAAAATTTGTTGAGAGATTTTCCAAGATCATAGAACTTCTCACCCAGCTTACCATAAAGAATTAAGCGTTTGTATGGACTGATGCATACAAGAAGAATTTTCGTTGGTCAAAGTAATCTGAAATGACGTAAGCAAAGATACAACGTGAGGACTGGAAGATAAGATAAAAGAGTAGTATCCATTTTGGTTCGGAAACTACTACGAATTTCGAGGACGAAATTCTTTTTAGAGGGGGAGAGTTATAACACCCCAAAAATTTGTATTTTATTTATTTCAGGTGATTCTTAATTATTTTGAGTAATCCGATTCAATTTCTGTGAATTTTATGATTATTGTGATTTTTAGGAATTTTTTTGGAGTTTTTACGTTTTTGAATATTTTAATATTGTTTTGATATTTTAATATTATCTTGAAAATTGTATCTCTGAATTTCATTTTTTCTGAAAATATGTGAGTTTTATAATTTTTATGATTTTTGTGAATTTTTGTAGAACTTTCTGAGTTTTTGATTACTTTAACATTATTTTGAGTTTTGTGTGGGCCTGGGGTGGACTCGAGGCGGGCCCAGAAAAGTGAAATTTTTTCCTAAACCAGAAAGTTTCGGATTATCAAGGTGGGATCAGGGGATCTTACTAAACCCGAAACCGGGAACAGTTGATAGGAATTTTCTATATCTGAGTTTTTCATTACCCATTGTGTAATAATAGCAGTAACTGTTATCCATTGGGTAATATTTGTTAGAAAAATATCTTGATGACTCAGCTGGTGACTCTACATTACGACTCACCATACTGACTCAGTTGTTCTAGAAAATTCTATGATGACTCACCTAATAAATATCTAAGGATAAATATCTAGGAATAAATATCTACTGGGAAAATATCTTAGTAAAATATCTCAAGTGTAATCATGAAAGCTGAAAATATCTAAGTTAAATATCTAAGAGTAATGATGAACCATTATTACTAAGCTTTATGACAACTAATAGGAATTGGTCAAACATAGTGGTTGGACTTTGTTAGGAACCATTGGATGAAAACTTGATGGAAAAGCCTTAGATCCTCACCGTTGATCTAATCAATGGTGTGCAAACAATCTTGATAAAGAAGCTTATGATCTTAACCATAGATTCAATCAAATGGTTAGGAGAAGAAGTTGATTTTAATGGGTAGGATTTAGTCAATAAAAGTGGCTAGATTGATTAGTTATTAAATAACTAGATAATCTAACTTAGTTACCCTAATAGCTTAATTGGTAACTAAATAAATTAATTTAGTTGCTAAATAATTAGAAGTTAGTTACTAAATGAGTATCTAATTATCTAGAAACATGACATAATCATGACCTATATCATGACATAATAATGTGACTAATTAATTATAAAGTGATTAGAAATCCTAACTAACTAGTTTAATAGAAATTAGATGAATCAACTATTTAATTAAGGTATAATTAAGAATTAAAATAGAAGCAAAGCTTAGTTAATTCCTCCTTGAATCCCACGGCTGCCTAGTGTAATTCTAAGAGGTTCTTGGTTCATCTTTCATGACCAATTGATGACACCAAGTGACATAGGTCATGTGCATGCATGTGCTTATGTTTAATCTTGTTAAACAAATATCTATCTCTCCATTCTGCTTACTTCAACATAAGCCATCCACTTGCATTTTTATCACACTTTGTGACACAAAAACCATTCTCTCTCTTCTCTCTCTTCCATTTATTCAAGAACACCAAGAACAAACACCATTTTTTCTCTTCTTTGAAGGATTCGGTCATGACCCATAGAACCACTTTCAATCTTTTATAATTTTATCTAGTTATATATCTTAAATCCTCTCATCAATCCAAAACACTTTCATGTTGAGAACTTCTCAAAATTTATTCATCTTCATCATCTTATCAAGCCAAGAACACAAAAGCTCATATTCTTTCTTTTTGAGGAATTTGGTCTCCACTTCTAAATCTCACTTCCAAGTTTCAATAATTTTATACAACCTTAGATCTAGAACCTATACACAATCCTAAGATACTTTGTAGTTAAGATCTTGGCCTAGTTCTATCATTTTCAACCTTGTTCTTCAAGTTAAAGATCAAAAAGCCCTTGTTTTTCCTCTTGTGAAGGATTCAACCAACCACCCAAACACCATCTTCCAAGTTTATTTAATTTAAACCAATTATATGTCTAGAATCCTTACATCATTCTAAGCCTCTTTGATGTTGAGACTTTGCTCTAAATCCATCATCTTCATGCTTGAATCTTGGATTTAAGTTCTAAGGTTTCAAGGTAAAAATCTTGAAACTTAGTTTTTTATTTGATTTTTAGAATCCTAAGACCATGTTTGATCTATGGTCATCTTAATCAAGTTTTAGATACTAATTTGTATGTGTTTGTTGTGATTCTAAGATCCATTTGGTGGTGAATCACTTACTCAAGGAGCAAACCAAGGAGCTTGGGAGGTTTTTCAAGAGGTAAGAGGGAGATTACCCTCATCAACCATGTGTTAGTGGTGAGGAATGGATGTATGTGTGGTGAAAAATCCATAAGGATTATTTCACTTATTTGTTTAAGAGCTTTCCATATTTATGGTTGTTTGGTGATTGAGATGTTTATTGCTTTGATAACATGCTTTAGTATGTGTTTATGATGCATGATGAATTGTGTATATTTTAAGATGTAAATTACATGACAAAGGAAAATATGTTAGTTCCAAAGAACCATGGAGGCACACAGCCTCAAAATAATTCTTGGGAGCAAAAGATTCTAAGTATTTTATTAATTATGAGTTTTAGATAAAAGGGTAATAAGCTGATGATTTTGAGAATTTGCAAAGAAAGTGGACAATGAAATGAACAAAGATTTCTTATGATGAAGGTATTTATGATTTTCGGCTAATATGCCAAGGATTGGTAAATTAAGAGTTTCATGAATGGTAAAATTGGATGATTAGAAGGAAAAAAGAAAAGAAAAGATATGATGGTTTCAATGACCATGTAGTTATGGTTTTGTGAGTTTGAAATGGTTTTACTTTATATAAAACTTTGATTTAGAAATGAAAAGTTAATTGATTTAGTACAAGAAATTTATAAAAGAATTTAAGAAATGGAAGAGAAATACTTTGTCACTTGAGAGATGAAGATTTTATTGATGAAAGAAAAATAGAGGTTGGAAGTATTTGAACCTCCACTTATTTTGGAGAGGACTTATTTCAGAATTGATTTAGAATTATAGAGAATACGTTGGTGACTTGAAATTTACTAACGTATAGCTCACCCGTTGGGTTTGAGGCTCGTTAGGAAATTTTAAGTTAGAATAATTGATTTTGAAGGAATGTTGATTTTGAGTGGAAATGATGAAAAATATTACGTAGAAGATTTTTAAGTGAAGAATACGTGGAAAATGAAGTTGGAAATGGTATTGAGATTTGAAAATCTAAAACGATGTTTGGAATATTGAGAAATATTTTATGAAATTGAAAAAATATGAAAAAGGGTTTACGCGATTTAAAAGTATGATTTTTAAGTTACGCAATTTTGAAAACACTGAAAAATTACTACATGATTTGGAAAACGTGTAAATATTTTTACACGATTGAGAAAATGATGGAAAATGGTTGAGATTTGAAAATGTAACAAAAGTGTTACGTGATTATGAAAATGCGTTAAAAATGATATGCGATTGAAAATACAGTAAAGATACTGTAAAGAATGGATGTACTGAAAGGGAATATTTGTAATGATGAAATTGAAAAAAATATGCATTAAGGCATATGATGAAATTGAGACGTGCATTGAGATATTCGTGCATTGAACAGAATATAGCTGATAGCTAATATGGCCCTTGTGGTTGAAGAGGGAATGAGAATTGAAAAGTGAGATCTATGATGGATCTTGGAGGCGTCAAGGCGCGGCGGTCGATCCAGTGGGAAGGGGCAAGTACCTTGTGCCACATGGCGACGCAGTCCGTTGCAACGCATTGACGATACTTGACAAGAACACGATTCTTTTTGAAGACTGGAGATTGTCTGTGGGCTAAGGCTAGACAATTAACCAAAGCATTTTTCTCGAAATTGGGAAAACCTCCATGGAGTGGGAAAATTGGTTTAGTATGCATACACGAGTCAGAACACATATTGTTATGGCATGAGAAATGTTCATATGTTGTAACATCATCATTTTATATACTGAGAATATCTGTTAAGATGAAATTTATACTGGTGATTTAACTGAGATATATGTTTACTGGAATTGTGATGAAATGATAATGAAGTGTGATGAATTGATAACGTAGTATGATGAATTGATAACGAAGTATGATGAATTGATAGGGAATTGTAATGAATTGATAATATGAATGAAACTGTGATATCTATGCGTATGGAATGACTTTGTCATTCGTATCATTCCTTGTTAGTGCTTTGGTATTGATGAAAGGGGATCTCACCTCTTTGTTATATTGTTTTGTTATGCTTGTATTGTTAAAATTATAGATAGTAGATGGAACGAGTTTCTTAGATGTGACTGAAGACAAATATTCTGAGTTTGGTGATCACATTGAGGAGTAACCAACTTGGATTGGTTGGTGTGCAGTTTTGAGGATGAACAAATATATGACGCATCAAGAGGGATACAAGACGGAATAAGTATGTTAAGTTTTTCTTGTTAGTATTTTACCGTGCTATTGAGTATGACCTGTAATAGGGTTTGTTAATATTTAGAATTGAGTCTGTAAGTTTTATGTTTCCTAAATAATTGTTAAATATTATGTGGTGTCAATAATGTATATTAATCAGTTTAATTCTATGTTTCAGTATTACCTCTAAATTTCAGTAAGTTTATGTTTTTCCGAAAAGAAATGTTAAAACCCATGTTTTATAACTCAAACCTTTTATGAAATTGTTACCAAGTGGCCTCAATACTCAAGAGGGGGTGAATTGAGTATGTAAGACAAGTTCGCAAATCTTTCACAAATCGTTTGATAAACAAATTTCGTTGAAACTATTTGATGATTAGAACTGATTGGATATATGAAATAAATACTTTTACTTATAAATGCAATAATCAAGAAGAACAATATTCAAGCTATTCAATGAAACAGTGCTTAATGTAAAGAGAAGGGTTTAGAGAGAACAAACACAGTGATTTATCCTGGTTCGATCACCAATCCACTTGTGATCTACGTCCAGTCCCCAAACAACAACTTGAGATTTTCCACTATATCTTCAAGCTTCAATGGGTGCTTGACAACCACTACAACCTTGAGCACTCAACATTATGGGATACCTCACCCTAATGCTTGAGCCTCTATTTTCCAAGGGATACCTCACCCTCTCTAAACAGATTGTATAAGATTTAAATGGAAGAAACTCTCTCTAGAGCAAGTATTACAAATTGAAGAACTATGGTATTTGAGATTCACACAAGTTCAAGCTCAAAACAGAGGATTTTGTAGAATGATGAGAAAAACTTGTTTAAAGCTCAATAGTAATTTTCCAGAATGATAGACTCAGTTTTTCTAACCTTCCAACGAAGCCCAGCATCCAAATATATATGTAAGTGTCATTTAGTGCCGTTTGAAGTGGTTGTGAGCAATTAATGCTCATTAATATAGCCGTTACGGGCTTCTTCTTATTTCATCAGAACATAGGCTAACCTGTTAGCTAAGTATCCTAACCGGTTAGGGGCTCATTTAGGCTTGAATAGATTTGTTCTGGTTTAATAACTAACTTAGGTTAGGAATGTGTCCTAATCGGTTAGGACACCACAAAAATGAGTTCTGGGAAGGATGCTAACCGCTAACCTTTAGAGCACTGTAATCGATTAGGACATGGTTAGGATAGTTTCTGAGTTGAGGAATAACTGGTTAGGTCTTCTACCTAATCGGTTAGGACAAAACACTTTTGGCTTCTGAGTTATAGAATAACCGGTTAGGCCATCTACCTAATCGGTTAGGACAGAATTAAAATGGTTTTTGAGTTTATGAATAACCGGTTAGGTCTTCTACCTAATCGGTTAGGACAAAACATTTTTGGCTTCTGGAAGTGAGACTAACCGGTTAGGTCTCTCACCTAATAGGTTAGGACAAACATATTTTGGCCTCTGAGTTATTAAATAACTGATTAGCTACTTTGCCTAATCGGTTAGGCATGTTATAAAAAATGAGGCAAAGCTTTTGTTTGAACTAACTAACCGGTTAGGAGCTGGTCCTAATCGGTTAGGGGCCTTGAAATTTTGGCTCCTAATGTTTATCAAGAGGCTGGTAAGTTTCCAAAAAGAAAGGGCTTAGGATATAAGATTTTGAAAGAGTTGTTGCATAAAACCTTTTTGATCCTAACTTGAAAAACCATTTTGCCAATACATTTTAAGGAAGCCATTTGAGCTTGAGGTGAATCTTTAATATACCTTTACACAAGATCTATAACCTACATGCTAAGCTTGAGTTCCTTGTGACTTGATCATTGTGTTCCCATTGCTTTCTTGTTTATCGACATCAAAACATTTGCATCTAGTCCATGTCAATCACAGAAATCATTTTCAGATTATGAGCTTGTAGTCAGAAATGTAATGCCCTATGGAGGGTGTTACAGAGTGAGAAAATTGGTCTAGTATGCATACACATGAGTCAGAACACATATTGTTGTGGCATGAGAAATGTTCATATGATATGACATCATCATTTTATATACTGAGAATATTTGTTATGATGAAATTGGTACTGGTGATTTAACTGAGATACATGTTTACTGAAATTGTGATGAAATGATAAACGAAGTATGATGAATTGATAACGAAGTATGATAAATTGATAGGGAATTGTGATGAATTGATAACATGAATGAAACTATGATAACGGTGCGTATGGAATGACTTTGTCATTCGTATCATCCCTTGTTACCCCTTTGGTATTGATGAAAGGGGATCTCACCTCTTTGTATACTCTTTTGTTGTGCTTGTGTTGTTAAAATTATATATAGTAGATGGAACGAGTTTCTTAGACATGACTGGAGGCAAATATTCTGAGTTTGGTGATAACATCAAGGAGTGACCACCCCGGATTGGTTGGTGTGCAGTTTTGAGGATGAATAGATATATGATGAATCAAGAGGGATACAAGACGGAATAAGTATGTTGAGTTTTTTTCATTAATATTTTACCGTGCTATTGAGTAGGACCCGTAATGGGGTTTGCTACTGTTTAGAATTGAGTCTTTGAGTTTTATGTTTCCTAAATAATTGTTAAATATTATGTGGCATCAATAATGTATATTAATCAGTTTAAATCTATTTTTCAGTATTACCTATAAATTTCAGTAAGTTTATGTTTCCGCAAAAAAAAAAAATTAAAACCCATGTTTTATAACTCAAACTTTTCTGAAATCATTTTCAGATTATGAGCTTGTAGTCAGAAATGTGATGCCCTACGGAGGGTGTAACACTATTGATTGATAGAGATGAATGGATAGAGAAGTTTGAATACTTTCACTCCCAAAAAGAATAAACCAAAATAGAGAGTAATTAAGTAAGCATATAAAATAAATACACAAATGTAAAAGAGTTGAGTTTAGAAGATCAAATACAAGGTTTATTCTGGTTCAGCCACCAATCCTCCTGTGGCCTATGTCCAGTCCTCAAGTAATCACCTGAGATTTTTCACTATATCTTCAAGCTTCAACAGGTGCTTACAACCTTTACAAACTAGAGCACTTAACACACCTTGGGATACCTCACCCTTTATGGTTGAGTCTCAACTTCAAGGGATACCTCATCCTTATAACTTTGAAGGATACCTCACCCTCTTTTACAGATTAAACAAGGTGTAGATGAATTGAAACTCTCTCAAGAGTGGATAATACAACTTGAAGCTCAATGGATACATGGATTCACACTTTAAAGCCCAAAATAGAGTATATGATGAAATAACTGTCAAAGCTTATATTAATGCTCAAAGCTTATATTAATGCTTAACCAAGGTTTTTTGATTGATTTTCTAATCTCCATAAATGCCCAACAACTTGTATTTATAGCCCATTAAAGATTAGAGTCGTTGGGAGGTTGGTTGTAGCATTAAAAGCTTATAACTAGCTGTTAATTCTATTTCTGGAAAACTCTATTATTCGAATAACATATATGTTATTCGAATAAAGCTTTAAATAGCACGAAGGCAATTTTGCCTCTGGAACGTGTTATTTGAATAACACTTAAGTTATTCGAATAACCCTTTAAAACTTATTTTCTGAAAAAAAAAGTGTTATTAGAATAACAAACTTGTTATTTGAATAAACCATTTAAGATCTGGTTTATGGAAAATATGTTATTCAAATAACACTTTGGTTATTTGAATAACCCATGTGCGTCAAGGCTTGTTTTAAACCTTTTATTCAAATAAAGCTTAACTAGATGAAATTTTTGGCTTCTCAGACTTTGGTTATTCGAATAAGGAGACTCTTATTCGAATAAGCCATTTGAAAAATATTTCATATAGCTTTTAAACATTGCCAATTGATTCCAAATGATCTTATAAGCTTTTGGGCACTTAATGGCTGTTTCTTTGGAAACCAAAAACCATTTTGCAGCCTTGAAAACATATGTGCAATTTGGTTTCTTTGAAAAGCAATTTTTAGAGCACTAGTGTGAACCACTTTATACCATTACATAATGATCTAAGTCCTAAAGCTATTCTTGAAGGTCTTGGACTTGATCTTGCAACATTTTCATGTTTGATATCATCAAAACAGAGTCTTCATAAGTCAATAGCCAATTACACTTATGAAAAAAAAAGAGTAAATAAGAAAAGGAAGATCGCTCATAGGAAAGAGCTTCCAAAGTGAGGACAACATTCGAGGTAAGAAGAATAGTAGCTTCTTCTTCTTCCAATTAAGGCATTTCCAAAACTTTCTTCCCAGATTATCCTTTGTCCATGAAGTAAGCTTCATCATCCTCTCGCCACAACCACATTGTAACACCCCAAAAATTGCTTATTTCATGATATATATTCATTTTATAATATTTATGATTTTTGTGAATTCTTCTAGAATTATTTGAATTGTTTAATTATTTTAATATATTCTATGATTTATGTACACGCTGAACGAGGTCAGGAAAATAAAATATTTTCCCCGAGGCCAAAAAACTTTGGACTGTGAAAACGTCGATGGGGAATTTTACTAAACCCGAGGCCGGACACAATTTACGAAATTTTTATTTTTTGAGATTTTATCTGATAAATAAAATTGTGGTACATTTTATTATCCATTGGACAATACATACTACTTTTGCTAACTATAACTTTTGCCCAATAGATAATAGCTTTAGTAAAGTGTTAGTCATTTTTTCTAGAGAGCACTTTAATGACATCACCAAGATGACATCACCGCCATGACATCACCCTTGACTTTTTCAAAAAGTATGTGAAGCTTCTCAAGGAAGCTTTGTATCAAGCTTCTCAAGGAAGCCACTTCTCTCTCTCCTCCCTTTGTGAACCCCACGACCATTGGGGGGAAAAGATGACCAAAAGTTGTCATCTTTTCTCTTTACCACACATTCACTTTTCACTTTTTCATTTCAAAACAAAGTTTCACTTTTTCCTTTCTCTCTCACACTTTCTTTTCTCCATTTTCTCTCCACTCTCACGGCCCCAACACCATTGTTGGCCACCCAACCTTGTTTACTCAATCCAATCTAGATTCTTGAATCCTCTCATCATTTTGAAGTTTTTATCTTTGGTGATCATCTCTTGATTCTTCCATCTTCATAACTTTCTACCAAGCCCTAAAACTTGAAGTTTTGAGGTAAAGTTCTTGACTTTCATTTTTTGTCTTCTCATTTTCATGATCCTTGGCCACCTTTATGATCAAGTACTCCTTTTTTCAAGCTTTGGTTATTGATTATGTGAGTTTGACTATCCTAGGGTTTTGTTGGTGGTGGTGGATGAAAATTTCAAGGAAGCATCAAGGAGCTTGCTTTCTTTTGTTGTCTCTTTAGGTAAGAGGGAGATCATCCTCTTCAACCTATCATGGTGGTGAGGAACACATTTTTTTTTTTTGTGTTGATGGTGAAGAATCCATGTGTGGGTTGCTCACTTTGTTGTATGATTTTCTTTGGTAATGTTCTGTTGTATGACTTTAATACTTGCTATGGTACAACTTGATGGATTAGAATTGTTTTGAATGCTTGGATGTGTATATGGAAAACAAGGGATTCTTACCTCTTTTGCTTGAAGGCTCATGGCCATAAGGCCATTAATGGGTCCATGATGGAATTTTTGTGCTACTTTGGGGACTTAAGAAAATCAAGTGATAAGTAATTAATAATGTGATGAGAATTTTAGGTTCCTAACCCTTGGGAGGTCATGGCCATCTAGGGCACCTGTTGACAAAATTTTTTTATCAATTAAAACTTAGGTCATTAGGTGATTAGACAATTAATTAAGGATTCATAATATGGAAAGAATAAAGAACAAAACTTCATCCTATAGCCTAGAGTGATTTTTGGACAAAGAAAGAACATGAGTGTGGGTGAGGTTGTTAGAAGCTTAAAATAATTACCTTAAGTGAATTTGAACTAAAACAAAGGAAAGGACTTATCTAATTAATAGTAATAATGGTAGAATGAAAAATATTAGAGAATTTCCCTAGAGGGGCTTCATAGAAAAGTATGTTTTCACCCTTGAGATTTGGACAATGACTTGTTGTGGGTCCATAAGTGGGGCCAAGGATTGTTAATAATTGATTGGGCCTAATATAGCGTATAATCATGGACAAGTCATATTATTATTGAATATCTATATATATATGTGCATCGAGTCATCATACATTGTGAAAGTCCGTTGGACTCTGTTTGTAAGGCTGTATGCCTAGAGGATGAATCACACCTACATGCGGGTACGAATAGACTAGTGTAGGTCACTTGTTGACCTTAGGGGCGTCGAGGTATGGGTATCTCACAATGGACAGTTGGTAGCTCCTCTGTGCCGTGGGACAGATTGATGCAAATGCACCGACAATCCGGACTAAGACACTATCCTATATCGCGATCTTGTGAAGAATGCCTTGTATAAGCCATGTTACCCAATTTGTTGATATTGAAAGCAGTTGACTTGAGGCTGATGAGATATAGGCATGTATCCTTGATCATTCTCTCCGATGTTGTGTCTAGCTCCATGGAGTAGGATTTTGGCACCTCGTGCATGTGCATAGTCTATCAACATATTTATCTGGAATAAATATATGTGATTATAGAATTGTTTCTTTTAATGGTATTATGACTATTTGTATTATTAAATTCCTTATCATCTGAATCTTGATGCTATTTATCATGTTGCCATGTGTAAGGCATCCTATGCCGTTTCTGGTTCTTTACTACCATAATTGGTATTGATGTTGGATATCTCATTTCTTTTCTGTATTCTACTATTCTTTTTATTTCTATGCTTCTTAAAAGATCGAGGCGAGGAAGAGCTTGAGTTTCCTCGATTTGGGGTGAGTTAGTCTTTTACTTGACTATGGCATCCCGGTGAGGTTTTCTAGGGTATGCCAGACTGAGGTTCCACAGAGGCATTGACTGTTGGCACGTCAATTTGAACACTGAGCATTTCGTCTACGTGGGAGATGTGACTGTGTCTTTGGCTTAGGTAGTTATGATCCACCTGTCTTCTCTTTTGATGTTTCTGTATGGCTGGATTTCTACATGCCAATGCGTGAGGTGTGAGGTGACCGTGAGTATACTCCACACGAGCATTCATTCCTATCCTTTGCACATGCTCCTACTTGTGAATCTGCTGCTCCTGTAAGGATTTCCTTTTCTGAGGAGGATCTTATGGAGGAACCTGAGGAGGACCCCTCTGAGGCTCCTTCTCAGTAGTTTGTTGGGTGCATGATATTTTTTGCAGCCTTGGTGGCTGCCTGTATTTATATTTTTGGGCATGTAAAGCTTCTGCTTTCTTTTTCTAAAAATTGTTGTTGTATCTTGACACTTATGTTATGTATCCAAATATATATATATATATATATATATATATATATATATACATATATACATATATATATAGTATATGTATGTTCTGTATAAATGTATAGTTTGATTTTCATGTTGAGTTCCGCTAAGTTTATGTTTTTCGCTTACAAAAAATATAATAATAATAAAAGAGAATTGCTGAGTTAGGATACTTTATTGATGAACAGGTTAATACAAATAGATAAAATAAACTGAGTCTTAATAGTTTTCTTTTGAGTTACGTACGTTTGGTGTGTCGTCCTCTTCCTAAAAAAGGGGGCGTTACACACATAATCTACAATTCAGGCTAACTGTTGACATTGATGAACCAATCACAATTGACTTTGTTGGTGGATAGGGAATTTTGAGTTTGCTTTGTGTATGGTAGGGTTAGGGTTTGTTTATGACAAATGCAAATTTTGGGATTTTGTTGAATAAGAAGGGAGGCTTCTTCAGTTCATGTAATCAGCTTCAACGACTATTTAATCCATGTATGCCTCCATGCAGAAGCAATGTATACATTTAATGATGATTTTAAATGGTGAGCTAACAGATATGCCATATGGGAATGAAATTTTTTTTTTTGCGTGACTCGGGAAAATTTTGAAAATGAAGGACCAAAAGGGAGAATCGCTATATTTTGGATGACTAAAAACATATTTCTGCCAAAAAAAGAGAAAAACAGTTCTAAACCATCATTTTACTCAAAAAGCCATCATTTTATATATGTGAAATACGATAATCTATAAACTACCATAATATACCATATAATATTACAGTTTTTGAAAACCGCCATAATAAACTCTTTTTATTTTTGTAGTGTTTGTTGTATGTGTGTTTAGCTTGAAGAGGTTGGATGCCAAAGAATACTTATAAATTCATCTGGAGAAATTCTGTGTTCAAATGATACTCAAATATAGTGGAAATCTCAATGAGGAGGTGAGGACTAGACATAGCTCATGTGGTTTTGGGATAAACCAATATAAATATCCTGTCAAATTATCTCATCTGTATCTCTTGTTTTAATAAAGTTCCTTTGTCTCTTTTAGATCTTGTTCAAGTGTTTTTGAAATGTAAAATTACTAAGACCAACTCAAGCAACTAAGTCTTTTGAAACTCAAGCTTCTTCATGTTTAATCTTTTATAAATCCACCTTCAAGGTATTGTTTTAACTATAAAAATTTCAATTTTGGTTGTTAAAGTATTCTTGAACCAAATCTCAGCTTTATAAAGTGTTTGGTATTATCTCACTAAGTTGAGAAAGTTGAACTTCCAAACTATAACCTATGTTATCTTTGAACTTCCTCAACTCCAACTTTTTAAACTTAAGAAAGGTTTAAGAAAGGTGATTGTGTTTGGAAAAGTTTTCAAAGTTCAAGGAGCACGACTCTACACCTCTTCTTGTGGTTTTGCCAACTTTACTTAGGTAATCAATGTATAATGCTTGTATGCTATTATTTAATTAACAACTCATCCAACATAAGATTTAGGGTATCACATAAATATACTCGCTTCTCCTAGTTGTATGCATAAGTAAATATAATCTAATACTTGTATAATAGTATAACTCATAGTTTATTTATTATTACATTACATCAATAGTTATTGAACTCAGACCAGTCATCGACTTAGCCAAGGTACTGGATCAATGGGTCATTAGTTAACCAGTGAATTACTAATTGAACCACATAATATAAAATAATCAAATATTTAATACAAATGAAAGAATTACCAAAAAAAATTACATTAATACAAATATTTGGGCTTGGGCCAAATATGAATTAGTAGTTAATTTATAATTTGAGTGGCCTGGAATTAATCTCTTCCTAACCCCAAACGTAGCCCATTGTTAATAGTAAGAAAACAAAGCCCTAGTACCTAGCAAAATGGGACTAGAAATTGTAATTGACTATTGCCCTATGAAGAATTTGTTTTGATGATAACAAACACAAAGATGTTGCAAGATCAAGTCCAAGACCTCCAAGACCTTCAAGATTAGTTTTAGCACTTAAATCATTATGTAAAGGTATAAAGAGATTCGCATCATCGCTCTAAAAATTGCTTTTCAAAGAAACCAAATAGCACACATGTTTTCAAAGCTTCAAAATGGTTTTTGGTTTTCAAAGAAATAATCACCAAGTTTCCAAAAGCTTATAGGATCATTTGGAATCAATTGGCAATGTTTAAAAGTTATATGAAATTATTTTTCAAATGACTTATTCGAATAAGGGGTTCTTTATTCAAATAACCAAAGTCAAAGAAGTTGAAATATTCCATCTGGGTAAGCTTTATTCAAATAAAGTCTTGCTTTACTTGAATAAAGTTTCAAAACAAAAATAGACGCACATGAGTTATTCGAATAACAGTTTGATTTTTTCAATAACACGTTTTCTAGAAACCTGTTCTTAATTAGCTTATTCGAATGACAGAACTATTAATCGAATAACAAGCTCATCAAAAAATAATTTTAAAATGAATTATTCGAATAACATAAGTATTATTCGAATAACATATTCCAGAGGCAAAATTGCCTACATGCTATTTAAAGCTTTATTCGAATAACATACTTGTTATTCGAATAACAACTTATTCCAGAAATAGAATTAAAGGCTAGTTATGAAGCATTTAATGCTCCAACCAAATCTTGATGATTACTAAAAGGCTAAACTATTGGGAATTGCGAATACATCATGCAGCAAAAAAACAAAAATTCTCACTAAGGATCCATACGAAAAGATACCATAATCTGTGTTTCTGAGTTTACCTCTTGAAGTGAAATGAAAAAAAAAAATAAACGGTGTGAATCACCAACACCGTAATGGCGATGAGTCTCTGCGGTATCCATATGAACAAACTCACGAATGTCTAATGTCCGCAAAAAGGAGCCTCACGTCTCTGACACAGTGCTAGCTACGAAGAGAAGAGAAACCTATCACTCTCTCATTTGCTATTTCTATAGGTGCGGCTAAGGTTTTGGTATGCATGCTTAGCAGTCCCTTTAGCAGTACTATTTATAATAGTGACTGCCTTAAGTGAGTATGAGCAGTAACAGGGTTAGTTGTGCAGCCTTTGGACTCATCCATTATGAGTTAGGCCCATGATGGAATCTGAGTCCAACTTGAATTCTTATTGCTCCAATTTAGTCTGCTCTATGTGTGTGACCCTGTAGGTTCTCATAACGTTTGCAATAATATTAAAATCCCATTTCAATATTATAGGCAGTGAGCAGTATCTAGCAACACATCATTGCTACCCAAGTAATGAGAATGTTAGTGATTTGACATAACCTTTTCGTGACCAATGTTTCTGTGTAGTTTAGTCCCTTTGTTAAGATATCTAGATTGAACACAAGGCATGAAATGCGTCACCCTTGTATAGTTCAATCCTTCATTTCCTGATACTCGAGTAGACTTTGTAACAACAAATGAGATCAATATCTCATATTAACTTATTTGAGAATGATCATGCATTTCGCAGTCTCACTCAATCAGGGGCCCCAAAGATATCGTTCCTGTTATGTAGGAGCGACAAATCCCATCTAGGTCACTCACATCCCTCTGCATGATTTGCGGTATATCCAATAACTAACTTTATAATCACCTTGTTACAAATGATGTTTGATGGCGTTAATATACACAACTCCTCATGTAGAAATCGTAGTGATTTCAGGTTAAAGGACCACATACGCCATTGTCACTATAAGAATCGCTTTTGACACTTATGTAATGATTCATGTAGCGTTCTCATGGCTGGTCAGTCTAGTACATCATTACACTAATATGTACCTATGTGAAGACTTGATATCTCATATCCATGACCCATGAGATGTGATCATCAGTCTGCGCACATACTAGTCTAAATGCATTATTGTTGTCCTAATTAACAATAATACTTAACTAGGACATTTAGGAATAGTATTCTAAATTTATCCAATAAGATCTCATGATCAAGTCATCCACTTGATGTCTTATAACATCAAACTTACTATTTTAAGGACTTTATTATGTTTATCATAAATAACACAATAAATGAAATACCTCATATATTAAAAAATAGCATAATACAATGTATGTAAGTACTGTCAAAATATATCGGCCTTTAGGGCATACACCAATAATCTCCCACTTGCACTACAGCCAATCAAGCATATGTATAATGTTTAAAGATCTAGTATGACCCACATGCTTTTGTTTTGCAAGAGACTTTGTCAGTGGATCAGCAATGTTATCATCTGTTGGTACTCTGCATATCTTCACATCTCCTCTATCGATGATCTCTCGAATGAGATAAAAGCACCTAAGTATATGTTTGGATCGCTGGTGAGATTTAGGCTCCTTAGCTTGTGCAATGGCTCCATTATTATCACAATAGAGGTCCATTGGGTCCACAATGCTAGGAATTGTGCCAAGCTTAGCAATGAACTTCCTGATCCAAATGGCCTCCTTTGCTGCATTAGAGACAGCAATATACTCATCCTATGTGGTAGAATCGGCAACTGTCTACAGCTTTGAACTCTTCCATTTCACAGCCCAATTATTTTGGTAAAAAAACATAACTCGATTATAATCTGGAGTTATCCTTATCGATTTGGAAGCTAGCATCAGTGTAACCCTTTACAACTAGTTCTTCCTCGGCTCCATATACCAATAACGATTCCTTAGTCCTTCTTAAGTACTTAATGATGTTCTTAATAGTAGTTCAGTGACTCTAAATGGGATCAGACTAGTACCTACTCATCATGCTTAAAGCATATGAGATTTCTGGTCGAGTACCTAACATGGCATACATGATAGATCCAATTGCATATGCATATGGAATCTTGCTCATACAATCCCTCTTTTCTTGGGTGGAAGGGGATTACGCCTTAGATAGGCTTACACCATGTGACATAGGCAAGAATCCTTTCTTGGATTCATGCATGTTAAATCGTCTTAACACTTTATCTATGTATATACTCTGACTTAGGTAAAGTAGTTTCTGTGATCTATCCTTATAGATCCAAGTACTTAACATATAGGTGGCTTCGCCCAAGTTCTTCATAGAAAAGCAGTTCCCTAACCAAGTCTTTATAGACTGCAGGGTAGGGATATCATTTCCAATGAGTAGTATGTCATCTATATACAACACCAGAAAGACAATTGTGCTCCCACTATCCTTCTTATAGACATAAGATTCTTTTTCATTGTTGATGAAACCAAATTACTTTATTGTATCATCAAAATGAAGATTCTAGCTTCTGGAAGCTTGCTTCAATCCATAAATAGATCGTTGCAACTTGCATACCTTTCCAGCATCTTGTGGAGTGGCAAAACCCTCAAGTTGTATCATGTACATATCCTCGAGAAGATTTTTGTTAAGGAAAGCAATTTTGACATCCATTTACCAGATTTACCAGATTTCATAATCGTGGTATACTGCAATAGCAAGCAAGATCCGAACGGATTTAAGCATCGTAATTGGGGAAAAAGTCTTATTATAGTATACACCATGAATTTACTTAAAACCCTTAGCCACCAATCATGCCTCAAAGTTATGCCCATTATCATCCATGTTAGTTTTCTTCTTGAAAACCCCCTTGCACCCAATGGGTTTTACCCCTTCAGGTAGGTCAACCAAGGTCCATAATTGGTTGGCATACATGGATTCCATTTCAAATCTCATGGCCTCAAGCCATTCCTCAGATTCTGGGCCTATAATGGCTTCCTGGTAAGTCACAGGCTCATCTTGATCCATGAGCAATACGTCACCTTGCTGGGTCATGAGAAATCCATGTCTCTCTTATTAATAACGTATCCTGTTAGACCTACGCAGGTCTTGTGCTATTAGAGTAGGTTGTTGTTCCACAACATTTCATGAAGGCTACTTTATTTCTACCATCAGTTCGTTTCTACTCTGTGAACCTTGAATTTCTTCAAGTTTTATTTTCCTCCCACTAGTTCCTTTGGAGATAAACTCCTTTTCTAGAAACACAGTAGTCCGTGTGACAAATAATTTGCCCTCGGTAGGATTATAGAAATAGTATCCCTTGGTTTCCTTGGGATAACCCACAAAGAAGCATTTATCTAATTTTGGTCCAAGCTTATCAGAAACTTGATGTTTCACATAAGTTTTGCAACCCCAAATCTTCATGAAAGACATACTAGGTCGTCTCCCAGTCCATATCTCATATGGTGTCTTTTGAACCGTCTTAGATGGAATACGATTAAATGTAATAGAGCATGTCCCCATAAGGAGCCTAGAAGGTCTGCATGACTCATCATTGATCGGACCATATCCAACAAGGTCTGATTCCTTTTTTTAGAAACATCATTCCATTGAGGTGTTCCTGGAGGAGTGAGTTGAGATATTATCTCACACTCTTTCAAATGATCACCAAATTGTTGGCTTAAGTATTCACCACCTCTCTCTGATCAAAGGACTTTAATACTCTTGCCAAGTTAGTTTTGTACTTCATTCTTGAACTCCTTGAACTTTTCAAAGGATTCTGATTTGTGCTTCATAAGATATACAAATCCATATCTACTAAAATCATTAATAAATGTAATGAAGTATTGAAAACCGCCTCTAGCCAGTGTGTTTAGGAGTTGACATACATCACTATGTACAATGCCCAAAAGATCACTAGTCCTTTCACCTTGTCCAGTGAATGGGGTTTTTGTCATCTTCCCCAATAAACAATATTCACATATCTCATATGATTCAAAATCAAATGAATCCAAGAATCTATCTTTATGGAGTTTGGAGAGTATTTCTCATTTATGTAGCCCAAACGATTATGCCAGAGATAAAATGGGTTCATATTATTTGACTTGAAACTCTTTCTATTTATGTTATAGATGGGCGTTTCGAGATCGAGAACATAAAGTTCATTACTCAGTTGTGCACTACGATAAAAAATGTCATTTAAATAAATAGAACAATTGTTATCCTTTATAATGAATGTAAAGCCTTTCTTGTCCAAACAAGAAACAGAAATGATATTCCTACAAATAGCAGGCACAAAATAACATTTCTCCAATTTAATTACAAGCCTACTGGGCAAAGATAAAAGATAAGTCCCTACGGCTAAAGCAGTAACATTTGCTCCATTTCTAACTCGTATATCGACTTCACCCTTAGTCAACAGTCTACTCCTTTTGAGATCTTGCACATTCACACAAATACGAAACCCACATCCAGTATCTAATACACATGATGCAGAAGTAGGTAAATTAGCTTTTATAACAAAAATACCTGAAGTGGAAGTCTCACTTCCTTTCTTCTTCTTAAGCTCCTCCAGGTATCTGACGCAATTCCTCTTGTAATGTCTAGTCTGAACAAAGTGGAAGTGATAGAAATATATTTTATTCATTTTATAATCCTTTCACTGGATTTCTTAAGGCTCAATTAGGCTTAATTAAGTTGGTTTTGTTATATTTATTGATATTGAGCTTAATTGAATCAATGAAAGAATTATTGCTTGAATTGACTTTAATTTGTCTATTTGGTAGCATTCTGTAAACTAGTTATTTGAGTTTTAAATATCTGATTGATGTGATTCTAGTCTTATAAGAAATCTAAGACATTTCTCTACAACTTTTATGAGACCTCAAGAGCCAAATCACACGTTTGGATAATTTAAATTGGAGTTGAAGCAAGAACTAGAGTGCTAATCTTGATAGTTTGACCTTTGTGCACTCATCAACCCATTTCTTGAGCTATAGGAGTCTAATTAACACTAAACTAGTGGCATTGGAAAATTAAGACCCAAATCTACAACTTCCATGAAGAACACAAGAGTCAGTTTGGAAGTATAATAGGTCATATTGGGCCTAGAAATCAAAATAGAGGATTTATAGCTGAGCCTAAATAGTGTGTAAAGATTGGACCATATCTCAAGCTATAGGAAATATTTTGGGCTAAAACCAAAAGTATTGGAAATCTAAGACAAAAGCTTATAACTTTCATGAGTCTCACTTTTCCATTTTCTGACAGAAGCCATGAGTTTAGCACTAAATCATTTCGGAGACAAGAATCTCAATAATTTTCTGCTCATTCACAATTATCAAACAACTTCTTTAGTATTTTCCACTCATTCACCCACTTATCCACTCACTCATTAAACCACTCCATTGTCATTTTGTTTTCCCTAAGCTCTATAAAAGGGAACATTGGATACTCATTTGATCATCTTGACTTAGAGATCATGACCATGCTATTGTGTTATTTATTTCTCTTATTGTAGTTTTCTTTTGTTCTAAATTAAAGTTATGTTCATCATCATCTTCTTTTCTCTTTCTTTTCTTTTGTCTATGAGTGACTAATTTTTATTTTACTTGGGTGAAAGAATGAAGCTTTTAGTAATAAATTAAGGTTAGATTAATTCCTTTCTTGTGCTTGAATGATGTATTATCAAGTGGTCATTATATGTGTTGTATTTTGTTTCCAATTAATTAGAAACCCTCTTTATAAAGTGGAGATCTTGATTCATTGTAGACAAGAGGTTGGCACAATGAATGTTTGAGCTCATTTATAAGTGGTGGTGTTAATAGATAATTGATGCAAATTATAAGTTACAAACCCAAGTGCAGGTTGTTTCAAGTAATAAATTCTCGGGAGTCCGAGGTTGATCCACAAGGAATTGATGAAGAAAAATTCTTTGAAGTAAGGAAAATATTTTATCACAATAATAAAGGTAGTAAAACTTAGTCACAAATAAAAAAAAATATTTGGGTTAGGAGATCCACTCTTGGTAAGTAAATTAAGGACAAGGTTAATTCTTTTTATAACTCAATTAGAATCCACGCATAATGGAGATTCCAATCAAAAAATACAACATTCAAAGTTCATTTAAGATTATATGTGTAATTATATTATAGTTCCTTTAATTATTTATTAACACCACCACTTATAAATGAGCTCAAGCATTCATTGTGTCAACCTCTTGTCTACAATAAATCAAGAACTCCACTTTATAAGGAGGGTTTCTAAATTGATTGGAAACAAAATACAACACGCATAATGACTACTTGATAATATATCATTTAAGCACAAGAAAGAAATTAATCTAACCTTAATTTATTATCAAAAGCTTCACCCTTTCACCCAAGTAAAATAAAAATTAGTTACTTATAGATAAGAAGAAAGAAAGAGAGAAGAAGAAGAACAACAACAACATAACTTCAATTTAGAACAACAAAAAAGTTGTAACAAGATAAACAAATAACACAATAGTATGATCTTGATCTCTCCACCAAGATTCTCAAATGATCATCCAAGGCTCCCTTTTATAGAGGATGAGGGATTCAAAATGATAAGGGGTTGATTAATGAGTAAGTGGATGAGCGTTGTTGATTTTTCGCAAGTGCACGAATCGTACAAGTAGTAAAATAAAGATCGTTCCCACGAGGATCGGTTAATTACTAACTCTTACGGCTACTTTGATTATTTAAGTGAATAAAAATCAATAGTGAAAGTCCAATTAAATTAAGACAAAAACCAAAGCAATAAAATAAATAATTAAAACTAGAAAAGATAAGATTTAACAAGGATTTAAAGCTCTAGGATTTAAAATCACTACACTGCCCCCTACAATAAATTGTAATCCTATCTTTATTAATGTTCAATTATGTTCTTGAAGGCGATTTGTCCTAAATTTTTTAAAGCCCAATTTCTTGGCTCTAAAAATGGGTTAAAACTTCACTAACCCCATTCTCATAGCAATTAATCCAAGTTCCAACCCATTAAGATTCATGACAATCATTTACCCCTCGAAGGATTTAAGCCTATATCTAGATCTCAATTCCTAAGTTCAATTCTTGGATTATCAAGCAATTAGATTTCATCTTTTGATCCTTCACCTAAAGCCTAAAATCATGTAAATATGACGCGCAACATATCACAAGCATTAAGCATTCTAAGAATGAATCAAGAACAATAATTTCATTAACAAAAAATCAAATTAACAATTCATAATAGGGAAATAGAGAGTTTCATCCTAATCTTATAAAAAGGGGTTTAGCCACTCATAGCAATTATAGCATAAACAAGAACAGAGATTAAAGAAATAACCGTGATTTCAAAACAAAAAGAGAAGATGGAGAATATGAAGATGGGGGGAAAGACTTCAATGGTTGATCTTTAATGACTCTTGCTCTTGCCTTCCAAGCCTTCGCCTTTGAATCCTCGCGCTTCTTCTATCAAAACATGCTATCACACAAGTCTCTAGCTAAGAGTCTCATTAGGTTTGGTGTTTTTTTGCCCTATTTATAACGATTTGAGGGCAAAACAACTTAATTTTCACGTCAAGAAGCCTCACACGGCTATGTCTCCCTTCGACATGGTCGTGTCTTGTGAAATATATATTTTAGGATTTTAGGTAAGACAGGGTCGTGTCTCACTGAGATAGGGTCTTGTCTCATTGTCAGAAGCTTTCTTCAAATTAGACAAGGCTGTGTTTAACTCCTAAATCACAAGGCCCTGTCTAAGCCAAAAATGCCCTCTTTTGGTTTGAAAATGAGATATCTTCGCTTGCTTTCACTTCAAATGTGTTAAATCTCTTTTATTCTACATACACGAATATAATTGATAAGAATCCATCCAAAATTCATCAATAATCATAATCAAATCATCACAATTCATCATTTAAGGGCTATAAAACATAGACTTATCAATGAGTGGGCAAATGAGTGAAAAATGTTAAATAGTAGTTTGATGAGTGGAAAATTATAAAGATTCTTTTCTCTAAAATCATTCAATGCTAAACTCATGGCATGCGTCAGATTCTTGCCAAGTGATCCTCATGAAAGTTATAGATATGGATATTAACTTTTAGATGCCAAAAATTCAGCCCCATTCAGTACCTACAACTCGAGATATGCTCTGATTACTGCACATTATTCAGGTTCAGCTACAACTCTATTCTGACTTGCAAGCCCAATATGGTCTCTAAGCCATCCGAATTTCCTCTTGTGTTCTTCATGAAAGTTATAGATTTGGGTCTTAACTTTCAAATGCCAAAGTTTAAGTCCACGGCAGTTCCTACAACTCAAGTTATAGCCTAATTACTGCACACTATTCAGGTTCCAATCACAAAACCTGTGTCCTTACTTCCAAGCCCAATTAGTTCCACTAGATGTCCAATTTTTCCCTAAAGCTCTTCATGAAAGTTGTAGAGCTCTATCTTATCTTTCTTACAAGGTAAGATACATAATTCTTAGACATAAAGAACTCAAGATATAGCCGAAATACAGAAACAGTGTAAGATCTCAATAATGCTAGAAAAAATCAATTAAGCCCAATTTGAGTCCAAACTTACAAAACATAACCAAGCTCAATCAATTAAGTACATGGAGAGTGTAAATGATTAAAAATGAGAGTTTATTAATGTATAAAATATGTGATTATCAAATTCCCTCACACTTAACTTTTTGCACTCCTAGGCAAAATACATAAGACCAAAACTAGGGAACAAAGAAAAACAACACAAACTCAAAAGCTAGAAATTCTAAAAGACTCAATTTCTAATAATATTTAAGAATGAAGAGCAACCAAAGATTCAAGGGATCAAAACATTTATGAGGTAACATTTCTTCACATCTCAAACTAACAAGCAAGGAAATTTCAATTGAAAAGTATGAGTCAAGAATGATAGATCTTCATTGGATTCACTCTCAATCTCTCAAGTGTTTAAAATGTAAGTATTTCACTTAATTTAACCCATGAAAAATTACACTACCATAAGCTTGCTTAACTTCTACTTCTCCACTACTCAGAACACATGCACACATAAATCATAAGGACTTTATTCAAGGTTGTAATGGGATCAAGGTAAAGGAGAAGGTAATATGGATATGACAAGTTAAATATCAAAGAGAATAAAAGAGCATGAGAGCTGAGTTCAATTAATAAGCATAAAAGTTCATTCTAACTCCACCTAATACAAATTTCTTTTATATATTCTTTTCCTTTCCTTTATTGCCTTGTTGACCCTTCTTTACAATTTTTTTTATTTTTTAACAAAATGAACATAATATATACACATTTTTTTAATTAAATATTTTTTTAACCATTCTGCACATACACCCTCACACTTGTTCAATAACTCATCCAATGACAAAGCTAATGTTCTCTTATTCCCTAAGGTCGGGTAAGAACGTGATTTTTCATTTAAGGCACATAACGAGCTCGAAACAAAGAATGGTCAAATAAGTTCAAAGAGGTTAAGCAAAGGGAAATAGGTCATTTTCAATGCCTTATGTTGGCAGGAATCAGAGAATTTTCAAGAAGTCATAAGAGTGCTTGATATCATATTGAAACAATATGCTGCTGAGTAAGGCTACCTGTTTGTGCGCCAATCAATCTTAGCTATTTGGTTAAAGTAATTATTTTAAGAAAAATGTCTCAATCATGTTTATGTATGAATTTGAAAATATAGTCTCAAAAAGAATCAAAGTAAGTTTTAGAGTAACAATTCTATGAGTAAAAATCATATAAGAAAGAAGAGAATGCTACAAATGTTCAATTCATTCATTAATAGGCTCAAAATATCACAAGGCATAATTCTATCATTCTCAGTTCACCAATTCAACATCCATAACCAAGCATGTGATTTTTAAGAAATAAGACAATTTACTCAATCATGCTATGTTCCCTGAATTTGAATTGCTACTTCCACACAACATTGTTATCTACCAAATTACTCCTTACTCTGCCACTAATTTTGATGTGTCTCAAGAGTAAATAATTTACTCCTTAATCTGTCATCCTTAATTAGTTTTGTTGTTAGTAAGTTGTTGACAAACATAAAAAAAAAAACACACTTCCTAATTTTTTTTGATTGAATTTTTTTTGTTTTTTGTTTTTTGTTTTTGTTTTTTTTTCAACTATCTTTCCCCCTAACCAGATCACAACATTGTCCTCAATGTCAAAACATAGATAGGTAAAGGATAGAAGATATTACATGTTGTGGTAATTACTGAAAAGAGAAATCTTCCATAAATTTAAACAAAAACAAAGTACAATGAATAAAACCAAAGGTAAAGGAAAGTTAAAGATAAAGTGTCAGATCACACCCATGTTCCTTGCTACCTCCCTTGCTGCTTCCTTCTGACCAATTTATCTGAGCTATAACTAAAACAAGTTCATAAATAAAAGTTTGTAATTTATTAATTAATTCATCAACAGTTGAAACATATATAAGGAGTCATCTTGCCGAATGTGTGATAAAGCTCTATTCCACAGCATGGTCAACAAAAGATAACAAATTATCAAAGAAATTATTAACATTCAACAAATCTATGGGTTTATGGTGGATGTTCAATTGGGCCCAAGAAATAATTTGAAAAACTTCTTCTAAAGTACCAAAACCACCTGGTAAGGCAATGAATGCATCAGAGTTTTCAAGCATTGTCATCATTTGTCCATGCATAGATGATACTTGAAGTTTCAGCCTAATTGTCTTTCCAATGATGTTCCTTTGAGTTAAAGGTTCAGGAATGACACTTAAAACTTAACCACCTCTTAGATGTGCAGAAAGTGATACAACCCTCATTAACGTAATGCTACCTCCCCCATATACTAGACGAGTGTTCCTCGCAGCAAGTGTTCTACCAACAGTACTTGCGGCGTTTACAAACTCTAAACCTTTCCCATAACTTGTCTCATAAAATACACAGATATTGGTAAGTCTACGAACAGAAGAAGAAGCTCTCTCCATTTCTACACTCACACTCCCTTTGAATGATTATAAGTTAGAGGAAAGTGAAGAAAATGGAGTGTTTAAATAGGAAAGAGAATGGAAAAAGGCAATGATAGCACCCATATGGGTAGGTTGGCTATTGTCAGAAAAGTTTGAAATTAAGAAACACAGTTTTTTTTTTATATTTTAGACTTCAAGAAAACCATCAAGGTAAAAAAGTTTCGAAACCCCTGAAGGACCCCGCCCAAAGGATCGTCTGTCCAAAATCAAAATACAATAAAATCATACAAAGATAAAATTATAATAATAAATGATGACATACCTTTATGTATAGTTTTTATGGCATATTTTTATATTGCGTCTCATGAGTGCAGTAATACCAAGACGGCTCAGCCAATCTTAGAATTCTTCTCCCTTCTGCTTGTGGGATATTTTGGATTGAGCTACAATACAACTAATTAAAGTGCGTAAATCTGATAGCTACCACCAATGACCACAGCCAGTGAGAGGTCGCCGGAGACCCCATGGCATGAAATCATAGGATCCAGCTCAGTTGCATAGTCACACAAGTATGCTAACACGGGGAACTTCTATCTGTCCATCATCTCAGCTTGCCTAAAAGGTAAACTTTGGGATACTGAGAACGGCTCTCTATAGAGCATGACACACGAACC
Organism: Ormosia semicastrata; assembly: GCA_029884595.1. Taxonomy (NCBI): domain Eukaryota; kingdom Viridiplantae; phylum Streptophyta; class Magnoliopsida; order Fabales; family Fabaceae; genus Ormosia; species Ormosia semicastrata. The sequence continues at coordinate 42,442,011 of JAQQTO010000053.1, read as the reverse complement.
TTATTTACGAATCGGTGTGCGAAGGTCCACCCGAGTCAATGACGAGACGGGCATCTACCCGGGGCTCCTAATCTAATTAAAGACTAACTATGAGACCGAAGTTTTGCCCTCTTTTTTTTCTTTTCTTTTCTTTTCTTTTTGAAATAAAAATACTTTCACACAATGGGAATAAGCATAAAAACCTATACCCTCAAGCCAGGGCAACTCTCAATGAGAAATTGGTTCTAAGACTACAATATCCCCAAAGAACCTTCCGAACAAATAGGGTAAGGATCCATGCACAAGGATTTCATGGACTAAATACTAAGTTTCTAACACCTTGATGACAGGTGAGTGTATACTCACTTGAGAATGGGATAGAGATAGTCTGCTCTTTCAGCTTTATGCCAGAGCATCGTTGACCAATATTAGACCCATTCAAGACCAGTGCAACATAGGGCTCCCAAAAAGGACAAGTGACCATAATGTGATTAGCTGCCTCATATATGGGATACAATCTACTTACTTTGTTTTTCAATGAAGAAGGCTGGATCAGGATGCGCGCATTTCCCCATTCACGTTTTATGTTTACCAAGGCCAAACCTAAGATGTGTACATACTATATCTCTTTTTTTTTTTAGGAGATGTACAAGATAATATATATATATATATATATTGTGATTGTAGCTCACATTTTCCTTTGGTTTTACGTCCAGTATGGCTTAAACGCCTTCTATGAGTTGAGGATAAGCTTCCCATCCAATTTTCTTATAAATTGGTAAACGGGGTCTTTTTGAGTCAGATTCCCAAGACTGTAACGCTCTTGCTTGTCCCTGAAAAGATTCCACAAATTAAGAAGTTCACGATGCACAACTCCATAAGAATGTGTCTTAAGAGTCAATAAGATATCATCTAATGACTCCTTACTCAGTCCATTTTTAATAAAGTATATTTTATCTTCTCGATTTGCAGAAACCATTCCCAAAGAACAACATCGCGTGTTACAATTTCATCGCTTACATTTGTAACAAACTTGCATTCTTTTGGCTCTTCTCCTTTTAGAATACGAACTTTTATCGAGACTTGGCATGTTTGGGACAAATGAATTTGAAAATTCACCAGCTAAATGAACCTTTGCTTCGATTATCCAGTGTATATCTTCTGGGATGCCCATGTGCATTAACAGTCTCAGTCTTTCACACCTAGCTTTGTAGATTTTTGTCAGAGCATTTTGAGTAAAAGATGGAAAATGTTTTCTTAAATTTAAGAGAATGACATCCATTTTAAAGGAAAAGGAATCAGTTATTATGGGAAACTGAAAAACAAACTGACTTGAGAGTCACGAAGTAGCGTTATCCGCCACTTAACCGGGGGTCACAAAGAACTGCAAAAAGAAAGCAACAAAATTAAAATAAATTCTTCTCATAACAAGGATTAGAAAGGGAGATGGATTCTACCTCAACAACTTGATGTTCCAGAAATGATTTGAGTCTTTGTCCATTGACCTTAAAAACATTACCATTCCTAGGGTTCTCAATGTCTATGGCCCCATGAGGATACACATGTTTGACAATAAAATGGCCAGTTCACCTAGATCTCAAATTTCCAGGGAACAGGTGAATATGAGAATTATAAAGAACAACTTTTTGACCAATTTCAAAAGATTTTCTCAAAATTGATTTGTCAAGAAAAGTTTTTGTCCTAGCTTTATAAATTTTTGAGTTTCATATGCATCATTTCTCAATTCTTCAAGTTCATTTAATTACAAATTGTGTAACTTGCAAGCATCATCAAGATTTAAGTTGAAAGCTTTAATGACCCAAAATGCTTTATGCTCTAGTTCTAGAGGCAAGTGATAAGGTTTTCCACAGATTAACCGATAGGGTGACATGCCTAAAGATGTTTTGAAAGCAGTACAGTAAGCCCAAAGTGCATCGTTTAATATTAAAGACCAATCTTTACGATTTAGGTTAACCATTTTTTCTAAAAATTTTTTAATCTCCCTATTTTGCTAATTCTACTTGTCCACTTATTTGAGGGTAACAAGGGGTAACAATTTTGTGTGTGATGCCATTTTTCTTCATCAAAGATTCAAATGGTTTATTGCAAAAATGTGTTCCCCCATCACTGATGATAGCTCTAGGGATTCCAAATCGACTAAAAACATTTTCTTTTAAATATTTAAGAATAGTTTTGTGATCATTGTGTCAACATGGAATCGCCTCAATCCATTTTGAGACATAATCAACTGCAACCAAAATATACACAAATCCAAATGATGATAGAAATGGACCCATGAAATCAACTCCCCAATAATAAAAAATTTCTAAGACAATGATAGAGTTCAAAAGCATCATGTCTCATTTAGAAATGGAACCCAATTTCTATCAACTTTCACAACTTTTGTAAAAAATATAGATGTCCTTAAATAAAGTGGGTCAATAAAATCCACACTGTAAGATTTTCACAATTGTTTTTTTTTGAAGAAAAATGACCCCCACATACTTCTGAATGATAAAATTTAATGACACTACCTACTTCACTGTCGGGTACACATCTCCAAAAGATTTAATCAAGATAATATTTGAACAAATATGGGTCATCCTAATAGAAAATTTTCACCTTAATCAAAAAAAAAAATTCTGTCTTGGTGTGTCCATTGTGGCGGCATCTTACCTGTTACAAGAAAATTGACAATGTTAGCAAACCAAGGCATGGAATTAATAAAAAATAAAAATTCATTAGGAAAAGAATCATTAATAGGTGTGTTATCAAACGATAAGCCTGTTGTCAGTCTGGACAAATGATCTGCAATAACATTTTCAGCTCTTTTTTGTATTTTATTGTGATGTTGAATTCTTGAAGCAACAAGATCCACCGTATCAACCTAGGTTTGGCATCCTGCTTAGACATTAAATATCTAACAGCAGCATGATTAGTGAAAATAACAGTAGAAGAACCAATTAAATAAGCTCAAAATTTGTCCAATGCAAAAATTACAGCAAGTAGTTCTTTTTTAATAGTGATGTAATTCATTTGTATACTATTCAAAGTTCGACTTGCGTAATAAATAACATGAGGCTTACCTTCCTTTCTCTATCCTAAAATAGCGCTAACAGCGAAATCACTAGCATCACACATCAACTCAAAAAGTAAAGACAAGTCAGGGGATTACGTGATAGAAGCAGATGTCAAAAGATCAATTAATTTTTCAAAAGATTTCTGACAATCTTAAGTCCAATCAAATGGTGCATTTTTTGTTAGAAGATTACATAATGGTCTAGATATGGCATTAAAGTCCTTAAAGAATTTTCTATAAAATCCTGCATGTCCTAAAAAGGAACAAACTTCTCTAACTATTTTTAGGGAAGACAAATGAGCAATTAATTAAACTTTAGCCTTATCAACTTCAATTCTTTTAGAAGATATCACATGACCTAACACTATTCTTGAGGTAACCATGTAATGACATTTTTTCCAATTTAACACAAACATTTTTTCTTTGTATCTTTTAAGAAGTTTTTCTAAATTATAAAGACAATTTTCAAAAGAATTTCCAAAAACTGTTAGGTCATCCATGAAAGCCTCTAAATAATGCTCATCATGTCACTAAAAATACTTAACATGCATCTTTAGAAAGTTGTCGAAGCGTTACAAAGACTAAAAGGCATTCTTCTATATGCAAAAGTGTCAAAGGGGCATGTCAAAGTGGTCTTTTCTTGATCCTCTAATGCAATTGGTATTTGATTATACCCTGAATAACCATCAAGAAAATAATAGTAGGGATGTCCTGCTACTCTTTCCAAAATTTGATCAAGAAATGGCAAAAGGAAATGATCTTCCCTAGTAGCTACATTTAATTTTCTAAAATCAATACACATACGCTAATTGGATGAGACTGGAGTAGGTATTAATTCACCTTTTTCATTTTCAGCCACTGTTATTCCAGATTTCTTAGGCACAACTTGTGTAGGGCTTACCCACTGGCTATCAGAGATGGGGTAGATAATTTCAACATTAAGTAATTTGAGAACTTCAACTCTAACTATCTATTTCATATATGGATTTAATCTTCTTTGAGGTTGTTGAGATATTTTAGCATTATCCTCTAAATGTATTCTATGTGTACAAATTAATTGATTAATGCCTTTTATGTCCTTTAATGTCCATCCAATTACACTTTTATGCCTTTTAAGTACTTCTATCAACATACCTTCTTGTTCTTTGGTCAAGGATGAGGAAATTACCACTGGAAAGCTTTGTTCTTCTCCCAAAAATGTGTACTTCAACCCAGCTAATAATGACTTTAGTTCTAGTGTGGCTACTTCTTCATGGGTATCATTATTCATGGGTCTTCGAATCTCGACTTTCATCTTTTATATTCTATTACCTGTGTACAATCAAGCAAAGAGTGTATTTCAGAAACATCATCATCTAATTGTGTAGCTGAATCAAATGAATTAATTAAACAAATTTCTAATGTGTCAAAAGAACTCCTGGTTAGAAGATGATCATCTATAATGGCCTCAATCCCTTCAACTTCCTCCTTTTCATCATAGACATATTGTGGTTGCTTACACATGTTGCAAACATTAAGCTCCAGTGTTATATTTCCAAATATTTGTTTCACCGCTCCATTTCTGTAATTTATCAAAGCATTAGATGTTGCTAAAAATAGGCGACCTAAAATAACAGGAATTGACTTGCTACTATTATCCATAGGTTTAGTTTCCAAGGTAATAAAATTCATAGGATATATGAATTTATCAATTTGTACCAACACATCTTCCATTATTCCTTCTAAAATTTTAATTGATTTATCAGCAAGTAGAAGAGTTACAAAAGTTAGTTTTAACTCACCCAAGTTGAGTTGCTGATAAACTGAATATGGAAGCAAATTAACACAGCAAGTAGAAGAGTTACAGCAGTTAGTTTTAACTCACCCAAGTTGAGTTGCTGATAAACTGAATATGGAAGCAAATTAACACTAGCACCAAAATCAAGTAAAGCTCATTCAATTTTATATTCTCCAATAATACATGAAACTGTAGGACAACCAAGGTCTTTATATTTCAACACATTATTATTCTGAAGAATGAAGCTTACCTATTCAGCCAAAAATGCATTTTTTTTCACATTTAGTTTCCTTTTAATAGTGCACAAGTCCTTCAAAAATTTAACATAACAAGGACTCTATTTGATAGCATTTAACAGAGGAATATTGACCTTCACTTGTTTAAGGATTTCAAAAATTTCACTATTATAGTTCACTTTACTTGAATTGTTTCATGCTTGAGGATATGGGGGTGAAGGCGAGGGTTTGTCTCTTTGTGGCTAGTTGGCTTATCAACTCCTTCCTCATCTTTGGGACTTGACATCATCTTTCTCACAAGGTTTAGGAATTTGTTTTTCAACAACCTTTCCACTCCTAAGAGTTATCACTGACTTGACTTGATCTATTTGTTGGCTTTCTAAACTACCCTTATTTAGGCTGTATTGACCGTTGGGATTTGGTTGAGGTTAAGAGAGAAACTTTCCTTTCTCGTGAATGGCGAGTGCAAAAGAAAATTTAGCAAGAATGTCTTTTATATCAATCATGGCTTGAGTGTTTTAGTTATTAATGGCCTATTACTTTTCCATGAATGCATGCAATGTTCCTTCAAGGTTTTTCCTATATGGTGGGACATAGGGTGCATATTCTTGAGAATTTTACGAATCCAGTTGCGCTTGAGGAGGTGGTGGTTGCATAAATTATGCCTGATTATTAGTTCTCCAACTGAAGTTTGGGTGATTTCTCCATTTCGGATTGTATGAATCTGAAAAAGAAGAAGTGAATGGCTTTTTAAAATTGTTCATTACATTTACTTGTTTATGCACAACTTTTTTGAAAACAGGAATTTTTGGACATTCATTTGTTGAGTGTCCTAATTCATCATAAATGCTACAAATTTCTTCATTTTGCACAGATTTGATTTCTTTTACTTTCCCTGATTCCATGACTTCAACCTTTTTAGCCAAACTAGCAAACCTAGCATTTAGATCTTCTTCTTGACTAAGATGATATTTTTCTTTACTAGCATTTGCAAGGTTATATTTAATTGAATTTTCAAAAGGATTAGTGTCATGCCAAGATTGAGAAATTTCAACCAAATGGTCTAAATAGTCTAAAGCTTCTTCGGGTTCTTTATCCAAAAACTCACCATTGAACATTGTTTCCAGAAATTGTTTAGTTTCAGGTGTTAACCCTTCATAAAAGATGCTTATAGTGTGCCATTTTTTAAAACTATGGTGTGGGTAAGAATTTAACAAATCTTTAAAATGTTCCTAACTTTGAAAATATGCTTCATTTGAATTTTGAGAGAAAATTTGGATTTGTTTTTTCAAAGCATTGGTTTTATGTGTTGGAAAAAATTCTTTAAAAACTCACCTTGCATTTCTTGCCATGTGCTAATTGATCTTGGTTTCAAAGCATTAAGTCAAGTTTTTGCTTTATCTTTTAAAGAAAAAGGAAATAATTTAAGCTTAACAATCTCTTCAGTGCAAGTTTGGTCATTAAAAGCGGTATATACTTCCTCAAATTCTTTTAGATATGAATATGGGCTTTCAAATTCAAAACCATGGAAATTAGGAAGTAATGAAATCATACCCGGCTTAAATCTAAAATTGTTAGCATTGAGTGGAAAGATAAAACATAATGGACTAGAATTTTGAGATGGTTGCAAATATTCATGCTTGGTTCTCAATGGTCGATTTTCATGTTCATCATGCACACTTTCATTTTCAGTCATTGTATTTAATGTATGTGATTATGATTCAATCAAATCAATATATAAAGTACCAGGATTCATTTTAACTAAATGACCAGAATTTAAATCACGATACCAATTAAGTATAAATAAGTAACTTAAAATAGAAAAGAAAACATAAAAGTAAGCAGTATAAACTTGCCGTTAAATATTAACAAAGATGTGGTATAAATCTGCTACTAAATAAATATTAACAAGTAGTAAGTTAGTAAGCTGATAAAGTAAAAAGTTAGTAAGTTGATAAGGTAAAAAGTTAGATACTTAGAAAGTTAAAAGTTTAGATAGTTAGAAAGTTAACAATTAGGTTAGTAAGTTAGTAAGTTAGAAAGTTAGATTTAAAGTATAGAAAGTAAAATACAGAAAATAAAGTGTAGAAAGTAAAATACAGAAAATAAAGTGCATAAAGTAAAGTGCATAAAGTAAATTTAAAACATGAAAACCAGAGAGAGGCAGAGCCCCACCAGAGCCAGCGAAGGAGGAAGAAGAGAAGAGTCAAAATTAAGATATTATTAAAACATAAAGTAAAAACCAAAGAACCGGCAAGCTGATTTTTATTTTTTTTTGCTCAGGTGAGAGAAGAAGAAAGATTATTTTATTAATGATTAAAGATTACAGATGGAGAAGGGAGAATTTCTCTCACTAAATTAATACGTTAGTAACACAAAAAAATTAAAAGCGTAAAATATATATATATATATATAATATATACAAAATAAATTTGTTCTTCAAATCAAGCCCCTGGTAATAGCACCAAAAACTTGATGTGAATCATAAGTTACAAACTCAAGTACAAGTTGTTTTAAGTAATAAATTATTGGGAGTCCGAGGTCGATCCACAGGGAATTTATGAAGAAAAATTCTTTAACGTAAAGAAAATATTTTGTCACAATAATAAATGTGATAAAACTTGGTCACAAATAAAAAAGATTTACTTGGGTTAGGAGATCCACTCTTAGTAAGTAAATTAATGATAAAATTAATTCTTTTTATAACTCAGTTAGAATCCATGCATAATGAAGGTTCTAATCGGAATACAACATTCAAAGTTCATTTAAGATTATGTACATAATTATATTATAGTTCCTTTAATTATTTATTAACACCACCACTTATAAATGGGCTCAAGCATTCATTGTGTCAACATCTTGTCTATAATGAATTAAGATCTCCACTTTACAAGGAGGATTTTTAAATTGATTGAAAACAAAATACAACATGTATAATGAAGAACTACAAGATAAACAAATAACACAATAGCATGATCTTGATTTTTCCACCAAGATTCTTAAATGATCAGCCATGGCTCCCTTTTATAGAGGATGAGGGATATAAAATGACAAGAGGCTGATTAATGAGTGAGTGGATGAGTGAGGGAATGAGTGGAAAATGCCAAATAGTAGTTTGATGAGTGAAAAATTATAGAGATTCTTGTCTCCGAAATCATTCAATGCTTAACTCATGGCATGCATCAGATTCTCACCAAGTAGTCTTCATGAAAGTTGTAGATATGGTTCTTAACTTTCAGATGCCAAAATTTCAGTCCCATTCAGTTCCTAAAGCCCGATATATGCCCTGATTACTGCATACTGTTCATACCCAGCTATAACTCATCTGTTCTAACTTGCAAGCCCAATATAACCTCCAAGCCATCCGAATTTCCTCTTGTATTCTTCATGAAAGTTGTCGATTTTGGTCTTAAATTTCAAAACCCAAATTTTTAGGCAAAGGCAGTTCCTACAACTCGAGTTATGCCCTGATTACTGCACACTGTTCAGGTTCCAATCACAAAACCTGTGTCCTGACTTCCAAGCCCAATTAGCTCCACCATATGTCTGATTTTTCCCTAGAGCTCTTCATAAAATTTGTAGAGCTCTCTCTTATATTTCCTACAAGATAAGATACATAATTCTTAGACATATAGAACTCAAGACATGGCCGAAATATAGAAACAGTGTAAGATCTCAATAATGCTGGAAAAAATCAATTAAGCCCAATTTGAGTCCAAACTTACAAAACATAACCAAGCTCAATCAATTAAGTACATGGAGAGTGTAAATGAATAAAAATAAGGGTTTATTAATGCAAAAAATATGTTGTAACACCCACCTTAGGGTGCCACACTTCTTGTTACTCAATTATCAAATTACCCCTTTATTGGAAAACTGTGCTTTATGATGTAAATACGAGTTATAAAATTTCTTGATGATAGTTAGATAAACTTAGCGAAAAATAAAAACATTACAACAACATCATAAATTAATATACATCTTATATATATACAAGTCATAGTACTGTCATATTTTAATATTTACAAACTAGACTCTCAAAATATTTAAACTTTAATTTAAACTAACATACTGCCCAAGTATTACTACACAGCAGAACCCTCAGACGGGTCCTCCTCAGACCCCTCAGAAGATAGAAGTCCGACTTGACGCGAAGTCCTACGGATAGGTGTCCGCACAGACAACACTATACTAATCGCACTCAGAGTGCGATAGTATACTTCCCAATACTGTCTAATTAACAATGGGAACTCTAAATATTAATATTCACACTAATGTCCAAGATGTAGTCTACTCAATCTCATATACACAAGGAGACGAGACTCCTCCATCACTTCAAAACTCAGCGTCCTCTACCAGAATCTGCTCTTCCTCAGCTTCTTGCTCAAGTTCTCGCTCAACGTCTTTAAAATTATAAAGACAATATAGAATAGACATACAAAGAGGTGAGATCACCTACGCTAATACCAGTATGGTAGCGATGAAGATAAACACATAAAAATTCTCATGCCAACACATCATACATAATTACAATTATGTCACCGATATCATTTATCTAACACATATCATATCTCATATCAATACATCATACATAATTACAATTATGCCAACAATATTCCTTGTCATCATAATTCATACAATAAGTCATAATTATGATCATGTCCTTATCAATATTCAATTATTCAATAATTCAATTATCATAAACAATAATTACGATAATACTCTCAGTATCTCTGCACATTCACCTAGACTCAATTTCTTACTCCATGGAGCTACAACTCAGATCGGAAAGAGTGATCGTAAAGATCAATCTGCACTACATGCCTCGGACCACGTGCTCAATTTTTGCACATCTAGCATATGCACCAGTCTTTATCAAATCTTGATTATGGATAGTATCTCGGTCTGGATCATTGGTGTGTTATATCGGTCTAACCCACATACAGGAGAGCTACCAACTGCACATTGTAGGCAACCCGCACCCCAATGCCCCCAAGGTCAACGAAAGACCTACACTACGCATATCGCACCCACTCAAGAGGTGTATTCTCTCCTTCCTAGGCAAATAGCCTTATCCAATCCATCGGACCTTTTCAATGCATATACAAATGCACCATTCTCAGTTCAATTCATTCTATCATATTCTCAATTAAATTTTCTTTATCTCAAGTTCTAGGTCCTCATATTGGCCCAACAGTGTCATTATTGTAATTTCATTGCGAAACCATATTTTTCGCATTTTCTCAATCACGTATCAATTTTTCATTGTTTCTCGATTGCGTAAAATATTTTTCACACGTTTTAAATCAAAAATACTATTTTCCTCATTTAACACCAAAATTCAACTTCATTTTTTCATATTAGCATAATAACCCTTCAAAACATAATATTTGCATTATAATCCTCATTTAAATAATATTTTCACAACAGTCCCTCATAAAATTCACATTTATGAAATAGTCCCTCGTAAAATTCATATTTACGAAATAGTCCCTCATAAAATTTATATTTACAAAATAATCCTTCCAAAACATAATATTTATAGTTTAGGCCCTCAAAAATTATTATTTACAATATGGCCCTATTAAAAATGAAAATTACTATTTTGTCCCTCTAAGAATCATAATTACAATATTGCCCCTCTAAAAATCATAATTACAGTATGGCCCCTTTTAAAAATGAAAATTACAATATTGCCCCTCTAAAAATCATATTTATAATAATTCATTTTCCCAAAAATCATTTTACTTTGCTATACTCAAATTTGTCCCAAATTCATTTAAATCTCTCAGTTCTCATTTTAATTCATCAGTTTAATTATATCCGATTATTTTCCCACAACCTTCAAACTTGTTCAAATTCATTTCTTTTTCATTTACATCCTTCATTTTCAATTGAATCTCTCATTTTCAGGACTTTGGTCCTTTCTAGCCTAGTATGGCCGTAAGCCTCAAGCTCTTTAGAGCTCTCATAAAATCGGTTCATCATATTATTCACATCTTACTTTACTCGTACATTTTTATGCACACAATTTCATACATACAAATATATATCAAAGCAATAGACATAATATCACACATGCAAGCACAAAACACAATCATACACAACACAAACACAATCAAATAACATCAAACAATCGGTGAAGAACCCTTATGGATTTTTCCACCGTACAAAACCATCCCCACACCACCAAAACTTGGTTGGTGAGGTTAAATCTCCCTCTTACCTCTTGAAGACAAGTTTTTCAAGCTCCTCTCCTTCTTCTTGTTTTCATACAAGCCACAAACAATTCCTAACAATTCTAAAATAATTAGTAAAATCACAAACAAAGTTTAATAATAACAAATCATGAAACAAACATGGTTTATAAAATCACAAACATGAATTTAAACCATAGAAATCAAGGTTTACCTCTAGGAAAGTAAGATAGAAGTGGGATTTTGAAGCACTTAGAGTGTGATATTGGGAAAACTTTCTAAATAGAAAGTGTTTAGAATGGTGTTTAGCTTTAGGAAATGATGTGTATGAAAATTATAGGTGAATGATAGTGATTATAGAGTGCTTGGCCGAACCACTCAAGGAAAATGAAGGAAAAATGGTTGCTTGGTTCTTAGGATTTTTTTGAGAGAAAAGATGAAAGCTTTTTGGATGAGAGAGAAAATGAAATTTGTGAGATAGCATTATGGAAGGCTGCTGCCGTGAATGAGTAGTGAAATTAGAGGATTTACTTGACTCAAAATATCTCCAATTGGATGCACATGGAGGTGCACATGGCATAGGTCATCAATTGGACTTGTGTGGCAATTATGGATGATTCAAGAACCATGTAGATGACTCCTCCAAGCTGCTGCAAACCGTGAGCTTCAAGTGAGTTTAGGGACTTTAATTTATTTTAATTCAAGTCTAATTACTTGCTAATCAATTTACTAATTAATTAGGTTTAGTTTCCTAACCAATCTTAATTAACTTTCCAATTACATAATTGATTAATTAGACGTATAATTATATATATTATATCCTCTAATAATAATTAGGATATTTAATTAGTAATTAGTTTATAACTAATTAATTATTAAGTTAGTTTACTTAACTTGCTATTTAGGCCATTAGATTAACCAAATTAGGCTTAATTAGCTACTAACAAAATTCAAGCCTACAATTTTTGACTTAATTCTAACCATTGATTCATCTTTAATTCCTAGTCATAGATTACATCTAAGGTAGATATCAATTGGTCATAAAACTAGCATTCTAATCTCACCATTGATTAGATCAACGGCTAAGGTTAAAGGTTTCCTAACTAAGTCTTCATCCAACGGTCCTAATGAAAGTCTATGCTCCCTTCGTTGACCCATTCTTATTGGTTTAGAAAGTCAAGCCTACTTTCATTGACTTGCTTTCATTGGCTAGAATTTGTCTAGTCAGCACAGTTGGCTGCTTTTCCTAAACGTGGGCCCCACGAACTTTTTCGGGTCCACAAATAAATTTTCTATTGTTTTTGAGACAGTAGGTCTTGTTGAATAAAATAATATTATAATAATATAAAATTATTTTATTGCACAATTAAATCCAAAAAATTATAAGATTAATATATATATCAATCAATTGGGTTTAGTAAGATCCCCCACTCCAATTAATTAAAATAAGAATTTTCCTACCAAAATTATTATTTTCCTGACCTAGAGCAAATCACACAAAATAATCAAAAATAGTATCGGAATAATCAAATTATTTTTATATTGCATAGAAAACACAAAACAGTGTAATTCTGTCAGTTCTGTAACATAGTTTAAAATTTGGGGTGTTACAATACTCCCCCTCTAAAAAGAAGTTTCGTCCTCGAAACTTGACGCACTTAAAATAAAAACGGATACTATTGTTTTATCTTATCTTCCAATTCCCATATTGCTTCACCACGTATATCGTTCCAAACCACTTAACCAATGCGATTTCTTTATCTCGAAGTTACTTTGTCCTTCGATCTTCAATCTTGACTAGAAACGTCTCATAGATTAAATTTTCCTTCATTTGTACAATCTCCAACGGAGTATCCGATACGGTCCGATAAACTTTAGAGTAGGTTTCCTCGACTTAATCACTCGTCCAACTCTAGTCATAGGTGTCACACGTAGAAATACATGGTCACCTTCTTCAAATTCAAGCGGTCTTCGTCTTTTATCTGCATAACTCTTTTACCGCATCTGAGTTATCCTCATCTTGTCATAGATCGTCTTCACTTTCTCAGTAGTCTGCTGCACAAATTCTAGTCCTACCTCAGTACTTTCAGCATCATGATGCTAACACAATGACGTTCTACATCTTCTTCTATATAATACCTCATAGGATACCATCCCTATACTCGAACGAGAACTATTGTTGTATGTGAATTCTATCAATGGTAGAAATTCATCCCAACAACCAGCTTGTTCTAGAACACAAGCTCTCAACGAGTCCTTTGAAAATTCTAGTTATCGTCTTTTCCTTATATCCAAGCCCCTTTTGATTGTACAGGTACTTCAAGCCCTTCTAATTATTATTGACTTTATAGGAAAGAAAATATTTTCAAATTCTCCTTACAAAACAACTATCACTGATCCTAAACATAATTCAAAAAAAATTTTTTTTGCACGTTTCACTGCCTTGAAATATACGCCACCACCTTATCTATTTGATCTCAACTCTCAATTTAAATTCACGAGTTGAACTACTAACAGAAATTACACTTGACTAGTTTTACGCATAACTCCTCCTTAATTGAGATACATGAAAGACACTTTGAAGGTGATAGGAAAAGTAACAAGACTATTCGGTAGGTTACTAGATTAGTCCAACAAAGAATTTGAAATAGTCTAATAGATTTTCAAAATGAACATGGTCCAATAATTCTAGAAATGAACTTTCTGGATTCAAACCCAAAAATCTCAGATCAAGGAAACACTAAAGTTACATTGTAACAATCTAGTAGGATATGGTAGAAAAATAACCAATCCATTTATAAAGTCGGGCTTTCAAATAAATGAAATTTTAGATAAACAAATCAAATCAACAGAAAAGATTTGATATCCAATAGATATAAGATAGAGTTAGAAAACTTGAGTATAAACAACAAGTTTAACAAGAAGAGTAAAAATACTTAGATCACATTATAACGAAGACACGGATAAGTCAAATTGATCTAATCAGTCTATTTGAGAAAGAAATAGACAAACCAAATCAACAGAAAAGTTTCAAACTCCAATAATAATAGGGTAGTTTCAGACAGACTCGAGTAGTAATAACAAGTTTAGAAGTTGAGGTAGTATTATGAAAAGAACAAAACACGAGATAACCCAAAAAGATTTTACACAGTCACAGATCACAAGAGACTGGGTTACCTTACGCATTATACAATACAGTTTTAAGATTACCCTCTATGGCACAATTTCCTCGCTTCTCAAGTTTTTATATTTGAACATTCTCACTACACTCTTTGCATCAGCTCTTTCTTCTTCTTGAGATTTTGAAATACGTGTATCACTAATGGAAAGTTCCATCTTCAGTTGATCACAATCTCTGGAGAAATGTCCAGGCTTCCCACATCTATAACAAATAAACCCTTTATGCAGACAATCTTTGGTGAGATGATTTTTCCCACACTTGAAACATTTCAGTGATGATGCCACAGTCTGACCAAAATCAATGCCACTAGTACTCCCCCTCCTTGTTCGTTGTTGCTTCCCCAGTGGTCACACATACGGCTCTCGTTGAAAACGATTGACTTTACGCTTCCTTCCATCTTGGATTATCGAAGGTTCTAAGTTACAGCTTCTCACATTTGATGGCTGCTCCAATCCTAGTAAGCTATGAAGTTCAATTATCAGTTCCTGCTGCTGAGTGATCATCTGTCTCTGTTGTACTGCTACTTCAATCATATTTTGCATCACACTTCTAGCTGTGGCTATACGATCTTCATCATGTCTCGTGTCCACATGCTCATGTTCACTACGCTCCATTATCTTTCTTCAAAGATAAACAAAATCAAAACACAACGAACTAAACGTAATTATTTCACACAACATCGTCTCCTTTCGGAAACCAAAACATCTCTCAGTGTTCAACATCAGAGATTCACATAGCACAAACAAGACAAACCTACCCACAAACCCAAAAGACTCTAACTTGGGCTCTGATACCAACTAGTGTAACACCCACCTTAGGGTGCCACACTTCTTGTTACTCAATTACCAAATTACCCCTTTATTGGAAAACTGTGCTTTATGATGCAAATACGAGTTATAAAATTTCTTGATGATAGTTAGATAAACTTAGCGAAAAATAAAAACATTACAACAACATCATAAATTAATATACATCTTATATATATACAAGTCATAGTACTGTCATATTTTAATATTTACAAACTAGACTCTCAAAATATTTAAACTTTAATTTAAACTAACATACTGCCCAAGTATTACTACACAGCAGAACCCTCAGACGGGTCCTCCTCAGACTCCTCAGAAGATAGAAGTCCGACTTGACGCGAAGTCCTACGGATAGGTGTCCGCACAGACGACACTATACTAATCGCACTCAGAGTGCGATAGTATACTTCCCAATACTGTCTAATTAACAATGGGAACTCTAAATATTAATATTCACACTAATGTCCAAGATGTAGTCTACTCAATCTCATATACACAAGGAGACGAGACTCCTCCATCATTTCAAAACTCAGCGTCCTCTACCAGAATCTGCTCTTCCTCAGCTTCTTGCTCAAGTTCTCGCTCAACGTCTTTAAAATTATAAAGACAATATAGAATAGACATACAAAGAGGTGAGATCACCTACACCAATACCAGTATGGTAGCGATGAAGATAAACACATACAAATTCTCATGCCAACACATCATACATAATTACAATTATGTCACCGATATCATTTATCTAACACATATCATATCTCATATCAATACATCATACATAATTACAATTATGCCAACAATATTCCTTATCATCATAATTCATACAATAAGTCATAATTACGATCATATCCTCATCAATATTCAATTATTCAATAATTCAATTATCATAAACAATAATTACGATAATACTCTCAGTATCTCTGCACATTCACCTAGACTCAATTTCCTACTCCATGGAGCTACAACTTAGATCGGAAAGAGTGATCGTAAAGATCTATCTACACTACATGCCTCGGACCACGTGCTCAATTTTTGCACATCTAGTATATGCACCAGTCTTTATCAAATCTTGATTATGGATAGTATCTCGGTCCGGATCATTGGTGTGTTATATCGGTCTAACCCACGTACAGGAGAGCTCCCAACTGCACATTGTAGGCAACCCGCACCCCAATGCCCCCAAGGTCAACGAAAAACCTACACTACGCATATCGCACCCACTTAGGAGGTGTATTCTCTCCTTCCTAGGCAAATAGCCTTATCTAGTCCATCGGACCTTTTCAATGCATATACAAATGCACCATTCTCAGT
Organism: Ormosia semicastrata; assembly: GCA_029884595.1. Classification (NCBI taxonomy): domain Eukaryota; kingdom Viridiplantae; phylum Streptophyta; class Magnoliopsida; order Fabales; family Fabaceae; genus Ormosia; species Ormosia semicastrata. Next base: position 42,425,445 of record JAQQTO010000053.1, on the reverse strand, counting down.
TTAATTCGTTCTATTATATTCTCAATTAAATTTTCTTTATCTCAAGTTCTGGGTCCTCATATTGGCCCAACAGTGTCATTACTGTAATTTCATCGCGAAACCATATTTTTCGCATTTTCTCAATCACGTATCAATTTTTCATTGTTTCTCGATTGCGTAAAATATTTTTCACACGTTTTAAATCAAAAATACTATTTTCCTCATTTAACACCAAAATTCAACTTCATTTTTTCATATTAGCATAATAACCCCTCAAAACATAATATTTGCATTATAATCCTCATTTAAATAATATTTTCACAACAGTCCCTCATAAAATTCACATTTATGAAATAGTCCCTCGTAAAATTCACAATTACGAAATAGTCCCTCGTAAAATTCATATTTATGAAAATTACAATATTGCCCTTCTAAAAATCGGTATTTGCATTGTTTCTCCAAAAATGTTATTTCTTTCATTTACTTCACATATTACAGCTCAAATTTTACAGACGCACCTCTAAACCCGTAAGGTGAGCCATACGTCAATAAACTTCAAGTATTGACACCCAAATTAATTTTATAATTCATTTATTAAATCAAATTGTTTTCTCAAAATCACTATACTTTACTATACTCAAACTTTTCCAAATTCATTTAAATCTCTCAGTTCTCATTTTAATTCACTAATTTAATTATATCTGATTATTTTCCCACAACCTCCAAACTTGTTCAAATTCATTTTTTTTTCATTTAAATCCTTCATTTTCAATTGAATTTCTCATTTTCAGGACTTTGGTCCTTTCTAGCCTAGTATGGCCGTAAGCCTCAAGCTCTTTGGAGCTCTCATAAAATCGGTTCATCATATTATTCACATCTTACTTTACTCGTACATTTTCATGCACACAATTCCATACATACAAATATATATCAAAGCAATAGACATAATATCACACATGCAAGCACAAAACACAATCATACACAACACAAACACAATCAAATAGCATCAAACAATCGGTGAAGAACCCTTAGGAATTTTTCCACCGTACAAAACCATCCCCACACCACCAAAACTTGGTTGGTGAGGTTAAATCTCCCTCTTACCTCTTGAAGACAAGCTTTTCAAGCTCCTCTCCTTCTTCTTGTTTTCGTACAAGCCATAAACAATTCCTAACAATTCTAAAATAATTAGTAAAATCACAAACAAAGTTTAATAATAACAAACCATGGAACAAACATGGTTTATAAAATCACAAACATGAATTTAAACCATAGAAATCAAGGTTTACCTCTAGGGAAGTAAGATAGAAGTGGGATTTTGAAGCACTTAGAGTATGATTTTGGGAAAACTTTCTAAATGCAAAGTGTTTAGAATGGTGTTTAGCTTTAAGAAATGATGTGTATGAAAATTATAGGTGAGTGATGGTGATTATAGAGTGCTTGGCCGAACCACTCAAGGAAAAGGAAAGAAAAATGGTTGCTTGGTTCTTGGGATTTTTTTGAGAGAAAAGATGAAAGCTTTTTGGATGAGAGAGAAAATGAAATTTGTGAGATAGCATTATGGAAGGCTGCTGCCGTGAACGAGTAGTGAAATTAGAGGATTTACTTGACTCAAAATATCTCCAATTGGATGCACATGGAGGTGCACATGGCATAGGTCATCAATTGGACTTGTGTGGCAATTATGGATGATTCAAGAACCATGTAGATGACTCCTCCAAGCTGCTGCAAACCGTGAGCTTCAAGTGAGGTTAGGGACTTTAATTTATTTTAATTCAAGTCTAATTACTTGCTAATCAATTTACTAGTTAATTAGGTTTAGTTTCCTAACCAATCTTAATTAACTTTCCAATTACATAATTGATTAATTAGACGTATAATTATATATATTATATCCTCTAATAATAATTAGGATATTTAATTAGTAATTAGTTTATAACTAATTAATTATTAAGTTAGTTTACTTAACTTACTAATTAGGCCATTAGATTAACCAAATTAGGCTTAATTAGCTACTAACCAAATTCAAGCCTACAATTTTTGACTTAATTCTAACCATTGATTCATCTTTAATTCCTAGCCATAGATTACATCTAAGGTAGATATCAATTGGTCATAAAACTAGCATTCTAATATCACCATTGATTAGATCAACGGCTAAGGTTAAAGGCTTCCTAACTAAGTCTTCATCCAACGGTCCCTAATGAAAGTCTATGCTCCCTTCGTTGACCCATTCTTATTGGTTTAGAAAGTCAAGCCTACTTTCGTTGACTTGCTCTCATTGGCTAGAATTTGTCTAGTCAACACACATTGGATTGCTTTTCCTAAACGCGGGCCCCACGAACTTTTTCGGGTCCACAAATAAATTTTCTCTTGTTTTAGACAAGTAGAGTACTTGAATAAAATAATATTATAATAATATAAAATTATTTTATTACACATTAAATCCAAAAATTATAAGATTAATATATATATCAATCAATTGGGTTTAGTAAGATCCCTAGCTTCCTAATTAATTAAAATAAGAATTTCCGTCCGAAAATTATTATTTTCCGACCGAGAACAAATCACACAAAATAATCAAAAATAGTATCGAAACAATCAAATTATTTTTATATTGCACAGAAAACACAAAACAGTGTAATTCTGTCAGTTCTGTAACATAGTCTAAAATTTGGGGTGTTACATATGTGATTATCAATAATTAAAAGAACCATAATATAATTACATATATAATCTCAAGTGAACTTTGAATGTTGTGTATTCCGATTGGAACCTTCGTTATGCGCGGATTCTAATTGAGTTATAAAAAGAATTAATATTATCCTTAATTTACTGACCAAGAGTGGATCTCCTAACCCAAGTAAATTCTTTTTATTTGTGACCAAGTTTTATTACCTTTATTGTTGTGACAAAATCTTTTCCTTACCTCAAAGAATTTTTCTTCATCAATTCTCTGTGGATCGACCACGGACTCCCACGAATTTATTACTTGAGACAACCTGCACTTAGGTTTGTAACTTATAATTTACATCAAGTTTTTGGCGCCGTTGCTGGGGAATTGATTTGAAGAACAAATTTATTGAGGTCTTCTTTCTTTAAGTAAACTTCACCATCTTGTATATTTTTTTCTACTCTTTTAATTTTCTTACTTACTAACTTACTAACTTAGTAAGAGAAACTCTCCCTTCTCCCTTTCTCCCTCTTTAATCTTCAATTATTAATGAAATAATCTTTCTTCTCCTCTTTGCTCTCGTCAGAACAAAAAATTTGCTTGTCGGATCTCTGGTTTTTACTTTATGTTTTAATAATATTTCAATCTTGACTCTTCTCTTCTTCCTCCTTCGCCGACTCTGGTGGGACTCTTCCTCTTTCCGATTTTCATGTTTTAAATTTACTTTCTATACTTTATTTTATGTATTTTACTTTCTATTTTATTATTTTGGATGGCATGTAAAGTAGTTTGTCTGCTCTCCTATTTTCTTTCATCCTCTTCTTTCGCCTTTTCCTGTGATCTTCCACATGTTCTTTACTAACTTTCTAGCTTACTAACTTACTAACCTAATTATTAACTTTCTAACTTTCTAACTTATTAATTTATTAACTTACTAATTTACTAACTATGATATTTAACGGCAAGTTTATACCGCCTACTTATAGATTTTTATTTTATTTTAAGTCACTTATTTATGCTTAATTAATATTGTGATTTAAATTCTGGTCATTTAGTTAAAATTAATCCTAGTATAGTACTTTATATATTGATTTGTTTGAATCACAATCACACACATTAAATACAATGACTAAAAATGAAAGTGTACATGATGAACATGAAAATCAACCGTTGCAAACTATGCGTAAATATTTGCAACCATCTCAAAATTCTAGTCTATTATGTTTTGTTTTTCCACTCAATGCTAACAATTTTAGATTTAAGATGGATATGATTTCATTATATCCTAATTTTCATGGTTTAGAATCTGAAAGCCCATATTTATATCTAAAAGAATTTGAAGAAGTATGTACCGCTTTTAATGACCAAACTTGCACTGAAGAGATTATTAAACTTAAATTGTTTCTTTTTTTAAAGATAAAGCAAAAACTTGGCTTAACACTTTGAAACCAAAATCAATTGGCACATGGCAAGAAATCCAAGGTGAGCTTTTAAAGAAATTTTTTCCAACACATAAAACTAATGTTTTGAAAAGACAAATCCAAAATTTTTCCCAAAATTCAAATGAAGCATATTTTCAAAGTTGGGAACGTTTTAAAGATTTGTTAAATTATTGCCCACATCATGGTTTTGAAAAATAGCGCACTATAAGCTTCTTTTATAAAGGGTTAACACCTGAAACTAAACAATTTGTGAAAATAATGTGCAATTGTGAGTTTCTTAATAAAGAACCTGAAGAAGCTTTAGACCATTTGGATGAAAATTCTCAATCTTGGCATGGTACTAATCCGTCTGAAAATTTAATTAAATATAACCTTGCAAATGTTAGTAAAGGAAAATACCATCTTAGTCAAGAAAAAGATCTAAATGCTAGGTTTTCTAGTTTAGCTAGAAAGGTTGAAGCCATGGAATCAAGAAAAGTGAAAGAAATCAAATCTGTGCAAAATGAAAAAAATTGTGGCATTTGTGATGAATTAGGACACTCAACAAATAAATGTCCAAAAATTATTGTTTTTAAAGTTGTGCATGAGCAAGTAAATGCAATGAACAATTTTAAAAAGCCATTCACTTCTTCTTTTTTAGATTCATACAATCTGGGATGGAGAAATCACCCAAACTTTAGTTGGATGACTAATAATCAGGCACAATTTATGCAACCACCACCTCCTCATGCACAACAGGACTCTCAAAATTCTCAAGGATATGCACCTTATATGCCACCATATAGGAAAAACGTTGAAGGAACATTGCATGCATTCATGGAAAAGCAAGAGACCATTAATAACCAAAACACTTAAGCCATGATTGACATAAAAGACATTCTTACTAAACTTTCTTCTGCACTCACCATTCATGAGAAAGGAAAATTTCCTTCTCAACCTCAACCGAATCCCAAGGGTCAGTACAACCTAAATGAGGGTAGTTCAGAAAGCCAACAAATAGATCAAGTTAAGGAAATGATAATTCTTAGGAGTGGAAAGGTTGTTGAAAAATAAATTCCTGAACCTTGTGACAATGATGATGAATCAATTCCTAAAGATAAGGAAGGAGTTAATAAGCCACCTGACCAAAAGGAGACCAAACTCTCGCCTTCACCCCCATATCCTTAAGCATTAAACAATTCAAGTAAATTGAATCATAATAGTAAAAATTTTGAAATCTTTAAACAAATAAAGGTCAATATTCCTCTGTTAGATGCTATCAAACAAGTTCCCTTTTATGTCAAATTTTTGAAGGACATATGCATTGTTAAAAGGAAACTAAATGTGAAAAAGAATGCCTTTTTTACTAAATAGGTAAGCTCTATTCTTCAGAACAATAATGCGTTGAAATATAAAGACCCTGGTTATCCTACAATTTCATGCATTATTGGAAAACATAAAATTAAACGAGCTTTACTTGATCTTGATGCTAGTGATAATTTGTTTCCATATTCAGTTTATCAACAACTTAACTTGGGGGAGTTAAAACTAACTTCTGTAACTCTTTTACTTACCGATAGATCAATTAAAATTCCAAAAGGAATAGTGGAAGATATGTTGTCACAAGTTGATAAATTCATATATCTTATGGATTTTATTATCTTGGAAACTAAACCTATGGATAATAGTAGCAAGTCAATTCCTATTATTTTAGGTCGCCCATGTTTAGCTACATCTAATGCTTTGATAAATTGCAGAAATGGAGTGGTGAAGCAAACATTTAGAAATATGACATTGGAGTTTAATGTTTTCAATATGTGCAAGCAACCACAAGAAGTCTATGATGAAAATGAGGAAGTTGAAGGGATTAAGGCCATTATAGAGGATCATATTCAAACTAGGAGTTCTTCTGACCCATTACAAAATTTGTTTAATTCATTCATTTGATTGAACTACGCAATTAGATGATGATATTTCTAAAATATGATTTTTGCTTGATTGTACACAAGAAATGGAATACAAAGGATGGAAGCCAAGATTCGAAGAGTTAAAACCCATAAATTGTAATATCCATGAAGAAGTACCCACACTGGAACTAAAGTCATTACCTGCTGGGTTGAAGTACACATTTTTGGGAGAAGAACAAAGTTTTTCAGTGGTAATTTCCTCACCCCTTACTAAAGAACAAGAAGGTATGTTGATAGAAGTACTTAAAAGGCATAAAAGTGCAATTGGATGGACACTAAAGGACATAAAAGGCATTAATCCATTAATGTGTACACATAGAATACATTTAGAGGATAATGCTAAAACATCTCAACAACCTCAAAGAAGATTAAATCCACATATAAAAGAGGTAGTTAGAGCTGAAGTTCTCAAATTACTTGATGTTGGAATTATCTACCCCATCTTTGATGACCAGTGGGTAAGCTCTACACAAGTTGTGCCTAAGAAATCTGAAATAACAGTGGTTGAAAATGAAAAAGGTGAATTAATACCTATGCGAGTCTCATCCAGTTGGCGTATGTGTATTGATTTTAGAAAATTAAATGCAGCCACTAGGAAAGATCATTTTCCCTTGCCATTTCTTGATTAGATTCTGGAAAGAGCAACAGGACACCACTACTATTGTTTTCTTGATGGTTATTCAGGGTATAATCAAATACCAATTGCATTAGAGGATCAAGAAAAGACCACTTTTATGTGCCCTTTTAGCACTTTTGCATATAGAAGAATGTCTTTTGATCTTTGTAATACTCTGGCAACTTTTCAAAGATGCATGTTAAGTATCTTTACTGATATGATTGAGCATTATTTAGAGGTTTTCATGGATGACATGATAGTGTTTGGAAATTCTTTTGAAAATTATCTTGATAATTTGGAAAAAGTTCTTAAAATATACGAAGAAAAAAGATTTGTGTTAAATTGGAAAAAATGTCATTACATGGTTACCTCAGGAATAGTGTTAGGTCATGTGATATCTTCTAAAGGAATTGAAGTTGAGAAGGCTAAAGTTGAATTAATTGCTCATTTTCCTTCCCCAAAAACAGTCAGAGAAGTTCATTCCTTTTTAGGACATGCAGGATTTTACAGAATATTTATTAAGGACTTTAGTGTCATATCTAGGCCATTATGTAATCTTCTAACTAAAAAGGCACCATTTGATTGAACTCAAGATTGTCAGAAATCTTTTAAAAAATTAATCGGTCTTTTGACATCTGCTCTTATCATGCAATCCCCTGACTGATGTTTACCTTTTGAGTTGATGTGTGATGCTAGTGATTTTGCTATTAGTGCTGTTGTAGGCCAGAGAAAGGAATGTAAACCTCATGTAATTTATTACGCAAGTCGAACTTTGAATAGTACACAAATGAATTACATCACTACTGAAAAAGAACTACTTGCTGTAATTTTTGCATTGGATAAATTTTGAACTTATTTAATTAGTTCTTCTACTATTGTTTTCATTGATCATGTTGTTATTAGATATTTAATATCTAAACAAGATGTCAAACCTAGGTTGATACGGTGGATCTTGTTGCTTCAAGAATTCAACATCACAATAAAAGACAAGAAAGGAGCTGAAAATATTGTTGCATATCATTTGTCCAGACTTACAACAGGCTCATCTTTTGATAACACACTGATCAATGATTCTTTTCTAGATGAATTTTTATTTTCTGTCAATTCAATGCATTGGTTTGCCAACATTGTCAATTTTCTTGTAATAGGTAAGATGCCACCTCAGTGGACACACCAAGATAGAAAGAAGATTTTGACTGAGGTGAAAAAATTTTATTGGGATGACCTATATTTGTTCAAATATTGTCCTAATCAAATCTTTCAGAGATGTGTACCCAATAATGAGGTAGGTAGTGTCATTAAACTTTGTCATTCAAGAGCATATGGAGGTATTTTTTCTTCAAAGAAAATAGTTGTAAAAATCTTGCAGTGTGGATTTTATGGGCCCACTTTATTTAAGGACAGCTATACTTTTTACACAAGTTGTGAAAATTGTCAGAAATTGGGTTCCATTTCTAAATGAGACATGATGCCTCTGAACCCTATCATTGTTATTAAATTTTTTTATTGTTTGGAAATTGATTTCATGGGTCCATTTCCATCATCATTTGGATTTGTGTATAGTTTGGTTGCAATTGATTATGTCTCAACGGATTAAGGCGATTCCATGTCGACACTATATCGTAAAATTGTTCTTAAATTTCTAAAATAAAATGTTTTGAGTTAATTTGGAATCCCTTGAGCTATTATCAGTGATAGGGGAGCATATTTTTGCCATAAACCATTTGAATCTTTAATGAAGAAATATGGCATTACACACAAAATTGCCACTCTTTATCATCCTCAGACAAGTGGATAAGTAGAATTAGCAAATAAGGAGATTAAACAAATTTTGGAAAAAATGATTAACCCAAATCATAAAGATTGGTCTTTAAGACTAAATGATGCACTTTGGGCTTACCATACTGCTTTCAAAACATCTTTAGGCATGTCATGTGAATGCTTATGTCTCTAAGGCATGTCGAAAGGTTTTTGATGATAACAAAAGCAAAAGAGAAGATCAAGCGCAAAAGGAAAAATCAAGATCAAAGAAAGAAGACAGAAGGTTTATTTAGACTTAGGATATTAATGTTAAATGCTCTCAAGATTTCTCAAATGGTTTTTCAATATATGATTTCTAAATAAATGGGAAATTTCAAAGTTAAACATGGCTTTCAATAAAACTTGAGTTTCAACTTTAAATCTAACACTCTTAAAAGGATTTATGTTTAAACAAGTATCTTGAGGTGTTGGAAATGACTTACAAGCGTTATTGGACTTGAAAAATGTGTTCAAAGGCCAATGTAATCGATTACATAATGTTTGTAATCGATTACACATCAAACAGAAGATGAATGTCGATTACATTGTGAATGTAATCGATTACAACCAAGTCAGAGACCATGTAATCGATTACACAATATATGTAATCGATTACACAAAGCCCAGAAAGACAAAGAACACGTTCGACGAGAAATGTAATCGATTACATTGATGTTGTAATCGATTACAAACAAAGTCAGAAGCCATGTAATCGATTACACAATATATGTAATCGATTACACAAAACCCAGAAACTCAAAGAACACGTTCGACGAGCTATGTAATCGATTACATGAATATTGTAATCGATTACACATCAAGTCAGAAGTCATGTAATCGATTACATGAGCATTGTAATCGATTACAAGCAAAGTCAAAAGCCATGTAATCGATTACCTCAAGAATGTAATCGATTACACAGAGCCCAGAAAATTCAGAAAACGTTGGAACAATAATGTAATCGATTACTTGTGATATGTAATCGATTACACGCATCCTGACAACGTCCAACGGCTATATTAAATGCATTAAATGCATGCCCAACTACCTCCAACGGCTCTATTAATTGAGAAACTTATAAATACCAAAGTTGGGTTCTCATTTACGGTTGACCTTGAACCAAACACTGATCATCATACTTCAAAACGTGAATCAATCCTTAAAATCATTTCTTGCTCTGTTTTCTGGCTAAAAACGTGAAAAATCTTTGAGAGCATATTAGAGCTTCAATTTGTAAACACTTGCTCTAGAGAGAGCTTCTTCTATTTCAATCTTATACATTCTGATTAGTGAGGGTGAGGTATCCCTCAAGTATTGTAAGGGTGAGGTATCCCTTGGAAAATAGAGGCTCAAGCTTTTGGGTGAGGTATCCCATCTTGTTGAGTGCTCAAGGTTGTAGTGGTTTTTCAAGCACCCATTGAAGCTTGAAGATATAGTGGAAAATCTCAAGGTGTTGCTTGGGGACTGGACGTAGATCACAAGTGGAGTAGTGATTGAACCAGGATAAACGATTGTGTTTGTTTCTCTAAACCCTCCTCTCGCTTATATTTGTGCCTGTTTCATTGTTTTATTTGGATATTGTCTCCTTGGCTATTATGTTCATTAGTAAAAGTGCTTAACTCATCTATTCAATTATCTCTGTTCATTCAATAGCTTCAACGAAAATTGATTGTCAAACGATTTGTGAAAGATTTGTGAACTTATTTTTAACTACTCAATTCACCCCCTCTTGAGTATTGAGGCCACTTGGTAACAAGTGGTATCAGAGCTAGACTCTTGTATAAAGAGCTTAGCAGCTTCAAGAGAAGTGATGGCTTCAAATGGTTTTTCAAATGAAGGTTCTTCTATAAATAGACCTCCTTATTTCAATGGGGATGGTTATGCCTATTGGAAAGAAAGGATGAAAATTTTTATTGAAGCTATTAACTTAGATGTGTGGGGCCAGCTGAGTTGAAAATGGTGCTTTTGTCCCTACACAAACTAAGGATGGTGTGACAATTAATACACCTAGAAGTGATTGGACCGATGATGATAAAAAGAAGGTTCAATATAATTTGAGAGCCAAGAACATCATCACCACATCTTTGGGGTATGATGAATTCTTTAGGGTGTCAAATTGTAAGACCGCAAAAGAAATGTGGGATACCCTACAAGTAACTCATGAAGGTACTAGTGAGGTAAAAAGATCTCGAATAAACACTCTTACTCATGAATATGAATTATTTAGAATGAATCAAGGTGAGAGTATTCAAGATATGCAAAAGAGATTTACTCATATTGTTAATCATCTCATCTCATTGGGAAAGATATTTCCTAATGAGGATCTTATTAACAAAGTCTTGAAATGTCTAAGCAGGAATTGGCAACCCAAGGTAATGGCGATTGCGGAATCAAGAGATTTATCAACCATGTCTCTAGCCACCCTATTCGGAAAACTTCAAGAGCATGAGCTGGAACTAAGTAGGCTCAATCAAAATGAAGAACATGACAAAAAGAAGAAGGGAATTGCACTCAAGGCCACCTCTCCCATACTTGAAGATGATGATGAAGATGGTGAAGAGGATGCTGAAAATATTGAGCTAAGTGAGGAGAATCTTAGTCTCCTTGTGAGAAAATTCGGAAGATTCTTGAAGAAAAAGGGATTTCAAAGAAGACCACCGTTTCCTCAAAAGAAAGCATATCACAAAGGAGAAGGATCCTCCACTCCTCCAAAATGCTATGAATGCGGAAAATCGGGGCACATGAAAATGGAGTGTCCTATATATCTCAAGAAGACGGAGAAGTTTGAAAAAGACCCTCCAAGGAAAAGAAAGGAAGAAGAGCATATATAGCTTGGGAGGACAATGACTTAAGCTCTTCCGATGATTCAGAAAATGAGGAAGCCCATCTTTGCCTCATGGCTCAAGGAGAAGAAAGTGGAGAAAGCGACACCGAGGTAACCTCTTCTAACCTAGAACCTCCACCTTCTTATGATGAATTGCAAGATGCCTTTCAAGAATTGCATGATGAATCTTTGAGGCTCACAAAAATGATTTTGTCTTCCAATAAAACAATCTCCCTATTGACAAAGAAAGTTTCTACTTTAACCAAGGAGATAAATGAACTTAAAATTGAAAATGAGACTTTAGGACTCATAGATGCTAATTCATCATGCATGATTTGTTCCTCACATGATAATGCATCCATATCATTACCTTGTTTATCATGCAAAGCTTTTGAAAAAGAAATTGAAGACTTGAACAACACTCTTGCAAAATTCACTTTTGGAAGAGACAACTTGAATGTGTTGTTAGGGAGACAAAAATGTGTTTTCCAAAAAGCCGGTTTAGGATTTAATCCAAACAACCATCAAAAATCTTATAAGAACTTCTTTGTTTCCTCAAAAACTTCAAGTAGCCCCTTTGTTAAATGTTTTCATTGTGGTAGGAAAGGGCATAGTGCATCCACTTGCAATATTAGAAAGAACATAAACACCAAGGTTGGAATCAAAAGGGTTTGGGTCCCTAAAGGCACCATACCTAATTCTAACACACAAGGACCCAAAACAATTTGGGTACCAAAAGTTAAATCTTGAATGTGTGTTGTAGGTGTGCTTGAAGACCAAGAGCTCAAGTTGGTATCTTGATAGTGGTTGCTCCAAGCACATGACCGGTGATGGCTCCAAGTTCTCCTCCCTTACACACAAGAAACATGGTCATGTCACATATGGTGACAACAACAAAGGAAAGATTCTTGGAATTGGCAAAGTTGGTAAGATACCTTCATCATCTATTGATAATGTCTTACTTGTTGAAGGACTTAAACATAATTTACTTAGTATTAGTCAATTGTGTGATAAAGGAAATAGAGTTATATTTGATTCCTCTTGTTGTATAATTGAGGAAAGGATGATAAGCAAGTTAAGTTTATTGGTCATAGGGTCAATAACATATATATGATTAGTCTTGATGATATTTCCTCAAATGATGCTAAATGCTTTATGAGTAGAGAAAATGATTCATGGTTATGGCATAGAAGAATTGCTCACATTCACATGGATCACTTAAACAAATTAGTTTCTAAAGAACTAGTAATTGGTCTTCCAAAGCTCAAATTTGAAAAAGACAAACTTTGTGATGCATGTCAAAAGGGAAAACAAGTAAAGGTCTCTTTCAAAGCTAAAAACATAGTTTCAACTTCTAGACTTTTACAACTTTTGCACATGGATCTTTTTGGACCCTCTGGAACTATGAGCTTTGGTGGGAATTACTATGCATTAGTGATTGTGGATGATTTTTCTAGATTTACATGGACATTATTCTTGGCTCACAAAAATGATGCTTTTCAATCATTTAGAAAACTTGTAAAAGTTATCCAAAACGAAAAAGGTTTTTGTATTGCATCCATAAGAAGTGATCATGGTGGTGAATTTGAAAATCATGAATTTGAAACTTTTTGTGATGAACATGGCATTGAGCATAATTTTTCTGCCCCTAGAACACCACAACAAAATGGTGTTGTAGAAAGGAAAAATCGATCTTTAGAAGAAATGGCAAGAACTATGCTCAATGAGGCCAATCTTCCTAAGTACTTTTGGGCGGATCACGGTTAACACCGCTTGTTATGTTATGAATAGAGCCCTAATAAGGCCAATTTTAAAGAAAACCCCATATGAATTGTACAAAGGAAGGAAACCTAATGTGTCGCATTTTCATGTTTTTGGATGTAAATGCTTTGTTTTGAATAATGGAAAGGATAACTTGGGGAAGTTTGATGCAAAATCTGATGAGGGAATATTCATTGGTTATTCTATTCATAGCAAGGCCTTTAGAGTCTATAATAAACGAACTATGACCATAGAAGAATCCATACATGTTGCATTTGATGAAACTAACCCAAATGAGCCAAGAAAGGAACTTGTTGATGATGTTGCAAAAATCTTGGCAAAGACGCACTTGGAAAATCAAGAGATAGAGTCCAAGAAGGAAGAAGAGAGACTCCTTGATCACTCATGGTAAGAAGATTCTAAAATCTTGGATCTACCCAAGGAATGGAGGACTTCAAGGTATCATCCTCTTGACAAGGTGATAGATGATGTATCAAAAGGGGTAATCACTCGAAACTCACTTAGAGATGCATGTAATCATCTAGCCTTTATCTCTCAAGTTGAACCTAAAGACATAAATGAGGCCATTAATGATGAGCATTGGATCTTGGCCATGCAAGAAGAACTAAACCAATTTGAGAGGAATCAAGTTTGGGAATTAGTTCCAAGGCCCAATGATCATCCTATAATTGGCACCAAATGGGTCTTTAGGAACAAACTTGATGAAACGGGTTTAATAATAAGAAATAAAGCTAGGCTTGTAGCTAAGGGATATAATCAAGAAGAAGGCATAGATTATGAAGAAACTTATGCTCCCGTAGCTAGATTAGAGGCCATTAAAATGCTACTTGCATATGCTTGCATCATGGACTTCAAACTCTATCAACTGGATATCAAAGATGCCTTTTTAAATGGTTTTATACAAGAAGAGGTGTATGTAGAACAACCTCCTGGTTTTGAGGACTTTGAAATGCCCAACCATGTTTTTAAATTGAAAAAGGCCTTGTATGGCTTGAAACAAGCTCCTAGAGCTTGGTATGAAAGGTTGAGCAAATTTCTTTTAGAAAAAGGTTTTTCTAGAGGTAAAGTTGACACCACTCTTTTCATAAAACACAAAATGCATGACATTCTTCTAGTTCAAATCTATGTTGATGACATTATATTTGGAGCTACTAACAACTCTCTTTGTAAAGAATTTTCAAATATTATGCAAAGTGAGTTTGAGATGTCCATGATGGGTGAGCTCAACTTCTTCCTTGGTCTACAAATCAAGCAAACAAGAGAAGGAACATTTATAAGCCAATCCAAGTATTGCAAGGAGCTACTCAAGAAGTTTGGAATGGACAATGCCAAGCATATGGCTACTCCTATGGGCACCTCTTGCTATTTGGACAAGGATGAAGGAGGTAAATCAGTAGAAATTACAAAATACAGAGGTATGATTGGCTCACTCCTTTATCTCACTGCAAGTAGGCCTAATATAATGTTTAGTGTATGCATGTGTGCTAGATATCAAGCTAATACTAAGGAATCACACTTATGTGCTGTTAAGAGAATAATGAAATATCTAATAGGCACATCACAAATGGGTTTATGGTACCCTAAGGGAGCCTCATGTAGTCTTATTGGGTACTCAGATTCTGATTTTGCTTTGGATGCAAAATGGATCGAAAAAGAGCACTAGTGGGACATGCCACTTGCTTGAAGCTCACTAGTTTCTTGGCACAAAGAAGAAACAAAATAGTGTGGCATTGTCCACAAATGAAGTTTCAATATGTTGCAGGTGGGAGTTCTTTGTGCTCAAGTCCTTTGGATGAAACAAAGAACTCTTGGACTATGGTCTTGAGCTTGATCACATTCCCATAAAATGTGATAATACTAGTGCAATTAACTTGTCAAAAAATCCCATTTTGCATTCTAGAACTAAGCATATTGAAATAAGACATCATTTCATTAGAGATCATGTTCAAAGGGGTGATTGCATACTTGAATTTGTTGAAACAACTAAGCAATTAGTGATATTTTCACCAAATCCCTAGCAAAAGAAGCATTTTTCTACATTAGAAATGAACTGGGTATATTGGACCATTCATGCATAAGTTAGATATTTGCTGCATAATCCTAAAACAAATGCCTAAGCTTGCGTTTTTCTGCATAATTATGCCACATTGCTGCACAATCTCTGAATTTTCATTATATATTTGAATCCCATACTAACTTGAGCGTCGGAGGTTTCCCCTAAATTATTTTGCAGGTGCTCCCTCATGTCCAACTTTGATAAGAAATTCAACAACCTCAAATTTCACCAAAAAGGGTGAAATTCTTGGTAAAAATGATAATTTTGATCAATTATATGAGTTGAATCATAATATGATTAGTCTATATGCTTGCATGATGATTTGAATTGATTTAAGTTGCTTTAAAACTGATTTGGATGGATTAAAATTGATTATATGCTGTTTGGAACGTAAAATCTGAGTTAAAGAGTGCTGGTAATCGATTACAATGCCTTTGTAATCGATTACACAGGTTCTGTCACGCATGTAATCGATTACACACATTTTGTAATCGATTACAAACCAACTCGAGAACTACGTAATCGATTACATCAACTATGTAATCGATTACAAGGTTCAAAGCATGTAATCGATTACACTAAAAATGTAATCGATTACATACCCACTGAATGCATGTAATCGATTACACACTCAATGTAATCGATTACACAGGGTTTTAAAAAGGTTCTGACGCGCGTAGAGCTCATTTCTGTTTGGGCTGTTCATCTTCCTCGTTCTCTCCTTCTCGCTCCCACGCACCTCAGATCTCAAAATCTCTCTTTTCTCACTCAAATCTCCATCAAAACCGGTCATTTCGCCTCTCTCAATCTCGGAAAACCCCTCTCCACATAGCCCACCGATCAAATCCCCTCACATCCCTCATCCAAATCTCCCCATCTTTTCTCACGAACACCCTCTCCACTTTTCTGACCTAATCTCGTCCCTCTCTCTCTCCTCACTCATCCCCAACCATTTACCACTCATCCCTTACTTCTCCTTCTCATTAATGGCTGAATCCTCTCATCGCTCGAAGCGCCTAAGAACAGGGGCTGCTGTTGGAGGTTCCTCTGGTGGCTCTTCACGCAATATATTTGGCCTGGACCTCATGAGGCACTTCTCCACTATGAAGAAAGCTGAGTTGTTCCGGAAGAACTTCCAGCTTCGCAAAATCATCTCTCCCAGGTATCTTCCCATCACCTTCTGCTAGAGTGAACCTTTAGAGAGCTTTAGGACAATAGAAAACTTAGGCTTGCTGGGATTCCTGAGCATAGAGAAGGCCATCTACCCTAACCTTATCCGAGTGTTTTATGCTAACCTGAAGGTTGAGGATAATTGCATAATTTCTGAAGTGAAAAAGCACCAAATCAGGTTAACAATGGCAGAGTGGTATAGGCTTACCAAGCTCACTCCTGATGGAGCTCAGTTATGTGGAAATGCCAAAGTCTGGGGGCATGAGTTTGAGCATAAGGCTGCTCTTCTCTCTTTGATTAGGACTGGCTACCACCTCCCCAGTGATCCTAGACGTAGAATAATGGCCACTGGCCTCACTATGGAAAACAGGGTCCTCCACTACCTCTTGGTTCGTGGATTGATTCCCAGAGGAGGGAATTACTCCCAAGTCCTCAAGGATGATGTAGTGGCATTATGGGCAATGACCACAGGGCACCCAATAAACTGGGGATACTACATTCTAGAGCATATGCTGGACATCAAGAAAAAGAAGAACTCTGCTCTCCCCTTTGCCATGTTGGTCACCACAATCCTTGAGTACTGTCGCATTTCGCTGGCTGAAGAGTCCAAGGACACCAGCTCAAAGGGACCCCAATCAATTGGGCTGCATACTCTGAAGAAGCTTCAGCTCTACAAGATGGAAGATAGGTGGCATTACATTACTCATGGCACATTTGGTCATATCCATCACGATCCAGATAGTGATGATGAGGAGGCTCAGTACCCTGCCTCTGCTCCTGCTCCAGCTTCTCTTGATCTTCTGCTCCAAGAAATGCGCAACCTGAGCGCCAACGTAAACACACGCATGGATCATATAGAGCAAAAGATTGACCATCTTGAGCTGAGGATGGACTACTCAGACCAGGAGCTTGCCTCCATTCGATCCCTCCTACGTGGACCTCCTGTTCCTGTGAGTCCTGCTGCTCGCTTTGCACCCCCACATCCTCTCGCCCCTCCGGATCCCCTATCCTTCGCTGGTCCATCTGGAGTTCCTGCTGATGATGAGGAGCTTCTGGACTCTGACGACGATCTTATGCCCAGCGATGATAACATTGATCTAGGAGATTCTGCTGCGGATCCAGAGGGTGAAGTCTTCTGTGACAGCGAGGACACTGATAGTGATCATGGCCTTATGCCTTGATATATTTTCTTGTATTGATGACCACCTTGTACTTATTTTGTTTTGACTTGGATTATATAAAATTGGTATACCTTTATGGTTATCTTTTGATTATTGCCTACTGGTTGAGATATGTTTATTTGTACATGCTGATTATTAATACATGAACTTGTTTTCACTTTGAATGATTGATTGGACTGATCTTTGTGGCTTTTCTGTTATGGCAAACATTTGGGAATCATGAAATATAGCTGTCATGCTGTCTATTTTTTTTTCTTAAATGCTTATGTCTTTTTGATAATGCCAACGGGGAGAAAATAAGGAAAAATGAAAATGAAATGTAATTAATGGTTGCATGAGAAATTAAAGGTTGCATGAGTACGGGGGAGTTATTGACCTTTTAAGTTATTAAGCTTTTCATATGCAAGATCTAACCCAATATCATGCATAAACTCCTGGGCAAAGATTGTACCTAAATGACTATTATATACAAATGCAAAAATTCTTTCTTTTTCCTATGATCAGTTGTCATCATCAAAAAGGGGAGAATGTGAATGCTTATGTCTCTAAGGCATGTCGAAAGGTTTTTGATGATAACAAAAGCAAAAGAGAAGATCAAGCGCAAAAGGAAAAATCAAGATCAAAGAAAGAAGACAGAAGGTTTATTTAGACTTAGGATATTAATGTTAAATGCTCTCAAGATTTCTCAAATGGTTTTTCAATATATGATTTCAAAATAAATGGGAAATTTCAAAGTTAAACATGGCTTTCAATAAAACTTGAGTTTCAACTTTAAATCTAACACTCTTAAAAGGATTTATGTTTAAACAAGTATCTTGAGGTGTTGGAAATGACTTACAAGCGTTATTGGACTTGAAAAATGTGTTCAAAGGCCAATGTAATCGATTACATAATGTTTGTAATCGATTACACATCAAACAGAAGGTCTGTAATCGATTACATTGTGAATGTAATCGATTACAACCAAGTCAGAGGCCATGTAATCGATTACACAATATATGTAATCGATTACACAAAGCCCAGAAAGGCAAAGAACACGTTCGACGAGAAATGTAATCGATTACATTGATGTTGTAATCGATTACAAACAAAGTCAGAAGCCATGTAATCGATTACACAATATATGTAATCGATTACACAAAACCCAGAAACTCAAAGAACACGTTCGACGAGCTATGTAATCGATTACATGAATATTGTAATCGATTACACAGCAAGTCAGAAGTCATGTAATCGATTACATGAGCATTGTAATCGATTACAAGCAAAGTCAGAAGCCATGTAATCGATTACCTCAAGAATGTAATCGATTACACAGAGCCCAGAAAGTTCAGAAAACGTTGGAACAATAATGTAATCGATTACCTGAGATATGTAATCGATTACACGCATCCTGACAACGTCCAACGGCTATATTAAATGCATTAAATGCATGCCCAACTACCTCCAACGGCTCTATTAATTGAGAAACTTATAAATACCAAAGTTAGGTTCTCATTTACGGTTGACCTTGAACCAAAAACTGATCATCATACTTCAAAACGTGAATCAATCCTTAAAATCATTTCTTGCTCTGTTTTCTGACTAAAAACGTGAAAAATCTTTGAGAGCATATTAGAGCTTCAATTTGTAAACACTTGCTCTAGAGAGAGCTTCTTCTATTTCAATCTTATACATTCTGATTAGTGAGGGTGAGGTATCCCTCAAGTATTATAAGGGTGAGGTATCCCTTGGAAAATAGAGGCTCAAGCTTTTGGGTGAGGTATCCCATACTGTTGAGTGCTCAAGGTTGTAGTGGTTTTTCAAGCACCCATTGAAGCTTGAAGATATAGTGGAAAATCTCAAGGTGTTGCTTGGGGACTGGACGTAGATCACAAGTGGAGTAGTGATTGAACCAGGATAAACGACTGTGTTTGTTTCTCTAAACCCTCCTCTACTTATCTTTGTGCACTGTTTCATTGTTTTATTTGGATATTGTCTCCTTGGCTATTACGTTCATTAGTAAAAGTGCTTAACTCATCTATTCAATTATCTCTGTTCATTCAATAGCTTCAACGAAAATTGATTGTCAAACGATTTGCGAAAGATTTGTGAACTTATTTTTAACTACTCAATTCACCCCTCTTGAGTATTGAGGCCACTTGGTAACATGTCATCCTATCGATTAGCCTATGAAAAATCTTGTCACTTGCTTGTAGAACTGGAGCATAAAACATTTTGGGCTATTAAAGCTTTCAACTTAAATTTTGATGATGTTTGCAAGTTACACAAATTGCAATTAAATGAACTTGAGAAATTGAGAAATGATGCATATGAAAACTCAAACAATTATAAAGCTAGATTAAAAGTTTTTATGACAAATCAATTTTGATAAAATCTTTTGAAATTGATCAAAAAGTTCTGCTTTATAATTCTTGTCTTCACCTATCCCCTGGAAAATTGAGATCTTGGTGGAGTGGCCCTTTTATTGTCAAACATATGTATCCTCATGAGGCCATAGACATTGTGAATCCTATGAATGGTAATGTATTTAAGGTCAATGGACAAAGACTCAAATCGTTTCTGGAAAACCAAGTTGTTGAGGTAGAATTCATCTCCCTTTCTAATCCATGTTATGAGAAGAATTTATTTTAATTTTGTTGTTTTCTTTTTGCAGTTCTTTGTGACCCTAGTTAAGTGGTGGATAATTGTACTCTGTGACTCTCAAGTCATTTTATTTTTCAGTTTCCTATGATAATCGATTCCTTCTCCTCTAAAATGAATGTCATTCTCTTGAATTTAAGAAAGCATTTTCCTTCTCTTCCTCAAAATACTCTAACAAAAATCTACAAAGCTAGGTGTGAAAGACTGAGATTGTTAATGCACTAGGGCATCCCAGAAGATATACGTTGGATAATCGAAGCAAAGGTTCGTTTAGCTGGTGAATCTTCAAATTCATTTGTCTCATACATATCGGATCTCAGTAAAAATTCGTATTCTAAAAGGAGAAGAGCAAAAAGAATACAAGTTTGTCACAAATATGCATGATGGAATTGTAACATGCAATGTCATTCTTTAGGAATGGTTTCCACAAACCAAGAAGATAAAATATACTTTATTAAGAATGGGCTGAGTAAGGAGTCATTAGATAATATCTTATTGACTCTTGAAATGCATTCTTGTGGAGTTGTGCATTGTGAGCTTCTTAATTTGTGAAATCACTTCAGGGACGAGCAAAAGCGATACAGTCTTGGGAATTTGACTCAAAAAGACCCTGTTTGCCAATTTATAAGAAAATTAGATGGGAAGCTTATCCTCGACTCATAGAATGTGTTTACGTCGTTATTGGACATAAAACTAGAGGAAGATGTGAGCCACTGATAATCACATATTTTACACATTAATAAGCCTTCATTTTTAGTGATTTACATTCTTCATATACTTAATTGTTTGACCCTAGACATGTTTTATATGTTGGGCTTAATTGAATTTTTCTAGCATTGTTGAGTTTTGATGTTGTTTTTGTATTCTAGCCATAACTTGAGTTCTAGACATCTAAAAATTATGCATTTTACCTTGTAGGAAAGCTGAGAAGAAGCTCTACAACTTTGATGCAGAGCTGAAAGTCTCAATCAGATGTCTAGTGGGCCTAATTGGGCCTGCAAGTTCAGAC
Organism: Ormosia semicastrata; assembly: GCA_029884595.1. Taxonomy (NCBI): domain Eukaryota; kingdom Viridiplantae; phylum Streptophyta; class Magnoliopsida; order Fabales; family Fabaceae; genus Ormosia; species Ormosia semicastrata. Next base: position 42,404,323 of record JAQQTO010000053.1, on the reverse strand, counting down.
TCAGGTTTGAGGAGCATATGGCGCTAAAGTGAGCATAACTTGGTCAATTCAAGTCCAATTCAAATGAAACTTGGGTCATTGCATTCCTAGAAGGCCCAGCTCTGTTTGGGAAGTGTAATGAGACACTAGAGGCCAATTTAGGGGATGGTTTTATAGTTGGAGAGGGGGTCCGAAAAGAAGTTTTAGTTTTCATTTCATTTTGACTTCTCTCTAGAACCCTCTTCTCTCCTCTCCCATCTCTCTAATTTTTGTTCTGGGTTTTCTTCTTCTTATGGAGAGCTAAAACATTTTGTAATCAATTCAAGATTCTTGAAGAAATTTTGGTTTGAATTCTTGAGATCTTGTTCTAATTTCTTATTTTGAATTGTAATTAGATTCTTCTTCTTCCCCTTCTTTTTCATTTTCCTTGATCTGATTGGATCTTGAATTGGGATTAAGCATTCTGATTGAATTAGGTTGATTAATCTGGTTTAGTCATGGATTAAGAAGTTAAGTGTTGATTTGTGCTTAGATTAATTGAATTCGGATCTAAAATTAACATAGATCTAACATGAATTTTGTAATTGCGAATTTGTGTATCAATTGTTAATTGAACTCTAGATGATTGTCTAGTAAGAATTCTAGATTTAATGCTGAGATCTTGATTAATTCCAAGTTAATCATTCAAATGCAATCTAAATGTTTGTCTAGTGATCTATGATAGAATCCACCAAAATTCGGATAGATTTCTGGATTGATTACGCTTTTAATTGATTGTTCTTTCTTTATTTCGTATTCTATTTCTCAAACCCCCCTAATATTGGCTTGATCTGATTAATTTGCAAACTAAGATCCTTGAGAGATGATTCGGTGTTAACTCCTATGCTATAAGCCATAGGTACAACTCGATTTTAATTTTGATTGAGTTTGGCGCTCGTCAGCCACAATCACAATAACATGTATATATTATCTTGTTCATCTCTTAAAATAATAATAAAAATAATAATAATAATAATAATAATAATAATAATAATAATAATAATAATAATAATAAAGGCGATTGAAAGAATACTATGCTCTTAATTTAGTGTGGAGCCCCTACTAATGGAAAACCCATCATTGACTCGGGTAGACCTTTGCACATCGGTCCTTAAAAAAGGTTCATGTACCATGCTCTATAGAGAGCCACACTCCACAACCCAATGTTCACCATCTAGACATTATAGAGTTGATGGACAGGCAGAAGCGTCCCACTCTAATTATTAGTGAGAAGTAACCCGCGGCTGCCAAAGCGTATGAGGCATCTGAGCTTGATCCTCTCTTTTATTAGAAGGGGCTCTCAGCGCCTTGGGATGAGGCGTTTTAGATCTTGGACATTATGGGTTTCAGATTTTTAGTATCTTTGTTGATGTTACGAACCCAAGCATGAGCCCTCCAAGTTCCAGACCTAGGATGGAAACCCTCAATGGTTTCTTTCTTATCTTCTTTTCTTCAAATAAATGGGAGTGAGTGTTTATTGCACTGGTGACACGTAATTTAAAGATATGCCACCATTTGTTATTATAATTTTATCTTTGTATGATTTTGTTGTATTTTGGTTTTGAACAAACGATCCTTTGGGCGAGGTCCTTCAAGGGTTTCTAGACTTCTTTACCCTGATGGTTTTCTTGAAGTCTAAAAAAAATGATAAAAAATAAAAAAATCGTGTTTCTTAATTTCAAACTTTTCTAACAGCAGCCAACCTACCTATATAGGTGCTATCATTACCTTTTTCCATTCTCTTCCCTATTTAAACATTTCAATTTCTTCACTTTCCTCTAACTCATAATCATTCAAAGGGAGTGTGAGTGTAGAAAATGGAGGGAGCCTCTATTCGTAGACTTACCATTATCTGTGTATTTTGTGGATCAAGTTATGAGAAGGGTTTAGAGTTTGTAAATGCAACAAGCACTATTGGTCAAACACTTGATGTAAGGAACATTCGTATAGTATATGAGGGAGGTAGCATTGGATTAATGGGGGTTGTATCACTTTTTGCACATCTAAGAGGCGATCAAGTTTTAGGTATCATTCCTAAACCTTTAACTTAAAAGAACATCATTGGAAAGACAATTGGATGGAACTTCAAGTATCATCTATGCATGGATGAATAAGGACAATGCTTGAAAACTCTGATGCATTCATTACCTTATCAAGTGGTTTTGGTACTTTGGAAGAAGTTTTTTCAAATTATCACTTAGGCCCAACTAAACATCTACCATAAATCGATAGGTTTGTTGAATGTTAATAATTTCTTTGATAATTTGTTATCTTTTCTTAACCATGTTGTGGAACAAAACTTTATCACACCTTCGGCAAGACGAATCCTTATAGCTGCTTCCACTATTGATGAATTGATTGATAAATTATAAGCTTTTATTTATGAACCTGATCCAGTAATACCTCAGATAGATTGGTCAGAAGGAAGCAGCAAGGGAGGCAGCATGGAACGTGAGTGTGATCTGACACTTCATCTATAACTTTCCTTTACCTTTGGTTTTATTCATCATACTTTGTTTCTATTTAAATTTTTATAAGTTTTTTTTTCAGTAATTGCAATAACAGGTAATATCTTCTATCCTTTACCTATCTATGTTTTGACATTGAGGACAATGTTGTGATCTGGTTGGGGGGGAAGGATAGTTGAAGTGAAAACAAAACAAAAAAAAAACAAAAAATAATTTAAGGAAATATGTTTATTGATATGTTTGTCAGTAACCTACTAACAGCAAAACTAATTAAGGATAGCAGAGTAATGAGTAAATTATGCCCTTAAGGTAAATTTACTCTTGAGACGCATCAAAATTGGTGGCAGAGTAAGGAGAAATTAGGTAGATAACTATTTTGTGTGGAAGTAGCAATTCAAATTCAAGGAACATATAATAATTGAGTAAATTGTCTTCTTTATTAAAAATCACATGCTTGGTTATGGATGCTGAATTGGTGGACTGAGAATGATAAAAATATGTCTTGTGAGATTTTGAGCCTATTGATGAATAGATTGCACATTTGCACCATTCTTTTTCTTTCTTGTGTGATTTTCACTAATGGAATTGTTACTCTAGAACTTGCTTTGACTCTATTTGAGGTAATATTTTCACATGCATACATAAACATGATTGACATTTTTCTTGAAATAGCTACTTTAACTAAATAGTCAACCTTGTATATTTTCCCTTGTTTAACCCCTTTGAGCTTATTCGATCATTCCTTGTTTTTAGCTCATTACATGCCTTAAAAAAAATATGTTCTTACATAACCTTAGCGAATAAGAGAACATTGACATTAGATGAGTTCTTGAACAAGTGTGGGGGTGTTTGTACAAAATGGTTTATGAAAAAGGAAAGAGTATTCATCTTCAAAAAAAAAAAGTGTAAAGAAAGGTCAACAAGGTAAAAAGGGGAAACGAAAAGAATATGTAAAGAGAATTTACATTCTATTGGGATGAATTTTTCATGTTTGTTATTTTAACTTAACCCTAATACTCTTTTATTCTCTTTAGTATTTAACTTATCATATCCATATTATCCCTTTTCTTTACCTTGACCCCATTATAACCTTGAATAAAGTCTTCTTGATTTTTGTGTGCATGTGTTTTGAGTAGTGGAGAAGTAGAAGATAAGCAAGTTTATGGTAGTGAAATTTTCATAGGTTGAGTTGAGTGAAATACCTACCTTTTAAACACTAGAGGGATTGAGAGTGCATCTTGTGAAGATCTATCATTCTTGACTCATGCTTTTCAATTGAAGTTTCCTTACTGATGGTTTGAGATGTGAAGAAACGTTACCTCATAAATGTTTTGATCCCTTAAATCTTTGGTTGCTCTTCATTCTTATAAACTTTTGCATTCTTAAATATTATTATAAATTGAGTCTTTTAGAATTTCTAACTTTTGAGTTTGTGTTGTTTTTCCTTGTTTGCTAGCTTTGGTCTTATGTGTTTTACCCAGGAGTACAAAAGCTAAGTGTGGGAGAATTTGATAGCAATATATTTTATTCATTTTATAATTCTTTCACTAGGCTTCTTAAGGTTCAATTAGGCTTAATTAAGTTTATTTTTTTTACATTTATTGATATTAAGCCTAATTGGATCATTGAAAGAGTTATTGCTTGAATTGACTTTAATTTGTCTATTTGGTAGTGTTCAGTAAACTAGTTTTAATTTGAGTTTCAATTATTTGATTGATGTGATTCTAGTCTTGTAAGAAACCTAAGACAATTCTCTACAACTTTCATGAGACCTCAAGAGACAAATCACACGTTTGGATAATTTAAATTGGAGTTGAAGCAAAAACTAGAATACTGATCTTGACAGTTTGACCTCTGTGCACTCATCAGCCTATCTCTTAAGCTATAGGAGTCCAATTGTCACCAAACCAATGGCATTGGAAATTAAGACCCAAGTCAATAACTTTCATGGAGAACACAAGAGTCAGTTCGGAAGTATAATAGGTCATATTGGGCCTAGAAGTCAGAACAAAGGAGTTGTAGCTAAGCCTGAATAGTATGCAAATATTGAGTCATATCTCGAGCTGTAGGAATGATTTTGGGCTGAAACCAGCGACATTGGAAAGACAAAAGCCTACAACTTTTATGAAGACCACTTTTTCATTTTTTGATGGCATCTATGAGTTCAGCACTAAATCATTTTGGAGACAATAATCTCAATAATTTTCTACTCATTCACAATTATCAAACAACTCCTTTGGCATTTTCCACTCATTCACCTATTCACTCATTAAACCACTCCATTGTCATTTTGTTTCCCTCAAGCTTTATAAAAAGGAGCATTGGCTGTTCATTTGATCATCTTGGCTTAGACATCATGATCATACTATTATGTTATTTGTTTCTCTTGTTGTAGTTTTCTTTTGTTCTAAATTGAAGTTATCTTCTTCTTCTTCTTCTTCTTCTTCTTCTTCTCTCTTTCTTTCCTCTGGTCTATGAGTAACTAATTTTCATTTTACTTGGGTAAAAGGGTGAAGCTTTTGGTAATAAATTAAGGTTAGATTAAATTTTTTCTTGTGCTTGAATGATATTATCAAGTGGTCATTATATGTATTGTATTTTGTTTCCAATCAATTAGAAACCCTCTTTATAAAGTAGAGATCTTGATTTATTGTAGACAAGAGGTTGGGACAACGAATGCTTGAGCCTATTTATAAGTGGTGGTGTTAATAGATAATTAAAGGAACTATAATATAATTACATATACAATCTTAAATGAACTTTGAATACTGTATTATTTTATTGAAACCTCCGTTATGCATGGATTCTAATTGAGTTATAAAAAGAATTAATATTGTTGTTAATTTACTTACTAAGAGTGGATCTCCTCACCTAAGTAAATCATTTTTATTTGTGACTAAGTTTTATCACCTTTATAGTTATGACAAAATATTTTCCTTACCTCAAAGAATTTTTCTTCATCAATTCCCTATGGATTGACCTCGGACTCCCGAGAATTTATTACTTGAGACAACTTATACTTGGGTTTGTAACTTATAATTCACATCAGGAAGCACACACCTTTCATGGCCACTCCACTCACTGGTTTCAAGCCAGAAATGTTGGGCTTAGAATTATCCTTTCCCTTGCCCTTCCACTTGCCCTTGGGCTTCTTCTGCTGTTTCTTGCCCTTATTCTTTTGGACCATCATAATGGCTTTTCCTTTGCCTTTATTTATGTTCTGCTCAGCAATTCTCAACATGCTTAGCAACTCTGGCAGTCATTTGTCAATTTCATTCATGTTGTAGTTCATGATGAATTAACTAAAACTCTCCGGCAACGATTGCAGGACTAAGTCAGTAGCCAACTTTTGGCCCAATGGGAAACCAAGTCTCTCTAGGTTTTTAATGTACCCAATCATCTTGAGTACATGAGCACCAATAGGGCTTCCTCTACCAACTTGCACTGAAACAGTGCTTTTGAGACCTCGTATCTCTCATGCCTAGCCTGATCTTGATAGAGCTTTTTGAGGTGTATGATCATATCAAAGGCATCCATGTTTCAAGTTGCTTCTGAAGCTCAGAGTTCATGATGACTAGCATTAGACATCCGACGTCCAAGACGTCATCTTAATACTTTTTATAAGCATCCTTTTCAGCTCTAAGGGCATTTGTAGCAAGTGGCTCAAGAATAGGTTGTTCTAGAACATACAACTTTTGCTCTTGTTTGAGGACAATCCTCAAATTCCTGTACCAGCTTAGAAAATTTGTTCCATACAACTTGTCCTTCTCAAAGAAGGATCGCAATGATAAGTTACTCGAAGAGTTTGTCGCCATGGTAATCTTTCAACAGAAATATACAAAATATAAATATCATGCCATAAACATGTTTAACTAGGTCTTTAATTAAATATGTCTCCCACTATTTTATTCAAATGAATGACCCTCAGCATTGACTCAGAAAATCTCATCGCAAGATTTCCTAGTGGACCAAGATCCATATTTCACCTAACTTTGAGTTAGCTTTGGCTGATCACTCAAAATTCGGTTATTTAGGTAGGAAGTGTAACACCCACCTTAGGGTGCCACACTTCTTGTTACTCAATTACCAAATTACCCCTTCATTGGAAAATCGTGCTTGTAATATAAATACGAGTTATAAAATTTCTTGATGATAGTAAGATAAACTTAGCGGAAAATAAAAACATAACAACATTGTCACAAATTATTTACATTGTATATACACAAATCATAGTATTGTCATATTCTAATATTTACAAACCAGACTCTCAAAATATTTAAACTTTAATTTAAACTAACATACTGCCCAAGTATTACTACACAGCAGAACCCTCAGACGGGTCCTCCTCAGACTCCTCAAGATATAGAAGTCTGACTTGACACGAAGTCCTACGAACAGGTGTCCGCACAGACGACACTACACTAATCGTACTAGGTGTACGGTAGTAAGTTCCCTATCACTGTCTATATGATAAATACGTTTTCCAACAAGAACGACGCGCTACGCCTTCGGTCCTCATATACCCTTAGAAAACTCAGCATCTCCATCTCTTTAGAACTCTACTTCTACAGGAATCTGCTCCTTTTCAGCTTCTTGCTCAAGTTCTCGCTCAACGTCTTTAAAATTATAAAAATAATACAAAATAGACATACAAAGAGGTGAGATCACCTACGCCAATACCAGTATGGTAGCAATGAAGATAAACACATACCAATTTTCATACCAACTCATCATACATAATTATAATTATGTCACCAATATCATTTATCTAACACATATCATATCTCATATCAACACATCATACATAATTACAATTATGCCAACAATTTCATTTATCATCATAATTCATACAATAAGTCATAATTACGATTATGTCCTTATCAATATTCAATTGTTCTATAATTCAATTATCATAAACAATAATTACGATAATACTCTCAGTATCTCTGCACATGCACCTAGACTCGATTTTCCTACTCCATGGAGCTACAACTCAGATCGGAAAGAGTGATCGTAAAGATCATGTCGGTATAAAGGTGCCTCAGACCACGTGCTCAGTTTTGCACATCTAGCACATACTCGATAGTCTTTATCAGATCTTGATTACGGATAGTGTCTTGGTCTGGATCATTGGTGTGTTATATCGGTCTAACCCACGTACAGAAGAGCTACCAACTGCACATTGTAGGCAACCCGCACCCCAATGCCCCCAAGGTCAACGAAAGACCTGCACTACGCATATCGCACCCACTCAGGAGGTGTATTCTTTCCTTCCTAGGCAAATAGCCTTATCCGGTCCATCGGACCTTTCAATGCATATACAAATGCACCATTCTCGGTTCAATTCATTCTATCATCTTCTTAATTAAATTTTCTTTATCCTCATATTGGCCTAACAGTGTCATTATTGTAATTTCATCGTGAAACCATATTTTTCGCATTTTCTCAATCGCGCATCAATTTTTCATCGTTTCTCAATCACGTAAAATATTTTTCACACGTTTTAAATCAAAAATACTATTTTCCTCATTTAACACCAAAATTCAACTTCATTTTTCATATTTGCATAATAATCCCTCAAAACATAATATTGACATTTTAGTCCTCACTTAAATAATATTTTCATAACAATCCTTCATAAAATTCACATTTACGAAATAGTCCCTCGTAAAATTCATATTTACGAAATCGTCCCTCATAAAATTTATATTTATAAAATAATCCCTCATAAAATTCATATTTACAAAATAGTCCCTCATAAAATTCATATTTATAAAATAGTCCCTCATAAAATTCATATTTCCAAAATAGTCCCTCCAAAACATAATATTTACGTTTTAGGCCCTCAAAAATTATTATTTACAATATGGCCCTATTAAAATGAAAATTACTATTTTGCCCCTCTAAAATCATAATTACAATATTGCCCCTCTAAAAATCATATTTATAATATTGCCCCTTTTAAAAATGAAAATTACAATATTGCCTCTCTGAAAATCATATTTCTAATATTTCATTTTCCCAAAAATCATTTTACTTTGCTATACTCAAATCTGTCCCAAATTCTTTTAAATCTCTCAGTTCTCATTTTAATCCATCAGTTTAATTATATCCGATTATTTTCCCACAACCTTCAAACTTGTTCAAATTAATTTCTTTTTCATTTAAATCCTTCATTCTCAATTGAATCTCTCATTTTCAGGACTTTGGTCCTTTCTAGCCTGGTATGGCCGTAAGCCTCAAGCTCTTTAGAGCTCTTATAAAATCAGTTCATCATATTATTCACATCTTACTTTACTCATACATTTTCATGCACACAATTTCATACATACAAACATATATCAAAACAATAGACATAATATCACACATGCAAGCACAAAAACACAATCAAATAGCATCAAACAATCAGTGAAGAACCCTTATGGATTTTTCCACCGTACAAAACCATCCCCACACCACCAAAACTAGGTTGGTGAGGTTAAATCTCCCTCTTACCTCTTGAAGACAATTTAATCGGTTAGTTCTCCTCATTTCCTTCAAATTCGTGCAATCCCAAACAAATCCCTAAAATTCTTAAACAATTAGTAAAAACACATACAAGATTTAATATTGAAAAACCATGGAACAATCATGGCTTAGAAAATCACAAACATTAATTTAAACCATAGAAACTCAAGTTTACCTCTAGGGAAGTAAGATAGAAGTGGGTTTTTGAAGCACTTAGAGTGAGATTTTGGGAAAACTTTCTACATGGAAAGTGTTTAGAATGCAGTTTAGCTTTAAGAAGTGGTGAGAATAAAAATTATAGGTGATAGATGGTGTCTGTAAGGTGCTTGGCCGAACCAATGAAGAGAAAAGAAAGAAAAACTGATGCTCAGGTTCGTGGAATTTGAGAGAAAAAGATGGATACTTTTTAATGTGAGAGAACGTAATTTATGAGAGTGAAATTATAAGGTGGCTGCCGTGGGATAAGCACAGGAAAAATTTTAGGATTTACTTGAAGTAAAATATCCTATTCTGAGTGCACCTGTTATTCTACATGGCTTACGCCATTCACTTGACTTTCAAGGCTTTTGGATTGTTCAAGAATCATGTAGAACCTCCTCCAAGCTGCTGCATGGCGGTGAGTTTCAAGGGCAATTATTCGACAAAAACTAACATAGCAAAATGATGTAAAATGGGAGAACATTATTTTCCCAGAATAGCTAAAAGCTAAGTTCTGTCAGATGAAAATTCTGTCGAACAAAGGTCAAAACTGTCGAATATACAAAAAGGTTAACAGAAATCCTAATTCGACATACGGGAGTCGACGTTGGAGAAATCTTCCAAGTGTCGAATCGACGAAAGTACTATATGGTCAAAATTCTTTTTCGACGGATTTTGACATTAGAGAAGTTTCTCTACATGGTCAGAAATTCTTATTCGACTGTCATTAGCATCATAACTCGACGAACATTATCATTCTAATTCGACGGACATTGGTATCCTCACTCGACAGAAATTAACATTTTCACTCGATGAATTTTAACATGGTACCAAATAGTCAGAAGATCAAATTCGACAAATTTGAACAGAAGTTCAAATTCGACGGATATATCAAATTCGACGGATATCTCAAATTCGACGGATATCTCAAATTAGATGGATATAGCATGGTCTTAAAATATTCAATTTCGACGGATTTTGGCATTGTTTCAGAAAGTCCAATTCGACGAATATGGACATCTTCACTCGACGGATAACACTTAGTGGCTTTGTCAAGATTCATTTTTCACCATTGTTCAGATCAACGGTTTAGATCAAAGCTTCTACAACAAGCTTTACAATCTAATGGTTCACAAAGAAGTCAATGCTTCTTTTGTTGACTCATTCTAATTGGTTTAGAAAGTCAAGCCTACCTTCGTTGACCTTCTCTTATTGGCTAGAATTTGTCCAGTCAGCACAATTGACTGCTTTTCCTAAACGTGGGCCCCACAAACTTTTTCGGGTCCACAAATAATTTTTCTACTATTTTTGAGACAGTAGGTACTGTTGAATAAAATAATATTATAATAATATAAAATTATTTTATTGCACATTAAATCCTAAAAATTATAAGATTAATATATATATTAATCAATTGGGTTTAGTAAGATCCCCCAGCTCCAATTAATTAAAATAAGAATTTCTCCGACCCGAAAATTATTATTTTCTTGACCCGGAGCAAATCACACAAAACAATCAAAAATAGTATCGGAATAATCAAATTATTTTTATATTGCACAGAAAACACAAAACAGTGTAATTCTGTCAGTTCTGTAACATAGTCTAAAATTTAGGGTGTTACAACTCTCCCCCTCTAAAATAAGTTTCGTCCTCGAAACTTGACATACTTAAAATAAAAATGGATACTACTCTCTTATCTTATCTTCCAATTCCTATATTGCTTCATCACGTATATCATTCCAAACAACTTTAACCAATGTGACCTCTTTACTTCGAAGTTACTTTGTCCTTCGATCTTCAATCTTGACTGGAAACGTCTCCTAGGTTGAATTTTCCTTCATTTGTACGATCTCCAACAGAGTATCCGATATGGTCCGATAAACTTTAGAGTGGGTTTCCTCGACTTAATCACTTGTCCAACTTTAGTCATAGGCGTCACACGTAGAAATACATGGTCACATTCTTCAAATTCAAGCAGTCTTCGTCTTTTATCTGCATAACTCTTTTGCCGCGTTTGAGTTGTCCTCATCTTGTCTTAGATCGTCTTCACTTTCTCAGTAGTCTGTTGCACAAATTCTGGTCCTACCTCAGTACTTTCAACATCATGATGCTAACACAATGACGTTCTACATCTTCTTCCATATAATACCTCATAGGGTACCATCCCTATACTCGAACAAAAACTATTGTTGTATGTGAATTCTATCAATGGTAGAAATTCATCCCAACAACCAGCTTGTTCTAGAACACAAGCTCTCAACAAATCCTTTGAAAATTCTAGCTATCGTCTTCTCCTTATATCCAAGCCCCTCTTGATTGTACAGGTACTTCAAGCCCTTGTAATTATTATAGACTTTATAGGAAAGAAAATGTTTTCAAATTCTCCTTGCAAAATGACTATCGTAGATCCTAAAACGTAAATTGAATAATTCTTCTCATGCACGTTCCACTGTCTCGAAGTATACGCCACCACCTTTCTATTTGATCTCAACTCTCAATTTAAATTCACGAGTTCAACTTCTAACAGAATTTGTATTTGACTAGTTTTTACGGATAACTCCTTCTTAATTGAGATATAGAAAGACACTTTGAAAGTTATAAGGAAAAATAATAAGACTATTCAATAGGTTACTAGATTAGTCCAACAAGAATTTGAAATAGTCTAATAGATTTCGAAATGAACATGGTCTAATAATTTTAGAGATGAACTTTCTGGATTCAAATCCAAAAATCTCAGGTTAAGGAAACACTAAAATTGCATTGCAACAATCTAGTAGGATATGGTTGAAAAATAATCAATCCATTTATAAAGTCAGACTCTCAAATAGTTGTAATTTGAGATAAACAAATCAAATCAACAGAAAAGATTTGATATTCAATAGATATAGGGTAGAGTTAGAAAACTTGAGTATAAACAACAAGTTTAACAAGAAGAGTAGAAATACTCCGATCACACTATAACGAAGACATGGATAAGTCAACTTGATCTACTCAGTCTATTTGAAAAAGAAATAGACAAACCAGATCAACAGAAAGTTTCAAACTCCAATAATAATAATAGGATAGTTTCAAACAGACTCGAGTAGTAATAACAAGTTTAGAAATTGAAGTAATATTATGAAAAGAAACAAAACACAGATAACCCCAAAAGATTTTACACAGTCACAGATCACAAAAGACTGGGTTACCTTACGCATTATGCGGTACAGTTTTAAGATTACCCTCTATGGCACAATTTCCTCGCTCCTTAAGTTTTTGTTTTTGAACATTCTCACTACACTCTTTACACCAGCTCTTTCTTCTTCTTCTTCTTAAGATTTTGAAATACGTGTATCACTAATGGAAAGTTCCATCTTCAGTTGATCACAATCTCTGGAAAAATGTTCAGGCTTCCCACATCCATAACAAATAAACCCTTTATGCTGACAATCTTTGGTGAGATGATTTTTTTCCCACACTTGAAACATTTCATGGTTGATGCCACAGTCTGACCAAAATCATTGCCACTAGTACTCCCCCTCTTTGCTCGTTGTTGCTTCCCCAATGATCGTACGTACAACTTTTGCTGAACACGATCGACTTTACGCTTCCTTCCATCTTGGATTATCGAAGACTCTAAATTACAGCTTCTCATATCCAGTGGCTGCTCTAGTCCTAATAAGTTATGAAGTTCAATTATCAGTTCCTGCTGCTGAGTGATCATCTGTCTCTGTTGTACTGCTACTTCATTCATCTTTTGCATCACACTTCTAGCTGTGGCTATACGATCTTCATCACGTCTCGCGTCCACATGCTCATGTTCGCTGCGTTCCATTATCTTTCTTCAAAGATAAATAAAATCAAAACACGACGAACTTAACGTAACTATTTCACACAACATCGTCTCCTTTCGGAAACCAAAACATCTCTCTATGTTCAACATCAGAGATTCACACAGCACAAACAAGACAAACCTACCCACAAACCCCAAAAGACTCTAACTTGGGCTCTGATACCAACTAATGTAACACCCACCTTAGGGTGCCACACTTCTTGTTACTCAATTACCAAATTACCCCTTCATTGGAAAATCGTGCTTGTAATATAAATACGAGTTATAAAATTTCTTGATGATAGTAAGATAAACTTAGCGAAAAATAAAAACATAACAACATTGTCACAAATTATTTACATCGTATATACACAAATCATAGTATTGTCATATTCTAATATTTTCAAACTAGACTCTCAAAATATTTAAACTTTAATTTAAACTAACATACTGCCCAAGTATTACTACACAGCAGAACCCTCAGACGGGTCCTCCTCAGACTCCTCAATATATAGAAGTCCGACTTGACACAAAGTCCTACGAACAGGTGTCCGCACAGACGACACTACACTAATCGTACTAGGTGTACGGTAGTAAGTTCCCTATCACTGTCTATATGATAAATACGTTTTCCAACAAGAACGACGCGCTACGCCTTCGGTCCTCATATACCCTTAGAAAACTCAGCATCTCCATCTCTTTAGAACTCTACTTCTACAGGAATCTGCTATTTTTCAGCTTCTTGCTCAAGTTCTTGCTCAACGTCTTTAAAATTATAAAAATAATACAAAATAGACATACAAAGAGGTGAGATTACCTACGCCAATACCAGTATGGTAGCAATGAAGATAAACACATACAAATTTTCATACCAACTCATCATACATAATTATAATTATGTCACCAATATCATTTATCTAACACATATCATATCTCATATCAACACATCATACATAATTACAATTATGCTAACAATTTCGTTTATCATCATAATTCATACAATAAGTCATAATTACGATTATGTCCTTATCAATATTCAATTGTTCTATAATTCAATTATCATAAACAATAATTACGATAATACTCTCAGTATCTCTGCACATGCACCTAGACTCAATTTTCCTACTCCATAGAGCTACAACTCAGATCGGAAAGAGTGATCGTAAAGATCATGTCGGTATAAAGGTGCCTCAGACCACGTGCTCAGTTTTGCACATCTAGCACATACTGGATAGTCTTTATCAGATCTTGATTACAGATAGTGTCTCGGTCCGGATCATTGGTGTGTTATATCGGTCTAGCCCACGTACAGAAGAGCTACCAACTGCACATTGTAGGCAACCCGCACCCTAATGCCCCCAAGGTCAACGAAAGACCTACACTACGCATATCGCACCCACTCAGGAGGTGTATTCTTTCCTTCCTAGGCAAATAGCCTTATCCAGTCCATCGGACCTTTCAATGCATATACAAATGCACCATTCTCGGTTCAATTCATTCTATCATCTTCTCAATTTAAATTTTCTTTATCTCAAGTTCGGGGTCCTCATATTGGCCCAACAGTGTCATTACTGTAATTTCATCGCGAAACCATATTTTTCACATTTTCTCAATCGCGCTTCAATTTTTCATCGTTTCTCAATCACGTAAAATATTTTTCACACGTTTTAAATCAAAAATACTATTTTCCTCATTTAACACCAAAATTCAACTTCATTTTTCATATTTGCATAATAATCCCTCAAAACATAATATTAACATTTTAGTCCTCACTTAAATAATATTTTCACAACAGTCCTTCATAAAATTCACATTTACGAAATAGTCCCTTGTAAAATTCATATTTACGAAATCGTCTCTCATAAAATTTATATTTACAAAATAATCCCTCATAAAATTCATATTTACAAAATAGTCCCTCATAAAATTCATATTTATAAAATAGTCCCTCATAAAATTTATATTTCCAAAATAGTACCTCCAAAACATAATATTTACCTTTCAGGCCCTCAAAAATTGTTATTTACAATATGGCCCTATTAAAATGAAAATTACTTTTTTGCCCCTCTAAAAATTATAATTATAGTATTGCCCCTCTAAAAATCATATTTACAATATTGCTCTTTTAAAAACAAAAATTACAATATTGCCCATCTGAAAATCATATTTCTAATATTTCATTTTCCCAAAAATCATTTTACTTTGCTATACTCAAATCTGTCCCAAATTCATTTAAATCTCTCAGTTCTCATTTTAATCCATCAGTTTAATTATATCCGATTATTTTCCCACAACCTTCAAACTTGTTCGAATTCATTTCTTTTTCATTTAAATCCTTCATTCTCAATTGAATCTCTCATTTTCAGGACTTTGGTCCTTTCTAGCCTGGTATGGCCGTAAGCCTCAAGCTCTTTGGAGCTCTTATAAAATCAGTTCATCATATTATTCACATCTTACTTTACTCATACATTTTCATGCACACAATTTCATACATACAAACATATATCAAAATAATAGACATAATATCACACATGCAAGCACAAAAACACAATCAAATAGCATCAAACAATCGGTGAAGAACCCTTATGGATTTTTCCACCGTACAAAACCATCCCCACACTACCAAAACTTGGTTGGTGAGGTTAAATCTCCCTCTTAACTCTTGAAGACAATTTAATCAGTTAGTTCTCCTCCTTTCCTTCAAATTCGTGCAATCCCAAACAAATCCCTAAAATTCTTAAACAATTAGTAAAAACACATACAAGGTTTAATATTGAAAAACCATGGAACAATCATGGCTTAGAAAATCACAAACATGAATTTAAACCATAGAAACTCAAGTTTACCTCTAGAGAAGTAAGATAGAAGTGGGTTTTTGAAGCACTTAGAGTGGGATTTTGGGAAAACTTTCTGCATGGAAAGTGTTTAGAATGCAGTTTAGCTCTAAGAAGTGGTGAGAATAAAAATTATAGGTGATAGATGGTGTCTGTAAGGTGCTTGGCCGAACCAATGAAGAGAAAAGAAAGAAAAATTGATGCTCAGGTTCGTGGAATTTGAGAGAAAAAGATGGATACTTTTTAATGTGAGAGAACGTAATTTATGAGAGTGAAATTATGAGGCGGCTGCCGTGGGATAAGCATAGGAAAAATTTTAGGATTTACTTGAAGTAAAATATCCTATTCTGAGTGCACCTGCTATTCCACATGGCTTACGTCATTCACTTGACTTTCAAGGCTTTTGGATTGTTCAAGAATCATGTAGAACTTCCTCCAAGCTGCTGCATGGCGGTGAGTTTCAAGGGCAATTATTCGACAAAAACTAACATAGCAAAATGATGTAAAATGGGAGAACATTATTTTCCCAGAATAGCTAAAAGCTAAGTTCTGTCGGATGAAAATTCTGTCGAACAAAGGTCAAAACTATCGAATATACAAAAAGGTTAACAGAAATCCTAATTCGACATATGGGTGTCGACGTTGGAGAAATCTTCCAAGTGTCGAATCGACGAAAGTACTATATGGTCAAAATTCTTTTTCGACGGATTTTGACATTAGAGAAGTTTCTCTACATGGTCAGAAATTCTTATTCGACTGTCATTAGCATCATAACTCGACAAACATTATCATTCTAATTCGACGGACATTGGTATCCTCACTCGACAGAAATTAATATTTTCACTCGATGAATTTTAACATGGTACCAAATAGTCAGAAGATCAAATTCGACAAATTTGAACAGAAGTTCAAATTTGACAGATATATCAAATTCGATGGATATCTCAAATTCGACGGATATCTCAAATTCGACAGATATCTTAAATTCGACGGATATAGCATGGTCTTAAAATATTCAATTTCGACGGATTTTGGCATTGTTTCAGAAAGTCCAATTCGACGAATATGGACATCTTCACTCGACGGATAACACTTAGTGGCTTTGTCAAGATTCATTTTTCACCATTGTTCAGATCAACGGTTTAGATCAAAGCTTCTACAACAAGCTTTACAATCTAATGGTTCACAAAGAAGTCAATGCTTCTTTTGTTGACTCATTCTAATTGGTTTAGAAAGTCAAGCCTACCTTCGTTGACCTTCTCTTATTGGCTAGAATTTGTCCAACAAGACAATTGATCTGCTTTTTTCCTAAACGTGGGCCCCACAAACTTTTTCGGTCCACAAATAATTTTTCTACTATTTTTGAGACAAGAGTGAGTCTTGTTGAATAAAATAATATTATAATAATATAAAATTATTTTATTACACAGTTAAATCCTAAAAATTATAAGATTAATATATATACAAATCAGAATTAGGTTTAGTAAGATCCCCCAGCTCCAATTAATTAAAATAAGAATTTCTCCGGCCCGAAAATTATTATTTTCTTGACCCGGAGCAAATCACACAAACCAATCAAAAATAGTATCGGAATAATCAAATTATTTTTATATTGCACAGAAAACACAAAACAGTGTAATTCTGTCAGTTCTGTAACATAGTCTAAAATTTGGGGTGTTACAGGAAGTACTTTCCAATTACATCACATACAATTCTTGGATAGTTGGGTGGATAACATTTATCATTTATTCTAATCTATCTAATGGACTAAAGATAAACTCCATGCCTCTAAGTCTTCAATCCTATTGAAATGACTTAATTAAGTCAGACACAATGGTTGATAGTTGAATATTACCTTTATCCCATCGTGTCTTACTAATATAGATAAAGGCATCCAACTTTGGTATACCTACACTTAATCGATTCTAGTCTTGACGAGTGTCATGCATTGGAAGGCATCACATAATGACTTAATATTTGCTTTGAGGGAATTTTATAGTTATTATTAGATCTCACCATATATTGAACTATTTAACATACCATAAACATCATCCATGCATCCCATACATATAAAGCATATAATAAACGTGACATGGTTATGGCCCCTAACATAATGATTCTCCCAAGCCAATGAGAGTATCATTAACTAAACATAGAGAACGAATAGCTTCACTAAGCGCCTCTCACCAACATCCTCATTGGATGCCGCCTTCTTGCCTCCACATCAAGATTACATTACAAATTATAAAGAAACCTCAGTTTACATACGAGGGGAGTTAGGTGAGAAGAGAATGTACAATGTAATGCCCTAATTTCCTCTTATTTCTAGCTTATTTGTGATTTCTATGATGTTGTAAATTTTGTAAATTTTTATGAATTATTTGGTGAATGTGGATTATTTTAATATTATTTTTGAAAAATTTTGGACTGTTAAATCGAGGCTGGGGGATCTTACTGAACTCAAAATCAGAGATAATTTTTGAAGTTTTCATTGTCTGAGATTTTATCTAATAGATAAAATTTGGGTACGCTCTATTATCCATTGGACAATAGATACCGGCTTTGTTATCTATGAATTTTGTCTATTGGATAATAGCTTGTAGTGAAGATCTAATAGATTATTTCTATCTAGTCACTTTTATGACATCATCTACGTGACATCACCCACATGACATCATCTTTGACTTTTGGACCAAAGGAGGAAGCTTCTCAAGGAAGCTTTGTGAAGCTTGTTGAGGAAGCTTGGCACCTCCTCCCTAGAAGGAGTGCACGGCCAAGAGAGAGAGAAAGGAGACTTCTAGAGCAAAGTTTCTATCTAATTTTCATTTCATCATTTTTCTATTCCTCTCTCATCAACCAAAAAGCTATACACACATTTCTCTCATTTTCTCTCCATAAGGCTCACGAACTCCCTCCAAAAATCCACCCTCTCATCTTGTTTAATTTTTACCATTAACATTCCTTGAATCTAAACCCCCTTCTAAGACACATTGGTGAGAAGATCTTGACTTGTTCATCTTTTTTCAAGTATTTCTTCAAGTTAGGGCTTGAAGACTTCTAAGGTAAAAATTTATCCATCTTCATTCTTCTTTCTTTTCTTCTTCTTTTTTGTTCTTTCTTTTCTTCTTTCTAAGATCATGATTTTGATCCATGGTTATTCTTTCCTAGCCTTTGATGGTGATCTTTTGTATGTATTTTCATTTTCAAAAGGCTCTTGGAGGAGAAAGTTTATTTCAAGGAGATAACTAAGTAGTGGTTAGTTATCCTCTAAAGTAAGAGGGAGATTACTCTCATCAACCTTTAATGGTGGTGAGGGACGTTGTGTTATGTTGAGAATGAAGAATCCATGTGAAGATTCTTCACTTGATTGTATTTGACTCTTGGTGATTTTTGCAATTTTTGTTCTATATGATTTGTGGCTTGGTGTTGTTCATAATCTTGGTAGAATAAAAAATTCTTGATGATTGATATATATATATATATATATATATATATTGGTTGCTTGAAATCCTTTGTGGAAGATGAAAATTTTGAGGCCCAAGGACCTTGTATAGCTCACGGCCAAGAGACCCCAAATAGGGTATCCAAGACAAAATTATTGTGTTGATTTGGAACTTAGATGTTTAGGAGGAAAAGTAATTAGATTAAGGATTAATAATAATAAGGGTAGGATAAAATAAAATTCAATCATTTGTTTAGAGAGAGATTTCGACCTTGAAGGGGAAATAAGCTATAAAGAGAAATCATGAAAATTTAAAGTACTTTTAGGGCTTAGGGAAAAAGGAAATGAATTTGTGAGATTAGGCAATGTAGTTTTCTTTTTAGGCTTTTTGTGAAAAATGTGAGGAAGTATTACTAGAGGAACTAAGCTAGAAGAGTTTGGTGATTAGGGTTAATTTCTACATTTACCCTTGAAAGTGTCAAAGTAAAGCCTAAAAGTGAAATAATAGCACTATATGTCAAAGAGGTTCGTGAGGATGTTCCATGAGATTTGAAAATGATGATTCTTGAAGTTGCACAATAGAAGCACCTTGTGACTAAATGTAATAGCATAGTGCTATTTGGCTGACATACTGGACCCGAGAATGTTAGTGATTGACTTAAGCCTTGTTGTGGCTCCTCTTGGTGGAACTTTCGTTGTTTATGAATATTGTTGATCATTGTCATGAGATTATGCATTGTAAAAGTTGGAATGACTTGTTGTCAAGGCTGTATGCCTAAGAGATGAATTACACCTTTGTGCGGGTGTGAATTGCGTAGTGTAGTTCACTTGTTGAACTTGGAGGCGTCGAGGCGCGGGTATCCCACATGTGGCCAGTTAGTAGCTCCACTGGTTTGTGGTGACTGTGCAACGTACCGACGATCTCAACCAGGCACTACCCTATTCCTGATCCGGTTGAGAGTGTCTTGTACAACTATGTTGCGCAAACTAATGATATTGAGAAGCACATGATTTGAAGCTAACGATATACAAACACTGACTTCTCGATCATTCTCTCCGATGTTGGTTTGAACTCCATGGAGTAGATGTCAGTCCATTATGCATTGACATAGACATTGAGCATTTTGTTGTGATACATTTATACTGTGGAATCGTCTTTGGATATATTATTGTAATACCTGATGAGAAGTTTTATGACCATAATTGTTATTTATGTGATTTTACTGATATTGTTGTCTCTTGCTACCATACTAGTATTGATGTAGAGAATCTGACCTCTTTGCATTGTTATTCTGTCTTTTTTTCTATTCTATGTGTTCTTGTTGATAAAGATTAAGATAAGAAGAAGAAGATTTATAATTTTTCGTTGTTTTGCTTTTGGATTGTTATTCATAGAGATTCTATTGGTTTTGTTAGAGTTCAATTCCATGGAGGTGCAGACACATGGCGCATCGATAGGGGCATTGAACGGATTAGATATGTAGGAGACGTGACTTTGTCCATTAGTAGGACCTGTGATAGGGTTCCCTTCTTTTCCCTTAGTTTTTTTATGCATCTAGAGTTCTTTATACCTATTAGGGAGTTATGGGGTGACTTGCATTACACTCCAAGGGAGGACCCGGACCCTGTGGTGTCATCTGCTAGGACACCCGTCTGCGAACTTTTACCCCAGCTAAGGGGTTTGACTGGGGAGGAGTCCGAGGAAGAGGACCCAACAGAGGATTCAGAGGAAGATCCAATTGAGGGTCCAAGGGGAGGTCCTACTCCCTAGGTCTTTAGACTTAGGCTAGTTGTGTCTTGTTAAACAGTTATATATGTCCTTTGTGTATAAACTTTGTAATTTTTGGGTGGACTATGATCCATGCCAGTGTTGTATATATTATTTTGGTGTGTAATATTTAGTAAGTTATATCCTATGTTGTTTATGTTTCATTTAAGTTTATGCTTTTGAAAAGAAAATTTATAATTTGTATTTTCCAAGATTAAATCTTTTTCCGCGTGTTATATAAAGTTTTGACATTTTGAGGTATAAATGTGGCTCCCTGAGGAGGGTATTACATTAGTTGGTATCAGAGCCAAGTTTGAGTCTTTTGGGGCTTGTGGTTATGTCTGTCTTGCTTGTGTTGTGTGATTCTCTGTGTTTGCTTTCCAAAAGGAGACAAAATTGTTTGATATGACTTCACCTGACTTTCCTTGTGTATCGCTTAGTTTGATTTCAAAGGAACGTGATGGCTCGAGGTAGAGCAGTACGTGTGAACTATGAACAAAACAGTGAGAGTATGGCCGCAATAGCCGAGGCGATGCAAAGGATGGTGGAGGCTATGATGCAGCAGAATCAAAGAGCTGGCCAACAACAAGAAGCTACCACTAAAACGCAGAACCTGTCAGAGTTTCGTCACAACAATCCACCACAATTCAAAGAAAAGTTTGATCCAGAGAAAGCAAGCCTCTGGATCAAAGAGTTGGAGAAGATATTCCAAGGAATAGGATGCACTGATGCTCAGAAGGTAACCTATGCTACCTTCATGCTTGTTGGAGACGCTGAAGACTAGTGGGCAAGAGCCCATCAATTGATGGAAGTTGAGGGAACAGTGATCACCTGGGAAGCCTTCAAGAACAAATTCCTAGAGAAGTACTTTCCAGCCAGTACGAGGCATGTGAAAGAGATGGAGTTTCTAGGCCTAAAGCAAGGAAGCATGTCGGTTAGTGAGTATGCTGCCAAGTTTGAAAGTTTGTCAAAGTTCTCAAGTTATTTCCAACTACAACCTGATGAAGAGTAGAAATGCCACAAGTTCGAAGAAGGGTTGAGGCATAACTTGAAGAGAGTAGTGTTGCCTTTGGGAATTGATCAATTCCCAGCTCGTTTGGACAAGTGCCATAGGCTTGAGGAACTGGATCAATCACGTGAGACAAGGAACTGTAACTTTGGACCCTCTCAGTTCCAAAGGGGGAGAAATGGCGGTGGCAATCTTTTTAAGCAAAAGCCGTATTCGAGGCCACAAGGGAATCAAGCTTAGCAACAATTACGTTGAGAAGGTTCTAGTGACCACTGGTTTGGTCAGGCCGTGGCATCGACGCCAAGATGCCTCAAGTGTGGAAAGGACCACTTGACGAGGGATTGCACAATCAAGGGGATCATTTGTTTCAAATGCGGGAAGCTTGGACACATTGCGAAGGATTGCAATTAACCCAAGGCGGAGCCCACTGTTAATAATGTATGTACCGCAAGACCTCAAGCGAGAGGAAGAGTTTACACTTTGAATGGCGTAGAGGCCTCCCAATCCGAAGATCTGATTAGGGAAGATTATGGCATAGGAGGTAATCTTTTAACTGTACTGTATGACTCAAGAGTGACCCATTCTTTTATTATCTATGATTGTGTGCACCGATTAGGGTTGTCTGTGTCTTCCTTACCTTTTGATTTAATTGTTTCTACTCTCACTTCTAGACCCGTTTTTACTGCTCAAGTTTGTTTGAACTATCCTATTTTTGTGGAAGGTTGAATCTTCTCGGTTGATTTAATTTGCTTACCTCTTTCTTAAATAGATGTTATTCTAGGAATGGATTGGTTATCTTATAACCATATCCTTCTTGACTATTCCAATAAAACCTTAGTATTTCCTAATTCTGAGATTTCTGGATTTATAACTGCTAACCCAGTCAAAACTTTCTTGTGGGAAGGAGCTCAAGGATATATGCTTTTGTCTTCCTTGGAAGTCAAAAGTGAGACCGATGTGAATGCTATTCCTGTGGTTAATTAGTTTCCTGAAGTCTTTTCTGATGTTATACCTAGTTTATCACCAGAAAGAGAGGTAGAATTTTCTATCGATCTTGTTCCAAGATCTGGTCCTATATCCATAGCACCATATTAGATGTCGCCCTCAGAGTTAGCCGATCTCAAGAAGCAGTTAGAGGAACTATTGGAGAAGAAGTTTATGAGACCTAGTGTTTCACTGTGGGGAGCTCCAGTGTTGTTGGTTAAGAAGAAGGATGGAACTTCTCGGTTATGTGTGGACTACCGTTAGCTAAACAAGATTACAATCAAGAATAAGTACCCACTTCCGAGGATAGTGATGTGTGTGAAACAACATCATATTTTATTCTTGTTTTGCATGCATTTTGTAGGCATTTTAAGCATTTTAGTTTCCCTTTTTAGTTAGTTTTTCCCTTAGTTCGGGTAACTGCGGTGTTTTTGGTGTTCTTGTGCAGGATTGGTGCTGATTTGACCTTAGATTAAATGGAATGCTCGCATGTTTGAAGTTAGAGCTTAATGGATAGCAATAAAGGTGCAAAAAGGCCATTCCAGAGAGATCCACGGCCTGCCCGTGGATAAAACCACGACCATGGATCGAGGGGTAACTTTAAGAAGAAAAAAAGGGAATTCCAGGGAGTTCCACGGCCTGGCCGTGGAACCATCCACGGCCGTGGAACTCAAAGGACACAGGATGGGTTTCTGGCAGAGACATCCACGGCCTGGCCGTGGAACCATCCACGGCCGTGGATCGCAGTGCGCAGCAGTTTTTTATGTTTTTCTTTTTATTTCTTTTGGGGACTTTTTAGCCAATTAAAACCCTAGACTTATAAAAGGGGGTTCTGAATACAATGTAGGAACATCTTGGTTTTGGGGAGAGGCACATTGGAGGCTTTGGCTTTTGTTCTTGATCTTTCTTCCCTCTTCTCTCTTGAATTACGAGTTTGGATGTTCTTAAACAATGTTTTATGATTCCTTCTTCTCTATGTCTGAGTAGTTTCCTTGTTTTTAGGATTGGGCAATGCCCTTTGATACTTTGATAATGAATAATTGACGTTGTTTCTCTTTTATTGATCTTGAATGTTCTTTGATTCAATTCTTATTGCTCTTATTCATATGAATTTGCTGGCCACTTATTTGCATCTCATAGGCATTTAGGGACGTACTGAGAAGTGAACCTAAGTGTTGGAACCATAAGAATTGAACTTAAGGTCTAAATCACGAGAGTAGTTTTAGCCTTTCGAGGATTCAATAAATTACCACAAAGCATAATGGATTCAATTTAAATTCAATTACCACGAGAGTAGGAATTGGTTTAATTAGGCACGGATCTTGTATCTTGAAAAAGAACATTAACTAATTTAGGGTAATTTACCTTCAATTGAATTTTAGATTTAATAAAAGGGTTGTCAATTAGGATTTATCTTGTATCATTGTAGTATCCCAATCTTGGAAGCTTTCTTAATTCTGAAAACCCCATTCTTGATAACTTGCTGTTTTTATTCTAAATTCTGTTTTCTTAATTTTTATTTAATTATTTTGTTACTAAGTTCTTATCAATCAACAATCATATTTTCTCTTGTTTAATTTAATTAAGTTAATTAATTAATTGGTATTCATACACACAGTCCCTGTGGATTCGATCTTTTATTACTTGACGACGAAACCGTACACTTGCGGATTTCACGCATCAGATAGATGATTTGATAGACTAGCTGAATGGAGCTATTGTTTTCTCTAAGATTGATCTACGTTCTGGCTATCATCAGGTTCATGTGAAGGTAGAGGATGTACCTACGATAGCTTTTCGGACGCGTTATAGGCATTATAAGTACCTTATGATACCATTTGAAGTAACAAATGCTCCTACCATATTCATGGATTATATTAATCGGATCTTTCGTCCTTATCTAGATAGATTTGTTGTTGTCTTTATTGATGACATTTTGATCTATTCATGAAGTTGGGAGGAACATGCTGAACATTTCAGTGTGGTTCTTCAGATTCTAAAGGAAAAGAAGTTATATGCTAAGCTATCTAAATGTGAGTTTCGATTGGAGGAAGTTCAGTTTTTGGGTCATGTGATTTCAAAGGAAGGAATTGTAGTGGATCCATCTAAAGTGGAAGCAGTTCTTTAATGGGAAAGATCAAAGGCAGTAACAGAGATTCGTAGCTTTATGGGTTTAGCTGACTATTATCAAAGATTTATCGAAGGACTCTACAAAATAGCAGGACCTCTCACTCAGCTCACAAGAAAGAATCAAGCTTTCGTATAGATTGATGCATGTGAAAAGAGTTTTCAAGAGTTGAAGAAACGGTTAACTACTTCGCCAGTGTTGATCCTACCCAATCCCAACGAACTTTTTGAAGTTTATTGTGATGCTTCATATCAGGATCTAGGATGTGTCCTTTTGCAGAACGGAAGAGTGGTAGCGTATGCTTCAAGGGAATTGAAGGTACACGAGAAGCACTATCCTACGCACGACTTGGAGTTAGCTACTGTTGTGTTTGCATTGAAGATTTGGAGGCACTTTCTTTATGGAGCAACATTCAACGTCTACAGTGACTACAATAGGTTGAAATATCTATTTGATTAAAAGGAGCTGAACATGAGACAAAGGTGATGGTTAGAGCTTTTGAAAGACTATGACTTCCAGCTTCAATATCATCTCGGAAAGGCAAATGTTGTAGCGGATGCTTTGAGTAGGAAGATGCTTAGTGTTTCCGCTATGATGCTGAAAGAAAGTGAGTTAATAGAACAATTTAAGGATATGCAGTTGTCTGTGGATGCACAAGGGAGAATGTGCTTAAGTATGATCACTATTTTGAGTGGATTGATAGAAGAAATCTGAGATAAGCAGGGAAGTGACCCATACTTACAAGAGGAGAAGGAGCTGGTGAAGTAGGGTGCTATATCTGAATTCATAGAAGGACATGGTGGAATTCTAAGATTCAGAGATAGAGTTTGTGTACCGAGTGATTCTGAGCTTAGGAAGATAATTCTTGATGAAGCCCATAAAAGCAAGTTGAGCATGCACCCCGAAACTACTAAGATGTACCAAAATCTGAAATGATTATATTGGTGGCAAGGAATGAAGAGGGATGTTGCCAAGTATGTGTTGTCCTGTTTAGTTTGCCAAAAGGCTAAAGTGAAACACCAAAGACCTTCTAGAATGCTACAACCTTTGACTATTCCAGAATGGAAATGGGATAGCATTGTAATGGATTTCATGAGCGGATTACCAAGGACTAGGAAGGGATATAATTCAATATGGGTAATTACAGATCAAATTACGAAGTCAGCGCACTTCTTGCCAATCAACATAAGGTATTCGATGGAGAGATTGGCTCAAGTGTATGTCGATGAGATCGTTAGACTACATGGTATGCCTTTGAGCATTGTTTCTGATAGAAACCTAAGGTTTACATCGAGATTTTGGTAGAGTTTGCAGAAAGTAATGGGAACGAAGCTTCATCTAAGTTCTGTATATCACCTGCAAACAGATGGTCAGTGGGAGAGAATAATCCAGTCATTAGAACATTTGTTAAAGACTTGTGTCTTGGAACAGACTGGGAGTTAGGATGAATTCTTGCCTTTGATAGAGTTCACCTATAATAATAGTTTCCACGCAAGCATCAGAATGGCACCTTATGAGGCGTTGTATGGGCGACAGTGTAGAACACCCTTGTGTTGGTACCAAGAATGCGAAAATTTTGCGGTAGGATCTGAACTTGTGCAACAGATAACTGAAAAAGTTAAAATGATCCAAGAAAAAATGAGAGCAACTTAGAGTCGACAGAAAAGCTATGCCGACAAGAGACGATGACCTCTTGAATTTGAGGAAGGTAAGTATGTGTTTTTGAGAGTTACAATTATGATTGGTGTTGGAAGAGTCATTAAATCGAGAAAACTCACTCTTAAATTCATCAGACTGTATCAAAATTCTTCATCGGATAGGTCCGGTAGCCTACCAAATAGCCTTACCACCTTTCCTTTCCAACCATGTCTTCCATGTGTTGCAATTGCGAAAGTATATTCTTGGTCCTGTAACACCCCGAAAATTGTTTATTTTATCATTCATCATCATTTTATAATATTTATAAATTTTAGAAATTTTTGTGGATTTTTTCGAAAATGTCAAATATTTTAATATATTCCTCATTTTACGTGAATATATTTCTCATTTTACGTGCACACTGACCAGAGTCAGTGTAACACTCCATAAATGATTTGTTTCATCATGAATAGTCATTTTTCAATATTCATGATTTTTGGAGATTTTTTTGGATTTTTCTAGAAATACTGAATATTTTAATATATTCCTCATTTTACGTGCGCACTGAACAGAGTCAGTCAAATGCTCCAGAAAATTGTTTGTTTTGTGATGAATAGTTATTTTTTAATATTTGTGATTTTTAGGAATTTTTGTGAATTTTTCTGAAAATATCAAATATTATAGTATATTCCTCATTTTGCATGCGTACTGAGCGAAGCCGGGATAACGAAATGTTTTCCCTGAGATTGGTAAACCTTGAACTGTCAATGTGTCGACGGGGGATCTTACTAAACTCGGGGCTGGGCACAGTTTGCGAGGTTTGCATTTTTTGAAGTTTTATTTGATAAATAAAATCGTTGTATCATAAAATTATCCGATGAACAATAAAATATTATTTTTATCAACTGTAATTTTTATTCACTGGAAAAATAATTCTAACAGTGTAATTAATCATCTGTCAGATGTATTTAATTAAGGAGACAAGCTTACTATGCACTTTGTTGAGAATTGTGCAAAGCTTCTCAAGGAAACTTCTTAGAAATTTCTTCCAAGCTTCCTATGAAAGCCACACACTCTCTCTCCTCTCCCCATGCACTCACGGTAGCAGCCCCTTAGGGAGCACAAATTTGTGCTTCAATTCATTTAATCAATTATATTTAAGTTTTCAAATTCAAAAGCTAACACTTTAATTTTTTATTCACTTCTCTCTCTAAGCTTCATCTTTCTTCTTCACAAAACCATTTTCTCCTCCTTCTCTCTAGACCCATTCGGCAGCAGCCTTTCTCCCCCTCATCCATCACAAAATTTTCATCCAACCCCATTTTCTTAATCCTCTCCATCTCCTAAACACTTTTTTAGTTAGTGGTTCTTTGAAAATCCATCATTTTCACCATTTTCTTCAAGCTTCAAGCTTAGGGTTCTTTCGGTAAGTTCTTGATTCTTCACTACCCTTTCCTTATTTTCTTTTCTATGGTCTTCCTTGTGACCATCTATCCTTTATTTTTCAAGCATTGGTGCTATTCTAATGAGATTAAAATTTCAAGGGTTTGGTTGAGTGCAAATCTGAAATTGCAAGGAACTCTAGGAGGGCTTCTCTTGTTTTCTTCACTTTGGTAAGAGGAAGACACTCCTCCTCAACCTCTTTTAGCACTTAGAAACCTTGTTTGTGGTTGATTGTGAGAAAACCCTAATGAGGGTTATTCTTTGTTTGCATGATTATTATGTTTGCATGTTGTTTGCACTTTGTTTATGCTATTGGATTGATTGTTTGTGTATATTGATATATTGGAATAGATTGGAATGCATGAAATGGAAGAAACTGATGTTGGATTTGCTCTTGGATGGCCACGATTTTGAGGCCCAAAAATTGGGGTTCTTTGTGAACAATTTTAACAAGTGGAAAACATAATCAATTAAGTATACACTATGTAATTAATGAAGAGAAAAAAATTTGGGAACCTAAATCACTAGAGAGGCCATGGCTTCTAAGGCAATTGAGGGCATGATTATGCAACTTTGATAACCTTGGGACTTAATAACCTAGTGATTAATTTAATAGTAATAGGATGCAAGAATTAGCAAATTGGAAAATTAAATTATACTTTGAGATTGATAAATTTTAAAGAACCAATAATGAAATTTTTCATAAGACTTAGGGCAATTTAATTTGAGGAAGAACAAGAGAGTGTGAGACTTTGAGAATCTTAGAATAACTTTCTAAGTGTATGAGAATAAATTACCTAAGAATTTAATTAATTAAGAGAATTCCTTTAGAGACAAACTTTGTAAGAACAGCTAAACCTAAGCAAGAATTCATAATACACCTTAAAAATTTATTAATTTATTTAATAACAATATTATGTTATTGTGGGTCCATGTGAGTGACCAATGATTGTGTTGATTCTTACTTTGGCCAATTGTGACATATTGTGGAATAGTATGTAATAATGATCATACATGATTATGCATAGAGTCTGTATGCATTGTGAATGTCTGTTGGACTGTTGTTAAGGCTGAGTTGCCTAGGAGTTGAACACACCTTAGTGCGGGTGCGAGTAGACTAGTGTAGGTCATATTGTTGACCATGGGGGCGTCGGGGTGTGGGTACCTCGCAATGGACAGTTGGTAGCTCTTCTGTCCGTGGGGCAGACCGATGCAAATGCATCGACGATCCTGACTGGGCACTGTCCTATGTCGTGATCTAGTGTAAACTGTCTGTACAATGCCATGATGTGCACTTGGATAAACTGATGAATTATAGCACTTTGGCCGCAACAGGCGAGTTGCAGACAGGCCTCCTGATCTTTCTCTCCGACTGTTTATGTCTAGCTCCATGGAGTAGGATTTTGACTTTATATGCATGTGCATAGTGGGTCCATATATTACCTGACGTCTGTTTGTTACTATTATAATTGGAACTGTTATGTTACCGTTATATATATAATTGCCTGCAACTGCTTATTTGTCTATTTCTACTATTTAATGCTTATGATTATTATTTGATATGCTCTGTGGGCGCTTTGCGCCATTTTGTTTCTTGCTGCTATAATTGGTAATAATGGTAGGATGTCTTACCTCTTTTCTGTATATCTGTTATTTTCTATTTGTATATTGTGTCCCACCGAAGACGACGGCAAGAAGATTGGAGCTCCCGATTTCCCCGGCTTCTGGCCTAATTACGATTAGCATCTACTGTGGAGCATGGAGGCACGTATGCGTAAATTTCTGGGTGATGTGCGTCTGACCTTCCTTAGAGGGCTAGAATGCTGGCATATAAACCTGAATTCTGACCGTTGTGTCTACCTGGGAGACGTGTCAATCTCTTTGGCCTGGAGGCATCATGAGCTGCTGATCTTTACCTGTTGTATTAGCCTGCATTTGGAGTTTTATCTGCCCATCCGGGAGATGTGGGGTAACCGTTTCTACACCCCACAGGAGGACTCTTTTGATTCCATAGCTCGGGCCTCGGCCAATGGCTCTGTGGCTCCTATGGAGGTTTCCTCAGAGGAGGTCCCCGAGGATGACCTCGCGGAGGATCCTGAAGAGGATCCTGCTACAGTTCCTCCTCATCTGAGGGACTGATATTGCTAGTAGCTACTGATGGCTGCCAGTGTTTTTATTTTGGGGGCCTGATATCTTTTGCAGTGGGTTGTATATTTTCTGATATCTTGGGGATGTTTATGTATTATCCTTTGGGGCAGGTATAGTTTTGCTTTTTAGTATACTAAGCTTTGTAATCAAACAGTTTGATAAATATATATATACGAATATGCAATGTTAATTCCAATGTATGCTTTACCTCTGTTTTGCTCTTTATTTCCATTTATGTTTCATCACCGTGTTTATTAATTATTGTTATTATAACAAAAAAAAAAATTCACCAATTTAATTACATGTCTATAATCAAGTAAATTTATATTAATTATAAATAACCGGGTCTTAACTATATAATTTTATTTCTGTATTGTAATTGATAATGTGATGTTCCCTCCCAAAAAGGGGCGTTACAGGTCCAGCCCATGTCATCGAACCGGATACAGTACAGCTAAAAGAGAATTTGACCTATGAAACACTGTATTTGACTATGGTCAATGAAGTTTGGTTTTGATGATAACAAACATGAAGATAATAAGAAGACTAAGTCCAAGAATTTCAAGATTAGCTTTAGGACTTAGAGTCTCTTTGTACGAGGATCTTTTTGGATATCTCATGGTTTTACAAGATATAACAAAAATGTTTTCTTAAACTTTTTCCAAAACTGTATTTGATCTTGAAAATAACTTAACAAGTTTTGGTGTTTTTGAAAAACCATCTGGGCTTCTTTTTTAAGTATTTACACATGTTTCAGAAACAAAGTTATTCGAATAACTCATAATTTATTCGAATAATGTTTTAAATTTGTTGCTGCGTGCCTCTGTTGTTAAAAATGTTATTCGAATAACACTCCTATTTCATAACGGTTATTTTCTTCTACGACTCTATAAATAAAGAGCGTGGGTCTCTTCTGTTTCTTGCCCAACTATTTGATTAATTTTATGTTTGCTTTGAAAACGTGATTTACAATTTTAATATATTTTCTGTACTCTTTTTGTTAAAACTTTGAGATATCCTTAGAGAGCCTCTTAGCGCTTCAAGTTGTAATATTTACTCTGCGTGAGAGTTTCTCTTCATCTATATTCTGCTCTTCTGTATTGAGGGTGAGGTATCCCTCAAGTTTTGTATAAAGGTGAGGTATCCCTACAGGCTGAGGCTTTAGCACAAGGGTAGAGTTTCCCTATGTGTGAAAAGTGCTCTTTTGTTTAACAGTTGCAAGCACCTATTGAAGCTTGTACACAGTGAAAAATCTCGAATATTTTTTTGGGGACTGGACGTAGGCCACAAGTGGTTTAATGGTCGAACCAGGATAAATATTGTTCTTGCTTTTCTTTTCTCTATCTCTTTATTTCTGCAGTTTAATATTATTGCATATTTATTTATTTGTTGTTCTTAAAGCTTTTCTTTTTCCTCTCATAATTTCTCTTTATTTATTAAGTTGCTTCAATATTTGTCTTTATTTTAAAAGTACTTGTGAAAAGTTTTTATACTCAATTCACCTCCCTCTTGAGTACTGGAGCCACTTGGTAACAAGTAGTATCACAGCTAGACTCTTGTTTAAAGAGCTTAACAGTTTCAAGAGAACATGACTTCCTCAAATGGCTTTTTAGAGGGATCTTCCATAAACTGACCACCCTTTTTCAATGGGGATGGTTATGCCTATTGGAAGGAAAGAATGAAAATCTTCATCGAGCTATTGATCTCGATGTGTGAGATGCTGTTGAAAATGGTGCATTTATACCTACAAAAGAGGTCGATGGTGTTAAAACTGAGACACCAAGAAGTGATTAGTCTAATGAGGATAAAAAAAAGTTCAACACAATTTAAAAGCCAAAAACATCATTACCATTGCCTTGGGATATAATGAATTTTTCAGAATTTCAAATTGTAAAACTGCTAAAGAAATGTGGGATACTTTACAAGTCACCCATGAGGGTACTAGTGAAGTAAGGAGGTCGAGAATAAATTCTCTTACTCGTGAATATGAATTATTCAGAATAAACCAAGGAGAAAGCATTTAGGAAATGCAAAAGAGGTTCACCCACATTATTAATCACCTTGCACCAGTAGGAAATAATTTTTCTAACCAAGATTTGATTAACAAAGTTTTGAGATGTCTGAGCAGGATTTGGCAACCCAAAGTGACAGCTGATAACTCCATAAAATGTAGTTATTTGTGCCCTATATCAGTGCTTTATTGATTGCTCAGTCCTTGTTCTTGGGCATAATTGGGAGACTCTAAACTTTTTTTATACAAAAGTTTATTGATGTCTTCCTCTTTATTTTGTGAACATATTTCCAATTCTTTTGATTAGAATATGTTGATTTTGCGCTTGTGATTAATCGAGTGAACTGTAAATTGTAGGTTAGGCTACAAAATGGATGAATTGGAGTAGCATGTGGACTAGCAGGGGAAGAGAAGAGTCAAGAGAAGTCTCAGCTTTCCACGCCGCGGCGTGGATATGTTCACGCCTCGGCGTGCTGCTCTCTGGCTGCTGTATACTGAGGAGACCGAGGCTATCACGCCGCGGCGTGGGAAATGGTACGCCGCGGCGCGTGGACGTCTGCTGCACCTATAAATACGACGCTTTTAGATTAAAAAAAGGGGAGGGAGTTCTGGGTCGCTGGAGAACCGAGCTAGGGCTTATTGCTTGACAGTTTTGGAGAGCTGAAAAGGGACCAGAAGTGGAAGCCACCCTTCTTGAAGGACGATCATTCATCTAAGCATCATCATAATAGAGTTTCCCTTCTTCTCTCTTCTCTCTCTCTCATTCTAGGGCATGGGCATGGAAATGGCTTTGGCATTTTCTTGACCCATGGCTAGCTAAGTTCATTTTAAGGATTCCTTTGGATCTTTCTATGTAAACTTCATGATTCTGTAACCTTGTGAGTTGTTTATGATAATGTGTTTTGTTCATCCATATTTCTCTTAATGCTCATGAATGTTTGGCCAACATTTATTGTGTTTTGGTTGAATCTATTGAACTAGACATAGGGATTTAGGTTTTAGATCATGAATATGGTTGATGCATGTTTAATTTCATTCTAGTTTATGAGTGATTTAATTAGCTAATGGGATAGAGATATACCCTTTGGTCATGCATGGCAATGGTTAAGAATCAATCTTAATGAATGGAATTTGCTTTGGTTTTCATGCACACATAGTTAACTAAGTAAGTTACATAAGCTTAATAGACCTAGACATAGGCTTTTAACTAGTGGAGTTTCTTATGCCAACAAATTCATTGCTTAACACTCATCTTGGTTGCATATTATCAAGTGGAATAGTTAGTGAAAAAGGAGTCCCTATTCTCCAACCCTTGAGTCCCAATCTTTTATTAAAGCTTTTTAGTCTTTTAAACAAGTCACAATCTCTCTCCAAATTTATATGTCCTTGAATAGAATTTCTTAAACTAATAGTTAATAGTTAGCTAAGATATTAATCCTAATCCTCGAGGGAACGAACTTAACTCATCATTTTATTACTTGCACGACCCGTACACTTGCGGTACACAAAAAGGGCTAACAAGTTTTTGGCGCCGTTGCCGGGGATTAAGGCTAATTTCTACTTTGCTAATATTAACAACAAGTTTGATTAGTTCTAGTTCAAGTTTTCCTTTTATTTCATTTTAAATCAAGTTTCATTCTTTGTCTGTTTTAGGTACATTTACAATGGGAGATCACAATGATCACACAAGGCCTTTGAGGGAGTTTGCTACTCCTCAGATGGGTAATCTTCAATCAAGTATCACAAGGCCTCCCATCCGAGCCTATAATTTTGAAATAAAGCCTGCCATCATACAGATGATACAAACATCAGTGCAATTTGGCGGGTTGCCAAGTGAGGACCCAAATGCTCATTTGTCAAATTTCTTGGAGATTTGTGACACCTTCAAGCATAATGGTGTTTCTGAAGACGCCATCCGTCTAAGGCTCTTTCCTTTCTCTCTCAGGGATAGGGCCAAGAGCTGGTTGCAATCTTTGCCAGGAGGGTCTATAAGCACTTGGAATGATGTATGTGGCAAGTTTCTGAACAAATACTTCCCACCTGCTAAGACTGCGGAGATGGTGAATGATATCACCTCATTTACACAAGTTGAATCTGAATCCTTGTATGAAGCCTGGGAGAGGTACAAGGATCTACTGAGAAGGTGTCCACACCATGAGATACCACCATGGCACCAAATCTATTCATTCCATAAAGGTTTGCTGCCTCACCACCGTCCAATTGTGGATGCAGCTTCCGGTGGTTCCTTGCTTAGTAAATCATTTGATGAGGCATATCAATTGTTGGAGGAATTGGCCGCCAATAGCTACCAATGGCCATCTGCAAGAAATACCCCAAAAAGGGTGGCTGGAGTGCATGATGTGGATGCAATTACATCACTTTCTGCTCAAATGGCTGCGATTGCTAACAAGTTGGACAGTTTGGGGATAAGATCTCATCAAAGCCCATTCGTGTTGTGTGACCGATGTGGGGACAACCATGCAACGGATAAATGCCCATCTACTATGGAGAGTGCTCAATATGTGAGAAACTACCGTCCTTCTCAGAATAACCCCTATTCTCAACAGTACAATCCTGGGTGGAGGAATTACCCCAACTTTTCATGGAGAGATAACTAAGGAGCAACCTCTTCATCAGCTGGAAATGAGAGACCACAATATCCTCCTAGTTTCTCTTCACAAGCAAGACCCCCACCGCAAGAGAAGAAACCATCACTTGAGGACATATTCATGCAATTTATGGTTAAATCTGATTCTTACATGTCTAAAATCGATGCTCATTTGGCTAGAAATGATGCAATGATTCAAAGTCAAACAGCATCGATGAAAGCATTGGAAACACAGATGGGGCAATTGGCGAATGCTATCAACAACCGACCTCCTGGGTCATTTCCAAGTGATACCGTCAGCAATACAAAAGGTGATCCAAAAGATTGCAAGGTTATTTCCCTAAGAAGTGGGAAGAACATAGAAGGGAATCCTAGGACTAAATTGCTTGTTGATGATGCTGAGGTGACACAAGAAGAAGAAATTGTGTACAAGGAAGACCAAGGGAGTAAGGTTGTTGCCAAGAGCCCTGAAGAGCCAAATAAGGATGAAATCAAAAAGAAAGAAGAGAACACTTCTCCTGCCTTGCCGTTTCCTAACCGCTTTGCCAAGCATAAAATGGATGCGCAGTTCAAGAAGTTTCTGGAAGTCTTTAAAAAGCTTCAAATAAACATTCCATTTGCAGAGGCATTAGAACAAATGCCTAGCTATGTGAAGTTCATGAAAGATATATTGTCAAAGAAGCAGAGATTAGGTGAGTTTGAGACAGTGGCATTGTCAGAATAGTGCAGTGCTGTTTTGCAACAGAAACTTCAGCCAAAATTGAAAGATCCTGGAAGCTTCACAATTCCATGTGCAATTGGAGAGAAATTCTGTGGTCAAGCCTTGTGTGACTTGGGGGCAAGTATTAACCTCATGCCCCTATCCATCTTCCAAAAGCTAGGTTTGGGGGAATGTAAGCCTACATCGGTTACCCTCCAACTAGCGGATCGCTCTTACTCTTACCCGAAGGGAATTATTGAAGATGTCTTGCTTAAGGTGGACAAGTTTATATTCCCTGCAGACTTCATAATTCTGGATATAGAAGAAGATAGAAATGTGCCTTTAATCCTTGGCAGGCCATTTCTAGCCACAGGAAGAACACTCATCGATGTCCAAAAAGGTGAATTGACCATGAGAGTTCAGGATCAAGACGTAACTTTTAATATTTTCAAGACAATTAAATTTCCTCATGATCTCGAAGAGTGTTCATATATAGGCATGCTTAATAATATCATTGTTGATGCATTTCATGCTAACTTTCCAAATGACCCTCTTGCATTAGCATTGATTACTTCAACTGACCAGGAAGATGATACAAGGGATGTTGTGCTTGATTTTGTTGAACGATTTGATGCTCTTCCTAAGTATTTCAGGTCATCCAAATTTGAGCCTTTGGAGTCCCATGCATCTAAGGAGTTGCTTAAGCCTTCTATTGAGGAACCTCCAATGCTTGAGTTGAAGTCTTTGCCGAATCACTTGCAATATGCTTACTTGGGAGCAATGTCTACTTTGCCAGTAATCATATCTTCATCACTCACTGATGAACAAGAGGAGAAACTTCTTCGTGTGCTCCGTCAGTACAAACATGTCATTGGATGGACTATTGCTGATATTTATGGCATTAGTCCCTCCATCTGTATGCACAAGATCCTGTTGGAGGATAATCTGAATGGAGTGGTGGAGCACCAAAGGCAGCTGAATCCGATAATGAAGGAAGTGGTAAGGAATGAGGTAATTAAATGGCTTGATGCGGGCATAGTTTATCCTATTTCTGATAGCTCGTGGTCCGGTCCAATGTGTTCCAAAGAAGGGAGGTATGACGGTGGTTACCAATGAAAATAATGAGCTCATCCCTTCTCGCAAAGTCACCGGATGGAGGATATGCATGGATTACCGGAAATTAAATAAGGCTACCCGGAAGGATCATTTCCCACTCCCGTTCATTGACCAAATGTTGGATAGATTGGCGGGAAAGGCTTATTACTGCTTCCTTGATGGTTATTCTGGATACAATCAAATTGCCATAGCACCGGAAGATCAAGAGAAGACAACATTCACATGCCCCTATGGTACGTTTGCTTTCCGAAGAATGCCATTTGGGTTATGCAATGCACCAGTAACTTTTCAGCGTTGCATGATGGCTATATTTGCGGATATGATTGAGCATGGCTTGGAAGTCTTTATGGATGATTTTTCGGTGTTCGGAGATTCTTACAATAGCTGCCTGCAGATTCTGTCTTCTGTGTTGAAAAGATGTGAAGAGACCAACCTAGTCCTTAACTGGGAGAAGTGCCACTTCATAGTTCAAGAAGGCATTGTTCTTGGTCACAAGGTTTCTATTAAGGGGTTGGAGGTGAACAAGGCAAAGATTGAGGTGATTGACAAACTTCCTCCACCAAATGCAGTGAAAGGAATTCGCAGCTTTCTTGGTCATGCCGGTTTTTATCGGAGATTCATAAAAGACTTCTCCAAGATTTCTAAGCCTCTTTGCAACTTATTGGAGAAGGACACCCAATTCCACTTTGATGAATCATGCCTGGGTGCATTTGTGGAGCTTAAAAGGAGACTAGTGTCCGCCCTTTGATAATCACGCCGGATTGGGAATTGCCTTTTGAATTAATGTGCGATGCCAGTGATTATGCAGTTGGTGCAGTTTTGGGGCAAAGGAAGGATAAGGTGTTTCGCTCCATATACTATGCAAGCAAAACTCTCAATGATGCACAACTAAACTACACAACAACAGAAAAGGAACTTCTGGCAGTGGTCTTCGCATTTGATAAGTTCCGAGCATACTTGGTGGGCACCAAGGTGATTGTCTACACGGATCATTCCGCAATTAAATATCTGGTGAGCAAAAAGGATGCAAAACCGCGGTTGATTCGTTGGGTTCTATTGTTGCAAGAGTTTGATTTAGAGATTCGGGATAAGAAAGGGGCGGAGAATCAAGTTGCAGATCACCTCTCTAGATTGGAAAATAAGGAATATCAAGTTGAACCAATCACAATTAATGAGGCATTCCCCGATGAGCAACTCTTTGCTGTGGCAACTTGTCCATACCCATGGTACGCTGACATTGTGAACCACATAGTGGGTGGTGTGTTGCCTCCGGATCTTATATCTCATCAAAAGAAGAAGTTCTTGCACGATGTCAGGCACTATCTCTGGGATGAACCATTCTTATACAAACAGTGCCCTGACCACATGTTGAGAAGATGCGTGCCTATGGAGGAAGTTGAACAAATTCTAAACCAATGCCATTCTTCTCCATATGGTGGACACTATAGTGGGGAGAGGACAGCAGCCAAGGTGCTACAATCTGGATTTTATTGGCCGTCTCTCTTCAAAGATGCGCACTTTCATGTTAGCAAATGTGATAGATGCCAAAAAGCAGGAAACATCTCTAGGAGAAATGAGATGCCCCTCAATTCCATTCTTGAGGTTGAGCTTTTTGATGTGTGGGGCATCGACTTCATGGGCCCCTTTGTCCCCTCCTATGGGAATCTGTACATTCTTGTGGCAGTGGACTATGTGTCCAAGTGGGTGGAAGCATGTGCATTTCCTACCAATGACTCTAAGGTAATGATAAACTTCATGAAAAAACATGTCTTCACCCGTTTTGGCACTCCAAGGGCCATTATTAGTGACGGAGGGTCTCATTTTTGCAATAAGTATTTTAATGCTCTCTTGGCCAAGTATGGGGTAACTCATCGGATTGCTATCGCCTACCATCCACAGACAAGTGGGCAAGCAGAGGTGTCCAATCGCGAGGTTAAACGAATACTTGAGAAGACGGTATGTTCATCCCGTAAGGATTGGTCAAGGAGACTTGATGATGCACTCTGGGCATACAGGACAACTTATAAAAATCCCATTGGTATGTCTCCATACAAGCTTGTATTTGGGAAGGCTTGCCATCTGCCCGTTGAGTTGGAGCATCATGCTTATTGGGCCATAAAGCAGCTAAATTTTGATTTGCAAGCTGCTGGTGAAAAGAGGTTATTACAGCTCAATGAACTTGATGAATTTAGGCTTCAAGCCTATGAAAATGCAAAGCTGTACAAGGCAAAAGTGAAGGGTTGGCATGACAAGAAGATTGTGCACAAGAGATTTGAGCAAGGCCAAAAAGTCCTCCTGTACAATTCTAGGCTCAAACTCTTTCCGGGGAAGCTAAAATCAAGGTGGTCAGGTCCATTTCGAGTGAAAACGGTGTTCCCCTATAGAGCTGTTGAAGTCACAGATCTTGAGGGAAAGTCAACCTTTAAAGTCAATGGCCAGCGCTTGAAGCCCTACCTAGGAGGAGAAATCGATAGGGAGAAAACCTCCCTCACATTGGCTGCCCCAGAATAGTTGCAGAAGAAGTCCTGCCTGGACTATAAAAAAGGCCCTTACTTTTTTGAGAGGGAACCACCCCTATTCTGACTCCTTTGATTTTGAGTCCAACACAACTAATGCCTTTAATTTTAAGGTTTCATGATGTTTTGATCTTACTCTCTGCAGTTGTGCTATTTGGACTAATTTTGCAGGTGGTGGAGACCTCTGGGAAGCAATTACAGGCAAAGAACCAGGGTTGCTGCATAATTTGGCAGTATGGTGTTTCACGCGCCACATGGCTGATAGCAGTGTCACACCGCGGCGCAAGAATGTCTTGGGCCGATCGGCGAGGGTGAGACATGGCGAGCGGCGCGCTCTCGGCGTGGAAAAATGCACGCCTCGGCGTAATGGTTCAAAAAAAAAAAAAATAAAATAAAAATAAAATAAAAATAAAATAAAATAAATAAATAAATAAATAAAAAATAAAAAAATAAAAATAAAAAATACTAATAGAATATATAAAATAAAAAAAAAAAAAAAAGAAGAAGAAGGGCGTTTGGGTGCGTGAAACGTGCGTTTCACTGGAACCATTTCTGCACAAAAAGGGGCGTGAGCCCTTGTTTTCATTTTACTATCCATTTCCCCCTTTCTCTCCTCCATTTGCTCTGTTTCCCCCCACTCCCCTATATTCGGCTTTTGATTTATCGCACATTTCCTTCCCTCTACACTGCGCGCTCCTCCTCCAGGTAACCTTCAACTCTTCCTCTTCCTCTTCTCCTTCCATTTTTTGTGTTTTCTCTGTTTTTCTTTTTTTTTTTTTTTTTTTTCCTGTTTTTCCTTACTAATTGTTTTTGAATGATTTTTGCTTCACATTTATGTTTTGGTTTGATGATAACGTGAGGCAATGTGCCAATTTCTGTTTTGAGGGGCTGTTTTTGGGTGAAAAAAGGGGCACATTTAGTGGCTGTAAAGGCCCAGCCATGCGCGCCGTTCCTGCACTGCGCTTGCGGCAAGCATAGAAATTCACGCCGCGGCGTGGACCTCTTGTACGCGCCCGCTTTTTTTTTTGTTTGTTTGTTTTTTGTTTTCTTTTTGGGATTGCTGGCGTTGTTCTGTGATTACCTGCCATCATATTTTGTATAATGAATTCATTGTTGTTCTAACTTGGGCACGTTGTTTTTGACAGAGCTAGGTACCCTATTTTGACTGCACAATGTCTCAGAAGCGCCAGAGGGGTGAGGCTAGCCGGCGCAGTGGGGAACCCTCTCCGCCTCGCCGTTTTGATAGGGCGAAATTCATTTCAGCAGAGGCCGAAGCAAAGTACTCAGTACTGGTCACCAAACCAGTCATTCCTGAGAGAGGGTTCAGCTTCAAACAGGCTCCCCACCTCGAGATCCAGCAGACTATCGACCACTACCATTGGAAGAGGTTTGCAAAGCACCCAGTGTCTGCTGTTCTTCCAATCGTTCGCGAGTTCTATGCGAACGTGGCATTCTCTGACCGACAGACATCTATAGTTAAAGTGCGTGGCCGCCCGGTCTCTTTCTCTGTTGAGGCTATTCGACGTGCATTGGGCTTACTTGATCCTGGGGAGATTTGTGAGTACTCGGCGTTCCTCCGCATGGGGTCGGAGGAGGGCTTGGACCCGGATGTTATCACTTCCCGTATCTGCATTCCCGAGGCCCACCCTGTGCCATGGGTCCTCAGCATTCAAGATCAGCGGCCCAGGAACTTCCCCCGCTCATATTTGACTCCTGAGGCCCGCGTGTCGTATCATTTCATTAGCGCCCGGATCATCCCTTCTGCCAACATGTCTGAGGTGACTAGGGATCGTGCCATCTTGATCTACTCCATTCTTGAGCATAGGTCCATTGATATTGCCAGGATTATTCATGAGCAGATTCACAAGTCCATAAATGAGTCCAGGAGCCTCTTTTTCCCATTCCTCATCCACCAGCTTTGTAGCAAATCTCAGGTCCAGTGGGGCCCTCATGAGGAGCTTGTTGATGTTAAATAGCCCCTGAATGACACCATCCTGCAGAAGCTGAAACATCCTCTGGCTCCAGGACAGCGACCGAGGCGGGGGCAGAGTGAAGCCAGAGCGGCCCCTCCGTCTGATGATGAGTGGCGTGCTTCGGTGGATGCTAGGCTGACTCAGATAACTGTCATGCTGAGGTGGCTGGCTGAGCGCTCGGGGTTTCCTATGGACAGCTTCCCAGGGTCCGCTTCCTCTCCCTACGATGGTGCTGGACCATCCCATCCCCCCCAGGATCCAGCAGCTGCGGGTCATGACAGTGGCGGTGATACCGAGCTCCTCCCAAATGACGATGATGATGTGTAGTTATGATGCAGTCAGGGCATCTTTCTGTCTTATTTTGTTGTTAGTTTTCAGATATTTTGAGCAGTGAGGACACTGTTTCCCTTAGGTTTGGGGGTGTCTAACTTGCTTTGTGATGTTTGTACTTGCTACTTCTTATGTTTTGACTATTGCTGGTGGTTTTGCTTGTTTAATTTTGTAATTTTGTTCTTAATGCATGTTGAAAAGTAAAATCTTTTGGAATGCATTGTTTATGCCAATTGTTATGCATTGATGGTTGTCCAATGATGAGTATGGATGTGTTTTGATCTCATTATTTAGTTGAATCCATATGCAATCTTTAATGCATGATGAAACAATCTAGTTTGAGCACATTCCACTTGTATGCTTGTGTAACTTTGAAATGGTTTGAGTGCGAATCTAGAAAATGTTTATGAACTGTGCATGTGGAGATCTCTTGTATCCAATAAAATTGTCTTGCAACTCTTTTGAGGTGAAATCTTAGGTTGTGCTTGATTGAGGAAATGATTAGGGCATTGGTTGGATCGATTGGGCCTAAAAAGCTTACCTTGACAGGATCATATCCTTAGGTCCCCTTTGAAGCCTTATAAATGTTGGGCCTTCTATTTTCTTTCATCACCTTCATTTCTCCCAACCCATGTAACCATTCCAATGCATATGAAATTTCATTGCATTTTTATCTCACCATAAATGTGATTGTTGATTGCATAGCATGTTATTTCTCAATTTGAGTCCAATGATAAGGGTGTTTATGTTGTTCAATACTAGAGTGACTTTGGCTGCACAATAAATTACATCGGTTTGTAAAGAAAAGAAAAGAAAAGAAAATAGGAATGCTTCAATCCAAAAAAAAAAAAAATTTGTGCAAGAAAGGAAGCAAATGCGAAAGTGCATTTAAGTGGTTCTAGAGAGTGTTGTTTATGTCATTTTGCGTACCCTTGTTGTGGCTCAAGTTTTGAAATGTTATGTTATGTTTTCAATGTTTGTATGTTTTCATTTCCCCTTGTTCTTCACCCCATCACCTTGGCCTTACATTACAAGCTATTAAAGTCCCTTTTGATCCTCAGTTGTGTGCAATTTACATTAGTGGAGAAAGAGTTGAATTACAATTTTGTGAATTCTTTGATTCATATTCATGTGTATGCGCATAAACTTATCCGGATGAACATGATTTGATTTGAAAAGTTAGCTTGCATGCTTGTGGAAAGGGTGATTTAAATGAAAGGAAGCTACGATTGTTAACATGATAAGGACTGCATGTGTGTGAAGTAAATTATGAGGCATGAACATTCTTTGAGGATTATGCAACCATGGTGCACCAGGAGAGGTGTGAATGTGGAATCCATGTTAGCTGCTGAATGCATGATGGATAGATTTTATAAGTGCTTGTGTACTCATACTTGGTTTTGCTCGAGGACTAGCAAAAATCTAGGTTTGGGGGTGTGATAACTCCATAAAATGTACTTATTTGTGCCCTATATCAGTGCTTTATTGATTGCTCAGTCCTTGTTCTTGGGCATAATTGGGAGACTCTAAACTTTTTTTTATACAAAAGTTTATTGATGTCTTCCTCTTTATTTTGTGAACATATTTCCAATTCTTTTGATTAGAATATGTTGATTTTGCGCTTGTGATTAATCGAGTGAGCTGTAAATTGTAGGTTAGGCTACAAAATGGATGAATTGGAGTAGCATGTGGACTAGCAGGGGAAGAGAAAAGTCAAGAGAAGTCTCAGATTTCCACGCTGCGGCGTGGATATGTTCACGTCTCGGCGTGCTGCTCTCTGGCTGCTGTATACTGAGGAGACCGAGGCTACCACGCCGCAACGTGGGAAATGGTACGCCGCGGCGCGTGGACGTCTGCTGCACCTATAAATACGACGCTTTTAGATTAAAAAAAGGGGAGGGAGTTCTGGGTCGCTGGAGAACCGAGCTAGGGCTTATTGCTTGACAGTTTTGGAGAGCTGAAAAGGGACCAGAAGTGGAAGCCACCCTTCTTGAAGGACGATCATTCATCTAAGCATCATCATAATAGAGTTTCCCTTCTTCTCTCTTCTCTCTCTCTCATTCTAGGGCATGGGCATGGAAATGGCTTTGGCATTTTCGTGACCCATGGCTAGCTAAGTTCATTTTAGGGATTCCTTTGGATCTTTCTATGTAAACTTCATGATTCTGTAACCTTGTGAGTTGTTTATGATAATGTGTTTTGTTCATCCATATTTCTCTTAATGCTCATGAATGTTTGGCCAACATTTATTGTGTTTTGGTTGAATCTATTGAACTAGACATAGGGATTTAGGTTTTAGATCACGAATATGGTTGATGCATGTTTAATTTCATTCTAGTTAATGAGTGATTTAATTAGCTAATGGGATAGAGATATACCCTTTGGTCATGCATGGC
This sequence comes from Ormosia semicastrata, assembly GCA_029884595.1. Lineage (NCBI taxonomy): Eukaryota > Viridiplantae > Streptophyta > Magnoliopsida > Fabales > Fabaceae > Ormosia > Ormosia semicastrata. The sequence continues at coordinate 42,360,277 of JAQQTO010000053.1, read as the reverse complement.
AATGGTTAAGAATCAATCTTAATGAATGGAATTTGCTTTGGTTTTCATGGACACATAGTTAACTAAGTAAGTTACATAAGCTTAATAGACCTAGACATAGGCTTTTAACTAGTGGAGTTTCTTATGCCAACAAATTCATTGCTTAACACTCATCTTGGTTGCATATTATCAAGTGGAATAGTTAGTGAAAAAGGAGTCCCTATTCTCCAACCCTTGAGTCCCAATCTTTTATTAAAGCTTTTTAGTCTTTTAAACAAGTCACAATCTCTCTCCAAATTTATATGTCCTTGAATAGAATTTCTTAAACTAATAGTTAATAGTTAGCTAAGATATTAATCCTAATCCTCGAGGGAACGAACTTAATTCATCATTTTATTACTTGCACGACCCGTACACTTGCGGTACACAAAAAGGGCTAACAACAGCCATATCAAAATCGAGGGATTTGTCAACAATGACATTAGCAACCCTCTTTGGCAAACTTCATGAACACTAGTTGGAACTGAGCAGGTTAAGTCAAAGCGAAGAAAATGACAAGAAGAAAAAGGGCATCGCACTTAAAGCCACCTCCTCCAATATCGATAATGAAGATGAAAATGATAGAGATGAAGCGGACAACCTTGAGCTGAATGAAAAGAACCTCAGTTTCCTAGTGAAGAAATTTGGAAGGTTTCTCAAAAAGAAAGGAACACAAAGAAGACTGCCTTTTCCCCAAAAGAAGACTCATCACAAAGGGGAAAGAGTATTGTCAACTCCAACTTGCTATGAGTGCGGAAAATCGGGCCACATAAAGATGGAATGCCTAATTTATCATAAGAAAATGGAGAAAGTTGAAAAGAAGCCCTTCAAGGACAAAAAAGGGAGAAGAGCCTACATAGCATGGGATGACAATGATATGGACTCCACTGATAGTTTAGATAGCAAATAAGCCCAACTATGTCTTATGACCAAAGGAGAAGAAGAAGAAAGCGACAATGAGGTAAGTTCTAGTTTAGACTTATTACCTTCTTATAATGAATTACAAAATGCTTTTGAAGAATTACATAAAGAATTAGTAAAACTAACAAAATTAATTTCTTCTTCTAAGAAAATGATTTCTTCTCTAGAAAACCAAATTCTTACTTTAAACAAAGAAATTGAAGAATTAAAAATTGAAATATTAGGATTATTTGATGCTTGTACAATTTGCTCTTCACATGTTTCAACTTCTTCATCTTGCTCATCATGTCAAATTCTAGAAAAAGAAATTGAAAACTTAAAGAACACACTTTCTAAATTCACTTTTGGAAGAGATAACTTAAATATCTTGTTAGGAAAACAAAGAGTTGTTTTTCAAAAAGCTAGGATAGGTTACAACCCAAAAAATCAACATAAATTTTATAAAAATTTCTTTGTGCATTCAAGTACTTCTAGTGGTCCTTTTATTAAATGTTTTTATTGTGAAAAGAAAGGACACTGTGCGTCAACATGCAATGCTAGAAAAAATATAAATATAAAGAGTGGAACAAAAATGGTTTAGGTTCCTAAGGGCACTATTCCTAAAAACTAACACTCAAAGACCCAAGAAAATTTGGGTACAAAAAGTTAAAATTTAAACATGTGTTGTAGGTGTGCTTGAAGGCAAGAAGCTCAAATTGGTATCTCGATAGCGGCTGCTCCAAGCATATGACCGAAGATGACTCTAAATTCACATCTCTTATTCCCAAGAAACATGGACATGTTATATATGGTGATAACAACAAAGGAAAGATTCTAAGAATCGGCAAAGTTGGTAAGAGTCCTAACTCCTCAATAGATAATGTATTGCTTGTTGAAGGACTCAAACATAACTTGCTTAGTATTAGCCAATTATGTGATAAAGGAAATAGAGTTATTTTTTATTCAAATTGTTGCATAATTGAAGATAAAAATGATAAACATGTTAAGTTCATCGGTCACAGAGTTAACAATATTTATATGATTAGCCTTGATGATATATCCTCAAATGATGTGAAATGCCTGTTAAGTAAGAATGATGATTCATGTCTATGGCATAGGAGAATTGCACACATTCACATGGATCATCAAAAAAAGTTGGTCTCTAAAGAGTTAGTAATTGGACTACCAAGCTCAATTTTAGAAAAGATAAATTATGTGATGCATGTCAAAAGGGAAAACAAGTAAAGGTTTCTTTTAAAGCAAAAACATGTAGTTTCAACTTCTAGACCTTTACAACTTTTGCACATGGATCTTTTTGGATCATCTAGAACTATGAGCTTTGGTGAGAATTACTATGCTATAGTGATTGTGGACGATTTTTCTAGGTTCACATGGACTTTATTTCTTTCAAATAAAAATAATGCATTTCTAGTTTTTAAAAGACTTGCCAAAGTTATCTAAAACGAAAAAGGTTTTTCAATTTCTTCTATAAGAAGTGACCACGGTGGTGAATTTGAAAACCATGCTTTTGAAACCTTTTGTGATGAACATGGCATTGAGCATAATTTTTCTGCCCCTAGAACTCCACAACAAAATGGAGTTGTAGAAAGGAAAAATCGATCTTTAAAAGAAATAACAAGAATAATGCTCAATGAGGCTGCTCTTCCTAAGTATTTTTGGGCTGATGTTGTAAGTACAGCTTATTATGTAATGAACAGGGCCCTTATAAGGCCAATTTTAAAGAAAATCCCGTATGAATTATACAAAGGAAGAAAGCCAAATGTCTCACATTTTCATGTTTTTGGTTGCAAATGTTTCGTTTTGAGTAATGGAAAGGATAACCTAGGCAAGTTTGATGCGAAGTCTGATGAGAGTATATTTCTTGGTTATTCTAATCATAGCAAAGCTTTTAGAATTTATAATAAGAGAACTATGACTATTGAAGAATCCATTCATGTTGCATTTAATGAAACTGACCCAAATGGATCAAGAAAGGATCTTATTGTTGATTATGTTGCAGAAGCTTTGGTAAAAACCCACTTGGATGACAAGGAGATAGAAGAAAGGAAGCAATAAGAAAGTCAAGAGGAAACACCAATTCAACAGAATTCATAAGCCATGGACCTTCCTAAGGAATGGAGAACTTCAAGATACCATCCACTTGACCAAGTAATATGTGATGTATCCAAAGATGCAAGTACTCGAAACACAATTAGAAATGCATGTAACTATATGGCTTTCGTTTCTCAAATTGAACCTAAAGACTTAAATGAAGCCTTTGATGATGAACATTAGATCTTAGCAATGCAAGAAGAGTTAAATCAATTTGAAAGAAACCAAGTATGAGAATTGGTTACAAGGTCCAATGATCATCCAATTATAGGTATCAAATGGGTCTTTAGGAACAAGCTTGATAAGGCTGGCCTAATAACAAGAAATAAAGGTAGGCTTATAGCTAAATGATATAATCAAGAGGAAGGAATAGATTATGAAGAAACCTATGCACCTGTAGCTAGACTAGAAGCTATTAGAATGTTACTTGCTTATGCTTGCATCATGAATTTTAAATGATATCAAATAGATGTTAAAAGTGCCTTTCTAAATGGCTTTATTCAAGAGGAAGTATATGTTGAACAACCTCCAGGTTTTGAAAATCATGAACTACCCAACCATGTTTTCAAACTTAAAAAGACTTTATATGGTTTAAAACAAGCTCCTAGAACTTGGTATAAAATGTTGAGGAAGTTTCTTTTGGAACACGATTTTTCAAGAGGCAAAGTTGATACAACTCTTTTTATTAAAAATAAAAAGCATGACATCCTCCTTGTTCAAGTCTATATAGATGATATTATATTTGGTGCTACTAACGAGTCTTTACGTAAGGATTTGTCTAATATCATGCAAAGCGAATTTGAGATGTCCATGATGGGAGAGCTAACTTTTTCCTTAGACTTCAAATCAAACAAACAAGGAGTAGAACATTCATTAGCCAATCCAAGTATTGCAAAGAACTCCTCAAAAGATTTGGAATGGATAACTCAAAGCATATGGACACTCCAATGAGCACCTATTGCTACTTAGATAAGGATGAAGCAAGTAAATCTATTAAAATCGCCAAATACAGAGATATGATTTGATCCCTTCTTTATCTCATTGTTAGTAGACTTGATATTATGTTTAGCATATGCATGTGTGCTAGATACCAAGCTAATCCTAAAGAATCGCACTTAAGTGCAGTAAAACAAATTATGAAATATCTTGGTGGGACTTCACAAGTGGCCTTGTGGTACCCTAAAGGTGCCACTTGTAGTCTTGTTGGTTATTCCGACTCCGATTTTGTTGGTTGCAAATTGGATCAAAAAAGCACTAGTGGAACATGCCACTTGCTTGGGAGTTCCTTAGTTTCTTAGCATAGCAAGAAACTAAATAGTGTGGCTTTATCCACCGCTAAGGCTGAATATGTTGCAGCCGGAAGTTATCGTGCTCAAATCCTATGGATAAAGCAACAACTTCTAGATTTTGGTCTTCAGCTTGATCACATCCCTATAAGATGTGACAATACTAGTGCAATCAACTTGACTAAAAATCCTATCATGCATTCAAGGTCTAAACATATTGAGATAAGACATCATTTTATAAGGGATCATGTTCAAAAAGGTGATTGTGTTTTAGAATTTGTTGAAACAACTAATCAACTTGCTTATATTTTCACAAAACCTTTGCGTAAAGACATCTTCTTCCATTTAAGAAGAGAACTTGGAATTCTAGATCAATCTTGCATATAGTGTTTATATTTATTGATCTATTATTAGATTATTAAACTTGAATTTTTACTAACTTGAGCGTTGGAGATATCCTCAAATTCTCTTTTTGCAGGTAAAATATCATTTGGTAAGTCTCTAAATCTGAAATTGCATCTTCTGAACGTGCTTTTCTTGTTTTCTGATAGGTTTATTCAAATAAACCTGTAGCTTTTCGAATAAAACATCAACAGCTGTTGAAATATGAGGGTTGTATATTAGTGTTATTCAAATAAACCTCCATTTATTTGAATAAACTGAGTTAAGCAACTACAGTTTTTAATTTCTTATATCTGTCTCATTCGAATAACTCCAATGTTATTCGAATATGTGTGTTAAATGTGCTTTTATCTTTATGCTTTATTCGAATAAACAGTGCTCTATTCGAATAAACCTAAAGTGGTTTCTCTGTTCCTATTTTTTATCTTTTCTGCCTTATTCGAATAACTCATTAGTTATTCGAATAAAAGCCTCATTAAGGCATTCGTTCTGTTTTGGTTATTCGAATAACACATGGGCTCATTCGAATAAAAGCTTAGCAAAAAGCTTCATCTCAGAACCAGTTATTCGAATAAACTTAGAGTTATTCGAATAACTTGTGGCTAAAATGCCACGACCGTTGGTTTCCACAGTGTTTTATTCGAATAACACCCCTGTTATTTGAATAAACATAGGAGGTCTATAAATTCTCCCAGCACATTTTAAATATCTTTTTATCTGCTATCTATTTGTTTCCTATCTGTTTTCTCCTTTCTCTCTCTCTGTTCTATGCGCCTCTTTCCTCTTCTACCACCATCATCTTTGCCTCTCTCCATATATCTCTCTACCCTTCTCACCATAACCACTATCCCACCATGGCATCCTCCTTTTCACGTGCAAAGCGCCCATGGATGAAGACACCCCCCTACAACAACCTTCTGGATCTTAGAAAGTTATCCTCTAACCAACAGGAACTGGGTCGCTTCGTTATGCATTTTTGGGAGCGTAACCTTGTACACCCAACGTACATGGACCTGAATTTTTTCCAGAACAAAGGCAATTTTGACTTCCTCAACCTTCTGGCCACACAGGGTGTTCTTCGCTTCTCCTCACACTAAGCCCCTCTTTACCCAGACTTGGTAAAGATATTCTACTGTAACATGAAGATAATTAGTGAAGACTTGCATTCTGACGTCTCTGATCAGCACATGGTCATCACTCCCAGTGATTGGCAATAGATGTTTGAGTTGCAATCCATTGGGTGCAACCTTGATGATGATATTGAAGCTTTGGATCAAGAGTACAAGAAGCTTCAAGCCATTGAAAACCTGCTAAAGCCTGGTTTGGCCCTGCCTCCTAAGGGTGTCAAGGGAGGCATGATGAAGAGCCAAGACAGGCTCTTACAATATGCCTTCGCTCATATCCTAGCACCTCGAGGAGGCAACTACGCCTACTTGAGTGAGGACGACATCTTTATGTTATGGCTCATCAAGATAGAATACCAGGTTAACCGGCCTGTCTTTATCATGAAGCATATGATGAAGGCAAAAGGCAAAGAACGGTCTGATTTACCCTATGGTTTGATCATCTCTACCTTCCTAGGCAAGTACCCTCAGGTTGTGGAAACTGAGCGGGCGACAAAGCTGACCCAGCATTATGTTTTTGGGTCCTTTACCCTGAACAAAATGAAGATGGTCAAGACTTTTGACGGCTGGGTATACCTTGATGAAGTTGAAGATGAAGGCTAAGAATGTTGGTGTATGCCCTAGAAGCTAATACATTTTCTGTATTTACATATATTCTATTATGCTATTTTATATATGAGGCATTTCATTTATTGTGTTCTTTTTGATAAACATAATAAAGTCCTTAGAATAGTAAGTTTGATGCCATAGGACATCAAGTGGATGACTTGATCATGAGATCCTTTTGGTTACAACACTATTCTTAAATGTCCCTAGTCAAGTATTATTGTTAATTAGGACAACAATAATACATTGAGACTAGTATGTGTAGAGACTGATGACCGCATCTCACGGGTCATGGATATGAGATATCAAGTCTTCACATTGGTACATATTAGAGTAATGATGTACTTCGGACTCGACCCACCATGAGAATGCTACATGGATCGTTACGTGAGTGTCATGCGATTCTCATAGTGATAATGGTGTTTGTGGTCCTTTGACCCGAAATCACTACGATTCCTACATGAGGAGTTGTGTGTTTTAATGCCATCAAACATCATCTGTAACAAGGTGATTATAAAGTTAGTTATTAGACATACCGCAAATCATGCAGAGGGATGTGAGTGACCTAGATGGAATTTGTCACTCCTACATAACAAGAGCGATATCTTCGGGCCCCCTGATTGAGTGAGACTGCGAAATGCATGGCCATGCTCAAATGAGTCAATATGAGATATTGATCTCATTTATTGTTACAAAGTCTACTCGAGTATCAGGAAACGAATGATTGGACTATACAAGGGTGACGCATTCCATGCCTTGTGTTCAATCTAGATATCTTGACAAAGGGACTAAACTACACGAAAACATTGATCACGGATAGGTTATGTCAAATCACTGACATTCTCATTACTTGGGTAGCAGTTGATGTGTTGCTAGATACCGCCACTCGCTTTGTAATATTAAAAATGAGATTTTAATATTACTACCAACGTCATGAGAACCCGCAGGTCGCACACTTAGAACAGACTAAATTGAGCAATAAGGATCCAAGTTGGACTCGGATTCAATTGTGGGCCTAACTCATGACAGATGGGTTTTAGGGTTGCACACTTACCTTGCCACGCTCACACTCACTTAAGGCAAACCACTATTATAAATAGTATCATTAAGGGGCTGCTATAGATGTTACATCATAACCCTAGCCGCACCTAAGAAAGTGAGTGAGAGACAAAGTGAAAGGTTCTTCTTTCTATTCGCAGCTAGCACCGCGAAACAGGCATGACTCCTTTTGCAAGTCTGTTCATGTGGATACCGCAGAAACATCGTCGCTATTACGGTGTTGGTGATTCACCTCGCTTGTGTTTATCACGCTTCAAGAGGTAAATTTTAAAAACTCGGATTATGGACTTTTCGCATGGATCCTGTGTGGGAATCCTATTATTCCGCGAGATATTTTGATCCGCATTTCCCAACAAAGGGTATCGAGCCACTTTTAAACTATGATTCGGTTTTTCTACTTTTCTTGTTATATGCGATATCATGATTCGTTGCTTTCCTTTCATAAAAGATATGATCTTTATATGTTATTTCAAATCGAAATAATGATGTATGAAACCGTGTTCTGTTTTATTTGTTGTTTACTTAAACATGTTGATGTTTTTGAAACCATGAAGATGTTCATATAATTCTGCAAAACGATTTTGAATGCTTTCTCGTTCTTGCATTTTTCTCGATATCTATATATGTGATATGTATGATTCTGCGAAAAACGATTTTGAATGCTTTCTATTTTGCGTTTTTCTGATATCTATATATGTGATATGTATGATTCTGCGAAAAACGATTTTGAATGCTTTCTATTTTGCGTTTTTCTGATATCTATATATGTGATATGTATGATTCTAGCGAAAACGATTTTGAATGCTTTCTGCTTTCGCATTTTTTTGTATGAATGCGATATACACAAGCATAAGTGACACAAGGTTTTGGAAACCTTGTTTCCGTTTTGCGATGGCTATGAAGCTTCCTCGTGACATGAAGTGTTCATGTCTTCACGACCTCGAAACCCCGTTTCGGATAGGTGATGGCGGCCGTGAGTTACCCCCGCGGCACATGAAGCGTTCCATGTGTTTGCGCCTTAGGGTTCAAATGTTGTTGCCCTAGCCGTGGGAGCGCGTAGGGGTCCAACTCGAATTTTTCTCCAAGAAACCAAGGTGGTGGTATATGGCGCCGCCCGAACCCCGCTATGCGTGGTGTGTGATATTCGAAAGCGCGATATTCAAATCTTTGTTTTTATAATTCACAAAATAATAATGTGTTATTTCTTTGTGTTTATGTATTCTTAGAGATGCATGGTGCATGGTTATGGCCTTAGTCTTTATTTTATGCTATTTTGGTTATTTTAAATACGACCCGCGTGTCGTGCCTTTCTCTCACATTCGATTGTACATTCTCTTCTCATCTAACTCCCTCGAATGTAAAAGAGGTTTCTATAATATAATCATCATGTGGAGACAAGGAGATGGCATCAAGTGAGGACGTTGGTGGGAGACGCTTGGTGAAGCTGGCATTTTTAATGCTAATCTCTTAGAGGCCATAACCATGTCACATTTATTATATGCTTTATATGTATGAGATGCATGGATGATGTTTATGGTATGTTAAACAAGTTTAATAAATGGTGAGATCTAATAATAAAATTCTCTCAAAGAAAATATTAAGTCATTATGTGATGCCTTCCAATGCGTGGCACTCATCAAGACTAATATCGATTAAGTGTAGGTCCACAAAGCAGGGTGCCTTTATCTATATTAGTAAGATGCGATGGGATAAGAGTAATATCCAAATGCCAACCATTGGGTCTGACTTAACTAGGCCATTTCAATAGGATTGAAGGCTTAGAGGCATGAAGTTGGGCTTTAGTCCATTAGATGGATTAGAATAAGTGTTATTCACCCAACTATCCAAGAGTTGCATGTGATGTAATTGGAAAGAGTTTCCTACCTAAATAACCGAATTTTGGGCGATCAGCCAAAGCTGACTCAAAGCTAGGTAAAATATGGATCTTGGCCCACTAGGAAATCTTTCGATGGGATTTTCCGAGTCAATGCTGAGGGTCATTGACTTGAATAAAATAGTGGGAGGCATATTTAATTAAAAGACCTCATTAAATATGTGTATGGCATGATACTTATATTTTGCATGTTTCTGTTAATAGATAACCATGGCAACAAACACATCGGGTACTTTATCATTGCGATCCGTCCTTGAGAAGGACAAGTTGTCTGGAACAAATTTTCTAGACTGGTACAGGAATTTGAGGATTGTCCTCAAGCAAGAGAAAAAGCCAGTATGTTTTGGAATGCCTATTCCTGAGCCACCGCCGCTAATGCCCCTAGAATCGAAAGAGATGCTTATAAGAAGCATCAAGATAATGCCTTGGACATTGGATGTCTAATGCTGGCCACCATGAACTCGAGCTCCAAAAGCAACATGAGAACATGGATGCATACGATATGATCGTACACCTTAAAAAGCTCTATCAAGAGCAAAGCCGTATGAGAGATTCGAGGTCTCTAAAGCACTGCTTTCAAGGCAAGCCGGTAGAAGGAAGCCCCGTTGGTGCTCATGTACTCAAGATGATTGGGTACATTGAAAACCTAGAGAGACTGGGTTTTCCTTTGGGCCAAGAGTTGGCCACCGACTTAGTCCCGCAATCGTTGCTTAGGAAAGTTTCACCAATTTGTCATGAACTACAACATGAATGAGATTGACAAATCACTACCAGTAGTTGTAGGCATGTTGAGAACTCGCCGAGCGTAACATCAACAAAGGTAAAGGGAAGGCCATAATGATGGTCCAAAAGAATAAGGGCAAGAAACAAAGCAGTAAAAGCCCAAGGACAACTGGAAGGGCAAGGGCAAGGACAAGTCCAAGCCTAGCACTTCTAGCTTGAAACCAAAGGGTGGAGTGGCTAAGGAAGGTACATGCTTCCATTGCGGTCGACCGACATTGGAAGAGGAACTGTGCCAAGTTCCCGGAGGAGCTCAAAGAAGAAGGGAAGTGAGACTTCCACTTTAGGTATTTTTATTATTGAAGTCAATTTATCTACTTCTGCATCATGGGTATTAGATACTGGATGTGGATCTCACATTTGTGTAAATGTGCAGGATCTAAAGAGCAGTAGACCATTGACGAAGGCGAAGTCGACCTACGAGTTGGAAATAGAGCAAAAGTTGCTGCATTAGTCGTAGGGACTTATTTATTATCTCTCGCCCACTGGGCTTGTAATAGAGTTAGAGAACTGCTATTTTGTGCCTCGCTATTAGTAGGAATATCATTTCTGTTTCTTGTTTGGACAAGAAAGGTTTTTCTTTTATAATAAAGGACAAGTGTTGTTCTATTTATATGAATGATATTTTTTATGGTAGTGCACAATTGAGTAATGGACTTTATGTACTTGATCTCGAAACGCCCATTTATAACATAAATACAAAGAGGTTTAAATCAAACGATCCAACCCAACTTTTCTCCTCGGCATTGTCGTTTGGGCCACATAAATGAGAAACGCATCTCCAAACTCCATAAAGATGGATTCTTGGACTCATTTGATTTCGAATCATATGACAATCTTGTTTATTAGGGAAGATGACAAAGGCCCCATTCACTGGACAAGGTGAAAGGGCTAGTGATCTTTTAGGCCTTATACATAGTGATGTATGTGGGCCACTAAACACAAGTCATAGAGGTGGTTTTCAATACTTCATTACATTTACCGATGATTTCAGTAGATATGGATTTGTATATCTTATGAAGCACAAATCGTAATCCTTTGAAAAGTTCAAAGAGTTCAAGAATGAAGTACAAAACCAACTTGGCAAGAGTATTAAAATCCTTCGATCGATCGAGGAGGTGAATACTTAAGCCAACAGCTTGATGATCATCCGAAAGAGTGTGGGATAATATCTCAACTCACTCCTCCCGGAACACCACAATGGAATGGTGTTTCGAAAGGAGGAACCGGACTTTGTTGGACATGGTCCGATCCATGATGAGTCATGCAGACCTTCCAGGCTCCTTCTCGGGGACATGCTCTGCAATGCAGCAGCTTTCACACTTAACCGTGTTCCATCTAAGACGGCTCAACGTACACCATATGAGATATGGACCGGGAGACGGCCCAAGATGTCTTTCATGAAGATTTGGGGTTGCGAAGCTTATGTGAAACGTCAAGTTTCGATAAGCTTGGCCCTAAATCGATAAATGCTTCTTTGTGGGGTATCCCAAGGAAACCAAGGGATACTATTTCTATAATCCTATCGAGGGCAAAGTGTTTGTCGCACGGACTGCTATATTCCTAGAAAAGGAGTTTATCTCCAAAGGAATCATGGGAGGAAAGTAGAACTTGAAGAAATTCAAAGTTCACAGAGTAGCAAAACTAATGGTGGAAATAGAGCAGCCTCCACAAAATGTTGTGGAACAAAGAACCTGCTTCTAGTAGCACAAGACCTCGCGTAGGTCTAACAGATACGTCATCAACCGTAGAGATATGGATTTCTCATGACCCAACAAGGTGACGTATTGCTCATGGATCAAGATGAGCTGTGACTTACCAGAAGCCATTATTGGCCCAGACCGAGAAATGGCTTGAGGCCATGAGATCTCGAAATGGATTCCATGTATGCCAACCAGTATGGACCTTGGTTGACCCACCGAAGGGTAAAACCCATTGGGTGCAAGTGGGTTTTCAAGAAGAAAACCGACATGGATGGTAATGTGCATACCTTTAAGGCGCAATTGGTGGCTAAAGGTTTCAAACAAATTCATGGTGTAGACTATGATGAGACTTTTTCCCCAGTTGCGATGCTTAAACTGCTCGGATCTTGCTTTTGTCATTGCAAAGATACCATGATTATGAAATCTGGCAAATGGATGTCAAAACCGCTTTCCTTAATGGAAATCTTCTCGAAGATGTGTACATGACACAACCCGAGGGTTTTGCCACCCGCAGGATGCTAGAAAAGTATGCAAGTTGCAAAGATCTATTTATGGATTAAAGCAAGCTTCCGTAAGTTGGAATCTTCGTTTGATGATACAATAAAATAGTTTGGTTTCATCAAGAATGAAGAAGAATCTTGTGTCTACAAGAAGGTTAGTGGGAGCACTATTGTCTTTCTCGGTATTATATGTTGATGACATACTACTTATTGGAAATGACATCCCTACCCTACAAATCCGTAAAGACTTGGTTAGGGAACCGCTTCTCTATGAAGGACTTGGGCGAAGCCACCTATGTATTAGGTATCGTGGATCTATAGAGATAGATCACCGAGACTGCTTTGGCCTAAGTCAGAGTACATACATAGACAAAGTGTTAAGACGATTTAACATGCATGAATCCAAGAAAGGACTCTTGCCTATGTCACATGGTGTAAGCCTATCTAAGGCTCAATCCCCTTCCACCCAGGATGAAAGGGATCGCATGAGCAAGATTCCATATGCATCTGCAATTGGATCTATCATGTATGCCATGTTATGTACTCGACCAGACATCTTGTATGCTTTGAGCATGACGAGTAGGTACCAGTCTGATCCCGATGAAAGTCACTGGACTGCTATCAAGAACATCCTTAAGTACTTGAGAAGGACTAAGGATTCGTTCTTGGTATATGGAGGTGAGGAAGAGCTAGTTGTAAAAGGTTACACTGATGCTAGTTTCCAAACCGATAAGGACGACTCCAGATCGCAATCAGGTTATGTTTTTTGCCTAAATGGTGGGGCTGTGAGCTGGAAGAGTTCAAAGCAGAGACAGTCGCCGATTCTACCACGTAGGCCGAGTATATTGCTACCTCCAATGCAAAGAAAGGAGGCCGTTTGGATCGTAGTTCATTTCGAACTTGGCACTATTCCTAGCATTGTGGACCCAGTGGACCTCTATTGTGATAACAATGGAGCCATTGCACAAGCTAAGGAGCCTAGATCTCACCAAATGATCCAAACATATACTTAGGCGCTTCCATCTCATTCGAGAGATCATCGATAGAGGAGATGTGAAGATATGCAGAGTACCAATAGATGATAACATTGGCTTGATCCACTCGACGAAGCCTCTTGCACACAGCGAAGCATGAGGGTCACACTAGGTCTTTAGGCATTAGATATATGCCTGATTGGCTCTAGTGCAAGTGGGAGATTGTTGGTGTATGCCCTAGAGGCTAATACATTTTCTGTATTTACATATATTCTATTATGCTATTTTATATATGAGGCATTTCATTTATTGTGTTCTTTTTTATAAACATAATAAAGTCCTTAGAATAGTAAGTTTGATGCCATAGGACTTCAAGTGGATGACTTGATCATGAGATCCTTTTGGTTACAACACTATTCTTAAATGTCCCTAGTCAAGTATTATTGTTAATTAGGACAACAATAATACATTGAGACTAGTATGTGTAGAGACTGATGACCGCATCTCACGGGTCATGGATATGAGATATCAAGTCTTCACATTGGTACATATTAGAGTAATGATGTCTCGGATCGACCCACCATGAGAACGCTACATGGATCATTACGTGAGTGTCATAAGCGATTCTCATAGTGATAATGGTGTTTGTGGTCCTTTGACCCAAATCACTACGATTCCTACATGAGGAGTTGTGTGTTTTAATGCCATCAAATGTCATCTGTAACAAGGTGATTATAATGTTGGTTATTGGACATACCGCAAATCATGCGAGGGATGTGAGTGACCTAGATGGAATTTGTCACTCCTACATAACAGAGAGGCGATATCTTCGGGCCCCCGATTGAGTGAGACTGCGAAATGCATGGCCATGCTCAAATGAGTCAATATGAGATATTGATCTCATTTATTGTTACAAAGTCTACTCGAGTATCGAGAAACGAATGATTGGACTATACAAGGGTGACGCATTCCATGCCTTGTGTTCAATCTAGATATCTTGACAAATGGACTAAACTACACTAAACATTGATCACGGATAGGTTATGTCAAATCACCGACATTCTCATTACTTGGGTAGCAAAGTGATGTGTTGCTAGATACCGCTCATCTGTTTGTAATATTAAAAATGAGATTTTAATATTACTACCAACGCATGAGAACCTACAGTGGTCGCACACTTAGAACAGACTAAATTGGAGCAATAAGGATCCAAGTTGGACTCGATTCAATTGTGGGCCTAACTCATGACAGATGGGTTTTAGGGTTGCACAGCTTACCTTGCTACTGCTCACACTCACTTAAGGCAGCCACTATTATAAATAGTACTATTAAGGGGGCTGCTATAGATGTTACATCATAACCCTAGCCGCACCTAAGAAAGTGAGTGAGAGACAGTGAAAGGTTCTTCTCTTCTATTCGCAGCTAGCACCGCGAAACAGAGGCGTGACTCATTTTGCAAGTCTGTTCGTGTGGATACCGCAGAAACATCATCGCTATTACGGTGTTGGTGATTCACCTCGCTTGTGTTTATCACGCTTCAAGAGGTAAATTTTAAAAACTCGGATTATGGACTTTTCGCATGGATCCTATGTGGGAATCCTATTATTCCGCTGCGAGATATTTTGATCCGCAATTCCCAACAAAGAAGATG
Source organism: Ormosia semicastrata (assembly GCA_029884595.1). Lineage (NCBI taxonomy): Eukaryota > Viridiplantae > Streptophyta > Magnoliopsida > Fabales > Fabaceae > Ormosia > Ormosia semicastrata. The sequence goes on along the minus strand of JAQQTO010000053.1, from coordinate 42,345,268 downwards.
TCCCTGCTGCCCCTGCTCCTACTACTCCTGATCCAATCACCTTGGATCAAATCATGGCAACCTTGCAGGACAATAGGCCTACATGGAGAACACCTTTTCTAGTCTATTTGACAGGATAGAAGGTGTAGAATGTGAGCAGGCCACCCTTTGCTCTTTGTTGACCTAGCGAGCACCTAACTCCCCTCCTCCGCCACCAGATGCCTACTTTTAGGCTTTGCTTTGTTTATATTATTTGTTTCTTGATGTATTTATTTTGTCCTAGTTGTACATGAAGTTAGAAATTTAATATAAATGATATTGATGTTTTGGATCATGTTATCTGTTTCTATGCTTTTGAGTTTATACGTATATTATATGTTTGTCATGCCTATTACATATTTTTTTCTTGATCCCCTATGCTTTTTGATCATTGCAAAAGGGGAGAAAAATAAAAACAGGTACTTCTTGAGAAAAGTTAGATAAAAATAAACTAGTTATTCGATTCCAAAAGTAAGGGGGAGCTGTGCACATATGATATTAAAACACCTCTTATGAAAAATAGGGGGAGTAAGTTCTCTCTAAACTTTATCTTTGTGAATTCTAATTTATGTGAACTAATGCTTTTCTCAATGATAGTTTGTCATCATCAAAAATGGAGAGAATGTATTTGACTATGGTTAATGAAGTTTGGTTTTGATTATAACAAACATGAAGATAATAAGAAGACTAAGTCCAAGAATTTCAAGATTAGCTTTAGGACTTAGAGTCTCTTTGTACGAGGATCTTTTTGGATATCTCATGGTTTTATAAGATAAAACAAAAATGTTTTCTTAAACCTTTTTCAAAACTATATTTGATCTTGAAAATAACTTAACAAGTTTTGGTGTTTTTGAAAAACCATATGGGCTGTTTTTTTTAAGTATTTACACATGTTTCAAAAACAAAGTTATTCGAATAACTCATAAGTTATTTGAATAACGTTTTAAATTTACTGTTGTGCGCCTCTGTTGTTAAAAATGTTATTTGAATAACACTCCTGTTATTCGAATAAAATCTTTCAGAATGGCTTGTTTTCATATAAGTTATTCGAATAACTGTTGAGTTATTCGAATAGACTAGCTTTCTAGAAATTCTTTTAAAAGCAGTATTAGTCAAATAACTAATGAGTTATTCGAATAACCATATTCAAAATTGATTCTTTTAAAACGTGTTATTCAAATAACTGAATGTTTATTCGAATAAACACGAATCCTATTTTAGAAAGAAACGGCCATATTTCATATTTATTACGTGAATTATTTGTCACAACGGTTATTTTCTTCTACAACTCTATAAATAGAGAGTGTGGGTCTCTTCTATTTCTTGCCCAACTATCTGATTAATTTTACGCTTGCTTTGAAAACGTGATTTATAATTTTAACATATTTTATGTGCTCTTTTTGTTAAAACTTTGAGATATCCTTAGAGAGCCTCCTAGCCCTTCAAGTTGTAATATTTACTCTGTGTGAGAGTTTCTCTTCATCTATATTCTACTCTTCTGTATCGAGGGTGAGGTATCCCTCAAGGTTTGTATAAAGGTGAGGTATCCCTACAGGCTGAGGCTTTAGCACAAGGGTAGAATTTCTCTGTGTGTAAAAAGTGTTCTTCTGTGTAACGGTTGCAAGCACCTATTGAAGCTTGTACACATAGTAAAAAATCTTAGATAATTTTTCGAGGACTGGACGTAGGTCACAAGTGGTTTAGTGGTCGAGGATAAATATTGTGTCTGTTTTTCTTTTCTCTATCTCTTTATTTCTGTAGTTTAATATTATTGTATATTTATTTATTTGCTGTTCTTAAAGCTTTTCTTCTTCCTCTCGTAATTTCTCTTTATTTATTAAGTAGCCTCAATATTTGACTTTATTTTAAAAGTATTTACGAAAAGTTTTTATACTTAATTCACCCCCTTCTTGAGTACTAGAGCCACTTGGTAACAAACATTTCCTATCAAGATTGAGGATAAGAGAATGAAACAACTCAGAGGCAAGGAAATTGTATTGGTAAAAGTGATCTGGAACGATGTGTCTGGGGATGCAACATGGGAGCTAGAAGACAAAGTGAAGGAATAATATCCGCATTTGTTCTAAGGTATGATGAGTTTCGGGGATGAAATTCTTTTTAGAAGGGGAGAGTTGTAATGCCCCAATTTCCTCTTGTTTCTAGCTTATCTGTGATTTCTGTGATGTTGTGAATTTTGTAAATTTTTATGAATTATTTGATGAATGTGGATTATTTTAATATTATTTTTGAAAAATTTTGGACTATTAAACTGTGGTCGGGAGATCTTACTAAATTTGAAAATTGACCATAAATTATTGAAATAGAACATAGTTAAACTAATATTTGAATGTACATTTAAAGAGTTCAAGTGAAGTCTGCGCTTTAATACCATTATTTTTCACTCCTTTGATTTATTATTTAGTTTACTTATATTTTTTTTAATTCAATTTGCAATAATTCTCTTTCTTTGTTAGCTTAAATAGTGTTACTTTTAGTGAATTTAGTAATTAATAACTTAATCCTCGTGGGACGATACTCTTACTCACTTTTTATTACTTTTGCGATTCGGTGCACTTGTCGATTTTCATAACAAATAGCTTCAATGAAAATTGATAATGAAACGATTTGTGAAAAATTTGTGAAATTATTTTAAAAACTCAATTCACCTCCCTCTTGAGTATTGAGGTCACTTGGTAACAAGTGGTATCTAAGTTAAACTTTTGTATAAAGAGCTTAAAAGCTTCAAGAGAAGTGATGGCTTCAAATGATTTTTCTTTCAAAAGTTCTTCTATAAATAGACCCCCTATTTCAGTGGGGATGGTTATGCATATTGGAAAAAAATGACAAAAATTTTTATTGAAACTATTGATTTTGATATGTGGGATGTCATTGAAAATGATGCCTTTGTTCCCACACATGTAGTTGATGGTGTAAGAATCAATACACAAGATGTGACTGGACCGATGAGGATAAAAAGAAGGTTCAATACAAATTGAAAGCCAAGAACATCATTACCACATCGTTGGGGTATGATGAATTCTTTAGGGTGTCAAATTATAAGACCGCTCAAGAAATGTGGGATACTTTATAAGTAACCCATGAGGGAACAAGTGAGGTAAAACGATCAAGAATAAACACTCTCACTCATGAATATGAACTTTTTAGAATGAACCAAGGAGAAAGCATTCAAGAAATGCAAAAGAGGTTCACTCATATTATAAATTATCTTGCTTTATTGGGAAAAAAATTTCCTAATGAGGATCTTATTAACAAAGTTTGAGGTGTCTAAATAGGAATTGGCAACCCAAAGTGACAACTATTGTGGAGTCAAGGAATCTATCAACAATGACATTGGTCACTCTATTTGGGAAGCTTCAAGAGCATGAATTTGAGTTAAATAGGCTCAATCAAAATGAGGAGCATGACAAGAAGAAAAAAGGAATAGTACTCAAAGTCACCTCCTCCATAATTGAAGATGATGATGGAGATGGTGTAGAAAATTTTGAGCTAAGTAAGGAGAATCTTAGTCTCATTGTAAGAAAATTTGGAAGATTTCTTAAGAAGAAAGGATTTCTAAAAAGCTCACATTTCCCTCCAAAGAAGACTTACAATAAAAGGGAAAGAACTTCATCCACTTCAACATGCTATAAATGCAAAAATTTGGGGCATATGAAGATGGAGTTTGTCGTCTATCAAAAGAAAACAGAGAAATTTGAAATGAGACCCTCAAAAGAAAAGAAAAGAAGGAGAGCCTACATTGCTTAGGTTGACAATGACATGGACTCCACCGATAGCTCGGATAATAAGGAAGCTTATCTGTGCCTTATGGCTAAAGGAGAGGAAGAAGAAGAATGTGACACTGAGGTAACTTCTTCTAACCTAGACTCTTCACCTTCCTATGATGAATTGCAAGATGCATTTAAAGAATTGCATAATAAATATTTGAGGCTTACAAAAATAGTTATATCTTTAAACAAAACAATATCCTTATTGATAAACAAAGTTTCTATTTTAAACAAGGAGATTAATGAGCTTAAAATTGAGAATGAGACCTTAGGACTTATAGATACTAACTCATCATGCACGATTTGTTCTTCACATGATAATGTACCTACACCCTCATCTTTCTCATCATGTAAAGCATTTGAAAATAAAATTGAGGATTTAAAAAATACTCTTGCAAAATTTACCTTTGGAAGAGACAACTTGAATGTGTTGATAGGGAAACAAAGATGCATTTTTCAAAAGGCCGATTTAAGGTATAACCCTAATAACCAACAAAAGGTTCTCAAAAATTTATTTATTTCCTCAAGTACATCAAATAGCCCCTTTATCAAATGTTTTCATTGTGAGAGAAAATGGCATAGTGCCTCAATATGTAATTTTAGGAAGAATTTGAACACCAAGGTTAGGACTAAAGTAGTTTGGGTTCCTAAGGGTACCTTGCCTAAATCTAACACACAAGGACCTAAGAAAATTTAGGTACCAAAGGTTAAATTCTGAATGTGTGTTTTAGGTGTGCTTGAAGACTAAGAGCTCAAGTTGGTATCTTGATAGTGAATGCTCTAACCACATGACAGGTAATGGCTTCAAGTTCTCCCTTCTTGCACCTAAGAAGCATGGTCATGTCACATATGGGGACAACAATAAAGGAAAGATCCTTGGAGTTAAAAAAGTTGGTAAGATTCCCTCTACTTTAATTGATAATGTCTTGTATGTAGAAGGACTCAAACATAACTTGCTAAGCATAAGTCAATTATATGACAAAGGAAATAAAGTTATCTTTGACTCTAATTATTGCATAATTGAGGGTAAGGATGATAAGTAAGTTAAGTTTGTTAGTCATAGAATTGATACATATATATGATTAATCTTGATGATATTACCTCTCAAAATGTAAAATGTCATATGAGTAAAGAGAGTGATTCATGATTATGGCATAGAAGAATTGCCCACATTCATATGGATCACCTAAATAAAATTATTTCTAAAGTTTTAGTAATTGGTCTACCAAAACTCAATTTTGAGAAAAATAAACTTTGTGATGCATGTCAAAAGGGTAAATAAGTATAGGTCTCTTTCAAAGCTAAAAATGTTGTTTCTACTACTAGATCTTTACAACTTTTGCACATGGATCTTTTTGGACCATAAAAAATTATAAGCTTTAGGGGTAATTACTGTGCTCTTGTGATTGTGGATGATTACTCTAGATGTACAAGGACTCTATTCCTTGCTCATAAGAATAATGTCTTTCATGCATTTAGAAAACTTGTAAAGGTTATTCAAAATGAGAAAATTTTTAGCATCTCATCCATAAGAAGTGATCATGGTGAGGAATTTGAAAACTAAGAATTTGAAATGTTTTACAATGAAAATGGCATTGAACATAATTTTTCTGCTCCTAGAACTCCACAACAAAATGGAGTAGCTGAAAGGAAAAATAGATCTTTAAAGGAGTTAGCAAGAACTATGCTCAATGAAACAAACATTCGTAAGTATTCTTGGGCGAATGCGGTTAATACCGCTTATTATGTTATGAAAAGGACTTTAATAAAGTCAATTTTAAAGAAAATCCCGTATAAACTATACAAAGAAAGGAAACCAAATATTTTCCACTTTCATGTCTTCGGTTGAAAATGTTTTGTTTTAAACAATGGAAAAGATAACATGGGCAAGTTTAAGGCTAAATCCGATGAGGGAATATTTCTTGGTTACTCTCTTGGTAGTAAATGCTTTAGAGTTTATAATAAGAGAACAATGACCATTGAAGAATCAATTCATGTTGCATTTGATGAAACTAACCCAAATGGTCCAAGAAAGGATTTGGTTGATGATGTTGCAGAAATTATGTCAAGAACTCACTTGGAGAATCAAAAGAAGAAGGTCAAGAAGCAAGAAGAAAGCTCATTTGATCCCCCAAGCTAAGAGAATTCACAAATCATGGACCTTTCCAAGGAATGAAGGACATCAAGATATCATCCTCTTGACAAGGTGATAGGTGATGTATCAAAAGGGGTAATCACTCGAAACTCTCTTAGCCATGCATATAACCATATGATTTTTGTCTCTCAAGTTGAACCTAAAGACATAAATGAGGTCATTAATGATGAACATTGGATCTTGGCCATACAAGATGAACTAAACCAATTTGAGAGAAATCAAGTTTGGGAATTTGTTCTAAGGCCCAATGATCATCCCATAATTGGCACCAAATGGGTCTTTAGGAACAAACTTGATGAAATGGGACTTAATAATAAGAAATAAAGCTAGGCTTGTTATTAAAGATTATAATCAAGAAGAAGGCATAGATTATGAGGAAATATATGCTCCCGTGGCTAGATTAGAAGCCATACGAATGCTACTTGCATATGCATGCATCATGGATTTCAAGCTTTATCAAATGGATATCAAAAGTACTTTCTTAAATGGTTTTATACAAGAAAAGATATATGTGGAACAACCTCCTAGTTTTGAAAACTTTGAATTGTTCAACCATGTTTTTAAATTGAAAAAGGCCTTATATGACTTAAAACAAGCTCCTAGAGCTTAGTATGAAAGGTTTAGCAAGTTCCTTTTGAAAAAAAGCTTTTTTAGAGGAAAGGTTGACACTACTCTTTTCATCAAGTATAAAATGCATGACATACTTCTTGTTCAAATTTATGTTGATGATATAATATTTGGTGCTACTAACAACTCTCTATGTAAGGAATTTGCCAATATTATGCAAAATGAGTTTGAAATATCTATGATAGGTGAGCTCAACTTCTTCCTTGGTCTCCAAATCAAGTAAACAAGGAATGAGACTTTCATAAGTCAATCTAAGTATTGCAAGGAGTTGCTCAAGAAGTTTGGAATAGACAATGCCAAGTATATGACTACACTAATGGACACTTCTTGTTATTTGGACAAGGATGAAGAAAGTAAATTCGTAGAAATCTCAAGATATAGAGGTATGATTGGCTCACTCATTTATCTTACAACAAGTAAGCTAGATATTATGTTTAGTGTGTGTGCATATGTGCTAGATTTCAAGCAAATCCTAAAGAATCACATCTAATTATTGTAAAAAGAATTATGAAATATCTAATAGACACTTCACAAATGGGTTTGTGGTACCCTAAGGGTGCCTCATGTAGCTTAATTGGTTATTCTAATTCTGATTTTGATGTATGCAAAATGGATAGGAAAAGCACTAATGAGATATGCCACTTGCTTGGAAGCTCACTAGTTTCTTGGCATAGTAAGAAACTAAAAAGTGTTGCATTATCTACAGCTGAAGCTGAATATATTACAGTTGGAAGTTGTTGTACTCAAATCCTTTAGATGAAGTAACAACTTTTAGACTATAGACTTGAGTTTGATCACATCCCTATAAGGTGTGATAATACTAGTGTTGGTGTATGCCCTAGAGGCTGATACATTTTTTTATATTTATATATATTCTATTATACTATTTTAATATATGAGACATTTCATTTATTGTGTTCTTTTTAATAAACATAATAAAGTCTTTAGAATAGTTAGTTTGATACTATAGGACATCAAGTGGATGACTTGATCGTGAGATCCTATTAGATGAAACATTATTCTTAAATGTCCCTAGTCAAGTATTACTGTTAATTAGGAAAACAATAATGCATTGAGACTAGTATGTGTGTAGACTGATGACCACATCTCACGGGTCATAGATATGAGATATCAAGTCTTCACATGGGTACATGTTAGAGTAATGATGTACTGGACTGACCCACCATAAGAACGCTACATGGATTGTTACGTGAGTGTCATAAGCGATTCTCATAGTGACAATGGTGTCTGTGGTCCTTTGACTTGAAATCACTACGATTCCTACATGGGGAGTTGTGTGTTTTAACGCGATCAAACTTCATCTGTAACAAGGTGATTATAAAGTTGGTTATTGGACATACCGTGAATCATGCAGAGGGATGTGAGTGACCTAGATAGGATTTGTCACTCCTATATAACAGGAGTGATATCTTCGGGCCCCCTGATTGAGTGAGACTGTGAAATGCATGACTATGCTCAAATGAGTCAATATAAGATATTGAATACATTTGTTGTTACAAAGTCTACTTGAGTATCAAAAAATGAAGGATTGGACTATACAAGGGTGACGCATTTCATGCCTTATATTCAATCTAGATATCTTGACAAAGGGACTAAACGACACAGAAACATTATTCACAAAAAAGTTATGTCAAATCACTGACATTCTCATTACCTGGGTAGCAGCGATGTGTTGCTAGGTACCACTCACTGCTTGTAATATTAAAATGGAATTTTAATATTACTGCCAATATAATGAGGACCTGTAGGGTCACACACATAGAGTAGACTAAAATTGGAGTAATAAATCCAAGTTGGACTTGGATTCAAATGTAGGCTAGACTCATAACAGATGAGTCTAGGGTTACATAGCTTACCTTACTGCTACTCACACTCACTTAAGGCAGTCATTATTATAAATAGTACTGTTAAGGCACGCATTACAGAACCCTAGCCGCACCTAAAGAAAAGTGAGTAAGAGAGTGACAGGTTTCTTCTCTTCTCTTTGCAGCTAGTAATGTGTGTGAGATGTGAGGCTCCTTATTATGAACATTGGACGTTCGTGAGTCTATTTGTGTGGATACCATAGAGACATCGTCGCTGTTACTGTGTTGGTGGTTCACGTCACTTCCTTTGATCACGCTTTAAGAGGTAAACAATTTTAAAACTTGAATTATGGCTTTTTTGCATGGATCTTTTAGTGGGAATTCTGTTTTCTGCTGCGTGATGTATTCGTAATTCCCAACAACTAGTGCAATTAATTTGTCTAAAAATCTCATTTTGCACTCAAGAACAAAACACATAGAAATAAGGAACCATTTCATAAGAGATCATGTTCAAAAAGGTGATTACATGCTTGAGTTTGTTGAAACAACTAAACAACTAGCTGATATCTTTACTAAGCCTTTTAATAAAGAAGCGTTCTTTTATATAAGAAGTGAACATAGTACATTGGATCAATCATGCATCTAACTTTGTTGTATAATGAGTCATCTTTTGCATAATTTGTTATGTTGCTGCATAATTTATCATTTTGATGCACAATTTATCACTTTTACTGCATAATGTATCATTTGCTGCATAATTGAGTTCATTGCATAATTATCTTTTTATTGAATTTTGTTCGTAAGTTTTGGTTTATTTTAATATTATTTGTTTGTGTTTTTATTAAGTGTTTTGTGTGTTTTGTCAGGTAATTACATTTGGAGATGAATGAGCATTCAAAGAAGTAGGAAAAGAAGAATTTTTGCATCAGTGACTAGCGCTTGAGCGCTGGTGTTGGAGCACCTGAGCGCCCAGAGCATATGCAGCAACGATGATTTAGTGATTCAGCGCCTGACCACTGGGAAGGAGCGCCTGAGCGCACAATGTGTAGCAGCGCGCATATTGACTTAAATGGCTGAGCACTTGAGCGCTCAGAAGTGAGCGCTTAGGCGCTGAGTGCGTAACAGCAAATGTAATTTTCATTAAATAGGAAAAGTTACGCCAAATTCAACACGGAGTACATTGAGCACATGACACAGAAAATCCCTAATCCTGAGAGTTATTTTGGGGTAGCAGATCTTGGAAGACGGCTTCAAAGGAGGATTCGATTCTTGAAGGCTTAGAGATCATAATCTCCATTAAAGGGGTTTTTTTTATTTCTCTTTCTTTCTAGTTTTCCCCTTTCTTTGAATTTTCTTTCCATGGGTTTATATATTGATATGAGTTTGTTTGTATTGAACATGAGTAGCTAAACTCATAGCTAGGGCTATGGGGGATCTTGTTTTCCTAATTATTTGGGTTTGATTTCTAATTTGATTAAGGTAATTTCTTTAGAGTTTATCATATTGCTTGCATTCTTGTCATAACTTGATCACTTTTGACATGTGTTAATTCATTGTTTGACCAGTGACTAACCGCATTCAATGAGTGGATCTATATGGTAAGCCTAAGATTAGATTGGTGAATGATCAAACATCAATTTTTTCTACTAATGGAATTAACAGGTGTGTTAATTTATCTCTTGAATTGAAGCTTAATGCATTCCTAATTAATTCAACTAAATGACCAAATAGGTGATTTAATTTAGGAATAGAATATTGTTTCATCCATGACCATTGGGATTCAATAGCAGGTGAGAGAATATTGACCAAAGAATTACCTTACATCATAAATGAAAGAAAATCTGAATAATTGGATTCAAGTAAACCTTGCGCCCTAGTTTCTCTCTCATTGATTATTAATTCTCTGTTTGATTGTTCATTATTTTTTTCTTTATTTGTTTATTTTAATTTTAACTTGAATTTCTTCATACACTTTCAATTGTCTGAATAACAAAGAGTTTAGCAAATCTAATAATTACCAATTATTCCTCGTGAGATAGATAACTGGGACTCAAGTCCTATATTACTTGGCGATAGAGTGCACTTGCTCTTAGTGTATTTTACGCGTACCAAGTTTTTGGTTCCCAAAATTTATTTTGCAGGTACTCCATCAATTGGGTAAGAAATCTCCTCTCAATCTGTTGATTTAAATTAGATTACTAGTATTTTTCCTTTAATTTTATTTGAATAAGACTTCTCTTATTTGAATAACATATTCCAGTAAACCCAATTGTCTGTTTATTCGTATGTCTTATTTGAATAAGGCTTCCCTTATTCAAATAACGTTTGACAAAAATATTCCAAAATCCTAATCTTATATGTGTTATTCAAATAACCATCTGGTTATTCGAATAAAGACTGGCAGAAAGCCAAGACCTTTGAGCTACTACACAATTATTTAAATAACAGCATTTTTATTTGAATAATGCTTGGTAGTGAGCCAAGATACTTTAGTTATCACGTTGTTATTCGAATAACACATGTGTTATTTGAAATAAACGTGGTCTATAAAGGGGCTCTGTGTATTTTTTCCCTCATTTCTTATCTTCTCTCTATTTTTTTTTCTCCTCCTCTACTCGCTCTCCTCGTGGCTCCATTACCAAAAGTTACCCATCACCGAAAATCTCCATTTCTACTTCTTCCTTTCTCTATCTCTCTCTCCCTCCAAACCACCATTTTCACACACCAAAACCCATACCCAACACCTTCCAAGGGTGGCTTCTTGCTCCAAATGCTCACATACCAAAATCGCTCCTTGCAACAACCCATTGGACCTTTAAAGACTCTCTTCCAATGATGATGACTTGAAACGCTTCAAGGAAGATTTCTAGCACAGAAAACTTATGCAATCCAAGTATATGGATCAGAAGTTCTTTGAAGATGAAGGAGGTTTTGAGTTCCTGGACTACCTGAGCCACCAAGGGGTACCCAAACTTTGCTGCTACAAAGACACCATCTTCTTGAATCTCGTGAAGATGTTCTACTGCAACCTAAGGTTGGATGGTTTCAACATTATATCTGAAGTGAAGGACTAGGAAATTGTGATCACCCCGGTAGATTGGCTACAATACTTTGACTTGAGAGCAACTGACTCTACCATTAAGGAAGATAGCAGGCCATATGTGAAGGACGATGCTATGCCAATGATTGTGAAACCTGGTACGCAGTGGCTTAAGGTTGGATTGAAGAGTGGGACACTAAACAGTCATGATAGATTGCTTCACTATGCATATTGTAACATCCCGAAAATTGCTTATTTCATTATAAATAATTATTTTATAATATTTGTGATTTTTGGTGATTTTTTGTGAAATTTTCTGGAAACGTTGAATATTTTAATATATTCCTCGTTTTGCGTATGCACTGAGCGGAGCCGGGATAACGAAATGTTCTCCCTAAGGCTGGTAAACCTTGGACTGACAACGTGTCAACGGGGATCTTACTAAACCCGAGGCCAGTGCACAGTTGCGAGGTTTGCATTTTTTCAAGGTTTTATCTCGCTAGATAAAATCGCGGTATCATAAAATTATCGGATGAATAATAAAATATTATTTTCATCACTTGTAATTTTATTCACCGAGAAAATAATTCTATCACGTAATTGATCATCTATCGATGTATTTAATTGGGAGACTAGCTTACCATACACTTTATCGAGGAGCGTGCGAAGCTTCTCAAGGAAGCTTCTTCCAACTATTATTTTATTATTTCTCTCTCCCCCCTATTTTGTGCTGCACATTTGAATTAAGGGATCCAATTCATTTTTCATCCACACATTTTCCTCCTCCTGTACGTAGCAGATCACTATTCACTCATCTTTCTCTCTTTCCATTTCTCCTTACAAAGAAGCACCATCCACCCACATTCACATTTTTATCTTTCAAAACCGTCACACTCCTAGCCCTATTTTGTGTTTGGAGAAACACCATATCTGAAGGAATCATCTTCAAAGTTCTACATTTTCTTCATCTTCATTTTCCTCCACGGCCAAGCTTAAAGGTTGGAACTTTAAGGATCTCCTGAAACCGAAAACGTGATTTCTCACCAAAAAGGAGCAGATTTCTTTGTGCTTCTCCAAGGTAAGAGGAAGACACTCCTCCTCAACCTCTTCTAGCATTAAGGATCTCCTTTGCTTGCTTGGTTTTTATGATTCTGTGTTGTGCTGTATTTAGTTATTTACGCTGTTTGCATGATTTGTTAAGTTTGATAATATATTCGACAGAGTGGAATGTATGATGTTTTGGTTTGACAATTTTGCATGTTAATATGTTCACATGTTCGACTGAAAATTGGAAAGCATGGTACTTGGATGATTTTGCATGTCAATATATATATATTCGACGAATGCATGAGAGTGGAAGGAAATGACGTTCTGATTCATCCCTGGGATGGCCATGGTTTTGAGGCCTGTAATCCCGCATTCTGGGTGAACTAGGATAATAAATGGAATTCAAATCAATTAGGTATCCAATCTTTGTAAGTCGTGAATTCAATTATTCGACACCGAACCTTGTCCAACTTTTGACAACCAACTTCTAAACCTTTAATGCTTCCGTCGAATAGACACAATGGGGCCCTTTACAATGTCAAAATTTGTCGAGCTAGTGACCCCTTAACACCTCCGTCGGTTTAACATGCGAGAAAACTTATTTATGACTCAAAATCCGTCGATTAGAACTTGTGACCCTTTGGCACCACCTTTGGTCGAACATGAATGAAACTTCTCCAATAACACAATTCGTGGACTTTAAATTTATGACTCTTAGCATTTCCGTCGGATCGCATGAGTGAGAATCTTCCTATTATTCAAAATCCGTCGAATTAGGAATTGTGACCCTCTTAGCATTCCTTCTGATCAAGCATGAGTGAAACTTCCCTATTGTCCCGAAACCATCGAATTTGATATCCTAATTACTTAGTAAAATGTTAAAATCCGTCGAGTAGGACTTCTGGCCAAACCTGTCGAATGTGATAACCTAATCACCTGGCCAAACCTGGACACTTACAAGAAAATGCCCCAAAGTCAATAATCGTCGAGTTTGAGAGACAATGCCTGTCGAGTAGATGAATTTCTCCTGCACTCCGTCGAAATTAGAGATTTCGACTCGTTTTCTAATCGATTCGACGCTGGGAGATTTTCTCCAATGTCGACACCCATACCCGTCGAATTGAGGCTTTTGTCCGACCTTCCGGAGGATTCGACAGCCCCGATCTTTGTTCGACGTAACCCCATCCGACGTAAATTGATTTCTTGCCAATCCTATTATAAAATGTTCTCCCCATTCTTCCCTCCTCCTGTTACACTATTTTCCGTCGAATGGCGCTTCAATTATTCATAAAACGTATTGTTCTTGTCGAATTCAAAAGTATACCTACCACCCAACACCTAGTAATTGAAATCATGACTCGCTTTGTGATTCCGACCGTGTACTTTCCCGGACCCAAAACCTTGGGACTAATAGAGGCATATTGATTATAAATAAATGGGATGACTAGAAATTACTTAAGGATGCATAAACAAAGGAAGAACATGAGAGTGTGAGATTTTGAGATCTTAGAATAACCTTCTAAGGGCATATGAATAAATTACCTAAGAGGATTTAAGTTAACTAAGAGAATTCCTTTAGAGATAAACTCGTAAGTAAAGCTAAACCTAAGTAAGAATTCATAATACGCTTTAAAATGTATTAATTTATTTAACAACAATATCATGCTATTGTGGGTCCATGTGGGTGACCATTGATTGGGTTAATTCTTACTTGGGCAAATTGTGACGTATGATGGATTAGTATGTAATAATGATCATACATGATTATGCATAGAGTCTGTATGCGTTGTGGATAAATCATATGACATGCATTTGAGGCATGATTGACCGAGTTGTCATGAGAAGCATGATAGAGTCTTGCATTGCACAAAAGAACGAGGATATCCGTTGGACTTTGTTAAGGCCGAGTTGCCTAGGAGTTGAATCACACCTTAGTGCGGGTGCGAATAGATACGTGGGGTCCTGTAGATGACCTTGAGGGCGTCGGGGCGCGGGCGTCTCGCAGAGGGCGGTAGCTCCTCTCGGGACCGTGGAGACAGACCGATACACACGCACCGACGATCCTAACTGGCCACAGTCCTATATCGAGATCTTGTGAGAATGCCGCTGTATAAAGCCTTGTTGCGCAAAATGACTGATTATTTTCTGAAAAGCACTTGTTTTTATGGCTGACGAGATACTGGCATGTCTCCCTGAATCATTCTCTCCGATGTTTTCGTGTCTAGCTCCATGGAGTAGGATCTTGATTATTGAGGGCACATGTGCATAGTGAGTCCATGAATTATCTCGCATACATTGTTATTATAATTGGAACCGTTGTATTCCCCGATATATCCATATATATATATATAATTGCTTGAAACTATCGGATGATTATAATCACAGTACTAAATGTTTATTACCATTATTGCTATCATAAATGCTATGTGGCGCCTTGCGCCGCTTGGTTTCTTGATGCTATGACCGGTAATGATGGTAGGATGTCTTACCTCTTTCTTGTACTTTTTCTTGCTCTATGTTAATTTTTGGTTAAAGACTATAAGTGGGAACGAAGTTGGATTCCTTTGGATAGTATTGGTTTGACCTACTGCATTCGGTGATGCCGTCGCGAAGAGCTCTTTTTGGGGTTTGTTCGAATTGTGTTCGCTTTGATACCAAGACCTGTAGAGTCGACTGGACCGACAAGCGTATGTGACATGCTGGGGATCTGACTTTGACCATGAAGAGGACTGTGATTGAAGACCTTATCTTGTATTTCTCACTACACCGGTGAACCCTAATTGCCTCACGCATTCGGGATACGATGGAGTGCCCAACTCCTTAGTCGTAGATATATTATGGGTAGTTTATATTTTATTTTGCATTACCTATATAAAGTGTATTTTTGAGTACATGTATGCTTCAAGGCAATTATCCAGACTTAAATGTTGTAAATTGAGTACATATTATAATTCATAATTTAACTGGTTGTATATGTAACTACTCATTCGTGGCTCTTATTTTCCTCATATGAGAAATGTTTAATATTTAAGGTAAATTTGTTATTTGACAATGTTAGCTCGCCGACATTTAGTGACCGTGACATAATGACGATTGTGCATTGGTTATTAAATCAAGGGGTGTTACATTAAGGTGGTATCAGAGCAGTTCATCCTATTGAGCCGGGGTATGGACTGACTATGCTTAGACATATTAGAAGTTGTTGTGTACTTCCTTGTCTCTTAATTGAGATGTTGGGAAAGGAAGGCATGGCTTGCCGTAGGTTGAGTATTGGTAGCTACTGTTGCACAATTACGTGACATTGAGTACTGACCCACTCAATGTGTAATGTTCTGTGACTACAGGAAACTATGACTTCACCTTGGCATATTAAGGTAATAGGAGTTCTTTAGAACGAAGCTCAGCTAAGATGACTGAACTTGCTCAGACTTGTTTGCATTTATACCCTTGTAGTGTTACCTCTAGAATTGTTTGAGCCTATGGGTTAGAAAAAGGGTAGTTGAATAAGACTTGCATGGTTAGTGGACTGAGGTGTCCAAGAGGTTTTCGAAAATCGATTCTCTTTGGAAAGGAGTATCTGGCATAAGCTTGGTTCGAGAAGCTGCATAGGAGTCAAAGATTTACTGGAGATCGTGCCGCGAAAGGCAGAATGAAGGAGCTCGAATTATAGTCTTTTGGGTTGTCTTGATTGGGTTATGTGACTTTTGTGCTTGGTTTCCAAAAAGAGATAATATTGTTTGGAATGAATGCTTTTGATTTTCCCTTATTACTTGACTTGTTTGTTCTTGAAGGAAGACAATGACTCGAGGTAAATATAAGCGCGTGAACGCAGGGAGTGACAATGATGACACAACTGAGGCAACCGAAGAAATACAAAGAATGGTTAATGTAACTACACGCCAAGATCGTAGAGCTGCACAACAAACAGAATTGGAAGTTGAGGTTCGAAATTTGAAGGAAGAAAGTCGATTTTGGGGTAACTCGATTACCGAAGTTCCAAAGGAGGAACTGTGGGAAGGCCAAACAGCTTTGCGAAACCATATATACTACGACCATGGGGACAACAATACGACAACCAATGCCCGAAGGAGGTACGAGTGGTAGTAAGTCCAATCCAACCGTGGTACCATTGTCAATGTGTAAGAAGTGCGGAAAGGACCACTTCACGAGGGACCGTAAGATCGAAGGAAGAATTTGTTTCAAGTGCAGAAAACCAGGACATGTGTCAAGAGATTGTGTTTTGTACGAGACAAAGCATCCATATGCAATCAAAAGGGCAATCTGCTTTAAGTGTGGAAAGGACCATTTAACCAAGGATTGTATGAACGGTGGGATAATTTGTTTCAAATGCAAAGAGCTAGGACATGTGGCTAAGAACTGTACTTCGCAAAGGACGAAGCCTTTTGTTGGTGATGCACGCACTTCACAATCTCACGAAGAAAGGAGAGTTAATTTCTCAAGTGGAGTGGAAACGTCCAAGACTGACGGCCTAAGCGAGGAAGCTTGTACTACGGTGGATGACCCTGTGATTATGCTGTATAATTCCGGGGGTAACTCGTTTCTTTATGACGTATGAATGTATGAATTCAATAGGGATATTCATACCCTCGTTATCTTTTGACTAAGTTATTCCTATTTTGGCTACTAAGAACTTGTTGATGGTAGCCAAGTTGTTTAAATTATCCAATGACTTGTTAAAGACCTCAATCTTTTGGTGATCTGATTTGTTTACTTCTCTTACAAATTAGATGTAATGTTAACAAAAGGGATTGGTTATCTTTCAACCATATCCTGTTGAAATATTCCAATGAAATTCTAAGAGTTCGTTTATGGCATTGAGTTATCTGTGTATTTATTTCCTTTCGATCCGAATGATACTATTCTCGTTTGTAAGACTATTTTCATTACAATAGGTCTGTTTAGAACTATCCTATTGTCGTTAGACATTGGAACCTTTTTACCAATTCAATCACCTACTTTCTTCATGAATAGGCTTGATCTCAGGAAAGAGATTGATCGTTTTTAAAATGGGTCTCGTCATTCGGTTTCAACGGAAACTTAGTGTTTCTTGAGACAGAAATTTCCTAGATGTAAATCCATGAAACTCGCTCCTAAGTTTTATTAGATTGTATCATACTCTTCGTTAGGCGGGTCCAGTGGTAAATCAAGTTACTTCCCTATTTTCTTTCTAGCCTTCATAACGTTTCTAGTATACTTCGATTGAGTAAATGTGTTCCCGAATCTGAACCATAACAATGTGCTAATCGTAGCACGATAAAGTGAGAACTTACCCTATGAGACATTTGTTCGAATCAAGGAAAGACGATTTGGCAAATCAATTGAAGGACGCCGTTATTTTCTCCAATATCATTTTGGGTTCTCAACTATCATTAAGATCATTTGAGAGAAGAGTATATTTCCAAGGTAACTTTCTCTGATACGTAGTGAATGCCACGGGTATTTCGTAATGTCGTTCCAAGTAATGAACACTTCGGTAGTAACCATCGACTACACAAACAAGACCTCTCTTCCCTATTGAGACAGAATTGTCATGTTGTTCTTCAAATTCAGAAGAAGAACGAGGAGTTACGCTAGAAGCTGTTCAAGTGTGAATTTCGGTTTGAGGCAGTTTAACTTTTGAGTCAAGTGATCTTTAAAAGAAGGAACTATTGAAGATCCGTCATGCGAGTTGGAGCAATTCTTCAATGGGACAGACCAAAGATTGTATTGTAGATTTGTAACTTTAAAGGATCAGCTGAATAGTACGGGGGACTCACTGCAGAATTCTTCAGAATGGTTTTGTATGGACTAATGTATACGAAAGAAATTTTCAAAGATTGAAGAGACACTCGATTTCTTCGGCAAAGGTGATTCTGCCCAACCCCAATGAACTTTTGAGATACCTAGTGATGCTTCGCATTGAAAGTTTAGAACGTGCGCTTAATCAGAATAGAAGGAATGGTAATGTACGCTTAGCGACAATCAAGAATACATGAGAAGGATTGCCTTACACCAACTCAGAATTAGCTTTGTAGTTGCATTGAAGGTCTGGAGGCATTTTCTACAAGGAGAAATTCTCAATGCCTATAGTAATCTTAAGAGCCGAAGGTATTTTGGTTTATTAGGATGAGTTGAATATAAGGCAGAAACGGTGATTAGAAGTTCCAAAACATTTTGATTTTGTTTTGGTATAACATCAGAAGAGGCGAATGTCGTAGAGGACGCCTTAGGAAGAAAATACGTTTAGTTGTCTACAACAGTGAGCAAGAAGAGTAAGTTCGACAGAGACACTCAGCGGTGTACAATTGTTTTAGGAGTTGGCTGTTGGATGGCTGAAGACTCAAGGAGCGTAAAATCTTTTGTTGATCGGCCTATGACGTCAACGCATTTTTGCTCGTTAATATAAGATGCTCAGGGAAGGAAGCAACCTTATTGCCTATGATTTGGATTTATGCAACTGAAGATACAACACGAGAACTAAGAGACGAAATGAAAGAAACACAGTTGCGTTTGTTCTAAGATATGATGAATTTCGAGGACGAAATTCCTTTTTAGAAGGGGAGTGTTGTAACATCCCGAAAATTGCTTATTTCATTATAAATAATTATTTTATAATATTTATGATTTTTGGTGATTTTTTGTGAAATTTTCTGGAAACGTTGAATATTTTAATATATTCCTCGTTTTGCATATGCACTGAGCGGAGCCGGGATAACGAAATGTTCTCCCTGAGGCTGGTAAACCTTGGACTGTCAACGTGTCAACGGGGATCTTACTAAACCCGAGGCCAGCACAGCTTAGGTTTGCATTTTTTCAAGGTTTTATCTCGCTAGATAAAATCGCGGTATCATAAAATTATCGGATGAATAATAAAATATTATTTTCATCACTTGTAATTTTATTCACTGAGAAAATAATTCTACAGCGTAATTGATCATCTATCGATGTATTTAATTGGGAGACTAGCTTACCATACACTTTATCGAGGAGTGCATAAGCTTCTCAAGGAAGCTTCTTCCAACTATTATTTTATTATTTCTCTCTCCCCCTATTTTGTGCTGCACATTTGAATTAAGGGATCCAATTCATTTTTCATCCACACATTTTCCTCCTCCTGTACGTAGCAGATCACTATTCACTCATCTTTCTCTCTTTCCATTTCTCCTTACAAAGAAGACACATCCACCCACATTCACATTTTTATCTTTCAAAACCGTCACACTCCTAGCCCTATTTTGTGTTTGGAGAAACACCATATCTGAAGGAATCATCTTCAAAGTTCTACATTTTCTTCATCTTCATTTTCCTCCACGGTTGAAGCTTAAAGGTTGGAACTTTAAGGATCTCCTGGAAACTGAAAACGTGATTTCTGACCAAAAAGGAGCAGCCTTTCTTTGTGCTTCTCCAAGGTAAGAGGAAGACACTCCTCCTCAACCTCTTCTAGCATTAAGGATCTCCTTTGCTTGCTTGGTTTTTATGATTCTGTGTTGTGCTGTATTTAGTTATTTACGCTGTTTGCATGATTTGTTAAGTTTGATAATATATTCGACAGAGTGAATGTATGATGTTTTGGTTTGACAATTTTGCATGTTAATATGTTCACATGTTCGACCGAAAATTGGAAAGCATGGTACTTGGATGATTTTGCATGTCAATATATATATATTCGACGAATGCATGAGAGTGGAAGGAAATGACGTCGGATTCATCCCAGGGATGGCCATGGTTTTGAGGCCCAGAATCCCGCATTCTGGGTGAACTAGGATAATAAATGGAATTCAAATCAATTAGGTATCCAATCTTTGTAAGCCGTGAATTCAATTATTCGACACTGAACCTTGTCCAACTTTTGACAACCAACTTCTAAACCTTTAATGCTTCCGTCGAATGACACATGGGGCCCTTTACAATGTCAAAATTTGTCGAGCTAGTGACCCTTAACACCTCCGTCGGTTTGACATGCGAGAAAACTTATTTATGACTCAAAATCCGTCGGATTAGAACTTGTGACCCTTTGGCACCACCTTTGGTCGAACATGAATGAAACTTCTCCAATAACACAATTCGTGGACTTTAAATTTATGACTCTTAGCATTTCCGTCGGATCAGTGAGTGAGAATCTTCCCTATTATTCAAAATCCGTCGAATTAGGAATTGTGACCCTCTTAGCATTCCTTCGGATCAGCATGAGTGAAACTTCCCTATTGTCCCAGAAACCTGTCGAATTTGATATCCTAATTACTTAGTAAAATGTTAAAATCCGTCGAGTAGGACTTCTGGCCAAACCTGTCGAATGTGATAACCTAATCACCTGGCCAAACCTGGACACTTACAAGAAAATGCCCCAAAGTCAATAATCGTCGAGTTTGAGAGACAATGCCTGTCGAGTAGATGAATTTCTCCAGACCCGTCGAAATTAGAGATTTCGACCAGTGTTTCGTCGGTTCGACGCTTGGGAGATTTTCTCCAATGTCGACACCCATACCCGTCGAATTGAGGCTTTTGCTGACCTTCTGGAGGATTCGACAGTCCTGATCTTTGTTCGACAGAACCCCATCCGACAGAAATTGATTTCTTGCCAATCCTATTATAAAATGTTCTCCCCATTCTTCCCTCCTCCTGTTACACTATTTTCCGTCGAATGGCAGCTTCAATTATTCATAAAACGTATTGTTCTTGTCGAATTCAAAAGTATACCTACCACCCAACACCTAGTAATTGAAATCTGTGACTCAGTTTGTGATTCCGACCGTGTACTTTCCTGGACCCAAAACCTTGGGACTAATAGAGGCATATTGATTATAAATAAATGGGATGACTAGAAATTACTTAAGGATGCATAAACAGGGAAGAACATGAGAGTGTGAGATTTTGAGATCTTAGAATAACCTTCTAAGGGCATATGAATAAATTACCTAAGAGGATTTAAGTTAACTAAGAGAATTCCTTTAGAGATAAACTCTGTAAGTAAAGCTAAACCTAAGTAAGAATTCATAATACGCTTTAAAATGTATTAATTTATTTAACAACAATATCATGCTATTGTGGGTCCATGTGGGTGACCATTGATTGGGTTAATTCTTACTTGGGCAAATTGTGACGTATGATGGATTAGTATGTAATAATGATCATACATGATTATGCATAGAGTCTGTATGCGTTGTGGATAAATCATATGACATGCATTTGAGGCATGATTGACCGAGTTGTCATGAGAAGCATGATAGAGTCTTGCATTGCACAAAAGAACGAGGATGTCCGTTGGACTTTGTTAAGGCCGAGTTGCCTAGGAGTTGAATCACACCTTAGTGCGGGTGCGAATAGATACGTGGGGTCCCGTAGATGACCTTGAGGGCGTCGGGCGCGCGGCGTCTCTCGCAGAGGGCGCGTGGTAGCTCCTCCGGGACCGTGGAGACAGACCGATACACACGCACCAACGATCCTAATCGGCCACGCATCCCATATCGAGATCTTGTGAGAATGCCGCCAGTATAAAGCCTTGTTGCGCAAAATGACCGATTATTTTCTCGAAAAGCACTTGTTTTTATGGCTGACGAGATACTGGCATGTCTCCCTGAATCATTCTCTCCGATCGTTTTGTGTCTAGCTCCATGGAGTAGGATCTTGATTATTGAGGGCACATGTGCATAGTGAGTCCATGAATTATCTCGCATACATTGTTATTATAATTGGAACTTTGTATTCTGATATATCCATATATATATATATAATTGCTTGAAACTGTCTGGATGATTATAATCACTACTAAATGCTTATTACCATTATTGCTATCATAAATGCTATGTGGGCGCCTTGCTTGCTTTGGTTTCTTGATGCTATGACTGGTAATGATGGTAGGATGTCTTACCTCTTTCTTGTACTTTTCTTGCTCTATGTTAATTTTTGGTTAAAGACTATAAGTGGGAACGAAGTTGGATTCCTTTGGATAGTATTGGTTTGACCTACTGCATTCGGTGATGCCGTCGCGAAGGGAGCTCTTTTTGGGGTTTGTTCGAATTGTGTTCGCTTTGATACCAAGACCTGTAGAGTCGACTAGACCGACAAACGTATGTGACATGCTGGGGATCTGACTTTGACCATGAAGAGGACTGTGATTGAAGACCTTATCTTGTATTTCTCACTACACCGGTGAACCCGGAATTGCCTCACGCATTCGGGATACGATGGAGTGCCCAACTCCTTAGTCGTAGATATATTATGGGTAGTTTATATTTTATTTTGCATTACCTATATAAAGTGTATTTTTGAGTACATGTATGCTTCAAGGCAATTATCCAGACTTAAATGTTGTAAATTGAGTACATATTATAATTCATAATTTAACTGGTTGTATATGTAACTACTCATTCGTGGCTCTTATTTTCCTCATATGAGAAATGTTTAATATTTAAGGTAAATTTGTTATTTGACAATGTTAGCACGCCGACATTTAGTGACCGTGACATAATGACGATTGTGCATTGGTTATTAAATCAAGGGGTGTTACACATATGCTCACATTCTTGCCCCTCGTAGAGGCAACTATGCTTATCTAACTGAGGATGACATTTTTATTGTTTGGGTGCTGAGGAAAAACCAGAGGATCAACTGGCCCACTTTCATTGGGAAGCATATGATGAAGATAAAAAGCAAGGCACATTTGGACTTGTCTTATGCTCTACTTATTTTGGCCTTTCTCAATACGCACTTGTCCGGCAAACTGAGCGACTAGTCCAGCTCAACCACTTCAACATCTTTGGAGAATACTCTCTGAAGAAATTGAATATGGTTCTAGATAATATAGGAGGATGGGTATAGCTTGATGAATTAGATGAAGTTGGAGATGGTGAAGATGGTGAAGCTGCTCTTGCTAAAGATGTTGCTGCTGAAGATGCCCCTACTCCTACTTCTGCTCCAGTCACCTTGGAGCGAATCATGGCCACCTTGCTGGACAACTAGGCTTACATGGAAAACACATTTTCTGTTCTATTTGACAAAATAAAAGGTGTTGAACGAGAAATCACAGCATTGCGAGATGTGCAACCTAATCAAGAACCTATCTCCCCTCCTCCGCCACCAGATGCCTATTTTTAGGATTCATAGTTATTAGGATCTTTGTTTGGTAGCTTTTGATGTTTTGGCTATTTTTTTATTGCAAATGTACATGGCCAAGCATATATGTCTTGATAAATGATATGAGCTTTGTTTACTAAATTATCATATGAAATTTGATACATGGCCAATAACCTTTTCTGTCATAATTGATTTTATATTGCTAAGGTTAAGTTAAGTAAAATGCTGAATTTAATTGTATAATCCATTGTTTTCCTTGACTTTGTCTGGCCCCATCTTTTTTTAATCATGACAAAAGAGGGAGAAAAAGCTAGAGTTCTCACAATTTGAGAATGTTTTGAGAAAAGATAGGTTAATTTAAAATGAATCTTGGGATTCCAAAAGAAAGGGGGAGTTACGCGTAACTCAAAATTTAACTCACCTCTTACCAAAAAGAGGGGAAGTAAGTTTCTCTAAATAACCTTGTGAATTCCAATTTATGAAACTAACTCTTTTCTCAATGATTGTTTGTCATCATCAAAAAGGGGTAGAATGTAATTAACTATTGCCCCTATGAAGAATTTATTTTGATGATAACAAACACAAATATGTTGCAAGATCAAATCTAAGACCTCCAAGACCTTCAATATTAGTTTTAGGACTTAGATCATTATGTAAAGGTATAAAGAGATTCACACCAATACTCTAAAAATTGTTTTTCAAAGAAACCAAATAGCGCACATGTTTTCAAGGCTTCAAAATGGTTTTTGGTTTTCAAAGAAATAATCACTGAGTGCCCAAAATCTTATAAGATCATTTGGAATCAATTGGCAATGTTTAAAAGTTATATGAAATTATTTTTCAAATGGCTTATTCGAATAAGGGGTTCTTTATTCGAATAACCAAAGTCAGAGAAGCCAAAATATTCCATTTGGGAAAGCTTTATTCGAATAAAAGTTCAAAACAAAAATAGGCGCGCATGAGTTATTCGAATAACAGTTTGGTTATTCGAGTAACACGTTTTCCAGAAACCTATTCTTAATTGACTTATTCAAATAATAGAACTGTTATTCGAATAACAAGTTCATCAGAAAATAAATTTAAAAGAAGTTATTCGAATAACATAAGTGTTATTCGAATAACACGTTCAAGAGGCAAAATTGCCTACGTGCTATTTAAAACTTTATTCGAATAATAGCTTATTCCAAAAATAGAATTAATGGCTACTTATTAAGCATTTAATGCTCCAATCACCCCCCAACAACTCTAAACTTCAATGAGCTATAAATACAAGTTGTTGGACATTTATGAAGGTAAAGAATCAATCTGAAAAACTTGGTTAAGCATTAATATGAGCTTTTACAACCTTTTTATCGTATATTCTATTTTTGAGCTTTAAAGTGTGAATCCATATGCTCATTGAGCTTCAAGTTGTATTATCCAATCTTGAGAGAGTTTACTTATTATCGATACTTTGTATAATATGTAAAAGAGAGGGTGAAGTATCTCTTAAATCTGTAAGGGTGAGGTATCCTTTGAAAGTAGAGACTCAAGTACAAAGGGTGAGGTATCCCAAGGTATTGAGTGCTCCAATTTGTAAAGGTTGTCAAACACTTGTTGAAGTGTGAAGATATAGTGAAAAATCTCAGGTGATTACTTGAGGACTGAACGTAGGTCATAAGTGGATTGGTGACTGAACAAAGATAAAACTTTGTGTTTGTTTTTCTAAACTCAACTCATTCACATTTGTGCTCTGTTTTATTGGCTTACCTGGATACTATCTTCTTTGGTTGTTCTTATTTGTGAGTGAAAGCACTTTATCTTCTCTATCCATTTATCTCTAATAATCAATAGCTTTAATGAAAATTGATAATCAAATGGTTTGCGAAATATTTGTGAAATTATTTTACAAACTCAATTCACCTCCTCTTGAGTATTGAGACCACCTGGTAACAGAAACACCACACAGAGAAAGAGAGAGAGTGTGTGAGTGAGTGAGTGAGTGAGTGAGTGAGTGAGTGAGAAAGAGAAAGCGAGGGAGAAATAGGTTTTTAGCTTTTTTACCAAACTACCATTGGTGGCAAAAGTATTTACCATAATGTTATTCTTTTGAAACTATATACCAAAATATCACCCTTTTATCCAGCGTGACATTTTTATTTTTTTCTGTCCACATAGATAGCGCTAACGTAGATAGCGCTATATACGTGGAAGCACCAATGTATATGACGTTTTAATTTTAATAACATCCTAGAGTTTGGTGTTTTATGTGTAATAGCGTCATTACACTTGACGTTTTCTATTTGACTTAATTAAATTACATATAATCAAAATTTGTGCCAATTTTTTGAATAATGTGGTTGCCCCATTAATAAAATAAAATAAAATTCTTTTTTTTTTAATTTTTCTTGATTGACTTTTTTGTTTCCAAGGTTGCCTTGGAATCATAATGCACTCTTCTTTTTTTGTGCCAATGGGTGACGTGAGACTATAATTGATTTAGATGATGAAATTTTCATAATTATTATTAAATTTTATTGAATTGGACGATGAAATTTCCATAAATAAGGTTGTTTTGGAATCATAATGCATTATTCGTTTTTTGTGCCAAAGGGTAACGTGAGACTATAATTAATTGGACGGTGGAGTTTCTATAATTATTATTAAATTCTATTGAATTGGACTGGTGGAATTTTCATAATAAGGTTACCTTGAAATCATAATGCACTCTCCATAAATAAAATTGCCTTGGAACTGTACACTGGTAATACCATCACGGATGACGTTAATAAGATGATAACTTTATCACATTTGACGTTACTCTTTAAATAGCTAGGTATTTTAGCGTTTTCACATGAATAACACTTAGCATAATGACATTTTCACATGGATGACACCACGCATTTTGGCACAATTATAATGATAGTGCCATCAAGTTTGGCACTATATCCATAGAATGTAAAAATAATAAAAAATTTAGTGTGACAAAAAGTGGGATACTTTCGTATATAATTTTAAAAATATAATAATTTAATAAATAATTTTGCTTACGAACGACAGTTTGGTAAAAATGGCCGGGTTTTCTTCAAATCTCTGACTTCCTCTTGCTTTCATTGCACCACTCTCTCCTCCTTGTTCAGCCTCAATACCACCAGCCACCAAGGCGAATTAGCACTTGATAGATAGGCGAATAGCACTTGATAGATAGAAGCCCATGTCTTGGTGGCGATGTTTCTCCAGCACCGTCCATGTCTTGGTCGACAACCAGAGCAATAGGTGGAGATTGAGATAAAGATAGAGTCTTCACTAAATGGGGGTAAGGCTATTGGTGCTAGGTTTCTTCATGAATTACGGGTACATCTTTATAGTTTTATTAACTCCCGTTGTTCAACAAAACCTTGCCTGTTTGTCGGCGGCCAAGCCACACTAAAACAATCGAGTTAATCACATTTCTGATATGAAATGAGTCTCGGACCAGCCATGAACTTTTTTTTTTTTTTTGGGTACAATAGAAGGCCATAGACTCAGAAGAAAAGAAAAACTAACTAGAAATACAGACTCGTCGGGGCTGAGAAACCCTTGGAAAAAAAAAACATACTAGCATGGTTATTGCCCAAGGATGACACGCACAAGCCGAGTTTTATAACTATGATAACATGTCTTAAAATAAAAATATACAAGTATAAAGAAACATAAAGAGAAATATAATTAATAAACTTGAGACAATGTCTCTTCATGCTCTGCTACTTTACCGTTCCCCTCTAGAACATTTTTCAAGGCTGCTGACATCAAGATTCCTAATTACTGCTAAGTAATTTTTATTTATAAAATTCAATCACTCCTGGCATAGTTGAGAAATCACTGCAAGCAACATGAAATTTGGAAAATCCTGAGCTCCTGCATAAGCTCTCAAATTCTTTCTCAGTTCTTTCCTTTCCACCATGATTTATAAACATAAAAATGTCGAGATGACAAGCATTTTTAGATTGAATGCTTGAATTTGGAACTTCTGGCATTATACAGTCCAGAACAATCACCTTTCCATGTTGTGGCAAAGCTTCGTGGCAATTTCTTAGAAGTTTGACACATTTTTCATCTGACCAATTATGACAAACTTTCTGAAATAAATGACCAAAGATAAAATGGAAAAAAAAATTGTGATTAAAACCTTATTATGTTATATTGAATACTTGAAAAATAAATTTGAAGTCTCAAACAGTTCGTTAACCTTTAGTATAATGGCATCACCCTTTGGAACACTTTCAAACATATCTCCTCCAATATGCTCTATCCCTTCATGCATAATGAGTGTTTTCTAATTAATAATTTTGTCAAAACTTACTCTATCATTCAAAATATTGTAGGCTGTACAAAGGAAGAGAGACAGATATGTATGTGTACCTGGATAATGTGACGCAGTTTGAACCACATGAGGCAAATCAAAATTAATTCCTTTCGTTGAAGGATGCTTGGAGATAATCAATCTTAAGGCCTGCCCTGTTCCACCTCCTACATTAACCAGGGTTGATACTCCCTCAAATCCTTTATATACTTTAAGTACCATTTTCACATCTAATAGACTGGCATGAGCCATTGCTTTATTAAAAATGTCACTTAGCTCTTTATCTGTCTCCATGCGTTGATACAATGGCATTCCGTAGACTTTCTCGAAATATACATTATTATTAGCGTCCACAAATGCATCCTTTACATTCTTCCTGATATGAAACAACACAAAAATTGGTAGTAAATCATAAATTAATGTCTTTCTTTTCCTTTCTACAACATAGTAAAGTGTAGGTGATAAATGCTTAATTACCAAAGGTCATCATATCCTCGATGCACTAAAGTTGAGAGTGGAGCCATAGAGCCTCCATCGTTATCATATGCAAAGAACTCACCAATGGGTGAGAGAGCATAAACTCTTTCATTCTTACCATCTTCATTCGTGCGAATAGAGCAAGTCAGAAGAGAGTAACTGGCTAGCAAAGGCAACATGCGCTCAAGCCTACTAGCCAATTCTGGGTGTTGGTTTGGAAGTTGAGAAGCAATCTCAGGGGCAGACATGTTTGAACCACAATAGCTAGACTTAGCTATTATCTCAAATAAATTGAGATCAAGAGCAGCATTCAGAAATGCAGGAAAGACCCGGATACAACTGAATAATGAAGCATAGCGGTAAGCATCATCCTTCGCTACCTCTGTGGAAAGCTGATTCGGTTTGGAATTAGAATCCATTTTTACTTGTCTTTGTTTTTTTTCTGTTATGTGCTTTCTTTAGGTCTGGTATCGTCTATATAAGCATAATTGCTACATCATATGTGGGAATCATCCATGGCATAATCGTTCTCTGGGTTTCTTTAATAATTTTCGTGGTATAGTTTTAAAATAATTGATGTGACCTTGTGTCTACTTTTTTGGTTCGTCAATAGTAATAGATTCAAATCTTACAGATTTATTTGTCATTGCACAAAAAAAAAAGCAATAATATTTTTTACCATAATACGACCCTTGCCTGTTTATCTTATTGAGTTGTTCATACGGTAATCTCAAAGCATTGATTTAGCGGTTGATGATAATATAATATGTGAATAAATATATAATAATAACTTTTGAATCTTAATTACTCTAATTTTTTAGAGTTAAATAATGAAAAATATCTTTATAAATATTTTAATTATAATATAAATGACTTTCCTATAACCGAATGAAGTGAATTAATCAAGGTGTTGGCATATTAATCTGGTCACCACTTTACCGAAATACCAAAAAAACAAAAATGATTTGTTCTCTTGATCTCTTGACTGTTGTTTACGTTGGTATTTTTGTGTGCTCTAATTAATTACAATAAGTCGGCTTCCAATGATTTTCTTTCTCATTCATTCTATTTAGTGGAAATATATAGGGATTAGGATAAAATTAAAAAAATATAATTAATATTTTTTTAACTTTTCAAAATGATAAATAAGTTTGAATAAACTAACATTTTTAAAACAATATATTTTGAAATGATGGGAGTATATTTTAAAATGTTTTATAAACAAGTGACTTTAAAGAATCAAAATAATAATAATTAAATAAAAAGTAAAACTTTTTTTGAGTTCTGTTGACTCTTTAATAAATATTTTTAAAATATTCATTAGCTAAATCCTTTATTATAGCATTCCTGTGTTTGTATCAAAGAAATTTTAGATAAATTTTTTTATTTTAATCATATAAATTATCATTTAACATATATAAAATTATATTATTAAAATAAATATTTTTAAAATAACTTATATAACTTTACACAAATTAAAAAATAATTTACTTATCTAAGAAAAATTTTCCACTCAAAAATTTTTGGACTCAATCAATCATGTCTTGTCAACCATGTTCCGAATTATGCCAATTTTTCTGCACATTTGGTCAAATTTGGTGCCCAGCGTAATGATATATACGCAGATACACAGTCAGTGGCACATTAGACACTTGCCCATAGCTTACTTAATGACTATATTTTTTATTTAATAAATATTTTTAAAACACTCATTAATTAAATCTTTTATTATAACATTCTTGCGTTTGTATAAAAAAAAATTAAGGTAAAGATTTTTTATTTTAGTCATATAAATTACCTTTTAACATATGAAAAATATATAATTAAAAAATATATTTTAAAAATAATTTATATAACGTTGCATACATAAAAAATAATTTATATATTTAAAAAAAATTCACCCAAGAAATTCTGAACTCAATCAAAGCATGTCATGTCAATCATGCTCCAAGGATGCCAATCTTTCTGCACTGTTTGGTCAAATTTGGTGCCTAGCACAATGATATATACGCACATACAGACCAAACTATTTCTTTTTATTTAATAAATACTTTTAAAACACTCGTTAATTAAATCGTTTATTATAACATTTTTGTGTTTGTATCAAAGAAATTTTTAGATTAAAATTTCATATTTTAATCATATAAATCACTCTTTAATATATATAAAATTATATTATTAAAAAATATTTTTAAAATAACTTATATAATTTTACACAAATCATAAAATAATTTACTTAACTAAGAAAAATTTTCCACCCAAGAATTTCGGACTCAATCAATGCATGTCTTGTGAACCATGTTTCGAGTGATACCAATTTTTCTGCGCATTTGGTCAAATTTGGTGACGCTTGCTGTTAGCTTACTTAATGGCTATTTCTTTTTATAGGATTTAGATTTTTTTTTAACAAAATTTAATTAAAGTTTTTAAAATATTTATGATATTATTTGTAATAAAAATATGATATATATCTTATTTTTTAATAAAAATAAAATATATGTCAATTTTAATCACTTTATTATTTTTTTTAAATTTTTTATTACTGTATTATAAAAAATATACATATATTATATTTTTATTTAAAAAGTATCACAAATATATAAAAACTTTATATAAAATTTGTCTTTTTTTTTTTCTTACAGCTAATGATATTATTCAAGCAAATATTTTAAAACACTAACGCATTGTTTGGATGGAGCGAAATTGGAAGGAAAGAAGTTGGGTGGAGAGAAAAGAGGTAAAAATTAAGCTTTTCTCTCCTTTGGATAACGCAAGGAAACAGGAGAGAAAGAAAAAAATGTCGTGGGAACCGCTCAAAATATTTTCTTCGCAAATGTGATGAGAAAATGGAGAGAAAAGGAACAACGGCGGTTAAGGTGGAGAGGAACCCTGTCAGAAACCTCAAAATAGAAGTTATTCTTTGCAAACTTACAACCACAAGTAAGTTAAGATGTCATTTTTGAGTTCTTCACTATACACCATTAAAATTCATGATCATACAACTAACTTCTCAGCAAGAGGTGCTATCAATCTTAAAAGTTTTTTTTTTTTTGAGCAGGTTTTTTTTTTTTTCAAACCATCTGTACTTTCATCTTTAAGCCATCAAAAGCACGCTGTTTATTTAAACACTGCTTTTCAGGAAAATTTACTTTTTTTTGTAAAAAATTCACATGTCATGCTAGAAAAATTTGCTCCAAAATTTATGTACGGATAAAACACTGTGAATAAGTTAAAATTTGGACTTTTTTTATATATTTTAAAATTACACAACTTCAATTAAATAATATCGCTTAAAATTATATCAATCATTTTTATATTTTTCATAAATTAATTTTTTATATATTTAAAAAAATAAATTTTAAAATTATTACTTTAAAAAAATTTATAAATTTTAATTAATGATATTTATAATTATACATTTTAAAAATATTAAGTGATCGAGTTTTCTAAAATCATAATCTGTTTTTTGAAAAATTTTATATAATTTAATTGATAATATTTATACGTGATTATACAATTTAAAAAAATTACCCTGCAATACCTGGTAGTTCAAAGCAAGGTGTAAAACATTGATGGTGATAAAGATATAAAAAATATAATACTAAAAATTGAAAAAAAGGTCCAACCGATAGTGGAAGGGGTTTCCTGAAATGAAAAATCATTGATTTATTTTATGAATAAATCAATGGCTTGTGTTTTAAGGTGTATGATACACCCTCCAAAGGAGGGTGTATATTAGACGTTGCCGTCATTTTTCATGAGATTCTCATATTTTCCCAAGAAAATTCATGAGAAAACTAACTTCTCAGCAAGAGGTGCTATCCAATCTTAGCAATAAATATTTCTCACCAATATCCTCCGGGTATATTCATCAATCTTTAAGCCATCACGCGGGTGTTTATTTAATATTATTTTAGGGTGCAACAGCTTTTTTTTTTTTGGTAAAAAAACCTATTGGATCATGTATGCTAGTTATTTGGCAATTTGCTCCAAAATTTATGTACGGAATTAATTATTGAAAATAAGTTAAAATTTGGACTTTTTTTTAAATATTGTTGAGATTATTTTCTTCAATTAAATAATTTTAATTATTTTATATTTATTTTAATAATTTAATTCATAAAATTAATTTTTTATATCATTTAAATAAAATAAATTAACTTAAAATAATTTTTTAATTAACATATTTAAACATAAATTTTTTTATAATTAATTATAAAAAATTTATATAATAATTATTACTAAAATAATCTAATTTTCACCACTTTTATAAACGCACAACAAGACCTCATTTTATGTGATTTTGCAAATAAAACTAACTTCCCTGCAATACCTTATTCAAAGCAAGGTGTAAAACATTGTGGTATCAAAGAAATAACACAAATGTTGTACTGTATCTACACATTGACTGTCCAACCGATAGTGGAAGGGATGGGGGAAATGAAAAATCAAAGGACTGGAGGTGGGAAGAAAGGAGATGGGATGGGGGTGGGTGAGGGAGCAAATTGGTGGGGTAGAAAGGGGATGTGGGCGTGGAATGTGGCTGTCTGGGATATGAGGGTATAGGGTGACGGTTTAGTGACGAAGAGGTGGGGGATAAGGGTAAGGGAAGAAAGGGAATGGGGGTGAGAGAACGTGGGTGCACGAAAGTGAAGGAAGTAGAAATAAAAAAAAAATATTTAAGTCAAATTTGTTTTAAGTGTAACAAATATTACTTTTTAATCTTTTCAACATTTTCTTTCCTTTTATTTTCTCTTCATCCAATCAGCCAATTTTCATTTATATATTTTTATTTATTTTTTCTCTTTTCATTTTCTTTCCTCTCATTTTCTCTTATCATCAAAACGAAGGTAAAAAGTCTATTCGCAAAACAATTAAACTACATTGATCAATGACTATATGCCTGCAATTTATCGGCTGCGTGCAATTTAAAATACTTACACATAGTACACCCATAAAAGAAAAATACCTACGCATTATTATTACAATAGTACATGCTCATATTTGTCATGACTTGACATTTTTTCTTATAGTCTCACGATTTAAAGTTTTAACATATATAAATCTACATCATCAGATGCATTCCATTATTTGTAATTCAATATTCCCCTATTAGTCTTTATCATTTAAAAGTATGAGTACAATATATACATTAAAAATCAAATTTTGAAAAACGGAATCGGAGATGAATCGATGAGACTTCTGTTGGAGATGAATCGATTAAATGAATAATAAAATTGTACTTAAATCAAATAATAGGTTCGGTTTACGTAATCAATAATAAAGAGTAATTAGACCAAAGATAGAGTTGATTTTAGGCAGGGATGGTTTTAATGGGAGCGTATACGGGCCAAGGCCCCTCATAAAAAAATAAAAAATATTTTATTAAATACTTATAATGTTAAATAATGATTAAAATATAAAGATTAAAGTTTATCGAAGACAATAATTAATATTAATAAATTATTTTATTAAAAGACTTAAAAAGAAGATAAATAAGACATATTAATTTTATTTTTACATGAGTTTTAACAATTAAAGTATTGTTAATACTAAGTAATTAAAGTCTTATAATTACGATAAAATATTTTTAAATTATAAAAAAAATTATTCACTTTTTAATTTGTTTCACTGCCTTCTAAGCTCTTATACAACACAATACAAACACATAAAGATTAAGATATAACTCTTCATTCATTCTCTCTATTTCTCTTAATCAATTTTATTATCAATTTATGATTCCCAAAGGGAGTGAATAAGCTTGCGAGCAGAGAGGTCGTAGCCGTATAGCAGGAACTCACCGACTCAACAAGTTCAATTTGAAGAGGCTGAGTCCCAACCTTCCAGGCACAATAAATATCTCACCTTTTTAGCTTTGTTATCTTATTTCTTAAAATTTTCATTTATCTAGTATGTTATTAAAACTATGCCTTTAGTCTCTTTATATTTTAATTCTTCCTTTTTTATTTGGTGTTTTGCTATTTGACCTTTATTTTTGCTTTTAATTTCTTTTCATTAGTTTAAGTTAATCTTATGTCTTGTTATTAATTTTTTTTGTCTATGTCTAATACGCTTAGTATCAATTTGTACTTTCTAGTTGTCTTTTCATTTTTATAATATATTGTTAATTTAATTGGTTTAGTTAATTTAATTTTTAATTTATTTGTTCTTTAAAGCATATTCAATTTGATTGATCGTTTAATTCGTTTGGTGTTGACTCTTCCTATTTCAACCGTTATTGTTAAGAGATCTTTTTCATTTATGAATATTATAAAGAATAAACTCAGAAATAAGATAGAAGATAACTTTATGACTGATTGTCTAATCACTTATATTGAGAGAAAAATTATTAAAAAATTTATTATAAATTCTATCATTAATAAATTTTATAATATAAAGAAACATCATACTCAATTTTAATGAAGATATTATATATTATTTTTAAACTATAATATAAATTTTATTAATAAATAATATAATATAATTTAATAATATAATTAATAAATTTTAACTTATCTACTAAATATTTTCTGGATCCTTCAAGATTTTAGTTACAATAAGTTAAACTGACTTGTTCGTCCAGGTTTGACATCATTGTTAAAAACTAGGCAGTTTTGTATCGTCTGCAAAAGTTTTGAATGTGCTTTTTCAATTGTTCTAGAATGTGGATTAGATTCTCCTTCTTCATCTAAATATAAAATAAATCTTCAAGTTGCCCACCTTTGATTAATGCAAGTATGTTAATTTGCAATTTCCTTGTGTTCCACTACATCTACAAGGTTTAACAATATTATTTTCATAAAAATTCATCCAGTAAACCAATTGATTAGTAGCAAAAATATAAAAAGGTCAAAAGTAAAATCACAAGCATACAGCGCTTAATATCCACCAAATATAAAATTCAAAATATTAAATAAACTAAAAATATTTATGAACTCAATGTCTAGTTTGTTTTAAAAAATTTAGATAAACTCACGATTTCTTAATACTAGATATTAACATCCGTGTAGTGCATAAAATTATTAAAAAATATTTGAAATAATATATAAAAATTGCCTAATATTATATATGTTAATATTTTTCCAGAATGTGTTTTTAAATAATTTTGTCTCTAAGTGTATTAAATTTATAAAATTGCATCCATTTAATATATGAAATTATATTTAATTCAAATTGTTCCATAATTAAATCTAACTCGTATTAATTAAGAATTACAAATTTAGCCTAATATCTAACGCAGCTTAACAATTGACTATAACTAATATATAAAACTTCAATTCAAGTTATTCCAAAATTAAATCTTACACATATAAAGTTAGATGCTATAAATATAAATATGTAATTATTCCATAATTTATTCTCACCTATATTTATATTCAAATTATTCTTTGATAATTAAATCTTACCCATGTTGTCATTTTAGCGTATCACGTTTTCAGCATGTTACATTTTAATCACTACTGAACTTTTTCTTTATATCTAATAAAGTTAATATAGACTCAGATTTACAAGAAACTCTATATATGACAACATATTCATCATTTAAAATATAATATAAAATTATAAATAAGTGTATATTATAAAATTCAATGATAGATATATTATCACGTATAGGATTCATCATGAATCCGAGTTTATAATAACATCACTCGTTTATATATTAACTTGGAAGTATGGGAACGAGCTCCTAAGCCTACTCAAGGCGGAGTTTGGGTTGAGGGCCTTTTATCTGCGAAATCCAACTCTCATCAGGAACGGGGCTCGGTGGACACTTCCAAAGCTGTCTATGGCCTTGAGGGTCATTCGAGACCTTTTAAATACAAGTAGATGTATAAAAATCACTTTATTTTATTGATTTGGTAAATGACTAAGGTCCGTACAAAGTGCTCCCATAGTGATTGGGGTATATCAAACATGAAGTAAACTAAGAGATTACGCCTTAAAAGACACTTAACTATAGTACTTTCTAAATTTGTCTACATTCCAAAAGTTCTTGATTGGTCTTGGTCACATTTTATAAGTTTGGGTTTAAATTGAGTTTAAATGTATTTTTCAGTATTATTGGAAATTTTATATTATTTCTATATTTTGGGTATAAATTGAGTTTTAAACATCTAAAAATTATGAATTTTACATTGTACGAAAATTGAGAGAAAGATCTACAACTTTGATGAAGAGCTCAAGGCTGAATCGGATGTCTAGTGGGTTAAATTGGGTCTGGAAGTCAGAACAGAGATGCTGTCGCTAGAACTTGAACAATATGCAAAGATTGAGCCATAATTTGGGCTATAGGAGTCATATGAAGTTGATACTGGTGCCATTAGAAAGATGAGACACAGATCTTCATTTTTATGAAGACCACTTACCAAAAATGTGACGTTTTGATTGTGTTCTCATCCTTTGAAGTTAGCTAATAGGTCTAGAGAGCTGTTAAGAATGTTTTGGGCATAACTCTATCATCCTAAGTTCAAATTAGGCAAATCAGGTGTCCAATTAAAGCTCAGAAAAAGAGGATTAACCATAAGCTAAGGGAAAATTTGGATTTTAAATTTTAGAGATAGTTATTTAAGCAGCAGTAGCAACCTTGAATGAAACCCTATTTTTTTCTCCTAGCTGCTCTTGCACTTTCTCTCTTCATCTTTTTGCCTCTCCTTTCTCTCTAGGTTTCTTTCTTTAGTTTTTTTCTTCCCTTCTATCCATGGAGAGCTAGAACCTTTTAATCAATCTCAGGGATTGACAATTTCGATATTTAATTCTAAAATCTTGTTTTGAATATTTTACATTTAATTGTTAATTAAGTTTCTCTTTTACCCTTTTTGATTTTGTTAAATCTGGATTGAATTGATTTATTTAATTTAGATATTGATGTGATAATTGCATAATGACCACATATTTAATGAGGATTATAGAGACTAAACAATGCATCAAAGGTGTTTGATAGATTATTTAGCTTGGTTGAATTATGAGTTTTCGGTTAATTTAGGATTAGATGGGTGATTAATTTATTTAACTTTGATTAATTAAATTCTGGATGCTTAGCTAGTAGAGAATTTATAGATCTTCTTAAGGCTTCTTGGTGTGATATAAGACCAAGAATTTGATTAGCAACTAAATGGATTCCTATTGATCAAGGATGAATTAAATTCAAGATTAGTTGATTTCCTTGGATTAGTTATTTACTTAGTTCTATTTACAATTTTTAATTGCTTTCGTTTAATTAATTTTTCAAACTTTTCCCCTTTTTCTTAACTTCTAAATTTGATTACTTAATCAGAGTGATCCAAGGGTTCAACTTAGTTGAGTAATATGGTTAATCGATTTAAAAATTGATATAATTTGTCAGTCTCGGCAGCTATCAAATTTTAGCACCCTTACCGGGGATCATTATGAGTTTAACTAATCATATTAGTGTTGGTGTATGTCCTAGAGGCCGATACATTTATCTGTATTTACATACATTCTATTATGTTTATTTCAATATATGAGGCATTTCATTTATTGTGTTCTTTTTTTATAAATATAATAAAGTCCTTAGAATAGTAAGTTTGATGCCATAGGTTATCAAGTGGATGACTTGACCGTGAGATCCTTTTGGTTATAACACTATTCTTAAATGTCTCTAGTCAAATATTATTGTTAATTAGGACAATAATAATACATTAAGACTAGTATGTGCATAGACTGATGACCACATCTCACGAGTGATGGATATGAGATATCAAGTCTTCACATGGGTACATATTAGAGTAATGATGTATTGGACTGACCCACCATGAGAACGCTACATGGATCGTTACTTGAGTGTCATAAGTGATTCTCATAGTGACAATGGTGTCTGTGGTCCTTTGACCTGAAATCACTACGATTCCTACATGAGGAGTTGTGTGTTTTAATACCATCAAACGTCATATGTAACAAGGTGATTATAAAGTTAATTATTGGACATATCGCAAATCATGCAGAGGGATGTGAGTGACCTAGATGAGATTTGTCACTCCTACATAACAGGAGCGATATCTTCGGGCCCCCTGATTCAGTGAGACTGCGAAATGCATAGCCATGCTCAAATGAGTCAATATGAGATATTGATTTCATTTGTTGTTACAAAGTCTACTCGAGTATCAGGAAACAAATGATTAGACTATACAAGGGTGACGCATTCTATGCCTTGTGTTCAATCTAGATATCTTGACAAAGGGACTAAACGACACAGAAACATTGGTCACGGAAAAGTTATGTCAAATCACTGACATTCTTATTATTTGGGTAGCAGCGATGTGTTACTAGATATCGCTCACTACTTGGGTAGCAGCAGGACCCCCGCACTACCTCTGCGTAGTGTGTTTTTCGAAAGCGCGATATTTTCTATCCAATTTTATGACTCATGAAAATAATAATATATTACTGTTTTGAGTTTGTATGTTCTTTGTGATGCATGGTGCATGGTTATGGCCTTAGTCCTCTTTTTATGCTTTTTGATTTTAATAAATATGACCTGCGTGTCGTGCTTTTCTCTCTACATTCTGATTGTACATTCTCTTCTCACCTAACTCCCCTCGAATGTAAAAGAGGTTTCTATATAATGTAATTATGATGTGGAGACAAGAAGACAGCATCAAGTGAGGACGTTGGTGTGAGATGCTTGGTGAAGCTGGCTTTCTTTATGCTACTCTCTTAAGGGGCCATAACCATGTCACTTTTATCATATGCCTTTTATGTATGAGATGCATGGATAATGTTTATAGTATGATAAATAATTTAATAAATGGTGAGATCTAATAATAATAAAATTTCCCTCAAAGCAAATATTAAGTCATTATGTAATGCCTTCCAATGTGTGGCACTCGTCAAGACAAGTATTGATCAAGTGCAGTTCTGCCAAAGCAGGATGCTTTTATCTATATTAGTAAGACGCGATGAGATAAGGTAATATCCAACTGCCAACCATTAGGTCTGACTTAACTAGGCCATTTCAATAGGATTGAAGGCTTAGAGGCATGAAGTTGGGTTTTAGTCCATTAGATGGATTGGAATAAGTGTTGTTCACCCAACTATCCAAGAGTTACATGTAATGTAATTGGAAAGTGTTTCCTACCTAAATAACTGAATTTTGGGTGACCAGCCAAAGCTGACTCAAAACTAGGTAAAATATGGATCTTGGCCCACTAGGAAATCTTACGATGGGATTTTTCTAGTCAATGCTGAGGGTCACTGACTTGAATAAAATAGTGAGAGGCATATTTAATTAAAAGACCTCAATAAATATGTTTATGGCATGATACTTATATTTTGCATATTTCTATTAATAGATTACCATGGCAACAAACACATCAAGTAACTTATCACTGCGATCTGTCCTTGAGAAGGACAAGTTGTCTGGAATGAATTTTCTAGACTAGTACAGGAATTTAAGGATTATCCTCAAGCAAGAGAAAAAATTGTATGTACTAGAACAGCCTATTCCTGAGCCACCTACTGCTAATGGCCCTAGAATTGAAAAGGATGCTTATAAGAAGCATCAAGATGATGCTTTGGACATTGGATGTCTAATGCTGGCCACCATGAACTCTGAGCTCCAAAAGCAACACGAGAACAGGATGCCTACGATATGATCGTACACCTCAAGAAGCTCTATCAAGAGCAGGCCAGGCATGAGAGATTCGAGGTCTCTAAAGCACTATTTCAGTGCAAGCTGGTAGAAGGAAGCCCTGTTGGTGCTCATGTACTCAAGATGATTGAGTACATTGAAAACCTAGAGAGACTTGGTTTTTCTTTGGGCCAAGAGTTGGCCACTGACTTAGTCCTGCAATCGTTACCAGAAAGTTTTAGTCAATTTGTCATGAACTACAACATGAATGAGATTGACAAATCACTACCAGAGCTGCTAGGCATGTTGAGAACTGCTGAGCAAAACATTAACAAAGGCAAAGGGAAGGCCATAATGATGGTCCAAAAGAATAAGGGCAAGAAACAGCAGAAAAAGCCCAAGGACAACTGGAAGGGCAAGGGCAAGGATAATTCCAAACCAAGCACTTCTGGCTTGAAACCAATGGGTGGAGTGGCTAAGGAAGGTACATGCTTCCACTGTAGTCAGACCAGACATTGGAAGAGGAACTGTGCTAAGTTCCTGGAGGAGCTCAAGAAAAAGAAGGGAAGTGAGACTTCCACTTCAAGTATTTTTGTTATTGAAGTCAATTTATCTACTTCTGCATCATGGGTATTAGATACTGGATGTGGATCTCACATTTGTGTAAATGTGCAGGATCTAAAGAGCAGTAGACCATTGACGAAGGGCGAAGTCGACCTACGAGTGGGAAATAGAGCAAAGGTTGTTGCATTAGCTGTAGGGACTTATTTATTATCTTTGCCCACTGGGCTTGTAGTAGAGTTAGAGAACTGCTATTTTGTGCCTGCTATTAGCAGGAATATCATTTTTGTTTCTTGTTTGGACAAGAAAGGTTTTTCTTTTATTATAAAGGACAAGTGTTGTTCCATTTATATGAATGATGTTTTTTATGGTAGTGCACAATTGAGTAATGGACTTTATGTCCTTGATCTCGAAATGCCTGTCTATGACATAAATACAAAGAGGTTTAAATTAAACGATCTGAACCCAACTTTTCTCTGGCATTGTCATTTCAGCCACATAAATAAGAAACGCATCTCCAAACTCCATAAAGATGGATTCTTGGACTCATTTGATTTCGAATCATATGAGATATGTGAATCTTGTTTATTGGGGAAGATGACAAAGGCCCCATTCACTGGACAAGGTGAAAGGGCTAGTGATCTTTTAGGCCTTATACATAGTGATGTATATGGGCCACTAAACACACTTGCTAGAGGCGATTTTCAATACTTTATTACATTTACTGATGATTTTAGTAGATATAGATTTGTATATCTTACGAAGCACAAATCATAATCCTTTGAAAAGTTTAAAAAGTTCAAGAATGAAGTACAAAACCAACTTGGCAAGAGTATTAAAATCCTTTGATCAGATAGAGGAGGAGAATACTTAAGTTAACAGTTTGATGATCATCTGAAAGAGTGTGGGATAATATCTCAACTCACTCCACCAAGAACACCACAATGGAATGGTGTCTCTGAAAGGAGGAACCAGACCTTGTCGGACATGGTCCAATCCATGATAAGTCATGCAAACCTTCTAGGCTCCTTCTGGGGACATGCTCTATTAACAGCAGCTTTCACAATTAACCGTGTTCCATCTAAGACGGTTCAAAAGACACCATATGAGATATGGACTGGGAGACGACCTAATATGTCTTTCTTGAAGATTGGGGGCTGCGAAGCTTATATGAAAGTCAAGTTTATGATAAGCTTGGACCTAAATCAGATAAATGCTTCTTTGTGGGGTATCCAAAGGAAACCAAGGGATACTTTTTCTATAATCCTATGGAGGGCAAAGTGTTTGTCGCACGGATAGCTGTGTTTCTAGAAAGGGAGTTTATCTCCAAAGGAATCAATGAGAGAAAAGTAGAACTTGAAGAAGTTCAAGTTTCACAAAGTAGTAATGAACCAATGGTGGAAATAGAGTAGCCTCCACAAAATGTTGTGGAACAACAACCTGCTCTAGTAGCACAAGACCTGTGTAGGTCTAATAGGATACGTCATCAACCAGAGAGATATGGATTTCTCATGACCCAGCAAGGTGACATATTGCTCATGGATCAACATGAGCCTGTGACTTACCAGGAAGCCATTATTGGCCCAGAATATGAGAAATGGCTTGAGGCCGTGAGATCTGAAATGGATTCCATGTATACCAACCATTTATGGACCTTGGTTGACCCACTTGAAGGGGTAAAACCCATTGGGTGCAAGTGGGTTTTCAAGAAGAAAATCGACATGGATGGTAATATGTATACCTTTAAGGCGCGATTGGTGGCTAAAGGTTTCAAACAAATTCATGGTGTAGACTATGATGAAACTTTTTCCCCAGTTGCGATGCTTAAATCTGTTCGAATCTTGCTTGCTATTGCAGCATACCATGATTATGAAATTTGGCAAATGGATGTCAAAACTGCTTTCCTTAATGAAAATCCTCTCGAGGATGTGTACATGTCACAACCTGAGGGTTTTGCCACTCCAGAGCATGCTGGAAAGGTGTGCAAGTTGCAACGATCTATTTATAGATTGAAGCAAGCTTCCAGAAGCTGGAATCTTCGTTTTGATAATACAATAAAACAGTTTGGTTTCATCAAGAATGAAGAAGAATCTTGTGTCTACAAGAAGGTTAGTGGGAGCACTATTGTCTTTCTAGTATTATATGTAAATGACATACTACTTATCAGAAATGATATCCCTACCCTACAGTCCATAAAGACTTAGTTAGGGAACTGCTTCTCTATGAAGGACTTGGGCGAAGCCACCTATGTGTTAGGTATCAGGATCTATAGAGATAGATCACTGAGACTGCTTGGCCTAAGTCAGAGTACATACATAGACAAAGTGTTAAGATTGTTTAACATGCATGAATCCAAGAAAGGACTCTTGCCTATGTCGCATGGTGTAAGCCTATCTAAGGCTCAATCCCTTTCCACCCAGGATGAGAGGGATCGCATGAGCAAGATTCCATATGCATCTGTAATTAGATCTATCATGTATACCATGTTATGTACTCGACCAGACATCTCGTATGCTTTGAGCGTGACGAGTAGGTACTAGTCTGATCCCGGTGAGAGTCACTGGACTACTGTCAAGAACATCCTTAAGTACTTGAGAAGGACTAAGGATTCGTTCTTAGTATATGGAGGTGAGGAAGAGCTAGTTGTAAAAGGTTACACTGATGCTAGATTCCAAACCGATAAGGATGAATCCAGATCATAATCGGGTTATATTTTTTGCCTAAATGGTGGGGTTGTGAGCTGGAAGAGTTCAAAGCAGGAGACAGTCGCCAATTCTATTATAGAAGCTGAGTATATTGCTGCCTCCAATGCAGCAAAGGAGGTCGTTTGGATCAGGAACTTCATTACTGAACTTGGCGCTATACCTAGCATTGTGGACCCAGTGGACCTCTATTGTGATAATAATGGAGCCATTGCACAAGCTAAGGAGCCTAGATCTCACC
Source organism: Ormosia semicastrata (assembly GCA_029884595.1). Lineage (NCBI taxonomy): Eukaryota > Viridiplantae > Streptophyta > Magnoliopsida > Fabales > Fabaceae > Ormosia > Ormosia semicastrata. Next base: position 42,301,808 of record JAQQTO010000053.1, on the reverse strand, counting down.
AGCGATCCAAACATATACTTAGGCGCTTCCATCTCATTTGAGAGATCATCGATAGAGGAGATGTGAAGATATGCAGAGTACTAACAGATGATAACATTGCTGATCCACTGACGAAGCCTCTTGCACAGCAGAAGCATGAGGGTCACACTAGGTCTTTAGGCATTAGACATATGCCTGATTGGCTCTAGTGCAAGTGGGAGATTGTTGGTGTATGCCCTAGAGGCTAATACATTTGTCTGTATTTATATACATTCTATTATGCTTATTTTAATATATGAGGCATTTCATTTACTGTGTTCTTTTTTTATAAACATAATAAGGTCCTTAGAATAGTAAGTTTGATGACATAGGTTATTGAGTGGATGACTTGATCATGAGATCCTTTGGTTATAACACTATTCTTACATGTCCCTAGTCAAGTACTATTGTTAATTAGGACAACAATAATACATTGAGACTAGTATGTGCATAGACTAATGACCACATCTCACGGGTCATGGATATGAGATATCAAGTCTTCACATGGGTATATATTAGAGTAATGATGTATTGGACTGACCCACCATGAGAATGCTACATGGATCGTTACGTGAGTGTCATAAGCGATTCTCATAGTGACAATGGTGTCTGTGGTCCTTTGACCTGAAATCACTACGATTCCTACATGAGGAGTTGTGTGTTTTAATACCATCAAACGTCATCTGTAACAAGGTGATTATAAAGTTAGTTATTAGACATACCACAAATCATGCAGAGGGATGTGAGTGACCTAGATGAAATTTGTCACTCCTACATAACAGGAGCAATATCTTCGGGCCCCCTGATTCAATGAGACTACGAAATGCATGGCCATGCTCAAATAAGTCAATATGAGATATTGATTTCATTTGTTATTACAAAGTCTACTCGAGTATCAGGAAACGAATGATTGGACTATACAAGGGTGACACATTCCATGCCTTGTGTTCAATCTTGATATCTTGACAAAGGGACTAAACGACATGGAAACATTGTTCACGGAAAGGTTATGTCAAATCACTGACATTCTTATTACTTAGGTAGCAGCGATGTGTTACTAGATACCGCTCACTGCTTGTAATATTAAAATGGGATTTTAATATTACTGCTAACGTAATGAGAACCTACAGGGTCACACACATAGAGCGGACTAAAATTGGAGCAATGGATCCAAGTTGGACTCGGATTCAAATATGGGCCAGACTTATAACAGATGAGTTTAGGGTTGCACAACTTACCTTGCTGCTGCTCATACTCACTTAAGGCAATCGCTATTATAGATAGTACTGCTAAGGGGCTGCTAAGAGACACAATTTCAGAACCCTAGCCACACATACAGAAAAGTAAGTGAGAGAGTGACAGGTTTCTTCTCTTCTCTTCCAGCTAGCACTGTGTGAGAGGCGTAAGGCTCCTCTTTGCGGACGTTGGACATTTGTGAGTCTGTTCGTGTGGATACTGCAGAGACATCGTTTCTATTACGGTGTTGGTGATTCACGTCCTTCCTTTTGATCATGCTTCAAGAGGTAAATAATTTAAAAACTCGGATTATGGCTTTTCGCATGGATCCTCGGTGGTAATCCTATTTTTTCGCTGCATGATGTAACCACAATTCGTAACAATTAGCAGTATAATTAACTATTGACCCTTCACTAACCATGTTTCCCTTGTTTCAGGTAATTTTTAGCACAATTATGGTCTCTAAGTGCAAGGACAAGTGTACTGCCCAAACCATATCTGATTGAGGTGCATTTTGGTAGACAAGTAGAGGACATTATTGGATGTCTTAGGATGCTATTTAATCATATCAAGACCTTGTCTAACCCCTAACACCCTTATCTGCTCTGTTTTGGTCTTTTTCATTAGAATTAGGCTATTTTTCATATTTTTGTACAAATAAACCATCTCAGAATGGCCTGAAAATTGGTTAGTTGAAGGAAAGTGGTGTGGTCTACAACGCTCAAGCACCACCCTATCTCGGCCAAATTCCATCGTTTAGATCACTTTTCCATTTTTTTGAAGATTTTTTATTGCATTTTTGGGTACTATTTTTGAGTTGTTTTCACCCTGCGGTGGTCCCATAATTTTTAAAATTGTTTAGATAGGGTAACTAATGTTATTTTGGTAGAATTTTAGTGTTGTGTAGTCCATTTTGTATATCTTATGTTTTTACACTTTTGCATATTGTATGTAAAGGTCTTCTAGTAATTATTTGCTAGACATTAACCATGATATTGAGAGGACCTTTCATACATTTAATAGATCTCGTAGGCTTAGTGAAAAAGGTAGTTTCTAAAATTGAAAATGACATTGAAATTGAAACTAAACTTGAGAATATAAGTAACACTATAAACGTGGATGATAATATGCATAATAGGACTCCTAAGGAACTAGTGGCACCTTGTGTGAATTACCAGCCTTTGTGCATTCAATATCCTGATTTAAATATTGATTTTGAATTAAAATCTAGATTGATACACTTACTACCAAAGTTTCATGGACTTGCTGGTGGAGACCTTCATAAGCACTTGAGGGAGTTCCATGTGGTATGCTCTGTAATATCCTAGTTCAAGTTACTATAGTATATTTGAAATATAAATAAGTAAACAGGCTTAGACACGTTACTTCTAACTTTTAAACATTATAATACCATTATAATAACTTTACATATAAAAAAAAATAGAGCCTCAAAATGGAATTTGTCGAATTGAACAACATAATTACATAATTGAATTTGGATTCTCTAAAGAATAAAATTTGGATTGTCTACAGAAACACCAAATATAAACTAATACATTGATATCTATATCGAAACAAACTAGCCTCCATGGCATATGTACAAAAATTACATAAGTTGAAAATAAATACACGAAGCTACAACTTCAATTTCCCTTCTCGGATGAGTTTCGATTTTAATCTGTAAATTATCATGGAAACAAAAGGGTGAGAATTCAAAAACTCTCAGTAGTATAACACATACAACAACATTCACTATACAATTCCATGATAAATACACATAGATAACATCTTATATGCAGATATGTATTGATGCTCATGAAATGGCCAATGCTAATGTTTATGAAATGTAACATGATAATGCTTATGAAATGTAGTATGTTAATGCTTATAGAATGTGATATGCTGATGTTTATGAAATGTCATGTTTTTCGACAAAGTGTTCGTCCACAACTTTGACATATTTATGGAATGTCATATCCTTCGACAAAGTGCCCCGTATGCTACTTTGCCCCGTATGCTTATGAAAAGTCATGTCCTTTTTAAAAGTGCCTTGTACGCTAGTTTGACTTGGGCTGAGTGCTTTCTCACTCCTTAACCTTGTCATGACATTCTGAATTCTATTATTCAATAAGCTCTTAAAGCCCTTTTTCGAATAACACCGAAAAATAGTTTCTCTTATATCTTTAAAGTAGTTCATTCCCTTTTCAACTAAAATCGAAAGCATGTCATTCGAATAACTCTCTTAGTCTATTTGATTAGCCTTGAAAACATATTGGAATAGCTCTATTAGCTTATTTGATTATCATCGAAAATATGTTATTCTAGATTGCCGTTCAAATAACTATCATAATCTTTTGATTAACATCAAAATCTTACTAATTGAATAGCACACTTTGTTTACTCGATTAGCATTAACAATACCTTTCTAAATTATGTTGATTGAATAGCTCTCCTAGTCTATTCGATTAGCCTCGAAAGTCATGCCATTCGAATTGCTCACTTAATATACTCAATTTAACATCTAAATCATGCAATTCGAATAGCTGACACGTCAAATCTAGAACATTTTGTTATGTCTTATTCGAGTAGCCTCTTGATCTATTCAAACAGAACACTGTAGAAATGTCTTTTGGTGCATCAAAACAACACTTTTATATTCACAAATCATGTATTAAAACATTGAAAAATCATTAACATCAAGTTCATGTGATGTATTCATGCATATATCTATATATATGTTCATACACATGTATGCTCAAGTTTCATCAAACAAACAACTTAATTCACAAAACCATGATTTTCTCGAGTTTCATGGAAAACTCCATGTTGTCCATTCCTTACTAGGTTTTGACAAGCAGAGAATGTTACAGCATAGAAAAACACAACAAGCCCCTACCTTAACTTCCTATGGATGGTGTTCGATCATTTTCTATGTTCTTCTTTTAGTTCTTACTTCTTCTTCCCTTTCATGTTTTGCTTTCTCTTTTCTTTTCTTTGTTCTCTATTTTCTCATTTTGTTCCTATCTCTATCTTTTCCTCTCTTTTCTACTACTAATAGCTATGTGAAAATAGAGAAAGTGAGATATTTATGCACAAAGTCAAAGACGGCGGAAAGAAATGTTGAAGAGATAAGTTTGTTTGACTTTGGGGTAACTTTGAATACTTTATACCTCTTAAGGCTTCTATATTGTCCAAAAATACCAAACTACCCATACTAACGTTAATGCATTTCTATAACCATAAATTAAACTAATAGGTTAGGGAGGATATTATATGCTTCACAATAAAACCTCAATGCATTCCTGAAGAACACATTAAGCTTAAAGCATTTCCATTCTCCCTTGCTAATGAAGCCAAGAACTGGTTCTACTACCTTCTATTGGCTCCGTGACAAGTTGGAATGATATGAAGAAACTATTCTTAGAGAAGCTTTTCCCTGCTTCCAGAGTTGCTACTATTAGGAAAGATATATGTAGCATAAGACAGATATTAGGAGAAACTTTGCATAAGTATTAGGAAAGATTCAATAAATCGTGTTCAAGGTATCCACACCATCAGATAAGTGACCAATAACTGATTCAGTATTTCTATGATGGATTGTTGCCTATGGATAGGAGCATGATTGATGCTGCAAGTGGAGGTGCCTTAGTTGATAAAACTCCAGTTGCTGCTAGAGATTTAATTCCTAACATGGCTGCCAACTCCCAACAATTTGGTACTAGGATGATTACTTCCACTAGAGGAGTGAATGATGTTCATGTGTCTCATGCTGACCAATAAAGGATGTAACACAGACTTGAAGAGTTAACTTGCTTGGTAAGACAATTGGCAATAGAATAACAACAAATACATATGCAAGGGCCTACAAGGCTGTGTGGTATTTGTTCTTGTCCATCAAACCCTATATATAAATGCCCTACACTTCAAGAAGATAATTCTGCACCCCAAGCTTATTCTGCTACTACAGCAGACATTTTTCCCAGTAAACTTCATTATCAGCAGCAATAATAGCCTAGATATGATCCTTATTCTAGCACTTATAACGCTAGCTAGAAGGATCATTTGAATCTCAGATATGGGAATACAACAACACCACAACAATACCAGCAACCAACTAGGCAACAATAATTTCAACAGAATCCTAGACCAAGTAGGCAACAATTTCAACAATCTGCTAGACAACAGATACAACAACCACCTATGCAGCAACAAGGTCTAGTAACTACTCAATCTGAGACTACATTGGAGGACCTAGTGAAGCAAATAGTGACCAATAACATCTAGTTTTAGCAAAGAATAGAAGCCACTATATAGAACTTGGAAACTCAGGTAAGACAATTGGCTTCTTCATTGAGTCCATCGAAAAGCATAAGGCTTTGACCAACTTCCTTCTTAAACAATTTCAAACCCAAAAGGAAATGTTACTGTCATTATGTTGAGAACTGGCAAGCTTGTGCAAATGCCAATTGACCCTCAACCAGAAAGCAAGTAGTAGAAGCAGAAATCAACAAAGAAATCTGATGCTGTAAAAGAATTAGATTTTGTAGAACATGAGACTAATGTAGACTAGAAATGTAATCCAGTACACGTTGTGCAGAAATCATAAGTTAATATGAAACAATAGCAAAAATCCTATCATACAGTACCTCTTCTATTTCCATAGAGGGCCCTTCAGACCATAAAAGTAGATGAGGCAGAGAAAGATAGAGAACTCTTAAGACCTTAAGGAAGGTGGAAGTGAATATTCCATTGTTGGATGCAATCAAGTAGATTCTGAAATATGCTACGTTTCTGAAAAAGTTATGCACACACAAGAGTAGACTGAAAGGTAATGAAAGAATAAGTATGGGCCAGAATGTTTCAACCCTCATTCAACCAATTCCCTAAAAAAATGGTAGGATCCAGGAACATTTACAATTCCATGCATTATAGGCAATTGCAAGTTTGGGAATGCCATGTTTGATCTAGGAGCTTCAATAAATATGATGCTTATGTCTGTTTTTAATTCTCTTAGACTTGGACCTTTGTGAGCAACATGTGTTGTGATTCAATTAGCAAATTGGAGCAATGCATGTAATATTCTCTCCAACCTAATGATATTAATCAGGGTTACAGTAGCTCAATAAGACTGGTATAAATTACTTGGTAATTTGGGTGAATTGTTTAGATTGGATTGAGCATAAATCTATAACATTGAATATGAGAAATAACTCAAAATAATTCAGAACCTATCTTAAATAGCTAAGAGGATAGGAATAAATATGGTAAATTTATTCCTAAGTCATTAAGGATTAGAATGAGCTAAATGGAATTTTGGAAGATTAAATAAGTTAGTTTGGTATTTTAATGACACTGAAATAGTGTTTAAAGACCAAACTAAACAGACAAAGAGCTCAAAAAATTATAAGATAAAAAAAATGTAAAATAGAGGATGGAGATTAATTTGAGAATGGAATCAAATAAAAATTGGACATTTGGAAGCTTCTAAATTCAATTCCATAAGGTTTAACTTAACCCAAGAATGAATAGTAAAGCTTGATTTATGATAAAGGTGTGTACAGGTATTTGTGGAAAAATAAAATTGAGAAGTGCGTGAAATCCTAGAATTTTTCCTAATGCACATGAAGGTTGGAAAATTCACTTCTGAGAAATCTAAGTGTTCTTAGTAGATAAAAACTTATCTGCTAGATTTCACTTTTTCCCTTCTATTTTTCCTTCCCCACCGACCCCACACCCTCATGATTACTTGAGAGATATTTTCTCTCTCATTTTCTCTCCCTCACTCTTGGCTGACGTGATAAAAGAGAAACAAAAAGAAAATAAATAAAAAGAGAGATGGGAAGGGAGAGTGATTGAGGCAGAAACAGAGAAGAAAACAGAGAAAATGAGAAAGAGAGGGAGGGTGAGGGAACGTGAGAGGGGCAGAAAAATGAAGAAGAGAGAAGGAAGAAGACCAACAAGGTAAAAGCAAGAGCAAGAAACCATGGAAGCTTGTGGTAGGGGGTTTTCCATTAACTTTCCAATTCATCTTTTGTTTCTAAAAGCTTTGGAAACTTATGACTTATTTGATGATTTTGAATGGAGAAGTTGATGATTATGTGTTGGATTGGGTAAAATAGCTTGATTTCCTTGACTTGATTCTTGATGAGTTTTAGCTTTGAAAATGGTTTGAAACTCACATTTGTTTTGGTTGATCTGAAAATAATTGAATGATTGGATACTATGATTATGATGTTGAGTTGATAAATGATGATTTGTGTTTGAATGCCTCCAAAAATATGGTTTTTGGTTGGATTTTGAGGAAATGCATTCTAGTTTGGAACCAGAACAACTGTTGTTCATCCAATACCAGAAATAGAAGAGGAGTTGCGGCACATCAACATGGGGAGCCATAGCATTTGCTTCTTTGGAAACAAAATTTTTAGTCCAGAGAGTAATGTGCCGTGACACAAAAGGGATAACTAAGTTATAAAATATTTAATAAATTTAAATACGAGTTTCAAAATTTCTTTTTCGCGAAAAACATCAAATGATTCAATTAAAGTAACTTAAAATATAATAACTGAATAAAATACTTTATGTTTAAACAGAGTTTACAACAACTGTACAATCATTATCTTTACATATCCAAAAACACAATACCTAAGATATGAGCCCTTGTCAGAAGACAAATTTCCTAGTTGGAAATGTCTCGACCGATAGAAATTCGACCCAAAGATATATCAAAGTTCTCTCTAGGATTATAGTGAAATTCATTTCACAACTCCCTAATAGGTAAAATAACCTCTACATAAGCAACCATATAAAATGAAGTAATGATCCCATGGTGAGTCCTACTTACTGATAGAGTAGTGTCACCACAATACTCTATTTGCCCTGTGTCCCAATAGACACGCCAAGCAGCAGCGCCTTCAAGAAATTGTAGTCTAAATAAGTCTAGCTTATTCATCCTTGCCACCATTGCAGTCTTTACAAATGTAGACATAAAAATAGACACAGATAGAACAATACAGCAAAGAGATGAGATCCCCTACATCGCATACCAATATGGCAGCAAAGAAAGGATATGAACAACAATCTCGCTCCACACATATAATTCATAGATTATCATAAAATCAGCAACATATATATATTCAGGATATTTAATAGATAAACATTCCAAGAAACTCGCAACACAATATCAGGCATAATGATAATACCACAATCATATTATGTTTCAACAACGTAAATGCTCACTATGCATATACTCAACACAATCGGTTCCTTCTTCATAGAGTTTACACAAAATCGGAGATGAATGCCCAGTAGATCTGTCCCCCCTTAATAAGAATAGAAATTAGGCAGTCAATGCTGGAAAATGAAAAGCAATAGTGTTCGTCGGGATGACAGTGCATTGCAATCGGTGATCATGGCCAGGGGTTTATATATATATATGTGTATCTGACTTAATGTCAACAAGTGAATCACCGCTCCCTGACATCCCCTAGGATTCTTCCCACTATCTTGTGAGTTCACGTCCATTCCTTAGGCATAAAATGCCACAACAAAATACGCGAATGCATGATAAATAATTCAATCATATACTGTCATTGATCACACATTATTTCTTATTCATATGCTGTCATATGGCAATATCATCGTATAATGTTCAAAACATTTTTGTTCAAAAATAGAGTACTGTTATACTGTCCCCAATGATACTAACGCAACCGCACATGCACATACAGATTGTCCAATACCATTAGTATCTATGGTATTATATAACTGCCCATACAACAGATAATACCAAAGATCCACTCGAGTCCAATACTTTAGTTTCACAATTTTAGTTCCAAATGTTGACTTTACAGCAAAACTCGTCGTTCCTTTCAATCGTGTAGCAATATTATAGCATTTTCACAATCGCGCAACACTTTTGTTACGTTTTTAAATCGCGTAAAGATTTTAAAATGTTTTCTCAATCGCGTAGCTAAAAATTACTATTTTTAAAACGACGTAAAATATTTTTGACATATTTTAAATCCAAAATAAGATTTTTCTCATTTAATATAAAAAATTAACTTTATTTTCATTATTTACATATTGGTCCTTTTATAAAATAATATTTATATAATAGTCCCTCTTTAAATAATATTTCCAATATAGTCCTTCATTAAATAATAATATTTGCAATAGAATCCATTTTAAAAGAATATTTTCAATATAGTCCATCTAAAAATATAATTTTTAATATAGTCCCTCTAAAAGTCAGTATTTCTACTATTTTCCAGAAAATTGTGTTTCATAGTTTTACTTGGGATATTACAGCTCAAAATTCTCTAATGCGCTTCAAAACTCATAGGGTGAGCTATACGTCAGTAAATTTCAAGTATTGACATTTATTCTACTACTTAGCTTAATTAAGTCAATTCTAAAAATTAAAATTACTTTCATTTAAATTTCAAAACTTACCAAATTGAGTTCTTACTATTAAAATACCTAAGTTTACACTTAGTAAAATAATTTTGGATATTGAACATTAAAAATTGGCACATTGACCGAATTCACATATTGCTTCAAAATTAATAGATAAATCATTTTCTAACACTTTAAATCCTTATAAAATTACTTAATTGAATTTCTTTTCATAAAATCATTTAAACCTCAATTTGAAAAATAATTTAAAATCATTAGTCCTCTTAATATTGATTAGGCCGTGTACCTTTAGACTCTTTGGAGTCCTCATACAAATTTTCTCATCATGTGAATCACATCTTAAATTACACAAGTATCATCATGCTTCCAAATTCACATAGACAAGTATACTATCAAAACTATAAGCATATCAAACACATACACAGATCATGCATACTTATCAAAGCAATAAAACAATCAAACAATATAATCAAACAAGCACAAACCAATAATTACACAATCGAGTGAATAAATCCTCACATGAATTTTTCACTCACAAACACAAACAGTTCCATTCCTTCACCGCCACATATGGCCGATGAGGTTAATCTCCCTCTTACCTGGTTGATGTCCTCCTAGCTTTTTTTTTTTTTGTAAAACTCTTCAAGTTCCTTCTCTTCTAGATTTCGTGAATCACCCAAATAATTTCCTAAAATCTTAAACAAATCCTAAAGTCATAAACAAAGCTTAAGGATAAGAAACCATGGATCAATCATGGTTTAGAAAATTAGAAATTCAACTTAGAACCAAAGAATCAAGAGATTACCTTGGATGTAAGAAATCAAAACTTGCTTTTTGAAGCACTTAGAGTAGGATTTAGGTAAAACTCACAAAAGGAAAGACGTTTAGAATAAGTTTTGGGTTTGGAAAGTAAGGTTGGATAAAATTATAGAGCTGTGGAGATGGGATTAGGCTATGGAGACTGAATCCTTCAAAGGAGAGCAAGAATGGAGTTCATGGTGGTCATTCTTGGTGTTCTTGAATAATTGGAAGAGAGAGAAGAGAGAAAATGGTTTAAGTGTCACAAAATGTGAGGAAATGAAATGAAATAGACTAGCCCCTAAGGTGTGCAGTCATGGGAGTGCTTGTGTAAAAGGTTCAAGGCTTGTTTTGCAAGATTAGACATAAGCACATGGGCTCACATGAGTGCACATGGCTTTGGTCATCAAGTGGTCATCAAATGATCATAAAAGATGAATCAAGAACCTCCTAGAAAAGCCTAGGCAACCGTGGAGTTCACTTAGGATAGCTAACTAAATCTTAATTAAATTATTTTGTAATTACATTTAAACTAATTTAATTAGTTACCTAGCTTACCATCTAGTTACAATTAAATTAACTTAGTTAAACCATTCAATTACATTCTAACTAGTTTATTATGCCATTGCATATGTCAAGCTTAAATCATGTTTCTAAATAATTAGATATTTATTTAGCTTCTAATTATTTAGTAACTAAATTAATTCATTTATTTACTAAGTAGACTATTAGGGTAACTAGGTTAGATTATTTAGTTACTTAGTAACTAATCTAGCCACTTTTATTGACTAAATCCTAACCATTAAAAATCAACTTCATTTCCTAACCATTGATTGAATCTAAGGTTAATATCATAAGCTTCTTTATCAAGATTGCTTTCATACCATTGATTAGATCAACGGTAAGGATCTAAGGCTTTTCCATCAAGTTCTCCATCCAACGGCTCACAACAAAGTCCAGCCACTATGTTTGACCAACTCCTATTGGTTGTCATAAAGCTTAGTAATGATGGCTCATAATGACCCTTATGATATTTAACTTAGATATTTTCAGCTTTTCATGATTACACTTGAGATATTTTATTAAGATATTTTCCCGGTAGATATTTATTCCTAGATATTTACTAAGTGAGTCATCATAGAATTTTTTAGAACAGCTGAGTCATCAAGATATTTTTCTAACATATATTACCCAATGGATAATAGCTACTACTATTATTACACAATGGGTAATAGAAAACTCAAATATAGAAAATCCTTGTCAACTGTTCCCGGTTTCGAGTTTAGTAAGATCCCCTGATCCCGCTTTGACAGTTCGAAACTTTCTGGTCCAAGAAATTTTTTTATTTTTCTAGGCCCACCTCGGGTCCACCCCCGGGCCCACACACAACTCAAAATAACGCTAAAATAATCAAAAACTTAGAAAGTCCTACAAAAATTTACAAAAATCATAAAAATTATAAAACTCATATATTTTCAGAAAAAACTAAATTCGGACATACAGTTTTTTAGATAATATTAAAATATCAAAATAATATTAAAATATTCAAAATAATTAAAATTCCCAAAAATTCATAAAAACTCTTAAATATTGTAAAACTCATTTATTTCAAGAAAAATAAAAAATCAGAATGTTACAATTCTTCCCTTCTAAAAAAAATTTCGTCCTCAAAATTTCTCTCACTTAACACACAAAAAGTTATTACTCCTTTATTTTGCCTTCAACTTCCACATAGCAGTTCTAGTTATATCGTTGTAGACGATCCTCCTACGTTTCTTGGATTTCTTCCATCAGATTATTCGAATAATAATCATAGCCCATTGAAAATTTTAGTTGTCATCCCTTTTTTGTATCAAACTCTTTCATCGAACAGGTACTCCAAGCTCATGTGATCACCGTAGACATTGTAGGAAAGAAACATCTTTAGATCTTCAACGTAAAACAGCCATCGTAAAATCTAAAATGTGAATCGGATAGTTCTTCACATGTACGTTCCACTGCCTTGATGCACATGTCACTACCGTTTCTTCCATCAAAATTCACACTTGAACAACTTTGCGTATAACTTCTTCTTCTTCATAAATTTGAAGAACTGCATCCAGATATTTAGCATGCTCCTTTGGACTTCAAGAAGAGATCAAGATATCGCCAACAAAGACAATGATAAATCTGCCTTGAAACATTTTCTTCTTTCATGTAAAACTAATAATAATCGGAACGTAAATTGATCTTGGAGACAACAGCTTCCTTTATTTGATCTTCTAGTTTCCATGTTGTATCTCCCGTTGCATTGTTCTAAATTTTCTTCATCAAGGTAAGTTGCTTTACTTGCCTATCTTTAATCTTAACAGAAAATATCTCATAGATTGAGTTCTCTTCTAAATATACTGTACATGGTACTATGACTTAGGTTAGATCAAAAATAATTTCCTCAATTAAGATTCATGGAAGACACTATGAAGGTTAGAAAGAAAAGCGATAAGGCTATTCGGTAGAATACCAGATTAATCCAACAAAGAATTTGATATGGTTTAATAGATTTAGAAATGAACTTTCTGGATTCAAATCCAAAAATCTCAGTTCAAGGAAACACTAAAGTTTCATTGAAAAAATCTAGTAGGATATGGTTGGAAAATAACCAATCCATTTATAAAGAATCATGGACTCAAGAGATATGATTTTAGATAAGCAAATCAAATCAACAGAAAAGATTTGATATTCAATAGACATAGGGTAGAGTTAGAAAACTTGAGTATAAACAACAAGTTTAATAAAAAGAGTAGAAATACTCAAATCAAACGATAACAAAGACACAGATAACTCAAATCAATTTACTTAGTCTATTTGTGAAAGAAATAGATAAACCAGATCAACAGAAAAGTTTCAAACTCCAATAATAATAGGATATGTGATAGCACTGTATTTTATACATTTTATAAACCTCTCACTAAGTTTCTTAAGGTTCGATTAAGCTTAATTTAGTTGGTTTTGACACATTTTATGATATTGGACCTTATTTGATCTTTGAAAGAATTATTGCATGAATTAGCCTTAATTTATCTTTTTGACAGTGTTCAGTAAAATGGCTATAACTTGAGTTGCAAATATCTGATTGATATGATTTTGCTCTTGTAGGAAAGCTAAGACAATTGCCTACAACTTTCATGAAAATCTCAAAGGCATAATCACACGAGTAGATAACTCAAATTGGGGTTGAATCAAGAACTAGAGTGCTGTTCTTGATAGATTGACCTATATGTACTGTTCATGACATATTTCGGGTTAGATGTTGTCCAATGGCCTGAACGTTTGATGTTGTATAGTTGAGACCTATATCTACAACTTTCATGTTGAACATTTTTCAAGAATCGGAGGTCTAGTAGGTGATATTGGGCTTGAAAGTCAGAACAGAGGTGCTGGAACTAGGCTTGAACACTCTACAGTAATTGGCCCATATCTTGGGCTATATGTGGCCAAATGAGGTGATTCTGGTGTCCATTTTGAAGCCAAGATCAAGCTCTACAACTTTGATGAAGATCACATTTGCTCATTCTGACGCATTCAATGACTTCAGAGCTAAATGATGTTGGAGACAAGGAATCTCCATAATTTTTCACTCACCAAAAGTCATTTGGCATTTTTCACTCATTTTCCACTCATCCACTCACTAATGACTCAGCCTCCTTGTCATTTTGTATCTCTAATGCTCTATAAAAGAGGGCATTGGCAGATCATTGAAGGTGTTAGGTGTTAGGTACCAAAATGATATTAGTTTGTTACTAAGTTTTCTTGTAGTAATTTTCCTTTATTCTAAATTGAAGTCATGTTCTTTTTCTTCTTCTTCTCTCTTTCTTTCTTCTTGTCTATGAGTAACTAAGTTTCATTTTGCTTGGGTGAAAAAGTGAAGCTCTTGATAATGAAATAAGGTTAGATTAATTTCTCTCTTGTGCTTAAATTGATATATTTTCAAATGGTCATTATACGTATTGTATTTTGTTTCCAATCAATTTAGAAACCCTCCTTGTAAAGTGGAGTTCTTGATTTGTTGTAGACAAGAGATTGACACAATAAATACTTTAACACATTTACAAGTGGTGGTGTTAGAAAATCTCCTTATAAAGTGGAGTTCTTGATTTGTTGTAGACAAAATATTAGCACAATGAATTCTTTAATCCATTTATAAGTGGTGGTAATATTTTTCGGAAACATAATATAATTACGTATATTATTTTAAATGGACTTTTAACGTTGTATTTTTTGATTGGAACCTCCATGTTGTGAGGATTCTAATTGAGTTATAAAAGGAATTAATCTTACCTTTACTTTATTTACCAAGAGTGAATCTTTTAACCTAAGTAAATAATTTTTACCGTAGTAAAAATATTTACTTCACTTTAATTAATCTTCAATAATTTCCTGTGGATCGACCTCGGACTCCCGAGAAATTTATTGCTTAAGACAACCTGCACTTGGGTTCCCAATGCAACAATTAATCCCGCATCAAGTTTGTAGACTTGGTTGAAAATTTGTGCATCAAGTTTTTGGCGCCGTTGCCGGGGACTTGATTTAAAGAACAAGAAGGAATGTTGATAGAAGTACTTAAAAGGCATAAAAGTATAATTGGATGGACATTAAAGGACATAAAAGGCATTAATCCATTAATTTGTACACATAGAATACATTTAGAGGATAATGTTAAAACATCTCAATAACCTCAAAGAAGATTAAATCCACACATGAAAGAGGTAGTTAGAGCTGAAGTTCTTAAATTACTTGATATTGGAATTATCTATCCTATCTCTGATAGCCAGTGGGTAAGCCCTACACAAGTTGTGCCTAAGAAATCTGAAATAACAGTAGTTGAAAATGAAAAAAGAGAATTAATACCTACCCGAGTCTCATCTAGTTGGCGTATGTGTATTGATTTCAGAAAATTGAATGCAGCCACTAGGAAAGATCATTTTCCATTGCCATTTCTTGATCAGATTCTGGAAATAGTAGCAGGACATCCCTACTATTATTTTCTTGATGGTTATTCAGGGTATAATCAAATACTAATTGCATCAGAGGACCAAGAAAAGACCACTTTTATTTGCCCCTTTGGCACTTTTGCATATAGAAGAATGTCTTTTGGTCTTTGTAATGGTCCGGCAACTTTTCAAATATGCATGTTAAGTATTTTTAGTGACATGATTGAGATTATTTAGAGGTTTTCATGGATGATCTGACAGTTTTTGAAAATTCTTTTAAAAATTATCTTGATAATTTGGAAAAAGTTCTTAAAAGATGAGAAGAAAAAGAATTTGTATTAAATTGGAAAAAATGTCATTACATGGTTATCTCAGGAATAGTGTTAGGTCATGTGATATCTTCTAAGGGAATTGAAGTTGATAAGGCCAAAGTTGAATTAATTGCTCATTTGCCTTCCCCAAAAATAGTCAGAGAAGTTCGTTCCTTTTTAGGACATGCAGGATTTTATAGAAGATTCATAAAGGACTTTAGTGCAATATCTAGACCATTATGTAATCTTCTAACAAAAGATGCACCATTTGATTGGACTCAAGATTGTCAGAAATCTTTTGAAAAATTAATCGGTCTTTTGACTTCTGCTCCTATCATGTAATCCCCTGACTGGTCTTTACCTTTTGAGTTGATGTGTGATGCTAGTGATTTTGCTGTTAGCACTGTTGTAGGACAGAGAAAGGAAGGTAAGCCTCATGTAATTTATTACGCAAGTCGAACTTTGAATAGTGCACAAATGAATTACACCACTACTGAAAAAGAACTACTTGCTATAATTTTTGCATTGGACAAATTTCGAGCTTATTTAATTAGTTCTTCCACTGTTGTTTTCACTAATCATGCTGCTATTAGATATTTAATGTCTAAGCAGGATGCCAAACCTAGGTTGATACGGTGAATCTTGTTGCTTCAAGAATTCAACATCACAATAAAAGACAAGAAAAGAGCCGAAAATGTTATTGCAGATCATTTGTCCAGACTTACAACAGGCTCATCTTTTGATAGCACACCTATCAATGATTCTTTTTCTGATGAATTTTTATTTTCTGTCAATTCCATGTTTTGGTTTGCTAACATTGTCAATTTTCTTGTAACAGGTAAGATGCCGCCTCAGTGGACGCACCAAGACAGAAAAAAAATTTTGATTGAGGTGAAAATTTTCTATTGGGATGACCTATATTTGTTCAAATATTATCCTGATCAAATCTTTCGGAGATGTGTACCCGACAATGAGGTAAGTAGTGTCATTAAATTTTATCATTCAGAAGCATGTGAAAGTCATTTTTATTCAAAGAAAACAGCTGCGAAAATCTTGCAGTGTGAATTTTATTGGTCCACATTATTTAAGGACAGCTATATTTTTTGTAAAAGTTGTGAAAGTTGTCAGAAAATGGGTTCCATTTCTAAAAGAGACATGATGCCTTTGAACCCTATCATTGTCATTGAAATTTTTGATTGTTGGGGAATTGATTTCATGGGTCCATTTCCATCATCATTTGGATTTATGTATATTTTGGTTGCAATTGATTATATCTCAAAATGGATTGAGGCGATTCCATGTCGACACAATGATCTCAACTGTTTTGAAATTTTTAAAAGAAAATGTTTTGAGTCGATTTGGAATCCCTCGAGCTATCATCAGTGATGGGGGAAAACATTTTTGTAATAAACCATTTGAATCTTTAATGAAGAAATATGGCATCACACACAAAATTGCTACCCCTTATCACCCTCAGACAAGTGGACAAGTAGAATTAGCAAATAGGGAGATTAAACAAATTTTGGAAAAAATGGTTAACCCAAATCGTAAAGATTGGTCTTTAAGATTAAATGATGCACTTTGGGCTTACCGTATTGCTTTTAAAATATCTTTAGGCATGTCTCCCTATCGATTAGTTTATGAAAAACCTTATCACTTGCCTGTAGAACTGAGCATAAACCATTTTGGGCCATTAAAGCTTTCAATATAAGTCTTGATGATGCTTCCAAGTTACGTAAATTACAATTGAATGAACTTGAGGAATTGAGAAATGATGCATATGAAAACTCAAAGATTTATAAAGCCAGAACAAAAGCTTTTCATGACAAATCAATTTTAAGAAAAACTTTTGAAATTGGTCAAAAAGTTCTGCTTTATAATTCTCGTCTTCACCTATTCCCTGAAAAATTGAGATCTAGGTGGATTGGTCCTTTTATTGTCAAACATGTGTATCCTCATGGGGCCATAGACATTGAGAACCCTAGGAATGGTAATCTATTTAAGGTCAATGGACAAAGACTCAAACCATTTCTGGGATATCAAGTTGTTGAGGTATAATCTATCTCCATTTCTAATCCTTGTTATGAGTAGAATTTATTTTAATGTTGTTTCTTTCTTTTTGTAGTTCTTTGTGTTCCCGGTTAAATGGCAGATAATGGTACTCCATGACTCTCAAGTCGGTTTGTTTTTCAGTTTTCCATAATAACTGATTTCTTCTCCTTTTAAAATGGATGTCATTCTCTCAAATCTAAGAAAGCATTTTCCTTCTCTCCCTCTAAATGCTCTAACAAAAGTCTAGGAAGCTAGGTGTGAAAGACTGAGACTGTTAATGTACAAGGGCATCCCAGAAGATATACGCTGGATAATTGAAGCAAAGGTTTGTTTAGCAGGTGAATCTTCAGATTCATTTGTCCCATACATGCTTGGTCTTGGTAAAAGTTCATTTTCAAAAAGGAGAAGAGCAAAAAGAATGAAAGTTTGTTACAAGTGTGCACGATGGAATTACAACACGTGATGTCACTCTTTGGGGATGTTTTCTGTAAACAAAGAAGATAAAATATTCTTCATTAAGAATGGACTAAGTAAGGAGTCATTAGATAATATCTTATTGACTCTTGAGATGCATTCTTGTGGAGTTGTGCAGCGTGAACTTCTTAGTTTGTGGAATCTCTTCAAGGACGAGCAAGAACGTTATAGTCTTGGGAATCTGACTAAAAAAAGACTCTGTTTGCCAATTTATAATAAAATTGGATGGGAAGCTTATCCTCGACTCATAGAAGGTGTTTAAGCACACTAGACGTAAAACCGAGAGGAAGATGTGAGCCATAATCACATTATCTTGTACATTTTCAAAAAGAAAAAAAAAAGAAAAAAAAAAAAATAAAAAATAAAAAAAAGAAAAAAAAGAAAAAAAAGAAATAAATAAGAAATAAATAAAAGAAATAAAAGGAGGGCGAAACTTCGGTTGTACTTAGTCTTTAATTAGATTAGGAACCCCTGCCTGTGGCAGACCCATCATTGACTCGAGTGGACTTTCGCACACCGGTCGGTAAACAAGGTTCGTGTGCCATGCTCTGTAGAGAGCCACGCAAGCATTCCCAGGCTTTAACCGTAGGCTCTGCTTGCTGATGGACAGATAGAAGCGTCCCGTGTTTGCATTCTAGCATGACAATGCCTCTGAGCTGGATCCTGTGATTTAATGCCATGGGCTTTCCAGCCACCTCTCACTGGCTGTGGCCATTGGTCGTCGTATTCAGATTTTCTCTATTTAACTAGAGGGACGATGCATAGGCTGGGATATCCCACAAGCGGGAGGGAGAAGAATACCCAGATTGGCTGAGTCGTCTTGGTATTACTGCACTCATGATGCGCAGTATAAAGATTCACCATGAAACCTGTACATAAAGGTATACAATCATTTGCTATTATTATTTTATCTTTGTATAATTTTGTTGAATTTTGGTTTTGGACAGACGATCCTTTGGACAGGTCCTTCAAAGTTTTCTTGAAGTCTAAAAAAAAATAAAATAATAAAAAAATAAAAAATAAAAAAATTTCTTAAATTCAAACTTTTCTGACAACAGCCAATTTACCCATATAGGAGCTATTATTACTTTTTCTATTCTCTTCCCTATTTAAACACTCCATTTTCTTTACTTTTCTGCAACTCATAATCATTCAAAGAGAGTGTGAGTGTAGAAATAGAGGAACCTTCTTCTTCTGTTCGTAGATTTCTCAGTATCTGTGTATTTTGTGGGATAAGTTATGGGAAGGGTTTAGAGTTTGTAAACGCAGCAAGCACTGTTGGTAGAACACTTGTTGCGAGGAACATTCGTGTTGTATATGGGGGGAGGTAGCATTGAGTTAATGGGGGCTGTATCACTTTCTGCACATATAAGAGGTGGTCAAGTTTTAGGTATCATTCCTGAACCTTTAACTTGAAGAAACATCATTGGACAGACAATTGAGCTAGAAATTCGAGTATCATCTATGCATGAACGAATGAGGACAATGCTTGAAAACTCTGATGCATTCATTGCTTTACTGGGTGGTTTTGGTACTTTGGAAGAAGTTTTTCAAATTATTTCTTGGGCCCAACTGAACATCCACCATAAACCCATAGGTTTGTTGAATATTAATAATTTCTTTGATAATTTGTTATCTTTTGTTGACCATGCTGTGGAATAGAGCTTTATCACACCTTCGGTAAGACAACTCCTTATATCTGCTTCTACTGTTGATGAATTAATTGATAAATCACAAGCTTTTGTTTATGAACCTGAACCAGTAATAGCTCATATAGATTGGTCAGAAGGCAGCAGCAAGGGAGGCAGCAACAAGGGAGGTAACAAGGAACAATAGTGTGATCTGGCACTTCATCTTTAACTTTCATTTATCTTTGGTTTTATTTATCGTACTTTGTTTTTGTTTTAATTTGTGTAAGGTTTCTCTTTTCAATAATTGTAACAACATGTACTTTCTTCTATCCTTTACCTTTTTATGTTTTAACATTGAGGACAATGTTGTGATCTGGTTAGGGGGAAGGATAGTTGTGTATAGTTGTATGAATAATTGTGTAAAAAAAATGTTGAAAAAAAAATTAGGAAGTGTGTTTATTAATATGTTTGTCATGTTTACTAACAGCTAAACCAATTAAGGATGACAGAGTAAGGAGTAAATTTTACTGTGGAGGTAATTTTACTCTTAAGATGCATCTAGATTAGGGTAGACAACTAGTTTGTGTGGAAGTAGCAATTCAAATTCAGGGAAATTTGTATGATTGAGTAAATTGTCTTCTTTCTTAAAATTCACATGCTTGGTTATGGGTGTTGAATTGGTGGACTGAGAATGATAGAATTATGCTTTGTGAGATTTTGAGCCTATTGATGAATGGATTAAACATTTGTATCATTCTCTTCTTTTTTGTGTGAATTTCACTTATGGAATTTTTACTCTAGAACTTGCTTTGATTCTTTTTGAGACTACATTTTCATATACATACATAAATATGATTGAGGCATTTTTCTTGAAATAGCTAGTTTAATCAAATAGTTAGCCTTGCTTAGCAGCATATTGTCTCAATATGATATTAAGCACTCTTATGACTTCTTAGAAATTCTCTGATTCCTGCCAACGTAATGCATTGCAAATGGCCTATTTCCCCTTGCTTAACCCCTTTGAGCTTATTTGACCATTTTTTGTTTCGAACTCATTATGTACCTTAAATGAAAAATCATGTTCTTACCTGACCTTAGGGAATAAGAGAACATTAACTTTGTCATTTGATGAGTTCTTGAACAAGTGTGGGGGTGTGTGTGCAGAATGGTTAAAAAAAATAAAAAATAAAAAAAATGTGTAAAAAGAAAAAGAGGGTCAACAAGGCAATAAAGGAAAGGAAAAGAATGTGTAAAGGGAATTTGTATTAGGTGGAGTTGGGATGAACTTTCATGCTTGTTAATTGAACTTAGCTCTCATACTCTTTTATTCTCTGGTATTTAACTTGTCATATCCATATTACCTCCTCCTTTACGTTGACCCCATTACAACCTTGAATAAAGTCCTCATGATTTGTGTGTGCATGTGTTCTGAGTTGTGGAGAAGTAGAAGATAAGCAACCTTAGGGTAGTGCAATTTTCATGGGTTGAATTGAGTGAAATACCTACCTTTTAAACACTTAGGGGATTGAGAGTGAATCTTGTGAAAATTTATCATTCTTGATTCATTCTTTTCAGCTAAAGTTTCCTTGCTTATTGGTTTGATATGCGAAGAAATGTTACCTCGTGAATGTTTTGATCCCTTGAATGTCTAGTTGCTCCTCTTGATTCATTTAATCCTTTAGAGTTTTTAATTTTTGAGTCTGTGTCGTTTTTCTTTGTTCCCTAGTTTTTGTTTCTTGTGTTTTGCCCAGGAGTGCAAAAATTAAGTGTAGGGGAATTTGATAGCACTGTATTTTATATATTTTATGAACCTCTCACTAAGTTTCTTAAGGTTTAATTAAGCTTAATTTAGTTGGTTTTGACACATTTTATGATATTGGACCTTATTTGATCATTGAAAGAATTATTGCATGAATTAACCTTAATTTATCTTTTTGGCAGTGTTCAGTAAAATGGCTATAACTTGAGTTGTAAGTATCTGATTGATGTGATTTTGGTCTTGTAGGAAATATAAGACAATTTCCTACAATTTTCATGAAGATCTCAAAGGCAAAATCACACGAGTAGATAACTCAAATTGGTGTTGAAGCAAGAACTAGAGTTCTGTTCCTGACAGATTGACCTATGTATACTGTTCATGACATATTTCGGTTTAGAGGTTTTCAAATGGCCTGAAAGTTTGATGTTGTATATTTAAGACCTATATCTACAACTTGCATGTTGAACACTTTCCAAGAATCGGAGGTCTAGTAGGTGATATTGGGCTTGAAAGTCAGAATAGAGGTGCTGGAACTGGGCTTGAACACTCTGCAGTAATTGGCCTATATCTTAGGTTATAAGTGGCCAAATGAGGTGATTATGGTGTCCATTTTGAAGCCAAGATCAAGCTCTACAACTTTGATGAAGATCATATTTGCTCATTCTGACGTATTCAATAACTTCAGAGCTAAATGATTTTGGAGACAAGGAATCTCCATAATTTTCTACTCACCAAAAGTCATTTGGCATTTTCCACTCATTTTTCACTCATCCACTCACTAATGACTCAGCCCCCTTGTCATTTTGTATCTCTAATACTCTATAAAAGGGTACCTTGGTAGATCATTGAAGGTGTTAGGTGTTAGGTACCAAAATGATGTTAGTTTGTTACTAGGTTTTCTTGTAGTAATTTTCCTTTGTTCTAAATTGAAGTCATGTTCTTCTTCTTCTTTTTCTCTCTTTCTTTCTTCTTGTCTATAAGTAACTAAGTTTCATTTTGCTTGGGTGAAAAAGTGAAGCTCTTGGTAATGAAATAAGGTTAGATTAATTTCTCTCTTGTGCTTAAATGATATATTTTCAAATGGTTATTATACGTATTGTATTTTGTTTCCAATCAATTTAGAAACCCTCCTTATAAAGTGGAGTTCTTGATTTGTTGTAGACAAGAGATTGGCACAATGAATATTTTAACACATTTGCAAGTGGTGGTATTAGAAATTCTCCTTATAAAGTGGAGTTCTTGATTTGTTGTAGACAAAATATTGGCACAATAAATTCTTTAACCCATTTATAAGTGGTGGTAATATTTTTCGGAAACATAATATAATTACGTATATTATTTTAAATGGACTTTTAATGTTGTATTTTTCGATTGGAACCTCCATGTTGTGAGGATTCTAATTAAGTTATAAAAGGAATTAATCTTAATTTTACTTTATTTACCAAGAGTGAATCTTTTAACCTAAGTAAATAATTTTTACCGTAGTAACAAAATATTTACTTCACCTTAATTAATCTTCAACAATTCCTTGTGGATCGACTTTGGACTCCCGAGAAATTTATTACTTGAGACAACCTGCACTTGGATTCACAATGTAACAATTAATCCCGCATCAAGTTTGTAGACTTGGTTAAAAATTTGTGCATCAATATGTTTTAAACAGGCTCGAGTAGTAATGACAAGTTTAGAAGTTGAAGTAGTACTACAAAAGAAAACAAAAAAATAGATAACTCCAAAAGATTTACACAGTCACAGACCACAAGAGAATGGGTTACCTTGTGAATTATACAGTACAGTTTTAAGATCACTCTCTATGGTACAGCTTCCTCGCTTCTTAAGTCTTTATATTTGAACACTTGCATTACACTTTTTGCATCGGCTCTTTATTCTTCTTGAGATTTTGAAACACGTGTATTACTAACGGAAGGTTCCATCTTCAGTTCATCACAATCCTTCGAGACATGACCGGGCTTCCCACATCTAAAGCAAATTATACCCTTGATCGTGCAGTTTTTTGTCATATGGTTCTTTCCACATTTCAAACACTTCATTGGCGATGCCATAGTTTGACCAAAATCGTTGCCACTAGTACTTCCTCCCTTTGTTCATTGTGGCTTCCCCAGTGGTCGTATATACGGCTTTCGCTGAAATCGGTTAACCTTACATTTTCGTCTTTTTTGGATTATCGAAGGTTCTAAGTTACAGCTTCTCGTATTCTGAGACTGCTCCGATCCTAATAAACTGTAAAGTTCGATTATTAGTTCCTGCTGTTGAGTAATCATCTGTCTCTGTTGTACCGCTACTTCAGTCATCCTCTGCATCATACTTCTAGCTGTAGCTATACGGCCTTTATCACGTCTCGTGTCCACATGCCCACATCTACTATGATCCATTATCTTTCTTCAAAAACCAAACTTAAATCACAATGAAACTAAATGTAACTATTTCAAACAACATCGTCTCTTTTCGGAAACCAAACAATTTATCTTTATGTTTAGTGTCAGAGAAAAACACAGCACAAACAAGACAAACCTACCCACAAACCCAAAAGACTCTAACTTGGGTTCTGATACCAACTAATGTAACACCCCCTCCGAAGGGTATCACATTTCAAACCAACTAATGATAATTAATTAATTACCCAAGTTATAAAATATTTAATAAATTTAAATATGGGTTTCAAAATTTCTTTTTTGTGGAAAACATCAAATGATTCAATTAAAGTAACTTAAAATATAATAACTGAATAAAATACTTTACGTTTAAACAGAGTTTACAACAACTGTACAATCATTATCTTCACATATCCAAAAACACAATACCTAAGATATGAGCCCTTGTCAGAAGACAAATTCCCTAGTTGGGAATGTCTCGACCGATAGAAATTCGACCCAAAGATATATCGAAGTTCTCTTTAGGAGTATAGTGAAATTCATTTCACAACTCTCTAATAGGTAAAATAACCTCTACATAAGAAACCGTATAAAATGAAGTAACAATCCCATGGCGAGTCCTACTTACTGATAGAGTAGTGTCACCACAATACTCTATGTGCCCTGTGTCCCAATAGACACGCCAAGCAGCAGCGCCTTCAAGAAATTGTAGTCTAAAGAAGTCTAGCTTATTCCTCCTTGCTGCCATTGCAGTCTTTACAAACGTAGACATAAAAATAGACACAGATACAATAATACAGCAAAGAGGTGAGATCCCCTACATCGCGTACCAATATGGCAGCAAAGAATCGATACGAACAACAATCTCGTTCCACACATACAATTCATAGATTATCATAAAATTAGCAGCATATATATATATATTCAGAATATTAAATAGATAAACATTCCAAGAAACTCGCAACACAATATCGGGCATAATGATAATACCATAATCATATTATGTTTCAACAGCGTAAGTGCTGACTATGCATATGCTCAACACAATCGGTTCCTTCTTCATAGAGTGTACTCAAAATCAGAGATGAACGCCCAGTAGATCTGTCCCCCCTTAATAAGAATAGAAATAAGACAGTCTATGCTGGATAATGAAAAGCAATAGTGTTCATCGGGATGACAGTGCATTGCAATCAGTGATCACGGCCAGGGGTATATATATATATATATATATATATATGTATCTGACTTAATGTCAACAAGTGAATCACCGCGCCCTAACGTCTCCCAGGATTCCTCCCACTATCCTGTGAGTTCATGTCCATTCCTTTGGCATAAAATGCCACAACAAAATACGCGAATGCATGATAAATAATTCAATCATATACTGTCATTGATCACATATTATTTCTTATTCACATGTCGTCATATGGCAGTATCACCGTATAATGTTCAAAACATTTTTGTTCAAAAACAGAGTACCGTTATACTATCCCTAATGATAGTAACGCAACTGCACATGCGCATACAGATTGTCCAATACCATTAGTATCTATGGTATTATATAATCGCCCATACAATCGATAATACCAAAGATCCACTCGGGTCCAATACTTTAGTTTTACAATTTTAGTTCAAAACGTTGGCTTTACAGCAAAACTCATCGTTCTGTTCAACCGCGTAGCAATATCATTGCGTTTTCACAATCGCGTAACACTTTTGTTACATTTTTAAATCGCGTAAAGGTTTTCCAACATATTCTCAATCGTGTAAAGATTTTAAAACGTTTTCTCAATCGCATAGCGAAAAAATACTATTTTTAAATCACGTAAAATATTTCTGACATATTTTAAATCCAAAATAAGATTTTTCTCCTTTAATATAAAAAATTAACTTTATTTTTATTATTTACATATTAGTCCTTTCATAAAATAATATTTACATAATAGCCCCTCTTTAAATAATATTTCCAAAATAGTCCTTCATTAAATAATAATATTTACAATAAAATCTATTTTTAAAGAATATTTTTAATATAGTCCCTCTAAAAATATAATTTTCAATATAGTCCCTCTATAAGTCAGTGTTTCTACTATTTCCCAGAAAATTGTGTTTCATAGTTTTACTTGGGATATTACAACTTAGAATTCCCTAACGCGCTTCAAAACCCATAGGGTGAGCTATACGTCAGTAAATTTCAAGTATTGACATTTATTTTACTACTTAGCTTAATTAAGTCAATTCTAAAAATTAAAATTACTTTCATTTAAATTTCAAAACTTACCAAATTGAGTTCTTACTATTAAAATACCTAAGTTTACACTTAGTAAAATAATTTTGGATCTTGAACATCAAAAATTGGCACATTGACCGAATTCATATATTGCTTCAAAATTAATAGATAAATCATTTTCTGACACTTTAAATCTTTATAAAATTACTTAATTGAATTACTTTTCATAAAATCATTTAAACCTCAATTTGAAAAATAATTTAAAATCATTAGTCCTCTTGATAGTGATTAGGCCGTGTACCCTTGGACTCTTTGGAGTCTTCATACAAATTTTCTCATCATGTGAATCACATCTTAAATTACATAAGTATCATCATGCTTCCAAATTCACATAGACAAGTATACTATCAAAACTATAAGCATATCAAACACATACATTGATCATGCATACTTATCAAAGCAATAAAATAATCACACAATATAATCAAACAAGCACAAACCAATAATTACACAATCGAGTGAATAAATCCTCACATGGATTTTTCACTCACAAACACAAACAGTTCCATTCCTTCACCGCCACATATGGCCGATGAGGTTAATCTCCCTCTTACCTGGTTGATGTCCTCCTAGCTTCTCTAGATTTCGCAAATCACCCAAACAATTTCCTAAAATATTAAACAAATCCTAAAGTCATAAACAAAGCTTAGGGATAAGAAACCATGGATCAATCATGGTCTAGAAAATTAGAAATTCAACTTAGAACCAAAGAATCAAGAGATTACCTTGGAGGTAAGAAATCAAAGCTTGCTTTTTGAAGCACTTAGAGTAGGATTTAGGTAAAACTCACAAAAGGAAAGATGTTTAGAATAAGGTTTGAGTTTGGAAAGTAAGGTTGGATAAAATTATAGAGGTGTGGAGATGGGATTAGGCTATAGAGACCGAATCCTTCAAAGGAGAGCAACAATGGAGTTCATGGTGTTTGTTCTTGGTGTTCTTGAATAATTGGAAGAGAGAGAAGAGAGAAAATGGTTTAAGTGTCACAAAATGTGAGGAAATGAAATGAAATAGACTAGCCCCTAAGGTGTGCAGCCGTGGGAGTGCTTGTGTAAAAGGTTCAAGGCTTGTTTTACAAGATTAGAAATAAGCACATGGGCTCACATGAGTGCACATGGCTTTGGTCATCAAGTGGTCATCAAATGATCATAAAAGATGAATCAAGAACCTCCTAGAATAGCCTAGGAAGCCGTGGAGTTCACTTAGGATAGCTAACTAAATCTTAATTAAATTGTTTTGTAATTACACTTAAACTAATTTAATTAGTTACCTAGCATACCATCTAGTTACAATTAAATTAACTTAGTTAAACCATTTAATTACATTCTAACTAGTTTATTATGCCATTGCATATGTCAAGCTTAAATCACGTTTCTAAATAATTAGATGTTTATTTAGCTTCTAATTATTTAGTAACTAAATTAATTCATTTAGTTACTAATTAGACTATTAGGGTAACTAGGTTAGATTATTTAGTTACTTAGTAACTAATCTAGCCACTTTTATTAACTAAATCCTAACCATTAAAAATTAACTTCATTTCCTAACCATTGATTAAATCTAAGGTTAATATCATAAGCTTCTTTATCAAGATTGCTTTCACACCATCGATTTTATCAACGGTAAGGATCTAAGGCTTTTCCATCAAGTTCTCCATTCAATGGCTCACAACAAAGTCCAACCAATATGTTTGACCAATTCCTATTGGTTGTCATAAAGTTTAGTAATGATGGCTCATAATGACCTTTAAGATATTTAGCTTAGATATTTTCAGCTTTTCATGATTACACTTGAGATATTTTATTAAGATATTTTCTCGATAGATATTTATTCCTAGATATTTACTAAGTGAGTCATCATAGAAATTTCTAGAACAGCTGAATCAGTATGGTGAGTCGTAGTGCAAAGTCACCAGTTGAGTCATCAAGATATTTTTCTAACAGATATTACCCAATGGATAACAGCTACTGTTATTATTACACAATGGGTAATAAAAAACTCAGATATAGAAAATCTCTGTCAACTGTTCCTGGTTTCGAGTTTAGTAAGATCCCCCGATATCGCCTTGACAGTCCGAAACTTTCTGGTACAGGAAAAAAATTTATTTTTCTGGGCTCGCCTTGGGTCCACCCCGGGCCCACACACAACTCAAAATAACGCTAAAATAATCAAAAACTCAGAAAGTCCTACAAAAATTCACAAAAATCATAAAAATTATAAAACTCATATATTTTTTAGAAAAAACTAAATTCGGACATACAGTTTTCAAGATAATATTAAAATATCAAAATAAAATTAAAATATTCAAAATAATTAAAAATTCCCAAAAATTCATAAAAACTCTTAAATATTGTAAAACTCATTTATTTAAAGAAAAATAAAAAATCAGGATGTTACAGCACTCATTTATTTCATGGCACTTTGAGGAAAAATTCTTCCAGAATTCTTGTTTTTAAGCTATTGCAACCACTTGTTGGGTTTATAATATTTACCTTGTGTGATTTTAAAATGAGATGCATGATGTTTTGGTATGAAATGAAATGATGGAATAAATCAATGCATGATTGAAGAGATTGATTATTGAAATAATAATGCATTGTGTTACAATATGATATTGATTGATGTATTGAGAAATGATTATGCATTGAGCATATTTTGGAGTGATTGATGAATTTGATTACCCATGATGAGAATGATTGGATTATGCATTATATTGCATATTAGATGATTTGATGAATAAAGAGTTTTGATAAAAATGATTTAATTTTCATAGGTATCCCTTTGTGTAACTAGACCTATTAGGTTTTGGATATACCTAGTACTAGGGTAAGTTTTGGATAATGGTAAGAGAGAATTTGAGAATCTCTCTACACTAGAGTAATTGAGGTTGAGGAAGACCTCCTTCTTTACCCATGCTTCCTTAGATGTCAAGTATTAGAGGAAGACCTCTTTACTTGGAGTAATCCTAAATCCGGAATAGTGGGAGAGTGGATCAAACTTTCCTCAGGGGAGTGGATCAAACTTTCCTAAATAATCAATAGTGTGAGGATGAATAATTCCCTCCCTATCGAAAGTAGTTGAGGATGAACAATTCCCTCACTACTTACCACTTAAGATGAGGGCGGACAATTCTCTCATTGGCGTGATTGATTGAGCTTGATATGGTCTAGTTACCTGGAGCAATCCTGTGTAGCGAAAGCTATGAATGGGTTGAATTGTACTAACCGAAAGCAAGCTACTTCCAAGTGATTGGTATTATGAGGATGGATAATTCCCTTGATACCATTTGATTTGAGATGACACATGTAACCTGATGATTTGAGATATGAATCTTGAAAATGAGATTTTGATATGATTTTGATAATCAATGATAAATAGGAGATTTTCATGATTGATTGAATTATGCATTATATTGCATATTTGATGATTTGATGAATAAAGAGATTTGATAAAAATGATTTAATTTTCATGGGTATTGGTGTGGTGTGGAATGCGATTAAAAATTAATATTAAAAACAGTTGCCAAGTTCCACCAAAAATATAAAAACCTTGCAACCAGTTGTGGTAAGCAAGGGTCGATCCACAGAGAACCAATTCAATTAACACTATCAATCCAATTCCTAAATTAAACTCTGATGAAAAATAAATAGTAAAAGTAAAAGGGGGTTTTGTTGATTAAAACTAAAAAGAGAAATTAAACTTAAATCAAAACAGTAAACACAAATTGAATTATCAAGTTAAAGATATTGGTTAAGAGATGGAATCCACCACTAGATTTATATGATTATGCTAACTTACATATCCTTTATACCAACATGATCAATTATGTTCTTATGTAATTGTGAGATAACTCCCATGTCTTCCTTAAGTTTCGCTTAATTCAGCAACCGCTCAAATCAAACCCTAACCATTAGTTATTTATAAAGCAACCGCTCTTACACTTACCTAATGATTGCATTAAGAATTAGAAAACCAATCACACTAAGATCTAATCACACACTGGGATTAAATTACTTAGATCATATGTCTCACTAGTCATACCACCGCAACCGCGCATAGCAATCCTAGTTTTACCACTTTCGAAGTTTGGTAAGAATATAAAAACCTTTATATTGATTTATGAACAGAAACATATGAATAAAAACATAATTGTATTGATATAAAGAGGTATGCAAGATTCACATAATCAAAACTAGAGTTTCATCCTCCCTTAACCAATCAAGAAGTTTAGCCACACATGGCAAATTCAAAAACAGAAGAAGAATTAAAAGAAAACATTGTTCAGAACAAAAGAAGAAAAGAAAAACTAAAGATCAAACTAGTTTCCAAGGCTTGAGAGTAATTGATCTTTGATCGCTCGAATCCGAGTCTCCAATCCTCGATCAAATCCTTCCCCTTCTTGGTCTTTGTGTTTCTCTCAGTTTTCTTCACGTCTCTCTCCGTCCAGAATCCCTTAAAGAGCTCTAAGCCACCCTATTTATAGGTTTGGTAACCTAATTTAACATTAAAGCACGAAATTAACTTTCTGGTGCGACGACCCGGGCCGTGTCATTCTACACGGCCCAACCCGTGTCTGAGTCTGGAGACAAATTTCCATCTATTCCAAGGTCAGAAAAGAACACGGCCCACCCTGTGTCACTTGACACGGGCCGTGTTATCGGTCAAGACTTGAAATCATCCTTCCTCGTGAAGTCAGAGGCGTACACGGCCTACCCCGTGTCATTTGACACGGCCGTGTTAATCAGAACCTTCCAGTCTTCAAAGTCGAATGATACACAGCCTACCCCGTGTTATTTCACACGGGCCGTGTTAATCACTTTCTTCGAATTCAGCCTTAATTCTTCATGAATGCTCTTCTTCCTTTGCTTCTAGAGGTTGATACTGATTCCCTTAAGTCTCTTAACTCTCTTCTCAACAGCTCAATACCAATGGACTCCATCACTCATAGATCTCCTGAAAATCACAATACGTTTATGAGTGTCTATAACCTCATTTAAGCAAAGTTTCACAATAAACATCCAAAGACAACTCTAAACAGAAACTTAACTAAATGTCAGCAATTAAACACATTTGGAATCCAATTAGATCAAACAAAGAACATTCAAGAGCTGAAATTATTAACAGATCAAATACCCCCACACTTAACCTTTTGCACTCATAGGCAAAAACATAAAACCAAGCACATGCTTCCCAAAAAGTAACAAAAGTATTGAATAATGAGCAAAGATCTATACACATCAGTTCTTTCAAGGAATCTAAGCATTCAGGAATTCCCTCTCTCAACAATCCAAATCAGCAAGCCAGATCTATCCAAAATCAGGGTTAAGCCAACATGATAAATCCTCACAGATGTACTCTCTTTCACTCAAGTATTTTGGCTTGTATTTACTCTCAACCAACTCATGAAAACATGCCTTACCATAGGCTTGACAAGCCTCTACTTCTCCACCACCTAAATCACATGCACACAAAGATCAAAAGGTCTTTAATCAGGTTGTAATGGGGTCAAGGTCAAGGTAAGATATATCA
Organism: Ormosia semicastrata; assembly: GCA_029884595.1. Taxonomy (NCBI): domain Eukaryota; kingdom Viridiplantae; phylum Streptophyta; class Magnoliopsida; order Fabales; family Fabaceae; genus Ormosia; species Ormosia semicastrata. Next base: position 42,269,935 of record JAQQTO010000053.1, on the reverse strand, counting down.
AGGATAAACAAAGTTAGACCATCGGAAATAGAAGAGCTAAGGGGAATAAAAACCAAACACTTTTGCATAATTACCCCAACACTTTTCAATCCATCTTCATCTTCTACTTGGCTTTCTCTATTTATCAACCAACTTATCAATCTCTTTTTCTTTTCTTTTTTAACTCCTTTTTTTTTCTTTTTTTTTTTCTTTTTTTTTTTTTGAATAAAAACATAGCAAAACAGTGTAATCACCCCCACACTTATTCAAACACAATTCCCAACATAATTATTAAGCTCTTCTACTCCCTAAGGTAGGGTAGCAATGGTTTTTCACTATTAGGCTTGTATTGAGCTATAATAAAAAGAAAGGATATAATTCAGGCTCAAAGGGGTGAAACAATGGATCAAAGTACAAGGCTAGCTATTTGGCCAGTGGCTGAAAGAAAGAAATGCCTTTATCATCTCAAAAATGTGCAGTGATCATTTGCAATTTAAAAGAGAGTCAAATCAAATTCTGAAAAGCATATAATCACAAGTGGAATCACACAACAAAGAACAGAAATGACTTAAGATTAGTCATTCACATCAAGGCCCAAAAACTCACTAGGTCCAATTTTATCATATTCGCAAAACCCTTTCAATTTTCAAAACCTCTCAGTGCAAGTTTAGAATCAAGAAAGTTAATTCCTTAAGGCTTAAAAACTTGTCAATAAAAATCAATCGCTTGCTCATTGCTCAATATACTCGCAAAACCAATTAGAAAGACATGCACCAGATATGCCATTAAGATCAGAATGTGCAATTAAGGTCCCCCCACACTTAAAATAGACAGTGTCCTCAATGTCGAAGCATACACAACAGATAAAAGGAATCCACAGTAATAAACAAAGTATATGCAAAGAACTGAGTCTGGCAACAGAAATTCAAGCAAATACAAAAGATAAATCAATAGTAACCAAAACAATGTTCATTAAGCCAGCAAAATGAAGGACACAGCCTCAAAAGAAAATGAAAATACATCAAGATGGGGGAGGGGGATATGAAAAACGCTGAAGCAGAAGGTCAAGCTTGCCATCAATGACATCCATTCTCTGATCGCGTGCCTCCTCCAGAGCCTGAAAGCGATCCTCTAAGCGCTGGAAGCGAGCAGCATGGTCCAGCTCCAGGCAATCAATACGGGCCAAGATAGCATCATAAGAAGCTGCGCCTGGCTGAGTGGAAGGGCCCGCATCATTAGCAAACTCGGGGGGAGGGGAGACAGCGATATCCTCATGTGGCTCAGGGGCCGGATCAGCCCTAGGCAAGGCAGCTCCATCAGTGCCAAGCAAGACGAGAGCACCATTGAGACGAGTGCAGAGCTTCATAGACACCAGAATGGCCCCATCAATAGCATTGGGACCCTGAACTGGTGCCTCCTCCACCAAATCCAAATACTCAAAGTGATCAGCAATGGCAGTCACATACCCTCCTAGCACAATACGGCCAGCTAAAGTTGTCCCGATATGATGAAACTGATTACAGAGCCAATACCCCCCATTAACAGGCACTCCCTCAATCATGCAGTGCAAGAAAAACAACTCAGAACGGCTAATTGTCCCTTGACTTTCCCCCCACACATGAGTATTAGCTAACCATTTCTGAATATAGCGATGGGCAGGAGACCTAAGCTGAGAAGCTTTAGACATCTTAGGATCATAGTTATCAGACTCAGGCACAGTGAGGGCAGACCACACATGATCAGCATTAAAATCACGGGGCAACATATTTTCCCCCTCAGGAAAACCAAAAATAGCTCTAAACATATGAATATTAACAGAATGAGAATTACCGAGCAACCTAAAGGTGATTTCACCAGGCCATCTAGTTTGATCAGACAGAGGGTAAAGCTTACGATTAAAACTAGAAACAAACTCCCTAGTCAATGCAGCAAAAGTAGGCTTTTGTAACAATGCAAAATCAACCCAACCAATTCTACCCAACAGAGCAAACACCTCATCATATAACCCTATAGCCCTAAGGGTATCAACATCTAAAAAGCGAGTGGGAACCACTACCTTTCTGTCAATAGGATTGACTGGCACCTGAGGGGGTGAGGGCTCACGCGGGGGTGATGGAGACCGAGCACGCCTAGAACCAGAACGATGGGGATGGAGCGAACAGGACGCAGCAGTTGTCTTGACACGCTTTTTAGGACCCATCAATGGAGGAAACAAAAGAAATGAAGAATAAAAAGAAAAATTGATGGAGAGGATGGAGAGGAGCTGCGCGTGGGGAAGGTGGAGAATGGTGATGGTGAAATACGGTGAAAAATGGTGAATATTGGAGGGGAATGGTGTTGGGTAACAAAGTGAAGAACGGTGGAGAGTGGTGATGAATGGAGGGTGAGAGGGTGATGTGTGATGGCCGCTGCAGAGAAGAAGAAGAGGAAAAGGGGAATTGGGCCAGAAAATTAGGGCAGAAAGCCCTAAATGAGGGTTTAATTGGGCGCTGCCATGAGTACACGGGCCGTGTCATGTGACACGGCCCAACCCGTGTACTCTGCTGACTTAGGGAGTAGGTGCGCACGATAACACGGGCCGTGTCATGTGACACGGCCCACACCGTGTTCCTCTCTGGAAAACAGGGGTTCTGATGATCATGAAAACACGGGCCGTGTCATGTGACACGGCCAACCCCGTGTACTTCTCTGGAAGCATCACAGACGTCCTATCCTCGAAAACACGGGCTGTGTCACATGACACGGCCCACCCCGTGTAGTTTGCTGTAGAAATGGGGTTGCTGTCATGAGGACACGGGCCGTGTGATTGGACACGGCCCACCCCGTGTACTTTGCTGACTCACAAGAATCATTCTAAACGTTTCCTAAGGACTGCATACACTCAACAAACCATGAACACAAGTAATCAAGCTAAAAACTGAGCAAGTCCAAACACAAATATCAACAAGGAAACAGAGATCAAGCAAGAAACATTTAAAAATAGGCTAAACTAAGAAACTAAACAACGTAAAAGAGAAAGGAAAAAGAAAGCAAATCCGCTTGGGTTGCCTCCCAATAAGCGCTTGGTTTATTGTCCTCAGCCAGACATTATGATGCTCCTCAGGATTCTTCATAAGATGGGTGGAGAAGAGGCATGTCTTCAACTTCTGCATCCTCCGGAAGTTCATGGTAAGGCTTGAGACGGTGCCCATTAACCTTAAACGCCTTTCCAGAAGCCTCGTTCATGATTTCCACTGCACCAGAAGGAAAAACAATGAGTTACTACAAATGGGCCAATCCATTTAGAGCGCAACTTACCTGGAAATAATTTGAGTCTGGATTGGTACAGTAACACTTTTTGGCCTTGGTGGAAACTTTTCCTAGAGATCATGTGATCATGAAATGCTTTGGTTTTTTCCTTGTAAATGAGGGCACTCTCAAAGGCCTCATTCCTCAATTCTTCCAACTCCTGAATTTGGAGTTTTCTCTGCTTGCCAGCACCTTCCAAGTTCAAGTTAACTTGTTTGATAGCCCAGTAAGACCGATGTTCTAGCTCCACTGGCAAGTGACAGGGCTTCCCATAGACCAATCGGAATGGGGACATACCAATAGGGGTCTTGTATGCCGTCCGATAAGCCCACAAAGCATCAGCAAGTCTAGTACTCCAATCCTTGCGCGTGGGATTCACAGTTTTTTCAAGGATAGACTTGATCTCCCTATTGGATACCTCAGTCTGGCCATTCGACTGAGGATGGTAAGGAGTAGAGGTCCGGTGCACCACACCATATTTCTTCAACGAGGATTCAAAAATTGCATTTGCAAAAATGTGTCCCTTGGTCACTAATGATGGCTCTGGGAGTGCCAAACCTGGAAAAGATAAAGGACTTCACAAAATCCACAACAGTCTTAGAATCATCAGATTTAGTGGCTTTAGCTTCCACCCATTTTGAAACATAATCCACAGCTAAGAGAATATAAGAGTAACCAAAAGAAGGAGGAAATGGTCCCATGAAGTCAATGCCCCAAACATCAAAGATTTCCACAAAGATTATTGGAGTTTGAGGCATTTGATTTTGTGGACCAATATTACCTGTTCTTTGACAGCGGTCACATGCCTTACAGAAATTATAAGCATCCTTAAAAATGGTAGGCCAGTAAAATCCACTGTCAAGCACTTTGGTGGCTGTCCTCTTCATGCCGAAATGTCCTCCACAGGCATAGGTATGGCAAAAAGAGAGAACGGAGTGAGTCTCGGAATCCGGGATACATCTCTGAATCACTTGATCTGCGCAATGCTTCCAAAGGTAAGGATCATCCCAAATATAGTACTTGCAATCACTCCTCAACTTATCTCGTTGTGCCTTGTTGAGGCCTGCTGGAAAATCCTTGGTGGCCAAATAATTGGCAATATCAGCATACCACGGAATAGTGGTTGCGAGAGTCATTAACTGCTCATTTGGAAAGCTCTCTTGAATAGGTATATCCTCCTCTTCAGTCACCAATCTGCTCAAATGGTCAGCCACCAAGTTTTCGCTCCCTTTTTTATCTTTAATCTCCAAGTCAAACTCTTAGAGCAATAGAATCCATCGGAGCAATCTTGGCTTCGCCTCCTTCTTTGCCAGTAGGTACTTTAATGCTGCATGATCAGAAAAAATAATTACTTTAGAACCAATTAAATATGATCTAAATTTCTCTAAAGCAAAAATAACAGCAAGAAGTTCTTTCTCAGTTATGGAATAATTCAGTTGAGCATCATTTAGGGTCCTTGATGCATAGTAAATAGCATAAGGAACCCTATCAACTCGCTGTCCGAGGACAGCCCCTACCGCAAAGTCACTCGCATCACACATTAATTCGAAGGGAATCTCCCAATTTGGCGGCCTAATGATAGGTGCCTCAGTCATCAACTCCTTAAGTGTAAGGAAAGCCTTCATACACTTCTCATTGAATTGAAACGACACATCTTTTTGGAGAAGTATGCAGAGGGGGGCTGATATCTTGGAGAAATCTTTGATGAAGCATCGATAGAAACCTGCATGACCAAGAAAAGAGCGAATATCCCGCACACTAGTGGGCGGGGGGTAATGAACGCACAAGTTCTACCTTAGCTTTATCAACTTCAATGCCCCTAGCAGAGATTACATGACCTAACACAATACCTTCTTCTACCATGAAATGGCACTTTTCCCAATTTAAAACAAGGTTAGTGTCAATGCATCTCTTTAAAACCAAAGTCAAATGTTTCAAGCATTTCTCAAAACCATTCCCAAATACACTAAAATTATCCATGAAGACCTCAATGATGTTTTCTATGTAATCAGAAAAAGACTCACCATACATCTCTGAAAGGTCCCTGGCGCATTGCAAAGTCCGAAAGGCATTCGCCTATAAGCAAAGGTGCCAAAAGGACAAGTGAAAGTGGTTTTGTCCTGATCTTCTGGAGCAATCGCAATCTGGTTATATCCTGAAAATCCATCTAAAAAACAATAATGAGAATGACCAGCTAACCTCTCTAACATTTGATCAATAAAGGGTAAAGGGAAGTGGTCTTTTCTGGTGGCAGCATTCAATTTTCTATAGTCTATACAAACACGCCACCCTGTCTGTAATCTAGTGGGAATAAGCTCATTCTCAGCATTTCTTACCACAGTAATGCCAGATTTCTTTGGTACGACCTGGACCGGGCTTACCCACTTGCTGTCAGAAATGGGGTAGATCACCCCCACACTTAGGAGCTTCAGTATCTCCTTCTTCACAACATCCATCATCGGGGGATTCAACCTCCTCTGTGGTTCCCTCACTGGCTTAGCCCCCTCCTCCATTAAGATTCGATGCATGCAAATGGAGGGGCTAATTCCTTTGATATCTGCAATAGTCCATCCGATGGCTGTCTTGTGTTCCTTCAACACAGAAATCAAACTCTCCTCTTGCTCCTTGGTGAGGGCTTTAGCAATTATTACCGGAAGTGTCTCCTTCTCACCCAGAAAAATATATTTCAAATGGGAGGGCAATTCCTTCAATTCCAGCTCTGGTGCCTGCACAACAGAAGGTTTAGGGACATCAGTGGTAAAAGGTAATTCAACATACGATACCTCATGTCCTTCTGAGGTGGAAGAAAGTGTATGCAAGGCTGCCACCACTTCATTAATCTCCTCACTCCATGGCTCCCCTTGGTCATCCTTCTTTGGATCCTGAAAATCTAAATCTGCGAGTCATAATTGTATCAAGAACATCAAATTGATCGACTCAAAACAAAGAGAAATTAAAGATTCAACAACATCAAAAGAATCAACAACATAGGCAGAGTGCACATCACTCGGGTATCTCATAGCCTCGAAGATGTTGAATCTAATTAACTCTCCATCAAATTCCATAGTCAATGTTCCCGAATGCACATCAATTTTAGTTCGGTCAGTCTTGAGGAAAGGCCTCCCCAACAGAATGGGGGCAGAGTTGGGAGATTTGTCCTCCTCTATGTCCAGCACATAAAAATCTACCGGGAACACCAGTTCATTTACCTGCACCAAAACATCCTCAACAACCCCCTTAGGGTATGCGTTAGACCTGTCTGCCAGTTGAATGATAACTCCAGTAGGTTCTAAAGGTCCTAGATGCAAAGATGCATAAATAGAAAAGGGCATGACATTAATGGATGCACCAAAATCTAGCATGACCCTCTCAAATCTGGTACTACCGATAGTACATGGTATAGTGAATGTGCCAGGATCCTTACATTTAGTTGGGAGTTTCTTATTAAAAACAGCTGAAACATTTGCTCCCACTTGGACCCGTTCATTACCTTTCAACTTCCTTTTGTTAGTGCATAACTCTTTTAAAAATTTAGCATATCTAGGCACTTGCTTTATGGCATCTAATAGAGGAATGTTGACTTCAACTTTCCTAAAAGTCTCTAAGATCTCTTTTTCCACTTCTTCTTTCTTGTTTTTAACCAACCTACTCGGAAAAGGAGCCTTAGTGACATATTTAGGAAGTGGGTCAGAAACACTTACCTTAGGTGTCTTAGAATGGATTCCCTCCTCATCTACCTCCGTAGGATTTTGAACGTTGTCTTCAGTGACTGGGGAAGATGTGGGTCCGTCAAGTGTCTTCCCACAACGCAAGGTGACAGCACTAGCATTTTCTCTTGGGTTCACCTCTGGCTGCGAGGGGAGTTTCCCAGAAATCTGACTCTGCACCTTGTTGATCTCTGTAGCCAACTGTCCCACTTGGTTCTGCAAGGTACTGATAGTGGCCCTTGTTTCTTGCTGAAACTGAATATTGCTGGTGGCCATTTGCCTCACAAGATCTTCCAACGAAGGTTCAGGTTGCCTAGGGGCCTGAACTTGGGGTTGCCTCGGAGGAAAGGGTGCTTGCCTTTGCTGAAACCCTGAAGGTCCATAGGCTTGAGGTTGCGCTTGAGCTTGGGGCTGTTTCGCATAGCTAAAGTTAGGATGATCTCTCCACCCCGGATTATATGTGTTGGAATAGGGGTTGTAATTCTTAGATGGAGCAGAAAATCCCCCCACTGCCTTGGCCTCTTCATTTGTGTCCTCTTGCAAAGTGGGACACATATCGATGGGATGTCTCGAAAGAGCAACATATCCCACATGCCTGTACTGGTGCTTTCCCATTGTCCATCAGCTTCTGGACCATGGCAGTCAATTGAGTCATTTGATGCTGCAAACTAGTAGTGTCAGCTTCTTTAACTGCTCTCACCCCTGTATCATTCCGAGTGAAGAATTGTTGAGTGTTCGCACCATTCTAGATATCAAGTTCCTAGCTTCTCGAGGAGTCTTATCAACTAAGGCGCCTCCACTGGCAAATCAATCATATTGCGGTCCATCACTAGCAAACCTTCATAGAAGTATTGTATCGAAGTTGTTCACCGATTTGATGCTTTGAGGGCGCTAGCACACAATCTCTTGAATCTCTCCCGGTACTCATGAAGTGATTCCCCATGTCTTTGTTGGATGCCTCAAATTTCTTTTCGATGGTTGCGGCCTTTGATCTTTGGGAAATATCTCATCCCAGAAAGCCCGAGCCATGTCCTGCCATGTCTGAATTGATCCGGGTGGCAAGTAGTACAACCACTCCTTTGCAGAGTCCTTTAGGGAAAATGGAAAAGCTCTCAGCTTGACTTGCTCCACTGAAATTCCTGCAGGCTTCATGCTAGAACACACAACATGGATTTCCTTTAGATGTTTGTTCGGATCTTCTCCGGCTAGTCCATTGAAAGATGGCAAAAGATGGATTAGGCCAGATTTCAGCTCAAATGCCTCCTCATTCTCAGGAATTTCTATACACAGAGGTTGTTGGTCTAAGTCCGGAGCACCCAACATCCTTAGTGTATTTTCTGCCATCACTTTTTCTTCCTAAGTGGTTCGGATATCTCGGATCTTTGAACCGGAAAGATCTATGTGACGGCACTTCAACGTCAAGCAGTGTGAATTGTGAGCTGATTTGTTCAAAGTAATGCCTCAGATTCCTCAATTGCTCGTTCACCTCTTCACCGGACATGAACACCTGCAAGATAGTTGAAGAGAACAAATAAACTATTAAAATTAAAACAAAAACAGAGAGAAAAATAGGAAACAAATTAATAGCGCAATTAGAAAATTAGTTCCCCGGCAACGGCGTCAAAATTTGGTGTGGTGTGGAATGCGATTAAAAATTAATATTAAAAACAGTTGCCAAGTTCCACCAAAAATATAAAAACCTTGCAACCAGTTGTGGTAAGCAAGGGTCGATCCACAGAGAACCAATTCAATTAACACTATCAATCCAATTCCTAAATTAAACTCTGATGAAAAATAAATAGTAAAAGTAAAAGGGGGTTTTGTTGATTAAAACTAAAAAGAGAAATTAAACTTAAATCAAAACAGTAAACACAAATTGAATTATCAAGTTAAAGATATTGGTTAAGAGATGGAATCCACCACTAGATTTATATGATTATGCTAACTTACATATCCTTTATACCAACATGATCAATTATATTCTTATGTAATTGTGAGATAAATCCCATGTCTTCCTTAAGTTTCGCTTAATTCAAATAACACCGCTCAAATCAAACCCTAACCATTAGTTATTTGTAAAGCAACCGCTCTTACACTTACCTAATGATTGCATTAAGAATTAGAAAACCAATCACACTAAGATCTAATCACACACCGGGATTAAATTACTTAGATCATATGTCTCACTAGTCATACCACCGCAAATCACATGATAGCAATCCTAGTTTTACCACTTTCGAAGTTTGGTAAGAATATAAAAACCTTTATATTGATTTATGAACAGAAACATATGAATAAAAACATAATTGTATTGATATAAAGAGGTATGCAAGATTCACATAATCAAAACTAGAGTTTCATCCTCCCTTAACCAATCAAGAAGTTTAGCCACACATGGCAAATTCAAAAACAGAAGAAGAATTAAAAGAAAACATTGTTTAGAACAAAAGAAGAAAAGAAAAACTAAAGATCAAACTAGTTTCCAAGGCTTGAGAGTGATTGATCTTTGATCGCTCGAATCCGAGTCTCCAATCCTCGATCGAATCCTTCCCCTTCTTGGTCTTTGTGTTTCTCTTAGTTTTCTTCACGTCTCTCTCCGTCCAGAATCCCTTAAAGAGCTCTAAGCCACCCTATTTATAGGTTTGGGAACCTAATTTAACATTAAAGCATGAAATTAACTTTCTGGTGCGACGACACGGGCCGTGTCATTCTACACGGCCCAACCCGTGTCTGAGTCTGGAGACAAATTTCCATCTATTCCAAGGTCAGAAAAGAACATGGCCCACCCTGTGTCACTTGACACGGGCCGTGTTATCAGTCAAGACTTGAAATCATCATTCCTCGTGAAGTCAGAGGCGTACACGGCCTACCCCGTGTCATTTGACACGGCCGTGTTAATCGAACCTTCCGGTCTTCAAAGTCGAATGATACACGCCTACCCCGTGTTATTTCACACGGCCGTGTTAATCACTTTCTTCGAATTCAGCCTTGATTCTTCATGAATGCTCTTCTTCCTTTGCTTCTAGAGGTTGATACTTGATTCCCTTAAGTCTCTTAACTCTCTTCTCAACAGCTCAATACCAATGGACTCCATCACTCATAGATCTCCTGAAAATCACAATACGTTTATGAGTGTCTATAACCTCATTTAAGCAAAGTTTCACAATAAACATCCAAAGACAACTCTAAATCAGAAACTTAACTAAATGTCAGCAATTAAACACATTTGGAATCCAATTAGATCAAACAAAGAACATTCAAGAGCTGAAATTATTAACAGATCAGGTATCCCTTTGTGGAGCTAGACCAATTGGGTTTTGGATATACCTAGTACTAGGGTAAGTGTTGGATAATGGTAAAAGAGAATTTGAGAATCTCTCTACACCAGAGTAATTAAGGTTGAGGAAGACCTCCCTCTTTACCCATGCTTCCCTAGATGGCAAGTATTAGAGGAAGACCTTTTTACTTGGGGTTATCCTAAATCTGGAATAGTGGGAGAATGGATCAAACTTTCCTAAATAATCAATAGTGTGAGGACAAATAATTCCCTCCCTATCAAAAGTAGTTAAGGATGAACAATTCCCTCACTACTTACCACTTGAGATGAGGGCGGACAATTCTCTCATTAGCGTGATTGATTAAGCTTGATATGGTCTAGTTACCCGGAGTAGTCTTGTGTAGCGAAAGCTTTGAATGGGTTGAAATGCACTAACCCGAAAGTAGGCTACTTCCAAGTGATTGGTATTGTGAGGATGGATAAGTCCCTCCATACCATTTGATTTGGGATGACACAAGTGTCCTGATGATTTGAGATATGAATCTTGAAAATGAGATTTTGATAATCAATGATAAAGAGGAGATTTTCATGAGATTTGATGACATGATTTTTGATTTTATGATTTAAGTCTTAGTGATTCTGGATTTGATGGATTTCAAGCATGAGATTTTAATGATATAACTGATGATTTTAGAGACATGATTTATGATGTGATTTTGATGATTAATAAAGATTTTCATAATTAAATGAACCTATGTTTCGGGAAGAGGGAGGACTGGATTTGACTTTAGCCATCTTCCTACAGATTAAATAGAAATTATTTGAAATGATTTTCCCCTAAAATAGTTAGAATTATTGTAATGACTTGTTTTTAAACAAACTACTGAGAATTTTATGATTCTCACCCCCTACATATTTGATTTCCATGATAATTCCAAGAAGAATCCATAGTTGACAAGCAAAATGAAGCAAGATGGAGCTTATAGAGGAAGAGGCATTTTAGTTAATTTGATCAGATCTTGTATAATAGGTCGATATTGGTTTATTATGTTTAGCGATGTATTCTTTGTATATTAATTCATTTCATACTATATATATTATATGCTTTCACTAAAGGCTCATATTTTGTATATTATTAAACTGTTTATTTGAAAAAAATTATGGATATTCATAAGTAATATACCAAATTCTAATTACTAGTGCGTAATCTAGATACATCTTTAGTGTTAGTAATTTGGGATGTTACATTATGGTATTATAGCAGTTCATCCTGTTGAGCAGAGGTATGGACTAGCTAATGTTGTGCAACTTCTTACCACAATATTGAAAAGTATGGATAGATTTGCATGACAGTCTTGTGTATGTATATTCATGGCCACTGTCACACTGTTATAAGCATATTGAGCTTGATCAACTCAATATGTAATATTCGGTGTGTACAGGAGACCATGACACCATCTAGGCATACGCGATGAGATAGATAGCATGACAGATATGATGGAGATGATCAGAGAGATGACAACCACTGAGAGGAAGTAAGAAGAGATGGCTGAAGCAATGAAAGAACTAATGACTGTCATAAATTGAGTTTTGGAAAGAATGGGTAATAACCCACAACCACAACTAGAGAATGAAGCATAGGTCGAGAGAACCCTGAGATTTCATAATCCTTCAGGGTTCAAGAAGACCAACCCTCTGCCATCTCAAAGAAAGTATGATCTTGCTAAAGTTAAGGAGTGGTTGAGAGAGTTATAGAAATGAAAGGAATTCTAATAGATTCCCCGTTTAATGTGTTTGAAGCGAATGCTCAGTTTAGGTGTACCCCACCTATGGTTAGAGTGGAGAATATGTTTGAGAACATCCAATCAAGTTCTCTTGGAACTCCTCAATTCCTCTCTTGTCTGTTTCCTGATTGAAAAGATTGTAATGTTTATGGTTCATGGAAAAGGAAGAATCTTGCTAAGTATGGAGTCATCATTTAGTGCATAGCTCCTACAAGGGTCAATGACCAATATCTAACTAATGTTTTGTTGAAGATCAATGCTAAGCTTGGTGAGTTGGATTCAATGTTGGGCATTGAACCATCTCCTTCTCTTCCTATTGTTTCTAGAGTTTCTACCCTCATTCTAGGTATGGATGTGTCACATGGTTCATCAGGACAGTCTGGTATTCCTTCAATTGCAGCGTGGTCAGCTTTAGATTGTGGCCTTGAATATGTTAGACAGAAAGATCGAGAGATGGTTGGATGATACTAAGAGGTTGCTAGAAGTAGTAGAAGTCTAGAATACGTGGAAGATGTTTAAAGTTATTTTTATGGATCACAACCTAGGGAAGATGATGTGATAAACTAGATAAGAAGGAATAGTAGTATTCTCAATGAAAGACTTAAGGTCAAAGTACTAATAGAACAGAGCTCAAGAGACAATATTCTGAAGACCATTTTAGAACCAAAAGTGAGCATAGAGCACCTACAATCCTTATGGACTAGATGAACATATTTTCTAAACCATATCTAGATAAGATGCTTGAGATCTTTGTAGATGATAATTTCATCAATTTAAAGACACCTAGATAGTATGAACATCACCTCAAGGATATTCGAAATCCCGAACGAGAAGCAATTGTATGATAGTATGGTGCAATCATTAGAACATGTGATTTCTAGAAAACAGACATTTATAGACTCAATTAAGAATGAACATGAGAACTGAAGATGGCAGTGTTCCTGAATAAACACAAGAATACAAAAGTAATCTCCAAGGACTAAAGAAGTGATTAACTACCATACTAGTTTTAGTGGTCCCAAATCCTCAAGGAAACATTGAGATATATTCTGATGCCTCAAGAGAAAAGGTTGGATGCATATGATGTCAGATGAATGGATAGTTGCTTGTACGTCTAAGCGATTGAGACCGCATGAGGACAACTATCCAACCCATAACCTAAGATTGGCAATTGTGATGTTTGCTTTGAAGATTTGGAGACACTAAGTGTATGGAGTTAAGTTTGAGGTCTTAAATGATCATGAAAGTTTGAAATACCTATTTGACCAGAAATGGTTAAATATGAGACAAAGATAATAGATGAAGTTCTTGAAAGATTATGATTATGAGTTAGAGTATCATCTACATAACACTAAGTAGAAGATTTCTGCATGTGTCCTATATGATGGTCTAAGAGATGAAATCTTAGTGAGTTTCCAGAACTTGAGCGTGGCAGTGACGGTGTTGTCACATAGACTCTACTTAGATAGATTAGAACTTCATGATGATTTGAGGGCTCAAGTCAGGGATACTAAAGAAAAAGATAAAATCTTAAAGTGATGGGACGATGATATTTAGAGAGAGACCTTGTGTCTCAAGAGAATATGTAATCAAAGAGAAAATCCTTAATGATGCTCAAAAGAGCAACTACTCTATCTATCTTGAAAATTATGAAAATGCAGTAATACCTCAAGAGACGATGTTGGTTATGTTGCTGCCTTTGTGGAGTTGATGATAGAGGAATTGAAATCATATTTGAGTTTCAATATAATGTTAAAAAGGGGTACAAGAACTAATGCGGAGGATTCATGGAATGTCAAAGGAACACAAATGTGTATAGAATTAAGTTTGCTGAAGATGATTTCATGGTAACTGAAACCCCTGTGCACCCATAGTATATGAAGCATATGGAACCTCATCGAGTTGAAGGACTTAGATTTTTCTTGATTAGAGACCTTGCAAGTGAGTAACCCAGGGGTTGCATCTTGGCTCATGATTCTGAGAGCTGGGAAGATATTCATGACTGACAGTGTCATGCAGAGTTCTCCTGGTAAGCATCCTAAGGTTAGACCTTTAGTGGTGCTTCCTAAGAGAATACTACTGACTTGGAAAAGGTTTCAAACATGGCAAGTTAAGAATATGCCACTCTATGACTCTCACATTGTGAAAGTGGGTAAAAAGTCACAGCCACTAACAGTGTTGAAACAATGGGTGGAGCGGAAGAGTATCCTTTTCTTGGAGTATAGATAGTTCTTTACAATTGTTTACGAGAATAGGATGAACAATTTGTGGTTATCTTATCAAGAGATATGACCTAAGATTTCTTCAAATCTGATTAGATAAGAGATACACTTTAAGAAATGGAATATTGATATGGAAAACTTCCTTGCCAAAGTATAAGCACCTAAAGGAGTTGTACTGTCAGGAACCCTGTGTCAGAATCATGAAAGGAAAATGTTCGATATCGTAAATCTTGTGCAGCCAAAATTTTAAGGCTCGAGACATCTAGACCTATTGTCAAGCCATTTATGAGTAGAATGCATATACTTGGTATACGAAGTTTCTTTTATTTGGTTGACAACATTTTGTAGAAGGACACAGACTTTGAAAAGAAAGTGGTCATTATACAAGATTTGTGTAAGATGAAGAGTGAGGTATTTCCCTACGATGTGGGAGATCATCTTGACGAGCTTCCTGGTATAGATAATGGTATGCTGGTACTCCACATTAACCCCATATAAAAGCGTGAACCTGATGAATCAGAAGAGTTATCTAGAACTTCTGAATTAGTTGAACCCAATTTTGAAGACAAAATTTATAAAAGGAAGGAAAAAAATGTAACATCTTTTCCAACCTAATGATATTAATCAGGATTATAATAGCTCAATAAGACTAGTATAATTACCTGGTAATTTGGGTGACTTGTTTGGATAGGATTGAGCGTAAATCTATAACACTGAATATGAGAAATAGCTCAAAATAATTCATAACCAAGCTTAAATAGCTAAAAGGATGGGAATAAATATGGTAAATTTATTCCTAAGTCATTAAGGATTGGAATGAGCTATATGAAATTTTGGAAGATTAAATAAGTTAGTTTGATATTTTAATGACACCAAGATAGTGTTTAAAGACCAAACTAAACAAATAAAGAGCTCAAAAAATTATAAGATTAAAAACAAATGTAAAATAGAGGATGAAGATTAATTCGAGAATGGAAACAAATCAAAAATGGACACTTGGAATCTTGTAAATTCAATTCCATAAGGTTTAACTCAACCTATGGATGAATAGTAAAGCTTAATGTCTGATAAAGGTATATATAGATATTTGTGGAAAAATAAAATTGAGAAGTGTGTGAAATCCTAGAATTTTTCCTAATGCCCATGGAGGTTGGAAAATTCACTTCTGAGAAATCTAAGTGTTTTTAGCAGATAAAAATTTATCTGCTAGATTTCATTTTTTCCCTTCTATTTTCCTTCCCCATCGACCCCATACCCTTATGATTACTTGAGAGATATTTTCTCTCTCATTTTCTCTCCCCCACTCTCGGATGACTTAATAAAAGAGAAACAAAAGAAAAGAAATAAAAAGAGAGATGAGAAGGGAGAATGACCAAGACAGAAACAGAGAAGAAAATAGAGAAAATGAGAAAGAGGGGGAGGGGGAGGGAACATAAGAGGAGCAGAAAAATGAAGAAAATGGAAGGAAGAAGACCAACAAGGTAGAAGTAAGAGCAAGGAACCATGGAAGCTTGAGGTAGGGGGTTTTTCATTAACTTTCCTATTCATCTTTTGTTTCTAAAATCTTTGGAAACTTATGACTTATTTGATGATTTTGAATGGAGAAGTTGATGATTATGTGTTGGATTAGGTAAAATAGCTTAATTTCCTTGACTTGATTCTTAATGAGTTTTAGCTTTGAAAATGGTTTGAAACTCATGTTTGTTTTGGTTGATTTGAAAATGATTTAATGATTGGATACTATGATTATGATGTTGAGTTGATAAATGATGATTTGTGTTTCAATGGCTCCAAAAATTTGGTTTTCGGTTGGATTTTAAGGAAATGCATTTTGGTTTGGAACCAGAACAACTGTTGTTCGTCCAATACCAAAAATAGAAGTGGAGCCGCGACACATCAACATGGGGGGCCACGACACTTGCTTCTCTGGAAATGAAATTTTTAGTCTAGAGAGTAATGTGCCATGACACAAAAGGGATAAGTGTCGTGGAACTCATTCATTTCATGGCACTTTGAGGAAAAAGTCTTCTAGAATTCATGTTTTTAAAGCTATTGGAACCACTTGCTGGGTTTATAATATTTACCTTGTGTGATTTTAAAAAGAGATGCATGATGTTTTGGTATGAAATGAAATGATGGAATAAATCAATGCATGATTTAAGAAATTGATTATTGAAATAATAATGCATTGTGTTACGATATGATATTGATTGATGTATTGAGAAATGATTATGCATTGAACATATTTTGGAGTGATTGATGAATTTGATTACCTATGATGAGAATGATTGGATTATGCATTATATTGCATATTAGATGACTTGATGAATAAAGATATTTGATAAAAATGATTAGATTTTCGTGGGTATCCCTTTGTGGAGCTAGACTAATTAGGTTTTGGATATACCTAGTACTAGGGTAAGTTTTGGATAATGGTAAGAGAGATTTTGAGAATCTCTTGTAATTGGCTATGAACTCTTGAAAGACTTTGTTTTGATGATAACAAACATGAAGATGTTGCAAGATTAAGTCTAAGATCTTTAAGATTAATTTTAGGACTTAGATTAATATGTAAAGGTATAATGTGATTCATACAAATGCTCTGCAACTTGTTTTTCAAAGAACATGAATAGCACATTTATTTTAAAAGCTTCAAAATGGTTTTTGATTTCCAAAGAAAAAAAATTTCAAAGTGCCAAAAATATATAAGACCACTTGGAATCACTTGGCATTGTCTCATTGCTGACAAAACATGTTTTACAAAGTTTATTCGAATAAAGGTCATTTTATTCGAATAACAAAAGTCAGTGAAGGCAAAAATTAAGATCAATCAAGATTTATTCGAATAAGGCTCCTCTTATTCGAATAACAAAAGTCAAAGAAGCCAAGTATTTCAATTGATCAGGATTTATTCGAATAAAGCCCTGTTTTATTCGAATAAATGTTCAAAATGAACAAAGGCGCTTCATCGTTTTAAGTGGATTATGCGAATAACACAAGTGTTATTCGAATAACGCATTCCTGAAAGCTTTTCCTAACATGCTATTTAAAGATTTATTCGAATAGCCATCGTGTTATTCGAATAACAAGTTTTCTAGAAACAGAAAGTAACGGCTATAATGAAGCATTTAATGCTCCTCAACCACCCCAACGGTTCTAATATTTAATGGTCTATAAATGCAAGGTTGTTGGGCATTGTTAGGGGTTAGAGAAATATTTTGAAAACCTTGTTAGAGCATTAATACATATTTTGTATATATTCTTCAAATCATCCTCTGTTTTTAAGCAAAAGTGTGAATCCTTGAAACCCATAAGCTTCAATTTGTATTATCCACTCTTTGAGAGAGTTTCTATTAATTATATCCTTGTATTATCTGTAAAGAGGGTGAGGCATCCCTCAAATCTATAAAAAGGTGAGGTATCCCTTGAAGTTGAGGCTCAAAGCACAAAGGTGAGGTATCCCAAGGTGGTATTGAGTGCTCCAATCTGTAAAGGTTACAAGCATCTGATTCAAGCTTGGAATTTAATGGTAAATCTCGAGTGATTGCTTGAGGACTGGATATAGGTCACAAGGGGTGGCTGAACCAGGATAAACCATTGTGTTTGATTCTCTAAACCCTTCTCTTTACATTTGTGCATTTGTTTATTGACTTGCTTGAATATTTCTCTCTTAATTGGTTCATTGGTGAGCAATATCTTTCTATCTTATCCATTCATTCATTTCTATTATTTAAATAGCTTTAACAAAAATTAGTAATCAAGAGTTTTTTGAAAGATTAGCAAAAAGTTTTTGTAAACTCAATTCACCCTTCTTGAGTTTTGAGGCCACTTGGTAACAAGTGGTATCAGAGCTAGACTCTTGTGTAAAGAGCTTAGAAGTTTCAAGAGAAGAAATGACTTCAAATGGTTTTTCTAATAAAAGATCTTCTATTAATCAACCTCCCTATTTCAATGTTGGTGGTTATTCCTATTGGAAAGAAAGAATGAAAATTTTTATTGAAGCTATTGATATTGACGTGTGGGATGCCATTGAAAATGACACCTTTATTACCACACGCATAGTAGATGGTGTAAAAATTAACACACCTAGAAGTGAATGGATGGATGAAGACAAAAAGAAGGTTTAATACAACTTGAGAGCCAATAACATTATTACCACATCTTTGGGATATGATGAATTCTTTAGGGTGTCAAATTGTAAGACTGCCCAAGAAATGTGGGGTACCCTACAAGTAATGTAACGCCCCCCTTTTTGGGAGGGAACGTCACATTGTCAATTACAATGCGGAAAATAAAAATCTAAGTTAAGACCCAGTCCTTTAATCATAAATATAAATTTGGTTGATTATAAATGTGTAATTAAATTAGCGAGTATTTTTTTTCTTTTCACTTTAATAATAATTAGTGATAAGGCATAATATCAATGATTACAATGAAGAGTAAAATGAAAGTAAAGCATACATCGGAACAACATACATTTACAATAATATATATCATTATATTAAATTGTTTGATTACAGCGCCTGATTTTCAAAAAGCAAAACTTATACATATATGCCTCCAAGAGATTAGAAATATACAACCCACCAAAATAAAGACACATCAGGCCCCTAAAATAAAACACTGGTAGCCTTCAGTAGCTACCAACCATATCAATCCCTGAGGTGAGGAGGAATCGTGTCAGGATTTTCTTTAGGATCCTCCGTGAGATCCTCCTCGGGAACCTCCTCGGGATCTTCCTCATCCGAGGAGACCCACATAGGAACCATTGAATGATGCGCTGGGGGCCAAGTAGTGGAAACAAAAGAATCCTCCTGTGGGGTGTAGTAGCGATCACCCTATATCTCCCAGATGGGCAAGTAGAACTCCAAACACATGCTAATGCTGCCCGTGAAGATGGGCGGATCATGATGCCTCCAAGGTAGTGAAATTGACACCTCTCCCTCGTAGATAAAACGCTTAGAATTTAGGTTAATGTACCGGCAGTCTGGCCCTCTGAGAAAGGTTAGACGTACATAACCTAGAAATCCGCACTGGCGCGCCACCATGACCCAACCGTATGTGTTAATCGCGAACGGGCCAGAAGCCGGGGAAATTGAGAGCTTCACCCTCCTTGCCGACATCTTCGATGGGACACAATATACAAATAGAAAATAAAAGAAATACAGGAAAGAGGTAAGATATCCTACCATCATTACCAATTATAGCAACAAGAAACAAAACGGCGCAAAGTGCCCACAGAACATTTCAAAATAATAATTATAAGCATTAAATAGCAGAAATAGACAAATAAGCAGTTCCAGGTAGTGATATATATATCAGTAACACAACAGTTCCAATTTTAATAATAAATAGATGCTAGAATATACATGGACTCATTATGCACATGCATACAAAGTCAAAATCCTACTCCATGGAGCTAGACACAAACAGTCGGAGAGAAAGATCAGGAGACACGTCTACAACTCGGCTGCCATGGCCAAAGTACTATAATTCATCAGTTTATCCACGTGCACATCAAGGCATTGTACAGACAGTCTACGCTAGATCACGATATAGGACAGTGCCCGGTCAGGATCGTCGGTGCATTTGCATCGGTTTGCCCCATGGATAGAAGAGCTACCAACTGTCTATTGCGGGGTACCTGCACCCCAATGCCCTCATGGTCAACAATAAGACCTACATTAGTCTACTCGCACCTGCACAAAGGTTTATTCAATCTCCTAGGCAACATGGCCTTAACCACAATCCAACGGACTTTCACAATGCATGACGACTCAATGCATAGTCGTGTATGTCCATCATTACATACTTTTCCACAATATGCCACAATTGGCCAAACTAATTATTAACACATCATTGGTCACTCACATGGACCCACAATATTATAATATTGGAATTAAATGAGTTAATACATTTTTAAGGTGTATTATGAATTCTTACTTAAATTTAGCCTTTCTTACAAAGTTTGTCTCTAGAGAAATTCTCGTAATTAATTAAATTCTCTAATGTAATTTATTTTCATACACTTAGAAGGTTATTCTAAAGGTCTCAAAGTCTCACACTCTCTTGTTCTTTCCTTAATTAAAATTACCCTAAGTCTTATGATAAATTTCATTCTTGGTTCTTTAAAATTTATGAATCTCAAAGTATATTCTAATCTTCCAATTTGCTAATTTTTCATCCTATTACCAATAATTTAATCACTTGGTTATTTAAGTTCCAAGATTAGCTAAGGTTGCAAAATCAAGCCCTAAATGGCCCTAGAGGCCGTGGCCTCCCTAGGGAATTAGGTTCCCAAAATTTTTATTCCATTAATTACATATTGTACACTTGATTAATTTTGTCTTTCACTTATTACAATTGTTTATCAAGAACCCTAATTTTTGGCCCCCAAAATCGTAGCCATTCAAGAAGGAATCGAAAATTATTTCCTTCCATTTCATGCTTTCCAATCCATACAAATATATCAATGTGCACAACAAATCAAACAATTAACCTAAACAAATTAAATACAACATATAATCATACCAATCATGCAAACAAAGAATAACCCTCAATAGGATTTTCTCACAATCAATCACAAACAAGGTTTCTTATTGCTAATAGAGGTTGATGAGGAGTGTCTTCCTCTTACCTAAGAGAAGAAAACAAGAGAACCTTCCTAGAATCTCCTTGTAATTTTCGGATTTGGCACCACTAAGAACCCTAAAATTTTAATCTCATTAAGATAGCACCAATGCTTGAAAAATAAGGCATGGATGGTCACAAAGGAGACCATCAAAACGAAAATGGGTAAAAAAAAGTGAAGAATCAAGAAGCTTACCCAAAAACCCTAAGCTTGAACCTTGAAGAAAATGGTGAAGATGAAGGTTTTTCAAAGAACCACCAACCAGAGAAGTGCTCAGGTGATGGAGGAGATTAGGAAAATGGGGCTGGTTGAATTTTTAGTGATGGATGAGGCATGGAGGGGCTGCTGGCCGTGTGGTCCTTAGAGAGAAGGAGGAGAAAAAAATTCAAAGGAAGAAAAAGGTAGAGAGAGAAAGTGCATAGGAAAATGAATGAACACTTAGGGTTTGTTTTTGAAATTTGAATTGATTAGGTTAATTGAATTGAAGCACAATTTTGTGCTCCAAGGTGCTGCAGTCGTGAGTGTGGAGAGAGAAGAGAGGGAGTGCATGGCTTCCTTGGGAAGCTTGGAGGAAATTTCCTAGAAGTTTCCTTGAAGCTTCCTTGAGAAGCTTCGCACGTTTCTCAATAAAGTACAAAGTAAGCTTATCTCCTTAATTAAGTACTCTTGAATAGATAATTAATTACACTGTTAGAATTATTTTTTCAGTGAATAAAAGTTACAGTTGATGAAAATAATATTTTATTGTTCATCGGATAATTTTATGATACAATGATTTTATTTATCAGATAAAACCTTAAAAATATAAACCTTGCAAACTGTGCCCAGCCTCGGTTTTAGTAAGATCCCCCATCGACACATTGACAGTTCAAAGTTTACCAGCCTCAGGAAAAATATTTTGTTATCCTAGCTCCGCTCAGTGCGCACGTAAAACGAAGAATATACTATAATATTTGACATTTTTAGAAAAATTCACAAAAATTCCTAAAAATCACAAATATTAGAAAATAGATATTTGTCAGGAAACAAACAATTTTTCGGGGCGTTTGACTGACTCTGCTTAGTGCACATGTAAAACGAGAAATATATTAAAATATTCAGCGTCTTCGAAAAATTCCAGAAAATTTTTTAAAAATCACGAATATTGGGAAATGACTATTCATGATGAAACATATCATTTCCAGGGTGTTACACTGACTCTGCTCAGTGTGCACGTAAAATGAAGAATATATTAAAATATTCGGTGTTTCCGAAAAAATCCACAAAAATTTTCAAAAATTATAAGTATTATAAAATGATGATTAATGATAAAATAAACAATTTTTTGGGGTGTTACAACTCTCCCCTTCTAAAAAGAAATTTCATATTGGAAATTTGCATACCTTAGAATAATTGTGGGTGTTGCTCCTTCATCTTGTCTTCCAGCTCCTAGGTTGCATCTACAGTTGTTTCGTTCCAGATTACCTTTACTAATGAGATCTCCTTGCCTCTTAGTTGCTTTATCCTTCTATCCTCAATTCTTACAGGAGGTGCCTCATAGGTTAAGTTCTCTTTTAATTATACTGCGTCTGGTGCTATGACATGACTTGGATCAGGAATGTATTTTCAAAGTTGTGACATATGGAAAACATTGTGAATGTTTGAGAGGAAAGGGGGTAAGGCTATTTGATAGGCTACTGGACCTACTCGGCGAATAATCTGGTATGGTCCAAGAAATTTTGGAGTAAGTTTTCTAGATTTCAAGGCCTGGCCTACCCCAGTCGTAGGTGTGACTTTCAAAAACACATGCTCACCTTCCTCAAACTCAAGAGACTTTCTTCTTTTTGTCTGCATAACTCTTTTGTCGGCTCTAAGCTGTCTTCATCTTCTCTTGAATCATCTTAACCTTTTTAGTTGTCTGCTGTATAACATCTAGTCTAATAGTGAGGCACTCGCTATCTTGGTACCAATATAAAGGCGTTCGACACCGCCGTCTATACAGAGCCTCATAGGGTGCCATCCTTATGCTTGAATGATAACTGTTGTTGTAGGTGAATTCTATCAACGATAGAATGTCATCCCAACTTCCAGTCTGTTCTATGGTGCAAGCTCTAAACAGATCTTCCAATGATTGGATTGTCCTCTCTGATTGTCCATCGGTCTGGGGGTGATAAGCAGAACTTAGACGTAACTTTGTCCCTAATGCTTCCTGTAGACTCTGCCAGAACTTTGAAGTGAATCTTGGATCCCTATCTGAAACAATACTTGTAGGCACACCGTGCACTCTAACAATTTCTCCCATATAGATCTGGGTCAGTCTCTCCAGGTTGTACCTTATGTTGATCGGGAGAAAATGCGCTGATTTAGTGAGTCGGTCCACAATTACCCAAATCGAGTAATGATCTTTCCTTGTCCTCGGCAACCCCACTGGTGCGTGAAACCCGTAAGTGTACGGTTTCATCGTCAAGTAATAAAAAGATCGAATCCACAGGGACTGTGTCTATGAATACCAATTAATTAATTAATTCAATTAAATTAAACAAAAGGGAATATGATTGTTGATTAATAAGAACGTAGTAACAAAGCAATTAAATAAAAATCAAAGTGCAGAATTTAAAACAAATATAGCAAGTTATCAAGAAAGGTATTCAGATTCAAGAAAGCTTCCAAGATTGGGGTACGACAATGGCACAAGATAAATCTTAATTGACAACCCTTTTATTAAATTTGAAATTCAATTGAAGGTGAATTACCCTAAATTAGTTAATGTTCTTTCTCAAGAGACAAGAACCGTGCCCAATTAAACTAATTCTACTCTTGTGGTAATTGAATTTAAATTAAACCCATTACGCTTTATGGTAATTCATTGAATCCTCGAAAGGCTAAACATATTCTCATGATTTAGACCTTAAGTTCAATTCTTATGGTTCCAACACCTAGGTTCACCTCTCAGTACGTCCCTAAATGTCTATGAGATGCAAATAAGTGGCTAGGAAATTCACATGAATAAGAGCAATAAAGATTGAATCAAAGAACATTCAAGATTAATAAAAGGGGAAACAAAGTCAATTAATCATTATCAATGTATCAAAGGGCATTGCCCAATCCTAGAAACAAAGAAAACTACTCTGACATGGAGAAGGAAGAATCAGAAAACATGTTCAAGAACAACCAAACCCGTAACAATGAAGAAGAAGGGAGAAAGATGAAGATCAAGAGCCTCCAATGTGCCTCCTTGAAAACCAAATTCGAACTCCCTAATTGTATTCAAAACATCTATTTATAACCTAGGGTTTTAATTGGCTAAAAAGCCCCTAAAAGAAATAAAAATAAAAATTTAAAAACTGCTGCGCACTGCGATCTACGGCCGTGGATCATTCCACGGCCTAGCCATAGATGGTTCTGCCAAAAAGCCAACTCAGGTTCATTTGAGTTCCACGACCGTGGATGGTTCCACGGCCAGGCTGTGGAACTCTCTGTAATTTCTGTCGTGCTTCTTCAAATGCTGCTCGATCCATGGCCATGGTTTGATCCACGGGCAGGCCGTGGATCTCTCTGGAATGGTCTATTTGCACCTTTTTTGCTATCCATTAAGCTCCAACTTCAAACATGCAAGCATTCCATTCAATCCAATGCCAATTAAGCACCAATCCTGCACAACAACACAAAAAACACCGCAGTTATCTGAACTAAGGGAAAAACAAACAAAAAAGGGAAACTAAAATGTCTAAAATGCTCAAGAATGCATGCAAAACAAGAACAAACACGATGTTGTTTCACACACATCACCCACTACAAAATCCATTGCAATGCTGTCCCACTTCCATTCAGGAATAGGCAATGGTTGCAGCAATCCTGCGGGTCTTTGATGTTCCACTTTAGCTTTTTGACAAACCAAACAAGTCGATACGCATCTAGCGACGTCACTCTTCATTCCATGCCACCAGAATAACTTCTTCAAGTCCTGATACATTTTTGTTATGCCTGGATGCATATTCAGCTGACTTGTGTGGGCATGGTCGATAATATACTCTCGAAGCTCTTGGTCAAGGGGAATATAGACTCTACCTCGGAATCTCAGAATTTCGTCTGTTCCTTCCGTAAATGCTGTTTCGTTGTCTTGCTTCATTTGCTCTCTCACTTCTTGCAAGTACTTGTCAACCTTCTGTGTTTCTCGTATGTCCTCCATCAGCTCACTTGAGATAGTAACCATATTCATGCGAATTTTTCCCAGTTCTAATTCCACAAAAGACCATACGTCTTTGAACTCCTCTATCAGGTCTTTTTCCTTAATCATCAAGGCAGAGATGCTGATCATCTTCCTACTCAAGGCGTCTACCATGACGTTTGCCTTGCCGGGGTGATACAGAAGTTGGAAATCATAGTCCTTCAGGAATTCCAGCCACCTTCACTGCCTCATGTTCAACTCCTTCTGATCATACAAATATTTCAAGCTTTTGTGATCACTAAAGATGTTGAACGTCGCTCCATAGAGAAAATGCCTTCATATCTTCAAAACAAAAACCACAGCCACTAATTCCAAGTCGTGCGTCGGGTAGTTCTTCTCGTGCACTCGCAATTGCCTTGAAGCATAAGCCACCACTCTTCCATGTTGCATAGGCACAGATCCTAGTCCTTGGTATGAAGCGTCGCAGTACACCTCGAAGGGCTCATTCGGATCAGGTAGCACTAACACTGGCGAGGTAGTTAGCTGATTCTTCAACTCTTGGAAACTCTACTCACAACTGTCGGTCCACTCGAAAACTTGGTTCTTTCTTGTGAGTTGAGTAAGAGGTCTTGCAATTTTGGAGAATCCCTCGATGAACCTCTGGTAATATCTGGCTAATCCCACGAAGTTACGAATCTCCGTCACTGACTTAGGCCTTCCCCATTGTAGCACTGCCTCCACTTTTGATGGATCCATCGCAATCCCATCCTTCGAGATTACATGACCCAAAAACTTAACTTCTTCTAGCCAAAATTCACATTTTGACAGTTTGGCATACAGTTCTTTCTCCTTCAGAATCTGGAGAACTATACTGAGGTGTTCAGTATGATCCTCCTAATTTTGAGAGTATATCAGGATGTCGTCGATAAAGACAACAACAAACCTATCCAAGTAAAGATGAAAGATTCAGTTCATGTAGTCCATAAAGATAGTTGGTGCATTCGTCATGCCAAACGGCATCACGAGGTATTCGTAATGGCCGTATTGGGTACGAAAAGCAGTCTAGGGTATATCCTCCGTCTTCACTCGTATCTGATGATACCCAGATCGCAGATCGATCTTTGAAAACATCGCGGCTCCCTTCAGTTAGTCCATTAAGTCATCAATTCTCAGGAGTGGATATTTATTCTTGATTGTCACTTTGTTTAGCTGCCAATAGTCCACGCACAATCTTGATGAACCATCCTTTTTGCGAACTAATAGTACTGGTGCTCCCCACAGTGACATACTCGGTCTGACGAATTGCTTTTCCAAAAGCTCCTCTAGCTGCTTCTTTAGTTCAGATAATTCTGTTGGTGACATCCTATAAGGTGCTATAGACACGGGACCAGCTCCCGGTACAAGGTCAATAGCAAACTTTATTTCCCGTACCAGTGGTAAACTAGGTACATCCTCAGGAAAGACTTTAGGAAATTCCTTCACCACTGAAATTGTGTCCACATCAACCTCACTCTCGACTTTCAAAGAAGACAGTAGCATGTATCCTTGAGCTCCTTCTTTCAAGAAAGCTCGCACTTGGTTGGTTGTCAAAAATCTAGAATCTTCATCCACTGGAAAAACTATGGTTTTTCTTGAACAATCTAATAGAACATGGTTGGAAGACAACCAGTCCATCCCTAAAATTATATCTAGCTGGGAAAGAGGTAAACAGATCAAATCGACAGAAAAGATTCGACCTTCAACAATCAAAGGACAATTTAAACAGACTTTGGTAGTAATTACCAGTTTATCAGTGGGGGTAGAAACAATTAAGTCAAAAGGTAAGGACGACACAGGTAGACCAAGTCTTTGCACACAGTCATATGATATAAAAGAATGGGTTGCCCCGAGTCATGCAAAAGACACGGCTTAAAAGGTTACCTTCTATGGTGCCTTCTCCTTGAATCAAGTCTTCGGACTCGGAGGCTTCAGCTCCGCTCATAGTATAGACCCGTCCTCTTGCTTGTGGTTTCTTGGCTCTTGCAGCATTGACTGAAGGTTCAGCCTTCGCTTGATTGCAGTCTTGGGACACGTGGCCAGGCTTGCCACATCTGAAGCAGATGATCTCCTTTATAGTGCAGTCCCTCGTGAGATGATGTTTCCCACACTTCAGGCATTTTGAGGGATACGCCACATTTTGGCCATCCGGTTCCAAGCAGAACCTCCACCGAACTTCCACCCACCGTCATTCTTTGGTTCCCATTGGTCGGAATAGGGCTTCTTTTGGAAGCGGTTAGAATTGTTGCCAACGCCCCTTTGGAGCCTTGTAGGCCCAAAGTTCCTATTCCTCCTATCTCTAGATTGCTCTAGAGCTTCTACTTCACAAAGCGTATGTCAAGCGACTCAGAACTCATTGATCTTCAGGGTGATAATAGCCTTCTTCACCTTATATCTCAGTCCTTCTGTAAATCTCTGACACTTCCAGGCTTCATTCGGTTGGTGCTGAAAGTACATTGAAAACAGTGACAAGTTTTCAAATCTCGCCGCATATTCACTAACTGTCATATTCCCTTGCCTTAGGTTAAGAAACTCTGCCTCCTTCGCGTGCCCCGCGCTTGCAGGAAAATATTTATCCAAGAATTTGTCCTTGAATAAATTCCAAGTGATCTCGCGGTTTTCAGCCTCCAGCATTCTCTGCACCCCGTTCCACTAATTCTCAGCATTGCCAACCAGCATAAAGGTAGCATAGGTCACCTTCTTATTCTCAGCGCAATTCATACCTCGGAAGACTTTCTCCAGCTCTTTGATCTATGGACTAGCTTTGTCCGGATCGAACTCTCCTTTGAATTGGGGAGGATTGTGGCGATGAAACTCTGCCAAGTTCTGAGCATCTGCAGTAGCTTCGAGCTATTGAGCAGCCCTTTCTTGTTGCTGAGCAACTCTTTCTTATTGTTGAGTAGCTCGTTCAGTTTGTTGTGCAATGGCCTCAGCCATCCTTTGCATCACCTCTATAGCAGCTGCCATGTCTTCTCTTCGTGCCATCTTACTTTCTCAAATCAGATTAATTGAAAACACAAGGAAAGTCAGTTGTATCTACTAGGAATACCAAACAATAATCTCTGTGCTTCATTTTCAGAGAAACACACAGCACAAATAAGACAGACTCAATCACAAGACCCAAAGAAACATAAACTGGGGCTCTGATACCAACTTAATGTAACACCCCCTTTTTGGGAGGGAACGTCACATTGTCAATTGCAATGCAGAAAATAAAATCTAAGTTAAGACTCGGTCCTTTAATCATAAATATAAATTTGGTTGATTATAAACATGTAATTAAATTAGCGAGTATTTTTTTTTCTTTTCACTTTAATAATAATTAGTGATAAGGCATAATATCAATGATTACAATGAAGAGTAAAATGAAAGTAAAGCATACATCGGAACAACATACAATTACAATAATATATATCATTATATTAACTTGTTTGATTACAGCGCCTGATTTACAAAAAGCAAAACTTATACATATATGCCCCCAAGAGATCAGAAATATACAGCCCACCAAAATAAAGACACATCAGGCCCCTAAAATAAAACACTGGTAGCCTTCAATAGCTACCAACCATATCAGTCCCTAAGGTGAGGAGGAATCGTGTCAAGATCCTCTTCAGGATCCTCTGCGAGATCTTCCTCGGGAACCTCCTCGGGATCTTCCTCATCCGAAGAGACCCACATAGGAGCCACTGAATGACAGGCCAGGGCCCGAGCAGTGGAAACAAAAGAATCCTCCTATGGGGTGTAGTACCGATCACCCCACATCTCTCGGATAGGCAAGTAGAACTCCAAACACACGCTGATGCTACCCGTGAAGATGGGCGGATCATGACGCCTCCAAGCTAGTGAAATCGACACCTCTCCCTCGTAGATAAAACGTTCAGAATTTAGGTTGATGTACCAACAGTATGGCCCTCCGAGAAAGGTTAAACGTACATAACCTAGAAATCCATGCCGACGCACCGCCATGATCCAACCGTATGTGTTAATCGCGATCGGGCCAGAAGCCAGGGAAATCGGGAGCTTCACCCTCCTTGCCGACGTCTTCGATGGGACATAATATAATGATAGAAAATAACAGAAATATAGGAAAGAGGTAAGACATCCTACCATCATTACCAATTATAGCAGCAAGAAACAAAACGGCACAAAGCGCCCACAGAGCATTTCAAAATAATAATTATAAGCATTAAATAGCAGAAATAGACAAATAAGCAGTTCTAGGCAGTGATATATATATCAGTAATACAACAGTTCTAATTATAATAATAAATAGATGTCAGATAATACATAGACTCACTATGCACATGCATACAAAGTCAAAATCCTACTCCATGGAGCTAGACACAAACAGTCAGAGAGAAAGATTAGGAGACACGTCTGCAACTCGACTGCCATGGCCAAAGTGCTATAATTCATCAGTTTATCCACGTGCACATCAAGGCTCTATACAGACAGTCTACGCTAGATCATAATATAGGACAATGCCGGTCAGATCGTCGGTGCGTTTGCATCGGTTTACCCCACGGACAAAAGAGCTACTAACTGTCCATTGCGGGGTACCCACACCCTGACGCCCCCATGGTCAACAATCAGACCTACACTAGTCTACTCGCACCCGCACAAAAGTGTATTCAATCTCCTAGGCAACATGACCTTAACCACAGTCTAACGGACTTTCACAATGCATGACGACTCAATGCATAGTCGTGTATGTCTATCATTACATACTTTTTCACAATATGCCACAATTGGCCAAACTAATTATCAACACATCATTGGTCACTCACATGAACCCACAATATTAGAATATTGGAATTAAATGAGTTAATACATTTTTAAGGTGTATTATGAATTCTTACTTAAATTTAGCCTTTCTTACAAAGTTCGTCTCTAGAGGAATTTTATTAATTAATTAAATTCTCTAATGTAATTTATTTTTATACACTTAGAAGGTTATTCTAAAGGTCTCAAAGTCTCACATTCTCTTGTTCTTTCCCTAGTTAAAATTACCCTAAGTCTTATGATAAATTTCATTCTTGGTTCTTTAAAATTTATGAATCTCAAAGTATATTCTAATCTTCCAAATTGCTAGTTTTCCATCCCATTACCAATTATTTGATCACTTGGTTATTTAAGTTCCAAGATTACCTAAGGTTGCAAAATCAAGCCCTAAATGGCCCTAGAGGCCGTGGCCTCCTTGGGAATTAGGTTCCCAAATTTTTCATTCCATTAATTACATATTGTACACTTGATTAATTTTGTCTTTCACTTGTTACAATTGTTCATCAAGAACCCTAATTTTTGGCCCCAAAACCGTAGCCATTCAAGAGGGAATCCAAAATTATTTCCTTCCATTTCATGCTTTCCAATCCATACAAATATATCAATGTGCACAACTAATCAAACAATTAACCTAAACAAATTAAATACAACATATAATCATACCAATCATGCAAACAAAGAATAACCCTTAATAGGGTTTTGTCACAATCAATCACAAACAAGGTTTCTTATTGCTAATAGAGGTTGAGGAGGAGTGTCTTCCTCTTACCTAAGAGAAGAAAACAAGAGAATCCTTCTAGAATCTCCTTGCAATTTTTGGATTTGGCACCACCAAGAACCCTAAAATTTCAATCTCATTAAGATAGCACCAATGCTTGAAAAATAATGTATGGATGGTCACAAAGGAGACCATAAAAACAAAAATGGATAAAAGAAAGTGAAAAATCAAGAAGCTTACCCAAAAATCCTAAGCTTGAAGCTTGAAGAAAATGGTGAAGATGAAGGTTTTTCAAAGAAACACCAACTAGAGAATTGTTTAGGTGATGGAGGAGATTAGGAAAATGGGGTTGGTTGAATTTTTAGTGATGGATGAGGCATGGAGGGGCTGCTGACCATGTGGTCCTTAGAGAGAAGGAGGAGAAAAAATTCAAAGGAAGAAGAAGGTAGAGAGAGAAAGTGCATAGGAAAATGAATGAACACTTAGGGTTTGTTTTTGAAATTTGAATTGATTAGATTAATTGAATTGAAGCACAATTTTGTGCTCCCAAGGTGCTACAAAGTGAGTGTGGAGAGAGGAGAGAG
Organism: Ormosia semicastrata; assembly: GCA_029884595.1. NCBI lineage: Eukaryota > Viridiplantae > Streptophyta > Magnoliopsida > Fabales > Fabaceae > Ormosia > Ormosia semicastrata. Next base: position 42,238,777 of record JAQQTO010000053.1, on the reverse strand, counting down.
GGAGTGCATGGCTTCCTTGGGAAGCTTGGAGGAAATTTCCTAGAAGCTTCCTTGAAGCTTCCTTGAGAAGCTTCGCATGTTTCTCAATAAAGTGCAAAGTAAGCTTGTTTCCTTAATTAAATACTCTTGAAAAGATGATTAATTACACTTTGTTAGAATTATTTTCCCAGTGAATAAAAGTTACAGTTGATGAAAATAATATTTTATTGTTCATCGGATAATTTTATGATACAGTGATTTTATTTATCAGATAAAGCCTCGAAAAACCTAAACCTCGCAAACTATGCCCGACCCGGTTTAGTAAGATCTCCCATCGACACATTGATAGTTCAAGGTTTACGAGCCTCAGGAAAAACATTTCGTTATCCTGGCTCCGCTCAGTGCGCATACAAAACGAGGAAAATACTATAATATTTGACATTTTCAGAAAATTTCACAAAAATTTCTAAAAATCACAAATATTAGAAAATGGATATTTGTCATGAAACAAACAATTTTTTGGAACGTTTGACTGACTCTGCTTAGTGCACACATAAAACGAGAAATATATTAAAATATTCAACATTTCCGAAAAATTCCAGAAAATTTTTAAAAATCACGAATATTGAAAAATGACTATTCATGATGAAACAAAACATTTTCATGGTGTTACACTGACTCTGCTCAGTGTGCATGCAAAATACGGAATATATTAAAATATTCGGTGTTTTCGAAAAAATTCACAGAAATTTCCAAAAATTATAAGTATTATAAAATGATGATTAATGATAAAATAAATAATTTTTCGGGGTGTTACAAGTAACTTATGAGGGCACAAGTGAGGTAAAAAGATCAAGAATAAACTCTCTCACTCATGAATATGAATTGTTTAGAATAAATTAAGGAGAAAGAATTCAAGAGATGCAAAAAAGATTTACACATATTATAAATCATCTTGCTTCATTGGGAAAAACTTTTCCTGATGGGTATCTTTTTAACAAAGTCTTGAGGTATTTGAGTAGGAATTGGCAACCCAAGGTGACAATTATTGTGGAATTAAGAAACTTATCAACAATGACCGTGGCTACCTTATTCGGGAAGCTACAAGAGCATGAATTGGAGCTAAATAGGTTCAATCGAAGTGAGGAACATGACAAGAAGAAGAAGGGGATTGCACTCAAGGTCACCTCATCTACAATGGAAGATAATGATGAAGATGATGAAGATGACATAGAAAATATAGAGCTAAAAGAGGAGAATCTTAGTCTCCTTGTGAGAAAATTTAGAAGATTATTAAAAAAGAGCACCTTTTCCTCCAAAGAAGACATTTCAAAAAGAGGAAGGAACCTCATCAACTCCAACATGTTATGAATGCAAAAAACCGGGACACATGAAGATGGAATGTCCCGTGTACCTTAAGAAGGCGGAAAAGTTTGAGAAGAGACCTTCCAAAGAAAAGAAAGGAAGAAGAGCATACATTGCATTGGAAGAAAATGACATGGATTCCTCCAATAGCTCGGAGAATGAAGAAGCTCATCTATGTTTCATGGCTAAAGGAGAAGAAGAAAGTGACACCGAGGTGTGCTTGAAGACCAAAAACTCAAGTTGGTACCTTGATAGTGGTTGCTCCAAGCATATGACTGCTGATGACTCCAAGTTCTCATTCCTTGTCCCCAAGAAAAGTAGCCACGTGACATATGGTGACAATAATAAAGGGAAGATCCTTGGAGTTGGTAAAGTTAGTAAGAACCCTTCCTCATCCATTGATAATGTTTTACTTATTGAAGGACTCAAACATAACTTGCTTAGCATTAGTCAACTATGTGATAATGGAAATAGAGTAATATTTGATTCTAATTATTACATAATTGAGTGTAAAGATGATAAGCATGTTAAGTTTATTGGTCATAGGGTCAATAATATATATATGATTAGCCTTGATGGCATTTCCTCAAATGACGCTAAATACTTTATGAGCAAAGAAAATGATTCATGGTTATGGCATAGAAGAGTTGCTCACATTCACATGGATCACTTAAATAAATTGGTTTTTAAAGAACTAGTAATTAAACTTCTAAAGCACAAAATTTGAAAAAGATAAATTTTGTGATGCATGTCAAAAGGAAAAACAAGTAAAAGTCTCTTTTAAAGCTAAAAATGTGGTTTCAACATCTAGACCATTATAACTTTTGCACATAGATCTTTTTTGTCCCTCTAGAACTATGAGCTTTGGTAGGAATTACTATGCACTAGTAATTCAGCGGACTTCGGCATTGGATATTATCCCCAAGATGACAAGTGGATCGTCGTGATCTGGGATAATTATGCCGTAGTCCTCGTCCGAGAAAGTGATAGGAGTCATCTTTTTACCTTTTGCTTGTGTCTTGGGTGCTGAATGGGCTACGCTAAACACAACCATTCTAAGAGCTTTCGTTCGAGCTCCGTTTGAAGACCCTCCTTCAGCAAATCCCCCGGCGATAGTATGAATTGTTCTATTAGGCTTAGAGCGATGGTCATCATTATTATCGGGGGGAGCATCCTTATTCCTATCTAGTCGATCATTACTATCTCGGCGAGGTGGAATCAGGGATTTTCTCCTGGGACTTCTTGTCCTTCTTTTGTGCTGAGGGGATGGACTCCATGTGGACTGCGTCTATCGTTTTTGCATCTATTACTCCCCTCCTTGTTTTGGACACGAAAGATATACTGTTGTAAGCGTCCAACCTATATTAAGAATTCAATGGCATCACCTAATTGATAGTTGTCCTTTGTATCGTGGTCGTAGCCCTTATGCCATGTACAATGCTTAGAATGATCTTTTTGTTTGTGCTTCTTGATAGGAGGTAGTCTCCAGATATTCTGAAACTCCGTATACATAACTTCCCTCAAGATTGTTTCCTAGGGTGTGTTCAGGGCAGTACATTCAGAATAATTTCTCTGTGGTGGACTACTTTTTGGAGGTTGTGGCCTTGAGGAATTCTGGTGGGAAGACTCACCCTTGTCCCACCTCCTGTGGTCTTCTGTTGCCTCCTCCAAGTAGACATATTTCTTGGATTGTTTCTGGAAGTCGGTCAGATTATCTAGTTTCTTTTTTGCCAAGGAATTAAAGAACTCAGAACCCACTCGGAGACTGCTTCTGGCGTAATGTAATGCTATTCTGTCCTCAAAATTTTCCACGTTGGTGCAGGCTGCCATAAACTGTCTGACATAATCTTGAAGTGTCTCATCCTTTCCTTAGCGAATTTTGGCCAAGGACTCGATGGATTTAGGTTGCTCCTAGCTGGTGGTGTATTGTAGCAGAAAACGCTGTTTAAGATCCGATCAGTCTACCACAGACCCCCTTGGTTAGCTGGTAAACCACTTTAGGGCTCCCCTTTTGAGAGAAAGGGGGAAAGCTCAGCATAACAATTCCATGGACCCGTCATAGAAATATAAGGACTATTTGTAGGCATTTATATGTTCCTGGGTGTCCGTGGTTTTGTCATAAATTTCCAAGTTTGGCAAAAACTTGAAGTTCCAAGGAGCCCATTACTCCATAAGTTGATCGAAGAAAGGTTGTTCCATTGTTCCGCGGTTCTGGTTATTTGTCTCGATATTGGGAATTCCATTACCGACGTGAGCCCTCCTTAGATTATTTTTCACGTCGGTCCTTCTGTCACGACGATGTGGCATGGGTTGATTTTCATGCATAGTGCGCTGCATGTCTTCCAACCTCCGAGATTGGTCGTTCAACATATCCATATGTTGTTGCAACATGTCTTGGAATTGGCATCGAGAAACATGAGATTGGTGTGTGCGTTTAGAACGTGATGCATGATCATCAACCTCATTATTTGGCGTTCCCAGACGCTGGTGCACCGGGATCCTGCATTGTTGAATGCTTCGGTCACCACCCTGATCCAGGAATTCAAGTCTTTTCCTAACGTAAATCCTACGTGATGGGTTGGGAGACTCATCAGAGGCGGAGGTAGAGTGCCCATCACGTTGACTTTTTGCTCCGGGTGCTGGATTTCTCACAGCAGAAGTTTGAGCTGCAAGTAGGGGTAGTAGGAGTGATGGACGTTGCACATCAGGGTCTTGCCTCTGGTTGACAGAGGTTTGTGCAGCGTCTCTTCTCAAATTTTACCTCATGTTCACCATGACTGGGTGAGATTAGAAATTTAAGGTCCCCACAGTCGGCACCAATGTTCTGAAGTAGATTCAAAGGGTACTTGTAATAAGCACGCACGTGGTGGTTTCCTCCTTGAGTAGTGGCTGTATTGAATAGGGGGGTGGGTACCTGCAAAGGGACTCCAACGCTCAAGTCAGGCAATGCATAAGTAGGGTTATGTAATTGGATGATAGATTACCTTATTATGATAACTTAGCCTTGTATTTATATAGTGCATATAAAATCCTAATAGGATCCTTATTGGATGCAGGTAATTTAGGATTAGTATCCTGATAAAGATCACCTTCCCATTATTAACAGGTAAATCCTCATAAATCTGAGATTACAATACAGGAAGTACTTAGCCATCTAGGGTAATTATGAGTCCTATAATGCCGTAAGTTGATGATTGGCAGTTATGGATATTTAGGGATTTATCTTCTTCATGAATCTATCAATTATGATACTATAGCCCAATACCACTCGATGTGCTAGATTCCCATGTCCGAACTGCCTTATGAGTCTTCTGTTATGCCAACTTGTGAGGAGTCCGGCTGTGTGCATGCCGGGTTGATCCCATGGAGCGGGATCCTGAATCACGGTCCAGAACAGTTACCCCTAACTTGGCACTTGGATGGGGCAGACGAGGGTCAAGTTTTGAACAGATCAACCGTCATATGGCAGACATGGTAGTCCGGTGATTATATGTCAGATTCTGGATGATTGCCGATGTCCATGACCTATTTTTGTGACTAATCAAAAACTTGAAGCATTTATTTTAGCTGATCTCACGAGGTCAAATCACCTTTTGTAGGACCAATCAGAATGCTTCATGCGCCCTATAAGTAGAGAGTGCTTCTTCATGATATAGCATTCCCTTACTTTACACTCCTCTCATTTTTCATTTTCATGTAAGAATGGTTTCTTTCGAGAGAATGAAAGTAGCTTTCCCTTCATTCTCCATGTTTGTAAAGAGAACTTCATCTTTTGTAGAGATTATACTCTTATTTTTTCTAAAGTTCTTGAAGATGTTTGATTTTCTTCGAATATTTTCTTCTTCTTTTGATGGGAGCCTTTCTTTTTTGGCGTAAAATTGGGTTACTATGCATTTAGGAAGGTGGGAGCCTTTCTATCCCGGCGTACATGGGAGTGTCTATTCTTGCTCACTAGCGTGGAGTGATGCGCCCATGGTCCAATGCATAGCAAATATACAGAATGCTCTGACCAACCCTTTTACCCTTCTCCAAGGGATTCCCAGCGCTTGATCGGGTTGACATAGTGGAGAACCGTCTTTCCTGGAAAGAAAAACCCTCTAGGAGTAACTTGGGGTGGTATGCTTTCTTTGACTTGCTTTCAAGGAAGCATCGGGTATCTGCCTGTACCGTCATCTATTAAGAAGGTAGGAGGGAATAAGCTGGCAGAGTAATTCTATTTCGGAGTGGTCTCAGTCTGTTCTGAGGTGGAGAGACTATCGGAGCAGCTCCACAATTTGAGGCAACTTGGAATGGTTGAGGCTGGTAGAATTTCTTTCTCCAAGAAAGGTCTTGCCCCATCCAACAAAAGGGAGAGTGTCTTGGTCTTTATTTTCACCATGGAGGAGGCAATGTAGAAGACTTTGGCGTCGGTCTCGGGGTCGTGATTCCAGTTTGCCAATGTTCTTCAAAGCCAATCCACTTTTTCAAGAGGCTAGGGTTCGAAAATGTGGACGTGACATGATCTAGGATGCTGGAGATGTTTGCTCCTTCCTCCGGGCTCTTCAGTTGCTGCTCTCTCCTTATACATTCCATGTCTCAATATTTTCTTTTTCCTCTTTTCCAGATGTATGACGATGTATGGAATGAGAATGAATCAATAAAGATTTTATATTCCAAACTTGTCCTGTATTTTCCTGTTTCCTACCGAGATAACACTGCCGGGATAAATCCAACGCTTATTCTGTCATAACACCGTGATGATATTGCCGGGGTAAGTCCAACGCTTATCCTAGCATGACACCATAACTTCGTCTCGGTACTTGTTTTGAAAATCAAGATGGCAAAGCTTATTATTTTTCCTAAAAAATAAGCGTATTTTGTCCTTTACCGTAGTCTGCACTGTCAACCAAATGGGTACCACAGTTTTCAACCAGGGTCCATCGAAAAGAGTTTGGGAATCTATATAACATTTTGAATTGCTGCACAACTGTCTTTTCAACTGCTATTACAGCTGTACGGCCCACATGGTGCGAGTTTATAGGAGAGATGTGCCTAGAGGTTCGCACTCCATGATGGGCACCTTTTGAGCTCATGATTGAGAAGACAAAAATGTCCCTTAACCGTTCAGCCCTTATAAATAAGGGTTAAGGGTTCATCATCCTCACTTTACTATTCTTCACTTATTTCACTGAGAATTCATGTGGCAAAATCTTGGTTTATTACACGTTCAGCCATTTCCAGTTTCCTCATCATTCAAGCACTTTTTATTTTTGCACAATAAGTAACTCTCTTTCAATTCTGTTGTCATTTCCCTTTTCAATATGCTTATTGTTGCTGAAAAGTAGAGTAGGAGTGTTTTTTGTCCTCTTTGCTTTTCACAAAATAGGTTTATAGACTTTTGAGCTATTCATAAACTTCGTCGCCTCCTTGGAACACCGTCTCTGTCGTGCCAAGCACGACAGAGGAGCCCCCCTAGAAATTTGAACTCTGGTGGGAATAGAGGTCGGTAAAGGGGGTTTGAATTATTTTATTCTCCCCTTTCTATGTTTGAATCCATAGCATTATTGATTCTGACAATTACTTACTAACTTCTTTGGGTGTTCTTAGGATTTCCATGGCCAAAGGAAAGAAGAAGGCTAGGGCCCAAACACCGTTCCATGAAGTCCGCGATCCGATTAAGGATAACCTGATCCGAATCCAATGAGGTCCTGGATTGGTATGCCTTTGGGTAGTGGGCAACGCCTGGAACCGTCGATCTAGGTTTGCGAGTGAAGCCGTACTCCGAGAATCGTTATTCGTCTTGGAGTTGATCGTAAACAAGGTAAGGGATAACGAATTCTGATGGAGTCCATTGGTATTGAGCTGTTGAGAAGAGAGTTAAGAGACTTAAGGGAATCAGTATCAACCTCTAGAAGCAAAGGAAGAAGAGCATTCATGAAGAATCAAGGCTGAATTCGAAGAAAGTGATTAACACGGCCCGTGTGAAATAACACGGGGTAGGCCGTGTTATTTAAGTTCTCTTTTAATTATACTGCGTCTGGTGCTATGACATGACTTGGATCAGGAATGTATTTTCAAAGTTGTGACATGTGGAAAACATTGTGAATGTTTGAGAGGAAAGGGGGTAAGGCTATTTGATAGGCTACTGGACCTACTCGGCGAATAATCTGGTATGGTCCAAGAAATTTTGGAGTAAGTTTTCTAGATTTCAAGGCCTGGCCTACCCCAGTCGTAGGTGTGACTTTCAAAAACACATGCTCACCTTCCTCAAACTCAAGAGACTTTCTTCTTTTTGTCTGCATAACTCTTTTGTCGGCTCTAAGCTGTCTTCATCTTCTCTTGAATCATCTTAACCTTTTTAGTTGTCTGCTGTATAACATCTAGTCTAATAGTGAGGCACTCGCTATCTTGGTACCAATATAAAGGCGTTCGACACCGCCGTCTATACAGAGCCTCATAGGGTGCCATCCTTATGCTTGAATGATAACTGTTGTTGTAGGTGAATTCTATCAACGATAGAATGTCATCCCAACTTCCAGTCTATTCTATGGTGCAAGCTCTAAACAGATCTTCCAATGATTGGATTGTCCTCTCTGATTGTCCATCGGTCTGGGGGTGATAAGCAGAACTTAGACGTAACTTTGTCCCTAATGCTTCCTGTAGACTCTGCCAGAACTTTGAAGTGAATCTTGGATCCCTATCTGAAACAATACTTGTAGGCACACCGTGCACTCTAACAATTTCTCCCATATAGATCTGGGTCAGTCTCTCCAGGTTGTACCTTATGTTGATCGGGAGAAAATGCGCTGATTTAGTGAGTCGGTCCACAATTACCCAAATCGAGTAATGACCTTTCCTTGTCCTCGGCAACCCCACTGGTGCGTGAAACCCGCAAGTGTACGGTTTCATCGTCAAGTAATAAAAAGATCGAATCCACAGGGACTGTGTCTATGAATACCAATTAATTAATTAATTCAATTAAATTAAACAAAAGGGAATATGATTGTTGATTAATAAGAACGTAGTAACAAAGCAATTAAATAAAAATCAAAGTGCAGAATTTAAAACAAATATAGCAAGTTATCAAGAAAGGTATTCAGATTCAAGAAAGTTTCCAAGATTGGGGTATGACAATGGCACAAGATAAATCTTAATTGACAACCCTTTTATTAAATTTGAAATTCAATTGAAGGTGAATTACCCTAAATTAGTTAATGTTCTTTCTCAAGAGACAAGAGCTGTGCCCAATTAAACCAATTCTACTCTCGAGGTAATTGAATTTAAATTAAACCCATTACGCTTTATGGTAATTCATTGAATCCTCGAAAGGCTAAACATATTCTCGTGATTTAGACCTTAAGTTCAATTCTTATGGTTCCAACACCTAGGTTCACCTCTCAGTACGTCCCTAAATGTCTATGAGATGCAAATAAGTGGCTAGGAAATTCACATGAATAAGAGCAATAAAGATTGAATCAAAGAACATTCAAGATTAATAAAAGGGGAAACAAAGTCAATTAATCATTATCAATGTATCAAAGGGCATTGCCCAATCCTAGAAACAAAGAAAACTACTCTGACATGGAGAAGGAAGAATCAGAAAACATGTTCAAGAACATCCAAACCCGTAACAATGAAGAAGAAGGGAGAAAGATGAAGATCAAGAGCCTCCAATGTGCCTCCTTGAAAACCAAATTCGAACTCCCTAATTGTATTCAAAACATCTATTTATAACCTAGGGTTTTAATTGGCTAAAAAGCCCCTAAAAGAAATAAAAATAAAAACTTAAAAACTGCTGCGCACTGCAATCCACGGCCGTGGATCATTCCACGGCCTAGCCATAGATGGTTCTGCCAAAAAGCCAACTCAGGTTCATTTGAGTTCCACGACCGTGGATGGTTCCACGGCCAGGCTGTGGAACTCTCTGTAATTTCTGTCATGCTTCTTCAAATGCTGCTCGATCCATGGCCATGGTTTGATCCACGGGCAGGCCGTGGATCTCTCTGGAATGGTCTATTTGCACCTTTTTTGCTATCCATTAAGCTCCAACTTCAAACATGCAAGCATTCCATTCAATCCAATGCCAATTAAGCACCAATCCTGCACAACAACACAAAAAACACCGCAGTTATCTGAACTAAGGGAAAAACAAACAAAAAAGGGAAACTAAAATGTCTAAAATGCTCAAGAATGCATGCAAAACAAGAACAAACACGATGTTGTTTCACACACATCACCCACTACAAAATCCATTGCAATGCTGTCCCACTTCCATTCAGGAATAGGCAATGGTTGCAGCAATCCTGCGGGTCTTTGATGTTCCACTTTAGCTTTTTGACAAACCAAACAAGTCGATACGCATCTAGCGACGTCACTCTTCATTCCATGCCACCAGAATAACTTCTTCAAGTCCTGATACATTTTTGTTATGCCTGGATGCATATTCAGCTGACTTGTGTGGGCATGGTCGATAATATACTCTCGAAGCTCTTGGTCAAGGGGAATATAGACTCTACCTCGGAATCTCAGAATTTCGTCTGTTTCGTTGTCTTGCTTCATTTGCTCTCTTACTTCTTGCAAGTACTTGTCAACCTTCTGTGTTTCTCGTATGTCCTCCATCAGCTCACTTGAGATAGTAACCATATTCATGCGAATTTTTCCCAGTTCTAATTCCACAAAAGACCATACGTCTTTGAACTCCTCTATCAGGTCTTTTTCCTTAATCATCAAGGCAGAGATACTGATCATCTTCCTACTCAAGGCGTCTACCATGACGTTTGCCTTGCCGGGGTGATACAGAAGTTGGAAATCATAGTCCTTCGGAATTCCAGCCACCTTCACTGCCTCATGTTCAACTCCTTCTGATCATACAAATATTTCAAGCTTTTGTGATCACTAAAGATGTTGAACGTCGCTCCATAGAGAAAATGCCTTCATATCTTCAAAACAAAAACCACAGCCACTAATTCCAAGTCGTGCGTCGGGTAGTTCTTCTCGTGCACTCGCAATTGCCTTGAAGCATAAGCCACCACTCTTCCATGTTGCATAGGCACAGATCCTAGTCCTTGGTATGAAGCGTCGCAGAGACACCTCGAAGGGCTCATTCGGATCGGTAGCACTAACACTGGCGAGGTAGTTAGCCGATTCTTCAACTCTTGGAAACTCTACTCACAACTGTCGGTCCACTCGAAAACTTGGTTCTTTCTTGTGAGTTGAGTAAGAGGTCTTGCAATTTTGGAGAATCCCTCGATGAACCTCTGGTAATATCTGGCTAATCCCACGAAGTTACGAATCTCCGTCACTGACTTAGGCCTTCCCCATTGTAGCACTGCCTCCACTTTTGATGGATCCATCGCAATCCCATCCTTCGAGATTACATGACCCAAAAACTTAACTTCTTCTAGCCAAAATTCACATTTTGACAGTTTGGCATACAGTTCTTTCTCCTTCAGAATCTGGAGAACTATACTGAGGTGTTCAGTATGATCCTCCTAATTTTGAGAGTATATCAGGATGTCGTCGATAAAGACAACAACAAACCTATCCAAGTAAAGATGAAAGATTCAGTTCATGTAGTCCATAAAGATAGTTGGTGCATTCGTCATGCCAAACGGCATCACGAGGTATTCGTAATGGCCGTATTGGGTACGAAAAGCAGTCTAGGGTATATCCTCCGTCTTCACTCGTATCTGATGATACCCAGATCGCAGATCGATCTTTGAAAACATCGCGGCTCCCTTCAGTTAGTCCACTAAGTCATTAATTCTCAAGAGTGGATATTTATTCTTGATTGTCACTTTGTTTAGCTGCCAATAGTCCACGCACAATCTTGATGAACCATCCTTTTTGCGAACTAATAGTACTGGTGCTCCCCACAGTGACATACTCGGTCTGACGAATTGCTTTTCCAAAAGCTCCTCTAGCTGCTTCTTTAGTTCGGATAATTTTGTCGGTGACATCCTATAAGGTGCTATAGACACGGGACCAGCTCCCGGTACAAGGTCAATAGCAAACTCTATTTCCTGTACCGGTGGTAAACTAGGTACATCCTCAGGAAAGACTTTAGGAAATTCCTTCACCACTGAAATTGTGTCCACATCAACCTCACTCTCGACTTTCAAAGAAGACAGTAGCATGTATCCTTGAGCTCCTTCTTTCAAGAAAGCTTGCACTTGGTTGGTTGTCAGAAATCTAGAATCCTCATCCACTGGAAAAACTATGGTTTTTCTTGAACAATCTAATAGAACATGGTTGGAAGACAACCAGTCCATCCCTAAAATTATATCTAGCTGGGAAAGAGGTAAACAGATCAAATCGACAGAAAAGATTCGACCTTCAACAATCAAAGGACAATTTAAACAGACTTTGGTAGTAATTACCAGTTTATCAGTGGGGGTAGAAACAATTAAGTCAAAAGGTAAGGACGACACAGGTAGACCAAGTCTTTGCACACAGTCATATGATATAAAAGAATAGGTTGCCCCAGAGTCATGCAGTACAGTTAAAAGGTTACCTTCTATGGTGCCTTCTCCTTGAATCAAGTCTTCAGACTCAGAGGCCTCAGCTCCGCTCATAGTATAGACCCGTCCTCTTGCTTGTGGTTTCTTGGCTCTTGCAGCATTGATTGAAGGTTCAGCCTTCGCTTGATTGCAGTCTTGGGACACGTGGCCAGGCTTGCCACATCTGAAGCAGATGATCTCCTTTATAGTGCAGTCCCTCGTGAGATGATGTTTCCCACACTTCAGGCATTTTGAGGGATACGCCACATTTTGGCCAGTCCGGTTCCCAGCAGAACCTCCACCAGAACTTCCACCCACTGTCTGTTGCTGGTTCCCTGTTGGTCGGGAATAGGGCTTCTTTTGGAAGCGGTTAGAATTGTTGCCAACGCCCCTTTGGAGCCTTGTAGGCCCAAAGTTCCTATTCCTCCTATCTCTAGATTGCTCTAAAGCTTCTACTTCACAGCATGTATCAAGCAGCTCCGAGAACTCATTGATCTTCAGGGTGATAATAGCCTTCTTCACCTTATATCTCAGTCCTTCTGTAAATCTCTGACACTTCCAGGCTTCATTCGGTTGGTGCTGAAAGTACATTGAAAACAGTGACAAGTTTTCAAATCTCGCCGTATATTCACTAACTTGCCTTAGGTTGAGAAACTTTGCCTCCTTCGCGTGCCTTGCGCTTGCGGGTCATATTCCCTTGCCTTAGGTTAAGAAACTCTGCCTCCTTCGCGTGCCCCGCGCTTGCAGGAAAATATTTATCCAAGAATTTGTCCTTGAATAAATTCCAAGTGATCTCGCGGTTTTCAGCCTCCAGCATTCTCTGCACCCCGTTCCACTAATTCTCAGCATTGCCAACCAGCATAAAGGTAGCATAGGTCACCTTCTTATTCTCAGCGCAATTCATACCTCGGAAGACTTTCTCCAGCTCTTTGATCTATGGACTAGCTTTGTCCTGGATCGAACTCTCCTTTGAATTGGGGAGGATTGTGGCGATGAAACTGGGCGCAAGTTCGAGCATCTCTGCATGCAGTAGCTTCGAGCTATTGAGCAGCCCTTTCTTGTTATTAAAATCTCATTTTAATATTACAAACAAAGCGAGCAACTCTTTCTTATTGTTGAGTAGCTCGTTCGGTTTGTTGTGCAATGGCCTCTAGATTGCCATCCTTTGCATCACCTCTATAGCTTTCCGATATCTACCGCCATGTCTTCTCTTCGTGCCATCTTACTTTCTCAAATCAGATTAATTGAAAACACAAGGAAAGTCAGTTGTATCTACTAGGAATACCAAACAATAATCTCTGTGCTTCATTTTCAGAGAAACACACAGCACAAATAAGACAGACTCAATCACAAGACCCAAAGAAACATAAACCATGGGGCTCTGATACCAACTTAATGTAACACCCCCTTTTTGGGAGGGAACGTCACATTGTCAATTGCAATGCGTAAAAATAAAATCTAAGTTAAGACTCGGTCCTTTAATCATAAATATAAATTTGGTTGATTATAAACATGTAATTAAATTAGCGAGTATTTTTTTTTCTTTTCACTTTAATAATAATTAGTGATAAGGCATAATATCAATGATTACAATGAAGAGTAAAATGAAAGTAAAGCATACATCGGAACAACATACAATTACAATAATATATATCATTATATTAACTTGTTTGATTACAGCGCTGATTTACAAAAAGCAAAACTTATACATATATGCCCCCAAGAGATCAGAAATATACAACCCACCAAAATAAAGACACATCAGGCCCCTAAAATAAAACACTGGTAGCCTTCAATAGCTACCAACCATATCAGTCCCTAAGGTGAGGAGGAATCGTGTCAAGATCCTCTTCAGGATCCTCTGCGAGATCTTCCTCGGGAACCTCCTCGGGATCTTCCTCATCCGAAGAGACCCACATAGGAGCCACTGAATGACAGGCCAGGGCCCGAGCAGTGGAAACAAAAGAATCCTCCTATGGGGTGTAGTACCGATCACCCCACATCTCTCGGATAGGCAAGTAGAACTCCAAACACACGCTGATGCTACCCGTGAAGATGGGCGGATCATGACGTCTCCAAGCTAGTGAAATCGACACCTCTCTCTCGTAGATAAAATGTTTAGAATTTAGGTTGATGTACTAACAGTTTGGCCCTCCGAGAAAGGTCAAACGTATATAACCTAGAAATCCATGCCGACGCACCGCCATGATCCAACCGTATGTGTTAATCGCGATCGGGCCAGAAGCCAGGGAAATCGGGAGCTTCACCCTCCTTGCCGACGTCTTCGATGGGACATAATATAATGATAGAAAATAACAGAAATATAGGAAAGAGGTAAGACATCCTACCATCATTACCAATTATAGCAGCAAGAAACAAAACGGCACAAAGCGCCCACAGAGCATTTCAAAATAATAATTATAAGCATTAAATAGCAGAAATAGACAAATAAGCAGTTCTAGGCAGTGATATATATATCAGTAATACAACAGTTCTAATTATAATAATAAATAGATGTCAGATAATACATAGACTCACTATGCACATGCATACAAAGTCAAAATCCTACTCCATGGAGCTAGACACAAACAGTCAGAGAGAAAGATTAGGAGACACGTCTGCAACTCGACTGCCATGGCCAAAGTGCTATAATTCATCAGTTTATCCACGTGCACATCAAGGCTCTATACAGACAGTCTACGCTAGATCATAATATAGGACAATGCCCGGTCAGGATCGTCGGTGCGTTTGCATCGGTTTACCCCACGGACAAAAGAGCTACTAACTGTCCATTGCGGGGTACCCACACCCTGACGCCCCCATGGTCAACAATCAGACCTACACTAGTCTACTCGCACCCGCACAAAAGTGTATTCAATCTCCTAGGCAACATGACCTTAACCACAGTCTAACGGACTTTCACAATGCATGACGACTCAATGCATAGTCGTGTATGTCTATCATTACATACTTTTTCACAATATGCCACAATTGGCCAAACTAATTATCAACACATCATTGGTCACTCACATGAACCCACAATATTAGAATATTGGAATTAAATGAGTTAATACATTTTTAAGGTGTATTATGAATTCTTACTTAAATTTAGCCTTTCTTACAAAGTTCGTCTCTAGAGGAATTTTATTAATTAATTAAATTCTCTAATGTAATTTATTTTTATACACTTAGAAGGTTATTCTAAAGGTCTCAAAGTCTCACATTCTCTTGTTCTTTCCCTAGTTAAAATTACCCTAAGTCTTATGATAAATTTCATTCTTGGTTCTTTAAAATTTATGAATCTCAAAGTATATTCTAATCTTCCAAATTGCTAGTTTTCCATCCCATTACCAATTATTTGATCACTTGGTTATTTAAGTTCCAAGATTACCTAAGGTTGCAAAATCAAGCCCTAAATGGCCCTAGAGGCCGTGGCCTCCCTTGGGAATTAGGTTCCCAAATTTTTCATTCCATTAATTACATATTGTACACTTGATTAATTTTGTCTTTCACTTGTTACAATTGTTCATCAAGAACCCTAATTTTTGGCCCCCAAAACCGTAGCCATTCAAGAGGGAATCCAAAATTATTTCCTTCCATTTCATGCTTTCCAATCCATACAAATATATCAATGTGCACAACTAATCAAACAATTAACCTAAACAAATTAAATACAACATATAATCATACCAATCATGCAAACAAAGAATAACCCTTAATAGGGTTTTGTCACAATCAATCACAAACAAGGTTTCTTATTGCTAATAGAGGTTGAGGAGGAGTGTCTTCCTCTTACCTAAGAGAAGAAAACAAGAGAATCCTTCTAGAATCTCCTTGCAATTTTTGGATTTGGCACCACCAAGAACCCTAAAATTTCAATCTCATTAAGATAGCACCAATGCTTGAAAAATAATGTATGGATGGTCACAAAGGAGACTATAAAAATGAAAATGGATAAAAGAAAGTGAAAAATCAAGAAGCTTACCCAAAAATCCTAAGCTTGAAGCTTGAAGAAAATGGTGAAGATGAAGGTTTTTCAAAGAAACACCAACTAGAGAATTGTTTAGATGATGGAGGAGATTAGGAAAATGGGGTTGGTTGAATTTTTAGTGATGGATGAGGCATGGAGGGGCTGCTGACCATGTGGTCCTTAGAGAGAAGGAGGAGAAAAAAATTTAAAGGAAGAAGAAGGTAGAGAGAGAAAGTGCATAGGAAAATGAATGAACACTTAGGGTTTGTTTTTGAAATTTGAATTGATTAGATTAATTGAATTGAAGCACAATTTTGTGCTCCCAAGGTGCTGCAGCCATGAGTGTGGAGAGAGGAGAGAGGGAGTGCATGGCTTCCTTGGGAAGCTTGGAGGAAATTTCCTAGAAGCTTCCTTGAAGCTTCCTTGAGAAGCTTCGCACGTTTCTCAATAAAGTGCAAAGTAAGCTTGTTTCCTTAATTAAATACTCTTGAAAAGATGATTAATTACACTGTTAGAATTATTTTCCCAGTGAATAAAAGTTACAGTTGATGAAAATAATATTTTATTATTCATCAGATAATTTTATGATACAGTGATTTTATTTATCAGATAAAGCCTCGAAAAACCTAAACCTCGCAAATTGTGCCCGACGTCCGGTTTAGTAAGATCTCCCATCGACACATTGATAGTTCAAGGTTTATGAGCCTCAGGAAAAACATTTCGTTATCCTGGCTCTGCTCAGTGTGCATGCAAAACGAGGAAAATACTATAATATTTGACATTTTCAGAAAAATTCACAAAAATTCCTAAAAAACACAAATATTAGAAAATGGATATTTGTCATGAAACAAACAATTTTTTGGGATGTTTGACTGACTCTGCTCAGTGTGCATGCAAAACGAGAAATATATTAAAATATTCAACATTTCCGAAAAATTCCAGAAAATTTTTTAAAAATCACGAATATTGAAAAATGACTATTCATGATGAAACAAAACATTTTCATGGTGTTACACTGACTCTGCTCAGTGTGCATGCAAAATACGAAATATATTAAAATATTTGGTGTTTTCGAAAAAATTCATAGAAATTTCCAAAAATTATAAGTATTATAAAATGATGATTAATGATAAAATAAATAATTTTTCAGGGTGTTACAAGTAACTTATGAGGGCACAAGTGAGGTAAAAAGATCAAGAATAAACTCTCTCACTCATGAATATGAATTGTTTAGAATAAATTAAGGAGAAAGAATTCAAGAGATGCAAAAAAGATTTACACATATTATAAATCATCTTGCTTCATTGGGAAAAACTTTTCCTGATGGGTATCTTTTTAACAAAGTCTTGAGGTATTTGAGTAGGAATTGGCAACCCAAGGTGACAATTATTGTGGAATTAAGAAACTTATCAACAATGACCGTGGCTACCTTATTCGGGAAGCTACAAGAGCATGAATTGGAGCTAAATAGGTTCAATCGAAGTGAGGAACATGACAAGAAGAAGAAGGGGATTGCACTCAAGGTCACCTCATCTACAATGGAAGATAATGATGAAGATGATGAAGATGACATAGAAAATATAGAGCTAAAAGAGGAGAATCTTAGTCTCCTTGTGAGAAAATTTAGAAGATTATTAAAAAAGAGCACCTTTTCCTCCAAAGAAGACATTTCAAAAAGAGGAAGGAACCTCATCAACTCCAACATGTTATGAATGCAAAAAACCGGGACACATGAAGATGGAATGTCCTGTGTACCTTAAGAAGGCAGAAAAGTTTGAGAAGAGACCTTCCAAAGAAAAGAAAGGAAGAAGAGCATACATTGCATTGGAAGAAAATGACATGGATTCCTCCAATAGCTCGGAGAATGAAGAAGCTCATCTATGTTTCATGGCTAAAGGAGAAGAAGAAAGTGACACCGAGGTGTGCTTGAAGACCAAAAACTCAAGTTGGTACCTTGATAGTGGTTGCTCCAAGCATATGACTGGTGATGACTCCAAGTTCTCATTCCTTGTCCCCAAGAAAAGTAGCCACGTGACATATGGTGACAATAATAAAGGGAAGATCCTTGGAGTTGGTAAAGTTAGTAAGAACCCTTCTTCATCCATTGATAATGTTTTACTTATTGAAGGACTCGAACATAACTTGCTTAGCATTAGTCAACTATGTGATAATGGGAATAGAGTAATATTTGATTCTAATTATTGCATAATTGAGTGTAAAGATGATAAGCATGTTAAGTTTATTGGTCATAGGGTCAATAATATATATATGATTAGCCTTGATGGCATTTCCTCAAATGACGCTAAATACTTTATGGGCAAAGAAAATGATTCATGGTTATGGCATAGAAGAGTTGCTCACATTCATATGGATCACTTAAATAAATTGGTTTTTAAAGAACTAGTAATTAAACTTCTAAAACTCAAATTTGAAAAAGATAAATTTTGTGATGCATGTCAAAAGGAAAAACAAGTAAAAGTCTCTTTTAAAGCTAAAAATGTGGTTTCAACATCTAAACCATTATAACTTTTGCACATAGATCTTTTTTGTCCCTCTAGAACTATGAGCTTTGGTAGGAATTACTATGCACTAGTAATTGTGGTTGATTTTTCTATGTTTACTTGGACACTATTCTTGTTTCACAAATATGATGCTTTTCAATCATTCAAAAAGCTTTCCAATGTTATCCAAAATGGAAAAGGTTTTTGTATTGCATCCATAAGAAGTAACCATGGTAGTGAATTTGAAACCTTTTGTGATAAACATGGCATTGAGCATAATTTTTCTTTCCCTAAAACACCATAATAAAATGGTGTTGTAGAAAGCAAAAATCGATCTTTAGAGGAAATGACAAGAACTATACTCAATGAGACAAACCTTCCTAAGTATTTTTGGGCAAATATGGGTAACACCGCTTGTTATATTATGAATAGAGCTCTAATAAGGGCAATTTTAAAGAAAACATCATATGAATTGTACAAGGGAAGAAAGTCAAATGTTTCACATTTTCATGTCTTTGGATGTCAATGCTTTGTTTGGAATAATGGTCAAGATAACTTGGGAAAGTTTGATGCAAAATCTAATAAGGAAATATTTCTTGGCTATTCTATACATAGTAAGGCCTTTAAAGTTTATAATAAACAAACTATGACTATAGAAGAGTTTATATATCTTGCATTTGATGAAATTAACCTAAATAGTTCGAGAAAGGATTTGGTTGATGATGTTGCAGAAATCTTAGCAAGAACACACTTGGAGAATCAAGAGAAAGAGCCCAAAAAGCAAGAAGAAAGAACCCGTGATCACTCAAGACAAGAGGATTCAGAAATCATGGATCTACCCAAAGAATGGAGGATATCAAAGTATCATCCTCTTGACAAGGTGATAGGTGATGTAGCAAAATAGGTAATTAGTCGAAACTCACTTAAAGATGTATGTAACCATATGGCTTTTGTTTCTCAAGTTAAACCTAAAGACATAAATGAGGCCATTAATGATGAATATTGGATCTTGGCCATGCAAGAAGAACTAAACCAATTTGAAAGAAATTAAGTTTGGGAATTAGTTCTAAGCTCAATGATCATCCAATAATTGACACCAAATGGGTCTATAGGAACAAACTTGATGAAACAGGCTTAATAACAAGAAATAAAGTTAAGTTGGTTGCAAAAGACTATAATCAAGAAGAATGAATATATTATGAAGAAACTTATGCTCCCGTAGCTAAATTAGAGGCCATAAGAATTCTACTTGCATATGTATGCATCATGGATTTTAAGCTTTTTCAAATGGATGTCAAAAGTGCCTTTTTAATTGGATTTATACAAGAAGAAGTATATGTGGAACAACCTCCTGATTTTGAAAACTTCAAACTACCCAACCATGTTTCTAAATTGAAAAATGCCTTATATGGCTTAAAACAAGCTCCAAGAGCTTAGTATGAAAGATTAAGTAAGTTCCTTTTAGAAAATGATTTTTCTAGAGGAAAAGTTTATTGGTGTATGCCCTAGAGGCTAATACATTTCTGTATTTACATATATTCTATTATGCTATTTTATATATGAGGCATTTCATTTATTGTGTTCTTTTTTGATAAACATAATAAAGTCCTTAGAATAGTAAGTTTGATGCCATAGGACATCAAGTGGATGACTTGATCATGAGATCCTTTTGGTTACAACACTATTCTTAAATGTCCTTAGTCAAGTATTATTGTTAATTAGGACAACAATAATACATTGAGACTAGTATGTGCGAGACCCGATGACCACATCTCACGGGTCATGGATATGAGATATTAAGTCTTCACATGGGTACATATTAGAGTAATGATGTCTTCGGTGACCCACCATGAGAATGCTACATGGATCGTTACGTGAGTGTCATAAGCGATTCTCATAGTGACAATGGTGTTTGTGGTCCTTTGACCTGAAATCACTACGATTCCTACATGAGGAGTTATGTGTTTTAATGCCATCAAACGTCATCTCAGTAACAAGGTGATTATAAAGTTGGTTATTGGACATACCGTAAATCATGCGAGAGGGATGTGAGTGACCTAGATGGGATTTGTCACTCCTACATAACAGGAGCGATATCTTCGGGTCCCCTGATTGAGTGAGACTGCGAAATGCATGGCCATGCTCAAATGAGTCAATATGAGATATTGATCTCATTTGTTGTTACAAAGTCTGCTCGAGTATCAAGAAACGAATGATTGGACTATACAAGGGTGACGCATTCCATGCCTTGTGTTCAATCTAGATATCTTGACAAAGGGACTAAACGACACGGAAACATTGGTCACAAAAAGGTTATGTCAAATCACTGACATTCTTATTACTTGGGTAGCAGTAATGTGTTGCTAGATACCACTCATTGCTTGTAATATTAAAATGGGATTTTAATATTACGCCAACGTAATAAGAACCTGCAGGGTCACACACATAGAAACGACTAAAATTGGAGCAATGGATCCAAGTTGGACTCGGATTCAAATATGGGCCGGACTCATAACGGATGGGTCTAGGGTTGCACACTTACCTTCTTCTTGCTCACACTCACTTAAGGCGATCACTATTATAAATAGTAATCGCTAAGGGGGCTGAGGGATATAATTAACCCTAGCCGCACCTACAGAAAGTGAGTGAGAGAGCGACAGTTTCTTCTCTTCTCTTCGCAGCTAGCACTGTGTGAGAGACGTGAGGCTCCTCTTTGCGGACATTGGACGTTCGTGGGTCTGTTCGTGTGGATACCGCAGAGACATCATTTCTATTACGGTGTTAGTGATTCACGCTTCAAGAGGTAAATCATTTAAAAACTCGGATTATGGCTTTTTCGCATGGATCCTCGGTGGGAATCCCTGTTTTTCGCTACGTGTTGTATCCGCAAAATTCCCAACAAAGTTGACACTACTCTTTTTATCAAGCATAAAAAGCATAACATTCTTCTTGTTCAAATATATGTTGATTATATTATATTTGGTGCTACTAATGACTCTCTTTGTAAACAATTTGCTAATATTATGCAAAGTGAGTTTGAGATGTCCATGATGGGTGAACTCAATTTCTTCCTTGGTCTCCAAATCAAACAAATAAGGGATGAGACTTTCATAAGTCAATCTAAATATTACAAGGAACTGCTCAAGAAGTTTGAAATAGAAGGTACCAAGCAAATGGCTACACTAATGGACACTTCTTGTTACTTGAACAAGGATGAAGGAGGTAAATCTGTAAAAATTACAAAATATAGAGGTATAATTAGCTCACTCCTTTATCTTACAACAAGTAGGCCTGATATTATGTTTAGTGTGTGCACGTGTGCTAGATTTCAAGCAAATCCTAAAGAATCACACCTAAGTGCTGTCAAAAGAATTGTGAAATATCTAATAAGCACTTCACAAATGGGATTATGGTAGCCTAAAGGTGCTTCTTGTAGCCTAATTGGGTATTTCGATTCTGATTTTACTGGATGCAAAATGGATAAGAAAAGCACTAGTGGGATATGCCACTTGCTTGGAAGCTCACTAGTTTCTTGGCATAGCAAGAAACAAAATAGTGTGGTATGTCAACAGCTAAAGTTGAATATGTAGTACCTAGAAGTTATTGTGCTCAAATCCTTTGGATGAAACAACAACTTCAAGACTATAGTCTTGAGCTTGATCACATCCCTATAAGGTGTGATAACACTAGTGCAATCAACTTATCCAAAAATCCCATTTTACACTCAAGAACGAAACATATTGAAATTAGGCATTATTTTATTAGGGATCATGTTCAAAAGAGTAATTGCATGTTAGAATTTGTAGAAACAACTAAGCAACTTGCTGATATCTTCACCAAACCCCTAGCAAAAGAAGCATTTTATTACATTAGAAGAGAATTAGGCATCATTGATCAATCTTGCATATGAATGAATGCTTGCATTACTCTATCTTTGGTTTATTTCCATTGAATTATTACTGACTTGGGCGTCGGAGAGTCCCCTAATTTTGTTTTGCAGGTACTCCACGAGTTGGGTAAGTTTTCTCAAATCATTCTGCTGATATAAACCTATTTGTTATTGTTTTTCTAATGGCTTTATTCGAATAAATCAAATTTTATTCAAATAACATATTCCAGTAGCTTATAAAATCTACTGTTTTGCATGTTTTATTCGAATAAGGGAATTCTTATTGAAATAATGCTTCACAGAAGCATTTTTGCAGTGTTGTGTTATTCAAATAACACAAACTTTATTCGAATAACACTTAGAAGAATTGTCCAAATCTTTCAATTACCCAATCTTTATTCGAATAACAAGTATCTTATTCGAATAACGTTTGACAGAATTGCCAAAACATTTCACTAACCTCAGTTTTATTCGAATAACACATGTTTTATTCGAATAAAACACGGGCCTTTATATTTTTGTGCGCACCTCACAAATTCATTCTCACATTCCCTCTTAGTTTTCTTTTCAGCTTCTCTGTTCTCTCCTCTCAAAATCTCTCTCACGCACGTCTCTCTCTCTCACTCCTATCATCTTTCTCACCCAAACACCATACCCACACCCCTCCTACACCATGGCCTCCTCCTCCAAATGTCCTCGCACCAAGACCGCACCCACAAAAAACTAATTAGATCTTCGTAGGCTATCATCTAACGAGGAAGATAGGAACCGTTTTAGACAAAGTTTCATCGTGCAAAATCTAGTGCAGTTGAAGTACATCGATCTTCCTTGGTTCGAGAAAGAAGAAAGTTTTGGGTTCTTGGATGAGCTGCAGCACCAAAGAGTTCTGAGAATGTGTTGCTACAAGGATAAAATCTACCCTGACTTAGTCAAAATATTCTACTTCAATTAAAGATTGAGAATGAAAATATAATTTCTAAGGTCAGGGATCAGCAGATTGTCATCACACCTGCCAAATGGAAGGACAAATTTGGCATGAATGCTTCTAGCCCTCTCATTGAAGAGGATAGCAGGCCACGGGATTACAAGAGAGATGAAGCAATTTCTATGATTGTGAAGCCTGGCACATTAGTTTGCAAAGCTGGTTTGAAGAGCAGAATGCTCAAAAGTCAGAAAATGCTACTTCATTATGCCTATGCATACATTCTTGCCCTTCGTGGCGAGAATTATGCCTACCTGATAGGGGACGACATTTGTATGATGTGGATTTTGAAGAAAGACCACAAGATTAATTGGCCAAACTTCACCAGAAAACATATGATGAAGATTAAGGACAAAGAAAGGGCCGAGTTGCCTTACGCACTGCTGATTACAGCTTTCCTCAGGGACTATCCTCAAGTACTAGAGACGGAGCAAGCTGTTGGATTGACTCACTTCAATATTTTTGGGCAAAACACACTCAAGAAAATGAAGATGGTCAATACTGACCTCGAAGGATGGGTATACCCTGATGAGGTAGGCGAAGCTGGCGCTGAAGAAGAAGAAGAGGGTCCTAAAACTGAAGCCCTTGCTGTACTTGAAGAGGCTCCTGAGGAGGATGCTTCTGCTATTGCTACTCCAGCTGTTGTTCCTGTGTCAAATGAACAGCTTATGACAACCATGCTCAACCTTAAGTGTAACACCCCTCGATTTAGTAACCACGACACAATCGTCATTATACTACGGTCACTAAATTTTTGAGGTGCTATGACTCAAATAACAAGTTTCCAAAATTCTTAATCATTGTGCATATAAAGAAAATATGAGCCACGAATGAATAGATACACATGCCGTCATTTGAAAATATAATTTAATAAGATATACTCAAAATACATCATATAAGGCTTGATAATTACCTTAAAGCATACATAGCGCGGCATATTGCTCATACTGCCCAAAAACACTTAGGTATACATCAAAATGCAGTTATACTCATAGAACTCTTATACAAATAATGCAAAAGAAACATAACTACCCATAATGACGCCTACATCTAAGGAGTTAGGCACTCCATCAAATCCATCTCGGGATCCTCTCCCGGCTCATCTGACGACACAAGAACAGGACCGAGTGCGGTCCCACGGGCAGGGGCCCTAGCAGTTGATGCCATGGAATCCTCATCCTCTCTGGGGGTGCTAATCAGATCACCCCAAAGCTCCCGAATGGGCAAGACAAACTCTAGATGTACTGATGTAGTGAGGGTCAAAATAGGATCTCCATCGCGGGTCCTCCTCACGGTCAAGATCAGGCTCCCAACGTACTGTATGCGCTCACCGGCCCAGTCGACTAGCCAAGCATCGACGCCCCCGGTGAACACGATCCTGAAGAAACCAATGGAACCCCTTCTTGATGACATCACCGAAAGTAGGAGGCCAAACTAAGTAAAATCTAGTAAAATCAACCTCGTCCCCTCCACAGTCTTTAACCATATATCACATAGAACAAGAATAGTGTAAGCAATAGGTGAGATATCCAACTTCATTTCCAATTATGGCAGTAAGAAACAGAAATGACGTTGAACGCCCACATAGCATTACAAAAAATATAAATAGTATCAAGAAGTAGATATTAAACAACTTAACAATTCCAGGCAGTTATATCATCAATAAGATAGCAGTGCCAATCATCATATAAATTAAATGCCAAGTAATATATTGACTCACTATGCAAATATACATGATATCAAAATCTTACTCCATGGAGCTAGACACAAACATCGGAGAGAATGATCAGGGAGACATGTCAGTATCTCGTCAGCCTAAAATCAAGTGCTTTCCAGAAAAATAATAGTTTTGCGCAACATGGCTTTATACAGCAACATTCCCACAAGATCGCGATATAGGCAGTGTCTCGGTCAGGATCGTCGGTGAGTTTGCATCGGTCTGTCCCACGACCCAGTGGGGCTACCAATTGTTCGCTGTGAGATGCCCGCGCCCCGACGCCTCCAAGGTCAACAGCAGCACCTACACTAGTCTATTCGAACCCGCACTAAGGTGTGATTCAACTCCTAGGCAACATAGCCTTGACAAATAGTCCATCGGACTTTCTCAATGCATGCTCAATGAAATCAACCACCATTTTACCATTCCCTATGGTATTAAAGCAACCGTTCATACAATTGTTCAATATCATTTTTCGTCAGTGATATTATATAATTGTCCATACGACTACATAGTACCACTGTTATTTGGGTTTCCTTTGATAACCAGTCTCATCTGACTCGCTCATCTATCTGACGTTTCTGGTTATAAAGGTGAACCACATCTGACTAAATTGTCCATCTGATGTTTTTGGGTCCGGTATTTCAGTTCCAAAAGCACAATGTATATTCATGTATATTTAACAATAATATACCTTTCCACAACATGCCATAATTTGGCCAAAATAAGCATCAACATATTCTTGGTCTTACTTATGGACCCACAATAAATATTATTACTCCTTAAATAATACATTACACTTTTAGGGTACGTTATGAAATTATTCCTAAATTTCTACATTCTTCTTAATAAGTTTCTCTTTTAGAGAAATACTCTCACATTATTCATTTAATCATTATTATTTTATTTACATAAGTCCATCATTAAATTTTAAACCTAATTCCCTTAGAATGATTTAAATTGAATTATTTATCAATCTTACTTGCACTCATGGTCTTGCTTTAATTAAATTTTATTATAAGTTTTTGGGTAAAACTCTATTCTTGGTTCTTTCCATTTTATGAATCCCTAATTAATTCCTAATTATCCAATTAATCTAGTTTCACTTCAATTTAATATTTCTTATGAAATTCTTCTCTAGAGGAATTCTCTTGATTGTTAAGTTCCTTACTTTAAGTTTAATCAAAACTCACTTAGAGAATTATTCTAAGTTTTCCAAGTCTCACATACTCTCATTGTTGTCTTAGGTCTAAAGAATTACTTTAGGTTATCAAATTAGTTCCCATCCATTATGTTATTAGCCATTTAATCACTTGATCACTTAAAGTCCAAGGTTGCATGTTGTTACACAATTTGATCCTAAATTGGCCCTAGAGGCCGTGGCCTCCCAAAGGAAAATCCTAAGTTTTTCTTGATTCCATTACACTTTAATCACTTGAATTAATTATGTTTCCATCTTGATTACAAAATTTCAATCATGATCTCTTAAATTGGGGGTCATGGCCGTGAGCCTCCATGAGGAAAACAATGAACTTTTATTTCCATTTCATGATTCCAATCCATCCAAGATCATCAATATATATATATATATATATATATATATATATATATATATATATAACAAAATAGATTAAGTAAAGCACAATCAATACATAACCACAAAAACCATACAACAAAGAGAGTAACCCTAACTAGGGTTCCTCACAACCAATACAAAATCAAGTTCCCTACTACCAAGAAAGGTTGAAGAGGATTATCTCCCTCTAACTTAGGGGAGAAAACAAGTCAAGAACTCCATTGAAGCTCCTAGTGAAATTCAGACTTCACTCCTTCAAACCCTAGAAACTGTAACTTCAACTAATCAACACCAATGCTTGAAAAAGAGAAGATAGATGGTCACAAAGAGGACCTTAAAAATGAAAATGGAGAAGAGAGGGTGAGGAACCAAGAATCTTACCCTAAAGCTTCAAACTTGAAGCTTGAAGAAGGTGATAAAGATGGAAGCTTTTCAAGAAAATTTTAACTAGAAATGTGTTTAGAATGTAGTGGAGATTAAGAAAATGTGGTTGGTTGAAAATTTTGTGATGGTTGAGGGCATGGAGGAGGGCTGGCCATGTGGGTTGGTGTAGAGAGAAGGAGGAGAAAATGAGAGGAAGATGAAGGTAGAGAGAGAAGTTGATAGTAGAAATAAAGGTGATGACTTTTGTGATTACCATACGACAATGAAGATGAGTTTTGATGATAACAAACATGGAGATGATGAGAAGACTAAGTCCAAGATCTTCAAGTTTATCTTTAGGACTTAGGATCTCTCTTGTACAGAGCTTTTATAGGATATCTTAGTGTTTAGCTTAAAAGATCTAAAAACATGTTTTTCTACAAACTAAATTAAAGCTTTAATATGACTTTGAAAATCAAAGAGTTTGTGGATTTTCAGAAATCACCTGATCTGTTTCTTAAGAGTGTTTTTCATAACTTGGAATAGAGGTATTTAAATAGCCTTGAAGGTATTCGAATACAATCCTTCTGAAAAATGCTTTTTAGAACGTGTTTTAAACAGTGGTATTCGAATACCACTTTGTGGTATTCGAAAAACCTGCTTCTGAAATGTTTAATGAGAAAATGAAAAACAGTGGTATTCGAATACACCCCAATAGTATTGGAATAACCTGTTTCTAAATTATTTTCTATGAGAACTGAACTAGTGGTATTCGAATACCCATTAATGGTATTCGAATAACCCACGAGATTCTGTTTTGGTTTTTGAATTTATACATAAACGGATTCGCATTTATTATTATATTAATTTCCTCAAGGATCATTTTTTATCAAAGGCTCTATAAATAGAGACCTTGTCTCACGTCTGAAACACACGAAATATCTGAAATTATTTTGCTTGTGCTAAAATGCTGTTTACATATTTCTCTCTTTTTCTCTATGCTCTTTTGGTAAAATTCTGAGATATTCTTAGAGAGCTCTATAGTGCTTCAATTTGTATAATTTACTCTGAGTGAGAGTTTCTTTTCATCTACTGTCTACTATTCTGTATCGAGGGTGAGGTATCCCTCAAGGTTTGTATAAGGGTGAGGTATCCCTGCAGGCTGAGACTTTAGCATAAGGGTAGAGTTTCCCTGTGTGTGAAAAATGCTCTTTTATGTAACGGTTGCAAGCACCTATTGAAGCTTGTATACATAGTGAAAAATCTCGGCTTTTGTTTCGAGGACTGGACGTAGATTACAAGTGGGTTAGTGGTCGAACCAGGATAAATATTGTGCCTGCTTCTCTTTTCTCAATCTCTTTATTTTATGTAATTTTAATTTACTGCACATTTATTTTTCGCTGTTCTTATTGTTTCTTTCTTCTCATTCCTTCTACGCATTTATTTATTAAGTTTTAATATTTGTTTTTACTTTACAAAGAGGTTTTGCAAAAAGTTTTATACTCAATTCACCCCCCTCTTGAGTACTGGAAGCCACTTGGTAACAAGTGGTATCAGAGTTAGACTCTTGTATAAAGAGCTTAGCAGTTTCAAGAGAACATGGCTTCTTCAAATGGTTTTTCAGAAGGATCTTCCATAAACCGACCACCCTTTTTCAATGGGGATGGTTGTGCATATTGGAAGGAAAGAATGAAAATCTTCATTGAAGCTATTGATCTAGATGTGTGGGACGCTGTCGAAAATAGCACTTTTATACCTACACATGAGGTCGATGGCGTAAGGATCGAAACACCAAGAAATAAATGGTCTGATGAAGCAAAAGAAAAGTTCAACATAATTTGAAAGCAAAAAATATTATTACTACTGCTTTGGGATATGATGAGTTTTTTAGAATTTCAAATTGCAAAACTGCTAAACAAATGTGGGACACTTTACAAGTTACCCATGAGGGTACTAGTGAAGTAAAGAGGTCGAGAATCAACTCTCTGACTCATGAATATGAATTATTTAGAATAAACTAAGGAGAAAGCATTCAAGAAATGTAAAAGAGGTTCACCCACATAGTTAATCATCTTGCATCTTTAGGCAAAAGTTTTTCTAACGAAGATTTGATTAACAAAGTTTTGAGATGTCTTAGCAGGATTTGGCAACCCAAGGTAACGACCATATCAGAATCGAGGGATTTGTCGACAATGACTCTAGCTACCCTCTTTGGAAAATTTCATGAGCACGAACTGGAACTGAGCAGATTAAGTCAAAGCGAAGAAAACGAAAAAAAGAAAAAGGGGATAGCACTCAAAGCCACTTCCTCATCAATCGATAATGATGATGAAGAAAATGAAGAAGGCTCAGAGAACATCGAGGTAAATGAAGAAAATCTTAGTTTGTTAGTTAAAAAATTTGGTAAATTTCTCCGAAAAAAGGGAACGCAAAGAAGACCTCCCTTCCTTCCGAAGAAAACTCATTACAAAGGCGAAGGAGCTTCATCAACTCCAACTTGCTATGAATATGGCAAACTTGGTCACATGAAAATGGAATGCCCAGTTTACCAAAAGAAGAAGGAGAAATTTGAAAAGAAGCCCTTCAAGGAAAGAAAAGGAAGAAAAACCTATATAGCATGGGATGAAAACAACATGGATTCAATCGACAAATGACTCGAGACAATGAGGAAGCTCAACTATGTCTCATGGCCAAAGGAGAAGAAGAAGAAAGCGAAAATGAGGTAAGTTCTAATACTACTTTATTGCCTTCTTACGATGAGTTACAAGATGCCTTTGAAGAATTGCATGAAGAGTCTTTAAAATTCAAAAAAATAATCTCTTCTTCTAAGAAAACAATCTCTTCTTTAAAAAAATCAAATTCTTGTTTTAAATAAAGAAATAGAAGAATTGAAAGTTGAAAATAAAACTTTGGGAATCATTGATGCTTGCACAAATCATTCTTCACATGCTTCTACATCTTCATCTTGTTCTTCATGTTATATGCTTGAAAAAAAAATTGAAGACTTAAAGAACACTCTTTCTAAATTCACCTTTGGAAGGGATAATTTAAATATTTTATTAGGAAGACAAAGAGTGATTTTTCAAAAAACGGGGATGGGTTATAACCCGAAAAATCAACAAAAATTCTATAAAACTTTCTTTGTGCATTCTAGTGTTTCAAGTAGTCCTTTTATTAGATGTTTTTACTATGGAAAGAAAGGACATAGTGCATCAACATGTAATGCAAGGAAAAACATTAATACAAAAATTGGAACAAAAATGGTTTAGGTTCCTAAGGGTACTATACCCAAAACTGACACACAAGGACCCAAGAAAGTTTGGGTACCAAAAGTTAAAAACTAAACTTGTGTTGTAGGTGTGCTTGAAAGCCCCGAGTTCAAGTTGGTATCTGGATAGCGGCTGCTCCAAGCACATGACTGGGGATGACTCAAAATTCACCATGCTTATTCCTAAGAATCATGGACACGTTACTTATAGTGATAACAACAAAGGAAAAATTCTTGGAATTGGCAAAGTCGGTAAGAACCCTAACTCCTCTATTGCAAATGTGTTGCTTGTTGAAGGCTTGAAACATAACTTGCTTAGTATTAGTCAATTATGTGATAAAGGAAATAGAGTAATATTTGATTCAAATTGTTGCATAATTGAAGATAAACATGATAAGCATATTAAATTCATTAGTCATAGAGTAAACAACATCTATATGATTAGCCTTGATGATATATCTTCAAATGATGCGAAATGCCTTTTAAGTAAGAATGATGATTCATGGTTATGGCATAGGAGAATTGCACACATTCACATGGATCACTTAAAGAAGTTGGTCTCTAAAGAGCTAGTAATTGGACTACCCAAGCTTAATTTTGTAAAAGATAAATTATGTGATGCATGTCAAAAAGGTAAACAAATAAAGGTCTCTTTTAAGGCAAAAAATATAGTTTCAACTACTAGACCTTTACAACTTTTGCACATAGATCTATTTGGACCTTCTAGAATTATGAGCTTTGGTGGGAATTACTATGCTTTAGTGATTGTGGATGATTTTTCTAGGTTTACATGGACTTTATTTCTTGCATATAAAAATGATGCATTTCTAGCTTTTAAAAGACTTGCCAAAGTTATTCAAAATGAAAAAGGTTTTTAAATCTCTTCTATAAAAAGTGATCACAGTGGTGAATTTGAAAATAATGTTTTTGAAAATTTTTGTGATGAACATGGCATTAATCATAATTTCTCTGCCCCTAGAACTCCACAACAAAACGGAGTTGTAGAAAGGAAAAACCATTCTTTAGAAGAAATGGCGAGAACTATGCTTAATGAGGCTGCTCTTCCTAAGTACTTTTGGGCAGATGCTATAAGTACAACTTGTTATGTAATGAACAGGGCCCTTATAAGGCCTATTTTAAAGAAAACCCCATATGAGTTGTATAAGGGAAGAAAGCCAAATGTCTCACATTTTCATGTTTTTGGATACAAATGTTTTGTTTTAAATAATGGAAAAGATAACTTAGGCAAGTTTGATACTAAGTCTGATGAAGGCATATTTCTTGGTTATTTAAATCATAGTAAAGCTTTTCGTATATATAATAAAAGAACTACGATAATTGAAGAATCTATACATGTTGCATTTGATGAAATTGACCCAAATGGATCGAGAAAGGATCTTGTTATTGATGATGTTGTAGAAGTCTTAGCGGAAACACATTTAAATAGCAAGGAAAAAGAAATCAAGGAGCAAGAAGATAAACAAAGACAAGAAGATTCACAAGCCTTGGAACTTCCCAATGAATAGTGAACTTCAAAATATCATTCCCTTGATCAAATAATTGGTGATGTATCTAAAGGTGTAAGTACTCGTAATTCTCTTAGAAATGCTTGTAATCACTTAGCTTTTGTTTCTCAAATTGAACCTAAGGATTTAATTGAAGTTTTTGATGATGAACATTGGATCTTAGCTATGCATGAGGAATTAAATTAATTTGAAAAAAAATCAAGTTTGGGAATTAGTTGCTAGACCTAATGATCATCCTATAATTGACACTAAATAGGTTTTTAAAAACAAACTTGATGAAAATGGTTTAATAACTAGAAACAAAGCTAGATTGGTTACTAAAGGTTATAATCAAGAAGAAGGAATAGTTTATGAAGAAACCTATGCACCGGTAGCTAGATTAGAAGTTATTAGAATGTTACTTACTTATGCTTGCATCAGGGATTTCAAATTATATCAAATGGATGTTAAAAGTGCTTTTCTAAATTGCTTTATTCAAGAGGAGGTTTTCGTTGAACAACCTCCGGGTTTTGAAAATCATGAACTACCCAACCATGTTTTTAAACTTAAAAAGGCTTTATATGGCTTAAAGCAAGCTCCTAGAGCTTGGTATGAAAGGTTGAGTAAGTTCCTTTTAGAAAATGGTTTTTCAAGAGAAAAAGTTGATACTACCCTTTTCATTAAAAATAAAAAGCATGATATTCTTCTTGTGCAAGTATATGTGGATGAAATTATCTTTAATGCTACTAATGAATCCCTGTGCAAAGAATTTGCTAAGACAATGCAGAATGAATTTGAAATGTCGATGATGGGAGAGCTGATTTTTTTCCTTGGACTTCAAATCAAACAAACGAAAGAAGGGACATTCATAAGTCAAACCAAATACTGTAAGGAATTGCTCAAAAGATTCGAAATGGAAAATGATAAACACATGGCCACTCTGATGGGCACTTCTTACTATTTGGACAAAGATGAAGGAGGTAAATCAGTAGAAATAACGAAATACAGAGGTATGATTGGATCTCTCCTTTATCTTACTGCTAGTAGGCCAGATATTATGTTTAGTGTACGCATGTGTGCTAGATATCAGGCAAACCCTAAGGAATCTCATTTAAGTGCCGTTAAACGAATAATGAAATACCTAGTAGGCACTTCACAAAGGGGCTTGTGGTACCCTAAGGGTGCCTCATGTAGCCTAATAGGTTATTCTGACTCTGATTTTGCTGGGTGTAAATTGGACAGAAAGAGTACTAGTAAGACATGCCACTTGCTTGATAGTTCTTTAGTTTTTTGGCATAGTAAGAAACAAAATAGTGTGGCTTTATCTACCACTGAGGCTGAATATGTTGCAGCCGAGAGTTGTTGTGCTCAAATCCTATGGATGAAGCAACAACTTTTAGACTATGGTCTTCAGCTTGATCACATCCCGATAAGATATGATAACACTAGTGCAATAAATATCTCTAAGAATTCTATTCTGCATTCCAGAACAAAGCATATAGAGATAAGACATCACTTTATCAGAGATCATATACAAAAAGGGGATTACATTCTTGAATTTGTTGAAACATCTAAGCAACTTGCAGATATTTTCACTAAACCCTAGCAAAAGAAGCATTCTTTTATATAAGAGGAGAATTGGGCATAATTGATCAATCCAACATATAAATGCTTGTTATTTGCTTAAATATGCTTTTAATCTTTCTTGAATTATTACTGACTTGAGCGTTGGAGTTATCCCGAAATCTTTTTTGTAGGTAGTCCATCAAAAGGTATGCTTTCGTCTCTCAAAAAATGCAATTCCTGGACATAGATAATGTGCTTTCTTGTTTAAGTTATTCGAAACCTATCTATGGTATTCGAATACCATTGCTGTTATACGTTATAAGGCTATTCGAATAAACCTATGGCTATTCGAATACCATACATCAGTACAGCATTTCTAAAACTGGTGTATTCGAATAACTAAGTAGTCATTCGAATACCCTGAGGCTTATCTTTTTCAGTTTTTCTCACAGGGCTCTGGAGTATTCGAATACCTTGTAAGATATTTGAATACTTTCTCTTCTTGCCTTCTCTTCTTTTTGTGAGTATTCGAATACTGTAAAAAGCATTCGAATACCATAGATTAGTAGTCAAGCCAAATTTGGCCATCTATTCGAATACCTGGTGAGGTATTCGAATACTCTCTATCTGAAGGCTGCGTCCTTTGATTTTTCCCAAACGTCTTATTCGAATACCTCCTCATGGTATTCAAATAGATTTGGGTATTCTTTAAATACCCTCTTGCGTATTCGAATGGGTCTCTCTCTTTTCTCTCCGTTTTAAAAAATTCTTTGGTTTCCCTTCTCTCTCCTAAGCCCTCTTTTTCTCATGTTTCTCACCGTTTCCACCCCTTCTCTTCGTTCCATCTCCTCTATTTCTTTTGCATCCATGGCCTCATCTTTTTCTCGCTCTAAGCGTCCTCGTACAAAGACAGCTTCATACAACAACCTACTGGACCTTCGCAGGCTTTCCTCCAACGAGCAAGAGCTTGGGCGCTTCATTACCCACTTTCGAGAGCATAACCTGGTGCAATCGAAGTACCTCGACTTGGGGTTCTTCGAAAGAGAAGGTGGTTTTGACTTTCTGAACCAGCTGAATCACCAAAGCATACTCTGTTTCTTCTTTTACTCAGCTGCTCTGTATCCTGACCTGGTCAAGATGTTCTATTGCAACCTGAAGATTGAAGGTCAGGAGCTACACTCTAATGTCTGCGACCAAAACTAGCGATTGGGTTCAGATGTTTGGCTTGTAGTCAACTGGCCGCTACGCTGAAGAAGAATAGATTCTCCAGCTATTCAACAAGAACAGAGCAATTGAAGATGTTCTAAGACCTGGGTTGGCATTACCTTCGATTTAAAAGGGAGTCAAAGAAGGCATGATGAAGAGCCAAGACAGGCTCCTACATTATGCTTATGCCCACATCCTAGCTCCTAGAGGTGGGAACTATCCCTACCTAAGCGAAGATGATGTGTTCATGCTATGAATTCTAAAGCAAGGCCATCAGATTAACTGGCCTGTCTTCATTATGAAGCATATGATGAGGGCAAAAGGTAAAGAGCAGTCTGAGCTTCCCTATGGAGTGATCATTACTGCCTTCCTAGGCAAGTATCCTCATATTCTGGAAACTGAGTGAGCGACTTCGCTAACCCATCATCACGTGTTTGGGTCCTTTACCCTTAACAAAATAAAGATGATCAAGACCGATGAAGGCTGGGTGTTCCCAGTAGAAGTTGATGATGATGAGGACGACCCTCAAGGTGATCCTGCTACCCCTGCTGCTGCTGCTGCTAATATCCCTGCTCCTGCTCCGGTCACAAATGAGCAAATCCTGGCTTCTCTGTTGGATAACAGAACTTACATGGAGAATACCTTCATTATTCTGTTTGATAGAATATCTGGTGTTAAGCGTGAACAAGCTGCACTTCGAGCTCTGCTATCTGGCAACGAACCTGCCTCTCCTCCTCCACCACCAGATGCCTATTTCTAGGACTCACTTTGTCTTAGGATCTGTTGCGTATGTTATTATTTTTTTTTTTTTTGCTGTTTGATGTTTATTGTATTGGCTGTCTTTTGATAAAAATTGTATATGAACTTGGCCAATTATATTTAATGCAATGAGTACTTTCAATTAATCTATTGCCAAATACAATCGTTTATTATTTATCACATGCATATTTATCAAAGTGCTTTATTAAATGAATGCATCCTTTTTTATCATGTCAAAAGGGAGAGAAAAATAATCAATCTTATTTGAGAAAAGATAGGTTAAATTGGATTAATACTGGCTCTTGGATTTCGAAAGAAAGGAGGAGAATGTGCTTGTTTTGTTATTAAGATGCTTTGAAGATTGGGGGTAGCGGTACCGTACTTCGTCGATCCCGATGAAAGTTCAGATTAAATGCTTCTATTACCTCTGAGTTTGAAATTTCAATTTATATGAACTAATGCTTTTCTCAATGATAGTTTGTCATCATCAAAAAGGGGGAGAATGTGATTACCATGCGACAATGAAGATGAGTTTTGATGATAACAAACATGGAGATGATGAGAAGACTAAGTCCAAGATCTTCAAGTTTAGCTTTAGGACTTAGGATCTCTCTTGTACAGAGCTTTTATAGGATATCTCAGTGTTTGGCTTAAAAGATCTAAAAACATGTTTTTCTACAAACTAAATTAAAGTTTTAATATGGCTTTGAAAATCAAAGAGTTTGTGGATTTTCAGAAATCACCTGATCTGTTTCTTAAGAGTGTTTTTCATAAATTGGAACAAAGGTATTCGAATAGCCTTGAAGGTATTCGAATACAATCCTTCTAAAAAATGCTTTTTAGAACGTGTTTTAAACAATAGTATTTGAATACCTCTTTGTGGTATTCGAATAACCTGCTTCTGAAATGTTTAATGAGAAAATGAAAAACAGTGGTATTCGAATACACCCCAATGGTATTCGAATAACCTGTTTCTAAATTGTTTTCTATGAGAACTGAAACCAGTGGTATTCGAATACCCCTTAATGGAATTCGAATAACCCATGAGATTCTGTTTTAGTTTTTGAATTTATACGTAAACGGATTCACATTTATTATCATATTAATTTCCTCAACGATCATTTCTAATCAAAAGCTCTATAAATAGAGACCTTGTCTCACGTTTGAAACACATGAAATTTCTGAAATTATTTTGCTTGTGCTAAAACGCTGTTTACATATTTCTCTCTTTTTTTCTGTTCTCTTTTGGTAAAATTCTGAGATATTCTTAGAGAGTTCTATAGTGTTTCAATTTGTATAATTTACTCTGAGTGAGAGTTTCTCTTCATCCACTTTCTACTATTTTGTATCGAGGGTGAGGTATCCCTCAAGGTTTGTATAAGGGTGAGGTATCCCTGCAGGCTGAGACTTTAGCATAAGAGAGTTTCCCTGTGTATGAAAGTGCTCTTTTATGTAACGGTTGTAAGCACCTATTGAAGCTTGTATACATAGTGAAAAATCTCAGCTTTTGTTTCGAGGACTGGACGTAGACCACAAGTGGGTTAGTGGTCGAACCAGGATAAATACTGTGCCTGCTTCTCTCTTCTCAATCTCTTTATTTTATGCAATTTTAATTTACTGCACATTTATTTTCTGCTGTTCTTATTGTTTATTTCTTCTTATTCCTTCTGTGCATTTATTTACTAAGTTTTAATATTTGTTTTTACTTTACAAAGAGGTTTTGCGAAAAGTTTTATACTCAATTCACCCCTCTCTTGAGTATTGGAAGCCACTTGGTAACAACTTTGAATTTTTTTGAAATTGGAATTGTTGACTTAATTAAGTGAAGCACAAATTTTGGGCTCCAAAAGAGGCATGCAGCCGTGTGAGAGAAGGGGGAGGAGAGAGAAGAGTGTGTAGCTTCCTTGAGAAGCTTGTAGTTTTTTCAAAAAGAGGATTTGATTAGATATAAAGTAGATTACCTTTGGATATGATAATTAGGTGATAATGTAATTAAAATAATAAGGTAATTAGGATTTTACTGCAAGCTATTAGTCAATGGATAATTGTTACAGTGAACAAAGCCAATATTAATTATCCAACGGATAATAAAGCGTATCGCAAAATTTTAATTAACAGAACGTACAGAGATTTTACTTATCAGATAAAACCTCAAAAACTGTAAATCTCGTAAACTGTGTCCGGCCTCAGGTTTGGTAAGATCCCCCATCGACACTTCCATAGTTCAAGGTTTACCAGCCTCGGGAAAAATATTTCATTTTCTCGGCTCCGCTCAGTGCGCACGCAAAATGAGAAATATACTAAAATATTCACCATTTTTAAAAAAATTCACAAAAATCACAAATATTAGAAAATGACCATTCATCATGAAACAAACAATTTTTCGGAGTGTTACACTGACTTTGCTCAATGTGCACGTAAAATGAGAAATATTTTAAAATATTCAACATTTCTGAAAAATTTTAGAAAAATTCCTAAAAATCACAAATATTGAAAAATGACTATTCATCATGAGACAAATAATTTTTGGGGTGTTACACTGACTCTACTTAGTGTGCATGCAAAACGATAAATATATTAAAATATTCAAAATTTCTGAAAAAATCCTGAAAAATTCACAAAAATATCAAATATTATAAAATGACTATTTATGATGAAATAAATAATTTTTGGGATATTACAACTCTCCCCTTCAAAAAGAAATTTTATCCTCAAAATTTGGTCTATCTTAGAATACATGCAAACATTGTTCCTTGTAGAATATTTCCAGATCTTTAACACAATCCCAACAGCTAACTTTTAGTTTTTTTGTAGAGTAACTCTTCTCATGTGCTTTCAGTTGTCTTGAAGCATACGCTACTACTCATTTTATCCGCACAAGCTCACGTTCCAAATTCTAACGCAAAGCATCAATAGGTATCTCAAAAGGTTCATTGAGATTAGGCAGAATCATCACTGGTGAAGTAGCTGAATGTTTCTTCAACTCTTGAAGATTTCCCCCGTATGCATCGGTCCATACAAAACTTGACTCTCTCGTATGAGTTAGATGAGAAGTTTTGCCACATTGGAAAAATTCTACGACGAGTCTCCTGTATTAACCAACTAATTCCATCTAGCTACGAATCTCCATTATAGTCGTCGGTCTTTCTCATTGAAGAACCATGTGACTCGAAAGTTGAATTGTCTCTAACCAGAATTCGCACTTGGACAACTTCACGCATATCTCCTTCTCCGTATTCAGGATTTAAAGAATCACAACAAAAGGTTTAGTATACTCCTCTGAACGTTAAGAATAGATCAGAATATCGCCAACAAAGACAACGACAAATCTATTTTCAACAGGGAAGAAGATCCTATTCACGAAATCAATGAATGTTACCGACGTGTTCATTACACGGAACAACGCTATCGAACACTTGTAGTGCCCATAATGTGCCCGAAAAGCTACCTTGAAAATATTATTCTACCTTCACACGAACTTGATGATAGTCCAGAACGCAAGCTGATCTTGGAGAAAACAGCGACTTCCTTCGGTTGATCTATTCAAACCAACTAACCTCGACTTTAACAAGAAATGTCTCAATAAAATTTAGGAATGAGTTTCATGGATTCAAATCCAGGAATCTCTATCTCAAGAAACACTAACGTTTAATTGGAATAATTTAACAGGATATGGTTAGAAAATAACCAATCCTTTTTCAAGATTACATCAAATTTACGAAGAAGGTAAACAAATCCATTCAACAGAAGGATTCTGTCTTTAACAAGTCATAGGATAATTTAAACGACTTGGCTATCAACAATAGGTTCTTAGTAGTCGAAGTAGAGATAACATAGTC
This sequence comes from Ormosia semicastrata, assembly GCA_029884595.1. NCBI lineage: Eukaryota > Viridiplantae > Streptophyta > Magnoliopsida > Fabales > Fabaceae > Ormosia > Ormosia semicastrata. The sequence continues at coordinate 42,199,814 of JAQQTO010000053.1, read as the reverse complement.
AAAAGAAGGCGAAGACACAAATAACCCCAATGGACTTATACAGTCATGTGTCATAAAGGAATGGGTTACCCCCTGAATTATACAGTAAAATCATAGGGTCATCTATCGTAGTACAATCTCCTTTGTTTAGGTCTTCAGGCTGGGATGCCTTTATTCCACTTGAGAAATTGACTCTCCCTCCTTCATAAGATTTTGAAGTATGTACTTCACTAACTGAAGGCTTCGCCCTTTGCAAAGTACAATTTCTAGCCACATGTCCCGGCTTTCCACACTTAAAACAAATCACTCCTTCAATCGTACAGTCCTTTGTGAAGTGGTCCTTTCCACAATTGAAGCAGATTACCCTCTTGATCTTACATTCCCTCGTTGAGTGGTCCTTTCCACACTTCTTACATTTTGGTAAGGATACCACGATCGGATTGGATTTACCACCACTCGCACTTCCTTCATGCGTTTGTTGTTGCTGTTGCATCTTCGGTCGTCGTGACTACGATTCTTGCTGGAGTCGCTTGACCTTACGATTTCTCATCTTTCGGAACTAATACGATCCGATGTCATGTGGTCCCATATCTTGAGATTTATTCAACTCAAGTAAAATCTGAGCTTCGGCTATCAATTCCTGTTGCCGAACGATTCTCTGATTCTGTTGTATTGTTACTTCTACCATTCCTTGCATTACTTCTATAGTCGTGACCATCTCTTCTTTGTTGCATTCCCCATTCCCTCGCATACGATTGCCGTGAGCCATTGCCTTACATTTGAAAGTAGACAAGTCAAACATAATAGAAACAAGAAGTGACCATTTCAAATAATATTGTCTCCTTTCGGAAACCAAATGCAAAGAGTCACACAACACAACAAAACAAACCCAAAAGACTCTAACTTGAGCTCCTTCATTCTGCCCCCTATTGCGCGATTTCTTGTAAGTCCTTAACTCCCAAGCAGCTCCTTGAATCTCACTTATGCTAGATATTATTTTTCCCAAGAAAATCGGTTCTCCAAAACCACTTGGACGTCTCGGTCCACAGACCTTGCAAGTCCTATGTAACTACCATTTTTCTAACCCATTGGCTCAAACAATCTTAGAGGTAACACAACATGGGTGTAAATGTAAATAAATCCTGAATAAATTCAGTCATACCAGCTGAACTTCTTATTAAAAGAACTCTTATTTCCTTAATACGCCTAGGTGAAGTCATAGTTTCCCGTCCACACAGAACATTACACATTGAGTGGGCCAATACTTAATATCATGTAACTATGCAACAATAGCAACCAACATTCAACTTATGGCAAGCCATGCCTTCCTTTCCCAAACATATCTATCAAGAGACAAGAAAGTGCACAACATACTAATAAACTTCTAACATGTCTAAGCATAGTTAGTCCATACCTCGGCTCAGCAGGATGAACTAAGCTCTGATACCACCTAATGTAACACCCCTCGATTTAGTAACCACGACACAATCGTCATTATCTACGGTCACTAAATTTTTGGCATGCTACGACTCAAATAACAAGTTTCCAAAATTTTTAATCATTGTTCATATAAAGAAAATATGAGCCACGAATGAATAGATACACATGCCATCATTTGAAAATATAATTTAATAAGATATACTCAAAATACATCACATAAGGCTCGATAATTACCTTAAAACATACATAGCACGACGCATTGCTCATACAGCCCAAAAACACTTAGGTATACATCAAAATGCAATTATACTCATAGAACTCTTATACAAATAATGCAAAAGAAACATAACTACCCATAACGACGCCTACGTCTGAGGAGTTGGGCACTCCATTGGATCCATCTCGGGATCCTCTCCCAGCTCGTCTAAAGACACAAGGACAAGACTGAGTGCGGTTCCACGAGCAGGGGCCCTAGCAGCTAATGCCATGGAATCCTCGTCCTTTCTGGGGGTGTGAATCGGATCACCCCAAAGCTCCAGAATGGGCAATACAAACTCCAGATGTACTGATGTAGTGAGGGTCAAAATAGGATCTCCATCGCGGGTCCTCCTCACAGTCAAGATCAGGTCCCCAACATACCGTATGCGCTCGTCGGCCCAGTCGACTCGCCAAGGATTGACGCCCCCGGTGAACACAATCCTGAAAAAACCAATGGAACCCCTTCTTGATGACATCACAGAAAGTAGGAGGCCAAACCAAGTAAAATCTAGTAAAATCAACCTCGTCCCCTCCACAGTCTTTAACCAAATATCACATAGAACAAGAATAGTGCAAGCAAGAGGTGAGATATCCAACTTCATTACCAATTATGGCAGTAAGAAACAGAAACGGCGTAGTACGCCCACGTAGCATTACAAGAAATATAAATAGTATCAAGAAGCAGATATTAAACAACTTAACAATTCTAGGCAGTTATATCATTAATAAGATAGCAGTTCCAATCATCATATAAATTAAATGTCAAGTAATATATTGACTCACTATGCAAATGTACATGATATCAAAATCCTACTCCATGGAGCTAGACACAAACATCGGAGAGAATGATTAGGGAGACATACCAGTATCTTGTCAGCCTAAAATCAAGTGCTTTCCAGAAAAATAATAGTTTTGCGCAACATGCCTTTATACAGTGGCATTCCCACAATATCACGATATAGGACAGTTTCTCGGTCTGGATCGTCGGTGTGTTTGCATCGGTGTGTCCCACGACACAATGGGGCTACCAATTGTTCGCTGTGAGACGCCTGTGCCCCGACGCCCCCAAGGTCAACAGCAGCACCTACACTAGTCTATTCACACCCGCACTAAGGTGTGATTCAACTCGTAAGCAACATAGCCTTGACAAATAGTCCATCGGACTTTCTCAATGCATGCTTAATGAAATCAACCACCGTTGTACCATTCCCTATGGTATTAAAGCAACCGTCCATACAATTGTTCAATACCATTTTTCATTAGTGATATTATATAACTGTCCATACGACTACATAGTACCACTGTTATTTGGGTTTCCTCTGATAACCAGTCCCATCTGACTCACTCGTCTATCTAACGTTTCTGGTTATAAAGGCGAACCACATCTGACTAAATCGTCCATCTGATGTTTCTGGGTTCGGTATTCGGTTCCAAAAGCACAATGTATATTCATGCATATTTAACAACAATATACCTTTCCACAACATGCCATAATTTGGCCAAGATAAGCATCAACACATTCTTGGTCTTACTCATGGACCCACAATAAATATTATTACTCCTTAAATAATATATTACACTTTTAGGGTACGTTATGGAATTATTCCTAAACTTCTACATTCTTCTTAATAAGTTTCTCTTTTAGAGAAATACTCTCACATTATTCATTTAATCATTATTATTTTAATTACATAAGTCCATCATTAAATTTTAAACCTAATTCCCTTAGAATAATTTAAATTGAATCTTACTTGCATTCATGGTCTTGCTTTAATTAAAATTTATTATAAGTTTTTGGGTAAAACTCTATTCTTGGTTCTTTCCATTTTATGAATCCTTAATTATCCAATTAATTAAGTTTCACTTCAATCTAATATTTCTTATGAAATTCTTCTCTAGAGGAATTCTCTTGATTGTTAAGTTTCTTACTTTAAGTTTATTCAAAACTCACTTAGAAAATTATTCTAAGTTTTCCAAGTCTCACATACTCTCATTATTGTCTTAGGTCTAAAGAATTACTTTAGGTTATCAAATTAGTTCCCATTCATTATGTTATTAGCCATTTAATCACTTGATCACGTAAAGTCCAAGGTTGCATGTTGTTACACAATTTGATCCTAAGTTGGCCCTAGAGGCCGTGGCCTCCCATGGGGAAATCCTAAGTTTTTCTTGATTCCATTACATTTTAATCACTTGAATTAATTATGTTTCCATCTTAATTACAAAATTTCAATCATGATCTCTCAAATTGGGGGTCGTGGCCGTGAGCCTCCATGAGGAAAGCAATGGACTTTTATTTCCATTTCGTGATTCCAATCCATCCAAGATCATCAATATATATATATAAGATTAACAAAATAGATTAAGTAAAGCACAATCAACACATAACCACAAAAACCATATAACAAAGAGAGTAACCCTAACTAGGGTTCCTCACAACCAATAAAAAATCAAGTTCTCTACTACTAAGAGAGGTTGAAGAGGATCATCTCCCTCTTACCTAGGGGAGAAAACAAGTCAAGAACTCCCTTGAAGCTCCTAGTGAAATTCGAACTTCACTCCTTCAAACCCTAGAAATTGCAACTTCAACCAATTAACACCAATGCTTGAAAAAAGAGAAGATAGATGGTCACAAAGAGGACCTTAAAAATGAAAATGGAGAAGAGAGGATGAGGAACCAAGAATCTTACCCTAAAGCTTCAAACTTGAAGCTTGAAGAATGTGATGAAGATGGAAGCATTTCAAGAAAATTTCAACTAGAAAGGTGTTTAGAATGTAGTGGAAATTAAGAAAATGTGGTTGGTTGAAAATTTTGTGATGATTGAGGGCATGGAGGAGGGCTGGTCGTGTGGATTGGTGTAGAGAGAAGGAGGAGAAAATGAGAGGAATATGAAGGTAGATAGAGAAGTTGTTAGTAGAAATAAAGGTGATGACTTTGAATATTTTTTGAAATTGGAATTGTTGACTCAATTAAGTGAAGCACAAATTTTGGGCTCCAAAAGAGGCATGCAGCCGTGTGAGAGAGGGGGGAGGAGAGAGAAGAGTGTGTAGCTTCCTTGAGAAGCTTGTAGCTTTTTCAAAAAGAGGATTTGATTAGACATAAAGTAGATTACCTTTGGATAAGATAATTAGGTGATAATGTAATTAAAATAATAAGGTAATTAGGATTTTACTACAAGCTATTACCTAATGGATAATTGTTACAGTGAACAAAGTCAGTATTAATTATCCAACGGATAATAGAGCGTATCGCGAAATTTTAATTAACAAAACGTACAGAGATTTTACTTATATGATAAAACCTCGAAAATATAAATTTCGTAAACTATGTCCGACCTCGGGTTTAGTAAGATCCCCTGTCGACACTTTCACAGTTCAAGGTTTACCAGCCCCAAGGAAAACATTTCATTTTCCCAGCTCCGCTCAGTGCGCACGTAAAATGAGAAATATACTAAAATATTCACCATTTCTAGAAAGATCTACAAAAATTCTCAAAAATCACAAATATTAGAAAATGACCATTCATCATGAAACAAACAATTTTCTGGGGTGTTACACTGACTTTGCTCAGTGTGCACGCAAAATGAAAAATATATTAAAATATTTAACACTTCCAAAAAATTCCAAAAAAATTCCTAAAAATAACGAATATTAGAAAATGACTATTCATCATGAGACAAACAATTTTCGGAGTGTTACACTGACTCTGCTCAGTGTGCATGCAAAATAAGAAATATATTAAAATATTTGACGTTTCCGAAAAATTCCAGAAAAATTCCTAAAAATAAAAAATATTAGAAAATGACTATTCATCGTGAGACAAAAAATTTCCGGGGTGTTACACTGACTCTGCTCAGTGTGCATGCAAAACAAGGAATATATTAAAATATTCAACGTTTCCAGAAAAATCTTGAAAAATTTCCAAAAATCTCAAATATTATAAAATGACTATTTATGATGAAATAAATAATTTTTGGGATGTTACATCAAGGCCTATACGGAAAACACCAACAACATTATATTTGACAGGCTTGAGGCAATAGAGCGCGAATAGGCTACTTTGAGAGCCTTAGTGTCTGGACAAGCTTCCAGTACCCCTCCTCCACCACTGAATACATATTTTTAAGGATTCTTAGTCTTAAGGTCCTTGCTCTGGATGATTTTTAGTTTTTGTTGCTCTATTGTTTAAGCCATTTTATGGTTAATGGTACCAAATGCAAATGTAATTGGCTTTGTTTTGAATGAATCATAGAAGTATTCTCTTATTTATCTTGAGCAATTTAATGATATGAAAATCAATTTGCATGATATGAGTATGCCTTAGTGAATGAATGATCTGAGTGTTCTCTTCCTTATCATAATTAAATATATTTAACATCTTTTGAACAAATGATTAATTGAACATCTTTTGCATGCCTTGACTGTCTCTTGCCCCATCTTTTTGATCATGACAAAAAGGGGAGAAGAAAGATTGAAGTTTGATTTGACAATTATTGGAGATTGTGCTGAGTTGACAATTTTTCGAGATTGTGTTAAGAAAAGACAAGTTAGAAAGATTACTCTAAAGAGGATCAAGGAATTCTAAAAAATAGGGGGAGCTGTGCATAACTCTAAAATTAATTCTCCTCTTACAAACTAGAAGGGGAGTAAGTCTCTCTTTGAACTTTGTGAATTCAAATTTTTGTTACTAACTCCTTTCTCAATGCTTTGTTTGTCATCATCAAAAAGGGAAAAAATGTAATTGTCTATGAACTCTTGAAAGACTTTGTTTTGATGATAACAAACATGAAGATGTTGCAAGATCAAGTCCAGGATCAGCAAGATTAATTTTAGGACTTAGATCAATATGTAAAGGTATAATGTGATTCATATGATTCACACAAATGCTCTGCAACTTGTTTTTCAAAGAATATGAATAGCACACTTATTTTAAAAGCTTCAAAATGGTTTTTCATTTCCAAAGAAACAAATTTTAAAATGCCAAAAATATATAAGACCACTTGGAATCACTTGGCATTGTCTCATTACTGACAAAATGTGTTTTACAAAGTTTATTCAAATAAAGGTCATTTTATTCGAATAACAAAAGTCAGTGAAGGCAAAAATTAAGATCAATCAAGATTTATTCGAATAAAGCTCCTCTTATCCAAATAACAAAAGTCAGAGAAGCCAAGTATTTCAATTGATCAGGATTTATTCAAATAAAGCCCTGTTTTATTCGAATAAACATTCAAAATGAACAAAAGCGCTTCATTATTTTAAGTGGATTATTTGAATAACACAAGTGTTATTCAAACAATGTATTCCAGAAAGCTTTTCCCAACATGCTATTTAAAGATTTATTCGAATAACCATCGTGTTATTCGAATAACAAGGTTTTCCAAAAACAGAAAGTAACGACTCTAATGAAGCATTTAATGCTCCTCAACCACCCCAACGGCTCTAATCTTTAATGGGCTTTAAATGCAAGGTTGTTGGGCATTGTTAGGGGTTAGAGAAATATTCTAAAAACCTTGCTAGAGCATTAATACGTATTTTGCACATATTCTTCAAATCATCCTCTGTTTTTAAGCAAAGGCGTGAATCCTTGATGCCTATAAGTTTCAATTTGTATAATCCACTCTTTGAGAGAGTTTCTACTAATTCTATCTTTGTATTATCTATAAAGAGGGTGAGGCATCCCTCAAATCTGTAAAAGGGTGAGGTATCCTTTGAAGTTAAGGCTCAAAGCACAAGGGTGAGGTATCTCAAGGTGGTGTTGATTGCTTCAATATGTAAAGGTTACAAGCACTGGATTCAAGCTTGGAATTTAGTGGTAAATCTCGAGTGATTGCTTGAGGACTGGACATAGGTCATAAGGGGTGGCTGAACCAGGATAAATCATTGTATTTGATTCTTTAAACCCTTGTCTTTACATTTGTGCAATGGTTTATTGACTTGCTTGGATTTTTCTCTCTTGGTTGGTTCATTGGTGAGCAATATCTTTCTATCCTATCCAGTCATTCATTTCTATTATTTAAATAGCTTCAACGAAAATTAGTAATTAAATTTTTTTTGAAAGATTTGCAAAAAGTTTGTGTATACTCAATTCACCCCCTCTTGAGTTTTGAGGCCACTTGGTAACATCTCTTTACACCAAAGTAATTGAGGTGGAGGAAGACCTCCCTCTTTACCTATGCTTCCCTAGACATCAAGTATTAGAGGAAGACCTCTTTATTTAGGGTTATCCTAAATCTAGGATAGTGGGAGAGCGAATCAAACTTTCCTCAGGCGAGCGGATCAAACTTCCCTAAATGATCAATAGTGTGAGGATGAATAATTCCCTCCCTATCAAAAGTAGTTGAAGATGGATAATTTCCATCACTACTTACCACTTAAGATGAGAACTGACAATTCCCTCATTAGCGTGGTTGATTGAGCTTGATATGATCTAGTTACCCAGAGTAGTCCTATGTAGTGAGAGCTATGAATGGGTTGAAGTGCACTAACCCGAAAGCAGGCTACTACCAAGTGATTGGTATTGTGAGGATGGATAATTCCTCTTATGCCATTTGATTTGAAATAACACATGTGTCCTAATGATTTGAGATATGAATCTTGAAAATGAGATTTTGATATGATTTTGATAATCAATGATAAAGAGGAGATTTTCATGAGATTTGATGATATAATTTCTGATTTTATGATTTGAGTCTTAGTGACTCTGGATTTGATGGATTTTAAGCATAAGATTTTAATGATATGACTGATGATTTAGAGACATGATTTATTATGTGATTTTGATGATTAATAAGGATTTTTATAATTAAATGAACCTCTGTTTTGGGAAGAGGAAGGACTCGATTTAGCTTTAGCCACCTTCCTACGGATTAAATAGAAATGATTTGAAATGATTTTTCATTGAAATAGTTGGAATTATTGTGATGACACATTTTAAAACAAATTATTGAGAATTTTATGATTCTCACCCCCTACATCTTTGATTTCCATGATAATTGCAAGGATCCATAGTTAACAAGCAAGATGAAGCAAGATAAAGCTTATGGAGGAAGAGATATTTTAGTTAATTTGGTCAGATCTTATATAATAGGTCGATATAGGTATATTATGTTTAGCAATTTATTCTTTGTATATTAATTCATTTAATACTATATGTATTATATGCTTATGCTAAAGGCTCATATTTTGTATATTATTAAATTATTTATTTGAAAAAAAATTGTGGATATTCATAAGTAATGTACCAAATTCTAATTATTGATGTGTAATTTGGATACCTCTTTAGTGTTAGTAATTTAGGATGTTACAATGCATACCTAGCAGGCTTGATTAAAGATATTTTTATGAGAGTTGATGAGCTAATTTTTCCTGCAGATTTGTACATTCTGGATATGGAGGGAGAGTCATCAACTAATAAGGTTCCAATCATTTTAGGGAGGCCATTCCTTAATATGGCAAGGACCAAAATAGATGTGCATGTTAGAACTCTTTCCATGGAGTTTGGAGATATAGTAGTGCAGTTTAACATTTTTTATGCAGTGAAGCATCCCTTGGAAGGACATTCTGATTTTCACATAGATTTACTTGCTGAATTAGTTGAGGATACTTATAAGGAGTTGTGTGCATAATTTCCTAATTGTCCTAATTTTTATGATTTTGTTCTTTATCACTCATGTACTGGTTGTGATAGTGTTGTGATGTGTACTACATGTGTTGAAATTTTTGTATTTTTTAAAAATGATGAGTCTATTTTCACAAATTATGCAACAACTAATGATTATGCAAAAATTCAGTCTGCAGAAATAGTTTCCACCACCAAATTGCTTCCCTCCATAATGCAACTACCCAAATTAGAGTCGAAGCCTCTATCTGGGCATCTTAAATATACATATTTGGAAGATGATGAGAAGCACCCAGTGATTATAGATAAGAACCTCCATAATCAACAAGAATAGAAATTGCTACAAATTTTAAGAGAGCACAAGAGAGTCATCAGATGGAAGCTTCCAGACATTCTTAGTATTAGTCCTTCTATGTGCATGCATTGAATCTTGCTTGAGGAGGGAGCTAAACGAGTGAGGTAGCCCCAGAGGAGACTGAATCCACCAATTTTGGATGTGGTGAAGAAAGAAGTGACTAAGCTATTGCAAGCTGGCATTATTTACCCCATCTTCGACAATAAATGGGTGAGCCCGGTGCAAGTCATTCCGAAGAAATTCAGGTTACAGTAGTAGCAAATTAGAAGAATGAGCTGATTCCTATCAAGGTGCAAAATAGTTGGAGAATATGCATAGATTATAGGAATCTTAACCAAGCCACTCGAAAGGATCATTATCCCTGCCTTTTATTGATCATATTTTAGAGAGATTGGCTATGAAATCACATTACTCTTTTTTGGATGGCTACACTGGTTATTTTCAAATCCATATTGCACCGGAGGATCAGGAGAAGACCTTTTTTACCTGTCCCTTTGACACTTCTGCTTATAGGCGGATGCCTTTTGGGTTCTGCAATGCCTTAGCACTTTTCAACAGTACATGGTGAGTATTTTCTCTGATATTTTATAAGAATGCATAGAGGTATTCATGGATGATTTCACTGTGTATGGTTCTTCTTTTGATTCCTGTTTAGATAGCTTGCCTAGAGTATTGCATAGGTGCATTAAGACTAACCTTGTTTTGAATTTTGAAAAGCGTCATTTCATAGTAGAGAAAGGTATAGTTTTAGGCCATGTAGTGTCTAACAAGGGCATTAAGGTATATCTTGCAAAAATAGATGTGATTTCTTCTTTATCTTACCCCACATGTGTGCAGGAAGTTCGTTCTTTTCTTAGCCATGTAGGTTTTTACAAGCGCTTTATTAGAAATTTTAGCAAGATAGCCCTTCTGTTATCCAACCTTCTACAAAAGGATGTGGAGTTTGATTTTGATAAAAAATACAAGGTAGCTTTCAACCATTTTAAGTAGCCTTTGACCAGTATCCCCATTATCCAGCCACTTGATTGGGAAATTCCTTCTGAGCTTATGTGTGTGCCTCTAACTTTACAGTTGGCACCATCTTTTCTTAATGATTTGGCAAGCAACCTCAAGTGATATCTTATGTCTCTCGTGCTTTGGATTCTACCTAAGCCAATTACACCACCACTGAAAAGGAGCTTTTAGCCATTATTTTTTCTTTAGATAAATTTTGTTCCTATTTCCTGGGCACTAAAGTGATTATTTTATCTAACCATGCAACTTTGAAGTTCTTGCCGAAGAAGTCCGAGGTGGAACCTAGGCTCATTTGGTGGTTATTGCTCTTGTAAGAGTTTGACATTGAGATCAGAGATAAGAACAGAGCCAAAAACTTGGTGGCAGATCATTTGAGCTAGATCCCACAAGTAGTGGACATTCTTCCTATCTGAGAGACCTTCCTAGATGAGTAGTTTTTTTTAGTTACGATGTAAGGACCATTGGTATGCTGATTTAGTGAATTATTTAGTTGCATCTGAGTTACCTGCTTATTTTAAGAAGCATCAAATTGATAAGCTTAAGAGTGAGGCAAAATATTATGTATAGGATGATCCTTATCTATGGAGACCATGTATTGACCAAGTGATTAGATGATGTGTGCCTGATTATGAGTTTTACTCTGTGCTATATTTTTGTCATACCTTTGCAAGTGGTGGTCACGTTGGACCGCAACGCACTACTAGGAAGATTTTAGACTTTGAATTGTATTAGCCCACTTTGTTTCATGATGCTTACAATTATTGTAAGAATTGTGAACAATGCTAACAGGCAAGTAACATTTCTCGTAGGAATGAGATGCCTTAACAACCATTATTATTTTGATGTGTGGGGTATTGATTTCATGAGTCTATTTCGCAATTCCTTTAGTTTTGTTTACATTATATTAGCTGTTGATTATGTATATAAGTGGGTGGGGGCCAAGGCCACTCGAACTGATGATTCTCATATTGTTTTAGACTTTGTCAGATCTCATATTTTTTTACAGGTTTGGAGTTCTAAGAGCCATAATCAATGACCAAGGCTCTCATTTATATAATAAAGACATGGAGGAATTATTGAAGAAATATGGTGTGATGCATAAGGTTTCGGCTCCTTACCATCCACAAACCAATGGGCAAGCCGAAGTTTAGAATAGGGAGTTGAAACTAATCTTGGAAAAAATAGTCCAACTGAATAGAAAAGATTGGAGCAAGACGCTTGAGGATGCATTGTGGGCATATAGGAATGCTTTGAAGACTCCTTTAGGCATGTACCCCATAGGATAATCTTTGGCAAGGCATGCCACCTTTCAGTGGATATTGAGCATAAGGCCTATTCGGCGGTAAAGAAGTGCAACCTTGACCCGAACCAAGCTGGATCCCAAAGAAAACTCCAACTCCAAGAACTTGAAGAGATTCAGTTAGAAGCTTATAAGAACTCCCAGATTTACAAAGAAAAGACCAAGATTCCTCATGTCTAGATGTTGACAAGAAAAGGACTTGTGATTGGTCAAAAAGTTCTCCTTTACAATTCTCACCTCAAGCTGATGCCCAACAAACTCCTTTCTAGGTGGCTAGGTTCTTTTATAGTCATTAAGATTTTTTCTTATGGTGTAGTGGAGACCACAAGTTGTTGGTGTATGCTCTAGAGGCCGATATTTTTTACAGTACTTACATACATTGTATTATGCGATTTTTTAATGTAAGAGACATTTCATTTATTGTGTTATTTATGATAAACATAATAAAGTCCTTAGAATAGTAAGTTTGATGCTATAGGTCATCAAGTGGATGACTTGATCATGAGATCCTATTGAATAAAATTAGAACACTATTCTTAAATGTCTCTAGTCAAGTATTATTGTTAATTAGGACAACAATAATACATTGAGACTAGTATGCGCGTAGACTGATGACCACATCTCACGGGTCATGGATATGAGATATCAAGTCTTCACATAGGTACATATTAGAGTAATGATGTACTGGATTGACCCACCATGAGAACGTTATATGGATCGTTATGTGAGTGTCATAAGTAATTCTCATAGTGACAATGGTGTATGTGATCTTTTGACCTGAAATCACTATGATTCCTATATGAGAAGTTGTGTGTTTTAATGCCATCAAACGTCATCTGTAACAATGTGATTATATAGTTAATTATTGGACATACCGCGAATCATGCAGAGGGATGTAAGTGACCTAGATGGGATTTGTCACTCCTACATAATAGGAGCGATATCTTCGAGCTCCCTGATTGAGTGAGACTGCGAAATGCATGGCTATGCTCAAATGAGTCAATATGAGATATTGATCTCATTTGTTGTTATAAAGTCTACTTGAGTATCAGGAAACAAAGGATTGAACTATACAAGGGTGACATATTCCATGCCTTGTGTTCAATCTAGATATCTTGACAAAGGGACTAAACTACACGGAAACATTGGTCATGGAAAGGTTATGTCAAATCACTGACATTCTCATTACTTGAGTAGCAGCGATGTGTTGCTAGATACCGCTCACTGCTTGTAATATTAAAATGAGATTTTAATATTACTACTAACATTATGAAAATCTGCAGGGTCACATATATAGAGCAGACTAAATTGGAGTAATAAGGATCCAAGTTGGACTAGGATTCAATCGTGGGCCAAACTCATAACAAATGAGTCTACGGTTACATAGCTTACCTTGCTGCTGCTCACACTCACTTAAGGTAGTCACTATTATAAATAGTACTACTAAAAGGGCTGCTAAGCAGGCACAACAAAACCCTAGCCGCACCTACAAAATCTATGAGTGAGAGAGTGATAAGTTTCTCTTCTCTTTGTAGCTAGCATTGTGTCAGAGACATGAGACTCTTTTTTGTGGATGTTGGACGTTCATGAGTTTGTTCACGTGGATACGGCAGAGACATCATCACTGTTATGATGTTGGTGATTCACGTCGTTTGTTTTTCCATCTCACTTCAAGAGGTAAACTCAAAAACATGGATTATAGTCTCTTTTCATGTGGATCCTTGGTGGAATTTTTTTTTTGTTTATTCGCTACGTGATGTATGCGCAATTCCCAACACAAGTAAGGAAACTAAAAAAGTTTTCGAAGTCAATGGATATCACCTTAAGCAATTCTATGAGAGAGCTCAAGAGGACACAGTGGAGGAGGTCTACTTGTTGCAAGCGGTCATTTACATCACTTGATAAGGATCCTTCTTCCTTCTCTCTTTTATTTTACTTGTCTTTGATTTATTGATGATATTTATGAATATTGATTATTTGATGATTTTTAAGCTTTACATTGAGGACAATGTAGAATTGAAGTGTGGGAGAGAAATTTACATTCTATTCACTGTTTCTGTTTTAAATTCTTTTTATCTATTTTTCTATTTTCTCTGTTTCTATTTTTTCTGTTTTGTTCTTTTACTATTTCTATTTCTATTTTAATTTTGTTGTTATTTGCTATTTTCTATATTTGGATGCTATTTCTATTTTATTATTTTTCTATTTTTAGTTTGTTGTTGTTTTCTATTCTATTTTCTATTTTGTTTCAAAATACTATTTTCTATTTTAAAATTCTGATTCTATTTTATTTTTAAATTCTATTTTTATGTTTTGAAATATATATATATATATATATTAAATATATATATATATATATATATAATTAAAGTGTGTTTTTAATTGCTTTCCAATGGAACTTTGAGATTTTTGTGAAAGTTGTGAGTATGCATCAATTGAGGTTAAACATTCATAACATAAGTGAATAAATTATCTTTCATCTTGAGATTAATTAGTTTGGTAATGGAAATTGAATTGATAGATTGATAGCTGTCGAGACAATCAAATTAAATCCATTTATAAACTAATTCACTAAAATGCTTGTAGTATAAGGAATAACCGGATTGAGCCCTTGGATCACTCTAATTAAACAATCAAAGTAAGAGGTTAACAAGGGAAAAAAGGGTTGCAAAATTAAGTAATAGAAAGTAGTTAAAAATTGTAAATAGAATTAAGTAAATAACTAATCTAAGGAAATCAACTAATCTTGAATTTAATTCATCATTGATCACTAGGAATCCATTCAATTGCTAATTAAATTCTTGGTCTTAGATCACATCAAGAAACCTTAAGATGATCCATGAATTCTTTACTAGATAAGTATCTAGAATTTAATTAATCAAGGATGAATTAAGCACCTATCTAATCCTAAATTAATTTAAAACCCAGAATTCAACCAAGCTTAACAAACAACATCCAAGAAGCCTTTGATGCATTGTTTAGTCTCTACAATTCTCATTAAACACGTGATAATTATGCAATTATCATATCAACATCCAAATCAAATTAATCAATTTAATTTAGACTTAAAAAATCAAAGAGGAACTTGACTAACAAGTAAAAGAGAAATTTAATTAGCAAGTAAAAGATAAACTTGATTAACAAGTAAAAGAGAAACTTGACTAGTAATTAAATGTAAAACAATCAAAATATGATCTCAGAATTAAACATCAAGATTGTCAATCCTTAGGATTGATTTAAAAGGGTCTTTCCCTCCATGGATGGAAGGGGAAAACAGAAAAGAATGAAAACTAGAGAGAAAGGAGATGAAGAAAGATGAAAAAAGGAAATGCAAGCAATAGTGACTAGGAGAAAATTAGGGTTGCATTTTGTGGTTCCATTTGTTGCTTAAATAACTATATCTAAAATTAAAAATATAAGTTTTCCCTTAGCTTAAGGTTGATCCTCTTAGTCTTATCTTTAATTGGACACCTAATTCGCATAATTTGGACTTAGGATGAGAAAGTTATACCCTAAATATTCTTAACAGGTCTCTAATCCTGTCAGATGACTTAAAAGGATGAAAACATCATCAAAAAGTCACATTTTAGATAAGTGATCTCAAAATAATTGAAGATATATGTCTTATATTTCAAATGCCACTAGTTTCAAGTCCATATCACACCTACAGCCCAAATTATGGCCTAATCTTTGCACATCGCTCAGGTTCCAGTGACAACATCTCTGTTCTGACTTGATGGCCAATCTAACAAACTAGTGATCCGATTCAGACTTTGAGCTCAACATAAAAGTTGTATATCTTTCTCTCAGATTTGCTACAAGGTAAATTTCATAATTTTTAAATGTCTAGAACTCAAGTTATACTCAAAATATAGAAATAGTGTAAAATTCTCATTAATGCTGAAAAATACAATTAAGCCCAATTTAATCCCAAATTTATAAAATATGGCTAAAACTAATCAATTAAGCATATAAAAAGGTCTAAGAGACTAAATATGAGGTTAACTAATATATGAAACTTGTGTTTACTAAATTCTCCCACACTTAACTTTTGCACTTCTTGGCAAAACTAGAAATTCAACATAGGAAATAAGGAACAACAACACAAACTCATAAATTTAAAACTCTAAAACACTCACTTTCCAATGATGTTCAAGAATGCAAAATTCTATAAGTAAGAAGCACAACCAAAGCTTCAAGAAATTAAAACATTCATGAAATAACATTTCTTTATACCTCAAATCAACAAGCAATGTAACTTTAATTGAAAAGCATAAATCAAGAATGATAGAACCTCACAAAATACACTCTTAATCCCTCAAATGTTTAAAAGGTAAGTGTTTCACTCAATTCAACTCATGAAAATTTTCACTACCATAAGTTTGCTTATCTTCTACTTCTCCACTACTCAAAACACATGCACATACAAATCATGAGGACTTTATATAAGGTTGTAATAGGGTCAAGTTAAGGGAGGGGAATAATATGAATATGATAAGTTAAATACCAAAGAGAACAAAAGAACATTAGAGATAAGTTCAAATAATAAGCATGAAAGTTTATCCCAACTCCATGTAATGCAAATTCTCTTTACATATTCTTTTCCCCTTTCTTTTTTTTTCTTTTTTTTTTCAATTAACCACTTTTTCCCTTTTAACCAAACATTTTACACACTAATTAGCACACCCCCACACTTGTTCAAGAACTATTCTAATGACAATGTCAATGCTCTCCTATTCCATAAGATTAGGTAAAAACATGGTTTTCCATTTAAGGCATATAATGAGCTAAAAACAAGAATGATCAAATAAGCTCAAGGGGGATTAATCAAGGAAAAATATGCAAGGTTGGTTATTTGGCTAAAGTAACTAATTCAAGAAAAATGCCTTTATC
This sequence comes from Ormosia semicastrata, assembly GCA_029884595.1. Classification (NCBI taxonomy): domain Eukaryota; kingdom Viridiplantae; phylum Streptophyta; class Magnoliopsida; order Fabales; family Fabaceae; genus Ormosia; species Ormosia semicastrata. Next base: position 42,182,954 of record JAQQTO010000053.1, on the reverse strand, counting down.
ATGTTCATGTATGCATTTGAAAATGTAGCCTAAAAAAGAATCAAAACAAGTTCTAGAGTAACAAATTCTATGAGTGAAAATCACACAAGAAAAAAGAGAATAACAGAAATGTTCAATCCATTTACTAAAAGGCTCAAAGTCTCACAAGATATGCTTTTATCAAACTCAATCCACCAATTTAATTTCCATTACTAAACTAGTTAATCTCAAGATGAAAGATAATTTATTCACTTATGTTATAAACCTTTAACTTCAATTGGTGCATGCTCACAACTTTCACAAATATCAAAATTTCATTGGAAAGTAATTAAAAACACAATTTCTTTGAAAAACAAAATAGAAATAGTAAAATTAAAAACATAAAATAGAAAACAAAATATATGTAATACCTATTGGTGTATGCCCTAGAGGCTGATACTTTTTTTGTATTTACATATATTCTATTATGCTTATTTTAATATATGAGGCATTTCATTTATTGTGTTCTTTTTGATAAACATAATAAAGTCCTTAGAATAGTAAGTTTGATGCCATAGGACATCAAGTGGATGACTTGATCGTGAGATCCTTTTGGTTACAACACTATTCTTAAATGTCCCTAGTCAAGTATTATTGTTAATTAAGACAACAATAATACATTGGGACTAGTATGTGCATAGACTAATGACCACATCTCACGGGTTATGGATATGAGATATCAAGTTTTCACATCGGTACATATTAGAGTAATGATGTACTAGACTGACCCACCATGAGAATGCTATATGGATCATTACATGAGTGTCATAAGCGATTCTCATAGTGACAATGGTGTTTGTGGTCCTTTGACCTAAAATCACTACGATTCCTACATGAGGAGTTGTGTGTTTTAATGCTATCAAACGTCATCTGTAACAAGATGATTATAAAGTTAGTTATTGGACATACCGCGAATTATGCAGAGGGATGTGAGTGACCTAGATGGGATTTGTCACTCCTACATAACAGGAGCAATATCTTTGGGCCCCCTGATTGAGTGAGACTGCGAAATACATGGTCATGCTCAAATGAGTCAATATGAGATATTGAACTCATTTGTTGTTACAAAGTCTACTCGAGTATCAGGAAACGAAAGATTGGACTATACAAGGGTGACGCATTCCATGTCTTGTGTTCAATCTAGATATCTTGACAAATGGACTAAACAACACGGAAACATTGGTCACGGAAAGGTTATGTCAAATCGCTAACATTCTTATTACTTGGGTAGCAGCGATGTGTTGCTAGATACCACTCACTGCTTGTAATATTAAAATGGGATTTTAATATTACTGTCAACGTAATAAGAACCTGCAGGGTCACACACATAGAGCAGACTAAAATTGGAGCAATGGATCCAAGTTGGACTCGGATTCAAATATGGGCCAGACTCATAACAGATAGGTCTAGGGTTGCATAGCTTACCTTGCTACTGCTCACACTCACTTAAGGTAGTCACTATTATAAATAGTACTGCTAAGGGGCTACTAAGATACACAATTTCAGAACCTTAGCCGCACCTACAGAAAGTGAGTGAGAGAGCGACAAGTTTCTTCTCTTTTCTTCGCAGCTAGCTCTGTGTGAGAGACGTGAGGCTCCTCTTTGTGAACGTTGGACGTTCGTGAGTCTGTTCGTGTGGATACCGTAGAGACATCGTTTATATTACGGTGTTGGTGATTCACGTCCTTCCTTTTGATCACACTTCAAGAGGTAAATAATTTAAAAACTCGGATTATGGCTTTTCACATGGATCCTCGATGGGAATCCTATTTTTCTGCTGCATGATGTATCCACAATTCCCAACAATACCCTCTGTAGGGAATTACATTTCTGACCAACTCTTTTAAAACTAAACCCAAGTCATGATTGATTTAATATTATAATATAAGATTTTAAAATTTCTTTTCGTAGATAGCATAAACTTAATAAAATAAAGGTAACATAAGATATAAAGAACTGAATAATACACTCTACATATATACACATAGTTTACAGAAAACAAAAGTACATAATACTTACATACCAAAAGGACATAATTACAACTATCATAACAAACCTAAACTGGCCCAAGTTCATAACACCTAAGGGAAGGGTCCTCCACTGAATTTTCCTCAGAATCCTCACTAGACAAATTCTGTAGCCCGGGAATGTCTCGACGAATGGGTGTCTAAGCAGAAGATACCTTGGAATCCTCCCTAAGAGTTTAGTGAAGGTCATCTCATAAATCCCTTACAGGCATATAAAACTCTAGATAAATAGTAACATTAAAAGAAAAAGTAGTAACCCCATGGCGGGTCCTACTCAAAGATAGAGTAATATCTCTATAATATTCTATGCGCTTCGCATCCAAATGGACGTGCCAGGCATCAGTGCCTCCAAGAAACTGCACTCTAATGTAACCCATCAGATCTCTCCTTGCCGCTATCACAGTCTTCATAGAGCATAAACATAAAATAGAATAGATAGACCAATACCATGAAGAGGTCAGATCCCCTACATCACATACAGTATAGTAGCAAAGAAACAATAATAACAATAAAGCCACATAATATAGAATTAACAATTACAATCATGATATTTATCAACAGATAATTCAACAATATATATATCACAACAACATGTTTACTAACTATGCAAATGTATAATGAACCGACCCCTACTCCATGGAGCTAAAACCAAACATTGGAGAGAATGATCAAAAGATATTTCCATATATCGTCAGCCTCAAATGAAGTACTTCAATGTTTTTACAACATATGCATCATGGCTTATACAAGACATTCTACACCAGATCGTGAATAGGAATAGTGTCTCATCGAGATCGTCGGTGCGTTTACAACAATCACCACGGCACAGTAGAGCTAGTAACTAGCCACTTGTGGGATACCTGCACCCCGACGCCTCCAAGATCAATAATTGACCTTCACTACACAATTCGCATCTGCACAAAGGTGTAATTCAATCTCCGAGGCATACAACCTTAACAAACCAAGTCATCACGACTTTCACAATGCATGATAGAATAACTTAATAAATCAATAATCATTAACTTTATAAATTCCATGAAAAACAAGCCACCATTGGGCTTAAGCTGTCAACTGACGTCTCTGGGTCCAGTACATTGGCCCGACAGTAAACTGTTGTTTTTCTCAAATGCAAAGTATTTTTACTGTATTTTTACAAACGCATAACACTTCTTGTTACATCACTAAGTCACATAATATTTTTATGTCATTTTTCAGTTGCGTAAATATTTTAAAACATTTTCTTAATCACATGAGGTTTTATCAATATTTTTCAATCACATAAAATGTTCTAAGCTTACTTTTTGGAAATTTTCCATGTTTAATATAAAGTTTGAACCTTAATCCTAACACTTTCTTACCAAATCTCCTTTAGGTGATATTTTCTAATGTTTTTCATAAAAATCTATATTATTTTAATTAAATCAAGACATTTCAAAAATCTTTTTCCATTACTTTAATTAAGAACTCTCTTAAATAAAATACTTTAAATTTTAAACCATATTTCAAACTTATTTCTTTTATCATGGCCGAAAATCAATTCTTTTCAAATAATAAAACTTTGTTCATTTTCTTTTTAACTTATAAATCCTTAAATCCTATTCTAGTCCCTTAATTATCCAAGTTCTCAATTAATAAAATATTTTTGCCTTGAATACCCTATTTTAGGCTAAACAGCCGTGAGCCATGTATGGTCTTTGGGACCAAAAAGCTTGTCTTTCATACATGATTCAAAGCATGTAAATCATTTCAATCATCAATTCATGCAATAGGAATTTCATGCATACTATAAAAATTATATAATCACATATAGCCAAACAAACATAAACCATGAAATTCACACAATCAAGTGAACAAATCCTCACATGGATTTTTCACCAACAAACCATAAATTTTGTTCCTCACCACCAAGTTGGTTGATGAGGTTAATCTCCCTCTTACCTTAAATGATGATCAAAACTCATTGTTGTCTTCTTGAAATAGTTTCTACTTCCAAGAGGATCCTTAAAACAAATCAAACATATAATTATTAAAACATAGGGCTTAAAACAAGATGACCATGAATCAAGATTATAGTACAGAACTTGAGAATAAAATTTAGAAGTGAAGATAAAGAACTTCACCTAGAACTTTCAAACGTTAAGCTTTGAGAAAGAGATTGAAGATGGTTGAATTCGAAGAAATTCACAACATGAGAGTGTCTTAAAATGGTGTTTAGATTCAAGTTAAGTGGTTGTTTTGAATTGATCAAGATTTGAGAGTGATTTAGGGGTGTTGGCCGAAAATAGCAAAGGAGAGAAAAAGGGAGAGTTTTGATAGTTTATTTCTCAAAAGCAAGACAAGAAAAACTTAAGAGAGTTAAGTAACCATTTTGGTCACATAAACTTGTCCTAGAAGCTCCCCATTGGCTGTGAGCCTCTAAGGGTGTTGGTGGTCAAAGCTTGTCCTCCAAGATATCTCCAAGCTTGTTTTAGAAGTGTTCCTCCCATTGGTGCAACACAAAAAGTCAAAGCAACTAAACTTGACTCCATCAAGCTTCCCTTGGAAGCTTTCTTCTAATTGGCTCAAAAATAAGTGAGTCATAAATGGAAAAAATGAAAGGTCAACTACGCTCATAACTAGTCATCTAACCTAGATATTTACTAGTAGCTAATAATTGATGGACAAAGGTTACTACTAGCAAAATCAGTACTTATTGTCCAATAGATAATAGAACGTAACTAAATTTCATCATTCAGATAAAATCTCAAAAAAATAAAAATTTCAAAATCTGTTCCCGATTTCGGGTTTGGTAAGCTCCCCCGGCCCCGAGTTAACAGTCACAATTTTTCTGGCCCCAATTTTTTTCCGGCATCGTCTCAAATACACAGAAGTCCAAAAAAAATAAAAAAAATAAAAAATTCAAAAAAAATCATAAAAATCATAGAAAAACACAAATAATAAGAAAAGAAATTCGGGGTGTTACAACGTAAATTCCTCCCCCACACTTAAATCTTATATTGTCCTCAATGTAAAGCTTATAAAACATTAAATCATTAATAAATTTAAGACAAGTAAAATAAAAGAAAGAAGGAAGAAACTTCTTTATTAAGGAATGTATATGACCGCTTGCAAGTGGACCTCCTCTACTATGCCTTCTTGAGCTCCCTCAAAGAATTGCTTGAGGCCATGTCCATTGACTTTGAAAGTTATATTAGTTGCCTCGCTTGTGATCTCCACTGTACCATAAGGAAAAGCCTTAGTGACTATAAAAGAACCAATCCACCTAGAACGGAGCTTACCGGGCATGAGCTTGAGGCGAGAATTGTAAAGGAGAACTTTTTGACCAATCATAAATTCTTTTCTTGCAAGCATCTTATCATGAAAGGCTTTGGTCTTCCTTTTGTAGATATGAGAGTTCTCATAAGCTTCCAACTGAATCTCTTGAAGTTCTTGGAATTGGAGTTTTCTTTGGGATCTGGCTTGGTTCATGTCAAGGTTGCACTTCTTTACCGTCCAATGGGCCTTGTGCTCAATCTCCACTGAAAGGTGGCATGCCTTGCCAAAGACTATCCTATAGGGAGACATGCCTAAAGGAGTCTTGAAAGCAATCCTATACACCCACAATGTGTCCTCAAGCCTCTTGCTCCAATCTTTTCTATTCGGTTGGATTATTTTTTCCAAGATTTTTTTTAACTCCCTATTCGAAACTTCAGCTTGCCTATTGGTTTCTGGATGGTACAGAGTTGAAACCTTATGTATCACACCATATTTCTTCAACAATGCCTCCATCTTTTTATTATAGCAATGAGAACCTTGATCACTTATTACGGCTTTCGAAACTCCAAACCTACAGAAAATGTGAGACCTGACAAAGTCCAAAAATACATGAGAATCATCAATCTGAGTGGCTTTTGCCTCCTCCTACTTAGATACATAATCAATAGCTAAAATATGTAAACAAAACCAAAGGAATTAGGAAAAGGACCCATGAAATCAATGTCCCATATATCAAATATCTCACAAAATAATAATGGTTATTGAGGCATCTCATTCCTACGGGAAATGTTACCTATTCATTGGCATTGTTCACAATTCTTACAATAATTGTAAGAATCATGAAACAATGTGGGCCAATACTATCCGGAGTCTAAAATCTTCCTAGCAATGCATTATGGTCCAAAGTGACCACTACATGCAAGGGTATGACAAAAATGAAGAATAAATTGAAACTCATAATTAGTCACACAACGTCTAATCACTTGTTCACTACACAGTCTCAACAGATAAGGATCATCCCATACATAATATTTAGACTCACTCTTAAGCCTATCAATTTGATGTTTTTTTTTAAATAAGCAGGTAACTAAGATATAACTAAATAATTCACTAAATCAGCATACCAAGGGTCCTTATCTCATAGCATAAATAACTACTCATCTGGAAAGGTATCTCAGATAGGAAGAGTGTCCATTGCCTATGGAATTCGGCTCAGATGATTTTCCACCAATGTAACACCCCCTCCGAGGGGTGTCACATTCATACCAACTCCTTATAATTAATTAATTTCTCAAGTATTAAAATATTTAATATCACTTAAATACGAGTTTCAAAATTTTTTTTTTGGTGAAAAACATCAATTAATCATATTAAAGTAACTCAAAATATAATAACTGAATAATATACTTTTCATATAAACAAAATTTACTACAACTATACATTCATTATCTTTATATACCCAAGAACATAACACCTAAGACATGAGCCCTCGTCAAAAGATAAATTCCCTAGTTGGGAATGTCTCGACGGATAGAAATTCGAGTGAAAGATATCTCGGAATCCTCCTTAGGAGTATAGTGAAGATCACTCCACAACTCCCTGATAGGTAAAACAAACTCTACATATGCTACCGTAAAAGAAGAAATAATGACCCCATGGTGGGTCTTACTTATAGATAGAGTAATGTCACCACAGTACTCTATATACTCTGAGTCCCAATGAACATGCCAAGCAGTAGCGCCTTCAAGAAACTGTAGTATGAAGAAACCTAGTTGATCCCTTCTTGCCACCATTACAGTCTGGGGATATAAAGTGATAACATCATCACATAATCATTCGTGATAACATAATCACGAACTGAATCACCGCACCCTGGGGTCCCCTAGGACACATCCAACCATCCTACCATTCTAGTTCTCATTCACTCCTCAGGCATAACATCATGCCCGTCAAACTAAGCGAATATGCTTTTCTATGCATGATAAATGATTCAAACATATACTGTCATTAAACACACAATATTTCTTATTCACACGCTGTCACATGGTGATATCACTATATAATGCTCAATAGCATATGAAAGTACCGTTGTACTGTTCCTAATGATATTAACGCAACCGCCCATACAATTGTCTAATACCATTAGTATCAATGATATTATGTAATCGCCTATACAACTACATAATACCAAAGATCCACTCAGATCCAATACTTCAATTTCACAAATTACTTGGTTCAATACGTTGGCCCTACAGCAAAACTCGCTGTTCCTCTCAATCGCGTAGTAATATTACCGCATTTTCACAATCGCGTAACACTTCTGTTACATTTTCAAATCGCATAAAGATTTTCCAATGTTTTCTAAATTACGTAAATATTTTATCGCATTGTCTTAATCGCGTAACCAAAAATTGCTATTTTTAAGTCGCGTAAAAGTTTTTCTACATATTTTCAATCGCATAAAATATTTCTAACATATTTTAAGCTCAAAATAAGATTTTTCTTATTTATTATCAAAATTTGATTTTATTTCCATTATTTCCATAATAATCTCTTTTAAAATAATATTTCCAAGATATTCTCATTAAAATCAATATTTTCTACTGTTTCTCAAAAAATTGTATTTCTTTAATTTACTTGAGATATTACAACTCAAAATTTCCTAACGCGCTTCAAAACCCAAAGGGTGAGCTATACATTAACAAATTTCAAGTTTTAACTTTTATTTTACTACATAAATTGATTAGGCCAATTTTATTTCTAAAAAGTAAATTACTTTCATTTTTGATTCAAAACTTACCAAATTGATTTCTTATCATTTAAACACCTAAGATTACACTTAGTAAAATAATTTTAGATCTTGAACATCAAAATGACATAATGGCCGAATTTCACACTTATGCTTCACAAATCACATATAATTATTTTCTAACACTTTATTTCTTATAAAAATACTTAATTAAATTTCTTGTCATAAAATCACTTACTCCTTAATTAGGAAAATAATTTAGAATACTTAGTCCCCTTGGTGATGTTGAGGCCGTGAGCCTTTAGGTTCTTTGGAACCATCATACAATTTTCATCATGTGAATCACATCCTACTTTACACAAGAATCATCATACTTTATAAATCACATATTAGCATACTATCAAAGCTATAAGTATACCAAACACATATACAAATCATGCATACTTATCAAAGCAATAAAAAAATCACACAATATAATCCAATCAACATTAACCAAAAACCACACAATCAAGTGAATAAATCCTCACATGGATTTTTCACTCACAAACACAAATAATTCCATTCCTTCACCACCACATATGGCCGATAAGGTTAATCTCCCTCTTACCTAGTTGATGACCTCCTAGCTCCTCGTAGGATTCTCCTTGTTTCAAACGTTCACCACCAAGTAAATCTTAGAATCAAAATAAACACATACAAATTAGTATCTAAAGCTTGATTAAGATGACCATAGATCAAACATAGTCTTAGGATTCTAAGAATCAAATAAGAAACCAAGTTTTAAGATTTTATCTTGAAACCTTAGAACTTAAATCTAAGATTCAAGCTTGAAGAAGATGGAATTTGATCTTGATTACAACATGAAAGTTGCTTAGAATTAAGTTTAGGATCAAGTGATGTGTTTAGATGGAATTATGAGTGATTGGAAGGTAAATATAGAGAGTGAGGCTGTGAGCTTCTTGGATAGACAAGGTATGAACTTTTTTATCTTCAACTTGAAGAACAAGGTTGAAGATGATAGAACTAGACTAAGATCTCAACTACAAAGTATCTTAGAATTGTGTAGAGATTTTAGATCTAAGGTTGTTTAGAATTATTGAAGATTGGAAGAGGTTTCAATAGGTTTGGCCATGAGGTGCCTTGGAGAGAAAAAAAGATAATGAAGTTGTTCTTGACTTGATAAGATGTGGAAGATGAATGAATTTTGAGAAGTTCTCGACAAGAAAGTGTTTTGGATTGATGAGAGGATTCAAGATATGTAGCTAGATAAAATTATGGAAGATTGAAGATAGGTTTTGAAGATGGTAGCCGAATTCTTCAAAGATGAGAGAAGAATAGAGTTTTTGAGTGTTCTTGGTGTTCTTGGATGTGAGAGAAAGATGATAGATTTTTGTTTTCACAAGGTGTTTAGAAAATAAAGTAGAATAACCTAATTCTCTATGCATGGCCGTGGAACACATAGAATAGAAAGTTTAAGGCTTGTTCAATAAGCTAGAAGCTTAAGCACATGGCTTCACATGGTTGCACATGACCTATGTCACAAAATGATCATCATTTGATCATTAGAAGAACCATGAACATCCTAGAAATGCCTTAGGTGGCCGTATGACTCACTAGGATAGCTAACTAGATTTTGTTTCCAACTAGATTCTAGTTACACTTAGCTTAGATAGTTAATTCATCTAGTTACATCTAAACTAATTTAGTTAGGGCATTTAGTTACATTCTAACTATTTATTTACTTGATTAAATCATTGCATAGGTCATGATTCTAGAAACTCTAGATATTTTTCTAGTAACTAAAGACTCTAAGTATTAGCAAACTAGATTAGCTCCATTTAGTTACTATTTAGTCTATTAAAGTAACTAAGTTAGATTATCTAGTTACTTAGCTAACTAGTCTAACCACTTTTGTTGACTTTTTAATAAACTATCATGATTCTAATTGATTAGTCATTAATATATGTAATGATGGTTCATCATTACTCTTAAGATATTTAGCTTAGATATTTTTAGCTTTCATGATTACACTTAAGATATTTAGCATAGATATTTTTTGACTAGAAATATCTTAGATATTTTCACCTAGATATTTGTATTCAGATATATATCTAAGATATTTTTCTGAGATATTTTCTCGTTAGATATTTACTAGGTGAGTCATCATAGAATTTTCTAGAACAGCTGAGTCAGCATGGTGAGTTGTAGTCTGAGTCACCAGCTGAGTCATCAAGAGAAGCTTCTGGAATGTGTGACTCATCGTGACAAGTCACAGGCTGAGTCAGCATTCCACATCTTTCTAGAATATGGCAAGTCATCGCTTCTAGAAAAAGAATGACAAGACAACCTTAAAATATCTTGAAAGAGTAAGTAGTCAAATTGAATTTATCTTCTAGCTTGAGTAGTCAATTTGAATTTCTTCTCTTCAAGTTGAGTATCCAATTTGCCTTCTTCCTGCTTACCATTGGTCCATCACTTTGACTCATAGCCATCAAGATATTTTCTAACAGATATTACCCAATGGACAATAGCTACTGCTATTATTACCCAATGGATAATAGAAAACTCAGACACAGAAAATCTCTAACAACTATTTTCGGTTTCGGGTTTAGTAAGATCCCTCGATCCCGCCTTGACAGTTCGAAATTTTCTGGTCCAGGAAAAATTTTTATTTTTTCAGGCCCGCCTCAAGTACCCATACAACTTAGAATAATATTAAAATAATCACAGACTCAAAAAATTTCACAAAAATTCTCAAAAGCCATAAAATTTATAAAACTCATATATTTTTAGTAAAAATGGAGTTCGGGAATGTATTTCAAAAATAATATTAAAATAATCAAAATAATATTAAAATATTCAAAATAATTAAAAATTCTCAAAAATTCACAAAACTCATAAATATTATAAAACGTATTTATTTTCAAGAAAAACAAAAAAATCGGGGTGTTACAACCAAGTTCTCGGCTCCGCTCTTATCTCTGATCTCGATGTCAAACTCCTGTAAGAGCAACATCCACCGAATGAGTTTAGGCTTCGCCTCGAGCTTCTTCAACACGAACTTCAAGGCTGCATGGTTAGAGAAAACAATAATTTTAGTGCCCAGCAAATAGGAATGAAGTTTATCTATACCAAAAACAATTGCTAAAAGCTCTTTTTCAGTGGTGGTGTAATTGACTTGGGCATAATCCAAAGTATGAAAGGCATAAGATATCACATGAGGTTGCTTGCTAACTCATTGAGAAAGGATGACGCCAACTATAAAGTTAAAGGTGTCACACATCAGCTCAAAAGGAAGCTCCCAATTTAGTGGCTAAATAATGGGAGAAGAGGTTAGGTTCTTCTTCAATTGATCGAAAGCCTTCTTGCAATGCTCATCAAATTCGAACTCAAATTCTTTTTGAAGAAGCCTAGACAATGGAAAAGCAATTTTGCTGAAGTCCATGATGAAACGCCTATAGAACCCTGCTTGACTAAGAAAGGAACACATTTCCCGCACATAAGTGGGGTAAGGTAAAAAGGTAATAACATTGATCTTTGCTCTATCTACTTCAATGCATTTGCTAGAAACTACATGCCTTATGACATATACCTTGTTCTACCATGAAATGACATTTCTCAAAATTAAGAACAAGATATGTCTCAATACATCTATTAAGCACCCTAGCAAGGCTGTCTAAACATGCATCAAAAGAAGATCCATCAAACTGTGAAGTCATCCATAAAAACTTCCATGCAGTGTTCTAACAAGTCAGAGAAAATGATCACCATACGTCACTGAAATGTACCTGGGGCATTATAAAGCCCAAAAGACATCCTCCTATAAGCAAACGTGCCAAATGGGCAAGTGAAGGTTGTCTTATCTTGGTCCTCCAGGGCTATGTGAATCTAAAAGTAGCCTTAAAATCCATCTAGGAAGCAATAATGTGTCTTGCTAGTCAACCTTTCCAACATCTGATCAATGAAGGGTAATGGAAAGTGATATTTCCTAGTGGCTTGGTTAAGCTTCCTATAATTAATATAGACTCACTAGCTATTTTATACTCTAGTGGGGACCGACTTATTCTTCTCATTGACGACCAAAGTCATGTCGGTCTTCTTGGGAACTACTTGCACCAGACTCATCAATTTGCTATCTAAAATAGGTAAATGATACCAACTGACAATAGTTTGCTTACTTCTTTCTGCACCACATCCAAAATTAGAGAGTTAAGTCTTCTTTGAGGTTACCTCACTAGTTTGGATTCCTCCTCTAATAAAATATGATGCATAGATGTGGAAGGGCTAATCCCAGGAATATCTACAAGCATCCATCTAATGGCTTTCTTGTGCTACTTCAAGATTTGCAATAATTTATCTTCTTGTTCAGGCTGCAAATTATTTGCTATTATCACTGGTAGCTTCTCATCTACTTCCAAGAACACATACTTCAAATGTTCAAGTAAAGGATTTAACTCAAAGGTAAGTGGTTGTTGCACTGAAGGTATCAATCTAGTTAAAGAAATTAATTATATTAATTTAACAGCAACATTACCTATAATTTGTGTACAATCTTCCAAAACAACATAATCATATCGCATATAATCAAAAAATTCAGAACACGTAGTATCATTTCCCATATATGTAGAAACCTCAGAACATGCGGCACACATACTAGTTTCACCACAAACAGAAACAGAACATCCAGAAAAATCAACACTATCTAGAAATCTTATAATTTTAGGAAATTCAATTAGCATATCAACATGCATATCATCAACAAGCAAATCAATGAAATCTAACTGAAAAATGGAATGCTCTTCTAAAGGATATTTCATGGCATCAAAGATATGAAATTGAACTATGTTATCCCTAAATTCCATGGAAAGGGTACCAGCATGTACATTAATCTTAGTTTTTTTACAGTTTTCAAGAAAGGTCTACATAAAATTAATGGCAGTTGACTAGATGCAAATTCATCTTCCATGTTCAGAACATAAAAATCTAATGGAAATATTAAATTATTTACTCTTACCAAAACATCCTTAAGCACTCCTGCATGATGAATTGTGCCCCTATTTAGTAGCTGAATGATAACTTCGGTTAGCTTCAACTTTCCAATTTACAAAGATTCATAAACTAATTTTGGCATCACATTAATTAAGGCACCCAAATCCAACATTGCATGAGTAAATTGCTTGCTGCCTATTGCGCAAGGAATGGTGAATGTTCCAGGATCCTTGCATTTCGAAGGTATATTTGGTTGGATCAAGGCAAAAACATTTCTTTCTATGCTCACTTTCTCATTTCCTTTCAACCTCCTCTTATGAGTGTACAATTCCTTCAGAAACATAGCATATTTTGGAATCTGCTTTATTAATTCTAAGAGAAGTATATTAACTTCTACCTTCCGAAGGGTATCATTAATCTCCCTGTCTAATTCAGTTTTAGCTATCTTCTTTGATTAAGTCATTCAATTGGGAAAAGGAAGAGAGGTGCTGAGAGTAGATTTTTTTGTAAAATTTTTCATTGACTTCTGATTTTTCTTTGAATTCTCTACATGTTCTATATTCTATTGTATTGAGTCTTTTGTAAAATTTTGGTTTGCTAGATCTGAGTTTTTTGCACAAACTTGCTGCAAAATCTCTGGTTAGAGTTCAGTTGGACCACTCACTTCTTTGACACTTCTCAAGGTTATGGTACTCATATTGCCCTTTGGATTATTAATTATTTAAGAGAGAAATTTACCAGAATCTTGAGTCTTTAACTCATTTATGGAAGTTGCAAGTTGACCAATTTGAGTCTCTAAGTTTTGAGTGGTGGTCTCGATTCTCTGTTGAAATTGAAGGTTATTGGTTGCTAACTGCTTCACCAAGTCTACCAAATTAGGTTCTGAATTGCTACTTTACTGCATGGAACTTTTCCTCTTGTAAAACCTTTTTCCAAAAGGAACTTACTCAATCTTTCATACCAAGCTCTAGGAGTTTGTTTTAAGCTATACAAGGCCTTTTTCAATTTAAAAACATGGTTGGGCAATTTATAATTTTCAAAACCTGAAGGTTGTTCAACATACACCTCTTCTTGAATAAAACCATGATGCATGCATATGCAAGTAACATTCTAATGGCCTCTAATCTAGCTATAGGTGCATAAGTTTCCTTATAATCTATACCTTATTCTTGATTATACCCTTTAGCTACAAGCCTAACTTTATTTCTAATTATTAAGCTCATTTCATCAAACTTGTTCCTAAAGACCCATTTGGTGCCCATTATTAGATTATCATTGGGTCTTGGAAGCAAGTTCTAAACTTGATTTCTTTAAAATTAGTTTAGCTCCTCTTGCATGGCCAAGATCTAATGTTCATCGTCAAATGCTTTATTTATGTCTTTAGGCTCAATTTGTGTTCAAAAGCCATATGGTTACATACATTTCTAATTGAGTTTCTAGTAGTTACCCCTTTAGACACATCACCTATCACCTTGTCAAGAGGATGATATCTTGAAGTCTTGTACTCCTTGGGAAGATCCATTGCTTGTGAATCCTCTTGACTTTCCTCTTGCTTCGTGCCTTCTTTTTCCTTGTTGTCCAAAAATATTATTGCTAAAGTTTCTACAACATCATCAACAAAAATCAGTTCATTTGGGTTAGTTTCATCAAAAGCAACATGAATGAACTCTTCGATGATCATAGTTCTTTTGTTGTAAATTCTAGAAGTCATACTATGATTAGAATAACCAAGAAATATACATTCATCAAACTTAGCATCAAACTTTTCTAAGTTATCCTTTACATTATTTAAAACAAAACATTTACATCTAAAGACATGAAAATTGTAACACCCCAACTTTCTCTTATTTTTGGTTTATCTGTGTTATCTGTGCGATTATGAATCTTTATGAATTATTTGGCTTATATGGACTATTTTAATATTATTTTAAAAAAATTGGACTGTTGAACAGGGGCCAGGGGAACTTACTAAACCCAAAACTGGAGACAATTTTTGAAGTTTTCATTATCTAAAATTTTATCTGACAGATAAAATTTGGGTACGCTCTATTATCCATTGGACAACAGATACTGACTTTATGAACTGTGATTTTTGTCCAATGGATAATAGCTTCTAGAAAAGATCTAGTAGATTGTTTCTATCTAGTCACCTTTATGACATCATCCATGTGACATCACCCATATGACATCACCTTTCACTTTTGGACCAAGAGAGAAGCTTCTCAAGGAAACTTTGCGAAGCTTGTTAAGGAAGCTTGGCTCCTCCTCCCTAGATGGAGTGCACGACTATGGAGAGAGAAAGGAGACTTCTAGAGCAAATTTTCATTCAACCTTCATTTTCATCACTTTTCTATCCATTTCTCTCTCTTCACCCAAAAGCTACACACTTTGTTTTCTCTCATTTTCTCTCCTCTAGAGCTCACGGCCACACTCACCAATCCACCTTCTCATCTTCTTTGATTTCACTCATCTACATTTCTTGGATCTAAATCTCCTTCTAAGACCCTTTAGTGTGAAGATCTTGACTTGTTCATCATTTTTTCAAGTATCTCTTCAAGTTAGGGCTTGAAGACTCCTAAGGTAAAGTTTTTCCATCTTCATTCTTCTTTCTTTTCTTCTTTCTAAGACCATGATTTTGATCCATGGTCATTCTTTTTCAAGCCTTGGACGTTGATTCTTTGGTATGTCATTTTCATTTTTAAGAGTCTTATGGAATAGGAGGTTTGGTTCAAAAAGGCATTCAAGAGGTGGTTGGGAATCCTCTAAGGTAAGAGGGAGACTACTCTCATCAACCTTTCATGGTGGTGAGGGATGAACTTGATGTATGGAAAGTGAGGAATCCATGTGAGGGTTGCTCAATTGATTGTTTTGACTCTTGATGATTTTTGTAAATTTGTAACCTATGTGATTTTGTGGTTTAATGTTGCCTATGTCCTTGATGGAATAGAGAGTTTGATGTTTGATATTTATTGGTTGTTTGGAATCCTTGTGGAAGATGAAAATTTTTTAGGCCCAAGAACCCTAGAGAACTCACGGCGAAGAGACCCAAAAAGGGGTATCCAAGAGAAAATTTTATGTTGAAATGGAACTTGGTAGCTTAGATAAAAGTGGAGTAGAATTAGGAATTTAACAACAATGAAGGAATAAAAAAACATAATTTTTTATGTTTAGTTAGAGAGAGAAATTTCGGCCTTGAGAGGGAAAATAAGCTAGAAAGAGAAATCATAAAATTTAGAGTGCTTTAGGGCTTAGTAGAAAAAAAGAATGAAGTTGTGAGATTAAAATAATGTAGGTTCTGTTTAGGTTTTTTGTGAAAAATGTGAGAAATATTACCTAGAGGAAGTTAACTAGAAGAGTTATAAGATCAGAGGGAATTTCCATATTAATTCTTGGAAGTGTCTTAATTAAAGTTAAAAAGTGAAATGATGGTTCTTGAACTTGTGCAATTGAGATACCTTGTGAAGGAATATAATAACTTTGTGCTGATGAGCCGACGTACTCGACCCGAGAATTGTCAGTAATTGACTTAAGCCTTGTTGTGGCTCCTCTTGGTGGAACTTGTGTTGTTTATGAATACTGTTGATCATTGCCATGAGATCATGCATTGTGAAAGTCGGAATGACTTGTTGTAAAGGCTATATGCCTAAGAGATGAATTACACCTTTGTGCGGGTGTGAATTGCGTAGTTTAGTTCACTAGTTGAACTTGGAGGCATCAGGGCGCGGGTATCCCACATGTGGACAGTTGGTAGCTCCACTGGGTCGTGGTGACTGTGCAACGCACCAACAATCTCGACCAGGCATTATCCTATTCCCGATTCGGTTGAGGGTGTCTTGTATAGCCATGTTGCGCATATTGACGATATTGAGAAGTACATGATTTGAGGCTAACGATATACAAACATTAACTCCCCGATCATTCTCTTCGATGTTGGTTTGAACTCCATGGAGTAGATGTCAGTCCATTGTGCATTCACATAGACATTGAACATTTTTATTGTGATGTATTTATACTATGGAATTTTTTGCTGTTACACTATGAAATTATCTGTCGATATATTATTATAATGCCTGTTGAGAATTTTATGACTGTAATGGTTGTTTCTGTACTCTGTGATTTGACTGATTTGACTGTCTCTTGCTACCATACTAGTATTGATGTAGTGAATCTCACCTCTTTGTATTGTTATTCTGTCTATTTTTGTATTATGTGTACTTACTGATAAAGATTAAGAGAAGAAGAAGAAGATTTGTAGCTTTTCATTGTTTTGCTTTTGGATGGCTACTCGTAGAGATTCTTTTGGTTATGTTAGAGTTCAATTTCACAGAGGTTCAGACGCATGACGTATTGACTGGGGCTTTGAACGAATTAAATATATAGGAGAATTGACTTTGTCTATTAGTAAGACCCGTGATGGGGCTCCTTTCTTCTCTCTTAGTATTTTTGTGCATCTAGAGTTCTTCATGCCTATTAGGGAGTTGTGGGGTGACTTGCATTACACCCCTAAGGAGGACCCGGACCCTGTGGTGTCGTATGCTAGGACACCTATCTGCGAACTTCTACTGCAGCTGAGAAGTTTGGTTGGGGAGGATTCCAAGGAGGAGGACCCAATGAAGGGGTCAGAGGAGAATCCTATGGAGGGTCCAGGGGAAGATCTTACTCCCTAGGTCTTTGGACTTGAGATAATCTATTTTTTTAAACAGTTACTTATGTCTTTTGTGTACAAACTTGTAAATTTTGGATGGACTATGATCCATGCCTTTGATGTGTATATATTCTTTTGGTGTGTAATATTTAGTAAGTTATGTCCCATGTTGTTTATGTTTCATATAAATTTATGTTTTTGAAAAGAAAATTTATAACCTGTATTTTCCAAGAATAAATCTTTTCTACTTTTTGATAAGTTATAAATGTTTTAATGTATAAATGTGACGCCTTAGAGAGGGCATTACATTAACTGGTATTAGAGCCCAAGTTTGAGTCTTTTGGGGTTTGTGGTTAGGTCTGTCTTGCTTGTGTTGTGTGATTCTCTGTATTTGGTTTTCGAAAGGAGATAAATTATTTGATATGACTTCACCTGATTTTTCTTATGTATTATTTAGTTTGACTTCAAAGGAACGTGATGGCTTGAGGTGGAGTTGTACGTGTGAACTTTGAGCGAGACAGCGAGAGTATGGCTGCAGCTGCTGAGGCAATGCAGAGGATGGCAGAGGTTATAATGCAACAGAATCAAAGAGCTGCCCAACAACAAGAAGCTGCCGCAGAAACACATAATTTGTCAGAGTTTTCCCACAATAATCCACCACAATTCAAAGGAGAGTTCGATCTAGAGAAAGCAAGCCTTTAGATCAAAGAGCTGGAGAAGATATTCCGAGGAATGGGATACATTGATGCTCAGAAGGTAACCTATGTTACCTTCATGCTAGTTAGAGATGCTAAAGACTGGTGGGTAGGAGCCCATCGATTGATGGAAGCTGAGGGAATAATGATCAGTTGGGAAGCTTTCAAGAACAAATTTTTGGAGAAGTACTTTTCAGCCAGTGCGAGGCACGCGAAAGAGATGGAGTTCCTAGGTCTAAAGCAAGGAAACATATCGGTCAGTGACTATGCTGCCAAGTTTGAAAGCTTGTCAAAGTTTTCAAGGTATTTCCAGCTCCAGCCCGATGAGGAGTGGAAGTGCCGCAAGTTTGAAGAAGGTCTGAGGCATGACTTGAAGAGAGTGGTGTTGCCCTTGGGAATTGGTCAGTTCCCAGCCCTTTTGGACAAGTGTACTAGGCTTGAGGATTTGGATCAGTCACGTGAGACAAGGAGTCGTAACTTTGGACCCTCTCGATTCCAAAGGAGAAGGAATGGCGGAGGCAATTATTTTCAGCAAAAGCCGTATTTGAGGCCACAAAGGAATCAAGCTCAGCCACAATCACGTGGGGAAGGTTCTAGTAGCTATAAGTTCGGTCAAAACATGGCATCGATGCCAAGATGCCTCAAGTGTGGGAAGGACCACTCGACGAGGGACTGCACAATCAAGGGGATCCTTTGTTTCAAATGCGGGAAGGCCAGACACATAGCAAAAGATTGCAATTAACCCAACGTGGAGCCCGCTGTTAACAATGTGCATGCCATAAGACCTCAAGCGGGAGGAAGAATTTACACTTTGAGTGGAGCAGAGGCCTCCCAATCCGAAGATCTAATTATAGGATATTGTGTCATAGGAGGTAATCTTTTAACTGTACTGTATGACTCAAGGGTGAACCATTCTTTTATTTCTTATGATTGTGTGCATCGATTAGGGTTATCTATGTCTTCCTTACCTTTTGATTTGATTGTTTCTACTCTCACTCCTAGACTTGTTGTTACTGCTCAAGTTTGCTTGAACTGTCCTATTTCTGTGGAAGGTCGAATCTTCTCAGTTGATTTGATTTGCTTACCTCTTTTTCAAATAGATATTATTTTAGGAATGAATTAGTTATTTCTAACCATATCCTTCTTGACTGTTCTAATAAAACCTTAGTATTTCCTGATTTTGACATTTCTGGATTTATAATTGCTAACTAAGTCAAAACTTTCTTGAAGGAAGCAGCTCAAGGATACATGCTTTTATCTTCCTTGGAAGTCAAGAGTGAGGCCGATCTGAATGCTATTCTTATCGTTAATGAGTTTCCTGAAATTTTTTCTGATGATGTACATAGTTTACCACCGGAATTGAGGATCAAAATATCACTATCGATCTTGTAGGATTCCCACACCTATCCATGCGAAAAGTCCATAATCTGAGTTTTTAAAATTTACCTCTTGAGCGTGATAAACACAAGCGAGGTGAATCACCAACACCGTAATAGCGACGATGTTTGGATCCACACGAACTAGTGTTTCAAAAGTGAGTCAGCCTCTCCGCGGTGTTGGTCAAGAAGAAGAAGAACCTTTCACTTCTCACTCACTTTCTTAGGTGCGGCTAGGGTTGTGATGTAACATCTATAGCAGACAAGGTTACAATCATTTATAATAAGTACCCACTTAAGTGATGATGATTTGAAGGATCAACCCTAAAACCCATCTTGTTTTCTTAGGCCCACAATTGATCTACAGTCCAACTTGGATCCTTATTGCTCCAATTTAGTGTGAAAGTGTGCGACCCTACCTAAGATTCTCATTTGGTAGTAATATTAAAATCTCATTTAATATTACAAACATGCCGCGGTATCTAGCAACACATCACTTTCCGTGTTCAAGTAATGAGAATGTCTTTTGACATAACCTATCCGTGATCAATGTTTCCGTTGTCTAGTTTAGTCCCTTTGTCCGGATATCCAGTTGAACACAAGGCATGGAACGTGTCACCATCTTAGTTTAATTCAATCTTCGATTTCTGATTCCCGAGTAGACATAAGTAATAACAAATGAGATCAATATCTCATATTGACTCATTAGAGCATGGTTCATGCATTTCATAGTCTCACTGAATTCAAAGGGGGACCCGAAGATATCACTCCTGAAATGTGGAGGGACAAATCCCATCTAGGTCACTCACAACATGCATCGCAAAGTCTAATAACCAACTTTATAATCATAGCTTGTTACGTGGGTTTAGATGGCATTTAAAAGACATTGAACTCCTCAAGTAGGAATCGTAGTGATTTCGGGTCAAAGAACCACATACACCATTATCACTATGAGAATCGATGACACTCACGTAACGATCCACGAGCGTTTCATGGCAAGAGTTGAATACATCATTACTCTAATATGTATCCATGTGTAGACTTGATATCTATCCATGACCCGTGAACCTGGTCATCGGTCTACGCACATACTAGTCTCAATGCATTATTGTTGTCCTAATTAACAATAATACCTTGATAAAGACATTTAAGAATAGTATTTTATCCAATAGCTCACCATCAAGTCATCCACTTGATATCCTACATGAGAAGAATATCAAACTTACTTATTCTAAGGACTTTATTATGTCTATCAAAAAGAACACAATAAATGAAATGCCTCATATATCAAAAATAGCATAATATAATGTATGTCAATACAAACAAAATGTATTGGCCACTAGGGCATACACCAACATTTACCACTTGAAAGAGAGGTAGAATTTTCTATCGATCTTGTGCCAGGATATGGTCCTATATCCATGGCACCATATCAGATGTCGTCATTAGAGTTTTTGAAAGACTATGACTTCCAGCTTCAATATCATCCTGAAAAGGCAAAAGTTGTAGCGGATGCTTTGAGTAGGAAGATGCTTAATGTTTCTGCTATGATGCTCAAGGAGAGTGAGCTAATAAAATAGTTTAGGGATATGCGACTTTTTGTGGAGTTGGCACCAGGGAGAATGTGCTTAAGTATGATTACTATTTCGAGTAGATTGATGGAAGAAATCTGAGAGAAGCAAGGAAGTGACCCATACTTACAAGAGGAAAAGGAGTTGGTGAAGCAGGGGTGTTATATCTAAATTCATGGAAGGGCCTGATGGAATCCTAAGATTCCGAGATAGAGTTTGTGTACCGAGCGATTCTGAGCTTAGGAAGATGATCCTTAATGAAGCCTATAAGAGCAAGTTGAGCATGCACCCCGGAACTACTAAGATGTACTAGGATCTGAAATTATTGTATTGGTGGCAAGGAATGAAGAGGGATGTTGTCAATTATGTGTTGTCGTGCTTAGTTTGCCAAAAGGCAAAAGTGGAACATCAAAGACCTTCTAGAATACTACAACCTCTGACTATTCCAGAATGAAAATGGGATAGCATCGCGATGGATTTTGTGAGTGGTTTGCCAAGGACTAGAAAAGGACACGATTCAATTTGGGTAATTGTTGATCGACTTACGAAGTCAGTGCCCTTCTTGCCAATCAATATAAGGTATTCGATGGAGAGATTAGCTCAAGTGTATGTCGATGAGATCATTAGACTACATGGTGTGCCTTCGAGCATTTTTCTAATAGAGACCCAAGGTTTACATCGAGGTTTTGGTATACTTTATAGAAAGCAATGGGAACGAAGCTTCATTTAACCTTTGTAGATTACCCGTAAACAGACGGTTAGTCAGAGAGAACAATCTAGTCATTAGAAGATTTATTAAGAGCTTGTGTCTTAGAACAGATTTGGAGTTGGGATGAATTCTTGCCTTTGATAGAGTTCACCTATAATAATAGTTTCCACGCAAGCATCGGAATGGCACCTTAGGAGGCGTTATATGGGCAACGATGTAGAACACCCTTGTGTTAGTACCGGGATGGTGAAATTTTGTGGTAGGACCTGAGCTTGTGCAACAAACCACTGAGAAGGTTAGGATGATTCAAGAAAGAATGTGAGCAACTCAGAGCCGACAGAAGAGCTACACCGACAAGAGACGACGACCTCTTGAATTTGAGGAAGGTAAGCATATGTTTTTGAGAGTTACACCTATGCTGGTGTTAAAAGAGTCATTAAATCTAGAAAACTCACTCCTAAATTCATCAGACCATATCAAATTCTTCATCGGATAGGTCTAGTAGCCTACTAAATAGCCTTACCACCTTTTCTTTCCAACCTTCATGATGTCTTCTATGTGTCACAATTGCGAAAGTATATTCTTGATCCAACCCATGTCATTGAACCGGATACAGTACAGCTAAAGGAGAACTTGACCTATGAAACACTTCCTATCGAGATTGAGGATAGGAGAGTGAAGCAACTCAGAGGCAAGGAGATTACATTAGTAAAAGTGATCTAGAACGACGTGATTGGAGATGCAACTTGGGAGCTGGAAAGCAGAATGAGAGAACAATATTCGCACTTGTTTTAAGGTATGATAAATTTCGGGGACGAAATTCCTTTTTAGAAGGGGAGAGTTATAACGCCCCAACTTTCTCTTATTTTTAGTTTATCTGTGTTATCTGTGCGGTTATGAATTTTTGTGAATTTTTATGAATTATTTGGCTTATATGGATTATTTTAATATTATTTTCAAAAAAATTTAGATTATTGAACCGAGGCCGGGGGATCTTACTAAACCCAAAATCGGAGACAGTTTTTGAAGTTTTCATTGTCTGAAATTTTATTTGATAGATAAAATTTGGGTACGCTCTATTATCCATTGAACAATAGATACTAACTTTATTAACTGTGATTTTTGTCCATTGGATAATAGCTTGCAGAAAAGATCTAGTAGATTATTTCCATCTAGTCACCTTTATGATATCATCCATGTGACATCACCCACATGACATCACCTTTGACTTTTGGACCAAGAGAGAAGCTTCTCAAGGAAGCTTTGTGAAGCTTGTTGAGGAAGCTTGACTCCTCTTCCCTAGATGGAGTGCACGGCTATGGAGAGAGAAATTAGACTTTTAGAGCAAATTTTCATTCAACCTTCATTTTCATCACTTTTTCTATCCATTTCTCTCTCCTCACCCAAAAGCTGCATACTTTATTTTCTCTTATTTTCTCTCCTCTAGAGCTCACGGCTACACTCACCAATCCACCCTCTCATCTTCTTTGATTTCACTCATCTACATTTCTTAAATCTAAATCTCCTTGTAAGACCCTTTTGGTGTGAACATCTTGACTTGTTCATCATTTTTTCAAGTATCTCTTCAAGTTAGGGCTTCAAGACTCCAAAGGTAAAATTTCTCCATCTTCATTCTTCTTTCTTTTCTTCTTTCTAAGACCATGATTTTGATCCATGGTCATTCTTTTTCAAGCCTTGGATGTTGATTCTTTGGTATGTCATTTTCATTTTCAAGAGTCTTTTGGAAAAGGAGGTTTGGTTCAAAAAGGCATTCAAAAGGTGGTTGGGAATCCTCTAAGGTAAGAGGGAGACTACTCTCATCAACCTTTCATGGTGGTGAAGGATGAACTTGATGTGTGGAAAGTGAGCAATCCATGTGAGGGTTGCTCACTTGATTGTTTTAACTCTTGATGATTTTTGTAAATTTGTAACCTATGTGATTTTGTGGTTTAATGTTGCCTATGACCTTGATGGAATGGAAAGTTTGATGTTTGATATTTATTGGTTGTTTGGAATCCTTGTGGAAGATGAAAATTTTTGAGACCCAAGAACCCTAGAGAGCTCATAGCCAAGAGACCCAAAAAGGGGTATCCAAGAGAAAATTTTATGTTGAAATGGAACTTGGTAGCTTAGATAAAAATGGTGTCAAATTAGGAATTTAACAACAATGAAGGAATGAAAAAACCAAATTTTTGATGTTTAGTTAGAGAGAGAGATTTTAGCCTTAAGAAGGAAAATAAGCTAGAAAGAGAGATCATAAAAATTTAGAGTGCTTTAGGGCTTAGTGGAAAAAGGGAATGAAGTTATGAGATTAAAACAATGCAGGTTCTTTTTAGGTTTTTCGTGAAAAATGTGAGGAAATATTACCTAGAGGAAGTTAACTAGAAGAGTTATAAGATCAGAGGGAATTTCCATATTAATTCTTGGAAGTGTCTTAATTAAAGTTAAAAAGTGAAATGATGGTTCTTGAACTTATGCAATTGAGATACATTGTGAAGGAATATAATAGCTTTGTATTGACGG
Source organism: Ormosia semicastrata (assembly GCA_029884595.1). Taxonomy (NCBI): domain Eukaryota; kingdom Viridiplantae; phylum Streptophyta; class Magnoliopsida; order Fabales; family Fabaceae; genus Ormosia; species Ormosia semicastrata. Next base: position 42,158,397 of record JAQQTO010000053.1, on the reverse strand, counting down.
GCTAACGTACTGGACTCGGGAATTGTCAATATATGACTTAAGCCTTGTTGTGGCTCCTCTTGGTGGAACTTGTGTTGTTTATGAATATTGTTGATCATTGTCATGAGATCATGCATTGTGAAAGTTGGAATAACTTGTTGTCAATGCTGTATGCCTAGGAGATGAATTACACCTTTGTGCGGGTGTGAATTGCGTAGTGTAGTTCGCTAGTTGAACTTGGAGGCATTGGGGTGCGGGTATCCCACATATGGACAGTTGGTAGCTCCACTGGGCTGTGATGACTATACAACGCACTGACGATCTCGACCAGGCACTATCCTAATCTCGATCCAGTTGAGAGTGTCTTGTATAGCCATGTTGCGTATATTGACGATATTGAGAAGCACATGATTTGAGGCTAACGATATACAGACATTGACTCCCTGATTATTCTCTCCGATGTTGGTTTGAACTCCATGGAGTAGATGTCAGTCCATTGTACATTCACATAGACACTGAACATTTTTATTGTGATGTATTTATATTGTGGAATTTTCTGTTGTTACAATGTGAAATTGTCTGTTGATATATTATGACAATGCCTGCTGAGAATTTTATGACTGTAATGGTTGTTTCTGTACTTTGTGATTTGACTGATTTTGCTATCTCTTGCTACCATACTAGTATTGATGTAGAGAATCTCACCTCTTTGTATTGTTATTCTATCTGTTTCTATTTTATGTGTACCTGCTGATAAAGATTAAGAGAAGAAGAAAAAGATCTGCAGCTTTTCATTGTTTTGCTTTTGGATGGCTGCTCGTAAAGATTCTTTTGGTTATGTTAAAGTTCAATTCCACGGAGGTTTAGACGCTTGGTGTATTGACTAGGGCATTAATCATATTAGATATGTAGGAGAATTGACTTTGTCTATTAGTAGGACCCGTCATGGGGCTCCTTTATTCTCTCTTAGTGTTTTTGAGCGTCTAGAGTTCTTCATGCCTGTTAGGGAGCTATGGGGTGACTTACATTACACCCTTAGGGAGGACCCGGACCTTGTGGTGTCGTCCGCTAGGACACCTATCCGCAAACTTCTATCATAGTTGAGAGGTTTGGTTGGATAGGAGTCCAAGGAGGAGGACCCAACGGAGGGATCAGAGGAGGATCCTATGGAGGGTCCAAGGGAAGATCCTACTCCCTAGGTCTCTAGACTTGGGCTAGTCTATGTTTTGTTAAATAGTTGCTTATGTCTTTTGTGTACAAACTTGTAAATTTTGGGTGGACTATGATTCATGCCTCTGATGTGTATATATTCTTTTAGTGTGTAATATTTAGTAAGTTATGTCTCGTGTTGTTTATGTTTCATATAGGTTTATGTTTTTGAAAAGAAAATTTATAACCTGCATTTTCTAAGAATAAATCTTTTCTGGGTTTTGATAAGTTATAGATGTTTTGATGTATAAATATAACGCCTTAGGGAGGGTGTTACAAAAATGTGAACATTTGGCTTCCTTCCTTTGTATAACTCATTGGGGATTTTCTTTAAAATTGGTCTTATTAGGGTCCTATTCATTACATAACAAGCAGTACTTACTGCATCCGTCCAAAAATACTAAGGAAGTGTAGCCTCATTGAGCATAGTTCTTGCCATTTTTTCTAAAGAACGATTTTTCCTTTCTATAACTCTATTTTGTTGTGGAGTTCTAAGGCAGAAAAATTATGCTCAATGTCATGTTCATCACCAAAGGTTTCAAACTCATGGTTTTCAAACTCACCATCATGATCACTTCTTATGGATGCAATACAAAAACCTTTTTCATTTTGGATAACTTTGGCAAGTTTCTTAAAGGCTTGAAAAGCATCATTTTTATGTGATAGGAATAAAGTCCTTGTAAACCTAGAAAAATCATCCACAATCACTAATGTATAGTAATTCCCACCAAAGCTCATTATTTTAGAGGGACAAAAAAGATCCATGTGCAAAAGTTGTAAAGGTCTAAAAGTTGAAACAACATTTTTAGATTTAAAAGAGACATTTACTTATTTTCTCTTTTGACATGCATCATATAATTTATCTTTTTCAAATTTGAGCTTGGGTAGTCCAATTACTAGCTCATTTGAGACCAACTTATTTAAGTGACCCATATGAATGTGTGCAATTCTTCTATGCTATAACCTTGAATCATCTTCTTTACTTATAAAGCATTTAACACCATTTGAAGATATATCATCAAGGCTAATCATATATATATCTATTATTGACCCTATGACAAAAAAACTTAACATGCTTATCATCTTTTCCTACAATTATGTAATAATTAGAATAAAATATAACTCTATTTCCTTTATCACATAATTGACTACTACTAAGCAAGTTATGTTTATGTCATTCAACAAGCAATACATTATCAATAGAAGAAGTAGGAATTTTACCTACTTTGCTAACTCCAAGAATCTTCCCTTTCTTGTTGTCTCCATAGGTTACATGTATGTGTGTCTTGGGAATAAGGAATGAAAACTTGGAGTCATCTCTGGTCATGTGCTTAGAGCAACCGCTATCAAGATACCAATTTAAGCTCTTGGTCTTGAAGCACACCTACAACACATATTTAGTTTTTAACTTTTGATACTCAAATTCTCTTGTGTCCTTGCATGTTAGTTTTGGGCATGGTGCCCTTGGGAACCCAAACCATTCTAGTCCCTACTTTGGTGTTAATATTCTTTCTCACATTGCATGTTAAAGCATTATGTCCTTTCTTCCCACAATGAAAACATTTAATAAAAGGACAACATGCAGTACTTGAAGAAATAAAGAAATTTTTGTAAATTTTTTGTTTGTTTTTGGGATTATATCCTAAACTAGTTTTTTGGAAAATGCATATCTCTTTCGAAGGTGAATTTTAAAAGAGTGTTCTTTAAATCTTCAATTTCTTTTTCGAAAGCTTGGCATGATGAGCAAGATGAAGATGTTGATACATATGAAGAACAAGTTGTGCAAGAAGAATTAGCATCAATTAGTCCTAGTGTCTCATTCTCAATTTTTAGTTCTTCAATTTCTTTGTTTAAAATAATAATTTTATTTTCCAAAGAAGAAATTGTTTTCTTGGATAAAGAAACTAATATAGTGAGTTTTATAGACTCATCATGCAACTCTTCAAACGCATCTTGTAATTCATTATAGGAAGGAGAAGAGTCAAGGTTAGAAGAAATTACCACTAAGTCGTTTTCATCGTCTTCTTTTCCTCTAGCCATAAGATATAAATGAGCTTCCTTATTGTCTGAACTATCCATGGAATCCATGTCATTGTCATCCCACGCTATGTAGGATCTCTTTCATTTCTTCTCCTTAAAAGGTCTCTTTTCAAACTTCTCCACTTTTTTTGATAAATGAGACATTCCATCATCATGTGCCCCAGTTTTTCATATTCGTAGCATGTCGATGTGGATGAATTCCTTCCCCTTTGTGAAAGGTCTTCTTTGGTGGGAAAGGTGACCTTCTTTGAGTTCCCTTATTTTTAAAGAATCTTCCAAACTTTTTCACGAAAACGCTAAGATTCTCTTCATTTAGTTCCAAGTTCTCCATGCCATCTCTATCATCTTCATCTTTATCGTCAATAGTGGAAGAAGTAGCATTGAGTGCAATCCTTTTCTTTTTTTTATCATTTTCCTTACTTTGATAAAGTTTATTTAGCTCTGACTCATGCTCATGAAGCTTCCCAAAAAGAGTGGTTAGTGTCATTGTTGCCAGATTTCTTGATTCTGAAATACTATTACTTTGGGTTTCCAATTCCTGCTCAAACACCTTAAAACTTTGTTAATAAAATCTTCATTGCAAAATTATTTCCTAATAAAGCAAGATGATTTATAATGTGAGTGAACTTCTTTTGCATTTCTTGAATGCTTTCTCCTTTGTTCATTCTAAAAAGTTCATATTCTCGAGTGAGAGTATTGATTCTCAACCTCTTCACTTCACTAGTACCCTCATGGGTAACTTGTAAAGTGTCCTACATTTCTTGGGTAGTCTTACAATTTGAAATCCTGAAGAATTCATCATACCCCAAAGTTGTGGTAATGATGTTCTTGGATCTCAAATTATATTGAACATTTTTCTTGTCTTCATCAGTCCATTCACTTCTTGGTGTTTCAACCTTTATACCATCAACAACACGTGTGGGAACAAAAACATCATTTTCAACAACATCCCACACATCTAGATAAATAGCTTTAACAAAAATTTTCATTTGTTCTTTGCAATAAGCATAACCATCCCCATTGAAAAATGGTGGTCAATTTATAGAAGATCCTTCTGATGAAAAACCATTTGAGGAAGTCATTTTCTCTTGAAGCTGCTAAGCTCTTTATACAAAAGTCTAACTCTGATACCACTTGTTACGAAGTGGCTTCAATACTCAAGAGTGGGGTGAACTGAGTAAATAAGGAACTCTTTAGAAACTTTTATCGAACACTTGAAAAATAATTTTCTTTCAAGCTATTTATTGAATGAAGTGAATGAATAAAGAAGATAGAATGTTCCACTCGCAATTGAACAAATCAAATAGAAAGTATTCAAGCAAATATATAAAGTTAAAACACAAATATAAATGAGTTTGAGTTTAGAGAAGCAAACACAGTGTTTATCCTAGTTTAGCCACTAACCACTTGTGACCTACATCCAGTCTTTAAGTAACCACCCAAGATTTTTCACTATCAATGCAAGCTTGAACAGGTGCTTATTACCGTTACAAACTAGAGTGCTTCTCACACCTTAGGATACCTCACCCTCGTGCTTGAGACTCAACAATCAGGGATACCTCACCCTTACAATTTCTCTAAGGGATACCTCACCCTTGTTACAATTTCTTTGAGGGATATTTCACCTTTGTTACAATGAATCAAAGTGTAGAAAAGGAAGAAACTCTCAAAAGAGTATGTAATACAAGTAGAAGCCCTATGATGCTCTTCAAGAATATCTTAAATATTCACAAAAACAGAGCACAAATGATTGAAAGGATTGATTCACGAATTAAAGTAAAAGAGATGTGTTTTAGGTTGTTGGGTGTGTGTAAAAGATGACCCAAAAATATGTATTTGAAGTGTTTAGATCAAAAGAGCCATTGGGGGTAATTTATTTCATCATTAAATGCATAAAAAAGAGTCATTACTGACTTTCAAGCTCATGGTAATCAATTACCAAGCTCTTAGAACACATTCTAGGATTTCTGGGCACGTGGTAATCGATTACAAAGCTTATGTAATCGATTACCAAGCCTCTGTTAGAGTGGTAATCGATTACTAGGCTTTGGTAATCGAATACCAAGCCTCTGACTTTTGAAAAATGGATTCTTGCATGGTTGTAATCAATTACCAGGCCTTGGTAATCGATTACCAGCTTCCAAAGAAGCTGTTAATTAATTACTAAGCCTTTGGATAAGATTGCAATCATCCTTGAACCCATTTTGAGCCCAATTTACCTTGGTAAACATTTCTAACTCAAAAAACTTGGATTTTTGAAGATATAAATTTAATTTTCGTTATCCAAGATCAAAACAACATATCTTTAAAAAATAAACTGTCAACTAAGAGCAGATTTAAAAAAGAAACCTTTCAAAAACATTTTGAGATATATTGAGAGTTTCTTACATAAAAACTCTAAGTCCTATAAACTATACCAAATGTACTTCCTTTGGACTTGGTCTTCGACTTGGCTTTGTTATCATCAAAATCTTCATGTTCTTCGTGACATAAGCATTCACATTCTAGACTAAAGATTCTAGCTTGATCACATTCTTATAAGATATGATAACATCAAGTCTATCAAGTTGACTAAAATTCCCATTTTGCACTCTAGGACTAAGGCATCACGTCATAAGGGATCATGTGCAAAAAGGAGATTACATGCTTGACTTTATGGAAATAATTGAACAACTAGCTGACATATTCACAAAACCTTTGGCTAAATAGTCTTTCTTTTATAATAAGAAGAGAACTAGGCATAATTAACTAATCATCTATTTGAGTGAATGCTTGTGCTTGTTACTTTTTCATTGAATTATTCATCTAAATCATTACTAACTTAAGTGTCAGATGTATCACAAAATTTGTTTTGCATAAACTTGATCCTTAACTAAGCTTACCAATCTTAATTTCATCATTTGGACCTATTGGATATGTTTTCTGAAGACTAATAATCGATTAGAGAAGGTATATAATTGATTAGGAACTTATAGTAGCGTATAACTTATATTTTTAACTGCGCATAATCGATTATCATGGGTAGATAATCGATTATAAGTTGGTAGAATGTTGTTGTGCTTTGTGTTTCTGTTCAACCATAATCAATTATGGAATGTCATAATTAATTATCTGAAGCTTTAAATGTCTATTTCACACAAGAATAATCGATTATGGAATGTTATAATTGATTATTATCGTGCTATATGAAGGGGCACAGGGGTCACTCTCTTCATTTCTTTCAAAATCCCATCTCTTTCTTCTCTGCGTAGCCTTGTTCTCTCTAAAAACCCTAGCTCCTTTTTCACCTAAATCCTCCATTAAAACACCAAATTCCTCCACCTAAGCTCCTTCCCTGTATAACTCATGGCCATTCATCCCTTTCCTCTCTCCTAATTTCACCTTTCAAGCATGCAACCCATTCCTCTATAAACCTATCTTCCTCTTAAGCTCACAACCCACTCTTTCAATGGCTTCCAATTCAAACCCCATAAGCTGCTCACACCAAAAATGCCCCTAGAGATGTAGACCCCAACAACCATTTAGACCTACAAAGGCTGCATCAGATAACACCTAAATGAAAAGGTTCAAATGCCACTTCTTGCCAAGTGCCTTGGTCCAATTCAAATGTATAGACATTGAGTTCTTCACCAATGAAGGTTTCAGGTTTGTGAATCTCCTCGAGCACCAAAGGGTGCTTCAGTTCTGTACTCACCGTCAGAGGTTCTACCCTGATGTGCTCAAGGTTTTCTATAGCAATCTGGGGATCGTAGATGACAACCTGGTGTCTGAAGTCAAAGGCCACAAGATTGTGGTGAAGCCTAGAGATTGGCTCAATTTGTTTAGTTTGCACTACACAGGCAAGAAGTTCTCAGAAAATAAATTTAAGTACTAGGAATCCTACAAGCGTATGGATGTGATTCAAGCCAAGATCAAAATAGGTCGTACTATTCCTAGAGGCTTTTTCATTGTTAGAAATCTAACGTGCCAAGACAGGCTTCTTCATTACGCCTATGCTCACAATCTTGCCCGACGAGTGGGCAATTATGCCTACTAGGACAAGGATGACATCTTCATCCTTTGGGCGCTCAAAGAAAGGTTGAACGTCAACTAGCCATTCTTCATCATGCACCATATGATGAAGGTGTAGAGCAAAGTGAACATGGACCTTCCCTATGCTTTATACATTTCCCAGATCCTTGAGAAGTACCTAGCAATCGTGGAGATTGAGGAGTCTAAGAAACTAACAGCCTATAATAAGTTTGGTCTCAGCACCCTGAACCACATGAGGATTAAAAAAGAAAATGGCTTTTGGGTGTATGGTGATGAGCAAGTGGAAGCTGAGGATAAGTTTGATCTTCCTTTAGGAGAAGAATGTGATGAGGTTGAGAATATGGATATACCTGCTGCTGGTCCTATTAGTAATGACTAGGTTGTGTTTATCCTTCGAAGTATTTAAGCTCAGATTGCAGATTTTTGAAGTTATATGGAGAACAATTTTAGAATTATCTATGATCGTCTAGATGCTCTTAAGTGACACTCTCTACCATGACCACCACCGTAAGACCAGTAGTTTTTAGGATCCTTAGGATTAGGCTCTTTAGATTTTTGATGTTTTTATGTTGTTAGTCTTTTGATTTGTTGAACTTGATAATATGCAAATGTAATTGACCTTTTTGAAATTACTCATGAATGAATATATCTTTTTTGGAACTGTCTTGTGTACGCATAACTATTGGAATTGTTTTGGTTTTGTTGAATTTCTTTTCTATTTTAATTGCATATCAAATGTTGGCAATTGGCAGTGGCCCTATGCTTTCTCTTGCCCTTCTTTTTTATCATGACAAAAAGGAGAGAAAAGTTTGAGTTCTTGAATTTGAGAAAAGACAGGTAAAATTAAAAATGATATTGGGATTCCAAAATTAAGGTAGAGTTGCGCGTCTCTGATTAAATCACCTTTTACAATAAAGAGAGGGAGTAAGTCTCTCTAACAAATTTTTGTGAATTCCCACTTATAAACTAACTCTTTTCTCAATAGTTGTTTGTCGTCATCAAAAAGGGGGAATGTAATTGGCAATTGGCGATAGTTTTGATGATAACAAACAAGAAGGTGATGGGAATCCAAGAACTTTCAAGATTAGTATTAAGACTTAGATCTTTTATGTAAAGGTAAAAGCATTCACACCTAAGCTCTGAATTAGTTTTTCAAGAACCTAAGATAGCACTCATTCTTAAAGTGTTTTCCAAGTTTTTAAAATGAGTTTCAAAATCATAAGAAATTGATTTTAAGTGCTTGAAAGCTTGTTGGAACTTTGGAAGCATTTGCTTAAGCTTTTTCAAAGTTGTTTGAAGAGTTTTTTAAAGGTAATAATTGATTATGGGGTTTCCATAATCGATTAGCAAAAGTCTGAATGATATCCTTCAAGTAATAATCAAAAGTCAGAATGCCAAAGTTTTTGTTCCTTTAGGTAATAATTGATTGTTGTAGGGTAAATAATCGACTATTGAACTTAAAAGGCATTGTGTGCTTCTTTTTAAAAAGCCAATAATCGATAGGCCATATGGGTAATCAATTATTGAGTTCCAAAAACTCATTCCTTTTGTGCTATCTCGATGATAATCAATTAGGCAAAAGCAATAATCAATTATCTGGGTTTCCAAATGTAGAAATTAATGTCTAGTAAGGTGCATTTAATGCTCCCAACCACCTCCTAATGGCTCTTTAATAACTTGGGCTTTAAATACAAGTCATTTGAGACTTAAAGGAAGAAGAAAATCATTCTGAAACATTTTGTTGAGCATTTAATATGAGTTTTACCATCCTTGAACATTATTACTCTGTTTTGAGCTAAAAAGTGTGATCTTTCTTCCACCTAGAACTTCAATTTGTATTATCTACTCTTTGAGAGAGCTTACTTTCATTCAATCCATATTGTAAATACTTGAGAGGGTGGACGATCCCTTAAGAAATCAAATAGAGGTAGATGATTCTTAAAGTGTAGGAAGGGCTCAAATATTGTAAAGGTTTGTCAAGCACCTTGTGAAGCTTGAAAAATCATGGAAACTCATGGGTGGATGATTCTAGGGACTGGACATAGATCACAAGGGTGATTGAACCAATTTAAATCTTATTTATAATATTCTCAACCCTCATCTCTTTATTTTCAAGCTTATATATTACTTCTGTATAATTGTTACTTGTGTGTGAACTTCTTATTGTTATAAATTCATTCACTACATAAGAAAATAGTTTCAATAAAAAAAATTCGAAAAGTTTTGAAAAACTCAACTCACCCCTTCTTGAGTTTTGAAGCCACTTGGTAACATTATTGAGTGTGTTACTTGGAAATGTCCCCAATTTCCTAGTGTTCAATGCATAAGCTAGTTGGCCAACTTGAGTCTTAAGATTCCTTAGAAAGACCACGTGGCTCTGCATTAAAGCTTCATGGATGACTAGTCTTGAGTTGGTTTTGACCGTGTACATTTGGTGGCAAGTAATAAATTGAGCAGACATATTCTCTATGTTGGAAGTTGAAGTCTAGCCTTGAGGGGAGCTTTCTTGTTGAAATATGGGAGGAACAAGAGGTGTTTCTTAGGGTTGAAAGGATGAAGCACCTTGAGAGTTACCACCCTATGAGAAGTTAGGATGGTTAAGCCAACTATGGTTGTAGGTGTTGCAAAAAATATTATTATGTCTAAGTTGCTGAAAGTGGCTCACATAATGAACACTCTCCAAGCTAGTTATGCAATTCTCTATAGAATAAAGATCCCCACAATGATCACATGTTAAGGGTTATTAACCCCAGTTGCCACTGAATTGACTGCTAGAGTTTCCAGCTTCTTGGAAAGTGCTACCATTTGAGTGGAGAGATAAGTCATAGCATCAACCTCATGTACTCCAACGACTTTCTTCCTTGGAATAACTCGTGTTGTAGGCCACTAGTAATTATTGGTAGCCATTTCCTCTAACAATAAGTAAACTGCATCCACTGATTTACTCATTTGGGCTCCACTAGCTGCTACGTCTATAGTGGAGCAAATAGGGCCTATCAAACCACTATAAATAGTGTGGATAAGCATCCACTTAGCTATACCATAGTTTGGGCACCTCTAGAGTAACTCTTTGAATCTCTCCTAGGCTTCAAAGTTTCTCCATCAATTTACCAAAAGTAAGTAATGTCATTATACAGCTTCATCGCCTTCATAGGTAGAAAAACCCTTACTAGAAATTTGCTAAAGAGCTGATCCCAAGTAGAAATAAAGTCAATAGGCAGAGATCAAAGCCAATTCTTGGCCTTATCCCTCTAAGAGAAAGGGAAGAGCATTAACCAAATCGCATCCTCTGACACCTAGTTGTGGTTGAAAGTATCGTATAACTCCAAGAAATTAGCCAAGTAGCCATTGGATCATCATGAGGAATATCTGTGAACTGTAGAGAAGATTGTATCATTCGAATAATAGCTAACTTGATTTCAAAATTATGAGCTTGAATAGTTGGCCTCCTAATGCTAGTTCGCACATGTCTCACACTTGAAATTGCAAAGTCCCTCAAAACTCTATCAAGATTTTATTTTCCTACAATTTCAAAACTTTAATCAAAATCTAATGCTTGTGCTTGAATTTGATTCCTTAGCAACCTTTGGAAAGTCCTTTCTTTTTTAAGATTGTAAAGAAATCTAGAACCACTAGGAGACCTTCACATGCATAAGTATGGTACCTTAAAAGAAAACAAAAAGAAAAGAACTAAAGTCAAGAAACCTATAATCAACTAGAAGTAACACAAACAATATTATCAGATCCCTAGCAATGGCGCCAAAAACTTGTTAAGGGCTAAGCAACCATAAGTGAATGGGTCATAGCAAGTAATAAAGGATGAGAAAATCAAGTATTGTCTCCATAGGGCTTTGGTTTTTATTGTTTGTGTTAGCGAACAATCAAATACTTTTTTTAGGTTTAAGTAATCCAAAAATTAGAACAAATGTATTTTGGCAAATTAATGTCACATAAGAGAATTCTAGCAATCTCTTGCAAAGTTCTATTTTTCCTCTCCACAACTTTATCTTGTTGTGGAGTTCTTGGATAATAAAAATGATTAACTGTGTCATTTTCATCACAAAAGGATTTAAAGAAAACATTCTCAAACTTCCTCCATGGTCGCTTCTTATGGCAGTTATACAAAAACCCTTTTCATTTTGAAACTTGCTTACAAAAAAGTTTTAAAGGCTTCAAAAGAATCATCCTTGCTTCTAAGGAAGAGTACCCATGTATATCTTGAGAAATCGTCAACTGTAATAAAGTCATACCTCTTTCCACCTAAGGTAGCAGTCTTAGTAGGTCCAAAGAGATCACTATGAAGAAGTTCTAGAGGTCTATGTGTTGTGATAACATTCTTTGGTTGAAAACTTAACTTTGTTTGCTTGCCTCTTTGGCATGCTTCACATACCATATCCTTTTCAGGTTTTCTTTTAGGTAAGCCTCTCACTAGGTCATGTTTTAGTAGCTTTGAGATGGTATTTATGTTTATATGACTAACTCTCTTATGCCACAACCACTTTTCAGAACTCATAGACACAAGACATTTAACATTTTGATCATTGAGGTCCTCTAACATGATGTTATAGACATTCTTGTCTTAGTTTCCTAAAAAAAGAACTTTGTCATTATTGGCTTCTCTAACTATGCATTTTGTTGGTTCAAACACTACTTCAAAGCCATTGTCACAAAATTGACTTATGCTAAGAGGATTGTATTCTAAACCTTTTACATTATACACATTATCTACAATAGTAGAGTTCTTCTTACTAACTTTACCTATTCCTCTGATTTTTGCCTTGTTATTGTCTCTAAATGTGACTTCACCTCCATCTTTGTCCTTGAGAGTAAGGAATTTGCTTTTGTCCCCAATTATATGCCTTGAACATCCATTGTCTAGGTACCATCTATTCTTCTTCCTTTTTGTAATTAGGAAAACCTACATTAGAGAGTATCATGCCTTTAGGTACACAAACTTTCTTGAGTCCTTTCATGTTAGATGGTTGGATTTTTTGTGATTTGTTTTTGTGGTAGAACTTTGAGGCTTTATGTCTAGCCTTGCCACAACAAAAACACACCACTTCAGTTTTCTTAGCAGCCACAAAAAAGTTATTATACAACTTCTATTTTGCCTCTCTCTTGTATCCTAGCATAGCTTTGTCAAAGATATATTGTTGACTTCCAAGAAGTCTCTCAAGATTTTTTGTACCATTGAGAAACTTGGCTAGGTCATTGGTCATCATTTCTATCTTCCTTTTCAACATCACATTCTCTTCTAACACTTGATAGAGTTGTTGAGAATGTTAGTGAGAAAATTTAACTTTCTTAGACTATACTACTAATTCCATATTCATCCTTACTAAGGATCCAATCCTCTTGCTTAAAGCTTCATTATGTCTCTTTAATAAATTATTTTCCTTTTACAACTTAATCATTTTGGCTTTGAGGACAATGCAGTTTTGAGACAAGAAGTTTGAATTAGAAAGAAAGTTATGAAAGCTATTTTGAGATTATCATAAGAGGGTTGAGCGAGTTCAATATCTAATACTCATCATCACTTTCCTGATCTCTGGCAACCAAGCATAGATTTGCAACTTCCTCTTCATCATTGCAACTTCCCCTTCATCCCCTTCACTTGATGAGTCATCGAGATTATCCTATGTTAACATCATTCCCTTCTTCTTTGAAAACTTCTTAGGTCCTTTCTTTAGAAGTGGGCATTCGGATTTAAAGTAATCAAGTTTCTTGCATTCATAGCACACTATTTGATTTTTGTTGTTCCTTCCATATTCTCCCTTTTTAGATTATCTTCTAGATTGGAAGCCTCTTCCTCTTCTTCCTTTCTTTCTCCATATCTTTTGTATCTTTCTAAATGTGAAAGAAAGCTTATCTTCATCAGATTCATCATCTTCGTTCTCATCTTCTGATTCTGTTCTAGACTTGAGAGAGCTCTTAGAGGGTTGGTGAGAGAGCTGCTTGATTGCCTTATGGGTGGACTTAAGAGCAATGCCATTTTCTTTTCTTGGTGCGTCTTCTTCCATTACAGCTACCTCTTGCTCGTGCACTTTGAAGGATCCCAAAAGTTCATCCAACCTTAACACTAACAAATCCTTGGCTTCTTGTATGGAAGTCACCTTGGGTCTCCATACCTTAAGAAAGCTTCTCAACAGCTTTCTCACATGCTCTTGATTAGAGTAGGTCTTCCTAAGAAACTTCAGATAACTCACAGTTATTGTGAATCTGGAAAACATATTATCAATGCTTTCATGTTCCTTCATCTTGAATATTTTATACTAACGTATTAACATGATTGTCTTAGCTTCTTTCACTTGATTTGTCCCTTCATGGGCTATGACAAGAGTTTCCCATATTTCTTTAGTTGTTGCACAACCAATAATCTTGTCATACTCTTCTCTACTTAATGCATAGGTAAGAAAGAATTTTACCTTAGAGTTTAGAAGGAATTTGTTGTAACATCCCAAAAATTACTTATTTCGTGATATACATTCATTTTATAATAGTTGTGATTTTTTGAAATTTTTCTGGAATTTTTTGAATTGTTTGATTATTTTAGTATATTTCTCAATTTACGTGTGCACTAAGCGAGACTGGGAAAATTAAATATTTACCAAGGCCAAAAAACTTTAAACTGTAGAAACATCGATGGGGGATCTTACTAAACTTGAGGTCGGGCACAGTTTATGATATTTTCATTTTTTAAGATTTTATTTGATAAATAAAATCGCGATACGTTTTATTATCCGTTGGATTATGGAATACTAACTCTATCAATTGTGACTATTATCCATTAGATAATAGCTTGCAATAAAAATCTAGTAAGTTATTTCTATCTAGTTACTTTTGTGATATCATTTAAGTGACATCATCACCCTTCACTTTATTAAAAAACGTGTAAAGCTTCTCAAGGAAGCTTCCTACCAAGCATCATACTCTCTCTCCTTTCACTTTTGTAGGGAATTGCAGTTACATCACGCAGCGAAAAAATAAGGACTCCCACCGAGGATCCATGCGAAAAGCCATAATCCAAGTTTTTAAATTATTTACCTTTTGAAGCGTGATCAAAAGGAAGAACATGAATCACCAACACTGTAATAGAAACTATGTCTCTGTGGTATCCACACGAACAGACTCAAGAATGTCCAACGTCCGCAAAGAGGAGCCTCACATCTCTCACACAGTGCTAGCCGCGAAGAGAAGAGAAGAAACCTATCGCTCACTCACTCACTTTTTTGTAAGTGCAGCTCGAGTTCTGAAATTGTATATGTTAGCAGCCCTTTAGCAGTACTATTTATAATAGTGACTGCCTTAAGTGAGTATGAGTAGCAACAAGGTAAGCTGTGCAACCCTAGACTCATTTGTTATGAGTCTGACCCATATTTGAATCCGAGTCCAACTTAGATCCATTGCTCCAATTTTAGTCTGCTCTATGTGTGTGACCCTACAGGTTCTCATTACGTTGGCAATAATATTAAAATCTCATTTTAATATTACAAGCAGTGAGCAGTATCTAGCAACACATCGCTGCTACCCAAGTAATAAGAATGTTAGTGATTTGACATAACCTTTCCGTGACCAATGTTTCCGTGTCGTTTAGACCCTTTGTCAAGATATCTAGATTGAACACAAGGCATGGAATGCGTCACCCTTGTATAGTCCAATCATTCGTTTCCTGATACTCGAGTAGACTTTATAACAACAAATGAAATCAATATCTCATATTGACTCATTTGAGCATGACCATGCATTTCGCAGTCTCACTCAATCAGGGGGCCCGAAGATATCGCTCCTGTTATGTAGGAGTGACAAATCCCATCTAGGTCACTCACATCCCTCTGCATGATTTGCAATATGTCCAATAACCAACTTTATAATCACCTTGTCATAGATGACGTTTGATGGTATTAAAACACATAACTCCTCATATAGAAATCGTAGTGATTTCAGGTCAAAGGACCACAGACACCATTGTCACTATGAGAATCGCTTATGAGACTCACGTATTGATCCATGTAGCGTTCTCATGGTGGGTCAGTCCAATACATCATTACTCTAATATGTATCCATGTGAAGACTTGATATCTCATATCCATGACCTGTGAGATGTGGTCAGCAGTCTATGCACATACTAGTCTCAATGTATTATTGTTATCCTAATTAACAATAATACTTGACTAGGGACATTTAAGAATAGAGTTATAACCCAAAGGATCTCACGATCAAGCCATCCACTCGATAACCTATGGCATTAAACTTACTATTCTAAGGACTTTATTATGTTTATCAAAAAAGAACACAGTAAATAAAATACCTCATATATTAAAATAAGCATAATAGAATGTATGTAAATACAGATAAATGTATCAGCCTCTAGCGCGTACACCAACAACTTTGGTTCCATGATTGGGAGGGAAAAAGATGACCAAAGTCATCATCTTTTCCCATTTTCCCTATCACTTTTCATTTCAAACACATTTCACTTTTTTTTTCTCTCTCTCTCTCTCTTCTCATTCTCTTCCTCACGTCCTCCCTTCTTCCTCCCTCTTAATCCACACGGCCAAACCAGCATTGGAGACCATTCAAGCTTGTTTGCTCAAGCTAGCATAGGATCTTGATTCCCTTCATCATCTTGAAGGTCTTCTCTTTGAAGATTATTCCATGATTCCTCCATCTTCACCATTTTTTATCAAGCCCTAAAGCTTGAGGCTTTGAGGTAAAGATCTTGACTTTCTTCATTTTTTCTTCTCATTTTCGTGACCTTTCATCACCATTGTGATCAAAGACTCTCCTTTTCAAATTTTGGTGGTTGATTTTGTGAGTTGACTATCTTAGGGTTTTCTTATTGGTGGTGGACGAAAATCATGCAAGGAGCTTGCTTTCTTTGTTGTCTCTTAAGGTAAGAGGGAGATTATTCTCTTCAACCTATCTTGGTGGTGTCGAACACCCCTTTTTGTGGTGATCATGAGGAACCCATGTGGGGGTTACTCATTTGGTTATGATTTTTGGTAGTGTTGTGGTTGATTGTGTGGTATGATTCTAATATATATTGTTATGTAACTTGGTGGATTTGAAATGCTTGTATGCTTGAATATGTTTGGGGGTTTTCTGCACTTCCAGTGGGTTACACGGCCTAGGGCGTGCGAGGCAGTCCGTGTTTGGGACACGGGCCATGTAAGTGAGTGTCAGATTGGGTCTTTCATGTTTTTCCAGAGGAGTACACGACCCAGGCCATGTAATGTGACATGGCCGTGTAGGCCAAGTCGTGTAATGTGACATAGCCGTGTAATTTAGATATTGAAAAATGGTTAGGTTTCTAATTTCTTTGGAGGCTCATGGCCTCCTTGGACACTCGATATGAGGCTTTTGTACTAAGTTAAAACTTAGTTAATGGAACGATTAGACACTCAATTAGGACTTCATAAAATGTAAAGGATAAAGAACAAACCCTTAACCTATAGCTTAGAGTGGCTATTAGATGAAGAAAGAACATGAGTGTGAGTGAGGTTGTAAGGAACTTAAGATAATCAATCTAAGTGAGCTCGATCTAAAACATAGGAAATGACTTATCTAATTGAGAATGATAAAAGTTAGATCAAAAGTACTAAAGAATTTCCCTAGAAAGGTTAATAGAAAAATATAATGAAATTGAGGCGTAACTACCATGTCAACTTTAAAAGGTATGTTTGTATCTCTGAGATTTAGAAAATGACTTGTTGTGGATTCGTGAATGGGACCAAGGATTGTTGATAAATGATTGGGCTTGATATGGTATGTGATTTTGGACAAGTTATGCTATTATTGTGAATCTATATATGTATATATCTATGTATTGAATCCACATGCATTAAGTCATGATTGGGAAAGTCTGACATGATGAGGATGATTGGAACATGCATTGAGAAAGTCCGTTGGGTTATGTTTGAAAGGCTATATGCCTAGGAGATGAATCACACCTATGTGCGGGTGCGAATAGAAAAGTGTAGATCATTGTTGACCTTGGGGGCGTCGGGGTGTGGGTACTTTACAATGGGCAGTTGGTAGCTCTTCTGTCCGTGGGACAGACCGATGTAAATGCATCGACGATCCGGACTAAAACATTGTCCTATATCACGATCGAGTGTAGAATGTCTTGTACAATGCCATGATGTTCACGTTGATAAATTGAGAAATTATAGCACTTGTTGGCCGCGATAGTCGAGTTACAGACATGTCTCCTGATCATTCTCTCCAATGTTGTGTCTAACTCCATGGAGTAGGAATTTGGTACCATTGTGCACGTGCATAGTCTGTCAACATATTCATTTGGCATAAATAAATGTGATTATGAGAATGTTTCTTTTAATGACAAGTATGATCATCTATACTATTAAATTATTTACTATCTGTACTTTGATGCCGTTTATTATGTATGATATGTTGTAAGGCACCTTGCACCGTTTCTATTTCTTATTGCCATAATTGGTAATAAAGTTGGATATGTCACCTCTTTTTGTATTCCGTTATTCTTTATTTTTCTATGTCTCTTAAAAGACCGAGGTGAGGAAGAGCCTAAGTTCCCTGGTTTTGGAACGCACTAGTTTTCTGCTTAGCTATGGCATCCCAGCGAGGTTTCCTAGGGTATGCCAAGTTGAGGTTCCATGGAGGTGTTGATTGTTGGCACATTAATATGAACACCGAACGCTATATCTACGTGGGAAAGGTGACTGTGTCATTAGCTTGGGGTCACTATGATCCACCGTTCTTTTCCTTAGACGTTTATGTATCATTAGAGTTCTACATGCCAATACGTGATGTGTGGGGTGATCATGAGTACACTCAACATGAGGATTCTTACCTATCTTCTGCACGAGCTCCTACTCGTGAATCTGTTACTCTTGTGAGGATTTCCTCTTCTGAGGAGGATCCTATGGAGGAGCCTGAGGAGGATCCAGCTGAGGTTCCTTCTCAGTAGCTGTTGGGGGCTTGATATTTTCTTGTAGTCTTGATGACTATTTGTACATAATAAATTTTTTTTAGGCATGAAAAGCTTCAGCTTCTTTTTGTTGAGCTTTAATGTAATTAATGACTTACAGTCTGTATCTAAACATATATATATATATATATAATATGTATCTTTTGCATGAAAGTATGGGTTGATCTTTATATTTTTGCTTACAAATATATATATATATATATATATGAAAGAGATAAGTTATGTTAGGATATTTCATTGATGAACAGGTTGATAACTATATATATATAATACATAAACCGGGTCTTAATAATTTTCTTTTCGCTTTTTATCTGTTTGGGTTGACGTCCTCTCCTCCTCCTGAGAAAGGTGGCGCTACACTAGTTTGGTATCAGAGCCCTGGTTTGAGTCTTTCTTTTAGGTTTGTGGTTAGGTCTATCTTGTTTGTGTTGTGTGGTTCTCTGTGATTAGTTTCTGAAAGGTTACATCTAAACGTTCTTTGTGTTTTGTTTAGTGATTCCAGAGAAAAAGAATGGCACGCGGTAGAGGAGGACATGATAATGTGGCACACAAAAATGATGCGATGATTGCAGCTGCTGAAGCTATGTAGGGAATGGCAGAAGTCATTGCACAACAGAATCAACGAGAAGTGCAACAACACGAGGCAAATACTAACGCCTAGAATTTGTCAGAATTTTGTTGAAACAACCCTCCACAATTCAGAGGCGAATTCAATCTGGAAAAGGCAAGTTTATGGATTTAGGAACTAGAAATATCTTTGAAGGAATGGGATGCACTGATGCTCAGAAGGTAACCTATGCTACCTTTATGCTCATGGGAGATGGCGAAAACTAGTGGAAAAGAACTCAGAGATTGCTGTAAGCAGAAGGAAGAGAAATCATATGGGAAGTGTTCTGTGATGCATTTCTAGAAAAGTATTTTTCGGATAGTGCAAGGCATGCTAAGGAAATGGAATTCCTTGGGTTACGACAAGGCGCAATGATAGTCAATGAGTATGCTGCAAAGTTTGAGAGCTTGTCAAAGTTCTCATGATATCTTCAAATTCAGTCGGATGAAGTATGGAAATGCCGTAAGTTCGAAGAAGATCTGACAGTGGAATTGAAACGAAAGGTACTGCCGATGAGAATGATCTAATTCTCAACCTTAATGGATATGTGTTGCAGGCTTGAAGCGTTAGAACTATCACGAGAGACAAGGAATTGTAACTTTGGACCATCTAGGTTCCAAAGGGGAGGAAACAATAACAACAACCCGTTTCAGAGGAAGCCCTATTCCCGACCACCGGGAAATCAACAACAATCATTTGGTGGAAGCTTTAGTGGAGACTTTGCTGGCCATCGAACTGATCAGACCGTGACATCTTTGTCAAAGTGTATGAAATGTGGAAAAGGCCACCTGACAAGAAATTGCGCGATCAAAGGAATTATTTGGTTCAGATGTGGAAAACCTGGACATCTTTCTCGAGATTGCAACCAACCAAAGGCGGAGCCTTCTGTCAATAATGCACGAGTTGCAAAGCCTCAGGTAAGAGGTAGAGTTTATACGAAGAGTGGAGTAGAAGCCTCTCAATCTAAAGATCTGATAAGAGGAGATTGTATCATAGGAGGTAATCTTTTATCTGTATTGTATGATTCTAGAGCGACCCATTCTTTTATTGCTTATGACTGTGTGCGTCGCTTAGGTTTACCTATGTCTTCTTTACCTTTTGATTTGAGTGTTTCTACCCCTACTGCTGAACATGTTGTTACCACCCAAGTTTGTTTGAATTATCCTTTGTTTATTGAAGGTCAAGTATTCTTTGTTGATTTGATCTGTCTACCTCTTTCCCAAATAGATATAATCTTAGGAATGGATTAGTTATCTTCTAACCATATCCTGTTAGATTGTTCCAGTAAAACCATAGTTTTCCTTACGACTGAAGTTTCTAGATTTTTGACGGCCAACTAAGTTCAAGCTTTCTTGAAAGAAGGAGCTCAGGGATAGCATCACGATAGATTTTGTAGTTGGATTACCGAAGACCCGAAAAGGTTATAACTCAATATGGGTAATTGTGGATCGGCTTAGGAAATATGCACACTTCTTAATCAACATAAGGTATTTAATAGAAAGGTTAGCTCAACTGTATAATGGCGAGATTGTTCGACTTTATGGTGTACCTTCCAGTATTGTTTCTGATAAAGATCCGAGATTTACAACAAGGTTTTGGCAGAGTCTTCAAGAAGCAATGGGAACAAAACTTTGTTTGAGTTCTGCTTATCATCCTTAAAACGATGGTCAATCGGAAAGGACGATACAATCGTTGGAAGATCTATTGAGAGCTTGCACTCTAGAATAGACGAGGAGTTGGGAGGAAGTTTTGCCCTTAATAGAGTTCACCTGCAGCAACAGTTTTCACTCGAGCATAGGGATGGCACTCTATGAGGCTCTATATGGACGACGGTGCCGAACACCTTTGTGTTGGTACCAAGACAGAGAGCACCTTACGATCGGACCTGATCTGGTATAACAAACAACGGAGAAGGTTAAGATGATTTAGGAAAAGATGTGGACAACTCAGGGCAACAGAAAAGCTATGCTGATAAAAGGAGGAAGCCTCTTGAGTTTGAAGAAGGCAAGCATGTGTTTTTGAAAGTTACACCCATGACTGGGTTCGGCTGAGTTCTTAATTCTAGAAAACTTACTCCTAAATTCATCAGACCTTATCAAATTCTTCGTCGGATAGGTCCAGTAGCTTACCAAATAGCCTTACTACCCTTTCTTTCTAACCTTCATAATGTGTTTCAAGTGTCGCAATTGCGAAAATACATTCCTGATCCAAACCATGTCATAGCACCGGATACAGTACAATTGAAAGAGAATCTGACCTATGAGACTCTTCCTATAAGGATTGAGGATAGGAGAGTGAAGCAGCTTAGAGGAAAAGAGATTTCGGTTGTGAAAGTGATTTAGAATGACATCACCGTAAATGTGACATGGGAATTAGAGGACAAGATGAAGGAACAACATCCACATCTATTCTGAGGTATGAAAAATTTGAGGACGCAATTTCTTTTTACAATGGGAGAGTTGTAACATCTCGAAAATAGCTTATTTCATGATATATGATCATTTTATAATATTTGTGATTTTTTTAAAAAAAATTGGAATTTTTTGAATTGTTTGATTATTTTAGTATATTTCTCAATTTGTGTGCACGTTGAACGGGACTGGAAAAATGAAATATTTTTCCAAGGTCGAAAAACTTTGGACTGTAGAAACGTTGATAGGGGATCTTACTAAACCCAAGGCTGGGCATAGTTTATGAGGTTTTCGTCTTTCGAGATTTTATCTGATAAATAAAATCCCAGTACGTTTTATTATCCGTTGGACTATGGAATACTGACTCTGTCAACTGTGACTACTATCCATTAGATAATAGCTTGCAATAAAAATCTAGTAGATTATTTCCATCTAGTTACTTTTTTATGATGTCATCTAAGTGACACCATCACCCTTCACTTTATCGAAAAACATGTAAAGCTTCTCAAGGAAGCTTCAAGAAAACTTCAAGGAAGCTTCCTACCAAGCATCACACTCTCTCTCCTCTCACTTTGGCTCCACAGTTAGGAGGGGAAAAGATGACCAAAGTCATCATCTTTTCCCATTTTCCCTATCACTTTTCATTTCAAACACATTTCACTTTTTTCTCTCTCTCTCTTTTCTCCTTCTCTTCCTTACGTCCTCCATTCCTCCTCCCTCTTCATCCACACGGCCAAACCACCATTGGAGACCATTCAAGCCTGTTTGCTTAAGCTAACCTAGGATCTTGACTCCCCTCATCATCTTGAAGCTCTTCTCTTTGAAGATCATTCTTTGATTCCACCATCTTCACCATTTTCTATCAAGCCCTAAAGCTTGAGGCTTTGAGGTAAAGATCTTGACTTTCTTCATTTTTTCTTCTCATTTTTGTGACCCTTGGTTACCATTGTAATCAAAGACTCTCCTTTTCAAGTTTTGGTAGTTGATTTTGTGAGTTGACTATCTTAGGGTTTTCTTGTTGATGGTGGACAAAAATCTTGCAAGGAGCTTACTTTCTTTGTTGTCTCTTAAGGAAAGAGGGAGATCATTCTCTTCAACCTATCTTGGTGGTGAGGAACACCCCTTTTTGTGGTGATCGTGAGGAACCAATGTGGGGGTTACTCATTTGGTTGTGATTTTTGGTAGTGTTATGGTTGATTGTGTGGTATGATTCTAATATACGTTGTTATGTAACTTGGTGGATTTGAAATGCTTGGATGCTTGAATATATTTGGGGTTTTTCTGCACTTCCAGTGGGTTACACGAGCTAAAGCGTGTGAGGCAGTCCGTGTTTGGGACACGGGCCATGTAAATGAGTGTCAAATTGGGTCTTTCATGTTTTTCCAGAGGAGTACACGACCCAGGCCGTGTAATGGGCCATGTAGGCCAGGCCGTGTAATGTGACATGGCCGTGTAATTTAGATATTGAAAAATGGTTGGGTTTCTAGTTTCTTTGGA
This sequence comes from Ormosia semicastrata, assembly GCA_029884595.1. NCBI lineage: Eukaryota > Viridiplantae > Streptophyta > Magnoliopsida > Fabales > Fabaceae > Ormosia > Ormosia semicastrata. The sequence goes on along the minus strand of JAQQTO010000053.1, from coordinate 42,135,653 downwards.
GGCTTACGGCCTCCTTGGACACTCGATATGAGACCTTTGTACTAAGTTAAAACTTAGTTAATGGAACAATTAGACACTCAATCAGGAGTTCATAAAATGTAAAGGATAAAGAACAAGCCCTTAACCTATAGCTTAGAGTGGCTATTGGATGAAGAAAGAACATGAGTGTGAGTGAGGTTGTGAGGAACTTAAGATAATCAATCTAAGTGAGCGAGATCTAAAACATAAGAAATGACTTATCTAATTGAGAGTGATAAAAGTTGGATGAACAGTACTAGAGAATTTCCCTAGAAAGGTTAACGAAAAAATATAATGAAATTAAGGCGTGACTACCATATCAACTTTAAAAGGTATGTTTGTATCTCTGAGATTTGGAATATGACTTGCTATGGGTCCGTGAATGGGACCAAGGATTGTTGATAAATGATTGGGCTTGATATGGTATGTGATTTTGGACAAGTTATACTATTATTGTGAATCTATATATGTATATATATATATATATATATATATATATATATATATGCATTGAATCCACATGCATTGAGAAAGTTTGTTGGAGAAAGTTTGTTGGGCTATGTTTGAAAGGTTGTATGCCTAGGAGATGAATCACACCTATGTGCGGGTGCGAATAGACAAGTGTAGGTCATTGGTTGACCTTGGGGGCGTCAAGGTGTGGATACCTCACAATGGGCAGTTGGTAGCTCTTCTGTACGTAGGGCAGACCGATGCAAACGCACCAACAATCCAGACCGAGACACTATCCTATATCATGATCTAGTGTAGAATGTCTTATACAATGCCATGTTGTGCACGTTGATAAATTGAGAAATTAAAGCACTTGTTGGATGCGGCAGCCGAGTTACAAACATATCTCCTGATCATTCTCTCCAATGTTGTGTCTAGCTCCATGGAGTAGGAATTTGGTACCATTGTGCACGTGCATAGTCTATCAACATATTCATTTGGCATAAATAAATGTGATTATGAGAATGCTTCTTTTAATGACAAGTATGATCATCTGTACTATTAAATTGTTCACTATCTGTACTTTGATGTTGTTTAGTATGTATGATATGTTATAAGGCGCCTTGCACCATTTCTGTTTCTTACTGCCATAATTGATAATGAAGTTCTATTTTTGTATTCTGTTATTCTTTATTTTTCTGTCTCTGAAAAGACTGAGGTGAGGAAGAGCCTAAGTTCCCTGGTTTTGGAACGCACTAGTTTTCTGCTTGGCTATGGCGTCCCGGCGAGGTTTCCTAGGGTATGCCAAGTTGAGGTTCCACGGAGGTGTTGATTGTTGGCACATTGATGCGAACACCGAATGTTGTATCTACGTGGGAGAGGTGACTGTATCATTGGCTTGGGGTCGCTACGATCCACTGTTCTTTTCCTTGGACGTTTATGTATCACTGGAGTTCTACATGCCGATTCGCGATGTATGGGGTGATCGTGAGTACACTCGATATAAGGATTCTTTCCTATCTTCTGCACGAGCTCCTGCTCATGAATCTGTTGCTCTTGTGAGGATTTCCTCTTCTAAGAAAGATTCTATGGAGGAGCCTGAGGAGGATCTAGCAGAAGTTCCTTCTCAGTAGCTGTTGGGGGCTTGATATTTTTTTGTAGCCTTGATGACTATTTATCCATAATGATTTTTTTTTGGGGCATGAAAAGCTTCGAATTCTTTTTGATGAGCCTTAATGTAATTAATGACTTACAGTCTGTATCTACACACACATACACACACACACACACACATATATATATATATATATATATATAATATGTATCTTTTGCATGAAAGTATGGGTTGATCTTTATGTTTACGCTACAATATATATATATATATATAAGAGATCAATTATGTTAGGAAATTTCATTGATGAACAGGTTGATAACTATATATATATATAATACATAAACCGGGTCTTAATAATTTTCTTTTCGCTTTTTATCTGTTTGGTGTGACGTCCTCTCCTCTTCCTGAGAAAGGGGGCATTACACTTATTCTTTTCAACTTCAGTCCTTTGAGATTTAGGCTTCTCAACTTAGATTTTACCTTCTCCAATTCACATAGGAATGTAGGGACTAGTTTCTATAATATCTCATAGATCAACATACTGGGATTCAATTAAGAGCTTCATCTTTTCCTTCTAATAGTAGTAGTCCTTTCCCTCAAAAGCAGGTGGTCTGTTAGTAGAAGCACCCTCTAGTAGGTAGGCTCCACCTCCTTATTACACTGCCATACTTCCTTTAGGATTTTTTCCTCTCACACTGTTAGGTGTGATCAACCAAGAGGCTGAGCTTTGATACCATCTAAAGTTGACAGTAAAAAAAATTAATATTCTTACACCTTTCTCAAGTTTAACAAACTTGTAAGTGGGAAGGTTTCTTTAAAGTATAGGGGTTAGATGGGAAAGTTCACAATAAATGATAACAAGAATAGATATTACAGGATGAGAGAGTTCATGAGAGAGTTAACTGGTTAAGTGAAACTGAACTCTCTCACACTTTCAATCTATAATACAGAATAGATATTAGCAGCAAGGATCAATTCTAGAAACAAAGATTTACACTTTATAAGGAGATATTCTCGTTAAGTTTACTTTAACGCAAAAAACACTTTTGTTCTTATAGAAAAGAAGTCTGATTTACTTAAATTAGTATCAAAACATATTGTAAAAAGTAAGAGTGAAGGAAGAGAAGCAAGACACTAGAATTTATACTAGTTCACCCCTAAACCACTTGGGGTTACATCCAGTACCTAGAAAATACTAGGATTTTCACTATATCAAAGTATTCTTTTTTACCAAGCCTCTTTAGACTCTTACAAGCAAGTATTCTTTTCCCTCAGCCTATCCAGATGCATTTCAACAAGTATTTTTTCTTTTCAAGCCTTTCTAGGATCATAAAAATAGCTTCACTAAGCTTACAAATATCTTACACAGCCCATAAGTTCACCACACACTCAACAATCAAAGATAGGTTTTAAGTGTTTGATACATTGGTAGGTCTTGAAATCACTCAAAAAGTCTATAAACTCAATTTTGCAGAACCTATAATACACCTACTAAGGATTTCAAAAGTTTTAGAATAAAGTAAGTAAAAGTGAGAGAGTTGCTCTTTATGTATGAGATTTTCTTTCCCATATTATTCTTTAATTGTTCTACATTCTTCATTTTAAGCTTAGAGCCTTTTATAGCATGCAGAAAGTAATTATCAGAGGCTCCCAACGGTTACTTGTCCCTCTTGTGATAGGTAACTATTATTTTGTTGTTTATGCTAAGTCAGCGCACTCACTTAAGTTCCTACTCAAGAACTCTTTCAAGCTTCATACCACCCAACCTTCTCAGTAACTCTCTCAAGGTTGAAGTTTCACAACACCTCTTGATATTTAATTCCATCATCATCCTCATATTTAATCTTGATAACTTGGATGGTGATAAATTCCTTTTAACACTGATTTGCTCTTGGTTTGGTCTTTGTGGAGAATCCTCTCATTCTTGAATTTTCTCACAACCTTCTTAGGATCAACTTTGTCAAGTTCTTTCAAGAACTTTCTCAAGATGCACCTTGAACTCTCTCAAGTCATAAATTAATCTTCTTAGCCCTCTTTAATTATCTAGAAAGCTTCTTTATAATTGATTTAGTCCTGGAAAAGTTATTACTAACAAGAAAACTCCACAAATATCATGTTAGTAATATCAAGATGCTTAAGAGCAAGTGTTCATAATTTTTAATGTAATTATTATCATCAAAATACAACTTACAAACTTAGCTGATGTGTGTATAAAATCCATATATTTTTTATTTGTTTAAGCATGGATTTGAATATTTTGATATAAGAATTATGCTATTTATTTATGATATTAAGTGAATTATGGGCCTACTGAATTAAATGTACTTTTATTATGTTTTGTAGGAATTTAAGGGTTTTGTGGTATTTTAGGCTTGGTTATTAAAATCTTGATGAAGAGCATAAGGACATTATTGCAGTATTTTGAGCATAACTTTTACTATAGAGCTCAAATTAAGCTAATCTTGGTGTCAATGGAAAGATGAGAAACATTCCTACAATTTTCATAAGACATCAAATCCTAGCTAATGCATTAAGAAGGTGAAAAAATGTGTACAAAGTGGATGATGAAGTTTAACCAAGTCAACTAGCATTCATAAATTTTAAGGATCAAGTTAGGTTCTTAATTGAAGTGTAAATAATCTCTACTTGATGACTAAGAATATTTGCATTTAATGCAAGGATCTCAAGGAGTTTCTTAATTTAAGTGGAGTATTTTTTTTCTTAATTTATATGAATTCAACAAAAAGAAATAAGAAACAAAAGATTTAGTCAAAGATTAATTAAGGAAAGTATTACTATCTAACCTGTCTCAGTAAATTAGGACAACTTTCTCGATAAGCATGTTAATTACTTAATTTTGGTGGCGTTTGGAAGCTAAGAAAGAGATCTACAAATCTCATGTTCACAACTTTCTATAATTAAGCTTCCATTAATATTGAAGATTGGAAAAAGATTATCAAAGAGATTTGATTCGGATTCTCGCACTATCCTAACCATTCATCATTAATTGAGCCATATCTTGAGCTACAGAGATCAATGGCATTGAAAAGGTAACAGAATATCTGTTGAGATCGAGGGCAGATTCGGCCATTTGGAGGGTGAGAAAAATCGTGCAAGTTAAATATGAAAAGCTGTCAGCTTTTCTATAAAAGGGAGAAAATGAGTTTATCAAAGGAGCTCTCTTTTGGTTCAGAAAATACACAAAAAAAATATAGAGTTTTGAGAGACTCAAAGGCAATAAGGGGATGAGCCCTAGGAGAGGAGGAGGAGCCGTCATGGAGCTCTCATGGAGTTAGAGATCGAATCACCATTTAGAGATCGAATCACCATTGAAGGCACTTTGGTTTCTTCTCTATGGTTCTATCATGATGATTTCTCTTTCCACTTCCTATTTCTTCTTCTCTTTTGTCATGTGTAGCTAAATCCGTGTGTTTCTATGGTGAATATGTAACTTGATTCATTCAACATGTATTAAGATTAAATTTTTAAATAATTTCTCTTTTATTTAATTTGAGTGCTTATTATGATTCTTAATGCTTTTATGAATTGGCCACTCATAAATTAATCTAGTGAGATATGTGTAGAATCAAAAGGTTTGCATATGACTTAGACCATAAATAATGTGTCATGATTTATAATCATCTAGGAATAGAGGGTATAGATTATGTAGGAGAATTGTGGTATTTTTCATGAGAATCCATAGAGTAAAGGTAATGCCTTTAAGAGTTGGGGTTTAGCAAGAAATTGACTAGGCTTTAATATTTAAAAATAATTAACTCACCAAGGAATTGAGTTTTAATTAATTAAGGGATTATACCAATCAATTGAATGACTAGAAATTAATTAGAATGAAGGTTCCAAAACTACTCTATTGTCTATGATAGATTATTGTTTTAAGTGAAGTCAGATCCCTAGTGTTTTAATTTTGTGTGTTTACATAATTAATGTGTTTTGCATTCATGTGCTTTATTCTCTCTTTTCCCTCTTAATTTTGTGCGCTCTTGTGTGTTTTTATATTTTATAATTTTGTGTCTTTAATTATTTTGAATCACTCTTAGTTATTGGTTGCCTAGATAGTATTAATATTAGAGAAGTAGTACTTGGTAAACTAATTCCTCGTGAGAACGATATTCTACTCACTCTTTATTATTTGTTCAATCCGTGTACTTACGGTAATATCGCCTAAATTAATACAGAATCACATGCGGGGCGATCATTAGCCACCAAAGGGCTTTGGAGCTTATAACCTCTTCCTCTTCTTCTTGAAAGGGATGATTAGAATTAACTTCCTATACTTTATTTGGTTGTTCAAACTCAAGCTCCACTTACTTGCTAACATTATGCTCCTTCTCAACATCATCAATATCTTTTGTCAAATGAAGCATGGATGATTCATTGAACTTAATATCCCTGCTAATTATGAATTTGAGTGATTTAGGCTCAGTATACACATTCTATAACCTTTCACCCTTGATGCATAACCAAGAAATATGCATTTTTGTGCCCTTCGTTCAAGTTTGCCATAATCTACATGAGCATATGCAGAACATCCATACATTCTTAATTCTAAATAATTAGCTAGACTACCGAACCATACGTCTTTAAGAGCTTTCAACTCAATTGTAAGAGATAGAGATTGATTTACAAACTAACAAACCATATTAATAGCTTTAGCCCAAAAAATCTTTTAACAAACTTGCATTAGAGAGCAAACAACGAGCTCTCTCCAAAAGAGTTCTGTTCATTCATTCAATCACTCCATTTGTTATGGTGTCTTCCTCATAATGCGATGTCATATTATGCCTTTATTCTTGCAAAACTCATAGAGCTAGCCTTCACAAAACTTCAAACCATTGTCCATATGAAGACGTTTGATTTTCTTTCCAGTTTGATTTTCATTGAGCAGTTTCCACTTCTTGAAAGTAGGGAAAACGTCATTCTTATGCTTCATAAAATATACCCAGACTTTCCTTGAAAAATCATCAATGAAAGTTAATAGTTATCCAGCACCAGCTTTTGATGAAACAGGCACAAGGTCTCACAAATCAAAATGAGTGTAGTCAATTGTGCCCTTAGTCCTATGAACAACAGTGTTAAACTTGACCTTGGGTTGCTTCTCGTAGACACAATCACAAAAGTCAAGCTTCCTAATTTTATTATCGCCTAGCAAGCCACACTTGCTCAAAATAGACATTCCTGCTTAGCTCATATACCATAAACGAGTAGCATCTAAATCAGAATCAAGAGAAGATGATACAATTGCAGCACCAACAACTGTGTTGCCTTGAAGTAAGTAGAGACCATTAAGTAATTTTTCTTTGATTACAATAAGAGTGCCTTTGGAGACTTTCAAAACTCTACCTTCAACAGAATACTTACACCCTTGAGAATCAAGAGTGCCCAACCAAACAAGATTTTTCTTTAGGTCTGGTATGTGCTGAACATTATTCAAAGTTTTCACGATTCCATCATCCATTTTGATTTGGACTGTTCCAATGCCAACGACCATACAAGACATATTGTTTCCCAAAAGGACAACACCACCATCAATTGACTGATAGGTATTAAACCAATCCTGGTTCAAACACATGTGGTAGGAACATCCAGAATCAATGATCCATGCATCACCAACTAAACTAGTTAATATAGGGAGAACATTTTTGTTACCTTTAGCAACACTTGCTACATTACTTGAATTTGCCTCTTTCTTTTGTTTGTGCCTTGGACACTCTACTTTCTAATGCCCTTCTCTCCTATAATAATGACATCTTCCTATATGATGTTAAGATTTAGATCTAGACTTTCCTCTACTACTTCTCAAGCCTACCTCCTTTAATCTTCCTCTAGCAAACAAGCCAATTGCAAGATCATCACGTCCGCCACTATCATGCTCCATCTTTTCATGACTCATTAGTGAAGATTTCACTTCATCAATATCAAGACACTTATACCCATATATGAGCATTTCCCAAAAATGCTTATAAAAGGGAGGTAGAGAGAAAAGTTATCGGTGTATGCCCTAGAGGCCAATTTATTTTGACCATGCTAGCTTACATTGTATTATGCTATTTATTTAATATATGAGGCATTTCATTTATTATGTTATTTATTATATACATAATAAATTCCTTAGAATAGTAAGTCCTGTTGGATAGAAATAGAACACTATTCTTAAATATCCCTAGTCAAGTATTATTGTTAATCAGGATGATAATAATGCATTTGAGATTAGTATATGCATAGACTGATGGCCACATCTTACGGGTCATAGATATGAGATATCAAGTCTTTACATGGGTATATATTAGAGTAATAATGTATTGGACTGACCCGCCATAAGAATGGTGTGTGGATCATTACGTGAGTGTCATAAGCAATTCTCATAGTGATAATGGTGTATGTGGTCCTTTGACCTGAAATCACTATGATTCCTATATGAGGAGTTGTATGTTTTAATGCCATCAAACATCATCTGTAACAAGGTGATTATAAAGTTAGTTATTGGACATACTGTGAATCATGCGAAGGGATATGAGTGACCTAGGTGGGATTTGTCCCTCCTACATAACAAGAGCGATATCTTTGGGCCCCCGATTGAGTGAGACTACAAAATGCATGGCCATGCTCAAATGAGTCAATATGAGATATTGATCTCATTTGTTATTACTACGTCTACTCGTGTATTAGGAAACAAAAGATTGAACTATACAAGGGTGTCACATTTCATGTCTTGTGTTCAATCTAGATATCTGGACAAAGGGACTAAACTACATGGTAACATTGATCACAGAAATGTTATGTTAAATCACTGACATTCTCATTACTTGGGTAGCAGTGCTGTGTTGCTAGATACTGCTCATTGCTTGTAATATTAAAATGAGATTTTAATATTGCTGCCAACATCATGAGAACTTACAGGGTCGCACACTTAGAACAGACTTAGTTGGAGCAATAGGGATCCAAGTTGGATTGGGATTCAATCGTGGGCCAGACTCATAACAGATGAGTCTAGGGTTGCACAGTTTACCTTATTGTTGATCTCACTCACATTAGGTAGCAGCTATTATAAATAACACTGCTAAGGGGGTTGTCAAGGCACGGAAAAAAAACCCTAGCCACACTTGATAGAAATAGTGAATGAGAAAGTGGCAGGTTTCTCTTCTCTTTGCAGCTAACACTGTAACAGAAAGGTCAAACTCCAAGACTGCGGGCATTGGACGTTTTACAAGTTTGTTCATGTGGATAACATAGAGGCATCGTTGTTGTTGCAGTGCTTATGATTTGCTTGATCATTTTTCATCTCGCTTCAAGAGGTAAACTAAAAAACATGGATTATGGTCCTCTTTTTGCATGGATCCTTAGTGGGAATTTTTTCGCTGCGCGATGTATTTGTAATTCCTAACAGAAGCAACAACATTGGTTGTTGCTCACTAGAGAATGTCTCATCCATATTTTTAAGATCCATAATAAGTGAAATAAACTCAGAAATGTATGTTTCAATAGATGTGCCTTCATCCATGCAAAGCATGTACCGACGTTGTAAGACACTAAGGTGGTTAGTGTAACACCCTAATACAATTATCGTAAAATAAGCGGAATATTTCAAGATAAAATATATCAAGCATGTCACTTTCTAATATGCATAAAACATAAATCCATAATAACCTATGTAGTCATTATAGAGAGCCACGAAGATGAAAAAGATCATATATATATATATATATATATACACATCACTAGCTAACAAGCCATACTGTAATATATAAGCTTTTACAAACTATTCAGCAAAGTAAATAAATACAAGCTAATGCAAAAAGAAACAAAGTAACTAAACTAAGCCTTCTGCTTTTTCTTTTTCTTGCCTTTGTTCTCTTTTGGAGGGTCTTCACCTGGATTTATAAGAAACACATAGGGGTGAGAACTCACAAAATTCTCAATATTAGCATACTTATACCAGCAGTTATATATTTAGCAACAAATAAACAAACTGGAAACATATATACACTTTATGTAATAGAATATATGGAAATCAATAATATCAAAGAATTGCCCATACAACCCTACAATACCATCAAACAAGCAACCAAGCACTCAACCGAGACAATTGCCCATACAATCGTCAACCAATACAATGCCTTATATTATGAAGTATGATTGTGCTCATACAAAGTCCTAATGGTATGACTATGCAATGATAATGCAAGTTTTTGTTTTTGAAAACACAAGATATTTACTTATTTCCCAAGAACCTCCGTTCATTATATATACAAAGCAAGATAAGCCTAAAAGCCTAATTCCCACTTGGTAATAAGTAGATATCTTCCCCTCACCAATGTAAGAGTACTACTTCCACCCTCATATTGGTAACCCTGACCATCACAACGTAAACGCAAGGAGAATTTAGATCCAACACCTCATTCTCAAGTCATATGGTTGTGCACACCATCTAAGGTTACAATACATAGGAAACTAGTAAGTATCAAGTTTGAAAATAAAATATCTAAGAGTAAGTTCAATTCACAATTGAAACAAACATAAGATCCTCATAATCTAGTGTAAGAGGCAAAACTAGTACATGTAATTCCTAGCTTCACTTATCCAAGAAAATAGCAAGAACTATGTCACTAGTATCCTCATATCTAGAGCCTCACTTCATCACTTCACAAGTGATTTCCAAGACAACCACATGTTATGCAAAGTCCTAGATACAACCCTAAGGCATTTAAAACTCAAAGATTGCCTAAGGTTTCACAACTTTTCATATATGCTAAGTGGTAATTGTCTCCAAGAATCACCCTCATTAGTGCCTCAACACACTTAGGAGAGCATCTATGAGTGATCCCGTCACTTAGGAAATTCCAAACCATCAAAAATACAATTTTGGAAGATCTTGGTGCTCATGCTGCGACATGGCCATGGCACGTCGCAGCGCCCTACTCTCAGGTTTTGTAATAATGCATTTTACGCCCTCAGCACGGCATCCCTATGCCGCGGCGCACATAGCAAAAACAGCCTCACGCCGCGGCACGCACAATAGAACATGGTTTCTACAGAATTCTGTAAAAATTATGTACTGTTCCATTGGAACAAGTCACAGATTTTGGCCACTCCAATCTAGTTTCTAGGATATTTAAGGTCCCCTAACAAGTTCACTAACACATATGAATCACTAATCGCCAACAAAAACCTCTAAATTAGATCCAAGCACAAAATCACTCATTCATGACCTAACTTTCTCACTTTTAGCATCAAAGGTGCAAATGACAAGTTCTAAGTTTCTAACTCAAACTCATTCCATGAAAAAGTCATAAACAACCAAGGAAACTCATTCAAGTAAGAAAAACACTTCAAACAACTCTAAATTCCAAAATGACCTATTATGCATCACATATGCATAAATGGTGAAAATGGAAGAAAAGGAGTTTCAAGAACATAAGAACCCCTACCTTGTGAAGCAAAAGATGGTGATAATGGTTAGTGAATCACAAGCTTGCCTTTCCTTCTTGATTTCCTCTTCCTTCTTTCACCCTTTACTCCTTGTTCACCTTCCTCTTCTGCTTCTGTTTTTGCAGCTGTGAGAGAATGAAAAACAAGTGAGAAATGAGGAAATATCCAAGGAAAACAATATAAAAAGGCTGTAGAAATATGAAAGGCTTGAGTCACTTATGTGATCAAGTGGTACTCCCGATTTGCTAAGAACACTTAGATTTCTCCAAATCAAGTTTTCTTATAGCCAAAAAGTTTAAAATAAATCACAAGATTCATCAAAAATCTTGTTACGCCAAAACCATCATTTTTCATATCTGTGATTAGTCATTCTAGCATTCAAATACACAACCAGTATGCTTAAAAATACTAAACTGACTCCAATTATTCTCAAACTTTAACCATGTCACAGAATACACATTTGTGATGTAGAAATAAATTATCCACATCTATTTCCATTAGCTAAGCCATTTATGCTAATATCTGGGTCATTTTAAGCTACTTTTCACCTTTCGGGTTGTAACAAAGTGTCTAAACTAACTCAAATTGTCACATGATTAAGTAGGCATGTTAAGAAAGTATTAAGCTACCTTTATAACTATTTACAAGTCTAAGATGTTTTAGAGGATGTTATAGTTAGCCGTCATCTTCTTCATATACACTAACTCCAATGTGGTCCACAATGTTGCTACTGTTTTCTCTGATAGAACCTCCTACAACACATCATTTGTAATGCATAATTGAATGGTAGACAGAGCCTTTTCATCAAGCTACTCAAAATCCATCATTGAGGCAGGCTTCTTATCTTTCTAGAAAATGCTATCTTCAAATTTTGCTATGTCAAACTATCAAACTGCAAAATATCAAATTTTGTTGTCACTATATATTTTTTTTACCTGGTCTTCCTAGAATGCTATAAGAGCTTTGATACCATTTTATTGTAAAATTAGTGGAAATAAAGCAGAAGTGTAAGCATAAATGTGGTTCGACTTATAGGATACGTCCACAAGTAAAGACTACTGTAAAAATTGATATGAAAAATATTTTGGAGAATACAAAAGAAATGGTCACACTTTACTCAATCCCAAGTCTGAAATACACCCAAATACCTCAGAGTATTTCCTCACCAGTGTATACACTCAACTCTTACAAATAGACAAAAGAGAAGTAATTATATATCTAAAACTTCTCTACAAGAGATGTTGCTTGAGATTAGAGGTGGCAAAACGGGTTCAACCCGCTGGGTTAACCCAACCCACCATTTTTTGGCGGGTTGGGTTCAAGTTTTCAACCCACTTTCATTTTCCAACCCGCATAACCCGCGGGTTAAGCGGGGCTAGGGCGGGTTGACCCGTTGCGTTAAGTTTTTTTTTAAGTATTATAAATAAGTCTTTTTATTTATGTTTGTGGTATTTTTAAGGGCATGATACTAATTTTATTTTGTTTCTGTGTTTTTAGTCTCTATAAATTATAATTTTTTTATTTTTTAAATTTTTGTGGATTTTTGTTTTTTATACATTTTTTTTTTATTTTTAGGTGGGTTAGGCGTTGTGGTTAACCCGCCTACATTTTTTTCATTTTTTCTTTTATGCAGGTTAACCCGCCAACCCGCCAACTCATCCTAAAACAAGGTGGGTTGACTCTTCCAACCCATTTTTCAAAATGGGTCAACCCGCCCCGCCCCACCCCACATTTTGGCCGGTTGGAGGCGGGGTGGGGCGGGTTGGCTATTTTGCCACCTCTAATTAAGATGATGATATGAATGCCTCCAAGGTTCGACTTTTATAGTGCCTCCAATGTCTTGATCCATAATTATCCTTTATTCATACATAACAACACACAAAATAAGATTCTTAAAATGAAGGTAGCCTTCCATACTAAAAGCCTTGGCTATAATGATGGAAGTCCTCCAAAATCAATGAAGGATAGTCAAAGAAATATAAGCCACCAAAATTAATGGATCATGGTCAACTTAATTTCAAGTCATTAAATAACAACTAAAACTAATGAATCAAATTCAAACAAGCTAGAAATGAACAAGAGACGAATGCAATATGAATTAAACTAGAGTATTTTGATTTCACCTGAACCAATCCTATTTAACTTACCTAACTGATAATCCATTTTTAAGCATCTTATGCAAGAGATGGTAATCCTAAATTATTTAATATTCTCTTCCAAGTTATACTATACAAATTGAAAAGCACTTATTATCTATTTTCCAATAGCAACAACAAGCATTAATCAACTCATTAAGATGTATGGTTAACCAACTTAACCCTCCTCAAGGCAAATATTTACTTCCGTTCTGATTATATACTTATGGAGTTTATTACTTATGTCAAATCAAGGAATTTTTCTTCTAGTGTGATTCCAAGATACATATCAAAATAAATTAAGAATAATAATAAACTTTTGTATAGATGAAGAAAACCAATTCAACAAGTATAAATATTCATAGATTCAAGCTACATTAAAATCGCTTAAAAGAAATTTAGTTCGTGATAAAATTAACTATTACCATAGAAACTTTCATCATGATGATTGTAGGAAGAGGAAAATATAATAAAATCCCAATTGGTATGTGTTCTCTATTCCTCGTCTCTTCTGCTCTGCTTTTGCCCTCTATATATTTTGATTTAATGACTTGCGTTGCACTCAATTTGATTAAGTTTTTAACTCCTTGATTTTTTGATAAGGATAACAACCCAATCAGAATCATTTTTAAGTCTTCACCAACAATTTAGGCTTTGGATAAGATTAAAGATTTGAATAAAATCCATTTAAAGCTTCATCTTCAAGATCTCCCAATTTAATCAAGAATCCTCAAGATATGCTTGAAAATTCAAATAAAGCTATAAAATGTATACAATAAAAATATTAAAATCTAAATAAAACTAATTAAAATAAAATGATAAAATCAAATAAAAATCTTGACAAATAAAATCCAAAGATGTGGGCAGTTTTGCAGCACATCAGCAGGTGAAATGAAACTTGAAGTTACCCACATTAACAATGTAGAGAAGTTTATTGTTGATTTGAACTTGCACACTTGTGCATATAACTTCTAGGATTTTGTAGGTATCCCATTTAAGCATGTAGTAGCAAGTATATTCTATAAGGGTAATGACCCAATGCAATATGCGACTAGCTAGTACAGGAAGCAAGCATATGAGAAATGTTGCAACTAGATGATCAGTCCTATAAATGAAGAAAACATGTGGCTAGAGGTTGACTAATAACCTTTGTTCCCACCAAATGTTAGAGTCCTAGTAGGAAGATTTAAGAAGCTAAGGAGAAGGGAACTAGATGAACCTAATTACAAGGCCACTAAGCTTAGGAGATAATGCACCATAAACATGTAAAGCAAATGGCATCAATATGGGCATAATGTAAGGGCCAAGAGAAAGATAAAGCACCAAATCAACCACTTGCAGAAAAGACTATTGATGAAGGCCATAATGAGACACCACCTGTTACAGTAGAAGGAAATAATGACTCACCACATGTTTAGCCAATGCCTACTATAACCCAAGATCAGATTCAAGTTAATGATGCTACTCCAAATCAACTGGTCACCATAACTTATAAATTTTTCAAATGTTTAGTTAGCATTAAGCATAGCTTAATATGTGTACTAAAAACATGCTTAATTTGTTCCATGCAAGTTATAACACCTCCTCCGAAGGGCATTACATTTCAAACGACTCCTTATACAGAACCAATCTTTAACCAAGTTATGAAAAGTTTGACATTATAAAACATGAGTTTCAAAATTTCTTTTCAACAAATAACATCGACTTATCAAATAATAAAGACATAAGGCATAAGAACTAGAAGACACCTTTTCATAAAACGAAGTTCATTACATCCTTAAGTACATTATCTCATATTCCAAAAGTATAAAAGTCAAGTACTCCAAATAGTAAACATACATGTATATAACTACTAAATGAAAACTAAAACTAGTCCAAGTTCCAACACCTGAAGAACAGGGTCTTGTACCCGATCTCCATCTAGATCCCCTACGGGATCCCTAATAGACAAGGCCCCCAGTCGGGGCATGTCACAACAGACGGAAGTCCAAATAGTCGAATCCACAAAGTCCTCCCTCAAGGAAGCTCTCTAGGAGGCACGCAAAATAGCTATATCCATCATAAAAGTAGCGGCATCATGCTAAGCCCTGCTCCAAAGCAAAGTGACATCTCCGTCATACCAAAAGCGCCCCGTATCCCAATGGACACTCCACACTTTAGTGCGCTCTTGAAATTGCAGCCTAATGAAACCTCACGGATCTTGCCTCACCGCTAATGCAATCATTACAGACATGAGAATAAGATAGAAGCAGACAGAAAATATGATGAAAGAGGTGAGATCCCCTACATCAATACCATCAGGTAGTAAGAAACATAACGAAAGACAATGATGCATTTCATATACAACAACATTAAATAAAAGTAGATATAATCAAGTTAATACAAGAATATTTCAGAATAACAAACATAAACATGTTATTACAGAGATATCGCAAGACAACATGCATAATTATATTATCAACTGGTAAGTGATTCAACAATGTATATCATAATACATGAATACTGACTATGTCATGAAATATATAAACTGACTATGCATATGCACAATGCGTATACTGACCATCTTTATGCACAATGTACTCAATTCCTACTCCACGGAGCTAAAGATTCAGAGATAAGCGTTCCAGAAGATCTGTCCCCCCTCAACAGACAGTCTACGTCGGACCACGAAAAGTAATAGTATTTTGTCGGGTTGCCAGTGCATTGCAATGGTGTTCACGACCAGGGGTATACAATATGATAACATAATCACTAAATGAATCACCTTGCCCTGAATGTCCCCCAAGATCCATCATGGATCGCACTATCCTGTAAGTTCTTGCTCACTCCTAGGCATAAAAAGCCGACTAAATAATGCTCAATGCATGAACAATAATTTCAATTCACCGTTGTACCGTTCCCAATGGTACTAAAGCAACCGCCCATACAATTGTCTAATATCATAGTATCAATGATATTATATAACCGCCCATACAACTACATAATATCAATGATCCACTCAGGTCCAGCACTTCGGTTCCACAAGCACAAGGCTAAAATCCATAATTCACTTGGGTCCAGTACGTCGGCCCAAAATCACCATGCAATGCATTCGTTGACATAGTATCTCAGTCGTGCAAATTCAAGGATCATGCATGTTTTCACAAAATACCTCAATCGTGCAAATTCCAAAATAATGCATATTTTCACAAAAATATAATTATGTCATCTTTAGGCCTTAAATTGAAACACTTCTCAAGAATAAAGATAGAAATTAATTCTGATCACCAAATCCTTCTAACTAAATTCCTCAAATGACCTTTCTTCATATCGTTTATGAAAATCTTGAGAGAAACCACATCATCTTAACCTCACAATTCTTTTCCATCCTTCATTTATAAATCCTTAATTAAATTTCTCGATTATCAAGTCAACTAGATTCACCCCTAATGAATCACTTTCCATTATTCCAATTATCCCCACAATCATTTCTGTTGGTATTTTTAAAAGTCATTACTCCTCAAAACATAACATTATGATCATCTTCCCTTAGTTCTATACATAGTCCACTTAAACTAATTATTTAAGCTCTTCACATCCTCACCTACGCTCATGTTCTTTCTTTGTGCAATCCTCACTCTAGGTGATGCAGATTAAAAGTTACAAACCCAAGTGCAAGTTGTTTCAAGTAATAAATTCTCGGGAGTCTGAGGTCGAACCACAGGGAATTAATGAAGAAAAATTCTTTGACGTAAAGTAAATATTTTGTCACAACTTTCTTATTGATAAAACATAGTCACAAATAAAAAAGACTTACTTGGGTTAGGAGATCCACTCTTGGTAAATAAAATAAGGACAAGATTAATTTCTTTTATAACTCAATTAGAATCCACACATAATGGAGGTTCCAATCAGAAAATACAACGTTCAAAGTTCATTAAAAATTATATACATTATGATTCCTTTAATCATCTATTAACACCACTACTCATAAATGGGATCAAGCATTCATTGTGCCAAAATCTTGTTTACAACAAATCAAGATCTCCACTTTACAAGGAGAGTTTCTAAATGGATTGAAAACAAAATACAACACATATAATGACCACTTGAAAATATATCATTTAAGCACAAAAAAGAAATGAATCTAATCTTATTTCATTACCAAGAGCTTCACCCTTTCACCCAAGTAAAATGAAACTTAGTTACTCATAGACAAGAAGAAATAAAGAGAGAAGAAGAAGAAGAAGAACATAACTTCAATTTAGAACAAAAGAAAATTACAACAAGATAAACAAACAACACAATAGCATGATCTTGGCCTCTAGAACCAAGACCCCCCAAATGATCAGTCAAGACTCCCTTTTATAGAGGATTAGGGATACAAAATGACAAGGGGGCTAAGTCATGAGTGAGTGGATGAGTGGAAAATGAGTGGAAAATGCCAAATGACTTTTGATGAGTGAAAAATTATAGAGATTCTGTCTCTGAATCATTCAGCTCTGAAGTCATTGAATGCATCATAATATGACCAAGTGGTCTTCATAAAAGTTGTAGGCTAGATCTTAGCTTTTAAATGCCGCTAGAATCACCTCAAAAGGCCACCTACAGCCCAAGATATGGCCCAATTATTGCACAGTATTCAGGCCCGATTACAACTCCTCTGTTCTGACTTCCAAGCCCAATATGACCCAGTATACCTTAGAATCTCGAAAAGTGTTCTTCATGAAAGTTGTAGATTTGGGTCTTAACTATCAACCATGAAAATTTCAGCTCATTTAACATCCTATAGCCCGAGCTATGGAATGAAAGTACACATAGGTCAAGTTGTCAACATCAGCACTCTAGTTCTTGCTTCAACTCCAATTTGAGTTATCCAATCTTGTGATTAGGCCTTTGAGGTCTTCATGAAAGTTGTAGGGAATTGTCTTAACTTTCCTACAGAATCACATCAACAAGATATTTGAAACTCAAATTATAGCCAGTTTACTGAACACTGCCAAAAAGATAAATTAAGGCTAATTCATGCAATAATTCCTTCAATGATCTAATTAGGCTCAATATCATAGAATGTGACAAAACCAACATAATTAAGCCTAATTGAACCTTAAGAAGCCCAATGAGAGGATTATAAAATGTATAAAATATATTATTATCAAATTCTCCCACACTTAGCTTTTGCACTCTTAGGCAAAACACATAAAAAAACTAGGGATCAAAGAAAAAATGACACAGACTCAAAAGATAAAAACTCTAAAGAATTCAATGAATCAAGAAGAGCAACCAGACATTCAAGGGATCAAAACATTCATGAGGTAACATTTCTTTGCATCTCAAACTAACAAGCAAGGAAACTTCAGTTGAAAAAAATGAATCAAGAATGATAGATCCTCACAGAATTCACTCTCAATCTCTCAAGTGTTTAAAAGGTAAGTATTTCACTCTATTCAACTGATGAATAATTGCACTACCATAAGCTTGCTTATCTTCTACTTCTTCGCTACTCAAAAATAACATGCACACAAAAATTAAGAGGGTTTTATTCAAGGTTGTAATGGGGCTATGGCAAAAGAGAAGGGTAATATGGATATGACAAGTTAAATACCAAAGAGAATAGAAGAGCATTATGATACAGTTAGAGTGGAGAAGATGTTTGAGAACATTCAGTTTAAATTTCCCAAGGGTTTCTTAGTTCCTTCTCTATTTGATTCCTTTTCATAAAGGACAATGACCAATATTTGACTAATGTTTTGTTGAAGATCAATGCCAAATTAGTAGGTTGAATTCATTGTTAGGCTTGAACATTCTCCTTCTCTTCCTGTTGTTTCCAAGCATCCACTCTCATTGTAACACCCACCTTAGGATGCCACATTTATGTTACATAATTACCAAATTAACCTTATTTAGATAACGTACTTTGTAGGGAAAAATACGAGTTGCAAAACTTCTTAATAACAAGAAAATGAACTTAGCAGAAAATAAAACATCACAGGATCATTACAAATAATTTACATCATTTATACATATCCAAGTCTTTTGTTATACATATACAAGTCTTTATCACTATCATACTGTAAATATTATCAACTAGTCACTCCAAAAATTTTAAACACTATTTACATTGACATCTTGCCCAAGTACTACGAGGCAGCTGAACCCTCAGAAGTAGCCGAACCCTCAGATGGGTCCTCCTCAGACTCCCCGGGTGGGGGAATTCCAACTTGACGTAAAGTCCGGGGAACAAATGTCTGAGCGGACGATACGACACTACTCTCTCTAGGGGTGCGATAGTATGCTCCCCAGTGCTGCCTGATGGATATAGGGAACTCTAATTGTACATAAATAGTAACAGAAAAGTAAGGGTTTCCTGAATGTAGCCTACTCAATCTAATATTTACATCTCCCAGATAATATATACTCTCTCTCTCAAGATCTTCAGTCCATGCCTCGTCCCCTCCGATGAATGTCAGTCTCATGTAACCCAGGAAACTAGGGATCTCCATCGCCATCAAAACTCGAGGTTCTCAACGGAATTTGGACCTTCCTCTGCTTCTCGCTCTACGTCTGGCTCAGTGTCTTAACAACACATAAACATAATACAACATATACATACAAGAGGTGAGATCACCTACGCCAATACCAGTATGGTAGCAATGAAGATAATCACATCCAAAATATCATACAGATGTCATACTATAAATACAGTTATACCACTAACATTAAATATTATAATTACAAAGGAAATAAAACAAGAATTACAATTATGCTATTTTCAATGCTCAAGTACTCAATATTTCAATTATCATAAGCAAGAATTACAATAATATGTCCTCTATGTATGCAAATGTACACTGACTCAATATCCTACTCCATGGAGCTACAACTCAAGTCGGAGAGAATGACTGAAAAGATCTGTCAGCACCAACATGCTTCAGACCACGTGCTCAATTTCTGCATATCTAGCATATACACGACAGTCTGTATCAAATCATGATTAGGGATAGTGTCTCGGTCCGGATCATTGGTGTGTTGCATCGGTCTAACCCACGGTACAGAAGAGCTACTAACTGTCCATTGTAGGCAACCCGCACCCCAATGCCCCCCAAGGTCAACAAGTGACCTACACTACGCTTATCGCACCCACTCAGGAGGTGTAGTCTCTCCTAGGCAACTTGCCTTACACAGTCCTTTGGACCTTTCCAATGCATGTACTATGCACCATTCATAATTTCCATTAATATCACATATGTAGGGTTCATATAATAATTTAACAGCATTATTATTGTAATTTAATCGCGTAGTCATATTTTCGTATTTTCTCACTCGCGACTCAATTCTGTTGCCTTTTCAAATCACGTAGTGATTTTCAATGTTTTCCAATCGCGTAAATATTATTATTATTATTATTTTTATACGTTTTGAATCAGAATTTCTGTTTTACTCATTTTAATACTAAAATTCATTGCATTTCCTCATATTTGCAAAATAGTCCCTCACAATAGAATAATTACTTTCTTGTCCCT
This sequence comes from Ormosia semicastrata, assembly GCA_029884595.1. Classification (NCBI taxonomy): domain Eukaryota; kingdom Viridiplantae; phylum Streptophyta; class Magnoliopsida; order Fabales; family Fabaceae; genus Ormosia; species Ormosia semicastrata. The sequence goes on along the minus strand of JAQQTO010000053.1, from coordinate 42,114,987 downwards.
CAAAACATAATAATTTTTTTTTTATTTAGTCCTCATAGTCACACATAAATTTTTTTTTTATGCATTCTAACTTACACACACATACATAATATCAAGTCTGTCAGCATTTCATCACACATACTCACATTGAAATAAGTTACACATAACACAAATACTACACATACAAGCATAAAAACACAATTCTATACATCACAAATACATCCCAAAGACCTCAAACAATAGGTGAATGAATCTTCATGGATTTTTCACCGAACAGAACCATCCTCACACCACCAGAACTTGGTTGGTGAGGTTGAATCTCCCTCTTACCTCTTGAAGACAAGCTTTCTAAGCTTTCCTCCTTTCCTTGAAACTTTGCTAAAACCTCCTAAACAAACCCTAAAATTTCAAGAAAATTAGTAAATGTTCATACAAGAATCAAGATTGAAAAACCATGAAGAAATCATGGTTAACAAAATTAAAATCAAACTTTGAATTATTGAATCAAAGCTTACCCTTTAGGAAAAGGTTGGAGAAGTTTTGAACAAGATAGGATAGGTTTGTGACAAAACCTTGTGAAGGACAAATGGTTAGAATAGAATTTAAGTTAAAACAAAACCAAGAGATGAATTTTTTAAAGGATGGATGGTGTGGGTTTAAGGTGGTAGCCGATTGTGGAGAAAGAAGATGGAAGAGAACTTTACTTGGTTTCTTGGTACTTTTGAGAGAAATACAACTTATATATGATAAGTATAAAAAACATAAGGGTGAGGACGTATAAGAAGGCTGCTGGCCGTGTGATTGCTTGTGAAATTTGGAAGGAATTACTTGAGTAATTATCCAATTTTTTTTCAGCTGCTGTCGTGAGTGAATTGTGAGAATTAAATAAAGAGATTTGCTTGAAAATTATCCAAATTTTGAGTGTACATGGACAGCTGCTACCGTGTGACTTGTGATGAAATAACAAAGAGATTTATTTGGATAATTATCAAATCTTTCCAGCTGCTGCTGTGCTGTCTTGAGTGACCGTGAGTGACTTGTGAGGAAATAATAAAGAAATTTACTTGAGTAAGTATCCATACTTTAAATGCACATGGACAATCACTTGTCATTGGTCACCAACTTGACTTTGCATGACTTTGGAGTGTTCAAATATCACTTAGAGGCTTCTCCATTCTGCTGAACTGTGGCTGCTGCTGAACCGTCTCCATTCTGCTGCTCCATTCTGCTGCTGAACCGTGGAGCTTAGGTGAGTTTAAAATGCTCAATTTGTTGCTAATCCAAGCCTAATTACTAGTTAATTAATTAGCTAATTAATTAGGTTTAATTTCCTAACCATTCTTACTTAATCATCCAAGTATATAACTAATTAGTTTAACATATTTAGCATGTATCATAACCTCTAATTAGAATTAGAGTATTAAATTAAGGATTAAATTATAACTAATTCCTAGTTAAGTTAGTTTACTTAGTTTTCTTAATTAGGCAATGAGATCAACTACATTAAGGTTAATTAGTTTCCTAAGCAAAAGTCAAGTCATTATTGTTGACTCAATCTTATCCATTGGAAATCAACTTGATTTCCTATCCATTAATCTTATCTATGGTGAATATTACTTGATGGTTTTGTTAGGATTCATTTTACACTGTTGATCGGATCAACGGTGAAGATCAAAGCTTCTAAATCAGGCTTCAAATCTAATGGTCTACAAGGAAGTCTAAGCTTCTTTCCTTGACCAATTCTCATTAGTTAGAAAAGTCCAACCATTTATTTTGACTATTTCCTATTGGTTCATTTTAATTTTAATTACAAGAAATATTCTAAGCGCATTTTCTGTTAGTTAAAACTTATCGGGTCCAACATTCATAGCAACTACGCTATAAATATAACCACGATATTTATCAAGACAATATTTTTGTTTTTATAGATAGGTTCTAATAATTAAAAGATTCTTTTCTCGAGTCACTCAGATTCGGGTTTAGTAAGATCCCCCGTCTCCAAATGAGGCGGATCAATTTCCCGACCGAAAATTATTATTTTTCCTGGCCAGGAGCAAATCACACAAAATGATCAAATATGATCTCAGAACAGTCAAATTATTTTTATATCACACGAAAAATACAAAACAGTGTAATTCTGCTATTACTATTCATATAGTTAGAATTTGGGGTGTTACAACTCTCCCCCTCTAAAATAAAGTTTCATCCACGAAACTTGACATACACTTAACATAAAAACGGATACTGCTCTCTAATCTTTTCTTCCAACTCCCATGTGGCTTCACCACTTACATCGTTCCAAACTACTTTAACTAATGCAATGTCCTTTCCTCGAAGCTGCTTTATCCTTCGATCTTCAATCTTAGTGAACTGTCTCATAGGTCAAGTTCTCCTTTAGTTGTACAGTGTCTGGTTCGATAATGTGAGTCGGATCTGGAATATATTTCCGTAGTTGTGATACGTGAAATACATTATGAAGATTTGATAAAAACAGTGGCAGTGCAACTTGATAAGCTACCGGACCTATCCGACGAAGTATCTGATACGGTCCGATAAACTTGGGAGTAAGCTTCCTCGACTTGATTACTCGTCCAACTCCAGTCATAGGCGTCACACGTAAAAATACATGGTCGCCTTCTTCAAATTCCAATGGTCTTCGTCTTTTATCTGCATAGCTCTTTTGCCGCGTCTGAGCTGTCCTCATCTTGTCTTGGATCATCTTTACCTTCTCAGTTGTTTGTTGCACAAATTCAGGTCCTACCACAGTACTTTCACCATCCTGGTACCAACACAATGGTGTCCTACATCTTCTCCCAGATAAGGCTTCATAGGGTGCCATCCCTATACTCGAATGGAAACTATTATTATAGGTGAACTCTATCAATGGCAGAAATTCATCCCAACAACCAGTTTGCTCTAGAACGCAAGCCCTCAACAAGTCCTCCAACGACTGAATTGTTCTTTCTGACTGACCATCAGTTTGTGGATGGTAAGCAGAACTCAAATGTAGATTGGTTCCCATGGCTTCTTGTAGACTAGTCCAAAATCTTGATGTGAATCGCGGATCTCGATCAGAAATTATACTGGATGGTACACCATGAAGTCTAACAATTTCATTGATGTATATCTGAGCCAACTTCTCCATTGAGTACTTAATATTAATCGGTAAAAAGTGCGCCGACTTTGTAAGCCGATCAATAATTACCCATATAGAGTCGTGACCCTTCCGAGTTCTTGGTAGTCCCGTGACGAGATCCATTGCTATGTCATCCCATTTCCATTCAGGAATAGGCAAAGGTTGCAACATTCCTGATGGTCGTTGATGTTCCACCTTGGCCTTCTGACAAGTCAAACAGGATGATACGTACTCAGCTACATCTCGCTTCATTCCTTGCCACCAATACAGCTGCTTCAAATCTTGGTACATCTTCGTGGCTCCTGGATGCATACTCAACTTACTTCTATGAGCTTCATTCAAAATCGATCTCCTAAGTTCTGGATTGTTTGGTACACAAACTCTCCCCTTGAACTTCAAAATTCCATCAACACCTTCACTGAATTCCAATTCTGCTCCTTGACTTCTTGCTTCCTTTGCTTCTTGCAGATATTGATCACTATTCTGTCCTTCTCGTATTTTATCCATCAGATCATTCGAAATAGTGATCATATTCAAACACATCTTCCCCGGTGTCAACTTCACATATAATCGCATATCCCGAAATTCTTCTATCAATTCCTTCTCCTTCATCATCATAACAGAAGCATTAAGCGATTTTCTACTCAAAGCATCCGCTACGACGTTCGCCTTTCCGGGATGATATTGTGACTGAAAGTCATAATCTTTCAGAAACTCGAGCCAACGCCTTTGTCTCATGTTCAACTCTTTTTGGCCAAACAGATACTTCAAACTTTTATGGTCACTAAATACAGTAAACGTTGCCCCATAGAGAAAATGTCTCCATACCTTCAATGCAAACACCATTGCTGCTAGCTCCAAGTCATGAGTCGGATAATTCCTCTCATGCACTTTCAACTGCCTCGATGCATATGCCACAACTTTACGGTTCTGCATAAGTACACAACCCAATCCTTGATAAGAAGCATCACAGTACACCTCGAAAGGTTCGTTCGAATCAGGCAGAATCAAAATTGGTGAAGTAGTCAGTCGTTGTTTCAACTCCTAAAAACTTTCCTCACTGGCTTCAGTCCACATAAATGGTTAATTCTTTCATGTAAGTTGGGTAAGAGGTCCTGCAATCTTTGAAAACCCTTCTATGAATCGTTGATAGTAACCGACCAATCCGATGAAACTACGAATCTCTGATACAGTCTTCGGTCTTTCCCATTCAACAACTGTCTCTATTTTTGAAGCGTCAACTTCAATTCCATCTGCCGATATGACATGCCCCAAGAACTGTACTTCGCTCAACCAAAATTCACACTTGGACAACTTGGCATATAGTTTATTTTCCTTCAAAATCTAGAGAACCACTCTGAGGTGTTCAGCATGTTCCTCCTGACTTTGAGAATAAATCAAAATGTCATCAATAAAGACAACAATAAACTTATCCAAGTATGAACGAAAAATTCTATTCATGAAGTCCATAAATATTGCAGGTGCATTAGTCACACCAAAAGGCATCACTTGGTACTCATAATGCCCGTATCGAGTCCAGAACGTAGTCGTCGGGATATCCTCCACCCTTACACGTATCTGGTGATAACCAGAACGTAAGTCAATCTTAGAAAATATGGTGGCTCCTCGCAATTGATCCAGCAGATCATCAATCCTCGGTAGGGGATACTTATTCTTGATTATAATCTTGTTCAGCTGCCGATAGTCCACACATAGCCAAGAAGTCCCATCCTTCTTCTTTACCAATAACACTGGAGCTCCCCAGGGTGATACACTTGGTCTCACAAATTTCTTTTCCAACAAATCTTCCAATTGCTTCTTCAATTCGGCCAACTCTACTGGCGACATTCTGTAAGGTGCCATAGATATAGGTCCAACTCCAAGTACCAAATCAATAGAGAATTCAATCTCCCTTTCCGGTGGTAGTCTCGGTATATCTTTAGGAAACACTTCAGGAAATTCATTCACTACAAAGATATCCTTCAGAACATCTTCACAGTGAACCTCCAAAGAATATATCAACAAGTACCCTAGGTCTCCTTCCTTTAAACAAACTTCCACTTGAGTAGCCGTTAAGAATTTAGAATTCTTAACCTCAGGGAAAACTAACGTCTTACTCGAACAGTCGATCAGGATATGGTTAGAGGATAACCAATCCATACCTAAGATTACATTAATCTTAGAAAGAGGCAAACAGATCAAATCCACATGAAAGATTCTATCCCTAACACATACAGGGCAATTCAAGCATACTTTTGTAGTTATCACAGGTTTATCAGTAGGAGTAACCACAGTCAAATCATATGGCAATGTAGTCACAGTCAATCCCAAACTCTCCGCACAATCACATGCAATGAAAGAATGTGTTGCTCCCGAATCATATAACACTGTTAAAGGGTTACCTTTAATGGCACACTTCTCCATTATCAAGTCCTCAGATTTAGCGACTTCCTCCCCGCTCATAGTATATACTCGACCACCCGCCTGTGGTCTTGCAGTACGAACACTGCCCACTGATGGCTCTGCCTTCGACTGATCATAATCTCTAGAAAAATGTCCAGGCTTCCCACATCTATAACAGATCACCCCCTTATGCTGACAGTCCCTAGTAAGATGTCCTTTCCCACACTTAAAACATTTAAGTACAGAAGTTCCAGTTGAAACTGCCTTACCACCACTTGAACTTCCCCCAACTAATTGTTGTTTATTCTGACCTCCTGCTGGTTTAGTGTATGGTTTCTGTTGATAACGGTTGCCACCGCTGCCCCTTCCTCGTTGGAACCGCGCTGGTCCGAAGTTCTTAGTCTTTGCCACCCATTGGTTATCGATCTCCTCAATCTTGCGGCACTTGTCCAATAACACCGGAAACTGATCAATATCCACCGTCGCTAAAGCTCTCTTGATGTCAAGCCTCAACCCCTCTTCGAATTTCCTACACTTCCATTCCTCATCTGGATGCATCTGGAAGTACCTCGAAAACTTAGACAAGCTTTCGAACCTTGCTGCGTACTCGCTCACAGTCATTGCTCCTTGCCTCAGACTAAGGAACTCCATCTCCTTAGCATGTCGCACACTCGCTGGAAAATATTTTGCCAAAAACTTCTGTCTAAAGAGCTGCCATGTTACAATTCTTCCTTCAGCTTCAATTAATCTTCGGGCTCCTGCCCACCAGGCCTCCCCATCACCAACTAGCACAAACGTCGCGAAAATAAGCTTTCGCTCATCAGTACAACCCATACCATCAAATATCTTCTCTAGTTCCTTAATCCACAAATCAGCCTTCTCTGGATCAAACTCTCCATGAAACTTAGGCGGATTATTCCTTCAAAATTCTGACAAGCTATGAGCATCGTCAGTTGCTCTCTGATTCTGCTGTACAACAACCTCAGCGATCCTTTGTATTGCTACACAACATGACCATATTCTCGATTATCATTGCCGGCATTCTCATATTCTGCTCTATTATTAACACGCCCCCTTCCTCGTCTAGCCATTTCGTCTTTCTCAAGTCAACTGGACAACATAAATAAGAGTTGAAATCAATCTTCCAGTAATATGGTTTCCTTTCAAACAAACAAACACAGAGAAACACGCAACTTAAACAAGACAGACCTAACCACAAACCCAAAAGACTCTAACTTGGGCTCTGATACCAACTAATGTAACACCCACCTTAGGATGCCACATTTATGTTACATAATTACCAAATTAACCTTATTTAGATAACGTACTTTGTAGGGAAAAATACGAGTTGCAAAACTTCTTAATAACAAGAAAATAAACTTAGCGAAAATAAAACATCACAGATCATTACAAATAATTTACATCATTTATACATATCCAAGTCTTTTGTTATACATATACAAGTCTTTATCACTATCATACTGTAAATATTATCAACTAGTCACCCCTAAAATTTTAAACACTATTTACATTGACATCTTGCCCAAGTACTACGAGGCAGCTGAACCCTCAGAAGTAGCCGAACCCTCAGATGGGTCCTCCTCAGACTCCCCGGGTGGGGGAATTCCAACTCGACGTAAAGTCCGGGGAACAAATGTCTGAGCGGACGATACGACACTACTCTCTCTAGGGGTGCGATAGTATGCTCCCCAGTGCTGCCTGATGGATATAGGGAACTCTAATTGTACATAAATAGTAACAGAAAAGTAAGGGTTTCCTGACTGTAGCCTACTCAATCTAAAATTTACATCTCCCAGATAATATATACTCTTTCTCTCAAGATCTTCGGTCCATGCCTCGTCCCCTCCGATGAATGTCAGTCTCATGCAACCCAGGAAACTAGGGATCTCCACCGCCATCAAAACTCGAGGTTCTCAACGGAATCTGGACCTTCCTCTGCTTCTCGCTCTACGTCTGGCTCAGTGTCTTAACAACACATAAACATAATACAACATATACATACAAGAGGTGAGATCACCTACGCCAATACCAGTATAGTAGCAATGAAGATAATCACATCCAAAATATCATACAGCTTGTCATACTATAATTACAGTTATGCCACTAACATTAAATATCATAATTGCACAGGAAATAAAACAAGAATTACAATTATGCTATTTTCAATGCTCAAGTACTCAATATTTCAATTATCATAAGCAAGAATTACAATAATATGTCCTCTATGTATGCAAATGTACATTGACTCAATATCCTACTCCATGGAGCTACAACTCAAGTCAGAGAGAATGACTGAAAAGATCTGTCGGCACCAACATGCTTCAGACCACGTGCTCAATTTCTGCACATCGAGCATATGCACGACAGTCTGTATCAAATCATGATTAGGGATAGTGTCTCGGTCCGGATCATTGGTGTGTTGCATCGGTCAAACCCACGGTACAGAAGAGCTACCAACTGTCCATTGTAGGCAACCCGCACCCCAATGCCCCCCAAGGTCAACAAGTGACCTACACTACGCTTATCGCACCCACTCAAGAGGTGTAGTCTCTCCTAGGCAACTTGCCTTACACAGTCCTTTGGACCTTTCCAATGCATGTACTATGCACTATTCACAATTTCCATTAATATCACATATGTAGGGTTCATATAATAATTTAACAGCATTATTACTGTAATTTAATCGCGTAGTCATATTTTTGTATTTTCTCACTCGCGACTCAATTCTGTCGCCTTTTCAAATCACGTAGTGATTTTCAATGTTTTCCAATCGCGTAAATATTATTATTATTATTATTTTTATACGTTTTGAATCAAAATTTCTGTTTTACTCATTTTAATACTAAAATTCATTGCATTTCCTGATATTTGCAAAATAGTCCCTCATAATAGAATAATTACTTTCTTGTCCCTCAAAACATATGAATTACATTTTAGTCCCTTAAAAATATAACAATTACTTTCTTGTCCCTCAAAACATAATAAATTTTTTTTATTTAGTCCTCATAGTCACACATAATTTTTTTTTATGCATTCTAACTTACACACACATACATAATATCAAGTCTATCAGCATTTCATCACACATACTCACATTGAAATAAGTTGCACATAACACAAATACTACACATACAAGCATAAAAACACAATACTATACATCACAAATACATCCCAAAGACCTCAAGCAATAGGTGAATGAATCCTCATGGATTTTTCATCGAACAGAACCATCCTCACACCACCAGAACTTGGTTGGTGAGGTTGAATCTCCCTCTTACCTCTTGAAGACAAGCTTTCTAAGCTTTCCTCCTTTCCTTGAAACTTTGTTAACCTCCTAAACAAACCCTAAAATTTCAAGAAAATTAGTAAATGTTCATACAAGAATCAAGATTGAAAAACCATGAAGAAATCATGGTTAACAAAATTAAAATCAAACTTTGAATCATTGAATCAAAGCTTACCCTTTAGGAAAAGGTTGGAGAAGTTTTGAACAAGATAGGATATGTTTGTGACAAAACCTTGTGAAGGACAAATGGTTAGAATAGAATTTAAGTTAAAACAAAACCAAGAGATGAATTTTTTAAAGGATGGATGGTGTGGGTTTAAGGTGGTAGCCGATTGTGGAGAAAGAAGATGGAAGAGAAGTTTACTTGGTTTCTTGGTACTTTTGAGAGAAATACAACTTATATATGATAAGTATAAAAAACATAAGGGTGAGGACGTATAAGAAGGCTGCTGGCCGTGTGATAGCTTGTGAAATTTGGAAGGAATTACTTGAGTAATTATCCAATTTTTTTTCAGCTACTGCCGTGAGTGAATTGTGAGAATTAAATAAAGAGATTTGCTTGAAAATTATCCAAATTTTGAGTGTACATGGACAGCTGCTACCGTGTGACTTGTGAGGAAATAACAAAGAGATTTATTTGGATAATTATCAAATCTTTCCAGCTGCTGCCGTGCTGTCTTGAGTGACCGCGAGTGACTTGTGAGGAAATAATAAAGAAATTTACTTGAGTAAGTATCCATACTTTAAATGCACATGGACAATCACTTGTCATTGGTCACCAACTTGACTTTGCATGACTTTGGAGTGTTCAAATATCACTTAGAGGCTTCTCCATTCTGCTAAACCGTGGCTGCTGTTGAACCGTCTCCATTCTGCTGCTCCATTCTGCTGCTCCATTCTGCTGCTGAACCGTGGAGCTTAGGTGAGTTTAAAATCCTCAATTTGTTGCTAATCCAAGCCTAATTACTAGTTAATTAATTAGCTAATTAATTTGGTTTAATTTCCTAACCATTCTTACTTAATCATCCAAGTATATAACTAATTAGTTTAACATATTTAGCATGTATCATAACCTCTAATTAGAATTAGAGTATTAAATTAAGGATTAAATTATAACTAATTCCTAGTTAAGTTAGTTTACTTAGTTTTCTTAATTAGGCAATGTGATCAACTACATTAAGGTTAATTAGTTTCCTAAGCAAAAGTCAAGTCATTATTGTTGACTCAATCTTATCCATTAGAAATCAACTTGATTTCCTATCCATTAATCTTATCTATGGTGAATATTACTTGATGGTTTTGTTAGGATTCGTTTTACACCGTTGATCGGATCAACGGTGAAGATCAAAGCTTCTAAATTAAGCTTCAAATCTAATGGTCCACAAGGAAGTCTAAGCTTCTTTCCTTGACCAATTCTCATTAGTTAGAAAAGTCCAACCATTTATTTTGATTATTTCCTATTGGTTCATTTTAATTTTGATTACAGGAAATATTCTAAGCGCATTTTCTGTTAGTTAAAACTTATCGGGTCCAACATTCATAGCAACGGCTGCTATAAATATAACCACAGATATTTATTAGTACAATATTTTTGTTTTTATAGATAGGTTCTAAAAATTAAAAGATTCTTTTCTGAGTCACTCAGATTCGGATTTAGTAAGATCCCCCGTCTCCAAATGAGGCAGATCGAATTTCCTACCGAAAATTATTATTTTTCCTCCGACCAGAGCAAATCACACAAAATGATCAAATATGATCTCGAATGCACTTTAATTATTTTTATATCACACGAAAAATACAAAACAGTGTAATTCTGCTATTACTATTCATATAGTCAGAATTTTGGGTGTTACAACTGCATGTGGCGTCCCGAGGCCGATGAGGGCGGGGAGTGATCGCCGGTGCAAAGAAGCACAGACAAGGAGCGGCTCCTAGCAGGCTTCTAGGTGGAGGGTCTGCATGAATGAACTGAATACGCACCGGAATGAGAGGGATTCAGAGACTGTGTGGGTATGGACCGCATAGTTGAGGATGGCTTAAAGGAATTGATTTGGTGTAGCCATATCAACAAGTTGCAACTTCTTTTCGGGAGCCTAGAACATAAGAACTCCATGGTTAAGCGTGCTTGACCTGGAGCAATTGTGGGATGGGTGACCTCCTGGGAAGTTTCCTAGGATGCGTGTGAGTGAGGACAAAGCACGCTGAGAAGACCCGTGTTGGTTTGTGGAGACACTCATCAATCCTGCAGGCAGTCCCGGGTCGTTACACTCATTCTAGGTATGAATGTCACAAGCTACATTCTTTGATTGCAACAGTGGTCAGCTCTTTTTTTCTTTTTTCTTCTTTTTTTTTCTTTTTTTTAGGAACATTTTGCACACACACCCCCATACTTATTAAAAAACTCAACCAATAACAAAGCCAATGCTCTCTTATTCCCTAAGGTTAGATAAGAATATGATTTTTTTAAGGTACGTTATGAGCTAGAAATAAGAAATGATCAAATAAGCTCAAAGGGGGTACACAAGGGAAAATATGTAAGGTTGACCATTTGGTTAAAGTAGCTATTTCAAGAAAAATGCATCAATCATGTTTATGTATGCATGTGAAAATGTAGCCTCGAAAAGAATCAAAGCAAGTTCTAGAGTAATAATTCCATGAGTGAAAAAAATCACACAAGAAAGAAGAGAATGGTACAGATGTTCAATCCATTCATCGATAGGCTCAAAATCTCACAAGGCATATATCCATCATTCTTAATCTATTAATTCAACATCCATAACTAAGCATGTGAAATTTAAGAAAGAATATAATTTATTCAACCATATCATGATCTCTGAATCCATTTGCTACTTCTACATAAAATAGTTACTACCCTAATCTTGATGCGTCTCAAGAGTAAAATTACCTCCAGAGCAAAATTTACTTCTTACTCTATCATCCTTAATTGTTTTTGCTATTAGTAAATTTCTGACAAACATATAAACACGACCAACATATTAATAAACACACTTCCTAATTTTTTTCATTATATTTTTTTTGGTTTTTTTTTGCACTTCAACTAACCTTCCCCCCAACCAGATCACAACATTGTCCTTAATGTCAAAACATAGATAGGTAAATGATAGAAGATATTACTTGTTGTTACAATTACTGAAAAGAAAAACCTTACACAAATATAAATAGAAACAAAGTATGATGCATAAAACCAAAGCTTATAATTATTTAAATAGTTAGAGTGTCTGATCTGGCTTGCTTTTCATACTGTTTCCCTCACCGCTTCCTTCTGACCAATCTATTTGAGTTGTTACTGGATCAGGTTCATAAACAAAGCTTCTAATTTATCAATCAACTCATCAACAGTGGAAGCAGAAATAAGGAGTTGTCTTGCCGAATGTGTGATAAATTTCTGTTCCACAGCATGGTCAAGAAAAAATAATAAAAGATCAAAGAAATTATTAACATTCAACAAACCTATAGATTTATGGTGGATATTCACTTGGGCCCAAGAGACAATTTGAAAAACTTCTTCCAAAGTACCAAAACCACCCGATAAGGCAACAAATGCATCAGAATTGTCAAGTATTTTAGCCATTTGTTCATGCAAAGATGATACTTGTAGTTCTTTTCCAAGTGTCTTTCCAGTGATGTTCTTTTGAGTTAAAGCTCTAGGAATGATACCTAAAACCTGATTGTCTCTTATATATGTAGAGAGTGATACAGCCCCCATTAACCCATAGCAACCTTCCCCATATATAACATAAATATTCCTTGCAGCAAGCATTCGACCAAGAGTGCTTGCTGCTTTTACAAACTCTAAACTCTTCCTATAACTTGACCTACAAAATACACAGATATCGGTAAGTCGATGAACAGAAGAAGAAACTCCCTCCATTTCTACACTCACACTCTCTTTGAAGGATTATGAGTTAGAGGAAAGTGAAGAAAATGAAGTATTTAAATAGGGAAGAGAATGGAAAAAGGTAATGATAGCACCTATATAGATAGGTTGGCTGTTGTCAGAAAAGTTTGAAATTAAGAAACATAATTTTTTTTTGTTTTTTTTTTAGACTTCAAGAAAACCATCAGGGTAAAGAAGTCTAGAAACCCCTGAAAGATCCCTCCCAAAGGATCATCTATCCAAAACCAAAATACAACAAAATCATACAAAGATAAAATTATAATAACAAATGATGGCATACCTTTATGTACAATTTTCATGGCATATCTTTATATTGCGTATCATGAGTGCAGTAATACCAAGATGACTCAACTAATCTTGGAATTCTTCTCCCTCCTGCTTGTGGGATATTTTAAATTGAGCTACAACGCAACTAATTAAAGTGCGTAAATCTGACAGTTACCACCAACGACCACAACCAGTGAGAGGTACGCTCAGGAACCCAATAAATCAATACCAGGAATTAAGCTTCGAGGCATTGTTACGCGAGAATACAAACACGGGACGCTTCTATCAGTCCATCAGCAAGTAGAGCCTATGGTTAAAACCTGAGAATGCTTGCGTGGCTCTCTACAGAGCATGGCACACGAACCTTATTTACGGACTATCGTACGAAGGTCCACCCGAGTCAATGACGGGTCTAACCCTTAGGGAATTGATCTGAGGCCCTAAGGTTAAGTGCTTTCCATTTGATTTGAAGCCTTAAGGTTAGAGGCTCTCCATTTGATTTGAAACCCTAAGGTTAGGGGCTTTCCATCCAGTTAAGGACAGAGTACACAAAAGTTTGCCCTTTTTTTTTTTTAAGATGTACAAGATAATATATACATATTGTTGTGATTGTGGCTCACATCTTCCTCTGGTTTGACGTCCAGTAATAGCTTAAACGCCTTCTATGAGTCGAGGATAAGCTTCCTATCTAATTTTCTTATAAATTGGCAAATAGAGTCTTTTTGAGTCAGATTCCTAAGACCGTAACGCTCTTGGTTATCCTTGAAGAGTTTCCACAAACTAAGAAGTTCACGATGCACAACTCCACAAGAATGCATCTCAAGAGTCAATAAGATATCATCTAATGACTCCTTACTCAACTCATTCTTAATAAAGTATATTTTATCTTCTCTGTTTACGAAAACTATCCCCAAAGAACAACATCGTTTGTTATAAGAAAATTGACAATATTAGCAAACCAAGGCAGGGAATTGACAGAAATTAAAATTCATTGAGAAAATAATCATTTATAAGTGTGATATCAAAAGGTGATCCTGTTGTAAGTATAGACAAATGATCTGCAACAATATTTTCAACTTCTTTCTTATCTTTTATTGTGATATTGAATTCTTGAAGCAACAAAATCTACCGTATCAACCTATGTTTGCAAAAACTTGTTGAGAAATCGACAAGTGCACCGAATCGTCAAAGTAATAAAGTTGATGATTAAGAGGGAAAAGAAACTAAAACACACGAAATTAAGAGGGAAAACAGAGAACAAAGCACATGAATGCAAAACACATTAAGGATGTAAATACATGAAATTAAAACACTAGGGATCTGACGTCACTTGATTCAATAATTCATCATAGACAATAGAGTTACATCTTAATACATGTCGATTGAATCAAGTTACATCTTCACCCTAGAAACACACGAATTTAACTACACATGACAAAAAAGAAGAAAAATAGGAAGAATAATATATGCAGAGCTTAACCTTCCATAAAAAAATATTAATAAGTAGGTGGTAAACCCGCCATGGTAAAATAATAATAATAATAATAATAATAATAATAATAATAATAATAATAATAATAATAATATTAACAAGTAGGCGGTAAACCTACCATTAAATATTAATAAGAGTGTGGTATAAACCAACCACTAAATAAGTTAATAAACTGATAAATTTAAAAGTTAGTAAGCGGGTAAATTAAAATGTTAGAAATAGGTAAATTAAAAGTTAGAAGCAGCTAAATTAAAAAGTTAGAAAGTTAGTAAGAAAGTTAGATGGTTAGTAAGTTAGTAAGCAAGAAAATTTAAAAGGTTAGTAAGTTAGTAAACAAGAAAATTAAAAGGTTAGTAGGTTAGTAAGTTAGAAAGTTAGAAATAAAATACAAAAAATAAAGTGCAGAAAGTAAATTTCAAATATGAAAATTGGAGAATTAGTAAGCCGATTTTTTGCTCCGGCGAGAGAGAAGAGAAGAAGAAAGATTATTTCATTAATGATTGTAGATTAAGAGGGAGAAAGGAGAGTTAGTACGTTAGTATGTACAAAGAAGAAAAAAAAAATTAAAAGAGTAGAAAAAAATATATACATATATATATATAGAATATTTATACAATAAATTTGTTCTTCAAATCAAGTCCTTGACAACGGTGCCAAAAACTTAATGCGGATTAAAAGTTACAAATCCAAGTGCAAGTTGTTTCAAGTAATAAATTATTGGGAGTCTGAGGTCGATCCACAGGGAATTGACGAAGAAAAATTCTTTGACGTAAAGTAAATATTTTATCCTAATAATAAAAGTGATAAAACTTAGTCACAAATAAAAAAGACTTACTTGAGTTAGGAGATTCACTCTTGGTAAAAAAAATAAGGACAAGATTAATTCTTTTCATAACTTAATTAGAATCCACACATAATGGAGGTTCCAGTCGAAAAATACAACGTTCAAAGTTCATTAAAAATTATATACATAATTATATTATGATTCCTGTAATCATCTATTAACACCACCACT
Organism: Ormosia semicastrata; assembly: GCA_029884595.1. Lineage (NCBI taxonomy): Eukaryota > Viridiplantae > Streptophyta > Magnoliopsida > Fabales > Fabaceae > Ormosia > Ormosia semicastrata. Next base: position 42,099,469 of record JAQQTO010000053.1, on the reverse strand, counting down.
CATAAATGGGATCAAGCATTCATTGTGCCAAAATCTTGTCTACAACAAATCAAGATCTCCACTTTACAAGGAGGGTTTCTAAATTAATTGAAAACAAAATACAACACGTATAATGACCACTTGAAAATATATAATTTAAGCACAAGAAAGAAAAGAATCTAATCTTATTTTATTACCAACAGCTTCACCCTTTCACCCAAGTAAAATGAAACTTAGTTACTCATAGATAAGAAGAAATGAATGTTACCAAGTGGCCTCAATACTCAAGAGGGGGGGTAAATTGAGTATGTAAAACAAGTTCGCAAATCTTTCACAGATCGTTTGATAAACAATTTTCGTTGAAGCTATTAGATGATTAAAGATGATTGGATAGATAAGATAAACACTTTTACTTACAAATGTAATACACAAAGGAAACAATATTCAAGCAATTCAATAAAACAGTGTACAATGTAAACAGAAAGGTTTAGAGAAAACAAACACAATGATTTATCCTGGTTCGATCACCAATCCACCTGTGATCTACGTCCAGTCCCCAAGCAACCACTTGATATTTTCCACTATATCTTCAAGCTTCAATAGTGCTTGACAACCTTTACAACCTTGAGCACTCAACACTTTGGGATACCTCACCCTTGGAGCTTGAGTCTCTTCAACTAAGGGATACCTCACCCTTTACACTTTTGGAGGGATGCCTCACTCTCTTTACAAAGCAATATAGATTGATAGAATGAAACTCTCACAAGAGTAGATGATTAAAAATTGAAGCTCTAATATGCTCTCAAAGATTAACTCACATTTTTCACAAAAAATAGAGCAAGAAAGGATTTGAAGATTAAATCACGTATTGAAGGATTGATAGTCAGTTTTTGGTTCAAGGTCAACCTCTAATGAAGTCCTAACATTAGCATTTATAAGTTTTGTAATAGATGGAGCCATTGGGGACTTTTGCCCAAGCATTAAATGCCATTAATATAGCCGTTGGACTTTGTCAGATTGCGTGTAATCGATTACACAACAAATGTAATCGATTACATTGTTGTTCCAATGTGTTCTTGACTTTCTGGGCTCTGTGTAATCGATTATATTATTGGTGTAATCAATTATATGGCTTTTGACTTGCTTTGTAATCGATTACAATATCCATGTAATCGATTACATGACTTCTGACTTGCCGTGTAATCGATTACAATATCCATGTAATCAATTACATGACTCTTTGAATGTGTTCTTGCCTTTCTGGGCTCATTGTAATTGATTACATGACCTCTGACTTGCTTGTAATCAATTATATTACTCATGTAATCGATTACAAGGCCTCTGTTTGCTGTGTAATCGATTACAAACATCATGTAATCGATTACATTGGCCTTTGAACATATTTTTCAAGTCCAATTAAGCTTGTAAGTCATTTCTAACACTTCAAGACATTTTATTAAACATAAATCCTTTCATGAGTGTTAAATCTAAGATTGAAACTCAAGTTTCTTTGAAAAACATGTTTAGCTTTGAAATTTTTACACTTATTTTGGAAATGATATATTGAAAAACCATTTGAAAAATCTTGAGAGCATTTAACATTAATGTTCTAAGTCTTATGATTAAATAAACCTCTTGACTTCTTTCTTTGATCTTCATCTTTTCTTTTACACTTGATCTTCATCTTTGACTTTGTTATGATCAAAAACCATTTGACATGCTTTAAGGACATAAGCATTCACATTCTCCCTCTTTTTGATGATGACAAACTGATCATAGGAAAAAGAAAGAGTTTTTACATTTGTATATAACAGAGATTTTGGCGCAACTCTCCCCCGGAGTTTATGCATGATATTAAGTTAGATTTTTCATGTAAAAAGATCAAGAGCTCAAAAGCTCCCCCGTACATATGTAACTTTATTTATATTTTATTTTTCATTTTATTTTTCACTATTCTCTCCCCCGTTGGCATTATCAAAAAGACATAAGCATTTGAAAGAATAATTGGACAGCATTTCAGCTGTATTTCATGATTTCCCAAGTATTGCCAAAACAAGAAATCCAAGTAAAATATAATAAATCCAAGAAATTTTAGATCAAGAGAATATTCAATATAATCAATACTCAAAAACCAACCATTCAGAGAATATAATCAAAGTTGATTCAAGTTCATATATCATAAAAAACATATACAATGTAATCCATCATAGCCAATATAACCAATAACCAATATCACCAAGAACGTATACTAATGTTTTATAACTGAGCCAAAAGAAAATGTACAATGTAGTCATAAGAAAATAACAATGAAAACATCAAGGCAATGGGCCATGATTACTATCAGTAGCCTCGCTGTCAATGTCCGGATCCGCAGCGATGTCTCATAGATCAACATTATCATCGACGGGCTCAAGATCGTCCTCAAAGCCTAGGAGCTCCTCATCATCAGCAGGGATGCCAGAGAGACCAGCAAAGGATAGGGGAACAGGAGAGGCAGAGGATGTGGGAGGTGCAATAGCAGTACTCGGAGTAAAATGAGGTCCTGTCAGGAGGGATCGAATGGAGGCAAGCTCCTGATCTGAGTAGTCCATCCTCAGCTCAAGGTGATCCACCTTCTGCTCAATGCGATCCATGCGTGTGTCCACGGTAGCGCTCAAGTTTCGCATCTCTTGAAGCAGGAGGTCTAGTGTGGCTGTAGCTGGAGCAGGAGCAGGAGCAGGGGCAGGATGCTGAGCCTCTTCATCGTCATCATTATCTGGATCATGATGGAAATGCCCAAAGGTACTATGGGCAATGTAGTGCCACCTATCATCGACTTTGTAGAGCTGAAGCTTCTTCAAGGTATGCAAGCCGATGGATTGTGGTCCTTTTGAGTTGGTGTCCTTGGACTCCTCAGCCAAGGAAATGCAACAGTGCTCCAAGATTGCGGTCACCAGTATAACAAATGGTAGAGCAGAGTTTTTCTTTTTCTTTATGTCCAGCATGTGCTCTATAATGTAGTATCCCCAGTTGATTGGTCTCCCCGTGGTCATTGCCCATAAGGAGACCACGTCATCCTTAAGAACCTGAGAGTAATTCCCTCCTCTAAGAATCAACCCTCTGACCAGAAGATAGTGGAGTACCCTGTTCTCCATGGTTAGGCCAGTGGCCATGATCCTTTTCTTGGGATCACTCGGGGGATAGTATCCTGTCCTTATTAGAGAAAGAAGAGTAGTCGTATGCTCAAATTCATGACCCCAAATATTAGCATTCCCACAGAAATTTGCTCTATCAGGAGTGAGTTTAGTCAGCCTATACCATTCAGCCATAGTGATCTTGATCTGTTGCTTCTTCACCTCAGAGATTAAGCAATTATCTTCATATTTCAGATTTGCATAAAAGACTCTCACTAGATTTGGATAGATGGCCTTCTCAATGCTAAGAAAACCCAGCAATCCTAAGTTTTCAATGGTTCTAAAGCTTTTCAGGGGCTCACTATCACAGAAGGTTGTAGGGAGATACCTAGGGGATATAATCTTGCGTAGCTGGAAGTTTTTTCGAAACAACTCAGCTTTATTCATGGTGGAGAAGTGGCGTGTGAGGTCCAGTCCAGAAATATTGCATGAAGCAGCATGTGAGGATTCTCCAATGACAACCCCTATTCTTGGGCACTTTGAACGGTGAGAAGATTCAGCCATTTGATGAGGAAGAAGAGAGTGGGATGAGGGTAAAGTGTTTGGAGATGAGTTAGGAAAGAGAGAGGGATGAGAGAGAGACAGATTAGGGCAGAGAGGGATCATGAAAGGTAATGGGGAGATTTTGGTGGTGGAATGTGATGGAATTGGGAGAAAAACTATGTAGAGAGGGGATTTTCGAGTGAGAGGGAGGTGAAATGGAGGGATTTGAGTGAGATTTGAGTGAGAAAATAGAGATTAGGAGGTTGGGTTTACGTGGGAGCAGAGGAGAAAGATGAGAAAAATAGAAAGTTTCTGATAAATGAACTCTTCCCTCATCAGAAAACCTTTTAAAAAATCCTGTGTAATCGATTACATTGGTTATGTAATCGATTATAAGCCTTCTGGTTCTCATGTAATCAATTACATTTTTGGTGTAATCGATTACCATGCTTCTGGGGAACCTTGTAATCAATTACATGGCTGGTGTAATCGATTACCTAAGTTCTGAGTTTATTGTAATCGATTACAACATTTATGTAATCGATTTCATGCTTGACAGAACCTTTGTAATCGATTACAAAGTCTTTGTAATCGATTACCAGCATACAAAAACTCAGATTTTGCATTTCAAACAGTGTAGACTCAATTTTAAACTATTCAAATCAATTCCAAAGCATCTTAAATCAATTCAAAACATCATGCAAGCATATAATCTAATCATATTATGATTCAAATCACACAATTGTGCAAAAATACTGATTTTACCAAGAATTACACCCTTTTTGGTGAAATTGTGAAGTTATTGACTTGCTTGGAAGTCTTTCACATGAAAGAGCACCTGCAAAACAACTAAGGGGAAATCTCCGACGCTCAAGTCAGTATTGGACTCAATTATGATTAAAAAATTAGAGATTATGCAGCAAAATGGAATGATTATGCAGAAAGCAACATGCTTTGATTTTAGGATTATGCAGCAAATAGTCAATTTATGCATGATTGATCCAAAATACCAAGTTCATTTCTTATATAGAAAAATGCTTCTTTTACTAGGGGCTTAATGAAAATGTCATGTAGTTGCTTAGTGGTTTCTACAAATTCAAGCATACAATCACCCTTTTGAACATGGTCTCTAATGAAATGATGTCTTATTTCAATATGTTTAGTCCTAGAATGCAAAATGAGATTTTTTGACAAATTAATTGCACTAGTATTATCACATCTTATGGGGATGTGATCAAGCTCAAGACCATAGTCCAAGAGTTGTTGCTTCATTCAAAGGATTTGAGCACAACAACTCCCAGCTGCAACATATTTAGCTTCAGTTGTAGACAATGTCACACTATTTTGTTTCTTGCTATGCTAAGAAACTAGTGAGCTTCCAAGCAAGTGGCATGTCCCACTAATGCTCTTCCTATCCATTTTGCATCTAGTAAAATCATAATCGGAATATCCAATAAGGCTACATGAGGCACCCTTAGGGTACCACAAACCCATTTGTAATGTGCCTATTAGATATTTCATTATTCTCTTACTAGCATTTAGGTGTGATTCTTTAGGATTAGTTTGATATCTAGCACACATGCATACACTAAACATTATATCAGCCCTACTTGCAGTGAGATAAAGAAGTGAGCCAATCATACCTCTATATTTTGTAATTTCTACTAATTTTCCTCTTTCATCCTTGTCCAAATAGCAAGAGGTACCCATAGGAGTAGCCATATGCTTGGCATTGTCCATTCCAAACTTCTTGAGCAGCTCCTTGCAATACTTGAATTGGCTTATGAAAGTTCCTTCTCTTGTTTGCTTGATTTGGAGACCGAGGAAGAAGTTGAGCTCACCCATCATAGACATCTCAAACTCACTTTGCATAGTATTTGAAAATTCTTTACAAAAAGAGTTGTTAGTAGCTCCAAATATAATGTCATCAACATAAATATGAACTAGAAGTATGTCATGCATTTTGTGTTTTATGAAAAGGGTAGTGTTAACTTTGCCTCTAGAAAAACCTTTTTCCAAAAGAAATTTGCTCAACCTTTCATACCAAGCTCTAGGAGCTTGTTTCAAGCCATACAAGGCCTTTTTCAGTTTAAAAACATGGTTGGGCAATTCAAAATCCTCAAAACCGGGAGGTTATTCCACATACACCTCTTCTTGTATAAAACTATTTAAAAAGGCACTTTTGACATCCATTTGATAGAGTTTGAAATCCATGATGCAAGCATATGCAAGTAACATTCTAATGGCCTCTAATCTAGCTACAGGAGCATAAGTTTTTTCATAGTCTATGCCTTCTTTTTGATTATAGCCCTTAGCTAGAAGCCTAACTTTGTTTCTTATTATTAAGCCCGTTTCATCAAGTTTGTTCGTAAAGACCCATTTGGTGCCAATTATAGGATGATCTTTGGACCTTGGAACTAATTCCCAAAGTTGATTTCTCTCAAATTGGTTTAATTCTTCTTACGTGGCCAAGATCCAATGTTCATCATTAATGGCCTCATTTATATCTTTAGGTTCAACTTGAGAGACAAAAGCCAAGTGATTACATGCATCTCTAAGTGAGTTTCGAGTGATTACCCCTTTTGATACATCACCTATCACCTTGTCAAGAGGGTGATATCTTGATGTCTTCCATTCCTTGGGTAGGTCCATGATTTCTGAATCCTTTTGCCATGAGTGATCAAGGAGTCTCTCTTCTTGTTTCTTGGACTCTTTCTCTTGATTTTCCAAGTACATTTTTGCCAAGATTTCTGCAACATCATCAACAAGCTCCTTTCTCGACTCATTTGAGTTAGTTTCATCAAATGCAACATGTATAGACTCTTCTATGGTCATAGTTCGTTTATTATAGACTCTAAAGGCCTTACTATGTATAGAGTAGCCAATGAATATTCCCTCATCAGATTTTGCATTAAACTTTCCCAAGTTATCCTTTCCATTATTCAACACAAAATATTTACATCCAAAGACATGAAAATGTAACACATTTGGCTTCCTTCCCTTGTATAATTCATATGGGATTTTCTTTAAAACTGGCCTTATTAGGGCTCTATTCATAACATAACAAGCGGTGTTAACCGCATCCGCCCAAAAGTACTTAGGAAGGTTAGCCTCATTGAGCATAGTTCTTGTCATTTCCTCTAAAAATTGATTTTTCCTTTCTATAACACCATTTTGTTGTGGTGTTCTAGGGGCAAAAAAATTATGCTCAATGCCATGTTCATCACAAAAAGTTTCAAATTCATGGTTTTCAAATTCACCACTATAGTCACTTCTTATGGATGCAATACAAAAACCTTTTTCATTTTGAATAACTTTGGCAAGCTTTTTAAATGATTGAAAAGCATCATTTTTGTGGGCTAAGAATAATGTCCATATAAATCTAGAAAAATCATCCACAATCACCAATGCATAGTAATTCCCACCAAAACTCATAGTTCTAGAGGGACCAAAAAGATCCATGTGCAAAAGTTGTAAAGGTCTAGAAGAGACCTTTACTTGTTTTCCCTTTTGACATGCATCACAAAGTTTGTCTTTTTCAAATTTGAGCTTTGAAAAACCAATTACTAGTTCTTTAGAACAATTTGTTCAAATGATCCATGTGAATGTGAGCAATTCTTCTATACCATAACTATGAATCATTTTCTTTACTCATAAAGCATTTAGCATCATTTGAGGAGATATCATCAAGACTAATCATATATATATTATTAACTCTATGACTAACAAACTTAACTTGCTTATCATCCTTTCCCTTAATTATGCAACAAGAAGAATCAAATATAACTCTATTACCTTTATCACACAATTGACTAATGCTAAGCAAATTATGTTTAAGTCTTTCAACAAGCAAAACATTATCAATAGATGATAAAGGGATCTTACCGACTTTGCCAATTCCAAGAATCTTCCCTTTGTTGTTATCACCATATATGACATGACCATGTTTCTTGTGGGTAAAGGAGGAGAACTTGGAGTTGTCACCAGTCATGTGCTTGGAGCAACCACTATCAAGATACCAACTTGAGCTCTTGGTCTTCAAGCACACCTACAACACACATTCAAATTTTAACCTTTGGTACCCAAATTGTTTTGGGTCCTTGTGTGTTAGAATTGGGCATGGTGCCTTTAGGAACCCAAACCCTTTTGATTCCAACCTTGGTGTTTATGTTCTTTCTAACATTACAAGTGGATACACTATGCCCTCTCTTACCACAATGAAAGCATTTGAAAAAGGGGCTAGTTGAAGTTTTTGAGGAAACAAGGAAATTCTTATAAGACTTTTGATGGTTATTTGGATTAAATCCCAAACTGGCTTTTTGAAAAACACATTTTTGTTTCCCTAACAACACATTCAAGTTATCTCTTCCAAAAGTGAATTTTGCAAGAGTGTTGTTCAAATCTTCAATTTCTTTTTCAAATGCTTTGCATGATGAACAAGGTAATGTTATGGATGTATTATCATGTAAGGAACAAGTCATGCATAATGAATTAGCATCAATGAGTCCTAAGGTCTTATTTTCAATCTTAAGCTCATTTATCTCCTCGGTTAAAATAGAAACTTTGCTTACCAATAGAGAGATTGTTTTATTAGAAGATAAAACCATTTTTGTGAGCCTCAAAGATTCATCATGTAATTCTTGAAAGGCATCTTACAATTCATCATAAGAAGGTGGAGATTCTAAGTTAGAAGAAGTTACCTCGGTGTTACTTTCTCAACTTTCTTCTCCTTGAGCCATGAGACAAAGATGGGCTTCTTTATTCTCCGAACTATCGAAAGAGCTTAAGTCATTGTCCTCCCAAGCTATATATGCTCTCCTTCCTTTCTTTTCTTTGGAAGGCCTTTTCTCAAACTTCTCCATCTTCTTGAGATACATAGGACACTCTATTTTCATGTGTCCCAATTTTCCACATTCGTAGCATTTAGGAGGTGTGAAGGTTCCTTCTCCTTTGTAATACACTTTCTTTTGAGGAAAGGATGGTCTTCTTTAAAATCCATTTTTCTTTGGGACTCTTCCAAACTTTCTCACAAGGAGACTAAGATTCTCCTTACTTAGCTCAACATTTTCTGCATCATCTTCACCATCTTCATCATCATCTTCAATTATAGAAGAGGTGACTTTGAGTGCAATTCCCTTCTTCTTTTTATCATGCTCTTCATTTTGATTGAGCCTATTTAGTTCCAGCTCATGTTCTTGAAGCTTCCCAAATAAGGTGGCTAGAGACATCGTTGATAAATTTCTTGATTCCACAATAGCTGTTACTTTGGGTTGCCAATTCCTGCTTAAACATCTCAAGACTTTGTTAATAAGATCCTCATTAGGAAATGTATTTCCTAATAAGATAAGATGATTAACAATATGCGTAAATCTATTTTGCATATCTTGAATACTATCACCTTGGTTCATTCTAAACAATTCATATTCATGAGTAAGAGTGTTTATTCGATATCGCTTTACCTCACTAGTACCTTCATGAGTTACTTGTAGGGTATCCCACATTTCTTTTGTGATCTTGCAATTTGATACCCTAAAGAATTCATCATATCCTAAGGATGTGGTGATAATGTTCTTGGCTCTCAAATTGTATTGAACCTTCTTTTTATCATCATCGGTCCATTCATTTTTAGGTATATTAATTTTCACACCATCTTTAGTTTGTGTGGGAACAAAAGCACCATTTTTAACAGCATCCCACACATCTAAGTTAATAACTTCAATGAAAATTTTCATCCTTTCTTTTCAATAGGCATAACCATCCCCATTGAAATAAGGAGGTCTGTTTATAGAAGAACCTTCATTTGAAAAACCATTTGAAGCCATCACTTCTCTTGAAACTGCTAAGCTCTTTATACAAGAGTCTAGCTCTGATACCACTTGTTATCAAGTGGCCTCAATACTCAAGAGGGGGGTAAATTGAGTATGTAAAACAAGTTCGCAAATCTTTCGCAGATCGTTTGATAAATAATTTTCGTTGAAACTATTAGATGATTAAAGATAATTGGATAGATGAGATAAACACTTTTACTTACAAATGTAATACACAAAAGAAATAATATTCAAGCAATTCAATAAAACAGTGCACAATGTAAAGAGAAGGGTTTAGAGAAAACAAACACAATGATTTATCCTGGTTCGATCACCAATCCACTTATGATCTACGTCCAATCCCCAAGCAACAACTTGAGATTTTCCACTATATCTTCAAGCTTCAATGGGTGCTTGACAACCTTTACAACCTTGAGCACTCAACACTTGGGATACCTCACCCTTGGAGCTTGAGTCTCTTCAACTAAGGGATGCCTCATCCTTTACACTTTTGGAGGGATGTCTCACCCTCTTTACAAAGCAATATAGATTGAATGAAATGAAACTCTCACAAGAATAGATGATTACAAATTGAAGCTTTAATATGCTCTCAAAGATTAAGTCACGTTTTTCACAAAAAATAGAGTAAGAAAGGATTTGAAGATTAAATAATGTATTGAAGGATTAATAGTCAGTTTTTGGTTCAAGGTCAACTTCTAATGAAGTCCTAACATTAGTATTTATAAGTTTTGTAATAAATGGAGTCATTGAGGACTTTTGCCCAAGCATTAAATGCCATTAATATAGTCGTTGGACTCCGTCAGATTGCGTGTAATCGATTACACATCAAATGTAATCGAATACATTGTTGTTCCAACATGTTCTTGGCTTTCTGGGCTTTGTGTAATCGATTACATTATTGGTGTAATCGATTACATGGCTTCTGACTTGCTTTACAGTATCTATGTAATCGATTACATGACTCTTTGAACGTGTTTTTTGTGATTGACATGGACTAGAGTAAATGTTTTGATGTCGACAAACAAGAAAGCAATGGGAACACAATGATCAAGTCACAAGGAACTCAAGCTTAGCATGTAGGTTATAGATCTAGTGTAAAGGTATATTAAAGATTCACCTCAAGCTCAAATGGCTTCCTTAAAATGTATTTGCAAAATAGTTTTTGAAGTTAGGATCAAAAAGGTTTTATGCAACAACTCCTTTAAATCTTATATCCTAAGCTCTTTTCTTTAGAAACTTACCAGCCTCTTAACAAACATTAGGAACCAAAATTTCAAGGCCCCTAACCGATTAGGACCAGCTCCTAACTGGTTAGTTTGTTCAAACAAAGGCTTTGCCTCATTTTTTATCACATGCCTAACCGATTAGGCAAAGTAGCTAATCGGTTATTTAATAACTCAAAGGCCAAAATATGTTTGTCCTAACCAATTAGGTGAGAGACCTAACCGGTTAGTCTCACTTCCAGAAGCCAAAACTGTTTTGTCCTAACCGATTAGGTAAAAGACTTAACCAGTTATTCATAAACTCAGAAACCATTCTAATCCTGTCCTAACCGATTAGGTAGATGGCTTAACCGGTTATTCTATAACTCAGAAGCCAAAAATGTTTTGTCCTAACCGATTAGGTAGAAGACCTAACCGGTTATTCATCAACTCAGAATCTATCCTAATTATGTCCTAACTGATTAGCCTGCAGCTCTAACCGGTTAGCATCCTTCCCAGAACTCATTTTTGTGATGTCCTAACCGGTTAGGATACTTGGCTAACCGGTTAGCCTATATTCTGATGAAATAAGGAGAAGCCCGTAACGGCTATATTAATGAGCATTAATTGCTCACAACCACTTCCAACGGCACTAAATGACACTAACCTATATATTTGGATGTTGGACTTCGTTGGGGGGTTAGAAAAATTGAGTCTATCATTCTAGAAAATTCCTATTGAGCTTTAAACAAGTTTTTCTCATCATTCTACAAAATCCTCTGTTTTGAGCTTGAACTTGTGTGAATCCCAAATATCATAGTTCTTCAATTTGTAATACTTGTTCTAGAGAGAGTTTTTTCCTTTTAAATATTATACAATCTATTTAGAGAGGGTGAGGTATCCCTCTAGTATTGTAAGGGTGAGGTATCCCTTGAAAATAGAGGCTCAAGCATAAGGGTGAGATATCCCATAGTGTTGAGTGCTCAAGATTGTAGTGGTTGTCAAGCACCCATTGAAGCTTGAAGATATAGTGGAAAATCTCAAGTTGCTGCTTGGGGATTGGACGTAGATCACAAGTGGATTGGTGATCGAACTAGGATAAATCATTGTGTTTGTTTTCTCTAAACCCTTCTTTTTATTTTGTGCACTGTTTTATTGAATTGCTTGGATATTGTCTCCTTTGGCTATCAAATTTATAAGTAAGAGGGTTTATCTCATCCATCCAATTATCTCTAATTATTCAATAGCTTCAATGAAAATTAGTTATTAAACGATTTGCGAAAGATTTGCTAACTTGTTTTACTTACTCAATTCACCCCCCCTCTTGAGTATTGAGGCCACTTGGTAACAAGTGGTATCAGAGCTAGACTCTTGTATAAAGAGCTTAGTAGCTTCAAGAGAAATGATGGCTTCAAATGGTTTTTCAAATGAAGGTTCTTCTATAAATAGACCTCCTTATTTCAATGGGGATGGTTATGCCTATTGAAAAGAAAGGATGAAAATTTTCATTGAAGCTATTGACTTAGATGTGTGGGACGCCGTTGAAAATGGTGCTTTTGTCCCAACACAAACTAAAGATGATGTGAAAATTAATACACCTAGAAATGAATGGACCAGTGATGATAAAAAGAAGGTTCAATACAATTTGAGAGCCAAGAATATCATCACCACATCATTGGGGTATAATGAATTCTTTAGGGTGTCAAATTGCAAGACTGCAAAAGAAATGTGGGATACCCTACAAGTAACTCATGAAGGTACTAGTGAGGTAAAATGATCTCGAATAAACACTCTTACTCATGAATATGAATTGTTTAGAATGAACCAAGGTGAGAGTATTCAAGATATGCAAAAGAGATTTACTCACATTGTTAAGCATCTCATCTCATTGGGAAAAACATTTCCTAATGAGGATCTTATTAACAAAGTCTTGAGATGTCTAAGCAGGAATTGGCAACCCAAAGTAACGGCTATTGCGGAATCAAGAGATTTATCAACAATGTCTCTAGCCACCCTATTCGGAAAGCTTCAAGAACATGAGCTGGAACTAAATAGGCTCAATTAAAGTGAAGAGCATGATAAAAAGAAGAAGGAAATTGCACTCAAAGCCACCTCTTCCATACTTGAAGATGATGATGAAGAGAGTGAAGAGGATGATGAAAATATTGAGCTAAGTGAGGAGAATCTTAGTCTCCTTGTGAGAAAGTTCGGAAGATTCCTAAAGAAAAAGGGATTTCAAAGAAGACCATACTTTCCTCAAAAGAAAGCATATCACAAAGGAGAAGGATCCTCTACTCCTCCAAAATGCTACGAATGCGAAAAATCGGGGCACATGAAAATGGAGTATCCTATATATCTTAAGAAGACGGAGAAGTTTGAGAAAAGACCCTCCAAGGAAAAGAAAGGAAGAAGAGCATATATAGCTTGGGAAGACAATGACTTAAGCTCTTCCGACAATTCGGAGAATGAAGAAGCCCATCTTTGCCTCATGGCTCAAGGAGAAGAAAGTGGAGAAAGCGATACCGAGCTAACTTCTTCTAACCTAGAACCTCCACCTTCTTATGATGAATTGCAAGATGCCTTTCAAGAATTGCATGATGAATCTTTGAGGCTCACAAAAATGATTTTATCTTCCAATAAAACAATCTCTTTATTGACAAACAAAGTTTCTACTTTAACTAAGGAGATAAATGAACTTAAAATCGAAAATGAGACATTAGGACTCATAGATGCTAATTCATTATGCATGACTTGTTCCTCACATGATAATGCATCCACATTATTATCTTGTTTATCATGTAAAGCTTTTGAAAAAGAAATTGAAAACTTGAACAACACTCTTGCAAAATTCACTTTTGGAAGAGATAACTTGAATGTGTTGTTAGGGAGACAAAAATGTGTTTTTCAAAAAGTCGGTTTGGAATTTAATCCAAACAACCATCAAAAATCTTATAAGAACTTCTTTGTTTCCTCAAATACTTCAAGTAGCCCCTTTGTCAAATGTTTTCATTGTGGTAGAAAAGGACATAGTGCATCCACTTGCAATGTTAGAAAGAACATAAACACCAAGGTTGGAATCAAAAGGGTTTGGGTTCCTAAAGGCACCTTACCTAATTCTAACATACAAGGACCCAAAACAATTTGGGTACCAAAGGTTAAAATTTGAATGTGTGTTGTAGGTGTGCTTGAAGACCAAGAGCTCAAGTTGGTATCTTGATAGTGGTTGCTCCAAGCACATAATCGGTGATGGCTCCAAGTTCTCCTCCCTTACACACAAGAAACATGGTCATGTCACATATGATGACAACAACAAAAAGAAGATTCTTGGAATTGGCAAAGTTGGTAAGATCCCTTCATCATCTATTGATAATGTTTTGCTTGTTGAAGGACTTAAACATAATTTGCTTAGTATTAGTCAATTATGTGATAAAGGCAATAAAGTTATATTTGATTCCTCTTGTTGCATAATTGAGGGAAAGGATGATAAGCAAGTTAAGTTTGTTGGTCATAGAGTCAATAATATATATATGATTAGTCTCGATGATATCTCTTCAAATGATACTAAATGCTTTATGAGTAAAGAAAATGATTCATGGTTATGGCATAGAAGAATTGCTCACATTTACATGGATCACTTAAACAAATTAGTTTCTAAAGAACTAGTAATTAGTCTTCCAAAGCTCAAATTTGAAAAAGACAAACTTTGTGATGCATGTTAAAAGGGAAAACAAGTAAATGTCTCTTTTAAAGCTAAAAACATAGTTTCAACTTCTAGACCTTTACAACTATTGCATATGGATCTTTTTGGTCCCTCTAGAACTATGAGCTTTGGTGGGAATTACTATGCATTAGTGATTGTAGATGATTTTTCTAGGTTTACATGGACATTATTCTTGGCCCACAAAAATGATGCTTTTCAATCATTTAGAAAACTTGCCAAAGTTATCCAAAATAAAAAAGGTTTTTGTATTGCATTCATAAGAAATGACCATGGTGGTGAATTTGAAAATTATGAATTTGAAACTTTTTGTGATGAACATGGGATTGAGCATAATTTTTCTACCCCTAGAACACCATAACAAAATGGTGTTGTAGAAAGGAAAAATCGATCTTTAGAGGAAATGACAAGAACTATGCTCAATGAAGCCAACCTTCCTAAGTACTTTTGAGCGGATGCGGTTAACACCGCTTGTTATATTATGAATAGAGCCCTAATAAGGCCAATTTTAAAGAAACCCCATATGAATTGTACAAAGGAAGGAAACCAAATGTGTCACATTTTCATATCTTTGGATGTAAATGCTTTGTTTTGAATAATGGAAAGGATAACTTGGGGAAGTTTGATGTAAAATCTAATTAGGGAATATTCATTGGCTATTCTATACATAGTAAGGCCTTTAGAGTCTATAATAAACGAACTATGACCATAGAAGAGTCCATACATGTGCATTTGATGAAACTAACCCAAATGAGCCGAGAAAGGATCTTATTGATGATGTTGCAGAAATCTTGGAAAAAACACACTTGGAAGATCAAGAGAAAGAGTCCAAGAAGTAAGAAGAGAGACTCCTTGATCACTCATGGCAAAAAGATTCAGAAATCTTGGACCTACCCAAGGAATGGAGGGCTTCAAGATATCACCCTCTCGACAAGGTGATAGGTGATGTATCAAAGGGGGTAATCACTCGAAACTCACTTAGAAATACATGTAATCACCTAGCCTTTGTCTCTCAAGTTGAACCTAAAGACATAAATGAGGCCATTAATGATGAGCATTGGATCTTGGCCATGCAAGAAGAACTAAACCAATTTGAGAGAAATCAAGTCTGGGAATTAGTTCTAAGGCCCAATGATCATCCTATAATTGGTACCAAGTGGGTCTTTAGGAACAAACTTGATGAAACGGGTTTAATAATAAGAAATAAAGCTAGGCTTGTAGCTAAGGGATATAATTAAGAAGAAGGCATAGACTATGAAGAAACTTATGCTCTTGTAGCTAGGTTAGAGGCCATTAGAATGTTACTTGCATATACTTGCATCATGGATTTCAAACTCTATCAAATGGATGTCAAAAGTGCCTTTTTAAATGGCTTTATACAAGAAGAGGTGTATGTAGAACAACCTCCTAGTTTTGAGGATTTTGAAATGTCCAACCATGTTTTTAAATTGAAAAAGGCCTTGTATGGCTTGAAACAAGCTCCTAGAGCTTGGTATGAAAGGTTGAGCAAATTCCTTTTAGAAAAAAGTTTTTCTAGAGGCAAAGTTGACACTACCCTTTTTATAAAACATAAAATGCATGACATACTTCTAGTTCAAATCTATGTTGATGACATTATATTTGGAGCTACAAACAACTCTCTTTGTAAAGAATTTTCAAATATTATGCAAAGTGAGTTTGAAATGTCCATGATGGGTGAGCTCAACTTCTTCCTTGGTCTCCAAATCAAGCAAGCAAGAGAAGAAACGTTCATAAGCCAATCCAAGTATTGCAAGGAACTGCTCAAGAAGTTTGGAATGGACAATGCCAAGCATATGGCTACTCCTATGGGCACCTCTTGCTATTTGGACAAGGATGAAGGAGGTAAATCGGTAGAAATTACGAAATATAGTGGTATGATTGGCTCACTCCTTTATCTCACTGCAAGTAGGCCTGATATAATGTT
The DNA here is from genome assembly GCA_029884595.1 of Ormosia semicastrata. Lineage (NCBI taxonomy): Eukaryota > Viridiplantae > Streptophyta > Magnoliopsida > Fabales > Fabaceae > Ormosia > Ormosia semicastrata. Next base: position 42,083,141 of record JAQQTO010000053.1, on the reverse strand, counting down.
TAGTGTATGCATGTGTGCTAGATATTAAGCTAATCCTAAAGAATCACACCTAAGTGCTATTAAAAGAATAATGAAATATCTAATAGGCACATCACAAATGGGTTTATGGTACCCTAAAGGTGCCTCATGTAGTCTTATTGGGTATTCCAATTCTGATTTTGCTGGATGCAAAATGGACAGAAAGAGCACTAATGGAACATGCCACTTGCTTGGAAGCTCACTAGTTTCTTGGCATAGCAAGAAACAAAATAGTGTGGCATTATCTACAGCTGAAGCTGAATATGTTGCAGCTGGGAGTTGTTGTTCTCAAATCCTTTGGATGAAACAACAACTCTTGGACTATGGTCTTGAGCTTGATCATATCCCCACAAGATGTGATAATACTAGTGCAATTAACTTGTCAAAAAATCTCATTTGGCATTCTAGGACTAAACATATTGAAATAAGACATCATTTCATTAGAAATCATGTTCAAAAGGGTGATTGCATACTTGAATTTGTGAAAACCACTAAACAACTAGCTGACATCTTCACTAAACCCTTAGCAAAAGAAGCATTCTTCTATATAAGAAATGAACTCAGAATATTGGACTGATCATGCATAAGTTGATTACTTGCTGCATAACTTATCCTCTACGATACTTTTCTTTTTGCTCCTCTACTGCATAGTATCATTGTTTTACTATGAAATTTTATAGGTAAATCTCTTTTAAATCCAATACTAACTTGAGCATCGGAGTGTCCCTTTATTTTGTTTTGCAGGAGCTCAGTCCATGCTTAAGTTCCCTAATCCTAAAGCTCAAAATTCCTACTGATATTGGGAGAAATTTTTTTCTAAATGAAAATGGAGTCAAGCCAAAATGAACTTCAAGCAATTTGGAATACTGGAAGTAAAATGAGTTTGTTCCTACTGATATATGTCAAGGTTTATTCCCATGAGTTTGTTATAGTGCTATCAGTGAAATGATCAAGTAAAAGAAGAAAAATATGTTTTCGTTTGGGCTCTGGAAGTGATTTGGAATACTGAGGGGCTCTCTGTCATGGCCAAATAATCGAATAGGCATGATTCCTAACCGGTTACCCTGTATTTGGAAACCAGTTTGTGCGTTCTGACTTAGCACAATAACCGGTTAGCCACCCATCCTAACTGGTTAATGGAAAACACAGTGGCTATTTCCAATAGCCCTAACTGGTTATCCACCTTTCCTAATCGGTTAGGTCACTCTACTTAAACACCCCCCAACAGCGTGGTTCCCTCCATTCACGCACCCTACCTCCATTATCATCTTCATTCTCTCAAGCTCTCTCACGCCCACTCCCTCACATTCATCCCTCACCATAAATCCACCCCACTTTCGGTCTTTAAACGCCATTTCTCTCATATTCCATCATCTTCCATCATTTTTCTTTAACGTTCAATCTCTCTCACACACTCTCTCTCTCCACCACCGTGCCCTAAGCTTCCATTTCCACCATGGCCAGCAACTCCTCCTTCCCCAAAAGACCACGTACAAAAAACCCCAATGTCCCAAAGGAAACAACCCCCTCTAACACTGACCTAGATTTTTCAGTAGCTTTAAATCTTGGCAGATACTTCACTGACCCTGCTCAGATGAAGAAATATTAATTGGAATTTCATGCAAGGCGTATCATCTCATCGAAATGGATGGACTAGGAGTTTTTCATCCAAGAAGGATTTACTCCTCTCACAGAGCTTCTTGAATTCCATGGGTTGAGAACCCTCGTCACCACAAATCTAGGGTACTTCTATCTTGAACCTACTAAAGTCTTCTTCTACAATTTATCTATTAAGGGTGGAACTTTAATTTCTGAAGTTAAGAAGCATAAGATTGTTGTGAATCCCACTGAGTGGGTCCCTTTGTTTGATCTTCCCCACTCCGGTGAAAAGCTCAGATTGGAAAAACATGGCTAGTGGGAAAATTATAAGAGAGATGACGCTGCAATAGGCATGCTTCAGCCTGGTGTTCCAACGCCAAAAGGAACTTTCACTACCGGGCTTCTGAAGATACATGATTGTCTTCTTCATTTCATTGTCACTCATATTCTCGCACCAAGGGCAAGTAATTATGCCCTGGTTGAAGAGGAATACATCTTCCTGATGTGGCTTCTCAAGGAACGCATAAAGATCAATTGGCCTTTTTACATTATACACACTATGATGAAAGCTAAAAACAAGGCAGTTATGGATCTTCCGTATGCCCTTTTGGTTGCTCGAATCCTAGACCACCATAAGGTTCCCCTATTGGACGATAGCATTGTAAACACTGCCGGCCCTTATAAATTTGGTCTTGCCTCTCTTAATCGAATGCACATGAAGAACGTCAATGGTGAATGGACTTATGGTCATGCACGAGTAGGAGGAGTGCCACTAGAAGAAATTCCCACTAACACAGCTGATGTCCCTATGGAAGAGGCATCAGATATGAGTAGCGTCTCCGAATCCACTAGTGAAGCTCACATTCTTGCAGCCATCGCGGATCTGCGAACCTACCAAGAGCATAGCAACTCAGTCATCTTTGATCGGTTGAGTGCTATGGAGGACCGCTTGGATAGGATCGAACGTCACTTTCCAGCACCCGAAGACATTGGGGCTTAGGGATGGACTCTCTATTTCTATCATAGTTGTGTTGCTGCACTAATTGCCTCTGAGCTCTATTTTGACTTTGCTTAATTATCTTATTTTGGATATTTTGGGAGAATTATTTAGCAATGACTGATGACTGCTCATCTTTGACTTATTTTGGTAATCTTAATAGTAATCTTTGACTATTATTTTGGATCTTGGACATATTTAATTATGGTATGCCTGCTAATGCGTTTTTTTATGATTGCTTATGAGTTTCTAGAAACTATGCTTAATCTTATTAATCAATTTCTATTTTGCATGCTTGGTTTCGAATACCCTAGGTTACTGAATTTTTTTTATTATGCCAAAAGGGGGAGAATGATAAGGGTCTTTTTATTTATTGAGAAAAGTAATTGAATGTGTTATGATAATGTATTGTGTCTGTTAATGGTCCTGGAATCCCAAAACAAAGGGGGAGTTGTGCATCTCTGATTCAAGCACCTCTTGAACAAAAGAGGGGGAGTAAATCTCCAAATTCTATTATGAATTCCAATTATCATTTGAACTAATCTCTTTCTCAATAAGTGTTTGTCATCATCAAAAAGGGGGAGAATGTGATTGACATGGACTAGATGCAAATGTTTTGATGTCAACAAACAAGAAAGCAATGGGAACACAATGATCAAGTCACAAGGATCTCAAGCTTAGCATGTAGGTTATAGATCTAGTGTAAAGGTATATTAAAGATTCACCTCAAGCTCAAATGGCTTCCTTAAAATGTATTTACAAAATGGTTTTTCAAGTTAGGATCAAAAAGGTTTTATGCAACAACTCCTTCAAATCTTATATCCTAAGCTCTTTTCTTTGGAAACTTACCAGCCTCTTGATAAACATTAAGAACCAAAATTTCAAGGCCCCTAACCGATTAGGACTAGCTCCTAACCAGTTAGTTTGTTCAAACAAAGGCTTTGCCTCATTTTTTATCACATGCCTAACCGATTAGGCAAAGTAGCTAATCGGTTATTTAATAACTCAGAGGCCAAAATATGTTTGTCTTAACCGATTAAGTGAGAGACCTAACCGGTTAGTCTCACTTCCAGAAGCCAAAAATGTTTTGTCCTAACCAATTAGGTAGAAGACCTAACCGATTATTCATAAACTCAGAAACCATTCTAATCCTGTCCTAACCGATTAGGTAGATGGCCTAACCGGTTATTCTATAACTCAGAAGCCAAAAACATTTTGTCCTAATCGATTAGGTAGAAGACCTAACCAGTTATTCATCAACTCAGAATCTATCCTAATTATGTCCTAACAGATTAGCCTACAGCTCTAACCGGTTAGCATCTTTCCCAGAACTCATTTTGATGTCCTAACCGGTTAGGATACTTGGCTAACCAGTTAGCCTATGTTTTGATGAAATAAGGAGAAGCCCGTAACGGCTATATTAATGAGCATTAATTGCTCACAACCACTTCCAAATACACTAAATGACACTAACCTATATATTTGGATGTTGGGCTTCATTGGGGGGTTAGAAAAACTGAGTCTATCATTCTGGAAAATTCCTATTAAGCTTTAAACAAGTTTTTTTCATCATTCTACAAAATCCTCTGTTTTGAGCTTGAACTTGTGTGAATCCCAAATACCATAGTTCTTCAATTTGTAATACTTGCTCTAGAGAGAGTTTCTTCATTTTAAATCTTATACAATCTATTTAGAGAGGGTGAGGTATCCCTCTAGTATTGTAAGGGTGAGGTATCCCTTGAAAATAGAGGCTCAAGCATAAGGGTGAGGTATCCCATAGTGTTGAGTGCTCAAGGTTGTAGTGGTTGTCAAGCACCCATTAAAGCTTGAAGATATAGTGGAAAATCTCAAGTTGTTGCTTGGGGACTGGATGTAGATCACAAGTGGATTGGTGATCGAGCCAGGATAAACGATTGTGTTTATTTTCTTTAAACCCTTCTCTTTATTTTGTGCACTGTTTTATTGAATTGCTTGGATATTGTCTCCTTTGGCTATCACATTTATAAGTAAGAGGGTTTATCTCATCCATCCAATTATCTCTAATTATTCAATAGCTTCAACAAAAATTGATTATCAAACGATTTGCGAAAGATTTGCTAACTTGTTTTACTTACTCAATTCACCCCCCTCTTAAGTATTGAGGCCACTTGGTAACATTTTTGCCTTTCTAGGCTCATTGTAATCGATTACCAACTTGGTGTAATCGATTACATGATCTCTGACTTACTTGTAATCGATTACATTATTCATGTAATCGATTACAAGGCCTCTGTTTGCTGTGTAATCGATTACAAAGATCATGTAATCGATTACATTGGCCATTGAACACATTTTTCAAGTCCAATTAAGCTTGTAAGTCATTTCTAACACTTCAAGACATTTGATTAAACATAAATCCTTTCATGAGTGTTAAATTGAAACTTGAGTTTCTTTGAAAAACATGTTTAGCTTTGAAATTTTTACACTTATTTTAGAAATGATATATTGAAAAATCATTTAAGAAATCTTGAGAGCATTTAACATTAATGTTCTAAGTCTTATGACTAAATAAACCTCTTGACTTCTTTCTTTGATCTTGATCTTTTCTTTTGCACTTGATCTTCATTTTTGTAGTTGATCTTCATCTTTGACTTTGTTACCATCAAAAACCATTTGACATGCTTTAAGGACATAAGCATTCACAATGAAAAGAGAATAAGAAGAAGAAGAAGAACATAACTTCAATTTAGAACAAAAGAAAATTACAAGATAAACAAATAACACAATAGTATGATTTTGGCCTCTAGGACCAAGACCCCCTAAATGATCAGCCAAGTCTCCCTTTTATAGAGGATTAGGAATACAAAATGACAATGGGGCTGAGTCATGAGTGAGTGGATGAATGAAAAATGAGTGGAAAATGTCAAATGACTTTTGATGAGTGAAAAATTATGGAGATTCTTTGTCTCTGAAATCATTCAGCTTTGAAGTCATTGAATGGATTATAATCTGACCAAGTGGTCTTTATAAAAGTTGTAGGCTGGATCTTAGCTTTCAAATGCCGCTAGAATCACCTCAAAAGGTCACCTACAGCCTGAGATATGGCCCAATTACTGCACAGTGTTCAGGCCAAGTTACAGCTCCCCTATTCTGACTTCCAAGCCCAATATGATCCATTAGACCTTAGAATCTCGAAAAGTGTTCTTCATGAAAGTTGTAGATTTGGGTCTTAACTATCAACACGAAAATTTCAGCCCATTTAAAATCCTATAGCCCGAGTTATGGTATGAACAGTACACATAGGTCAAGCTATCAGGTTCAGTACTCTAGTTCTTGCTTCAACTCCAATTTGAGTTATCCAATCGTGTGATTAGGCCTTTGAGGTATCATGAAAGCTGTATGGAATTGTCTTAGCTTTCCTACAAGACCAGAATCACATCAACCAGATATTTGAAACTCAAATTATAGCTAGTTTACTGAACACTGCCAAAAAGATAAATTAAGGCTAATTCATGCAATAATTCCTTCAATGATCCAATTAGGCTCAATATCATAGAATGTGACAAAACCAACATAATTAAGCCTAATTGAACCTTAAGAAGCCCAATGAAAGGATTATAAAATGTATAAAATATATTATTATCACTAGACTATAGGATAAAGTTGTGTTCTTTATTCTTTCCACATTATAGACTCTAAGTGTCTTTCATTTAATTAACTAAGTTCTAACTTGATACAAAGTCTCATATTGAGTGCCCAAAGAGGCTGTGAGCCTCCAAGGGACTAGAAAACTCAACTATTTCTCATCACCTCTATTACACAGCCGTGTCACATTACACGGCCTAAGCCGTGTACTTCTCTTGAAAAACATCAAAGTCCTAATCTGAGCTACTCGATTGCACGGCCGTGTCCTCCAACACGGCCTAGGCCGTGTACTCCACTACCCTGTGACATGTGAGCTGTGTTTCTAGCAGGAAACATAGCCTAGGACGTGTAAAGCCACACGGCCCGTGGATCTAGCACCAGAAAATTGAAAATCTGCCTCCCCAAGCCTCTAAATCAAATGGGTAAGAATCCCTTGCCATCTAAATACATATCCAAGCATTTAGACATTTCAAATCCATCAATATACATGATAACAAGCATAGAAAATCATACAACACATCTAAATCACAACATTATCAAAAATCACAAAAACAAAGCGAGCAACCCCCAAATAGATTTCTCACCATCAACCCCAAAACATGTTCCTTACCACCATGAGTGGTTGATGAGGTTAATATCCCTCTTACCTCGAGAGACAACCAAGAAAGTAAGTTCTTTGATGCAATCTTGCAATTTCTCCCACCACCACCAAGAAACCCTACAATATCAAACTCAAGAAATCAACAACCAAAGCTTGAAAAGGAGAGTCCTTGATCACAATAGTGGCCAAGGGTCACGAAAATGAGAAGAGAAAGGAAGAATGTCAAGAACTTTACCTCAAAGTTTCAAGCTTTAGAGCTTGGTAGAAAATGATGAAGGTGGAGGAATCAAAAGATCACCAAAGAGAAAGGCTTCAAGATGATGAAGGGAGTCAAGATTCTAGGTTGGCTTGATTAAATGAGCTTGAGTGGCCATCAATGGTGGTTTGGCCGTGTGGATGGAGAGGGAGGAAGAGGAGAGAATGTGAGGGAGAAGAGAGAAAACGTGAGAGAGATGAAAGGTAGAGAGAGAAAGTGATAGTTTTTGAATTGGAAAATGAGAAGTTAAAAGATGATGACTTTTAGTCATCTTTTCCACCTACCAGCCGTGGGGTCACTAAAGGGAGGAGAGAGAGTGTGGAGCTTCCTTGAGAAGCTTGGTAGGAAGCTTTGTTGAAGCTTCTTTGAAAAGTTTTGCACACTTTTTGATAGAGTGAATGGTGATGATGTCACTTAGATGATATCATAAAAGTAACAAGATAGAAATAATCTACTAGAGCTATTATCATGTGGACAAAAGTTACAGTTAGCAGAAATAATATTTTATTGTCCCACAAATAATAAAATATATTACGATTTTATTTATCAGATAAAATCTCAAAAAATAAAAAATCTCATAAATTATGCCTGATCTTGGGTTTAGTAAGATCCCCCATCAACGCTTCCACAGTTCAAAGTTTTTTGGCCTCAAGAAAAATATTTTATTTTCCCTATCTCGCTTAGTGCGCACGTAAACTGAGAAAAATATTAAAATAATCAAACAATTCAAATAATTTTAGAAAAATTCTCAAAAATCATAAATATTATAAAATAAATATATATATCATAAAATAAGTGATTTTTGGGGTATTACAACTCTCCCCTTCTAAAAAAAATTCATCCTCGAAATTTGTTATACCTTAAAACAAATGCGACTATGTTTCTTTCATTTTGTCTTCCAGTTCTCATGTTGCATCTCTAGTTGCATCAATCTGAATCACTGGTACTAAGGTTGCTTTTTTTCATTGAGTATCTCATATTAATGGGGGAAAAAAACGTGCTAACGTCGTAGGCCGATCAATCAAAAATTTTACTCCTTTCGAGTTTTCGGCAATCCAACAACTAAATCCTTAAGTAACCGCACATCACTGAGTTGCTCTATCAAACTTATTTCCCTTGTTCACCGTAGTAGACAAACTAAGTATGTTTTCTTCTTAAGGCATCTGCTACGACATCCGCCTCTTCCGAGATGATACTAAATTTGAAATTTGAAATCTTTCAAAAATTCTAATCCTCGTCTCTGCCTCATATTCAACTCATTCCGATCGGACAATTATTTCAGACCCTTGTGATCGCTGTAGACATTGAGAGTTGCTCCATAAAGAAAATGTCTCCAGATCTTCAATGCAACCACGAACGTTAACTCCAACTTTATATGTACTCTCAGTTATCTTGAAGCATACGCTGCTATTCCTTCTATTCTGAACAACACACGTTCTAGACTCTAGTGCGAAGCATCACGAGACACCTCAAAAGGTTCATTGGGATTAAGTAGAACCAACACTGGCGAAGTAGTCGAGTATCTCTTCAATCCTTGAAAATTTCCCTCACATGCATCGGTCCATACAAAAACTTGACTCTCTCGTATAAGCTAGATGAGAGGTCCTGCCATCTTGGAAAATTTTGTGGTAAATCTCCGATACTGGCCAGCTAATCCCATAAAGCTACGAATCTCCGTTACGGTCGTTGGTCTTTCCCATTGAAGAACTGTTTCAACTTTTGACGAATCTACAACAATTTCCTTCTTTCAAATCACATGCCTCAAAAGTTGAACTGCCTCTAACCAGAATTTGCACTAAGACAACTTCACGCATAACTTCTTCTTCTTCTTCAGAATTTGAAGAATCACACTAAGATGTTTAGCAGGTTCCTTCTGACTTGAAGAATGGATCAGAATGCCGTCAACAAGGACAACGACAAATCTGTCTCAATAGGGGAGAAAGATCCTATTCGCGTAATCGATGAATGCTACCAAAGTGTTCGTTGCACGGAATGACATTACTAAACACTCGTAGTGCCCATAACGCGTTCGAAAGGCTATCTTGAAAACATCTTCTACCTCCAAACAAACTTGATGATAATCTAGAGCGCAAACTGGTCTTAAAGAAAATAGCGGATTCCTTCAGTTGATTCGTCAAACCATCTATCCTCGATTTCAACAGAAAGCATCTCATAGATTAGGTCCTTTTTTAATTGTACTGTATTTGGCACCAAAACATGGTTTGGATCAGGAACATATTTTCTCAATCGAGATGCACGAAAAAACATTAAGAAGGTTAGAAAGAATAATAATAAAGCTATTTCGTATACCGTCAGACCTATCCGATGAAGGATTCGATATGGTCCAATAAAATTTAGGAATGAGCTTCATGGATTCAAATCCAGAAATCTCTATCTCAAGAAACACTAAAGTCTTATTGAAACAATTTAACAAGATGTGGTTGGAAGATATCCAGCCTATTTTCAAGATGACGTCTAATTTGTGAAAGAGGTAAACAAATCAAATCAACAGAAAAGATTCAATATTTAATAGGTCATAGGATAATTTAAACAACTTGGCTATCAACAATAGGTTTTTGTAACAGAAGTAGAAACACTTGGTTAAAAGATAACAAAAACACATATGACTCTAACTGATCCATACAGCTATATGTCATAAAGAAATGGGTTACCCCTAAAATTATACAGTAAAATCATAAGGTCATCTCTTGTAGTACAGTCTCCCTCGTTTCAGTATTCAACCTAAGATGCTTTCACTCCACTCGGGGAATTGACTCTCCCTTCTTTGCGATATTTTTGAAGCACGTTCACTACTAACTGAATGCTTAGTCCTTTGCGAAGTACAATTCTTAGTCACATGTCCTAGCTTCCCGCACTTGAAACAAACTTTTCCTTTGATCATACAATCCCTTGTTGCATGACTTTTTGCACACTTCTTACATGTCAATAAAAGTATCACGGGCTGACTGGGTCTGCTACCACTAACACTACCTCCACGTGGTTGGTGTTGTTGTCGTTGATTTCTTTATGGTCGCGAATACGATTTCTGCTGGGATTGATTGACCTTACGATTTCTCCTTTTTTGGAACCAATATGGTCCAACGTCATGTGGTTCCATGTCCTAAGGTTGATTCAACTTTAACAAAACCTGAGGCTCAGCTATCAGTTCCCGCTACTGAATGATCCTCTGATTCTGTTGTATTGTTACTCAATCATTCCTTGCATTGCTTCCACAGTCGCAGTCATTCCTTCGTTGTTGCGTTCTATATTCCCATACATACGTCTACTGTGAGTCATTGCCTTTCCTTCGAAAACAGATAAATCAAACACAATGGAAACAGGAAGTAACCATTTCAAACAATGTTGTCCCCTTTTAGAGACCAAACAATACATCTCAGAGTTTAGCTTTAGAGAAAACACAGCACAAACAAGGTAAGCCTACCCATAAACCCAAAAGACTCAGACTTGGACTTTACTCACACTAGAAGTACCACTCCAAAGGGTGTAAGTACAAAAAATTCAACACGAGTTCAGTCATCCCACTAGACTCTTACTAGAAGAACTCAAATTTCTCTTAGTTCACCTAATTGAAGTCATAGTTTCCTGTCTACATAGAACATTACATATTGAGTTAGCCAGTCCTCAATATCATATAACTATGTAACAGCAACCACTAAGGTCCAACCTAAAGCAACTTATGCAATCCTCTTTTAACATCTCAAAAAGGAGACAAGGAAATGCACAGCACACAGACAGAAATTCCTACCCGCCTAAGCACAGTCAGTCCATACCCAGCCTCAACAGGATGAACTGCTCTGACACCACCTAATGTAACACCCCCTCCGAAGGGCATTACATTTCAAATGACTCCTTATGCAGAACTAATCTTTACCCAAGTTATAAAAAGTTTGACATTATAAAACATGAGTTTCAAAATTTCTTTTCAACGAATAACATCGACTTATCAAATAATAAAGACATAAGGCATAAGAACTGGAAGACACCTTTTCATAAAATATAGTTCATTACATCCTTAAGTACATTATCTCATATTCCAAAAGTATAAAACTCAAGTACTCCAAATAGTAAACATACATGTATATAACTAATAAATGAAAATTGAAATTAGTCCAAGTCCCAACACCGGAAGAACAGGGTCCTATACCCGATCTCCATCTAGATCCCCAGCGGGATCCCTAACAGACAAGGCCACCAGTCGGGGCATGTCACAACAGACGGAAGTCCAAACAGTTGACTCCATAAAGTCCTCCCTCAAGCAAGTTCTCCAGGAGGCACGCAAAACAGCTGCATCCATCGTAAAAGTAGCGGCATCATGTTGAGCCCTGTTCCAAAGCAAAGTGACATCTCCGTCATACCGAAAGCGCCCCTATCCCAATGGACACTCCCCGCTTCGGTGCCCTCATGAAACTGTAGCCTAATGAAACCTCACGAATCTTACCTTACCGCCAACACAGTCTTTACAGACATGAGAATAAGATAGAAGCAGACAAAAAATACGATAAAAGAGGTGAGATCCCCTACATCAATACCATCAGGCAGCAAGAAACACAAGGAAAGACAATGATGTATTTCATATACAACAACATCAAATAAAAGCAGATATAATTAGGTCAATACAAGAATATTTCAGAATAACAAACATAATCATGTTATTACAGAGATATCGCAAGATAACAGGCATAATTATATTATCAACTGGTAAGTGATTCAACAATGTATATCACAATACATGAATACTGACCATGCCATGCAATATGTAAACTGACTATGCATATGCACAATGCGTATGCTGACCATCTTTATGCACAATGTACTCAATTTCTACTCCATGGAGCTAAAGATTCAGAGATGTGTTGGTGTATGCCCTAGAGGCCAATACATTTTCTATATTTATATACATTCTATTATGTTATTTTATATATGAGGCATGTCATTTATTGTGTTCTTTTTTTATAAACATAATAAAGTCCTTAGAATAGTAAGTTTGATGCCATAGAACATCAAGTGGATGACTTGATCGTGAGATCCTTTTGGTTACAACACTATTCTTAAATGTCCCTAGTCAAGTATTATTGTTAATTAGGACAACAATAATACATTGAGACTAGTATATGCATAGACTGATGACCACATCTCACGGGTCATGGATATGAGATATCAAGTCTTCACATGGGTACATATTAAAGTAATGATGTACTGGACTGACCCACCATGAGAACGCTACATGGATCGTTACGTGAGTGTCATAAGCGATTCTCATAGTGACAATGGTGTTTGTGGTCATTTGACCTAAAATCACTATGATTCCTACATGAGGAGTTGTGTGTTTTAATGCCATCAAACGTCATCTGTAACAAGGTGACTATAAAGTTGGTTATTGGACATACCGCGAATCATGCAGAGGGATATGAGTGACCTAGATGGGATTTGTCACTCTTACATAACAGGAGCGATATCTTCGGGGCCCCTGATTGAGTGAGACTGCGAAATGCATGGCCATGCTCAAATGAGTCAATATGAGATATTGATCTCATTTGATTGTTACAAAGTCTACTCGAATATCAGGAAATGAATGATTGGACTATATAAAGGTGACGCATTCCATGCCTTGTGTTCAATCTAGATATCTTGACAAAGGGACTAAACGACACGGAAACATTGATCACGGAAAGGTTATATCAAATCACTGACATTCTTATTACTTGGGTAGCAGTGATGTGTTTCTAGATACCGCTCACTGCTTGTAATATTAAAATGGGATTTTAATATTACTGCCAACGTAATAAGAACCTGCAGGGTCACACACATAGAGCAGACTAAAATTGGAGCAATGGATCCAAGTTGGACTCGAATTCAAATATGGGCCGGACTCATAACAGATGGGTCTAGGTTGCCTGACTTACCTTGTTGCTGCTCACACTCACTTAAGGCAGTCACTATTATAAATAGTACTGCTAAGGGGGCTGCTAAGATACACAATTCAGAATCCTAGCCGCACCTACAGAAAAGTGAGTGAAAGAGCGACAGGTTTATTCTCTTCTCTACACAGCTAGCACTGTGTGAGAGACGTGAGGCTTCTCTTTGTGGACATTGGACGTTTGTGAGTCTGTTCGTGTGGATACCACAAAGACATCGTTTCTATTACGGTGTTGGTGATTGACGCTTCAAGAGGTAAATCATTTAAAAACTCGGATTATGGCTTTTTCGCATGGATCCTCGGTGGGAATCCCTGTTTTTCGCTACGTGATGTATCCGCAAAAATTCCCAACAAGATGAGCATTCCAGAAGATCTGTCCCCCCTCAAAAGACAGTCTACGTCGGACCACGAAAAGTAATAGTTTTTTGTCGGGTTGTCAGTGCATTGCAATGGTATTCACGGCCAAGGGTATATAATATGATAACATAATCATTAAGTGAATCACCTCGCCCTGAACGTCTCCCCAGATCCATCATGGATCGCACTATCCTGTAAGTTCTTGCTCACTCCTAGGCATAAAAGTCGAATTAATAATGCTCAATGCATGAACAATAATTTCAATTCACCGTTGTACCGTTCCCAATGGTATTAAAGCAACCGCCCATACAATTGTCTAATACCATAGTATCAATGATATTATATAACCGCCCATACAACTACATAATACCAATGATCCACTCAGGTCCAGCACTTCGGTTCCACAAGCACAAGGCTAAAATCCATAATTCACTTAGGTCCAGTACGTCGGCCCAAAATCACCATGCAATGCATTTGTTCACAAAGTATCTCAGTCGTGCAAATTCAAGGTTCATGCATATTTTCACAAAATATCTCAATCGTGCAAATTCGAGAATCATACATATTTTCACAAAAATATAATTATGTCATCTTTAGGCCTTAAATTGAAACACTTCTAAAGAATAAAGATAGAAATTAATTCTTATCATAAAATCCTTCTAACTAAATTCCTCAAATAACTTTTCTTCATATCGTTTATGAAAATCTTGAGAGAAATCACATCATCTTAACCTCACAATTCTTTTCCATCCTTCACTTATAAATCCTCAATTAAATTTCTCGATTATCAAGTCAACTAGATTCACCCTTAATAAATCACCTTCCATTATTCCAATTATCCCCAAAATTATTTCCATTGGTATTTTTAAAAGTCATTACTCCTCAAATCATAACATTATGATCATCTTCCCTTAGTTCTATACACAGTCCACTTAAACTAATTATTTAAGCTCTTCACAACCTCACATACGCACATGTTCTTTCTTTGTCCAATTCTCACTCTAGGCTATAGGATAAAGTTGTGTTCTTTATTCTTTCCACATTATGGACTCCCAATTAAGTGTCTATTCATTTAATTAACTAAGTTCTAACTTGATACAAAGTCTCATATTAAGTGCCTAATGAGGTCGTGAGCCTCTAAGGGACTAGAAAACTCAACCATTTTTCATCACCTCAATTACACAGCCATGTCAAATTATATGGCCTGCCCAACACAGTCGTGTACGTCTCTGGAAAAACATCAAAGTCCCAATCTGAGCTACTCGATTACACAACCGTGTCCTCCAACACGGCCTGGGCCGTGTACTCCACTGCCCTACGACTTGTGAGCTGTGTTTCTAGTAGGAAACACGGCCTGGGACGTGTAAAGCCACACGGCCCCTAGATCTAGCACCAGAAAATTGAAAATATGCCTGCCTAAGCCTCCAAATCAAATAGGTAAGAATCCCTTGCCATCCAAATACATATCCAAGCATTTAGACATTTCAAATCCATCAAGATACATGATAACAAGCATAGAAAATCATACAACACATCCAAATCACAATATTATCAAAAATCACAAAAACAAAGTGAGCAACCCCCAAATGGATTCCTCACCACCATGAATGGTTGATGAGGTTAATCTTCCTCTTACCTCAAGAGACAACCAAGAAAGCAAGTTCCATGATGCCTTCTTGCAATTTCTCCCACCACCACCAAGAAACCCTACACTGTCAAACTCAAGAAATCAATAACCAAAGCTTGAAAAGGAGAGTCCTTGATCACAATGATGGCCAAGGGTCATAAAAATGAGAAGAGAAAGGAAGAAAGTCAAGAACTTTACCTCAAAGTTTCAAGCTTTAGAGCTTGGTAGAAAATGATGAAGATAGAGGAATCGAAAGACTTCAAGATGATGAGGGAAGTCAAGATTCTAGGTTGGCTTGAGCAAATGAGTTTGAGTGGCCATCAATGGTGGTTTGGCCGTGTGGATGGAAAGAGAGGAAGAGGAGAGAACGTGAGGGAGAAGAGAGAAAACATGAGGGAGAAGAGAGAAAACGTGAGAGAGATGAAATGTAGAGAGAGAAAGTGATAGTTTTTGAATTGAAAAATCAGAAGTGAAAAGATGATGACTTTTAGTCATCTTTTCCCCCTTCCAGCCGTGGGGTCACTAAAGGGAGGAAAGAGTGTGTGGAGCTTCCTTGAGAAACTTCCTTAAAAAGCTTTGCACACTTTTTGATAAAGTGAAGGGTGATGATGTCCCTTAGATGATATCATAAAAGTAACTAGATAGAAATAATCTACTAGAGCTATTATCCAGTGGACAAAAGTTACAGTTAATAGAAATAATATTTTATTGTCCCACAGATAATAAAATATACTGAGATTTTATTTATAAGATAAAATCTCAAAAAATAAAACTCCGTAAATTGTGCCCGATCTTAAGTTTAGAAAAATCCCCTATCGACGCTTCCACAGTTCAAAGTTTTCTGACATCAGGGAAAATATTTTATTTTCCCTATCCCACTCAGTGTGCACGTAAATTGAGAAAATATTAAAATAATCAAACAATTCAAATAATTCTAGAAAAATTTATAAAAATAAAAAATATTATAAAATGAATATATATCATAAAATAAGCGATTTTCGAAGTGTTACACAAGTAGAAGGGAAGGGCAAAGGAGGGAAGGGTAAAGGAGGGATGGGCAAAGGCAACAAAAGCTATGTAATTACTGCAAATGAAGCCTTAACTAATATAGTGCATGCAACTATAGTTAAACCAAGTTTTGACATAGGCCATGCAATTAAAAATAGTGGCAACCTAGTGTAAGAAAGTCAAACTTATTCACAACAACCACCTACAACTGAAACCAATCCAAACTTAAATGATGCAGACCAAGTTCATACACAAACCGGTGCTGTGGCGCTAACTAAAATTCAAAGTAGTACAAATGCAACCATGGGGGGGACAAGTTACCAAGTGAAGCCACAAGCATAAATGTAGCAATTTAATCAAGTCCAATAAAAAGAGGCAACATGAGGAAAAGGTTAGGAAAGAAGGTGATTTGAATGGGAGAGATGGCATGGGCTTGGATTTGTAACCAAGTTATTACTCAACACCAACTGCTTGCTACAAGAAATGTAATGGTTTAAAACAAGAGTAATGCAATAGAAGGAAGGAGTCAGCCATCTACTGATCCCTCAAGCAATTGATTTCCAATCCATGAATATAGTTATTTTCACTTTTTTTGGATAGGGTTCTTAATGACTACAATTGAATTAGAATCAAAGTTTTTTTGGAGATAACATGTATAAAGCACCATACTGATAATGATTATATTCAACTTATATAGGTTTTTTGGGGGCATTCAGAACCATATTATGTAATCAACTTGTGATATTTTGGAATGCAAATTCCATGCTACTATGTTCATTCTTATTTCTGATATGGTTAGAATTCATTTGTTATTTGTGAACACATTATTCAATTCATTTTCTTTTTTAACTTGTTATAAGTTGGATTTGAAGTAATAGATGCAAAGCATACAACCTTTGTCTCAAATGACTTCTTATCATTAGGTTTCAAAAAATAGATACATTAACATGTCTCAAATGACCCTTACTACAACTAGAATCATTACATAACTTGCATAGCTACAATCACTACACAACTACAACTAGACAATAATTCATATTAGTTACTAAACTGCTATATATATCACCTAGCCTACTAAAACCCCATAAACATTATCACCCAACCAACAATGCACAATGCCCATGCCAGAAAAACTACACCACATCTATCTTGAGCTCCTTTTGTTGATAGATATCTTCCGTTCAAGCTGCAAGATTTGTCTCCATTGAGCTGTTAACAACCCTCTAGCAACATCAAAATTTTCTTCCTCATCCACCTACTCAAAATATTCACACTTGTCTTCCTTATGAAAAAAGAAAAAGAAAAAGAGTTAGTAAGAAAATGAAAATCAATTATGGGAAAGAGCGTCCAAAGTGAGGACAACATTTGAGGTAAAAAGGACAATACCTTTTTCTTCCAATTGGGGCATCACCAAAACTTTCTTCCTGGATTGTCCTTTGTCCATGAGGTAAGCTTCATTGTCCTCTCGCCACAACCACATAATCTCCAATGTAGTCTGATTGTTGACATTAATGAACCAATCATAGTTGACTTTGTTGGTGAATAAGGGATTTTGAGTTTGCTTTGTGTATGCTAGGATTAGGGTTTGTTTATTACAAATTGTAATTTTGGGATTTTTGAATAAGAAGGGAGGCTTCTTTAGTCCATGTAATCAGCTTCAACAATTATTTAATCCATGTATGCCTCCACGTAGGAGCCACGTATGCATTTAACGACAATCTTAAATGGTAAGGTAACAAATAGCCATATGGGAATGAATTTTTTTTGGGGGACTCAGGAAAATTTTAAAAATGGGGCACCAAAAGGGACAATCACTATATTTTGGAGGATTAAAAACATATTTCAGCCAAAAAAAAAAGTAGTTATGAACCATCATTATACTCAAAAAGCCACCATTTTATATATATGAAATATGACAGTCTATAAACTACCATAATATACCATATAATATTGTAGTTTTTGAAAATCACCATAATAAACTCTTTTTTTGTAGTGCTTATTGTGTTTGTAAACGCTTGAAGAGGTTTGATGCTAAAAAATACTTATAAATTCATTTGGAGAGGTTGTGTGTTCAAATGATACTCTAATAAGTGGAAATATCAATGAGGAGTTGAGGACGGGACATAGCTCATGTGTAATTGAAAAGAACCAGTATAAATATCCTATATCAAATTATCTCAACCTTATCTCTTGTTTTAAGGTTCCTTTGTTTCTTTTAGATCTTGTTCAAGTTGTTTTTGAAATGTAAAATTACTAAGACCAACTCAAGTAACTAAGTCTTTTGAAACTCAAGCTTGTTAACCATGGCAACCATCACTCAAGAGGGGGTGAATTGGGTTGTTACAAATTTTTAAAACACCATTAAGAAAATAAGCATTTTGAAGAAATTAATTGATAAATGCAGCAAAACATGCATAACAAAGGTACAACTATTAGAGATTACTTAAATACAACTTGGATTATAGGATAAATCAAGCAAAAAAGCTAGATATCAAGTTCAACTCAATCATATATAAGTAAAGCACAAATGTAAAGGAGATAGAGTTGAGAAGAGCAAACACAGCGATATATCCTGGTTCAGCTACCAATCACTTGTGGCCTACATCAAATCCTCAAGTAAACCACTCAAGATTTTTCACTAAACCTTCAAGCTTAAACAGGTTATTGAAAACCTTTACAACTGAGAGCACTCAACACACCTTGGGATGTCTCACCCTTTATGCTTGAGCCTCAACAACTAGGGATACCTCACCCTTATGTGAATGTTTATGTCATGAAGCATATGAAATTTTTGATGATAACTAAGTCAAGACGAAGACCAAGTTTAAAAGAGGTATCGTTTTAGAGAAGAGGGTGAGGTATCTCTTGGTTGTAAAGAGGCTGAGGTATCCCTCAAAGGTTATAAAGGGTGAGGTATCTCTTGGTTGTAAAGAGGGTAAGATATCCCTCAAAGGTTATAAAGGGTGATGTATCCCTGCTTTGAGGCTCAAGCACAAGGGTGAGGTATCCCAAGTTGTGGTAAGTGCTCTATTGTGTAAAGGTTGCAAGTATCTATTAAAACTTGAAGATATATTAAAAAATCTCAGGTGATTACTTGAGGAGTGGATGTAGGCCACAAGTGGATTAGTGGCTAAAGTTGGATAAATCCTTGTGGTTATTCTTCTCAACTCTATCTCTTTATATTTGTGCTTTAATCTTATATCACTACTAGGAGAATCAGATTTAGAGATGAAAAAATTCTGTCTCTAAATGGGTAAAATTCCATCTCTAAATATTTAGAGACGAAATTAGAGATGGAAACTGATCCATCACAAAAAATGGCATCTCTGATTGATAGAGACGAAAAATTTATTTCCATCTCTAAATTAGAGACATAATTTTTTCATCTCTAAATTTTAAAATTTCGTCGCTATTCAATTATCAAAATTCGTCTCTAGCTCTTTAATTAGAGATGGAAAAATTTTGTTTATATTTCTGTCTCTAAATTAGAGACAGATTTTTTCATCTTTAAATCTGTCTCTAATATTTTAAAAAAAATCAAAAAATAGGTATCTAATTGCGGTTTGCCACAACTAGACGCCTTCATTTTATAAATAAATAAATAAATAAATAATATATATATATATATATATATATATATATATATATATTCCTATGCACATAAAAAATAAAATATATATATATATATATATATATATTATTTTATATTTATTTTTATAAATTTTAATTTCAGAATATATATATACTATTCATTTATATAGTATAAAATTTCAAGCAATAATATAAACTAATTTTAACATTTAACACATTGTTCAAAGTATTACCTAAGTATCCACAATAACACATTGATCAACATATTAATTAAGTAATCCAAATTTCAAAAGATTGGCTAAAATTAAATCTCCCTTCAAATCTCCAACTTTATTGTAAATCTTCAATTGCAAGTTTACTTGAGCTGAAGAAAATGACGATTTTGCCGAAAATCGCCTAGAAGAAGAACTCAACAAAGCTTGTTGCCATAAAATTTGGTCCTCAATTTCCATATCGGAGAGTTTTTCTTCAAGCTTGGTGTATAACATAGGTTGTTATTAAACCAAGAAAGCATCAAATATGCATACTCTTAATGCAATCTTACATAAATAGAGGTCACAATCAGAACCTTTGCATAGCCATCTTACATAAGTGGGAATTGCTAGGCCAAAATTTCATGTAGATGAAGAAGTGAGATGATGAACCTGCAAAAATTTATACTTTTAAGGTTCAAAATCTTGAGTTTTCATCATCTTTTAATCTTTTTTATTGCATTTTGTTCTCAAGTCTTGTTACACTTTTAGTTTTTTAATTTTGCCTTTATTACATGTTTTATTTATTTTTTGTAGGTA
Organism: Ormosia semicastrata; assembly: GCA_029884595.1. Taxonomy (NCBI): domain Eukaryota; kingdom Viridiplantae; phylum Streptophyta; class Magnoliopsida; order Fabales; family Fabaceae; genus Ormosia; species Ormosia semicastrata. The sequence goes on along the minus strand of JAQQTO010000053.1, from coordinate 42,062,734 downwards.
ATTGCATATGAAAAAGACTGGGCATTTAAAGAGCAGAAAAAAAAAGAAGAAAATCCATTTAGAAGCCCAGCGCTCACTGCTTGAGTGTCCAATTAGTGGGCCAGCACTCAAGTGTTGGAAACTGAGCGCTCAAGCGTTGAACGCGTAGGATGCAACGTTGATTTGTTATAAATAAGAAAGTTTTGTCGAATACAACACACACTTACACATTTGGACACACTTCAGCAATCGTCAAAGAGAAAAGCGACAACACAAACCCTAAAGTGGTGTGGGCGCAATTAGGCTTGAAGATTATAGATTTTCTTCATCTTTTCCACTTATCTTCTATAGAGTTTGTCAAATCATTATCTCTTTTTCATTCTTCATCCATGTGTAACTAATTTTCCTTTGTTAGGGTGATGATGGATCTTAAACTTTGATGATGTAACTTCTTTTATGATTTTAATTTATGTTTCTATATCATGATTTACGTGTTTATCTCTATTCTTAATGTTTTTCTAAACCTGATTAATTTGAAAATGATCTTTTAGGTTGATGTATGATTTGAAAAAATTTGCATGAACCTAGAATATGTGATAAACACCATAATTTCTACAATTGCTAGACGTTGTGGGTTATGTAGTCTTTCATTTAATTCTCTCATTCTGGATAATGTCTTTTTATTTGGGGTTAGACTAAGGAATTAATTAATTCCAAACAGTGTAAGAGGATTAATATACCAAGGGATTTGGTATTAATTAATTTTGAGAATTGACTATAAATCATTGAAATAGAACATAGTTAAACAAATATTTGAATTTGCATTTAAAGAGTTCAAGTGAAGTCTAAATCCTAACGCTTTAATATCTTTGTTTTTCACCCTTTTGATTTATTGTTTTGCTAATTTTTTTTATTATATTTACAACTTTTTTTTCATTAGCTTAGATAATGTCATTTTCAATGAATTTAGTAATTAATAACTTAATCCTCGTAAGATGATACTCTTACTCACTTTTTATTACTTTTATGATTCGGTGCACTTGTCGATTTTCATAACAAGTTTTTTGTGCCATTGTCGAGGATTATTGTTATTAATATTAAATAGTAGTTAAAAAGACACTAATTTAAGCATTTATTTTTCTTTGTTTAATTTTAATTTTAATTTTTTTTTTCTAAATTTTCTTTTATTTATAGATAATTAATTTTCTTATTTAATTTTATTAGTTGTTTAATTTTCTTTTTAATTTGTTTCTTTTTATTTTTGTTTTCTTTGTTTATTTTTTTTCATTTATTTTTATTTTTATTTTTATTTTTATTTTTGATTTCTTTTCTTTACTTCACTCTAGTTTACTTTTTTGTTTGTTTATGCAAGGTTCTGTGGAGTCAGAAGAATTACTTTTTGATCTAGAGATAACAAGAACAGAAAAAGCAAACAGGAAAGCAACTAGAGAAAGAAAACGAATTGAAGAAGAAAAGATGACTGAGAACACTAATGCATAGAGAAGACGCACTATGGCTGATTATGTTATTCATGTTCTGAGAATGTTTCAACCAATATTGTGTGTCTTGCTATTCAAGCCAATAACTTTGAGATTAAACTAGCTCTTCTACAGCTAGTGCAACAGAATCAATTTGGGGAAGGTTAAGCAGAAGATCCCAACTTACACATTGCTAATTTCTTGTAGCTCTGTGACACTATCAAATATAATAGAGCTAGTGATGATGTAATACAATTAAGACTCATTCCATTTTCTTTGAGAGATAAAGCCAAGAGCTGGCTACAAGCCCAGCCACAAGGAAGCATCACTACGTGGGATCAGTTGGTAAGCAAATTCCTTATCAGATATTTTCCTCCCTCTATGTTCGTCAAGATTAGGAGTAAAATTGCATGTTTAACTCAAAATCAGGGGGAATCTCTATATGAAGCTTGGGAGAGATTTAAAGAGTTGTTGAGAAAATGTCCACACCACACTTTTGAAGTTTGGTAATAGGTGTAGATATTTCATAATAGTTTGGATCTTGTTACCAAAGCTATGGTGGATACATCTGCAGGTGGGTCTTTAAACACTAAAACTCCTGAAGAGGCTCAAGAATTTTTTGAGACTATGGCTACCAATGAATACTAGTTGCCTAGTAGAAGATCTACTGTTAAACAGGGGTTATGGGAGATAGCATAGTTGAAGCTCTACTTGTGCAGAATAATATGATTTTGCAATACGTCGCTAACCTCAAGAAAGTTGATGGTATGCAGGTAAACTTAGTCAATCACCAAGCCTTAACTTGCGATTTCTATGGAGGCAATCATGCTAATGATGGATGTGAGGCAAGCAACTCGAGTGTTATTCCTCAAGAGCAGGTTAATTATATGGGTAATCCTTTGAGACCACAAGGCAACCCATATTCCAACACATATAATCCAGGATGGAAGAATCATCCAAACTTTTCATGGACTAATCAGAATATACTGAGACCACCACCACCTCTATATCAACAACCATCTTCACAACCTCAACCCGAGCAGAAGTTTTCTCTTGAAAGTACACTTAAAAAGTTTATGCAACAGACCTCCATTTTTATGGAGGAAACAAGGGCTACTTTTCAGAATCAAGGAGCAACTATTCAGAGTTTAGAGAATTAAGTCAATCAAATAGAAAAATAGCTCTCCGAGAGACCTCCAAGTACCTTACCAAGTGATACAGTAGTTAATTCAAAGGAGCAGTGTTTAGCAATTTCCTTAAGAAGTGGAAGAGTTGTTAGCCCTCAGCTGAAGGAAGATGTTGCCAAGGAAGTAATTGATCTCCCAATGCATGATCAAGAAAAAGATGCTTGAGAAGAAGAGGTTGAGAAGGACAAACAGAAAGAGGACCAGTCGAGAGTACGAAGAAAGAAAAAAGACTCAATTTTGGATAAACCATTAGACCCCTCACTGTATGCTAGGCTTCCATTCCCTCAAAGATTGAAAAAAGAAACTCAAGAGAAGTAAGATAGATAATTTTTGAAGTTCTTGGACGTCTTCAGGAAATTACAAATAAACATCCCCTTTGCTAAAGCTCTTGAACAAATGTCATCATATGCTAAGTTTATGAAAGAGCTTTTATCTAGAAAGAAGAAGCTAGAAGACGGCATCACTGTGGCACTTACTGAAGAATGTAGTGCTATTTTAAAAAAGAAGTTACCAATGAAGCTCAAGGATCCCAATAATTTCACCATTCCTTGTGAGATTGGTTCGCAATTTTCAGGGAAAACACTTTGTAATTTGGGAGCCAGCATTAACATGATGTCATTGTCTATTATGAAAAATTAGGCTTGAAGGATCCAAAACCCACTTTCACTATGCTGCAACCCGCTGATAGATCACATGTATATCCTTGGGGTGTAGTTGAAGATGTGCTTGTAAAGGTGGACAAATTCATTTTTCTCATGGACTTTTTCATTGTAGATATGGATGAAGATCATCACATTCCTTTGATTTTTAGAAGACCATTTCTGACAACTTCAAGAGTTGTGATTGATGTACCTAGGGGTGAGCTGATTTTGAAGGTGGATGGAGATCAAGTGACTATCAATGTTTTTGATAAGTCTTCACCAACATTGGATCTTTATGCTCCTATTAATTGAATTAAAGATAAGTCTTAAAAGAAGTTGATTGATAAGAGTTCTCCATTATTGATTAATGATTATTCTCCCATTTCTAAGACTGATGAGATAGAGAAAGGTCCTCCCAGTTCTCAGAATTTATTGCAAAAGGATTTGGAATTTTTTGGTAACTTGAAACATAATCTATCGTCTGTTGAAAAATTTAGACCTTCATGGCCTGATGAGATTTCACATACTAAGGTGTATTCAGAACAATTAGGTTCAAATCAAGTTCAAAACGCCTTTGGAGAGGATTCCAAGGCCAGTGACCGAGTATGGAGGCAAAGATCTGATAAAAGAATGGCGTCATCCTATTTCTCCTGCTTCAAGCCACCTTAATGAGTTGAAAAAGTAACGTCGAGCTAATGACGTTAAACAAACGCTTTTTGGGAGGCAACCCAAATTTTCTCTTTTTTTCTTTTTTATTTTTGTTTTTGTTTTTATTTTGTTATTTCATATTTTTTTTTATTTTTATTTTGAAGGTAATGTTGAGTCGGCTTAGGTGCCTCCCCGAGTTCGGAGCCTTTGTAGGGGGATGTATATATAGTTGTTGACCACCAAAAAGATTTTTCTTCTCTTTCCTTCAGCTTTTAATTTCCACATTTATTTATTTTTTCTTTTTTATTTTATTTTGTCATCATCACCCTATTGTGTTTTGAGTCATTCTGTGCATTCTGATGTGTTGAATTGAATATTCAGTGATTGCATAAATTATGGATTGATATATTTTCTTGGGATACAATATGAAAATCTATAAGTTACATTTATCTCTATTATTTCAATTGTATATGGATATTCTTCTCATCTTTATGATTGATAGACCTTGGAATTTAATTGCATGTCAAGCTTAGAGAAAGTTTATGGGAATGTATGTGTGTGGATGATTTGAATCTAGAAGCTGTTTGATTTTCTCTTGAGGTGAAATCTTAGGCAGTGCATGATTAAGGAAATGATAAGGGTATTCTTTGGACCATTTGAGTCTTTCAAGTCAACCTGTATACACAATATATCCTTAGGTCCCTTTTGCAGCCTTGTTATTTTTTGGCATTTATTTCTTTTCTTTACTCACATTTACCTTACCCATACCCACATGAAAAAAAAAATTCTCTTACATAACCTTTGTTGAGAGCATATCTTGTATTATTTTATTACTCAAGCCTTCATTATTTTTGTGCATGAAGTATTTCAGGAGCTATGAAAAAAAAAGAAAAAAATTCAAAAAGAGAAAGTTCACCCAAAGTATTACAAAGAAATAAGTTTGGGGGTGGAGGTTGTTAAAAAAAAATTGAATCATTTGTTATTTTTTTTCCTCCGTTGTGCACTTGTCCTACATTTTGTGGCTTGAATTTTGAAATTTGCATGATTTTGTATTTCCAGTGTTATTTTCATTATCCTACCTTTTTTTTCTTAACCCTCACCTTTGGCCTTACATTACAAGCTTTGTAAAGTCCCTTTTGATATTTGGTTATGTGTTGTTTACATTAGAGATAAAAAACAACCTTATGTATATAGGTTTGATATGCATTTGTAATTTTATAAATCTATTCGGGCTTGTACTTTATGAGGGGATTGGGTCTTTCATTCATGTTTTTGGGAAGTCATTTTTGTATAAGAGTTGCATTTATCTCTATTGTTTCAATTATGTATGGATGTTCTTCTCATCTTTATGATTGATAAACCTTGAAATTTAATTACATGTCAAGTTTAGAGAAAGTTTATGAAAATGTATGTGTGTGCATGATTTGAATCTAGAAGTTGTTTGATTCTCTCTTAAGGCAAAATCCTAGGCAATGCATGATTAAGGAAATGATAAGGGCCTTCTTTGGACCATTTGAGCCTTTCAAGCCGATCTGTATACACAGTATATCCCTAGGTCCCTTTTGCAGCCTTGTTATTTTTTTGCCTTTATTTCTTTTCTTTACTCACATTTACCTTTCTCATACCCACATGAAAAAAAATTCTTTCTTACATAACCTTTGTTGAGTGCATATCTTTTATTATTTTATTACTCAAGCCTTCATTATTTTTGTGCATGAAGTATTTCAAGAGCTATGAAAAAAAAGAAAAAAAATTCAAAAAGAAAAAGTTCACCCAAAGTATTGCAAAGAAATAAGTTTAGGAGTGGAAGTTGTTAAAAAAAATTTGAATGATGTGTTGTTTTTTTTTTCCTCCGTTGTGCACTTGCCCTACATTTTGTGACTTGAATTTTGAAATTTGCATGATTTTGTATCTCAACTGTTGCTTTCATTATCCTACCCTTTTTTTTCTTAACCCTCACCTTTGGCCTTTCATTACAAGCTTTGTAAAGTCCTTTTTGATCTTTGGTTATGTGTTGTTTACATTAGTGGAGAGAGAGATGAAAAACAACCTTATGGATGCAGGTTTAATATGCATTTATAGTTTTATAAACCTATCCGGGCTTGTACTTTATGAGGAGATTGAGTCTTTCATTCATGTTTTTGGGAGTCATTTTTCTATAAGAGTTGCATGTAAGAGACGATTTGACAAATGGATTTCATGTGTAACACTTTTAAGTTAGATTGTGAAGCAATTTCTGATGATATGAATGATTTTCAATACTCGGTATTACCATGTTTGAGTCTTTGTACTTTGAATTTTTATTTGTTTAGTCTTTTATGTTTTGTTTTTCTTTTTACTTGAGGACAAGCAAATACTTAAGTTTGGGAGAGTGATGAACCTGCAAAAATTCATATTTTTACGGTTTAAAATCTTAGGTTTTCATCATCTTTTAATCTTTTTTATTGAGTTTTGTTCTCAAGTCTTGTTATATTTTTAATTTTCTAATTGTATCTTTATTACGTGTTATATATATTTTTGTAAGTAATTGCATATAGAAAAAACTGGGCATTTGAAGAGTAAAAAAAGAAGAAGAAAATTCATTCAGAAGCCTAGCAATTGAGTATTGGGTCATCACTGCTTGAGAATTCCAATTAGTGGGGCTAGCGCTTAAGTGCTGGAAACTAAGCGCATAAGCTGCAACATTGATTTATTATAAATAAGAAAGTTTTGCCAAATACAACACACTCTTACACACTTGGACACACTTCAGCAGCCATTGAAGAGAGAAGTGACGACACAAATCCTAAAGTGGAATGGGCACAATTAGGCTTGAAAATTAGGAATTTTCTTCATCCTTTCCATTTATCTTCTATGGAGTTTGTCAAATTCTTATCTCTTTTTCATTCTTCATCCATATGTAACTAATTCTCCTTTGTTAGGGTGATGATAAATCTTGAACTTTGATTAAGTAACTTCTTTTATGAGTTTAATTTATGTTTCTATTTCATGATTTACGTGTTTATATCTATTATTAATGTTTTTCTAAATCTGGTCAATTTGGGAATGATCTTTTGGGTTGATGTATGATTTGAAAAAATTTGTATGAACCTAGAACATGTGATTTACACCATAATTTCTGTAATCATTAAGAATAGACGTTGTAGGTTATATGATCTTTTTTTTTAATTCTCTCGTTCTTGATAATGTCTTTCTATTTGAGGTTAGACTAAGGGATTAATTAATCTCAAATAGTATAAGTGGATCAATATACCAAGGGATTGGGTACTAATTAATTTTGTGAATTGACCATAAATTATTGAAATAGAACATAGTTAAACCAATATTTGAATCTGCATTTAAAGAGTTCAAGTGAAGTCTGAACTTTAACGCTTTAATACCATTATTTTTCACCCCTTTGATTTATTGTTTTGCTTGCTTATATTTCTTTTTTTATTATATTTACAACTCTCTTTTTCATTAGCTTAGATAGCGTCATTTTCAGCGAATTTAATAATTAATAACTTAATTCTCATGGGACGATACTCTTAGTCACTTTTTATTACTTTTACGATTCAGTGTACTTGCCGATTTTCACAACATAAGACATGCCAAAAAAAAAAAAAAGAAGGGATCCAAAAAGTCTTACCATTATAGTCCATGGCCTCAAGCTTTGCTCTTATCTCGGCAACAAAACTGTTGTCTCCTTCAAGGAGAAGAACCTTGAGTCCCTTGGGAAAATCTTTCCATTATTATAAATCATTGGCAGTGCAAACCATAGCTGGCTTGGCATTATTTCTTAGTTCCCAATTTGTTCAACAAAATTCAGGAGATCACAAGCTTGATTCAGTATGCTAGACTCTAGTATAAATAGAGGTGGCAAACGAGCCAACCCACCCTGCCCCGCCCCGCCTTTAACCCTCCAAAATATGGGGCAGGGCGGGTTGGCCGTTTTGAGAAATAGGTTGGAGGAGTCAACCCACCCCGTTTTAGGATAGGTTGGCGAGTTGGCGAGTTGACCCGCTTAAAAGAGAAAATAAGAAAAAGTAAGTGGGTTGGCGGGTCAACCTGCCTAATCCACCTAAAAATAAAAAAAACCATAAAAATTTAAAAAAATAGAAAAATTATAATTTATAGAGACTAAAAAAATAAAATAATAAAATAAAATTAGTATCATACCCATAAAAATACTACAAATACAAATAAAAAGACTCATTTATAACACTTTTAAAAAAATTCAACCCAACGGAATAACCCATCCCCGCCCTGCATAACCCGCGAGTTATGCGGGGCGGGTTATACGGGTTGAAAATAAAAGTGGGTTGAAATCTTGAACCCAATCCGTCAAAAAATAGTGGGTTGGCGGGTTGACCCAACGAGTTGAACCCGTTTTGCCACCTCTAAGTATAAAATTACAAACCACAGAAAAAAAAAGTAGAAACTTCATTCCATACTTAAATTTATTTACATGGTAAAAAGTTCCTAAATAGCTAGCAGATAATGGAGAACATTGGCATGCCCTCTGAAGATCAATCCCAAAACAAATTCTTACTAATTTTTCAGGAAGCATTTTCTATACAAAAAAATAAAAAAAAATAGAAAACTTTCTTTTTGACAACTTAGTTTTCTCTCCAACTTAGTTTTTTTTTCCTTTTGTTCATTTGACAACAAATAAAAACTACCTTGGGTATTGGTGTTTCAATGTTGAAGTGAATGCATAAGCCATGCCTGGGTTTAGACATATTTTCAATTGTGGCCAATTCAGTTTGTCAATTAGAACTCATTGTTATCTACCCTTGTCTACTAATTTAAGTTAACAAGAAGTTATTATAACGCACACACCCACCACACATTCTACTTGATGATTTTTAGCTATCATGTCTTATTACTCTACTCTATCAATAGTTTATTATCAGCAAATTAATTTGCTCTGCTCCCTGAACTAGGCGTCTCAACAATAATAGCTTGTCAGGAAACATTCCTATATCTATGTCCATTGTTACTTCACTGCAAGTCCCATGAGTGTTACTCTTAGATTTTATGTGAACTACTACAAATATTTGAGCTATTATGTGGAGTTCCAAGAATGATTTTATATTTCTAACAGAATCATATTAAGAAGATACAATGAAAATCTACCACTATCAACCTTGAAACATACTAAAGCAGCAATATGACAAAACCCAAAAAGTGGTAGGACGTAGGACTGACTTTGCTAAATTTCTTACTATGTAAAATGAGGAAAAAAATAGTAAATATCTAAACGTAACATGAAATGATCTTGAAAGTAGAAGAGAATACTAGCTTGTCAGCAACTTGAAAAATGTAATTTCCTTGGATATGTTGAGAAATCAGGCAACAACTTAGAACAAAGTTGATAGAAGCTGAGAAAAAATCCAAGCATCAAAACAAAACAAATTATTCAGGTATCAGGAGATCTAACAAATTTTGGTAATTTAAAAACAAAAAAAAAAGAATTTTAATAAACCATTTATTAGTGCACAGAATACTCTTGTCAATTCTCAATCCCTTTCTTGAAACTCTACCTCCAGGTAAAATCATTTCAGCTCCTCATAAATTGACAAATTAAGGACAAATTGACCTCATAAATTGACAGATAGTTCTCAAAGAGTCAAACACATTATAATTTTAAAAGAAAAAGGCATCTCTAAATTGGTGACTGGAGACCAAATAGATAAAACTCTAGGGGACCAAAATTGGAATCGAACTTTAATCACTAAAAATATTTTAGTTTCAAATGATGAAAGAAATCTTAAAATATATGAAAGTGAATGTTTTTGCTTCTATTTTTCTCCTAATATCTCTCTCTCACACAGCCAACATGCAAACACATTGAGAATTTTGAATCTTCTTATATCTTCTTATAAAATGGTTAGAAATGCACACTCTTGTATGCAGAAAATATAATGGTTCTTCACCAGATAGTCTCATATTTAATTAATAAAATGTGTATTGCTAAAAAATCTCAATTCAAAACAATAAAGAATTTATAGCATTTATGCATATGTAATTATAATAATAGTATTTGTGTGTCAACACAGATTTGTTCAATTTGTAGATAACATAATTAACTTTCATGATACACTTTAAAAAAGGAGATTTACTAGTATCTTCTGTGGATTCTGACACAGAACATAATCTATCACACATTTGAAACCATGATTAAAATAACTAAAACACACAGGCAGATGCACACAAAATCATAGCTTTCTATGTAAGTATAAAAGATGGTTGCAGGCTGTCCTGTCTTAAAATTTATTTGAAGAACTTGAACAATCAAACCCTTATACATATAGTGATTGTGCAAAAGCAAATCCAATGTGCACACATTGGCACATGAGAGAAAGATAGAGATATAGGTGGAGCATGATAATAATGAAAAAATGAATGACTTCTCAAATCCATACAATACACTACATTATTGTCATGCATATTATATGAAAGTAGTATATATACTGACTTAAACAAGTAAATAATTTAGTGGATCACGTAACACCCTTGTGGGGATGTCACATTTATGATGCAGAAAAATAAAAATAAAATAAAATTCTTACCCAAGTTATAAAACTTTTGGTACATAATTAATATTAGTGATAAAATTTTTCCTTTTTATACTTATAACGTTAAATAAAATAACACAAAACACCGAATAAAGCAAAGTTAATCACTCACCATAATATACATATGATTTTTGTCTAAAGTATACAATTAATTTACAACTATTAATATTTAATAGAAACAGTAAAAGACAGCATACAACTCAAATACAATACCTAAGATATGAGCCTTTGTCATAAAACAAATTCCCTAGTTAGGTATGTCTTGACCGATAGAAATTTGACCAAAAGTATATCGAAGTTCTCTCTAGGAGTATAGTGAAATTCATTCCACAACTCCATAATAGGTAAAATAACCTGTACGAAAGTAGCCGTATATCGTGTAGTAACGAACCCCTGTCGAGTCCTACATACTGATAAAGTAACGTCACCACTGTACTCTATATGTCCTGTGTCCCAGTGGACATACCAAGCCTCAGCGCCTTCGAGAAATTGTAGTCTAAAGAAACCTAATTGACCTCGCCTTGCCGCCATTGTAGTCTTCGATGATATAAACATAAAGTAGAAACAGATAGAACAATACAATAAAGAGGTGAAACAATCTACATCATTACCAGCATGGCAAATAAGAAAATGACAGTACAGAACAATTATCATAACAGTACATACCAACATATCACGCATAATATATATCAAAGCAATACATATTAAAATAACACATATCAACATATCATACATAATATATTAAAGCAATAAATCATACATTTTATCACAGATTATGGTAAGCAGTAAAATTCAAATAATGCATGAACATAATAAACATTGAAAATGTAGATGATGAATGATACACACATTGACTCGTTCCTACTCCAAGGAGCTAAACACGGATATCTGAGAGAATGATCCAAATAGAAACTAATAATACTTTATGGCTGCCCAACCAAACTATTGCACTGTCAAATATCGTGTCTATAGTCCACAGTCCAAACATCGTGTAGTAGTACACAGTCAATACACCGTGCACTACAGGCATAGTACGTAATAGTCTCCTTAAGATCCCGATTAAGAATAGTGCTTATCAAGATCATTAGTGTGTTGCCCGTTACCACGGCCCAGAGGTGCTACCACTGTCCACATATGGGATTTTTCGCACACTAACGCCTTCAAGTTCAATAAATAAACCACACTACGCCTATCACACCAAAACACGGTGTAATTCGCCTTATCAATCAATCACCAATTATCAACCAAATCGACACAACACTCTAAGCATGATCTAAAATTACAAAAATACCCTTATTATCCAAATATTACTATAATTACAAAAATACCCTTAGTTACAAAATACCAAAGTATAGTATGTCCCACTTGACAGTACTACATCACAACATGTCTGGGTCCACCACTTTGGCCCGATAGCAAAATTCACTGTATTGTTCAATTGCGTAGGAATTTTATCATGTTTTCACAATCTCGTCATTTTCACAAACGTTTTTAAAATCGTGTAAACATATTTTGACGTTTTGAACATCGCGTAATGTTTTTAAATCATTTTCTCAATCGCATAAGATTTTTAATTCATTTTCTTAACCGAATAGCTTAAAATCATCATTTTAAATATGTGTAAAACTATATCTAGTACTTTTAAACTACGTAAAGTATTTTTCTTGTGTTATAAATATAGTATGGAATCTTTTCATTTTACTCGCCTGATTTTAGTAAATTTCGACAGCATTTAGCCTATAAAATCAATTTAAGATATTTTTGATGTTTTCCACTAAATTCTATTTATTTTAATTTTACCCATCAGTTAGACTTTGAAACTTGCTAACTCGCTTCAAAACTTAGAGAGTGAGCTATACGTTAGTATTTTTCAAGCGTTTGCTTTGATTCTTACTTTAAACTAAATTCTGCTAAGTTAGAATTCGAGAACTGAATTTATTCCTTTTGTTTTCAAAGATTCATTGGAATCAATTTATTTTTGTAAATCCATTATCTAACCTATCTTAGAAAATAAAATGGCATGTTGGCCAAAATCGAAAATAAAATGGCATTCAATTATACATTAAGTGGCATATTGGCCATAATTGATCAAAATCATTCTTAAATTTATTATTTTACCTAGATTCATTAAATCATTGATTTAGAAAATTGCTGAGAACATTTTGGTTCTCTATTTGATGTAAGGCCATAAGCCTCATTCTGTGTTCTTTGGAACACTCATGCAATTCGTTACATGTTATTCACATCCTACTTTAATAATTATACAATTATAAACACATGCAATTATATAATCACATACAATATATTTTAAAGCTATAAACATATATAGCAATTAAAATCAATAATAAAAACCATAAACATGCATAGCAATTAAAATCAATCAAAAATAGGAAAACATATAAACAATCACATAAATAATAAAAATAATAAACAACCACACAAATAATAAAAACAATAACCAATCACACAAATGAATCCTTATAGATTCTTCACACACATATAAATCCATTTTCCCATCACCATACAAGGTTAATGAGATTAAATCTCCCTCTTACCTCTTGAAGACAAGCTTTTCAAGCTCTCCTCCTTCTCCTTAATTTTCGTGTGGCCCACAACAATTCCTAACAATTCTAAAATAATTAGTAAAAACACATACAAGGATCAATATTGAAAAACCATGGAACAAACATGGTTTAGATAATCAAAAATCAAACTTTAAACCATAGAAACAAAACTTACCCTTAGCAAAGTAAGATAAAGGTTGGATTTTGAACTAGATAGAGTAGGTTTTTGACAAAACCTTGTGAAGGAAAATGCTTAGAATATGATTTTGGTTTAGGAAATATGAAGAGATAAAATTATAGAGGTTTGATGGTGGTGTTTGGGTGTAGGGCCGAAGCATAGAGAGAAAAAGAAAGGAAAAGTTACTTTGGTGTTCTTGGTGTTTCTGAGAGAAAAAGATGAATGCTTGTGATGAGAGAGAAAATAAATATTGTGTGAGTGAAAAATAAGTGGGCTGCTGTGCCGTGGGATAAGCATAGAGAAATTAGGATTTACTTGAAGTAAAATATCCTATTTGAGTGCACATGGCTTATGTCACCTTTTGGCCACCTAGCGTGCCTGCAAGATGGTTCAAGAACCATGTGGAACTTGTCGAATTTTGCCTCCCAAGGCTGCTGCAAAACCGTGTGGTTCAAGGGCATTTAGGAATTCAATTTACTTTTAATTCAAGTCTAATTATTTACTACTTAAATAGCTAATTAATTAGGTTTAGTTTCCTAACCAATCTTAATTAATTATCCAACTATATATGCCTCTAGTGTACTGTTTATGAGGCTACCTTTCGACTAAAATATCACGGCAGAATGATGTAAGATGGAAAAATATTATTTCACAAGAATGGCTAAAAGTCAAATTCTGTCGAATAAAGATTCTGTCGGATAAAGATCAAAAACTATCGAATAAACAAGAAAGTCAGCAAAAATCCTAATTCGACAGACGGGTGTCGACGTTGGAGAATTCTTCTAAATGTTGAACCGACAAAAAAATACTATATGGACAGAAATTCTAATACGATGGACACTGATATTAGAGAAGTTTCTCTACTGAATGGTTAGAAATTCCAACTCGACGGATTTTGGCATTCTAACTCGACGAATATTGACATTATCCTAAATGATCAGAAGATCAAATTCAACGATAAATGTTTATCCAACAATGAGCTTATCCAACAATAAGCAGCCTTCGACATAGAGCAGTGTTCGACAACGAATAGTAGTACTATTCATTATCAGTTAGGTCGATTACCATAACATCTCTCTTCTTGATTTGATTCTGCGTAATCATCCGACAAGATTGAGGAGAAGGAGAACTAATTGCTTTTATTGACTGATTCTCTACTAATAGCAACGTCCATCTCTTTGTCGAGTCTGAGGACGTCTTCCATGTTTTTGAATAGATGGTCTTTGTCAGAATAGATGATCTTGGTCGGAAGAGACAGCAATAATGATTAATTGACCAAATTCTTTGATTTTCATGTGAATTTCTCCACTTATTTAAGAATTGAGAATCGTGTTTCATCCAGAGTAGTTTTAGCCTTGAGGTACTTGATGTGTGTGAAACAACATCATGTTTTGTTCTTGTTTTACATGCATTCTTGAGCATTTTAGGCATTTTAGTTTCCCTTTTTAGTTAGTTTTTCCCTTAGTTCGGATAACTGCGGTGTTTTTGGTGTTCCTATGTAGGATTGGTGCTAAATTGGCCTTTGAATGGATGGAAAGCTTGCATGTTTGAAGTTGAAGCTTAATGGATAGCAATAAAGGTGCAAAAAGGCAATTCCAGAGGGATCCACGGCCTGCCTGTGGATCAAACCACGGCCATGGATCGAGGGGTAACTTAAAGGAGGAAAAGAGAGATTCCAGGGAGTTCCACGGCCGGCCGTGAAGCTAATGATCCACGACCGTGGAATGATCCACGGCCCCATGGAATTGTTAGTGAGGCATTAAGGATTTGACAAAGAAGATCCACGGCCAGCCTGTGGAATGATCCACGGCCGTGGATCGCAGTACGCATCAGTTTTTAAGTTTTATTTTTTGTTTCTTTTGAGGGCTTTTTAGCCAATTAAAACCCTAAGTTATAAATAGATCAAGTGGTCAGTTGTTATGAGGCTATTAAGGATTTGACATCAAGGAAGATAATTTAGCTATTCATAACACTGTGACGTTAGAAACTCAACAGCTATATAGACCACACGGGAAATTTCCGGACAACTTTGTTGAACATTGTAAGGCTGTGAGTTTAAGAAGTGGAAAACAACTAGAAGATTCCAAAGCAAGAGGGGAAAATGACAAAGATGGGAAGGATAAAGAAAAATAAACAACTTGGACACAACCCTTAGAAGAAAAAGAGACCAATGAATAGAATTAAAGGGTTCGAATTGAGTTCCAATTAGGTTTTAGGAGGAGGCAAAATTGGAGGCTTGGCTTTTGATCTTCATCTTTCTCCATTATTACGGGTTTGAGATGTTTTTAAGTTTGATTTCTTGTCTCCTCTTCTCTATGTCTGAGTAGTTTCCTTTGTTTCTAGGATTGGGCAATGCCCTTTGATACTTTGATAATGATTAATTGACTTTGTTTCCCCTTTTATTAATCTTGATTGTTCTTTGATTCAATCCTTATTGCTTTTATTCATGTGAATTTGCTGGCCACTTATTTGCATCTCATAGGCATTGAGGGACGTACTGAGAGGTGAACCTAAGTGTTGGAACCATAAGAATTGAACTTAAGGTCTAAATCACGAGAGTAGTTTTAGCCTTTCGAGGATTCAATGAATTGCCACAAAGCGTAATGGGTTCAATTTAAATTCAATTACCACGAGTAGGAATTGGTTTAATTGGGCACGGATCTTGTATCTTGAAAAAGAACATTAACTAATTTAGGGTAATTCACCTTCAATTGAATTTCAGATTTAATAAAAGGGTTGTCAATTAGGATTTATCTTGTATCATTGTGGTATCCCAATCTTGGAAGCTTTCTTGAATTTGAGAATCCCTTTCTTGATAATTCACTATTTTTGTTCTTTGTTAATTTCGTTTTCTTGATTTTATTTAATTGTTTTGTTACTACGTTCTTCTTTATCAACAATCATATTCCTTTTTGTTTAACTTAATTGAATTAATTAATTAATTGGTATTCATAGACACAGTCCCTGTGGATTCGATCTTTTATTACTTGACGACGAAAAACCGTACACTTGCGGATTTCACGCACCAAGTTTCAAAGCGCCGTTAGTCATTTTCTGAGGATTGTGTTTTTCTTGAATATCGGTTTAATTTTTAATTTAATTATTTTAAACCTTTTTATTTTTACCATATTATTACATTCTTGTTTTCTCTTTGACTCTCTCGCAGTAATTTCTCCGGTTTATATGCAACATCATGTTTTTGCATGCTTCTTGTTTTACATGCATTCTTGAAAGTACTAGACGTTTTGGGACTCTTATTGAAGGATGATCCGAAATTGAAAGAACTTTACGTAGAAGGAGAAGACAACGAAGGCAAAGAGCGGGAGAAATATCTTGAACCAACACTTGTCATGGCAAAATTTGATTTTAAAAGGTGAATATAATAAACCTTTAAAGGAGTATGCAGCCCCTAATGCTCGGGGTTTGCATCTCTGGATTGCTAGGCGAGACATTGAAGCTAGGCACTTCACCATACCTCCGCCCTTCTTGTCTATGATAAGGCGAACCGGTTGGAGGTTTACCCTCGGAGGACCCAAATGATCATGTGGAGATGTTCTTAGAATTCTGTGAGACTCTCAAAATTGAAGGTACCTCAGTTAATGCCATTCGCCTCCGGTTGTTTCCATTATCATTAAGGGACAAGGCTAGAGATTGGTTGAAATCAGTACCCACCGATACATTAACCACATGGAATCAATTGGAGCAAGCATTCTTGAATAAGTTCTTTCCTCCTTCCAAGACTGCACATCTTACAACTCAAATAACAAGCTTTGTTCAAAAAGACGGAGAATCATTATCAGAAGCTCGGGATAGATACAGGGGGCTGTTGGAAGCTTGCCCACACCACGGGTTAGAGAAGTGATTGATTGTTCACACCTTCTACAATGGTTTGGAATATTCTTCGAAGGTGTCTCTTGACTCCGCAGCTGGTGGAGCTTTAATCAACAGAAGGTTGACAGAAGCCTATGAGATTATTGAAAGTGTTGCTTTGAATCATCACCAATGGGCCAGTGAAAAAGGTAACAACCCGAGAAAGCTCTCGGGAGGTAAGTTTGAGGTAGATGGTGTTGATTTAATTATGTCAAAGTTTGATTCTTTGAATAAACGTTTTGACATGCTTGAGAAAGCTCATGTTAATGTCATTGGTGCCTCTAACAATTTATGTGAGATTTGTGGAGCACAGGGACATATTGGTGCCGAATGCCAAGTTGGAACTGGATCGTCACATGGTGCACCGGTAGAGCAAGTGGAATCGTGCCACAATTTCTATGACATTCCATCAAAGGTGCGTAATGATCCATATTCACAGACTTACAATCCCGGTTGGAGGTCTCATCCCAACTTCTCCTATCGGAACAATCAATATCAAGCTGGCCAAGGTAGTGCTCAGCCCTCTTCTGGATTCCCCCAGGTACAAAAGTCTAAACTCGAAACTCTCCTCGAAAATTTTGTAAAGAGTCAAACCAAGCAAAATGAAGAGTTTAGGCATCATGGTCAAGTTGTTAGTGAGGCTATTAAGGATTTGACATCTAAGGTTGATAATTTAGCTATTCATAACAGGATGTTAGAAACTCAAATAGCCCAACAAGCTAGCTCTTCATATAGACCACACGGGAAATTTCCAGGACAGCCTGAATTAAATCCTAATGAACATTGTAAGGCTGTGAGTTTAAGAAGTGGAAAACAACTAGAAGATTCCAAAGCAAGAGGGGAAAATGACAAAGATGGGAGGGATAAAGAAAAATAAACAACTTGGACACAACCCATAGAAGAAAAAGAGACCAATGAGAAAGTGTCTAAGTATGTACCCCCTGAGCCATACCAACCCCCAGTGCCCTTTCCTCAAAGATTGGCCAAGGCCAAGCTAGATAAGCAGTTTGGAAAGTTCCTAGAGGTTCTTAAGAAATTGTACATAAATGTACCCTTCACTGAGGCGTTAAAACAAATGCCTACCTATGCTAAATTTCTTAAGGACATTTTGTCTAATAAGAGAAAGCTAGAGGAGTATAAGACCATAGCGTTAACTGAGGAGTGTAGCGCTTTAATTCAAAATAAGTTGCCTCCTAAACTCAAAGATCCTGGCAGCTTCTCTATTCCTTGCTTGATTAGGAATACCAGTTTTGATAAAGCTCTGTGTGATTTGGGGGCTAGTGTTAGTCTTATGCCCTTTTCTTTGTGTAAGAAATTGGAAGTGGGTGAGCTGAAACCCACAACTATCTCACTTCAATTGGCGGATCGGTCTGTCAAGTACCCCATAGGCATCTTGGAGGATGTTCCCATTAAGGTTGGTAAGTTTTATATGCCGGTGGATTTTGTTGTGCTTGACATGGAAGCTTATGCTACAATACTGATCATACTTGGGCGCCCATTCCTTGCCACTGGAAGGGCGATCATTGATGTCCATGAAGGAAAATTGACTTTGCGATTGAATGATGAGGATGTAGTTTTTGATGTTTTTAATTCTGAAAAAAATTCTAATTCCTTAAATTCATGTAATCGCATTGATGCTACTAAAGTTGTGGATAATGTTGTGTTTTCAGATATACAGGAATCAGTGACTGATGCTATGCCCTGCAAGGAAGGACCAAAGAAGCATAGTGACAAGTGTGACGAGAAGCGTGAATTTAAAATCGGGGATAAAGTTCTTGTTAATAACTCGCTTCTACGTTTCTGTCCTAATAAGTTATGGTCAAAATGGTCAGGACCATATGAGATTGTTCGAGTTTTATCCTACTGTGTGCTTGAGGTGAAGAAAGAAGGCCATAAACCTTTCATGATAAATGGCCGAGAGAGTGAAACACTTTGAAGGAGGGGGACTCGAGCCCTACTCCGTAGATGTCACCTGAGCCAGAAAACCAACCAAAGTCAAGCTAATGACTTTAAACAAGCGCTTCTTGGGAGGCAACCCAAGCTTCTTTGTTTTTTTTATTTTCCTTTTTATTTTTATTTTTATTCTTTTGATTTTGTGTGTTAGATTGTTGTTTTGATGTTTGTCTTTTGGATTTTGTTTAGGTTTGACCCTTTTGAAAGCTCAAATTAGAAGAAGAGTGAAGTCAGAAGGTTCCACACCAAACCCATAGAAAATTCCATGGCCATGGATTGAACACCGGAAGTTTTTCCACCATCGCAGTGAGTTCATTTCTTTTCTCCCTTCTCTAGTTTAAGATTTTTACATTGGGGACAATATAAGTTCTAAGCTTGGGGGGTATTTTCATTTTCATTTTCTTATTTTCATTTTAGATTATTAGTTTCATGCATTCTCATGTCTTATATTGCATTGCATTTTCATGTTGCATTTTCACACCATCATAACTTGTGCCCCTCTCTTTTGAGGATTTTGAGATGATATTGTTTTGGAACCCAATTTGTTGATTCTTGTGATTGGCTACAGGCATTGTTTTTTATTGATAGTAGAGGTGATCTTTTGATAGTTGATAATTAGCATAATGTTCTCTGAATTTGTGCTTCTCATTGAATTTTTAAACCTCTAAATGTGAGTTTTGAGCTTATATGGGACTTATGCATTATATGATTTTTGTTCCTATTCTTTGTGTTGAGTGATATTCCTCATTGATCTTGTGCTCTAGAACTTGATTTGAGACCTTTTTGAGGCGAAATTTTTGGTTGCATGCTTGAATATGATTAAGGCATCTTAGGTATTTTTCTGGCCTTCTGAATTTGTTACACTTTCATCCACTAGTTGCCCAACTTGAGCTTATTGCATATGTAATTTTCTTGATGCCTATAATGATATATTATTGGTAATCATTTAGAATATTAAATGGAGCAAAGTGGGTTTGAAAGTTGTGAAAAGTGTGTTGGGAATCATATGTGAATGACCATTCTCTTTATTGAAAAAAAAGGGCAAATAAAAGAAGATCATAAGAAGCTTGAAAAAGAGAGAAAGAGAGGAAGGAAAGAAAAGAAAGGAAGAAAATACTTGAAAATATGGAGTTATGATCCTGTTTGAAAAATGCCTTTGCTCCATTTAATTTCTATTGGATTACTTGTGTTTATTGAGAATCTTGATGAACCCTTTTGTGCAAACCTTCCTTTCTCTTCCTTACCTAACATCATTCTCATGGCCCCATTACAACCCTTGAAAGACCTTTTGATTCTTGCATGTAAGCTGATTATTAGTAGAAATTTGGTTTCTTATCAAGCATATGGTAGTGCATTTTCTTTGAGGGATTTTGAGCGTATGGTTTCCACCCTTAAACACTTTGAGTGTGGTTTGTAGAGTGAACTTGATTCAATCAGTGAGGATGCATGCTTTCTGAGAACTTAGCCTCTAATTGGACTTGATTTTGATTACCTCTCAGATTCTTTGTTTGCCTTAGCCTATTGCTTGGATATTGTTTTCTCGGGTTCCTCTTTCATTATTTTCTTTTGATCCCACTTCTTGGTTTGGCTTTAATTTTTTCTTGAGGACAAGCATAAGCTTGGGGGGATTTGATGTGTGTGAAACAACATCATGTTTTGTTCTTGTTTTACATGCATTCTTGAGCATTTTAGGCATTTTAGTTTCCCTTTTTAGTTAGTTTTTCCCTTAGTTCGGATAACTGCGATGTTTTTGGTGTTCCTATGCAGGATTGGTGCTAAATTGGCCTTGGAATGGATGGAAAGCTTGCATGTTTGAAGCTGGAGCTTAATGGATAGCAATAAAGGTGCAAAAAGGCAATTCCAGAGGGATCCACGGCCTGCCCGTGGATCAAACCACGGCCATGGATCGAGGGGTAACTTAAAGGAGGAAAAGAGAGATTCCAGGGAGTTCCACGGCCTGGCCGTGGAATGATCCACGGCCGTGGAATGATCCACGGCCCCATGGAATTCTGACAGCAAGATCCACGGCCAGCCCGTGGAATGATCCACGGCCGTGGATCGCAGTACGCATCAGTTTTTAAGTTTTATTTTTTGTTTCTTTTGAGGGCTTTTTAGCCAATTAAAACCCTAAGTTATAAATAGATGTTCTGAATAGAATTAAAGGGTTTGAATTGAGTTCCAATTAGGTTTTGGGAGGAGGCAAAATTGGAGGCTTGGCTTTTGATCTTCATCTTTCTCCATTGTTACGGGTTTGGGATGTTTTTAAGTTTGATTTCTTGTCTCCTCTTCTCTATGTCTGAGTAGTTTCCTTTGTTTCTAGGATTGGGCAATGCCCTTTGATACTTTGATAATGATTAATTGACTTTGTTTCCCCTTTTATTAATCTTGATTGTTCTTTGATTCAATCCTTATTGCTTTTATTCATGTGAATTTGCTGGCCACTTATTTGCATCTCATAGGCATTTAGGGACGTACTGAGAGGTGAACCTAAGTGTTGGAACCATAAGAATTGAACTTAAGGTCTAAATCACGAGAGTAGTTTTAGCCTTTCGAGGATTCAATGAATTGCCACAAAGCGTAATGGGTTCAATTTAAATTCAATTACCACGAGAGTAGGAATTGGTTTAATTGGGCACGGATCTTGTATCTTGAGAAAGAACATTAACTAATTTAGGGTAATTCACCTTCAATTGAATTTCAGATTTAATAAAAGGGTTGTCAATTAGGATTTATCTTGTATCATTGTGGTATCCCAATCTTGGAAGCTTTCTTGAATTTGAAAATCCCTTTCTTGATAATTCACTATTTTTGTTCTGAATTCTGTTTTCTTGATTTTATTTAATTGTTTTGTTACTACGTTCTTCTTTATCAACAATCACATTCCTTTTTGTTTAACTTAATTGAATTAATTAATTAATTGATATTCATAGACACAGTCCCTGTGGATTCGATCTTTTTATTACTTGACGACGGAACCGTACACTTGTGGATTTCACGCATCAGTACTTTGGGTTCTGTCAAACTACCAATTGATGTTGTCAGAAAATGCTCTGAAGGTGTCGAATTCAGCTCACTATTTGGCATATGCTTGCATGTAGTCTCAGTAATTAAATCTGAAGGAAATCAAAATGTTAGGAAAATTTCTTCAAAAGTGTTTGGATCTTATCCAAATTCTGTTGGTGTCAAGACTTGCTAATCAAGTTCCCATCCACACCATTGATTTGATCAACGGTTGAGGTTAAAGGCTTCCTAACTAAGTTTTCATCCAACGGTCCACATTAAAGTCCATGCTCCTTTTGTTGACCCATTCCTATTGGTTCAAAATAGTCAAGCCACTTTCGTTGACTTGCTCCCATTGGTTTAGAATTTGGTCCAGTCAGAATCGTTGACTGCTTTTCCTAAACGCGGGTCCCACGGACTTTTAAAGATCCGTGATCATGTTGAAGCATATTTCTACTATTTTTGAGACAGTAGGTACTGTAATATAAAATAATATTATAATAATATAAAATTATTTTATTGCACAGGTAAATCCTAAAAATTACAAGATTAATATATATATCAATCAGAATTGGGTTTAATAAGATCCCCCAACTCCAATTAATTAAAATAAGATTTTTGCGGCTAGAAAATTATCATTTCCCTGGCTCGAAACAAATCACACACAACAGTCAAATACACTCACGAAACAGCCAAATTCATTTTACTACTCATAGAAATTACAAGACATTGCATTTCAGGATGATATTGTAATTAACCCAAAAGTTAGGGTGTTACAACTCTCCCCTGCAAATAAGAATTTCGTCCCCGAAATTCATCATACATCAAAACAATTGAGGGTATTGCTCCCTCATCCTATCTTCTAGCTCCCATGTAGTTCCGCCACCTTGAAGTATATGACACCACCTTTCTATTTGATCTCAACACTCAATCTAAATCCACGAGTTGAATTTTTTTCTAATAGAATTTGCATCTGACTAGTTTCACGCATAACTCCTTCTTCTTCTTTAAAAATTGAAGAACTGCATTGAGATCTTCAGCATGTTCCTTTGAATTTTGAGAATAGGTCAAAACATTGCCAATAAGAATAATGACAAATTTGCCTAGATAGGAAAGAAAGATCCTATGTAGATTATTCGTGAATATCACCAAAAACATTTCTTACCTCGGATGGTAGTACTAAATACTCATAACGCCTATAATGCGTCTGAAAAATTATCTTAGAATATTCTCTACCTTTACGCGAATCTGATATTAACCAGCACACAAATCAATCTTGGAACGAACAACGATTTCCTTCATTTGATCGTCTAGTTCCCCTGTCGTCACATCATTCCAGATTTTCTTCATCAAGAGAAGTTGTTCTACTTACCTATTTTTAATCTTAATAGAAAATGTCTCATTGATTAAGTTTTCTTCTAATTGTACTGTATTTGATACTATGATATAGGTTGAATCAAGAAAAATCCTTCTTAATTGAAATACATGAAAGACCTATGAAGATTATAAGGAAAAGTAATAAGACTATTCAGTAGGTTACTAGATTAGTCCAATCAAAGAATTTGAGATGGTCTAATAGGTTTCGAAATGAACATAGTCCAATAATTTTAGAAATAAACTTTCTGGATTCAAATCCAAAAA
The DNA here is from genome assembly GCA_029884595.1 of Ormosia semicastrata. Lineage (NCBI taxonomy): Eukaryota > Viridiplantae > Streptophyta > Magnoliopsida > Fabales > Fabaceae > Ormosia > Ormosia semicastrata. Next base: position 42,039,035 of record JAQQTO010000053.1, on the reverse strand, counting down.
TCTCAGGGCAAGGAAACACTAAAATTGCTTTGCAACAATCTAGTAGGATATAGTTGAAAATTAACTAATCCATTTAAAAAGTCAGGCTCTCAAATAGATGTGATTTTAGATAAACAAATCAAATTAACAGAAAAGATTTGATATTCAATGAATACAGGGTAGAGTTAGAAAACTTGAGTATAAACAACAAGTTCAATCAAGAAGAATAGAATTACTCAGATCACTCTATAACAAAAACACGGATAAATCAAATTGATTTACTCAGTCTATTTGAGAAAGAAATAGACAAACCAGATCAATAAAAAGTTTCAAACTCCTATAATAATAGGATAGTTTTAAACAGGCTCAAGTAGTAATAGCAAATTTAGAAATTGAAGTAACATTATGAAAATGAGTAAAACACAGATAACCCCAAAATATTTGCACAATCACAGATCACAAGAGAATAGGTTACCTCACGAATTATACAGCACAATTTTAAGATTACCCTCTATGGCACAACTTTCTCGCTTCTTAAGTTTTTGTATTTGAACGTTCTCATTACACTCTTTGCACCGACTCTTTCTTCTTTTTGAGATTTTGAAACACGTGTATTACTAACAGAAAGTATCCGTCTTCAGCTGATCACATTCTTTGGAAAAATGGCTAGGCTTCCCACATTTGTAACAAATTATACTCTTAATCGTGCAGTTTCTTGTCATATGATTCTTTCCACACTTCAAGCACTTTGTTGGTGATGCCACAGTCTGACCAAAATCGTTGCCATTAGTACTTCCTCTCTTTGTTCGTTGTTGCTTCCTCGGTGGTTGTACATACGACTTTCGCTATAAACGATTGACCTTATGCTTCCTTCCATTTTGAATTATCAAAGATTTTAAGTTACAGCTCCTCGCATCCGATGGCTGCTCCAATCCTAAGAAGCTATGAAGTTCGATTATCAGTCCCTGCTGTTGAGAGATCATTTATCTCTGTTGTACTGCTACTTTACACACCTTTTTCATCACTCTTCTAGCTGCGGCTATACGATCCTCATCATGTTTCGCTTCCACATACTCATGCTCGTAACGTTCCATTATCTTTCTTTGGAGACAAACAAAATCAACATACAATGAACTAAACGTAGCGATTTTGCACAAAATCATTTTTTTCAGAAACCAAAACATATCTCTGTGTTCAACATCAGAGATTCACACAGCACAAACAAGACAAACCTACCCACAAACCCAAAAGACTCTAACTTGGGCTCTGATACCAACTAATGTAACACCCTTGTGGGGATGTCACATTTATGATGCAGAAAAATAAAAATAAAATAAAATTCTTACCCAAGTTATAAAACTTTTGGTACATAATTAATATTAGTGGTAAAATTTTTCCTTTTTATACTTATAACATTAAATAAAATAACACAAAACACTGAATAAAGCAAAGTTAATCACTCACCATAATATACATATGATTTTTGTCTGAAGTATACAATTAATTTATAACTATTAATATTTAATAGAAACAGTAAAAGACAGCATACAACTCAAATATAATACCTAAGATATGAGTCCTTGTCATAAGACAAATTCCCTAGTTAGGAATGTCTTGACCGATAGAAATTCGACCCAAAAGTATATCGAAGTTCTCTCTAGGAGTATAGTGAAATTCATTCCATAACTCCATAATAGGTAAAATAACCTGTACGAAAGTAGCCGTATATCGTGCAGTAACGAACCCCTATCGAGTCCTACTTACTGATAAAGTAACGTCACCACTGTACTCTATATGTCCTGTGTCCCAGTGGACATACCAAGCCTCAGTGCCTTTGAGAAATTGTTGTCTAAAGAAACCTAATTGACCTCGCCTTGCCGCCATTGTAGTCTTCGATGATATAAATATAAAGTAGAAACAGATAGAATAATACAATAAAGAGGTGAGACAATCTAAATCTTTACTAGCATGGCAAATAAGAAAATGACAGTATAGAACAATTATCACAACAGTACATACCAACATATCACGCATAATATATATCAAAGCAATACATATTAAAATAACACATATCAACATATCATACATAATATATTAAAGCAATAAATCATACATTTTATCACAGATTATGGTAAGCAGTAAAATGCAAATAATGCATGAACATAATAAACATTTAAAATGCAAATGATAAATGATACACATACTGACTCATTCCTACTCCATGGAGCTAAACACGGATATCTGAGAGAATGATCTGAATAGAAACTAATAATACTTTATGGCTGCCCAACCAAACTATTGCACTATCAAATATCGTGTCTATAGTCCACAATCCAAACATCGTGTAGTAGTGCATAGTCAATACACCGTGCACTACAGGCATAGTATGTAATAGTCTCCTCAAGATCCCGATTAAGAATAGTGCTTGTCAAGATCATTAGTGTGTTACCCGTTACCACGGCCCAGAGGTGCTACCACTGTCCACATATAGGATTTTCCGCACACTAACGCCTTCAAGTTCAATAATGAACCACACTACGCCTATCACACTAAAACACGGTGTAATTCGCCTCATCAATCAATCACCAATTATCAACCAAATCGACACAATACTCTAAGCATGATCTAAAATTATAAAAATACCCTTATTATCCAAATTTTACTATAATTATGAAAATACCCTTAGTTACAAAATACCAAAGTATAGTATGTCCCACTTGACAGTACTACATCACAACATGTCCGGGTCCACCACTTTGGCCCGACAGCAAAATTCACTGTATCGTTCAATCGCGTAGGAATTTTATCACGTTTTCACAATCTCGTCATTTTCACAAATGTTTTTAAAATCGTGTAACATATTTTGACGTTTTGAACATCACGTAATGTTTTTAAATCATTTTCTCAATCGCGTAAGATTTTTAATTCATTTTCTTAACCGAATAACTTAAAATCATCATTTTAAATATGTGTAAAACTATATCTAGTACTTTTAAACTACGTAAAGTATTTTTCTTGTGTTATAAATATAGTATGGAATCTTTTCATTTTACTCGCCTGATTTTAGTAAATTTTGACAGCATTTAGCCTATAAAATCAATTTAAGATATTTTTGATGTTTTCCACTAAATTCTATTTATTTTAATTTTACCCATCAGTTACACTTTGAAACTTGCTAACGCGCTTCAAAACTTAGAGAGTGAGCTATACGTTAGTATTTTTCAAGCGTTTGCTTTGATTCTTACTTTAAATTAAATTCTACTAAGTTAGAATTCTAGAACTGAATTTATTCCTTTTGTTTTCAAAGATTCATTGGAATCAGTTTATTTTTGTAAATTCATTATCTAACCTATCTTAGAAAATAAAATGGCATGTTGGCCAAAATCGAAAATAAAATGGCATTCAATTATACATTAAGTGGCATGTTGGCCATAATTGATCAAAATCATTCTTAAATTTATTATTTTACCTAGATTCATTAAATCATTGATTTAGAAAATTACTGAGAATATTTTGGTTCTCTGTTTGATGTAAGGCCGTAATCCTCATTCTGTGTTCTTTGGAACACTCATGCAATTCGTTACATGTTATTCACATCCTACTTTAATAATTATACAATTATAAACACATGCAATTATATAATCACATACAATATACATACAATATATTTTAAAGCTATAAACATACATAGCAATTAAAATCAATAATAAAAACCATAAACATGCATAGCAATTAAAATCAATCACAAATAGGAAAACATATAAACAATCACATAAATAATAAAAATAATAAACAACCACACAAATAATAAAAACTATAACCAATCACACAAATGAATCCTTATGGATTCTTCACACACATACAAATCCATTTTCCCATCACCATACAAGGTTGATGAGATTAAATCTCCCTCTTACCTCTTGAAGACAAGCTTTTCAAACTCTCCTCCTTCTCCTTAATTTTCGTGTGGCCCACAACAATTCCTAACAATTCTAAAATAATTAGTAAAAACACATACAATGATCAATATTGAAAAACCATGGAATAAACATGGTTTAGATAATCAAAAATCAAACTTTAAACCATAGAAACAAAACTTACCCTTAGGAAAGTAAGATAAAGGTTGGATTTTGAACTAGATAGAGTAGGTTTTTGACAAAACCTTGTGAAGAAAAAGTGTTTAGAATATGATTTTGGTTTAGGAAATATGAAGAGATAAAATTATAGAGGTTTGATGGTGGTGTTTGGGTGTAGGGCCGAAGCATAGAGAGAAAAAGAAAGGAAAAGTTACTTTGGTGTTCTTGGTGTTTCTGAGAGAAAAAGATGAATGCTTTTGATGAGAGAGAAAATAAATATTGCGTGAGTGAAAAATAAATGGGCTGCTGTGCCGTGGGATAAGCATAGAGAAATTAGGATTTACTTAAAGTAAAATATCCTATTTGAGTGCACACGGCTTATGTCACCTTTTGGCCACCTAGTGTGCCTGCAAGATGGTTCAAAAACCATGTGGAACTTGTCGAAATTTGCCTCCCAAGGTTGCTGCAAAATCGTGTGGTTCAAGGGCATTTAGGAATTCAATTTACTTTTAATTCAAGTCTAATTATTTACTACTTAAATAGGTAATTAATCAGGTTTAGTTTCCTAACCAATCTTAATTAATTATCTAACTATATATACCTCTAGTGTACTATTTATGAGGCTACCTTTCGACTAAAATATCACGGCAGAATGATGTAAGATGGAAAAACATTATTTCACAAGAATGGCTAAAAGTCAAATTCTGTCGAATAAAGATTCTGTCAGATAAAGATCAAAAACTGTCGAATATACTAGAAAGTCAGCAAAAATCCTAATTCGACGGACGGATGTCAACATTGGAGAATTCTTCCAAATGTTGAACCGACGAAAAAATACTATATGGTTAGAAATTCTAATCCGACGGACACTAAATATTAGAGAAGTTTCTCTACTGAATGGTTAGAAATTCCAACTCAACGGATTTTGGCATTCTAACTCGACGAATATTGACATTATCCTAAATGATCAGAAGATCAAATTCGACGATAAATGTTTATCCAACAATGAGCTTATCCAACAATAAGCAGCCTTTGACATAGAGAAGTGTTCGACAACAAATAGTAGTACTATTCATCATCTGTTAGGTCGATTACATAGCAGTCATCTTCAGTTTGATTTGCAGAATCATCTGACAAGATTAAGGGAGAAGGAGAACCAATTGTTTTTATTGACTGATTCTCTACTAATAGCAATGTGCATCTCTTTGTCGAGTCTGAGGACGTCTTTTATGTTTTTGAATAGATGGTCTTTGTCGGAATAGATGATCTTGGTCGGAAGAGACAGCAATAACAGCCAAAATCTTTGATTTTTAATTTAAGAACTGAGAATTAGCTTCATCCAGTCTTGAGGTACTTTGGGTTCTGTCAAACTACCAGTTGATGTTGTCGAAAAATGCTCTAAAGGTGTCGAATTCAGCTCATTATTTGGCATATGCTTGCATGTAGTCTCAATAATTAAATCTGACGGAAATCAAAATGTTAGGAAAATTTCTTCAAAAGTGTTTGGATCTTATCCAAATTCTGTTGGTGTCAAGACTTGCTAATCAAGTTCCCATCCACACCATTGATTTGATCAACAGTTGAGGTTAAAGGCTTCCTAAGTAAGTTTTCATCCAACGGTCCACATTAAAGTCCATGCTCCTTTTGTTGACCCATTCCTATTAGTTCAAAATAGTCAAACCACTTTCGTTGACTTACTCCCATTGGTTTAGAATTTTGTCTAGTCAGAATCATTGACTGCTTTTCCTAAACGCGGGTCCCACAGACTTTTAAAAATCCGTGGTCATGTTGAAGCATATTTCTACTATTTTTGAGATAGTAGGTACTGTAATATAAAATAATATTATAATAATATAAAATTATTTTATTGCACAGGTAAATCCTAAAAATTACAAGATTAATATATATATCAATCAAAATTGGGTTTAGTAAGATCCCCCAACTCCAATTAATTAAAATAAGATTTTTTCGGCTAGAAAATTATCATTTCCTTGGCTCAAAACAAATCACACACAACAGTTAAATACACTCACGAAACAGCCAAATTCATTTTACTACTCATGGAAATTACAAAACAGTGCATTTCAGGACGATATTATAATTAACCCAAAAGTTGGGGTGTTACAGATCAAATTTTTATTAAACCATAAGAAGTTGGTTCTACGAATTATGTTCAGAGTTTAATCATAAAACTAGTTAGAAAAATATTAAAGGAGTAAGTTGGCTTTCTCCTACAGCTTAATGTCAAATGCCTCACTGTAGAATTCAACATCAGCCATAAAGAGAAGTGGTCATGTAAGAGTGGTGAATTTAGTAAGCATTATCCATTGGACTAACCACAAGCATACTAATTAGCTATTCACTTTCTCTAGCCTATAATACCTTATAAACTGCAAGACAACCTACACTAGTGCAATCACATTTAAATTTTAGGTGCAGCACTCAATATACAAATCTACAATTGAAAAGGAAGACTAGGTCAAAATTATAATTCATAACATAAACTAACTTATTCAAGTCTAAAGTTTTCCTTATTTCCCTTAGTTCAATGAGAATGAAACATTTGCCTATTGGAAAATCATAATTTGAGAGTAGAACATAACCTCGACATATATTTGCCAAATTTTAAGTCATTGGTCAAACTAATTGTCATATGCACAGAGCAATGACGTTGACCACAAATGTTGTAACTTATAGAAAAAATTTACAAAATCAATACATGATCAATTGCATTTTACCAAGTTGAAGTGGAAAAACCACGTTCTTAGTAAGTTAATAATCCAAACATGGGGTTAAAACCAAAAACCACATTCTCAGCAAGCAAATAACAAGCATTAAATTAAAACCAAAATTTGAAATAACAACAAGGCAAAGGAAACTTACTGGCCTGATGAACCAAGCAGGATCCAAGACTAGAAATTCCCCTCCTATCTCTAGTCTACGAGCCCACCTGGTTATTTCACATAAACTCAACCTAAACGGAGAGAACAAAGCAAATGCCATTCCATAAAGCAAACCACATATTATTAAAGGAGAGGGATTTCAACTGTTGTGGCTTTGATAGGCTGAATACTCCGGGCTTTGCAGTTTCTAAGCAAATTATAATACACAAGAATAAAAAATAATAAAACCACATACTATTAATGGGACAGAAACAGGCACAGGAAAAAAAGGGGAAAATGGAGAGAAAATGTGCACGATGACTTACCAAACTCAGATGGTGGCCGACGGCGAAGGTGGTGCATGGCTAAGAGAAGCATGTTGCGCGATGGAGAGAGCAGAGAAGATTTCAGAGTTAGGGCTGGAAGACGAAAGCAGTGTGCTGCGCAACAGAGAGGGCATAGAAGCGTGTTGCGCGACGGAGAGAGCAAGACTTCAAAGTTGGGGCAGGGGTGGTGCACGGGACAGAGAGAGCATAGAAGATTTCAGAGTTGGGGCAAGGCAAAGGTGGTGCACGATGGAGAGAGCAGAGAAGATTTCAGAGTTGGGTTCCAAAATTGGGAAGAAGGGCATTCTAAATTTTGAAAAGATTAGAGATGGAAAGATTTCATCTCCATTTTTTATAAAAAAATAATTTTATTAATTAAATTATATGAATTATTTAGAGATGGAATATTTAGGGACGGGTAATTTTTTCTCTAAATTTTGTCTCTAAACCTATTTGAATTTTTAAAACTCAAGATTGATTGTGTAAAGATGAAAATAGAGACGAAAAATTTTGAAACGGACAATTTTTGTCTCTAAATTATAAATTTTTTTTTCGTCTCTAAATCATCAATTTTGTCTCTGTTTCCATCTCTATTAGAGACGGAATTGTGTTCGTCTCTAAATTCCATCTCTCAATAGAATTTTTCTAGTAGAGTATGCTTGCTTGAATACTTTCTATTTTGACTTATTTATTTGTGAATAAAGTGATCAATCTCATCTATCTATTCACTTCAAACAATCAATAGCTTCAATGAAAATTAATATACAAGTATTTTGTGAAAGATTTGTGAAAAGTTTTAATAAACTTAATTCACTCTCTCTCTTGAGTATTGAGGCCACTTGGTAACAAGTGATATTAGAGTTAGACTCTCGTGTAAAGAGCTTAATAGCTTCAAGAGAAAGTGATGGCATCTCCAAATGATTTTCAAATGGTTATGCTTATTGGAAAGAACGAATGAAAATTTTTATTGAAGCTATTGATTTAGATGTGTAGGATGCTATTGAAAATGGTCCTTTTGTCCCCCACACAAGTTATTAATGGTGTAAGAGTTAACACACCAAGAAGTGAATGGACTGATGATGATAAGAAAAAGATCCAATACAATTTGAGAGCCAAAAACACCATTACCACAACCTTGGGGTATGATGAGTTCTTTAGAGTCTTAAATAGTAAATCTGCTCAAGAAATGTAGGACACTTTACAAGTAACTCATGGGGGTACTAGTGAAGTGAAAAGATCAAGGATAAATACACTTACTCATGAGTATGAGCACTTTAGAATGAACAAAGGTGAAAACATTCAAGAAATGCAAAAACGATTCACACATATTACAAATCATCTTACTTCATTGGGAAAGACTTTTCTTAATGAAGATCTTATTAACAAAGTATTGAGATATTTGAGCAGACATTGGCAACCTAAAGTGACAGCTATTGCGGAATCAAGAAATCTCTCAACCATGATCTTAGCCACACTTTTTGGCAAGCTCCAAGAACATGAATTGGAGTTGAATAGACTCAACCAAAGTGAGGAGCTTGACAAGAAAAAGAAGGGAATAGCTCTCAAGGCCACTTCCTCCATGGTCAATGATGATGATGATGAAGATGATGGAGATGGCTTGGAAATAAATGAGGAGAATTTTAGTCTTCTAGTAAAGAAATTTGGAAGATTCTTTAAGAAGAATGGAGCTCAAAGAAGACCCCTCTCCTTTTCCCCAAAAGAATGTCTATTACAAAGGGGAAGGAACCTCATCCACTCCTAAATGCTATGAATGTGAAGAACCGGGGCACATGAAAATAGAGTGTCCAATCTATTAAACGAAAGTGGTAAAATATGAGAAGATGTCCTCAAAGGATAAGAAAAAAGAAGAGCTTACATAACTTGAGATGATAATGACATTGATTGAACTGATAACTCGGACAATGAGAAAGCCAATCTATGTCTCATGGCTAGAGGAGAAGAGGAAGAATAAGATGACAAGGAGGTAACATCCTCAAACTTAGACTCTTCCCCATCCTATAATGAATTGCAAGATGCATTTGAAGAATTGCATAATGAATCTATGAGGCTCACAAAAATGGTTTTATCTTCCAACAAAATTTATATATTAAACAATGAGATTAATGAACTCAAAATTGAGAATGAGACTTTAGGACTTATTAATGCTAACTCATCATGCATGATTTGTTCTTCACATAATAATGCACTCACACCCTCATCTTGCTCATCATGTAAAGCATTTGAAAATGAAATTGAGGATTTGAGAAACACTCTTTCAAAATTTACTTTTAGAAGAGACAACTTGAATGTGTTACTAGGGAAACAAAGATGTGTTTTCCAAAAGGCCGATTTAGGATATAAGGCCAATAACCAACAAAAGTTTCTCAACAATCTCTTTGTTTCCTCATGTACATCAAGTAGCTCCTTCATCAAATGCTTTCATTGTGAGAGAAAATGGCATAGTGCCTCAACACGCAATGTTAGGAAGAACTTGAACACCAAGGTTGGGACTAAAATGGTTTGGGTTCCTAAGGGCACCTTGCCTAAATCTAACACACAAGGACCCAAGAAAATTTGGGTACCAAAAGACAAAAATTGAAGTGTGTTGTAAGTGTGCTTGAAGGCCAAAAGCTAACTTTGGAATCTTAAAAGTGGTTGCTCCAAGCACAAGACCAAAAAATACTCCAAGTTCTCTTTTTTGTCTCCAAGAAGCTTGGACTTGTAACCTTTGGATAAGTGGAGATTTGTTTTATGTTTTAACTTACTTGAAAGTTGTACTTTTCTAGCTTTTATCTTGAAAATATCTCTACATGTCATAATACGCTAGATAAGTTCACTTCTTATTTGAAATAGCATGTTTGATGAAAATATCTTAGAACTTGGCATATTGGATCAATCATGCATTTCAAATTGATAAATGGTTTTATTGCATAATGCATTGCTACATAATGTTTTGCTGCAAAATTTGTCTTTTGCTGTATAATTTCAATCTTGCTATATTTCCTCAATTTTGTTGCATAATTCAATGTAATTTTGCTGTATAATGTAATGTTGTTGTATAATTACCATATTTTAATCATTTTTTAATCCAATACTGACTAGAGTTTTAGCGGCTCCCCTAAGTTTGTTTTGCAGGTACTCTATCATGACTTAGTCCTCCAAATAGCTCAACATTTTAGCTAAATAAGTGTTTTTCTATTAAAGTGGTTTGATCCTTAAAGATGGTGTTTCTGCAAAAACATGTGTTTTGGGTCAAGAACTGGTCAATTTTTAAGTCTATATAATGTTTGGAATTTGTTTGGGAAGATTTGGAAGTATTTTGGAAGCTTTGGAATTGGTCTTCTGCTATTTGAAATGCAAAATCTAAGTTCAGAAGGCTTGTAATTGATTACAAGAGCTTTGTAATCGATTACAAAGTCTCTGCCAAGCGTCCCAAGCAAAGTCAGAATGCATATAATCAATTACACACACTATGTAATTGATTACAATGTTTCCAGAAAGCATGTAATTGATTACACCCACTTTGTAATCGATTACAAGGTTCCCAAAGAGCATGTAATCAATTACATACTCAATGTAATCGATTAAATAGAGTTTAAAAGCGCAGAGATGCGCACGATAGCCATTTTCACCCTACAACTTCATTTTCTCTCTCTACCCTCACGACCCCTATCCCACAGAAATCCTAATTTCTCTCTCATTTCTTCCCCAAATCACACCATTCCACCTCTATTTCACTCGAAATCTTCATCTCTACCAAACCTCAACCTAATTTCCACCAAAAACCTCAAACCCATCCACCAATCTCTCTCACCCATATGCTACTTTCTCTCTCTAAGAACCTAAACCTATCTCATGAATTTACATCCTTTTCTTATCAGCTTCCAGCTTCTCCCATCACCAAACACTACGAAAATCATTTCCCTCCACCTTCCATACATCCTTTTCACCTCATTTCCCTCAAATGACGGAATCATCAAAATGCACAAAGAGACCAAGAACAGAGGTCTCAGTGGGTACGTCTTCTCAAGCTCCTACTCTCACCATTTTTGGGTTGGACCTCTCACAACATTTCTGCATCACCAAGAAAGCTGAGTTCTTCTGTAAAAATTTTCAACTGAGGAAGATTATCTCACCTAAGTATCTCACTAAAGACTTTTGCTGTAGTGAACCTTTAGAAAGTTTTAGAATGGTGGATAGACTTGGATTGATTGATTTTCTGAGTATTAAGAAGGACATTTATCTAGATTTAGTGAAAATCTTTTATGCAAATATGAAATATAAGAATGACTGCTTATTTTTTTAGGTTAAAAAGAAACAGATCATTGTTACTAAGGATATATGGTATAGATTGACTAAGTTGGCATTTGATGGTGCAAGCTTTTGTGGTGGTAAGGAATGTGTGGGGATATGAGTATGAATACAAGACTGCTTTGACTTCTTTACTGAGAGTTGGCTATGAGATTCCTAAGGGGAAACAGAGGGTGATGGCCACTAGGTTGACAATGGAAAATAAGGTGCTCTACTACCTTATGGCTAGAGGCTTGGTTCCTAGAGGAGGCAACTACTCCTAAGTTCTCACGGATGATGTGCTGGCTTTGTGGGCTATGAACACTAACTAACCAATCCATAGGGCCTACTATGTTATTCAACATATGTTACAATCTAGAAAGAAAACACATGCCCTGCACTATGCCATGCTAGTACAGCTATTTTGTAACACCCCAAATTCTGACTATGTGAATAGTAATAGCATAATTACACTGTTTTACATTTTCTGTGTGTTATAAAAAAATAGTTTGACTGTTCTGAGATCATTTTTGATCATTTTGTGTGATTTGCTCCGAGTCAAGAAAATAATAATTTTCTGACCGGGAAAAAAATATTATTTTAATTAATTAGAGCTGGGGGATCTTACTAAACCCAATTCTAATTGATATATATATTAATCTCCTAATTTTTAGGATTTAACGTGTAATAAAATAATTTTATATTTTTATAATATTATTTTATTCAACGATACCTTGTCTCAAAAACAAGAAAAATTATTCGTGGACCCGAAAAAGTTCATGGGGCCCTCGTTTAGGAAAAGCAGTCAACTGTGCTGACTGGACAAATTCTAACCAATGAGAGTAAGTCAAGCTTGACTTTCTAAACCAATTAGAATGAGTCAACAAAAGAAGCATTGACTTCTTTGTGAACCATTGGATTTGTAGAGTTTACTTTAGAAGCTTTAATCTTAGCCATTGATTTAATCAATGGTGAGATTAGAATGCTAATTTTATGACCAATTGATATCCACCTTAGATGTAATCTATGGCTAGGAATTAAAGATGAATCAATGGTTAGAATTAAGTCAAAAATTGTAGGCTTGAATTTAGTTAGTAGCTAATTAAGCTTAATTTGACTAATCTAATTATCTAATTAGCACACTAAGTGAACTAGTTTAGTTCTTAATTAATTATGATCTAAATACTAATTAGATATCTTAATATTGATTAAAGGTTATAATATATACTAATATATATGAAACTAATTAGTTATGTAATTGGAAAGTTAATTAAGAATGGCTAGGAAATTAAACCTAATTAATTAGCTAATTAATTAACAAGCAATTAGGCTTGAATTAACAACAAATTGAGGACCCTAACCTCACTTAAGTCCCACGGCCATGCAACAGAATGGAGGAGCTTCTACATGATTCTTGAACACTCCTAATAGCCATGTAAAGTCAAGTTGAAAACCTAGGCTAGGTGCTAGACCATGTGCACTCAAAAGTTGATAGTTACTTCAAGTAAATCCTTTCAAATTTCACAAGCCACTCACAAGGCCAGTAGCTGCCTTCTTGTACGTCCCCCCTTCACTTTTTATACTTATCATACATAAGTTTTAATTCCTCTCAAATTATCAAGAAATCAAGCAAATCTTCTCTTCCATTTTTTTCTCCACATTCGGCCACCACCCAAAACCCACACCACCACCAATCACTTATAATTTTATCTCTTGGCTTTTCTTCAACCTAAATCCCATTCTAAACATCTTTCCTTCACAAGGTTTTATCAAAAACCCACTCCATCTAGTTCAAAATCCAACATTTTGCTTGTTGTCTTAAGGGTAAGTTTTGAATCCTATGGTTTTAAATACATGTTTTCAATTTTTAAACCATGATTGTTCCATGGTTTTTCAATCTTAATCCTTGTATGTGCTTTTACTAATTATTTAAGAATTTTAGGGATTTTATTTTGGAAGTGGAAGAATTCTAGAAGGAAGAGGAGAGCTTGGAAAGCTTGTCTTCAAGAGGTAAGAGGGAGATTCAACCTCACCAACCAAGTTCTGGTGGTGTGAGGATGGATTACATTCGGTGAAAAATCCACAAGGATTCATTCACCTATTGTTTGAGGTCTTTGGGGTGTATTTGTGATGTATAGGATTGTGTTTTTATGCTTGTATGTGTAGTATTTGTGTTATGTGTAACTTATTTCAATGTTAGCATGTGTGATGAAATACTTACAGACTTGATATTATGTATGTGTGTGTAATTTAGAATGCATAAAAAATTATGTGTGATTATGAGGACTAAATTGTAAAAAAATTATATAAATACGGGGCCATTATGTAAATTATTATATTTTTGAGGGACAAGAAAGTAATTATTATATTTTGAGGGACTAAAATGTAATTCATATGTTTTAATAATTAGATTTTGACAAAATGTAAAGTAATTATTCTATTTTTGAGGGACTAAAATGTAATTCATATGTTTTGAGGGACAAGAAAGTAATTATTATATTTTGAGGGACTAAAATGTAATTCATATGTTTTGAGGGACAAGGAAGTAATTATTATGTTTTGAGGGATTTAAACGTAATTAATATGTCTTGGGGGACGAAAAGGGAATTATGATGTTTTAAGGGACTAAAACGTAATTAATATATTTTTGAGGGATAAAAAGGTAATTATTCTATTGTGAGGGACTATTTTGCAAATATGAGGAAATGCAATGAATTTTAGTATTAAAATGAGTAAAACAGAAATTCTGATTCAAAATGTATAAAAATAATAATAATAATAATATTTACGCGATTGGAAAACATCAAAAATCACTACGTGATTTGAAAAGGCGACAGAATTGAGTCGCGAGTGAGAAAATACGAAAATATGACTACGAGATTAAATTACGGTAATAATCTTTGTTAAATTATTATATGAACCACCGCATATGTGATATTAATGGAAATTGTGAATAGTGCATAGTACATGCATTGGAAATGTCCGAAGGACTGTGTAAAGGCAAGTTGCTGGAGAGATTACACCTCCCGAGTGGGTGCGATAAGCGTAGTGTAGGTCACTTGTTGACCTTGGGGGCATTGGGTGCGGGTTGCCTACAATGGACAGGTTGATAGCTCTTCTGTGCCGTGGGTTAGACCGATGCAACACACCAATGATCCGGACCGAGACACTATCCCTAATCATGATTTGATAAAGACTGTCGTGCATATGCTAGATGTGCAGAAATTGAGCACGTGGTCTGAAGCATGTTGGTGCCGACAGATCTTTTCAGTCATTCTCTCCAACTTGAGTTGTAGCTCCATGGAGTAGGATATTGAGTCAGTGTACATTTGCATACATAGAGGACATATTTTTGTAATTCTTGCTTATGATAATTGAAATATTGAATACTTGAGCATTGAAAATAGCATAATCGTAATTCTTGTTTTATTTCCTGTGTAATTATGATATATAATGTTAGTGGCATAACTGTAATTATAGTATGACAGCTGTATGATATTTTGGATGTGATTATCTTCATTGCTACCATATTGGTATTGGCGTAGGTGATCTCATCTCTTGTATGCATGTTTTGTATCATGTTTTTGTTTATTAAGACATTGAGCAAGACGTAGGAAGAGTAGCAGAGGAAGAAGAAAATCCCATTGAAAACGTTGAGTTTTGATGGCGGTGGAGATACCTAGTTTCTTGGGTTATATGAGGCTGACATTCATCGGAGGGGACGAGGCATGGACCGAAGATCTTGAGAGAGAGAGTATATATTATCTGGGAGATGTAAATATTAGATTGAGTAGGCTACAGTCGGGAACCCTTACTTTTCTCGTTACTATTTATGTACAATTAGAGTTCCCTATATCCATCGGGCAAAGACTGGGAGCGTACTATCGCACCCCTAGAGAGAGTAGTGTCTTATCGTCCGCTCGGACATTTGTTCCCCGGACTTTACGTCGAGTTGGAATTCCCCACCCGGGGAGTCTGAGGAGGACCCATCTGAGGGTTCGGCTACTTCTGAGGGCTCAGCGCCTAGTAGTACTTGGGCAAGATGTCAATGTAAATAGTGTTTAAAAGTTTGGAGTGTCCAGTTTGTAATATTTATAGTATGATAGTGTGAAAGACTTGTATATGTATAACAAAAGATTTGGATATGTATAAATGATGTAAATTATCTGTAATGATGCTGTGATGTTTTAATTTCTGCTAAGTTTATTTTCTTGTTATTAAGGAATTTTGCAACTCGTATTTTCCCCTACAAAGTACGTTATCTAGCATAAGGGTAATTTGGTAATTATGTAATATAAATGTGGCATCCTAAGGTGGGTGTTACATTAGTTGGTATCAGAGCCCAAGTTAGAGTCTTTTGGGTTTGTGGTTAGGTCTGTCTTGTCTAAGTTGTGTGATTCTCTGCAATTGTTTTCCGAAAGAAAAACAATATTGTTTGGAAGATTAACTTCAACTCTTCTTTGTGTTATCCATTTTGATTTCGGAAACGATATGGCTGGACGAGGAAGAGGACGCATGAATGCGAGGGCAGCAGCTGAAAATGTCGACAATGATCATCAGAATATGGCTGCAGCTGTAGCAGCAATACAACGAATGGCTGAGGTTGTTGCCCAACAGAACCAAAGAGCAAATGATGATGCTCACAATTTGTCAGAATTTCGGAGGAATAATCCACCGAAGTTCCATGGAGAGTTTGATCCAGAGAAGGCTGATCTGTGGATTAAGGAACTAGAGAAGATATTTGACGGCATGGGTTATACTGATGAGCGAAAGCTTACTTTCACCACGTTTGTGCTAGTCATTGACGGAGAAGCTTGGTGGGCAGGAGCCCGAAGATTACTTCAGGCTGAAGGGAGAGTTGTGACATGGCAGCTCTTTAGACAGAAGTTTTTGGCAAAATATTTTCCAGCGAGTGTGCGACATGCTAAGGAGATGGAGTTCCTTAGTCTGAGGCAAGGAGCAATGACTGTGAGCGAGTACGCAGCAAGGTTCGAAAGCTTGTCTAAGTTTTCGAGGTACTTCCAGATGCATCCAGATGAGGAATGGAAGTGTAGGAAATTCGAAGAAGGGTTGAGGCTCGACATCAAGCGAGCTTTAGCGACGGTAGATATTGATCAGTTTCTAGTATTATTGGAAAAGTGTAGAAAGGTCGAAGAAATTGATCATCCGCGAGAGGCTAGAAATAAGAATTTTGGACCAGCACGGTTCCAACGAGGAAGGGGTAGCAGTGGCAACCGTTATCAACAGAAACCATACACTAAACCAGCAGGAGGTCAGAATAAACAACAATCAGTTGGGGGAAGTTCAAGTGGTGGTAAGGCAGTTTCAACTGGAACTTCTGCACTTAAATGTTTTAAGTGTGGGAAAGGACATCTTACTAGAGACTGTCAGCATAAGGGGGTGATTTGTTATCGATGTGGGAAGCCTGGACATTTTTCCCGAGACTATGATCAACTGAAAGCGGAGCCATCAGTGGGCAGTGTTCGTACTGCGAGGCCACAGGCGGGTGGTCGAGTATATACGATGAGCGGGGAGGAAGCCGCTAAATCTGAGGACTTGATAATGAAGGAGTGTGCCATTGAAGGTAATCCTTTAACAGTTTTATATGATTCGGGAGCAATACATTCTTTCATTGCATGTGATTGTGTGGAGCATTTGGGATTGACTGTGACTACATTGCCATATGATTTGACTGTGGTTACTCCTACTGATAAACCTGTGATAACTACAAAAGTATGCTTGAATTGCCCTGTATGTGTTAGGGATAGAATCTTTCATGTGGATTTGATCTGTTTGCCTCTTTCCAAGATTAATGTAATCTTAGGAATGGATTGGTTATCCTCTAACCATATCCTGATCGACTGTTCGAGTAAGACGTTAGTTTTCCATGAGGTTAAGAATTCTAAATTCTTAACGGCTACTCAAGTGGAAGCTTGTTTAAAGGAAGGAGACCTAGGGTACTTGTTGATATCTTCTTTGGAGGTTCACTATGAAGATGTTCTGAAGGATATCTTTGTAGTAAATGAATTTCCTGAAGTGTTTCCTGAAGATATACCGGGATTACCGCCGGAAAGGGGGATAGAATTCTCTATTGATTTGGTACCTGGAGCTGGACCTATATCTATGGCACCTTACAGAATGTCGCCAATAGAGTTGGCAGAACTGAAGAAGCAATTGGAAGATTTGTTGGAAAAGCAATTTGTGAGACCAAGTGTATCACCCTAGGGAGCTCCAGTGTTATTGGTAAAGAAGAAGGATGGGACTTCTCGGCTATGTGTGGACTATCGGAAGCTGAACAAGATTACAATCAAGAATAAGTATCCCCTACCGAGAATTGATGATCTGCTGGACCAATTACGAGGAGCCGCCATATTTTCTAAGATTGACTTACGTTCTGGTTATCACCAGATACGTGTAAAGGTGGAGGATATCCCGAAGACTGCGTTCCGGACTCGATACGGGCATTATGAGTACCAAGTGATGCCTTTTGGTGTGACTAATGCACCTGCAATATTTATGGACTTCATGAACAGAATTTTCCGTTTATACTTGGATAAGTTTATTGTTGTCTTTATTGATGACATCTTGATTTATTCTCCAAGTCAGGAGGAGCATGCTGAACACCTCAGAGTGGTTCTCCAGATTTTGAAGGAAAATAAACTATATGCTAAGTTGTCCAAGTGTGAATTTTGGTTGAGCGAAGTACAATTCTTGGGGCATGTCATATCAGCAGATGGAATTGAAGTTGATGCTTCGAAAGTGGAGACAGTTGTTGAGTGGGAAAGACCGAAGACTGTATCAGAGATCCGTAGTTTCATCGGATTGGCCGGTTACTATCGACGATTCATAGAAGGGGTTTCAAAGATTGCAGGACCTCTTACCCAACTTACACGAAAGAATCAACCGTTTACATGGACTGAAGCATGTGAGGAAAGTTTTCAGGAGTTGAAACGACGACTGACTACTTCACCAGTTTTGATTCTACCTGATCCGAACGAACCTTTCGAGGTGTACTGTGATGCTTCGTATCAAGGATTGGGTTGTGTACTTATGCAGAACCGTAAGGTTGTGGCAAATGCATCGAGGCAGTTGAAAGTGCATGAGAGGAATTATCCGACTCATGACTTAGAGCTAGCAGCAGTGGTGTTTGCGTTGAAGGTATGGAGACATTTTCTCTATGGGGCAACGTTCACTGTATTTAGTGACCATAAAAGTTTGAAGTATCTGTTTGACCAGAAAGAGTTGAACATGAGACAAAGACGTTGGCTCGAGTTTCTGAAAGATTATGACTTTCAGTTACAATATCATCCCGGAAAGGCGAACGTCGTAGCGGATGCTTTGAGTAGAAAATCGCTTAATGCTTTTGTTATGATGATGAAGGAGAAGGAATTGATAGAAGAATTTTGGGATATGTGATTATCTGTGAAGTTGACACCGGGGAAGATGTGTTTGAATATGATCACCATTTCGAATGATCTGATGGATAAAATACGAGAATGACAGAATAGTGATCAATATCTGCAAGAAGCAAAGGAAGCAAGAAATCAAGGAGCGAGGGAATTCAAAAGGTGTTGATGGAATTTTGAAGTTCAAAGGGAGAGTTTGTGTACCAAACAATCCAGAACTTAGGAGATCGATTTTGAATGAAGCTCATAGAAGTAAGTTGAGTATGCATCCAGGAGCAACGAAGATGTACCAAGATTTGAAACAGTTGTATTGGTGGCAAGGAATGAAAAAGGATGTAGCTGAGTACGTATCATCCTGTTTGACTTGTCATAAGGCCAAGGTGGAACATCAACGACCATCAGGAATGTTGCAGCCTTTGCCTATTCCTGAATGGAAATGGGATGGTATAGCCATGGATTTCGTTACTGGACTACCAAGAACTCGGAAGGGTCATGATTCTATATGGGTAATTATTGATCGGCTTACAAAGTCAGTACACTTTTTGCCGATTAATGTTAAGTATTCGATGGAAAAGTTAGCTCAGCTGTACATCAATGAAATTGTCAGACTTCATGGTGTACCATCCAGTATAATTTCTGATCGAGATCCGCGTTTTACCTCAAGATTCTGGACTAGTCTACAAGAAGCAATGGGAACCAAGCTACATTTGAGTTCTGCTTACCATCCACAAACTGATGGTCAGTCAGAAAGAACGATTCAGTCGTTGGAGGACTTATTGAAGGCTTGCGTTCTAGAACAAACTGGTTGTTGGGATGAATTTCTGCCATTGATAGAGTTCACCTACAACAATAGTTTTCATTCGAGTATAGGGATGGCACCCTATGAAGCCTTATATGGGAGAAGATGTAGGACACCATTGTGTTGGTACCAAGATGGTGAAAGTACTGTGGTAGGACCTGAATTTGTGCAACAAACAACTGAGAAGGTAAAGATGATCCAAGACAAGATGAGGACAGCTCAGACGCGGCAAAAGAGCTATGCAGATAAAAGACGAAGACCACTGGAATTTGAAGAATGTGACCATGTATTTTTACGTGTGACACCTATGACTGGAGTTGGACGAGTAATCAAGTCGAGGAAGCTTACTCCCAAGTTTATCGGACCGTATCAGATACTTCGTCGGATAGGTCCGGTAGCTTATCAAGTTGCACTACCACCGTTCTTATCAAATCTTCATAATGTATTTCACGTATCGCAACTACGAAAATATATTTCTGATCCGACTCATGTTATTGAGCCAGACACTATACAACTAAAGGAAAACTTGACCTATGAGACGTTTCCGATCAGGATCGAAGATCGAAGGGTTAAACAACTTCGAGGAAAGGACATCGCATTGGTTAAAGTGATATGGAATGATGTAAGTGGTGAAGCCACATGGGAGTTAGAAGAGAAGATAAGAGAGCAGTATCCGTTTTTATTTTAAATATGTATGTCAAGTTTCGAGGACGAAACTTTATTTTAGAGGGGGAGAGTTGTAACACCCCAAATTCTGACTATGTGAATAGTAATAGTAGAATTACACTGTTTTATATTTTCTGTGTGTTATAAAAAATAGTTTGACTATTCTGAGATCATTTTTGATCATTTTGTGTGATTTGCTCCAAGTCAAGAAAATAATAATTTTCTGACCGGGAAAAAATATTATTTTAATTAATTAGAGTTGGGAGATCTTACTAAACCCAATTCTAATTGATATATATATTAATCTCCTAATTTTTAGGATTTAACTGTGCAATAAAATAATTTTATATTTTTATAATATTATTTTATTCAACAAGACGATACCTCTTGTCTCAAAAATAGTAGAAAAATTATTCGTGGGCCCGAAAAAGTTCGTGGGGCCCACGTTTAGGAAAAGCAGTCAACTGTGCTGACTGGGCAAATTCTAACCAATGAGAGTAAGTCAAGCTTGACTTTCTAAACCAAATAGAATGAGTCAACAAAAGAAGCATTGACTTCTTTGTGAACCATTGGATTTGTAAAGTTTACTTTAGAAGCTTTAATCTTAGCCATTGATCTAATCAATGGTGAGATTAGAATGCTAATTTTATGACCAATTGATATCCACCTTAGATGTAATCTATGGCTAGGAATTAAAGATGAATCAATGGTTAGAATTAAGTCAAAAATTGTAGGCTTGAATTTAGTTAGTAGCTAATTAAGCCTAATTTGACTAATCTAATTACCTAATTAGCACACTAAGTGAACTAGTTTAGTTCTTAATTAATTATGATCTAAATACTAATTAGATATCTTAATATTGATTAAAGGTTATAATATATACTAATATATATGAAACTAATTAGTTATGCAATTGGAAAGTTAATTAAGAATGGTTAGGAAATTAAACCTAATTAATTAGCTAATTAATTAACAAGCAATTAGGCTTGAATTAACAACAAATTGAGGACCCTAACCTCACTTAAGTCCCACGGCCATGCAGCAGAATGGAGGAGCTTCTACATGATTCTTGAACACTCCTAATAGCCATGCAAAGTCAAGTTGAAAACCTAGGCTAGGTGCTAGACCATGTGCACTCAAAAGTTGATAGTTACTTCAAGTAAATCCTTTCAAATTTCACAAGCCACTCACAAGGCCAGGCAGCTGCCTTCTTGTACGTCCCCCTTTCACTTTTTATACTTATCATACATAAGTTTTAATTCCTCTCAAATTATCAAGAAATCAAGCAAATCTTCTCTTCCATTTTTTTCTCCACATTCGGCCACCACCCAAAACCCACACCACCAATCACTTATAATTTTATCTCTTGGCTTTTCTTCAACCTAAATCCCATTCTAAACATCTTTCCTTCACAAGGTTTTATCAAAAACCCACTCCATCTAGTTCAAAATCCAACATTTTGCTTGTTGTCTTAAGGGTAAGTTTTGAATCCTATGGTTTTAAATACATGTTTTCAATTTTTAAACCATGATTGTTCCATGGTTTTTCAATCTTAATCCTTGTATGTGCTTTTACTAATTATTTAAGAATTTTAGGGATTTTATTTTGGAAGTGGAAGAATTCTAGGAGGAAGAGGAGAGCTTGGAAAGCTTGTCTTCAAGAGGTAAGAGGGAGATTCAACCTCACCAACCAAGTTCTGGTGGTGTGAGGATGGTTCTGTTCGGTGAAAAATCCACAAGGATTCATTCACCTATTGTTTGAGGTCTTTGGGGTGTATTTGTGATGTATAGGATTGTGTTTTTATGCTTGTATGTGTAGTATTTGTGTTATGTGTAACTTATTTCAATGTTAGCATGTGTGATGAAATACTTACAGACTTGATATTATGTATGTGTGTGTAATTTAGAATGCATAAAAAATTATGTGTGATTATGAGGACTAAAAAAAATTATATAAATAAAAAATTATATAAATACAAGAAAGTAATTATTATATTTTGTAAATTATTATATTTTTGAGGGACAAGAAAGTAATTATTATATTTTGAGGGACTAAAATGTAATTCATATGTTTTGAGGGACAAGAAAGTAATTATTCTATTTTTGAGGGACTAAAATGTAATTCATATGTTTTGAGGGACAAGAAAGTAATTATTATATTTTGAGGGACTAAAATGTAATTCATATGTTTTGAGGGACAAGGAAGTAATTATTATGTTTTGAGGGATTTAAACGTAATTAATATGTCTTGGGGGACGAAAAGAGAATTATGATGTTTTAAGGGACTAAAATGTAATTAATATATTTTTGAGAGATAAAAAGGTAATTATTCTATTGTGAGGGACTATTTTGTAAATATGAGGAAATGCAATGAATTTTAGTATTAAAATGAGTAAAATAGAAATTCTGATTCAAAACGTATAAAAATAATAATAATAATAATATTTACGCGATTGGAAAACATTAAAAAATCACTACGTGATTTGAAAAGGCGACAGAATTGAGTCGCGGGTGAGAAAATACGAAAATATGACTACGCGATTAAATTACAGTAATAATGTTGTTAAATTATTATATGAACCCTGCATATGTGATATTAATGAAAATTGTGAATAGTGCATAGTACATGCATTGGAAATGTCCGAAGGACTGTGTAAGGCAAGTTGCCTAGGAGAGACTACACCTCCTGAGTGGGTGCGATAAGCGTAGTGTAGGTCACTTGTTGACCTTGGGTGCATTGGGGTGCGGGTTGCCTACAATGAATAATTGGTAGCTCTTCTGTACCGTAGGTTAGACCGATGCAACACACCAATGATCCGGACCGAGACACTATCCCTAATCATGATTTGATAAAGACTGTCGTGCATATGCTAGATGTGCAGAAATTGAGCACGTGGTCTGAAGCATGTTGGTGCCGACAGATCTTTTCAGTCATTCTCTCCGAGTTAAGTTGTAGCTCCATGGAGTAGGATATTGAGTCAGTGTACATTTGCATACATAGAGGACATATTATTGTAATTCTTGCTTATGATTATTGAAATATTGAATACTTGAGCATTGAAAATAGAATAATCATAATTCTTGTTTTATTTCCTGTGTAATTATGATATATAATGTTAGTGGCATAACTGTAATTATAGTATGATAGCTATATGATATTTTGGATGTGATTATCTTCATTGCTACCATACTGGTATTGGCGTAGGTGATCTCACCTCTTGTATGCATGTTTTGTATCATGTTTTTGTTTATTAAGACATTGAGCAAGACGTAGGAAGAATAGCAGAGGAAGAAGAAAATCCCATTGAAAACGTTGAGTTTTGATGGCGGTGGAGATACCTAGTTTCTTGGGTTATATGAGGCTGACATTCATCGGAGGGGACGAGGGATGGACCAAAGATCTTGAGAGAGAGAGTATATATTATCTGGGAGATGTAAATATTAGATTGAGTAGGCTACAGACAGGGAACCCTTACTTTTCTATTACTATTTATGTACAATTAGAGTTCCCTATATCCATCAGGCAGCACTGGGGAGCGTACTATCGCACCCCTAGAAAGAGTAGTGTCATATCGTTCGCTTGGACATTTGTTCCCCAGACTTTACATCGAGTTGGAATTCCCCCACCCGGGGAGTCTGAGGAGGACCCATCTGAGGGTTCGGCTACTTCTGAGGGCTCAGCTGCCTAGTAGTACTTGGGCAAGATGTCAATGTAAATAGTGTTTAAAAGTTTGGAATGTCTAGTTTGTAATATTTATAGTATGATAGTGTGAAAGACTTGTATATGTATAACAAAAGATTTGGATATGTATAAATGATATAAATTATTTGTAATGATGCTGTGATGTTTTAATTTCTGCTAAGTTTATTTTCTTGTTATTAAGGAATTTTGCAACTCGTATTTTCCCCTACAAAGTACGTTATCTAGCATAAGGATAATTTGGTAATTATGTAATATAAATGTGGCATCCTAAGGTGGGTGTTACATATTTTATAGCCATTCTATATCTCTTTGTCTGGGGAGGCAAAGGATACTAGTTCTCATGGGCCACAATCCATTAGTCTGTATACATTGCAAAAGCTTTAGTTGAGAAAAATTGACGACAAATGATATTATCTTCTTCATGGAAGTTATGGACACATTCCTCAAGAGGTTGAGGATAATGATGAAGAAGAAAGCCAGCAGCTTGCTTGATCAATCAATTTTGAGGCATTCATTATTGCTTTATATTTGGCCTAATTGATGATAATTGTATCCAATATTATGTTTGTAGATGAGTTTTAGATGATTGGTCTTCATTGAGCTTAATTGTAAAAACTTCATTAATTTTTGAATTTTAACTCATTTTGACCATTCTATCTTGTACAGGCCATATCTTGGGCTACAAATGTCATATTTGGATGATCTTGGTATTTCCTGAAAGCTGAGACGAAGATACACAATTTGGATCTAATGAAGTTTTTCTAATTTAGCTGGATACAGGGCGAAAATTGAGCCTCAAAGTTAGGATGTTGTTGCTGTCATAAAGCTTGGACCTTCCCTCACTGATTTAGGCTTAACTCTCTCAATTTAAACCCAAATAAGACAAATTATATGTCTCTGAAAAGCTTATTCAGAGGGCTACAGTTTGGGCTAGGGTTAGATTAGGAATTACAGAATAATTTTTAGTTACAAATAGGTTAAGGCAGAATACGAAAGTACACCTCTTTCTGAATCCTGATTTTTGAGTTTTACGATAGGAATCAAGAAACATTTTTTCTCTCTTTTCATTTTCTCTATTTCATTTTTATCTCTTCTTTGATCTGTATCTTTTTAATGGTGATGGCCATGGAAGGCTAAAGATCCAATCAATCCAAGGAATTCAATGATTATGGTTAGAGTTTTGAGTTCTTTTGTTTATTTGTGATTTCTAATTATGTTCTTTCCTCTTCTCCTTCTTTAATTGATTTATGATTATATTTCGAAATTGAAAATAGATTTGGATTGATTAATCTGAATTTAATGGAGAATAGATCATCGATTGATAATTTATGTTAATTCAAAATTGTATTTAATTCAATCTTAATCAAGAATTGCGATTGTGATTCTGTTTTAGTTGATTAAATTCTAGGTGATTATCTAGTTGAATTCGAATTAACAGAGTTAATTGCATAAATAATTTTACTCTCTTTGAACTATGATTTACTTTGCCACTTGATTTGAAGCCCTTGGATTGATGTTTCTAGTTTTGAATTTATTCCTAATTACTATCGAATTTGCATTTTGTTACTTGATGAATAAAACCTCCCTTCTACTTTTACTATTTATTTTTCATGAGAGTTAAATTTAGGAATTAGATTGATAGTGTCAATTGAATTAGCTCTCTGTGGATCGACCCTTGCTTACTACAACTGGTTGCAAGGTTTTTATATTTTTGGTGGAACTTGGCAACTATTTTTGATATAATTCTTAATCTTATTCCACATCACACCAAATTTTGGCGCCGTTGTCGAGGAACTAATTTTCCAATTGCGCTATTGATTTGTTTCCTATTTTTACTCTATTTTTATTTTATTTTTAATTTTTGATGCTTTCTTTTTGAGTGTCTTATTGGTGTTGATGTCCATTGATCATGGATGCTTGTGGGATTTGCTTATCACCTGGACATATCACTGATTTATGTCCCACTTTCCTAGTGGACACAAATGAGGAGGTAGAGGCAGTATGGGGATATTCTGAACCTTCCGACAACTACAACCCCTACTCCAATACATATTATCTAGAGTAGTGGGACTATCCTAACTTGAGTTATGGACAGCAGCCTCAGAATCAACCTCTAGCATATGAATTTCTAGAATTTCAGCA
This sequence comes from Ormosia semicastrata, assembly GCA_029884595.1. NCBI lineage: Eukaryota > Viridiplantae > Streptophyta > Magnoliopsida > Fabales > Fabaceae > Ormosia > Ormosia semicastrata. The sequence continues at coordinate 42,012,767 of JAQQTO010000053.1, read as the reverse complement.
TTGGTAAACACCTTTCCTTCCAAGACAACAGCAAGTCCAAGATCCTTGGCAACCTGAACCTTCATTGGAGGAGCTAATAAGACAAATGGCCACTTATAACATGCAGTTCCAACAAGAAACAAAGGCTAAGTGTAATGATCTGCAAAACTCTTTGGATCAGTTAGCCACAGATCTCAGCAAGTTCCAGAGCCAAATTTCTGAAGGACTTCCCTCACAACCAGAAGAGAATGTGAAGGAAGATCCTAGTGCTGTCACATTGCACAGTGGCAAGACGTTAGATGAACCCACCTCTCCTTCACAAACCATTGAAAAGAAAGAAACAGAGCCTGAAGAGGTAAGTAAGGAGGGGGAAAACTCTAAGGTCCCCAAGGTAAGTATTCTTGAACCCCTTCCTAAGGTAGTGGAGAGACAGTATGATGACTTATGTGATGAATTTCCTGATTTTATTGGTTTCAATAATTATACTCATTGCAACTCATGTACTGGTTGTGATGGTGGCATGATATGTGTTGTTTGTGCTGAAATTTTTGCATTCTTGAGAGCTGATGATTCTGTTTGTGCAGAAGCTAATGTTGTTGAAGGATCTATCAACAATGCTTTTGATGCAGTTGCAGGATCTAAGATACAAAGAAAAATAGAATTACAGGCTACTGAAGAGTTTTCAGTGAAGAAAGAAGAACACCAAATGACAGACACTGCTGAAGTGGATTTCGTTTTTGGGCCATGGTCCATTAGAAACAATGTATATGAAGTTGATGAAGTGCACGTATTACTTTTCAGTGGTGAAGCCAAGGAAATTAAGGAAGGCCAATGGGATCCCGGTGGAAGCCATCATGCCTCAAGCTTAACTTGGTCATTGTACTTCAGCCAATGGGATCCCGGTGGAAGCCCCGGTGGAAGCCCTCATGCCTCAAGCTTAACTTGGTCATTATACTTCAGCCAATGGGACCCTGGTGGAAGCTCTCATGTTATTTCAAGCATAAATTGGTTATTATGCTTTCGCCAATGGGATCCTGGTGGAAATCTCTTCATCTACCTCTGTTACTTCAGTTGATAAGGATGTTTCTTCCTTCTCTTTTATCTTACTTGTCCAAGATTTATTAATGATTGTTTATTGTTGAAGTTTACATTGAGGACAATGTAGAAGTTAAGTGTGGGGGAGGAATTGACATTTTTTGTTCTGTTTTATTTCTGTTTTCTAGTTTTAAAAAAAAATTATGTTTTTATTTGATTTCCAATGATGTTTTGAGATTCGTGAAGTCTATGAGTTTGAAGCAATTGAAATTCAAGGTTATGATTTATAAATTTCTTCTTTCATCTTGAATTTGGCATGCTTGGTTTTGACGTTTGATTGATGAATTGAGTTTGATAGATGTATACCTGGTGAGATTTTGAGCCTTTTGATGGATGGATTTAGCATTTATGCTATTCTCTTCTTTCTTGTGTGATTTTCACTCATGTCATATTAATCACTCTAGAACTTGCTTCGATTCTTTTTTTTTTTTGCTATATTTTCACTTGCATACATGAACATGATTGAGGCATTCTTTTGTGATTAACTACTTTGGCCAAATAGTCAACCTTGCATTATTTCCCTTTAATTAACCCCTTGAGCCTATTTGCCTATTCTTTGTCTTAGCTCATTATATGCCTTATATGAAAAACCATGATTTTACCTTACCTTAGGGAATGAGAGAGCATTGGTTCATTTTCATTAGAGGAGCTCTTTTACTTGCAAGTGGTTAATAGGATAAGTGTGGGGGTTGTACAAGTTGATGTGTAATATGCAAGGTGTTGGTGAAAAAAAAATTGCGAAGAAAAAGAAAAAAAAATTCAAGAAAGGTTGTAAAAGAAAAGAAAGAAAAAGGAAAGGAATATGTAAAGAGAATGTGCATTATATAGATTTGAGGGGATAAAAATTTCATGTTTATCAATTGAGTTCCTCTCCAATGTTCTTTTATTCTCTTGGGTGCTCATCTCACCATATCTATATTATTTCCATCCCTTACCTTGGCCCTATTACAACCTTAAACAAAGTCCTCTTGATTTGTATGTACATGTGTTTGAGTAGTGGAGAAGTAGAAGATAAGCAAGCTTATGGTAGTGTATTTTTCATGGGTTGAATTGAGTGAAATACTTACCTTGTAAACACTTGAGAGATTGAGAGTGTATCTTGTGAGGATCTATCATTCTTAATTCATGCTTTTCAATTTGAAGATACCTTGCATGTTAGTTTGAGGTGTAAAGAATTGTTCTCTCTTAAATGTTGTGATCCATTGAATCTTTTCTTGCTCTTTTTGCATACTTGAATGTCATTGGAATTTGAGTCTTTTAGAGATTTTAGTTTATGAGTTTTTACTTTTCTTGCATTCTTGCATTTGTTTTTCTTTATTCCCTAGTTTTGGTCTCTTGTATTTTGCCCGGGAGTGCAAAAGTTCAAGTGTGGGAGAATTTGATCAATCAATTTTGAGGCATTCATTATTGCTTTATATTTGGCCTAATTGGTGATAATTGTATCTAATATTATGTTTGTAGATGAGTTTTAGATGATTGGTCTTCATTGAGCTTAATTGTAAAAACTTCATTAATTTTCGAATTTTAACTCATTTTGACCTTTCTATCTTGCATAAGCCATATCTTGGGTTACAAATGTTATATTTGGATGATCTTGATGTTTCCTAAAAGCTGAGACGAAGATACACAATTTTGTATCTAATGCAGTTTTTCTAATTCAGCTAGATTCAGGGCAAAAATTGAGCCTCAAAGTTAGGACGCTGTTGCTGTCATAAAGCTTGGACCTTCCCTCACTGATTTGGGCTTAACTTTCTCAATTTAAACCCAAATAAGACAAATTATATGTCTCTGAAAAGCTTATTCAGAGGGCTGCAGTTTGGGCTAGGGTTAGATTAGGAATTACAGAATAATTTTCAGTTACAAATAGGTTAAGGCAGAATACGAAAGTACACCTCTTTCTGAATCCTGATTTTTGAGTTTTACGATAGGAATCAAGAAACCTTTTTTCTCTCTTTTCGTTTTCTCTATTTCGTTTTTATCTCTTCTTTGATCTGTATCTTTTCAATGGTGATGGCCATGGAAGGCTAAAGATCCAATCAATCCAAGGAATTCAATGATTGTGGTTAGAGTTTTGAGTTCTTTTGTTTATTTGTGATTTCTAATTATGTTCTTTCCTCTTCTCCTTCTTTAATTGATTTATGATTATATTTCGAAATTGAAGATAGATTTGAATTGATTAATCTGAATTTAATGGAGAATAGATCATCGATTGATAATCTATGTTAATTCAAAATTGTGTTTAATTCAATCTTAATCAAGAATTGCAATTGTGATTCTGTTTTAGTTGATTAAATTCTAGGTGATTATCTAGTTGAATTCGAATTAACAGAATTAATTGCATAAATAATTTTACTCTCTTTGAACTGTGATTTACTTTGCCACTTGATTTGAAGCCCATGGGTTGGTGTTTCTAGTTTTGAATTTATTCCTAATTACTATCGAATTTGCATTTTGTTACTTGATGAATAAAACCCCGCTTTTACTTTTACTGTTTATTTTTCATCAGAGTTTAATTTAGGAATTAGATTGATAGTGTCAATTGAATTAGTTCTCTGTGGATCGACCCTTGCTTACTACAACTGGTTGCAAGGTTTTTATATTTTTGGTGGAACTTGGCAACTATTTTTGATATAATTCTTAATCGTATTCCACACCACACCATTGCTCCAGCCACAACTACTTTGGAACTTTTACTCCAAGAGATGCATAGCTTGCGGACTGGGATGGATTGCCTTGAGCAGAAGGTAGATCATCTTAGGCTGAGGATGGCCCACTCCAATCAGGAGTTGGCTTTTATTTGATCTCTGCTAGAGGGACCAGATTATGTACCGAGGAGAGGTGTTAGTGTTCCCACATCATCTATTGCACCTCCACGTCCATACTGATGCTACAGCTGGTGCCAGTGCGCCTATATCCTTTGCCGCTCCTCCTGATGCTACAACTGGATATTCTTAGTTTTGATGATGATCTTGACACTGATGACGACGATGTGGATCTTGATGATATGGTTAATGACTGTGATAGTGAGGCGACTGAGTGACCATGGGGTTTAGTCATGATGTTCTTTTCTTTTAATAATATTCTGTCTAACCCATTAGTAGTGTGTGAATTTTATGACTCTGTATATGACCGGTCATTTTGCTTTTAATGTTTATATAATCTGGTCATCTGATTATTATGCATCTTTTTGAGCTGATGATTGGTTATCCTTTAATATTTATTTGTTGTTATCCCCTGTTGTTGTGATGACTGGTTATATAGCCTGTATTATGCTAAATGCTGGTTATAGGATTGTTGGTATTATTGTTAAAATATTGAATGCTTATGTCTTTTTGATAATGCCTAGAGAGATATAATATATGAGTGTGGGGGAGTTTTTATATATCTTGCATGAGTACAGAGGAGTTTTTACATATAATTTTCACATAATATTTGTCTCACCTCATGCATAAACTACGAGGAAGAGTAGGAGAAATCCTTGTGTTTGCTCTTCTCAACTCTATCTATTTACATTTGTGCTTTAATCTTATATGCTTGCTTGAATACTTTCTATCTTGGCTTATTTATTTATGAGTGAAGTGATTAATCTCATCTATCTATTCAATTCAATCAATCAATAGCTTCAACGAAAATTAATATACAAGTGTTTTGTGAAAGATTTGCGAAAAGTTTTTATAAACTCAATTCACCCCTTCTTTAGTATTGAGGCCACTTGGTATCACATTGCAATTCTTTTGGGGATGCCTCACCCTCTTTACAGAAAATCAAAGTATAGATGAATGGGAAACTCTCACAAGAGTAGATAATACAAATTGAAGTCATACGAAGCTCTTAAAGATATCTCAAATTTGTGGCAAAAACATAACACAAAGATTGAATGGAATGACTCATGGATTCAAACCTTGATAGATGTTTTTCAAAATGTTAGTTGTATGTAAAAGATGTCCCAAAAACATGTATTTACAGTATTATAAGAAAAAGAGTTGTTGGGGGGTATTAATTCCGAGCAATAAATGCTCTGAAAAATAATCATTGTAGGCTTCAAGCTCGTGGTAATTGATTGCCAAGATTTTAAAATGTGTTTTGGGCTTTCTAGGCACGTGGTAATCAATTACTTGTAATCAATTACCAGACTTTGGTAATTGATTACCATGCTTCTGTGACTAGTGGTAATCGATTATTGCACTATGGTTTTAAAAAAAATGACTTTAAATGGTCATAACTTCTCTATTTCTCATCTGTTTAAAGCAAATGATCACTCATTGGAAAGATTTTTGAGTCTATTTTCAAATGAAAGAAGCTTTAGAACAAAAATCATAGTATTTTGAAAGTTATGATCAAAAGAGTAACTAAAGGTCAACTTTTCAAAACTCAAACTTACTATTTTTCATAGTTTTTAACTACCACCATGACTAGCTTTTCAAAACATGTTTGTTGCGCATTTTAATATGTAAGAACCATTTGTAAAGATTAAAAAAACATATTTGAGCTCTTTAAAAAACATTATAAAATATTTTGAGATATCTAGAACATAGTTGTCAAATCGTGAATCGTATTGAGAATCGTATGCTCAATTTTTGAATCATGAATCATGAATCGTATTGAATCATACGATTCAGAAACACATTAATAAAAAACTTAAATATACATTTACACACCTAAAACATAAAGAAAACACTTAAAAAGTCATATAAATATACATTTCCTTCTTCCCCTTCTTCTTAGCCTTAGGCGCCACCTTAGGAGCCATACAAAGTGAGTGAATGACATTGTCACTGACAAACAGAATGAGATGGACGTGATACGAAAACAAAGGACAAGAAGTAGACAGATGTGATGAAGAATTGAAGATGAGTCATGAACAGAAGAGTGAGACATGATGAAGACTTAAAGATGAGTCACGAATAGAATGAGACTTGGAGAACGTGAAGAATGAATACAGAGTGAGACATCACGAATAGAAGAGTGAACAGGCATGAAGAATGAATGCAGATTGTAGAGTTTGGTTAGCACTGCAGAGTGAGATGAAGAATGAATGCAAAGTCTCGTTCAGTGGTTCTAGTTGTATGAAGAATGACGTGAAACGTGGGTGAATGTGAAGAATTAAAAGACCATTAATCTTTTTTTTAATTATTTAAACACAGTCCAGCCCATTTAGATTCGCAATAGAATCTATCAAAAAAGGCACAAACTTCGTGATATTCATGAATTACAAAATCATGCGATTCATGTTTCCAGTTCTGAATCGCACCGATTCAAATGATTCAGCTCTAATTCCGATTAATTTCTGATTCAAAGGCATTTTTGTATCACTATGAAGCTGAATCAGATCGAATCGTATTATTCGAATCGTGAATCGTACGATTATAAAAACTATGATCTAGAAAGCTTCTCACATAAAGACCCTAAGTCCTATAAACTATATCATTTACTCTTTCTTTAGACTTAGTCTTTGGCTTAGCTTTGTTATCATCAAAACCTTCATGATCTTTTGCTTTTTTATTGTAATACTCACTCTTGGTACTTAAACTATCCTACAAAGTATTGCTCACTTAAACAAACTTAGTTAGTCTAAATTCATAATTCAATATTACCATATACATGATTCATAAATGTATAAATCTAGTTAGTCTAACATGCATACAAGACTTTCATAGACACATCCAAATAAGACATTTAACAATTACTAATAGATATGCTCTGTATAGGATCTAACAAAAAATATTTTGCACATTTTTAATTAAATAAAACCAAATCTAATATTAATTTAATATCACTCATGTAACATATTATTGGATATATCCTATAAAATATGCTATAAAGAATATGCATGATTTTCATATGAAATATAACAAGATAGAATACATGATCATGCATGATCCAATATAATCTATTAAGCACATCTATGTAGCATAAATATCATTCTTTTTGTATTGTATTTATCATCATCAAAACTTAACATATTAAACTATTGGGGCAAACTTATTTCCACTTTCTCTCCCCTTTTTGATGATGACAAATCACCAAAGAAAAAATATGTTGAGTAATATAGAAGAATAAATATTCGTGTAAGCATATCAAATAATAAGCATAAATTTTCTTTTCAATTCTCACTCCCCCTATTTGACATCAACAAAAAGGCTTAGGAAGGAAATATAATATGTTCTCTCACCCTATAGATAAAACTCACGTTGTTAAAAGGAGTAGGATCATCAAAACTAAAAACTTCTTCAAGGTATTCAAAACATAACTATCTTACCCTATTTGATTCTATATATGAATCAAGAATAAAGAGATGAAACAAACGTGCTTTCAAGATATAAAAGATTATTCATACAATGCTTGTCATATTTTGGCACATCAATATTTAGCATATCATAGCAATAAAACACTTTATGTAATCAAACAATGATGTAATCCAAGAGATATAAACAACTTAAGAACTATGCTCCCCCTCTTTTTTTTTAACAAAGATGGCATGCAAAAGCATCACAATAATGACTGACATCCCAATTAGGTTGGCACCCCAGCCACTACCAACCATCTGCAGTATACCATAATTTTATTAAAATAAGTAAAAAGAGTACAAGAAAAGGAAACATGGGGGGACATCATCCTGACACATGAACGAATCATCTAGACCATTTCTATTTCTGAAGAATTCCTCAGAAATGAATCTATGGATTAAGTCCCACCAAACAAAGCCACTAATCGAAGTGCCATAAGAAGCAAGTTTATCAGCACAAGAGTTTCCTTCCCTAAAAATATAAGAAAAAACAAAATTCATTTGTTTAGTCAACTCTATACAATTATTCCACCTATTTCTAAGCTTCCAAGGAACCAGCTTATTATTGTTGAAAGCAGAAATCACAAGTTGAGAGTCATACTCCAGCCAGAGGAAATGCCAACCTTTTTTAAATGCTATCTCAATAGCCAAAATTGCACCAATAAGCTCAGCTTGAAAAGTGAAATATATATACCAAGACCATGTAAGCACATTACCATAAAGTAAAGCAAGGCCAACGATACTTATTCTTAATCCATCAATCAAAAATCATTTTAAGACTTCTCTCCCTTTCAAAAAGAATTTTATAAGAACACATTGCCTTTTCAAAAACATTTTAGAAGGATAGAGAGGTTTTTTTTATTAAAACCACATATTACTTATGAGTGATCAAACCCAAGTAAAAAGAACATCTGAAAGTACATTTTCTCTCTTTTTCATTGAACAAGAGCCTTGAGAAAATAAAACACTTTGAAGAACAAGACTTATCTTTTGAAGTATCAAGATGAAATCTATAGAACATTTCAAAAGATTGATTTAGAAACTTTCTTAAACATTCTCTCAAGATTCAACAAAACTTTTCAAAGCAAAAGAAGAGAGTACTACATTTATAGCACATATCCAATGATTTCCAAATTTTCAAGACAAATAGGAGGTGAAAATACTATCAAGTTCTTAAGACAAGTTCAAAATATTCTCAAGGATATGGAACTTGAAAAAATCTTTCAAATATGATAAAGGATTTTGCTTTTTAAAAAAAAATTTAATCAAACAATTTGTTTTTCAAAGTAATAGCATGATTCTCATAGGTGTTATACCACTAAGAAACCATAGATCAAGAGAATCATAGATATCAAATATTCATCATGATGAAATATGATATAAGGATCAAAGCATGTATAGAACTAACATCATTCACCCTATATGCAATGACAAAATTAGCAAGTTAATATCCAATTAGACACATTGTCAATACAAAGCATACTTCTCATGTAAGAAAAATATCTAATCATTTAAGATCGATTTATCAACAAGTATCATACAATCTATAACATATAGAATACCACAATAGCTTAGGGATAGATATACTTATTGAGTTAGATAGAGAGTGATGCTCTTTGTTTGTTGGTCCTTTAATTTTGAGCTTTCTTCCTTTGATTACTTAATTCCATTGCACTAGAAGAAAGTCTTCTTTATCTTCCTCTTCATTTGAACTTCATTCAACTCTTCTCATTTATTCACATATGCTTGTATGTAAAAATCTGATGGCTATATTTGAAACACATAGAGTGACTTGTAAAGCTAACTTCATAAGTTCTCTAAATCATAAGCTATCATCAAATATCATCTAAGCCCATTTACAAGCATAATTTAGGTTAAAGCATATACCGCATTATCAACCATGCAATGTTAGCTCTAACAAGAATGCATGAAGTACATATGCACTTGAATCCAAAAATATGGTTTAACTATTTTAAAGCATGATTCAAGTTTAACAAGAAACACATGATCATCATCAAAACTTATATAGACATTTTGGGGAAAAAATGGTTATGTTAGGCATGTTATATCAAGTAAGAATTTCTAGTATACACACATGACTCAAGTTTCTTACATTGAAGTTCAAAGACAAGTTCAAGGCACAAAATGAATCATTTACTTCATGTTTTCAAGATATGAACATATCAAGCAATTTCAAACAAGATGACATATAATTTTTAACTTTCCAATCTCCAAGTAAGTATATAAGACAATTAAACATAAAAAAGAAATGATTAGAACTACTTATGAGCATGTGAATTTTCATATTTGAACAAAGAGAATTGGTTACAAGCTCAAGAAAAAAGACATTACCATAAAACATGTTATTCCAAATAAAGTGTGTAGTTATCTAGCATGTTAGCATATGTAAAGACAATTTCAAGATACAATGCTAGAAAAGCACAACTTAAGGCATGTTGAGGTATAAAACAAGTCTCTAGTTCTCCAAATATCACATGATATTCAATTTAAAGTATAAATAAGGATAAGAGATTGATATTATCAAAAGTATACTCTTTGAATTTTTGTAGGTGACTCCAACTTTCATGCCTTAAAGTTCCTTGAGAATGTTGTGGCTCTTCATGTTATTCTTTTTATGTTTTCATCACTCTTGGAGAACTTGGACCATTTCAGATTTTCCCAATCTTAAGTAACATAGTTGTATTTCACTTCAATGCATGCTTGAGTTAAAAGTCACCCTACAATACAATTCAAAATACTTTCTTTGGTATCCACCAATTTTAGATCCATAGGTGTTAGTCATCGATTATTAATTCATTTTGCTTCTATAAAGATTAATTTTTCCATAGTATGTAAATTGAGCACAACAAATTAAATAATCAATTACCATTAAGCACATAGTCAATAGCATGCTTACTTTCATGATATATAGACAACTTAAAACATAGAAAGCATACATAGTCATAGAATACCCTATGATTAAGAAATAGGTAAGATAGTGAGCAAAGAGTGTAACAAGAATGAATATAATCATGTGTTATATATAATATTTAACATTTACCAAGTAGACATGATTTTATCCATTACCTAAGGCCTACAAGGAATATACCTCATTATGCATTATCTCTCTTGATACCATGACCTTGGTAATCAAGGAAAATCTTTTCCTTACCCATTGTCTCTCTTTTGGTGTTTTGAACGTTGCAAGTTCCACATTATGCATGTGAGAAGTTTTAGTTGAAGGATCCTTTCCTTCATGATCAAGAAGTCTACCATTAGATTTTGGAAGCATTCTCCTTGATGATTCCTCTTTCCTTTGACTAATTAGTTCATCTTTTTGAGAAATTTTATGCATAATTGAAACACTAGGAGGATGTTTTGGTACCCACTTCATCTTGGGCCCTTGAATATTAGTACTAGAGCCTTTAAGACATTTAGGAACTCACATCATGTTATTTCTCATATAAGGATTTCTTCTATAATTGCACAAATGAGAAATATCCTAAATGGCCACAAAAATTACAAACAACTGAATTCAATGATGGCTTGGTCCTTTGAAAATAATCTTTGGAAAACTTAAGCCTTTTGTTGTTTTTACATTCTAAACTATTTTTGTCATAAGTCTTGCTTGAATTTTCATGTGGAATAACAATAATTTTATTCTCATTAGCAATCATAAAATGTAAGGAATTAGAATCATTAGCTTTGGCAAATTAGAAAGATAAGTCTCCAACTTGATTTTCTAAAACAATGTACTTTTCACGAGAAGTTGAGGTTTCACATTTTAAAGACATTTCCTTATCAAGAAAAGCATATTCACTTCTCAATATCTCAATTTCATTTTCAATGGAGGAAATGTTTTCTAAACAAGATAAGTTTTTCTTTTCTAAATTCAACAAACCATCATACAACCCATCATATGCACATTGTAGCTCATAATAGGAAGGACTATAATCTAGTTTAGCATTATTTACCTTAAAGTCCTTTTTAGATATATAGGAAGTAGTCTCAATTTCTAGCATACTTGGCTCTTTAAGGGAACCGCCATCTTCCTCATTGTTGTCCATTAAGGATTCAAGAACATCTTCCTTCTTAATTTTGTTTTGCTTTGCCTCTTCTTCAAATTGAGTACCATCATCACCAAGAGGCATTTGGCTCTCTTCAACAGTTTGCATATCTTTTTGAGGATATTTTTCATGACAAGCTTCTTTCAATGACTTTTGCTCTTCTTGCTTTCTATATACAACTTTATACATAAAATTATTATTAGCAATATAAAGAGCATCAAGGGTATCCAAAATTTCTTTGGCACTAGAGTAATTCTTAATTCTAGCATAAGCACCATCATTCAAACTACTTCTCAAGATTTGCATTGCTCTAATGTTCAAGGAAAAATATTTCTTGTCATAACTATTCTAAGTTTGTTTTAATTTACAAGTAAATCCATTAAGCACAACATCCCACAAATCCAAATCAATAGATTGCATATAAAACTCTATTCTAGCTTTCCAATAAACAAAATTCACACCATCAAAAAATGGTGGTTTATCAATTTCAAAACCTTCCATTTTGAAAAACTTTCAATGGTTGCCAACAAATAAGGATCTTTAACTCTAAGTGGTTAAGCTTTCAACAAAGCACGAAACTCTGAAACCACTTGTTAGTCATGGCAACCATCACCCAAGAACGGGGGTGAATTGGGTGATTACAAATTTTTAAAATAACATTAAGAAAATAAACATTTTCAAACACTCAATTGATAAATGTAGCAGAACATGCATAACAAAGGTACAACTATTAGAGACTACTCAAATACAACTTGGGTTATAGGACAAATCAAGCAAATAAGCTAAATATCAAATTCAACTCAAGCATATATAATTAAAGTACATATGTAAAGGAGATAGAGTTGAGAAGAGCAAATACAATAATTTATCCTAGTTCAACTACCAACCACTTGTGGCCTACATCCAGTCCTCAAGTAAATCACATGAGATTTTCCACTAAACCTTCAATCTTGAACATGTGCTTGAATACCATTACAACTGAGAGCACTCAACACACCTTGGAATGTCTCACTCTTTATGTTTGAGCCTCAACAACAAGGATACCCCACCCTTACAATTCTTTGAAGGACGTCTCACATTCTTTACAGACAATCAAAGTATAAATGAATGGGAAACTCTCACAAGAGTAGATGATACAAATTGAAGTCCTACGAAGCTCTTAAAGATATCTCAAATTTGTGGCAAAAATATAGCACAAAAATTGAATGGAATGATTCACATATACCACCTAATGTAACACCCCCTTCCAGGAGGCATTACATTTTAGATCGACTCTTTTAATTATAAAATATTAACCAAGTTGTAAAATAGTTAATATTGTACAATACGGGTTTTTAAAATTTCTTTTTAACGGATAACATAAGCTTACCGAAATAAATAAAAGACTCAAGTCACAAGAACTAAATATATGGTTTTTTTATAAAAGAAAGTTTGTTATGTCTTTAAGTACATCATCTCATGTTCCAAAAGCATAATATTTAAGTACTCCAAAAAGTAAATATTTCCATATAACTACCAAATGAAGATTGAGCCTTGTCCAAGTCTAAGCACCTGAAGAATAGGGTCCTGCACCCGATCTACATCTAGATCCCTTTTGGGATCCCCAACAGACAAAGCCCCCAGTCGGGGCATACCACTACGGATGGGAGTCCGAGTAGTCGACTCCACAAAGTCCTCCCTAGAGGAAGCTCTCCAATCATCACAAAGCTCCCCAAGGAGCATATAGAATTCCAAGTGAACAATTGTATCCATAGTAAACGTAGCTGCCTCATGTTGGGTCCTACTCCAAAGTAAAGTGACATTTCTGTCATACCGAATGTGCCCCGTGTCCCACTGAACACTCCACACACCGATGCCCCCATGGAATTGTAGCCTAGTGAAACCTCGCGAATCTTGCCTCGTCACCATCACAGTCTTTTCCATCATAAGTACAAAAATAGAAATAGACAAAATAATACAATAGAAGAGATGAGATGCCCTACATCAATACCATCATGGCAGCAAGAAACACAATGAAAGACAACATTGCCTTTCATATACAATGATATCAAGAAATAACAGGTATAATCATAGTAGTACAGGAATAAGACAGATTAACAGGTATAAGATAGATCAACAGATATAAGATAGATCAACAGGTATCGTCATGTTATTAACTAATATATGATTTAGTAAGGTACATCGAAAGACATAAACACTGACTATACCACAACAAGATGTATACTGACTATGCATATGCACAATATGTATGCTGACCATCCTTATGTACAGTGCGACCAGTTCCTATTCCATGGAGCTAATAATTCAGAGATGAATGTTTCAAAAGATCTGTCCCCCCTCAAAAGACAGTCTACGTCGGACCACGAAAATGATAGTGCTTGTCGGGTCCTCGTCGTGCGTTGCAACAGTGTCCACGGCCAGAGGTATACAATGAGACAATAGGTCACTAAGTGGATCACCTCACACGGACGCCTCCTGAGATCCATCATGGATCACACTTATCCTGTAAGTTCTCGTTCACTCCTAGGCACAAAAGCCGACTGTATATGTTTAATGCATGAACGACAAAATCAAACCACCATTATACCATTCCCAATGGTATTAAAGCAACCGCCCATACAATTGTCTAATACCATTAGTATCAATGATATTACATAACTGCCTATACAATTACATAATGACAATGATCCACCCGGGTCCAGTACTTCGGTCCCATAAGCACAAGGCTAAATCCACAATCTACTTGGGTCCAGTACGTCAGCCCAAAAGCACAATGCTAAATTCATAATTCACTTGGGTCCAATACGTCGGCCCAAAAGCACAAGGCTAAATTCACAATCCACTTGAGTCCAGTACGTTGGCCCAAAAGCACAAGACTAATGCATGTTTTCACAAAATATCTCAGTCGTGCAAATTCAAGAGTTATCACTATCAATTCACTTGAAACATTCTTACAAATTTCTTTAGCATATAGAACCATTGTTTCACTATTAGGCTTTAATTGTAACACTTTTAAGAAAAGGGTAGAAATCAATCCTAATCACCAGACTCTTCTATCCAAGTTCCTCAAGTGACCATACCTCATATTGTTCACTAAAACTTAAAAGAACCCACATTGTCTAAACCTCACAATTCTTTTCCTTTTCCTCTAAGTCTCTCAAGTTTTTACTATTTTTTCCTCAAGCTTGTTTTTCCTTTCAAAACTGAAAATCATTCTTTTACTAAATGATAAAATTTCCATTCTTATCTTATGAATCCTTAACTAAATTTCTCAATTTATCAAGTCAACTAAATTCACAACCAATAAATCATTTTCTCTTATTCTAATTATCCCCAAAATTATTTCCATTGGTATATTCAAAAGTCATTACTCCTCAAATCATGACATTATAATTATCTTCTCTCATACTTATAAATCTTTTCACCCTAATTTGTCATCCAATTCACTTAAACTATATTTTGTAACATTATTTTTTAAAACTTTCATTATTCAACTTCTAAATAAAATCCTTTCCATCCTAATTACTTTGCCATCCCATTATCAAATATTATAGGTCTCCAATTCACTATTTCATCTAATTATCAAATATCAGGGCCAAAATCAATTCTTTTAAATAGTAAAAACTTGTTTCTTTCCTCTTTCAACTTGTAACCTTATGAATCATATCTTTGTCACCTAATCATCTAGGTCCTTAATCAATAAATATTTTCTCATGGATACCTCTTCCTAGGCCAAGAAGGCCGTGAGCCTCAAGAGATCAATGGGACCAAAAAAATCATTCCTTTATAATCATAGCATGCCACATACTTTAATCATCACAATTAATTAAGTTCATGCTTATTATCAAAATCACATCATCACATATATCAATTTCGCCATCATGATCATCTCTTACATACAACAACATCATATAATCATACAAAATCAAACAACCATAAATCAAAAGTAACACAATCGAATGGATGAATCCTCATGTGGACTCTCCACTCCTAACACAACCATTCGTTCCTCACCACCATGAGTAGTTGATGAAGTTAATCTCCTTCTTACCTTAGATATAGCCTCCTTGCTCCTTGTATATCCTTATGTAGCAAACTTTCTCCACCAAGAGGTTCTTAGAATCAAAGCAACACACAAGAATTAATATCTAGGGCTTTAATAAGATTACCATAGATCAAAGTATGGATTTACATCCTTTAGAATGAAGCAAGATAGAATGTTTAATAACTTTACCTTAAGATTCTTAAACTTGAGATTTGAAGCAAGCTCAAAGAAATGCTTGAAGATGGCTGAACTAGAGATTGATTTCCACAAAAAAGTGTCTTAGAATAAGGTATAGATTCAAGATCTAAGATTATCTTGAATTATGAAAAGTTGGGTGATGGCTTTTGGGATGTGGCCGTGGCTTATAGAGAGAAAGATGAAGGTGGAGAAATTTCACCGTAAAGCTTTACAAACCCTAGCTTGAAAAAGCACTTGGAAAAAGTAATGAACAAGCCAAAATCTTCACTCCAAATGATCTTAGAAGGAAGTGAAGATTCAAGAATGTAGATGAGTGAAATCAAAGAAAATAAGATGGTGCGTTTGGTGAAAGTAGCCGTGAGGTAGGAAGAGAAAAATGAGAGAAGAAAATGAGAGAAAACCAAGATCTTCATACCAAATGGCCTTAGGAAAGTGAAATGGTTTGTTAGAATTTTAGAAGGTGAAATGGTGGAGCTATGGCAGTGGCCATGAGGTTGGAGAGAAGAGGAAGAAGAGAAAATATGATAGGAAATGAGAGAAAATGAGAAGTTGAGAGAGAAAGTGATAGAAACTTTTTGATAATGTGAAAGGTGAGAGCTTTTGTGAAAAGATGGCAACCTTGTCATCTTTTCCTCCTCCAAAACCGTGCACCCTTGGGAGAAGTAGCAAGGCTTCCTTTGCAAGCTTCTCCTAAAGCTTTCTTGAGAAGCTTTTCACGTTTTCCCAAAAAGTCAAATCGTGATGTCATGTAATGATGTCACTTAGATGATATCACAAAAGTGACTAGATAGAAATATTCTACTAGATTTTTATTACAAGCTTTTACTCAATGGATAAAATTTACAGTTTACAAAGCCTGTATTTATTATCCAATAGACAATAGAGTGTACCCAAATTTTAACTGTCAAATAAAATCTCAAAAAATAAAAATTTTGTAAACTGTGTCCGGCATCAGGTTTAGTAAGATCTCCCATTACCGTTTTAACAGTCCAAGGTTTTTCGGCCTCGAGGAAATATTTCATTTTCTCGACCCCGCTTAATGTGTACGCAAATCGAGAAATATATTAAAATAATTAAATATTTCAAATAATTTCAAAAAAATTCACTAAAATCATAAATATTATAAAATGAATATATATCATGAAACGAACTATTTTTGGGGTGTTACAACTCTCCCCTTCTAAAAAGAAATTTTGTCCTCGAAATTTGTTATACCTTAGAACACATGCGGATATTGCTCCTTGTAGAACATGTCTCCAAATCTTCAATGCAACCACAAAAGCTAACACCGAGTTTGTGTAGGGTAGTTCTTTTTTATGTACTCTCAGTTGTCTTGAAGCATACGCTACTACTCCTTCTATTCTGAACAAGCACACATTCTAAACTCTATCGTGGAACATCACGAAATGTCTCAAAAGATTCGTTACGATTGGGCAGAATCATCACTAGCAAAGTAGTCGAGTCCTCCTTCCATTCTTGAGAAATTCCCTTACATGCATCAGTCCATACAAAAGTTTGACTCTTTCGCGTGAGCCGGATGAGAAGTCCCGCCATCTTGGAAAATTTTGTAGTGAAATTTCTGATACTAACCAATTAATCCCACATAGCTACGAATCTTCGTTACGGTCTTTAGTCTTTCCTATTAGAGAACTGCTTCATCTTTCACCGGATCCACAATAATTCCTTCTTTTGAAATCATATGCCCCAAGAATTTAATCTCCTCCAACCAAAATTCACATTTTGATAACTTGGCATATAACTCATTCTCCTTCAAGATCTGATGAACCACACTAAGAGGTTCAGCATGTTCTTCTGAGCTTTGAGAATTAGTCAAAACGTCATCAATAAGGACAACGATAAATCCGTCTAAGAAAGATCCTATTCACATGATCCACAAGTATTGCTGGAGCATTCGTTACTTTGAACGACATTACTAAATACTCGTAGTGCTCATGACATCTTAGAAAAATTATTCCAAGAACATCTTCTATTTTTACGCGGACCTGAGGGTAACAAAATGCAAATTGATCTTGGAGAAAATAGCGACTCCCTTCAGTTGGTCTATTAGATCATCTATTCTCAATCTTAACAGGAAGTGTCTCATAGGTCAAGTCCTTTTCTAATTGTACTGTATTCAGCACAATGATATGGTTTAGGTCATCACATATTTTCTCAATTGAAATATATGGAAAACATTATAGAGGTTAGAAAGAAAAATAGTAAAGCTATTTGGTATGCCATCGGAACTATTCAACAAAATTCAATATGGTCCGATGAATTCAAGAATAAGCTTTCCAGGTTCAAATTCAGAAATCTCAACCTCAAGGAGACAAAGCCTTATTGAAACAAAATAACAACATGTGATTAAAAATAACTAATCTATTTAATGAGATCATGTCTTTTGTGAAAGAGATAAACAAGTCAAATTGGCAAGAAGGTTCCAATTTCCAATAATAATAGGGTAATTTAAACAGGCTTGAGTAGTAATAGCAAGTTTAGCAAAGGGTAATAGTGATATTCAAGTCAAAAGGGAAATGTCAACATAAACAAACCCAAATGGTTCACAGAGTCAAAGGTAACAAAAAAGGTCTTCCCTGAGTCAAATAGTATAATTTAAGGCTTACTTCCTATGGTATTAATGCGTGAAATCCGCAAGTGTACGATTTTGTCATCAAGTAATAAAAAGATCGAATCCACAGGGACTGTGTCTATGAATACTAATTAATTAATTAATTCAATTAAATTAAACAAAAGAAATATAATCGTTGATTGATGAAATCTTAGTAACCAAGCAATTAAATAAATAAATACTAGAATGCAAAATTAAGAACAAAAACAGCAAGTTATCAAGTAAGGTTTTTTAGATTCAAGAAAGCTTCCAAGATTGGGGTACCACAATGATACAAGACAATTCCTAATTGACAACCCTTTTATTAAATCTGAAATTCAATTGAAGGTGAATTACCCTAAATTAGTTAAAGTTCTTTCTCAAGATACAAGATCCGTGCCCAATTAAACCAATTCCTACTCTTGTGGAAATTAAATTTAAATTGAACCCATTACGCTTTGTGGTAATTCATTGAATCCTCGAAAGGCTAAAACTATTCTCGTGATTTAGACCTTAAGTTCAATTATTATGGTTCCAACACCTAGGTTCACCTCTCAGTACGTCCCTAAATACCTATGAGATGCAAATAAGTGGCCAGCAAATTCACATGAATAAGAGTAATAAGAATTGAATCAAAGAACATTCAAGATTAATAAAAGGGGAACTAAAGTCAATTAATCATTATCAATGTATCAAAGGGCATTGCCTAATCCTAGAAATAAAGAGAACTACTCAAACATGGAGAAGAAAGAATCAGAAAACATATTCATGAACATCCAAACCCGTAATCAAAGAGAAAGAGGGAAAAAAGATCAAAATCCAAAGCCTCCAAGTGTGCCTCCTTATAACCAAATTGGAACCCCCAAAACTGTATTTAGAACATCTATTTATACCCCTAGGGTTTAATTAGCTAAAAGGCCCCAAAAGAAATAAAAAATAAAACTTAAAAACTGATGCGTACTGCGACCCACGACCGTTGATCATTCCACGGGCTGGCCGTGGATCTTGCTGTCAGAATTCCACGGCCGTGGATCATTCCACGGCCAGGCAGTAGAATTCTCTGGAGTTTGTATTTTGTTTCTTCAAGCTGCTACTCTATCCATGGCCGTGGGAAATTTCACAGGCAGGCCGTGGATCTCTCTAGAGTGAGCTTTTTACACCTTTTTACTATTCGTAAAGCTCCAACTTCAATCATGCAAGCTTTCCATTCATTTCAAGGGCCAATTGAGCACCAATCCTACACAACAACACCAAAAACACCGCAGTTATCTGAACTAAAGGAAAAACAAATAAAAAGAGAAACTAAAAATGCCTAAAATGCCTAAAAATGCATACAAAACAAGACTAAAATATGATGTTGTTTCTTACACATCAGGTATCATCTCCCTTGATTAAACCTTCGGATTGGGAGGCTTTTACTCCACCCAATGTACTGATTCCTCCTCCGGCTTGAGCTCTTGTCATAGGTTCATTACTAATGGAAGACTTTGTCTTTTGTGAAGGGCAATTCCTAAACACGTGTCTTGGCTTTCCACACTTGAAACAAATCGTTTCCTTGCTCGCACAATTCCTCGTTAAGTGATTCCTTCCATACTTCTTACAATATGGTAGAAATTTCAAGGTCTGACTGAATCTGCTGTGACTAGTACTTCCTCCAACCATTTGTTGTTGATGTTGATTCATCGGTGGCCGAAAATATGATTTCTACCGGAATCGCTTGACCTTACGATTTCTCCTCTTTCGGAACCAATAAGGTTCAATGTTATGCGGTCCCATGTCTTGAGATTGATTCAACTCTAACAAAATCTGAGCCTTGGCCATTAATTCCTGCTGCTGAGCGGCCTCCTGCCTTTATTGTACTGTAATGCCAGCCACTCCTTGCATTGCTTCCACATTCGCGGCCATCCCTTCATTGTCGCGTTCCACATTCCCACGTATACGTCTACTGTGAGCCATTTCCTTTTCTTTGAAAATAGATAAGTCAAAACACAATGGAAACAAGAAGTAACCATTTCAAACAATATTGTCTCCTTTCAGAGACCAAGCAATACATCTCTGCATTTAATTTTAGAGAAACACACAGCACAAACAAAGCAAACTTACCCATAAACCCAAAAGATTTGGACTTGGACTTTAATCACACTAGAGGTACCTCTCCAAAAGGTATAGGTACAAAAATTCTACACGAGTTCAGTCATCCAACTGGACTCTTACTAGAAGAACCCTTATTCTCCTAGTTCGCCTAGTTGAAGTCATAGTTCCCTGTCCACAAAGAACATTACATATTGAGTTAGCCAGTCTTCAATATCATGTAACTATGTAACAGTAACTACTAACATCCAACCTAAAACAACTTATGCAATTTCTTTTTTAACATCTCAAACAAGAGACAAGGAAATGCACAATACACACACAAGAATTTCTACCTGCCTAAGCATAGTCAGTCCATACCCTGGCTCAACAGGATGAACTGCTCTGATACCACCTAATGTAACACCCTCTTCTGGGAGGCATTACATTTTAAACCAATTCCTTTAAATATAAAAGAGTAACCAAGTTGTAAAATAGTTAATATTGTAAAATATGGGTTTTTAAAATTTCTTTTTAATGGATAACATCAGGTTATCGAAATAAATAAAAGACTCAAGTCATAAGAACTGAATAGATGGTTTTTTGATAAAACAAAGTTTGCTACGTCTTTAAGTACATCATCTCATGTTCCAAAAGCATAATATTTAAGTACTCCATAAAGTAAATATTTACATATAACTACCAAATGAAGATTGAGCCTTGTCCAAGACCAAACACCTGAAGAATAGGGTCCTGCACCCAATCTTCATCTAGATCCCCTTTCTGGATCCCTAACAGACAAAGGCCCCAGTCAGGGCATGCCACTACGAATGGGAGTCCGAGTAGTCAACTCCACAGAGTCCTCCCTAAAGGAAGCTCTCCAATCATCCCAAAGCTCCCCAAGGGGCATGTAGAATTCCAAGTGAACAACTGCATCCATAGTAAACGTAGCTGCCTCATGCCAGGTCCTACTCCAAAGCAAAGTGACATCTCCGTCATACCGAATGCGCCCCGTGTCCCACTGAACACTCCACACGCCGATGCCCCCGTGGAACTACAGCCTAGTGAAACCTCGCAGATCTTGCCTCGCCACCATCACAGTCTTTTCCATCATAAGTACAAAAAAAGAAACAGACAGAATAATATAATAGAAGATGTGAGATCCCCTACATCAATACCATAATGGCAGCAAGAAACACAACGAAAGACAATAATGCTTTTCATATACAATGATATTAAGAAATAACAGGTATAATCATAGTAGTACAAGAATAAGACAGATTAACAAGTATAAGATAGATCAACAGATATAAGATAGATCAACAGGTATCATCATGTTATCAACTAATATATGATTCAGCAAGGTTCATCAAAAGACATAAACACTGACTATACCATAACAAGATGTATGCTAATTATGTATGTGCACAATGTATATGCTGACCATCCTTATGCACAATGCGACCAATTCCTACTCCATGGAGCTAACAATTCAGAAATGAAAGTTTCAAAAGATCTGTCACCCCTCAAAAGACAGTCTACGCCGGACCACAAAAATAATAGTACTTGTCGGGTCTCGTTCTGCATTGCAACAGTGTCCACGGCCAGGGGTATACAATGTGACAACAGGTCACTAAGTGGATTACCTCACCTAGACACCTACTGAGATCCATCATGGATCACACTTATCTTGTAAGTTCTCATTCACTCCTAGGCACAAAAGCCAACTGTATATGTTTAATGCATGAACGACGAAATCAAACCACCGTTATACCATTCCCAATGGTATTAAAGCAACCACACATACAATTGTCTAATACCATTAGTATCAATGATATTATATAACCGCTCATACAATTATATAATACCAATGATCCACCCGGGTCTAGTACTTCGGTCCCACAAGCACAAGGCTAAATCCACAATCCACTTGGGTCTAGTACATCAGCCCAAAAGCACAATGCTAAATTCACAATCCACTTGGGTCCAGTACGTCGGTCCAAAAGCACAAGGCTAATGCATGTTTTCACAAAATATCTCAGTCGTGCAAATTCAAGAGTTATCACTATCAATTCACTTGAAACATTCTTACAAATTTCTTTAGCATATAGAACCATTGTTTCACTATTAGGCTTTAATTGTAACACTTTCAAGAAAAGGGTAGAAATCAATCCTAATCACCAAACTCTTCTATCCAAGTTCCTCAAGTGACCTTTTCTCATATCGTTCACTAAAACTTAAAAGAACCCACATTGTCTTAACCTCACAATTCTTTTCCTTTTCCTCTAAGTTTCTCAAGTTTTTACTATTCTATCCTCAAGCTTGTTTTTCCTCTCAAAACTGAAAATTGCACTTTTACTAAATGATAAAATTT
Organism: Ormosia semicastrata; assembly: GCA_029884595.1. Classification (NCBI taxonomy): domain Eukaryota; kingdom Viridiplantae; phylum Streptophyta; class Magnoliopsida; order Fabales; family Fabaceae; genus Ormosia; species Ormosia semicastrata. Next base: position 41,990,045 of record JAQQTO010000053.1, on the reverse strand, counting down.
CTTCTTTTCTATTCTTATCTTATGAATCCTTAACTAAATTTCTCAATTTATCAAGTCAACTAAATTCACCACTAATAAATCATTTTCTCTTATTCTAATTATCCCCAAAATTATTACCATTGGTATATCCAAAAGTCATTACTCCTCAAATCATGATATTATAATTATCTTCTCTCTTACTTATAAATCATTTAACCTTAATTTGTCATCCAATTCACTTAAACAATATTTTCTAACATTATTTCTAAAACTTTCATTATTCAACTTCTAAATAAAATCCTTTCCATCTTAGTTACTCTACCATCCCATTATCAAATATTTTAGGTCTCCAATTCACTATTTCATCCAATTATCAAATATCATGGCCAAAATTAATTCTTTTAAATAGTAAAAACTTGTTTCTTTCCTCTTTCAACTTGTAACCTTATGAATCATATCTTTGTCACCTAATCATCTAAGTCCTTAATTAATAAATATTTTTCTCATGGATACCTCTTCCTAGACCAAGAAGTTAGTGAGCCTCAAGAGATCAAAGGGACCAAAAAATCATTCTTTTACAATATAATCATAGCATGCCACATACTTTAATAATCACAATTAATTAAATTCATGCTCACTATCAAAATCACATCATCACATATATCCATTGAGCCATCATAATCATCTTTTACATACAACAATATCATATAATCATACAAAATCAAACAACCATAAATCAAAAGTCACACAATCGAATGGATGAATCCTCATGTGGACTCTCCACTCCTAACACAACCATTCGTTCCTCACCACTATGAATGGTTGATGAGGTTAATCTCCCTCTTACCTTAGATCTAGCCTCCTAGCTCCTTGTATATCCTTATGTAGCATACTTTCTCCACCAAGAGGTTCTTAGAATCAAAGCAACACACAAGAATTAATATCTAGGGCTTGAATATGATTACCATAGATCAAAGTATGGATTTACATCCTTTAGAATGAGGCAAGATAGAAAGTTTAATAACTTTACCTTAAGACTCTTAAACTTGAGATTTGAAGCAAGCTCAAAGAAATGCTTGAAGATGGATGCACTAGAGATTGATTTCCACACAAAAGTGTCTTAGAATGAGGTATAGATTCAAGATCTAAGATTATCTTGAATTATGGAAGGTTGGGTAATGGATTTTGGGGTTTGGCAGTGGCCTATAGAGAGAAAGATAAAGGTGGAGGAATTTCACCATAAAGCTTTACAAACCCTAGCTTGAAAAAGCACTTAGGAAAAGTGATGAACAAGTCAAAATCTTCACTCCAAATGATCTTAGAAGGAAGTGAAGATTCAAGAATGTAGATGAGTGAAATCAAAGAAAATGATATGGTGCGTTTGGTGAAAGTAGCCGTCAGGTAGGATGAGAAAAAGGAGAGAAGAAAATGAGAGAAAACTAAGATCTTCACACTAAATGGCCTTAAGAATGAATGTTAATTCAAGAAATTTGATTTGTTAGAATTTTAAAAGATGAGATGGTGGAGCTATAGTGGTGGCCATGAGGTTGGAGAGAAGAGGAAGAAGAGAAAATGTGATAGGAAATGAGAGAAAAGGAAAAGTTTAGAGAGAAAGGAAAAGTAGAGAGAGAAAGTGATAGAAACTTTTTAAAAATGTGAAAGGTGAGAGCTTTTGTGAAAAGATGACAACCTTGTCATCTTTTCCTCCTCCAAAACCGTGCACCTTTAGGAGAAGTAGCAAGGCTTCCTTTGAAAGCTTCTCCTAAAGCTTCCTTGAGAAGCTTCTCACATTTTCCCAAAAAGTCAAATCGTGATGTCATGTAGTGATGTCACATAGATGATATCACAAAAGTGACTAGATAGAAATAATTTACTATATTTTTTTATAAGCTTTTACCTAATGGATAAAATTTACAATTTACAACATCGATATTTATTGTCCATTGGATAATAGAGTGTACCCGAATTTTATCTGTCAGATAAAATCTCAAAAAATGAAAACTTTGTAAACTGTGTCCGGCATCGAGTTTAGTAAGATCACCCGTTACGATTTCTACTGTCCAAGGTTTTCTGACCTCGGGGAAATATTTCATTTTCTCAACCCCGCTTAATATGCACGCAAATTGAGAAATATATTAAAATAATCAAATAATTCAAATAATTTCATAAAAATTCACAAAAGTCACAAATATTATAAAATGAATATATATCATGAAACAAACAATTTTTGGGGTGTTACAACCTTGATAGATGTTTTTTAGAAAGTTGGTTGTATGTAAAAGATGTCCTAAAAATATGTATTTATGTTATTCTAAGAAAAAGAGTCGTTGGGGGTATTAATTTCAAGCAATAAATGCTCTAAAAAATAGTCATTGTAGGCTTCAGGCTCGTGGTAATCGATTATCAACGTATGGTAATCGATTACCAATCTTTTAAATCATGTTCTGGGATTTTAGGACATGTGGTAATCAATTACCAGACTTTGATAATCGATTACCAAGCTTCTGTGAGTAGTGGTAATCGATTATTGCACTCTGGTTTCAAAAATTGACTTTAAATTATCACAACTTCTTCATTTCTCATTCGTTTAAAGCAAATGACCACTCATTAGAAAAATTTGAGTTTATTTTCAAATGAAAGAAGTTTCAGAATAAAACTCAAAGTATTTTGAAAGCTGTGATTAAAAGAGTAACCAAAGGTCAGCTTTTCAAAACTCAAACTTGACTATTTTTCATAGTTTTTAACTACCACTATCACTAGCTTTTCAAAACATGTTTGTTGAGCATTTAAGCATGTAACAACCATTTGTAAATATTAAAGCAAACATATTTGAGCTCTTTCAAAAATATTATAAAACATTTTGAGATATCTAGAAAGGTTCTCACATAAAGACCCTAAGTCCTATAAACTATACTATTTAATCTTCCTTTGGACTTGGTTTTTGGCTTATCTTTGTTATCATTAAAACCTTCATAATCTTTTGCTTTCTTGTTGTAATGCTTACTCTTGGTACTTAAACAATCCTACAAAATATTGCTCACTTAAACAAACATAGTTAGTCCAAATTCATAATTTAATATCATTATATGCATGATTCATAAATGTATAAATCTAGCTAGTCTAACATGCATATAAGACCTTCATAGATATATCCAAATAAGACAATTATCAATTACTAATAAATATGCTCTGTATAAGATCCAACAAAGAATACTTTACACATTTTTTTATTTAAATAGAGTCAAATCCAATATTAATTTAATGTCACTCATGTAATATATTATTGGATATATCCTATAAAAGATGCTATAAAGAATATGCATTATTCTTATATGAAATATAATAAGGTGGAATACATGATCATGCATGATCCAATACATTACAAGAAATTAATCAATTTGTTATAGAAAAATTTGTAACTAATCCATAGCTAATTCCTTGCTAATCAATTTAGCTACAAAATAGTTACGGATTAGTCCGTAGCCAAATTCTCGTAGCTAATTAGCCACCAAAATAATCCACAGCTAATTCGTAGCTAATTTTTAAATTTTTGTAGCTAATTCAAAACTAATGTATAACTAATTTTTATTCAGAACTTCCTTCTTTTCCATAGCTAATTAGCTACAAAATATTTGTAGCTAATTCCGTAGTTAATTTTTAACAATTTGTTGCAAGTTTGTAGCAAATCTATAACTATTATGTTGCTAAATCTATGGCAATTCGATAGCAATTTCCTAGCTATTGTGTTTCTAAATCCATAACAATTTCGTAACTATTTCCTAACTATTGTGTTGCTAAGTCCATAGCTATTCCCTAACAATTCTGTTGCTAAATCCGTAGCAATTCCATAGCTATTTCCTAACTATTGTGTTGCTAAATCCATAGCAATTTTGTAACTATTTCCTAACAATTTTGTTGCTAAATTCATAGTAATTCTATAGCTATTTCCTAGCTATTGTGTTGCTAAATCCATAGAAATTCCGTAGCTATTCTGAAGCTAACTAAAATTAATTATATAATAATAATTAGATATTTAAAAACTATACCTATATAAATATTTCAATCTAAATAGAAAAACCCAGCAAATAAGTTGTGCAAAGCAACAAAATATCATAATTGCACTAGTAAGTTCAAAACATATTCTACAAAGAAAGCATAGCTAATCAATAAGTCTATGTTAATACAAATAGTTCAAAACAGGTTAGCCCCATCATCAATAAGCACAACTAATTAATCCAAGTTACCCCATCATTGTCAACTCTATGATCCTCCTAAACTGCGTCGCATTATAATGGTGTCTACGGCACACCACTTCCTGCTTGGAAGCTAACAATCCTATATAGGATGGCCTCCAACATAGACACTAGCTGTGTCTAGACAAAGGAAGTCATCGCTTCATTACAACTTCCTTTATGGCTTCATTTGTCAGAATAGTGTTAGAGGAACCAGTAATCTGTGATGATGAAGTAGAGATAGACCCATGACGTCTTTTCTAAATTCTTCATCCAATTCCCTATAGACAGCATGATCTAGAAGAACTACATAATGATTCCAAAAGGAGGAAAAAGGTCAAAGTTCAATTCTTCCAGTCTTCTAAGTTTCAATTAGAATCCAATTAGAGGAAAAATGATCTCAAATACACAAGTACACATCCCCAAAGAGAAGTCATTGCAACCTTCAGGAGAAACTATTATCAGGGTGTAGATCACCATGTATATAACCATGCACAAATATCATTTCCAAAAATAGTTCAATCAGTGATTTTGCTACCTTCAATACTAGCTTTAGAATGTATCAATTAAAGCAAATTAGCATTTAGCACTACAAAAGTAGGATAAGCTGAATGAGATTTGCAGAGTCAATATTTGTCTGATTAGGTACAACAATCATCAACTAACTAGCAATGTTAAACCAAACATAAAAATACATTTATATAAGTTCACAATAGTTATGATAAGTCAACCTTTTTTTGGACCAACCCCAATCTGATTCAGAAAGTCCAAGTCAACAATTTGAGATTTAGTAAGCTTCGTATTGATATAATGTAATAAACATAAATCCAAAGCATAGCATAGCTGGAATAGCATTACTACAAGCATGTTGGAGTAACACAACATAAAATTGACCATGCAAAACTGACTTTGTTAAGTAATATTCTTAAAATTAATGGTTTTGGCTCATTCTTATACCTACAAGAATATTTTACTAAGATATGCACAAGTTCGTGTTAACTGAGCAGAATACCATAAAACTTTAATCATATAGTTTTGTTTCTGCTCAAGAAAAGCAAAAATCTCCACTGCAATCAGAAGGAGCAATAACGCAAATATTTTCAAAAGATAAGCACAACTATTTGCATAAGTAGTCAAGTTTACATTTCATTGCACTAAATCCAAATGTCAGTGTTCAGATTTCCATTTTTCTTTCCTTCTTTTTGTTTGTCATCCTTTTTTTATATTGTCAAGGAAAAAAAATTAACTATTTCATATCAAGATGCCCTTTTTTTTATACAATACAAATTTTATGTTTCTTTCCTCCCACGCATGAGAGGAATAAGTGACGCTTAAGGAGCCTACTAAAAGTAACAAATATTAAGTATTTTTGGCCAATAGCTAATTGGATAGCTAAGAAATACTAAAAGTATATAAATGCAACCCTCTCATGTTGCATAGGCCTCCCTTATGCATCCTTAATAATATACTCATTCAAGGGAGACAAACAAGGTGGAAGGAGTATCAAAGATAAGGGAAGCATGTTTGGATTTGCCTTTGAAAACTAATATCACTAAAGGGAGAATCCTATGAATCCAGTGGACTTAACGAGTATGTCAAGCATTCAAGTGGGAGAAAATGTAAAACCCCTAGTCCCACATCAAAGAGACAAGTGAGAGCTATAAAGTTTAAAAACTTATAAGGCTTAAGGAGCCTATTGCAGGTAACTTGGGCTTCAGCATGTTTAAGCTTTGAAGCATGAGGTTAAGCCTATTCAAGTTGATTAGATAGTAGTTACTTGTGTCATCACTGAACAACTATTCTCATAAGCAATATGATGCTTTGAATAAAATATATATTAGCATAATATGAAACAAAAATTGGACAAAGCTCATTTAGCAATAGAATTGACAAGAGCAAATAAGGAAGACAAAATAACCCTTAGTGCCTCATGCTTAACAATTTATCAAAAGAAATTTAGAAGTATTAGAGGAGTTGCATATATTGTAGAAGTCCTATCTTAGAACTAAAGTAATGACAATTTTTTCCTAAAATAATCATAAATTGACATGATTGATGAATCATACCTTGTGTCCTGTATAAAACTGCATGGTTAGGACTTGCCTTGTTGTCAACTCCTGCACACATTAATAAGTTGGTAAGTTGGTAAGTAGTATAATAAATACTAAATAGATAGTTCATAGGAATGAAAACGATCTCAATTATCATACCCAGAATACATGAGAAACCTTTACCAATTTGTTCTTGCAGAAGTTTTTGGGTAATCAATAATGAATTTTTGGATTATGACACTGAGATGTTCAGCTCTCAGATCATGTTACTTTAGTCAATTTCCTTTTGGTTCCAAAATATCTGTTTTCTTCTCATCCTTTTTGGAAAACCTTAACAACACTCATGAACAAATTTGGAAAACCTTAACTAGAAACGATAAATCAATCAAATAGAACAATTTCTTAAGAAAAAAGGAAATTTTTAAATGGAGTTCAATCAAACAGAAGATGGATTTCAGAGATAGGGAAATTAATGATATTATAGTGTACTAGGTTCAAAGCACACTCACCATTAGTCTAGAAATAAGTGAGCACTTGAGAAAGAAAGAATTGTATGGTTACCTTCCTTCATAAGTGTGAGTAAAATTTTAATTTACAATAAATTTAGAATTACATTATAGACAAGACAACTGAAGATGACCTCTATGCATAAGTCATTTAATAATCAAATGTGAAATTAAAATAAGGAAGCTTAAGATCAACAAAATTAGTCCAAGAAAAAGTAAATAGACCACATAAACTTGAGATCAATCCATGAAGCATGTTCCAACTTTAACTTTCTTTACTTTTTCCAAATTCATAGAAGCTAGTTGAGGTAGCAGCCATTTATTGGTTTAGTCTAGCCAAATGAAATAGACTATGTCTTCGTAAGAACTTCTCATAATGATCTCTAGAGCTGTGCCTAAGGAAAACTGAGGTCAATTAGTTTGGTCTATATACCAAATCATCATATTATTTCAACTTCAAATTTAGTCAACGTTGCATGACAGGATGTGAATCAAGAGGGCATCAAACTTGAATGAAAATGAAACCAAACCTCATTTCATTCAATTCATTAACAAGTCAAAAACATGCATGACAAATAAAAGGAGAAGAGAAGTCTCCCAACTTGGCCCTATATACACAATCATATAAGAATCAGGATAAAATCTAATCACTCTAAACTATTAGTCCAGTCGGTCTCACTTGGACTTTTCATTGTCAAGCTCTGAATTGAACTCACCTAAGGTGGTATTGGTAGAAAATTACAAGTTTAGTATACCCAGGTTAGACAGACTATTCTAGTGTAACACCCCAACTTTTGGATTAAGTATGATAGTGTCCTAAATGTACTGTTTTGTATTTTCTGTAAGTTATAAATTGAATTTGACTATTCCGTGAGTGTATTTGACTGTGTGATTTGCTCCGAGCCAAGAAAATAATAATTTTCTGGCTGAAAAAATCTTATTTTAATTATTCGAGTCGAAAAAATAAACCCAATTAAGAGTGATATATATATTAATCTTTTATTTTAATTAACTTGAAATAAAATAATTTTATATTATTATAATATAATTTTATTTGTGACAAGACTTGGGAAATAGTAAAAATAAACAAGGAATTCTGTTATAACCATAGACCTGTCTGAGTGATATAAAGTATATTAATCTTTTAATTTTTAGGATTTAACTATGCAATAAAATAATTTTATATTATTATAAAAGTATAATTTTATTTGTTAATCAATCAATGGTGTGAAATGAATCTTGATAAAATCAAAATGATATAAAAAGATCAATGGATAAAATGACCATTTCAAAGGCTAGTGGTCTATAGCGACTTTTTTATTTAGTAACTAATTAAACCTAATTTAATCATCTTAATGGCCTAATTAACAAACTAAGTAGACTAACCTAGTTATTGATTAGTTATAATCTAATTACTAATTAGATATCCTAATTTTGTTTAGAAGCTATGATATATGCAATTATATATTTAACTAATTGGTTATGTAATTAGAATGTTAATTAAATGTTATTAGGAGATTTAACCTAATTAATTAGCTATTTAATTAGCATGCAATTAAGCTTTAATTGAAGTCAAATTAAGCCCTAATTCCCCTAGACACCCCACAGCCAAGGAGGGCAATTTCACCAAGTTCCACAAGCTTCTAGGTTCATCTAAGTAACCAAGTGTGACATATGCCATGTGCTTCAAGTGTGAACACAAAATGTGATATTTTACTTCAAGTAAATCCTTTAATCACTCCTACACTCACCTCACACGACTGCACTACTTCAATATCACTATCAATATTCACTTTCTCTCTCACCAAAAAGCAAGCATCATTTTCTCTCAAATTTCCCAAGAACACCAACCATTTTTCCTTTCCTATTTTCTCTCTAGAATTTGGCCCCAACACCCAAGACCATCACCCATCTTCAATAATTTTTGTTCTTATTATTTCCTAAACCTAAACCACCTCCTAAACACTTTTCATTTAGAAGGTTTTGTCAAAATCCTACTCCTTCTACTCTAAAATCCAAGTTTTATCTTACTTCTTTAAAGGTAAACTTTGGTTTTTATGGTTTAAAATTCAGTTTGTGATTTTCTAAACCATGTTTGTTCCATAGTTTTTCATTATGAAGTCTTGTATGTGATTTTACTAATTATTTAAGAATTGTTAGGGCTTTGTTTTGATTCACATGAAAATCAAAGAGGAGGAGGAGACTTGAGGATCTTGTCTTTAAGAGGTAAGAGGGAGATTTAATCTCATCAACCCTATGTGGTGATGAGATAATGGATTGTATGTGTGAAGAATCCATAAGGATTCACTTGTGTAGTTGTTTAATGCTTTCTTATTTGTTATTGATTTTATTTGTGAGCATGTTTATAGCTTTAAAATATATTGCATGTGTTTATAAATATATGAATGGTATTGTAGTATGTGAATAACATGTAAGGATGGTATGAGTGTTCCAAAGAACACAAGGAGGCTCACGGCTTCTCCAAGAAAAAGAGAACCAAAATGTTCTTAACCATTTTCTAAGACAATGATTAATGAATCTAGGTAAAATAATAAGTTTGGAAATGACTACTGATTATTTGTGAAGGATATGTTGACTTTGGCCAACATGCCATTCAATGTATATTTAATTTCCAATATTATTTCCTAAGTTAGGTTAAGTAGCTACATTATGAAAGAATTTAATCTCAATGAGTTGTTGGGAAATATAATAAAATAAAAGAGAACACTTGAAAAATACTAACGTAGAGCTCACTCTTTGAGTTTTGAAGTGCGTTAGCAAGTTTCAAGGTGTAAATAATGGTTGAGGTTAAAATATATAGTATTTAGAAAGAAACGTAGGAAATACCATTTAATAGATTTTCTAGGCAAAATGATGCCAAAATTTACTAAAATTAGACAAATAGAAAGAAAAAGTACCATAGTATGTTATAACGTATGGAAAATATTCTACATAGTTTGAAAGTATTAGAAATAGCTTACGCATATTTGAAATAATGATTTTTAAGCTATATGGTTAAGAAAACAATTTAAAAATCTTACGTGATTGAGAAAATGATTTAAAAATATTACGCGATGTTCAAAAACATCAAAATATATTTATGCGATTTAAAAATGTTTGTAAAGGTGATGCAATTGTGAACATGCGATAAAATTTCTACGCGACTAAATGGAACAATGAGTTTTACTATCGTGCCAAAGTGGTGGACCCGGACATGTTGGGAGATAGTACTGTCAAGTGGAGACATACTATATTTTGGAATATTGAGATTGAGGTATTTTCGTAAATATGGTAATATATTGACACTAAGGGTATTTTTGTAACTATGATTCTTAATCATGCATTTAGAGTGTTGTCAATTTAGTTAAAAATTGGCGATTGATTGATGAGATGAATTACACCGTGTTGTGGGTGTGATAGGCATAGTGTGGTTCATTAATTGAATTTGGAGGCATTAGTGTGCGGAGAATTCCATATATGGATAGTTGGTAGCTCCTCTAGGCCGTGGTAACGGGCAACACACTAATGATCTCGATAAGCGCTATTCTTAATCAAGGTCTTGTGGAGACTATTTGGTACAATGCCTGTAGTGCACGATGTATATGAACTATGTACTACTACACGATGTTTTGGACTGTGGACTATAGACTATAGACACAACATTGGACAGTGTAATAGTTTGGTTGGGCAGCCTGAGGTACTGATAGTTCTTTTTGGATCATTCTCTCTAATGTCTGTGTTTAGCTCCATGGAGTAGGAATGAGTCAGTGTGCGTTAGCATTCATTACCTGCATTTTAAATGTTTTACTATAACTTGTGATAGCATTTATGATGTGTTAATTTAGGGCACTATATGTGGTATACTGGTATACATTATTATGATATCTGTTTGTATTATCGTTTTCTTTATTGCCATGTGGGTAATGATGTAGATTGTCCCACCTCTCTATACGTATTTCTCTGTATTATTATATTCTGTAAAGAGTTTGAGGAAGAGGAAGAGGAACAGTCTCTTGACATTCAGTATCTGAAAGAGCGCCAGTTGAGTGGGCATTGCGAGGAAGGCGAGCCGTTAGATCACCCTTACCATCTGGATTGATCTTGTGATCATGGCATTGCCAGGATTCTTTGGTTTTGTGAGACTTGATTTTCATGGAGTTTTGGAAGCCTGGCGATTGCGTGAGGATAGAGGATCGGTAGTCTATGTGGGACGTCTGACTGTGTCTCTATGTAGAGAGTTTGACGGGGAGATTATTTTTACTACTACTTTGTATTTACATCTTGAGTTGCCTTTGACTCTTAGGCGTTATTGGGGAGGAATTTTCCATGCGCCTAGCGAGCTTAGTAGTGTGTCGACAGCACGGACTCATGTCCGTAAAGCTGCAAGGCATCCAGGATTTCTGCTATCCGATGATCTCTCTGAGAGTGATCCTTCGGAGGGTTAGAAATCTTTGATGTGCACTTGGGCATGTTATGTTTTAGTATTATGTTGACACTTTACTATTTTATTAAATATTTGTAGTTGTAAATTATTTGTATACTTAAGACAAAATCATATGTATATTATGGTGTGGTTATGTTTTGTTTTATTCTGTGTTCCGTGTTATTTTATTTAACGTTATCAAGTTTAAAAGGAAAAAAATTTACAACTAATAATATTTATGTATCAAATGTCTTATAACTTGGGTAAGATTTTATTTTTATTGCATTTAAAATGTGACATCCCTATAAGGGTGTTACATTAGTTGGTATCAGAGCCCAAGTTAGAGTCTTTTGGGGTTGTGGTTAGGTCTATTTTTGCTTGTGTTATGTGATTCTCTGTGACTTGTTTCCAAAAGGTTACATCTGACCTTGTGTTGTCTTGTTGAAGAAAGATGTCTGGTGGAAGAAGAACGTGTGCAAATGTGGAACGTAATGTGGGCCCAATGACTACAGCTGCTGAGGCTATGCAATGGATGGCGGAAGTAATTACTCAATAAAATCAACGGGCAGCTCAACAGCAAGATACAACTGCTGATGCTCTAAATTTGTCTGAATTTAGGCGCAATAACCCGTCGCAGTTTAAAGGCGAGTTTGACCTCGAGAAGGCAAGTCTTTGGATCCAAGACTTGGAAAGGGTATTTGAAGGAATGGGGTGTACAGATAATAAAAAGGTGACGCATGCTACTTTTATGTTGAGAGGAGATGGCGAAAATTGGTGGAGAGGAACTCGCCGATTATTACAAGCTGAAGGGACTGAAATTACTTGGGAGGTGTTTAGTGAAGTATTTCTAGAGAAGTACTTTCTTGCTAGTGTCACATGCCAAGGAGATGGAATTTCTTGGTTTGCGTCAAGGTAACATGACTGTTAAGGAGTATGCTGTTAAGTTTGAGAGCTTGTCACAGTTCTCAAGGTACTTTCAAATTCGACCTGATAAGGCATGGAAATGTCGTAAGTTTGAGAATGGGCTGAGGGTAGAACTGAAACGAGCAGTGCTACCTCTGAGGATGATTGAATTTCTTGCTTTGATGGATACTTGTCAACGACTTGAGGAGTTGGAGCCGTCTCGAGATCCTAGGAATCGTAACTTTGGACCGACTAGGTTTCAAAGAGGAGGCAACAACAACAATAATCGGTTTCAGCGCAAGCCTTATTCAAGACCACTGGGAAGTCAGCCTCAATGTCCATTTGTTGGGGGAAGTTCTAGTGATAATAGAACTGGTCAGAATGTGGTGTTTACACCAAGATGTTTCAAGTGTGGAAAGAGTGGCATATATCTACGGATTGTTCGATAAGAGGAACGATTTGTTTCAATTGCAGAAAACCTGGACATGTTTCTAGGGATTGCACTCATCCGGAAAGGAAACCTGCTTTGAGTAATGTTCGTGCTACTCAACCGCGATTTGGAGGGCGAGTATATACGATGACTGGAACTGAAGCTTCTCAGTCTGACGATCTCATTCAAGGGGAAGGTGTCATTGAAGGTAATCACTTGACTTTGCTATATGATTCGGGTCCAACGCATTCCTTTATTGCATATGATTGTGTGGAACGGTTGAAACTGCCTGTGTCTTCTCTGAGTTTTCAATTGATTGTTTCTACGCCAACTGCCAAGCCTGTTGTTACATCCAAAATATGTCTGAATTGTCCTATCGTTATAAAGGATCGTGTGTTTTCGGTCAATTTAATTTGTTTACCTCTTGTTGAGATAGACATAATACTAGGAATGGATTGGTTATCTTCTAACCATATCCTAATAGACTGTGCGAGCAAAACTATAGTTTTTCCTAAGGAAGAAAGTTCTAGATTCTTGACTACTGTTAAAGTCAAGTCATTGTTGAGGGATGGAGCTCAAGGATATATGTTACTATCTTCTTTAGAAGTCAAGAGTGAGAAAGATGTGAACACTATTCCTATCGTCAATAAGTTTCTAGAGATTTCTCCTAATGATGTACCTAGTTTGCTACCGGAAAGGGAGATCGAGTTCTCTATCGGTTTGGCGCCGGGAGCAGGTCCTATTTCGATTGCGCCATATCGAATGTCGCCAGTAGAATTGGTAGAATTGAAGAAGCAATTGGAGGAACTGTTGGAGAAATAGTTTGTACGACCTAGTGTTTCACCTTGGGGAGCACCAGTACTACTAGTCAAGAAAAAGGATGGAACTTCTCATCTTTGTGTAGATTATCGTCAGTTGAACAAGGTTACGATAAAGAATAAGTATCCACTTCCAAGAATTGATGACTTGATGGATCAGTTGAAGGGAGTCGCCGTTTTCTCTAAGATAGATCTGCAATCAGGTTATCATCAAATTCGTGTCAAGGTAGATGATGTGCCTAAGACAGCTTTCCAAACCCGTTATGGGCATTATGAGTATCAAGTGATGCCGTTCGGAGTGACGAATGCTCCTGCAATAAATGCTCTAATAGATGCCCAAACACTTTCATTTATAGCCCAATCATTTTTAGAGTCGTTGGTGGTTGTTGGGGGCATTAAATGCTCTAATAGAGCCATTGGGAAATGTTTTCTGGTTGCCCAAATAACTAATTAGGAGATTGTCCTAATCAGTTAGGAGCCTTAAAAATTATCTTCTGGTTTACCCAATAACCGATTAGAGGAAAGACCTAATCGGTTAGGACTTTTTAAAATTTGCTCCTGACTTACCCAATAACCAATTAAAGGAGGTGCTTAATTAGTTAGGAGCTTTAAAAATTAGCTCAATAACCAATTAGGGAAATGGCCTAATCGGTTAAGAGTTTTAGAAATTATGAAAAACACTCCTGACTTGGTGAATAATCGGTTATGGATATTCCATAATCGGTTATGGTACTCGAGTTTTGAAAACTGACTTTAAATAGTCATAACTTCTCTATTTCTCACCCGTTTAAAACAAATGACCACTCATTGGAAAGATTTTTGAGTCTATTTTCATATAAAAAAGTTTCAGAACAAAACTTAAAAATTTTTGAAAGATACGATCAAAAGAGTAACCAAAGGTCAGTTTTACAAAACACAAACTTGACTATTTTTCATAGATTTGAAATACCACCAAGACTAGCTTTTCAAAACATGTTTGTTGTAACACCCTCCTTAGGGCGCCACACTTGGTGTTGCTTAATTACCAAATTACCCCTTCATTTGTAGTCGTGCTTGTAATATAAATACGAGTTATAAAATTTCTTGATGATAATAAGATAAACTTAGCAGGAAATAAAAACATAACAACATTGTCACAAATAATTTACATCATAAATATATATACAAGCCTTAGTATTGTCATACTTAAATAATTACAAACTAGACTTTCAAAACATTTAAACTTTAAACTTTAATTTAAACTATTAAACTGCCCAAGTCCTACTAGACAGCAGAACCCTCAGACGGATCCTCCTCAGATTCCTCAACATATAGGAATCCATCATGATGTGAAGTCCTACGGACAGGTGTCCGAGTAGACAACACAATACTGACCTCACTAGGGGTACGATAGTAAGCCCCCCAGTACTGCCTAATAGAAATTGGAAACTGTAGGTGTACATATATGTTAACACTAAAGTACGGATGTCCTAGATGTAATCTACTCAATCTAATATTTAAGTCCCCCATATAATAAATACTCCCTCTATGTAAATCGACATGCCACGCCTCCTCTCCTCCAATGAATGTAAACCTCATGTAGCCAAGGAAACTAAGCATCTCCATCGTCTTAAAACTCAGCGTCCTCAACGGGAATCTGCTCTTCCTCAGCTTCTCGCTCCACTTCTTGCTCGACATCTTTATACATATAAATATAATACAGAATAGGCATACAAAGAGGTGAGATCACCTACGCCATTACCAGTATGGTAGCAATGAAGATAAACACATAAAATATTTCATATAACTATCATATCATAATTACAGTCATGCCACTAACATCATTATCATCATAAAACATATAATATACAATAATTATAATTATGCCATTACCAATAATCAAAATATTCAATAAATCAATTTTCATAAACAATAATTACGATAATGCCCTCAATGACTATATGTATGCACACAGACTCAATTTCCTACTCCATGGAGCTAAAACTCAGGTCGGAGAGAGTGATCGAAAAGATTTGTCGGTACCAGCATGCCTCAGACCATGTGCTCAATCTTGCACATCTAGCATATACACGACAGTCTTTATCAAATATTGATTAAGAATAGTGTCTCAGTTAGGATCATTAGTGTGTTGCGTCGGTGTAACCTACGACACAGAAGAGCTACTAACTGCCTATTGTAGGCAACCTGCACCCCAATGCTCCCAAGGTCAACAAGTGACTTACACTACGCATATCGCACCCACTCAAGAGGTGTAATCTCTCCTAGGCAACTAGCCTCATACAGTCCATTGGACCTTTCAAATGCATGTACTATGTACTATTCACATTTCCAATTATTATTACATATTCGGGGTCCACACAATAATCTAACAGTATTATTATTGTATTTTAATCACGTAGTCATATTTTCACATTTTCTTAATCGGGACTCAATTCTGTCACCTTTTCAAATTGCGTAGCGATTTTTTAACGTTTCTCAATTGCGTAAATATTTTTCATACCTTTTAAATCCAAAAATACTATTTTTCTCATTTAATACTAAAACTTCACTTTATTTTTCCATATTTGCATAATAGCCCCTTAAAACTTAATATTTACATTATAGTCCTTATTTAAATAATATTTTCACAATAGTCCCTCATGAAATTCATATTTATGAAAAAGTCCCTCATAAAATTTTATATTTACGAAATAGTCCCTCTCTTATAAAATATTTACAATATGACCCCTCTAAAAATAAGTATTTATACAATGACGCCTCATTTAAATAATATTTTGTAATTTAGTCCATCTTTTATTAAAAAATTACAGTATGACCCCTCTAAAAATCAGTAATTATACTGTTTCCCAAAAAATTATTTTCTTTCCTTTACTTCACATATTACAGATCAAAGTTTACAGACGCGTTTCAAAACCCGTAGGGTGAGCTATACATCAGTAAAATTCAAGTATTGACACTCATTTCATTTTAAACCCTATTTATCAGATTATTTTCTCAAAATAATTTTGCTTGTTACACTCAAACTTGTTCAAATTCATTCCTTTTTCATTTAAATCCTTCATTCTCATTTGAATCCATCAATTTCAGGACTTTGGTCCTCTAAACCCTAACATGGCTGTGAGCCTCATTGTCCTTTGGAGCATTCATACAATCGATTCATCATGTTATTCACATCTTACTTTACACAAACATTTTCATGCTTTCATAATTATACATACACACATAATATCAAAACTTTAAGCATATTATCACACATGCAAGCATAGAAACAAAATCATACACATCATAAACACAATCAAAGAACATCAAACAATAGGTAAATAAACACTTATGGGTTTTTCACCATACAAAACCACCCCCATGTAACACCCCAACTTTTGGGTTAATTACAATATAGTCCCAAATGTACTGTTTTGTAATTTTTGTGAGTAGTAAAATAAATTTGACTGTTTCGTGAGTGTATTTGACTGTTGTATATGATTTGCTCCAAGCCAGGGAAATAATAATTTTTTGGCCAGAAAATTCTTATTTTAATTAATTGGAGCTGGGGGATCTTACTAAACCCAATTCTGATCCATATATATATATTAATCTTTCAATTTTTAGGATTTAACCGTGCAATAAAATAATTTTATATTATTATAATATTATTTTATATTATAGTACCTACTGTCTCAAAAATAGTAGAAATCTGCTTCAAAATGACCATGGACCCTTAAAAGTCTGTGGGACCCGCGTTTAGAGAAGCAGTCAACGATTCTGACTGGACAAATTTCTAAGCCAATGGGAACAAGTCAACAAAGGAGGCTTGAAAAATTCTAACCAATAGGAATAGGTCAAAGAAGGAAGCATGGACTTTAATATGGACCGTTGGATGAAGACTTAGTTAGGAAGCCTTTGACCTTAACCGTTGATCAAATCAATGGTGAGATAAGAATTCAAGTTTTATCACCAAGCAATATCCACCTTAGATTACATCAAGGGCTAGGAATTAAAGTTAGAATCAAAGGTTAAGATTAAGTCAAATAGAGTGGCTTGACTTTGATTAGTAGCTAATTAAACCTAATTTGGTTAATCTAATTACCTAATTAGTAAACTAAGTAAACTAACCTAGTTATTAATTAGTTGTAATCTAAATATTAATTAGATATCCTAATTTTGTTTAGAGGTCATAATATATGCTAAAATATATTAAACTAATTAGTTATATAATTAGAATGTTAATTAAATATTATTAGGAGACTTAACCTAATTAATTACCTATTTAATTAGCATGGAATTAGTCTTTAATTGAAACAAATTAAACCCCCTAAGTACCCATGAACCGCACGGCCATGAAGGCTAAATGGCCAAGTCTTCACAAGTTCTACATGGTTCTTGAACCATCCATGACATAAGCCATGTGCTTACTTGGTGTGAACACAAATGGATATTTACTATCCAAATTAAACACTCAACCTCACCCACACTAACCTCATGGCAGCCCCTCCATAATTCACACTTGATATTCACTTTTTACACTTATCCAAATTCAAGCTTTCTTTTCTCTCAAAAACACCAAGAACACCAAACAACTTTCTCTTCCATTTTCTCCCTAGAATTCGGCCAACACCCAAAACCCCACCATTAATCTTCTATAATTTTACCTCTTCACTTTTCCTAAACCAAAATCATATTCTAAACACTTTTCCTTCATAAGGTTTTGTCAAAAACCAACTCTATCTAGTTCAAAATCAAAGCTTTTGTTCACTTCCCTAAGGGTAAGCTTTTGTTTTTATGGTTTAAATTTTGATTTGTGATTTTCTAAACCATGATTGTTCCATGGTTTTCCATTATGAAGCCTTGTGTGTGTTTTTACTAATTATTTAAGAATTATTAGGATTTTGTGTTGGTTTTCAAGAAAGCAAGGAGAAGGAGGAGACTAAGAGACCTTTGTCTTCAAGAGGTAAGAGGGAGATTTAATCTCATCAACCCTAAGTGGTGATGGGAAAATGGACTGTTTGTGTGTAAAGAATCCCTAAGGATTTGTTTATGTGGTTGTTTAAAGTGCTTTCCTAATTGTGATTGATTTTAATTGCTATGCATGTTTATAGTTTTTATTATTGATTTTAATTGCTATGTATGTTTATAGTCTTAATATATATTGTATGTATATTGTATGTGTTTATGGTTGTATAATTATTAATGTAGGATGTGAATAACATGTAACGATTTGCATGAGTGTTCCAAAGAACACAATGAGGCTCACGACCTTACCATCAAACAGAGAACCAAAATGTTCTCAACCATTTTCTAAATCAATGATTTAAAGAATCTAGGTGAAATAATAAATTCAAGAATGATTTAGGTTAATTATGGCCAACATGCCATTTAATGTATAATTGAATGCCATTTTATTTTCTAAGATAGGTTAGGTAATTAATTTATAAAAGAATTTGATTCCAATGAATCTTTAAGAAAATAAAAGGAATGAACTTAGTTCTAGAATTCTAAATTAGCATAATTTATTTTAAGTAAGAATTAAAGCAAACGCTTGAAAAATACTAACATAGAGCTCACTCTATAAGTTTTGAAGCGCGTTAGCAAGTTTCAAAGTGTAATTATTGGGTAAAGTTAAAAATTGACAGTAATTAGAGGAAAACGTCAAAAATATCATATACTGATTTTATAGGCAAAATGCTGCCAAAATTTACTAAAATCAGACGAATAAAATGAAAAGATTCCATAATATATTTATAACATAAGGAAAATACTTTACGTAGTTTAAAAGTACTAGATATAGTCTACACATATTTAAAATGATGATTTTAAGCTATATGGTTAAGAAAATGATTTAAAAATCTTACGCGATTAAGAAAATGATTTAAAAACATTACACGATGTTCAAAAATGTCAAAATATATTTATGCGTTTTTAAAACATTTGTAAAAGCAACGCGATTGTGAAAATGCGATAAAATTTCTATGCGATTAAATGATACAGCGAGTTTTACTGTCGGGCCAAAGTGGTGGACCCGGACATATTGTGAGATAGTACTGTCAAGTGGAGACAAGCTATATTTTGGAATATTGTGACTGAGGGCATTTTCATAAATATGGTAAAATATGGATATTAAGGGTATTTTTGTAATTTTAGATCATATTTAGTGTATTGTGTCAATTTGGTTAGTAATTGGCGATTGATTGATGAGACGAATTACACCGTGTTGTGGTGTGATAGGCGTAGTGTGGTTCATTATATGAACTTGGAGGCATTAGTGTGCGGAGAATTCTACATGGGGACAGTGGGTTGCTCCTCTAGGCCGTGGTAACGGGCAACACATTAATGATCTTGACAAGCACCGTTCTTAATCAAGGTCTTGAGAAGACTATTATGTACAATGCCTGTAGTGCACGATGTTTTGGACTGTGGGCTATAGACACAATGTTTGATAGTGTAATAGTTTGGTTGGGCAGCCTGAGGTACTATTAGTTCTTTTCGGATCATTCTCTCAGATATCCATGTTTAGTTCCATGGAGTAGGATCGAGTCAGTGTGTGTATCATTCATTATCTGCATTTTAATGTTTATTATAATCTGTGATAAAATGTATGATGTATTGTTTTGCTATACTGTATGTGATATGATGGTATGTGTTGTTGTGATATCTGTTGTATTGTTGTTTTCTTTATTGCCATGCGGATAATGATGTAAATTATCTCACCTCTCTATATGCTTTTCTCTATATTATTATTATATTTCTGTAAAGAGTTTGAGGAAGAAGAGGAACAGGCTCTTGAGATACAGTATCCAGACGAGCACCAATTGGGCGAGCTGTACGAGGAAGGTGAGCCGATAGATCATTCTCACCATCAGGACTGACCTTGAGATTATGGCGTTGACGAGATTCTTTGGTTTTGTGAGACTTGAGTTTCACGGAGGGTCGGAGGGCTGGTGTATGCGAGAGGATAGAGGAATAGTTATCTACGTGGGACGTCTGATTGTGTCCCTCTGTAGAGAGTATGATGGAGACATTATATTTACTACTATGCTGTATTTACATCTAGAGTTGCTTCTGTCTCTTAGGCGTTATTGGGAAGGAATCTTCCATGCGCCTAGCGAGCTCGATAGTGAGTCAACAGCCCGGACTCGTGTCCGTAGAGCTGTAGGACCTCCAGGAGTTCTGACTTTTGATGATCTTTCTGAAGATGATCCATCGGAGGGTTAGAAATCTTTCGAGGTGCACTTGGGTAATGTTATGTTAGTAGTAGTATACTGACTTTTTACTGCTTTGTTAAATATTTGTAGTTGTAAATTATTGGTGTATTTAAGACAAAAATCATATGTATATTATGCTGTGGTTATACTTTGTTTTATTTTGTGTTCTGTGTTATTTTATTTAATGTTATTAATATAAAAGGAAAAAAATTTACCACTAATATTAATTACGTATCAAATGTTTTACAACTTGGGTAATAATTTTATTTTGTTTTATTTTATTGCATCATAAATGTGACATCCCCACAAGGGTGTTACATTAGTTGGTATCAGAGCCCAAGTTAGAGTCTTTTGGGGTTGTGGTTTGGTCTGTTTTTGCTTGTGTTATGTGATTCTCTGTGATTTGTTTCCGAAAGGTTACATCTGACATTGTTTTGCCTTGTTGAAGAAAGAGGATGTCTGGAGGAAGAAGAACGCGTGCGAATGTGGAACGTGATGTGGACCCAATGATTGCAGCTGCTGAGGCTATGCAGCAAATGGCAGAAGTGATTACCCAACAAAATTAACGAGCAGCTCAACAGGAAGATGCAACTGCTAATGCTTTGAATTTGTCTGAGTTTAGGCGCAACAACCCGCCACAGTTTAGAGGCGAATTTGACCCTGAGAAGGCAAGTCTTTGGATTCAAGACTTGGAAAGAGTATTTGAAGGAATGAGGTACGCAGAGAATAGGAAGGTAACATATGTTGCTTTTATGTTGAGGGGAGATGCTGAAAATTGGTGGAGAGGACCCCGCCGATTACTACAAGCTAAAGGAATGGAACTTACTTGGGAAGTGTTTAGTGAAGTATTTCTGGAGAAGTACTTTCCTGGTAGTGCTCGACATGCCAAGGAGATGGAATTTCTTGGTTTATGTCAAGGGAATATGACTGTTGGAGAATATGCTGCTAAATTTGAGAGCTTGTCACAGTTTTCAAGGTATTTTCAAATCCAGCCTGATGAAGTATGGAAATGCCGTAAGTTTGAAGATAGATTAAGGGTAGAACTGAGGCGAGCAGTGCTACCTATGAGAATGAGGGAGTTTCCTAATTTGATGGATACTTGTCGATGACTCGAGGAGTTGGAGCCATCCCGAGATCCCAGAAATCGTAACTTTGGACCGACTTGGTTTCAAAGGGGAGGTAGTAGTAGTAATACTCGGTTTCAGCGCAAGCCTTATGCGAGACCATCAGGAAGTCAGCCTCAATGTCCGTCTGTTGGGGGAAGTTCTAGTGGTAATTGAGCTGGTCAAAATATGGCGTTTACGCCAAGGTGTTTTAAGTGTGGGAAGAGTGGCCATATCTCTACAGATTATTCGATAAGAAGAACGATCTACTTTAACTGCAGAAAACCTGGACATGTTTCTAGGGATTGCACTCAGCTGGAGAGGAAGCCTATTGTGAGTAATGTTCGTCCTACTCAGCCGCGATCTGGAGGGCGAGTATATATATTGACTGGAACTGAAGCTTCTCAATCTGAAGATCTTATTCAAGGAGAAGGTGTCATTGAAGGTAATCACCTGACTTTGCTATATGATTTAGGTGCAACACACTCATTTATTGCATATGATTGTGTGGAACGATTAAAACTATCTGTGTCTTCTCTGAGTTTTCAATTGATTGTCTCTGCACTAACTGCCAAGCCTGTTGTTACATCCAAAATATGTATGAACTGTCTTATTGTTATAAAGGATCGTATGTTTTTGGTCAATTTGATTTGTTTACCTCTTGTTGAGATAGACATAATACTAGGAATGGATTAGTTATCTTCTAACCATATCCTTATAGATTGTGCAAGCAAAACCATAGTTTTTCCTAAGGAAGAAAGTTCTGGATTCTTGACTGCTATTAAAGTCAAGTTATTATTGCGAGATGGAGCTCAGGGATTTATATTGCTGTCTTCTTTAGAAGTCAAAAGTGAGAAGGATGTGAGCACTATTCCTATCGTCAATGAGTTTCCAGATATTTTTTCTGATGATGTACCCGGTTTACCACCCGAAAGGGAGATCGAGTTCTCTATCGATTTGGTGCCGGGAGCAGGTCCTATTTCGATTGCACCATATCGATTATCGCTTGCAGAGTTGGCAGGGTTGAAAAAGCAATTGGAAGAACTATTAGAAAAATAGTTTGTGCGACCTAGTGTTTCGCCATGGGGAGCACCAGTGCTACTAGTCAAGAAGAAGGATGGAACCTCTCGACTTTGTGTAGATTATCATCAGTTAAACAAGGTTACTATAAAGAATAAGTATCCACTACCGAGAATTGATGATTTGATGGATCAGTTGAAGAGAGCCGTTGTATTCTCTAAGATAGATCTGCGATCAAGTTATCATCAGATTCGTGTCAAGGTTGATGATGTACCTAAGACAGCTTTCCGAGCTCGTTATGGGCATTATGAGTATCAAGTGATGCTGTTTGAAGTGACGAATGCTCCTGCAATATTCATGGACTATATGAATAGGATTTTTCGGAGTGACAATATCAAGTTGAACAAGGTTACTATAAAGAATAAGTATCCACTATCGAGAATTGATGATTTGATGGATCAATTGAAGGGAGCCGTTGTATTCTCTAAGATAGATCTGCGAGCAGGTTATCATCAGATTCGTGTTAAGGTTGATGATGTACCTAAGACAGCTTTCCGAACTCGTTATAGGCATTATGAGTATCAAGTGATGCTGTTCGGAGTGACGAATGCTCGTGCAATATTCATAGACTATATGAATAGGATTTTTCATCCGTACCTAGACAGATTTGTCGTTGTCTTTATCGATGACATTCTGATCTACTCTCAAAGTCAAGAAGAGCATGCTGAACATCTCAGTATAGTTCTCTAGATTTTGAAAGAGAAGAACCTGTATGCGAAGTTAGCAAAGTGCGAGTTTTCGTTGGAAGAAGTTCAATTTCTAGGTCACGTAATTTCTAAGGAAGGTATTATGGTAGACCCATCAAAGGTGGAGACCATTTTGCAATGGGAAAAGTCTAAGATAGTGACTGAGGTTCAAAGTTTTGTTGGATT
The DNA here is from genome assembly GCA_029884595.1 of Ormosia semicastrata. NCBI lineage: Eukaryota > Viridiplantae > Streptophyta > Magnoliopsida > Fabales > Fabaceae > Ormosia > Ormosia semicastrata. Next base: position 41,966,452 of record JAQQTO010000053.1, on the reverse strand, counting down.
AGCTGGGTATTACCGAAAGTTTTTCCAAGATAGCTGGACCACTTACACAACTCACGAGGAAGAGCCAAGCTTTTGATTGGACGGAGGAATGTGAAGCAAGTTTCCAAGAGTTGAAGAAGAGATTGACGACTGCACCAGTGTTAATTTTACCGGATCCCAACAAATCTTTTGAGGTGAATTGTGATGTTTTTTCACCAAGGGTTAGGATGTATGTTGATGCAGAATCGGAATGTAGTAGCTTATGCTTCAAGACAGTTGAAGGTTCATGAGAGGAACTACCCAATGCACAATTTGGAGCTAGCCGCAGTAGTCTTTGCGTTGAAAGTGTGGAGGCATTTTTTGTATGGAGCTATGTTCAATGTCTTTAGCGATCACAAGAGCTTAAAATACTTGTTTGATCAAAAGGAATTGAATATGAGACAGAGGCGATGGTTGGAATTTTTAAAGGACTATGATTTTTAGCTTCAATACCATCCAGGAAAGGCGAATGTAGTGGCGGATGCTTTGAGCAGAAAAGTGGTTAGTGTTTCTACCATGATGATAAAGGAGGAGGAGCTGATTAATCAATTCAGAGATCTATGGTTATCAGTGGAGTTGGTACCCGGAAAGATTCGTTTAAGTAAAGTTGTAGTTTTGAATGACTTGCTGGAAGTAATCCGAGAAAAACAAGATGAGGATTTGTTTTTACAGAATGAAAAGGAATTGTTGAAGCAAGGTCATAAAGCGATGGTGGAGGAAAGATCTGATGGAATCTTAAGATTTGAAGGACGAGTTTATATACCTGATGATCCCGATCTTAAGAAAGCAATTTTGGATGAAGCTCATACTAGTAATTTGAGTATGCATCCGGGGATGACTAAGATGTATCAAGACTTGAAGCGGATGTTTTGGTGGCCAAGAATGAAGAGAGATGTAGCGGAACGTGTGACGTCTTACCTTGTCTGTCAGAAGGAAAAAGTGGAACATCAATGACCTGCCGGTATGTTACAACCTTTGACTATTCTAGAGTGGAAATGGGATAGTATCTCGATGGATTTTGTTACTGGATTGCTAAGGACGAGGAAGGGTCATGATTCTATGTTGGTTATAGTTGATAGGCTTACAAAGTCAGCACACTTCTTTCCGATCAATATTAAGTATTCGTTGGAGCGATTAACCCAGATATACATCAGCGAAGTGGTTAGACTTCATGGTGTACCTGCAAGTATAATGTCAGATAAAGATCCAAGGTTTACGTCGAGGTTTTGGCAAAGTTTGCAAGAAGCCATAGGAACTAAACTACGATTGAGTTTTGCATATCATCCGTAGACTGATGGTCAGACGGAGAGAACAATTCAGTCATTGGAGGATTTGTTGCGTGCTTGTGTGTTAGAACAACAAGGGAGTTAGGATGAATTCCTGTATTTGATAGAATTCACCTACAATAATAGTTTTCACTCGAGCATAGGGATGGCACCCTATGAAGCCCTTTATGGACGACGATGTCGAACACCTTTGTGTTGGTATCAGGATGGGGAAAGTATGACTATTGGGCCTGATCTTGTGCAACAGACTACAGAAAAGGTGAAAATGATTCAGGAGAAGATGCGAATGACTCAGAGCCAACAGAAGAGCTATGCTGATAAGCGAAAGCGACCTCTGGAATTTGAAGAAGGTGAGCATGTATTCTTAAGAGTAACGCTTATGACTGGTGTCGGAAGAGTTATCAAGTCTAGGAAGCTTACACCTAAATTCATAGGGCCTTATCAAATTATTCGTCAGATAGGTCCTGTAGCCTACCAAATAGCTTTACCACCTTTTCTATCCAATCTACATAATGTATTTCATGTATCTCAGCTGAGGAAATACATTCCAGATCCAACTCATGTTATACAGCCAGATGAAGTGCAACTGAAGGATAATTTGACATATGAAACACTTCCTGTTAAGATCGAGGACAGGAGAGTGAAACAACTTCGAGGGAAGATGATTGAGCTGGTAAAGGTGATATGGAATGATGTAACGGAAGATGCTACATGAGAACTAGCAGATAGGATGAGGGAGCAATACCCTCATTTGTTTTGATGTATGACGAATTTCGAGGACGAAATTCTTATTAGTAGGGGAGAGTTGTAACACCCTAACTTTTGGGTTAATTACAATATAGTCCCAAATATACTGTTTTGTAATTTCTGTGAGTAGTAAAATGAATTTGACTGTTTCGTGAGTGTATTCGACTGTTGTATGTGATTTGCTCCAAACCAGGGAAATAATAATTTTCTGACTGGAAAAATCTCATTTTAATTTATTAGAGCTGGGGGATCTTACTAAACCCAATTCTGATTGATATATATATTAATCTTTCAATTTTTAGGATTTAATTGTGCAATAAAATAATTTTATATTATTATAATATTATTTTATATTACAGTACCTACTGTCTCAAAAATAGTAGAAATCTGCTTCAAAATGACCATGGACCCTTAAAAGTCTGTGGGACCTGCATTTAGAAAAGCAGTCAACGATTCTGACTGGACAAATTTCTAAGCCAATGGGAACAAGTCAACAAAGGAGGCTTGAAAAATTCTAACTAATAGGAATAGGTCAAAGAAGGAAGCATGGACTTAAATATGGACCGTTGGATGAAGACTTAGTTAGGAAGCCTTTGACCTTAACCGTTGATCAAATCAATGGTAAGATAAGAATTCAAGTTTTATCACCAAGCAATATCCACCTTAGATTACATCAAGGGCTAGGAATTAAAGTTAGAATCAAAGGTTAAGATTAAGTCAAACATAGTGGCTTGATTTTGATTAGTAGCTAATTAAACTTAATTTGGTTAATCTAATTACCTAATTAGTAAACTAAGTAAACTAACCTAGTTATTAATTAGTTGTAATCTAAATATTAATTAGATATCCTATTTTTGTTTAGAGGTTATAATATATGCTAAAATATATTAAACTAATTAGTTATATAATTAGAATGTTAATTAAATATTATTAGGAGACTTAACCTAATTAATTACCTATTTAATTAGCATGGAATTAGTCTTTAATTGAAACAAAGTAAACCCCCTAAGTATCCATGAACCCCACGGCCATGAAGGCTAAATGGCCAAGTCTTCACAAGTTCTACATGGTTCTTGAACCATCCATGACATAAGCCATGTGCTTACTTGGTGTGAACACAAATGGATATTTACTATCCAAATTAAACACTCAACCTCACCCACACTAACCTCACGGCAGCCCCTCCATAATTCACACTTGATATTCACTTTTTACACTTATCCAAATTCAAGCTTTCTTTTCTCTCAAAAACACCAAGAACACCAAACAACTTTCTCTTCCATTTTCTCCCTAGAATTCGGCCAACACCCAAAACCCCACCATCAATCTTCTATAATTTTACCTCTTCACTTTTCCTAAACCAAAATCATATTCTAAACACTTTTCCTTCACAAGGTTTTGTCAAAAACCTACTCTATCTAGTTCAAAATCAAAGCTTTTGTTCACTTCCCTAAGGGTAAGCTTTTGTTTTTATGGTTTAAATTTTGATTTGTGATTTTCTAAACCATGATTGTTCCATGGTTTTCCATTATGAAGCCTTATGTGTGTTTTTACTAATTATTTAAGAATTATTAGGATTTTGTGTTGGTTTTCAAGAAAGCAAGGAGAAGGAGGAGACTAAGAGACCTTTGTCTTCAAGAGGTAAGAGGGAGATTTAATCTCATCAACCCTAAGTGGTGATGGGAAAATGGACTGTTTGTGTGCAAAGAATCCCTAAGGATTCGTTTATGTGGTTGTTTAAAGTGCTTTCCTAATTGTGATTGATTTTAATTGCTATGCATGTTTATAGTTTTTATTATTGATTTTAATTGCTATGTATGTTTATAGTCTTAATATATATTGTATGTATATTGTATGTGTTTATGGTTGTATAATTATTAATGTAGGATGTGAATAACATGTAACGATTTGCATGAGTGTTCCAAAGAACACAATGAGGCTCACGGCCATACCATCAAACAGAGAACCAAAATGTTCTCAACCATTTTCTAAATCAATGATTTAAAGAATCTAGGTGAAATAATAAATTCAAGAATGATTTAGGTTAATTATGGCCAACATGCCATTTAATGTATAATTGAATGCCATTTTGTTTTCTAAGATAGGTTAGGTAATTAATTTATAAAAGAATTTGATTCCAATGAGTCTTTAAGAAAATAAAAGGAATGAACTTAGTTCTAGAATTCTAAATTAGCATAATTTATTTTAAGTAAGAATTAAAGCAAACGCTTGAAAAATACCAACGTAGAGCTCACTCTATAAGTTTTGAAGCGCGTTAACGAGTTTCAAAGTGTAATTATTGGGTAAAGTTAAAAATTGACAGTAATTAGAGGAAAATGTCAAAAATACCAAATACTGATTTTATAGGCAAAATGCTGCCAAAATTTACTAAAATCAGACGAATAAAATGAAAAGATTCCATAATATATTTATAACATAAGGAAAATAATTTAAGTAGTTTAAAAGTACTAGATATAGTCTACACATATTTAAAATGATGATTTTAAGCTATATGGTTAAGAAAATAATTTAAAAATCTTACGCGATTGAGAAAATGATTTAAAAACATTACTCGATATTCAAAAATGTCAAAATATATTTACGCAATTTTAAAACATTTGTAAAAGCAACGCGATTGTGAAAATGCGATAAAATTTCTACGTGATTAAATGATACAGCGAGTTTTACTGTCGGGCCAAAGTGGTGGACCTAGATAGGTTGTGAGATAGTACTATCAAGTGGAGACAGGCTATATTTTAGAATATTGTGACTGAGGGCATTTTCATAAATATGGTAAAATATGGATATTAAGGGCATTTTTATAATTTTAGATCATACTTAGAGTATTGTGTCAATTTGGTCGGTAATTGGCGATTGATTGATGAGACGAATTACACCGTGTTGTGGTGTGATAGGCGTAGTGTGGTTCATTATATGAACTTGGAGGCATTAGTGTGCGGAGAATTCCACATGGGGACAGTGGGTTGCTCCCCTGGGCCGTGGTAATGGGCAACAAACTAATGATCTTGACAAGCACTATTCTTAATCAAGGTCTTGAGAAGACTATTATGTACCATGCCTGTAGTGCACGATGTTTTGGACTGTGTACTGCTACACGATGTTTTGGACTGTGGGCTATAGACACAATGTTTGATAGTGTAATAGTTTGGTTGGGCAGCCTGAGGTACTATTAGTTCTTTTCAGATCATTCTCTCAGATATCCATGTTTAGCTCCATGGAGTAGGAACGAGTCAATGTGTGTATCATTCATTATCTGCATTTTAATGTTTATTATAATCTATGATAAAATGTATGATGTATTGTTTTGCTATACTGTATGTGATATGATGGTATGTGTTGTTGTGATATCTATTGTATTGTCATTTTCTTTATTGCCATGCGGGTAATGATGTAGATTGTCTCACCTCTCTATATGCTTTTCTCTATATTATTATTATATTTCTGTAAAGAGTTTGAGGAGGAAGAGGAACAGCCTCTTGAGATACAGTATCCGAACGAGCACCAACCGGGCGAGCTGTACGAGGAAGGTGAGCCGATAGATCATTCTCACCATCAGGACTGACCTTGAGATTATGGTGTTGCCGGGATTCTTTGGTTTTGTGAGACTTGAGTTTCACAGAGGTTCGGAGGGCTGGCCTATGCGAGAGGATAGAGGAATAGTTGTCTACGTGGGACGTCTGACTGTGTCCCTGTGTAGAGAGTATGATGGAGACATTATATTTACTACTATGTTGTATTTACATCTAGAGTTGCGTCTGACTCTTAGGTGTTATTGGGAAGGAATCTTCCATGCGCCTAGCGAGTTCAGTAGTGAGTCAACAGCCCGGACTCGTGTCCGTAGAGCTGTAGGACCTCCAGGAGTTCTGACTTTTGATGATCTCTCTGAAGATGATCCATCGGAGGGTTAGAAATCTTTTAAGGTGCATTTGGGCAATGTTATGTTAGTAGTAGTATATTGACTTTTCACTGCTTTGTTAAATATTTGTAGTTGTAAATTATTGGTGTATTTAAGACAAAAATCATATGTATATTATGGTGTGATTATACTTTGTTTTATTTTGTGTTCTGTGTTATTTTATTTAATGTTATTAATTAAAAGAAAAAAAATTTACCACTAATATTAATTATGTATCAAATGTTTTACAACTTGGGTAAGAATTTTATTTTGTTTTATTTTATTGCATCATAAATGTGACATCCCCACAAGGGTGTTACACCCCACACCACCAAAACTTGGTTGGTGAAGTTAAATCTCCCTCTTACCTCTTGAAGACAAGCCTTTCAAGCTACTCTCCTTCTCATTGATTTCGTACAACCCACAAACAATTCCTAACAATTCTAGAACAATTAGTAAAAAAACATACAAAGCTTAATAATGATAAACCATGGAACAAATATGGTTTAGAAAATCACAAATTAAATTTTAAACCATAAAATCAAAGGTTTACCTCTAGGAAAGTAAGATAGAAGTTAGATTTTGAAGCACTTAGAGTGGAATTTTGAGAAAACTTCCTAAATGAAAAGTGTTTAGGAGGTTGTCTAGCTTTAGGAAATGATGAGAGTGAAAATTATAGGAGAGTGATGGTATTTATGAGTGTTGGGGCCGAAACTAGAGAGGAAAAAGGAAGGAAAATGTTCTTGAGTTTTTGGGGATTTTTGGAGAGGGTTTTGATGCACGCTTTTTGGTGAGAGAAAAGTGAAATTGTGAGAGTGAAAAATGAGAGGTGCTGCTGCCATGAATGGGTAGGAAAATATTAGGATTTACTTGAATCAAAATATCACATTTTGGGTTCACACTTGAAAGCACATGGCTTATGTCACACTTGGTGACTTAGATGGACCTAGAACAATGGAGAACATGATGGATCAAGGCCTCTTGGCCATGGGTGTCTAATGGGGCTAGGGGCTTAATTTGTTTTCAATTAAAGTCTAATTATTTGCTAATTAAATCACTAGTTAATTAGCTTAGGTTTCCTAATCACTATTAATTAACATTCTAATTACTTAACTAACTAATTAAATATATAATTATATATATCATAGCCTCCAATTAAAATTAAGATATCTAATTAGTAATTATGTTATAATTAATTAATGGTTGGATTAGTTTGCTTGGTTTATTAATTAGGCCCTTAAGATGACTTAATTAGGTTTAATTAGCTACTAAGCAAAAGTCAAGCCACTATTGTTGACTTCATCTTAGCCATTGAAATCAACTTTGTTTCCTATCCATTGATCTAATCTAAGGTGGATATCACTTAGAGGTTTTATCAGGATTCGTTTCACATCATTGATCGGATCAACGGTTATGATTGAAAGCATCTAAATGACACTTTTCATCCAATGGTCCTTAATGAAGTCTATGCTTCTTTATTTGACCAATTCTTATTGTTTAGAATTTTCAAGCCACTTTCGTTGACTTGCTCTTATTAGTTTAGAATTCAGTCTAGTCAGAATCGTTGTCTGCTACTCTAAACGCGGGTTCCACAGACTTTTTTGGGTCCATGATCATATTGAAGTAGATTTCTACTATTTTTAAGATAGTAGATACTGTCAAATAAAATAATATTATAATAATATAAAATTATTTTATTACACAATTAAATCCTAAAAATTAAAAGATTAATATATATATCAGTCGAATTGGGTTTAGTAAGATCCCCCACTCCAAATAATTAAAATAAGATTTTTTCGATCGAAAATTATTATTTTCTTAACTCGAGCAAATCACACAAAATGATAAAAATGATCTCAAAACAGTCAAATTATTTTTATAACACACAGAAAATGCAAAACAGTGTAGTGCACTTTATTACTATTAACATAGTCAGAATTTGGGGTGTTACAACTCTCCCCCTCTAAAAATAAGTTTCGTCCTCGAAACTTGACATATATTCAAAATAAAAATGGATACTGCTCTCTTTTCTTCTCTTCCAACTCCCATGTGGCTTCACCACTTACATCGTTCCATACCACTTTAACCAATGCGATCTCCTTTCCTCGAAGTTGCTTGATCCTTTGATCTTTCCTTGACCGGAAACGTCTCGTAGGTTAGATTCTCCTTCAGTTGTACGGTGTCTGGCTCGATAACATGAGGCGGATCAGAAATATATTTCCGTAGTTGTGATACATGAAATACATTATGAAGATTTGATAAGAATGGTGGTAGTGCAACTTGATAAGCTACCAGACGTACCCGAAGAAGTATCTGATACAGCCCAATAAACTTCGGAGTGAGCTTTCTTGACTTGATCACTCGTCCAACTCCAGTCATAGGCATCACACGTAGAAATACATGGTCACCTTCTTCAAATTCAAGCGGTCTTCGTCTTTTATCTGCATAATGTTTTTGCCGCGTTTGATTTGTCCTCATCTTGTCTTGGATCATCTTCACTTTCTCAGTTGTCTGCTGCATGAATTCTGGTCCTACCACAGTACTTTCACCATCATGGTACCAACACAACGGCGTTCTACATCTTCTCCCATATAATGCCTCATAGGGTGCCATCCCTATGCTCGAATTGAAACTATTATTGTAGGTGAACTCTATCAACGGTAGAAATTCATCCCAACAACCAGTTTGCTCTAGAACACAAGCTCTCAACAAGTCCTTCAATGACTGAATCGTCCTTTCTGACTGACCATCTGTTTGTGGATGGTAAGCAGAACTCAAACATAGCTTTGTTCCTATCGCCTCTTGTAAACTGTTCCAAAATCTCGATGTAAATCTCGGATCTCGATCTGAAATAATACTGGATGGTACACCATGAAGTCTAACAATTTTATTGATGTACACTTGAGCCAACTTCTCCATTGAGTACTTAATATTAATCAGCAAAAAGTGCACCGACTTTGTAAGCTGATCAATAATTACCCAAATAGAATCGTGACCCTTCCGAGTCTTCGGTAGTGTAGTTACAAAATCCATTGCTATGTCATCCCATTTCCATTCAGGAATAGGCAAAGGTTGCAACATTCCTGATAGTCTCTGATGTTCCACTTTGGCCTTCTGACAAATCAAACAGGATGATACATATTCAGCGACATCCCTCTTAATTCCTTGCCACCAATATAGCTGTTTCAAATCTTGATACATCTTCGTGGCTCCAGGATGCATACTTAACTTACTTCTGTGAGCTTCATCCAAAATCAATCTCCTAAGTTCAGGATCGTTTGGTACACAAACTCTTCCTTTGAACTTCAAAATTCCATAAACACCTTCGCTGAATTCCAATTCTGCTCCTTGACTCCTTGCTTCCTTTACTTCTTGAAAATACTGATCACTATTTTGCCCTTCTCGTATTCTATCCATTAAGTCATTCGAAATAGTGATCATGTTCAAACACATCTTCCCCGATGTCAACTTCACATATAATCGCATATCCCTAAATTCTTCTATCAGTTCTTTCTCCTTAATCATCATAACAGAAGCATTAAGCGCTTTCCTACTTAAAGCATCTGCCACAACATTCGCTTTCCCGGGATGATACTGTAACTGAAAGTCGTAGTCCTTCAGAAACTCTAGCCAACGCCTTTGTCTCATGTTCAACTCTTTCTGGTCAAACAGATACTTCAAACTTTTATGATCACTAAAGACAGTGAACGTTGCCCCATAGAGAAAATGTCTCCATACCTTCAATGCAAACACCATTGCTGCCAACTCCAAGTCATGAGTTGGATAATTCCTCTCATGCACTTTTAATTGTCTCGATGCGTATGCCACAACCTTACGGTTCTGCATAAGTACACAACCCAATCCTTGGTACGAAGCATCACAATATACCTCTGAAGATTCATTCGGATCAGGAATAATCAAAACTGGTGAAGTAGTCAGTCGTCTTTTCAACTCCTAAAAACTTTCCTCGCATGCTTCAGTCCATACAAACGGTTGATTCTTTTGTGTAAGTTGGGTAATAGGTCTTGCAATCTGTGAAAACCCCTCAATAAATCGTCGATAGTAACCGGCCAATCCGATGAAACTACGGATCTCCGATACAGTCTTCGATCTTTCCCATTCAACAACTATCTCCACCTTTGAAGCATCAACAAGTACCCTTGATCTCCTTCCTTCAAACAAGCTTCCACTTGAGTAGCCGTTAGGAATCTAGAATCCTTAACCTCAGGAAATACTAATGTCTTACTCGAGCAATCCATCAAGATATGGTTAGAGGATAACCAATCCATTCCTAAGATTATATTAATCTTGGAAAGAGGCAAACAAATCAAATCCATATGAAAGATTCTATCCCTAACACATACAGGGCAATTCAAACACATTTTTGTAGTTATCACAGGCTTATCAGTAGGAGTACTAACACTCAAATCATATGACAATGTAGTCACAGCTAATCCCAAACGCTCCACACAATCACACGCAATGAAAGAATGCGTTGCTCCCAAATCATATAATACTGTTAAAGGATTACCTTCAATGGCACACTCCTCCATTATCAAGTCCTCGGATTTAGCGGCTTCCTCCCCGCTAATAGTATATACTCGACCACCCGCCTGTGGCCTTACAGTGCGAACACTTCCCACAGATGGTTCCGCTTTCTGCTGATCACACTCTCTAGAGAAATGCCCAGGCTTCCCACATCGATAACAAATCACCCCCTTATGCTGACAGTCCTTGGTGAGATGTCCTTTCCCACACTTAAAACATTTAAGTGCAGAAATTCCAGTTGAAACTGTTCTACTACCACTTGAACTTCCTCCAAATGATTGTTGCCGATTCTGACTTACTGCTGGTTTAGTATATGGTTTCTATTGGTAACGGTTGCCACCGTTACTCTTTCCCCTTTAGAACCGCGCTGGTCCAAAATTCTTATTTCTCGCTTCACGGAGATGATCAATTTCTTCCACCTTTCGACACTTATCTAGCAATACCAGAAACTGATCAATATCCACAGTTGCTAAAGCTCGCTTGATGTCGAGCCTCAACCCCTCTTCGAACTTCCTACACTTCCACTCCTCATCTGGATGCATTTAGAAATACCTCGAAAACTTAGACAAACTTTCGAACTTGCTGCATACTCACTCATGGTCATCGCTCCTTGTCTCAAACTAAGGAATTCCATTTCCTTAGCATGTCGAACACTGACTGGGAAATACTTTTCCAGAAACTTCTGTTTAAAGAGCTGTCATGTTACAACTCTCCCTTCATCTTGAATTAATCTTCGGGCTCCTGCCCACCAAGCCTTTCCATCACCAACTAGCACAAACATTGTGAAAGTAAGCTTCCGCACATCAGTACAACCCATGTCGTCAAATATCTTCTCCAATTCCTTGATCTAAAGATTAGCTTTCTCTGGGTCGAACTCTCCATGAAACTTCAGTGGATTATTCCTCCGAAATTCCAACAAGCTGTGAGCATCATCATTTGCTCGTTGGTTCTGCTGTGCAACAACGTCAGCCATTCGTTGTATTGCTGCGACAGCTGCAGCCATATTCTGATTATCATCGCCACTATTTCCAGATCCTGCCCTCGTATTCATGCATCCTCTTCCGCATCTAGCCATTTCGTTCTATCAATCAGACTGAACAGCACAAAGAAAAGTGAGGGTCAGTCTTCAAACAATATTGTTTTTCTTCCGGAAAACAATTACAGAGAATCACACAACTTAAACAAGACAGACCTAACCACAAACCCAAAAGACTCTAATTTGGGCTCTGATACCAACTAATATAACACCCTCCTTAGGGCGCCACACTTAGTGTTGCTTAATTACCAAATTACCCTTTCATTTGTATTCGTGCTTGCAATATAAATATGAGTTATAAAATTTCTTGATGATAATAAGATAAACTTAGCAGGAAATAAAAACATAACACCATTGTCACAAATACTTTACATCATAAATACATATACAAGCCTTAGTATTGTCATACTTAAATAATTATAAACTAGACTTTCAAAACATTTAAACTTTAAACTATTATACTGCCCAAATCCTACTAGACAGCAGAACCCTCAGACGGGTCCTCCTCAGATTCCTCAGTATATAGGAATCCATCATGATGTGAAGTCCTACGGACAGGTGTCCGAGCAGATGACACAACACTGACCTCACTAGGGGTACGATAGTAAGCCCCCTAGTACTGCCTAATAGAAATTGGAAACTCTAGGTGTACATATATGTTAACACTAAAGTAAAGATGTCCTAGATGTAATCTACTCAATCTAATATTTAAGTCCCCCATATAATAAATACTCTTTCTATCTAAATCGACATGCCACGCCTCCTCTCCTCCAATGAACGTAAACCTCATGTAGCCAAGGAAACTAGGCATCTCCATCGTCTCAACACTCAGCGTCCTCAATGGGAATCTACTCTTCCTCAGCTTCTCGCTCCACTTCTTACTCGACGTCTTTACACATATAAATATAATACAGAATAGGCATACAAAGAGGTGAGATCACCTACGCCATTACCAGTATGGTAGCAATGAAGATAAACACATATAATATTTCATATAACTATCATACCATAATTACAGTCATGCCACTAACATCATTATCATCATAAAACATATAATATACAATAATTACAATATTGCCATTACCAATAATCAAAATATTCAATAAATCAATTATCATAAACAATAATTACGATAATGTCCTCAATGACTATATGTATGCACACAGACTCAATTTCCTACTCTATGGAGTTAAAACTCAGGTCGGAGAGAGTGATTGAAAAGATTTGTCGGTACTAGCATGCCTCAGACCACGTGCTCAATCTTGCACATCTAGCATATACACGATAGTCTTTATCAAATCTTGATTAAGAATAGTGTCTCGGCTAGGATCATTGATGTGTTGCATCGGTCTAACCTACGACACAGAAGAGCTACTAACTGCCCATTGTAGGCAACCCGCACCCCAATGCCCCCAAGGTGAACGAGTGACTTACACTACGCATATCGCACCCACTCAAGAGGTGTAGTCTCTCCTAGGCAACTAGCCTCATACAATCCATTGGACCTTTCAAATACATGTACTATGCACTATTCACATTTCCAATTATTATTACATATTCAGGGTCCACACAATAATCTAACAGTATTATTATTGTATTTTAATCGCGTAGTCATATTTTTGCATTTTCTTAATCGTGACTCAATTCTGTCGCCTTTTTGAATTGCATAGCGATTTTTCAATGTTTCTCAATCGCGTAAATATTTTTCATACGTTTTAAATCCAAAAATACTATTTTTCTCATTTAATACTAAAAATTCACTTTATTTTTCCATATTTGCATAATAGCCCCTTAAAACTTAATATTTACATTATAGTCCTTATTTAAATAATATTTTCACAATAGTCCCTCATAAAATTCATATTTATGAAAAAGTTCCTCATAAAATTCATATTTATGAAATAGTCCCTTTCTTATAAATATTTACAATATGACCCCTCTAAAAATAATATTTACAATATGACCCCTCTAAAAATAAGTATTTATACAATGGCCCCTCACTTAAATAATATTTATGATTTAGTCCCTCTTTTATAAAAAAATTATGGTATGACCCCTCTAAAAATTAGTAATTGTATTGTTTCCCAAAAAAATATTTTCTTTCATTTACTTCACATATTACAGCTCAAAGTTTACAGATGCGCTTCAAAACCCGTAGGGTGAGCTATACGTTAGTAAAATTCAAGTATTGACACTCATTTCATTTTAAACCCTATTTATCAGATTATTTTCTCAAAACCATTTTGCTTGTTACACTCAAACTTGTTCAAATTCATTCCCTTTTCATTTAAATTCTTCATTCTCATTTGAATCCATTAATTTCAGGACTTTGGTCCTCTAAATCCTAACATGGTTGTGAGCCTCATTGCTCTTTGGAGCATTCATACAATCGATTCATCATGTTGTTCACATCTTACTTTACATATATGTTTTCATGCTTTCATAATTATACATACACACATAATATCAAAACTTTAAGCATATTATCACACATGCAAGCATAGAAACAAAATCATACACATCACAAACACAATCAAAGAACATCAAACAATAGGTAAATAAACCCTTATGGGTTTTTCACCATACAAAACCATCCCCACACCACCAAAACTTGGTTGGTGAGGTTAAATCTCCCTCTTACCTCTTGAAGACAAGCCTTTCAAGCTCCTCTCCTTCTCCTTGATTTCGTACAACCCACAAACAATTCCTAACAATTCTAAAACAATTAGTAAAATCACATGCAAAGCTTAATAATGATAAACCATGGAACAAACATGGTTTAGAAAATCACAAATTAAATTTTAAACCATAAAATCAAAGGTTTACCTCTAGGAAAGTAAGATAGAAGTTAGATTTTGAAGCACTTAGAGTGGAATTTTGAGAAAACTTCCTAAATGAAAAGTGTTTAGGAGGTTGTCTAGCTTTAGGAAATGATGAGAGTGAAAAATATAGGAGAGTGATGGTGTTTATGGGTGTTGGGGCCGAAACTAGAGAGGAAAAAGGAAGGAAAATGTTCTTGAGTTTTTGGGGATTTTTGGAGAGAAAATGATGCAAGCATTTTGGTGAGAGAAAAGTGAAATTTTGAGAGTGAAAAATGAGAGGTGTTGCTGCCGTGGATGGGTAGGAAAATATTAGGATTTACTTGAATCAAAATATCACATTTTGGGTTCACACTTGAAAGCACATGGCTTATGTCACACTTGGTGACTTAGATGGACCTAAAACAATGGAGAACATGATGGAACAAGGCCTCTTGGCCGTGGGTGTCTAATGGGGTTAGGGGCTTAATTTGTTTTCAATTAAAGTCTAATTACTTGCTAATTAAATCACTAGTTAATTAGCTTAGGTTTCCTAATCACTCTTAATTAACATTCTAATTACTTAACTAACTAATTAAATATATAATTATATATATCATAGCCTCTAATTAAAATTAAGATATCTAATTAGTAATTAAGTTATAATTAATTAATAGTAGATTAGTTTACTTAGTTTATTAATTAAGCCCTTAAGATGACTTAATTAGGTTTAATTAGCTACTAAGCAAAAGTCAAGCCACTATTGTTGACTTCATCTTAGCCATTGAAATCAACTTTGTTTCCTATCCATTGATCTAATCTAAGGTGGATATCACTTAGAGGTTTTATCAGGATTCGTTTCACACCATTAATCGGATCAACAGTTATGATCGAAAGCATCTAAATCACACTTTTCATCCAATGGTCCTTAATGAAGTCTATGCTTCTTTATTTGACCAATTCTTATTGGTTTAGAATTTTCAAGCCACTTTCGTTAACTTGCTCCTATTGGTTTAGAATTCAATCTAGTCAGAATCGTTGACTGCTACTCTAAACGCGGGTCCCATAGACTTTTTCGGGTCCATGATCATTTTGAAGCAGATTTATACTATTTTTAAGACAGTAGATATTGTCAAATAAAATAATATTATAATAATATAAAATTATTTT
The DNA here is from genome assembly GCA_029884595.1 of Ormosia semicastrata. Classification (NCBI taxonomy): domain Eukaryota; kingdom Viridiplantae; phylum Streptophyta; class Magnoliopsida; order Fabales; family Fabaceae; genus Ormosia; species Ormosia semicastrata. The sequence continues at coordinate 41,950,933 of JAQQTO010000053.1, read as the reverse complement.
ATTACACAGTTAAATCATAAAAATTAAAAGATTAATATATATATATCATCAAAATTGGGTTTAGTAAGATCCCCCAGCTCCGAATAATTAAAATAAGATTTTTTCGATCAAAAAATTATTATTTTCTTGACTCAGAACAAATCACACAAAACGATCAAAATTGATCTCAGAACAGTCAAATTATTTTTATAACACACAAAAAATATAAAACACTGTAATTCTGCTATTACTATTAACATAGTCAGAATTTAGGGTGTTATATTTGTTGGGTATTTTAGAATGTAAGAAACATTTATAAAGATTTAAAAATATATTTGAGTTTAGTGTGATTCCTTTTTACCTTTACACAAAATCTAAGTCCTATAAGCTAAACTTGAAGAACTTGGGACTTGATCTTTGCGTAACCAATCCTTTGGCTTCTTGATGTAATCCAAGTTTCGAAAGAAAATTTTCTCTTCAAATCTTGCAAATGCTTAGAACATCTTTTCATTCTCATTCTTCTTGAGTTGAGTATAATTATAATCTTTTACTTTCTTGTTGCAATGGTTACTCTTGGTACTTTGACTATCCTACAAAGTATTACTCACTTAAAATAAATATAGTTAGTCTAAATTCATAATTCAGTATCTTCATATGCATGATTCATAAATGTATAACTCTAGTTAGTCTAACATGCATATAAGACTTTCATAGACACATTCAAATAAGATATTTATCAATTAATATTGGATATCTCTATATAGGATGCAACAAAGAACACTTTGCACATTTTCATTTAAATAGAGCCAAATCCAATATTAATTTAATACAACTCATATAAAGCATCATTGGATATATTATATGAAGAATGTTACATATATCTCATTACATGATTATTAAGTGAAATATAACTAGATAAAGTACATAATCATGTATGATACAATATATCTCATTAAGCAAATTTATGTAACATGATCAATATTCTTTTATAATGCATTTGTCATCTATTAAGCACATCTATCAAGCATGAGCATCATTCTTTTTGTCTTGTATTTGTCATCATTAAAACTTAACATATTAAACCAATGGGGCAAAGATAATTCTACAATCTCCTCCTTTTTGATGATGAAAAATCACCAAAAAAAAATATGTCGAGTAATATGGAAGAATAGATATTCATGTAAGCATATCAAACAATAAGCACAAGAACATATTTTGCTTTCCAATTTTCACTCCCCCTATTTGACATCAACAAAAAGGCTTAGGAAGGAAAGATAATATTTTTTATCCCCCAATAGATAAACTCATGTTGTCAAAAAGAGTAGGATCATCAAAACTCAAAAACTTTTTCAAGTTATTCAAAACATGATTATCTCCCCTATTTGATTCTACATATGATTCAAGTATAGAGAGATGAAATAAACATGCTTTCAAGATATAAAAGATTATTCATGTAACGTGTAACACCCTCCTTTGGGAATTACATTTCAGACAAACAATTTTAAAGTTAAAACCAAGTCATAAATGATGTAATATTGTAATATATGGGTTTTAAAATTTCTTTTCATGGATAACATAAACTTAACAGAATATAGAGAACACATGACATAGTGAACTGAATAATACATCCTTCATATATACATAACATAATTTACTGACAACATAAATGCATAAGACGTACATACTCAAAAGTATAAGTACAACTACCATAACAAAACCTAATATGGCCCAAGTCCAAACACTTGAAGAGAAGGGCCCTCCACTGGATCCTCCTTGGAATCCTCAACAGACAAACCCCTCAGCCGGGGTATGTCTCGACAGACGAGGGTCCGAGCAGATGATACCTCAGAATCCTCCCTAGGAGTGTAATGAGGATCACCCCATAACTTCCTGACAGACATATAAAACTCCAGATAGACAGTGGCATCAAAAGAAAAAGTAGCAATCCTATGGCAGGTCCTACTCAAAGACAGGGTAACATCCCCATAATACTCAATACGCTTAGTGTCCAGATGGACGCGCCATGCATCGGTGCCTTCATGGAACTGCACCCTAACTAAACCCAGAAGATCCTGCCCTGCAGTCATCACAATCTTCATAGAACATAAACATAAAACAGAACAGACCGAACAATACCATAAAGAGGTGAGATCCCCTACATCACATACTAGTATGGCAGTAAAAAAATAATAATAACCATAATGTCATTCAGTATAGAAATCAACAATTACAATCATGATATTTAATTAATAGATAATTCAATGAATATATATATCACAATAACATGTTTACTGACTATGCATATGTACAATGGACCGACCCCTACTCCACGAAGCTAAAACCAATATCGAAGAGAATGATCGGGAGACATGTCCATATATCGTCAGCCTCAATTCAAGTGCTCCACCTTTCTTAGCGTATGCATCATGGCTTATACAAGACATTCTACACCAGATCGTGAATAGGAATAATGTCTCAACGACATCGTCGGTGCGTTTGCATCAGCAATCACGGCATAGTAGAGCTACTAACTGGCTACTTGTGGAATTACCGTGCCCCGATGCCCCTAAGATCAGTTATTGACCTTCACTACGCAATTCGCACCCACACTAAGGTGTAATTCAATCTCCTAGGCATACAGCCTTAACAAACAAAATCACTACGACTTTCACAATGCATGATTGAATGACTTCATGAATCAATAATGATTAACTATGTGACTTCCACGAAAAATCATCAAGCCACCACTACGCTAAGCTATCAACTGACGTCTCCGGGTCCAATACGTCGGCTCGATAGTAATCTGCTATTTTTTTCAATCGCAAAGTGTTTTTATTGTATTATCACAATCGAGTAACACTTCTTGTTATGTCTCTAAATCACGTAACATTTTTACATCATTTTTCAATCGCATAAAAATTTTAAAACGTTTTCATAGTCATGTAACTCAAAATCAACGTTTTTAAATAGCGTAAAGTTTTATCAATACTTTTCAATCACATTAAATGTTTTATTGACGTTCTAAGCTTAATTTTTTAGACTTTCCATGTTTAATATAAAATTTGAACCTTAATGCCAATATGTTCTTACCAAATCTCCTCTAAGTGATATTTTCTAACATTTTTCTCAAAATCTACGTTATTTTGATTTAATCAAAACATTTCAAAAATCTTTTTCCATTACTTTTACTAAGAACTCTCTTAAATAAAATACTTTAAATTTCAAACCATCTTTCAAACTTACTTCCATTATTATGGCCGAAAATCAATTCTTTTCAATTAATAAAATTTTGTTCATCTCCTTTTCAACTTGTAAATCCTTAAATCATATTCTTGTCACCTAATCATCTAGGTAATCAATAACATACTTTTATCTTGAATACCCCATCTTAGGCTAGATGGCTGTGAGCCATATATGGTCATTGGAACCAAAATTTTTGCCATTCACATATGATTCAAAGCATGTAAAACATTACAATCATCAATTCCTACTATAGCAATTTCATGCATACTATCAAATTCATATAATCATATATAGCCAACAAGCATAAACCATTAAATTCACACAATGAAGTCAATAAATCCTCACATAGACTTTTTCACCAACAACCACAAATTCATTTTCTCACCACCAAGTTGGTTGATGAGGTTAATCTCTCTTTTACCTTAGGTGATAATAAAAATGCTCCTTAGTTGCTTTCTTGGAGTAAACTTCTACCACCAAACAAATCCTTAAAACAAATTAAACATACATTTATTAAAATCTAAGGCTTGAAATAAGATGACCATGGATTAAATTTTTAATCTAGAACTTGAGAATAAAATTAGAAGTGAAGATCAAGAACTTTACCTAAAAACCTTCAAACTTTGGCTTGGAAAAAGTGATTGAAGATTAGATTAATTTGAAGAAGATCATAACATGAAAGTGTCTCCAAATGGTGTCTAGATTCAAGATATATGGTTAGTTTGGATTGAACAAGATTGGAGAGTAATGGTAACGTATTAGCCAAAAATTGCTAAGGAAAGAAATGAGAGAGTTTGGTATTTTTGTTTTCTAAAAAAAAATGAGATAAACTTAAGAGAGGTTAAGTAACCATTTTGTCTTCTAAGCTTGTCCTATAAGCTACCTTGGTCGTGTACACCCAAGGGTTTAGGGTGACCAAAACTTCCTCTCCAAGCTCTCTTCAAGCTTGCCTTGGAAGCTTAATTCCCATTGGTTCAACATTATGAGTCATAGCTACAAAGCTTGACTTCCTTCAAGCTTACCTTAGAAGTTTGCTTCCCATTGGTTCACAATAAAGTGAGTCATGAGTGGTAGTGATTAGGTTTATGACTAAGCTTATGACTAGTCATCTAACTAGATATTTACTAGTAGATATTAACCAATAGACAAAGGTTACTTCTAGCAAAACTAATGTTTATTGTCCAATGGATAATAGAATGTACCTAGATTTCATTAGTCAGATAAATCTCAGAAAAAGAAAAAATTTGAAATCTGTTTCCTGTTTCGGGTTTAGTAAGCTCCCCTAGCCTCACGTTAGTAGTCAAAATTTTTTCGGTGTAAAAAATATTTTATTTTTCCAGCACTGCTTCAAACTCACAAAAGTCCAAAAATAATAATAATATAATTAAAATAAAGTAAATAATCCATAAAAATCACAAAAATCATAAAAAACACAATTAAATGAAAAAAAAATTCGGGGTGTTATAACTCTTCCCCTCTAAAAAGAATTTCATCTTCGAAATTATCGTACCTTAGAATAAATATGGATCTTGCTCTTTCATTCTATCTTCTAGTTCCCAAGTTGCATCTCTAGTCACATCATTCTAGATTACCTTTACTAAGGCAATTTCTTTTCCTCTGGGTCGCTTCACCCTCTTGTCCTCGATCTTAACAGGAAGTGTCTCATCGGTTAAGTTCTCTTTTAATTGTACTGTATCTGGTACTATAACATAGGTTGGATCAGGAATATATTTTCGTAATTGCGATACATGAAAGACATTATGAAGTTTAGAAAGAAAAGGTGGTAAAGTTATCTGATATGCTACCAGACCTATCCGAAGAAGAATTTGATATGGTCTGATGAATTTAAGAGTGAGCTTTCTGGATTTAATAACCTGGCCGACCCCAGTCGTGGGCATGACTCTCAAAAACACATGTTCACCTTCCTCAAACTCAAGGGGTCTCCTTCTCTTGTCAACTTATCGACTCTGAGTTGTCTGCATCTTTTCCTGGATCACCTTAACCTTTTTCGTTGTTTGTTGTACAAGGTCAGGTCCTAACATAATATTCTCCCTATCTTGGTACTAACACAAAGGTGTTCTACACCATCATCCATATAATGCCTCATAAGGTGTCATCCCTATGCTTGACTGAAAACTATTATTATAGGTGAATTCTATTAAAGGTAAGAATTCATCCCAAATCCTAGTATGTTCTACAACACAAGCTCTTAGCAGATCTTCCAACGATTGATTTGTTCTCTCTGATTAGTCATCTGTTTGCGGACGATAGGCAAAACTTAAATGAAGTTTTATCCCCATGGCTTCTAGCAGACTCTGCCAAAACCTTGACGTAAATATTGGGTCTCGATCAGAAATAATACTGGAGGGTACACCATGAAGTCTAACAATTTCGCCAATATACACCTGGGTCAATCTCTCCATTGAATACCTTATGTTTACAGGCAAGAAGTGTGCTGACTTCGTAAGCCATTCAACGATCACCCATATGGAATCATAACCCTTTCAAGTCTTTGGCAGTCCAACAACAAAGTCCATTGCAATGTCATCCCATTTCCATTCGGGAATAGTCAGAGGTTGTAACATTCCTAAAGGTTTTTGATGTTCAACTTTCACTTTCTGGCAAACTAGACAGGATGCTACAGACTTGGCCACATCCCTCTTCATCCCTTGCCACTAGTATAATTATTTCAAATCCTGATACATCTTGGTCATTCCTAGATGCATGCTCAATTTGCTTTTATGGGCTTCATTGAGAATCAATCTCCTAAGCTCCAGATCACTTGGTATACAAATTCTATCTCCGAACCTTAGAATTCCATTTGGTCCTTCCTCAAATTCTGACATGGTGCCTTGCTTCATTAGCTCATCCTCATCCTGCAAGTATTGATCACTCCCTTGTCTATCTCAAATTTCATCCATGAATTCATTTGAAATAGTAATCATGTTCAAGCAAAGTCTTCCCGGTGTCGATTCTACAAATAACTACATATCCCTGAATTGTTCTATCAATTCTTTTTCCTTGATCATCATAGCAGAGACACTAAGTATCTTTCTACTTAAAGCATCTGCTATGACGTTTGCTTTTCCGGGATGATACTGAAGTTGGAAATCATAATCTTTCAAAAATTCTAACAACCTCCTTTTCCTGATATTCAACTCCTTTTGGTCAAACAGGTACTTCAGACTCTTATGATCGCAGAAGACGTTGAATGTTGCTCCATACAAAAAGGCCTCCAGATCTTCAATGCAAACACAACAACAGCTAACTCCAAATCATGAGTAAGGTAGTTCTTCTCATGCATTTTTAATTGCCTCGAAGCATATGCTACTACCTTTTTGTTTTGCATAAGCACACAACCTAAACCCTGATGCAAAGCATCACAATATACCTCAAAAGGTTCAATGGGATTAGGTAGAATCAATACTGGAGAAGTCATCAATCGTCTTTTCAATTCTTGAAAACTCTCTTCACATGCATCTATCCATGCAAAAATTTGATTCTTTCGTATGAGCTGGGTAAGAAGTCCTGCTATCTTGGAAAATCCCTCGATGAATCTTCAGTAATAACCGGCTAATCCCACAAAACTACAGATCTCCGTTGCGATCTTTGGTCTTTCCCACTGAAGAACTATTTCAACTTTCAATGGATCCACGATAATTCCTTCCTTTGAAATTACGTGACCCAAAAATTAAACTTTCTCCAACCAAAACTCACACTTTAACAACTTAGCGTACAACTGCTTTTCTTTCAGAATTTGGAGAACCACACTGAGATGTTCAGCGTATTCCTCTTGACTTCGAGAATATATCAGAATGTTGTCAATAAAGACAACAACAAATCTATCTAGATAAGGACAAAAGATCTTATTCATATAATCCATGAATATTGTAGGAGCGTTTGTCACTCCGAACGACATCACTAGATATTCATAATGCTCATAATGCGTTCAAAATGCCATCTTGGGAACATCCTCTACTTTTACGCGAATCTGGTGATAACCAGAACGTAAATCAATCTTAGAGAAAATAGCGGCTCCCTTTAGTTCATCCATCAAATCGTCTATCCTCGGAAGTGGATATTTGTTCTTGATCGTGATCTTGTTCAACTGGTGATAATCCACACATAAGCAAGAAGTTCCATCCTTCTTCTTAACTAACAGCACTGGAGCTCTCTGTGGTGATACACTAGGTCTCACAAACTGCTTTTCCAATAGTTCCTCCAACTACTTCTTTAGATCAGCTAATTCTGACGGCGACATCCAATATGGTGCCATAGAAATAAGACCAGATCCTGGTACAAGATTGATAGAAAATTCTACCTCTCTTTATGGTGGTAGTCTGGGTACATCATCATGAAAAACTTCGGGAAACTCATTGACTAATGGATAGTACTCACATTCATCTCACTTTTGACCTCCAAGGAAAATAATAACATATATCCTTAAGCTGCTTCCCTCAAGGAAGCTTTAACTTGGTTGGCCGTCAAAAATCCAAAAATCTCAGTCTCAAGGAACACTAAAGTTTTATTGGAATAATCTAACAGGATATGGTTAGAAGATAACCAATCTATTCCTAAAATCACATATATTTGTGAAAGAGGTAAACAAATTAAATTAACAGAAAAGTTCCCGTCTCTAACAGTAATAGGACAGTTTAAGCAGATTTGAGTAGTAATAACAGGTTTAGCAGTGGGAATAGTAATAATCAAGTCAAATGGTAATGAAGACACAGACAACCTAATTGATTCACACAGTCGTAGGCAATAAAAGAATGGGTCACCCCCAAGTCATACAGTACAGTTAAAGGCTTACCTCCTATGGCACAATCTCTATTGATTAGATCTTTGGATTAGGAGGCTTATGCTTCACTCATAGTATAGACTCTTCCTCCTACTTGAGGCCTTGAAGCACTACATTACTAACAAAAGACTCCGTCTTTGGTTAAGTACAGTCTCTGGAAATGTGTCCGAACTTCTCGTACTTGAAACATATTATTCCCTTTATTGTACACTCCTTTATTAAGTGATCCCTTCCACACTTCATACATTTTAGTAAAGATGTCACGGTCTGATTGAATCTACTACCACTAGTACTTCCTCCATGTGTTTGCTGTTGTTGTTGATTCCCCGGTGGCCGTGAATATGGTTTTCGATGGAATCGATTGATATTCATTATTACTCCCCCTTTGGAACCGAGATGGTCCAAAGTTATGGGGTCTCGTATCCCGAGATTAATCCAACTCTTCGATTCGGTGGCACATGTCCAACAAATCTGGGAATTGCTCTATCCCCAAAGGTAGTACTGCTTGCTTCAGATCATGCCTCAAACCTTCTTCAAATTTCTGGCACTTCCATTCTTCATCGGGCTAGAGTTGAAAGTATCGTGAGAATTTTGATAGGTTTTCAAACCTAACAGCATATTCACTAACGGTCATTCCCCCTTGCTTTAGTCCAAGGAACTCCATCTCCTTTATGTACCTCGTGCTTGCTCGAAAATACTTCTCCAAAAATTTACTCCAGAAGACTTCCCACGTGATAATTCTTCCTTCAACTTCCAATAACCGTTGAGTTCCTGCCCACCAGTCCTCACTATCTCCAACGAGCATGAAAGTCGCATAGATTACCTTCCTTTCGTCTGTGCATCCCATTCCTATAAAGATCTTCTCCAATTCCTTGATCCAAAAGTTTGCTTTCTTCGGATCAAATTTGCCTTTAAATTATGGTAGATTATTGCGGCAAAACTCTGACAGATTCTGAGTCTCGATTGTCGCTTCCTGCTGTTGAGCAGCCCTCTGATTTTTGTCAGCAATTGCGATTACATCACACAGTAGAAAAATTAGGATTCGCACTGAGGATCCATGCGAAAAGCCATAATCTGAGTTTTTAAATTATTTACCTCTTGAGGCGTGATCAAAAGAAAGGACGTGAATCACCAATACCATAATAGAAATGATGTCTCTGCAGTATACACATGATCAGACTCACGAATGTCCAATGTCCGCAAAGAAGAGCCTCACGTCTCTCACATAGTGCTAGCTGCGAAGAGAAGAGAAGAAACTTGTCGCTCTCTCACTCACTTTTCTGTAGGTGCGGCTAGGGTTCTGAAATTGTATATCTTAGCAGTCCCTTAGCAGTACTATTTGTAATAGTGACAGCCTTAAGTGAGTGTGAGCAGCAGCAAGGTAAGCTGCGCAACCCTAGACTCATCTATTATGAGTCTGGCCCATATTTGAATCTGAGTCTAACTTGGATCTATTACTCCAATTTTAGTCTGCTCTATGTGTGTGACCCTGCAGGTTCTCATTACGTTGGCAGTAATATTAACATCCCATTTTAATATTACAAGCAGTGAGCGGTATCTAGCAACACATTGCTGCTACCCAAGTAATAAGAATGTTAGTGATTTGACATAACCTTTCCATGACCAATGTTTCTGTGTCATTTAGTCCCTTTGTCAAGATATCTAGATTGAACACAAAGCATGGAATGCGTCACCCTTGTATAGTCCAATCATTCATTTCCTGGTACTCATGTAGACTTTGTAATAATAAATGAAATCAATATCTCATATTGACTCATTTGAGCATGGCCATGCATTTCGCAATCTCACTCAATCAGGGGGCCTGAAGATATCGCTCCTCTTATGTAGGAGTGACAAATCCTATCTTGGTCACTCACATCCCTCTGCATGATTTGCGGTATATCCAATAACCAACTTTATAATCACCTTGTTACAGATGACGTTTGATGGTATTAAAACACACAACTCCTCATGTAGGAATCGTAGTGATTTCAGGTTAAAGGACCACATACACCATTGTCACTATGAGAATCGCTTATAACACTCACGTAACAATCCATGTAGCGTTCTCATGGTGGGTCAGTCCAGTACATCATTACTCTAATATGTACCCATGTGAAGACTTGATATCTCATATCTATGACCCGTGAGATTTGGTCATCAGTCTATCTACATACTAGTCTCAATGTATTATTGTTGTCCTATTTAATAATAATACTTAACTAGGGACATTTAAGAATAGTGTTATAACCAAAAGGATCTCATGATCAAGTCATCCACTTGATAACCTATGGCATCAAACTTACTATTCTGAGGATTTTATTATGTTTATCAAAAAAGAATACAATAAATGAAATGCCTCATATATTAAAATAAGCATAATAGAATGTATGTAAATACAGACAAATGTATCAGCCTCTAGGGCATACACCAATAATCTCCCACTTGCACTAGAGCCAATCAGGCATATGTCTAATGCCTAAATACCTAGTGTGACCCTCATGCTTTTGCTGGGTAAAAGGCTTCATCAATGGATCAGCAATGTTATCATCTGTTGGTACTCTCCATATCTTCACATCTCATCTATCGATGATCTCTCGAATGAGATGGAAGTGCCTAAGTATATGTTTAGATCGTTGGTGAGATCTAGGCTCCTTAGCTTGTACAATGGCTCCATTATTATCACAATAGAGGTCCACTGGGTCCACAATGCTAGGAATAGCGCCAAGTTCAGCAATGAACTTCCTGATCTAAACGGCCTCCTTTGCTGCATTAGAGGCAGCAATATACTCAGCCTCTGTGGTAGAATTGACGACTGTCTTCTGCTTTGAACTCTTCCAGCTCACAGCCCCACCATTTAGGCAAAAAACATAACCCGATTGCGATCTGGAGTCGTCCTTATCGGTTTGGAAGCCAGCATCAGTGTAACCCTTTACAACTAGCTCTTCTTCACCTCCATATACCAAAAATGAATCCTTAGTCCTTCTCAAGTACTTAAGGATGTTCTTGACAACAGTCTAGTGACTCTCACCGGGATCAGACTGGTACCTACTGGTCATGCTCAAAGCATACGAGATGTCTGGTCGAGTACATAACATGGCATACATGATAGATCCAATTGCAGATGCATATAGAATCGTGCTCATACAATCCATCTCATCCTGGGTGGAAGGGGATTGAGCCTTAGATAGGCTTACACCATGCAATATAGGTAAGAGTCCTTTCTTGGATTCATGCATGTTAAACTGTCTTAACACTTTGTTTATCTATATACTCTGACTTAGGCCAAGCAGTCTCAGTGATCTATCTCTAAAGATCTTGATACCTAACACATAGGTGGCTTCGCCCAAGTCCTTCATAGAAAAGCAGTTCCTTAACCAAGTTTTTACGGACTGTAGGGTAGGGATGTCATTTTCGATAAGTAGTATGTCATCTACATACAATACCAGAAAAATAATACTGCTCCCATAAACCTTCTTGTGGACACCAGATTTTTCTTCATTCTTGATGAAACCAAACTATTTTATTATATCATCAAAACGAAGATTCCAGCTTCTGGAAGCTTGCTTCAATCCATAAATAGATCCTTGGAACTTGCATACCTTTCCAGCATCCTCTGGAGTGGCAAAACCCTCTGGTTGTGTCATGTACATATCCTCGAGAAAATTTCCATTAAGGAAAGCAGTTTTGACATCCATTTATCAGATTCATAATCATAGTATGCTGCAATAGCAAGCAAGATCCGAACAGATTTAAGCATCGCGACTGGGGAAAAAGTCTCATCATAGTCTACACCATGAATTTGTTTGAAACCTTTAGCCACCAATCGCGCCTTAAAGGTATGCACATTACCATCCATATCGATTTTCTTCTTGAAAACCCACTTGCACCCAATGGGTTTTACCCCTTCAGGTGGGTCAACCAAGGTCCATACCTGATTGGCATACATGGAATCCATTTCAGATCTCATGGCCTCAAGCCATTTCTCAGATTCTGGGCCAATACTGGCTTCTTGGTAAGTCACAAGCTCATCTTGATCCATGAGCTATACATCACCTTGCTGGGTTATGAGAAATTCATATCTCTCTGGTTGATGACGTATCCTGTTAGACCTACGCAGGTCTTATGCTACTAGAGCAGGTTATTGTTCCACAACATTTTGTGGAGGCTGCTCTATTTCCACCATTAGTTCATTGCTGCTTTGTGAAACTTGAACTTCTTCAAGTTCTACTTTTCTCCCACTGGTTCCTTTGGAGATAAACTCCCTTTCTAGAAACACAGCTATCCGTGCGACAAACACTTTGCCCTCGGTAGGATTATAGAAAAAGTATCCCTTGGTTTCCTTTGAATACGCCACAAAGAAGCATTTATCTGATTTAGGTCTAAGCTTATCAGAAACTTGGCATTTCACATAAGCTTCGCAGCCCCAAATCTTTAAGAAAGACATACTGGGCTGTTTCCCAGTCCATATATCATATGGTATCTTTTAAACCATCTTAGATGGAATACAATTAAGTGTGAAAGCTGCTGTTAATAGAGCATGTCCCCAGAAGGAGCTTGGAAGGTCTGCATGACTCATCATGGATCGGACCATGTCCAACAAGGTCCGGCTCCTCCTTTTAGACACATCATTCCATTGTGGTGTTCCTGGTGGAGTGAGTTGAGATATTATCCCACACTCTTTCAGATGATCATCAAACTGTTGGCTTAAGTATTCTCCTCCTCGATCTGATCGAAAGATTTTAATACTCTTACCAAGTTGGTTTTATACTTCATTATTGAACTCTTTGAACTTTTCAAAGGACTCTGATTTGTGCTTCATAAGATATACAAATCCATATCTACTGAAATCATTAGTAAATGTAATGAAGTATTGAAAACCGCCTCTAGCAAGTGTGTTTAGTGGCCCACATACGTCACTATGTATAAGGCCTAAAAGATCACTAGCCCTTTCACCCTATCTAGTGAATGGGGCCTTTGTCATCTTCCCTAATAAACAAAATTCACATATCTCATATGATTCTAAATCAAACGAGTCCAAGAATCCATCTTTATGGAGTTTGGAGATGCGTTTCTCATTTATGTGGCCCAAACAACAATGCCAAAGAAAAGTTGAGTTCAAATTATTTGATTTAAACCTCTTTGTATTTATGTTATAGATGGGCGTTTCGAGATCAAGGACATAAAGTCCATTACTCAATTGTGCACTACCATAAAAAATATCATTCATACAAATAGAACAACACTTGTCCTTTATAATAAAAGAAAAACCTTTCTTGTCTAAACAAGAAACAGAAATGATATTCCTACTAATAGCAGGCATAAAATAGTAGTTCTCTAACTCTCTTACAAGCCCAGTGGGCAAAGACAATAAATAAGTCCCTACAGCTAATGCAGCAACCTTTGCTCCATTTCCCACTCATAGGTCGACTTTGCCCTTCGTCAATGGTCTACTGCTCTTTAGATCCTGCACATTTACACAAATGTGAGATCCACATCCAGTATCTAATACCCATGCTGCAGAAGTAGATAAATTGACTTCAATAACAAAAATACCTGAAGTGGAAGTCTCACTTCTCTTCTTTTTCTTGAGCTCCTCCAGGAACTTGGCACAGTTCCTCTTCCAATGTCCCATTCGACCACGGTGGAAGCATGTACCTTCCTTAGCCACTCTACCCACTGGTTTCAAGCCATAAGTGCCGGGCTTGACTTATCCTTGCCCTTGCCCTTCTAGTTGTCCTTGGGCTTTTTCTCACATTTATTGCCCTTATTCTTTTGGACCATCATTATGGCCTTCCCTTTACCTTTGTTAATGTTCGCTCAGCAGATTCTCAACATGCCTAGCTGCTCTGGTAGTGATTTGTCAATCTCATTCATGTTGTAGTTCATGACAAATTGACTAAAACTTTCTAGCAACGATTACAGGACTAAGTCAGTGGCCAACTCTTGGCCCAAAGGAAAACCAAGTCTCTCTAGGTTTTCAATGTACCCAATCATCTTGAGTACATGAGCACCAACAGGGCTTCCTTCTATCAGCTTGCACTGAAACAATGCTTTAGAGACCTCAAATCTCTCTTGTCTGGCCTGCTCTTGATAGAGCTACTTGAGGTGTACGATCATATCGTAGGTATCCATGTTCTCATGTTGCTTTTGGAGCTCAGAGTTCATGGTGGCTAGCATTAGACATCCGATGTCCAAGGCATCATCTTGATGCTTCTTATAAGCATCCTTTTCAATTCTAGGGGCATTAGCAGCAGGTGGCTCAAGAAAAGGCTGTTCTAGTACATACATCTTTTTCTCTTGCTTGAGGACAATCCTCAAATTCCTGTACCAGTCTAAAAAATTTGTTCCAGACAACTTGTCCTTCTCAAGGACGGATCGCAGTGATCAGGTACTTAATGTGTTTGTTGCCATGGTAATCTATCAACAGAAATATGCAAAATATAAGTATCATGCCATAAACATATTTAATGAGGTCTTTTAATTAAATATGCCTCCCACTATTTTATTCAAGTCAATGACCCGCAGCATTGACTCAGAAAATCCCATCGTAAGATTTCCTAATGGGTCAAGATCCATTTTTCACCTAGTTTTGAGTCAGCTTTGGCTGATCACCCAAAATTCAGTTATTTAGGTAGGAAACACTTTCCAATTACATCACATGTAACTCTTAGATAGTTGGGTGAATAACACTTATTCTAATCCATCTAATGGACTAAAGCCCAACTTCATGCCTCTAAGCCTTCAATCCTATTGAAATAGCCTAGTTAAATTAGACACAATGGTTGGCAGTTGGATATTACCTTTATCCCATCGCATCTTACTAATATAGATAAAGGCATCCTGCTTTAGGAGACCTGCACTTAATCGATACTAGTCTTGACGAGTGCCACACATTGGAAGGCATCACATAATGACTTAATATTTGCTTTGAGGGAATTTTTATTAGTATTAGATCTCACCATTTATTAAATTATCTATCATACTATAAACATTATCCATGCATCTCATACATAAAAGGTATATAATAAAAGTGACATGATTATGGCCCCCTAAGAGAGTAGCATAAAGAAAGCCAGCTTCACCAAGCATCTCCCACCAACGTCCTCACTTGATGCTGTCTTCTTGTCTCCACATCATAATTACATTATATAGAAATCTCTTTTACATTCGAGGGGAGTTAGGTGAGAAGAGAATGTACAATCAGAATGTAGAGAGAAAGGCACGACACGCAGGTCGTATTTATAAAAACCAAAATAGCATAAAAAGATGACTAAGGCCATAACCATGCACCATGTATCACAAAGAACATACAAACTCAAAATAATAATACATTATTATTTTCATGAGTCATAAAATTAGATAGAAAATATCGCGCTTTCGAAAAACACATTACGCAGAGGTAGCACGGGGGTCCCGTTGCCTGGTCTCGCTGACGGCTTGACATTAACACTTGATGCTACTACCGCAAAATAGGAGTAGGGTTTCCAAAACCCCTAGCGCTGTGCCGCTTATGCAGAAACAAGGATTCCATAACCTTTACTACCGCAAACCAAGAACAAGGTTTCCTAAATGTTGTACATATCACATACATACCAGAAAGCTTCACAAAAACATACATCTTGATATAAAATGGTTTTCACAGAACATATGAACATCTTCATGGGTTTTTTTTTTTAAATAACATCATAATTTTGCATACAACACATAAAACAAAATATGTTTTCGCAAAAGGGTTTCATTCATTTTCTGAAATAACATATTAAAGATCATATTTTTTATCAAAAAATAAGAACAGCAAACATGTTATCTCATGCAAAAACAAAAATAGAAAATTGAATCATGATTTCGTAAGACGCTCTGATACCACTGTTGGGAATTGCGGTTACATTATGCGGTGGAAAAATTAGGATTCCCACCAAGGATCCACACGAAAAGGCATAATCCGAGTTGTTAAAGTATTTACCTCTTGAAGCGTGATCAAAAGGAAGGACGTGAATCACCAATACCGTAATAGAAATGATATCTCTGCGGTATCCACATGAACAAACTCACGAATGTCCAACGTCCACGAAGAGGAGCCTCACGTCTCTCACACAGTGCTAACTGCGAAGAGAAGAGAAGAAACTTGTCGCTCTCTCACTCACTTTTTTATAGGTGCGGCTAGGGTTCTGAAATTGTATATCTTAGTAGCCCCTTAGCAGTACTATTTATAATAGTGACAACTTTAAGTGAGTGTGAGTAGCAGTAAGGTAAGCTGTACAACCTTAGACTCATCTGTTATGAGTCTGGCCCATATTTGAATCCAAGTCCAACTTGGATCCATTGCTCCAATTTTAGTCTGCTCTATGTGTGTGACCCTGCAGGTTCTCATTACGTTGGCAGTAATATTAAAATCCCATTTTAATATTACAAGCAGTGAGTGGTATCTAGCAACACATCGTTGCTACCCAAGTAATAAGAATGTCAGTTATTTGACATAACCTTTCCGTGACCAATGTTTCCGTGTCGTTTAGTCCCTTTGTCAAGATATCTAGATTGAACACAAGGCATGGAATGCGTCACCCTTGTATAGTCTAATCATTCGTTTCCTCATACTCGAGTAGACTTTGTAATAACAAATGAAATCAATACCTCATATTGACTCATTTGAGCATGACCATGCATTTCGCAGTCTCACTCAATCAGAGGGCCCGAAGATATCGCTCATGTTATGTAGGAGTGACAAATCCCATCTAGGTCACTCACATCCCTCTGCATGATTTGTGGTATATCCAATAACCAACTTTATAATCACCTTGTTATAGATGATGTTCGATGGTATTAAAACACACAACTTCTTATGTAGGAATCGTAGTGATTTCAGGTCAAAGGACCACAGACACCATTGTCACTATGAGAATCGCTTATGACACTCACGTAACGATCCATGTAGTGTTCTCATGGTGGGTCAGTCCAATACATCATTACTCTAATATATACCCATGTGAAGACTTGATATCTCATATCCATGACCCGTGAGATGTGGTCATCAGTCTATCCACATACTAGTCTCAATGTATTATTGTTGTCCTAATTAACAATAATACTTGACTAAGGACATTTAAGAATAGTGTTATAACCAAAAGGATCTCACGATCAAGTCATCCACTCGATAACCTATGGCATCAAACTTACTATTCTAAGGACTTTATTATGTTTATAAAAAAGAACACAATAAATAAAATGCCTCATATATTAAAATAAGCATAATAGAATGTATGTAAATATAGACAAATGTATCAACCTCTAGGGCATACACCAATAATTTTGTTGTACTATTACATCATCCATTCTCTGCATTGCTGCTGTAGCCACAACCATATTGTCATTGTCACGCCGTCCACCTCTACCACAAGCCATTTCCTTTCTTCAACATTAGACTAAACAAAATACAATGAAACTAAATGTAATCATTTTATACAAATTTGTCTCCTTTCGGAAACCAAAACATAGAGAAACACACAA
The DNA here is from genome assembly GCA_029884595.1 of Ormosia semicastrata. NCBI lineage: Eukaryota > Viridiplantae > Streptophyta > Magnoliopsida > Fabales > Fabaceae > Ormosia > Ormosia semicastrata. The sequence continues at coordinate 41,933,403 of JAQQTO010000053.1, read as the reverse complement.
CACCAACAAGACAAACCTAACCACAAACCCGACAGACTAAACTGGGCTCTGATACCAACTAATGTAACACATTCCTTTGGGAATTACATTTCAGACCAACAATTTTAAAGTTAAAACCAAGTCATAAAAGATTTAATATTGTAATATACGAGTTTTAAAATTTCTTTTTGTGAATAACATGAACCTAACAGAATATAGAGAACACACAACACAGTGAACTAAATAATACATCCTTCATATATACGAACATAATTTACTGATAACATAAATACATAAGACTTACATACTCAAAAGTATAAGTACAACTACCATAAGAAAACCTAATCTGGCCCAAGTCCAAACACTTGGAGGGAAGGGTCCTCCACTAGATCCTCCTCAGAATACTCAATAGACAAACCCCCTAGTCGGGGTATGTCTTGACAGATGGGAGTTCGAGCAGATGATACCTCAGAATCCTCCCTAGGAGTGTAATGAGGATCACCCCGTAACTCCCTGACAGGCATATAAAACTCCAGATAGATAGTAGTATCAAAAGAAAAAGTAGCAACCCTATGGTGGGTCCTACTCAAAGATAAGGTAAATTCCCCATAATGCTCAATACGCTCAGTGTCCAAATGGATGCGCCATGCGTCGGTGCCTCCATGGAACTGCACCTTAACGAAACCCAGAAGATCCCGCCTCACCGCCATCATAGTCTTCATAGAACATAAACATAAAATGGAACAGACAGATCAATACCATAAATAGGTGAGATCCCCTACATCACATACCAGTATGGTAGTAAAGAAACAGTAATAACCATAATGCCATTCAATACAGAAATCAACAATTACAGTCATGATATTTAATTCATAGATAATTCAGTGAATATATATATCACAACAACATGTCTACTGACTATGCATATGTACAACGGACCGACCCCTACTCCATCGAGCTAAAACCAATATCGGAGAGAATGATCGAAAGACATGTTCGTATATCATCAACCTCAATTCAAGTGCTCCAACTTTCTCAACGTACGCATCATGGCTTATACAAGACATTCTACGCCAGGTCGTGAATAGGAATAGTGTCTCGTTGAGATCGTCAATGCGTTTGCATCAGTAACCATGGGAAAGTAGAGCTACTAACTGGCCACTTGTGGAATTACCGCTGCCCGATGCCCCAAAGATCAGTTATTGACCTTCACTACGCAATTCGCACCCGCACTAAAGTGTAATTCAATCTCCTAGGCATACAGCCTTAATAAACAAAATCACTACGACTTTCACAATGCATGATCGAATGACTTCACGAATCAATAATTATTAACTACGTGATTTCCACAAAAAATCATCAACTCATCACTAGGCTAAGCCGTCAACTGACGTCTCCGAGTCCAATACGTCGGCTTAACAGTAATCTGCTATTTTTCTCAATTGCAAAGTGTTTTTACTATATTATCACAATCGCGAACACTTATTATTATGTGTCTAAATCACGTAACATTTTTACGTCATTTTTTAATCGCATAAAAATTTTAAAACATTTTCTTAATCGCGTAACTCAAAATCAATATTTTTAAATCAGATAAGGTTTTATCTATACTTTTCAATCGTATAAAATGTTTTATTGACATTCTAAGCTTAATTTTTTAGACTTTCCATGTTTAATATAAAATTTGAACCTTAATTCCAATATGTTCTTACCAAATCTCCTCTAAGTGATATTTTATAACATTTTTCACAAAATCAACGTTATTTTGATTTAATCAAAACCTTTCAAAAATCTTTTTCCATTACTTTTGCCAAGAACTCTCTTAAATAAAATACTTTAAATTTCAAACCATCTTTCAAACTTACTTCCATTATTATGGCCGGAAATCAATTATTTTCAATTGATTTTCATCTCCTTTTCAACTTGTAAATCCTTAAATCATATTCTTGTCACCTAATCATCTAGGTAATCAATAAAATATTTTTGCCTTGAATACCCCATCTTGGGCTAGATGGCCGTGAGCCATATATGGTCATTAGGACCAAAAATTTTGCCATTCACACATGATTCAAAGCATGCAAAACATTGCAATCATCAATTCCTATCATAGCAATTTCATGCATACTATCAAAGTCATATAATCACATAGCCAACAAGCATAAACCATTAAATTCACACAATCAAGTGAATAAATCCTCACATGGACTTTTTCACCAACAACCACAAATACCATTTCTCACCACCAAGTTGGTTGATGAGGTTAATCTCCCTCTTACCTTAGGTGATGATAAAAAAGCTCCTTAGTTGCCTTCTTGGAGTAAACTTCTATCACTAAACAAATCCTTAAAATAAATTAAACATACAATTATTAAAATCTAAGGCTTGAAATAAGATGACCATGGATCAAGTTTATGGTCTAGAACTTGAGAATAAAATTAGAAGTGAAGATCAAGAACTTCACCTAAAAAACTTCAAACTTAGGCTTGGAAAAAGTGATTGAAGATGAATTAATTTGAAGAAGATCACAACATGAAAGTGTCTCCAAATGGTATCTAGATTCAAGATATATGATTGGTTTGGATTGAAAAAGATTGGAGAGTAATGGTAAAGTGTTGGCCAAAAATTGCTAAGGAGAGAAATGAGAGTTTGGTATTTTTGTTTTATATAAAAAAAAAATGAGAAACTTAAGAGAGGTTAAGTAACCATTTTGTCTTCTAAGCTTGTCCTCTAAACTACCTTGGCCGTGTATAGCCAAGGGTGTAGGGTGACCAAATCTTCTCCTCCAAACTTTCTTCAAGCTTGCCTTGGAAACTTGTTTCCCATTGGTTCAACATTGTGAGTCATAACCATAAAGCTTGACTTCCTTCAAGCTTACCTTGGAAGCTTGCTTCCCATTAGTTCACAATAAAGTGATGTCATGAGTGGTAGTGATTAGGTTTATGACTAAGCTCATGACTAGTCATCTAATTAGATAGTTACCAGTAGATATTAACTAATGGACAAAGGTTACTGCTAGCAAAATCAGTGTTTATTGTCCAATGGATAATAAAAGCTACCTAGATTTCATCAGTCAGATAAAATCTCAGAAAAATAAAACTTTTGAAATCTATTTCCGGTTTTGGGTTTAGTAAGCTCCCCCGGCCCCGTGTTAATAGTTAAAATTTTTTCAGTCCTGAATATATTTTATTTTTCCGACACCACTTCAAACTCACAAAAGTCTAAAAATAATAATAAAATAATCAAAATAAATTAACTAATCCACAAAAATCACAAAAATCATAAAAAACACAATTAACTAAAACAAAGAAATTTCAGGGTGTTACATAATGCTTGTCACATTTTGGTACATCAACATTTAGCATATGATAGCAATAAGCTTAAGAAATTATGTCTAAGATATAATGTATTGCATACCACATAATAAATGAGTACTGCTTGATGAAAGTTACAAAATATCCATATAAGGTCATGAAATTAAGGTTTTCAAATGAAAGATCATAGAAATTGTCACATATCAAGCATTTTCAATGAAAGAATCAAAATATATGAAGTTTAAGAATGTTTACCTTCTTACATTGATAGAGGGAAAGAGAATAAGATATGGTCTTCATTGACATGTTGATAGTATTAATAATAAAACACTTCATGTCAAACAAGGAAGTAAGTCAAGAGATATAAAAAATAATTTAAGAGCTAGGATCCCCCTCAAAATATGCATATTATCAAAATATATTAGTTTAACATAGTCATGCATATATTTTTAGTCAACAAGGACATCGAAGAAAGATATAAAAGATAAGAAGGATAAACAACCATTACAAATTACCAAATTATTATTAGAAGTTGTCAGAAAAGAAGATAAGCTCCCCTTAATATTGGAATCTCAATATCATTGAATTTGTACTTTTTATTTACCTTTTCTCAATGTCATATGAGCCAAAAACTTCTCCCTCTTTACTCATGATAAAAAAGATATACAATATATATTTTGACAAAGAGAGAAGTGATAGGGCCAAAACGTGTTTGCCCATTTGCTAACCGCAAGTGCACGGGTCGCTTAAGTAATACAGATATAGAGTATAAGTTCGTTCCCACGAGCATAAAGGCTTCCAAAGCTATGTACCAACCTATAACTTAATTAATTCTATTCAAGGACATAAAAATGGACAAAAATAAAGAAAGTAAAGACACAAAGCAATAAAGATACGAGCTTAGAATTCAGGGAATACTTCTTTAACCCCTACATCTACCAACAACATGCAATCCTCTTCATTAACATGAATGCATTGATTAGGTTAGCTTGAGAATCTGATTTAGCTAAAAGCCTATGTCTAGGTCAATCAACCTTAGTTTCATTTACCCAATTCACTATGTTTCCATGAGCGCTAATACCAAATCCACTCTTGAACGATCTATTCTCAATCACACACTATGCATGGTCAATAGGTACATTTTTATCCTATTAACGAATCATCTCACCCAAACCAAGTGAATGAAATAGAACATGCATCAACCATACCATATCCATATTAACAAATCCCTATATCTAGTTCATTTGCAATATTAGGATCATGCAATTGAAGGCCAGCCAATAGCAAGCATTAAGCGTAGATTATGGAAGAACAATAACAAAACATCCACACAAACTTAGAGAATAACAAAACATTCATATATATAGAAAAGGATCCAAAATATTCTTAAATACAACTCAGCTATACAATGAACATGAAAATACAAGTAAAATCATATTCAAGGAAGATAAGGAAGAGAAGAGAGAAAGGAAGCTCATTGATTTCTCTCTGAAGCTTGAATACTTCTCCATCCTTGTTCCTAGCCTCCAATCCACCATCAATAATGATCTAGCCAAAGCTTTCTAACCTAAAACTACCTAAAACCTAAAACTAAAGAGAGAAAACTAAGAAAAATGGCTAAGGTAGCCAAGAGAGGCGGCCCAGTACAGCGAAAAACGTGAAAAATCTAATATATAGGCTCAATCTACCGCCGGGCGCCTCGACCCCCACTAGTGAGCGCCTTGACCCTCACTTAGTTGGTTACAAAGCGCCTCGGCCCCCATTAGTGAGCGTCGCGGCCCTCTCGCCTCAGGTCTAAGTATGGAATTACTGAGATGTGCTTCCACACCGCGGCGTGCAAAACCTTGCGCCGCGACGTGACATCTTGGAATGCCAATTTGGCTTCCATTTCCCGTTTCAGCTCAAATGCTCCACATATTATCTTGTTTGGAGCCTTTCCTATCATAGAGAAATCACCAAATAAGTAACAGATACAAATTAACTTAATCTTTAATCATTTAAGCACAATTTGCCCAAAAACATATAGAAGGTTATCCAAATCAGAATATGTCAAATATAACCAATAAACCTTCCAAATATGCTTTATAAACAAGGACTAAGCATTATTTATATCATAAGGTTAGGATGCAAATAACTACATTCCATGGACTTATCACATATATAAACAGATAACCAATAAACATACAGAAGGTTATCCAATTCAGAATACGTCAAATATAACCAATAAACCTTCCAAATATGCTTTATAAACAAGGACTAAGCATTATTTATATCACAAGGTTAGGACGCAAATAACTACCTCCCAGGTAACGGCGCCAAAAACTTGATAAAGTCAAAACATGTTTGTCCATTTGCTAACCGCAAGTGCACGGGTCGCTCAAGTATTACAGATACAGAGTATAAGTTCATTCCCGCAAGGATAAAGGCTTCCAAAGCTAAGTACCAACCTATTGCTTAATTAATTATATTCAAGGACATAAAAATGGACAAAAATAAAGAAAGTAAAGACAGAAAGCAATAAAGATATGAGGTTAGATTTCAGGGAATCCTTCTTCACCCCCTACATCTGCCAACAACATGTAATCCTCTTCATTAACATGAATGCATTGATTATGTTAGCTTGAGAATCTGATTTAGCTAAAAGCCTATATCTAGGTCAATCAACCTTAGTTTCATTTACCTAATTCACTATGTTTTCATGAAAGCTAATAGAAAATCTACTCTTGAACGATCTATTCTCAATCACACACTATGCATGACCAATAGGTATATTTGTATCCTATTAACGAATCATCTCACCCAAACCAAGTGAATGAAATAGAACATGCATCAACCATACCATATCCATATTAACAAATCCCTATATCTAGTTCATTTGCAATATTAGGATCATGTAATTGATGGTCAACCAACAGCAAGCATTAAGCATAGACTATAGAATAACAATAACAAAACATCCATACAAACTTACAGAATAACAAAGCATTCATATATATAGAAAAGTATCCAAAATATTCTTCAATACAGCTCAGCTATACAATGAACATGAAAATACAAGTAAAATCATATTCAAGGAAGATAAGGAAGAGAATAGAGAAAGGGAAAAGAGAAAGGAAGCTCATGATTTGTCTCTGAAGCTTAAATCCTTCTCTATCATTGTTTCGAGCCTCCAATCCACCATCAATGGAGATCTAGCTAAAGCTTTCTAACCTAAAACTACCTAAAACCTAAAACTAAAGAGAGAAAACTAAGAAAAATGTCTAAGGCAGCCAAGAGAGGCAGCCCAGTTAAGAGAAAAATGTGAAAAATCTAATATATAGGCTCAGTCTACCGTCGGGCGCCTCGAACCCCACTAGTGAGCGCCTCGACCCTCACTTAGTCGGTTACAAAGCGCCTCGGCCCCCATTAGTGAGCGCCGCGGCCCTCTTGCCTCACGTCTAAGTATGGAATTGTTGAGATGTGCTTCCATGCCGCGGCGTGCAAAATCTTGCGCCGCAGCATGACATACTGGAATGCCAATTTGGATTCCATTTCCTGTTTTAGCTCAAATGCTCGACATATCATCTTGTTTGGAGCCTTTCCTATCATAGAGAAATCACCAAATAAGTAACAGATACAAATTAACTTAATCTCTAATCATTTAAGTACAATTTGCCCAAAAACATACAGAAGGTTATCCAAATCAGAATATGTCAAATATAACCAATAAACCTTCCAAATATGCTTTATAAACAAGGACAAAGCATTATTTATATCATAAGGTTAGGATTCAAATAACTACATTCCATGGACTCATCACATATATAAACAGATAACCAATAAACATACAGAAGGTTATCCAATTCAGAATACGTCAAATATAACTAATAAACCTTCCAAATATGCTTCATAAACAAGGACTAAGCATTATTTATATCACAAGGTTAGGACGCAAATAACTACCTCCCCGGCAACGGCGCCACAAACTTGATAAGGTCAAAACATGTTTGCCTATTTGCTAACCGTAAGTGCACGGGTCGCTCAAGTATTACAGATACAGAGTATAAGTTCGTTCCTACGAGGATAAAGGCTTCCAAAGCTAAGTACCAACCTATAACTTAATTAATTCTATTCAAGGACATAAAAATGGACAAAAATAAAGAAAGTAAAGACAAAAAGCAATAAAGATACGAGGTTAGATTTCAAGGAATCCTTCTTCACCCCCTACATCTGCCAACAACATTCAATCCTCTTCATTAACATGAATGCATTGTTTATGTTAGCTTGAGAATCTGATTTAGCTAAAAGCCTATATCTAGGTCAATCAACCTTAGTTTCATTTACCCAATTCACTATGTTTCCATGAGAGCTAATAGAAAATCCACTCTTGAACAATCTATTCTCAATCACACACTATGCATGACCAATAGGTATATTTCTATCCTATTAACGAATCATCTCACCCAAACCAAGTGAATGAAATAGAACATGCATCAACCATACCATATCTATGTTAACAAATCCCCATATCTAGTTCATTTGTAATATTAGAATCATACAATTAATGGTCAACCAACAGCAAGCATTAAGCATAGATTATAGAAGAACAATAATAAAACATCCGTACAAACTTACAGAATAATAAAACATTCATATATATAGAAAAGGATCCAAAATATTCTTAAATACAGCTCAGCTATACAATGAACATGAAAATACAAGTAAAATCATATTCAAGGAAGATAAGGAAGAGAAGAGAGAAAGGGAAAAAAGAAAGGAAGCTCATTGATTTGTCTCTGAAGCTTGAATCCTTCTCCATCCTTGTTCCTAGCCTCCAATTCACCATCAATGGGGATCTAGCCAAAGCTTTCTAACCTAAAACTACCTAAAACCTAAAACTAAAGAGAGAAAACTAAGAAAAATGGCTGAGGCAGCCAAGAGAAGTGGCCTAGTACAGAGAAAAATGTGAAAAATCTAATATATAGGCTCAGTCTGCAGCCGGGCGCCTCAACCCTCACTGAGTTGGTTACAAAGCTCCTCGGGCCCCATTAGTGAGTGTCGCGACCCTCTCGCCTCGGGTCTAAGTATGGAATTGCTGAGATGCGCCTCCACGTCGCGGCGTGCAAAACCTTGCGCTGCAGCGTGACATGCTAGAGTGCCAATTTGGCTTCCTCTTCCAGTTTTAGCTCAAGTGCTCCACATATCATCTTGTTTGGAGCTCTTCCTATCATAGAGAAATCACCAAATAAGTAACAGATACAAATTAGCTTAATCTCTAATCATTTAAGCACAATTTGCCTAAAAACATACAGAAGGTTATCTAAATCAGAATATGTCAAATATAACTAATAAACCTTCCAAATATGCTTCATAAACAAGGACTAAGCATTATTTATATCACAAGGTTAGGACGCAAATAACTATATTCCATGGAGTTATCACACCCCCAAACCTAAATTTTGCTAGTCCTCGAGCAAAACAAAATAAGACTAAGTAAATCTGCTTAACAATTCAAATCAAACATTCATTCAGCAAATATCATTTCAATCTTCTTTTTCATTTCAAACCAACTACTAGTGTATAATGATTGAAACATTCCTTAAAAAGTACAAATGCCCCATAAACAGTTCCACACATATATAATCCTTAACATGCTCTCAATCCAAACAATTCTTCATGCAATTCACATTTTTCACAAACATGCAAGATAAACTTCTCCCAATCAAGTCATACACATCCAGATAAGTTTATAAACATACATGTATATGATTCATAGAATCCATATGATTGTAATATAACTTTCTCTCCACTAATGTAAATCACACAAGATTGTAGATCAAAATGGACTTTATAGCTTGTAAAGTAAGGCCAATGGTATGGGCGAAAGAAATGAACAGGAAAGGATAAAATACAAACATTGAGAAACACAACATATTATTTCAAGATATGAGCCACCAACATGATATTAGCAGGGTATTCAACAGTGAGATCATAAAACTTGTCAGAACCATTTTTGATGCTTTTCCAACTTTACTTTACTTAAGCTTTGCTTTTCTTTTTCATTTTTTTTCTTTTTCTTTTTGATTTTCTTTATTTTACAAAGCAATGCTTCTTCTTTTCTTTGACTGCATTAGGTTCCTTCAGGCTCATTTTGAATTGAATATTCATTAACACCTTGATAACTCTATAAAATGCAGTTATTTATACCCTATCTTTGTGCTAGAATGAATGTTTAGTCCTTGTTTATGAAGCATATTTAGAAGGTTTATTGGTTATATTTGACATATTCTGATTTGGATAGCCTTCTATATGTTATTGAGCAAATTGAGCTTAAATTATTATTGATTATGTGAATTTGTAAATGTTATTGACTTGGTGATTTTTCTAATGTAGGATGGCCATAAAAAAGAGGAATTGGAGCGATCTAAGGCTCAAAAGCCCAAGAGAAAGACCAAGTAGCATTCCAGGCATGGGGGCCGCGGCCCTCACTAATAAGGGCCGAGGCACTCGGGTATATCATCAATTGCCATACTTAGACCCGACGCGAGAAGGCCGCAGCACTCACTAATGGGGGCCAAGGCGCTAGGCAACCGACCCAATGAGGACCGCGACGCTCACTAATGAGGGCCACGATGCTTTGTAACTGACTCAGTGCGGGCCGGGGCACAAGTAAGTGGGGGTCGAGGCACTCGACGGCAGATTGAGCCTACATATTAGATTTTGCACGTTTTTCTCTTGACTGGGCCGCCTATCTTGGATACCTCAGCCATTTTTCTTAGTTTTCTCTCTTTAGTTTTAGGTTTTAGGTAGTTTTAGGTTAGAAAGCTTTAGCTAGATCTCCATTGATAGTGGATTGGAGGCTAGGAACAAGGATGTAGGAGGATTCAAGCTTTAGAGACAAATCAATGAGCTTCCTTTCTCTTTTCCCTTTCTCTCTTCTCTTCCTTATCTTCCTTGAATATGATTTTACTTGTATTTTCATGTTCATTGTATAGCTGAGCTGTATTTAGGAATACTTTGGATCCTTTTATTAATATGAATGATGTGTTCTTCTTTGAGTTTGTGTGGATTCTTGGTTATTGTTCTTCCATAATCTATGCTTAATGCTTGCTATTGGTTAGCCATCAATTGCATGATCCTAATATTGCAAATGAACTAGACATAGGAATTTGTTAATATGGATATGGTATGGTTGATGCATGTTCTATTTCATTCACTTGGTTTTGATGAGTTGATTCGTTAATAGGATAGAAATATACCTATTGGCTATGCATAGCGTGTGTTTAAGAATAAATCGTTCAAGAGTGGAGTTTGCACTAGTTCTCATGGAAACATAGTGAATTGGGTAAATAAAACCAGGGCTAATTGACCTAGACATAGAGTTTTAGCTAAATCAGATTCTCAAGCTAACATAATAAATGCTTCATGTTAATGAAGAGGATTGCATGTTGTTTGTAGATGTAGGAAATGAAGAAGGATTTCTTGAAATCTAACCTCGTATCTTTATTGCTTTCTGTCTTTACTTTTTTTTATTTTTGTCCATTTTTATGTCCTTGAATAGAATTAATTAATTGGTTGGTACTTAGCTTTGGACGCCTTTATCCTCGTGGGAATGAACTTATACTCTGTATCTGTATTACTTGAGCGACCCGTGCACTTGCGGTTAGTAAATGAGCAAACACGTTTTGGCCCTACCACACCCCTAATCAATAGACTCACCTCAAGAAATAGTATATTATGTACTCAACAAACAATGATGGTAGGAAGAAAATGCAATGCTTTCACATGCATTAGAATGGTTAACAGGTTAACGAACACAATGGTAATGAAAAACAAATAAGGCCAAATAGTATAAGGCTTCAAAATGGGACCTAGGGATATCATCATATCAGGGTAAGCTTTTTAAGGCTCAATTGGTCTAAACAATGCCCTAATCATTTCCCCAATCAGACACAATTTAGGATTTCGCCTAAAGAGAGTTACCAAACAATTTCTAGAATAATTAAAACTCTACATGTACATCCATAAACATTCTCAAGACATGCACTCTTATCATTTTCAAAGTTACACTTGCATCCAAGTGAGATGTAAATCATGCATCAAAAGTGACTAAATTGTTTCACATGCTTCAAGATCACATAAGGTTTCACTGAAAAGGGGACAAATAGCAACCTTTCATATCATGAGACAATCAAAACAACACTAACATTCTTGCAACATATCATGCATTCAAATAGATTCAACTTTCTCAATTCAAGCACGCATAACATCATTTGCTAACAGTGAAAATTGAAAATCTTGTCAACAGCGCATCAGTGATAGTCAAAACAAGATATAATCATGAGACTATGATAACTAACACCATTGCATACTTAAAATACCAATACATGTTAACATTTAAGCATAAAAGTAATAAAACATGTAAAGATACTCTCCCAAACCAAAATGAAATGTTTCCTTAATGAACATGGTCTATAGGGTACATAAGACTCTCAAAATAGCTGCCTAACTAATACTGAGCATTATTAAATAAAGAAAAATAGAGAAAAATAATAGAAAAATAGAAAAACAAGGTGTTGTGCTGCGACATGGACCTATGTATGCCGCAGCATGATGAAAAGCTGCAGAATTCTGTAGAAAACGTGCACTTGCACTGCGGTGTGCACAACCTTACGCCGCGGTGTAAGAACCCAACTTGCAGAATTCTGTAGGGAAATGGCTTCAGATGCCATTTCTCCTTCAATATGGCCTCCAGCACCAACAAAATATGTCTACAAACTTAATTTACAGAATGTACATCATTTACATAACAAAAACATAAAAACAAACTATTAGCACTTATATTTAATACTTACAACATACTAAAACATAAAAACTAACAAAACAAATTATATATAACTTGAATTAAGACTAACCAAACTCATTGTTGATATTAGCTATATAGAATTAAATCATATCCTCGGCAACGGCGTCAAAAACTTGATAGGGCCAAAATGTGTTTGCCCATTTGCTAACCGCAAGTGCATGGGTCTCTCAAGTAATACAGATACAGAGTATAAGTTCGCTCCCACGAGGATAATGGCTTCTAAAGCTAAGTACCAACCTATAGCTTAATTAATTCTATTCAAAGATATAAAAATTGACAAAAATAAAGAAAGTAAAGACAAAAAGCAATAAAGATACGAGGTTAGATTTCAGGGAATCCTTCTTCACCCCCTACATCTACCAACAACATGCAATCCTCTTCATTAACATGAATGCATTGATTAGGTTAGCTTGAGAATTTGATTTAGCTAAAAGTCTATGTCTAGGTCAATCAATCATAGTTTCATTTACCCAATTCACTATGTTTCCATGAGAGCTAATACAAAATTCACTCTTGAACGGTCTATTCTCAAGCACACACTATGCATGGCCAATAGGTATATTTCTATCCTATTAATGAATCATCTCACCCAAACCAAGTGAATGAAATAGAACATGCATCGACCATACCATATCCATATTAACAAATCCCTATATCTAGTTCATTTGCACTATTAGGATCATGCAATTGATGGCCAACCAACAGCAAGCATTAAGCATAGATTATGGAAGAACAATAACTAAACATCCATACAAACTTAGAAAATAACAAAACATTTATATATATAGAAAATGATCCAAAATATCCCTAAATATAGCTCAGTTATACAATGAACATGAAAATACAAGTAAAATCATATTTAAGGAAGATAAGGAAGAGAAGAGAGAAAGGGAAAAGAGAAAGGAAGCTCATTGATTTGTCTCTGAAGCTTGAATCCTTCTCCATCCTTGTTCCTTGCCTCCAATCCACCATCAATGGAGATCTAGCCAAAGCTTTCTAACCTAAAACTACCTTAAACCTAAAACTAAAGAGAGAAAACTAAGAAAAATGGCTGAGGCAGCCAAGAGAGGCGGCCAGTACAGAGAAAAATGTGAAAAATCTAATATATAGGCTCAGTCTGCCGCCGGGCGCCTCAACCCCCATGAATGAGCGCCTCGGCCCTCACTGAGTCGATTACAAAGCGCCTCGGCCCCCATTAGTGAGCGCCGCGGCCCTCTCGCCTCGGGTCTAAGTATGGAATTGTTGAGATGCGCCTCCACGCCGTGGCGTGCAAAACCTTGCGCCGCGGCGTGACATGCTGGAATGCCAATTTGGCTTCCTCTTCCAGTTTTAGCTCAAATGCTCCACATATCATCTTGTTTGGAGCCCTTCCTATCATAGAGAAATCACCAAATAAGTAACAGATACAAATTAACTTAATCTCTAATCATTTAAGCACAATTTGCCCAAAAACATACAAAAGGTTATCCAAATCAGAATATGTCAAATATAACCAATAAATTTTCCAATTATGCTTCATAAACAAGGACTAAGCATTATTTATATCACAAGGTTAGGACACAAATAACTACATTCCATGGAGTTATCAAGAAGTTATAGTAAAACCATTGCCAACAACAAGTATTCAACAAGAATTTGAGAAATAAAACAACAAATTCAGAATATTCATTTTAATAAGATAGACATAACAAAAACATCATATAGCTTAAATCAATAATAATCATGTTTAACATATAATTCCACAATTGTTGGTTCCGTAAGAAAGTGATCTAGCTCTCTTCATCGAAACACATGATGGATAAAGAGAAAAATATATGCCAAGACCATGTAAGCACATCACCATAAAGTAAAGCAAGGCAAAAGATACTTATTCTTAATCATCAACCAAAAACCATTTTGAAAACTTCTCCCCCTTTCAAAAAGAATTTTATAAGAGCACGTTACATTTTCAAACGAATTTTAGAAGGGTAGAGAGGTTTTATATTAAAACCACATATTCCTTGAGAATGATCAAACCTAAGTCAAAAGTTCATATGAAAGTACATCTCCTTTCTTTTTCTTTGAACAAGAGCCTTGAGAAAATAAAACACTTTGAAGAAAAAGTGTAACACCCTCGCTTGGGAATTATATTTCATACCAATAAATTTAAAACTAAACCCAAGTCAATATTAATTTAATAATATAAAATACGGATTTCAAAATTTCTTTTCGCGGATAACATGAACTTAACAGATTATAGAAATACAAGACATGAATAACTGAAAAATACACTATACATATATAAACATCGTTTATTAAAAGTGTAAATACATCAAACTACATATCTAAAAGCATAAGTACAACAACTAAACGACACCTAATAAAGCCCAAGTCTAATACACCTAATGGGAAGGGTACTCCTCAGGATCCTCCTCCTCCTCAGAAGACAAGTCCCCCAGCCGGGGCATGTCTCTTCGAACAGGAGTCCGAGCAGAAGATATCTAGGAGTCCTCCCTAGTAGTATAGTAAGTATCACCCCATAAAAACCTTATAGGCATATCAAACTCTACATGTGCAGTAATACTAAAAGAAAAAGTAGTGACCCCATGGCGGGTCCTACTCATCGATAGAGTAATATCACCAAAGTACTATATACGCTCTGTGTCCCAATGGACACGTCAGACATCAGTGCCTCCAAGGAGCTGTACTCTAACAAAACCTAGCAGATCCCTCCATGCTGTCTTCGCAGTCTTCACAGACATAAACATAAAATAGAAACAGACAAAATAATAACATAAAGATGTGATATCCCCTACATCACATACCCGTATAGCAGCAAAGAAACAGTAATAAATAGTAAAGTCATACAGTGCAGATTTAACAATAACAATCATGATATTTCTTAACAGATAACTCAACAAATATGCATATATATATTTCATAGCAATATATCTACAGACTATGCATATGTATAATGAACAGACCCCTACTCCATGGAGCTAAAAACCAAACATCAGAGAGAATAATCAGGAGATATGTCCGTATATTGTCAGCCTCAAGTCAAGTGCTTTAAGTTACTCAGTATGCGCATCATGGCTTACACAAGACAGTTTTCACCAAATCTAGAAAGGAGCAGTGTCTTGTTGAGATCGTCGGTGCATTTGAATCAATCACCACGGCATAGTAGTGCTACTAACTGTCACTTATAGGATACCTACACCCTGACGCCTCCAAGGTCATTCATCGACCTTCACTTATGCAATTCTCACCCGCACAAAGGTGTAATTCATCTCCTTAGGCATACAGCCTTGACAAACAATGTCACAATGACTTTCACAATGCATGATCAAAAGACTTCATAAATCAATAATTTAACAACTACGTGACCTACACGTAAAACCAAGCCACCACTGGGCTAAAACGTCAACTGACGTCCCCGGGTCTAGTACATTCGCTTGACGGTAAAATACTATTTTTCTCAAATGCGAAGTATTTCTACTGTATTTTCACAAATGTGTAACACTATTTGTTACGTTACTAAATTGCGTAACATTTTTACATTGTCTTTCAATAGCGTAAACTTTTTAAAACATTTTCTTAATCGCGTAACAACAAAACATCATTTTTCAATCGCGTAAGAATTTTTCTATATATTTCCAATCTCGTAAAACGTTTTATTGATATTCTAAGCTTAGTTTTAAACTTTTATCATTTAATATAAAATTTTGACTTTAATTCCAATATTTTTTCACTAAACCACCTCTAAGTGATATTTTTCAATGTTTTCATAAAAACCTATATTATCTTAATTAAACTAAAATATTTCAAAAATCTTTTTCCATTACTCTAATTAAACTTTCCTAAATAAAATACTTTAATTTTTAAAACATCCTTCTAAACTCATTTCCACTACTAAGGCTGAAAATTACTTCTTTTTGAGTAATAAAATTTGTTTCATCTTCTTCTTAACTTGTAAACCCTTAAACCTTATTTTAATCTCCTAATCATCTAAATCATCTCCTAACAAAATATTTTTCTAATGGATGCTCAATCCTAGGCCAAAAGGCCGTGAGCCTCAAGTGGTCATTGGGACCAAAAAAATCTTTCATTTTTCACATGATTCATAACATACAAAGCATATCAATCATCAATTCCTACTAGATCCATCTCATGCATACTATATCAATCATATAAACACATATAATCAAACACACATAGCCCACAAAATTCATACAAACAAGTGAATAAATCCTTACATGAATTTTTCACCAACAAACCACAAATCATTTCTCACCACCAAGATGGTTGATGAGGTTAATCTCCCTCTTATCTTAAGGTGATGATCAAAGCTCCTTTGATGTCCTCTTGTAACAAGTTCTACCTCCAAGAAAACCCTTAAAACAAATCAAACATAAATTCATCAAAATCTAAAGCTTGAAACAAGATGACCATTGATCAAGATTATGGTCTAAGACTTTATAATAAAATCTAGGAGTGAAGATTAAGAACTTCACCTAGAACCTTCAAACTTTGAGTTTGAAGAAAGAGGTTGAAGATGGATGATTTTGATGAAACTTACAACTAGAAAGTGTCTTGAAATGGTGTTTGGATTCAAGAAATGAGGTTGGTTTGAATTAAACAAAACTTAAGAGTGAATTTGGGGTGATGGTCGTGAGTTTTAAGGGAAAGAAAAAAAGAGAGTTTTGTGATGGATTTTTGATAGATTTGCTTCTTGAAAACTAGACAAGATAGGCTAAGAGAAAGAAGTAATCAAATTGATCACTTAAGCTTCTCCTAGAAGCTCTTGGCCATGAGCTACATCAAAGGTGGAGATCAAAACTTCTCCTCCAAGCTTGTCATCCATTGGTGCAACACACAAAGTCATAGTCATTTATGTTGACTCCATCAAACTTCTCAAGTAAGCTTCCTTCTCATTGGTTCACCATAAAGTTATCATAACCATCAAACTTGACTAGCCATCTAGATATATACCGGTAGCTATTATCCAATGGACAAATGCTACTGCTAGAAAACTAGTGGTTATTGTCCAATAGATAATAGAACGTACCTAGATTTTATCAATCAGATAAAATCTTAGAAAAAGAAAAACTTTGAAATCTGTTCTCGATTTTGGGTTTTGTAAACTCCTCCGGCTCCGCATCAATAGTCAAAAATTTTTTGGCCCTGAAATTTTTTTATTTTTCAGGCCCTGCTTTCAAACACACAAAAGTCAAAAATAATAATAAAATAATCAAAATAATTCACAAAAATCACAAAAATTAAAAAAACACATATAACAGAGAAAGAAAGAAATTTCGGGGTGTTACAACTCTCCCCATCTAAAAAGAATTTCGACCTCAAAATTTTCATACTTTAGAATAACTGTGAATATTGTTCTTTCATTTCGTCTTCTAATTCCCATGTTGCATCTCCAATTACATGATTCCAGATTACCTTTACCAAGGTAATTTCTTTTCCTTTGAGTTGTTCCACTATCCTATCTTCGATCTTAATAGGAAGTACCTCATAGGTTAAGTTTTCTTTTAATTGTACTGTATCTAGTGCTATGACATGGGTGGCATCAGGAATATATTTTCTCAATTAAGATACATGGAAGACATTATGAAGGTTAGAAAGAAAAGGTGGTAAAGCTATTTGGTAAGCTACCGGACCTATCCGGTGAAGAATTTGATATGGTCCAATGAATTTAGGAGTGAGTTTTCTGGATTTTATAATACGTCTGACCCCAGTCATGGGTGTGACTCTCAAAAACATATGTTCGCCTTCCTCAAACTCAAGGGGTCTCCTTCTCTTATCAGCATAACTCTTTTGCCGACTTTGAGCTGTCCATATTTTTTCCTAGATGACCTTAACCTTTTCTGTTGTTTGCTGTACAAGTTCAAGTCCTAAACCAAAATTTTCCTTATCCTGATACCAGCACAAAGGAGTTCTACATCTTCGTCCATATAAAGCCTCATAGGGTGCCATCTCTATGCTTGAGTGAAAACTATTGTTATAGGTGAATTCTATCAAAGGTAAGAATTCATCCCAACTCCTAGTCTGTTCCAAGACATAAGCTCTTAACAGATCCTCTAATGATTGAATTATTCTCTCGGATTGACCATTTGTTTGTGGATGATAAGCAGAACTTAAACGAAGTTTCGTTCCCATTACTTCTTGTAGACTCTGCCAAAATCTTGACGTGAACCTCAGGTCTCGATCAGAAATAATACTGGAAGGCACACCATGAAGTCTAAAAATCTCACCAATATACAACTGAGTCAGTCTCTCCATCGAATACCTTATGTGAATGGGCAAGAAGTATGCTGACTTTGTAAGCTAATCAACAATCACCCATATAGAATCATAACCATTTCGAGTCTTTAGCAATCCAACAATAAAGTCCATTGCAATGTCATCCCATTTCTATTCTGGAATAGCCGGAAGTTGTAACATTCCTGAAGGTTTCTGATGCTCAACTTTAGCTTTCTGACAAACTAAACAAGATGCTACATGCTTAGCTACATACCTCTTCAATCCTTGCCACCAGTACAACTACTTTAAATCTTGATACATCTTGGTCGCTCCTGGATGCATACTCAATTTACTTTTGTGGGTTTCGTTAAGAATCAATCTCCTAAGCTCTGGATCACTTGGCACACAAATTCTATTTTTAAACCTTATAATTCCATCCGATCCTTCCTTGAATTCTAATATAATGCCTTGTTGCACTAGCTCTTTCTCATCTTGCAAGTATTGATCATTCCATTGTTTATCTCTAATTTCTTCCATCAATCCACTCAAAATAGTGATCATATTCAAGCAAAGTCTTCCCGGTGCTGATTCCATAGACAAACGCATATCCCTGAATTGCTCTACCAATTCTCTTTCATTGATCATCATAAAAAAAACACTAAGTATCTTTCTACTCAAAGCATCTGCTACGACGTTTGCTTTTCCAGGATGATATTGAAGTTGGAAATCATAATCCTTTAAAAATTCTAACCAACTTCCTTGCCACATATTCAACACCTTCTGGTCCAACAGGTACTTCAGACTCTTATGATCGCTAAAAACATTGAATGTTACTCCATACAGAAAATGTCTCTAGATCTTCAATGCAAACACAATAGTATCTAACTCCAAATCATGTGTAGGGTAGTTCTTCTCATGCATCTTCAACTATCTTGAAGCATATGCTACTACCTTTCTATTCTGCATAAGTACACAGCCTAAACCATGATACGAAGCATCACAATACACCTCAAAGGTTCATTAGGATCAGGTAAAATCAACACTGGTGAAGTGGTCAAACATCTTTTCAACTCTTGAAAACTTTTTTCACATGCATCAGTCCATGTAAAAGTTTGATTTTTTCGAGTAAGCTAAGTGAGAAGTCCTGCTATCTTGGAAAATCCCTCTATGAATCTACGGTAGTAACCCGCTAAACCCATAAAACTACAGACCTCTGTTATGGTCTTCGGTATTTCCCATTGAAGAATTGCTTTCACTTTCGATGGATCCACTGCAATTCCTTCCTTTGAAATTACGTGACCCAGAAATTGAACTTCTTCCAACCAAAACTCACACTTTGACAAGTTGGCGTACAACTGCTTCTCTTTCAAAATCTAAAGAACCACACTGCGATGTTCAGTATGTTCCTCCTGATTTCAAGAATAAATCATAATGTTATCAATAAAAACAATGACAAATCTGTCTAGAAAAGGATGAAAGATTCTATTCATGTAATCCATGAATATTGCAAGAGCATTCGTCACTCCGAATGGCATAACTAGATATTCGTGATGCCCATAACGTGTTTGAAATACCATCTTGGGAACATTCTCCACTTTTACACGAATCTGGTGATAACCAGAATGTAAATCTATCTTTGAGAAAACTGCAGCTCCCTTCAGTTGATCCATCAAATCGTTTATCCTCAGAAGTGGATATTTGTTCTTGATTGTGATCTTGTTCAACTAGCAATAGTCCACACATAAATGAGAAGTTCCATCCTTCTTCTTAACTAACAGCAATGGAGCTCCCCACGGTGACACACTAGGCCTCACAAACTGCTTTCCCAACAATTCTTCCAACTACTTCTTCATCTCTGCCTATTATGATGGTGATGTAACACCCCAAAAATTGCTTGTTCATGATAAATACTCATTTTATAATATTTATGAATTTTTTTAGAATTATTTGAATTATTTGATTATTTTAATATATTCTTCGATTTGCATGTACATCGAACGGAGCCGAGAAAATGAAATAATTTCCCCGAGACCGAAAAACCTTGGATTGTGGAAACGGTGACGGGGGATCTTACTAAACCCGGGGCTGGATACAGTTTACGAAGTTTTCATTTTTCAAGATTTTATCTGACGGATAAAATTTGGGTGCGCCCTATTGTCCATTGGACAATAGATACCGGCATTGTTAACTGTAACTTTTATCCACTACATAATAGCTTGCAGTAAAAATCTAGTAGATTATTTCTATCTAGTCACTTTTATGATATCATCTAAGTGACATCGTCACATTACTACATGACAACATAATTTGACCTTTTTAGGGAAACATGCGAAGCTTCTCAAAGAAGCTTTAGGAGAAACTTGCAAAAGAAGTTTTGCTCCTTTCTCCTCCTAGGTGTACATGGTTTTTAGGGAGGAAAAAAAAGATGACAAGATGTCATCTTTTCATAAGCCATCACCTTTCACATATTCACCAAAAGTCATCATCTTTTCTTTTCCTAAAACTTTTTATCACTTTCTCTCTCTACCCTAAAGCTTCTATCTCATTCTCTCTCATCATTTTCTCTCTTCCATTTTCTCTCTTCTATTTTCTCTCAACCTCACGGCAATCACATCCCATTTTCATCTTCCATTTTCTCTCCTTCACATGGCTACCACCCTTCATCTGCCTCTTCCATTTTGTTTTCTACATTCAATCACATTTCTAGGATCTACACACTTTATAGATGATTTTCTATATTAAGATCATCATTAGGTTTTCTCATCTTCATCATTTTCTTTCAAACCCTAACTTGAAGATCTTAGGGTGAGATTCTTGATTTCCATTTTCTCTCCTCTCATTTTCCTCTATACCTCACCGCCACCCTCACCAAAACCCCTATCTCATTTTCTTTGATTTCACTCATCTACATTCTTGAATCTACACTTCTTTCTAAGACCATTTGGATGAAGAGTTTGGCTTGTTCAAGTGATTCTACAATCTAAGATTTGAAAGCTTCTAAGGTAAAGTTTTCATCTTTCCTAATTTTTCCTTGTTTGTTTGTGAATGACTATTTATCAAATATTTTATTCCACCTTTTTCTCCCAAGGCTCACGGCCAACACTACTTTGAAGGATCTAAAAGTTGATTTTTATGCTATCACCTAGTTCATTTTCATTTTTCTACCAAGAATCAATAAAACAAAGTATAAAACTCTCTTCTTTTCTCTTGGAAAGCTTCACGGCCACACCCTCAACCCACTCTCTTAATCTTCTTTAATTTCATCCATCCACATCTCTTGAATTAAAACCCCATACTAAGATATTTTGTTGTTGTGGGTTCTTTCAAAATCATCTTATTTCTAAAACCCTAAATGTTGATGTTTGTATGTTGTTTTGTTTTAAGGATCTTATTGGAAGGAGAAGCTTTTTCAAGAGGACTTATAAGGAGCTAGGAGACTACACCTAAGGTAAGAGGAAGATTAACCTCATCGACCATACTATGGTGGTGAGAAATGAATGGTTGTATTGGGAGTGGAGAGTCCACGTGAGGATTCATCCACTCGATTGTGTGATTTTGATTTATGTTTTGTTTGATTTGGTATGATTATATGATGTTGATGTATGTAAAGATGATTTTGATGACTTAATGGATGTTGTGTGATTTTGATAGTGAGCATGAATTTAATTGATCATGATGATTAAAGTAAGTGGCATGCTATGATTGTGTTGAGAAAGAATGATTTATTTGGTTTCCTTTGACCCTTGAGACTCACAGCCACCTTGGCCCAAGAAGAGATATCCATGAAAAAAATATTTGGTTATCAAGGACTTAGGTGATTAGGTGATAAAGACATGATCTATAAGGTTATAAGTTAAATGACAGAAGAAACAAAATTTTTACCATTTAAAAGAAATTAATTTTTGGCTATGATATTTGATAATTAGAAATAAGAGTGAATTGGAGACCTAAATTATTTGATAATAAAGTGGAAGAGTAATTAGGATGGAAAGAATTTTTATTTAGAAGTTGAATAATGGAAGTTGTAGAAAGAATGTTAGGAAATATCGTTTAGGTGATTTGGAAGACAGATTAGGGTTTAGGGATTTATGAGTAAGATTGAAGATAATTATAATGTCACGATTTGAGGAGTAATAACTTTTGAATGTACCAACGGAAACAATTTTGGAGATAATGGGGGTAATGGAAAGTGACTTATTAGTGGTGGATCTAGATGATATGATAACCGATGAATTTAAATAGGAATTTATAAGGTAAGGATGGAAAAGAATGAATTTTATCATTTAGCAAAAGAGTAATTTTCGGTCTTGAGAGGAAGAAAATAAGCTTGAGAAAGAACTAGAGAAAATTTGAAAGACTTAGATGAAAAGGAAAGGAATGGTGAGGTAAGGACTGATGCACAATTTTCAATTGTCGCATTTGCAAACTCAAGTGCAGGTTGTCTCAAGTAATAAATTTCTCGGGAGTCCGAGGTCGATCCACAGGGAATTGTTGAAGATTAATTAAGGTGAAGTGAATATTTTGTTACTACGATTAAAATTATTTACTTGGGTAAAAAGATTCACTCTTGGTAAATAAAATAAAGGTAAGATTAATTCCTTTTGTAACTCAATTAGAATCCTCGCAACATGGAGGTTCTAATCGAAAAATACAACGTTAAAAGTCCATTTAAAATAATATACGTATTTATATTATATTTCCAAAAAATATTACCACCACTTATAAATGGGTTAAAGCATTCATTGTGCCAATATTTTATCTACAACAAATCAAGAACTCCACTTTATAAGGAGAGTTTCTAACACCACCACTTGTAAATGGGTTAAAACATTCATTGTGTCAATCTCTTGTCTACAACAAATCAAGAACTCCACTTTACAAGGAGGGTTTCTAAATTATTGGAAACAAAATACAATACGTATAATGGTTACTAGAAAATATGAATTGTTTAAGCACAAGAGAAGAATAAATCTAATCTTATTTTATTACCAAGAGCTTCACCCTTTCACCCAAGTAAATGAAACTTAGTTACTCATAGATAAGAAGAAAGAAAGAGAGAAGAAGAAGAATAAGAACATGACTTTAATTTAGAACAAAGGAAAATTACTACAAGAAAACTTAGTAACAAAATGGCATCATTTTGGTAACTAACACCTAACACTCTCAATGATCTGCCTAGACCCCTTTTTATAAAGAATTAGAGATATAAAATGACAAGGGGGATGAGTCATTAGTGAGTGGATGAGTGGAAAATGATTGGAAAATGCCAAATGACTTTTGGTGAGTGAAAAATTATGGAGATTCCTTGTCTCTGAAATCATTTAGCTCTGAAGTCATTGAATGCGTCAGAATGAGCAAATGTGATCTTCATCAAAGTTGTAGGGATTGATCTTGACTTTCAAATGGCTTTGGTTTGAGTCCAATATCATTTCTATAACTCTAGATATGTTCAAATTACTCTACACTACTCAGGCCCAATCACAGCTCCCCTGTTCTAACTTGCAAACCCCATATCACCCATTAGACCTCAGATTCTGGAAAAGTATTCAATATAAAATTGTAGATATAGGTCTTAACTATTCAGTATCAAAATTTCAGCCCATTTTACAACGTATAGCGTGACATATAGCATGAACAGTACACATAGATCAAGCTGTCAGGAACAGCACTCTAGTTCTTACTTCAACCCCAATTTGAGTTATCTACTCGTGTGATTGGGCCTTTTAGGTCTTCATGAAAGTTATAGAGCTCTCTCTTATCTTTAAAATGCCATCAGATTCACCTTATTTGACTACCAACATCCCAAGATATAGCCCAAATACAGAAACAACATAAGACGTAAATTATGCTGAAAAATTCAATTAAGTCCAATTTGAGTCCAAACTTACAAAACATAACCAAACTCAATCAATTAAGTGCATGAAGAGTGTAAATGACTAAAAATGAAGGCTTATTAATGTATCAAATATGTGATCATCAAATTTCTCCACACTTAGCTTTTTGCACTCCTAGGCAAAACACACAAGACCAAAACTAAAAAAAATGAAACAGACTCAAAAGCTAAAAAATCTAAAAGACTCAATTTCTAATAATATTTAAAAATGAAAAGCAACCAATCATTCAAGTAATCAAAACATTCATGAGGTAACATATCTTCACACCTCAAACCAATAAGTAAAGAAACTTCAATTGAACAGCATGAGTCAAGAATGATAGATCTTCACAAGATTCACTCTTAATCCCTCAAGTGTTTAAAAAGTAAGTATTTCACTCAATTCAACCCATGAAAATTGTACTACCTTAAGCTTGCTTATCTTCTACTTCTCCACTACTCAGAACACATGCACACACAAATCATGAAGACTTTATTCAAGGTTGTAATAGGGTCAAGGTAAAGGAGGAAGTAATATGGATATGACAAGTTAAATACCAGAGAATAAAAGAGCATTAGAGCTGAGTTCAATTAATAAGCATGAAAGTTCATCCCAATTCCACATAATACAAATTCCCTTTTACATTTTCTTTTTCTTTTCTTTATTGCCTTATTGACCCTCTTTTTCTTTTTATATTTTTTTATTTTTGATTTTTGATTTTTTTTTTTTTTATTTTTTTTTACAAAAAGAACATCATATATACATTTTTTTTAGCCATTCTGCACACACACCCCCACACTTGTTCAAGAACTCATCGAATGACAAAGCTAATATTCTCTTATTCCCTAAGGTTAGGTAAGAACATAGTTTTTCATTT
This sequence comes from Ormosia semicastrata, assembly GCA_029884595.1. Classification (NCBI taxonomy): domain Eukaryota; kingdom Viridiplantae; phylum Streptophyta; class Magnoliopsida; order Fabales; family Fabaceae; genus Ormosia; species Ormosia semicastrata. The sequence continues at coordinate 41,908,284 of JAQQTO010000053.1, read as the reverse complement.
AAGGCACATAATGAGTTCGAAACAAAGAATGGTCAAATAAGCTCAAAGGGGTTAAGCAAGGGGAAATAGGTCATTTCCAATGCTTTACGTTGGCAGGAATCAGAGAATTTCCAAGAAGTCATAAGAGTGTTTGATATCATATTAGGAATCAATATGCTGCTAAGCAAGGCTGGCTATTTGATTAAAGTAACTATTTCAAGAAAAATGTCTCAATCATATTTATGCATGCATATGAAAATGTAGTCTAAAAAAGAATCAAAGCAAGTTCTAGAGTAACAATTCCATAAGTGAAATTCACACAAGAAAGAAAAGAATGGTACAAATGTTCAATCCATTTATCAATAGGCTCAAAAATCTCACAAGACATAATTCTATCATTCTCAGTCCATCAATTCAACATCCGTAACCAAGCATGTGAATTTTAAGAAGGAAGACAATTTACTCAATCATGCAAATTTTCTTGAATTTGAATTGCTACTTCCACACAAATTAGTTGTCTACCCCAACTAAGATGCGTCTCAAGAGTAAAATTTACTTCTTACTCTGTCATCCTTAACTGGTTTAGTAAGTTACTAATAAACATATAAACACAGCAAACATATTAATACACACACTTCCTAAAATTTTTTTAGTTTTTTTTTACACACAACTATCCTTCCCCCCAACCAGATCACAACATTGTCCTCAATATTAAAAATTAAATCTTGACTAAAAAAATAATCATCAATATACATCAAAGAAATTATTGAGACAAAATTAAACAAAGTAATGGGGAGAAGTCACATACCCGAAATGCTTAGACGAGAAGAGAATAACTACATCTTGACAATGGTTAGCAATGACACAAAAAAAAATAAAGTAAAATGAAATAAACAAGCATGCAAACAAATTTTTTTTTTGGTTCTTTTGTTTTATATTTTTTTTTGGTCGACACTATTTACATCCCCATACAAAGGCTCCAAAATTTAGGAGGCACTTAAGCCGACTCAATAAAAACACGAAATACTAAAAATTTACATCAGCTTTGGTAGACAGGATCGTCTACCAAAGTTTCTGCTACATCTGGATCCTTTAACTCAAGTTATAGCTTCAACCGCTGACCATTTACCTTCTTCCAAATTAATTTTATAAGAACAGACTAATGGACAAACACTTTTTTTATTAGCAATGCTCCAACCTTTCTTAGACAACTCCTTAAACTTTGGTTGTCATGCCTGAGTGTCATGATCCTGAGTTCTATTAAAAATAGTAGAAATATCAACTACATTAAAGGGATTACTGATAGAATCAAACTCAGAATTGATAAGAAAATTCTCAAGGGGATTAAAATCATGGGTTGTAGAAAGTCCCCTATCCATGATTGAGTCAATCATGTATGTTTGGTGGCCTTCATCTTCATTTTTTGGCTTAACAAGACTTTTTGTCACCTCAGGTTCCTTGGGTAACTCAGCATCACTACTATCTTGATCCTTTTCCACATCCTCTAGCCCATTCACACTCAAGGAGTTCATCACTTTGGACACTTGACTCTTTATCTCCTTACTTTCTTCAACAACATTTCCATTCCTAAGGGTTATCACTGACTTAACTTGATCTATTTGTTGATTTTCTGAATTACCATCATTTAGACTGTATTGACCCTTGGGATTTAGTTGAGGTTGAGAAGAAAATTTTCCTTTCTCGTGAATGGTGAGTGCAGAAGAAAGTTTAGCAATAGTATCTTTTATGTCAATCATGGCTTGAGTGTTTTGATTAAAAATGGCATCTTGCTTTTCCATGAATGCATGCAATGTTTCTTCAAGGTTATTCCTGTATGGTGGGACATAGGGTGCATATCCTTGAAAATTTTGTGAATCTTGCTGTGCCTGAGGAGGTGGAGGTTGCATGAATTGTGCCTGATTGTTGGTCCTCCAACTGAAGTTCGGGTGATTTCTCCATCTCGGATTATATGTATCTGAAAAAGAAGAAGTGAATGGCTTTTTAAAATTGTTCATTACATTTACTTGCTCATGCATAACTTCCTTAAAAACAGGAATTTTTGGACATTCATTTGTTGAGTGTCCCAATTCATCACAAATGCTACAAATTTCTTCATTTTGCACATATTTGATTTCTTTTACTTTCCTTAATTCCATGGCTTCAACGTTTCTAGTCAAACTGGCAAACCTAGCATTTATATCTTCTTATTGGCTAAGATGATATTTTCCTTTACTAGCACTTGCAAAGTTAGATCTAATTGAATTTTCAGAAGGATTAGTACCATGCTAAGATTAAGAATTTTCAGCCAAATGGTCTAAATAGTCTAAAGCTTCTTCAGGTTCTTTATCAAGAAATTCACCATTGCACATTATTTCCACAAATTGTTTAGTTTCGGGTGTTAACCCTTCATAAAAGAAGTTTATAGTGCGCCATTTTTCAAAACCATGATATGGGCTCAACAAATCTTTGAAACGTTCCCAACTTTGAAAAATGCTTCATTTGAATTTTGAAAAAAAATTTGGATTTGTCTTTTCAAAGCAATGGTTTTATGTGTTGGAAAAAATTTCTTTAAAAACTCACCTTGCATTTCTTGCCATGTGCCAATTGATCTTGGTTTCAAAGTGTTAAGCCAAACTTTTGCTTTATCTTTTAAAGAAAAAGGAAATAATTTAAGCTTAACAACCTCTTCAGTGCAAGTTTGATCATGAAAAGCAGTACATACTTCCTCAAATTCTTTTAGATGTAAATATGGGCTTCAGATTCTAAACCATGGAAATTAGGAAGTAAAGAAATCATATATGGCTTGAATCTGAAATTGTTGGCATTGGGTGGAAAGATAAAACATGATGGACTAGAATTTCGAGAAGGTTGCAAATACTCACGCATGGTTCGCAACGGTTGATTTTCATGTTCATCATGCACACTTTCATTTTCAACCATTGTGTTTGATGTGTGTGATTGTGATTCAAACAAATCAAAATGTAACGTATCTGGATTAACTCTAACCAAACGAGCAGAATTTAAATCCCGATACCAATTAAGCATACACAAGAAACTTAATAAGGATATGGTATAAATTAGCCATCATATATATATATATATATATATATAATATATATATATATATATATATATATATAACAAAAGTAGGTGTGGTATGAACCAACCACCAAATAAAGAAAACAAGCAGAAAAATTAAAAAAAAAAAGTTAGTATGCGAGATAAATTAAAATGTTAGATAGGTGATAAAGTAAGAAGTTAGATAGTTATTAAGAGAGTTAGTAAGTTAGTAAATAAAAAAAAAAGAATAAATAAAATAAAAATAAATGACATAAAATAAATAACAAAAAAGATAGAAGATAAATACAAAAAATAAAGTACGAGAAAATAAAATACAAAAATAAAGTGCAAAAAGTAAATTTAAAATATGAAAACCAGAGAATCGGCAAAGCTGATTTTTTACTCCAACGAGAGAGAAGAGAAGAAGAAAGATTATTTCATTAATGATTAAAGATTACAGAGAGATTAGGGAGAGTTTCCCCCACTAAATTAGTATGCACAGAAAATAAAAGGGAGAATTACCCCCACTAAGTTAATATGTACAAAGAAAATAAAAGGGAGAGGTTCCCCCACTAAGTTAGTATATACAAAAAATAAAAGGGAGAGATTCCCCTACTAAGTTAGTACATTAGTATATATACAAGAAAAAAAAATTAAAAGAGTAGAAAATATATACAAAATATTTACACCATAAATTTGTTCTTCAAATCAAGTCCCCGGCAACGGCGCCAAAAACTTGATGCACATTTTTCAATTGTTGCATTTGCAAACCCAAGTACAGGTTGTCTCAAGTAATAAATTTCTCGGGAGTTCGAGGTCGATCCACAGGGAATTGTTGAAGATTAATTAAGGTGAAGTGAATATTTTGTTACTACGATTAAAATTATTTATTTAGGTAAAAAGATTCACTCTTGGTAAATAAAATAAAGGTAAGATTAATTCCTTTTGTAACTCAATTAGAATCCTCGCAATATGGAAGTTCCAATCGAAAAATACAACTTTAAAATTTCATTTAAAATAATATACGTATTTATATTATGTTTCCGAAAAATATTACCACCACTTATAAATGGGTTAAAGCATTCATTGTGCCAATATTTTATCTACAACAAATCAAGAACTCCACTTTATAAGGAGAGTTTCTAACACCACCACTTGTAAATGGGTTAAAGCATTCATTGTGTCAATCTCTTGTCTACAACAAATCAAGAACTCCACTTTACAAGGAGGGTTTCTAAATTATTGGAAACAAAATACAATACGTATAATGGTTACTAGAAAATATAAATCATTTAAGCACAAAAGAAAAATAAATCTAACCTTATTTTATTACCAAGAGCTTCACCCTTTCACCCAAGTAAAATGAAACTTAGTTACTCATAGATAAGAAGAAAGAAAGAGAGAAGAAGAAGAAGAAGAACATGACTTTAATTTAGAACAAAGGAAAATTACTACAAGAAAACCTAGTAACAAAATGGCATCATTTTGGTAACTAACACCTAACACTCTTAATGATCTGCCTAGACCCCCTTTTATAGAGGATTAGAGATACAAAATGACAAGGGGGCTGAGTCATTAGTGAGTGGATGAGTGGAAAATGATTGGAAAATGCCAAATGACTTTTGGTGAGTGGAAAATTATGGAGATTCCTTGTCTCCAAAATCATTTAGCTCTGAAGTCATTGAATGCGTCAGAATGAGCAAATGTGATCTTCATCAAAGTTGTAGGGATTGATCTTGAATTTCAAATGGCTTTAGTTTGAGTCCAATATCATTTCTATAACTCTAGATACGTTCAAATTACTCTACACTGCTCAGGCCCAATCACAGCTTCCCTGTTCTAACTTGTAAGCCCAATATCACCCATTAGACCTCAGATTCTGGAAAAGTGTTCAACATAAAAGTTGTAGATATAGGTTTCAACTATTCAGCATCAAAATTTTAGCTCATTTTACAACCTATAGCGCGAAATATGGCATGAACAGTATACATAGATCAAGTTGTCAGGAATAGCACTCTAGTTCTTGCTTCAACCCCAATTTGAGTTATCTACTCGTGTGATTGGGCCTTTTAGGTCTTCATAAAAGTTATAGAGCTCTCTCTTATCTTTAAAATGCCATCAGATTCACCTCATTTGACCACCTACATCCTAAGATATAGCTCAAATACAGAAACAATATAAGATATAAATTATGCTGAAAAATTCAATTAAATCCAATTTGAGTCCAAACTTACAAAATATAACCAAACTCAATCAATTAAGTGCATGAAGAATGTAAATGACTAAAAATGAAGGCTTATTAATGTATCAAATATGTGATCATCAAGGACATTGTGGTTTTTTTTTTTTTTTGGATTTTCATAAATGATATGAGGATAGGTTATCTGAGGAACTGAGTTAGAAGCAGCTAGTGATTTGGATTAATTTCTATCTTCATTCTTGAGAGCATGATAATTAAAGACTAAAGAAGACATAATGTTTCTGTATACTGTTAGTCATGGCAACCATTACCCAAGAGGGGGGGTGAATTGGGTATAAAAACTTTTTCACAAAAGCTCTTAAAATAAACACAAATATTTAAGCTATTAAATAAAAGAGAAAGAATTGCGAGATGAAGAAAGAAAGCTTTAAGAACTGTAAATAAATAAATGTACAATAATATAAAATTGTATAAATAAATGTGCAATAATATAAAATTATGTAAAATAAAGATTGCATAAAATAAAGAGATAAAGAGAAGAAGAGCAGGCACGATATTTATCTGGTTCGACCACCAACCATTTGTGGTCTACGTCCAGTCCCCGAAACACAGTTCGAGATTTTTCACTATATGTACAAGCTTCAATAGGTGCTTGCAACCGTTACATGAAAGAGCACTTTTCACACACAGGGAAACTCTACCCTTGTGCTAAAGTCTCAGCCTGCAGGGGATACCTCACCCTTATACAAACCTTAAAGGGATACCTCACCCCTTTACAAACCTTGAAGGATACCTCACCCTCAATACAGAAGAACAGAGAATATAGATGAAGTGAAACTCTCACTCAGAGTAAATAATACAATTTGAAGCTCTATGAAGCTCTCTAAGGATATCTCAAATTTTGGCTAAAAAGAGCATAGAAATTTGGTAAAATATGTATCACAAAATAAAGCAAGAAAGAATCATTTCAGATAAATGGGTGTGTGTCAAAGATGTCCCAAAAACATATATTTATAGTGGTATAAGAAAAAGAGTCGTTGGGTATAAATTAATATCACATTTAAAGCTTCTGAAAATAGTCGTTGCGTAGAACTGGATCGTGTTTATTCGAATAAACGAAGTCCTAGTCGAATAAATCACTGTTAACACATTAGAAAGTGTTTTCAGAAACCTTTTATTCGAATAAACATTTGGTTATTCGAATAAACGTTTAGTTATTCGAATAAAACGTTAAAAACACGTTCAGTAACATATTTTGGGTCATGTTATTCGAATAAAAGTTTGGTTATTCGAATAAACATTTAGTTATTCGAATAAAATGTTAAAAACATGTTTTGCAACATTTTCTGAGTCAAGTTATTCGAATAACTCTTTGGTTATTCGAATAAACCAGTAAAAATTCGTTCTGGTATGATTTTTGTGGTGTGTTATTCGAATAACACACCATTTATTCGAATAAACCACTCAGCTTTTGAAAATTGACTTTAAATGATCATAACTTCTTCATTTCTTATCCGTTTAAAGCAAATGACCAGTCATTGGAAAGATCTTTGAGTCTATTTTCAAATGAAAGAAGTTTCAAAACAAAACTCAAAGTATTTTGAAAGTTATGATTAAAAGAGTGACCAAAGGTCAGTTTTGTAAAACTCAAACTTGGCTATTTTTCATAAATTTGAACTACCACCATAAATAACTTTTCAAAACTTATTTGTTGGGTATTTTAGCATAGAAAAATCATTTGTAAAAACATATTTGAGATATCCATAAGGCTTCGTACATAAAGACACTAAGTCCTATAAGTTATACCATTTAATCTTCCTTTGGACTTGGTCTTTGACATGACTTCGATGTTTATCAATACCTTCATGAAATAGGCATTCACATTCTCCTTTGTGTTGAGCTTAGTTGAGATCTTTTGCTTTCTTGTTGCAAGCTCACTCTTGGTACTTGGACTATCCTACAAAGTATCACTCACTTAAACAAGCATAGTTAGTCCAAAAACATAATTTAATATCTTCATATGCATGAATCATAAATATATAGCTTTAGTTAGTTTAACATGCATATAAGACATTCATAGACACATCCAAATAAGATATTTATTAAATATTAATGGATATGCTCTATATAGAATGCAACAAAGAGTATAAGCAAGATATTCTTTTTGTCTTGTATTTGTCATCATCAAAACTTAACATATAAAAACATTTGGGCCAAACTTATTTCCACAATCTCCCCCTTTTTGATGATAACAAGTCACCAAAGAAAAATATATTGAGCAATATACAAGAATTGATATTTATGTAAGCATATCAAGCAATTGAGCACAAGAACATATTTTTCTTTCTAATTTTCTCTCCCCCTATTTGACATCAACAAAAAGGCTTACGAAGGAAATATAAAAATTTGCTCTCCCCTTATAGATAAAACTCATGATTCAAAGAGAGATGAAATAAACATGCTTTCAAGATATAGAAGTTTATTCATGCAATGCTCGTCATATTTTTGTATGCCAACATTTAGCATATGATAGTAATAAAACACTTTATGTAATCAAATAAAGATATAAGGCAAGAGATATAAACAACTTCAGAGCTAGGCGCCCCCTCAAAATATGCATATTATCAAAAATACATCTTCCTAATCCTTCAATCAAAAAAGCCACTTTAAAAACTTCTCCCCCTTTCAAAAAGAATTTTACAAGAGCACATTATATTTTTAAAAGCATTTTAGAAAGGTAGAGATATTTTATATGAAAAGCCATATATTCCTTGGAAGCATCTAGTAATTTAACATTAATTTATCAATAAGTATCATATAATTTATAACATATAGAATACCATAAAAGTTAAGGGATAGAGATACTTATTGAGTCATATAAAGAAGTGATGCTCCCTCTTTATTGGTCCTTTAACTTTGAGCTTTCTTCCTTTGAATTCTACATTTCATTGCACTAGAAGAAAGTCTTCTTTATCTTCCTCTTCATTTGAATTCCATTCAGCTTTTCTCGTTTATGCTTGTATGTAAAAATCTGATGGCTATATTTGAAACACATAGAGAGACTTGCAAAAACTAACTTTAAAAGTCCTCTAGAACATATGTTAGTATCAAATATCATTTAATCTCATTTACAAGTATAAATTAGGTTGATATATAATTTAAAGCATGTATCACATTATCAACCATGCAATATTAGTTCTAACAAGAATGCATGAAGCATATATGCACTTGAATCCAAAAAAAAAAATGTTTAAGCATTTTATGGCATGATTCAAGTTTATTAAGAAATACATGATCAACATCAAAACTTATATAAGAATTTTGGGGCAAACAGTGATCATGTTAGGCATGTAATATCAAATAAGGAATTTTAGTACTCACACATACCAAGAACAAAAAGTCTCTTATTGTAATGAAAGAATTGAAAAGCCATGGAGCTGTAACTTTTGAAATTATTTACTTCTTGTTTTCAAAATTTAACATATCAAGCAAGAAGACATGTAATATTTTACTTTTCAATCTCCAAGTAAGTATATAAGACAATTAAGCATCAAAGAGAAGGGATTAGAATGACTTCTGAGAATATGAATTTTCATATTTAAACAAAGAGAATTGATCACAAGCTTAATAACAAAGATATTACCATAGCATGTCATTCCAAGCAAAAATGTATGCATATCTAGCATGTTAGCATATGTAGAGATACTTTCAAGACATAATGCTAGAAAAGCACAACTTAAAACATGGTAAGACATAAAAACAAATTTCTACTTATCCAAGTATCACATGATATTCAATAATAGTTTGATATCACCAAAAGTGTATTCTTTGAGTTTTTGTAGATGACTCCCACTTTCACCAACTTCCAAGCTTCAAGCTTTCGTGAGGGAATAGAAATTTTTTGCACATCTTTTAAAAGTTGAGTCCTTTTAAGTTTTACTATCCTCAAGTTGAATAAATTCCATTTAAATGCTTGCTTGAGGTAGTTATCACCCTACAACACAATTCAAAGAATTTTCTTTGGTATCCATCAATTTTGGATCCATAGAGGTTAGTTATTATGCCAAACTTATAAACAAATAAGCATTTAAAGTAATAAATAAGTTCACAAGGGCAAAAGATATTTCATGATCAATTAAGCAATTACATATGTTCATCAAAAAGAATAGTGAATTACTTTTGATTAAGCATTTGTATTTTTAAAAGGAATTCAGCATATATTAACGAAACATAGTAGAACATTTTGTTTAAAAACGAGCCATGTTTATTCAAATAAAAGAAGAAGATTTAGGTTTTATTCGAATAGAGGATCTGCAACGGCCAAACATTTTGGCCATTTAACAGGTTTTATTCGAATAACCTAGGGGTAATTCGAATAGACAGAAGGCAATCACTCAAGACTGATAAGCCAAGTCTCTGGTTATTTGAATAGACTTGATTTTATTCGAATAGATAAAGATCAGTCAAATAAGATTGATGAAACAAGCCTCAGTTTATTCAAATAAGCTTAGCTTTATTCGAATAGGCAGAGACCAAATTGAGAAGCTGTAGTTGCTAAGGGTCAGTTTATTCGAATAAATATAACGTTATTCAAATAATACTAACATGCAACATAATTTTGATCCGATGATTTATCTTTATTCGAATAAACCTAGATTTATTCGAATAAATCTATCAGAAACACAAAGAAGCATACGTTCAAGAATTCAAGACAAAGCATATATTCATATGATTTAAAGATTCCAGAGAGATACAAAAAAAAAATATAGTATTCAAATTAATTATATGTATGATTGATCAAAAAATTCAAGCTCAAGGATATTATCATTTAGACATGTCATTTCAAACCAGAATTATACTTTATCTAGCATATTAACATGTAGAAATATTTTTAAAAAGAAAAGCATAATAAAAGGTTTCACTTATCCGGAAATTGTAAGTCCAAACTTCACGGAGACAAGGAAGAGAGCTTGAAATTATTTCTGGTTTTTGTACTTGCAGCAACCACTTTCAAGATGTCAAAGTCAGCTCTTGGCCTTCAAGCACACCTACAACATACCTTAATTTTTGACTTTTGGTACCCAAATTTTCTTGAGTCCTTGTGTGTTAGTTTTTGGCTATTAATCTATTATGCTCTCATAAAAATCAATTTTTCCATAATATGTAAATTGAGCACAATAAATTAAATAATCATTTTACATTAAGCATATAACCGATAACATGCTTGCTTTCATGATACATAGACAGCTTTTAAAGCATATAAAGCATACATAAGCATTATAGAACTTTATGTACCAAGATATAACAAATTAATGAATTTTAATATAATAAGAATGAACATAATCATGTGTTAAATATAATATTCAAATTTTATCAAATACACATGATTCTATCCTCTACCTAAGGCCTACAAGGAATATACCTCAAATTTATTGACTTTGCATGTAAATGCTCATGAGAGGTAAAAACTGTTGATACCTTGGCCTTGGTAAACAAGGAAACTTTTTTCCTTACCCATTGCTTCTCTTTTGGTGTTTTGAACTTTGCAAGCTCTACATTTTGAACTTGAGAAGCTTTGGTTGAAGTCATCTTCCTTCTTTGACCAAAGTTTCTACCATTAGGCTTTGGAAGCATTCTCCTTGATGATCCCTCTTTATTTTGACCACTTTGTCCATTCTTTTGAGAAATATTCTACATAATTGAAACACTAGGAGGACACTTTGGTACCCACTTCATTTTGGGTCCTTGAATGTTAATATTAGGGCCTTTAGGATTTTTAGGAACCCATACCATACAATTTCTCATATGAAAATTTCTTCTATAATTGCATAAATGAGAAATATGTCCTAGATGGCCACAAAAATTACAAACAATTGAATTTAATGATGGCTTGGTCTTTTGAAGATCATCTTTGAAAAACTTAAGCTTTTTCTTGTTATTACATTCTATGTTATTTTTGCCACAAGCTTTACTTGAATTTTCATGTGGAATAATACTAATTTTATTCTCATCAACAAGCATAGAATGTAAGCAATTAGAATCATTAGCTTTGGAAAATTCAGAATATAAGTCCTCAACTTGATTTTCTAAATCAATACATTTTTCACAAGAAGTTGAGGTTTCACATTTCAAAGACATTTCCTCATCAAGAAAAGCATATTCATTTTTCAAAAACTCAATTTTATTTTCAATAGAGAAAATGTTTTCCAAACTCGATAAGTTTTTCTTTTCTAAATTTAACAAACCATCATACAATTCATTATATACACTTTGTAACTCATCATAAGAAGGACTATAATATAGTTTAGAATTATTTATCTCAAAGTCCTTTTTAGCCATATAGGAAGTAGTCTCAATTTCTAGCATACTTGGCTCTTTAAGGGAATCACCTTCTTCCTCATCAATTTTATTTTGCTTTGCCTCTTCTTCGAATTGAGCACCATCGTCACCAAGAGATATTTGGCTTGCTTCAGTAATTTGAACATCTCTTTTAGCATGCATTTCATGACAGGCTTCCTTCAATGACTTTTGCTCTTCTTGCTTTCTATATGCAACTTTATGCACAAAATCATCGTTAGCAAGATAAATAGCATTAAGAGCATCCCATATATCTTTAGCACTAGAACAATTTTTAATTTCAGCATAAGCATAATCATTCAAACTACTTCTCAAAATTTGCATAGCTCTAATATTCAAAGAAAAACATTTTTTATCAAAACTATTCCAAGTTTGTTTTGATTTATAAATAAATCCATTTAGCACAACATCCCACAAATCCAAATCAATAGATCAGTATATAAAACTCTAGTCTAGCTTTCCAATAAACAAAATTCACACCATCAAAGAATGGTGGTTTATCAATTTCAAAACCTTTCATTTTGAAAAACTTTCAAGGTTGCTAATAAACAAGGATCTTTAACTCTAAGCGTTTAAGCTTTTACCAAAACACGAAGCTCGATACCACTTGTTAGTCATGGCAACCATTACCCAAGAGGGGGTGAATTGGGTATAAAAACTTTTTCACAAAAGCTCTTAAAATAAACACAAATATTTAAGCTATTAAATAAAAGAGAAAGAATTGCGAGATGAAGAAAGAAAGCTTTAAGAACTGTAAATAAATAAATGTACAATAATATAAAATTGTATAAATAAATGTGCAATAATATAAAATTATGTAAAATAAAGATTGCATAAAATAAAGAGATAAAGAGAAGAAGAAGCAGTACACGATATTTATCCTGGTTCGACCACCAACCATTTGTGGTCTACGTCCGATCCCCGAAACACAGTTCGAGATTTTTCACTATATGTACAAGCTTCAATAGGTGCTTGCAACCGTTACATGAAAGAGCACTTTTCACACACAGGAAACTCTACCCTTGTGCTAAAGTCTCACCACAGGATACCTCACCCTTATACAAACCTTAGAGGGATACCTCACCCCTTTACAAGCCTTGAAGGATACCTCACTCTCAATACAGAAGAACAGAGAATATAGATGAAGTGAAACTCTCACTCAGAGTAAATAATACAATTTGAAGCTCTATGAAGCTCTCTAAGGATATCTCAAATTTTGGCTAAAAAGAGCATAGAAATTTGGTAAAATATGTATCACAAAATAAAGCAAGAAAGAATCATTTCAGATAAATGGGTGTGTGTCAAAGATGTCCCAAAAACATGTATTTATAGTGGTATAAGAAAAAGAGCCGTTGGGTATAAATTAATATCACATTTAAAGCTTCTGAAAATAGCCGTTGCGTAGAACTGGATCGTGTTTATTCGAATAAACGAAGTCCTAGTCGAATAAATCACTGTTAACACATTAGAAAGTGTTTTCAGAAACCTTTTATTCGAATAAACATTTGGTTATTCGAATAAACGTTTAGTTATTCGAATAAAATGTTAAAAACACGTTCACTAACATATTTTGGGTCATGTTATTCGAATAAAAGTTTGGTTATTCGAATAAACATTTAGTTATTAGAATAAAATGTTAAAAACATGTTTTGCAACATTTTCTAAGTCAAGTTATTCGAATAACTCTTTGGTTATTCGAATAAATCAGTAAAAATTCGTTCTGGTATGATTTCTGTGGTGTGTTATTCGAATAACACACCATTTATTCGAATAAACCACTCAGCTTTTGAAAACTGACTTTAAATGATCATAACTTCTTCATTTCTTATCCGTTTAAAGCAAATGACCAGTCATTGGAAAGATCTTTGAGTCTATTTTCAAATGAAAGAAGTTTCAAAACAAAACTCAAAGTATTTTGAAAGTTATGATTAAAAGAGTGACCAAAGGTCAGTTTTGTAAAACTCAAACTTGGCTACTTTTCATAAATTTGAACTACCACCATAAATAACTTTTCAAAACTTATTTGTTGGGTATTTTAGCATAGAAAAATCATTTGTAAAAACATATTTGAGATATCCATAAGGCTTCGTACATAAAGACACTAAGTCCTATAAGTTATACCATTTAATCTTCCTTTGGACTTGGTCTTTGACATGACTTCGATGTTTATCAATACCTTCATGAAATAGGCATTCACATTCTCCTTTGTGTTGAGCTTAGTTGAGATCTTTTGCTTTCTTGTTGCAAGCTCACTCTTGGTACTTGGACTATCCTACAAAGTATCACTCACTTAAACAAGCATAGTTAGTCCAAAAACATAATTTAATATCTTCATATGCATGAATCATAAATATATAGCTTTAGTTAGTTTAACATGCATATAAGACATTCATAGACACATCCAAATAAGATATTTATTAAATATTAATGGATATGCTCTATATAGAATGCAACAAAGAGTATAAGCAAGATATTCTTTTTGTCTTGTATTTGTCATCATCAAAACTTAACATATAAAAACATTTGGGCCAAACTTATTTCCACAATCTCCCCCTTTTTGATGATAACAAGTCACCAAAGAAAAATATATTGAGCAATATACAAGAATTGATATTTATGTAAGCATATCAAGCAATTAAGCACAAGAACATATTTTTCTTTCTAATTTTCTCTCCCCCTATTTGACATCAACAAAAAGGCTTACGAAGGAAATATAAAAATTTGCTCTCCCCTTATAGATAAAACTCATGATTCAAAGAGAGATGAAATAAACATGCTTTCAAGATATAGAAGTTTATTCATGCAATGCTCGTCATATTTTTTGTATGCCAACATTTAGCATATGATAGTAATAAAACACTTTATGTAATCAAATAAAGATATAAGGCAAGAGATATAAACAACTTCAGAGCTAGGCGCCCCCTCAAAATATGCATATTATCAAAAATACATCTTCTTAATCCTTCAATCAAAAAAGCCACTTTAAAAACTTCTCCCCCTTTCAAAAAGAATTTTACAAGAGCACATTATATTTTTAAAAGCATTTTAGAAAGGTAGAGATATTTTATATGAAAAGCCATATATTCCTTGGAAGCATCTAGTAATTTAACATTAATTTATCAATAAGTATCATATAATTTATAACATATAGAATACCATAAAAGTTAAGGGATAGAGATACTTATTGAGTCATATAAAGAGTGATGCTCCTTCTTTATTGGTCCTTTAACTTTGAGCTTTCTTCCTTTGAATTCTACATTTCATTGCACTAGAAGAAAGTCTTCTTTATCTTCCTCTTCATTTGAATTCCATTCAGCTTTTCTCATTTATGCTTGTATGTAAAAATCTGATGGCTATATTTGAAACACATAGAGAGACTTACAAAACTAACTTTAAAAGTCCTCTAGAACATATGTTAATATCAAATATCATTTAATCTCATTTACAAGTATAAATTAGGTTGATATATAATTTAAAGCATGTATCACATTATCAACCATGCAATATTAGTTCTAACAAGAATGCATGAAGCATATATGCACTTGAATCCAAAAAAAAAATGTTTTAGCATTTTAAGGCATGATTCAAGTTTATTAAGAAATACATGATCAACATCAAAACTTATATAAGAATTTTGGGGCAAACAGTGATCATGTTAGGCATGTAATATCAAATAAGGAATTTTAGTACTCACACATACCAAGAACAAAAAGTCTCTTATTGTAATGAAAGAATTGAAAAGCCATGGAGCTGTAACTTTTGAAATTATTTACTTCTTGTTTTCAAAATTTAACATATCAAGCAAGAAGACATGTAATATTTTACTTTTCAATCTCCAAGTAAGTATATAAGACAATTAAGCATCAAAGAGAAGGGATTAGAATGACTTCTGAGAATATGAATTTTCATATTTAAACAAAGAGAATTGATCACAAGCTTAATAACAAAGATATTACCATAGCATGTCATTCCAAGCAAAAATGTATGCATATCTAGCATGTTAGCATATGTAGAGATACTTTCAAGACATAATGCTAGAAAAGCACAACTTAAAACATGGTAAGACATAAAAACAAATTTCTACTTATCCAAGTATCACATGATATTCAATAATAGTTTGATATCACCAAAAGTGTATTCTTTGAGTTTTTGTAGATGACTCCCACTTTCACCAACTTCCAAGCTTCAAGCTTTCGTGAGGAATAGAAATTTTTTGCACATCTTTTAAAAGTTGAGTCCTTTTAAGTTTTACTATCCTCAAGTTGAATAAATTCCATTTAAATGCTTGCTTGAGGTAGTTATCACCCTACAACACAATTCAAAGAATTTTCTTTGGTATCCATCAATTTTGGATCCATAGAGGTTAGTTATTATGCCAAACTTATAAACAAATAAGCATTTAAAGTAATAAATAAGTTCACAAGGGCAAAAGATATTTCATGATCAATTAAGCAATTACATATGTTCATCAAAAAGAATAGTGAATTACTTTTGATTAAGCATTTGTATTTTTAAAAGGAATTCAGCATATATTAACGAAACATAGTAGAACATTTTGTTTAAAAACGAGCCATGTTTATTCAAATAAAAGAAGAAGATTTAGGTTTTATTCGAATAGAGGATCTGTAACGGCCAAACATTTTGGCCATTTAACAGGTTTTATTCGAATAACCTAGGGGTTATTCGAATAGACAGAAGGCAATCACTCAAGACTGATAAGCCAAGTCTCTGGTTATTTGAATAGACTTGATTTTATTCGAATAGATAGAGATCAGTCAAATAAGACTGATGAAACAAGCCTCAGTTTATTCAAATAAGCTTAGCTTTATTCGAATAGGCAGAGACCAAATTGAGAAGCTGTAGTTGCTAAGGGTCAGTTTATTCGAATAAATATAACGTTATTCAAATAATACTAACATGCAACATAATTTTGATCCGATGATTTATCTTTATTCGAATAAACCTAGATTTATTCGAATAAATCTATCAGAAACACAAAGAAGCATACGTTCAAGAATTCAAGACAAAGCATATATTCATATGATTTAAAGATTCCAGAGAGATACAAAAAAAATATAGTATTCAAATTAATTATATGTATGATTGATCAAAAAATTCAAGCTCAAGGATATTATCATTTAGACATGTCATTTCAAACCAGAATTATACTTTATCTAGCATATTAACATGTAGAAATATTTTTAAAAAGAAAAGCATAATAAAAGGTTTCACTTATCCGGAAATTGTAAGTCCAAACTTCACGGAGACAAGGAAGAGAGCTTGAAATTATTTCTGGTTTTGTACTTGCAAAAGAACCACTTTCAAGATGTCAAAGTCAGCTCTTGGCCTTCAAGCACACCTACAACATACCTTAATTTTTGACTTTTGGTACCCAAATTTTCTTGAGTCCTTGTGTGTTAGTTTTTGGCTATTAATCTATTATGCTCTCATAAAAATCAATTTTTCCATAATATGTAAATTGAGCACAATAAATTAAATAATCATTTTCTGTTAAGCATATAACCGATAACATGCTTGCTTTCATGATACATAGACAGTTTTAAAGCATATAAAGCATACATAAGCATTATAGAACTTTATGTACCAAGATATAACAAATTAATGAATTTTAATATAATAAGAATGAACATAATCATGTGTTAAATATAATATTCAAATTTTATCAAATACATATGATTCTATCCTCTACCTAAGGCCTACAAGGAATATACCTCAAATTTATTGACTTTGCATGTAAATGCTCATGAGAGGTAAAAACTGTTGATACCTTGGCCTTGGTAAACAAGGGAACTTTTTTCCTTACCCATTGCTTCTCTTTTGGTGTTTTGAACTTTGCAAGCTCTACATTTTGAACTTGAGAAGCTTTGGTTGAAGTCATCTTCCTTCTTTGACCAAAGTTTCTACCATTAGGCTTTGGAAGCATTCTCCTTGATGATTCCTCTTTATTTTGACCACTTTGTCCATTCTTTTGAGAAATATTCTGCATAATTGAAACACTAGGAGGACACTTTGGTACCCACTTCATTTTGGGTCCTTGAATGTTAATATTAGGGCCTTTAGGATTTTTAGGAACCCATACCATACAATTTCTCATATGAAAATTTCTTCTATAATTGCATAAATGAGAAATATGTCCTAGATGGCCACAAAAATTACAAACAATTGAATTTAATGATGGCTTGGTCTTTTGAAGATCATCTTTGAAAAACTTAAGCTTTTTCTTGTTATTACATTCTATGTTATTTTTGCCACAAGCTTTACTTGAATTTTCATGTGGAATAATACTAATTTTATTCTCATCAACAAGCATAGAATGTAAACAATTAGAATCATTAGCTTTGGAAAATTCGAATATAAGTCCTCAACTTGATTTTCTAAATCAATACATTTTTCACAAGAAGTTGAGGTTTCACATTTCAAAGACATTTCCTCATCAAGAAAAGCATATTCATTTTTCAAAAACTCAATTTTATTTTCAATAGAGAAAATGTTTTCCAAACTCGATAAGTTTTTCTTTTCTAAATTTAACAAACCATCATACAATTCATTATATACACTTTGCAACTCATCATAAGAAGGACTATAATATAGTTTAGAATTATTTATCTCAAAGTCCTTTTTAGCCATATAGGAAGTAGTCTCAATTTCTAGCATACTTGGCTCTTTAAGGGAATCACCTTCTTCCTCATCAATTTTATTTTGCTTTGCCTCTTCTTCGAATTGAGCACCATCGTCACCAAGAGACATTTGACTTGCTTCAGTAATTTGAACATCTCTTTTAGCATGCGTTTCATGACAGGCTTCCTTCAATGACTTTTGCTCTTCTTGCTTTCTATATGCAACTTTATGCACAAAATCATCGTTAGCAAGATAAATAGCATTAAGAGCATCCCATATATCTTTAGCACTAGAACAATTTTTAATTTCAGCATAAGCATAATCATTCAAACTACTTCTCAAAATTTGCATAGCTCTAATATTCAAAGAAAAACATTTTTTATCAAAACTATTCCAAGTTTGTTTTGATTTATAAATAAATCCATTTAGCACAACATCCCACAAATCCAAATCAATAGACTGTATATAAAACTCTAGTCTAGCTTTCCAATAAACAAAATTCACACCATCAAAGAATGGTGGTTTATCAATTTCAAAACCTTTCATTTTGAAAAACTTTCAAGGTTGCTAATAAACAAGGATCTTTAACTCTAAGCGTTTAAGCTTTTACCAGAGCACGAAGCTCTGATACCACTTGTTAGTCATGGCAACCATTACCCAAGAGGGGGGGTGAATTGGGTATAAAAACTTTTTCACAAAAGCTCTTAAAATAAACACAAATATTTAAGCTATTAAATAAAAGAGAAAGAATTGCGAGATGAAGAAAGAAAGCTTTAAGAACTGTAAATAAATAAATGTACAATAATATAAAATTGTATAAATAAATGTGCAATAATATAAAATTATGTAAAATAAAGATTGCATAAAATAAAGAGATAAAGAGAAGAAGAGCAGGCACGATATTTATCCTGGTTCGACCACCAACCATTTGTGGTCTACGTCCAGTCCCCGAAACACAGTTCGAGATTTTTCACTATATGTACAAGCTTCAATAGGTGCTTGCAACCGTTACATGAAAGAGCACTTTTCACACACAGGGAAACTCTACCCTTGTGCTAAAGTCTCAGCCTACAGGGATACCTCACCCTTATACAAACCTTAGAGGGATACCTCACCCCCTTTACAAACCTTGAAGGATACCTCACCCTCAATACAGAAGAACAGAGAATATAGATGAAGTGAAACTCTCACTCAGAGTAAATAATACAATTTGAAGCTCTATGAAGCTCTCTAAGGATATCTCAAATTTTGGCTAAAAAGAGCATAGAAATTTGGTAAAATATGTATCACAAAATAAAGCAAGAAAGAATCATTTCAGATAAATGGGTGTGTGTCAAAGATGTCCCAAAAACATGTATTTATAGTGGTATAAGAAAAAGAGCCGTTGGGTATAAATTAATATCACATTTAAAGCTTCTGAAAATAGCCGTTGCGTAGAACTGGATCGTGTTTATTCGAATAAACGAAGTCCTAGTCGAATAAATCACTGTTAACACATTAGAAAGTGTTTTCAGAAACCTTTTATTCGAATAAACATTTGGTTATTCGAATAAACGTTTAGTTATTCGAATAAAACGTTAAAAACACGTTCAGTAACATATTTTGGGTCATGTTATTCGAATAAAAGTTTGGTTATTCGAATAAACATTTAGTTATTCGAATAAAATGTTAAAAACACGTTTTGCAACATTTTCTGAGTCAAGTTATTCGAATAACCCTTTGGTTATTCGAATAAACCAGTAAAAATTCATTCTGGTATGATTTCTGTGGTGTGTTATTCGAATAACACACCATTTATTCGAATAAACCACTCACTTTTGAAAACGACTTTAAATGATCATAACTTCTTCATTTCTTATCCGTTTAAAGCAAATGACCAGTCATTGGAAAGATCTTTGAGTCTATTTTCAAATGAAAGAAGTTTAAAAACAAAACTCAAAGTATTTTGAAAGTTATGATTAAAAGAGTGACCAAAGGTCAGTTTTGTAAAACTCAAACTTGGCTATTTTTCATAAATTTGAACTACCACCATAAATAACTTTTCAAAACTTATTTGTTGGGTATTTTAGCATAGAAAAATCATTTGTAAAAACATATTTGAGATATCCATAAGGCTTCTACATAAAGACACTAAGTCCTATAAGTTATACCATTTAATCTTCCTTTGGACTTGGTCTTTGACATGACTTCGATGTTTATCAATACCTTCATGAAATAGGCATTCACATTCTCCTTTGTGTTGAGCTTAGTTGAGATCTTTTGCTTTCTTGTTGCAAGCTCACTCTTGGTACTTGGACTATCCTACAAAGTATCACTCACTTAAACAAGCATAGTTAGTCCAAAAACATAATTTAATATCTTCATATGCATGAATCATAAATATATAGCTTTAGTTAGTTTAACATGCATATAAGACATTCATAGACACATCCAAATAAGATATTTATTAAATATTAATGAATATGCTCTATATAGAATGCAACAAAGAGTATAAGCAAGATATTCTTTTTGTCTTGTATTTGTCATCATCAAAACTTAACATATAAAAACATTTGGGTCAAACTTATTTCCACATATACTAGAGAAATTTGTGAAAATGCTCCACGTGACTTGATAGTAATGATTCTTGAATTTGCACGATTGAAATCCTTTGTGATAGCATGCATTAACATTGTGCCTTAGGCCGATGTGCTGGACCTAAGTGGATTATGAATTTGACATTGTGCCTTGTGCCGACGTACTGGACCCAAGTGGATTATGATTTTAGCCTTGTGCTTTTGGGCCGAAGTACTGAACCCGAGTGGATCATTAATATTATGTAGTTGTATGGGTGGCTATATAATATTATTTATACCAATGGTATTGGACAATCATATGGGCAGTTGCCTTAATACTGTTGGGAACAGTACAATGATGGTTTGTTTTCTTTGAGCATGCACTTGAGCATTAGACTGTCATCTTGTGATGCCTAGGAGTAAGCGAGAATTTGGATAAGTGTGATCCCGGATGGATCTCAGGGGGCGTTAAGGCGAGGTGATCCACCTAGTGACCACTTTCACATTGTATACCCCTGGCCGTGGAAAACTGTTGCAATGCATGATGAGGACTCGACAAGCACTATCCTTTTTGTGATCCGGCGTAGACTGTCTTTTGAGGGGGGACAAATCTTCTGGAATGCTCATCTTTGAACCTTAACTCCATGGAGTAGGAACTGATTGCATTGTGTATAAGGATGGTCAGCATACACATCATGCATATGCATAGTAAGCATATCTATTATTGTAACATGATCCATACATGTATATATATGTCTTGACGTACATTGTTGATTTACTTATCAGTTGATAACATGATTATGTTTGTTATTCCATGAATATTCCTATATTGATATGATTATATCTGCTATTACTTGATGTTGTTGTGTATGAAAGGCACTACTATTTTTCGTTGTGTTTCTTGCTGCCATGATGTTATTGATGTAGGGGATCTCACCTTTTATACTGTATTATCCTGTCTGCTTTTATTTTATTTATATTTATGTTGGGAAAGAATGTGATAGCGGCAAGGCAAGGCAAGACCCGCGAGGTTTCACTAGGCTATGGTTCCATGGAGGCACTGGAGCATGGAGTGTTCAGTGGAACACGGGGCGCATTCGGTATGAAGGAGCTGTCACTGTGAGTTGGAGTAGGACCAGGCATGAGGCGGTCACGTTTACTATGGATGCAGATGTTCACTTGGAGTTCTACATGCCCTTGGGGAGCTGTGGGACGATCGGAGGGCTTCCTATAGGAAGGGTTCAAGGGAGTTGATTGCTCAGACTCCTGTCCGTAGTGATATGCCCTAACTGGGGGCTTTGTCTATTGGGGATCCCGAAAGGGATTTGGACAAAGATCGGGTGCTAGAGCCCGTTCTTCAGGTGTTTGGTCTTGGACAAGGCTCAATTTTCATTTGGTAGTTATATGTATAGGTATGATTATTTTGGAGTACTTAAGTTTTATGTTTTGGAACATGATGTAATGTAATTATGGATGTAACAAACTTTATTTTATGAAAAGTCTATTTTATGGTTCTTATGTTTTATGTTCCTAAAATTTGACCAGTTTATGTTATCCACGAAAAGAAGCTTTTGAAACTCATATCTTATACTATTAACTTTTATAACTTAAGTAAAGAATTTTAAAGGAGTCGTTCTTAAATGCAATGCCTCCCGGAATGGGTGTTACAAGTGATATTTGGTATGGTGCCATGGATATAGGACCAGATCTTGGTACAAGATCGATAGAAAATTCTATCTCTTTTTTCTGGTGGTAATTCGGGTATATCATCAGGAAAATTATTGGGAAACTCATTGACTACATGAAGAGCATTTGCAATGGTTTCACCTTGACTTCCAAGGAAAATAGTAACATGCATCCTTGAGCTCCTTCTCTCAAAGAAGCTTTAACTTGGTTAGCCGTCAAAAATCCAGAAATCTCAATTTCAGGAAACACTAAGGTTTTATTGGAACAGTCTAGTAGGATATGGTTAGAAGATAACTAATCCATTCCTAAGATTACATCTATTTGTGAAAAAGGTAAACAAATCAAATTAACAGAAAAGTTTTGATCTCTAACAGTAATAGAACAGTTTGAACAGACTTGAGTAGTAATAAAAGGTTTAGCAGTGGGAGTAGCAGTAATCAAGTCAAAAGGTAATGAAGACACAATCAATCCTAATTGATCCACACAGTCATAAGCAATAAAAGAATGGGTTGCACCCGAATCAAACAGTACAGTTAAAGACTTACCTCCTATGGCACAATCTCCCTTGATAATATCTTCATATTGGGAGGCTTCAGCTCCATTCATCGTGTACACTCTCCCTCCTGCTTGAGGTCTCGAAGCACGTATGTTACTCATGGAAGGCTCTGTCTTTGGTTGTGTACAGTTTCTTGAAATATGTCTGCGCTTCCCATATCTAAAATAGATAATTCCCCTAATTGCACACTCCTTTGTCACATGATCTTTTCCACACTTCAAATATTTTAGTGTGAAGTCACTTCCTGACTGAATCTACCTCCACTGTTACCACTATTACTTCCCCCTACTGTTTGTCATTGTTGTTGATTCCCCGGTGGCCGTGAATACGGTCTCTGCTGGAATCGGTTGGTATTGTTATTGCTTCCCCTTTGGAACCTAGAGGGTCCAAAGTTATGGGGTCACATATCTCGGGATTGATCTAACTCTTCAATCCTGCGACACTTATCCAACAAAGTTGGGAATTGCTCAATTCCAAAAGGTAAAGCCACTCTCTTCAAATCATGCCTCAAACTTTCTTCGAACTTTCGACACTTCCACTCCTCATCAGGATGGAGTTAAAAATACCGAGAGAATTTTGATAGGCTTTCAAACCTAGCTGCATACTGGCTAACAGTAATTCCCCCTTGTTTCAGCCTAAGGAACTCCATCTTCTTGGCGTGCCTCGCACTGGTTATAAAATACTTCTCCATAAACTTACTCTGAAAAACTTCCCACGTGAAAAACCTTCCCTCAGCTTCCAACAACCGCTGAGTTCCATCCCACTAGTCCTCAACGTCTACAACAAGCATAAAGGTAGCATAAGTTATCTTCCTCTCATCTGTGCATCTTATTCCTCGAAAAATTTTCTCCAACTCCTTGATCCAAAGATCTGCTTTCTCTAGATCAAATTCTCCTTTCAACTGTGGCGGGTTGTTACGGCGAAACTCTGATAAGTTTTGTGCCTCGGCTGTAGCCTCCTGCTGTTGAGCAGCCCTCTGGTTTTGTTGTACCATCACGTTAGCCATTCTTTGCATTGCTGCCGCAGCTGCAGCCATGCTATCACTGTCACGTCCAGTGTCTATGTGTGCACCTCAACCATGCGCCATTACTTTTCTATAGACTAATTAGAACACAAAGAGACATAAGTACAATCATTCAAGCAAGATTGTCTCCTTTCGGAAGCCAAAGATAGAGAAACACACAGTACAAACAAGACAGGCCTAACCACAAACTTGACAGACTTACACTTGGGCTCTGATACCAACTAATGTAACACCCTCGCTTGGGAATTACATTTCATACTAATAAATTTAAAACTAAACCCAAGTCACAATTAATTTAATAATATAAAATATGGATTTTAAAATTTCTTTTTGTGGATAACATGAACTTAACAGATTATAGAAATATAAGAAATGAATAACTGAATAATACACTATACATATATAAACAACATTTATCAAAAGCATAAATACATAAAACTACATATCGAAAAGCATAAGTACAACAACTAAACGACACTTAATAAAGCCCAAGTCCAATACACCTAATGGGAAGGGTACTCCTCAAGATCCTCCTCCTCCTCAGAAGATAAGTCCCCCAGTTGGGGCATATCTCTTCGAACGGGAGTCCAAGCAAAAGATATCTTGGAGTCCTCCCTTGGAGTATAGTGAGTATCACCCCACAAAACCCGTATAGGCATATCAAACTCTACATGTGCAGTAATACTAAAAGAAAAAGTAGTGACCCTATGGCAGGTCCTACTCATCAATAGAGTAATGTCGCCAAAGTACTCTATACGCTTCGTGTCCCAATGGACACGCCAGGCATCAATACCTCTAAGGAACTGTACTCTAACAAAACCTAGCAGATCCCTCTGTGCCGTCATCGCAGTCTTCACAGACATAAACATAAAATAGAAATAGACAGAACAATAACATAAAGAGGTGAGATCCTCTACATCACATACTAGTATGGCAGCAAAGAAACAGTAATAAATAGTAAAGTCATACAGTGCAGATTTAACAATAATAGTCATGATATTTCTTAACAGATAACTTAACAAATATGTGTATATATATATATATATATTTCATAGCAATATATCTACAGACAATGTATATGTATAATGAATAGATCCCTACTCCGTGGAGCTAAAAACTAAACATCGGAGAGAATGATCGAGAGACATGTCCGTATATTATCAGCCTCAAGTCAAGTGCTTTAAGTTACTCAGTATGCGCATCATGGCTTATACAAGACAGTCTTCACCAAATTTGGAAAGGAGTAGTGTCTCATCGACATCGTTGGTGCATTTACATCGGTCACCATGGCACAGTAGTGAGACCAACTGGCCACTTATGGGATACCCACACCCCAACGCCTCCAAGGTCATTCATAGACCTTCACTTATGCAATTCTCACCCACACAAAGGTGTAATTCATCTCCTTAGACATATAGCCTTGACAAACAATGTCACAATGACTTTCACAATGCATGATCAAAAGACTTCATAAATCAATAATTTAACAACTATGTGACATACACGTAAAACAAAGCCACCACTGGGCTAAAACGTCAACTGACGTCCCCGGGTCTAGTACGTCGGCCCGATAGTAAAATACTATTTTTCTCAAATGCGAAGTATGTCTACTATATTTTCACAAACGCGTAACACTATTTGTTTCGTTACTAAATCGCGTAACATTTTTACATCGTCTTTCAATCGAGTAAACTTTTTAAAACATTTTTAATCGTGTAACTAAAAACATCATTTTTCAATCGCGTAAGAGTTTTTCTACAGATTTCCAATCACATAAAGCGTTTTATTGATATTCTAAGCTTAATTTTAAAATTTTCTCATTTAATATAAAATTTTAACTTTAATTCCAACATTTTCTCACTAAACCTCCTCTAAGTGATATTTTCCAATGTTTTCATAAAAACCTATATTATCTTAATTAAACTAAAATATTTCAAAAATCTTTTTCCATTACTCTAATTAAACTTTCTTAAATAAAATACTTTAATTTTTAAAACAGCCTTCTAAACTCATTTCCACTACTAAGGCCGAAAATTACTTATTTTTGAGTAATAAAGAAGTATTATCCTTCAAATCTTAGCTTTATAAAGTGTTTGGTATTATCTGACTAAGTTGAGAAAGTTGAACTTTCCAAACTATAACCTATGTTGTCTATGAACTTTCTCAACTCCAACTCTTCAAACTTGAGAAAAGTGATTGTGTTTGGAAAAGTTTTCAAAGTTTAAGGAGCACAACTATACACCCCTTCTTGTGCTTTTGCTAACTTTAGTTAGGTAATCAATGTATAAAGCTTGTATTCTATTATTTAATTAGCAACTCATCCAACATACGATTTAGGGTAACACATAGATATAGTAACTTCTACTAGTTGTATGCATAAGTAAATCTAATCTAATACTTGTGTAATAGTATAACACATAATTTATTTATTATTACATTACATTAATAGTTATTGAACTTGGACTGACTTGGCTAAGGTACTAGATCAATGAGTCATTAGTTAACTAGTGAAATACTAATTGAACCACATAATATAAAATAAACAAATATTTAATACAAACGAAAGAATTACAAAAAAAAAATTACATTAATACAAATGTTTAGGCTTGGGCCAAATATGAATTAGTAGTTAATTTATAATTTAAGTGGCTTGAAATTAATCTCTTCCTAACCTCAAACCTAGCCCATTGTTAATAGTAAGAAAACAAAACCCTAGTACCTAGCAAAATGATACTAGAAACACCACACACACACACAAATAGAGCTGTCAATATGGGCTATAGCCCATGGTACAGCCCACTAAGCCCCCATCTTTAGCCCATTATTTGATTGGGCTTTTTTTAACCCTAACCCATTAAACCCACTAATTTAGTGAGTTAAGATAAGGCTAAGCCATAAAACCCCCTAACCCACATCACATCACCCACGTCTCAGAAAACCCTAATCCCAAATTCACACAAAATCAGAAAAACCATTTTGACAATTAACTCCCTTTTTGCTCATTCTCACTCTTCTCTTGCTCCCTCTCAACTCTCGATCTCAGAGCTTGATCTTGGAGCTTGCTCAATCTAGCTCTCTTAACTCTGTCTCGAAGCTCGCTCGATCTCATCTCTCGATATCTCAACTCTCAATCTCGTAGTTTTCTCTCAATTTTACAATTACAGCTCAGGTTCTTCATTTGTTCTTCATTTATTTCAATTTGTTTAGCTATTGTAATGGTTATTTATTTATCGCTCTGTGAATCTGTGATGGTGCTATTTGATTATATTGGCAAAAAAAAAGTACTTTATATTGGGAATGTGATACTAATTTCTAGTGGTTGATAATCACATATTTGATACATTAATAAGCCCTCATTTTTAGTCATTTACACTCTCTATGTACTTAATTGATCAGTTTGGTTATATTTTATAAGTTTGGACTCAAATTGGACTTAATTGACTTTTTCAGCATGGTTTATGTCTTACACTATTTCTGTATATCTTAAGTTCTAGATGTCTAACAATTATGTATTTTACCTTGTTGGAAAGATAAGAGAGAGCTCTACAACTTTCATGAAGAGTTCTAGCTCAAAGTCAGACATCTAGTGGAACTAAGTGGGCTTGGAAGTCAGAATACGGGTTTTGTGATTGGAACATGAATAATGTGCAATAATCAGAGTATAACTCGGGCTGTAAGATCTGGATTGGGCTGAAATTTAGTATCTATAAGTTAAGACACATATCTACAATTTTGATGAAGAACACAAGACTCAATTCAGACTACTTAGAGGTCATATTGGGCTTGGAAGTCAGAACAAAGGAGCTATAACTGGGCCTGAACATTGTGCAGTAATTGGGTCATATCTCGAGCTGTAGGTGACCTTTTGAGGTGATTCTGGTGGCATTTGAAAGTTAAGACAAAAGCCTACAACATCATGCAGACCACATTTCAATATTCTGACGCATTCAATGACTTCAAAACTGAATGATTTCAGAGACAAAGAATCTCCATAATTTTTCACTCATCAAAAGACATTTTGCATTTTCCACTCATCATATGTGGGAATCATCCATGGCATAATCGTTCTCTGGGTTTTTTTTAATAATTTTCGTGGTATAGTTTTAAAATAATTGATGTGACCTTGTGTCTTTTTTTTTTGGTTCATCAATAGTATAGATTCAAATCTCACACATGTGTTTGGTAACGATTCAACAGCTATTAACAATATTTAATTATGTTTGATAAAATTAATTTTAATTTTTATATAAAATTTAATGTATTTTAAAAATAATTTTTATAATGCTAAAATTTTAGTTTTTTAATTTTAAATTATAGATTATTTTTTACACTTTAAAATATAAATATTATTTTATTTTTAATTAAATAATTTTTTAATTAATTAAATATTTTTTAAAATTATTCTATATTTATTTTGATAATTTAATGTATAAAAATAATTTTTTTTAAATTATTTAAATGAAACAGATTAGTTTAAAATTATTTTTTTACTATTATATCTAGACATAAAATTTTTATACAATAATCGATTATAATAAAAAAATTATACAATAATCAATTATTTAAATAATCTAATTTTTACAATTATCTCAAATATGTTCCTTATCCGATTATCTAATTAGAGTTGTTTACTTGATAATCGTAAAGAATTGGTTTAGCAGTCGATTAGCATGTAATATGTAGATAAATGTATTATAATAAATTTGAATATCAATTACTTCAATTTTTTAGAATTAAATTATAAAGAATATCTTTGTGAATCTCTTAATCTTAATATAGATGACTTTCTTTTAATTGAATTGATGAAGTGAATTAGTTGAAGTGCTCACATATTAACCTGGTCACCACTTTGCCGAAATACCAAAAAACAAAAATGATTTGTTCTCTTGATTGCTTGAGTGTTGTTTATGTTGGTGTTTTTGTGTGCTCTAATTAATTACAATAAGTTGGCTTCCAATGATTTTCTTTCTCATTCATTCTATTTAGTGGAAATATGTAGCGATTAGGATAAAATTAAAAAAAATATAATTAATATTTTCTTAACTTTTCAAAATGATAAATAATTTTGAATAAACTAACATTTTTAAAACAATATATTTTAAAAAGATTGAAGTATATTTTAAAAAGTTTTTATTAAAAAGTGAATTTAAAGAACCAAAATAATAATTATTAAATGAAAAATAAAACACTTTTTTTTAGTTCTGTTGACTCTTTAATAAACTTTTAAAGTTTTCGTTAACTAAATCCTTTAGTATAGCATTCCTGTGTTTGTATCAAAGAAATATTTAGATAAATATTTTTTATTTTAATCATATAAATTACCATTTAAGATATATATAAAATTATATTAATAAAAAAATATTTTTAAAATAATTTATATTACTTTACACAAATCAAAAAAAATTATTTATCTAAGAAAAATTTTTCACCCAAAAATTTCTGGACTCAATCAATGCATTATTGTCAACTATGTTCCGAATAATGCCAATTTTTCTGCACATCTGGTCAAATTTGGTGGCCAGCGTAATGATATATACGCACATACACAGTTGGCGGGACACATTGGACACTAGGGGTGTAAATTGGTTTGATCAATCCGATCGAACCGAACCGAATCAATTAGTTTGGTTCGGTTTGATTCAAGTATACTTAATGGTTTGGATAAAATCCAAACCAATTGATGCTCAATTGGTTCGGTTCACGGGTTCTGAGTTATAAACCCGTGAACCAAACCAAACCAAACCAAACCAAACCAATTTTTTTAATTCCTTCTTCCATGAATTACTTCGTTCATTATTGATTACTTCATTCTTTAGATATTTCATTTCTTCATTCCCTTCCAAATTTTCCTTCCTAAATCCAACCCTAACTATTCCTCTTCATCGCTTAATGCCGCCGCCGCTGGCCGTCTCCCTCGCCGCGTCCTCACCGCGTAGCTCGGCCTGTCTCCGTAGCTGTTGCCCTCGCTTGTCTCCCTCTCCGCGTCGCTCGTAGATCACGACAGCAGCGTGTGCTTCCACATCTTCCTTTTCTCTCTGCAAATGTACATTTACTGTGCCTAACTACCCACTTACTCTTTTGTTTTGGCTTGTTCCTGATTCATATGTTTCACCACACATTAACATTTTAGAACAACCCTTTTGTGAATTTTGGCTATTGGGTATGTTTAATTTATAAGCCAGAAAACTAAACAAGTGGGGCTAATAGGGTGTATGTCTTCAGAGGGAAAATGGGTACTCGAATAAATTGTCAAGTGGCCCTTTTTTTTTTATAAAGGGAATACACAATAGAGCCTATGATTAAAGATGCAGTAAACTTTTATTATTTGCTTAATAGATTGAGAAGATGAAGAATTTTAAAACTTAATTAACTTATAAATGCAGTGAGAAATGAGTATTTATGATACTGATTCTTGTTCTTTTTTTATTATTATTTTTGACATTATTGAGGAAATAACATCAAATTATGGACTAATTGAGATGATATCTGATGAAAAGTTAAACGTAGTCATCATTAAGTATGGTGATGCTATGTAATTTATAGTTTGAAAGTTCTTGGGAAAAATAATACTTGTTTGTTTTTGGAGGACATGGAAAGGATTAAGGGTTATCTGATATGATATGTGGTTCTTCATTAGTTGATTGGACTTCCATTTTTTATGTTTGTGTTTGGAATGTCTTACAAGATTGGCAATTGTGAAATTTCAGCTGATTATGAAGAGATATAAAGCTATTATTAAAATGGCGTCGTTTGATCCATGTAGCCGACCCCACCTAGTGGGATAAGGCTCGGTTGTTGTTGTTGTATAAAGCTATTATTAAAATGGAAGTTTAGACCTCAATTTTATGGTCTGTGTGGACATTTCATTATCCTCAATGCTCAAACCAGCTGCTATATTATTTGCATGTAACTCATCCCGCTAAAACCCTACATTTTTCTTTTTTATCCCTTAAATTTTTTTATTGTCTCTGTAACTGAGTTAGACACATATCACAGCTTCCACAGAAGGTTGTCATTACATGGAATAAAACCATACTAACTAGAATTTGACACTTTGGAGTTTGGGCTGATTTCAACTACCTATATGTTAGCAGGGAGCTTACCAATTTTTTTTAACTTTGAAATATTCATATTTTTAGTTTTGACAAGATAAAGCCCTCTATTATGAGTCTATTGTCATGTGATAGTTGGATATATAAATGACTTTGGAGTATTCCCTGTTTAGCTAATGCGGTTTCATATTCGCAAGAAAAGATTTCCGCATCAGTTCATATAGCTTCTTCAGTTTGGTTATTCATGGAAAGGCTTTAGTGTGACAATTCAGCTTGAGCAGTGAGTCTTAGCAGTTGCTCTTGACATCAAAATTTGCTTTCTGACACCTAGGATTGCAGTTGTCATCCTGATGCTGTTATTACTGAAGATAGGGGGAGAAATGGGAAAATTAGCTCTTGCAGCAATTGTGAGCTCATGGGTTGTTCCTATCACCATAATGGTTAATTGCGTAGTTCCTGAGCCATATATGGTAAGACAAAAAATTTTAAACTAGGGTTATGGACAGTTATCGATATTTAAAATCATACTGAGCAAATTTACCCCTCATTCAAACATGACTGATGCCCATGATTTGTAGGATGAGATATTTCATATACCTCAGGCTCAGCAGTACTGCAAGGGAAAGTTTGGAACTTGGGACCCTATGATTACCACTCCTCCTGGCCTGTATGGTCTCTTATCTCTCTGCTTTTCTCATACCCCCACTTTTTGGAAAAATTTGATCCTATTGGCTTGTATTCAACTACTTATGTGTAATGCCAACGGGGGTTAATTCAGCTGGTAATAATTGAAGCACCAAAATTGGGGCAAATCACCTACTTGCAAGAACTGTATATGTGTAATCCTGACTCACTTTTTGTTTAATCATTGTTATTGCCATGTGTCTTAGTTCTGAATATCATGGTTGAAACTAATATCTGGTTCTTATGTTTGTAGAATTTTGCACGACAACAATCTTATTCGAACAATACCTAAAGAGTTGTAGAATTTTGCATGTCAAGCTTTGAAGGGACTGCCTCCAAAACAAAGACTTAAAGCAACGACCTTCTATGCAATGTAGTATGTATGACATGACCTTTTTAGCATTCAAAATTGAAGGCATGAATTAGGATATCTCTTCATAGACATCTCATAAAATTTGAATCATACAAAATTAGGATGTGTTAAAAAAATTAATGGTCAACCCGATCACCTGAACCAAACCAATCCATAAATGGTCGGTTCGGTTTGGTTCGGATTTAACAATTAAAAAATAAGAAAACTAAACCAAACCGAACCAATTGATTTTGATTGGTTCGGATTTATTTTTCCCCAAAACCCAAACCAAACCACCCACTTACACCCAATGGACACTTGCTGTTAGCTTACTTAATGGCTATTTCTTTTTATTTAATAAGTATTTTTAAAGCAATCATTAACTTAATCTTTTATTATAACATTCCTACGTTTGTATAAAAAAAATTAGATAAATATTTCTTATTTTAGTCATATAAATTACCTTTTTCTAAAAAAATTATATAATTAAAAAGAATATTTTTAAAATAATTTATATAACTTTATACGCATAAAAAGTAATTTATATATTTAAAAAAAATCACCCAATAAATTTTGAACTCAATCAAAACATGTCATGTCAACCATATTTTAAGGATGTCAATTTTTTTAATATCGCTAGTTATCTAATTTTTATATTTTAATTTTTTAATCTACTCATAAATTTGTTTTTTATTTTATAAAAATATTATAATTATATAAAATTTGATTTAACATTTATCTTATATAAATATACAGTAAATATATGACCACTATATTTTAGTGGACGAAAATCAGTTCCCATTTTTTCTGCACATTTGATCAAATTTGGTGCCTAGTATAGTGATATATACGCACATACACAGTTGGTGGGACAGACTATTTCTTTTTATTTAATAAATATTTTTAAAACACTCATTAATTAAATCTTTTATTATAACATTTTTGTGTTTGTATCAAATAAATTTATAGATTAAAATTTCTTATTTTAATCATATAAAAAATATTTTTAAAATAACTTATATAATTTTACACAAATAAAAAATAACTTACTTAACTAAGAAAAATTTTTCACCCAAGAGTTTCGGACTCAATCAATGCATGTCTTGTCAACCATGTTCCGAGTGATACCAATTTTTCTGCACATTTGGTCAACGGAAAATGTTTATCTTATTACATTTTTTATCACATTTTTTATTATTTTTTTATAATTATAATTAAGTAAAAATAATAATAACAATTAATACAATCAATGATATAAAAAATAGTACAAAAAATAATATAAAAAATATAACAAAAATATCAATTGTTGTTAGTCAAATTTGGTAACGCTCGTTGGTAGCTTACTTAATGACTATTTCTTTTTATAGGATTTAAATATTTTTTTGGATAAAATTTAATTAAAGTTTTTAAATATTTATGGTATTATTTTTAATAAAAAAGATATATATCTTATTTTTTAATGAAAATAAAATATATGTCTTTTTTTAATCACTTTATTATTATTTTTAAAATTTTTATTAGTAAATTATAAAAAAATATGCATATATTATATTTTTATTAAAAAATACCACAAATATATAAAAAAAACTTTATATAAAATTTATCCTTTTTTTTTCTTACCGCTAATGATATTATTCAAGCAAATATTTAAAAACACTAGTCTATTCGCATAATTATTAAACTACATTAATCGATGACTATAGGCCTGCAATTTATGTGCTGCGTGCAATTTAAAATACTTACACAGTACACCCAAAAAAGAAAAATACGTACGCATTATTATTACATTAATACATGCTCGTAGTTGTCATGACTTGACATTTTTTTTTATAGTCTCACGATTTAAAGTTTTAACATATATAAATCTACATCATCAGATGCATTCCATTATTTGTAATTCAATATTCCCCTATTTGTCTTTATCATTTAAAAATATAAGTACAATATATACATTAAAAATCAAATTTTGAAAAACGGAATCGGAGATGACAAATGAGACTTTTATATTAAATTAATAATAAAATTGTGCTTAAATCAAATAAGAGGTTCGGCTTACGTAAACAATAATAAAAAGTAATTGGACCAAAGACATAGTTGGTTTTAGGTTAAACTGACTTGTTCGTCCAGGTTTGACATCATTGTTAAAAACTAGCCAGTTTTGTATGGTCTGCAAAAGTTTTGAATGTGTTTTTCCAATTGTTCTAGAATATGGATTAGATTCTCGTTCTTCATCTAAATATAAAAGAAATCTTCAAGTTGCCCACTTTTGATTAATGCAAGTATGTTAATTAGCAATTTCCTTGTGTTCCACTACATCTACAAGGTTTAACAATATTATTTTCAAAAAAATTCACCCACTAAACCAATTGATTAGTAACAAAAATATAAAAAGTAAAATCACAAGCATACAACGCTTAATGCCCATCAAATATAAATTTCGAAATATTAAATAAACTAAAAATATTTATGAACTCAATGTCTAGTTTGTTTTAAAAAATTTAGATAAACTTACGATTTCTTAATACTAGATATTAGCATCCGTGTAGTGCATGAATTATTAAAAAATATTTGAAATAATATACAAAATTGCCTAATATTATATTTGTTAATATTTTTTCCAGAATGTGTTTTTAAATAATTTTGTCTCTAAGTGTATTAAATTTATAAAATTGGATCCGTTTAATATATGAAATTATATTTAAATTCAAATTGTTCCATAACTAAATCTAACTCGTATTAATGAAGAAATACAAATTTAGCCTAATATCTAACGTAGCTTGACAATGAACTATAATTAATATATAAAACTTAAATTCAAGTTATTCCAAAATTAAATCTTACACATCAATTAAAGAGCTAAAATTCAAATTCAAATCAGTCAATAATTAAATCTTACACATAAAAATTTAGATGTTATAAATATAAATATGAAATTACTCCATAATTTATTCTCACCTAGAATTTATATTCAAATTATTCTTTCATAATTAAATCTTACTCCTGTTGTCATTTAGTATATCACGTTTCAGCATTACATTTAACTACTGAACTATCTCTTTATATCTAATAATGTTAATATAGACACGAATTCATGATAAACTTTATATATGATAACATATTTATTATTTAAAATATAATTTAAAATTATAAATAATTGCATATTATAAAATTTAATGATAAATATGTTACCATGTATAGGATTTACTGCAAATTCGAGTCTATACTAATATCACTCGCTTATATATTAACTTAGAAGTATCTCGAGCATTACACTAATTTTTTTTAAAATTAAGTTAGAATTTAAAAAATTGATTAAAAGAGAGAAGAAGATTAAAACACTGAAAAGAAGGATATGTATAATATAATAATTAGATTTAAAAAATATTTAAATGTAAAATTTTAAAAAAGAGAAGATAAAATTGATACATGTTATTCTTCGAGAAAGAATAGAATAATAAATTATGTTACTTTTAAGTAAATATACTCTAATATAATATAAAGGAATGGATAATATAGATGGATGAACTAATAACGATTTTTTTTTAAAATACAATCTTTACAAAAAATTACACATAACTTCATATAAAAAAAAAATATTGCCCATAACTAATCATAATAAATGAAATAATTATAATCTTAAAAAGTGTATCAAAGAGACTCGTATTTATAATTCAATAATTATATGACCTAATTTTGTTTTGTTTATTTGTGATAGTATTTAGGTGTACCTCTTAAATTTATATGCATAATTTAATACTTATATATAAGTTGTGAAAACAAAATAAATTATTTTAATTTATTTCTTCATGTTGAGTGACTTTTTTATAACATGAAATACTTATGTACATTTAATTTTTTTTTATTTTTATTCTACAATTTCATTAATAAATTCTTATAGTTTAATTTTAATATACTATCAATGTAAAATTTTTATATATTATCATTTGATCTTGTATTGACAACTCATTTTTTTAGTTTGACTATGTTGATATCTATATAATTTGTCAATTTCATTAAATGATGCGGTCATACATTATTAGATATAAGTGTAATTTTTTTATATTGACAATTATTCAAAATTAAATTCAAAATTTTAAGTCAATAGAAAACATTTTTTTTAGAAAGTTAAATATTCATTAGCTAAAATACATACTCTAATTGTAATATAGGGAACAAACTCAAGATGGGATAAATCCAAGATCACTTCCACCGGAGGAAGGACAACTGACAGTCCAACACTACTGTCCAAATGCTTCATTGACTTGCCACATTTTACTTGCGAGCTGAAATGCTTCTTTAAGGGACAAACGTTTAGTTGAAGATCACCTCGTTCCTTTTGTGAATGTTTATGTCATGAAGAACATAAAGTTTTTTTATGATAACAAAATTAAGACAAAGACCAAGTTTAAATGAGGTATATTTAGTATAAATTATAGAACTTAGATTCTTTGTAAGAAGCTCTCAACATATCTCAAGAATGCTTTTAAAGGTCACATATTTAAAATCAAATTTTAATTGACAATATGCTTTTAAGGAAATGTGGTTTTGAACTTGGACAATGAAGAATTGAGTTTATATCTTGAAAATCCAAGTTTTGTAAGTTGAAAATGCTTTTCAAGCTTAATTGGGCTTAAAAATGGGTTTAAGGCTATTTGTAACCTTATCCTAAGGTTTGGTGATCAATTAATAGTTTCTTTAGGAGCTGGTAATCAATTACATAGACTTGGTAATTGATTACAAGCATGTAGGAAACTATTTTTCCAAAGTCAGAGGTCATTTAATCGATTACATAAGTCTTGTAATTGATTACATCTCTAGAAGAGGCCATGTAATCGATTGCATGAAACTTGTGATCGATTAAATCCTACCCAGAAAACCCAAAATGTGTTCTTAGAGCTATGTAATCGATTACACCACTCATGTAATCAATTACAACGAGACTGAAAGTCTGCAATGACTTTTTTCTTAACATTTAATGAGATATTAAAACACCCCAACGACTCTTTGGGATAAAACACTATATAAACACGCTCTTGGGTCAATTTTTAGATACAACCAATAACCTAAAAACATCTTTCTATTGCTTTAATTTGTGATTCTCCTTTCTATCACTTTATGATCTGTGTTTGAGTTTTCTTGAGATATTCTTGTAGAGCTTAATAGGGTTTCAACTTGTATTACATACTCTTGTGAGAGTTTCTATCTTTTATACATCTTGGTTCATTGTAGCGAGGGTGACGTATCCCTCAACAAATTTGTAAGGGTGAGGTATCCCTAAAAGTCGAGGCTCAAGCACAAGGGAGATGTATTCCAAGGTGTGAAGAGCGCTCTTGATTATAATGGTAGCAAGCACCTATTCAAAGCTTACATTGATAGTGAAAAATCTCGGGTGGTTACTTGAGGACTGGACGTAAGTCACTAGTGGTTGATGGCCGAATCAAGATAATTATTGTGTTTGATTTTCTAACTCAAACTCCTTTATATTTGTATTTTAATTGCATATATATGCTAGTATTCTTTCTTTTTTATTTGCAACTGTGTGAGTGGAACTTTCTATCTTCTTAATTCAATCACTTCTAACGATAAATAGCTTCAAAGAAAATCGCTTTTCAAGTATTTGATAAAAGTTTTCAAAGGTTTTTTATTTACTTAATTCACCCCCTCTTGAGTATTTAAACCACTTGGTAACATCTACTTTTCCAAATACTCGAGAGATGCCAAATCACTATACTCCAACACCTACTAGATAGGTTGGTGCATCAACCATTATTAACTATCTTCCACTAGACAACTTTGACTCCATATTGGTCGAGGTAGATAATGGCATAGAAGCAAGAAATCATTATTAACATAGTTGTAATTATATTTTGATAATTTTCCTGCCAAGCCACTATACTCCTACTAGATGGGTTTGTGTGTCAGCCATTATTTACTATCTTTCCACCAAACAACTTTTAGTGCACATTGATTCGGGTAGATAATGACATAGAAGAAGGAAACCATTATTAACTTAATTGTAATTATATTTTAATAATTTTCCCGCCAAGTTACTGATTTCTAAATCAATTCAAATCTTATTTTTTTTAAAATTCCAAATACATAATTTAATTTCTGAATCAAATCAAATCAAATCAAATTATTTCTCATTTTTTATTCATTCCAAACACAACTTATACTCCCACAAGATGAGTTGGTGTGTCAGTCATTATTAATTATAAGAATGCTAGTAATACACTCTTTTAAACACTATTTTTAATATTTATTTTATTATTGTTTCACTTCATATACTTAAAAGGATTATAAAGAGAAGAATGCTAGCAATTTTTACTTTTAGACTAATAATAAAACAAGTGTTAAAAAAAATGTTTAAAAGAATGTGTTGCTATCATTTCTCTTATTAACTATCTTCCACTAGACAACTTTGAGTCCACATTGGTTGCGGTAGAGAATGGAATAGAAGAAAGAAACCGTTGTTTACTCAATGGTAATTATATTTTGATAGTTTTCCTCTTTAAATTTTAAATAAGTTATTATATAAAATTAATAATTAATCATGTCATCAGTTATTTTTCATTGAAGATAATTTTATATTTAATTTGATAGTTAATAATTAGTATAATTATATTTCAATGCAATTTTACTTATTTATAAAATTAATGTTGAATGGTACAAATTACTTTTCACGAAAGTAAATACAAATAACTTGATACCTGTGTTCTTTTTTTTTTCTTTTAGTAAATTATATTTGAAATTTTTATTGCTCCCTTTGTAGCTCCTTGAAACTTAAACACATTTATCCTATTTTTCTTTCATTTAGTCCACATATTCTATTCCTATTCAAGCCTAAGCACTAGACATATCCTATTTGAGAAGAATTTAAGGAGGAAAGTTAGAAACTACTTAAGAGGCATATACATCAAACAGGAAGAAAAATTAATAAAAATACTAGCATGAAGAGTGAAGAAATCCACCTACGAGGATACAAAGAAATAAGTGTGATGGTGGAGATATAAAAAGAAAAGAAAAATATTGTTGAATTGCTTAGCATGGATGAGAGCTTGCAATGTATGGGTTAGACACATAGTCACAAGTGTGAATCTAAGCGAAGCATTCTCTTTAAAGAAACAAAAAAAAAAAAAAAGAAAAAGACAAGAGGAAATATGCTAGTTTGTGCAAAAGAATAAATTTTCTTTATTACTATCATTGCTTGTTCCTAATATGTTTTTATCTTTCTTGCTATGATTTCTCAGTCTTTTGAAAATATCTTACGTGAATGCTTATGTCATGAAGATCATGCGAATTTTGATGATAACAAAGCTAAGTCGAAGACCAAGTCTAAAGGTAGCAAAGTTGGTATAGTTTTTAGAACTTAAAATATTAATGTAAAAAGCTCTCTTAATTATCTCAATATTTTTCTAAAAAGAGTTCTTTTTAATTGGTTTTCTAAAGCTTTGATTTATGAAAAACAAGCTTATCTCTTTAACAATCCAAGTTTTTCTGAAATCTCAATGTTTACAAAGCTAAAGTGGGCTCAGGAATGGGTTCAAGGATGTTTGTAAGTTTATCCTTAGGCTTAGTAACCAGTTTACAGCTTCTTTGGGATCTTGTAATTGATTACAAAGGCATGGTAATCGATTACAAACATGTGAGAAACCATTTCTCAAAAGTCAGGAGCTTTATAATTGATTACGTGAGGTTTGTAATTGATTACACTGCTTCCAGAGGCTTGGTAATCGATTACATGAGGTTTTTAATCGATTACACTCAGCCTAGAAAACCCAGAAATGATTTCAAGAATAATGTAATCGATTATATCATCCTTATAATCGATTACATCATGGCTGAAAGTGCGCAACGATCAGTTTTTGGGCTTTTATTATGACCATAAATTGCCCCAACGGGTCTTTTTCTGGAAAACACTATAAATAAGTGTTATTAGGTCATCTTTTAACAAGAACAATAATTGAAAAACATCCTTCTATTACTCTTAATCCGAGTTTCACATTTTTTTCATCTTTTTTTGCTCTATTTTGAAATTCTTGAGATATTTTTGAAAGAGCTTCATAAGTACTTCAAGTTGTAATACATACTCTTTGAGAAAGTTTCTTCCTTTGCTATTCCCTTTTGATTGTAATGAGGGTGAGGTATCCCTCAGAAAATTTGTCAGAGTGAGATATCCCTACTGTTGAGGCTTAAGCATAAGGGTGAAGTATCCTAAGGTGTAAGGAGTGCTTAGGTTTGTAATAGTAGCAAGCACCTGTTGAAAGCTTACATTGATAGTGAAGAAATTATTGAGTGGATGCTTGAGGACTAGACGTAGGTCACAAGTGGTTGGTGGCTGAATCAAGATAAATCTCAGTGTTTGCTTTTCTGAACTCTTCTCTTTATATTTGCACTTTAATTTCATATATATTCGATTAAATCATTTTTATTGGCTTATTAAATTTATGAGAACTTTTTATATCTTCCCTGTTCATTCATTTCATTTTATAAATAGCTTCAACGAAAATTATCTTTAAAGTGTTTGTGAAATTTTTTTCGAATTTTGTTTTTAATTACTCAATTCACCCCCTTTTGAGTATAGAAGCCACTTGGGTAACAAGTGGTATCAGAGTTAGGCTCTTATGTAAATAGCTTAGCAGTTTCAAGAGAACATGGCTTCTTCAAAAAAAAATTTTCAGAAGGATCTTCCATAAACTAACCACCCTTTTTCAATGGGGATGGTTATGCTTATTGGAAGGAAAGAATAAAAATTTTCATTGAAACTATTGATCTATATGTGTGGGATGCTGTTGAAAACGGTGCTTTTGTACCCACACATGAGGTCAATGGTGTAAAAGCTGAGACACTAAGAAGTGAATGGACTGACGAGGACAAGAAAAAGGTTCAATATAATTTAAGAGCCAAAAACATCATTACCACTACTTTGGGGTATAATGAATTTTTCAGAATTTTAAACTATAAAACTGTAAAAGAAATGTGGGACACTTTACAAGTCACTCATGAGGGTACTAGTGAAGTTAAGAGGTCGAGAATCAATTCTCTAACCTGTGAATATGAATTATTTAGATTGAACCAAGGAGAAAATATTCAAGAAATGCAAAAGCGTTTCACCCACATTGTAAATCATCTTGCATCATTAGGTAAGACATTTTTCAACGACGATCTTATTAATAAAGTTTTAAGATGTTTAAGCAGGATTTGACAATCTAAGGTCACAACTATTTCAGAATCAAGAAACTTGGCAACCATGAATCTTGCCATTCTCTTTGGGAAAGTTCAAGAACACGAATTGGAACTCAATAGGCTTGACCAAAGTGAGGAACATGGTAAGAAAAAGAAGGGGATTGCACTTAAAGCCACCTCCTCAACCATTGGCGATGATAATGAAGATGAAGGAGATGACATGGAGAACTTCGAGTTGAATGAAGAAAACCTCAGTCTCTTAATAAAGAAATTCAGAAAATATCTCAAAAAGAAAGGAAATCAAAGAAGATCGCCTTTCCCACAAGAGAAGACTCGTCACAAAGGGGAAGGTACTTGGTCCACACTCACATGCTATGAATGTGAAAAATCGGAACACATAAAAATGGAATATCTCGTGTATTAAAAGAAGGCAGAGAGATTTGAAAAAAGACCTTCCAAGGAGAATAAATGAAGGAGAGCCTACATAGCATGGGACAACAACGACATAGATTCCATAGATAGCTCGGATAATGAAGAAGCTAACCTATGTCTTATGGCCAAAAGAGAAGAAAAAGATGAAAGCGATATGGAGGTAACTTCTACCCTTGACTTATCTCCTTCTTATAATGAACTACAATATGCTTTTGAAGAATTGCATGATGAATCTCTAAGGCTCACAAAGTTAGTTTCTTCATTTAAGAAAATAATTTCTTCTTTAGAAAATAAAATTAGTATCTTAAACAAAGAAATTGAAGAATTAAAAATTGAGAATGAAACATTAGGATTAATTGATGCTAACTCTTCTTGCATAACATGCTCCTCACATGCATCAACATCTACTTCTTGTTTATCATGTCAAATGATAATCCCATGAAATGTAGTTATTTATGCCCCATATTCGTGCTTCATGGCATGCTTATCCTTGTTCTTATGCATATTTGAAAGGTTTTATGCTTATATTTGTGGAATTTTATTTTGAGACCTTCCTTTATGTTTTTAAGCAATTAGTGCATATTTATTAATTGATTAAGTAGATTTGTAATTATATTTAACTTGGTGCTTTCTCTAATGCAGGAAGGGCTTAAAAGAGACAAATTGATGTAAGCCAAGGCCCAGCATTGGAGGAAAGAAGCCAATGATGCATTCCAGAGGTCCACGCCACGGCGTAAACATGTCCACGCCCCGACGTGAGGTCCTAAACAACGCACACATAGAGAACAACACGGCCTATCACGTGTTCTCACACACGGCCTTCCACGTCGCGGCATGGGAATATTCACACCACGGTGCGCGTCGGTGAGCTGAGCCTATTTATTCTGTTTTTCACGCTCTCTCTTAGTTCTCTATCTTAGTTCTCTCTCTCCATTTTTCTGTCTTAGGATTTAGGTAGTTTAGGGTTAGAGGCTACGGCTGGGTCCTCCATTGGAGGTGGAGATGGAGCTTGGGGAGCTAAGGATGGAAGCTTTCTTTCTTTTGGAGGAGGATCCGAGCTTCAATGGCGAAATCCATAAGCTTTCTCCTTTTCTCTTTTCTCTTTTCTCTTCCTCATTTCTTGAACATGTATTTTGTAATTTGTTCTCATGTTCATTGTATAGCTGAGTTTTATTTAGGGATGACTTTGAAACCTTTTATTAATATTAATGATTTATTTTTCTCTGAGTTTGTGTGGATCTTTGATTTTGTTCAATCATATTGTTCTTAATGCTCTTGAGTGTTTG
This sequence comes from Ormosia semicastrata, assembly GCA_029884595.1. NCBI lineage: Eukaryota > Viridiplantae > Streptophyta > Magnoliopsida > Fabales > Fabaceae > Ormosia > Ormosia semicastrata. Next base: position 41,865,236 of record JAQQTO010000053.1, on the reverse strand, counting down.
GCCAACATTTAAGTTAATTTGACGAAGTCCAATGAACCTAGACAAAGGGATTTGGGTTTGAGATCGTATGTATGATTGATGCATGTTCGATTCTGTTCTAATGGCGGGATAAGTTGATTCGCTAATGGGATAGAAATATACCTCTTAGCCATGCATAGCACATGTTTGAGAATAGACCTTAAAGAGTGGATTTTGTGTTAGCTCTCAAGGACACTTAGTGAGTTAGACAATTGAAACTATGGTTAGATGACCTAAACATAGGCGTTTAGCTAATGTAGATTCTCAAGTTAACTTAATCATTGTATTCATATTTATGAAGAGGATTGCATGTTGTTGGTTGAAGCAAAGGGTGAAGAAGGATTTCCTTAATCTCTAGCCATTATCTTTACCACTTTTTAGTTTTTAGTTTAATTATTTCCCCCTATTTTTATGTTCTTGAATAGAATTAGGTAAGCTATCGGTTAATACTTAGCATTGGAAATAAACTTATCCTCGTGGGAACGATATCTGTACTCATCATTTTATTACTTGGCGACCCGTGCACTTGCGGTTAGCAAATGGGCAAACACGTTTTGAACCTAACATCAAACTCTTGAAAAAGAAATTGAAGATTTAAAGAACACTCTTGCAAGATTTACTTTTAGTGGAGACAATTTAAATGTTTTTCTTGGAAAACAAAGGAGTTTCTTTCAAAAAGCAGGTTTAGGATATAACCCCAAAAATAAACAAAAAATTTTCAAAAATTTCTTTGTTCCTATAAGCACTTCAAGTAACCCTTTCATTAAATGTTTTCATTATGGAAAGAAAGGACATAATACATCAACATGCAATGTGAGAAAAAATATTAACACTAAAGTAGGAACTAAAATGGTTTGGGTTCCCAAAGGCACAATGTTACAAGCTAACACACAAGGACCCAAGAAAATTTAGGTGCCAAAAGTTAAAAACTAATTTTTTTTATAGGTGTGCTTGAAGGCCAAGAGCTCAAATTGGTATCTTGATAGCTGCTACTCCAAGCACATGACCGAAGATGAATCCAAGTTCTCCTTCCTTGTTCCCAAGACACATGGACACGTAACCTATGGAAATAATAACAAAAGAAAGATTCTTGGAGTCGGCAAAGTTAGTAAAATTCCCTCTTCCTCTATTGATAATGTGTTGCTAGTTGAAGGACTTAAACATAACTTGCTTAGTATTAGTCAATTATGTGATAAAGGTAATAGAGTTATATTTGATTCTCATTATTGCATAATTGAAGGAAAAGATGATAAGCAAGCAAAATTTATTGGTCATAGAGTAAATAATATTTATATGATTAGTCTTGACAATATATCCTCAGATGATGCGAAATGCTTTATGAGTAAAGAAGAAGATTCATAGTCATAGTATAGAAGAATTGCACACATTCACATGGATCACTTAAATAAGTTAGCCTATAAAGAACTAGTAATTGGACTACCAAAGCTTAAATTTGAAAAAGATAAATTATATGATGCATGTCAAAAGGGAAAACAAGTAAAGATTTCTTTCAAAGCTAAAAATGTTATTTTAACTTCTAGACCTTTATAGCTTCTACACATGGATCTTTTTGGTCCCTCTAGAACAATGAGCTTTGGTAGAAATTACTATACATTAGTGATTATGGATGATTTTTCTAGGTTTACATAGACCTTATTCCTAGCTCATAAAAATGACACATTTCTAGCCTTTAAGAAACTTGCCAAAGTTATCCAAAATGAAAAAAAGTTTTAATATTACATCCATAAGAAGTGACCATGGTGGTGAGTTTGAAAATCATAATTTCGAAACTTTTTGTGATAAACATGGAATTGAGCATAATTTTTTTGCCCCTAGAATGCGACAACAAAATAGAGTTGTAGAATGGAAAAATCGATCTTTGGAAGAAATGACGAGAATTATGTTCAATGAGGCTACTCTTCGTAAGTATTTTTGGGCGGAAGCGGTAAGTACCACTTGCTATGTAATGAACAGGACCCTAATTAGACCAATTTTAAAGAAAACCCTCTATGAACTATATAAAGGAAGAAAGCCAAATGTTTCACATTTTCATATTTTTGGATGTAAATGTTTTATTTTAAATAATGGAAAAGATAACTTGGGAAAGTTTGATGCTAAGTCTGATGAAGGTATATTTCTTGGCTATTCAAATCATAGTAAGGCTTTTAGAATTTACAATAAAAGAACTATGACTATTGAAGAGTCCATTCACGTTGCATTTAATGAAACTAATCCAAATGGACCGAAAAAGGATTTGATTGTTGATGATGTTGCAGGGATTTTGGCAAAAACACACTTGGACAACAAGGAGAAAGAATGGAGGAAGCAAGAGGAAGGCCAAGAGGACCCCTCAAGACAAGCAAATTCATAAGTCATGGACCTACCCAAGGAGTGGTGATGCGGATTAAAAGTTAGAAACCCAAGTGCAAGTTGTTTCAAGTAATAAATTCTCGAGAGTCTGAGGTCGATCTACAGGGAATTGATGAAGAAAAATTCTTTGATGTAAGGTAAATATTTTGTCACAATAATTAAAGTGATGAAACTTAGTCACAAACAAAAAAGGATTTACTTGGGTTAGGAGATCTACTCTTGGTAAAAAAATTAAAGACAATATTAATTCTTTTTGTAACTCAATTAGAATCCATGCATAATGGAGGTTCCAATCGAAAAATACAACATTCAAAGTTTATTTAAAATTATACACATAATTATATTATGATTCTTTTAATTATCTATTAACACCACCACTTATAAATGGGCTCAAGCATTCATTGTGTCAATATCTTGTCTACAACAAATCAAGATCTCCACTTTACAAGAAGGGTTTCTAAATTAATTAGAAATAAAATACAACACGTATAATGACTACTTGAAAATATATCATTTAAGCACAAGAAAGAAATGAATCTAACTTTATTTCATTACCAAGAGCTTCACCATTTCACCCAAGTGAAATGAAAATTAGTTACTTATAGGCAAGAAGAAAGAAAGAGAGAAGAAGAAGAAGAAGAAGAAGAAGAACATAACTTCAATTTAGAACAAAAGAAAACTACAACAAGATAAATAAATAACACAATAACATGATCTTGGTCTCTAAGACCAAGATTCCCCAAATGATCAGCCAAGGCTCCCTTTTATAGAGGGTTAAGGATATAAAATGACAAGGGGATTAATTCATGAGTGAGTGGATGAGTGCAAAATGAGTGCAAAATGTCAAATGACTTTTGATGAGTGAAAAATTATGAAGATTCTTTATCTTCGAAATCATTTAGTTCTGAAGTTATTGAATACGTTAGAATATTGAAATGTGGTCTTCATAAAAGTTGTAGGCCTAGATCTTAGCTTTCAAATGCCACTAGAATAACCTTAAAAGGCTATCTACAACCCGAGATATGGCCCAATTACTGCATAGTATTCAGGCCCAATTACAACTCCTCTATTCTGACTTCCAAGTCCAATATGACCTCCAAGGAGTCCTAATTGAGTCTTGTGTTCTTTATGAAAGTTGTAGATATGAGTCTTAACTTGTAGATACCAAAATTTTCGCCCAATCCAGATCTTACAACCAGAGTTATGCTCTGATTACTATACACTATTCAGGTTCCAATCACAAAACTCGTATTCTGACTTCCAAGCCCAATTAGTTCCACTAGATGTCCGACGTTGACCTAGAGCTCTTCATGAAAGTTGTAGATCTCTCTTTTATCTTTCCAACAAGGTAAAATGCATAATTTTTAGACATCTAGAGTCAAGATATGGCTAAAATACAGAAACAATGTAAGACATAAATCTTGTTGAAAAAAAAAATCAATTAAGTCCAATTTGAGTCCAAACTTACAAAACATAACCAAGTTCAATCAATTAAGTACATGAAAAGTGTAAATGATTAAAAATGAGGGTTTATTAATGTAGTAAATATGTGATTATCAAGTGGCAAACCTCAAGATACCATCCGCTTAACCAAGTAATAGGTGATGTATCCAAAGGTGTAAGTACTCGAAACTCAATTAGAAATGCCTGTAACCACATAGGTTTCATTTCACAAATTGAGCCAAAGGACATAAATGAGGCCTTTAATGATGAACATTGGATCTTGACCATGCAAGAGGAGCTAAACCAATTTGAAAAAAATCAAGTTTGGGAATTGGTTCTAAGGCCCAATGATCATCCAATTATAGGCACCAAATGGGTCTTTAGGAACAAGCTTGATGAAGCAAGCTTAATAAATAGAAATAAAGCTAGGCTTGTAGTTAAATGATATAATCAAGAAGAAGGCATAGACTATGAAGAAACATATGCACCTGTAGCTAGATTAGAATGTTACTTGCATATGCATGCATAATGGATTTCAAATTATATCAAATGGATGTTAAAAGTGCCTTTTTAAATGGCTTTATTCAAGAAGAGGTGTATGTTGAATAACCTCCCGGTTTTGAAAAATATGATTTGCGTAACCATATTTTTAAATTGAAAAAGGCTTTGTATAGCTTGAAACAAGCTCCTAGAGCATGGTATGAAAAGTTGAGAAAATTTCTTTTAGAAAAAAGGTTTTACAAGAGGAAAGGTTGACACAACCCTTTTTATAAAGAACAAAAAGCATGATTTACTTCTTATACAAATTTATATATATGACATAATTTTCGGTGCTACTGACGAATCTCTTTGTAAAGAGTTTGCAAATCTTATGCAAAATGAATTTGAGATGTCCATGATGGGAGAGCTCAATTTCTTTCTTGGACTTCAAATCAAGCAAACAGGAAATGAAACCTTTATTAGCCAATCCAAGTATTGCAAGGAGTTCCTCAAGAAATTTGGAATGGACAACTCAAAGCATATGGACACACTTATAAGCACCTCCTATTACTTGGACAAGGATGAGGGAGGTAGAAATCATCAAGTACAGAGGTATGATCAAATCTCTTTTTTATCTCACTGCTAGTAGACCTGATATTATGTTTAATGTATGCATATGCGCTAGATACCAAGCAAATCCTAAGGAGTCGCATTTAAGTGCAGTAAAACGTATCATGAAATATCTTGTTGGCACTTCACAAGTGGGCTTGTGGTACCCCAAAGGTGAGTATTATTGGTTATTCTAATCTCGATTTTGCTGGATGCAAATTAGATAGGAAAAGCACTAGTGGGACATGCTATTTGCTTGGAAGCTCTTTAGTTTCTTAGCATAGCAAGAAACAAAATAGTGTGACATTGTCTACTGCTGAGGCTGAATATGTTGTAGCTGGAAGTTGTTGTGCTTAAATCTATGGATGAAGCTAGAACTTCTAGATTTTGGTCTTCAACTTGATCACATCCCTGTAAGATGTGACAATACTAGTGCAATCAATTTGACTAAAAATCCCATTATGCACTCTAGAACTAAGCACATTGAGATAATGCATCATTTTATAAGGGATCATGTACAAAATGGTGATTGCATTTTAGAATTTGTTGAAACAAATAATCAACTTGTTGATATATTCACAAAACCACTACCTAAAGATACTTTCTTTCATATAAAAAGAGAACTTAGCATTTTAGATCAATCTTGTCTTTAATTTTTACTGTATAATTTATTTTTCTGCACAACTTTATTGCTTTATATTTATTCTTGAATCTGATACTAACTTGAGCGTCGAAGGCTCCCCTTAGTTTGTTTTGCGGGTACCCCATCATGACTAAGCTCTCCACCTGCTCAAGATATTCTCTGCTCTATGCTAATATCCTATTTTCAAAGATTGGAGAAACTCAATTATGATGATTTGATCCTTGGTATAAGTTTAGTTTTGGCAAGAACAAGTGTTGAACTGAGTTTGGACAAAATTCTGGTTTACAAGATGATCTGGAATCAGGTTAAGAAAGGTTTAGAAATACTTTGAAGAGTTTGGGATCAGTTTTGCCTTGTTTGAAGTATAAAATGCAAGCTCAAAAGGCCTGTAATCAATTACAGGCACCCTGTAATCGATTACAAAGGTTCTGGAAGGCGCAAAATGAAGAAATAGAATGGACGTAATCAATTACATACATATTGTAATCGATTACATAAATTCCTAGAAATGTAATTGATTACAACCCCCTTGTAATTGATTACAAGGTGGTTTTAAAGAATTCCAAACGCGTGAGCAGCCACTCTTATGCTGCCTCTCAACCTTTCTCTCTCTACCCATACCTTTCCTTATCTCAAATCTCCCTTGTTTCTTCACCAATTCCCAACTTTTCTGTCCTAAATCACTCGTACTCCTTCACTCTACAAAACCCCAACTCCATTCTCACTAAAAACACCAAAAATCACCACCCAAATCCCTCAACCGTTTATGTTCTCTCCTACACCCCTCTCTTCGTATTTTCCACCTTATTTTTCACCTTTTCCACCACTTTCTTAACCCAAACACTCTTAAACACCATTCCCCTCACTTCTCTTCCATCCTTTTCACCCCAATTCAACTACATGGCAGAATCATCAAGGTGCATAAAAAAACCACGAATAGGGGCTGCTGGTGCTTCATCTTCCCCGGCTCCTGCTCTCACCATTCTGGGGCTTGACCTCTCCGCACACTTCAGGACCTCCAAACAAGTAGAAAACTTTCGCAAATAGTTTCATTTGCAGAAAATTATCCAGCCCAGGTACATCACTGCAGAATTTTGTGCTAGTGAACTTTTATAGTGTTTTAGGTTGATTCCTAGACTTGATCTCTTTTCTTAGCATTAAGAAAGACATTTACCCAGATCTAGTTAGAGTATTTTATGCTAACTTAAAATATGAGAATGACTTTCTGATCTCTGAAGTAAAGAAATAGAAAATTATCATTAATCCTAGTCTGTCTTAAGCTCTGATAGTACCAACTTCTATTGCACTAATAAATGGGGAGATGAGTATGAGTATAAGTCTGCCTTGAACTCCTTGGTGCAGATAGATTACACACCCGATCAGAAGATCAAGGCTACAGGGCTCACAATGGAAAACAGAGTCCTGCACTACATTCTAGCTAGGGCCTTGATTGCTAGAGGAGGCAATTACTCACAAGTCCTACATGATGATGTTCTCACTCTATGGGCAATGAACATAGACCGCTCCATTAACTTGGCCTTCTATGTCATTCAACATATGCAACACACTAGGAAGGATCCTCATCCTCTGCCCTATGTCATACCCATCACTGTGATCTTGGAACATTTTTGTATTCCTGTGTTTAGAGAAGCAAAGGATGAGAGCTCTAACGGACCAAAATCCATCAGCCTATACACTCTAAAGAAGTTATAGCTAAAGAAATATGATGACACATAGTATTATTTGCATCACGGGGCTATAAGGAACATACCCCAGGGAGATAATGAGGATGCTAAAGATGAACCTCCACAGGTTAGTCTAGCTGAGCCTCTTATGCAGCTTTTGCTTCAGGAGATCCACAGTCTTTGTACACATGTCGATGATCAGTTTCGTGAACTGTGCATCTCTATTCATCGCCTTGAGGAGCGTGTCACTCATTTCAATAAGGACATTACTTACATATGCACTATGCTCGAGGGTGATCTGAGTCATCAGGCTGGGTAAGCTACCACCTCCCATGCTCCACCTCTTTCATCTCCAGTTGGTGTTGGTATTGGTGATCCTACTCTTGATGCTGGTGATGATGATACGACGCTTCCAGTTGAGGATCTTGATGATGTGGATATTAGTGATAGCGAGGCAACACAGTGATGACAAGACAACTTAGTCTTGATGTTTATTTTTTCTATAATCTATTCTTATCTAACCCATTAGCTTTTTATACTATTTTGTATATGCTTTTGCTTATTATGACTATGTTGTTTATGCACTCTAATCCTCTGGTTACTATCTATATTGAGCAGATGACTAGTCTGATATTTGACTATCTATTAGATACCCTGCTTGTGTTAGTCATGGCAACCATTACCCAAGAGGGGGGGGGTGAATTGGGTATTAAAAACTTTTCGCAAATGCTCTTAAAATAAATACAAATATTTAAGCTATTAAATAAAAGAGAAAGAATTACGAGATGAAGAAAGAAAGCTTTAAGAACTGTAAAAAAATAAATGTACAATAATATAAAATTGTATAAATAAATGTGCAATAATATAAAATTACGTAAAATAAAGATTGCACAAAATAAAGAGATTAAGAGAAGAAGAGCAGGCACAATATTTATCCTGATTCGACCACCAACCACTTGTGGTCTACGTCCAGTCCCCGAAACATAGTTCGAGATTTTTCACTATATGTACAAGTTTCAATAGGTGCTTGCAACCTTTACATAAGAGAGCATTTTTCACACACAGGGAAACTCTACCCTTGTGCTAAAGTCTCAGCCTGCAGGGATACCTCACCCTTACACAAACCTTAGAGGGATACCTCACCCCCTTTACAAATCTTGAAGGATACCTCACCCTCAATGTAGAAGAACAGAAATATAGATGAAGAGAAACTCTCACTCAGAGTAAATTATACAAATTGAAGTGCTAAGAGGCTCTCAAGGATATCTCAAAGTTTTAGCAAAAAGAGCACATAAAATGGGTGTAAAAATAAATCACATTTTTCAGAGCAAGCGCAAATTAAACAAATAGCTGGGTACTTTCAGATGAGACCCACGGTCTCTATTTATAGAGTCAGATAAACAAATAGCCGTTAGAGCAATTAAAGGCATGATAAATGCAAATCCGTTTGCGTATCATATTCAAAATCCAGAAGTAGAAATACGTGGGTTATTCGAATGCCTTATTGTGGTATTCGAATGCCACTGTTCCAAATCTTATAAAAAACCATTCAGAAGCCAGTTATTCGAATACCACATTGAGGTATTCGAATGCCTCTACTTTAAACGCATTCTGGAATGGTTTTTAGGCTGTGGTATTCGAATACCATATCATGTATTTGAATGCCCCTTTAAAAAAACTCATCTGGAACATTTTTTATGCTGTGGTATTCGAATAGAATATCATGTATTCGAATGCCCCTTTAAAAAAACTCATCTGGAACGTTTTTTATGCTGTGGTATTCGAATACCACAAGTTGTATTCGAATACTCCTCACAGATTTTGAAAACTGAATTCAAATGATCATAACTTCTTCATTTCTTATCCGTTTAAAGCAAATGACCAGTCATTGGAAAGATCTTTGAGTCTATTTTCAAATGAAAGAAGTTTCAAAACAAAAATCAAAGTATTTTAAAAGATATGATCAAAAGAGTGACCAAAGGTCAATTTTACAAAACTCAAACTTTGTTATTTTTCATAAAATTGAACTACCACCATAACTAGCTTTTCAAAACTTGTTTGTTGGACATTTTAACATATGAAAACCATTTGTAAAGATTTTGAAAAATATATTTGAGATATCCATAAGGCTTCTTACATAAAGACCCTAAGTCCTAAAAGCTATACCATTTAATCTTCCTTTGGACTTGGTCTTTGACATGACTTTGATGTTATCAATACCTTCATGAGATATCCGTTCATATTCTCCTTGTGTTGAGCTTAATATATATCTTTTGCTTTCTTGTTTGCAAGCTCATTCTTGGTACTTGGACTATCCTACAAAGTATTGTTCACTTAAACAAGCATAGTTAGTCCAGAATCACAATTCAATATCTTCATATGCATAATTCATAAAAGTATAACTCTAGTTAGTTAAACATGCATATAAGACTTTCATAGATACATCCAAATAAGATATTTATCAATTACTAATGGATATGCTCTATATAGGATGCAACAGAACATAAGCAATATGTACTTTTTGTCTTGTATTTGTCATCATCAAAACTTAACACATAAAACCATTTGGGGCAAACTTATATCCACAATCTCTCCCTTTTTGATGATGACAAATCACCAAAGAAAAAATATGTTGATGAGCAATATTCAAGAATGGATATTCATGTAAGCATATCAAACAATAAGATCAAACAATGAGTATATCAAGCATATATTTTTCTTTTCAATTTTCACTCCCCCTATTTGACATCAACAAAAAGGCTTAGAAAGAAAAAAATATTTTCTCCCTCTTATAGATTCTACATATGAGTCAAGAATAGAGAGATGAAACAAGCATGCTTTCAAGATATAAACAAAAATTATTCATGCAATACTTGTCATATTTTGGTACATCAATATTTAGCATATGATAGTAACAAGCTTAAGAAAATATGTCTAGCATATAATATCTTGTATACCACATGATAAATAAGTACCACTTGATATCACTTATTAGGATTTACAAGATATCCATATAAGGTCATGAAATTAAGATTTTCAAACAGGAAGATCATGCAATTTGTCACACATCAAGCATTTCTCAATGAAAGAATCAAAATATATGAAATTTAAGAAAGTTTACATTCTTTCATTGATAGAGGGAAAAAGAACAAGAGATGATCTTTGTTGACATGTTGATAGTATTATCAATAAAACATTTCATGTCAAACAAGGATGTAAGTCAAAGGATATAACATGTTTACCACTTGTTAGCCAAGAGATATACCACTTGTTAGTTATAGGATATGAGCAACAATTTAAGAGATAAGCTCTCCTTCAGAATATGCATATTATCAAAATAATAGATAAAGGAAATATGTATGCGAAAATCATATAAGCACATTTCCTTAAAGAAAAGTAAGGCAAAAGATTTTTTATTTTTAATCCATCAATCAAAAAACATTTTTAAAACTTCTCCCCCTTTCAAAAAGAATTTTACAAGAGCACATTATATTTTCAAAAGCATTTTAGAAAGGTAGAGATATTTTATATGAAAAGCATATATTCATTGAGATAGATTAAACCAAGTTAAAAGAACATAAGTACATCTCCTTGATGAAATATGCTATAGGAATTAAAGCATCTATAGAACTAATATCATTCACCCTAAATACAATGACAAAATAGCAAGTTAATATCCAATTAGGCACTTTGTCAATGCTAAGCATACTTCTCATGTAAGGAAAGCATCTAATCATTTTAAGATCAATTTATCAACAAGTATCATATAATTCATATCATATACCATAATAGCTTAGGGATAGAGATACTTATTGAGATAGATAAAGAGTGATGATCCTTCTTTATTGGTCTTTTAACTTTGAGCTTTCTTCCTTTGAATTCTCCATTCCATTGCACTAGAAGAAAGTCTTCTTTATCTTCCTCTTCATTTGAATTCCATTCAACTTTTCTCATTTATCCACATATGCTTGTATGTAAAAATCTGATGGCTATATTTGAAACACATAGAGAGACTTGCAAAGCTAACTTTAAAAGTCCTCTAAAATATAGGTTAGCATCAAATATCACATAAGCCCATTCATAAACATAATTCAGGTTGATATATAATTTTAAAGCATGTATCATATTATCAACCATGCAATATTAGTTGCATGAAGCACATATGCACTTGAATCCAAAAAAGAATATTTAAGCATTTTAAGGCATGATTCAAAAAATATATGATTATCATCAAAACTTATTTAAGCGTTTTTAGGCAAATAATGATCATGCAAGACATGTAAAGGTATAACATAACTCTATACGTCTCCATATATCATATGATATCAAATTTAAAGCATAGATAAGGATAATAATTTGATATCACCAAAAGTGTACTCTTTGAATTTTCGTAGATGACTCTCACTTCCACCAACTTCCAAGCTTCAAGCTTTCATGAAGGAATAGAAATTATTTGCACCCCTTTAAAAGTTGAGTCCTTTTAAACTTCACTATCCTCAAGTTGAATAAACTTATTCCATTTACATGTTTGCTTGAGGTAGTTGATACCCTACAAAATAATTCAAAATACTTTCTTTGGTATCCATCAATTTTGAATCCATAGAGGTTAGTCATTATGCCAAACTCATAAGAATATAAGCATTTAAAATAATAAAATAACAAATGAGTTTACAAGGACAAAATAATTTTCATTTCATTAATCAAATTAATTAAGTACATATATTCATCAATATAATAACCAATTACATTGCATATTTCATACATATCATTAAGTGTATATTTTTAAATAAAACAAACAAAGAATTTAGCATATATTGATTATTAATGCTATGCAACATATACAACAACAAATGCAGCAGAAATTTTTTAAAATAAAGCATGGGTATGAAAAATAGCAAATTAAAAACCGATAAGTATTCGAATGCTTATTTGAAAGATTAAAAACATACCAAAACGTGGTTTTAATGATGGTATTCGAATGCTTTTAATGATATTCGAATACTCATGAAGTATTCGGAAGTATTCAAATACTCCAGAGAGTAACTGATGGTATTCGAATATGCCTTAAACAAAAACATAAGTTTTCTCGTATAGCAGCAAGGGTATTCGAATAGTCTTAACAGAAAAATGCAAATTTGCACGTAAAACATCAATGGTATTCGAATGCCATGTTAAGGTATTTGAATAACTAAACAAAAAAAAAAACATATCTATGTCCAGAAAAAGCATTTTTGAAAGACGAAAGCATACCTGTTGATGGAGTGCCTGCAAAAATGATTTCGAGATAACTCCAAAGCTCAAGTTAGTGATAATTCAAGAAGGATGAAATCATAATTAAGCAATAAATTCAAATATTTAATTATATGTATGATTGATCAAAAACTCAAGCTCAAGGATATTCTCATTAAACATGTCATTTCAAGCATGGAGCATACTTTATCTAGCATATTAATATGCATAAGGATTTTCAAATAATAATTGCAAAGATTAAAAACAACCACGCAATATAGCACTCATTTTAACATGCATTCATGACAATTAAACCAGATACTTGATTCTTACAAAAACATTTTGAAACAACCAAGGATTATGTTAGAAAGAGATAAAACAAGATAAAATCATCTAACAAAAATACTCATTTTAAGTCATGATTAAACAAAAACTCATACTCAAGGATGTCAAAATAATGAGCATACTTTTATCTAGCATATTAACGTGAAAAACATGTTTAAGACATAAAGCTAGAAAAGTATAACACAAGCTTCACTTATCCAATGATTGCAAGTCCATGCTTCATGGAGACAAGGAAGTGAGCTTGAAATTATTTCTGGTCTTTGTACTTGGAGCAGCCACTTTCAAGATGTCAAAGTCACTTCTTGGCCTTCAAGCACACCTATAACACACTTTAATTTTTAACTTTTGGTACCCATATTTTCTTGGGTCTTTGTGTGTTAGTTTTCGAATATTAATCTATTATGCTCTTATAAAGATTAGTTTTTCATAATATGTAAATTGAGCACAATAAATTAAATAATTAATTACCAATAAGCACATAGCCGATAACATGCTTGCTTTTATGATATATAGACAATTTTAAAGCATATAAAGCATACATAGGCATTATAGACTATCTTATGATCAATAAATATACAAGACAGTGAGCAAAGGGTGTAGCAGGAATATAATCATGTGCTAAACATAATATTCAAATTTTATTAAATACACATGATTCTATTAATCAATTAAGGCCTACAAAGAATATACCTCAAATTTATTGACTTTGCATGTGAGTGTGCATAAGAGATAAAAGCTTTTGATACCTTGGCCTTGGTAATCAAAGAAATATTTTTTCTTATCCATTGCTTCTCTTTTGGAGTCTTGAACTTTGCAAGTTCTACATCTTGTACTTGAGAAGCTTTGGTTGAAGTCATCTTCCTTCTTTGACCAAAGTTTTTACCATTAGGCTTTGGAAGCATTCTCCTTGATGATTCCTCTTTATTTTGACCAATTTGTCCATCCTTTTGATAAATATTCTGCACAATGGAAACACTAGGAGGACACTTTGGTACCTACTTCATTTTGGGTCCTTGAATATCAGTATTAGGGCCTTTAGGATTTTTAGGAACCCATACCATACAATTTCTCATATAAGGATTTCTTCTATAATTGTATAAGTGAGAAATATGTCCTAGATGACCACAAAAATTACAAATAATTGAATTTAATGATGGCTTAATCATTTGAATATCATTTTTGAAAAACTTAAGCATTTTATTATTATTATATTCTAAATTAATTTTGCCATAAGCCTTGCTTGAATTTTCACATGTAATAACATTAATTTTATTCTTATTAACAAGCATAGAATTTAAGTAATTACAATCATTAGCTTTGGCAAATTCAGAATATAAGTCCTCAACTTGATTTTCTAAATTAATGCACTTTTCACAAGAAGATGAGGTTTCATATTTCAAAGGTATTTCCTCATTAAGAAAAGCATATTCATTTTTTAAAGTCTCAATTTCATTTTCAATAAAGGAAATATTTTCCAAACACGATAAGTTTTTCTTTTCTAAATTCAACAAACCATCATACAATTCATTATATGCACTTTGCAACTCATCATAGGAAGGACTGTAATATAGTTTAGAATTTACCTCAACGTCCTTTTTAGCCATATAGGAAGTAGTGTCAATTTCTAGGGTACTTGCCTCTTTAAGAGAATCACATTCTTCCTCATCAATTTTGTTTTGCCATGCCTTTTCTTCAAATTGAGCATCATTGTTACCAAGTGGCATTTGGCTCCCTTCAATAGTTTGAGCATCTCTTTGAGGATATTTTTCATGACAAGCTTCCTTCAATGGCATTTGCTTTTCTTGCTTTCTATATACAACTTTATGCACAAAATCATTGTTAGCAAGATAAATAGCATTAAGAGTATCCCATATATCTTTAGCACTAGAGCAGCTTTTAATTTTAGCATAAACTTCATCATTCAAACTACTTCTCAAAATTTGCATAGCTCTAATATTTAAAGAAAAACATTTTTTGTCAAAACTATTCCAAATTTGTTTTGATTTGTAAGTAAATCCATTTAGCACAATATCCCATAAATCCAAATCAATAGATTGCATATAAAACTCTATTCTAGTTTTCCAATAAACAAAATGCACACCATCAAAGAATGGTGGTTTATCAATTTCAAAACCTTCTATTTTGAAAAACTTTCAAGGTTGCTCACAAGTAAGGATCTTTAACTCTAAGCGGTTAAGCTTTTACCAGAGCACGAAGCTCTGATACCACTTATTAGTCATGGCAACCATTACCCAAGAGGGGGGGTGAATTGGGTATTAAAATTTTTTTCGCAAATGCTCTTAAAATAAATACAAATATTTAAGCTATTAAATAAAAGAGAAAGAATTGCGAGATGAAGAAAGAAAGCTTTAAGAACTGTAAAAAAATAAATGTACAATAATATAAAATTGTATAAATAAATGTGCAATAATATAAAATTACGTAAAATAAAGATTGCACAAAATAAAGAGATTAAGAGAAGAAGAGCAGGCACGATATTTATCCTAGTTCGACCACCAACCACTTGTGGTCCACGTCCAGTCCCCGAAACACAGTTCGAGATTTTTCACTATATGTACAAGCTTCAATAGGTGCTTGCAACCTTTACATAAGAGAGCACTTTTCACACACAGGGAAACTCTACCCTTGTGCTAAAGTCTCACAATGAGGATACCTCACCCTTACACAAACCTTAGAGGGATACCTCACCCCCTTTACAAATCTTGAAGGATACCTCACCCTCAATGTAGAAGAACAGAAATATAGATGAAGAGAAACTCTCACTCAGAGTAAATTATACAAATTGAAGTGCTAAGAGGCTCTCAAGGATATCTCAAAGTTTTAGCAAAAAGAGCACATAAAATGGGTGTAAAAATAAATCACATTTTTTAGAGTAAGCGCAAATTAAACAAATAGCTGGGTACTTTCAGATGAGACCCACGGTCTCTATTTATAGAGTCAGATAAACAAATAGTCGTTGGAGCAATTAAAGGCATGATAAATGCAAATCCGTTTGCGTATCAAATTCAAAATCCAGAAGCAGAAATACGTGGGTTATTCGAATGCCTTATTGTGGTATTCGAATGCCACTGTTCCAAATCTTATAAAAAACCGTTTAGAAGCCAGTTATTCGAATACCACATTGAGGTATTCGAATGCCTCTACTTTAAACGCATTCTGGAATGGTTTTTAGGCCGTGGTATTCGAATACCATATCATGTATTTGAATGCCCCTTTAAAAAAACTCATCTGGAACGTTTTTTATGCTGTGGTATTCGAATAGCATATCATGTATTCGAATGCCCCTTTAAAAAAACTCATCTGGAACGTTTTTTATGTTGTGGTATTCGAATACCACAAGTTGTATTCGAATACTCCTCACAGATTTTGAAAACTGAATTCAAATGATCATAACTTCTTCATTTCTTATCCGTTTAAAGCAAATGACCAGTCATTGGAAAGATCTTTGAGTCTATTTTCAAATGAAAGAAGTTTCAAAACAAAAATCAAAGTATTTTAAAAGATATGATCAAAAGAGTGACCAAAGGTCAATTTTGCAAAACTCAAACTTGGTTATTTTTCATAAAATTGAACTACCACCATAACTAGCTTTTCAAAACTTGTTTGTTGGACATTTTAACATATGAAAACCATTTGTAAAGATTTTGAAAAATATATTTGAGATATCCATAAGGCTTCTTACATAAAGACCCTAAGTCCTAAAAGCTATACCATTTAATCTTCCTTTGGACTTGGTCTTTGACATGACTTTGATGTTATCAATACCTTCATGAGATATCCGTTCACATTCTCCTTGTGTTGAGCTTAATATATATCTTTTGCTTTCTTGTTTGCAAGCTCATTATTGGTACTTGGACTATCCTACAAAGTATTGTTCACTTAAACAAGCATAGTTAGTCCATAATCACAATTCAATATCTTCATATGCATAATTCATAAAAGTATAACTCTAGTTAGTTAAACATGCATATAAGACTTTCATAGATACATCCAAATAAGATATTTATCAATTACTAATGGATATGCTCTATATAGGATGCAACAGAACATAAGCAATATGTACTTTTTGTCTTGTATTTGTCATCATCAAAACTTAACACATAAAACCATTTGGGGCAAACTTATATCCACAGCTTGGACTGTTGGACATATATTATTTTCATTTGATGTTTTGATAATTTGAAATTCTGGCTGGTGATCCTGGTTATGCTATCCAGCTGCTGAAGCTCTACCGGCCTTCTTTTTTGCTTATGTCGTGTATTGTTTTAATGCTACTAACTTTTTGATAATTCCAAAAAGGAAAGAGATATTGCATAATTGTATGAGTAAGGGGGAGTGCATGACAGTGTTTCTTTTAACAATTTCCATCCCTTTGAACTTTCTACATAAACTTAGGGGGAGAGCAATTTTTTTTCTAACTTATATATATACATATATTGCTTTCGTGTTTTCATTTTTTGGTTTGTCATCATCAAAAAAGTGGAGAACGTAAATGCTTATGTCATGAAGATCGTGCGAATTTTGATAATAATAAAGCCAAGTCGAAGACCAAGTCTAAAGGTAGCAAAGCTGGTATAGTTTTTAGGACTTAGAATGTTAATGTAAGAAGCTCTCTTAATTATCTCAATGTTTTTCTAAAAATAGTTCTTTTTAATTAGTTTTCTATAGCCTTGATTTATGAAAAACAAGCTTATCTCTTTAACAATCCAAGTTTTTATGAAATCTCAATGATTACAAAGCTAAATTGGGCTCAAGAATGGGTTCAAGGATGTTTGTAAGTTTATCCTTAGGCTTAGTAATCAGTTTACAGCTTCTTTGGGATCTTGTAGTTCATTACAAAGGCCTGATAATTGATTACAAACATGCAAGAAATCATTTCTCAAAATTCAAGAGCTTTGTAATCGATTACGTGAGGTTTGTAATCGATTACATTGCTACCAGAGTCTTGGTAATCGATTACATGAGGTATGTAATTGATTACACTTAGCCCAGGAAAACCAGAACTAATTTCAAGAACAATGTAATCGATTACATCATCCTTGTAATCGATTACATTGCGGCTGAAAGTGCGCAACGATCAGTTTTTGGATTTTTATTGTGACCATAAATTGCCCCAATAGGTCTTTTTCTTGAAAACACTATAAATAGGTGTTATTATGTCATCTTTTAACAAGAACAACAACTAAAAAACATCCTTCTATTGCTCTTAATCCGAGTTTCACTTTTTTTTTCCATCTTTTGCTCTGTTTTGAAATTCTTGAGATATTTTTTAAAGAGCTTCATAAGTGCTTCAAGTTGTAATACACACTCTTTGAGAGAGTTTCTTCCTTTGCTATTCCCTTTTGATTGTAACGAGGGTAAGGTATCCCTCAAAAAATTTATAAGGGTGAGGTATCCCTGCTGTCGAGGCTCAAGCACAAGGGTGAGGTATCCTAAGATGTGAGGAGTGCTCAGGTTTGTAATGGTAGCAAGCACCGGTAGAAAGCTTACATTGATAGTGAAGAAAATCTTGAGTGGATGCTTGTGGACTAAACGTAGGTTACAAGTAGTTAGTGGCTGAATTAAGATAACTCCCAGTGTTTGCTTTTCTGAACTCTTCTCTCTATATTTGCACTTTAATTTCATATAATTCAATTAAATCATTTTTATTAGCTTATTAAATTTGTGAGAACTGTTTTGATCTTCCCTGTTCATTTATTTCATTTTATAAATAGCTTCAATGAAAATTATCTTTAAAGTGTTTGTGAAAAGTTTTTTGAAATTTTTTTAATTACTCAATTCACCTCCTTGTTGAGTATAGAAGCCACTTGGGTAACACCTTAACATTTCTTCGTTATTTCCCATAAACCTTTGCTACATTACAACCTTAACAAAGACCTTTTGATCACTTAAATGTGTGCTTTACATTAATGAAGATATGGATAATGGTCTTGCCTATAGGATTCGAGGGCTCAATGAATTCAAAGAGATATTAGGGGTTGCATAATGTGCATAAACTCATCCAAGATGAATGTATTATTGAGATTGGTTTATGATGGCATGCTTGGTATAAATTGATTGTGTTTTGTTAAGCTTGATTGCATGATTGGATAATCCACCCCAAAACAATGAGCTTGCATAACTTGCCCTATTCTATATTATACTAACAACATTTGATTGCAAGGTGACAATGAATAATTTTTAGAAGTCTCCTCTCAATATACTGTGGCTAATCCAATGTTAACTTTGCTATTATCCTTTGTAATAGGAATTTCTGGTTGTTGACTTTCAACTTTTCATGCAGAGCAAGAGAAAGATGAATGAAGCCTTAAAAGGCACATTGATTCCACCTGAAAGTTGTAGTAGAGGGATTGTAATTGTAAAGCATCCTAATTACCTCACTAATAGTCTTTTTATCCCCTTTGTAGCCTTATTAACCATGTGTTTTCTATAAGGAAAGAAGGAAAGAATATCATTGGATAATGAGTTTGAGGAAAGTGATAATTCTTTAGGGCCTCTCTTTCACAATCCAATCGAAAAGGGTCAAGCTTCTTCCATCCCACCATTCACTACTACAACTGCTAATCTTCCTAAAACTGAAACTTCTCCTCCTTCAACACAAGAAAACCCATTAAGATCATTCATGTTGTTGGTCAAGGTTCTTCAATCCAAGAGGAAAAGGAGTTTGTTGATTATGGTTATTCTGTTTTGAATGAATGGACTCTTGTAACTCCCGCCATTACAACCCAAAGGGAAACTATCATTCCCCCTATTATGATTGAGGATGCACCCATTGCCCCCGCTGTCAAAGTCTAAGAGGAATCCCCTACTCCTGTTATCACAGTCCAAGACCCCATTGCCATTGTCACCAAAGTCCAAATCCTTGCAATGAACGAGGTTTTGATGACTCAATTTGCTACGATCACCACCTCTGCCCCTATTTCTTCTACCTCTGTAGCCTTACTAGGGCTCCTAGCCATTTTGGTGATGATTCCAATTCTTCCTCTATAGATTACATAGTCAGTAACCTCTTTGTAGATGTTCTCTTTTCTTGAAATATTCAACCTTCTCACTACTTTCTCAAGTGGTTCAAACTTGGAGGTGAGAAGGTTTTGATCTCTAAGCAATGGTTAGTAAGAAAGTTTAGACAATGAGAATGAATATTAGGGAGAGTGTTTCTTGATAGTGCTATTAGTTAAGTAAAACAAACTTTCTCACTACCTGCAGTGTATTAAACCTTGAGTCTTGTGACAGGAATTTTGATTAAAGTTTTTAAGAGTGATATTCTTTTAAGATGATTTTATTAAAAACTTGCAGGAAATTTATAAGCTAAATTTGTGAATAAGTGTTAACTAGTGTTTATTCCTTTTAAAAATCCAAACACATTAATGGTTAGAGAAACTTATTGTCATATTAATTATAAACCTGATAATGATACCACCAGAAGATTTAGAAAATTGAACTTATAAAGTAGAACGAGTAAGAAGGATTAAAAATAGCACAATACCAGAATTTTTATACTAGTTCACCCCAAATCCACATGGACTACTTCTAGTACCTAGCTTTAACTTGGATTTCCACTAGATAAGTATTCTTTGTAGAAATCTAGCCTCTCCAGGCTAATAATACAAATATTCTTTGACTACAGCCTCTTTAGGCTATTCGGCTTGATCAATTAGTGACTTGTACAACCCATAAACTCACTTACAACTCTCAATAATTAATATAATGAAAGTAAGTGTTTATAAAAATTGGACTTCTCACAAAACACTCAAGGAATGAAATAATATTGGTTTGTTGAGCTTACAACACACCTACAGTAAATCGAATAGATTCAAGAATAGGTAAGTACAAATACAAGAGTTCAATTCGAGGTTCACACTATTTGATTGGCTTCAACATTCATAACCTTCAAATCTTTTCAACTTGTAGGCTTATATAGACATTGAAAATATAGTTATTAGACTTTCCTAGTGGTAACTATCCTTTTTGTGGTAGGTTATTATTGTTCTTGTCCTTTCTTGATGAGTCAGCACACACCTTCTTTAGACCTTAGTTGGTGTGAAGGTTCATTAGGAAACCTTCTCACTGAACATCCTCAACTAATTTTCTCATCCAACTTTTTCACCTCCTGAAGAACTTTAGCTTCTCATATTTGAAAATACCATCATATGAATATTCCTTGTATAATACATATGGTACAAGCTGCTATTTGATGCTCGAGTTTCTCTTGAAATTCTCTTTATTAATATTTTCATTCTTCTCCACTTTCTCATGAACCTTCTTAGAGTGAACCTTATGATGTTTATTAGGAACTTTCTGAAGAGTTCCTTGAGCCTTCTCAATCAAAACTTGATTTTCTTAAGCTTCTCTAGTCACCTAGAATTAATCTTTTTCACTGTTCTAGTCCTGCATTGGCTTGACCAACATAAAATCTTTCACAAAAATATTTCATGTATAAAGAGCAATTAAATTCAATTTTCAGCATAATTTGCTATCATCAAAACATGATATATATTGTTTAACACAAAAAACTAATTTGGAGCTTACATTCTCCCCCTTTTTGATGATGACAAACTATTTGAAAAAAATAAATGCTTGTAAGGGTCAAGAGTTATTACCATTTCTACAAAAACTTACTAATAAGAGAGTTAGAACCAACTATTATGAGAAGGTTTTGTTTATACTTAGTGGCTCCCCATCAACTTAATATTCACTTTGGTTTGTTAATAGATAATGATCTATAGTTAAGTTAAAGATCATAAAGAGTAAAGGAATGCAAGAGGATCACATTTCATGATAAGCGTACTTCATTTCATTCATTCATTTGCATAATTAAACTACATTCCCTTTCAAAACATGCATAAATATAAAATTTTCTCTTTTTTTGCTATCTCCATTTTTTGGCATCATTCAAAAAGATAGGGCATAGAGATATTACACATCATGGAGCTCAAGCATGTTAGGATACTGAAGGGGTTGAATCACCAGAAGATGAAGATGATAAAGAAAATCTAGGAATGGGATGATGAGGTGGATAAGGGTAGTGTTCTCGACTAGTGGTTTTAGTACTGACTTCCTTCTCCATTTTATTTGTAAGCCACTCTTCAAGCATGAGGAAATGATCCATGAAGCATGCAATGTGGAGTGCATCTCCCTTTCTCTTGCATTCAACTATCTCACGCTTCTTCTTAACTTTTTATTATCCTTTCTCAACTTCTTCATTTTAGCTTTTGCAGATCTATAGGTTCTCTTCATAGCAAGCTTAGAAAGAGTGGGTTCTGCCTATGTTGAACTATGATGAGTCTCACTCTCTCTTATCCTAGTTCATTGGCTAAGATCATGCTTCTCTCTACCTTATTCTTCTTTTATCACATTCAAGAAAGATCCAAGGGAAACTAGTTTTCCCAAGGATTCAAGATGATCCACATATGCAACTGGTAGAGTTGGAGTTTGGGGACTTGGTTTCCTTTCTTCCCTTTGAGCAATTATATCATAGATTAGAGAGGGACAATGAGTAGAACAAACCCAATAAGGGAGTGATGTTTATCTTCTACTTCTTTTCTTCTTTCTGATATCGTCTTCTTTGAGTAAGATGAGGCTTCATCCTTCTAAATTCGAGAGGTTGCCTCATCACTATTTTCTTATTGAGAAGGTTCAGGCGAGGCAATCTTCTTAGTATTCTAAGAAGGTTCATCTTCAATCTTCTCAATTACAACTAGTGATTCTTCCTTTTCTTCTTGGATTACTTCTTCCACCTTTTCCTTCCTCTAGCTCTTCCTTTTCTTCTAACTGAGATTTCTCACCCGTAGGAGATATCAAGGAACCTTCCATATTGAGATTAACTTCTCTGAACAGTTAGGTGAGAATGTTGGCTAATGCAACTCTTAGATCAATGCCTGAGTAATGTAAGGCAAGATTAGTTTCAAGTAGTTCTTCTAGAAGAGGCCTTTTCTCAAAGACTTGAGAAAGTTCCTCCAAGTCTTTAGAAAGTTCATTCTCAAAAAGAGAAGGTTCTTCACAAACTTTTTGAGGTTAACCTTCTTCTTCAATTTTCTCCCTTTCTTTCTTTTCTTTATTTTCTTTCTTTTTCTTCGTTATCTGCCCTACTTCTTCTTTCTTTTTCCTCTCTTTTCTTTCTCTTCTTTTATTTTCTTTCTTTTTTCCTTCTTTTTTTCAATTCCTTGGTAGTAGTATCTTTATAAACTTTCTTCTTAAGTTCTACTAGTTTAGAGGCGATTTGTTCTATTTTAAGCTCTTCCTTTTATTCTTCAACCTTCTTATGCTCATTTTCTAGGATGCTGGGTCTAGTTGGGTGATCATGCCTCATTTTAGTTTTGTGCTCAAACCCTTTCTCCTTAGGTTACCTCTTCTCAAGGTGCATTTGTTTGAGGATTTTCCTTGAGAAGACAAGGCCTTCTTTCTCTACCTTTTCCTTTATGAGGTATACACCAAAGTATTTGAACACTCTGGTCAATAAATTGCCATAAGGCAAAATGGCACTTGTCTTTATGTTCTCAATGGCAGAGATAATGTATTTTAGCATGATATAGTGCAAGTTTAGAGGCTTCCTTTTCTTGATGTGACACATCACCACTATA
The DNA here is from genome assembly GCA_029884595.1 of Ormosia semicastrata. Taxonomy (NCBI): domain Eukaryota; kingdom Viridiplantae; phylum Streptophyta; class Magnoliopsida; order Fabales; family Fabaceae; genus Ormosia; species Ormosia semicastrata. The sequence goes on along the minus strand of JAQQTO010000053.1, from coordinate 41,841,813 downwards.
TCAGCTTCATGAATCGTCTCAATACTCTCAATCCTTGGCATGAAAAAATGGTAAGATAAGGAGTGAAGGAATTTAGCAGTGGCATTCAACTTGCTTGCTAATTTAGATTTCTCAGCATCCAGGAATAGGGTGTCTACAATATCTTCCCAAGACCCATATCTAATATGCTAACTTCCTTGGTCATAAGCCTCCAAACCTTTCTTTGGTGCATTAGTGACTTCTACAAGTGAGTCCAAAATGAAGATGATTTGGACTCCCTTGATGTTGGCCAAAATGGAAGGTGAATCTTTCATCATAGAGGCTCTAGCATAGAATTTTTGGCAAAGGGATGGATAAACCTTCTTAGAGATTCTAAAGAAATTGCTCTATTCCAAAGTTTTCATATGATGCTAAAACCCCTTCCTTCTTTGGCCATTTCATTAAACGATATGCTCCTCCTAAGCATCGTTTTCTTAAATTTGAACTTCTCATCAAATCTTCTCTTAGCTTCTTTTGTAGAAACTAGTTTTATCAAAGATTGAGAAGATTCAAATTGTTCAGATTCATGTGATTTTTCTTCTTTTTCCTCTTCTTCTAGATTTATTGCCTCTTCTATCTCGGCCTTCTTCTTGGGCACAGTGGATTTCACTACCCAAGACATGACCCTCATGGATTTTCTTTTTTTGAGGAAGGTGAGAAGGTTTGGGTAAGAGGGTTAGTCTAGAAACTTTTTCACCTCCTGATGACTAATTTCCTTATGTTTCCCAACTATGCTCAAATCTCTCAACATACATTCTTATGAAAGAATATACATTATATGCACATAATAATATTCATCAAAAGAATCCAACATGTTCAAATCATAACACTGAAATCAAGATCAATCATTTGAGAGTAATCATATTTAGATTTTCCCTTATAAAACAAAACATGTCCTCACTATTTTGTAAAAATATCTACCCATTGATAGTCAATATCAATAAATTTAAGTTCAAAATCTTTTTTTTGGACATGATCATGAATAAAGTGATGTTTAGTCTCAATATGCTTTTATCATGAATGCTGTATTGGATTTTTTGACAAATTAATGGTACATGTGTTGTCACGTAGAATAAGAATATGGTCATACCTCAATGAGTAATCCTCTAATAGATGTTTATATAGGAGTTATGAATAGAAACAAGAGGCTAACACATACACAACTTTTGTAGTTCAGAGAGATATCGAATTTTGCTTCTTACTTTACCAAGTCACCAATGCATTGCCTAGGAAATGACAAGCACCATTTGTGCTTTTTCTCTCAACTCTATCTCCAACAGATTCAACATCATAATATCTTGCTAGATCAAAACTAGAGTTTTTCTTATGCCATGTAACACCCACTGTAGGGTGCCACATTTTATGTTACTAAATTACCAAATTACCTCTTCATTGGAAATCGTGCTTGTAATGGAAATACGAGTTGTAAAATTTCTTAATAACAATAAGATAAACTTAGCGGAAAATAAAAATATTGCAACATCATCACAAATAATTTACATCATATATACATACAAGTCTTTAGTACTGTCATACTTAAATATTTATAAACTAGACTTTCAAAACATTTAAACTTTAATTTAAACGAACATACTGCCCAAGTACTACTAGACAGTAGAACCCTCAGACGGGTCCTCCTCAGATTCCTCAGCAGGTAGGAATCCAGACTGACGCGAAGTCCTACGGACAAGTGTCTGCGCAGATGACACAATACTAATCGCACCGGGAGTACGATAGTAAGCTCCCCAGTACTGCCTAATAGATAGTGGAAACTCTAGGTGCACATTAATATTCACACTAAAGTAAGGGTGTCCAAGATGAAGCCTACTTAAAATAATATTTAAGTCCCCTATATAGTAAATACGCTCTCTATCCAGATCAACGTGCCACGCCTCCGAACCTCCATGAAACGTCAATCTCATATACCCTAGAAAACAGGGCATCTCCATCCTTTTAGAACTCAGCTCCCTCTACAGGAATCTGCTCTTCCTCACCTTCTTGATTGACTTCTTACTCAGCGTCTTTACAAATATAAATACAATATAGAATAAGCATACAAAGAGGTGAGATCATGTACACCAATACCAGTATGGTAGCACGAAGATAAACACATACAATACATCATTCAAATATATTATACCATAATTACAATTATGCCATCAACATCATTTATCACCACAACACATGTAATAAACAATAATTACAATCATGCCATTACCAACAACTAAATATTCAACAATTCAATTATCATAAACAATAATTACGATAATGCACTCAGTAACTATGCATATGCACACAGACTCAATTTCCTACTCCATGGAGCTAAAACTCATATCGGAGAGAGTGATCGAAAAGATCTGTCTATACCAACATGCCTCAGACCACATGCTCAATTTTTCACATCTAACATATACACAACAGTCTTTATCAGATCTTGATTAAGAATAGTGTCTCGGGTTAGGATCATCGGTGTGTTGTATCGGTCAAACCTACGGTCCAGAAGAGCTACCAACTGCCCCCTGTAGGCAACCCGCACCCCGATGCCCCCAAGGTCAACAAGTGACTTACACTACGTATATCACACCCACTCAAGAGGTGTATTCTCTCCTAGGCAAATAGCCTCATACAGTCCATCGAATCTTTCCAATGCATGTACTATGCATCATTCACAGTTCCAATTTATTATCTCATATTCGTGGTCCACATATTAACCCAACAATATCTTTATTGCATTTTCATCGCATAGTCATATTTTCACGTTTTCTCAATCGCGCAACAATTCTGTTGCATTTTCAAATCGCGTATCGATTTCTCAATGTTTTCTCAATCGCATAAAATATTTGTCATACGCTTTAAATCAAAAATACTATTTTTCTCATTTAACACTAAAATTGACTTTATTTTCCATATTTACATAATAACCCCTCAAAAACATAATAATTAGATTATAGTCCTTATTTTTAAACAATATTTTCACAATAGTCCCTCAAAAGAATAATATTTATGAAATAGTCCCTCTTTTATCAAATATTTGTAATATAACCTCTCTTTTATAAAATATTTACAATATGACTCCTCTTTAAATAATAATTGTAATATAGTCCTTCTTAAAATATTAATTGCAATATAGTCCCTCTTTTATAAAATAATTATAATATGACCCCTCTAAAATCAGTATTTCTACTGTTTCCCAGAAAATGACTATTCTTTCTTTTACTTCAATTATTACAGCTCAAATGTTCCCAACGCGCTTCAAAACCCGTAGGGTGAGCTATACGTTAGAAAACTTCAAGTATTGACCTCTATTTTTATTTCATAACCATACTGTTTAATTGTATTAAATTTGTTTTCCCCAAAAACCATTTTGTTTACTCAATTCAAACTTTTCCAAAATCATTTTCTTCTCAATTAAACCTTTAATCCTCAATTTAAAACCATCATTTTTAGGACTTTGGTCTTCTTAAATCCAATGAGGTAGTGTGCCTCTAAGCTCTTTGGAGCTCTCATGTAATCTTTCCATCATATTATTCACATCCTAAATTATACATACACTTGCATGCATTCAAAAGTATATATACACACATAATATCAAAGGTATACGCATATTATCACACATGCAATCATAAACACAAAACCACAAACATCACAATCACAAACAAAGAAGCATCAAATAACAAGTGAATAAACCCTTGTGGGTTTTTCGCTATACAAAACCATCTCTACACCACTAAAAGTTAGTTGGTGAGGTAAAATCTCTCTCTCACCTCTTGAAGACAAGATCTTCAAGCTCTTCCTCCTGCTTTTGATTTTCGTGTGACCCTTAAACAATTCCCTAAAATTCTTAAACAATTACCAAAGTCATAAACAAAGCTTAATAATAAAGAACCATGGAACAATCATGGTTTAGAAAATCAAAAACTTAATTTAAAATCAAAGAATCAAAAGTTTACCTTTAGGAAAGTAAACAAAAGCTTGGATTTTGAAGCACTAGGAGTGGGATTTTCACTAAACTTTCTAAATGGAAAGTGTTTAGAAGGTTGTTTAGGTTTAGGAAATGTAGAGAACAAAAATTATAGAAGATGGATGGTGGTTTTAGGTGTTGGGGCCGAAACTCAAAGAAGAAAGGAAAGGAAAAGTGTTCTTGTGTTCTTGGAAATTTTGAGAGAAAAAGATGCTTAGCTTTTTAGATGAGAGAAAAGTGAATAATGAGAGTAAAAAGATAGAGTGCAGTCGTGAGCTAGGGTGTAGGGAAAATTAGGAGATTAACTTGAAATAAAAACATCACACTTTTGTGTTCACATTGAGAGCACATGGCTTGGTCACCATTTGGTCATCAAAGTATCACATGGATGAACCTAGAACATTATAGAACTTGGTAGAATTGGCCCTCTTGGCCGTGGAACACTAGGGAACTTAATGACTTGTTTTGACTTCAATTAAAGCTTAATTACATGCTAATTAGATGGCAAGTTAATTAAATTAGGGTCTCTAATTACACTTAATTAACTATTTAATTATATACCTAATTAATTAAATAGGTCATTGCATATGTCATGCATAGTCATAGCTTCTAGATAGAATTAGGATATTTACTTAGTAACTAGATTATAACTAATTAATAACTAGATTAGTTTACTTAGTTCCTTAATTAGGCAATTAGGTTAACTAAGTTAGGTTTATTTAGTTACATAAGAACTAGTCAAGCCATTATTATTGACTAAATCTTAACCCTTGAATTTTAACTTCATCTCCTAGCCATTGATTTAATATAAGGTGGATATCATAAGTTACTTTATCAAGATTGTTCTTACATCATTGATCTAATCAATGGTTATGATCAAAGGCATCATAATCAAGCTTTTCATCCAACGGTCCACAATAAAGTCTATGCCACTATATTTGACCAACTCCTATTAGTTTAGAAAAGTCCAGCCATTATTTTTGACTGGTTCCTATTGGTTTATTCTAATTTTGGTTACAGAAAATATTCTAAGCACATTTTCTGTCAATTAAAATATATTAGGTCCAATAAATTATAGTAGAACCTACTATAAATAAAACATCAGATATTTATTTGTGAAATATTTTTATTTCACAGGTAAATTCTAAAAATTAAAAGATTATTTTCTGTGTCTTTCAGATTCGGGTTTAGTAAGATCCATTGTCTTTGAATAAATCAAATAAGATTTTTCCCAGCCCGAAAATTATTATTTTCCTGACCCGGGGGAAATCACACAAAACAATCAAAAACAATCTTGGAACAGTCAAATTAATTTTTATATTACACAGAAAACACAAAACAGTGTAATTTTGTCATTACTGTAACATAGCTAAAATTTGAGGTATTACAACTCTCCCCCTTTAAAATGAAGTTTCATCCTCGAAACTTGACATACACTTAACATAAATATGGATACTACTCTCTTATCTTATCTTCTAATTCCCATGTAGCTTCACCGCTTACATCGTTCCAAACTATTTTAACCAATGCAATCCCGTTACTTCAAAATTGCTTTGTTCTTCGATCTTCAATCTTGACTGGAAACGTCTCATAGGTTAAATTTTCCTTCAATTGTACGGTGTCTAGTTCGATAACATGAGTAGGATCAGAAATATATTTCCGTAGTTATGATATGTGAAATACATTGTGAAGATTTGATAGGAAATGTGGTAGTGCAATATGGTAAGCTATCAGACCTACCCGACGAAGTATCTGATACGGCCCGATAAACTTCGGAGTGAGTTTCCTCGACTTAATCACTCGTCCAACTCTAGTCATAGGTGTCACACATAGAAATACATGGTCACCTTCTTCAAATTCAAGCGGTCTTCGTCTTTTATCAGCATAACTCTTTTGTCGCGTCTGAGTTATCCTCATCTTGTCTTGAATCTTCTTCACTTTCTTAGTTGTCTGCTGTACAAATTCTGGTCCTACCACAGTACTTTCACCATTATGATACCAACACAACGTCGTTCTACATCATCTCTCATATAATGTCTCATAGGGTGCCATCCATATACTCGAATGAAAACTATTGTTGTATGTGAACTCTATCAATGGTAGAAATTCATCCTAACAACTAGTTGGCTCTAGAACACAAGCTCTTAACAAGTCCTCCAATGACTGAATCGTCCTTTTTGACTGACCATCTGTTTGTGGATGGTAAGCAGAACTCAAACGTAGCTTTGTTCCCATCGCTTCTTGCAAACTATTCCAAAATCTCGATGTAAATCTCAGATCTCGATCAGAAATAATACTGGAAGGTACACCATGAAGTCTAATAATTTCATTGATGTACACTTGAGCTAACTTTTCCATTGAGTACTTAATATTAATCGGCAAAAAGTATGCCGACTTTGTAAGCCGATCAACAATTACCCAAATAAAATCGTGACCTTTCTGAGTCTTCAGTAGTCCTGTTACAAAATCCATTGCTATGTCATCCCATTTCCATTCAGGAATAGGCAACGGTTGCAACATTCCGGATGGTCTTTGATGTTCCACTTTAACCTTTTGACAAACTAAACAGGATGATACATATTCAGTGACATCCCTCTTCATTCCTTGCCACCAATACTGGAAGGTACACCATGAAGTCTAATAATTTCATTGATGTACACTTGAGCTAACTTTTCCATTGAGTACTTAATATTAATCGGCAAAAAGTGCACCGACTTTGTAAGCCGATCAACAATTACCTAAATAGAATCGTGACCCTTCTGAGTCTTCAGTAGTCCTGTTACAAAATCTATTGCTATGTCATCCCATTTCCATTCAGGAATAGGCAACGGTTGCAACATTCCCGATGGTCTTTGATGTTCCACCTTAACCTTTTGACAAACTAAACAGGATGATACATATTCAGCGACATCCCTCTTCATTCCTTACCACCAATACAGCTGTTTCAAATCTTGATACATCTTCGTGGCTCCTGGATACATACTCAACTTACTCCTGTGAGCTTCATCCAAAATCAGTCTCCTAAGTTCTGAATCGTTTGGCACACAAACTCTTCCTTTGAACTTCAAAATTCCATCAACACTTTCGCTAAATTCCAATTCTGCTCCTTGACTCCTTGCTTCCTTTGCTTCTTGCAAATATTGGTCACTGTTTTGTCCTACTTGTATTCTATCCATTAAATCATTTGTAATGGTGATCATATTCAAACACATCTTCCCAGTGTCAACTTCACAGATAGACACGTATCCTAAAATTCTTCTATTAGTTCTTTCTCCTTAATCATCATAATAGAAGCAATAAGCATTTTCTTACTTAAAGCATCCGCTACGACATTCGCCTTTCTGGGATGATACTGTAAGTGAAAGTCATAATCCTTCCGAAACTCTAGCCAACGCCTTTGTCTCATGTTCAACTCTTTCTGGTCAAACAAATACTTCAAACTTTTATGATCACAAAAAATAGTGAACATTGCCCCATAGAGAAAATGTTTCCATACTTTCAACGCAAACACTATAGCTGCCAAGTCCAATTCATGAGTCGGATAATTCCTTTCATGCACTTTCAACTGCCTCGATGCATATGCTACAACCTTACGGTTCTGCATAAGTACACAACCCAATCCTTGGTACGAAGCGTCACAATATACCTTGAAAGATTCGTTCGGATCAGGTAGAATCAAAACTGGTAAAGTAGTTAGTCATCTTTTCAACTCCTGAAACTTTCCTCGCATGGTTCAGTCCATACAAACAGTTGATTCTTTCATGTAAGTTGGGTAAGAGGTCCTGCTATCTTTGAAAACTCCTCAATGAATCGTCGATAGTAATCGACTAATCAGACAAAACTACGGATCTCTGATATAGTCTTCGGTCTTTCCCATTCGACAATTATTTCCACTTTTGAAGCATCAACTTTAATTCATCCTTTCGATATAACATGTCCCAAAAATTGAACTTCACTTAACCAAAATTCACATTTGGACAACTTGGCATACAACTTATTCTCCTTCAGAATCTGGAGAACCACTCTGAGATGCTCAGCATGTTCCTCCTGACTTCGAGAATAAATCAAAATGTCATCAATAAAGACAACAATGAACTTATCCAAGTACGAACGGAAAATCCTGTTCATAAAGTCCATAAATATGGCCGGTGCATTAGTCACACCAAATGGCATCACTTGATATTCATAATGCCTATACCGTGTCTGAAACGCAGTTTTGGGGATATCCTCCGCTTTCACACGTATTTGGTGATAACCAGAACGTAAGTCAATCTTGGAAAATATTGCGGCTCCTCGCAATTGTTCCATCAAATCATTGATTCTTGCAAGCGGATATTTATTCTTGATCGTAATATTATTCAATTGCCGGTAGTCTACACATAGACGAGAAGTCCCATCCTTCTTCTTTACCAATAATATTGGAGCTCCCCATGGTGATACACTTGGTCTCACAAATTGCTTTTCCAATAATTCCTCTAGCTATTTCTTAAGCTCTGTCAACTCTACTGGCGACATCCTATAAGGCGCCATAGATATAGGTCCAGCTCTAGGCACTAAATCAATAGAAAATTCAATTTCTCTTTCCGGTGGTAGTCTAGGTATATCTTCAGGAAATACCTCAGGAAATTCATTAACAACGAAAATATCCTTCAGAATGTCTTAACACTGAACCTCCAAAGAAGACATCAACAAGTACCCCTGATCTCCTTCCTTCAAACAAGCTTCCACTTCAGTAGCCATTAGGAATCTAGAATCCTTAACCTCAGGAAAAACTAATGTCTTGCTGGAATAGTTTATCAGGATATGGTTAGAAGATAACCAATCTATTCCTAAGATTACATTAATCTTGGAAAGAGGCAAACAAATCAAATCCACATAAAAGATTCTATCCCTAACATATACAGGGCAATTCAAATATACTTTTGTAGTTATCACAGGCTTATCAGTAGGAGTAACAACACTCAAATCATAAGGTAATGTGGTCACAGTTAATCCTAAACGCTCCACACAATCACATGCAATGAAAGAATGTGTTGCTCCAGAATCATATAATAATGTTAAAGGATTACTTTCAATGGTACACTCCTCTATAATCAAGTCCTCAGATTTAGCGGCTTCTTCCCCGCTCATAGTATACACTCGACCACCCGCCTGTGGCCTTGCAGTACGAACACTTCCACTGATGGTTCCGCCTTCTGCTGATCACATTCTCTGGAAAAATGTCCAAAAATCTATAACAAATGTCCAGATGATTCCCCCACATCTATAACAAATAAGCCCTCCCTTTACTAGAATTTCCTCCAAAAGATTGTCTTTGGTGAGATGATTCTTCCCATTGACTTGAAACATTTAAACGGATCTTTTCGGCGTGCTCACTCACACGCATCCTAGAAACTTCTCGCCACCCATCCCACCACTCCAGAATTTCCTCCTAGGCTCCCGAAAAGATTGTTGTCAATTCCTTTAAGCCATCCTCAACTATGCAGTCCCATACCTACACGATCTGAATTCCTCTCTTCCGATGTTTGGTGTTCATAGTTTTTGTTGTATAGTTTTTGTTGATAACAGTTGTCACCGCTACTCTTTCTTCTTTGGAACCGAGTAGGTCCAAAGTTCTTATTCCTTGCCTCACGTAGTTGATCAATTTCTTTGACTTTGCGACACTTGTCCAACAATACTGGAAACTGATCTATATCCACGGTTGCTAAAGCTCGCTTCATATCAAGCCTCAACCCCTCTTCAAACTTTCTACATTTCCATTCTTCATCTAGATGCGTATGGAAATACCTCAAAAACTTAGACAAGCTTTCGAATCTTGCAGCGTACTCACTCACAGACATCGCTCCTTGTCTCAAACTAAGGAATTCCATCTCCTTAGCATAACGAACACTCGCTGGAAAATACTTTCCCAAAAACTTCTACTTAAAGAGCTGCCACGTCATAACTCTTCCCTCAACTTGAATCAACCTTCTAGCTCCTGCCTACCAAGCTTCTCCATCACTGACTAACACAAATGTTGCCAAAGTAAGCTTCCGCTCATCAGTACAACCTATACCGTCAAATATCTTTTCCAGTTCCTTGATCCACAGATCAGCTTTCTCTGGATCAAACTCTCCATGAAACTTCAGTGGATTGTTCCTACGAAATTCTGACAAGCTGTGAGCATCCTCAGTTGCTCTTTGGTTTTGCTGTGCAACAACCTCAACCATCTATTGTATTGCTGCTATAGCTGCAGCCATGCTTTGATTATCGTCGCCAATATTTCCAGCTCCTGCCCACGTATTCACGCGTCCTCTTCCCCGTCCAGCCATTTCGTTTTCTCAAATTAGACTGAACAACACAAAGAAGAGTTGAAGTCAATCTTCCAAACAATATTATTTTCTTTCAGAAAACAAACATAGAGAATCACACAACTTAAACAAGAAAGACCTAACCACAAACCCAAAAAGATTCTAACTTGGGCTCTGATACCAACTAATGTAACACCCACCATAGGGTGCCACATTTTATGTTACTAAATTACTAAATTGCCCCTTCATTGGAAATTGTGCTTGTAATGGAAATACGAGTTATAAAATTTCTTAATAATAATAAGATAAACTTAGTGAAAAATAAAAATATTACAGCATCATCACAAATAATTTACATCATATATACATATAAGTCTTTAGTACTGTCATACTTAAATATTTACAAACTAGACGTTCAAAACATTTAAACTTTAATTTAAACTAACATACTGCCCAAGTACTACTAGACAGTAGAACCTTCAGACGGGTCCTTCTCAGATTCCTCAGTAGGTAGGAATCCAGACTGACGCGAAGTCCTACGGACAGGTGTCTGCGCAGACGACACAATACTAGTCACACTGGAAGTACGATAGTAAGCTCCCCAGTACTGCCTAATAGATAGTGAAAACTCTAGGTGTACATTAATATTCACACTAAAGTAAGGATGTCCAAGATGAAGCCTGCTTAAAATAATGTTTAAGTCCCCTATATAGTAAATACGTTCTCTATCCAGATCAACGTGCCACGCCTCCAAACCTCCGCAAAACGTCAATCTCATATACCCTAGAAAACAGGGCATCTCTATCCTTTCAGAACTCAGCTCCCTCTACAGGAATCTGTTCTTCCTCGCCTTCTTGATTGACTTCTTACTCAGCGTCTTTACAAATATAAATACAATACAGAATACAAAGAGGTGAGATCACCTACGCCAATACTAGTATGGTAGCACGAAGATAAACACATACAATACATCATACAGATACATCATACCATAATTACAATTATGCTATTAACATCATTTATCACCAGAACATATGTAATAAATAATAATTACAATCATGCCATTACCAATAATCAAATATTCAACAATTCAATTATCATAAACAATATTTACAATAATGCACTCAGTAACTATACATATGTACACAGACTCAATTTCCTACTCCATGGAGCTAAAACTCAGATCGGAGAGAGTGATCGAAAAGATCTGTCTGTACCAACATGCCTCAGACCATGTGCTCATTTTTGCACATCTAGCATATACACGACAGTCTTTATCAGATCTTGATTAAGAATAGTATCTCGGGTCAGGATCATCAGTGTGTTGCATCGGTCAAATCTACGGTCCAGAAGAGCTACCAACTGCCCCCTATAGGCAACCCGCACCCCGATGCCCCCAAGGTCAACAAGTGACTTACACTACGTATATTGCACCCACTCAAGAGATGTATTCTCTCCTGGGCAAATAGCCTCATACAGTCCATCGGACCTTTCCAATGCATGTTATATGCACCATTGACAGTTCCAATTTATTATCTCATATTTGGGGTCCACATATTAACCCAACAATATCTTTATGGTATTTTCATCGTGTAGTCATATTTTTGCATTTTCTCAATCGCGTATCAATTTCTCAATGTTTTCTCAATGGCGTAAAATATTTGTCATACGCTTTAAATCAAAAATACTAATTTTCTCATTTAACACTAAAATTGACTTTATTTTCCATATTTGCATAATAACCCCTCAAAAATATAATAATTACATTATAGTCCTTATTTAAATAATATTTTCACAATAGTCCTCAAAAGAATAATATTTACGAAATAGTCCCTCTTTTATCAAATATTTACAATATAGCCCCTCTTTTATAAAATATTTACAATATGACCCCTCTTTAAATAATAATTATAATATAGTCCTTCTTAAAATATTAATTATAATATAGTCCCTCTTTTATAAAATAATTGCAATATGACCCCTCTAAAATCAGTATTTCTACTGTTTCTCAAAAAATGACCATTCTTTCTTTTACTTCAATTATTACAACTCAAATTTTCCAACGCGCTTCAAAACCCGTAGGGTGAGCTGTACGTTAGAAAACTTCAAGTATTGACCTCCATTTTTATTTCATAACCATACTGTTTAATTGTATTAAATTTGGTTTCCCCAAAAACCATTTTGTTTACTCAATTCAAACTTTTCCAAAATCATTTCCTTCTCAATTAAACCTTTAATCCTCAATTTAAAACCATCATTTTTAGGACTTTGGTCCTCTTGAATCCAATGAGGTCGTGTGCCTCTAAGCTCTTTGGAGCTCTCATGCAATCTTTCCATTATATTATTCACATCCTAAATAACACATATACTTGCATGCATTCAAAATTATACATACGCACATAATATCAAAGCTATAGGCATATTATCACACAGGCAATCATAAACACAAAACCACAAACATCACAATCACAAATAAAGAAGCATCAAATAACAAGTGAATAAACCCTTATGGGTTTTTCACCATACAAAACCATCTCCACACCACCAAAACCTGGTTGGTGAGGTAAAATCTCCCTCTTACCTCTTGAAGACAAGATCTTCAAGCTCCTCCTCCTTCTCTTGATCTTCATGTGACCCTTAAACAATTCCCTCAAATTCTTAAACAATTACCAAAGTCATAAACAAAGCTTAATAATAAAGAACCATGGAACAATCATGGTTTAGAAAATAAAAAACTTAATTTAAAACTAAAGAATCAAAAGTTTACCTTTAGGAAAGTAAACAAAAGCTTGGATTTTGAAATACTAGGAGTGGGATTTTCACAAAACTTTCTAAATGGAAAGTGTTTAGAAGGTTGTTTAAGTTTAGGAAATGTAGAGAACAAAAATTATAGAAGATGGATGGTGGTTTTAGGTGTTGGGGCCGAAACTCAAAGAAGAAAAGGAAAGGAAAAATGTTCTTGTGTTCTTGAAAATTTTGAGAGAAAAAGATGCTTAGCTCTTTAGGTGAGAGAAAAGTGAATAATAAGAGTAAAAAGATAGAGTGCAGTCGTGAGCTAGTGTGTAGGGAAAATTAGGATATTAACTTGAAATAAAAATATCACACTTTTGTGTTCACATAGAGAGCACATGGCTTGGTCACCATTTGGTCATCAAAGTGTCACATGGATGAACCTAGAACATTATAGAACTTGGTAGAATTGGCCCTCTTGGCCGTGGAACACTAGGGAACTTAGTGACTTGTTTAGACTTCAATTAAAGCTGAATTACATGCTAATTAGATGGCAAGTTAATTAGATTAGGTTCTCTAATTACACTTAATTAACTATCTAATTACATAACTAATTAATTAAATTGGTCATTGCATATGTCATGCATAGTCATAGCTTCTAGATAGAATTATGATATTTACTTAGTAACTAGATTATAACTAATTAATAACTAGATTAGTTCACTTAGTTCCTTAATTAGGCAATTAGGTTAACTAAGTTAGGTTTATTTAGTTACATAAGAACTAGTCAAGCCATTATTATTGACTAAATCTTAATCCTTGAATTTTAACTTCATCTCCTAGCTATTGATTTAATCTAAGGTGGATACCATAAGTTACTTTATCAAAATTGTTCTTACAGCATTGATCCAATCAATGGTTATGATCAAAGGCATCATAATCAAGCTTTTCATCCAACAGTTCACAATAAAGTCTATGCCACTATATTTGAACAACTCCTATTAGTTTAGAAAAGTCCAGCCATCATTTTTGACTGGTTCCTATTGGTTCATTCTTATTTTGGTTACAGAAAATATTCTAAGCACATTTTTTGTAAATTTAAATATATCGGGTTCAATAAATTATAGTAGAACCTGCTATAAATAAAACAACAGATATTTATCCGTGAAATATTTTTATTTCATAGGTAAATTCTAAAAATTAAAAGATTATTTTTTGTGTCTCTCAGATTCGGGTTTAGTAAGATCTCTCGTCTCCGAATAAATCAAAAAAGATTTTTCCCGGCCTGAAAATTATTATTTTCCTGACCCGGAGGAAATCACTCAAAACAATAAAAAACAATATTGAATCGTCAAATTAATTTTTATATTACACAGAAAAAACAAAACAATGTAATTCTGTGATTACTGTAATATAGCAAAAATTTGGGGTGTTACATGCCACATGTTAGCCATGGCATCCATCACCCAAGAGGGGGGTGAATTGGATAATTACAAATTTAAAGCAACTTTGATAAATTAAGCATTTTGAAGCACTCAATTAATAAATGCAGCGGAACATGCACAATAAAGGTACAAGTATTATAGATTACTCAACTACAACTTGAGATATAGGATAAATTAAGCAAATAAGTTAAATATCAAGTTCAACTCAAGCATATGTAATTAAAGCACAAATGTAAAGAGATAGAGTTGAGAAAAGCAAACACAAGGATTTATCCTGGTTCAGCCACCAACCATTTGTGGCCTACGTCTAGTCCCCAAGTTTAACTTGAGATTTTCTTCACTATCTCCTAGACTTCACGGGTGCTAGGAAAACCTTTGTACAAACAAGAGCACACCTCACACCTTGGGATACCTTACCCTTGTGCTAGAGCCTCCAACTCTTCAAGCTTCACAGGTGCTTGATGGCCTTTACAATCAAGAGCACTCACAACACCTTTGGGATACCTCACCCTTTGTATTTGAGTCTCACTACAAGGGATACCTCACCCTCTTACAATGATTTCAAAGTGAAGAGAAAGAATAGAAAATCTCACAGGTGTAGATATACAACTTGAAGAACAAAGTATGAATGATAGAAAACTCTCTCAAGAGTGGATAATACAAATTAAAGAACAAAAGAATAGAAGAATTTTGCAATAAAGAGCTCAAAAAATGATTTTGGTGATTTAATGATCAAATCAAGTGTTCAAGAGGTGTATAAGCTTTATACAACACTTATATATAGAGCCCAAGTGATAAAATAGCCATTAGTAGTGTTTAGAAATGATTTTTTTATAAAAACTAGCTGTTTATAGCCGTTGGAAACGTTTTTGGGCACTTGGTAATCGATTACACACTTCTGGTAATCGATTACATGGCTTCTGTCAACGTTGTAATCGATTACAGGACTTGTGTAATCGATTACAGCATTTCTAGTTTTGAAAACTGACTTTAAAAGGTCATAACTTCTTCATTTCTTATCCGATTAAAGCGAATGACCACTCATTGGAAAGATCTTTGAGTCTATTTTAAAATGAAATAAGTTTCAGAAAAAAATCAAAATATTTTGAAAGATATGATCAAAAGAGTAATCAAAGGTCAGCTTTTCAAAACTTAAACTTGACTATTTTTGAAAATTGACTTTAAATGGTCATAACTTCTTCATTTCTTATCCGTTTAAAGCAAATGACCACTCATTGGAAAAATATTTGAGTCTATTTTCTATGCAATAAGTTTCATAATAAAAATCATAGTAGTTTGAAAGTTATGATCAAAATAGTAACCAAATATCAGTTTTACAAAACACAAATTTGACTATTTTTCAAAGGTTTGAACTACCACCAAGATTAACTTTCCAAAAACAGTTTGTTGGGCATTTAAACATGTAAGAATCATTTTTAAAGACTTAAAAACATATTTGAACTCTTTTCTTGTAAAATCTCTATCTTTACATAGGAGAAAACCTAAAAGGAAAATATACCAATTCTAGTCCTTAAGCTACTTGATGTAATCCAAGCTTCCACAAATTTATTCTCTTCAAATCTAGTAAATTGCTTGGAACATCTTTATCATTCTCATTCTTCCCTAGTTGAGTATAATTGTGATCTTTGACTTTTTAATTGCAATACTCACTCTTGGTACTTGAACTATCTTATAAAGTATTACTCACTTAAAACATGCATAGTTAGTCCAAATTCATAACTTAATATCTTAATATACATGATTCATAAATGTATAACTCTAGTTAGTCTAACATGCATATAAGAATGTTGCACATATCTCATTGCATGATTATTAAGTGAAGTATAACTAAATAAAGTACATAATCATGCATGATCCAATATATCTCTTTTAAGCACATATATGTAACATGATCAATATTCTTTTATGATGCATTTGTCATCTATAAAGCACAACTATAAAGCATAAGCATTATTCTTTTTGTCTTATATTTGTCATCATCAAAACTTAACATATCAAACCATTGGGGCAAACCTATTTCCACAATCTCCCTCTTTTTATTGATGACAAATTACCAAAGAAAAATATGTTGAGGAACATACAAGAATAAATATTCATGTAAGCATATCAAACAATAAACAATAGAACATATTTTTTTTTTTCAATTTTCACTCCCCCTATTTGACATCAACAAAAAGACTTAAGAAAGAAAGATAATATTTTCACTCTCTTTATAGATAAAACTTGTGTTGTCAAAAAGAGTAGGATCATCAAAACCAAAAACTGCTTCAAGTTATTCAAAACATAATTATCTCCCCTTATTTAATTCTACACATGATTCAAGAAAAGAGAGATGAAACAAGCATGCTTTCAAGATATAAAAGATTATTCATGTAATACTTGTCATATTTTGGTACATCAACATTTAGCATATGATAGCAATAAGCTTAAAAAATTATGCCTAGTATATAATATCTTGCATACCACATGATAAATAAGTACCACTTGATATCATTTGTTAGGAGTTACAAAATATTCGTGTAAGAACATGGAATTAAAGTTTTCAAATGAAAGATCATACAACTTGCCACATATCAAGCATCTCTCAATGAAAGAATCAAAAGATATGAAGTTTAAGAATGTTTACCTTCTTTCATTAGTAGAGGGAAAGAGAATAAGAGATGGTCTTTGTTGACATATTGATAGTATTAATAATAAAACACTTCATGTCAAACGAGGATGTAAGCTAAGAGATATAAGCAACAATTTAAGAGTGGCTCCCCCTCAAAATATGCATATTATCAAAATATAATAATTTAACATAGTCATGCATATATTTTTAGTCAACAAAGAAAGATATGTAAGATGAAAAGGATAAACAATCAACAAATAATTATAAAAAGGTAAAAGAAGATAAGCCCCCTTATCGAAGCACAAAATAGATAAAGAGAAATATGTATGCCAAAACCATGTAAACACATTACCATAAAGTAAAGAAAGGCAAAGATACATATTCTTAATCCATCAATTAAAAACTATTTTAAAACTTCTCCCCCTTTCAAAAAGAATTTTACAAGAGCACATTATATTTTCAAAAGCATTTTAGAAGGGTATAGAGGTTTTATATTAAATCACATATTCCTTGAGAGTGATCAAATCCAAGTTAAAGGAATATTTGAAAGTACATCTCCTCTCTTTGTCTTTGAACAAGAGCCTTGAGAAAATAAAACACTTTGAAGAACAAGACTTATCTTTTGAAGTATTAAGATGGGCTCTATAGAGCATTTCAAAAAATTTATTTGGAAACTTTTTTAAGCATTCTCTCAAGATTTAATAAGACTTTTCCAAGCAAATAAGGAGAATACTACATTTATAACATATATCGAATGATTTCCAAATTTTCAAGACAATTAGGAGGTGAAAATACTTTCAAGTTCTTAAGACAAGTTCAAAAGATTCTCAAGGATATGGAACTTGAAAAGCTTCTTTCAAATTTGATAAGAGATTTTGCTTTAAAAAAAAACTTTATTGTCAAGCTATAAACTCTTTTCAAAACAAGAGCATGATTCTCTTAGGTGTTATATGTAACACCCTCCTTAGGGCGTCACACTTCATGTTACTCAATTACCAAATTACCCCTTCATTGGAAAATCGTGTTTTGTGATGTAAATACGAGTTATAAAATTTCTTGATGATAGTAAGATAAACTTAACAGAAAATAAAAACATAACAATATTGTCATAAATTATTTACATCGTATATACACAAGTCATAGTATTGTCATACTTTAATATTTACAAATTAGACTCTCAAAATATTTAAACTTTAATTTAAACTAATATACTACCCAAGTATTACTACACAACAGAACCTTCAGACGGGTCCTCCTCAGACTCCTCAGAAAATAGAAGTCTGACTTGATGCGAAGTCCTACTGATAGGTGTCCGCGCAGACAACACTATACTAGTCGCACTAGGAGTACGATAGTATACTCCCCAATACTGTCTAATTGACAATGGAAACTTTAGGTGTACATTAATATTTACCCTAATTTTCAAGATATAGCCTACTTAAAATAGTGTTTAAGTTTCCCTATGTAGCAAATATGCTCTCTTTTCAGGTCAACGTGCTACACCTCCAATCCTCCATGAAACGTCGATCTCGTATACCCAAGGAAACAAGGCACTCCATTTTCTAGAACTCAGCATCCTTTACTGAAATCTACTCTTCCTCAGCTTCTTGCTCAAGTTCTCGCTCAACGTCTTTAAAATTATAAATACAATATAGAATAGACATAGAAAGAGGTGAGATCACCTACGCCAATACCAGTATGGTAGCAATGAAGATAAACACATACAATATCTCATACCAGCACATCATACATAATTACAATTATGCCACCAACATCATTTATCATCATAACTCATGAAATAAGCAATAATTACAATCATGCCATTATCAATAATCAAATATTCAATAAATCAATTATCATAAATCATTATTACGATAATGCCCTCACTATCTACATGTATGCATACAGACTCAATTTCCTACTCCATGGAGTTAAAACTCATATCGGAAAGAGTGATCGAAAAGATCTGTCTGCACTAATATGCCTCAGACCACGTGCTCAATTTTTGCACATCTAGCAGATGCACCACAGTCTTTATCAAATCTTGATTAGGGATAGTGTCTCGATCCGGATCATCGGTGTGTTGCATCGATCTAACCCACGGTACAGAAGCGCTGCCATCTGCCCATTGTAGGCAACCCGCACCCCGATGCCCCCAAGGTCAACGAGTGACCTACACTACGCATATCACACCCACTCAGGAGGTATATTCTTTCCTAGGCAATCAACCTTATTCAGTCCATCGGACCTTTCCAATGCATGTACTATGCACCTTTCACAATTTCAATTCATTATATCATATTCTCAATTCAATTTCTTTACCTCATATTTTCAATTCAATTTCTTTATCTTATATTCGTGGTCCTCATATAGGCCCAACAGTATCATTACTGTAATTTCATCGCGAAACCATATTTTCGCATTTTCTCAATCGTGTAAAATATTTTTCACACGTTTTAAATCAAAAATATTATTTTTCTCATTTAACACCAAAATTTGACTTTATTTTCCATATTTGCATAATAACCCCTCAAATCATAATATTTAGATTTTTGTCCTCACTTAAATAATATTTTCACAACAGTCCCTCATAAAATTCATATTTACAAAATAGTCCCTCATAAAATTTATATTTATGAAATCGTCCCTCATAAAATTCATATTTATGAAATCGTCCCTCATAAAATAATATTTACAAAATAGTCCCTCTTTTATAAAATATTTATAATATAGTCCCTCTAAAATCAATAATTGCAATATGACCCCATTAAAAATGAAAATTACAATATTGACCCTAAAAAATTAGTATTACAGTATGGCCCCTTTAAAAATGAAAATTACAATATTACCCCTCTAAAAATCATATTTATAATATGGCCCCTTTTAAAAATGAAAATTACAATATTACCCCTCTAAAAATCGGTATATGCATTGTTTACCCAAAAATGTTATTTCTTTCATTTACTCCATATATCACAGCTCAAATTTTACAGACGCACCTCTAAACCCGTAGGGTGAGCTATACGTCAGTAAACTTCAAGTATTGACATCCAATTTTATTTCATAACCCATTTACTTAATTATATCAAATTGTTTTTTCCAAAATCATTTTACTTTGCTATACTCAAACTTTTTTTTCAAATTCAATTCCTTTTCATTTAAATCTTTAATTCTCATTTGAATCCATCATTTTTAGGACTTTGGTCCTCTTTTTTCATGTTAAGGCCGGGAGCCATCAAGCTCTTTGGAGCTCTCATAAATCGTTTCCACATGTTATTCACATCTTACTTTACTCATACATTTTCATGCATTCAATTTCATACATACAAACATATATCAAAGCAATAAACATAATATCACACATGCAAACACTATTATAAAACCATAGACACCAAAATCACAAACAAAGAGACATCAAACAATAAGTGAATAAACCCTTATGGGTTTTTCACGATACACAACCATCCCCACACCACCAAGACATGGTTGGTGAGGTAAAATCTCCCTCTTACCTCTTGAAGACAAGCTTTTCAAGCTCCCCTCCTTCTCCTTAATTTTCGTGTGGCTCACAACAATTCCTAACAATTCTAAAACAATTAGTAAAATCACAAACAAAGTTTAATAATAATACACCATGGAACAAACATGGCTTAGAAAATCATAAACATGAATTTAAACCATAGAAATCAAAGTTTACCTCTAGGGAAGTAAGGTAAAAGTGGGATTTTGAAGCACTTAGGATGTGATTTTGGGAAAACTTTCTAAATGGAAAGTGTTTAGAATATTGTTTAGCTATAGGAAATGATGTGTGTGAAAATTATAAGTGATTGATAGTGTATTTAGGTGTGTTGGCCGAACCACATGGTGAGAAAAGGAAGGAAAATATGCTTTGGTGTTCTTGGAATTTTTTAGAAGAAAAGATGAAAGCTTTTTGGGTGAAATAAAAAATTGAATATTGAGAGAGTAAATGGGGCTGTTGCTGCCGTGAGAGTCTTGGAGATTTAAGTGATATACTTGACTCAAAATATCACTAATTGGATGCACATGGATGTGCACATGGCTTATGTCATTCACTTGACTTTCATGGCTAATATGGATGGTTCAAGAACCATGTAGATGCCTCCCCAAGGCTGCTGAAAACCGTGGAACACTTTGGGGTTTTAGGGGCTTTAATTTATTTTAATTCAAGTCTAATTACTTGCTAATTGATTAGTTAATTCATTAGGTTAAGTTTCCTAATCAATCTTAACTAATTATCCAATTACATAACTAATTAATTAGACATATAATTACATATATTATATCCTCTAATAATAATTAGGATATTTAATTAGTAATTAGTTTATAACTAATTAATTATTAAGTTAGTTTACTTAACTTGC
The DNA here is from genome assembly GCA_029884595.1 of Ormosia semicastrata. Classification (NCBI taxonomy): domain Eukaryota; kingdom Viridiplantae; phylum Streptophyta; class Magnoliopsida; order Fabales; family Fabaceae; genus Ormosia; species Ormosia semicastrata. The sequence continues at coordinate 41,820,355 of JAQQTO010000053.1, read as the reverse complement.
TAATTAGGCCATTAACAAAATTAGGTTTAATTAGTTAATAATTAATTTCAAGCCACTATTGTTGACTTCATCTTAGCCATTGAAATCATCTTGATTTCCTATCCATTGATCTCATCTACGGTAGATATTACTTAGTGATTTTATCAGGATTCGTTTTACACCATTGATCGGATCAATGGTTAAGATTAAAGCTTCTAAAGTAAGCTTTACAATCTAATGGTTCACAAAGAAGTCTATGCTTCTTTTGTTGACTCATTCTAATTGGTTTAAAAAGTCAAGCCACCTATTTTGACTTGTTCTTATTGGTTTAGATTTACGTCCATCGATCGTTGGATGTTACACTAAACGTGGGTCCACGAACTTTTTCGGGTCCACTAACAAATTTTCTACTATTTTTGAGACAGTAGGTACTGTTGAATAAAATAATATTATAATAATATAAAATTATTTTATTACACAGTTAAATCCTAAAAATTATAAGATTAATATATATATCAATCAGAATTGGGTTTAGTAAGATCTCCCAGCTCCAATTAATTAAAATAAGAATTTCCCCAGCCCGAAAATTATTATTTTCTTGACCCGGAGCAAATCATACAAAACAATCAAAAACAGTATCGAAATAATCAAATTATTTTTATATTGCACAGAAAATACAAAATAGTGTAATTCTGTCAGTTCTGAAACATAGTCTAAAATTTGGGGTGTTACATTATACCACTAAGAAACCATTGATCAACAGAATCATAGATATCAAACATTCATCATGATGAAATATGCCATAGGGATCAAAGCATGTATAGAAATAATATCATCCATCCTATATGCAATGACAAAATTAACAAGTTAATATTCAATTAAGCACTTTGTCAATGCTAAGCATATTTCTCATGTAAGGGAAATATCTAATAATTTAAGATCAAATTATCAACAAGTATCATACAACACATAGCATATAAAATATCATAATAACTTAGGGATAGAGATACTTATTGAGAGAGTGATGCTTCGTTGGAATGTTCTTCATTTATTGGACCTTTGAGTTTGGGCTTTCTTCTATTGAGTATTCCATTCCATTGCTATTGAAGAAAGTCTCCTCATGTCCCTTTTCATCCAACTCTTCTCTTTGTCCATATATGCTTGACATTTCAATATTTGATGGCTATAGTTGAAGCACATAGAGACACTTGCAAAGCTAACTCTAAAAGTTCTCTAAATCATAGGTTAGCATCAAATATCATTTAAGCTCATTTACAAGCATAATTTAGGTTGATATATAATAAAAAACCATGTATCACATTATTAACCATGCAAAGTTAGTTCTAAAGAGAACAAAAGAAGGACATATGCACTTAAATCCAAAAATATGGTTTAAGCAATTTAAGGTATGATTCAAGTTTATCAAGAAACATATGATCAACATCAAAACTTATATAAGTATTTTGGGGCAAACAATGATCATGTAAGGCATATAATATTAAGTAAGGAATTCTAGTATACACACATGCCAACCAAGAACAAAAAGTCCCTTATTGTAATGAAAGAATTGAAAAATCGTGGAACTATAACTTTTGAAACTATTCATGATTCATTTCAAGATATACTTCATTGTAAAAACCATTGAAGTTCAAATACAAGTTCAAGACACAAAATGAATCATTTACTTCTTGCTTTCAAGATATGAACATATCAAGCAATTTCAAACAAGAAGACAAATAACTTTTAACTTTCCAATCTCCAAGTAAGCATATAAGACAATTAAGCAACAAAGAGAAAGGATTAGAACTACTTATGAGCAAATGAATTTTCATATTTGAGCCAAGAGAATTGGTCACAAGCTCAAGAATAAAGATATTACCATAACATGTCATTCCAAGAAAAATGTGTGCATATCTAGCATGTTAGCATATATAAAAACATTTTTAAAACATAATGCTAGAAAAACACAACTTAAGGCATGATAAGACATAAAAACAAATCTCTACTTATCCAAATATAACATGATATTCAATTTAAAGTATAAGTAAAGATAAGAGATTGATATCACTAAAAGTGTACTCTTTGAGTTTTTGTAGGTGACTCCAACTTCTATGTCTCAAGGCTCATTGAGAATGTTGTGGTTCTCCATCATTTTTGGAGAACTTGGACCATTTTAAATTTTCCTAACCTCAAGTAGCATGGTTGTATTTCACTTCATTTGCATGCTTGAGCTAATGGTCACCTTACAACACAATTCAAAGTACTTTATTTGGTATCCACCAATTTTCGATTCATAGAGGTTAATTATTGATCATTAAGCACATACCAAGAGAAAAGGTGAGTAACAAAAGAAATATGACTTATTGCACATTAAAACTCATTTTTAAAGCCTATGTAATTGATTACAATGTGTGTGTAATCGATTACCAGTCCTCTGAAATCCTTGTAATCAATTACAAGTTTGGTGTAATCGATTACCATCTTTCTGGGAATCTTGTAATCGATTACAAGATTAGTGTAATTGATTACTTGCTTGACAGAACCTTTGTAATCGATTACAAAGGTTTTGTATTCTATTACCATTTTTCTAAAACTCAATTTTTGTATTTTAAACAGTAAAGGGCTAATCTCAAATAATTCAAATTAGTTCCAAAAAGTCTCAAAGCAATTTCAAACATTATGCAAGCATACATAGGCATTGTAAAACCTTATGTTACAATAAGAATAAACATAATCATGTATATAATATTCAAATTTTACCAAGCACACATGGTTCTATCCTTTACTTAAGGCCTATAAGGAATATACCTCAAATTCATTGACTTTACAAGTGAATGTGTATAAGAGGTAGAAAGTTTTGATACCTTGGCCTTGGTAATCAAGGAAACTCTTTTCCTTACCTATTGCTTCTCTTTTGGTGTTTTGATCTTTGCAAGTTCCACATTTTGTGCTTGAGAAGCTTTGGTTGAAGTTATTTTCCTTCTTTAATCAAAACTTCTACCAATGGGCTTTGAAACCATTCCCCTTGATGATTCATTCTTCACTTGACCAATTTGTTCATCCTTTTGAGAAATTTTTTGCATAATTGACACACTAGGAGGACATTTTGGTACCCACTTCATCTTGGGTCCTTGAATGTTAGTACTAGGACATTTAAGATCTTTAGGAACCCATACCATATTATTTCTCATATATGAATTTCTTCTATAATTGCATAAATAAGAAATATGTCCTAAATGACCACAAAAATTGTAAACAAGTGAATTTAATGATGGCTTGGTCCTTTGAAGATCATTTTTGGAAAACATAAGCCTTTTGTTATTTTTATATTCTAAACTATTTTTGCCATGAGTTTTGCTTGAATTTTCATGTGGAATAACATTAATTTTATTCTCATTAACAAACATAGAATGTAAGCAATTAGAATCACTCATTTTGGCAAATTCAGAATATAAGCCCTCAACTTGATTTTCTAAATCAATGCACTTTTCATAAGAAGTTGAGGTTTCACATTTCAAAGACATTTCCTCATCATAAAAAACATATTCGTTTTTCAAAATCTTAATTTCATTTTCAATAGAGGAAATGTTTTCCAAATAAGATAAGTTTTTCTTTTTTAAAAATAGTAAGTCATCATATAATTCATCATATACACATTGTAGCTCATCATAGGAAGGACTATAATATGGTTTAGCATTATTTACCTCAAAGTCCTTTTTAAGGGAATCACTATCTTCCTCATTGTTGTCCTTCAAGGATTCAAGAGCATCTTCTTGAGGACATTTTTCAATATTGTCTTCCTTTAAAGGCTTTTGCTCTCCTTGCTCTCTATATACAACTTTATGCAAGAAATCATTGTTAGCAAGATAAAAAGCATCAAGGGTGTCCATAATTTCTTTGGCATTAGAGCAATTCTTAATTCTAACATAAGCATCATCATTCAAACTACTTCTTAAGATTTGCATTGCTCTAGTGTTCAAGGAAAAACATTTCTTTTCATAAGCATTCCAAGTTTGTTTTGATATGCATGTAAATCCATCAAGCACAATATCTCACAAATTAATATTAATAGATTGCATATAAAACTTCATTCTAGCTTTCCAATAAACGAAATGCACACTATCAAAGAATGGTGGTTTATCAATTTCAAAACCATCCATTTTGAAAAGCTTTCAATAGTTGTTAAACAAACAAGGATCTTTAACTCCAAGTGGTTAAGCTTTTAACAAAGCACGAAGTTCTGATACCACTTGTTAGACATGACAACCATCACCCAAGAGGGGAGTGAATTGGGTGATTACAAATTTTAAAGCAACTTTGATAAATTAAGCATTTTGAAGCATTCAATTAATAAATGCAGCGGAACATGCACAACAAAGGTACAAGTATTATAGATTACTCAACTACAACTTGAGATATAGGATAAATCAAGCAAATAAGGTAAATATAAAGTTTAACTCAAGCATGTGTAATTAAAGCACAAATGTACAGAGATAGAGTTGAGAAAAGCAAACACAAGGAATTTTCCTGGTTCAGCCACCAACTACTTGTGGCCTACGTCCAGTCCCCAAGCTTAACTTGAGATTTTCTTCATTATCTCCTAGACTTCATGGGTGCTAGGAAAACTTTTGTACAAATAAGAGCACTCCTCACACTTTGGGATACCTCACCCTTGTGCTAGAGCCTCCAACTCTTCAAGCTTGACAGGTGCTTGATGACCTTTACAATCAAGAGCACTCATAACACCTTTGGGATACTTCACCCTTTGTGTTTGAGTCTCACTACAAGGGATACCTCACCCTTTTCTCTCTTGAGGGATACCTCACCCTCTTACAATGATTTCAAAGTGAAGAGAAAGAATAGAAACTCTCATAAGAGTAGATATACAACTTGAAGAACAAAGTATGGATGATAGAAAACTCTCTCAAGAACAGATAATACAAATTGAAGAACAAAGGAATAGAAGGATTTTGCAATAAAGAGATCAAAATATGATTTTGGTGATTCAAGGATCAAATCAAGTGTTGAAGAGGTGTATAAGCTTCATACAACACTTATATATAGAGCCCAAGTGATAAAATAGTCGTTGGTAGTGTTTAGAAATAATTTATTATGAAAACTAGCCATTTATAGCCTTTGGAAACGTTTCTGAGCACTTAGTAATCGATTACACACTTCTGGTAATCAATTACATGGCTTTTGTCAATGTTGTAATCGATTACAAACTTGTGTAATCGATTACAGCATTTCTGGTTTTGAAAGCTGACTTTAAAAGGTCATAACTTCTTCATTTCTTATCCGATTAAAACGAATGACTACTCATTGGAAAGATCTTTGAGTCTATTTTAAAATGAAATAAGTTTCAAAACAAAACTCAAAGTATTTTAAAAGATATGATCAAAAGAGTAATCAAAGGTCAGCTTTTCAAAACTCAAACTTGACTTTTTTGAAAATTGACTTTAAATGGTCATAACTTCTTCATTTCTTATCCGTTTAAAGCAAATGACCATTCATTGGAAAGATATTTGAGTATATTTTAGTATGCAATAAGTTTCACAATAAAAATCAAAGTAATTTGAAAGTTATGATCAAAATAGTAACTAAATGTTAGTTTTACAAAACACAAACTTGGTTATTTTTCAAAGGTTTGAACTACCACCAAGATTAACTTTCCAAAAACAGTTTGTTGGGCATTTAAACATGTAAGAACCATTTTTAAAGACTTAAAAACATATTTGAGCTCTTTTCTTGTAAAACCTCTATCTTTATATAGGAGAAAACCTAAAAGAAAAAATATACCAATTCTAGTCCTTAAGTTTATTGATGTAATCCAAGCTTCCACAAATTTCTTCTCTTCAAATCTTGTAAATTGCTTGGAACATCTTTATCATTCTCATTCTTCTTGAGTTGAGCATAATTGTGATCTTTTGCTTTCTAATTGCAATGTTCACTCTTGGTACTTGGACTATCTTATAAAGTATTGCTCACTTAAAACAAGCATAATTAGTCTAAATTTATAACTTAATATCTTAATATGCATGATTCATAAATGTATAACTCTAGTTAGTCTAACATGCATATAAGAATATTGCATATATCTCATTGCATGATTATTAAGTGAAGTATAACTAAATAAAGTACATAATCATGCATGATCCAATATATCTCTTTTAAGCACATATATGTAACATGATCAATATTCTTTTGTGATGCATTTGTCATTTATAAAGCACAACTATAAAGCATAAGCATCATTCTTTTTGTCTTGTATTTGTCATCATCAAAACTTAACATATTAAATCATTGGGGCAAACCTATTTCTACACCACAAACCATAGTTAGATGTTCCAAGTAGTTACTTAAAGATTCTCTTCACAACTTTGAGATGAGATTATTTAAGATATGTTTGAAATCTTACACATAATCCAACACTAAATATAATATCAATTCTGTTTGCTATTAAATACTGTAAGGCTCCAATCATGCCTCTATAAAGCTTTCACTTACTAATTTGTGTTTCTCATCTTTCTCAATTAAAGTAGATAAATGTATTGAGTCTTCATAGGCTTTGCACCATCCATGTTGAACTTTCTCAGTAAGTCCTTTGTGTATTTTTCTTGGTAAATGAAAATTTTAGGCTTGTCTTGTTTACTCTATAGGCCAAGGAAAAACTTCTATTCTCCCATCATGCTTATTTCAAACTCACTTTTCGTTAAACTAGAAAATTCTCTACATAAGTTCTCATTAGTAGATAAAAAAATAATGTCATCAACATATATTTAGACAATTAATAACTTATCCTTTAAATGTTTTCTATGTTAGCCAAGTGGCCTCAAACTCAAGAGGGGGGATGAATTGAGTTTATGAAATATTTTCGCAAATCTTTCGTAAAACGTTTGTTAAACAATTTTCGTTGAAGCTATTGGATAATTGAAGTGAATAAATAAATGAGATTGAATACTCCACTCACAAATTAAATAAACCAAGATGAATAATATTCAAGCAAGCATATAAAGTAAATGCACAAATGTAAAGAGATAAGGTTGAGAGAATCAAACACAAGGATTTATCCTGGTTCAGCCACCCCTTGTGACCTACGTCCAGTCCTCAAGCGAACCACTCGAGATTTTCCACTAAACTTCAAGCTTGAGCGGGTGCTTGAAAACCTTTACACAATAGAGCACTCACCAACACCTTGGGATACCTCACCCTTGTGCTTTGAGCCTCAAAAACAGGGATGCCTCACCCTTTACAACCTTTTGAGGGATGCCTCACCTCAAGGGATACCTCACCCTTTTCTAACTTTGTGAGATACCTCACTCTCTAAGGGATACCTCACCCTTTACTCTAGAGGGATACCTCACCCTCTCTTTTTCAGATTACACAAAGTGTAGAAGATAGAAACTCTCTTAAAGAGTGGATAGATACAAATTAAAACTCTTAATATGCTCTCAAAGATTTTTCACGTTTTTACAAAAAAAAAAACAGAGCAAGAAATGGATTTGAGGATTGATTCACGTTTGGAAGTATTGATGATCAGTTTTTGGTTCAAGGTCAACCTCAAATAAAGACCCAACTTTGGTATTTATATGTTTCTCAATTAATAGAGTCGTTGGGGTGGTTTGGGCATGCATTTAATGCATTTAATATAGCCGTTGGACGTTGTCAGGGTTCGTGTAATCGATTACACAACTTATGTAATCGATTACGTTGTTGTTCCAACGTGTTCTTGGCTTTCTGGGCTCTGTGTAATCGATTACATTATTTGTGTAATCGATTACATGGCTTCTGACTTGCTTGTAATAGATTACAATATCCATGTAATTGATTACATGACTCTTTGAACGTGTTCTTGCCTTTCTGGGCTTATTGTAATCGATTACATATATTGTGTAATCAATTACATGGCCTCTGACTTGCTTGTAATCGATTACATTGCTTATGTAATCGATTACATGGCTTCTGTTTGCTGTGTAATCGATTACAAACATCATGTAATCAATTACATTAGCCTCTGAACACATTTTTCAAGTCCAATAAAGCTTGTAAGTCATTTCTAACACCTCAAGACACTTGATTGAACATAAATCCTTTTAAGAGTGTTAGATTTAAGATTGAAACTCAAGTTTTATTGAAAGCTATGTTTAACTTTGAAATTTCCCACTTATTTTGAAATCATATATTGAAAAACCATTTGAGAAATCTTGAGAGCATTTAACATTAATGTTCTAAGTCTTATAACTAAATAAACCTCTTGACTTCTTTCTTTGATCTTGATTTTTCCTTTTGCGCTTGATCTTCTCTTTTGCACTTGAACTTCACTTTGGCCTTTGTTATCATCAAAAACCCATTTGATATACCTTAGAGACATAAGCATTCACATTCTCCCCCTTTTTTATGATGACAAACTGAGCATTCAATAGAATGAGAAATATATGCATTTATTTGATTATCAGATAATTAAGTGTAACACTTCCCCGTAATGTATGCATGAGATATAATATGTGAAAGTGCAAAACTCCCCCGTACACATGCTCCCCCGTACACATGCAATATATTTCACTAATCTCTCCCCCTTTGGCATTATCAAAAAGAAGACATAAGCATTCAGATTTGATATAATTATTTCAGCCCAGCAGGATCAATATAAGAGAATAAATCATTTAGCACAACAATATGTGATACCAATAGCAAATGAATATGATGAAAGGCTTCAATTAGTTCCAAAACATTCCAAAACAATCCCAAACATCATTTAAGTATATAGTCCAAATAGATTATGATCAAAAACTCATAATTGTGCAGCAAAACAACATATTATGCATTGAGATATCATATTATGCAACAACTTAATGTATTATGCAGAAGATTGTGACATTGTGCAAAGCAAAAGTTATGCAACAAGATGACCAATTTATGCAGCAAATAAGCATATTATGTCAAGTTCAAAGAAATTGATATTATGCATGTTATTTCACACAAGATGCATATTCATTTTAGCATATACAAGACATATAAAAGATATTTTTCAAGATGTTAACCAAGTAAAGCATAAAACAAGACTCCACTTAACCAAAGGATGCAAGATCAAGCTTCTTGGAGACAGGGAGGATAGCTTGAAGTATTTTCTAGTTTTGTGTTTGGCGCAGCCACTTTTCAATATATCCAAAGTTAGTTCTTGGCCTTCAAGCACACCTACAACACACTTCAATTTGTGACTTTTGGTACCCAAATTTTCTTGGGTCCTTGTGTGTTAGTTTTTGGTAAAGTGCCTTTGGAAACCCAAACCAATTTAGTTCCTAGCTTGTTATTGATATTCTTCCTTATATTACAATTTGATGCACTATGCCCTTTCCTACTACAATGAAAGCATTTAATAAAGAGACTACTTGATGTACTTGATGAAACAAAGAAATTCTTGAGAAACTTTTATTGTTTATTGGGATTATACCCCAAACCAGCTTTTTGAAAAATACATCTTTGGTTCCCAAGAAAAATGTTCAAATTATCTCTTTCATAGGTAAATTTTAAAAAAGTGTTTTTCAAGTCCTCAATCTCAATTTCAAATGCTTTACATGATGAGCAAGATGAGGGTGTAGATGCATTACCAAGAGATAAACATGTCATGCACGAAGAGTTTGCATCAATCAACCCAAGAGTTTCATTTTCTAATTTAAGTTCCTCAATTTCCTTATTTAACATAGATATCTTGTTTTCAAAAGAGGAAATTGATTTCTTGGATGATGAAACAAGTTTTGCAAGTCTTATATATTCATTATGCAATTCTTCAAATGCATCTTGTAATTCATCATAGGAAGGGGAAGAGTTTGATTCATAATTTGAAGATGTTACCTCTATGTCATTTTCATCTTCCTCTTCTCTTCTAGCCATGAAACATAGATTGGCTTTCTCATTATCCGAGCTATCGGTTGAATCCATGTCATTATCATCCCAAGCTATGTAGGCTCTTCTTTCTTTCTTCTCCCTTGAGGATTTTTGGTGGTATTTTTCCACTTTACTTTGATAAATTAGGCACTCCATCTTCATGTGACCCAACTCTCCACATTCATAGCATTTAGGAATGGATGAGGTTCCTTCCCCTTTGTGATAGACATTCTTTTGGGAAAAAAGAGGTCTTCCATGAGCTCTATTCTTCTTAAAGAATCTTCTGAATTTTTTGACTAGTAGAGCAAGATTCTCCTCATCTATTTCCAAGTCATCCTCATCATCTTTATCATCTTCATTTACCATGGAGGAAGTGGCTTTGAGAGCAATTCCCTTCTTTTTGTTGTTACTTCTTCATTTTGTTTGAGTCTATGCAACTCCAATTCATGTTCTTGGAGCTTGCCAAAAAGTGTGGCTAAGGTCATGGTTGAGAGATTTCTTGACTCCGATATAGTCGTCACTTTAGGTTGCCAATCCTTGCTCAAACATCTTAAAACCTTGTTAATAAGATCTTCATTGGAAAATGTCTTTCCTAATGAAGCTAAATGATTTACAATAATTGTAAAACATTTTTGCATTTCTTGAATGCTTTCATTTTGGTTCATTCTAAAAAGCTCATATTCATGAGTGAGAGTTTTGATCCTTGATCTTTTCACTTCACTAGTACCCTCATGGGTCACTTCTAAAGTGTCCCACATTTCTTGGGCAGATTTACAATTTGAGATTCTAAAGAATTCATCATACCCCAAGGATGTGGTAATGATGTTTTTGGCACTCAAATTATATTGGACCTTTTTCTTATCATCATTGGTCCATTCACTTCTTGGTGTATTAACCCTTACACTATTAATAACTTTTGTAGGGATAAAAGGACAATTTTCAATAGCATCCCATACATCTAAATCAATAGCTTCAATAAAAATTTTTATTCTATCTTTCCAATAAGCATACCCAAAAAAGGAGGTCTATAGATAGAAGAACTTTCTGAAAACTCCTTTGAGGAGGCCATCACTTTCTCTTGAAGCTGCTAAGCCCTTTACACAAGAGCCTAGCTCTGATACCACTTGTTAGCCAAGTGGCCTCAAACTCAAGAAGGGGGTGAATTGAGTTTATGAAATATTTTCGCAAATCTTTCGTAAAACGTTTGTTAAACAATTTTTGTTGAAACTATTGGATAATTGAAGTGAATAAATAAATGAGATTGAATACTCCACTCACAAATTAAATAAACCAAGATGAATAATATTCAAGCAAGCATATAAAGTAAATGCACAAATGTAAAGAGATAGGGTTGAGAGAATCAAACACAAGGATTTATCCTAGTTCAGCCACCCCTTACGACCTACGTCCAGTCCTCAAGCGAACCACTCGAGATTTTCCACTAAACTTCAAGCTTGAACGGGTGCTTGAAAACCTTTACACAATAGAGCACTCACCAACACCTTGGGATACCTCACCCTTGTGCTTTGAGCCTCAAAAACAGGGATGCCTCACCCTTTACAACCTTTTGAGGGATGTCTCACCCTCAAGGGATACCTCACCCTTTTCTAACTTTGAGAGATACCTCACTCTCTAAGGGATACCTCACCCTTTACTCTAGAGGGATACCTCACCCTCTCTTTTTCAGATTACACAAAGTGTAGAAGATAGAAACTCTCTTAAAGAGTGGATAGATACAAATTGAAGCTCTTAATATGCTCTCAAAGATTTTTCACGTTTTTACAAAAAAAAAAAAATAGAGCAAGAAATGGATTTGAGGATTGATTCACGTTTGGAAGTATTGATGATCAGTTTTTGGTTCAAGGTCAACCTCAAATAAAGACCCAACTTTGGTGTTTATAAGTTTCTCAATTAATAGAGTCGTTGGGGTGGTTTGGGCATGCATTTAATGCATTTAATATAGTCGTTGGACGTTGTCAGGGTTCGTGTAATCGATTACATAACTTATGTAATCGATTACGTTGTTGTTCCAACGTGTTCTTGGCTTTCTAGGCTCTGTGTAATCAATTACATTATTTGTGTAATCGATTACATGGCTTCTAACTTGCTTGTAATCGATTATAATATCCATGTAATCGATTACATGACTCTTTGAACGTGTTCTTGCCTTTCTGGGCTTATTGTAATCGATTACATATACTGTGTAATCAATTACATGGCCTCTGACTTGCTTGTAATCGATTACATTGCTCATGTAATCGATTACATGGCTTCTGTTTGCTGTGTAATCGATTACAAACATCATGTAATCGATTACATTAGCCTCTGAACACATTTTTCAAGTCTAATAAAGCTTGTAAGTCATTTCTAACACCTCAAGACACTTGAATAAACATAAATCCTTTTAAGAGTGTTAGATTTAAGATTAAAACTCAAGTTTTATTGAAAGCCATGTTTAACTTTGAAATTTTCCACTTATTTTGAAATCATATATTGAAAAACCATTTGAGAAATCTTGAGAGCATTTAACATTAATGTTCTAAGTGTTATAACTAAATAAACCTCTTGACTTCTTTCTTTGATCTTAATTTTTCCTTTTGCGCTTGATCTTCTCTTTTGCACTTGAACTTCACTTTGGCCTTTGTTATCATCAAAAACCCATTTGATATGCCTTAGAGACATAAGCATTCACATTCTAAACAGGGTTGTCTCCACTTTTCCACGAGTAAAACCATTTTCTAGTAAGAAATTGTTCAATCTTTCACACTAAGCTTTTGGAGCTAGCTTTAAGCCATAATGGGCTTTGGAAAGCTTAAACACATAGTCTGGATGTTCAACATCCTCAAATCTAGGTGATTGGAGGACATAAACTTTCTTATTTATAAAACCATTTAAGAATGCACTTTTAACATACAATTAAAACAATTAAAAACCTTTCAATGCAATATATGCAAAGAGTATTTTAATTGCTTCTAAAATCTTTCGATAGGGGCAAAAGTTTCATCATAGTCAATACCTTCTTATTGGTTATACCCTTGTACCACTAATTTTTCCTTGTTCCTTACCACTTTTACACCCTCAACAAGTTTATTCTTAAAGACTCACTTTGTGCTAATTAGGGAGTGATTCTTTGGTGTTGGCATAAGTGTCCAAACTTTATTTCTCTAAAACTGATTGATTTCCTCTTGCATTGCCTCTATCCAAAATTCTTCTTGAAGTTCTTCATTAATGTTCTTCGGCTCAATTTGAGAGGGTAGAGCAAATATGTTGGTGTGTTCTGGCCTTCTGAGGGATGATCTAGTCTTGACTCCAGTTTAGGCTTCTCCTATAATTAGCTCTTTTGGATGAGAATGATGTTGCTTCCAACTCATGTGGGGTCTTCTTCATTATTAGCCTTATGGAAACTTTATTTAAAATATAACAAGTGTTGACTACCTTAGCCAAAAAATACTTTGGAAGTTGAGTGTCACATAAGAGAATTCTTGTCATTTCTTATAATGTTCTATTTTTTCTTTCCATAACTCCATTTTGTTAAGGAGTTCTTCGACAAGAAAAACTATGGACTATTCCATTTTCATCACAAAAGCTTTTAAAGGCAAGATTCTCAAACTCTCCTCTATGATCAATTCTTATGGCAGTTTTATAAAAACCTTTTTTCATTTTGAACTTGTATGCAAAAGGTTTTCAAGGCCTCAAAAGAGTCATCCTTGTGTTTTAGAAATAAAAACCATGCGAATATTGAGAAATGATCAATAATTATGAAGCCATACCTCTTTCCACATAAGCTAGCCATCTTAGTAGGTTTATAGAAATCAATATGTAGAAGTTCTAGAGGCCTATGAGTAGTGACTATGTTCTTAGGTTGAAAATTTGACTTTGTCTGCTTGCCTCTTTGGCATGTGTTAGATATCATGTCTTTATCAAACTTGATTTTTGACAAGCATTTCACAAAGTCATGTTTTAGTAGTTTTCATATTCACGTGGCCAACTTTCTTATGCCATAGCCAATTTTGATCACTCACACATACAGGACTCTTAACATTTTGATCACTTAATTCCTTTAATTTAATGCTATAGACTTTCTTTTATCTCAGTTTATAGAAAAGAGGACTTTGCCATTGTTGGCTTCTCGCAAAACACATTTTGATGGTTCAAACACTACTTAATAGTCATTGTTACAAAACTAACTTATGCTAAGAAGGTTATGTTTCAACCCTTTCAAGTAGTACATGTCAATTTTAGTAGAATCTTTCTTACTAACTTTACCTATTCCCTTAATTTTGGCCTTGATGTTATCACCAAATGTGACATCACCTTCATCTTTGTTTTTGAGTGACAAAAACTTGTTCTTATCTCCTGTCATATGCCAGGAGCAACTACTGTCAAGGTACCATTTATGCTTCTTTTTTTTTTGTTACCAAGCAAATTTGCATAAGAACAATAATAGATTTAGGTACCCAAACAATCATAAGGAACAAATGATAACTTAGTTATCGAAACAATGCATCTTTGAGCAAGGATATTGGAATTAGATAAAAGGTTGTTAAAAGCATATTCAAGCTCATCATAGGAAAGGTGAAAAGGTTCAGTGACTGATAATGTAACACTCACCGTAGGATATCACATTTAAGACTAATCCCAATAAAACTTACCTAAGTTATAAAAGAATTAATCTTGTAAAAAATGTCAACTTTAAAATTTTGTTTGCGGAATAAAATAAAATAAGTAAACCGAATTAAAACACTAGTAAAAACTTATAATAGACATACCAAACCATATATATATATATATATATATATATATATATATACTACAACTTTGTTCTGAAATAATTTACATAGGTACAAACCAGCTCAAAAAGTAAAATACATATTTGTTCAAAAGCAAAGTAAAGACATAAAACTAAACAGCACTCTAACTAAACCCTAGCAGATCTAAGGACTTGGTTCCTTTGAAGGATCCTCCTCCTCATCATCCTCACCATCCCAAACGCAGTCAACATAGACAGTTGCCTCATGGGGGCTCTAGCAGAAGACACTACTGTATCCTCTTGAGGCGTATAAAAAGACACATTACCACCCCAAAGCTCACGTATAGGTATAGTGAACTCTAAACGCACTGTTGCATGTTGTGTAAACAAAGGGACATCGTATTGGTTCCCACTCAAAGTCATAGTTAGATCTCCCGTATATACAAAACGTTCATTATTAAAATCAAATCTCCATGCATCAGTTCCCCCATGGAACTGTATCCTCACAAAACCTAGTATTTGTCGTCTAGCTTACATAACTGTATTGATGGTACACAGAATCGTTCGCCTCCTCGTTTCCTTGATCTTCAATAAACACATACAATAAAGCAGACATAGTATAACAAAGAGGTGAGATCCCCTACATCAATACTAGTATGGCAGTACAGGAAATGATAGTAAATAAACAGAGTAATCATCAAAACAATGAATCACAATTCATAGATATTGAATCTAATAATCATAAAACAAATAAGCACAAGTATGATGTTATTATGCTGATCACTATGCACATGCACACAGACCAAACCCTACTCCATGGAGCTAGACACAAATTTGGAGAGAAGATCCAGAAGACATGTCTGTCACTTGGCTGCCATGGCCAAAAGTGCTATAATATATCAATTTTGCTAAAAGCGCACATCAGGCATTGGACCAGAGATTTTACACAAGATCACGATATAGGACATTGTCTCGGTCTGGATCATCGGTGTGTTTGTATCGGTCTGCCCCACAGATAGAAGAGCTACCAACCATCCATTGCGAGGTACCCATACCCCAATGCCCCCAAGGTCAACAAGTGACCTACATTTGTCTACTCGCACCCGCACTCAGGTGTATTTCATCTCTTAGGCATACAACCTTAACCAAACAAGCAAATATGCATGATATATGATTTACTACAACCGGGCCCACCACAACTGCCTGACAGCAAATTGCTGTTTACGCTCAATCGCGTAGCGATATTATCGCATTTTTGGAATCGTGGAACATTTTTCTTACGTTTTCAAATGCGTAAGGATTTTTCAAATTGCATAAACTTTTTATTGCGTTTTCTTAATCGCGTAGCCTAAAACTACTATTTTTAAGTCGTGTAAATATTTTTCAACATATTTTCAACTACGTAGAATGCTTCTAACATATTTAAACAAAAAATAATGTTTTTCTCAAAAATTTGATTTTATTTTCATTATTTACACAATAGTCCCTCATTAATTAATATTTGCATAATAGTCCTTTGTTTAAATAATATTTTTATATTAGTCCTTCCTAAAATAATATTTACAAGGTGGTCCCTCCTTTAGAAAATATTTGTAACATAGTCCCTCTTTTATAATTGCAATATAGTCCCTCTAAAATTCAGTATTTCTACTATTTCCTAAAAAGTTGTAATTCTTTGTTTTAATTAGGACCTTACAGCTCAAAACTTCCTAACGCGCTTCAAAACCCATAGGGTGAGCTATACGTCAGTAAGTTTCAAGTACTCGCATTTATTTTACTACATAACTTAGTATGTTAATTTTATTTCTAAGAACATAGTTACTTTCATTTTAAATTTCCAAACTTACCAAAATGATTTTTTATGGAAAACCTTGTAAAATCTTCTAATTCATTTTCTTGTCACAAAAACCCTTAATCCTCATTTTAAAACCATAATTTAGGACTCTTGGTCCTTTTGAATGTGGTGAGGCCGTGTGCCTCTAAGCTCTTTGGAGCTCTCATGTGACCTTCTCAACATGTTGTTCACATCCTAAGTTACACATCCAATTGCATGCTTCCAAATTTATACATACAAGCATATTATCAAAGCTATAAACATATAATCACACATGCAATCATAAATTCAAAATCATAAACACCACAATCACAAACAAAGAAGCATAAAACAATAAGTGAATAAACCCTTATAGATTTTTTACCACACACAAAATCATTTCCTCACCACCAACACTTAGTTGATAAGGTTAATCTTCCTCTTGCCTTAAGGAAGACTAGAATCTTCAAGTTCCCTCCTCCACTTGATTTCGTATGACACACAATTAAATCCCTATAAATCTTAAACAATTTTAAAAGTCATAAACAAAGCTTAAAGACAAGGAACCATGGATCAAACATGGTCTAGAAAATCAAAAACTTAACTTTGAACCATAGAATCAAAAGTTTACCTTGAAGGTAGTAAGCTAAAGCTTGGATTTTGAGATACTTGGAGAAGGATTTTCACTAAACTTTCTAAAAGAAAAGTATTTAGGATATGATTTAGGTTTAGGAAATGAAAAGAAGTAAAATTATAGGAGATTGGAAGTGGGATTTTTGGGTGCTAGCCGAAACACCAAGGAAGGAAAAAGGAGAGAAAAGTTTCTTGTGTTCTTGAGAGTTTGGAGAGAAAAGATGAATGCTTAGCTTTTAGGTGAGAGAAAATATAAATGGATAGTAACAAGTGAGTGTGTGCAGCCGTGAGGTAGTGTAGGAAAATAGGAGACTAATTGTGATATTAAAATATCACATTTGTGTTCACATGGAAGATCACATGGCCTATGTCATCACATGGTCACCTAATGGTCATAAAAGACCATTCAAGAAGGCTTGAGAACCTACTTGGCCGTGTGGCCCTATTGGAAAAGCTAACCAAGTTTGTTTCCATTTTAGTTCTAGTTACCTTTCAAGCAATTAACAACTAACTAGATTAGGTTTTCTAGTTACTTGATTATCACCTAGTTACATAGCTAACTAATTAAATAGGTCATTGCATATGTCATGCCTAATCATGCCTTCTAGATGTAATTAGGATATTTAACTAGTAACTAGATCCTAACTAATTAGTAACTAGGTTACTTCACTTAGTTTCTTAATTAGGCAATTTAGGTAACTAAATTAGGTTTATTTAGTTACTTTGTAACTAGTCAAGCCTTTTTTATTGACTAAATGCTAACCATTAATTAACTTCATCTCCTAACCATTAATTTAATCTAAGGTGGATATCATAAGTTACTTTATCAAGATTTTTCTCATACCATTGATCAGATCAATGGTGATGATCAAAGGCTTCTTAATCAAGTTTTTCATCCAACAGTCCACAATAAAGTCTATGCCACTATATTTGATCAATTCTTATTGGTTAGAAAAGTCCAACCATCATTTTTGACTTGTTTCTATTGGTTCATTTTAAAGTAGGCTACAGAAAATATTTTAAGTACATTTTCTGCCAAATAAATTATACCGGGTCTAATAATTGATAGCAGTAGGTGCTATAAATAATACAACATATAATTTTCTGGGAAATATTTTTATTTCACAGTTAAATTCTAAAAATTAAAAAATTCATTTATGTGCCTCTCAGATTCGGGTTTAGTAAGATCCTCCTTCTCCGAATAAATCAAATAAGATTTTTCTCGGCCCAAAAATTATTATTTTCCTGACCCGGAGCAAATCTTCCACAAAGATAAAAAATAGTCTCAGAATAGTCAAACTAATTTTATTGCATACAGAAAACACAAAACAGTGAAATTCAATCATTACTATAAGATAGTAAAAAATTTGGGATGTTACAGATAACTCATCTTCACTTTCCTAATCTCTGGAAACTAGACAGAGGTGTGCAACTTCCTTTTGCTTTTCATTACTTGATGAATCATCATCTAGATCCTACTAAGTTGCCATTATTCCCTTATTCTCTATAAATTTCTTCTAAGATTTCTTTAACAAAGGACATTCAAACCTGATGTGGCTTAGTTTCTACACTCATAGCATGTTAGCTATCCCTTATTGATGCTTCTTAAATCAAATTTCTAAAGCTCTCTTAGGTTGAAATCTCTTTCCCTTTCTTCCTCTTTTTCTCCACATTCTTCGTATTTTTCTAGAGATAAAGGAAAGCCCATCCTCATTAGAAGCATCATCTTCATCTTCCATACTCTCATCATCAAAATTAGCTCTTGAACTGAGAGAGTTGTAAAAAGATTGGTGAGAAGGGTGTTTGTGAATTTTTTTGAGTGGATTTGAGAGCAATAATTTTTCTTTTTCTTGGCATATTCTCATCCATCTTAGCCAGTTTCGACTCATGTACTTTTAGGGATCCCAACAGTTTATCTAGTCTTAAGGATGATAGATCCTTGACTTCTTGAATGGTTGTAACCTTTAGTCTCCACATCTTAGACAAACTTCTCAGTAACTTTTTCATGTTCTCCTAACTGTTGTAGGTTTTCCTAGGAGATTTTAGATCATTTACAATAACTGTGTATCTAGTAAACATCTTATTAATTGTCTTATGCTTCTTTATCTTGAAGAGTTCATACTGATGAACTAGCATACTAATCTTTGCTTCCTTGATCTAGTTGGTACCTTCGTGAGTTATGATCAGAATGTCCCATATCTCTTTTTTTAAGTATACTCAACCAAGAGAATGAGCTCTAATACTAACTAAAGTTGCTAATAATACAAGAAGGGGGTCGAATTATGTTCTCTTTTCTTGAAATATTCAAACTTCTCACTACTTTCGCATACGGTTCAAACTTGGGCTTGAGAAGGTTCATATCTCTAAGCAATGGTCAATGAGAAAGTTTAGAAAATAAGAATGAATATCAGAGAAAGAGTTTCTTGACGGTGCTATTTGGTTAAGTAAAATAAGCATTCTCACTACTTGTAGTGCATTAACCTTTGATTCTTATGACAAAAAATTTGATTGAAGTTTTAAGTGCAATATTCTTTTGCATGTGATTTGATTAGAAACAACTTATAAGAAATTTATTAGCTGAATTTGTGAATGATTGTTAATTAGTGTTTCTTTCTTTTAAAAATCTAAACACACTAAAGGTTAGAAAAACTTATTCTCAGATTAGTTTTAAACCTGATAACGACACCACCAAAAGATTTAGAAAATTGAACTTCTGAAGCAGAATAAGCAAGAAGGATTAAGAATAGTACAACACCAGAACCTTTATACTAGTTCACCCCAAATGCATGTGGGCTACTAATGAGACATTTTGTGCAACTATACACGTCACTCAAATAATAAAGTGAAAAGTACGAGTCAAACCTAGAACTAATTTTCCAACTAAGTATTAGTATAGAACGCCTTACTAAAATCCAAACAACAATAAATTGATGTGTAAAGAATAGAAACTTAGAGTAACCTAACTTGAAATAATAAATAAGCACGTAATAAAATTGACTAAATATCAAATTCCCATAATAGTAAAAACCTAGGATTGTAACCCTTCTTAATATTTCACTTAGTTTAAATCATATCCATTAGCCTACTCAATGTTACTTTAAGAATTAATCTAGAACTCTAGTGTAAATATACCCTTCTCTTGATGGCGATATGTCATTTCCATCTTAATCAACACATAATATCCCTATTAGAATCAATTAACACAGAAACATTATATGGAACAAGTTCTATGCAAGATTACACATGGTCCTAAGTATATCCCTATGTCTTAGAACAAAACCCCCAAGTTCAACCCTAGAGTTAGAAATTTAAGTGTCACCCATTCTAGTTCTAGGTTCAATTTCCCTTTTCCAAGTTCAAATCAAATCCATCTATCAATTGGTGGCCAATCAATCAATAGCATGAAGCATAAGAATGGATAAAAACTTCTCATAACATTGAAATGGGTAAACAAACATTTAATAATCCAAGCTATATATTAATAGGAGTTACAATCCTAAAAACAAATTTAGCTCATGTTCAACATTTGGGGATAATCAAATAAACTAAATATTACATCCATCAAAGCCAAAACATAGAGAATGAGAAAACCACAAAAGAAACCCAAGAGAAATGATGAAGAAGATGAAGAATAAGCTAGCTCCAATGGTGGAATGCAAGCAAATCTTCAAGAATCTCTTTGTTGCCCAAACTCCAAATCAAACTTTTCTAGTTTTCTTTAGGTCCTCTGCGGCTGCCTAGGCTCAGAGAATGTCCAAAGAGTATTGGGGAATCCAATCCTCTCCAAATGTATGCCCTAGCTCATTAAAAAACCTCTTTTGGAGCCAAAACAACGTAGCAAAATTTTAACAGGATGTCGCGGCCTCCTAGAAGTGTGCCGTGGCCTCTTGCGAAGGTTCTATCCAAACTGATATACTATGTCGTGACATAGTTTAGGAGGCCTAGGCATAGTATATGACTTCCATTCAAATATTTTGTCTTCATCAAAATGTGACCAATGCTTGACTTCTTAGGTTCCTCATCTTGTTCCCTCAATTCAATGATCCTTTTTGAGCTTTCACACTCTTCCTTTTCTCCAATTCTATTCTTCAAAGCTTTATCTCCATTCTTCCAACTCTTCATGAATCATGGAATTCAACCACCTATCAAGCATGAAAATCAAGTGAGTACTAATTCCAAAAATATTTCATTAAAACTTGTTAATATTGATCAAAAGAGTGCTTAATAGGTTCCAACTCCACTATAGCTCCTACAATCAACTTCAAGCTCAATATATCATGAAAATACGAAGAAACTAACACAAATTAACACAATTGGTGATCATTCAACTCTACTTTTGTAGAGTTATCACACCCCCAAACTTAGAATTTTGCTAGTCCTCGAGCAAAATAATAAAAATCTCAACACTTTCACTTTAGCATGATATGATGCAAACAATCTTGCAAATTGTGAAAAACAATTGCCAACTAAACCCTCAAAACATTGTCTCCACACTTGGCATCTCAATCATCCCAAGCATCATACTCAAGCATTTTCACTTATCAAACAACATTGATGGTTAAATTGAGTCTCTTATGTGTGTGTGTGTGGTCCAATCACCAAGCCTCAACAATCATCTGGATGAGATTATGCCAATGAGATCCTAGAATGATGAAACTTAGAAAATCATACTTCCACCCTCTCTCCATTAATGAAGGATGAACATGGCATGTAGATCAAAAGGTCTTAATGAACTTATAATGATAGGCCAAGGTGAGGGCTATGAACAAAGGATAGGATAAACCAAAAACCTTGGATAATGATCAAATGCACCTCTAAATTACTCAATAGATGCTAATACAAGGGCCACACTATGTGTATTCCATGCCTCTGAATCCCTTCAATAGATTTGTTCAAACTTTTCAAATGATTTTCCTTTCATAATCACTTTATTTTTCTTTTCACGCCAATTTTTTTGTTTTTGGAAAACCACCACAATTGCATATACATTTCATTTCAATGCTTTACACCCTTTATCTTGTAGAGACACTGATGATCACATATTTGATACATTAATAAGCCTTCATTTTTAGTTATTTACACTCTCCATGTACTTAATTGATTGAGTTTGATTATGTTTTGTAAATTTGGACTCAAATTGGACTTAATTGAATTTTTTAGCATAATTTACGTCCTACATTATTTCTGTATTTGTGCTATATCTTAGGATGTAGGTGGCCAAATAAGGTGAATCTAGTGGAATTTTAAAGATAAGAGAGAGCTCTATAACTTTCATAAAGACTTCAAAGGCCCAATCACACGAGTCGATAAGTCAAATTGGGATTGAAGTAAGAACTAGAGTGCTGTTCCTGACAACTTGACCTATGTATACTGTTCATGCCATTTTTTGGGCTAGAGGTTGCCAAATGGGCTGAAATTTTGATGCTAAATAGTTGAGACCTATATTTACAACTTTCATGTTGAACACTTTTCCAGAATTGGAGGCTTAATGGGTGATATTGGGTTTGTAAGTCAGAATAGAGGAGCTGTGACTGGGCTTGAGTAGTGTATAGTAATTTGAATGTATCTGGAGTTATAGAAATGATATTGGACTCAAACTAAAGCCATTTGAAAGCTAATATCTAGTCCTACAACTTTCATGAAGATCATATTTGCTCATTCTGACGCATTCAATGACTTCAGAGCTAAATGATTTCGGAGACAAGAAATCTCTATAATTTTCCACTCACCAAAAGTCATTTGGCATTTTCCACTCATTTTCCACTCATCCACTCACTAATGACTCAGCCCCCTTGTCATTTTCTATCTCTAATCCTCTATAAAAGGGGGCCTTGGTAGATCATTGAAGGTGTTAGGTGTTAGGTACCAAAATGATGCTAGTTTGTTACTAGGTTTTCTTGTAGTAATTTTCCTTTGTTCTAAATTAAAGTCATGTTCTTCTTCTTCTTCTTCTTCTTCTTCTTCTTCTTCTTCTTCTTCTTCTTCTTGTTAGGTACCAAAATGATGCTAGTTTGTTACTAGGTTTTTTTGTAGTAATTTTCCTTTGTTCTAAATTAAAGTCATGTTCTTCTTCTTCTTCTTCTTCTTCTTCTTCTTTCTTCTTCTTCTTCTTCTTCTTCTTCTTCTTCTTCTTTCTTCTTATCTTTGAGTAACTAAGTTTCATTTTGCTTGGGTGAAAGAGTGAAGCTCTTGGTAATAAAATAAGGTTAGATTAATTTCTCTCTTGTATTTAAATGATATATTTTCAATACGTATTGTATTTTGTTTCCAATCAATTTTGCAACCCTCCTTGTAAAGTGGAGTTCTTGATTTGTTATAGACAAGAGATTGGCACAATGAATGCTTTAACCCATTTACAAGTGGTGGTGTTAGAAACTTTCCTTATAAAGTGGAGTTTTTGATTTGTTGTAGACAAAATATTGACACAATGAATGCTTTAACCCATTTATAAGTGGTGGTAATATTTTTCACAAACATAATATAATTACGTATATTATTTTAATTAGACTTTTAACATTGTATTTTTCGATTGGAATCTCCATGTTGCGAGGATTCTAATTGAGTTATAAAAGAAATTAATCTTACCTTTACTTTATTTACCAAGAGTGGATCTTTTAACCCAAGTAAATAATTTTTACCGTAGTAACAAAATATTTACTTCACCTTAATTAATCTTCAACAATTCCCTATGGATTGACTTCGGACACCCGAGAAATTTATTACTTAAGACAACCTGCACTTGGGTTCGCAATATAACAATTAATCCCGCATCAAGTTTGTAGACTGGTTTGCAACATTTAATTCCGCATCAAGTTTTTGACGCCGTTGCCGGGGACTTGATTTGAAGAACAAATTTCTGGTGTAAATATTTTGCATATATTTTTTACTCTTTTAATTTTTTTTTCTTTTGTACATACTAACTTACTAACTTAGTGGGAGAACCTCTCCCTTTTGTTTATTTTTTGTACATATTAACTTAGTTGGGGTAATTCTCCCTTTTAATTTCTGTACAGTGGGAGTAATTTTTCCTTTTATTTTCTTGTACATATTAACTTAGTGGGGGAAACTCTCCCTTTTATTTTCTGTATATACTAACTTAGTGGGGAGAAACTCTCCCTTTTATTTTACGCACTAACTTAGTAGGGGAACCTCTCCCTTTTATTTTTTTTGTATATACTAACTTAGTGGGAAAAACTCTCCCTTTTATTTATTTATTTTTTTATTTTTTATAATTTACTTTTTGCACTTTATTTTCTTTATTTTATTTTATTTTATGGTGTAAATATTTTGTGTATATATTCTACTTTTTTAATTTTTAATTTTTTTTGTACTTACTAACGTACTAACGTAGTGGGGAAACTCTCCCTAATTTCCTTGTAATATTTAATCATTAATAAAATAATCTTTCTTCTTTTCTCTCTCGTAGGAGCAAAAAATCGACTTGTCGATTCTCTGGTTTTCATATTTTAAATTTACTTTTTGTACTTCATTTTCTCGTATTTATCTTTTGTCATTTATTTTTTGTTATTTATTTTTGTTTACTAACTTACTAACTTTTTTACTAACTTTCTAACATTTTAATTTATCTGCATACTAACTTTTTAATTTTTCTGCTTATTAACTTATTTGGTGGCTAGTTTATACCACATCTTTGCTAATATTTAATGGGTGGTTTATACCGCCTACTTGTACATTTTTTTTCTATTTTAAGTTACTTATTTATGCTTAATTGGTATCGTGATTTAAATTATAGTCCTTTGGTTAAAGTTAATCTTAGTACTTTACATATTGATTTGTCTGGATCACAATCACACACATCAAACACAATGGCTGAAAATGAAAGTGTGCATGATGAACATGAAAATCAGCCGTTGCAAACTATGCGTGAGTATTTGCAACCATCTCAAAATTCTAGTCCATCATGTTTTATCTTTCCACTCAATGTTAACAATTTTAGATTCAAGCCAGGTATAATTTCTTTACTTCCTAATTTCCATGGTTTAGAATCTGAAAGCCCATATTTACATCTAAAAGAATTTGAGGAAGTATGTACTGCTTTTTATGATCAAACTTTCACTGAAGAGGTTGTTAAGTTTAAATTGTTTCCTTTTTCTTTAAAAGATAAAGCAAAAACTTGGCTTAACACTTTGAAACCAAGATCAATTGGCACGTGGCAAAAAATACAAGGTGAGTTTTTAAAGAAATTTTTTCCAACACATAAAACTAATGCTTTGAAAAGACAAATCCAAAAATTTTCCAAAAATTCAAATGAATCATATTTTCAAAGTTAGGAACGTTTTAGGGATTTGTTAAATTCTTGTCCACATCATGGTTTTGAAAAATGGCACACTATAAGCTTCTTTTATGAAGGGTTAACACCCGAAACTAAACAATTTGTGGAAACAATGAGCAATGGTGAGTTTCTTGATAAAGAACCTGAAGAAACTTTAGACTATTTAGACCATTTGGCTGAAAATTCTCAATCTTGGCATGGTACTAATCCTTCTGAAAATTCAATTAGATCTAACCTTGCAAATGCTAGTAAAGGAAAATATCACCTTAGTCAAGAAGAAGATCTAAATGCAAGGTTTGCCAGTTTTGCTAGAAAGATTGAAGCTATGGAATCAGGGAAAGTGAAGAAATTAAATCTGTGCAAAATGAAGAAATTTATAGTATTTGTGATGAATTGGGACACTCAACAAATAAATGTCCAAAAATTTCTATTTTTAAAAAAGTTGTGCATGAGCAAGTAAATGCAATGAACAATTTTAAAAAGTCATTCACTTTTTCTTTTTCAGATACATACAATCCGGGATGGAGAAATCACCCGAACTTCAGTTGGAGGACCAACAATCAGGCACAATTCATGCAACCACCGCCTTCTCAAGCACAACAAGGCTCTCAAAATTTTCAAAGATATACACCTTTTGTCCTATCATACAGGAATAACCTTGAAGAAACATTGCATGCATTCATGAAAAAGCAAGATGTCATTATTAATCAAAACACTCAAGCCATGATTGACATAAAAGACACTCTTGCTAAATTTTCTTCTGCACTCACCATTCACAAGAAAGAAAAATTTCTTTCTCAACCTCAACTAAATCCCAAATATCAGTACAGTTTAAATGAGAGTAGTCTAGAAAACCAACAAATAGATCAAGGTAAGTTAGTGATAACCCTTAGGAATGGAAAGGTTGTTGAAGAAAGAAGAAGATAAAGAACCAAATGTCCAAAGTGATGAACTCCTTGAGTGTGAATGAGCTAGAGGATGTGGAAAAGAATCAAGATAGTAGTGATGCTAAGCTACCCAAGGAACCTGAGGTGACAAAAAGTCTTGTTAAGCCAGAAAATGATGACGAGGGCCACCAGACATACATGATTGACTCAATCATGGATAGGGGAGTTTCTACAACCTATGATTTTGATCCCTTTGAGAATTTTCTTATCAATTCTGAGTTTGATTCTATTAGTAATCCCTCTGATATAGTTGATATTTCTACTATTTTTGATAAAACTCAGGATCATGACACTCAGGCATGGCAACCAAAGTTTAAGGAGTTTCTTAAGAAAGGTTGGAGCATTGCTGATAAAAAAGGTGTTCGTTCCTTGGTCTGTTCTTATAAAATTAATTTGGAAGAAGGTAAATGGTCAGCGGTTGAAGCTATAACTTAAGTTGAAGGATCCAGATGTAGCAGAAACTTTGGTAGACGATCCTGTCTACCAAAGTTGAGGTAAGTTTTTTGTATTTCGTGTTTTTATTGAGTCGGCTTAAGTGCCTCCCAAATTTCGGAGCCTTTGTATGGGGATGTAAATAGTGTCAGCCAACAAAAAATATATATATAAAATAAAAGAACCAAAAAAAAAAATTTGTCTGCATGCTTGTTTATTTCATTTTACTTTTTTTTGTCATTACTAACTATTGTCAAGATGTAGTTATTCTCTTCTCGTCTAAGCATTTCGGGTATGTGACTTCTCCCCATTACTTTGTTTAATTTTGTCCTAATAATTTTTTTGATGTATATTGATGATTATTTCTTCAGTCTAGATTTAATTTTTAACATTGAGGACAATGTTATGATCTGGTTGGGGGGGAAGGATAGTTGTGTGAATAGTTGTGTAAAAAAAATAAAAAAATAAAAAAACAAAAAAATAGGAAGTGTGTGTATTAATATGTTTGTTGTGTTTATATGTTTGTCAATAACTTACTAAACCAGTTAAGGATGGCAGAGTAAGGAGTAAATTTTACTCTTGAGATGCATCTTAGTTGGGGTAGACAACTAGTTTGTATGGAAGTAGCAATTCAA
Source organism: Ormosia semicastrata (assembly GCA_029884595.1). Lineage (NCBI taxonomy): Eukaryota > Viridiplantae > Streptophyta > Magnoliopsida > Fabales > Fabaceae > Ormosia > Ormosia semicastrata. Next base: position 41,792,988 of record JAQQTO010000053.1, on the reverse strand, counting down.
ATTCAGGGAAATTTGCATGATTGAGTTAATTGTCTTCTTTTTTAAAAATCACATGCTTGGTTATGGATGTTGAATTAGTGGACTGAGAATGATAGAATTATGCCTTGTGAGATTTTGAGCCTATTGGTGAATGGATTGAACATTTGTACCATTCTCTTTTTTCTTGTGTGAATTTCACTCATGGAATTGTTATTCTAGAACTTGCTTTGATTCTTTTTGAGACTACATTTTCATATGCATACATAAATATGATTGAGGCATTTTTCTTGAAATAGCTACTTTAATCAAATAGCCAGCCTTGCTTAGCAGCATATTGTCTCAATATGATATCAAACACTCTTATGACTTCTTGGAAATTCTTTGATTCCTGCCAACGTAAAGCATTGGAAATGACCTATTTCCCCTTGCTTAACCCCTTTGAGCTTATTTGACCATTCTTTGTTTCGAACTCATTATGTGTCTTAAATGAAAAACCATGTTCTTACTTGGCCTTAGGGAATAAGAGAACATTAGCTTTGTCATTTGATGAGTTCTTGAACAAGTGTGGGGGTGTGTGTGCAGAATAGTTAAAAAAATGTATATATGATGTTCTTTTTGTAAAAAAAAAATCAAAAAATCAAAAATTAAAAAATCAAAAATCAAAAATCAAAAAAAAGTAAGTAAAAAGAAAAAAAAAGGTCAACAAGGCAATAAAGGAAAGGAAAAGAATATGTAAAAGAAATTTGTATTAGGTGGAGTTGGGATGAACTTTCATGCTTGTTAATTGAACTCAGCATTCATGCTCTTTTATTTTCTTTGGTATTTAACTTGTCATATCTATATTACCTTCTCCTTTACCTTGACTCCATTACAACCTTGATTAAAGTCCTCATGATTTGTGTGTGCATGTGTTCTGAGTAGTGGAGAAGTAGAAGATAAGCAAGCTTATGGTAGTGCAATTTTTATGGGTTGAATTGAGTGAAATACCTACCTTTTAAACACTTGAGGGATTGAGAGTGAATCTTGTGAAGATCTATCATTCTTGACTCATGCTTTTCAATTGAAGTTTCCTTGCTTGTTGGTTTGAGATGTGAAGATATGTTACCTCATGAATGTTATGATTACTTGAATGATTGGTTGCTCTTTATTTTTAAATATTATTAGAAATTAAGTTTTTTAGAGTGTTTAACTTTTGAGTCTGTTTTGTTTTTTTAGTTTTGGTCTTGTGTGTTTTGCCCAGGAGTGCAAAAAGCTAAGTGTGGGGGAATTTGATGATCACATATTTAATACATTAATAAGCATTCATTTTTAATTATTTACACTCTCCATGTACTTAATTGATTGAGTTTGATTATGTTTTGTAAATTTGGACTCAAATTGGACTTAATTGAATTTTTTAACATAATTTATGTCTTACATTATTTCTGTATTTGTGCTATATCTTGGGATGTAGGTGGCCAAATGAGGTAAATCTAGTGTTATTTTAAAGATAAGAGAGAGCTCTATAACTTTTATGAAGACTTCAAAGGCCCAATCATACGAGTAGATAACTCAAATTAGGGTTGAAGCAAGAACTAGAGTGTTGTTCCTGATAGCTTGACCTATGTGTACTATTTATGCCATTTTTTGGGCTATAGGTTATCAAATAGGCTGAAATTTTGATGCTGAATAGTTACGACCTATATCTATAACTTTCATGTTGAACACTTTTCCAGAATCTGAGGCTTAATGGGTGATATTGGGTTTGCAAGTCAGAACAAAGGAGCTGTGACTGGGCTTGAGTAGTGTACAGTAATTTGAACGTATCTGGAGTTATAGAAATGATATTGGACTCAAACTAAAGCCATTTGAAAGCTAATATCTAGGCCTACAACTTTCATAAAGATAATATTTGCTCATTTTGACACATTCAATGACTTCAAAGCTAAATGATTTCAGAGACAAGGAATCTCTATAATTTTCCACTCACCAAAAGTCATTTGGCATTTTCCACTCATTTTCCACTCATCCACTCACTAATGACTCAGCCCCCTTGTCATTTTCTATCTTTAATCCTCTATAAAAGGGGGCCTTGGCAGATCATTGAAGGTGTTAGGTACCAAAATGATGCTAGTTTGTTACTAGGTTTTCTTGTAGTAATTTTCCTTTGTTCTAAATTAAAGTCATGTTCTTCTTCTTCTTCTTCTCTCTTTCTTTCTTCTTATCTATGAGTAACTAAGTTTCATTTTGCTTGGGTGAAAAAGTGAAGCTCTTGGTAATAAAATAAGGTTAGATTAATTTCTCTCTTGTACTTAAATGATATATTTTCAAGTGGTCATTATACGTATTGTATTTTGTTTCCAATCAATTTAGCAACCCTCCTTGTAAAGTGGAGTTCTTGATTTGTTGTAGACAAGAGATTGGCACAATGAATGCTTTAACCCATTTACAAGTGGTGGTGTTAGAAACTTTTCTTATAAAGTGGAGTTTTTGATTTGTTGTAGACAAAATATTGGCACAATGAATGCTTTAACCCATTTATAAGTGGTGGTAATATTTTTAGGAAACATAATATAATTACGTATATTATTTTAATTAGACTTTTAATGTTGTGTTTTTCGATTTGAATCTCCATGTTGCGAGGATTCTAATTGAGTTATAAAAGAAATTAATATTATCTTTACTTTATTTATCAAGAGTGGATCTTTTAACCTAAGTAAATAATTTTTACCCTAGTAACAAAATATTTACTTCACCTTAAAAAAATTTTCAACAATTCCCTGTGGATCGATCTCGGACTCCCGAGAAATTTATTACTTGAGACAACTTGCACTTGGGTTCGCAATGCAACAATTAATCCCGCATCAAGTTTGTAGACTGGTTTGCAACATTTAATTCCGCATCAGACACATATCAACTTGGCCCCGTAATCACACAAGTACTTAGAAATGCAATCAACCACTATCCAAAGCACAAGGTGTGATATTAAATGCATGGCTCAAAGGTTTTGGTAATCATGGATTCATAAAACAAAATCATAAGGCTTAAACATCACTAGGCTCAAACAAGGTGTTATGAATACATTTATATCAAGATTAAGCTTGAAAGACTCAAACGATCCAAACACAGCCTATATCATCTCTACACACCAAGTCTAACCTAGGATTTCGCCTTGAAAGGACTTGATAATCAATCCTAAATCCCAAAACCTAGGAGATTCACATTACATAATCCTTCTCTAAATGATCAAGCAAAAGTTAAGCAAAAGGACTATGTGCGAAAAGATAAGCTACTCAACTTAACCATTCAACTTACTCAACAAGATCAACACATTTCAAACAACACTTAGGATTCAAAAGAGTCAAGCATGTCAATAATTCAATCTTATCATGGGGTTAGAAAACCATTCAAACACAACATTGCAAGTTCAATCCAAGGCTTTTCCATACAGAATCACACTTCCCTACATCATCTAAAACTCCCCCAAACTTAAAAGTTCACCTTGTCCCTAATATGACACAACTACAAATAGTAACAACAAGAAGACACAACCTAATACTAGAAAATAAAAGATAACCTAAGAATCAACAACTAACTACAAGTAAAGAAAAGAAAAAAAGAAAACTCCCTCAATTGGTGATGAAGCACTAGTCAAAGTGCATGTTATCTTCCATGTCCTCATCCGTATCTGGCTCGGGTGGAGGCATTAAAGGATAGTGCTCTATGTCCATGTTCATTTGAATAGCCATTGCTCGTATTATCTCGGATAACACATTTGCTTGAGTCTCCTGGCGAGCAAAATGGCGACCTTATCGGCACTCTATCCTTTCTTGGCGCTGCACCAAATGCCCTTGACGCTCCTCCAAATGAGTCAATAGTTAAGCTACAGTCAACTCTGTCTGAGGTGGTGGAGGTGGAGGAGGAGGCTGAGATGAACTAGCACCTTCTATAGAAGGGGTCTTCATGAGGTGAAGGCACAAGTCATTGTCCATTGGGCTCTTAAGGTATAGTCTTTCTTCATCCCTTTCCCATGTAACTCCGACTTGCTTACACAAAGAAGTAATGAGAGCAGGGAACCAAATGCTATGATGGGCAGAAGTAGCAGTCTGGAATATGGCATTATGAATGACTTTACCCACATCCATGGTGTATCCATTTAAAATGGTGTGGATCATGATGGCTCTCTCCCTTGTTACATGATGCCTATGTGTGGTGGGGGATAATCTTGTAGCAACAAAGTATAGCCACACCTTAGCATATAGCAATAAGGAAGTTTTTGGAATGTTGAAAATCTTATCATGATTCACACTTCATTTAGTGCTAGGATGAGCAATAAGTGTCAACATCTCAATCAAGTCAAGTTCTCCAGCTTTAAATGCACTATAATCATCATTTGGAATGCAAGGCAAACTATACACAGTGTTGATAGCTTTACTAGAGAATGAAACCTTTTTACCTCGGACGAAGACCTTGCCATTCTCATGCTTTGGAGCATTTGCATAGAACTCTCGTACGACTGGCATAATAGCTAGGTAGGGGTACGAGCAAAACTGCGCCCAACTTCGCGACATGATGGCCATGTGCAATTGGAGATTCCTCTCTGAAGTTACTTGATGCTTCCTTTTTGGAATTATAGAGTTGTGCTTGGCATTGTTGTTGAACTTTCTCCAAGCATTTTTTGAAACAAACTTAGTTTCATCATAAGCATTGGTGCTACTAGAGGCACCTTTAGGAGCCATTGACTTCCTCTTTGGAACCATGAGAAATCAAACACAAACAACCAAAGCTCCTTCCCACTTGGAATCAAATGGGGTTATGGTGAATGTAGAAGAAATTTGAGAGTGACCAGAGAAACAGTACCTATTCGCCAGAAAAGTGAGGGGTGGGTGGCAGAAAAATTCACAACGGTGGTGAAATAGGTAGAGTAGGTGAAATTTAGAGGTGGGTGTATGGAGAAATCACAAAAATAAAGTTTAGAGGTGGCGGGATGCTGGAAAAATGAAAGAAAATGGCCGGAAAACCAAAGCTCCTCATCGAAAAAAATGGTGGATGAAAATGGGGGGAAATGAAATGGTGTGGTAATGAGAGTAAAGTGAGGACAAGAAGAAGATGGGTAACAATGGAGGAAAGTGACAATGGAAAGGATGATGGGTAATAATGAAGGAAAAATTGGAAATGTGAGAATAGGTGTGGGTGGGAGAGAAGCTGCATTTTGGGGATGAAATGTTAGGGCATTACGCCCTTTTTTCTCTTGTTCGTTCTCTCTCTTTTTTTTTAACAGGTATGCCGCGACCTTAGATAAAGGTGCCACAGCCTCCAGCGTGTGAAAATTTCTCCCTGATAGACTATGCCGCGACCTTGGCTATTGGTGTCTCGGCCTCCTATGTTTTATAAATTTCTCCCTAATAAGGTGTGCCGCGGCCTTAGATAAAGATGTCGCGGCCTACTGGGTGCAACTTCACCAAATTGATGCTTTCCACATGTTCTTTCATCCAACTTTGCTCAAAATCACTTGAAGGAACACCTACATCATCAACAACAAAAGACTTAGACTCTAAACACCAAAATTATCAATTAAAAGGTACCAAACTAAGAATCAAAAGCGAAAAGGATTAAAAGCTTGGGTTGCCTCCCAAGTAGTGCTTGATTTATAGTCGTCGGCTTGACTTTGCTACCCTTTTCAATTGAGATTAATGCATGTTATTGAGGATGTGCTTCGATCAAAGTCACTTCCCCAATATTTTTTTAAGCTATGGCCATTAACCAAGAATACTCTCCATTCCTTCAAATCATTGACTTCAACTGCACCACTTGCTAACACGTTTGTTATTAAGAATGGTCTGGACCACCTTGATTTGAGTTTCCCAGGAAAGAGCTTCAACCAGGAATTAAATAAGAGCACATATTGGCTCGATTCAAAATTCTGCTCTAAGATCTTCTTGTCAAGCCACTCCTTCATCTTTTCTTTATAGATCTTGGCATTTTCATAGGCTTCTCTTTTGAATTCATCCAAAGCATCAAGCTCAAACAGTCTGTGCTCCCCTATAGCCTTCATATCGAAATTGAGCTTTTTGATTGTCCAATAAGCTTTGTGTTCAAGTTCCATAGGAAGATGGCAAGCTTTTCCAAACACCAGCTTATATGGAGAAGTACCAATAGATATTTTGAAAGCGGCCCTATAAGCCCAAAGAACATCATCCAATCTCTTGGACTAATCTTTCCTGCTTGGACACACTGTCTTCTCTAATATCCGCTTGATCTCCCGGTTAGACACCTCAGCTTGTCCACTAGTTTGTGGATGGTAGACAATAGCAATTCTATGCTTGATGTCATATTTAGCAAGAAGAGCTTCCATGTACTTATTGCAAAAGTGTGATCCTTCATCACTTATGATCGCCCTTGGAGTTCCAAAACGTGGGAAGATATTCTTCTTCAAGAAATTTATCACTACTTTGGAATCATTGGAAGGCAATGCAATCACTTCAACCCACTTAGACATATAATCTACAGCAACCAAGATGTATTGATTTCCATAAGATGGAATAAACGGACCCATGAAATAAATGCCCCATACATCAAACAATTCAACCTCAAGAATAGCTCGCAATGGCATCTCATGTCTCTTGGAAATGTTGCCCACTTTTTGACATTTATAATAATTCATAACAAATCTATGGGCATCTTTAAATAGAGAAGGCCAATAAAAGCCACATTGAAGTACCTTTGCAGTTGTTCTATCATTTGCGTGGTGTCCTCCATAGGGAAAAGAGTGACAATGATAAAGAATATTAGAAATTTCTTCTTCAGGTACACATCTTCTCAACATTTGATTCGCATACTTCTTGAACAAATGAGGCTCATCCCAATAATAAAAGCACATTTCATGTAAAAACCTCTTCCTTTGTTGTGAAGATAGATTCGGAGGGAATACACCACTTACTAGATAATTCACAAAATTTGCATACCATGGAGATTTCACCTCCTTAACCACCAAGAGTTGCTCATCAGAAAAAGTCTCATTAATCAATACATCATCAAAAATAACATGTTCTAGCGTAGATAAATGATCAACAACTTAATTCTCTGTCCCTTTTCTATCTTGAATCTCCAAGTCAAATTCTTATAATAGAAGGATCCACCTAATTAGCTTTGGTTTAGAGTCTTTCTTACTAATCAAATATTTAATAGTTGAGTGATCAGTGTAGACAATTACCTTTGCTCCAACTAGGTATGACCGAAACTTATCAAAAGCAAACACCACAGCAAGTAACTCTTTCTCCATAGTGATGTAGTTGATTTGAGCATCAATGAAGGTCTTACTTGCATAATAAATAGAGTGAAAAATCTTCCCCTTCCTTTGGCCCAAGACGGCTCCAACAACATAATCACTTGCATCGCACATAAGCTCAAAAGGAAGAGCCCAATTCGGTGTAATGATGAGAGGGGCAGTAATCAACCTCATCTTTAACTCCTTAAAGGCTTTAAGACACTCTTCATCAAATCAAAAAGGTGTATCCTTCTCCAACAAATTGCATAACAATTTGGAGATTTTAGAGAAATCCTTGATGAAGCGTCGATAGAAGCCGCATGACAAAGAAAACTCCTAATTGCCTTAACTGAAGAAGGGGAAGGTAGCTTGTCAATCACTTGAATTTTGGCTTTGTCCACCTCCATACCTTTATTTGACACATTGTGGCCAAGAACAATACCCTTTTGTACCATGAAATGGCACTTCTCCCAATTAAGCACTAAATGGGTTTCTTCACATTTTTTCAACACCTTGGCCAAGTTCAACAAGCATTCATCAAACGAATCACCAAAAATGAAAAAATCATCCATGAAAACTTCCAAGAACTTCACCATATCAAAAAATATAGCCATTATACACCTTTGAAAGGTGGCAGGAGCATCACACAAACCAAGTGGCATTCTCTGAAAAGCAAAAGTATTATATGGGCAAGTGAAGGTAATCTTCTCTTGATCTTCTAGGGCTATGACAATTTGGTTGTAGCCCGAATAACCATCCAGGAAACAATAAAACTATTTCCCTACTAATCTGTTAAGCATTTAATCAATGAAAGGAAGCAAAAAATGATCCTTCCTTGTGGCCTTGTTTAGTTTTCGGTAGTCCATACATACTCTCCATCCTGTGACTACTCTTGTTGGAATCAATTCATTGTTGTCATTCGTAACCACGGTCATACCACCCTTCTTAGGCATACATTAGACCAAACTTACCCAAGAACTATCCGAAATAAGGTAAATGATGCCGGCACCCAACCACTTGATGATCTCTTTCTTCACTACATCTTTCATGATAGGGTTTAGTCGGCGTTGATGCTCAATTGAAGGTTTACATCCATCTTCCATCAAGATTTTATACATATAAAATGATGGACTAATCCCTCTCAAATCCACAATTGACCAACCCAAAGCCTTTTTATGTGCTCTCAAAATTCTAAGAAGTTTCTCAACTTGCAAGTTTGATAATGAAAAGGAAACCACAACCGGTAAAGTAGAGTTCTCATCAATGAACATGTATCTCAAGTGTGAAGGCAGTGGCTTGAGCTCTAATACCGGAGGTTGTTCAATAGAAGGATTTGGAACTTCCTTTGAACTAGATGTTAGATTAAGAGTTTCAAATTGATGACCAAATCTAGATAACTTGGGAAAAGAATCTGACCACTTCATAATCTCAAGCACTTCTTCACAACTCTCCATAGAAGCCAACACATATAACGAAGCATCCAAAAGGATCAACTTGAGAAGCAACATAAGCATCTTCAACAACATCATCAAGCACTTTTATACACATACATTCTTCATTATCCGCAGGGTGTTGAATTATCTTATAAATATTAAAAGTTACCTCTTGATCTTGGACCCTCATAGTAAGTTCTCCTTTTTGCACATTTATTAAAGTCCTTCCAGTTACGAGAAAAGGTCTCCCACGGATGATTGGCACCTCACGGTCCTCTTTCATATCCAACACAATGAAGGGAATATGAATTTATCAACTTTTACAAGCACATCCTCTATAATTCCCCTAGGAAAAGTATATGATCTATCCGCCAATTAGAGAGTGATCGAAGTAGGCTTAGCTTCTCCCAATCCCAACTTTTGAAAAATAGATAATGGCATCAAATTAATACTTACACCTAAGTCACATAATGCCTTACCAAAGAAATGGCTCCTAATAGTGCACGACATAGTGAAGCTTCCGGGGTCCTTTAAGTTAGGAGGTAGCTTGTTTTGAAGGATAGCACTACATTCCTCCATCAATGCAACCATCTCAAACTCACCCAACCTTCTTTTCTTAGATAGGATGTCCTTCATAGATTTCACATAACTTGGCATTTGCTTTAATGCTTCTGCAAACGGTATGTTGATGTGAAGTTTCTTGAACACTTCTAAGAATCTCTTGAATTGGGACTCATCCTTGTACTTTTGCAACCTTTGAGGAAATGGAAGAGGCAGAGGAGGCAGGGGTGTAGGTTGAACTTCTTCTTGAACTTGCTTTTCCTTCTTCTGTTCCTTTTGAGGCTCCTTTTGAAAGGTGGATACTTTTTTTGGATTAACAACTACTGTCTTACCACTTCTAAGAGTGATTGCATTACAATTCTCCCTATTCTCTTGTTTTGGATTAGGCTATATGCTACCAGGAAGATTGCCAGGCGGGAAATTATTTATAACTACCACCAATTGGCTCACTTGATTCTCTAAATTTCAAAGAGAGGCCGCTTGGCTTTGGATCACCGCATTATTCTTGGCCATATATTGCATGAGCATATCTTCTAAAGATGGCCTCTTCTCTTGTTGAGGAGCATTGTTTAGTTGATTAAAACCTAGAGAAGGCCCTTGAGCTCTTAATGAAGAAGCATTCTGATTCTGACTCCAGGCAAAATTGGGGTGATTCTGCCATCTTAGGTTATAAGTGTTGGAATATGAATTATTTTTCAATTGAGTAAAGCGTCCAACAAAATTCACAGCCTCAGAATTCATATTACACTGCTCAGAAGAATTTGCATCTCCACAATAATGGCATATAACAAAGGGACTCTGCTAAGATTGAACACCCAAACCATCAAACGTCTGTGAAAGTGCAGAAATCTGAGCACTTAAAGCCATGAGAGCATCAACCTCAAAGACTCCTGTAGTTTTTCTTAGACCTTGTCTCTCCGAAGGCCACTAAATATTATTGGATGCCATCATATTCAATAGATTAAATGCTTTGTCCTCAGATTTACTCATAAGTGCCCCACCTGTTGCTGCATCAAAGGTAGTTCTCAACAGCCCGTTCAAAGTAGTATAGAAAATATGCACCTGGAGCCACCTATTAACACCATGATGAAGGCATTTTCGAATAAGATCTTTATATCATTCCCAAGCTTCATAGAGTGACTCAGATTCATACTGAGAAAAAGAAAAAATATTCTTCCTGATTTGAGCTATCTTGGATGGGGGAAAGAACCTCTCTAAGAACTTGTGAGCAAATTCATCCCAAGTAGTGATAGACCCCTCAGTTAAAGAATGAAGCCAACCCTTGGCTTTGTATGCAATGAGAAGGGAAATAACCATAACCGAATAGCATCTTCAGAAACCCCATTGTGCTTGAAAGTATCACAAATTTCAAGAAAATTCCTGACATGAACATTCGGATCCTCGTTGGGCAAACCGCAAAATTGGACAGATGTCTGGATCATTTGAAAAATGGCTGGCTTAATTTCAAAGTTGTTAGCCTGAATAGTCAGCCTCTAAATGCTAAAGTTAAGATCTTGAACTTGAGGGATAACATAATCCCTCAAGGATTTTGTACCTCCTTCTTCCGCCATTAGGGATAGAGTACCCGCTGCCTCTTGTCGTTCTCTTCTAATATGTCTAAGAGTTCTTTCTATTTCTAGATCAAAATAAACATGTTCAAGGCTTCAGGTGCGTCTCATGCAACAACAAAGAGTACTTGAAAAACAGAAGAGTTCCAATAGAACAATTAAGCAAAATGGAAAATTAAAAACCTTAAACAAAAGCAACAAGTCTGAATTATTAGCAAAGAGATTCACGAACTAATATTAGCTAGCAAAATTAGCAATTAGTCCCTGGCAATGGTACCAAAAACTTGATGAGATATTTCGTGCAAGTATACATGTCACTAAAGTAATAAAGTGAAAAGTACGAGTCGAACCCACGAGGAATAGAACTAATTTTCCAACTAAGTATTAGTATAAAAGGCCTTACTAATATCCAAACAACAATAAATTGATGTGTAAGTAATAAAAACTTAGAGTAACCTAACTTGAAATAACAAATAAGCACATAATAAAATTGACTAAATATCAAATTCCAACTATGTTAAAAACCTAGGATTGTAACCCTCTTGATATTTCACTTAGTTTAAATCATTTCCATTAGCTCACTCAATGTTACTTGAGAATTAATCTAGAACTCTAGTGTAAACATACCTCTCTCCCGATAGCAATATGTCATTTCCCTCTTAATCAACATATAATATCCCTAGTAGAATTAATTAACAAAGAAGCATTATATTGAACAAGTTCTATGCAAGATTACACATGGTCCTAAGCATATCCCTATGTCTTATAACAAAACCCCTAAGTACAACCCTAGAGTTGGAAGTTCAAGTGTCACCCATTCTAGTTCTAGGTTCAATTTCCCTTTTTCAAGTTCAAATCAAATCCAAATATCTATCAATTGGTGGCCAATCAATCAATAGCATAAAGCATAAGAATGGATAAAAACTTCTCATAACATTGAAATGGGTAAACAAACATTTAATAATCCAAGCTACATATCAATAGGAGTTACAATCCTAAAAATAAATTAAGCTCATGTTCAACATTTGGGAACAATCAAATAAACCAAATATTACATCCATCAAAGCCAAAACACAGAGAATGAGAAAACCACAAAAGAAACCCAAGAGAAATGATGAAGAAGATGAAGAACAAGCTAGCTCCAATAGTGGAATGCAAGCAAATCTTCAAGAATCTCCTTGTTGCCTAAACTCCAAATCAAACTTTCCTAGGTATTTCTCCAGGTCCTCTGTGGTTGCCCAGACTCAGAGAATGTCCAGAGAGTGTTGGGGAATCCAATCCTCTCAAAATGTATGCCCTAGCTCATTAAAAACCCTCTTTTTGGAGCCAAAACGATGTAGCAGAATTTTAACAAGATGCCGCAGCCTCCTGGAAGTGTATTGCGGCCTCTTGTGAAGGTTTTATCCAAACTGATATACTATACCTCGGCATAGTTTAGGAGGCCAAGGCATAGTATATGGCTTCCATTCAAACATTTTTTTCTTCATAAAAAATGTAACCAATACTTGACTTTTTAGGTCTCTTATCTTGTTCCCTCAATTCAATGATCCTTCTTAAGCTTTCACACTCTTCCTTTTCTCCAATTCTCTTCTTCAAAGCTTTATCTCCATTCTTCCAACTCTTCATAAATCATGGAATTCAACCACCTATTAAGCATGAAAATCAAGTGAGTACTAATTCCAAAAACATTTCATTAAAACTTGTTAATATTGATCAAAAGAGTGCTCAATAGGTTCCAACTCCACTATAGCTCTACAATCAACATCAAGCTCAATATATCAAGAAAATACGAGAAAACTAACACAAATTAACACAATTGGTGATCATTTAACTCTAATTTTGTAGACTTATCAGCTACTTCCAATACCTAGCTTTCGCTAGGATTTCCACAAAATTAGTATATTTTGCAATAACCTAGCCTCTCTAGGCTAATAATACAAATATTCTTTGACCATAACCTCTTCAGGCTAATCAGCTTGATCAACTAGTAACTTGTACAACTCGCAAGCTCACTTACTACTCTCAAGAATCAATATATTGAAAGTAAGTGTTTATAACAACTGCACAGCTCATGAAAACACTCAAGGAGTGAATTGACACTAGTTTACTGATCTTACAACACACATACAGTAGATTGAATAGATTCAAGAACAAAAAAGGTACAAAGGAGAGAGTTTAGTTAGTGGTTCACACTATTTGAATAGTTTCAAAGTTTATAACCTTCAAATCTTTCAACTTGGATGCTTATATAAGCTTTGAAAATATAGCTATTAGACTTTCATAACAGTAATTATCCTTTTTGAGGTAGGTTACCATTGTTCTTATCCTTTTTTGATGAGTCAGCACAATATTTCTTTAAACCTTAGTTGGTGAGAAGGTTCATTAGGCAACCTTCTCACTAAACATCCTTAGCTAACTTACCCACCGTCTGAAGAACTTCAATTTTCTCATCTTTGAAAGTACCATTGTATGCATATTCCTTTTGATAAAATAAATGATAGAAGCTATTATTTAATGCTTGAGTCACTTTTGAAAGTCTCTTTGTGGAAACTTTCATTCTTCTCAACTTTTTCATAAACCTTCTCAAGATTCTATTGTTTATTAGGAAAATTCGCAAGAGTTTGTTGAACATTCTGACATCTAAATTTGATCTTCCTAGGCCTCTCAAGTCACACCCAGAATTAATCTTTTTCATAATTCTAGTCCCGCATTAGTTAGACTAACATAAAAACTTCCACAAAATATTTTAAGTACAAAAAGCAGTGAAATTCAATTTTTAGCATAGTTGGTTATCATCAAAACTAATATATAATGTTAAACACAAAAGGGATTTAGATTTTACAGCCCCATGAAGTAGGAAAATATTATGACTTATGATAAGTTCGCAGATGAGCTAAGGCTTTTGCTAAAAAAAGGAGCTTGGTGAGTTTTCCATTAATCCGACCCTAATGGATAGACGAGGGAAACTAGAGGACCTGAAAAGAAGACTGCTTGCTTGCGAGAAGAGTTGCAGAAAAAGGAGGTGGAGGTTGTACATCTTAGGGAAACTTTCAAGGTTTAGGATGAAAAAATTATATCCATTCACAAGAATGTAGAAGTCTTAAAGGATGAGGCCATCCAAATTGATAATGAGTCGGATGCCTTGTATGCTGAGCATGAAGATATTGAGAAATGGCTAGAGAAACCAATGGTGAAGAGGGCAACTTGCTACAAGTTGAAAAGCTCTTCAAGTTAAGTTCATCAAAGATAAACCCTCCTTCTGAGGAAGAGGATTTTAGTAGAGACTCTATTTTTTTATTTATGACTGAACATTTACTTTCTTTCCTTTCTCTCTCTCCTTCTATTTTTTTTTTATAATGCCCATGGGTTTGGCCTTAATAACATTTGTTAATTTAGTATTCTAATTTCATGCATTTTTAATCGAAATGGTTTTAGGTATTTACTCTTTAAGGTCCCAACATGTCGACCAGTAACCACTTCTTTTAACTAACAAGCATTGCTTAAAAGATAATGTGTCACCTGAAATGGTCCCTCCTAGTGAGGCCTCCATTTTCCATAAGTGGAACTATGTTGATTGATAGGCAAGATCACTTTCCATACCAAGTTGCTAACCTTGGAGTTTTGACATTTGAGCCTTTTATTATAACTTCTTACAACCTTGTTTTTATATTGAATAAGATGATCTAATGCCATTAGACACTCTTCTGAAAATTTGTTAAGCTCATCGTACATCTTATTTCAATATTCCTCTGAGGGCATTTCATGTTGCTTTTGTAATCTCATGGATTAAATGTTAATCTCAACATAAATAATTGCATCCTCCCTATACATAAGCTTATTTAGGAGTGCACCTGTTGATTCTTTGGGCGATGTTCGACAAGCCCATAACACTTGGTATAAGATTTCATGTCATCTCCTTTAGTGGTGACCAATGTACTTTCTAATCAACCCAAAAATGAATTTATTCGCAGCCTCTGCTTAACTATTAGCTTAGGTATAATAGGGTGTAGATGTAAGCATTTTGATTCCTCTTTACTGGGTATAATCTATCACCCATTTTCCTATAACTATTGTCCCTTGATCTATGGTGATTATTTCTACTATTCGAAATCAATGTAAAATACCCTTTTATGTAAAAATCATTGGCATTATTTTGAGTAACCTTCTTTAAAGGCACAACTTCTACCCATTTACTAAAATAATCAACCACGACCAAGAAATATTTCTACCCTTTAGATGAAGGTGGATGTATTTGACCTATCACATCTATGGCTTACTCTTTAAATAAATAAGGTTTTAATGTAGCATGTAATTGATTAACAGATAATGCTGAATTGGACTATGTTTTTGACATTTCTGACATGACTTAGCATAATCCATAGGAGTAGATAGTTCATTTTATGTCTTGATTGAAGAGCACCATACATTTCTTCATAGACTTCTGCCATGGCCGTATAAGCTTCTTTCTCACCCAAACAAGGCAGAAGGCTCTCATCTATAGACTTGTGACACAAAATTTTGTCTACAAGTACAAAACTTAATACCTTTAACTTGATATTCTTGTTGACACCCTCGTTAGGATCTTTAAGATACTGAATAATGGAGTCTTTCCAAACATTTGGGTCCAAAACCCTACTAGTGTCGACATAATTTATTTCTCTTTACGATAAGGACGGCAACTGCATGCTAATTTCTCTCAAATAGGATAGTCTTAAGCGACACTCTATACCCTGAAGCAACTTAAGCTAACTCATCGGCGACCTCATTAGAAGCACGTGTGACATGTCTAAAAGATATATCATTAAACTCAAATGTCATTTGAGTTGCAGTGGCAAAGTAATGGATTGAGTGTTCATTTATACATAGATACTGTCGCGTCATTTTCCCAATCACTAATTGCAAGCCCCCTGTGACTTCGATATTTCAACAACCCAACTATAAAAGTATTTCCAATCCTGTGATTAAGGCTTCGTACTCAACCTCATTGTTGGAACACTTAGGACTTAATTGGAACTAAAATTTTAATGGACTATTTTTAGGACTTACGATAAATATATCAATACCTGATACAACTCGATGGCTAAAGCCATTAAATGTATTTTCCATCTTTTCACACCAACATATGGAATGATTTCCTTGGGGAAATGGTCAACCACAAAGTCGGCCAACACTTATTCTTTAACTGCTTTGCAAGGTACATACTATAAAGAGAATTTTGATAAGTCAATTGACCATCGCCCTATCCTATTATGGGTAATAGGTTTGGGTAGCATATAATTAATAATATTATATGCAAGGACATAAATTTCAGTGAGAAGTAAGTAGCATTTTGATTTTGTACATGAAGAATAAAAGGCTAAGCAAAGTCTCTCTATATCACTATAATTCTTCTTAGCCTATACTAACATCCGATTGTAATAAAATATAGACCGTTTGACGCCATCATGGTCATCTTGAGCAAGAAAGGCTTCGATGGTATCACTTGTTGCTGAGATGTGCAACTCTAATGATCAACCAGGGATGAGAGAAGTCATGATAGGAGGGCCAAATATTTCTTGATCTCATCAAATGCCTTTTGATGTTCTTCTCACCACACAAGCTCATCCTTGTTCTTTAGTTTTGTACAAAGGGGAGTAAACCTTTAGTCTACCTAACAAATTAGACATAAATCGTTAAAGAAAATTTATCTTTACTAGTAAATTGCAGCTCTTTTTTTTTTTAATGTGGTTGTATGGTTTCTATAATTGCCTTAGATTTATTCTTGTTGATTTCAATGCCTTTCTTATGCACCAAGAAGCCAAAGGAATTTCTTATGGATTCACCAAACACACATTTAGTTGGATTCGTTTTTAAGCTATGTTTTCTCATTCTTTTGAATGCATATCACAAATTCACAAAATGATTAACATATGAATAGGATTTTAGCACCACACCATCTATATAGACTTCCATGAATTTTCCAATCATGTCATGAAAGATAGTGTTCATTACCCTTTGATATGTTGCTACTATGTTTTTTAATCCAAAAAGCATAATTACCTATTCATAAGTTCCAATGACCCCATGACAATGAAAGGCTATCTTGTTGACATCCTCTTAAGTAATACAGATCTAGTTATAACTAGAATGGCAAATTTTAAGTCTTGGAACATGATGGCATGAGGCTGTATCTACCGATATACCGGCGAAGCATAGGATATTTGTTATTAGGTGTCGTCATAGTTAGATTCCTGAAATCCATGCAAACACAAAGTTTTCCATTTTTCTTTACCACAAGTACAATATTAGATAGCCACTCGACATATTTCATAGGTTGATAGGTTGATTTTAGTGGCAACCTGTGTTCAACTAGTTCATGACTTAAACCAGGCATCTTGTGGTAGTCCCAGGCAAAAAGATTCTTGTATTCTTTTAGTAAGGTAAACAATCCTTCCTTGAAAGTTAGACCTATTAATTTGCTTAAGAAAGTTGGCCACACATATTGTTGTCACCTAGATTTATCTCCTCTGTAGGAACTTGTAAGTTGGATAGTTTGGGATTTTCTTTCAAAGATGTGTCTTCAAACAAACTTTCTTCTTCATAGATGCAATTAGGGATTTTATTTTCTATAACTTTGGCATCTATGTCAGCCATATAGGCTCGCAGTCTCAAGATTCCTCATCATCCATAATTCTTGTGCCAAATTCTACAAGACCTCCATCGGTCGCCTAAATTCGGTAGGAAGGATAATTACCACAATAACATGTAATCCTTGCCCCTTGTCCCCTTCAGATGGGTCGACCCGCTTTGTTGTCTCCTTTTCTACATTCGGTTGTAATACTTATGAAGCCCATATGAATTTAAGAAGTCATTTTTGCACCACAAGTTTCCGCCATTATCAAACTTGGGTTGAGGTGTTCTAGCCAATGGAAATTGTTGCTTGTACTCTATAGCATTCTTTTGCCACTTCTGCACTAGGATGTTAGCTTCAGGAACTTTGTTTTTGTTATATAGCACTTCTGTTGGAGGGGCGAAAAGCTCAAAATTCATTGCTTTTCTCTTGCCTATCAATCTATCAAGATTATGGTTGACTAGGGCACTTTGCTTCAAAAAGTAATCCATTCTAGGTGGTGGCACTTTTTTTCTTTTGTCATACCCCCCCCCCAACGACAATGGACTTAGGGATTGTCACATTTATAACATTTTCTTTCTCTGCTAATGTGACCTTTTTCTCGTCTTGCTTTTTGTACACAGTCAACAAGCATGACACATCTTCACTTCTAACCCTTCCTTATCCATCCATTTCAAGAATTGCATCACGGTTTCACTACTACAAGGGTAACGATGAGCCAGTTTTGATAAATCAACCATCTACTAAAGGTGTTGCTCTTCATATGATACTTCCCAAAAATCGACATGAATAATACCTACCTGCAAGCTTTGAGGTTCGACTTAGATGGCTTGAACCTCAAATGGATTTACATCTACCTTCATCATTGATTTTTGTTTCTCGGTGAACTTCATCCTCCCCACCTTGAGTCCTTACAGGATTATGTCCTTGAATTGAACACAACCATTATTAGAAGGCCTATAAGAGTTATGATATTTACAATAAGTCCTATTTTTTATTTCATTAGGTGGTGGCATGACATGTTTATCAGTTAATTTAGTTTGTTTATCTTTTAATATTATGTCAAAGACTTGATTTGTCTTAGTGATGTTGAAAGAATAGACTTGACAGTTTGATAGACCTGTAATTTCTTTACCTTTGTCAGCTTAATATCTTGACAAGCATAAATGGGTCCTTTTGTAATTCAATGACAAAGACTTCATCATATTCAGTTTCACTATCGATGCTGCATTCTACCATATTGACTTGTCCTTTCCTCAAACAATCTTTCATATGAGTTTTCTTCTGTTCGAGTTGCTAAATTCAATGCACTTAATTGGCTAACTGAGTCATATTAGTGAACTGTTGGTTGATTAATTTCTTTCTTTCTAATAAAGAAACCTAGCCCTTCATAGGAAATTTTCTTCACCTTAGGTTCGGGTATAAGAGTGAAATAATGACATCTCATTTTACTAAAACAACTAAAGTAATCGAGGACACTCTCTTTGGGTCTTCTCTTATTAGCAAATAGTTCTATTTGTCTTATCTTCATTTCTGGTCCAAAGAATTGTTCATGAAACAACCCTTTTATCTATTCCCAAGAGTGCACTACGTAGGGAGGTAAAGTGGAATACCAGGTGAAGGCATTTTGAGTCAATGAGTTTAGAAAAAGTCTCATTTTGAAGAACTCATCAGAGGCTAGATCTCAACATTCTATGGTGAGCTTGGAGAAATGTTCAATAGATGACACACCTTTTTATCCTGTAAACCTAGAAAATTTGGAGATCTTACGTCCCCTAAGGAGTTCTAACTGATTAATTCATTCGGAGAAAGCAGAAATAAATTGTGGATGGAAAGCAAGTCCAAAATGGAACCCAAATCTAGAAAGAGCCTTCTCAATAACCCTATTCACTTGTTGCTTAAGTGGATTGACCTATAATGAGGGTCACACCCTCTTTCCTGCACCATATATATATGGGTGGATTATTGGATGTCGATTGGTTTTGAAATAATGGATTGTTGGATATTCTCTCACTGGCTCCTAGGGCTAGTTGATTTTGATACATTGGATTATAAACTTTGGGCTACTGATATATCGCTTCCTCATTCTTTGTCATCATAGTGATGGTTCCATACTACAATGCATGGTACCAGTCACTTAGGATTACCTCTGGTCCCTAAATTTTCAATTAATGGCTGACCATAATTGGGAGTTGGATTATTTTTAGTGTAAGGTTCACCCCTTAGGAGGCTAGTAAACCTCCCTACCTGTTAGGCCAGTGCGTTGCAAGAATTATGGGTTGACTCAATAAGTGGTGTTAGCACAATGTTTATCTGTTGAGTAATCATATGCATCATTTCATGGTTACTATCATCCATTTGTTGTCTAAGAATGGCCAATGCCTGAACAATATTGTTTTGAGGTCCTATGGGCACAGCTTTGGACATGTTATGAAAGACAAGAGTAACCGGTGTAAGCTTCAAAGCCCTTTGGTGGCTAAGTTTGCAAGTTGTGTTTTGATGAAAACAACTATATTGAAAATTATAAACATTTGCTCTTAAGTATCTTGATTGTGCTAACATTATATTTGTAGAGCTTTCTTGTTAGTAATAACTTTTTCAGGACCAAAACAATTATAAGAAAACTTTCTAGATGATTAAAGAGGGGTAAGAAGATCAAATTCTAACTTAGAGTGTAATGTGCATTCTGAGAAAGTTCCTAAAGAATTTGAGAGAGTTCATCCTTAGAAGGTTATGAGAAAGTTCAAGAATGTAAATATTCTCCACAAGGACCAATTCCTTAGTAGGTGTGTTGTAGGTTCGGCAAAAATGAGTTTATACACTCTTTGAGTGATTTTGAGACCTACCCACTTGCATCAAACACTTAAAATTTATCCTTGATTGTTGAGTGTTAGTGGTGAGCTTGTGGGTTATGAAAGTCACTTATAAGCTTAGTGAAGCTAATTGTAAGAGCCTAAAGAGGCTTGGTAAGAAAGAATACTTGTGAAATGTGCTTGGAGAGGCTGAGGGAAAAGAATACTCGTTTGTAAGAGCTTGAAGAGGCTTGGTAAGAAAGAATACTTTAATATAATGAAAATCCCAATATTTGCTAGGTACTAGAAGTAGACCAAAGTTGTTTAGGGGTAAAACAGTATAAATCCTAGTGTTTTGCTTCTCTTTCTTCACTTTAACTCATTCCAATATGTTCTGATACTGATCTTAAGTAAATCAGTGTTTTTCTCTATAAGAACTAAAGTGTTTTTAGTTAAAATGAACTTAACAAGAATCTTCATATTGTAAAGTTTGAATTTGAGTTTCTAGAACAATTTCTTGTTATTGAGAAAGAATTTTCAAAGTTTAAGTGTTGATATATTAAGCTATTAATCAGAAAAGAATTCAGCTGTTACAATCTGAAAACTGTGGGAGAGTTCATTTTTACTAAACCTGTGAACTCTCACACGAACTTTCTCACCCAGTAATACTTGTTCTTATTCTCCCTTATTGTTAACTCTCTCATCTAACCCCTGCACTTTAAAGCAACATTCTCACCTCTAAGTTTGTTAAACTTGAGAAAGGTTTAAGAAGTTTAAGATTTTCAGGTGTAAGGCAACACAATTCAACCCCCTTCTTGTTTTACTGTCGATTTTAGTCAGGGCCCCTTATTGCATTGCTAGGTCATGCACAGGTGCCACACTAGGACCCATTTGTCCCGAAATGGGAACCAAGTTAGGATCTATCATAGCAAAGGGATATGGTCCAGGGTGTATGATCCAAGGAAGGATAGTGGGATAGGTCGGTTGACACACTAGAGCAAGACTACTTATCAATTTTTGAATTGTTTGCAACATGCCATACAATTGCGGGAATCTTGGGGGATATTCATGATTTCTCAAATCCAAGCCAGAATCCCCATGAGTGCTTGCCGACGTGGAGGCCATGGCCAATATGTTGGCCCTAGCCTCCAGTTGAGTTATAGGATGTGTTTCATTCCTAGAGGTATTAGTTTCCATATCTTGTCTAGGTACTATGTAATCTCATGGTCTGAACACTTAGAAAATAAGGATAGCTTCAATAGTATCCAATCCAATAGCCTTAATACTATTTTAAAGGTGTTTTGAAAATGTGTTATGCAATCATTGCCTTTGTTTCTTTGTTCTTTTTTAAGACGTCCCATCGGGTATGCCAATTTTGTTTCTAGAGTAAAAATAAATGGTGAGTACTTGACTTATGCATTTGATGTGTGGCCTATTGAATTCCAAATTTGGTTCCTTAAATGGGAGGGCGAAGGGAACCAACTCTCTTTATAAGGTCCTCACAAACCTTTGCATACACTTTTAAAGACTATTGACACCGAGATACTTGAGGAATCCTAGAATGTGCTCATGTGCAAGAATAATTCTAGCCAAATATCATGCAAATGTAACATATAGAATTGGAAATGGAACTTATATCAAATATGAAAATATAGTTACAGCATATGTCCAAGCACAACTACTTGGTAACCTACAAAGTACGAGCTACTAGTATAGTTGAAAAGAGAAAAGTTGACCTAAACAAGCTAAAAGGTAAGAAATCTAGGAAAATAGAAAAGAGTAGTCTCTAGTAACTCGCTTTCTTGGTTCATGTAAGAAGTGAGGAGTATTCAAGACCCTTAAATGAGTGACCAAGACCTCTTATTTATAAAGCAAACTGATAATCGCTTTTTGATCTGCCTGCTATGTGCTAGTTTAATCTTCTTTTATGATTGTGCCACCCATACCCAACGATTATCAGCTAGCATCCTTCTTCCACATACGCATAATTCCTATGCAAACTACTTCTCTTAATGCTACGTGTGTTAACGCCATAATGGAAGTAACTACCCACTACATAGGTGTGAGTTTTCTGCAAGCAATTTCATAACTGTTGCTTCCAGAATACCACGTGCATGTCACCTTTCCATTCCCTTGAAACTTCTGATCGACAACTTCAATATTGTTGCCATGCACATTTTTAGATCTTAGTATCAAGGGTTCTTAGTGTTAGGAGTTTCTATCAGCAACATTAATATTGTTGTTATTCACCATTTTGTTACTAACTCTATATGCAAGTTTGTCGACAGCTTTATGTCCCCTGTCGACCCATGGTAACTTAAGTATTACCATCAATATCTGTTCTTAGCAGTTTCATACGACGGATAATTACTTATATAGCCTTATTACTAACTTTGCACACATGTAACATCAGTACCACCTTCCTTTTAACATTGTACCATGCCTTACATTGAAAATGAAATAACTTCAATACTGCCCTATTCGATTCACAGTATCATATAGTATTGTCATCAATTGACAATTTTAATATTTTCACGTGTCACATTTTTACACCACGTATTTTCTCACAAGTGCTTGTTAATGAAATGTTTTATTTAATTCCAACCAAAGGTCATTATATATATATATATAGTGCTTGCACTTTGAAACATTCAACGCAAATCGAGAATATTTAATTACAAATAATGGATTGAATCTGGTTATATAACTGCATATCTAACTAGTAACTCGCGAGACTATAAAAAAAGTTAAATCAAGACAAAAACAAGCATTTATTAATATTATAGTACTGTGTAAATATTTTAAATTGTAGGCAACTGATAATTGTCGGAGGCAACTGATAATTGTCGGCATCTAGTCGTTGATCTTATATTGAAAATATTATATAGTGCTTGCACTTTGAAACATTCAACACAAATCGAGGAATATTTAATTACAAATAATGGACTGAATCTGGTTATGCAACTGCATAGCTAACTAGTAACTCGCGAGACTGTAAGAAAAAGTTAATTCAAGACAAAAACAAGCATTTATTAATATTATAGCACTGTGTAAATATTTTAAATTGTAGGCAACTGATAATTGTCGGCATCTAGTCGTTGATCTTATATTGAAAATAAAATAACTTCAACATTACCCTATTCGGTTCCCAATATCAATATTGTCAACAATTGACAATCTTAGTTTTACTATGTGTCACACATTTTTGCACCACGTATTTCTCACCAATGCTTGTTAATGAAATATTTTATTTAATTATATATATATAGTGCTTGTGCTTTGAAACATTCAAGACAAATCGAGGAATATTTAATTACAAATAATGGAATGCATCTGGTCATGTAAGAGCATATCGAAATAGTGAATCACGAGACTATAAAAAAATCATGCGAATAGACTTTTAGTTTTCTAAATTTATTTGCTTCAATAATGTCATTATTTTAAATGTTTAAACCAATTAAATCTCGATTTGAAAGTCATTCCAGTTCGCTCTACGATTCTATTTTAAAGACATTGTTTTTAAATGTATATATTCTGTTTGCACTTGGAAATATTCAAGTCAAATGGAGGGACATTTTATTACAAATAATGGAGTGCGCATCTGGTGATATAGGTCTGTATCCAAATTTTAAATAATGAGACTATAAAAAAAAATTTAAACTATGACAAAAACAAACATTTATGATTGAATAAAGTTTTTCTAAAGTAAAATTGTCTCTAAAATTAGTAAGTAAGAATATATTTATCTTTAATTTGATGAATTACATCATGATCTCAACTCACTAAATGATCTAAGACTGAATATACATTTACTTGTATACTTTAGAGACAAATTCTCTTTAACGAAGAATTTTCCTTTATTATTATTAGCAAGTATCATGTGCTTTGCATAGATTTTTTTAAATAAATCTTCTCTAAATTGAATAAGTAAGAATATATTTATTATTAAATATTATTGGGTTAAAATCATGATATATTTTAGATTAAATTAAAGGTAAATACACCATTACTTGCTCAATTTATAAACAATCTCACTTTAAAAGAATTTTCTCCTTTTTTTCTTCATTTGGTTGGAATTTAAAATATAAATTAAAAGAAAGAAGATATTTAACTCTAAAAAGAAGGATAATACATAATGAAATTAAAAATATAAATTAATTTTTTTTTAAAAAAGTTAAGAATCACACGTGTTATTTTTTGAAGTATAGTACAATAACAAATTAAGTCTCTTTCAATTAGATGTACTCTAATTTAATACATAAAAATAAAAAAAGAAAGAAGATATTTAAAACTAAAAGAAAAAATAAATTTAAAAATAAAAGGGGATAATGCATAACAAAATTAAAAGAAAAAAATTAAATTTAAAATTAAGAGAAAAAAAAAAAGTTAAGAATAGCTTGTTTAATCTTTGAGAGAGAGAAAATTTAAAAATGACATGTAAATCTTTCATGGAGAATACAAAAATAAATTAAATATGCCTTAATTAAAACTACTCTAATTTAATGCTCTATTTTAATACATAATGATATCTCAAATGATAATTGCAAACATTTAGTCCCGATCAATTAGGCCATGGCCCAAGGTTAATGGTTTCTGAGGCCTATTGAGGTCAACACTAGCACAGTCAATTGTAAGCTCACCTTCTACAAGGATTTAGAGTTATAACAGAATTCCCAGTTAGATAAAAGGATTAAATTTCCTTATTAACCTTACAAGATTACTAGATATGAGGAAGCCTGATTTTCCTATGATTGCTACCCAAGAAAGAAACTTCACGCTATAAACAAAAGTTTCTTCCACTTAGGTATGCACCTATCTCACTCATATTAGCCACTCATTGGAGAACTTAACTTGAACATCGGCATGCCTTGCAAGTACACCATCTTCCTTTCTGTCACAGCATTGGGAAGCACCACTGCTTTCAACTAATTTAATTGAGATCAGGTACATCAACCTTGATCTCGGTTTGAAACATGGGCACTGTTTGTGGAGACCAAGTAAATTTCGATTCCCACCTCCATTCCTCCTATGGCTAATACACGCATGTGAAACACCAACCAAGAGTAGCGAGATGGTGCAAATGGTTCGGTGATAGAGAGCCAACGAAATCCTAGTGAGCCAACCTCGATGACTTCGCCTCCTTAAAACTCTATGAAATAGACTTATTATATCCTAGTTTTGTGCTTAAATGTGTGCTAAGTCCTTGATTTATTTAGAAATTGACAAAGCTCGTCAACTTGTTTATATATCTTGAATTCCATGTGCTTTAAAGTCGAATTGTAACATCCCAAATTCTGACTATATGAATCGTAATAGCAGAATTACACTGTTTTGCATTTTCTGTGTGTATAAAATTAATTTAACTGTTCTGAGATCATATTTGATCATTCTGTGTGATTGCTCCTGGCTAGGAAAAATAATATTTTTCGGTAGGAAATTGATCTGTCTCATTTGGAAGCGGGGATCTTACTAAACCCGACTACTTAAAAGAATCTTTTAACTTTTAGAATTCATCTATGAAGATAAATAAGATTGTATTAATAAATGTCCGCAATTGCATTTATGGCAATCGTGGCTATGAATGTTGGACCCGATAAGTCTTAATTAATAAGAAAAAGTGTTTAGAACATTTCTTGTAAGTAAAATTAAAGTAAATCAATAGGATATAGTCAAAACAATTGGTTAGACTTTTCTAACCAATGATAATTGATCAAGGGAAGAAGTTTAGACTTCTTTACTGAACCATTAGATTTGAAGCTTGACTCAGAGGCCTTGATCTTTACCATTGATTCAATCAATGGTGTAAAACAAAGCTTACTAAAACTATCAAGTAGTATTTACCATAGACAAGATTAATGAATGAGATTGAGTCAACACTTATAGCTTGATTTTTTTTACTTAGGAAACTAATGAACCTTAATTAAGTTGTCCTAATTATTTAATTAAACAATTAAGTAAACTAACTTAATTAAGGATTAGTTATAACTTAATTCTTACTTTAATAACTTAATTCTAATTTGAGGTAATGATGTATGATTAAAAAGTATTAGATACAAGCTAAATATGTTAAACTAAAATGGGTTATGTACTTGAAGAATTAAGTAAGAACGGTTAGGAGATTAAACCCAATTAATTAGTTAACCAATTAACTAGTAATTAGGCTTGAACTAATGAGGAATTAAGTATTTAAAACCCACCTAAACTACTATGGACAAGTAGCACCTAAATTCATGTCCAAAAAAAAATTGTTGAGCGGCCAATTTTAGGCCCAAATAACAAATAGAATTTGTGGCCCAATAGTAGTAGAATTTAACTTGGTTTAATCATAAATTAAAGGACATAAACTTACCTAAAAGGGCTTGGACCAGCAATGATTTGGAGCAGCAGGTGAGCTCCATGTCCAAAGCAAACTCACGGCCCAACAACAGCAGAAAAATTGGCCCAACAAAGATGCGTTGTAATGGACGTCCAAGGCAAAGCGGCAAACATTCGAAATTGTGAAGATTCAAGTGACATTTGAATGTCCAAATGCCATGCAAAAGTCAAGCTTCCAACCAATGAAAAGGGAGGGTTGTTATGCAATTAATGTATGGCCATTTGCTCAAGCAAAGGCTCACTCACGTCCATCACCAAGGAAGACACACAAAGACAGAAGGGCGGTGGAATTGGGATGGATAATCATGCAATAAAACTTTTATTTTATCACCACAATCCTTCACGATGGCAGCTGGATTTTAGCACCTAAAATGAGAAAAATTTCAAGTGAAATTACTCACTTTTCACGTGTTGAAACACGGCTGGACAGCAGCTAAACTTTATCTTCATTCTTCACTTTTATTTCCCAAAAGAATAAGTCCATTTGTCTCTCAAAATCTCACACGGTCAGCAGCCCCCAAACACCTCTTCATTCTCCACTTTCTTCTTATCAAATATCCATCTAATTCTCTCAAACACCAAGGAGGAACTCACGCATATTCCATTCTCCTTTTTCTTCCAATCGGTTATCATCAAAAACCACACCATTCATTTCTTTTAAACACCCATCTTTTGGGTTATCTTGACTCAAAGCCTCCTCTAAAATTATTTCTTCATCACAAGATCCTAAGTTTCTTCAATCTTCTTCCTAAAGAGGGCTTGTTAGGAGATTTATAAAGCTTCAAGACAAGGGAGGAAAGCTTACAAAGCTTGTCTTCAAGAGGTAAGAGGGAGACTTTACCTTACCACCCATGTTTTGGTAGTATGAGGATGGTATGTTTGGTGAAAAATCCCTAAGGATTTATTCACTTACTTGTTTGAGGGTCTTGGACTATATTGATTGGACTGTTGTGATTGGACTGAATTGATTAAACTGTATTGAGATGTGTTTGATTGTGTCTGTATGCTTGGACTGTATTTGAGATGTGGCTGCTTGTGTTTCTAGGTTTGTATGTGTAGTATTTATGAGATACGATTTTATTTCAGTACTTGTTTATATGTTGTGATGCTTAAGGAAATGATAATATATGGGTATGTAAAATATATACAGTACGGGTATGAAATTTATACGTAAATTTTATGAGAAATGGAATTAATTGGAAATATTGTGGAAATATGTAATTAAAATGTAAATTTTCTGTTTTGAGGGACTAAAGAGGAAATACTCTGTTTTGAGGGACGAAAATGTAAATTTTATGTTTTAAGGGACTATTTTGTGAATATGAGAGAGATACAGTAAATTTTAATATTAAAATAAATAAAACAGAAATTTTGATTTAATGCGTACGAAAAATGTTCACGCGATTGGAAAACGTTGAAAAATCATTACGTGATTCGAAAAGGTGACAGAATTGAGTCGCAAATGAAAACTATACGAGAATATGATTACGGAATTAAATTACAGTATTACTGTTATTAAATTATTATGAACCCTGCACATTGGATATCAATGAAATTGTAATTAGTGCATAATACATGCATTGGAAAGGTCCAAAGGACTGTGTAAGGCAAGATGCCTAGGAGAGATTACACCTCCTGAGTGGGTGCGATAAGCGTAGTGTAGGTCTCTGATTGACCTTGGGGACATTGGGGTGCGGGTTGCCTACAATGGACAGTTGGTAGCTCTTCTGTACCGTAGGTTAGACCGATGCAACACACCAATGATCCGGACCGAGACACTATTCCTAATCATGATTTGATAAAGACTGTCGTGCATGTGCTAGATGTGTAGAAAATGAGCACGTGGTCTGAAGCACGTTGGTGCTGACAGATCTTTTCAGTCATTCTCTCCGACTTGAGTTGTAGCTCCATGGAGTAGGATATCGAGTCAGTGTACATTGCATTCACATTTGCATTCATAACGGATATATCATTATAAATTTATTCATGTGTAATTCTTGTTCGTGGTAATTATTATATTGAATACTTGAATATTAAAAGTAGCATAATTGTAATTTTTCTATTATTTCTTGTGTAATGATGATATTTAAGATTAATGGCATAACTGTAATTATAGTATGATGTCTGTATGATATTTTGAGATTTGTTTATCTTCATTGCTACCATACTGGTATTAGCATAGGTGATCTCACCTCTTATATATATATATTGTATCATGTATATGTGTTGTTAAGACGCCGAACCGGACGTAGAACGAGAAGTCGAGAAAGGTACAGATTCTGTGGAGAATTTCGAGTTCTGATGGCAGTAGAGATTCCTAGCTTCTTGGGTTACTTGAGGCTAACCTTCATTGACGGGGACAATGCATGGACTGAAGACCTAGATAGAGAGATTATATGTTATTTAGGAGATGTAAACATTAGACTGAGTAGGTTACAATCAGGAAATCCCTACTTTTCTCGTCACTATTTATGTACACTTAGAATTTCCTATATCTATTAGGCAGCATTGGGGAGCATACTATCGCACCCTCGAGAGAGCAAGAGTTGTATCGTCCGCTCGGACGTTTGCTCCGCGGACTTTACGCCGGGTTGGAATTCCCCACCCTAAGATCGAGGAGGATCCATCCGAGGATCCAAACTTACGAGGGCTCACTGCCTAGTTGTACTTGGGTAAAGATGTCAATGTAAATAGTGTTTAAACTTTTTGGAGTGACTTGTTTGTAATATGTATAGTATGAGAGTGTTAAAGACTTGTATATGTATAACCAGAGACTTGGATATGTACAATGATGTAAATTATTTGTAGTGATGCTGTGATGTTTTATTTTCTGCTAAGTTTATTTTCTTGTTATTAAGAAATTTTGAATTTCATATTTTCCCTACAATGTACATTTTATAAATGAGGTTAATTTAGTAATTATGTAACATACATGTAGCACCCTAAGGTGGGTGTTACATTAGTTGGTATCAGAGCCCAAGTTAGAGTCTTTTGGGTTTGTGGTTAGGTCTGTCTTGTTTAAGTTGCGTGTTTCTCTGTGTTTGTTTGTCGGAAAGGAAACCATATTACCAGAAGATTGATTTCAACTATTAATTGTGTTGTCCAGTTGATTTGAGAAAGACGAAATGGCTGGACGAGGAAGAGGGCGTGTTAATACTAGAGCAGAAGGTGAGAACGCCGGCAATGACAATCAAAATATGGCTGCAGCTATAGCAGCAATACAAAGGATCGCTGAAGTTGTTGTACAGCAGAACCAGAGAGCAACTGACGATGCTCATAGCTTGTCGACTTTCAAGGAATAATCCGCCTAAGTTTCATGGAGAGTTTGACCCGTAGAAGGCCGATCTGTGGATTAAGGAATTAGAGAAGATATTTAATGGTATGGGATGTGACTTGATGAGCAAAAACTTACTTTTGCGACGTTTGTGCTAGTTGGTGATGGAGAGGCACGGTGGGCGGGAGCTCAAAGATTAATTGAAGTTTGAAGGAAGAGTTGTAACATGGCAGCTCTTTAGACGAAGTTTTTGGCAAAATATTTTCCAAATGAGTGTGCAACATGCTAAGGAGATGGAGTTTCTTAGTCTCGAGGCAAGGAGCAATGACTTGTGAGCGAGTATGCAAAGAAAGATTCGAGAGCTTGTCTAAGTTTTCGAGGTATTTTCAAATGCATCCGGATGAGGAATGGAAGAGTAGGAAATTCGAAGAAGGATTGAGACTTGACATCAAGAGAGCTTTAGCGACGGTGGATATTGATCAGTTTCCAGTGTTAT
This sequence comes from Ormosia semicastrata, assembly GCA_029884595.1. NCBI lineage: Eukaryota > Viridiplantae > Streptophyta > Magnoliopsida > Fabales > Fabaceae > Ormosia > Ormosia semicastrata. The sequence goes on along the minus strand of JAQQTO010000053.1, from coordinate 41,762,654 downwards.
TGGACAAGTGCCGTAAGATTGAGGAGATCGATAACCAGCGGGCGGCAAGGACTAAAAACTTTGGACCAGCACGGTTCCAAAAGGGAAGAGGTGGCGGAGTTAGCGGTGGTAACCGTTATCAACAAAAGCCCTACACTAAACCAAAGCAAAAAGTCAGAATCGACAACAATCAGTTGGGGAAGTTCAAGTGGTAGTAAGGCGGCCTCAATCTGGAACTTCGCACTTAAATGTTTTAAGTGTGGGAAAGGACATCTTACTAGAGACCGTCAAAGATAAGGGGGTGATCTGTTTTAGATGTGGGAAACCTGGACATTTTTCCGAGATTGTGATCGCTTGAAGACAGAGCCATCGGTGAGCAATGTTCGTCTTGCAAGAAGACCCCGTGCGGGTGGTCGAGTGTATACTATGAGCGGGGAGGAAGCCGCTAAATCCAAGGATTTGATAATGGAGGAGTGTGCCATTAAAGGTAACCCTTTAACAAAGTGTTATATGATTCGGAGCAACACATTCTTTCATTGCATGTGATTGTGTGGAGCGGTTGGGATTGACTTGACTACATTGCCATATGATTTGACTGTAGTTACTCCTACTGATAAACCTGTGATAACTACAAAAGTATGCTTGAATTGCCCTGTATGTGTTAGGGATAGAATCTTTCATGTGGATTTGATTTGTTTGCCTCTTTCTAAGATTAATGTAATCTTAGGAATGGATTGGTTATCCTCTAACCATATTCTGATTGACTGTTCGAGTAAAACGTTAGTTTTCCCTGAGGTTAAGGATTCTAAATTCTTAACGGTTACTCAAGTGGAAGCTTGTTTAAAGGAAGGAGACCTAGGATACTTGTTGATATCTTCTTTGGAGGTTCACTGTGAAGATGTTCTGAAGGATATCTTTGTAGTGAATGAATTTCCCGAAGTGTTTCCTGAAGATATACTGGGATTACCACCGGAAAGGGAGATTGAATTCTCTATTGATTTGGTACCTGGAGCTGGACCTATATCTATGGCACCTTACAGAATGTCACCAGTAGAGTTGGCCGAACTGAAGAAGCAATTGGAAGATTTGTTGGAAAAGCAATTTGTGAGACCAAGTGTATCACCTTGGGGAGCTCCAGTGTTGTTGGTAAAGAAGAAGGATGGGACTTCTCGGCTATGTGTGGATTATTGACAGTTGAACAAGGTTACAATCAAGAATAAGTATCCCCTACCGAGAATTGATGATCTATTGGATCAATTGCGAGGAGCATCCATATTTTCTAAGATTGATTTACGTTCTGGTTATCACCAGATACGTGTAAAGGTGGAAGATATTCCGAAGACTGCATTCCGGACTCGATACGGGCATTATGAGTACCAAGTGATGCCTTTTGGTGTGACTAATGCTCCTGCAATATTTATGGACTTCATGAACAGACTTTTCCGTTCATACTTGGATAAGTTTATTGTTGTCTTTATTGATGACATCTTGATTTATTCTCGAAATCAGGAGGAACATGCTGAACACCTCAGAGTGGTTCTCCATATTTTGAAGGAAAATAAACTATATGCCAAGTTGTCCAAGTGTGAATTTTGGTTGAGCGAAGTACAATTCTTGGGGCATGTCATATCGGCAGATGGAATTGAAGTTGATGCTTTGAAGGTAGAGACAGTTGTTGAGTGGGAAAGACCGAAGACTGTATCGGAGATCCGTAGTTTCATCGGATTGGCTGGTTACTATCGACGATTCATTAGAAGGGTTTTCAAAGATTGCATGACCTCTTACCCAACTTACACGAAAGAATCAACCATTCGTGTGGACTGATGCATGCGAGGAAAGTTTTCAGGAGTTGAAACGACGACTGACTACTTCACCAGTGTTGATTCTACCTGATCCGGACGAACCGTTCGAAGTGTACTGTGATGCTTCTTATCAAGGATTGGGTTGTGTACTTATGCAGAACCGTAAGGTTGTGGCATATGCATCGAGGCAGTTGAAAGTGCATGAGAGGAATTATCCGACTCATGACTTGGAGCTAGCAGCAGTGGTGTTTGCGTTGAAGGTATGGAGACATTTTCTATATGGGGCAATGTTCACTGTGTATAGTGATCATAAAAGTTTGAAGTATCTGTTCGACCAGAAAGAGTTGAACATGAGACAGAGGCGTTGGCTCGAGTTTTCTGAAAGATTATGACTTTCAGTTGCAATATCATCCTGGAAAAGCGAATGTCGTAGCGGATGCTTTGAGTAGAAAATCGCTTAATGCTTCTGTTATGATGATGAAGGAGAAGGAATTGATAGAAGAATTTTGAGATATGTGATTGTCTGTGAAGTTGACACCGGGGAAGATGTGTTTGAATATGATCACCATCTCGAATGAACTGATGAATAAAATACGAGAAGGACAGAATAGTGATCAATATCTGCAAGAAGCAAAAGAAGCAAGAAGTCAAGGAGCAGAATTAGAATTCAGTGAAGGTGTTGATGGAATTTTGAAGTTCAAAGGGAGAGTTTGCGTGCCAAATGATCCAGAACTTAGGAAATTGATTTTGAATGAAGCTCATAGAAGCAAGTTGAGTATGCATCCGGAGCCATGAAGATGTACCAAGATTTGAAGCAGTGTATTGGTGGCAAGGAATGAAGAGGGATGTCGCAGAATATGTATCATCCTGTTTGACTTGCCAGAAGGCCAAGGTAGAACATCAACGGCCATCAGGAATGTTGCAACCTTTGCCTATTCCTGAGTGGAAATGGGATGACATAGCAATGGATCTCGTCACAGGACTACCAAGAACTCGGAAGGGTCACGACTCTATATGGGTAATTATTGATCGGCTCACAAAGTCGGCGCACTTTTTACCGATTAATATTAAGTACTCAATGGAGAAGTTGGCTCAGATATACATCAATGAAATTGTTAGACTTCATGGTATACCATCTAGTATAATTTCTGATCGAGATCCGCGATTCACATCAAGATTTTGGACTAGTCTACAAGAAGCGATGGGGACAAATCTACATTTGAGTTCTGCTTACCATCCACAAACTGATGGTCAGTCAGAAAGAACAATTCAGTCGTTGGAGGACTTGTTGAGGGCTTGTGTTCTAGAGCAAACTAGTTGTTGGGATGAATTTCTGCCATTGATAGAGTTCACCTACAACAATAGTTTTCATTCGAGTATAGGAATGGCACCCTATGAAGCCTTCTATGGGAGAAGATGTAGGACACCATTGTGTTGGTACCAGGATGGTGAAAGTACTGTGATAGGGCCTGAATTTGTACAGCAGACAACTGAAAAGGTAAAGATGATCCAAGACAAGATGAGGACAGCTCAGACGCGACAAAAGAGCTATGCAGATAAAAGGCGAAGACCCCTGGAATTCGAAGAAGGTGACCATGTATTTTTACGTGTGACACCTATGACTGGAGTTGGACGAGTCATCAAGTCAAGGAAGCTTACTCCTAAGTTTATCGGACCGTATCAGATACTTCGTCGGATAGGTCCGGTGGCTTATCAAGTCGCGCTGCCACCATTTTTATCAAATCTTCATAATGTGTTTCACGTGTCACAATTACGAAAATATATTTTAGATCCGACTCACATTATCGAACTAGACACTGTACAACTGAAGGAGAACTTGACCTATGAGACAGTTCCAGTCAGGATTGAAGATCGAAGGATAAAGCAGCTTCGAGGAAAGGACATTGCATTAGTTAAAGTAGTTTGGAATGATATAAGTGGTGAAGCCACATGGGAGCTGGAAGAAAAGATTAGAGAACAGTATCCGTTTTTGTGTTAATTATATGTTAAGTTTCGAGGACGAAACTTTATTTTAGAGGGGGAGAGTTGTAACACCCCAAATTCTGACTATATGAATCGTAATAGCAGAATTACACTGTTTTGCATTTTCTGTGTGTATAAAATTAATTTGATTGTTCTGAGATCATATTTGATCATTCTGTGTGATTGCTCCTGGCTAGGAAAAATAATATTTTTCGTGCCTAGGAAATTCTGATCTGTCTCATTTGGAAACGGGGATCTTACTAAACCCGACTCAAAGTGATTCAGAAAGAATCTTTTAACTTTTAGAATCCATCTATGAAGATAAATAAGATTGTATTAATAAATGTCCGCAATTGCATTTATGGCAATCGTGGCTATGAATGTTGGACCCGATAAGTCTTAATTAATAAGAAAAAGTGTTTAGAACATTTCTTGTAAGTAAAATTAAAGTAAATCAATAGGATATAGTCAAAACAATTGGTTAGACTTTTCTAACCAATGATAATTGATCAAGGGAAGAAGTTTAGACTTCTTTACGAACCATTAGATTTGAAGCTTGACTCAGAGGCCTTGATCTTTACCATTGATTCAATCAATGGTGTAAAACAAAGCTTACTAAAACTATCAAGTAGTATTTACCGTAGACAAGATTAATGAATGAGATTGAGTCAACACTTATAGCTTGATTTTTTTTACTTAGGAAACTAATGAACCTTAATTAAGTTGTCCTAATTATTTAATTAAACAATTAAGTAAACTAACTTAATTAAGGATTAGTTATAACTTAATTCTTACTTTAATAACTTAATTCTAATTTGAGGTAATGATGTATGATTAAAAAGTATTAGATACAAGCTAAATATGTTAAACTAAAATGGGTTATGTACTTGAAGAATTAAGTAAGAACGGTTAGGAGATTAAACCCAATTAATTAGCTAACCAATTAACTAGTAATTAGGCTTGAACTAATGAGGAATTAAGTATTTAAAACCCACCTAAACTACTATGGACAGTAGCACCTAAATTCATGTCCAGTAAAAAAATTGTTGAGCAGCAGAATTTTAGGCCCAAATAACAGCAGAATTTGTGGCCCAATAGTAGTAGAATTTAACTTGGTTTAATCATAAATTAAAGGACATAAACTTACCTAAAAGGGCTTGGACCAGCAGCTGATTTGGAGCAGCAGAAGTGAGCTCCATGTCCAAGAAACTCACGGCCCAATAGCAAGAAAAATTGGCCCAAAGAAGATGCGGCCAGAATGGACGTCCAAGGCAAGCAAAAACATTCGAGAAATTGTGAAGATTCAAGTGACATTTGAATGTCCAAATGCCATGCAAAAGTCAAGCTTCCAACCAATGAAAAGGGAGGGTTGTTATGCAATTAATGTATGGCCATTTGCTCAAGCAAAGGCTCACTCACGTCCATCACCAAGGAAGGCACACGGCGTGAAAGAAGGGCACCGGAATTGGGATGGATAATCATGCAATAAAACTTTTATTTTATCACCACAATCCTTCACGATGGCAGGCTGGATTTTAGCACCTAAAATGAGAAAAATTTCAAGTGAAATTACTCACTTTTCACGTGTTGAAACACTACTGGACAGCGACTAAACTTTATCTTCATTCTTCACTTTTATTTCCCAAAAGAATAAGTCCATTTGTCTCTCAAAATCTCACACGGTCGTGAAATTTCCAAACACCTCTTCATTCTCCACTTTCTTCTTATCAAATATCCATCTAATTCTCTCAAACACCAAGGAGGAACTCACGCATATTCCATTCTCCTTTTTCTTCCAATCGGTTATCATCAAAAACCACACCATTCATTTCTTTTAAACACCCATCTTTTGGGTTATCTTGACTCAAAGCCTCCTCTAAAATTATTTCTTCATCACAAGATCCTAAGTTTCTTCAATCTTCTTCCTAAAGAGGGCTTGTTAGGAGATTTATAAAGCTTCAAGACAAGGGAGGAAAGCTTACAAAGCTTGTCTTCAAGAGGTAAGAGGGAGACTTTACCTTACCACCCATGTTTTGGTAGTATGAGGATGGTATGTTTGGTGAAAAATCCCTAAGGATTTATTCACTTACTGTTTGAGGGTCTTGGACTATATTGATTGGACTGTTGTGATTGGACTGAATTGATTAAACTGTATTGAGATGTGTTTGATTGTGTCTGTATGCTTGGACTGTATTTGAGATGTGGCTGCTTGTGTTTCTAGGTTTGTATGTGTAGTATTTATGAGATACGATTTTATTTCAGTACTTGTTTATATGTTGTGATGCTTAAGGAAATGATAATATATGGGTATGTAAAATATATACAGTACGGGTATGAAATTTATACGTAAATTTTATGAGAAATGGAATTAATTGGAAATATTGTGGAAATATGTAATTAAAATGTAAATTTTCTGTTTTGAGGGACTAAAGAGGAAATACTCTGTTTTGAGGGACGAAAATGTAAATTTTATGTTTTGAGGGACTATTTTGTGAATATGAGAGAGATACAGTAAATTTTAATATTAAAATAAATAAAACAGAAATTTTGATTTAATGCGTACGGAAAATGTTCACGCGATTGGAAAACGTTGAAAAATCATTACGTGATTCGAAAAGGCGACAGAATTGAGTCGCGAATGAAAACTATACGAGAATATGATTACGGAATTAAATTACAGTATTACTGTTATTAAATTATTATGAACCCTGCACATTGGATATCAATGAAATTGTAATTAGTGCATAATACATGCATTGGAAAGGTCCAAAGGACTGTGTAAGGCAAGATGCCTAGGAGAGATTACACCTCCTGAGTGGGTGCGATAAGCGTAGTGTAGGTCTCTGATTGACCTTGGGGACATTGGGGTGCGGGTTGCCTACAATGGACAGTTGGTAGCTCTTCTGTACCGTAGGTTAGACCGATGCAACACACCAATGATCCGGACCGAGACACTATTCCTAATCATGATTTGATAAAGACTGTCGTGCATGTGCTAGATGTGCAGAAAATGAGCACGTGGTCTGAAGCACGTTGGTGTCGACAGATCTTTTCACCATTCTCTCCGACTTGAGTTGTAGCTCCATGGAGTAGGATATCGAGTCAGTGTACATTGCATTCACATTTGCATTCATAACGGATATATCATTATAAATTTATTCATGTGTAATTCTTGTTCGTGGTAATTATTATATTGAATACTTGAATATTAAAAGTAGCATAATTGTAATTTTTCTATTATTTCTTGTGTAATGATGATATTTAAGATTAATGGCATAACTGTAATTATAGTATGATGTCTGTATGATATTTTGAGATTTGTTTATCTTCATTGCTACCATACTGGTATTAGCATAGGTGATCTCACCTCTTATATATATATATTGTATCATGTATATGTGTTGTTAAGACGCCGAACCGGACGTAGAACGAGAAGTCGAGAAAGGTACAGATTCTGTGGAGAATTTCGAGTTCTGATGGCAGTAGAGATTCCTAGCTTCTTGGGTTACTTGAGGCTAACCTTCATTGACGGGGACAATGCATGGACTGAAGACCTAGATAAAGAGATTATATGTTATTTAGGAGATGTAAACATTAGACTGAGTAGGTTACAATCGAAATCCCTACTTTTCTCATCACTATTTATGTACACTTAGAATTTCTTATATCTATTAGGCAAAGATTGGGGAGCATACTATCGCACCCCTCGAGAGAGCAGTGTTGTATCGTCCGCTCGGACGTTTGCTCCACGGACTTTACGCCGGGTTGGAATTCCCCCACCCGGAAGATCAGAGGAGGATCCATCTGAGGATCCAGCTACTTCTGAGGGCTCAGCTGTCTAGTTGTACTTGGGCAAAGATGTCAATGTAAATAGTGTTTAAACTTTTTGGAGTGACTTGTTTGTAATATGTATAGTATGAGAGTGTTAAAGACTTGTATATGTATAACCAGAGACTTGGATATGTACAATGATGTAAATTATTTGTAGTGATGCTGTGATGTTTTATTTTCTGCTAAGTTTATTTTCTTGTTATTAAGAAATTTTGAATTTCATATTTTCCCTACAATGTACATTTTATAAATGAGGTTAATTTAGTAATTATGTAACATACATGTAGCACCCTAAGGTGGGTGTTACACGAATAGCCTTGATTTGGAGTTAAATTAGTTTAATCATGTATCATTCATGATTGGTGTCTTATTGAGATGTTTTTGATCAAAAGGAGTGCAAAGAATTAAAGGAATCAAACCAAGCTAAGAAGATAAGGAAGTCAAGTTTAGAGCCTTGTCAAGCATTCTACACTACATGGAATGGATTTGAAGATGTAGACCTCCAACTAGAACAAGATTGGAGTCAATGGAAATATAAGAGATATATCTACAATTTTCATGTTGACCACTTTCCATGATACCATCGGGTTAAGTATTTAAACTTTAATGGAGATTTTTGGCCAAATTGGTGAACCAACATCCTTACCCTGCTTCAGTATTTTGATCATAATTAGAACAAACAACCTTATTTTGGGATGATTCTAAGGCATTAGAAATCTAAGAGAAAGTCCTAAAATTTTATGAAGAGCCCAAAGTCTAATTCTAAGGTTTGGAAGGCGAAAAGTGGCATCAAAGCTCAGTAGAATGGAAGAAAGTAAGGAAAATAATATCAGAGGCCATGCATTAGACATTGCAATCACAGTTTTTAGAAAAAGTTTTAGCTTTGAGCACCATGCCTAGGCATGGTTGAAGCATGCTTAGGCATGGTTAATTTCCTGACATGTGCTTCATTTATACATGCCTAGGCATGTAACATCCCATGCCTAGGCATGCATAATGCCCTTGTTTTATGTTTCGGGTCTTTTTATTCCCATTTGTAGACCATTCATGAGACTTTTTGGTTCTTCTTTTACCTTAATCCTTAGAGAGGGATTGAGAAAGAGTTTTCTACACTAGAAAGAGAGAAGATTCAAGGTGGAGATCATGATTGAAGGAGGAAGATCTAGCTTGGATTTCATCATCTTTTGTTCTTTGTTCCCCCTTTTCTCTTTGAATTGTAACTTGATGGATCTTGATATTCTATGTGTTTTCTTTTTCCTCATCATGAGTAGCTAAACTTGTAATCTAGGGGTTTTCTAGGATCCTTATATGGATTTAGATGTTTTGTAAGATTCTTAAGTGATTATCAATGATTTTGGTTTGTTTATTCATACCCATGCTTAATGCTTGCTTTTGTTTGGTCACCAATTGCTTGATTTGTTGTTTTCCAAATGAAACTATAAATAGGGCATTGGAAAACTATACTTGGTATAAATGATGTATGGTCAACTACATTTAATTGGGTTAGGTGAATTGATTAGCTAATGGGATAGACACATACCCATTAGTCATGCATAGTAAGTATTTGAAACTTGGTCTTAATGAACAATTTTTGTGTTGACTTATATGGACACAAAGTGGATTAGGCAAAGAATCATATGGTTAATTGACTTAGACATAGTAATTAACTAAAATCTAAGTTTCAACTAACAAAACCAAAACAGTGATATTTCCTTATGATTGTTTCATATATCCACTAAAGTATAAGGTGAATATGAACCAGACTCTTAATCTTGGTTAACTCTCTTGTGAATTAGGTATTGGATTTCTTTAATTTTCTTAAATCATTTTCTTGGTCAAGAAATTGTAGAAATTGGTAGTTGGTAGCATCACTTGGTTTCTAATCCCTACGAACACAATACTCTTTCTCATCATTATATTACTTATTCAACCTGTGCACTTGTGGTTGCTCAGACCTTAACAAGTTTTTGGCCCTGTTACCAGGGATTAGGCTTAGAACCGGTGATACATCTGATATTGATCTATGATTCTTCTTCAAGTGTTCTTTGTTTTTTTTCTTTGCTTTTCAAGTAATCTACTTGTGCATGCAAAAGACTCAAAGTAGCTCGCAATTTCCTTATGATCTTAAGATAGGAAAAACTTTCTGAAGACTTCTAAGAGAATAAACACAAGAACAAAGACTCAATTTTGATCAGGTTTTCGATATGGCGAGTGAATAGAATCTTAAAGCACTTTACCACTCCTAATGTTTGAAATGTGGAGACAAGCATTAAGAGGTTGGCTATTCAAGCCAACAAATTTGAGATCAAGCTAGCCATTATCCAAATGATACAATCTTCCTTGTAGTTTGTAGACTTACCCCATGGGGACTCTAATGCTCACCTAGCAAATGTCTTGGAACTATGTGATACTTTCAAACACAATGGGGTTTCTGATGATGCAATCCACTTGCTGCTCATCTCCTTTTTCTTTAAGGAAATGAGCAAAGAATTAGCTCTAATCTTTGCTTGATTTTCCTATCACCATATGAGATGAGCTTGCAAGCAAGTTCTTGGCTAGATTCTTCCCTCCTATGAAGGCCATGTGTGAACACCTAATTTTGACCGGACTAAAAGAAAATAATAAAAAAGGAAACAAAAAAGAGAAAAATAAAAAAAATCAAAAAAAAAAGATTTTTGTTTTTAACCCATCTTTTTAACCCAAATACATAAGCCCAAAATATAATAGAAAATGAAAAATAAAAAAAAGTAAAAAAAAAAAAAAATGAAAAAAAGAAAATAATAAAAAATAATAATAATAATAAAAAGATTTGTTTTTTCGTTGGGATAAAAATCATTTTTTTCTTTAGCCATGCAGCATCACCACTGCAGCAGGGGACAAGCACGTTTGCCTCCCATTCTCTTTTTCCACAGTGCACAGTTTTTGCTCCCCATTTAGTTTCCCACTTGCACTACTGAACAAAGAGATTCCCTCACTAATTGCACCTACTCCCTCACTGATTCAACCACTCCATTATCACCTGGCTGCTAGCAACTAATAAGAGAGGACCAACTTCAAGACCTTGGGGGGATGGATCCATCGGAGGCTGATAGAAAACTTTCAAAGACCAATCTTCACCAGCACAGAAGCACACCAACCTAATCAACTCATCATCACCTTCTCTCTAAGCTTCAACGGTGAGCATTCTGCACGAATACCGACGAGTTTACCCATTCCCCTTCATCTTCATTACCAAGATTCATCTTCCTCTCCTTCACCTACCATCAGCCTAAAACTATCATCCACGGCAGCAAGCTTCCTTGGCATCCAACCTTCATAACTTTTTCATCTCCCCACCAACCGACCGTCGGACCCCCCAAACTCCATCCTATTTGACACAAAACCACCCAAGAACCAAAATCGACCGTCGAATCCGTCCTCTCATCCGACCGTCGGACTACACGAACCACCCAAGAACGAGAAACCGACGCGTCGAATCCATTCTCTCATCCGACCATCGGACCGTACGCTACCATCATCTCACCGACCATCTCTCCGACACCCTCACCGACCGTCGAAACCCCGGAGGTAAGACCCTTCCCTTCAACCAACCGACCGTCGAACTCCCGAATTCCTCTCCTCATTCGACCGTCGAACCATACCATTGCGACTTTCACCGACCGTCGAATCCCCACCACCATCCTCCAACCATCCATTACGTGACATCACCTATCTCCCAAACTTCCAAACCTTCCTCCTCACGACCGTCGAACCCCAAATCCTTCCCAACCGACCGTCGAGATTCCACAAACCACATCACCTATCTCCCAAACCTCTAAACCTTACCCTCATAACCGTCGAACTCAAAACCCCGGCTCCACTCCTCTCACCGACGAGCCATCCAAACCTCCATCACCATCAACCAAACTCCATCCCCTCACTCGACCGTCGAATCCATCGGCCTTTCAACCGACCGTCGAACCACACCACCCGACTACTACCCTCTCACCGACGAGCCATCCAAACCTTCACACCATCAACTAAACTCCATCACATTCGACCGTCGGACCCCAAAAGCAAAAACACCTACATTCTCCAATTTGACCGTCGAACCTCAGCTAGGTCGCCCTTCACCGACCGTCGAACTCCTCACTGACAACCCATCCAAATTCATCGAATCCATCCCTTCACTCGACCGTCGAAACACACCAGCTACACTCCCTCATCGACCTTCAACCTTCCAAACCCAAATAAATCCATTTTTCCACCGACCGTCGAACCTCAGAGGCCAGTTCTCGACCGTCGGACCACAGGAACCAGTTCTCGACCGTCAGAGGCGATTCCCGACCGTCGAACCTCGGAGGCCAGCTCTCGACCGTCGGACCACAGAAACTAGTTCTCGACCTTCAGAGGCAATTCCCGACCGTCGAACATCAGAAGTCAGCCTCCCGACCGTCGAATCTCAGGGTCCAAACCCCTCCCCAAACGTCCCCAGTGCGTCTTTGTTAGTGTTGTCAAATTCTCCAAATTTTTTATCTCTTTAAATTGAATTGTGATTGTCTTTTGGGTGTGTGAGGTCGAATCACGTGTTTTCTTGTCCATAATGATGCATTTTGATAAGAAGGGAGAAGGGTAAAAAAGGGTTAAAAAAAATAATAATAATAATAAAATAAGAAATAATTAAAATTTTTTAAAAAGGAATAAAAATGGGTTACCTGAGTTACGACAAATTGACTTGCTAACCCTTATATTTTGTAAACATCGAGTTGCGACTGACTTGATGATTTACAATCTTAAATAAAAATTTCGTAACAAACTCGATAATCAATGGGTGACGTCTCTAGCGTGACGCGAGCTTCACCTATTTAATCCTTAATTTGAATAAGCGAGCCGCGACGGCTTGTTAATTCAAATTCCAAAAATCATTTTAAATAAAATCAACCAACCCACACTTATTTTATAAAAGAACTACGTGACTTTGAATTCCTCATTGCACTTGAGGATACGTAGAAGCGGGAATCATATTCCGTCAAGCCAAATTTAAATTTTCACAATTTTGTGGTTTCACTTTTTTAGTTACAATGTTTGCAAAAGGGTAAAATAAATATTTTCAAGGATTGTTAATAATTTGCACAATTAATCTAAGGTACCGTCTTAGGACGGGTGCGTTAGGGGTGCAGTGGGATTAAGTTTCCACCCTTCCCTAAGCATAACCGACTCCCGAATCCAATCTGGTTCTAAAGACCATTTCCAAATAAAAGGTTTTCCAATTTTTCCAAATTCAAATAAAATTGGTGGCGACTCTTAAAATTAAAATAATTTAATTTAAGTTGCTATTTAGTGATTAATTTTATGGTCGCGACAGATGGCGACTCCAATTGGGGAGTTTTTGGAGAGTCAAGCTGTCGTTGTTAGTTGTGCAAATTGTTAATAATTTTCATTTATTTATTTTACCCTTTTTATCCTTGTTTTTGTTTTCTTTTTGTTTGTAAATGGGTTTTATTTATTTTGTTCTATGTAAATATTTGATAGCGTTATCCCCGTGTTTGTTTTGACCGATATACTTGTATATAATTTGTACTTAATTGTGCATAATTGTTGAAACCTTAGGATAGATGATTGCTGTCTGGCTATTGTACATATGTTTTTGCAGGTTGGGGTAGTTTCTTTTTTAAATTATTGTAAAGGTTTGTACGCTCCCAGCACCCACTGCACCTACACATAAAGCACACACAATCGAGTGGGGCCCTATACCCGGGTCTGAGTGAAGCCTAAGATAAGTAGAGGTTGCGTAGTGGTAGCCATTTTGGATGTACTTCCTATTTGGTTATCGCAAAAACCTCATCTAGAGTGCGCCTTTTTCATAAATGTCCCACACCTAGTTGGTTTACCCACTATTTCGTGGTCAACATTCTGAAATAGGACTTGGCTCTAGAGACCTCTAAAATAGAAGAGTCACCCTATGGAAGTTATCACGAACCAGAAAGACTCTTAGATCCTTAGGATGGAATTCCCAAGTTTAAGGCAACCTCATTAGGACACAAAGGGAGCGTACTTCTTCTTTCCTCATGCCATCCATTCTTAAAAAAAAAAAAAAAAATCATCTTGCATTTTTATAATCTTAAAAAAAAAAAAAAACTTACATTTTCATGACATTGCATAAAGAAAATCATACATTCCTAACATTCAAAAAAAAAATCATGCATTTTCATGACACTCCAAGCATTCTTAAAAAAAAAAAAATCATGCATTTTCATGCCATCCTTAGCATTTAAAAAAAATAATAAAAAAAAATAAATCAGGCATTTTCATAAAAAAAAAAATTTCATGCATGGCATCTTTAGCATTCTAAAAATATATATATAAAAAATAAATAAATCATGCATTTCATTCCATGCATTTGAAAAGAAAATGTTTTCATTTCATTCATCTCATCTTATGCATGACATTCCTTGTATGATGTTACCGTCTTCTCCATCCGCATTATGAATAAAAAAAAAAAAAAAAAAAAATTTGTGTGCACCCGACAATGAGGTAGGTAGTGCCATTAAATTTTATCGGAAGCATGTGGAGACAACAACTGCGAGAATCTTGCAGTATGGATTTTATTGGCCTTCTTTATTCAAGGTCTGTTACACCTTTTGTAAAAGTTGCGGAAATTGGTCAATAAAGTTTTGCTTTAAGATTCTCATCCGCACCTACTCCTTAGAAAATTGAGATCTAGGAGGCGCGGTTCTTTTGTTGTCAAACACGTGTATCTTATAGGGCCATAGACATTGAGAATCCTAGGAATGGTAATGCGCTTAAAGTTAATGAACCAAGACTCAACCATTTCTGGAACATCAAGTTGTTGAGTTCTCTGTGTTGCCGGTTAAAGGGCGGATAACGGTACTCCGTGACTCTCAAGTCGGTTTGTTTTTTTCAGTTTCCCATAATAACTGATTTCTTCTCCTTTCAAAATGGATGTCATTCTCTCAAATCTAAGAAAATATTTTCCTTCTCTTCCTCTAAATGCTCTAACAAAAGTCTATGAAGCTAGGTGTGAAAGACTGAGATTGTTAATGTATAAGGGCATCCCAGAAGATATACGCTGGATAATCGAAGCAAAGGTTCGTTTAGCTGGTGAATCTTCAGATTCATTTGTCCCATACATGCCTGGTCTCGGTAAAAGTTCATTTTCAAAAAGGAGAAGAGCAAAAAGAATGAAAGTTTGTTACAAGTGTGCACGATGGAATTGCAACACGCGATGTCACTCTTTGGGGATGGTTTCTATAAATAGAGAAGATAAAATATTCTTCATCAAGAATGGACTGAGTAAGGAGTCATTAGATAATGTCTTATTGACTCTTGAGACGCATTCTTGTGGAGTTGTGCAGCGTGAACTTCTTAGTTTGTGGAATCTCTTCAAGGACGAACAAGAGCGTTACAGTCTTGGGAATCTGACTCAAAAAGACCCTGTTTGCCAATTTATAAGAAAATTGGATGGGAAGCTTATCCTCGACTCATAGAAGGCGTTTAAGCCGTTTCTGGACGTGAAACCAGAGGAAGATGTGAGCCACAATCACAACAACATGTATATATTATCTTGTACATTTAAAAAAAAAAGAAAAAAAAAAACTGAAAACTAAAAAAAAAAAAAAAAAAAAGGGCGAAACTTCGGTTGTACTTGGTCTTTAATTAGATTAGGAGCCCCTGCCAGTGGAGTGGCAGACCCGTCATTGACTCGGGTGGACCTTCGCACGCCGGTCGGTAAATAAGGTTCGTGTGCCATGCTCTGCAGAGAGCCGCGCAAGCATTCCTGTTTTTAACCAAAGGCTCGCTTGTTGATGGACGAGAAAGAAGCGTCCGTGTTTGCATTCTCGCGTGACAATGCCTCGAGCCGAATCCTGTGATTTAATGCCATGGGCTCTTCGGCGACCTCTCACCGGCCGTGGTCGTTGGTGGTAGCCGTCGATTTATGCACTTTAATTAGTGGCGTCGTAGCTCAATCCAAAATATCCCACAAGCGGGAGGAGAAGAATGCCCAGTTTGGCTGAGCCGTCTTGGTATTACTGCACTCATGACGCGCAGTATAAAGATCTGCCATGAAACCTGTACATAAAGGTATGTAATCATTTGTTATCTTTGTATGATTTTGTTGAATTTTGGTTTTGGACAGACGATCTTTTGGATGGGATCCTTCGGGGGTTTCTAGACTTCTTTACCCTGATAATTTTCTTAAAAAAAAAAAAGAGTTAAAAAAAAAAGATTTTATGTTTTTTATGTTCAACCTTTTCTGACAACAGCCGACCTACCTTTCTAGGTGCAATTATTTCCCTTTCCATTCTTTTTCTTATTTAAACACTCCATTTTCTCCTTCATCTTCAACTCAGAAACACTCAAAGAGAAGAAGGGTATAGAATGGGGCCTGCTATTCGTAACCTAAAAAATGTCTGTGTTTTTTGTGGGTCGAGTTATGGGAAGGGATTAGAGTTTAAACGCAGCTAGCGCTCTTGGTCGATCACTTGCTGCAAGGAATATTCATCTTGTATATGGGGGAGGTTGTCGTGGATTAATGGGGTTGTTTCACTTGCTCGCTCTTATAGGAGGCAAATGGGTTTTAGGTGTTATTCCTAAACCTTTAGGCTGAAAGTAACATCACCGGCAAGGCAGTTGGAGAAGAAATTCGGGTAACATCCATGCATGGACGCATGAAAATAATGGTGACAATTCGATGCATTTCTTGTCTTACCAGGTGGTTTTGGTACTTTGGAAGAAATTTTTCAAATTATCTCTTGGGGTTTGAACCGAACATCCACCATAAACCCATTGGTCATTTGAATGTTAATAATTTCTTTGACCTTTTGTTATTTTTTCTTGACAAAGTCAGTGTGGAACGAGAATTTATCACTCCTTCGGCAAGACAACTTCTTATCTCTGCCTCCACTATTGATGAGCTCATTGATAAATTGGAAGCTTTTGAGTATGTACACGATAAGGTATTGGCTCGAATAGATTGGTCAATAGGAAGCGCAAATAAGGAAGTAACAAGAAAAGAAAGCCGATCTGACACTTTCTCTTTAATCGGTTTGATTTTATTGTACTTTATTTCTATTTAAATTTGTGTCCGCTTTCTCCAGCAGGTAATTCTATCCTTTACTCATCTATATTTTAACATTAAGGACAATGTTATGATCTGGTTGGGGGGAAGGATGGTTGTGTAAAACAAAAAACAAAAAAAAAACAAAACAAAAAATAAAAAACAAAAAAAATTCAAAAAGTGTGTTTGTCAATATGTTTGTTGTGTTTGTCAGTAATTTTCTAAACTAGTTAGGGATGGCAGAGTAAGGAGTAATTTTTATCTTGAGACGCATCTCAATTGGTGGCAGAGTAAGGAGTAGTAGGGTAGTAATTAGTATTAAATTGTGGAAGTACTAAAGTTCTATTCACTTCTTATCAGGGTCCGATGCAGCACTGACTGTGTGCTTCTTTTCTACTGGGCGTTGATTCACTTCTTATCAGGTTGTTTTGCTCTTTTCTATATCTCTCTTTCACATTGAGGACAATGTTATGATCTGGTTGGGGGAAGGATCGTTGTGTGCCTAAATATAAAAAACAAAAAAAAAAAAAAAAAAAAAAAAAAAAACAAAAAAAAAAAGGTGTGTGCATGTATTAATATGTTTATATGTTTGTCGGTAATTTTCTAAACCAGTTAAGGATGGCGAGTAGGGAGTAAGTTTTACTCTTGAGACGCATTTTAGTTGGGGTAGATAACTAGTTTGTGTGGAAGTAGCAATTGAAATTCAGGGAAAATTTGCATGATTGAGTAAATTGTCTTCTTTCTTAAAAATCATATGTTTGGTTATGGATGTTGAATTGGTGGACCGAGAATGATAGAACTATATCTTGTGAGATCTTGAGCCTAATGGATGGATTCAACATTTATGCCATTCTCTTCTTTTCTTGTGTGATTTTCACTCATGATAATGATCACTCTAGAACTTGCTTTGATTCTTTTTGAGGCTACGTTTCACTTGCATGCATGAACATGATTGAGGCCCTCTTTCTTAGCCAGTTGAGCCAAATAGCCAACCTTGCATATTTTCCTTTGCTTAACCCCTTTGAGCTTATTTGACCATTCTTTGTTTCTAACTCATTACGTGCCTTAAATGAAAAACCATGTTCTAACCCAACCTTAGGGAATAAGAGAGCATTGACTTTGTTATTTGATGAGTCCTTGAACAAGTGTGGGGGTGCATGTGCAGATTGGTTATATATAAAAAAAAGAAAGAAAGAAAGAAAGAAAAAGAAAAAAAAAAATAAAAAGAAAATATGTTTCTATAAAAAAAAAAAAAAAGAGAGTGATTATTGCTACAATCAAAAGAATGCACCATGTGATATATTCATACCTAGAATGAGGGTGGATGATTGGAAATAACAGGAATAGAAGGAGAATGTTCAAGCCTAAAGGAATTCAATCTACCAATTGATCTTTAACAAAACATTAGTTAGATATTGGTCATTGTTCTGTATGAGAAAAAACTAAGAAAATCGTGGGAAAGTTAGACTGAATGTTCTCAAACATCTTCTCCACTCTAACTGTATCATAATGCTCTTCTATTTTCTTTGGTATTTAACTTGACATATCCATATTACTTCTACCTTTACCCTGACCTCACTACAATATTGAATAAAGTCCTCATGATTTGCGTGTGCATGTGTTTTGAGTAGTGGAGAAGTAGAAGATAAGCAAGCTTATGGTAGTGCAATTTTCATGGGTTGAATTGAGTGAAACACCTACCTTTTAAACACTTGAGAGATTGAGAGTAAATTCTGTGAGGATCTATCATTCTTTACCCATGTTTTTCAATTGAAGTATCCTTGCTTGTTGATTTGAGATGTGAAGATGTGTTGCCTCATGAATGTTTGATTACTTGAATTATTAATTGATCTTCATTCTTAAATATTATTAGAAATTGAGTCTTTTAGAATGTTTAACTTTTGAGTCAATTTTTTTTTTCTGTTTTGCCCGAGGACGTGCAAAAGAGTAAGTGTGGGGGGTGTTTGATAATTAATGATGTCCAGTTGTCGAATCTTGACTCAAGCGAAAAAAATCTTTTGATTTTCTTGCTATTTTATTTCTTGTGTCTTTAACCGTTGTAAATAATATCCTTTCTGTAGTCAAACTTCTAAGAACAATATGGAAGTTGTTCGTTTCTTTCCCGTTGTACTTTTTGAATTCATGAGTGTCTGTGACATAATGCTTCAGGTAAAGTGACCATGAGTACAACACCATGATTTGACCATCTAATGGTAATTGCTTATTGACCAATTCAGATCCCAATTGATGGAAGAGGAGGTACCCGAGCAAAAACAAAAAAAAATAAAAAATAAAAAGAAAAGAAAAAGCTCGAAAACCCGAAAGGGCGGCCTAAACAAAAGCTAAAAAAAAAAAAAGCAAAAAAAAAAATGAAAAAGAGCCCGTTAGTCTGAAAACCTGAAAGGTCGGTCTAAACAAAAGTTAGGGCAAATGAATGGGCAAAATCTCAGAAGAAGTTGGCCTGAAACACCTTGAAGGGTGCACCCCAAACTGGGGCAATTTTCAATTGTGTTTGATCAGCCACACAGGGGGCAATTTTGCTTACATTCAGTTGGTCATACTGGGGTAAACATTTTTGAGGGATTGAGGAGAAGCTGTGAAGTAGCAACGCAGACAAGGACTGAGTTATCAAGCAGTTACAGGGAATCAACTAAATGAGAGACAAGGTTAAACACTGGGGCAAAATTTTCTCTCAAGGAATCAGTCAAGCAATGGTTCATCCCATTTCTTGAAAGGAGAGTTGAAAGTGAAAAAAACAAAGAAAAAAGAAGGAAAGGAGAAGAAGAAGGAAAGAACCGAAGGGTCTAAGGAAGAAAAGCATGTGAATAAAGTTTGAGTGGTCAAAGCTTTCCAAAGTCGTCCTTGGTTCAAATGTTTTTAAATAAAATTTAGAAAATAAGAAAAAAAAAAGAAGCAAAAAAAAAAAAGAAGAAAAATCCTGTTTTCGGGACTCAGTTGCCCATTGTCTTTTAAATTTCGGGACTCAGTTGCCCATTGTCTTTTAAATTTCGGGACTCAGTGGCCCATTGTCATTTAAATTTCGGGACTCAGTTGCCCATTGTCATTTAAATTTCGGGACTCAGTTACCCATTATCTTTTAAAATTCCGGGACTCAGTGGCCCATTGTCATTTAAATTTCGGGACTCAGTTGTCCATTGTCATTTAAATTTCGGGACTCAGTTGCCCATTATCTTTTAAAATTTCGGGACGCCGTTGCCCATTGTTTTTTAAAATTCCAAAAAGAAAATAAAAAAAGAAGAAGAAAAAAAAAAAAGAAAAAAAAAAGAAGAAAAAGAGAAAGAAAAAAAAGAAAGAAAAAAAAATAAAAAGAAAAAGAAAAAGAGAAAAGGAGAGAAAAGCAAAGGAAAAACAAAGAAAAGAAAATGAAAAAAATGAAATGAAAAAAAAAAAAAAAAAACTGGGGCAATTTTAAGCGGCAATTGACGGAAGAGAGCTCGTGTCACTGGTTGTTGTAATATCCATCTAAGAATTAGGACCTATCTAATGAGAAGAAAGGAATCCTAACTGGGGTAATTGTCTGTCACATTGCCTTTATATCATCCTTTTGTACTATTTGCCTTTTCGTGCTTGAAAACACTTTCCTTTCTTCTCTTTTTATTCTTCATCTTTCTTTGTCATGTTCCTTTCCTTTATATTTGTGAAGTCACACGTGTTTATCACAAAATGCTTCGATAAGAGGGAATATGAATTCAGTATCATTGATTTAACAATTTAATGGCAATCCTCTACCTAACAAGTTAGATCAAGAATGAATCAGAAGGTTCAAACGGGGAAGAAAAGCTCCTAATGCAATCGGCAATGTTAAGAGGGAAACTATGAACCTGATGAGCAAACTTAGAAGTAAAGTAACTCCAGTGTCCGAGGATCCCAAGAAACTCGAAATAAGTTGATAAACCCTGGTTTGTGAGAGCCTACGCCCGGGTTTGATAGATCAAAGTTTTCCGAGGAAGCAATTAGAACCATGTATGCAAGAGAAAGTTTTGGCATAATGTTTTTGATCTTCTGATATGATTTTAAGTTGCAGGAATGTACGTCGCAACATCTCTCAATGAGCTGCAAATTTGTGAAAAGTGACGTCTTTGGCTTTTGCGCCAAGCTTCACTATAAAAGAACAGCGAGACAAAAGATCTTTTTGGGCCAAGCCCATTGTCTTTAAATTCTGGGCCAAGCCCACTGTCTTTTAAATTCTGGGCCAAGCCCACTGTCTTTTAAATTCTGGGCCAAGCCCACTGTCTCTTAAATTCTGGGCCAAGCCCACTGTCTTTCAAATTCTGGGCCAAGCCCACCGTCTCTCAAATTCTGGGCCAAGCCCACTGTCTCTCAAATTCTGGGCCAAGCCCACTGTCTCTTAAATTCTGGGCCAAGCCCACTGTCTCTTAAATTCTGGGCCAAGCCCACTGTCTCTTAAATTCTGGGCCAAGCCCACTGTCTTTCAAATTCTGGGCCAAGCCCACTGTCTCTTAAATTCTGGGCCAAGCCCACTGTCTTTTCAAATTCTGGGCCAAGCCCACTGTCTTTTAAATTCTGGGCCAAGCCCACTGTCTCTTAAATTCTGGGCCAAGCCCACTGTCTCTTAAATTCTGGGCCAAGCCCACTGTCTCCCAAATTCTGGGCCAAGCCCACTGTCTCTTAAATTCTGGGCCAAGCCCACTTGTCTCCCAAATCCGGCCAAGCCCATTGTCTTTTTAAATTCCTGCCAAGCCCACGTCTTTTAAATTCCCGCCAAGCCCATTGTCTTTTAAATTTTGGGCCAAGCCCATTGTCTTTTTAAATTCGGGACCAAACCCACTGTCTTTTAAATTGGCCAAGCCATGTTTTTAAATTAGGGCCAAGCCAACTCTTTAAATTGGGCCAAGCCCACTTGTCTTTTAAATTAGGGCCAAGCCCATTGTCTTTTAAATTTTGGGCCAAGCCCATGTCTTTAAATTCGCCAAGCCCATCGTTTTTTAAATTTCGCGCCAAGCCCATTGTCTCTCAAATTAGGCCAAGCCCATTGTCTTTAAATTGGGCCAAGCCCATCGTCTTTCAAATTCAGGCCAAGCCCATCTTTTAAATTGCCAAGCCATCGTTTCTTTCAAATTGGCCAAGCCCACTGTTTTTCAAATTCCAGGCCAAGCCCATTTGTCTTTCAATTGCCGTTCCAAGCCCACTTGTCTTTTCAAATTAGGACCAAGCCTTGTTTTTCAAATTAGGCCAAGCCCACGTCTTTTAAATTTGGCCAAGCCCACTTTGTCTTTTAAATTGGCCAAGCCCATTGTTTTAAATTTTGGGCCAAGCCCACTTGTCTTTAAATTAGGGCCAAGCCCACCCTTGTCTCAAATCAGGCCAAGCCCAGCCTTTGTCTTTAAATTACAGGGCCAAGCCCACTTCTCTTAAATTAGGGTCAAGCCCACTTGTCTTTCAAATTCTCGGGCCAAGCCGTGTCTTCTTAAATTAAGGCCAAGCCCATTTGTCTTTTAAATTTTGGGCCAAGCCCATTGTCTTTAAAATTCCGGGACTCGGTCGCCCATTTTATTTTACTTTCTGTTGAGCGCATCGGCTCCATGCATTCCAATTTCTTTTCATTGTTTTTACTTTGTTTTGCATTTATCCTTTCATGCATTGCCGGACAAAATTGGAGTTCATTTCTTTACTCATTTTCTTACGACGATAAAATGAAAAAACACAATTTTCCTTTTTATCTAATAAGAAACAAGTAAAGAGGGCAATCAGAACACCCAATTTTGACCGGACTAAAAGAAAATAATAAAAAAGGAAACAAAAAAGAGAAAAAAAAAAAATCAAAAAAAAAGATTTTTGTTTTTAACCCATCTTTTTAACCCAAATACATAAGCCCAAAATATAATAGAAAATGAAAAATAAAAAAAAGTAAAAAAAAATGAAAAAAAGAAAATAATAAAAAATAATAATAATAATAAAAAGATTTGTTTTTTTCGTTGGGATAAAAATCATTTTTTTCTTTAGCCATGCAAAGATCACCACTTTAGAAATAGGGGGACAAGCACGTTTGCCTCCTATTCTCTTTTTCCACAAGGTGCACGCTTTTTGCTCCCCATTTAGTTTCCCACTTGCACTACTGAACAAAGAGATTCCCTCACTAATTGCACCTACTCCCTCATTGATTCAACCACTCCATTATCACCTGGCTGCTAGCAACTAATAAGAGAGGACCAACTTCAAGACCTTGGGGGGATGGATCCATCGGAGGCTGATAGAAAACTTTCAAAGACCAACCTTCACCAGCACAGAAGCACACCAACCTAATCAACTCATCATCACCATCTCTCTAAGCTTCAACGGTGAGCATTCTGCACTAATACCGATGAGTTTACCCATTCCCCTTCATCTTCATTACCAAGATTCATCTTCCTCTCCTTCACCTACCATCAGCCTAAAACTATCATCCACGGCATAGAGCTGCTTCCTTGGCATCCAACCTTCATAACTTTTTCATCTCCCCACCAACCGACCGTCGGACCCCCCCAAACTCCATCCTATTCGACACGTAACCACCCAAGAACCAAAACCGACCGTCGAATCCGTCCTCTCTCATCCGACCGTCGGACTACACGTAACCACCCAAGAACAGAAACCGTAGACGCGTCGAATCCATTCTCTCATCCGACCGTCGGACCGTACGCTACCATCATCTCACCGACCATCTCTCCGACACCCTCACCGACCGTCAAAACCCCGCAGGTAAGACCCTTCCCTTCAACCAACCGACCGTCGAACTCCCGAATTCCTCTCCTCATTCGACCGTCGAACCATACCATTGCGACTTTCACCGACCGTCGAATCCCCACCACCATCCTCCAACCATCCATTACGTGACATCACCTATCTCCCAAACTTCCAAACCTTCCTCCTCACGACCGTCGAACCCCAAATCCTTCCCAACCGACCGTCGAGATTCCACAAACCACATCACCTATCTCCCAAACCTCTAAACCTTACCCCTCACAACCGTCGAACTCAAAACCCCAGCCTCCACTCCTCTCACCGACGAGCCATCCAAACCTCCATCACCATCAACCAAACTCCATCCCCTCACTCGACCGTCGAATCCATCGCCTTTCAACCGACCGTCGAACCACACCGACTACTACCCTCTCACCGACGAGCCATCCAAACCTTCACACCATCAACTAAACTCCATCACATTCGACCGTCGGACCCCAAAAGCAAAAACACCTACATTCTCCAATTTGACCGTCGAACCTCGCCCAGATCGCCCTTCACCGACCGTCGAACTCCTCACCGACAACCCATCCAAATTCTGTCGAATCCATCCCTTCACTCGACCGTCGAAACACACCAGCTACACTCCCCTCATCGACCTTCAACCTTCCAAACCCAAATAAATCCATTTTTCCACCGACCGCCGAACCTCGAGGCCGCCTCGACCGTCGGACCACAGAACCATTCTCGACCGTCGAGGCAATTCCCCGACCGTCGAACCTCGAGGCCGCTCTCGACCGTCGGACCACGTAAACTAGTTCTCGACCTTCAGAGGCAATTCCCCGACCGTCGAACATCGAAGTCGCCTCCCGACCGTCGAATCTCAGGGTCCAAACCCCTCCCCAAACGTCCCCTGGTGCGTGCTGTTAGTGTTGTCAAATTCTCCAAATTTTTTATCTCTTTAAATTGAATTGTGATTGTCTTTTGGGTGTGTGAGGTCGAATCACGTGGACTGCTGTCCATAATGATGCATTTTGATAAGAAGGGAGAAGGGTAAAAAAGGGTTAAAAAAAATAATAATAATAATAAAATAAGAAATAATTAAAATTTTTTAAAAAGGAATAAAAATGGGTTACCTGAGTTGCGACAGCTTGCTAACCCTTATATTTTGTAAACATCTGAGTTGCGACAGCTTGATGATTTACAATCTTAAATAAAAATTTCGTAACAAACTCGATAATCAATGGGTGACGTCTCTAGCGTGACGCGAGCTTCACCTATTTAATCCTTAATTTGAATAACTGAGCCGCGACGGCTTGTTAATTCAAATTCCAAAAATCATTTTAAATAAAATCAACCAACCCACACTTATTTTATAAAAGAACTACGTGACTTTGAATTCCTCATTGCACTTGAGGATACGTAGGAGCGGGAATCATATTCCGTCAAGCCAAATTTAAATTTTCACAATTTTGTGGTTTCGCTTTTTTAGTTACAATGTTTGCAAAAGGGGTAAAATAAATATTTTCAAGGATTGTTAATAATTTGCACAATTAATCTAAGGTACCGTCTTAGGACGGGTGCGTTAGGGGTGCAGTGGGATTAAGTTTCCACCCTTCCCTAAGCATAACCGACTCCCGAATCCAATCTGGTTCCAAAGACCATTTCCAAATAAAAGGTTTTCCAATTTTTCCAAATTCAAATAAAATTGGTGGCGACTTTTAAAATTAAAATAATTTAATTTAAGTTGCTATTTCGCCGCGATTAATTTTATGGTCGCGACACCATGAAGTTTAGGAATGACATCACTTCCTTCAAGCGATTTGGGGGGGGAGACTTTGTTTAAGACTTGGGAGATGTTCAAGGAGTTGTTGTAGAGGTTCCTACATCATGGCAATACCAGATGCATGTTTGTCCATATATTCTATAATGGTTTGCCTGCCCCCATTTGATGTACTATAGATGTCGCAATTGGAGCACAAAGTCTGTTTGTGACTTGTGATCATTATGGGGATGGACACTTCACTGAGAGTTGCATATTTAGCTTGGAAAGTGTCCAATATGCAAGTCAATACCACTAACCCTACTGTGATAATGCTTTTGGAAATATATACAACTTTGGTTGGTAGAATCACCTTAACTTCTCATGGGGTGGTCAATCTAATGGTTCATTTTCTTCTCAACATAAAGAAACACCTTTTGTTCCTCTATGTTTCCAATGAAAGAGCTTCCTCAAGACAAGACACCTAACTTGGAGAAGATGTTCATTCAATTTATGAGTAGTCACAAACTTTCATGGTTAAGACTGATAAAAAGTTTGCCTCGTAAGATGTTATACTACAAAGTCAAGCTGTTTTATTACGCACCCTAGAGACTCAAATAGGGAAATTTGCTCAACCCTTGAACAATAGCAACCAGGGACATTTCCAAGTGACACACTCAACAACTCCAAGGGTGCTTCTAAGGAACATTGCATGGCCATAACCTTCTGAAGTGGCAAGGAGATTGAAAGTAATTTGGCCACAAAGGAGCTTGAGAGCACAGAAAGGCATTGTGGTGACAAAGAAACAGTGAATGAGCCAAAGCTTATGATAAATAACTAGAAGGAGTTCAAGAATAAAGAAAACAAGTTAGTTGTCCCACCTCTTCCATACGCCAACCGATTAGTTAAGCACAAATTGGATGTAGAGTTTTGTAAATTACTCGATGTGATCAAAAATTATATGTTAATATCCCCTTTGTAGGGGCTTTATCCTAAATGTCCTAATACCTCAAGTTCATGAAGGAGATATTGTCCAAGAAGCGAAAGTTTATGGATGGTGAAATTGTGACAGCCCCTGAAGAATGCAATGCCATTTTATTGGGCAAATATCCTCCTAGACTCCCTTATCCGGGCCGCTTTATACTCTCATGTACCATTAGTGAGAAATTTACTAGAAATACCTTATGTGACCTTTGGGTGATTATTAATCTTATGCCTCTCTCCATATATGAGCAACTACGTTTGGGGGACCCTAAGCCCATCTTAATCATGCTTTAACTTGTCGATAGGTCTTACTCCTATCCTTGAGGTATGGTGGAGGATGTATTGGTCAAGTTTGATAGATTCAAATTCCCCATGGAACTCATTATAATAGATATAGATGAGGATTTTACTATATGATAGCTGCCAAAACTATCAAATTATATTAATTTGTAAGCCGATTCACCAAATTACTTATAATATAAGGCACAACCGGGTCGAGCCCTTAGATCACTCTAATTAAGCAATCAAATTAAGAATTTAACAAAAGGGGGGGAAATTAAAGAATTAATTAAACGAAAGTAATTAAAAACTATAAACAAAATGAAGCAAACAACTAATTCAAGGAAATCAACTAATCTTAAATGTAATCCATCATTGATCACTAGGAATCCAATCAATTGCTAATCCAATTCCTGGTCTTAGATTATATCAAGAAGCCTTAAGATGATCCATGAATTCTCTACTAGATAAGCATCCATAATTTAAATAAACAAGGTTAAATGAATTAAGCATCCATCTAATCCTAAATTAACCTAAAACCCAGAATTCAACAAAGCTTAACAATCCATCAAACACCTTTGATGCATTGTTTAGTCTTGTAATCCTCATTAAACACGAGGTAATTATGTAATTATCACATCAACATCTAAATCAAATTAATCAATTTAAACCATATTTAACAAAATCTAAAGAGGTGAAAGAGAAACTTGATTAACAAGTAAAAGAGAAACTTGATTAACAATGAAATGTAAAACAATCAAAACAAGATCTCAGAATTAAACATCAAGATTGTTAATCTCTAGGATTGATTAAAAGGTTTTAGCCCTCCATGGATGGGAGGAAAGAAAAACAGAAGGGAAAGAAACCTAGAGAGAAGGGAAAGGAAGGGAGATAAAGAGAGTGCAAGCAAGAGAGGCTAAGAGAAAATTAGGGTTTGGTTCAAGGTTATTGTTGCTGCTTAAATAACTATCTCTAAAATTAAAAATCTAAGTTCTCCCTTAACTTAAAATTAATACTCTCTATAATTGGACACCTAATTTACCTAATTTGAGCTTAGGATGAGGGAATTATACCCAAAGTATTCTTAACAGTTCTCTAGACCCATTAGCCGACTTCAAAGGGTGAGAACACCATCAAAATGTCATAGTTTTGGTAAGTGGTCTCATAAGAGTTTAATATTTGTGTCTTAGATTTCCAATGGCACTGATCTCAGCTCCATTTTACTCCTACAACCCAAATTATGGTCTAATCTTTACATATCGTCTAGGTTTCAGAGACAACATCTATGTTCTGACTTCGTGGCCCAATCTGACTCACTAGACATCCGATTCAGCCTTCACGGTCTTCATCAAAGTTGTATAGATTTATGTCTATTTTCTTAAAAGGTAAAATTCATAATTTTTAGATGTTTATAACTTAAGTTATTCCTAAAATACAAAAATGGTGTAAAATTTCCAATAATGCTGAAAAATACAATCAAACCCAATTTGAATCTAAACTTATAAAATGTGGTCAAGACCAATTAATTAAGCATACAAGAGGTCTAAGAGATTAAATATGAGGGTTAACTAATGTATAAAAATTGTGTTTATCCCAATGCCACTAATATTTAGATGACCATTTTTGGTCGTAGCTGGTGCTCTAATTGATGTGCCAAAAGGTGAGCTAATTATAAGGGTGGATGATGAATAGGTTGCCATAAATGGTTTTGAGGTGAAGAAATCAGCCATTATACTTGCCCTTAATGATTTGTTACATCCCTTGAAAGTAAGCAAACCTTGCCTTTCCACTTCGCAATGCAACTCCAAGTCCATAATGAGTGTGAATGGCAAAGTGGAGGAATTTGAGTATCTAAAATCACCTTGACCTAGTGGAGGAATTCATTATAGGGAGCTCGCAAGCCAACAAGTTGCATTTGGAAACCAAGATGCACTTATAGGAATTTATACAGACATTGAGCATAGAAGAACTCTTTACTTTGATAAAGGAAAGGGGATTGCATCTCCCTCCCACTTGGAAAAGTCCAATCAAGACTATAATTAAGGCACTTCTTAGGAGGCAACCCAAGTTCTAAACTCTCTATCTTTCTTTATTGTGGGGTATTTTTGGTTTAGATGAATTGTTCCTGTTGATAGTTTCTATGTGTGATTTGAGTGTATAGGGTGTGTTCTTTTGTTTTCCAACTTTTTCATATTGTTACTAGGGTTTGATTTTGATTTTGATTTTTCACATAGTTACTAGGGTTTGATTTTGATTTTGTTATCCAGGTTTTCCACATATAAACTTAGATAAATGCTTAGATTCATTTGCATGTATTTCAATTGGTGCTAATTATATATAATTATTATTATTTAAATGAATTATTTTTGCACTTACTTATAGACTTTGAGCACATAGTTTAATATTTAATTAAGTAAAATCTTGTATTCTATTTTTTACAGAGATCAACTAGCTAACATTAATCAGTAGTTGGCTCACAAACAATATAAACATCAGACTACTCATTACTCTTGGTAGCCAGTCAGTTAAGCTGGAAGGGACGATATTACTTTAATCCTCTTCTAACTAATTAGAGTTAAATAATCCCTTAGTCTAATCTTAATTAGAGAAGGCTTTATCATGAACAAAGGAATTTCAAGTAAAGACACATAACCAAAATACCTATTCCTAGATATTAAAGAGGCTATGGTGTTTATCACAAGATCAATGTTCATGTATAAATCTTCCAATTCACACTTAAACCCTAAAATCATTTCATCATTGGCCAAGTCACAAAAAGCATTAAGAAAAGAGATAAACACTAAAATCACGAAATAGAAACTTGGATTAGGTAGAGATTCACATTTATATAATCCAAAATCAAGCTACATCATCACCCTAGCTAGAAAAATAGTTACACACAGAGAAAAGATAAACAAAAACAAAAAAAAATGAACAAACTCCATATTCCAAAGATGAAAAAAAAGAAGAAATCTTTAAAAATCCAAGCTCATGAACCTCATTTTCCAATTCGGGTATCAGCCACTCTTGGTCATCCAAGAATCACCTCAAGTTTCTGAAGTTGACATAATACAAGAAAGAGGGTTGAATTGTGTTTCCTTTTTCCTAAAAGGGCCAACATTCTCACAACTTTCTCAAGTTGAAAAATAATCTTCTTAGGTCTCTCCAATCACCCAGGAATGTTCTTCTATACTAAATTCTGTCATGTATATTTTAAATTAATAGAAGAACTTCATAGTAAACATGTTAAATCATTTAAAGTACTAAGGGCAATAATAGACAATCTTTAACATAATTAGTTATCATCAAAACATAACATGCAATATTAAGCACAAAAAGGCTTTTGAGCTTACATTCCCCCCTTTTTTGATGATTATAAACTATTCGAAAATTTTATGTGAGCATGTAAGGGTTAAGAAACTTTACCCTTTGTGCTTGAAACTTAAGAAAGGTCAAGGAACTTTACTTCATAACCATGAGAAAGTTTTGAGAACATTCAATGGCTCCCACTTAACTTAACACTCAATTCAATTTGTTAGCAGATGGCAGTAAACTTAAATTGAATAATTCAAATTTTGCAAGTCATAAGAAATTGAAAGAGTTAAAACTTGATAAGCATACTATTCACTCAATAAATTCATCTTATTAAATTAAAATCCCACCTCAAAACATGCATATATTAACTTAAATTTTTTTATTTTTCTATCGCCCTTCTTTTGGCATCATACAAAAAGCTTAACAAAATATAAAGGTAAAGAATAATTAGACATCATCGAGTTTAGGAATGTTGGGCTTCATTTGGAGTTGAGGCAGCAAATGATGATAAAGATAAAGAAAAGTGAGGTACTGGGTGCTGAGGTGGATATAGGTAATGATCCCTTCGAGTGGTTCTAAGAATCACTTTACTCTCTATTTTACTCACAAGCCACTTTGCAAGCATGAGGAATTTGTCCATGAAAGCAGGCAAAGTTGAATGCATTTCTTTCTGTCCAGCATTTAACTTTCTTACTCTTTTTCTCAGTTTCTTATTATCAGCCCTCAGCTTCTTCATCTCAACTTAGGCAGATTTATAAGTCCTCTTTATAGCAAGTTTAGAAGGAGTGGGTTTAGGCTGTGTTGAGCCATGGTGTGTCTCACTCCCTTCCATCCCAGTTCCTTGGCCAAGGCCTTGTTTATCTCCTCCTTGTTATCCAGCCAATACATTCAAAAACCACCCTAGGGATATTGGCTTTCCTAAGGATTCAAGATGTTCCACTTGAACATAAGGAAGAATAGGTGTTTAAGGACTAAGTTGACATTATTTCCTTAGTGTTATGGCATTATAAATTGGTGAAGGGAAGTGCAGTGAATCAAATTGAATAGAGGAGTAATGCTCTTCTATTCTTCTCTTCTTTCGGATATAGTTCTTTCAGAATTGGATGAGGCTTTCAGGAGTTGTTTAAGCAATCTTCTTAGAATGTGAAGTAACTTCATCATCTTTCTCATGGTTAAAGGATTCAGGAGTTGGAATCTTCTTAATATGATGAAAAAAAAGTTCATCATCAATCTTCTCAGTTACTTTTTCTACTTCTTTGACAAGTTCCTCTTCTACTTCTTATTCTTCTATTCCTTGTCCTTTTTCTTCATTCCATTTTTCTTCTATTCGAGCTTCCTCAACCCTTGGAGAGATTAATAGACCTTCCAAGTTCAAAATGCCTTCTTTAGAGACTTGTGCTAAAATTTTGGCTAATACAACTCTTGGATCAACTGTTGAGTAGGTCAGGGCAAGATCAATTTCTAGCTTCTTTCCATCAACATCACATTCCTATTTAGATGGAGTAACAGGGACATCTTCTGTAGATATTTACACCTCTTGCTTAGGTGCATCCTCCACAGATGGTTCCTTAATATATTGTTGAGAGGGTTTCGCTAAACCTTGAGAAGGTTCATCAATGACCTTTTCAACTTTTTTTTCCTTCTTCCTTTTCTTCTTTTCTCTCTTTCTTCATTTCCTTCTTTCTTTTCTTCTTTTTATCTACTTTTTCTTTCTTTCTTCTTTCTTGTTCCTCTATTTCTTTTCTTTTCTTTCTTTCTTCTTTCTCTTTTTTTCTTCATTTACAGAAGCATTATCTTTTTCAATTTCTTCCCCAAGTTGCACTATCTCAGTGATAACTTATTCTTCAACCTCAACTTCTTACTATGTTTCTACCTTTTCAAGCTCAACTTTTGGACTTTTGGGCCTAGATGGTCAATCATACCTCATCTTGCTTTTCAATTTTGAGCCTTTATCTTCAAGTTCCCTCTTCTCAGGTGCATTCATTTCAAATTTTTCCTTAAGAAGACTAGACTTTTTTTCTCAACTTTCTCCCTTGAGAGATCAACTCCAAAGTGCTTGAAGACATTGATCAATAACATTCCATATGGTAGAATTTTACTCATCTTAATGTGCTCTATAGCAGAGATCATGTACTTCAAGATGATGTTGTGCAGGTTCAATGGCTTCCTCTCTTTGATGTGGTACATCACCACTGTTAGAATTAAGTATACTCTTAATGTTTACTATTCTTGGCATGACAAAGTGGCATGGAAAATAATGAAGAGATTTGGTATTAGAGTTCAATTTGTTGGCCAACTTTGACTCTTTTGCATTTAAAAAAAGAGTGTCCACAACATCTTCCCATTGCCTACATGTCATTCTCCTTGATTATATGCCTCTAGGCCTTTCCTTGGAACACTAATGATCTCAGTAAGAGAATCCATATCCAAGGTGAATTGGACTCCTTTAATGTTGGAAGAGATTAATGAGGGTTCCTTCACTACAGTTTCCCCAAAGAGGGGTGAATTGGGTGATTACAAATTTTTAAAACAACTTTGAGAAATTCTGCATTTTGATATTTTCAATCATACATGCAGCGGAATAAGTTTAGCAAGATACAATTATTATAGATTACTCGAATATATAACTTGGGCTATAGGATAAATTAAGCCAATAAAGTAGATATCAAGTTCAACTCAAACATATGTAATTAAAGCATAAATGTAAAGAGATAAAGTTGAGAAAATCAAATACAAGGATTTATCCTAATTCAACCACCAACCACTTGTGGCCTATATCCAATCCTCAAGTGAACCACCCGAGATTTTCCACTAAACCTTCAAGCTTCAAACAGGTGCTTGACAACCTTTACAAACTTGAGCACTCAACACCTTGGGATACCTCACCCTTTATGCTTGAGCCTCTACTTTCAAGGGATACCTCACCCTTATAATTTTGAGGGATACCTCACCCTCTTTTTTACAGTTTATACAAAGTATAGATGATAAAAAACTCTCTCAAGAATGGATAATACAAATTGAAGCACTATTGGTATCAAGGATTCACACTTTGAAGCTCAAAACAGAGGTTTATAAGAAATGATAGTTAAAACTCATTTTCAATACTCAAGAATAATTTTCAGATTATTCTCCAACATTTCTTTGATACCCAAACACTTGTATTTATAGCCCAATGCATTTTAGAGTCATTGGTGGTGGTTAGGAGCATTAAATGCCAAAATAGAGCCGTTGGAAAGTGTTTTCTAGTTGCCCAAATAACCAGTCAGGAGGTTGTCCTAATCGGTTAGGAGCCTCAAAAATTGGCCTCTGACTTTCACAATAATCGGTTAGGTGAATGGCCCAATTAGTTAGGAGCTTTAAGAAAAACAAGAAAAACGCTCCTAACTTTTATACTAGCCGATTAGGTGAATTGCCTAATCGGTTAGGAGCTTTAAAAATATGAAAAATAATCCTAACTTTCACAATAACTGGTTAGCTGAATTGACTAATCAATTAGGATCTTTAAGAACATGAAAAATGCTATTGACTTGGTGAATAATCGGTTATGGAAAATCTATAATATGTTATTGCACTCTGGTTTTTAAAACTGAGTTTAAACAGTCATAACTTCTACGTTTACTATCAGTTTAAAGCACATGACTACTCATTGGAAAGATCTTTGAGTTTATTTTTATATGAAAAATTTCAGAACAAAAATTAAAGTATTTTGAAAGTTATGATCAAAAGAGTAACCAAATGTCAGTTTTATAAAACACAAACTTGACTATTTTTCATAGATTTGAATTACCACCAAGACTGACTTTTCAAAAACAGTTTGTTGGGTATTTAAATATATAAGAAACACTTTTAAAGATGTTAAAACTTATTTGAGCTTAGTGTAATTCTTATTTATCTTTACATAAGATTTAAGTTCTATAAGTTATTCTTGAAGAACTTTGGGACTTGATCTTTGCGTAACCAATCCTTTGGCTTCTTGATGTAATCCAAGCTTCCAAAGAAAGTCTTCTCTTCAAATCTTGAAAATGTGTACAACATCTTATCATTCTCATTCTTCTTGAGTTGAGCATAGTTGTGATCTTTTGCTTTCTTATTGCAATGCTCACTCTTAGTACTTAGACTATCCTACAAAGTATTAATCACTTAAAACAAATATAGTTAGTCCAAATTCATAATTAAATATCTTCATATGCATAATTCATAAATGTATAACTCTAGTTAGTCTAACATGCATATAAGACTTTCATAGACACATCCAAATAAGATATTTATCAATTACTAATGGATATCTCTATATAGGATGCAACAAAGAACACTTTGCACATTTTCATTTAAATAGAGTCAAATCCAATATTAATTTAATATAACTCATATAAAGCATTATTGGATATCTTATATAAAGAATGTTACACATATTTCATTGCATTATTATTAAGTGAAATATAACTAGATAGAGTACATAATCATGCATGATATAATATATCTCATTAAGCACATCTATGTAACATGATCAATATTCTTTTGTAATACATTTGTCATCTATTAGGCATATCTATCAAGCATAAGCATCATTATTTTTATCTTGTATTTGTCATCATCAAAACTTAACATATTAAACTGTTGGAGCAAACTTATTTCCACATAAACTTAATTTTGCAGAACCTACAACACACCTACTAAGGATTTCAGAAGTTTCAGAATAAAGTAGGTAGAAGTGAGAGAGTTGTTCTTTATGTATGAGCTTTTCTTTCTCATATTATTCTCAAATCGCTCTACATTTTTATAGCATGCAAAAAATAACTATCAGAGGCTACCAACGGTTATTTGTCCTTCTTGTGATATGTAGCTATTATTTTGTTGTTTATGCTAAGTCAGCGCACTCACTTAAGTTCCTACCCAGGAACTCTCTCAAGCTTCATACTAGCCAACCTTCTCAGCAACTCTCTTAAGCTTGAAGTTTCACAACACCTCTTGATCTTTGATTCCATCATCATCTTCATGTTTAATCTTGATAACTTGGATGATGATAAACTCCTTTTAACACTAATTTGCTCTTGATTTGGTCCTTGTGGAGAATCCTCTCATTCTTGAATTTTTTCAAAACCTTCTTAGGAACAGCTTTCTCAAGTTCTTTCAAGACCTTTCTCAAGATGCACCTTGAATTCTCTCAAGTCATAAATTGATTTTCTTAGCCCTCTTTAATCATCTAGAAAGCTTCTTTATAATTGATTTAGTCCTGAAAAAGTTATTATTAACAAGAAAACTCCACAAATATCATGTTAGCACTATCAAGATGCTTTAAAGCAAATGTTCATAATTTTTAATATAGTTGTTATTATCAAAATACAACTTATAAACTTAGCTAATGTGTGTATAAAATTCACATATTTTATATTTGTTTAAACATAGATATGAATATTTTGAATAAGAATTATGTTATTTATTTATGATATTGAGTGAATTTTGGTCCCACTGAATTAAATGTACTTTTATTGTGTTTTGTAGGAATTTAAGGGCTTTTGTGGTATTTTAGGCTTAGTTATTAAAATCTTGATGAAGAGCATAAGGACATCGTTGCAGTATTTTGAGCATAACTTCTACTATAGAGTTTGAATTAAGCTAATCTTGGTGTATATGAAAAGATTAGAAATTTTCCTACAACTTTCATGAAGACATCAAAACCCAATTCATGCATTAAGAAGGTGAAAAACTATGTGCAAAGTGGATGGCAAAGTTTGACCAAGTTAACTAGCATTCATAAATTTTAAAGATCAAGTTAGATTCTTAATTGGAGTGTAAAAAATCTCTACTTAATGACTAAGTATATTTATGTCTAATGCAAGGATCTCAAGGAGTTTCTTAATTTAAGTGGGTATTTGTTTCCTAATTTATATGGATTCAACAAAAAGAAATAAGAAACAAGAGATTTGGTCAAAAATTAATTAAGAAAAGTATCACTATTAAAACTGTCTTAGTAAATTAGGAATAATTTTCTCTATAAGTATACGATTTACCTAATTATGGTGGCATTTGAAAACTAAGAAAGAGATCTAAAAATCTCATGTTGATAACTTTTTGTAATTAAGCTGCCATTAATATTGAAGATTAGATAAGGATTCTCAAAGAGATTTGATTTGGATTCCCACACTATCCTGATCATTCCTCATTAATTGAGTCATATCTTAAGTTACAGAGATCAGATCGATGCACTGTTTATGGCATTGAAAGGCTAACAAATTATTTGTTGAGATAAAGGGTGGATTCAGCCATTTGGAGGGTGAGAAAAATTGTGCAAGTTAGATACAAAAAACTGTCAGCTTTTTTATAAAATGGAGAAAACGAGTTTATCAAAGGAGCTCTCTTTTGGTTCAAAAAATACACAAAAAATATAAACTTTTGATAGGCTCAAAGGCAGTGAGGGGACGAACCCTAGGAGAGGAGGAGGAGCCATCATGGAGCTCTCATGGTGTTGGAGATTGAATCACCATTGAAGGCGCTTTGGTTTCTTTTCTATTGTTCTATCATGATGAATTCCCTTTCCTCTTCCTATCTCTTCTTCTCTTTTGT
The DNA here is from genome assembly GCA_029884595.1 of Ormosia semicastrata. Taxonomy (NCBI): domain Eukaryota; kingdom Viridiplantae; phylum Streptophyta; class Magnoliopsida; order Fabales; family Fabaceae; genus Ormosia; species Ormosia semicastrata. The sequence continues at coordinate 41,726,395 of JAQQTO010000053.1, read as the reverse complement.
CATGTGTAGCTAAATTCGTATGTTTCTAGGGTAAAGATGTAACTTGATTCAATCGATATATATTAAGATTAAGTTTTTAATTAATTTCTTTTTTATTCAATTTGAGTGCTTATTATGGTTCATAATGCTTTTATGAATTGGTCACTCATAAATTGATTTAGTGAGATGTGTGTAGAATCAAAAGGTTTGCATATGACTTAGATCATAAATAAGAAGTACCATGATTTATAATCATCTAGGAATAGAGGTTATAGGTTGTGTAGGAGAATTGTGATATATTCTATGAGAATCCATAGAGTGAAGGTCATGCCTTTAAGAGTTGGGGTTTAGATCAAGGAATTGACTAGACTTTGATAATTAAAAAGAATTAAGTCACCAATGAATTGAGTTTTAATTAACTAAGGGATTCTCCCCATCAATTGAATGATTAGAAATTAATTAGAATGAAGGTCCCAAAGTTACTCTATTATCTATGATAGATTGTTGTATTAAGTGAAATCAGATCCCTAGTATTTTAATTTCGTGTGTTTACATCATTAATGTGTTTTGCATTTATATGCTTTGTTCTCTCTTTTCCTTCTTAATTTCGTGCATTGTTATGTGTTTTTATCTTTTATAATTTTGTGACTTTAATTATTTTGAATCACTCCTTATTACTTATTCAATCTGTGCACCTGTAGCAATATCACTTAAATTAATACATAATCACACGTGGGGCGATCATTAGCCACGAAAGGGATTTGGAACCTACAACCTCTTGCTCTTCTTCTTGAAAAGGACGATTAGAAGTAATTTCCTATACTTTATTTGGTTGTTCAAACTTAAAATCCACTTGCTTGCTAACATTATACTCCTTCTCAACATCATCAATCTCCTTTGTCAAATGAAGCATGGATGATTCACTAAACTTAATATCCCTGCTAATTATTAATTTGAGTGATTTAGGCTCAGTACACACAATCTATAACCTTTCACCCTTGATGCATAACCAAGAAATATGCATTTTTGTGCCCTTTGTTCAAGTTTGCCATCATCTACATTAACATATACAGAATACCCAAATATTATTAATTCTAAATAATTAGTTGGACTACCGAACCATACGTCTATAAGAGCTTTCAACTCAATTGCAATAGATGGAGATTGATTTACAAACTAACAATCTATATTAATATGTTTAACCTAAAAAATCTTTTGACAAACTTGCATTAGAGAGCATACAACAAGCTCTCCCCAAAAGAGTTCTATTTATTCATTCAACCACTCAATTTGTTGTGGTGTCTTCCTCATAGTGCGATGTCGCATTATGCCTTTATTCTCGTAAAACTTATTGAGCTAGAGCCAAAAATAGGGAGAAAGAGATACCACGGTTGTGTCTGGAAAGAACCCCTTCTTTTATCCCTTTTTTTCTTTTTTTTTAAATGTGGGACACGGCTGTGTCGAATAGGGATACGGTTGTGTCGAACAGGGACATGATTGGAACTTGGGCTACTTCTCAAACAGAAGCGATGAGAGGGTTAGACACGACCTTGTCTAACTCCTTTATCGTTTCTGTGAAGAACACACGGTTGTGTCTCACGGTCGTGTACCTGACCCAAACTCACACAAAAGCATTTTTGTGATTAGACAAGGCTGTGTCTAACTCCTAAATTGCTTCTAGAAAAGGAAAAATAAAGTAAACAGTGGAAAAACTAAATGCGATGATTCAAAATGCAAAAGAAAGCAAAACAAAAATATGAGAAAGGACAAAAACATAAGTTGCCTCTTATGAAACGCTAATTTAAGGTCCTTAGGTTAACCCTTCATAATATTTAAGCTGAAGGTGGAGGAGTAGAAAGGGGTTGAGTAACTCCCTTCTCGATAAGGTTCCCAATGAAGCAAGGCTTCAGTCATTGACCATTGACTTTGAAAGCTCCACTGTCTTCACTCCAAACCTCAACGGCTCCATGAGGAAACACTTTAAGCACTTGGAAAGGGCCTGACCATCGAGATTTCAACTTCCCAAGAAAAAACTTCAAGCACGAGTTAAATAAAAGGACCAACTCTCCTTCTTGGAACTCTCGGTGCCATAAATGCTTGTCATGCCAACGTTTGGTCCTATCCTTGTAAATCTGTGCACTCTCATAAGCATCAAGGCGTAATTCGTCTAACTTATTGATTTGTAGAAGGTGTTGAGCTCCAGCGGCCTTCATATCAAAATTTAACATGCAAATTGCCCAAAAGGCCTTATCCTCAACCTCAACTAGTAAGTGACAGGATTTACCATGGACCAATCAAAATGGTGTGGTTCCAATTGGAGTCTTGAATGTTGTTCAGTAAGCCCCTAAAACATCATCAAGCTTCGAAGACCAATCTTTATGAGACTTGTTTACCGTCTTTTCAAGAATTTACTTGATCTCTTAGTTGGATATCTCTACTTGACCACTCGTTTGGGGGTGATAAGGTATAGCAATGCAATGAGTCAGCCCATACTTCTTCAACAAACCCTTAAATTGGCGATTACAAAAGTGCGAACTGTCATCACTAATGATGGCTCGTGGTGTACTAAACCTTGAAAAGATATTATGTTTAAGGAACTTAACCATAACCTTAGCGTCATTTGTTCTCAACCTCTAAATTGTTAGTCAAGGGCATTTCATTCCGTCTCGAGATATTCCCAGTTCTTTGGCATCGATCATTTGTTGGAGAGGCAATAGCTTCAACCCACTTGGACACATAATCCACTCCAACCAAGATAAAATTGTGACCAAGTGAAACGGGGAAAGGTCCCAAGAAGTCAATGCCCCCAAACATCGAAAAGCTCAACCTCTAAAATGTTAGTCAAGGACATTTCATTCCGTCTTGAGATATTCCTAGTTCTTTGGCATCGATCATATGCAAGCACAAATTTTCGAGCATCATGAAAAATGGTAGGCTAATAATAACCACATTGAAGCACCTTAGTCGCTATCTTGGAAGAACTAAAGTGGCCTCTATATGGGGAGGAATGGCAATGGGAAAGGACACTTCTGACTTCATCTTGGGGAAGACAACGTCGTATAAGGCCATCTGCACATCTTTTGCAAAGCAAAGAGCTGCTCAAAATATGTAAGTAATTGACAAAGTCTGTATACCATGGCGTCTCCGTCATGGAAAAGAGTTGCTTGTAACACCCTCCTTAGGGCATCACATTTTATGTTACTTAATTATCAAATTACCCCTTCGTTAGAAATCGTGCTTGTAGTATAAATACGAGTTGTAAAATTTCTTAATAATAATAAGATAAACTTAGCGAAAAATAAAAACATTACAACATTATCACAAATAATTTACATCATATATACATACAAGTCTTTAGTACTGTCATACTTAAATATTTACAAACTAGACTTTCAAAATATTTAAACTTTAATTTAAACTAACATATTGCCCAAGTACTACTAGATAATAGAACCCTCAGACGGGTCCTCCTCAGATTCCTCCGCAGGTAGGAATCTAGCTTGACGTGAAGTCCTATGGACAGGTATCCGAGCAGACGACACAATACTGATCTCGCTAGGGGTATGATAGTAAGCCCCCCAGTACTGCCTAATAGATATTAGAAACTCTAGGTGTACATAAATATTAACATTAAAGTAAGGATATCCAAGATGTTGTCTACTCAATCTAATATTTAAATCTCCCATGTAGTAAATACGCTCTCTATCCAAATCAACGTGTCAAGCCTCCGATCCTCCATGAAACGTCAATCTCATATACCTAAGGAAACAAGGCATCTCCATCCTTTTAGAACTCAACCTCCTCTGTAGGAATTTGCTTCTCACCGCCTTCTCGATCAACTTCTTACTCAACGTCTTTACAAATATAAATACAATATAGAATAGGCATACAAAGAGGTGAGATCACCTACGCCATTATCAGTATGGTAGCAATGAAGATAAACACATACAATATTTCATATAGCTATCATACCATAATTACAGTTATGCCATTAACATCATTTATCATCATAACACATGAAATAAGCAATAATTATAATTATGTCATTACCAATAACTAAATATTCAACAATTCAATTATCATAAATAATAATTACGATAATGCCCTCAATAATTATATGTATGCACACAGACTCAATTTCCTACTCCATGGAGCTAAAAACTCAAGTCGGAGAGAGTGATCGAAAAGATTTGTCTGTACCAACATGCCTTAGACCACGTGCTCAATTTTGCACATTTAGCATATACACGACAGTCGTTATCAGATCTTGATTAAGAATAGTATCTCAGTTAGGATCATTGGTGTGTTGCGTCGGTCTAACCCACGGTTCAGAAGAGCTACCAACTACCCATTGTAGGCAACCCGCATCCCAATGCCCTCAAGGTCAACGAGTGACTTACACTACGCATATCGCACCCACTCAAGAGGTGTAGTCTCTCCTAGGCAATTAGCCTCATACAGTCCATCGGACCTTTCCAATACATGTACTATGCACCATTCACAGTTCCAATTTATTATCTCATATTCGGGGTCCAATCATTAACCCAACTGTATTTTTACTGTATTTCTATCGCGTAGTCATATTTTCACATTTTCTTAATCACGCAATAATTCTATCGCATTTTCAAATCGCCTATCGATTTTTCAACGTTTCTCAATCACGTAAATAATTTTTCATACGTTTTAAATCAAAAATACTATTTTGCTCATTTAACACTAAAATTGACCTTATTTTCCATATTTGCACAATAGTCCCTCAAAAATATAATATTTACATTATAGTCCCTATTTAAATAATATTTCCACAATAGTCCCTCATAAAATTCATATTTACGAAATAGACCCCTCTTTTATAAAATATTTATAATATGACCCTTCTTTTATAAAATATTTGCAATATGACCCCTCTTTAAATAAAAATTATAATATGATCCTTCTTAAAATATTAATTACATTCTAGTCCCCTTTTTTATAAAAATTTACAATATAACCCCTCTAAATATAAGTATTTGTACTGTTTCCCAGAAAATGATATTTCTTTCTTTTACTTCACATATTACAGCTCAAATTTTACCAACGCGTTTCAAAACCCGTAGGGTGAGCTATACGTCAATAAACTTCAAGTATTGACATCCGAATTTATTTCATAACCGATTTATTTAATTATATCAAATTGTTTCCCAAAAATCATTTTGCTTTCTAAACTCAAACTTTTCCAAATTCATTTACTTCTCATTTAAATCATTAACCTCAATCTGAATCCATCATTTTCAGGACTTTGGTCCTCTTTAACCTAGTATGGTCGTGAGCCTTCAAGCTCTTTGGAGCTCTCATGAATTTGTTTCATTATGTTATTCATATCTTACTTTACTCATACATTTTCATGCTTCCAAAATCATACATACAAGCATATATCAAAGCAATAATCATAACATCACACATGCAATCACAAAAACAAAACATAAACACCACAAACAAAATCAAAGAAACATTAAACAATAGGTGACAAAACCCTTATGTGTAACACCCCTCGATTTAATAACCACGGCACAATCGTCATTATGTCACGGTCACTAAATTTTGGCGTGCTACAATTGTCAAATAACAAATTTTACAAAATTTTAGACATTTCGCATATGAGGAAAATAGGAGCCACGAATGAATAGTTACATATACAACCAGTTAAAATATGAATTATAAGATGTACTCAAATTACAGCATTTAAGACTGGATAATCACCTTAAAACCTACATACACCCAAAATACACTTTATACAGGTAATGTAAAATAAAATATAAACTACCCATAACATATCCACAACTATGAAGTTGGGCACTCCATCGGATCCCGAATGCGTGAGGCAACTCCGGGCTCACCGGTGTAGTGAGAAATACAGAATAAGGTCTTCAATCGTAGTCCTCTTCATGGTCAAGATCAAATCCCCAACAGATCGCATACGCTTGTCGGTCCAATCAACTCGCCAAGTTTTGGCACCTCCAGTGAACTCAATCATGACGAAACCAATAGAATCCCTTCAAGTTGTCCTTACCGAACGCAGAAGATCAACCCAAGTGAAATTTAGGAGATTCAACCTCGCCCCCTTTACAGACTTCAACCGAAAACACACAGAATAGCAACAAATACAGAAATGCAGGAAAGAGGTAAGATATCCTACCATCATTACCAATTATAGCAACAAAAAACAAAATGGCGCAAAGCGCCCACATAGCATTTTTGACAGTAATAATGATAATAAACATTAAGTAGCAGTAATAATCAACCAATCAGTTCTAGGCAGTTATATATATCAGTAATACAACAATTCCAATTATAATAATAACAAATGCCAGATAATTCATAGACCCACTATGCACGTGCATACAAAGTCAAAATCCTACTCCATGGAGCTAAACACAAACGGTCGGAGAGAAAGATCAGGAGACACGTCTGTAGCTCGGCTGCCGCGGCCAAAGTGCTATAATTCATCAGTTTATCCATGTGCACATCATGGCATTATACAGATAGTCTACGCTAGATCACGATATAGGACAGTGCCCAATTAGGATCGTCGGTGCATTTGCATCGGTCTGCCCCACGGACAGAAGAGCTACCAACTGTCCATTGCGAGGTACCCGCACCCCGACGCCCCCATGGTCAACAATAGACCTACACTAGTCTACTCGCACCTGCATAAAGGTGTGTTCAACTCCTAGGCAACTCGGCCTTAACAACAGTCCAACGGACATTCACAATGCATACAGACTCTATGCATAATCATGTATGATCATTATTACATACTATTTCACAATATGCCACAATTGGCCAAAGTAAGAATCAACACAATCATTGGTCACTCACATGGACCCACAATAACATAATATTGTTATTAAGTAAATGAATACATTTTTAAGGTGCATTATGAATTCTTGCTTAGGTTTAGCTTTTCTTACAAAGTTTGTCTCTAAAGGAATTCTCTTAATTAGATTAAATTCTCTTCGGTAATTTATTCTCATACACTTAGAAAGTTATTCTAAGATTCTTAAAGTCTCACACTCTCTTGTTCTTGCCCTAATTAAATTTATCCTAAGTCTTATGAAAATTCCATTCTTAGTTCTTTAAATTAATAAATCTCAAAGTACAATTAAATTTTCCAATTTACTAATCCTTGCATCCTATTACCATTAATTTAATCACTAGGTGTTAGGTGATAAATTTTAGTTTTGGATTCAATGGAGAAAATGCCTCTAGTGTACAAATGTGAGGCTACCTTTCGACGAAAAATAATATAACAGAATGATGAAAGATGTCAGTCATAATGTGATTTGGTGACGGAAATGGCTAAGTTACAATTTGACAGAATCAAAGTTGATAGGAAAACATTATTTGACAAGAATGGCTAAAAGTCAAGTTCTGTCGAATGAAGATTCTGTCGAATGAAGATCAGTTCTGTCGAATGAAGATTCTGTCGAATGAAGATCAGTTCTGTCAAATGATGCATAAAGTTATCGAATATGCTAGAATGGTCAGTTCTGTCGAATAGTGTATAAAGCTTTCGAATATACTAGAAGGTCAATTCTATCGAATGATGTATAAAGCTGTCGAATATGCTAGAAGGTCAGTTCTGTCGAATGATGTATAAATCTGTCGAATATACTAGAAGATCAGCAGAAATCCTAATTTGACGGATGGGTGTTGACGTTGGAGAAATCTTCTAAGTGTTGAACCGATGAAAGTACTAAATGGTCAGAAGTTCTAATTTGACGGATATTGACATTGGAGAAGTTTTTATCGTGTGGAACCGACGAAAGTGCTAAATGGTCAGAAAATCTAATTTGACGGATATTGACATTGGAGAAGTTTCTCTCGTGTGGAACTGCTGAAAGTGCTAAATGGTTAGAAGTTGGTTTTGTCAAAAGTTGGGCAAGGTACTAGTGTCGAATATGTGACACACAACTGCCGTATACGTGTCTAATTTTTAGGAATCAGTTATTTTTATAGTTTACCTATAAATATTAGGATTCATGATGTACAAAGGGTTAGATACTTGACTAAAATCCTAAACATCTCACTCAAGCAGATACACGGATACATATCAAATTTTTCTCTTCATTACTTACATAATGTACACTTTATTAATTATGAATTCTAATTGTTACAATTGTTCACAAAGAACCCCAAATTTTGGGCCTCAAAATCGTGGCCACCCAAGGGAAAATCCAACATCAATTTCTTCCATTTCATGCATTCTAATCCAATCCAATATATCAATATACACAAACAAACAATCTAATAGCATAAACACATTGTAAACAACATGCAAACATACTAATCATGCAAACAAAGAATAACCCTCAATGGGGTTTTCTCACAATCAATCACAAACTAGGTTTCTAATTGCTAATAGAGGTTGAGGAGGAGTGTCTTCCTCTTACCTAAGTGAAGAACAAACAAAGAACTCCCTTGAAGCCCTTTGGATTTTCAGATTTGATTCCTCCAAGAACCTTAAAATTTCAAACTCATTAAAATAGCACCATTGCTTGAAAAATAAAGCATGGGTGGTCGCAAGGAAGACCATAGAAACGAAAATAAGGAAAGGGAAGTGAAGAATCAAGAAGCTTACCCAAAAAGCCCTAGGCTTGAAGCTTGAAGAAGATGGTGAAAATGATAGATTTTCAAGGAACCACCAACTAGAAAAATGTTTAGGAGATGGAGAGGATTAAGAAAATGGGGTTGGATGAAAATTTTGTGATGGATGAGGGGGATTATGGGCTGCCGGCCGAATGGCTTGGTAGAGAGAAGGAGGAGAAAAGCTTGAAGAAGATGAAGGTAGAGAGAGAAAGTGCATAGGAAATAAAGGTGGTAGCTTTTAGGTGTTTGAATTTGGTGTAGTATAATTAATTAAGTGAAAAGCACAAATTTCCCCCCATTTGGGTGCTGCTGCCGTGACCATAGAGAGAGGAGAGAGGAGAGAGGAGAGAGGGAGTGATTAGCTTCCTTTGGAAGCTTGGAGGAAATTTCCAAGAAGCTTCCTTGAGAAGCTTTGCACAATTCTCAATAAAGTCCATAGTAAGCTTGTCTCCTTAATTAAAACATATAGAACTAGATGCACTTAGCTTATTGTTCTTAGCTTCTAATTCTTTAATCTTAATTTGAAGAGATACATAATTACTACATTGTTTAGCAATGACTTTCCTAGATGACATTAATTGCTTAGCAATTTTCAGATATTCACTATGCAATTCATCAAAATCATTTTGTAGTTCATCATAGGTAGGGGGATTTCATTTACCTCATCTTCATTGTCACTTTGATGGTTAGTCATGAGACAAAGATTGGCCTTTTCTTCCTCAGAATCTTTAGAGGAATTTATATCATTCTCCTCCCAGGCTATGTATGCTCTTTTTGGCTTTCTATTCTTCTTGTCCTTGGACTCATGATTGTCATGCTTGTCCTTCTTTTGAAGTTTAGGATACTCATTCTTGTAATGTCCAGGTTTGCCACATTCATAGCACTTCACATTTGATGTTGAACTTTCAGCTTTTGCAATGTTCTTCTTTGAAAAGCAGTTTGAGGGCCTTTTGTTGAAGGTTTTCTTCTTTTTGAAGAATCTTTTGAACTTTTTAACTAGCAGTCCCATATCCTCTTCAGATTCATTATCTTTTTCATCTCCTTCATCTTCATCACTGTCAAACTTTTCTTTAGAGACATGTGCTTTAAGTGATAAGCCTCTTTTCTTTTTCTCATTCTCTTCATGGCCATTTAATCTATGCAACTCCATCTCGTGCTCTTTAAGTTTTCCAAATAGTGTAGCAATATTCATGGTTGCTAAGTCCTTTGATTCAGCTATAGCAGTAATCTTTGGTTGCCATTCTCTTGTTAAATATCTCATAATCTTGTTAATTTGTTGTTCATCTGAAATGTTCTTTCCAAGTCCATTCAGCTGATTCACTATGTGAGTGAACCTCCTTTGCATATCATTGATGTCTTCACCATTCTTCATATGAAAGAGTTCATACTCGTGCATGAGTGAGTTCATTCTTGCTCTTTTTACATCACTAGTTCCTTCATGAGTAATTTGCAGTGTATCCCACATTTGCTTAGCTGTCTTACAATTTGAAACCCTGAAAAATTCATATAACTCAAGGCAGTAGCTATAATATTCTTAGCTTTAGCATTATAACCTACTCTCTTTTTATCGTCATCATCCCATTCACTTCTAAGTTTTTCTTTCTTGGTGCTATTTGTATCAAGAGTATGAGGAATGTATGGATCATTCTCAATAGCATCTAATACATCAATGCCACTTACCTCAAGGAATATTAACATTCTTTCCTTCCAATGCATATAGGCAGTGTCATTGAAAGCAGGGGGTCTTGCCAAGGAAGCTCATTCTCCCAAGATGTCATTTGAAGCCATCCTTTTAAGCTGTTAAGCTTTACACAAGAATGAAAGCTCTGGTACCACTTGTTGATTGTGGCTTCGAAATACTTAAGAAGGGGGGGTTGAATTGAGTATGATAAGTTTCTGAAACTTTTCCCTTTTTTGCAAAAACGGATTCTTTTCTTTAACTATGAAAAAGATTTTGTCAACCAATAAACCAAAATGTGTTTTTGCAAGATGTATTTCTATCAAGACTTGAAACTTATAAAGAAATATTAATAATAAGATTGATTTCAGATATGAACAAGATCATAAACTAATCAAATCATGCAAGTATCCCTAACATATTGCTTAATTCATACATTTAAAAATAAAGCAAATAAAAGGATAAAGAAAATTACAAACCGAGATTTATCGTAGTTCAGCTACCTCCTCTGGTAACTTACATCCAGTCCCCACATGACTGTGAGTTTTGTCCACTATTAAAAATTAATTTACAAGATTCTTTACATAAGTTTCACTTCTTAGTTCCTTCTACCCTAATGACAGCTTTTCCAGTCAAAGCAATCTTGTAATTCCCACAAGAGTTCCTTCTACTCTTGCACAATACCAAGAGTCCCTTCTACTCTTGATTTAATCAGTGAGAGAACCTTCTTTCTTATCTCTCTTTTACAATATGAAAAGATTGAATCAGATTCTAAGAAATCATATATTACAATTTGAAGCTCTACAGAAAAATACTCAATTTTTTCAATGAAAAGCTCTCTTTATATTTGTGTGTTTAATCTCAAGTTTTGAATGAGTTGTTATTAAGAAAGTGTTTGCCAATGTCCTTATATAGGTATATTTCAAAATAGATTTGTTGGACACAGTTTACAAGTCAGTTACAATCAAAACAAACTTATAAAACAGATTCTGTTATCAGTCAATCGATTAGTACACAGATGTATTAAACAAAATTTCACTCTTACAACATGTGTACATCGATTGCCTAATCGATTGTGTTCTTGGATGGTCTTGATCTTGAGTGATACACACATGAGTACATCATTGTTGTTCTTGAGAAACACTTGCAATTTGAGCCCAGAAGTTCATACATCGATTACCTAATCGATTGTATGGTTATTTCAAAAAGTCCTTGCTTCTGTTTTGGCTTATGCATCGATGTACCAATCGATGTATAGATGCAAAAATGCATACTAACCAAGTACGTCCAGAATCAATCGATATATACATAGATGTATAACACATATACATAGATGTACATTGAGGTTTTCATTAAAAGTTAGTTAATTAACTGAAAGTACATTGATGTACACATAGATGTATAGACTTATTAATTAACCTTTTTCATTCTTAGTCCATTTTTACCTTTGAAAACCATTTTTACTTATTTTACTTATTTTAGAGAGCTTAATCAAAGAATTATACTAAGTCTTTTCTTTACAAAAAGGAATGATCTTCCTTGAATTCCTTCTTCATGATGCTCCTTCTTCAAGTTTTCCTTCATGATCCTTGCATTGAAATGCTTTGCTCCATGATCCTTTGCATCCGTTTTTCTTGCTCTATTAAATCTCATTGAAAAAGTCAAGCTTGGCAAGTAGTTAGTGAATCAAAGTAATAATCATGTTAAGTTTAGTCATTAATCAAAACATACTAGGGTCATTTATCCACATTTTTCACACATAGTGCTACAACAAAGTGACTAAACATGCTCAAAATATCACAAAATTAAACAAGCATGTTAAGCAAGTATTAGGCTACCTTTGTAACCATATACAAGTCTACATGTTCCCGAGGGTGTTACATAAACTACTTAGTTAATGGAAATAAATATAAAAAATTTGTTTCTAAGTCAAAAATGTTTGGAATGTAATATAGTTAAAGTTTGAGGAGAAACTGAGTTAGTTTGGTATTTGTAAGTACACTGAGTGAGTATTTCAATACTGGATTGACATAGCAGATATATGAAAATTTATGGTATTGATAAAACTAGGGTTGAGATGAATCCTAGGATTTATTATAATACCTATAGAAGTTAGGAAACTTAATTCTGTGATATTAAAGTATTCCTAAGAGATATAAGGTTCTAACAAAATATCTCATTTTGCTTTTGAGTCACCATTCTTATCTTTCTTTCTTGACTTTTCTCTTTCATTTCTCTCATCCTTCACATTCTTTTAGCAGAAAATAAAGAAAGAAAAAGAAGGAAACGGAGAGAAGAAACAGAGAAGAAAGAAGAAAAGAAAGAAAGGAAGAGCAAAGGGAGACAAGATTAAGCATCATCCTTACAAACTTGAGGTAAGGGTGTTTGTGTTCAAACTTTACCTTTTGCCTTTCTCTTTTCATGTTTGTGATAAGCATGTTTGAGTTTGAAAATGGGTTTTGGATAGTTTTCCACGGTTTGGGTTGGAAGAACTAGATGGGAACCTATTTTGGGGTAAAGTTTGAGTTAGTCTATGCATGGTTGATGGTTTTGAATCATAGGAATACCCATGAAACACCTTGAGTTAGGAGTTGGGAGATGGATATTTGAGGTTGTGGTTTTGTTCATAAATTCATGCCTAGATGAGTTGTGCTTGTACATGAGGTATATATCATGTTTAGGGGCTATGATTGTGGGTGGAAACTAATTAGAACCTGAGTATAGAAGGTTAGAAACTAGTAATAGGACAGAGGACATTTTTTTGGTGCATTAGCGCCAGGAGTTGGGTGCCCAAGGGCCCATTGCCCATAAATATGTTCTGCGTGAAGCTGAGGCCTAGCACATGAGCACCAAGATTGGAGTTCCTGAGCGCCAGCGACTAGGTGAAAACAAGGTTGATTTCTGGTGTCTGGGTGCCTGAGCACCCAGTGTTCACTGCTTGAGCACCCAAAGCGCAAAAAACTTTATGAGTTTCTTATGAAAGAAATGAAGTTCCCTAGTGGTTGGGATATTTTATGCATACTTTTTAGTGTGAGTTAAGACACTATTAGGGTGAAAGACACTATTAGAGTTTCTTATGAAAGAAATGAAGTTCCCAACTCATCAACAACTTGTCTTTGACTTCCAACTTCAATTATATGCCCAAAATGACATAGTTTAGCTTAGGAGTCTTCATAAGAATTGTATCTTTGGATCTTAGCTTTCATTTGGGCTTAATTTTTTCATCAATTTAATTCCTATAACTCAAGATATGGGCTAATGAAAATGCAGAAGTCAAACTGTCAGGATCAATATTTTGACTCTTACTTCAACTTCAATTTAAATATCCAAACGTGTGATTCAGCTCTTGAGGTCTTCACGAAAGTTATAGATATTTGTCGTAGATTTCTTATAGGACCAGAATCACATCAATCAAATATTTGAAACTCATATTATAGCCAAAATACTGAACAGTGTCCAATAGACAAATTAAAGTCAATTCATGCAATAATTCCTTCAAGGCCCAATATCATAAAATGTGATAAAACTAACTTAATTAAGCTCAGTTGAACCTTAAGAATCTTAGTTAGTGGATCATTAAATGAATAAAATATATTGCTATTACCTATCATTATGCATGAGATGCTCTTTTATGGTGAAAGTGAGCTTAAGGTGCATGGATGATGAATGCTCCTTTGTTTACTAAGGTTGAGCTTTGAGAAAATGTTAGAGACATAGGTTGGTTCCTTTATGAGATAAAGTTGAGCTAAGAGTGTATGTTTTCTAGTTTTAGTTCTTTTACTTAGTTAGGTTGAACCTTGTGAAGGGTTTGTGTTATGTGAACACTATTACATGTTTTTAAACTTATTATTCTTACATATTGTGACCTTATATGGTGTGCACAACCATTTGGCCAAAGAATGGGATATAAGATCCTAAATTCTCGTAGCGAGTAGGCTATTATGGTCATGCTTATCGGCATATAGGGTGGTAATAGTACTATTACTATTGTGAAGGGAAGGAATCTATTGATTACCAGGTACTGTAAGTGCTCTCTTTCCTATCCTAACTAGAAAGATACAAGGGAACGCAGTTCCTAGGAATGAGCAAATATCATGTGTTTTCTGAAACGAAAACCTGCACAAGCATCCTTTTAGGACATTTCTTAGGCGTAGTCATATGACATATTATACATTGCATTATCGGACCCTTGCACGAGCAGTTGTCTCTCTTGTTGGTAATGAAGTGTGATAAGGTTATGGTTGCTTTATGAGTATTACATAGTGAGTATGTATATATTTGTATAGTAATGTGTAGAGTCTCATTTACCTATTGCAAACATAATATAATGTTTGTGGTTTTATTTATTTATTGTGAATGGATAAATGCTAGTTTTGGAATACTTTTATTGAGAATTTGTGAATTCTCATCCTGTTATGTTTTCATATAAATTCAAGTCAAGACCCTTAAAAGGGAAAGAAGACGAAGCAGAAATACTAGTGTAGTTTATTTTGTTTCTTTTGGAACAAACCTTATGTATTTATTTATATTTGTTTTAGTTTGTATAAAGTTTTATGTATTATAATATGCCCTTTTATGGATGAGGTTGTATATATAATCTTTTCTTCCCCTCTTGGCTTTTTATAATAACATGCATGGTTATTATGAAACTAGAAAGTTGTTATTAGTTTAGAAATGATATGCTTAACTCTCTTTTCTCTAGTATATTGTGAATATACTACTATACTAGGGTTAGAGTGTTACAGAACTCAAAGTATTTTCAAAAGTTATGATCAAAAGAGTAATCAAATGTCAGCTTTTCAAAACTCAAACTTGACCATTTTTCATAGTTTTTAACTACCACCATGACTAGCTTTTCAAAATATGTTTGTTGGGCATTCAGCATGTAAGAACCATTTGTAAAGATTAAAAAAAGACATATTTGAGCTCCTTCAAAAACATTATAAAACATTTTGAGATATCTAAAAAGTTTCTCACATAAAGACCCTAAGTCCTATAATTATACCATTTAATCTTCCTTTGGACTTGGTCTTTGGCATAGCTTTGTTATCATCAAAACTTTCATGATCTTTTGCTTTCTTGTTGCAATACTCACTCTTGGTACTTAAACTATCCTACAAAGTATTGCTTACTTAAACAAACATAGTTAGTTCAAATTCATAATTCAATATCATTATATGCATGATTCATAAATGTATAAATTTAGTTAGTCTAACATGCATATAAGACTTTTATAGACACATCCAAATAAGACATTTATTAATTACTAATAGATATGCTCTGTATAGGATCTAACAAAGAACACTTTGCACATTTTTATTTAAATAGAGTTAAATCCAATATTAATTTAATGCCACTCATGTAACATATGATTGGATATATCCTATAAAAGATATTATAAAGAATATACATGATTCTCATATGAAATATAAAAAGATGGAGTACATGATTATGCATAATCCAATATAATCTATTAAGCACATCTATGTAGCATAAATATCATTATTTTTGTCTTGTATTTGTCATCATCAAAACTTAACATATTAAACTATTGGGACAAACTTATTTCAACAATCTCCCCCTTTTTGATAATGACAAATCACAAAAGAAAAAATATGTTGAGTAATATAGAAGAATAGATATTCGTGTAAGCATATCAAATAAGAAGCACAAGTTTTCTTTTCAATTTTCACTCCCCCTATTTGACATCAACAAAAAGGCTTAGAAAGAAAAGATAATTTTTATCTCCCACTATAGATAAAACCCATGTTGCCAAAAGGAGTAGGATCATCAAAACTAAAAACTTCTTTAAGTTATTCAAAACATAACTATCTCCCCTTATTTCATTCTACATATGAATCAAAAATAGAGAGATGAAACAACCATGCTTTCAAGATATAAAAGATAATTCATGCAATACTTGTCATATTTTGGCATATCAACATTTAGCATATGATAGCAATAAAAAACTTTATGTAATCAAATAAGGATGTAAGCCAAGACATATAAACAACTTAAGAACTAGGTTCTCCTTTATTAAAGCACAAGATGGATAAAACGAAATATATATACCAAGACCATGTAAGCACATTACCAAAAAGTAAAGCAAGACAAAAGATACTTATTCTTAACTCACTAATCAAAAACCATTTTAAGACTTCCCCCCTTTTAAAAATAATTTTATAAGAGCACATTATCTTTTCAAAAGCATTTTAGAAGGGCACAGAGGTTTTATATTAAAATCACATATTCGTTGAGAGTGATTAAACCTAAGTCAAAGTAACATTTGAAAGTACATCTGTTCTCTTTCTTATTGAACAAGAGCCTTGAGAAAATAAAACACTTTGAAGAACAAGGTTTATCTTTTGAAGTATCAAGATGGGCTCTACAGAATATTTCAAAAGATTAATTTGGAAACTTTCTTAAACATTCTCTCAAGATTCAATAAAACTTTTCAAAGCAAAAGAAGAGAGTACTACATTTATAGCACATATCTAATGATTTCTAAATTTTTAAGATAATTAGGAGGTGAAAATACTTTCAAGTTCTTAAGACAAGTTCAAAAGATTCTCAAGGATATAGAACTTGAAAAGCTTCTTTCAAATATAATAAGGGATTTTGCTTTTTAAAAAAAAAATTTAATCAAACCAAAAACTCTTTTCAAAACAAGAGCATGATTCTCATAGGTGTTATACCACTAAGAAACCATAGATCAAGAGAATCATAGATATCAAACATTCATCTTGATGAAATATGATATAGGGATCAAAGTATATATAGAACTAACATCATCCACCTTGTATGCAATAACAAAATTAGCAAGTTAATATTCAATTAGGCATTTTGTCAATGCTAAGCATACTTCTCATGTAAGGAAAGCATCTAATCATTTAAGATCAATTTATCAATAAGTATCATACAATTCATAATATATAGAATATCACAATAGCTTAGGGATAGAGATACTTATTGATTTAGATAGAAAGTGATATTTTTTATTTATTGATCTTTTAATTTTAAGCTTTCTTCCTTTGAATACTCTTTTCCATTGTACTAGAAGAAATTCTTCTTTATCTTCCTATTCATTTGAACTTCATTCAACTCTTCTCATTTATTCATATATGCTTGTATGTAAAAATCTGATGGCTATATTTGAAACACATAGAGAGACTTGCAAAGCTAACTTCAAAAGTTCTCTAAATCATAAGCTATCATCAAATATCATTTAAACTCATTTACAAGCATAATTTAGGTTAAAGCATGTACCACATTATCAACCATGCAATGTTAGCTCTAACAAGAATGCATGAAGTACATATGCACTTGAATCCAAAAATATGGTTTAAGCATCTTAAGACATGATTCAAGTTTATCAAGAAACACATGATCATTATCAAAACTTATATAGACATTTTGGGTAAACAATGATCATGTTAGGCAAATTATATCAAGTAAAAATTTCTAGTATGCACACATGATTCAAGTTACTTACATTGAAGTTCAAAGACAAGTTCAAGGCACAAAATTAATCATTTACTTTTTGTTTTCAAGATATGAACATATCAAGCAATTTCAAATAAGAAGATATATAACTTTTAACTTTCTAATCTCCAAGTAAGTATATAAGACAATTAAGCATCAAAGAGAAAGGATTATAACTACTTATGAGTATGTGAATTTCCATATTTGAACAAAGAGAATTGGTCACAAGCTCAAGAATAAAAATATTACCATAAAACATGTTATTCCAAATAAGATGTGTGCTTATCTAGCATGTTAGCATATGTAAAGACACTTTCAAGACACAATGCTACAAAAGCACAAGATAAGGCATGTTGAGGCATAAAACAAGTCTCTAATTGTCCAAATATCACATAATATTCAATTTAAAGCATAAATAAGGATAAGAGATTGATATCACAAAAAGTGTACTCTTTGGATTTTTGTAGGTGACTCCAACTTCCATGCCTCAAGGTTCCTTGAGAATGTTGTGGTTTTTCATGCCATTCTTTATATGTTTTCATCACTCTTGGAGAACTTAGATCATTTCAAATTTTTCCAACCTCAAGTAGCATAGTTATATTTCACTTTAATGCATGCTTAAGCTAATAGTCACCCTACAATATAATTCAAAGTACTTTCTTTGGTATCTACCAATTTTGGATCCATAGGTGTTAGTCATTGATTATTAATCCATTATGTTCCTATAAAGATTAATTTTTTTATAGTATGTAAATTAAGCACAACAAATTAAATAATCAATTACCATTAAGCACATAGCCAATAGCATGCTTACTTTTATGATACATAGACAATTTTAAAAATAGAAAGTAAGTCATAGAATACCCTATGATCAAGAAATATGTAAGATAGTGAGCAGAGGACAAGAATGAATATAATCATGTGCTATATATAATATTTAACTTTTACCAAGTACACATAATTCTATCCATTACCTAAGGCCTACAAGGAATATACCTCATATCGGATCGAGTCCTTAGATCACTCTAATTTTGCAATCAAATTAAGAGCTTAACAAATAGAAGGGAAAGGGTTACAAGATTAAACAACAGAAAGCAATTAAAATGGTAAACATAATTAGGAAAACAACTAATCCAAGGGAATTAACTAATCTTAATTTTAATCCATCCTTGATCACTATGGATCCATTTAATCACTAACTAAAATCTTGGTCTTATATCACATCAAGAAGCCTCAAGATGATCCATAGATCTTCTACTAGATAAGCATTCAGAATTTGATCAATCAAAGTTATACAAATTAAGCATCCATCTAGTCCCAAATTAACCTACGAACTTGAATCCAACCAAGCTAAACAATTCATCAAACACCTTTGATGCCTTGTTTAGTCTCTGCAATCCTCCCTTAACACATGGTAATTATGTAATTATCATATGAACATCCCAATTAAATTGATCAACTTAATCATAATTAAACAAAGAGAAAGAAAAGAAACTTGATTAATAATTGAATGTAAAATAATTAAAACAAAATCTTAGAACTAAGCATCAAGATTGTTAATCCCTAAGATTGATTAAAGGTTCTAGCCCTCTATGAATGAGAGGGAAGAATTATAGAAAAAGAGAGAAAACCTAGATAGAATGGAGATGAAGAGAGATGAAGAGAGAGAATGAAAAGTGTTGAATGAGAAGATGAGTTTTTGTTTTGCTGCTCTAACCTCTTAAACCTAACTCCTAATTTAGCCTTCAATGATTAGAATTCTAATAGGTACAAACCTGGGTTAATTAGGAATCATTAGGCCTAAGTCTCGTGTCATTTAGAGGTCTAAAACTCAAGTTATGTTCAATTAAGTGGCTTAACTCGTCAACAACTCGCCTCTGCTTTCCATCTTCAATTGCATGCCCAAAATGACGTAGTTCAACTTAGGAGTCTTCACAAGAGTTGTAGCTTTTGTCTTAGCTTCCATTTAGGCTTGGTTTGACATCCATTAAACTCCTATAACTCATTTATGGTCTAATGAGTGAGCAGAGGTCAAGTTGTCAAGATCAATATTCTGGCTCTTGCTTCAACTTTAGTTTAAATTATCTAAACGTATGATCCAACTCCTAAGGTCTACATAAGATTTGTAAGGATTTGTCTTAGCTTTTCTACAAGACCAGAATCACATCAATTAGATAATCAAAACTCAGATTATAGCTAAATTACTAAACACTGCCAAAAAGACAAATTAAGGTTATTTCATGCAATAACTCTTTCAATGATCCAATTAGGTCCAATATCATAAAATGTGACAAAACCAACTTAATTAAGCCAAATTGAACCTTAATAAGCCTAGTAAGAGGATCATTAAATGAATAAAATATAATGCTATCAGTAATCAAGGAAACTATTTTCCTTACTCATTGTTTTTCTTTTAGTGTTTTGAACTTTGCAAGTTTCACATTATGCATATGAGAAGTTTTAGTTGAAGGATTCTTGCCTTTTTAACCAAAAAGTCTACCATTGGGTTTTGAAAGTATTCTCCTTGATGATTCATCTTTCCTTTAACCAATTAGTCCATCATTTTGAGAAATTTTCTCATAATTGAAACACTAGGAGGACGTTTTGGTACCCACTTCATCTTAGGTTCTTGAATGTTAGTACTAGAGCCTTTAAGACTTTTAGGAACCTATATCATGTTATTTCTTATATAAGGATTTCTTTTATAATTACACAAATGAGAAATATGTCCTAAATGACCACAAAAATTCTAAACAACTGAATTCAATGATGGCTTGGTCCTTTGAATATCATCTTTAGAAAACTTAAGTCTTTTGTTGTTTTTACATTCTAGACTATTTTTACCATAAGCCTTGCTTGAATTTTTATGTGGAATAACATTAATTTTATTCTCATTAACAAGTATAGAATGTAAGGAATTAGAATCATTAGCTTTAGCAAATTCGAAAGATAAGTCCCCAACTTGATTTTCTAAAACAATGCACTTTTCACAAGAAGTTGAGGTTTCACATTTCAAAGATATTTTCTCATCAAGAAAAGTATATTCATTTTTCAAAGTCTCAATTTCATTTTCAATGGAGTAAATGTTTTCAAAACAAGATAAGTGTTTCTTTTCTAAATTCAACAAATCATCATACAATTCATCATATGCACATTGTAACTCATAATAGGAAGGACTATAATCTAGTTTAGCATTATTTACTTTAAAGTCCTTTTTAGCCATATAGGAAGTAGTCTCAATTTCTAGCATACTTGGATCTTTAAGGGAATCATCATCTTCCTAATTGTTGTCCATCAAGGATTCAAGAACATTTGCCTTCTCAATTTTGTTTTGCTTTGCCTCCTCTTCAAATTGAGCACCATCATCACCAAGAAGCATTTGACTCCCTTCAAAAGTATGCACATCTTTTTGAGGATATTTTTCATGACAAATTTCCTTCATTGGCTTTTACTCTTTTTGCTTTCTATATATAACTTTATACACAAAATCATTGTTAGCAATATAAAGAGCATCAAGGGTGTCCAAAATTTCTTTGACACTAGAGCAATTCTTAATTCTAGCATAAGCACCATCATTCAAACTACATCTCAAGATTTGCATTGCTCTAATGTTCAAGAAAAAATATTTCTCGTCATAACTATTCCAAGTTAGTTTTGATTTACAAGTAAATCCATTAAGCACAACATCCTACAAATCCAAATCAATATATTGGATATAAAATTCTATTTTATCTTTCCAATAAATAAAATTCACACTATCAAATAATGGTGGTTTATTAATTTTAAAACCTTCCATTTTGAAAAACTTTCAACGGTTGCAAACAAATAAGGATCTTTAACTCTAAGTGATTAAGCTTTCAACAAAACATGAAACTCTGATACCACTTGTTAGCCATGACAACTATCACCCAAGACGAGGGTGAATTAGGTGATTACAAATTTTTAAAACACCATTAAGAAAATAAGTATTTTGAAACACTCAATTGATAAATGCAGCAGAACATGCATAACAAAGGTATAAATATTAGAGATTACTCAAATACAACTTGAGTTATAGGATAAATCAAACAAATAAGTTAGATATCAAGTTCAACTCAAGCATATATAATTAAAGTACAAATGTAAAGGAGATAGAGTTGAGAAAAGCAAACACAATGATTTATCTTGGTTCAGCCATCAACCACTTGTGGCCTACATCCAATTCTCAAGTAAACCACTCGAGATTTTTTACTAAACCTTCAAGCTTGAACAAGTGCTTGAAAACCTTTACAACTGAGAGCACTCAACACACCTTGGGATGTCTCACCCTTTATGCTTGAGCCTCAACAACTAGGGATACCTCACCCTTACAATTCTTACTAGGGATACCTCACCCTTACAATTCTTACTAGGGATACCTCACCCTTACAATTCTTTGAGGGATGTCTCACCCTCTTTATAGAGAATCAAAGTATAGATGAATGGAAAACTCTCACAAAAGTAGATAATACAAATTGAAGTCTTACAAAACTCTCAAAGATATCTCAAATTTGTGGCAAAAATAGAGCACAAAGATTGAATAGAATGATTCACGGATTAAAACCTTGATAGATGCTTTTTAGAATATTGGTTGTATGTAAAATACATCCCAAAAACATGTATGTATAGTATTCTAAGAAAAAGAGTCATTGGGGGTATTAATTCTAAGCAATAAATGCTCTGAAAAATAGTTGTTGGAGGCTTCAAGCTCGTGGTAATCAATTACCAACATATGGTAATTGATTACCAAGCTTTTAAAACGTGTTTTGGGCTTTCTGGGCATGTGGTAATCGATTACCAGACTTTGGTAAACGATTACCAAGCTTCTGTGAGCAGTGGTAATTGATTATTACACTCAGGTTTCAAAAATTGACTTTAAATTATCATATCTTCTTCATTTTTTATCCTTTTAAAGAAAACGACTACTCATTGGAAAGATATTTGAGTTTATTTTCAAATGAAAGAAGTTTTAGAACAAAGTTCAAAGTATTTTGAAAGTTATGATTAAAAGAGTAACCAAAAATCAGCATTTGAAACCTCAAACTTGACTATTTTTCATAGTTTTTAACTACCACCATGACTAGCTTTTCAAAACATGTTTGTTGGGCATTTCAGCATGTAAAAACCATTTGTAAAGATTAAAAAAAACATGTTTGAGCTCTTTCAAAAACATTATAAAACATTTTGAGATATCTAGAAAGCTTCTCACATAAAGACCCTAAGTCCTATAAACTATATCATTTAATCTTCCTTTGGACTTGGTCTTTGGCATAGCTTTGTTATCATCAAAACCTTCATGATCTTTTACTTTCTTGTTGCAATGCTCACTCTTAGTACTTAAACTATCTTACAAAGTATTGCTCACTTAAACAAACATAGTTAGTCCAAATTCTTAATTCAATATTATTATATGCATGATTCATAAATGTATAAATCTAGTTAGTATAACATGTATATAAGACTTTCATAGACACATCCAAATAAGACATTTATCAATTACTAATAGATATGCTCTGTATAGGATCCAACAAAGAATAATTTACACATTTTCATTTAAATAGAGTCAAATCTAATATTAATTTAATGTCACTCATGTAATATATTATTGGATATATCCTATAAAAGATGCTATAAAGAATATGCATGATTCTTATATAAAATATAACAAGATGGAGTACATGATCATGAATGATCTAATACTTTAAGAAATTAATCAATTTGCTATGGAAAAATTTATAGCTAATCCATAGCTAATCAGTAGCTAATCAATTTAGCTATGGAATAGCTACAGATTAGTCCGTAATCAAATTCTCGTAACTAATTAGCTACTAAAAAATTTCGTAGCTAATTTGTAGCTAATTTTTAAATTTTCATAGCTAATTCGAAGCTAATCTGTAACTAATTTTCATTCAGAACTTCTTTTTTTTTCATAGCTAATTAGCTACAAAATATTTGTAGCTAATTCCGTAGCTAAATTTTAACAATTTGTAGCAAGTTTGTAGTAAATCTGTAGCTATTATGTTTCTAAATCTGTAGCAATTCTGTAGTAATTTCCTAGCTATTGTGTTTCTTGTAACATCCTAATACTATTTATTCAAGTATATGTCAAATATACTAGGATATCAATATTAGGATGTTACAATTCTAAATCTGTAACAATTCCATAGTTATTTCATAGCTATTGTGTTTCTAAATCTGTAGCTATTCCCTAGCAATTCTATTGTTAAATCCATAGTTATTTCCTAGCTATTATGTTACTAAATCCATAGCAATTCCGTAACTATTTCCTAACTATTATGTTGCTAAATCCATAGCTATTTCATAGATATTCTGAAGCTAACCAAAATTAATTTTATAATAATAATTAATATTTTTTAAAATTTTACCTGTATAAATATTTCAATCCAAATAAAAAAGACCCAGCAAATAAGTTGTGCAAAGCAACAAAATATCATAATTACATTAGTAAGTTCAAAACATGCTCTACAAAGAAAGCATAGCTAATCAATAAGTCTAAGTTAATACAAGTAGTTCAAAATAAGTTAGCCTCATAATCAATAAGCACAACTAATCAATCCAAGTTAGCCCCATCATCATCAACTCCATGATCCCCCCCAACTGTGTCGCCTTGTGATGGTGCCTGTGGTACACCACTTCCTGCTTAGCATCCAACAATCCTATATAGGATGGGTTCCAACATAGACACTAGCTGCGTCTAGACAAAGGAAGCCATCGCTTCATTAACAGCTTTCGTTATGGCTTTTTGTGTCAGAACAGTGCTGGAGGAACCAGCAACCTATGAGGATAAAGCAGAGCTAAATTTGTGAAGTCTTTTCTAAATTCTTCATCCAATTTCCTATAGACAGTATGATCTAGAAGAACTACATAATGATTCCAAAAGGGGGGAAAATGTCAAAGTTTAATTCTTCCAGTCTTCTAAGTTTCAATTAGAATCCAATTAGAGGAGAAATGATCTCAAATACACAAGTACATTCCCAAAGAGAAGCCATTGCAACCTTTAAGAGAAACTAATATATTACCAGGGTGTGGATCACCAGGTATATAGCCATGCACAAATATCATTTCCACGAGCAATTCAATCAATGATTTTGCCACCTTCAATACCAAGTTTAGAATGCATCAGTTAAAGCAAGTTAGCACTTAGCACCACAAAAGTAGGATAAATTGAATGAGATTTTTAGAGTCAATATTTGTCTGATTGGGTACAGTAACCATCAACCAACTAGAAATGTTAAACCGAACATAAATATACATTTACATGAGTTCACCATAGTTGTGATAAGTGAACCTTTTTTGGATCAACCCCAATCTAATTTAGGAAGTCCAAGCCATCAATATGAAATTTAGTAAGCTTCCTATTAATAGAATGCAATAAACAGAAATCCAAAGCATAGCATAGCTATAATAGCATTACTACAAACATGCTAGAGTAACACAACATAAAATTGACCATACAAAACTGACTTAGTTAAGTAATATTCTTACGAATTAATGGTTTTGGCTCATTCTTATACCTACCACAATATTTTACTGAGATATTCACAAGTTTATGTTAACAGAACAGATACCATAAAACTTTAATCATACAGTTTTGTTTCTGCTCAAGAGAAGCAAAAATCTCCACTGCAAACAGAAGGAGTAATAAAGCAGATATTTCAGAAGATAAGCACAACTATTTGCATAAGCAATCAAGTTTACATTTCATTGCACTAAATCTAGATGTCAATGTTCAAATTTCAATTTTTCTTTCCTTCTATCTGTCTATCATCCATATTTTATATTGTCAAGGAAACAAAACTATTTCATATCAAGATGCCCTTCCTTTTTTTATACAATACAAATTTTATGTTTCTTTCCTCCTACGCATGAGAGGAATAAGTGACGCTTAAGGAGCCTACCAAAAGTAACAAATATTAAGTATTTTTGGCCAATAGCTAATTGGATAGCTAAGAAATAGTAAAGGTATATAAATGCAACCCTCTCATGTTGCATAGGCCTCCCTTATGCATCCTTAATAATATACTCATTCAAGGGAGACAGACAAGGTGGCAGTAGTATCAAAGATAGGAATAGCATGGTTGGATTTGCCTTTGAAAACCAATATCACCTAAGGGAGAATCCTATAAATCCAGTGGACTTAACGAGTATGCCAAGCATTCAAGTGGGAGAAAATGTAAAACCCCAAGTCCCACATCAAAGAGACAAGTGAGAGCTATAAAGTTTAAAAACTTATAAGGCTTAAGGAGCCTATTGCAAGTAACTTGGGCTTTAGCATGTTTGAACTTTGAAGCATGAGATTAAGCCCGTTCAAGTTGATTGGACAGTAATTACTTGTGTCATCACTGAATAACTATTCTTATAAGCAATATGATGCTCTAAATAAAATATATATTAGCATAGTATGAAACAAAAATTAGCAAAGCTCATTTAGCATTTTATCTTTCATTTAAAATGAACAAAAGATTCATATAAGGATCTTGACAATTTTCAAGAGAGCTTTCAAGGCATTTGACAAAATGAGGCTAGTCAAAAGGATATATAATAAATAGAATTGACAAGAGCAAATAAGGGAGACAAAATAACCCTTGGTGCCTTATGCTTAATAATTTATCATGAGAAATTTTAGAGGTATTAGAGTAGTTGCATATATTATAGAACTCCTATCTTAGAACTGAAGTAATGACAATTTTTTCTTGAAATAATCATTTATTGACATGGTTAGGACTTGCCTTGTTGTCAACTCCTGCACACATTAATATGATGGCAAGTTGGAAATTGACTAAAGTAACATGATCTGAGAGCTGAACATCTCAATGTCATAATCCAAAGATTCATTATTGATTAATCAAAAACTTCTGCAACAACGAAATGGTTAGGGTCCCTCATCTATTCTAAGTATGATAAATTTTGGAAAACCTTAACAATAGTCATGAACAAATTTGGAAAACCTTAATTAGAAATGACAAATCAATCAAACAGAACAATTTCTTAAGAAAAAAGAAAATTTTTAAATGGAGTTCAATCAAACAGAAGATGGATTTTAAAGGTGGGGAAATTAATGATATTATAGTGTACTGGGTTCAAAGCACATTCATCACCAGTCTAGAAGTGAGTGAACACTTTAGAAAGAAAGAATTATATGGTTACCTTCCTTCATAAGTGTGAGTAAAATTTTAATTTATAACAAATTTAGAATTACATTACAGATGAGACAACTGAAGATGACCTCCATGCATAATTCATTTAAGAATCTACTGTGAAATTAAAATAAGGAAGCTTAAGATCAACAAAATTAGTCCAAGAAAAAGTAAATAGACCACATAAACTTAAGATCAATTAATGAAGCATGTTCTAACTTTAACTTTCTTTACTTTTTCCAAAACTATGGAAGCTAGTTGAGGTAGGAGCCATTTATTGGTTTAGTCTAGCCAAATTAAATAGACTATGTCTTCATAAGAACTTCTCACAATGATCTCTAGAGTTGTGCCTAAGGCAAAATGAGGCCAATTAGTTTGGTCTATAAACCAAATCATCATATTACTTCAACTTCAAATTTAGTCAATGTTGCATGATAGGATTTGAATCAAGAGTGCATCAAACTTAAATGAAAATGAAACCAAACCTCATTTCATTTCAATTCCTTAACAAGTCAACTACATGCAAGACAAATAAAAGGAAAAAAGAAGTCTCCCAAGCCCTAGATACACAATCATCTAAGAATCAAGATAAAATCTAATTACTATAAATTGTTAGTCCAGCTAGTCTCACTTGGACTTTTCATTGTCAAGCTCTGAATTGAAGTCACCTGAGGTGGCACTAGTAGTAAATTATTATTTAGTATACCCAGGTCAGACAGACTATGTCTAGCAAAGAATTTTTTCTTTGAGATATCTTACATTCCACAGGCTTGCAGCTTAGGAAAACTAAGGCAGTCAGTTAGTTTATATTCCTACTGACTGTATTATTTCAAATTAATACAAACCAAGTCAGTGTTGTATGACAGAATGTCTATCAAGAGGGAGTCAAATGAGAATGAAGTCAAACATATTCCCTTCATTAGCTGATGATCACAACTCACTTGACTCAATATGAACCCTAGGCTAAACAAATAAAGGCATACCCAAGATTTACAACCGCTTATAATAATTGAGATAAAATCTTGTCAAAATAAATAAACTCTTAAGTCCAACTTTATATCTAATTCTCATGATCTATTCATTATTTTGAGAGGAAAAAAAAAGAATATCCCCATTGTAGTATCAAAGTTACAATAAGAATCAAGTAGCTGAAAGATTAATAATAACAGAGAGACAATATTTCATCTAGCACATCATGTTTACAGACATAAGAATAGAATGAGAAGACCAGATGCCTCAGCCACTATATATTTCAAGACTATTTATCAGTCACTTTGATTGCGAAATCTCAACATAATTATAGAGTCTTCGAGACCAGGAAATCTTATCAGAATAAACTATAAGTCCAACTTTATATCTGACTGTCATAATCTGTTCATTATTTTAAAAAAAAATTATCCCTATTATGGTATCAAAGTCAAAATACACATGAAGAAGCTAAAAGATTGATCATAACATAGAAACAAAATACTATCCAGCTAGTCATTTTTACAAAGGACTAGCCACCTCGCCACCATATATTCAAGACTATTAGTCATTTTGATTGCAAAATCTCAACATAGCCATAGAGATGGATTTTAATCAGTTCAGAAACTAAAGGGTCATTCTGACAACATGTAAACTCTACCACCAAATCTTGCACTTCATTACGAATTACAATCTTTCACTGTATGAAGCAATCTTGGTTTCTTATGGAGAGACTTGACGATGGCTTTACCCTTGCAGCTGATATGAAACTTTGCCTTAGCCAAGAGATGGTTAAGTGGGTTGCTATGTCCACATCAACCTAAAATATTTAAAAAAACATAAACCGGATTCTACCAATAAGGTCAGAGACAATTAGACGAATACAAGGAGAAATGGAATGCATGCCAAGCAACACAAGGCATTAGAGGCCTCACATACTGGCTTTTTATCAAGTTAATTGTGATACAATAAATATATATTAAAGACTTCCTTTTTTCTTTTAATATAAAAAAAACTATTACCTAGGATAATAGCTTTTAACTTCTTGAAATTCAAAAAAATTGTTTACATTTGGTCATAAAAGAATGAAAAATTCATATTTAAAACTTAAAGGTCAAGTTCAATATATAAGAATTCATCACCTGCTCCTTTGGAGGCACAACTCCAAAAGCTATTCCTAGAGCTAATAGGGCACTTGATTCCTTGACCACCAGTTTGAAACATGTAACTCTAATTAGAAGCATAGAACTCCTTGATGGTATCTAACCAAATCATATTCCAACATAAGAGAAGGAGGGTAGTTTAGAAGTATACCGGGTGATACTAAATTAGATTATTAATAACTGTCAAACGAATTGCCTCTAACAACTCTGGATCTTCCACTTTCTACCAGTATCACTACAAACAAAGCTCCACCAGCATATTCAATGAATTACTAGAGAATCTAGCTAAAAACCTTATCCATAAGATAATTGTCACTTGAAAGGAGAAATTGAACTAAACAAGTTTTATTGTGCTAGACTAAATTTATGGTATGTAATTACAGAGGCCAATTCTAAAGTCTATTTGAATGCAAATATTGGAGTCAACTTGTGATTAGACACCCCAAGCCCTAGTGGAACCTTACTTTAGATGCCATCCAAAGGACTTCTGCTACGAGAATAGTGCTTGTTATACTAATTTTGCAATATATGATATCTAAATAATAATATTTGTGATTAAAAATTATTTAGCCATTTATTTTATTTTCCCCTTTGTTTAAATGGTATCTCAAATGAACTTCTTGTTGCCATTGCATAATAATTGAATGATAAAGGAGCCAACTTAGCTTAGTATTAGAAGTTATTATCCTTAATGACAAGATAACCATTATTAACAACCAATTAGCATACTTCAACAATAATAATACAAGAGCAATATTAGGACATAACAACAATAATGTATTATTACTAACACATACATATTGCATGACACATGTAATACTTACACTTTTGTGATGGAAAACTTGTTGTGCTTGCCATAGGAATCTAGAAAGACATTTGCCTTAACAATATTGAGCCCTAAGTTTTTTAATGCATTCATCTTAAACTCAAGTAAAGAGCTAATCTTTTTATTAATGCTCATTATGAATTATATGTCAATTAAACAAGAAATAATACAAAATGGAAAACTGCTTACCACACAAATTCTATATATAATTATATATATGAAGTGTTAGATAAGTAAACATGAGGCAAATCCAGGATGTTTGAGACTACATAAACACAAGGCAAATCTAGAATTTGCAATATTCAAGGAAACAATCAAAGCTTCACATTAGGAACAAAATCAACCAATTAAATATCAGGAACCCATCTATATTTCTCCCAACAACTTAGGCTAAATCATCACCCAAAATTAGACTAAGACTTAATCTCTTAATTCTCATTTCAAAGCAAAAGAAATTCCCTTGACTAATTAGACAAGCACATGACTCCAATCACACTGACATTGATCCATACACCCAAACCATAGTACACTCAAAGTAGTTAAAAATATATCATAACATGGTAATCACATATTAATAGGCACAAACCATTATCATGAACTGATTTGGAAATCATGCAACCAATTCCCCAAAATAGAGACACGCTAAAAACATTCTAATTCACAGTGAAATCTCATGAGCCAAGAACATTTTCTGATAATCAAACCACATAATTCCCTGGTCACACCCATTCTTCCAATTTTGAAAAAAAATTTACCCACTACACTAAAATACCATGGTTTTAATTTTTTCAACAGACCATATATAATAACTGAATACCATATAACTAAGTTCAACAAGAAGAAGAAAAACTAAGTAACAAACATCAAAATCAATTCCTCTCACTTGTTTAGAAAATTCATCAAATAGATTCTGTGCAATCCATATGGCAAGAGAACATCTATCATTATTTCTAAGAATTTGAACTCAGCTTGTTATCCTCAACTAGAACTAGATTACATCTTTAATAAAAATACAAATTACCTCTAAAGTTGGAAAAAGGACTATAAGGACAACCTTATCACTCCATTTCCACGAACATGAATACCTTTGGATCTCAAGATCAGAAGTGACGCCCTCACTTTGCCAGAACCGAAAATATCATCTTTCCTTTAACTCTTGGTTTCATAGACACTTGATTCCCCTCGTCTTAAACTCCTTCTTCTTTTCTCAGAAATTTTCGTAACCCTTGCTTCTTTCAAAAAAAAACTTTTTTCTTTGCTTCCCTATTCTTTCTCTTTTTGTTAGGCGTGGTCGTGGATTAGTCACACCGTTGGAACCGCAACACAGTAGCAGCGTGGTCGTTGTTGGCTCGTAGCACCGTCGCAGGAGCATGGTCGTGGCGTCACTACACCCAAACAACCACGAGAACCACTAGACCTAGCCTTTTCCACCCAAACCAGATTAGAAGTGCCAAATCGCAAGCCACTATATCATGTTGGAGTTATCATTCTCCGCCGCCCAGATTGTAACACCCCAAAATTTTCTAATCTCTTAAACAGTAATTTTGACAATTAACAGAATTTTACTGTTTAGTAATTTCTGGATACTATAAAATTAATTTGATTATTCTATCAGCGTATTTGATCGTTTTGAGTGATTTACTTCGAGTCAGGAAAATAAAAATTTTTGGGCCGGGGAAAACTTTACGTAATTTAATTTTTACCATTAGGTTTTAATTATTTTACGTAATCTAATTTGATATTTGTGTGTTTTCTAATATTTATGATTTTTGTGGATGATTATGAAATTTTTATTGTTTGTGGGCCCAAGGGGTGTATGTGGGCCCAGGTGGCCATACGTGGGCTCAGGTGGGTCTCGCAAAGTGAAAAATTTTTCTACGGATAGAAAAATTTGTATTGTTTAGACAGAGACAAGGGATCTTACTAAACCTGAATCGGAAAATAGTTTTTATAATTTTTTTTACTGTGTTTTGTACTGTATTTATTTATCAGGTGATAAAAATATAGTAAAAAAATTATTTGTAGGGTTATAGCAGATAAAAAAATAAAAATTATACTGCGTAGTCAACAAAGAGGGCTTGACTTAATTTGTACCCATGGATGAGAATGCTTAGTTTGAAGATTAACCATTGATTTAATCAACGGTTAAGAAACAAACTTAATAAAGAAGCATTGGATAATCACCATTGATTTAATCAATGGTGTGAGAATAAACTTGGTTAGGAAGGTTTTTATATCAACCGTCGATTTAATCTATGGTGGAGATTTAGTCTTATAAAGTAATAAGGACCATTTATGACCATTGGATTTGGATTTAATCAATGGTGGAGATTTGGTCTTCTAAAAAGACTATGACTAATTATAACCCTTGGATTAAAAGTAAGAAGGAGTAATCTTGACCCTTTATTTTGGAGACACATCTAATGGCTAAAGATTTAAAGGAGAAAGATCCAATGGCCTAGATTGAGTCTTCTAATCAAAAGTCTACCTAAATCCTAACCATTGAATTAATCAATGGCTAGAAATGCTTCAAATAATGGCTTGAAAAAGATGACAACTTTGAAGAAGTAAGAATGAAGAGGGGACGATTTTTGAGCTTCATTTTGGAGCTAAAGAAAAAAAAAACTTTATGTCATTATTAGATGTCTTGATCAATTATACATAATTATTGGTCATTTTCCTAAAGTAAAAATATTTTCTTCTTTCTCTCCATGCAAGCTACGGCCATGCACTCTAAAGGGGGCCAATTCCTTTACTCATTTTACTTGGTCATTCTTCTAACAATAATTCAAAAAAGCTAAATAAAAGTAAGTCAATTTTGGTGGCTCGTTTCTTTTGCATCTCTACGGCAATGGAGAGCAAAATTGCTCTAAATTATTATATCTTTGTGATATATAGTAGAATGTATTTAATTGAACAAAATAAGACTAAGTCAAATTTGGTGGCTTCTCCAAGTGCTTCCTATGGCCATGCAAGGAAAAAGGGGGGCCAAAAAAATTATTTCATTCATTTGCTATCTCACTTTATCACATTTTCTCTCAATGACTTAGTACCAATTATTTATTCAAATAATTCACTCATTTCTCACTCACTCTCCACGGCAATGCATCTATTTATGAGGCAAATTATTATAAATCAATTCCTATCATTTTCTATCACTTTGTCTTGGTCAACATGCATTATTATTGATTTGTTTGCATCCTTAGGAGAGTGTTTGGAGGGGGGCACAGTTTTTGGTGCCTTAAGAGGATGGCAAAGTGGAAGACCATCATTATTACTCATTCTTGGTCTTTCTTTGTCAATTTCAAGAAGCTAAACTTAGAAAATTTTCTCTCCTTTTTCTCTTCTACTCTATGTTTCGGCTATGACCATCAAGAACACCTTCCATCACTTTTTAATTTCATACAACCATAGATCTTGAATCTAAATGATATTCTAAGCAACTTTCATGTTGGAGACTTTCTCTAAATCATTCATCTTCATGGATTTTCTTCAAGAGCCAAGTTATAGGGTATTTGTGGTGAAGTGTAAGGAAACTTCATTTCTTCTCTCTTTTTCATATTCTAAACCATGTTTGATCCATGGTTTCTCTTAATCAAGCTTAGTATACTAATTTCTATGTATTTTGTTTTGTATTTGAGAAGCCTTTGGTGGTGAAGGACATGGAAAAAAAAGCAAATCAAGAAGCTTTTGAGGATCTTCAAGAGGTAAGAGGGAGATCCATCTCACTAACCAAGTATGGTGGTGAGAGATGGTCTTATATTTGATGGATGGTGAATCCATGTGAGGATTCTAATCCATGGTCATGTAATAATTTATGTGTGTTTATGAGCTTTGATTTATTTGCTTATGCTTGATATGCTTTGCATGATTTTATGGCTTTGATGATATGCTTATATTATGCATGATAAGTATATGGCATGCTTATAGTATTTATGATGAAATATATATATGTGTATGTCATGATGTGGTGATGAAAAGGAATTCAATTTTTGGCTCCAATAGCCAAAGGAGAGGATTCAATTTTTGATGCCCTTGATTAGGGTTCATGTTGAAATTTTTCAAGAACAAGGGATTTGATTTTTGGGTCCCTAGAACAATGAGAATTTCAGCCAAGACACCTCAAAATAGGTGTTCCCAAATTAATATTTTCATGAAAAATGAAAATGGATGATTTGAAGAGTATGGAAAATAGACAAAGGGTTTGTTTTTCAAGAGAACAAGAATATGGTCTTTGAGGAATTTTTATTGATTTATTTTGTGTAAAAAGATCCTAAGTGTTTTTCTAAATATGAGTTTTGAATGAAACGGGCAAACATTGATTTTAAGGATTTGCAAAGAAAGTGAACAAGGATTTATAAAGAAAGTGAAAAAGGATTTGAACAAATGGGTTTGGTTTTTATAACCATCGGTATTTCGGTTTTGAAAATAAAATTTTAATGATTTTGTTTGTGTAAAATCATATCAATTTAGAAGAAAAAATGTTTTGATAATTTTCAATGGTCATGTCTACGTTTTCGAAGGCTTGTAATGCATTGATTTTGATGAAACAAAGTGATTTTTCAAGTGGATATATAATTAATTTAATACAAGAAATTTGGAAAGGGAATCAGAGTATTTTAGCACTTGAGAAATGAATTTTTATGTAAATGGAAAAGAGAGGTTGCAAGTGAGCCTCAATTTGTTTTAAAAAGAATTTATTTTTGTTAAAATTCAAAAAAAATGAAGAATACAATAGTGATTTGGTATTTTCTAATGTGTAACTCATCTGTTGGATTTTGGAAAGCGTTAGTAATTTTTAAAGTTAGAAACATTGATTTAATTCAATGGAATTGTGAATTTGTGGAATATACTGTGAAAAAGGATTTTCTTGAGTAAGAAGATATATTAAATGAAGTAGAAAGTTATATTATTTTGAGGAAAGTTGATTTGGAAATGATTTGGGAAAAATGGAGAATATAATGGTATTTTAAAAATTTACTAACGTATAAGTTATTTTTGAGTTTTGAAGTGCGTTAGAAAATGTTAAGTTTTGAAACGTTGATTTATATCAATGGAAAAGTGATTTTGTGAATTATATTTCTTGAGTAAAGAAATGTGGAAAAAGATTTTTTTGAGTAAAGAAAATGTTTTAAATAAAGTATAAAGTCATATTATTTTGAGAAAAGTGAAATGGAATTTTTGAAGAATGAGAAATATTTTCTCGTAATGAAATTGTGGTGAAAAAATTATTTACGTATCTTAAAAACATAATTTTTAAAGTACGTGATTTGAAATACAGTAAAATATTTCTAAGTGTTTAGAAATACAGTAAAATATTTTTATGCGATTTGAAATATGATAAAATATTACTACGCGATTGGAGATGCGTTGAAACATTTTAAGTGATTTGAATTACGTTTAAATATTTTACGTAATTTGAACTACTGTTGAAAAATCACTATGTGATTTAAAAGTGATAGAATATTTTTACGTGATTGTGAAAATGATGGAAAATCGTTATGTGATTTGAAAAGTGTTTTAAATATTTTGAGAATGATGAAAAATATTTTACGCGACTTAAAAAAATGATTTTTAAGTTATGCAATTTTGAAAATGATGAAAAATCATTATGCAATTTGAGAAACGTATATTTTTATGCGATTGATAAAAATATTGAAAAATTTAATACGTGATTTAAAGGTGCAACAGAAGAGTTGCAGTATTTTGAAAACATAATAAAAATGTTTTGGAATTTTAAAAACGTAACAAGAGTATTACGGTATTGTGAAAATGTAAAAGAAGTGTTATGGTATTGTGAAAATATAACAGAAACATTTTGGAATTATGAAAATGTAACAGAAACATTTTGGAATTGTGAAAACAAAATGGAAATATTGCGCAATTTAGTGAAAACACGACGAAAGTGTTTTATAACTATGAAAATGTGATAATATGATTTTCTTGTTGAAAATACAGTATAAATACTGTAGAACCAGTATATGGATGCTGTGTGAGAAAATGACATGTTTTGCCTGTGATTTGCATTTGGTGCATTATACATGCATTGAAAAGATATGTCTGTGATTGGATTTGGTGCATTATACGTGCATTGGAAAAATATGCGTTGAAGCATATGATTACATTGAACAAATGAAATTGAAAAGATTGGCCCTTTGGGGTTGGACTTGCACTGATATATTCATGCATTGTATAAAATATAGCTAATAGCTATTATGGCCCTTGTAGTTGAAGAGGGAATAAGAATTGATAGTGAGGTCTATGATGGATCTTGAGGGCGTCGAGGCGCGGCGGTCGACCAGTGGACAGTTGGCGAGTACCCTGTGCCACTTGGCGATGCAGTCCGTTGCAAAGCATTGACGATACTCGACAAGAACACGATTCTTTTCAACGACTGGGAGATTGTCTTTGGGCTAAGGCTGACAATTAACCAGAGCATTCTTCTTAAAATTGTGAAAACCTCCATGGAGTTATTTTTGATGAACTGAGTCTTTGTGCATATGCATAAATCTGAGCATTTATATCTGTATGATATATTAATTGAGGAATGTTGGCTATGACAATTGTTTTGAGTACTTGGATGATGATTGAACTGATAAATGATTAGATGATGATAGTTGATTAATGCTGATAGCATGATTATGGTATGATCTATCTGTATGATATGTTGTTTATGTTATCTCTGTACTGCCATGTTGGTAATGGCGTAGGTGATCTCACCTCTTTGTTATGCTGTTTTGCTGTGTCTATACTGTTAAAATCAAATAATAGAAGAATCGAGTTGTCTTAGACATAACGGGCGATGGATACTCTGAGATTGGTAACAACAATAAGGAGTGGACATTCAGGACTCGAAGGTGTGCAGTGTTGACAAAGGAACAGATGTCTGATGCATCAAGATGGACAGAAAAAGGAATAAGTATGTTAAAGTTTCTCGTTAGTGTTGTATCGTGCTATTAAGTAGGACCCGTCATGGGGTTTGCTACTGTTAAAAAAAATAAGTCTGTTAATTTTATATTTCTTTTTAAATTGTGATATTAATTGGTGCCAATATTGCATAATGAATAGTTGAAATATGATTTTCAATATTACCTAATATTTTCAGTCAATTTATGTTTCAGTAAAGAAGAAATTTTGAAACCCATCTTTTATAACTCAAACTTTGTGCGAACTTCTTTTCAGATTATGAGTCGGGAGTCGGAAATATGATCCCATAAGGAGGGTGTTACATTATCAGAGCACGGTTTGAGTATTTTGGGGTTTGTGGTTAGGTCTATTTTGCTTGTGTTATGTTCTCTGTGTTTGTTTTCCGAAAGGAAATAGTGTTGTTTATAATGGATATTAGATCCATTGTATTTCGATCTGCATGCCTCAAAAAAAAAGGGAATGGCTCAGGATAGTTATACTTGTGTGGAAGTGAAACATGTTACTAGTAATGCAGTTGCAGGTACGGGAGCAACGGGAGCAATGTGGAAAGACGACTGCACGAACAAAGGACCGCTGTTTAGTGGGAACTGAAATTTAAAGTTCAGAATCTGATGGAAGAGAATCAGTCTTGGAATATAAGATTTCGTAATTTTGGAACCTGAAATTTCTTTTTAGAATATTGAGAAAGTAATTGATTTCGATGGAAGATGTATTTATAACCATTGAGGAAACCAAAAATAGTAAAGAATGTGAAAGAAAGTACTTAAATGAATGAATGTACGTCAAGGAAACAAATTGTGAAAAAGTTGGACACATTTTCCCAGAGATTATGCTCTTTGAAAACAAAGTTTTCTGTTAGTAAAATTTTAGATAGTAAGGGAAGTTGTTACTCTGAATGGAACGAGAGTATTCTGAGTGGAAGATTTAAACAATGGAGATTGTGTCATTGGAGCTAATCCTATAAACCATACTGAATATTTCTGTGAGTGACCTATTCTTTATAACATATGATTGAGTAGATCAATTATATGTTAGAGTTATTTGTTATCCTCTGATTTGTTTACTTCTGTTTCTATTCTTAGCTAATCGAGCTATTCAAGCTATTCAAATTGTTGTTATAGATCAAAACTTTGTGTTAGTTTGATCTGTTTCATAAACAGACGTGATCTTTGGAAATGGATTAGTTATTTTCCAACCATATCCAATGAGATTATTTCAACAAAGCGTGAGTAATTCAAAAAAAAATTATTCTTGAAAATCGAGTTACATCCAATTCTTTGCTGGATATGTTCGATAACAGGTTCGATTCATTTTGTTAATCTTCCATGATGTTTTCTTTCATCTCCTGTAATTGAACGAACAAGAAATGATATTCCTATTTAACTCTATGTCATAGTATTTGGTATAATGCTGTGAAAAGGAGAACTCGGTTAGTGAGACATTTCCTATTAAAAGCAAAAATCTAGAATATGTAGTGATACGAGGATAAGACAATTTTAAGTAATACATTACATTAGTTGGAAGTTATCAGAGAAAAACTATTCTAAGCATGAATGACAATTGGTTGTCGTTATGTTGGTATCAGAGATATGGAAATTCTTTCTTTCTCGAGTAACATTCAACATCTTCAGTAATTATAGGAGTCTGAGATATCTGTTTGATTAGGAGAAGTTGAACATCAGCAAAGAGATTTTGTTGGTTAAAATAGTATAGCAAGATGTAAGAGACGAAGCTTCATGAGAAT
This sequence comes from Ormosia semicastrata, assembly GCA_029884595.1. Lineage (NCBI taxonomy): Eukaryota > Viridiplantae > Streptophyta > Magnoliopsida > Fabales > Fabaceae > Ormosia > Ormosia semicastrata. Next base: position 41,687,826 of record JAQQTO010000053.1, on the reverse strand, counting down.
TGAAAAATAAGATAAAAGAGTAATGTTCATATTTATTCTGAGGGCGTGAAATCATGGTTATTAAATTTCGAGGACAAAATTTCTTTTTAGAGGGGGAGTAATGTAACACCCCAAAATTTTCTAATCTCTTAAACAATAATTTTGACAGTTAAAAGAATTTTACTGTTTAGTAATTTCTAGATACTATAAAATTATTTTGATTATTCCATCAGCGTATTTGATCGTTTTAAGTGATTTACTCCGAGTCAAGAAAATAAAAATTTTCGGGTCGGGAAAAACTTTACGTAATTTAATTTTTACCATTAGGTTTTAATTATTTTACGTAATCTGATTTGATATTTGTGTGTTTTCTATTATTTGTGATTTTTATAAATGATTATGAATTTTTTACGGTTTGTGGGCCCAAGGGGTGTATGTAGGCCCAGGTGGCCATACGTGGGCCCAGGTGGGTCTCGTAAAGTGAAAAAATTTTCTACGGATAGAAAATTTTATACTGTTTAGACGGAGACAGGGGATCTTACTAAACCTGAATCTAGAAACAGTTTTTATAATTTTTTTACTGTGTTTTGTACTGTATTTATTTATTAGGTAACAAAAATACAGTAAAAATATTATTTGTAGGGTTATAGCAGATAAAAATAATAAAAATTATACTGCGTAGTTAACAAAGAGGGCTTGACTTGATTTGTACCCTTGGATAAGAATACTTAGTTTGAAGATTAACCATTGATTTAATCAACGGTTAAGAAACAAACTTAATAAAGAAGCATTGGATAATCACCATTGATTTAATCAATGGTGTGAGAATAAACTTGGTTAGGAAGGTTTTGATATCAACCGTCGATTTAATCTACGGTGGAGATTTAGTCTTATAAAGTAACAAGGACCATTTATGACCATTGGATTTGGATTTAATCAATGGTGGAGATTTGGTCTTCTAAAAAGGCTATGACTAATTATAACCATTGGATTAAAAGTAAGAAGGAGTAATCTTGACCCTTTATTTTGGAGACACATCTAATGGCTAAGATTTAAAGGAGAAATATCCAATGGCCTAGATTGAGTCTTCTAATCAAAAGTCTACCTAAATCCTAACCATTGAATTAATCAATGGCTAGAAATGCTTCAAATAATGGCTTGAAAAAGATGACAACTTTGAAGAAGCAAGAATGAAGGGGGGACGGTTTTTGAGCTTCATTTTGGAGCTAAAGAAAAAAAAACTTTATGTCATTATTAGATGTCTTGATCAATTATACATAATTATTGGTCATTTTCCTAAAGCAAAAATATTTTCTTCTTTCTCTCCATGCAAGCTACGGCCATGCACTCTAAAGGCAGCCCCCTTTACTCATTTTACTTGGTCATTCTTCTAACAATAATTCAAGAAAGCTAAATAAAAGTAAGTCAATTTTGGTGGCTCATTTCCTTTGCATCTCTACAGAAATGGAAAGCAAAATTGCTCTAAATTATTATATCTTTGTGATGTATAGTAGAATGTATTTAACTGAACAAAGTAAGACTAAGTCAAATTTGGTGGCTTCTCCAAGTGCTTCCTATGGCCATGCAAGGAAAAGGGGGGCCAAAAAAATCATTTCATTCATTTGCTATCTCACTTTATCACCTTTTTCTCTCAATGACTTAGTACCAATTATTTGTTCAAATAATTCACTCATTTCTCACTCACTCTCCACGGCAATGCATCCATTTGTGAGGTAAATTATTATAAATCAATTCCTATCATTTTCTATCACTTTGTCTTGGTCAACATGCATTATTATTGATTTGTTTGCATCCTTAGGAGAGTGTTTGGAGGGGGGCACGGTTTTTGGTGCCTTAAGAGGATGGCAAAGTGGAAGACCATCATTATTACTCATTCTTGGTCTTTCTTTGTCAATTTCAAGAAGCTAAACTTAGAAAATTTTCTCTCCTTTCTCTTCTACTCTATGTTTCGGCCATGACCATGAAGAACACCTTCCATCACTTTTTAATTTCATCCAACCATAGATCTTGAATCTACATGATATTCTAAGCAACTTTTATGTTGGAGACTTTCTCTAAATCATTCATCTTCATGGATTTTCTTCAAGAGCCAAGTTATAGGGTATTTGTGGTGAAGTGTAAGGAAACTTCATTTCTTCTCTCTTTTTCATGTTCTAAACTATGTTTGATCTATGGTTCCTCTTAATCAAGCTTAGTATACTAATTTCTATGTATTTTGTTTTGTATTTGAGAAGTCTTTGGTGGTGAAGGACTTGGAAAAAGAAGCAAATCAAGAAGCTTTTGAGGATCTTCAAGAGGTAAGAGGGAGATCCATCTCACTAACCAAGTATGGTGGTGAGAGATGGTCTTATATTTGATGGATGGTGAATCCATGTGAGGATTCCAATCCATGATCATGTAATAATTTATGTGTGTTTATGAGTTTTGATTTATTTGCTTATGCTTGATATGCTTTGCATGATTTTATGGCTTTGATGATATGCTTATATTATGCATGATAAGTATATGGCATGCTTATAGTATTTATGATGAAATATATATATGTGTATGTCATGATGTGGTGATGAAAAGGAATTCAATTTTTGGCTCCAATAGCCAAAGGAGAGGGTTCGGTTTTTGATGCCCTTGATTAGGATTCATGTTGAAATTTTTTAAGAACAAGGGAATTGATTTTTGGGTCCCTAGAACAATGAGAATTTCAGCCAAGACACCTCAAAATAGGTGTTCACAAATTAATATTTTCATGAAAAATGAAAATGGATGATTTGAGGAGTATGAAAAATAAACAAAGGGTTTGTTTTTCATGAGAACAAGAATACGGTCTTTGAGGAATTTTTATTAATTTATTTTGTGTAAAAAGATCCTAAGTATTTTTCTAAATATGAGTTTTGAATGAAACAGGTAAACATTGATTTTAAGGATTTGCAAAGAAAGTGAACAAGGATTTGCAAAAAAAGTGAAAAAGGATTTGTAAAGAAAGTGAAAAAGGATTTGAACAAATGGGTTTGGTTTTTATAACCATTGGTATTTCGGTTTTGAAAATAAAATTTTAATGGTTTTGTTTATGTAAAACCATATCAATTTAGAAGGAAAAATATTTTGATAATTTTCAATGGTCATGTCCACGTTTTCGAAGGCTTGTAATACATTGATTTTGATGAAACAAAGTGATTTTTCAAGTGGAAATATAATTAATTTAATACAAGAAATTTGGAAAGGGAATCAGAGTATTTTAGCACTTGAGAAATGAATTTTTATGTAAATAGAAAAGAGAGGTTACAAGTGAGCCTCAATTTATTTTAAAAAGAATTTATTTTTGTTAAAATTGAAAAAAAATGAAGAATACAATAGTGATTTGGTATTTTCTAACGTGTAACTGATCCGTTGGATTTTGGAAAGCGTTAGTAATTTTTAAAGTTAGAAACATTGATTTAATTCAATGGAATTGTGAATTTGTGGAATATACTGTGAAAAAGGATTTTCTTGAGTAAGAAGATATATTAAATGAAGTAGAAAGTTATATTATTTTAAAGAAAGTTGATTTGGAAATGATTTGGAAAAAATGGAGAATATAATGGTATTTTAAAAATTTACTAACGTATACTTATTTTTGAGTTTTGAAGTGCGTTAGAAAATGTTAAGTTTTGAAACGTTGATTTATATCAATGGAAAAGTGATTTTGTGAATTATATTTCTTGAGTAAAGAAATGTGGAAAAAGATTTTCTTGAGTAAAGAAAATGTGTTAAATAAAGTATCAAGTCATATTATTTTGAGAAAAGTGGAAATAGAATTTTTGAAGAATGAGAAATATTTTCTCGTAATGGAATTGTGGTGAAAAAAATTATTTACGTATCTTAAAAATATAATTTTTAAAGTACATGGTTTGAAATATAGTAAAATATTTCTAAGTGTTTGGAATTATAGTAAAATATTTTTACGCAATTTGAAATATGATAAAATATTACTACGCGATTGGAGATGCGTTGAAACATTTTAAGTGATTTGAATTATGTTTAAATATTTTACGTAATTTGAACTACTGTTAAAAAATCACTATGTGATTTAAAAGTGATAGAATATTTTTATGTGATTGTGAAAATGATGAAAAATCGTTATGTGATTTGGAAAGTGTTTTAAATATTTTGAGAATGATGGAAAATGTTTTACGCGACTTAAAAGAATGATTTTTAATTTACGCACTTTTGAAAATGATGGAAAATCATTACGCGATTTGAGAAACATATATTTTTATGCGATTGAGAAAAATATTGAAAAATTTAATACGTGATTTAAAGGTGCAACAGAAGAGTTGCAGTATTTTGAAAACATAATAAAAATGTTTTGGAATTTTAAAAATGTAATAAGAGTGTTACGGTATTGTGAAAATGTAAAAGAAGTATTATGGTATTATGAAAATATAACAGAAACGTTTTAGAATTGTGAAAACGTAACAGAAACATTTTGGAATTGTGAAAACGAAATGGAAATATTGCGCAATTTTGTGAAAATATGACGAAAGTGTTTTATAACTATGAAAATGTGATAATATGATTTTCCTATTGAAAATATAGTATAAATACTGTAGAACCAGTATATGGATGCTGTGTGAGAAAATGACATGTTTTGCCTGTGATTGGCATTTGGTGCATTATACATGCATTGGAAAGATATATCTGTGATTGGATTTGGTGCATTATACGTGCATTGGAAAAATATGCGTTGAAACATATGATTACATTGAACAAATGAAATTGAAAAGATTTGGCCCTTTGGGGACTTGCACTGATATATTCGTGCATTGCATAAAATATAGCTAATAGCTATTATGGCCCTTGTGGTTGAAAAGGGAATGAGAATTGATAGTGAGGTCTATGATGGATCTTGGGGCGTCGAGGCGCGGCGGTCGACCAACTGGACAGTTGGCGAGTACCCTGTGTCACTTGGCGATGCAGTCCGTTACAACGCATTGACGATACCCGACAAGAACACGATTCTTTTCAACGACTGAGAGATTGTCTTTGGGCTAAGGCTGACAATTAACTAGAGTATTCTTCTCGAAATTGTGAAAACCTCCATGGAGTTGTTTTTGATAAACTAAGTCTTTGTGCATATGCATAAATCTGAGCATTTATATCTGTATGATATATTAATTGAGGAATGTTGGCTATGACAATTATTTTGAGTACTTGGATAATGATTGAATTGATAAATGATTAGATGATGATAGTTGATTAATGCTGATAGCATGATTATGGTATGATCTATCTGTATGATATGTTGTTTGTGTTATCTCTGTACTGCCATGTTGGTAATAGCGTAGGTGATCTCACCTCTTTGTTATGCTGTTTTGTTGTGTCTGTACTGTTAAAATCAAATAATAGAAGAATCGAGTTGTCTTAGACATAACGGGCGATGGATACTCTGAGATTGGTAACAACAATAAGGAGTGGACATTCAGTACTCGAAGGTGTGCAGTGTTGACAAAGGAATAGATGTCTGATGCATCAAGATGGACAGAAAAAGGAATAAGTATGTTAAAGTTTCCTCGTTAGTGTTGTACTGTGCTATTAAGTAGGACCCGTCATGGGGTTTGCTACTGTTAAAAAAAATAAGTCTGTTAAATTTATATTTCTTTTTAATTTGTGATATTAATTGCTGTCAATATTGCATAATGAATAGTTGAAATATGATTTTCAATATTACCTAATATTTTCAGTAAATTTATGTTTCAGTAAAGAAGAAATTTTGAAACTCATCTTTTATAACTCAAACTTTGTGCGAACTTCTTTTCAGATTATGAGTCGGAAGTCGGAAATGTGATGCCCTAAGGAGGGTGTTACACAGATCTACATCGCGCCTCCAAGCCAACTGCGGCCCAACGTCCACGACCACCAGATCCGCGAGCCACTGCGCACCAGTTTGCGATCACCACCCAGATCTACTCTCATCATCATGTCACCATCCGTGTCGTGCTACCGTTCAGCGTTGTCGGAGCCGCGCATTAGCACCCCCTTCCTTGTTCCTTGTTCCATGACCACTTCTGCGAGTGTGTTCTGTTGCTGGGTTCTTCGAACTAGAGCCAACCCCGTATTTCAGATAAGGAGTGGTTTTGAGAGTTTATGTAATCTGAAATTTAGGTACGAAAATATTTTGTAGTTAATTTGTAGCTAATTAGTTATGAATTAGTTATAAAATAATTTTTAACTAAATTTTGTAATTAAATTGTAGTTATTATGTAGCTATTTGTTTGATAAAAAAATTTTCTTTATGCATTTAAAAATTAGTTAGGAACATTTATTTCATAGCTAATTTGTAGTTAATTAGTTACGGATTAGCTACAAAAAATATTCGTAGTTAAATTTTGTAGCAAAATCATAGCTAATTTGTAATTATTTGCTTGATAAAAAATTTTCCTACGTGCATTTGAAATTTAGCTAGAGAAATTTATTCCGTAGCTAAGATTAGCTACAAAAATTTCAGCAACTAAATTTGTTACCAAATTTGTAAAATTCTTGTGATATAATCTATTAAGCACATCTATATAGCATAAATATCATTCTTTTTGTCTTATATTTATCATCATCAAAATTTAACATATTAAGCAATTTGGGCAAACTTATTTTCACAAAGCTTCTTCAAGTTTAATCTTTTATAAATCCACCTTCAAGGTATTGTTTTAACTATAAAAGTTTCAAATTTGGTTGTTAAAGTGTTCTTGAACCAAATCTTAGCTTTATAAAGTGTTTGGTATTATCCGACTAAGTTGAGAAAGTTGAACTTCCAAACTATAACCTATGTTGTCTCTAAACTTTCTCAATTCCAACTCTTCAAACTTGAGAAAGGTTTAAGAAAGGTGATTGTGTTTGGAAAAATTTTCAAAGTTCAATGAGCACAACTCTACACCCCTTCTTGTGCTTTTGCCAACTTTAGTTAGGTAATCAATGTATGATACTTATATTCTATTATTTAATTAACAACTCATCCAACATAAGATTTAGTGTATCACATAAATATAGTCGCTTCTGCTGGTTGTATGCATAAGTAAATCTAATATAATACTTGTGTAATAGTGTAACTCATAATTTATTTATTATTACATTACATTAAAGTTATTGAAGTTTGATCAGTCATCGACTTAGCCAAGGTACTAGATCAATGGGTTATTAGTTAACCAGTAAATTACTAATTGAACTACATAATATAAAATAAACAAATATTTAATACAAATGAAAAAATTACAAAAAAATAATTACATAAATACAAATATTTGGACTTGGCCAAATATGAATTAGTAGTTAATTTATAATTTAGTAGCCTGAAATTAATCTCTTCTTAACCCCAAACCTGGCGCATTGTTAGGATAGAGATCACATGTTCCTATTTCTTGTCTTTTTCCGTATCCCTCTATATAAATTCTGACAAGTGTAAAATAAATTAAGTGATTTCTGTCCCTCTATTTAAATTTTGATAAATATAAAATAAATTAAATGAGAAAGAGATATATAATTAAATTTAGAACACTTATCAGAATTTAAATAAAAAGATAAAAAAAAAATAAAAAATAAGAACAAGTGATTCTCATCCTCATTGTTAATTGAAAGAAAACAAAACCCCAGTACCTAGGAAAATGAGACTAGAAACACCACCCACCCACCCACCCACCCACCCACACACACACAGAGAGAGAGAGAGAGAGAGAGAGAGAGAGAGAGAGAGAGAGAGAGAGAGAGAGAGAGAGAGAGAGAGAGAGAGAGAGAGAGAGAGAGAGAGAGAGAGAGAGAGAGAGAGAGAGAGAGAGAGAGAGAGAGAGAGAGATCTCTAAGAGTCATTGCACCACTTTCTGCTCTTCAAATCTCTAACTTGATAGATAGAAGCCCAAGTCTGTGGAGAAAGAGATAAAAATAGAGTCTTCACGAAATGGGGGTAAGACTATTGGTGCTAGGTTTCTTCATGAATTAGGGGTACATCTTGATAAGTTTATTAACTTAGGTAGTTCAACGAAACCAGGCCAGTTTGCCGTCAGCCGAGCCACACCAAAACAATCGAGTTAATAACATTTTTTATATGAAATGAGTCTCGGACCAGCCATGATTTTTTTTTTTTTTGGTACAATAGAAGGCCATAGACTCAAAAGAAAAGAAAAACTAAACAAAAATAGAGACTCGTTGGGGCTGAGAAACCTTTGAAAAAAAATCATATTAACATGGTCCTTGCGCAAGGATGACACGCACAAGCCGAGTTTTATAACTATGATAACATGTCTTAAAATAAAAATAAACAAGTATAAAGAAACATAAAGAGAAATATAATTCATAAACTTGAGACAATGTCTCTTCATGCTTTGCTACATTACGTTTCCCCTCTAGAACATTTTTCATGGTTGTTGACATATCAAGATTCCCAATTACCGCTAAGTAATTTTATTTATAAAATTCAATCACTCTTGACATAGTTGACAAATCACTGCAAGCAACATGAAATTTGGAAAATCCAGAGCTCCTGCATAAGCTCTCAAATTCTTTCTCAGTTCTTTCCTTTCCACCATGTGTTATAAACATAAGACTGTCGAGATGACAAACATTTTTATTGTGAATGCTTGAATTTGGAGCTTCTGGCATTATACAGTCCAGAACAATCACCTTTCCATATTGTGGCAAAGCTTCGTGGCAATTTCTTAAAAGTTTGACACATTCTTCATCTGACCAATTATGACATACATTCTGAAATGAATGACCAAAGATAAAATGAAAAAAAAAATTGTGATTAAAACCTTTTTATGTTATATTCAATACTTGAAAAATAAATTCGAAGTCTCAAACAGTTCGTTAACCTTTAGTATAATGGCATCACCCTTTGGAACACTTTCAAACATATCTCCTCCAATATGCTCTATCCCTTCATGCATAATGAGTGTTTTCTAATTAATAATTTTGTCAAAACTAACTTACTCAATCATTCAAAATATTGTAGGCTGTACAAAGGAAGAGAGACAGATATATATGTGTACCTGGATAATGTGATGCATTTTGAACCACATGAGGCAAATCAAAATTAATTCCTTTCATTGAAGGATGCTTGGAGATAATCAAGTTTAAGACCTGCCCTGTTCCACCTCCTACATTAACCAGGGTTGATACTCCCTCAAATCCTTTATATATTTTAAGTACCATTTTCACATCTAATAGACTGGCATTAGCCATTGCTTTATTAAAAATGTCACTTAGCTCTTTATCTGTCTCTATGCGTTGATACAATGGCATTCCATAGACTTTCTCGGAATGTATATTATTATTAGCGTCCACAAATGCATCCTTTACATTCTTCCTGATATGAAACAACACAAAAATTGGTAGTAAATCATAAATTAATGTCTTTCTTTTCCTTTCTAAAACATAGTAAAGTGTAGGAAATAAATGCTTAGTTACCAAAGGTCATCAAATCCTCGATGCATTAAAGTTGAGAGTGGAGCCACAGAGCCTCCATCGTTATCAGAAGCAAAGAACTCACCAATGGGTGAGAGAGCATAAACTCTTTCATTCTTACCATCTTCATTCGTGCGAATAGAGCAAGTCAGAAGAGAGTAACTGGCTAGCAAAGGCAACATGCGCTCAAGCCTACTAGCCAATTCTGGGTGTTGGTTTGGAAGTTGAGAAGCAATCTCAGAGGCAGACATGTTTGAACCACAGGAGCTAGACTTAGCTATTATCTCAAATAAATTGAGATCAACAGCAGCATTTAGAAATGCGGGAAAGACCCGGATACAACTGAATAATGAAGCATAGCGGTAAGCATCATCCTTTGCTACCTCTGTGGAAAGCTGATTCTGTTTGGAATTAGAATCCATTTTTACTTGTCTTTGTTTTTTCTCTATGTGCTTTCTTTAGTTCTGGTATCGTCTATATAAGCATAATTGATGCAATCATGTTAACATGCTTTTCTTTGGGTATAATTTATATATCTCCTAAGTCATTTCATTTAATATAAATTAATTTTAAATTAAAATCTCACATAATGTTAAGATTAAAATTTCGTCCCCGATTTAGTGGTAAACAAATATATAATATACAGATAAGTGTATAATAATAGGCTCAAATATTAGTTACTTCAATTTTTTATAATTAAATTATAAAAAATATCTTAATAAATTTGCTGATCTCAATATATATGTTCTACTCAATTGAAACAAGGACCAAAAAGACCTGGGTCCACAGCCAAATAAAATACAGAGACTCTGTCTTTTCTGGTTCGTCAACAGTGATAGATTCAAATCTCACACATTTATTTGTTATATTCATTCAATTAAAATATGTTTAATTTTATTCAATTTATTTATAAAATTATTTTATATATCACAAGAATTTTACAATCATATATAAAATAATTTAATATATCTCTCATATTAACATATGATACAAATATAATATGTATATTTTGATATACATAAAACATTTTTCATTTGTTATTGGACCCAAAAAAAAAGCAAAAGCAATAATATTTTTTTCCATAATGCGATCCTTGCTTTCTTATCTGATTAGAGTTGTTGTTCTAAACAGTGATCTAAAATCCTGTCTAGTAGGATTAACTCAACACGTGTATAACTGGACTTCGCCCTAGACGACGTAGCTAAGGCCTAAATGGCAGTCCGAACCTCGAAGCCATGCATATCGAGCGACATTGGGTCATAATATCAAGATTACTAGATTTGTGCAGATGATATATCCCTAAATATCTATAACTATCAATCATCAACTTACGATATTATAGGACTCGTAACTGCATCAGACTGCTAAGTAGCTTCCATATTAAAGTTCTTAACTTACAGGGATTCACTCCAATAATAGTGGGAAGGTAATCTCTACCAAGATATTGATCCTAAATACCTACATTCAACACAGATTGCATTACGATTCCATGCACGCTCTATAAATACCAGGCTAAGTAACCTTAAACAAGTATCAGTAAACTACCTCCTAAATAATACCCTATTTGTGCAAAGCCTGACTTGAGCGTTGGAGTCCCTTTGCAGGTACCCACCCCCTTGTCTCAACATGCTCGATTGTTATTGTTCAAGGAGGAAACTACCGCAACGTGCCTATTTTAGGTACCCTCTGAATCCACTTCAGAACATTGGCGTCATTTGTGGGGAATTGATAAACTTCTAATCACACACAATCATGGTGAACGCACGTCAACATTAAAGGAGGGACGCTGCGCAACCCCCTACAGACCAAAGGCAGGAACCAGCGGCTGAAGCTTCTGTCATGAGAAACCAAGCACATGTCCTGGAACATCTGCACAATGGACATGAGACTTCACTTTCCGATGAAAGTCCACATTCGTCGCGCAAAGTATCTGTCATGGACAAGCTTGGTCGCCCTGGAGAAAGAGCTAACAATGTCATTCAAGGGTCTAGGGCCCCAGTGCAAACATGCCTAGGCCCCGTGAACGATGATGCTGTTGAGCGCGCTTCTAGCCGAGGCACTTCTCATTCTGAGATGACAAGAAACTGTCTCTAGGAGCTGGTAGCCCAACAAATGCTCCAGATCGATGAACAATGTTGTTAGTTGGACGACCAACATCGTCGGCTAGATTAGTTGGAAAGGTTTATGCATGTGAAGAATGACAACGGGAGGTGGAATACAGCTTGTAACCAAAGAGGATCGTTGCATGATGAAGCCAGCAATGCCATTGGAATTAACTTTTTGGCCCTTGGCATCCAGCAGCAGCCTTTCTTAGACGAACTAATGGCATACAGGGTCTTTTGAAACTTCAAGTTCCTTTCTAACCTGGAATCCTACGATAGGACCACAAACCCTTTGGAACACCTAGACGCCTATATTCACTCTATGCAGTTCCATGAGGGATCCTCCAAGCTGTTGTGCCGTGTCTTCCCCATGTTTTTAAAGAAGAGTGCCCTCCGCTAGTTCACAACTCTATAATCGAAGTCCGTCATCAGCTGGGATGATCTCACGCAACGCTTCCTGTTACACTACACAACTGCCAAAGAACAGCCTAAGTCGGTTGACTCCCTCTCTGTAACTCGCCAAGGGAGCAATGAACCCCTTCGTGAATACATTAAAAGATTCAGGGATGCCTTAACTCGTATAGAAAGACCAGAGGACAAGATTGCTCTCCACTATGCCCGGAGTGGCCTCTAGACTGATTCTGACTTCTTCTAGCCATTGACAAAAAAGAAGTCGGAGACTATGAACGAATTCTATGCTCGTTTAAAGAAATATATCGACCTAGAGGAGATCATCAAGGACAAAAAGATTCTGGAAAAAGGTGAGCCCACTCACCAGAAGATTAACTAGAGCTCTAATCAACCTCGAAATCCCTCCAAGGGCGATGCATACTGGCCTAAATATTCTGACTACACTCCTCTGAACACTCCACGAGAAACGATTCTCAAAGTGGTGCTTCAGACTGAGTTCTGGGATATTAAAAGGGTGTCTCCTCTTAAAAAGGCGAAAGACCACTCGAAGCATTGTAGATGGTATAAAAGTTATGACCATGAAATAGAAGAGTGTTACCAGCTTGTGATGTCATTGAATCCCTAATTAAAGAGGGACGACTGCAGAAATATATCGTTGGAATCCAAAATAATAATAATCGCGGAAGACGGAGGGAACGAAGATGCAGTCGCAGTCCGTGGTGAAGTCCAACTCCACGCCAAAGGAGAAGGACACGCAACCCTGCTAGAAAATCCAAGACTCCACCTCACCGTGACACGAACAACTAGCAGGATCGAAACTAGGATACTCAAAATGAGGCCAAAAAAAAAGATCGACTCGTTAGTACCATATCTGGGGGATTTGCAGGAGGAGGATCATCCAGTAATTCTTGAAAGAAAGCACTACGGACTGCGGTATTGAGCGTTTCTAGCTCTACGTGCAAGCCTCGTGCTGAAGACAAGGAAGGGCCACCCATTTCCTTTTCAGACAAGGACTGTGGCTATATTATCCAGGACCACGATGATCCGCTCGTCATCTTTGGAATAATATCTAATGCCGAGGTCTGGCGTATTTTCGTTGACCAAGGAAGCTTAGCGCACATCATGTTCATGGATGCTTTCGAAAGATTGGAGTTCCCCATGTCTACATTGACCCCCTATGATGGCGAGCTCATTAGTTTTTTTGGAGAAAATGTCACCCCGATGGACTGTTTTGAGACATTCCTTACTCTCGGCGATGACAAGGTCTACAGGACTATCAAGGTTAGGTTTTTTTGTGGTAGACTGTCAATCAGCATACAACATTATTTTGGGTTGCCCTACACTGATTGACATTGCTGCTGTAGTGTCAACCACTCACCAAGCCATGAAATTACTCAATAAATATAATGAGGTGGTCATGCTCAAGGGCGATCAGATCGCAGTACGCAAGTGCTATAATGAGAGCCTCAGAATATGCAAGACCCCCAAGAAGACCAGAACACGCACATCTAGCCCAGCTTTGGACCAGGTCAACATCCTTATGATCGAGCTAGATGTTTGTGAAGAGATCCGAGGTACCAGACCCCAGCCAAAAGGAGAACTGTTTCCACTCCAGTTAGGTGACAAGCCTGACCAAGTCACCAAGATAGGCGCAAATCTAGAAGAACAGAAGAGACGCCATCTAATAGAGCTCTTGCATAAAAATAAGGACCTATTTGCCTGGACGTCCTCCGACATGCCTAGGCTTGACCCCGCTTTCATCTGCCATCGTTTATCTATTAAATGGCATGCGAAGCTGGTCTCCTAGAAGAAAAGGAAAACGGGCCTCGAAAGACAACAAATCATTGAAGAGCAAGTCAAAGCGCTACTCAGTGCCATATTTATCAGAGAGATCTCATACATCATATGGCTCTTCAATGTGGTCCTAGTGAAAAAGTCAAACGGGAAGTGGAGGATGTGTGTGGATGATGTGTGTGAAACAATATCATATTTTGTTCTTGTTTTGTATGCATTTTTAGGCATTTTAGGCATTTTAGTTTCTCTTTTTATATGTTTTCTTTTAATTCGGATAACTGCGGTATTTGTGGTGTTGTTGTGCAGGATTGGTGCTCAATTGTCCTTGAAATGGATGAAAAGCTTGCATGATTGAAGTTAGAACTTTACGGATAGAAAATTAGGAAAAAAGACTCATTCCAGAGAGATCCACGGCCTGCCCGTGGATTTTCCCACGGCCATGGATCGAGCAGCTGCATGAAGACGCAAAAGTGATTTTCCAAGAATTCCACGGCCTGGCCGTGGAATTTCTCACGGCCATGGATCGCAGTTCGAGTCAGTTTTTGAGTTTCGTTTTTATTTCTTTTGATGGGCTGGGACCAGTTGAAACCCTAAGGGTATTTATAGATGTTTTGAATGTAATATGAGGGGACAAATATCTGTTTGAAGGAGGCACATTTGGAGGCTCTAGATCTTCATCTTCTTCCTCTCTTCTCCCTTCGCTACGGGTTTGGATGTTCTTGAATATGTTTTCTTCTTTCTTCTTCTCCATGTCTGAGTAGCTCTCTTTGTTTCTAGGATTGGGCAATGCCCTTTGATACATTGATGATGATTAATTGATTTGGTTTACCCCTTTTATTAATCTTGAATGTTCTTTGATTCAATCCTTATTGCGCTTATTCATGTGAATTTGCTAGTCACATATTTGCATCTCATAGATATCTAGGGACGTACTGAGAGGTGAACCTAGGTGTTGGAACCATAAGAATTGAACTTAAGGTCTAAATCACGATAGTAGGTTTAGCCTTTCGAGGATTCAATGAATTACCATAAAGCGTAATGGGTTTAATTTAAATTCAATTACCACGAGAGTAGGAATTGGTTTAATTGGGCACGGTTCTTATCTCTTGAGAAAGAACATTAACTAATTTAGGATAATTCACCTTCAATTGAATTTTAATTTTAATAAAAGGGTTGTCAATTAGGATTTGTCTTGTATCATTGTGGTTATCCCAATCTTGGAAGCTTTCTTGAATCTAAAAACCTTTCTTAATAACTTGCTATTTTTGTTCTTAATTTTGCACTTTGAAATTTATTTATTTAATTGCTTGGTTATTAGGATATCATCAGTCAATAATTTTATCCTCTTTATTTAATTTAATTAAATTAATTAATTAATCGGTATTCATAGACACAGTCCCCGTGGATTCGATCTTTTTATTACTTGATGACGAAACCGTACACTTGCAGATTTCACTCACCAGTGGGCTACACGAACCTGAACAAGGTGTGCCCCAAAGATCCATACCCTTTCCCTAACATTGATAAACTTGTTGATAGCTCATCCGGCTTCCGGCTACTGTCTTTTATGGATGCTTACTCTGGGTGCAATCAGATTTCAATGTATCTCGGAGATGAAGATAAAATTGCAGTCATCACTGAGAAGGCCAGCTACTGCTACGAGGTGATGCCCTTCGGTTTGAAAATTATAGGAGCTACCTACCAACGGATGATAAACAGGATTTTTGAGGATCAAGAGGGGAGAATGTTAGAGGTTTACATTGATGACATGATAGTCAAAACCCCACAATCCAGATCACATGCCACAGACCTCAAAGAAGTGTTCGCGCAACTGAGAAAGCACAATATGAGGCTTAATCTAGAAAAGTACGCATTTGGGGTCCAAGTCGGGAAGTTCTTAGGTTTCATGTTGACTCATCGCGGAATTGAGGTGAATCCAGACAAATGACAGGCAGTGCTCAACATGTGTAGCCCTTAGAACGTGAAAGAAGTCCAGCAGCTAACAGGGCAGACAGTAGCCCTTACACGATTTCTCGCCAAAGCTGCTTACAAATCTCTTCCCTTCTTCAAGCTACTAAAAAAGGGGAAAGGTTTTGAGTGAACTCAGGAATGTGAGGATGCCTTCACATCATTGAAAGGGCTACTATCCTCTCCTCTCATTTTGGCCAGGCCGGAACTCGGAGAGACATTGTTCGTATGCCTCTCGGTTCATGAGGACACCGTAAGCTCAGTGCTGATCCGGGAAATGACAGAAGGCCAGAAGCCGGTCTATTACGTGAGTAAAGTGTTATAAGGTCCTGAGGTCCGTTATCAGAAGATCGAGAAGGTTGCCTTTGCCGTTATTGTCACAGCCAAGAGACTAAGGCAATACTTCCAGTGTCATCTGATGGTGGTAAGGATGGATCAGCCGATTCGCCAAATATTGCATAAGCCGGATCTTACAGGGAGGATGATCGCATGGTCCATTGAGCTTTCTGAATTTGGGATTTCATACGAACCCAGGTTAGCAATCAAGGCGCAGGCTCTATTATACTTCCTTGCTAAACTTGCATTGAACCCCGGTGATATTGAGGAAGTATCGTGGACCGTGTTCGTTGAAGGCTCCTCTAACCCTAAGGGTCGTGGTGCCGAGGTAATCCATGAAAACCCAAAAGGTGTGACTTTCGAGAGCTCCCTGAAGTTTGAATTTTCTACTTCGAACAACCAGGTAGAATACGAGGCATGCATTGTCGGATTGATAATGGCCAGGGAAATGGCAGCAAAAAAGATCACACTTTGTAGTGACTCCCAGCTCGTAACCTCCCAGATTCAGGGTGATTATCAAGCTAAGAAGCCCCTCTTACCTAGCAAAGGTACAAAGGCTCCTCCAAAATTTCCGAACGGTAAAGGTGGAGCATATACCCTGGGAACAGAATTCAAGGGCCGACCTCTTGTCCAAGTTGGCCAACACAAAGAGTTCGAACAACAATCACACCGTGGTCTAAGAGACTTTCTCACAGCCTTCTATCATAGATTCCTCCATTTTTCAAGTAGAAGAGCAGGAAAATACTTGGATCACTCTGATAATGGAATATCTAAAATCCGAAATCCATCTTGAAGACCCAAAAGAAGCCTCAAATTTGGCTAAGACTACGGTCTTGTACACCACCTATGATGGACAATTATACCAGCGCGGATTCTCTTTGCCTCTCCTTAAATGCCTCACGCCAAAGGAAGCTAAATATGTACTGGATGAGGTCTACAAGGGAAGTTGTGGGCACCACTTAGGAGCAAAAGCCTTAGCTTTAAAAGTGCTCGGGATTGGGTACTATTGGAGTACAATGAAGGCTGACTGCATTGCACATGTCCAAGTTTGTGACAAATGTCACCGTTACCTAAATGGATTGAAACTGAGCCTTTGGTCACCATTACCTCGGCCTGAATCCAAAAGTTCACACGGCGCCACATTATTATAAGGTTTAGAATCTCATAATCCATTGTGACGGATAACGAGACACAGTTAAAGGATAAAGGGTTCTAAGAGCTGCTTGCTGGTTTGAAAATCAAGCATCACTGTAGCGTTGTGGAAAACCCCCAAACAAACGGACAAGCTGAAGCCGTCAAATGGGTTATTGTTCGAGGATTAAAAAGAAGGTTGGATGAAGTTAAAAGAAATTGGGTTGAATAGTTAGATCATGTCCTTTGGGCCTACCAGATTACTCTCTACTCCACAATGGGTGAGACTCCTTTCAAGCTCACTTATGAGTGTGAGACTATGATCTCGGTAGAGATAGGAGAACCCAGCTAGCGCCTCCAACATTTCTCACCAGACAGTAACCCCGGGCTAATAAGGAAAGACCTGGACTTCTTGGAAGAAAGAAGACGTATCACTCATATACGCGACGCTGCTATCAAACAGAGGATTGCAGCATGCTACAACCTAAATGTTGTGCCTAGGAGATTCCAATCGGGCGACCTAGTTCTCCGCAAGGCTGACATCGGGAGTTGGAACGTCTCCTAAGGAAAGTTAGCTCCTAACTGGGAAGGCCCCTACTGTATCATGATCAGCATCAACAAAAGAGCCTACACACTAGAGACGCTAACAGGCAAACCAGTCAAGAACTTCTGGAATGCAGACAAACTTAGAAAGTACTATAGCTAAGTACCTTCTAAGGCCTAATCTCAACTTACTTCATATTTGATCTACCCTAAATTACTACGGGAGCACTTTGTATGGACCTTAATCCTCTATTGAATTAATAAAACACTAACTTTTACTTCATCACATGATCGTTTGACAACATGGATAAACTATTATGGTACCCACCGAAAGTTGTCTTGTGTTAAATAGGTTGTGCAGTAGAAAAATCCTAAGTCTTAGGATTAGTTTGATTTTTTCATGTTTCTCTGACTTTTGCTCTTTTCTTGTTGTGTTTGCAGATAACATGAAAAAACAAATATCCTCTGAATCTACTTCAGAACGGTTGTTCACTTGATTACTTTAATGGATTAATTTAGTAGTAGATGAGTATGTAATATACAAGTAGGTGTATAATAATAAGTTCAAATCTTAGTTACTTTAATTTCTTAGAATTAAATTATAAAAAATATCTTTATAAATTTACTAATCTTAATATATATGGTCTATAATTGTAACATAATTTTAAATATGCAGGTAGTTGTATAATAATAAGTTCAAATCTTAATTACTTCAATTTCTTAGAATTAAATTATAAAGAATATCTTTATAAATTTAGTAATCTTAATATATGTGGTCTATGACTGTAACCTAATTTTAAATATATATTTTTATAAAACATAAGTATTCCTATAACTTAATATAATTGATTTTAATAATTTTTAATATTATTATTTAATTATTAAGATAAACTAATTTTATTTAATTATCACGCTATAGTCTAATTTGGATACAATCACAGCAATTGTTGGGGCAACAACTAATAGAAGAAAAGAAGGCTGTGAGAATGGTACGTAAGATTAATGGGCTAACAGCAATTGAAACAAGGACCCCAAAGACTGGGGCCCACAGCCAATTAAAAGAGAGAATGTGTGTTTTTTTTTGTCCTTCGATAGTGATAGATTCAAATCTCACGCATTTATTTGTTATTGGACAAAAAAAAAGCAAAAGCAATAATATTTTTTTACCATAATTCGGTCCTTGGTTACTTATCTGATTAGAGTTGTTCCCTTGATAACTCTAATGGATTAATTTAGCAGTAGATGATTATGTAATATGTAGATAGATATATAATAATAGATTCAAATCTTAGTTACTTCAATGTTTTAGAATTAAATTATAAATAATATCTTTATAATTTTACTAATCTTAATATATATGGTATACTGATTATAATCTAACTTTAAATATATATTTTTATAAAACATAAGTATTCCTATAATTTAATATAATCAATTTTAATTTTTTAATATTATTATTTAATTATTAAGATAAATTAATTTTATTTTATTATCACACTATAATCTAATTTACTAAAACTAATTTACACCCCTAATTGTGTTCCACTCTTTTAATTGGCTGTGGGCCTTAGGTATTTGTGCAGAGAGAGTCCTTGTTTCGATTGCAGTTAGCCCATGAATCTTACATATCATTCTCACAGCTTTCTTTTCTTCTATTAGTTGTTGCCACAAGTTCATAATTTGATTGTATCCAAACTAGACTATATGTGATATAAAATTAGGTTATCTTAATAATTAAATAATAATATTAAAAAATTATTAAAATTAATTATATTAAATTATAATAATACTTACATTTTATGAAAAATGTAAAATTAAGTTATTATCAATAGATCATATATATCAAGATTAAGAAAAAATTTACAATTTAATTTTAAGAAATTGAAATAATTAAAATTTGACTTTATTATTGTACATCTATTCACACATTATATACTTATTCACCACTAAAGTAATTCATTAGAGTTATCAAGTAAACAACTCTAATAAGATAAGAGGCATGGATCGCATTATGGTAAAAAAAATTATTGCTTTTACTTTTTTTTTTGTCCAATGACAAATAAATGTGTGAGATTTGAATTGACGAACGAAAAAAAACACAAGGTCACATCAATTATTTTAAAACTATACCACGAAAATTATTAAGAAAACCTAGAAAACGATTATGCCATGGATGATTCTTACCTATGAAGCATAAATATGGACATGAACACATGATACAATATGAATATGAATACAAAAATATACTAAATTTAAAAATTATAAGATACAAATACGATATATATATATATATATATATATAATTATAAAATTTAAGTAAAAGATTCATAATTCATTAATATTATTTTTATAAATTTAAAGATTTATAATATTTTAATATATATTATATGTATCAATATTTGTTATTTAATAAGTTCCTTCTAAAAAATATAGAGCATAATTTCTATTGATATATTCTAAAAAATCTTTTAAATTAACTTCTCCAAATAGAACTAATCATGTACGTATACATGTGTATAAAATAAATTAATTAAACGAAATATTGGTGTGAAGCAAGTTTCGGTGATGATGAAATGGACGATTTGGTACGAATAAATATAAAAGGAGTAGATGAAAATAGTGGTGTGTAAAAAGATAAAACTTAAAATACTGGTATATGAAAATATTGGCTTAAGATATTAGTTATGTGATTAGACTTGGGTGAGTTACGAGCTTACTAATTGAACGTTAATCATGGAAACTAATTTTTTTTAAAATAAATAATAATAGTTTGTGTCCAAGTCGTGCTTAGACGTGTCCAAACATGTCCAAAATGTATCCAAGTGTGCCCGAGACGTGTTTAAATTGAAAAAAATAATATTTTTAATCGGATACATTCTGATACACAGGATACGTATGTCGTACGGATATCCCCATGTGTTTGACATAGATACGTGTCCGACACGAGGACACGCCTAAAAAACGACATGTTCGTGCTTCATAGATTCTTACACATTTTAATTTAAAATTAATTGACATTAAAATGAAATAATTCAAATTAAAATATAAAATTAATTAAATAACAATTCTAAAACCTTAAATTCACCACTAACTATGCAAACATAAATTTAATTGGAATGAGAATTAATCTTAGTATATAAAATGTTTATGGTTATAAGTTTTGATCCCAACTAAACATTATTAAAATATAATTATTTATATATTTAATCTAAAATAACATAACATATTCAAATTATGATATAAATTATTTAACATAACATGAATTATTCAAATCCTTAGATCTCAAAAGTAATAAATATTATTGCACAATTTATACTTAAGATTATAAGAATTAAATATGTGATTAAAATATATTAATTTAAATTTATTAATTAATTATAAAATAATTAATAAAAATTAAATTAAATAACAATTAAGGGTCAATAATCATTAATATTATATAATTATAAAATAAAAAATATCTAAAATAAAATTTAATTATATAAATAAAAATTAATATTTTATTTTAATCTTAAAAAATAAAATTAATTACTCTTAATAAGATTATCAAATAAAAAATCCATAATGCCTACGCGTTTGCTGATCTGCTACTTTTTTTTATCAAAAATAATATTCTTACATCATTTTTATTTTAACATCATTTTTCATATTTTTTTGAGTAATTATGATTAAGTAAAAAATAATAATATAAAAAAATAAATATAATAAATAATATTAAAAAATATATAAAAAATATATATACACTATTAATAATAAAAATATTAAAACTATTTTTTTCTTTACACTCGAGCCGCGCACTTCTCTTTTCTTTCTTTTTTTATACGTTTCAGCCAGCCTCTGCCGTACTACGTTGTCTCCCCAAATATTAGATGCTGCACTGTTGTGTTCCACTCTCTTTTCATTGGCTGTGGGCCCAGGTCTTTGTGGTCCTTATTTTAATTGCAGTTAGCCCATTAATCTTACATACCAATCTCACAGTCCGAAAAATGATTATTATACACTTTTTTTGAATATATATATTATTGATATATTTTTTTAAAGTATCAAATTTAATAAAAAAATAATAAAATAAATATAATATATAGTATAAAAAATATAAAAAATATATATACATTATTAGTAATAAAAATATCATAAATGCTCACACAGCGTTCTCTTCTCTATTAGTTGTTCCCACATCAATTACTGTGATTGTATCTAAATTTAATTAAAACCATCCAATCCATTTATATTAAAATCAATCTAATTTATCTAATTAAAATGATATATTTTATTAAATTAAATTTAATAAATTAAATTTAATTATGAATGATTAATAATCTAACTAAAACATGTATTGATATTCAATTAAAAAAACCAATCCAATAGATATCTAATATATTTTATATTTTTTTTTGAGAGAGAAACATATTTTAGAGAAAGAATAATATTTTTAGAGAGAAAAATTTTTTTTTAAATGAGTGATTTAGATATCTATCCATCTAATCTATTAAAATAGATTAATGAATGGATTGAATATCCATCCATAAAATTAAGTCATAAATAAATTAAAAAATATTAAATATTTTATAATAAATTTTAAATAAATTAATAATTTATTTTAAATCTATTCCTTACCATTTGATCCAAAATCAAACCAGTGCATCTATTTGACACCCCCAGCTTACTGAACGGCTATTTCTTTTGATAGGACTACGCTTTTTTTTTTCTTACAGCTAATGATATTATTCAAGCAAATATTTTAAAACACTAACACATGGTTTGGATGGAGAGAAATTGGAAGGAAATTGAAAGGAAAGAAGCTGGGTAGAGAGAAATTGAAGTATATTTTAAAGAGTTTTACTAATAAATAACTTTAAAAATCGAAATAATAACAGTTAAAAAAAGTAAAACTTTTTTGAGTTCTTTTTATTCTCTGATAAGTTTTTTTAATAGTACTTGTTAATTAAATTCTTTCTTTTAACATTCCTGCATTTGTTTCAAAAAAACTTTAGATGGTAATTTCTTATTTTAACTATTAAATTATCATTTAACGTATATAAAATTATATTATTAAAAAATATATTTTTAAAATAATTTATATAACTTTATACAAATAAAAAATAATTTATTTAACTAATAAAAATTTCCGACCCAAGAATTTCTGAATTCAATCAATGCATGTGCTGTCAATCAAGTTCTGACTGATGCAAAATTTTTCTGCGCACTTGGTCAAAACTGGTGCCCAACATAATAATATACAATAATAATATTTTTATTATAAATAATATATATATATATTTATATTATTTTTAATATTATTTATCATATTTATTTATTTTTCTTACTTAATCATATCTACTTAAAAAAATATAAAAAATAATATTAAAATAAAAATAATATAAAAATATCATTTTTGAATGACATATACGCACTTACACAGTTGGTGGGACACACGCACATTGGACACTTGCGGATAGCTTACTTAATGGCTATTTCTTTTTATATGACTTAATTTTTTGTCTTCTTCTAACAGATAATGATATTGTACAAGTAAATATTTTAAAGAAAAATGTTTATTTTATTATATATTTTTTATTATTTTTTATAATTATAATTAAGTAAAAAAATTAATAAAAAATAATATAATTAATGATATAAAAAATAATATACAAAATATAATAAAAATATTATTATTGTATTTTAAAACACTCACGCATTGTTTAGATAGAGAGAAATTAGAAGAAAAAAGTTGAGTGAAGTGAAATCAAAGTATATTTTAAAGAATTTTACTAATAAATGACTTTAAGGAATCAAAATAATAATTATTAAATAAAAAATAAAATTTTTAAGTTGGACTGACTCTTTAATAAGTTCTTTTAAAATACTTGTTAGTTAAATTTTTTCTTTTAACATTCTTGTGTTTGTATTAAAGAAATTTTTAAATAAAAACTTCTTACTTTAATTATATAAATTACGGTTTAAAATATATAAAATTATATTATTAAAAATATATATATACTTTTAAGATAACTTATATAATTTTACACAAATCTAAAAATAATTTACTTATCTAATCTTGTATTTAGATTTTTTTATTAATAAAATAGGATAGAATAGATAGAAATTGATTAAAAAAAACATAAAAATAATGAAATATAATTATTATTTTTTTGTTTAAAAATTTTATTAATAAAATGAAATAAAATTTTATTATTTATATATTCTTCTCATTCTATTTTAATTTTAAAAAATATAAAAATTAAATATTTGAAAAAAAAGAGAAAAAATAATTTTTTTATATATTTTAAAATCATAAAAAATTATTTTTTTATTCTTTTATTATTTATTATTTAAATATAGTGTAAACAAAATTTCTGACTCAAGAATTTTTGGACTCAATCAATGCATGTGCTGTCAACCATGTTCTGAGTGATATCAATTTTTCTGTGCACTCGTCAAATCTGGTGCCCAGCATAATGATGTATACGCACTTACAGTTGATGGGACACACACGTCGTACACTTGCTGTGAGCTTACTTAATGAATATTTCTTTTGATAGGACTTAGGCTTTTTTGCTTTTTAACATTCTTGTGTTTGTATTAAAGAAATTAAAGAAATTCTGACCAAACATATTATTTAAATATAATATAAAATTTTTTTTTGACCCAAATATTTTTGGACTCAATCAATGCATGTGCTGTCAACTATGTTCTGAGTGACATCAGTTTTTCTGTGCGCTTGTCAAATCCGGTGCCAGCATAATGATGTATACGCACTTACAGTTGGTGGGATACACACAGTGGACATTTGCTGTGAGCTTAGTTAATTACTATTTCTTTGGATACGGCTGGAGCTTTTTTTCTTTTAATATTCTTGTGTTTGTATTAAAGAAATTATTATATAAAAACTTCTTACTTTAATTATATAAATGACTTTTCATATATATAAAGTTGTATTTTTAAAAAATATATACTTTTAAGATAACATAATTTTACACAAACTAAAAAATAATTTATTTATCTAAGAAAAATTTCCGTTCCAAAAATTTCTGGATTCAACTAATGCATGTCTTGTCAACCATGTGCTGAGTGATGTCAGTTTTTCTGCGCACTTGGTCTAATGATATATACGCACTTACACAGTTGGTGGGACACACGCACATTGAACACTTGCTGTTAGCTTACTTGATGGTTATTTGTTTTGATAGGACTTAGGCTTTTTTTTATTATCTTAAAGCTAATGATGTTATTCAAGCAAATATTTTAAAACACTAACGCACTGTTTGGATGGAGAGAAATTGGAAGGGAAGATGTTAGGTGGAGATAAAAGAGGTAAAAAATAAACTTTTCCCTCGTTTGGATAACGCAAGAGAACAGGATAAAAAGAAAAAAAAAATGAAGTGGAACCCGCTCAAAATATTTTGTTCGCAGTTGCGATGAGAAAATGGAGAGAAAAGAAACAACGCGGCTAAGGTTCCGAGAAACCCTGTTAGAAACCTCAAAATAGAAGCTATTCTCTGCAAACTTACAACCACAAAGTTAAGATCTCATTTTTCATATGAGATTCTCATATTTTCCCAAGAAAATCCATGAAAAACTAACTTCTCTGCTAGAGGCCAAGACCTCATTTTATGTGATTTTGCAAATAAAACTAACTTCACTACAATACCTTATTCAAAGCAAAGTGTAAAACATTGTAGTATCAAACTGTTCAGTAATGATACTACATTGTACCTATTCACACGCGTATCTGAATAGGTATAAATTGATGTTTTTCTCTTTATACATTAGCAGCAAAGCATGTTGCAAAGAATTAGTACCTATAAAATCACTTTAATGTTCAAGTTAAGTTATACACAATTAGAATTTATGTTAAAAAGTAATAGTTACCTGTAAAATGTGATTAAACTTGATTTTTATAAAAGTTGAATAGGGAGATACGTTCTCTTAATAATTACAAAGAATCCTTATAAAATCAAAATGTTAATATATTATTATGCAAGATCATGATTGATAGTTACAAATAATCATAATATTTATCACTACGTAAATCTTGCGGTAACGTTACTTCTATCCAATGTCGTGGTCCAACATCTATTGTGCTGGGATCTTAACAGTGTACCATAAATTTTCACTGAGGTGTCAACGACAAACCCCAGCTAGATGCGTGTCAGTTTGACCTATGAGACTAGTGTCCCGGATCACAGTCCAGAATAGTTGCCCCCAACTTGATGCTTAGATGGGACAACTAAGTGTCAAGGTATCTAATTTTGATAGGAGCACACGGAACACGGTGGACAAAGGGATCCAAGTCAGTGTTAACGCCAGATCTCATGATGTTTTTTTCCAAATGGTCGAGGTCCGTGATACATCATAGAGTGCCCCCAGGGTTAATGAGTAAGATCAGGATCTGAGTTAGATCGCTCTGCCCACGTCATCACTCCATTATCTAGGGTATGTCATAATTTGCCCTCATATGTAGTTTACGGGGTATTTGATGTCCTTTTCTGTAGCCTTTACTCTATGATTTGTAACATTCTGCGTTTGCTTGGGAACCGCTACTTTGAATTTACTAAGAATTAGAAACCTTTTTTAAAGAGGATAGCATTTTCATGTTATTTCCCAACTGCCCGCTATTCTTGTGGCCAATCACAAAGAAAGGAAATTAAAATGTGGCCTTAAGTGTGCATCCAGTTAGCCTTCTCAAGAGTCAATCAGAATGCTTTATTCCCTCTATAAATAAGGGATGCTCGCAGTGAGGTTGTCATTTGTTGAGAGCTATGTTTCTTTCTGAAATCTTCTTTCATTTCTTCTCCGAATTCTTAAAGTTGTTTCCTTTTTCCTAACATATTCCTTTGGTGGAGGCCTTTCTTACCAGGCATAATGGCTCGGTGAGGACGAAGTAACTATTTTATGCGGGTTGGTCAACATGCATCTGGGCGGAAGAAGCCTTTCCTTTTAGGCATATGTAGGAGTGTGCAACCCTTCTGTGCTTGCCGGGAGGATTTGTTGTTTCTACTATAGTTTTTGTGAATCATGGAGGTTTCCACTCTCCCTCCTCCGTCCTCCTGATAGCAACCAACGGTACTAGCCAAGTGCCTTAGTTTCATCCCGATGTGTAGCTGGATATGCAGGAATGTGAAGCATGCTC
Organism: Ormosia semicastrata; assembly: GCA_029884595.1. Lineage (NCBI taxonomy): Eukaryota > Viridiplantae > Streptophyta > Magnoliopsida > Fabales > Fabaceae > Ormosia > Ormosia semicastrata. The sequence continues at coordinate 41,660,985 of JAQQTO010000053.1, read as the reverse complement.
TTGTTGGGGTAGAACAATCTCTTGGAGTGAAGCATTCTACTCATGTTGGCCAACAAGAAAGAAATGGGTGTTGGTTTTTGGAAGAACCGTGGAGGTGGCCGTGGTTAGTGGTCATCATCATCATGCTTTGTTTTTGACTTTCTCCTGTGGGCATTCTTGTATTATGATAGTTTATAGGCTCTTTTGTTAGAGCTGATGATGTATGGAATGTGAATAAAATGTTTCCTTTTGCTTCTTTGAATGTTCTATTTTCCATTACCATTGTCTGCTTCTTTCACCGGGATGAGTCCAACACTCACAGTGTAATAATACGTTTAACCTCGTCATGTTGCCCCCGGCTTGATGCTTGGCTAATATAGCTAAGTATCGAGGTAAGTCTCAATGCCCCCAGGTGACAAGATTCGTGCTTTACTTAAATTCGTAGTCTGTGCTGCCCCCAAATGATTAAAAGCTCTAATATGGAGGCATTAATGACCAAGTCATTTGACACTCGTGGACACATCGTAGTCTGACCGAAGTCCACGCATCAGGTGATCATAGGTGGACATTCCGAGGTGTAGCCAAGGTTTGTAGAAAAAATTCATGCTCAAAACAGCAGGGCTTGAGTGACATTTGGTTTTCTGAGCAATCGTCGATTCAACTCTGTGACAGCTATGAACTCCACATGGGGCGCTCTCACTGGATAGTCGTGGTTAGGGTTTTGTGCATCATGATGAGAAGTTTTGAAATTCAAAGTATTTGAACGGAATTGCCCCCAACCACCTTGTCTCTATAAATAAGGGCTAAGGGTGCCTCCATCATAGTTTACTATTCCTCTCAAATCTTCGGTGCCCTAAAGCGATTCTCAGTGACTAAGGGCGACTGAGAAGCATTGTTCACTTAGAAATTTTTAGCAGTTCCAAGTAATTTTCAATGGTTTCTTTTCAATTAAACACCCTTCAGTCATCTAATTTCTTTACTTTTTCAAGGTATGTCTCCTTCTACCCTATGTTTTTGCTATTTTTAGCGTCATAGAGGGTTTTTACCTTCTTCGTTTATGGAGTATTCCCCCTCCTTTAGTGGCCAACGAGTAAGGATACCAGCGATTAAAGTCTTTCTCAATGGCGTTGCTCTATAGAACACCTTCTCCATAGCACCGTGAGCGGCGGGGGTACCCATCTCAGGTTGATAAATCTTTGAGGTCACGGAGGCCAGTGTCCGTAAATGGTGTAGATGACTGGATATAGAGGACAGAGGCAAATATAGAAAGTCTTTTAATAAGAATTCCTTCCGTTGTCAATCCTCCTCCATGTATGAATTTATAGGTTGCTAGAATTTCTTAATTCTGATAACACCATACCGACCTCTGTGGGTGTTTCCAGGAGTCCATGGTGAGGAGAAAAGCAGGACAACATAGACTGGTCGTAGAGAGGTCCATGGTACTTGTCTCCGGAATAAGCGTGTACCCTTAGGTTGGAGACAATGTTTGGAACAATGAGTCTGAATTCCAGACTGCAAAGGACGTTGAAGAGCTCTGAGCTACTTAAAACTGACAGAATGTGGCACAGGGGATCACGAATATCAAGTCTTGGCTCCAAGGGAGAACGAGAAAGTGTGTTCGGCCTGGGAGGCGGCCGCACACTACATATTTATGTACGAAGATCTCGTCGTTCGACTGGGACTCCAAATACTATTCATCGAGTTTCAAATTATAGTCCTCCACACTCTCAACGTGGCTCCATCCCAGCTTCACCCCAACAGTTAGGGAAACATTCTTGCCTTTGAAAGATTTTGTCGGGTAATCGAACTACGGTATTCGGAGAAGGCATTTTTCTACCTCTTCACTCGGTGGCGCCCCCAAGGGGATGGGGCAATGCAGAAGAATCGGCTCACACTCCGGTCAAGACCTAGTTGGAAGGTCTTCAACTTCAAGAACTACAAGACAAAGTTCTTTAAGCTTACGGCGGCGCCAAGGACCCATCCATTCTTCCTAGAGGCCGGTGGGGACCAGGTGTTCGACTTATACTAGACTAAAAGGGCATAGGACACCCTTATTGAAATGATTGAAATGGAGAAGCCCGTTCTTGATCGGGATGATACCGAGTGTGTTGATTTCATGAATACGTGGGCTCAGGATGTTGGCCTTATTTCTTGTAAGGATGTCTTGGGCACCGCTAATGATGAAACTCTTGAGGCCATTCTAGGTGGAGTTTAGCCGTAATCCGTCTTTACCCCTTTGTTTATGATACTTTTTTCTACTGTTTCTGACTTCATCTTTGTTTTGAAGAAAGCATGGTATCTGGAGAAGCTCTAGCCTCCCTCCGGGCCCTGAAGGCGAGGAACTTGGATATCAGTCCCTCCAACACTCCAGCACACGTTTTCCTGGACTCCGTTGTCTAGAGCCCGGCGATCGAGGTGGATACGGCTCAAAGGGAGGAATATATTGCTCAGCCCCTTCGAAGGCGAAAGAGGAAGGCTAGTGAAGGCAATGGGGCGGATCGTGGGAAGAGGCCGACCGTGGAAACAGTTGAGGTCCCAAGTTCGTTTGCCTTGTATAAGAAGGATGCGACACCTGGGCCATTTCTAGACTCTCAGCTCTTAGATAATGATGTTGTTGGGCGCAATTCTAAGAAAACTCTGTTGGACATCTTGACAAGGTTCCAAATCAGTAGACTCTGCCTTGCGCTAAAACATATTTCCTTGAAAGGTTTTTGAACCAATTTGGAGAGCAAATACTGTCCGAGGAGGTAGAAAAGGCGAGGACAACCGAAGAGGAAGGGGGCTGGAAGCTCGACTTAGCCTTTAAAGTAAAAGAGAAGGCCGAGAAGGCCTTGGAGGATGCAGGGGCAAAGAATGATGAGTTAAAAAAAAAACTGGCAGACTCAGAGGACAGTTTGAAGAAAGAGAAGGCTTGCTCCGATGAGGCTAGGAAGGAAGTCGCCGGCCTCCGTACCAAGAATGATGGCCTCCGGATAAAAAATCAACACCTCTGATCTGATGTGGCATGGCTGCAGGAAGAAACTTGGTAGCTGATAAGTATCTGTACAAAGATTAGCAGCGAGCAATTCCAAAATACAGTCGCCCACTAGCTCTTCAACCCCAGGGTGACGATGGCATTGGACTAATTAGACTTTGAGAAGGTGATCCGAGACGGAATTCTCGTACTTTTGGAGGATGCTTAACAAAACAATTAGGGTGAGGCTGAGGTCCCTACTGTCAGGCCTTCAACTGGTATTCTAGATCTGACTCTCAAAGGGGATGGCTGATGCGTGCGGATATAGCGATTAAAATTCTAATAAAATCAGTTGTCAGGCCCACCAGAAAATAAAAACCTTACAACTAGTTGTAGTTAGTAAGGGTTGATCTACAGAGAACCAATTCAATTAACACTATTAAACAATTCCCAATTTAGACTCTGATTGACAATAAATAGTAAATAGGGGGTTTTGGAGTTTTGATGAACAATGAACAACTTCAAAGACAATAACAATAAATAAACTGAAAACAACAATATAAGAAAATTGGTTAAGAGATTGAATCCACCACTAGATTTATATGATGATGTAAATCTACATATCATTTTATTCCAACATGCTCAATTATGTTTTTATGTAATTGTGAGAGTAAATCTCTGTTTTCCTTATGTGTTGGCCAATTTAGTAACCGCTCAAATCAACTCCTAATCACTAATTAGTCATAAAGCAACCACTCTTACAACTATCCAACAATTGCATTAAGATTTAGAAAACCAATTACACTAAGATCTAATCACACACCGGGATTAAATTACTGAGAACATATATTTCTCTAGATCTACTACCGCAACCGCGCATAATAAACCCAGATCTACCACTTTTATAACTGGCAAATAGCACAAAGATAATTATACCCACATGAACATCATACATCTCACTAGATCTACTACCACAACCGTGCATAATAAACCCAGATCTACCACTTTGAAAGTGGAAACAAGTATAAAATCCTTCATACCAACAATAGATTCAGAAATATATGAATAAAAACATAACTGTGTTGAAATAATCAAATATGCAAAGTTTACAACATCAATACTAGCGGTTTCATCACCCTCTTAACCAAGGGAGGTTTAGTTACACATAGCTAGAAGGAAATCACAAGAAAAACTGAGAGAAATGAAGGAGAGTCCAACTTTTTTCATGATAACCAATGGTGCCTTTTATAGAAGTCTAGGGTAACAAAATGACAAAGAGGAGTGGATGGATGAGTGGGTTAGTGGAGTGGAGTGGTTGAGTAGTTGAGTGGATGAGTGGAGTGATTTGGTTGAGTGGAGTGGAGTGGTTAAGTGGATTGATTGAGTGGGTTAGTTGAGTGGGTGAGTGGAGTGGAGTGGTTGAGTGGATGAGTGGATGAGTGGATTGGAGTGGTTGAGTGCGAAAATTCCTTGGTCTGACTTGGAAGCCAAAAACGACCGATTATACTTCAGATTCATGAAAAGTACTCTTCATGAAAGTTGTAGATCTTTGTCTTGGATATAACATGCATATCTGGATCGTCCAATTTGGCTTTCTACAGCCCAAGATATGACCCAAATACCACAGGTTGTTCAAACCCAACTTCAGCACATCTGTTCCGACGTGCAAGCCCAAACTGACCCATTAGACTTCATTCTTTCAAAAGGTGTTCTTCATGAAAGTTGTTTATTTGGGTCTTGACTATCAACTATCCAAATTTCAGCCCATCTCCATTATTACAGCTTGAGATATGATTTTATGAGTGCACACTGTTCGGATTCTAGTGACAGAACCCGTATTCTGACTTCCATGTAAACTTAGGTCCTTTAGACATCTGTTTAGGACTTCGAGCTCTTCATCAAAGTTGTAGAGCTTCCTCTTAGCTTTCCTACAAGATAAAATTCATGATTATCATATATCAGGAACTCAAGTTATGGCCAAAATACAGAAACAGTGTAAAATCTCAATAATGCTGAAAATATTCAATTAGGACCAATTTGAGTTCAAACTCACAAAATCATACCAAACTCAATCAATTAAGAATATGGAGAGTGTAAATGACTAAACATAAGGGTTTCTTAATAAATAAAATATGTGATTATCAAATTCTCCCACACTTAGTTTTTTGCACTCCTAGGCAAAACTCAAGACCAAAATAAGGACATAAGAGATTAACAAAATTTTAAATTCCAACGACATTCAAGAGCCCAAAATTTTACAATCAAGAAGAACAACCAAAGGTTCAAAGGATCAAAACATTCATGAGTTAACAATTCTCCACATCTCAAACCAACAAGCAAGGTATCTTCAATATGAATCGAGAATGATAGATCTTCACAAGATTCCCTCTCAATCTCTCAAGTGTTTAAAAGGTAGGTATTTCACTCAATTCAACTATGAAAATTGCACTACCATAAGCTTGCTTATCTTCTACTTCTCCACTACTCAAAACACATGCATACACAAATTATGAGGACTTTATTCAAGGTTGTAGTGAGGTCAAGGTAATAGAAGAGGGTAAAATGGATATGAGAGGATAAATACCAAAGAGAATAAAAGCAAATGAGAGCTGAGTTCAAATAACAAGCATAAAAGTTCATCCCAACTCTAATGTATAACCCTTTACATATTCATTTCTCAATCCTTTTTTTTTTTTATATATGAACATAACTATATACATACATTTTTTTTTTCTCTTTTTGTTTTTTTTAGGCACTATTTCCTTTTTCAACAACCATTTTGTACACACACCCCCACACTTGTTCAAAAACTCATCCATTAACCAAGCTAATGTTCTTTTATTCCCTAAGGTAAAATAAGAACACAATTTTTCATTTAAGGTACATAATGAGCTAGAAACAAGGAATGGTCAAATAAGCTCAAAGGGGTTAAGCAAAAGAAAATATACAAGGTTGGCAGGAATCAGAGAATTTTCAAGAAGTCAAAAGAGTGCTTGATATCATATTGAAAACAAGGTTGGCTATTTGGTTAAACTAGCTAATTAAGAAAGAGGGCCTCAATCATGTTCATTCATGCAAGTGAAATGTAGCCTTAAAAAGAATCAAAGCAAGTTCTAGAGTGGTCATTAACATGAGTGAAAGTCACACAAGAAAGAAGAGAATGACATAAATGTTGAATCCATCCATTAGGCTCAAAATCTCACAAGGTATGCATTCATCAAACTCAATTCATCAATTCAATCATCCATCACCAAGCACATCAGTTCAAGAAGGGAGAAAAGTTATTCAATCATGCAATGATTCTTTTTCTTTTAAAACTCTTTTTTTTTTTGAAATTAAGACATTTTTTTAAATGCTAAAATCTCTCCCTCACACTTAAAACAAGCATTGTCCTCAATGCTACACACATCCAGAAAAGGAAAAATAATGACAAAGAGAATGCTACACACATCCATAAAAGGAAAACAAGCAAAAACAAATTTTACCACAATCAAAAGCAAAAACAAAATAACTATGACTGAAACCAGCAAATCAATAGTGCAAATCAAATCCCAAATGTACACAATACAAGAGAATGAAAATACAATGGAAACTAAGGGGGTACATTTACTCATCATTCTTGAGGGAATGTAAAAAATCTACGAAGTTCATGAGGCACCAATTCATAAGAATGCGTCTCAAGAGATCGACTCTTTACTCAGTCCATTCATTATGAAATGTAATTTAACTTTCAATTGAATGAAATCATTCCCAAAGAACATGACTCAGCATTTAGAAGAACAAAACAACAACAAGATTTTCCAAAGATTTGCATACTCACAATCAACAAATAGATAAAAACATAAAATAAAAGGAGTAAAGAAAGCAAATTAGAATTTTCTTGATAAGGGGTTGCCTTTCATTAAGCGCTTAGTTTATTGTCCTCAGCCCGACGTTGTGACACCCTCATTGATCTTTATAATGTGGATGGTAAAAGGTCAATACTTTCACTTCCACACTTTCCGGAAGCTCATAGAAAGACTTGAGACGGTGTTTATTGGTCTTATCAAGTGAGGTAGGTGAAAAGACTCCACCAAGATCCCATTGGTTAGAACATGATGACCAAGCTATAGTTAAGACAATGATGCGTGCGGATGTAGTGATTAAAATTCAGATAAAAATCAGTTGTCAGGCCCACCAGAAAATAAAAACCTTACAACTAGTTGTAGTTAGTAAGGGTCGATCCATAGAGAACCAATTCAATTAACACTATTAAATAATTCCTAATTTAGACTCTGATTGATAATAAACAGTAAATAGGGGAGTTTTGGAGTTTTGATGAACAATGAACTGTTTCAAAGTCAATAACAATAAATAAACTGAAAACAACAATATAAGAAAATTGGTTAAGAGATTGAATCCACCACTAGATTTATATGATGATGTAAATCCACATATCATTTTATTCCAACATGCTCAATTATGTTCTTACGCAATTGTGAGAGTAAATCTCTGTTTTCCTTACGTGTTGGCCAATTTAGCAACCGCTCAAATCAACTCCTAATCACTAATTAGTCATAAAGCAACCGCTCTTACAACTATCCAACAATTGCATTAAGATTTAGAAAACCAATTACACTAAGATCTAATCACACACTGGGATTAAATTACTTAGAACATATATTTCTCTAGATCTACTACCGCAACACAAGATAATAAACCCAGACCTACCACTTTTATAACTGGCAAATAGCACAAAGATAATTATACCCACATGAACATCATACATCCCACTAGATCTACTACCGCAACCGCGCATAATAAACCTAGATCTACCACTTTGAAAGTGGGAACAAGTACAAAAACCTTCATACCAATAATAGATTCAGAAATATATGAATAAAAACATAACTGTGTTGAAATAATCAAATATGCAAAGTTTACAACATCAATACTAGCGGTTTCATCACCCCCTTAACCAAGGGAGGTTTAGTTACACATAGCTAGAAGGAAATCACAAGAAAAACTGAGAGAAAAATGAAGGAGAGTCCAACCCCCTACATGATAACCAATGGTGCCCTTTTATAGAAGTCTAGGGTAACAAAATGACAAAGGTGAGTGGATGGATGAGTGGGTTAGTGGAGTGGAGTGGTTGAGTGGATTGGTTGAGTGGATTGGTTGAGTGGGTTAGTTGAGTGGATGAGTGGAGTGGTTGAGTGGATGAGTGGAGTGGAGTGGTTGGTTGAGTGGATGAGTGGTTTGATTTAGTGGATGAGTAGTTGAGTGGATGAGTGGAGTGATTTGGTTGAGTGGGTTAGTTGAGTGGAGTGGTTGAGTGGTTGAGTGGATGAGTGGATGAGTGGAGTGGAGTGGTTGAGTGGAGTGGTTGAGTGGTTTGGTTGAGTGGATTAGTTGAGTGGATGAGTGGAGTGATTTGGTTGAGTGGAGTGGAGTGGTTGAGTGCGAAAATTCCTTGGTCTGACTTGGAATCCAAAAAAGACAGATTATACTTTAGATTCATGAAAAGTACTGTTCATAAAAGTTGTAGATCTTTGTCTTGGCTATAACATGCATATCTGGATCGTCCAATTTGGCTTCCTACAGCCCAAGATATGACCCAAATACCACAGGTTGCTCAAACCCAACTTCAGCACCTCTGTTCCGACTTGCAAGCCCAAACGGACCCATTAGACTTCATTCTTTCAAAAGGTGTTCTTCATGAAAGTTGTTTATTTGGGTCTTGACTATCAACTATCCAAATTTCAGCCCATCTCCATTATTACAACTTGAGATATGATTTTATGAGTGCACACCGTTCGGATTCTAGTGACAGAACCCGTATTCTGACTTCCATGTAAACTTAGGTCCCTTAGACATCTGTTTAGGACTTCGAGCTCTTCATCAAAGTTGTAGAGCTTCCTCTTAGCTTTCCTACAAGATAAAATTCATGATTATCAGATATCAGGAACTCAAGTTATGGCCAAAATACAGAAACAGTGTAAAATCTAAAAAATGCTGAAAATATTCAATTAGGACCAATTTGAGCTCAAACTCACAAAATCATACCAAATTCAATCAATTAAGAATATGGAGAGTGTAAATGACTAAATATAAGGGTTTTTTAATAAATAAAATATGTGATTATCAGACAACATGATAACTTTCACCGGAGTCCCATTGGTTGAAGAGTGATGAACAAATTAAGCTTGCAGCATAAGGGCTTCCACCAGGGTCCCATTGGCCCTTATTTTCCTTGGCTTCTCCACTGAAAAGTAATACAGGCACTTTATCAGCTTTATATGCATTGTTTCTATTTAATGATGATCCAAAAACAAAGTCCACTTCAGTAGTGACCGTCATCGGGTGCTCTTCTTCCTTTTCTAAAAATTCTTCCATGACCTGCAATTCCTCCTCCTTCCGGGTCTTAGATTCTGCTTTGTAAATAGAATCATCAACTACTAACTCTGCAGAAATCTCAGCACAGCTAGCACATATCATATTACCTTTACAATTAGTGCATGAGTAGCAATGAATATAATTATTGAAACCAATAAAATCAGAAAATTCATCACACAACTCATCATGTTGCTCCTCCACTACATTAAGAAAGGGTTCAAGATTACTTACCTTGGGGGCTTTAGAGTTTTTCCCTTCCTCATTTACCTGTTTAGGCTCTTGGTCTTCCTCTGTAGTGGTTTGTGGAGGAAAGGTGGGTTTATCTAACGTCTTCCCACTTTGCAATATGACAACACTAGGATCTTCCATCACATCCTCTTCGGGTTGTGAGGGAAGTCCTTCAGAATTTAGGCTCTGCATATTGCTGAGTTCTGTGGCTAACTGCTCCAAAGAGTTTTGCATGTCATTGATTGCGGCCCTAGTTTCTTGCTGGAAACTCTGTAAATTGGCCTTTGTTTCTTGTTGGAAACTCTGTAAATTGGCCATTGTTTCTTGTTGGAACTGTATAGTATTAATGGCAAATTATCTTATTAGTTCCTCCAATGAAGGTTCAGGCTGCCAAGGATCTTGAACTTGCATTGCCTCTCTCGAGGGAAATATGTTTGCCTCTGCTGAAATTCTGGAAGTTCATAGGCTGGAGGTTGATTATGAAGTTGCTGTCCATAACTCAAGTTAGGATAGTCCCACCACTCTGGATAATATGTATTGGAGTAGAGGTTGTAGTTGTCGAAAGGTTCAGAATATCCCCATACTGCTTCTACCTCCTCATTTGTGTCCACTAGAAAAGTAGGACACAAATCAGTGATATGTCCAGGTGATAAGCAAATCCCACAAGTATCCATGATCAATGGACATCAACACCTACAAGACACACTCGAAAGAAAGCATCAAAAATTAAAAATAAAATAAAAATAAAAATAAAAACAGAGTAAAAATAAGAAATAAATTAATAGCATAATTGGAAAATTGGTTCACCAAGAACTACGCCAAAATTATGATGCGTGCGGATATAGCGATTAAAATACTGATAAAAATCAGTTGTCAGGCCCACCAAAAAATAAAAACCTTACAACTAGTTGTAGTTAGTAAGGGTCGATCCACAGAGAACCAATTCAATTAACACTATTAAACAATTCCCAATTTAGACTCTGATTGACAATAAATAGTAAATAGGGGATTTTGGAGTTTTGATGAACAATGAACAACTTCAAAGACAATAACAATAAATAAACTGAAAACAATAATATAAGAAAATTGGTTAAGAGATTGAATCCACCACTAGATTTATATGATGATGTAAATCCACATATCATTTTATTCCAACATGCTCAATTATGTTTTTATGCAATTGTGAGAGTAAATCTGCTTTCCTCCTACGTGTTGGCCAATTTAGCAACCGTTCAAATCAACTCCTAATCACTGATTAGTCATAAAGCAACCGCTCTTACAACTATCCAATAATTGCATTAAGATTTAGAAAATCAATTACACTAAGATTTAATCACACACCGGGATTAAATTACTTAGAACATATATTTCTCTAGATCTACTACCATGCATCACAAGATAATAAACCCAGATCTACCACTTTTATAACTGGCAAATAGCACAAAGATAATTATACCCACATGAACATCATACATCCCACTAGATCTACTACCACAACCGTGCATAATAAACCCAGATCTACCACTTTGAAAGTGGAAACAAGTATAAAAACCTTCATACCAACAATAGATTCAGAAATATATGAATAAAAACATAACTGTGTTGAAATAATCAAATATGCAAAGTTTACAGCATTAATACTAGCGGTTTCATCACCCCCTTAACCAAGGGAGGTTTAGTTACACATAGCTAGAAGGAAATCACAAGAAAAACTGAGAGAAATGAAGGAGAGTCCAACTTTTTTCATGATAACCAATGGTGCCTTTTATAGAAGTCTAGGGTAACAAAATGACAAAGGGGAGTGGATGGATGAGTGGGTTAGTGGAGTGGAGTGGTTGAGTAATTGAGTGGATGAGTGGAGTGATTTGGTTGAGTGGAGTGGAGTGGTTGAGTGGATTGATTGAGTGGGTTAGTTGAGTGGGTGAGTGGAGTGGAGTGGTTGAGTGGTTGAGTGGATGAGTGGATGAGTGGATTAGAGTGGTTGAGTGCGAAAATTCCTTAGTCTGACTTGGAAGCCAAAAACGACTGATTATACTTCCGATTCATGAAAAGTACTCTTCATGAAAGTTGTAGATCTTTGTCTTGGCTATAACATGCATATCTGGATCGTCCAATTTGGCTTCCTACAGCCCAAGATATGACCCAAATACCACAGGTTGTTCAAACCCAACTTCAGCACATCTGTTCCAACTTGCAAGCCCAAACTGACCCATTAGACTTCATTCTTTCAAAAGGTGTTCTTCATGAAAGTTGTTTATTTGGGTCTTGACTATCAACTTTCCAAAGTTCAGCCCATCTCCATTATTACAGCTTGAGATATGATTTTATGAGTGCACACCGTTCGGATTCTAGTGACAGAACCCGTATTCTGACTTCCATGTAAACTTAGGTCCCTTAGACATCTGTTTAGGACTTCGAGATCTTCATCAAAGTTGTAGAGCTTCCTCTCAGATTTCCTATAAGATAAAATTCATGATTATCAGATATCAGGAACTCAAGTTATGGCCAAAATACAGAAACAGTGTAAAATCTCAATAATGCTGAAAATATTCAATTAGGACCAATTTGAGCTCAAACTCACAAAATCATACCAAACTCAATCAATTAAGAATATGGAGAGTGTAAATGACTAAACATAAGGGTTTCTTAATAAATAAAATATGTGATTATCAATGGTAAAGTAGTGAGAACGGACAGTCAAAGCCTGGAGGAAGATGCCACTAAAGCTTGATCTTCTCATTCTTTTTTGCTTTCTTTTGCCCCCTATTTGGGGCATTTAATTTTTTGTAAAGACTATTTCCCAGGTTGATGAGTTTAAATTACGGCTGCTCATGTTATACTTGCATTGCATGCTTATTTGTTTTCCTATGGTCTGTATTGGGTCAAACGCCTATTATCAATATGCATTTGGTAACCATTTAGGGACTTAGGAGAATTTTATTCATGTAAAACCTTGGTCCCGGGTCCAACGCCCAAAACTTTTGAGCACTTGGAATTCCATTAAGGACTTACGCAAACTAAAAGGTGATCCATAACAAGGGTCTTTAGTGTTAACAGTTTAGTTCAGAAAATTGCCTAACACTTAGGAATTTTTAATTTCAGAACCAATTTAACATAAGACATCCACGGTAGGTACCTAATGGTGGACTACGGATGCCGTAACCTGTGTTGCCAATTAATTTCACAACTACAAAATGGTCGTGGCCAAGTATTGAGGATTTGGGTATAGGCCCATAACTTGCGACAAAAACACACAAATGGGTTTTGTAAGTTATTCCTCTTAACATGGAATCTAAGAAACCTCGAGTCTTATAAGGAGCGAGCTCTGTAGTCATTCTCAAGGCGGAGTCTAGCTTCAAGGTCTTAAAATTTAAAAAGAAATCCTAGATCCTATAAAGAACGGGCTCTTTAGACATTTTCAAGGCATTTTGCAGCTTGAGGGTCTTTAAAACTAGAGAGAGTGCAAGTAGATGTATAAGAATAACTTCATTTTAATGATTGAATGAAGGACTACAGTTTGTACAATGTATACCCATAAAATTTGGGACAAATAAAACATAAAGTAAACTACGAGACTTGGCCTTAAAAGACACTTAGCTATAGCGCTTTCTGAGTTTGTCCGCATTCTAATAGTTTTTGATTGGCTTTCCTGTTAGTGTTTCCAGGGTGTAAGCTCCCTTGCCAGTACTGATCATGATCTGGTAGGAGCCTTCCCAATTTGGGGCTAACTTCCTTTGGGAGGCATTCCTACCACTGATGTTTGCTCTCCAAAGTACTAGATCATCTGGTTCAAATTTTCTTGGAATAACCTTCAGGCTATATCGAGCCACTATCTTCTGTTTAATGGCAACGTCACATATATGAGCGACACACCTTCTTTCTTTCAGAAGGTCTAAGTCTTCTCTGATCAATCTGGGGTTGTCATCGGGTGAGAACTGTTGATGATGCCAACTGGGTTCCCTTATCTCCACTGAGATCATAGCCTCACACCCATAAGTGAGTTTAAAAGTGGTTTCACCTGTTGTGGAGTGACGCGTAATCCGGTAGGCTTAGAGGACATGGTCTAGTTGGTCGGCCCAATTTCCCTTGGCTTTATCCAACCTCCTTTTAATCCCTCTAACAATAACCCAGTTGGCGACTTCAACTTATTCATTCGTCTTGGGATTCTTAACAGAACTTTAATGATACTTGATTTTTAGATTAGTAAGCACCTCTTCAAAACTCTTATCTTTGAACTGGGTTCTGTTGTTGGTCACAATGGACTCCGAGACCCCAAATTTGGTGATGATGTGGCGTCAAGTGAATTTTTGGATCCAAGCCGATGTGATCGTGACTAGAGGCTCTACTTCGATCCATTTAGTAAAACAATCCACAACCACCACCAAATACTTTAGTTGTCTAGGTGCTTGAGGGAAAGGATCCAAAATATCTATACATCATCTGTAGAATGGCCAGGGTACAGATGTGATGGATAGTTCTTCTAGAAGAGCTTAATAATGGTCTGAGTGCCGCTAGAATTTATCACAGACTCGAACATGTGTGAGGGAGTCATTTTCCATTGTTGGCCAATAGTATCCGACCCTAAGTGCCTTCAAAGCTAAAGCTTTGCCCCCCAAGTGGTGTCCACAACTCCCCTCATAGACCTCGGCCAAAACATATTCTACTTCCTTTGGTGTAAGGCACTTGAGGAGAAGTAAAGAGAAATCACGATGGTACAATTGTCCATTGTAGATAGTGTACCAAACTGCGATTCTGACTAGCTTGGAGGCTTTTTTTGGATCATCGGGTCGGGTTCTAGACTGCAAGTACTCCATTATTGGGCTGATCCAAGTACGCTTCTCTCATTCCACCTGGAGAATAGTTGTGTCTAATATGGAAGGCTGAGTGAAGGTCTCTTGGATCACGGAGCAATTGTTGCCTAGGTTTTTGGTACTGGCCAATTTGGACAAGAGGTCTACCTTGGAGTTTTGCTTCTTGGGTATGTGCTCTATCTTGATGGCCTGAAAGTTCTTGAGGAACTCTTAGACTTTGGCTAAGTATTTCTGGAGAAGGGGCTCCTTGGCTTGATAATCACCTCGGATCTGGGAGGTCACAAGTTAGGAGTCGCGACAAAGCATGATCTTAATCGTTCCCATATCCTTGGCCATTACCAGTCTGGTGATGTGATGCGTGAAATCCGCAAGTGTACGGTTTCGTCGTCAAGTAATAAAAAGATCAAATCCACAGGGACTGAGTCTATGAATACCAATTAATTAATTAATTTGATTAAATTAAACAAAAGAGAGTGTGATTGTTTATTAAGAATAACGTAGTAACAAAATAATTAAATAAAAATCAAGAAACAGAATTTAGAACAAAAACAGTAAGTTATCAAGAAGGGGGTTTTCAGATTTAAGAGAGCTTCCAAGATTGGGGTACCACAATGATACAAGACAAATCCTAATTGACAACCCTTTTATTAAATCTGAAATTCAATTGAAGGTGAATTACCCAAAATTAGTTAATGTTCTCTTTCAAGATACATGACCCGTGCCCAATTAAACCAATTCCTACTTTCGTGGTAATTGAATTTAAATTGAACCCATTACGCTTTGTGGTAATTCATTGATTTCTCGAAAGGCTAAAACTACTCTCGTGATTTAGACCTTAAGTTCAATTCTAATGGTTCCAACACTTAGGTTCACCTCTCAGTACGTCCCTAAATGCCTATGAGATGCAAATAAGTGGCCAACAAATTCACATGAATAAAAGTAATAAGAATTGAATCAATGAACAATCAAGATTAATAAAAGGGGAAACAACGTCAATTCATCATTATCAATGTATCAAAGGGCATTGCCCAATCCTAGAAACAAGAGTAACTACTCAGACATAGAGAAGAAGGAAACAGAAATCAAACTTAAAAACATCTCAAACCCGTAACAATGGAAGAAGAAGAAGAAGATCAAGAACCCAAGCCTCCTTCGTGCTTCCTTTCGAACTAGGTTTCAATCCAAGCTAGAATACCCTAATTGCATTTAGAACATCTATTAATAGCCTAGGGTTTTCATGGGCCAAAAGCCCCCAAAAGAAATAAAAACCAAAAACTAAAAATTGTCATGCGCCCGAACCACGGCCAGTAGTAGCTACCACGGCCAGGCCGTGGTTGATTCTGAGTTGGAGGTTTTGCTGCTGTCTTCAAACCACGGCCGTGGTGTAGACCACGGGCAGGCCGTGGAGCCCTCTGGAATGGCATTTTTTTGCACATTTATTACTATCCATTAAGCTCCAACTTCAAACATGCAAGCATTCCATTCAATCCAAGGCCAATTCAACATTAATCCTGTACAAGAACACCAAAAACACGGCAGTTATCCGAACTAAGGGAAAAACAAACTAAAAAGGGAAACTAAAACGCCTAAAATGCTCAAGAATGCATACAAAATAAGAACAAAACATGATGTTGTTTCACACACATCAAATCCCCCAAGCTTAAGACTTTGCTTGTCCTCAAGCAAAAATTAAAGTCAAACCAAGAAGTGGGATCAAAAGAAAATAATGAATGAGGAACCTGAGAAAACAATATCCAAGCAATAGGCTAAGGCAAACAAAGAATCTGAAAGGTAATCAAAATCAAGTCCAATTAGAGGCTAAGTTCTCAGAAATCATGCATCCTCACTGATTGAATCAAGTTCACTCTACTAACCACACTCAAAGTGTTTAAGGGTGAAGATTATGCTCTCAAAATCCTTTAAAGAAAATGCACTTCCATATGCTTGATAAGAAACCAGATTTTCACTAATAATCAGCATGCATGCAAGAATCAAAAGGTCTTTCAAGGGTTGTAATGGGGCCATGGGAATGATGTTAGGTAGGGTAGAGAAAGGAAGGTATACACAAAGGGCTCATCAAGATTTTCAATAAACACAAGAAATCCAATAGAACATAAATGGAGCAAAGACAACATTTCAATCTAAAACATAACTCCACATTTCGAAGAATTTTCTTCTTTTCTTTTCCTTCTTCTCTTTCTCCTCTTTTTCAAGCTTTCACCTTATGATTTTCTTTGATTTTTTTTTTTTTTCAAAAAGAGGAACCTCAAATACATATAATTCCCAACACAACCTTCAAACAACTTTCAAGCCTAATTCGCTCCATTTAATATTCTAAATGATAACCAACAATGTTTCAGCATAGGTATCAAGAAAACAAGTATGCAGTAGGCTCAAAATGGGCAACTAGAGGATGAAAGTACAACAATTTCAGAAGGCCAGAAAAATACCTAAGATGCCTTAATCACATTCAAGCATGCAACCAAAAATTTTACCTCAAAAAGGTTTCAAATCAAGTTCTAGAGCACATGATCAATGAAGAATATCACTCAACACAAAGAATGTGAACAAAAATCATATAGTACATATATCCCATATAGGCTCAAAACTCACATTTAGAGGTTTAAAAATTCAATGAGAAGCACAAATTCAGAGAGCATTATGCTAATTATCAACTATCAAAAGATCACTTCTACTATCAATTAAAACAATGCCTGTTGCCAACTACATGAATCAACAAATTGGGTTCCAAATCAATACTATCTCAAAATCCTCAAAAGAGAGGGGCACAAGTTCAACCAAAAACCCAAGAGAAATGATGGTGTGAAAATGCAACATGAAAATGCAATGCAAAACAAGACATGAGAATGCATGAAACTAATGAGAATGAAAATAAGAAAATGAAAATGAAAATACCCCCTAAGCTTAGAACTTACATTGTCCCCAATGTAAAAATCTATAACAAGAGAAGGGAGAAAAGAAAAGAACTCACTACGGTGGTGGAAAATCTTCTGGTGTTCAATCCATGGCCATGGAATTTTTCATGGGTTTGGTGTGGAACCTTCTGACTTTACTCTTCTTCTAATTTGAGCTTCAAAAAGGGTCAAACCTAAACAAGATCCATGAGATAAAGATCAAACAACAATCTAACACGCAAAATTAAAAGAAAAAGATGAAATAAAATAGAAAAATAAGAAAACATGGGTTGCCTCCCAAGAAGCGCTTGTTTAAAGTCATTAGCTTGACATTGGTCTGATTTCTGTGCTCAGGTGACGTCAACGGAGTAGTGCTTAGTAGGGGTGTTCGTGGGTTGGGTTGGGTGGGTTTAGCTCATTTTTGGACCTGACCCGTTCAAAAAAATTTTTCGCTCGACCCAACCCAACCCGACCCGATCATGAAATTTTTTTCGCTCGACCCGACCCGACCCAACCCGCTCAAGAGTGGGTTGGGTTGGGTCGAACCCGTGGGTCTGACATTTTAAAAAAAAAATCTTGAAAAAAAAGTCGAAATACAAAATCTAACAAATTAATACCATAAATCTCAATATTAAATAAACTAAACGTCATAAGTCAATAAGTGCATAACAAATTAACAACTAATAAGTCTTACTAAATCTTGAATAAATTAAACAAAGCTAGTCATAACTCAAATAACAAATTAGTCTAATTAATCAGAGTCAGTATCATCACGCATGTCACATGAATTATGGACAACATAATCATTGACTTCACTCTCTATTTTTTTCATATATTATTTATCATCTAAGCTATCAATTGATTTTTTAACACAACTGTCACTCAGATGTGCCGAAAGTCTTATGAACTTATTTTCGTTGCTCACTTTGAAAGTAACACTACAATGCCTACACTTAAACTTGATTGAAACAACACGAAAATTAGGAGAAAATATCCTAAAATGCCAACATGGACATTTAGGCTTCACTATGTCAGAATATCAAAGACATCAACATCATCCTCTATATCATCCTCCTGATATTTACATTACAAAGTTAAGATATTTTTAAAACTTTTTCTGTCAGTCTCTTGGCCACTTAAAAAAAAACGGTGGGTTGGGTTGGGTTGTATGGGTTGGGAGTGTTTCAACCCGTTACTCGACCCACACACTGTGGGTCGAAGATTTTTCAACCCGACCCAACCCACGAGAATTTTTCAACTCGACTCAACCCACCCAACCCGCATGGGTTGGGTCAAAACCCGCGAGTTCATGGGTTCAACCCGACCCGTGGACACCCCTAGTGCTCAGTCCCTACTCCTTCAAAGTGTTTCACTCTCTGGCCATTTATCATGAAAGGCTTATGGCTTTCTTTCTTCACCTCAAGCACACCGTAGGATAAAACTCGAACAATCTCATATGGTCCTGACCATTTTAACCATAACTTATTTGGACAGAAACGTAGAAGCGAGTTATTAACAAGAACTCTATCCTCGATTTTAAATTCACGCTTCTCGTCACACTTGTCACTATGCTTCTTAGGTCCTTCCTTGCAGGGCATAGCATCAGTCACTGATTCCTGTATACCTGAAAGCACAACACTATCCACAACTTTAGTAGCATCAATGCGATTACATGAATTTAAGGAATTAGAATTTTTTTCAGATTTAAAAACATCAAAAACTACTTCCTCATCATTTAATCGCAAAGTCAATTTCCCTTCGTGGACATCAATGATCGCCCGTCCAGTGGCAAGGAATGGACGCCCAAGTATGATCGGCATTGTAGCATCAGCTTCCATATCAAGCACAACAAAATCCACAGGCATATAAAATTTACCAACCTTAATGGGAACATCCTCCAAGATGCCTACGGGGTACTTCACTGACCGATCCGCCAATTGAAGAGAGATAGTTGTGGGTTTCACTCACCCACTTCCAACTTTTTACACACGAAAAGGGGCATAAGACTAACACTAGCCCCCAAGTCACACAAAGCTTTATCAAAATTGGTATTCCCAATCAAGCAAGGAATAGAGAAGTCTGCAGATCTTTGAGTTTAGGAGGTAACTTATTTTGGATTAAAGCGCTACACTCCTCGCTTAATGCTACGGTCTCATACTCCTCTAGCTTTCTCTTATTAGACAAAATGTCCTTAAGAAATTTAGCATAGGTAGGCATTTGTTGCAATGCCTCGATGAAGGGTACATTAATGTACAACTTCTTAAGGACCTCAAGAAACTTCCCAAATCGCTTTATCTAGCTTAGCCTTGGCCAATCTTTGAGGGAAGGGCACCGGGGTTGGTATGGCTCGGGGGTACATACTTAGACACTTTCTCATTAATTTCCTCCTCTTCTAAGGGTCATGTGTCCTAGTTGTTTCTTTTTCTTCATCCCTCCCATCTTTGTCATTTTCCTCTTTGCTTTGGAATCTTCTAGTTGCTTTCCACTTCTTAAACTCACAACTTTACAATGTTCATTAGGATTTATTTCAGGCTCATCCTGAAATTTTCCGTGTGGTCTATATGAAGAGCTAGCTTGTTGGGCTATTTGAGTTTCTAACATCTTGTTATGAATAGCTAAATTATCAACCTTAGATGTCAAATCCTTAATAGCCTCACTAACAACTTGACCATGGTGCCTAAACTCTTCATTTTGTTTGGTTTGACTCTCTACAAAATTTTCAAGGAGAGTTTCGAGTTTATACTTTTGTACCTGGGGGAATCCAATAGAAGGTTAAGCACTACCTTGTCCAGCTTGATTTTGATTGTTCCGATAGGAGAAGTTGGGATGAGACCTCTAACCGGGATTGCAAGTCTGTGAATATGGATCATTACGCACCTTAGGTGGAATGTCATAGAAATTGTGACATGATTCCACTTGCTCCACCGGTGCACCATGTGAGGAACCCTTTTCAGCTTGGCATTCCGCACTCATATGTCCCTGTACTCCACAAATCTCACAAAAGATGTTAGCAGCACTTATGGCATTAGCACTAGCTTTTTCAAGCTTATCAAAACGTTTATTCAATGAGTCAAACTTAGCCATAATTAAACTAACACCATCCACCTCAAACTTACCTTCCGAGAGCTTTCTCGGGTTGTTACCTCTTTCACTGGCCCATTGGTGATGGTCTGCAGCGACACTTTCAATAATCTCATAGGCTTCTGTCAACCTTCTGTTCATTAAAGCTCCACCAGCTGTGGAGTTAAGAGACACCTTCGAAGAATATTCTAATCCATTGTAGAAGGTGTGAACAATCAACCACATCTCTAACCCGTGGTGTGGGCAGGCTTCCAGCAAAGCCTTATATCTATCCCAAGCTTCTGACAATGACTCTCCATCTTTCTGAACGAAGCTTGTGATTTGGGTCCTTAGGTGAGCAGTCTTGGAAGGTGGAAAGAATTTGTCCAAAAAGGCTTGCTCCAATTGATTCCATGTGGTTAATGTATCAATGGGTACCGATTTCAACCAAGCTCTAGCCTTGTCCCTTAATGTTAATGGAAACAATCGGAGGCGAATGGCATCAACTAAGGCACCTTCAATTTTGAGAGTCTCACAGAATTCTAAGAACATCTCCACATGATCATTTGGGTCCTCCGAGGGTAAACCTCCAAACTGGTTCTGCCTTATCATAGAAAGTAAGGCAGGAGGTACGGTGAAGTGCCTGGCTTCAATGTCTGGCCGAGCAATTCCAGATTGCAAACCCCGAGCATTAGGGGCTGCATACTCCTTTAAAGGTTCGTTATCCTCAGCTGCTGCCATGACAAGTGTTGGTTCAAATATTTCTCTCACTCTTTGCCTTCGTTGTCTTCTCTTTCTATGAGAAGTTCTTTCAATTTTAGAATCAGCTTCAATAATAGTCCCGAAACATCTAGTACTTTGCATAAACCAGAGAAATTACCTGCAGAGAGTCAAAAAGAAAACAAGAACGTAATAATATGGTAAAAAGAAAAAAAAAGGTTTAAAATAATCAAATTAAAAATTAAATTGATATTAAAAAACACAATCCCCGAAGAATACGCCAAAAACTTGATGCGTGAAATCCGCAAAGTGTACGGTTTGCGTCAAGTAATAAAAAGATCGAATCCACAGGGACTGAGTCTATGAATACCAATTAATTAATTAATTCGATTAAATTAAACAAAAGAGAGTGTGATTGTTTATTAAGAATAACGTAGTAACAAAATAATTAAATAAAAATCAAGAAAACAGAATTTAGAACAAAGACAGCAAGTTATCAAGAAGGGGGTTTTCAGATTTAAGAGAGCTTCCAAGATTGGGGTACCACAATGATACAAGACAAATCCTAATTGACAACCCTTTTATTAAATCTGAAATTCAATTGAAGGTGAATTACCCAAAATTAGTTAATGTTCTCTTTCAAGATACAAGACCCGTGCCTAATTAAACCAATTCCTACTTTCGTAGTAATTGAATTTAAATTGAACCCATTACGCTTTGTGGTAATTCATTGATTCCTCGAAAGGCTAAAACTACTCTCGTGATTTAGACCTTAAGTTCAATTCTAATGGTTCCAACACTTAGGTTCACCTCTCAGTACGTCCCTAAATGCCTATGAGATGCAAATAAGTGGCCAACAAATTCACATGAATAAAAGCAATAAGAATTGAATCAATGAACAATCAAGATTAATAAAAGGGGAAACAACGTCAATTCATCATTATCAATGTATCAAAGGGCATTGCCCAATCCTAGAAACAAGAGTAACTACTCAGACATAGAGAAGAAGGAAACAGAAATCAAACTTAAAAACATCCCAAACCCGTAACAATGGAAGAAGAAGAAGAAGATCAAGAACCCAAGCCTCCTTCGTGCTTCCTTTCGAACTAGGTTTCAATCCAAGCTAGAATACCCTAATTGCATTCAGAACATCTATTAATAGCCTAGGGTTTTTGTGAACACCCAATTTTGACCAGGCTAAAAAAAAAAGTATAAATTAAAAATAAAAGAAAAAAACAAAAAAAAACAATAAACAAAACAAAAAAAATCACACACAAAGAACACTCACTTTTCTTTTTTATTATTTTCTAACTACTCCCTCACTAATTCACTGAGTCCCCTGGCATGATCACCCACTCCATTGTCGGTTTGTTATCACTCACTCCATTATGCATAACCACTCCACTCCATTATCACCTGGCGGCTAGCAACTAATAAGAGAGGACGAACTTCAAGATTTAGGGGGGGATCTCTCCATCAGGAGCTGAGATTCAACTTTCAACCCCCATCATCCTTCATCTGATCCTCACCTTCCATCACCCCACTCATACTCTCTTCACCGTAAGCTCCTGTAACCATCCAAACCAGCCACCACATCACCTCCATTTCCACGTCCAACCTTCACCATGTAACAAAGAACCACCCTTCACCAAGCTCTCACCATCCAACGTGACCACTATGCAAAGAAACCACCCATCACCCACAACCACCTAAACTCCATCTTCATCTTCTCCAACCAAATAAAACCATCAACCTCCCTCTTCATCAACCATTTTCCACTATAGCCACCTAAAAACCCGAATCACTTGTCTTTGCCCTGAACCGAAGACCACATCACAACCGACCAGTCTTGGTCATAATCCTTAAACCACATCCTTCCTCCTCTCGACCGTCGAACCTCTTCCATCTCTCACCACATCACCTACTTCCATCACATCCGACCGTCGAATACCATATCCCTAAACCGACCGTCGAACTCAAAACCCCAAATCTTCTCTCATCCGACCGTCGGACCCCAAGCTCATCCTATTCGACCGTCGAACCACCGGAGAACTCACCTTCAATATCCACATCCAACAAATGCCTCTCCCAAATGACCGTCGAATCCCTCTCTTTAACCGACCGTCGGACTGCACTGTAAGCTCATCGCCCTTCCAACCGACCGTCGAATCCCGGATCCTCCAAACTTCACCAACACCGCTACCATACTTAACCGATACCCTCTTCGACCGTCGAAACCCCGTGAGGTCAGATCCTTCCCTTCAACCAACCGACCGTCGAACTCCTGAATCCCTCTCCTCATTCGACCGTCGAACCATACCATTGCGACTTTCACCGACTGTCGAATCCCCACCACCATCCTCCAACCATCCATTACGTGACATCACCTATCTCCTAAACCTCTAAACCTTACCCCTCACAACCGTCGAACTCAAAACCCCAGCTCCATTCCTCTCACCGACAAGCCATCCAAACCTTCACACCATCAACCAAACTCCGTCCAATTCGACCGTCGGACTCCAAAAGCAAGACCATCTACATTCTCCAACTCGACCGTCGAACCTCAGCTAGGTTGCCCTTCACCGACTGTCGAACTCCTCACTGACAACCCATCCAAACTCCCCTCACCGACCGATCCAAGATCCTTTCCAACCGACCGTCGAATTCCAAATTTTTTCCAACAAACCGTCGAATTCCAGATCTTTTCCAATCGACGGTCGAATTCGTCCTATCCTCACCTCCATTCGACCGTCGAATCGAAGAAGCCAGCCACCCTCTCCTGCTAATCTGGTCGTAAACGAGTCGAATCCATCCCATCCTTACCTCCATTCGACCGTCGGATCAAAGAAGCCAGCCACCTTCCCCTGCTAATCTGGTCGTAAACGAGGTCCTTACTGTTGCATCTTTAATTTTATATCTCCCAGTTTTGGATTATCTGTTTCTTGGTTTTCTTTTTTACGTTTCCTTGTTCTTTTTATTTCATTTATTATCGTTTGTTGGGCTAGATTTTGGGAGTTAAAAAATGATAAATAAAGAAATAGTTAAAAGTTTTTAAAAAGGAATAAAAATGGGTTACCCGAGTTGCGACAATTTTTGCTAACCCTTATATTTTGTAAACATCCGAGTTAAGACAAATTGATGATTTACAATCTTAAATAAAAATTTTGTAACAAACTCGATAATCAATGGGTGACGTCTCTAGCGTGACGCGAGCTTCACCTATTTAATCCTTAATTTGAATAAGCGAGCCGCGACGCTTGTTAATTCAAATTCCAAAAAAATCATTTTAAATAAAATCAACCAACCCACACTTATTTTATAAAGAACTACGTAACTTTGAGTTCCCATTGCACCAGGGGGATACGTAGGAGCGTAATTTCATTTCACAAGCCAAATTTAAATTTTCACAATTTTGTGGTTTTCGCTTTTTTTGTTACAATGTTTAAAAAAGGGGTAAAATAAATATTTTCAAGGATTGTTAATAATTTGCACAATTAATCTAAGGTACCGTCTTAGGATCGGTGCTTAGGTGCAGTGGGATTAAGTTTCCACCCTTCCCTAAGCATAACCGACTCGAGTCCAATCTGGTTCCAAAGACCATTTCCAAATAAAAGGTTTTCCAATTTTTCCAAATTCAAATAAAATTGGTGGCGACTCTTAAAATTAAAATAATTTAATTTAAGTTGCTATTTCGCCGCATTAATTTTACTTGTCATCGCGACAGATGGCGACTCCACTGGGACATTCTTGAGAGTCAAGCCTATTGTTGTTAGTTGTGCAAATTGTTAATAATTTTTATTTATTTATTTTACCCTTTTATCTTCGTTTTTGTTTTCTTTTTGTTTGTAAATGATTTTATTTATTTTTGTTTTGTGTAAATATCTGATAGCATCATCTTATGTATATTGTTATTTGTATATATTTGTACATAATTGTTGAAACCTTAGGATAGATGATTGCTGCCTGGTTATTGTATATATGTTTTTGCAGGTTGGGGGGGTAGTTTCTTTTAAATTTTTGTACAGGTTTGTACGCTCCCAGCACCCACTGCACCTACACGTAAAGCACACACATCCGAGTGGGGCCCTATACCCGGGTCTGAGTGAAACTTAAGTTAAGTAAAGGTTGCGTAGTGGTAGCCATTTTGGATGTACTTCCTGTTTGGTTATCGCGAAAACCTCATCTAGAGTGTGCCTTTTTCATAGATGTCCCACACCTAGTGGTTTACCCACTATTTCGTGGTCAACATTCTGAAATAGGACTTGGCTCTAGAGACCTTTAGAACAGAAGAGCCACCCTATGGAAGTTATCACAAACCAGAAAGACTCTTAGATCCTTAGGATGGAATTCCCAAGTTTAAGGCAACCTCATTAGGACACAAAGGGAGCGTATTTCTTCTTTCCTCATGCCATCCATTCTTGAAAAAAACAAAAACTTAAAAATACATTTTCTTACATTCTTAAAAAAAAAAATCATCTTGCATTTTTATAACCTTAAAAAAAAAAAACTTGCATTTTCATGACATTGCATAAAGAAAATCATGCACTCCAAGCATTCTTAAAAAAAAAAATAAAAAATAATAATAATCATGCATTTTCATGCCATCCTTAGCATTTAAAAAAAAATAATAATAAAAAAAAAAAATCGCATTTTCATAAAAAAAAAATTTTCATGCATGGCATCTTTAGCATTCTAAAAAATATATATAAAAAAAAAATAAATCATGCATTTCATTCCATGCATTTGAAAAGAAAATGTTTTCATTTCATTCATCTCATTTTATGCATGACATTCCTTGTATGATGTTACCGTGTTCGGCAACTATTGCGCGACTAAGGAAAGAAGACACCGCCTCAAATAATTTCAAGAACTTCCAGAGAATGCAGAAATGGAGGTGATGAACCTTCTCCATCCGCATTATGAATAAAAACAAGAAGAAAAAAAAAAAACAGTCAGTGTATCCCAAGAATGAGGTAGGTAGTGCCATTAAATCTTATCGGAAGCATGTGGAGACAACAACTGCGAGAATCTTGCAGTATGGATTTTATTGGCCTTCTTTATTCAAGGTCTGTTACACCTTTTGTAAAAGTTGCGGAAATTGGTCAATAAAGTTTTGCTTTAAGACTCTCATCCGCACCTACTCCTTAGAAAATTGAGATATAGGAGGCGCGGTTCTTTTGTTGTCAAACACGTGTATCTTATAGGGCCATAGACATTGAGAATCCTAAGAATGGTAATACGCTTAAAGTTAATGGACCAAAACTCAACCATTTCTCGGAACATCAAGTTGTTGAGTTCTCTCGTGTTGCTTAGGTTAAGTGGCGGATAACTGTACTCGTGACTCTCAAGTCGGTTTGTTTTTCAGTTTCCCATAATAACTGATTTCTTCTCCTTTCAAAATGGATGTCATTCTCTCAAATATAAGAAAATATTTTCCTTCTCTTCCTCTAAATGCTTTGACAAAAGTCTATGAAGCTAGGTGTGAAAGACTGAGATTGTTAATGTATAAGGGCATCCCAGAAGATATACGCTGGATAATCGAAGCAAAGGTTCGTTTAGGCAGGTGAATCTTCGATTCATTTGTCCCATACATGCCTGGTCTCGGTAAAAGTTCATTTTCAAAAAGGAGAAGAGCAAAAAGAATGAAAGTTTGTTACAAGTGTGCACGATGGAATTGCAACACGCGATGTCACTCTTTGGGGATGGTTTCTATAAATAGAGAAGATAAAATATTCTTCATCAAGAATGGACTGAGTAAGGAGTCATTAGATAATGTCTTATTGACTCTTGAGACGCATTCTTGTGGAGTTGTGCAGCGTGAACTTCTTAGTTTGTGGAATCTCTTCAAGGACGAACAAGAGCGTTACAGTCTTGGGAATCTGACTCAAAAAGACCCTGTTTGCCAATTTATAAGAAAATTGGATGGGAAGCTTATCCTCGACTCATAGAAGGCGTTTAAGCCGTTTCTGGACGTGAAACCAGAGGAAGATGTGAGCCACAATCACAACAACATGTATATATTATCTTTCAAAAGAAAAAAAAGAAAAAAAAACTGAAAACTAAAAAAAAAGGGCGAAACTTCGGTTGTACTTGGTCTTTAATTAGATTAGAGCCCCGCCAGTGGAGTGGCAGACCACATTGACTCGGGTGGACCTTCGCACACCGGTCGGTAAATAAGGTTCGTGTGCCACGCTCTGCAGAGAGCCGCGCAAGCATTCCTGTGTTTTAACCAAAGGCTCGCTTGTTGATGGACGTAAAGAAGCGTCCGTGTTTGCATTCTCGCGTGACAATGCCTCCGAGCCGAGTCCCGTGATTTAATGCCATGGGCTCTTCGGCGACCTCTCACTGGCTGTGGTCGTTGGTGGTAGTTGTCGATTTACGCACTTTAATTAGTGGCGTCGTAGCTCAATCCAAAATATCCCACAAGCGGGAGGGAGAAGAATGCCCAGATTGGCTGAGCCGTCTTGGTATTACTGCACTCATGACGCAGTATAAAGATCTGCCATGAAACCTGTACATAAAGGTATGTAATCATTTGTTATCTTTGTATGATTTTGTTGAATTTTGGTTTTGGACAGACGATCTTTTGGATGGGATCCTTCGGGGGTTTCTAGATTTCTTTACCCTGATAATTTTCCTAAAAAAAAAAAAAAAAAAAGAGTTAAAAAAAAAGAAAGAAAAAAAAAAAAAAAAACACAAAAAAAAAAGATTTTATGTTTCTTAAATTCAACCTTTTCTGACAACAGCCGACCTACCTTTCTAGGTGCAATTATTTCCCTTTCCATTCTTTTTCTTATTTAAACACTCCATTTTCTCCTTCATCTTCAACTCAGAAACACTCAAAGAGAAGAAGGGTATAGAATGGGGCCTGCTATTCGTAACCTAAAAATGTCTGTGTTTTTGTGGGTCGAGTTATGGGAAGGGATTAGAGTTTAGAACGCAGCTAGCGCTCTTGGTCGATCACTTGCTGCAAGGAATATTCATCTTGTATATGGGGGAGGTTGTCGTGAGTTAATGGGGGCTGTTTCGCTTGCTGCTCTTATAGGAGGCAGTCAGGTTTTAGGTGTTATTCCTAAACCTTTAGTGAAAGTAACATCACCGGCAAGACAGTTGGAGAAGAAATTGTGTAACATCCATGCATGGACGCATGAAAATAATGGTGACAATTTGATGCATTTCTTGTCTTACCAGGTGGTTTTGGTACTTTGGAAGAAATTTTTCAAATTGTCTCTGGCTAAACCGAACATCCACCATAAACCCATTGGTCTGTTGAATGTTAATAATTTCTTTGACCTTTTGTTATTTTTTCTTGACAAAGTCGTGGAACGTAAATTTATCACTCCTTCTAAGAAGACAACTTCTTATCTCTGCCTCTACTATTGATGAGCTCATTGATAAATTGGAAGCTTTTGAGTATGTACCGATAAGGTATTGGCTCGATAGATTGGTTAATAGGAAGCAACAAGGAAGTAACAAGAAAAGCAAGCTAGATCTAACACTTTCTCTTTAATCGGTTTGATTTTATTGTACTTTGTTTCTTTTTAAATTTGTGTCCGCTTTCTCCAAAGAGGTAATTCTATCCTTTACTCATCTATATTTTAACATTAAGGACAATGTTATGATCTGGTTGGGGGAAGGATGGTTGTGTAAAAAAAAAAAAAAAAAAAAAAAAAAAAAAAAAAAAAAAAAAAAAAAAAAAAACCAAAAAAATTCAAAAAGTGTGTTTGTTAATATGTTTGTTGTGTTTGTCATCAATTAACAACAAAAGTAAATAGGGATGGCGAGTAAGGAGTATTTTTTATCTTGAGACGCATCTCAATTGGTGGCGAGTAAGGAGTAGTAGGGTAGTAATTAGTATTAAATTGTGGAAGTACTAAAGTTCTATTCACTTCCGATGCAAAGACTGACAGTGTCCGATGCAAGACTTGACCGTGTGCTTTTTTTCTACTGGGCGTTGATTTCACTTCTTATCAGGTTGTTTTGCTCTTTTCTATATCTCTCTCTCATATTGAGGACAATGTTATGATCTGGTTGGGGGGAAGGATCGTTGTGTGCCTAAATATATAAAAACAAAAAAAAAACAAAAACAAAAACAAAAAAAGGTGTGTGCATGTATTAATATGTTTATATGTTTGTCAGTAATTTTCTAAACCAGTTAAGGATGGCAGAGTAGGGAGTAAATTTTACTCTTGAGACGCATTTTAGTTGGGGTAGATAACTAGTTTGTGTGGAAGTAGCAATTGAAATTCAGGAAAATTTGCATGATTGAGTAAATTGTCTTCTTTCTTAAAAATCATATGTTTGGTTATGGATGTTGAATTGGTGGACTGGGAATGATAGAACTATATCTTGTGAGATCTTGAGCCTAATGGATGGATTCAACATTTATGCCATTCTCTTCTTTCTTGTGTGATTTTCACTCATGATAATGATCACTCTAGAACTTGCTTTGATTCTTTTTGAGGCTGCGTTTCACTTGCATGCATGAACATGATTGAGGCCCTCTTTCTTAGCCAGTTTAGCCAAATAGCCAACCTTGCATATTTTCCTTTGCTTAACCCCTTTGAGCTTATTTGACCATTCTTTGTTTCTAACTCATTACGTGCCTTAAATGAAAAACCATGTTCTAACCCAATCTTAGGGAATAAGAGAGCATTGACTTTGTTATTTGATGAGTTCTTGAACAAGTGTGGGGTGCATGTGCAGATTGGTTGTATATAAAAAAAAAAAAAAAAAAAAAAGAAAAAAAAAAGAAAATATGTTTCTAAAAAAAAAAAAAAAGAGAAAGCTGGTTATTGCTACAATCAAAAGAATGCACCATGTGATATATTCATACCTAGAATGAGGGTGGATGATTGGAAATAACAGGAATAGAAGGAGAATGTTCAAGCCTAAAGGAATTCAATCTACCAATTGATCTTTAACAAAACATTAGTTAAATATTGGTCATTGTTCTGTATGAGAAAAAACTAAGAAAATCGTGGGAAAGTTAGACTGAATGTTCTCAAACATCTTCTCCACTCTAACTGTATCATAATGCTCTTCTATTCTCTTTGGTATTTAACTTGACATATCCATATTACTTCTACCTTTACCCTGACCTCACTACAACCTTGAATAAAGTCCTCATGATTTGCGTGTGCATGTGTTTTGAGTAGTGGAGAAGTAGAAGATAAGCAAGCTTATGGTAGTGCAATTTTCATGGGTTGAATTGAGTGAAACACCTACCTTTAAACACTTGAGAGATTGAGAGTAAATTGCAGAGGATCTATCATTCTTTACTCATGTTTTTCAATTGAAGTATCCTTGCTTGTTGATTTGAGATGTGAAGATGTGTTGCCTCATGAATGTTTGATTACTTGAATTATTAATTGATCTTCATTCTTAAATATTATTAGAAATTGAGTCTTTTAGAATGTTTAACTTTTGAGTCAGTTTTTTTTCTGTTTTGCCCGAGGACGTGCAAAAGAGTAAGTGTGGGGGGTGTTTGATAATTAATGATGTCCAGTTGTCGAATCTTGACTCAAGCGAAAAAAAAAAAATCTTTTGATTTTATTTCTTGTGTCTTTAACCGTTGTAAATAATATCCTTTCTATAGTCAAAGAACAATCTGGAAGTGTTCGTTTCTTTCCTGTTGTACTTTTTGAATTCATGAGTGTTTGTGACATAATGCTTCAGGTAAAGTGACCATGAGTACAACACCATGATTTGACCATCTAATGGTAATTGCTTATTGACCAATTCAGATCGAAGAGATCTTGGAATTCCCAATTGATGGAAGAGGAGGTACCCGAGTAAAAAAAAAAAAAAAAAAAAAAAGAAAAAAAAAGCAAAAAAAAAAATGAAAAAGAGCTCGTTAGTCTGAAAACCTGAAGGATCGGTCTAAACAAAAGTTAGGGCAAATGAATGGGCAAAATCTCAGAGGAAGTTGGCCTGAAACACCTTGAAGGGTGCACCCAAACTGGGGCAATTTTGAATTGCGTGTGATCACCACACAGGGCGCTTTTGTTTGCATTTAGTTGGCCATACTGGGGCAAAATTTTTGAAGGATTGAGGAGAAGTCATGTTGAAGGAAGTAGCAACGCAAACAAGGATCGAATTATCAAGCAACAGCGTGGAATCAACTAAATGAGAGACAAGGTTAAACACTGGGCAAAATTTTCTCTCAAGGAATCAATCAAGCAATGGTTCATCCCATTTCTTGAAAGGAGAGTAAAAAAAAAAAAACAAAGAAAAAAGAAGGAAAGGAGAAGAAGAAGGAAAGAACCGAATGGTCTAAGGAAGAAAAGCATGTGAATAAAGTTTGAGTGGTCAAAGCTTTCCAAAGTCGTCCTTGGTTCAAATGTTTTTAAATAAAATTTAGAAAATAAAAAAAAAGGAAGCAAAAAAAAAAAGAGAAGAAAAATCCTATTTTCGGGACTCAGTTGTCCATTGTCTTTTAAATTTTGGGACTCAGTTGCCCATTGTCTTTTAAAATTCCGGAACTCAGTGGCCCATTGTCATTTAAATTTCGGGATTCAGTTGCCCATTGTCATTTAAATTTCGGGACTCAGTTGCCCATTATCTTTTAAAATTCCGGGACGCAGCTTGCCCATTGTTTTTTAAAATTCAAAAGAAAAAAAAAAAAAGAAAGAAAAAAGAAAGAGAAAAAGAAAACAAAAAAAAAAAAAAGGAGAGAAAAGCAAAAGAAAAAACAAAGAAATAAAAATAAAAAATATAAAAAAAAAAAAAAAGAAAAAAAAAAATCTTTTTGATCAAAATGCTTATTCCTTCATTTTAAATTCGGGACACCGAGATACCCATTTCATTTTAAATTACGGGCCAAGCCCACTTTGTCTTTCAAATTTCGGGCCAAGCCCATCGTTTTTAAATTTTTGGGCCAAGCCCATTGTCTTTAAATTTCGGCCAAGCCCATGTTTTTTAAATTTCTGGGCAAGCCCATCGTCTTTCAAATTTCAGGCCAAGCCCACCGTCTTAAATTTCGGGCCAAGCTCACTTGTTTTTAAATTGGCCAAGCCCATCGTTTTTAAATTCAGCCAAGCCCACTCTTTTAAATTTCGCCAAGCCCATCGTTTTTTCAAATTGGGCCAAGCCCACTGTCTTTTCAAATTGCGCCAAGCCCATCGTTTTTTAAATTCTCGCCAAGCCCACTGTTTTTAAATTGGGCCAAGCCCATCGTTTTAAATTTCGGGCCAAGCCCACTGTTTTTTAAATCGCCAAGCCCATCGTTTTTTTAAATTGGGCCAAGCCCATGTCTCTTAAATTCTGAGCCAAATTGCCCAAGCCTTTTAAATTAAGTCCTGCCCACTGTCCTTTAAATTCCGGGCCAAGCCCATTGTCTTTTAAATTCCACGCCAAACCCACTGTCTCTTAAATTGGCCAAGCCCACTGTCTTTCAAATTCTGGGCCAAGCCATTGTCTTTCTTAAATTGGCCAAGCCCATTGTCTTTTTTTTTAAATTTTGGGCCAAGCCCATTGTCTTTAAAATTCCGGGACTCGATCGCCCATTTTTTTTTCTTTCTGATGAGCGCATCGACTCCATGCATTCCAATTTCTTTTCATTGTTTTTACTTTGTTTTGCATTTATCCTTTCATGCATTCTTGGACAAAATTGAGTTCATTTCTTTACTCGTTTTTCTTACGACGATAAAATGAAAAAACACAATTTTCCTTTTTATCTAATAAGAAACAAGTAAAGAGGGCAACAGCTGGAACACCCAATTTTGACCAGGCTAAAAAAAAAAAGTATAAATTAAAAATAAAAGAAAAAAATAAAAAAAACAATAAAAAAAAAAAAAAAATCACACACAAAGAACACTCACTTTTCTTTTTTATTATTTTCTAACTACTCCCTCACTAATTCACCGAGTCCCCCGGCATGATCACCCACTCCATTGTCGGTTTGTTATCACTCACTCCATTATGCATAACCACTCCACTCCATTATCACCAGCGGCTAGCAACTAATAAGAGAGGACGAACTTCAAGATTTAGGGGGATCTCTCCATCGGAGCCGAGATTCAACTTTCAACCCCATCATCCTTCATCCGATCCTCACCTTCCATCACCCCACTCATACTCTCTTCACCGTAAGCTCAGTAACCATCCAAACCAAAAACCACATCACCTCCATTTCCACGTCCAACCTTCACCATGTAACAAAGAACCACCCTTCACCAAGCTCTCACCATCCAACGTGACCACTATGCAAAGAAACCACCCATCACCCACAACCACCTAAACTCCATCTTCATCTTCTTCAACCAAATAAAACCATCAACCTCCCTCTTCATCAACCATTTTCCACTATAGCCACCTAAAAACCCGTAATCACTTGTCTTTGCCCAACCGAAGACCACATCACAACCGACCGTCGGTCATAATCCTTAAACCACATCCTTCCTCCTCTCGACCGTCGAACCTCTTCCATCTCTCACCACATCACCTACTTCCATCACATCCGACCGTCGAATACCATATCCCTAAACCGACCGTCGAACTCAAAACCCCAAATCTTCTCTCATCCGACCGTCGGACCCCCAAGCTCATCCTATTCGACTGTCGAACCACCAGAGAACTCACCTTCAATATCCACATCCAACAGCCTCCCAGCCGACCGTCGAATCCCCTCTTCAACCGACCGTCGGACTGCACTGAAGCTCATCGCCTTCCAACCGATCGTCGAATCCCAGATCCTCCAAACTTCACCAACACCAGTTACCATACTTAACCGACACCCTCTTCGACCGTCGAAACCCCAGAGGTCAGATCCTTCCCTTCAACCAACCGACCGTCGAACTCCTGAATCCCTCTCCTCATTCGACCGTCGAACCATACCATTGCGACTTTCACCGACTGTCGAATCCCCACCACCATCCTCCAACCATCCATTACGTGACATCACCTATCTCCTAAACCTCTAAACCTTACCCCTCACAACCGTCGAACTCAAAACCCCAGCTCCATTCCTCTCACCGACAAGCCATCCAAACCTTCACACCATCAACCAAACTCCGTCCAATTCGACCGTCGGACTCCAAAAGCAAGACCATCTACATTCTCCAACTCGACCGTCGAACCTCGCTAGGTTGCCCTTCACCGACTGTCGAACTCCTCACTGACAACCCATCCAAACTCCCCTCACCGACCGATCCAAGATCCTTTCCAACCGACCGTCGAATTCCAAATTTTTTTCCAACAAACCGTCGAATTCCAGATCTTTTCCAATCGACGGTCGAATCGTCCTATCCTCACCTCCATTCGACCGTCGAATCGAAGAAGCCAGCCACCCTCTCCTGCTAATCTGGTCGTAAACGAGTCGAATCCATCCCATCCTTACCTCCATTCGACCGCTTGATCAAAGAAGCCACCACCTTCCCTCGCTAATCTGGTCAATCGTAAACGAGGTCCTTCTTGTTGCATCTTTAATTTTATATCTCCCGCTTTTGGATTATCTGTTTCTTGGTTTTCTTTTACGTTTCCTTGTTCTTTTTATTTCATTTATTATCAGTTGTTGGGCTAGATTTTGGGAGTTAAAAAATGATAAATAAAGAAATAGTTAAAAGTTTTTAAAAAGGAATAAAAATGGGTTACCTGAGTTGCGACAGCTTGCTAACCCTTATATTTTGTAAACATCTGAGTTGCGACAGCTTGATGATTTACAATCTTAAATAAAAATTTTGTAACAAACTCGATAATCAATGGGTGACGTCTCTAGCGTGACGCGAGCTTCACCTATTTAATCCTTAATTTGAATAACTGAGCCGCGACGGCTTGTTAATTCAAATTCCAAAAAAATCATTTTAAATAAAATCAACCAACCCACACTTATTTTATAAAGAACTACGTAACTTTGAGTTCCCCATTGCACCAGGGGATACGTAGGAGCAGAATTTCATTTCTGTCAAGCCAAATTTAAATTTTCACAATTTTGTGGTTTTCGATTTTTTAGTTACAATGTTTAAAAAAGGGGTAAAATAAATATTTTCAAGGATTGTTAATAATTTGCACAATTAATCTAAGGTACCGTCTTAGGACGGGTGCTTAGGGGTGCAGTGGGATTAAGTTTCCACCCTTCCCTAAGCATAACCGACTCCCGAATCCAATCTGGTTCCAAAGACCATTTCCAAATAAAAGGTTTTCCAATTTTTCCAAATTCAAATAAAATTGGTGGCGACTCTTAAAATTAAAATAATTTAATTTAAGTTGCTATTTCGCCGCGATTAATTTTACGGTCAAGAATGCAAGCATTCCATTCAATCCAAGTCCAATTCAACATTAATCTTGTACAAGAACACCAAAAACACGGCAGTTATCCGAACTAAGGGAAAAACAAACCAAAAAGGGAAACTAAAACGCCTAAAATGCTCAAGAATGCATGCAAAACAAGAACAAAACATGATGTTATTTCACACACATCATGATGCATGCTTCGTACTCCTCCTAATTGTTTGAAGTGGGGAGCTCAAACTTTAGGGAGTTTTCTACTATTACTCCTTCAAAATTTTTCAAAATTACATGGGCACCATTTCCCTTAGGGTTCGAGGATCCATCGACGAATATAATCTAAGAAATTCCCTCGGGATCACCGAGGTCCAATGTGAATTATGCTAGAAAGTCTGAAAGCGCTTGAACCTTTATTGTTAGCCGAGGCTCATACACAATTCCGAATTCAGAAAGCTCGATGGACCAAGAAATCAATCTACCTGCTAGGTCTAGCTTGTGTAGTATCTGATGGATATGTTGGTTCGTCCTCACCACCACGGGATGACACTGAAAGTACTGTCTGAGTCTCCTAGTCGTGGTGATAAGTGCGAAGGCAACCTTTTCAATTTTATGGTAGCGGAGTTCAGGGCCCAGCAACACCTTGCTCACAAAGTAGACCAGCTTCTGCCCCTCCATCATCTCCTAGGCCAATACTGAACTTATGGCCTCTTTGTGAACTGGGAGGTACAAGTACAGTGTCTCACTGGGTTCTAGTCTTGTCAGTATGAGGGGAGAGGACAAAACATTCTTTAAAGAGGTAAAGACATACTCACACTCCTAAGTCCATCCAAAATCCTTCCCCTTTTTGAGCAATCTAAAGAAGGGGAGAGATTTATGAGCAACTTTAGCAAGGAAATGTATGAATGGCCGTAATTCATCCTGTCAGCTACTGCATTTCCTTGACACTCTGTGGGCTATGCATATTGAGCACCGCTTGACATTTATCTGGATTTGCCTCAATCCCGCGATGATTCAGCATGAAGCCTAAGAACTTGCCTGCTACCCCGAAAGTGCACTTCTTCGGGTTAAGACTCATGTTATGTTTCCAAAGGTGTACAAATACCTTTTCGAGGTCCGCAATATGTGATCCGGCTTGTGAGGTCTTAACTATCATGTCATTGATATATACCTCCAGCATTTTTCCCACTTGGCCCTCAAAGACCTTATTCATCATTCTCTGATATGTGGCTTTGATGAATGTAAAATGCACTCATCGTTTGGGTTTATTTATTAGGATTTTTAATTAATTTTTATTTATTTTTTATTTTTATTTTTATTTTTAATTTATTTTTAAATAATTATCTCTTCACATAATCATATTTGAATTTTCATGATAAATCATCAGATTTTGTATAAAAATAAGAAATTCCTGAAGATAAATATTTAAAATATTCTTATCCTATTCTTCGATGCTAATTAAAATTCTAATTGGATGTAAAATCTTAAATAAGGATTAGATTGAAGATTGAATAAAGATTCTAAAAAAGATTTGATTTGGAGCAAAATTTGGATTCCCACACTATTCTGACCATTTCTTATTAATTGAACCATATCTTGGGCTACAAAGATCATATCAACGCATCGTTTGCGGCATTGAAAACCTAACAGAAAATCCTTCTCTGTTGAGATCGAGGGCAAATTTGGCCATTTGGAGGGTGAGAAAATTCGTGCAAGTTAGATATGAAAAGTTGTCAGTTTTCTATAAAAAGGGGAAAACTAGTTTAGCAAAAGAACACACACTTGGATAGAGCATAGCAATCATCAAGAGGCACAAACCTTAAAGTCGTGTGCGCGTAATTAGGCTTGAAGATTAAGAATTTTCTTCAACCT
Organism: Ormosia semicastrata; assembly: GCA_029884595.1. Classification (NCBI taxonomy): domain Eukaryota; kingdom Viridiplantae; phylum Streptophyta; class Magnoliopsida; order Fabales; family Fabaceae; genus Ormosia; species Ormosia semicastrata. Next base: position 41,623,849 of record JAQQTO010000053.1, on the reverse strand, counting down.
TTCCACTTATCTACAATGGAGTTTGTCATATTCTTCCCTTTGTATTCTTTTTTTTCTATGTGTAACTAAACCTTTTTCATTAGGGTGATGATGAATCTTGTTCTTTGATGATATAAACTCATTATTGTGTTTAATCAATGTTTCTATTTCATGATTTATTTGTTTATATCTTTTCTTAATACTTTTCTAATCCTGACCAATTTAGGAATGATTTTTGATGTATGATTTGAAAAAATTTGCATGAACCTAGAACTTGTGATAAACACCATAATTTCTGCAGTCGCTAGGAATAGACATTGTGGGTTATGTGGTCATTCTTTTAATTCCTTCATTCTTGATAATGCCTTTCTATTTAGGGTTAGACTAAGAGATTAGTTAATTCTAAATAGTATAAGAGTATTAATATACCAAGGGATTATATATTGATTAATTTTGAGAATTGATCATGAATCATTGAAATAAAACTTGATTAAACCAATATTTGATTTTGTATTCAAAGAATTCAAGTGAAATTTGACCCCTAACACTTTCATATCATTATCTTCCATCTTAACCCAATCAATTAAATTTTGCTTTTGTTATTTTTGTTTAATCTTTCTTACTATTGTTTTTACCAACTCTCTTTTCAATAGCTTGAATAATGTTGATTTGGTGAATTTAGTAATTGATAATATAATCCTCGTGGGAACAATACTCTTATTTACTCTTTATTACTTTTGGGATTTGGTGCATTTGTCGATTTCACAACAAGTTTTTAGCGCTATTGTCAGGGATTATTGTTTTTAATATTAAATAGTAATTGAAAAGATACTAATTTAGGTACTTATTTTTCTTATTTAATTTTATTTTTTTATTTCTGTAATTTTATTTTAAATTCGTTTCTTTTTATTCACTTTTGCTTTTCTTTGTTTATTTTTATTAGTCATTTATTTTTATTTTTATTCTTATTTTAATTTATTTTTTTTACTTCACTCTGATTTGTTTGTTTGTTTGTTTATGCAAGGTATCGTGAATTTAGAAAAATTACTTTTTGATCTAGAGATAACAAGAACAGAAAGAGCAAATAGGAAAACAACCAGAGAAAGAAAGAGCCTAGAAGAAAAGATGGTTCAAAACACTACTGCACAGAGAAGACACACTTTAGCTGATTATGCTACTCCATCTTCTGAAAATGTCTCAACTAGTATTGTGCAACTTGCTATCCAAGCAAATAATTTTGAGATTAAGCCAGTCTTCTACAACTAGTGCAACAGAATCAGTTTGGGGGAGGTCAAACAGAAGATCCCAACTTGCACATTGTTAACTTCTTACAACTCTGTGATACTATCAAATATAATGGAGCTAGTGATGATGCCATACAATTAATACTTTTTCCATTTTCTTTGAGAGATAAAGCCAAGAGCTGGCTACAAGCCCAGCCTCAAGGAAGTATCTCCACTTGGGATGATTTGGTTAGTAAGTTCCTCACTCGGTATTTTTTTTCCATCAATGTTTGTGAAGATAAGGAGTGAGATTGCTTGCTTTACTCAAAATCAAGGAGAATCTCTCTATAAAGCATGAGAAAGATTTAAGGAGCTGCTTAGAAAATGTTCTCATCATGCTTTTGAAGTTTGGCAGCAGGTACAGATCTTCTATAATGGTTTGAATCATTCCACAAGACTTATGATGGATGCATCTGCAAGTGGATCTTTGAACACTAAGACTCCTGAAGAGGCGCAAGAATTATTTGAGACTATAGCTACCAATGAATATCAAAATGCCTAGTGGAAGAGTAGTAGTCAAATAGGGAGTTGTGGAGCTTAGTACTCTTAATGCCTTACTTGCTCAGAATAAAAGTATTTTGCAGCAGTTAGCCAATCTCACCAAACAAGTTGGGAATATGCAAGTAAGTGCAGTTAATCATTAAGCTCTAATTTGTGAGTTCTGTAGAGGTAACCATACCGATGGTGGAAGTCAAACAAGCATTTCAGGTGTTATTCCTCAAGAGTAGGTAAATTATATGGGCAATTGTTGAATCTCTAGCATAAGTAAGTTTTTAGGTCAAATTAGTTTTAGAATTAAAGAATTTAGGTAGAATGTAGATAAATTTTCATTGTTTTTGAGTATTATAGGTTTTTGTGTTCACTGACTAATGGGATTTAAATTTTTGTTGAAACAAGTTTGGATTTAACTCAGAAGAAAGAGAAAGAGTTACTCACTTAGTCCGTCGCCTGGCGATGAAAAAGTGTCGCAAGGCGAAGCTTCCATGCGTTCCATCACGAGGCGAGAATGCAGGCCATCGCGAGGCAAGGAATATCCATCGTGAGGTGAGCTGCTGGTTGGAAGGATCTTCGAAGCTGCTGTGGATCTTGCCTCACACGCGGGCCATCGCGAGGCGATGACCGTTATCCAGCCAATTTTAAAAGAGTGACAAAACGCTGGACAGGGGGTGTCTGATATATTTTTCTGAAATCTAATATTAGGTGTTGACTAGAGCTTTGCTAGGGTTTCATCTTCTTCTATCTCCATTGATTATTCAAGCATTGGAATAAGATTTTGAAGGATCAATGGCTTCTTCTTTTTTCATTTGTTTGATTTCTCTCATCTCTTCTTCTTCTATCAAGAGTAACTAGATCTTTTTGAGCTAGGGTCAGATGAACATTGTAGATACTCTTATGTAATCTGTTTTACTGTTTCTTTACAAGTTAATTTCATGTATTTGAGCACTCTACTCTTTGCTTAATGCTAATTAATATTTGATCACTATTGGTTTAATTTTGGGTATTTCTTCTAATTGAAAAATTGGTTATAATGCTGGAACTGAGTTGGGTTGGCATGATTATAATTGAATATAGGAATATATCATTGTAATTATGTGTTCCACGAAATCATTGTTATTAATGTTTAATCTGAATTAACAATTACCTAAGGAATTAGGTATTGTATTTTGGGTTAAAGGAGCTTTGAATCAAGGAATTGATCTAAGTCTAATTTGTTGATTGGAACTTCAAATGCATGATTATTACTTGTATTGAGAGTAAACCAGTAGCATAAGAGGGTAAACAATGGGATTTGGACCCTAGCCGCTTTTCTCGATAGATTTTCTTCTCCTTAAAAATCTAAAAATATTCTTTAATTTGTCAATTGTTCTATTTTAATTCATTCTGTTTATACTTGTTTAAAACCAATATATTTCTAGTTACCAAAAGTTTATTTTCAGTTTAAGTAGAAACAACATTTTCTTTTGTGTTGATAAAATAATTACAATCCCTGTGGAGACGATATCTCTTTTCTCATCATTATATTACTTGTAGCGATTTGGTGCACTTGCCGAATTTGTTCTTCAACAGCAATCCATTGAAACCACAAGGTAACCCATATTCCAACACATACAATCCAGGGTGAAGGAATCACCTAAACTTTTCATGGATTAATCAGAATGTTGTAAGACCACCACCACTTCCCTATCAACAACCATCTTCACAATCTCAACAAGATAAGCTATCAAACCTTGAAAGTACTGTTGAGAAATTTGCTCTTAGCATCGACACTTTCATGGAGGAAACAAGAGCTAATTTTTAGAATCAAGGAGCAACTATTCGGAGTTTAGAGAATCAAGTAGGTCAAATAGCAAAACAGCTCTTAGAGAGACCTCCAGGCACCTTACCAAGTGATACAATGGTCAATTCAAAAGAGCAATATATAACAATGTCTTTGAGGAGTGGGAAAGTTATTAGTCCTCAACCAAAAGAAGATGAAGCTGAGGTAGTATCTCCTCCTACGAGTCATGTCCAAAAGAAAGATGGTGATAAAGAAGAAGAGATTGAGAAGGAAAAAGCTAAAGAGGAACAACTGAGAGTGCAAAGAAGGAAGAAAGAACTTAAGCAAAAGAAAGCATTTGACTCTTCATTGTATACTAGGATGCCATTTCCTCAGAGATTGAAGAAGGAAAATCAGGAGAAGCAAGAGATGCAATTCTCAAAGTTCCTTGATATTTTCAAGCTGTTGCAGATACACATTATTTTTGCTGAAGCACTTTAGCAGATGCCATCATATGCTAGATTCAAGAAGGACTTGCTCTCAAAGAAGAGGAATTTCAAGGAAGATGAGATTGTAGCACTTACTGAAGAATGCAACGCCATAATTCCATAGAAGCTACCGCCAAATTTAAGGGAACCAGAAAGTTTTAGCATCCCTTACACCATTAGAAAGTTGAATGTTGATAAGGCTTTATGTGACTTGGGCATGAGTATTAATTTAATATCATTGTCAATCCTACCCAAGTTGAGAATTAAGAAAGTTAAGCCTACAATGGTCTCTCTTCAATTAGCAGATCGATCAATCAGACATCCGTACAGTATTGTGAAAGATTTACTAGCGAAGGTTAATAATCACATATTTTATGCATTAATGAACCCTCATTTTTAGTCATTTACACTCTCCATGTACTTAATTGATTGAGTTTGGTCATGTTTTGTAAGTTTGGGCTCAAATTGGGCTTAATTGATATTTTTCAACATCCTTGAGGTTTGATACTATTTCTGTATTTCGGCCATATCTTGAGTTTTAGATATCTAAAAATTATATATCTTACCTTGTAGGAAAGATGAGAGAGATCTCTACAATTTTCATGGAGAGCTTTAGGGCAGAATCAGACATCTACTGGAGCTAATTGGGCTTGAAAGTCAAAACACAAGTTCAGAGACCTTTTGAGAATGTTTTTTCCATAACTTGATTTGTAGACCTCCAAATGACATGGGGTTTGAGCCTAATTACCCATAATAGACACAGCTTTATAACTAATGGGGTTCTAATAATGTGAGACCAAAATAGGAGTTAATTTATAGCTATAGAAGCAGAAATCTGAGAGACATATATTTTTATACACTTTTCTCACCTTTTCTCTAGATCTAGATCTTTCTCTCTTCTTCTTCCTCCTTATTCCTCCTTCTTCCTTCTCCCTCAAGCTCCTTCATGGTGATAGCTATGGAGAGGTAAACTTCTGTAATCAATTTAGAGATTCTTGAAGAAATTGTAGTTTGGATTCTTGAGATATTAGTTCTATTTTTGTGTTTGAATTGCATTTGGATTCTCTTCATCATGAATGGTGATTCTGTTTATGTTTGATCTGATTGGATCTCGATTTAAGATTGAGAATTTTGATGGATTTAGAATCGATTTAGATCTTCTTCTTCTTCTTCTTCTTCTTCTTCTTCATGAATGGTGATTCTATTTATGTTTGATCTGATTAGATCTTGATTTAAGATTGAGAATTGTGATGGATTTAGAATCAATTGATCTAAATTAGTCACGAAATTACAGAGGTTAGGTTACTGATTTGTGCCTAGGTTAATTGAATTCAGAGATTAAATTAACATAGATCTAATATGAATTGTGTGACTGCAAATTTGTGTGTCAATTGTTAGTTGAATTTTAGATGATTATCTAGTATGAATTCTGGATTTGATGTAGAGATTTCGGTTAAATCCAAATCAACCATTCAAATGCACTTCAAATGTTTGTTGAATAATCTATGATAGAATCAACCCAATTTCTGAATTGATTACCCTTTTAATTGAATTTCTCACTTTAATTCTGTTATTTACATATTCTGAATTCTCAAATTCCTCCCCCAATTTTGGCTCGATCTGATCAAATTGTATTTACAATCCTTGAGAGACGATCCGGTGTTGTTTCCTATGCTACAAGCCATAGGCATAACTCGGTTACAATTTTGATGGAGTTCGGCGCTCGTCAAAGGTCGACAAATTTATTTTTCCAGTTGACTTTGTGGTCTTAGATATGGATGAGGATACTGATATCCTATTAATTCTTGGAAGACCATTCCAACATCAGATCTTCATGCCCCTATTTCTTGCATTCAAGGTAAATCTCACAAGGAGTCGTCTGGTAAGAACTCTACACCATCGATTAATGTTGATTCTCCTACCTGTAAGATGGTTGAAATGGAAAAAAGGTCCTCCCAGTTCTCAAAATTTATTGCAAACTAATCTAAAATCTTTTGACAAGTTGAAACTTGACACTTTACCTATTGATAAATTAAAAATCCCATGGCCTAGTGGAGTTACAAATGCTAAGGTGTCTTATGGACAAATAAGTACAACTCTAGTTCAAAATATTTTTGAAGGGGATTCCAAGGTCATTGACCGAGTATAGAGACAAAAATTTGCAAAAAGAAAGGTGTCATCGTGTTTCTCCTGCTTCAAGCCACCATAAACAAAAGGCAACATCGAGCTAATGATGTTAAACAAACACTTTTTTGGGAGGTAACGCAAATTTTCTTTCTCTTTCTTTACTCTTTCATCCTTTCAGTTTCAGTTAGTTATTTACTTTTGCTATTATTTTGTTATTTCTTATTTTATTGACTAACATTTTATGTTATTGTTTTGAAGCTAATTTTGAGTTGGATTAGGTGCCTCTCTGAGTTCGAAGCCTTTGTAGGGGGATGCATATAGTTGTCGAATGCCAAAAAGAGTTTTTCTTTTCTTTTCTTTAATATTTTATTTTCACATTTGCTTTTATTTAATTTATTTTGTTATCATTAACCCTTTTGTGTTTCGAGTCATTTTGTGCATGCTAGTGTGTTGAATTGAATATCCAATAATTGCATAAACTGTTAATTGATCTCTTTTCTTGGGAAATCACATGATAATTTGAGAGTTATGTTTATCTCTATTATTTCAATTGTCTATGGATGTTCTTCCCATCTTTATGTTTGATAGACCTTGGAATATAAATGCATGTCTAGCTTAGAAAAAGTTTATGGGAATGCATGTGTGTGGATGATTTGCATCTAAAAGTTGTTTGATTGTCTCTTGAGGCGAAATCCTAGGCAGTGTTTAATTAAGGAAATGATAAGGGCATTCCTTGGACTGTTTGAGCCTTTCAAGCTAACATGTACACACAGTATATCCTTAGGTCCCTTTTGCAGCCTTGTTATTATTTGGCCTCTATTTCTTTTCTTTACCCACATTTACCTTTCCCATACCCATAAAAAAATAAAAAAAATCCCTCTTACACACCCTTTATTGAGTGTATATCTTGTATTATTGTATTATTCAAGCCTTCGTTATTTTTGTGCATGAAGTATTTCAGGAGCTATAAAAAAAAAGTATAAGAAAAGAAAAATTCAAAAAGAGAAAGTTCACCCAAAATTTTGCAAAGAAATAAGTTTGGGGATGGAGGTTGTTTGAAAAGTAAAAAGAAAAAAAAAGTAATAAAGTGTTGATTCTTATGCTCCGTTTTGCACTTATTCTACATTTTGTGACTTAAATTTTAAAACTTGCATGATTTTGTATCTCAACTTTTGCATTCATTATCCTACTCTTGCTTTCTTAACCCGTACCATTGGCATTACATTACAAGCTTTGTAAAGACCATTTTGATCCTTGGTTATGTGCTATTTACATTAGTGGAGAGAGAGATGAAAAACAATCATATGGATGCAAGTTTGATGTACATTTGTAGTTTTATAAACCTATCCGAGCTTGTGTTCTCTAAGTAGATTTGGTCTTACATTCATGTTTATGGGTGATGCACACTTTTCAATTAGTACATTGCAAACCCAAGTGCAGGTTGTCTCAAGTAATAAATTTCTCGGTGAGTCCGAGGTCAATCCACAGGGAATTGTTGAAGATTAAGGTGAAGTAAATATTTTGTTACTACGGTAAAAATTATTTATTTGGGTAAAAAGATCCACTCTTGGTAAATAAAAGAAAGGTAAGATTAATTCATTTTATAACTCAATTAGAATCCTCGCAACATGGAGGTTCCAATCGGAAAATACAACGTTAAAAGTCCATTAAAATAATATATGTAATTATATTATGTTTCCTTTAATCATTAATATCATCACTCATAAATGGGATCAAGCATTCACTGTGCCAATATTTTGTCTACAATAAATCAAGATCTCCACTTTATAAGGAGAGTTTCTAACACCACCACTTGTAAATGGGTTAAAGCATTCACTGTGCCAATATTTTGTCTACAATAAATCAAGAACTCCTCTTTACAAGTGTAGTTTCTAAATTATCAGAAACAAAATATAACACGTATAATAATTACTAAAGAGATAAATCATTAAAGCACAAGAGAGGAATAAATCTAATCTTATTTTATAACCAAGAGCTTCACACTTTGACCTAAGTAGAGAAAAACTTATTTACACATAGAGTAGAATAAAGAAAAAGAAAAGAACAAAAATTGAAGAATTGAGGAGAGGAGGAGGAATTCCTCCTCTGTTTCCTGCCTCTGCGTCTCCAGAATCCCCCCCTCCCTCCTGTGCGTTTTTCTTTCATTTGATTGCCTATTTATAGGCAATTTGAAGTGGAGCTACAGTAACGCTACAATACGCTACAGTGATGCTACAGTATTGCTATAGTGACCTACAAGTAACGAAACTTAACGATTAAGTTTCTGATATTTTATTTATTATTTTTTTATTTATTAATATTATAATAATTGAGCAAATGCACAGCCGTGTGTCCAGTTATTTTTTCATTTTTGAGAGAAGTGGTCTTCATGAAAGTTGTAGGCCTAGATATTTGCTTTAAAATGACTTTGGTTTCAGTCCAAAATCATTCCTAGAACTCAAGATATGGACCAATTACTGCAGAGTGTTTAGACTCGATTTCAGCTCCTCTATTTTGACTTCAAAGCCTAATATCACCTCCAAGGAGTCCGATTATGAAAAAGTGTTCAACATCAAAGTTGTAGGAAACTGTCTAAGCTTTCCTACAAGACCAAAATCACATTAATCAAATATTTGAAACTCAAATCATAGCCAGTTTACTAAACACTTCTAAAGAGATAATTAAGGTTAATTTATGCAATAATTTATTTAATTGTCCAATTCGGCTCAAAATCATAAAATGTGTCAAAATCAACTTAATTAAGCCTAATTGAACCTCAAGAAGTCTAGTGAGAGGATTACAAATGTATAAAATACAGTGTTATCAAATTCCTTCACACTTAACTTTTGCACTCTTGGGCAAAACACAAAAGACAAAAACCAAGGAATAAAGAGAAATAACACAAACTCAAAAACTAAAAACTCCAAAGAATTTAATGACTTAAGAAGAGCAACTAGACATTCAAGGATCAAAACATTCATGAGGTAACATGTCTTCACATCTCAAACCAACAAGCAAGGAAACTTCAGTTGAAAAGAATGAATCAAGAATGATAGATCCTCACAGAATTTACTCTTAATCTCTCAAGTGTTTAAAAAGGTTAGTATTTCACTCTATTCAACTCATGAATAATTGCACTACCATAAGCTTGCTTATCTTCTACTTCTCTGCTACTCAAAAATAACATATATACACAAATCATGAGGACTTTATTCAAAGTTATAATGGGGTCAAGGTATAGATAAGACAAGTTAAAGACCAAAGAGAATAGAAGAGCATTATGATACAGTTAGAGTGGAGAAGATATTTGAGAACATTCAGTCTAAATTTCTCAAGAATTTCTTAGTTTTTCCTCATACAGGACAATGACCAATATCTGACTAATGTTTTGTTGAAAATCAATTAGTAGATTGAATTCCTTTAGGCTTGAACATTCTCCTTCTATTCCTGTTATTTCCAATCATCCATCCTCATTCTAGGTATGAATATATCACATGGTGCATTCTTTTGATTGTAGCAATAATCAACTCTTTTTTTTATATAGAAACATTTTTTCTTTTTTTTTTCTTTTTTTTTTATATAACCAATCTGCACATGCACCCCCACACTTGTTCAAGAACTCATCAAATAACAAAGTCAATGCTCTCTTATTCCCTAAGGTTGGGTTAGAACATGATTTTTCATTTAAGGTACGTAATGAGTTAGAAACAAAGAATGGTCAAATAAGCTCAAAGGGGTTAAGCAAAGGAAAATATGTAAGGTTAGCTATTTGGTCAAAGTACTTAATTCAAGAAAATTTGCCTCAATCATGTTTATGTATGCATGTGAAAATGTAGCCTCAAAAAGAATCAAAACAAGTTCTAGAGTAACAATTCCATGAGTGAAAAAAATCATACATGAAAGAAGAGAATGGTACAGATATTCAATCCATTCATTGATAGGCTCAAAATCTCACAAGGCATATATCCATCATTCTCAATCCACAAAAATTTTAGCATTCATAACCAAGCATGTGATGTTTAAGAAAGAAGACAATTAACTCAATCATACAAATTTCTCTGAATCCATTTGCTACTTCTACACAACAAAGTTATCTACCCTAATCTAGATGCATCTCAAGAGTAAAATTACAATCACAGTAAAATTTACTCCTTACTCTGCCATCCTTAACTGGTTTAGGTTAGAAAATTGCTAACAAACATATAAACACAACAAACATAAACACACTTTTAAATTTTTTTTAACCATTTTTTATACACAACTCTACACACGATAAAAAGAAACACACTTACTAATTTTTTTTATACATTTTTTTACACAACTAGTCACACAACTATCCTTCCCCCCAACTAGATCAAAACATTGTCCTCAATGTTAAAAAATAGAAAGGAAAAAGATAAAAGATATTACCTGTTACCGCAATTACTGAAAAGAGCAACATCACACAAATATAAACAGAAACAAAGTATGACCAAAGATTGAAATTATTTATACAGATGGAGTGTCTTGACTGGCTTCATTTTCTTACTGCTTCACACAACATTTCCTTTGGACCACTTCTTGCTCTTTTTTTTTAATCTATACAAGAAAATATATACATGCAGTTGTGATTGTGGCTCACATCTTCCTCTGGTTTTACGTCCAGTAACGGCTTAAACGCCTTCTATGAGTCGAGGATAAGCTTCCCATCCAATTTTCTTATAAATTGATAAACAGGATCTTTTTGAGTCAAATTCCCAAGACTTTTTTTTAAATATATATATATTTACAAGTAGGCGGTATAAACCTGCCATGATAAAAAAATAATATTAAAAAGTAGGCGGTATAAATCTACCATTAAATATTAATAAAGGTGTGGTATTAAACTAACCACAAAAAAAAATTAAAAATGGTGTGATAGAAACCAACCACCAAATAAAGAAAAAAAATATAAACAAAGGTGTGGTATGAACCAACCACCAAATAAGTTAATAACCAAAAAAGAAGTTAGCATGCAGATAAATTAAAATGTTAGAAGCGGGTAAAGTAAAAAGTTAGATAGTTAGTAAGAGAGTTAGTAAGTTAGTAAGTTAGTAAACAAAAATAAATGACAAAAAAAAAATAAATAAAAAAATAACAAAAATAAATGAGAGAAAATAAATGACAGAAAATAAATAACAAAAAAAATAAAAATAAAGTGCGTAAAATAAAATACAAAAAATAAAATGTAAAAAGTAAATTTAAAATATGAAAATCGAGAATCGTGAGAGCCAATTTTTGCTCAAATGAGAGAGAAGAAAAGAAGAAATATTATTTCATTAATGATTGAAATTATAGAGGGTTAAGAGAGAGTTACTCTCACTAATTTAGTATGTACAGAAAATAAAAGGGAGAGATTTTCTCCACTAAGTTAGTATATACAAAAATTAAAAGGGAGAGATACCCCCACTGTACAGAAATTAAAAGGGAGAATTACCCCCACTGTTAATATATACAGAAAATTAAAAGGGAGATTTTCCCCCACAAAGTTAGTATGTACAAAGAAAATAAAAGGGAGAATTACCCCCACAAGTTAGTATGCAAAAAATAAAAGGGAGAATTACCCCACTGTAAAAAAAATAAAAAGGAGAATTAACCCCACTATTAATATGTACAAGAAAAGAAAATGGAGAGTTTCCCCATCTGAGTTAATATGTATAAAAAAATAAAAGGCTTAACTTTTTTTTTTTATTTTTTATTTTGGGTGGTCACGGTGTAACCACTTTTTTTTTTTGGTTTTTTTTTTCAATTTCGTTTTTTAAATATATAATTTTTTTACTTTTTACTTTTTTTTTATTTTTTTTTTTACTATTTATACTATTCACACATCTTTTTTTTTAATTTTATTATTATTTTTTTTATATTGTTAAAAAATTTATTTTTTTACTTTTTACTATTTATACTATTCACACACTATTTACCCTATTCATACTATTCACATTATTCACAAATTTTTTTTACTATTTACATACTATTTATGCACTATTTACACACTATTCACGCATTATTCACACACTATTTATTTTTTACTATGTACAAAAATATTTACACCAGAAATTTATTCTTCAAAACACGTCCCCAGCAACGGCGTAAAAAACTTGATGCACACTTTTCAATTATTGCATTGCAAACCCAAGTGCAAGTTGTCTCAAGTAATAAATTTCTCGGTGAGTCCGAGGTCGATCCACAGAGAATTGTTGAAGATTAAGGTGAAGTAAATATTTTGTAATTACGGTAAAAATTATTTACTTGGTTAAAAAGATCCACTCTTGGTAAATAAAAGAAAAGTAAGATTAATTCATTTTATAACTCAATTAGAATCATCGCAACATGGAGGTTCCAATCGAAAAATACAACATTAAAAGTCCATTAAAATAATATACGTAATTATATTATATTTCCTTTAATCATTAATATCATCACTCATAAATGGGATCAAGTATTCACTGTGCCAATATTTTGTCTACAATAAATCAAGATCTCCACTTTATAAGGAGAGTTTCTAACACCACCACTTGTAAATGGATTAAAGCATTTACTGTGCCAATATTTTGTCTACAATAAATCAAGAACTCCTCTTTACAAGGGTATTTTCTAAATTATCAGAAACAAAATATAACACGTATAATAATTACTAAAAAGATAAATCATTAAAGCACAAGAGAAGAATAAATCTAACCTTATTTTATTACCAAGAGCTTCACACTTTGACCCAAGTAGAGAAAAATTTATTTACACATAGAGTAGAATAAAAAAATAGAAAAGAACGAAAATTGAAGAACTGAGAAGAGGAGGGAGGAATTCCTCCTCTGTTTCCTGCCTCTGTGTCTCCAGAATCCCCCCTCCCCTCCTGTGCGTTTTTCTTTCATTTGAGTGCCTATTTATAGGCAATTTGAAGTGGAGCTATGATAATCACATATTTTATTCATTAAGAAACCCTTATGTTTAGTCATTTACACTCTCCATATTCTTAATTGATTGAGTTTAGTATGATTTTGTGAGTTTGAGCTCAAATTGGTCCTAATTGAATATTTTCAGCATTATTAAGATTTTACACTGTTTCTGTATTTTGGCCATAACTTGAGTTCCTGATATCTGATAATCATTAATTTTATCTTGTAGGAAAGCTAAGAGGAAGCTCTACAACTTTGATGAAGAGCTCGAAGTCCTAAACAGATGTCTAAAGGACCTAAGTTTACATGGAATTCAGAATACGGGCTCTGTCATTAGAATCCGAACGGTGTGCACTCATAAAATCATATCTCAAGCTGTAATAATGGAGATGGGCTGAAATTTGGATAGTTGATAGTCAAGACCTAAATAAACAACTTTCATGAAGAACACCTTTTGAAAGAATGAAGTCTAATGGGTCAGTTTGGGCTTGCAAGTCGGAACAGAGGTGCTGAAATTGGGTTTGAGCAACCTGTGATATTTGGGTCATATCTTGGGCTGTAGGAAGCCAAATTGGACGATCCAGATATGCATATTATAGCCAAGACAAAGATCTACAACTTTCATGAAGAGTACTTCTCATGAATCTGAAGTATAATTGGTCGTTTTTGGCTTCTAAGTTAGACCAAGGAATTTTCGCACTCAACCACTCCACTCCACTCATCCACTCAACCAAACCACTCAACCACTCCACTCCACTCATCCACTCATCCACTCAACCACTTAACCACTCCACTCCACTCACCCACTCAACCACTCCACTCCACTAACCCACTCATCCATCCACTCACCTTTGTCATTTTGTTACCCTAGACTTCTATAAAAGGGCACCATTGGTTATCATGGGGGAGGGTTGGACTCTCATTCATTTTTCTCTCAGTTTTTCTTGTGATTTCCTTCTAGCTATGTGTAACTAAACCTCCCTTGGTTAAGGGGGTGATGAAACCGCTAGTATTGATGTTGTAAACTTTACATATTTGATTATTTCAACACACTTATGTTTTTATTCATATATTTCTCGAATCTATTATTAGTATGAAGGTTTTTATACTTGTTTCCACTTTCAAAGTGGTAGATCTGGTTTATTATGCGCGGTTGCGGTAGTAGATCTAGTGGAATGTATAATGTTAATGTGGGTATAATTATCTTTGTGCTATTTGCCGTTATAAAAGTGGTAGATCTGGGTTTATTATGCTTGTGATTGCATGTAGTAGATCTAGAGAAATATATGTTCTAAGTAATTTAATCCCTGTGTGATTAGATCTTAGTGTAATTAGTTTTCTAAATCTTAATGCAATTGTTGGATAGTTGTAAGAGCGGTTGCTTTATGACTAATCAGTGATTAGGAGTTGATTTGAGCGGTTGCTAAATTGGCCAACACGTAAGGAAAACAGAGATTTACTCTCACAATTGCATAAAAACATAATTGAGCATGTTGAAATAAAAAGATATGTAGATTTACATCATCATATAAATCTAGTGGTGGATTCAATCTCTTAACCAATTTTCTTATATTGTTGTTTTCAGTTTATTTATTGTTATTGTCTTTGAAACTGTTCATTGTTCATCAAAACTCCAAAAAACCCCCCTTTTTACTGTTTATTGTTAATTAGAGTTTAAATTGAGAATTACTTGATAGTGTTAATTGAATTGGTTCTCTGTGGATCGACCCTTACTAACTACAACTAGTTGTAAGGTTTTTATTTTCTAGTGGGCCTGACAACTGATTTTTATCTGAATTTTAATCGCTACATCCGCACGCATCAGAATTTTGGCGTCGTTGCCAGGGAGCCAATTTTTCAATTACACTATTAATTTATTTCCTATTTTTACTCTATTTTTGTTTTGATTTTTATTTTATTTTTTTTATTTTTGATGTTTTCTTTCTGAGTGTCTTGTAGGTGTTGATGTCCATTGATCATGGATGCTTGTGGGATTTGCTTATCACCCGGACATATCATCGATTTGTGTCCTACTTTCCTAGTGGACACAAATGAGGAGGTAGAGGCGATATGGGGATATTCCGAACCTTCTTCGATAACTACAACCCGTACTCTAATACATATTATCCAGTGGTGGGACTATCCTAACTTGAGTTATGGACAAAGAACCTCATAATCAACCTCCACCCTATGAACTTCCAGAATTTCAAAGAGGCAAACATATTTCCCTCGAGACAATGCAGCAAGTTCAAGATCCTTGGCAGCCTGAACCTTCATTGGAGGAACTAATAAGACAATTTGTCATTAATACTATACAGTTTCAACAAGAAACAAAGGCCAATTTACAGAGTTTCCAACAAGAAACAAGGGCCGCAATCAATGACATGCAAAACTCTTTGGAGCAAGATTAGCCACGAGAACTCAAAGAATATGCGAGCCTAAATTGAAAGACTTCCTTCACAACCCGAAGAGGATGTGATGGAAGATCCTAGTGCTGTCATATTGCAAAATGAGAAGACGTTAGATGAACCCACCTCTCCTCTACAAATCACTACAGAGGAAGACCAAGAGCCTAAACAGGTAAATGAGGAAGGGAAAAACTCTGAAACCCCCAAGGTAAGTAATCCTGAACCCCTTCTTAATGTAGTGGAGGAGCAACATGATGAGTTGTGTGATGAATTTTCTGATTTTATTAGTTTCAATAATTATATTCATTGCCACTCATGTACTAATTGTAAAGGTGATATAATATGTGCTAGCTGTGCTGAGATTTCTGCAGAGTTGAAAGTTGATGATTCTGTTTACAAAACAAAATTTAAGACCCAAAGGGAGGAGGAATTGCAGGTCGTGGAAGAATTTTTAGAAAAGGAAGAAGAGCACCCGATGACAGTCACTACTGAAGTGGACTTTGTTTTTGGGCCATCATTAAATAAAAACAATGCACATGAAGCTGATTAAGTGCACATATTACTTTTCAGTGGTGAAACCAAGGAAAATAAGGGCCAATGGGACCCTGGTGGGAGCCCTTATGCTGCAAGCTTAATTTGTTCATCACATAACCAATGGCATCCTAGTGAAAGCTCTCATATTATTTCACCTACAGTTTGGTCATCATACTTCAACCAATGGGACCCCGGTGAAAGCTATCATGTTGTCTTAACTATAGCTTGGTCATCATGTTTCAAACAATGGGATCCTGGTGGAGTCTTTTCACCTACCTCACTTGATAAGGCCAATAAACATCGCCTCAAACAATATCATGAACTTCCAGAGAATGCAGAAGTGGAGGTGATGAACCTTGTCCATCCGCATTATGAATAAAAAAAAAATGAAAATAAAAAAAACAAAAAAAAAAGATAACCAAAAAAAAAATTAGCCTTTTATTTTTATCTTTATTTTTATTTTTTATTTTCTATTTTTTTTACATATTAATTCCGTGGGGGTAATTCTCCATTTTCTTTTCTTGTACATATTAATAGTGGGGTTAATTCTCCTTTTTATTTTATTTTATTTTATTTTTTATTTTTTATTTTTTATTTATTTATTTTTTTTTTTTGAATAGTGGGGTAATTCTTCCTTTTATTTTATTTTTTAATATAATTACTAACATTGGGGGGAATCTCTCTTTTTATTTTTTTTACATACTAACAAAGGGGGAACCTCTCCCTTTTACTTTCTGTAATTTTTATTTATTTATTATTTTTGTCATTTATTTATTTTCTGTCATTTATTTTTTTTTTTTTTTTTTTATTTTTTATTTTTGTCATTTATTTATTTCCAATCATTTATTTTCTCATCATTTATTTTTGTTATTTATTTATTTATTTATTTATTTTTTTTTTTTTTGCTTATTAATTTATTTGGTGGTTGGTTTCTACCACACCATTTTTGAATTTTTTTATTTGGTGGTTGGTTTATTACCCCACCTTTGTTATTTTTTTTTATTTGGTGGTTGGTTTATTACCCCACCTTTGTTATTTTTTATTTGGTAGTTGGTTTATTACCCCACCTTTGTTATTTTTTTATTTTATTTATTTGGTGGTTGGTTTATTACCCCACCTTTGTTATTTTTTTATTTGGTGGTTGGTTTATTACCCCACCTTTATTATTTTTTTTATTTTATTTATTTGGTGGTTGGTTTATAACCCCACCTTTGTTATTTTTATTATTATTTTATTTATTTAGTGGTTGGTTTATTACCCCACCTTTGTTATATATAAAGAAAAAAAATAGCTGTATGCCCGACAATAAGCGATAACAATTGCGAAAATCTTGCAGTATGGATTTTATTGGCCTACTTTATTCAAGGTCTGCAAAAGCTGCGGAAATTGGTCAAAAAAGTTCTGCTTTGAGATTATCATCTGCACCTACTCCTTGGAAAATTGAGATCTAGGAGGCGCGGTTCTTTTGTTGTCAAACACGTGTATCTTCTGGGGCCGTAGATATTGAGGATCCTAGGAATGGTAATGCGCTTAAAGTTAATGGACAAAGACTCAACCATTCCTGGAAAACCAAGTTCAGCAGTTCTTTGTGTTCCCGGTTAAATGGCGGATAACGGTACTCCGTGACTCTCAAGTCGGTTTGTTTTTCAGTTTCCCATAATAACTGATTTCTTCTCCTTTCAAAATGGATGTCATTCTCTCAAATCTAAGAAAATATTTTCCTTCTCTCCCTCTAAATGCTCCAACAAAAGTCTATGAAGCTAGGTGTGAAAGATTGAGATTGTTAATGTATAAGGGCATCCCAGAAGATATACGCTGGATAATCGAAGCAAATGTTCATTTAGCTGGTGAATCTTCAGATTCATTTATCCCATACATGCTTGGTCTCGGTAAAAGTTCATTTTCAAAAAGGAGAAGAGCAAAAAGAATGAAAGTTTGTTACAAGTGTGCACGATGGAATTGCAACATGCGATGTCACTCTTTGGGGATGGTTTCTGTAAATAGAGAAGATAAAATATTCTTCATTAAGAATGGACTGAGTAAGGAGTCATTAGATAATATCTTATTGACTCTTGAGACGCATTCTTGTGGAGTTGTGCAGCGTGAACTTCTTAGTTTGTGGAATCTCTTCAAGGATGAACAAGAGCGTTATAGTCTTGGGAATCTGACTCAAAAAGACCCTGTTTGCCAATTTATAAGAAAATTGGATGGGAAGCTTATCCTCAACTCATAGAAGGCGTTTAAGCCATTTCTGGATGTGAAACCAGAGGAAGATGTGAGCCACAATCACAACATGTATATACTATCTTGTATAAAAAAAACAAAAAAGAGAAAAAAATGATAAAAAAAATGATGATAAAAAAATATATATATATAAAAAAAAAAGAGAGCGAAACTTCGTTATACTTGGTCTTTAATTAGATTAGGAGCCCCTGCTAGTGGAGTGGCAGACCCGTTATTGACTCGGGTGGACCTTCGCACGCCGGTCGGTAAATAAGGTTCGTGTGCCATGCTCTGCAGAGAGTCGCGCAAGCATTCCCAGGTTTTAACCAAAGGCTCTGCTTGTTGATGGACAGAAAGAAGCGTCCCGTGTTTGCATTCTCGCGTGACAATGCCTCTGAGCTGGATCCTGTGATTTAATGCCATGGGCTCTTCAGTGACCTCTCACTGGCTGTGGTCGTTGGTGGTAGGCATCGATTTACGCACTTTAATTAGTGGCGTCGTAGCTCAATCAAAATATCCCACAAGCGGGAGGGAGAAGAATGCCCAGTTATTGGTGAGCCGAGTCTGGTATTCTTGCGCACTCATGACGCGCTTGCAAGATAAAGATCCGCCATGAAACCCGTACATAAAGGTATGTAATCATTTGTTATTATTATTTTATCTTTGTATGATTTTGTTGAATTTTGGTTTTAGACAGACGATCCTTTGGATAGGATCCTTCGGGGGTTTCTAGACTTCTTTACCCTGATGGTTTTCTTGAAGTAAAAAAAAAAGTATTATTATTATTATTATTTCAAACTTTTCTGACACCAGCCAACCTACCTGTATAGGAGCTATTATTACTTTTTCTATTCTCTTTCCTATTTAAACACTCCATTTTCTTTACTTTTCTGCAACTCTTAATCATTCAAAGAGAGTGAGTGTTGAAATGGAGGGAGCTTCTTCTTCAGTTCGTAGATTTCTCAGTATTGGTGTATTTTGTGGGACAAGTTATGGGAATGGTTTAGAGTTTGTAAACGCAGCAAGCACTGTTGGTAGAACACTTGCTGCGAGGAACATTCGTGTAGTATATGGGGGAGATTGCATTGGGTTAATGGGGGATGTATTGTTAGCCATGGCAACCATTACCCAAGAGGGGGGGTGAATTGGGTGATGCCTAGTTTTAATGCAACTTTGACAAATTATGCATTTTGAATAACTCAATTAATAAATGTAGCAGAATAAGTCTAATAAATGTACAACTATTGAGGATTACTCAAATACAACTTGGGATATATGATGAACTAAGTGAATAAGCTAGATATCAAATTATAACAATCAAAACATCAAGATATGCAATAGATAAATATATTCTACCAAATACTGAATTTAAAGAGTGTAGGGAAGAGAGAATCAAACTCAAGAATTTATCCTGGTTCAGCCACCAACCACTTGTGGCCTACATCCAGTCCTCAAGCTTAACTTGAGATTTTCTTCACTATCTCCTAGACTTTACGGGTGCTAGAAAAACCTTTGTACATACAAGAGCACTCCTCACACCTTGGGATACTTCACCCTTGTGCTAGAGCCTCCAATTCTTCAAGCTTCACAGGTGCTTGATGACCTTTACAATCAAGAGCACTCACAACACCTTTGGGATATCTCACCCTTTGTGTTTGAGTCTCACTATAAGGGATACCTCACCCTTTTCTCTCTTGAGGGATACCTCACCCTCTTACAATGATTTCTAGATGAAGAGAAAGAATAGAAACTCTCACAAGAGTAGATATACAACTTGAAGAACAAAGTATGGATGATAGAAAACTCTCTCAAGAGTGGATAATACAAGTTGAAGCTCAATGGGTATAAAGGATTTACACACTTAGCTCAAAACAAAGAATTTAGAGAAAAAGATGATGAATTTCATTTTCAATGCTCAAGGGTAATTTTCAGAATGTTCTCCAACATGTTTTTGATGCCCAAACACTTTTATTTACAGCCCAATGAGTTTTAGAGCCGTTGGAGGTGTTTAGAAATGATTTTCTATGAAAACTAGCCGTTTATAGCCGTTAGAAACGTTCTTGGGCACTTTGTAATCGATTACAAGCTTCATGTAATCGATTACAAGCTTTCTGGGCACTTTGTAATCGATTACATACTTTGTGTAATCGATTACATGCTTTCTGGGCACTTTGTAATCGATTACATACTACGTAATCGATTACACGCTTGTCAACGTTGTAATCGATTACATGACTTGTGTAATCGATTACACCATTTCTGGTTTTCAAAACCGACTTTAAAAGGTCATAACTTCTTCATTTCTTATCCAATTAAAGCAAATGACCATTCATTGGAAATCTCTTTGAGTCTACTTTCATATGAAAGAAGTTTCAGAACAAAACTCAAAGTATTTTGAAAGATATAATCAAAATAGTAACCAAAGGTCAGATTTTCAAAACTCAAACTTTAATTGGTCATAACTTTTTTGTTTCTTATCCGTTTAAAGCAAATGACCAGTCATTGGAAAGATCTTTGAGTCTATTTTCAAATGAGATACGTGTCAAAGTAAAACTCAAAGTATTTTAAAAGTTATGATCAAAAGAGTAACTATATGTCAGTTTTGCAAAACACAAACTTGGTTATTTTTTATAGATTTAAAATATTACCATAACTAGCTTTCCAAAATAGTTTGTTGGGCATATAAACATTTTAGAAACACTTATAAATATGTTTAAAAACTTTTTTTGAGTTTAATGTGATTCCTTTTTACCTTTACACAAGATCTAAGTCCTATAAGCTATTCTTGAAGATGTTGGACTAGATCTTTTGCCACCATCACTTCTTGATGTAATCCAAGCTTCCAAAGAAAATCTTCTCTTCAAAACTTGCAAATGCTTGGAACATCTTTTCATTTTCATTCTCCTTGAGTTGAGCATAGTTGTGATCTTTTGCTTTCTTGTTGCAATGCTTACTCTTGGTACTTGGACTATCCTACAAAGTATTACTCACTTAACCAAACATAGTTAGTCCAAATTCATAACTCAATATCTTCATATGCATGATTCATAAATGTATAACTCTAGTTAGTCTAACATGCATACAAGAATTTCATAGACATATCCAATATTAATTTATTTATAACTCATATAAAATATTATTGGATATATTATATGATGAATGTTACATATATCTCATTAAACACATTTATGTAACATGGTCAACATTCTTTTGTGATACATTTGTCATTTATTAAGTACAACTATAAAGCATAAGCATCATTCTTTTTGTCTTGTATTTGTCATCATCAAAACTTAACATATTAAATCATTGGGGCAAACCTATTTCCACAATCTCCCCCTTTTTGATGATGACAAATTACCAAAGAAAAAATATGTTTAGCAATATATAAGGATAGATATTCATGTAAGCATATCAAATAATTAAGCACAAGCATATATTTTTCTTTCCAATTTTCTCTCCCCCTATTTGACATCAACAAAAAGGCTTAGGAAGGAAAGATAATATTTTTCTCCCCCCTAAAGATAAGAACCATGTTGTCAAAAAGAGTAAGATCATCAAAATCATAAACTTCTTCAAGTTATTCAACTCATCACTATCTCTCCTTATTTAATTATATACCTAATTCAAGAAAGGAGAGATGAAATAAGTATGCTTTCAAGATATAAAAGATTATTCATGCAATACTTGTCATATTTTGGTACTTCAACATTTAGCATATGATAGCAATAAGCTTAAGAAATTATGTCTAACATATAATATCTTGCATACCACATCATAAATAAGTACCACTTGATATCACTTGATAGGGGATACAAAATATTCATGTAAGATCATGGAATTAAGGTTTTCAAATAAAAGATCATACAACTTGTCACATATCAAGCATTTCTCAATGAAAGAATCAAAAGATATGAAGTTTAAGAATTTTTACCTTCTTTCATTGATATAGGAAAAGAGAATAAACGATGATCTTTGTTGACATGTTGATAGTATTAACAAAAAAACACTTCATGTCAAGTAAGGATGTAAGCCAAGAGATATAAGCAATAATCTAATAGCTAGGCTCCCCCTCACAATATGCATGTTATCAAAATATCAAATATAATGGTTTAACATAGTTATGCATATGTTCTTAGTCAACAAGGATATGGAAGAATGATATGTAAGATAAGTATCCCCTTATTGAAGCACAAGATAGATAAAGGGAAATATGCATGCCAAGATCATATAAGCACATTACTATAAAGAAAAGCAAGGCATAGATACATATTCTTAATCCCTCAAACAAAATCATTTTAAAAAACTTCTCCCCCTTTCAAAAAGAATTTTATAATAACACATTACATTTTCAAAAGCATTTTAGAAGGGTAGAAGAGATTTATATTGAAATCACATATTCCTTGAGAGTGATCAAACCCAAGTCAAAAGAGCATTTGAAAGTACATCTCCTCTTTTTCTCATTAAATAAGAGCCTTGAAGAGATAAAACACTTTTGAAGAACAAGGCTTATCTTTTGAAGTATCAAGATGAGCTCTATAGAACATTTCAAAAGATCTATTTAGAAACTTAAGCATTCTCTCAATATTTAATAATATTTTTCAAAGCAAAAGAAGAGAATACTACATTTATAGTACAAATCAAATGATTTCCAAATTTTTAAGATAAATATGAGGTGAAAATACTTTCAAGTTCTTAAGACAAGTTCAAAAGATTCTTAAGGATATGGAACTTGAAAAGCTTCTTTTTAAAAAAAAAACAAACTAGAAATTCTTTCAAAAATAAGAGCATGATTCTCATAAGTTTATACCACTAAGAACCATAGATAAAGAGAATCATATATATATCAAACATTGACCTTGATGAAATATGTTATAGGGATTAAAACATGTATAGAACTAATATCATCCACCCTATATGCAATGACAAAATTAGTAAGTTAATATCCAATTAAGCACTTTGTCAATGTTAAGCATACTTCTCATGTAAAGAAAGCATCTAATCATTTAAGATCAATTTATTAACAAGTATCATACAATTTATACCATATAGAATACCACAATAGCTTAGGGATAGAGATACTTATTGAGAGAGTGATGCTTCTTTAGAATGTTCTTCATTTATTGGACCTTTGAGTTTGGACTTTCTTCCATTGAGTATTCTATTCCATTGCTCTTGAAGAAAGTCTCCTCATGTCCCTTTTCATCCAGCTCTTCTCTTTGTCCATATATGCTTGGCATTTCAATATTTGATGACTATATTTCAAAAGTTCTAAAAAAAAGGGTTAGCATCAAATATCATTTAAACTTATTTACAAGCATAGTTTAGGTTGATATACAATGTAAAACATGTACCACATTATCAACCATGCAATGTTTGTTCTAACAAGAACAAAAGAAGGTCATATGCACTTGAATCCAAAAAAAATGATTTAAGCATTTTAAAGCATGATTCAAGTTTATCAAGAAATACATGATCAACATCAAAACTTATTTAAGCATTTTGGGGCAAACAATGATCATGTAAGGCATGTAATATCAAGTAAGGAATTTTAGTATGCACACATGCCAATCAAGAACAATAAGTCTCTTATTATAGTGAAAGAATTAGAAAACCGTGGAACTATAACTTTTGAAACCATTATGATTTATTTGAAGATATACTTCATTAAAAAAATATTGAAGTTCAAAGATAAGTTCAAGGAACAAAATGAATCATTTACTTCTTGTTTTCAAAGTATGAACATATCAAGCAATTTCAAACAAAAGATGTAACACCCTCCAAATTGCTGCATGAACGTGAGTTTCCAAGGAAATTTTTGACAAAAAATGACATAACAAAATTCGGTAAGATGGGAGAACATCATTTCCCCAAGAATGGTTAAAATCAAGTGTTGTCGGATGAGAACTCGTCGAATGGTGATTCTCAAACGAAAATGAAAGGTTATCGGATGAACTTGAAAAGATCAACAAATATCCTAATTCGTCGGACAGATGTTGATGTTGGAGAAATCTTCCAATTGTCGAATCGACGAAATATTATATGGTCAGAAGATCAAATTCGACGGATTTTGACATTAGAGAAGTTTTTCTACTGAAATCAGGAATTCTTACTCGATGGTCGTTAGCACCATAACTCGACGAACCTTATTATTCAAATTAGACGGACATTGGTATCTCCACTCGACGGAAATTGACATTCTAACTCAACAGACATGAGCATCCTCACTCGACGAATATTGACATTTTCACTTAACTGATACTAGCATCCTCACTCGACAAATTTTAACTTGGTACCAAATAGTAAGAAGATTAAATTTGACGTATTTGGATAGAAGTCCAAATTCGATGGATATGACATTGTCTTAAAAGATCCTATTTCGACGAATATAAACATTTTCATTTTGACTTGTGAAAACGTCCAACAAGATTTAGGGAAAAGGAGAACCATATTGTTCTTGACTGATTCTTTGCTAACAGAATGTTCATCGCTTTGTCGAACCTGAGGACTTCTCCCATGTTTTGAATAGATGGTCTTCTGTCGGAAAGATGGTCTTGGTCGGAATAGATGGTCTTTGTCGGAAGAGGCAGCCATAACAGCCAAAATCTTTGATTTCTGATTTAAGAATTGAGAATCAATTTCATCCATCTTGAGGTATTTTGGGTTTTGTCGAACTACCGATTGATGTTGTCGGAAAATGCTCAAGGTGTCGGATTCAACTCACCATTTAACTTATGCTTGCATTCAGTAATTAAATCCGACGGAATCAAAATGTTAGGAAAATTTCTTCAAGTGTTTGGATCTTGTCCAAATTCTGTCGATGTCAAGACCTTCAAAAATCTTGGATTGTCGAATGAGTTACGTGAGATTGATCTTTTGGATCCTTGTAAGGCTTGAGAAAGACCGAGTCTATCGACAGGAGTATATTCATAAAACTGCCGAGCTTTGTTTGTCGGAATAGGCTTGAAATAAAGTCAGTATCGACAAGAATCTATTCTCAAAAGAAATTGTCGAATTCGATTTGTCGAAACAGGTTTTGAAATGAAAACCATTTGGGAAAATGTTGAGGAACTTCATTTGATTGGGATTTCCGAATTTTGGTCGAATTAGAATTCCGAAATTTTGGTCGGTTGAGTATAATGGCAAATTAAACTATACTGGTCAAAATAATTCATAGCAATAACAAATATGCATCAAGCAACATATATTTATCAAGAAAATAGAATTATTTTACAGATAAATTCTAAAAATTAATAGATTCTTTTCTGTGTTACTCAGATTCGGGTTAAGTAAGATCCCCCGTCTCTAAATAATCAAACAAGAATTTCCCCGGCCCGAAAATTATTATTTTCTTGACCAGGAGCAAATCACACAAAATAATCACAAATAGTATCGAAATAATCAAATTATTTTTATAATGCACAGAAAACACAAAGTAGTGTAATTCTGTCAGCTCTTGCAACATAGTCTAAAAATGTGGGGTGTTACAAAAGACATATGACATTTTACTTTCCAATCTCCAAATAAATATATAAGACAATTAGGCATCAAAGAGAAAGGATTAGAACTACTAATGAGCAAGTGAATTTACATATTTGAGCGAAGAGAATTGGTCACAAGCTCAAGAACAAAGATATTGTCATAACATGTCATTCCAAGCAAAATGTGTGCATATCTAACATGTTAGCATATATAAAAACACTTTTAAAACATAATGCTAGAAAAGCACAATTTAAGACATGTTAAGGCATAAAACAAATACTACTTATCCAAATATCACATGATATTCAAATTAAAGCATAAGTAAGGATAAAAGATTGATATCACCAAAAGTATACTCTTTGAGTTTTTGTAGGTGACTCCAACTTCTATGCCTCAAGGCCCCTTGAGAATATTGTGGTTCTCCATGTCTTTCTTTTTATGTTTTTCATCACTTTTGGAGAACTTGGACCATTTTAAGTTTTCCCAACCTCAAGTAGCATGGTTGTTTTTCACTTCATTTGCATGCTTGAGCTAATGGTCACCCTACAACACAATTCAAAGAAATTTCTTTGGTATCCACTAATTTTGGATCCATAGGGGTTAGTCATTGATTATTAATCCATTATGCTCTCATAAAATTTTTTTTATAGTATGTAAATTGAGCACAACAAATTAAACAATCAATTACCATTAAGCTCATAGCTAATAATATGCATACGTTCATGATATACAGACAATCTTAAGTAAAAATGATCATTTTAGCATTGAAAATAATTTTTAAAGCTTGTGTAATCGATTACAATATGTGTGTAATCGATTACAAATTTCGAATCCATGTAATCGATTACATGTTTGGTGTAATCGATTACACGAGTTCTGAGACGTTGTAATCGATTACATAGTATGTGTAATCGATTACACGCTCTCTGACTTTGCTTGGAACGCTTGGCAGAGCCTCTCTAATCGATTACAGTCTTGTAATCGATTACAAGCTTGCTGAATTCAGTTTTTGCACTTCAAATAGTAAGGGTCCGAACTCAAGGTTTTCAAATTAATTCCAAAACTTTCCAAAACAATTCCAAACATCATGTAAGCATAAAAACTGACCAGTTCTTGATCCAAAGCTCATGTTTATGCAAAAACTACAAATTATGCAGAAAAATGTAACTTTATGCAGCAAGAGTTATGATTTATTCAATATGCCAAGTTCTAAGATATTTTTATCAAATGAGCTTCTTCAAACAAGAAGTGAACTTATCTAACATATTATCACGAGATATGCAAGGTAGTGAGTAAATGGTGTAACAATAATATAATCATGTGCTATATATAATATTCAAATTTTACTAAGCACACATAGTTCTATCCTTTACCTAAGGCCTATGAGGAATATACCTCAAATTCATTGACTTTACAAGTGAATGTGCATAAGAGGTAGAAACATTTGATACCTTGGCCTTGGTAATCAAGGAAACACTTTTCCTTACCCATTGCTTCTCTTTTGGTGTTTTGAACTTTGCAAGTTCCACATTTTGTGCTTGAGAAGCTTTGGTTGAAGCCATCTTCCTTCTTTGATCAAAACTTCTTTCAATGGGCTTTGGAAGCATTCCCCTTGATGATTCTTTCTTTACTTGACCAATTTGTCCATCCTTTTGAGAAGTTTTCTGCATAATTGAAACACTAGGAGGACTTTTTGGTACCCACTTCATCTTGGGTCCTTGAATATTAGTACTAGAGCATTTAAGATCTTTAGGAATCCATTTCATATTATTTCTCATATAAGAATTTCTTTTATAATTGCATAAATGAGAAATATGTCCTAGATGACCACAAAAATTGCAAACAATTGAATTTAATGATGATTTGGTCCTTTGAAGATCATTTTTGGAAAACATAAGCCTTTTGTTGTTTTTATATTCTATGTCATTTTTGCCACAAGCATTACTTGAATTTCCATGTGAAATAGTATCAATTGCATTCTTATTAACACACATGGATTGTAAGCAAATAGAATCATTAGCTTTGGCAAATTCACAATATAAGTTCTCAACTTGATTTTCTAAATTAATGCATTTTTTACAAGAAGTTGAGGTTTCACATTTTAAAGGCATTTCCTCATCAAGAAAAGCATATTCATTTTTCAAGATATTAATTTCATTTTCAATGGAGGAAATGTTTTCCAAACAAGATGAGTTTTTCTTTTCTAAAAGCAACAAACCATCATGCAATTCATCATATGCACATTATAACTCAACATAGGAAGGACTATAATCTAGTTTAGCATTATTTACCTCAAAGTCCTTTTTGGCCATATATGAAGTAGTCTCCATTCCTAGCATACTTGGCTTTTCAAAGGAATCATCATCGTCCTCATTGTTGTCTTTCAAGGATTCAAGAACATCTTCTTGAGGACATTTTTCAATATTGTCTTCCTTTAGAGGCTTTTGCTCTTCTTGCTCTCTATATACAACTTTTTGCAAGAAATCATTGTTAGCTGGATAAAAATTATCAAGAGCATCCCATATATCTTTAGCATTAGAGCAACTCTTAATTTTAGCATAAGCATCATCATTTAAACCACTTCTCAATATTTGCATTGCTCTAATATTCAATGAAAAGCATTTCTTATCATAGTCATTCCAAGTTCATTTTGATTTGCATGTAAATCCATCAAGCATAATATCCCACAAATCAATATCAATAGATTGCATATAAATTTCCATTCTAGCTTTTCAATAAATGAAATTCGCACCATCAAAGAATAGTGGTTTATTAATTTCAAAATCATTCATTTTGAAAAGCTTGTAATGGTTGCCAAACAAACAAAGATCTTTAACTCCAAGCTGTTAAGCTTTTACCAGAGCACGAAGCTCTGATACCACTTGTTAGCCATGGCAACCATTACCCAAGAGGGGGGTGAATTGGGTGATGCCTAGTTTTAATGCAACTTTGACAAATTATGCATTTTGAATAACTCAATTAATAAATGCAGCAGAATAAGTCTAATAAATGTACAACTATTGAGGATTACTCAAATACAACTTGGGATATATGATGAACTAAGTGAATAAGCTAGATATCAAATTGTAACAATCAAAACATCAAGATATGCAATAGATAAATATATTCTACCAAATACTGAATTTAAAGAGTGTAGGGAAGAGAGAATCAAACTCAAGAATTTATCCTGGTTCAGCCACCAACCACTTGTGGCCTACATCCAAATCCTCAAGCTTAACTTGAGATTTTCTTCACTATCTCCTAGACTTTACGGGTGCTAGAAAAACCTTTGTACATATAAGAGCACTCCTCACACCTTGGGATACCTCACCCTTGTGCTAGAGCCTCCAATTCTTCAAGCTTCACAGGTGCTTGATGACCTTTACAATCAAGAGCACTCACAACACCTTTGGGATACCTCACCCTTTGTGTTTGAGTCTCACTATAAGGGATACCTCACCCTTTTCTCTCTTGAGGGATACCTCACCCTCTTACAATAATTTCTAGATGAAGAGAAAGAATAGAAACTCTCACAAGAGTAGATATACAACTTGAAGAACAAAGTATGGATGATAGAAAACTCTCTCAAGAGTGGATAATACAAGTTGAAGCTCAATGGGTATAAAAGATTTACACACTTAGCTCAAAACAAAGAATTTAGAGAAAAAGATGATGAATTTCGTTTCCAATACTCAAGGGTAATTTTCAGAATGTTCTCCAACATGTTTTTGATGCCCAAACACTTTTATTTATAGCCCAATGAGTTTTAGAGCCATTGGAGGTGTTTAGAAATGATTTTCTATGAAAACTAGCCGTTTATAGCCGTTAGAAACGTTCCTGGGCACTTTGTAATCGATTACAAGCTTCATGTAATCGATTACAAGCTTTCTGGGCACTTTGTAATCGATTACATACTTTGTGTAATCGATTACATGCTTTCTGAGGCACTTTGTAATCGATTACATACTACGTAATCGATTACACGGCTTCTGTCAACGTTGTAATCGATTACATGACTTGTGTAATCGATTACACCATTTCTGGTTTTCAAAACCGACTTTAAAAGGTCATAACTTCTTCATTTCTTATCCAATTAAAGCAAATGACCATTCATTGGAAAGCTCTTTGAGTCTACTTTCATATGAAAGAAGTTTCAGAACAAAACTCAAAGTATTTTGAAAGATATTATCAAAATAGTAACCAAAGGTCAGATTTTCAAAACTCAAACTTTAATTGGTCATAACTTTTTCGTTTCTTATCCGTTTAAAGCAAATGACCAGTCATTGGAAAGATATTTGAGTCTATTTTCAAATGAGATACGTTTCAAAGTAAAACTCAAAGTATTTTAAAAGTTATGATCAAAAGAGTAACTATATGTCAGTTTTGCAAAACACAAACTTGGTTATTTTTTATAGATTTAAAATATTACCATAACTAGCTTTCCAAAATAGTTTGTTGGGCATATAAACATTTTAGAAACACTTATAAATATGTTTAAAAACTTTTTTGAGCTTAATGTGATTCCTTTTTACCTTTACACAAGATCTAAGTCCTATAAGCTATTCTTGAAGATGTTGGACTAGATCTTTTGCCACCATCACTTCTTGATGTAATCCAAGCTTCCAAAGAAAATCTTCTCTTCAAAACTTGCAAATGCTTGGAACATCTTTTCATTTTCATTCTCCTTGAGTTGAGCATAGTTGTGATCTTTTGTTTTCTTGTTGCAATGCTTACTCTTGGTACTTGGACTATCCTACAAAGTATTACTCACTTAACCAAACATAGTTAGTCCAAATTCATAACTCAATATCTTCATATGCATGATTCATAAATGTATAACTCTAGTTAGTCTAACATGTATACAAGACTTTCATAGACATATCCAATATTAATTCATTTATAACTCATATAAAATATTATTGGATATATTATATGATGAATGTTACATATATCTCATTAAACACATTTATGTAACATGGTCAACATTCTTTTGTGATACATTTGTCATTTATTAAGTACAACTATAAAGCATAAGCATCATTCTTTTTGTCTTGTATTTGTCATCATCAAAACTTAACATATTAAATCATTGGGGCAAACCTATTTCCACATGTATCACTTTCTGCATTTGTAAGAGGTGGTCAAGTTTTAGGTGTCATTCCTGAACCTTTAACTCGAAGGAACATCGTTGGAAAGACAGTTGGACTGGAAATTAAGGTATCCTCTATGCATGGACGAATGAAGGCGATGCTTGACAACTCTGATGCATTCATTGTCTTACCTGGTAGTTTTGGTACTTTGGAAGAAGTCTTTCAAGTTGTCTCTTGGGCCCAATTGAACATCCACCATAAACCCATAGGTTTGTTGAATGTTAATAATTTCTTTGATAATTTGTTATCTTTTGTTGACCATGTCAGGAACAAATTTGTCACACCTTCAAGAAGACAACTCCTTATCTCTCGCTTCTACTTTGTTGATGAATTGATTGATAAATTAGAAGCATTTGTTTATGAACCTGATCCAAGAATGTACTTTCGGATAGATTGGTCCGAAGGAAGCAAGAAGGAAGTGGTGAAGGAAGCAAAATGAAAAGAAAGCCAGCCAAGGCACTCCAACTATTTAAATAATTACAAGCTTTGGTTTTATTTATCGTACTTTGTTTCTGTTTAAATTTGTGTGAGATTTTTTTTTCTTTTCAGTAATTGCAGCGACAGGTAATATCTTCTATCCTTTACTCATCTATATTTTAACATTGGGGACAATGTTGTGATCTAGTTGGGGGGGAAGGATAGTTGACCTAAAAAAAAAAGTTTGTTGTTTTGTTTGGAAAGTATGATATGATTGTCATGGACTTATTAAACTAATTAGTGATGGCAGAGTAAGGAGTAATTTTACTCTTGAGACGCATCTTAATTGGTGGCAGAGTAAGGAGTTTGTTTTTAGGTAGTAATTAATTAGTATTAAATTGTAGAAGTACTAAAGTTTTATGATTTGATTTCTTTTCAGGGTGTGATGCGGCACTGACAGTGTGCTTCTTTTTTGCTTGGCGTTGATTCACTTCTTATCAGGTTGTGTTGCTCTTTTCTATATCTCTCTTTTGCATTGAGGACAATGCTTATATTAAGTGTGGGGGAGAGATTTTAGCATTTAAAAAAAATTAATTTTAAAAAAAACTTCATTGCATGATTGAATAACTTTTCTCCCTTCTTGAACTAATATGCTTAGTGATGGATGATTAAATTGATGAATTGAGTTTGATGGATGCATACCTTGTGAGATTTTGAGCCTAATGGATGGATTTAACATTTATGTCATTCTCTTCTTTCTTGTGTGATTTTCACTCATGTTAATGACCACTCTAGAACTTGCTTTGATTCTTTTTAAGGCTACATTTCACTTGCATGCATGAACATGATTGAGGCCCTCTTTCTTAATTAGCTAGTTTAACCAAATAGCCAACCTTATTTTCAATATGATATCAAGTACTCTTTTGACTTCTTGGAAATTCTCTGATTTCTGCCAACCTTGTATATTTTCCTTTGCTTAACCCCTTTGAGCTTATTTGACCATTCCTTGTTTCTAGTTCATTATGTACCTTAAATGAAAAATCGTGTTCTTATTTTACCTTAGGGAATAAAAGAACATTAGCTTTGTTAATGGATGAATTTTTGAACAAGTGTGGGGGTGTGTGTACAAAATGGTTGTTGAAAAAGGAAAGAGTGCCTAAAAAAACAAAAAAAAAAAAAAAAAAAAAAACAAAAAAAAAAAAAAAACAAAAACAAAAAGAAAAAAAAAATATATGTATATAGTTATGTTTATATATATATATATAAAAAGAAAAGAAAAAAAAGGATTGAGAAATGAATATGTAAAGGGTTATACATTAGAGTTGGGATGAACTTTTATGCTTGTTATTTGAACTCAGCTCTCATTTGCTTTTATTCTCTTTGGTATTTATCCTTTCATATCCATTTTACCCTCTTCTGTTACCTTGACCTCACTACAACCTTGAATAAAGTCCTCATGATTTGTGTGTGCATGTGTTTTGAGTAGTGGAGAAGTAGAAGATAACCAAGCTTATGGTAGTGTAATTTTCATAGGTTGAATTGAGTGAAATACCTACCTTTTAAACACTTGGGAGATTGAGAGGGAATCTTGTGAAGATCTATCATTCTCGATTCATGTTGAAGATACCTTGCTTGTTGGTTTGAGATGTGGAGAATTGTTAACTCATGAATGTTTTGATCCCTTGAACCTTTGGTTGTTCTTCTTGATTGTAAAATTTTGGGCTCTTGAATGGCGTTGGAATTTAAAATTTTGTTAATCTCTTATGTCCTTGTTTTGGTCTTGAGTTTTGCCCAGGAGTGCAAAAAGCTAAGTATGGGGGAATTTGATAATCACATATTTTATTCATTAAGAAACCCTTATGTTTAGTCATTTACACTCTCCATATTCTTAATTGATTGAGTTTAGTATGATTTTGTGAGTTTGAGCTCAAATTGGTCCTAATTGAATATTTTCAGCATTATTGAGATTTTACACTGTTTCTGTATTTTGGCCATAACTTGAGTTCCTGATATCTGATAATCATTAATTTTATCTTGTAGGAAATCTAAGAGGAAGCTCTACAACTTTGATGAAGAGCTCGAAGTCCTAAACAGATGTCTAAAGGACCTAAGTTTACATGGAAGTCAGAATACGGGCTCTGTCACTAGAATCCGAACGGTGTGCACTCATAAAATCATATCTCAAGCTGTAATAATGGAGATGGGCTGAAATTTGGATAGTTGATAGTCAAGACCCAAATAAACAACTTTCATGAAGAACACCTTTTGAAAGAATGAAGTCTAATGGGTCAGTTTGGGCTTGCAAGTCGGAACAGAGGTGCTGAAGTTAGGTTTGAGCAACCTGTGGTATTTGGGTCATATCTTGGGCTGTAGGAAGCCAAATTGGACGATCCAGATATGCATATTATAGCCAAGACAAAGATCTACAACTTTCATGAAGAGTACTTTTCATGAATCTGAATTATAATTGGTCATTTTTGGCTTCCAAGTCAGACCAAGGAATTTTCGCACTCAACCACTCCACTCCACTCATCCACTCAACCAAACCACTCAACCACTCCACTCAACCACTCCACTCCACTCATCCACTCAACCACTCAACCACTCCACTCCACTCACCCACTCAACCGCTCCACTCCACTAACCCACTCATCCATCCACTCACCTTTGTCATTTTGTTACCCTAGACTTCTATAAAAGGGCATCATTGGTTATCATGGGGGGGTTAGACTCTCCTTTATTTTTCTCTCAGTTTTTCTTGTGATTTTCTTCTAGCTATGTGTAACTAAACCTCCCTTAGTTAAGGGGGTGATGAAACCGCTAGTATTGATGTTGTAAACTTTGCATATTTGATTATTTCAACACAGTTATGTTTTTATTCATATATTTCTCAATCTATTGTTGGTATGAAGGTTTTTATACTTTGTTTCCACTTTCAAAGTGGTAGATCCGGGTTTATTATGCGCGGTTGCGTAGTAGATCTAGTGGAATGTATAATGTTCATGTGGGTATAATTATCTTTGTGCTATTTGCCGCTTATAAAAGTGGTAGATCTGGGTTTATTATGCTTGCGATTGCAGTAGTAGATCTAAAGAAATATATGTTCTAAGTAATTTAATCCCTAGGTGTGTGATTAGATCTTAGTGTAATTGGTTTTCTAAATCTTAATGCAATTGTTGGATAGTTGTAAGAGCGGTTGCTTTATGACTAATCAGTGATTAGGAGTTGATTTGAGCGGTTGCTAAATTGGCCAACACGTAAGGAAAACAGAGATTTACTCTCACAATTGCATAAAAACATAATTGAGCATGTTGAAATAAAAGGATATGTGGATTTACATCATCATATAAATCTAGTGGTGGATTCAATCTCTTAACCAATTTTCTTATATTGTTGTTTTCAGTTTATTTATTGTTATTGTCTTTGAAACTGTTCATTGTTCATCAAAACTCCAAAAACCCCCCTTTTTACAGTTTATTGTTAATTAGAGTTTAAATTGGGAATTACTTGATAGTGTTAATTGAATTGGTTCTCTGTGGATCGACCCTTACTAACTACAACTAGTTGTAAGATTTTTATTTTCTCAAAGTGGGCCCGACAACCGATTTTATCTCGAATTTTAATCGCTACATCCGCACGCATCAAGCTACGTAACGCTACAATGACGCTACGGACGCCTTCAATAATGCTACAATGACCTACAGATTATCTACATGCAAATCGAAACTTAACGATTAAGTTTCTGACATTTTATTTATTATTTTTTATTTATTAATATTATAATAATTGAGCAAATGTACAGCCGTGTGTCCAGTCATTTTTTCATTTTTGAGAGAAGTGATCTTCATGAAAGTTGTAGGCCTGGATATTTGCTTTAAAATGGCTTTGGTTTCAGTCCAAAATCATTCCTAGAACTCAAGATATGGACCAATTACTGCAGAGTATTTAGACCCGATTTCAGCTCCTCTATTTTGACTTCAAAGCCCAATATCACTTCCAAGGAGTCCGATTATGAAAAAGTGTTCAACATCAAAGTTGTAGGGAATTGTCTAAGCTTTCCTACAAGACCAAAATCACATCAATCAAATATTTGAAACTCAAATTATAGCCAGTTTACTAAACACTTCTAAAGAGATAATTAAGGTTAATTTATGCAATAATTTATTTAATTGTCTAATTCGGCTCAAAATCATAAAATGTGTCAAAATTAACTTAATTAAGCCTAATTGAACCTCAAGAAGTCTAGTGAGAGGATTACAAAATGTATAAAATACAGTGTTATCAATGGGAAGACATTTTTTACATGAGAGTTATGTTACCAAGTGGCCTCAATACTCAAGAGGGGGGTGAATTGAGTATGAAAACTAAGTTCGCAAATCTTTCGCAAATCGTTTGATAAACAATTTTCGTTGAAGCTAATTGATGATTAGAGATGATTGGACATAAGAGATAAACACTTTCACTTATAAATGCAATGACCAAAGGTACCAATATTCAAGCAAATCAATAAAACAGTACTCAATGTAAAGAGAAGGGTTTAGAGAAAATAAACACAATAATTTATCTTGGTTCGATCACCAATCCACTTGTGATCTACGTCTAGTCCTCAAGCAACCGCTAGAGATTTTTCTCTATTTCTTCAAGCTTCAATAGGTGCTTGATAACCTTTACAACCTTGAGCACTCAACACTTTGGGATACCTTACCCTTGGAGCTTAAGTCTCTTCAACTAAGGGATACCTCACCCTTTATACTTTTGGAAGGATGCCTCACCCTCTTTACAAAGCAATATAGATTGATTGAATGAAGCTCTCACTAGAATAGATGATTACAAATTGAAACTCTAATATGCTCTCAAAGATTTTTCACGTTTTTACAAAAAATAGAGCAAAAAATGGATTTGAGGATTGATTCACGTTTGGAAGTATTGGTGATCATTTTTTGGTTCAAGGTCAACCTCAAATGAAGACCCAACATTGGTATTTATAAGTTTCTCAATAAATGGAGCCGTTGGAGGGTTTTAGCCATGCATTTAATGCATTTAATATAGTCGTTCGACGTTGTCAGGGTGCGTGTAATCGATTACACAGCATATGTAATCGATTACATTGTTGTTCCAACGTATTCTTGGCTTTCTGGGCTTTGTGTAATCGATTACATTATTGGTGTAATCGATTACATGGCTTCTGACTTTGCTTGTAATCGATTACAATATCCATGTAATCGATTACATGACTTCTGACTTGCTGTGTAATCGATTATAATATCCATGTAATCAATTACATGACTCTTTGAACATATTTTTGCCTTTCTGAGCTTATTGTAATCGATTACATTTATTGTGTAATCGATTACATTGGTCATGTAATCGATTACAAGGCCTCTGTTTGCTGTGTAATCGATTACAAACATCATGTAATCGATTACATTGGCCTTTGAAAACATTTTTCAAGTCCAATAAAGCTTGTAAGCCATTTCTAACACCTCAAGACAATTGATTAAACATAAATCCTTTTAAGAGTGTTAGATTTAAGATAGAAACTCAAGTTTCTTGAAAAATATGCTTAACTTTGAAATTTCCCATTTGTTTTGAAGTGATGTATTGAAAAACCATTTGAGAAATTTTGAGAGCATTTAACATTAAAGTTCTAAGTCTTATAACTAAATAAACCTCTTGACTTCTTTCTTTGATCTTGATTTTTCCTTTTGCGCTTGATCTTCACTTTGGCATTTGATCTTCACTTCGGTCTTTGTTATCATAAAAAACTATTTGACATGCTTTAGGGACATAAGCATTCATATTCTCCCCCTTTTTGATGATAACAAGCTGATCATAGGAAAAAGAAAGAGTTTTTGCATTTGTATATAATAGACATTTAGGCGCAATGCTCCCCCAGAGTTTATGCATGATATTGGGTTAGATTTTGCATATAAAAAGCTTAAGAGCTCAAAAGCTCAATAACTCCCCCGTACTCATGCAACCTTAATTACTCATGCAACCTTTAATTAGATTTCATTTCATTTTTCCTTTTTCATTTCATTTTTCTTTATTCTCTCCCCCGTTGGCATTATCAAAAAGACATAAGCATTTAAAGAAAAAATGGACAGCATGACGGCTATATTTCATGATTCCCCAAATTTTGCCAGAACAAGAAATCCAAAGAGATTAATCAGTCCAATCAATTTTTTTAAACAGCCAGACATTCAAAGAATAGAAGCAAAGTTGAAACAAGTTCATATATCATTAATCAGCATGTACAAAATAACTTTTCACAACCAGTATAGCCAATAACCAAAAAACACCATAAATGTATACCAATGTTATATAATTAGAGTCAAAGCAAAAAACACAAGGTAGTCATCAAAAACATCAGGGCAATGGGCCATGATCACTATCAGTAGCCTCGCTGTCACTGTCTGGATCCGCAACAATGTCTCCTAGATCAACGTTAGCATCGTCAGGCTCAAGATCGTCATCAGAGTCTAGAAGCTCCTCGTAATCAGCAGGAACGCCAGATGGACCAGCAAAGGACAAGGGAACCGGAGAGACAAAGGATGTAGGAGGGGCAGCAACAGCACTCAGAGGAATAAGAGGTCCACCCAGGAGGGATCGAATCAAGGCAAGCTCCTAATCAGAGTAGTCCAACCTTAGCTCAAGGTGATCTATCTTCTGCTCAAGATGATCCATGCGTGTGTCTACATTAGCGCTCAGGTTTCTCATCTGTTGGAGCAGGAGGTCAAGAGTAGCTGGAGCGGGAGTAGGAGCAGGGGCAGGATGCTGAGCCTCCTCATCATCGTCACTATCCGGATCATGATGGATATGACCAAACATGCCATAAGCAATGTAATGTCACCTATCATCCACTTGGTAGAGCTGGAGCTTCTTCAGAGTATGCAACCCAATTGATTGTGGTCCTTTCGAGCTAGTGCCCTTGGACTCCTCAGCTAGGGAAATGCAACAGTGCTCTAGGATGGTGGTGACCAACATAGCAAATGGGAGAGCAGAGTTCTTCTTTTTCTTTACATATAAGATATGCTCTATAATGTAGTAACCCCAGTTTATTGGCCGCCCGGTGGTCATTGCCCATAAGGCCACCACATCATCCTTGAGGACCTGGGAGTAATTCCCTCCCCTGGGAATCAATCCTCGGACCAAAAGGTAGTGGAGAACCCTGTTCTCCATAGTTAGGCCAGTGGCTATGATTCTTCTTTTAGGATCACTAAGGGGGTAGTAGCCAGTCCTAATCAATGAGAGAAGAGCAGCCTTATGCTCAAACTCATGCCCCCAGACATTTGCATTCCCACAGAAGTTAGCTCCATCAGGAGTGAGCTTCGTTAGCCTATACCATTCAGCCATTGTTATCCTTATTTGTTGCTTTTTCACTTCAGAGATTATGCAATTGTCCTCAAATTTTAGGTTGGCATAAAAGACTCTCACTAAGTTTGGGTAGATAGCCTTCTCTATACTTAGGAAACCTAGCAAGCCTAAATTTTCTATGGTTCTAAAGCTCTCCAAAGGTTCACTCTCACAGAAGGTGATGGGAAAATACCTGGGAGAAATGATCTTGCGAAGCTGGAAGTTCTTCCGGAACAACTCAGCTCGCTTCACTATGGAGAAGTGGCGCGTGAGGTCCAGGCCAGAGATGTTGCATGAAGCTCCTCCAGAGGACCCTCCAATGGCAGCCTCTGTTCTTGGGCGCTTTGAGCGATGAGAGGATTCAGCCATTGATGAGAAGGAGTAGAGTGAGATGAGTGGTAAGTGTTTGGGGATGAGTGAGGAGAGAGAGGGGGATGAAATTAGGGCAGAGAAGTGGGGATGGGGTTCGTGAGAGGTGATGGGGAGATTTGAGTGAGGGATGTGAGGAGATTTTGAGAGATGGGCTGTGTGGAGAGGAGTTTTCCAAGATTGAGAGAGGTGAAATAAGGGATTTTGATGGAGATTTGAGTGAGAAATGAGAGATTGAGAGGTTTGGGTTGCGTGGGAGCAGAGGAGGAAGACGAAGGAGATGAAAAGGTTCTGAAAAATGAGCTCTGCGCGCGTCATAAACCTTTTTAAAAAACCCTGTGTAATCGATTACATTGGGTGTGTAATCAATTACATGCATTCTGGTGGATATGTAATTGATTACATTTTTGGTGTAATCGATTACCACGCTTCTGGGGAACCTTGTAATCGATTACATAGTTGATGTAATCGATTACTTGAGTTCTGAGTTAATTGTAATCGATTACAAAAGTTGTGTAATTGATTACATGCTTGACAGAACCTGTGTAATTGATTACAAAGGCATTGTAATCAATTACCAGCACTCTTTAACTCAGATTTTGCATTCCAATCAGCATATAATCAATTTTAATCCATCCAAATCAGTTCCAAAGCAACTTAGATCAATTTAAATCATCATGCAAACATATAATCTAATCATATTATGATTCAACTCACATAATTGATCAAAATTACCATTTTTACCAAGAATTACACCATTTTTGGTGAAATTGTGAGGATGTTGAGTTGCTTGGGAGTCTTAGGCATGAAGGAGCACCTGCAAAACAACTTAGGGGAAATCTCCGACGCTCAAGTCAGTATTGGATTCAAATATGATGAAAAATTCAGAGATTATGCAGCAATATGGCATGATTATGTAGAAAAATACAAGTTAGGCATTGGTTTTATGATTATGCAAATAGTTAATTTATGCATGATTGATCCAATATACCAAGTTCATTTCTTATATAGAAAAATGCTTCTTTTGCTAGGGGTTTAGTGAAAATGTCAGCTAGTTGCTTAGTGGTTTCTACAAACTCAAGCATACAATCACCCTTTTGAACATGGTCTTGATGATCACATATTTTATTTATTAAGAAACCCTTATGTTTAGTCAATTACACTTTCCATATTCTTAATTGATTGAGTTTGATATGATTTTGTGAGTTTGAGCTCAAATTGGTCCTAATTGAATATTTTCAGCATTATTGAGATTTTACACTGTTTCTGTATTTTGGCCATAACTTGAGTTCCTGATATCTGATAATTATGAATTTTATCTTGTAGGAAAGCTAAGAGGAAGCTCTACAACTTTGATGAAGAGCTCGAAGTCCTAAACAGATGTCTAAGGGACCTAAGTTTACATGGAAGTTAGAATACAGGTTCTATCACTAGAATCCGAACGGTGTGCACTCATAAAATCATATCTCAAGCTGTAATAATGGAGATGGGCTGAAATTTGGATAATTGATAGTCAAGACCCAAATAAACAACTTTCATGAAGAACACCTTTTGAAAGAATAAAGTCTAATGGGTCAGTTTGGGCTTGCAAGTCGGAACAGATGTGCTGAAGTTGGGTTTGAACAACCTGTGGTATTTGGGTCATATCTTGGGCTGTAGGAAGCCAAATTGGACGATCCAGATATGCATGTTATAGCCAAGACAAAGATCTACAACTTTCATGAAGAGTACTTTTCATGAATCTGAAGTATAATCAATCGTTTTTGGCTTCCAAGTCAGACCAAGGAATTTGCGCACTCAACCACTCCACTCCACTCATCCACTCATCCACTCAACCACTCAACCACTCCACTCCACTCACCCACTCAACCAAATCACTCCACTCATCCACTCAACTACTCATCCACTAAATCAAACCACTCACCCACTCAACCAACCACTCCACTCCACTCATCCACTCAACCACTCCACTCATCCACTCAACTAACCCACTCAACCAATCCACTCAACCACTCCACCCCACTAACCCACTCAACCAATCCACTCAACCACTCCACCCCACTAACCCACTCATCCATCCACTCCCCTTCGTCATTTTGTTACCCTGGACTTCTATAAAAGGCACCATTGGTTATCATGAAAGAAGTTGGACTCTCCTTCATTTTCTCTCATAGTTTCTTCTTGTTTCTTCATAGTTTTTCTTGTGATTTCCTTCTAGTTATGTGTAACTAAACCTCTCTTGGTTAAGGGGGTGATGAAACCACTAGTATTGATGTTGTAAACTTTGTATATTTGATTATTTCAACACAGTTATGTTTTTATTCATATATTTCTGAATCTATTGTTGGTATGAAGGTTTTTGTACTTGTTCCCACTTTCAAAGTGGTAGATCTGGGTTTATTATGCGCGGTTGCGGTAGTAGATCTAGCGGAATGTATGATGTTCATGTGGGTACAATTATCTTTGTGCTATTTGCCAGTTATAAAAGTGGTAGATCTGGGTTTATTATGCGCGGTTGCAGTAATAGATTTAGAGAAATATATGTTCTAAGTACTTTAATCCCGGTGTGTGATTAGATCTTAGTGTGATTGGTTTTCCAAATCTTAATGCAATTGTTGGATAGTTGTAAGAGCGGTTGCTTTATGACTAATTAGTGATTAGGAGTTGATTTGAGCGGTTGCTAAATTGGCCAACACGTAAGGAAAATAGAGATTTACTCTCACAATTGCATAAAAACATAATTGAACATGTTGGAATAAAAGGATATGTGGATTTACATTATCATATAAAT
Organism: Ormosia semicastrata; assembly: GCA_029884595.1. Lineage (NCBI taxonomy): Eukaryota > Viridiplantae > Streptophyta > Magnoliopsida > Fabales > Fabaceae > Ormosia > Ormosia semicastrata. The sequence goes on along the minus strand of JAQQTO010000053.1, from coordinate 41,582,074 downwards.
CTAGTGGTGGATTCAATCTCTTAACCAATTTTCTTATATTGTTGATTTCAGTTAATTTATTGTTATTGCCTTTGAAGTTGTTCATTGTTCATCAAAACTCCAAAATCCCCCTATTTACTATTTATTGTTAATCAGAGTTTAAATTAGGAATTACTTAATAGTGTTAATTGAATTGGTTCTCTGTGGATCGACCCTTACTAACTACAACTAGTTGTAAGGTTTTTATTTTCTGGTGGGCCTGACAACTGATTTTTATCTGAATTTTAATCACTATATCCTCACGCATCAGAATTTTGGCGCCAAGTTAAGGGAACCAATTTTCCAATTATGCTATTAATTTATTTCTTATTTTTACTCTGTTTTTGTTTTTATTTTTTATTTTTGATTCTTTCTTTCTGAGTGTCTTGTAGGTGTTGATGTCCATTGATCATGGATGCTTATGGGATTTGCTTATCACCTGGACATATCACTGATTTGTGTCCTACTTTTCTAGTGGACACAAATGAGGAAGTAGAGGCAGTATGGGGATATTCTGAACTTTTCGACAACTACAACCCCTACTCCAATACATATTATCCAGAGTGGTGGGACTATCCTAACTTGAGTTATGGACAGCAGCCTCAGAATCAACCTCCAGCCTATGAACTTCCAGAATTTCAACAGAGGCAAACACATTTTCTTCCAGGACAGCAGCAAGTTCAAAATCCTTGGTAACCTGAACCTTCATTGGAGGAACTAATAAGACAATTTGTCATTAATACTATACAGTTTCAACAAGAAACAAAGGCCAATTTACAGAGTTTCCAACAAGAAACAAGGGCCGCAATCAATGACATGCAAAACTCTTTGGAGCAGTTAGCCACCGAACTCAGAATATGCAGAGCTTAAATTCTGAAGGACTTCCTCACAACCCGAAGAGGATGTGATGGAAGATCCTAGTGTTGACATATTGCAAAGTGGGAAGATGTTAGATGAACCCACCTCTCCTCCACAAACCACTACAGAGCAAGACCAAGAGCCTAAACAGGTAAATGACGAAGGGAAAAACTCTGAAGCCCCCAAGGTAAGTAATCTTGAACCCCTTCTTAATGTAGTGGAGGAGCAACATGATAAGTTGTGTGATGAATTTTCTGATTTTATTGGTTTCAATAATTATATTCATTGCCACTCATGCACTAATTGTCAAGGTGATATGATATGTGCTAGCTGTGCTGAGATTTCTGCAGAGTTGAAAGTTGATGATTCTGTTTGCAAAGCAGAATCTAACACCCAAAGTGAGGAGGAATTGCAGGTCATGGAAGAATTTGTAGAAAAGGAAAAAGAGCACCCGATGACGGTCACTACTAAAGTGGACTTTGTTTTTGGGCCATCGTTCAGTAGAAACAATGCACATGAAGCTGATAAAGTGCACATATTACTTTTCAGTGGTGAAGCTAAGGAAAATAAGGGCCAATGGGATCCTGGTGGAAGCCCTTATGCTGCAAGCTTAATTTGTTCATCACACTTCAACCAATGGGATCCTGGTGAAAGCTCTCATATTGTTTCAACTACAGCTTGGTCATCACACTTCAACCAATGGGACCCCGGTGAAAGCTATCATGTTGTCTTAACTATAGCTTGGTCATCATGTTTCAACCAATGGGATCCTAGTGGAGTCTTTTCACCTACCTCACTTGATAAGGCCAATAAACACCGTCTCAAGTCTTTCTATGAGCTTCCGGAAAGTGTGGAAGTGAAAGTATTGACCTTTTACCATCCACATTATAAAGATCAATGAGGGTGTCACAACGTCGGGCTGAGGACAATAAACTAAGCGCTCATTGGGAGGCAACCCAACCATATTTGCTTTCTTTATCCTTTTCATTTTGTGTTTTTATTAGTTTCTTAGATTATGTCTTTATCTGTTTGTTGATTGTGAGCATGCAAATCTTTGGAAAACCTTGTTGTTGTTTTGTTCTTCTGAATGCTGAGCCATGTTCTTTGGGAATGATTTCATTTAATTGAGAAGTTAAATTTTAAATTCATGATGAATGGACTGAGTAAAGAGTTATACTCTTGAGACGCATTCATATGAACTTGTGCCTTATGAACTTCGTAGATTTTTGACATTCCCTCAAGAATGATGAGTAAATGTACCCCCTTAGTTTCCATTGTATTTTCATTCTCTTGTATTGTGTACATTTGGGATTTGATTTGCACTATTGATTTGCTTATTTCATTCATAGTTAATTTGTTTTTGCTTTCGATTGTGGTATAGCTATTTTTGCTTGTTTTCTTTTTTTTGGATGTGTGTAGCATTCTCTTTGTCATTATTTTTCCTTTTCTGGATGTGTGTAGCATTGAGGACAATGCTTGTTTTAAGTGTGGGGGAGAGATTTTAGCATTTAAAAAAAATGTCTTAATTTCAAAAAAAAAAAAAGTTTTAAAAGAAAAAGAATCATTGCATGATTGAATAACTTTTCTCCCTTCTTGAACTGATGTGCTTGGTGATGGATGATTGAATTGATGAATTGAGTTTGATGGATGCATACCTTGTGAGATTTTGAGCCTAATGGATGGATTCAACATTTATGCCATTCTCTTCTTTCTTGTGCGACTTTCACTCATGTTAATGACCACTCTAGAACTTGTTTTGATTCTTTTTAAGGCTACATTTCACTTGCATGCATGAACATGATTGAGGCCCTCTTTCTTAATTAGCTAGTTTAACTAAATAGCCAACCTTGTTTTCAATATGATATCAAGCACTCTTTTGACTTCTTGAAAATTCTCTGATTCCTGCCAACCTTGTATATTTTCCTTTGCTTAACCCCTTTGAGCTTTTTTGACCATTCCTTGTTTCTAGCTCATTATGTACCTTAAATGAAAAATTGTGTTCTTATTTTACCTTAGGGAATAAAAGAACATTAGCTTGGTTAATGGATGAGTTTTTGAACAAGTGTGGGGGTGTGTGTACAAAATGGTTGTTGAAAAAGGAAAGAGTGCCTAAAAAAAAAAAAAAAAAAAAAAAAAAAATGTATGTATATAGTTATGTTCATATATATAAAAAAAAGAAAAAAAGAAAAAGATTGAGAAATGAATATGTAAAGGGTTATACATTAGAGTTGGGATGAACTTTTATGCTTGTTATTTGAACTCAGCTCTCATTTGCTTTTATTCTCTTTGGTATTTATCCTCTCATATCCATTTTACACTCTTCTGTTACCTTGATCTCACTACAACCTTGAATAAAGTCCTCATGATTTGTGTATGCATGTGTTTTGAGTAGTGGAGAAGTAGAAGATAAGTAAGTTTATGGTAGTGCAATTTTCATGGTTGAATTGAGTGAAATACCTACCTTTTAAACACTTGAGAGATTGAGAGGGAATCTTGTGAAGATCTATCATTCTCGATTCATATTGAAGATACCTTGCTTGTTGGTTTGAGATATGGAGAATTGTTAACTCATGAATGTTTTGATCCCTTGAACCTTTGGTTGTTCTTCTTGATTGTAAAATTTTGGGCTCTTGAATGTCGTTGGAATTTAAAATTTTGTTAATCTCTTATGTCCTTGTTTTGGTCTTGAGTTTTGCCCAGGAGTGCAAAAAGCTAAGTGTGGGGGAATTTGATGATCACATATTTTATTTATTAAGAAACCCTTATGTTTAGTCAATTACACTCTCCATATTCTTAATTGATTGAGTTTGATATGATTTTGTGAGTTTGAGCTCAAATTGGTCCTAATTGAATATTTTCAGCATTATTGAGATTTTACACTATTTCTGTATTTTGGCCATAACTTGAGTTCATGATATCTGATAATCATGAATTTTATCTTGTAGGAACGCTAAGAGGAAGCTCTACAACTTTGATGAAGAGCTCGAAGTCCTAAACAGATGTCTAAGGGACCTAAGTTTACATGGAAGTCAGAATACGGGTTCTATCACTAGAATCCGAACGGTGTGCACTCATAAAATCATATCTCAAGCTATAATAATGGAGATGAGCTGTTGGATAATTGATAGTCAAGATCCAAATAAACAACTTTCATGAAGAACACCTTCTGAAAGAATGAAGTCTAATGGGTCAGTTTGGGCTTGCAAGTCGGAACAGATGTGCTGAAGTTGGGTTTGAATAACCTGTGGTATTTGGGTCATATCTTGGGCTGTAGGAAGCCAAATTGGACGATCCAGATATGCATGTTATAGCCAAGACAAAGATCTACAACTTTCATGAAGAGTACTTTTCATGAATCTGAAGTATAATCAGTCATTTTTGGCTTCCAAGTCAGACCAAGGAATTTTCGCACTCAACCACTCCACTCCACTCATCCACTCATCCACTCAACCACTCAACCACTCCACTCCACTCACCCACTCAACCAAATCACTCCACTCATCCACTCAACTATTCATCCACTAAATCAAACCACTCACCCACTCAACCAACCACTCCACTCCACTCATCCACTCAACCACTCCACTCATCCACTCAACTAACCCACTCAACCAATCCACTCAACCACTCCACCCCACTAACCCACTCATCCATCCACTCCTCTTTATTATTTTGTTACCCTAGACTTCTATAAAAGGCACCATTGGTTATCATGAAAGAAGTTGGACTCTCCTTCATTTTCTCTCATAGTTTCTTCTTGTTTCTTCATAGTTTTTCTTGTGATTTCCTTCTAGTTATGTGTAACTAAACCTCTCTTGGTTAAGGGGTGATGAAACCACTAGTATTGATGTTGTGAATCTTGCATATTTGATTATTTCAACACAGCTTATGTTTTTATTCATATATTTCTGAATCTATTGTTGGTATGAAGGTTTTTGTACTTGTTCCCACTTTCAAAGTGGTAGATCCGGGTTTATTATGCGCGTTGCCATGTAGTAGATCTAGCGTAATGTATGATGTTCATGTGGGTACAATTATCTTTGTGCTATTTGCCGCTTATAAAAGTGGTAGATCCGGGTTTATTATGCGTAGTTGCAATAATAGATTTAGAGAAATATATGTTCTAAGTAATTTAATCCCTAAGTGATTAAATCTTAGTGTGATTGGTTTTCTAAATCTTAATGCAATTGTTGGATAGTTGTAAGAGCTGCTTGCTTTTATGACTAATCAGTGATTAGGAGTTGATTTGAGCGGTTGCTAAATTGGCCAACACGTAAGGAAAACAGAGATTTACTCTCACAATTGCATAAAAACATAATTGAACATGTTGGAATAAAAGGATATGTGGATTTACATTATCATATAAATCGAGTGGTGGATTCAATCTTTTAACCAATTTTCTTATATTGTTGATTTCAGTTAATTTATTGTTATTGCTTTTGAAGTTGTTCATTATTCATCAAAACTCCAAAATCCCCTTATTTACTATTTATTGCTAATCAGAGTTTAAATTAAGAATTACTTAATAGTGTTAATTGAATTGGTTCTCTGTGGATCGACCCTTACTAACTACAACTAGTTGTAAGGTTTTTATTTTCTGGTGGGCCTGACAACTGATTTTTATCTGAATTTTATTCACTATATCCTCACGCATCAGGTCTCTAATGAAATGATGTCTTATTTCAATATGTTTAGTCCTAGAATGCAAAATGGGATTTTTGGATAAATTGATTGCACTAGTATTATCACATCTTATGGGGATGTGACCAAGCTCAAGACCATAGTCCAAGAGTTGTTGTTTCATCCAAAGGATTTGAGAACAACAACTCCCAGCTGCAACATATTCAGCTTCAGCTGTAGACAATGTCACACTATTTTGCTTCTTGCTATGCCAAGAAACTAGTGAGCTTCCAAGCAAGTGACATGTCCCACTAGTGCTCTTTCTATCTATTTTGCACCCAGCAAAATCAGAATCGGAATACCCAATAAGGCTACATGAGGTACCTTTAGGGTACCATAAACCCATTTGTGATGTGCCTATTAGATATTTCATTATTCTTTTAACAACACTTAGGTGTGATTCTTTAGGATTAGCTTGATATCTAGCACACATGCATACACTAAACATTATATCAGGCCTACTTGCAGTGAGATAAAGGTGTGAGCCAATCATACCTCTATATTTCGTAATTTCTACTGATTTACCTCATTCATCCTTGTCCAAATAGCAAGAAGTGCCTATAGGAGTAGCCATATGCTTGGCATTGTCCATTCCAAACTTCTTGAGCAGCTCCTTGCAATACTTGGATTGACTTATGAAAGTTCCTTCTCTCGTTTGCTTAATTTGGAGACCAAGGAAGAAGTTGAGCTCACCCATCATGGACATTTCAAACTCACTTCGCATAATGTTTGAAAATTCTTTACAAAGAGAGTTGTTAGTAGCTCCAAATATAATGTCATCAACATAGATTTGAACTAGAAGTATGTCATACATTTTATGTTTTATGAAAAGGATAGTGTCAACTTTGCCTCTAGAAAAATCTTTTTCCAAAAGGAATTTGCTCAATCTTTCATACCAAGCTCTAGGAGCTTGTTTCAAGCCATACAAGGCATTTTTCAGTTTAAAAACATGGTTGGGCATTTCAAATCCTCAAAACCAGGAGGTTGTTCCACATATACCTCTTCTTGTATAAAACCATTTAAAAAGGCACTTTTGACATCCATTTGATAGAGTTTGAAATCCATGATGCAAGCATATGCAAGTAACATTCTAATGGCCTCTAACCTAGCTACGGGAGCATAAGTTTCTTTATAGTCTATGCCTTCTTCTTGATTATATCCCTTAGCTACAAGCCTAGCTTTATTTCTTATTATTAAACCCGTTTCATCAAGTTTGTTCCTAAAGACCCATTTGGTGCTATTTATAGGATGATCATTGGGTCTTGGAACTAATTCCCAAACTTGATTTCTCTCAAATTGGTTTAGTTCTTCTTGCATGGCCAAGATCCAATACTCATCATTAATGACCTCATTTATGTCTTTAGGTTCAACTTGAGAGACAAAGGCTAAGTGATTACATGTATTTCTAAGTGAGTTTCGAGTGATTACCCCTTTTGATATATCACCAATCACCTTGTCGAGAGGGTGATATCTTGAAGTCCTCCATTCCTTGGGTAGGTCCAAGATTTCTAAATCTTTTTGCCATGAGTGATCAACGAGTCTCTCTTCTTGCTTCTTGGACTCTTTCTCTTGATTTTCCAAGTGCATTTTTGCCAAGATTTCTGCAACATCATCAACAAGATCCTTTCTCGGCTCATTTGGGTTAGTTTCATCAAATACAACATGTATGGACTCTTCTATGGTCATAGTTCATTTATTATAGACTCTAAAGGCCTTACTATGTATAGAATAGCCAATGAATATTCTCTCATCAGATTTTGCATCAAACTTCCCTAAGTTATCCTTTCCATTATTCAAAATAAAGCATTTACATCCAAAGACATAAAAATGTGACACATTTGGTTTCCTTCCTTTGTACACTTCATATGGGGTTTTCTTTAAAATTGGCCTTATTAGGGCTCTATTCATAACATAACAAGTGGTGTTAACCGCATCTGCCCAAAAGTACTTAGGAAGGTTGGCTTCATTGAGCATAGTTCTTGCCATTTCCTCTAAAGATCAATTTTTCCTTTCTACAACACCATTTTGTTGTGGTGTTCTAGGGGCAGAAAAATTATGCTCAATGCCATGTTCATCACAAAAGGTTTCAAATTCATGATTTTCAAATTCACCATTATGGTCACTTCTTATGGATGCAATACAAAAACCTTTTTCGTTTTGGATAACTTTGGCAAGCTTTTTAAGTGATTGAAAATCATCATTTTTATGGGCCAAGAATAATGTCCATGTAAACCTAGAAAAATCTTTCACAATCACTAATGCATAGTAATTTTCACCAAAGCTCATACTTCTAGAGGGACCAAAAAGATCCATGTGCAAAAGTTGTAAAGGTCTAGAAGTTGAAACCATATTTTTAGCTTTAAAAGAGACCTTTACTTGTTTTCCCTTTTGACATGCATCACAAAGTTTGTCTTTTTCAAATTTGAGCTTTGGAAGATTAATTACTGGTTCTTTATAAACCAATTTGTTTAAGTGATCCATGTGAATGTGAGCAATTCTTCTATGCCATAACCATGAATCATTTTCTTTACTCATAAAGCATTTAGCATCATTTGAGGATATATCATCGAGACTAATCATATATATATTATTGACTCTATGACCAACAAACTTAACTTGCTTATCATCCTTTCCCTCAATTATGCAATAAGAAGAATCAAATATAACTCTATTGCCTTTATTACATAATTGACTAATACTAAGCAAATTATGTTTAAGTCATTCAACAAGCAAAACATTATCAATCGATGATGAATGAATTTTACCAACTTTGCCAATTCCAAGAATTTTCCCTTTGTTGTTGTCACCATATGTGACATGACCATGTTTCTTGTGTGTAAGGGAGGAGAACTTGGAGCCATCACCGGTCATGTACTTGGAGTAACCACTATCAAGATACCAACTTGAGCTCTTGGTCTTCAAGCACACCTGCAACACACATTCAAGTTTTAACCTTTGGTACCCAAATTGTCTTGGGTCCTTATGTGTTAGAGGTTGGCATGGATCCTTTAGGAACCCAAACTCTTTTTATTCCAACTTTAGTGTTTATGGTCTTTCTAATATTGCAAGTTGATGCACTATGTCCTTTCCTACCATAGTGAAAACATTTAACAAAGGGACTACTTGAAGTATTTGAGGAAACAAAGAAGTTCTTATAAGATTTTTTATGGTTGTTTGGATTAAATCCCAAACCGGCTTTTTGAAACACACATTTTTGTTTCCCTAGCAACACATTCAAGTTGTCTCTTCCAAAAGTGAATTTTGCAAGAGTGTTGTTCAAGTCTTCAATTTCTTTTTCAAATACTTTGCATGATGAACAAGGTAATGATATGGATGTGTTATCATGTGAGGAACATGTCATGCATAGTGAATTAGCATCTATAAGTCCTAAGGTCTCATTTTCAATCTTAAGCTCATTTATCTCCTTACTTAAGATAGAAACTTTGTTTACCAATAAGGAAATTGTTTTGTTAGAGGACAAAACCATTTTTGTGAGCTTTGAGGATTCATCATGCAATTCTTGAAAGGCATCTTGCAATTCATCATATGAAGGTAGAGATTCTGAGTTAGAAGAAGTTACCTCGGTGTCGCTCTCTTCACTTTCTTCTCCTTGAGCCATGAGACAAAGATGAGCTTCTTCATCCTCTGAATTGTCGGAGGAGCTTAAGTCATTGTCCTCCCAAGCTATGTATGCTCTCCTTCCTTTCTTTTCTTTGGAGGGCCTTTTTCTCAAACTTTTCCGTCTTCTTGAGATACATAGGGCACTCCATTTTCATGTGTCCCGATTTTCCACATTCATAGCATTTTGGAGGAGTAGAGGATCCTTCTCCTTTGTGATACACTTTCTTTTGAGGAAATGGTGGTCTTCTTTGAAATCCCTTTTTCTTTAGGAATCTTCCAAATTTTCTCACAAGGAGACTAATATTCTCCTCATTTAGCTCAACACTTTCAGCATCCTCTTGACCATCTTCATCATCATCTTCAATTGTAGAGGAAGTGGCTTTGAGTGCGATTCCCTTCTTCTTTTTGTCATGCTCTTCATTTTAATTAAGCCTATTTAGTTCCAGCTCATGTTCTTAAAGCTTTCCAAATAATGTGGCTAGAGACATTATTGATAAATCTCTTGATTCTGCAATCGTCATCACTTTGGGTTGCCAATTCCTGCTTAGACATCTTAAGACTTTGTTAATAAGATCCTCATTAGGAAATGTCTTTCCCAATGAGATAAGATGATTAACAATATGAGTAAACCTCTTTTGCATATCTTGAATACTCCCACCTTGGTTCATTCTAAACAATTCGTATTCATGAGTAAGGGTATTTATTCGAGATCATTTTACCTCACTAGTACCTTCATGAGTTACTTGTAGGGTATCCCACATTTCTTTTGCGGTTTTGCAATTTGACATCCTAAAGAATTCATCATACCCCAAGGATGTGGTGATGATGTTCTTGGCTCTCAAATTGTATTAAACCTTCTTTTTATCACCATCGGTCCATTCATTTCTAGGTGTATTAATTTTCACACCATCTTTAGTTTATGTAGGAACAAAAGCACCATTTTCAACGGCGTCCTACACATCTAAATCAATAGCTTCATTGAAAATTTTCATCCTTTCTTTCCAATAGGCATAACCATCCCCATTGAAATAAGGAGGTCTGTTTATAGAAGAACCTTCATTTGAAAAACCATTTGAAGCCATCACTTCTCTTGAAGCTGCTAAGCTTTTTATACAAGAGTCTAGCTCTGATACCACTTGTTACCAAGTGGCCTCAATATTCAAGAGGAGGGGTGAATTGAGTATGAAAACTAAGTTCACAAATCTTTCACAAATCATTTGATAAATAATTTTCATTGAAGCTAATTGATGATTAGAGATGATTGGATATAAGAGATAAACACTTTCACTTATAAATGCAATAGCCAAAGGTACCAATATTCAAGCAAATCAATAAAACAGTACTCAATGTAAAGAGAAGGGTTTAGAGAAAACAAACATAATAATTTATCCTAGTTCGATCACCAATCCACTTGTGATCTACGTCCAGTACTCAAGCAACCGCTAGAGATTTTCCACTATTTCTTCAAGCTTCAATAGGTGCTTGATAACCTTTACAACCTTGAGCACTCAACACTTTGGGATACCTCACCCTTGGAGCTTGAGTCTCTTCAACTAAGGGATACCTCACCCTTTACACTTTTGGAGGGATGCCTCACCTTCTTTATAAAGCAATATAGATTGATTGAATGAAGCTCTCACTAGAGTATATGATTACAAATTGAAGCTCTAATATGCTCTCAAAGATTTTTCACGTTTTTACAAAAAACCAGAGCAAGAAATGGATTTGAGGATTGATTCACGTTTGGAAGTATTGGTGATCAATTTTTGGTTCAAGGTCAACCTCAAATGAAGACCCAACATTGGTATTTATAAGTTTCTCAATAAATGGAGCCGTTGGAGGGTTTTAGCCATGCATTTAATGCATTTAATATAGCCGTTGGATGTTGTCAAGGTGCGTGTAATCGATTACACAGCATATGTAATTGATTACATTGTTGTTCCAACGTGTTCTTGGCTTTCTGGGCTCTGTGTAATCGATTACATTATTGGTGTAATCGATTACATGGCTTCTGACTTTGCTTGTAATCGATTACATTATCCATGTAATCGATTACATGACTTCTGACTTGCTGTGTAATCGATTATAATATCCATGTAATCGATTACATGACTCTTTGAACGTGTTTTTGCCTTTCTGGGCTTATTGTAATCGATTACATTTATTGTGTAATTGATTACATTGCTCATGTAATCGATTACAAGGCCTCTGTTTGCTGTGTAATCGATTACAAACATCATGTAATTGATTACATTGGCCTTTGAACACAGTTTTCAAGTCCAATAAAGCTTGTAAGTCATTTCTAACACCTCAAGACAATTGATTAAACATAAATCCTTTTAAGAGTGTTAGATTTAAGATAGAAACTCAAGTTTCTTGAAAAACATGCTTAACTTTAAAATTTCCCATTTGTTTTGAAGTGATGTATTGAAAAATCATTTGAGAAATCTTGAGAGCATTTAACATTAATGTTCTAAGTCTTATAACTAAATAAACATCTTGACTTCTTTCTTTGGTCTTGATTTTTTCTTTTGCGCTTGATCTTCACTTTGGCATTTGATCTTCACTTTGGCCTTTGTTATCATCAAAAACTATTTGACATGCTTTAGGGACATAAGCATTCACAAGTTGCATGTGAGAGACGATGTAACAATTGGATTTTACATGTGTGACACTTTGAAAATAGATTGTGAAGTAGTTTCTGAGGATATGCATGATATTCACTACCCGGTATTGCCATGTTTAAATCTGAATGTTTTTAGTTTGTAGTTGTTGTTTTGATTTTTTTTAAATTATTTTTCTTTTTCTTTTTGCTTGAGGATAATCAATATTTAAGTTTGAAGGTATTTGATGAGTATAAAATACACTCATCTTTTGAGGTTATTTATTATGATTTTTAATTGATTTTATTTAGTTTTTTTATTTTTATTTTTAATTTATTTTTAAATAATTATCTTTTCACATAATCATATTTAAATTTTCGGATAAATCATCAAATTTTGTACAAAAATAAAAAATTCCTAAAAATAAATATTTGAAGGATTCTTAATCTATTCTTAAATGCTAATTAGAGTTCTAATTAGATGTAAAATCTTAAATAAGCATTAGATTGAAGATTTGATAAGGATTCTCAAAAAGATTTGATTTGGAGCAAAATTCAGATTCTCGCACTATCCTGACCATTCCTCATTAATTGATCTATATCTTAGGCTACAAAGATCAAAGCAACGCACCGTTTGTGGTATTAAAAGCTAACAGAAATTCTTACAACTTCTCTGTTGAGATCGAGGGCAAATTCGACCATTTGGAGGGTGAGAAAAATCGTGTAAGTCAGATACGAAAAGTTGTAAGCTTTTCTATAAAAGGAAGAAAACGAGTTTAGCAAAAGAACACACACGTGGACAAAACGCAACAACCATCAAGAGGCGGAAACCCTAAAGTGATATGAGCGCAATTAGGCTTGAATATTAGGAATTTTTTTTAACCTTTCCACTTATCTATAATAGAATTTGTCATATTCTTCCCTTTTCTTCTTTTTCCATGTGTAACTAAATATTTTTCGTTAGGGTGATGATGGATCTTGTTCTTTAATGATGTAAACTCATTATTGTGTTTAATCAATGTTTTTATTTTATGATTTATGTATTTTATCTCTTTTCTTAATGTTTTTCTAAATTTGTCCAATTTGGAAATGATTTTGGGTTAATGTATAATTTGAAAAAATTTGCATGAACCTAGAACTTGTGATAAACACCATAATTTCTGCAATTTCTAGGAATAGACGTTGTGAGTTATGTGGTCTTTGTTTTAATTCTCTTGTTCTTGATAATGCCTTTCTATTTGGGGTTAGACTAAGGGATTAGTTAATTTTAAATAGTGTAAGAGGATTAATATACCAAGGAATTGAATATTGATTAATTTTGGGAATTGACAATGAATCATTGAAATAAAACTTGATTAAACCAATATTTGATTTCGCATTTAAAGTGTTCAAGTGAAATCTGACCCCTAACACTTTCATATCATTGTCTTCCATCTTAACCTAATTAATTAAATTTTGCTTTTTTTATTTTTGTTTAATCTTTCTTATTATTGTTTTTACTAACTCTCTTTTTGATAGTTTGAATAATATTGATTTGAAAAATTTAGTAATTGATAACATAATTCTCGTGGGAACGATACTCTTATTCACTCTTTATTACTTTTGCGATTCAATGCACTTGCCGATTTCATAACAGGCTCTGACATTTTTCAGTCCAAAGGGCATAATCCTGTAATAGTAGCTCGCCCTATCAGTGATCAAAGCGGTCTTGTCTTCATCTCCAGAGTACATCGGGATCTGATTGTATCTGGAGTACGCGTCCTTAAAAGACAGCAAACGGAATCTGGGTGAGCTGTCAACCAGTTTGTCCACAATGGGGAGTGAGTATAGATCCTTGGGGCAGACTTTGTTTAAGTCCATGTAGTATATGCATATTCTCCATTTCTCGTTTGATTTCTTCACTAGCACTACGTTAGACAGCTATGTGGTATAGGCTATCTCCCTGATGAAATCGGCACTGAGCAACTTCTTCACCTGTTTTTCAATGACAAGTTCTCTTTCTGGCCCGACCTTTCTATTCTTCTGGGAGACTAGCCTTGCATCTTTCTTTATGGATAGGTGATGACATATAAAGGTGGGGTCGAGCCCATGCATGTCGGAGGACATCTAGGTGAAGAGGTCTTTGTTTTTCTCCAAGAGCTCAATCAACTAGCGCCTCTCTTCTTCCTCCAAGTTTGCTCCAGTCTTGGTGACTTGATCTGGCTTGACACTAAGTTGGAGCAACTATAGTTCACCCTTCGACTAGGATCTGATATCTCGAATTTCCTCACACGTATCTAATTCAGTCACGGGAATTTTAACTTAGTTTAGAACTGAGCTAGATGTGCCGACTTCTGGTTACTTGGGGGTCTTGCTAATCTTGAGGATCTCATTGTAGCACTTACACGCCATGATCTGATCCCCCTTGACTATAATGATCTCATTATTCTTGTTGAGGAATTTCATGGCCAAGTGGGTAGTAGATACCACTGTGCCAACTGCAGCAGGACGACCCAAGATCATGTTATATGCTGAGGGGCAATCCATGATTAGAAACTTGACCAGGACAGTCTTGAAGGGCTTAGTGCTCCCCAGGGTCAGGTAAGTCCCAAAATACCCTGTCGGAGTGGTCTTTTCTCCAGTAAAACCGATAAGCTCACTGTCATAGGGAGTCGTCTTTGAGCGTGGAACTTCTAGCTTTTGGTACAGGTCCATGAACATAATATCCACTTAACTCCCTTGGTTAACGAAGATGCGTCGGACTTCGATGTTAGAGATTATTCCCAAGATAACCAGCAAGTCATCATGATCTAGGATAATTCCATCATAATCTTTATCTAAAAAGGAAATAAGGGGCACCTTCCAATCTTCGGCCCATGATTTGGGTGCGGAGTGGAAGACACTCAACACCTCCATCCTAAGCGCTTTCTTCTGGTCACCATTGAATGACCCACTGCCAGTGAAAGCACCAGTGATAGTGTTGATGGTTCAGTTAGACTGGGCATGGTAGTTGTTATTGTCATCAAATGGAGCATCCTAGTTCTGATCCTGCCGATTGTTAGTATCATGATGAGGTGGACTCCAGGATCTTGTCTCAGGACTCCGGGTCCTTCTTTTTGGCGAAGAGATGAGCTTTGCATTTTCTTTCACTTTGTCCTCGACAACGTCCATTATTTTGGACATGGCTGATGTACTAATCCAGTTGTCTTGTCCTAATTAGGGACTCAATAGCATCACAGAGTTGGAAACAATCTTCAATGTCATGGTCGTAGCCTTTGTGCCATGAACAATACTTAGTACGATCTTTTTGCGCATGCTTCTTCAGAGGAGCTAGTCTCTTAATATCTTGGGACTCGATCTGAAACACTTTCCTCAGAATTGTTGTGTGTGGAGTGTTAAGAGGAGTGTAGCTGGAGTACTTAGTCCGGGGTGGATCGTCCTTAGAGAAATTTTGGGGTTGAGAGGAGTTTTGGTAGCCTTTTTGGTGAGAGAGGTCACCCTTCTCCAGACTCCTCTTGACCTTAGTAACCTCTTCAAGGTTTATGAACTTCAGGGATTGTTATCAAAATTCTTCTATATTCTCTGCCTTTTTCTTTGCCAAAGATTAGAAAAATTGGGACTCAGTCTGGAGGCAACTTTTGGCATAGTGGAGAGCAATCCTCTCATCGAGGTTCTCCACATTGATACAAGTTGTATTGAATTTCATAAGGTACTTGCAAAAGGGGCTTGTTGTGCCCTTGGCGAATCTTATAAAGAGATTCAATGGATCTGGGCTGCTCTTTATTGGTGGTATAGTGTAGCAAGAATCATTGTCTGAGGTCATGTCAGCTTATGAGGATCTCGCTGGCAGGGTCACGAACCATCTGAGGGTCGTCTTCTTTAAGGAAAGGGGGAAAACACGACATAGCAATCGTGAGGATCCCCCATGGAAACGCATAGACTAGACATAGACATCTATATGTTCCTGAGGGTTCGTAGTCCCTTCATAGAGTTCCATATTGGCTGGAAACTTAAATTTTCTTAGAACTATATACTCCATTAACTGAGCAGAGAAGGGCTGCTCGTGATTGTTAAGGTCCGAGTTGTTATGAACAACGTTGGACATTTCAACATCAGCGTTTGACATTCTCCTCTGATCGTTGACTGCATTCCGCTTTCCGTCATCACAGTGTGGTTCAGACTGGCTCTCATGCACAAATCACTTCATATTTTCTAATTTGCGATGTTGCTCTTCCAGCAATGCCGCTTGTTATTGCATTAAATCTAGGAGACAATTTCTGGACATATTGGATTGACTCGTGCCCTCTGGACGGGACACACGATCATCAACTTCTTCGTTCCTGGGTCCTAAGCATTGGTGCACTGGGATTCTGGGCCCATTATCATCTGCTCTATTCATGCAGGGACCGAATTGATTCCTTACAGAGGTCCTACACAATGGGTGGGGGCTTTCATCATAAAGCGAGGTTTTGTGCCGATTGCATAGGTGCCTAGTGTTGGGCTCCTAGTTCCTCATGATGGAGGTTTCAATAGCTAGTGGTGGGACAGGGTAAGGATGACGTTATGCCGCTGGTTGCCTTTGGCCTGCAGGGGTTGGCGCGACATCTTCTCTCCTTAAGTTTTGTCTTGTGTTCACCATGGTTGAGTAAAAATAGGAATTTAAAGTTCCCACAGATGGAGCCAATGTTCAATAATGGATACTGACTCGTAACTGAATAAGCACGAACTAGTGTTTTCCTCCTTACGCAGCAGCAGCAGCAGAGCATGTTGGAACCGGGGGGGTTAGTACCTGCTTAGGCACTCCAACGCTCAAGTCAGGCTATGCACAATTAGGGTTTATGCTAAAGAGTAATAGTTACTTGTAGAAGGCGATTGAGCTTGATATTTGTAGAGGTTGGATAGCGAGATACGTTCCCTTAATAGTTGCAAAGGATCCTTATAAAATCAGAATGTTGATACTGTAGTTATGAGCAGTCAAAGGCAGTTATGGGCGTTATTATTACGCAAGATCATAATTGACAGTTACAGATAATCATAGGATTTATCCACTATGTAAATCTCGTGGCAACATGGCTTCTACCCAATGTCGTGGTCCAACATCCGTTGTGCTGGGATCTCAACAGTGTACCATGAATTCCCGCTAGGGTGTCAACCACGAACCCCGGCTGGATGCATGTCGAGTTGGCCTATGGGACTAGTGTCCTGTATCACTATTCAAAACACAAAGAAATAACATAGATGTTGTACTATGTCTACCACATTGACTGTCTAACCGATAGTGGAAGGGATGGGTGATGATCACATATTTGATACATTAATAAGCTTTCATTCTTAGTCATTTACACTCTCTATGTACTTAATTGATTGAGTTTTATTATTGTAAGTTTGGACTCAAATTGGACTTAATTGAATTTTTCAGCATGATTCTTATCTTACACTGTTTTTGTATTTGGGTCATATCTTGGGCTGTAGGTGGTCTTTGGAGGTGATTCTAGTGGCATTTGAAAGATAAGATAGAGTTCTACAACTTTCAAGAATACCTCAAAGGCCCAATCATACGAGTAGATAACTCAAATTGGGGTTGAAGCAAGAATCATAGTGCTTTTCCTGACAGCTTAACCTATGTAATCGGACTCCTTGAAGGTGATATTGGGCTTGGAAGTCGAACAGAGGAGCTGTGACTGGGCCTGGGCAATGTTCAGTAATTTGAATGTATCTGGAGTTATAGATATGATATTGGACTCAAACCAAAGCCATTTGAAAGTTAAGATCCAGGCCTACAACTTTCATGAAGACCACTTGGTTCAAAAATGACGAGTACAATGACTTCAGAGCTGCATGATTTCGGAGACAAGGAATCTCCATAATTTCCCACTCACCTAAAGTCATTTGGAATTTTCCACTCATCCACCCACTAATGACTCAGCCCCCTTGTCATTTTGTATCTCTAATCCTCTATAAAAGGGGGCCTTGGCAGATCATTGAGGGTGTTAGGTGTTAGTTACCAAAATGATGCCATTTTGTTACTAAGTTTTCTTGTAGTAATTTTCCTTTGTTCTAAATTAAAGTCATGTTCTTCTTCTTCTTCTTCTTCTTCTTCTCTTTCTTTCTTTTTCTTATCTATGAGTAACTAAGTTTTATTTTACTTGGGTGAAAGGGTGAAACTCTTGGTAATAAAGTAAGGTTAGATTTATTCTTCTCTTGTGCTTAAATGATTTATATTTTTCTAGTAACCATTATACATATTATAATTTGTTTCTTATAATTTAGAAACTATCTTTGTAAAGAGGAGTTCTTGATTTGTTATAGACAAAATATTGGCACAATGAATACTTTAATCCATTTATAAATGGTGGTAATATTTTTAGGAAACATAATATAATTACGTATATTATTTTAAATGGACTTTTAATGTTGTATTTTCCGATTGGAACCTCCATGTTGCGAGGATTCTAATTGAGTTATAAAAGGAATTAATCTTACCTTTATTTTATTTACCAAGAGTGAATCTTTTTACCCAAGTAAATAATTTTAATCGTAGTAACAAAATATTCACTTCACCTTAATTAATCTTCAACAATTCCCTGTGGATCGACCTCGGACTCTCGAGAAATTTATTACTTGAGACAACCTGCACTTGGGTTTGCAAATGCGACAATTGAAAATTGTGCATCAAGTTTTTGGCACCGTTGCCGAGGACTTGATTTGAAGACTGAATTTCTGGTGTAAAAATTTTGTATATATACTAACATACTAACTAGTGGGGGAACCTCTCCCTTTTTAATTTCTGTGCATACTAACTTGTGGGGGAAACTCTCCCTAATTTCTCTATAATCTTTAATCATTAATGAAATAATCTTTCTTCTTCTCTCTCTCTCGTTGGAGCAAAAAATCGGCTTACCGATTCTCCAGTTTTCATATTTTAAATTTACTTTTTGCACTTTATTTTCTGTATTTTAATTTCTGTACAGTGGGGGTAATTCTCCATTTTATTTTCTTGTACATATTAACTTAGTGGGGGTAACTCTCCCTTTTATTTTTTTGTACTTTATTTTTTGTATTTATTTTCTGTTATTTTTTTGTTATTTATTTTCTGTCATTTATTTTTTTTTTTTTACTAACTTACTAACTCTCTTACTAACTATCTAACTTTTTACTTTATCACTATCTAACTTTTTACTTTTTTACTTTTAACATTTTAATTTATCTGTATACTAACTTTTTAATTTTTATGCTTATTAACTTATTTGGTGGTTGGTTTATACCACACCTTTGTTAATATTTAATGGATGATTTATACTGCTAGCTTGTACATTTTATTTTATACTGTAAGTTACTTGTTTATGCTTAATTGGTATCGTGATTTAAATTCTGGTCGTTTGGTTAGAGTTAATCCAAGTACTTTACATATTGATTTGTTTGAATCACAATCACACACATTAAGCACAATGACTGAAAACGAAAGTGTGCATGATGAACATGAAAATCAACCGTTGCGAACTATGCATGAGTATTTGCAACCATCTCGAAATTCTAGTCCATCATGTTTTATCTTTCCACTCAATGCCAACAATTTTAGATTCAAGCCAGGTATGATTTCTTTACTTCTTAATTTCCATGGTTTAGAATCTGAAAGCCCATATTTACATCTAAAAGAATTTGAGGAAGTATGTACCGCTTTTCATGATCAAACTTGCATTGAAGAGGTTGTTAAGCTTAAATTGTTTCCTTTTTCATTGAAAGATAAAGCAAAAACTTGGCTTAACACTTTGAAATCAAGATCAATTGGCACATGGTAAGAAATGCAATGTGAGTTTTTGAAGAAATTTTTTTCAATACATAAAACCAATGCTTTGAAAAGACAAATCCAAAATTTTTTCCAAAATTCAAATGAAGCATATTTTCAAAGTTGGGAACGTTTTAAAGATTTGTTGAATTCTTGTCCACATCATGGTTTTGAAAAACGGTGCACTATAAACTTCTTTTATGAAGGGTTAACACCCGAAACTAAAAAATTTGTGGAAACAATGTGCAATGGTGAATTTCTTGATAAAGAACCTGATGAAGCTTTAGACTATTTAGACCATTTGGCTGAAAATTCTCAATCTTGGCATGGTACTAATCCTTCTGAAAATTCAATTAGATCAAACCTTGTAAATGCTAGTAAAGGAAAATATCATCTTAGTCAAGAAGAAGATCTAAATGCAAGGTTTGCTAGTTTGGCTAGAAAGATTAAAGCTGTGGAATCAGGAAAAGTAAAAGAAATCAAATCTGTGCAAAATGAAGAAATTTGTGACATTTGTGATGAATTAGGACACTCAACAAATGAATGTCCAAAAATTTCTGTTTTTAAAGAAGTTGTACATGAGCAAGTAAATGCAATGAATAATTTTAAAAAACCATTCACTTCTTCTTTTTCAGATACATACAATCCGGGATGGAGAAATCACCCAAACTTCAGTTGGAGGAATAGCAACCAGTCATAATTCATGCAACCACCACCTCCTCAGGCACAACAAGATTCTCAAAATCCTCAAGGATATGCACCCTATGTCCCATCATATAGGAAAAACCTTGAAGGAACATTGCATGCATTCATGGAAAAACAAGAGGCCATCAATAACCAAAACACTCAAGCCATGATTAACATAAAAGACACTCTTAGTAAACTTTCTTCTGCACTTGCTATTCATGAGAAAGGAAAGTTTCCCTCTCAACCTCAACCAAATCCCAAGGGTCAGTTTAGCCTAAATAAGGGTAGTTCAGAAAGTCAAAAAATAGATCAAGTCAACTCAGTGATAACTCTTAGGAGTGGAAAGGTTGTTGAAAAACAAATTCCTGAACTTTTTGAGAAAGATGATGAGTCAATTCCCAAAGATGAGGAAGGAGTTGATAAGCCACATAGTCAAAAAGAGATCAAACATTCGTCTTCACCCCCATTTCCTCAAGCATTAAACAATTCAAGTAAAGTGAATCATAACAGTGACATTTTTAAAATTTTTAAACAAGTGAAGGTCAATATTCCTCTGTTAGATGCTATCAAGCAGATTCCTTGTTATGCCAAATTTTTGAAAGACTTGTGCACTGTTAAAAGGAAACATAATGTGAAAAAGAATGCATTTTTGACAGAATAGGTAAGCTCCATTATTCAAAACAATAATGAGTTGAAATATAAAGACCCTGGTTGTCCTACAGTTTCATGCATTATTAGTGAACATAAAATTGAACGAGCTTTACTTGATCTTGGTGCTAGTGTTAATTTGCTTCCATATTCAGTTTATCAGCAACTCAACCTTGGTGAGTTAAAACTAACTTCTGTAACTCTTCTACTTGCTGATAGATCAATTAAAATTCTAAAAGGAATAGTAGAAGATGTGTTGGTACAAGTTGATAAATTCATATATCTTGTGAATTTTATTATCTTAGAAACTGAACCTATGGTTGATAGTTCTAAGTCAGTTCCTGTTATTTTGGGTCGCCCATTTTTAGCAACATCTAATACTTTGATAAATTGCAAAAATGGAGTGGTGAAGCTAACTTTTGGAAATATGACACTGGAGCTTAATGTTTTCAACATGTGCAAGTAATCACATGAAGTTTATGATGAAAAGGAAGAGATTGAAGGGATTGAAGCCATTATAGATGATCATCTTCAAATCAAGAGTTCTTCAGACCCATTAGAAATTTGTTTAATTAATTCATTTGATTCAGCTACACAATTAGATGATGATGTTTCTGAAATATGCTCTTTACTTGACCTGCATACACACGAAAATGGAATACAAAGGAAGGAAGCCAAGATTCGAAGAGCTAAAATCCATGAATGATGATGCCCATGAAGAAGTACCCACACTGGAACTGAAGTCATTACCTGATGGGTTGAAGTACACATTTTTGGGAGAAGAACAAAGCTCTCTAGTGGTAATTTCCTCATCCCTGACCAAAGAATAAGAAGGTAAGTTAATAGAAGTACTTAAAAGGCATAAAAGTGCAATTAGATGGACATTAAAGGATATAAAAGGTATTAATCCATTAATCTGTACACATAGAATACATTTAGAGGATAATGCTAAAACATCTCAACAACCTCAAAGAAGATTAAATCCACACATGAAAGAGGTAGTTAGAGCTGAAGTTCTTAAATTACTTAATGTTGGAATTATCTATCTTATCTCTGATAGCCAGTGGGTAAGCCCTACACAAGTTGTGCCTAAGAAATCTGGAATAACAGTGGTTGAAAATGAAAAAGGAGAATTAATACCTACCAGAGTCTCATCTAGTTAGCGCATGTGTATTGATTTCAGAAAATTGAATGCAGCCACAAGGAAAGACCATTTCCCTTTGCCATTTCTTGATCAAATTCTAGAAAGAGTAGTAGGACATCCCTACTATTATTTTTTTGATGGTTATTCAGGGTATAATCAAATACCAATTGCATTGGAGGATCAAGAAAAGACTACTTTTACTTGTCCCTTTGGCACTTTTGCATATAGAAGAATGTCTTTTGGTCTTTGTAATACTCCGACAACTTTTCAAAGATACATGCTAAGTATTTTCAGTGACATGATTGAGCATTATTTAGAGCTTTTCATGGATAATCTGACAGTTTTTGGAAATTCTTTTGAAAATTGTCTTGATAATTTGGAAAAAGTTCTTAAAAGATGCGAAGAAAAAAGATTTGTGTTAAATTGGGAAAAATGTCATTACATGGTTACCTCAGGAATAGTATTAGGTCATGTGATATCTTCTAAAGGAATTGAAGTTGATAAAGCCAAAGTTGAATTAATTGCTCATGTGCCTTTCCCAAAAATAGTCAGAGAAGTTCGTTCCTTTTTAGGACATGCAGGATTTTACAGAAGATTTGTAAAGGACTTTAGTGTCATATCTAGACCTTTATGTAATCTTCTAACAAAAGATACATCATTTGATTAGACTCAAGATTGTCAGAAATCTTTTGAAAAATTAATCGGTCTTTTGACTTCTGCTCCTATCATGCAATCTCCTAACTGATCTTTGCCTTTTGAGTTGATGTGTGATGCTAGTGATTTTGCTGTTGGCACTGTTTTAGGCCAAAGAAAGGAAGGTAAGCCTCATGTAATTTATTACGCAAGTCGAACTTTGAATAGTGCACAAATGAATTACACCACTACTGAAAAAGAACTACTTGCTGTAATTTTTACATTGGACAAATTTTGAGCTTATTTAATTGGTTCGTCCACTGTTGTTTTCACTGATCATGCTGCTGTTAGATATTTAATGTCTAAACAGGATGCCAAACCTAGGTTGATACGGTGGATCTTGTTGCTTCAAGAATTCAACATCACAATAAAAGATAAGAAAGGAGCCGAAAATGTTGTTGCAGATCATTTGTCAAGGCTGACAACAGGCTCATCTTTTGATAGCACACCTATCAATGATTCTTTTCCCGATGAATTTTTATTTTCTGTCAATTCCATGCCTTGGTTTGCTAACATTGTCAATTTTCTTGTAACAGGTAAGATGCCGCCTCAGTGGACACACCAAGATAGAAAAAAAATTTTGATTGAGGTGAAAATTTTCTTTTGGGATGACCCATATTTGTTCAAATATTGTCCTGATCAAATCTTTCGGAGATGTGTACCCGACAATGAGGTAAGTAGTGTCATTAAATTTTGTCATTCAGAAGCATGTGGAGGTCATTTTTCTTCAAAGAAAACAACTGTGAAAATCTTGCAGTGTGGATTTTATTGGCCCACTTTATTCAAGGACAGTTATATTTTTTGCAAAAGTTGTGAAAGTTGTCAAAAATTGGGGTCCATTTCTAAAAGAAATATGATGCCTTTGAACCTTATCCTTGTCATTGAAATTTTTGATTGTTGGGGAATTGATTTCATGGGTCCATTTCCATCATCTTTTGGATTTGTGTACATTTTGGTTGTAGTTGATTATGTCTCAAAATGGATTGAGGCGATTCCATGTCGGCACAATGATCATAAAACTGTTTTAAAATTTTTAAAAGAAAATGTTTTGAGTCAATTTGGAATTCCTCGAGCTATCATCAGTGATGGGGGAACACATTTTTGCAATAAACCATTTGAATCCTTAATGAAGAAATATTGCATTACCCACAAAATTGCAACCCCTTATCATCCTCAGACAAGTGGACAGGTTGAATTGGCAAATAGGGAGATTAAACAAATTTTGAAAAAAACGGTTAACCCAAATCGTAAAGATTGGTTTTTAAGACTAAACGATGCACTTTGGGCTTATCGTACTACTTTTAAAACATCTCTAGGCATGTCTCCCTATCGGTTAGTTTATGGAAAACCTTGTCATTTGCCTGTAGAATTGGAGCATAAAGCATTTTGGGCTATTAAAGCTTTCAACTTAAGTCTTGATGATGCTTCTAAGTTATGCAAATTGCAATTGAATGAACTTGAGGAATTAAGAAATGATGCATATGAAAACTCAAAGATTTATAAAGTTAGAACAAACGCTTTTCATGACAAATCAATTTTGAGAAAAACTTTTGAAATTGGTCAAAAAGTTCTGCTTTATAATTCTCGTATTCACCTATTCTCTGAAAAATTGAGATCTAGGTGGATTGGCCCTTATATTGTCAAACATGTGTATTCTTATGGGGCCATAGACATTGAGAATCCTAGGAATGGTATTGTATTTAAGGTCAATGGACAAAGACTCAAACCATTTCTGGAACATCAAGTTGTTGAGGTAGAATCCATTTCTCTTTCTAATCCTTGTTATGAGTAGAATTTATTTTAATGTTGTTTCTTTCTTTTTGCAGTTCTTTGTGTTCCCGGTTAAATGGCGGATAACGGTACTCCCTGACTCTCAAGTCAGTTTGTTTTTCAGTTTCCCATAATAACTGATTTCTTCTCCTTTTAAAATGAATGTCATTCTCTCAAATCTAAAAAAACATTTTCCTTCTCTCCCTCTAAATGCTCTAACAAAAGTCTATGAAGCTAGGTGTGAAAGACTAAGATTGTTAATGTATAAGGGCATCCCAGAAGATATACGCTGGATAATCAAAGCAAAGGTTCGTTTAGCTGGTGAATCTTTAGATTCATTTGTCTCATACATGCCTGGTCTCGGTAAAAGTTCATTTTCAAAAAGGAGAAGAGCAAAAAGAATGAAAGTTTGTTACAAGTGTGCACGATGGAATTGCAACACGCGATGTCACTCTTTGGGGATGGTTTCTATAAACAGAGAAGATAAAATATTCTTCATTAAGAATGGACTGAGTAAGGAGTCATTAGATAATATCTTATTGACTCTTGAGACGCATTCTTGTGGAGTTGTGCAGCGTGAACTTCTTAGTTTGTGGAATCTCTTCAAGGACGAACAAGAGCGTTATAGTCTTGGGAATCTGACTCAAAAAGACCCTGTTTGCCAATTTAAAAGAAAATTGGATGGGAAGCTTATCCCCGACTCATAGAAGGCGTTTAAGTCATTTCTGGACGTGAAACCAGAGGAAGATATGAGCCACAATCACAACAACATGTATATATTATCTTGTACATTTAAAAAAAAAAATAAAAGAAATAAAAAAGAAATAAAAAGGAGAAAAAAAGGAAAAAAAAAAAAAAAAAAGTGGCGAAACTTCGGTTGTACTTGGTCTTTAATTAGATTAGGAGCCCCCGCATGGTGGAGTGGCAGACCATCATTGACTCGGGTGGACCTTTGCACGCCGGTCTGTAAATAAGATTCATGTGTTATGCTCTGTAGAGAGTTGTGCAAGCATTCCCAAGTTTTAACCAAAGGCTCTGCTTGCTGATGGACAGAAAAAAGCGTCCTGTGTCTGCATTCTCTCGTGACAATGCCTCTGAGCTGAATCCTGTGATTTAATGTCATAGGCTTTTCAGCGACCTCTCACTGGCTGTGGTCATTGGTGGTAGCTGTCAGATTTACGCACTTTAATTAGTGGCGTCGTAGCTCAATCCAAAATATCCCACAAGCGGGAGGGAGAAGAATGCCCAGATTGGCTGAGCCGTCTTGGTATTACTGCACTCATGACGCGCAGTATAAAGATCTGCCATGAAACTTGTACATAAAGGTATGTAATCATTTGTTATTATTATTTTATCTTTGTATGATTTTGTTGAATTTTGGTTTTGGACAGACGATCCTTTGGATGGGATCCTTCGGGGGTTTCTAGACTTCTTTACCCTGATGGTTTTCTTGAAGTAAAAAAAAAAAAAAAAAAAAAAAAAAAAAAAAAAAAAAATTATTATTATTATTATTTTTAAATTTTCAAACTTTTCTCGACACCACCAACCTACCCAGATAGGAGCTATTATTATTACTTTTTCTATTCTCTTCCCTATTTAAACACTTCATTTTCTTCACTTTCCTGTAACTCATAATCATTCAAAGAGAGTATGAGTGTAGAAATGGAGGGAGCTTCTTCTTCAGTTCGTAGATTTCTCAGTATCTGTGTATTTTGTGGGACAAGTTATGGGAATGGTTTAGAGTTTGTAAACGCAGCAAGCACTGTTGGTAGAACACTTGCTGCGAGGAACATTCGTGTAGTATATGGGGGAGGTTGCCTTGGGTTAATGGGGGCTGTATCATTTTTTGCATTTATAAGAGGTGGTCAAGTTTTAGGTGTCATTCCTGAACCTTTAACTCGAAAGAACATCGTTGGAAAGACAATCAGACTGGAAATTCAAGTATCATCTATGCATGGACGAATGAAGGCAATGCTTGAAAACTCTGATGCGTTCATTGTCTTACCTGGTGGTTTTGGTACTTTGGAAGAAGTCTTTCAAGTTGTCTCTTAGGCCCAATTGAACATCCACCATAAACCCATAGGTTTATTGAATATTAATAATTTCTTTGATAATTTGTTATCTTTTGTTGACCATGCTGTGGAACAGAAATTTGTCACACCTTCAGCAAGACGACTCCTTATCTTTGCTTCTACTGTTGATGAGTTGATTGATAAATTAGAAGCTTTTGTTTATGAACCTGATCCAGTAACAGCTCAGATAGATTGGTCCGAAGGAAGCGGTGAAGGAAGTGGTGAAGGAAGAAAAATGAAAAGAAAGCCAGTCAAGACACTCCAACTATTTAAATAATTACAAGCTTTGATTTTATTTATTGTACTTTGTTTCTGTTTAAATTTGTGTGAGATTTTTCTTTTCAGTAATTGCAGCAACAGGTAATATAGTCTATCCCTTTTCCTATCTATGTTTTGACATTGAGGACAATGTTGTGATCTAGTTGGGGGGAAGGATGGTTGTGAAAAAAAAACCAAAAAAAAAACTAAGAAGTGTGTTTGTTAATATGTTTGTTGTGTTTATATTAAAAAAAACTAAAAAAAATATAGGAGTGTGTTTGTTAATATGTTTGTTGTGTTTGTCATCAATTTATTAACAACAAAAGTAATTAGGGATGGCAGAGTAAAGAGTAAATTATTTACTCTTGAGACGCATCAAAAATTGGTGGCGAGTAAGGAGTAATTGGGGTAGTAACTAGTTTGTGTGAAGTAGCAATTCAAATTCAGGGAAAATTTGCATGATTGAGTAAATTGTCTTCTTTCTTAAAATTCACATGCTTGGTTATGAATGTTGAATTGGTGGACTGAGAATGATAAAATTATGCCTTGTGAGATTTTGAGCCTATTGATGAATGGATTGAACATTTGTACTATTCTTTTCTTTCTTGTGTGAATTTCACTCATGGAATTGTTACTCTAGAACTTGCTTTGATTCTTTTTGAGACTACATTTTCATATGCATACATAAATATGATTGAGACATTTTTCTTGAAATAGCTACTTTAATCAAATAGTCAGCCTTGTTTAGCAGCATGTTGTCTCATTATGATATCAAGCACTTTTATGACTTCTTAGAAATTCTCTTATTCTTGCCAACATAAAGCATTAGAAATGACCTATTTCCCCTTGTTTAACCCCTTTGAGCTTATTTGACTATTCTTTGTTTTGAACTCATTATGTGACTTAAATGAAAAACCATGTTCTTACTTGACCTTAGGGAATAAGAGAACATTAGTTTTGTTATTCGATGAGTTCTTGAACAAGTGTGGGGTGTGTATGCAGAATAGTTAAAAAAAAGTATATATGATGTTCTTTTTGTAAAAAAAAATATCAAAAAAAAATATAAAAAATAAAAAAAATAAAAAAAGTAAGTAAAAGAAAAAGAATGTCAACAAGGCAATAAAGGAAAGGAAAAGAATATGTAAAGGGAATTTGTATTAGGTGGAGTTGGGATGAACTTTCATGCTTGTTAATTGAACTCGGCTCTCATATTCTTTTATTCTCTAGTATTTAACTTGTCATATCCATGTTACCTCCTCTTTTACCTTGACCCCATTACAACCATGAATAAAATCCTCATGATTTGTATGTGCATGTGTTCTGAGTAGTGGAGAAGTAGAAGATAAGCAAGCTTATGGTAATGCAAATTTCATGGGTTGAATTGAGTAAAATACCTACCTTTTAAACACTTGAGGGATTGAGAGTGAATCTTGTGAAAATCTATCATTCTTGACTCATGCTTTTCAATTGAAATATCCTTGCTTGTTGATTTGAGAAGTGAAGATATGTTACCTCATGAATATTTTGATTACTTGAATGATTGCTCTTTATTTTTAAATATTATTAGAAATTGAGTCTTTTAGAGTGTTTAGCTTTTGAGTCTGTTTCATTTTTTTTTTGTGAGTGATCTTATGTGTTTTGCTCAGGAGTGCAAAAAGCTAAGTGTGAGGGAGTTTGATGATCACATATTTGATACATTAATAAGCTTTCATTCTTAGTCATTTACACTCTCTATGTACTTAATTGATTGAGTTTTATTATGTTTTGTAAGTTTGGACTCAAATTGGACTTAATTGAATTTTTCAGCATGATTCTTATCTTACACTATTTCTGTATTTGGGTCATATCTTGGGCTGTAGGTGGTCTTTGGAGGTGATTCTAGTGGCATTTGAAAGATAAGAGAGAGTTCTACAACTTTCAAGAATACCTCAAAGGCCCAATCATACGAGTAGATAACTCAAATTGGGGTTGAAGCAAGAACCAGAGTGCTTTTCCTGACAGCTTAACCTATGTAATCGGACTCCTTAAAGGTGATATTGGGCTTGGAAGTCAGAACAGAGGAGCTGTGACTGGGCCTGGGCAATGTTCAATAATTTGAACGTATCTGGAGTTATAGATATGATATTGGACTCAAACCAAAGCCATTTGAAAGTTAAGATCCAGGCCTACAACTTTCATGAAGACCACTTGGTTCAAAAATGATGAATACAATGACTTCAGAGCTGCATGATTTCGGAGACAAGGAATCTCCATAATTTCCCACTCACCTAAAGTCATTTGGCATTTTCCACTCATTTTCCACTCATCCACCCACTAATGACTCAGCCCCCTTGTCATTTTGTATCTCTAATCCTCTATAAAAGGGGGCCTTGGCAGATCATTGAGGGTGTTAGGTGTTAGTTACCAAAATGATGCCATTTTGTTACTAGGTTTTCTTGTAGTAATTTTCCTTTGTTCTAAATTAAAGTCATGTTCTTCTTCTTCTTCTTCTTCTCTCTTTCTTTCTTCTTATCTATGAGTAACTAAGTTTCATTTTACTTGGGTGAAAGGGTGAAACTCTTGGTAATAAAGTAATGTTAGATTTATTCTTCTCTTGTGCTTAAATGATTTATATTTTTCTAGTAACCATTATACGTATTATAATTTGTTTCTTATAATTTAGAAACCATCTTTGTAAAGAGGAGTTCTTGATTTATTGTAGACAAAATATTGGCACAATGAATGCTTTAACCCATTTATAAGTGGTGATAATATTTTTAGGAAACATAATATAATTACATATATTATTTTAAATGGACTTTTAATGTTGTATTTTCGATTGGAACCTCCATGTTGCGAGGATTCTAATTGAGTTATAAAAGGAATTAATTTTACCTTTATTTTATTTACCAAGAGTGAATCTTTTTACCCAAGTAAATAATTTTAATCGTAGTAACAAAATATTCACTTCACCTTAATTAATCTTCAACAATTCCCTGTGGATCGACCTCGGACTCCCGAGAAATTTATTACTTGAGACAACTTGCATTTGGGTTTGCAAATGCGATAATTGAAAATTGTGCATCAATGGGGGAAATGAGCAATCAAAGAATTGGAGGTGGGAAGAAAGGGGATAGAATGGGGGTGGGTGAGGGAGTAAATTGGTGGGGTAAAAAGGGGGTGTGGGCGTGGGATGTGGTCATCTTGGATATGAGGGTGTAAGGTGACAAATTAGTGATGAAGAGGTGGGGGAAAAGGGTAAGGGACGAAAGGGGGTGAGGGTGAGAACGTGGGTGGGTGGGAGTGAAGGAAGTGGAAAAAAAATATTTTTTTAAGTCATTTTTGTTTTAAGTGTAGTAAAAGAATATTTTTTAATCTTTTTAACATTTTCTTTCTTTTTATTTTTTCTTCATCCAAACAACCAATTTTCATCGATACTTTTTTTATTTTCTCTCTTCCCATTTTCTTTCTTCTTATTCTTTCCTCTCATTTTCTCTTATAATCCAAACAAAGGTAAAAAGTCTATTCACATAAGAGTAAATCTTCACTTTAGTCCTTGAAATTTAATGCATCATTTTAGTCTCTGAATTTAAAAAATTGACTACTTATTCCTTGGAACCTCAAAATATCTGTCACGTTAGTTCACACTTGTTTTATAGTCAGTTAAACTTGACAGACAAGCACGCCTGACATGTTAAGTACCAACTTGGATGCTGATGTGGCTTCCTACCTGGTCCAAAACGACATAATTTCGATTGTGCGTGAAGAAACAGAGTTCCCAACCCTAAAGCAACGGCGTTTGGGCCCAAAACCATCTTCTCCCTTATTTGAATTTCATTACCATTACCCAAACCCCAATTCCCCTCTACAAAACCCTAGAAAGCACAACCCCAAATTCGTAACTCAAGTTGGCAAGACTGGGAGATGATAGGTAGTGGAAACCCTCCTCATCTACCATGCTTCTTAGTTGTGGTGCTTCATTATTGAAGTCAACATAGTGCTTCTTAATAGTAGCTAGACATACCACCCCATATGGAGGCCTCAAACAATGATATCAAAAGGAAAATAGAAAAGAGGAATTAAAAAATCTGCAATTACTAAAAATTGAAACTCAATTTTATAATTCAGCTAAAAAAGAAAGTAGAAACTTCTGCAATCAAGGCAATGCCATTGTTACAATAGGCATCAAATTTGATCATGCATCTGTATAAATATACAACTCGCAATGGTACCAATTTGTTGTGCCTGATAGCACAGCAATAAGTAGAAGCACCATAGCCCACAATACACAATGCAATTTCACCAAGGTTAAAAATACATCTACAAATGAAGGATGGAAGACACACAACTTACATTCACCACACCATGATCAACCACTTGTCTAACAATATATGCCACAGGCATGATTTTTAGTACAACATCAAAATAAGAAAGCACATACAAGATTTTCAGTGAGTATAGACACAAGTATAAGGAAACAAACCTTCTTAATAAGTGCATACAGCTTCTTCAGAGAAGTAACAGAGTATGGAATTTCTGTCATTAAAATAACATCATAGCCACCCTCCCCCTGATCTGCCTCATTAGCTCTTTCCCATGCTCGGCTTCCTGAGAGCTTCCTAGATTGTCTAGAGAAAGATTCATGTCCCGTGATGCTACCATCTTGGCTACTGCATCCATCCATGAAATCTTCCTCAGAGAAGCCCAAACTCATTCCAGGCGTCACTTCATATCCATCATTTTTCACAATAGACAACACAGCAGGTAATTCTTCCCAATCCCCAGCATAAAAGTTAACTGATGGCGCTAGAGTCTGTCTTGAAGGAGTGAGGGGAGGCTCTGACTGTCGACTCTGCCTATCACGAGCTTGTTTGAGATTGGCAAGGATATTTGGTATGGTTGTGCATCTTACTTTTTGCATTCTGATCATGAAAATGCACCATGGAAGCTCCCTGTGAAATAAAGAACCAAATAGAAGACAAAGCATGTTAGTCCAATGAGTAAGTGTATTTATTTGAATGTCTTGGCTAAAGGTATACTCCTTGTCCTTTATTCTCCCAAAAACACTAAAATTTTCCCTTCTTTCCATGTACTTGTCTGCCAATTTGCAATATTACAAAAACACAACCTTGAAATTTTTAGTTGGTCACACCACGAAGAAATTGTAATTCAAGCATTCAAATTAATATTAACTAACACCTACACAATTTAGATTTCTGTCCATATTATCAATTGCATCAAGAGTTTACCAGAGAGTTTACTTTTTGAGGAAAATAAAAGTAACATGTAAATAAATGTAGATCTTCTTTCCAGCCGTCAAATACACATAGACTAGTGACAAATGAACCAGCAAAAACAGAAAGCGAGACCCCAAACCTAACCATATACCTTCAAGCAAGCAAAGATTCCAAGAAGTCCATAGTTGCAACTGAGCAGCAAAAAACATGACGCAGAGAGATTAATAAATCACGATTAATTAATACCACTAACATGATAAAAATATATGGATTAAGGGAGAAGAAAAGAAAGTGATCTCATGAAGATATAGCTAATGTTGTGAGCTTTTGAAAACTGAGGGAAAGAGGGGGCAGCACAAGGAGAATTTAAGACAATTAAATCAAGGCATAATAGCAAGCAATCGAATCTTCATGGACAGGTTACCTCAAGTACTCTTTTTCCTCTAAAGGTCTCATGCTGAAGAACACTAACAAGATCAATGGAACTGTCCCAGGATTTCAGATACCCTACAAAGTCAGATAAATCAATTTGATACCACCATTCCTTTGTATTGATGAGGAAGGGGAACTAAATTAATATGTATATAGAAAAGCATAATTGTTAAAAGACATTTTCGGCAGCAAGACCAACGTCATTATTTTTCTGACTTAAATTGGGTTTGTAGGTTGGTTAAATCTCTTATAGTACACTAACTTTAGGGATGTGTCATTTTCCTTCCATGCCAAAAAAGTCTTTGTTTTATGTAAAGTATTACAACATAATATCTCTGCGGTATTAATTCATTAACTATGTTATTTTTATAGAGTAATGCACTTGAAAGAAAATGCTGGTTCACAAGAAAACATCAATCGCATGTCCAATGCCCACAAGAATGAAATATCATGTACATACCATCAGGTTTTGAGGATATTGCCTCTGAACCACTGAACCCAATGATATTAGCAACACTAACTTTACCCTGTAGGAGGTTTAAGATAGCATCAGTCCAACTATCAAACTAACAGATATACAAATATAAGCAGTAACATCATGTTAAGCTTATTGAAGATAAAATTTAAATGATAAAATTTAAAAAAAAAATGAATGAAAAGGTCTTCCAGAAAACGATAAAACATTAAGCTCTTAAGAAATGTTGAAAATCCATCAGTGTAAAACACTATGAAAGCACACAAGATGCCACGGAAATGTCACTGAAAGGTCCTATTTCAGGACGACTTAGCAGGTATGTTTAATGATCACAGAATAATCCTTATGAAAGTGATGCTTTTCATTCGTTAATCCTTATCAGTGTGTGATGAGGTGAATTGGGTGGGTTTTCACCACCCATCATCTCCTAACCTTTCCAACCTGAGTTACGAATTTGTGATTGTGCTTTCTAGGGTTTTGTATAGGAGAATTGAGACATGAGTAATAGTAATGGAATTCAAATAAGGGAGAAGATAGTTTTGGACCCTAATGGCGTCGTTTTAGGGTTGGAAACTTTATTTCTTCATACACAATTCAAACTATGTCGTTTTGGACTAGGTAAAAAGTCACATCAGTTAATACTTAATGTGCCACACGTGTGTGTCTGTCAAGTTTAAGTGATTACAAAAGATGCGAGAATTAATGTAACAGATATTTTGAAGTTTTAAGAATTAAGTTATTAATTTCTTAAGCTACATTGATCAATTGACTATATACCTGCGCTGCGTGCAATTTAAAATACCTACACATAGTACACCCAAAAAAGAAAAATACCTACGCATTATTATTACATTAATACATGCTTGTATTTGTCATGACTTGACATTTTTTTATAGTCTCACAATTTAAAGTTTTAACATACATAAATCTATATCATCAAATGCATTCCATTATTTGTAATAGGATTAATTTAATTGAATAAATTAATAATAAAATTGTACTTAAATCAAATAAGAGGTTCGGTTTACGTAAACAATAATAAAGAGTAATTAGACCAAAGACATAGTTGGTTTTAGGTACAATAAGTTAAATTGACTTGTTCGTCCAGGTTTGACATCATTGTAAAAAACTAGCCAGTTTTGTATGGTCTGCAAAAGTTTTGAATGTGTTTTTCCAATTGTTATACAATATGGATTAGATTCTCGTTCTTCATCTCAATATAAAAGAAATCTTCAAGTTGCCCACCTTTGATTAATGTGAGAATGTTAATTTGCAATTTCCTTGTGTTCCACTACATCTACAAGGTTTAAAAATATTATTTTCATAAAAATCCATCCACCAAACCAATTGATTAGTAACAAAATTATAAAAAGGTAAAAAGTGAAATCAAAAGCATACAACGCTTAATATCCACCAAATATAAATTTCAAAATATTAAATAAACTAAAAATATTTATGAACTTAATGTCTAGTTTGTTTTAAAAAATTTAGATAAACTCATTATTTCTTAATACTAGATATTAACATGTGCATGAAATTATTTAAGAATATTTGAAATAATATACAAAATTTCCTAATATTATATATGTTAATATTTTTCCAGAATGTGTTTTTAAATAATTTTGTCTCTAAGTGCATAAAATTTATAAAATTGCATCCATTTAATATGCGAAATTATATTTAAATTCAGATTCTTCCATAATTAAATCTAACTCGTATTAATTAATAAGAACTACAAATTTAGCCTAATTAATATCCAGCGTAGCTTAACAAATTGACTATAATTAATATATAAAACTTAAATTCAAGTTATACCAAAATTAAATCTTACACATCATTTAAAGAGCTAAAATTCAAATTCAAATCAGTCAATAATTAAATGTTACGCATATAAATTTAGGTGCTATAAATATAAATATAAAATTATTCCATAATTTATTCTCAGCTAGAATTTATATTCAAATTATTTTTTCATAATTAAATCTTACTCATGTTGTCATTTTAGCATATCACGTTTCAACATGTTACATTTCACTACTGAACTATCTCTTTATATCTAATAATGTTAATATAGATTCGAATTCATGGCGAACTCTATATATGACAGCATATCCATCATTTAAAATATAATTTAAAATTATAAATAAGTGCATATGTTACCACGTATAGGATTAACTATGAATCCGAGTCTATACTAACATCACTCGTTTATATATTAACTTGGAAGTATCTCATGCATTGCGTTGGTCTTTTTAAAATATGTTAAAATTTAAAAAATTAATTAAAAGAGAGAAGAAGATTAAAACTGAAAAGAAGGATATGTATAATATAATAATTAGACTAAAAAAGAATTTGAATGTAAAATTTTTGAAAAGAGAAGTTAATATTGATACATGTTATTCTTCGAGAAAGAGTAGAATAGGAAATTATACTACTTTTAAGTAAATATACTCTAATATAATAAAAAGGAATATATAATATAGATGGATGAACTAATAATGATTTTTTAAATATAATCTTTACTAAAAATTGCACATAACTTCATATAAAAGAAAATATTTCACATAACTAATCATAATAAATGTAATAATTCTAATATCAAAAAGTGCATCAGAGACTTGTATTTATAATTCAATAATTATATGACCTAATTTTGTTTTGTTTATTTGTGATAGTATTTAGGTGTGTCCTTAAGTTTATATGCATAATTTAATACTTATATACAAGTTGTGACAATAAAATAAATTATTTTAATTTATTTCTTCATGTTGAGTGACTTTTTTATAACGTGAAATACTTATGTACATTTATAATCTTTTTTATTTTTATTCTACAATTTTATTAATAAATTCTTATAGTTTAATTTTGATATAATATTAACGTAAAAATAAATTTATATTATTATTTGATCTTGTATTGATAACTCAATTTATTAGCTTAACTATGTTGACACTTATATAATTTTTCAATTTCATTAAATGATGTAGTCATACATTATTAGATATAAGTGTAATTTTTTACATCGATAATTATTTAAAATTAAATTGAAACTTTTAAGTCAGCCGTAAACTTTTTCTTTTCTTGAGAAAGATAAATATTTATTAGCTAAAATGCATAATATAATTATAATATTAGTTTTGTTATATCCTGTTAAAAGTCTAAACTAATAATTTTCTTAATATTAAATAAAAAATTATTTAATAAAAAAATAAATACATTTAATATCTTATAAATATAAAAAATATTTAATATTTTTTTATTTAATAATTATGAAAATTAATAAAAGAATTGTGTAAAAAGATTTAAAATTATTCTTATAATATAGGGAACAAACTCAATATCACTTCCATTAGAGGAAGGACAACCATCAGTCCAACACTATTGTCCAAATGCTTCATTGACTTCTTGCCACATTTGTTGAAATGCTTCTTCAAGGGACAAACGTTTAGTTGAAGATCACCTCATTTTTCCAAATACTCAGAGAAATGCCAAGCCATTATACTCCTAAACCTACTAGATGGGTTGGTGCCTCAGCCATTATTAACAATCTTCCACCAGACAACTTTGACTCCACATTGGTCGGGGTAGATAATGGCATATACGGGTGGAAATAGAATAGATCAAGTCAGACCTTGTCTTAAATATGTCTGACCTGTATCCTAATTATAAGGCTTGAACATGACTTATGAGTTTATAATAAGTCAATTTTTAAGGTCTGATCTGGTCTAAAAGCCTATTTAAAGGCTTATTTTATAATGAGACCTTTAAATAAGCTAACGAGCCTACCTTTAAAAAGACCAATAAGCCTTTACATAGGCTAACATACTTACTTTTAAATAGGTCAATATGCCTTTACATGGGCTAATAGACCTATATTTAAATAAATCAACATGTCTTTACATAGGCTAACAGACCTAAGTCTTAAAATAGACCAACGGACCTACTTAAGGCAAATAGGCCTTTGTTATAACTTAACATTCACCTTTTAATTTTATAGATACTCAACACTTTCTTACTCTAATCTTTGGTCAATATGGGACTTAAAGATATACTAAGTTGCAACATTATTAGAGGTATATAGTTGCAACTTAGTATATTTTCAAGTCTCACATCGACCAAAGACCATAACAGAAAAATAGTGATGATCTATAAAAGTAGGGAGTGAATGTTAACTTATTATTTTCATTCTAATAAATATATTAATAAATATGTTATTTCTATTCTAACTTATTAATTTAGGTTTTAGTTACTGATTTTTATTAAAATTTAATTAAAAAATATATTAATATATTAGAATAAATTAATAATTATAATTATAATTTATGATAATTATAATAATATATATATTATATTATATATAGTTAAACAGGCCGGAGTTTAAAAGCCCTATTAGATGACTTGAGACTTGACCTTTTTAGTTAAACAGACTTTTAAAAAATCATTGGCCTAACTTGTTTAGTAAACAGATCAGGCCAGATCAGACTTTAGGTAAGCTAAGTCATAGGCCCTTGACGGGTAGCCTGGCCTATTTTCACCCTTAATGACATAAGAGAAAGAAATCATTATTAACACAATCGTAATTATATTTTGATGACTTTCCTGCCAAGCCACTATACTTCTACTAGATAGGTTGGTGTGTCAGCCACTATTTATTATCTTCCACCTGACAACTTTCAGTCCACATTGCTTGGTTGGGGTAGATAACGACATAGAAGAAGGAAACCATTATTAACTTAATCGTAATAATATTTTAATAATTTTCCTACCAAGCCACTATACTCCTACAAGATGGTCATTATTAATTAGCGGGATATTAGCAACATATTCTTTTAAATACTTATTTTAACATTTATTTTATTATTAGTTCACCTCAAATACTTAAAAGGATTATTAGAGGAGGAATACTAATAATACTTACTTTTAAATTAATAATAAAGTAAGTATTAAAAAGAGTGTCCAAAAAAATGTATTGTTATCATTTCTCTTATTAAGTATCTTCCACCAAACAACTTTGAGTCCACGTTGGTTGCGGTGGAGAATGGAATAGAATACAGAAACCACTATTTACTCAATGGTAATTATGTTTTGATAGTTTTCCTCTTTAAATTTTAAATAAGTTATTATATAAAATTGATAATTAATTAATCATGTCATCAATTATTTTTCACTAAAGGTAATTTTACATTTAATTTGATAGTTAATAATTAGTATTAATTATATTTCAATGCAAATTTACTTATTTATAAAATTAATGTTGAATGGCCTACTAGAAAAATTGGATTTAGAGACTTGCAAATTCTATCTCTAAATGGGTCAAATTTCGTCTCTAAATATTTAGAGATAGAATTAGAGATGGAACTTGTTCCGTTGGTAAATATTGCGTCTTTGATTGTTAGATATGGAACATTTAATTCTGTCTCTAAATTAAATTTTGTCTCTAAATAAAAAAAAGTTCGTCTCTAATTAGAGACAAACTTTGTCAATTTTTTTAAAAATATAATAATAATTAAATTAGAGACGAGACTATTCTATCTCTGATATTAAAATCTTTGTCTCTAAATAATCCAAAATCCGGTTATCAAAAAATTTCCAAAAAAAAGTAGAGACAAATCTATTCCATCTCTAATTTCGTCTCTAAAAATTAGAGACAGAAAATAGTCGTTTCTAATTTTTCAAAATTATCTTTTTAATATGTCTTTAATTTTATAACTAACCTTGATGCAATTAACTATCGCAATAAGTCATATAGCATAAGAAATCACAATTTCTTAACATCATCACAAATTTTTGTACCAAAATGCAAAGTAATAATTAATTATCATTACAAATATTTAAATAGTAACTAGAAATATTTAAATTGTCAATGAAAATATAAAAGTAAAACTAATCACAGATTTGAGTTATCATAACTCGTAACATCGTCACTCATCTCCTCATCATGATTATCATCCTATTCTCTAGGCGCAGGATGAGAAGGTTCAAGTTCGTGAAGCTGTAAGTGACGGCGTTCCAAATTGACTACCCATAAGAAGAGTCCTAAACCTCTCCTCCCATTCCATCTTTTTCATCATCATGTTTTGTTCAAGATTCTTTTGATGAAGCTCATATGTTAAAACTTAAATTTTGGCCTGCATTGTAGTAATCTCTGTTGGTGATACTCCACCAATGGAAGAGGAGGAGGGAGTGGAAGACTATCCAATGACATTAGTTGCTTGTGAACCTGATCTGTAGATGCACCCTTTCTTGTTGGGGCCTCCAACAACATCTAAGTAGATATTGTTACCAGAGTCTTGACTGTTGCTACCTTCACCATTCTGGGATTGCCACTCAGCCATCCCTCATTTCACACTCTTCCTAAAAAGAAGTTATAAGACATTTGTACTTGAAAATTGATGCAACTTAAATGCTAGCTTATGCTTATCGCGATCTTTGTTGCTTCCAAAGTGTTATACTCTTCTGAATTCTCCTTGACTCTATGAAGCCACTTATAAATGTCAAAAAAGCTTGGCTCCCTGGACATATGATTCGCCTGAAAAGACAAAAAGCAAGTATTAGTAGACTAGAAAATTTATATTGCTGGAAAGCAAAGCCAACCTGATTGGCTTTACAATGATATTAATAAGGGCAGATTGGAGAAATTCTATTTCATCATTGCAGGATTGTGTGTGCTAAATATGTGCTACTTCATATTTTGTGCTTGTCGCTATATTTACAAGGCCACTTTGAAAGGCTGAAAGCAGTGAACATCAACATACAATATTGTTTCAGCATAAAAAGCATTATATATATGGAGAGAGACTGAGAAAGAGAGAAGTGCTAAGTGCGAAGTACATGACAGTAAGGAGGAAATTAAAGGCAGCAAGGGGTTTTAAGTTACTTACTGCAACTATCTTAAATATCTTAGCTTGTTTCTGGGGCAT
This sequence comes from Ormosia semicastrata, assembly GCA_029884595.1. NCBI lineage: Eukaryota > Viridiplantae > Streptophyta > Magnoliopsida > Fabales > Fabaceae > Ormosia > Ormosia semicastrata. The sequence goes on along the minus strand of JAQQTO010000053.1, from coordinate 41,542,215 downwards.
GTTTTATCTACTTTTTAGGAAAGGGAGGCTGGGGATGGCTATTTGGGCAACATAATAAGTGAGAAAAGATTTCAAATTTTGATGAAGGAAGTGAATCTTCACAAGTAGGCCTGGCCTAGTCGAAGTAAGCTTAGCAGAGATACACACATCCACAATTATCTATGTAGGCTTACACATAAACCAAACTATGATGAATGAGGCAACACATAAACCAAACTTAGCTTATCTAGTCAAATAGAATGAAGAGACTAAACAACTATTAAGCAAAAACCAATGAGATACTCATAAAAAGTTATATATGACAAATTTTAAATTAAGTTCCCATGTTGTTTTCATTTCATTTTATTTTTTACCCCACACCTGCAATTAATAGAAATCAATAACCCAACTTCCATGACTAAACAATCAAATTCTTATGATTGTGAATTTTCAGAACATCCATTTGACTTCGAACAACTTGCTACAAAGATGACAAACCATCCATGAAACTAAATCAATAAAGGAAAAGGACAGCGCAGGAATCAAAGAACTAAGCACTCACTATCATGCACACACAAAACAACAAATATACACACTTCTTAGTTCTTACTGGCATAGCACAATCAAACATTTCAACAAGCAATAACAACGTAATCTTCATGACTCGATAATATTAACTTATAAGTACAACATAAATTATTTATAAAATGAGCCCTTGTCACATGCACAACTCTTTCATTTTAATGCCACAAAAGAAAACTTATTACATATGATTTATCATTCAACTAAGGCAGAATGGATAAAAAAATAAACCATGTTACCTTTTTGTAATGGAAGTTACAGCTATATTTGACTAATCTCTCCATGATCCATCTATGTAGGCTTACACAATTAGTATATGATATAATTATAAGGATGTAACATCACTCACCATTCTCCTACAGTGCTCTGTTGCAGATATGGATCCTCTGGTGTGCACATTGAGACCCTATTTAGATTGTCTATTTCTGCTGTTTCTCATGGACACAGCTGTCTAGGCAGGATCACTCCATTTAACCCATAATTGCACCCTACCATATGGATGAATTCATGTACCCTTATTCTTTTTATCATACACCTTGAATAGATTATTTGATAGTGCACCAGATCCCTTAGTTTCGAATATCTTTCTGATCATATCATTATCTTCAGGTAACCACTTGTATTTTGCAAACATTGATAAATATAACAATTAATCAAATACAATATTTTTAAATTAATAATAAATTAATAACAAGACTTAAAAAGATATTATCCCAAAATCTCTAAACCACATATCACGCACAATGTCGATCACATTTGTCCAACTTGTCCAAGGATCTTTATATTTCCTTTTAAAGATGGTTGTTATATCACACGTCGTTCCAACATTGAGGTAAAACCTGTAAGTCAAAATATATATGTGCATATATATATATATATATTCTTTTTGAATTAAATTTCATAATTAGAATAACTTACTGATCTTTGTTGGTGGGCTTGTTCCAAATACGTCCATCTACATCCTTTCTCCCCTACCTAATGTTCTGTGGTGTAGACGAAGTTGTCTCAAGGTGTGGATGTGCAAATGAACTAGCTAAAGGGTCACTTGATAGATGTAAAGTTACAGCTGAGGAGGGTGTATGCCCAGTTTGAGAATGGGGATATAGGGTATGTGAAGATGGAATACGTGCAACCTCGATCTGGGATTGGGGAGATGGGATTGATATAGGTCTAGTCTGAGAATGGGGAGATGGGATAGATGTAAGTCCAGTCTGAGAATAGGGAGATAGGATAGATGTAGGTTCAGTTTGAGAATAGGGAGATGGGATAGATGTAGGTTTAGTCTAAGAATGGGGCGATGGGGTATGTGAAGATGGGATAGATGCAAGCCCGATCTGGTAATGGGGAGATGGGGTAGATGTAGGCGCACTCTGAGAATGGGAAAATGGAGTAGATGTAAGCCCAGTGTGAGAATGTGGAGATGGGGTATGTGTAGGCCTAGTCTGAGAGGTACCCTCCCTCTCCTTCTCCCTCTCCCTGTACCTACCATCTATATGCAAATGGTAATGATAAAATTCAATTAGGTACAATTAACCTAACATAGAAAATTAGTACAAAACTATTAAAATAATAAATTTAAAGAAATCCACAATCATATAAGCATAATTTAATTAATAGGTCATGAATATATAACACATCATTTCATTAATAATTTCATTAAAAAGTAGGACAAAATCTAGTCAGAACTTCTTCTATCACGTAAGCATAATTTAATTAATAGGTCATGAATACATAACACATGATTTCATTAATAATTTCATTAAAAAGCAGGTCATGAATACATAACATATGATTTCATTAATAATTTCATTAAAAAGCAGGACAAAATCTCACGTAAGCATAATTTAATTAATAGGTCATGAATACATAACACATGATTTCATTAATAATTTCATTAAAAAATAGGACAAAATCTAGTCAAATTTTCTTCTTCTTCTTCTTCTTCTTCTTCTTCTTCTTCTTCTTCTTCTTCTTCTTCTTCTTCTTCTTCTTCTTCTTCTTCTTCCCCAGTTTGAGAATAGGGAGATAGGATAAATGTAGGTTCAGTCTGAGAATGGGGAGATGGGATAGATGTAGGTTTAGTCTAAGAATGGGGAGATGGGGTATGTGAAGATGGGATAGGTGCAAACCCGATCTGTTAATGGAGAGATGGGGTAGATGTAGGCGCAATCTGAGAATGGGAAAATGGAGCAAATGTAGGCCTAGTGTGAGAATGTGGATATGGGGTATGTGTAGGCCTAGTCTGAGAAGTACCCCTCCCTCTCCTTCTCCCTCTCCCTGTACCTACCATCTATATGCAAAGGGTAATGATAAAATTCAATTAAGTACAATTAACCTAACATAGAAAATTAGTACAAAACTATTAAAGTAATAAATTTAAAGAAATCCGCAATCACGTAAGCATAATTTAATTAATAGGTCATGAATACATAACACATGATTTCATTAATAATTTCATTAAAAAGCAACACAACTTCTTCTATCACGTAAGCATAATTTAATTAATAGGCCATGAATACATAACACTTGATTTAATTAATAATTTCATTAAAAAGCGGGACAAAATCTAGTCAAATAAACTTGGTTCAAGGTTGGACGATGTACTTCCTCTTCTAGACTAGCTATATCAACAAGACTTTGCTCAAGATCATTGTTTGTAACTATCATAGGCATTTGCGGGACTGACTCATCTTGGTATGAATTATCTATTTTAGGTTTTTTTGTTTCTAAAGTTTGAATTGTGCTTTGTGCCTTGGTTTTAATCACAACCAACCACCCTTACTGCACTTCAAGATACTATGTGTAGTACATTTGCTCTACTTATTGTGCAAGAATAAATGGATCATAATTCTTATATCTTTTTAGATGCTCTAACTTCAATAATTCCATAATTATCTATCATTGTCCCTTGATTTGGGGTGGGATCAAACCAAACATATTTGAATAGAACTAGCATCTTTAAGAGCCACCAAATATACTGCATTTCAACAATATCAGTTAAAATCCCGTAGTAATCATTCTCCATTGTCTCATTCTCGCCACCTCGAACACATACACCACAGTTTGTTGTACCCATCCATTGACCATGATATTTTGTATTGAATTTGTAACTATTTATTAAATATGTTTGCCAGATGTTTACTTTGTTTAAGGGCCACTATGCCAAACTCCTCAAAAGTTCATCTTCAATGTTGTTACTAAACAGCTATATCACAAATGGTTAAGTTAATCGGTTTTTCCTGAGGGAATTAACAAGGAAATTAGGTAGATGATATTTAGCATACATGTTCTTTAAACCATGTGGGAAATGTTGTGGAGATTTGTTTGTACACATGCAAGTCATTTAGACCAAGTTCTCGTAGCAAATCTGCACATATGCTAAATTAAAATCACAAATTAAACCACTTCATAGATTTAATCATGATACGTGAAATTAAAAGAACTTAGAAGTTTACTTCAAAAAAGGCTCCACCTCAGGGCAATTTAGAAGAACATATAAGTGTGCAGCATTCATTCTCCTTTCTTGTAAGATGCAAGATTTAAGTTTTCTAATAGGACGACTAGAAAAAATAAAAATAAAAAAATGGTGGATTGATTGAACAACCTTCACCTCCATCGTCATTCTGTGAAACTCTTGTCCTTCTAGATGGAACAGTGGGTGGATAGTAATAAGATGCAAAAGTAGAGGTCTCCTCTACCAAATAAGCTTTACAAATGGAACCTTCAACTACAACTGAGTTTGTGACCTTATCTTTTAAGGTATGTATAAACCTATTAATTGAGAACATCAATGTAACAAATAAATAACTTATGAGGATTTAATTGAAAAGAATAAAGATAGATAGATGACTCAACCTTTCAAAGGGATACATCCATCAATATTGCACAAGACCACCGACCCTTGCTTCATAGGGAAAATGAATTAGATTGTGCTCCATCGAATTAAAGAAACTCGGAGGAAATATTTGTTCCAGTTTACATAAAATTATTGGAATTTTTTGCTCCATCTCATGTAATTTATCCTTTCTCAGTAACAACAAAGTTAATTCTCTGAAGAATCGACTAAGCTTAGTAAGTGCATTCCAAATGGCCTTAGGTAATTTGCATAAACACATGACAATCATGACTCTTCATACCAAACAAATTTGCTTCCCTCATGTCAATGCATCTAGCCAAATTGGAGGCATACCCATCTGGTAGCTTCAATTGTTAAACCCATTTGCACATGGCTAATCTTTGTTGCTTAATCAATGTGTATTGCGCTTTGGGTTTTTTTTAGCTTTCCACCTCTACCATCCTACAACTCTAGATCCTTTCGTCTACAATATTCTGCCAAGTCCAGTCTAGCATTAAAATTGTCTTTCATCTTACCCTTGGTATCCATAACTATGTATAAGATATTAAGAAACACATTTCTCTCAATATGCTTGACATCCAGATTATGCTAAGAAGATTATGTTTTAACCCTTTCATATAGCACACATTGCCAAATTTAGTAGAATCTTTCTTACTAACTTTACTTATTCCATTGGTTTTGGCCTTGTTATTGTCACCAAATGTGACATCACTTCCATCTTTGTCTTTGAGAGACAGAAACTTGTTCTTGTCTCTTGTCATATGCTTGGAGCAGCCGCTGTCAAGGTACCATCTATGCTTCTTTTGTTTTGTTACCAAGAAAATATGCATAAGGAACAATCATAGAGTTAGGTACCTAAACTTTCTTAGGTCATTTCATATTAGATGATTTAGCGTTTGGAGGTTTGTTTCTAAATTAATAGTCTAAGGCTTTATGCCTAACTCTGTTGCAGCAAAAACACACTATCTTTGGCTTCCTAGAAAGCACAAAGAAATTCTTATACCATTTCTTCTTTGATGGACCTTTGTACCTTAAGTCAACCTTGTCAAAAGTACATTAGCTTCATAGGAGCCTCTCAAGATTTTTAGTACCATTGCAAAAGTTGGCCAGGTCATTTTTTATCTCCCATTTTCTTTTTTAACACTTCATTCTCATTCAACACATGAGACGATTATTGAGAAGGTTGGTGAGAAAATTCAACACCTGGAGAATGGAGGAGGATGTGGTGGTGGAAGTTGGCTAAAAATAAAAAAGGTGTGGCTAGTGTAGGAGTCACTGGGTGATAGGTGGAAGTAGGAATAGGAAAGAGGAAGTGAGAGAAGAGAGGGAAGGGGCACGGGCTAAAACGTAGTAGTGCACAATTGAATGGCATGGTGGTCCTGCGACCAAATGGTGTGGTGGTGTTGTGACGTGGCTAGTCGGAGTTGGAGTGGTGGTGGGAGAAAGGAAAAAAAATGGTTAGGGATCAGTGTACAAGGGTGGGGAAATGAAAAAGAGGGGAAAAATCTTGAAAACAAAACGCAACAGGGGCTGTGTTTTATATATCAGCCCTTATCATGCCTAGGTGCGGTGAATTTAATATTTTTTTAAAACCTACACCTTAGCGTGATGAGGGCACGATGGTCTCCGGTCTATCAGGGTTACTAGGGCCACGAGGGCCACGCTTAGATGTGTCACTCACAGGAAAACTTGGTATTTTCAGACAGAGCTCCACATGGGATCTTTGGTTTCTGCAACAACAACTCTCTTGTTGTAATTGTGTCAACTTTCAATCCTGCAAAACTTGATATCAATGTTTTTCGAATGACAACTAGAGCTCCATGCTTAAACATGGAGAAATAGAGTTTAGAGCCTGGGTTCCCTCACAATAAGCGCCTTATTTATAATCTTGGCTGGACTTTGTTAGATGAATAACTCAAGTTGAACTAGGAAAGAGATTATTCCATGACCAATGTCCTTATAAATGTCACTATTTCCAAGCTGTGCCTCATGAATAATCTGTCAGATTGATGGCTCCTTGCTATAAAACTCTCCACTAGGTCATATGCTTTAAGAGGGTCAAGCTGTAGAATAACCCTATGAAGGTCAATGGGCCCACCAAGAGGAATGTTACTGCTCCTCATTGTAAAGTCCTAATATTTAAACTAATGACATATCCAGAATTATGCACTAGAGATCATATTAGAGTACGTCACTTAGATCATTATCAAAATTTCTAAGGAAATATACATATATTATACAAAATATAGCTTGAAGCGGAAGTACATAATACATATCTGTAGAACTAAGTCATATACAAATAATATATCAAAGTACATCAAATACATCGTAGGCCAATAAGGCACAAAATGATATACAATCATATACAAATATCAAAACAAAAAGGGAACAAAAGATTGATAAGATCAAGTCCTTCACCTTATGATCTGCACGAGGACATCCTGGAATCATTATGGAAATCAAACAAATGGGGTGAGAATTTTACAATTCTCAGTAATCATTTTAAAAACATGTCATCATAATCATTCCAGCTGTTTCGAGGAAAAATCATTTCAAATCATCAATATATAATCAGTAGAAAGGTGGCCAAAGCCAAATTAAGTCTTTTCTCTTCCCAAAATAGAAGTTCATTTTATAAGTTTAACAAAAATTATTTGTATAATCAAAGAAGTCATCAATTCTCATCATAATCTCAATATCATATCAAGAAATACATCTATAATAGACTTATGCATTAAGCTATCTCATAATGATCATCTATCAAAAATCATCATTTATAAATCATCAATAATCATCAATCATCTTTTATCAAAGTGGTATGGAGGGAATGTCCATCGTCACAATACTGTTCACTTGGTAGTAGTTTGCTTTCAGGTTGGTGCACTTCAACCTATTTATAACAGTCTTTCTTGTTACATAGAACTACTCCGAGTAACCCAATCATCCATAACAATTGAGGGAATGTCCATCCTCTTTATAGTTGTGAGTAGATATAGAATGTTCATCCTCAACTACTTTGATAGGGAGGATATCATCTTTCCTCACACTATCTCTGATCTAGGAATGCCTCAAGTAGAGAGGGAATGTCCATCCTCAACTAAATTACACCAGGGAGGACTCAAGTAAAGAGGGAGGGAATGTCCATCCTCAACCTCAATTACTCAGGTGGTAAGGGAATGTCCATTCTCAACCACCAATATCTAAGTCCCACCCTACGTTCAAGGATATCCCAGATAATGGGTTAGTCATGAAAATCAGTCTTTATCTTAATCATCATTCTCAACATACATGTAATAAGATATTTCATCATATCGTCTCATATCATAGCATAATGCATCAATATCTCATCAATCATGCAATAAAATATTCCATCATATCATCTCATGTCATGACATTATGCATTTCCTAGTAAAGATCTCATAATTTGAATTTCACAAATCCAAAGTGATTAATTCTTCTATGAAATACCTTTACTAGTGTCTTAACACTCTTTAAAAAGTATATATATAACAAATCCAACAAGTAGGGAACTTCATTTTATCAAAATAATCATCTTAGAAAAATTTACTTTGGGCGCCTAGGTGCCCACTCTCCAGCGCCTAGGCGTTGGGATGGCAGAGCACTGCTCTATTCTTTCTAGTCGCTGGCGCTTGGGCATTGAACACTGGGTGCTCAGGTGCCTGATGAACCTGCAAAAATTCATATTTTTACGATTCAAAATCTTGAATTTTTATCATCTTTTAATCTTTTTGATTTAGTTTTATTCTTAAGTTTTATTATGATTTTATTATTTTAATTACGTTCTTATTACGTGTTTTTATGTGTTTTTGTTAGATGTTTGCACATGGAAAAGATTGGACACTTGAGTGATGAAGAAAAGCTGAAAAATCAAGTTAAGTGATCTAGCGCTTAAGCGTTGGAATCCCACCACTTGAGCGCTTGAATCCCACCCCTTGAGCACGCAAATGCGTGCTGGAGAGTTCTACTTAAGTGAACCAGTGCTTGAGCGCTGGACAGTCAGCGCTTGAATGCTAGTTGCGAGTACCACACCATGATTTAAGTGACTCAGCGCCTAAGTGCTAGAAACTAAGTGCCTGAGCGCTGAATGCATAACAAAACACATTGAATTCTTTTTAAATAGAAAAGTTACGTCAAATTGAAGACACTTGGACAGAAGGCAGCGGTCGTCAAGAGGCACAAACCCTAATATGGTATGGGCGCAATTAGGCTTGAAAATTAGGAATTTTCTTCAATCTTTTTACCTTTCTATAATGGAGTTTGTCATATTCTTTCCTTTGTATTCTTCTTTTTCCATGTGTAACTAATTTTTCTTTTGTTAGGAGGATGATGGATCTTGAACTTTGAAGATGTAACTTTTTTTATGGGTTTAATTATGTTTTTATTTCATAATTTACATATTTATCTCTTTTCTTAATGCTTTTCTAAATTTGGCCAATTTGGGAATGATTTTTGAGTTTATGTATGATTTGAAAAAATTTGCATGAACATAGAACTTGTGATAAATACCATAATTTCTACAACTGCTAAGAATAGATGTTGTGGATTATATGGTCTTTCTTTTAATTTCTTCATTCTTGATAATGCCTTTCTATTTGGGGTTAGACTAAGGGATTAGTTAATTCCAAACAGTGTAAGAGGATTAATATACCAAGAGATTGAATATTAATTAATTTTGGAAATTGACCATAAATTATTAAAATAGAACATAATTAAACAAATATTTAAATGTGCATTTAAAGAGTTCAAGTGAAGTTTGAACCTTAACGCTTTACTACCATTGTTTCCCACCACTTTGATTTATTGTTTTACTTATTTATATTTCTTTTAATTAAATTTGAAATAACTATTTTTCTTCGTTAGCTTAAATAGTGTCACTTTCAGTAAATTTAGTAATTAATAACTCAATCCTCGTGGGACGATACTCTTACTCACTCTTTATTACTTTTGGATTTAGTGTACTTGTCAATTTTCACAACAAGTTTTTGACACCGTTGTTGGGGATTATTGTTATTAATATTAAATAGTAATTAAAAAGACACTAATTTAAACATTTATTTTTCTTTGTTTAATTTTATTTTTGTTTTGTTTCTTTTTATTAGTCATTCATTTTTTTTTATTTTTTATTTTAATTTTTAATTTCTTTTCTTTACTTCACTCTGATTTACTTGTTTGTTTGTTTGTTTATGCAAGGTTCTATGGAGTCGGAATAATTGCTTTTTGATCCAAAAATAGAGAGAACAGCTAGAGCAAACAAGAAAACAACTAGAGAAAGGAAGAAACTTGAAGAAGCAGAAAAAAATGGCTGAAACTAATGCACAGAGAAGACGCACTATGGCTGACTATGCAACTTCATCTACTGAGAATGTTTCAATTAGTATTGTGCGCCCTGCTATTCAGGAAAATAATTTTGAAATTAAACCAGCTCTTCTACAACTGCTGCAACAGAATCAATTTGGGGAAGGTCAAGCAGAAGATCCAAACTTGCACATTACTAACTTCTTGCAACTCTGTGATACTATCAAATATAATAGAGTTAGTGATGATGCCATCAGATTAAATTTTTTTTCATTTTCTTTGAGAAATAAAGCAAAAAGTTGACTACAAGCTCAGCTTCAAGGAAGCATCTCCACTTGGGATGATCTGTTCAGTAAGTTCTTTACTCAGTATTTTCCTCCATCAATGTTTGTGAAAATAAGGAGTGAGATTGCTTGCTTTACTCAAAATCAAGGAGAATCTCTCTATGAAGCATGGAAAAGATTTAAGGAGCTACTTAGAAAGTATCCTCATCATGCTTTTGAAGTTTGGCAGTAGGTATAAATCTTTTACAATGGTTTTGAATCATTCCACAAGACTTATGATAGATACATCTGCAGGCAGATCTTTAAATACTAAAACTCCTGAAGAAGCTTATGAATTGTTTGAGATTATAGCTACCAATGAATATCAGTTGCCTAGTGGAAGAGCAGCAGTTAAACAGGGAGTTATGGAGCTTGGTACTCTTGATGCTTTACTTGTTCAAAATAAAAGTTTTTCTCAACAGTTAGCCAACCTCACCAAGCAACTTGGTTGTAAATTCAGTGAACCATCAAGTGTTGACTTGCGATTTTTGTGGAGGCAACCATGCTAATGGTGAGTGTGATGCAAGCAATATGGGTGTCATTCCTCAAGAGCAGGTAAATTACATGGGTAATCTTGCAAGGTCTCAAGGTAACTCCTATTCAAATACATACAATCTGGGGTGGAAGAATCATCCAAATTTTTCATGGAGCAATCAAAATATGCTGAGACCACCACCACCTCTACTACATCAACCTCATTCGTCTTCATCTTCTCAACCTCCACAAGATAAGTTGTCTAATCTTGAGGGTATTGTGGAGAAATTTACTCTCAGTACCAGCACTTTTATGGAGGAGACAATGACTAATTTTAAAAATCAAGAGGCAACCATCAGAAGTTTAGAAAATTAGGTGGCACAGATAGCTAGATATCTTACAGAGAAACCTCAAGCTCAAAGTAGTTTTCCAAGTGATACTGTGGCAAATCCAAAGGAGCAATGTCATGCAATCACTTTGAGAAGTGGTAAGCTTTTCGAAGAAAATGTGAAAGTGGCACCTAGTTCCGTAGGAGAAGAGAAAAAGCAAGATGACATTCTTACTGAAGATGTTTCCATTAAAGAAGCACATGATTCATCAGAAGCTGAAAAAACTGATGTTCTTGTTGTGGATGTCTTAACTCCAGAATGTTGACCCTTCATTGTATGCTAGACTCCTGTTTCCTCAAAGGTTAAAGAAGGAAAACCAAGAGAGGCAATTCTCCAAGTTCTTAGATGTCTTCAAAAAACTGCAGATTAACATTCCCTTTGCTGAAGTGCTTGAATGGATGCCTTTCTATGCAAAGTTCATGAAGGATTTGCTCTTAAAGAATAGGAAGTTGGAAGAAGATGATACTGTAGCACTTACTGAGGAGTGCAGTGCCATCATTCAGAGGAAGTTACCACCTAAGTTAAGAGATCCTAGAAGTTTTAATATCTCTTGTACTATTGGGAAGTTGAGCATTGATAAGGCCTTATGTGATCTAGGCACCAGCATTAATTTGATATCATTGTCCATCTTGCGTAAGTTGAGAATTGAGAAAGTTGAACCTACAATGGTTTCCCTTCAATTAGCAGATCGATCAATCAAACGTCCGTATGATATTGTGGAAAATTTGCTAATGAAGGTAGACAAATATATTTTCCCAGTTGACTTTGTGGTCTTAGATATAGACGAGGATGCTGATATCCCATTAATTTTAGAGAGACCATTCCTAGCAACATCAGGAGCTTTGATTGATGTCCCTAGAGGAGAGCTTATTTTAAGGGTGGATGGAGATCAAGTGACTATAAAATTTTTAATAATTCTACCCTAACATCAGATCTTCATGCCCTTGTTAATTGCATTCAAGGTAAATTTAAAAAGGGGTTGGATGGTAAGAACTCTTCTTTGTCCATTAATGCTGATTCTCTCACTCTGAAGATTGTTGATGAAAAGGAGAAAGGTCCTCCTCTGTCTGAGATTTTTGGTATAGAAAAAGGTCCTCTCATCTCTCATAATTCGTTGTATAATGATATGAAATTTTTTGGCAACTTGAAACCTGATATGTCATAAATTGAAAAATTAAGACCTCCATGGCCTGATGAGATTTCGCATGTTAAGATGTGTTCAGAACAATCAGGTTCAAGTCAAGTTCCAAATGTCTATGAGAATTCCAAAGACAGTGACCGAGTATGGAGGCAAATATCTGACAAAAGAAATGTGCCATAGTGTTTCTCTTGCTTCAAGCCACCATGATGAGTTGAAAAGGCAACGTCAAGCTAATGACGTTAAACAGGCGCTTTTTGGGAGGCAACTCAAATTTTATCTATTTTTCTCTTTTATTTTTGTTTTGTTTTTATTTTGTTATTTCTTGTTAAATAACATTTTTTCTATTTTTATTTTGCAGTTAGCTAGTGTTGAGTCGGCTTAGTACCTCCCTAAGTTCGGAGCCTTTGTAGGGGATGTATATAGTTGTCGGCTGCCAAAAAAAGTCTTTCTTTTCCTTTCTTGCATTTATTTCATTTAGTTATTTATTTTTATTGATTTTATTTTTTCATCATCACCATTTTCTGTTTTGAGTCATTATGCTGAAACTGTGCATGCCGGTGTGTTGAATTGAATATCTAATGATTGTTTAAATTATGGATTGATTTAATTTTTTGGGATAGCACATGAGAACCTATGAGTTATGTTTATCTCTATTGTTTCAATTGTGTATAGATGTTCTTCCCATCTTTATGATTGATAGACCTTGGATTATGCATGCATGTCAAGCTTAAAGAAAGTTTATGGGAATGCATATGTGTAGATGATTTGCATCTAGAAGATTGTTTGATTCTCTCTTGAGGCGAAATCTTAGACAGTGCATGATTAAGGAAATGATAAGGACCTTCTTTGTACCAGTTGAGCCTTTCAAGCCAAACTGTGAATGTAATATATCCCTAGGTCCCTTTTGCAGCCTTGTTATTGTTTGACCTTTATTTCTTTTCTTTTTCTCATATTTTCCTTTCCCCATACTCACATGAAAAAAAATCTCTTTTACATAACCTTTGTTGAGTGCATATCTTGTATTATTTTATTATTCAAGTCTTCTTTATTTTTGTGCACAAAGTTTTGTAGAGCTAAAAAAATTCAAAGAAAAAAATTGAAAAAAAAAAGAGAAAATCCACCCAAAGTATTGCAAAGAAATAAGTTTGGAGGTGGAGATTGTTGAAAAAGAAAAGAATGGAAAAAAAAAGTGAATGATATGTTGTTTCTTATGCTCCATTTTTCACTTGTTCAGTATTTTGAGGCTTGGATTGTGAAATTTGCATGATTTTGCCTTACATTACAAGCTTTGTAAAGTCTCTTTTAATCATCGGCTATGTATTGTTTACATTAGTGGAGAAAGGGATGAAAAATAATCTTATGGATGTGAGTTTGATGTATATTTGCAGTTTTATAAACCTATTTAAGCTTGTATTTTATGAGAAGATTGAGTCTTTCATTCATGTTTTTAGAAAGTCATTTATGCATAAGAGTTGCATGTGAGAGACGATGTGACAATTGGATTGTTCATATGTGACACTTTGAAATTAGATTGTGAAACAATTTCTAAGAATATGAATGATTTTTAATACCTGGTATTGCCATGTTTGAATTTGTGTGTTTTGAGTTTTTATTTGTTTAGTCTTTTTGTTTTATTTTATTTTGTTTTTCTTTTACTTGAGGATAAGCAAAAGCTTAAGTTTACGAGTGTGATGAACTTGCAAAAATTCATATTTTTACGGTTCAAAATCTTAGGTTTTTATCCTCTTTTAATATTTTTTATTTAACTTTGTTCTCAAGTTTTATTATATTTTTATTATTTTAATTGTGTTCTTATTACGTGTTTTTGTTAGGTGTTTGCACATTAAAAAGACTGGACACTTGAGTGATGAAGAAAAGCTGAAAAATCAAGTGTGATCTAGCACTTGAGCGCTGGAATCCCACCGCTTGAGCGCGCAAATGTGCGCTGGAGAGTTCTACTTAAGTGAACCAGCGCCTGAGTGCTGGACAGCCAGCGCTTGAGCACTAGTTATGAATACCACACCGTGATTTAAGTGACTCAGCGCCTAAGTGTTGGAAACTAAGCACCTGAGTGCTAAATGCGTAACAGAACACGTTGAATTCTTTTTAAATAAAAAAGTTACGCCAAATTGAAGACACTTGGATACACTTGGACAGAAGGCAGCAACCATCAAGAGACACAAACCCTAATATGGTGTGGGCGCAATTAAGGTTGAAGATTAGGAATTTTCTTCAATCTTTCCATCTTTCTTCAATGGAGTTTGTCATATTCTTCCCTTTGTATTCTTCTTTTTTCATGTATAACTAATTTTCCTTTTATTAGGGGGATGATGAATCTTAAACTTTGATTATGTAACTTTTTTTATGGGTTTAATTTATGTTTCTATTTCATGATTTACATGCTTATCTCTTTTCTTAATGCTTTTCTAAATCTAGCCAATTTAAGAATGATTTTTGGGTTTATATATGATTTGAGAAGATTTGCATGAACCTAAAACTTGTGATAAACACCATAATTTTTGCAATTGCTAGGAATAGACGTTATGGATTATGTGGTCTTTCTTTTAATTCCCTAATTCTTGATAATGTATTTCTATTTGGGGTTAGACTAAGGGATTAGTTAATTCCAAACAGTGCAAGAGAATTAATATACCAAAGGATTGAGTATTAATTAATTTTGAGAATTGACCATATATCATTAAAATAAAATATAGTTAAACTAATATTTGAATGTGTATTTAAAGAGTTCAAGTGAAGTCTGAACCATAACGCTTTACTACTATTGTTTTCACCCCTTTGATTTATTATTTTACTTATTTATATTTCTTTTTAATTAAATTTGAAATAACTCTTTTTCTTCGTTAGCTTAAATAGTGTCACTTTCAGTAAATTTAGTAATTAATAACTTAATTCTCGTGGGACGATACTCTTACTCATTCTTTATTACATTTGCGATTCTGTGCACTAGTCGATTTTCATAACAATACCCAGACACCAGAGACTTTACTCTATTTCTTCCAAGCACTGGCGCTCAGCTCCTGGCGCTGAAGTGCTCCTCAGGCGCTCAACTACTGGCGCTCAAGCGCTCCTCACCTGGTGCCTAAGCGCCCTATGTGCATCTTGAAACAAGAGGTTTCTTGGCTAGGCACCCAACTGTGGCGCCTAGGCGCTAGAACACCAGAAAGCCAAAATTAAATCCTTTGTTTTTCTAAACATTATTCCAACCCAAGCCAAACCAATAAATATCAACAACATCAAATTCATCATATTCAAACATTCAAAAAACTTGCAAAGCAACAAACAAAATATGGGTTTCAACCCATTTTCAAATCTTATAGCTCCTCAAGAATCAAAATCAAAGTTTGAAATCTTTAACTCATAATCAAAACATAAGAGCATCATCTTTATTTATCACTTCAAAATCTCAATAAAGTCACCAATCCATCATTCTCAAATAGTAGGAAAAAGATGAACATAGTGAAGAAAAACCCCTACCTCAACTTGATATTTTCTTCTTTCCTTTCTTGTCTTTCTTTCTCTTACCTTTTCTTTCCTCTTGGATTTCTCCTATTCTTGCTACCTTTTCTCTCCTCTGTTGGCAGACGTGAGAATGAGAGAATAGAGAGAGTGAGAGCGAAACGTGAGAGAATGGAAAAATGAAGGAGAAGCAAAGGCAAAAGTCAATATATTAAGTAACTTTCAACATAATGAAATAGTGGAGGATGTGAGGAGAGTTTTACAAAAATGAAATTCAACTAGAAACCTTATATCTACTAAGAATACTTTAATCTTTCATAAATGAATTTTCTAACCTTCATAGGTATCGTAGAAAATTCTAGAATTTCATTTTATTCTCTATATTACCTTTCCACCATTCTCATTATACTGCATTATCAGTCTCTAAGTTTCATTATTCTTTCCTAGGTTAGATTAAAACTATGGAATTGAATTAAGAAGTTTTCAGATATCTACTCTAATTGTTCATAGCTTAGAAACAAATATTACTTATTTATTTCTATTTCCTCAGTTATTTCAACAATCATCTAAGCTTAAAAGAACTATTTCTCACATACAATGTTATAGATTTATGCTCAATTTAATCCAAATAATTTTCAGAATTAACAGGCGACTTGTACCAGTATAAATGAGCTTCTATAACCCTGATTAAGTCTATTGTGTTAGAGAGAATGTTACAATTCACCCCTTTTTTTTATAAATTTTGTCCTCAAAATTTGCTTACCTCATTCAAAAAACTCTGGATGATCTTTCATTAAGTGGGATTTGAGTTCCCATATGGCCTCTTCTGAGTCACCTCCCTCCCATAACACTTTTACCAAAGGAATTTGTTTTCCTCTAAGTTCTTTCACAGCCCTATTCATGATCCTTACATGTTTAACCACATAAGTTAAATCATCTTTTAATTGCATTGATTCATTTTTCAGAATGTGTAAAGGATCCGGATTATACTTTCAGAGTTGGGAAACATGGAAAACATCATGGATGTTTGACAACATGGGGAGTAAAGCTATTTGGTAAGCAACTGGTTTGATTTTTTTTAGAATTTGGAAGGGACCAAGAAATTGAGGAGTCAACTTTTTGGTTTTAATAGCCCTACCAACTCCCGTAGTAGGAGCTACTCTGAGGAACACATGTTCTCCTTCATTGAATTCCAAAGGTCTCCTTCTCTCATCCGCATAACTTTTCTGCCTACTTTAGGCTGTTAACATCCTACCCTTAATCATCTTAATCGGTTTTGTGTCTATTGTACCAAATCTGGCACTAAAATAGTTTGTTCCCTTGCTTCATACCAACATAAGGGTGACTACATAGGGTGTCATTTCTATGTTGGTATGATAAGTGTTGTTGTAGGTAAATTCTATTAGGGGAAAAAACTTATCTCAACTTCTCTGTTGGTCTAGCACACATGCTCTTAGCATATCTTCTAGAGTCTACATAGTTCTCTCAATTTGGCCATCTATTTTGCGGATGATAGGTTGTGCTAAACTTCAACTTTGTGCCTAAGGCTTTTTGCAAGGCTTCCCAAAATCTAGATGTGAATCTAGGGTCTCTATATGATATTATACTAGAGGGGATTCCATGCAATTTGACCATCTCTTAGAGATACAGTTGGGCTAATCCATCTAATGGCCAGTTAGCCTTTATAGCTAAAAAGTGTGCAGATTTTGTCAATTTGTCCACTATAACCCAAATGGCATCATGGCCTAACTAGGTACTTGGCAATCTCATCACAAAATCCATTGATATACTTTCCCATTTCCACTCTAGAATTTCCAAGGATTGAAGAAGTCCTGAAGGTTTTTGGTGTTTTATTTTCACTTTTTGACAAACTAAGCATTTGAACACATATTCAACTATATCTCCTTTTATATTTGGCCACCAAAACATCTTTTTAAGGCATTGATACATCTTTGTGGCTCCGAGATGGATGGTGTATCCACTTTTATTAGCTTATTCTAAAATCTTTTCTTTGATTTCATCTTCTCTTGGAACACAAAGTCTATTT
The DNA here is from genome assembly GCA_029884595.1 of Ormosia semicastrata. Lineage (NCBI taxonomy): Eukaryota > Viridiplantae > Streptophyta > Magnoliopsida > Fabales > Fabaceae > Ormosia > Ormosia semicastrata. Next base: position 41,524,631 of record JAQQTO010000053.1, on the reverse strand, counting down.
CTAAACATAAGTGTCCCATCTTAAGCCTTCTTAAAATCCTTTTTCTTTCCTAATTGAATTTGTTCATCTACTTGCTTTAAAGCTTCATCTTCCTCTTGAGCTTCTTTAATTTAAGCTCTCAAATCATTCTAAATCTCTAATTTCTTCAAACAAAGGCCATGTGGTAACACAGTCATTGTCAGGCTCAAATTTCTGAAGCTCTCAAGGAATTATATCTCTTACACCATTATTTGGGACACATGCAGAAGTTTTCTACTAAGTGCATCGGCCACAATATTGGCCTTACCCAAATGATACTTTAATTTAAAGTCATAATCTTTTAGAAACTTCATTCATCTCCTTTGCCTCATATTCAACTTGTTAACCATGACAATCATCACTCTAGATGAGGGTGAATTGGGTGATTACAAACTTTTAAAACAACTTTGAGAAATTATGCATTTTGATATTTTTAATTAACACATGCAGCAGAATAAGTTTAATAAAGATACAATTATTATAGATTACTCAAATACATCTTGGGTTATGGGATAAATCAAGCAAATAAACTAGATATCAAATTCAACTCAAGCATATATAATTAAAGCACAAATGTAAAGGAGATAGAGTTGAGAGAAGCAAACACAATATTTATCCTGATTCAGCCACTAATCACTTGTGGCCTATGTCCAGTCCTCAAGCAAAACCACCTAAAATTTTCCACTAAACCTACAAACTTGAGCAGGTGCTTGAAACCTTTACAAACTAGAGCACTCTTTTCACCTTCAGATACCTCACCCTCGTGCTTGAGCCTCGATAGTCAGGGATACCTCATTCTTATAATTTCTTTGAGGAATACCTCACCCTCTTTATAATGAATCAAAGTATAAAAGAAAACAAACTTTCAGAAAGAGTAATTGATACAAATTGAAACACTATGAAGCTCTTTTAAGATATCTCAAATTTTAGCAAAAAAGAGCACAGGAAATAAAAAAATATGTATCACAAATCAAAACATAAAAGAATGGTTTTAGATTGTTAGGTCTATGTAAAAGATCACTCAAAAACATGTATTTATAGAGTTTTTTGAAAAAGAGTCATTGGGTATCATTTATTTCAGCATTAAATGCATAGAAAATAGTCGTTACATGTTTCTGGCAGTGTTTATTCGAATAAGCCAAGTCTTATTCGAATAAATCCACTTATAGCACACCAGGAAGTGTTTTCTAGAACTTGTTATTCGAATAAATCTTTAAAAAACACGTTCTGAAACGTTTTTAAACGTTTTTATTCGAATAACAAATCATTTATTCGAATAAACCACAATTGTTTCTAGAACTGAATTTGAATGGTCATAACTTCTTCATTTCTCATCTGTTTAAAGAAAATGACCACTCATTGGAAAGATCTTTAAGTCTATTTTCAAATGAAATAATTTTCAGACAAAACTCAAATTATTTTGAAAGTTGCGATCAAAATAATAACCAAATGTCAGTTTTTCAAAACTCAAACTTGACTATTTTTTATAGTTTTGAACTACCATCATGACTAACTTTTCAAAACATGTTTGTTAGACATTTTAGCATGTGAAAAACTATTTGTAAAGATTTAAAAACATATTTGAGATATCTAGAAAGCTTTTCACACAAAGACCATAAGTCCTATCAACTATCTCATTTAAGCTTCCTTTAAACTTGGTCTTTGACATGACTTTGTTGTTTTCAAAACCTTTATGAAATAGACATTCATATTCTCCTTGAGTTGAGCATAATTGAGATCTTTTGCTTTCTTATTGCAATGCTTACTCTTGGTATTTAGACTATCCTTCAAAGTATTACTCACTTAAAACATAGTTAGTCCAAACTCATAATTCAATATTTTCATATAATCTATTAAGTACATCTATGTAACAAAAACATCATTCTTTTTGGCTTGTATTTGTTATAATCAAAACTTCATATATTAAATCATTAAGACAAACTTATTTTCACAATCTCCCTCTTTTTGTTGATGACAAATCACCAAAGAAAAACATGTTAAGCAATATAAGCATATCAAACAATAAGCATATGAACATATTTTTCTTTCCAATTCTCACTCCTCTTATTTGATATCAATAAAAAGGTTTAGGAAGAAAAGATAATATTTTCTCTCCCCTTATAGATAAAACTCATGTTGACATAGAATAGGATCGTCAAAATCAAAAACTTCTTCAATTTATTCAAGAACATATCTATTTCCTCCTATTTGATTCTACATATGATTCAAGAATAGAGAGATGAAACAAGCACGCTTTCAAGATATAAAAGATTATTCATGCAAAGCTTGTCATATTTTGGCACATCAATATTTATCATATGATAGCAATAAAACACTTTATGCTAAATAAGGATATAAGTCAAGAGATATAAACAACTTAAGAATTAGGCACCACTTCATTGAAGCACAAGATGGATAAAGTGAAATATGTATGCTAAGACAATGTAAGCACATTATCATAAAGTAAAGCAAAACAAAAGATTCTTATTCTTAATCTATCGCTCAAAAAATAATTTAAAACTTCTCTTCCTTTCAAAAAGAATTTTATAAGAACACATTACATTTTCAAAAGCATTTTAGAAGGGTAGAGAGGTTATATATTAAAACCATATATTCCTTGAGAGTGATCAAACCAAAGTAAAAGGAACATATGAAAGTAAATCTCCTCTCTTTCTTATTGAACAAGAGCCTTGAGAAAATTAAAAAAAAAAATTGAAGAATAAGACTTATCTTTTAAAGTATCTAAATATGTTCTATAGAACATTTCAAAAGATTTATTTGAAAACTTTTTTAGACATTCTCTCAAGATGTAATAAAACTTTTCAAAGCAAATGACGAGAGTACTACATTTATAGCACATATCCAAAGATTTCCAAATTTTCAAGACAATTATGAGGTGAAAATACTTTTAAAGTCTTAAGACAAGTTCAGATGATTTTCAATGATATGAAACTTGAAAAGCTTCTTTCAAATATAATAAGAGATTTTGCTTTTAAAAAAGACTTTTTAATCAAACCAAAAACTCTTTTTAAAATAAGAACATGATTTTCATAGTTGTTATACCACTAAGAAACCATAGATCAAGAGAATCATAGATATCAAACATTTACTTGATGAAATATGCTATAGGGATCAAAGCATGTATAGAACTAATATCATCCACCCTATATGGAATGACAAAATTAGCAAGTTAATATCCAATTAGTCACTTTGTCAATGCTAAGCGTACTTCTCATATAAAAAAAAATATCTAATCATTTAATATTAATTTATCAACAAATATCATACAATCCATAACATATAGAATACCACAATAGCTAAGGGATAGAGATACTTATTGAGTTAGATAGAGAGTGATGTTCTTTATTTATTAGTCCTTTAATTGTAACCTTTCTTCCTTTGAATACTTTATTACATTGTACTTGAAGAAAATCTTCTCATGTCCTTTTTCATCCAACTCTTATCTTTATTCACTTATGTTTGACATTTCAATATTTGATGGCTATATTTGAAACACATAAAGAGACTTGCAAAAATGACTTCAAAAGTTCTCTAAATCATAAGTTATCATCAAATATCATTTAAGCCCATTTACAAGGATAATTAAGGTTGATATATATAATGTAAAACATGTACCACATTATCAACCATACAATGTTAGCTCTACCAAGAACAAAAGAAGGACATATGCACTTGAATCTAAAAGCATAGTTTAATCATGTTCAAAGCAAGATTCAAGTTTATCAAGAAAAACATGATCTTCATCAAAACTTATATAGGCATTTTAGGGAATACAATTATCATGTTAGGCATGTTAACGCATAACACAACTTTTTACTTCTCCAAATATCACATGATATTCAATTTAAAGCATAAATAAGAATAAGAAATTGATATCACCAAGAGTATACTCTTTGAGTTTCTGTAGGTGACTTCAACTTCCATTCCTTAAGGCTCCTTGAGAATGTTGTGATACTCCATGACATTCCTTTTATGTTTTAATCACTCTTTGAGAACTTAAACCATTTCAAATTTTTTGAATCTCAACTAGCATAATTGTATTTCACCTCAATGCATGTTTGAGCTAATAGTCACCCTACAACAGAATTCATAGTATTTTGTTTTTGGTATCCACCAATTATGGATTCAAGTGTTAGTCATTAATTATTAATCCATTATACTCCTATAGAGATCAATTTTTTCATAGTATGTAAATTGAATAATCAATTACCATTAAGCACATAGCCAATAACATGCTTACTTACATGATATATAGACAATTCAAAATATAGCAAGCATACTTAGACATTGTAGAACCTTATGTACCAAGATATATAATAAATTAATGAGTTATGGTACAATAAGAATGAACATAATCATGTGCTAAACATAGTATTCAAATTTTACCAAGTACACATGATTCAATCAATCACTTAATGCTTACAAGGAATATACCTCAAATTCATTGACTTTACAAGTGAATATGCATAAGAGGTAAAAGCTTTTGATACCTTGACCTTGGTAATCAAGAAAACTCTTTTCCTTACTCATTGCTTCTCTTTTGGTGTTTTAAACTTTACAAGTTTCACATTATGCATATGAGAAGTTTCAGTTGAAGGATCATTGTCTTTATGACTAAGATGTCTATCATTGGGTTTTGAAAGCATTCTCCTTGATGACTCCTCTTTCTTTTGACTAATTAGTCTATCCTTTTGAGAAATTATGAGGACTTTTTGGTACCCACTTCATCTTAGGTCCTTGAATGTTAGTACTAGGGCCTTTAAAATCTTTAGAAACTCATATCATACTATTTTTCATATAAAGATTTCTTTTATAATTGCACAAATGAGAAATATGTCCTAAATGACTACAAAAATTACAAACAATTGAATTCAATAATGGGTTGGTCCTTTGAATATTATTTTTAGAAAACTTAAGTCTTTTATTGTTTTTACATTTTAAACTATCTTTGTCATAAGCTTTGCTTGAATTTTCATGTGGAATAACATTAATTTTATTCTCATTAACAAGCATAGAATATAAGTAATTAGAATTATTACCTTTGGCAAATTTGAAAGATAAGTCCCCAACTTGATTTTCTAAATCAATGACCTTTTCACAAGAAGTTAAGGTTTCACAATACAAATACATTTCCTCATTAAAAAAAGCATATTCATTTTTCAAAGTCTCAATTTCGTTTTCAATGGAGGAACTATTTTCCAAACCAGATAAGTTTTTCTTTTCTAAAAATAACAAGCCATCATACAATTTATCATATGCACATTGTAACTTATCATAATAAGGACCATAATCTAATTTAGGATTATTTACCTCAAAGTCCTTTTTAACCATATAGGAAGTAGTTTCAATTTCTAACATACTTAACTTTTTAAGGAAATCATTATCTTCCTCATTATTGTCAATCAAGGATTCAAGAGTATCTTTTATTTCAATTTTATCTTACTTTGCCTCTTCTTCAAATTGAGTATCATCATCACCAAGAGGCATTAAACTCATTTTCTTACTTTGAAATCATCTTGAGGATATTTTTTATGACAAGCTTCCTTCAAGGACTTGTTCTCTTCTTACATTTTATATACAAGTTTATGCACAAAATCATTGTTAGCAATATAAAGAGCATCAAGGGTGTCTAAAATTTCTTTCGCATTAGAGCAATTCTTAATTCTAGCATAAGCATCATCATTCAAACTACTTATCAAGATTTGCATTACTCTAATGTTCAAGGAAAAACATTTCTTGTCATAAGCATTCTAAGTTTGTTTTGATTTGCAAGTAAATTCATCAAACACAACATCCCACAAATCTAAATCAATATATTGCATATAAAATTCTATTCTAATTTTTCAATAAACAAAATGAACACCATCAAAGAATGGTGGTTTATCAATTTCAAAATCTTCCATTTTGAAAAGTTTTGAATGGTTGCCAACAAACAAGAATTTTTAACTCTAAGCGGTTAAACTTTCAACAAAGCACGAAACTCTGATACAACTTGTTAGACATGATAACTATCACCCAAGAAGGGGTGAATTAGGTGATTATAAATTTTTAAAACAACTTTGAGAAATTATTTATTTTGATATTTTCAATCAACACATGCAGCGGAATAAGTTTAACAAAGATACAACTATTATAGATTACTCAATACAATTTAAGTTATGAGATAAATCAAGCAAATAAACTAGATATCAAATTCAACTCAAGCATATATAATTAAAGCACAAATGTAAAAGAGATAGAATTGAGAGAAGCAAATATAGTATTTATCCTAGTTCAGCCACCAACCACTTGTGGCCTACGTCCAATCCTTAAGTAGACCACTTGAGATTTTTCACTAAACCTTCAAACTTAAACAGATGCTTGAAACCTTTACAAACTAGAGCACTCTTCACACCTTGAGATGTCTCACCCTCGTACTTAAGCCTCAACAATCAGGGATACCTCACCCTTACAATTTCTTTGAAGGATACATCATCCTCTTTATAATGAATCAAAGTATAGAAAAAAAAGAAACTTTCACAAAGAGTAATTGATATAAATTGAAACACTATGAAGCTCTTTTAAGATATCTCAAATTTTGACAAAAAAAAAGCACAAGAAATAATAAAATATGAAGCACAAATCAAAGCATAAAAGAATGGTTTTAGATTGTTAAGTCTATGTAAAAGATGACTCAAAAACATGTATTTATAAATTTTTTTGAAAAAGAGTCGTTAAGTATCCTTTATTTCAACATTAAATGCATAGAATATAGTCGTTGCGTGTTTCTGGCAGTGTTTATTCGAATAAGCTAAGTTTTATTCGAATAAATCTACTTATAGCACACCAGGAAGTGTTTTCTAAAACTTGTTATTCAAATAAATCTTTAAAAAACACGTTCTGGAACATTTTTAAACGTTTTTATTCGAATAACAAATCCTTTATTCGAATAAACCACTATTGTTTCTAAAACTGACTTTGAATGATCATAACTTCTTCATTTCTCATCTGTTTAAAGAAAATGACCACTCATTGGAAAGATCTTTGAGTCTACTTTCAAATGAAATAATTTTCAAAACAAAACTCAAATTATTTTGAAAGTTACGATCAAAATAGTAACCAAAAGTTAATTTTTCAAAACTCAAACTTGACTATTTTTTATAGTTTTGAACTACCACCATGACTAACTTTTCAAAACATGTTTGTTGGACATTTTAGCATGTAAAAAACTATTTGTAAATATTTAAAAACATATTTGAGATATCTAAAAAACTTCTCACACAAAGACTATAAGTCCTATCAACTATACCATTTAAGCTTCCTTTAAACTTGGTCTTTGACATGACTTTGTTGTTATCAAAATATTTATGAAATAGGCATTCACATTCTCCTTAAGCTGAGCATAATTGAGATCTTTTACTTTCTTGTTGCAATGTTCACTCTTGGTACTTGTACTATCCTTCAAAGTATTGCTCACTTAAAACATAGTTAGTTTGAACTCATAATTCAATATCTTCATATAATATATTAAGTACATCTATGTAGCATAAACATCATAATTCAATATCTCCCATGGCAACACTACCCCTATGTTATTGGGATCCATGAATATCCCATCTCCAGATATCACGTGTCCCAAAAACTACACCTCCTTCATCCAAAACTTGCATTTTGACAACTTGACAAACAATTTCTTTTCCTTCAAGATTTCTAGAACTGCCCTAAGATGTTCCTCATATTCCTCAGTTGTCTTTGAATAAATGAGAATATCATCTATAAAGACAACAATAAATTTATCAAGGTATGACCTAAAAATCTTATTCATATAATCCATAAAAATGGCAGGTGCATTTGTCAGACCAAAGGACATTACAAGGTACTCATAATGCCCATACCTGGTCCTAAAGGCAGTCTTAGGAATATCTTCTTCTCTGACCTTGATTTGATGATATCCAAATCTCAAGTCAATCTTTAAAAACACTACAGCTCATCTCAATTGTTCCATCAAATCATTTATCCTAGGCAGTGGATATTTATTCTTAATTGTGACCTTTTTCAATTACTTATAATCCACACATAATATCATACTACCATCTTTCTTCTTCACCAAAAGTACAGGGGCTCCCTAAGGTTAGACAATAGGTCGAATAAACTTTCTATCCAACTACTCTTCTATCTATTTCTTAAGTTGGACATCCTATAGGGTGCTATGGAGATAGGCCCTATTCCTAACACTTGGTCTATAGCAAACTCATTCTTTCCTGGGTAAGATTAAACCTATGGAATTGAATTAGTAAGCTTTCAGATATCCACTCTAATTGTTCATAGCTTATACATAAATCTTCCTTATTTATTTTATTTCTTCAGTTATGTCAACAATCATCTAAGCTTAAAAGAACTATTTCTCACATTCAATATTATAGATTTATGCTCAATTTAATCCAAATAATTTTCAAAATTAACAAGTGACTTATACTAGTATAAATGAGCTTTTATAACCCTAATTAAGTTTATTGTGTTAGAGATAATGTTACACTTATCACGGTGGTATCAGATATGCAACTCCTAAACAGAGGATTGGGGATTGCCCTAGATGGATCATTTTCTCCTTTAACTTCCATGGATTATAGTTCTGCAATAGAAGTTGGTATATCGGTTGTGTTTCGCTCCTTAAGGACTTTGAGAGCAACTTCTTCACCATCCACCCTTAAAATGAACTCACCCTTAAGTACACCAATCAGAGCACCCATAGTGTCCGAAAACGGTCTTCCAAAAATCAATGCATAGTAAGGTCCTCATCCATATTGACTATAATGAAGTCCATGGGGAAAATAAATTTGTTAACCTTAACAAGTACATCCTCCACCATACTTCATGGGTTTGCATATGTATGATCTGCAAGTTGAAGCACAACTAAGTGGGCTTGGGGTCCCCCAAACCTAGTTGCTCATATATGGGTAGAGGCATAACATTAAAACTCTCCCCAAGGTCACACAAGGATTTTCTAGAAAATTTCTCACCAATTGCACATGGGAGAATAAAGCGGCCTAGATCGAAGAGTTTGGGAAGATGTTTGCTCAGTAAAATGGCATTGCATTCTTCCAAGGCTATCACAATCTCATCGTCCACAAACTTCCGCTTCTTGGACAAAACCTCCTTCATAAACTTGAAGTATCAAGGCATGTGGGCTAGAGCTTCTGTAAATGGAATGTTAATATGTAGCTTTTTAAAAACGTCAAGGAATTTGCACAACTCTAAATCCAAGTTGTGATTGACTTATTAATTGGGGAATAGAAGGGGTGGGATGACTGATTTGTTCTCGCTCTTCTTGTAACCCTTCTGCTCATTCTCTGTAAGCATTTGTCACGACCGGGATCGCGACGGGATTGGCGAAAAAGAAAAATATTAGAATTTTTGGGAGTTACCACCAAATTTTATTTTATACGGAAAAATATTTGGAAAAATCCATTTTTATTATTTTTATCAAAAGCTGACAAGAATAGGACTAACCCATAGATTGATAGTGCTAGAACTTCACTAAAGGCCCTCCATTTTTTCTCATGAGCCAACTCCCTTAGCCAGGCTTCTATGTAAGTCCTCCACAACTCATAAGTCATTTCTTTCTTCGTGAGATTTGACCTCAATTGGTCCACCTCTACCCCCATCAATTTTGCCATTCCTGCATCTAAAACATAGTGCCCCTTGTATTGGTAGACTTGAGTACCCTTTTGACAGGCAAACTTGACATATGGTCGTATTCCTCAATGGTTGGCGTCATATCCATATTTGGGAATTCAAAACACCTTAAGGATGGATTCCAATACTATGTTAGAGCACTAAGAGCAAGTGCCTCAACATATATGTATAATAAGTCCAAGATACTCCTATAATTATCTCTGAAAGACTCTTAGATCTTGTAGGCATCTACTGATGCATTTCCTTCAGATTATCCAACAAATTGATAACTATTGTCACCCTGACATTCTTCCTTGAGTTACTTTTGCTTGTACTCTCCTTCTTGCGAGCTTCCATTTCTTGCTATAGAGTAATATTTGCACTAACCTTCTTCCTATTGCTAGCGAAATTTCACCTCCGAGATAAAGCAATTAATTAGAAATTAAAAACAAAAACGCGTGCACCCTAAAGGTACCGCAAGGAGGTTTTTATTTCTATATGCTGATAAAGATGAAAACAGTAAGCAAGATGCTTCATTTATTGATGCTAATATATGCATGGACCTCTTCAGGGTCATGGACCCATAAGGTAAGGTATTGGCCATTAATGCAAAGCCTTCATCGTGATCTACCAAATATCAAAGGTGCAATGATACTTAGGCATGTCATTCAAGCCTAGGACAGCGATGGACCCCCCACACATTCTATGGGTTCTCATTATGCAAAATGATGCACAATCTCATGTCATAATATCATATGGATGAGAGAGAGAGAGAGAGAGAGTATGATCCCCTTGTCCTAGATAAGGTAAACCCTAATGGTTAAGTGGATAATATTCCTAGACAACCATAGCTCTAACAACAAGGACGACATCTAGGCTTACTCTATTAGTGCATGGTTTCTCATGGTAGTTCTAATATCCTATAGGAAAAAGGCCTCTAGATTGCCCCTATCTAAGATAAGGACCCCATCCCATAATTTGATCACAAGGGTGATAACATCTCCACAATATGACCTCATATGAGACAAGTTACAATCTGAGTGGACGTAACAGCCAAGGAAGCATAAAGCCCCACAATAGCTTCACTATAAACCTCCTTTCTAATTCTAGGGTCACACAAGCTCGGGTATAGAGCCCAAAAATGTACATGAGGTAAGTGATGGTGTACTGTGTATGAAGGAGCATACAAACTTGTATAAAATATGAAAAATAAAAAATAACCCCCAACTTGCAAAACAACAGCCAAACAAAACAAATACCACAACCAACAATCATCTATCTTAAGGTTTCAACAATTATGCCAAATATAAAGAGTAATGAGCAATACAAAAGAATATAAAATAAAAGGCAACTGATAACACAAAACATATACAAAAATAAAATAATGAAACAAAAAGGGCAGAACAAATAAATAAAAGTTATTACTAATTGCAAAATTAACTATCATAAGCTTGACTTTAACCATTCCCAGCAGAATCACCATCTGTCATTATTAGGATCGCGACGAGATTGGCGAAAAGAAAGAATTTAGAATTTTTGAAAATTTTTTGGAGTCACTATCAAATTTTATTTGAGATGGAAAAATATTTAAAAAACCCCATTTTTATTAAAAGAAAAAGAAAAGGCCTACAAAAACCAAATTAGGTTTAGGGAAAGACTAGAACTTAATCTTATTTCACCTCTAACGCATCTGTCCTAAAACGGTTACCTTAATTTGATTGTGCAGTTTTAATACCCTTAAAAATATTTGTTTTACCTCTTTTAGAATTAAAAAAATATTTCTTAAACAAAAATTTGTTTTGTATCTTATTGAATAAATAAATAAATAAAATAAATAAATAAATAAATAACTCAAATCTTATAATTATTTCACACATGATTTAAGATAACATTAAGTTATACAATAAATCCTTTTGAATTGAAATGATGATAAAAGATGACATAAAACTATACAACCACCACCATTAGCCATTGCATAAATTACAAAAATTATGTTCACTTATCAACCTTATATTATTCCTATTTCATTATTTCATTTTTTATTTTATTTACCTACTCTATTCTCTTTCCTAAAAAGAATACTTTTTAAGCTCAAATTGAAAACCATTTTTTTCTTCACACAAAATCTAAGATAATATTATATTGTACAATAAACTTTTGTGACTTAAACAATATTGAAAACGGTCGCGCTATATGTCCACCAAATATACATCCAACTTTTATCCACCGTATCTTCCGTACGTATATTTGTCTCTTTTCATTTTCTGCTTATCTGTATTTTGTTTTCCCTCCTTTCTTCCCTCTATTTCTCATTTCTTTCTTTCTTTCATCTCTGTTACATCTCCCTCTCCTCTGATATTGTCTCACTCACTAGGGCACCCACCCACAGTATTTTAATTCTTGTTCTCGTGTCCTCATTCTCTTTCCCCCATTTTCAGGCATCACTCACTCTCTTCCGTCACTCTGACTTTCACACGCACACGTGGGTTCGAGTTTTGTGGATTTTCTACAATTTCGGTAAGTATCCTCTACTTTTCTCCCCATAATATTTCGTCTTTTCTGAGATGGACACTTGCAATTTCTGTGAAATGTTGCGTATTATGCTCTCTGTTTGGTGAGTTGTATTTTTTGTTGGGTACAAATCTATGAAATCTATTTTTGTTGGCTGTGTGTTGATTAGATAGGTAAATAGGAGAATGCTTGTTGGTTCATTCGTTGGTTTATTTGGTATATTTTGTTTCTGTTAGGAGGATTTAAAATGGTTCATATAGCAGAAATAGTTGGTCCATTGACATGGTTTGTGGTTTGTGGTGAATCTAAAATTAACTGGTTAATATGTTTGGAATAAGTGGTTAATCTTCACACGTTTCTGGTGAATCCAACAATGACTTTCCAACAGTGGGGGTAATTACTTACAAATGAACTACTAGTGGAGTGGAGTTGGGATGGGTTATGGGCTGGTTCATATAGCAGAAATAGTTAGTCCATTGACATGGTTTGTGGGTTTGTGGTGAATCTAAAATTAACTGGTTAATAAGTTTAGAATAAGTGGTTAATCTTCACACGTTTCTGGTGAGTCCAACAATGACTTTCTAACAGTGGGGGTAATTACTTACAAATGAACTACTAGTAGAGTGGAGTTGGGATGAGTTATGGATCTGTTCATATAGCAAAAATAGTTGGTCCATTGAGCATCCTTAATTTCTTACCTAAGCGTTGCTATAGAGGTAAAACATATCCTGTTTTAGAAGAGAAAGAGTAATGGCATGTTTTGAATGCTGTTTTTATACACTTTAAAATTGCCACTTAGCCATTTGAGACTTATTTGAGCACACGTGAAAGAAGATTAACATGACTACCATTGTACGCGATTTTGTTAACTAGATGATTTCGGCTATCTTTTTAAGCTTTATTTCATCTCACAAAAGGTTAAGTGTGGCCTTTATAGAAGAGACCCATTCGAATGGGTGTCTATCCTCATTATCTATTGTCATTTGTATGTTTACTTTTCACTGCCATTTCTTAACTTTCATAATAAAATCTAGATGTTGGTGAAATACAAAATATGCTTGTAACATGACAGTAGATACTTGATAACTTACAGTGTGTGTAGCAACCCAAAACTGAAGTTGATGGAGGGTTCAAATAATCTCAATATAGCCGAGGCTGTTGATAATGTAGAAGAAGCATGTGAAAGTCACTTCATTATGAGTGATGCGTTGGATGGCGAGTTTGAAAGTTATGAACCAAAACGAGGGATGTTGTTTGCATCAGAAGATGATGTTAAGGAATTTTATAGGAAATATGCTTACCAAAAGGGGTTTGGTATTGTAAATAGAACTTCAAAAAAAGGAGATGATGGTAAGGTAAATTACATTATGCTAGCTTGTTCAAGACAGGGGAAAACATGTGTCAACAATACCAAATACTTTGAAGACACTTCCAACTAGACGGACAAATTGTGAAGCAAAATTACAAATCAAGAAGATGGGAGATGGACGATGGTTTATCAAGACACTATACTTGAACACTCTCATGAACTTAGCCCAACAAAGGCGAGAATGTTGAGAGTTAACAAGAATCTTAGCATGCACGTGAAGAGAACAATCCAAGTGAATGATGATGTAGGGGTGAGAATACATAAGACAGTTCGGTCTCTTGCTTATGAGGTGGGAGGTTAGGAGAACTTATCATTTAATGAGCAAGATGCTAGAAATTATGTCAACAAGGAAAGACGTGCAATTGGCAAGGAAGGTGATGGGAAGGCTTTGAAGAATTATTTTACAAGAATGCAAGAGGAGAATAGTAGTTTTTTCTACGATATAGACGTTGATGATGATTTTCACGTGCAAAATGTATTTTGGGCTGATGCTAGAAGTAGAGCCACCTATGAGTCATTTGGAGATGTTGTGACTTTTGACACAACATATTTGACAAATAAATATGATATGCCATTTCTTTTTTTGTCGGTGTGAATCATCACGGCCAATCAGTTTGCTTGGATGTGGTCTAATTTCAACCGAAGACACGGAGTCATTTGTGTGGCTATTTAAATCATGGCTTCGTTGCATGTATGGGTAAGCACTGATGGTATTGTCACGGACCGGTGCAGGGCCATGCAAAATGCTATTGAGATAGTCTTTCCAACTACTCGACATAGGTGGTGTCTATGACATATAATGAAAAAAATTCCTGAGAAGCTGAAAGGTTGCATTGAATATAACAATATAAAGAATGCAATTAAAGTAGTCACATTTACGATACCCTAACAGTGGAAGATTTTGAAGAAAAATGGTCTGCATTCATCAAAGAATTTGAGCTAGAAGATAACAATTTGTTGAGTGGTTTGTACATGGAGAGGCATAAATGGGTGCCAATTTTCTTGAAGAAGTATTTTTGGGCAGGGATGTCAACAACACAACGCAGTGAGAGCATACATGCTTTCTTTGACGGATATATCAACTCAAAAACAAGCCTCCAACAATTTGTGAAGCAAGTATGATAATGCTCTAAGAAGCAAGGCGAAAAGGAATTTGAGGCGATTTCAAGTCAATGGACTCCACCATTCAATGTGGGTCAAACTCACCTATTGAAAGACAGGTTTCAATTCGAGTATACCCATGCAAAGTTCGTTGAGGTCCAAGCTGAATTCAGAGGAAGAATGGACTGTTTTGCGTCCATTAAGTGTGTGGAGGGAATGGTTTGTACTTACCATGTGAGGGCGGATATGGTAGTTGGAGGGATAGCAAAGAATGCTATTTTTGAGGTGGTATTTTATCGTGACAATGACGATGTTAGTTGCAATTGCTTGTTGTTTGAGTTTAGGGGAATTATGTGTAGACATTCACTTTGTGTTCTTGGCAATGAGATGGTTCAAGAAGTGTCGTCAAAGTATATTCTACGTAGATGGAGCAAAAACATTAGATGGAGACATGCATACATAAAGAGCAGTTACGATGTGACCTTGTTGAAGCCACAAATGCAAATGTTTGATAAATTATGCAAGTATTTCTATGAGGTGGCTGAAGTTGCTGCAGAGTTTGAGGATTTCACAAAAGATCTCCACCGGGGATTATGTGAATATAAAAGCAAGATGCAATTGATGGCTGCATCTAAGCAAGCTATTAGAACAACATGCAATGGTGATGACCGTCAAAGGAAGTTAATCAAGGGGCATTGAAATCGCTAACAACGGCATTCGTAGCCCATTACATGTACCTCGTAAAGGACGACCACCAAGCAATAGAAAAATGTCGAAAGTTGATCGAGTATTTTCTAATTTGAGAAAAAGGAAGCACCAAGCGTCGTCAAACTTTGACAATTGATGTATGCATATATGATTTTGCTAATTATAATTGTATGGGATGTTTTGGTTGTGTATATGTTTTATTTAGACTGATTAGCGTCCCCTTTTATTTGTGCATTAAGTTATTTTATTATGAACATGTAGGAGTGCAATGTTGGAAGCTCGAGTCAGATGGATGGAAAGAAGTTGCGCATAGAGTCATCTATAGAAGTGAACAGTGTGAGAATGCCGTGATGATTGTACTGTGGTGTGTCTATACACCAAAACTATTTGTCATGTGTAATCATTGTTGAAATCTTTGTTAAGTTTTAAGCTACTTACATTTGAATTGTCATCTGTTTTAATGAAAGGATGTTTGGTATATTGTTGCTTAATTGTCATATGTGTGACGGTAGCTATTGGGTTTCGCAACTATCACACAACTTCATCGGCTGGTTTTTTATCATTATTAGAAGGAATTGATCATGATATCAGTCAAAGGCCACAAGCATGTCCAACATATGCTGAACAAGTTCATTGTAATTATTGAAATTGACATTTTTATATGTTTTTTTCCAGGGTTGTCATTGTCAAATGTCATACACCAATTTTCTAGTTAGTGGTAATGCAAGCCAATTTGAAGGTACTCGTACAGAATCGGTGACATAGTACAAGTCTAGATTTGTATAAATTATATCAGGTAACTTCATGTATATGCTTCAAATTAGCACTAATCTCATCTACTATTATTTTGCAGGTTGATTTCCTTTTTTTTGGTATATAGGATAATTTACATGGTCAAAGTGTGCTGACAAATACCTAGGAGCAAATTGGTGAATCTCATGCTCACACTGTGATGCATATATGATTTTGCCTACGTAATTTTTGTGGCAATCATGAAAATAGATCTTAGTGGATCATCAGGAACCCACTTAGATAGTTTTTTTGTTCTTTTAAGTGGATTGTTTCGTATATAGTTATTTATGATTCACATGTAATGTGTATAGAATACATTTAATTACACATAGAGAGGAGGATGTATATATTTTCTTAGGGTGAATGGTAGGAATGTATCATTGCAATGCCACCATATTAGTGATGTACTAAATGGCTCTTTTGTAATTCGTGTATTTTTGTGTATTTTTACTTGCAACTTTAAGAATAATTGAAGTTAAAAGAAATATAAAATCTACCCCACCATTAGGAACTGAATTTTTGGATTATCCAAATGGTGAGGGGAATTTTTGGACATATATAATGTTGTTTTTACCATGTTGCGGGTAGATTTGCGAAAACCATGGAAAAATGGGTGAAACTCATGTATTTGGCGAGTTCAAATATAAGTGGTTAATAAACTACGCATAAGTGGTTAATATGAACAAATTTCCAACTGAAGGTGGGAAACTGGTTAGACACGAATCACTGGTGGAGTGGACTAGTGTAATGTTGTTTTTGCCATGTTGGAGGTAGATTTGCAGAAAACCATTGAAAAATGGGTGAAATTCATGTATTTGGTGAGTTAAAAACTAAGTGGTTAATACACTATGAATAAGTGGTTAATAAGAACAAGTTTCTGGTTAATATGAACAAATTTCCAACTGAAGGTGGAAATCGGTTAGACACGAATCACTTGGTGGAGTGGACTAGTGTAATGTTGTTTTTGCCATGTTGGAGGTAGATTTGCAGAAAACCATTGAAAAATGGGTGAAATTCATGTATTTGGTGAGTTCAAAACTAAGTGGTTAATACACTATGAATAAGTGGTTAATAAGAACAAGTTTCTGGTTAATATGAACAAATTTCCAACTGAAGGTGGGAAACTGGTTAGACACGAATCACTAGTGCAGTGGACTAGTGTAATGTTGTTTTTGCCATGTTGGAGGTAGATTTGCAGAAAACCATTGAAAAATGGGTGAAATTCATGTATTTGGTGAGTTCAAAACTAAGTGGTTAATACACTATGAATAAGTGGTTAATAAGAACAAGTTTCTGGTTAATATGAACAAATTTCCAACTGAAGGTGAGAAACGGTTAGACACGAATCACTAGTGCAAAGTGGACTAGTGTAATGTTGTTTTTGCCATGTTGGAGTTAGATTTGCGAAAAACTATTGAAAAAAGGGTGAATCTCATGTATTTAGTGAGTTAAAAAATAAGTGGTTAATACAATATGAATAAGTGATTAATATGAACGAGTTTCGGTTAATCATTGGATTAGTTCCCAATAATGGGGCGGACTATTTAGGAATGAAGTACTAGCGAAGTTTACACTTGTAATGTTGTTTTGAACACATTGGGTGTATATTATCAAAAAACCATGGACAACGCACAAATCTCAAAGGCATCTATCCAATTATCATCAAAACTGCTATCTATACAAAAAGTGGCTTATATAAGATACAATTCCAATTCAGTGGATAACTGTACATAGGGCCAAGCTAAATAGTGTAAAATAAAATTTACAAATCAAGACAACAACTCCATGGCATTTGCAGCTCTCAAAACTTCTTCTCTACACTCGTTCTTTGGATGCAAGACTCAGACACATAATAAGTCACGTCGCATTTGTGTGACTTCTCCCTACACCAATATAGTACGAATAAATAAAAATTCTAACATAATGTAATTGTTGAATCAAAAAACAAAATAATTAATTTGCTCACCACTTCCCATTCGGGCATAGTCTTGTCCCCAAACATCTTGTGTCCATCCCACAGCTCCATGTACTTGATAACGTAAATGCCACAATCATCCCTATTTCAATGACATACAAGTACAAGGGAATAAATTAAACATATATGCCTCAACATAACAATTAATATTTGTTGAGAAATGCAACCGTACTCACGAGTTGCATTGTCGGGGCAAGTCAACCTCCACTAGGTCTAAATGATTATCATTCGTCCAAGTTGGACTAAGTATCTGCAACAATTCTTCAAACTGGCGCTTCTACAAATTCAAAGTACAATTCAAAGTCAAATCATACGGCACAACTAATACACTATCAATACAATGACATTAGAGGAGTGTGATACCGTCAGGACGTCCAGCCTAGCTTTTTCAGTGTCAATATGATTGCCCATTGAATCCAACACATACAACTTTTTAAATTTCGGATGCAACACATAACACCACCAATGGCCGTCAAACACGACTGGAGCGAATATCTACATGAAAAAAATGCGTACAAGTTCATTAAATGTGTTCCTTGTAATATGCTTACATAAAGTATTTCTATTCCTCAAATGGCTTTTTATGTTACATAGTTATTTGATAATGTCGACATATGATAGTGATGTGCATTATAGTTGGAACATAAAGTCTTACGTGGTATTAAGAAAATAAAACACTAGACACAATGATACTAGATAAATGATGGGTTTAACCCCAGATGTTGCCCAATAAAGTGTATGCACCAAACACATGTAATTTTTGACACATAATGATTAAAAGTTACCAAGTTGCACCGAGTGATGTCATATCCCAATTCAACGTGAGGCATGAAGTCGTTGATACTTCACCAGGGCCTGTGGCGAACTGATTTGAAACGCTCCAGTCCACTTTTCACCAAATCCTAAATTTTTTTAAATAACCAACAATAAGTTAAGGTTGACATTGTCAATATGCATATAGTGCTAAGTTAATTGAGCATGTTGTTGTTACCATGAACATGGGACAAAACATGTGACGAGTCACTGTTCGTGATCGATCAATTTCACCTCTGATGTGAATCCTCATGCCTTGGTTTCACTTTTACGGATCTATCTAGGGTGGATTTCACGAAATTGATCTCACAAAGGACATCTTGTTTAAAAACGCTTGTATCTCGCGCTTTGCTCCTTAGAATAGAGCGATTCCAAACCGAGGTGAAAGAGGACGTTCTGAATCACGAATTTGGCTAGTGAATCACCAGAAAATGATTTGTAAAATGCAAGATATGAACTGGAGAATATCTAACTATAACTCGCGCTATACTCATCGGAATTGAGTGTTTCTAAAACAACGTGAAAGAGGGCGTTCTAAATCACGAAGTTGGCTCATGAATCACTGGGCAACGATTTGTAAAATGTGAGATATGAACCGAAGAATATCTAACTGTAACTCACGCTATACTCATCGGAATTGAGTGTTTCCAAAACGACGTGAAAGAGGACGTTCTAAATCATGAATTTGACTCAACAATCAAAATTGATGCTTGTAACTGAATGGACACAAAGGAAAAACAAAAATAACAAAAGAAAATGGTTAAGAAGAGAGATGGAAAAAAAGAAATGGATTGGTGCCACAATCAAGGATTGATTGATAAACCAAAGTTAGTGATCGCCACAAGAGAAACTCTTGATAAGATCTATGACTCAGTCAAGAACCTAAGAGAGGAATACTCTCACCATTGGACAAACCAAATTGAACATCAAATCCTAGTTGTTTTTTTTTATTCATCCAATTCAGGTACATTATATAGAGAATGACTAGTAGTAGTGCTAACCAAAGGTCACCACAAATCAGCCTAAGGTGACTCTCCTAACCCTAGCAGCCCCACTAATGCTTACATTAATGCCTCCACTAATTGGTATTGATGGCAATTAGTGCATGAAACTTATTATGCTTAAGTGCTTTATTAATTCATTCTAGAAGTTACCAAAGGCATGCAAGCCAATGGTCACTCTTCTTTGTCATGTTTTTAACAAAGCTAATAAAACAAAATAAACACAATAAGCCCTACTAAAAAGCATTAAAATCCTACTAAAGGCAAAGCTTAGTGGAACTTAACTTCACCTAAGTGCTTATTAACTTAGTTGGGCCTTCTTAGTTCTTGTTCTTGTCATGGGTCCAATTAGTAGGTACCCCCCTTAGGTCCTCATCATCCCCTCCTTCTTTGAGTGAATTTGTCCTCAAATTTGAAGGCTTCATCACCCTTCTAATCAAGTTGGCTATCACTTATTGGCACTTGCATGTCCTTGTAAAGGACTTTATTCTTCCATAAATGAATCGAAACCTACCCTCCAGGGTCAAACACAATTTGTTCAAATCCAGGCTTTGAGCTTGATCCTTTTTGCATCAAGGGAGCCTTTCTCACTTCCTTGTATTTGTTCTCTTGATGTGGGCTTCCAGTTGAGGGCGGAATGTGCCATGGTGCACAAATGTTTGTACTAGGCATGATTTCAATGTTTGGTTCAATTCTCATTAAAGGTGGTAGTAAATGGGATTCTTCCTTTGGAGTCATTTCAATATTTTCCAGCAACATTGAATCAACACTACTAGAAATAGAAAAAGTGTTAGAAACATAAGAATTCAAACAAGATTTCTTGCGCTCTCTTCTTTCACTCTCAACTTCTTCTTCATTGTCTTCCTTTTTTTCCTTTTTCAAATTCTTTCTCTTTTTCTTTTTCTAACTCTTCCTCTTTTTCTTTTTCTAACTCTTTCTCTTTTTCTTTTCTCTCCTGTTCATTTCTCTCTTTTCACTCATTTCTCTTAATTTTCTTTGAACCTCACACACCTTTATTGGAGACAAGGGTACAAGGGTGGTCTTGCAACCATTATGCATAAAAGAAAGCTTATCGGTAAAACTATCTTGATTGGCCTTCTTTTCCTTGCATCTTGTTGAGTTAGATAACCTCTCCTCAAGTCGATCAAACTTCTTGTGAATTGCCTCAGTTTGTTCCTTCAACAACCTTTAAAAAGTTTGGGTTAATGCCTCCAATAGCCACTTATTGGTTGCAGCCCCTTGAGAGGAAGTCTCCTCTTTAGAACCTGCCATATCACACTTGTAGGTAGCCTCAAATCCTCCTTGGGACTGAGCTTTGATACCAACTGGTGTGAATCCTCATGCCTTGGTTTCACTTTTACGGATCTATCTAGGGTGGATTTCACGAAATTGATCTCACAAAGGACGTCTTGTTTAAAAACGCTTGTATCTCGCGCTTTGCTCCTTAGAATAGAGCGATTCCAAACCGAGGTGAAAGAGGACATTCTGAATCACGAATTTGGCTAGTGAATCACCAGAAAACGATTTGTAAAATGCAAGATATGAACTGGAGAATATCTAACTATAACTCGCGCTATACTTATCGGAATTGAGTGTTTCTAAAACAACGTGAAAGAGGGCGTTCTAAATCACGAAGTTGGCTCATGAATCACTGGGCAACGATTTGTAAAATGTGAGATATGAACCAAAGAATATCTAACTGTAACTCACGCTATACTCGTCGGAATTGAGTGTTTCCAAAACGACGTGAAAGAGGACGTTCTAAATCATGAATTTGACTCAACAATCAAAATTGATGCTTGTAACTGAATGGACACAAAGGAAAAACGAAAATAAAAAAAGAAAATGATTAAGAAGAGAGATGGAAAAAAAGAAATGGATTGGTACCACAATCAAGGATTGATTGATAAACCAAAGTTAGTGATCGCCACAAGAGAAACTCTTGATAAGATCTATGGCTCAGTCAAGAACCTAAGAGAGGAATACTCTCACCATTGGACAAACCAAATTGAACATCAAATCCTAGTTGTTTTTTTTTATTCATCCAATTCAGGTACATTATATAGAGAATGACTAGTAGTAGTGCTAACCAAAGGTCACCACAAATCACCTAAGGTGACTCTCCTAACCCTAGCAACGACCCACTAATGCTTACATTAATGCCTCCACTAATTGGTATTGATGGCAATTAGTGCATGAAACTTATTATGCTTAAGTGCTTTATTAATTCATTCTAAAAGTTACCAAAGGCATGCAAGCCAATGGTCACTCTTCTTTGTCATGTTTTTAACAAAGCTAATAAAACAAAATAAACACAATAAGCCCTACTAAAAAGCATTAAAATCTTACTAAAGGCAAAGCTTAGTGGAACTTAACTTCACCTAAGTGCTTATTAACTTAGTTGGGCCTTCTTAGTTCTTTTTCTTGTCATGGGTCCAATTAGTAGGTACCCCCCTTAGGTCCTCATCAACCTCCCACAAAAACCCTTGTAGCCAACATAATAACCTGAAAGGGTGAATTAAAAAAGGTCCTTATATGTGAACCGACACAATTAAGTACGTGTGATATATATAATCTTAATTATGAGTTGAATGTCATTCGATCTTACCATATTGCTGACCCACCCCCTTGGTTTCATGCAAGAGGCGTCTGCAATGGTAAGGAACTGATCGTATAGTTTGACCACCGCCCTATACCACAACCCAAAACAAAATGTTTAAATACAATCACAAAAGAAATTGCCTGATGCTAAAATTACATAAGATGCAAATGACAAATGTTAGACCAAGTAAAATCAGTCTTAAACGTATCAAGCATGTCATTATGGTAATTCAAAAACTTACGTGGAATTGTGGTCCTCTTTTTAAGCACTCGGTGCAATAAGTAAAAAGTTGGGTATGCGATTCGTTTTCTTGCTTATTCTTCGCAGCTTTAGTGTAAGGAGTTCGGGTGCTTTTCCCAAGCACACGGTTCTGGTGAGCCTTAACCCGAGTGCAAATGTTGGAGTCGGGTTCTTTTGATTGGGTTCATGTGTGTACCAGGGGTAGCCAACGGGTGCTCCCGGAGGGATGGCATGTGCGAGGCGGATGTCGATCACTCGACTTACCACCTTCACCGAATCCGTAGAAAGGAGTGCTCGCTACATCCAATGATTGAGTACCTTGGTCGGGTTACGGACCGCCTATAAGACAACGTGAAGGTGGAGGCACCGATTGATGTAATAATTGTTGTTTCACTTGTGCTCATTTCCGTTTCCGGAATAAATCCGTTTCTTCACCTGCACATTATCAAAGAACCACACCGAGAAACGTCCTCCATATCAAATAGCCTCGGCCGCCGATGCCCAACACTTAACAACCGCACAGTGCTATTGCTTCCCTAACTATGTCAATCTGGTTCTCTTCGCTCGATGCAACCAAATCTTCGCTTACCTACATGTCAAGAACCACCGGATACGTAGTTAAGTAGTATGGTGAAAATGGACTACTATGGTTAAATAACATAAATTTTTTAAATACAAAATCATTTTGATACAAATGTCGCAAAGAATACAAACATTGTTTAAAAGTTGCGAGTTACCTTGTTTTTTTCGAACGTTGTTCGCACTTTCTCCTCCTCGCCTAAACACGCGCCGGTTCAAGAAACGTGGGAAGCATTGAGCACTTATCACACGGTTGATGTGGGGCACAACGACAGTGTTCAAAAGCCCAAACTTGAAGAAAATAAGATGTACCGTATCGAAATGATGCAACAAAAATAACAAAAACAAAACTACCACATTGCATGAAACAATTATAACAACCAGGAAATAATAAAACATGTACCGAAGAAATGCAACACATTCCGTTAAATGGACTTGGCAGATATTTTTACCCTCATGCACTGCACGTGCTACTCGTGTCAAGTCATCCACCAAAAAATCGTACACTGCCAACCCCAACTATACTTATCGAGGGAGTCCAAATCATCTAACAGTGTGCGAAGACGGAATGCACGTTGACACCTGTAACGGGAAAGTAGAACTCCGCGAAAGCAAGCAGGATGTAAAGTCGACAAAAATTATCGACTTCATTGGCCCCTACATGGTGATACAACTCAGCCCAAATTGTGCCAATGGTTATATCGCCCCCCTTAAATAAGGACAAAGTTCGGCCCACTCCATCGTCACGTGGGGTTGTTCTTTCCCCAGCAATCCGCAATCCAAGTGTCAAGCACACGTCTAACGGACTGAAAGGGATAACCCTACCTCTGACTCGAAATCCCCCATCTCTTTCAATCCATCTAGACGCTAACTCCCACAACAAGACACAATTGATTTCTAAATTTTTAGGCATACATAGTAGTGATTTGAATGGGGTAGACTCGACGCGGGACTTCTGCACATCCGTCAAAGTGCTATTCGCGTCAAGCAACAACCGTGGTGTGCAAACATGCCTCACTCGCACCTTCTGCATTATGAGAACATATTAGTCAACATATGCGCATAGCCAAACACGTATAACAGATTTAACCAAGTTGGTTACATGATTGATGCTGGACAAATCACGCCTCCGTGTTGCCGTGAGTCTGTCCATGTAAGTATTCTCATATACGAAGACAAAGAATGAATTTTCACCGGTTCAAACGATTAAAAGCACAAATGAATAATCAATCGTATTGGTCACAACTCATAGACATGCACCAACTTCATCATTTTGAACCAATTGTGTCATTTAAAATTCCTTAAGCCTAAGGAACAACAAATTAAAAACTTATATAAATCATTTAAATGCGGAACACACTATTTGCATCGATATAGGAAATTATACATGAGGAAGATGAGAAGTTACAAAGTCCCAAGCAGGAATGGGAGATGTCATACATTTACCATTGTTCTGACCTTGAAAGAATTAAATGAATACAATTCAAGCGGTGGGTATAATTGTTAATGAGCTATGGAACTTCAAGGAAAAAAGGAAAGTTACACTGAAAGAGGTTATCAGTTATATTGTGGATCATATCTCTTTTTCATTCAACCAAATACACACTACTACCATCGTATATCAACACCGAGTCTAACAAAAAAAATCACATACATCATTATCTCTATGTTCAATTCACTCCATTCAAATAGACATTTTCTCAAATCGATTATAAGCACACACACTTATTTGCATTTCACAAGTCTAAAATTTAAGAACAACAGTGGTTATTACAAACTAACACCAACCTAGATTTCTACAATAATATCAGAATTCTTTAGTAGTTTCTAGTCTAATTGATCCAGTTCTAACAGTTTCCGCCCACCATTTAGAAATTTTTTGGATTAACCAAACTTGTTCATATTAACCACTTATTCATAATGTATTAACCACCTAATTTTGAACTCAACAAATCCATGAGATACACCACTTTTGGTATGGTTTTCTACTAATCTGCTCACATATTGTTAAAAACAACATTACAGTGATTCGTTTCTAACTAGTTTTCTCCTACCATTTGGAATTTTTTTAGATTAACCAGAAACTTGTTCATATTAACCAGCTTATTCATAGTATATTAAACACTTAATTTTGAACTCACCAAATTCATGAGATTCACCACTTTTTCCATGATTTTCTACCAATCTACTCCCAACTTGGTAAAAATAATGTTCCAAATGTCCACTCCACTACTTATTCTTTTTTAACTAGTTTCCCCCACTATTTGAAATTTTTTTGGATTAACCAGAAACTTGTTCATATTAACCAGTTATTCATAGTGTATTAACCACTTAATTTTTAACTCACCAAATCCATGAGATTCACCCCTTTTTTCATAGTTTTCTGCCAATCTACTCCTACTTAGTAAAAACAATATTTCACACGTCCACTCCACTATTAATTGGTTTGTAACTAGATTCCCTCCACTCTTTGGAACTTTTTTTGGATTAACCGAGAAACATTTTCATATTAACCCCTTATTTGTAGTGTATTAACCACTTATGGACAAGATTATTTCTCAAAGACACATTCGAGTTAATCAATAATAATAATCAAACAAATAAATCCCCAACATTCCTTTATGACAAATTAATCACAAACCAAAAAAATTCCCCAACTCCTCATCCATTTATTGTCAATTTCAAAGCTAATAAGCATACTATCTACCATTAATCACACATCAAATTCTAGCCCATGAAATAAAAAAGGTCACAACATTAATATATAAAAAATACCGCTAAAGGTTATGCCAAACAATACATTAGAAACACATTTTTAAATCAAACTTGAAAAGAGCCTAATAAAAAAACTGCTACTTTATCTTCTGAGAAAACAAACAAAAGGAAAAGGAAGAATGTCTACTATCTATAAGTTCCATCAGTTGAGCCAAATTTTCTTTATGCATATTAGTTGAACAAGGAACATAATAGCAAATGCACTTTGTTAGATTCCCTGTAAACATGACAAAAATCAACCTTCCAATGGCAAATGCGAAAACAAAAGAATGACTAAGCAATATAGCACATTGGGGATCAAGGTTCACTTTCCTTCCAACGTTGTTTCACTACAAACCATGCTTAACCACGCTTGGCTCAATCCATATCCACCACAAACACAGACTAGCATACTTTAGAATAAAAAATGATACAA
Organism: Ormosia semicastrata; assembly: GCA_029884595.1. NCBI lineage: Eukaryota > Viridiplantae > Streptophyta > Magnoliopsida > Fabales > Fabaceae > Ormosia > Ormosia semicastrata. Next base: position 41,498,057 of record JAQQTO010000053.1, on the reverse strand, counting down.
AAAATCCAATGACACAGGAGACTAAAATACTAAAATCCAATGATACCAAGGGTCACAACATTAATATATCATCACATTCAAAAATATTATGTAAAATAGAGAGAATAAGAGAAGGTACCCAGAAAGGCTCAGACGGTAGAGCACGGTGGTTCTCGGATACTAGCTCACGGTGGTTGAAGTTGTCTGGTGCTGGTTCGGTAGACTTCTCTGTTTTGCGGCAAAACTGGATGGTGGTGGGAGTTTATGGGAGACGGAGGCCAAGCATGAAGGAAATGGGAGAAACTGAGAGTCAAATGAGGGAGATGAGGGACGAAGTGGATGGTGGTGGGAGTTTGGGGGGAGACTGAGACCGAGAGTGTGGGGAATGAGAGAAACCGAAAGTGTGAGAAGGAAGTAGAATTTTTTTAAAATTTTTAGAAAGAAGGAAAGAAATGAGGAGCGCAGAGAAAGGGAGAAAGAGAGGGAAGGAGAAGGAAAAAGTGAGGTATACGGCCACGTGGTATACGGTGGATATACGTTGGACGTATTTCGTTGGACGTAAACCGTTTTCCTATTGAAAATAACATAAGCTATACAATCATTATCGTTGAACATCACGTGAGTTAAAAATAATAATTTTTAGAATAAAAAAAGGTACACAAGCTAAAAAGAAAATTTATTTTTGTTATTTTTATTATGAAAATTAATTTTTATTATTATTTTATTTTTATTTTTACTATTTTTTATTTTAATAAAATTCAAGATAACATTATACTACACAATAAATCTTCCCAAAAACTGAATGACAATGAAAATTGCATATAACTATACAATCATCATCACTCCTTGCTCAAACTCAATTTTTGGCACAAATTATTAGGCATATACTATTTAATTTGCGTTGAGCGTAGGTGGCGTTGGACCACTAAAACAAGCCTAAGATTGCAAAACTTCTTCAACGGCATTGAGAGTTAGCGTGATAATCACATATATATCTTTATAATACCAAAATAACAAAATGAAATACCAGGGAAAGGAGAAATAATCATTGGATACCCCATTCACATTCATCAAATAAAAATAACCCAATTCACCCAAGACGCCGAGTACTATCCACAGCACTTCAACCGAATCATTGAGTATATGTCAAAGTCCTTGAAATCAACTTACAAGCAACACAGTATTCACCAACCACAGTATTCCAGATGCTAACAAAGAAAATTATCAAAGCAACTCCAGCAAACAATTTTACCAATATTGCACCATCCTAAGGGCCTTAACATCTCATCACTCTCAACATATAAAGCTCAAGTACATAACCCAGAAGAAAAGGAAACAGAGCCAAGGAACGATAAACAGGAATCCTATGGTGCAAACCATGCAACCCTCACCTTGCCACTCATTATTTGCTCATTCATTTTGCAACCCAAGCAGAAAAGTGAAAAACACAAAACATGCTCAAAGATATTATGTGAACAACACTTGTAATCAAACCAAAAGCTGCCCCTCGATTGGCAAAAGTTTAATTCTCAGATTTTTATAACTAAAAGATTTAGGGCTTGAATCTCCAACAAAGCAACAGCACCCAAAGATAATAAGCTTAGCTCAAACTATGAACAAGTAAAAACCAGAACAAGAATACCTTATGCAAAGTCAGTGACTGAAGAAGAGAGATTCCCTTTTTGTGACCTGAGGCATCTAACGTATTTAAACATTTCTAACACCATTTCTGAACAGTAAAAAAAAAAGTCAAGTGCAAAAACAACCAATGTTATACAAAGAACACTGATAGACTGACAAAAATTGACAAAGAGAGATCTTATCAAAAGACTAACACAATCACATTAAAGACAGGAGCTTTTTCATAAATAGAACAACATAGGAAGAAGGTTCCAGCAACTAAAAAACAATAGGGGCAACAAAATTCAGAAAGAGTAAGCTTTGTGGTTCAGATTTAAAACCAAAACCAGAAATAGTAACTGAATCAACACCACAGAACCATTAACACTTTCCAAAACAGCAACCTTCTATAGCAATTAAGACATTAACCAACTCCAAAACTAGCATCACTCACTTCAGCAATAAAGATGAAGTGACTCTCAACATGTCATGGAATTCATTTTTAATCAATTTACTTCATTCTCTCTTTGATTCATACCATTCATACAACAAGCTTGGTGAAAGGAAAAGATCCATTAACATTCATCATGAGCCCAAATACATCACCTACAAAGCAAACTCGATTGCTATACTCTCAAACCTCAAGACCATACCAAAATTGATTCACTCTCTACCACTTAAAATATCATGCTCAAACATGCAAATAATTATGCAAAACAGAAAACAGAAAAACAAAGAAACTTGTATATCATACCCCATTATACTATTCAGGATGCAAAAAGGAAATAATCAAAGAAACAGTAAGTGCATGATTTCAACCCAAAAATAGCTAAAGCTATAAGCAAAAGCATGAGCATGCCTCGAGACACTACCACTACTAGGGGCCCCCTTTTTTGCATTTTTTAGAACCAAAGGAACTGACCTTAAGAACCATCAAGCAACTCACAAAAGAAAATCATATGGCCTAATGAACGCAGGACCATTTAGAACTAATTCCCAACCTCTTTAATTACATGGGACTCTTACTCTCAAAGGAAAGGAAAAGAAAATAGAAAAAAAAAAAAAGTCTAAGTGAAGAAGTAGCTTCCAACTCCTCAAAAAACCAACAGAATACATCTATCTTGATTGTCTACCCAAACCTCCATTCACAAGCATTTTTCATTTCATTCCAATAGATTTCAGCAGGGCATCATACAGAAAAAGTATCCAATTTGAGTGCAGATTAGTGTTTCATCAGAAAAATTAAATGTAATAAATTTTTCAAAGAACCACATATCAGTTTCCTAGCAGGACAAACCATGCACAATCCAGAATTTCAAACTTAAGCTGCAATTTAAACCGTACATACTATTAAAGCAGCAAACTCAGCAGAAGAAAATCTTGTGCCTTTGGTTCTTAACAAAACAACCAGCATCCCTAGACAATGACAGTATGTGAAAACGAGCTCCACATTGTATCTTGATGCATATAGCCTAGCTAAACAACTCAAACACTATCCCAAGTTTATGTAAGAGCCATCCCAGCAACTCAAAGGAAAGAAATCAAAGTTTATGGAGTACAGCTCAATTAACATATAGCTTCTGAAATTATTATTTTTTATAGAAAGCATGAGATAAGCAAGCAATAAATGACAAACTAGAGCAATAAGAGCAACATGATAGCTTGACAACCAAATGCCTGACAAGAGATGACATGATTATGTTAAAAGCAAAAGTTTATTTACAAATACAATAATATGAAAGAAATGGACCAGCAACCAACAATTAACAAGGTAAACAAGTTTATTACAATAGCTTGTAAATAAATCATATACTTAGTAGTAGAAAAAGCTAGACAGGATAATCATGTTAAATGCAATCAAATCTCACAATTTCATGTTAAATGTGAATCATGTTAATCATATCCTGTGGACACTTGCACTAGCTCACAACACACAATCAAAACTAACCATGAGTTCCCTAATCAAATCTATTCTTTACTGTCTACACTGCAAACAATTTTTTTTATATATTCAAACCAGATTTTAAGCCAAGAAATAATATTAGAAGATACCAGCAATCAATTTCATCCATTTTCAATACACAAACCAAAACACATACATGACAATTCATTGACCTAGCCTCAAGCAAGTTCTATGGTTCAGGTTTTACAGCAAAACAAGAAAGAGTAATTGAATCAACATCACAACATATAAAAAATAAAATAAACAGAGACTAGAAATTCCCTTAATCCATTCCATGATTTCAGTATGATTCAATACCTCAAATAGAACAACATGCAGAAAATTAATCCAGCCATGCACACCAATTGTGTTATTTGAGATCACATAGGCATATGGAAAACCCAGGATTGAACAGATTCAACAGGAGAAAAAATCAAAGCTTCACATTAAAAACAGAACCAACCAACTAAAGATCAGGAACATCTCTATATCCTTTTTCACCCAACAACTTTGTCTAAACCATTACCAAAATTAGACCACGAACTAACCTCACCATTCAACTTTCAACATAGAAAAATGAAATTCCCACAATTAATTTGAAAAAAGTAAGTGGATTTAGTCACACTAAAAAAGATTTTTCACTCAGGTCTTCCATCAAACAGGTTGTGTACATTCTAATGAACATGATTATGACACCAAGAATCCTACCACCACATATTCCCATATTTCAAATTATAACGATACAACCATACTAGTATGCTTACATTATATCCAAAAAAACTGAAAATTAAAAGAAAAAGAAAAATAAAAAGTTACCCCAAGAGTTTCCTAAGGCTGGAACTGCCTCTGAGAATCTGGCGTTCCTTCTAAGCGCCCCTGACTCTTTCCTTTTCTCAGAAGTTTTCGTATCTCCATTTTCAAATTCCTTCCTCTTCCCTTTCTCTGCTCTAAACATATCCAATTTTCAAACCTTTTTACCCTTTTTCTCCAATTTTCGCAACTTCTTTTCCTTTCTGAAACCCTAACGCCTTAGGTTACCCTTTATGTCAAATAGCTATAGGCTGATTTGGATTCGCGTCAGTTTGACGTCATGCTATTTTACTTTAATCTATTTATTAAATAAGTTAGGTTAAAATTTTTTAAAAATTTGTTTAATTAAAAAGGTTAGTGCTCGGTCATCTAATAAGTTTTTAAACTTGAGTAGAACATTACTTATTTAATTATATATAATATAATATATATTATTATAATAATTATAAATTATAATTATAATTATTAATTTATTATAATATATTAATATATTTTTTAATTAAATTTTAATAAAAGTCAATAATTAAAACTTAAGTTAATAAGTTAGAATAGAAATACATATTTATTAATATATTTAACGTAATATATTTATTAGAATGAAAATAATAAGTTAACACTCATTCCTTACTTTTATAGATCTTTCACTACTTTCTTACTCTGATCTTTGATCGATGTGGGACTTAAAAGACTAGAGTAAGAAAGTGAGCAATTTAGTATATCTCCAAGTCTCACATCGACCAAAGATTAGAGTAAGAAAGTAGTGAACATCTATAAAATTAGAATGTGAGTGTTAAATTATAACAAATACCTATTAGCTTTGAGTAGGCTCATTGGCTTATTTCAAGGCTTAGACCTGTTAGCTTACGTAAATGCATATTGACTTATTTAAAGGTAGGTCTGTTAGCTTATGTAAGACATGTTGATCTATTTAAAGGTAGGCCTGTTAATCTATGTAAAAGCCTGTTGACCTATTTAAAAGTAGGTCTGTTAGCTTATTTAAATGTTTCATTGCAAAGTAGGCTTTTAAATAGGCTTTTAGGTCAGGCTAGGCTTTTAAAAAGGTCAGGTCAGACCTTAAAAATCAGACTATTACAGGCTTATAGGCTAGGCTCAAGCCTTATAATTGGGATACAGACCAGGCCTGTTTAAGGCAAAGCTTGGCCTGACCTGACCTGTTTCCACCCCTATTGTCAAACTTCGTATTCTCCTGTCTCTGTTCCCAACCTCGTTTTTTTCTCTCTACTGAACTCAGCTCCTTTCTCCTCTATAGCTTCGTTTTCTTCTCTTTCTGTCCTCAAAAACCTCCTCTGACCGAACCCAGCCTACACTTTTTATAAAGCTCCTTCCTTTCTCTCAGTTGTTGCCCTTCCTTGCGTCTGGGACGAGGGTATCGCGCATGGGTGAAGAAGAGCACAGTGGAGTGGGTGGATTTCATGTCCGTGTGGAGGAATGATGTGGTGCTTGAAGGGCTTGCATGTTGCAGGAACGAGTGATGGGCAGAAATAACGTACGGCGAGGAGAACAAAGGGGTAAGAAACGTGTGATCAAAGAAGGAAGAATAATAATACTCTTACACCCATAAAAATGGGTGTATTATTATTCACACTTTTTTTAAAGATTGTGATTAAGTGAGAAAAATTGATAAAAAAATAAGTATAATAAATGATATTGAAAAAGATATGAAAAGAAATGTATATACTATTTATGGTAAGAATGTAAGTGTTGAAGAAGGAATTGAGGAAAAATGTTACAATTATACTATTTTTTAGATGTGTATTATTTTTTATATTCATTTTAAGAAATGTGATTGAGTATAAAAATAGTAATAAAAAATATATATATAATAAATAATATTAAATGAGATACAAAAAAAGTATATATATTATTTGATATAAAAATATAAGAGTTATGAACTGAGAGATACACCAAAAAAAAAAAAAAAAAAAGGAAGTGAGAGGAGTTGGTGGACGGTGGTAGAATGGTGTGTGGGTGGATTTGGTCTGCAGAGAAAAGCGATGGTGATGGGTTGGGTGTACCGCTGCAGGAGATGGGATCTGATTCTTTTTCAAACCTTATATTCTTACACTATTTTTTTAATATTATTTTTAATATCTAATTAATAATATATAAATTCATAATTAATTATGTGTATTAGTTAGTTAATGAGTAAATTCAAGTTTCAAACCTTAAACTATAAATTTATTTATTAATTAACTAATACATGTGATTAATCATAAATTTATACATTATTAATCGTGTGTTAAAAATAATGTTAAAAAATAATGTAAGATGATATTTTTCTTTTTTTTTATCTTTTTCAATCTTCTTTTTTTTTTTTATTTGGAGCAATTCTTATATTCTTACACCATTTTTTAATAACTTTTAATACCTGGTTAATAATATATAAATTTGTGATTAATCACGTGTATTGATTGGTTAATGAGTAAATTCAAGCTTCAATCCCTAAACTATAAATTTATTCATTAATCAATCAATACATGTGATTAACCATAAATTTATACATTATTAATCAAGTGTTAAAAATGATGTTAAAAAAGTGATGTAAGATGATATTTTTCTTATTTGAAATTTACACTTAGAAAAAGATCATTATATATTTTTTTAGAGTGTATGTCTTGTCGACACCTTTTTTAAAGGTGTCAAATTTAATTAAAAAAGTGATAAAAAATAAATAAATATGATAATATGATATTAAAAAAATGTAATATATATATATACACACACACACACACACTTTTAATGATAAAAATATTAAAACTTTCATTTGGGTTAAGAATCAAACGGGTTATGAATTCTAGGCTACAGGAATATACGTAGGTCTCATGAGTTAAAAAAATAAACAGTAAAAGGATACGACTCAAGTAAAATAGATAAGAATCCGGTCTTGACATTAGTTAATATTCTTCTCAGGTTACAAAATAAAATTATATTATTTTTTTTTAATATTTCTTCTCTATCTTTATTTTCTCATCTTTTTTCCTCTTTTCTTTTTTTTACTTGAAATTTATTATTATCACACAAGCAAAATAATAATAATAATAAAGTATGACCAGACAAAATTAGATGTTCACAATTTTGGCTTATACACTATTTCTTGTTAACCACAATGCCCTTTTGAGCTCTCAAGTCCCTATGTGGCCCAAGTGCCTTTAATCTCTTTGCCACTTCGCAGGGTTATGGCTATGCATTGTTCCTTAGAGGCAACCTTAGGGTTATTGAGTGAGTCACTTGGAAATGTCCCCAGTTGCCAATGTTCAATGCATGAGTTAGTTGACTAACTTGAGTCTCGAGATTCCTTAAAGAGGCCGCTTGGCTCTGCATCAAAGCTTCATGGAAGGCAAGTCTTGAGTCAGTTTTGACCGTGCACACTTGGTGGCAAGTAATGAATTGAACAAACATCTTCTCTAAGTTGAAAGTTGAAATTTGGCCTTGAGGGGAGCTCTATTGTTGAAATACAGGAGGAACACGAGGTGCTTCTTTGGGTTGAGAGGAGGAAGCACCTTGAGAGTTGCCGCCTTATGAGAAGTTAGGATGGTTAAGCCAACTATAGTTGTTGGTGTTGCCAAAAGTATTATTGTGTCTAGGTTGGTGAAACTAGCTCACATACTGAATACTCTCCAAGCTAGCTGTGCAATTCTATATAGAATGAAGATCCCCACAAAGATCACGTCTCAACAGGGCTATCAACTCTGGTTGCCACTAAAACTGCTAGAGTGTCCAACTTCTTGGAAAGTACTGCCATTTGAGTGGAGAGAGAAGTCATAGCATCAACCTCATGTACTATTGCTATCATCTTCCTAGGAATAACTCGCTCTGTAGGTCATTAGTAATTGTTGGTGGTCATTTCCTCCAACAAGAAGTAAGTTGCATCCACTGATTTACTCATTAGGGTCCCACTAGCAGCTACATCTATAGTGGAACGAATAAGGCCAATCAAACCACTATAGAAAGTGTGGATTAGCATCCACTTAGCTATACCATGGTGTGGGCACCTTCGGATCAACTCCTTGAATCTCTCCTAAGCTTCAAAGTTTCTCCATCAATTTACCAGAAGGAAGTAATGTCATTATGCAGCTTCATCGCCTTCATAGGCAGAAAATATCTAGGCAGAAATTTGCTAAAGAGCTCATCCCAAGTAATAATAGAGCCAATAGGTAGAGATCGAAGCTAATTCTTGGCCTTATCCCTTAAAGAGAAAGGGAAGAGCATAAACCAAATTGCATCCTCCGATACCTAGTTGTACTTGAAAGTGTCGCATAACCCCAAGAAATTAGCCAAGTAGCCATTGGGATCATCATAAGGAAGATCTACAAATTGTGGAGAAGATTGTATCATTTGAATAATAGCCAGCTTGATTTCGAAATTGTGAACTTGAATAGTTGGCCTCCTAATGCTGGTTCACACATCTCTCACACTCAGAATGGAAAAGTCCTTCAAAACTCTATCAAGATTTTCTTTTCCTATTATTTCATAACTTTGATCAAAATCTAATGCTTGTGCTTCAATTTGATTCCTTAACAACCTTAGGAAGGTCCTTTCTTTTTCATGATCGTAAGGAAATCTAGAAACACTATGGAACCTTCACATGCACAAGTATGGTACCTTAAAAGAAAACAAAAGGAAAAGAACTAAAGTCAAGAAACCTATAATCAACTAGAAGTAACACAAACAATATTATCATATTCTCAACAGTGGCACCAAAAACTTGTTAAGGACTAAGCAACCACAAGTGAATGGGTTGTAGCAAGTAATAAAGGATGAGAAAATTGAGTATCGTTTCCATAAGGATTTGGATTTTAGTGTTTGTGTTAGCGAACAATCAATTACTTTTTTTAGGCTTAAGAAATCCGAAAATTAGAACTAAAGAAGAATTTGCACTTAAAATAGAAAAACTCACACAAGCACCTAAAAAAGAGAATTAGCAATGGTTAAAGGCTAGGAGTCTTTCTTCACTCAATACTTCACTTGGATGTTGTAAATTACAAGAATATTTGATAATGATTTCAAGTTGTTAGCTGAAACCTCAATCATTCAACATGCCTATGTTTAGGTCACTTGAGTTTTTAACAATTAATTACCTAAACCACTATGTCTTCATGTGAGAAAGAATAATCTCATGCTCATTCAATCCATGTTTCAAGTATATGCTATGCATGACCAATGAGTATGTGTCCATCACATTGGCAAGTCAAAACACCTAATTCATTTAAGTGAAGTTGAACATGCATTACCCAAAATCATGGTCCTGCTTTCCTTTCCCTATGTCTAGATCAAGGGAAAAGCACCAAATCAATTGGTGATATAGCAATTGAATGCATTAATACAGAATTGGATAAATAACTCCATACCCATGAACAAATATTCAAGATAAATTTATATACAACTAAGATGCATTGTGGGATCCAAAAGATCCCCTAGAAAAAGCTTAGAAATCCATGAAAAACAAAGAAACAAAAACTAGATAGGAAGCCATAGAGAGACAAGATAAATCAAGATAGGGAAGAGGAAGAAAAACTAAGATGAGAGATCCTTGAGCTTGATCTTCAAATTTCCAATGAACTCACTCTCTAGATCCCTCTAACTTAGAGTTTCTCTTTTTAAATATGGCTTGAGGAAGAAAAACCAAAGATCCCGGACACTAGTCTTCTAATTACATTAAAAATAGTAAAAATTACAAAATAGGGCATTACGCACACCTAGGCATGGTCTGCTGCATGCCTAGGCGTGCATACAAGAAAGTACTTCAGGTTAGTTAACCACACTTAGGGGTGGAATCGCCTTACACCTAGGCGTGACACTTTTTAGTTGATATTAGGTTTTGGGAAAGAGACCTTCACACCTAAGCATGCTTCCCCTGTGCCTAGGCGTGGGAAGTTGGTCTTTAAATCTTGCTTCCTTTCTTAGGCTCCTTCCTTCTTTTCTAGCCCTTTCCATGCCTTATTCTTTTCGATCCTACAAAACAACATCAATAAATTAGTTTGAAAGGCTAGTAGTTAATCAAAATTATATATATGGAATCTAAAATAAACTTTTTAAACCTAATTCTGAGAAAGAGGAAAGGTTAAACACTTGATTCGCATAATTTCTTGAAAACCTTACAAAAACCTAGAAAAACTTGGTCTAACACCTCATTAATTACCCAATTTAAGACTATAATAACTGCAATTCATGGAGTTATAACGGATTGGATAAAATACCTTAAAATACATGCTTGATTATGTTGGGCTAAATCATTTCCATTAATTTGGCCATTACAAAATAGTTAAGTAAAAGTAATTAATTACGTCATTGAACTGATTGTAGTCTAATTTGTTTGACATAAAATATATAAGAAAAAAGGAATTTCATTGCTATGTTAAAAAATTACATAGGAATATGAGAATACAGAAACTGATACAAAAAATCAAAGACCTACTCCTAAGACTATAATATAGAGTTCTTCGATAAAATACTTCTAAAGGCTAAATTCTATATCCCATTAGGTTGACCTAGCCAGTGAAGCAGAGGCAAGGAACTTTCATTACCAAGACTCCATCCCTTCCACACCGCCTCAGTTAGGGAACCAAGGAGGTTGAAGTAAGCAAAGCCGCTGATTGGGTTAAAGGTGATTCCGTTCAAAGGTCCTAACCTTTTCTCCACTCCCTCTACTGATGAAGGGTACATTGACCTTCAAGTTGATCAAAGAAGTTGGAGGGAAGCGCGCAGGCCTTACCAAATAGAGGAATCTATCTGATACAAGCTCGCAAGTTACTAGACCAACCTAGGCATGGCCAAACCCTCGTAAGCATAGCTAGAGGAGTACCTTGGGTTGACCATGGCCATGAGCAAGGAATTTTAGGAGAAGATGTTGACCTTAGCCAATGAATAAGCATAGACATAGAGGTACCATATCAAGAGGTTTGAAGGTGTCAAACCATGTTCAGAAGGAATTTTGAGGAATAAGAAGAATGAATGAATGAAAAAAAGAGAATGAACTCATCGCCATTTTGGATAATGAATAAGGAGTCAATTTTGAGTGCTTTATATAGAAGGGAGGTTGAACACCTATTGGACAAACCAAAGGTTTCAAAATAAATGCAAAGTGAAAATGTGCACTTGAAATGAATGCATTAAGAATGTGTATGCTTTGAACCTGATGAGGAGTAAAGGGACGCGACTAATAATAGCCTAATAAAATATATTTTTCATATTAAATCTAGGTTTTATTGTTCCTTAATGCAAATATTTTTAATAATTTTGCTACAATAATTACTCTCTTTTAAGATGACTAATTGTTAAAATTTGATGATAAATTACAGGAATTACATTGAGCTACTAAAGAAGCCTTGCAATAGAGAACCAATGGTGCTGATGTTGGAATTGAAAAGAACGAGCTTGATAATGCTATATCACAGTGAAGCCCAATATTAAAGCAAAAATGGGGAAAAAAAATTCTCTGTGTCTTTGTTGACAATTTTGGGCAACAACGTGTGGGCTACCATAAAACGATACCCATGTGGGTGCTGTTGTAGAAGATGAATCTGAGTGTGCCTTTGTAGATGTGATTCATAAGAGTTAAAGAAACTATGCCTCCTATTTTTTCTAAGGATCCTTTAGAGCACATACCTTCATTTGGTAAGTTAGAGGTTTTTGACTTAATAAGTGATGTAGTTGGAGTTTATGCAATCTTTGGTTGTTCTCCATCTCTTGAAGCTACTCTAAGGGTGGTGAGGTATGAGCATTTACCTCCTTGAGTTGATTTAAATTTAATAGCTCTAGTGCATTTATCTCCTTGAGTTGATTTGAATTTAATAACTCTAGTTGTAGGTAGTATTTTCTTTTTCCTTTAGTAAGTTTTATTTTATTGTTTGAGTCAGCTTAAGTGCCTCTTAGAGTTCGGAAACCTTTGTATGAGGATGTAAATAGTGTTGGCAGAAAAAAAATATAAAAAGATAAAAAGCAAAAAAAAAATTATTTTCAGTTGGTTTGGTTCTTGCTTCTTTATTTATCTCATTTTATTTATTTTATTTTGTTCTTGCTATTTTTATTGTTTAGCTTTCATATGCTACTCATTTGTCTTAGATAGATGTTTCCATGATTTTTTAGGTTTTGATGCGGAGCTAAACCTTGTATTGGGACAATTGAAATCTTCTTTTTACCCAACAGTATTATATCACTTTCCATCAAGTTATGTTGCCCCTTTCTTTAACTCCTTTTGTTTTTCAGTCTTTGTCTTTCTCATTAACGACAATGTGTTATTTAGATGTAGGGGTGTGAAAAAATTTGACAAAAAATTGACTATTTTTTTATAGAGATTTGATCATTCTAGTTGTGTATGATTATCATGTTTATGTAAAAATTAAAGTTTATGTAGCCTATACGCATTAAAAGGCAGATTTATGGTCTTAATAGGTTGGTAGTCAAAGCTTATGAGGCCATATTCTAATTCACCTTGAACTATAGGCATGAGATGGAAATTTATGTATTGTGGCCATTTGAGTTTTGCAAAGATGAAAGCCTTTTTGGTCAATTACTTGGTGGATGATTGCCTTTAAAAAAATTCCTCCTTCATGCAAGTGAAAAAAAAATGAGAAAGAAAAAGAGTTGAAATTGGAGAAAGAAATATTGAAATTAGAATGTATTAAATACTTTTAAGACTCTAATTACCTATCTATAGGTTAATTTTAATTTCTATATATTATGCTTATGTAACATCCTAGATAGTCATGATAGACTTGTTTATGGACATAGAGGTAGCCTAACACTAGTTTGTCATGCCTGTAAAGTTTTGTGATTGTCAGAGCACATTTAGGCACTTTGTTGTAATACTATGTATGAATTATAACTGTTATTTACTCCAAAAGTAGCTTAAACTGCTCAGTTAATAGAAATAAGTGTGGAGAACTTGTTTCTAGGTCATAAATGTGTGGAAGTAGATGTGGTTAAAGTTTGAGAATTATCAGAGTTAGTTTGACATTTTTAGGCATACTGGTCGTGTGTTTTAGTGCCGGATTAATCCCTATCAGATATGAAAAATTATGAAAATGGTGAAACAAGATTTTTAAAAATTCTTAAGATTTATTTTAAATATACTGGAAGTTAGGAAACTTGGTTTGGTGTTATCCAAGTGTTCTTAACGGTTCGGCCAAATAGTGGTCACATAAGTGACCAAATGTGAGGGGCACGACTCTAGTGTCTGTTTTGAGGCCTATTTAAGGTTAAAAGGAGAGGTTTCTCTTATTCTCACAACTCTCTCTCACAGTTGCCACACGAAAAGGAAGAGAGAAAAGAACTCAAGGTGCTAAGGGAGGAGGATCTTCAACCAAGCAAGGGAGAGAACTTAGTTATTCAGAGGAACGGCTAACCGACTTCATTTTTGGAATTTGAGGTAGGGGGAAACTTGTATGGATGGTTGTATTTCATTTCTTTCATTTTTGATTCTTAAGGGACTTAATGAAGAAATTGAGGTTTGATGAGTGATTTTATGATTCTTGAGTTGAATCTTGATGTGGATAGATTGGTTGAGTTAGAAACTGATTTGTTGATGTGCTGAGATGAAGTTTTCATCAATTGGAAGCCTTAATTCCCATTTAGGTCAGTTTTGGGGATTTAGGTTAATGTTGGGGTTTTAATTCACAAAGTGTTGAATTGAGTAAAATTGAAGTGGTTTAAGAGTTGCTATGTGTAGTTGAACCTTATTAGAGGTTGGAAATCACTTGAAATCGAGTTTTGAGTGATTGGAAGAGGGTCTAGTTCCAATGGAACAATAACCATATCTATAGAATTCTGCAGATTCTAAGTTCTACAGTGGGTGCTGCGGCGCAAGGCATAGCACGCCGCAGTGTGAGTGTGATGCACGTCCAGAAATTGGGACCCGAGAGATGGGCGTCACGATGTGGCACTTTGAGTGTCGCAGCTTGTTGAAGAACAGGGGGTGCGTGCCGCGGCGTGGCCAACATTTTCCCGGCGTGGCCAATTTTCTTGCCCCGAGGCTTGGGCACTGCGGCGTAGAACAGGGTATGTTAGTCATGGCAACGATCACCTAGGAGGGGGATGAATTGGGTGATTATAAATTTTTTAAAATAACTTTGAGAAATTGTGCATTGTGATATTTTCAAACAACACATGCAGTGAAATAAGTTTAACAAAATACAATTATTGTAGATTACTCAAATACAATTTGAGATATAAGATGAATCAAGCAAATAAGCTAGATATCAAGTTCAACTCAAGCATATGTAATTAAAGTACAAATATAAAGAAATAGAGTTAAGAAAAGCAAACAGAAGGATTTATCCTGGTTCAGCCACCAATTACTTGTGGCCTATGTCCAGTCCTCAAGTGAACCACCCAAGATTTTTCACTAAACCTTCAAGCTTGAACGGGTGCTTGAAAATCTTTACAAAGTGGAGCACTCAACACACCTTGGGATGCCTCACCCTTTGTGCTTAAGCCTCAAATTCAAGGGGTACCTCACCCTCTTTTACAGCTTACACAGAGTATAAATGAATTGAAACTCTCTCAAGAGTGGATAATACAAATTGAAGCTTATAGGTATCAAGGATTCACACTTTTGCTTAGAAACATAGGATGATTTGAAGAATATGTGCAAAATACATATTAATGTTCAAGAAAGGTTTTCAGAATATTTTTCTAACCTCTAACAATGCCCAACAACCTTTCATTTAAAGCCCATTAAAGATTAGAGCCGTTGGGGTGGTTGAGGAGCATTAAATGCTTCATTATAGTCGTTGCTTTCTATTTCTGGAAAACCTTATTATTCAAATAACACGATGGTTATTCGAATAAATCTTTAAATAGCATGTTGGAAAAAGCTTTCTGGAATGCGTTATTTGAATAACACGTGTTATTCGCATAATCCACTTAAAACTTAGTTTCAGGAAAAACATGTTATTCGAATGAACAAGGCTTTATTTGAATAACCCACTTTAAACGATGATTGCCTTTGTTCATTTTGAATGTTTATTCGAATAAAACAAGGTTTTATTCGAATAAATCCTGATCAATTGAAATACTTGGCTTCTCTGACTTTTGTTATTCGAATAAGAGGAGTCTTATTTGAATAACTGTTGATTGATCTTAATTTTTGCCTTCACTGACTTTTGTTATTCGAATAAATTGACCTTTATTTGAATAAACTATGTAAAACTCGTTTTGTTAGCAATGAGATAATGCCAAGTGATTCCAAGTGGTCTTATAAAATTTTGGCACTTTAAAATTTGTTTCTTTAGAAACCAAAATCATTTTGAAGCTTTTAAAACAAGTGTGCTATTTATGTTCTTTGAAAAACAAGTTGTGGAGCATTTGTTTGAATCACATTATACCTTTACATATTGATCTTAGTCCTAAAACTAATCTTGAAGATCTTGGACTTGATCTTGCAATCATCAATTCTAGTCCTTAGGCTTCTTGATGTAATCCAAGCTTCCAAAAGTTTCTTCTCTTCAAATCTTGCAAATGCTTAGAACATCTTTTCATTCTCATTCTTCTTGAGTTGAGCATAGTTGTGATCTTTTGCTTTCTTGTTGCAATGCTCACTCTTAGTACTTGGACTATCCTACAAAATATTAATCACTTAAAACAAATAAAGTTAGTTCAAATTCATAACTCAATATCTTCATATGCATGATTCATAAATGTATAACTCTAGTTAGTCTAACATGTATATAAGACTTTCATAGACACATCCAAATAAGATATTTATCAATTACTAATGGATATCTCTATAAAGGATGCAACTTTCATTATAACTCATATAAAATATTATTTGATATATTATATGAGAATGTTACCCATATCTCATTGCATGATTATTGAGTGAAATATAACTAGATCAAGTATATAATCATGTATGATACAATATATTTAATTAAGCACATCTATGTAACATGATCAATATTCTTTTGTAATGCATTTATCATCTATTAAGCATATCTATCAAGCACAAGCATCATTCTTTTTGTCTTGTATTTGTCATCATTAAAACTTAACATATTAAATCATTGAAAAAAACTTATTTCCATAGGGTATGCCACGATGTGAGTGCTAGAGAATAATTATGAATTGTGTTTGATGCTCTGGAACCTTCTAGTGGCGCAATTTTCTTCTTTTATCTTCTTAATAAGTGATGAGACTCTAGTAAGAGTGTTAAATGAAGATGTGAATGTTTTGAATCATAATGATTTGTAATGCTAATTATGAGAGTTTAATTAGTAATGATGATATACTTGATTGTATGTGTTGCCTTATTGAAAAGTGTGAGCCCCGTAGATGTGGGTGATTACTTTTTGATAGGTGTGAGCCTCGTAGATGTGAGTGTTTTGTATTAGGTAAGGTGGATTATATCCTTCCTAATATAATGATTTTTTTAGGATGTATTTCCTTGTTCATTATCAATAACTGTGTACTTGATGGACTTCACTACCCGGGGGGAATGAATTTCCTCTGTGATAATGATGTTTGCTAGATGGACTTCCAATGCTTGCTCAAGGTTATGGTTGTGACTTCTATTACTTTGTTCAAGTTTCATGCATTCATGACATTACCATGGAATTGAAGGTTCCTGGATACGGTATCATACATTATTCATTTTCATGCTTAGGATTTTGTATAGGTATAAACACTAGACATAACTTGGTATAGCATAACAATTGTATGGGTGGTTGCTTTCAAAACATTATTCATGCATTGCAATTGTATGGGGTGATTGTGTGTCTCTGAGATGGAGATGTTATTTCTATGATTGAAGTGTTAATTCGATAATTGTAAATATTATCTGATTGTACATATATATACATATGCTGGTATTAGAATACTTCTACTGAGATATGTTTTTTCACCCCGATTGTGTTGTCATGTAAATCCAGGTGCGAGTTCTTCAAAAAGGAATAAGAAGATATATGAGGACTAGCATAATATAGATGTTGTTTTGAGCTGAGCTTATATATGTTTTATATTTGCTTAGTTGTTTTGAGTTATGTATAATAGTATGCCCTTTGAGGCTGTGATGTATATATATAACTTTTGCTATCGTGACTCTCTATATTTACTCATTGTGTATGAATAATATGGGTTAGATGTTGATGTATGTTAGTAGTAGCATGACCAGTATTAGGTTATTCATTTATATGACGATATATCTGGATAGTAAATATTAGGCTGTTACAGCTTACACCTGGATATGTATTTGTGGTGCTTCTATACCATCGGTTAACTCGAGTTAGTAGATCCGAGGGGTGTCTTATCATCCAATGCCTTAGGCCAACTAGAACATGAGTCATTGATTAGTATTGGCTATATGAGTCACCCATGGGAAAAAGTTTTAAGAGTGATATATTCTTTAAAAAGAAAAAAGAAACAAAAAAGAGAAAGAAAATTGAAAGTGCTATGGTGTGAAAGAGGTTGGTTATAAGTTGGTGGCATGAATTTGAGTTAATTGATGCATAAGGATAATTCTTAGTGCTACTTATGTTGTCATAAGAAGTGTGATGAAGTCTTCTACCTTTGTTTTTGTTATTGTTAGGATGGTGCGCTTCAATTACAAATGTTTTGATTCTTAGCCTATGGAATTGAAGCTACCTGAAAATGTGCAGTGATGTTTGTCTTAAATTCTGAGTTAAAATAGTTTAAAATAAATTTGTGCATAACAACATTCATTCTTTCTCTAATGCATTTGTACTTGATTTTAATTTTCTTTGCTAGAGGACTAGCAATACTTAGGTATCGAGCGTGGATAATAGCTTAATAGAATATATATTTTATATTAAACTTAGATTTTATTATTCTTATGCAAATAATTTTAATAATTTTATCACATAATAATTACTTTTTTTAAGATGATTAATTATTAAAATTTGATGACAAATTCAAGAATTACATAGAACTAACAAAATAGCCTTGCAATAGAGAACCACAGTGCTGGTGTTGGAATCGAAAAGAAAGGACTAGATAATGTAGTATCACAATAGAGCTCACGATTAAGGCATATATATATATATATATATATATATATATATATATATATATATTATGTCTTTGTTGACAAAGCTGAGCAACAACGTGTGGGCTACCACAAATTAGAAGAAAAAAAAGGCAGCCAAGGGAAACATAGAATTGACACGAGTTGGGCCCACGATTTAGTTGCTTAACGGGCAATGTTTGAATGAATTCAAGAGCCAAATTCAACAAAACGGTGCACTTTGAAAATGAGAAATAATAATTTTATATTATTTTTTAATATTATTTTTATACTTGATTAATAGTGTATAAATTTATGAATTAATTACGTGTATTGATTAGTTAATAAATAAATCAAGTTTTAACTATAAAATTAGAGTTTATTCATTAATTATTTAATATATGTGATTAATTATAAATTTGTACATCATTAATCAAATGTAGAAAGTAATGTTAAAAAGTAATATAAGAATATATGAGTTGTTGGAAAATTGGGAGGCGGTGCAAACCAAGTTGGCAAATACCAAATCCTACCGTGTATGCAACACTTAACAGCAGCAACGTAGAGCCCTATAAACAAAGCATCACGGGAAGGTGAGCAAGCGCAAACGGGCAGAGGGAGCACAGCGCTGCAACGCAATGAACACAGGATACGAAGAGAATATAGAGGCGTTTAACTGGGCTTAATGGGTTTTTCTTTTCTTCATATGTTTGTTACTCTTGAGTATCAAATTTAGTTTTTTAGTATTAAGTTAAAGTCTTAACTTTTTAATAGATGATTTAATTTTATTTGAGATATTTTTTTATTCTATAAATATACAATAGTGATGACTATTGATCTTTAATTATTATTTAATTTATTTTTATTAATTATCTTGTAATCAATTAGTAAATTTAAATTAATATTTTAATTATGTCTAATTCATGTAGTCTTAGGTGTGAGTTGTACAATAATATTCATTCTACTTGTAATCTAAGATTTAAATAGTTCATCCTTTTGTAAAAGGGTTATGTCATAATTTGAATAAACCATGTTCTATAGATCAATTATGTCATTTATTAAATTATAATAATTTTTAATAGTGATTAAAGCTTGTAGCAATAAACACTTCATAGAATAGGATTAATTTCCATTTAAGTTAAATATATTGTTGCATGATTAGTGGTGAATTCGAAGTCCTAGAATCGTTCTCTGATTGATATTGCATTTTAATTTGAGTTGTTTCATTTAGATATTATTTAATTTTAGTTTTAATTTAGCACATAATTTAAATTTTTAGTTTAATTATATTAAATTGAAATCTCTTTATTCTCTAAATTAATTTAGGTAAATATTATATTTTAGTTAATCATATCACTCTCTGTGGTTACGACACTCTTATATTTGCCTGATTACATAAACCATGTGCACTTTCAAACTAAGGGATAAATTTATGACTCAAAAATTCTCTACCAACGACGTTTTTCTAAAAGCATTCATAAGTATGATCATTTTGTCCAACCACTTTATGACCATATTTAGGGGGCATCTATTGATAGCATAATAAAAAAATTATTATGGCACATAATAAAGCAACGACAAAATTTAGATCCCCTTTTCCTACCGAACATAAAAGGGTCGACATTCAAAGTTTAGGATACGATTTGATTGCATATGTCATACTAAACTGCGAATAGATTCTCAGGAAACATTTATGCAAGACAATTTTTTTAAGGATAATGTAGAAATGAAGAAGAAGAACAAGTTAGGAGAAGTTAGTACTTCTTATATATTTTTTGCTATGGTGTTCAGATGTTTGAATGTTGTGCAGTAAGGAAGTGTGCTTTAGAATGGTTTGGAATTTGAAAACACAATATGATTTTCTTATACACCAGCATGACCCTCTATCTTGTGGACTACTCCATTCTTTGTGTGCTTGATTGATTGATTATTGAATAAATTAAATAACTAAATTTTGCAAAGTTTTCCTTGTTTAAGGGGAGACTTTGTCAAAAAAAAAAAAATTAAAACTTCTGTTGATTGTACATTGTTTGCTAAAAGTTTGCCAATTAATGTACCAAAAAAAAGCTTGCCAATTAAATTAGTTTCATTTGGAAAACTTTGAAGGGGCTTGACCTAGTTTTAGGGGAGATCTTTCCAAAGTTCTTATTAAAATTATTGAATGTAAATAAGTGCAATGAGTTGAGAGATGTAGTGTGCTAGTTTAAGGGTAGGTGAATGTATATATAGTGGGGTTTGATGGAAAATTACATAAGGAAACAGTCCGTAACATCTAACTTTAGCTTGTAAACCCTTATGCTCACTTTATTAAGATGGAGTGTTCTATACATAATGGGACCAAAATTCAGAATTTCTTATAGGCGAATTTTAAAGTAATCAAACAAGTTGTTATTGAATTTTGTTAACTTGGTTAACACATTTCCCTTTTTCATTCAAAGAACTTGACAAATAATATACATAGAGGGGTTAAGGAGGTAGTCACATGCTCATGTTTTACTCCTAATGTAGTTAACATGCAATTTCTATTATTGAGGTTAGACTCTAAGATTTACCAATTAACCATTCAAGAAACAAAGTTAACTAGTTCTTATATTACGTTTATAACAATTCTATTTGGTCTCATACTAGCCTTAGATTTCATTACAAAACATTAGGATTATATCTTTTCCCCTTTTATTATTTATTTCAAGGAAGTTTGCTCATTGGTGCAAAGTTTAACCTCAACATTGGATTTAATTATCCATTTCTAAGAAGATAGGGCAATATTATGATACATATACAAAATCTTATAGTTATAACTTAGAATCATATTTTTTGATGAATAGATCAAGGTTTTGCATATGCAACTGAGAAACAAAGAGTCTCTTTATGTACACACTTCACTTATAGAGAGAAACAAGTTAGAAGCAGCGTGTACTGTGTACAAAGTTGCTTTGCCTTGTCAAATCTGAAACTAGAAGCACAACGTTGTCCAAGCTTCAACATCCTCAAAGTAGTCGAGATCCTTCCTCACTAGCAGCTCTTTCTTACGATTGGCGTTGTGTTGCCAAAAAGCGAGGGTCAAGCAAGTTGGACAAGTTTAAGCAGGTTTGACCACATTAATGCAAAAAGCGGTCCAAGACTCTAACCGGATTGTGGCTCAAATGCTGGTTCACAAGTTTTTCAGATGGGTTGATTCAATTTCTACGACTATGGTACCAGCCTTATTAAGCAAATAAAACCATAACAAGGCATAGTCTAGTAGGCATAACAAAGTTGGCAAAGTGACATGAATCATTTTGGGATGACAACCACGTGTAGACTATCTCTTCTTCGTAAGACATCTTCACAACAATTGTGTTTTCTGGTTTCTGGTTCTTTGATTTGTAGAATTACTTCCATCTATTTGTTATCATCACTTCAAACCTTTGGATTCTTTTAGAAGACCTCCACCATAAGTGTCATGTGTATTTTCTATCCATTAGAGTCACGTAGGGTGTAAATTGTATGTGGCAATCACCAAATAATCTAGCACAAGTTTTCCCCAATTCATTTCACTAAGTTTTGTAGTTTCTTTTAACGCACCTAAGATTGTTCTTAAGGGACAAAATCTTGGTGTTGCTAATAGAAAATAGGATAACAAAGAAAGTATAAACTTCACTACAAATTCATCTTAATTTGTATCATCTGATAACAACCCATCCTCTAACTCACAACCAACAATCAAACCATTGCCAAGTATATAATAGCCACACATGTCTAAACAATCTTCAATTCAACTATGGATGTTTATATAGATGCCTCCACTTTTCAACCCTAGTACACATTAAATATCATTTGCTGTCACCATAATCTTCTATCACTGATGTCTAGTGTTCGAGATTGAACATAAAAAAATTTCCACCACCCACCAACATAGCTCTACAAAAAGCTATTTACATTTTAGCTTTAGTAAGCTATCAAATCCAACTTTTTCAACTATTTGCCTTTGACAATCATTTAGTTGACCTACTACTCTAACAAGATGTGTTGAGTCACTACCACTCCGAGTCATTCTTTCCACATTGTATTCACACATTGTATTCACACATATCTAATTCACGATTACACATCATATCAGGATTTCTAAACATACATTACCATCTAAATAGTTCTCATATACACAAAACGCAAACAAGATTTAAACCATATAATGTAACCCTAATGACCATACCTTCATTTTCAAATCTTTTGTTGCACTCGCTTTTGGAATCACAATTTGAAAAAAACACAACTGACATGAACAGTATATTTTATTTCCCAATATCAATATGTCTTGATTTATAAATATAAACTCCATTTTTCCCTCCTTTGCCTTTGATTCCCACATTGGTAAATGTTATTCAAACAAACATCAAATAGTTAGCCCCAAGGGATTCAATGGGAGTTGCAAATTTACCTATAACATAGTACCAATGGTATATACGATAGGGGCCAATCTTCACTAGTAGACCATCAGCACCATTGTCTCTATTGCACTGTGATACTTTCACCTCCTTTCACATATTTCCTCTTACAAACGAGTTCTCAAATCTTTGGAGGTATTAACACCCAAAACTGGGGTTAGCTAATTTAGTGGATCGAAATTAGATGATGACCATGGAGAGTTCAACTAACTGGCTACATGTAACTGAAATAGGGTAAGTAAATGTTAGGTCGGATTCAAAAGACTTTTCATTTACAAATAGTCAATAAATTAGATCTTTGTGGTGGTTCAAGGATAAAAATAACTACTCTTAAAAGTAAGGACTATTGATTAAGCTATATCATGAAGGTTTCACACTCAAAGGGAAGTTGGTAACTAAAGATGAGCATAGAGAATCAAGCATTAGTCACTTTCCATAAAATTCGAATAGGGGGTTGAGCCTTCAACTAATAGGTTCATTGCATCTAGACATGTTTTGTGTAAAATTAGATAAAGCTCAATTAATTGATTCCTATGTTGTTAGCCACTAGGACGAACATGGTTACAAGAAGAGAAACGTGACAAATAGGATAGAGGTGAATTAACGATTCAATTTGTTCCATAAATAGTGTTGAGAGCTCAATTGTAAATACAACAATGATCAAACCAATAAATCAATACAACAACACTTATCTCCATCTCTTTGTCTTTTGTTTTCAACTTTCAGCATTTCGCTTTTTGGTGCTTTACTATTTATGTGCATTTTGTTAGTCATGGCAACCATTACCCAAGAGGGTGGGTGAATTGGGTATTAAAATTTTTTCACAAATACTATTAAAATAAACACAAATATTTAAGCTATTAAATAAAAGAAAAAGAATTGCGAGATGAAGAATAAAAGTTTTAAGAACAGCAAATAAATAAATGTGCAATAATATAAAATTGCATAAAATAAAAAGATTAAGAAGAGAGAAGCAGACACAGTATTTATCCTGGTTCGACCACTAACCCACTTGTGGTCTACATCCAGTCCTCGAAACAATAGTCGAGACTTTTCACTATGTATACAAGCTTCAATAGGTGCTTGCAACCGTTACATAAAAGATTACTTTTCACACACAGAGAAACTCTACCCTTGTGCTAAAGCCTCAGCCTGCAGGGATACCTCACCCTTATACAAACCTTGAAGGGATACCTCACCCTTATACAAATCTTGAAGGATACCTCACCCTCAATATAGAAGAACAGAAATATAGATAAAGAGAAACTCTCACTCAAAGCAAATAATACAATTTGAAGTGCTAAGAAGCTCTCAAAGGATATCTCAAAGTTTCAGCAAAAAGAGCACAGAAAATAGGCATAAAATATAAATCACATTTTTCAAAGCAAGCGTAAATTAAACAGATAGCTGGGCTGCTTGCAGATAAGACCCACGGTCTCTATTTATAGAGCCTGAAGGAAAAATAGCCGTTGGAGCAATTAATTCCATGATTATTATAAAAAAAATGTCCGTTAGTTTCTATCTTCGGAACTATGTTTAACGTGTTTATTCGAATAGCATAAATCATTATTCGAATACCACTGTTCATAATACCATCGTGAAAAGCAAATTAATATGGGTTATTCGAATACCAACATGAGGTATTCGAATACCACTATTTTTATTTCATATAAAAACAGTTTAGAAGCAGGTTATTCGAATACCACAAGGAGGTATTCGAATACTTCTATTTTAAACACATTTAAAAAACTGTTTAGAAGGGTGTTATTCAAATACCTTCAAGGTTATTCGAATACCACATCCTTTTTTCAAAAATTGACTTTAAAAAGTCATAACTTCTTCATTTCTTATCCGTTTAAAGCAAATGACCAGTCATTGGAAAGATCTTTGAGTCTATTTTCAAATGAAAGAAGTTTCAAAATAAAACTCAAAGTATTTTGAAAGATGTGATCAAAAGAGTGACTAAAGGTCAGTTTTACAAAACTCAAACTTGGCTATTTTTCTTAAATTTGAACTACCACCATAAATAACTTTTCAAAACTTGTTTGTTGGGTATTTTAGCATAGGAAAATTATTTGTAAAAACATATTTAAGATATCCATAAGACTTCTTACATAACAATCCTAAGTCTTAAAAGGTATACCATTTAATCTTCCTTTGGACTTGATCTTTGACATGACTTTGATGTTATCAATACCTTCATGAAATAGGCATTCACATTCTCCTTGTGTTGAGCTTAGTTGAGATCTTTTGCTTTCTTGTTGCAATGCTCACTCTTGGTACTTGGACTATCCTACAAAGTATTACTCATTTAAACAAGTATAGTTAGTCCAAATTCATAATTCAATATCTTCATATGCATGATTCATAAATGTATAACTTTAGTTAGTTTAACATGCATATAAGACTTTCATAGACATATCCAAATAAGATATTTATCAATTACTAATAGATATATTCTATATAGGATGCAACAAAGAACATAAGCAAAGTATTCTTTTAGTCTTGTATTTGTCATCATCAAAACTTAACATAGAAAACCATTTGGGGGCAAACTTATTTCCACACATTTACCATACATTGCTTTTATGTTTAGTCGTTTACCATTATTTATTAGCCAATTGCATGGAAGCTTCTCTATTGCTTTTCATCTAGGAGCTTTCTGTAGTCATCTTAGGATCCTTGACGTTAATCACTTGATCGTTGGGAATCGAGAGTTGTGAGTTAGTTAATCCTTCGGCTAACCAATCAACAATAAAAATTTACATACAAGAGGGCAATCAAACCCTTGCTGTATCAACTCACATGCACATTGAACCCTAAAGATCCAAACCTGATCAAACAATGATGATGTCAGATGAATAAACCAAAAAAACTTGCACCCTTCTCAATCTGTAATGACCTAAACAAGTAGGGCTCTTAATACAATTACAAATTCTTCCAACTTAGGGGTAGTTCTATAATTTCAGCCAACTTACTCTGAATGCCTTCAATTGTTGACTTTGTGGCAAGAATTCATCAGGAAATGAAATCACTTTGGTGCACCAATATCACTGAGCGAAATTATAGAATTTCCCATTGTACAAGCTTCTCTTCCCTTCACTTAATAGTAAAAATCTCTCATTATCAACCAAATAACAAATTCTCCATCTCTTCTTTCTGTCACTTAATAAATTCTTACAAAATGTTCTTTAAGATATTGTAAAAACATCCAACCACACAGTAAAATCTGTCGTAGGATAGCTAGAACTTTCAACAATTATGCAAGAAGTTAGGCTTTTGTGTGCCCACCGATGAAAATGGAATGAAGAGTCACAATAGCTCCTAGGGGCTATGATTTTTTCAAGGAATTGGATCACCTACAGTTTATAAAAACTACAGGTGATCCTAGCCATAAAATTTTGTTTGTGATATAGGAAAACATAAATATAAAATATGATTCAAAAAGTTTGAGCCATTGGATTAGAAATTACATGCTATGCAGTTCTATTTTACTACTACAAAGGATCTGTATCCGGTATTTCAAAGTTTACTCAAACCCTTAGACTAGTCAAGCCTAAACTTTTGTTTGTTGTGCGTATACATTTTACATTATTGACACTGTCATGAAACATAGATGATTCGATGCTACTTCTTAGGACGTTATTTTAAGAATGAACTCTCTATTAGTAGCTAAAAAGAAATTGCTATCTTTTGGGACATGCTATCTTCTCTATTTTAGATGTATTACATCAAACCATTAATAAATTTGTACAAAAAAAAAACCGTTTGTAATTTGAGTTTAAAATATGGAGAATTCTTCGGTGCCTCCCAAAAATTAATGGCCACCGTGCCCTTCAAATACAAACAAAAGAAATAAACAAATAAAGATAAATCAAAAAATGGGAATATCAGAGGAATTGAATCAATAAATAATATATTAAAAGATAAATTGAAAGAAATTAATAAAAATATAATTTTATTAATAGAAAATACTAATAGAATTACAAATTGTATATGTGATAGAATACAAAATGAAATAAATAATATTAGAAGTACACTTAATAATATAAATAAGAACAAAAAAATTGATGAAAATGAAAATATTAAAAGAATTGAAGAAATCCTTTTACAATTTGAAAATCTTTTAGAAGAAGAACAAAAAACTAGATATATAACGAAAAAAGATTTAGAAGATTTATTAAAAATAGAATCAAAGGAATTAATTAAATCAGTAGATCAAGAACCTTCAAAATTCTAATCAGTAACTGCATGGACAGGATAAAAAATGAATACATGGAGGCATTAAAGAAATCAAACGATATTGAAGAAATTCAACAATTATTAGAACAATTAAAAATAATTGAAGAAGAAATTAAACAAATACAAAAAATAAAACAAATAAAAACAAAAAATGAAAATGAAGAAGTAATACTAAATTATAGCTTTTCGAAACTGAATCAGATTATGATGAAATATTTATGAAAAAAAAGAGAGTCTAGTGGTACAAAACCTAAAAGAAAATGGGAAGATTATTGGGGTAACCTAGAAGGATATTGGGATAAATATGAATAAAAAACAATGTATAATCAAGGATATGCAAGAAAAGATGGTAGATGGACTAAAATCTAAGAAGAATTTAAACCTCATTATGAAAGCATTAGAGCTAGAAATAAATTAAATATTGGCTGTGCAAGAACTAAAGAAGAAGTACTTCTAGAATGGACTAATGAAATAACTTTGTTAAGAGCAACAGATGAAAGATTTAATGGATTAAATTTATTAGATATTAAAAATTTACTAAGTTATAAAACAGAAGGAAATGTACAAAAATTTCTTATGAGTATTAGTGATGAAGCATGGCAACAATATGCAAGATCTGTAAGGAATAATCAAGAATTTGCTAGAATAATTATGGGATTAATTTATCAAGAATTCATAGGATATAATACTTTTGAACACAGAGAAGATGTAAATAGATTTTTACATGAAAAAGCAAAAGCACATCTAAATAGAATACAAATATGTAATATGTGTGAAATAGAAATTTTTACTTGTGAATACCAAAAATATTATTATCAATTAAAACTGATACAAAGCATATATATATATATATATATGAACATCTTTATAGATAAATTACCATACCTACTTAATACAAAAATAAGAACTATTTGACAAACTCAACCTAGAGAAACAGATAATACTTTAGGAGGAATTATACAAATTCTTTATTATGAAGTAAGAGAGCAATGTATACAGAAAGAAACAATTAAACAACTAAATAGAGGAAGAAATGCAATTTGTTGTGATATACCAGAAATAGAAAACTCGAGAAATTATGGATGCAATCAGACTACAAAGAAAAGAAAATACTATAAAAGAAAACCTAGACTAAGAAAAACTTATCCTAGAAAAAGGCCTATAAAAAATACTAAGAGAAAATATTTTAGAAGAAAAAGATATACACCAAGAAAATACTTGCCCAAAAGAAAAAAAAATAAATGTGTATCTTTGGATATGTAATGTCGAAGGACATTATGCAAATGATTGTCTCCAAAGGAAAGAAAAGGATTTTAAAGAAAAATAAAAAATAATAAGGAGAATATATAAAATATATAATTTAGAACCCTTAGAAGAAGAATTAAGTGATAATGAAAATAGTATATATGAATACTCAGAAGATGAATTATCTTCAAAAGAGATAGAATCGAATAACACTTATATTAAGATAAATATTGACAGAAGTAATAAAGAAACTGAAGCCTATATAGATATAGGTGCAAGCATTTGTCTGGCAACAAAAGTATTATTTGAAAAATGGGAAAATTAGAAAAACCCTTAAAAATTCAGATAGCGGATGGATTAATACATCCTTTATATTGGGTAGCAAAACAAATAAATTTAAAAATCCAAAATAAAAAATTTATGGTACCAACAATATATCAACACGAAACTGGCTTAGATATGATAATAGGAAATAAATTCTTAAGATTATATTCACTCTTTTGCCAATATTAAGAATATATATCACTCAAAACACCATACATTAAAGGAAAGCAAATAAAAGAAATAATTGAGGTTCCAATTATCCATTTCTCTGAATGTATTTACTCTAAAAAATAATTAGAGTTTAGCAACCTGAAGCGTGGTGAGATAGTTGAAGCAGTATGTAGAAAAATTCACCATATATTAGTTAATTTAGAACCAGGAAGAATAAGTTTAGCTAATATTGAAGAACTTTTAGAAAAAGTATGCAGTGAGAATCCTTCAGATCCAAAAATAAATAATAAAAATATGGAACTAATTGAATTAAAACTAAAAGATCCAACAAAAGAAATAAAATGTAAACCTATGATTTATACAAAACATGACAGAGATGAATTTGTAATAGATATTAAGGAAATGGAAGATAAAAGATTAATAAGACCATAAAAAAGTAAACAATCATCGTCAGCATTTTATGTTGAAAATCATAATGAAATAAAAAGAGGAAAACGACGAATGGTAATTAATTACAAACAAATGAATGATGCAATAGAAGGTGATGCATATTATCTTCTAAGAAAGGATTTAATTGTTGAAAGAGTGCGAAATATGAACTAATTTAGTACTTTTAATTGTAAGTCAGGTTTTTATCAAATAAGACTTACAGAAGAATCCAAGGCATTAACAACATTTAGTTGTCCTCAAAGACAATATGAATGGAATATACTTCCAATGGGAATGAAGCAACCACCAGGTATTTTTCAATTAAGAATGGATTCAATACTTAAGGATTTTAAAGATTTTTGTCTTATTTATATTGATGATTGTTGGTGTATGCCCTAGAGGCTAATACATTTTCTGTATTTACATACATTCTATTATGCTATTTTATATATGAGACATTTCATTTATTGTGTTCTTTTTGATAAACATAATAAAGTCCTTAGAATAGTAAGTTTGATGCCATAGGACATCAAGTGGATGACTTGATCGTGAGATCCTTTTGGTTACAACACTATTCTTAAATGTCCCTAGTCAAGTATTATTGTTAATTAGGACAACAATAATACATTGAGACTAATATGTGCCGAGACTGATGATCACATCTCACGGGTCATGGATATGAGATATCAAGTCTTCACATGGGTACATATTAGAGTAATGATGTAAAAATGGGACCGGATGACCCACCATGAGAACGCTACATGGATCGTTACGTGAGTGTCATAAGCGATTCTCATAGTGACAATGGTGTTTGTGGTCCTTTGACCTGAAATCACTACGATTCCTACATGAGGAGTTGTGTGTTTTAATGCCATCAAACGTCATCTGTAACAAGGTGATTATAAAGTTGGTTATTGGACATACCGTAAATCATGCAGAGGGATGTGAGTGACTTAGATGGAATTTGTCACTCCTACATAACAGGAGCGATATCTTCGGGCCCCCTGATTGAGTGAGACTGCGAAATGCATGACCATGCTCAAATGAGTCAATATGAGATATTGATCTCATTTGTTGTTACAAAGTCTACTCGAGTATCAGGAAATGAATGATTGGACTATACAAGGGTGACGCATTCCATGCCTTGTGTTCAATCTAGATATCTTGACAAAGGGACTAAACGACACGGAAACATTGGTCACGAAAAGGTTATGTCAAATCACTGACATTCTTATTACTTGGGTAGCAGCGATGTGTTGCTAGATACCGCTCACTGCTTGTAATATTAAAATGAGATTTTAATATTACTGCCAACGTAATAAGAACCTACAGGGTCACACACATAGAGCAGACTAAAATTGGAGCAATGGATCCAAGTTGGACTCGGATTCAAATATGGGCCAGACTCATAACAGATGGGTCTAGGGTTGCACAGCTTACCTTGCTGCTGCTCACACTCACTTAAGACAGTCAATATTATAAAAAGTACTGCTAAGGGGGCTGCTAATAGACATAATTCTGAACCCTAGCCGCACCTACAGAATAGTGAGTGAGAGAGCGACAGGTTTCTTCTCTTCTCTTCGCAGCTAGCACTGTGTGAGAGACGTGAGGCTCCTCTTTGTGGACGTTGGACGTTCGTGAGTCTGTTCGTGTGGATACCGCAGAGACATCGTTTCTATTACGGTGTTAGTGATTCACGCTTCAAGAGGTAAATCCTTTAAAAACTCGGATTATGGCTTTTTCGCATGGATCCTCGGTGGGAATCCCTATTTTTCGCTGCGTGTTGTATCCGCAAAAATTCCCAACAATGATATATTAGTCTTTACTAATAAAAATTTAGATGTTCATTTCGAAAAAGTAAAACTAGTACTTAACCGATGCCTTGAGCATGGAGTTGTTCTAAGTAAGAAAAAATTTGTTCTAGCTCAAAATAAAATTAATTACTTAGGGTTAGAGATCGAAAAAGGAAAAATAATAATGTAAAAGCATGTATTAGAAAAACTTCAAAAATTTCCCATTAAGCTTAAGGATAAAAAGGATTTACAAAGATTTCTTGGATTACTAACATATATTTTCAATGAAGGTTTTATAAAGAATCTTGCTGTAGAAAGAAAATTACTTCAGCAAAAGCTAAAGAAGGATGTCCTCTGGTCTTGGACGGAGGAGGATGAAGCAATTATTACTAACTTAAAGTACTTATGTCAGGATCTTCCTGAGCTATATCATCCTTCAGATGATGACTTAATTATTATTGAGATTGACGCATCTAATGAACATTGGGGTGGTATAATGAAAGCAAAACCCCTGGTCAGAAGAAAGAATTACTATGTCGATACATGTCTAGAACTTTTTCAGACAGTGAAATTAATTATCCTACTCATGAAAAGGAAACACTGGCACTAATTCGAATGTTAGAAAAACATTGGATTTATGTGCTTGATAAAGAATTTCTTGTCCAAACAGATTCTACTTATGTTGCAGGTTTTAAAAATATTAATCACAAAGGAACTTACAAGTAAAGAAGATTAATCAGATGATAAATGAAGCTTGCCGAATACAATTACTCAATTTCACATATTAAGGGAGAAAAAAATGTTCTTGCAGATATATTATCCAAAGAATAAAGCGAAGCACATTAGAAATGATTAAGCAGCAACTAGAACTAAAAGAAGCATTAAAAGTACAAAAGTTGAAGAAACTAGAACTCATTAAAGCAGATGTTAAAGTTCTAAAGTTACAACTTAAAGCAGAAGGATTTCTTGCGGAGGTATTTCAGCAAGAAGAGAAAAAGACTAAATGATATGTAATTTTTAATGGACCATTTCCAGGAATTTATGATGAATGGTTCAAAGCAACAACATATTGCCAGAAGATTTTAGGAGTTCTACACAAATCATATCCGACTAGAGAAGAAGCAGAAAAGGCGCTAAAAGAATATTTAGAAAAAAGAAAAGAAAAAGAAATTTATCTTGGACCAAGAACTTTCTCAGGAGCAACCAAGAATCCACCAGTAAAGCAATCATCACTCAAAATTCTAGGAAAAATTCCTTCTTCTCTAGATAATTTTCAAATTACTTCCAGAAAAGAACATGAATTGCAGGTACAATTCTCAGAAGAAAATTTCTGGGAAAATTTTAAAAGATTAGTTAACTGGAATGATAAGGAAAAGGTTAACTGCTTTTACATAGTTGACCGAAAGCTCTTTGGAATCAAAGCAATTATTCTCCCAGGAGCACCTTCAACACTAGCATTCAATATGTTCCAATTTGGACTTATTGATTGTCTTTACTTAAGTCTGAATCTAGAAGAAATTAATCTATTCCCTCATAATTTCAAAGAAGCAGTCCAAATGTTCAAAAAGAATATAGCTAAGGAGCGATGTATTTTCTTGAAGTTCTACTCAACCTATCCAGACTTCATCATTAAGCAACATGCCAAGCACTTAGTCTATATGGGAGTAAGCAACAATAATTTTTCCCTCAAGGACGAACCAACTGGAGTAGTGTACGAAGAAGACCAAATTATTCAGATACTGTCAAACTAACTTACAAGTATTTACTCGCAATGCCAGAGCATTAGAAAGGAATCATTTATCAAAACCTTGTACAAAGGACCTACTACTTTATTGCTCAGCAAAACAAGTGGTAAAGTAATAAAGGAGAAAGATATGAACCTCCTGACAAGCTTTGAATCTCCTTTTTACGCACCACAAGGACCACTAATGGAGTACAGGTCAGCTGTCCTCAGAGGCCTATGTGCCATGATAAAGACTAGTGGGAACCACACATGTGAACTTTGTGTAAAAGAAAAGGAGGTTGTTGACACAATTAAAGAAGAAGTATCGTCAGACGAGGCAATAATTGAAGAGTGATGTAAGCCCTTACGTCACTATGTAAATTATTAATGTTCTGATGTAAGTACTTACGTAGTAAAGGATATTTCTATAAATTATCCTAGGCTACTTTAGACCATAAATAAGCCCTCTTATGCTGAGGCAAAGCAGATTTTCAAATTTTGAGATTGAAATCTCCGTTGAGATAGTTTTCTTAGGAAAACTTTACTAGTTCCTTATGGAATCTAGTCGGGCACTTGAGAGTGTGTCCAGCATCCTTTACTTATAATCACTTATCAATAAAATTTCTCATCTTTACTCCATTCTCTCAATTCTTCTACCCTACTCAAATTACCAAAACAATTCAATCACTTCAATCACGAAAGCAGTAGTGGGCTTGCAGAAATTCCAGAATAACAATCTGAAGCAGAAGTTACGAAAGCAGCAGTTGTGAAAGAAATCTTTGGAATTCCAGACCAGGTATGTTCATCCAACTCCTCCTGAATAATTATTGTCAATATCATGTACTAGAAAAAGTAAATGGAATCATTATGCCTATACTTATTGATACTGGAGTATGTCTTAGTTATGTAAGTAAAGATTTGACAAGTAAAATAGAAGAAACAATACTAAGAACAATAATAAAATTTAATCGAGAAGAAATTTTTTTTAAAGAAAAAACAAGTATAGAAGTTTACTTTAACTCAGATGTAAAAATACAAACTGAATTATATGTTAAAGAACAAACAAATACTAAATTACTTTTAGGAATAGATTTTCTTAAAGTAGTGAAACCATATGAAATTAGATCTGAAGAATTAATTATATCTTTAAAAAATAAACAAATAAGAATTAATTTAAGTATTCATACTATAAATGCTTATTTAGACAAAATATTATAAATGGAAATAGAAAAAGTAGATGATATAGAATATTTATACACTACTGAAGAAGAAGGAAATTATGAAGGAAGTATTTTAATAAATCAATCCCTTTTAAGAAAATACAAAAGGAATACTTAGATTTAACAAAAAATACAAATATGAAAGGAAAAGAGATACTTGGAGGAATATTAAAAAGATTTAATCAAAGAAAAAATATTATTTATTATGAAAAATTAAATAATGAAGCACCAATGGATATAGCAGATGTTCAAGGAAATACATGCATACAATTACTAAATAGGAAAAAACTAATGGAATTAAAAAGAAATATAAAGAAAGAAGAAGATAGAAGAAAAATATGATATATTCATATAAGAAGCGAAGACAAGTATTAATTAAATTAACTTTTCATAAAAAATAAATTCACCTGTAGAACTAATATTAAAAGATGATAGAATTAATGATTCAAAAGATAAGATATTAGGAATAATAGAAGGAAATTTAGCTTATGAAAATCTTAAATTTGAAGTACGACCAAATAGTGAAATACATTTAAATACTCAAAGACTAGAACAATCCTTAACACTAGAACACAAGTTTTTAAGAAAAGATTTAATGAACTTAGGAGATAATATTTTTTCGGTTACTTATTGTGTTAGTTATGCATTAACAAATTCACATCATAGCATTACTTTTAAAAACAATGATAGAATAGATATTCCATACTTATTTACAGACATAGGTAAAATTTATTATCCCAAGAAAAATAAAATAACAGAATTAGGAATTTTTACAAATAAACCAAAATTATTAGAATTCAAAGAAAAACAAATTACAAAGCCAATTTGGTTTAATGAACCGGAAAAAATCAGTGAAGAAGATGAAATTAATAAATTAGCAGTCCAACTAAATGATTTAACTCAATATTTAAAACAAAGAATATGAAAAAATTGGTACAAAACACAAATTTAAAAAATTATAAAAAATTAGTATCAATTTAGTATCGAGCTAAGTACTAAAACAAAATAATGGATGAAAATAAAAGACAAAAAGAAATACAAATATAGCAAACTATTCATACATTAAAAGGATTAGCAGAAAGATTAGAAAATTACATAAAAACGAAAAAATTAAATCAAGAACAAAAAGATAGAGAAATAAAATGAATAAGTAATCACCTAGAAAGAATAAATAATAGACTACAAAAAAAAAAGGTAAAAAAGTAAAAAAAAAAAAAAGATAGAGCCACTGGTGCCCTCACATTTAGTTTTACCGGAATTGCCACCTTAAAATATTCCTTTAAATTTAAAAAACATTATAATAACCTTTATTTTGTACTTTCAACTAATTGATTAGTTAAATTTATCATTAAATTTTAGTCGAGCAAAAAATAGTATGAAATGTTACTTTAATACTTGCTTTTCTAGATTAATTGTTCAGGCAGATTCACTTGATGATAAAATGCAAGAGCAGATAAAATAAACCCAATAAAACATGATAATGTAGCATTAAATTCAAATCTTGCTTTTTTCTTTTTTTGTCATAGAACATAATTCAAATCTTGCTTTTAATTATCACTCAGTTGAAAATCAAGTGAAAATCAGTATAAAACGTTTACCAATCGTTTGCAAAGTTGCCTTTTACTTTTGCAGAGACTAGACAACCAATATTAAGAATCGTTACCCACAGAAGAATTCTCAATTTTATTATTGAAACATTTTGACGGCTAAGCTGCTACAGTGCACAGAAATATGCTCTAATAATTCATGCCAATTGTGGTAACTTACATGCACAAGTAAAATTTCGGTAGATGAGCAGTTTATTTCCTACGAAAAACGAGAAAATACAACAATAATTTACACTTAAAATCCATAGAGCCATCCTCTGCAGCACGGTCTAACAATAGCAATTTAAATGTCTACAAAACCACCGTAACTGTCCTATGTCAAGGCTGTCAAAAATTCCATGGCAGCCTATGCAGATACATTCAATTGCTTCCTGGTATGGCTTATTTGAAATGACTGATTAAGCATTTAACTCGTGCTTGCATATAAGCAATTGTCTAGTAAAAGAATTACATTAAGTGCAGAAGCCATCTAGTCTGCTGTTTTTTGTACATTAGGCCTCTAAACAGCACTTGACCTGTGAGGAGCAGATGTGTGTGGCATAGGGTATGTCATAGGACCAATGTTCATTGGTGCACCAGGAACTGGGGCTCGGACACCATATGCCATGTGTGCAGGTGCAGGAAGATTCACTGGGGTGCCAACAGCAGATACTAGGGGTCCTCCTATAGGTTGTCCGATGGTAGGAGCAGCATATATTCCTACACCTGGTACCCCAGTTGATGCTGGAGGGGCTTGTTTGGCTGATTTGCCAGTAGAATTTCCTGCAGAACCATTCGTTTGACCAGTAATTGGTCCTTGAGGTGCTGAAATATCTCCATTATTGACACTGGTGATATCATGTATGCTGGATCGCCTTCTATCTTTATTCATGGAGTTCAAACGAATGAAGTATTTTTGGGCATGGCTTGCTACTTGTGTAGGCGTTCTTGTCACCACAAAGTTCCTTGATATACTTCGCCAGTCACCTTTTCCATACTTATCCAAGCCAAGAAGAAATAACCTGTTAAGCCAATTTGAAAATTATATATAAAAAAAAGAAAGCTTTAGCATAATACCAAGAAAAAAAAAACCATTTAATGAACATCAGTAACCATAAAATTGCAAAATCCACACATTGATGCAATCACTGATCCTTAGATTATTACTTCTAACAGAAGATAACTCTAGGAATGATAAGGTCATTATTTGATGTATCTAGTACATTAGAATCCAATATAGCATTAGTCCCTATGCATGTATTAAAATCAGCAATTTGCTTTAGCAATTATGGTAGGTAGAGGTACCATCAATTGCAGCTTTGCTGCTTGTTTACGCTCACTTGATAAATGTTACATATGTCCTGTTGTAATCAAAGGCAATGTGTAACACCAATAGAAGTGCTTTAGGTTTCAGAAGAAAATCTCAACCCAAGATGATAGTGTGGGAAAGAATCTCGGTGATGAGAATATAATCACGTGGGTTACTGCTATAATAAGTTAAATAGATATGTTAGGAAAGTTCATATTCTGGTTTCCTAGAATTAGAGATTTGATTTATTCTATTTCCTAAGATAGTTTTGTTTCCTTTTTAGTGTAGGGTTTCTCTTGTATAGAATCTGATCTATGTAACAGAATTGCATATATGAAATACAAAAGTTATTCACCAATTTACAAGATGGTATCAAAGCAGTTTCGATCAGGGACTGCTCCTGGTTTCCGCTGAAACACTCATCTCTAAACTGATTGGCCTTCATTGCCAACAGTTCTTGGCCTTCATTGCTGTTCTTGGCCTTCATTGCCCTTTTTTTTTTTGGTTCCATAAAGAGTGCCGCAGCACACCTCCAATTTGTGCCGCAGCACACCCAGTTTTTCTGGTTCCATAGAGTGTCGCAGCACACCTCGAATTGTGCCGTGTGAACAGTGCTGGGATTTGTTTAAGTGCTGCGGCACACCTCTAATTTGTGCCACATGAACAGTGCCACAAATCCATAAATCGAGGGATTGTTTTTTTCCAAACGTAGTCGATCGTTTTTGGTGTGTTGAATATGTCACACGAAGAGAACAAATCTGGGTCCACCACTCTCAACCAGGAACAAGTAAACAGGATGAGAGCTTTCCTTACCAGCCATGAGAAGCCTTCATGTACTTGTTCTCTAGCCTCTTCAGGTAAGCTTCCATTTTCTGTTGGATTAAATACTTCAGATATAACCTTTATTAACTCTTGGATCATGGACTCCGGAGCCACTGACCACATGACTCACTCATCCAAATGGTTTTCAACATACACCCCATGTCCCAGTAATAGGAAAATAATCACAGCCAATGGGTCCTTAACAACAGTAGCAGGAATAGGAGATGTCGAAATAAGCCCATCATTGACCTTGAGAAATGTTCTCCATGTCCCTAAATTATCTACCAATCTTGTCTCCATACACAAACTTACACAAGATTTATGTTGTAGTGTGATTTTTCACAACAATTATTGTGTATTTCAAGACAAGGATTCGAGGAGGACGATTGGGCATGCTAGGGAAAAGGACAGCCTCTACTATCTTGAGATACCAAGTCAATCTACAATACTCGAGTGAAATACCAAGTTCCTTTATGTCAAAATCTGTCCTGTCAAACAAAGAGAAGATCTTACTTCATCATTCTCGTTTGGGGCATCCATCATTTATGATCATTAAGTTTTTGTTTCCCTCTTTGTTTACAAATCTGAATGTTGAGAGTTTTCATTGTGAAGTGTGTGAATTTGCCAAACACAAATGTGTATCTTTTCCAATCAATAATAAAAGAAGTTCTATTCCTTTCTATGTTATCCATAGTGATATTTGGGGTCCATCTTCTCTCCCTAACATTTCTGGGGCAAGATGGTTTGTCACTTTTATTGATGATTGTACTCATGTCACCTAGCTTTTCTTACTTAAACATAAGTCTAATGTTAGTACCATTCTTCTCAATTTCTGCTCCATGATAAAAAAATCAATTTAGAGTCAGTATCAAAAGGTTTAGGATAGATAATGCTAGAGATTACTTCAATCAAACACTCACTCCTTTTTTTCCAAAAAGAGGGAATTGTCCATGAGTCATCATGTGTTAAGACCCCACAGCAAAATGGGATAGCTGAAAGGAAGAATGGTCACCTTCTTGAAAAGATCCAAGCCCTCTTATTTCAAAACCATATATCCAAAACTTTTTGGGGGGAAGCTGTCCTTACAGCAACCCATCTTATAAACAGATTGCCCTCTCAAATTTTGGACTTCAAGAGTCCAATGGACATCCTCTCATCCTTCTATCCAAACCTAAAGACCACAAATAATAACCTTATTCCTAGAATTTTTGGCTGTACAGCCTTTGTCCATGTCCATGGTCCAAACAGGGGAAAATTAGATCCAAGGGCTCTAAAGTGTGTTTTTGTGGGCTATTCCTCAACTCAGAAATGATATAAGTGTTACCACTCTCCATCAAAGAAAGTCTATGTCTCGGTGGATGTCACCTTCAATGAACAAGAAACTTATTTCACCAATCCTTATCTTCAAGGGGAAATTTCAATACAGGAAGATAAGGAAAACTTTTTGGATTTGACTCTAGATCTACCTTCTACTTCCATACCAGAACCTGAACCTGAATCCATGTACGAAATTTCACTTCCTCCACCTCCTCAGTCTCTCAGTTTGTCCCCTGTCCTCAATCCAAATCCCGTGTCTCACTCATCTCCTAGAAATAAGAGGTTTGACAAGGCATTCACAAGAAGGAATGTGGCTGTCCTTCCTAGAAATAAGAGGTTTGACTAGGCATTCACAAGAAGGAATGTGGCTGTCCCAGAACTTATGCAGGCTCAAGAGTCTAACTTGAATTCTTTGAATAAGGTAACAATTTCCAACTCTCCACTACAAGATGAATCTGAATTTCAGGAAGATGATGATGACCTGAACCTATCAATTGCTGTTAGGAAAGGTACCCGAGAGTGCACTAAACGTCCTTTATATCCTCTTGCAAATTTTCTATCCTTTAAAAATTTCTCACCATCTCATAGAGCCTTTCTTGTAAGTCTAAACTCCATTGTTGTCCCTACCAAATTATCTGAAGCATTGTCTAATGAAAAATGGAAGCAAGCCATGAATATGGAAATGAAGGCTTTAGAAAGGAATCAAACCTGGGAATTAGTAGAATTACTAGCAGGAAAAAAATCAGTGGGCTGCAAGTGGGTATATACGGTGAAGTATAAAGCTGATGGGTCTATTGAAAGATACAAGGCTCGATTAGTAGCCAAAGGGTATACACAGACCTACGGGATTGACTACCTAGAGACCTTTGCCCCTGTTGCCAAAATGAATACAATAAGGGTCCTGTTGGCAATTGCTGCCAACTATAGTTGGGAGTTACAACAGTTTGACGTGAAGAATGCATTCTTGCATGGAGAATTGCAGGAGGAGATTTATATGGATATTCCACCAGGTTATGATAAGAACATGACTGCTCACATTGTGTGTAAATTGAAGAAGGCGCTGTATGACCTCAAGCAATCACCCCGGGCATGGTTTGGAAGATTTGCAAAAGTTATGTTGACTATGGGATACAAATAAAGCCAAGGGGACCACACTATTTTTATTAAACACTCTCCAACAGGGGGAGTTACCATTCTTCTGGTATACGTTGATGACATAATAGTGACCGGTAATGATGATAGAGAGAAACAAGTTTTGAGCCGGCACTTGGCCAAGGAATTTGAGATCAAGGCTTGGGGAAAATTGAAGTACTTCCTTGGAATTGAGGTTGCTCACTCTAGAAAGGGAATTTTCATCTCTCAACAGAAATACATCACAAATCTTCTCAAGGAAACGGGCAAAACAGCATGTAAGCCGACAAGTACTCTCATAGATCCTAATCTAAAGCTTGGAGTTGCAGAAGAGGATGCTGTAGTAGAGAGGGAAATGTATCAACGGTTGGTGGGAAGACTAATTTATCTTTCTTATACAAGACCGGACATAGCATATGCAGTAAGTGTAATCAGCCAGTTCATGCACAGTCCAAAGGAGATCCATTTGCAAGCTACCCATAGGGTACTTCAGTATCTTAAAGGAACACCAGGAAAAGGTATCCTATTTAGAAGGAATGGAGGATTGATACTTGAGGCCTATACTGATGTTGACTATGTTGGTTCCAATGTGGACAGAAGATCAACTTCAGGTTACTGTACTTTTCTTGGTGGAAACCTTGTAACTTGGAGAAGTAAGAAACAAAATGTAGTAGCACGGTCTAGTGCTGAAGCAGAATTTCGAACAACGGCTCAGGGTGTGTGTGAACTACTTTGGTTAAAGATCATTCTAGAAGATTTAAAGATTAAGTGGGATGGTCCTACGAGGCTCTGTTGTGATAATAAATCTGCAATCAGCATAGCACACAATCCGGTACAACATGACCGAACGAAGCACATCGAGATTGATAGACACTTTATCAAAGAGAAGCTGGAAAGTGGTCTAATCTGCACACCTTATGTCTCCTCACAGAGTCAACTTGTTGACGTGTTGACAAAAGGGTTGAGCAATTCAGTATTCAACACAATTGTTTCCAAGCTGGGAATGGAAAATACCTATTCACCAGCTTGAGGGAGAGTGTGGGAAAGAATCTCGGTGATGAGAATATAATCACGTGGGTTACTGCTGTAATAAGTCAAATAGATATATTAGGAAAGTTTATATTCTGGTTTCCTAGAATTAGAGTTTTGATTTATTCTATTTCCTAAGATAGTTTTGTTTCCTTTTTAGTAGGGTTTCTCCAGTATAAAGTCTGACCTATGTAACAGAATTGCATATATGAAATACAAAAGTTATTCACCAATTTAAAAGAGATAGCACAATATGTAAACAGTAAACTCCAGGCTTAATTTATAGCTTCACCATGGAAATTCCCATCAAAATCTAAGTAACCTCTACAACATCCAGTAACTTCAATTTCACATATTTCTCTCTTTTGTTTTCATTTGCCAGGTATTCACCCTCACGAGTAAGACCATTTATCATTATCATGTACCCTCTCAAAGTAAACACAATTACCCAACTACAAACATTCCTTAGTTGTTGTATATGACGGCTACAACTTTGGCAACCAGATTTATTATCTCTGAACAGGTTCATATCCACCTATATAGAATAGAAAGGACACAGTAATGTTTAATGCAACAGTGTTGAGCAAAAAAATATGTTTAATGTAACAGGATAATTCTTTAATACTCAAAGGTCTTAATGCTAGAATATACCAAACTTATTATAAATTTGATCTTTTGT
Organism: Ormosia semicastrata; assembly: GCA_029884595.1. Taxonomy (NCBI): domain Eukaryota; kingdom Viridiplantae; phylum Streptophyta; class Magnoliopsida; order Fabales; family Fabaceae; genus Ormosia; species Ormosia semicastrata. Next base: position 41,456,284 of record JAQQTO010000053.1, on the reverse strand, counting down.
AGCTCTAAATCCAATATTTCGAAGTTTTTAAGCCTCTTAAAGCTCAGGGCCATCTTGAATCTCTTTAATCATCAAGTAACTAAACAGGGCTGAACATCAAACTGAAAATCAGAATGACTAGATACCATGAATTAGGGTTACTTGTTATAGCTCCTATTGAATTGGAGGGTTTTAGGTAAGGAAGGAGGAAAAGAGAGAAAAAGAATACATAAAATAGTAAGACTATATTGATATTGGTGTGAGGAAGATGTGATACAAAAGATAAACTCAATAGTCTTATTTATACTAATACTAGACTTCTAATCTTAATTAAATAAGGGAATAAATCATGAAATAAAGAAAAGGAAATACCTATGAGATCATCTAAGATCCTCTAAAATATTCAAATACAATAAAAATATTATGAGATATTTTTCAAATATTCTAACCCTCCCTCTCAAGTTAAAGTTTCCTAAGTTTGATCTTGTTACAATTAAACATACTAAAAAAAATGAATTAAAAAATATAATGCACCAAAAAGTGTAATGGAGAAGGTGACGGTGGCTAGCAAATGCTTTTGGGACAGAAACGGAGATGGGGCCAGTGTATCTAGGACAAAGAGATAGGGCCAAAGCATCTGGGACAAAGAGGCGGGCTAGAGCATCTGGGACAAAGAGCTGAGGTGGTGTGAGTTGTTGAATTTGAGGGTTTTAGGTAGAGAAGGAAGAAAAGAGAGAAAAGGAAAACACAAAATAATAAGACTATATTGATATTGGTGTGATGACAATGTGATACAAAAGACAAACCCAATAGTCCTATTTATACTAATACTAGACTCCTAATCCTAATTAAATAAGGAAGTAAATCATGAAATAATTCCTAAGATATCATCTAAGGTATTCTAAAATATTTTAAGATACAATAAATATATTATGAGATATTTTTTCAGATATTCTAACACTTCCCCTCAAGTTAAAACTTCCTAAACTTCAGCTTGTTACAGTTAAACAATGTGATGGTGTGATAATGGGTGGGACAAACAGAGACAGTGGCTGGCAACTGTTTTTGGGAGGGAGATAAATACGGGGCCAGTGCATTTGAGGCAAAGCATTTGAGACAAAGAACCGGGTCAGAGCATCTGAGACAAAGAACCAGACTGGTGAGTCATAACCAACATAAGTTACCATTGGAATGATTGTCGATGAGAAGAAAAGTCACCACCAGTATGATTCATCTGTGGGAGAGAAGTCACCACCGGAATGATCGTCGGTGGGAAGAGAAGCCACTGGTATGATCCATTAGTGAGAAAAGAACGACATGACAAACACTGACATTGAAATATAAGTTGAGATATTATTATTCCATTCTCCCCCTCAATGCTATGCTAGCATTAGAAAAGAGTCAAACAGTAGCCAAAACCAGATATTAGACCACTTAGAGAGGATTTCTAAATTGCTTGAGTGTAAAAACTCAACAAGTGTGATATATATATACTCATCAGAATTACAATTTACAAGGATAATTAATTAGATAGCTAACTCTCTATATACATGAATCAAATAAATACTAGTATACATGAACCTGTACATGAACCTATGGAACGGTTCATGGAACCTTATTAATGAATCTCAATAATCTCAACACTCTACCTCAAGTTGGTGCATCTATGTCATAAGCATCCAGCTTGTTACATATGTACGTTATCATTAGACCTCGGAGTGACTTAGTGATCCGCCAATTGATCATTAAAATTCACAAATGATGTGATAATTTCTCCATAGATGACCTTTTCACAAATAAAGTGAAAATCAATCACTATGTGCTTAGTCCGCTCATGGAAGACTGGATTAGAGGCAATGTGCAAAGCTGTTTGATTATCACAAATAAGATTCATAGACCCTAGTTTACAAAACTTAAACTCAGAAAGAAGTTGCTTTAGTCATATGAGTTCGCATCTAGTAAGAGTCATAGCTTGATACTCTGCTTCTGCACTCGATCTAGCAACAACATTCTGCTTTTTGCTTTTCCATGCAATGAGATTGCCTCCAACAAGAACACAATAACCTGAGGTTGATCGCCTATCACTTGGGCAACCTGCCCAATCTGCATCTGTGTAGGCAATAATATCAGTATGACCTCTATTCTCATAGACCAACCCCCGTCTCGAAGAACCTTTAATATATCTCAAGATTCGAATTACTACGTCCCAATGACTGTTACAGGGAGAGTTAAGAAATTGGTTCACAACACTATCAGTAAAAGAAATGTCTGGCCGGGTCATAGTAAGATAATTCAACTTCCCTACTAGTCTCCGATACCTTCCTGAATCTGAATAGGACTCCCCCTGATCTGGCATAAGTTTAACTTTAGGATCCATAGGAGTGTCAATCGGTTTACAATTTATCATTCCTGTTTCCTCCAAAATATCAAGTACATACTTCCTCTGAGATATAACAACACCAGTGTTGGATTGAGCTACTTCAATCCCAAGGAAGTATCGTAACCGTCCCAAATCTTTGGTTTGGAAATGTTGAAACAAGTGCTCCTTAAGGCGTTTGATGCCATCATGTTCATCCCCTGTAATGACAATGTCATCTACATAAACAACAAGATAAATGCACTGATTAGAGGGAGAATGTTTATAAAACACGGAGTGGTCTGCTCCACTGCGGATCATGCCGAATTGTTTAAGGACTGCATTGAATCTGCTAAACCAAGCTCGAGGGCTCTGCTTGAGGCTATATAAGGCCTTATGTAACCTGCAAACATATCCACGTGACTCCCCCTGAGCAACAAACCTAGGAGATTGCTACATATAAACCTCCTCTTCTAAATCACCGTGAAAGAAAGCATTTTTAATGTCCAACCGATGCATAGGCTAGCGGCGCATGGCTGCCATGGATAAGAATAACCGGACAGAGGCCATTTTCGCAACTAGGAAGAAAGTATCACCATAATCTAGCCCAAATACCTGAATATAGCCTTTAGCTACTAAACGGGCTTTCAACCGATCAGTAGATTTCCCTGAAGAGGGAACAAGTGTCCAAGTGTTATTGGATTCTAAAGCTGTCATCTCGTCAATCATAGTTTGTCGCCATCTTGGATGAGAGAGTGCTTCCTGGATAGTTTTAGGAATAGAAACAGAGGAAATAGCAGACACAAAGGAACAATAGGAAGGAGATAACGATGATAACTTAAGAAATTATAAATTAGATGAGGGTTACGAGAAGACCTTGTACCTTTGCGAAGAGCTATAGGTAAATCAATAGGAGATGCAGGTAGATCCGGAGTAGGTTCAGAGATTGGAGCAGAAGATGAATCACCTGTCTCTTCAATGGCAACTTCCTCCAATTATGTTTGGCGAGGACGACACGGATAGGTAATAAGAGGACGAGGAGTGGGAAACACAGATGGAGAAGAAGACCCTGAAAAATCTAATACTGAAGAATCAGCAACAAGTGGAATAAGAAAATTGATGGGCAATACCTAGGAGATAGAATCTGTTGTCATCGACATAGTGAAATAAGGTGTATCCTCAAAGAAGGTGACATCGGCAGACATGTAGAAACGATGAGTAGAAGGGGAATAGCATCTGTATCCTTTTTGTACACGAGAATAACCAAGAAAGATACACTTGATAGGACGAGCAGACAATTTATCAATACCTGGTGTGAGATCATGTACAAAGCAAGTAGAACCAAAATCACGTGGGGAAACTGTGAAAAGTGGGTCTCGAAGAAACAACAAGGAATGAGGTACTTTGTTATTCAAGGTAGAAGATGACATCCGATTTATCCAAAAACCAACAGTAAGTACAACATCATCCCAAAATTTTAAAGGTGCATTGACATGTAACAAAAGGGTACGAGCAATTTCAATAATATGGCGATGTTTTCTTTCAGAAACACCATTTTATTGTGGTGTATGTGGACAAGAGGATTGATGAACAATGCCATGAGAAGCTATAACATGATTAAGGGAAGCAGAAAAATATTCTTTTGCATTATCACTACGCAATATGCGAATAGGACGTTCAAATTGAGTTTGAATTTCATTGCAAAAGTTATGAAAAATAGTACACAACTTTGAATGTTCCTTCATTAAAAAGATCCAAGTGCATCTTGAAAAGTCATCAATAAAAGTAACAAAGTGCCTATACCCTAAGAATTGACTCGACTAGGAACCCAAATATCTGAATGGACAAGACCAAAGGGAGAAGTTGCTTTATGATCAACTGAGCTTGGAAAGGAAGCTCAAATATGTTTAACAAACTGACACGACTCACATTTTAGAGATTGCAAGTGAGAAAGATGAGGGACCATTTTCTTCATTTTATTTAGATTTGGATAACCCAAATGACGATGAAGGAGACTCGGTGACTCAGCAACGGTGCAAGCAATTGAAGAAGGAGGCTGGAAATAGTAGAGACCATGTGATTCAGATCTTACACCAATCTTCTGTCTCGTATTCCGGTCTTGTATAGAGAAAGAATTGGTAGTAAAGGTTATGGAACAATTAAGATTACGAGTGAGTTTACTAACAGACACTAGATTAAAGGGGCAAACAGGAATAAAGAATACATAATTTAATGTCAAGAAGGGAAGAGGTGTGGCTTGACCAATGCCTTTGGCTTTTGCCTTTGAGCCATCGGCAAGAGTGATGTAGTGTGAATTTTTGGATTGTGATATTTTTGAGAAAGATAGGGATTACCAGCTATGTGATCAGAAGCACTAGAATCCAAAATCCAGGATCCAACAGGCGAGGAATGAGAGAGACAAACTGTAGAATTACCAGTATGAACTACAGTTGCTGAAGATGAATTCTGTTGTGCTACCTTGAACTGTAGATATTCCTTATATTCAGCATCTAAAAAAATATTCTGATTATTATCTCCACTTTCATCCTGTTTTTCTGCACCTGAAGACTGAGAATAAGTCAGATGAGCTAACTTCTCTGGAAATCCATTTAGGGAATAGCATTTATCTTGAGTGTGCCCCATACGTTTGCAGTAGGAGCACTGTGGACGATTACAGGAACCACGACCTCCTCGTCCACCTCGACCACAACCTTGGCCTCCACAACTTGCCACATTAGAAAAGAAAGCAGATGACTCTAAACCTTGTGAGGAACCAACTCCTGAAACAGCCTCTGGAGAAGGAACACGAAGTAGACGATCAATGAGATTTTCTCCTGTAGGGACGTTGGGATTTGTCAAAATTTCGTTCCGAACAGATTCAAAGTCTTTATGAAGACCGTGAAGGACAAACACCATGCACATATTATCAATCTTATTTTGGCCATCATCTCCGGTCAGGGCCAACTTGACTTCATCAATGGTAGACTGAGCTTTATTCAAATACGCCAGGAGATCATGGTTCGTCATTTGGAGTGTAGCTAAATTGTGTACCACATCATAGAGACGTTGGACATCATTTGAATAAACACTTTGAGTCTTCTTCCATATGCCGTAGCATGTTTTATAGGTGCGAAAAAGAACCATCAACTTCGGGTCAATGGACTGCCATAAGAGCGAAACTTGCTGATAATCAGCTCTCTTCCACTGGTCTCATTCTGTAATGTCGATATCTTCAGCCTTTTTGGTTAGATGGTCGGAGAGACCTTGTCCCAAAAACCAAATCTCCACAGCAACTTATAGTTTCTTCCATTGAGCTTTTCTGAAGTAATAGATGGATTACCGAAGAAAAAAAAAGAGACAGGAACCTTATTCGAGGGAGTAGAAACACCAAAGGCAACATTTGAGGTTCCTGACATAGAGGCCATTGAAGAACGAAGATGGGCTCCTAAGACCCACTAGCCAAACAGGGATGAACGGAGCAAGTGACCACTTAAACGAACTCAGGGGGGCCGACGAGCAGATTGGGACCAGCGGCGATGGAATCCGACATTGGGAAGGCGGCGTGTGGCTTACACGCGCCGGACGTTGTGCAGACTGGTGCTAGCGCATGGCGGCGCGTGGGGGACTTTCCGGCGATGGGACTTTTGGGGGATGGCCGAAAATGGCCGTCTGAGATGACTTTGGACGAGGTTCCAGCCTTGACAGCGGCTGGAACAGTAACAGGGATGAAGAGCAGGAGCGGGATCAACCCGCTCTGATACCAAGTTGAATATCAGACCACTTAGAGAGGATTTCTGAATTGCTTGAGTGTAAAAACTCAGCAAGGGTGATATATATACTCATCAGAATTACAATTTACAAGGATAATTAATTAGATAGCTAACTCCCTATGTACATGAATCTAATAAATACTAGTATACATGAACCTATACATAAACCTATGAAACGGTTCATGGAACATTATTAATGACTCAATAATCTCAACAGTTGGGACAAACAGAGACAGTGGCTGGCAATTGTTTCTGGGAGGGAGATAGAGACGAGATCAGTGCATTTGAGACAGCGTTGGGACCAGAGCATTTGGGATAAAGAACCGAGTCAGAGCATCTGGGACAAAGAATCGGACTGGTGTGAGTCATAACCAACATAAGTTATCATTGGAATGATTGTCGATGAGAAGAGAAGTCACCAGGGACGTATCTACTCCCCCCCCCCTTTTCATTAATTTTTTTTAGGTACTAATAATTTAATTTAATTTAATTTATTAAAAGATCAAAAGATAATTACATTGATTTTTTTATAAAACTAATATTTATTATATTGACACTTATTTAAAAATTATACTCATATCTAATTTTATATATTGTTATTACACTTTAACACCCTTATTTGTTTACGAAATTACATATATCTCTCCTACTTTATGTACAAACATTACACAAAATTCCATTGAAAATACAAAGTAAGGGAGGTATGAGTAATTTGTCAAACAAAAAGAGTGTCAATATTATAAACACTAACCTCAGAGGAGGTCAGTATAATTATACTAGAGATAAAAATGGTAAAATTAAAAAGCTTATACTTGATATGTATTTGACATGTGATTTATGATTATTTTATATATATTGATATTACAATTTCAACTCATCTTTCTATTAATTTTTAATCTTTATATAATAAATCTATTAGCTCCTCTCACTTTTAGTTTCACTTTTTTCCCTTTTTTAATATATATATATATATATATATATATATTATATATTATATAAATTTTATTTTGCTTATGAATCATCATGTAAATGACAACTACTATTGTGATGTATTTAATATCTAATATAAATATTATTTTTTAAACTTTTTCACTTTATTCATAAATCTTCCTATATAATAAAAGGAAAATACTCTTTTAAAGTGAGCAAATAAGAGTATATTTATCCTTAATTTAAAATAGTGCATTTTGATCTTAACCCACTAAATAATTTAAAGGTGAATACATCTTTATTTTCTAATTTTAATTTTTTTTTCTATATTTAATAATATGATTTATGATTTTCGACCCCTTAACTAAATATTTTCTACATTCGTCCCTAGAAGTCACCACTAGTATGATTCATCTGTGGGAGAGAAGTTACCACCGAAATGATCGTTGGTGAGAAGAGAAGTCACTGGTATGATCCATTAGTGAGAAAAGAGCGACATGATAAACACTGATATTGAAGTATAAGTTGAGATATTATTATTCCATTCTCCCCCTCAATGCTATGCTAGCATTAGAAAAGAGTCAAACAGTAGCCAAAACCAGAGATAACCATCACAAACAATGCCAATAAACAACAATCACACGAACTGAAAAACAATGATCTAAGCATCAAACACCGCAGAACGCAGCCCAAATATGTTAAACAACCACGTGGAGGCTACGAACAGAGGCGATGGGGGCTGGGCTTGTCTAGAGATGGTGCGGCGAGGATGGACACGGTAGCCAGAGATCCGAAAAACATAAAGAAACCACAAAATTACACTTACCCAAAAACGCATTAAAAAAAAAATTGACAGACCTCAGATGTGGGTGGCCAAACACACTATAGTTGGCAAGGGCTGAAGATTGCCAGAAAAAGGTTGTCAGAAATAGGCCAAAAACTAAAACCCAAATACACATGAATGCCTTTGAGCAAAGGTACACAACAACCTAGTGCGCAATTACAACAGATGAGGCCAGATCGAAGTAGAGGAGACCAACATGAGTTCAACAGCGTCGACAGTGGTCAGAAAAGTTGTCGGACGCACCATCAAGCGCCGACGATAGAGGACTAACAGTTGGAGAGGCTCGCGGCACGTGACTACTCCGATGGCAGCGCAGCTTGGTGGGTTGAAAATTCCACTGACAAAGGAGATCCAATACTGAAAGCAACGGGAAGAGAGACAGGTTGCCGGAAAGAGTCACAGCACAGGGAAGGTGGCGGATCAAAAGGATGACACTGTTGGCGGCAAAGGATTTATCACTAGAGAACAGTGGGCCCACCGGGTATTCATGGTTTTAAGGTTGATAGATAGAGAGAGGGTGTCAGAGAGAGAACACAGTAAGAGAGGTAGCTAATCGAAGTTCCCGATTTTTTGGAAACTAGGAAGCAGAATTATGGCAAGATAGGTCATGGAGGATGGTACCGTTTTGATACCATGTTGAATTGGAGGGTTTTAGGTAGGGAAGGAGGAAAATAGAGAAAAGGAATATACAAAATAATAAGACAATATTGATATTGGTGTGATAAAGATGTGATACAAAAGACAAACTCAATAATCTTATTTATACTAATACTAGACTTCTAATCTTAATTAAATAAAGAAACAAATCATGAAATAATAAATAAGAAATAATCCCTAAGAAATCATCTAAGATATTCTAAAATAATTTAAGATATAATAAATATATTGAGATATTTTTTCAAATATTCTAACATGAGTCATAACTAACATAAGTTACCATCGAAATGATCGTCAACGAAAAGAGAAGTCGCAACTAGTATGATTCATTCGTGGGAGAGGAGTCACCACTAGAATGATTGTTAGTGGAAAGAGAAGCCACTGTATGATCCATTAGTGGGAAACGAACGACATGACAAACATCAGAATTGAAGTATAAGTTAAGATAGATTAATGGATGGTCGGAAAGGTCGCCGGAGAAGGGACTAATGGTAGTGAACGCAATGGAGGGTTGGTCGAACGAGAGATGGACCACAGAAGCGCAGATCTAAGATAGTGGAAGAAAATCTAGGATATATTTTATATATATATATGGGGTACAAGGACTATTTGAAAATGAGTTTTGAATTCTAGGGAACTCGGCAGCAGAATAGTGGTGGGACAAGTCACGAAAGATGGTACCTCGTTGATACCGTGTTGAATTGGAGGGTTTTAGGTAAAGAAGGAGGAAAAGAGAGAAAAAGAATACACAAAATAATAAGACTATATTGATATTGATGTGATGATAATGTGATACATACAAACTCAATAGTCTTATTTATACTAATACTAGACTCCTAATCTTAATTAAATTAGGAAAAAAATCATGAAATAATAAATAGAAAATAAATCCTAAGAGATCATCTAAGATACTCTAAAATATTCTATGATACAATAAAGATATTATGAGATATTTTTCAAATATTCTAACTACACCAAAGGAAAAGAGTTAATTAAATTGAAAAGTTCTATGCATAAATTGAGAAAGTTTGGAATAGGTAAGAGCAGAACGTGAGCCTTTATGCAAAGTGATTTTATTCCTAGAAATCGAATGCAAAAAGGCCCAGAATTTATAACCGAGTCCGTTCATATTTATCTCGTATAAGTATGTCCTCGTATACTATGCATCATAGCTGTTGTCAAACACTGGTTACAGGTGACATTCTGAAAATTCAGAGGAAAAAGAAGTATTGACATAGGTTGGCAACTGATTTCTCCAAAGTGCCAAGCCATGGTTTTAAATTGAAAAGAAGCGGTATATGACATAGGTCGGCAGCTGATTTCTCCAAAGTGCCAAGCTAATGTCGCATAGTTTGACAAAAAGACACTTAGTCAGCAGCTCATTCCCCGTCAAATGTCAAAACAATTTAGGATGGGAGATCACAGTTTTTGGCAGTAGAGCAACTGGGATTGCACAAATAATTTGGCATGTTATGGATTTATTCTAAGAGGGATAAGAGGAATGATAGATCAGGTGTCAATTTGTCTGGCGAGGGATCAGAATTTATCACTGTAATGTGATAAAGAATCAGAAAATAATCACTGCATGAATCAAGGATGTTCTGTTATAACTGTTTAGAAATCTTTCTAAATATGCTTGTATGAAGAAGGGATATAGAGAATGCTGAAACAGCACTAGTAGCTTTATAGATTTAAAATAAGGTAACAAGAAAAGGGAGTTGCAAGAGACAGTGCCAGCAGTAATAACCAAAGATCCAAGACTACCCTTGAGAGCTATTTTAGCTACAATACAATAAAAACAATCTATCATAATTGTAATATTGAAAAAAATGACAATGCATGGATATTTGTGAAGGGAGATGAAAAGAGTAACTCTTGTTTCTTTTTCTCCAGGGAGAGGGTGCAACCTTGTTAGCAATTTAGTAAGCAGAAGAATGATAGCAATCTTGTTAGCAATTCAATGAGCAGAAGAATTATAAGTGACTGACTTACACCACTAAATAATAATAGGAGTCCAAAACTTTAGCAATTTTGACATACATAAAATCTAAGTAATCCCTCTCTTTATAAAACATTGCCTACCAAACTTAAAACCTGGATTGCAAAAGTCCATAAATTAGAAAATTTTGATTCTGAAATCCAGTAAAAGGATGGAGACTTCAGTGAAATATTTTTGACCCTAAAACAGTAAGAAGAATCCAAGGAACAAATCTTAACTCTGGAATCCTTATTCAATCATTTCTACATGTCAAAGAACCTTAAAGAACTCAAGAAATTGTGAATAACAGAAATAAATCAAGGCCACAAATATAGGCCTAATATCAAATATACTGTTAGGAACCAGAAAGGAAATAGCTAGGACACATATGAAGAAAACACTGTTTTATTGCAGAATTCAAGCCTGTATCAAGGTGATAGCAGTGCCTGGTTTTGGAAAACGAAAATAAAGTATACAGAGAGAAAAACAAAAAGGCCTAGGCAGTTAGAGAGTGCCCCTACAGTAGGGGTGGAAACAGGCCAGACAAGGCCAGGTTTTGTCTTAAACAGGCCTGGCCTGTATCTCAATTATAAGGCCTGAGTCTGGCCTATGAGCTTGTAATAGGCCGATTTTTAAGGCCTAGCCTGACCTTTTTAAAAGCCTAACCTGACCTAAAAGCCTATTTAAAGGCCTACTTTGCAATGAGGCCTTTAAATAGGCTAACATGCCTACTTTTAAATAGGTCAACAGACCTTTACATAAATTAACAGACCTACCTTTAAATAGGTCAACATGTCTTACATAGGCTAACGGACCTACCTTTAAATAAGTCAATATGCCTTTACATAAGCTAAAGGGCCTAAGCCTTGAAATAAGCCAACGGGCCTACTCAAAGCCAATAGGTCTTTGTTATAATTTAACACTCACCTTCTAATTTTATAGATGCTCACTACTTTTTTACTCTAATCTTTGGTCGATGTGGGACTTGGAGATATATCAAGTTGTTCACTTTCTTACTCTAATCTTTCAAGTCCCACATCGACCAAAGATTAGAGTAAGAAAATAGTGAGCATCTATAAAAGTAAGAGATGAGTGTTATAGATATTCACTACTTTCTTACTCTAGTCTTTGGTCGATGTGGGACTTGAAAATATACCAAGTTGCTCACTTTCTTACTCTAGTCTTTCAAGTCCCACATCGATCAAAGATCAGAGTAAGAAAATAGTGAGCATCTATAAAAATAAGGAGTGAGTGTTAACTTATTATTTTCATTCTAATAAATATATTATGTTAAATATATTAATAAATATGTTATTTCTATTCTAACTTACTAACTTAAGTTTTAATTATTGGCTTTTATTAAAATTTAATTACAAAATATATTAATATATTATAATAAATTAATAATTATAATTATAATTAAAATTATAATTTATAATTATTATAATAATATATATTATATTATATATAATTAAATAAGTCGTAGCCGACCTACCAAATTTAAAAGGCCTATTAGATGGCTCGAGGCTGCCTTTTTAGTTAAACAGACTTTTAAAAAGTCTTGGCCTAACTTGTTTAGTAAACAAAGCTAAGTCGGTAGGGCCTCAGCAGGCTAGGTCGAACCATAGGCCCTGACGGCACTTTTTTATTTCCACCCCTAGTGCCCAGTCTCTCCAAAAGTCCCAGCCAATTCCACCGCCCCCCCCCAATCATCACTCCTTAGCCTTATACCCATTACAGCCGAATCACTCTTCCACTACCCACATTAATTCAGTTCTCCCACTACCCTCGTTAATTCAGCAGCCAATTACATTCACTCTTCCACTAATTCAGCAGTTATGTTCACTCTCCCACTACCCTCCCCCCATTAATTTAACAGTCAGTTACATAGTGGGTAACCTTCCATTGCAACCCTTCTTTCTCCTTACATACACTTTATTTGATTTAGGGGTCCTATCAACACTCCCCCCCTCAAGACACACCTTGTCCTAAAGGTGGAAGTCAAGGAACTGATCCTTGAGAATAGATAAAGTCTCCCAGGAGTTTTCGAAGTCCAAATTCTTCCATTTAATGAGAACTTCTGTATCTCCTTTTGAATTAGTTCGGGTGGCAAGTGCTTCAACTAGCTGTACTTTCAATTCCCAATCCTCTGCTAAAAACAGAGGTAAGGGCTGGCTGATGATATCTGCTGAGATGGATTTCTTTAGCAAGGAAGCATGGAAAACTAGATGCACTTAGCTGCCCTCGGGTAGCTACAGCTTATAAGCAACTGGGCTGATTTTTTCCACGATTTCATAAGGTCCATAGTACCTAGGACTCAGTTTCTGATTCACCCTCTTAGCCAAAGTCTTCAATTTATACGGTTGAATCTTCAGAAAAACCGCATCTCCAACTTGATATTCTACCTCTCGTCTATGCCTATTGGCTTGATTGCGCATTTTGTTTTGGGCCTGAACCAAATGCTCTCTCAATTCATCCAGCATGTGATTTCTTTCTGCATCAGCCCATTGACTTCTTCTACTGAAGACTGATTTACATCACCTCTAATTAGTGCAGGGGGTCTCTCCCGTACAATGCTTTAAAAGGGGTCATTTTGGTAGCAGAATTGTAGTTGGTATTATACCAAAATTCTGCCCAACTAAGCCATTTGGGCCATTGCTTAGGTTTAGTCCCTGTGAGACACCTAAGGTAAGTCTCCAAACATCGATTAACCACCTCTGTTTGCCCATCAGATTGGGGGTGATAGGTGGAACTGAATTTCAGTTTGGTGCCAACAAGTTAGTTGAAAAAGGATTTTAGAGACTAAGAGAATTTAGAAGGGAAGATTTTTGAATTGCTTGAGTGATTAGCACTCAGCAAGAATGATATATATATACTGTGAAATAAATACAACTGTAAATTTTCAAGAACATTATTCCCTATGTACATGAATCACTTTTTTCTATGTACATGAATCTAATGAATCATCAACTACTTCTATTTCCTATAACGTTATTTTCAACACTCCCCCTCAAGCTGGAACATATAAGTCAAATGCTCCAAGCTTGCAACAAATATAATGACTTCGAGGTCCTCTAAGAGGTTTGTAAAGATATCTATGAGTTGATCATTTGAACAAACAGATTCAGTAATAATTTCCTTAGAAAGGACCTTCTCTCGAACAAAGTGACAATCAATTTCGATATGTTTAGTTCTTTCATGAAACATAGGATTAGAGGCTATGTGAAGAGCTGCTTGATTATCACAGCATAGTGTCATTTGTTGAACATCTCCAAACTTCAATTCTCAAAGAAGTTGTTTAATCCAAATAAGCTCACAAGTGGCTGTAGCCATAGTTCGGTATTCAACTTCTGCACTCGACCATGCAACAACATTTTGCTTTTTACTTTTCCATGAAACAAGATTTCCACCAACAAGGACACGATATCCTAATGTGGAACGTCTATCAACAGGAGAACTTGCCCAATCGACATCACAATATCCAATTATTTGAGTATTCCCTTTATTTTCAAAGAGTAATCCTTGTCCAGGAGCCATCTTGATGTATCTTAGAATTCTTATCATTGCATCCCAATGATTTGTGTGTGGAGTTTGCATGAATTGACTCACTACCCTAACTGCAAAAGAGATGTCTGGTCTTGTTATAGTGAGATAGATAAGTTTTCCAACCAATCTCCGATACCTTTCAGGATCAGAATAGAGCTCCCCTTGATTTGGTAACAATTTATAATTTGGATCCATGGGATTGTCAACAGGTCTACAATCCAACATGCCAATTTCCTTGAGAATATCCAATGCATACTTCCTGTGTGAGATAGCTATGCCATTCCTTGATTGGGCAACTTCAATACCCAATAAATATTTTAATTTTCCTAAATCCTTAGTTTGAAAATGATTGAACAGATGTTTCTTCAACTGAGAAATTTTCTCGTGATCATTTCCTGTGATGACTATATCATCTACATAGACCACCAAGTAAACACAAGTGTCTGGAGAAGTATGACAATAGAAGACTGAATGGTCTGCTTCACTGCATTTCAGTCCAAATTCTTGAATAACAGAACTAAATTTTCCAAACCATGCTCGTGGAGACTGTTTGAGTCCATAGAGAGAACACCGTAGTTTGCAAACTAATCCAAACTCCCCCTGAGCAACAAAGTCTGGCGGTTGCTCCATATAAATTTCCTCTTCTAGCTCTCCATGAATAAATGCATTTTTAATATCCAATTGATATAGTGGCCAATGACGAATGGCTACCATGGCAAGAAAGAGACAAACTGAAGTGATTTTTGCAACAGAAGAAAAGGTATCCCCATAGTCAAGGCCATAAATTTGTGTATAACCTTTGGCCACTAAACGAGCTTTAAGACGATCAATCTGGCCATCTAGACCAACTTTGATAGCATACACCCACCTACATCCAACAGTTGTCTTGCCTGGAGGAAGGGAAACTAACTCCCAGGTACCATTTTGTTCAAGAGCTTGCATTTCATGAATCATGGCTTGTCGCCATCCTGGATGATCAAGTGCCTCACGAATATTTTTTGGAATTGAAACAGTGGACAAGGATGATACAAAAGAAGAATAGGAAGGAGATAAACGATGATAGCTTAAAAAATTATAAATAGGATGAGGATTTCGGGTGGATCGAGTACCTTTTCGAAGGGTGATTGGCAAGTCAGCATTGGGTTCAGAAAGGTCCGTAGTAAAGGTGACTGGTGGAGTACATGATTCTTCTTGGTCTTCAACTCCCTGTAATGTTGGATCAGGAATACATGGGCGACGCTGATACGTGATAAGAAGAGGTGAAGATGACTCAATGGTTGCATGAGGAACTTCTTGTTCATTGGGGGCTTCAGGAAAGACTTGTTCCTGCAAAGGAGAAAGAGATGGACCAAAATAGGTAACAGGTAAAACGTCAAGGATAATGTTAGACTCAAAAGAAGAAAAGTATGGAGTTTCTTCAAAGAATGTGACATCTGCAGACATGTAACAATAATTATTGGCTGGAGAATAACAATGATATCCTTTTTGCAGTCTAGAATACCCAAGAAAAACACATTTAATTGCTCGAGCCAAGAGTTTATCTAAACCTGGAGAGAGATCATGAACAAAACAAGTATAACCAAAAACGCGAGGAGCAACATGAAACAATGGTTCTTTAGGAAATAAAATGGAATGTGGAACTTTATTATCAAGAGAAGAAGAAGGCATGCGATTTATTAAAAAACATGCAGTTAGAACTGCATCACCCTAATAGCAAATGGGCATTTTTGCGTGAAGTAACAATGTCTGAGCAGTTTCAACTAAATGTCTATTTTTCCTTTCTGCTATTCCATTTTGTTGGGGTGTATGAGGACAAGTTGACTGGTGTAAAATCCATTTTGAAGTCAGAAAGGAAGAGAAAGCAGCAGAAAAATATTCTCTTGCATTATCACTTCGAAGAACTTTAATTGTCTTACCAAATTGGGTTTCAACCTCTGTATAAAAGGAGGTAAAAATAAAAATTATTTCAGAACGTTCTTTCATTAAGAATACCCAAGTACATCTTGAAAATTCGTCAATGAAAGTAACAAAGTATTTAAAACCCAAAGATGTAGTTACACGACTTAGACCCCATATGTCTGAATGAATAACTGAAAAATGAGAATTTATTCGACTTTCAACCTAACTTGGAAAAGAAGATCGAACATGTTTTCCGAGTTGACATGACTCACAGTTAAGAGGTTTTATTTTCTCAAGACTTGGAACCAATTTTTGCATTTTTGACAAACTTGGATGACCTAGACATTCATGAAGAAGATTGACAGATGCAGCTGCAACACAAGTTTCGGAAGGAGCTGATTAGAGGTAGTAAAGACCCCGAGATTCATGTCCTATGACAATCATCTGACCCGTACCACGTTCCTGTATGACAAATGAATCAGCATCAAATGTTACAAAACAATTAAGAGAGCGAGTAAGTTGGCTAACAGATATCAAATTAAAAGGACAGCCGGGTATGAATAAAACAGATTTTAAAGACATAGAACGAGTAGGTGAAGCATAACCTATTCCTTTGGCAACAACTTTGGAACCATCTGCTAGAGTAATGAAATGCGGAAATTTAGGTGGAGATATGGTGGAGAACAAAGAACTATTACCAAAGAATGTGATCAGAGGCACCTGAATCAATAATCCATGGACTTTGAGAATTACCAGACTGAGAAATGCAAGCTGTAGAATGATGGGCAGCTGTGGCAGTGGAGGACTGAGATTGGTTGGCAGCCTTCAATTGAAGATATTCTTGATATTCATCCTCTGTGAACTTTCCTTTAGTCTTAGAGACATTCACAGATTTTTTTGGAAATCCACGAAGTGAGTAGCATGTATCCTAGGTATGACCCATTCTTTTACAATATGAACATTGAGGACGACCACCTCTTCCTTCAGTCTTCAATTGAGGACCGAGATTGGTTGGCAACCTTCAATTGAAGATATTCTTGATATCCATCCTCTGTGAACTTTCCTTCAGTCTTAGAGACATTCACAAATTTTTTTGGAAATCCACAAAGTGAGTAGCATGTATCCTAGGTATGACCCATTTTTTTACAATATGAACATTGAGGATGACCACCTCTTCCTCCACGATTTCCACGACCTCCTCGTCCTCCACGATTAGATACTGTTGTAATATATCAACATTAATATCAAATATGTCCAGATACGATTTTATTTTTGTTTTTATTAAGGCTGATTTTTCTCCCTTATTTTTAGGATAACAATCAATAGCATTAGCCTATATATTGTAACATTCTCTGTACACAATTATTCAAGGAATAATATCCATACATTCCAACATTCCTTCTTTCTATATGGTATCAGCAGCCTAGGTTGTTCCTAGGGCTTGCCTTTGTTTTTCCTTTCGCTGAGCAGCCTTATTGTTGTCTCCTATTGCAGCCTTATTGCTGCCTGAGACCTCAAACCACCACCCGCCACCTGCCGCCGTCGTTTTTTTGTGTCACCGCCCCCGCCGGACTACTTGTCGGCGTTTTTTCGGCCACCTCCGAAAAGCCCACCCCAAACCGACCACCCACGCGCCACCATGCGCATCCCACGCGCCACCGCATTGTACATGCGTGAGAGCCACGCGCCGCCCTCCACGCCGCCGCTCACCGTGCGACCACCTCCATTCTGCTCGTCGGCTCCTCCCCGTTCTTTTCTGCCTGTTTTCGGGTCCAACCAGCATGTCTACAGTAGACACCCAGTCCTTCACCATTACTATGCCACCTCCGATTGTCGTTCCCACGCCTCAGGTTGCCGTTCCCACGCCTCAGGTTGCCGTTGCAGCACTGAATCCCAATGATCTTCCAGTTTTACACTCTTCTTATCACCTCAATGGTAAGAACTATCTCCAATGGGCCCAGGTTATTCGCACCACTCTAAAGGGTCGTCGAAAGTTGTCACACATTGTCGGAGATCCTCCAAGGCCGATGACCCACAATTTGGAATTTGGAATGATGAAGATTCTTTGATTATGACTTGGCTATGGAACTCTATGACACCAGATATCAGTAAGAATTGTATGTTTTTTACTTCTGCACATGAAATTTGGGAAAGTTTGAGTCAAACCTATTCTATGAAACAAGATATTGCTGCGTGTTATGAATTAGAAAACACAATTTTTAATACCAAGCAAAGATCCCTTTCTGTCACTGATTATTATGGTACTTTGAATGATTTATGGATTGAGCTGGATCAAAACCAGGATTTAAAGATGAAATGCACTGAGGATTCTACTACTTTAACCAAGTTTATTGAGCGTGGACGGGTCTTTCAGTTTCTCTCCGGGTTGAATTCTGAGTATGATCCTATTCGGGTTCAAATTTTAGGTAAGGACAAGCTTCCTTCTCTCTCCGAGCTGTTCTACACAGTTAGGGGGGAAGAGAGTCGTCAGACTGTCATGTTGAATAATGGTAATTAAAGTGATGGTTCTGCTTTGGCCACCGACAAAGGTCCTATTGGTGGGTTATCATCTGAAAGGCCTAGATCATCCTCTTGGAAGTCGTCCGCCAAACGTGATGAGCGTTGGTGTCCTTTTTGCAAGAGGTCTGGTCACACTAAGGACACTTGTTTTAAACTCCATGGCAGAGACAAGGTTCTTGGACGCTCTGGGGGTTTTAAAGGCAGTCAACAAAGGTGTTAAGAGTAGATATTATGTATGTGCTTTATTTTGTATTGCTAGCCCATGTACTGCTAGCCCATTTATTGCTAGCCCATCTTACATATATAAATACACAACCTGCACCCATTTTGGGTACGGTTTTCTATTCTTCTTATCTCATTACATGGTATCAAGAGCTAGTTTCTACATTTTTTTTCTCTCATTTTTCCAAAAAAAAAAAAAAACAGAGCGTTGCGTTTTCAAATCTAGGGCAGCCCACAGCGTGGCTGTCGCTTAGCTTCTCTCTCCAGCCGGCAGGGAGTGCCGGTGCGAGGACGTTCGACGCCGGGGGAGGGCCGGCGAGGCGGTGGGTGGCGCCGGCGACACAGAAGGGGCGTCGTTTGGGTGCTGTTTGGTCGAGCAAATCGCCCAAAACGGAGCGTGGAGAACACCCAACCTTCGTGGGTGGTTGGCGTGGAGTTCGCCTGCCACAGAGAGGTGCGACCAACAGTTGGGGGTCGTTTGCCTGCAGGCAGAGGTCCGGTGACGTCTCCGGCGAGTCACCGACGAGGTGATTTCGGCGTTTTCGTGCTGTTTCTGGGTCGTTTTCTGGGCTGTTCTGTTCAGGTTAGCGCGATTTGCATCGTTTGTGGTCTTCCAAGCCCGTTTGACGTGTTGTTAGTGATCTTTTCCCTCTTTCTAGATTGATTTGTTGTGTTTGTGAGTATAGGTGACGAAAACTCTGAGATTGTGGGTACGGGCAGCAAGAGTGGAGCTTCCGACACTACCTCTACTAATGTTCTGGCTGAGGTCATTCCCTCCAACATTAAAATTACTGACCGAAAGCTTGATAGTGATGGTGCTAACCATCCTCAGTGGAAGAAGGCAATTCTCATGTACTTGAAAGGTCACAGGAAGGAAGACCATCTCACCCAAGACAGTCCGCAGGATGAAACAACTAAGGATATGTGGATTCGGGAAGATATGCGTTTATATTCACTGATTCAGAGGACCCTGGATCCTCGGGTTGATGATATTACCACTCATTGCACCACTGTCAAGGAATTATGGCAGTACCTTCACTCTTTGTTCTCAGGTGCCGATGATTTATCCCTCCTATATACGAAGACACAGGATCTGTATCGTGCTAATCAGAAGGATGAATCTCTTAGTGACTATTATATAGGCTTCAAACGCCTATTTGAAGAATTGAACACATTGTTACCTATCACTTCGAATGTGCAGGAGATGCAGGCTCAGCGAGAGCAGTTGGCAGTGATGTGTTTTTTGTCAGGGCTGCGTGGTGAATTTGGTGCGGCCCGATCTCAAATTTTGACCGGTTCTAGTAGTTTGACCCTGAAGGATGTATACTCTCGCCTTCTCCGAGTTGCTCGTGAGTTTTCCAAGTCTCATCCCTTAGCCTCGAGCGAGGCCTCTGCTTTGGTGAGTTCTAATTCTCGATGGGACAGTTCCCGTGGTGGTCGTAGTGGTTCTCGTGGTGGACAAGGTGGTAGTCGTGATACTGGAGACCCACAGGATAGTGGTGGTGGAGGACGGGATCCTGGAGAACCACTTATTTGTCGTTATTGTAAGGAACCTGGTCATATTAAGCGGAATTGTTGGAAACTTCAACAGAAAAATCAGTCCCATCCGCAGCGTTTTGCTCATATTGCTACTGATGAAGGCATTCCTCCTACCAACCCATCAGTCAGGCCTGTTATGATGACAACAGACGAGTTTGCTCAATACACTCAGTTTCAAGCCTCTCGGTCTGTTCCACCATCCCCTTCTGTTGCCTCTGTTGCTCATACAGGTAATCCTACTGCATGCTTATTATCACTTTCCCGCAACTGGATCATTGATTCAGGGGCTTCCGACCACATGACTGGCCAAACAGGTACTCTTACATCCTTTATCCCCTCCCCTCATCTTCCTAGTGTTACTTTAGCTGACGGTTCCGCTGCTCCTGTCATTGGGAGTGGTACTGCATCTCCCACCTCTGCCCTCCCTCTTTCTCAAGTTTTATGTTTGAATCAATTTCCGTTTAATTTACTTTCTGTTAGTCAGATTACTAGGTCACTTAATTGTAGTGTTCACTTTTTCCCTGATTATTGTGTCTTTCAGGAACTTGGGACGAAGAGGGTGATTGTGGGGTCGTTTAGGCCCGTACTCCTGGGATCAAGAACCGGTGCCTGTTGCTTGTTCGGGTGTGGCTGATCCTCTCCAACTTCACTGTCATTTGGGTCATCCGTCTCTACAGTCTTTAAAAAAGTTGTGTCCTAGTTTGAGTCGTCTATCTATTTTAGAATGTCAGTCATGTCAGTTGGCTAAACACCATAGGAGTCCTTAACCCTCACAGGTCAATAAGCGGGCTGCGTCCCCATTTGAGCTAGTTCATTCTGATATTTGGGGTCCATGTCCAATTACTTCTAAGTCTGGTTTTCAGTATTTTGTAACTTTTGTGGATGACTTTTCAAGAATGACTTGGTTATATTTAATGAAATCTCGTTCTGAATTATTTTCTATATTTACCGCTTTCTGCTCTGAAATTAAAACCTAATTTAGCATCTCTGTGCGTGTCCTTCGCAATGATAATGCTAAAGAATATTTCTCTAATGACTTTACTTCCTATATGAATCAAAATGGGATGGTCCACCAATCCTCCTGTATTGTTACTCCTCAACAGAATAGAGTTGTTGAATGCAAAAATAGGCCTCTTTTGGAAGTTGCTCGATGCTTGTTGTTTCATATGTCTGTTCCTAAAGTTTTTTGGGCTGACGCCGTTTCTACTGCCTGTTTTCTAATTAATCGGATGTCATCTTCTATCTTACAGGGCCAAGTTCCTCATTCTGTACTTTTTCCTTCTCAATCTTTGTTTCCCCTACCTCCTCGTATTTTTGGTTGTCAATGTTTTGTGCAGGATAGTCGGCCTCAAGTTTCCAAGCTACATCCTTGCTCACTTAAGTGTGTCTTTTTGGGTTATCCTCGCCATCAGAAAGGGTACAGATGCTTCTCTCCTGATTTGGGACGGTACCTTGTGTCTGCTGATGTCACCTTCTTTGAGTCTACTCCGTTCTTTGTTCAGCTTCCTCCTCCAGTTATTGAGGAAGATGAAGAAATTCTCGTTTATCACACCCTTCGGTCTCATGATTATGCGTCACATCCTTCCTCTGGTGTTCCCGTTCCGTCTTGTCCTCCACATCGGCCGCCCATCCGACAGGTGTACGCTCGCCGGACTTGTGTTCCCTCTGCCGGTACTGCACCCATGGATGTACATTGCTCTTCAGTAGACACATCACCTCCATCCACCTCTTCGTCACAAGATCCGACTCTAGACCTTCCTATTGCCCTTCGTAAAAGTAAACGTTCTTGTGTCACTAACCATCCTATTGCATCCTTTATTCATTATGACCATCTTTCCCCTTCTTCCCAATCTTCTGTTGCCTCTCTTCATGTTGTCACAGATCCCAAAAATATTGCTGAGGCTCTGACTCATGATGGGTGGCGTCATGCCATGGAGGAGGAAATGCTTGCTTTGGAACATAACCAGACGTGGGATCTTGTTTCCCTTCCCTCTGGTAAGCGTGCCATTGGGTGCAAGTGAGTGTTCACTGTTAAAGTCAATCTGGATGGTACCATTGCTCGTTTAAAGGCTCGGCTGGTGGCCAAGGGTTATGCTCAGACTTATGGTGTTGATTACTCAGAGACCTTTTCCCCTGTGGCCAAATTGGCCTCTGTTCGCATATTCATCTTGTTAGCTGCCTCTCATCATTGGCTCCTGCACCAGCTTGATGTTAAAAACACCTTTCTTCATGGTGATTTACAGGAGGAAGTCTATATGGAGCAACCGCCTGACTTTGTGGAGTCTGGACAAGTTTGTCGACTGAGACGCTCTTTGTATGGGTTGAAACAATCCCCCCGGGCTTGGTTTGGGAGATTGAGTGAAGTAGTTGTGAATTTCGGCCTGAAAATGAGTAGCTATGACCACTCGGTCTTCTACAAAAAGTCCGAGGGAGGATGTATCCTCATGGTTGTGTATGTTGACGATATAGTAATAATAGGCAGTGACTTCTTAGGCATCTCAAAACTCGAGTTTCCTTCAAACTAAATTTCAGGCAAAGGATCTTGGTCCTCTAAAATATTTCTTGGGAATTGAGGTAAGTAGAAGCAAAAAGGGCATTTTCCTCTCACAACGGAAATATGTCCTTGACTTACTATCTGATGTTGGCATGTTGGGAACCAAACCTTGTGATACTCCGATGGTTCCAAATGTGAAACTCAATGCTGATGATGGAGAACTACTATCAAATCCCGAGAGGTACAGGAAATTGGTGGGCAAACTTAACTACCTTACTGTGACACGTCCAGATATCTCTTTCCCAATAAGTGTAGTCAGTCAATTCATGTCATCTCCTCGACAATCTCATTGGGATGCGGTACTACATATAATAAGATATTTGAAAGGAGCCCCATGTCGTGGGATTCTTTATAAAGACAATGGACATTGCAGGTTAGAAGGTTATTCCAATGCAGATTAGGCTGGGTGTCCTGTAAATCGGAAATCAACTTCTGGGTATTGTGTGTTCCTTGGAGGAAATCTAATCTCTTGGAAAAGTAAGAAACAAAATGTAGTAGCAAGATCAAGTGTTGAGTTCAAATATCGAGCAATGGCTCAAACCTCTTGTGAATTACTATGGGTCTATCATTTACTTGATGAGATTGGGTTCAAGGTCTCTCTACCTATGAGACTATGGTGTGACAACCAGGCTGCCTTCACATTGCCTCGAACCCAGTTTTCCATGAACGGACAAAGCACATAAAAGCTGACTGCCATTTCATTCGAGAGAAGATCCAACAGGGACTCATATCTACAGGGCATGTCAGGATTGGTGAACAGATAGCAGACATACTAACGAAAGCTCTTAACGGGAATCGGGTCAATTATCTTTGTAACAAGTTGGGCATGATTAACATTTATGATCCAACTTGAGGGGGAGTGTTAAGAGTAGATATTATGCATGTACTTTATTTTGTATTGCTAGCCCATGTACTGCTAGCCCATTTATTGCTAGTCCATCTTACATATATAAATACACAATCTGCACCCATATTGGGTACGGTTTTCTATTCTTCTTATCTCATTACAAAAGGCAAGTTAATCAAACAGTGTCCGACTTGGTTATTGAGGGTGAAGAGGTATCTGCACTACCATCTGGGCAAGCAATTCCGGCGCTTAGTAAAGCCGAGTTGGATCGTTTGCGCACTCTCTTGGATTCTATGAGTAAGCCTTCTGGCACTTGTTCTCTAACCATGACTGGTAAGAATTTACGTTCATTTTCCTTTAATGTTTCTAGTACTGTATTTGAGGATCTCTAGATTATTGACTCTGGTGCTACTGATCATATGACCCCTCATCCCTCATATTTTTCCACTTACTCTAAATTATCTGGTAAGCATCATATCACGGTTGCTAGTGGATCCCATGTCCCTGTTTCAAGATGTGGTATTATTTCACTTCAACCTTCCCTTCCTTTACATAATGTGCTTCATGTCCCTCATTTGTCAAATAACCTTATTTCTATTCATAAGCTTACCACCGATTTAAACTGTACAGTGACCTTCTTTCCCTCTCATTGTATGTTTCAGGATCTTACCATAGGAAGGACGATTGGAGTTGCTAAGGAACAGGGAGGGTTATATGTTCTACATCGGACTCATGGTAGTACCAGTCAGACGGTGTCCACATCCACTCATGCGACAAGTTCAGATTCCGCTGCATCTCAAATATGGCTTCACCACAAACGCCTTGGTCATCCTCCTTTCAATCTTCTTAGGTCGTTATTTCCACAATTGTTTAAAAATGAGTCTGTTGAGTCTTTTCTTTGTGATGTTTGTCAGTTTGCGAAACACCATCGCACAACTTTTTCTCCAAGTAATAATAAAAGTATTGAACCTTTTGATCTTATTCATTCTGATGTATGGGGACCTTCCTCTAATTCTAATATATCTGGTGCAAAATGATTTGTTTCATTTATTGATAACTGCACTAGGGTCACATGGATATTTCTTATGAAAGATAAATCTGAAGTGTTTCAAATATTCTTGAATTTCTATCGCATGGTTCAAACCTAGTTTGGAAAATCTATAAAAAGGTTACGATCTGATAATGGTAAGGAATATGTGAATCAACATTTCACAAAATTCCATAAAGAACATGGTGTGTTACATGAGTTAACTTGTATTGATACCCCCCAACAAAATGGGGTTGCAGAAAGGAAGAACCGTCATCTCCTCGAAATTACAAGAGCTCTTCTATTCCAAATGTCTGTCCCTAAGTCTTATTGGGGGAAAGCTGTCTTAACTACCGCATACTTGATGAACAGATTGCCCTCCCGTGTCTTGGATGGTCTTAGTCCTATGCAACTCATGACTTCCTTCTTCCCTTCCGTTCCTACCATGAAGAATCTCCTGTATCGTGTCTTTGGTTGTGTAGCCTTTGTTCATGTCCATAGTCAATATCGTGGTAAGTTGGATCCTAGGGCTGTCAAATGTATCTTCATAGGGTATGCACCAGACAAAAAAGGGTACAAATGTTATCATCCTCAAAGTCATCGTGTCTATGTCTCCATGGATGTCACTTTTCATGAATCCGAGTCTTTTCACCTTCGTCCTCAGCTTCGGGGGGAGAGTGGTCAAGAAGCTGAGTCTCTTGAGTCATCTTTTGTTCCTCTTCTGACTGAATCTATTGAATCATCTGTCCCTCCTCTGATGAAGGATGTGGCATCATCTTCTGGTACTTCAGAGACACCTAAAGAATCAGTATTTGTTCCTATAGATCGATACAAGCAAGTGTATTATCAGAAAAAACCCAACCTGGTCCAACAGCAACTTCAGTTGCCCGAACCAAAGGTAAGCATTCCTGATTCTGAGCCTTTGAATAGTCATTTACATGATATTTGTGAACCTAACCCTGATGACTTGCCAATAGTCTTAAGAAAAGCCAGAAGAGCTTGTGCAAAATACCTATATCTCAGTTTGTGTCCACTAAAAACCTATCAGTACAGCATCGGAGTTTTATATCAGCAATTGATTCTACCAGAGTCCCCACTTCAATACAAGAAGCATTAATGGATAAGAATTGAGTTCAAGTCAGCATGAAGAAATTAGTGCTTTAAACAAGAATGAGACCTGAGAAATTGTTGAGAAGCCGAAGGACAAAAGGATAGTTGGGTGCAGATGGATTTACACAGTGAAATATCGGTCTGATGGTACTCTAGACCGGTACAAAGCAAGGCTGGTTGCAAAAGGGTACACTCAGACATATGGGGTTGATTATGAGAAAACATTTGCCCCATTAGCAAAGATGAACACAGTCAGGATCATTCTCTCCTTGGCAGCACACTTTGGATGGGACTTGCACCAATTTGATGTTAAAAATGCTTTTCTCCATGGGAATTTGGAAAAGGAAGTATATATGGACATCCCACCAGGATATGAACCTACTGGTGGAGGGAATATGGTGTGCAAGTTAAGGAAGGCCTTATATGGACTCAAGCAGTCTCCTCGTGCTTGGTTTGGGAGGTTCACCAATGCTATGGTATCCTTAGGTTATAGGCAGAGCCAGGGAGATCACACCCTCTTTATAAAACATTCCAAAGAAGGCAAGCTTACACTTCTTCTGATTTATGTTGATGACATGATCATTGCCGGTGATGATGAGGTTGAGAAACAGGTCCTAAAAGAAAAACTAGCTGCACAGTTTGAAATGAAGGACTTGGGGAAGCTGAAGTACTTCCTTGGGATAGAGGTTGCTTATTCCAAACAAGGCATCTTTATTTCCCAAAGGAAATATGTCCTGGATCTTCTTAAGGAAACAAGTAAGCTAGGTTGCAAAACCACAGGGGCACCTATTGAACAAAATCACAGGATTGGAAACAATGAGGAGAGCCCAAGGGTGGATAAGGCACAATATCGAGACTTGTGGGAAAAGCCCATATTTGTCTCACACCGGACTGGACATAGCCTATGTTGTCGGTATGGTTAGCCGCCCATGCATGATCCTCATGAGAGACATATGGTAGCTGTAAATAGAATTCTCCAGTATTTGAAGACAAGCCCGGGAAGAGGACTTCTATTTCGGAAAGAACAAAAATTGACCATTGAAATCTATACAGATGCAGATTATGCCAGGTCAGTTGTAGACAGGCGGTCTACCTCAGGTTACTGCATGTTTTTAGGAGATAACTTGGTGACTTGGAGAAGTAAGAAACAGAATGTTGTTGCAAGGTCAAGTGCAGAGGCTGAATTTCGAGCTATGGCACAAGGAATTTGTGAATCTGTTATGGATGAGAATCATACTCGATGATCTCGAATAAAGTATGAAGCTCCTATGAGGTTACTATGTGATAACAAGTCGACAATCGCATTGCTCACAACCCTGTTCAACATGATCGACAAAGCATATAGAGATTGATCGTCATTTTATCAAGGAAAAATTAGATGATGGCCTTATAACTACGAGTACGTCCCTTCGAGCACCAATTAGCGATGTTTTCACCAAGGGGCTCCCCACGAAATTTCAAGGTCTTACTTGCAAGTGGGAATGATAGATATTCACTCACCAGCTTGAGAGGAGGAGTGTTGTAATATATCAACATTAATATCAGATATGTACAAATACGATTTTATTCTTGTTTTTATTAGGACTGATTTTTCTCTCTTGTTTTTAGGATAGCAATCAATAGCATTAGCCTATATATTGTAACCTTCTCTGTACACAATTATTCAAGCAATAATATCCATACATTCCAACATTCCTTCTTTCTATAGATACCATTGCAAAAGTTTCAATTGAATCAATAGAATTACCTCCCACTTTTGGTGAAGGGACGTGAAGAAGTCTAGTAATCAAATTCTCCATTGAAGGGACCTCTTGACTGATTGGAAGTCAATCCCATTTTGCTATTAAGGGATAGTTGGAGGGTCTTGTTTTCCAATTCTTGCTCCTCTCCTTCCTTCTCCTCCATTTCCTCCTCTTCTTCTGCTACGTCTTCCACCATGAACAACTGATAGTGCTTGAATTTGCACACATGCTCAGGGCCCCATTTTTCCCCACACTTAAAACACAGTCCCTTTCTACTTCTTTCCTATAATTCAGCTTAGGAGAGTTTACTGTCCCCAACAATTCGTTTGTCTCCCGCTTGCCCATCTGGAGGTTTGGGTTCTAATGGACCTTTTCTCCCATAATTGGTCCTATGTACAAAGAGCTGGGTCCTCCCAACTTCCCCCACCGTATTGGCCTTGAAAGTAGAAGGACCTTTTCCGTACAACCCTCCCTTGTCATTCGGTGCCAATCCTCCCTTCCTCAATGCCCAATTCTTCTCTTCCAACAATAAAGCTCTATCCATGAGTTCCGATAGTGTCTCCAAGTTGTACAACTTCAGTTCAGCTTGCAACTCCTCTCGTAACCCATTCAAGAAAATCCCTTTTAATATCACCTTGTCCGCATTGTTCAACGGAGCAGAAACCATCTCAAACTTCTCACGGTACTCCATAACCGAACCAGTTTGCTTAATACTCAACAATGGCCCGAAGGGATTCTGAACCAATCCCGGTTGAAAACGTCGAATTACCGCATCCTTGAATTGTCCCCAGCTTGGAGAGGGTGTTTGTTCCTCCCACCATTGGTACCAATTCAGTGCTCTGTCTTCTAAAGCTACCAACACTGCGTCTAATTTATCTGAATCTGCCATGGCATTTACTTTGAAATACCACTCCACTCGGTTGATCCAACCATAGGCATCGTCTCCAGAGAAGATCGGAACCTCCAGCTTTCTGCCTCCATTGTCCTGCATCACAGGACGGCTGCCCCTTGAAGAACCTCCTTTGTGGTTGGTTGGAGAATTGGAACGCGATTCTGCAATTCGAATCGAGCCCTCCCTGCTACTGCTGCGCCTCTCGCCCTGACTCTCCTCCTCATCGTGTCAGTTTGGAGAACGTCGAGATCGACCTCGAGAGTAACCTCGGTCTTTCCCCTTCAATAGCCACTTGATCTCATCCAACTGTGTTTGACTCTCATGCCTCCAATCCTACAAACTCTTCTCCAAGCTCTCCACTCGAGACTCCATTACAGCTCGCGTACTGACCATCCAAAGCTTCCAGAATCGGGAGCTCTGATACCAATTGTTAGGAACCAAAAAGGAAATAGCTAGGATAGAGATGAAAAAAACACTATTTTATTGCAGAATTCAAGCTTGTATCAAGGTGATAGCAGTGCCTGGTTCTGGAAAACAAAAATAAAGTATACAGAGAGAAAAAAAAAAGGCCTAGGAAGTTAGAGAGTGCCCAGTCTCTCCAAAAGTCCCAGCCAATTCCAGCCTCCCCCCCCCCCCCCAAACATCACTCCTTAGCCTTATACCCATTACAGCCGAATCACTCTTCCACTATACACATTAATTCAGTTCTCCCACTGCCCTCATTAATTCAGCAGTCAATTACATTCACTCTAATTAATTACATTAATTAATTGCACTAATTCAGCAGTTATGTTCACTCTCCCACTACCCTCCCCCCATTAATTTAACAGTCAGTTACACAGTGGGTAACCTTTCATTGCAACCCTTCTTTCTCCTCACATACACTTTATTTGATTTAGGGGTCCTATCATATACCTGCTACACAATAAAAGCAAACTGATGGCTGGAATCAGATTAGCAATTTAGCAACTGCTAAGATGATCAAATATTAAAATGGCACGTGACTTTTCTTGACAAGTAGCATATCATATAACCGGTAAAAAACCAACCCCAATATAATGATAACTATCAAACCCATTGGAGGGTTTTTAACAACCACTACTGGCAGGGGCCGAGCTAGGGAGGTTTTTTAAGGAGGCCCAAAAAGAACAAATACATCAATGGGGTGGCCAATTTTTTGTTATTTTTTAAAATAAAATACATGTAATATACCATTTTCAGGAAATTTTGGGGTAGCCATAGCCCCCCTCAAGCTTAACTACCCTCTGCCCGACTACTAGAATGGTAGCACATCACCTCAGTAAAGAATTTTATCATACTATTGTTTTCTAGAAAGATATAGAGTAACTCTTCTTATGTTTGGATTGAACCAATAACAAAATTGTTTTCAAAACAACAAAATGTTCATCCAATACAAACTTAATGCATGTTTTGCTTCAAACATGTACCTAGACCACGTATACAGATCTTACTTTTGAGGTTAAAGGAAATTCTGTTTAGCTTATGTGCTATTTTTCTTTTAAAATCCAAAACAAACCACAAGGGCTTTAAGAGAATCATATAAAAAGAATTAAATAAATAATTAACACAACACTCTTGCACTAGCCAAACACGAACGCCAAAAGGGTAATTAACCCAAATTTTAATGAAGGCAGATTAGATAATAAAATACTAGCGAGGCTAGCATATTACAATCTAAATCATAAAGTATTACTTCATCCTCGGGGCTCAACAAAAGCACAATTTCTTACCAACCACAGCTGCAGAATAGATGTTATCTAGGGTTGTTAAAGAGCTTATACAGGAAGTCCAATGCTGAGCTGTGGCCATATATAGTACTCTGAGAAACAATAACTTAGGACATCTGTCAGTAATTTTTAATGGATCATGATGTAAAACTTAGAAAAATGTAGGGTGAAAACTCCTTGCCTTCTCCTGCTGGAGAATTCTCATTTAAATAGTGATAATACAATCTGTACAATAATGTAACAGTTAATATGCTATAAATGCTAATTTCCTACAGCTGGGCTATCTAATAATAACCTAATCATAACTGTACAATTATGCAGAATCTGGTGTTAATATGCTATAAATGCTAATTTCCTATAGCTGGGCTATCTAATAATAACCTAATCGTAACTGTACAATTATTCAATCAATTCTAAATATTCTGCCAAATCAAATCCGTTGACATCCCCCCTCAAATTGATGCTGGTAAGTCAACAAGCAGCAATTTGCTAATTAAGAAATTATGACGCTGACGTGTCAGAGATTTTGTGAGGATGTCAGCAAGTTGAACAGAGGTAGAGACATGAGGCAAAGTGATAATTCGACGGTCATAGGCTTCCCGGATTGAGTGACAATCAACCTCTATGTGTTTTGTTCTTTCATGGTATACAGGATTTGCTGCAATTTGTATGGCACTTGTGTTGTCAGCATGGAGTGGAGTTGGTTTTGTTTGTAAGAAACCAAGCTCGAGACGTAAGACCACGTAACCAAATAATCTCGTAACATGCTTTGCAACATGGCGCGATATTCCGCTTCTGGAAGATTTAGAGACCGAGTCTTGTTTCTTGCACTTCCAGGAGATCGGAGTATCACCTAAAAACATGCACCAAACAAGAGTGGATTTTCTTGTGTCGGGCACCCGCCCCAATCGCATCACCGTAGGCTTGAAGGTGTGGTGATGCACCGGTAGGGAAGAAAAGACCACTACCGGTAGTGCCTTTATCTAATAATACGATGGATCATTTGAAAGATGCAAGTCTTGGAGATTGCATGAATTTTGCCGACCGTGTGTGGACAAATAAAAGAGATGTCGGACTTGTGATGGTTAGGTAGATAAGACTTCCAACCAACTTCCGGTAGAAAGTAGGGTCTTGTAGAAGTTCACCTTCATCTCGTCTTAATTTGACATTAATTTCCATTGGAGTGTCCACAAGAGATGCATTGGTGAGACCAGCTAACTGGATTAGATCTTGAATATATTTGTGTTGATTGACATAGATGCCTTTTTGCTGAAAATGTACTTCTAATCCCAAGAAGTAAGTAAGCCTGCCAAGATCTTTCATGTGGAAAGTTGAAAACAACAGTTTCTTGATTGTAGAGATAGCCTCTTGATCTGATCCTGACCACAATATCGTCCACATAAACAAGGAGTATCACAATTCCTTTTGAGGTCTTTTGTATAAAAAGTGACGGATCATACCTGCTTTGTATGAAGGAAAAACCAAGTAGTGTGGTTCGAAACTTTTCAAACCATACTCTGGGTGCCTGTTTCAAGCCATATAAAGAACGCTTCAGTTTGCAAACAGAATTAGGTAAAGATGAAGGCATACCGGTAGGAAGTTTGATGTAAACTTCCTCCTTGAGGTCCCATGGAGGAATGCGTTCTTGACATCCATCTGGTTTATTTGCCAAGATTCGAGGCAGCAATGGCAAGAATAGTACGCACAGTAGTCATTTTGGCCACAGGTGCAAAAGTCTCCTCATAGTCAAGACCAAATTCTTGCCTATTGCCAAGAACAACCAATCTAGCCTTGTATCGATCTATGGATCCGTCCGATCGAAGCTTTATAGTGAAGACAAACTTGCTGCCAAGAGGTTTAATAGATGGAGGGCAGGGAACAACGTCCCATGTCTGATTTTCTTCTAGTGCTAGAAGTTCTGCTTGAATAGCTTCCTGCCAACATTTATGCTCCATGGCCTGGTTATAGGAAGAAGGAATAGGGACAGATGCTAAAGTTGCTTTCAAAGATAAAGGGGAAGAAAAACCATACTTTTCCGGAGGTTTATGAATGCGAGTACTCACACGTAAGGAAGGTGGTTCTCGGATGAAGCACCGGATCAAGCCTGTGAGATTGATCGAAGGAGGCCTGGAGGTAGTGGAATAGCGGACGTCTTTGGTATACCAAGAAAGGTTTTGGTGCTGGTTTTCCTGAAGTGTTAGGAAACAATGGCAAAACGAAATTGCGGAAGAGAGAGTGTCTTGGTTAGTTGCAAAAAGTATGTATCTTCTTGAAATATGACATTTCTAGAAACCCGAAGCCTATGTAGATTAGGATCATAGCAGAGAAAACCTTTTTGGTGGGCTGAATAACCAAGAAAAGCACATTTAACAGATTGAGTGTGAGCTTGGTGCGTTCATGTGGGGAAGATGGACATAACACACACAACCAAAAGTGCGAAGATTGGAATAAGTTGGTTTGTGACCAAATAGCCGAGAGAAAGGAGAATCATTGTTTAATGATGGAGAAGGCAGTCGATTAATAAGGTGGACAGCAGTAGAGAGAGCTTCACACCAAAATCGAGATGGCACAAAAGATTCCAACATAAGGGTTCTGGACAACATCAAGAAGATGGCGATTTTTTCTTTCAGCTACCCCATTTTGTTGGGGTGTGGAAGGACATGACCTTTGAGATAAAATACCATTTTCCTGCAAGAACTTTTGAAATAAATTAGATGTGCATTCCCCCCATTATCGAACGCAGAATTTTAATTTTGGAGGAAAATTGGGTCTCATAGGCATGAAAAATTTGAAGGCAGAGAAAGCTTCATCTTTAGATCGTAAAAAATAGACCCATGTGAAACGACTATAGTCGCAATGAAAGTGATAAAATATTTGTAATTAGCATGAGATATAACAGTGCTATCCCCATAAGTCACTATGAATCATATCAAAAGGTCATTTGATTGATGAATCAAATGGTAGAATTTTACTTTTACCAAGTTTACATTTACAATCAAATTGAATTACACTAAGAGATGGTGAAATTTTATTACCAAGAACACCATTTCATCAAGTCATGAAGTACATAGGAGTTTGGGTGACCAAGACGCTTATGCCATATTTCAAATTAATTGTAGCAACATTACAAGAAATAAAAGGCAGAAAAGAACAGGAGATAAAGGAAAAAGACGTCCAACTTTAGGCCCCTTCGCGATCATCTTCCCAGTGTTGATCCTGCACAAGACAACCAGATTTTGAGAATTCAACCCGACAATCATTATCAACTAATTGACCAACAGAAATAAGGTTACTAGTGAGACCAGGAGAAACAAAGACATTGGTTAAGGATGAGGAAATATCACCAATTGCTGTGATTGGTAAATTATTTCATCGTGACTTTTCTTACCGAGTAGTTTGTGATATTTGTAAGAGTATCAAACCAGTGTTGGTCATATGATTGATGCCTATCAGTACCAAGGAGAACATGGATTAGAAGGTTTACCAAAGTCCTAAAGCTGCTGAAATTATCATTTGTTGGACCATTTCGGGGGTCAAGGTTTGTACGGGAGGAGCATTCAACCACGAACAAATACATCAATGGGAGGCCAATTTTTTGTTCTCCTTTGGTCGTATAGGACATTCCTTAATGATGTGACCATCTTTTTGCAGAATCTGCAAATTTTGGGGTACACCATAAGCAAAATGTCCAAATCCTCAAAACATTGGACAACTAAGTCTCGTCCTCTAGTCTTGCCTTGACTACAATTGGAAGAAGGCGATTGGTTCCATGTTTGTTTGAGTTAGGAGACGCCGTTCTTCACGAAGAAGCTCATTAAGGCATGCATCCAAGGTGGGGACAAGTAGTTATTCATGAGATTGAACTATCAAAATCGTCTTAATTTCATAAGAAATTGATCTCTTTGAGTAGTTTCATGAACTTTTCTTAATTTGATCTGGATTGACAAATCTTCATAGACAATGTTAGTGTATTCAAAAGAGTCATGAAAGAAGAATAAAATTCATCCAATTGATAGACTATCTTGTTGAAACATGGCAATTTCATGTTCAAGCTGGAACATGTACCTGTTATTTTGGCTATATATTTTCTTCGATAGGCCCACATCTTGGTGCAGTGTTGAATGGTCCGAGGTTGAGAACAATATTGGGATCAATTGATCCATGCCATGACTTGAGCATCTTTGACTTCCCACTTGGCATAGTCATCCTTTTTGTCTTTGTAAAATACCATCAACATGACCCCAAAGGTCCTTACCTTTGACAAAGATTTGGAATAATGCCAAAATAGTTCTTGCCATTAAATAATTAACAAGATATCATACTTTTCAAGAGACACTAGCCAGAATAAATCACAAGGAAGAAATCGCCAAAGGGACAAAGAACAAGACTAGGATGAAGGCAGATTGAGAAATGAACAAGACTCGGATTTTTTTTTTTTTTTTTTTTTGCGGCTAGGATAGGATCAATCTAGAATACCATGTAAAACTTAGAAAAATGTAGGGTGAAAACTCCTCCTTCTCCTCGCTGGAGAATTCTCATTTAAATAGTGATAATACAATCTGTACAATAATGTACAATATTCTTACCTAATTTCCTACAGCTTGGGCTATCTAATAATAACCTAATCATAGGGTTGTTAAAGAGCTTATACAGGAAGTGTTAATATGCTATAAATGCTAATTTCCTATAGCTGGGCTATCTAATAATAACCTAATCGTAACTGTACAATTATTCAATCAATTCTAAATATTCTGCCAAATCAAATCCGTTGACACATGAACCATAAACTGGACCACAGAAAATGAAGAAATAAAATACTGCTTTCGCTGCCTGTTTGACTCGGTGGCATAAGGTGTATGTGATGTGCTCAGTGGGAGGGGTTTGATCCCATCCCGATGCACTCCCAAACCCCTTTTCCCTCCCCTTTCCCACCTCCCCTGGGCACCCTAGTGGGGGATCTCCTAGGCCCCACCCCAATGATGGGACCTCCCCCAGGCCCCAGAGGGGCCTACTCCCAAAATAAAATATTATGCCTTCGTTGAAATACAAAATAAGTAGCATAAGGTCTATGCATTACAACACCTAATCTTCAGTTGCAACCACACCAACAGCAAGAATAGAATTTCTTGCTAGTGGAAAATGTAAAGTCTGTTAGAATGCTAGTCCTTTATCCTTATAGACACTTGAAAGGACTTAAGAAAATAACAGAGGGTTTGAGTGAATTGCTTGAGTGAGAGTACACCCAGCAGTTTGATATTTATATACATAAAGAATGATTACATCATATATTTACAAGAAAAACAATTAGAACCAATGTTCTAGGTCAGTGGATATTTAATGATCCTAATATTTCCAATGCAACACTAAATACTATTACTATTTCCAACACAATCAGCACTAGCAGTTCAGCACAATCAGTGTGGGACTTCACAACATAGACTTATGAATTCAGTATCCTATCACTTTGACTATAAAAAGCAGTCAAATGGTAATAGAAAGAAAGGCCTGATAAAAATAAAAAATCCAATAACACAAGTCCAGTCACAAGCTGTCTCCATGATTTCAAAAAAGTAAAAGGGAAATAAGGATACAACAACAACAATCATGCCTTACCCCACATCATCTTTTTATCAAAAGCAAAGGAAAGAAGGGATAAGGAGAAGAAAAACACATGGAACCCACATCTTCTATCACCAAGAAACATAAAGTTGGAATTGAAGCAATTAAACTATCTTCTGTAGACCCAAAGTCCCAAATTAGACCCAAAATCATAATTTTCAATATTCCATTATATTCAATATCTTTAGTAAGCCCACCCCTCAAGAAGCTATTTAGCATGAAACCATGAAACAAATTCTACTTTGGAATTAGTACCGTAATGGTGCATTTGATACATACACTTGAAAAGCTTTTCCATCCAATGGCTTACATGCAGATTCACCAAATGACAACAGCATCCTGTTTCCATAAACAATCCAAAATGCTTCCCAAATCTGACAGGATTGAACTACCTCAGATAATTCTAAAAGAAAGTGGCGAAATAATATTTTACTGCAGATTCACCTCCCAAAGAGAAAAGATCAAAAAAGAAATAAGTTGAAAACAATTAGATGCAGATGAGCATTGCAAACATAATGGTACAGGTACCCAATATTTAACCAAGAATTGCTTATTTATTGTATTCGGTTCCAACATGATTACAACCCAAATACAAACAACTATGCCATCTCCACAAACATGAATGCACATGTAAATAGTCACTTCCAAAATGGAATATTGGATAAAATCCCGTACCTAGAAGACTAAAACAACGTCCAGACTGAAAAAAGGGTTTATGGTTTAGAGTAATAAGGACCAAAATTTTACACTCAATGGATTGTAATTGTTTATGGTGGTATGAGAAAGCCAATGTGATCACTGTAATGGGAAAAAAACGACATGAGATTCTTATAAATTTGTCTCCAATGCCAATACCAACCATCTTTATTTAAACCTTATAAAAGCACGAGCTACAAAAGCAGGAATTCTTTTGCCCATTAAAAAGACTTAGATTTAAATGGCCTTTTTGAAGACTTTGTTTTTGACAGAACGCATGGCGTCATTTGATCCATGTAACTGACTCCACCTAGTGGGAAAAGACTGTTATTGTTGTTGAATATTTCTTCTTGGTTAAGTTAGTAATTACTTGTAGCGCACCAAAAGTAAAGTATGGTTGTCTTTTAATAATCATAGTTTTGATATAAATAGAAGTGTCAATCATTGTCACAAGTATTCAGACTCTCATAGTCTCCTTAGTAAAATATATTTTCTTGTGTCTCCTCTCTCTCTCTCATTTTCCTATTCAATCTAATCCATAGAATTTCAACACATAAATCCCATTTCCTCTCAAATATAGCCTCTGATCAAGTAATTTGAAATTTTGGCCACGAAAGAATATGCAATTATTTCAAATTAGCAATCACACTATGGGTCTCATAGACACTTTTTAAATCCTCCACCAATGTAGTGTAATTACTCCAATCAAGGAGCAAAAACAGTGCTGAAATTAAACAGATAGTCAAGTAATTGCATGGACAAGTGGAAGTAAAATGACTAACAATGCTGTAGTCCGTGAGAAGACCTTTCATTGGCAAAGCATTCTACCAAAGCCAAACTCTATCACCAATTTTGGTTCAAGGGGAAATAGTTTTACATTCTTCCTTTTGAAAAATCTTACATTAGGAAATTCCTATTATTTGTAATACTTTATAGCCTCAAGAAAATCAATAAAAAACTAATAACAAAGTATCTGATTGGGTTTGATTTCTCTAGCACAAAAGAATGCGATAATTAATCTCACTAGCATCACATCAACCCCTTCAATCAAACGAAACTTAAACAAAGAGAACATTCATCACTTACTAATGAGGAATGAAAGAATATGTGATTAAAATTGGGGGCTGTTGGAGAATAGCTATTAGGTTATGTGTTATTGAGCTGGACCTGTCTTTCTTGTATTGACTGATCTCTATTTCTCAGTATATATATAGATGGGGAGACTAACAAATTGAGTTAGTCATTCCCATTCTTAATTTCCTCTAACATGGTATCATAAGCTAGGTTAGAGAAATCCTAGAAAACCAGTATCCTCTGCCCATTCAACACACACACACACACCAAAAAAATAAAAAAATAAAAAAATAAAAAAATAAAAAATCCCAAAATGAAAAAAACAGCTTTTCTGAATCAGAATCAGCCGATCTACCCATTTATGGACTCCAAAAATTGTTTCGTCCACTGCTGAGGGTGTTTTCGGTCATTTCGAGGTGGTCTGGGTGTGATTTCTCACACCTGATGCAGTGAACAGCGGCCTAGCATGCCACGCACGCGTTTTCCGGACTAGGGGTATCATCGCCAGCCAGAGTGGTGCGACCAAGAGTGTGGAGGTTGTGGGCACAGGGGTTGTCCAAGATGGATGCGATTTTGGCCGGCCAACTGTTGTTTGGTTCGATTTTTGTGCTGTTCTAGTGTTTTCTTCGAAGCCCAGCTGCTGGTTGGTGTGTTTTTGGTACGATTTTGATGTTTTATTCGACACCTAGGTGCTGCTTGGCGTGATTTTGGTGTGATTTTGATGTTTTCTTCGAAACCCATGTGCTGTTTAGTGTGATTTTGGTGTTTCCTTTGAAGCCCAGTAAAGTTCTTGAGTTTTGAGAGCTGGATTGAAGCTAGAGAGGTGCAATTGGGTGTTTTCCAGCATCCCTTGTTGTCGTTTGTTAGCTTCGGTAGGGTTCAGTTGTTGTGTTTTGGAGTTTTGAAGGTGAAGACCTTGACTCTTTGATGGATTGGTATTATGAGACTTGTTTGAGATGGCAAATGGTCATTCCAATTCGGCTTCCACTAGTTCTGATGTGTTTGAGATCTCTACGAAGCCTATACTTCCGCCTCAGGCAATTTCAACTTTGGTTCAAATTATCGACAAGTTTTATAGGAAACCTACATAGTATCAAGGCTAGGGTTGTGCTCATGTAGTCACCCAAGAAGGGCTTTTACCCTCACCCATATCTACTCCTCTAACACAGGGCTTCAAAACTATTACCATATCTGATGCTGAATTTGTTGCTTATACTTGATTCTTAACAAGGTATTCACACTTCATCTACTACTACCCTTGTTCAGTCAGGTAGTCCTAGGACTTGTCCTACTTCTTCCTCTTGCTAATGGTTCTTCTGCTCCGATAGTAGGAATTGGCACCGCTAATCCTTCGTCTTCCCTTCCTTTACACTCTATCTTATGTCTACTTAACTTTTCTTTTAATATTTTGTCTATTAGCAAAATCACAAATACTATGAATTGTAGTGTTCACTTTTTTCCCAATATTGCTTGTTTCAGGATCTTGGGACGAAGCAGGTGATTGCTAAGGGTCGTGAATCTAATTGGTTATATGTTTTGGAGTCAGCAGCACAAGAGCCACAATCGATTGTTTGTTCCACTTCTATTTCTCCATTTCAGTTTCATTGAAGTCTTGGATCCACCCTTGAAAATTTTGAAAAGATTGTGTCCTACATTAGAGTCCTCTTTTGTTTTGAACTAAGTCTTGTCAGTTTGCCAAACACCATCGAGGATCTTATCCCCCTAGGGTCAATAAAAGGGTTGCATCCCCTTTTGTGCTGGTTCACTCTGACATTTGGGCGCCTTGTCCCATTAAGTCTAAGTATGATTTTCGCTATTTTGTTACTTTTGTTGGTGATTACTCTTGTGTTACTTGGCTGTATTTTATGAAAAATCGCTTTAAGTTATTTAATGTATTTCGCGCTTTCTGTGCTGAAGTTCAAACCCAATTTAATGTTACTATTCGCACTCTTAGAAGTGATAATGCTAAAGAATATCTTTCTACCTCTTTTAATTCATTCATGGCAGCACGTGGCATCATTCATGAAACATCTTGTGTTGTCACCCCTTAGCAAAATGGGGTGGCTGAAAGAAAGAACCACCACTTAGTTGAAGTTGCTCGTGCTCTTTTGTTTCAAATGGAAGTCTCCAAATCTTTTTGGGTCGACGCTATTTCAACAGCCTGTTACTTAATTAACCACCTTCCCTCTTTTGTCGTAGATGGTCAAATTCCTTATTCTCTTCTCTTCTCTTCCCTTCCCTTCTCAGACCTTATTTTCTCTTCCTCCCAAAACTTTTGGTTGTACTTGTTTTATCCAAGATGTTCATCCTCAAGTCTCTAAGTTGGATCCTCATTCTCTCAGGTGTATCTTCCTAGGTTACTCTCATAGTCAAAAGGGTTACAGATGTTATTTTCCTAACTTGCATCGCTATCTTGTCTCTGCAGATGTGACATTCTTTGGGACTACTCCTTTCTCTTCAAAGTTATCCCCTCCATCTACAACAAGTGATGACAATGACTTCTTGGTATATTACTTTCCTGTACCTTCTGCTTCTTCATCTGATTAATCTACTTCTGCAAATTCTACTATTCCTATGTCTTCTTAGCCTCATCCCCTTTCTGTTTCCCCTTTTCCCAACCACTATGTTCAGAGAAACAAGCCATCAGTTGTGACCGATAAAAGGCCTCATCCCCTTTCTAATCTGTAATAGAGCACACACGAGAGGTGGCAGAGAGCTGGTAAAAGCCATTAGACTCACATCCGGCGCCAATCATCCGTCCCGAACTCTGGTCCTGCAAAATAACAGAGTCTTTAGTGAAACTAATGCGACAATCTAAAGAACATGTCAAACGACTAATGGACAGTAAATTAAAAGGACAACTAGGGACCTAAAGAACAGAATCAACAGACAGAGAAGGGAGGGGATGGACAGTTCCAATCCCTTGGGGCTGTGTTTGGGAGTAATCATAGGAAAATAGCCAGAGTTAGAGAGTTTGGAGAAAAGACACTTATTACCAGAAATATGGTCAGATGCACCAGAGTCAAGGACCCAAGGACCTAAGGGTGGTGATTGAGAGAGACAAGCAAATGCATTATCAATGTGCGCAACAGATGCAGTAGAGTTAAAAGCCTGCTGTTGCTCAAATCATTTCAGAAAGTCCGCATAGGCAACCGGAGATGGGGTTGATGGTGCAGAAGGCTCAGGTAACGCAGGTACAGCAACCTGGGCAACATTGGCAGCCCGTGGAGGACGGCCATGTTTGGTCCAACATCTATCCTCTGTATGACCCAACCTGTTACAAAATGTACACTTCGGACAAGGCCTACCCGAGGCGCCAGTGCGAGAACGACCACGATTGGAACTTTGGGAGACGAGGGCAGAAGTATCAACTGGAGCCGAGGCTAGGACAGAATCAGAGAGATGCTTAGCCGGGACCCGGAGCAAAGTAGACCAAGCAGAGGACAGAGTAGGGATAGTAGGCGAACCCAAAATCTAATCACGGTTGGCAGAATATTCCGAAGGCAAACCATACAAGACCATGAGCATGAAAAAGGTGTTGCGTTGCTTGAGTTCTTTCGCTGGGGTAGCAGCAGGGGGTAGCAACTCATTGAAATCATGGAGAGCAACATGAACTTTTCCCAAGTAAGCAGACATAGGGCCATC
This sequence comes from Ormosia semicastrata, assembly GCA_029884595.1. Lineage (NCBI taxonomy): Eukaryota > Viridiplantae > Streptophyta > Magnoliopsida > Fabales > Fabaceae > Ormosia > Ormosia semicastrata. Next base: position 41,415,090 of record JAQQTO010000053.1, on the reverse strand, counting down.
AAACTGCCGAGCAACACCACTCATGAGATTGTGACAAACCCCATATAGCCGCTGAGTGTCGTTAGTGTAAAGAACCTTGGCCTGCTCCCAAATAGAAGCACAAGTAGTCTGAGCATGGAAGATCTGCTTGAGGGATGAGTGAATGGCGGACTTGATGACAACGCACAACTGTTTATCGATCTTCTTCCACCTGGATTGTTCTTCCACAGGCACAGAGGCAAGGTCCATGGTGAGGTGGTCTTCATATCCTTGACCCTTAAGCCACAACTTGACGTCTGAGGCCCAAATATCATAGTTGCTGCCATCTAATTTATCAGTGGAGAGAGGAGCATTGAGGTAACTCGTCAAAACAGGAGGCTCAGCCTTTGGGTTGTCTTTAGAACCATCTAGGGAGGTAGAACTAGCCATGAGTCAGACTACAAAGTGTAAAAAAGTGAAACCACAAGGTATCTGAAAGTCCCAACGCAAGTGAACAAGGGGACAGAGATGTCTGATGGAGGATCTGAGGGCAGATCGGCGTAGAGGAGACAGAGACGAGTCAGGCGAGAGGAGCGACGGTCGGAACGGCGGCCGGACGCACCGTCACCCGTTCGAAAATGGGTCGCGGGTGGCTGTTTGGCTGCAGCGGTGGGCAGCGCGTGGGGGCGCGTCTCGACAGCGTTGGTGCTGGGCTTCTGGGGGTCGGTCGATCGGCGGGAGACGATGCCGGTGGTGTGGTCGACGGCCAGAAAGGAGGCGGTGGACAGTGGCAGACGGCGGAGACAGCGGCGGAGAAAGGAGAAAAAGGGGCCGGAAAGACATCACGACAAAGGAGAAAGGCCGGCAAACCGGAATGGAAACACGGTTGGCCGGAAAAATTTTCACCGGAGAGCAGTGGGCTCACCGGGCGTGCACGGTTCTAGGATTGCCTCTTTAGGCTCTAGATACCATGTTGAAAGAGAGAAAAAGTGAGAGACATATGAGAAAATCGTGTGTTTCAACTACACAACGGAGACTGAATATATACTAAATAGGTAATAAATAATTACACAATTTACATGATGTGAGACTAACAATTGTACTACTAATTACACCTAATTACATACAATTTCCAATAGAGGTGATGAATAGTAAGATGGTCATTTTTCTAAGCCAAAGAAAGTATGTTCTTGATTTGCTCAAAGAAACAAGTTTGCTTGGAGCTAAACCTGCTGAAACCCGTATGGTTCCTAATGTTAAACTTTTATTAGATGATGGAGAAGTTATTTCAGATCCTGAAAAGTACAGAAAACTAGTGGGTAAGCTTAATTACGTTACAGTCACTTGTCCTAATATTGCCTTCTCTGTTAGTGTGGTTAGTCAATTCATATCATCTCCCTAACCACCCATTGGAAGGCAGTTCTTCATATATTGAGGCTCCAGGTCGGGTGTCTAGTATAGAGATCATGGACATACTACAATAGAGGGGTTATCTAATGCTGATTGGGCTGGATCCCTTGCTAATAAGAGATCCACTTCTGGCTATTGTGTTCTTGTAAAGTGTTGCTGCTCAGTCTAGTGCCGAATCAGAATATCGTGCCATGGCTCAAGCTACATGTGAATTGGTGTGGATATATCATCTTCTTAATGAGATTGGATTCAAGAGTGCAATACCTATGAAATTATGGTGTGACAATCAAGCTGCCATTCATATTGCCTCCAATCCTGTTTTTCATGAAAGAACAAAGCATATTGAGGCCGATTGCCATTTTGTGTGTGAAAATATTCAAGAGGGGCTTGTTCTCACTGGACATGTGCGGACTGGAGAACAACTTGCAGACATCTTCACCAAAGCACTTAACAAGAATAGAATAGATTATATTTCTAACAAGCTGAACATGATTAATATCTATGCTTCAGCTTGAGGGGGAGTGTTAGAGAATAGCTATTAGGTTATTATGTGTTATTGGGCTGGACCTGTCTTTCTTGTATTGACTGATCTCTATTTCTCAGTATATATATATAGATAGGGAGACTAACAGATTGAGTTAGTCATTCTCATTCTTAATTTCCTCTAAGGGGAGCAAAATAAGAGCATGGAATCATAGTTTATGCCACTGGCTTTTTCATTGTTCATTGTGGTATTGACTAGAAGGACTTGTGTCATGCTTCAGATGGCAAGTTAGCAATTGAAGAAGTAACCATATAGGTAGGCGAACTTCCTCTTTGTTTTAAATTTTTTGGCTCAGGAAAAACTTGAGACCATATTAGTAATATTTCAGTCTACTTAAATTTTTCTATTTCAGAGAAGTTCAAAAATCCACACAATTTATTTAAGGATTAACTGGCTGTCTAAATGTTTCATCTCACAGTCAGTCTATTCTTTCTAGTACACATCTCAAAACTATTGTCACAAATGTAAACTAAAGATACACAAACATCAGTTGATATTATGAAGAGGTACTATAATTGGTCCAATTCAGTATTAACAAAATCAAGTAAAATCATAACTTGATACATTTGCCAAGCCATAGCAAAATTATGAGTCTTAAGCTATCTTTCCTTCTCCCCTAACCTAACCCTAATCTGCATATACTGCTCATCACCATCTATGGATGGAGGGTAACATCATAGGATGGAGGGTACTATACACATTTGTGGTTTGACAAACCAAGGATATAAGTGTTAAACCTTTTTACAGTTTTATGATCCCACACCCTCAGATGCTCAAATTAAGTTCATCAACTGTTGATAGGACCACAAGATTAATCTTCTAGACCACAATTGTTAAGTTAGGGATCATAGAAGCATGTCAACAACAGGTGAAACACATAAACTTCTTGTCAGTCTTGCCTCTTCCACAGTAAGATTGAAATTAATTTCTTGAAGCTAGGATAAAAAGAGAAACTCTGTTATAAGCACGGCAAATTGATGTAACCCAAACAGATGACTTATTTCATCCATTGAGGATAAGTATAGAAAAGAATTGAAGAACGGCAGTATATCAAGCAGGAAATAAGGATCAAATAACATAAATCAGTGCAGTGGAAAAGAACTACTTTAATGGCACATCCTCAAATTCCTATCTTAAGTTTGCACTTTCATAGAAGTCATGTCTTCAAAGATGTTGCAAATGAGGATTAAAATAACTATACTTCTCTCTAATTCAAAGACAGTTTAGGTTTTGTATCTTGGTAAAGAAAACTGGTAAAATAGAATAGAACAGAAATACAACAACAGAAATACATAGTTGGAAATTGGAAGGCCGGAAGCTCTCGACTACTCAGGGCTCCCCCTTATTTAAATAATCTCCTCTTTATCTCCTTGTTTGTAGCCATCGTAGTTATAGCCTTTAATGCAGAATAGAAGAAATTATGGAAAACAGAAAGTAATAATTTCGCCCCTGAAAGATATTACAACTCTATTTGGTCCCTCCACTTTTAATTTTATACATTGAAACATCTCCTCATATATATGTTTTCAATTTGGTCCCTCCACAATGTTGAACTTAAAGTGTATTTATAGTGTACAGAGATCCTAAACTGAAACATATCATAATGGAAGACAACAGAATTGAGAAATAAAAAATGTAAAGGCCAAATTGAGAAATCCTGTATCTTTCATGAACCAAACTATAATCTTCCTCTACTTGCAGGAAAGACAGAGAGAGAGAAGGGGACACTAAATGACACAGGAAAGAAATTTTAAAACTAGCAAAAACTCATAATGTGGCCCAATACAAGGGGTCACCAAAAGCATTTACTGCAGATAATGAATGACTTTGGACACATAATGATGTGCCAAGTTTCTGAAAAGTTTTATATTAACAGGTTCCCTTCCCTCCCTGCCCCCCTCTCTCTTTCAATATATGATTTATTTCATCTTTAAAAATTTGATATAAACAAATCCCATGTCCACTGAACGCCATAACTATTAATTAGTTAAATGCAACATCAGTGGCATATTGGTAATTGGTAATAACTCTAAAAAGTACAGTAGTCCGTGATCAATTTGACAAATTCTAAATGAGGCTACTACTTTCTCAGTTCCTTCCTCTAAGCATATGATCATACTATTATGTTTCCCTGACTATTAACGTCAACACAATACACTTTGGATGAACACAACAGACACATTTAACAGGCATATTCACTCTAAATGATTGCTTCGATGAAACTCTGGCAACTGACCTGTCAAAAAAGTATTCCAGCAAAACAATATATATTATACTACATATAGACCATATGATAGCACATGAGATCACATCAGAGGAAATTACTATACTAACAGTTAATAATGAGAATGCCTGTCAAGATGGAACTAGCAGAAGTGCAGAACTTGATTAAAACTCAGTTCAACATTGAGATTCCCCTCTCTCCCCCTCTGTTTTTTCCCACTTCATCCTCACCTAAAACCATAACGCAATGCCGTAACCTTGTTAAGGAGTACCAAATGCCATGCCATGATATAGTAAAAGAATCTTGTAAGATAGTTATTGGTTAGTGCAGATATCTATCAAAAAAATTTAGATATACAGAAAGCTGTCAAAAGAATTTGTTAAGGTACATAAGCAAACTGTGATTTTGAGTATAACATGATGTTCAGATTGCATAGGATAGGATATAGAGTCCACAATCAGATACAACTAACCTCAAAAGCATATGTTTAAACATCATATAAATGTTAGACAAAAATAATCAAGAAGTTAAAGTAACCTATAGTCCGATACTAGCATATATAGGTTTTTCAAAATATGTAAGGAATGATAAACTTGCCTGTGTTCATCCTCTGTCCAAGCAATACCCTTTCGTCGATCCTGATCTGATCTTGAAGCCTTAGTTCCATGATTAGACTCACTATTATAATGGCCAAGATGGCCACCCTTCTTGCCAGCTCCTTCATCACTAGCATGGCTTGTTGAGCCCTCTGAAGAAGAATTATAATACGGTAGAGGCACACAACCAGATTCGATCTGGTTAATATCATCGACCAAGAGCTCATAATGCTGTTTAATTTCTTCTATAGTTTTCCCTGGTACGTCGGCCGCAATCTTCTCCCATCGATCTGAAGCATCCTCCGGATGAGTTGCCAAGGCATTTTCAAATGCTTTATCTTGCTCTCTGCTCCACTCAGAGCTACTATCCACTTCATCCACAGTCATCTAGTCTTGTTTGAACCAACCAACTACAGAGTTTTATTAGGAGAGGGAAGGTTTCTACCTAACTGCTCTAAATCTAGGTTAAAGGCTTAAAGCCATCTTAAAGACCACAAACTCTCTGGTTTGTTTTATGGGAGTTATGGATCTAGATTATTTCTACGTGTGTACCACTAGTATTAACTTTGCTGGTATGCTAAACTATGGGAGCAGATATGATAGACTACAAGGTCCAGCCTGAAGTAGAGCCAACAAACGCAGAGAAAGGCAAGAAGCTGAACAGAGTTCAATACCAATGAAATCCCAAAAATCTCTGAGGTATGTGAAATTTCAATGGTGATTTGCTTCAGAATTCAAAAGACTGGACACTTGTGAATTTCTGACCAGTTGGTGAATGAAAAGGCAAAAAAGTTCAGTTAGAATATGAGAAATATCTGACAACCATAAAATCATAGATGCAATATATGAGGTTTTAAGGGAAGTGAAATTTTGGAAATTAAGGTGAAGTTTAGTCAATGGAATGGTAATTAGGGGGCCACGAATTCAAATATAAGAAAGAGACCTTTCAGAAACAAACAAACAAACAAGAAAAGCAGATGACTATAATGGATAACAAGAGGTGAAGATCATTCAAATTGTTAATTCCCATTCAATAAAAAACAAACCCCATTTACCATAGCCCTCCTGATAAAAACAGTTTTAACAGCACAGGCTCACAAGGCTTTCCACCATAACTATAACTACTGTAAAGCTCATTTTCACTGAACACATTCAGCATCATATTTTGTTTTCTATCCTTGCAGCATAACAGACAGTAATTCATAACATAAAGTTCAAAGCCTTTAACCCAGAAGACCAGAAGAAAGAAACTAGGCATGAAGGCCTCAGCACCATCGAGACTTCTAAGGTTAAAATTTCAGTAAAGAAAAAAGGACGTAGGAATATATATAGTGATTAACAAATGGGTTTAAAGTCTTTTCCCCAGATTGAGTGTTAATAAAACCATCTTACACTCAAATACAAAATCCAACAAATAATTCCAATCTCAACAGTTTTGATCTAACAACCAAGTCAAGAAAACCAACCTCATAGTAAAATCCAATGAATTACTCAACTGTAGATTCCATTCAGTAGGTGTATGGCAATGGTATTATTAGAGCTCAATTGAATTAGCAACTAATCTCCACTTCAAAACATAGGGTGCAAAAGTCACACGTATTGTCAAGCTTCTGACACATTAACCACCCATCATAAAAAATATTTCTTTCACGACACCTAACATATTACATTCACAGTCAAGTAAAACCTAATTGTGAGTGTGACTGTAAAAGAGAATTTTAGATTTTATTCACCAACGTTTTTAAAATTTTAAAAATAAATCATAAATATTTCATAAAATTTCATTTGGAACTAACTTGATTTCAGTCTAATTAAAAAAATAATAAAACAAAAATTTATAATTAATCTAATAAGAAAGATAGATAAAAATAATCTAAAGAGTAAAAACCAGAAAAAGACTCAGGTTTAAGAAAAAGCCCTAACAATGGGTCGAAATTTACAAAGGGTAGAACTCACAAATCAATAATAACATTGATGGTTATACTGAAAATCCACAAAGAGGTGCAGGATGGGTCAATTTGGTCCCATCCCAACAACTGCTTTGCTACAAATAGGACAGCTGGGGTTGAAAAAGCCACAACCCAAGTTGCAACCACTGGCATCTGCAGCAGCCATTAATATCTGACAGATGATACAGCATGAAGAGAGAGAAAATGAGGAATAAACCAAAAGGCAAGTTTTAGAGAGAGAAAAAAAGGATTGGTTTTTTTTCTTCTTTTTCTTTATATTTTCCTTTTTATCCTACCAAATTGAAAAAAAAAAATTATATCACTATCCAGACATGAGAACTAATCTATAGTAGAAGATTATTCAAATTTTTATAAGGGTATCATGATTTCTAAGGCTTATGTGAAATAATGAAGTCATCACCTTTATCTTTCTTCTGCAATGCTTCAATCTTTTTAGCTGCTAGCTTCTTTCAGTTGAGGTACTGTTGCACACACAGGAGCCAAATAAAGTTGTCTGTGTGTATATACTGGACTGTACTGTTGACATGCCTCTCTCTCTCTCTTCCTCCTGTTTTGGTCCTATCATTCAAAACCAAATTCATAATTTTTTAAAATATAATTTTAATTTATCGTAAATATAAGTTTTTTACATTATTATTAAATTCTGATTTATTATATTATTCAAAATATTAACTTAAAGAATTAGCTTAGTGGTTAAAATAAAAATAAATATGCTTGCTACCTTGATTATTTTAAAAGAATATCATTAAAAGAGTTTATAATATCATTAAAAGAGTTTATCTTAATTCTTATCGCAGTTAGTTTTTTTTAATAATGTAAGGAAATATGATAGCTTATAGCAATAGTTCCTCAAACTTTTTTTTTAAACTCTATGTTGTTATAAAACTCAGATGTCATATAACCACGAGTTGTGACCTGGTAAATTGAGTCTTTTTTTTTTATACATACAATTGATCATGTAATTTTGAGTAGAGGATGATGATCAAGTAAAACTCTTTAAAATAATTATTTTATATTCATGTAACATATAGAATAATTATAGAAAAATTAAAAATAAATAATTTATTTATATAGTTTTAGTTAATTTTAATTTTAGACTCTATAATTTTTTATATTTTTATATCATTTATTATATTTCTACTCATTTAAATTTTTTATCATTTATTTAGATTTTAATTTATATTGTTATGATATTAATTTTTATATTTTTTATTTATTTGAATTTTTATCACTATATACTATCTTTATTAAGGTATTAATCCATATTTTAATTGTTATAGTTTTTAAGATTTGATGACATTAAATCTAATCTAGGAATATAAATCTTATCACTAACATGTTTTTATGTTATTATTCTTACTCTTATCATATTAGTCTCCTTTTTTTTATAATTAATTTATCTCATTATACAATCATACTACTTAATCAATATTTTTAAGTAGCACAACTAGAACTTCTTTCTTAAGTTATACCAAAATAATCTATAAATAAAAATTATATTATCATTTATAGTCATTTTAGAGTATCATCAAAGAAAAATATTCATAGAAGAAATACTAATGAAATTGTATTGAAATTTTTCTCTTAACTTTTCACCCATATTTTTTAAAAGTATATCATACTAAGTCTTAATACAAAAAAAAAAAAATCATCTTTTATAATTAATATTGAATACTATTAAATATTAAATATTAAATATCTAAAAAAAGTTCATTAAAGACATTTTCATATAAAATTATATTACAAACTAAATCCTTAATTTTTCACTTTCATTATCAAAATTACATCAACTAACCATTAATGCTAAATTCTATCCAAAAAAAATTAAGTTATAGATATTCTAGTGATAATTAAAAAATATATATCTGTCAAAAATTATAATAATTTATAACAATATTATTAAATAATATTCAAGCATTCTAATTCCTTAACACACTTTAATATATACATTTAGTTCATATAATTTATATAGGCTAAATAAAAATAACACATTAATTAAATCAATCATTTAACATTTGACTTCTTAGGTTTTTTATTTTTTTAATTTATTTTCTTTGTAATTTCTGTTCTTTCTTTCTCTTTATAATTTTTTGTTTTTTTATTTGTTTTTTAATTTTTATGTATATGTGACAATTTTTTTTTACACGTGTCAACATTTTTTTAAATTGTTACATCGATGACATATGATAGAAATTTAAATTAGGTAATGTATTTGTCACATGTCAAAAACTTAATATATTTATTAATTGACTTAGATGAAGTATGAAAATTTTAGGTCATGTATTTTTTTATATATATTAATTATAATTATTATTAATTATATTTATTAATTCATTATATTTATTGATTGATTATATTGATTGATTAAATGAATATATTGATGTATATGTGATAATTTTTATTACACGTGTCAAAAAAAATTTAAATTATTACATCGATAATACATGATAAAAAATTAGATAATTTATTTATTATATGTCAAAAATTTAATATATTTACTAATTGACTTAGATAACACATAATAAAATTTTAAATCATATTTTTTCTATATTATATTAATTGATGACTCTAATAAACAGACTTTACTTATAATGTAGTATCTCAAAACTCACTAAAAATATTTTATAGTCAAGGTGAAACTAAGACTGAGTAAAAATTAATCACACACCCTTTTAATAGTATTGTGGACCTTAGAGTAACACCATTGAAGTAAGTGCTTTAGGCCACATATTGTTTTATTGTTATACTATATATGTCAATACGATAAATTTTGTAAATAAAAAATTAATCAAATATATTGCTAACAAGATTAAAAACTTGAATTGGATAAGTAAAAGTAAAAAATAAAGCAGAATGATGTTATTAAGAAGATTTATATAAATGCCAGACTTGACTTTGATTGGGATAAAAGTATCTAAATGGCTGAATGTCTGCACGAGAAATGTAGCAAATAAAAATAATTTTATATCTATCTGTACATAAATAAGAAGTTACCAAATAAAGAAAATGAAAAAAAAAATAAAGACACATGTCAACACAAAAATATTTAATCAATAAAAAATAATTAAGCAATAGTAATACTAACGAAATTAAGAACTTAAATTTTCAAAAAATAAATGAATTTGTACGATAATTAACGTTTGGTACTCTTGCAATACACAACATAATTAGTAAAAAATTTATATGTATGTGACATAATTAATAGAAATTTTATTTATATAGTTAGTAAAAATATAATTAAAAAACTATTAGTTCATTTATAATGTATTATATTAATAATAAGAATATATCATTTAAAAATTTAAACAAAATAGGCAAACAATTAATTTTAATGTATAAAAAGTATTATAAAATTATTTTCTAAATAAACAATTATTTTAAATATATATAATGGGTGGAACTATTAACACCCGAGTATGTCTATCACACTTTTTACTTTTTATTTTTTATTACATTTTTAAAATTTACCCTCTCTTAAATATTTTAAGAAGTTAATTTTTTTTATTAAAAGTAAAAAGTTAGAGTGTAAATAAACATATTAGAGTGTTAATAGTCACACTAATATATAATTAGTTGATTTATATATCTATTACTAAATTAAATTTCAATTAAGTTTTTATATAAAGTTGTTATCCAATGATTGTATATATCAATATAATTTCATGTCAAACTTTCAATATTATAGACTCTAAATATATAAAATTAAAATAAAAAGAACAATGAATAACTTATTTTCATCACTTTCGGAGCATCATAATTGAATAGCAACCTAATCGCATACATGACATTTTAGTAAATATTTCTATAACTAAAAATACACGACTTTTAAATAAAGTGCTAAAGGTCTTTATATGTTTAGTTCATATCTATGATAGGGGTCAAAACGTGTTTGTTCATTTACTAACCGCAAGTGCACGAATCGCTTAAGTAATACAGATATAGAGTATAAGTTTGTTCTCATGAGAATAAATATGTTTCTAAAGCTAAATATCAACCAATAACTTAATCAGTTCTATTCAAGGATATAAAAATAAAAAAATAATAAACTAAACTAAATCTAATCTACAAAAGCAATAAAGATAAACAGTTAGGTTTCATGGAATCCTTCTTCACCCCTTACATCTACCAACAACATGCAATCCTCTTCATTAACATAAATGCACTGATTAGGTTAGCTTGAAAATCTGATTTAGCTAAAAGTCTATGTCTAGGTCATCTAACTATAGTTTTAATTGCCCAACTCACTAAGTTTCCTTGAGAGTTAATACAATATCCACTCTTGAACGATTTATTCTCAATCACACACTATGCATGACTAATAGGTATATTTCTATCCCATTAATGAATCAACTAAAAAGTCAAACATGCATCAATCATACCATATCTATATTAACAAATCCCTATGTCTAGTTCATTTGCAATATTAGGATCATGTAATTGATGGCCAACCAACAGCAAACATTAAACATAGATTATGATTGAACAAAATCAAGAATCCACACAAACTCAAAGGATAACAAATCATTCATATATATAAAATGATCCAAAGTATCCCTAAATACTGCTTAGCTATACAATAAACATGAAAATACAAGTAAAATAATATCCAAGGAAGATAAGGAAGAAGAGAGAGAAAGGAAAAAGAGAAAGGAAGCTCATTGATTTGTCTCTGAAGCTTGAATCCTCCTCCATCCTTGTTCCTAGCCTCTAATCCACCATCAATGGAAATCTAGTCAAAGCTTTTTAACCTAAAACTACCTAAAACTACCTAAAACTAAGAAAACTAAAAAGTGGAAATGGCTCAAACAGCCAAGACTTTGAGAAAAACTTGAAAAAACTAATTTATAACCTCAGCTTGCCGCATCATGCCGCGACCCCCACATACTTGCGCCGCGGCGCCCATTGGGTCGGTCTATTTGTGTCGCGGCGCCCACTTCTTCTAGGCCGCGGCCCTCTCGCCTCAGGTTTTAGTATGGAAATAGCTAATATGCTTCTGCACGTCGCGGCGTGCACAACCTTGCGCCGCGGCGTTGACTGCTAAAAGGCTAACTTAGCTTCCTTTTCCACTTTAAGCTCACATGTTCCACATTTGACCTTGTTTGGAGCCCTTCCTAACATAGAGAAAATACCAAATCAATAACAATTACAAATCTACTTAATCATAACAATATAAGTTAAATTTGCTCAATAACATATCGGAAAGCATCAGAATCAGAATATGACAAATATAAGCACAAAACCCGACAAATATGCATTATTAACAAGGACTAAGTATTCATTCTAGCATAGAGATAGGGCACCAATAACTATATTTTATGGAGTTATCACACCTCTAAACCTACATTTTGCTAGTCCTCGAGCAAAACAAAATAGGACTAAGTAAATCAGCTTAAACATTCAATTCAAACATTCATTCAGCAAATATCATATTTCAATCTTCTTATTCCTTTAAACCAAAACTAGTGTGTAGTGATTGAAACATTCCTTAAAAAGTGCAAATGCCCCATAAACAGTTCCACACATATACAATCATTAACATGCTATCAATCCAAATAACTCTTCATGTAATTCACATTTTCACAAACATGCAAGATAAACTTCTCCTAATCAAGTCATACACATCCAGATAAGTTTATAAACATACATGTATATGATTCATAAAATTCACAAGATTGTAAATCAATTTTCTCTCCACTAATGTAAATCACACAAGATTGAGGATCAAAAGAGACTTTATCAGATTATAATGTTAGGCCAATGGTATAGGCGAAAGAAATGAACGGAAAAAGATACAATACAAACATTGAGAAACATAACATGAGATTCCAAGATATGAGCCACTAACTGATATTAGCAGGGTATTCAAAAGTGAATGCAGAAAACTTGTCAGAATCATTTTCGATGCTTTTTAAACTTTACTTCTTAAGTTTTGCTTTTCTTTTTCATTTTCATTTTTTTTCTTTCTTCTTTTTTTTTTATTTTCAAAGCAATGCATTTTTTTCTTTGCATCTGGTTCCTTCAAGCTCATTTTGTAATGAATCATTAATATCCCTAATCATCAAACTCACCTCAAGAAATAGCACATCATGAACTCAACAAACAATAAGGGTAGAAAGATAAATGACATGCTTTCACATGCATTAGAATGAGTAACAGGTTAACGAACACAATGGTTATGAAAAACAAATAAGGTCAAACAGTATAAGGCTTCAAAATGGGATCTACGGATATCATCATATCAATGTAAGCTTTTTAAGGCTCAAATTGTCCAAACAATGCCCTAATTATTTCTTCAATCATGCATAACCTAAGATTTCGCCTCAAGAGAATTCAAAAACAATTTCTAGGATAATCAAAACTCTACATGTACATCCATAAATATTCTCAAGATATGCACTCTTATCATTTTCAAAGTTATACTTGTATCTAAGTGAGATGTAAATCATGCATCAAAAACAACTAAATTGTTTCACATGCTTCAAGATCACATAAGATTTCACTGAAAAAGGGGCAAATAACAACCTTTCATATCATGGGACAATCAAAACAACACCAGTATTCTTGCAACATGTCATGCATTCAAATAGATTCAACTTTCTCAATTCAAGCATGCATAACATCATTTGCATAATGTGAAAATTGAAAATCTTGTCAACAGCGCATCAATGATAGTCAAAATAAGATATAATCATGAAAATATAATGACTAACATCACTGCATACTTAAAATACCAATACATGTTAACATTTAAGCATAAATGTAATAAAACATGTAAAGATACTCCCCCAAACCAAAATAAAATATATTTTTAATGAATATGGTTTATAGGATACCTGAGACTCTCAAAATAGTAGCCTAACTAATACTGGGCATTACTAAATACAGAAAAATAGAGAAAATAATAGAAAAAATAGGGTTGTTGCGCCGCAGCGTTCCCATACCTGGGCCGCGGCGTGACAAAAAGCTGTAGAATTCTGCAGAAAACGAGCACCTGTGCCGCGGCGTTCACAACCTTGCGCCGCATCGTGAGAGGTCAACTTGCAGAATTCTGTAGGGAAATGGCTTCTACTGCCATTTCTGCTCCAATAAGGCCTCCAACACCAACAAAATATGCTTACAAACTTAATTTACAGTATGTACATCATTTATATAACAAAAACATAAAAATAAACTATTAACATATTTAATACTTACAACATACTAAAACTTAAAAACTAACTAAACAAACTATATACAACTTGAATTAGGACTAACTAAACTCATTGTCAATATTAGCAATATAGAAACCTTATCCCCGGCAATAGCGTCAAAAACTTGATAGGGGTCAAAACGTGTTTGCCCATTTGCTAACCGCAAGTGCACGGATCGCTCAAGTAATACAAATACAGAGTATAAGTTCATTCCCACGAGGATAAATATGTTTCCAAAGCTAAATGCCAACCAATAGCTTAATCAGTTCTATTCAAGGGCATAAAAATAAGAAAGTAATAAACTAAACTAAATCTAATCTACAAAAGTAATAAAGATAAACGGTTAGGTTTCAGGGAATCCTTCTTCACCCCCTACATCTACCAACAACATGCAATCCTCTTCATTAACATGAATGCACTGATTAGGTTAGCTTAAGAATCTGATTTAGCTAAAAGTCTATATCTAGGTCATCTAACCATAGTTTCAATTGCCCAACTCACTAAGTTTTCCTTGAAAGCTAACACAATATCCACTCTTGAACGATCTATTCTCAATCACACACTATGCATGACCAATAAGTATATTTCTATCCTATTAACGAATCAACTAAAAAGTCAAACATGCATCAACCATACCATATCCATATTAATAAATTCCTATGTCTAGTTCATTTGCAATATTAGGATCATGCAATTGATGGCCAACCAACAGCAAGCATTAAGCATAGATTATGATTGAACAAAACCAAGAATCCACACAAACTCAAAGAATAACAAATCATTCTTATATATAAAAGGATCCAAAGTATCCTTAAATACAGCTCAACTATACAATGAACATGAAAATACTAGTAAAATCATATCCAATGAAGATAAGGAAGAAGAGAGAGAAAGGAAAAAGAGAAAGGAAGCTCATTGATTTGTCTCTGAAGCTTGAATCCTCCTTCATCCTTGTTCCTAGCCTCCAATCCATCATCAATGGAGATCTAACCAAAGCTTTCTAACCTAAAACTACCTAAAACTAAGAAAACTAAAATGTGGAAATGGCTCAAATAGCCAAGACCCTGAGAAAAATGTGAAAAAATAAATTTATAAGCTCAGCTTGCCGCATCACACCGCGACCCCCACACACTTATGCCGCGGCGCCCATTGGGTAGATCTCTTTGCACCGTGATGCCCACTTCTTCTAGATCGTGGCCTTCTCGCCTCGGGTTTTAGTATAGAAATGGCTGAGATGCCTCTGCACGCCGCGGCGTGCACAACCTTGCGCCACGACGTTGACTGCTGAAAGGCTAATTTGACTTCATCTTCCACTTTAAGCTCACATGCTCCACATTTGACCTTGTTTGGAGCCCTTCCTAATATAGATAAAACACCAAATCAATAACAATTACAAATGTACTTAATCATAACAATATAAGTTCAATTTGCTCAATAACATATCGAAAAGCATCAGAATCAGAATATGACAAATATATGCATAAAACCCTCCAAATATGCGTTATTAACAAGGACAAAGTATTCATTCTAGCACAGAGATAGGATACCAATAACTATATTTTATGAAGTTATCAATATATAATGAAAAAGAAAATGAAAACTTATTTATACAATTAAGAATTTTTTCTTATTAATAACATGAGTTATTAATAAAATAATGAATGCATTATAGATAAGCAATCGAGTTTGATAGAAAGAATATTGAAAGAACAAAATTCATAAAACAAATGAAGTTAATGGTTAAGAAAAAAATTGATTTCAAGTATGAATATGGAGACAATTTCTTCGAAAACTTAAAATCTAAAACACATATAAACAAAAAAAATTCGCAATAAGAAACAAGAATAAATATTTAAAAAGAACAATACCATGATAAAAATGCAATTTGAAATATATGAATGGAAATATTGAAAAGAAAGTGTTCAGTAGTAAATACTGAGATGTACTTCAATAGGCACGTACTGATATTTTTCTCCTTGTGCAGCAACGAAGCATGTTGAAACGAGGGTGGTTGGTACCTGCAAAGGTACTCCAACGCTCAAATCAGATTATGCACAATTAGGGTTTAAGTTAAAGAACAATAGTTACTGTTGAAGGTGATAAAGCCTGATATTTTATAGAGAGTGAATTGGGAAACATGTTCCTTTAATTATTGTAGAGGATCCCTATAAAATAGGAATGTTGAAATTGTAGTTATGAGTAGTCAAAGGTGATTATGTGTGCTATTATTTCGTAAAATCGTGATTGACAGTTATGGATAATTTGGGATTTATCCACTGCACTAATCTCGCGATTGTGTTATTGTTGTCCAATGTCGTAGTCCAACATATGTTGTGTCAGGGTCTCAACAATGTCTCAAGCTGTAATTGACATTGACTAAAGCAATGATTTTGATGATAATAAATAAGAAAAGAATGGAAGTGCAAAGATCAAATCTCAAGACTTTCCAAGTTTAACTTATAGGACTTAGATCTTATGTTAAGATAAATAGGAATTACACTAAGCTCAAATATGTTTTAACATCTTTAAAAGTGTTTCTTAAATGTTTAAATGCCCAACAAAGTGTTTTTGGAAAGTTAGTCTTGGTGGTAGTTCAAACCTTTGAAAAATAGCCAAGTTTGTGTTTTGAAAAATTGACATTTGGTCACTATTTTGATCATATCTTTCAAAATACTTTGAGTTTTGTTCTAAAACTTATTTAATTTGAAAATAGACTCAAAGATCTTTCCGATGAGTGTCATTTTCTTAAAACAGATAACAAATGAAGAAGTTATGACTATTTAAAGTCAGTTTTCAAAATCAGAGTGCAATAACCGATTAGGGATTTTCCCTAACCGATTATTCACCCTGTCAGGAGCCATTTTCACGTTCTAAAAACTCCTAACCGATTAGGAAATTGGCCTAACCGATTAGTATGATAAATAAGAGCATTTTTCAAGTTTTTAAAGCTCCTAACCGATTAGGTAATTCACCTAATCGGTTAGTGTAAAAGAAAGGAGCGTTTTCATGTTTTTATAAAAGCTCCTAACCGATTAGGAAGTTCTCCTAACCGGTTATTCTAAATGTTAGTGGCCAAAACTAAAACCTCCTAACTGATTAGCAACTCCACCTAATTAGTTATTTTAAATGTCAGTGGCCAAAACTTAAAGCTCTTAACCGATTAGGACAACCTCCTAACCGGTTATCTGGGCAACCAGAAAACACATTTCGACGGCTATAAATGGCTAGTTTTCATAACAAATCATTCCTAATCACCACCAACAACTCTAAAATACTTTGGGCTATAAATACAAGTGTTTGAGTATCAAAGAAAAGTTGGTAATCAACCTGAACAAGTTTCTTAAGCATTAAGTTCGTGTTTTACTCTCATTTCTCAAAAACCTATGTTTTGAGCTTAAGTGTGAATCCTAGATACCCATAAGTTTCAATTTGTATTATCTAATATTTGAGAGAGTTTATATCTCTTACACTTTGTATAATCTATAAAAGAGAGGGTGAGGTATCCCTCTAGATAAAAGGGTGAAGTATCCCATAGTTGGATAAAGGGTGAGGCATCCCTCAAAAGTTATAAAGGGTAAGGTATCCCTATTTGAGGCTCAAGCACAAGGGTGAGGTATCCCAAGGTGTGTTAAGTGCTCTCAATTGTAAAAGTTGTCAAGCACCTGTTGAAACTTAAAATAGTGAAAAAACTCAGGTGGCTTACTTGAGGTCTGAACGTAGGCCACAAGTGGTTGGTGGCTGAATTAGGATAAATATTATGTTTGCTTCTCTCAACTCTATCTCATTTACATTTGTGCTTTAATTAAATATGCTATGCATGTTTCGCTGCATTTATTAATTGAATGCTTCAAAATGCTTAACTTCTTAATATTGCTTTAAAAACTTGTCATCACTCAATTCACCCCCCTCTTGGGTAATGGTTACCATAGCTAACACAAGCAAACTCTTACTAGGGTGTTTATGGATGACTTTGGCTGGATGTATGTCAAGTTGACCCATGAGACTGGATCTTAGATCATGATCCAGAATAGTTACCCTTAACTTGGTGCTTAGATGAGGAAGGTAAGTGTCAAGATATCTAAGTTTGATAGGAGCACACGACACGCAATGAACAAAGGGATCCTAGTCAGTGTTAACGTCGAGTCTCGCGATGTTTTTCCCAAAGGGCCAAGGTCTGTGATGCGTCACTATATATTCCTCGGGGTAATGAGTAAGGCCAGGATATGAGTTGGATCACTCTGCTTATGTCATCATTATGTTGTCCGGGGTACATAGTAGGTTGCCCCCATGTGTAGTTCACGGGGTCTTTGATGTCCTTCTATGCAGCCTTTACTTTGCGGTTTGTAGCGGTATATGCTTACTCAGGAGCCATTACTTTGAATTTATTAAGAATTAAAAACTGCTTTAAAGAGGATATCAATTTCATGCTATTTCCTTACTACCCGATGCCATCGTGGATAATTACAAATGGGGGAGCATTAAAAATGTAGCCTCAAACAAGCAGCTAGCTCGCCTTTCCAAGGGCTAATCAGATTGCCTTATTCCTTCTATAAATAAAGGGTGCTTGCAATGAGGTTGTCATTTGTTAAGAGCCATGTCTCTTTCTAAAATCTTCTTTCATTTCTTCCCCAAGTTTCTAAAGGTGTTCCCTTTATCTTTACATGTTTTTCTGGCGGAGGTCTTTCTCTCTAGGCGTAATGATGCGGTGAAGGTCAAATAACTACTCTGTGTGGCTTGGTTGCCACATCTCTGAGCAGCAAAAGCCTTTCTTTCTAGGTGTACGCACTAGCAGGACAAAATCTTGCTTACTGGTAGGCTCATGGCTTCTACCCTAGTTCTTGTGAAGCATGGAGGGGCTTCACTAGTCTCTGTGCTCCGCTCTCCTAACCGGTACTAGTTAAGTGCCTTGGTTTCACCTTGGTGTGTAGCTGGAAGTGTGGGATCGTGGAGCTTTCTGCTCATGTTTCTTAACAGGGAAAAGATGGATGCTTGCATCTTGAGAAATCGTTGAGGTGGTCGTGGCCAATGATAATCATCATCATCACTGTCTCATCTGGCTTCCTTTCCGACTTTCTCCAGTAGGCATTCTTGTATTAGAGTAGTTTATAGGCTCTTTTTTGTAAAGCTAATGATGTATAGAATGAGAATAATAAAAAGTTTCCTTCTTTGTGCATTTTTTTATTGTTTGCTTCTTTCACTGAGATGAGTCCAATGCTCATGTAAAAGTATGCTCAACCTCATCATTTTGCCTATGGCGGAGAAGTGATTTTTAGGCGATTTTAAGTAGTTTTCATTGATTAATCAACCTTCAGTCACCAATTCTCTTTAATTCCTCAAGGTATGCGTCCTCTTGCCCCTATTTTTACTATTCTTAATGTCAACCTGATAACTTCATGAAATGTAGTTATTTATGCCTCATATTTGTGCTTTATGGCATACTTAGTCCTTGTTCTTATGCATATTTAGAAGGTTTTATACTTATATTTGTTAAATGTCATTTGAATACCTTCCTATATGTTTTTGGGCAATTTATGCATATTTATTGATTGATTAAGTAGATTTATAATTATATTTAACTTGGTACTTTCTCTAATACAGGAAGCGCTCAAAAGAGACAAATTGACACAAGCCAAGGCCCAGCATTGGAGGAAAGAAGCCAATGATGCATTCCAGTATTCCACACCGCGGCGCAAACATGTGCACGCTGCGACGTGATGATTTCAGCTAGCGCAAGTTAGAGAAGAACACAGCCTACCCCGTGTTTACACACATGGCCTTCCACGCCGTGGCGTTGGCATGTTCACGCCGCGGCGCACATCGGCGATCTGAGTCTATTTATTTTGTTTTTCATGCCCTCTCTTGCCCTCTCAGTTTTCTCTTAGGGTTTTTAGGTTTTTAGCTTTTTAGGGTTAGAGGCTGCGGCTGGGTCCTCCATTGGAGGTGGAGATGGAGCTTGGGGAGTTAAGGATGGAAGCCGTCTTTCCATTGGAGGAGGATCTGAGCTTCAATGGCGAAATCCATAAGCTCTCTCCTTCTCTCTTCTCTCTTTTCTCTTCGTCATTTCTTGAACATGTATTTTGTAATTCGTTCTCATGTTCATTGTATAGCTGAGCTTTATTTAGGGATAACTTTGAATCCTTTTATTAATATTAATGATTTGTTTTTCTCTGAGTTTGTATGGATCTTTGATTTTGTTCAATCATATTGTGCTTAATGCTCTTGAATGTTTAACCAACATTTAAGTTGATTTGATAAAATCTAATTAACCTAGACATAGGGATTTGAGTTTGAGATCGTATGTATGATTGATGCATATTCGATTCTATTCCAATGGCGGGATGAGTTGATTCGCTAATGGGATAGAAATATACCTCTTAGTCATGCATAGCACGTATTTGAGAATAGCCCTTAAAGAGTGAATTTTGTGCTAGCTCTCAAGGACACTTAGTGAGTTAGGTAATTGAAACCATGGTTAGATGACCTAGACATAGGCGTTTAGCTAATGTAGATTCTCAAGCTAACCTAATCATTGCATTCATATTTATGAAAAGAATTACATGTTGTTGGTTGAAGTAAAGGGTGAAGAAGGATTTCCTTAATCTCTAACCATTATCTTTACCACCTTTTAGTTTTTAGTTTAATTGCTTTCCTCTATTTTTATGTTCTTGAATAGAATTAAGTAAGTTATCGGTTAATACGCAATATTGGAAATAAACTTATCCTCATAGGAACGATCTCTTACTCTGTATCTGTATTACTTGTGCGACCCATGCACTTGCGGTTAGCAAATGGGCAAAACGAGATGTTTTGGCCCTCAACACAACCTTAGGGAGAAAACTTATCCTTTTCTATTTTAGGGTATCCCTACTTGCTTTTTGGCTAAATGAGTAGGGATACCAGCAGTTCTTGGTCCACTCAGTGGTGTTGCTTTCTAGAGCATCCCCTCTGTCATGCCGTGAACGGTGGTGGTGCCCAACTCAGTTTTATAGAACTTTGAGGGTGCCAAGGCCAGTGTTTGTAAGGGGTGTAGACAACTGGAGACGGAGGGCAGAGGTGGATGTAAATAGTTTAATAGGCTTTTCCTTCATAGTCCGCCCCTCCTCCATGTCTGAATTTGTAGGTTTTAAGATATTCTTGATTCTAACAACACCTTACTGACCTCTGTGAGTGTTTCCAGGGATTCGATAGCAAGGAGACGAGTGGTAGGGTCAAGGAGACTGGCTGTGGAGAAGCCCCTGATATTTGCCCCAAGGAGGAACATGTACCTATATGTTGGAGATGACACTTGGGGTAGCATGTCTATATTCCAGACTGAGAGGGATGCCGAAAATCTTGTGAGCTACTTAGAGTTGACAGAGAAGGGCAGCCAGGACCATGAGTACTAGATCTTGGTTCCACGAGAGGATGAGAGAGTGTGTTTAGCCTGAATAGAGGGTAGACACTTCATGTTTTTTTAGGAAGACCTCTTCACCTGATTGGGGCTCTGGCTGCCTTTCACCAACTTCCAGATTGGAGTCTTTCGCCATTTAAATGTGGCACCGTCCCAACTCTATCCCAACAGTTGAGGTTTCATTCTTACCTTTGATAGGTTCTGCTAGGTGGTTAGATTGCGGTACTTGGAGAAGGTTTTCTTCTATCATTTTACTCAATAGTCCCCCCAAGGTGAGAAAACAATGATGAAAAATTAGCTTACTCTTCATGCTCGGGGTAGATGAAAAGTCTTTGAAGTCTTCCAGGAAAGCTTTAAGAACCTTAAGAACAAGTTCTTTAAGCTGATGGCTGTACTTGGAGTCTGCCTATTCTTTGATCTATATTGGACCACCCGAGTATAGGACACTCCAATTCAGATGATTGAGGTGGAGTGGTCTGAACTCAGTTGGGAGGATACCAAATGTGTTAGATTCATTAACAAGCAGGTAGAGAAAGTCCAACTTATTTCTTGTAAAGAAGTTTTGGATGCCAATGACGATGAAACCCTTAGAGTCATACTAGGTAGAGTGTAGGCCAGAGTTTGTCTTTACTTTTTGCTTTTAGTATTTTCTTTTGAATAATATTCCCATTGTTTCCAACTTATGCTATTTGTTTTGCAGAAAATATAGCATCTAGACTAACTTTTTTCACCCTCCAGGCCATGATGGCAAGGATAGGGGATGATGGACCCTCAAACATTCTAGTACACGTTATTTCTGCCCTTGTAGTCTAGGGTCCAATGATCGAGGTGGCTTTGGCCCAATAAGAGGAGTCTCCTACTCAACCCTTTCAAAGTCAGAAGAGGAAAACTGCTAAAGGAAATAGGGTGGAGGACCACAGGAAGAGGCCGACAGTGGAGTCTGTTGACAAGTGGGGTTCAATCACCTTGTATAAGAAGGATTTAGAGCTCGGGCCATTTGTGTATTTTCAGCTCTTGGATGAAGAGGTCATGTCCCACATCTCCAAGAAGAGTATGTCAGAAATTCTATTAAGGTCCCAGCTATACGGACTTCGGATCGTTGCTGAGTCTCGCTTCCTCGAAAAGAGCCTAGAGTAGTTTGGAGGGGAATTGTCTGAGACAAAGGTAGCTAAGGAAGAGGGGGATCGAAAGCTTGACTCAGCCCCCAAGGCTATGGAGAAGGCCGAGAAGGACTTAGGGAACACCAAAGTGAAAGTTGATGATCTGAAGAAGAAATTGGCAGACTCTAAGGATGAACTTCGGGAGAAGAAAACCAATTTTGAAGAGGCTGGGAAAGTCGTCGCCAACCTCCGAGCTAAGAATCAAGATCTCAAGACCAGAG
Organism: Ormosia semicastrata; assembly: GCA_029884595.1. Taxonomy (NCBI): domain Eukaryota; kingdom Viridiplantae; phylum Streptophyta; class Magnoliopsida; order Fabales; family Fabaceae; genus Ormosia; species Ormosia semicastrata. Next base: position 41,392,427 of record JAQQTO010000053.1, on the reverse strand, counting down.
TGGCATAACTACAAGAGGATATTAGGCAGCTGATGAAGATTTGTTTGGACATCAATGGCAAGCAATTCCAGAATGCAGTAGCCCAAGTCTAGTTCTTCAATCCTAGGGTCACCCTTGCATTGGATAAATTGTACTCTCAAAAGGTGATCCTAAATGGTTGCTTGGTATCATCACAGGAAGCTTAACAAGCTAATCAAGTTACTGTTGGGGTCCTTCCCATTGCTACCCCCAATGTGACTTATGCTGAAGGGAATGGTGGTCAAGGCTTGAAAGGCGGTGTTGCTAAAGCTTAGCTTGCTTTTCCTCTTTCCTTTTACTATTTTTCTCTGCCCCCTATGTGGGGCATTTTATTTGTAGACAATTTTCTCGGTTGCACGGGCCGTGTTAAATATATTCACTTTATCCTTGTGAATGCTTATTTATTTTTCCATGGTCCGTACTAGTTTCAACGCCCACCATTAGTGTGTATTTGGTAGTCATTTAGGGACTTAGGACAATTACAGTCGCCTGAATCCATAGTCTAAGGTCCAACACCCAAATTTTTTAGCATTCGAAATTCCTTTGAGGACTTAGGAAAAAAATAAAAGGTGAATCATAATCGAGGTCTTTAGTGTTAACGATCTAGTTTAGAAGATTGCCTAACACTAGGAGTTTTTAAGTTAAGAACAAATTTAACATAAAACATCCACGGTAGGTACCGAACGATAGACAACATATGACTTTACCTGTGTTGCCAATTAATTAATCATAACCACAAAATGGTCATGGCTAAGTGTTAAAGATTTGGGTAAGGACCCAAAGCACTCATCAAAACCACACAAGTCGATATCGTGGGTCATTCCTCTTAACCTAGATTCTAAGAGACCTTGGATCCCATGAGGAATGGGCTCTATAAACATTTTCAAGGCGTGGTCCAAATTGAGGGTCAAGTTAAAAAGACACCCCAGATCCCATAAAGAACGAGCTTTGTAGACATTCTCAATGAGTAGTCCAAGTTGAGGGTATTAAGCTTTAAACAAAGTATAAGAATATGTACAAAAACAACTTCACCAAAATTGAGGCAGATCAAACATAAAAGAAAACTAAGAGACTAAGCCTTAAAAGACACTTAGCTATTGATGAACCTTCAAAAACTCATGTTTTTATAGTTCAAAATCTTGGTTTTCATCCTCTTCTAATCTTTTTTATTGAGCTTTGTTCTAAAATTTAATTATGTTTTTATTGTCTTAAAATTTGTTCTTATTACGTGTTTTAATTATTTTTTATAGTTGATTATACATAAAAGAAGACTGGACACTTAAACAAGGAAGAAAAGTTGAAACTAGCATTCTGGAGGTCCAATGCCTGAGTGCCCAGAAGCCAGCGCTCAGGCGCCCACATGGCAAAGAGAGAACCAGCTTTCTGGTGTCCCAATGCTTGAGCACGCGTAGCATCAGTGTGGATTAGCTTCTGGATGTCCAGCGCATGGGCGCCCAAAAGCTAGCACCTAGGCACTGGACGTTATAACAACTTACGTTTTTCTTGTCTATAAATATACAATATGAGGGGATTTCAGCAACCGCCAGAGAGAGAAGTGGAGGCATAAACCCTAATTTGGCATAGGCGCATCTAGGCTTGAAGATTAGAGATTTTCTTCAACCTTTCCACCTATCTTCCATGGAGTTTGTCGAATTCTTCTCTTTGTTTTCTTCTTTCTCCGTGTGTAACTAAACTTCTCTAGTTAGGGTGATGATGGATCTTGTTCTTTGATGATGTAAACTCGATTTTGTGTTTAATTTAAGTTTCTATTTCATAATTTATGTGTTTATCTTTTTTCTTAATGCTTTCCTTAATCTGATCAATTTTAGAATGATTTTAGGATTTATGTATGATTTGGAAAAATTGTGCACAAGCCTAGAACATGTGATAAACATCATAATTTTTGCAATCGCTAGGAATAGATATTGTGGGTAGTGTGATCTTTCTTTTTATTCCTTCGTTTTTTATAAAACCTTCTCTATGTGGGGTTATATTAAGGGATTGGTTAACCCAAAGTTGTATGAAGATGATTAATATACCAAAGGATTGGATATTGATTAATTTTGGGAATTTAATCATGAATCATAGAATAAAACTTAGTTAAACCAATCTTTGAATTTGCATCAAAAGAGTTTAAGTGAAATATGAACCCTAATACTTTGATATCATTATCTTTCATCCTTAGTTTTACTCTAGCTATTTTTAAATATTTTCTTGTTAGTTTTCTTTTATTTACATTATTATCAACTCTCATATTTTAGATAGCTTAAATAGTATCGATTTAACGAATTTAGTAATTGATAGCGTAATCTTCATAGGAATGATACTTTTCTCATCACTTTATTACTTTTGTGATTTGGTCACTTGCCAATATCACAGCAAGTTTTTGACATTATTGCTGGGGATTATTGATTGTTAATATTAAATAGTAGTTAAAAAGACACTAATTTAGACATTTATATTTCTTATTTAATTTTATTTTTCTTTATTTAATTTTCTAAATTTGTTTTTCTTTAATTCACTTTTGTTTGCTTGTTTGTTTAGGCGAGGAACCATAAATCCTGAAGCATTGCTTTTTGATCTGAAGATTGAGAAAATAACAAAAGCAAATAGAAGAGCAGTAAAAGAAAGAATAATACTTGAAGAAGAAAATATGGCTGAAACAAACGAAGAATGAAGACGCACATTAGCAGATTATGCAACCTCGTCTGCTAAAAGGGTTGCAACCAATATAGTGCGACCTACTATACAAGCTAATAATTTTGAGATAAAACCAGCTCTTCTATAGCTAGTGCAACAAGATCAGTTTGGGGGTAATCAATCAGAAGACCCTAACTTGCATATTAATAATTTCTTGCAGCTTTACGATACCATAAAATACAATGGAGTAAGTGATGATGCCATTAGGCTAAGGCTTTTCCCATTCTCTTTAAGGGATAAAACTAAGAGTTGACTACAAGCCCAACCTCAAGGAAGCATCACTACTTGGGATGATTTGGTGAGCAAAATCCTTACTCGATACTTTCCTCCATTTATGTTCGTCAAGATGAGGAGTGAGATTGCATGTTTCACTCAAAATCAGGGAGAATCTCTATATGAAGCCTGAGAGAGATTCAAGGAATTGCTGAGAAGATGTCCTCATTATGCATTTGAAATCTAGCAACAAGTTCAAATCTTTTATAATGGCTTAAATCATCCTACCAGAGTTATGGTGGATGCATCTACAGGTGGGTCTCTTAACAACAAAACTCCTGAAGAGGCTTAAGAATTATTCAAAAACTATGGCTACGAATGAGTATCAAATGCCTAGTGGAAGATCAGTGGTAAAATAGGGAGTTATGGAGCTCGACACATTTAATGCCATACTTGCACATAAGAAGACTCTTTCATAGCAGATCACCATTCTCACGAAGCAAATTGGTAATATGCAGGTAAGCTCTATTAACCATCAAGCTTTAACTTATGATTTCTATAGAGGTAATCATGCCAATGGTGAATGTGGGGCAAGCAATTCAGGTGTAATTCCTCAAGAGTAGGTCAATTACATTGGCTATCCTTCAAGACCTCAAGTTAATCCGTTCTCAAACATATATAATCCAGGGTGGAGGAATTATACTAATTTCTCTTGGAATAACCAAGTAGTACCACTGAATGCCCAACCAGAGAAAAAGTCTCCTCTAGAAATTACACTTGAAAAACTGTCTCAATAGACATTCTTTTTTGTACAACAGAGTTCCAATTTCATGTAGGAAACGAGAGCCAATTTTCAAAATCAAGAGGCAGCTATTTGAAGTCTAGAAACTCAAGTGGGGTAGATAGCAAGACAACTCACTGAAAGACCTCTAGGTACTTTACCCAGTGACACTGTGGTCAATCCAAAGGTGCATTGTATCGTAATCACTTTGAGAAGTGGTAAGACTTTAGAAGGACAAGTTAAAGAAGCACCTAGCTAATCAGGAATTGAGAAAAAGAAAAATGATGTTCCTACTGAAGATGCCTCAATTCAAGATCGCAATAAAGAAGGAGAGGTTGAGAATGAACAACCAAAAGTGCAAAAAAAGAAGAAGGATCGTGAGTAGAACATAATATATGAACCATCACTGTATGTCAAGATCTCATTCCCGCAAAGATTGAAGAAGGAAAAACAAGAGAGACAATTCTTGAAGTTCTTAGATGTTTTCAAGCAACCTCAAATAAACATCCCTTTTGCTGAAGCACTTTAGAAAATGTCATCATATGGTAAATTCATGAAGGACTTGCTGTCAAAGAAGAGAAAGCTCAAGGAAGATGAGACAATGTTGTTGACAGAAGAATGCAGTGCTATTATTCAGAGGAAACTGCCACCTAAATTGAAATATCCAGGTAGTTTCACCATTCTTTGCACTATCAGGAAGCTGAATATTAGGAAAGCTCTATGTAATATTGGGGCAAGCATAAATCTCATGCTGATATCTATGATGCATAAACTGGAAACTAAAAAATTGAAACCAATAATGATCTCTCTTTAATTAGCTGAATGGTCTATCAAACATCCATACGGTGTAGTTGAAGACGTTCTAGTGAAAATGGATAAGTTCACTTTTCCAACAGATTTTGTAGTTCTAGATATAGACGAGGATGCTGATATTCCTTTTATTCTTGGAAGACCATTTCTAGTAACTTTGAGAGCATTAATTGATGTATCTAGAGGCGAACTCATTTTGAGGGTGGATGGAGATCAAATGACTATTAATGTTTTTGATAAGTCTGTACCAACATAAGATCTTTATGCCCCTGTTAATTGCATTCAAGATAAATTTCAAAAGGATTTGGCTGGTAAGAGTTCTGCACCATTAATTAATATTGATCCACCTACTTCTAAGATGGTTGAAACAGAGAAAGGTTCTCCCATTGTTCATGATTCACTACAAACTAGTCTCTCACCTGTTGAACAATTGAAACCACCATGGCCTAGTGGAATCTCTCATGTCAAGGTGCATTCAGGACAATCAAGTCCATGTCGAGTTCAAAATACTTTTGGAGGTATTCCTAAGGCCATTGACCAAGGAATGAGGTATTATTTTGGGAAAGGGAAGAAGTCATTTCATTTATGTTACTTTAAGCCCCCTTGATCAACTTAAATTAAAGGCAACATCAAGCTAATGACGTTAAATAAGTACTTTTTGGGAGGCAACCCAATTTCTTTTCTTTTTTATTTTACTCTATTGCATTGCTTTTAATTTAGTTGTTTTGATTATGTGTTTTGTTCTTTTTGTTTAATTTAGTGTTTGCGAAGTCTATCCCTCTTCAAATTTGAGTTAATTGCTTTGGTGAGTTATTTAGTGCAAAAGTGGTTTACCAAAAATGGAGTTAGTTAGTAGAGTTTTATCCATGCCTTTGGGCGCTCAACTGCACATTATTTTGTCCTTGCCATACCAGCACTCAAGCACTGTATATGGGTGCCCAAGCACCCATAACCTAGAGGAAAACCAATTTTCTGCCACCTGAGCGATCAGGAGCTCACATGTGAGCGCTCAGGGGCCCATTAACCAGAAAAAAGGAGCAATTTTTCACCTCCCCATCACTCAGGCACTCAAATATAGCGCCTAGGCACCCCTTCATAAAAAAAATTTAAGTCAGTGCCTAAGTGCTAGTAAGCCAGCGCTCGGGCGTGCGAGTAGCAGAACAAATTTACACAGCGAGCGCTTAGGCACTTAAGTCTTCTTTTCATTCTCCTCTATTCTCCAATCTTCCCCAACTGAAGCACCAACATTCCCTTCTTACTCCACTCACGTCCAAACCTTCCTTAACATTTCTTCAACCATCTTAATCTACTTTTCTCTTCATTTAACCTTTCTTCCTCCTCCATTCACTCCGTGTACACATTCAAGGGAGGATTTGCCACTATTGAAGCATTCCCCAAGTGTGTTCCATGAAGGCCCACTCCCTTTTTCCTACTTTTTTTTGCCTTAAGTCATCACTCATTGGCGTAAGTTCATCCACCCTAGGACTCCTTTTCTTGTTATGTTGTATTAATTTGGTTGATTTGGAAAATTGAAGTTTTAGGGTTCACGAATTGGGGGTTTTTGGGAAATGCAAAATTGGGAGAAATTGGCCGCAATTGATGAGGGTCATTGATATATTGTACGAATAATTATTCCTTAGGATTAATTGATGAGTAAAATTGGGGATTTTGATGGTGCTATTTGATCAATTATTTTGTGCATAGTTGATTATGTCCATATTTGGGGGGGGTTTGGGGAAAATGGGTAATTGTTTGACTCTTGACGGTTTTGAATGGATATTTGGAGTTACGTCCTTGACATTGATAAGTGTGGCATCTCAACTATTTTACTTGTTGAACATATAGAACCATAGGAAAAAGACTAAATTTGAGATTGCTTGTTTTCTTGCATGCAAATTTTAAATTTTATGTTGTTGATATGAAATACGTATTTGATATATTTGTTGTTCAACAGGAATAAACCATGCCACCAATAAAGAAAATGAGAGGTGTTACAAGAGAGGGGTCCAATCCTCTCTTGTGTTCAAAGTCATTTTTGCTCACATGTCCATGAGCAACGATTCAACAATGTGTTAGTAAAGTGAAACTTTGTTAGAGAAGTTGGGGCAAGCTTTGTCTCCCTCCTATTCTAGGTTCTCAAACTTTGGTCAGAGAATTATACGCAAATGCATTCATAGAATCGAATGATGAAGACATGTTCCAGAGCATGGTAAGAGGAACACATATTGATTTTAGCAAGAATGTGATCAACAAATATTTTGGCCTTGAGTATGACTATCCAGGCCAATGTGGTTATCATGACTTGCTTGGGAGGCCACTACAGCCAGAATTAGTACTCCGAGTGATTTGTAAAGAAGGTGCTAAATGGGTACTGGACACCAAAGGAGCCCCTAAACATTTGAAGAAAGCGGACTTAAAGCTAGTCCCAAAAATGTGGTGCACCTTTGTTCAAGTCAACCTCCTCCTATCTTCCAACACATTTGAGGTGCCTATCAAAAGGGCTTTACAAGTTTTTGCTATCGTGACTGGAGATAGTATTGACATAGAAAGGCTTATTGCCTTCAACATACACATGGCAGCTCAAGAGATCTCAGGAAGCCTACCATATCCTTTTCTCATCACGCAGCTGTGCTTCGAGAAGGGCATTCATATCACAAGTGATAATCTAGTTCAACCCACACCTCTAATTACTGCATAAGTGATTGAAAGGTATTTTCAAGAGGATCCAACAACTATAGGAGCTCATAGCCCAGGCCCAACACCAAGGCAACCTCGTCAAGTGCTCACCACTACTCAAAATGTTGGACAGATTGGAGCGTGCATAACTCCAGAACCAGAGGAAGCTTAACCATGTCATCTAATCTCAATATTTGAGAACATGTTGTGTAGGATGGTAGAGTAGATGAACTTATACACTAATGCTCTAGGAGGACTCCCTTTGATTGATAAGGAGATTATGGCCAATATTAACTTTAGTGAGGGAGATGAGGTGGAGCATGATGAGGATGAAGAGCAGGACTGACTTAACTGCCAAAATAATAAGCTTTTCTTGACCCTCCACTTTTATTTTACTATTTTTACTTTCCTATCTGTTATTTGCTTTTGATTTTTTTTACACAGTGAGGGCATTGTTTATGGTTAGTTTTGGGGAGGGCATGGCTTTGCTATTTTTGTTTTTAGTTTTTAGTTCACTTTTGTTTGTGTTGTCTACTAGTTTTGTTTTGAATCATTTTGTTGAAACTGTGCATACCAATGTGTTGAATTAAATATTTGATGATTGCTTGGAGTATGGATTAACCTCTTTTCTTGGGATATTGCATGAGAATTCAAGAGTTGCATTTATCTTTACTGGTTCAATTATGTATGAATGTATTTCTCATCTTTATGTTTGATAGACCTTGGAATATGATTATATGTCAAGCTTAGAGAAAGTTTTTGGGAATGCATGTGTGTGGATTACTTGCATTTGGAAGTTGTTTAGATTCTCTTTTGAGGCGAAATCTTATGCAATGCATGGTCAAGGAAATGATAAGGGTCTTCTTTGGACCGTTTGAGCTTTTCAAGCCAACCTGTACACACATTATATCCCTAGGTCCCTTTTGCAGCCTTGTTAATGTTTGACCTTTATTTTTTTTCTTTACCCACATTTTCCTTTCCCTTACCTTAAAAAATAAATAAATAAAAATTATTGTTCGCACACACCCTTTGTTGAGTGCATATCTTGTATTATTTTACTATTTAAGCTTTAGTTATTTTTTGTGCATGAAGTATTCAAGGAGCTTATAAAAAAAGTGAAAAATGATGAAATAAAATGCAATGAGAAATCTTTCATGAAAAAAAGAAAAAAATATAAGAAATAAAAAAAATAAAGTGATTAATTCTTTTGCTCCGTCTTGCACTTGTTTAATATTTTTTGGCTTGAATTTTGAAATTAGCATGATTTTGAATTTCAACTTTTGAGTTCCTTATTCTACCATTTCTTTCTTAACCCTCACCTTTGGCCTTGCATTACAAGCTTTAAAAGACCTTTTGATCCTTAGTTTTGTGTTATTTACATTAGTGGAAAGAGAGATGAAAAATAACCTTATGGATGTGAGTTTGATGTGCATTTGTAATTTTATAAACCTATTCGGACTTGTACTTTATTAGTAGGAATTGGTCTTACAGTCATTTATGTATAAAAGTTGCATATGAAAGTTAATGTAACAATTAGATTGTACATGTGTGACATCTTGAAATGAGGTTGTGAAGCAATTTATGAGGATATGAATGATTTTAAGTACCCGATATTGCCATGTTTAAGTCCGCATGTTTTGAGTTTTTAGTTGTTTATTCTTTTTGTTTTGTTTTGTTTTTAATTCTTTTTCTTTTTTGCTTGAAGACAAGCAAAATCTTAAGTTTGGGGGAGACTTGAACCTTCAAAAACTGATGTTTTTACAGTTCAAAATCTTAGTTTTCATCATCTTCTAATCCTTTTTGATTGAGCTTTGATCTAAAATGTAATTATGTTTTTATTGTCTTAAACTTTATTCTTATTACGTGTTTTAATTGTTTTTTATAAGTGATTACACATGGAAGAAGATTGGATACTTGAATATGGAAAAAACTGAAAATAGCATTATAGAGGTCCAGCGCCTGAGCGCCTGAAAGCCAGCGCTCAGGCGCCCACATGGCAGAACAGAGAACCAGCTTTCTAGTGTCGCAGCGCTTAGACGTTGCAAAGCCAGCATTTGAGCACACGTAGCAACAGCGTGGATCAGCTTCTGGACGTCCAACACCTGGGCGCCCAGAAGTCAGCGCCTAGGCACTGGACTTTATAATAGCCTATGCTTTTCTTATCTATAATAGATAATGTGAGGGGATTTCAGCAGCTGTCAGAGAGAGAAGCGAATGCATAAACCCTAATTTGGTGTGGGCGCATCTAGGCTTGAAGATCAGGAATTTTCTTCAATCTTTCCACCTATCTTCCATGGAGTTTGTCGAATTCTTGTCTTTGTTTTCTTTTTTCTCTATGTGTAACTAAACTTCTCTAGTTAGTGTGATGATGGATCTTGTTCTTTGATGATGTAAACTCGATTTTGTGTTTAATTTCAGTTTCTATTTCATGATTTATGTGTTTATCTCTTCTCTTAAAGCATTCCTTAATCTGATCAATTTTGGAATGATTTTAGGGTTTATATATGGTTTGGGAAAATTGTGCATGAACCTAGAATATGTGATAAATACTATAATTTCTGTAATCGCTAAAAGTAGGCGTTGTGGGTTATGTGATCTTTCTTTTTATTCACTCATTTTTGATAAAGTCTTCTCTATTTGGGGTTATACTAAAGGATTGGTTAACTCAAAGTAGTGTAAAAAGGATTAATATACCAATGGATTGGATATTGATTAATTTTAGAAATTTGATCATGAATCATGGAATAGAACTTAGTTAAACCAATCTTTGAATTTGCATTAAAAGAGTTCAAGTGAAATCTGAACCCTAATACTTTGATATCATTATCTTTCATCCTTAATTTTACTCTCGCTAATTTTAAATATTTTCTTGTTAGTTTTCTTTTATGTATATTATTATCAACTCTCATATTTTTGATAGCTTGAATAGTGTCAATTTAACGAATTTAGTAATTGACAACGTAATCTTCGTGAGAACAATACTTTTCACACAGGGAAGCCTATGCTTAAGCGCGCGTAGCATCAGCGTGGATCAGCTTCTGGACATCCAACGCTTGGGCGGCCAGAAGCCAGTGCCTAAGCATTGAACATTATAATAGCCTGCATTTTTCTTGTCTATAAATAGACAACGTGAGGGGATTTTAGTAGCCGTTAGAGAGAGAAGCGGAGGCATAAACCCTAATTTGGTGTGGGCGCATCTAGGCTTGAAGATTAAAGATTTTCTTCAACCTTTTCACCTATCTTCCATGGAGTTTGTCGAATTCTTCTCTTTGTTTTCTTTTTTCTCCATGTGTAACTAAACTTCTCTAGTTAGGGTGATGATGGATCTTGTTCTTTGATGATGTAAACTCGATTTTGTGTTTAATTTAAGTTTTTATTTCATGATTTATATGTTTATCTCTTCTCTTCATACTTTCCTTAATCTGATCAATTTTGGAATGATTTTAGGGTTTATATATGAATTGGAAAAAGTATGCATGAATTTAGAACATGTGATAAACACCATAATTTCTACAATCGTTAGGAATAGACGTTGTGGGTTATATGATTGATATGCATAAAATATACTAAGAGCAAGTGCACTATATCATAAAGTAATAAAGAACTTGAGTCCTAGTTGTCGATCTCACAAGGAATAAGTGGTAATTACTAGATTCGCTAAACTCTTGGTTATTTAGACAATAAAAAAGGTAAGAGAAATTTAAATAAAATCAGAAAACAAATAAAGAATAATAATAAACAAGCAAACAATGTAGAGATGAATCAATTAGAGAGAGATTAGGGCGCAAGGTTCACTTAAATCCAATTAATCAAAATTTCACTCATTTATGATGTAAGGTAATTCTTTTACCAATATTCTCTTAATTGCTATTAAATCCCAATGGTTATAGATGAAAAAATATTCTATTCCTAAATTAAATCACCTATTTGGTCATTTGGTTAAATTAATTAAGAATACATTAAGTCCAATTCAAGAAATAAACTAACATAATCATTAATTCCATTAGTAGAAATAAATTGATGTTTGGTCATTCACTAATCTAATCCTAGGTTTATCATATAGGCCTACTCATTGGATACAGATGGTCACCAGTCAAACAATGAATTAATGCATGCCAAAAGTGATCAAGTTATGACAATAATGCAAGCAATATGATAAATCCTAAAAGAAATTACCTTAATTAAATTCGAGATCAAACCTAAATAGTTAAGAAAACAAGATTCTCCATAGCCCTAATTATGAGTTTAGCTACTCATGTTTATTACAAATAAACCCATATAAAAACACAAACCCATAGAAAGAAAACCCAAAGAAAGGAGAAAACTAGAGGGAAAGAGAAATCAAAACCCATTTTATGGTAATTATGATCTTCAAGCCTTCAAGAATTGAATCCTCCCTTCGAAGTTGTCCTCCAAAGCTTGTTGCCATGAAAATGTTCTCTCAAGATTAGGGATTTTCTGCACGTTATTTCTTTTTTGTAAATTATGGAATAACTTCTCTATTTAATCAAAAATCATGTTGTTTTTACCCGATCAGCTCCTAAACGTTGGCTTATGGGCGCTCAAACGTTGAGCCACTAATCCAGATATGTGCTGCGTGATGCGTTGCGCGCTCAAGCGCTCCTACCCAGCACTCAGGCACTAAGACACTGAGACAACATTACTACATACGTTTTGAGCGCTTGGGCGCTCCACTCCCAGCGCTTAGGAGCAGGGACACCAGAATTTTGTGCTTTTTCTCCTTGTAAAAATGCTCTGTAACATGGTATCTTTGCCTGCTTTCACTCCAAGTTCAATAAATCCTATTCAATTTACAAAAAACAAAGATAATGATAAAGATTCATCTAAAATTCATTAATAAACATAAGTAAATCACCACAATTTATCTGGTTTAAGACTATAAAATATAAGCTTATCAACCCCCCACACTTAAGCTTTATTTGTCCTCAAGTAAAGAATAGGAATAAAAAATAAGATTTAACTCAATATCCACAAACATGAATCAAGGAAAATTCCACAATTTAAAATTCAAGTTCAACAATCAAATCTAACCAAGCAAGATCATTTAACACTTAAAATAATTAGAGGCTTGAGTTTGACTTGCAAATTTTCTCTTTACCAACCAATTGAGGTCACTCATCTTTTCATCGCTCAAGTGTTTAAGGATAAAGAGATCACTCAAATTTCTCTTGAAAAATGTAATACCATAGGCTTGATTATCAATCTCATCTCTACTTCCAAGTTCACATATAACACAAGAATCAAAAGGATTTTCTGTGGTTGTAATGGGGCCAAAGGTATAATGAAAAGTAGGAAAAATATAAACAAGGATAAAGAATGCTCATGGATAAATCGATACAAAGCAGAATCAGGTTGAAAAGATGATAAATAGAGCATAGTGCATAAGAGTATATCAGATTCTCACTTTCAACCCAATATTCTCATTATTCTTCACTAACAAACTTTTTCTTTCTTTTTTCCTTTTCCATTTTTTTCTTTCATTTTTTTTCAAACTTTTTTTCCACTTTTTTTATTATTTTAACAACCCTTGAATAACAAACAACCTTTAATGACTTTGCAATCAACACATCAGATGCTCCAAAGAATCCAATCTAATTATTCAATTGAGTATTCAAAGAAATCAATTTTAAGATCAAATGGGGTAACAAATGGATTATTTTCTCAATACAACTTTGGAAGTTATGAAAGAATTAAGCCTAATTGCCTTAATCATTTTTAAGTATGTATGTGAATAATTAAAGTCTCAATAAGATATCAAATCAAGTTCTGATGCACATCAATCAAGATAAATCTCACTCCAGAAGAATAATAGGATTTCATTTATGAAAAATCCAATCATTAAAGCTCAAAACTCACTTTTTGTCTAATATCAATAAAGAGAACAAAAGCAAGTAAATATGGCTAATTTTTAACTAAGATGCTAAATTTCACTTTACTTTATTGAATAAGATTGCTTCACACAAAATCATTTCATGATCAATGGATCCCCTTTTTAAAACATATCTCTATCAGCTCAGTATTAATCAAGACTTCAACACACAGTTCCTACTTAATTACCAGCAATACTCAAGTGTTCATCAGTTGTGTAATTTTTTTTTCAGGAGAGTACCCCCCCACACACTTAAGATGAATATTGTCCTCAATATGGAAGAAAAAGAAATAAAGGGGTAAAGAAAAGAACAACATAACTTGATGAAAAGTGATACAACGTCAAGCAGAGAAGAAGCACAAGGGTCAGTGCCGCAATAGAATCTGAAAAAATCCTAATATTTTTCAAAACAAAAGAGTAGCATCTAAAAGAAAATAAAAATAGCAAAAATAACAAAAATAATGAAAATAGGATATATAAAGAAGAAATACAGGTTGCCTCCTATGAAGCGCTTGTTTAACGTTATTAGCTCGATGTTGTCTTTTATTAAGGTAAATCAAGGTGGCTTACAGCGCCGAAAATAGGATTACCCTTTCTCTTTTTCAAATCTGTGCCTTATGCTCTGACCATCTATCAAGAATGTCTGTGGGCCATCATTCTTCACCTCAAGCACACCGTACGATAAGATGCGAACAATCTCATATGGTTCACACCATTTTGATCAAAACTTACCAGAAAGAATATGAAGATGTGAGTTATCAACAAAAATTTTATCCTCAATCTTAAACTCACGTTGCTTAATACACATGTCATGCTTCTTCTTTCGTCTCTTTTGGCAGAGTTGGGCATTCTCAAAGTTAGTGACAACCTTGGTGATAACTCTATGAAATGTAGTTATTTATGCTTTATATCTGTGCTATAAAGAATGCTTAGTCCTTATTTGTTGTGCATATATGGAAGGTTGTAGGCTTATATTTATCAAATTCTAATTTTGATATCTTCCTATATGGTTTTGAGTAAATTATGCATATTTTATAAGTGATTAGGTGGATTTGCAATTGTGATTGAGTTGGTGTTTTCTTTATTTTAGGAAGGGCTCTAATCAAGCTGAAATTTGGAAAATTTGGACAAAAAGTAGAAGAGAAAGCCAAGTGTGAAGTTTAGCAGCTCACACCGCGGCACAAACATGTTTTTGTCGTAGTGTAGTGCATTCCCTTGCTGCATACAGAGGACCCGAGGCTTGAACGCCGGGGCACAAAGGAGCGTATGCCGTGGCGGTGGTGACCTAACTTCCATATATGCCGTGCATAGGCATATTAATGTCGCGGAGTGACTCTGTTTTTTAAGCCTATAAATATTGTTTCATTAGTTTTTGTAAAAAGAGCTTTTAGGTTTAGAGAAGCTGCGCTCGATTTTCACATTGGAGGCTGAGAAGAAGCTAGGGGAGCTAAGGTTGAAGGTCATCTTCCTTATGGAGGAGGAGTGGTTGGAGGTCATCTTCCTTATGGAGGAGGAGTCAAGCATCAAAGATCACATCAATGAGCTTCCTTCTCTTTTCTCTCTTCTTTCTTCTCTCCCTAGTATCATGAACATGAGTTTTTTATGTATATTTTCATATTAAATGAGTAGCTTAGCTGTATTAGGGATTACTTTGGATCCTTTTATAGATATTGATGATTTTGTACTTCTTTGAGTTGATATATATGTTTGGTTTTGTTTAATCATATTATTCTTAATGCTCTTGATTGTCTGATTAACTTTTAAGTGATTTGTTAAAATTCGATGAACCTAGACATAGGAATTTGGATTTGAGATCATATGTATAGTTGATGCATGTTCAATTTCATTCTCGTGGAGGGGATAAGTTGATTCGCTAATGGGATAGAAATATATCTCTTAGCTATGCATAGCAGATGTTTGAGAATAGACCTTAATGAGTGGATTTTGTGTTAGCTCTCATGGAAACATAGTGAGTTAGGCAATTGAAGCATGGTTAATTGACCTAGACATAGACTTTTAATTAAATTGGATTCTCAACCTAACTAAACATTCATTTATGTTGATTAAGAGGATTGCATATTACCAATTAAAGTAGGAGGTGAAGAAGGACTCCCTAATCTCTATCCATTATCTTTAATTTTAATTTATCGATTTTCAATCTTTAGTTTATATGCTTTTCCTTATTTTTATGTTCTTGAATAGAATTATTTAAGCTATTGGTTGATATTTAGCTTTGGAAATATCCTTATCCTCGAGGGAATGATATATACTCTTTTATTGTATTACTTGTTTGATCCGTGTACTTGCGGCCTATTAAGGGACAAACAAGCTTTTGGCATCGTTACTGGGGATAATGACTATTTTCTATATTGTTAATATTGACAACGAGCATATTTAGTTCTAATTCAAGTTTGTATAGTTCATTTTAATTTAAGTTTTCAATCTTTTGTGTTTTAGGTACAATAATAGTGGCGAAAGATCATGATCATACGAGGCCCCTGCAGGAGTTCGTGACTCCTTAAAAGGACAGCCTTCAATCAAGTATAAGAAGACCACCCATCCGCACAAATAATTTTGACAAAGTCTTGCCAGGACTGGAAATCATGCCCTTTTTAGGAGGGAACCCAAGTTTATATTTTTTTGTCTTTACTTTTTGCATTAAATATGTAGTATATAGATTTTGTAGTTTTAATATATTTTGGTTGTACATACTATATTTTAACTATCTAGACAAGTTTTGCAGGTGTTGGAGACCACTAGAAAGCAGAAACGGCAGCAGAATTTTGTAGACTGACCATTCACGCCGCAGCGTAAGTACAATTTTTCTACCGAATTATGTAGATAAACTCACACCACGGCGTAAGGTTCTTAATGCCGCGGTGTGCTAGTCTCTGGCGTATCAGGGTTTGGCACCCACGAGCTATATATCGCGGCATAGACATGATCATGTCGTGGCGTTATACTCCGTAATGTACATATTTTGTCTATTTTTCATATTTCAGTAAGCTCAGACTAACAGTGTAAATATTTTTGATAGGTTTAGGTACCCTCTACACCATGTATAGTGAAGACACTGTCTCATTTTGATTTGGGGGAGTATCATTACATATTTTAGAAATTATAATGTTGAATGTATAACATGTGATGATGCTTACTGTATGCAGTAGTGATAGCCACCATATTGTCATGTTTATATATTGCTTTGGCTATTATTGATGGGTTAGTGAAAATTTATTTTTCAATTTTTGAGATTATGCACATGATGTTATACATGCTTGAATTGACAAAGTTGGATATATTTGAATGCATGACATGTTGCTAATTGCTAGTGTAGTTCTGGTTGTCCAATGATATAAAAGGTTGCTATATGCCTCTTTTACGGCAAAACCATTTGCGATCGTGAAGTATGTGAAACAATTTAGTCATTTTTATGCATAATTTACATCCCACTTATATGCACGTGTAACTTTGAAAATGATAACAGTGCATGTCTAGAGAAAGTTTATGGATGTACATGTAGAGTACCGATTATCCTTGAAATTATTTTTAAACTCTTTTAAGGTGACATTCTAGATTATGCATGATTGATGAAATGATTAGGGCATTGCTTGGACCGATTGGTCCTTTTGAGCTTACCTTGATATAATTATATCTATAGTCCCTTTTGAAACTTTATAAATGTTTAGTCTTATATCTTTTTCACCACCCTTGTATTCGTTAACCTGTTAACCATTCTAATGCATGTGAAAGCATTGCATTTTCTTCCTACCATCATTGTTTGTTGAGTACATAATATGGTATTTTTTGAAGTAAATCTAGTGATTAGGGGTATTAATGCATATTTAATACAAAATGAGCCTAAAGGAACTAGATGCACTTAAAAAAAAAAGAAGCATTGCTTTGCAAAATGAAAAAAAATGAAAAGAAAGAAAAGAAGAGAAAAGAAAAGCAAGGGAATGACATAAGAAAAGAAAAGTACGAAACACATTAAATGATTCTGGCGAGTTTTCTTCTTTTACTTTTGAATACCCTACTAATATCAGTTAGAGACTTAAGTCTTGAAATAACATGTTTATGTTTCTCAATATTTGTACTGTATCCTTTCCATTTCTGTTCATACGCCCATTACCATTGGTCTTGCATTATAAGCTGATGAAGTCTCTTTTGATCCTCAGTTGTGTGTGATTTACATTAGTGGAGAGAGAGTTTATATTCAATCTTGTGGATTTCTTTATTCATATACATGTATGCTCATAAACTTATCCGGATGAGTATGACTTGACTAGGAGAAGTTTATCTTGCATGTTTGTGATAAATGTGAATTGCATAAAAGAATGTCTGGATTGTTAGCATGTTAAGGATTGTGTATGTGTAGAGCTGATTATGAGGCATTTGCACTTTTTGAAGGCTATACAATCATTGTACACTAGTTGTGGTTAAATTGGAAAATTGAAAATATATTTAATGTTGAATGCATGTTGAGCATGAATTGTTAAGGAGGATTACTTAGTCATACTATGTTTTGCTCAAGGACTAGCAAAAATCTAGGTTTGGGGGTGTGATAACTCCATGAAATGTAGTTATTTGTACCCTATATCTATGCTATAAAGAATGTTTAGTCTTTGTTTGTTGTGCATATATGGAAGGTTGTAGGCTTATATTTATCAAATTCTAATTTTGATATCTTCTTATATGATTTTTGAGCAAATTGTGCATATTTTGTAAGTGATTAAGTGGATTTGTAATTGTGATTGACTTGATGTTTTCTTTATTATAGGAAGGGCTCCAATCAAACTGAAATTTGGAGGATTTGGACAAAAAGTAGAAGAGAATGCCAAGTGATATTCAGCAGCTCACGTTGCGATGCAGACATGTTTATGCTGCTCCATGGTGTATTCCCCTGCTGCATACAGAGGACCCGAGGCTTGAACGTTGTGGCACAAAGGAGCGTATGCCGTGGCGGTGGTGACCTAACTTCCATATACGTCATGCATAGGCATATTAATGTTGCGGAGTGACTCTATTTTTTTAGCCTATAAATATTGTTTCATTAGTTTTTGTAAAGAGAGCTTTTAGGTTTCGAGAAGCTGCACTCAGTTTTCACATTGAAGGCTGAGAGGAAGCTAGGGGAGCTAAGGTTGGAGGCCATCTTCCTCATGGAGGAGGATTCAAGCATCAAAGATCGTATCCATAAGCTTCCTTCTCTTTTCCTTCTTCTTCCTTCTCTTCCTTGTATCATGAACATAAGTTTTTGATGCATATTTTCTTATTCAATAAGTAGTTCAATTGTATTAGGAATTAATTTGGATCCTTTTATGGATATTAGTGATTTTGTACTTCTTTGAGTTGATATATATGTTTGATTTTGTTCAATCATATGTTCTTAATACTCTTGATTGTTTGATCAACTTTAAAGTAATTTGTTAAAATCTGATGAACCTAAACATAGGAATTTGGATTTAAGATCATATGTATGGTTGATACATGTTCGATTTCATTCTCATGGACTGGATAAGTTGATTTGCTAATGGGATAGAAATATACCTCTTAGCCATGCATAACATGTGTTTGAGAATAGACCTTAATGAGTGGATTTTGTGTTAGCTCTCACGGAAACATTGTGAGTTGGGCAATTGAAGCATGGTTGATTGACCTAGACATAGGCTTTTAACTAATTAGATTCTCGAGCTAACTAAATAATTTATTTATGTTGATTAAGAGGATTGCATATTACCAATTGAAGTAGGAGGTGAAGAAGGATTCCCTAATCTCTATCCATTATCTTTAATTTTAATTTATCACTTTTTAGTTTTTAGTTTATATGCTTTTCCCTATTTTTATGTTCTTCAATAGAATTACTTAAGCTATTGGTTGATATTTAGTTTTGGAAGTATTCTTATCCTCGAGGGAACGATCTCTACTTTTTCATTATATTACTTGTTCGATCAGTGCACTTGTAGCCTATTAAGGGACAAACACTTGGGCAAGGTCTTCTCTAGCATATGAACAGTCACAGATTCCTACATATATGAAGACACAGTACTATCCACAACATCAGTAGCATTTATACGATTACATGAATCAAAGGAACTAGGATTTTTGATAGAATTAAAAACATTAAACACTACTTCCTCATCATTTAATTGCAAGGTTAACTTCCCTTCATTGACATCAATCATTGCCCTTCCAGTGGCGAGGAATGGATGCCCAAGTATGATTGGGATTTCATTGTCCTCTTCCATATCCAATACAATGAAGTTAGCTAGAAAAATAAATTTATCCACCTTTACCAAAACATCCTCCAATACACCACAAGGGTAAGTGATGGATCTATCAGCCAGCTGCAATGAAATGTTGGTAAGCTTAGGTTCCTGCATATCTAATTTCTTAAACACAGAGAAAGACATCAAATTAATACCAGTACCCAAATCACATAATGCTTTCTCAAAACAAGAGTTATCAATAGAGTAAGGAATAGTAAAACTCCCTAAATTTATTAATTTTAGTGATAACTTCTTCAAGAGAATGGTGGAGTATTCCTCATTTAAACATATCATCTCAAATTCCTCAAGCTTGCATTTCTTTGTAAGTATCTCCTTCAAGAACTTTGCATACTTAGGCATTTGAGAGATAACTTCTATAAAAAATGTTAATTTACAATTTCTTGAACATCTCCAAGAATTTTGCAAATTGCTTGTCCTGCTAAGTGTTCTTGAGCCTCTGAGGGAATAAGATCTTAGCATATGGTGATAGTTCATATACTGTGTTCTGCTCACGATCATTCTTTGCTCTTCGCCACTTTCGTTGTTCTTTCTTAACCTCTCTTTCTTTATTTTCATCTTGAATTGAGACATCTTCAGTAAGAACATCATTTTTCTTTTTCTTAATTCTTGACGAGCTAGGTGCTTCATTCATCTGTCCTTCCAAAATCGTGCCACTTCTTAGAGTAATTTCATTGACCTGTTCCTTCAGATTAGGCTCAGTGGTACTAGGCAATGTCCTCAGTGCTCTTTCTGATATCAAAGTAGCCAATTGGCTAATCTGAGTTTTCATGCTCTTCATGTGGACCTTTGAATTATGCATGTACTTCATCACAAAGTTTTCAAAATTTTGCCTTTCTTTAAGTGCTTGGAAATCTGGAGGTGGTTGCGGAGCTATCTACTGATTCTGCTGATTGCCCTGTTGATTTCTCCATTTGAAATTGGGAAGGTTTCTCTAACTGGGATTGTATGTATTTGAATATAAATTGAACTGTTGCCGGTTTTAATTACCAAAAAAATTTACTTCTTCGGGCTCGGGGGCAAAAGGACTACCAACTTGACAATTTGCACTTATATGACCCTGTCCTCCACATGCTTCACATATGATTGGTGATGCTGCACTAGTAGTCACCATTAGAGTCTCTACCTTCTTTGTCAATGCTTCCAATTGACTCAAAATGGTAGTAGAGGAGTCAACAACATGCACATCGACTTATTTTTTAGGAACTTGGTGCTCATTTTGCCATTGAAAACTGTTAAACGCTATCTCTTCAATTAGTGCTTGGCTTTTAGTCGGTGTTTTCCTCCAAATTATACCTCCCGCAATGGCATCAATGAGTGAACGGTTAGCAGATGACAAACCATTGTAAAAAGTTTGTACCTGCTACTATACGGGAAATTCATGGTATGGACATCTCCTCAACAACTCTTGAAAACGTTCCTACGCTTCATAGAGAGTGTCCATTTCAAATTTCAAAAAAGAAGAAATGTCATTCCTTAACTTAGCAGATTTAGAGGGAGGAAAATACTTAGCCAAAAATTGTTGTGTTAACTAATCCCATGTGGTGATGGAACCCCTTGGTAGTGATGTTAACCATTGACTCGCTCTGTCCCTGAGAGAGAAAGGAAAGAGTTGTAATCAGATTGTATCATCTGTCACCCCATTGTACTTTATAGTTTCACACAATTGCAATAACCTGGCCAAATGCTGATTTGGATCATCCGAAGGCAATCCACCAAATTGAACATAATTCTTAATCCTAGATATCAATGTCAGTTTAATCTCAAAATTGTTAGCTGCCACAACTGGTCTTATAATACTCCCTCCATACCCTTTAACTGTTGGCATAGAATACTCAAGCATGGTCCGCTCTGCTGGGGTAGCTCATTCTTCACGATTTCCCTCAACTATTGGTCTCTCCATCTTGTTTATATATTCTTCAGTCACAACTTCAAATTTAGATTACTTCCTTAACTTGTGAGCTGTTTTCTCAATTTCAAGATCAAATGTCAAATTAGGAAATTGAGGTCAAGTAAGCATAAACAAGATATATAAGTAGATAGATGAAGTGACAAATAAATTAAAAATAAAAATAAAATAAGAAACAAAATAAAAAGTGTGTCTAAATTAACTAAAGCTTTTTGCCTCTAATATTACGAAACTTGGTCCCTTGAAATGGTGTCAAAAACTTGATATGCGTAAAACACTTTAAGAGCAAGTGTACTCTATCACAAATTAATAAAAGACTTAAGTCCCAGTTGTCGATCCCACGAGGAATAAGTGGTAATTAATAGATTCCCTAAACTTTTGGTTATTTAAACAATCAAAAGGGTAAGATAAATTCAAAATAAAATTATAAACAAATAAAGAAGAATAATAAACAATCAAACAATGCAGAGATGAATCAATTAGAGAGAAACGAGGGCACAAGGTTCACTTGAATTTAATTAATCAGATTTTCACTCATTTATGATGTAAGGTAATTCTTTTGCCAATATTCTCTTAATTGCTATTGAATCCCAATGGCCATGAAAGAAATAATATTCTATTCCTAAATTAAATCACTTATTTGATCATTTAGTTGAATAAATTAGGAATGCATTAAGTTTAATTCAAGAGATGAACTAACATAATAATTAATTCCATTAATAGAAATAAATTGATATTTGGTCATTCACTAATATAATCCTAGGTTTATCATATAGGTCCACTCATTGGATGCGGATGGTCACTGGTCAAATAATGAATTAATGTATGCCAAAATTGATTAAATTATGACAAGAATGCAAACAATATGATAAACTCTAAAAGAAATTACCTTAATAAAATTGGAGATCAAACCCAAACAATTAAGAAAACAAGAACCCCCATAACCCTAACTATGAGTTTAGCTACTTATGTTCTTTACAAACAAACTCATATAAAAACACAAACTCATGGAAAGAAAACCTAAGGAAAGAGGAAAACTAGAGAGAAAGAGAAATCAAAACTCCTTTTACGGTAATTTTGATCTTCAAGCTTTCAAGAATTGAATCCTCCCTTCGAAGTTGTAACACCCCTCGATTTAATAACCACGACACAATTGTCATTATACCACGGTCACTAAATTTTAGCATGCTACAACTCAAATAACAAGTTTTCCAAATTTAATCATTTTGCATATAAGGAAAATATGAGCCACGAATGAATAGTTACACATACCGTCATTTGAAAAATAAATATAGTTCGACAAGATATACTCAAGATACAATATATGAGACTGGTTAATTACCTTAAAACATATATATACTCAAAATAGCCCTTACACAGGTAATGCAAAAGAAAATATAAACTATCCACAACAACGCCATGACTAAGGAGTTGGGCACTCCATCGGATCCAATTCGGGATCCTTTTTCCTAATTCATCTGAGGACACAAAAGCAGAACAGTGTGCAGTCTCATGGGCAGGCGCCCTCGCAGCTGATGCCACAAACTCCTCGTCCTCTCTGAGGGTATAAATCGGATCACTCCATACCTCTCGAATGCGTACGGCAACTCCAGATGCACTGATGTAGTGAGAACCAGGATAGAATCTTCAATTGCAGTCCTCCTCACGATCAATGTCAGATCCTCAATAATTCCATTTACGCTCGTTGATAATCACATATTTTATTCATTAAGAAACCCTTATGTTTAGTCATTTACACTCTCCATATTCTTAATTGATTGAGTTTAGTATGATTTTGTGAGTTTGAGCTCAAATTGGTCCTAATTGAATATTTTCAGCATTATTGAGATTTTACACTGTTTCTATATTTTGGCCATAACTTGAGTTCCTGATATCTGATAATCATGAATTTTATCTTGTATGAAATCTAAGAGGAAGCTCTACAACTTTGATGAAGAGCTCGAAGTCCTAAACAGATGTCTAAGGGACCTAAGTTTACATGGAAGTCAGAATACGGGTTTTGTCACTAGAATCCAAACGGTGTGCACTCATAAAATCATATCTCAAGCTGTAATAATGAAGATGGGCTTAAATTTGGATAGTTGATAGTCAAGACCCAAATAAACAACTTTCATGAAGAACACATTTTGAAAGAATGAAGTCTAATGGGTCAGTTTGGGCTTGCAAGTCGGAACAGATGTGCTGAAGTTGGGTTTGAACAACCTGTGGTATTTAGGTCATATCTTGGGCTGTAGGAAGCCAAATTGGACGATCCAGATATGCATGTTATAGCCAAGATAAAGATCTACAACTTTCATTAAGAGTACTTTTCATGAATCTGAAGTATAATCGGTCGTTTTTGGCTTCCAAGTCAGACCAAGGAATTTTCGCACTCAACCACTCAACCACTCCACTCCACTCACCCACTCAACTAACCCACTCAATCAATCCACTCAACCACTCCACTCCACTCAACCAAATCACTCTACTCACCCACTCAACCAACCCACTCACTCCGCTCATCCACTCAACTACTCAACCACTCATCCACTCATCCACTCAACTAACCCACTCAACCAATATTTAATCCAATCTACTCAACCACTCCACTCCACTCATCCATTCAATCAATCCACTCATCCACTCAACCACTCAACCACTCCACTCCACTCACCCACTCAACCACTCCACTCCACTAACCCACTCATCCATCCACTCACCTTTGTCATTTTGTTACCCTAGACTTCTATAAAAGGGCACCATTGGCTATCATGAAAGGGGTTGGACTCTCCTTCATTTTTCTCTCAGTTTTTCTTGTGATTTTCTTCTAGCTATGTGTAACTAAACCTCCCTTGGTTAAGGGGGTGATGAAACCGCTAGTATTGATGTTGTAAACTTTGCATATTTGATTATTTCAACACAGTTATGTTTTTATTCATATATTTCTGAATCTATTATTGGTATGAAGGTTTTTATACTTGTTTCCACTTTCAAAGTGATAGATCTGGGTTTATTATGCGCGGTTGCTGTAGTAGATCTAGTGGAATGTATAATGTTCATGTGGGTATAATTATCTTTGTGCTATTTGCCAGTTATAAAAGTGGTAGATCTAGGTTTATTATGCGCGGTTGTGGTAGTAGATCTAGAGAAATATATGTTCTAAGTAATTTAATCCCGGTGTGTGATTAGATCTTAGTGTAATTGGTTTTCTAAATCTTAATGCAATTGTTGGATAGTTGTAAAAGTGGTTGCTTTATGACTAATCAGTGATTAGGAATTGATTTGAGCGATTGCTAAATTGGCCAACACGTAAGGAAAACAGAGATTTGCTCTCACAATTGCATAAAAACATAATTGAGCATGTTGGAATAAAATGATATGTGGATTTACATCATCATATAAATCTAGTGGTGGATTCAATCTCTTAACCAATTTTCTTTTATATTGTTGATTTTTAGTTTATTTTTTGTTATTGTTTTTGAAACTGTTCATTGTTCATCAAAACTCCAAAACCCCCTATTTACTGTTTACTATTAATTAGAGTTTAAATTGGGAATTGTTTAATAGTGTTAATTGAATTGGTTCTCTGTGGATCGACCCTTACTAACTACAACTTGTTGTAAGGTTTTTATTTTCTGGTGGGCCTGACAACTGATTTTTATCTAAATTTTAATCGTTATATCCTCATGCATCACTCGTCGGCCTAGTCGACTCGCCAAGCATTGGCACCCCTGGTGAACTCAATCATGATGAAATTAATAGAGTCCCTTCTTGTTGTCCTCACCGAACGCAGGAGATCAAACCAAGTAAAAACTAGGAGATTCAACCTCGTCCCCTTTACCGTATTTAACCTAAAAAAATCATATAGAACAGTAATAGTGCAAGCAAGAGGTGAAATATCCTACATCATTACTAACACGGCAACAAAGGAACATAACACGAATGACGAAGTCATTCCATACATACAGATATTACAAATATGTTCAAGTTATCAATTGCATATATATATATATATATCATCTTAAAAGCATATCCCACAATAATATAAATATTAATAGCGCTATAACAACAGCTATCCACCATAAATATATAAATAATAAATTATGTCACCACAATATGTATGTTGACCATGCCATGACAATTATGTGAACTGACCATGCATATACACAATGCGTATGCTGACCATCCTCATGTACAATGTACTCATTCCCTACTCCACGGAGCTAAACTCAAGGTTTTCAGAGATGAACGTCCCAGGAGATCTGTCCCCCCTCAATAGACAGTTTACGCCGGGTCATGAAAAGCAATAGTGCCTTGTCGGGCTGCCAGTGTGTTGCAACAGTGTTCACGGCCAGGGGTATATAAGGCAATAACATGATCACAAGTGAAACATCACACCCTGACGTCCCCCTAGGTCTATTCAAGACCCCACTATCCTGTAAGTTCTCATTCACTCCTAGGTATAAAATGCCATAAATGTATAATAGACAATCGCATATCCATGGAATTCAACACTTCATTGTACCATTCCCAATGGTATCAAAGCAATCATCCATACAATTATTTCAATACTATTTGCATCAATGATATTATATAACTGTCCATACGACTACATAGTACCACCGATATTTGGGTTTTCTTTGATAACCATTCCTTTCTGACTAAATCGTCTACCTGATGTTTCTGGTTATAAAAGTAACTCACATCTGACTAAATCGTCTACTTGATGTTTCTTGGTCCGGTACTTCGATTCCATAACCACAATGTCAATACGTGCTTCAATCATACTCATCATGTCAGGCTATATCAATCATGCCTCAATGCATATGGATTCAATGCATACATATATAGATTCACAATGATAGCACAAATTATCCAAATTCACATGCCATATAGAGCCCAATCATTTATTCAAAAATCTTTGATCCCAATTACGGACCCACATCAAGTCAATATTAAAACCTCTAAGGTGAACACATACTATTCAAAGTTGCTACGAAAGTTATGCTTCAATTCCATTATGTTCTTACGTTAACTCTCTTAGAGTATTTACTTTAAGTTCCTCACAACCCTCCTCACACTCATGTTCTTTCTTTATCCAACCTCACACTAAGTTATATAATAAGGTTGTGTTCATTTTCTTTTTCACATTATGAATTCCTACTTAAGTGCCTATTTATTTAGTTAGCAAAGTTCTAGCTTGTTATAAAGCCTCACAATGAATGCCCAATGAGACTGGGAGCCTCCAAAGGACTAGAAAAACTAAACAATTCTTCACTACCCTTGATTTCATGGTCATGACCAATTTCACGGCCTGGAGTACACGGCCATGTCAAATTACACGGCCTAGGCCGTGTACTCCTTTGGAAGAACCAGAAAACGTACAAAAATGGAGATGCCCGATTACACGGCCGTGTAACACTCTGTCTTGCTTTTTGAGCTGTGTTTCTAGTGGGGAACACAGCTTGGGCCATATAAATCCACACAGCCCGTGAATCTACACTAAAAACCATTAAAAAGTAGGTACCAATCTATATACATATTTAAGCATTTAGTAACATACAAATCCATCAAGATTTATGATGACAAGCATAGAAAATCATACAACCAAATCATTATAAAAAATCACAAACAAAGTGAGAAACCCACAATGGATTCATTACCATTAACACCAAAGACATTTCCCTCACCACCAAGATTGGGTGAAGAGGATTATCTCCCTCTTACCTCAAGAGAAGACAAGAAAAGGAACCTTCTTGTTGCTCTTCTTGAGATTTTCGTCCAAGACCTCCAAGAAAACCCTAAGATGGTGAAACCCAAGAAAATCCAAAATCAAAGCTTGAAAAGGGAGTCCTTGGTCATAATGGTGGCCAAGGACCACGAAAATGAGAAGAGAAAAGATGAAAGCCATGGACTTTACCTCAAAGCTTCTAACTTTAGAGCTTGAAGAAAATGATGGAGATGGAGGAAATCAAAGGAAGATCTTCAGAGAGGAAGGCTTCAAAGTGATGAGAGGAATCAAGACCCTAGATTGACTTAAGCAAATGAGTTTGAGTGGCCTCCCATGGTGGCTTGGCCGTGTGGGAGAAGAGAAGGGAGAGAGGAGTGGGCATGAGAAGGAGAGGAGAGAACGTGAGAGTGAGAGAGAGAAAAGTGAAATGAGTTTGAAATGGGAAATGAGAAAATGGGGAAAAGATGATGACTTTGGTCATCTTTTCCCTCTAGCCGTGGAGCCCAAAAGAGAGGAGAGAGGGAGTGTGTTGTTTGATAGGAAGCTTCCTTGAAGTTTTCTTGAAACTTCTTTGAGAAGCTTCGCACGTTTCTCGATAAAGTGAAGGGTGATGATGTCACTTAGATGCTATCATAAAAGTGATCAAATAGAAATAATCTGCTAGAGCTATTATTCAGTTGACAAATTTTATAATTAGTAGAAATAATATTTTATTATCCCACAGATAATAAGATATACTGTGATTTTATTTATCGTATAAAATCTCAAAAAATAAAAACTTCGTAAACTATGTCCAATCTCAAGTTTAGTAAGATCTTCCGTCGACGTTTCTATAGTTTAAAGTTTTTCGGCCACAGGAAAAACATTTCATTTTCCCAACCTCACTCAGCGTGTACGTAAATCAAGAAAAATATTAAAATAATCAAAAAATTCTAGAAAAATTCCTAAAAATCATAAATATTGTAAAATGAATATTTATCATAAAACTAATAATTTTCGGGATGTTACAACTCTCCCTTTCTAAAAGGAATTTTGTCCTCGAAATTCGTTATACCTTAGAATAAACACGACTATTGTTCTTCCATTTCGTCCTCTAGTCATTAGGCTGCATCTCCAGTTGCATCAATCCAGATTACCGGTAACAAGGACACTCCCTTCCATTGAGTTCCTCATTTTAATGGGTAAGAAGTGTTCTGACTACACATTCAACTTTTCCAGTTTGGATAAACATTTCATATTCTTGTGATCGCTGTAGACATTGACAGTTGCTCCTTGTAGAAAATGCCTCCATATTTTTATCGCAAACACACAACGGCTAACTCCAAGTTTGTGTGGGGTAGTTCTCCTCATGTACTCCCGATTGCCTTGAGGCACATGCTACCACCTTCCCATTCTGCACAAGCACACATCCCAAACCTTGATGTAAAACATCACAAACTCATTTGGGATCACGATGTAGTCCACCATTTCCTTGACTTTTGAAAATTTTCTACACACACCTTGGTCTATAGAAAAGACTGATTCTTTCTCGTAGGCTGAGTGGGAGGTCCTGCCATCTTGGAAAACCCTTTTGATGAATCATCACTAATAACCGATTAATCACACGGAACTACAAACTCGTGTTATGGTCTTCGGCCTTTCTCGTTGAAGAACTGTTTCAACTTTCGATGAATCCATAGCAACTCCTTCCCTTGAGATCACGTGACCCAAAAGTTGAATTGCCTTTAACTTGAATCCGCACTTGAACAACTTTACGAGTATCTTCTTCTTCTTCAGAATTTGAAGAATCACGATGAGAGGTTTGGTACGTTCCTCTGAACTTCAAGAGTAGATCAGAATATCATCAACAAGGACAACGACAAGTCTGTCTCCACCGGGAAGAGAGATCCAATTCATGTAACTGATGAATACTACTGAAGTGTTCGTTGCACGGAGCAATATTACTAAATACTCGTAGTGCCCATAATGCGTCAGAAAAAGTTATTTTTGGAAATATCTCCTACTTTTGAGCGAACTTGATGATAACCAGAATACAAACTGATCATGGAGATAACAACGGCTTCCTTCAATTAATTTATTAAGCCACCTATCCTCGATCTTAACAAAAAACATTACATAGGGTAATTTCTCTTCTATTTATACTACATTCAGTATAGATATATCTGATGAAGAATTTGACATGGTTCAACAAAATTTTGGAATGAGCTTCATGGCTTCAAATCCAGAAATCTCTGTTTCAAGAAACACTAAAGTTTGATTGGAATAATTTAACAGGATATGGTTGGAAAATAACCAATCCATTTTTAATATTACATCTAATTTGTGAAAGAAGTAAACAAATCAGGCCAATAGAAAATATTCTATCTTTAATAGGTCATAGGATAATTTAAACAACTTGGCTACCATAAACAAGTTCTTAGTAGAAAAAGTAGAAATAACATAGTCAAAAGATGACAAAGACACAAACGACCTTACAGGATTCATACAGTCAGACACCATAAAGAAATGGGTTACCCCCAGAACTTTACAGTAAAATCACAGGGTCATCTATTGTAGCACAATTCCCTCATTTACATCTTCAGTCTGAGAGACTTTTGCTCCACTTGAGGAATTAATTCTTCCTTCTTCATGAGATTTTGAAGTACATGCATCTCCAACGGAAGGCTTCGTCCTATGCAAAGCACAATTCCTAGCCACATGTCCTAGTTTTCTGAACTTGAAACAAATTATTCCCTCGATCGTACAATGCCTTATTAAGTGGCCCTTTTCGCACTTCTTACACTTTGGTAAAGATACCACGGTTGGATTGAATTTACTACCACTCGCACCTCCTTCATGCGTTTGCTGTCGCTGTTGCTCCCTCAGTCGTCGTGTATATGATTTCCACTTAAACTGATTAACCTTTCTATTATTCCTCCTTTGAAACTTAGGTAGTCCAGAGTTACCCCAAAGTTGATCTTTTCCCTTCAAATTCTGAACCTTGACTTCCAATTCCTATTGCTGTGTGGCCCTTTGATCTTGGTGTGTTGTTACATCAACCATCCTTTGCATTACTCCTGCTGCCACAATCGTATCACCATCGTCACTCCCCGAATTCACACGCTTACGTCTACCCCGAGCCATTTCCTTCCTCCAAGGACAAACAAATCAAAACATAAGGAAAATCAAAAGTAATTAATTCAAACATTATTATCTCCTTTCGGAAACCAAACACAAGGAGTCACATAACATAGTAAGATAAACCAAACCACCAAACCCAAAATACTCTAACTTGAGCTCCTTAATTCTGCCTCCTATGGCGTGATCTCCTATAAGTCTGTAACTTCCAAGCCGCTCCTCGAACCATACTTACACTAGATATTCTTTTCCCAAAAAAATTAATTTTTTCTAAAACCTCTTGGACATCTCAGTCCACAGACCTTACAAGTCCTATTTAACTACCCTTTTTCTAACCCATTGGCTCAAACAATTCTAGAGGTAACATAGCAAGGGTGTAAATGCAAACAAATCTTAAGCAAGTTCAGTCATACTAGCTGAGCTTCTTTCTAAAAGAACTTCTATTACCGTAATATGCCTAGGTGAAGTCATAGTTTCCCGTAAACACAGAACATTACACATTGAGTGGGCCAATACTCAATATCATGTAACCATACAACAGTAGTTACTGATATTCAACTTATGGCAAGACATGCCTTCCTTTCCCAAACATCTCAATCAAGAGATAAGGAAGTGCACAACATACAAAAAAACTTCTAACATGTCTAAGTATAGCCAGTCCATACCCCGGCTCAACAGGATGAACTGCGCTCTGATACCACCTAATGTAACACCCCTCGATTTAATAACCATGGCACAATCGTCATTATACCACAGTCACTAAATTTTAGCATGCTACAAAATAATAAGTTTTCTAAATTTAATCATTTTGCATATAAGGAAAATATGAGCCATGAATGAATAGTTACACATACCGTTATTTGAAAAATAAATATAGTTCGACAAGATATACTCAAGATACAACATATGAGACTGGTTAATTACCTTAAAACATACATATACTCAAAATAGCCATTATACAGGTAATGCAAAAGAAAATATAAACTACCCACAACAATGCCATGACTAAGGAGTTGGGCACTCCATCGGATCCAATTCGAGATCCTTTCCCCGGTTCATCTGAGGACACAAAAGCAGAACAGTGTGCTGTCTCATGGGCAGATGCCCTCGCAGCTGATGCCACAGACTTCTCGTCCTCTCTGAGGGTATGAATTGGATTACTCCATAGCTCTTGAATGCGTACAACAACTCCGGATGGACCGATGTAGTGAGAACCAGGATAGGATCTTCAATCGCAGTCCTCTTCACGATCAATGTCAGATCCTCAATAATACCATTTACGCTCATCGGCCCAATCGACTCGCCAAGCATTGACACCCCCGGTGAACTCAATCATGACAAAACCAATAGAGTCCCTTCTTGTTTCCCTCACCGAACGCAGGAGATCAAACCAAGTAAAAACTAGGAGATTCAACCTCGTCCCCTTTACTGTCTTCAACTAAAAAAAAATCACATAGAACAAGAATAGTGCAAGTAAGAGGTGAGATATCCTACATCATTACCAACATAGCATCAAAGGAACATAACACGAATGACGAAGTCATTCCATACATACAGATATTACAAATATGTTCAAGTTATCAATTGCATATATATATATATATATATATCATCAGAAAAGCATATCCCACAATAATATAAATATTAACAGCGCTATAACAATAGTTACCCACCATAAATATATAAATAATAAATTATGTCACCACAATATGTATGTTGACCATGCCATGACAATTATGTGAACTGACCATGCATATGCACAATGCGTATGCTAACCATCCTCATGTATAATGTACTCATTCCCTACTCCATGGAACTAAACTCAAGGTTTTTAGAGACGAATGCCCCAGGAGATCTGTCCCCCCTCAATAGACAGTCTACGCCGGGCCATGAAAAGCAATAGTACTTTGTCGGGCTGCCAGTGCATTGCAATAGTGTTCACGGCCAGGGGTATATAAGGTGATAACATGATCACAAGTGAAACACCATGCCCTAACATCCCCCTAGGTCTATTCAAGATCCCACTATCCTGTAAGTTCTCGTTCACTCCTAAGCATAAAATGCCATAAATGTATAATGCACAATTGCATATCAATGGGATTCAACCCTCCGTTGTACCATTCCCAATGGTATCAAAGCAATCGTCCATACAATTATTTCAATGCCATTTACATCAATGATATTATATAACTGTCCATACGACTACATAGTACCACCAATATTTAGGTTTTCTCTGATAACCAGTCTTTTCTGACTAAATCGTCTACTTGATGTTTCTGGTTATAAAAGTAACCCACATTTGACTAAATCGTCTACTTGATGTTTCTTGGTCCAGTACTTCGGTTCTATAACCACAATGTCAATGTATGCTTCAATCAAGCTCATTATGTTAGGCTACATCAATCATGCCTCAATGCATATGGATTCAATGCATACATACATAGATTCACAATGATAGCACAAATTATCCAAATTCACATGTCATATAGAGCCCAATCATTCATTCAAAAATCTTTGATCCCAATTACGGACCCACATCAAGTCAATATTAAAACCTCCAAGGTGAACACATACTATTCAAAGTTGCTATGAAAGTTATGCTTCAATTCCATTATGTTCTTACATTAACTCTCTTAGAGTATTTACTTTAAGTTCTTCACAACCCTCCTCACACTCATATTCTTTCTTTATCCAACCTCATACTTAGTTGTATAATAAGGTTGCGTTCATTATCCTTTCCACATTATGAATTCCTACTTAAGTGCCTATTCATTTAGTTAGCTAAGTTCTAGCTTGTTATAAAGCCTCACAATGAGTGCCCAATGAGACTGAGAACCTCCAAGGGACTAGAAAAACCAAACAATTCTTCACTACCCTTGATTTCATGGCCATGACCAATTTCACGGCCTGGAGTACATGGCCATGTCAAATTACAAGGCCTAGGCCGTGTAATCCTCTGGAAGAACCAGAAAACGTACAAAAATGGAGATGCCCGATTACACGGCCTAGGCCGTGTAACACTTTATCTTGCATTTTGAGCTGTGTTTCTAGTAGGGAACACAGCCTGGGCCATGTAAATCCACACAGCCCATGAATCTACACCAGAAACCATGAAAATGAGCTTCTCTAAGCTTCCAAATCAAGTAGGTACCAATCCATATACATATTTAAGCATTTAGATATATACAAATCCATCAAGATTTATGATGACAAGCATAGAAAATCATACAACCAAATCATTATAAAAAATCACAAACAAAGTGAGAAACCCACAATGGATTCCTCACCATTAACACCAAAGACATTTCCCTCACCACCAAGATTGGGTGAAGAGGATTATCTCCCTCTTACCTCAAGAGAAGACAAGAAAAGGAACATTCTTGGTGCTCTTCTTGAGATTTTCGTCCAAGACCTCTAAAAAAATCCTAAGATGCTGACACCCAAGAAAATCCAAAATCAAAGCTTGAAAAGGGAATCCTTGGTCACAATGGTGGCCAAGGACCACGAAAATGAGAAGAGAAAAGATGAAAGCTATGGACTTTACCTCAAAGCTTCAAGCTTTAGAGCTTGAAGAAAATGATGGAGATGGAGGAAATCAAAGGAAGATCTTCAGAGAGGAAGGCTTCAAAGTGATGAGAGGAATCAAGACCCTAGATTGACTTGAGCAAATGAGCTTAAGTGACCTCCCATGGTGGCTTGGCCGTGTGGGAGAAGAGAGGGGAGAGAGGAGTGGGACTGAGAAGGAGATGAGAGAATGTGAGAGTGAGAGAGAGAAAGATGAAATGGGTTTGAAATGGGAAATGAGAAAATGGGGAAAAGATGATGACTTTGGTCATCTTTTCCCTCCAGTCGTAGAGCCCAAAAGAGAGGAGAGAGGGAGTGTATTGTTTGATAAGAAGCTTCCTTGAAGTTTCCTTGAGAAGTTTTGCACGTTTCTCGATAAATTGAAGGGAAATGATGTCACTTAGATGCTATTATAAAAGTGATCAGATAGAAATATCTGCTAGAGCTATTATTCAGTGGACAAATTTTACAATTAGCAGAAACAATATTTTATT
The DNA here is from genome assembly GCA_029884595.1 of Ormosia semicastrata. Taxonomy (NCBI): domain Eukaryota; kingdom Viridiplantae; phylum Streptophyta; class Magnoliopsida; order Fabales; family Fabaceae; genus Ormosia; species Ormosia semicastrata. The sequence goes on along the minus strand of JAQQTO010000053.1, from coordinate 41,358,243 downwards.
ATCCCACAGATAATAAAATATACTATGATTTTATTTATCGTATAAAATCTCAAAAAATGAAAACCTTGTAAACTGTGTCTGATCTCGAGTTTAGTAAGATCCTCCATCAACGTTTTTACCGTTCAAAGTTTTCCGGTCATAGGGAAAACATTTCATTTTCCCAGCCTCGCTCAGCGCACACGCAAATTGAATTTTTTTTAAAATAATCAAACAATTCAGAAAATTCTAGAAAAATTTTCAAAAATCATAAATATTGTAAAATGAATATTTATGATAAAACTAGTAATTTTTGGGATGTTACAGAAGTCATCCTACTGCCACGAAAGTGCTATCTCAAGATTAGGGATTTTCTACGCATTATGTTCTTTTTTGTGAATTATGGTGTAACTTCTCTATTTAATCAAAAATCACGTTGTTGTTACGCAACCAGCACCTAGACGCTGGCTTATGAGCACTCAAGCGCTGAGCCACTAATCCAGATATGTGCTACGTGACGCGTTGCATGCTCAAGCGCTCCTACCTAGCGCTCAGGTGCTAAGACACTGAGACAACGTTACTGCATACATTCTAAGAGCTTGGGCTCTCCACTCCCAGTGCTCAGGAGCTGGGAGACTAGAATTTTGTGTTTTTCTTCCTTGTCAAAATGCTCAGTAACGCGGTGTCTTTGCCTGCTTTCACTCTAAGTTCGATAAATCTCATTCAATCTACAAAAACGAAGATAATGATAAGGATTCATCTAAAATTCATTAATAAATATAAGCAAATCACCAAAATTTATCTAGTATAAGACTATAAAATATAGGCTTATTAGTGATCTTTCTTTTTATTCCATTATTTTTTATAAAGCCTTCTCTATTTGGGATTATACTAAGGGATTGGTTAACTCAAAGTAGTATGAAGAGGATTAATATACAAATGGATTGAATATTGATTTATTTTGGGAATTTGATCATGAATCATGGAATAGAACTTAGTTAAATTAATCTTTGAATTTGCATCAAAAGAGTTCAAGTGAAATCTGAACTCTAACACTTTAATATCATTATCTTTCATCCTTAATTTTACTTTCGCTAATTTTAAATATTTTCTTGTTAGTTTTCTTTTATTTATATTATTATCAACTCTCATATTTTCGATAGCTTAAATAGTGCCGATTTAATGAATTAAGTAATTGATAGCGTAATCCTCGCGGGAACAATACTTTTCTCATCACTTTTTTACTTTTGCGATTTTGTGCACTTGCCAATATCACAATAGCTTAGTATTCCAATAATTTTTTATCAGCTTTCCAATTTAAGTCTTCATGGTGTAAGCTCCCTTTCTTATATTGATCATGATCCGGTAAGGGGCTTCCTAATTTGAGGCTAACTTCCCTTGGGAGGCATTCCTACCACCAATGTTCACTCTCTGAAGTACCAAATCACCTAGCTCAAACTTTCTTGGGACGACTTTCAAGTTATATCATGTCATCGTCTTCTGTTTGAGAGCGATGTCATGTATGTGAGTAGCACGCCTTTTTTATTCTAGATTATCTACGTCCTCTCTAATCAGTCAGGAGTTGTTATCAGGCGAGAATTGTTGATGTCACCAGCTGGTTTCTTTTCTCTTCACTGAGATCATAGCTTCACACCCATAAGTGAGTTTAAAAGGAGTTTCTGTTGTTATGGAGTGAGGTGTAGTCTGGTAGCCCCAAAGGACGTGGTCAAGTTGCTTGACCCAATTTCCCTTAGCTTCGTCCAACCTTCTTTTAATTTCTCAAACAATCACCCAATTAGCGGCTTTAGCTTGACCATTGGTTTTGGAATTCTTAACGAAACTGCAATGATGCTTGATTTTGAGCTTGACAAGTAGCTCTTCAAAGCCTTTATCCTTGAACTGGGTTATGTTATCCGTCACAATGGACTTTTGGACCCCGAATTTGGTGATGATGTGGCACCAAGTGAATTTCTGGATCCAAGTGGAGGTGATTATGACTAGAGGCTTTACTTCAATCCATTTAGTGAAATAAACCACAACCACTACCAAGTACTTCTGTTTGTGACTGGCATGTATCTCATAAAGAATGTGTTTTGATGATAATAAACTTGAAGATGCTGCAAGATCAAGTCCAAGAGTCTCAAGACCATCAAGTATAGCTTTTAGGACTTCAATCTTTTTGTAAAGCTATAAATAAGGATTCACAATTGCTTAATCTTACATTTCGAAATAGCACACAAGTTTTCAAGGCTTCAATATAGTTTTTAACTTCCAAAGAATCAATCATCTCATGTCCATAAGCTTACAAGATAATATGGAATCAAAAGCAACATTTAAAAAGGCATGAAACCTGTTTTACACATGTATTATTCAAATAAGGGGTTCCTTATTCGAATAACACAAGTCAGAGATTCCAAATAATCTTTCAGGAAAGGATTTATTCGAATAAGCCCTGTGTTATTCGAATAAATGTTTCAAAAACGTTTTGGCACGAATAAGTTATTCGAATAACAAAGTGTTATTCGAATAACACATCTCCAGGAAATCATTTTATTAAATGATTATTCGAATAACAGAGTTGTTATTCGAATAACAAGCGATTATGGAAAACCATGTTTAAATGGTTATTCTAATAACAGTGTTGTTATTCGAATAACAAGCATTTTAGCAAAACCATGTTTAATTGGTTATTTGAATAACGATGGTGTTATTCGAATAACGAGAACTCAAAAAATCAATTATTTGAATGAGTTATTCGAATAACATGAATGTTATTCGAATAATATGTTTTCCCAGAAGCCATGCATTTAAATGGTTATTCGAATAACCAAGATGTTATTCGAATAACACATTACAGAGGAAAACACGCCTATGCTATTTAAAGCCTTATTCGAATAAGAATTCTCTTATTCGAATAAGAGAGCTTTCTAGAAACAGAAATTAACGGATAGTTACGTATCATTAAATGCTCCAACCACCTCCCAACGGCTCTAAACTTCAATGACTTATAAATAGAAGTTGTTGGGCATTTATGGAGGTTAGACAATCAATCTGAAAAACCTTGGTTGAGCATTAAAAACGAGTTTTCATCTATTCCTCTGTTAATACTCTGTTTCTGAGCGTAAACCGTGAATCATATACCCATTGAATTTTCAGTTGTAATATCTGCTCTTTGAAGAGAGTTTCTACCTATTCAATCTTTGTATAATCTGTAGAGAGGGTGAGGCATCCCTCCAAACTGTAATAGGGTGAGGTATCCCTTTGAAAATAGAGGCTCAAGCATTAGGGTGAGGTATCCCATAGTGTTGAGTGCTCAAGGTTGTAGTGGTTGTCAAGCACCCATTGAAGCTTAAAGATATAGTGGAAAATCTCAAGTTGTTGCTTGGGGACTGGACGTAGATCACAAGTGGATTGGTGATCGAACCAGGATAAACGATTGTGTTTGTTTTCTCTAAACCCTTCTCTTTATTTTGTGCACTGTTTTATTGAATTGCTTGGATATTGTCTCCTTTGGCTATCACATTTATAAGTAAGAGGGTTTATCTCATCCATCCAATTATCTCTAATCATTCAATAGCTTCAACGAAAATTGGTTATCAAACGATTTGTGAAAGATTTACGAACTTGTTTTACTTACTCAATTCACCCCCCTCCTGAGTATTGAGGTCACTTGGTAACAAGTGGTATCAGAGCTAGACTCTTGTATAAAGAGCTTAGCAGCTTCAAGAGAAGCGATGACTTCAAATGGTTTTTCAAATGAAGGTTCTTCTATAAATAGACCTCCTTATTTCAATGGGGATGGTTATGCCTATTGGAAAGAAATAATGAAAATTTTCATTGAAGCTATTGACTTAGATGTGTGGGACGCCATTGAAAATAGTGCTTTTGTCCCAACACAAACTAAAGATGGTGAGAAAATTAATACACCTAGAAATGAATGGACCGATGGTGATAAAAAGAAGGTTTAATACAATTTGAGAGCCAAGAACATCATCACCACATCCTTGGGGTATGATGAATTCTTTAGGGTGTCAAATTGTAAGACCGCAAAAGAAATGTGGGATACCCTACAAGTAACTCATGAAGGTACTAGTGAGGTAAAACGATCTCGAATAAACATTCTTACTCATGAATATGAATTGTTTAGAATGAACCAAGGTGAGAGTATTCAAGATATGCAAAAGAGATTTACTCACATTGTTAATCATCTCATCTCATTGGGAAAGACATTTCCTAATGAGGATCTTATTAACAAAGTCTTAAGATGTCTAAGCAGGATTTGGTATCCCAAAGTAATGGCTATTGCGAAATCAAGAGATTTATCGACAATGTCTCTAGCCACCTTATTCGAAAAGCTTCAAGAACATGAGCTAGAACTAAATAGGCTCAATCAAAGTGAAGAGCATGATAAAAAGAAGAAGGGAATTACACTCAAAGCCACCTCTTCCATACTTGAAGATGATGATGAAGATGGTGAAAAGGATGCTAAAAATATTGAGCTAAGTGAGGAGAATCTTAGTCTCATTGTGAGAAAGTTTGGAAGATTCCTAAAGAAAAAGGGATTTCAAAGAAGACCACCATTTCCTCAAAAGAAAGCATATCACAAAGGAGAAGGATCCTCTACTCCTCCAAAATGCTACGAATGCGGAAAACCGGGGCACATGAAAATGGAGTGTCCTATATATCTCAAGAAGACGGAGAAGCATGAGAAAAGACCCTCCAAGTAAGCTCTTCCGACGATTCGGAGAATGAAGAAGCCCATCTTTGCCTCATGGCTCAAGGAGAAGAAAGTGGAGAAATCGACACCGAGGTAACCTCTTCTAACCTAGAACCTCCACCCTCTTATGATGAATTGCAAGATGCCTTTCAAGAATTACATGATGAATCTTTGAGACTCACAAAAATAATTTTGTCTTCCAATAAAATAATCTCCCTATTGACAAACAAAGTTTCTACTTTAACTAAGGAGATAAATGAACTTAAAATTGAAAATGAGACCTTAGGACTCATAGATGCTATTTCATTATGCATGACTTGTTCCTCACATGATAATGCATCCATATTATTACCTTGTTTATCATGTAAAGCTTTTGAAAAAGAAATTGAAGACTTGAACAACACTCTTGCAAAATTCACTTTTGGAAGAGACAACTTGAATGTGTTGTTAGGGAGACAAAAATGTGTTTTTCAAAAAGTCAGTTTGGGATTTAATCCAAACAACCATCAAAAGTCTTATAAGAACTTCTTTGTTTCCTCAAAAACTTCAAGTAGTCCCTTTGTTAAATGTTTTCATTGTGGTAGGAAAGGGTATAATGCATCCACTTGCAATGTTAGAAAGAATATAAACACCAAGGTTGGAATCAAAAGAGTTTGGGTTCCTAAAGGCACCATACTCAATTCTAACACACAAGGACCCAAAACAATTTGGGTACCAAAGGTTAAAACTTGAATGTGTGTTGTAGGTATGCTTGAAGACCAAAAGCTCAAGTTGGTATCTTGATAGTGGTTGCTCCAAGCACATGACCGGTGATGGCTCCAAGTTCTCCTCCCTTACCCACAAGAAACATGGTCATGTCACATATGGTGATAATAACAAGGGGAAGATTCTTGGAATTGACAAAGTTGGTAAGATCCCTTCATCGTCTATTGATAATGTTTTGCTTGTTGAAGGACTTAGACATAATTTGCTTAGCATTAGTCAATTGTGTGATAAAGGCAATAGGGTTATATTTGACTCTTCTTGTTGCATAATTGAAAGAAATAATGATAAGCAAGTTAAGTTTGTTGGTCATAGAGTCAATAATATATATATGATTAGTCTTAATGATATTTCCTCAAATGATGCTAAATGCTTTATGAGTAAAGAAAATGATTCATGGTTATGGCATAGAAGAATTGCTCACATTCATATGGATCACTTAAACAAATTAGTTTCTAAAGAACTAGTAATTGGTCTTCTAAAACTCAAATTTGAAAAAGACAAACTTTGTGATGCATGTCGAAAGGAAAAACAAGTAAAGGTCTCTTTTAAAGCTAAAAACATGGTTTCAACTTCTAGACCTTTACAACTTTTGCACATGGAACTTTTTGGACCCTCTAGAACTATGAGCTTTGGTGGGAATTACTATGCACTAGTGATTGTGGATGATTTTTCTATGTTTACATGGACACTATTCTTAGCCCACAAAAATGATGCTTTTCAATCATTTAAAAAGCTTGCCAAAGTTATCCAAAACGAAAAAGGTTTTTGTATTGCATCCATAAGAAGTGACCATGGTGGTGAATTTGAAAATCATGAATTTGAAACTTTTTGTGATGAACATGACATTGAACATAATTTTTTTGCCCCTAGAACACCACAAAAAAATGGTGTTGTAGAAAGGAAAAATCGATCCTTAGAGGAAATGACAAGAACTATGCTCAATGAGGCCAACCTTCCTAAGTACTTTTGGGCGGATGCGGTTAATACCGTTTGTTATGTTATGAATAGGGCTCTAATAAGGCTAATTTTAAAGAAAACTCCATATAAGTTGTACAAAGAAAAGAAGCCAAACGTGTCACATTTTCATGTCTTTGGATGTAAATGCTTTATTTTGAATAATGGAAAGGATAACTTGGGGAAGTTTGATGCAAAATCAGATGAGGGAATATTCATTGGCTATTCTATACATAGTAAGGCCTTTAGAGTCTATAATAAACGAACTATGACCATAGAAGAGTCCATACATGTTGCATTTGATGAAACTAACCCAAATGAGCCGAGAAAGGTTTTTGTTGATGATGTTGCAGAAATTTTGGCAAAAACGCATTTGGAAAATCAAGAGAAAGAGTCCAAGAAGTAAGAAGAGAGACTCCTTGATCACTCATGGCAAAAAGATTCAGAAATCTTAGACCTACCCAAGGAATGGAGGACTTCAAGATATCACCCTCTCGACAAGGTGATTGGTGATGTATCAAAAGGGGTAATCACTCGAAACTTACTTAGAGATGCATGTAATCACCTAGCCTTTGTCTCTCAAGTTGAACCTAAAGACATAAATGAGGCCATTAATGATGAGCATTGGATCTTGGTCATGCAAGAAGAACTATACCAATTTGAGAGAAATCAAGTTTGGGAATTAGTTCCAAGGCCCAATGATCATCCAATAATTGGCATCAAATGGGTCTTTAGGAACAAACTTGATGAAACAAGCTTAATAATAAGAAATAAAGTTAGGTTTGTAGCTAAGGGATATAATCAAGAAGAAGGCATAGACTATAAAGAAACTTATGCTCCTGTAGCTAGGTTAGAGGCCATTAGAATGTTACTTGCATATGTTTGCATCATGGATTTCAAACTCTATCAAATGGATGTCAAAAGTGCCTTTTTAAATGGTTTTATACAAGAAGAGGTGTGTGTAGAACAACCTCCTGGTTTTGAGGATTTTGAAATGCCCAACCATGTTTTTAAATTGAAAAAGGCCTTGTATGGCTTGAAACAAGCTCCTAGAGCTTGGTATGAAAGGTTGAGCAAATTTCTTTTAGAAAAGGGTTTTTCTAGAGGCAAGGTTGACATTACCCTTTTCATAAAACACAAAATGCATGACATACTTCTAGTTCAAATCTATGTTGACGACATTATATTTGGAGCTACTAACAACTCTCTTTGTAAAGAATTTTCAAATATTATGCAAAGTAAGTTTGAGATGTCGATGATAGGTGAGCTCAACTTCTTTCTTAGTCTCTAAATCAAGCAAACAAGAGAAGGAACTTTCATAAGCTAATCCAAGTATTGCAAGGAATTGCTCAAGAAGTTTGGAATGGAAAATGCCAAGCATATGGCTACACCTATGGGCACCTCTTGCTATTTGGACAAGGATGAATGAGGTAAATTAGTAGAAATTACAAAATATAGAGGTATGATTGGCTCACTCCTTTATCTCACTGCAAGTAGGCCTGATATAATGTTTAGTGTATGCATGTGTGCTAGATATCAAGCTAATCCTAAAGAATCACACCTAAGTGCTGTTAAAAGAATAATGAAATATCTAATAGGCACATCACAAATGGGTTTATGGTACCCTAAAGGTGCCTCATGTAGTCTTATTGGGTATTCCGATTCTGATTTTGCTGGATGCAAAATGGATAGAAAGAGCACTAGTGGGACATGTCACTTGCTTGGAAGCTCACTAGTTTCTTGGCATTGCAAGAAACAAAATAGTGTGACATTGTCTACAGCTGAAGCTGAATACGTTGCAGTTGGGAGTTGTTGTTCTCAAATCCTTTGGATGAAACAACAACTCTTGGACTATGGTCTTGAGCTTGATCACATCCCCATAAGATGTGATAATACTAGTGCAATCAATTTGTCCAAAAATCCCATTTTGCATTCTAGGACTAAACATATTGAAATTAGACATCATTTCATTAGAGACCACATTCAAAAGGGTGATTGTATGCTTGAGTTTGTAGAAACCACTAAGCAACTAGCTAACATTTTCACTAAACCCCTAGAAAAAGAAGCATTTTTCTATATAAGAAATGAACTTGGTATATTGGATCAATCATGCATAAATTAACTATTTGCATAATCATACAACCAGTGCCTAACTTGTATTTTTCTGCATAATCACGCCATATTGATGCACAATCTCTGAATTTTTCATCATATTTGAATCCAATATTGACTTAAGCGTCGGAGATTTCCCCTAAGTTGTTTTGCAGGTACTCCCTCATGTCCAAGACTCACAAGCAACTCAACAACCTCAAAATTTCACCAAAAAGGGTGAAATTCTTGGTAAAAATGGTAATTTTGATCAATTATGTGAGTTGAATCATAATATGATTAGATTATATGTTTGAATGATGATTTGAATTGATTTAAGATGCTCTGGAATTGATTTGAATGATTTTAAGTTGACTATATGTTGTTTGGAATTAAACTGGCATGTCTCTGACCAAATAAATGATAGAAAGATTGATCCTCTCCAAATAAAACCCTATTCGAATAAGAAGCCCTTTATTCGAATAAATCCTGCCAGTGAAGCCCAGTTAGTTTTTTAACACGCGTATATTATTCGAATAAAGATTCCCTTATTCGAATAACACCTCACAGAATGTGCTCCAACAACCTAATATCAACTGGTTATTCGAATAACCAACTGGTTATTCGAATAAAGCATGTCAGTGGCAAAAGCCATTTTCATGTTATTCGAATAACAGAATATGTTATTCGAATAACAAATGACAGAATTCACCAAATACATGAGCTACTACGCTGTTATTCGAATAACAATATTGTTATTCGAATAACGCTTGGCAGTGAGCCAAGACGCTTCAGGTACCACTCTGTTATTTGAATAACACCACTGTTATTCGAATAACATGCGACTTATAAGAGGATTTCACGAGCATCCTCAGTCATTTCATAAGTTCTATTTTCCCCCTTCTCTGTTTTCTCTTCTTCGTATCCACCATCTCCTCATTCTCTCCATAACCCACCAAAATTCCATCATGGCCTTCTCTTCCAAACGCCCATGTAGCAAAACCGCTCCCACCAATAACCCCATTGATCTTCGAAGACTCTCATCCAATAACGATGATCTCAAACGCTTCAGGGAAGAATTCTGGACTAGAGACGTCATTCAACCCAAATACATGGATCGTTAGTTCTTTGAGGACGATGGAGGATTTGATTTCCTCGATGATCTCTCCCATCAGGGCGTGCTCGATCTCTGCAGCTACAAGGACTCCATTTTCCCAGATTTGGTGAAAATGTTCCACTGCAACCTGAAGATGGACGGTCCTAATCTCATCTCTGAAGTAAAGGACCAAGAAATAGTTATCACTCCAGCTGATTGGATGCTGTTCTTCAAATTAGACGCCACGGGTGCTGCAGTGGAGCCAGATAGCAGGCCCTACGTGAAGGCATACAAAAGAGAAGAAGTTGTGTCATTACTGGTGAAGCCTGGAACAGTTGGGTCCAAGGTTGGTCTGAAGAGTGGAATGCTGAAAAGCCAAGAAAGACTGCTTCACTACTTATACGCTCACATTCTCGCTCCTCGTGGAGGTAACTATGCCTATCTGACTGAGGATGACGTTTTTCTTCTCTGGGTGCTGAAGAAACATTGGAAGATCAACTGGCCAAATTTCATTGGAAAATACATGATGAAGGTCAAGACCACCAAGAACTCTGACCTGCCATATGCTCTCATTATCTCAGCCTTTTTTAAAAAATACTCCCTACTTAGACAGACTGAACGAACAATGGAACTGAACCATTTCCACATCTTTGGGGAATTTGCTCTGAAGAAAATGAAGATGGTTCCGGACAATATTGGAGGGTGGGTATACCCTGATGAACTGGAAGAAGCTGCAGCAGACGAAGACATTGCAGATGCCCTTGTTCCTGCTGATGACCCTGTTCCTGCTGATCAGCCTACTGAAGCCCCTGCTCCTGCTCCAGTAACCCTGGAAGGCATTATGACCACTCTGCTCGACAATCGTGCTTACATGGAACACACCTTTTCTATTCTCTTCGACAGAATAGAAGGTGTTGAATGCGAGATTGCTGCCCTGCGAGCTGCACCTCCTGCCCCTGCACCGGACTCACCTCCTCCTCCACCAGACACTTACTTTTGATCATAGGAATTTAGTTTTTATGTTCATGTTTTTCATGTATCTCTGGCATACCCATATCTGAACTTGTATATCCTGACCATGCCTGCAATCATTGAATAAAATATGATTTAGCTTCCTTGTTGCCTCCTCACTTTCTAAGACTGTTCATTTAAAATGTTCGTTTAATTTCTTGCTAAATGATATAAAAGCATGATTGTTAATGCTGGGTATATGCATGTCTTGCCCCATCTTTTTGATCATGACAAAAGGGGGAGAAGAACAAGATCAAGCTAAAGTTAACTCTGTTAATCCATACTTAAAGATAAAGATAATCACTTCTGACAATGTTTGGTTTTAGAGATTGTGTTGAGAAAAGACAGATCAGAAGGACTAATCTGAAAAGGATCAAGAGACTACAAAAAAAAGGGGGAGCTGTGCTTGTCTCTGATAATTTATGCTCCTCTTACAAACTAAAGGGGGAGTAAGTCTCCATAATTAATTCTGTGTTTTCCAATTTACAAATAAACTAACTCTTTTTTCAATGGTTATTTGTCATCATTAAAAAGGAGGAGAATGTGACTGGCATGTATCTCATAAAGAATGTGTTTTGATGATAACAAACTTGAAGATGCTGCAAGATCAAGTCCAAGAGTCTCAAGACCATCAAGTATAGCTTTTAGGACTTCAATGTTTTTGTAAAGGTATAAATAAGGATTCATAATTGCTCAATCTTACATTTCGAAATAGCACACAAGTTTTCAAGGCTTCAATATGGTTTTTAACTTCCAAAGAATCAATCATCTTGTGTCCATAAGCTTACAAGATAATATGGAATCAAAAGCAACATTTAAAAAGGCATGAAACCTATTTTACACATGTATTATTCGAATAAGGGGTTCCTTATTCGAATAACACAAGTCAGAGATTCCAAATAATCTTTCAGGAAAGGATTTATTCGAATAAGCCCTGTGTTATTCGAATAAATGTTTCAAAAATGTTTTGGCACGAATAAGTTATTCGAATAACAAAGTGTTATTCGAATAACACATCTCCAGGAAATCATTTTATTAAATGGTTATTCGAATAACAGAGTTGTTATTCGAATAACAAGCGATTCTGGAAAACCATGTTTAAATGGTTATTCGAATAACAGTGTTGTTATTTGAATAACAAGCGTTTTAGCAAAACCATGTTTAATTGGTTATTCGAATAACGATGGTGTTATTCGAATAACGAGAACTCAGAAAATCAATTATTCGAATGAGTTATTCGAATAACATGAATGTTATTCGAATAACATGTTTTCCCAGAAGCCATGCATTTAAGTGGTTATTCGAATAACCAAGATGTTATTCGAATAACACATTACAGAGGAAAACATGCCTGTGCTATTTAAAGCCTTATTCGAATAAGAATTCTCTTATTCGAATAAGAGAGCTTTCCAGAAACAGAAATTAATGGATAGTTACGTATCATTAAATGCTCCAACCACCTCCTAACGGCTCTAAACTTCAATGACTTATAAATAGAAGTTGTTGGGCATTTATGGAGGTTAGACAATCAATCTGAAAAACCTTGGTTGAGCATTAAAAATGAGTTTTCATCTATTCCTCTATTAATACTCTATTTCTGAGCGTAAACCGTGAATCATATACCCATTGAATTTCCAGTTGTAATATCTGCTCTTTGAAGAGAGTTTCTACCTATTCAATCTTTGTATAATCTGTAGAGAGGGTGAGGCATCCCTCCAAACTGTAATAGGGTGAGGTATCCCTTTGAAAATAGAGGCTCAAGCATTAGGGTGAGGTATCTCATAGTGTTGAGTGCTCAAGGTTGTAGTGGTTGTCAAGCACCCATTGAAGCTTAAAGATATAGTGGAAAATCTCAAGTTGTTGCTTGGGGACTGGACGTAGATCACAAATGGATTGGTGATCGAACCAGGATAAACGATTGTGTTTGTTTTCTCTAAACCCTTCTCTTTATTTTATGCACTGTTTTATTGAATTGCTTGGATATTGTCTCCTTTGGCTATCACATTTATAAGTAAGAGGGTTTATCTCATCCATCCAATTATCTCTAATCATTCAATAGCTTTAACGAAAATTGGTTATCAAACGATTTGTGAAAGATTTACGAACTTGTTTTACTTACTCAATTCACCTTCCCTCTTGAGTATTGAGGCCACTTGGTAACACTGTTGTCCAGGTGCGTAAGGGAATAGACCTAGGATATTTATACCCCATCTGTAGACTGGCCTGGGTACAAATATCGTGGATAGTTCTTCTGGAGGAGCTTGATAATGGTCTGAGTGCAACTATCATTTATCATAAACTCAGACATGTGCGAGGGAGTAATCTTCCATTGTTGGCTAATAGTATATAGCCCTAAGTGCCTTCAAAGTTAAGGTTTTGCCTCCTAAGTGGTGTCCACAACTCCCCTCATGGACCTTAGCCAAAATATATTATGTTTCTTCTAGTGTGAGGCATTTGAGGAGAGGTAAAGAGAACCCACGGCGATATGATTGTCTATTGTAGATAGTGTACCAGACCGTGGTTCTTACTAACTTAGAGACTTCCTTTGGATCGTCGGGTCGGGTTCCAGACTGAAGGTACTCCATTATTAGGGTGATCCAAGTATGCTATTCTCCTTCCACCTAGAAAATAACTGAGTTTATGATGCAAGGCTGAGAGAGGGTTTCTTGGATGACAGAGCAGTTTTTGCCCGAGCTCTTAGTGCTGGCCAATTTGGATAGGAGGTCTGCCTTGGAGTTCTACTCCCTAGATATGTGCTCTGTCTTGGCAGCCTGGTGATTCTTGGGGAGCCCTTGGATTTTGGCTAAGTATTTTTAAAGAAGGGGCTCCTTAGTTGTATAATCATCTCAGATCTAGTAGGTCACGAGTTGGGAGTCACGACAAAGTGTGATCCCATCCGCTCCCATGTCCTTGGCCATCATCAGTCCGGTGATGCATGCTTCATACTTTTCCTGATTGTTTGAAGTGGAGAAGTCAAACTTTAAGGAGTTCTCTATTGTTACTCCTTTAGAAGTTTTTGAAATCACCCCAGCACCACTTCCCTTGGGGTTTCGGGATCCATCAACAAATATAGTCCAAGAAATTTCCTCAGGGTTTGATGTGAGCTCTGCCATGAAGTTCGAGAGCGCTTGAGCCTTAATTTCTAGCCAGGGCTCATACACTATTCCGAACTCAAAAAGCTCAATAGATAAGGTAATCATTCTTCCTGCTAGGTTTGGCTTGTGCAGTATCTGATGGATGAGTTAGTCCGTCCTTACCACCACATGATGACATTAAAAGTATTGTCTAAGTCTTCTGGCCATGGTGATGAGTGCGATGACAACCATCTCTATTTTCTAGTAGCAGAGCTTAAGGCCTTGTAGAACTTGCTTACAAAGTAGATCGACTTCTGTCCCTCTGCCGTCTCCAGGATCAATACTGAACTTATAGCCTCTTTGTGAACTGAAAGGTACAAGTACAAAATCTCACAAAGTTTCAGCCTTGTTAGTAAGGGGGGAGAAGACAGAATATTCTTCAAAGATCCAAAGGCTTCCTCACACTCTTGAGTCCACTTAAAATCTTTCCTTTTTTTGAGTAGTTTGAAGAGGGGAATAGATTTGTGAGTAGCTTAGGAAAGAAAACGTGTGAGGGCTGTAATTATGCCTGTCAACTACTGCACTTCCTTGATGTTTTGTGGGCTACGCATGCTGAGCATCGCTTATCAGTTATCTGGATTTGCCTCAATCCTGTGATAAGTCAACTTGAAGCCCAGGAATTTGTCGGCTTGGACTCCAAAGGTGCACTTCTCTGGGTTGAGCCTTATGTTATGTTTATGGAGTTGTGCAAATACCTCCTCAAGGTCCAAGATGTGTGATCCATCTTGTAGGGTCTTTACTATCTTGTCATCGATATATACCTCCAATATTTTCCCCACTTGATCTTCAAAAACCTTATTCATCATTCTCTAATAGATGGTTCCAGCATTTTTTAGTCTAAAGGGTATAACCCTATAGCAGTAGCTCGCCTTCTCAATAATGAAAATGATTTTGTCTTCATCTCCTAGATACATTGGGATCTGATCACATCTGGAGTATGTGTCCTTGAAAGACAGCAAACGGAAGCCAGAGGAGCCATCAACCAGTTTATCCGTGTTAGGAAGTGGGTACGAATCTTTAGGGCAAACTTTGTTTAGATTCGTATAGTCCACACACATTCTCTATTTCTTGTTTGATTTCTCCACCAGGACTACGTTAGATAGCCATGTTGTGTAAGCTATCTCCTTGATGAAGTTGGCATTGAGCAGCTTCTTAACTAGTTTTTCAATGATTTGCTATCTTTCTGGCCCAACCTTTCTTTTCTTATAGGAGACCGGCCTCACATCTTTCCTTATAGATATGCGATGGCAGATGAAGGCAGGGTCAAGCCCAAGTATGTAAGCGGACGTTCAGGGAAAGAGGTCTTTGTTTTTCTCTAAGAGCTCAATCAACTGACGCCTCTCTTCTTCCTCCAAGTTTACTCTAATCTTAGTGACTTGATCAGGCTTGACACTAAGTTGGAGAGGTTATAGTTCTCCCTCCGGTTGGGATCTGGTACCCCAGATTCCCTCATGTACATCTAACTCGATCATGAGAATGTTGACTTAGTCTAGAGCTGGGCTAGATGTGCTGGTTTTCACTCTTCTAGGGATCCTGCTGATTTTGAGACTTTCATTGTAGCACTTGCGTGGCATAATCTAGTCCCCCTTAACTGTGACAATCTCATTTTTGTTATTGAGAAATTTATGGCTAAATGGGTGGTAGACACCACGGTGCCAAGTGCGTTCAGTGCACGACGACCTAAGATGATATTATATACTGAAGGGCAGTTCACAACCAAAAAGTTGACCTTGACAATCCTGAAGAGCCTGCTGCTCCTAAGGGTTAGGTAAGTCTTAATATACCCTATCAGGGTGATTTTTTCACAAGTTAAACTGATGAGCTCACCATTTTAAGGGATCAGCTCTGAGTCTGGAAACTCCAACTTTTTGTATAGCTCCATGAACATGAAATCGGTCGAACTCCCTTGGTCTACGAAAATGCGTCAAACCTCGACATTAGAGATTATCTTGGAGACCACCAGCACATCATCATAATTCGGGATAATTCTGCCGTAGTCTTCGTCTGAAAAGGAGATGAGGGTTACCTTCCGATTTATGGCCTGTGATTTGGGTGCAGAGTAGGAAATGCTCAACACTGCCATCCTGAGTGCTTTCGCCCCGGCACCGTTGGATGACCTATTTCCTGTAAAACCACTAGCGATATTATTAATGGTTCGGTTGACCTGGGCATAGCGATCATCATTGTCATCTGATGGAGTGTCGTGGTGATCTTACCAGTTGTCAGTATTCCGATGAGGAGGACTCCGGGACCTTTTCCTTTGGTATGGAGGCGGGCTTTGCCTAAGACTAGGGCTGCATTTTCTTTCATTCCGTCGTCTACAGTGTCCATTATTTTGGACATGGCTGATGTACTGATCCAGTCGTCTTGCCCTAATTAGGACTCGATGGCATCACGAAGTTGGAAACAATCTTTTGTGTCATAGTTGTAGCCCTTGTGTCATGAACAATGCTTTGTACGATCCTTTTGCGCATATTTCTTCAAAGGGGACGGCCTCTTAATATCCCAGAACTCGGTCTATAATACTGCCTTCAAAATCATTGCACGTGGAGTGTCCAGAGGGGTATAGGTTGAGTACTTGGTTTGGGATGGATCGTCCTTAGACGAATTTCGAGGTTGAGAGGAATTATGGTTGCCTTTCTAGTGATAAGGCTCACCCTTCTCCAGGCTCCTTTTCGCCTTAGTAACATCCTCTAAGTTTATATAATTTTGGGATCATTGCCAGAATTCTTCCATACTCTCTGGCTTTTTCTTTGCCAAAGATTGAAAAAATTAGGAATCAGTCTAAAGGTCATTTATGACATAGTGGAGAGCAATCCTCTCATTGAGGTTTTCTACATTAATACAAGTCGTATTGAACCTCTTAAGGTATTCGTGAAGGGACTCATTATTCCCTTGGCGAATCTCAGAAAGAGATTCAATAGATCTGGGTTGCTCTTAATGGTGGTGTAGTACAGCAAGAACCACTGTTTGAGGTCTTACAGGTTGGTGATGGATCCCTGTGGCAGTGTTATAAACCATATAAGGGCCGCCTTCTTTAAGGAAAGGGCGAAGGCGTGACATAGTAATTGTGAGCATCCCTCATAGAAATGCATAGATTGGACATAGATATCTATGTGCTCTTGAGGGTCTATAGTCCCGTCGTATAGTTCCATGTTGGCAGGAAACTTGAAATTTCTAGGAACTCTATACTCCATTAGTTGAGCAGAGAAGGGCTGCTCCTGATCGTCGAGGTCCGAGTTATTATTAACAACATTGGACATTTCAACATCAGCGTGTGAAAGTCTCCTTTGATTATTGACCGCATTCCACCTTCTATCATCACGGTGTGGTCTGGGCTAGCCTTCGAGCACAAATCGTTCTAGTTTTTCTAATCTGCGATGTTGCTCTTCCAACACCACCGCTTGTTGTCGCACTAAGTCCAGGATATGGTCTCTGGACATATTAGATTGAATCGTGCCCTCTGGATGGGATACACGATCATTAACTTCTTCGTTCTTGGGTCCCAAACACTGGTGCACTAGAATTCTATGTCCATGACCATTAGAATTGGCTCCATGCATTTGGGGACTAAGTAGATCCCTCACAGAGGCCCTGCACGATGGGTGTGGGCTTTCATCATAAAGTGAAATTTGTTGCCCATCGTGCGGGAGCCTAGTGTTGGGATCCCGATTCCTTGCGGTGGAGGTTTCAACAACTGGTGGTGCAATAGGTTAAGGGTGATGATCCACTGTTGGAGCTCACCTTTGACCTACAGCAGAGTGCGCAGCATCTCTCCTTGAATTTTGTCTTGTGCTCACCATGGTTGGATGGTAATAGGAATTTAAGGATCTCCACAGACAACGCCAATGTTCGGTAGTGGATACTAGGGTGTACCTGAATAGGCGCGTACTCATATTTTCCTCCTTGTGTAGCAGCAAAACGTGTTGAAATGAGGGTGGTTAGTACCTGTAAAGGCATTCCAATGCTTAAGTCAGGTTGTACACAATTAGGATTTAAGTTAAAGAGCAATAATTACCTGTTGAAAGTGATAAAGCCTGATATGTATAGAGAGTGAATTGGGAAACATGTTCCCTTAATTGTAGTAGAGGATTCCTATAAAATAAGAATGTTGATATTGCTGTTATGAGCAGTCAAAGACGGTTATAGATGTTATTATTTCGTAAGATCGTGATTGACAATTATAGATAATTTGAGATTCATCCAATACATAAATCTCGCGATTGTGTTGTTGTTGGCCATTGTCGTGGTCCGACATATGTTGTGTCGGGGTCTCAATAGTGTCTCAAGCAAACTCCTGTTGAGGTGTTGATAGATGACCCATGAGACTGAATCTCGGATCACAATCCAAAACAGAAAAGATTTAAAAATTGGAACTTGAAGAAGACAAAGATTAAAAATTAAAAATGAAATCCTTACATGCTCATATTTGGATTTCTGGAAGGTCTTGTAATAATGGAGGTGTAGAAAATAAGCAAGAAGATTCTATATAAACCTAGTTACATTTAAAAAAAAAAGGTGGTAAGAAAGAAAAGAGATAAAGTGACCATATTGAATCCATTGCAACATGAAAGAACCTCCAAAAAGGTGCAAAACATTACCATAAATTGTAGTTATAGGGTAATGAGAAGAACTCTAAACTGGTCTTATATTTCTATTTAATAGAGTAACGACTCTTATTGACTCTTAATTGCGACCTTGTTCTTCATCATCACACTCTGGGACTAGATAAGAATCAATATCTTAAATGTCGACATATTTCATATTTGAAATCTGCAATATCAAAATAGCATCAGGAGATGAGAAAACAAAAAAGAAATGTTTCAGAATAAGCATGTTCTAAAACATAATATAAAAAAATGAAAGTAAGCCACTCCAATTTCAAGTCATTTTTTTATACTACGTTTTAGAACAAGCTTCCACAATTTCAACAACCTTGCTTTATAAGTCTATCACCTCTATATATGAAAGTAACTTGAAATTGGAGTGGCTTACTTTCTAATACTCATTCTCCAAGTCTATCACCTCTATATTACCCACAAGCTTCCACAGTTTCAACAACCTTGCTTTAAGGAACTTCAATCCCACCCGCTTACCTAGGAGCTTGACTATCAGAGATCTTCTCCACAGATCACAACAATCCTTTCTCTCTTGACTAGATAACTCAACTACAGGACACAGAGCCTCCTCATCCAGATCCTCGTCCTCCTTTTCAGAGTCCCCCGTATCAGTATCTTGACCATCGCCGGCGTCATCCTCATCCTCAGAATCGTCATCATCATCGTCCCAACAGGCCTCCAATTCAGAGCTATCCTCAATACAATTCCCCCATTAATCCCCACACACGCCTCCTTATACGATGCTAACTTTCTCTTTGTATTCAATTTTTCCACCACTACTTCATTGCCATCGTTAGGACTAGGTACAACCTTCTCTTGATTCTCCATAGCCATATCAAGGTTGTCTTGTGACTCCACAATCACCACTTTATGTTCCTTGGGGTCATCTCCCTCAAACTTGGCTTTTTATTACTTCGTACGAGTTGGTCCTTTTCTTCTCCCGTCAGTCTTTTCCACCTCAAATTAGTCTGCACTCATCTCATCCATCAAAGAATTAATAAAGTATTAATAAAATTGTAAAATAAGAAATCTCTCTCTTTAATTTGATTAATTTATTATTTTAATTAATTAATTTATAAACAGTTGTGTTTTTCAAATTTAAATTTTTAAAAATCTCATTATTAGAGAAAAATTTTAAAAAATTAGAACAAATTAGAATTTCTTACAAGATAACGTGTAGTATGGACTTTCTTATTATGAAGCTTCAATTATATATACATATATATATAAAGCTGCTCTATGTAATGACACACGACTAAGCTATTCTATTGAAATGATTCGTATACTTAAAAAAAATAAAAAATAAAAAATCTCACAAGTGTCACAGACATTTTCATTACAATGATCCATTTTTTCTCTCTCCCACTTTTTTCTTGCCATCAGTGCCTCGTATTTCTTCTGCTTCCATGTAATGTTCCTATATCATTAAAGCCAAAAAACAATTATTCCAAGAAACAACATGGGAGAAAAAGTCTTCATTCTGCGTATGAACTTGATTCTACTAACGACAAATTATCTTTTAAATTTCAATGAGGACAATCCTCATTTAATGTTTCTTTTACCATTAGTACAAGCAAAAGTCAAGAACAATCTCTTTATATTGGGTTGTACCTTGAAAAACTTATTTAGTCATGGGCAATATGTGGCACTGTCAAGAGTTACAAGTGGTTTGAAAATATTAAATTGTGATAAAGATCAAAATTTTATAAATATCACAATGAACAAGGTATATACAGAGGTTTTTTAAAAGTTGAGATAAATATATTTCACCTCATTACATTGATATATATCATATGTTATTCTTCATCGTAATAATTTTAAGCAAGAATTGTAGTCTCACTATAAAGCTTGTGTTTTACATTATTATAGTTTTTCTCCCTTATTTTTACTATTTTAAGTCACACCTCATTTTTAAATTTTAATTGAAAATTTATGCGTTTAATTATTTCTCAAAATACACACATAGGGAGGGCGTTTTTCAGGGATAAGACGTGTGTTTGATCCAGTGGTGGAGCCACATATACTAAAGGGGGAGCATGAAATTAAAAAAAATAGTAAGTATTATAAAAATTGAAGAACTTTTGTATTTCTTATAAAAAATATTATCCCATGTCTTCTTTTTTTATAATTAATCAAAAAATTTCTTCTATTTATTAATTTTTTTAATTCATATTCATTAATTTCTTTGTAGGTGTTTAGGGCTACTAATACTTACTTTCATAGTTTGGGTTTATTTGATATTTAAAATTGAAGCTTTGTGAGTTTTATTGAAAGTTTTAAGTGTTATCGTTATAATTATTTAAATAAATTGTTGGAGAAACATGATACTAATTGTAATTTTTTGATACGGTATGGTAGTATGAATAAATTTCTTAAAAGAAAAGTAATTTCTCAATACGAACACAAAAAATTTTCTTAATTAAAAATAAATAATTTTAAAAACTTGAAAAATCTTTTGGCATATCTTTGTTTATGTCTTAAAATCTTATATTATAATCTAAATAATAGAGATAGAATACGAATAAAATATGAATACTCCCCCTAACCTCTGGAGCCTAGCTCCGCCAATGGTTCGATCTCTAAGTAAATTCTGTGAGGGAACATTATATCGTTTCGCTCCCACCTCCAAGGGAGTTAAGATCTCGAAGTTGGTCATGCTCATCTATGGCATATGATCCATGACCACCTAAACTCTTTTTTGAATGATGTGTAGAATCGAGATCAAAGGACATACGAGAGGCAAGTTACGATTTGCTTTAGGAGAGTAGGAGGGGAGAGCATATGGGAATATATGCATACTTGAGTGACTAAACTCTATATTTATAGAGTGAAATTACTTGTTAGGGAAGTAATATATGAGAAATAAAGTTTCCCTGTTATTAGGATTCTAGGTAGTTATAGGAGATTTGATCCCTAGTTATATTCATTAAGAGGAGATTCTACTAAGATTTGGTTATCCCCTAGAAGATGGGCTGATAAGCCATGTTGGGCCCTGAGGGGCCAAGATATAGATTGGGTTAGGCTACGTGGCTTGCTTCTACTATGTTTAAGATCCATGTTATCAATCCAGAATAGCAATAAACAGAAATGAATTATTTCTCAAAATTTCACCAAATACCCTTCAAAGTAGTGATAAAACAAAATAGAAAATACAAATGTTGACAAAAAGTAATAAAAAAATTCCTTCTTTTTGCAATGCATATATGATAAATCTAGTTATTCCATGTAATTAATAATAGGTAACATATACCCTTAATTTTTTTGAATTAATATTTAATTAAGCTTTTTTAGTATCTCTTTTCTGAAGTTGGTAGTAACATAAGAATGTGAATGAATTGTATTGCTTTTCTCTTGAAAATTTCAGTTTTCTCACACCTTTCTCAAGTTTATCAAACTTAGAGGTAAGAAGGTTACTATATAGTATAGAGGTTAGGTGAGAGAGTTTAATAATGTAAGAGAACAAGACCAAATAATATAAGGTGAGAGAGTTCGTAAGAAGGTTCACTGGTTGAGTTAGGTTGAACTCTCTCACAGTTTCTGAGTTTAACAAAGATTGCTTCTTCAGTTAATATCTTAAAGCATCATCACTTAATCTTTGAAAAACCTTTCTTCGCAAGAAGAAAGAATTCCATATCACATAATCAAACCTTATAGTGAGAAGATTTTTGTTAAGTTCACTTTAACTTAAAGACCACTTTGGTTCTTTTAGAGTAAAACTCTGATTTTCCTAGGTTCAATTTTAGAACAATACTAAATGAGTTAAAGCAAGGGAAGAAGAGCAAGACACAAGGATTTATACTGGTTTACCCCTAAACCACTTGGGGCTATGTCCAGTACCTAACAAGTACTAGGATTTTTACTATGTAAAAAGTACTATTTCTTACCAAGCCTCTTCAGGCTCTTACACAAGTATTCTTTTCCCTCAACCTCTCCAGGTACGAAACAACAAGTATTCTTTTCTTTCAGCTTCTCCAGACACAGACAACAAGCTTATGCGAATGCTTATGCCATGAAGATCATGAAGGTTTTGATGATAACAAAGCTAAACCAAAGACTAAGTCCAAAGGAAGCTAAAATGGTATAGTTTATAGGACTTAGGGTCTTTATGTGAGAAAGTCTCAAAAATATCTCAAAATATTTTATAATATTTTTTAAAGAGTTCTCTTGAAAACTATTTCAGTTGGTGGGTTGTTTTACAAACAAATGATGTTTTAAATCTTGGATCATGAAAATCTGCTCAAAACTTTTAAAAATCTAAGTGTTCTAAGTTATAAATGTTTACCAAGCTTAATTGGGCTAAAAAATAAGTTCTAGGATGATTTTAATCACATCCAATGACTTAGTAATCAGTTAACAACATTTTTGAAAGCTGGTAATCATCTTGGTAATCAATTACAGACATGTGTGAACCTGTTTTTCAAAAGTTAGAAGCTTGGTAATCGATTACCAAGCTATGATAATTGATTACCACACCAAACAAAAGTTTGGTAATCAATTACCATACCAGAAAAGCCCAGAACACATTTTGAACACTTGGTAATTGATTACCATATGTTGGTAATCGATTACAAAAAGTCTGAAACTAGCAATGACTAGGTTCAGAACATTTAATGCTTAAGTAAATGCCCTGCAATGGATCCTTTTCATTGAAGACTATAAATTCAAGTCTTGGGACACTTATTGCAACAAGCTAACACTCTGAAAAACATCTCCCAAGCATTAAATCTGTGTATCATTAATTATGCTTTGTTTTGAGAAGTTACTTGAGATATATTGAGAGCTTCATTAGAACTTCAATTTGTATATCTGCTCATTGAGTGAACTAAATTCATTTCAATTCATTTGTAAACTCTTGAGAGGGTGGAGGATCCCTTAAGAAACTAAGAGGTTTCTACACAAGAGTTGGATGATCCTTGAAGTATAAGAAGAGCTCATATATTGTAAAGGGTTTGTCAAGCACCTTGTGAAGCTTGATTATAGTGGAAACTCTTGGGTGGATGATCCTAGGGACTGGATGTAACACCCTAGCTAGGGCATCACATTTCTGACTTCCGACTCATAATCTGAAAATAAGTTCGCACAAAGTTTGAGTTATAAAAGATGGGTTTCAAAATTTCTTCTTTACTGAAACATAAATTTACTGAAAATAATAGGTAATATTGAAAATCATATTTTAACTATTCATTATACAATATTAACACCAATTAATATCACAATTTAAAGAGAAATATAAAATTAACAGACTTATTTTTTTTCTTTTTGACAGTAGCAAACCCCATGACGAGTCCTACTTAATAGCACTGCATACAACACTAACAAGAAACTTTAACATACTTATTCCTTTTTCTCATCCATCTTGATGCATCGGACATCTGTTTCTTTGTCAACACTGCACACCTTCGAGTCTTGAATGTTCACTCCTTATTGTTGTCACCAATCTCGGAGTATCCATCGCCTGTTATATCTAAGCAACTCGATCTTTCTATTATTTGATTTTAACAAGATGCTGATACACAGACAAAACAACATAATAAAGAGGTGAGATCACCTACACCAATACCAACATGGCAGCATAGAGATAACACACAGCCAACAATATCATACAGACAAATCATACCATAATCATGTTATCAGCATTATCATCATCATCATCCAATCATTTATCAGTTTAATTATCATAACCAATAACCAATATTCCTCAATTAATATATCACACAGATATAAATGCTCAGATTTATGCATATGTACAAAGACTCAGTTTTTCAAAAACAACTCCATAGAGGTTTTCACAATTTTGAGAAGAATGCTCTGGTTAATTGTCAGCCTTAGCCCAAAGATAATCTCCTAGTCGTTGAAAAGAATCGTGTTCTTGTCGGGTATCGTCAATACGTTGCAACGGACTGCATCGCCAAGTGGCACAGGGTACTTCGCCACCGTCCACTGGTCGACCGCCGCTCCTCGACGCCCCCAAGATCCATCATAGACCTCACTATCAATTCTCATTCCCTCTTCAACCACAAGGGCCATAATAGCTATTAGCTATATTTTATACAATGCATGAATATATCAGTGCAAGTCTAACCCCAACGGGCCAAATCTTTTCAATTTCATTTGTACAATGCACGAGTATATCAGTGCAAGTCCAACCCCAACGGGCCAAATCTTTTCAATGCATGTATAATGCACCAAATGCCAATCACAGGCAAAGCATGTCATTTTCTCACACAACATCCATATACTGGTTCTTCGGTATTTATACTGTATTTTCAACAGGAAAAATCATATTATCACATTTTCATAGTTATGAAACACTTTCGTCGTGTTTTTCACAAAATTGTGCAACATTTCTATTTCATTTTTACAAATTCCAAAACGTTTCTGTTACATTTTCATAATTCCAAAACGTTTTTGTTATAGTTTCACAATACCATAACACTTCTTTTACGTTTTTAAAATTTCGTAACATTTCTGTTATGTTTTCTAAATACTTTAACACTTCGTTGCACTTTTAAATCACGTATTTAATTTTTTAATATTTTTTTCTCAATATACGTTTCTCAAATTGCGTAACAATTTTTTACCTTTTTCAAAATCGCATAACTTAAAAATCATTCTTTTAAGTTGCGTAAATTATTTTTTTATCATTCTCAAAATATTTAAAATACTTTCCAAATCACATAAGATTTTCTGTCATTTTCACAATTACGTAAAAATATTCTATCACTTTTAAATCACATAGTGATTTTTCAATAGTAGTTCACATAGTTACAATCACGTAAAATATTTAAACTCACATAAAATATTTAAACGTAATTCAAATCACGTAGAAATATTTTAACATATTTCAAATCGCGTAGGAATATTTTACTATATTCTAAATTATTTTTAAGATACGTAAATCATTTTTCACCACAATTCTATTACGAAAAATATTTCTTAACCTTCAAAAATTCTATTTCATCCTTTCTCAAAATATTATGACTTTGTACTTCATTTTTCACATTTTCTTACTCAAGAAAATCTTTTTTCACGTTTCTTTACTCAATCCACAAAATTACCTTTCCATTGATATAAATCAATGTTTCAAATCTTAAAATTTCGAAACGTACTTCAAAACTTGAAAATAAGTTATACTTGAGTAAATTCTCAAAATACCATTATATTCTCCATTTTTCTCAAAGCATTTCCAAGCATAACCTTCTTCAAAATAAATTGAAGTTCGAAAACATTCTTGTTTACAAAAATTTAATTCTCAAGTGATAAATGCTCTAATTCCATTTCTAAATTCTTGTATTAACTCAAGTTACGTTTCCACTTTGAAAATCACTTTGTTCATAAAAATCAAAGCATTACAAGCTTTCAAAAATGTGGACATGACTATTGAAATCATCAAATATTTTTCCTTTTAAATTGATACGGTTTACACAAACAAAATCGTTAAAATTTTATTTTTAAAACCGAAGTACCGATGGTTATAAAAACCAAACCCATTTGTTCAAATTCATTTTTACTTTCTTTGTAAATCCTTTTTATTCTTAGTCAAAAAATTTTTCCTTAATATATATTTTCTCAAAATCACTTTTTATTGATCTAGTCCTACAAAATCATATTGAGTTGTTTTAATTATTATTTCTTAACTTTAAATTTCCTAACGTTTTCCAAAACCCAATAAATAAATTCTCTGTTAGAAATTTTAAGTTACAAATATTTTCTTTTATATTTTTAAATCACTTCTAAAAAAATTGATTAATTTGAAGTTCAATACTTTCAATCTTCTTTTTCTTTTATTTATGAAAATTTCACTTCACTTAATTTATAACACTTAATTCCCTTTTCAAAAATCCTTATTTGAAAATTCTTGTATTTCATAGCATCAAAACATTTTTTTTTAAATTATCAAAACCTTATAGATGGCCATTGGAACCATGAAATATTTTTCTTCTAACTTAAATAAGTTCCATTCTTGTTTCTACACAAAATAAATCAATAAAATTTCATTCTAAAATTTGTGTTCATGTTTTCTTAAAAAAAACAAACCTTTAGTTCATTTTCCATACTCCTCAAATCAATCCAATTTTATTCTTCCATAAACATATTAATTTGTAAACACCTATTTTGAGGTGTCTTGGCCGAAATTCTCATTGTTCTAGGGATAAAAATTTAATTTCCTTGTTCTTGAAAAATTTCAACATTTACCCAAATCAAGGGCATCAAAACCCTAGTTCTTCCTTGGCCATTGGAACCAAGATCAGTTTTCTTTCCATCCACACATCATGGCATACATATATATATTTCATTATAAATATCACAAACATGCCATATACTCATCATGCATATTATAAGTATACTATCAAAGTCATAAAATCATGCAAAGCATATTAAACATAGACAAAATAATCAAAGCATAATCAAAGCATAAGAAAATAAAGCAAAGCTCATGAACACACAATTAATTATTACATGACCATGGATTGGAATTCTCACATGAATTCACAATCCATCAAATATAAGACCATCTCCCACCACCATAATTGGTTGGTGAGATGGATCTCCCTCTTACCTCTTGAAGATCCTCAAAGCTTCTTGATTTTACTTCTCTTTCCAAGTCCTTCAACACCAAGGGCTTCTTAAATTCAAAACAAAATACATAGAAATTAGTATACTAAGCTTGATTAAGAGGAACCATGGATCAAACATGGTTTAGATCATGAAAAAGAAGAGAAGAAATGAAGTCTTCTTATACTTCACCTTAAAAACTCAATAACTTGGCTCTTGAAGAAAGTCCATGAAGATGAATGATTTAAAGAAAATCTCCAACATGAAAGTTGCTTAGAATATCATGTAAATTCAAGATCTATGGTTGGATGAAATTAAAAGAGATTGGATGGTGGTTTTGAGTATCTTGACCGAATGGTTTCTCTTGAAGCATAAAGATGGAATTTTTGATTTTTGATAGAAACTTGAAGCTTGGATTTGAAGCTCAAGATGAATGATTTTGGAAAAACTCATAACTAGAGATGTTCTTAGAATGGTGTTTAGGTTTAGAAAATCAAGTTGGATGAAATTATAGAAATTTGGATGATGGTTCTAAGGTGCTTGACCGAATTTGAGAGAGAAAATGGAAAGAAATGTGTGCTTGGGTTCTTGGAGTTTTTGAGAGAAAGTGTTGTAAGCTTTTTTTTTATGTGAGAGAAAATGAAATTAGGAGAATGAATGAAAGTGAGCAGCTGCCATGAGAGTCTTGGAGAGATTAAGTGATATGCTTGACTCACAATATCACCAATTGGATGCATATGGAGTAGCACATGGCCTATGTCCCTATATGTCCTCCAATAATCATAAAAGTCCATTCAAGAAGACTTGAGAAGCCTCCTTGGGCTGCATGGCCGTGTGGCCTCTCATGAATTAGGGACTTAATTTGTTTTTAATTCAAGTCCAATTATTTGCTAATTAAGTAGCTAATTAATTAGGTTAAGTTTCCTAACCAATCTTAATTAATTATCTAATTAAATAACTAATTAATTAGATATATAATTACATATATTATAACCTCTAAATAAAATTAGGATATTTAATTAAGAATTAGATTATAACAATTTAATATTAATTTAGTTTACTTAACTTGTTAATTAGGCCATTAGATTAATCAAATTAGGCTTAAATAGTTACTAATCAAATTCAAATGGCTATTATTGACTTCATCTTTTTCCTTCTAAAAAGCCTATGCTAGCTTTGTCTCCTCTCCAAAATGCATGCAAAACCGTCCCCCCCTTCTCCTTGCATGCAACATGTGATTAATTTGTATAGTCATCTTTCCTAAGCCATCCTAACCCTTGATTAAAAGGATGGTTTGGATTAAAATAGCCATTAGGTTTAGGTTGTAGATGGAAGACTTCTTTTGAGCCATTGGATCTTTCTCCTTTAATTCCTAGCTATTAGATGAGTCTTCAAAATGGAGGGTCAAGATTACACCTTTAAACTTTACATCCAAGGGTCCAAAATGGTTGTAGTAAATTTTTTGTTGACTAAATCTACACCATTAATTCAAATCCAATGGTTATTAATGGTCCATCTCAACCATTAATTTAATCTTCATCCAAGGGTTCATAATGGTCAAAGTTATTTTACAAGACTAAATCTCCACCCTTGATTTAATTTTCCATCCAACGGTTATAATTAATCCTATTTATTTTCAAGATTAAATCTCCACCGTTGATTAAATCAAGACTAAATTTTCAATGTTAATTAAATTAATGGTGGATATCCAATCCACCAATATTAACTTAATAATATACAATATTATTTTGATTCACTGTAACCCCACAAAACATATATTTACTGTATTTTTACTGTCACAGTAAATAAATACAGTAAAAATATGATAAAGAAAATTTTCTAAAACTGTTTTCAGATTCAGGTTTAGTAAGATCCCCTGTCTCCGTCTAAACAGTATAAATTTTTCTATGCGTAGAAAAATTTTTACTTTATGAGACCCACTGGCCCACGTAAGGTCACCTGAGCCCACCTAAGACCACCCGGGTCCACATACAGTTAAAAATTTCATAATCATCCATAAAATCACAAAAAAATAGAAAACACACAAATATCAAATCAGATTACGTAAAATAATTACCTAACGATAAAAATTAAATTACGTAAAGTTTTCTCCGGCCCGAAAATTTTTATTTTCCTGACACGGAGTAAATCACTCAAAACGATCAAATACGCTGACGGAATAAACAAAATAATTTTACAGTATCCAGAAATTACTAAACAGTAAAATTCTGTTAACTGTCAAAATTACTGTTTAAGATATAGGAAATTTGGGGTGTTACAATGGACACAAATCACAAGGGTTATTGAACTAATATAAATCTCTGCTTGTAATCTTCTCAACCCTTATCTCTTTACATTCAAGCTTATTTATTGCTTTTGCATACTTACTATTTGTTCTTCCACTCATTCATTCTATTTAAGCTTATGTATTGTCATAAATCCATTCAACTCAAAGAAAATAGCTTTAAAGAAAATTAAAAGGGGCTTATTTGAGAAAAGTTTTAGAATACTCAATTGACCCCCCTCTTAAGTCATGAAGCCACTTGGTAACAACTTAACCAAGCTTCTAAGTAGCTTGTACAACCTACAAGCTCACTACCAACACTCAACAATCAAAATTTGGTTTGAAGTGCTTAATACGAGTGAGTAGGTCTCGAAATCACTTAGAAAGTATATAAACACTTTAGCAAGTCCTGCAACACACCTACTGAAGATTTTAGAACTTTAAGATTAAAGTAGGTAGATGTGAGAGAGTTATTCTTTGTGTATGCTACTATCCTTCTCAAATCATTAACCCCCACTTTTTCAAGCTTGGGACCTTTTATATAGCCTTTGAAATATAACTGTTGAAGGCTTCCAACAGTTACTTGTCCTTCATGTGGAAGGTAGTCGTTATTTTGTTCTGTTTTGCTGAGTCAGCATTGTCACATAAGCTCTTGCCTAGGAACTTTCTCAAGGTTCATCACAACTTACCTTCTCAGCAATGTAATTAGCAATTAGCAATGGTATTGATGATCACAAATAAGAATATATATGCAAGATAAAGTCCAAGATCTTTCAGGACTAGTTATAGGACTTATATCTCATGTGAAGGTAAAAAGGGTTCATACTATGCTCTAAATTCATTTTTCAAAAACCCAAGATAACGCTTAGTGAAATAATGAGTTTTTAAGTTGCTAAAAATTTCTTTGATAATTAAGCAAATTGGTTTTTAAGTGCTTGAAAATGTTTTGTGAAAATTTGGTGTATGAGGCTTATACTGGCTAAGTCTTTTTAATGCTGATAATTGAATATGGGCTTGCCATATTCGATTAGTAGAAGTCAATAAGCCAAGCTTCTGTTTCAATGAGGCAATAATTGATTATTACACAACAATAATCGATAATTGATCAAATCTATTCATGTGCACCCAAATTGTTTTAACAGCAATAATCGATTATTGCTTTACAATAATCGATTATCACTGATCCTGAAACTTGTCTGTTTTGTGCTATCTCACAAATAATCGATTATGGGCTTCCAATAATTGATTATATAGGTTTCTAAAATCAGTAATAGTGGCTAATAGCTCGCATTAAATGCTACCAACTAACTCCCAATGTTTCTTTAATGACTTGAGATTTAAATACAAAGCATTGTGGATTCAAGTAAAGTAGGATATCACTCTAAAAAACTTTCTCAAGCATTTATTATGAACTATAACAACCTTCATTTATACTACTCTATTTTTTAGCATAAAATGTTTTATCTTGCTACCTCTTAGACTTCAATTTGTATTATCTACTCTTGTGAGAGTTTCTAATCTTTCTCTTCAACTTAAAATCATTGTAGGAGGATGAGGTATCTTTAAAGAGAGAAAATGATGAGGTATCCCCTGTTGTGAGGCTCAAACACTAAGGGTGAGTGATAATCTGCTAGATTATCTATTTTTCTATAGCTTGTTGAGTGGATTTCACCGCTTAAACCCAATTTTTGACGTTATTTTGATCTTAAGACAACTTTATTTTATATTTTTAGTTAATCCATTCTAGCTCGTTAGATTGAGTCATTCTGATTAGAATTATTGGTGCTTTATCTCATTTACTAATATTTTGATTGTAGGCATCAAAAGAAACAGGATAAAGCTCAACGTGGAGAAGGAAGGTCACTGAAGTTCAGGCACCAGGTGCCCAAATGCTGAGTGCCAGGCGCTCAGTATACAGAAAGCTTCATATTCTAGAGTCTAGGCGCTAGGCACCCAAATGCAGAGCGTCAGGCACTCAGCATACAGCAAGCTACATTTTCTAGAGTTCAGGCGCCAGACGCCCAAATTCTGAGCGCCAAGTGCTCACCTTCCTGAGACTCAGTTTCTAGGCGCTGGACTTTTGAGCGCCAGGCGCCCTGCTTACTCCTGATACATATTAAAAGCCTGTTCTTTCCAGAAAGGAGGGATTTTTTAGTAGCTGGAGAAGGGGAGACGAAAAGAAGACCTAATTGGGAAAACTTAGAGGTGGACTTAAAGAGAAGAAGAGTGGGAACTTAGATTTTCTTCAATCTTTCATGGAGTTTTTCATTATCTTCTCTATGACTTTAGTTTCTTTATTTGTTTCCATGTCTAGCTAAACTCTCCCTTGTTGGGATTGAGTGGATTTTGATGGATTTTGCTTGTATTTAACTTGGGTTTTAGTTATGCTTAATGGATACTTCTGTTTTGTGTTTATAATTTCTATTCTTAAAGTTTCTAGGGTTTGATCATCCTTAGAATGATTTTTTTAGATTTATGCATTAGATGAAAATTTGATGTGTGAACTTTGTTTGAGATTGTGAACCTTGTAATTCATTGTACTAGGAATAGTCGATGAATGCTTGTTATCTCGTTGGATTCTTAATCTTAATGTTTTTTCCCTTTTAGAATTACCTAAGGAATTAGGGATTTTAGCTAGGATTTAAGTTTCTTGTGCCTAAGGAATTAGGACTTGGATATTTTAGAGAATTCGATAACAAAATAGAAGTAGAAATTTGTTTTAACTCCAGGTTAATATGCAGCAAATGAAACTTGATCCCAACTCTTTCTTATCTTCGAATTCCTATCTCTTTTGTATTCTAAGTGTTTGTTAATTTGTCAAAGCTAAAATACCAAAAAGAATATTTTTCCTTAATTTATTTTGTTACATGCTTAGTTGTTTACAATTGAGCTCCCTTTGAACCAAAGTTATGTTTGAATAGTAGCTAAGTTCGTGAATTGGTAATTGGTCATTGATCCATGAGAAGGATATCTAGTTTTCTCACTATTTTTATTACTTGACGATCCGATATACTTGCTGTGGTCTCACCAAGTTTTTGGCGCTATTGTCGGGGATCGATTTTACTAATATCGATAATATCAAAGGCAGCTACTAGTTTAAACATTTGTCTTTTCTTTCATTTATTCATTGTTGTGTTTAGTTTTCTTTATTTTACTTATTTTAGTGCGTTTAGAATTTTATATCTAAATTTTTACATTTTATTTAGTTATCTTTGTTCTAACACATTGTCTTCATTGTATGCGAGGTAAAGTTCATCTGGATCAACTTCTTTTTGACCCAGAAATAAGAAGGACTGATAGGGCTTTGAGAAAGCAATTAAGAGAACAAAGAAGAAATTTGAATAACACTCAAATAGTTGTTGAAGACATGGCAGACAATGGAGAAAACAGATCCCCCAATGGAGAAAATAATGGAGAAAATGTAAATCCTCCACTACCACATCAACCTACTAGGACTCTCATGGATTACTCTATTCCTAACATGGATGGGTGTGGGGCGAGCATAACAAGACCTCCAGTTCAAGCAAATAATTTTGAATTGAAGCCAGCTCTACTCCATTTGATTCAGACAATTAGTTTGGGGGATTCGATACTGAGGACCCACATGCACACATACAAGGGTTCCTTCAAATTTGTGATACTATGAAGTTGAATGGAGTGAGTGAGGATGCCATTTGTCTACAATTATTTCCTTTCTCTGTGAGGGACATGGCTAAGAGTTGGTTAGACTCACTGACAAGAGGAAGCATAACTACTTGGGTAATTTTGGTCCAAAAAGTTTTAACAATATATTTTCTCCTATCCAAGGCTACAAAGTTACAAAGTGAGATCACATCATTCAGGCAGTTTGATGGGGAGTCTCTCAATGAAGTGTGGGAGAGATACAATGAAATATTGAGGAAATGCCCACACCACTATTTTGACTTCTAGGTCCAAGTGCAAAGCTTCTATAATGGCATGCTACCTCAAACTAGAACAATGGTTGATGCTACAACAGGTGGGACCTTGAACTATAAAACTCTAGAAGAAGCTTGGGACTTGTTTGAAATGATGGTCAACAATGATTACCAAAGGAATGGGGAAAGAGCAGTGGGGAAGAAAGGATACTTGGAGGTAGATTCAATGAATACACTTTTAGCTCAGAATAAAATCTTGACTCAACAACTTGAGAATCTTACAAAGAAAGTTGACACTCTTAAGGTGAATGCAGTAAATAATGCTCCTTTGTTGTGTGATTTTTGTGGAGAAGAACATGAGAATGTAGATTGTCCGGGTAACATGTTTGGATCTCCATCTCAAGAACAAGTCAACTTCATGAATAACCCTCCAAGGCAACAACACGACCCCTACTCCAACACTTATAATTCGGGGTGGAGGAATCACCCTAACTTTTCATGGAATAACCAAGGTAATCAAGGCAACCAAACTCCTCAGAGATAATAATTTTCATGACAAGGTCCTCCTTAACACTTTTCGCATCAAGACTCTTCATCTCAACCTCCACCTATTGAGAAAAAGGCTTCGTGGGAAGTAGCTTTAGAGAAACTAGCTTTTCAAACCTCTTTTTTTGCCCAAAAGACTACCGATTTCATAGATAAGACAATAGGTGTATTTAGGAATCAAGAGGCATCAATTCAGAATTTGGAATATCAAGTGGGTCAACTAGCAAAACAGATTTCGGAGATACCTCCAGGTTCATTGCCAAGTGACACAATCCCAAATCCTAAAGGAATGGAGTATGCGAAAGATATATCAACTAGGAGTGGGAAGGTGATTGAGCCGCTACCAAGGAAAGAGAAAAAGAGTGAAGACAAAGGAGAAGAGCCTAGTGAAGAAGTACCTCTCAAGGAAGCTAAAACATCTCAAGGTGACTTACTCAATGACTCTAATGAAAAGGAGTCACCAAAGGAGCAATAAGTGAAGATGCCACCACCAATTATCAAGTTGCCATTTCCTCAACGACTCAAGAAGGAGCATGATAAAAAATAGTTTGAAAAGTTTCTAGAGGTGTTTAACAAGCTGCAAGTCAATATCTCATTTGCCGAAACTCTAGAACAAATGCCCTCTTATGTGAAATTCATGAAGGAGTTGTTGTCCAAGAAGAGAAGAATTGGGAATGAAGATACCATTATGCTTACAGAGGAGTGCAGCGTAATTCTACAAAAGAAGCTTCCTTCTAAGCTTAACGATCCTAGAAGTTTCTCAATTCCGTGCACCATTGGTGATAGAACATTTGGGAAGGCTTTATGTGATCTTGGTGCAAGCATTAGTCTCATGCCTCTATCCATTTTCAAGCAATTAGGAATCGGCCAAATAAAGCCCACCATGGTAACGCTTCAATTTGCAGATAGGTCTATGAAGCATCCCCATTGGGTGATTGAAGACGTGTTGGTGAAAGTAGACAAATTCATCTTTCTGGTGGACTTCGTTGTTCTTGACATGGAAGAAGATAGAGACATTCCATTGATTTTGGGTAGGCTGTTCCTTGCAACTGGTAGAGCTCTCATTGATGTGGCGGATGAGACTTTAACATTAAAGGTCCAAGATGAAGCCATCACTTTTAATGTCTTTGAAGCTATGAAGCACTCGGGAGATAGAGAAGCATGCTTTAGCATTGATGTATGTGACTCCATGATCTCCAAGTCTTATATGGAAGGCAGCCTCTCTTCGCCTCTTGAAAAAGTGCTTATTGGATTAAAAGTGGAAGTTAATGAAGATGATGATTCGACAGTTAAAGAAATACTTAGCTTGTTGGAAATCCCCTATCCTAAAAATGAACAACCGGAATAGGAGGAAATGGTGAGAGGAGAAAATGAAAACCCAACAAAAAAAAGATGAAGTACCGAAAGTTGAGCTCAAATTATTGCCCACACATTTGAAATATTCCTTTCTTGGTGAGCACAATTCTTATCCTGCCATCATAAATGTGGGATTGAGCCAATTGGAAGAAGAAAAATTGTTGAGGGTACTTCGGGATTATAAGGAGGCCATTGGATGGTCAATTGGTGATCTGAAAGGAATAAGTCATTCTCTGTGCAAGCACAAAATACTCATGGAAGAAAATCATAAAGCAGTAGTGCAACCATAGAGGAGACTTAATCCGGTCATGAAAGAAGTGGTTCGGAAGGAGGTTTTCAAGCTTTTTAATGTTGGACTCATTTACCCTATTTCAGACAGCCTTTGGGTTAGTCCCGTCCAAGTTGTGCCTAAAAAGGGCGGGACAACAGTGGTTATAAATAAAAATAATGAATTGATACCCACTCGGACTGTTACGGGATGGAGAGTATGTATTGACTATCGTAAGCTGAACAATGTAACAAGGAAGGATCACTTCCCATTTCCTTTCATTGACCAGATGTTAGAGCGGTTGGCCGGACATGACTATTATTGCTTTTTGGATGGATATTCCGGCTACAACCAGATTACTGTAGCTCCAGAGGATCAGGAGAAAACAACATTTATATGCCCTTATGGAGTGTTCGCCTATAGAAGGATGCCCTTCGGACTTTGCAACGCACCAGCCACATTCCAAAGGTGTATGATGTCCATCTTTTCCGATATGATTGAAAAACATATCGAAGTGTTTATGGATGATTTTTTTATGTTTGGTTCTTCATTTGATATATGCTTGCATAACTTGTCTTTAGTTTTAAAAAGATGTGAAGAAACAAACTTGGTTTTAAACTGGAAAAAATGTCATTTCATGGTGAGAGAGGGAATCGTTTTAGGGCACCTTATCTCTAACCAAGGGATTACAGTTGATCGTGCCAAAGTTGAAGTTATTGAAAAACTTTCCTCTCCCACTAATGTAAAAGGCATTCGTAGCTTCTTGGGGCATGCTGACTTTTACAGGAGATTCATAAAAGATTTTTCAAAAATTGCTAAACCTCTTAGTGATCTTCTTGTAAAAGATGCTCCATTCAATTTTGATGATGCATGCATGTTAGCCTTTAACACTTTGAAGCATAAATTGACCACTGCACCAATTGTCACTGCACCCGATTGGAGTTTACCATTTGAAATCATGTGTGATGCAAGTGACACGGCTGTAGGTGTTGTTTTAGGCCAAAGGAAAGATAAGTTGTTGCATGTGATTTATTATGTAAGTCATGTTTTAAATGTTGCACAACTTAATTATGCTACTACTGAAAAGGAAATATTGACTGTGGTTTGTGCATTTGACAAGTTTCGTTCTTACTTGGTAGGTTCCAAAGTGATTGTATATATAGACCATGTAGTTATCCAGTATTTATTCGCCAAGAAAGATTCGAAACCAAGGCTCATTCGATGGATTCTATTGCTTCAACAGTTCGATCTGGAGATAATAAATAAGAAATGAACCGAGAATTCAGTGACTGATCACTTATCTCGGTTGGAAAGTGCAGAAGAAAATGAGGAGAAAAGACTAATTAATGATCAATTCTCTGATGAACAGTTGTGGACTATGGTGAGTTTGCCATGGTATACTGATATAGCTAACTACAAGGTTAGCAAGGTGGTTCCCGTGGACTTCAACTCACAACAGTGGAAAAGTTTCTTTCATGAAGTCAAGTTCTATGTGTGGGACGAATCATTTCTGTACAAGAGAGGTGTTGATGATCTATTAAGAAGATGTGTGCCCGAGGAAAAGCAAGAACAAATTTTGTGGCATTGTCACAATTTCGGGTATGGTGGACATTTCAGTGGAGATAGGACAGCAGCAGAGGTCCTACAATCCGACTTATTTTGGCCATCACTCTCCATTTGGTATGTCTCCGTTCCAATTGGTTTATGGCAAGGCATGCCATTTACCTCTTGAATTAGAGCATAAGGCATTGTGGGCAACAAAGTACTTGAACTTTGATTTGGCCAAAGCGAGTGAGTCAAGGATCTTACAGCTCCATGAACTTGAATAATTCCGGAACTCGGCCTATGAGAATGCCAAAATCTACAAGGAGAATACTAAGAAGTGGCATGATAAAAGGATTGTTCATAAAGAATTCCAAGAAGGCCAACTGGTACTTCTATTCAACTCAAGACTTAAGTTGTTTTCAGGAAAACTCAAATCTCGATGGTCGGGACCTTTTGAAGTAAAGTAGGTATTTCCATATAGAGCCGTGGAATTGAAAAACCTAAATTCTGAGAGAAGCTTTAATGTGAATGGGCAGAGGCTCAAGCTTTATTTCAGGGGAGATGTTGAGCGGAGAAGGGAGTCCATCAACTTGATCTCCACTTGAAGTAGCACAACGTCAAGCTAATGACGTTAAACAAGCGCTTCATAGGAGGCAACCCATGCCCAGGTTTTTCTAACTCTTAGCTTGCAACTTCAATTCCATTTTATTTAGTTTGAGTTGTTTGCCATGGTTAATTGCATCTGTGTAGATGTTAGGCTTCATTGTAGCTTGTTTTATGTTTTTGCTTTCATGTTTTCGTGTTGTGTTTTTTGTTGTTGTGTTATCCTACTTGTGGTTGAGAGTTTGTTTTAATTTAGGAGACATGAATTGCATAGGCTCTAAATAATAATAATAAAAAGCAAGTCCAAGCGCTAGGCGCCTATTTCTCAAGCGTTAGGCGCAAATGATCTGCCTTTGCCACTTTCTGCATAATTATATAGAAAAATAAAGCGCTAGGCACCAATAATGCAAGCGCTGGGCACTATCTGGAAGTCCAAAAATTAGGACTCTCTATGAGTTAGGCGCTAGGTGCCACATACATTGGTGCCAGGCGCTGGTTCATCCCAGGAAAAGAGGCCTCTCGGCCTTATGAGCACTAGGTGCCCTATTTTCAAGCGCTGAGCGCTCTGAGCTAAAGAAGGGAAAGACCCTCTCGGGTCTAAGGACGCTGGGCGCCCATTGTGTAGTGCTAGGCGCTATTTGCTGGAAAAAAAGGGGGCCTCTCGGCCATCGAAGTGCTAGGCACCTGAGATAAGAGCGCTAGGCACCTAGTGAGTCTAAAAAAAAAAAAAAGCCTTTCTATTTTATCTCACGAGGCATCCACTCTTCACTCCTTGTTCCACCTTCACACACAGAAAATAGACCTCCTTATCTCCTCTCACCATAATTTCACCTCCTACTCCTAAACCCATGTCCATAGCTCTCCTTCTCCCCTCACCATAGTTTCTTTTCTTTTCCCCCTATCCCTTGTCACGTTCTCTCAGCATTTTCCCCTCTTCGTGGCCTCTTTCTCTCCTCCATTGTTGCACTTCTTATGGTAAGTTATCTTATTCTAATTGTTTTCAAGCTTTTTTCTTTTCTTTTCTTTGTTTGGTTATTACTCATTTTGCAATTGATGGTGGGTTTTCTTTAGTGTTTTGGATGATGAGAGTGTTCTCATTTTTGTGAGATTTGAACGTAAGTTTGGGGTTAGGGTTAGGATTTGTCAATTTGGGGATTGTTGAGGTGTGAGGGATTTTGAGAATTTATAAAAGTAGTGATGAAATTAAACCCTCCATTAAGTTATTAGACTATTCAATTTTGGAATGCAGGGGTTTAATTTTTGAAACTCTGTGATTGTTGTGCTTGTTAGATAAATTGAAGTTCAGGGTTGCATTTGGGTTTGTTCAAGAGGTTTAATTGCCTTATGTAGAATGTTTGCACCCCTCAGTGTTATCCCATTGTGTAAATGTCACCCTAAGCCTGTGAACATGTTTGAATTATGGGAGTGGTTTTATCTTCAACATGTTCAATTATGTGGAGACGTTGTCATTTGTATTTCACATGCGCATACAGTTGCAAACTGATCTATCTCAACCATGGTTGCTACATGAACTTGCTTAGGCTTTGTTAGATGTATACTATATATACTGGTTGTGTTATTAAGTTGCATTATTGACTGCTGGTATTTTGAAGATATCCTTATGACTTCAAAGCTTCCTGTCCGGAGAAATTCAAAGAAAAGAAAGTCAGAAGCATCTTCTTCAAGAAGTCTGACTTTTGATAGCACCCGATTTCAAATAGAAGAACATGAGAAGAGGTATGAGGCAATGCACAAAAGAGAAATAATTCAAGAGCAGAAATTGGAATTGACTGGTAGGGAAATTAAAGAAATAGACAGAGCAATTGAAACTAGAAGATGGAGGACTTTAGTTTCCTACCCCAAAATAGCTTATTCCGAAATAGTGAAGGAATTTTACTCGAATGCCTATGCCAAAGACAAAAAAAGAAAAAAAAATATGAAAGCTTTGTGAAGGGAAAAAGTATGCCATTTGATCACAGAATGATAGACACTCTCCTAAGTACAAAGCCATATTGGGTTGGAAACAGTGGTTGGCAAGATCTTCAGCGCTACACAGTGAACATTGAAGTTATTCTTAGCACATTATGTTGACCAGGAGCCCAGTGGACGAGCACTAAGGGAGGTCAATGATGTGTGTAAAACAACATCATATTTTGTTCTTTTTATGCATTTTAGGTATTTTAGTTTTCTTTTTTATTTGTTTTTCTTTTAGTTCGGATAACTGCGGTGTTTGTGGTGTTGTTGTGCAGGATTAGTGCTAGATTGGCTTAGAAATGGATGAAAAACTTGTAAGATTGAAGTTAGAGCTTTACGGATAGCAAATTAGGAAAAAAGACTCATTCCAGAGAGTTCCACGGC
The DNA here is from genome assembly GCA_029884595.1 of Ormosia semicastrata. Taxonomy (NCBI): domain Eukaryota; kingdom Viridiplantae; phylum Streptophyta; class Magnoliopsida; order Fabales; family Fabaceae; genus Ormosia; species Ormosia semicastrata. The sequence continues at coordinate 41,318,471 of JAQQTO010000053.1, read as the reverse complement.
CTGCCCGTGGAATTTCCCACGGCCATGGATTGAGCAGCTGCGTGAAGAAGCAAAAGTGATTTTTCAGAGAATTCCACGCTTGGCCGTGGAATGATCCATGGCCGTGGAATTTTGTCAGCAAGATCCATGACCAGCCCGTGGAATGATCCACAGCTGTGGATCGCAGTACGCATCAATTTTTAAGTTTTATTTTTAATTTCTTTTGGGGCCTTTTAGCCAATTAAACCCTTACGGGTATAAATAGATGTTCTAAATACAATTTTGGGGTTCCAATTTGGTTTGAAGGAGGCACACTTTGAGGCTCTTGATCTTGATCTTTCTCCTCTTTTCTCTCTTGGATTACGGGTTTGGATGTTCTTGAATTTGATTTCTTGTTTCTTCTTCTCCATGTCTGAGTAGTTCTCTTTGTTTCTAGGATTGGGCAATCCCTTTGATACATTAATAATGATTAATTGACTTTGTTTACCCCTTTTATTAATCTTGAATGTTCTTTGATTCAATCCATATTGCACTTATTCATGTGAATTTGCTGGCCACATATTTGTATCTCATAGATATCTAGGGACGTACTGAGAGGTGAACCTAGGTGTTGGAACCATAAGAATTGAACTTAAGGTCTAAATCACGAGAGTAAGTTTAGCCTTTCGAGGATTCAATGAATTATCATAAAGCATAATGAGTTTAATTTAAATTCAATTACCACGAGAGTAAGAATTAGTTTAATTGGGTACGACTCTTGTTTCTTGAGAAAAAACATTAACTAAATTAGGGTAATTCACCTTCAATTAAATTTCAATTTTAATAAGAGGGTTGTCAATTAAGATTTATCTTGTATCATTGTGGTTACCCCAATCTTAGAAGCTTTCTTGCATTTGAAAACCTCTCTTAATAACTTGCTGTTTTTGTTCTTAATTTTGCACTTTAGTATTTATTTACTTAATTGCTTGGCTACTACATTCTTATCACTTAACAAATTTATCCCCTTTGTTTAATTTAATTGAATTAATTAATTAATTGGTATTCATAGACACAGTCCCTATGGATTTAATCTTTTTATTACTTGACGACGAAACCGTACACTTGTGAATTTTCACACACCAAGTTTTTGGCGCCGTTGCCGGAGACTGTGTTTTTCTTGAATATTAATTTAATTTTTAATTTAATTATTTTAAACCTTTTTTTTCTTTTTATCATATTCTTGCGTTCTTGTTTTCTCTTTGACTCTCTACAAGTAATTTCTCTTGTTTATACAAAGCACTAGACGTTCCGGGACTCTTATTGAAGTAGATCCTAAAGCAAAGAGTAAGAGAAATACTTGAACCAACACTTGTCATGGCTGAAGCTGAGGATAATAGACCATTAAAAAAGTATCCAGCCCCTAATGCTCGAGGTTTGCGATCTGGAATTGCTCGGCCAGACATTGAAGCTAGGCACTTCACCATACCTCTTGCCTTATTTTCTATGATAAGGCAGAACTAGTTTGGAGGATTGCCATCAGAAGATCCGAATAATCATGTGGATATGTTCTTGGAGTTCTGTGAGACCCTCAAGATTGAAGGCGCCTCTGTTGATGTTATTTGTCTCAGCCTGTTTCCATTATCATTGAGAGATAGAGCTAGAGCTTGGTTGAAGTCTGTTTCCATTGAGACGATAATTAGTTGGGACCAATTGAAGCAAGCTTTCTCGGATAAATTCTTTCCACCTTCGAAGACTGCTCATCTTAGGACCCAAATCACAAGCTTCGTTCAGAAAGATGGAGAGTCATTGTCGAAAGTTTGGGATAGATATAAGGCTTTGCTGGAAGCCTGCCCACACCATGGGTTAGAAAAATGGTTAATCGTCCACACCTTCTATAATGGTCAAGCATATTCTTCAAAGGTGTCTCTTGACTCCACAGCTGGTGGAGCTTTGATGAATAGAAGACTCACAGAAGCTTATGAGATTATTGAGAGTGTAACTGTAAATCATCACCAATGGGCAAATGAAAGAGGTCATAACCCGAGAAAACTCTCGGGAGGTAAGTTTTGAGGTAGATGATGTTAATTTAATCATGTCAAAATTTGATTCTTTGAATAAATATTTTGACATGCTTGAGAAAGCTCATGTTAATGCCATAGGTGCTTCTAACAATTTTTGTGAGATTTGTGGAGCACAGGAACACATAGGAGTCGAATGCCAAGTTGGAATTGGATCTTCACAAGGTGCACCAGTGGAACAAGTGGAATCATGCCACAATTTTCATGACTTCAACTAAAAGGGGAGGAATGATCCATATTCCTAAACTTATAACCTCAGTTGGAGGTCACATCCTAACTTCTCTTACCGGAATAGTCAGTACCAAGCTGGGCAAGGTAATGCTAAACCTTCTTCTGGACTCCAACATGTACAAAAATCTAGACTTGAGTCTCTTCTTGAGAATTTTGTTGAGAGTCAGTCTAAGCAAAATGAGGAGTTTAGGAACCATGGGTAAGTTGTGACTGAGGCCATTAGAGAGTTGTCAGCTAAGGTTGACAATTTGGCTATTCATAATAAGATGTTGGAAACCCAGATTGCCCAACAAGCAAGCACTTCACATAGGCAACAGCGTAAGTTTCCTAGTCAACTTGAAATAAACCCAGGTAATGAACATTGTAAAGCTGTGAGTTTGAGGAATGGAAAGAAATTAGAGAATTCCAAGGGTAAGGGGGAGAGTGAAAAAAATAAGGGGAAAGAGGAAAAAGAGACTAAGACACAACCCTTAGAAGAGGAGGAAACTAATAAGAATGTGTCTAAGTATGTACCCCCTGAACCATACCAACCCCCAGTGCCCTTCCCTCAAAGATTGGCTAAGGCCAAGCTATACAGGCAATTTGGGAAGTTCCTAGAGGTCCTAAAGAAATTGTACATTAATATACCCTTCACTGAGGCGTTGAAACAAATGCCTACCCATGCTAAATTTCTTAAGGAAATTTTGTCTAATAAGAGGAAGCTCGAGGTGTTGGTGTATGCCCTAGAGGCAAATACATTTTCTATATTTACATACATTCTATTATGCTATTTTATATATGAGGCAGTTTATTTATTGTGTTCTTTTTGATAAACATAATAAAGTCCTTAGAATAGTAAGTTTGATGCCATAGGACATCAAGTGGATGACTTGATCGTGAGATCTTTTTGATTACAACACTATTCTTAAATATCCCTAGTCAAGTATTATTGTTAATTAGGACAACAATAATACATTGAGACTAGTATGTGCATAGACTGATGACCACATCTCACGGGTCATGAATATGACATATCAAGTCTTCACATGGGTACATATTAGAGTAATGATATACTGGACTGACCTACCATGAGAACACTACATGGATCGTTACGTGAGTGTCATAAGTGATTTTCATAGTGACAATGGTGTCTGTGGTCCTTTGACCTGAACTCACTACGATTCCTACATGAGGAGTTGTGTGTTTTAATGCCATTAAACGTCATCTGTAACAAGGTAATTATAAAGTTGGTTATTGGATATACCGCGAATCATGCAGAGGGATGTGAGTCACCTAGATGAGATTTATCACTCCTACATAACAGGAGCGATATCTTTGGGCCCCCTGATTGAGTGAGATTGCAAAATGCATGACCATGCTCAAATGAGTCAATATGATATATTGATCTCATTTGTTGTTACAAAGTCTACTCGAATATCAGGAAACGAATGATTGGACTATACAAGGGTGACGCATTCCATGCCTTGTGTTCGATCTAGATATCTTGACAAAGGGACTAAACGACATGGAAACATTAGTCACGGAAAGGTTATGTCAAATCACTGACATTCTTATTACTTAGGTAGCAGCGATGTGTTGCTAGATACCGCTCACTGCTTGTAATATTAAAATAAGATTTTAATATTACTGCCAACGTAATAAGAACTTGCAGGGTCACACACATAGAGCAGACTAAAATTAGAGCAATGGATCCAAGTTGGACTCGGATTCAAATATGGGCCAAACTCATAACAGATGGGTTTAGGGTTGCACAGCTTACCTTACTGCTGCTCACACTCACTTAAGGCAGTCACTATTATAAATAGTACTGCTAAGGGGCTGCTAAGAGAGGTAATTTCAGAACCCTAGCCGCACCTACAGAAAAGTGAGTGAGAGAGTGATAGACTTATTCTCTTCTCTACGCAGCTAGCACTGTGTGAGAGACGTGAGGCTTCTCTTTGCGGACGTTAGACGTTCGTGAGTCTGTTCGTGTGGATACCGCAAAGACATCGTTTTTATTACGGTGTTGGTGATTCACACTTCAAGAGGTAAATCATTTAAAAACATGAATTATGGCTTTTTCACATGGATCCTCGGTGGGAATCCTTATTTTCCGCTGCGTGTTGTATCCGTAAAAATTTTCAACACGAGGAATATGAGATAATAGCTTTAACTAAGAAGTGTAGTGCTTTAATTCAAAATAAATTGCCTCCTAAGCTAAAAGATCCAGGTAGTTTCTCTATTCCTTGTTTGATTGGTAACACAAATTTTGATAAAGCTCTCTGTGATTTGGGGGCTAGTGTTAATCTTATGTCCCTTTTGGTGTGTAAGAAGTTGGAGGTGGGTGAGCTAAAACCCACAACTATCTCACTTCAATTGGCGGATCGGTCTGTCAAGTACCCCGTCGGTATCTTGGAGGATGTTCCTATTAAGGTTGGTAAGTTTTATATGCTGGTGGATTTTGTTGTGCTTAACATGGAAGCTGATGCTAAAATGCCGATCATACTTGGGCGTCCATTCCTTGCCACTGGAAGGGCGATCATTGATGTCCATGAAGGGAAACTGACTTTGCGATTAAATGATGAAGAAGTAGTTTTCGATGTTTTTAATTCTGAAAATAATTCTAATTCCTCAAATTCATGTAATCGCATAAATGCTACTAATGTTGTGGATAGTGTTGTGCTTTTAGGTATGCAGGAATCAGTGACTGATACTATGCTAGAAAAGACCTTGCCCATAGGTACCACAAAATTTGAGAAGTCCAAGCCCTGCAAGGAAGGACCTAAGAAGCAGAATGACAAGTGTATCGAGAAGCATGAATTTAAACTCGGGGATAAAATTCTTGTCAATAACTCGCTTCTACGTTTCTGTCCTAATAAGTTATGGTTGAAATGATCAGAACCATATGAGATTGTTTGAGTTTTATCCTATGGTGTGCTTGAGGTGAAGAAAGAATACCACAAGCCTTTCATGATAAATGGTCAGAGAGTAAAACACTTTGAAGGAGTGGGGACTGAACACTACTCTATTGACATCATCTGAGCACAGAAACTAGACCAAAGTTGAGTTAATGACTTTAAACAAGCACTTCTTGGGAGGCAACCCAAGCTTCTTTGTTTTTTTTCCTTTTTATTTCTTCTTTTTTCTTTTGATTTTGTGTATTGGATTGTTGGTTTGATCTTTGTCTCATGGATTTTACCTAGGTTTAACCCTTTTTGAAGCTCAATTTGGAAGGAGCGTGAAGTCAGAAAGTTCCACACCCAGCCCATAAAAAATTCCATGGCCATGGATTGAACACCAGAAGATTTTTCACTACCGTAGTGAGTTCTTTTCTTTTATCCCTTCTCTAGTTATAAATTGTTACATTGGGGACAATGTAAGTTCTAAGCTTGGGGGTATTTTCATTTTCATTTTAGAACATTAGTTTCATGCATTTTCATGTATCATATTGCATTGCATCTTCATGTTGCTTTTTCACACCATTATATCTCTCGGCTCTTTGGTTGAACTTTGTGCCCCTCTCTTTTGAGGATTTTGAGATTGTATTGATTTGAAACCCAATTTGTTGATTCTTGTGGTAGGCAACAAGCATTGTTTTAATTGATAGTGGAGGTGATCTCTTGATAGTTGATAATTAGCATATGTTCTTTGAATTTATACTTCTCATTGCTTTTTTAAATCTCTAAATGTGAGTTTTGAGCCTGTATGGGATTTATGCACTATATAAATTTTGCTCTCATTCTTTGTGTTGAGCGATATTTCCTCATTGATTTTGTGCTCTAGAACTTGATTTGAAACCATTTTGAGGCGAAATTTTTGTTTGCATGCTTGAATGTGATTAAGGCAACTTAGGTATTTTTCTGACCTTTTGAAATAAATATCACACTTTCATCCACTAGTTGTCCATTTTGAGCCTATTGCGTAATTATTTTTCTAGATGCCTATGATGATACATTATCGATAATCATTTGGAATATTAAATGGAGCAAATTGGGTTTGAAAGTTTTGTAAAGTTGTGTTGGGAATCATATATTTTTTACCCTTCTCTTTCTTAAATGAAAAAAAATAAATAAAGAAAATCATAAGATGAAAGCTTGAAAAAGAGGAGAAAGAGAAGAAGGAAAAGTAAGGAAGAAAATGCTTGGAAATGTGGAGTTATGCTTTAGATTGAAAAATGTCTTTGCTCCATTTATGTTCTATTGGATTCTTGTGCTTATTAAAAATTTTGTTAGCCCTTTGTGCATATCTTCCTTTCTTTACCCTACCTAACATTATTCCTATGGCCCCATTACAACCCTTGAAAGACCTTTTGATTCTTGCATGCATGTTGATTATTAGTGAAAATTTGGTTTCTTATCAAGCTTATGGAAGTGCTGTTTCTTTGAGGAATCTTGAGCGCATTGTCTTTACCCTTAAACACTTTGAGTGTGGTTAGTAGAGTGAACCTAATTTAGTGAGGAGCATGATTTCTGAGAACTTTAGCCTATAATTGGACTTAATTTTAATTACCTCTCTAATTCTTGGTTTGCCTTTGCCTATTGCTTGGTTAGATTGTTTCTCGGGTTCCTCATTCATTATTATCTCGTAATCCTACTTCTTGGTTTGGCATTAGTTATTGCTTGGGGACAAACAAAATCTTAAGCTTGGGGGGATTTGATGTGTATGAAATAACATCATATTTTATTCTTGTTTTGCATGCCTTTTTTATGCATTTTAGGCATTTTAGTTTCCCTTTTTATTTGTTTTTCCTATAGTTCAGATAACTGTGGTATTTGTGGTGTTGTTGTGCAGGATTGGTTGGCTTAGAAATGGATGGAAAGCTTGCAAGATTGAAGTTAGAGCTTTACGGATAGCAAATTGGAAAAAAAAACTCATTCTAGAGAGTTCCACAGCTTGCTCATGGAATTTCCCACGGCCATGAATTGAGCAGCTGCGTGAAGAAGTAAAAGTGATTTTCCATAGAATTCCACGGCCTGGCTGTGGAATGATCCACGGCCGTGGAATTCTATCAGCAAGATCCACGGCCAGCCCATGGAATGATCCACGGCCGTGGATCGCAATACGCATCAATTTTTAAGTTTTATTTTTTATTTCTTTTGGGGCCTTTTAGCCAATTAAAACCCTAGGGGCATAAATAGATGTTCTAAATACAATTTTAGGGTTCCAATTTGGTTTGAAGGAGGCACACTTTGAGGCTCTTGATCTTGATCTTTCACCTCTCTTCTCTCTTGGATTACGGGTTTGGATGTTCTTGAATTTGATTTCTTGTTTCTTCTTCTCCATGTCTAAGTAGTTCTCTTTGTTTCTAGGATTGGGTAATGTCCTTTGATACATTAATAATGATTAATTGACTTTGTTTACCCCTTTTATTAATCTTGAATGTTCTTTAATTCAATCCTTATTGCACTTATTCATGTGAATTTGCTGGCCACATATTTGCATCTCATAAATATCTAGGGACGTACTGAGAGGTGAACTAATGCACACTTTTTAATTGTCACATTTGCAAACTCAAGTGCAAGTTGTCTCAAGTAATAAATTTCTCAGTGAGTCTGAGGTCGATCCATAGGGAATTATTGAAGATTAAGGTGAAGTAAATATTTTGTTACTACAGTAAAAATTATTTACTTGGTTAAAAAGATCCACTCTTGGTAAATAAAGTAAAAGTAAGATTAATTTTTTTTATAACTCAATTAGAATCCTCGCAACATGGAGGTTCCAATCAGAAAATACAACGTTAAAAGTCCATTAAAATAATATACGTAATTATACTATAATTCCTTTAATTATTACTACCACTTGTAAATGGGTTAAAGCATTCATTGTGCCAAAATATTGTCTACAATAAATCAAGAACTCTTCTTTACAAGGATGGAGTATTTTCATCTGTCACTTGAGATTTTAAATTATCAGAATTAAAATATAATACGTATAATAATTACTAAAAAAATAAATCATTAAAGTACAAGAGAGAAATAAATCTAACCTTATTTCATTACCAAGAGCTTCACACTTTGACCCAAGTAGACTGAAACTTATTTACACATAAACTAAAAAAAAGAAAAAGAGAAAAAGAGAGAGAAAGGAAATTGGAGGGAGACTGAAGAGAGAGGCTGGGCACTACCCAAAAGCCTCTCCCCAGTGTCTTCCCCCAAATGAATTGTGTTTTTTTCATTTGAAATGCAAATGCCTATTTATAGGCAAAGTTTGGTTACTGTGCAATTGCATAGTAACCAAACTTAGTGATTAAGTCTGTTACGTAATCAATGACATATTTTATTTTATTTTTTTCTTTTCTTTAAATAATAATTGAGCAAATGCACAGTCGTGCGTCTAGTCATTTTTTCATTTTTGAGAGAAGTGCTCTTCATGAAAGTTGTAGGCCCGGATCTTTGCTTTAAAATGGATTTAGTTTCAGTCCAAAATCATTCCTAGAACTCAAGATATGGTCCAATTACTGCAAAGTGTTTAGACCCAATTTCAACTCCTCAATTTTGACTTCAAAGCCCAATATCACCTCCAAGGAGTCCGATTCTGGAAAAGTGTTCAACATGAAAGTTGTAGAGAATTGTCTTAGATTTCCTACAAGACTAAAATCACATCAATCAAATATTTAAAACTCAAGTTATAGTTAGTTTACTGAATGATGCCAAAAAGATAATTAAGACTGATTTACGCAATAATTTGTTTAATTGTCCAATTCGACTCAAAATCATAAAATGTGTCAAAACTAACTTAATTAAGCCTAATTGAACCTTAAGAAGCCTAGTGAGAGGATTACAAAAAGTATAAAATATAGTATTATCATGAACCTAGGTGTTAAAACTATAAGAATTGAACTTAAGATCTAAATCATGAGAGTAGGTTTAGCCTTTCGAGGATTTAATGAATTACCATAAAGCGTAATGAGTTTAATTTAAATTCAATTACCACGAGAGTAGAAATTAGTTTAATTGGGCACGACTCTTTTTTCTTGAGAAAGAACATTAACTAAATTAGGGTAATTCACCTTCAATTGAATTTCAATTTTAATAAGAGGGTTGTCAATTAGGATTTGTCTTGTATCATTGTAGTTATCCCAATCTTGGAAGCTTTCTTGTATTTGAAAACCTCTCTTAATAACTTGCTATTTTTGTTCTTAATTTTGCACTTTAGTATTTATTTACTTAATTGCTTGGTTACTACATTTTTATCACTTAACAAATTTGTCCCCTTTGTTTAATTTAATTGAATTAATTAATTAATTGGTATTCATAAACACAGTCCCTGGGGATTCTATCTTTTTATTACTTAACGACAAAACCATACACTTACGAATTTTCACACACCAGTCAACCAAAAAAGTTGTCCTCCACTGATTTGAAGATAATTCCAAAAATCTGGGCATCTTTCCTGGTTACTAATATCTTACCCTGTGCAAACAAGTCAGATGTCAAGGTGGATCAAGCTCAACTGATGTTTGCCATAATGAGAGGGTTGAGCATAAACATAGGTGACATTATTGCCTCAAATATCCAAGCCATAGCAAACTCCTCTTCAAAAGCACTAGCATGCTCATGCTTAATCACTATGTTGTGTGAAAGAGCCGGGGTGCCCAAAGAAGAGTTTCAGCCCATGAAGAGCCCTTCTTCCATCAACATGGCCTATGTTGTCAAGTTTTGTGGAGTGAATGATGCACAACCAGTGGAAGGTCAAGCACCTGCAAGAGTGACGCAGCCGCAAATTCATCAGAGGTCTCAAAAGCAAAGACTTGCATCACTCGAGCAGTCAATGTCAACTATTCACCACAACATGGAAGCCGGATTGAGAATGATGAACGTGTTGAGAGAAGACAACAAAGGGCTTGAGACTATGTTGCAAAAGTTGGGAGAAAAATTTGATCTCCCTTTGGGATCGATGAACTCCAAATCTGATGAAGAGATAAGGAACTATGTTAATTGGAGATCATTCGAAGAGGAACAAGTGAGCAATGACCAAGCTGAGGAAGACCAAAAAGAGGAAGATGAAGAAGGAGAAGGCCAAGAAGACAAATCTGCTGAGTCTAAAAAAGGAGATGATGACTAGCCAAGAAAGTGAAGGAATTTGGAAAGGGCTCTTCACAGAGCCTATTAGATAACTTTGACTTCCTTTCTTTTCTTTTTATTTATTTATTATTTATTATTTTTATTTATTATTTTTATTTTTATTTTGTTTTGTGTGTAGATTTCCTTTATGTTCGTAGTCCAATTGTTTTATATTTTTTTATTGTGTAATTGTTCAGTTGAGTCAAGCCAATGTTGAACTGTTTGGAGTTTACTGTTGTAGGTCCCCATGTTTGATAGTATCATTGTAATGTGAGCCAACCATGCATGCACTGCCTGTTAGGAAAACTTGGAAGCTTTATGAACTTATTTCTTAGATTGTGGTACTTGAATGAGGACTATGATTTTCATGCACGAATCTTATAGCTTATTGTTAATGTACTTGGTGATTTTTGTGATTGGATTTCATAATTCATCCTTCGGAGTTGTTTTGAGCCTTCAACATTTTTGCTTTGATAAGAGGTCACTTGTGAGTTTCTATTCTCCTAGCTTTGCTTGAATCTGATTTGCATATCGTGATTTGCACAATGCATCGACATGATAAAGGCATTTTCGTTGTTATGCCAAACAGCCATATAGCCAACCAAATGATGTTTGTGTCTATTGTGTTGCCCCTTTGAGCCTAATAAATTGAATTCTTTGTTTGACCCATACAACATGCCTTATCTAAAATAACTAATGTCTTATCCACCCAAAAGGAGTAGGTGAGCATTGAATATATTAACTCTGTGGGTTAACAATGTACTAAGTTTGGGGTTACCATTGTGCTATTTGAAAAAAAAAATTTGATGATTATGAAGACAGATCTTTAAAAGAAGAAGAAGAAAAAAAAATAAATGAAAAAAAAATTTGTATGGGAAAAAGGGAAAGAGAATCAAGAGGAGTGTAAATTCATGAGACGAAGTGTAATGAAAGTCTTAATGCTCACTTATTCTCTAGGGTATTAGCCTGTCAAATCCTATTTCATCCACCCTTAACCTTGACCCTATTACAACCATTAATAAGTCCTTTTGATTGTTGCATCTGTGAGTTGCATGCATGCATGTTTGAGATAAAAAGCAAATTCAAGGAGGGTGAGCTCAATAAGTGATGATTGAGGGAAACACAAGCCCAAACACAAGTGACTGCGAGTCTCTTTTCACCTATAGAAAGTTTGGGTGACCTAATTATCAGGTGTACTTTGTTTCCATGTTCATTAGCTTTCAAGCTGTAATTGATCAGTGCATGGTTGTGATGATCCTTATTTTTGACCCTCTTAATTTCAGTTACACAGTTGAGAGTTTTACTTTCAGGAATGCATGCATGAATTGATTTGCCGTCACTTTGATACTTTTGAATTGTGGGACACTCTTGGTTTATTCTATTCAGTTCAGCGTTAGTGTTTGAGTTGTGGAGTTATCTTTTTGTTTGGCTAGTTTGTTATTCTATTTTGCTTGAGGACAAGCAAAGTTTTAAGTTTGGGGTGGTGATAATCTGCTAGATTATCTATTTTTCCATAGCTTTTTGAGTGGATTTCACTGCTTAAGCCCAACTTTTGACATTGTTTTGATCTTAAGATAACTTTATTTTATCTTTTTAGTTAATCCATTCTAGCTCGTTAGATTGAGTCATTTTGATTAGAATTATTGGTGTTTTATCTTATTTGCTAATGTTTTAATTATAGGCATAAAAGGAAACAGGATGAAGCTCAACGTGGAGAAGGAAGGTCACTGAAGTTCAGGCGCCAGGCGCCCAAATGCTGAGCGTCAGGCGCTCAATATACAGAAAGCTTCATATTTTGGAGTCCAGGTGCCAGGCGCCCAAATGCAGAGCGCTAGGCGCTCAGTATACAGCAAGCTACATTTTCTGGAGTTCAGGCGCTAAGCGCCCAAATTATGAGCGTCAGGCGCTCACTTTCCCGAGACTCAGTTTTGAGTAGACTTTTGAGCGCTAGGCGCTGGACTTTTGAGCACCAGGCACCTTGCTTGCTCCTGATACATATAAAAAGCCTGTTCTTTCTAGAAATGAGGGATCTTTTGGCAGCTGGAGAAAGGGAGACGAAAAGAAGACCTAATTGGTAAAACTTAAAAGTGGACTTGAAGAGAAGAAGAGTGGGAGCTCAGATTTTCTTCAATCTTTCATGGAGTTTTTCATCTTCTTCTCTATGACTTTAGTTTCTGTATTTGTTTCCATGTCTAGCTAAACTCTCCCTTGTTGGAATTGGGTGGATTTTGATGGATTTTGCTTGTATTTAACTTGGGTTTTTGTTATGCTTAATGGATACTTTTGTTTTGAATTTATAATCTCTATTCTTAAAGCTTTCTAGGGTTTGATCATCCTTAGAATGATTTTTTAGAATTTATGCATTGGATGAAAATTTGATGTGTGAACTTTGTTTGAGATTGTGAACCTTGTGATTCGTTGTGCTAGGAATAGTCGATGAATGCTTGTTATCTCATTGGATTCTTAATCTTAATGCCTTTTCCCTTTTAGAATCACCTAAGGAATTAGGGATTTTAACTAGAATTTAAGTTTCTTGTGCCTAAGGAATTAGGACTTGGATATTTTGGAGAATTCGATAACAAAATAGAAGTAGAAATTTGTTTTAACTCCAGGTTAATATACAATAAATAAAATCAAATGAAACTTGATCCCAACTCTTTCTTATCTTTGAATTCCTGTCTCTTTTGTATTCTAAGTGTTTGTTAATTTGTCAAAGCTAAAATACCAAAAAGAATCTTTTTCCTTAATTTATTTTGTTACATGTTTAGTTGTTTACAATTGAGCTCCCTTTGAACTAAAGTTATGTTTGAATAGTAGTTAAGTTTGTGAATTGGTAATTGGTCATTGATCCCTGAGAACGATATCTGATTTTCTCACCATTTTTATTACTTGACGATCTGGTACACTTGCCGTGGTCTCACCAGTGACGTATCCCAAAGGTGTTGTGGGTACTCTTGGATGTAAAGGTTACAAGCACCGGTTGAAGCTTGAAGTTTAGTGAAAAATTCTTAGGTGTATCATTTGAGGATTGGACATAGATCACAAAGAGTGACTGAACCAGTATAAATATTAAAGTTTGCTTCTTTTTACCCTATCTCTTTTATATTTAAGCTTTCTTTACTATATGTTTTCTTAAATATTTTACCTCTTAGTTAGTTTCTTAGTGTGAAAAGTGTTCATCCTCATCTATCTACTCATCTCTACTAATTAATAACTTTAACAAAAATTGATAGGCAAGTGTTTTTTGAAAAGTTTGTAAAACTCTTTTACAAACTCAATTCACCCCCTCTTGAGTTTGAAGCCACTTGGTAACAAGTGATATCAGAGCTTAACTCTTGTGTAAAGAGTTTAATAGCTTCAAGAGGAGAGATGACTTCTTCAAATCCTTTTTCATCGGAGGGTGCTTCCATCAATAGGCCCCCAAAAAAAATGGTGATGGATATGCTTATTGGAAAGAAATAATGAAATTTTTTATTAAAATTATTGATTTAGATGCATGAGATGCTATAGAAAATGATTCTTTTATCCCTACACATCTTGTTAATGGTGTAAGAGTTCATACACATAGAATGGAATGGACAAATGAGTATAAGAAAAAGGTACAATACAATTTGAGAGCTAAAAATATCATCACCACAGCCTTGGGGTATAATGAATTCTTTAGGATATGAAATTGTAAAATAGCCCACAAGATGTGGGACACTTTATAAGTCACCCATGAGGGTACTAGTGAAGTGAATTAAAGAGGTCAAGAAGCAACACTCTCATATATGAATATTACCTTTTTAGAATGAATCAAGGTGAAACCATTCAAGAAATTAAAAGGAGATTCACTCATATTGTTAACCATCTTGCTTCATTGTAAAAGACATTTTCTGATAAAGATCTTATTAACAAAGTGTTGAGATGTTTGAGTAGGCATTAGCAACCAAAGGTGACAGCTATTGCATAATCAAGGAATCTTTCTACCATGACCCTTTCACACTCTTTGGAAAGCTTCAAGAGCATGAATTGGAGTTGAATAAACTCAATTAACATGAGGAGCTTGACAAAAAGAATAAAGGAATTGCTCTTAAGGCCACCTCCTCTATAGTTATTGATGATGATGGTGGAGATGACTTGGAGAATCTTGAACTTAATAAGGAGAACCTTAGCCTTCATATGAAGAAGTTTTGGAAATTCCTCAAGAAAAAAGGAAATCAAAGAAGACTTCACTTCCCTCCAAAGAAGACTCATTACAAAGAGGAATGAACTTCATCCACTTTCACATGCTATGAATGTGGAAAATTGAGACGTATGATGATGGAATGTCCAATCTACCAAAAGAAGTGGAGAAGTTTGAGAAGAGGCATTCAAAGGACATGAAAGGAAGGAGAGCTTGTATAGCATAGGATGATAATGATATGGACTCAACGGATAGCTCCGACAACAAACAAGCTCACCTTTGTCTCATGGTTAGAGGAGAAGAGGAAGATGAAGATGACATGGAGGCAGTATCCTCAAACATTGACTTTTTCCCTTCTTATAAGGAATTATAAGATGCTTTTGAAGAATTGCATGATGAATCCACGAGGCTTGCTAAACTTGTTTCGTCTGCCAAGAAAACTATTTCCTCTCTAGAAAATAAAATTTCTATCTTGGACAAAGAAATTAAGGAACTCAAGATTGAAAAAGAAACTCTTAGATTGATTGATGCTAATTCTTCATGCATGACTTACTCTTCTCATGAGATGGCATCTACATCCTCTTCTTACCTTTCATGCAAAGCTTTTGAAAAATACCCTCTCTAAGTTTATCCTTGGAAGGGACAATTTGAATATATTGCTTGAAAAATAAAGATGTGTCTTTGAAAAGGTTGATTTAAGGTATAAACCCAAAAACCAACAAAAGCTCTATAAGAACTTCTTTGTTCCATCAAGCATATCAAGTAGTCATTTCATAAAATATTTTTATTGTGACAAGAAAGGACATAGTGTATCCACATGCAATGTAGGAAAGAACACCAAAGTAGGCTCTATGATGGTTTGGGTTTCCAAAGGCACTTTGCCCAAAACTAATACACAAGGACCTAAGAAAATTTGGGTGACAAAGGATAAAAAGTAAGTATGTAATGTAGGTATGCTTGAAGGCCAAGAACTCACATTGGTATCTTGATAGAGGTTGCTCCAAGCACATGACCAGAGATACCTCCAAATTCTCTTTCCTTGTCCCTCAAGAAGCATGGACTTATAACCTATGGAGACAACAATAAAGGAAAGATTCTTGGTGTTGATAAAGTTGATAAAACTTCTTCCTCCTCTATTTATAATGTTTTACTTTTTAAAGAACTCAAACATAACTTGCTTAGCATTAGTCAATTACATGACAAAGGGAACAAAATTATATTTGATTCAAATTATTACATAATTAAAGGAATAGATAACAAGTAAGTTAAGTTTGTTAGTCATAGAGTAAATAACATATATATGATTAGTTTTGATGACATATCATCAAATGTTGCAAAATATCTTATGAGTAAAGAAGATGATTCATAGCTTTGACATAGAAGAATTGCACATGTTCACATAGATCATTTGAATGAGTTGGTCTCTAAGGAGCTAGTAATTGGACCACCTAAGCTTAAATTTGAAAGAGATAAGTTATGTGACACATGTCAAAAGAAAAAATAAGTAAATGTCTCTTTTAAAGCTAAAATTGTTATTTCTAACCCTAGACAATTACAACTTTTGCACGTGGATCTTTTTGGACCCTCAAGAACTTTAAGCTTTGGTGGGAATTACTATGCACTTGTGATTATGGATGATTATTCAAGGTTCACATAGACATTATTTTTATCTCATAAAAATGATTCTTTTCAAGATTTACCAAATGGATGTAAAAAGTGTTTTTTTCTAAATGGTTTAATTCAAGAAAAAGTGTACATGAAACAACCTCATGGTTTTAAAAGTTATGAGCTACCTAACCATGTTTTCAAATTGAAAAAGGTCTTGTATGACTTAAAACAAGTTCCTAGAGCTTAGCATGAAAGGTTGAGTAAGTTCATTTTAGAAAAATATTTTTCAAGAGGCAAAATTGATACTACACTTTTTATTAAAAACAAAATGCATGACATTCTCCTTATGCAAATTTATGTTGATGATATTATATTTAGTACTACTAATGAATCGTTGTGTAAGGAGTTTGCTAGTCTTATGCAAAATGAATTTGAAATATCAATTATAGGTGAGCTTAACTTCTTCCTTGGACTTCAAATCAAGAAAACAAAGGATGGATCATTCATAAGTCAAACCAAGTATTGCAAGGAGTTACTTAAGAAGTTTGGAATGGACAATACTAAAGAAATGGCTACGCTAATGAGCACATCTTGCTATTTGGACAAGGATGAAATAGGTAAACCTATAGAAATCAATAAATATAGAGATATGATCGGCTCACTCCTTTACCTTACCGCAAGTAGACCAGATATAATGTTTAGGGTATGCATGTGTGCTAGATATCAAGTTTGTCCTAAAGAATCTCACCTATGTACTGTAAAAAGAATAATGAAATATCTTGTTGGAACAACACAAATGAGCTTATGGTAGCCCAAGGGTGCCTCATGTAGTTTGATTGATTATTCCAATTTTGACTTTGTCAAATGTAAGATGGATAAGAAAAGTATTAGTGAGACATGTCACTTGCTTGAAAAAACATGTGGCATTGTCTACAGCTAAAGCTAAGTATCACTATAAGAAAACTATATTTTTGCGATGGATAATTTGTGGCGGATATTTGCGACGAATTTTTCACCATAAACTTTTTTAGTGACACATTCACTGTGTTATTTCTTTTTAATAAAAAAAAAGAGTTTTGCGGCGGATAAGTTATAAAATGAATAAAAAACATTTTAAGTAAACAAATATTTAAAAAAATAAAAAACTCTGCCGCAAAATCTACAAGAAGTTTTTTTTATTAAAAAAAGTGACAAATCTCATCTATCTTTTACTCAATTATCTTTGCTCTCCCTCTCGTCTATCTCGTCGTTCTCCCTCATCTCTTGATAAGTTTACAAAAGTACTCTCTAAATATCATATTATTGGACTAAAATGATAAAATGTGAATATAAATAATTGGAATTAATATGTATTTTTAAATTGAGTTTCTATTTAGTTTGGAATACTCTTAAGCAATAATATATATATATATATATATATATATATATATATATATATATATATATATATATATATATTATATGAGCAAAGAATAGACAAGAGGATAAAAATTCAATTAGGCCCACAACAAATAAAAAAAAAGAAAAACCTAGGCGGTGGGAAAGAGTTATAAATTAAAGATGGAGAATTAGCTTTCTTAGATAGCGCCACATAGCAACAAAAAGAAAAAAAAAAAGGATATTGCAGCATAGGAGCACTACACAGGGATGCCAAACAGATTAAGGAAGAAAAAGACAAAGCGGTACAATGTAGAAAAGAATAGAGATCGGTTGTGTGCAATGGAGAATTTTACTAAGATAATTTGTATTCTAATCTTACTATGTCTTGCGAAGTTCTCTATACTAAGGGGATGAAGAAACCCTGATTGTTGTGGCATTGCTATGTTGAATTGTTTTTACCTAATTTTAGAATTTAATGCTTATTGATTTTATTATCCTATCCGATTATATGAATGAATTTTTATATTAGTTCAGTCATGCTTTTCTCATGCTTTGTAATTTATTTGTGCTATCTGAATGTTGATGGTAATTGTTGGATATCAGTTGTGATTTCTTATTAGGGATACATTTGATGATTTGATATTTTACTATTAATTAGGAAAATTTTATCATACACTTGATTATTATTTTTAGTACTTCATTAATAGATCTCCCGTGATCACATGCTTACCGCTAGATATTCATGAGTTAAATTATTTGGGTATAATAATTCGACATAGTTAATGTTAAAATTAATCTTGGTGGATTCTAAACCTTAGTCATCTTACATCCAGTAGAAACCTAATTTGTTTAATTTGCTTCAATTTAATTTGCATTCAAAATTAATCTTTGTTCATCATTAATCATTTAATATTTTCTTTAGTTTTTTTGTTCCTTCTACTATTTTTTTAATTTGTCTCTCTGTGGAATCGAAACCCTAAAGTTGTGCTACAACTACCACGTTATTCTTTAGGCATAATCAAATTTTGATGCCATTGCCGAGGAGATGGTAGAAGAATTGCTAGATAATTTTTCTTTTCAACAGTTTGTAAAGGTAATAACTTTGTTCCTTTTTTTAGCTTGTTGCATCTTTATTTTATTTTCTTTTCTTTTTGTAGTTTTTTTTAGTGTTGTATTTTTTTCTCTACCTTGCATGCACAGGTTGGGTCAGTTTACTTGTAAACTTGTGTCAGAATCAGAGTCTGAATTTTCTATTCATTTATTTGATACTTCTTCTAATTCTAAGGAAATGAATGAACACAAAGATCAACCCAATAAGACCCTTCAAGATTACTTTCACCCTACATGCACAGCCACACCATCATGCATTATGTTTTAACTAATACTCACTAATTAGATTTTAAAACAGAGATGATACAGTTACTCCCTACTTTTCATGGCTTGAAAAATGAAAATCCATATTTGTATATTAGGGAGTTTGAGGAAGTAGTTGCAACTTTTCATAGTCAAAATGTAACTGATGACATTGTAAGACTTAAGTTCTTTCATTTCTCTTTGAAGGATAGAGCTAAGAGTTGGCTATACTCGTTAAGACCACGATCTATTGGGTTATGGTATGAGATGACTGAAGTTTTCTTTAATAAATACTTTTCCCCAACATAAAACCAATACTTTAAAAAGACAAGTCTCCATCTTTGCACAAAAGGACAGTGAGACTTTGTATCAGTCTTGGGAGAGATTTAAGGAGTTGTTGAGTATATGTCTTCACCATAGGTATGAGAATTAGCACTTAGTGAGCTAGTTTTATAAGGGACTTATACCTAGACAGCGCCAATTTGTGGAGATGATATGTAATGGTGAGTTCTTACTAAAAGATCCTGATGAGGCCATAGAGTACCTTAATGAGCTTGCTGAAAAGCTCATATTTGGAGTGGACCTAGTGCTACTAAGAGCATAAATAGTTCACGACCTACAGGCAACCCAAATGGTGGTGGAATCTACCATCTCAGGGAAGAGGATAACCTAAAGGCTAAGGTTGAGATGTTCACTTGGGAGCTAGAGATGTTAAAGACTAAGGACTAAAAGCTAACACATGTGACTAATTATGCAGAGTCTTTTAGACCATGTTTTGTGTGTGGCGGAGTAGATCACCTTGCCCAAGAGTGTCCCATATTTTTTGAGATGAGAGGGATGTATGAGGAACAATGTAATGCCTTGCATATGTACAAGAAACCTTTTACACCTTTCTCTAATACCTATAATCTGGGGTGGCACAACCACCTCAATTTTAGCTAGAAGTTTGAAAACTAGTCGCCTACATAACCTCCCAGATCATGTCCTGCACCATGTCATGCACCTTCATCTTCTAGGAGTCATTTAGAAGACACTTTGCAGGCTTTTATTGAGGCACAAGATAAGACTAACCAAAAGTTTGAATCTTTGATTATGTATATTGTTGAAGAAAACAAGGAGATAAAGAACCAAGTGTCCAAATTGATGAATCCCTTGAGTGTGAATGAGTGAGGTAAGTTCCCTTCTCAACCTCAGTCTACACACCATGGTCAACACTTGATGCAAAAGAAATTGAAGGATGTGAATGCCATTGTAACACAAAGTGGTACATCATTACATATCCCAACAATGAACAAATCAGAGGATATGGAAAAGAATCAAGATAGTTGTGATGCTAAGCTACCCAAGGAACCTAAGGTGACAAAAAGTCCTATTAAGGTACGATTCCCTCAAGCTTCAAAATCAAGCAAGCGAACTCTAGATCCTAACAATGAAATCCTTGAGAATCTAAGGCAGGTAAAAATCAATCTCCCTCTTTTGCATGTGATAAAACAAGTTCCTACTTATGCAAAAGTTCTCAAGGATTTGTGTATAGTTAAGAGGAAGCACCATGTGAAGAAGATAACGTTCCTGACAGAACAAGTTAGTGCTCTAATTGAGCAGTGGATTCCTCCCAAGTACAAAGATTCTAGTTGTCCAACCATTGCATGCAGCATCAAAAATCACGAGTTTGGGCAAGCTTTACTAGATTTTTGAGCTAGCATGAATCTAATGCCATATTCTATTTGCAGTTAGGGTTGGGAGAAATCAAACCAACCACTATGGTATTACAATTGGCTGATAGTTCAATCAAAGTACCCTGGGGTATGGTAGAGGATGTTCTAATTCAAATTGACAAATTTTATTATCCTATTGATTTCCTAATCCTTGACACTAGCTCTGTTGTTGATACTACTTCTAAAATTCCTTTGATTTTAGGTAGGCATTTCCTTGCCATTGCTAATGCTCTTATTAATTGCAGGGATGGACTTATGAAATTATCTTTCAGAAACTTGACCCTCAAAGTGAATATCTTCTATATTGTAAAACAGTCAGAAGATGATGACAAGGGCCACTAGATATATAATTGACTCACTCATGGATATGAGAGTTTCTATAGTCCATGATTTTGATCTCCTTAAGTATTTTCTTATTAATTTTGTGTTTGATTCTATCATTAATCCATTTGATGTAGTTGATATTTGTGCTATTTTTTTTATAAAACTCAAGATTATGGCACTTGGGCATGGCAACCAAAGTTTGAGGAGTTGCCTGAAAAAGGTGAAAAATAAATTCTTTCGAGTGTGGAAGCACCCAAGGTTGAATTAAAGCCTTTACCTAAAGGTTTAAAGCATGCTTTCCTTGGTCTAGGTGACACTTTTCATGTTATTATCTCATTTGAATTGTTTGAGTCTCAATATGAGAAATTAATTGGGGCTCTAAGTGAGCATAAGTCAGCTTTAGGTTGGAGTATTGCTAATATAAAAGGTGTTAGTCCCCTGGTTTGTTCTCATAAAATTAATTTGAAGGAATGAACTATCCTTTGTAGAGACCCCAACATAGGCTTAATCCCACTATGAAAGAAGTGGTGAAGAATAAAGTGTAGAAACTATTAGATGCAATAACCATATATCCTATTGTTGATAGTAAATGGGTAAGTCCTACACAGGTTGTTCCTAAAAAGTCAGGTGTTACAGTGGTGAAGAATAACTTGGGAGAATTAGTCCCTACAAAACTTGTGACTGGGTGATGGATGTGAATTGATTATAGAAAGTTAAATGCTGCCATCCAGAAAGACCATTTTTCTCTCCTTTTTATTGATCAAATTTATAAGCGTGTGGTTGGTCATCCTTTCTATTATTTCTTGGATTATTATTCTGGTTATTATCAAATTGAGATTGCATTAGAAGACCACGATGAAACCACTTTCACTTGTCCTTTTGGTACTTATGCTTTTCGTAGAATGTCATTTAGATTGTGTAATGCACCTGCTACATTTTAATGTTGCATGATGAGCATTTTTAGTAACATGGTTGAAAATTGCATGGAAGTTTTTATGGATGACTTGACTATTTTTGGATCTTCTTTTGATGCATGCTTATTGAATTTAGAGAGTGTTGACTCATTGTGAGGAAAAAGAATTGATTTTGAATTAGGAAAAATGCCACTTTATGGTACCTTCAGGTATTGTCTTAAGACATATTATTTCTTCTAGGAGGATAGAGGTTGATCAATCTAAAATCTAATTAATCTCTAAGTTGCCTACACCTAGGACAGTAAAGGATATGAGACCATATCTAGACCACTATGCGACCTCTTAGCTAAAGATGCCTTATTTGAGTGGACACAAGCTTGTCAAGAGGCCTTTAAAATGCTAATTGACAAGCTTACCTCAGCCCCAATAATGTGGACTTGATTGGACTTTACCTTTTGAGATCATGTGTAATGTTAGTGATTTTGCTGTAGGTGCTATTCTTGGACAGTGAAGGGACGGGAAGCTTTTTGTTATTTATTATGCTAGTAAAACTCTAAATAATGCTTAGATGGATTACTCCACCACTGAAAAGAGTTTTTAGCTGTAGTATTTGCTTTAGATAAGTTTCGTGCTTACTTGCTTAGTTTTCCTATTATTATTTTCATAGATCATGCAGCTCTTAAGTACCTTCTTACAAAGAAGGATGCTAAGACACGACTAATATAGTAATTTTACTTTTGTAAGAATTTGACATCACCATCAAAGATAAGAAAAGAGTGGAGAATGTAGTGACTAACCATCCCTTGAGGCTCACATTTGAGGACACCTCTAACCACCTGCCGATCAGGGATGATTTTCCCGATGAACATTTATTTTCTATTACTTCTCTACCATGGTTTGCTCATATTGTGAATTATTTGGCTGCATATGAGGTACCAGTGGATTGGAGCGCTTATGATAAGAGGAAGTTCATGACTGAGGTACGTAATTTCTATTGGGATGACACTTTTCTTTTCAAATATTTCCCTAACCAAATTTTAAGGTATTGCATCCCTGATGAAGAGATTGCTAGCATCTTAGAATTTTGTCACTCCTAAGCTTGTGGGGGCTACTTTTCAATGAATAAAATTGTTGAAAAAAATTCTACAGTGTGGATTTTATTGGCCATCTTGTTTAAGGATGCAAACATTTATTATCATTCATGTGAAAAGCGTCAAAAGTTAGGAGTTATATCCCGTCATAATATGGTGCCCTTAAACCCAATTTTAGTGATTAAAATTATTTATTTTTGGGGTATTAATTTTATGAGACCATTTTCTCCTTCTTTTGGATATCAATATATTATTGTGGCAGTACATTATGTGTCAAAATGGGTAGAGGCAGCAGCTTGCAAGAGCAATGATAATAGGGCGGTAATTAAATTTCTCAAAGAGAATGTTATCTCGATTTAGTACACCACGTGCTATCATTAGTGACTAGGGTATACATTTTTGTAACCTTTCTTTTGAGCCTTTGATGAAAAAATATGGGGTGGTACATAAGATCTCTATTGCCTACCACCTCTAGATAAGTGGGCAAGTAGAACTTGCAAATAAAAAAATTAAGCAAATTTTAGAAAAAACGATCAACTCGGATCGCAAAGATTGGTCTTTGAGACTAGTTGATGCACTTTGGGCCTATCATACAACTTTCAAAACTCCCTTAGACATGTCACCTTATAGGCTTTTTTTTGAAAAGCCTTGCCACTTACCTATGGAGCTTGAGCATCGAGCTTATTGGGTTGTCAAAAATTTCAGTTTTGACATAGGAAAAACAAGTAAGCTTAGAAAATTTTAGTTGACCAAGTTAGAAGAATTGAGAAATGATGCTTATGGGAACTCTAGAATCTATAAGGTTATAATGAAAGCATGTCATGATAAAAATATTTTGAGAAAAACATTAAAGTTTAATGATCGAGTGTGCTTATTTGATTCTAGACTCCATAAGCACCTAGGAAAACTTCAGTCTTCGTAGGCCGACCCTTTTGTAGTGAAGAATGTTTTTGCACATAGGGAAGTAGAAATAAAGGATCCTAATGATGGTCGGATCTTTAAAGTAAATGGTGAACTCCTTAAAATTTTAATTGATAGGCAAGTTTTGAAAGTGGAAGACATTCCACTTGTGGATCCGGTCTATCAACCTTGACAACACCATGCAGGTTTATTTTTCTTTATTTGTTTTGTTTTATTTTTGTTTTCTCTTATTTTCTTTTTTTTTTTTCATTTTTGTTTCCTATTATTTTCTTTGTTTTTGTTTACAAGTTAGTTTCATTTTGTCATTTCAGGTTACCATCTTTGGTGCTTAACGAACTACTCACTTTACTCATTAGGTGTATTCTATATTTTTTAGCTACTCCTCATTCAATTTTGAGTCTTAAACATTGAGTACAATGTTTCATTTAAGTTGGGAGTGTTAGTGGTACAAATTCAGTATTTAAAATACTTGTTGGAACTCTGTGATATATTTTCAGGTGTCAATTTTTTTTTAAAAATTTTGCATCACATGTGCATCCTTATCACATGTGTACTCATTCCCATTTATAGTCATCTTCGTGAATTCACTAAACCCACCATAGTAATTTTTGCTGAAGTATCCACAGAACCCCTAATGAACTCATCCAAGCTTTGTGGTTAGATAGTTTTTTGACACATGTAGCTAGAGAACTCTTTTACTTAAGTATTCATGTGAGTTTTGGAGAGGATTGTGAACCTATAAATGCAGTAAATTATAATATGCATTCATTGATATGTTGAATTGGACACTTCTTTTGAGAACATCATTACGTGGTTTGTGGTAAGATGGTGGATACACTTGGGATATGAAGAAGGTCAACTTAGGATCAACGTTTGAGCCTTTCAAGCTAATCATTTTCATCATAGACCCCTAGTAGCAAACTTTGAGCCAATAAAAACCTGTAGCTTTTTCTTTTCATATTCCCACATCATTCATGCCTCTCCACATTGGAGTATAGCCTATACACTGATTTTTCTACCCTTTTTACTTTTAAGTGTATATTAAATGTGGAATTTACATTTTCTTTCTTTTAAGTTTAGTAACAAAAAAAAAAAGCAAATGGCAAAAATACCCAAGTGGCATATGTTTGTTCATCAATTTTTTTTTTAAAATAAAAGAAGAGGAAGAAGAAGGACAAACATTATTATTCGATGATATGAGAAGTTGGAAAGTACATAAAATGATAAGTATGGTTTACTAATATATTTAATAAGATTCCTTTTGTATGTACTTGAAAGTTTTTGAATCCTTTTCATTTTTTTTTATATAGCCCTGAACCCAAGCCACGTTACAACTTTTTGTGTTAACCATTATGATTCTAAGTAAGCTTTTGGAAAGAGCGGTGGAAGTCTCATTTGTTAGTGTTCCTATTATAAAATTAATGTTTGCTTGTTGCTTGTACATAATTGCCTAATTCCCCATGAGAATGTATGTACACCCATTGTTAACTCCATAGAGAGAATCCTCACATAAAACACTTTTATACCCGTGAGTTATGGAGTTGAACCTTTCGCTTAAGATGTTCTTGATGTTGCAAGTATCAGGGCTTCTAGTTAGATAGATATAGTTCGGAACACGCACACACTTTGTGGATTGCTATAGGCAGATTGCTTATGATAGAGTTATTGAATTCCTAAGATTGTTTTGATATGTGAATCTAATAAATGTGAATTGATAGGGTATTTTATTATTTTCTTAGTCTCTTTCATCTCTTTTGCATAGAAATTTTTAAGAACTAGCAATAAGCAAGTTGAAGGGTGTGATGAGTGTATGAAAGTGCTCTCTAAATACCTTATTGTTGGACTAAAATGTTAAAATGCGAATAGAAATCATTGGAATTAATGTGTGTTTTTAAATTGAGTTTCTATTTACTTTGTAATACTCTTAAGCAATAATTTATATATATACATATATATTTAAGCTTGATAATTTTTTTTATTATATTTATTTTAATCCATTTAATCTCACTATTTAATTATTTTATTTTATAAATTAATATGAGCAAAGAATACACGAGAAGACAAAAGTTTAATTGAGCCCACAACAAATAAATAAAAAAAGAATGACCTAGGCGGTGGGAAAGAGTTATAACTTGAAGATGGAGAATTAGCTTTCTTGGATAGCGCCGCACACCAACAAAAAGAAGAAAAGGACGTTGCAGTACAGGAGTGCTGCACGAGGACGCTAAACAGATTAAGGAAGAAAAAGACGAAGCGGCACAGTGCAGAAAATAATAGAGATAGGTTGTGTGCAATGAAAAATTTTAGTGAGATAATTTTATTATGTTTTAATCTTATTATATCTTGCTAAATTTTTTGTACTAAGGAAATGATGAAATCCTGATTGTTTTGGTATTGTTATGTTGAATTTTTTACCCAATTTTATGATTTAATGTTTATTGATTCTATTTTCTTATCATATTATATGCATGAATTTTTAAATAAGTTCAATCCTATTTTTCTCTTGTTTTGCAATTTATTTGTATTATTTGAGTGTTAGTGGTAATTGTTGGATATTAATTATGATTTCTTATTAGGGATACATTTGATAATTTGATAATTTACTATTAATTAAAAAATTTTTATCAGACACTTGATTATTATTTTTAGTGTTTCATTGATAAATTTTCTGTGATCACATGCTTGTCACTAAATATTCATGAGTTCAATTATTTGGGTAATAATAATTTAATATAATTAATATTAAAATTAATCTTGATAGATTCTGAACCTGAGTCATCTTATATCTAGTAGAACTCAATTTATTTACTTTATTTCACTTTAATTTTTTTAAAATTAATCTTTATTTATCATTAATTATTTAATATTTTTCTTTAATTTCTTTGTTCTTTATATTATTTTTTTAATTTATCTCTTTGTAAAATCCACACCTTAAAACTGTGCTATAACTACTACGTTATTTTTTAAGGCTTAATCATCACTCTCCTTCACCTAATCCGAACCACTCCTCTCTCTGCAAACCATTCCAAACTCTATCCCATCTCCTCCATCCAATTCGCCACCGTACACCCACCACTCGGCCTTTCGTTGCAACACACAATTTCTCCACACTCATGAGCTCACCCACTCGCACTGCATAACTTTGCTTCACGCACGAAAACTCAATCCAAGACGCGAAGAGTTGTAGCTGGAACTAGGGATTCTTATAAAAGGAAGCAAAAATATCGAAGAAGAAAGGCGGAGAAGGTTCTGCAATAGAGACACCAAAGAAGGAAAACAAAAAGGAAAAAATGGGAGATTTTTTGGTCAGAAACAAAGTGAGGAATGGTTAGAGATGTAGGAAAGGACGCGACTTTGACTCAGAGAGTGAGATTTCTAAAAAAAAGGGAATATTAAATTCAAGGTAAAGACCCTGAGATTTTGGTGTGAAGCCCGGCTATTAGAAATCAGTGGGGTGAACTTCTACGAAAAAGGGATAAACCTTGAACTTTCAATTTCCTTGATATAAAGATTGATAATCTGTAAATCATTTTCTGATTTGTAATTCCTATTAAATTGGTGAAGTTTACCCTTTCCTAAGCAATGAATATGTGAAAGAATGATTATTTTTATGTGGTTTCATTCTTAAACTCCTGATTCCATGGTCTTGATTTAGTAATAAATGAATATTTTCTGGATGCTGATGAAGGGGCTTGTGAATTAACCTTATATAAGAGTGAGACTATATGAATCTTGATTGGATGGATTGAAATTGTGTTTGTATATGCTGTAAATAGTAGAATAACTTGAATAGATGATTTTGCCTCTACTGAAATGGAAAACTAATGGATAGAATTAAATTTCGTTGCCATTTTGAATGTTGTGTATTTTAAGATCAAATGTCAAATTATCGCTTTAAGGCTTTGGATTTGGTCTAGGATCTGGTTTGCTTTTTTGGGGAATATTTTTTCTTGACTGAGTGAAGTAGTGAGAAAGTGGAAAAGAGCAATTTATGGACCTGTCACTCGTCTCTATTGCTTGAAGTTGTATAAATAATATTTGTAGAGAAAGATAGTGTTATAAAATGTCTGGAACTGATCAAAGATCTAACACTGATCATAAATTGTTAAATTTAGGTTGGTAGTAGAGTTGTATGAACCTATACCATGCCAGTGCTTTGTCTCTGGTAAGTTTTTTGTTTTTGCTGTGTTTTTGTTTATGTTTCATGTATTATTGCTTGTTTTTATGGCATGATCTTAATGTTTTTAAACATCTAAACTTAGGATTGGCATGTTATAGTAATAGTGTTAATTGAATGAAAAATGGACCTTAGGATGTACAAGCATTTTAGGATTGATTAGCATATTGTGAATTGCTTAGATTGAACAATCTTTGTTGCTAGATTGATATGAAAAATGTATGGGTTAATTTCTTGTTGTATAAGGATTACATAGTGTCTTGGAGTGAGTTTTGTTATTTGGAGTTTTAAAAAAAATGTTGGACAGGTTCTCAATTTTTTAGTGCTTTTATGACTACCAACTTGTATCCAAATAAAAATGTTACAGTTTAGCTTCCCTAGAGCCTTTATAAATATAAGATGCTTAACATTGCATGCCTCTTATTGTGGTAAATTCCTCTGGTTACATAGCTGCCAAGCTTAACCAAACTTGTGGATTATATTATTCTAAAAACATGATGATTGTGGTCCTTTGGTGAGAATCTCAATGTGGAAGAAGGTTGTAATTCATGTGAATTCTTGAGTTAAATGAACACTTGTAATTGAAGATAAAATTTGATCTATTATAGATTTACTTCTCATGAGTAATATGAATTCTTAATATTTCAAAATTTTATCTTTCTCATTTTTAATGGAAGATATTTTAAAAGCATAAAAGCAATTGAATGGAAAGGTACGTTATGAGAATCAAGGTCTTTTGGCATTTTATTATATCTTTATATGTTGGCAAAAGACCTTTTATCTATCTTATCTTTTTTTTTTAAAAAAAATTCATTTTTTTATTTGCATTCTTTATAGTGAATTTGGCATTTCCATTTAGTTAAATTTTAATTGTTATATTGAACTTTGTTGTACTTGACAACTAGAGCTCTTTCTTAATTCCAAGACTATTTGTCTTACATGAAAGGATGCCTTCAAACAAGGGGTCACTTGATTGATGTGCAGACCTTAGTTCACTTGACTAATAATTAGCTTTTGACTTAGAACAAAATTATTAAATGAACTTCCATATAAATGCAGGTTATATATTATTGAGAGAATCTCACGTGATCATGTAATTATGTATTTGCATATTTTTAGGATATTATATACATATTTATGATATCAATATTTGGCTATATTAGGCGTAGACAATTAAGAGGATTTCTTGCAGAAATCATAGTAGTTTGTTCTTATAATCTGTATATATTATATGCTTCTGTTATTGGAATATATGGGAAAATATATAGTAGCCATAATTTATCTTGGTATCAGAGCGCAGGGCAACCTTCGCTGTGCTGCGTGAGTGATTATGGCTGTAAATGGTGAGAAAGGAAGCAATGATATCTCCAATTCTGAAAAGAAGACGACTAACGCTTCTGGTCATGAACAGAAGAAGGCGTTGATAATTAATCCAACTTCTCCTTATTACCTTACCTCAGGAGACAATCCAGGTATCGTTGTTACATCGGTGCAACTCAAAGGAGATAACTACGATGAATGGTCAAAGGAAGTGCGTAACGCCTTCCAAGCCAAGAAGAAACTTGGATTTATCAACAGAAAAATTTCCAAGCCGGCAAACGATCCATCTGAATTTGAAGACTGGTTGGCGATGAATGCGATGCTGGTGGGATGGATATTTAACACCATTGATCCATCTTTGAGATCCAGTCTCTCTTATTTGGAGAA
The DNA here is from genome assembly GCA_029884595.1 of Ormosia semicastrata. Lineage (NCBI taxonomy): Eukaryota > Viridiplantae > Streptophyta > Magnoliopsida > Fabales > Fabaceae > Ormosia > Ormosia semicastrata. The sequence goes on along the minus strand of JAQQTO010000053.1, from coordinate 41,288,807 downwards.
TGTAAAAGATATTTCAGACGATTTGAAGGAATGGTTCTCTGTTGGCAATGATGTGAGGATTCACCAATTGAAAACTAACATTGCTAATTGCAAGCAAGCCAGGCAGAACGTGGCAACCTACTATGGGAAGTTAAAAATAATGTGGGAAGCGCTGGCCAGTTACATGAAGAATCTGACATGTAGTTGTGCTGGGTGTACATGCGGTGCAACACAAGAATTAGCACAAGAGTGGGAGAAAGAGAAGGTCCATCAATTCTTAATGGGTCTTGATGATGTTGTATTTGGAATCGTGCATTCAAATATCCTAAGCATGTCACCATTGCCCAATATAAACTGAGTATATGCAATGGTCATGATTGAGGAAACACATAAGTCGTTGGCACGTATGCAGGATGAACGAACTGAAGCTGTTAGCTTTGTGATCCAAACCACACTTCATACAAAATTCGGGCAGAACCGAGGAGGTGACCGAGGGACATGCACCAATTGTGGAAAGCATGGTTATGAAGCCAATGACTATTTTCAAATAATTGGATACCCAGATTGGTGGAACTCTAGTAAAAATGGAAAAGGTGCAGGACGTGGAAACCGTGGCACACACAGCAAGGGCATAGGCCGAGGTAGAGAGACATATACTGCTAATGACGCACAAGTGCAGCAAGCTCATAGTGCAGCGGGGATGCAAATAGGGGGAGTCACAGATGAGCGTGGGTCTTTCCCCGGGCTGAGCAACGATCAATGGTCAGCAATAATGAACATTCTTAATAGCCACAACCCCACATCATCCACCGAGAAACTCACTGGTAAGCAAGTGAAAAACTCTTGGTTTCTAGATACGGGAGCTTCAAATCATATGACAGGTGATATAAACTTGTTAACAAAAATAATTGATGTCTCACCTTGTCTTGTTGGGATGTTTGATGGAAGAAATACAATTGCAGATAAGGAAGGAATAGTAAATTTTGGAAAAGGCCTAGTCTTGAACAATGTGTTATATGTGCCTAACTTAACTTGTAGTCTTATTTCTGTCTCCCAATTGATACATGACTCAAACTGTGCAATCACTTTTTCTAATGAATTATGTGTGATACAAGACTATACTTCGAGGACAGTGATTGGTATGGGTGAACAACGAAATAAGGTCTATCATTTTCACGCAGTGACCTTTGTACAGGCACGCAAAACAAGTGGAGCTGATTCATTTACCATATGGCATAGACGTATAGGTCATCCTTCAAGTCAAATAATTAGTTTACTTCCTAGTATTCATGTTGGTAAGAAAGATAAGCATGAGCAAGTTTGTGATATCTATTCAAGAGCTAAACAAACAAGAGATATTTTTATTCCTAGCCAAAATAAAGCCAATGAGCCTTTTAATTTAATACATTGTGATGTGTGGGGCCCTTATCGTGTTCATTCCTCTTGTGGTGCTTCCTATTTTTTGACTATTGTAGATGATTTCTCTCGTGCCGTGTGGATATATTTATTAGTAGAAAAGAGTGAAGTTGGGAACACTCTTAAATTTTTTTGCACTATGGTGGTTACTCAATTTAACAGAAAAGTTAAAATTGTGAGAAGTGATAATGGTACTGAATTCAAAGTCTTGAAAGGCTATTTTGTTAAACAATGAATAATTCACCAAACTTCCATGGTTGACACTCCGCAATAGAATGGTCATGTCGAAAGAAAACATAGGCATGTTTTAAATATTGCTTGAGCTCTCCGTTTTCAGAAAAATCTACCCATTGAATTTTGGGGTGAATGTGTCCTCGCTACAGGGTACTTGATCAATCGTACCCATCCATTATACATAAAGGTAAAAGCCCTTATGAAATATTGTTTGGTCAAACTCCCACTTATTCTTATATTCGCACTTTTGGGTGTTTGCGCTATGCACACAACCGACCTCGACAAAAAGACAAGTTTGGTGAGCGAAGTCAAAAATGTGTTTTTGTGGGCTATCCTTATAGGAAAAAGGGGTGGCATCTCTATGATTTGGATAGTGGAGAGTATTTTGAATCTCGTGATGTTATGTTTTATGAAAATAAGTTTCCTTTCTGGACTAATGTGCAAGATGACTCTAATTCTTCCACACACACCTTGTGGAATGAAGGCCCTCCTCTCATTAATGAATCTAGCATGGGTATGCATGATGCAAAGGGGAGCAAAAACATTGAAGAAAGTGTTTGGAATGCACAAGATGTGATTTCAACCCATAGACAGACAGGTACGGATTCTATGTCAACACCTCACGTGAATGAACAACTTGGACATGGTCGTAGGGAACATCGCCCACCGAGCAAGCTCAAAGGTTATATATGCCACACTATGAGTTGCGCCAATGACCCCACTCCCGAGTCACACCCACCATCACAATCCTCAAGTACGTTATATCCTATCACACACTATGTGACTTGCAGTAATTTTTCTATGAGCCATAGACAGTTTCTTGCAGCAGTCACTTCTGGGCATGAGCCATTTCGGTTCTCTGAGGCTGTTCGAGATCTCTTGTGGTGCAATGCTATGAAGCAAGAAATAGATGCACTGGAAAGAAATGGCACGTGGACGTTAGCAATACTACCACCTGGAAATAAGGCTATTGGATGCAAGTGGGTGTACAAGATTAAATACAAATCATATGGCATTACTGAACGTCACAAGGCAAGGCTGGTTGTTCGAGGAGATAATAAAAAAGAAGGCATTGACTTTATTGAAACCTTTGCACCAGTTGCAAAGATGGTCACGATTCAGACTCTATTGGCTGTGGCAGCTGCTCGATCATGGATATTGCATCAGATGGATGTTCATAATGCCTTTCTGCATGGTGATCTAAATGAGGAAGTTTATATGCAACTACCTCCTTGCTTTTCCTATGGAGATTCTAAGAAAATATGCAAACTCTGGAAGTCACTTTATGGGTTACGATAGGCACCGCGAAACTGGTTTGTAAAACTTGCTGTTGCATTGAAGGAATATGGGTTCCAACAGTCCCGTGCAGATTACTCATTGTTCACTTATCATAGTGGAGAGGTGATCTTGAGTGTTCTTGTGTATGTTGATGATCTCATCATTACAGGGAACAATGGAGATGTGATTGAGCATTTCAAAAGGTATCTTAGCACATGTTTCTACATGAAAGACCTTGGGAGTTTGAAATATTTTTTAGGCCTTGAGGTAGCTAGAGGACCTCAAGGGATCTTCTTATGTCAGCGAAAGTATGCTTTGGACATCATCTCAAAAACAGGACTATTGGGGACAAAATCGACTAGTTTTCTTCTCAAATAAAATCATAGGTTGGCCCTTGCTAATGGCACTATTTTGGAGGATCCAGAGCGATATCGTCGGCTAGTTGGGAGGCTTATTTATTTGACTATTTCTCGGCCTAAACTTAGCTACTCTATTCACATCTTAGCTCAATTCATGCAATGTCCTCGACAAGAGCATTGAGAAGCTACAACACGAGTAATTCGTTATTTGAAGGGCAATCCAGGCCAAAGGATTTTTCTTCGTTCTGATAGTGATTTGAAGCTATATGCCTATTATGATTCCGATTGGTTAGTTGCCCTCTTACTCGACGCTCAGTGATAGGGTATTTTGTGTTTTTGGGAAGATCTCCTATATCCTGGAAAACTAAAAAGCAAGCTATTATCTCTCGTTCATCAGTAGAAGCTGAATATAGATCTATGGCCACCACAACTTGTGAGTTGAAGTGGCTTAAAGCTCTCTTAATTGATTTACAGGTGCCTCATCCCCAGCCCATGCGACTCTTCTGTGATAGTCAAGCAGTCATTCATATTGCAGCCAACCTGGTGCTTCATGAACGCACCAAGCATATTAAGGTAGACTGCCACTACATCTGTGATGAGATCCAGGATGGTAATATTGTCACGATGCATGTCCGGACTTACAATCAGCTTACCGATATCTTGAACAAAGCTCTAGGCAAACAACAATTTGATTTTCTATTGGGCAAGTTAGGCATTCGAGATCCTCATGCACTAACTTGAAGGGGAGTATTGAGAGAATCTCATGTAATCATGTAATTATGTGTTTGCAGATTTTTAGGAGATCATGTACATATTTAGGATATCAAGATCTGGCTATATTAGGCGTAGACAATCAGGAGGATTTCTTGCAGAAATCATAGGAGTTTGTTGTCCTTGTAATCTATATATATTGTATCCTTCTATTATTAGAATAAATGGGAAAATATACAGTAGCCATAATTTATCTTATATTCATTTCAATGAATAGGTCTTGCATATTTATTTTGTTGATAGTTTCTTTCTTCGTTATGCAAATTATTAAAATTACAGGCTTTAAAGAAACACATATCTTGCTATAAAATTTCATTTTTTTTATTCTTAGGCTCTTAGTAGATATTATTGCTGAAGTTTATACATTAAATTCCTCTGAAGCTTAAACCTGCTTTTTTGCCATCTTTGAATTTCAATGCATCACAGGATTACTTAAAGATGGTGGACAATTCTTATGTTGGCAGCTCAAAAGTTTCTACCTTAAAATTATGTGCTCTTATGTTCTTTTAATTAATTAAAAGTTGTATTTCAAGACTAAAATGTTGCTTGCTCCATTATGTCTTGTACATGTTGATACGCTCATGTTCTCAAAATTTTTAATTTAAGAACTTCCTTAGTCACTATTTGCACTATAATGCTTCATGTTTTAACCAATTGCATTTCATTCCCAATTACTTACTATTACTATCTATACTTGCCAAGTGATAGAACCATTACTTTTGTGTGACAATTTTTAGCCACTATCCTTAATTCCATATGGGCCTTGGCGCAACATTATGCTATTTCAATCAATGTTCCACATGTACAGATTACATATATTTCATTAGAACTCAAAATTAAGTCATAGAAATTACATGCTACACTTCTCTGCTTAGACTTAGCTTGGTTTTTCTTTGTCAATTGCATTTTCTAATAGGTAATGCAAAATATAGCACCAATATTTGACAAACATTTTTTGGGTTAACGCAAATTGGAGGTGTGCCTAGTCTATTCTATTTGAGTTGAATTTTGGGAGCAATCAAGGGGAAAACTTAATAGGTAAGTTATGTTCAATGTCTTGCTTGTTATACAAAGTGATGGTTTTGTTGGATATGTGGTTTTAATTATTATTTTTTTGTTCTTCAATTATTTTAACCTACTTTATTTAGGAACAACATGAGAATTTGTATTCTTTATTATGCAACATATGTTTTGCGTTTTGCATTTTGCATTTTGATTTAAGTGTAAAATTATAATATCAACTTAGATTTTTGTTTAAATAGCTGAGAAGATAAAAATAAATATGGACGATTTATTTCTAAGCTATGAATTTTTGGAATGAGTTATAATAAATTTTAGAGGCTTAAATGAATTAATTTGGCATTTTAATGACACTAAGAGAGTGTTTAAAGGCCAAATTAAATAGGCAAGTAGCTTAGAAGATTATGAGAATATGAGCTAATGTAAAAAGGAAGATGAAAATTAATCTGAGAATGAAAATAGATTAAAATAGATATATGAAAGCTTTTTAGTTCAATTCCATAGGTTTAATTTAACCTAGGAAAGAATAATGAAGCTTAGTGACTAATAAAGGTGTATAAGAATAATTAATGGATGATGAAATTGAGAATTGAATGAAATCCTAAAATTTTCTGTAATCCTTAGGAGGGTTAGAAAATTCGTCAAGGGAAGATTAAAGTGTCATTAAGAGATACCATATTTCAGTTGGATTTCATTCTTTTCCTTTATCCTTTTCTTTTCCTTTATCCTTTTCTTTTCCTCCATCGTCCATCTCCCTCGTTCTTATCCTTTTTCTTGTTGACTTTTCTCTCATTTTTCTCTCACTCCTTCGTTCAACAACCAGAAAAGAAAGGGAAAAGAGATAGAATAGAGAAACAAGAGAGAGGGAAAAAGAAAGCAATCAAGGAAGAAGAAAGGAGAACCAAGAAGGAAGGAGAAAAGAAAAATGGAAAAAGAAAGTGTCAAGTTGAGGTAGAGGTGTTCTCTTTACTTCACCAACTCTTGCCTTGTATTCTTAGGGTTTGAGTTAGTAACTTGATAAAATGACTCAAATGCATGGGTAAATGATGAGTATAGAAAAACTTGCTTGTGATATGCTTTTGATTGATGAACTTGTCATTAGCTTGATTTTTCTATGAACATTTGTGATTTATGATGGGATTTCAATATTACCCATTTTTTATATATCACCTTGAGATTGATTTGGATTCATAAATATGGAGTATAGTGATTATGGTTGATGTATATTTGAATGGTTTTTTGGTTTCTTTGATTCAAAACTCTATTTTCTATAGATTTTTAAAAGGTAATCGACTACCACGAGCTGATAATCGATTAGCACGAGCTGGTAATCGATTACCAAGCTGTGAAATGAGCTCCAAAATCGTGATAATCGATTACCATGAGCTGGTAACCGATTACCAAGTTTTTGGTAAGTCGTAATCGATTACCACAGCTGGTAATCAATTACCAAGCCTCTGCCAAGCTGGTAATTGATTACACCAGGCCTCTATTTTGAAAGTTTTGGCATGTGATATGATGGAAACAGAGTCCTCTACCCCTTGAGAACTAAATGTAAACCCTAAACCTTGAATCAATGCATTACAAATCATCCTTTGGGATCAACTCTACATATAATTTTAAAATGCACTTTGAATTCTTGAAGGCTAGATTATGAATTTGTATTATGCTATGATGTGAAATGATATAATGAAACATTTTATTGAATACATGATGAGATTGATGGTCGAGATGAACAACCCAGAAATACTATTTGATTTTCTAAGGGTAACCCAATATCTAGGAAATTCTCCTCGTACCTAGGGTAGGACTTTGATAATGATGGTTGAGGATGGACACTCCCTTACCACTAAAGTAATTGAGGTTGAGGATGGACACTTCCTCCCTCTTTACTTGAGTTCTCTCTAGATGAAAATTTGTTGAGGATGAATACTCCCTCTTTACTTTACCCTATGTTTGGATGCTTTTTCATTAAAGGAACAGAACAGAATAGGTGGGAATGAAACGGAAAGGAAAGGAATGGAATGGAACATAATTTTTATTCTCTTTGTTTGCAAGTTTCATTAACGAAACAGAATAGAATGGAATTACCCATGTGTTTCCCCCATTCCACCTCAATTTTGGGGGAAACAAAAGTTATGCATTTGAGGGGAAGAGGGAGGAAATAATTCCCCATGTGTTCCATTCCGTTCTCATGCATTTTAAAACTCTTAAACAATGGAATTCATTTCTGTTCCCCTCATTTCCTTTCCGTTCCCTTCATTACCTATCATCCAAACATAGTGTTAGGTTTTCCCAGATCCAAAGATAGTGTGGGGAAGGATAATACCCTCCCTATCAAAGTAGTTGAGGATGAACACTCCCTCTCTTCTCACAACTTTAAAATGAGGATGGATACTCCCTCACTAGTTGTGACTTGGGTTACTCGGAGTAGTTCTGTGTAACAAGATAAGACTATTACAAATAGGTTGAAGTGCACCAACCTGAAAGTAGACTACTATCAAGTGAACATTGTTGTGAGGATGGACACTCCCTCTATATCATTTTGACAAAAGACGAATGATGATTATCGATGAATGACGAATATGAGATTAGCTTAATATATGAGCTTATCATGGATTGAATTTTTGGATATGATATTGAGATTATGATGAGATCTAATGACTTAGTTGATTATACAAATGATTTTGATAAATGATATATAATGAATTTTTGTTTTGGGAAGAGAAATGACTTGTTTTGGTTTTGCCACATTTCTACTATATATATATTTTATTGAATTAGAATGATTTTTTCACAAAATAGCTAAAATTATTATGATGACATGATTTTGTAATGATTACTGAGAATTGTAAGATTCCCACCCCATTTGCTTGAATTTCCATAATGATTCTAAGACGACCACGTGCAGACTATAGAGAAGAAGAAGGACTTGATCTTAGAGATGCTATGTTCCTTTTTGTTTTGATATCTGTACATGGTTGTATACCGTTTTGTGCCTTAATGGAAAATTATGTAACTATAGTACTTTGATGTACAACTTTGTATAGAATATAGTTCTAAAGATATATATTATGTACTTCCACTTCAGGCTTATATTTTTTAATATTATGTATATTATGTATGTACATCTTCATAAAAATTGATATTAATCCATATGACATGCTCTAGTATAATTGCTAATGCATAATTCCAGATATGTCATTAGTAGTAGTATTAGGATGTTTCATTTTGGTATTAGAGCAGTTCATCCTATTGCTCCCGGGTATAGACTAGCTATGCTTTTAGCATGAATGTTATGCATTTCCTTGTCTTGATACTAAGATGTATAGATAGAATTGCATAATAGTCTTGAGTATGAATGTTAATGGTTATTGTTGCATTGTTACATGAATATTGAGCCTAATCAACTCAATATATAATGTTCTGTGTGCACAGGAGACTATGGCATCATCCAAGCATACATATGGAGATAGAACATCTGCTAGTGATAACACGGCAGATATGATGGAAATGTTTAGAGAAGTGACAGCTGCTATAAAAGAACAAAGAGAGATGATCGCAACCATGAGGGAACAAATGATAGTCAAGAATAAAGTGTTGGAAAGAATGGGTAACAACCCACATCCGCAACAAGAGAAAGAAGCAGTAATCGTGAGAAATTAGAATTTTCATGATCTTTCTGAGTTCAGAAAGACCAACCAGGCATTATTCCAATGAGAATATGATCCAACTAAGGCAGAGAAATGGTTGAGGGAGTTGGAGAATATTTTGTAGTGATGAAGTGTACAGATAACCAAAAGGTGTCCTTTGCTTCCTTTATGTTGAAAGGGGAAGCTGGGTATTGGTGGAACGACGTTAGAAGGATGAGGGAAGTAGTTGGAACTCAGATAACCTAGGACATTTTTACAATAGCCTTCTTGGATAAATATTTTTTGAGAAATTTAAAAGAAAAAGAGTTAGAATTTTTAAAATTAGAATAAGGAAATATGGCAGTGGAGCAATATGTGGCGAGATTTGAGGAACTATCGAAGTGTTCTTCTTACTTCTGGTATAGCCTAGATGAGAACTGGAAGTGTGTAAAGTTTGAGTTCAGATTGAGGGATGAAGTAAAGAAGATGGTAAGGACCCTTGAGATAAGAGACTTTCACACACTGGTGAATAAAGGTAGAATAATAGAGTCAAATAGCTTGAAGCCACAACAACCAAAGCCACAATAGGAGCAAAAGCCACAGGGCTTTAAAAAAAAAAGAAATGATAATTTTAAGAAGAAATTTTTGAAGTCCAAAAATCAGTAAGAAAAATGGAAATAGACAAAAATAGAAGATAGAGGACCACAATGTTCGAAATGTGAGGGGTACCATGGTGATAGAGCTTGCATGATTGACTAGATGGAGTGCATTAATTGTAGTAAAAAGGGACACTATGCCATAAATTGTCCTCTATGGCAAGAAGTGAAAACTCCTAGACCCCTGACTAAAGGAAGGGTTTTCACTTTGAGCGGTAAGGAAGCATCTCAATCCCCTGATCTTATACAAGGGTAAGTGCACTGTTAAAAGTACACATTGAACTATATTATATGATTCAGGAGCGTCTCATGTTAGAACCGGAATAAACCCTTTAGATGAAAACAATCATCTATAACCTAGAAAATAATCATGTTGATCATTAGGAAATTGTGTAGAAATTGTGCGGAAGCGTACCTAAATTCATAATGACCAATAACTCTTCAGAGTTGTGTGTTTGGTCTTCCAGATCTACACGTATTCCCCGAGAGAACCCTTTAGCTTTCCCTCTACTTCTTTCTAATGATGGGATGTCAGGAAAGATGAGAACAATACGTGTGACCCGGGGACCATCACCTATTTTATAGACAACCCTAGGGTTATCTATTAGCATTTTTATTTTAGCCCATTGCAAAAATAGAATTACCTTTTAGTCTCTACACATTAAAGGCCCATATCCTATTAGATACATTAAAGTCCAAATAATCCAAACCTTATCAGATCACTTTTAATTAGGCTCAACCTTAAGTGACAACCCACAATATATAATTATTCACATATAAGGCCAATGTTGGATTAAGGATCCAATAATCTCCCACTTAAACTATATCTGTAACCTTATAATTATGTATTACAAAATTAACCATATGAGCTCAATGTTATTGTCATTACCGAAAGTATCTATAACCAATCTGATCCATTAATCGTACCAACATAGGATTAAATCAGTCTTCGCTACAATTATCATAACTCAACCCATCAATGGTCACATATGCTGATACAAATGAATGACATGGATCATGATATGGATGTGTAACATGGGTTTCATGTGATATCATCTTAACATGCCTAATTCCAATTGGTCCTCCTTAAACCTTAGTGAGATCAAAGTATAACAAAATTAGAGTGTCAATACACCAAAACTTTATTTCTGCAGAAAATATTCTTAAACCATACATAAACCAAAAAGTCTATATCATAAAAGCATTTAAAAGTTACAAACTCCCACTAAAACTGAACATCACTTAATGACATAACACCCATATGAGCAGTGTGCTCATGAAACATTTTAGGTGGTAACCCTTTAATAAGTGGATCCGCAACCATAGAGTTTGTTCTTATATGCTCTATAGACAACTATCCACTCTGAACTATTTCTTTAACAACAAGGAACTTGATGTCTATGTGCTTCGACTTTGTTGAGCTCTTATTGTTGTTGGAAAATAGAACTGCTGATTTATTGACATAAAATAACTTGAGTGGTCTTTGAATACCATCCACTATGCGCAGCCCTATGACAAAATTTCACAGCCAAATTCCATGATTGGACGCCTCATAACATGCTATGAACTCTGCTGCCATAGTAGAAGAGGCTATAAGAGACTGTTTAGCACTCTTCCAAGAAATAGCACCTTCAGCTAGCAGGTATATATAGCCCGATGTAGATTTCATACTATCTTGGCATCCAGCAATATCGGAGTCAGTATACCTAACGATCTCAAGCTTATCCGACCTCTGATATGTGAGCATGTAATCTTTCATTCTCTGTAAGTACCGCATGACCCGTTTGGATGCTTTCCAATGGTCTAATATTGGATTACTCAAGTATCTGCCCAATATCTCTGTAATGTACACAATATCAAGACGCGTACAAACCTGAGCATACATCAGACTCCCTACTGCCGATGCATAGGGAATCTTCTGCATTTCCTTTTCTTCAAAGCCATTCTTAGGACATTGATTGAGACTAAACTTGTCTCCCTTAGCCACAGGGGTATCACCTGCTTTACACTCTTGCATGTCATATCTCTTGAGAACCTTTTCAATATAGCCTTTTTGAATCCCTCTTGATCTTAAATATCCATTTGCAACCAATAGGTTTTGCACCCTCAGGCAATGGGACAAGATCTCAAACGTCATTGTCCTTTATGGACTTAATCTCTTCATTCATGGCATCAATCCACTTTTGAGAGTTAGAACTTTCCATAGCTTGACGGAAGTTGATTGGATCATCTTCCATCACTCCAATGTCAACCTCATGTTCTTGGAGAAATACAATGTAATCATCTGGTATTGCACTTCTCATTTCTCTCGTGGATCTCCTTAATGGCATAGGTTCTTGAGGTGGAAGAGTTTGTTCTTCTGGAATAATTTCTTGCATGGGAGGTTCGATATTGTCTTGATCTATTGTGTCTTCAACAGGGTCAGGAAGAGGTTCCTGAACAATGTCAATAACACATGTTGGAATATCAACATATTCCTCTTCAAAGACAATGTCCCTAACTATATCTCTCCCGGCAAACTCGACATCCTCAAAGAACCGGGCATTTGATTCAAAAATTGACTTAGTTATAGGATCATAAAACTTGTAACCCTTGGACCTTTCAGAGTATCCAATAAAATAGCAACTGATCGTCCTTGAGTCCAATTTCTTTTCATTTGGCCTATAAGGCCTTGCTTCAGCTGGACAACCCCAAACATGCAAGTGCTTTAAACTAGGCTTTTTGCCTGTCCAAAATTCGTAAGAGATTTTTGTAGTTGCTTTAGTTGGAACTCTATTGAGGATATATACTGCAGTTTTAAGTGCTTCTCCCCAGAGTGATTCTGGTAAGGTAGAATGACTAATCATACTTCTTACCATGTCTTTAAGCGTCCTGTTTCATCTTTTAGCAACACCATTCATAGTGGGCGAGCCCGACATAGTGTACTGTGGGATGATACCGCATTCCTCTAAGAATTTAGCAAAAGGTCCTAGACGTTGTTCACCTGAACCGTTATATCTGCCATAGTACTCACCACCACGGTTAGACTTGATGCTTTTGATTCTTTTGTTGAGTTGGTTCTCAACTTTAGCCTTATAATTTTTTAACACATCCAATGACTTTGCCTTTTCATTAATGAGATAAATGTAGCCATATATTGAAAAATCGTCTATGAATGTTATATAATATTGTTGACCATTCCAAGCAGCTGTAGGGAATGACCCACAAATATCTGTATGCATAAGTTCTAAGACGTCCAAAGTCCTATTGGCCTCAAATCTCCTAATTCATTTGGTTTCTTTTGTTGTTTTTTTTAGGCGCTGTATCTGCAGCTTCCTTATTTATCTTCATATTCAGTCCCTTGCATTTATACTTTGAGGTAAAGGCAAAATGAGCACTTTCTGTCTTATCTTGCTTCAACCTTTCTTTTTCCTAAACACAATGTGAGATGAGCTCATTTAAAGACCAAGTCTCTTTCTGACAATTATAGCTCACCTTAAACTGGCCAAATTGTGTCGGAAGAGATATCAGAACCAGATGCACCAGTAAGTCCTCAGAGAGTTCTAGCTTAAGTGCTTTCAGCTTTAAAGCAATATGAGACATCTCCATGATGTACTCCCTGATGTTGCCCTTACCCATATACTTCATTGAAATTAGTTTTGCCAAAAGCGTACCTATTTCAGCCTTTTCATTCTTAACAAACCTATTTTCAATATCTACAAGGAACTCCTTAGTTGTAGTTATCTTTTCAGATATTGTGTCCCTGAATGCTTCTGGAATGACCTTCTTCATGATCATCACATTCATGCGATTTGACCTCTCTCACCTTTCCATCTCCCTCTTATCTTCAGAGGTACTCTGATCCGTAACCCTTAACGCAAGGTCGATGTCCATTACTCCAAGAACTATCAAGATATTTTCTTTTCAGGACTTGAAGTTTGAGCCATTCAGCATAGGAATAGAGTTAATATTGGCAGTAATACTCGCAGGATCATTCATAGCTGAATAGAGAACAATAAACAAACAAAATATGCTCAGATAAGTCTCAAAATCAAAGTAATACTAAATTCAAATAAGGTAAACCCCATCTCAAGATACCAGGAATCCATTAACATTTTATCTTTGGACAAAATATTAACTTTTCAGTGATACCTTGGCGTAGTAATCAAACACTGATAATAAGAACATGTCAAACAATAAATCTTCCTTTGGGCCGATTCATTATTCACATGTAAAATCGAATAATTATCACGCATTTATCACCACAAATGCACTTGCAATTCTGTAAAATACTCACCTTCCTTTGGGCCGATCAGTATCTACATAAATTACAAGCACACAACCTTTTATATTTTAAAATAAATTAATCTCCACAAGAGAGGTCACTTTGGTGACATGTTGTTTCAATTAATTTATCCCAAAATATATATAAACTTTTCCAATATTTGAATTTAGGATGGCAAAAAAATATACTCAAAATAAACATATAACACTTGTAATTTTCCAGAAACAATACATATAAATTAATAAAATCAATCTGCATTTGTGCGTGTGATTTTCAAAATAATATAAACATACAATCACTACCAGATTATTGCCTTTATTGGTTCCTGATCATATTATAGCTTTAAAATAATTTTAATATTCCTTTTAATATAATAATAATTGTTTATTATAAACCTATATATAATAAAGGAGCTGTAATACTTTTGACCAAGGAATATACATTACTACAAGCGCATACATATTCGAAACTGAATTCATGATCGATATATATACGCAAATCAAATTTATAATGATACACGTAAATATCCAGAAAACCACTGCTTAATTCAATTTTAAATCATATAAATCATAACCAGATTCATAAAGAAAATAAAGAATTTCTTAATGATCAAACATAACCTTCTCTGATACCAATTGTTGGAACCAGAATAAACCCCTTAGATGAAAATAATCATCTATAACCTAGAAAATAATCATGTTGATCATTAGGAAATTGTGCGAAAATTGTGCAGAAGCGTATCTGAATTCATAATGACCAATAACTCTTCAAAGTTGTGCGGTTTGGTCTTCCAGATCTACACGTATTTCCTGAGAGAACCTTTTAGCTTTCCATTTACTTCTTTCTGATAATGGGATGTCAGGAAAGATGAGAATGATACGTGTGACCCGGGGAGCATCACCTATTTTATAGACAGCCCTAGGGTTATCTATTGGCATTTTTATTTTTACCCATCGCAAAAATAGAATTACCCTTTAGTTTCTACACATTAAAGGCTCATATCCTATTAGATACATTAAAGCCCAAATAATCCAAACCTTATCAGATCACTTTTAAATGGGCTCAACCTTAAGTGACAGCCCACAATACATAATTATTCACATATAAGGCCAATGTTGAATTAAGGATCCAACATCTCACTCTTTCATTTCTTATGACTGTGTGAGGATGTTGGATTTACTTGTTTCAAACTTTCTTTATGACTTGATAGTTTCCACTCCTACGGGAAAGCTGGTAATAACTTCCAAAATATGTGTAAACTGTGATGTGACTATTGAAAATAGAAATTTTCTTGTAAATCTTATATGTTTACCTTTTGTTGGTATAGACATCATTTTGGGCATGGATTGACTATCAACAAATCATATTGTTTTGAATTGTTTAGATAAAACATTAGTGTTTATGTCTGACTTGCCTTTTACAAACACCACTTCTGAATCAATGTACCTGAGTGCTAGTCAAGTTACCAACCACCTAGTAAAAGGAGCTCAAGGCTATGTTCTCCTTTTTTTTTTTGAATTCTAAAAGAAAGCAGAGTTTGGAAAGTATGCCTGTGGCGAGAGAGTACCCTGAGGTATTCCCAGATGAAGTTAGTGAATTGCCACCTGAGAGGGAGATTGAATTTACTATAGACTTAGTGCCAAGAACAAGGCCTATCTCTATAGCAACTTATAGGATGTCCTCTATAGAACTCTTTGAACTTAAGAAACAAATAGAAGAATTATTGGATAAAAAGTTTATTCAACCTAGTGTCTCACCATAAGGAGCCCCAATGCTCCTAGTGAATAAGAAAGATGGTAGTATGAGATTGTATATGGACTATAAGCAATTGAATAAAGTTATAATTAAGAATAAATACCCACTGCCTAGGATAGATGATTTGATAGACCAATTAATGGGAGCTGCAATGTTTTCAAAGATTGATTTAAGATCAAGATACCATCAAATCAGGGTTAGGAAAGAAGATATTCCTAAAACTACCTTTAGGACTAGGTATGAGCATTATGAGTATCTTGTAATGTCCTTTGGTCTAATAAATGCACCTACCGTTTTCATGGATTATATGAATAGGATTTTTAGACTATAACTTGATAAATTCGTTGTTGTCTTTTATAGATGATATTCTCATTTATTCAAAGACAACTGAAGAAATGAAGAACATCTTAGGGTAGTTCTAGAAATCTTGAAAGATAAGAAATTATTTGCCAAGTTATCAAAACTTGAGTTTTTGGATGAAAGGTGTAGTTTTTAGGACACGTGATATTTGGATATGGAATATCCGTGGATCCCAGTAAAATAGAGGTAGTGTTGTGATGGGAGAGACCTACCACCGTAATTGAAATCAGAAGTTTCTTGGGTTTAGTTGGGTATTACAAGAGATTTATAAAGGGATTTTCCCAAATAGCTTTGCCTTTAACTAGGTTGACTAGGAAAGACAACACTTTTGAGTGGACACAGAAATGTGAGAATAGTTTCCAAGAGTTGAAAGAGAAATTGACCACTACACATGTACTAGTAATTCCATATCCACAACAAAACTTTGAAGTTTATTGTGATGCTTCGAAAAATGGGTTAGGTTATGTGTTGATGCAAAATGGATGAGTAGTTGCTTATGCTTCTAGGCAACTAAGACCCTATGAAGAAAACTATCCAACTCATGATCTGGAACTAGCAGCAGTTGTGTTTGCTTTAAACATTTGGAGGCACTATCTGTACGATGTCAAGTTTGAGGTCTTCAATGGTCACAAAAGTTTAAAATACTTGTTTGATAAAAAAAGAGTTGAACATGAGGCAAAGGAGATGGATGAAGTTTCTAAAAGATTATGATTTTGAATTAAAGTATCATCTGGGTAAGGCCAATGTAGTGGCCGATGCACTTAGCAGAAAACTTCTACATGTGTCCCAAATGATGATACAAGAGATGGAACTCCTTAAGAGCTTTAGAAATTTGAGTCTAACCACATCTATGTTACCACATAGTCTTTGTTTGAAAAGATTAGAGATTCATAATGATTTGAGAACTTGAATTAAAGAAGCTCAAGGAGAAGATGAAACTTTAAAGCTAATAGGTGAACATATCCTGTTAGGAAAGAAAAAGGATTTTAAGAGGGCTCAAGACGAGATACTTATGTTTAGAAATAGACTTTGTGTTCCAATAGAAGCTGAAATTAAAGAAAGGATTTTTGAAGAAGCCTATATGAGTAGATACACCATCCATCCCGGAGCCACAAAAATGTATCAAGACCTTAAAAAGATATTTTGGTGGCCTAATATGAAAAAGGATATAGCAAAGTATGTATCCAAATGCTTATTTTGTCAAAAAGTAAAAATAGAACATCAAAGACCTACCAGACCTCTTTAATCCTTGGAAAATTTTGAGTGGAAATGGAAAAGTATATCAATGAATTTTGTAATGAGATTACCAAGGAGCCAGCCAAGCCATGATGCCATTTGGGTTATAATGGACAGATTGAAAAAATCTGCGCACTTTTTAGCCATAAAGTCTAATTGCCTATTAGATAGATTAGCCTAACTGTATCTCCAAGAAATTGTTAGATTGCATAGAATCTCCTCTAGTATAATATCAGATAAAGACCTTATATTTGCATCTAGATTTTGGGCAGTTTTGCAAAAAGCTTTTAGTACAAAGTTGAATTTCAGCACAACCTATCATCTGCAAATAGATGACCAAACTAAGAGAACCATCCAAACTATAGAAGACATACTCAGAGCATGTGTACTCGATTAACAAGGTGGTTAGGATAGGTTTTTACCCTTAATAGAATTTGCTTACAATAATAGTTATTATACCAGTATAGGAATGACACCTTATGAAGCCTTGTATGGTAGGAAATATAGATCACCCTTTTGTTAGTATGAAGCAGGGGGGAAAACTATCCTAGGACTAGACTTAATACAACAAACCTCAGAGCAGATAAAATGACCAAGGATAGGATGTTAATAGCCCAAAGTAGGCAGAAAAGTTATGCGGATGAGCGAAGAAGACCTTTGGAATTCAAAGAAGGAGATATGTGTTCCTCAGAGTCACCCCTGTTACGAGAATTGGTAGAGCCATAAAAACCAAAAGGTTGAACCTTTGATTTCTTGGTCTGTTTCAAATTTTGGAATGAATTAGACCAGTTGCCTACCAAATAGCTCTACCCCCAGTTTGTCAAACCTTCATGATATTATTCATGTTTCCCAACTCTAAAAGTATAATTTGGATCCTTCACACATTCTGAAAAATGAATCAATATAGTTAAAAGATGATTTAACTTATGTGGTTAAACTTGTAAAGGTCATGGATAGAGCTGTGAAAGAACTCAGAAGGAAACAAATTTCTTTGGTGAAGGTATTATGGGAGGGAGGTGACTCAGAAGAAGCCAAATGGGAACTCGAATCCAACTTCATGCAACATCATCCAGAGCTTTTTGCATAAGGTAATCAAATTTTGAAGACAAAATTTATAAAAAGAAAGGGAGAATTGTAACATTCTCTCTAACCTAATAGTCCTAATCAGGGTTATAGAAGCTCAATAATACTGGTATAGGTCATCTGTTAATTCTAGTAACTATCTAGATTAGTTTGAGTATAAATCTATAACACTGAATATAAGAAATAGCTTATATAAACTTAGATTTTTGTTTAAATAGATAAGAAGATAGAAATGAATATAGAAGATATATTTTTAAGCTATGAATAATTGGAATGAGCTATAATAAATTTTGGAGGCTTAAATGAATTAATTTGGCATTTTAATGTCATTGAGTGAGTGTTTTAAGGCCAAATTAAATAGGCAAGTAACTTAAAAAATTATGAGAATATGAGCTAATGTAAAAAGGAAGATGAAGATGAATCTGAGAATGAAAATAAATTAAAATGGATATTTGAAATCTTCTTAATTCAATTCCATAGGTTTAATTTAACCTAGGAAAGAATAATGAAGCTTAGTGACTGATAAATGTGTATAAGAATAATTAATGAATGATGAAACTGAGAATTGAGTGAAATCCTAAATTTTTTTGTAATCCTTAGGAGGGTTAGAAAATTCATCAAGGGAAGATTAAAGTGTCATTAAGAGATACCATATTTCAGTTGGATTTCATTCTTTTCCCTTATCCTTTTCTTTTCCTCCAACACCCCTCTCCCTCGTTCTTATCCTTTTTCTTGTTAACTTTTCTCTCATTTTTCTCTCACTCCTTCGTTCAGCAACCAAAAACAAAAGAAAAAAAGAGAGAAGAGAGAAACAAGAGAGAGGGGAGAAGAAAGCAGCTAAGGAGGAAGAAAGGAGAACTAAGAAGGAAGGAGAAAAGAAAAAGGGAGGAAGAAAGCGTCAAGTTGAGGTAGGGGTATTCTCTTTGCTTCACCAACTATTGCCTTGTATTCTTAAGGTTTGAGTTAGTAACTTGATAAAATGATTCAAATGCATGGGTAAATGGTGAGTATAGAAAAACTTGCTTGTGATATGTTTTTGATTGATAAACTTGTCATTAGCTTGATTTTCTATGAACATTTATGATTTATGGTGGGATTTTCAATATTACCCATTTTTGGTATATCACGTTAAAGCTGATTTGGATGTATAAATACGGAGTATTTTGATTATGGTTAATGTATATTTGAATGGTTTTGGGTTTCTTTGATTCAAAACTCTATTTTCTACAAATTTTCAACTGGTAATCAATTACCAAGCTATGAAATGAGCTCTAAAATCATGGTAATCGATTACCACGAGCTGGTAACCAATTACCAAGTTTCTGGGTAAGTCGTAATCGATTATCAAGCCTCTATTTTGAAAGTTTTGGCATGTGATATAATGGAAACAGAGTCCTCTAGCCCTTGAGAACTAAATGTAAACCCTAAGCCTTGATCATTGCATTACAAATCATCCTTTGAGATCAACTTTGCAAATGATATTGAATTATTGAAAGCTATATTATGAATTTGTATTATGCTATGATGTGAAATGATATAATGAAACATTTTATTGAATGCATGATGAGATTGATGGTTGAGATGAACAACCCAAAAATACTATTTGATTTTCTAAGGGTAACCGAATATCTAGGAAATTCTCCATATACCTAGGGTAGAACTTGGATAATAGTGGTTGAGGATGGACACTTCTTCCCTTTTTACTTGAGTTATCTTTAGATGAAAAGTAGTTGATGATGGATACTCCCTCTCTACTTGAGGTGATCCTAGATCCAAAGATAGTGTGAGAAAGGATAATACCCTCCTTATCAAAGTAGTTGAAGATGGACACTCCCTCTCTACTCACAACTTTAAAATGAGTTGGACACTCCTTCTATAGTTGTAGCTTGGGTTACTTGTTGTAGTTCTATATAACAAGATAAGACTGTTACAAATAGGTTGAAGTACACCTACCTGAAAGTAAACTACTACCAAGTGAACGTTATTATGAGGATGGACACTTCCTCCATACCATTTTGATAAAAGACGAATGATGATTATTGATGAATGACAAATATAAGATTAGCTTAATATATGAGCTTATCATGGATTGAATTTTTGGATATGATAATGAGACTATGATGAGATCTGATGACTTATTTGATTATACAAATGATTTTGATAAATAATATAAAATGGATCTATGTTTTGGGAAGAGAAATGACTTATTTTAGCTTTGCCACCTTTCTACTATATATATTTTATGGAATTTACATGATTTTTTCTTGAAACAGCTGCAATTATTATGATGACATAATTTTGTATTGACTATTGAGAATTGTGAGATTCTCATCCTATTTGCTTGAATTTCCAGAATGATTCCAGGATGACCACGTGTAGACCATAGAGAAGAAAGGACTTGATCTTAAAGATGTTATGTTCCTTTTTTTTTTGTTTTGGTATCTGTACATGGTTGTATACCGTGTTGTGCCTTAATGGCAAATTATGTGACTATAGTACTTTGAAGTACAACTTTGTATAAAACATAGTTCTAAAGATATGTAGTATGTACTTCCCGTGTTAGGCTCATATTTTTATATATTATGTATGTACATTTTCATAAAAATTGATATTAATCTAAGTGATGTGCTCTAATATAATTACGAATGCATAATTTCGGATATGTCATTAGTAGTAGTATTAGGATGTTACAAAAGATGTGGTTGATAGATATCAAAATATGGTTTATGGTGCGATTAGAACAAACTTTGGAGATTTTAGGAGTCATTTTCAATAGTGTTGAGGAGTCTCCACATCTAGAGGGCGAAGAGTTTTATGATATATTAAATGCTTCAAATTAGCCATTATGTCCAGGCTGCGAACTCATTCTCAGTTATTGTAACACCCCAAATTTTAGACTATGTTGCAAGAACTGACAGAATTACACTACTTTGTGTTTTCTGTGCATTATAAAAAATAATTTGATTATTTCGATACTATTTGTGATTATTCTGTGTGATTTGCTCTGGTCAAGAAAATAATAATTTTCGAGTAGGAAAATTCTTGTCCGATTATTTAGAGACGGGATCTTACTTAACCCGAATCCGAGTAACACGAAAAGAATCTATTAATTTTTAGAATTTATCTATAAAATAATTCTATTTTACTTGATAAATATATGTTGCTTGATGCATAGTTATTGCTATGAATTATTTTGACCCTAGATAGTATAATTTGCCATAATAATCAACCGACCAAAATTCTGAATTCTAATTCGACCAAAATTAAAATCCTAATCCGATGAAGTTCCTCAACATTTTCCCAAATGGTTTTCATTTCAAAACCTGTTTTGACAAACCGAATTCGACAATTTCTTTTGAGAATAGATTCTTGTCGATATCTTGACTTCATTTCAAGCCTATTCCGATTTTCGAAGCTTTATGAATATACTCCCGTCGATAGACTCGGTCTTTCTCAAGCCTTACAGGGATCCAAAAGATCAATCTCACGTAACTCATTCGACAATCCAAGATTTTTGAAGGTCTTGACATCGATGAATTTGGATAAGATCCAAACACTTGAAGAAATTTTCCTAACATTTTGATCCCGTCGGATTTAATTACTGAATGCAAGCATAAGTTAAATAGTGAGTTGAATTCGACACTTCCAGAGCATTTCCCGACAACATCAATCGGTAGTTTGACAAAACCCAAAATACCTCAAGATTGGATGAAACCGATTCTCAATTCTTGAATCGAAATCAAAGATTTTGGTCATTATGGTCGCCTCTTCCGACAAAGACCATCTATTCTCGACCAAGACCATCTTTCCGACATAAAGACCATCTATTCAAAACATGGGAGAAGTCCTCAGGATCGACAAAGCGATGGACGTTCTGTTAGCAAAGAATCAATCAAGAACAATATGGTTCTCCTTTTCCCTAAATCTTGTTCGACGATTTCACAAGTCAAAATGAAGATGTTTATATTCATCGAAATATACCTTTTAAAACAATGCCAAAATCCGTCGAAATAGGATCTTTTAAGACAATGTCATATCCATCGAATTTGGACTTCTATCCAAATACGTCGAATTTAATCTTTTTACTATTTGGTACCATGTTAAAATCCGTCGAATTGGATCTTTTAATTATTAAGTACCAAGTTAAAATTTGTCGAGTGAGATGCTAGTATCAGTTAAGTGAAAATGTCAATATTCGTCGAGTGAGGATGCTCATGTTTGTTGAGTTAGAATGTCAATTTCCGTCGAGTGGGGATACTAATGTCCGTCGAATTTGAATGATAATGTTCGTCAAATTATGGTGCTAACGACCGTCGAGTAAGAATTCTCCCGATTTCAAAAAAACTTCTCTAATGTCAAAATCAGTCGAATTTGATCTTCTCGACCATATAATATTTCGTCGATTCGACAATTGGAAGAATTCTCCAACATCAACATCATGTCCGACGAATTAGGATATTTGTTGACCTTTTCAAGTTCATCCGACAAACCTTTCATTTTCGTTTGACAATCACCATTCGACGAGTTCTCATCCGACAACACTTGATTTTAACCATTCTTGGGAAATGATGTTCTCCCATCTTACCGATTGTTGTTATGTCGTTTTTCGTCAAAAATTTTCTTGAAACTCACGTTCATGCAAATTTGGAGGGGTTCTACGTCGGCCACATAGCAAATTGAAGGAGGTTCTACAAGGTTCTTGAACAATCCAATAACCTTGAAAGTCAAATGAATGACATCATTACGTGCATTCAAAATAAGATATTTTACTTCATGTAAATCCTAAACTTTATTTAAGCTTATCCCACGGCGACGGATTCATAAATTTCACTCTCCCACAATTACATTTTCTCTCATCAAAAAGCATCCATCTTTTCTCTCAAAAATCTCACGAATGAAGTATCGATTTTCTTCCTTTTCTTTTCTTTGGTTCGGCCAAGCATCCTACGAAACTATCCATCACCTGTAATTTTCATTCTCACCACTTCCTAAAGCCAAACACCATTCTAAACACTTTCATTTAGAAAGTTTTCACAAAATCCCACTCTAAGTGCTTCAAAATCCAATTTCTATCTTACTTCCTTGGAGGAATTGTTGTGGCTTGTACGAAAACAAGGAGAAGGAGAAGAGCTTAAAAAGCTTGAATCATCTATTTTTTTAAGCTCAAGTTTGAAGCCTTGAAGAAGCTCTTGGTGGAGGGAGTTTGCTTGAAGAAGACATACAAGGAGCTTTGGAGGTTCTTCAAGAGGTAAGAGGGAGATTTAACCTCACCAACCAAGTTTTGGTGGTGTGGAGATGGTTGTGTCTGGTGAAAAACCCCTATGGGTCTATTCACTTATTGTTTAATTACTTTAGTTGTGATTGTGTTATTGGTGATTTTATGTTTGTGATTGTGGTGTTTATGGCTTTGAAATTATGATTGCATGTGTGATAATATGTTTATTGTTTTGATAAATATTGGTATGTATGAAACTGAATGCATGTAAGTGTATGTGTAAATTAGGATGTGAATAATATGATGGATTAAATTGAGAATTTAGAATTTGAAAGAAAAGAAAATTGAATTTGGAAGAGTCGAATACAGCAAGATGAAATGATTTTGGAGAAACAATACAGATTATGATTTTATAGGAGCAATATTGTAATTTTTGTGTTTAATGGGGACATGTTGTAACTATTGATTTTTGAATGGTTATATTGTAAATATGATTTTCATAAGGGACTATTTAGTAAATATGGTTTTTGAGGGACTATTTCATAAATATAATTTGTATGAGAAACTATTTCGTAAATGTGATTTTATGAAGGACTATTTCGTCAATAGGATTTTTATGAGGGACTATGTTGTAAATTATAAATTTTATGAAAGATTATTTCGTAAAAAAGAATTTTATGAAAAACCATTTTGTAAATATGAATTTTTGAGGGACTATTTTGTAAATATGAATTTTATGAGGAATGATTTCATAAAATATGAATTTTTCAAGGGACTATTTCGTAAGTGTGACTTTTATGAGGGATTTGTTGAAAATATTATTTGGATGAGGATTATAATGCAAATATTATGTTTTGAGAAGTTATTATGCAAACATGAAAAATGAAGTTGAGTTTTGGTGTTAACTGAGGAAACTAGTATTCTTGATTTAAAACGTGTGAAGAGTATTTTACGTGATTGAGAAATGATGAAAAATTGATACGTGATTTGAGAAAATGCGAAAAATATGGTTTCGCGATGAAATTACTGTAATAATAATTGTTGGGCCAATTTTGAGGACCCCGAATATGAGATAAAGAAAATGAATTGAGAATATGAGATATAGAAAATGAACTGTGCATGGTGCATTTGAATGTGCATTGAAAAAGTCGATCAAATGTAATAAGGTGACAATTAACTTAAGACCGAGATTGTCTGTGGGCTAAAAATTTGGACAATTAACTTAAGACTGGAGATTATCTGTGGGCTAAGATCGACAATTAACCAGAAGACTGGAGATTGTCTGTGGGCTAAGGTGAATAATTAACCAAAGTATTCTCCTCGAAATTGTGAAAAACCTCCATAGAATTGTTTTGATAAACTGAGTCTTTGTACATATGCATAAATCTGAGCATTTACATCTGTGTGATATAATAATTGAGGAATATCGATTATAAGTTATGACAATTGTTTTGAATACTTAGAAGATGATGATGATGATAATGCTGAGGGCATTATCATCATTATTGTTTATGATAACTAAATTATTGAATAAGTGAATATTGATAAGGACATGGATGTAATTATGAATTATGGTATGAATTATGATGATAAATGATATGTGTTAGATAAATGATGTTGGTGGCATAATTGTAATTATGTATGATGTGTTAGTATGTGTTTATCTTCATTGCTACCATACTGGTATTGGTGTAGGTGATCTCACCTCTTTGTCTGTCTATTTCTATATTATATTTATAATTGTAAAGAGATTGAGCAAGACGTTGAGCGAGAACGCAAGGAAGATCAGATTTTCGAGAAGGAAGTTGAGTTCTAAAGAGATGGAGATGTTGAGTTTTCGTAAGGTTTATGGGAACCGGAGGCATAGTGCGTCGAGCTTGCTGGAAAATGTATTTCTCACATAAACAGTAATAGGGAGCTTACTACCATACTCTTGGTACGGTTAGTATTGTATATTTTGTGTCAAGTTGGATTCCTCCTCACAGGAGGAGTCTGAGGAGGACCCGTCTGAGGGTTCTGCATGTTTAGAGTTACTTGGGCATTATGTAATTTAATTAATGTGTAAATATTTTTAGAGCCCAATTTGTAAATATTAAAGTGTGACAGTACTATGACTTATGTATATATAATGTAAAATTTTATTGTAAGGATGCTGTAATGTTTTAATTTCTGCTAAGTTTATCTTACTATCACCAAGAAATTTTACAACTCGTATTTATATTACAAGCACGATTCATAACGAAGGGGTGATATGATAATTGAGTAACACGAAGTGTGACGCCCTAAGGAGGGTGTTACAGTTATCCTTAGCAATTCGAATGTTAAGCCTCAAATCTTATTAAAATGTAACACATGCATGCTTTGATTCATTTATTCTATATTAAGAGAGGTTGCTCCACCAAGATCTTAAATTTCTCTGAATTACTATAGAACAAAAAAATTGGTTGCTTGCTTCGAGAAAAATAGATTGTTGTGTGAATAGATGTATGTTATACAATGATAATGTTAGATAATGTAGGTCTTATGGTGCTGAAAGACACAAATTTCGTAAAACTAGTAATGTAAATAATAATGAAGTTTCGGTGAAAAGATTGCATTATTTACCTCTTATTCCTAGGTTCAAGAGGTTGTATTCCTTTATAAGCTTATCTGCACACATGAGATGGCATGCTAAAAGTAATAAGAATGAGAGGGAGATGTCTCACCCATCTGATGGTGAAGCATGGAAAAGACGTATTATGAATTTGCATATGATCCTAGAAATGTTAGGCTTGGTTTGTGTGCTAATGGTTTCACCCTCTACAATCAATCGACTTCTCATTATTCTTGTTGACTTGTGATAGTTACTCCATATAATTTGCCTCTAGAAATGTGTATGACTGTCCCATACATGTTCCTATCATGCATTATTCCTAGTCCTCACAATCCCAAGAGCAAGATTGATGTTTATTTACAACCATTAATTAATGAACTGAAAGTTTTATGCATGGGTGTTTTAATGTATGATATGTCAAGCAATCAAAATTTTATGATGAGAGTTGCATTAATGTGGACAATAAATGACTTTTCTATATATGGAAAGTTGTCTGGATGGATGATTGCTAGTAAATTAGCATGTCCATATTGTATGGACCAAACAAAGACATTCATTTTAAAGCATGGGGAGAAAATTCATGGTTTGATTGCCATCGTCAATTCTTTCCTGTTGATCACTTGTTTAGAAGAAATAAAAATGCATTAAAGAAGAAAACTGTTGTGACTAATTTACCTCCACCAAGATTATCAGGACATGAACTAAGTAATATTGTTAGTGGGAACTAAGTAATATTGTTAGTGGCTTTAGTAAAATAACTGAAATGCAATCGTGCGAACAACATGAGGATGATGTTTATCATAACTAGATTAAGCAGAGCATATTTTAGGAATTACCATACTAGAAGGACAATTTAATTAGGCATAATTTAGATGTCATGCATATTGAGAAAAATTTCTTTGATAACATATTCAACACTGTTATGGATGTTAAGGGCAAAACAAAGGATAATGTGAAGGTAAGAATGGACATAAAAAAAATATTGCCGACAACAAGAATTGGAGCTTATTGATTTGCCAAATGGAAATACCATGATACCAAAGGCTAATTATACTTTTACAAAAGAGCAAAAAAAGATTGTTTGTGAATGTGTGCAGGATTTAAAAATGCTAGATGGTTCTTCTTTGAACTTGGCCTGATGCGTAGACATGAATCAATTACGATTGTTTGGGATAAAGAGTCATAATTGTCATATGTTTATGGAGAGTTTACTTCCAATTGTTTTTTCTTTGTTTCCTAATCAAATTTGGAAGCCATTGACTGAATTGAGTCAATTTTTTAGAGACTTGTACTCAACGACTTTGAGGTAAAAAAATATGCCCCAAATGGAACAAAACATTCTAGTGATCTTGTCTAAATTAGAAAGGATACTTCCACCTGATTTCTTTGATTCCATGGAACACTTACCAATCTATTTATCTTATGAAGCAAGAGTAGGGGGCCAATTCAGTATAGATGGATGTATCCATTCGAGAGGTACTTAAATAAGATAAAGAAAACAGTCAAGAACAAAGCTGAGGTTGAATGTTCTATTTGTGAAACTTATTTGATTCAAGAGATATCTCATTTTTGTTCATTTTACTTTGAGCTTCATGTTAAGTCAATGAGATCTAGGGTTGGATGAAATGACAATACATATGAAAATATGTTAATGGAATCGAGTTTGTCAATTCTTAATCAACTCGGTCGAGGTTATGGAACATCAAAACAACGATGGCTAAATGATACTGAGATGAAATCTGTAACATTGCACATCCTGCTAAATTGTGAAGAAGTTTAACCATATCTCAAGTAAGTAATACTATTAATTTAACTTAAATTTCAAATGTATTGTTCACTAACAATCATATCATAAACTTTTAATTTTTCATTATTTTTTTTACAATATTTCAACATTCTTAAGGAACTTTTAAATGAAAGAACTAATGCTAATTTTACAGAGTGATTCAGAAGTTATGTAAGCATTTAAACATTATTAAATTAGCTCTCCCAATCATTATATACGATTTAGATCATTAACTTTAACTATATTTTTTTCTAAGTTCACAATCCACAGAATATGGTGAACAATTCTTACTTACATGATTCGGCATAGGGGCCTAGTAAATGTACTGTGACTTCTTGGCCAATGTCTTTTGTCAATGGATATAAATTTCACACATATGCTTGGTCAAATGGGAAGAAAACAATCACTAGTGGTGTATATGTTAAAGGCTCAACTAATGGTGTAGATGAAAATGATTATTATGGAATACTAAAAGATATGATTGAGTTAGAATATCTTGAGGAACTAAAAAAAAAAGTAGTTCTTTTTAAATGTAAATGGTTTGATCTTGAGATTTATAGAGGTACAAGACTTTACAAAGATTATAAGATTGTTGAGGTTCAACACACTAGACGATATGAGAGGTTTGATCCTTTTATCATTACTTTCTCTGTGAGACAAGTGCATTACGTTCCTTATCCTGGAAAGAAAAAAGATAAGGTCCAATGGTGGGTGGTAATAAAGACCAAGGCAAGAGATCGAGTTAAAATTAAAGGTGCAATAGAAATTGCATTCCAAAATGATACTATGACTCTTATGGATCCAATTATTGATGTGGATCTCATTGAACACTTGCAAGACACTAATGAGGTTTTTGATGTAGTTGAAGACGGTGGTACTAGTAGAAAGCATGAAAATGATGATGAAGAAGAAGAAAATAGTTTTAAGGACGACGACGATGAAACATCTTCCAATAATGAATATGAAACAAATAGTGATGAAGATAATATTTCCTCATAACAGTGAGTTTAGAATTGTAGTAATATATTGTAGTTACAAATTATACATTATTGTGTTGTGTTTTGGATTTATATTTATATTTATATTATATTTTTATTATTTGTGTAGATATCATCATCACGAGGAGATAAGGTAAAGGAGCAGGAGAAGGAGAATGAACCCACTCAATATCTTAGAATCAATTTAGGGAGGCCACCTAGGAGGCAATCATCAAGATCATCTTTGTAACATCTTAATACAAATATCTAGATATATCCTAGATATACAGAGATATATAATGATAAATAGTACTAGAGACATCACTTCTACATACTACATACTAATATATATCCATAATCATAACTGAGTAATTATAGAAAGCCTTAAGAGAATGCGGAAAAACATAAACTTATATATATATATATATAACACTAGCCACAGAAGGACATATTGTAAAACATACAAAACAAATGTAAACTGTATACATAGGCTTTGTCTACTAAAACATATAAAAACTATACTAGTCTTCATGCTTTATCTATATTCCCTTAGCAGGGTCTTTACCTAGGTTTACATGGAAGAACAATTAGGGTGAGAATTACAATTCTCAGTAAAAGCAATTACAATACTAGCTAGCTATAACATTGTATAACAAATATACCAATTGCTATAACTATAAACATAGGAGTTTCCTCCACTTTTCTCATAACTACACACTACTATATAGTGTGATCTAATTCGATAGCCTTGATACCATTGGATATAAATAATTGCCCATACAATTGTAAATACCAATAGCAACAGATAATGCCTATACAACTGTCCATAAATGCAATGAGAATGATATGCAATATGATTATACCTAAGAAAGATCCTAAAGACATGCTCATACAATGCTTTGTTTTGAAATACATGCAAGAGTTTATTTTGAAAACTAAGAAGTTCATTAGGAACTGGTTCAGTATATTATCTCGTGGTGAATAGAGGGAAAGCTCATCCTCACATCACTCGTATACTAGCACGCTGAGAAGTTCGGTCTTCATCCTTCCTCAAAGAGGCTTTCAGATCTCCTGTTTATCTCATTTGGCCTTGGCACTATCGAAATATCAGGGTTATATCATTCCGCAATTGAGTCTATTAGACACCCTTTAATCTTTCTTGGCCTTCATGAATAGACATCAAAGGATACTCACTAAGATCAATACTACTAGACCATTTTTATTGACATATATACAATCATTCTTACATACTTAAGCTATCTGAGACCTAGGCATGTTTTACTAGGAAATTCTGACTTCTCATGTTTAGCCCATTATAGATAGAAAAATTGAAATTTCTACACTACATGCAATCCAAGCACTTAGGTACTTGTTCCCTTAAGAACTTCTTGACTCCCTTCCTTCTTGACTAAATGACCTCATGCCATATAAGTCACATTAAAAGGTAGACAATGTCAACTTATCCTAGTTTACTTATATCTAACACCCCTCATCATCACATCTATTGTGAAGCTAAGTAACAAAAGTTACCATAGGTGATAGACAATTATCTATAGCAAACCATTATTCTTGGTTGCACTAAGGTTCTCATAGCTTTTCTATAGACTCAACTCATTCTAGTGAAAGAGTTTATCTTAACTTATGCCTCATTCGACCTTGCTTAAAGAAACAAATAAGCATTTCACTATAACTTTGCATACTTAATGAATACAACAAGTTTACAAGTCAACATTCACCCTTTTGTGTATTTCTACAATGCACAAGGTCCCGTTTAACTAGAGACTTAGTATATAACATTCCTTCTTCGGAACTAAATACACAACCTTATCTCCACTTAAGTGAATCTAACTCAAGAATGGTTCTTACTTATAACTTTTTGTTGCTTAAGGTTCTAGGTACCTTCCAAAAGTAATCCACTACTCTTGGATATCCTAAAGCTCATATCTTCCTTATTCTTACTAGAGTGAACCCTACAATCCATTCTAGTATACTCATCTCTAATGCACCATCTCACCACATCTTAAGTGATATCTAATGCAACACTAGGTTGCCTAAGGTGCTATGTTCTTACCTAGGGCAATCCTTTACTTTTGAATGCTCAAAGACTTAATACTTTCTTATACTTACTAGGTGATAATTTTCCTTATAAACTATCCTTATTTGTGCCTTGACTCATCTTAGGAAATATATACTAATGATCCCATTTAGTCCATAGCTTCAAAACATCATCAATGACATTTTTAGCCTATCTGGTGCTCACGCTGTGGCATTGATCAGGGCACACCGCGGCGCCCTAGCCTCGAATCTCATTACTAGGCGTAGCATCACTCTCATGATGTGACACAGTGTTCTACACACCGTGGCATGTGCTATAAAATCGACCTCACGCTGCGGCATTTGAAGCTAGTTCATCTTCACACTGTGGCACGACGCCTCTCACGCTACGGCGTGCATGGAAAAACCCAGGTTCTGTAGAATTCTGCAAAACCGTGGCACTATTCCATGATTCAAATCTCACTTTCAATCATCTAAAATTGGTTTTTTGGTGATTTCTAACTCCCATCCATACCCCTAAACTTATTGTAACTCAATTATAGCCTATAGATTCTCTTAGACAAAGATCTAGGTCCAAATCACATAACTTCAACCATTGTCCAATTCTTAAATCTATGGATCCTAATGGTTGATCTTGAGCCATAAATGGCTATCTTATACTTACTAAGCTTAAACTATCTTAACCTAATCCTTGGAATCAAGAATCAAGCCAAGAACTCGGATTTGGCTCTCCAAACCATTATTTCTACTCAAAAACCCCAAACTTCATTCAATGAGAATCAAAGAGGAGAATGATGAATAGAAATCCTTTACCTCTTGATTGGACAATCAATCTTCAAGCTTTGATCCTTTATCTTGATCTTCCTCTTCTCTTTCTCCTTCTTCTTCTTCTTCTTCCTTTCTCCCCCTTTCTCTCTTCTCTTCATTTTTCTCTTCTCTGTTTCTCTATTTCTCTTCTCTGCCGAGAGAAAGAAAGAAATAAGGAAAACAACATAAGTTCCTGTGCTGGAACTTATATCTGCTAAGAACACCTAAATTATGTTAATTCAATTTTTTTAGCTTCCAATAACATTAGAATAAATCATAAAATTCATTTAAATTATTGTTTCACCTATATTCTCTTTTTTTATATCTGCTAGTAGTTAGTAGTCAATTTGATATTAAAAACACAACCAGTATGCCTAAAAATTCTAAACTAATTCAGATTCTCTTGAAACTTAACTGCATCTTGTTTCACTTATTTGTGACTTAGAAACAAACCTTCTATGCTTATTTCCCTTCACTTAGCAAATTATGTTATTATTTGAGTCAATTTAAGTTACTCTTCAACTTCTGTGTTGCAACTAAGCGCCTAAATGAACTCAGTTTGTCACAAAATTTCACTGGTATGTTAAGCAAGTCATATGCTACTTTTTGAATACATAAACAAGTCTAACATGTTACTAAGGGTATTGCAATCTCTAACCCCAGCTACAATATCACCCACTATTAGTTTGCATTAAGCACCATCTTTTTGTAAGTTCATTACGATCTGTCACATACTTCCCATACACTGCATGGTACACCATCTGCTTCTGAGTCACTGGCTACTCATGATTTTGTTGTTTCCAATTCTTCTACATCATTTGTTACCAATGGGGAAGCAACAAATCTAAGTAACAAGGCGTTTGTTGAGCCAGATGGTGATTTTGGGTATGTGTACAACTATTTGTTATTCATTTGTAGTTATACATATTCAAATTTATTTTTGAGAATATTTGCTTGATTTTTCAAATTGTATCGTAGGTTTCTATCATCTAAACCTGCTACTAATGCCATTACCAAGTTTATATGATGTAGGTACAATCATCCTTGGAATTATATGATGTATCATTTCTTATCTTATTCGTTTAATTATGTTTTTTAGTTCCATAATAATGCAATTTTTTTAACTTTAACATGATTCACATAATATTTTTGAAGGGTTATGTTCGGTGGATGCCTTAGCATCATAACCACATGTGGAAGGCATATAATAGTCATAGTTCGAAGACATTATCAGGTTTGCTAAGGAAGGTACACGACTTAAATCAAAGATCTTTTTGGATTAGAGAAGACATATGGGAAGACCTATGCAGCCATTGGGCTACTAGCGCGTATAAGGAGAAATGTCAACAAGCAAAAAGGAAACGTGCTTCTGACACTAGTGGATGCTTGCACATTGGTGGTTGCATTTCTATAGGCACCCATGGGCAGAAATTGAAAATTGTCATCGTCAATTGTTTAGTAATATGTTTTATGACTTTATTATTCACTTATTTTCTCATTATTATAGGCTAAGGCTTGGGGTAGAGAGCCCACAATTGATGAGATCTTTCGTCACACCTATTTGAAGAAAGCTAACCATGAATGAGTTACTACAAAAGCTAAGAATGCATATGTAAGTATTATTTTTTTTGAATTTATAAAATTTAAAATTAACTTATTTTATAAAAATATTATAATATAATTTTTATTTCCCTTTTAAGAAGGATTTCAAAGCTGAGGCTGAACAATCTTCTCAGTGCTCAAATGAAAGAGGGGCATCTGGTACACAAATAACCAGTCGAGAGCTTCGAACAAAAACTATTGGCAACAGCAACATGAAGAAGGGTTATGTTTATGGCCTTGGTTCTCAGGCCTCTTCCTAGGAACATGGAGAGTCATCCTCCTTAAGGCCTGGATCGAGTCAACTTCATAGACACGTTATTAATCAAGTTAAGTAGTAGCTGCAACATTTTTTGTTAATTAATTTTTGTATTTTGATTAATCAACTTGCTAGATATAGTCAATCTTTTACTTTTCATATTTTTGGTTAATTAATTTGTATCCTATAAAAGAAAAACTTGTTGCAGGTTTTGTGGGTTTGGAGATGGGTTGTTGAATGAATTGATAGATTTGTGTTTATATATCTTAATCTATTTAAAGAGTAGTTGCAACTAGAGATGGAGGATCAGATTCAAGATCAGGTTCAACAGTGGATGGTGTAGGAGAGGCAACAAATTCATTTTTAGTGGGAAATGTGATTTCGACGATACTAGCGTCAGTAGGAAAAATGAATTGGTAATTTGTTAAAAACATATTTAAGATCCGTTGGCACTCAGCTAGGCAAGCAACAACCACTATTTAAAGATAATGAGGATATTGAAGATGTTGTGCATGAAGATGACAGTGATGATGAGGATATGGATTGAAATTGATGTTTGAGTGTTGTTTGGATTGTTATATTTCTTTTAAACTTTTCTATGAACCAAGTTGTAGATATCTCTTAACTTTGTTGTGGACTTAATTTTAGTTTTAACTTTCTATGGATCAAGTTGTATTTGGACAAACTTTGTTTAAGTAATATAATGTTATGTTTGTTTTATGAATTGATTAGATGTACTGACAAGAAGATTTGGATATGTAAAAGTTATTTGTATTGTAATTGAAGATTTTTTGGACATTAAAACAACAATCAAAGCATTTTTTCCTTCTGAAATTTGCAGTGGATTTTTCTGCCTCAAAATATTTTGTTATATTAGCAGCAGAAAAATCAACCACAAAATTAGCGGTGGATCAACACCGCAACTCTAGTAACAGAAGCCAGTGTATTACCAGATATATTTTGTGGCAGCTTTGCGGTGTATATAGTCACCACAAATTTGCGGTGAAAATGAAATATGCTGCAAATTATTTTGCGACTAAGGTTTTTGTGTTGGTCATGAATCTGCCGCAAATAGTGAATTTGTAG
This sequence comes from Ormosia semicastrata, assembly GCA_029884595.1. NCBI lineage: Eukaryota > Viridiplantae > Streptophyta > Magnoliopsida > Fabales > Fabaceae > Ormosia > Ormosia semicastrata. The sequence goes on along the minus strand of JAQQTO010000053.1, from coordinate 41,254,387 downwards.
CAGATTTTAGCTTGTTTGTGGCGGATTCATCCTTCACAAATGCTGAATTTTCTTATAGTGTATGTTATAGTCAAAAATTACTGTGCTCAAATACTATAGATGAAGCAATAACTTTTGAATTATGGACCCCAACTTGATCACATCCCTATAAGATGTGATAACACTAATGCTATCAATCTAACTAAGAACCCAATCTTGCACTCTAGGACTAAGCATAATGAAGTTAGACACCACTTTATAAGAGATCATGTATAAAAAGGAGGAATTGCGCGTCTCTGATTTAATCACCTCTTACAACATAGAGGGGGAGTAAGACTCTCTAACACTCTTTGTGAATTCCTATTTATTTAAACTAATTCTTTACTCAATGGTTGTTTGTCATCATCAAAAAGAAAAAAATGTAATTAACAATTGGCAATGATTTTGATGATCACAAATAAGAGATATATGTAAGATCAAGTCCAAGATCCTTCAAAACTAGTTATAAGACTTAGATCTCATGTAAAAGTAAAAAGGGTTCACACTAAGCTCTAAATCTATTTTTCAAAAACCCAAGATAGCACTTAGTTAAATAATGAGGTTTTAAGTTGCTAAAAATTTCTTCGAGAATCAAGCAAAATGGTTTTTAAGTGCTTGAAAATGTTTTGGGACAATTTGGTGCATGAGGCTTATACTGGCTAAGTCTTTTTAAAGCTGATAATTGAATATGGGCTTGCCATATTCGATTAGCAAAAGTCAGTAAGCTAAGCTTCTGTTTCAATGAGGCAATAATCGATTATTATACGACAATAATCAATAATTGATCAAATCTATTCATGCACACCCAAATTGTTTTAACAGTAATAATTGATTATTGCTTTACAATAATCGATTATCATTCATCTAAAACTTATCCTTTTTGTGTAATTAATCTCACAAATAATCGATTATGGGCTTCCAATAATCAATTATCTGAGTATCTAAAATCAATAATAACGGCTAGTAGATCGCATTAAATACTACCAACGGCTCTTTAATGACTTAGACTTTAAATACAAAGCATTGGGGACTCAAGTAAAGTAGGATATCACTCTAAAAAACATTCTTGAGCATTTATTATGAACTATAACAGCCTTCATTCATACTACTCTATTTTTTAGCTTAAAGTACGATCATCTTGCTACCTCTTTGACTTCAATTTATATTATCTAGTCTTGTGAGAGTTTCTAATCTTTCTCTTCATCTTAAAATCATTGTGAGAGGGTGAGGTGTCCCTCAAGAGAGAAAATGGTGATGTATCTCTTGTTGTGAGGCTCAAACACTAAGGGTAATGTATCCCAAAAGTGTTGTGTGTACTCTTGGATGTAAAGGTTGCAAGCATCTGTTGAAACTTTAAGTTTATTGAAAAAAATCTCAGGTGAATCACTTGAGGATTGGACGTAGGTCACAAGGAGTGACTGAGCCAATATAAATCTTGGAGTTTGCTTCTCTTTACCCTATCTCTTTTATATTAAGCTTTCTTTGCTATATACTTTCTTGAATACTTTACCTCTTAGTTGGTTTCTTGGTGTAAAAAGTGTTCATCCTTATCTATCTACTCATCTCTAATAATTAATAGTTTCAACAAAAATTGATAAATAAGTGTTTTTGAAAAAGTTTACAAAAATATTTTACAAACTCAATTTGTCCCCCCTCTTGAGTTTGAAGCCACTTAGTAACAAACAACTCTCTCAAGCTTGAATTTTCACAAAACTTATTGTCTTTTGATTCCATCATCATCTTCATGTTTCATCTTGATGTCTTGGATGATAGTAGCTTCATTTTGATCTTTGCTTTACTCTTGGATTGGTCCTTGTGAAGATTCTTCATGCCCTTCAAACTTTTTCACAACATTCTCTAGATGAACTCTATCATGTTCTTAAAGAATTTTCTAAGGATGCACTTGAACTCTCTCCAAGTCTAAATTTGATTCTTTTGTCTTTTTCTAATCATCCAGAAAAACTTTCTTATATTTGATTTAGTCTTAAAAAAATTATTACTAATAAAAAAACTTCACAAAAATCATGTTAACACAATTAAGATACTTAAGAGTAAATTATTTTCAATATAATTACTATCATCAAACATAACTTATAAACTTACCCACAAAAGAGTTTCAGAACTTATACTTTCTCTCTTTTTCAGTAGCCAATTATCACCTATTAACTATTAACTACGGCGTACAAATCTTACTTTTTTTTTTTCTCTCTCTCAATTATTTATTCTAACAAATTCTTTAAAACTTTAATATTCACTCATTTGTATTCTTTTTCTCATATGCTTTACCTTCTTTCATTTTTTAGCTGAATAGCTTTTCCTTCTTTCTAAATAACACTTGTTCTTATATTTTACATCAACACACAATATCATCTACACAATATTTTACATTCTTTTTCTCATATGCTTTACCTTCTTTCATTTTTTAGCTGAATAGCTTTTCCTTCTTTCTAATCAATTGAATTAATTCACAAAACATATTTTATGTATTCAACTTCAATAATAAGTAATACTGATTATAGTAATTTAATTTATAATTTCATTTTAAAAGTGAAAAACTCTAAATAAAAAATTACATTATATTTAACAAGTAAAAATGATGCATTATTTTACAATTTTGTTTTAGTGTACTAAATGTGTTGTGGGTAAAGACACCTTGTAATATTATTAAAAAACTCAAATGCATATGTGCAACCAAAAAAATAAATCAAATGCATATATGGATTCGAGTAATAATGCGTGATTATTAAAAATAAAAAATAATGAATGTTCTGTTTTTAATTATTTAATAATGTTACTTTCCTTTTTTTTTCAGTTGTTTTGGATGAAGTCGACGTTATGCACGCAGTATAGGAAAGTTGCTATGCTGTAAAAGAATGTTGTACATTATTTTCTTTACATTTTGTATTATACTTTACTTGTTTAGAAAAAAAAGAGACAAAAAATATATTTTAAAATGTGTGTTTTTTTTATTTTATTTTATTACTTAAAAAAATGAAATAATAATTAAAAAATGATGTGTAAATATAATTGTTAACATCAATCATTGCATTTTTTGGTGTAAATCTCCAATATCCAAAAATCGCATTAAGTCTTAACTAATTTGAAGTCGAGTCGAATTGGACTACAAATATGTAAAACTCTCCCAACACTAAAACAAAAGAGAAGAAGATATATGACACATGGTATGGGACTATGGGAGTAGAAAATGTCTTATTGTATATATATACTGTAGTGAACTGAATATAATACTATGACCATACAATATTAAGTCAAACCAAAAAATATTAAATAAAAAAATATTCCAATAAATAAAAAAATGAAGAAAATATTAAATCAAAGAAAAAAAATCTCTCAAACTAGTTTTATTTCAAGGAGGTCCTTTTGTACTGTGAAACATTAAGTGGTTCAATTAGCGACTTACTATATCCAATTTGATTGATCCTAAGGTCAAATTAAAATTGATAATAACTATTTTAAGGAACAAATAATTTTTTTTTAAAGTGTAGGGAATTTTTTTTAATACACAAAAATATAGGGACTTAACACCATAAAGTACAACTTTAATGTGGTTTTTCTTATCAAAGTCCAAAAAGTTTTAGCTAATAAAACATTTAAGCAAATAATATAAGATTTAATTTTGATGTATTATTAATTTCTTTATATCATTTATTTAATTGTATATTATCAAATTATTAAAAGAATAAACCGTAAGGGATTGTTTAGTGGTGGGGAGTATGTAATATGTGGGTAAGTATATGATCATAAGTTTGAATTCCAACTATCTTAATTACTTAGTGGCACTAGAGGTACAAAGAATAATATCCTTGTAAATCTCATAATTATGACATGGATGTCTTGTCTCTGATTGGATTAGGAGATAGATTAGTTAATGTGTACGTAAGCTAGCCCATACAACACCTTATTGCAATACTAAAAAAACCATTAAAAGAAGATTAATTCCCCTTTTCAGTCTTTCAAAGATACAAGTGTCATCATTTTGATTCTTCAAAATTTTTTGAAATTGATAGTCCCTTAATCATAAAAGTAACATCAAATTTAACCTTAAAAAAAATTGACGTCAATTTAATCTCTTAATAAAAAAGTGTCATTAATTTGGTCCATCAATCATACAAAATTAACAATAATTTAGTCTCTCAATCATAAAAAAAATATATCAATTTAGTGCGTGTTTAAGATAACTGTGAAAATTAAATTATTTCAATAATCGATTATTGTATAAAAACTTATTGTTATAATTGATTATAATAGAATTAATTTTATATTTAGATATGTTAGTTAAAAAGTAATTTTAAACTAATCTGTTTTGTTTAGATGTATAAAAAAAATTATTTTTATATATTAAATTATCAAAATAAGTATAGAATGATTAAAAAAATTATTTGATTGAGAATAAAATAATATTATCAAAGTATAAAATAATTCCAACAATTTTTTCAAAAAGTGCTCAACTGTTAGCTTTTTTCAAAAGTTGAGCATCAACAACTTTTTTCTCTATTACCCAAACACATTGCTGTTAGTTTGCAATAGCTGAAATGTCAAAAAAAGCTGTTGTACATTGCTGTTAGTTTGCAATAGCTAAAATATCAAAAAAAGCTGTTGGTTCAGCTAAATAAGCTGAACCAGACACGCTAGCTCTTAGTCCCTATAGTCTCACAGTTCATACACACAAAAGGACAATTTTATGTCATAATTTCAAGGATTGGAGATAAAATTAATGTCAAAATTCTTTAGAAAACCAATATGATGATACTTGTATCTTTGGAAAAAATATTTTCTTTGAAAAGAATTTGACTATTACAATAGTTACCGAGAATATCAAATTGCTTTAATGATGTGATAATATATATTCACTAGATGAAAGAATAAAAACTTTACAGTAACAGCAAACTCAAACAATATATAATTTTGATTAAAGGAAATTTGAATGGAATTTTGAGAAATGCTACTCAGGATAAATGACAACGTACTTGGTCAACAGTTATATGTGGCTTCTCTAGTAATGGTAGAATAAGTAAATCTACTAAGCCTTCTTTTCAAAGGCTTGGATTTCCTCTTACAATTATCCATTATTGAATCAATAACATGCTTCAAGCAGGAAATTTGTTTAATAGAAATGATGTTGTTATGACTCATGTCATTAATGTTAATTGGTATCTTCCTAGAGAAGGATGGATAAAAGTAAACGCTAGTGGAGCTTGTAATCAATACAGTGGGGTTGCTAGTTGTGGAGGTCTTATTCATGATCATATAAGGCATTGGCTAAAAGGTTTCACTCAAAAATTAGGTAAGACCAGTACTCTTGTGGCTGAAGTGTGGGAAGCATATGAAGGTTTAAAATCAAGTTGGGTTATGTTCCTGACTATGCCAAGATGGGGTGGTCTACCATTGACTTGGTGATGCCGGAGAGCTCCACGATCGGTTGGCAATGAAAGTGGGGTATAGGCACTTCGACGCCCAAGCTCGTGATAGTAAAGATAGGCTAGTGTTTAAGCATGTAATAGAGCATACCTAAGGTCATGGTGATAGTGTGCTTAAGTGCATACCTAAAAAAGCTGTTTGAATAGTGTTTAATCATGTTTGGTAAAATTAAAAGTGATAAGAAGGCTTTTTAAAGTGATTTTTATAATCTTTGAAAAATTAAAGCTTAAATTTTAGGAAGATGTTTCTTACATTTTGTTAGCAGCCTCCTGAAAATCCGGATTAACGTAAAATCAGGTCCCTCTCAATTATAATCGTATAGAAGGAAGCAATACATATTGTCATGTTAGCAGCCTCCTGAAAATCAGCTAGGGAATCTTTTCAATCGCAGAATCTTCTAGAAGGGTGTCAAGTCAGCAGCTACAGGACAAGTGACTTCGGTCTTTGGTTGGTCTGATCAATCGGGTCAAGCATATAAACATTGGGTTTCGGTGAGTATATATTGTGCTTGGGCCAAGTCAGACTCATCAAGTTACAACAAAATTCAACTAGAGTTAGACTCTAAGGCTCAGCAAGGTGATTTGTTGGGAAATATATTGACACCGAAAATCTAATTAAGCATGGAGTGGACTGTGGAGATCTCTCACAATTTTAGGGAAGGTAATCAAGGAGCTAATGCCTTGGCTAATCTAAGCCTTTCTCAAGAGCCTACACAATACATTTGGGATGAATAACTTTATGAGATGAGAGGATTGTTACTCCATGATCTAGTGCGAGTTCCTAGTTCCTACTCCCAGGATGTGTTCAGTTTAAGTTTTGTTTCCTGCTTGGGTTCTATCCCTATTTTCTAGAAGAAAAAAAAAAGGAACAACTATAGTTTTCGTCACATAACTTTAGTTTAGGCTTCATTTCTATCTACAACTATATCTTATTTCACTTTCATCTTAAATCTTTCTTAAACTCTCTGAATTCATCCCAGCCATTAACACTGTTAGAAACATTAAAATAGAATTTGCTAATATAATATCTTATATGGACACAAGTGCACAGTAAACACATCCAACTAAAATTAATTTTGTCCTAACCACTTTTCAAAAAAAAATCCTAACTTCACATACAGTTTGTCCACTTGTGTTGATATAGGATGCTGTATTAGAAAATCCCATTAATGTTTCCAATGATATTAGTGGCTGGGAGCCTGGGACGAATTTGATGTGTTCTAAAAAATAGACAGAAAAAAAAAAAACACATATAGTTGTGAGACAAAAATAAAATTTAGAATAAATTTGTGGAACAAAAATTATATTTTTACAAGAAAAAATATATACTTTGATATTAGAAGAATGAATAATTTAAAATATGTTATAATCTAATCTATAAGTTAATAAGATATTTTTCTTAGAATAATCTATGAAACAAAAGAACTTATTTATTAGCAAATTTTGCCAATATTCTAATTAAAAATATGTCGAATCCTTGTGACTACTTTGATTGTTTTAGGCTCAACTACTATTTCTCATTGAAGGTTGGCTCATGATCAAATTGTTAGTAATGATATATGTTGACTAACAGGTCATTTGTTCAATTCTGTACTCTGTAAACATTACTGGGTCTTGTGGCATACCCCAACCTTAAAATATGACAACCTTCTACAAAACTTTTTTCGCTCCCAACATAGACTCAACTACTATTAACCTTTCAAGGTTCTATACAGTCTTTTTTTTTATCATTATATGTTAACTATTTTTCATTTCAAATACAATTTTATCATATTTGAATTATTATTTAATTTTAAGTTACATATTCAATTCTTGATTTCATCCTTACAAAATTTTTGTTTATAAACACCACAAAAATAAAAAGATCTTTAGTTTGAATTTTACTGGTGTTTTTTATTGGTGGTTCGATTCTTATTAGTGTCATTTATTGGTAGATTATCTAAAAGAATTATTGTAGTCTGTAAGTCGTTACTGAATTTTGTGGCATGTCCGGACCTTGAAGTGAGACAACCTCTCTTCTGCAAAACATTTTTTCTCCCCAAATAGACTCAACTACTTTTAAGCTTTCATGATTCTATACAATTTTCTTTTTCCATTATATATTAACTACTTTTCATTTTATATACAATTTTCACATATTTGAGTCACTATTTAATTTTAGGTAAAATCACTACTTTGACCCTTTATTTTTACTTCTTTTTTCAATTTAGTCTCCTATCTTTTATTTTTGTTAATTTAGTCCATTATCTTACAAATCGTCATTCAATATTATCCTCTATCATGGTATCGTTAGCCCAACTAACGAAAATCATGACATGGTGTTAACGGCACTTACCTAACGTTGAGGTGGAGATGAGGTGGTTTAGTTGGGTAAGGAGATGCCAAAATGGCGTGGTTTGTATTTCTGCTTAGTCCTTTATTTTTCAATTCATTTTCAATTTAATCCCTTACTTTTATTTCATTTTCAATTTAATCCCTTACTTTTATTTCGTTTTCAATTTGGTCCAATACTCATAATACAACAACAATGAACAATGGTTACCAACTCAACATTCTCGTAACACAATTGAATTACATAATTATTACTCATGCAAAGGACATTTAGACAACAAAAATAATCCTTCATAGAGCCATTAACCTACTAACATACCAATGCTTTACTTTACAATTACAATTTTACATAACCATTAACCTTATATCATAACCACAACTTTGCTTTACACAGTCATTAACCTTAACATACCCTCCATCACCTACATTTCTACCCCAATTATAGCTTTGCTTTAGGACATTGCCAGCCTTGTACGACTACAATAACTCAACCACATACAAACAAATAGGACATTCAATGCTTACAAAATCACCACAAGTCATGTCAAAATTTGATTCTATCTTCTTAGGGATTTGATCGGCCTCTAAAGACCAACAATTCTCCTCCTTTGCCTCTAGATTATCATGTCCTTTTCATCAACAACTTTGTCATCATACTAACTAAAATACTCACAGCTTCCACCATACTATTACAAAACCATCAAAATAGAAATTTGCACTCAACAAACTGAGAAAATCCCATAGGTGCTTTCTTTTGTCAAAACCCTAGATTTTGTGAAATGAAATACATTACCTCATAGTTCTTGGAACCCTAGAAAAGTCTCCCAAGGTTAGCCTTTGTTCCATTGATTTGAACTATGGCTCTCACACCGCAAAAGCATAAATGGCCTCCCTTCATTGACGAATTGTGCGAATCCATTACTGTCTTCCCACTCAGTGTACAAGTAGAAACCCTAATGTAATGGAAAGGAAGAAGAAAATTTAAGGGAAGAGTGAAGGTAACAATCAAAACTTTGGAGAAACTCCAAAGATGGTGTCATTTTCATTTGTTTAGGGAGAGAATTATCTATGTACAGTATCATTTTCATTGGTTTTGGGAGAGGGCTAGACTTAATGGCCACCTCAATGCTAGGTAACAATTATGTAACAATTATGAGAATGTTATGAGAACAATTCCTTTGTTGTCTAAATGTCTTTCGAATGAGTAACAATTATGTAATTCAATTGTGTTATGAGAATGTTATAGGTTGATGACTATAGTTCATTGTTGTTATATTTTGAGTAAGGGATCAAATTGAAAATAAAATAAAAGGAACCAAATTGAAAATAAATTAAAAAGTAAGGGACCAAATAAAAACATAAATGATGTCGTTTTGGCATCTCCCTACCCAGCTAAGCCACCTCATCTACATCTTAATGCCAGATAAGCGCTGTTAACGCCACATTATGATTTTTGTTAGTTGGCCTAACAGAACCGCGCGTGACAAAAGACCATATTAAAGATGATTTGCAAGATAAAAGATCAAATTGACAAAAATAAAAAATAAAGGACTAAATTGAAATTAGAAATAAAGATAAGAAACTAAAGTGCCTATTTGGCTTAATTTTACATACATATTTAATTATTGGTTTCATATTTACAAATTTTTTGTGTATAAACACCAAAATAATAAAAACTTGTATATTTGTTACTATATTTATACGTTAATCAAGTTTGAAAGATATATGCAACTCTTGAGGAATGTGCATCTCGCAGCCATTGCTCTAGTTTACTATTTGTAGATTGTTGCGCCTGAAATTAGCTAATGCATATTTTGTGTCCCAAATTTAAGCTAATATAAAAAATGAATATTAGCAAATTGATAAATTGGGTTTGCACAGAAGCGTTATATGGGTTTATTTATGTTTCATTTAAAATGCCATGGGCAAATAATGATACGACTTCTCTCCCTTATGATAACTTCACAAAATTCCCTTCATTTTCAATTTGCATGCAATATTTAACTTGTTTGGAAGAGACACAGGAAAACAGAAGAAAGATTGAAGATGTCAACTTTGACCATACCTCCAGCATTAAAATCGCCTCGTGATGATGCTGTCAAGCTGAATAAAGCTTTCAAAGGTTGTTAATGCAAACACCGAAGCACACATTTTGATACTGTAATGCTTTTCAACATTATTGTGCCACGATGAAGTCCTTTTAGGGCCACTATGCATAGCTTGGGTGATTGCATGATGAAAATTTGAGTAGAGAACATAAGTTGAAATCATTTTGATCATTTTTTAATCCCAAAAGAAAGGAGAGGTGTTATTTTCAGTTCTATTGAAGGCTGAAGCTTTGATAATGTTATCAATATCAAAGGATTGCACAAGTGTATTGCATGAACAATAATTAATCTAATAATTGAGAGGCCCATCTTTTGGTTTGCTTAGTAGAGGTGAAAATGGAAGAAATATATAAAGATGAAGATGAAAATAAGGTAAAGAGGAGGAAAATTTGAGAAAGGATGATGATACCATGCATATTTCATATATCATAAACTCATCGACTCTCTATCATGTTTCTCCCCCTTCGTGTGCACATTCCGCCTGTGACCTTTTTCCTATTATCACCTCCCTGCTTCTTTGATGTTCCTCTTCTCAATTTTATGCTTGAATCAGCCATTAGTGGTGTCATGGTTTTAATAAAATGAGGTTGATGTAAAATGTTGTTGGGATGGCTCCTGCAATTTATAATCATGATTCATGATCTCTACAAAACATATCCTACATTGATGCTTTTGATGTTATCCATCAATGAAATAGCCCAAATGCCATACCTTTAGGGACACCAAGTTTCTTTGTAACTACTTGATCCCAAAGTCAAACCGCTTTAAAGCTGCTTTACCTGCACTTTAGCCTATCATTCCCTACCCCACTCCAAGTCAAAGAAAAAAGAAAAACAAATTAAATACAGGGAAAATATGGAAGTAGTCTGCTAATTCTTTGAAACAATGTGTGCTCTTTTTCCAATTTTTTCTTTTTCCATATCACACTAAATATGATAAGATAGTTTTCTTTTTCTTATTGTTTTTTCAAGAACAAGATATAAAATTCAGGTAAATGGGAGCTTATATACAAAATCACCGTTTGAGTGATCTTAATAATCACTGAGTATTATTATTTTTGAGAGATCAGTTATAAGTATGATGCACTTTGGTTTCTTCCCTAATGTAGTTCTCATTACAGGACTTGGCTGCGACACGTCGAAAGTTATCAGCATCCTTGCTCACAGGGATTCAGTACAACGCGACCTCATTCAACAAGAATATGAAACTACCTTTTCTGAACCACTTTCCAAACGGATATCGTCAGAGCTTCATGGGAATGTCAAGGTACACAGAAGAATGTCAACAGTTTTGTGTTCTTTTTAGTAGAATCCTATTTGGATATTTTTGTTTTTACCATTGAATAGTTGTGAAATAAGTGAAGGATGAGTATTTTTTTTTTCGACTCTTACATGTGAAGAGAATTTATTTTTCCGATCTTGTTTATTAATGCTTTTAGAAAGCAGTATTACTTTGGCTGCATGATCCTGCGACTCGGGATGCGACCATAGCAAGGCAAGCCTTAACTGCACCAGTTGTTGATTATCAAGCTATAACAGAAGTAATATGTTCTCGTACCCCATCACAAATACGGCGATTTAAAGAAGTTTATCTGTCATTGTATCATTCCTATCTTGAACAAGACATTGAAAACCAAATGAGTGGAGATCACAAGAAGGTGCTTGATCCATCCCCTACCCATGCTCTAGTTATGCAAGTATTTTTTTGCTTGTGCTCCATCTGCAGTCTGGTTTATATGCCTTAGGTGCAATCATATATTAAATTGAAAGCTAGCATGTCATAGCCAATTCTCTTTTAAGTAAATAATGAATGAAAGTTGTTGATAGTAAGGCATTACATTAATGCATTTCTACCCCTCCCCCGCTTTTTAACTGAAGTTTATCTAGATGATGATTCAAATGGCGCAAAAAGGATTTAAGTACTTCACTTTAGCTTATAAGATGACCATGTCATTTAAGAGAGAGATAGAAGGCGGTGGGTTCCTATGCAGGAATGTGGGACCAAATGTGGGTCTCCCTACACACAATCATTTGTTTGTCTCATGAGATGACAGGGTCATGTTAGAAACTAAAATGAGAAAATACAAATACAAAATAAATAATTAAATAAAATTTGTGTATGTTTTTGTTGGAAAATCTAAAATCTGCACAATTAAAATTGTGGTAGGCCTAGGATCTTATAAGAAAGTAATATGATAAAAAGAGCAAGTTGGTTAAATATGAACTTGTATTGACTTTGTCTTTTGTTATGGTTTCCATCTCATACATCATCTCCTTATATAGTACTCCTAAAGACCTACGGTCTTGTATCTGTAAAAGAAATTAACTAGATAATCACCAATAACTATGATAAATACAGAGCTTACATGGTTTTAGTGTCTTAATGCCTTGTTTCTTCGAAGAGTTACAATGTAACTCACTTATAGAGAATTTTGATTTAATTTCTAACACCCTCTTGATTCTGAATATTCTAGAACACCAAGTTTATCATGAAAGTGGAAAAAGCTTGTCTTGAGAAAATGGCTTAGTGAAGATGTCTGCTGCTTGGTCTTGGGTCTTAACAAACTTCAGCTCAACCTCATCTTCTTTATCTTTCTCTCTAATAAAGTTAAATCTCAACTCAATGTGCTTTGAGCGATTATGAAAACTAGATTCTTAGTCGTTGACTCGTTGCAATCAAAGACATGTTCTCTCAAAGGGTTGTAGTGGGGGGGCTTTAATTTTGCTTCATATCCTTCAAAATTCTTTTTAAGCCAGTTGACTTCACATGCTGCACCTTGAGGCTGCAATGTATTTTGTTTCTACTGAAGATAAAGAATAGTCTTTTGTTTCTTTGATGCTCATGAAATAGCTTTACTTTCTCAGAAGAATGCATAACCGAAGTACTCTTTCAATTGATCCAGCACAATCACTATCGGTATATCTGATCAACTTGTTGTCTTCTTTTGCTTGGTATAAAATACCAAATCCTTTGGTGCCTTTTATGTACCTTAAGATTCTCTTGGCTGCTGCATAATGTTGCTTGCTAGGTTCACTCATAAACCAAGAAATGGTGCTAATAGCATTGATAATGTCAGGTCTTGTATTAGTGTTTATTAGTGAGGGTAAATGAATGATCCAATAAGTTTTCAGTACAAAGTCTCATATGCCTTCTCCTTCCCATCATTCTTTGATATCTTCTCATTAACAATCATAGGAGTAGGAGCTACTTTCATTCTGCCTTGTAAACTTTTTCAATCAATTTGTAGCATACTTATCTTGTAGAAGTGTGGTATGTCTAGGATCTTATAAACAGGAAACAAGATAAAAAAGAGCAAGTCGATTGAATATGAACTTGTATTAATTTTGTCTTGGGTCATGGTCTTTATCATCTCCTTATATAGTACTTAAAGACCTTTAGGGTCTTGTAACTGTAAAAGAAACTAATTAGAGAATCACTACTAATTGTAATAAATACATAGTGCCTTATTTCATGCAACTAGTGTCTAAGTGCCTTGTTTTTTGGAAGAGTTACAATTAACTTACTTCTAGAGAATTCTGAACTAATTTCTAACAGTTTATTCTATTATCTGTTGGGATAATGGTGATTGTCCTTTTGATGCGTGGGTGTGGTACTTGACCTAAAACTCTTTATTAGCATTTTCTAAGAGTTTAATCTATTATCTGTTGGGATAATGGTGATTGTCCTTTTAATGCATAGGTGTGGTACTTTACCTAAAACTCTTTATTGGCATTAACAATTACTGGATCAGAAAACCTCTTTTTTTTTTCAGAATAACTAGATTATATGACTCCTAATATATTTACCCGATCTAGGAGTTATATATCGCATGTAGTGTGTTAAGAGTCTCACATTATCTATCTTAATATTTTATATGTAATTTATATATTTATTAAATCATTTTATTTAATGTCAATTAATTTTAAATTAGAATCTCACATATTATATATAGTGACAAGACATTTTATAACTTGTTATGATAAATTTTATTAGACTCTTAAATTTGGAGCACATATAATCACTTTATCATGCAAATAAGTAAAATCAACTTACAATTATTACGTTACAAATCCACTAAGATCTCTATTTATTTAATTTCATAATTGCCTAATATTTTGCATAGAGATTCTAATCTCGATGCTTTATATTAATTATAGACGTACATTGAATCCCATTTTGGATTTGTGGAATTTGCTAATAAAGTTATCAAATTTGGTCCCAAAGTAAGCTTTTCCATTTTTCCATTCTTAGACTGGGCAGATTATTAATGAAATGAGAGGTCATTTGATTTACTACAAGGAAGTTAAATAATTATATTCAGATCAATTGGTGAAATTTCTTAATACTTCTTGTCAATAATACTGCAATCTCATGTTTTTATTAATGACAAATTTAGGATCTATATATTTCATAGGATTCTTCCAAGAAGCCACCACACATAAAACATTGAGAGTTAAAACCATGTTCATGTATGTGCCAAAAAAAAACCATGTTATTGTTTTCATAGTAGTTAGAAGTTTCACGTTTGCATTACTGAAGTTTCCTGATGATTCAATAAAACAGTTACAATAACCATTTAGTTTAACCCTGGGTAAAATTATGTTTCCTCTTGTAATTTTCTAATTAAAGTCAATTTTCATATGATTCTTACAACGCTCATGGACATTGGAACTTAGCAATCTAGAACACTTTGTTTTATATTGCTTTTTATTTCTTGATACTCTTAGCCTTACGAAAACTTCTATAAAATCTTGACATATTGATCTTGGATACTTTAATAGTTGTTGCTCGCATATGTAAGTATACCAAGGTATGAAGGCCCAGAATTGGATTATGGAATAGTACAGCAAGATGCTCAACAACTGTATAAATCAGGGGAGAAGAGGATAGGAACTGATGAGAAGATGTTCATAAAGACCTTTAGTGAAAGAAGCAGCACACATTTGGCTGCGGTTAGCTCTGCTTACAAAGCTTCATATGGCAACTCACTAGAAAAAGTATGCCTACAAACAAGTAGTGACCTGCTTTCTTTTCCTCTTCTTTATTCTTTGTGCATAATTTAACTCATCTTTCTCCTGAAGGCAATAAAGAATGAAACATCTGGCTTTTTTTTGAGTGGCCTCTTAACCATACTACGATGTGCTACTAACCCAGCATTGTATTTTGCCAAGGTATTTGTTGCTCCCTGTTTGCCATCTCCAGAAATTTCTATTTGATTTCTCATGCTCTATCTTAATCAAGCTTTACCATTGTTGTTGTTCTTTTTGTATATTTTTATTATAAAAATATCTTGGGAGTGAAAACTGTACTTTTTTCTTCACTTACATGGAATTTATGACTTACTCCTTTGAATCTTTTCTTCTACCCCAATTAAAGTTTTCTTCCCTATCCAGGATTCCCATTCCCCCTTAGTACTTGCTGTTTAATGGTGCATTATACAACTTAGAAAACCTACCTTACTCCATCAGCCTTTGTATTATTCATGCATCCCTTATAATAATATCATTTTTTAGTTCAAAGTTATGACATATTATATCTACTCCTGCCCATGACATATTGGCTTTGCTTTTCAGCTTTTTTATGTGTTACATTGCAAAATTGCCAACAAAAATGCGTACTCGCAACCTTTTTGCAGATTCTGCGCAAGTCAATGAAGGGTGTGGGAACTGATGATAGTAGACTAATAAGGGTAATTGTGACAAGGGCTGAGATTGATCTGCAATATATAAAAGCAGCATATTATAGTAAATATGGAAAACCATTAACCCATGCTGTTCGTTCAGACACATCAGGCCATTATAAAGACTTTCTTCTACATCTTTTAGGTTCTGATTATTAGCAGGAGACAATAAGCAGGGCCCTATGTACTATGGCAAGTAAACAATGCTTCTCTATCCTTCTGCAGTGTTCTGTTAACTGCAAATCAAACCAGCCAGGGAACTATGTTATGATGTTCAGCTAGGAAAATTTTACATATTGCAACTAAACTCTTTATCGAAGGAGAGATGTCGAGCGAAATGGAAGGAGATTTTGTTTTGTTTCAAAATTCTTGTCAATTTTTTGGAATAGTTTTGTACTCATGCTACATTTGTGATCTATCTCGCCTAAACTTACATTTGTTCTATTTGTTTTTTCAATCATGACTTTTCCACATCATTTTTTTTACATCGCCAATGTGCAGATATTGGTCCTTGCACTGCATCTAAATAGGTGAATGGGCCAGTTAAAGAACCAATGTTTCTAGTGGTTATGTAAAATTGTGTAATGCAAAAGTAATGTGCAGCATTTCTTTTATTCTTATTATTGATAAACATGTTCCTGTCTGTACATTGAGAATGTTGTAGGGTGTCTCCATGTGACTAGGTGGAAAATAAAAAGTGAAAAATTAGGAAGGAAGTACAAATTCAGCGGCAGAAAAAGGTTTTGAATTGCACTCATTGTTATTTGGTAGAAGGTGAAAAATCACTTCCAATTCATTTTCATTATAGAGGAATATCCAAAATTATTTTTTATGAACGTTGCACTATGCTCTGAAAATGATTGATTCTCAAAGAAATCAAAATATAAACAAACCCAAAGAGGATTGAATAGCACCTCAAGACACCATCTTAGATATTTTATTAGAATGTGTTACAAAATAAGAAACGTTTTAAATGCTCTTAAAAAATTGAGGAGCATCAATACTCCTAAAGTGATGATCATTGATTTCTACATTTTAATAATCGATGATTAAAGACCAATAACTTGCATAGCAAGTTGGCTTTAATAGAATTTCTCTCTTCTTTCTTTCTCTTTCTCCTTCTCCATCTTCGTCTCTGTCTTCTTCTCCTTCTCCCTCAATCTCATCCCCTGGAGATTCGAGGTGAAACAGCAGATCTACTCTTCCAAACTCGTCCAAGCTCTTTGCAAGAATCCTCCTTACCCAGCGGCAGCCAAGCCCAACGCCGCCCGTCAAGTTCGACACCCCCGATTGAGTACTCGCCACCGTGGCGAAGGGCAGAACATGATGGAGCCAGGTGATTCTGGCAGTGCTACTCGGGTGATTCCGCCGTAGAGGTTTTCATCTCTAGCAATGATGAAAAGGTTGCAGTTAGCAAGGAGGAAGAACGTGGCTGCAGTGGTGGAAAGAGACCCTTTGCCGATGGCCGAAAAAGGGAAGAGATTGACGTCTTCGGTGCCGTCCAAGTACATGGTTCCGAGTTTGGTTTCGATCATCGGGGTGCTCTGAACGGAAGGTGATGGGAGGGGTTCTAGGGATTGACATGTTGTTTATTAAATCTGAGTGATATGAGGATTAATGCACATCCGAGTGATATGAGGATTAATGCACATGAATTAATGCACAAGAATTAATGCATATGTTATTTATTGAATTTGAGTCATCATAACCGATCTGATTAAGCCACCCCAAAATTTGAGTCATCAAATTTGTATTTACACAAAATTTACACTTTAAAAAAAACATATATTAAGTCAACAATTTTTACCTGTCACAATACGTAAAATCAATAGAGCATCAATACTCAAAAACATTTAAGATGCATGGTATACGTATCCTACAAATATTAAACTTGAAAAAAACTAAACTTTTTTTTTACTGGAACTAGCTCAACTACTTGAAGCCAAAAGAAAACATGCACTTTGCTTTCCAAGTTCCAACAGTTAATGGCTAACTAAACTATTCGAAGAGGATTCCCAATAAAAACCCTTTCATTCCTATTTTCCCAACTATTGGATTATTGAGAATTGCTGCCTACCAAACCACGAAAGAGAAAATATCCAAATCATTGTTGTTAAATTCTACATAATACATAGATGAAATGTCGTATCATTACAGAGTACATTGCTAAAAATGAGTTTCAACTGAATTTAACCCAACATATTGAGACCAAATGAGAAATATTACAAATTACATATTATGAAGACCAGAAGTTGTCAAACTTGTTTGACTTATTCCACTTGTTAGTAATATTAGTTTGAAAACACCAAGTGAAAAATGTGTGAAAAAAGTCTAACGTTGTGTGGTTAAAAGATTTACAAAATTCGTATAAAAAAGAACACTCCTCGCATATTAAAAATGGAAAAAATAAAAATATATTTAAAAAGTTCCTTGAAATATATACGACTTTCTGTCTTCCTTTTTATTGATATTTTATTATTGGTTAAATGGTTATACAAGTATCATTCTCTATACTAAATTGTTGATTTTCTGATTTTAAAACTGTTAGACATCGTTATCAATTTAACATTGTTTTTCTAAAAAAATAACTTAGTTACTTTGAAGAGCTTGAAAGAAATAAGCAAGGCTTACTCACTTTATGGCACTTTTCCCACTAAAGTGAACCTTTCATTTTAGAAGAACCAAATCCATTTCTAAAAGATAAGTATTACACAGAGCTTGTGTGTATGTGTGTACTATTATGAACTGAGATCAAGTCAATATACTTGGTCTCGATCAGAGTGAGGTGGTGTACTTGTAAGACAATGCTCGAGTTAAGTTTTTCATTAGGAAACTAGTATCTGTGAGACTAGATGCATACTTCGCTAAACCTTTTATTTATAATGTGAGGTTACTTGAGTAGCAAGCAATTGTTACCCTAATTAAGATCTCTATCTTTATGGGATTTTGGGATTCTTTCCCTTGATAATTGATTGACCAGTATCTTAAAATGATTCCCTCATAATATTGGAATCTTCAGAGGAGAGGTTGAGTCTACATGCAGCTAGTGTTGCCGAAATAGGAATCAACGATGCAATAGAGTCTATTGGAGGAAGGGCATTAGAGCAATAGATGGAATGAGTCTTAGTTTCAATATCCCTTACTCTTGATGAATCGACTGTTCATGGTATGATCGGACCAAGAATTGTTCTTTTTCCTAGACCAAAAAGTTTTTGCATTAATACGAGAAATGCACACTCTCTTTTTGTCATTGAAGGAATCCACATTGAAGGCTCTCCACCGGGTTATGGCATTGCTCTAGAGTGGAGCCGGGGAAGGAGCAAAGGGAAGAAAATTTAGCTCTGGCACTGCTTTACTTTCCTCGTTCATTATTTTTTATTTTTTATTTATTTAAGCTAACGACATTCTTCTTTTCATTTTTCATTGTAAACATTCAATGATCATCTCCATGGTCATATATGAATCACTTTCATAAAATTAAACTAATCTAAAACTTTAGAAAACTACAGAAGGTTTTTAAGAAATTTATATTTATTTTCAACTTTTCTAATTTTATTACCAAAATTTCGTTCAATGCTTTTATATACAAAACTTTTTTTTTTCAAATTTAGTTTTTGTTATATATGAACTCTTTTTATCTTTAGCCAAGTATTCTCATAAGTATTGTTATAAGACTAACTCTCGGACACTGTCACGATTAGAGACCCTCCTAAATCTTAACAATTATCTTCTTTAAGGTTTAAAACTTTGGTCTTCTCTTTAAAAGTGTGACTCATTTATTACCGCACCCAATTCTTGTTGGTACAAAATTAACTATACGTACTCTCCAAGAATTTAACTAACAAATATACAAAAAAATAAAAATAAATTTACTATAAATTTTTAAATTTACTAAGATCAATCATTTCAAATAGAATGACACTTATATAATTTTTCATGTGATAATTTAATATACCTAATTTGATTTTCTAAAATTATTTAATTTTTAGCTCCTGGTGTATAGATCCACCCTCATTTATTGATTCTGTGTTGGACGTGGATTATAGTTTAACTAATGTTACACCAGTGCCATGTATGGAATTATTTAAAATATGATATAATGTATTTAATAAACAATAAATTTATTAAATTCAAATGTTAATATTAAAATATAATATATAATTAAACAAGATTTAAGACAATTATGGTATGATAATATAATAAGATACAATATTAGTAATAATATACTAATAGCACGTTATGATAGTCTAAGAAGTGAAAACAAACTGTATTTAAAAAAGTAGAAAACATACTATTGGTCAAATTTAATTTTGTGGAATAGTTCAAATGCTACAACAAGAAAAAAAGATATCCTTTATGCCACCAATTTGGAGAAGAATAGCAAACTCATCAGGGGTTAATTCGCTAAGATCCTTTAAAAGCTTTAGGTAAAAGAGTGCCGATTTGTTTATACCTTCTGAAAACGGTCACTTTGATCCTGTATGGGATAATTAATTAAATGAGCAATGAGATATGTAAATGAAACACAAAATAATGAACAAAAATGTTAGAATATCACAAATACCCAAAATGATATAAAGCAGCGAATTCACTATCAAGATTAGTTGATATTGAGCGATTACCTTTTTATGAGAGTCAACATGTATGTGCATATCTAAAATTGTATTTAAACCCATGAATGGTCATAAAAGGGATGAAATCAAAATCTTATATTGGGATCATTGGATCCTCACGTGTAGGGGCTGAACCAGATGAAATTGTTTGGGGTTGTTAGGACCGAGATCATGGCGGGAGGACGACAAAAAAAAATTTAAAAAATAAAATCACTATCAAAGTTTATTTAATTTAAGAAAAACATTGAGAAAATATTTTTTAATGAAAATAATTTTTGAAATTAAATTGAATTCGAGAGTGATTGTCCATAAAAAAAGATGGAAAATAAATCTCGAAGTATTTCTTAGACATTTATCCCAAGATGATTACTTTAAGTCAAATGTATAAATTCTTGATGTCTTTTAAAAATATTTGTTTTATCCTTTTTTACCCCTTTTTAAATCTTTTTTTATTATTTAAACATTTTTATCACCAAAAACAAGAAATACATATTAAGATAAAATAACAACACAATAAAATTAACATTAATATATGTCATTGAGCATATTAGACATAACCATAGAAAATTAAACTAATTCTAAATAATTCAAACAAAAGAAAATCATGATATTTCTTTTTATTTTTTAATTATGTGTCTATTAATTCTTAAAATCTCTTTTTTTTCTTTTAATTTTACATATTTTTGTGTTTTTCATTTATTAATTTTTTTTATTTTTAAATTTTATTAAACCTTTTTTTACTATTCCTTTTTAAATTTTTTTTTACAACCTACAAAATCAAAAACAAAAAAGTTATAACCTTCAATCAATGGAGACAAAATCAATACTAACTGAACTCATTTGAGCCCAAAAATTAAAAAGAGTAAAATTTAACCCAAATCTTCATCAAATTAAACCCAACATATTTTTTCATCTATTTTTATTTATTTTTTATTTTTTTAAAGATTGCTTAAACATAACATAATAGTAGAATAAAATTAAAAAAGGAGTAAAAATAGCAGAAACTAAGAAGCATAAACTAAGAAGCAGGGAGGCATACCGAAGTGATAGGGACCGCGGCGCTGGTGGCGTGTGGCGGAAAGGCACGGTGGTGGAGTCGTTGACTTGGCAGTGCGTGGCTGGTTGGACAGCAGCGACGGCGACAACGACGGTTTGGGCAGTGATTTGATGCGTTGAGTTCACCGTAGTTGGTGGCTATGGCAGGTGGTGAGTCTCTGAGTAGAGGGTGGCACTACAGGGGAACTCAGAGGAATGGTTGGGCTCGTGTGGCAACTCCGTTTTATTGGGTTGTGCGTTTGTGATTGGATTTGGGCTAAGCCCATTTGAAAAGTTGAAAACGAAAAAAAAAAAAAGATGGTGTGTGCACGTGACAAGGGCTGAAGTAATGACCTTTAAATATACTAATTGCTTCTTGGTTTTGTAGGTGCGTCGCAATAGTAAAAAACAGAGAGTTTGATGCTTTCATTTTTTCTGTGTGTAGCTGCGACGTGAGTGAAAAAATGAGAGATTTGTTTATTTGAGAAGAGAAATTATAAGTCACTATATGTGGTGTTGTATGAGATAAAAGATTTATAAGTGTTTATACTTTTGCTTGAGTATTTGTTTAGATGGAGAAAAAGTTTATGAGTGATATTTCAATATTGGTGATTGTAATTGTTGTTTGAATCTAGTGGATTGATTTGTGAAGTCGTGGACGTAGGCAGTGAAGGCCGAATCACGTTAAATTTCTTATATTGTTGTGCTTGTTTATTTGCTTATTTTCTTATGGGTGGGGGATTTTTCCCAACAACTGGTATCAGAGCGGGTTCTGATCCCGCTTCTGGTGTTTTTATATTTTAATGGCAAAGATGCAAGGTTTAGGAAGTAGCAAATTTGAGGTGGAGCTCTTTGATGGCAAGCGAAATTTTAGCCTGTGGCAAAGTACTGTAAAAGATATTATTTTAGTACAGCAAGGACCCATTAAAACTCTAAATGGAAAGGAAAAGAAGCTTGAAAAGATGACAAATGAAGAATGGGAAAAAAACAATTCGATTATGTCGCACCTAAGGTGTGTTTTGAATGAAACTTCTCTTGTTGAATTATAGAAGAAATTAGAGAATATGTAATGTCCTCTCACAAATTGTTTGTTTTTAAAGAAATAATTGTATCAATTGAAGATGGGTGATGGTGTAGACATTAGAGATCACTTGAATTATTTTACAAAGTTGATTACACAATTATCTAGCATTAGTGTGAAAGTTGATGATGAGGATAAAGCTTTGTTGTTGTTGTCATCTCTTCCAAACACTTATGAGAGTTTAGTCACTACATTGCTAGTTGGAAAAGAGATATTGAAGGTAGATAATGTGATTTTCGTATTATTGGAGAATGAAAAAATTAAAAAGCCAGGTGTTCAGTCTGAAGGAGGTATTTTGGTTGCTAGATCTAATCGTGGTAGGAGTGTGTCTCGTGGTAATTTTTCTGAGGGATAAAAGATCAAGTTCTATGCCAAGTGGATTATAGAGAAAAATAGTGTTATTATTGTCATGAGATGGGTCATATTGTTGCAAGAAGGTAGATTTGAAAAGAGTAAAGGAAAAGGAAAGTTTAAAAATGTTACAGATGTTGTGTAAGAATCTTTGGGTTATGAAAATGAGTTATTGATGGTTGAAGAATACAATTGTGCCTATGGTGATTGTTGGGTTTTAGATTCTGCTTGTTCTAATCATATTTGTTCAAGGAAGGAATGGTTTGACACATATAATGTAGGTAGTGATGAAGTAGTGAAATTGACTAATAGTAATTGCTTGAATATTGCTGGAAAAAGATACTGTGAAAATTAAGATGCATAATAGTCTTATGAAAACACTTGGAGATGTGAGACATGTGCCCACACTTAGAAGCAATTTGATTTCCTTGGGTAGACTTGATGCATTGGGATATGGATATTCTGCAAGGGGTGAAGTTATGCAAGTTTGTAGAGGCTCCATGGTAATTATGAAAAGTAAGAAGATTGACAGTAATTTGCATAAATTGATGGGAGATACTTTGATAAGAAAAGGTCAAGGTGGAGCATGTAGTAATGTGAAGAAAGTGGAGAGTGTGTATATGCCAAAGAAGAAAGTAACATTTGCAGATATTTTGATAAAGCCTACTGGCACTTGCTATTGACACTTGTAATTTGTTCTAATCACAAGGCAAGGTGGAGATTTATTGGGTTGTGCCTTTGTGATTGGATTTGGGCTAAGTCCATTTGAAAAGTTGAAAATGAAAAAAAAAAAAAAAAAGAAGATGGTGTGTGCACGTGACAATGGCTAAAGTAATGACCTTTAAATATACCAATTGCTTCTTGGTTTTGCAGGTGCGCCGCAAGAGTAAAAAACAGAGAGTTTGATGCTTTCATTTTTTCTGTGTGCAGCTGCGATGTGAGTGAAAAAATGAGATATTTGTTGATTTGTGGAGAGAAATTGTAAGTCACTATATGTGGTGTTGTGTGAGATAAAAGATTTGTGAGTGTTTACACTTTTGCTTGAGTGTTTGTTTAGATGCAGAAAAAGTTTGAGTGATATTTCAATATTGGTGATTGTAATTGTTGTTTGAATCTAGTGGATTGATTTGTAAAGTCGTGGACGTAGGCAGTGAAGGCCGAATCACGTTAAATTTCTTGTATTGTTGTACTTGTTTATTTGCTTATTTTCTTGTGGGTAGGGGATTTTTCCCAACAACTGGTATCAGAGCGGGTTCCGATCCCGCTTCTGGTGTTTCTGTATTTTTATGGCAAAGATGCAAGGTTTAGGAAGCAGCAAATTTGAGGTGATGCTCTTTGATGGCAAGCAAAATTTTAGCCTGTGGCAAAGTACTGTAAAGGATATTATTTTAGTACAGCAGGGACTGATTAAAGCTCTAAATGAAAAGGAAAAGAAGCTTGGAAAGATGACAAATGAAGAATGGGAAGAGCTGGAGATGAAGACGGTTAGTACAATTCGATTATGTCTGGCACCTGAGGTAAAATACAATGTTTTGAATGAAACTTCTGCTGTTGAATTATGGAAGAAATTAGAGATATGTATATGTCTAAATATCTCACAAATCGTTTGTTTTTAAAGAAATAATTGTATCAATTGAGGATGGGTGATGATGTAGACATTAGAGATCACTTAAATTATTTTACAAAGTTGATTACACAATTATCTAGCATTGGTGTGAAAGTTGATGATGAAGATAAAGCTTTGTTGTTGTTGTCATCTCTTCCAAACACTTATGAGAGTTTAGTCACTACATTGCTAGTTGGAAAAGAGACATTGAAGGTAGATGATGTGATTGTCGTATTATTGGAGAGTGAAAAATTTAAAAAGCCAGGTGTTCAGTTTGATGCTTTCATTTTTCTCGTAAATTTTACAAGATCAAGTTCTACGCCAAGGCAGGATTATAGAAAAAATAGTGTTATTATTGTCATGAGATTTGTTGATTTTATTGCAGGAGAGAAATTGTGGAAGAAAAGAGTAAAGGAAAAAGAAAGTTTAAAAATGTATGTGGTTGTGCAAGTTTGGGTTATGAAAATGAGTTATTGATGGTTGAAGAATACAATTGCCTATGGTGATTGTTGGGTTTTAAATTCTGCTTGTTCTAATCATATTTGTTCAAGGAAGGAATGATTTGACATATATAATGTAGGTGGTGATGAAGTGTTTGTTTAGAATTGCTTGAATATTCTTTGGAAAAAGGTCTTGTGAAAAAAGATGCATAATAGTCTTGTGAAAACACTTGGTGATGTGAGACATGTGCCCACACTTGATTTGAACATGCCCAGAAGCAATTTGATTAATTGATGCATGGTGATTGTAATTATGTTTGTTCCATGATATAATAAAGTAAGAAGATTGATTTTTGTATAAGTCATAGTGGACATGTAGTAATATGAAGAAAGTGGAGCGTGTGTAATGCCAAACCACATTTGTAGATATTTTGATAAAGGCTTTCTATTGTTGTAATTTGTTCTAATCATAAGGCTTGTTTATTTTGCTTTGTGATTTTCCCATTTGAAAAGTTGGAAAAAAAAAAAAAAAAAAGAAGATGGTGGTGCATTTTTTAAATATACCAATTGCTTCTTGGTTTTGCGAGGTCTTATTGCAAGTAAAAAATAGAGAGTTTGATGCTTTCATTTTTTCTGTGTGCAGCTGCGATATGAGTGAAAAAAATGAGAGATTTGTTGATTTGAGGAGAGAAATTGTAAGTCACTATATGTGGTGTTGTGTGAGATAAAAGATTTTTGAGTGTTTACACTTTTGCTTGAGTGTTTGTTTAGATGCATAAAAAGTTTGTGAGTGATATTTCAATATTAGTGATTGTAATTGTTGTTTGAATCTAGTGGATTGATTTGTAAAGTCGTGGATGTAGACAGTGAAGGCCGAACCACGTTAAATTTCTTGTGTTGTTGTGCTTGTTTATTTGCTTATTTTCTTGTGGGTGGGGGATTTTTCCCAACACGTTTACGAGCTATGGATGAGGGGTTCGTTTTCGGGGAGGTGGAGGGTCCATATGTGTGGTTCGGTGGCACGAACGTTTTGGCTTCTTAGAGAGCAAGGGGTGTGGGGGTTCTTAGAGGAGGTGGAGGAATGGTGGTATTGAGTTTATTTTGGGGTGTTGTGAAGATGGTTGCTAGGTGAAGATGAGGCAATGAGCAAGGTCGAGTTTTACGATGGTTTTGGTGGCGTTCCTGTGGTGAGGTGACTGGTGACGAGGACAGCGGATTACACTAGTTTAACACTACTACTGCTGTGTTGGGTGGCTTGAAGACGAGACGTGGTGGCTGGACATGAGGGGGTAGAGGTGCGAGGTGGTCTTGGTTTTGTGGTGGTTTGCTATAAGGGCGATGGTGGAGGAGAGTGGTGGTTCAGGACGTGGCTTCGGCGGCTTGATGGATGGCGGAGAACGGTGAATGGTTCTTGGGACCGATTATGGTGTTTGTTAGGTGGAGGGTGGCACTGCTAGATGGGTTCGATGGTGACTTGTAGCGTTGGTTTAAGGGGTGGGGTTTGGTTGAAGGAGAAATTTTTGGCTGCACATATATAAAACATGTTATTTTTATATATACTCGTAAAAAATTAGAAAAAGAAAATAATTTTTTATAATTAATAGATTTAAGTATGACTTGTTTTTTTTCTCTTTAATTTTTTATTTCTTATATATAAAGATGATATATTATATCTATATGAATTCAAGAATATCTCTAATTGTAAAAGATGGATGGAGATGATGGTGAAAGTTGGAGAATGATTGATGGTTGTAGCATTGGTCTCTGCTTCTTGTCTTCCAAAAGGCATATGAGTTTTTAAGTTTTTGATTGTAAACAAATAAGATTCACATAAAAAAAAATTTGATTGTAAACAGATCAGTTTTTCACCCTTTTTGAATTCATTTTTTTTAACAAATCATTCTACTCCTTTAAGTGGGTTTGAGTTTTTAGTTTTTAAGTTTTTATTTTTTTTTACTTATTTACCTATTTGTGTAAATTTATTTTTTATTTTCTTTTCAGATAATTGTATTATTTTAAATTTTATTATTTTCTATCTAATTATGGAGTTTTTTTTTGTTCTTATGTGGCAATATTTTTAACATTTGAAGACACATGTGCACATTTTTTTTAAATTGTAATATGAGATGTCGCATAATAATTATTGAGAGTATGTATTTGTCATATGATAATGTTTTATACATATACTATTATGTCATAGTAACACATGTCATGATTTAAAGATATATACTTTTTTATATATTATATATGATTATATTATTATACTAGAATAGCATCGTGCAATGTACGAGATTATAAAAATATTAAAATATTTAAAAATAATATATGATAATTATTTTATTATCATAAGAAAATATATTTATAATTTTCATAAGTGATTATGGGTGATATATAAATTTCATGTCAAGGTTTAAATATTTAGTTTTTTTAGGGCATCTAATATCAAGTTTATATATATATATATATATATATATATATATATATTAAAATTTTGAAATATTTTAGAAATTTCAAAAATTATTGAAAAATGTTTTTAGTTTTAAGAACTACAATCACTACTAAACTCCCTTGATTTTGTCTCTATATATTATAATATTGTTTAACACCACAACAAAAATAATTTTATTCTATAAAGAAATATCTCAAAAGAGTGTGTATATATATATATATATAAAAGATAACACCAATGAAATTCAAATTCAAATTTATAATAAGTCAATAGTGACACAATCTAAAAATGATACTTGTAAGAAAGAATCATGAAATAATGTACATTTTCTTTTAATTTTTCTTTAAAATGATAATGTTAAAATTTAAATTCAAATCATATATCTGTGGCACAACTTAGAAATAACAATTGATAATTTTTTTTACATTTTTATTCTATGAAACATGGACACGCCATTTTTAAGGCGTGTCCGTGTGTCGGACATGCGTCCGTGTCAGAAACATGGGATGCACATATGACACACGTGTTTTATGTGTCTGAATGTGTCTTATTAAAAAGATTTTTTTTTTGGCTTAGATACGTCTCAGATACGTTTGGACACGTCTAAGACACGACTTGAACACGACCCATTAATATTAAAAAAAATAATTTCCATGACTAACGTCCAATTAGTAAGTTCGTAACTCACTGAAACTCAATCACATGACTGACGTCTCAAACTATTATTTTCTTATACCAGTATTTTAAGTTTTATCTTTTTATACGCCATTATTAGGCTTTTAAGTTTTATCTTTTTATATACCACTATTTTCATCTGCTCCTTCTACCTGTACTCGTACCAAGTCATTCACTTCGTCGTCACCAAAATTTACCTCACACTACTATTCCCTCTAGTTAATTTTTTTGGACGTATATGTACTTGTACATGACTAGTTCTATTAGGAGATATTTGTTTAAGAGATTTTTTAAAAAATGTCAATAAAAATTGTGTTTCATATTTTTTGGGAGGGGCTTACTAGGTAACAAATGTTGGCACATATGACATATATTAAGATATTATAAATTTTTAAATTTATAAAAATATTATTAATGAATTATTATTATTTTTCTTAAATTTTGTAATTATATATATACATAAATTAAGTTCTTTAATTTACTTTGATATTAATTTATATATATATATATATATGTGTGTGTGTGTGTGTGTCCTATAATATTTTAAATTTAGTGTGTCCATGTATCCGTATCCATATCGTGTCCATTTCTGTGCTTCATAATTTTTATTTAATTCTTTTTAATAAGATAATAATAAAATTCAAATTCAAATAATATTGGTAGTTTAACCTAGAATTGTCACTTGTCAAAATTCTACAAATCAAGATTCTCTTTTTTATATATTATATTGATTTTATTGATAATTATATTGATTATATTTATTGAACTTTATTTCAGCTAAAAAAGTATTTACGTTTTGTTCCAAACTAAAAATTTAATTCTATAATATTAAATTTATAAAGTGTAAATATATAACTAAAAATACAAACACAAAGAAGTTTCAATTAAACAAATTTTACTTTTACTTAAGAAAAAATATTAATATGAATTACGAAAAATGTAAAAAGAAAAGGTTGAATTAAAATATAAAAACAATCATTCCAAAAAATTTGTGTTTTATTGGCGAAAATGAAGTCGCTGGAAACTTTTAATTTTCGACAAAAAAAATATGCTAGAAATTAAAAAAAGGAAAAACATTTTATTTATGTCCGATGAATAGCTTTACCGGAAAGTATACGAAATTTTGAAAATAATTAATGAAAAAGATTTGGGAAAGTTTCTAGCGGAATGTCTGCGGGAAACTAGAAGCACAAGTGCCACGACCCACATCAAGATCTATGACTAGCACGCAGGCTAAATATTAAGTTTAGGTTAGTCTGGTAAGCTTGACAACAACATTAAATTCTAAAATACTTACTTTTTATAAAATCATAACCAATTCTCATTAACAAACCAATGACCATCACAAGATAATGTATATAACCTCCAATTTATCTCAAACAGTTTGAGTAAACCAACCCATATCCTTATAGTTGCGGACTCTGAAATTAGGGGAACAATATATATTATATATACACCAAAACATGTTGGAGGCAAACCAAGGATATCAATCAAGATGAACAAGTCCTAACCAACCAAATTAGTAACCTGCAAGTTTGATGGAATATAACGGGGTGAGCCACACAGACTTAGTGAGAACATAATAAACAAAATGAATGAGAAGGAGAAACAAGTAATAATACGAATCTTTACACTTCAAAAATAACTTATGATATGCTATAGTCAAAGAGATAAAATTATAAATGAAACCAATATGTCAAATGCTTGCTTTTCTAAAACTATTCATAGATGTAAAAGTAGACAAGAATCAAGAATACTAGTTATATATAAAATAATCCACATTTGACATGAAAGGACCAATATGCAAGTTAGAGCGTCAACTCCACCCAACAAGTCATATACATACTCATCTCAAGCTAGGAGTATTGCCTCACCCAACACCATCTTGTGGCTAAGGTCCGCTCACTTTACAACCACATAAAGGGCCTAAGGGTCCTCTCACCCAATAGTTTAACTAAATCTAGTATGTGCACATAGACCAAAATATCTCTTCACTAACAAAAGGTCCTTTCATTCAATAGCTTCATTGAATCTACTATATGCACATAAATTATTATATCTCTTCTCTAATGATAAATGGATATACTGCTACAAATCCTCTCAATAGCTTCACTGAATCTATTATGTATGGATATTAAAAAACGATATTAACACAAACTCATCATGGATATTAAAAATATTAACTCAGCTTAAAAAAATATGGTAATTATACCTAACCCGTCAAAGCCAATAATGTTCATTTCTCAATTTCAAAACAAGGTTCAAAATCATCTTAATTTAATTATGATGAATAACAACTCACATAAATCATATTGTCAATAAAACAATCACTTAAAAGCAAATGCTATTGTAGAAGAGATTTAACAATGTAGCAGTAGTAGTAGTATTACTATTGAAGATAAAATTATTAAAGAGAAAATTCAATATGCTTGGAAAGCTTTGTTTTCCCAATAAAATAATTTTAAGAAAGGATGCCACTAAGTAAACTATCCATTCATAGATATGAAGAACCAATTCAACTGCTCCCAACGGCTCCAGGACAAGTAATCAATTTAGCATCCAATGAATCTTACCATAAACAAATATATTGACAAGTCAAGATAGATCAAACAAGGAAAAAGCTCATCTAAAGCGAGCTTGTCTTTAAAGTAAGCAAGTAATAGTATATTTATTCTTAATTTAATCTAAAATATATCATGATCTTAATCTATTAAAATTTAATAATAGATACATTCTTACTTATTCACTTTAGGGACAAACTCACTTTAGATGAGCATTATCCATCAAACAATAGCCTACAATAATTAAGTCTCTATCTCAAGGAAGAGCAATTCCTTTAGATATCACAAGTGAACTTGACAAGTTTTATAAGCTTTTCCAAAAAATGGGGGGGGGGGGGGGGGGTTGGGATTTTTACACTCAACCCAACTACAAGGCCTCTAACTATCTTTTATGAATTATTCTCAATTCTTAACGTGTTGTCATTCCTTTAAATAATAGGGATGACCGCTACACATTATAAATTTAAAACACAAGTCCATTGAATAAATAAAATAACTATGCCAAAGGTTTTAGAAAACTTATTTAAGAATGAACTAGTAATGAGTAAAGGGATTAGATAAAAACCCTAAGTATAAGGTGTTGAGATTGACTCAAATTCCTATTCTGAAAAGTGTTAATAGTTTTATATTTTCTTGGTTGATTTGATTTTGATTTGTAATTAATATTAAGATAAGGCAGAGATATGTGAGATCTGTATTTAAATATGAAACTAGAAAGTTCTTATCTTGATAAGGATCTGATTATGAGTGACATTAATTACTATGTAAATTGTTGTGAGTTATAAATACTTGTATTAGGGAATTGGTAGAATTATGAGAAGGTGCGTGAAGATTGAGAGATTTGATAGAGATGTAGAGATAATGATGAGGAGTTGTGGGATAGAGGAGATTGAGAGTATTATAGACATTATTTTATAATTTTGTTTATATAATAAATTTTTTTCATTCGTAAATGCAGATTTGTTGAACTGAATCACGTTAAATTATGTGTAATTGTTTATGATATTTTTTCTTAATTAATCATATTTATACAAGCACATGATAAAAGGGATGATACATTCCCTCAACATGAGGTTAATTTAGAGTTTGCAAGAAACTCATAAGGAAAAGGGGCTTGATTTCTCTGCTGCTTCAAACCTTCACTCATCTCTCTTTTTTTTTTTTTTCGAGATAGCAAAGCACAAAACGATTATGACATTTAGCACAAAAGAGTTAGTATCAAAGAATAGAAATTCACCTCATATTCCTTTTGCAGGTGGGTACAAGAGTTGGTGACCAAATTAGAGAAAAGAAGGGAGATTAGCATGGCTCCAAGTATAGCCATTGACTCTTCGTGTCTACCCAATATCTCCTTCTTTCCTACGTTTCCACCATTTTAAATACAACCCACTTTTTTTTTTTTTAAGGTTTTACTTACAGGGGAAATTATCGAATTACCCTTGAAAGAAGTTTATTTCCTACCATACCCCCCTCTCTATGTTATCACGATAAGAAAAAATTTAAGATATATCCGCTGGAAATAATCTACAACTTTTAAAGTGTGTTTGGGATAAATTTCTAAAAATTTAATTATGTTTAATAATTAATTATTGTATAAATTTTTTTGTTATAATCGATTATAATTAATTTATTTTTATGTTTGGATCATTAAGCTTGTAAAATAATTTTAAGTTAATCTAATTTATTTAGATAATATAAAAAAATCATTTTTATACATTAAATTATTAAAATAAGTATAAAATAATTAAAAAATTATTTGATTGAGGATAAAATAATATTTACTATTAAAATATAAAAAATAATTTATAAACTAAAATCTAAGTTTTAATTTTTAATATTATAAAATTCCTTTTATTTTACATTAAATTTTATATAAAAACTAAAAATAATTTTACTAAACATGATACAATAACTTTTTTGCCAAAAAAAAGCTAAGCAGAAACTGCACCAAACATGTCTGTATACTTTTTGGAGAATAATCGGCTGGAAATTCAAGTAACTTCGCCATTCAAATTTTCTAGTGGATTAGAATCCGCTGCCAAATGTTTTATAATTCAATGCGCAATCGCTTCTCTTCCATTTCTCCTCTCTTCTTCTTTCTCTCTTCCTCTACTATGATGACTGATCTCTTCTCATCCTCTCCTCTTTTCCTCTTCTTTTTTTCTCTCTTCCTCCCTCCGTTCAATCTCTTTTCTTACTCTCTAATGATCATTTTATCTTTGCGCCTTCATTTAACACTCACCATCGTCCTCGCTCCACCACTGGTCAAACTCCCTCCAAAGCTCTCCTAGTCGCCTCAGTCTTCACTCCATCATGTTTGAATTTTGGTGGTTGGTGTTGAGAAAGGCTTCACCTCCGCTCCTCCCTAA
The DNA here is from genome assembly GCA_029884595.1 of Ormosia semicastrata. Lineage (NCBI taxonomy): Eukaryota > Viridiplantae > Streptophyta > Magnoliopsida > Fabales > Fabaceae > Ormosia > Ormosia semicastrata. Next base: position 41,221,632 of record JAQQTO010000053.1, on the reverse strand, counting down.
CTATCTCATTTTGGTAAAACTCCCTCATTTTGGATGGCCATTCTCATTTTGGAAAAACTTTCTAGCTTTTTGATAAGATTATTAAATCTTCTATTTTTTTCACGTTTAGGGATTTTGAAGAAAGCTCACACTGTTGTTTGCCCTTCACAACGTTCTTGCATTTCCTCTCACCATCGCCATTCTGGTCTAGCCCATCACCTAGTGCTCATTCTTGTTCTGGGTCAATGACTGATTTTGCAGTATTTCGATCACCATTGCCCTTCACTTGGAGTTTTTTTTAAAAGAAAAAAAATATTTTCTGGTGGGCAAATCCACTGGAAACTTTCACACGGATGATCCTCTAGAAAATATTTCCCGCAGATTTGAACTTCCTATGAGCAATTTTTTGGCGACCACAAATTCGTCGAAAATCCGCTGAAAATTTTCTACAGATTTTCGGTCAATTTTTGTTGGCCACCGGTAAAATGTGAATTTTTAGTAATGAATTATTATGAAAATAAATAAAACATTCAAACTTTAAATGTGTAACAATTAGGTGCAAGTAGTAAAAATTTTAACTAAGTAATTAGTAAATAGATAACTTAATGACTTCACAAAAAAAAAAAGAAATAAATTAATGAAAACATTTTAGGTAATTAAAGTTATAAAAAATTGAAAGAGAGTGTAGATAAATGAAAAAGAGTGTTAATAACTCTACCAATATGTGTGTATATATATAGTTACCATTTTTCATTTTGGATCTTGAATCATGGTAAATATATGTAAATTAATGTTGTTTTGCTTATCTCACAAGTTATTCTTTCCTAAATTTTATATCTATAATTATAAATTTTTTATTTAATAGTCAAATATTTTGGACATGTTTAAATTAAATTGTTTTTTTAACACTTATAAAAAAAAATTAGAGATAGTTTTTCACTGAATTTTTTTTATTATAACATAAATTCATCCAAGCATGTATATAACAGGTGTTCCTTCACACAAAACTTATCTTCACTTTAAGGTTTGTCTGTACATTTTGTGTGGAATAAAACAATTTTGGTTAAGTAACTCAAAGATAGAAGAGAATGCATTTACTTTGCTAGGTTTAGCTTCAAGTATATTTGCTTATCCCGGAAAAAGAAAAATATTTTACTTTATATTATTTATTGAATGTGTGACAAATAAATTATAACATTAAAAATATAGTTGAAGTGAAAGGTAAAAATGACCTTCAAAATTGATGCGGTACACATTCAATGATTAAAGAGTAAGAAATCTCTTGGACCTAAAAGAATTTTTCATTTGTGAGTTTTAGAAGATTGCTCGGTTATAGGATTGAGGACACACAACTATTTTACCAAAATTAATTATTCCTCAAAACCTTATGCAACTATTACCCATCTTTTGCATCCCATAAATAGTCATTTCCTTGAAATGTGGTCTCCCAGTTGCGTAGACCTCTCTTTTCAAAACAAGTTATCCAAGACATTCAGTTGTTCTCTATCTCTCAATTAACCTTTTAAATCAACCCTCACCATAATTTATTAGTAACTATCTCTTTCTCTTTGCAAAACCATGGTTAGTTAGCCATGGCTTCTCCATCACCTTCCCTTCATTTAGCAGCAATTTTATGCATATGTTTTGTGCTACCCGTTTTTGCAAAGCTTCAGAGTTTCCAACATCGACCAAAACATGATGGATCCCTCAGCTTTCTAGTCATTGGAGATTGGGGTAGAAAAGGGCTATATAATCAATCCCTGGTTGCCACTCAGGTTCATCTTCTTTGTTCACACTATGAATTTTACTAAAGTTTGAACCTAAGGCTTTTATCCAAATTCCTACCTCCCAGTCACCGAAGTTATGCATAGTAGTATTTTTTCTTATGTTTCTATTCGCGTAACCCTCCCTCTCTGTGTAATGTAACCTTCTTTTCTCTCTATATTGCCTGCATTATATTTGAACAAACAATTATTTTGTTATCTTGCCAAGAAAAAACTTATCATAGCCTATTTGTGAAGTTTCATGAATAACTCTTGTGCTCCCTCACCAAAAAGAGTTTATTGTGTTTGAACTTTGAAGTGAGTGAGAAAGGAAAAAGAATGACTCTGTTTATCAAAGCTAGGCTCACCAAGAATTAGAAGTCTTAACCAATTAAAAAGGGCATAGAATTGACAATTGACCATGTTCATGTCATTGTATCTTCTTCATTTGTAATGGACTAATGGTATTTGTTGGCTAACCTTAAACATTAACACTGGACATGGCAGATGGGAAAGATGGGAGAAAAGCTAGATATAGATTTTGTCATATCCACTGGAGACAATTTCTACATGAATGGAATAAAAGGTGTAAATGATCCAGCATTTCGAGAGTCGTTTTCCAACATTTACATTGCCAAGAGCCTGCGGAAGCAATGGTACTCTGGTATGTCAAATCAATCCAATTTTACCAAAATTTCTCCCTCTATTTGAAGATGAAAAATGATCATCTTACACCCCAAAAAAGGGGTGTAAGTACTGTTCCACCATTTTGAATGGATGTGATTGAGTGAGAGAAAATGATAGAAAAAAGTATGTATAATAAATGGTATTAGATGAGATGTGAAAATGGGTGTATACACTGTTTGAGGTAAGAATATAATTGTTGTTTGAAGATATACAAGATACAAGTAAAAATGTGAAAAAGGTGAAAAGTGAAAACCATGCATCAGTGCTCTATTTTAAATCCTTATTTTTTAAACAATGTGTTCTGCAGTTTTGGGAAACCATGACTACAGGGGTGATGCACTGGCACAATTAAGTCCTGTCTTGAGAAAAATTGATAATAGATGGTTTTGCCTGAGATCATTCACACTTAATACAGGTATAATGATAGTAGTATTTTCAACCTCTTAATCATCATTGTTATGAAAGAAATCATATTTACACATCGTTTTCTTTTGCTGCCTACTTTCCCTAGGAATTGCAGAATTTTTCTTCATTGACACAACCCCCTTTATAAACGATTATTTCAACGAGTCCAAACATACTTATGATTGGCGAGGTGTTTCTCCGAGGCAAATTTACCTCAACAACTTTCTAAAGGTACCAAATAATTAATGGTCAATTCTAGAAGGTAGATTAGTGATTCTTTGCTTAAGGTTTTGCAACACTTTTGTGACAAGGATTTTGAAGAAGCATTGATGAAATCAACTGCAAGTTGGAAAATTGTTGTGGGTCACCACGCAATAAGAAGTATTGGGCATCACGGCGACAGTCTAGAGCTTATAAAGCACATCATCCCAATACTTAAGGTATATAATAGGCATCAATATTCATTCTATAGGAAAAACATCTTCCAAGAAGGCTAAAATAGAAAATTTACTAAATATAACTTATTTTCCTTTCAATGTTTATTTCTTCAATTGAAATGCACAAACTTTGTCTAAAAATATATGAACACAAAATTGCCATGATAAGAACTGTATTGGGACTCAACACATTCAATCTACGATACCTTTTAGACTATATTCAATTTCCACTATTGCATTTTATTCAAAATATATTTCAAACATTTTCCCCCATAAATCATTGGATTTTCCAAAAATAAGTGGATACTTCAGAAATTGTAATGCTAGTTCTTTATTAATATATTGGATGCATCACAAGTAAGGTGTTAGAAACTGCAATTCTTACTTAACTACAATTGTGGTTGCAATAATGTGGTTTCAGTAATCACCACTACAACATTTCGCTTTTGATGGGGGCCTTGCTAGTTTTTGGAAACTTTTCCTTATCACAATATTTTGGTGACATTATACAATTTTTTTTTTGTTTTTGACCTTTTTGTTTCATATCATATCCTACTAATTACTATTATAATTTTTCAAGCAAATTAACCCTACCTTTAATAGAGATATATTGTACTATCTGAGCACAACATTCAATATTTTTTATAACTTCGATTTTTCTTGAATACTACCCAGCAATTCATATAATTTAAATATTTACGTTATTTATTTTTCATCTTGTTCCATATTCATGGATTTTAAATTAAAAAGAAACAAGAACTTATGTTTAAGATTTGTCTCTATGCTAATAAATATGCTGTGTCATGAATGGGCATGAGTATGACCATTGTTTTATTTGCATTTCTTGTTCTGTTCTTGCTGTTAGAATGTGTGCTTATGATGTTTCCATGAAAATCCAGGCCAACGATGTTGATATGTACATGAATGGGCATGACCATTGCCTCCAACATATAAACAGCAAAGACAGGTAAGAAAAAGAAATCAAAAACCCCACACACGCTATGAGCTTTGATGAAGGAAATTCAACTCTTTCCTATACCATTGACAATGGGATCAAATTGCAGCCCACTTCTGTATTTAACGAGTGGAGCGGGCTCAAAGGCATGGAGGGGTGATATTAAAGAAAGCCACTCTGATGTTGTGAAATTCTTTTATGATGGCCAAGGTTTCATGTCTGTTCAAATGACTGAAACTGACACAGAATTTGCCTTTTACAATGTCTTCGGTGAGAATATACACCACTGGAAACTAGCAAAGCCAATGCATTCCTCTGCATGAAGTGTACAGTTGCTGCACAAGAAAATATGTACATAATTTTATGTAGCTTTATTTGTACATAACACCTACTATCTTGTTACTTCTTTTGCTACTGAATAATAAACAATATACATAAGCATTTCTGTTATATTTTATTATTAATTAATTATTAATAGAAAAATATTCTAACATACGAAATTGTTTTCATAGAACGACATATGAAAACAAAATCATGAGGTAAGTTACTTTTTTTATTTTTTTGAAGTAGTTATTTTTTATTTTATTATATTGGAACCGTTGAACAATGGCCCACCTGCATTCTATTATTCGTGAAGTTTGCTAGATAATCTATTCGTGATCATTGATCAATATTATTATTCATTCTGTTTTTATACGAAGGAGGGCTTAAAGCCCCAAGGCAATAACTACACTCCTAAAGAAAGAAATATCAGCAAAATCATCAAGAAGCAATCTACCACAACCATGAGGGAGAGTATCAAGGACATGTAGCCCCAGTATCAAGAAATATTATTTATATCTAAAAATATATAATTAAAAGTAATATAAATAAGGTTTTTTTACAACAATTATTGATGCAAAAGTGCTATGCCAAGATATACTGTTGTCACTAGGAGAAAAATGACAGATAAAAAGTTATGTGAAACTCATTCTTTTAATCTCGTGTGCTTTTGATTAAAATTAACAATTACCTCCCTAAACATATATAAACATGAGGTTTAAAAAAATATAAACTTTAAAAAAAATTTCTAAAAATTTCATTGTTCTCTTCACTCTTCCCGGTTCCCATTTACTTAGATAAAGAGCTTTTGTATAAGAGAGATAGAGAAAGAAAATGTAAAAGGATAAGATTATAAGAAGATAATGACATTTTTTATACATTTTTCTTTCTTTTTAATTTCAATGTATTAAATATTATATGTATATCATATATATGCACAATTTTTCAACTATTTAAATGAAATATCAATAAAATGTGTGGTTTATACCATCTTACAAGTTTAGCGGTTAAGTATCCACACTTATCTATTAAATCTGTCTTTTTGTTTGAGGGAGGCTTGATTTCTTATTCTACTATTCCATAAAAAATGTGTCACGACTTGATCTCAGGTCATGATGATTGGTGCACAGACTAAAACTAACTTAACACTCATCTAGCCTAGCAAGCCTAGCGATAAAATACTAATTAAAACACCTTAAAAGCTTAGCACGAGGCTAACAAAAATCTGAGTCTCCTTTAAAAATAGAGCAAACCAACATTTCAGTTACCTTGAAAGAAGTAATGCATACCATAAACCATCGGCAAGCATGAGTATCTCTCATGTATCATTCATGAATGTTAACTGACTCAACTATACAAAGGATCATATCAAGGCTTCTATTTCGTTTTTTTCCCCCCTTATAGATAGTTGTTTTAGGAAACTCTGCAAATTCAACCAATAAGTGACTTACACACACTTGGGAGAAGAAATGGTGAAGGCGGGATTCGATCTAGGTCCTTGCATTCACCTGCAAAGGACTTTAATAGCGGGCACCTTTGACATATAAAGACTTTTATTGTCATATACTCATAAAAAAAAATCTTATCCTATATAATTGCAAAATACTAGAGTCGAGGTACAACACTAGCTAGCCACCAATAGCACTAGAGGCCTACCAAAAAGATGGTCACTCACTACTCTAAGACTTGCAATTTATAGGAAAAGGAATAGGATGAATAACATAAACTTAGTGAGGACATAATAAAGAACGTGAATAGGAAGGAGATACAAATAATAGCACGAATCTTTAAACTTGAAAATAACTCAAAACATAATAACTTAAGGAATAAAGTTTACAAATGAAACCAATTTTAATAAGGGATAAGATAAAATAAGTTTATTTGAAAGTTTGTTTGTATACGTTGGTTACGTATTTCAAATTGCATGTTGTTATACCATTACCTAGAGATAGGCTACATCAGTTATACCTGAACAACCTAAAGATAGGATTCAATGTATTACTAGCTGTTATCATGATCTGTAACGTGTATATATGAACTCTTGTAACTTTATCAAACAGTGAATGAAAAAGGCATAATACGAGCCTTCATATTTTATGATGGTATCAGAGAACAGGTTCCAGGAAACCGAAATGGAGTTGGAGAAGTCAAATGCCTCCAGCAAGATAACTACTTCAACAACCATCACCCCATCAAGAGGAACCGAAATGGAGTCGGAGAAGTCAAATGCCTCCGGCAAGACAACTACTTCAACAACCATCACCCCATCAGGAGGGGGCATGCTTGGCTTGGGTAGGTGGCAGTCAAGGACAAGCAACCAACATTGAAGGAAGTCATACCTTCCACAGTTCCTATGCAAACACAAGCAGCAAGCAAGTCGAGCACATGTCTGGTAACACATTAATTAATAACACACAAAGTTGGGTCTTAGATAGTGGGGCATCACACCACATGACCCCTGTGTACTCCCTTCTTGAAGAAATATGTGATCTCAAGGAACCACTTAACATCACAGTGCCCACTGGAGACACAGTTGTAGTGCAAAAAATGGGAAATGTGTATCTAAACGAAACCATGAAGCTGCACGATGTTCTTTACATCCCTGAGTTTAGCTGCAACTTAATTTCAATTCATAAACTAACTAGTGATTTGAACTGTATGGTGACTTACTTTGATAATGGTTGTGTTATACAGGACCGAGCCAAGAAGAAGATGATTAGATCGGATGAACTGCATGACGGGTTCTGTGTCCTCAAGAAAGCTGTGCAAGGATTCTCTCAAGTGGCTGTCTTAAGGGATGTAGGGAAGTTGTGGCATATAAGGATGGGTCATCCCTCTGATCAGACGATGTTGAAATTCTCTAAATTTCTTAATTTTCCTTTTAATGCAAATAAAGAAGAATGTTGTGATATTTGTCATCGCTCCAAGCAATGTAGACTCCCATTTTCATTGAGCAACAATAAAGCTAGTGCTGTTTTTGATCTGATACATTGTGACTTGTGGGGGAGATATCAAACCAAATCGCATAATGGCTCACATTACTTCCTTACAATTGTTGATGACTATTCACGAGGTCTGTGGGTTTATCTATTAAAAGACAAAGCCAAAGCACCCATTCATCTCATTAACTTTTTCAAAATGGTGCAAACCCAATTTGACACTAGAGTGAAGACCGTTCATAATGACAATGGAACTGAGTTTATCAATTCAACACTGCAATTTTTCTTTCTTCAAGAAGGTGTTCTTCATGAGACTTCATGCGTGGAGACACTGCAACAGAATGGTAGGGTTGAGCGCAAACATCGACACATCCTCAACGTAGCAAGGGCACTTAGATTCCACGCGAACTTGCCGCTCTCCTTTTGGGGGGAATATGTATTAACAGCTGCTCACCTTATCAACAGAACACCGATTGTGGCCAATGATGGGGCAACACCATATGAGATGCTATATGGCAAGCCTCCACCATATGCTCATATAAGGAATTTTGGGTGTCTCTGTTACGTGAAGAACTCATCCAAATCACGGGACAAGTTTAATGCTAGGGCTCGCAGATGCATATTCGTTGGGCATCCCCAAGGTCAAAAGGGATGGCGAATATATGATCCCCAAACACGTCAGTTCTCAGTTTCACGGGATGTAGTATTTTATGAAGCCATTTTTCATTTTGCTTCACATGAAGATCCTGTCTCTAGCCCAATGTTTCCAAATGTCACACTTTTTCCAGATGATGAGATCACACCTTCCACAAAGGCTGATACAATTGATAAGCAAGTAAGACATGCCCATGTCAATGAGGTGGGGGAGATGACTGAATTGCACATTTCGAATAAAGGGGAGCATGATGTTGAGACAAGCACTACAACATTGGAGCCACACACAAGGTAACCACCCAGCTACTTGAAGGACTATCATTGCTACACTGCCGCCAATGACCCCCCATGCAAGTCACTCGATTCATCAGTCTCTTCTAGTAAGGTCTATCCTCTCTCAAACTATGTCAGTTATAATCATTTTTCTCCCTCACATCAAGCCTTCCTTGCAGCCATCCAGTCACATGATGAGCTAAGATATTATTCACAAGTTGTTAAATACCCACAATGGCGCAATGCAATGGCTGAGGAGATCAAAGCTCTTGAAGAAAATAAAACTTGGACGCTTGAGCCCCTACCCGAAGGAAAAAAAGTTGGTTCGTTGCAAGTGGGTGTATAAAGTTAAGTATACATCTACTAGAGAAGTTGAAAAATATAAAGCGCGGCTTGTAGCAAAAGGCTATACGCAAGTAGAGGGCTAAGACTTCACGGAGACCTACGCTCCAGTGGCAAAAATGACTATCGTTTGTTGTTTAATAACAGTTGCTGCCGCAAAGTGCTAGGGACTACACCAAATGGATGTGCGTAATGCTTTTCTTCATGGGGACCTTGATGAAGAGGTGTACATGACACCACCTCTAGGCTACATAGTTCCAAATCCAAGGCTTGTGTGTCGACTACTGAAGTCATTGTATGGGCTTCGTCAAGCCTCTAGAAACTAGTATGCGAAGCTAACTCAAGCATTGATCAAGTATGGCTTTGTTCAAAGTCCAGCAGACCACACTTTGTTCACTTACTCAGTCGAATCCACCTTCTTAGCAGTACTCATTTACGTGGATGATCTCATAATAGCTACCAATGATTCTGTTTCTTGTCAGGAGTTCAAGACGTATCTTAATACGTGCTTTCACATGAAAGATCTGGGCAAGCTCAAGTATTTTCTTAGATTGGAACTTGCACGAGGTCCAGCCGATTTATTCCTTTGTCAACGTAAATACACGCTTGATATACTCAATGAATGTGGGATGATGAATTGCAAACCATGTGGGTTCCCCATGGAGCAACATCATAATCTATCCACAAAAAAAAAGGCGATTTGTACTCAGATCTAGCTCAATATCGGAGGCTCATTGGACGTCTAATCTACCTCACAATAACCCGTCTAGAGATAATGTACTCTATTCATACTCTAGGCCAGTTTATGTAGGCTCCACGACAGAAGCATTGGCATGCTGCCATGCGCATCCTTCGTTATTTAAAATCTTGCCTGGGCCAAGGAATAATAATGCCAAAGGACAATGACCTTTTCCTCTCAAGTTATTGTGACTCTAATTGGGCCTCATGCCCCCACAACAAGACGATTTCTCAGTGGTTATCTCATGAAAATTAGGAACACACCAGTATCATGGAAAACTAAGAAACATATGACAGTAGCATAATCCTCTTGTGAGGCTAAATATCGAGCAATGGCTTACGCCACAAGTGAGATTGTCTGGCTACGCAGCCTATTATCCTTTCTCCAAGTATCTTGTAATGAGCCTACCACACTCTTTTGTGATAATCAAGTTGCGCTTCATATTACAGCAAACCCAGTCTATCATAAGCGCACAAAACACATAGAAGTGGATTGTCATTTCATTCGTGAGCACATTCAAAGAGGCACCATCGCAACAGGTTACATTTTGACAAAGCAACAACAAGTAGATATCTTCACCAAGGCTTTAGGTCTTCGGCAATTTCAAGAATTGATGTCCAAGTTGGGCATTCACAATGCTCATGCTCCAACTTGAGGGGGATTAATAAGGGATAAGATAAATATAAGTTTATTTGAAAGTTTGTTTGTATAAGTTAGTTATGTATTTCAAATTGCATGTTGTTATACCAATACCTAGAGAGAGGCTACATCAGTTATACCAAAACAACCTAAAGATAGGATTTAATGTATTACTAGCTGTTATCATGATCTGTAACGTGAATATATGAACTCTTGTAACTTTATCAAACAGTGAATGAAAAAGGCATAATACGAGCCTTCGTATTTTATGAAATTTGTTAAATGCTTTCCTTTTCAAGACCATTCATAATTATAAAAGAATTTAAGAATACCAGTCATATATAAAGCAAAATATATGGGTTACACCTTAATTGGGGTGAAGCTATGCATATCGTGAGGGGCTATCCCTTCCATATTTTAAATTATCATCATTTTACATGCAATTTTTTTTTAAAAAAAATTGAACTTGACCCCCTCATTAATGATGTTCTTTCTCTTTGGCTACTGCAACCAATGGTGGAGCCAAGCCCTGGAGGTTAAGGGAGTGTGATTGACAATAGCAATAATTTTGATGATAACAAATAAGGAAGAAAAATGTTAGTAAAGATCAAGTTCCTCAACCTTCAAGAATAACTTATAGGACTTAAATCTTGTGTAAAGGTATAAGGGTATTCATTCTTAATTTCAAACATCCAAATTGCATAATTTTTTCATTCATCTTAAGATCTCAAGGAAAATCCTAATTTATGTTCTTGAAAACTCTCTTTAGATCAAGCAAATTGGTTTTAACCTTGATATAATTTGGTTTTTATTCAAATCAAATAATTGATTATGCTAAGGTCCTTGTCATAATCGATTATTGTGATTTAGCAGTAGTTAACCAAATTTCCCTATATCACAAATAATCAATTAACCCTTTTGATAATTGAATAAATGATTCAATAGTGTGCACCAGTCTTTTTGTTTTAGACACAAATAATCAATTAGTCCCTCAGGATAATCAATTATTTGATGTTGGCAGAACGACACATTTTTATGTTTAAAAAACAATAATTGATTGTGATAACTAAGAAAGTTCTCTTTTCGTTCCTAAATTCAAATAATCGATTATTAGTATGTAATAATCAATTATTTCAATCTTCCAACAACTAAGTTTTTGAAGTAACATGTGAATAATCAATTATGGCTTTGCAATAACCAATTATATGGGTTTTTTAAAACAGAGTTTAAAGGCTAGTTTTCACAGTTAATGTTTCTCAGCCACCTCCAACGACTCTAATAACTCATGGACATTAAATGCAAAGGCTTAGAGACTAAAACACACAAGGAAAAACATCTAAAAATCCTTCTTGAAGCATTCATTGTGAGTTTAACCTCTCTTTCTCATATTCCTCTATTTTTGGAGCTTAAGTGTGAAAATCCTTGATACCTATTAGATTTCAATTTGTATTACCCACTCTTGTGATAGTATCAAACCTTACTTTCATCTTGTAATCATTGTAAGGTGAGGTATCTCTCAAAAAAGTAAAGAGTGAGGTATTCCTTGTAAGTGAGACTTAAACACCAAGGGTGAAGTATCACAAGAGTGTGAATATGCTAACTTTAGGAAGATGTGGGTTCCAAAGGGCACCTTTCCCAAAGCTAATTCTTAAGGACCCAAGAAAATTTGGGTATCTAAAGCCAAAAATTAAATGTGTTTTGTAAGAGTGCTTGAAGACCAAGAGCTCACATTCGTATCTTGATAGTGGTTGTTCCAAACACAAGACCAGGGATGCCTCTAAATTCTCTTTCCTAATCCCCAAAAAGCATGAGCATGTAACTTATGGAGATAACAATAGGGGAATAATTCTTGGTATTAGCGAAGTTGGTAAAACCCTATCTTCCTCTATAGAAAATGTCTTGCTCGTTGATAGACTTAAGCATAACTTATTTTGTATTAGTCAACTATGTGATAAAGGAAATAGAGTTATCTTTATTCAAACCATTTCATGGTTGAAGGAATAAATAACAAGAAATCCAAGAAGATGATTCATGATTTTGACATAGAAGAATCACACATATTTACATGGATCACTTAAATAAGTTTGGTCTTTAAAGAGTTAGTAATTGTACTACCTAACCTCAAATTTGAAAAAGATAAACTACGTGATACTTGTTAAAAGAGAAAATAAGTAAATGTCTCTTTTAAATCTATAAATTTGTTTCAACTACTAGACATTTACAACTTTTGCATATGGATCTTTTTGGTCTATCAAGAACTACGTGTTTTGGTGGGAATTACTATACACTTGTGATTGTGAATGATTATTCTAGGTTTACATGGACTTTATTCTTTCCTCATAAGAATGATGTTTTTTAAACTTTTAGAAAACTTGCCAAAGTTATTCAAAATAAAAAGAATTCTAGCATTGCATCGATTAGAAGTAATCATGGTAGAGAATTTGAAAATCAGGATTTTGAAATCTTTTACAATGAAGATGACATTGAGCACAATTTTTCAATCCTTAGAACTCTACAACAAAATGGAGTTGTAGAAAAAAAAATTTCTTTAGAAGAAATTATTAGAACTATGCTCAATGAATTAAACCTTCATAAGTATTTTTGGATGGATGTCATAAGTACCGCTTGTTATGTAATTACTAGGGCCATAATAAGGTTAACTTTGAAGAAAATCCCTATAGATTATACGAAGGAAGGAAACAAAATATTTCTCATCTTCATGTCTTTGGATGCAAATGTTTTATTTTAAACAATAGAAAGGATAACTTAGGCAAATTTAATGCAAAATCTGATAAGGGTATATTTCTTAACTATTCTCTTCATAGTAAAGATTTTAGAGTGTCCAATAAAAGAATTATGACTATAGAAAAGTCTATACCCGTTACATTTTATGAGACTAACTTCATTGGGTCAAGAAAAGATGTTGTTGATCACGTTGTAGAACTTTTATCAAAAACACATTTGGATGCAAAGACAAGGAAGCAAAGAAGGAAGAAGAAAGCCAAGTTGCACCCTCCAAAACAAGAGGAATCACAAGTCAAATGACCTTTGTTAGTGATGCATGTAGCCATATGACATTTGTTCCTCAAATTGAACCTAAAGACTTAGATGAGACCATTATTGATGAACATTAGATCTTGGCCATCCAAGAAGAATGGAATTAATTTCAAAGGAATCAAGTTCGGAAACTTGTTCTAAGACCCAATGATCATCCAATAACTGACACCAAATGAATCTTTAGGAACAAACTTGATGAAATAGGGATAATAATAAGAAATAAAGCTATGCATATTGCTAAAGGATATAATCAAGAAGAAGGAATTGATTATGAAGAAATATATGCACTCATTGCTAGATTAAAAGCTATTAGAATACTACTTGTTTTTGCATGTATCATGGATTTCAAGCTTATGGGTCAACTATGATCGACTGCAGGTGATTGAGGATCACTTTCCACCATGGGAGACCATGGGGCTATGTCATGCATCACTTTTCTCTTGATGATTTGATTTTCTAACTTTGATATTAGTTTGCTTATATTAGGATTTTGTTGGATATCTTATTTTGGATATGTTGGTTGGTTAGTTTTCTTGATTATGGTATATATCATGTTAGCTTAACAATAGACTATATTGGTTATGTTGCTCTTGATGGGAAATATATGTTAGTTATGATGAATGCTATCTTATGATAAGTTTGGCAATGGTTTTAAGTTTTTGTGTGTTTTTTCATTTTTGTCAATTCGATATTTTGTCCATCTTTTTTATCATGACAAAAAGGGGAGAAGATAAAGGACATTGAGAAAATATCGTAAGATATTTAAAGGTCTTGGGATTCCAAAACTAAAGAGGAGTTTTGTGATGCCCCTTACCCTATATAGTCCACATTACACTCTAACTGGTGAACCAGATAGGGTAAAGTTCACATTTTTGTTTCGAAACCCCATTACTAATTTGGCAAAGTTTTCTTACTTGTTTTAACCATCTTTTTATTTCAGCTTTATTTGATCTTCTTTTAAACGTCTCGTTGTGTTATCTTAGCTTTTAATTTGATTTTTAACCTGAATTTAAGTTACTTAGCTCTCAATGTGAGCTAGGTTAAAAACTCTCAATAAACATGCAATAATAATCATATCTATAAAGTGTATCTATTATCTCATAGTGAGTCCTAACTGGAAGAACTCTAACTCTATCATACATATCCAGATAAACATATCAATTAGAAGATCATATATGAAGATATCGACCCTCTGAGCCTTCCACTAAGTATTATTTGTCATAGTTCATACATATATAAACAAAAGTAACAACGTGGGCATCAGTACCCATAGTATAGTCATCCAACAGGTAGCAAGTCAGTTAGACTAAAGCTTTGTAAAGCCATAATAGTCAAACATCTTTATCCAAATACATTAATATATGAACATGTATATATATATAATCAAAATAGAATCTAAGATGTCTACCTATTGTCCTACATCTCCACTATTTGGCTCTACATCACGAAACATCCAAGTTAATCTCCAGGTATAGTAGGCATGTACATAATGTACACAGGAATCAGCTCAAGGAATGAGTAGGTGTTAGTCTTAATAAATTACACCTAGTCTATTTTTTTTAAATGGAAATGTAAAAGGAAAATTAGATGGGCCTAATTCTGAAAAAAAAAAGATCCTTTTTGTTTTGTTTTGTTTTGTTAGATTTTTATAGCTTGCTAAAAAAATAAAAATAAAAAAATATAGAAAAATTAAAATATTTTAAAAATATAAAAATTAAGATTTGGGTTTCCCTTGTTGGCTTTTTTTTTGAAATTTTGTTTATCTTTTTGCGTGTTTATGTTTATCTTACTTATCAACATGTTTCTTTTAATCACATTGCTAACATTGTCTTTTCTTAGTTATTGATTTTACGACATTTGTAAGGAAAAATAAAATAATTGAACCATGTTGAGAAGAATAATACGAGATTAGCTGAGTTGCGACAACTTGTTAATCATGTAGTTTTTAGAATCATCTAAGTTATGACAACTTGAGGATTCGTTCTTTTTAAAACACCAAAAAAATCAAATAAATTTTCAAAACAAAAATCTTTTCAAAATTTAAAACAACTAACCCATAATCGTTTTTCTAAAGAATGACGTGGTTTTGAATTCCTCATTGCACCCGAGGATACGTAGGAGCAGAATCTCTATTCTGTCAAGTTAAAATTAAACTTTCATAATTTATCTATTAATTTCTTTTTTATGTTTTGAAAAGGGGTAAAACAAATATTTTTAAGAGTTATTAAAATTTACACAACTGATTTAAGGTAACCGTCTTAGGGCGGATGTGTTAGGGGTGCTGTGGGGTTAATTGTTCACCCTTCCCTATGCATAATCGACTATCGAATCTAATATGGTTTCAAAGACCATTTTTCTTAGGTTTTTCAATTTTTCCTATTTCAAGTAAAATTGGTGGGGTGATCTTTGACACCGATAGACCCGGGTGATCTTTGAAATTTCATTGTGAAGGGGATAGATCATTGTAATTGTTGGTACTGGAACAACAAAACACATAAATTTAGAAAATGAGGAGCCATCACCAATGTTTATTTAATTTAAGAAAAACATTGGAAAAATCTTTTTTATTTAAGAAAAATTGTCTTTGAAAACAAATTTGATTCAAGAGTTTGATTATGCATAGACAAAGGTTGAAACTTAATCACACAGCACCATTGGTGCATCCGTCCAAAGACGATTACCCTAAGTCTATTGTGTAAATCAATTAATAACCTTAACAAGATTTATTTTATTCCTTTAAGCAAAAAAATTAATTTACTAAAAATGTTATAGGTGGATTGGTTTTAATTATAAAAAGATTTTTTTAAGAAGGATAAAAGAATTTTTTTAAACTAAAAGAAAATAAAGATGTACTAAGATAAATTAACAAAATCATTTCAAAAAACACACAAAATCATGCTATTGAACAAATTAAACATGTTAAATAAGAAATAAATTATTTATAATGTTATTTTTTTAATCATTTTTAGTTTTTTTAAAAAGAACTAATTAGAAATTATGCTTTTATTTTTATTTTATATTAAACTCATTTTATTTTATTTTTTTCAGAAAATAAAAGACCCAAGTTAACATTAGTCTCAAAATCAACCTATTAATCAAAGCCTAACACTCTATATCCTGAAAGCCTCTCAAGATGACGAAAAAAAGAGAACTCAAACAGAAGTCTGACCCAATAGATGGCCTAGATAGTAGTCAACTTAACTTTAAACTCATAAACAACCTTAAGAGTGAAAACCCAATTAAATTAGTAAAACAAAAATTAAAATTTGAAAGAAATAAACAAAGAAAGGGGAAGGGCGAGGCTGGCATTGCATCTGAACACAAGGAAGCGAGTACGGAGTCTTGTTGTGTGGGTTTTGTGCAGTAGATACCGATTTGGTGGTGGCAGGTCCGGTTCGATGGTGTGGTGATTTTTGGGGTTGGGGCTTAGTGGTGGCTAGACACAGAGGATGGGCAGTGGTTGTGAGGTGGGGGTTTCTTCCTTGGACAATGGTAGTTGAGGTCGCAGGTGGTTGTTGCAGGTGGTGGGTTGCTCTTGACGGTGACTAGAGGTGGCTACAATTTTACAGGTGTGGTTGGCTGGGTCAGTACATAGTCATGGGTTTGGCTAGGGCATTAGTTCAGTGGTGGAGTTCGATGGCTGAGGTGTTGTGGTTTGGACGGTGGATCCTTCTTAGATGGGGTGGTTTAGTTTTGTCAATGGGTTGCAAGGGGTGTGGGTTTCACAGGGAAGGTTCTAATTGTGTTGTGCTTTATTTGGTTTTGTTTGAAGTTGAATATGTGTTGCTACAGGAATATATAGGTGTGAGAGGCTCATCTTAGGCTTGGATGATGATGGGGTGTGTTGGTTGTTTCAGAGCTGGTGGTTCACAGTTTTTGGGAGAGAAATAATCATCTTACATCACTTTTCAACACCACTTTCTACACTTAGTTAATGATGTACAAATTCGTAGTTAATCACATATATTGGTTGGTTAATAAGTAAATCCATAGTTTAGGGTTAAAACTTGGATTTACTCATTAACCAATCAATACATGTGATTAATCATGAATTTGTACATCATTAACCAGGTGTAGAAAGTGGTGTTGAAAAGTGATGTAGGACTATAGGGGTTGTTTTGGGATGAATTTCTGTTTGGGTCTTTCATGCTCTGTTTTGTCTTAGTTTGAAGAGGGGTTTGGGCTCAAGGCTGAATTGAAGAAGGTGGATATTTTGGATATTTTTGTGTGAATATGGATGATATGGTCTTTGTGTTTTTCTTTTTCCTTTTTTTGTTAGAATTCGGTTTTGTTTGAGTGTTCAGTGGGTTTTTATTTGATGCTTGTTATATGGTGGAAATGGTGTGGAGATGACTTTGTTTCATATTGGGCTAGTGTTTGGTTTGTATTTCAAGATGTGTTCCATTTAGTGGTGACTTAAAGTTTTGGGTTTTATGGCTGTAGAGACAATGACTATATGATGGCAAGCATAAGAATATAACTGGTTTAGTGTTTTCATAATAATGGTGTTACCAAGCAAAAATCATCACATGAACTAGCATGACAATAAGATACATTCATGCATTCAATATTAGTACATATGAGTAAGGAACACCCATTTCATGAATACTAGAACTGGAGTAATAGGAAAAAAACAAAGGTGCTTTATCTTTGTTTGTTGAGTTCTTGGACTAAAATCAGCTCATTGCATACCTCCTTGAAGCTTGAATGCGTTAAAGAGAGGGGTTGTGTACTTACAAGAAACTCCAATGCTCAAGTTGGAGAGGGTCCAATGTGAGTGTAATGAATCGAAAAAGATCCTTACCCTTATGGCTACTACAAATATTTATAGTGGAGTGAATTTTGGGGACCAAGTAGGAATTGAGGTATTATGGTCATTACAAGTGCCTTGGGAGAAGCTTCTTGGCATTTTCCTAGGCAGCTTCCCAGGCTTGTGTGTTGATTTATGATTAGTTCCCTGAGAGATAATTTCTGTTGCTGAGGAGGGGGGTCACATATCCTTGAACATTGGGCTTGGCCTTATTAGGCCCAAACCCCATTCCGCGTCATTGTCCCTAGGTCAACGCTCTAATAGCTATCAGGGTGTTGAGCTCTAATGTTAATGGGGTTTTAGGCCAACGTCGCTGTGACCTCTAGCTTCATATGGTTGAACTCAAATGGCTCAAGACCATAGAAAACGATTATGTAGGAGTCACCATTGAGCATATGTTACTACATATATCAAAGCTTCACGCCCTGATTGCGACTGTGGACCTTCGTGGCCATGATCCATTATGGGGTGGCCTGTAGAGCTTTGAGTCTATAACATTTGGCTTGATAGAGACGCTTTGCATGCTGAGTAAACATCTTTTTGATTGCATGCCAGTATCTTTTTTACTGTATGGTGCATGATTTATCCGTGTATAGCTAGTTTTAGGGTTGCGCACACAATAATTATTTTGAAATTAATGCATTTGGACCCTTTTGCCCCTAATAGTGGGTTATAGTTAATTCGATCCTTACCTATAAATAGGGAACAATGGGAGCAAAATCGTATTTTGCTTCCTTCGTAGCTTCAGTTTCCAGAGAGTTTCCTAGATTTTTTTCTTTTATCTTTGTCGAGTCATTAGTGTTTTTAGGTCACCATCCACGATGGCATGCTGCTTTAATAGGACTCCCTGCTCATATTATTCCTTTCCTTCTCAAGGTATTCCCTCAACTTCCCATTTTCTTCCATTTTCATTTTATTATGGTTAAGATTAGGGAGTTTGGGAATGAAGGAGAAGAATGGTCTTCTCTAGAAATTTTGGAGCAGCAGCCGTCTCTGCCGTATTGCTCATGGTGAGGAGGAGCCCCAAGGGGTACTTTTGCCCCTAGAGGCGGAGGCCTCCTCAATCTCCCGAGTTCCGTGCTCGAGGTAGAAGGGGTGCAGGGGCTTATTGGATAAGGAACATTCTCCATGGATTTTATCCATATTTTGAACCCAAGGAATCCTTGGAAAAATTACTCGATCCTATGAGCAGTGGTTCTAATAACCCTTCACCCTTTGAAGGTATTGCTCCTCCTCTGTCATTTGAGTTAATGGGTAGAAAGAAACTAGGAGTGGATGATCGCACTAAGTTGTTCCTTATGGCACAAAATGCAAAGGATTACACTTGGATTCACTACGAGCCTCTAGGCATTCCGTCCTTGATCTAGATCCAAGATCTAAGTCCTTATATGAACATGACGGTGTATAGAACTCCGAAGGAGAATTATCTAGTCCAACCTTATGACGAGCACTAGAGGATCTGCAACCAGTCAAAAGCCAGGCCTCCGTACATGTACATGTATGAGACTTTGTTTATAAGGCTCAGACTTCGAATTCCGTTCTTTAAGATCTACATCAAGGATCTAAACTGGATCAAGACGGCTCCCTCCTAATTTCATCCTAACAATTGGGCATATATATGGTCCTTCAAGATCATGAGCACGCACTTCAGCATGGAGCCTTTTGCCAATCTTTTCTTCTTCTTCACAATCTCATGTTAGGAAATTCATCAAACACCTTTGAGGCATTGCCTAGTCTCATGTGAAATCCTCATCAAAGCATGAATTCTCTACTAGGTAAGCACCTAGGATTTGATCAATCAACGAAAAATGGATTAACCATCCATTTAACCCTAAATCAACCTCATTCTAGAATTCATGCTAGATACATCAAACATCTTTGATGAACTATCTAGTTTCTGCAAACACATGATAGTTAAGCAACCATCACATGAACACCTAAACCTTGTTAATCACTTAGTGAAGATGCAACAGAATCAAGAGAATGAGAGAAATTTAAATAACAAAAAGAATGTAAACATTCATCACAAGGTCTCAAATTTAAACATCAAGAGTGTTTCAACCTCTATAATTGATTGCAAAACTTTAGCTCTCCATCATGAATGGATAGCACAAATAGAAAAGTAAAAGTACAAAATGTAAAAGAGAAGAAACATAGAAGAGAAGTAAAAAGATAAGAGAGGGGAGACGAGAGTAAGAAGGAAGGTAAAAAGAGAAAGTTATGGTTGGTACTGCCTAAATAACTATTTTATGGTGACTATTGCTGCTACTACTATAGCTTAGGGCTAATCCTCTTCCTCGTAACTTTAATTAGACACTTAATTTGCATAATTTGGGTTTAAGATGAGAGAGTTATACCCAAAATATTCTTAACAGCTCTATGAACCCATCATCTGACTTCAAAAGGTAAAAACATCATCAAAACGTTATAGTTTTGATAAGTGATATTCATAAGAATTGAAGATATATGTCTTAGCTTTCAAATGGCATTAGTTTAAGCTCTAAATGGCATATATAACTCAAATTAAGGTCTAATCTTTGCACATCATCCAGGTTCCAATGATAACATCTCTGTTCTAACTTTGTGGCTCAATCTAACCCACTAGACGTCTGATTCAATCTTTGGGTTCTTTATTAAAGTTGTAGAACTTTCTCTCAACTTTCCTACAAGGTAAATTTCATAATCTTTAGATGTCTAGAATTCAAGTTATGCTCAAAATACAGAAATAGTGTAAAATTGCCACAATGCTGAGAAATACAACTAAGCCTAATTTGAACCCAAACTTATAAATGGTGGTCAAAACTAATTAATTAAGCATGTGAGATTACTAATATATAAAAATAGTGTTTATCACTCCAAGACCAAAAAGTCATTTTGATCACCTATTGATGAGATCTGTATGTAAACTAAGATTTCAATTATTAACCTCAACATCAATTATTTCCAAAATCTTCATCTCCTTCTTAACATGGTATGGCCCTATCCCATTCGATAAGAAACTTTTTCAATACTTGGTTAATAGTTATTTCTTATATCTCATGTTTTATACTTGATGAAATTTTAGCAACATTTGCCATTGGTCTCCAAGTGCACAACTTGAACGCAGTGAGGTCTACTGCAATTAAGTTTGCACCCAAAGAACAAAAGGAAGTGTAGCAGACTGAAATTTTAACAAGTATAAGATATGAGATTTAAAAAATAACTATTAACCAAGTGAAGAAAAAGTTTTTTCCCAAATTTTACCACTTAAGTAATTCAAGATTCAATACAATAAGCAGTACCTTGAAAAGCTACGTGTGCTCATTAATATTGAATCTCAAATGAGAAACTAAGGCTTTGCTCATATTTTAACTCAAATAAGAAAATAAAACTTTAACCATATGTGACAGTTTTACCCTTAGTACTTGAAATTTAAGTTCATAAGGTACATGTCAAAAGAGTTACTAATAACGGTGGCTATGAACAATGCTTGGTCAAAGCATTTAGAAATGGCAATGTGCTTAAAACTAAAAGTTTAATAGGCCTAAATGTGCTATGAACAAAATGTGCTTAAAGAAACTGTTGGGTGTTTACTAGTCTAAATCTATAAGCAGAGGTGTGACAAGAAATTGACTGCACCAAACATTTAACATGAATACACATATCATAAGCAAAGGAATTCATCCCTCCACACCTTGCGGCCTACAAATCAAGTAAAGCAAATAAGGAAGCACAAAGAATTACTCATAATGATGTAAATCTGTAGTTCCATTTTGTGCAGTTCTAACATTACCATGATGCATATACAAACATTAATAGGCATATCATATCAATCACTGCCATAGAATTTTTTTTTTCAAATTCATTTCTAGTACTTGCTCGTTATGATGTACCCTCTTATCATAATTACTTCTTATGCTGACTTTTAACTTAATAAAAATTGCAAAGAACTTTAAAATAAGTAAGATTTAAATGAATATGTAATTGTAAACCCTATAAAAATGCTAGTTTTATTTCGATCTAATAATATTTAACTAACTAATGGAATATGTTGTGGAATTGACATGTGCCTACACTTTTGATGTGTCTGTCTTTGGATGATAGACAACAACCATTGCTATTCATCGCTGTTCGTGCACAAGTTTGTGTTTATCCCTCGATTGATAAAAGTTTAATTCTCATAATTTTTTTAAACTAAAAGTTTTAGGACTTAAGTTCCCAACAAAGCAAACAACACCCAAAGATAATAGGCCTAACTCAAGCTATAAACAAATAAAAACCAGAACAAGGGTACCTTATGTAAGTTAGGATAAATATTGGGGATAGGTAGTAATAAGGGGAGGAAATTCCATTCTCACTCAATTACGTTGAGGAGGTTTGGTGAGTGAAGGAGCCTTTTAGTGAAGACTGAAGAGAGGAGGCGAATGATAATGTCATATTTTATAAATTAATAAACCTTAATTTTTAGTCATTTACACTCTCCATCTACTTAATTGATTGAGCTTGGTCATATTTTGTAAGTTTGGTCTCGAATTGGGCTTAATTAATTTTTTTCAGCATCATTGAGGTTTGACACTATTTCTGTATTTTGACCATATCTTGAGTTCGAGATGTCTAAAAGTTATGTATCTTACCTTGTATGAAAGATATGAGAGAGATCTACAATTTTATAAGAGCTCCAGGGCAGAATCGAACATCTAATAGAGCTAATTGAGCTTGGAAGTCAGAACACGAGTTCAGAGACCCTTTGAGAATGTTTTATCCATAACTTGAGTTGTAGACCTCCAAATGACATGGGGTTTAGGCCCAATTACTCATAATGAACCCAACTTTGTAAATAATGGGGTTCTAATGATGTGAGGCCAAAACAAGAGTTAGTATATAGCTGTAGAAGTAGAAAATTGAGACTTACTTTTCATTCTACATTTCTCACCTTTTTCTCTCTAGATCTAGATCTTTATCTCTTATTCTTCCTTCTTCCTTAAGTTCCGTTATAGTGATGGCTATGGAGAGCTAAACTTCTGTAATCAATTTAGAGATTCTTGAAGAAATTATGGTTTGGATTCTTGAGATCTTGGTTCTATTTTTGTGTTTGGATTGCATTTGGATTCCTCTTCTTCCTCTTCTTCTTGATCTTGAATGCATGAATGATGATTTTGTTTATGTTTGACTTGATTGGATCTTGATTTAAGATTAAGAATTATGATGAATTAGGTTGATTGATCTAAATTAATCACAGAATTACAGAGATTAGCTTACTGATTTGTGCCTAAGTTAATTGAATTTGGAGATCAAATTAACATAGATCCTAACATGAATTGTGTGATTACAAATTTGTGTGTTAATTGTTAATTGAATTCTAGATGATTGTCTAGTATGAATTCTAGATTTGATGCAAAAATTTTGGTTGAATCCAAATTAACCATTCAAATGCAATTCAAATGTTTGTTGAAAGATTTATGAAAGAATCAACCTAATTTCGTATAGGTTTCTGAATTGATTATTCTTTTAATTGAATTTCTATCACTTTAATTCTGTTAGTTACATATTCTGAATATTCTCAAATCCCTCCCCCAATTTTGGCTTGATTTGATCAAACTGCATTTACAATCCTTGAGAGATGATCTAGTGTTATTTCCTATGCTACAAGTCATAGGCATAATTTGGTTATAATTTTGATTGAGTTCGGCGCTCGTCAAAATTTTGGCATCGTTGTCAGGGATTGTTAGGTGCAATCTGATCATATTAAATGACCATATTAACTCTTGTTCTTACTAACAGTTAACTCTTGTTCAATCACATAACTGTTGCATTGCATTCTGCTAACATTGGTTTTTGTTACTATTGATCATTCTTTTGCTGCCTTTATTGATAATAGCATTGCAAGATTTCCTTGTGAGTGTCATTCAATCATTTTGGATGAGTTCCTCATTGCCTAACATTGTTTCATACTAGCTAACACTTTTTCCCTAGTTTCTGATTTCTTTTGGTGCAGGGGGAGACTAATGCTGATCTGACTATGGAGTTTGGAGTTGAAACTTGGTCCCCAAGGTTAAATCATCATTGTGAGCAAAATGATCTCCTAGGGATCATCCCCCTCGGATTTTAGCCAAATTCCATCGTTTGATAGGGTTTTTGAGAAAATTGGAGACATAACAGTAATTTCAGTAATTATTTTGGTAACTTAGAATAACCTAAATTTTTACCAGTTGCTAAAAAAAAATCCAATTAACCTGGCCAACAAAAGCCTATCATTGGCTATGCTCTTTTTTCCCAAATTCCATCATTTAGACCATTTTTTAATTTTTGAAGTATTTTCTTTGCATGAAATTTTCTAAATCAATGTAGTTTTCATTCTATGGTGGTCCCATGATTTTTAAAATTCATTTGATGTGTTTTTCATTTTTTTTCTAACCATTTCTATAGTTTAGATTTGTGTGTATCTGTGTTTTTGGTATTCTGACACCTCTATAGCCTTAAGCGGTGCATGACTAGGTTTAATTCTGATAACTTGCTTGATTTTGATCCTGAGATTGATAAGACTTTGCATGCACTAATTAGAGCTCATAAGCTTAGTCAAAGAATTGCTTCTGAATTTGATTGTGACATTGAATCTGTCAGTGCATCCGAGAGCTTAAGTGATTTTGTAACCGTGGCTGATAACATGCATAGGACTCTTAAGAGCTTGCTGCCCTTGAGGTCACTTATCAATCATTATGTATTCAATATCTTGATATTGATGCTGCCTTTGAATTAAAGTCTGTACTAATCCATTGATTGCTTAAGTTTCATGGACTTGCAGGTGAGGATCCCCACAAGCATTTGAAGAAGTTCTATGTTGTGTGCTCAACCATGCGACCTCAAGGCATCCGTGAAGAACATATCAAGCTGAGGGCATTCCCCTTCTCCCTTGTTGATGTAGCCAATGACTGACTTTATTATCTTTCACCAGGTTTTGCGACTTGCTAGAATGATATGAAGAAACTATTTTTAGAGAAGTTTTTCCTTGCCTCCAGGGCTACTGCAATAAGGAAAGACATATGTGGCATTAGACAGATTTCAGGTGAAACATTGCATGAGTACTGGAGAGGTTCAAAAAGTTGTGTTCAAGTTGTTCCCACCACCAAATCAGTGATCAGTTGTTGATCCAATACTTTTATGAGGGATTGATGTCAATGGACATATCCATGATTGATGTTGCCAGTGGAGGAGCTCTGGTGGATAAGACCCCTATTGCTTCTAGAGACTTAATCGCTAACATGGCTGCCAATCCACAGCAATTTGGGACAAGAGTAGTAACTCCAAGCAAAGGTGTAAATAATATCTATATGGCTCAGGCAAACCAGAAGAGGATGGAAAACATGCTTGATGAGTTAACCTCACTGGTGCGACAATTAGCAATGAGATGACATGTTCTAGTTTCTGTACAAGAGTCTGCAAGGGTGTGTGGAATTTGCTCTTATTCATCTCATCCTACAAATGTCTGTCCAACACTTCAGGAAGATAATTCTACCACCCAAGCCTATCCTATTGCTACAACAAGCATTTTTCCTAGTAGACCTCAATATCAACAGTCACAACAGTAGTTCAGATATGATCCAATTTCTAGTACTTATAACTCTAGCTGGATCCCAACCTGAGATATGGGAATTTCGGTCAGCAACCACCTGCATTCATACCGCAACAACTTATGCATCAGTCTATCCAAGCTACTCTAGCCAAGCCATCATTGGAAGATTTGATTAAACAGATGGCCACAAACAATGTTTAGTTTTAGCAGAATGTCAATGCCACCATTCAAAATCTATAGACTCAGATTGGGCAGTTGGCAACCACTGTGAGTGAATTGAAAAGTCAAGGGTCGAACTAATTACCTTCATAAATAGTCAATAACCCAATAAGAAATGTGAGTGTCATTACCTTGAGAAGTGGCAGAGAAGTTGATGGTCCTAATCTACCATAACTAGAGCTACCAGTGCAGCAACCAGAGATTGACCAGAAATAGCAAAATTCATAGAAAATAAATAACTCAGTCCAAAAATCCATGACACAAAAGAAATATGTAGAGAATTTAGACTTGGCCATTCCACTACCTTTTCCAAATAGGGTCACACAGTTCAAGTAGATAGCGCAAGCAGAAATGAAAAGAGAAGTCATAGAGACATTCAGGAAGGTCGAAACCAATATCCCCCTCCTGAATGCAATCAAGCAGATGCCAAAGTATGCCAAATTCTTAAAGGAGTTGTGCACTCATAAGAGAAGGTTGAAAAGAAAGGAGAAAGTGCGTATGGGAAGAAATCTTTCTGCCTTGATCCAATAAAGCATGCCTCCTAAATGCAAAGATCCTGAAACTTTCACCATTCCTTGCATAATAGGCAACTAGTAATTCACTCATGCTATGTTGGATTTGGGTGCCTCAATTAATGTCATGCCTAAATTAGTTTTTGAAACCCTTCAAATTGGAGAGTTGAAGCCAACCAGAGCGATGATTCAGTTAGTAAATAGGATCACTACTCATCTTGTAGGAGTGCTTGAGGATGTTTTAGTACGGGTAAATGAGTTAATATTTCCAGTAAATTTTTATATTTTGAACATGGAAGAGGAATTTGCATCTAGTCAGCCACCATTGATTTTAGGTAGACCCTTCTTGAAAACTGCAAAAACTAAGATTGATATGCTTGTTGGTGCCTTTTCCATGAAATTTGGGGATAACATAGTTCAATTTAACATCTTTGATGCTATGAAATATCCTTTAGAAGAGCATTCTGTTTTTCAGTTAGATGTCATTGATTTGCTTGTTAATGATATGCATGTTGATATGCTAGCTGAATTTCCTGAAATTGTGGGATTTCTGGATAGTGTTGATTTTTCTAGATGTTCTGGATGTACTATTTCTGATTATGATGTGACTAGTATGTATGCTGCATGTTCTAAATTTTTTGCTGTTGAGGGAGATGATGCTGCATTTTCTAAATTTTCTTTTTTTATAAGATATGATGATGCTGTTTAGGAAGATTGTACATAGATTACAAGTGATGCTGTAGTTAAATCAGCAGAATTAATTTCTTCACCCAGATTGATACATTCAGTGCAGCAATCACCTACCCTTGAGTTGAAAGCCATTGACAAATTTTTAAAGAGGGGAGAAGAGCACCAGATGACGGTCATTACTGTGGTAGATTTTGTTTTTGGGCCATGGTCCAACATAAACAAGAAAAATGAAATTGATAAAGTACACATATTGTATTCTAATGGAGAAGCTAAGGAAATTAAGGAAGGTCAATAGGACCCCGGTGGAAGTTCTCATGCTTCAAGTCATGTTTCAAGTTTAACTTGGTCTTAGTCATTACACTTCAAGTAATAGGACCCTGGTGGAAGTCTCTTCACTTGATAAGGATGTTTATGCTTTTTCTCTTTTATTTTACTTGTCCTTCATTACTTGATGATTTTGATGGATGTTATTTTTCTTTTGAGCTTTACATTGAGGACAATGTAAAATTTAAGTGTGAAGGAAGAATTTTAGCATCCTATTTTTGTTGCTATTTACAATTTTAATGTTGTTGTTTTATTTTTCTATTTCTGTTTGTAATTTTTTTGTTAATTTTTTGTTATTTGTCTTTGTTTAATTTTTTGGTTCTGTTATTTCTATTTTTTTCTATTTTCTATTTTCTATATTTAAATTCATTTCTATTTTTAATTTACTATTTCTATTTCTATTTTTGACATTTTTGTTGTTTATTTTTGTTTCTATTTCTAATTTTCTTTGTTTCTATTTTTTTGCTACTATTTCTATTTTATGATTTTAATTATATTTTTTGGTTTTAATTTTATTTTCTATTTTTTTTAAAAATCTATTTTTAATTATTTTCCAATTATGTTTTGAAAATTGTGAAGTTTATGAGTTTAAAGCAATTAAAATTTAAGATTTATAGCATGATTGAATAAATTTCTTTCTTTCTTGAATTTGACATGCTTGATTTTGGATGTTTGAATTGATGGATTGAGTTTGATAGATGCAAACCTTGTGAGATTTTGAGTCTTTTGATGGATGGATTTAGCATTTATGTCATTCTCCTCTTTCTTGTGTGATTTTCACTTATGTCAATTTATCACTCTAGAGCTTGTTTTGATTCTTTTTGAGGCTACATTTTCACTTGCATACATGAACATGATTGAGACATTCTTTCTTGAATTAGCTACTTTTGCCAAATAGCTAACCTTGCATAATTTTCCTTTGATTAACCCCTGATAATCACATATTTTATACATTAATAAACCCTCATTTTTAGTCATTTACACTCTCCATATACTTAATTAATTGATACTTGACAATGTTTTGTAAGTTTAGGCTCAAATTGAGTTTAATTAAATTTTTTCAGCATTATTGAATTTTGACGTTATTTCTGTATTTTGATCATAACTTGAGTTCTAAATATCTAAAAATTATGCATTTTCTTGTAGCAGAGCTGATAGGAAGCTCTACAACTTTGATGAAGAGCTTGAAGTCTCAATCGGATGTCTAGTGGACCTAATTGGACTTAGAAGTTCAGACTCGGGTTTGGGGAGCATATGACATTAAAGTGAGCATATCTTGGTCAATTCAAATCCAATTCAGAAGAGACTTAGGCCATTACATTCCTACAAGGCCCAATTGTGTTTAGGAAGTGTAATGAGGCACTAGAGACCAATTTAGGGGGTAGTTTATAGCTGTAGAAAAAAAATCTGAGAAGGAGTTATTCATTCCACACTTTTCTCACATTCTCTCTCTAGATCTAGATTTTTCTCTCTTCTTCCTTCTTCTTCCTCAAGCTCCTTTGTAGTGATGGCCATGAAGGGCTAAACTTCTATAGTCAATTCAGAGATTCTTGAAGAAATTTCAGTTTGAATTCTTGAGATCTTTGTTTTTCTTTTGTATTTGAATTGCAATTGGATTCCTCTTCTTCTTCCTTTTCTTCTTGATCTTGAATGCATGAATGATGATTCTGTTTATATTTGATCTGATTGGATCTTGATTTAAGATTGAGAATTGTGATAAATTTAGGATTAGTTGATTTGAATTAATCACGAAATTAAATAGGTTAGGTTACTGATTTGTGTCTAGGTTAATTGAATTCGGAGATCAAATTAACATAGATCCTAACATGAATTATGCGATTGTGAATTTGTGTGTCAATTATTAATTGAATTCTAATTAATTGTCTAGTATGAATTCTGGATTTTATGTAGAGATTTTGGTTGAATCCAAATTAACCATTCAATTGCACTTCAAATGTTTGTTGAAATATCTATAATAGAATCAAGCCAATTTTGGATAGGATTCTGAGTTGATTGCTCTTTTAATTGAATTTCTTTCACTTTAATTCTATTATTTTCATATTTTGAATTCTCAAATCCTTTTCCTTAATCTCAGCTTGATTTGATTAAATTACATTTACAATCCTTGAGAGATGATCCGATGTTGTTTCCTATGCTACAAGCCATAAACATAACTCGGTTACAATTTTGATTGAGTTCAACGCTCGTCAACCCCCTTGAGTCTATTTGCCTATTCTTTGTCTTAGTTCATTATATGCCTTATGTGAAAAATCATGTTTTTACCTTACCTTAGGGAATGAGAGAGCATTGATTCATTTTCATTGGAGGAGTTCTTTTGTTTATGGGTAATTAATAGTTCAAGTGTGGGGGTTTGTGCAAATTAATGTGCAACATGTAGTGTTTGGTGAAAAAAATGAATAAAAAGAAAAAAAAAAGAGCCAAATGAAAAGAAAAATTAAAAAAATAGAATAGAAAAAAGAGAAAAAAAAAAGAAGAATAAATGCAAGAGAATGTGAAAGAAAAGAAAAATAATAATAAATAAATAAGAGAAGGAATATGTAAAGAGAATGTGTATTATATGGATTTGGGAGGATAAAATTTCATGTTTGTCAATTGAGTTCCTTCTCAATACTCTTTTATTCTCTTGGGTGTTTAACTTGTCATATCCATATTGTTTCATTCCCTTACCTTGGCCCCCATTACGACCTTAAATAAAATCTTCTTGATTTGTGTGTCCATGTGTTTGAGTAGTGAAGTAGAAGATAAGCAAGCTTATGATAGTGTAATTTTCATGGGTTGAATTGAGTGAAATACTTACTTTGTAAACACTTGAGGGATTGATAGTGTATCTTGTGAGGATCTATCATTCTTGATTCATGCTTTTCAATTTGAAACTACCTTGCTTGTTGGTTTGAGATGTGAAGAAATGTTAACTCATGAATGCTTTGTTCCCTTAAATCTTTGGTAACTTTTCTTGCTTATAACTTTTGCATTCTTGAATGTCATTGGAATTTGAGTTTTTTAGAGTTTTTAGCTTTTGATTTTGTTTTGTTTTTCTTTGTTCTCTAGTTTTGGTCTTATGTGATTTGCCTAGGAGTTCAAAAAGCTAAGTGTGGGAAAATTTGATAATCACATATTTTATACATTAATAAATCCTCATTTTTAGTCATTTACACTTTACATCTACTTAATTGATTAAGCTTGATCATGTTTTGTAAGTTTGGGCTCAAATTGAGCTTAATTGATTTTTTTCAGCATCATTAAGGTTTGACACTATTTTTATATTTCAGTCATATCTTGAGTTTTAAATGTCTAAAAATTATGTATCTTACCTTGTAGGAAAGATGATAGAGAACTCTACAACTTTTATGAAGAGCTCTAGGGTAGAATCGAATATCTGGTAGAGCTAATTGGGCCTAGAAGTCAGAACATGAGTTCAGAGACCCTTTGAGAATGTTTTGTCCGTAACTTGAGTTATAGGCCTCCAAATGACATGGGGTTTAGGCCCAATTACTCATAATTTTCCCAACTTTGTAACTAGTGGAGTTCTAATGATGTGAGGTCAAAACAGGAGTTAGTATATAGCTGTAGAAGCAGAAAATCGAGACTCACTTTTCATTCTACACTTCTCACCTTTTCTCTCTAGATCTAGATCTTTCTCTCTTCTTCTCCCTTCTTCCTCAAGCTCCTTTATGGTGATGGCTATGGAGAGCTAAACTTCTATAATTAATTTAGAGATTCTTGAAGAAATTATGGTTTGGATTCTTGAAATCTTGGTTTTATTTTTGTGTTTGAATTGCATTTGGATTCCTTTTCTTCTTGATCTTGAATGTATGAATGGTGATTCTGTTTATGTTTGATCTGATTGGATCTTGATTTAAGATTGAGAATTGTGATGAATTTAGGTTGATTGATATGAATTAATCACGAAATTACAGAGGTTAGGTTATTGATTTGTGTCTAGGTTAATTGAATTTGGCGATCAAATTAACATAGATCCTAACATGAATTATGCAATTGTAAATTTGTGTGTCAATTGTTAATTGAATTCTAGATGATTATCTACTATGAATTATGGATTTGATGCAGAGATTTTGGTTGAATCCAAATTAACCATTCAAATGCACTTCAAATGTTTGTTGAAAGATCTATGATAGAATCAACCCAATTTCGGATAGGTTTTTGAATTGATTGCTCTTTTAATTGAATTTCTCTCACTTTAATTCTATTACTTACATATTCTGAATATTCTCAAATCTCTCCCCCAAATTTGGCTTGATTTGATCAAATTGCATTTACAATCCTTGAGAGACGATCTGGTGTTGTTTCCTATGCTACAAGTCATAGGCATAACTCAGTTACAATTTTGATTGAGTTCTGCGCTCATTAGCGAGTTTTGAAAATCATGTTGGTGTTTTTTAACTTGGCTTCTTAGATGCATTTCCTTCTTCTTCTTATGGTTTGAGGTGTGACTTCAGCATTAATCGAATGTGCATTTGCATGAATAGACTCATTCTTGTGATTGTTGTTACTTGAGACTTTTTTTTAATAGATTGCTCGTTTTTGTTTCCTTCATTGTAATGTATACCTTCTTGTTCCTAATCCACTCTTAAATTGCAGCATAAAATTCTTATTTAGTAACACTCAAAACACACACATACATTAGAACGAGAGACACATTAAAACAAAAGCCAGAGCAACCTTGATCACAGAATTCTACCGCACAGAGACCCAAATCCAAAATCACACAAACCAAAACATAGAACAAGATCTCCCATTTTTGTGACAACTCCCATTCAATCCAAACACAACTAGTAACAAAGTTCAATAGGTACCGCTCCTCCATTCAACCAAAACCTAGAAAAAACAACAACAAACATATTCCAGCACCTCAAAATAGAACCAAAACATCCAATTAAATCACACAACTGCGAAGCAAAGCCGCATCGAAACAGAAACAAATATATCATGTTAGTTGATTAATATTCAAATTAATCTGAATCCCCAAACAGCACCCAAACAAAAATAGAACAGAACCAGTGAAAGTCCAGAACCAATCCATATCCCTTTTTTTTTCTAAAGAAAGAAAACTAGCCAGATATCACAAATTAATATTCAAATTCAGGTTTAACTTCAACAAATGAGAATCAAAAGCTTCAACAAAAATAGATGACCAAGCTTCAATAAAATGCCCACTCAGTACTCACTCATATTACTATTCTTTCATTAGGATTATATACAGAACTCAAGAAAAATTCAAAGAACTAACATGATATATGCAAAATAAAAAATTAGAATCCAAAATAAAATAAATAAATAAATCAACTTATGCTAATCTGAATCAATATAAATGCTACTGCAAATAGGGGTATGCAAAATCAATGAAGAGCGAAAATCAATGAAGAGCGAAAATCGATGAACACAAATCAGGGGTTCTCACCAAACAAGTTGAAGAAGAGTGACAAGTGAAGATATAAATGTGAGCGACGTAGCTTTACGAACTCAAACTCGAACGTGAAGAGTGAAACTTGAACTCGGAATGTTCAAACTCAAACTCGCAAACAAATTCACCAAACCATGAACTCGAACTTGAACTCACAATTTGCAAACGAATTCACCAAGTGATTGTGAATTAGGAGTTAGGGTTTAGATGTGATTTCTGATTTAGGGGTTAGGGTTCAAATATGATTTTTGATTTGGGGGTTAAGGTTCAAATATGATTTTCTGATTTGGGGGTTAGGGTTAGAGGAGATGATTTCTGATTCTGATCATGATTCGTGAATGAATGTGTTAGGAAATATGAATTGTGGTTTTTGAGAGAGTAGATCGGTTTCTAATGCAGTTAACTAAATTGTTTGTGAAAAGGTTAACCGAACCCTTTTTACAAATAAAATCGATTTAGGTTATTAAACCATTATGAAAATTTTGGTTATTTGTGGAGTGGTTTGGTTTGGTTCATGGTTTGGTCTAGTTTATATGGATATTTTGCACACCCCTAATTTAATTTTATTACTCTCAGTTGTTACTAGCTATGAAGTACTAAAAAATCTTAATCAATAGTTAAATTATTTATATACAATATATGAATAAATTTTATATTAATATATTTTAGTAATGCATTAATTAATTTTATTGATGATTTTTTCTATTTTTCAAATTTATTCATAGATTTTGATTTTTTAAATATATATGTATATATCATGCAACACATGAATAAAAAGATTATATATATATATATATATATATATGAGGAGAGATTAGCTTACACTAGAGTAAATCTTTTTCTCTTACACCCATTTTCAGCCATTAATCGTAAGCCTATCCAATGGTACCAATCATTTCACTAATTTGGCTCACGTGACTTTTTTGTTTCCACTTTCTCTCCCCCTGACGTCACGCAGCCTCTCTTCTCTTATCTTCCCACATTCTCTCACATTCTTTCCTAAAATCCTTGAACATGAACATTGAACAGGGTGCGGGACCATTGTATCACTAAAGCAAGCTATAATCACTAGTGATATTGTGCCATCACAAGTAAGGTACATTTATTTGTCTTCAACTACTACAGGAAGGGCTCCTAAGATTTCAGCAGTAACCTAACAGCGGTGAGACTCGTTGAATAACTATGGGGATGGGATGAGCAGTACAAGTACAACTATGGTAGGGAATTGGTTTGGAAAGTTGTAGAATTTCAAGGATGCAAAGCTCAATAGCGGTCAAAATTCAGGGGGCAGTTGAGGTGACATCAATGTTTATTGCTTCAAATATGATGACATTATTGGTTCCTTAAGCCAATGCCAAAGGAAAAAAAATAAATTTGTTGTAATATGGGAATTGAATATTTGTGTTTGGAAATTTGGGTTCTACTACATTTTTTATATGTGATGCTAATAACATGTTTGGAAATTTGTTGCAATATGGGAATTGACTATTTGTTGATTTTTTTTCGTGTTCTATAAGTTCTTTGAAAAAGATATGTGATACTATAGGGTAGTTTTACCTACTGGAACATCTTATACTAGACCATTTCTATGATAAGAAAATATATGTTACTATAGGCTAGTTTTAAGCGCATGATATATTTGTTCACCTTTCTATTTCATCTTCAAATACTGCTTTACTTTGCTATCGGAATGATATCTGAGAGTTTTTTTTAATGAAAAGTGCATAAAGCTAGACTTTGCAACCACATTTTTAATGAGAGTTCTCGACATTGATCTCAAGGTCTCTCTCTTTTTTATTATCTATTCTATTATTTGCTTCTATTCTACTTCTATGCTACTGTGCTTTTCAAGACAACAGAACAAATTCACTATTAGTAATTTTTGGAATTTGCAATATGGTATAGAATAGAAGGTGAATTGAAGTGAACTATGTTGTTATTGTTATTTACGGCTAGAGGTAGCTGTATTTGCAAAATAATCTATATTCACTATTGTTACTTCTCACTATTAGTAATTTGCGGAATTTGCAATGTGGTATAGAATAAAAGGTGAATTGAAGTGAACTCTATGATTTCTTTTAATCAATTCTACGCTTTTGTTACCTATGTCATGTGCCAGTTTTAATCAATTCTATGCATGATGTCTTGTTTCATATGCAGGTAATTTTTTTATGGGACAGAAATTGGTAAAAAGTATGGTTCATATTAGATTTTGCATTCATTCCAAGGTCATACTTCCAAGGTGTTAGAGACAAATATTGATTAAGGCTTCCAAGAGCAAAGTGATTAGAAGTTAGAATAATTTAAATTTGTAAATTTCATTTGTCATGTATTTGCCTTCATTCTTATGGCCTACTGTATTCTTTTTATACACATTAAGAGAGACGGGATTATACAGGTTAAGATTTTCTCCTCGGGTTGGAAGTAGAATTGATTAATACAATGAAAATGGTGCATTGCAAATTTTTGCTATCATTATGTTGTTGAAGAATTGACTTTATTTGTGTTGTTTTTCCAAAGGGAACTAAAAGAGTTTATGCATTTATTTTAGTTTGTAGAATCCATATCTCTGTGGTTAATGAAAAGATGATTGGAGGTTTAAATGTCTACTAGAGGGTGCACACAGGGAAAGAACAATTAGAGTAAGGCCTGTTGGTGCCAGCCAATGTAAATCAGAGGAAGGCTATTATCCACCCTTTTGAGTATCATTATCTAAGCAAGACTACTATCTTGCTCTTCTATCATTATACCAATTAGCACAAACGTGATTTGATCAATAAATTGTATTAGCAAGCCAACTAGATAATTCACGTGACGTAATCTTTACACTTAAATGACTACTATGATCAACTCCAAAAAGTACCCTTAAGTGGTAGCCACATGCAACATAATATATACAGTACACATTGGCTACTCAACTAGTGAATAGACAAGACAATTGATAGTTTTGATACACAGTAAATTTTAATTCCCAATATGATTTTCTGCAAACTCTTCCAAACTCATTGTCAATGAGGTGAAAGGATAAAACCATTATAGTAAAAATGAAGCATCTGACCATAAAACAATAAACTAGTTACAGTATAATTCCAACAAATAAATATGTTTGCTAGTATATGACCTAAAAAAAAGCATGAGTTCCCAAAATAAAAAGCATCCTTAATGTAAAAGCTGTAACGAATCCAACAACCACAACTGTAATCTTCCACATCTGCACCAAAAGATAGACTAACATCATAAGCATATAAGTATAATTAATATTGAAAGTTTAAATAACAAAATAAATAAATAAATTCAAGCCAATATTACTTACACTAAGTTGTCTTTTTTTTTTTTGCATGTTGATTGATAGTGACCATATTCTCCATAAGATTTGCATGCTTTCCTTTTAACTAACAACTTGTTTATTGACAATTCAAGCTTACTTTTAAACCTTCCTACTAGAGCCACTTTATCAGACTCCTTCCTTCTTCTACCTTTTGTTTGTGAAGTGTGGGTCTTTGATATTGAAATTTGAAACCTCATGCAATGTATCACACATTAAATTATGCTGGTTTGACTCTAGAAGAGTTTCATTGATATCAGACATTTCTGTTTCCATTGCAGCATCTATGTTATAAACATGATCAAGTTCTATCATAATAAACTTGTAGGCATCTTCTGATCTTTTAGCCAAATCAGAAAATTTGTTAAATTGACGCTGCACATGCATACTTCGCAAAACATTTGATTCATGATTTTGAATATCAATGTCACCAACCTCAATACTTCTGTTGGCTTCTTTTGTCCAGTGTTGCAAAATATACTGACTAGGAATTTGAATAATATATTTTGCTTGGAAAATTACCAAAATGTGCCTACATAGTATTCCCATAAATTCATAAAGTTGATAGCTACATGTAGCATTCTTGGACTCTAAATTTACATCAACAATGAATGCATCTCGAACATTAAAATAATTAGATACTCGATACTTACATTGTGACCTATTTTTGTTAATCTTCTCCTTTGTAATATGGCTGACACTTGCAAGCTCGTCATGAAACTTTCCAAACACATTTCTAGTATAAACTGATGCAGCGTGCTCTTTAATTTTTGAGCCAATACTCAAAATGTGTGATTTGTGTCTACACTCAAAGTCCTCTCTTCTTTCAGCCTCATAATGGTTATCAATTGCCTTCTCAAATTTTACCTCAAAGTCTTGTAGTGTTGTGGTTACATCAACAAAGGAGTCAAAAAATGAATTGATGCTCTCACTTCTTTGTGTATTATTCATACTGGCAAAAAAAGTACTTCTATTATCCATGACTCTCTAATTTCAAATAACCTTTGAAGCCATTCATTTTCCTACAATTCATACTTAACCATTACATGCTGCCAATCATCTACAAATCCTTGATAGTTGACGATTCTCGAATGCACCTCTTCAGCTAACGCTTGAATGTTGAATTTTTGTGATATATATGTGAATGTTTTTCAAGAAACTTCTTTCTAATGTGCCGCAAGCATAGACAATGGCGAGTTTCTGGAAATACTTTGGCCACAATAGCTCTAATAGCTAAATCCTGATCAGTTATAATAGACAATGACTTCCTTCCATTCATTGCTTCAACCCAAGTTTGAAATAACCATATAAAAGATGTCTCATATTCATCTTGTAATAATGCACAACCAAATAAAATTGATTGAAGATGATGGTTCAACCCAGTAAATAGGGCAAATTGCATGCTATATTTGTTGGTTTTATATGTTGTATCAAAAGTAACAACATCTCAAAAATGTTGATAAGCTAACCTTGATCTAGCATCCACCCAAATTTTTTTTATCATTCTAGCACCATCGCCATATTGTATTACATAGAAAAAATCAGAATTTTGAGCTTGCTTTTGTTTGCAATAATTAAAAACAGCTTATGCATCTTCAATATCCAAATTCTTCATCCGAACATTTCTCATATGATTCCAGCAGTCTCTATTAGAAAAAGATAAATTACTACCATTAAACATTGCAACAACCTTTCCAGTAGGCAAACCTTCTTCACTAAACTTTTCAACAAGGTTTTTTGTAGCAGCATTCATTTTTCTATGACATCTCAAATAAGACACACTCTTAGGAGTAGCCATGACATGATTATGATTATTGTCAAAAGATTTCATAACCCATATGTCTCGCTTCTTATCCCTTGACACACTAAGTGATGCTTGACATCCTATGCGTATGGTTAAACACTTTTTCTTAACTTTTTCCATGTTGCCATAATTTTTTTTTTAATTTTCACCACTTTTCACGTTGAGTTCACCTTCCTTAACATATACAAAAATGCAATAATTCTTTTTACTAAACTGAGTATGAATCCCAAATCCCTTAGCCTTGGCAAATAATGTATAAAATTCCTCAACTTTTCCAAATAATTAAATTCCAATCCAACATAAGGCTCAACAATGTGTTCTTCTATAATAGAAGATTGTGGCATATCAAGAAAGTCATAACCTGTTATCGGTCTATTGTCCAAATTGAGATTAGTTTCCATATTCATGTGAGACAAATTGATTGGATCCATATCCATTATTTGCTAGCCTGAAACAATAAATTGAATAAAATTAAATTAAGATTGGTCTAGTTTGCAATCACCTACAAAAGGCTTTAAGATTGATCTAATTCAAGAAACTTAACAAAAATTAAAATTGTACATTAATTAATATAAAAGGTAAACTAATTATAAAATTGTTAGTCAAAACATTTAAAAGATAAAAAAAAGACAATTTTTTTTATTTATCAAGAAAATGACAGAATCAATTTTAAAAGAGAGGTTTCTTTTTCTTAAAAAGAAAATGTTTATGAACTTCTCTCTAAGTTATGTAATATACTACACCCATCGTGTAATCATGGGTGTTTTGGACTGCAATCTAAGATCCCATCTAGCGGATCAATCCGACATGTATACAGCCGGACTTCGTCCTGAATAACCCAGCCTGAAGCCTTGGTGGCAATTCGAACCTCAAAGCCATGAACGTCAAACAACAATGAGCCATAATATCAAGACTGCTAGATTTGTGCGAAAGATATATCCCTAAATATTCGCAACTGCCAATCATCATCTCACGATATTATAAAGCTCATAACTGTCTCAGACTGTTAAATAGCTTCCATATCCAAGTTCATAACTTATAGGGATTTACCTCAATAATAATGGGATGATAATCTCTATGAGAATACTAATCCTAAATACATGCATTCAATATAGATTGTATTACGATTCTATACACACTCTATAAATATCAGGTTAAGTAACCTTAAACAGGTATCAGTAAACTACTCACTGCATAATACCCTACTTGTGCACAGTCTGACTTGAGCGTTGGAGTCCCTTTGTAGGTACCTCCCATTCTTAACACGCTCTGCTACTGCTGCTCAAGGAGGAAGCCACCATAATGTACTTATCTCAGGTATTCTCTGAATCTACTTCAGAACCATGAGGATACAAATGACAATATGAAAAATATTAAAAAAAGAGGAAAGAAAAAGGTTACGAGCGTAGAAGATAACAATCTCATCTTAATCAAATACCAATAATTATTAAAGCAAGGAATGTAATTATAATACTTAACCAAAAGCCAAATAAAGAAGACAAATAAATGTACCTTACCTGTGATGACACAATATCACTCGTGATTATAGCTTGCTTTGGTGATACAATGGTCCAGCAACCTGTTCACGTTTGAGGATTTTAAGAAAGAAGGTGAGAGAATGTAGGAAGGTAAGAGAAGAGAGGCTGGGTGACGTCGGGGGGAGAGAAAGTGGAAACAAAAAAGTCACGTGAGCTAAATTAGTGAAATGATTTGTACCATTGGACAAGCTTATGATCAATGACCGACAATAAGTGTAAGAGGAAAAGACTTATTCTAGTGTAAGTTGATCCCGACTCATATATGGGAAGGATCAAGTTACATTAGTATAAGTCAAAGTCACTCTTATACTATTGAATAATTTTCTTATTAAATCTACTATGTTGGATTAAAAATTCCTATTATATAAATCATATATATAAAATTTTACATTAATCTAATATCATTTAGTAGTTCATTAATATATGTTAAGATTAACGTAATGTATATTTTTGAAATATATGAAAATAAGAACTATTTGATTATATTCTTTATCGATATTTATTTTTTAAAGATTTGATATAAATGATCAAGTTGTTGGATAGTTATAATTTAACGATTTGATCGATAAAAATCACATTCTATACAAATTTATTAGGTGGTGTAAGTATGTCAAGTCTTACATCAAATAATTTCATTCCTCTCCACACACACACATATATATATATATATATATATATATATAGAGAGAGAGAGAGAGAGAGAGAGAGAGAGAGAGAGAGAGAGAGAGAGAGAGAGAGAGAGAGAGAGATGATCAACTTACACTAATGTAAATTTTTTTTTCTTACACTTATTTTTAAATATTGGTTTCACTTTTATCTAATGATTACCTTTAATGAAATAATCTCAACCATTGATAAAAGTTAAACTAATGATTAAAAATAAATGTAAAAAAAATAACTTATATTAATATAAGCTGATGTTCCCTCATATATATATATATATATATATAACGCAATTTGTTTGCATGTTTTTTAATTTTTATCTTTAATAAAAACGAAAAACAAATTTAAAAATACGTTTGGTTAAATTTAAATGAGCTGAAAATTTGAAAACAAAGAATTGACGTTTTCAGCATTTTCTGTAGATAAATTTTGGACATAAAAATCAACTGTTGAAAACAGGTGTCATAATTGAAAATAACTTAAACTTGTTATTTCTATTTTCTTACCCTAATACACTCTCTAATTCCTCTCTCCTTCAAGCCGTTACTTTTGCCTCTGGGTTTGCTGCTGTGCGTCTTCTTCATCTCACACCAGCTGAATGTGCGTCTTCTTCACTGACTAGGACGGTCTGCATCAGGTAAGCCCTCTCTCTTTCTATCTATCTATTCTTATTTGCTTTCTTTCTTTTTCTCTGAAAAATAGGTACAACAAAAATGTGAAGGTTTTCCATCAATGCTTCCCGTCTCCTGCCAGTTCCTATACTTGTCAGACAAATTCTTGAATTGGCTTTGGAGCCAGTGTTCCTTTAGACTTGAACCTCCCCATCCCAACTTGCTTTCACTTTTTCGCCAGATTCCATTGTTTCAGGTCCATATTGGTTCACGCCTGAGACTGCGTCTCGCTTTGTAGCACCCTGTATTCAGGGACCCATTTGCCGGATCTTCATCAAATTGATTTTTATTTCGGTTCCCCAACTCTGTCAAATTCTGGATGTCGCGCAATCTTTTTGTTGCATAATTTGCCACGCTCTTAGCCAAAGTAAGACGCAGCAGTTGCCTGAACTGTTGTTCTTGCTCTTATAGCGTTCCCGAATAAAACCCAATTCTGAAAATTGCTTTTTTTTATTTTTTATGTTTTTGGTCTCTCCTATTCATTGAAGTGCACCTCATACAAGTTGGTTATTTCTTTGTTAGGCTTCATGTTCTACGAAACAAAACATAAAAATTGTTTACCAATGAAGATGCTGCTGGTCTTATAGCAGGAAACAGAAAGTTGGTATAATTGTTGTTTTTCTAAGAAATGAGTAGGTCTCCTTCGTTTTCAGTTAAAACAGAACGGAGTCCGAGTATTGACTCAGAATCTTTGCAACGATGGATTGTTGCCTTTTGTGCTATAAGGTTTGATCTTGAGCAGGTTTAGCTTGTCTAAGAGTGTTATCCACAGGGCTGTCTTTCCCATGATGAGGAGCTTGTATGGTTATAGTTCGTTCCTTTAACAGGTCTTCACAGTTCAAACAATTGGAAACTGTTTATGGTGCACCTTCTAAATTAGGGGGAATCGGTGCTCCTTAAATTTTCTGCCGTCGGATAATGAGAAAAAAGATGAATGGTAGAGATTCATCATCTGCTACTTGCTGAATAGGCAAGTTGGAGAATTTTTTATTTTTTTGAAAATTGGTCCCTGAAGCTCCCAATCAGTGGCTCGCAGCAACAACAACAGAGGCCCGGTGTGGCGATTGGACGGTGCTACTACTGTGGTTCGCGATGAGGCTTGGAGTTCCGCCAGGCGGCAACTGAAGGTTTGTTAACTTTTTCCCTTTGTGCTCTTCTCAGTAATTTCTACCTTTATCAAATATTGTACGGTTATTTGAAGGATTATTAACTTTTGTGCATAAGAATCAAGTCTTTCTAAAATCTTGCTCCTGTTGCCTTCTTCACATGGCTGTGTCAATCTTCTTTAGATCTCTAATTTTGTCCACACTCAACTCCTTTTCCACCGAGAACTCTGCTGAAGGATATTTATTTTTGGGTTCCTTGGTTGCTCCTCTTTGATGATGGTAGTCAGCTGACCGGCTTGCCAAAGAAATAAGACAGGAGAGATTAAAATGAAAATAATAAAAGATGGAATGGTTAACATATAATAACACATGGACTTTTTTGGTAAATTGCTATTACCTTTTTGTAAAACCCATCGAAAATGGCCTCTGGTCCTCTTGTACAGCAAAAAAAACAAACCCATTGAAACTCTTGTTTTT
This sequence comes from Ormosia semicastrata, assembly GCA_029884595.1. Taxonomy (NCBI): domain Eukaryota; kingdom Viridiplantae; phylum Streptophyta; class Magnoliopsida; order Fabales; family Fabaceae; genus Ormosia; species Ormosia semicastrata. Next base: position 41,179,311 of record JAQQTO010000053.1, on the reverse strand, counting down.
TCTCTCTTCCCCGTCGACCTCTGTACGCCACTGGCAATGTTGTTCTGTTAGTTGAAGTTCAGTTCTTAGTTGACTTGGAACTGGTTTGGTTCTCCTAAGCCACCACTCCTTATGGCTCTTTTGGGGTCTTTCTTATCAAGTAAGCTCTTCTTTAATATGCTGTTTACTTGTATTCTATGTTATTCTTAATTCTATTTTAAATGCTTTGTTTGGATATTTGGCAAATTCTGTGTTATTTGAAATTCCAATTCCAGCTCTGAAATTCTACGTCGTAGCCATTGTCTTTGAAATTCCAAACGCACACTTAATATGCCTTTTTACCGAGATGCAAGCTTGTATTATTGGCATTTACAAAATAAATTTTGGTGTATCAAAATTTTACAATAAAAATTCCTTTGCCAAATTTAATATCCAAGCGGGGATTTTTGCAAATGAAGGAAATTGAATTGCGTCAATTGAATTCCTTGCATTGCAAATTCTCTGAGATTTTGAAATTCTTTATCCCAACACAGCATTTAGGAAACAGCTAGATATGTTCTCTTCAAACATGGTTTGCTTCAATTAAGGATAGAGAAGGGGAATGTACATAACCTAACCTCAAGATTTTTTTGGTAATTTACTTTTTAGTATTGCTATATTTCCGTTAATAGGAAGTGGGAACACAATCCATGTAAAAGTTAGAAGATTAACAAGGATGGTGCAAACTTTTATTTCAGATATTGTTAATTTTTGCCTTTTTATATTTCATAGTTACACTGAGATTAGACTTATATTTCTTTTCTTCCTTTTTTTAAGCATTAATAGTTTTATCTTGTGATATCTGAGTATTTTGATGGACATATATGCACTTTACTTCTAATTTTGTGGATTGATCTTTTGTTCTGAGCCTCATGTTGCTTCCTCTTATTATTTTCTCCTTCTTTTTCATTCTATTAGTTATTGTTCATGGAACCCAGAAGTGAGCAATCAAAGTCAGTCAGAGAAATACGAGGCTCAGACTCTTCTTCAAAGAAAGCAAAGGATCTGAACCTTGAGGGATACCCAGTTGGGGGTTTGTCCATTGGAGGCCATGAAACATGCATAATTTTTCCCACACTTAAAGTAGCCTTTGATATTGGTCGCTGCCCACCTCGTGCTGTTTCCCAAGACTTTCTTTTAATCTCTCATGCTCACATGGATCACATTGTTAGTCTCTTTCTTTCATGCAAATACACACATAAGAGTCAATTTTGGAATTTTGATTCACATATATTATATTGTAATATTAAATTAAATCAGTCAATGACTCATATTTTTTTCCCTTTTAAATTAATATGTTACATATGGCATTTAACTAGTGAATGTATGGCTGAATTCATTTGTTGTTGAACTGCCATTAAAGACATACATTTGCTTTGGACAGGGAGGACTACCGATGTATGTTGCCACACGCGGTTTGTACCGTATGAAGCCTCCAACAATTATTGTACCAATTTCAGTAAAAGAGGATGTAGAGAAACTCTTTGAGGTTCACAGGAAAATGGACCAATCGGAGCTTAAGCACAACCTGATTGGCTTGGATGTAGGTAATGGTTGGTTTCAATCAAAATTCTGCAATACATATTTAAACTTTAAGTTTTCAACTCATGTACAGTTGTTGCTAATGCGTAGCTTGCATTTGCAGGAGAAGAGTTTTTTTTGAGAAAGGATCTTAAAGTAAAAGCTTTTCGGACTTACCATGTAATACCCAGCCAGGTAGCCAGCCAGCAATATATGTTTCTTTTGAGTCTTAAGCTAGATTCGATATTACTACAGACTAGTTTTGAAAAATGTTGTGGCTTTTGGTTCTGGTGATTTTTGAGAGTGAAAGTCACAAATTTGAGTTTGGTAAATTGTTTCCATGATTCTATTTCCATTGCTTTTTAAAAGTCACAACCACAAGCACTTTTCAGAAGCACCTTAGTGGAAGGTTTTTGAAGCTTTTGTGGCTGTCAAAAATATAAAGAACCTTTATTTTCTCTTAAATTCTTACTTTGTCCTTTCAAAGTTTAAACCTTTATTTATTATCGTTGATACTGTCTGTTTTGTAATTTTAAATTTGTTAAGCAGTTTTAAAATGATATTTAACAAACATCCTTTAATTGATTTGCAATTCATTACACCCTTTATGACATTTTCACCAAACAATCTCGAATGACCTTCAGCAGCATCCTTATCATGACGCCTGAAGCATTCTCTTGTGGGGCTTAATTATTATGCATGTTTTTGGCAGGGCTATATACTTTACTCTGTAAGACAGAAACTTAAACCAGAGTATATCGGCCTTTCTGGAAATGAAATTAAGAGTTTGAAGTCGTCTGGTGTGGAGGTCAGTCCTACCTATTGTACTAATCAATGATTTGATAAATTTACATATGGGAAGTTTTAACTATCTTGTGTCTGTGTCAACCAATTTTAGCACTTCTTAATTGGTAGTTTTCCATTTCTTTTGTTACTTTGCATTGGATGACTAGAAAGTAATGAACTTGCAGCAGGAGATAGAATGGTGAATTGTATGGCCATGAAGGAGGATTTAAACTTGTAGTCAACAGCTCAACATAATATTTGTGTGATTTATGTTCATTGTATGACTACATTATGTTTTTATTATTTGATTGAGTTATGATAGCTGAATGGCTTGAGAATAACCTTCTCAGCCTCCTCAATTTAAAGAATGATAAGTTACAACAATTGAATACAAAATCCCTTGATTTTAGGGATTGACTATTAACAACTATATCAATCAATATCTAACTATATCAAACTATATCAGACTATATCAAATCTAAATCAAACAATATCAACACTCCCCCTCAAGCTGGTGCATAGATGTCATAAGCACCCAGCTTGTTACATATGTAAGTTATTCGTGAGCCACGTAGAGACTTGGTGAAAACATCTGCAAGTTGATCATTAGAATTGACAAAGGAAGTACTAATCTCCTTTGAAAGAATCTTGTCTCGAATGAAATGACAATCGATCTCTATATGCTTAGTTCGTTCATGAAAGACAGGATTAGAAGCAATGTGTAAGGCTGCTTGATTATCACAAATCAGTTGCATAGAACCCATTTTGCAAAACTTTAACTCTTGAAGTAGATGTTTTAACCATATAAGTTCATATGTTGTAAGAGCCATAGCCCTATATTTTGCTTCTGCACTCAATTTTGCAGCAACACTCTGCTTCTTACTCTTCCAAGAGATGAGATTACCTCCAATAAAAACACAATACCCAGAAGTTGACCTCCTATCACTTGGAGATCCTGCCCAGTCTGCATTTATATAGGCAACAATGTTTGTGTTACCTCTGTTTTCATATATTAGCCCTTTTCCAGGAGATCCCTTAATATACCTTAAAATGCGAGTCATTGCATCCCAATGACTGTCACAAGGAGAGTTAAGAAATTGACTCACAACACTAACAGCAAAGGCTATATCTAGTCTGATCATAGTGAGATAATTCAACTTTCCCACCAACCTTCGATATCTGCCTGGATCTGAACACGGCTCCCCCTAATTTGGCATGAGCTTAACATTCGGATCCATAGGAGTATCCACCGGCTTACAATTTAGCATCCTAGTCTCTTCCAAAATATCAAGTGCATACTTCCTTTGACAAATGGAAATGCCTGTTTTTGATTGAGCAACCTCAATACCAAGGAAGTATCGCAACCTGTCCAAATCTTTGGTTTGGAAATGCTGAAACAAATGTTGCTTTAGTTTAGTGATCCCTTCATGATCATCACCTGTAATTACAATATCATCCATATAGACCACAAGATAATGACTTTTTTACACGGTGAATGTCTATAGAACACACAGTGATCAACCTCAATACAAATCATGCCAAACTGTTGTATGACCTTACTAAACCTCCCAAACCAAGCTCGAGGTGACTGTTTCAACCCATACAATGACTTCCGAAGTTGGCAAACAAGACCTGACTCCCCCTGAGCAATAAACCTAGGTGGTTGCTCCATATAAATCTCCTCCTCTAACTCACCATGTAAAAAGGCATTTTTAATGTCTAGCTGATATAAAGGCCAGCAAGAGATAGCAGCCATGGATAAAAAGAGACGAACAGATGCCATTTTAGCAACAGGAGAGAATGTATCACCATAGTCAAGACTATAAATCTGAGTATATCCTTTGGCCACAAGACGAGCCTTCAAGCAATCCACAGTCCCATCAGGACCAACTTTAACAGTAAAAATCCAACGGCAACCAATAGTAGACTTCCCTGGAGGAGAGGGAACAAGAGCCCAAGTGTGGTTAGATTCCAATACTGTCACCTCATCAATCATAGTCTGTCGCCATCCTAGATGGGATAGTGCTTCCTAAACAGTTTTAGGAATAGAAATGGACAACAAAGCAGATACAAAGGCATAATGGTTGGAAGATAAACGATGATAACTTAGAAAATTATAGATAGGATGTGGATTGCAAGAAGAACGATTACCTTTGCGAAGTGCAATGGGAAGGTCAGTGGTAGGCTCAGGTTGGACCGGAATCGACGGAGACGGAGGAGCAGGAGGGGAGTCACTGGTGTCCACAACAGGTGCAGCCTCCGGAGTAGTAGGATGAGGACGACGGTGATAAGTGAGACGAAATGGCTCCATGGGGTACTTAGGAGCAACAGGGGCAGCCTCTTGTATATGTGAGACAGGTGGACTTAAAACGAGAGTATCGAAGACTGGAATAGGCAAGACTTGAGAAACAGACTCCGACAAGACTTGTGAGGTAAAGAAAGGTGTATTCTCGAAAAAGGTAACATCGGCAGAGATGTAAGAACGATTTGTGGATGGAGAATAACATCTGTACCCCTTTCAAACCCGAGAATAACCAAGAAAGATACACTTAATGGCGCGGGCAGCAAGTTTGTCGAGACATGGAGCAACATTGTGGACAAAACAGGTGGAACCAAAAACACGAGGGGGGACAATATAAAGGAGTGCCTGAGGATATAGAATAGAGTGAGGAACTTGGTTATTGAGAACAGAAGAAGGCATTCGATTTATTAAATAACCTGCAGTGAGAACAGCATCACTCCAAAATTTCACAAGAACATTAGAATGTAACATGAGAGTACGAGCTGTTTCAACGATATGACGATGTTTGCGCTCAGCCACACCATTTTGTTGAGGTGTGTGAGGACAACTCGATTGATGAACTATACCGTGCGATGCCATGAAAGAATTAAAAGGGGCAGAAAAATATTCTTTGGTATTATCACTGCGTAAGATACGAATAGTTTGTCCAAATTGATTATGTATTTCAGCACAAATTTTTTGAAAAATAGTGAATAACTCAGAACGTTCTTTCATTAAAAATAACCAGGTACAACGAGAGAAATCATCGATGAAAGTAACAAAATATCTATATCCTAAGAAAGAAGAAGTACGACTAGGACCCCAAACATCAGAATGAACAAGACTAAAAGGAGACTCAGCACGACCTGTAACCTTGCTTGGAAAGGATGCCCGAACATGTTTTCCAAGCTGACATGCCTCACACTCCAATGCCGGTAAATTAGAGAGATGAGGGACCATTTTCTTTAATTTATTCAAACTCGGATGACCAAAACGACGATGAAGAAGACTAGGCGACTCTGTGGCAGCACATATGGTGGAGGATGGAGGTTGTAAGTAGTAGAGACCGCGTGCCTCAGATCCTGCTCCAATCGTCTTCCCCGTATTCCGGTCCTGGATAGAAAAGGAAGTAGAAGTGAAGGTTATGGAACAATTGAGAGATCGAATAAGTTGACTAATAGAAATTAAATTAAAAGGACATCCAGGAACAAATAAGACTGAATTTAAAGACAGAGAGGGAAGAGGTGAAGCATGACCAATACCAGTGGCTTGAGTTTTAGAGCCATTAGCAAGGGTGATGTGATGTGGTGTTTTAGTAGAGGATAAAGTAGAAAAGAGAGAAGAGTTACCAACAATATGATCAGAAGCACCAAAATCCAAAATCCAGGAACCAACAAGAGATGAATGAAAGAAACAAACCGTAGAATTACCAGAATGCGCTATAGTTGCTGAAGATGAGGCTTGTTGGGCTGCCTTAAGCTGAAGGTACTCTTTATATTCATCAATTGAAAATTTGTTCTGATTGTGACCTGTCTGATTATCATACACAACCTCGACTTTCTGATTAGCAGACTGCATCACATTAGCTAACTTTTTTGGGAAACCATGAAGAGAATAACACTTGTCTTGGGTATGACCCACGCGCTTGCAATAAGAGCACTGAGGACGATCACCTCTACCACGACCACTTCTTCCACCACGCCCACGGCCTCGTCCTCCACGGTTTGCCAAATTAGAGACCAAGGCCGAGGACTCTGAAGCTGTCTGGGAGCCAATCTCAAATGTCTCCACTGGTGACGGAACTCGTAGAAGACGATCAATGAGTTCCTCCACTGTGGGGATGTTAGGATTAGTTAGAGCTTGATTCCGGACAGATTCAAAGTCCTTATGTAAACCGTGAAGAACAAAGACCATATACATATTATCAAGTTTTGCTAGTACCTTCGTAAGATCATCACCGGTTATAATGCGTTTAATGTCATCAATGACAGATGTGCTTTGTTCAGATAAGAGGAAGATCATGATCTGTCATCTGAAGAGTGGCCAAATTGTGGACAGAAGCATAGAGACGTTGTAGATCATTGGAATAGACATTTTGAGCTCTCTTCCATATTTCATAACAAGTTTTGTATGGGCGAAAGTGTACCATCAACTTCGGATCAATAGACTGCCATAAAAGAGAGACCAACTGATAATCGGCCTTTTTCCATTCATCACGAATCTTCTCATCAATCTCTGCTTCCTTCTTGGTGAGATGTTCATAAAGCCCTTGACCTAAAAACCAAATTTCAACTGCATTGTACCAATCCATAAAATTCTTATCATTGAGTTTTTCCGATATGATAATGGGACTTCCAGAGAAGGCAAAAGAGATGAGACCCTTCCCTGTAGACCCAGAACCAACACCAGAATTGACGTAAGAACCTTTGGAAGAGCCGGTGGTTGAATCGGACATGGTGAGAAGGAGAAGAATGAAAGTTCTTGAAATTGGACTTTGATAGTCAAAAGGAGGCCAGAGGACGCCGGCGAGCAAGACGGAGAAGACGCGCGGACGAAACGGCGCCTGGAAGGTGGCGTGTGGAGCTCACGCGCACGGAGATCTGCGGACGGTGGAGGCGCGTGACGGCGCTTAAGGCGAAGAACGGAGGTGGGTCTTCTCGGAAACGGATCGCCGGCGCTTTTTGAGTTGTCCGGTCACCTTACTTTGGTGATCGGAGATGGTGCCGGTGACGGTGGCCGGAGACGATTGCCGGAGAGCGGTTCTTGACCAGATCGAACCCTAGCTCTAGATACCAAGTTATGATAGCTGAATGGCTTGAGAATAACCTTCTCAGCCTCCTTAATTTAAAGAATGATAAGTTACAACAATTGAATACAAAATCCCTTGATTTTAGGGATTGACTATTAACAGCTATATCAATCAATATCTAACTATATCAAACTATATCAAATCTAAATCAAACAATATCAACAGATTGTCTTAGTCTCCCTTTCTTAAACTTAAGATCCTATGCACTATATAATTTGACAAACTTGAGAACATTTAACGCAAGGAAGTGTGGATGCTTCAAAATAGTTGCCATACCAGTGTCGGACAGGACATGTTTCCATGTCAAACACTTCACGGACACTTCAGATACTCCCAGTTGATTCTAACTTTTTGTCCTTTTATCTTTTGAACTTTTATATCAATATAGATGGGAATACCACAGTTATTAGATAAGTGATAGTATTTTATTATGTCTACAATGACTAATGCTAATTAAAACATGGATTCTCTCTTTTAATTTAAGATGCGTTATGTTAATTTTATACTAATTTTAAATGTTGTACCATGCTTGTGTCATGTCCTATAACTTTTAAAATTTGACATATCCCCATGTTTGTGTCATATCGTATCCATGTTCTATGTCATATTGTACTTCCTATTTTAACGTTGGTCCCATCCTTGCCGTACACAGGCAAATAAAGTTTGTCTGTTGAGTATTTCTGCTTTGTTGGCCACATAAGGCTATTTCCCTTGATATGTGTGTTATGTGTGGTGCGAGCTCAAAATCGGTTCCCAATTTGTTCTTACATTGTTCTAGAGCTTTTTCTTTCTGGAATTCTTTGTTTGGCATTTTTTGGAGAGTGCTGGGTTTGCCCTTGGTCCTTGGACCAGTTTCTGTTGACTAGCTTTACTGGTTTTGGGAGAAGGAAAGAAGCGAAAGTCTTGTGGCAATGCTCAATCTATGCCACTCTTCAGTGTATTTGGTTGGAGTATAATTCTTACATCTTTAAGGAGATTTCTTGGGATGAGCAGCTCCTTTGGGATAATATTAGGCATTTGGCTTCCACTTATTGTAAAGCCCATGGTTTTTTTCTTATCCTTCTAACTCTTTGTAATCATTCTCTCTTTTTCTTAATGAATTTTTTCTTTTATTAAAAAAAATGTAATTATTTAATTAATTATTGTGCTTAAGTAATTTGTCTGTAACCTATGCACCATTTACATTGAATTTTGGTGTAATGTTCAATCTATTTTGGGATAGAAGTTCTAGTGGTCCATCATCTATGTCTTTTGGTTTCACTACACATGCTAAACAAAGCTGCTTTGTTGGCAGATAACATACACTTTGACGGAACCAGAGATTGCTTTCACAGGAGACACCATGTCAGATTTCATAGTTGATGAAAATAACACTGATGTCTTGCAAGCTAGAGTTCTTGTTATGGAGGTGAGCTACTTTATCCAATACTTTTGAACCTATGAATTATTGATAACTACCTTAAGAGCTTTGCTAGTCTATATGTACATCAATCCTTTCCCCAATGCAAGAAAACACGTCTTTGACTTTTTAAGTAATGAAGTAAAATGAAGTTTGAATTTGCACTTGCTTTTGCTACTTGTAATTGTTGAAGGACTGTGTCTTTTTTCTTTTTTTTTCATACCGACTAGGGGTGGGCATGGTTCGTGTTGGCTAGGAAAACCAAACCAAACCGGTAAAACGGTTCGGTTTTCAAACCGAACTGGTAAAACGGTTCGGTTTTCAAACTGAACTGGCAGTTTAAGTTCAGAACCAGTTCAAAACTGGTTTGTGTTCAGAACCGGTTTAGATTCAGAACCGGTTCAAGTTCAGAACTGGTTAACCGGTTTTCCTTGGAACTAGTTCAGAAAACCAGTTTAAAAAGCCAGTTCAGAACTGGTTTTCCATGGAGCCAGTTCTGAAAACCAGTTCAGAACTGGTTCAAAACCTGTTAACTGGTATTTTGCATGGAACCTGTTCAAAAACCATTAAAAATAAACTTAAACAGTTTTAGAAGAAGGCTAGGAATGATATTGTTGTAATACGCAAAAGATATACAGTGCTAGATTTCAAACTTGTAATATTTTTATATCAGGTCTTCACTGGATGTTAATTATGAACCTACACCTGGGTACTGATAGAATGTTAGAGCCCAAAACCAATCTCGGGGCCCAGATGAGCAGCTGATACCCCAAATGTCACATGGGCCCAAGGTTTGGAAGGTTTATACTAGGAGAAATAGAAGCAATCAGAATTGATTGCTGTGCTGGCAGAGAGAGAAAGAAAAAGAGAGGGTAGTAACCGAATGGTGATTTTCGGTTATTAAGAAGGATGAGCGTGGAGGATGGAATATCTTTTGGAATCATTTAGTTTGTTATGGATAGAGAGCAATAGCTCTCTGTAGGAGCCTAGCTCTGTGGCAGTAGGAAATCCTCTTCCCACTGTAATTCCCTTTTAATCAAATAAATTCATACACCAGTTCTTCCTCTTAATTCATTTACTATTCTGTTTTTAGTTGTGTTGGTTCTGGTTTGTATCAAACTGGTCCGACCTGCCGGATATCATCAAGTGAGGCTTAAAGAGGAAGATGTGCATAAAACAGCATTTAGAACCCATGCGGGTCATTATGAATATCTAGTGCTGCCTTTCGGGTTGATGAATGCACCTTCTACTTTTCAATCTCTAATGAATGAAATTTTTAGACCCATGTTGAGAAGATTTGTGCTAGTATTTTTTGATGATATACTGGTGTATAGCCCCGATTGGAGGACACACATGGAGCATTTGGCAGCGGTCTTAGGGACAATACAGCAACAGTACTTGGTGGCCAACCAAAAGAAATGCCATTTTGCACAGCCCTCTGTGGAGTATTTGGGGCATTTGATATCCAAGGAAGGGGTAACTATGGACCCAAACAAAATTAAGAGTGTCCTCCAGTGGCCTATTCCAAAGAATGTTAAGGGAGTAAGGGGATTTTTGGGCTTAACTGGATATTATAGAAAATTTATCCAGCATTATGGAAAAATTGCTAGGCCCTTGACCGAGCTTACCAAAAAGGAGGGTTTCAAGTGGAATCTCATGGCATAGGAAGCTTTTGAACTTTTGAAGGCAAAGATAACTACAGCCCCTGTTCTTGCTTTACCGGATTTTAGTAAAGAATTTCTCATTGAGTGTGATGCTTTTGGAAAAGGCATTGGTGCCATTCTCATGCAAAATGGTAGACCCATTGCGTTTTTCAGTAAGGCTTTGGGTGAAAGGAGCTTGTCCAAATTGGCCTATGAGAAGGAGCTAATGGCTGTTGCTTTGGCCACTCAACACTGGAGGCCGTACCTATTAGGGAAGCATTTCACAGTACGAACAGACCAGAAAAGTCTAAAACAATTGTTGCAGCAACGAATTTCTACCATGGATCAACAGAATTGGGCAGCCAAGTTACTGGGTTACCGGTTTGACATTTTGTATAAACCTGGTCATGAAAATAGGGGAGCAGATGCACTCTCTCGTATGGGGGAGGAAGGGGAGTTGTGCTCCTTGGTGTCTTATCCAATATGGGAAGAAAGTGATCAAGTCCTAGAAGAGGTTCACCAGGATGCTACCTTGGTGAAAATCATTGAAGAATTGAAGAAGGATGAGGGATCCAGGCCGGGATTTTCTTACAAGAGGGGTGTTCTACTCTATGGGGACAGATTAGTCATCTCTGCTCAGTCAACATGGGTTCCTCGGCTGCTACAAGAATTTCATGCTACTCCTCAAGGGGGGCATTCTGGGTTCCACAGAACTTATAGGAGAATTGCAACTAATGTGTACTGGGTGGGCATGAAGAGAAGGATCCAGGAATACGTCCGAGCATGCGACGTTTGTCGAAGGCAGAAGTATCTAGCAGCATCCCCAGGAGGCTTATTGCAGCCTTTAAACATACCAGAGATGATTTGGGACAAAGTGTCCATGGATTTCGTAACTGGGTTGCCGCGCTCTAAAGGGTATGAAGTAATATTTGTGGTAGTGGACAGGCTGTCTAAATATGGGCATTTCATTCCTTTAAAGCACCCTTATACGGCAAGGACCGTGGCTGAAATTTTTACAAAGGAAGTGGTGAGGTTGCATGGATTCCCACAGCCATCATCAGTGACCGAGACCCAATTTTTGTGAGTAATTTCTGGAAACTCTTCAAACTGCAGGGAACGCACCTGAAAATGAGCTCAGCTTATCACCCAGAAATAGATGGACAGACCGAGGTGGTGAATAGATGTTTGGAGACCTTTTTGAGGTGCTTTATCGCAGATCAACCCAGGACATGGCTACAATGGTTACATTGGGCGGAATACTGGTACAATACCACTTACCATGAGACTACGGGGGTCACCCCCTTCGAGATAGTCTATGGAAGGAAACCACCCGTGATTACAAGATTCCTACAAGGTGAGACAAGAGTCGAGGCAGTCCAGAGGGACTTAAATAGATCGAGATGAAGCTCTCAAACAGCTAAAACAGCACTTGCAGAGAGCTCAAGAGAGAATGAAATGCCAAGCTGACTGAAAGAGGAAGGAAAACAGCTTTGCAGTAGGGAAGTGAGTATTTCTCAAGCTGCGGCCCCATAAACAGCAGTCGGTAGCCTCAAGAATTAATGCCAAACTTTCAGCAAGGTATTATGGACCCTTTCAAGTGCTGGAACGTCTAGGAGCAGTAGCTTATAAACTCAAACTGCCTGCGTCTTCCAAAATACACCCTGTGTTCCATGTGTCCTTATTAAAGAGGGCTGTTGGACATTATAAGGTGGAGGAGGAGTTGCCACAAGGCATGGAGGGGGACAGTTCAGTTTTGCTTGAGCCTGCAGTTGTGTTAGCAACCAGAACAGTCCACATGGGTGGAGACTCCATTAACCAATTGTTGATACATTGGAAAGGAAAGCCTGCTGAAGAGGCCACCTGGGAAGACGAGTTCACTATCCAAAATCAATTTCCAAACTTCAGCCTTGGGGACAAGGCTGAAATTGAAGAAGGCAGCAATGTTAGAGCCCAAAACCAATCTCGGGGCCCAGATGAGCGGCTGATACCCCAAATGTCACATGGGCCCAAGGTCTGGAAGGTTTATACTAGGAGAAATAGAAGCAATCAGAATTGATTGCTGTGCTGATTTTCGGTTATTAAGAAGGATGAGCGTGGAGGATGGAATATGTTTTGGAATCATTTAGTTTGTTATGGATAGAGAGCAATAGCTCTCTGTAGGAGCCTAGCTCTGTGGCAGTAGGAAATCCTCTTTCCACTGTAACTCCCTTTTAATCAAATAAATTCATACACCAGTTCTTCCTCTTAATTCAGTTACTGTTCTGTTTTTAGTTGTGTTGGTTCTGGTTTGTATCATAGAAAATATAGGAATTATAATAACCGAGAAAAAGTATTACACCTGGGTACATGGGTACTGATATGACTTTCTAGCATTGCTAATATATGATAGTGACAAACCTCATGGCCAATAACTCCCAATATTGCAGCATAATCTGCATCAGAAGTAGTTTTTGGAGAAGCCAATACAAGCTTTGAATTGAAGATCCGCAAATAAGCAAGGGGAAGTTAAAAATTCCAAAAGTTGAACAACGATAACCAAACAAGACAAGCTGACTAGAAGGAGACGTACATTCAAACTCTTGTTTTCCCTGGCTCCCTTGACCAATACAAAAACAAGTACAACAGATTATTTTTCTCTACCACGATCTTTTCATGCTATCTCATAATATACAAAGGCATTATATATGTGGGGTTACATAATTCAACTTTCACAAAAATCATGTGGATAAAACTTACATGTTAAAATCTGGGACAGCAACAATATTGAAGAGATCCAGGTCATATTCAAGTCGAAAACCTGTTTGCAAAGCATATGACAAGACAGTGAAAATCTTCAGAATCCCAACAATATACATTTTGCATACGAAGTAACATAACAGATCAAATAAATATAAAATTAAATAAATAAATTGACGTCTTCATCCCATTTCATAGCTGCTTTCAGAGAATACATTGCATGTGCAGTCTTAGGTAGGTCATCTGCAAGGGTCCAGATCCTAAGGGATACTTTCTGCCCTGAAAGGGTAATAAATGTGTCATCTCTGCTCTTCAATTGTCCAGCAACCAAGGCAAACAAATAGCAAGGTTTCTTGAAGGGGTCTTCAATTCATGAAGGACTGTCTAGAACAGAGCATATATCACATGCACATCCATTCCATACAAGAAAACAAAAGCTCATGAATTCATCCATCACAAAATTAAAACAACATGCAATTAGCATAGAGCAAAGCCTGATCTTCATAGTAGCTAAAAAACTCACCGAAATTCCGCAATTCACAGTAACTGGTTAGGAAGTTGAAGCAATTCGGCAGTTCCCAACAACTGATAAAACCAAAATTTATCAGTATGAAACCAAAACCAAAATCACAGGAAGCTTGAGTAGATTCTCAACAATAGACTCTAAATTTTATTAAGTGAAACCTCCCATGTTATTTGTGATGAGTCTGACAAGTGACAAGAAAACAAGCAAGAAAATCTTCTTCCTTTAAATCCTTAAGGATAAAAACAACTGAAAACCCAGGCCAGACGTTATTCAGGTTGAGTTAATCTTTATTTTCAATCCATTTTGTCCTGCCTATCCACATGCTCTGCTAGTGAAGCTCACGAAAAGTTAAGAATCAAAAGAAAATTATACTGAAAATACCACCCAAAGAAAATACAGCTTCCAAGTCCTTGCTTGTCCCACATTACAATTTTTATGTACGGCAATGCAGTAACTAGGCAGACAATATGAAAGGAGCAGCAAAAATAGTTGATAACCTTGTGAACTACAAAAAGGGACACTCATAATTTAGAGAGGGAAAATAGTTGGTAAGTATCACAACTAACACTGTAGTCTTAGGTGATGCTGGTTGTGCACAATATTCACAACTTCCACCTCTGGTAGCTGTTGTACTATTATAGTTTTATTTTTATTTATTATCAAAACCAAACTCGAAAACTAGGCAGACAATATGAAAGTTGCAGCAAAAATAGTTGATAACCTTGTGAACTACAAAAAGGGACACTCATAATTTAGAGAGGGAAAATAATTGGTAAGTATCACAACTACCACTGTATTCTTAGGCTGCGTTTGGTACACATGATAGTATAAGACAATAGGATAAGGTCTGATAGTATAAATAAGCTGATAAGCTCTTATACTATCAAACATTTGGTATAAATAGTATAAGTAATACAATAGTATATGTAATTATTTAGTGTGACTATATTATCCTTCATCTTCCTCACCACCTCCTCCACACTGGCTACGCAATAGCTTAACCCTCCTCACCTTCACCTTCACCTTTAGCAGCACCCTCACCATGCACGATATATCTTCGAATGACTAAAATGAAATTTAAAGGAAAAAAACTAAAAAGAAATGAACAAAATAAGAGAAAATTAGATTGGTCAAAATGCCAAAAGTAAACAGAAAAATTATCATTTCAATCTGCTTGCTGAGTTTTCAGACATGTACAACAGAGTTCGATTCGTTCAATAGAAGTTTAATGAACAAAAAACAACACTTGGTAAATAACAAAAAATAGAAAAAAAAAGAAGAAAAATAGAAGTCCAGTGAAGGAAGGAATAACAAGATCTGAACTTTCTTCAACACCAGTATGAGCCACCTCACCAGCGAGGAGTTGAGGACTCCAGCCAGCTGTACAATTAGATTCCAACCACCAACCACCACCGGCGACTCGATCCATCACCCTCAACACGAGCCAACCGCCGCACGAAGGCTCCGTTGTTGAACCCCAGTGCCGCACGAACCTAACTCCTGCAGGTGATAATGGCGGCATGCGTATTTGAAGTGGGTCAAAGAAGACGTCTCTGCGAGGACCGGTGTGGTGGTAGGGAAGTGCAGCGACGAAGGGGCGAAGGTTCCAAAGAGGTCGTGGGTGATCTGGCGGAGAATGATGTTGGATTGGGTGAGAGTGAGGTGGAGGCTGGCTTGCAGTGGTGCGGTGAAGGGTGGCTCTGGCAATGGGCATGGAGGCAAAGCGTCTAAGACCGGCGGTGGTGCGACGCGACCCATAACACGCACTAGGTTCTGGTGGCGGCACATGGTGGTTTGCAGTTCTGAATGGCAGGCTCTAGGTCAGGAGTTCAAAGCTGTTATAGACGGGAAGAAGAAGAGAGGCGTTGGAAATGGAAGAAGGAGGGAGAGAAGAGGAGAAGCTTGAGGGGTAGGCTTAGGAAGAGAAATGTTATCAGGTCTAATTAGGGGGGTGGGGGAAAGATAGAGTAATCAGGTTAGAATAGGATAAAAATGATGAACCTGATTTTATTATACTATCAGGTTAAACCATTAAATATCTGATAAGACTTGATAGTATTAGCTAATACTATCAGGTCCTCCTTATCTTGTGCACCAAACGTAGCATTAGGTGATGCTGGTTGTGCACAATATTCACAACTGGCGCCTCTGGTAACTGTTGTAATATTATAGTTTTATTTTAATTTTTTATCAAAACCAAACTTTAAATAACCACACTTTACAACAAATCAGTTACTGTTATAAATAGTGTTCATTATGTTAAGAAGAATGGTTATTTCATATTTTCACTACAAAACTATGTTGCAGATAGCTACTGAATAATGATAGCTCATTTGTAATCACATTCTCTTCAGCACAAGATAACTAGGGGCACGTACGAGATCCAAATGAGCTAGCATTATCAGAGGAAAGAAAAAGACCAACAAAATATTTTCTTCTTAACTGGCACATTAACAATAAACTGAGAATTGATATTTATAGGCCTTAACAAAAATAAACCAGCAGAGAGCACTGAGATACTTAAACTACTAAAAATGATGGCTATCAATATAAAGTTGATTTGAATGATAACCTTCAGTAGAAAGTAAAGAGATGCTGGAACAACCAATGCTCCAGTATCAAATGCAGGGTTCAAATGCCTTGTCAGCAAAATCTGCAAGTAATAGCTCAATTGTAGCACGTTAAAAACCCAAGAAGTAAGTCAAACTAGCAAATTTAAATTGCAATATTATCTAAAAGTTTTTTTAATAGATAATTAGATATATTATCTAAATAGTTTGTTAGCAAGTACATGAAGTCACAAGTTATTTACAATACCAAAGTTAACAAATGCATAGCAGAATCAAGATTAAAGCCAAGTAATAGAACCAATATAGAAAAACATGCATTTTAACTAAAGAAGAACTTATGTTCTTTTTTTAATCAGTTATATCTGTTCTCTAGAAAACAACTCAATCCAGCAATCAATCCCAATAGAAGAATCAAGCAATCAAGGTTGCATGAAGCTCAAAAAGCAACAAACAAAAAACCCAAGTTAAAAAATGAAAATGTAAATGTAAGATCCAAAAAAAAAAAAGAAATCATGGGTTCATGTTGGAGAAGAAATCACCACTCACCAGAAAGATGAAGACCCAACACTAGTAGAAGCTAATCACACGAGCACTGACATTGAGCAGCACCCCCCAAGCGACTCAATGAAGACGCAGCTGAAGGAAATCGATGAAGATCGACGCAAAGAGATGAAGACACAGATCGACACAGAGAGATGATGATGTAGTGAATCGTCGTAACTCGCAAGCAAATCGGCCCCAACCAACCGACGTTGTGAGTAGCGACCACTCTTGAAGCCTGAAGGTGTCTCCAATTGAGCAATTCATGGTGCTCGATTTGGGGTTAGGGTTTAGTAAATTGGGGGTTAGGGTTCATAAATTGAGAGGGATTTCTGAAAAGTGAGAACTGAGAGAAAAGTGAGAACTGAGAGAAAAGTGAAAAGTGAGATTGATTTCTGAAGAGTGGAGTGGTTTGGTTATTAGCAGTGAACCAAATTGGATTGAAAAACGGTTAACCAAACCACTTTAAAAAAAATCGGTTCACGTTATAAAATTGATTCAGAAAAATGTGGTTATTTATGGAGTGGTTTGATTCAGTTTAAGGTTTGGTTTGGTTCTTTTGGATATTTTGCACACCGCTACATATCTTCCAAAATGAGATAGAGGAAATAGGATAAATGAATCTAATCAATCTATTAGTAGCAACACAATCAATTTGTAAGTGACCAGTTTCTGGAGTCACATCTCTTAATAGACTTGAGCCATTGAAAACATCATTAATCTCAGTCATCTCTTTAAATTTGTCCTTGTTTCTTTGTTATTTCTTTGCTTTTCTTCTCATTCTTCTTGGGTACTTTCAAGTTTCAAAGCATAAGATTTGAACTCTTACACCTTTAATTCAGTTTTGTTGAAACCTCTCACCTAAATGCTCAAGCTTTTAGGATAGTTGGTAATTGACAGGTGCCAAATTAGTTTGTGCATCTAACCCACAGTTCTTCCACCTACAAAACACAAATTGTAAAAGGTAGCCAATCAAATTTCAATCAAGCATCACACTGTATGTGCCTTTGGGATTTGAGATGCTTTGTCAATTTTCTCTATGTACTCTTAATTTTCAATTAGGCTTTATTTTGACCTTAATTTTCTCTTTTTTTCCCACCTTGAATTAGGGAAAAAATGGCATACCACCAAACTTACTCACCATCTGCTATTCTTTCTCGAGCGTAGCTTGCATTTATGCATTTACTAGGGAGAGGCAGGCATCTAGAAGCAGCAGATATCTGCATGTGTCCCTGAATATTTATGTTCTACCAATTGGATTATTAATTTTATATTTGTTTTAATTCTAGATTTCTTCTTTTTTCCTGCTTAGTTCTTGCATTTGTGTTCATATTAAATATCTTACATATGTGCTTTATAGGCACATTGAGCTCTGGCTTCAGGAGACCTTGGTATTACAGTGCTCTTTCAAGTTTATGATTTCGAATGATGGTTTTTAGATAATTTCTCCTCATTGCTTTTTTTTTATTTATTCTGATTGAGGGGCAGAATCAGGTTCACCATTGTTAAGAGGAGATCCACTCGTATCTATTTAGTTAATTTTCTATGGGATTGCAGTATTGCATCCCCTATAAACTAATTCTAGTTGTGCCCCTTTTCTGATATTTGTTGATGGTTGGTATTATGGTTTTACAGCCAATCTTATTTTATCTCCTTTATTCATACAGTGCACCTTTGTTAACAATTCAATTACTGTGGAGCATGCCAAAGATTATGGACACACTCATCTGTCTGAGGTATGCTACCTGCTGCAACCAATAGCACACAAAGTTTCATGTAAATTTAAGTGGTTTTATCATTTTGTTTCTATCTATTTGTTTATTTCTTCTAATTAATGTTTTTCAGATAATAAGTTATGCAGAGAGGTTACAGAACAGAGCAATCCTTTTGATTCACTTTTCAGCACGTTACACAGTAGAGGTATGACATTATTGTTTGACTCTAGGATATGATACATACACCCCTCCCAAAGCCTTGGTCTTTCCTGAGAGGTTGGTATAGCTTCCCGTGTTTACTCATAGGAAGTTCCCTCATGTTTGATGTGGAACAGGTGCCTTCCATGTTTTAAATAAATACAAAATTAAACTCATGTTTGTGGTGATTGCTTGTTAAGTTGTTATTAGCTTGTAGAATATTAGTTTTCTCCAATGTTGTATTTTTGTTGGGATACTAATTAATGAACCGGGTGGTGCTTATGATATTCAGGAAATTCAACAAGCTATTTGTGCATTGCCTCCCCCTTTAGCTGGTCGAACTTTTGCACTTACTGAAGGTTTCTGACAAGAAGTTGGGAGTTTGATTGAATACATATGTAACTGTTGGAATTGTTTTTACCTCCTCCCCACTTGCAACAAGCGGACCGCAGGCAGAATGCACCATCATCATTGATGGCAAATGTGGGAACAGTGGAATGCAAGGCGAAATCCACCGACGTTGTCATCGGCTACCTACTTTTTGATCATGCTGTCTGTAGTAATTTTATCTAGTAACTTGTTATTCACCTCATTCTGTTGAAGTACAAAATTGAAAAATGCTGCTTGATTTATCTTGATTGACTGAGTAACGGTAATTGTACATGCTAACATTCATGTACTCCTTGCATACTTCTCTGCAAGCCATTAGGGAACACTAGATTTCATTGTAAATTTTCTAATTAGTCCATATTTTGCACATAAACACATGGTATGTGCAACTATCATGTTCCTTAATGACGTGGACACTCAGTAAAGCCCTCAATCCACCTGATCATGTCCCTATCCTCAGATTCGATATCTTTTTTTTTTCTCTTTTTTTGCCCCTCCCTTCTGTCATGGCTGCCTGTCTCAAAGCAACATAGCTGTCACTGTCATCGTTGGGAACTATGAACTTTGTGTGTTTGGATTAGTTTGTTTTATTTTTGGAAAAGCTTATAATCAAGTGTTGCAGAGAGTTTCTAGCTTAAAAGCTATTTTGTGAAAAAAAAAAAATTAAGCTAATCTAAATATTCATTTAGTACTAGCTGTTAGCAATGGCTACAGAGAGGTAGAAGCTTTTTCTTAGGTTTTTAGCAACTATCGATAGTGCTTTCGTTTTAACCAACTACTCCTATTCTTGTGTAATGGCAACACGCTACTTCGGTTTGCATCGCTACGGTCTACAAAGGCCCGCCACCTTCATCTTTGTTATCCTTTGCGTCTCCGATCTATACTGCTTTCTTCACTCCACCCCCATTGGAGGAAAGTGGAATATGAGGGTGGGGTTCGGGGGTCTGATTCGCCCCCTCCCCTATAAACTACTGAAGTTACATGTTTCCTAACTACGTAGTCTTCAGCTCTATGTCCTGCTCACTTGAGTTGGGTAAACCCTTATTTATTTTTTCAGCTACAGCTCATTTCTTATACTCCCACCAATTTTTGTTACACTTGAGATAAAGCAACCTAAACATGAAATTAAAGGCTTAAAGATGTCTAGCACAGTAGACTGTCTTTAGTACTTGAGCTCGTCACTGTCTCATGGTACTTTTGGTCTAATTTTCTCTGTGTATTCATAAACATTTAGCCAACGGCGGCTTAATAATTTGAGGCTTTTTTATTTATGAAAATACTCACATCACAAAACATCCAACATAATTTTTTTTTTGGAGGAGATTGAAGTTAGGAGCTAAAATAAAGAGTCAAAACAAATGAAGATAGCATAATTTAAAAGTAGATATCATAAATTGAAAAAAAAAATTGGTTTTAATATGTAGGAAAAATATAGCTGCTGAAGTTCAAATATATATTACCTTTAGATTCTTTTTTTATATGTCCTGTTTGAATATTGGAAATAGGAAAAATGATAGAGAATTAATAGTATTGACGGAATTGGTAAGTGATAGAAATAAAAGAATTACTAAGATTTTAATCTGGGGAATAAGCGAACATGTCATTTTATTAATTATTTTGAGACTTTTGAATATTCTTAATGAAAAATGAAATAATTAATTGAAAATTAGTAAAGATGTGAGAAGTAAAAGTAAGTTAAAATTTGTTAGGCACTTAATTTGAGAAGTGAGATAAATAAATAATTTTCTTATTTTTTATATTTTTAATATAATAATATAACTAGTTATATCAATATAAAATTATGAGGCATTAAAATTTGGGGACCTAAAGTCTTTACTTTAGTAGCTTTACCTTCGAGCTGTCCCTACATATAGTTGCCTTTGCAGGATCATGTGTACAGTTACTTAACAGGTTTATGTAAGTTGATATATTCTTTATTGTTAAATAATTAAACGGTTTAGGGTTGGTGTACAAAAAAAAATAGTTTAGGGTTAAGGAAGAAGGAAAAAAGAGAGATGACTAACAATAACACTGAATATATTATTGATAGTTTATAATGTGATACAAAACACTAACTTAATACCGCTTTTTATACTAATAATTAGCTCAAATACTTTTACTACTAATACAAGTCTAAGCTTACTATTAATAATAATCCTAATATATTTTAACATTTTCCTTAAGTTAAAACTTACTTATTACAAGTAACAAATCCATAAACAAATCACACAACTCATTTTATTAAGAAGTTATCATCAAGAATAGAAGAGAAACTCAGCATAGGTACATGCTGAACATAGGATAAGACTTTTCCTTAAGTTAAAGCTTACTTATTACAAGTAACAAATCTATAAACAAATCACACAACCCATTTTATTAAGAAGCTATCATCAAGAATAGAAGAGAAACTCAGCATAGGTACATGCTGAAGAAGAAAAACTAGAATGACTCTTACTCCTAGACTTGCGACACCCATGGTCACTCTTTTCTGGATGGCTGACAAGAAAATAGGACGACTCTTACTCCAAGACTTACAACACTCTTGGTCGCACTTTTTGGCCAGCCATAACACCCTTGGTTAGCAAAAACATCACCCACGGTATCCTTGGTTGTGCATAGAAGAAGAAGAAAGGAGTGGAGAATTGTGAGCACAGAGCCTCATAGCACACCAAACCACAACTAGAAGAAAGAACAACAACAATAAAATAAAAAAGAAAAGGCTCATTAGAAAATCTCAAAACTACAAACTAAACACCATTAGCAACTTGCCCACAAACCAAATAGCCTCGATTGAACTTTCAACAATCATATTCATAGCCACAAGACAAACCAACAAAATCATAAGTCAAATCCTTAGCGGAAGAGGCTGTCAAGCCAATCGAAGAAAGATGGACACACAACCCAAAAACACATTGTCAGCACATAACCCAAACAACTAAAAGCACATCCAAACTTGAACCTCAATTAGCATCAAATTACATTGCTAATGAAACTATGAAATTAGAACTAAAATCCACGAAAACTAGAATGAACAACATACCCTTACTCAAAGCAAATGTCAAAACATCCAAAGGAGAACAAAAATTGGAGCAAAACCTATCGAAATAGACCTGAAGCTTGCTTGCTGGAGCTGTCACACGATCTTCGGCTACTATCAACCCTTGCCATTCACTGATTGAAGCTATATTATTGGAAAACCTAACATCCAATTGCCGTTGAGGGTGCGTACAACTTCAAAACACGCAAACAATGAGAAATGTGTATAACCCAATGCGTCGTTGCTCACCCAACCACCATCGGTGGCTCTCTACTGCTGGCCGACCATCGTATGCTTCTGTCTATGTTGGAACCTTTGGTTACAAGCCACCAACAACATCATAATTCGCGCACCCTTGCTTAACCACCCAAAACACCATAATTTCCTCTTCACCGTTGATCATCAAAAACAACCAGTCGGCCCTTCACCTATCACCAGTCAACTGCGACTAGATTGTCACCGGTGACCACACTCGGGTCACCTAAACCTTCAAGTAGAAGCCAGTGTGGGCAGCACAAACCTTGAAACATTTTGTAACTCCTCAAAGCTAACACTATAGTATATTTGGAATATACATGAGTAAATAGGATTAGGCACGCCATAACTAACATATTATCACACTCTAATAATAATAATACCATATAAATATCTAGAGTCTTGTGAGGGAAAGGTAATATGTTTGATAGCATTATACATACATAATTGAAAAGTCTAATATAAACAGTCCATATAAACTAATATATCAGTGTATGAATAAATACAACTAAGCCTTGTAGGCATGTGTACATAATAACTTTATACAATCCATTGTACAACTATAAAATACAAGACAATGGTCAAAAGAGTAGATAAACATACACTACGTCATCAACTTCACATCTTCTCTTTATATTGAATCTCACGCTGGACTTATCGTGGAAATAATGCAAAGGGGTGAGAATTCTAAAATTCTTAGTCGATCTACATATAACATATCATTATAATAACTTCAACTGCTTTGAGAAACTAAAATCAGTATTATAATTATTGTATAAAATGGTGGCAAAAGTCAAAACCATTCATTTCTCTTCCCGAGGTAGAAATTCTGTTATTATCATTGAACAATAATTCATATTCATCTTTATTAACCAAATTCAATACAACATTAATATATCATAGTCTACATCAAAGATATATATATCATCTATAAGTCTTAACTCACTATCTCTAGAATATCCACATACTCTCATTATACAAACATTCATAATCAATACTATGATCTATATAAACATCATCTTCATAATGATGTGGAAATACTCACATATAGATAAATCTTTTACTAGTACTCATTTAATGTCATCTTGCTAAACATATTCTTAGAACCCATATCAATGTACCTTAATAGGTAGGGCTACCTCATATAACCCTGGGTCCTATTATCTAAAGGGAGGGAGTGAATGTGTGCCTCACACTACCAAATACATGATGATAGTCTGCTTATCAAGTTGGTGCACTCAACCTATACCTAACAATACGTCGTTACACAATACTATCTCGAGTAACCCTAGCCATAACTAATGAGGAAAACTATTGTCTAATGAGGAAACTAATGAGGAATTTTATCTAAGAATTTAGGATCACATTCCTCATCAAAGGTCATTTCCATAATTCTTAACTAGAATTTCAGATCACCTTCCCTCATCGAGGGTCATTTCCAAAATTCACTAATGGCAAAATTGATTATTCAATCAGTGAGTTACCTTTTATAAGGGAATAACAACCAAGGATATTTCTCCTCCCTTTTTCGAGGATAATGTCCAATATCTTTTAAACTTTGAGCACATTACATGTCAAATCAATATTAGCTTAACCTTAACAATGTAAAGGAGCAATTCACAATTCATATTCAATTCTAACTTAACTTTATCTTTGTAAAGAAGTAATTCAATTTCTAATACACTTCATATATATGACAACTGTATAATGCAAATTTATCTCATTATGCATATATCTAGTGCACAATGTTACCACTTCACAAGTAAACTCAGGGCACAATATCAACATTCTCCAATAAACTAGGTGTACACAATTATCACTTCACAAGTAAATTGGGTGTACAATGTTATCATCCTTCATAGATGTGCTAGGTGCACATTAACATCATAAGATACCCCAATTAGTAAATTAATTTACACCATATAGCATAAATATATATCACATTTAGTCCCACCAAGCAAAGAACTTTGTTTTCTCAAAACAGGAGAATGATAATCAATTACCATTTGTGGTAATCGATTACCACCAGCTATTGTCTCAAAACAGAGGCTTGGTAATCGATTACCCACTCCTGGTAATCGATTCCTGCTAAAAATTTCATAAGTCACGAGCTTGGTAATCGATTACCTATTCGTGATAATCGATTACCACATATAATTCTTGTATCACAAAATCTTGGTAATCGATTATCTACTCTTGGTAATCGATTACCACGTTTTCAAAATCATTCTTTGAAGGATGGTAATTGATTACCTACTCATGATAATCGATTACCACCTGGTGTTTATCAGTAGGAAGGGGTTCTCAAATATAACAAACCCAAAACAACCACTTTCCAATCAAAATAACAACATTCCTCAACATATATATTCTCAAACTAACATCAAAAGGGCTTATCAATAATGGTCAAATCATCAAAACTCATATTATTAACCTCATGTTTATAGAGTTCTATAGCTATTCCTAAGCTCAATATCCATATCCTATAACTTCATTATATATCCTATAACTTTCAATCAAGCTACCAAAACAAACTATTTGGAAACAAGAAAAGGAAAGAATAGAAAAAAGAAACAAAACCCCTACCTCAACTTTCTTTTGATGGTGCTTAATCTTTTTCTTTCTTTCCTTCCTTCTCTCCTTCTTGTTGCTTGATCCTTTCCCTTGTTCTTCTTTCTTTCTTTTTCTCCCTTTTTCCTGCTACTTGGTCGCATGCGAGAAAAGTGAGATGAGAAAAGAAAAGTCAAAAAGTGTGAAGAGATAGAGTGGAGGCGGTGGAGAGAATTGGAGAGATAAGGATGAAGAGTTTTGGTGGTTAAGAGAAAATGTTATATCTCATAGGAATACTTTGATCTTCCATTTATAAGTTTTCTAACCTTCATAGGTGTTATAAAAAATTCTAGGACTTCATTCAATTTTTATATTTATCATTCAATAACTATCCATATATACGATTATCAGCCACTAAGCTCTTTTACTCTTCATTAAGTTAAGATAAACCTAAGGAGCTAAGCTAATAGGCTTACAAGTACCTGCTTTAACCTGTAATCATTCCTAGGATAACCTTCATCCTCTATTTAACATTTTCACAAAATCTCATGATTTTCTAAGCTACTTTTCTATTTAATTTGGCTTATAAGCATTCATCCCGTGTCATTAAAAATACCAAACTAATTCAGTTGATTCTCCAAAACTTATCACAACTCATTCCAACCATTTGTGACCTAAAAATAAATGTTTCATATTTATTTCTATCATATAATTAGTTTATGTTAAATTCTAAGTTTATATGAGCTATTTTCACATTCTGTGTTATAGTATTATACCCAAACTAACTCAGAAGTTCACCAGAATTAATTGGTAACTCACACAAGTGTTATCAGGCTTCTATAACAATAATTAAGACTAATAAATTAGGAAGGATGTTACATAGGTCATGATAGTGTAGCTATCTTTTTTTCTTTTTTTTTTCAAAACATAGAAATTACTTACTAAAAAAGAGTAGGTTAAGGGAAAACAAAAAAGAGGCATATACACTAAGTTCTATGAACTAAATTATGCAGAAACATGAACACAGGTCAAGGTGGATGTACCATTTTGATATCATGTTAAAGAATTATAGATTTAGGGTTAGGGAATAAGGAAAATAGATAAACGATTAACAATAACACATAATATATTATTGATAGGATATAATGTGATAAAAAATAGTAACCTAATACTCATATTTATACTAATAATTAATTAGGTCAAGCACTAGTACTACCAGTACAAGCCTAAACTCATTACTAATAATCCTAATATATTCCAACATTCAAGACGAAATAAGCTATCCATGTTGAGATTAACAAACAAAAGTTATGTATATGAGTAAAGAGTGTAACACTTAAGGGCAACTTTGGTTAGTCATCATGCTCATTACCTCATGAAAATAGGGGTGATTAAGTTGATACAAGAGGTTACCCAAAGGCTATGCTTGGATTGGAGATTCTGGATGGAAAATAAAGGGAAGAGAAGGTTTTAAGTAAACCTTTCATTTATTTGAGAATTTTTAAAAATGAAGAGAGAAACATTGGAGATTATCATTAACTCTTTGAAACAAGTTATCAACTTTTATGAATTATGAATGTTTTAAAGTTCTCCTAATTTGAAGACTTTGGATGAATTTAAACATTCAAAGAACGGAAATTTTTTTTTATGAATTAACTTCATTTAATCTTTCCTTTCCTCTCCTTTATTTCTTGGAGGGAATGGAAGAGAAAGGGACAATTTTTTTTTTTCAAAAGGAGAAACACACATAACTGCATGCAAGAGATGAGCAGAGTGTGCAATTGATCAGAGGAGGTGGCAATCAGAAAAATCCTTAGCCGGATGCTATTCTACGACATATGACATGGCACTAGAAGAAGATAAATGTGATAGAGATAAAAGTTCTGTTATTTGAACGTATAGAATATAATATCTACTAACACTTCTCTCACATCGACATATGACACATCCATTTCACCTTGAAATTCATTATACCTCGGCACTTATCCACACTCACATTGGCATACGGTGTCTATATAAGATGTTGTATAGTAGTGTTCAAAAAACATTTTCTTAGAGATAAATAGGCAGAAGTAGGGAATAAAAAAATAGTGAGAATAATTTTACTTTAATTAGATTTTGGGACCGCAATGCATGATAGAGTGAGGCTATTAGCACCCATAATTGTTTATTTATACTTTTTACTAATAAATTATAATTATAATTTTTATATAATTATGAGTAATTAATAAGGACTATAAATAGACAATTAAGATTGTTAATAGTCTCAGTCTCTAAAATATTATAATATAAAAGTTCTTCCATTTTTATACCTACATGACAACTTTAGATGTAAATTCCATTTACGTCTATCCCTATGTTGACTCTTTCACTATCCATTTATGTCTATCCCTATGTTGACTCTTTCATTATCCATCTATGGTGCGAATCGGATCTGTGCGTGTGAACTAGTGAGCGGGTCACCGGTTCTAGTTCCTGCACGGTGAGGACGGTGATAATTGTGCAGCGCGAGATCTAGAGCGTGACTTGCCGGCACAATGTGGCGTAACGAGTACGGTGTCCGTGTGCGTGTGGTTTTAGATGTAGGGGCAGAGGTGCAAACGGCATTACGTGGGTTCACGCATTAGTTTTGGATGGTGTTTGCTGGTGTGGTGCTTAGAGGCCATGGGTTCCGTGAATGAGGCAAATGTTTTCTTTGGAAAATGCTCGGCTTAAAGGAGATCAAAGTTACAAGATCAAAAACACACAAAACTCTCAAATTTGTTTTGAAGAGTGAGAAGAGACTGAAGTTGTCATTGCTCCACCGCGCGCTGTCGTCAGCCACCAGGTACGGGCACCACTTTTGGGTCTGAGTTATAAGTTGTGGCTTCTTATGAGTTCTATTATGGATTTACTTGATTTTGAGTTATAATATAAGTCCTATTATTGATTTTGAGTAAAACAATGAGCGAAATTGGTTTAAATTTTGAGTTATGAATTTTGCACTTTTGTGTTATTGGTTCTTGGTATAAATATCTTAAAGTGTGGGGGTGTCTAACTAAAATTCTTTACTTGAACTAAGGAAGAGACATTGTGGTGCTTCTAATTGTGTGAAATAATTTTTAGAAAGACAATTTTTTATGTCTCTTTCGAATAAATTCATTTTTATGTTGAAGTTGTTTTAAATTCAAAATCATAATTTAATGAGATTAGAAGTGAGTTAAAAGGCTACTGAGTCTAGAATATGATCTAGTAGTGGTGCATCACAATCTGAATATGCTCAAATATTGGTAGCATTTATGTACTTGTTTTGCATGCGTTTTAAATTAATTGTGTTATAAATTGATTGAGTAAATGCACACATAATCCTTATAATGGTTTATGTAGAGTTTGAAAATTAAATAGAGCATTGAGTGCTTCATATAATGTCTTACATTGTATCTCATATATCCTTGTTGTCTTTGAGTTACTATTAACTTGGTTATGTGACATGCATAGTTATATATGTATAGAGTGTTGAATTAGAGATGTGGACATGAAGATCATAATGCTAAATAAATCATTGATTCAAATGAGACTAAATCCATAAGTGGGTTTATTTTTAGCCTCAATGGAGGTGATGTCGCTTGGAAGTCATCCAAATAGACCTGTATAGCCAGATCTACAATAGAGGCCAAGTTTATTAACTTGTTAGGATCTGAGGATGAGTGGCTAAGAAATTTCTTAGCAGATATTCCTTTTACGGAAGAAACCTAAAGACATAGGTTCTTCAGAGTCTGTGATTGCCAAAATGACAAATAGTAAGAGCAAATAAAATGTGTATAATAAAAAATAGTGACATATATGTATATGTCACAATTCTGTGAAGCATATGCTAAAAGATGGAATTAAATCCATTAATTATATGAAGTCAAAAGTGAACTTGGCCGATCATCTGACTAAGCCTTTGGGAAGGAACTTAATAAATACCACATCGAGAGGAATGAGACTTAAGCCAATTTGAAACTGACAGTGATGGTAACCTAACTTTTATGATTGGAGATTCCATAAAAAAGTTCATATGGGTAATAACAAGTCACTTGTTAGTACTGCTAGCACTTTGTTTGTCCCTTCCTATGGTAGAGAAGGATAAGAAGTGCTAGACTGCATTTATTATGATGATAAGCTAAATGTTTTTAATGAATTTTATATCCCTTACGGGTAGTGTATAAAGTGCAGTATACACTTGATGAAATCACCTATATGAGTGTAGAGTGGGGCCGCTCCTATGAGATAATGACATAGTCTCTAGAGCACTCATGAACAACCAGGCATGCACATGGCTGAAAAGTGCAAAACTGCATTAACAGCAAGAGATAAATGATGGTGTAAATGTGAACAAGTGGGATTCTAATTTACACGAAAAATGTTTTGGTTCATAGAAGTTTAAACTTCACTAATTATATTGTAAGTTAAAATCCTATTTATCTAGGTCTGGTTCATAGTTTAGAAGACACCAGATTCGAAACGTTTGCACTCATGATGTAACCCAGATTCTGTTTTTAAATTATTGATTTTATTTAATATTCTTTTGAAATATGTGAGGGATTTTTGTGAAAAATACTTTATTTCAAAAGAATAAATGTCTCACATTGGTTGGAAGTAAGTCTTTGAAGAGATTTAAAAATGATTTAGTCTTATCCGAATTTTGACTTGGTCTATTCCAACGGACATATTCTAACGGTCATATTCCAACGGACATATTCTAACGGTCATATTCCAACGGTCATATTCCAACAGTCATATTTCAACAGTCATATTTTAACGGACATATTTCAACGGTTATATTCCAACAGTTATATTCTAACTACCAAAATCTGTTTTCTATAAATACCGTCCTTTTATTAAGTTTTTTTGGTTGGAACTTCCTCTTCTTTATTCTCCACTTCTATTCTCTTTCTCTACTGGGTTACGTGATTTAAATGTTCTTGCAATTTTTGAAGCTCTGTCAAATAAGAAGAACTTGTAGTATCCTAGGAGATTTTCGTTTATACCGAAATAATTCTTGAGGACAATGCTTTGCACGCTACAGGTTTCACGGTTTTGCTGTCTCATTTAATTGCAGGTTTTGCTTAAGACTTTACGGTTGACAACATGAAGATGTTCATGTGGCAAGCCCTTCATGATCGCCTCCTCACGGCTCAAAGAAAAAAACCGCTAGAGAGATGGCATATTATCCCAGATTGTTTTCACTGTGTTGGTGTGATGAAGACTACCCTTCATGTCTTGAGGGACTGCCCCCAAGCTGTTATTAGAATTTATATTCAGTTGGTGGCTTCTAACAGGGTGGTGCAATTCTTTTCCTGTAATTTACCCGAATGGATCGAAATCAACCTCAGAGAGGACTTTGGTTATGATAGAAAAAACCCTTGGATAAGCACCTTCTTGGTAACAACTTGGCTGGTTTGGAATTGGCGCAATAGAGAAGTTTTTCAGGACAATTATGATAGGCCTTTCAATGTTGTGAGGGAAATTCAAGAATATGTATCCCAGCTAACTTAAGTCCATGGATGCGGAAATAGGGTGATAAATAACCCATATGCTCAAATGAATATAAGTTGGTCCTTCTCCCCTGCTGGTTGGGTTAAGATTATTAATACTGACCGGGCCTCCAAAGGAAATTCTAGAGTGGGATGTGGAGGTGTAATTCAGGGAGAGGATGGGGGATATATATTATCTGGGCTACAATTGGCCTGGGCTAAGTGATTCAGGAAAATCATATTGGAAAGTGATTTCCAAGCTACCATATATTAAGCTTCTGTCCAAACAAGCTCAGGATATGGATGGCCACAGCAACTTGATGAAACGGATCCTCCAATGGCTGAACAAAGATTGGATTGTAAAACCTCAGCACACCTTGAGAGAAGGCAATTTTTGTACAGATTGGATGGCAAATAGAAGCTTTAACCATGGGGAAGGTCTTAAGGAATGGGACCACCCCCTGGGGGACTTCTCCCTCTTGTACTAGCTGATGTCTCGGGTTGCTATGCCCCGAAAGTTTAAGTTAGTTGTCTAATTTTCTTTTCTTGGGCCTATGGCCCTCCAATGTATATAAAAAAAAAAAGGTATGTTGAATTTGTTCCACCATTACACATTAGCAACTCTTCCACTGCCATTCTTACATGGCAACAGTTTGAATTTGTTCTACTGCCATCATAGCAAGAAAAGCAACTTTTTCACTGCCCATTTAAAGCAAATAATATCGTTCTCAATATTTTGAAAAAGCATATTCATTTACTATTCCTTTGAATTAAGAGTACATTTAAATTCTCATGCATTTCAATTATTGAAGTTGTATATTTATTTTGTAACTTGCTATTTTTTTTTATAACATATAATGTACTACAAAATTTGTCGAAATCACCACGAGCATAAAACCTATATTTTGGGGTTCAACTTCCTATTAATACATTATGGGATGGACTATTCTCTCTACTAAAAAATTATTATCATAATAAATGGAGATTGGTGCTAACCAAAACAGTCAATTTATGGCTTCTCCACTCCCCAATACATTAGAAACAATTCAATATAGTGCACTTGCATAAAAATATTTACAAGTTTTATTTTAAAAGTAATACTTTTTATTTTTTTTATAATCATAAATTTGGTAATAAATTAAGAGTGAAGATTAATATGTACAAATTTAAATTATTAATGAATATAGATATTCAACTAATGCTTTATAAGTTCATTCAAGTCAATTAATAACATTATATTAATTCATCTACTTTATAATCATTAATTATTTTATCAGAGTTATTTATTTTCACAGGGTACATAAACTATGTGTATCACTTTAGCAATTGGGTCATCATTATATCTTATTTCAACTATATTTTTAATATTATAGTAGGAGTAATACACATTCAATAGTACAGAGCAACATATATAGCGTATTTTGTGAGAAAAATATTTATTGTAAGAGGTGAGAGAAGTGAATATTGACCATTAGATTTTAAATGAATGATCAAGATAAAAACATAACACTACTAAAAATATGGGTTTTAGAGATCGATTTATTTCGGTCTTTATAGAGACCAAAATAGAGATCGATTAAGAAAAAAAATTAATTTGCTACCAAAACAAAATCGGTTTCTAATTCGGTCGCTAAAAAATTTTGAGACCGAATTAGAGATCGAATTAGAGACCAAAATTATGTTATAAAAGAAATTAAAAAATAAAAATGTGTCTTCATGTTAGAGACCGATATTTCGGTCTCTAAAAAAAAAAAGTAGAGACCGAATTTTTGGTCTCTAAAAAAACAAAGGGAAAATGGTTAGAGACCGAAAATTTGGTCTCTAAATAAAAAAATTTAAAAAAAATGGGTAGAGACTGAAAATTCGGTCTCTAAAACAAATCAACGTATAACTCCCTGTTTCTTTAGTTTTCACTTCTCCTCTCCCAAATTCGAAACTTCTCAGTTTTCACTTGTCCAACACAGCCGCACCCACACAGCCACCATCCCAGCACACCCGGCCAGCCACAGTCCTAGCACACCCGGCCAACCATCGTCCTATTCCCGTGGCTCGTCATTCAGGAACCAGCTGCACCGGTCCCGTGGCTCGTCGTTCCAGAACCAGCCGCACCGTTCCAGATCTTAGTAACCATCGCGTGTTCCACCCAGCCGCACCGTTCCAGATCTCAGTCGTATCGCTCCAAATCTCACCTTTCCGGAACTGTGCCTCTCCGTTCTAGATTGCCCACCGTTCTAGCCGCACTGTTCCAGTCGCCCAGCTGTCATTCTAGATCGCCCACCATTCGCCGTACCCAGAGTCGCCCAGCCGTTAGTCGACCCAGATCTGATAGCCGGTCGAACTAGACCGGCGACACCAAATCAGCGACTTCCTTCACTTGCATTTATTTTTTTGTTCCGATAAGTCCATTTTACTCACCCTTGTTTTTTCTTCTTCCACTTATTCGATGAATATTGTGGTTCACTTTGGACCTGAAACTTCTTCCGCTCAGCCGTTTGTGACCGTTGAGTCGTTATTGGCTATGAATCTATGAGTGATTTCATCAATGCTAAGTCCTTGTCTTCTTAAGGCTAATTAGTTATTAGGTTCATCTATTGTAAGGCTTTTTTTCCTTTTTGTTTGGCTGTGATTTGTTGTTGTAAGTTCTTGAGCCTCATCTAGTGACTTGGTTTATGATTTTCTCTATGACTATTCTGCATTTTTGGGAACATGAAATCATTTGTGGTTGTGGTAAAAATTAGTTGAAGTTGATTATGCATTTTACCTTTGCCTCATTATATTTTCAAATTGAAAATTGATTTTGGTAAGTTCATTCAGTTTTGTTTTGATTCTTCGTCATGGAGGACTTTTTCTTAATTTTGTGTTTTTGTCAGTGACTTGATGTTTGTTAACTCGCCAGCAACTGTACTGGTTCATATAAGTAATATAGAAATAGATATCATTTCCAAGGCTCGAATGTAGCTCTCCACTCCTACTCTGACGGCCAAAGAATACCTAGGTTATGCATAACAAGTCTTTTTATACTGATATGGGCACCTAGGTGCTTCAGCTAGAGCGCCTAGACGCTGATAGTGCAGAACGAGTGTGTTTTTGCTAAAAGTTAGGGCACCTAAGCACTTCGTGTAGAGCGCTTAGGCGCTCAACGTCCAGAGAGGAATGATCTGCTATGGGTTTGGGCGCCTAGACGTTGCATCCAGGGCATCTAGGTGCTTATCTAACAGCCTGAGCTCTTTGAATTTGCCTCCAAAAATACATCTCCTCCATCATTAGATGCTTCCCTGGAAAAATACATCAAAGTGATGAGGATTCTGCTTCTTCTAGCTCAAATATTCTCAATTACAAAACTAAATCAAACTTTGCAAGAACATTGAGAAACAAACAGTAAAAAAAGTAAATGAGGAAGAATTAATTCAAATTTTCAAGACAAAAATCACATCTTTTGCATGCTCATCAATGTTCTGTTCTGGGTGTTTCCAATTTCTTCAGATTAAATTCGGTGCTCCTAATTTGCGTTGGTCTAGGCCATAGCTAATTTTCACTCCTGCCCCAAATGTCTTTGATTAATTTGGATCTAATTTGAGTCATAAGAATGGCTAGTAATAATAAATAATCATTACGAAAGCTCTCTTTTACCTACTTCTTTTTTTATTTTAATTTTTTTAAAATACCATTATTCAACTTCTTTTCTCTCAACTTCTCAAGTTTGAGTAGTGAGTGCACTTACAGAACACATAGTGCACATTTTTTTCATAAATTTGGGATACGATTATAGCATGCGCTCCTGCACATTGGAGATCAATAGGCAAAGTGCAATGGTTAGATTTTGGTGATCGCTGTTACATTAATACAACTTGATATCATTACCTTGCCTTGTGACCCTTTGCTTCAATGCATTGCATTTCACCAATATAGTAATCTCAATCAATCCGGGACAAAAGCATTGATTCAACTCAATCTATTTTTTTTACTACCAACAATTACCAAAACACTACAGTGCATAGCCATTCTCATATATAAAAACAAGGGGATTTGGCTTATTTTTAGCACTAACCCACTTATATATGATTTAAACATTTTTAGGTCCTGTACTATGCTGGAAATTTATTGTTTTGAATTTTGTTTTCGTATGTATAGGTGCTTGAGGTTGAACTTTCAGACTTTTCAGATAAAAGGCAAATCCCAATCTTTGATTTTGTTCTTCTACTTTAGGCTTGTTTTTGGTATTATTTTGTATGTTTAACTTATTCTAGGGTCTAATATGCTTTGAAATGATAATGATTTTGAGGCTGTTGTTGTATCTTAAATTTATATAATTTTTGTTTAAAAGTAATGAACTAATGTCTAATTTTTAGATTAGTTTTAGAAATTTGTTGCTTGTGGTTAGACTTAATTTCACTTGTAGTTTTAATATTTTATTTTGATTATGTTACAGAATATGGATATTCGTCAATATCGTTGTTGGATGTATTACTAGACTTTTACCGGGTAAGAAGGGACTTACTGATATGTTTGCAGAGGAGGTAGAACAATTTGTTTCCTTTGCATGTCAATAAGCACATTTATCAAATGAAAATATTAGATGCCCTTGTTCTAAGTGCAAAAACCTAAAATACTTGACTCCTGAAGACGTTAAAGTTCATTTTTATAGAAATGGGTTTAAACATGATTATTGGTATTGGATAAGTCATGGAGAAATTGATACGACTTTGATTGGAGCTTTTACCACTACACAAATGGGTAATAATGATCATTTAAATAGATTTGAGGCCATGGTTCATGATGTAGTTGGTCCAGAGTTTGGGTTCCATTACAATCAACCCTTAGAGGAGCCTCCAAATAAAGATGCTAAAAAATTTTATGATATGCTTCATGCAG
Source organism: Ormosia semicastrata (assembly GCA_029884595.1). Lineage (NCBI taxonomy): Eukaryota > Viridiplantae > Streptophyta > Magnoliopsida > Fabales > Fabaceae > Ormosia > Ormosia semicastrata. The sequence goes on along the minus strand of JAQQTO010000053.1, from coordinate 41,143,967 downwards.
CCCAAAAGCTTTTGTGGCCGGGATGTGAAGATGAAATTGAATTATCTGTTGCTGTTGAATTATTGAATATCAAATCGGAGGGAAACATTTCCCAATGATCTTTTAATCAAACAGTAGCACTTATGAAAAGGACACATCCTCCTAGAAATCTCATCGTAGAAAATTTTTATAAGGCGAAAAAAATAGTTTCCAAACTAGGTCTTACTGCAAGGAGAATTAATTGCTGCATGAATGGTTGTATGTTGTTCAATGAAGAGGGAGTTACAATATCCACATTTTGTGGTGCGGCTCGATATAAAATTAAAGGGATTGGTAAGGGAAAAACCAAGGAGATCCCTGTAAAGAGGTTGATTTATTTACCTCTCATTCCTAGGCTGAAGAGATTATATGCTTCAATGAGTTCTGCTCTGCACATGAGATGGCATTATGAAAATAGACGAGAATCAGGAGTGTTATGTCATCCATCAGATGAAGAAGACTGGAAACATTTTGATGAAACATATCCTGAATTTAAAGCCGAACCAAGAAATGTTAGATTAGGGTTAAGTGCTCAGTCAGCTATTCCTTACTCCTGTTGGCCTATAATTGTCACTCTGTACAATCTTCCTCCAGAACTATGCATGATAACTCCATATATGTTCTTGACTTTGATTATTCCTGGGCCACATATCTGAAAAGTAAAATAGATGTGTATTTGTAACCTTTGATAGATGAGTTGAAATTGTTGTGGGAACAAGGTGTCCTAACTTATGATATTTCAAAAAAAGAAAATTTCATAATGAAAGCTGCATTAATGTGGACAATAAATGACTTTCCTGCGTACAACATGTTGTTTGGTTGGAGTACAGCAGGGAGATTGGCATGTCCATATTGTATGAATCAAACAAAGGCTTTCACTTTGAAACATGGTGGCAAATGTTCTTGGTTTGATTGTCATCGTCAATTTTTTCTTATGGATCATGCATACCGCAGAAATAAGGATGCATTTTATAAGAATAGACAAGAGAAATCTGCACCTCCACCTAGGTTGTCTGGGGCCGAGGTATGGGAAGATATTTGTGATGTTCCAAAAGTAACTGAGGTGGGTCCATGTACATGTGCTGGGTTCGGGGTTACTCATAATTGGATAAAGCAAAGTATTTTCTGGGAGTTACCATATTGGGAAACTAATATGATCAGACACAATCTTGATGTGATGCATATTGAAAAAAATGTGTTTGATAATGTCTTTAATACAGTGGTGGATATTAAAGATAAAACCAAAGACAATGTTAAAGCTAGAATGGATATAAAAGAGTATTGTAGGCGGAGGGAACTACAATTGTAAGAATTGCCTAATGAAAATTTTTGAAGCCTAAAGAAAAATTTGTGTTGAACATGAAGCAAAAAAGGACTGTATGTAAATGGGTTAGTGAATTAAAAATGCCTGATGGATATACCTCTAATTTGTGTAGATGTGTAAACATAAGAGAGGGGAAGCTAGTTGGGATGAAAGGCCATGATTGTCATGTGTTTATGGAGCGGTTGCTACCAATTGCTTTTGGTGCATTGCTGGATCCAGTGTGGAAGCCTTTAGCTGAGTTAAGTAAATTCTTTAGAGATTTGTGTTCAACAGTGTTACGTGTGTCTGATTTGTTGCTAATGGAGCAAAACATCGTCATTAAAACATTTAAGTTGGAACAAATCTTTCCACTTGGATTCTTTAACTTAATGGAGCATTTACCTATTCATCTGCCGTATGAGGCATGAGTAGGAGGCCCTGTTCAATATCGATGGATGTATCCATTTGAGAGGTAATCACCTACTTTATTGCATTTTAAAATGTGGTAATCTTTTTATTTCAAAGTTTAGTAATTAATGATATCACGTTTCTTTTAGGTACTTGAATAGATTGAAATGAATGGTTAATGTCACACCCCAAATTCTGACTATATGAATAGTAATAGCAGAATTACACTGTTTTACATTTTCTGTGTGTTATAAAAATAGTTTGACTATTCTGAGATCATTTTTTATCATTTTGTGTGATTTGCTCCGAGTCAAGAAAATAATAATTTTCTGACCGGAAAAAATTTTATTTTAATTAATTAGAGTTTGGAGGATCTTACTAAACCCAATTCGATTGATATATATATTAATCTTATAATTTTTAAGATTTAAGCGTGTAATAAAATAATTTATATTTTTATAATATTATTTTATTCAACAAGATCTCTACTGTCTCAAAAACATAGAAAAATTATTTGTAGACAGAAAAAGTTCGTGGGGCCCACATTTAGGAAAAAAAAGTCAATCATGTCTTTGATTGACAAATTCTAGCCAATGAAAGCAAGTCAACGAAAGTAGGCTTGACTTTCTAAACCAATTAGAATGAGTCAATGAGTCAACCAAAGAAACATTGACTTCTTTGTGAACCATTGGATTGTAAAGCTTACTTTAGAAGCTTTAACCTTAGCCGTTGATCTAATCAATGGTGAGATTAGAATGATAGTTTTATGACCAATTGGTATCTACCTTAGATGTGATCTATGGCTAGGAATTAAAGATGAATCAATGGTTAGAATTAAGTCAAAAATTATAGGCTTGAATTTGGTTAGTAGCTAATTAAGCTTAATTTGACTAATCTAATTACTTAATTAGCAAACTAAGTGAACTAGTTTAGTTCTTAATTAATTATAATCTAAATACTAATTAGATATATCAATATTAATTAAAGGTTATAATATATGCTAATATATATTAAATTAATTAGTTATATGATTAGTATGTTAATTAAAATTGGTTAGGATATTTAACCTAACTAATTTCCTAATTAGTTAGTATGTAATTAGGAGTAATTTGGAAACAATTAAGTCACTAAAATGATAGAGGGCTGCACGGTTTTGGGCAGCAAACAAGGAGGCTAGTTGGCTTGATTCTACAAGGTTCATGAACCATCTAATGACATAAGCCATGTGCTTAACCAATGTGAGCACTCTAGGATATTTTAACATGCAAATTCAATCACTCAACCTCACTAAAGCTCACTCACGGCAGCAGCCTTGGTTTTACATTTCACTTTCATTTATTACACTTATCATAAATCAATCTATCCATTTTCTCTCCAAAAACTACCAAGAACCAAGCACACTTTTCTTTTCTTTCTTTCTCTCCATATTCGACCAAGCTCACTACCCATACAACCAAACCTCTATAATTTTATCTCATCATATTTCCTAAACCCAAATCCTATTCTAAACACTTTTCATTCACAAAGTTTTTCCAAAAAACTACTCTAGCTAGTCCAAAATCCAACCTTTTGCTTACTTACTTAAAGGTAAGTCTTGATTTCATGGTTCAAAATTGGATTTCTAATTTTTCTAACCATGATTGTTCCATGGTTTTTCAATATTAAACCTTGTTTGTGTTTTTACTAATTGTTTAAGAATTTTAGGAATTTGTTTGGTGGATTGCACGAATTTGAAGGAAAGGAGGAGAACTAACCGATTAAATTGTCTTCAAGAGGTAAGAGGGAGATTTAACCTCACCAACCAAGTTTTGGTGGTGTGAGGATGGTTTTGTACGGTGAAAAATCCATAAGGGTTCTTCACCGATTATTTGAGGTGCTTTGACTGTGTTTGTGTTATGTTTGATTGTGTTTCTATGCTTGCATGTGTGATAAAATGCTTAAAGCTTTGATATTATGTATGTATGTGTAATTATGGAAGCATGAGATTGTACGTGTAAAATAGGATGTGAATAACATGATGAATCGATTGTATGTGTACTCCAAAGAGTACCGAGGCTCACGGCCATACCATGGAAAAAGGACCAAAGTCCTTACACTGATGAAATAAAAATGAGAACTGAGAGATTTTAAATGAATTTGGGAAAAATTTGAGGATAGTAAAATAAAATGATTTTATGGATAGTAAAGAAAAGAAATAACGATTTTTGAACAAACAATACCAGTTACTGATTTTTAGAAGAGTTATATCGCAAATTTTTATAAAAGAGGGACTAAATTGTAAATTTTATTAAAATGAGGGGCCGTTGTATAAATACTTATTTTTGAGGGGTTATATTATAAATATTATTTTTAGAGGGGTCAAATTATAAATATTTTATAAAAGAGGGACGATTTTGTAAATATGAATTTGATGAGGACTTTTTCGTAAATATTAATTTATAAGGGACTTTTCTGTAAATATTAAATTTTAAGGGACTATTTTGTAAATGTGAATTTTATGTAGGGTTATTTTGTAAATATGAGTTTTTGAGGGACTAAAGTGCAAAAATAGAAAATAAAGCTAATTTTAGTATTAAAATGAGAAAAATAATATTTTTGATTTAAAACATAAGAAAAATATTTACACGATTGGAAAATGTTGAAAAATCGCTACGCGATTTGAAAAGGCAACAGAATTGAGTCGCGATTAAGAAAATGGAAAAATATGACTACGCGAATAAAATACAGTAATAATACTGTTAGATTATTATGTGAACCCCGATTATGTGATATAAATTGGAAATGTGAATAGTGCATGGTACATGCATTAGAAATGTTTGATGGACTGTATGAGGCTAGTTGCCTAGGAGAGACTACACCTCCTGAGTGGGTGCGATATACGTAGTGTAAGTTACTTGTTGACCTTGGGGGCATTGGGGTGCGGGTTGCCTACAATGGGCAGTTGGTAACTCTTCTGTACCGTGGGTTAGACCGATGCAACACACCAATGATCCGGACCGAGACACTATCCCTAATCAAGATCTGATAAAGACTGTCGTGTATATGCTGGATGTGCAAGACTGAGCACGTGGTCTGAGGCATGTTGGTACCGATAATTCTTTTCGATCACTCTCTCCGATCTAAGTTGTAGCTCCATGGAGTAGGAAATTGAGTCTGTGTGCATACATATAACGATAAAGGGTATTATCGTAATTTTTATTTATGATAATTGTTTTATTGATTATGACATGATTGTAATTATTGTGTATTACATGTTTTATGATGATATTGATGTTAGTGGCATAATTGTAATTATGATATGATAACTGTATGAGAGATTGTATGTGTTTATCTTCATTACTGCCATACTGGTATTGGCGTAGGTGATCTCACCTCTTTGTATGTATGTTTGGTATTATATTTATATTTGTTAAGACGTCGAGCAAGAAAAAGAGCGAGAAGTTGAGGAGGAGCAGATTCCTGCTGAGGACGTCGAGTTCTGAAGAGATGCAGATGCCTAGTTTCCTTGGCTACCTGAGGCTGACATTTATTGGAGGAGATGAGGCATGGACTGTAGATCTAGAGAGGGAGAGTATCTATTATATGGGAGACCTAAATATTAGGTTGAGTAGGCTACATTTAGGACACCCTTACTTTTCTGTCAATATTTATGTACAACTAGAATTCCTAATATCTATTAGGCAGTATTAGGGAGCTTACTATCGTACTCCCAGTGCGTTTAGTATTGTGTCGTCTGCTCGGACACCTGTCCGTAGGACTGCACCTCATGATGGATTCCAGTATGCTGAGGAATCTGAGGAGGACCCGTCTGAGGGTTCTGCTGTCTAGTAGGACTTGGGTAGTACAATAGTTTAAATTAAAGTTTAAAGTTTAAATATTTTGGAAGTCTAGTTTGTAAAATATTTAAGTACGACAGTACTAAAGGCTTGTATGTATATATATGATGTAAATTATGTGTGACATTGTTGTTATGTTTTTATTTTCTGCTAAGTTTATCTTATTATCATCAAGAAATTTTATAACTCGTATTTATAATATAAGCACGATTATTAATTGAAGGGTAATTTGGTAATTAAGTAACATAAAGTGTGGCGCCCTAAGGAGGGTGTTACATTAGTTGGTATCAGAGCCCAAGTTAGAGTCTTTTGGGTTTGTGGTTAGGTTTGTCTTGTCTAAGTTGTGTGATTCTCTGTAATTGTTTTCCAAAAAAAAAAACAATATTGTTTGAAGACTGACCTTCACTTTTCTTTGTGTTGTTCAGTCTGATTGAATAGGACGAAATGGCTGGACGTGGAAGAGGACGCATGAATGCGAGGGCAGCAGCTAGAAATGCCGGCGATGACAATCAGAATATGGCTGCAGCTGTAGCAGCAATACAACGAATGGCTGAGGTTGTTGCACAGCAAAATCAAAGAGCACGTGATGATGCTCATAGCTTGTCAAAATTTCGAAGGAACAATCCACCGAAATTTCATGGAGAGTTTGACCCAGAGAAGGCTGATATGTGGATAAAGGAATTGGAAAAGATATTTGAAGGCATGAGTTGTACTGATGAGTGGAAGCTTACTTTCGCCACGTTCGTGCTAGTCGGTGACGGAGAGGCTTGGTGGGCAGGAGCCCGCAGATTAATTCAAGCTGAAGGGAGAGTTGTGACATGGCAGCTCTTTAGGCAGAAGTTTCTAGGGAAGTATTTCCTAGCCAGTATTCGACATGCTAAGGAGATGGAGTTCCTTAGTCTGAAGCAAGGGGCGATGACTGTAAGTGAGTACGCAGCAAGGATCGAAAGCTTGTCTAAGTTTTTGAGATACTTCCAGATGCATCCAGATGAGGAGTGGAAGTGTAGAAAGTTTGAAGAGGGGCTGAGGCTTGACATCAAGCGAGCTTTAGCAACTGTGGATATTGATCAATTTCCAGTATTGCTAGATAAGTGCCGAAAGGTGGAAGAAATTTATCATCTCTATGAGGCGAGAAATAAGAATTTTGGACCAGCACGGTTCCAAAGGGGGAAGAGTAGCGGTGGCAACCGTTACCAGCAAAAACAATATACTAAACCAGCAGTAAGTCAGAATCGGCAACAATCGTTTGGGGGAAGCTCTAGCGGCAGTAGGGCAGTTTCAACTGGAACTTCTGCACTTAAATGTTTTAAGTGTGGGAAAGGACATCTCACCAGGGACTGTCAGCACAAGAGGGTGATTTGTTATCGATGTGGGAAGCCTGGACATTTCTCAAGAGAGTGTGATCAGCAAAAGGCGGAGCCATCAGTGGGAAGTGTTCGCACTGCAAGGCCACAGGCGGGTGGTCGAGTGTATACTATGAGCGGGGAGGAAGCCGCTAAATCCGAGGACTTGATAATGGAGGAGTGTGCTATTGAAGGTAATCATTTAACAGTATTATATGATTCGGGAGCAACACATTCTTTCATTGCATGTGATTGTGTGGAGCGGTTGGGATTAACTGTGACTACATTGCTGTATGATTTGAGTGTTAGTACTTCTACTGATAAGCCTGTGATAACTACAAAAGTATGCTTGAATTGCCCTATATCTGTTAGAGATAGAATTTTTCATGTAGACTTAATTTGTTTGCCTCTTTCTAAGATTAATGTAATCTTAGGAATGGATTGGTTGTCTTCCAACCATATATTGATAGATTGTGCTAGTAAAACATTAGTTTTTCCTGAGGATAAGGATCCTAGATTTCTAACGGCTACGCAAGTGGAAGCTGGTTTGAAGGAAGGAGATCAAGGGTACTTGTTAGTATCTTCTTTGGAGGTTCAGTGTGAAGACGTTTTAAAGGATATTTTCGTAGTGAATGAGTTTCCTGAAGTGTTTCCTGAAGATATACCTGGAATGCCGCCAGAAAGAGAGATTGAATTCTCTATTGATTTGGTACCTGGAGCTGGACCTATATCTATGGCGCCTTATCGGATGTTGCCAGTAGAGTTGGCAGAGCTTAAGAAGCAGTTAGAGGATTTGTTGGAGAAGCAGTTTGTGAGACCAAGTGTATCACCTTGGGGAGCTCCAGTATTGTTGGTAAAGAAGAAGGATGGGACTTCTCGTCTATGTGTAGACTACCGACAATTGAATAAGATTACAATCAAGAACAAATATCCACTACTAAGAATCGATGATCTCATGGACCAATTGCGACGAGCCGTAATATTTTCTAAGATTGATTTACGTTCTGGTTATCACCAGATACGCGTGAAGGTGGAGGATATCCCAAAGACTGCGTTTCGGACACGATATAGACATTACGAGTATCAAGTGATGCCTTTTGGTGTGACTAATGCACCTGCGATATTTATGGACTTCATGAACCAGATTTTCCGTTCATACTTGGATAAGTTTATTGTTGTCTTTATTGATGACATCTTGATTTATTCTCGAAGTCAGGAGGAGCATGCTGAACATCTCAGAGTGGTTCTCTAGATTTTGAGGGAGAATAAGTTGTATGCCAAGTTATCCAAATGTGAGTTTTGGTTGAGCGAAGTACAATTTTTGGGGCATATCATATCGGCAGATGGGATTAAAGTTGATGCTTCAAAGGTGGAGACAGTTGTTCAATGGGAGAGACCGAAGATAGTATCGGAGATCCGTAGTTTTATCGGATTGGCCGGTTACTATCGACGATTCATAGAAGGGTTTTCAAAGATTGCAGGACCTCTTACCCAACTTACACGAAAGAATCAACCATTTACATGGAATGAAGCATGTGAGGAAAGTTTTCAGGAGTTGAAACGACGACTGACTACTTCACCGGTTTTGATTCTACCTGATCCGAATGAACCTTTCGAGGTGTACTGTGATGCTTCGTATCAAGGATTGGGTTGTGTACTTATGCAGAACCGTAAGGTTGTGGCATATGCGTCGAGGCAGTTGAAAGTGCATGAGAGGAATTATCCGACTCATGACTTGGAGTTAGCAGCAGTGGTGTTTGCGTTGAAGGTATGGAGACATTTTCTCTATGGGGCAACGTTCACTGTTTTTAGTGATCATAAAAGTTTGAAGTATCTGTTTGACCAAAAAGAGTTGAACATGAGACAAAGACGTTGGCTCGAGTTTTTGAAAGATTATGACTTTCAGTTACAGTATCATCCCGGGAAGGCGAATGTCGTAGCGGATGCTTTAAGTAGGAAAGCACTTAATGCTTCTGTTATGATGATGAAGGAGAAAGAACTGATAGAAGAGTTTTGGGATATGCGTCTATCTGTGACGTTGACACCGGGCAAGATGTGTTTGAGCATGATCACTACTTCGAGTGACTTGATGGATAGAATACGAGAAGGGCAAAACAGTTGATCGATTTGCAAGAAGCAAAGGAAGCAAGAAGTCAAGGAGCGACTGGAATTCGATGGACGGTGTTGATGGAATTTTGAAGTTCAAGGGGAGAGTTTGTGTACCAAACGATCCAGAACTGAGGAGATCAATTTTGGATGAAGCTCATAGAAGTAAGTTGAGTATGCATCCAGGAGCCACAAAGATGTACCAGGATTTGAAACAGCTATATTGGTGGCAAGGAATGAAGAGGGATGTCGCAGAATATGTATCATCCTGTTTGATTTGTCAGAAGGCCAAAGTGGAACACCAGAGACCATCAGGGATGTTGCAACCTTTGCCTATTCATGAGTGGAAATGAGATGATATAGCAATGGATTTCGTAACTGCACTGCCGAAGACTCAGAAGGGTCACGATTCTATATGGGTAATTATTGATCGGTTTACAAAGTCGGCGCACTTTTTATCGATTAATATTAAATACTCAATGGAGAAGTTGGCTCAAGTGTACATCAATGAAATTGTCAGACTTCATGGTGTACCATCCAGTATAATTTCTGATCGAGATCTGCGATTTACATCGAGATTCTGGAACAGTTTGCAAGAAGCGATGGGAACGAAGCTACGTTTGAGTTCTGCTTACCATCCACAAATAGATGGTCAGTCAGAAAGGACGATTCAATCATTGGAGGACTTGTTGAGGGCTTGTGTTCTAGAGCAAACTGGTTGTTGGGATGAATTTCTACCTTTGATAGAGTTCACCTACAACAATAGTTTCCATTCGAGCATAGGGATGGCACCCTATGAGGCATTATATGGGAGAAGATGTACAACGCCGTTGTGTTGGTACCATGATGGTGAAACTACTGTGGTAGGACCTGAGTTTGTGCAGCAGACTACTGAGAAAGTGAAGATGATCCAAGATAAGATGAGGATAACTCAGACGCGGTAAAAGAGTTATGCAGATAAAAGAAGAAGACCGCTTGAATTTGAAGAAGGTGACCATGTATTTTTACGTGTGACGCCTATGACTGGAGTTGGACGAGTGATCAAGTCAAGGAAGCTCACTCCGAAGTTTATTGGACCGTATCAGATACTTCGTCGGGTAGGTCCGGTAGCTTATCAGATTGCACTACCACCGTTCTTATCAAATCTTCATAATGTATTTCACATATCACAACTACGGAAATATATTTCTGATCGGACTCAGGTTATTGAGCCAGACACTGTACAACTAAAGGAAAACTTGACCTATGAGACATTTTCGATCAAAATTGAAGATCGAAGGGTAAAGCAACTTCGACGAAAGGACATCGCATTGGTTAAAGTGGTATGGAATGATGTAAGTGGTGAAGCCACATGGGAGTTGGAAGAGAAGATAAGAGAGCAGTATCCGTTTTTATTTTGAATATGCATGTTAAGTTTCGAGGACGAAACTTTATTTTAGAGGAGGAGAGTTGTAACACCCCAAATTCTGACTATGTGAATAGTAATAGCAGAATTACACTTTTTTACATTTTCTCGTGTGTTATAAAAATAGTTTGACTGCTTTCGAGATCATTTTTGATCATTTTGTGTGATTTGCTCGAGTCAAGAAAATAATAATTTTCTCGATAGGAAAAATTTTATTTTAATTAATTAGAGTGGGGGATCTTACTAAACCCAATTGATTGATATATATATTAATCTTATAATTTTTAAGATTTAACGTGTAATAAAATAATTTTATATTTTTATAATATTATTTTATTCAACAGTACCTACTTTGTCTCAAAAATAGTAGAAAAATTATTTGTGGACCCGAAAAAGTTCGTGGGGCCCACATTTAGGAAAAACAGTCAACTGTGCTGACTGGACAAATTCTAGCCAATGAAAGCAAGTCAACAAAAGTAGGCTTGACTTTCCAAACCAATTAGAATGAGTCAATGAGTCAACCAAAGAAGCATTGACTTCTTTGTGAACCATTGGATTGTAAAGCTTACTTTAGAAGCTTTAACCTTAGCCGTTGATCTAATCAATGGTGAGATTAGAATGATAGTTTTATGACCAATTGGTATCTACCTTAGATGTGATCTATGGCTAGGAATTAAAGATGAATCAATGGTTAGAATTAAGTAAAAAATTGTAGGCTTGAATTTGGTTAGTAGCTAATTAAGCTTAATTTGACTAATCTAATTACTTAATTAGTAAACTAAGTGAACTAGTTTAGTTCTTAATTAATTATAATCTAAATACTAATTAGATATATTAATATTAATTAAAGGTTATAATATATGCTAATATATATTAAATTAATTAGTTATATGATTAGTATGTTAATTAAAATTGGTTAGGATATTTAACCTAACTAATTCCCTAATTAGTTAGTATGTAATTAGGAGTAATTTGGAAACAATTAAGTCACTAAAATGATAGAGGGCTGCACGGTTTTGGGCAGCAAACAAGGAGGCTAGTTGGCTTGATTCTACAAGGTTCATGAACCATCTAATGACATAAGCCATGTGCTTAACCAATGTGAACACTCTAGGATATTTTAACATGCAAATTCAATCACTCAACCTCACTAAAGCTCACTCACGGCAGCAGCCTTGGTTTTACATTTCACTTTCATTTATTACACTTATCATAAATCAATCTATCCATTTTCTCTCCAAAAACTACCAAGAACCAAGCACACTTTTCTTTTCTTTCTTTCTCTCCATATTCGGCCAAGCTCACTACCCTTACAACCAAACCTCTATAATTTTATCTCATCATATTTCCTAAACCCAAATCCTATTCTAAACACTTTTCATTCACAAAGTTTTTCCAAAAAACTACTCTAGCTTGTCCAAAATCCATCCTTTTGCTTACTTACTTAAGCGTAAGTCTTGATTTCATGGTTCAAAATTGGATTTCTAATTTTTCTAACCATGATTGTTCCATGGTTTTTCAATATTAAACCTTGTTTGTGTTTTTACTAATTGTTTAAGAATTTTAGGAATTTGTTTGGTGGATTGCACGAATTTGAAGGAAAGGAGGAGAACTAACCGATTAAATTGTCTTCAAGAGGTAAGAGGGAGATTTAACCTCACCAACCAAGTTTTGGTGGTGTGAGGATGGTTTTGTACGGTGAAAAATCCATAAGGGTTCTTCACCGATTATTTGAGGTGCTTTGACTGTGTTTGTGTTATGTTTGATTGTGTTTCTATGCTTGCATGTGTGATAAAATGCTTAAAGCTTTGATATTATGTATGTATGTGTAATTATGGAAGCATGAGATTGTACGTGTAAAATAGGATGTGAATAACATGATGAATCGATTGTATGTGTACTCCAAAGAGTACCGAGGCTCACTGACCATACCATGGAAAAAGGACCAAAGTCCTTACACTGATGAAATAAAAATGAGAACTGAGAGATTTTAAATGAATTTGGGAAAAATTTGAGGATAGTAAAATAAAATGATTTTATGGATAGTAAAGAAAAGAAATAACGATTTTTGAACAAACAATACCAGTTACTGATTTTTAAAAGAGTTATACCGCAAATTTTTATAAAAGAGGGACTAAATTGCAAATTTTATTAAAATGAGGGGTCGTTGTATAAATACTTATTTTTGAGGGGTTATATTATAAATATTATTTTTAGAGGGGTCAAATTGTAAATATTTTATAAAAGAGGGACGATTTTATAAATATGAATTTGATGAGGGACTTTTTCATAAATATTAATTTATAAGGGACTTTTTATAAATATTAAATTTTAAGGGACTATTTTATAAATGTGAATTTTATGAAGGGTTGTTTTGTAAATATGAGTTTTTGAGGGACTAAAGTGCAAAAATGGAAAATAAAGCTAATTTTAGTATTAAAATGAGAAAAACAGTATTTTTGATTTAAAACATAAGAAAAACATTTACGCGATGGGAAAATGTTGAAAAATCGCTACGCGATTTGAAAAGGTGACAGAATTGAGTCACGATTAAGAAAATGTGAAAATATGACTACGCGAATAAAATACAGTAATAATACTGTTAGATTATTATGTGAACCCCGATTATGTGATATAAATTGAAAATATGAATAGTGCATGGTACATGCATTGGAAATGTTCGATGGACTGTATGAGGCTAGTTGCCTAGGAGAGACTACACCTCCTGAGTGAGTGCGATATGCGTAGTGTAAGTCACTCGTTGACCTTGGGGGCATTGTGGTGCGGGTTGCCTACAATGGGCAGTTGGTAGCTCTTCTGTACCGTGGGTTAGACCGACGCAACACACCAATGATCCGGACTGAGACACTATCCCTAATCAAGATCTGATAAAGACTGTCGTGTATATGCTGGATGTGCAAGACTGAGCACCTGGTCCGAGGCATGTTGGTACCGACAATTCTTTTCGATCACTCTCTTCGATCTAAGTTGTAGCTCCATGGAGTAGGAAATTGAGTCTGTATGCATACATATAACGATAAAGGGTATTATCGTAATTTTTGTTTATGATAATTGTTTTATTGATTATGACATGATTGTAATTATTGTGTATTACATGTTTTATGATGATATTGATGTTAGTGGCATAATTGTAATTATGGCATGATAACTGTATAAGAGATTGTATATGTTTATCTTCATTACTGCCATACTGGTATTGGCGTAGGTGATCTCACCTCTTTGTATGTATGTTTGGTATCATATTTATATTTGTTAAGACGTTGAGTAAGAAAAAGAGCGAGAAGCTGAGGAGGAGCAGATTCCTGCTAAGGACGTCGAGTTCTGAAGAGATGCAGATGCCTAGTTTCCTTGGCTACCTGAGGCTAACATTTATTGGAGGAGATGAGGCATGAACTGTAGATCTAGAGAGGGAGAGTATCTATTATATGGGAGACCTAAATATTAGGTTGAGTAGGCTACATTTAGGACACCTTTACTTTTCTGTCAATATTTATGTACAACTAGAATTCCCAATATCTATTAGGCAGTATTAGGGAGCTTACTATCGTACTCCCAGTGCGATTAGTATTGTGTCGTCTGCTCGGACACCTGTTCGTAGGACTGCACCTCATGATGGATTCCAAGATGCTTTGAGGAATCGAGGAGGACCCGTCTGAGGGTTCTCACTGCCTAGTAGGACTTAGGCAAGTACAATAGTTTAAATTAAAGTTTAAAGTTTAAATATTTTGGAAGTCTAGTTTGTAAAATATTTAAGTACAACAGTACTAAAGGCTTGTATGTATATATATGATGTAAATTATGTGTGACATTGTTGTTATGTTTTTATTTTCTGCTAAGTTTATCTTATTATCATCAAGAAATTTTATAACTCGTATTTATAATACAAGCACGATTATTAATTGAAGGGTAATTTGGTAATTAAGTAACATAAAGTGTGGCGCCCTAAGGAGGGTGTTACAGTTAAAAACAAATCATGTGTGGAAGGGTCTATATGTGAGGCATATTTATGCCAAGAGACTTCTCATTTTTGTTCTTACTATTTTGAATCTCATGTGCAATCAATGAGAAATAGAGTTAGTCGAAATGATGATGGACGTTTAGATGAGACAATCCAACCCACTTTATCAATTTTTAATCATCCTGGCCGCTCAGCTGGAACTTGTAACAGTAGGTATTTAATGGATAAGGAAGTAGCTGCTGCACATTTACATATCCTACTTAATTGTGAAGAGGTTCAACCATATATTGGGTAAGTGAACTAAATCATTCTTGAATTGTTCATTTTAGTATGTATATGTAATTGGTTCATATTTAGTAATCGTGTGCATGTTATTAGATTTTTTGAGGAATATTTGAAAGCAGCTAATCCAAACATCAGTTGCACTAATGTTGATGGTATGATTGCATCTAAATTTTCAACTTGGTTCCAAAGTTACGTAAGTATCTCAACACTTTTTTTTAATGATATAAATACTTGATAGTTATGTTATAAATTATAATGATTTTACTATTATCATTGATAGGTCCACAATAAAAATAACTTAGTACAAAATCAATTTTTGCACCACTTAGCATGGGGTCCTAAGAGAAAGGTTCATACATGGCCTATCTACTTTATTAATGGTTATAAGTTTCATACAGAAGATTGGAGTATCGGTAAAAAAACCATCAATTGTGGGGTTTGTGTTAAGGGTGATGACAAAGTAGAAGAAGAAAATTATTATTATGGCATCATTAAAGAAATTGTGGAAGTAGAATACCCAGGAGAACTAATGAAACGATTAGTGTTATTTAATTGTGAATGGTTTGATGCTATACTTAATCGTGGTGTGAAGGTTCATAAACAATATGGAATCGTGGAGGTTCGACATACTTGACGGTATCCAAAATATAACCCCTTCATATTTGCTCAAAATGCAATTCAGGTGTATTATGCACCTTACCCTGAAAAACTAAAAGACAAGACTAATTGGTGGGTTGTCATTAAAACCAAACCAAGAGGTACTGTTGATGCTCGATATGCATTAGAGGTTGCATATCAAGATGCTGCAACCTATGTGGATTTTATAACAAATGATGACCCTCTTGCCAACTTAAGAGATGAAGAAGGTGATCATCATGAAGTAGAAGCTGATGTCGGCGAGGATGAAGAGGAAGATGAGGTAGAAAGTAATGAAGGAGAGGATAGGGAGGAAAATGGGTAGAAAGTAATGAAGGAGAGGATAGGGAGGAAGATGAATTTGATTTTGACAATGATTCTGAAAATGACAATGAAGATGAAGATCTTCAACAATATGAATTGCTTGATGATGATGGTGATGAAGGTGATGACTATGATGATGATGATGATGATGATGATGATGATGCTGATCATGAATATGATTAGTGTTTATTAACAAAAGGTAAATTAATTGTGTTTTGTATTTTCCACAAAGGAATTATTATTTATTTGATAAGCATTTTAATATACATTCTATTAGTGTTCATTGTAGATGTCTGAGAGAGCTCGAGGTAAAGGAAATGTTTCTAAGAGTCGCCTAAAAAAGCAACAGCCGGTGCGACCGGTGGGGCATTCTACTTCTCACCCACCTTTAACCTCTGCTAGTTCTCCATCTCCTGCTACTACTCCATCAACCACATTACCCGCATTTACTTATTCGATCCCAAGTGCACTAACACCACCTCTTACTCAATGGTGCGCGTAAAATACACTAAGAGCAAGTGCACTCTATCGCCAAGTAATATAGGACTTGAGTCCCAGTTATCGATCCCATGAGGAATAAATAGTAATTACTAGATTCGCAAAACCCTTTGTTATCAAGACAATCGAAAGTATATAAAGAAATTCAAAATAAAAATCTAAATAAACAATTAAAGAAAAGCAACGAACAATTAAACAAAGAAAAGATAATCAATGAGAAAGAGACTAGGGCGCAAGGTTCACTTGAATCCAATTATTCAGATTTTCTTTCAATTATGATGTAGGTAATTCTTTTGCTAATATTCTCTTATTTGCTATTGAATCCCAATGGTCATGGATGAAACAATATTCTATTCCTAATTTAATTCACCTATTTGGTCATTTAGTTGAATTAATCGAGAATGCATTAAGCTTCAATTCAAGAGATGAACTAATATATCGTCAATTCCATTGGTAGGATAAATCGATGTTTGGTCATTCACCAATCTAATCCTAGGCTTACCATATAGATTCACTCATTGAATGCGGATGGTCACTGGTCAAACAATGAATTAACACATGCCAAAAGTGATCAAATTCTGACAAGAATACAAGCAATATGATAAACTCAAAAAGAAATTACCATAATCAAATTAGAAATCAAATCCAAATAATTAGAAAAACAAGATCCCCCATAACCTTAGCTATGGGTTTAGCTACTCATGTTCAATAAAAACAAACTCATATCAAAATACAAACCCATGGAAAGAAAACCCAAAGGAAAAAGGAAAACTAAAAAGAAAGAGAAATTAAAACCCCTTTAATGGAGATTAAGATCTTCAAGCCTTCAAGAATCCTCCTTTGAAATTGCCCTCCAAGGTTTGTACCGCAAAACAACTCTCTCAGGATTAGGGATTTTCTGTGCAATGTGCTCAATGTGTTGTCTGTGTGGTGTAACTCTTTAATTTAAAGAAAATCAGGCCAGCTGTTGCGCAACCAGCACTTAGGCGCTAGTTACTGGGCACTTGGGCGCTCAGTGATAACTTCAGAAAATGAAGTTATTTCACTTGAAATTGATTGTATTTGAGCTTGCTATCCCTAGGTTTTGAAGGTCATAAGTTCAATTATTGCATGACTTTAGTGAATTAAGCTTGTTGATTCAAATGACTTAGAATTGAATATTTGAATACTTTGTTCATGGAAGTTGGGTGGATTGTGGTTTGATGGACATTATTATTGTTTTGATATAGGTATTCGA
The DNA here is from genome assembly GCA_029884595.1 of Ormosia semicastrata. Lineage (NCBI taxonomy): Eukaryota > Viridiplantae > Streptophyta > Magnoliopsida > Fabales > Fabaceae > Ormosia > Ormosia semicastrata. The sequence continues at coordinate 41,126,589 of JAQQTO010000053.1, read as the reverse complement.
GATGAGAAAGCCCTTGGAAGGGATGAGGAATGTAAAGAATGGCTCAAATTGTGAAGAAAATATCAAAGGACGGTGCAGCCAAATCCACGCCTAGGCGAGCCAAATACACGCCTAGGCGTGTTCCTCACAGTTTATCAGGAATCTCAGGCAGAGACCACCACGCCTAGGCGTGGTAAAGTCACGCCTAGGCGTGACAAGCAGAAGAAAGGCACGTGATATTATACACGCCTAGGCGTGGGAAAAATCCTGGCACGCAACTTTTACCCTTATATTCTGATTTTTGGGAAAACGAAAGGGGATTCTGTTTGGGGACACTCAACCACGAATTTCAGAGAGCAAGTGAGAAGAGGAGGAACCCATTTGGATTGAAGGTGACTGAAGGCAGAATCAAGATCAAGGAAGAGGATCAAGCTTGGAATCTCTCCATTTTTGTTTATTCTTTCCCTTTACCTCTTGATTTGTAACTTGATGGATCATTTGATTTCATGTGTTTTCTTCTCTTTCATGATGTGTAACTAAACCCTAATCTAGGGGCTCTCTAGGATCTTGCTATGGATTTGATTAATATGTGATTAATTGGGTATCCTTTCAATGAATTTGATTTTTTTCATCCATATCTATGCTTAATGTTTGTTGTTGATTGGCTATCAATTGCATGATTTTAGTATTCCAATTGAACTAGAGATAGGGAGTTGTGAATATGGATATGGTATGGTTGATGTATGTTCAATTACATTCTATTGCATTGAGTGTGTTGATTAGCTAATGGGATGGACACATACCCATTAGTCATGCATAGCAAGTGTTTGATGATTGGTCTCAATTAGTGATTCTTATGTTAACTCACATGGACACATAGTGGATTAACTAGGTTTTGCATGGGTAATTGTCCTAGACATAGACTCTTATCTATTGAAGGTTATCAGCTAACAAACATCATTTCATTGATTGGTACTTGTTTATTGCAATTATTCTTTGAAGTAGCAAGTGAATAGGGACCCCTAGGCTTTAATCATTCTCATCTTCTCTTGTGGAATTAGTGTTGGTGTTTTCTTATTTTGTTTCTTTAAATTGTTATTTTAATTGCAACCCATTCTCACAATTTGTTTGCTTGGATAAAAATTTGTGAATTTTGATTAAGTTTAACATTCTTCTAATTAATCAATCCCTTGGGACACGATACTCTAACTCTCCTTTATATTACTTGTCGACTCGTGCGCTTGCGGATTTACGGATCAATTACCAACACTCAGTCACTTAAGCCCAAATGCTCTGCTGCTCCTCTTGCGCACTCAGGCGCTCCTTCTCAGCGCTTAAGCGCTGAAACATTAATTCACCATTACTGCATACGTTTCCAGTGCTTAGGCGCTACACACCAGCGCTCAAGCGCTGGTCACTGGTGAAATTTTCTCTTTTTCTTGCTCCTTTGCAGATTCAATCTTCTCTTCGCACAATTACCTGACAAAGTACATAAAATACTTAATAAAAACACATTTAAACAAAACTAAAAATATAACAATACTAACAAAACAAATTCATTAAAAATAAATAAAAAGAATATAAAAAACCAAGAAATTGAACCATAAAAATAGGACATATTGACGGTTCATCACTCAACCATCTCACCGTGTGGTGCCTCCGACAGAGGAGTCTCATCACAATGTTGGATCATCTATCCCTCCAACAGATGTAGGATCTGCACTTGGATCGAGTCATACTCAGGATACATCAAATACACAAATGCCTGGTAGTAAACCAATTTTATATCTAGAAGGAGATGGGTATGTATAAGTAATATTTTTTTAAATTACATTACTATGTTTGATATATTATAACTAAACACCTGTATTGTTTGTAGATTCTTGCCTTCGCACTTGGCAGTAAATGGAATCAGTGAAATCTTCAAGAGTCATTATTTAGAGCCATGGACATCATGGAAAAGGATAGGTGATACAAGAGATATGTGGTTTGCAGAGTTTATGGTAATTTTCAAATTTTTATTACTACAATTTAAAATTTGATAGATTTTTTTTGTTATAAATAATTTGCTTACTCATATTTATTGCAGAGGAAGTTTACTGTCATTCCCCCAGATAATTATTGAGCTCGAAGAAACTTTGAGAAATGGGGTGCAGCATTGTTGAAGAATGTTATGGAAAAGGCTCGCAAGAAAATGGAGAGACCAAGTTGGCTTGGGGATGACATATGGGACGCATTGTGTACACATTGGGAAAGTGAGGCTTTCAAAAAGAAAAGTGCAATTGCAAAAGCCAATCAGGCATCTGATTGTGGAGGATATGGAACTTCATATCACACCAGTGGCTCTATTACCTTATCTCAACATAGAGCTAATTTGGTTAAGTTCATTAATATCTTGCATTATTGTCGAAGTTGTCTAATATGATTAAATTTACTAATATGGTTTTGTTACAATTGTTGCAAACTAAGTTGAATGGTGTTGTTCCATTAGCACCAACATTGTTTCATCACACACATTGACGTAAGGATCACACATAGGTGGATAAGAGATCAGAGCATATAGCTGTAAGCAATTGTTTTATCTAATTTGAACTCTTGGGTTTGAAATAATGATGTTCAGTAATTGTATTCATGTTTCTATCTTGATGTTTAAAGGAAACTCTAAATATAAGTCATAATTTTTTTTATATGTGTGCTTGCAATATTTTTTGACTATGTAGTGCATGGGTAATCTGGAACAAGTTTCTTGGATTGGAACAGTGCATTAGCCTGGTAGCTATATGGGAATGTGAGTAAGTTGTGGAATTCAGTCGTAACCATAATGTATAGTATTATAAAAAATTTCAGAAAGCTTCTTTCATGGCCTGAAATTGAGAGTGAAAATATAATTAATAGTGGTGACTAAATGATGAGTTGATACGAACCTGAAAAGCTGAAAAGGCAGTGCCAAATATAAAGCAATTTGGAAAGTCTGTCTTGTTTATCTCTGATGTGCATATCTAAATCTCAAATAATACCATCACTGCTAATATTAGAATAATAATGCATCTTCTCAATGCCATAGTTTAGAGAGAGAGAGAAAGAGAGAGAGAGAAGGATTCAGTTTGGTAATAGAAGTCAGTTAGGCGTAGAGGTGAGATTTTGAAGGAGTATATATAGAGGAAATAAGAGAGCAAAGAGTGGGAAGAAGATAATAGACAGCAAGTTATGGGAGGGAAAGTGTGAATGGAGAAGGTGTTGCATTAAAGAAAATGGCTGTGCAAGTGATGGGGTAGTGGCCCAAAAAATTTGTTATTTTGGGTATTGGCCAAAGACGGAAGCTCATCTCTTTACACTCACAGAATGTATGAATAGGATTTCTTTCCTATTCTGTTTTTAATTATTTCTTTCTTTTTCTTATTGGCTTCTTTTTTATTTTATCTTTTTTCTATATGCAATACGTGTACATTATGGTTCTTAATTTCATATCAGCTTCTTTTTTGTTTTATTTTTTCTATATCCAATACGTGTACATTATGGTTCCTAATTCAATCGACTTGTTATGATATCTGGTTATTACATGTCAAAAGTCCCTATTCTATTTTCAAAGAGGAATATTTTACTATGCTATCATCTCAAATTGAAATTAAACAAGCTTGCAGCTTTTAACATGTGATTGAAATCACGTTTATTCTTATATTTTATGTCATGGCTTATATTATGTTAAACTTATGTGCTGCTTTAACTTTTTGCATTAATTAGTGTCATATTGGTATTGACAGACCAAATTTGTAAACGAAATGCAAGAAATAAACCAAAGAACATCAGAGCAGGGAATTCCTCCCCCAGATGAGTTGGATGTGTGACGCAATGTGGCTGGAGTGAAAAAAGGTAAAATATATGGTCTTGGAATTGAGTCAACCGTAGTGGCTGGAAGACCACAATATCGTGGCTCAAGTTCTTCATCATCTGACTGGGTGAGAAGAGATGAACTTGAAGAATTAAGAAATGAGAGAAATGAGCTTCGGGCTCAAGTGGTAGATAATAGGAGACAGATTGAGGAGACAAACCGGCTGGTACGAGAGATGATGCAGTCGATGAACTTGCAGCCTTCTCAAACATTTCCTGTGACTGATGGAGCAGAAAAGGAGGAGGAGGACGACGAAGATGAGGAATAGTTTTTATGATTAGAGTTTAGTTTGTGTTGTGTTCAAAACTTTCTTACATTTGAAATGTTGTAGTAATGAGATGTTATAGACAATACTTAGTTTAGTTTATTCTACAATGCCTTAATATTTAAATGAGATATTCTAAAGACTGAATTAGTTTAGTTTATGTTATTTTTTATTTATGTGTTTGGTTATATGAGATTATTGATCGTTGTTTATTAGGTATTTTAAAAATTTGGATTTTAATAAATTTAAAAATAAATATAAATTTATATTATAAATTAGAGATCAATTAGGGACTAAATATACAAAAATAGACATTTAGTGACCGATTTAGAGACTGATAAATCAACCTCTAGTTTAGAGACCAATTTAGTGACCGATTTTATCAAATATATAAATATATTCAGCCTTTTTAGAGACCAATTTAGAGATTGATAAATGAATCTCTAGTTTAGAGACCGATTTAGTGACCGATTTTATAAAATATATAAATATTCACATTTTTTAGACTGATTTAGAGACGGCTTTAGAGACTGATTTAGAGACTGAAAAATCGGTCTCTAATAAATTAATCTCTAAATCGGTCTCTAATGCATTTTTTTAAAATAATTGACCAATTTTTGACTAACATTAGAGACCGATTTTTTTTTTAAAAAATGGTATCTAAATCAGTCTCTAAATTTAGCGACCAATAAGTTCGGTCTCTAATATTTAGCGATGAGCGTTTTAGAGACCGAATTAAATCGGTCTCTAATTATTTTAGAGACTGATTTTCATGATTTAGAGACCGATTTTTCGGTCTCTAATGCCCAAATTTCTAATAGTGTAAATGCATGCGACTTTATTAAATAATCATATGACCTTTAAGTAACTCTTAATCTTGATCATTCATGTATGGTTGCATGGTCAAATTTTACTTTTCTCACCCTCTCACAATAAAAACTCCCCTCACTAAATATGTCATATATATATATATATATATAGCTCCTAGAGACAATGTATTGAAACTCAGATTGGATTGACTAGTTTAATTGGTCAGATCATGAACTGACAATATCTTTTGGTCTGATTTCCTCTCATTATGTTATTAGGTTCAGCTATAGTTCGACTACTAATTTAACAGGCTAAACCAATCGATCCATAACCTAGAGGTCTTGTCAATTCGATTTTTAAAACATTACTTAATTAGGTTACCAAAGAATTTATCGTCATGAGATGGTATTGCATCAACCAACTTTATTATATTCATCATCTTATTTCTGTTTTTTTATTTTGAAATTGTTGTTTTCGATTAGTTGGTAGATGACATAAATAGTTTATGAAATATATCATAATGTTCATGAAAACATTTTTTTGTTATTATTATTTTAGGTTTTTAAGAATTTTTTATATGTTCTTGTAGTTTTTTTTAGATTTATTGGTTGAAATTACTTTCTCTAGACTTCATGAATATGCTGCATTAAATAGTCTTGAGTGGAATTAAATAGTTTTAGTGTCTTACATTAAATGATCTAAAGTAGAATTAAATAGTTAAAAATTAAATAAACTTTTTTTTAAATGTCATATCATCGCTTATAAGATTTGGCATTAGAGGCTATTTAATATATAATATATAGAAGTATATAGAGAGATGAACATGAGAAATCACATGAGGAGACACACCAAATCCAAATAAATATAATTTGTTTCAATTGTTACGTTAAATATAGCAAAAAGCGCAATAACTATAAACCTCTATATCATTGTAGGGGTTATTTATTTATTGTGCGTGGAAGAAGGACAAGAAGCTAGAGAGAATTTACAAGATAATTAATTGGATGCTGGGACCTGGGATTTGAGAAGAGAATATGAGGTTGTATCATGATCAATCTCTCATGGAGTAAGCTGCTGAATTTGAAATGAACATTTAAGACTTCTTAACAAATAATTTGTTGATAGTTTGCTTAAATGTATCAAGTGAGTTTCATCTTCTAATATAATATAGAATTTAGGATGAACAATTTATCTTATTAAATAAATAGCTTAGAAAATAAATTACAAGAATTAGGAGGAAAATTATTATAGACAAGAAATGAGAAAAATATAGCAATTAAAAAAATACTGAATCAAACTTTTATAGTATAAAATATTACCATGCAATGCACTGGTAGAAAGCGAGTTCACGAATAAATTATTTATATTATTGTCATGTCTTGGTTCTTTAGTGCTTCAGGTCTAGCGACAAGTTAGGGCCATAGATATAGGGATGGATCCAGAAATCAACTAGCAAGAGCGCCTAACGTAAAAATTAGAGTACATGTAGATTTTAGTCTCTTAAAAATATATTTGACTTTAAATTTGTCTTATTTTTAAAGGTGACATCAAATTTGTTACAAAATAATAATTAATGTCACCAGTTTTGTCCGATGAATGATAATTTAGTGGAACTTGAAGGACCACTTTGATGGCCTCCCTTGGCGTTGAAGGGTAACTTTAATATCGCTAATAAATAGAGGACAAGTGTGATGTCAAGTACATATTTATAGGATCAAAATGAATGTCAAAAAACAAAAAACACAATGCTCTTCATTTTTTTGTGTCTTTTTCAATAAGAATGTATTTTATTTTTTAGTTTATTAAATTAGTGGATCAAAATGACCTATAAAATACACAATTACTAACCTAGTGATTTTATTTAAATTTTAAGTACAATAGGGGCCAATTACAAATAAAGGAATCTATATATTTAACACAAAAATATTAGGAAAGAAATTTTTTATTTTTGGGAGGGGAGAGAAGGCACTGCTCTCCCCTTAAAAGTCCGTCCCTGGATGAGTATATAAAAAAGGGTAATCTGATACTTAAGTTAGTTGTGGTAAGAAATTGACAAGTGTGAAGGTGAAGAAAAGAACTTACCTTTTCTTTAGGTGGTGCTTCTATATAGGATGTCTTTTCCTCTAATTACATGCAAGCTTGGTGAATTTTTATCACTTATACTTGACTATTTATTCATTTGAATTTTTAATATCTATCTAATTTTGTAAATAATATTTATTAATATAAATAAAACTCTTAATCATATTATCATTATGTCAACTAGAAAGCAAAGAGAAAATGAATTATCTTCTATCTTATTCCTTGTCTTTTTCTTTGTTCATTGTGGGCTACGAGTTGGGCGAGCCAGCTCACTAGCTTGTGAACTTTTTTTTTTAAAAACAAGTATAATAAATTTAATCTTTAAAAAATTTGAATCAATGAAAAATAAGAAATTTGGACAACTTAGTTTTAGGCCAACGACAAACAAATTTGGGAGATAACCCAATTGCCAATTAGGTTTAAATTTTTCAAACAAAAAATGATGGTATACTCTTAGGTGATAGGTTGTTAGAAATTAAATTGTCAGATTTTGGGCCGGGCTAGATCAAATCAGACCAAGGCAGACTAAATTAAGTTTGGGCTAGCATTTTGATAGCCCAACTCACACATTTCATCGAGTTATTTGGGTTGACCCATCAAACTCGACCCTTGATAACTCTACTTGAGATTGTTGTAGCTGTGTGCCTCTTGTCTTCCCTTAGGCTATATTTGGATTGGTGGGATTGAGTGGAATGGAATGAAATGTGATGAGATGGAGATAGGTTTCATTGTTTGGTTATGTTAAAAAATGATGGAATGAGATGGAAGTGGGTGGGATGGATCCCATTCCATCCCACCAAAAACCATCAATTTTCTTCGCCTCAAATTGGGGGGTATGAGATGGAATCATCTTTTTAATTATAATTATAATTAGGATTTTACTATATTAACCTCATATCTTAAAATTGGTGTGTTTGCAATAAGGGTAATTTAGAAAAAATAAAGTTATAACTCTTACTGTAACACCCTCCTTAGGGCGCCACACTTGGTGTTGCTTAATTACCATATTACCACTTCATTAACAATCGTGCTTGTAATATAAATACGAGTTATAAAGTTTCTTGATGATAATAAGATAAACTTAGTAGAAAATAAAAACATAACAACATTGCCACAAATAATTTACATCATATATACATACAAGCCTTTAGTATTGTCAAACTTAAATAAGTACAAACTAGACTTTCAAAATATTTAAACTTTAAACTTTAATTTAAACTATTATATTGCCCAAGTCCTGCTAGACAACAGAACCCTCAGACGGGTCCTCCTCAGATTTCTTAGCATATAGGAATCCGTCATGATGTGCAGTCCTACGGACAGGTGTCCGAGCAGACGACACAATACTAATCGCACTGGGAGTACGATAGTAAGCTCCCCAATACTGCCTAATAGATATTGGGAACTCTAGTTGTACAAAAAGATTAACAGAAAAGTAAGGGTGTCCTAAATGTTGCCTACTCAATCTAATATTTAGGTCTCTCATATAGTAAATACTCTCTCTCTCTCTAAATCTACAGTCTACGCCTCATCTCCTCCAATGAATGTCAGCTTCAGGTAGCCAAGGAAACTAGGCATCTCCATCTCTTCAAAACTCAACGTCCTCAGCAGGAATCTGCTCTTCCTCAGCTTCTCGCTCTACCTCTTACTCGACGTCTTAACAAATATAAATATAATACAGAACATACAGACAAAGAGGTGAGATCACCTACGCCAATACTAGTATAGTAGCAATGAAGATAAACACATACAATATCTCACACAACTATCATACCATAATTACAGTTATATCATCAATATCATTTATCAATAAAATTCATGAAGTAAGCAATATTTACAATCACGCCACTAATAATAATCAAATATCCAATAAATCAATTATCATAAACATAATTTCGATACAGACTCAATTTCCTACTCCATGGAGCTACAACTCAGGTCGGAGAGAGTGATTGAAAAGATTTGTCAGTACTAACATACCTCGGACCACGTGCTCAATCTCGCACATCTAACATATACACGATAGTCTTTATCAGATCTTGATTAATGATAGTGTCTCGGTTAAGATCATTGGTGTGTTGCGTCGGTCTAACCTACGACACAGAAGAGCTATCAACTGCCCATTGTAGGCAACCCGCACCCTAATGCCCCCAAGGTCAACTAGTGACTTACATTACGCATATCGCACCCACTCAAGAGGTGTAATCTCTCCTAGGCAACTAGCCTCATACAGTCCATCAGACCTTTCCAATGCATGTACTATGCACTATTCACATTTCTAATTCATATCACATATTCAGGGTCCACACATTAATCTAACAGTATTATTACTGTATTTTAATCGCGTAGTCATATTTTTACATTTTCTTAATCGTGACTTAATTCTGTCACCTTTTCAAAATCGTGTAGCAATTTTCTAACATTTTTCAATTGCGTAAATATTTTTCATACGTTTTAAATCCAAAAATACTATTTTTTTCATTTAATACTAAAAATTCACTATATTTTCCAAATTTGCATAATAGTCCTTCAAAAACATAATAATTACACTTTAGTCCTTTTTTAATTTAATATTTCCAAAATGGTCATTCACAAAATAATATTTACGAAATAGTCTCTCATAAAAATCATATTTATGAAATAGTCCCTTATAAAATTCATATTTGTAATATGACCCCTCTAAAAATAATATTTACAATATGATCCCTCTAAAAATAAGTATTTATACAATAGCCCCTTATTTACATAATATTTATAATTTAGTCCCTCTTTTGTAAAAATTTACGGTATAACCCCTCTAAAAATCAGTAATTGTACTGTTTCCCAAAAATTGTTATTTCTTTTATTTACTTCACATAAAAATCATTTTACTTTGCTATACTCAAACTTTTTCGAATTCATTTAAATCGCTCAGTTCTCATTTTAATTCATCAGTTTGAGGACTTTGGTCCTCTTTTCCATAGTATGGCCATGAGCCTCAGTGCTCTTTGGAGCACTCATACAATCGATTCATCATGTTATTCACATCCTAAATTATACATATATTCTCATGCTTTCATAATTATACATACACATATAATATCAAAGCTTTAAGCATTTTATCACACATGCAAGCATAGAATCAAAATCATACACAACACAAAGACAATCAAAGGACATCAAACAATAGGTGAATAAACCCTTATGGTTTTTTCATCGAACAAAACCATCCCCACACCACCAAAACTTGGTTGGTGAGGTAAAATCTCCTTCTTACCTCTTGAAGACAAGTCTTTCAAGCTCCTCTCCTTCTCCTTGATTTTGTACAAGCCACAATCAATTCCTAACAATTCTAAAACAATTAGTAAAATCACATACAAAGCTTAATAATGATAAACCATGGAACAAACATGGTTTAGAAAATCACAAACATGAATTTAAACCATAAAAACCAAAGTTTACCTCTAGGGAAGTAAGGTAGAAGTTGGATTTTGAAGCACTTAGATTGTGATTTTGGGAAAACTTCCTAAATGGAAAGTGTTTAGAATGTTGTCTAGCTTTAGGAAATGATGAGAGTGAAAATTATAGGTGAGTGATGGTGTATTTGGTGTTGGGGGCCGAACCTATGGAGAGAAAATGGAAGGAAATAAATGCTTGGTGTTCTTGGAATTTTGAGAGAATAAGATGCAAGCTTTTTGATATGAGAGAAAAGTGAATACTGCATGCAAAATTAGAGTGGGCTGCCGTGTGAGTGTGTAGGAGAAATGAAAGGATTTGCATGAAATAAAATATCCAATTGCATGGCACATGGCCTATGTCATCAACTTGACCTGCATGGCTATTTGGATGGTTCAAGAATAATGGAGAACATAGTAGAACAAGGCCTCTTGGCCGTGGGCTTCAAGGGTGTTTAGGGGTCTAATTTAATTTCACTTTAAGTCTAATTACTTGCTAATTAATTAGTTAATTAATTAGGTTAAGTTTTCTAATCAATCTTAATTAATTTTCCAATTACATAACTAATTAATTAGACATATAATTACCTATATCATAACCTCTAATTAAAATTAAGATATCTAATTAAGAATTAGATTATAACTAATTAATAATTAAGTTAGTTTACTTAGTTTGTTAATTAGGCCATTAGATTAACCAAATTAGGTTTAATTAGTTACTAAACAAAGTCAAGCCACTATTGTTGACTTCATCTCAGCCATTGAAATCAACTTGGTTTCCTATCCATTGATGTCATCTACGGTGGATATTACTTAGTAGTTTTATCAGGATTCGTTTTACACCATTAATCGGATCAACGGTTATGATCAAAAGCATCTAAATCATGCTTTTCATCTAAGGGTCCATATTGAAGTCTATGCTTCTTTGTTTGACTACTTCCTATTGGTTTAAAATAGTCAAGCCACCTATTTTGACTGATTCTTATTAGTTTAGAATTCTGTCGGATCAACGGTTATGATCAAAAGCATCTAAATCATGCTTTTCATCTAAGTCCATATTGAAGTCTATGCTTCTTTGTTTGACTACTTCCTATTGGTTTAAAATAGTCAAGCCACCTATTTTGACTGATTCTTATTAGTTTAGAATTTCCTAGTCGAATCGTTATCAAGTTACACTAAACGTGGGTCCCACAAACTTTTCGGGTCCATGTTAAGCGATTTCTACTATTTTTAAGACAAGAAAGTCGTCACATAAAATAATATTATAATAATATAAAATTATTTTATTACACAGTTAAATCTTAAAAGATTAATATATATCAATCGGAATTGGGTTTAGTAAGATCTCCCAACTCCAATTAATTAAAATAAGATTTTTTCGGTCAAGAAAATTATTATTTTCTTGACTCGAAGCAAATCACACAAAATGATCAAAAATGATCTCAGAACAGTCAAATTATTTTTATAACACATAGAAAATATAAAATAGCGTAATTATGCTATTGCTATTAACATAGTCAGAATTTGGGGTGTTACAACTCTCCCCCTCTAAAAATGAGTTTCGTCCTTGAAACTTGATATACAATTAAAATAAAAACGGATACTGCTCTCTTATCTTCTCTTCCAACTCCCATGTGGCTTCACCACTTACATCGTTCCATACCACTTTAACCAATGTGATATCCTTTCCTCGAAGCTGCTTTATCCTTCGATCTTCAATCTTGACTGAAAATGTCTCATAGGTCAAGTTTTCCTTTAGTTGTACGGTATCTGGCTTAATAACATGAGTCGGATCAGAAATATATTTTTGTAGTTGTGATACGTGAAATACATTGTGAAGATTTGATAAGAATGGTGGTAGTGCAATCTGATAAGCTACCGGACCTACCCAACGAAGTATCTGATACGGTCTAATAAACTTCAGAGTGAGCTTCCTCGACTTGATTACTCATCCAACTCTAGTCATAGGCGTCACACGTAGAAATACATGGTCACCTTCTTCAAATTCAAGCGGTCTTCATCTTTTATCTACATAAATCTTTTGCCGCGTCTGTGTTGTCCTCATTTTGTCTTGGATCATCTTCACTTTCTCAGTTGTCTGCTGCACAAATTCAAGTCCTACCACAGTACTTTCACCATCATGGTACCAACACAACGGTGTTCTACATCTTCTCCTATATAATGCCTCATAAGGTGCCATCCCTATGCTCGAATGGAAACTATTGTTGTAGGTGAACTCTATCAACGGTAGAAATTTATCCCAACAACCAGTTTGCTCTAGAACACAAGCCCTCAACAAGTCCTCCAATGACTGAATCGTCCTTTCTGACTAACCATCTGTTTGTGGATGGTAAGCAGAACTCAAACGTAGCTTCGTTCCCATTGCTTCTTGTAAACTGTTCCAGAATCTTTATGTAAATCACGGATCTCGATCAGAAATTATATTGGATGGTACACCATGAAGTCTGACAATTTCATTGATGTACACTTGAGCTAACTTCTCCATTGAGTACCTAACATTAATCGTTAAAAAGTGTGCCGACTTTGTAAGCCGATCAATAATTACCCATATAGAATCGTGACTCTTTCGAGTTTTTGGTAGTCCCATGACGAAATCCATTACTATGTCATCCCATTTCCACTCAGGAATAGGCAAAGGTTGCAACATTCCTGATGGTCTCTAATGTTCCACTTTGGCCTTCTGACAAATCAAACAGGATGATACATATTCTGCGACATCCCTCTTCATTCCTTGCCACCAATACAACTGTTTCAAATCTTGGTACATCTTCGTGGCTCCTGGATGCATACTCAACTTACTTCTATGAGCTTCATCCATCATTGATCTCCTCAGTTTTGGATCATTTGGTATACAGACTCTTCCCTTAAATTTCAGAATTCCATCAACACCCTCGCTGAATTCCAATTCTGCACCTTGACTTCTTGCTTCCTTTGCTTCTTGCAAATACTGATCACTGTTTTACCCTTCTCGTATTCTATCCATTAAGTCATTCAAAATAGTGATCAGGTTCAAACATATTTTCCCTGGTGTCAACTTTACAGATAACCGCATATCCCGAAATTCTTCTATCAATTTTTTCTCCTTAATCATTATAACAGAAGCATTAAGCGCTTTCCTACTTAAAGCATCCGCTGCGACATTTGCCTTTCCAGGATGATACTGTAACTGAAAGTCATAATCTTTCAGAAACTCTAGCCAACGCCTTTGTCTCATGTTCAACTCTTTCTGGTCAAATAGATACTTCAAACTTTTATGGTCACTAAAAATAGCAAACGTTGCCCCATAGAGAAAATGTCTCCATACCTTCAATGCAAACACTACTGCGGCCAACTCCAAGTCATGAGTCGGATAATTCCTCTCATGCACTTTCGACTGTCTCGACGCATACGCCACAACCTTACGGTTCTGCATAAGTACACAACCTAACCCTTGATACGAGGCATCACAATACACTTCGAAAGATTCGTTCGGATCAGGAAGAATCAAAACCGATGAAGTAGTCAGTCGTCTTTTCAACTCCTGAAAACTTTCCTCACATGCTTCAGTCCATGTAAACGGTTGATTCTTTCGTGTACGTTGGGTAAGAGGTCCTGCAATCTTTGAAAACCCCTCAATAAATCACCGATAGTAATCGGCCAATCCGATGAAACTACGCATCTCCGATACTGTCTTCGGTCTTTCCCATTCAACAACTGTCTCCACCTTTGAAGCATCAACCTCAATTCCATCCGCTGATATGACATGCCCCAAAAATTGTACTTCGCTCAACCAAAATTCACATTTGGACAACTTGGCATACAACTTATTCTCCTTCAAAATCTGGAGAACCACTCTGAGATGTTCAGCATGCTCCTCCTGACTTCGAGAATAAATCAAGATGTCACCAATAAAGACAATAATAAACTTATCTAAGTATGAACGAAAAAATCCGGTTCATGAAGTCCATAAATATCGCAGGTGCATTAGTCACACCAAAAGGCATCACTTGATACTCGTAATGCCCATATCGTGTCCGAAACGCAGTCTTTGGGATATCCTCCACCTTCACACATATCTGGTGATAACCAGAATGTAAGTCGATCTTAGAAAATATTGCGGCTCCTCGCAATTGGTCCATCAAATCATCGATTCTTGGTAGTGGATACTTATTCTTGATTGTAATCTTGTTCAATTGCCGGTAGTCTACACATAGACGAGAAGTCCTATCCTTCTTCTTTACCAACAATACTAGAGCTCCCCAAGGTGATACACTTGGTCTCACAAACTGCTTCTCCAATAAATCCTCCAATTGTTTCTTAAGTTCTGCTAACTCTACTGGCGACATCCGATAAGGCGCCATAGATATAGGTCCAGCTCCAGGCACTAAATCAATAGAGAATTCAATCTCTCTTTTCGGCGGTATTCCAGGTATATCTTCAGGAAACACTTTAGGAAATTCATTCAGTATAAAAATATCCTTCAGAACGTCTTCACATTGAACCTCCAAAGAAGACATCAACAAGTACCCTCGATCTCCTTCCTTCAAACAGGCTTCCACTTGAGTAGTCGTTTGGAATCTAGAATCCTTTACCTCAGGAAAAACTAATGTCTTACTAGCACAGTCTATCAGGATATGGTTAGAAGATAACCAATCCATTCCTAAGATTATATTAATCTTGGAAAGAGGCAAACAGATCAAATCCACATGAAAGATCCTATCTCTAACAGATATAGGGCAATTCAAGCATACTTTTGTAGTTATCATAGGCTTATCAGTAGGAGTACTAACACTCAAATCATACGGCAATGTAGTCACAGTTAATCCCAAACGCTTCACACAATCACATGCAATGAAAGAATGTGTTGCTCCTGAATCATATAATACTGTTAAAGGATTACCTTCAATAGCACACTCCTCCATTATCAAGTCCTCAGATTTAGCGGCTTCCTCCCCGCTCATAGTATACACTCGACCACCGCTCAGGGCCTTGCGCAAAGGCGAACACGCCCACTGATGGCTCCGCCTTTTGCTAATCACACTCCCTAGAGAAATGTCCAGGCTTCCCACATCGATAACAAATCACCCCCTTATGCTGACAATCCCTGGTGAGATGTCCTTTCCTACACTTAAAACATTTAAGTGCAGAAGTTCCAGTTGAGTTTGCTCTACTACCACTTAAACTTCCTCCAAATGATTGTTGCCGATTCTGACTTACTACTAGTTTAGTATATGGTTTCTATTGGTAACGGTTGCCACCGCTACTCTTCCCCCTTTGGAACCGCATAGGTCCAAAGTTCTTATTCCTAGCCTCTCGCAGATGATCAATTTCTTCGACTTTACGACATTTGTCCAATAATACTGGAAACTAATCGATATCTATAGTTGCTAAAGCTCGCTTGATGTCAAGCCTCAATCCCTCTTCGAACTTCCTACACTTCCACTCCTCATCTGGATGCATCTAAAAGTACCTCGAAAACTTAGACAAGCTTTCGAACCTTGCTGCGTACTCACTCACGGTCATCGCCCCTTGTCTCAGACTAAGGAATTCCATCTCCTTAGCATGTCGAACACTGGCTGGGAAATACTTTCCCAGAAACTTCTGCTTAAAGAGCTGCCATGTCACAACTCTCTCTTCAACTTGAATTAATCTCCGGGCTCCTGCCCACCAAGCCTCTCCATCACCGACTAGCACAAACGTGGCGAAAGTAAGCTTCCGCTCATCAGTACATCCCATGCCATCAAATATCTTCTCCAGTTCCTTGATCCAAAGATCAGCTTTCTCTGGATCAAACTCTCCGTGAAATTTCGGTGGATTGTTCCTCCGAAATTCTGACAAGCTGTGAGCATCATCATTTGCTCTTTGGTTCTCTTGTGCAACAACCTCAGCCATTTGTTGTATTGCTGCGATAGCTGCAGCCATATTCTGATTGTCGTCGCCGGCATTTCCAGCTGCTGCCCTCGCATTCATGCGTCCTCTTCCGAGTCCAGCCATTTCGTTCTTTAAATCAGACTGAACAACACAAAGAAAAGTGAGGGTCAGTCTTCAAACAATATTGTTTTTCTTTCGGAAAACAATTATAGAGAATCACACAACTTAGACAAGACAGACCTAACCACAAACCCAAAAGACTCTAACTTGGGCTCTGATACCAACAAATGTAACACCCTCCTTAGGGCGCCACACTTGGTGTTGCTTAATTACCATATTACCCCTTCATTAACAATCGTGCTTGTTATAAATACGAGCTATAAAGTTTCTTGATGATAATAAGATAAACTTAGCAGAAAATAAAAACATAACAATATTGTCACAAATAATTTACATCATATATACATACAAGCCTTTAGTATTGTCAAACTTAAATAAGTACAAACTAGACTTTCAAAATATTTAAACTTTAAACTTTAATTTAAACTATTATACTGCCCAAGTCCTACTAGACAGCAGAACCCTCAGACGGGTCCTCCTCAGATTCCTCAGCATATAGGAATCCATCATGATGTGCAGTCCTACAGATAGGTGTCCGAGCAAACGACACAATACTAATCGCACTGGGAGTACGATAGTAAGCTCCCCAATACTGTCTAATAGATATTGGGAACTCTAGTTATACAAAAAGATTAACAGAAAAGTAAGGGTGTCCTAAATGTTGCCTACTCAATCTAATATTTAGGTCTCCCATATAGTAAATACTCCCTCTCTCTAAATCTACAGTCCACGCCTGATCTCCTCCAATGAATGTCAGCTTCAGGTAGCCAAGGAAACTAGGCATGTCCATCTCTTCAAACTTCAACGTCCTCAGCAGGAATCTGCTCCTCCTCAGCTTCTCGCTCTACCTCTTGCTCGACGTCTTAACAAATATAAATATAATACAGAACATACATACAAAGAGGTGAGATCACCTACGCCAATACCAGTATGGTAGCAATGAAGAGAAACACATACAATATCTCACACAACTATCATACCATAATTACAGTTATACCATCAATATCATTTATCAATAAAATTCATGAAGTAAGCAATATTTACAATCATGCCACTAATAATAATCAAATATCCAATAAATCAATTATCATAAACATAATTTCGATAATACCCTCAATAACTACATGTATGTACACAGACTCAATTTCCTACTCCATGGAGCTACAACTCAGGTCGGAGAGAGTGATCGAAAAGATTTGTCAGTACCAATATACCTCGGACCACGTGCTCAATCTTGCACATCTAGCATATACACGACAGTCTTTATCAGATCTTGATTAAGGATAGTGTCTCGGTTAAGATCATTAGTGTGTTGCATCGGTCTAACCTACGGCACAGAAGAGCTACCAACTGCCCATTGTAGGCAACCCGCACCCCAATGCCCCCAAGGTCAACTAGTGACTTACACTACGCATATCGCACCCACTCAAGAGGTGTAATCTCTCCTAGGTAACTAGCCTCATACAGTCCATCAGACCTTTCCAATGCATATACTATGCACTACTCACATTTCCAATTCATATCATATATTCGGGGTCCACACATTAATCTAACAGTATTATTACTGTATTTTAATCGCGTAGTCATATTTTCGCATTTTCTTAATCATGACTCAATTCTGTCACCTTTTCAAAATCGCGTAGCGATTTTCTAACGTTTTCAAATTGCGTAAATATTTTTTATACGTTTTAAATCCAAAAATACTATTTTTTTCATTTAATACTAAAAATTCACTATATTTTCCATATTTCCATAATAGTCCTTCAAAAATATAATAATTACATTTTAGTCCTTTTTTAATTTAATATTTCCAAAATAGTCCCTCACAAAATAATATTTATGGAATAGTCCTCATCAAATCATATTTATGAAATAGTCCCTTATAAAATTCATATTTGTAATATGACCCTCTAAAAATAATATTTACAATATGATCCCTCTAAAAATAAGTATTTATACAATGGCCCCTTATTTACATAATATTTATAATTTAGTCCCTCTTTTATAAAAATTTGTGGTATAACCCCTCTAAAAATCAGTAATTGTACTGTTTCCCAAAAATTGTTATTTCTTTTATTTACTTCACATAAAAATCATTTTACTTTGCTATACTCAAACTTTTTCGAATTCATTTAAATCGCCTAGCTTCTCATTTTAATTCATCACAGGACTTTGGTCCTCTTTTCCATTGTATGGTCAGAGCCTCAAGGCTCTTTGGAGCACTCATACAATCGATTCATCATGTTATTCACATCCTAAATTATACATACATTCTCATGCTTTCATAATTATACATACACACATAATATCAAAGCTTTAAGCATTTTATCACACATGCAAGCATAGAAACAAAATCATACACAACACAAACACAATCAAAGGACATCAAACAATAGGTGAATAAACCCTTATGGGTTTTTCACCGATCAAAACCATCCCCACACCACCAAAACTTGGTTGGTGAGGTAAAATCTCCCTCTTACCTCTTGAAGACAAGTCTTTCAAGCTCCTCTCCTTCTCCTTGATTTTGTACAAGCCAC
Source organism: Ormosia semicastrata (assembly GCA_029884595.1). Taxonomy (NCBI): domain Eukaryota; kingdom Viridiplantae; phylum Streptophyta; class Magnoliopsida; order Fabales; family Fabaceae; genus Ormosia; species Ormosia semicastrata. The sequence continues at coordinate 41,107,599 of JAQQTO010000053.1, read as the reverse complement.
AATCAATTCCTAACAATTCTAAAATAATTAGTAAAATCACATACAAAGCTTAATAATGATAAACCATGGAACAAACATGGTTTAGAAAATCACAAACATGAATTTAAACCATAAAAACTAAAGTTTACCTCTAGGAAAGTAAGGTAGAAGTTGGATTTTGAAACACTTAGAGTGTGATTTTGGGAAAACTTCCTAAATAGAAAGTGTTTAGAATGTTGTCTAGCTTTAGGAAATGATGAGGGTGAAAATTATAGGTGAGTGATGGTGTATTTGGTGTTGGGGGCCGAACCTATGGAGAGAAAATGGAAGGAAATAAATGCTTGGTGTTCTTGGAATTTTGAGAGAATAAGATGCAAGCTTTTTGATGTGAGAGAAAAGTGAATATTGCATGCAAAATTAGAGTGGGCTGCCGTGTGAGTGTGTAGGAGAAATGAAAGGATTTGCATGAAATAAAATATCCAATTGCATGGCACATGGCCTATGTCATCAACTTGACTTGCATGGCTATTTGGATGGTTCAAGAATAATGGAGAACATAGTAGAACAAGGCCTCTTGGCCGTGGGCTTCAAGGGTGTTTAGGGGTCTAATTTAATTTCACTTTAAGTCTAATTACTTGCTAATTAATTAGTTAATTAATTAGGTTAAGTTTCCTAATCAATCTTAATTAATTTTTCTATTACATAACTAATTAATTAGACATATAATTACCTATATCATAACCTCTAATTAAAATTAGGATATCTAATTAAGAATTAGATTATAACTAATTAATAATTAAGTTAGTTTACTTAGTTTGTTAATTAGGCCATTAGATTAACCAAATTAGGTTTAATTAGTTACTAAACAAAGTCAAGCCACTATTGTTGACTTCATCTTAGCCATTGAAATCAACTTGGTTTCCTATCCATTGATCTCATCTACGATGGATATTACTTAGTAGTTTTATCAGGATTCATTTTACACCATTGATCGGATCAATGGTTATGATCAAAAGCATCTAAATCATGCGTTTCATCCAAGGGTCCATATTGAAGTCTGTGCTTCTTTGTTTGACTACTTCCTATTGGTTTAAAATAGCCAAGCCACTTATTTTGATTGATTCTTATTGGTTTAGAATTCTGTCCAGTCAGAATCGTTGACTATTACACTAAATATGGGTCCCACAGACTTTTTGGGTCCATGTTAAGCAGATTTCTACTGTTTTTAAGACAAGTAGATCGTCACATAAAATAATATTATAATAATATAAAATTATTTTATTACACGCTTAAATCCTAAAAATTAAAAGATTAATATATATATCAATCGGAATTGTGTTTAGTAAGATCCCCTAGCTCCAATTAATTAAAATAAGATTTTTTTGGTCAAGAAAATTATTATTTTCTTGACTCAAAGCAAATCACACAAAATGATCAAAAATGATCTCAGAACAGTCAAATTATTTTTATAACACACAAAAAATATAAAACAGCGTAATTCTACTATTACTATTAACATAGTCAGAATTTGGGTTGTTATACTTACCATTCCATCCACTTCCTAAATAATAGAATGGTAACTTTACTTCATTCCATCCTAAAATATCCAAACAATAGAATGATATTTTTATCTCATTCCATTCCATTCCATCCCATCTCATTTCATCTCATCCCATTCTATTAATTACTAAATATCCAAACAAAGCCTTAATCTTAGAAGCTCCAATGTCCAAGCAACCAACATGGCAACAATGGAGATTACAAGACCTATTGCATTCTTGTGGCGTATGATCTTTCTAGTAAAAGGAATGATCAGGCAATCATAAAATTTAAAAATAACAAACAAAAAAAGAACAAGGAGGAAGAGAGAAAATAATTCATATACTTCTTTATTTTTGGTTCACATAATAATAATAAGATTAAGAATTTTGTTTATATTAATAAAAAAATTATTTTCAAAAATTAAATATTAAAAATTCAAATGAATAAATTATCAAAGTATAAGTGATAAAAAAAAAGTTTGACTCATAAAGACACAAGTTTATAAAAGATATTTTAGGTAATTGAAGTTATAAGCAATTAAGAGGGATTATGACTAGGCAAATTACAGTGTCAATAACCCTATCCATGATTTAAACTATCATCAAATTATATATGTAAGTTAGAAAGGGAATGCTATAAGTGAAGTTTTAAGTTAAGTAAACGAATTCATATTATAATGTTTTAAACAAATTATTAGAAATTAACATAAAACATTTCCCCTCGTCACTGCACTCCATGTCCTTTGTACGTGCTTTATCTAGTGAGTGATGGTCTAGGACTTCATCCCATGGATTTAAGACATGTTTTCATCCTCTATCTGAGCGGGTAGTCTTAAGATAGCCTAATCATGTCAAAGAGTTTTTTACTGGTCAGCAATGACAGTTTACTTGTTAGAGGCGGGATAGGATACCTACAAAGACACTCCAACACTCAAGTTAATCTCAGAGCATAAAAAAAGCTAGTAAAAGTAGAAAAAGTTAACATACATTATATACCGCTAAGTATGTGCATATATAGATGATGAAGCCCTTGAGACCTTAGGTGGTGGGTCTCATGTAAGCTGTTGGGCTTGAATCCAATAGGACATACTAGTCTAAGAACTATATACAATACAATTTTATTGTGCTTTATCCTTACAAATTATATTTCACAGCGTTATATCAAATTTTTCTAAAGATCGACTTATTAGCAAGAGATTTTATTTTATTTTTTAAAAAAATATAGTGAAAAATAGATATGCATATTTGTATTTTTCAAGTACATTCCTAGCTCAGATTAAAATTTTGATCAAGTTAGTGATCATTGTCCTCATATTTGCAAGCGCAAAGGATAGTTAGAAATGACAACGGGACGGGCGGGCAGGCAATGTTTCTCCTATCATGCGCCCATCTCTGTCGCAAGTATTTCATTTACAATTTCCATGAGGGAGGTAGGTATTTATGGGTATCAACGTATATCTAATAATTCAAAATGAAATTAAAAAAAAGAAACATAAATAAAATAAACTTTAACATCATATATAATAATATCTTTCAACAATTTAAAATTTTTACAAAAAGGATATCACAAATAACATATCAAGTTCAATTATATTTTATAATAATTAATTTACACAAATAATTATTACAAGAATGGTATATATTCATTTAAAAAATTCATTGAAAAATAATAATAAAAATATCATTTTTCATCGCATCTCAAAGTAAAAGAGAAAAAAAAAGCATAATATATATGTGCAAAATACTAAATGAAAAAAATATATTTGGTGAGTTCGCAGGTACCTGTAGTGTAGATCATATGATCATCGCCTTCGCTTCCATTTATTAAATGTGTACTTATTCCTCTCAGTCATGAGTAATCTCTACAAATATCTACGGGTGCGAGTATTTTTGTGATCCCTATGAATAGTAGGGTTTGAGAGACTATAACTGTTCCAAAAACTTTTAAAAGATGATACTTTTAAATTTACATGATTTTTATTTAAAAAATAAAAATCATTAATTTGGCTTCCTCATGCAAAGTGTTTTTGTTCTTTGGTCCCGTTAGAGAAATTCCTTAGCTCTCCACAGCATGCTTGGGATTGTTTGGCATCATATTAAGACGCTATATTTTGAAGGCATATGGAGCCTTGATTTGCGAGTGACTTGTGACTTGTAACAATTTTGGCAAGTCACTCAGCTATTACCAAAATTACACATTTATTTTCATAATTTTCTTTTTTGTTGGCCGATGACGGCATGACTTGTATTTGTTGCATTTTCTTTATTTTTTATTTTAAGTATTCCAAAGTCAATTAAAAATCAGATTTTACTTTATCTCATCTCTCTCAATCGATTTTGCACGTTGGAAACTAGTATTGGGGTTTCCTTAATTTTTGGTGCCCTTTGCTCAACGTTACCTTGTGTTTGTTGTACAACATCACTAACTTTTCCTGAAAATATGTTGCACGCTGATGTAGAATGTTGGAAATTCTTAGGTGGACACAGTCTACCACGTCATCACTTAGACACTCATATCATTATTTGATATGTGCAAAAGTATTGTTGATGATTGGTGTAATTCTATTATGATCCCCACTACCTTACATATGTCAAATAATGTTTTGAGTGTCTATGGTGAACCGTGCCCACTCAAGAATTACTCTACACATTAGCCTAATTCATCAAACCTTGATAAACTATGCTCAAATAGTGATGTCTCTTGGCCCCCAACAATTGTGATCACAAAACTGATCACTTTTCCCTAATGATGACCAATGTTAGTTTTTCGTTTTAGACTTAAGTTTTGTTATATAGTAGCTAACTAATAATTGATTACCCACACTTGTAATAATTCGTTATAACTATTAGGATTAATCTATGCCTATGCCATCATGTATGGAGGCAATTTCCTCTCACAAAAGGCTAAAAGTAGTTGAGTCCTATATCTCCTGAATGGACTCTCAATCTTTTCCTTATTTTATTTTGGTAGGTAGTAACTTTTAAAGCTATAGTCAAGTGGGTTTCTAAGAAATGAATAAAGTAAACTAAAATTCAATAATGAATTTGTCATTTAATTAGTGTATTGAACATGCAACTAAGGGCCCGTTTGGTACGAAGAATAGGATAATACTTGATAGTATTAGGTATGATAGTATAAAGTCTGATAGTATAAGACCTGATAGTATAAGACCTAATACATAATGATTGGGAATATTAAAGTGTTTAAAATTATAATGAAAAAGTCTTTATAACACCTTATACATCAAAACCCAATCAGGCCTAATCCCACCTCCTAAGGCTTGATTAAATTATCCATCATTTTAATGTATAAGAGGAGTTTAATGGATAAACTTATACAATACAGTATTTACACCAAACAACTGATAAAGTCATAATGTATTATATTAGCTTATCCTATCAGGCCTAATACAGCATGCCAAACAGGCCCTAAAGTTTACAAAACCTGGAGATAGTAACATGGTCAATTGCTCTGCAATTCAAGACCAAATCGAACTCAAATTTTGATGGGAGCATGAATTCAAATCCAAAGTAGTATTAGTATGCCTCAAGTAGATAGAGAGGACATCATTTAAGGCACACTAAAATACACACTTCTGATAAAAGCATAGTGTTTGGAATAAGAATTTTAAGAAAGGAATGTATTTTTTAGAAGAATTTAAAATGACTTATTCTAAAATGCTTTGTTTGGATATTTAAAACAAATATTTTAAAAAAATTCAATCATATTTATCAGGGTTTTTAATTTTCAAAATCATGAATTTGAAATTCTATCTGTGGAGGTGGAATTTCGAAAATTCTTCACTAAGGAGCTCTTTATGCTCATTTACCTCGTGGGTTGTGATTTTACTTTTTCCTGGTTGAACTTTTCTATTTGTCTCGATTGATTCTTGTTGGAGAATTTCATTTTCTTGCATGGGAATAGAAGGTCAGATCTCGTTTGGGTGTTGAGAAAATAGTAGAAAGGAAGACATCATCACTGATCATCTTCCTTTGGTCAAATTTTCACCATCTTTCAACACCTCATGTAGCACCTCCATTGTGAATTCTTTACCTAAATTTGTAGTAGTCACACACTGTAACTTCGCAAATCTTCATTTTCTTTTGCTGTAGTTGGTCACAGAGTAATAGTTATAGTGGAATCAGAATATGGGAGTATATAGATCAAGATCTAATTTTACATAGCCAAACAAGAATTTTATAAATGATGGATATTGAATTGCTGCAATTCATTTTCAGAGTAATTCAAATTTCATGAAATTTTGAAATACTCTATCCAAACATTGGAACACCTGAGCATGGTTTTAAATTGTGGTTGCGATCGCGGTTGCTGGTCATTGCCGATTATAGGCAATATCGCGATGCTGGATTACGGTCATTGTGATGTGAATTTTTTTAGTTTGCACAAAATGTAAAAAAAAATTCTATAACTATTATAACTCTTCATTTATCCTTATTTATAATGTTTTATAGGTTTCTACTCATTTGATAAGATTTTGTACCATCTTAAAGAATAATTTAAATTGAATTCATAGCCAACATAACATAATTATTATTATAATAATTATTAATAGGCCTTTTAAAGTTTTATTTGGGCATATATAAGTATAAGAGAATAAGAAACTAAATAATATATAAACTTAAATAAGTTTCAAATAAATTTCACAAAAATATGTCATATTTTTTACACTGAGTCACCGATAAAAAAAAATCTAACTCAGTAAGAAGAATACAATTACCTGCAACTTTAATCACATCACCAATTATATAAGGAACAATGTCACTATTAAGATGCATGACTTCACTGCAAAAGAAAGCATGATATAAACTCATAGTTAATATATTAAATATTTATAAGCATTATAAGAATTCTTTTTACTGGCAATTCATAAATAATAACCTAAATCTCACTTAAAAAACTTTTTTTTGTGCAGAAAGGCATGTAAAAGCATCACAATAGAGGAGGAAATCCTAACTAGGTTGGCACCTCAATCCCTACTAATCATCTGCAGCACACCTAAAATTTATTTAAAAAAAAGAGAAGAAACAAGAGAAGAGATCATGGGGGGGGCATGAACCTGACCCATGAAAAGAATCATCTAAATCTAAAGCTAGGAAGACCAATCTTATTGCGCAAAAAGTCTTCACTAATAAAAGAGAGGGCTAAGTCCCACCAACAAAATCCCTGAATAGAGGATCCGTAAGAGGCAAGTTTATCTACACAACTGTTGCCTTCACGGAATATATGAGAAAAACCAAAGTTCATATTCCTAGTTAATAATAGACAATTCCTCCACCTGTTCCTTAACCTCCAAGGAATTACATTGATGTCATTAAAAGCAGAAATAACTAATTGAGAATCACATTCAAGCCATAAATTATGCCATCCTTTTTTCTCAGCAATCTCAATGGCAAACATTGCACCAATCAACTCAGCATGAAGAGCATAAGAGATCCCAAGATTAACTGAAAAATTGTAACACCCCAAATTCTGACTATATGAATAGTAGTAGCAGAATTACACTGTTTTGGTATTTTCTTTGGGGTATAAAAATAATTTGACTGTTCTGAGATCATACTTGATCATTTTGTGTGATTTGCTCCTGGCTAGGAAAAATAATATTTTTCAGGCCAGGGAAATTCTGATCTGCCTCATTTGGAGACGGGGGATCTTATTAAACCCGAATCCGAGTGACTCAGAAAAGAATCTTTTAATTTTAGAATCTATCTCAGTAAAGATAAAAATATTGTATTGATAAATATCTGTGATTATATTTATAGCAGTTGTTGCTATGAATGTTGGACCCGATAAGTTTTAATTAATAGAAAAGTGTTTAGAATATTTCTTGTAATTAAAATTAAAGTGAACCAATAGAATATAGTCAAAACAAATGGTTGGACCTTTCTAACCAATGAGAATTGGTCAAGGAAATAAGCTTAGACTTCTTTGTGGACCATTAGATTTGAAGCTTGACTTAGAAGCTTTGATCTTCATCATTGATTCAATCAATGGTATAAAACAAAGTTTACCAAAACTATCAAGTAATATTCACTATAGATAAGATTAATGGATAAGATTGAGTCAACATTAATTGCTTGACTTTTGCTTAGGAAATTAATTAACCTTAATTTAGTTGTTCTAATTACCTAATTAAGAAATTAAGTAAACTAACTTGATTAGGGATTAGTTATAACTTGATCCTTAATTTAACATCCTAATTCTAATTAGAGGTGATGATGCATGCTAAATATGTATTAGATGCATGCTAAATATGTTAAATTAAATTAGTTATATACTTGAAGGATTAAGTAAGAATGGTTAGAAAATTAAACCCAATCAAATAGCTAATCAACTAACTAGTAATTAGGCTTGAACTAATAATGAATTAAGGACCTAAACTCACCTAAATAATCATAGTTCAGTAGAAAAATTGGAATGGCCCAGCAGCAGAATTTGGACGGTCTAGCAACGTTTTGAAGCAGCAGAATTGGAGGCCCAACAGCAGCAAAAATTGACGGCTCAGCAGCACCAAGTTCCACGGTTCAGCAACGTTTTGGGAGCAGCAGAATTGGAGATGGTCCAGCAGAAATAGCAGCTACGGTTTCAACAATTTGAAGAAGCTTCCAAGTGATATTTGAATATCACCAAGTCATGCAAAACCATGCAAAGTCAAGCTTGTGACCAATGAGAAGTGAGTGTCCTTGTGCAATTAATGAATGGCTACTTACTCAAGCAAAATGTTCACTCACGGTCATTCACAAAAACACAAAGACGGTGCAAATTTGGAAATGGGAGAATTACCCAAATAATTCTCTTCATTTCTCCTCACCAATCACACGGCAAAAAAGCTCATGGTAGCAGATGTAAAGATTGGACAAATATACAAGTGATTTCCTTTTTTTTTTCACCATATGACTCACAAATGGTGGCACTGTCTTATACACTCAAGAATTGGATAATTATTCAAATAAAATCATCCCACATTTCACGTGTTATCACACGGCTTGGCAGAAGCCTTCTCACATCCTCACCCTTCACTTTTTACTTCTCAAACATAAGCCTATTTCTCTCAAACACCAAGGAACTCACGCACCTCTCTCCCATTTCTTTTCTTCACAACCGGTCATCACCTACAACTCACACCATCCATCCTTTTAAACATTCATCTCTTGGTTTGTTTTAACTCAAATTCTACTCTAAGCAATTCTCCTTCACAAGGTATTGTCACAAAACTATCTTACCTTGTTCAAAGCTTCTTCAACCTAAGCTTCTTCAACCTTTTCCTAAAAGAGTAAGCTTTGATTCAAGAATTCCAAGTTTGATTTTAATTTTATTAACCATGATTTCTCCATGGTTTTCAACCTTGATTCTTGTATGAACCTTCACTAATTTTCTTAGAAATTTGGGGCTTGTTTAGGAGGTGAACAAAGTCTCAAGGAAAGGAGGAAAGCTTAGAAAGCTTGTCTTTAAGAGGTAAGAGGGAGACTCAACCTTACCACCCATGTTCTGGTAGTATGAGGATGGTTTGTTCGGTGAAAAATCCTTAAGGATTTATTCACCTATTGTTTGAGGTTCTTGGACTGTATTGATTGGACTGTATTGATTGGACTGTATTTGGGATGTGACTGCTTGTGTTTCTATGTCTGTACGTGTAGTATCTGTGAGATCTGATTTTATTTCGATTCTTGCCTGTATGCTATAATGCTTAAGGAACTGATAATATGTGTGTATGTGAATTATATACTGTAGAGAAACTTATACTGTATGTATGTGAACTTTGTACTGTAAATTTTATGAAAAAAAGGGATTCAATTGTGAATGTTTTGGAAATATGGGGTCATTATGTAAATACAAAATTTTGAGGGGCTATAGTGAAAATACTATATTTTGAGGGACAAAAATGTAATTTATGTGTTTTGAAGAATGAAAACATAATTAATCTGTTTTGAGGGACAAAAATATAATTTATGTATTTTGAGGGACTATTTTGCAAATATGTGAGAAAAATACAGTAAATTTTAATATTAAAATGAGTAAAACAGTAATTCTGATTTAAAACGTATGAAAAATAGTTACGCGATTGGAAAACACTGAAAAATCACTACGTGATTTGAAAAGGTGACAGAATTGAGTCGCGAGTGAGAAAATACAAAAAATATGACTACGCAATTAAATTACAGTAATACTACTATTAAATTATTATATGAACCCTGTACATGTGATATTAATAGAAATTGTGAATAGTGCATAGTACATGCATTGGAAAGGTCCAAAGGACTGTGTAAGGCAAGTTGCCTAGGAGAGATTACACCTCCTGAGTGGGTGCGATAAGCGTAGTGTAGGTCATCTGTTGACCTTGGGGGCATTGGGGTGCGGGTTGCCTACAATGGACAGTTGGTAGCTCTTCTGTACCGTGGGTTAGACCGATGCAACACACCAATGATCCGGACCGAGACACTATCCCTAATCATGATTTGATAAAGACTGCCGTGCATATGCTAGATGTGTAGAAATTGAGCACGTGGTCTAAAGCATGTTGGTGCCGACAGATCTTTTCAGTCATTCTCTCCGACTTGAGTTGTAGCTCCATGGAGTAGGATATTGAGTCAGTATATATTGCATTCACATTTGCATTCATAGAGGATATATCATTGTAATTCTTACTCATGTGTAATTAGTACTCGTAAGAATTAAAATATTGCATACTAGAGTATTGAAAATATCGTAATCGTAATTCTTGTTTTATTTCCTGTGTAATTAATGATATATAAGGCTAAAGGCATAACTGTAATTATAGTATGACATCTGTATGATATTTTGAATGTGTTTATCTTCATTGCTACCATACTGGTATTGGCATAGGTGATCTCACCTCTTGTATATATATATTGTATCATGTGTATGTGTTGTTAAGACACTGAGCCGGACGTAGAGCGAGAAGCAGAGAAAGGTCCAGATTCTGTTGAGAATTTTGAGTTCTGATGGCGGTGGAGATTCCTAGTTTCCTGGGTTACATGAGACTGACATTTATCGGAGAAGACGAGGCATGGACCGAAGATTTAGAGAGAGAAAGTATTTATTATTTGGGATATGTAAATATTAGACTGAGTAGGCTACAGTCAGGGAACCCTTACTTTTCTGTTACTATTTATGTACAGTTAGAGTTTCCTATATCCATTAGGCAGCACTGGGGAGCGTACTATCGCACCCCTAGAGAGAGTAGTGTCGTATCGTCCACTCGGACATTTGCTCCCCGGACTTTACGTCGGGTTGGAATTACCCCACCCTAAATCGAAGAGGATCCATCCGAGGTCCTAAGTTATTTCGAGGCTCAATTTACCGCCTAGTTGTACTTGGGCGAAGATGTCAATGTAAATAGTGTTTAAACTTTTTGGAGTAACTAGTTTGTAATAATTATAGTATGAGAGTGTTAAAGATTTGTATATGTATAACAAGAGACTTGGATATGTATAAATGATGTAAATTATTTGTAATGATGCTGTGATGTTTTATTTTCTGCTAAGTTTATTTTCTTGTTATTAAGAAATTTTGAATTTCATATTTTTCCCTACAATGTACGTTATCTATATAAGGTTAATTTGGTAATTATGTAACATAAATGTGGCATCCTAAGGTGGGTGTTACAAAAATAACCAAAAACTACTGCACTTTTGTCCCTGAAAATGCCACCACGGGATGAAAGACCCAGAGAACCTTTAGCTGCCCCATCTGTATTACATCTAACCTAATTGCATAAAGGAGGATGCCAACAAACTTGTTTAATTGAAGGTGCATGCCTTGGATGACCATCAACTGAAAACTACTTCAGGACCAAAAAATCAAAAATAGAATTTAACATAGTGCCAGAACTGGACTTGCCTGAAAGAGAAACAGAAGCAATAATCAAGTTCAAAGCAGATTTGATGGGAATTACTTTGTTGTCAAACCTGATCTTGTTCCTACAGTGCCAAATGACCTAAAAGATATTAATGATACCAGCTGCTATTATATCTTTAATCTGGGAACTCAAACGTTGATTGCATAAAGCAAGAATAGAATGAATAGATGAACAATCAAATGTGCAGTTAATAGTGCTACTAAACCAGCTCCACAAAGTTTTAGCAAATTTGCACCTAAAAAATAGATGTTCAGTAGGCTCTGCAATAGATTTGCATATACTGCAAATAGATACCACAGTGCATCCTCTAGCCCAAAGATGCTTATCCGTAGGCATGCGATTATGAATGATTCTCCACAGCAAAAATGAATTAGATGGAGGGATGTAGAAGTTCCAAATTACCTTAGACCAGGAAGTAGTTTGACCTTTAGGATTTTGATAGATAAATGTATCCTTTAGAGATAAACAACCTGAATCTGTAAGACTCCATACTAGTTGATCTTCACAAGGTAGAATAGGAATAGAAACTTTCTCAATTTCATTCAGCAGAGAGGGCAGCTTATCGAGTAAAATAGCAGGAATACACTATTTCCTATCCTTAATAAAGTCACGAACTTTTGCAGAAAGGGAGGGATTAGGGATGAAAATAGGCCAGCCGGCCTGTCAGGGGCCTTTGGCCTGGCCTGTTTTAGGCCTAGCCTGGCCTGGCCTGTTTAGAAAATGAGCCAGGCTCAAGCCTTTTTAAAAACCTGTTTCATTTAGTAGGCCGTGCCGACCTCTCAAAGAAAACTTTGTTAGGCCTATTAGGCCTACTGTTTATATTTATTTATAAAATTTTATTTTATTTTTTTCAATGGTCTTTCAAGGCCTGTTTAAAGGCTTAGGCCTATTTGAGGCCTATATGAAGGCCTTGGCCTGTTGGCCTATTTAGAGGCCTTAATATAAATCAGGCTTCTAAACAGGCTTCAGGCCAGGCCAGGCTTCTTAAACAGGCCAGGCTAGGCCCAAAAAAAGGCCTTTGACAGTAAAGTCGTGCTCGGGCCAAATATTTGTAACACGTCTGGCTGTTTAGAGTAAAGCCTGGCCTGGCCTAGCCTGTTTCCATCCCTAGGAGGGATGAATCTTTTAAAATAATAAAGTAAATTATTAAATTTAAAATAATAAATAAATAAGTAAATAAATAAATATATTAAAAACTTAAAGACAATATAAATAGAACTTAAATGATAATTATTACCACATGGTAGAATGGCGTGGAAGATCATAACCTCCACTTTCATTTTGGCTATCACCTTGCATGCCTGCTTGTCCAAAGACATAATAAAAAAATCCACTACTTGATTGTTGATGATCAGGATCTTGATAGTTCATTGAAGATTGATGGTATGGTGGAGGTTGATTACTACTAGCATATTGATCATATGCACTAAAGTAAGGATACTGATAAGATGGTGGATAATACCCCTGACTACTCTGAGATGATTCACCAAGACCAAAGTCACTAAAACTTTGTGCAATGCTCGAAGAGGAAGAATCTTCTAGTGTAACATTTTGTTGCCTTCTTCCTCTACTAGACTGTGATCCACCTCTTCTGCTATCACCAAATGAATGATCAGAAGGAACCATATCTGGCCTACATGTAGTCATATCAATCATTAGGCTCTTGTCATGACGATTATATGGAATCTCCTGATATGGATCATTTTTGCCTATATTCATCATCCTCTTCATCATTATCATTACTTTTTTTAGCTTCTGCATCAGCACCACCATTACCACTATTATTACTAAGAAGGCTTAAACCACCACTATTTTCATCAGAACCTGCATCATCATCATCACCAGTTTCTATATCTTCATCATCAGTATCAATTTTAGGAAACCACTCTGAATTTTGTACTCTATCTAATATAGGGCCTTCTCTTTCTTCAATCCAAGGAGATAATGGATATTCTTCTTGAAATATGTAGTCAAGATTAATTGAATTGAAATTAGCTTCAATTTCATCTTGACTTCTTCTTTGTTCATGTCTCATTTTTAGCTTCATATTGTAATATGTGAAGACAAGTTTTTGTAGCTTTTTGTACTTGAGTCTATTCGTTGTCTTTGTATGAATGTAACTGAATGTGCTCCAATTTCTCTTACAATTTGTAGCTGAAGTTGTTTGACTAAGAACTTTTATTGCCACACGTTGAAGTTCAAGAGCACACGATCCAAATATCAACCACCATTCAACTATTTAAATGACCAAGCATAATGAATAATTATTTGTAATATAAAAGTATAAATAAATTTTAAATAGATTTACTTGTACAAAAAAGAGAAAAAAATATTTTACCTGGATTCATTCTAGCCTAAGCTCTTTGAGCTTATGGTGTGCCAAATGATTCACGTTTTTCCCTAAAAATCATCAACTGTATAATACAATATAATATGTCCATAAGTAAATATATAATATTTAATTATAAATTTATAAGATTTAAGTATAAACATTATTTACTAACCTAATTCAAAGCTTTAATTTGATCATCCATGTTTCTTTCTAATTTGATGATGACGTTACTAGTTCCATCAAAAGTTTCTTTATAAACATCAGATCCATGTTCAACTCCATATTGAAATTGTGGATCAAGAAAATAACCTAAAAAAAATTTAATCAATTATTATGCATAGAGGCACGACTGTAAAATTTTATAACAAAACAAAAAATTATAAATTATACCGATTATTGATGTACCTACAGAATGAAGATCAGAATGCATGAATCTCCAGCACTAGTCTATTATTTCATTATATCTTGTATGATATCAAAAATTTTGCTGGATAGATTATTTGGCTCGATCTATGGCTTCAGAAAGAAAACCCATTGTTGGTTTCACGTCACTGTCGACCAGCCTCAAGACTTTTACAATAGGTTCAAATACTTTCAGTAGATCAACAGCCTTACTCCAGAATTCACTGCTCAAAACAATTTTTCTTGCTTCAAATGCTAGTCCTTTTTTCTCTTTCCCAAACTTAGATCTTCTAAATTCTTCTTAGTTGAACATGTTTCTTAAACCTTGCTTTTGCTTCATAACAGCTTGAAGCTGCAAGAACTGTGTTACAAATCGAGTTATGCCAGGATGGACAATTTATCTACCTCCAGTATATTTCTTCATCAAATTTACTGTCCATATGTGGTTATAGATGAAAGTTGTCACTATCTTTGCATCATTCAATAGCTTCTTCACATTTTACTTTTTCCCTATATCTTCCAAGAAAAGATCCAAACAATGAGCTGCGCATGCAAACCAATATAGATGTGGCCTCTTTTCCATCAATTTTTTCCCAGCTGCTTTTAGTGCTTTTTCATTGTCTGTAACCACTTGGACTACATATTCTTCTCCAACTTCATCTATAACTTTGTCAAGCAACTGGAAGTAATAATCTGTATTTCTAGTATCAACACCAAAAGCATCAACAAATTTTAAGAAAGTTGTCTCATTGCTACAGTAAACGAGAAAATTCATAATATGCGTATGGTTTATACTATCAGTCCAACCATCACACATTATTGTGACTCCTCTTTCTTTCCAAGTACCCTTTAGTGTATTTATCTATTCTTGCATTTTTTTTATATTCAACTTCCAAATACACATCTAAAACTTCATAAGGTGTTGGGCACTTAACTCTTTTTCCTACCTTAGCTGCTTCAACAATCAAAGCATGCAACCAAGGAGAATCAACTAAATTCATAGGCAAACGCTCATAAATTAGAAACCTGCTTACTGCTGCTCCAATTATTTTTCTTAGTGTTTTCATCCAACCACCAAAAACTTTTGGTTGCTTCACACTTTTACTTCTCACAAGGTTAACATCTGTAGATCTCAAAGAAGCAGAAATATCCTGTGGCCTTCTGACTTCACTAACACTTGCACGAGAGCTTCCACCCTCTTCATATATATTTTCAGGTCCCCTTATTTGTTATCTGAATCGTTGTCTATCTTCCCATTCATGTTGTGATATAAGGCTCTCCTGTGTAGCTAGCCTGATTTGTTCATCAATATGGTATTCCACGTCTTCTTCTTCAACATTTCCCCTTAAGCCTTCTTCGAATTCTTCTTTCTTTTTTTTTAGAGTCAATTTTTTTTTGCTTTTTCATCCATGAAGAGTTTCATCATATTCTCTCTAACAAATGTGTTGACTCTAGGACAACCTACTACTTGCCCTTTAAAATACGCTATGTGTTGCTTCAATCTTGTAATACCACCCTTTATTACTTTTCCACAAAGTTTGCATGTGGTGATGTTTCGATTTCTAGGTACAACTGTTCTGAAATGCCATTCAGTATCATCACTTGGAGTACCCTCCAATCTTCCTATAGGAAATTCTTCTCTTGGTGGCATTGTTTAAATTTTATAATACATGTTTACAAAAATAAATTATAACAATTATTAATAATTAACTTAATTATCACTATTACTAATAACCTAATTAACAATAAATAATTAACTTCAACTTCAAAGTTAAAACTTTTAATATAGACTACTAATTATTTTCTTTTAAACAAATAATTAAGTAATTAAATTAATTATCACTATTTCTAATACTTCATCAATAATTAACTTTAATTTTAAACCCTTAATATAAGTTACTAATTAATTATAACTATTCTTAACTTAATTTTCACACACACTATTATCAAAATTTTTAATTTTCTCCCTATTTTTTTAATTTCCTCTTCCCTAATTTTTCCCACTATTTTCTTCAAAAAAAATTCTCCAATTTTTCCAATTTCCCCTTCCTCTGCCCCAAATCCTCCCAAACCCAACCCACTTTCCCCTTTTACCCAATTTTTTCCCTACGGCTACCAACCCCAACCCCTTTCTTATTTCACTTTCCCCAAATCCCCTCATCCTTTCTCTCTTGGTCTCTCAACTCTCTCCGTCTCCATCTCTTCCTCTTTCTCTCATTTCTCTACTTCCTTTCTTCCTCTCTACCTCCCTCGTTCGTCTTCCTTTCTTTCTCAATTTCTTCCTTTCTTTCTTTCCCTCTTCGTCTCCATCTCTGCCTCCCAGTTCATTCTTTCTCTTTCTCCCAATTTTTCACTCTCACAGTCTCACTCACCACCCCCCTGTCAGCCTCCCAAATCTCACACAAACACAACCCCAACCCCAATCCCAACCCCAAGATGTATGCATACAAAGAAACTGAGAAAGTAAACATAAGAGAGACTAGGTCTAGGAGAGATGAGCTCACCTGCGAAGTGCCGGAGTAAGATGGTGAGTCTGTGATCTGGGATCTGCAGGATGGAGACTAGAGGGGAGAAGGATATGGTTTTCAGAGAGAATGAGAGATAGAGATAGAGATAGAGACTGCAAGATAGATCTGCAAGATGGTTTTCAACTATAAGGTGAGTCCGTGAATGATATTTGATGATTTTGTTTGAATGTTTTCTCATTTTTCCTATTGATGAAATTATTGGGCTAATGCGGAATCTTCTTCTTTTTCTTTCCCGTGCTCTGAGTGCTCTGACATTGTCGATTTGGAAGAAAAAATGGAACAGAGCACCGTTGTGACCGCAACACCATTCCATTGTGACCATTTTATGCTATTTCCGTTCATACCGCAATTGCAGCCTGATGCTGTTGCGGCACAGGCTGCAACGACAATATTGTGGCCGCATCAAGTGATGCGGACTGCAATTTAGAACCCTGCACCTGAGTTATAGGATTTCCAAGTCATACTAATAATTTGTTGACTGCTTTACTCTTTTTTACAGCCTTTATTTGGGTTTAAGCTCTGTTAAGGATACAATTACATTAGCCAGATTCACCAGAGACCATGAGACAGTAAGCTCAAATAACACTGACTTCAAGCTAGGATTCTTCAGCCCTGCAAATTCAACAAATCGCTTTGTAGAAATATAGTATATCTCTGAACCCAACGTTATATGGGTAGCTAATATAGATTATCCTCTTAAGGATTAATCTGGGGTTGTCAAAATTAATAAGGATGGCAATCTTGCAGTATTAAATGGAGAAGATCATGTCATATGGTCAACAAATGTGTCAAGTAGAACTACCAATTCAACTACCCAACTTGAAGATTATTGAAATTTAGTCATTCTAGATGACACAACTGGAGAGATAATATGGGAGTTTCCAACATCCTTGTGATGCAGTAGTGCCAAAGATGAAAATTCATGCAAACAGGATTAAAGGTAAGAAAATGGAGTTTATATCATGGAAAAGCACCTCTGATCCTTCTATTGGGTACTTCAATGATAGTTTTGAAGGCCTGGATGCTCTAGGATTATTTATCTAGTTTAATTGAACTCGTCCATATTGGAGGACTAGTCTATGGATTGGTAAGGTCTTCTCGGGTCACCCCAGTTGTTAACTGAGTATCTAATATGGATGGAGTCTAGGAATTGAAGAGGATGGAACTGTTTATCTAACATATAGTTTTGCAGATGCATCTTCCTTCAAGGCAAACTTAAAAGGGTGAGGTTTTATGGCAAAAAGCTACTTTTGGCTTCGAAGTTAGAAAAAAATGATTGCGATATTCATGGCACACGTGGGTTATTTGGAAGCTGTAATTAGCAGAGTTCATGAATCTGCAGCTGTTTGGATGGGTTTCAGCTCAAGAACTCAGAGGAATGGAATGAAAAAAATTGGACTAGTGGGTGTGTGAGAAAGGCACCATTACAGTGCTGGTTGAACAATGAAACCGAAGTCCCCCCATATAGGTTTTAGGAATTTCATAATATGAAAGTGCCAGACTCTGCAGAGAGATCAAATGGTAACTAAAGCAAATACAGATCTTATTTGGCGAACTACTCATTTGAATATTAATCATATCCCATATAAATAGGGATTTGGACATAGGGAATAATGGTCTTCCGGATCTTATTCAACAACATTCAATTCGTATTGAATGATCAGATTCTCAACTCCCTAATATGCTTATACTTATACCCTGCAAGGTCTAGAAGGTACGGATCGAATCTCCAATTCTATACACTACTCTCTTTGCACACAAACTAACTTGAGTGTCAGAGTGTCTTTTACAGGTACCCACCCCTCACACCATTGCTGTAGCTACTGTACCACAGAGGTTTCCACTCACCACTACCTTCTTAAGTAGCCCTCAGAACCCAATTCTAAACATTGGCGCCGTATGTGGGAAAAGGTAAAAACTCTCCCATTCCACAAATCTCATCCTTAACCACCATCAAACAGTCACTGTACGCTCAATACCTACCAAAAATCCACACTTGGCCCATGAATCCATCAAGTGCCAAACTTGCGTCAACTCCCAATACCCTCAGTGCCTCGAGACCACAACACCACTTCGAGCCAATACCAATCGATGCATAACACCCATCTTCACTGTGAACTCACCATTGTTTTCTTTAGCCCACCTTGTGCACCGCCTGAGACAAGCCTCCATCTTCGCACCATCACAACCTCCACAACATCACACTCACTATCCGACAAATTTCGGATTCACCACTACGCCACTCTTTTCCTCCAATATATTGTGCCTATTTTTGTTTCTCAGTAAATGAATTGGGATTTGTTGTTTTGGTATGAAATCGAACTTAAAAAGAGGAAGGAAGGACTTGGGTCGCTACTTAGTGGAAGTCAAATGTTCACCATTAAATTGAACTTAAAATCGACCACAGCTATCTTCTCTGTTTGGACCGCACCGCCTGGCTTCATTGCTGGCTTGTTGCGCTCTAGCGGCTAGTAGGTCGCTGTTGCATTGACCATTAATGGTGGATCAAGGTGCTGGGGTCTCTGCGAACAATGCAAAAGTGGTAGATCGAAGGCGTGATGAAACGAACTTGTTCTTGGCCTTGCCATGGCATTACCTCATTACACTGCTGCCACCACCTGCGCGTAGAGCCTTCTTCCTCGAGTTGTCGACAACCAAAACCTCTAGAAAAGATCAGAACCCATCACTACCCAATGTAGCCAAGAAAAATCTCCCCTATTTGTGGCTGAGGTTTGCTCCCGAGTTGGATGGTCTTCACTACTTTGGATCCATCATGCCCTGTTGATGGATCATTTCAACTCTAATCTTAATTTGTTTGATACCATCACATCATATCAAATACTGAGGACGTTTGCAGTGGCGATGATATGCTTAATTCCTATGAGAGAACTATTAATACTTGGCGTATTGATGAATACCAAAGGCTTGGTGGAGCTCATCGTGCACAACATTAGCAAGGAGAAAAAGAATACTCTCAATTCACTATTGAACAAGTTCATCGTCATGTACTAGGAAATCCTATTAGGCAAAACTATCATCTTCTTCCTCCTGATGAAGCTCCATCGCACAGCCATGGCAGAACCATTGTTGGGTTCCTTCGCAGTGGTTGTAACAACCACCATCTTGCCAAATTCACTGTGAGATCGAGCATATTTCAAGAATTGAGTCATTCTTGCACTTGAATGTTTATTATACCAAGCTTTTAGTTTTTTTAGGTACATCAAAAGATTAAGAGCTCATTCCACTTAGATCAAGCTTATACCAAAGTGCAGGGTCATAAGAAGCTTGGTGCGAAGATTTACAAACCAGTAAGACTATTGCAAGGTTCGCAACATTGAGGGCCGTAAAAAATCTTACCAGAATATCATAGCACAGAGGGCCCCTTACTGCACCTTGGAACCACATGTACTATTGTAGTGGTTGTGAACATCAATAGCCAAAGACTCATGCCTATATTACACTGGCAAACCAAATTGAGGCTTCCAAAACCTGCAAACATTAGCTAAGCCCAATTCTCAAGGTTCGATCTTGTCTAAGTCAGTATCATGGCAGAATTCGATCTTGACTAAGAAGTGCTAAGGACCTCTGCATGCTTCTATCTAGGCCAGTACCTCAGCCATGACTTTGAGTCTATGAGTACTTCGGCTCATTCTCATTTAAGCTAGTACCTTTACCGCGACTTTGAGTCCGCGAGTACCTTAGCTCATTCTCATTTAATCCAATACCTTGGTCGTGACCTTGAGTCCACGAATATCTCGACTCATCCTCATTTAAGCCAATACCTCGGCTACGAGTTTGAGTCCACGAGTACTTTGACTCATTCTCATTTAAGCTAACACCTCGACCGCGACCTTGAGTCCACAAGTAACTCATCCTCATTTAAGCCAGTACCTCAGCTATGACCTTAAGTCTATGAGTATTTCAGCTCGTTCTAATCTAAGCTAGTACCTTAGCTGTGACTTTGAGTCCACGAGTACTTCGGCCTGACATAAACCACAAGGTTACCACACCTTGGCGAGGTCCGAGGAATACAAAATCCAGAGAGGATAAACTATTTCAATATTCTTATATGATGGTCAGATAAGGGAATCTACTTGACTATTATCCAAGGTCAAATAGCGTATTCAAGGGTTTTCACCTGTACCGTTATGAGCCTGACCTTAACCCATAAAACTGACCAGATTTATAAAGGTTAAGTGTAACATCCCGAATCTAATAACCATAATATAACCAAAGTATACTACAGTGATTAGAGTTAAGTATGCTACTTACTACTACTAAGCATTTTCAAATATAACAAAACATGTATATATAGAAAATACGAGCCACGAATGAATATATTTAGTACACAACATATATATTTCTCATAAATACAATACTTACATAGATTCAAAAAAAATTACTCAACTACACTAAGCTAAGCACTCTAAGCTCCTACTTGTCTTTACTTTCCATAAGTCTTCCTTCCTAGAATCATCATGGAAACACACACACGGGGTGAGAATCACACATTCTCAGTAGATAAAATCTATAAACCATGTCATCACAATCATTCCAGCCATTTCAAAGAAAAACACATTTCTAAACTCAAGTCTCATTCATAACAAACTAGAAAGGTGGCAAGGCCAAAACCATGTCCTTTCTCTTCCCGAAATAGATTCTTATTTTTTAAGTTTGTATAAAAACTCATTTATCACAAATAGTCTCAAGCGATCACCACACTCACGAAAACATCATCTCCATTTCAGAGATACCAAAACATCGTCTCCATCTCAGAGACATAACAACAACAACAACAACATCTCCATCTTAGAGATATGCAACTGCCCATATAATTGCAATGCATGATTATGTTATGAATAGCAACCGCCCATACAATTATCATACTATGCCAAATTATGTCTTATGTGCATGCCTATGCAATAACCTAAATATGTAATGTATAATGTATGATACCATTTACAGGAACCCAGTTCCATGGTAATGTCATAACATGCAAGAGTCTCGAACAAAACAAAAGAATCTCTCCCAAGTTTTGAACAAGCACTGGAAACCCAGTTCCAGTAGTCTTCATCTCGGGTGGTGAGGGATTTGAACCACCCTCATCAACGCGATCTTCAAAAATCCTAGTAGTAAAGAGTCCTCCATTACTACATGTTCTTCAACGATGATCATTATGATAGGAAAGGTTGATCACCTTCTCATTCAAAATAATATTTGATCACTTATAATGATCACTGTGATAGGAATGGTTGATTACCTTCTCATTCAAAATCACATTTGATCATCAACAATGAGGACTCAACCTCATCAGCCTAGCTATGGAGCAACAATTAAGCCAATTACTACAATAACTATCATGCCAATTGATTTACATTCCTAACTACAAACATGAAATACAATGATGTTAAGTACCTGATGCGAAAATCGACAAGTGCACCGAATCGTAAAAAGTAATAAAGTAGTGAAAAAAGAATCGTCCCACGAGGATTATATTGCCAATTACCAAATTCGTTAAATTAACACTATTTAAGCAAATCAAAAGATGAAAGTTAGCAAAAGTGAAAATAAAGATAATTAAAAGAAAGTAGTTAAAATTAAATAAAATAAAATCAAGCAATCTAACAAGAGATGAAAACAATAATAAGAAAGTGTTAGGGTTCAGACTTCACTTGAACTCTTTCAATGTACTTCTAAATATTGGTTTAAAACATATTCTATTTCAATAATTTATGGTCAATTCCCAAAATTTATTAATACCCAATCCCTTCGTATATTAATCCTCTTAAATTGTTTGGAATTAACTAATCCCTTAGTCCAACCCCAAATAGAAAGGCATTATCAGGAACAAAGGAATTATAAGAAAGACCACATAACCCACAACGTCTATCCTTAACAATTGCAGAAATTATGGTGTTTATCACAAGTTCTAGGTTCATGAAAATTTTCCCAAATCATACATAAACCCAAAAGATCATTCCCAAATTGATCGAGTTTAGAAAAGCATTAAGAACAGAGATAAACACGTAAATCATGATTTAAAAACATGCATTAAACTCATAAAAGAAATTACATCATCAAAGTATCAAGATCCATCGTCTCCCTAACGAGGGGAAGTTAGTTACACATAGGGAAAGAACAAAACAAAGAATAGAAGATGACAAACTCCATTAATAATTAGTGAAAAGATTGAAGAAAATCCCTAATCTTCAAGTCTTGATGTGCCCACACTAAATTAGGATTGAGTTGTCTTGACGGCTGCTGCAGAGTCTGTCGAAATTTGGCGTAACTTTCTATTTATCATAAAAAATCTCATACAGTTACGCGTCTAGCGCCTGAGTGCTAGTATCTAAGCGCTTGAGCGCTAACTCACCAAACACCAATTATTCACAATGCAAGCGCATGAACGCTGGCTGTACAGCGCCTGAGTGCTGGAATACTAGTAATAATCCTTCTGTTCTACTATTGGCGCGCTTGAGCAGTGAACTCCCAATGCTTGAGCGCTGGGATAACAGAGAAAATTCCCTCGTTTTGCCTATCCAGCGCTTGAGCACTGGTTCTTGAACGTTTAAGCGCTGAGCATCCAGAGAACTTGTCCAACAGATCTTCCATGCAAGAAAATCCATTCTTCTTCCCCAGAAAAAACCTATCAAAAGCATAAGAAAATACAAAGAATGAAGAAAAACTCTTTAAAATAAAAACATGAAAAACATAAGGACAAAACCCAATTAAACAGATTAAAAGAGAATAAAAAACCTAGAAATTGAACCATAAAAACATGACTTTTTAAAGGTTCATCACTCCCCCAAACTTAGGATTTTACTTGTCCTCAAGTAAAAGGAAGAAGAAACAAAAATAAAAAGAAAGAAAATATTTTTGGTGGCTGACAACTATATACATCCCCCTACAAAGGCTCCGAACTCAGGGAAGCACTTAAGCCGACTCAACAAACAAATCAAAACATGATATTGCCAGATAATGAACATCATAGATAACCTCAGAAACTGTACCAAAATCTCAGTTCAAGGAGTCACACATGTAAAATCCAATTATCACATTGCTCTCACATGCATCTCTCACAAATAAATGACTTCCCATAAGCATGAATGAAAAACCAACTCACAGAGACGTTCATACTCGAAAAGGTTTATAAAAATGCAAATGTACATCAAATATGCATCCATAGGGTTATTTTTCATCTCTCTCTCCACTAATATAAACAACACAAAAACAGGGATCATCAGGGTCTTTATGAGCTTGTAATGATAGGCCAGGGGTATAGTTTACGAAAGAGAAGGATAGGAGAAATAAAATAAAGATTGAAATACATAATCATGCATATTCCACAATCCAAGCCTCAAAATATTAGACGAGAGCACAACGGAGCATAAAAATCAACACTCTAATCATCATCATTTCATTTCATTTTTTTTTCTTTCTTTCTTTTCTCCTTTTTTTTCTTCCTTTTTTTCAACAACCTCCTGCATCCCCAAACTTATTTCATGCAAAACTTGGGGTGAACTTTCTTTTCTTTTTTTTATTAAAAAAACTCCTCAAATAACTCATACACATAATGATGAAGGCTTGAACAGTAGAAAAACACAAGACATGCATTCAATAAAGGGTAAGAAAAAGGAAACTTTTTTTTAAACATGTATATGGGAAGAAAAATGTGGGTAAAAGAGAATAAGAATAAGGCCAAAAATATGTGTGGCTGCAAAAAGGGACCTAGAGATACACTGTATTAACAGGTTAGCTTGAAAGGCTTAAACGGTCCAAAGAAGGCCCTAATCATTTCCTTGATCATGCATCATTTATGATTTCACCTCAAGAGAGAATCAAACAACTTCTAGATGCAAATCATCCACACACAAGCAATCCTATAAACTTTCTCTAAGTTTGTCATGCAATCATATATCCAAGGTCTTTTCAATCATAAAAATAGGAAGTACAATCATGCATAATCAAAGCAATAGAGATCAATCTAATTCTTGGATTCCCATATGACATCCTGGAAAAGAAATCAATTCACAGTTCAACCAATCATAGGATTCTCAATTCAAAACACTGACATGTTCAACCAAAATACTTGATCAAAACAATAAAATACCCTCCCCCAAACTTAAACAGCACAGTGCCCTCACTGTTCAGATCACAAACCAATGCAATAAACAAGCAGGAACATAAAGGCAAAAGAATAAAAGAGAGGGTAAAGAAAAGCTCATTGTGGCAGCTGGAAATCAATCTAGCGCTTCCTCATCATCATTCTCTTCCTTATCTGCCTCACTGAAGTTGATATTTACCATGATCTCCTCGTCAGTCATAGGACCAAGAGGACCAGTGTCAATGTCCAGGCGCTCCGCTATGCGGCGCAATAATTGAAGAGAATAGTTGAATTTCCTCTGGTTTTGACGTTGCACTCGCTCTAATTTATCCATCCTTTGTGCCAAGGTGAGTGCTGTACGAGGTGGCCTGACAGCTGGGCCTGGAAGAGCAAGAACTTGAGGAGCTAAAACTGCGCGATCCTCTTCAAAATACCTCTCAATAACTGCTGCTGTGATGGGAGGAGTTGGCTGAATCAATTGATCACCAGAAATATAGACACCCTTCTCAAAACATAGGCGGGAAATGAGCAAAGGATAAGCTAAGCTCCCAGAAGTGTCTTGAGCTGCCATTCGCATGTTGAAGGCAATGACCCGGCCAATATCAACAATACTACTAGAGACAATGGCGAAGACAAGCAAGGACCGCTTAACAGGAACTTCAGAAGTGTTAGAGAAAAGCAAAAGGTTGGCTTGAACAAAAGTGCACCACACCCGTGGGATTGGTTTAAAATCAGCTTTCTTCAAAAATTTGGGTTGGTTCTTTGTGTCCAATGGTCATTGAGCTCCTTCCTTGCATAACACACTAAGCACCAAGTTTGCATCCAAAAGTGTACTCAACAAGGCATGATAATCACATTAGCCTGGGTAATCATATTCTTGATCAAAATAGTCGTTCAACACATCTTTACTGAACTCTATAAATGTCCCCCTCACCATGCTTTGATATCTGTGTCTGCCAGTGGAGTCAGCAAAAGCATTGGCATAAAATTCCCTAACCAATGTCTGTGATCCTGGTTCTGGGATTTGGCACAATGTGCTCCAACCTCTCTCTATAATTTATGAATGAATTTTAGGAAATTCATTTTCTTGTAGAACAAGCCCCCGCTCCCGAATGAAATTCCTTTTCAGCAGTGCATTGGTAAACCTTTTTTCATGAATTTTCGATCGAAAACGGCTTGCATCAAATGAAGAAGAGCTAGAGCCTTCTCTAGAGGGACCTTTTCTTCTCTTAATTGGAGGCATCTTGAATTCCTGAAACCAAAAAGGAAAGGAGATAAATGAGTATCTCTCAGCAAACATTCACAAAATCGAATAATTAGGTGAAATAATCAAGAGCCAGAATTCATGCAATACTCTTCAATCAACAACCAGAAACCAGATAATACCAAACTTATCAATATTTCACCAGCAACATAGAGAATAACCAAGAACAGAAACTATAAATCACATGAGTACACTTAAACTAACCAAATATCTGGATTCATCACAGCTTAAATTCACAGCATTCATCACAGCTTGACATGATCATTATGCCAATTCAACATGCCACAATCACAAAACAATGAGTTCACACAATATCAAGACAAATTAACCTATGCCAACACTACTCAAAATATAAGCATCATCAACTGAGCACAAAATGTATCCAGTTACGGCAGCATCCAAATCAGCAATGTCAGCAACCAAACGTGTCAATCACTCCCAATCAAGCAATTTGCAAGGTTTAATTCAAACAAAAGCAACAGAATGAATCAATTCTCACCCAATTTTATAATTTCACAAAATTCCCAATTCTCAAACCCTAAAACCCCAATTTCCAAAATTCATAAAATTGACAGGAAAACACACCAAATTGAGAGTAAGGGTAGATGAACATACCTGAATGAGGGAAAAATGAAAGCAAGAAATGGAGAAATGAAGACAGATTCACGATGAGAATCCCACCACCCACGTATGAATGTATAGGTGGGGACTCCTCCCTTTTCAGATGCAACAAGCAGCAAAAATGAAGAACAATGACACTAGATGAAGAGAAAAATCCAAAAAGAAATGCTTTGGGAGTGTGGGGGAGTGATTGTTGAGAAGGATTTGAGATGATTCTAGGAGAAAATTGAGAGAAAAGTGAACAGGAGAGCGTTCAGCGCTTGGGCGCTACGAACGCCTTGTTTAAATGGCTCCCCCTCCAGACGCTTGAAGGCTGGTATTACAGCGCTTGAGCGCTAAATCAACCCTTTTTTTTAAATTATGAAATATAACGAAACTAAAATAAAATAAAATAAAGTAAAATAAAATAAAATAAAGTAAAATAAAATAAAATAAACAAAAACACTAAAATAAAATTAAAAGGAAATTAAATTATGTTCTTTTTTTTAAATCATGAAATAAAGTAGAAACTTAAAGAAAATAATAAAATAAATAATAAAATAAATAAGTAAAAAAAGTACTAAAACAAAATAAAAAAGAAAAAGAAAAGAAATTAGGGTTCCCTCCCAAAAAGCGCTTGTTTAACGTCATTAGCTCGACGTTGCCTGTTCAACTACTCATGGTGGCTTGAAGCAAGAGAAGTAGGATGATATTTTTCTTTTATAAGCTCTTTGTCTCCACACTTTATCACTACCTTTGGAATCCCCACAAGTGTTAAGAACTTGACTTGAACCAGGATGATATTCTGAATACACCTTAGCATGGAAATTCTCATCAGGCCATGGAGGTCTCAATTTTTCAACAAGAAAAGGATTAGCTTGCAGCGAACCATGGAAGATGGGAGGACCTTTCTTTGTCTTAGCAATCTCAAATAGAGGAGGACTGTTCTCCCTTTCATTGACAATTTTAGGAGTGAGCATATCCGCATTAATGGACAAAGAAGAGTTCTTATCATCAAACCCCTTTTGAAATGTACCTTGAATGCAATTAATAGGGCATAAATATCTGATGTTAGGGCAGACTTATTAAAAATATTTATCGTAACTTGATCCCCATCTATCCTCAAAATAAGCTCTCCTCTAGGGACATCAATTAACACTCCTGATGTAGCTAGGAATGGTCTCCCCAGAATTAATGGGATATCAACATCCTCATCTATATCCAAGACTACAAAGTCAACTGGGAAAATAAATTTATCAACCTTCACTAGCAAATCTTCCACAATACCATATGGATGTCTGACTGATCGATCTGCTAATTGAAGAGAAACCATGATAGGCTTAACTTTATCAATTCCCAGCTTGCGTAAGATAGACAATGGCATCAAATTAATGCTAGCCCCTAGATCACATAAGGCCTTATCAATGCTCAACTTCCCAATTGTACAAGGGATATTAAAACTTCCTGGATCCCTTAACTTTGGTGGAAGCTTCCTCTGGATAATGACACTGCACTCCTCAGTAAGTGTTACAGTCTCATCTTCTTCCAATTTCCTCTTTTTTGATAGCAAGTCTTTCATGAATTTTGCATAGGAAGGCATCTGCTCAAGTGCTTCAGCAAAAGGAATATTTATATGCAGCTTTTTGAAGACATCTAAGATCTTGGAAAACTACTTTTCTTGAATCTCCTTCCTGAATCTTTGAGGGTATGGAAGTTTAGCATAAAGTGAAAGATCAACCACTTCCTTCTGCTCCAACTCTTTCTTTTTTCTCTACACTCTCGATTGTTCCTCTTTAACTTCTTCAATACAACATTCTTGAGTTGAAACATCCTCAATAAGAACATCAGTTTTTTCACTTTCTGCTGAATCAGTTGCTTCTTTCATTTGTCTTTCCAAAGTCTTACCACTTATCAGTATAATTGCATGACATTGCTCCTTTGGATTGACAATATTATCACTGGGCAAACTGCCTGGAAGTCTTTCTTGAAGTTGCTTGGTGATTTGCCCCACCTGATTCTCAAGACTTCTAATTGCCGCCTCATAATTCTTAAAATTGGCCCTTGACTCTTCCACAAAAGCTGAAGTCTGTTGCACAAAAACAGAGGTCTGCAAAGAGAGTTTCTCCACTGTAATCTCTAGAGGAGACTTCTGTTCGGGCTGAGTATTCAATGGTACAGCTTGATTCTTCCAAGAGAAATTGGGATGATTCCTCCAGCCTGGATTGTAAGTATTAGAGTAAGGATTACCTTGTGGCCTTGAAGGGTTTCCCATATAATTCACCTGCTCTGGAATGTTGACAACTGAATTTCCAGCCTCACATTGCCTATTAACATGGTTACCTCCACAAAAATCGCAAGTCAGACCCTGATGACTAACTGCATTCACCTGTAAATTACCAACTTGCTTAGAAAGATTGACAATGTGTTGCATCATAGTCTGATTCTGTGCCAGTATAGTATCAATAACACCAAGCTCCAACATCTCCTGTTTGACTGTAGCTCTTCCACTAGGCAACTGATATTCATTAGTGGCCATTGTCTCAAATAATTCTTGAGCCTCTTCAGGAGTTTTGCTATTTAAAGACCCACCTGCAACGTATCAACCATTGCTCTAGTAGGAGGATTCAACCCATTGTAAAAGATCTATACCTATTGCCAAACCTCAAAAGAATGGTGAGGACATTTTCTGAGAAGCTCCTTAAACCTTTCCCATGATTCATAGAGAGATTCTCCCTGATTCTGAGTAAAGCAAGCAATCTCACTCCTTATCTTCACAAATATGGAAGGAGGGAAATATCGAGTGAGAAACTTACTAACCAAATCATCCCAAGTAGAAATGTTTCCCTGAGGCTGGGCTTGTAGCTAGCTCTTGGCTTTATCTCTCAAGGAAAATGGAAAGAGTCGTAATCGTATGGCATCATCACTGGCTCCATTATACTTAATAGTATCACAGAGCTGCAAGAAGTTGGCAATGTGTAGGTTTGGATCTTCAGTCTGACTTCCCCCAAACTGATTCTGCTGCACCAGCTGTAGAAGAGTTGGTTTAATCTCAAAAGTGTTAGCCTGAATAGCAGGGCGCACAATGCTGGTCGAGACACTTTCAGCAGATGGAGTAGCATAGTCAGCCATAGTGCGTCTTCTCTGTGCAACATTATTCTCAGCCATGTCTTCTTCTTTTGCAATTTTTCTTCCTTCTCTGATTACTTTTCTGATTGTTCTTTCTGTCCTTGCTATCTTTGGATCAAAAAGTAATTCTTTCGATTCCAAAGACCCTTGCATAAACAAACAAGAAACAACCAGAGTGAAGCAAAAAGAACAAAAAATAAATGAAAATAAATGACGTTAAAGAAATAAAAGAAAATTAAATAATAAAAAAATATCTAAAATAAAATAAAATAAAACAAACGCCTAAATTAGTGCTCTTTTAACTACTAATTGATATTGACAATTAATAATCCCAGACAACGGCACCAAAAACTTGATGTGAAAATCGACAAGTGCATTGAATCGCAAAAAGTAATAAAGTAGTGAAAAGAGAATCGTCCCATGAGGATTATATTGCCAATTACCAAATTCGTTAAATTAACACTATTTAAGCAAATTAAAAGAAGAAAGTTGGCAAAAGTGAAAATAAAGATAACTAAAAGAAAGTAATTAAAATTAAACAAAATAAAATCAAGCAATCTAACAAGAGATGAAAACAATAATAAGAAAGTGTTAGGGTTCAGACTTCACTTGAACTCTTTCAATGCACTTCTACATATTGGTTTAAAACATGTTCTATTTCAATAATTTATGGTCAATTCCCAAAATTTATTAATACTCAATCCATTGGTATATTAATCCTCTTAAACTGTTTGGAATTAACTAATCCCTTAGTTTAACCCCAAATAGAAAGACATTATCAGGAACAAATGAATTATAAGAAAGACCACATAACCCACAACGTCTATCCCTAGCGATTGTAGAAATTATGGTGTTTATCACAAGTTCTAGGTTCATGCAAATTTTTCCAAATCATACATAAACCCAAAAGATCATTCCCAAATTGATCAGGTTTAGAAAAACATTAAGAACAGAGATAAACACGTAAATCATGATTTAAAAACATGCATTAAACCTATAAAAGAAATTACATCATCAGAGTATCAAGATCCATCGTCCCCCTAACGAGGGGAAGTTAGTTACACATAGGGAAAGAACAAAACAAAGAATAGAAGATGACAAACTCCATCGATAATTAGTGGAAAGATTGAAGAAAATCCCTAATCTTCAAGTCTTGATGCGCCCACACTAAATTAGGATTGAGTTGTCTTGACGGCTGCTGCAGAGTCTGTTGAAATTTGGCATAACTTTCTATTTATAATAAAAAATCTCGTACAGTTATGCGTCTAGCGCTTGAGCGCTAGTATCCAAGCGCCTGAGCACTAACTCACCAGACACCAATTCTTCACAATGCACGCGCATGAGCGCTGGCTATACAGTGCCTGAGCACTGGAATACCAGTAATAATCCTCCTGTTGCCATTGGCGCACTTGAGCGGTGAACTCCCAACGCTTGAGCGCTGGGATAACAGAGAAAATTCCCTCATTCTGCCTATCCAGCGCTTGAGCGCTGGTTCTTGAACGTTTAAGCGTTGAGCATCTAGAGAACTTGTCCAGCAGCTCTTCCATGCAAGAAAATCCATTCTTCTTCCCCAGCAAAATCCTATCAAAAGCATAAGAAAATACAAAGAATAAAGAAAAACTCTTTAAAATAAAAACATGAAAAACATAAGGACAAAACCCAATTAAACAGATTAAAAGAGAATGAAAAATCTAGAAATTGAACCATAAAAACATGACTTTTTAAAGGTTCATCAGTACCACAAAAATTAACATACCAATTGATTTACATTTACCACATAAACACTTCATTAGATACTCCTATTAGAGTCTCAATACTCATTAAGAAGTATAAAAGAAGAAACTACACCATTGGAAGGCTCTATGGCATCAAACACAACTTATAGTTACATTCACCACTTTCCTCCAATCACTCAAACCCCACATCCAAGTGATATCCAACCTTCCACAAGGTCTATCTACACATTGCAACTCTTGTACAACTTCAATTTCACTTAAATAATCAATCATAAATCATTCAACCACTCAAAACCTAAAACCCCAAATTTGACTCAAAAAGGGAAAACAAAGTATCCAAGGGTTAAAAATCCATTTCCACATATCCAACAACTCATAAACAAGCCATCCTCAAGTTCTCCAACAAGAGTCAAGCCAAAAATACCAAAACCACACTCAAAGCCTATTTCTCACATCAAGCCAGCTCTCATGAACAAGATGAAGAAAATAGAAGGATGAGCAAAAACAAGTTTCCCCCTACCTCAAGATTTTGAAGATGAAGCCAACATCCACTTGATTCCTTGTCGTTAATGGTTGATCCTCCTATTTGGTTTTCTTCCCTTTCTCTTATTCTCTTCCTCGGTTCTCTTTCTCTTTTTCTTTTTTCTTTCTTTTGTTTTCCGTTCCCTCTCTCAGTCGTGTGATGCTTATAAAAAGAAGTCAAATTTGGCTTCTCACATATAAGCAGCAAAACCTCGATCTGCTAAGAACACTCAAGTTTCACCAAATCCAATTTCCTAGCTTCCAACAAATTCAGAATAAATCTTAAAATTCATTAAAAATCCTATTTCACCATTTCCATAATTTTGTAAGTCAAATTAGCATTAAAACACACAATCAGTATGCTTAAAAAATGCCAGACTAACTCTGATTATCATCGAACTTTAAGTATAGCACAGTTCACATATTTGTGACCTGGAAACAAACTTTTCATATTTATTTCCATTAACTAAGCAGTTTAAGCTACTTTCGGAGTAAATAATAGTTATATTTCACACATAGTATTACAGTAAAGTGCCTAAACCTGCTTAGAAAG
The DNA here is from genome assembly GCA_029884595.1 of Ormosia semicastrata. Lineage (NCBI taxonomy): Eukaryota > Viridiplantae > Streptophyta > Magnoliopsida > Fabales > Fabaceae > Ormosia > Ormosia semicastrata. The sequence goes on along the minus strand of JAQQTO010000053.1, from coordinate 41,075,013 downwards.
CCACAAAACTCAACAGACATTATAAACAAGTATTAAACTACCTCTGTAACCATATAAAAGCCTATCATGTTTTTTCCAAGGTGTTACATTAAGCGTATTCTTACATGATGGCCAGACAGGCGAATCCACTTGACTATTATCCAAAGTCAAGAAGCACATTCAAGGCTTTTCACCTGTATCCTTATGGCCTGACCTTAACCCATAAACTGACCAGGTTTATAAAGGTTAAGCGTAGCTGACCGTAGCCCGAGACAGTGGACTCTACACCAAGAGGATTTTGTGTTACCTATTCCACAATTTCAAATCAAACTCATAAATCTAAAAGGTTAAACACGATTACAACACTATGTCTAACCTATAAACAAAAAAAAAAGGTTTAATGTGGTTATGTGCTTTAGACCATTGCCCAAGATAGTGAACATCACTACGAGAGGCTTCCGTGTCACATACACCTAAAGTTTGACTGTCAACTAGTCCTAAACATATCTAACCACCATGATCTATCGATTATTTTCATATCTTAAATGCCTTTTATTTGATCTAATTAGACTCCATATGTGCTCAATTGCTGACATTTAGCTAAGTTTCTGGTATAAAGCTTAATAGGATGTTTATTGTGAAACTATGCTTAAATGTGGTTATAAACACTCATAAATGAATTATGCTTTTCAGGAGATCTTTGAGTGTTTGAGTCCATTAGCATCAAACCAAGCTTGATGACTATTTGAGGAAAGAGATGAATACTTAAGAAAATTAGTTTTATCCCTAGAGGCAAAGGAAGAAGAGCATTCGTGAAGAATCAAGGTTGCATTTGAAGAAAGTGAGTGACACGTCCTGTGTCATATGACACGGGGTGGGTCGTGTACTCTTCTGATTATCTCAAGGTTGGGGTCAAATTCTATTTTTTGGTCAACACGACCCGTGTTATCTGATACGGGGTAGGTCGTGTATGTCTCTATGTTCACAAGGGAATTCAGCTTTGAGCCTTGACCAATAACACGGGTTAGGCCATGTTCTTCTCTGACTTTGAAATTAGCTGGAAGTATGTTACCATATTCAGACACGAGGTAGGCCGTGTTGTATGACACGGCCCGTGTCATCGGTTCAGAAACTTAAATTCGAATTTTAATGCTAAATTAGATATTCAAACTTATAAATAGGGTTGTCTAAAGCCCCTAAAAGAGATATCTAGACTGAGAGCCGTCAAGAGAACTGAGGGAAACACGAAGAACAAGAAAGAGGAAGATTCGATCAAAGATTGGAGTTTTGGGTTCGAGCAATTGGAGATCAATCAACCTTGATTATTGGAAACTAGTTTGATCTTTAGTTTTCTTTTGCACTTTCATTCTAAACTATGTTTTTCTTTTGTTTTTCTTGTGATTTTGAATTTACCATGTGTGGCTAAACTTCTTAATTGGTTAAGGGAAGATGAAACCCTAGTTTTGATTATGTGAATCTTACATATTTCTTTATATTAATACAGTTATGTTTTTATTCATATGTATTTTTTTATCTTAAATCAATATAGAGGTCTTTATATTCTTGCCAAATTTTGAGAATGGTAAAATTAGGATTGCTATGCGCGGTCGCGATGGTAAAACTAGTGAAACATATGATCGAAGTAATTTAATCCCGGTGTGTGATTAGATCTTGGTGTGATTAGTTTCTAATTATTAATGCAATCATTAGGTAGATGTAAGAGCGGTTACTTTATAAATAACTAATGGTTAGGGTTTGATTTGTGTAGTTACTGAATTAAGTGAAACTTAAGGAAAACAGAGGATTTATCTCATAATCACATAAGAACATAATTGATCATGTTGGTATAAAGAGTATGTAAGTTAGCATAATCATATAAATCTAGTGGTAGATTTCATCTCTTAACCAATAACTTTAATTTGGTAATTCAATTTGTGTTTACTGTTTTTATTTTAAGTTTAATTTCTACTTTTAATTTTAATTAACAAAACCTCCCTTTTTACTTTTTACTATTTTCTTTAGAGTCAAAATTAGGAATCGGTTTATAGTATCAATTGAATTAGTTCTCTATGGATCGACCCTTGTTAACTACAACTGGTTCTAAGGTTTTTATATTTTTGGTGGAACTTGGCAACTGTTTTGATATTAATTTTTAATTGTACTCCATAGCACACCAAATTAGGCAAAACGAGTGTTTGTCAAACTAAGTAACAACTATCAAGATTGAGCTTTGGACCCACCTCGGCAAACTACTTGAGCAACTTGCTAAATGTAAAATGAACATCGAGATTGAGCTTTGGACCCATCTCAGCTTTACAAAGGCTAAAATTCGACAAGTATGAAAGAGACATCGAGACTGAGTGTTGGACTCATCTCGGTGAAAGAAAACATATCAATATGAAGAAAATTTCAAGTATTGAATATTAAACAAAAGATGCCCAAGATCAGGACTCATCCAACTACATTAATAAAACCCCTCATAGGGGGCAATGAAATAAACAATAAGTTGGGCATTAGAAAGTGGGGCTTGATCCCTCCGGAGTCACCACTGCCTCAGACCGCATTGCCTTAATTTGTACCACCTCAGTCTGCACAGTCTCTGCCACCACGACCCTAGCCTCTTCTTGTCCAACCTCTGATGTAGCTTCTGTCCCTCCTCTGCCATCCACCCTTCGACCCGCTTGGTCATTTGGGGCAGCCTCGAGGATAACAGCATCCATAATTTGGCCATCTTGAAACTCCCTCATAGCATCGATTCCTTTTTCATTAAGACTGGGGTTAAGTTGGCGAAGATGGTTAAGAGCGTTCTCGAATGATTCCACCATTGACCTCGACCAGTCACCTTCCATTTGTGTAATTTCTTCATTTAGCATGGTCTCGGTCTGGCACAAAAGTTCATATTGAGCACGGATACTAGAAAGGATGGACTCAGTAGAGGTCAGGTTCTCTCTCATCGTATTCTTGGTCTAACTCATTTTGGGGAAGGATTGATAGAAGCTAGCCACAAGAATTGGGTAGGATACGATAGAGCGGTCACTATCCAGAGCATGATTCAATCGGGCATTGAAATTCCAGAGGCATCCTTTACTGCTGGAATTCTAAATACTCAGGATCGCCTTCTTCACTATGTATTGGCACATATTCTGGTTCCCTGAGCAAGCAATTATACCTTGCTTGAGGAAGATGACATCTTCTTGTCATGGGCCATAAAATAGATGCATATCAACTGACCTTTTTATATCATGCACTGTGAACATTCAATTTTGTTCGGGGCATTAAAACTTTTTTATTTAGAATTAAAAATAGACAAAAATTAAAAAATAAAAAATATTTTTTTTACACTAATAAGTGTTCCTTTTTTTTTAGCTTATTTCCTTAATTTTTGACCAAAATCAAGCCTAACCCAATAGAAGATATGTTTAAGTCCATTTAACTACTTAGACCCATTTGTCTTAAGTTTCTTAAAAAAACAAAAAAAGGAGAAGCTAACGTTGCAGGGAAATGAACAAAACCAAAATGAAAAGACAAAAGCATGCCAGTATGTTGTGGAAAAAAATTGAGCCAAAATGGATGACATACAAAGAATGAAAACCTATAGGAAGTAAGAAAAGGGAAAAAAAACTTGAAATCTAAAAAGGGAGAGGAAAAAGACCATACAATCTGGTCTCCAGAATCCAAACTATAAGTTTTTATCTTTGGGTCTATAAAATAGGAAGCAACATAGAGAGAGAGGGGATTTTTTGGGTCTTCTGGCTGATATGAAAAAGTGAGAAATACAAGGTAAGGAAGGAAAAGGGAGAGGTAAGGTTTAAGTGATAAACAGTGTGTAGGAACTAGGTTAGTCTAGAATTCTAAGCATCTGAGGTATATTTCCTCTTTCTCCCATTATACATTTGATTTTTGCCACTTTCGTTTGAATCAGATTGGGTAGAATCATTGTAAATTTCTTTTCCTTGCATGCTCCCGTAACAAAATCAACCTTTTAAACTAAGAGACAACCTCCAGCTCTCAAATAATCAAACCCATCTTCTAAACCAAAAATACCTCTCAACCCAACCATCTCCTGTGGTATCACGTTTCTAATAGCAAACAAAATCAAATAGGATTTAACCCCTTTGAATTCCAACCAAAACTCACAACCTCAACACAAAATGCTATCCAGCCAGCCACAGAGCCACTAACCACCACAACAGTATCCTCTGAGCTCCACCCTGTAAATAATACTTCCTACCATGGCCGAACCCCACCCCAAAAACCAACCTAAACAGAACCACCTCGCCACTGCTAGCACCACCTATCAACCCAACCGTGATCCACCACATCTTCCTTCAACAGCAACCATGAAGCTCCACCAAACAGAGTACCACATGTCCACCACGACCCAAGCCCGAACCTCCCCGAACGACCCACGTAGCTCCAAATCTGTCGCCCATGGCCTCTGCCATATAACCCAGCCACCACTCACTCCACCAAACCCAGCGTCCACGACCTAGCCACTGCTAGCACCACGCGTCCACCGCGACCCAAGCCTGTACTACCCCGGATGACCCACGTCGCACTAGATCCGTCACCCATAGCCTCTGCCATACGACCCAGGCACCACCCACTCCACCAAACCCGCAACCACGACCCAACACCCACCATACTCACCAGATCTAGACGAGCCACCCCACGATGCCACAACCAAACCAGATATCCGCCGTCCACACCATTGAATACACCAGTTACCACCACGCAAGCCCTTCCACCATGCATTAATCAACCCAACCACGTCATTTTTTGTCACCCATGGATGCCAACAGCCGCGGCCTGATCGCCGAGGACCCCGCTCGTCGTCGCGTTCTCGTGGTCGCCTCCGAACTGCAACTTGATGACCACGCGTTCCCAAAGCCCCCCTTTTTTTGTCTGTTTTGTCTTTCATTTTCTTTTTCACTTTATTTGTGCTTTTTTGTGTTTTTATTTTTCTGTTTGGGTGGCTGACCTTTCTTTTGGGCCCATGTGTTGTTGCTTTGGGGATGCTGGGAGTTGGACTCAAGTTATTAGGAATAAGGCAAATTTAGGCTTTAGTTCTTATGCTGTTTTAAAATAAAAAAAAAACAAAAAAAAACATTAACATAATTTTTAGTTTCATAACTTGGGCTAAGGCTAGAATGGTTGAAGATATAAACAAAAATCATAAAAAAATGTTTTGTTTTTTTAACTTATTGAATTATTATGTTTATTATTGATCTTTGTTTTAAATAGTGATTTCACACTAATTTTACAAATGAATTTTTTTAAATAAAATGAGATTAACTAAGTTGTGACAGCTTATTAATTCTGTAACAATAAAAGTCATCTAAGTTGTGACAACTTAATGATTCGTTTTTAAAAATAAAAAATAAAAAATCAAATGAATTTTAAAAACAAAAATATTTTGTTAATTAAAATCAATCAACCCATACTTATTTTCTAAAGAATTATGTAACTTTGAGTTTCCTATTACACTAAGGGATACGTAGGCGCACAAGTCAAGCCGAAAATTAATTTCACTTAATTTAGTAGCTCTTATTTTACTTTATTTTATTTTATTAAAAGGGGTAAAACAAATATTTAAAGATTTTAAATATTTGCACAATTGACTTAAGGTACCATCTTAAGATGAGTATGTTAAGAGTGCTATGAGATTAAGTTTTCACCCTTCTTTACACATAATTGACTCCTGAATATAATCTGGTTTCAAAGAATAATTTTTTTAAGAAGGGTTTTCTAATTTTTCCTATTTCAAATAAAATTGGTAGTGACTCCTAATTTTTTTTATATCTCTTCGTTCTCGCCGCGATCATGGTTGCGACAGTGAGCACCCAAATTTGTCCAGGCTTGCAAAAAAAAATGGAAGTAAAAAAATAGAAAAGGAAAAAATAAAAAAATTAATTAGTAATTATCCACATTCTTGACCAAATCCTCTAATCATGTTCTAGTCAATTTATTTTCTCACTTTGTCTATTTTATTTTGAACATAAAAAAATAAAATAAAAAGTAAAAAATAAAAAAAATAAAAAAAATGATTTCCATAAAAAAGAAAAAAGAAAGAAAGAAAGAATTTTGTAGCTTATTTCGTTCCTTTTTCTTTCTTGATTGATTCCATTTGTCTCATTAACTATGCTCCAAACAAACTAAATGTCTAACCATTAGTTGAAATAAAACCTTTTATTCAATTTAATCTTAGACTGAGGCAAATTTCTTTTTGGTTCAATTTGGCTTGATGTAGACACTCAGCAGAAGGAAATCATTAGTCATAATGTCTAAGTAGGCAACTAAAGATTGATTTTATGAATATCAAATCAATTCATATTGGGGCAACACCCCTTCGAATCCCATACCATCGTTTGTGTCTTTTACCATATATTCATCATTTTGTAACCCTTTTGTGTAGTCAAACTTCCAAGACCAATTTGGAAGTTGTTCACTTAATAAAATTTTTTCTGTTGTACTTTTGAATCCATGTCTATCTGTTACGTGATGCTTCAAGTAAGGTGAACATGAGTACAACACTATGATTTGATCATCTAATGGTAATCTCCTGTGAATAATTTAGATAAAAAAAAAACTTAAAAGTTTCAATTAAAAAGGAAAAATGTTATCACAAGGGATAATCCCGAAACAAGCGGTACCCAAGCAAAAAGAAAGATGGAAGTGAGGATTTTGAAGAAAGCACGAAATAAAAGCATAAAAGTGGGTTTAAGAAAATATTATTTTCACTAAGAGACTTTTCAAAGATACATTTATTTGTCTCTTGAGAAAATTTCAAGTCCTTGGTTTGATGGCTTTACAAAACTTCAGGTCCATGGCCTGTTGAGATGTAAAACGAAAAAAAAATCAAGTCCTTAACTTGATGGCTTTACAAAACTCCAGGTCCATGGCCTGTTGAGGTGTAAAACAAAAAAAAATTTCAAATCCTTGGCTTGTTAGTTTTACAAAACTCCAAGTCCTGATGAGGTGTTTAAAAAAAAGAAAAAAAAAGAAAATCTTTTTGGGTCAAGAGACACATTGCCTTTTAAAATCTCTGTCTTTTAAATTTTGGGACGCAGTGGCCCATTGTCATTTAAATTTCGGGATGCAGTGGCTCATTCCCTTTTAAATTTTGAGATGCAGTGGCCCATTGTCTTTTAATTTTCGGGACAAAGTGGCCTATTGTCTTTTAAATTTCGGGACGTAGTGGCTCATTGTCTTTTAATTTTTGGGACGCAGTAGCCCATTGCCTTTTAATTTTTGAGTCACATGTCATTTAAGTTCCCGCTTTAATAATAAATTCTTTTTAATCAATAAACATCAATTGAGTTGCGACAACTTGTTGAAGAGGTGGTTACAATTCTGGCTCTATGCTGAGCTTCACCTTGGTAGGATTAATGATGTCGCGACAACTCATAAATCCACGTTTGAGCTCACTAGTTTTTAATTAACATCTTTGCCTTGTCCATTCACATCATCTCATGCATTGCTAAACAAAATTGAAGTTCATATATTTACTTATTTCTTACGATGATAATAAGAAAAATTACAATTATTCTTTTTTATCTAATAAAAAACAAGTAAATAGAGACAACTGTGAACACTTAATTTTGTCCGAACTCACAAAAAAAATTGGAAATTAAAAAAATAGAAAAGAAAAAAAAATTAATTAATAATTATCCACATTCTTGACCAAATCCTCTAATCATGTTTTATTCCATTTATTTTCTCACTTTGTCTATTTTATTTTGAACATAAAAAATAAAAAATAAAAAAAAATAAAAAATTCATTTCCATAAAAAAGAAAGAAAGAACTTTGCAGCTTGTTACGTTTCTTTTTCTTTCTCGGTTGATTCCATTTGTCTCATTAACCATGCTCCAAACAAACTAAATGTCTAACCATTAGTTGAAATGCAATCTTCCATTATCTTTTTTCTTTGCAACCATCTACCAAGCCTGCCAAACTTCTTGCAACCCAAAACTCAATGCAAATAGGGAAGGCACAAAATTGGGTTGTTTGCAGTCATAGGAGCTTGGAGAAAGTCATGAACCCAAAGAAAATTCATAAAAAAGGAAACTAAGCTACACCTGCAATAAGCCACCCTATGCTGCACAATTTCTCCTCTATGTTCACACTTGTTGTTTCACAGCTCTATCTTTCCTCAAGATATATCAAGAACGGACAGAACAAAGAAAAGGGAGGGGGTGAGCATTTTTTGAAAATCATTTCTCACCAAGGCAAAGAAAACTCCCTGTATTTTTGAACCATCTTCATCATCAAGAATCCCTCACTGGTAAGCTGCCTTTCCATCACCAAGAACACCAAACAACCCTTCTATCTCCACCGTAACCACATCCAACCTCATCACCATCTTCACCCAAAAAAAAAACACCCATCATAATCTAACCTCCTCACTTGCCCCCATGTGAGCAACCCGTATGGAACCTATCACCATAATAGCATACACCCACAATATATCATCCAAAGTTTTCTTTTAGACGAATTATCAAACATCTCATGTGCATCATCTTCAACCCATAGCAAACCTCTACCAAACACGCTAGTTGCCCTCTCCATTTTCAACCACAATCCACCAACAACCTGCCTTTGCCACCATGCGCAAACTCCCCTCGCCATTTGTCACCAAAACAAAGCCCCTGCAAACTCAGAGTTCGCCCATTTTTCCGTTCCTTAGCCATCCAACCAACCGCGTGTTGTACTCAACCCAGCACCCCTGCAACGCAGATCCACACATCAGATCTAGCCATAGCCGCAGCTCTGCCCCTCCATCAACCCAGATTCGTGAAACCTAGCAGCATCAAGCTTCCATTGAAGCCACCCACGAAAAACCTCCACCACGCGCAGCCATCCACAGTGCAGCAAACAGAACCACCATTCTGTGAACAACGCCATCTTGAAGTTGTTCCTTGCCACCGTAGCCCAAACCACAATCCCAGTAACCCACAGTCGCCCAGAGCCATGAACAGCACAGCAGCGAACCAGATCCGGCCAACCGAAACCCGCGCAGCAACTGCGCAAGCCAAATCCACCACGAACCCGAGGCCACCATCTTCTGAAGCTGCTCTATTCACACTTCATCGTCGCATGAAGCCAAACCACCGCGTTCTCCACGCCAACCCGAATCTGCAACGCAGCCACGAATCACGGTCAGGACCTGCGCTTCGCATCATCCTCCATGCACCACCACGCCATACCAGATTCGGTCAGCACGTGCCTCCTCGCCTTGGAGAACCACTAGATCCGCACACACTCATTGTGTGCCACTCACCCTCCCCATGATGCCCATCTCTCTGTTTCGTTTTCTAATTTCAGAGGCTAACAATCTCTTTCGTTCCTTTTTAAAAAAAAATTACATGTGATTTAAAAGAAAAATCTGCTAGAAAAATAAAAAAAAGGGTCTGATGGGCTTTTTTTGGGTTAACTTTCTTCCTTTTGGGCTTTTAGTAGCCTTTTAGTTGGGCTGGGTAGAGTGGTCCGGGCTTTTAGTAGCCTTTTTGTTGGGCTGGGTAGAGTGATCTAATTTTTTTTTAGAATTTTTATAATTTTATTGGGTTCGGCTTTAGTCTTTTTAAAAAAATACAAAACTACAATATATATATAATATAATATAATATAATATAATATAAAAAATAAAAAATAAAAAATAAAAAATAAAAAAGATAAAAATGATAATAATAATAATAAATCATCTTAAGTTTCTCTTGTTGGTTTTATTGAGATTTTATTTACCTTATTGTGTTTAGGCTTATTTTACTTGTCAATATGTTTATTTTAATCATGTTACTAACTTTGTCTTTTCTTAGTTGTTGGTTTTATAATTTTTTTTGAAATAAAAAATGAAATAATTGAGTTATGTTAAGAAAATTAAAGTAAGATTAACTGAGTTGTGACAACTTGTTAATCCTGTAACTTTTTAAATCATCTAAGTTGTGAAAACTTGATTCATTTTTTAAACAAAATAAAAATCAAATAAATTTTCAAAATAAAAATCTTTTCAAAGTTAAAATCAATCAACCAACAATCGTTTTTTTAAAGAACGACGCGACTTTGAATGCTTCTGAGGATACGTAGGAGTAGAATCTCTATTTTGTCAAGTCAAAATTAAATTTTCATAATTTATTTATTTATTTCGTTTATCTTTTAATAAAAGGGGTTAAAACAAATATTTTTAAGAGTTATCAAAATTTACATAACTGATTTAAGGTAACCGTCTGTACATGGATGTATTAAGGGTGCAATGGGGGTTAAGTCTCCACCATTCTTTATGCATAATTAGACTCCCGAATCTGAATCTTTGAACGTAGACCATTTTTTTAGGTTTTTCAATTTTTTCTTAATAAAAAATAAAATTGGTGGCAATTCCATTTCTTTTTCCTAATAATTTATTTTTTTCGCTACTCCCATCGCAATCCCAGTCGCAACATGCACTATATGATGAAGGCAAAAGGAAAGATGATGATGGACCTCCCCTATGCCTTGGTCGTTGCCAAATTCCTAAATAACAAGTTGAGCTTGAGTGATGAAAGAGTTATTTATTTTACGGGTCACAACAAGTTCACGAAGGCCACCTTCAATCGCATGAAAATGAAGAAAGTAAATGGTGTTTGGGTTTATGGTGATGGGCACAATGCAGCTGCACCAGAAGGATGAATGCCCACTACCCCTGCTGATGTGGTCAAGGAAGAGGTCCCTGCTACAAATGAAGACCGAATCCTAGTTGCCATTGCAAATTTACAAGCCCAACTTACGAATTTTCGTGTCTATGTGGAGCATCGCAGTGAAGTTATCTATGACTACTTAAGAGCTATGGATGACCGCTTGGATAGGATTAAGCGTCACCTTCCACCACCGGAGGATGATGTGGCTTAGGCATGGATTCCATCTTTTAGCTAATCTATTTCTGTTTTAGTTATATTGTTTTTGAACTATGCTTAACGCTCATCTAACCATTGTAGATTTATCTTTTGGACATGATGATTATTATCTTAACTTATGACTTTGCTTAACTGATTTTAGCAAATAGTGCATATGTTGTTTTTGCAATGACTATCTTGTTGAAATGGATATAATGCTGAAATGGTTATCTTGTTGATGAAGTACTTATTGCATATATGTTTTTGTTAGCAAAGATTTTGTATTACTTCTCTCTTTGTCAAAATATATATATATTGCATATTTTTTTTATCATGACAAAAGGGGGATAGATTTTTGGTTTATGTGACAATGAGAAAAGGAAAGTAAAATAGAAAAAGGTACAAATTCAATGATCTTGGGATTCTAAAATTAAGAGGGAGATGTGCATCTCTGATCTAACCACTTTTTGAAAAATACTGGGGGAGTAAGTCTCTAACACTTTTTTGTGAGTTCTAATTTATTTGAACTAACTCTTTTCTTAGTAGTTGTTTATCATCATAAAAAAAGGGGGATAATGTAAATTAGAATTGGCAATGACAATGGTTTTGATGATAACAAACAAGAAAGAAATGGTTGTGTGAAGACCAAGCCCCAAGGATCTTCAAGTTTCTTGTGAAAATATTTATCAAGTTTGAGTAAAATAGTTTTAGAAAGGTTGAAAAGGTTTTGGGAAATTTTAGTTGTAAAATTCTTTAGAAATCATGTTTTCTTGATAAGTTAATAATATATTATCATAATTCAATAACAGATTACCTGAAACCAAATAACAGATTATCTGAAAACCATAATAAGTTATTTGCAAAGTCAGAAACGTGTCTTTATGTTTGTAAAAGGGAATAACCAATTATGGAAAGTCCATAATAGTTTATTCGCAAAGTTAGAAGCATGTCTCCTTTGTTTTTAACCTCCTAACCAATTATGGGTTCCAAATAACTTGTTATTCGCGGGTAACAGAATTTTTCTGGTAACACAAATAATCTGTTATGTGAAACTAATAATCTGTTATTCGAACCAATAACCTGTTGTAACACCCGTGAGAGTATAATAGACTTGTAAATGGTTACGAAGGTAGCCTAACACTAGTTTGGTAACACGATAAAAATGTTTTCAGCCCTAGTTTTGACTTAAACTGCTTAGTTTGTGGAAATAAGTGTAGTGAACTTGTTTCTAGGTCACAAATATGTGGAAGTAGATGTGGTTAAAGTTTGAGATTTATGGAAGTTAGTTTGACATTTTTAAGCACACTGGTTGTGTATTTTAGTACTGAATTGACCCCCAGCAGATATGAAAAATGTGAAAATGGTGTAAAATGATTTTTAATGAATCTTAAGATTTCTTTTAAGCTTGTTGGAAATTGGAAAACTTGATTTGGTGTTAACTAAGCATTCTTAATTGTTCGGGTGAATTTTGGTCACTTAAGTGACCAAAATAGGAGGGTACGACCCTTGTGTCTGTTTTGGCCTATTTAAGGTCAAAATAAGAGGTTACTCTCATTCTCACAACTCTCTCTCATGGCTGCCATATGAAAAGCAAAGGAGAAGGAAAATCAAAGTACCAAGGGAGAAGGATCAACAACTAAGTAAGGGAGAGATCTTAGCTTTGTAGAGGAACAGTTAACCGACTTCATTTATGGGAATTAAGGTAGGGGAAACCTTGGTTTTACACTTTCTTCCATATTTCTTCATTAGGTCTAAAGAGTACTTGATGTGAATTTTGGGTTTATAGTGTGATTTTGGGATTTTTAGCTTGAATCTTGCTGGATGACTTGAGGATGGCTTGTTTTTGAGCTGTTGGGTGTATAGAAATAGATTTCCAGCACTTGTATCCCTTTAATCCCACTTGAGATGAGTTTTGAGGTTTTAGGTTTTATATTGGATGATTTTTCATGATTTGTAGTTTGGAGTAAAATTGAAGTGAATTAAGAGTTGCTATGTGTAGTTGAACCTTGTTAGAGTTGGAAATCACTTGAGATTGTGTTTTGAGTGATTGGAAGAGGGTCTAGTTCTAATAGAACAGTACCTGTATCTGCAGAATTCTGCAGAATGCAAGTTCTGCAGTAAGCGTCGCAGTACAAGGTGTTGCACGCCACAGCGTGAGTGAGATGCATACCTAGAATTTGGGATTCGAGTGATGGGCGCCGTGGCGTGACACTTGGAGTACCGCGGCATGTTGAAGAATAGGGCTGCACACGAGTCAGGTTGGTTCGGCTTTAGGGGGAAAAATCCAAACCAATTAGTTAAGGTTGGGTTGGGTTAGGTAGATTTTTGAGAAAATTTTCTAAGAAACTAGAACCGAACTAACCCAATTACAATCGAGTTCGTTCGGGTCGGGTAGTTGGGTTACTATAACAAGTTATCTTAACCCTAACCCTAGCTTGATTTGGGTATTTTTTGGCAAAAGAAAAAAGACACATACAGCACAACCCAGCGGCAGCCACCGTGTCTGAGCCACTACAGCACAGCTTGTGGCCTTGTGGGCTGACTTTCATTGCGATCCTGCACCTCAGCCACAGCTATTCGCGGCTCTGCCTTATGACCCTCTTAGCTGCCCAAAACCCATTAGATTTGACTAGAAATTGAACCCAGAGGCACCATGGCTGACCTACAATCACTGTACATATCAGTAAGTCACCCTAGAATAGAGCTTATCATCATCCACCACCTTAGCCTGCAACCACAACTTTACTCTACCCATGGCCGCCACTAAACCCAGAACCTCGTTGGAAACTGAATCCTACTTCATGATTGAACCTAGTCTCCAGAGTCATGATGCCATCATTAGTTGCCATCCAATGGCGGTGGCGTTGCCGCTTAGGGTTAGGGGAGGGTTCAATTTGGGGATTTTACAGAGAGTGAGAGTGAGCAGTTATGACGAGTGAGAGAAAGAGAGGGTTGTGCTAGGAAGAAAGGAAGAGCAAAGCAACGAGTGAGAGAGAGAGAGAGGCTGAGAGCTTGATATTAAGGAGCAGCAGCCGCTTAGGGTTAGGGGAGGGATTTGGGAATTGAGAAAATGAGAGAGAGAAAGAGATAGAGAGAGAGCATCGAGTCAGAAATAGAAAGAAAATGAAACAAAGGTGATAAAGGGATTTGGCCATTTGGGAATTGAAAACGACGTCGTTTTCAATCGGGTGGTTGGGTCAACGGGTTGGCTTACTGAACCCGTCACCTGATCCAATAAGTGGATGGGTTAATCAGGTTCCACCCGAACTGACCCAATGACCTGAACCAACCTAGATATTTTATGTTGGGTTGGGTCGGGTTGGTGGGGTTCTCGGTTCATTGGGTCATGTTGTGCAGCCCTATTGAAGAATAGGAATGCGAGTCGCGACATGGCACGTGAGTGCCGTGGCGTTAGCAGCATTGTCCTACTAGTACTAAGACCCGTTGCTTGGGCACCGCAACGTGGCACAGGGCATGCCGCGACATGAGTGCCAATGAGCAACTGGATGTTGTGTTGTAATGCCTTGGAGTCTTCCAATGGTGTAGTTTCTTCGTTATTGCTTCTTTGTGAGTATTGAGACTCTAATAGGGGTGTTGAATGAAGTGGTTGTTTGGTGAATGTAAATCAATTGGTATGTTAATTATTATGGTATTTAACATCATTGTATTTCATATTAGTAGTTAGGAATGTAAATCAATTGACATGCTTGTTAATGTAGTAATTGACATTATTATTGTTCCTTAACTATGTTAATAAGGGTTAGTCCTCATTGTAGATGGTCTAATGTGATTTTGAACGAGTAGGTAACCAATCCTTCCCACCACAGAGATCATTGTTGTGGTCAAATATGATTTTGAATGAGTAGGTAACCAATCCTTCCTATCATAGTGATCATCGTTGATCACTGTGTTAATGAGGATGGTTCAATTCCCTCACTACTTGGAATGAAGACTACTAAAACTGGGTTTTAGTGCTTGTTCAAAACTTATGGAACTGAGTTCCTTTGTTTTGTTCAAGGCTCATGCATATCATGGCATTACCATAGAATTGAGTTCTTATAAATGGTTTCATACATTTTGCATTACATACTTAGGTTATTGCATAGGCATGAACACTAGACATAATTTGGCATAACATGATGATTGTATAGGCGGTTGCTATCATGACATGTTCATACATTGCAGTTGTATGAGCAATTGTGTGTCTCTGAGATAGAGATGTTGTTTACTTCTGTGAGTGAAGTGTTAGTGTGATAATCGAGTATATTATTTGTTTATATATATGTGTGTGTGTGTGTGTATGTATATATATATATATATATATATATACTTGGTATTGGAATACTTCTACTGAGATTTGTTTTCTCACGCCGATTGTGTTGCCATGTAAATCCAGGTGGTAGTTCCTCAGAGGGGAAAGAGACGATGAACGAAGATTAGTATAGTTATATGTTTTTTTTTACGATAAATAGCTTGTATATTATGCTAGTTTTTGTTGTTGTAAAAGATTATGTATTACAATATGCCTTGGAGGCAGTGATGTATAAATATAACTTTTGTTATCGTGGCTCTCTATATTTACTCATTGTATATGAATGATATGGGTTAGTTGTTGATGTATGTTAGAAGTAACATGACCAGTATTAGGTTATTCTTTTATATAACTATATATCTAGATAGTAAATATTGGGTTGTTACACCTGTTATCATAAACAAATAATTTTTTATCTAGGGTGACATAAAACAAAAATAATGGCTAGTTTCTAGCATTTAATGCTCCCAACCACCTCTGACGGCTCTTAAATGCATTGGCCTATAAATACAACTGTTTGGGCATTAAAGACAAGTTGAAAAATAATTTGAACAAGCTTCTTGAGCATAAAATATGAGTTTTAACTCTTATTTCTCATAAACTTCTATTTTGAGCTTTAATGTGTGATTCCTTGATACCCATTGAACTTTAATTTGTATATTTGCTCTTTGAGTGAGCTAAATCCATTTCAATGTTTTGTAAACACTTTGAGAGGATGGAGGATCTCTTGAGAAATCTAGAGGCTTCTACATAAGAGGTGAATGATCCCTGAAGTGTAAGAAAAGCTCAGTTATTGTAAAGGGTTTATCAAGCACCTTGTGAAGCTTGATTATAGTGGAAACTCATGGGTGAATGATCCTAGGAACTGGACATAGATCACAAAGGTGATTGAACTAGTATAAATCTTTGTGTGAAAATCTTCTCAACCTTTTTCTCTTTATATTCAAACTTATTTATTACTTTTGCATACTTGCTACTTGTTCTTTCACTTATTCATTCTATTTAAGCTTGTGTATTGTCATAAATTCATTCAACTCAAAGAAAATAGCTTCAAAGAAAATTAAACAAGGTTTGTTTGCAAAAAGTTTTAAAATACTCAATTCACCTCCCCTCTTGAGTCTTGAAGCCACTTGGTAACACAACCTACAAGGGTTAAAGGTTTATATAAAAATCAAGTCATTTTAATATATACATGGGTGAAAACTTTATAGGAAAATATAATAAAATCAATTTAAAATTTATATATATATTTAAATTAATTATGCTTATACAAAAAATGGTTTTACAATATACTTATACACTGAAATTATTTTGATTGTTAGGTTTAATTTTTTTTATTGTATGTTATATTCTTATTATTGTTTTTATGGGTATATTCTTACTGTTGTTATTAATGTCTTATGAATAAATAAATGGTTTTGTAACCATTTTTTCAATAGCTATAAAATTATTATTTTTTACTAGTTATCCCATTTACAAATAAAATTTTTATTAATTATCTTGTGTATTGCATGAGTACAAAATGCTAATACTTTACATCTTCAACTAAAATTTTAATTAAAACATGAATAAGACTCTCTTCATAACTCATGCTAAATTGCGTAGTTAAAGTACATTAAATAATTCATGATGATTTATCTATTAATAAATTAACTAGAGTAATTAGTATTATTATTTCATTAATTTCAATTATTTTCTGTACTATTATAAAGAAGTTCTCCCATGTTGGTCACATTTTGATTATTCCCAATATGTCAATATAATTCATTTAAAAGCAAATAAAAAAAGAGGGAAAGTGTAAAACAACCACATTATCACTTGTATCACTTGCAATTACAATTATTTGAAATTTTAAACACTCCTCACCTTAAGAGGAAGTTATCATTCTCTTTTTAAATTATGTTAAAACTGTCACCAGCATCAAGTTTTAAACTCTTTTCAAATTATTAACTCTTTATATAATTGAATATAAATCTTTGGATAATTGAATAAGAGTTCAAGAGCTAAACATTATTACACGTTTTTTCTTTCGAAGATACAAAATAAAATAACATTTTTGACCAATGTGCCCTCATGGGTAAAACTTGTTTTGTTTAGCAAAAAGAAGGTATGCAAAGGCATCACTGAAGGGCAAGACATCCCAGCTAGGCTGGTACCTCAGACCCAACCAATCATTTGCAACATACCAAAATTTATTCAAAAAAGAAAAAACAGAATACAAAAAACATAGGGGGACAAAAACCTAACCCATGCAAAAAAGAACAATTATTTAAACCTATAAAGTGGGAGACCAAACGTATTTCGGTTTAAGTCTTCACTAATAAAAGAAGGGATTGAATCCCACCAAAAGAAATCCTGGATGGTAAGACCGTGTGATGCTAATTTATCCGCACAAGTATTTTCTTCTCGAAAAATGTGAGAAACAAAGAAGTTCATTTGCCTAGATAAAAAAAAGCAATTATTCCAACAGTTTCTAAGCTTCCAAGGAACTTCTTTTGCATTTTTGAATGCATCAACTACTAATTGAGAGTCACATTCTAACCACAGGTTGTGCCATCCTTTTTTGAAGGCCAATTCAATAGCCATCATTGCACCTAACAGCTCTGCATGTAAAGAATAAGAAATACCAAGATTAGCTGCAAAGCAACCGAGTATAGCAGCTCTATGATCTCTAAAGAGGCCTCCACAAGCTGACCAACCCAGGGTTCCTCTAGATGCTCCATCCGTATTACATGTAGTCCAAAAACAAAGGGGAGGGTACCAGTTTACTTGCTTAATGCTTGGAGCTTTGCAAGGATGACTAGTAACAAAAAAAGTCTTCATGATGGTGAACTCAGAGGTAGAAGAATGCATTGACCCCGAGGAGAGATTCCCTGTTAAGGAGGTCACTGCAATGACCAGATTGATGGTTTGAGATTAGGAGACAGCCTTATTATCAAAACAAAGCATGTTCCTATAGTACCAAATAACCCAAATCATGTTGACAACAACTTCCAGAATAATGTCATGTAATTGAGAGCTCCAGCTTTGGTTGCACACTGATAAGATGGACTTGACAGAGGCAAGATCAATAGAACAATGTATAGTGTTGCCAAGCCAATTCCAAAGGTCCTTAGCAAATTTGCATTGCAGGAAAAGATGAGTAGAAGATTCAAAATCCATTTCACAGAGACTGCACATTGAAACCGTGACACAACCTCTAGACCATAAATTATCATCAGTTGGCATTTTATTATGAAGTAATCTCCATAATAGAAAAGATTTAGAGCGAGGGATGAAGTGATTCCAGATAACTTTGCAAGAATTGTCAACCTGTCTTCTAGGATATAGAAACAAGAAGGCTTCCTTGAAAGATAACAAACCTGTGGCAGAGTGAGTCCAAACCATTTGATCAGGTGCAGAGAATTTTGGTATAGCAATTTGCTCAATATCCGCAGCCAAAGAAGGATACTTTGAAACTAGAGAGGAAAGAATGGACCAAGAATAATTTTCAATGAAGTCTCCCACTCGAGAGCCTGGGGAAAGGTGTAAACTCTCAGGGATATTCAAGGAATTCACAATAGTGTTAGGAAGCCATTTGTCGGTCCAAAAGTTTATGTCAAAGCCATTTCCTAAAAGCCAGGAAATGTTATCCAGAACAGTGGGCAAACATCTTTTTAAGGCAGGCCAAATAGAGGATTTAACATAAGAGGATCTATATCTTTTATTTTTCATGAACCTTGCTCTAAGAAAGAAAGCCCATTGACACTTAGAAGCAAGGAAATCCCAACAAAGTTTCAAAGTAGCAGCTTCATTGACTGCACGAATATGTCTGATGCCCAGGCCACCTTCTGAAAAGGGAGAGCAAACTTTGTTCCAAGCTACAGTCACTGTTTTTCTAGATGAAACATCTCCAGACCAGATAAAATTACGAGTCCATTTGTCAATGGATTTTAGGAGAGAAATTGGCCATGAGCAAACATGGAAACTGTAAATAAGAGAACCATGAATAACAGATTTAACAATCTGAGCTCTTCCCATGATAGATAATAGGGATCCTTTCTAGGCTGCCAGCTTAGTTTTAATTTTATCAGCTATAGGCTGAAGGTGAAGAGCTTTTGGCTTACCCTTAAAAATAGGAACCAAGGTAAGTGAAGGGAAGTCCCCCAACAGAAAATCCAAGAGCAAAGGATATCATATCTAACCTTCTAAGAGAAACTGATCCAGCATAGAACTTACTCTTATCAAGACTAATGACTTGACCCGAGGCCTCTCCATATTTCTTAAATAAATTCAGGATGTTGTGCAAGTTCTACTTAGATCCTCTACAAAAAACCATGATGTCATCAGCAAAAAGAACATGACTAGGAGTATAGAAGCCCCTTGGGCTAGACATGCGTTGGAATTGCCCATTATGCACCAGTTTAGAAATGCCTCTGCTTAAAACCTCTTCGGCAATACAAAAAAGAAGAGGAGACAAAGGATCCCCTTGTCTAACTCCCTTCTTACAGCTGAAATAACCAACTGAATGACCATTGATAGAAAATGATAGTCTAGCTGAGTGAAGAATAGCCTTGATCTAAAAACAAAACTTGTCTGCAAAGCCAAAAGAATTTAAAACTTTGAGCAAGAAATCCCAAACCAAGGTATCAAAGGCTTTTTTGATGTCTATTTTCAAAGCTAAATTACCTCCAAAAGCCTTGTTGTCTAGCATGTTAATAGCTTCAGAAGCTATGCAAACACATTCTGTAATTTGCCTCCCCTTTATGAAACCTCTTTGATTTTCAGAGATGATTTTTGGGGCCAAAACAGCTAGTCGATCAGCTAGCACCTTAGAAATGATCTTAAACTGAAAATTTGCCAAAGCAATAGGCCTATATTGTTCAATTCTGTCAGCATCATTGAATTTGGGTATTAGGACAACTAAATTAGAATTTAATCCTAGCAGGATCCAACCCTGTGTAAAAAACTGAATAACAGCATTGAAAACATCCTCACCAATAAGGTCCCAAAAATACTGAAAGAAGTTGCCCCCAAACCCATTAGGACTAGCAGCACCACCGGCATTTATAGAAAAAATAGCATTTCTAATTTCCTCTTTAGTTGGTAGATTAGTGAGCGGCAGTGACCATAGGAGATATAACAGAATCAATCGAATCATTTAAGGTACAAGTATTTTCAGAAGCAAATAAGTTTTTATAATAATCCAGGACATGAAGCTCAATGTCTTCCTGCTGATCCGGAATTCGATCACCCTGCTTAAGTAAAGACAGTTGCTTGGAGTCATGTCTAATTTTAGTTACTTTATGGAAGAAGGTAGAATTTCTATCACCAAAAGAATGCCAATTAAAATGAGACTTCTCCTTCCAGAATTCATCTTGAAATTTCAAAGCTTTCTGTAACTCCAACTGAGCTTCTTTTTCACTATTAATTAACTCTTTAGAGTAGCCAGAAACATCAGCTTGCAATTGAATCTGGTCAACAACCTTCATAGCTGAATCCACTCTTTGGTGAACATCCCCAAAAATGTCTCTATTCCAAGATTTAAGTTCCAACTTTAAAGCTTTAAGCTTTTGAGTAAGAATGGACATTGGACAGTCGACAAAAGGTCTATGCCAAACTTCTGAGACCAATCTGTGGCAATTAGAGTGATCAGTCCACATTTTTAAAAACTTGAAAGAAGAAGGATAGGAATAAGATCATCTCCTTAGGTTTAGCAGGATAGGAAAATAATCATATTGCATTCTAGGCAAAGTACAGCAGGATATACTACTCCAGAAATAGAGACAAGCATCATTGCAAACAGCTCTATCTAGCCTTCTTTCAAAAAGGGCACTACCTCTTCTGTGATTGGACCAAGTAAAACTGGCACCCCTAGTCAATATGTGAGTAAGATTGCAGCAATCTGACCAGTTCTAAAATTCATCACAAGAAATTTTTAGAGGTAAGTTACCTCCTCTTGATTCATAAGCACCTAAAATAGCATTGAAGTCACCAATGAAGCACCAGGGCCCATTGTAACTTTGTTGTAAATTGGCCAAATCAATCCATAAGGATCTTCTCTACTGATAAGTAGTGCAAGCATAGATTGCAGACATATAAACCACTTAATTCTCACAAGTTATTGAAAAAGAAACTTGTTGATTAGAAAAAGCAATCAGCTGAGGGAGAAGATTAATAGCACATAAGCACCATAAATTGGGAATATGAGGAAGTCTAATGTTTACAGCAACAGGTTTCAAATTTAGAGAAGACCAAAAATAAGTAGGAACCTGATCAAGAGGAATCCAAGGTTCAGCAATGAATAAAAATTCAGGCTTGTTTTCAAGGCAAAGCTTTTTTAACACCAACCTAGTATTAAGCTTGGCAAAACCTCTGACATTCCAATAAAGTATCTTCATTAGGCAAAATTCTTGGGGCCAACCCTAGAATGGGTTAGATGGACAATTGCTTTAGAAGCTTGTTTCTTACTCTGTCTTAACTTTTTCTTTTGTGATTTTGACATAACAACTATAAATTGTTTTCCTGCATCCCCAGCATAAAGGTCACCTTACTGATCAAAAATTAAATTAGTTTCTACCAATCCATCTTCTCAGCATCTACCCTTTGGATAAGATCCTGAGATCTTGCTGAACAATTGGGTTATCTGGAGTCTGAATTTTAATGTCATTGACAGTAGCTGAAGCAAAAGTAGTCTCAAGAGAAGGGGAAACATGGTCATTGTCAGAAGTATGTAAAACTTCCTGGGAAGAATTAGGAACATAAAGAGGAGACTCAGGATGTAGAGATTCATCAAAAATCGAGTCTGTATCCTCCTCAACAACATTATTAACCGGCTTAGCAAACTCAGAAGAACTAATCTACTGTAGTACATAAACAGAATTTTCCTTTTGAGGCTCATTAAATGCTGCAGTCTCAGTATCAACATTAACAATATTTCCAATTTCAATAGTATGAACTGGATCTTCGAGAGCAAGATCTGCAACTTCATTGATTACAATTTTGTTAAACTCAAGATTTATTGAGCTAACATTAACTTAGTCCTGAACAACCACTGTTTCATTGGCTTGAGCTACTTCCATTTGTTTAGGAACATAAGTAGTGTTACCCTTAAGATGAGACTAATCTTTACGATTCCTGATATCAAAAGTGCTGCCTTGCTTCTTACATTGATCATCGGAATGACCAATTGTTTGACAAAAGCTACAAAAATTAGGAAGTTTTTCATATACAATACCAACAAAGAAAGCATAGTCATTTCTTTCCATCATAATTTCATTAGGTAATTTGCTAGTAAGGTCAACATCCACCAAAATCCTTGCAAAATACCCAAAGACTTTGTTTCTTGTGGCTTCATCTAGAGAGAGTAGAGTGCCTATACCACCCGCTATTTCAAACAAGATTTTAGGTCTCCAATACTCCCGTGGTAGATCATATATCCTAATCTATGACTAGACGTGAGTCTATTTTTGATTATTAGGACTAAAATGCAGGCACCATTGTGAGAGTCTTAAAATGCCAGGCTTAAGGTTCCAAGAGCCTACCGCCCAAACACAACGAAGGTCTTCAAGGGAGGAGAAATTAAACTCATAATAACCTCTACCCAGAGGGATCATTCTCCACGGTCCTATAGGTTTCCACAAAGTGGAGAGTTTTTTTCTAAGATCTTGGGTTTTGATGGGAGAATTGCCCTTTGCTAAAATAAGTCTTCCATGTAAATTATTCTTGCAACCTTCAAGTCCCATTTGATATTCATCTTCTGAGATCTTTATTGAAATTGATTCACCCTTGATGCATGGCCTTGGCAATTGACTTAAAGAAATGTCAAAAGAATTACTTAAAGCTTGAGTAAACGTTTTATTTTGAGGAGGATGAGGAGGGTAGGAAGAGGAATGAGGAGAAATAGGAGAATTAAGAAACTTCCATGGACAAATAGGATTGCTTACGGCCGAAGCCATAATCATGCAGACCTAAGCCTACATGCAGAGACAAACCCTAGCAGAGGTTCTCAATTTTTTATCTGACTCATAGGTAAAACTATTTACTAATATGCCATTATTTCCTAACTAATTTACCAAAATTCTTCCATTTTAGCCATGTTGGAATTTTTTTTTCTTATTACACATAAAGCCATTAGGATATGTGTTACTTGTAAATGCCAACATCTTTAGTGTTTTCTACATGTTAGCGCCAACAAATTAGGCATTATTCACGTGAAAACACCAAAAAATTTGATGTTTTCTACTTGTTAGTGCCAACATCTTTGGTATCTTTTTAGAAGGAAACACTTATCAATTTAGTGTTTCCACATCGTATGCCCCTCCTTTTGCTTTTATTTTTTAACATAAACACAATTCTCCTTTCATTCTTTCACTTTATCCAACACCTCTATGCTTTGTTGAAAGTTTTTTATAGCTTGAGTCAACACGTGATGAAATTAATTATAGGTTGGGTCACACGAAAAATTTAACCATACAATAAACAAAGTTCATCTATAATTTCCTTCTAGAGATAGGATTGAGAAAACTCTCATGGATAATTTAATTTAGTTTAGCCACAATGTATAACCTACATCTAGTCCCTTAACAACCACCTGAGATTTTCTTCACATCTTGTCGAATTATTTCTT
The DNA here is from genome assembly GCA_029884595.1 of Ormosia semicastrata. NCBI lineage: Eukaryota > Viridiplantae > Streptophyta > Magnoliopsida > Fabales > Fabaceae > Ormosia > Ormosia semicastrata. The sequence continues at coordinate 41,051,248 of JAQQTO010000053.1, read as the reverse complement.
ATAAGGATTTCGATGAACCTTCCTTTACCTTAACCCCAAAGCAGAGTATACAATGGTTTCTTTCTCCTAAGGACACCACAAAAACCTCCTTCTATCTCAACTCAAAATAGAGTAAACTAGCTAAGAAAGACTCCTGAATGCTACCTGCACTCTCTTTCTTTTTCTGCTAGAACAAGAGACTAAATCTCACTTTAATGCTCTTATATAATGAGCTATAATGGATCCAAGAAACAAAACTCTCTCTGTATAGAGGGGATAAGAAAATATGAAGATCCAAGAATAAGGAAAAATAGAAGATTGCAAGAGCACAACATTTTCTCTCTTTTTATGTTTTTACAAGAGTAATTTTGATCTTCTCCAAGGGCTTTCTTTTATAGAAGAAGGATGCCCACAAATGTTTCTAGCCATTAGAGGGTGGAAAGATTCAAGGAATTACCTATTTAATATATTGAAAGTGAATCCCATGTGAAATGCTTCTATTCATGGTAGTTATTATTTCGCCTAGTAGTTGCTATTATAGTCGTTAATTTTCTCTAGTTTATGTATGACATCAATTTTGCATTCTTTTTAATTTTAAACCTCTCTTAAAAGTTTTTGAACATTTGAAATATAGATTTGGAAATGCTTTTTCTAGAAACAAAACAAATCATCATATCACTAATAATACAAGATATTTCAATTGCTCTTTAATTGGTAGATCTTTCATATATATCAAACCATATATCAAGAAATTATTTGAATAAATCATCCCATTTATAAAGAAAGTCCACTAGAAACACATGCTCTAAAACATCTTCATCATCAAAACTAAACCTAATACAACTAATGCAAAATCAATCAACATATGTGCCTACTTGAAAAAATATCCCTAAACCCTAATAATGAATTCATATTATTATTTTCCCTAAGAAAAAATTTCTCACCCTATTAATCTATATATATCTACATAATTAGTTGATAAGTTGCAAATAATGCATGATTTTAGTGTTTAATTAATAGTATAATAGATGCTAATTGTAATTAACTATTCCTTTTAGTAAATATTATGATAATCACCAATTTTAGATGGCTTACTGATTCTATTGCTTAATTTCCATAAATTAGTTATTAATTGCAAAGATTAGATTTCATCCTAATTTGATAAGTCATAAATGTGCTTATTATGGTAAATTATCTCACAATTAATATGATAGCTTCCTCACTTGCTCTTTAATTGTAATTAATGAGAATTATCAAGGTTTGATATGGTTAGTATATCTCATTGGTTTTATTTGGTTTTATAGGGAAGCCAATCAATGGAAATAGAAAACATAATCAAATCTAATCCTAATAACTTTGTTGTATTGTATGACCTCTATGTAGTATTTTGGGAATATCTTAAGCTACATATATGCAATCGAGGTGATTCTAGTAGCGTGGAAAGCTAAGACACATGGATATAATTTTGATGTTTACTAATTTTTCTAATTTGTGTATCTAAGCTGTGAAAATAGCTAAGCAAGTTGATGGTAGTGATGTTATCATTGGAGTGTGAAATCATGGCCATGTAATTGGGTCATGTGATGCATATCCAAGTTTTGGTGGATGATTTAAGTTGGGTTCTGGGTCAAATCATTCATAGATTGGTTTTTAGAGATTTACCTTCTCAAAATATGGCACACTCGTTCCATATTTAAGTGCTATGAATCCTCACAAAAAGCAGAGTGAACCCAAGAGATAGAGGAGAGTGAAAGGAGCAATCCTGGTGTGAAAAAAGGTCGTCTTGAGAAATCATTGGAGATCAAGAATCCAAAGGAGAAGAAGATGCGTCCAAGAGTCAAAGGCATTGAAGACCAAGGATCAAGAGAAGAGAATTCAATAAGTTCAAGCACTCACAACTATTCTATATTTCTATCTCTTAAATTTCTTATTATGCTCTTATTATTTGTATCCATGGTTTCTTTAACCATGTTTGTTTGATTTCTCTCTTGGTTGGAGGAGATGTCACAGCCCTAGACTTGACTATTTTTGTTTGACGCAGATGTTATTTCTTTTTTATTAATTAAGATTATTTTTGTTCTACTTTTAATGTTTATGATTCATGTATTGATTCATTTAAGGTGCACACTAGATAATAGGATCATGTATGTTTCTAATATTTTCATAGCAATTCGCTAATTGGTAGACTCTGAGTTTTCCTACCCTAGTAGCAAATCAAGGACAGTGAGAAGGTGCTCGTTATTTTTAGTGGAAACACAAAATAAGTTTGAATATTCATTCTCCTAGTGGATATTCTTAGAATAACCTAATATCTTTATCATCTTAATGCAGCCATGAATGAATGTGGATAAACTTGATATTTATGGCTAGAGATTATTAGTAGTCATGCCTAATGACGAACTAAGGAATGATGGGGGGTAGTACGAGCTAGAACCATGGGTATCTACGGCTATTAGTCTCAAATAATATTTGGTAAATAACATTGAAATCAATCATTCATAAGTGGTGTGTTGTATCTTGTCAATGATCCAATGGTGGAGATTGAGCCTTTAACCAGTCCTTAACTTTGTTATCCTTGATCCCAGTTAGTGTTTGTTTGCAATTTACTTTCTTTTTTGTTCTTTGTTATTTACTTTTAAATGTCAACATATACCCCACTTATAACTTGCTTGGTATTTAGTTCTTTTAGACTCAATTCTTTATGGGTAGGGGTGTAAATAAGTTGAGCTATTCGAACTTGATTCATTAAATGCTCGATTAAGCTCATTTGTTTAGTTAAACGAAAGAGCTCAAGCTTAAATTTAGGCTTGACTATATAAATGAGGCAAGCTCACGCTTTATAGGCTTGACATTAAAAGCTTGTGAATAGACCGTGTATGTGTGTGCATATATATTACTTATTCATTATGCACAAATAGTAAAAATTCAATCACAAAAAAATTGTAAATTTAAATAAGAAAAGTATAGATAATGATAAAAGAAATTTATTTTTATTTATTACTAACTAAAACTTTTATAGGAAGGTTATGAATTTTTTTATGTATGTATTGTAATGAATTAGGAATAAAAATTATTTAATTTATATTTTCTATTTTTTATTCCATCTTCTAATACAAAGATGTTTACTAAATACTAAATTAATAAACATAAATATTTCAAAGAGAGATTTGATAAAAGGAAAAAAATAATCAAGTTATAAATAAACTAAACAAGGCAAGCTCAAATCTCATATTTTTTAACAAGTCAAGTACAAACTTTAAATGTGACTCATTTAAATAAATGAGCTAAGTTTGATTGTCAAGTAATTTTAAGTGGTTAGCTTGACTTAACTCATTTACATCCTCTTTTTGCGGGAATGACCATTGCTCACCACTAAACTATAAATTCATATTTATACTACAACTAATTGACAATGTTAAATTTGGTAGAACAATCGACACCCATCATTAGTCAACAAAAAAAAACATCTACATAATCTACATAACTAACACAATAATAATCATAACAGTTAATAAAAATCTCAATAATGAATATAAAAACTTACAAAAAAGAAAGCAATCACCAGCTACTGTGACAGCCTAGGTTTTGAAGGGTATTGTTTAGAATTTTGGAGAGAATAGAGGGGATAGGAGGCGTCGATTTCAGAAAAGAAAGAAAGAAAGAATGATGCATGAATTCGAGAGGAAGGGTCCTTATATAGTGGGAGACCACTTGAAAGCGCCAAAATGCATGGTGCATCAATGAAGAAAATGCCAAATGGTTAGGCATTACTTAAGTGTCATCACCTATGACGATCACATTTTTAAGTCCAAAATGCCACGAGATTTAGCATTACATGCGTGAATTACACCTTCTGTTTTTGCGTTGTTACATCAACAACGTGTAATTAATTAGAGTTATCTAGGTGTAGTTGGAAAAAAAAAAAGGTAGATTGATAATGTGGATTGATAGACACATTAGTTATCATCAGTATGTTGGTATAGTAATTTAAATATTTATTTTAATTATCATAATCTTAAAATCAAGATGGGTCACATTATAAGGTTAATTAAACAAATTTTATTTATTATTTTAATTATCACAATCTTAAATTTAAGAAGGGTCTCATTATCAATGTTAATTAAATGATTTTCATTTGATAATTATAAATATTAAATTATCACAAACTTAAAATCAATAAGAGAAATTTAGGTTACATATTAACCTAAATTTAAAGTAATTTTTTCTATATGTATATATATATATATATACACACACACACACATTAAACATACATTCACTCAAAATATTTTTAAGTTGTTCAATTAAAAAATTGCACTTTCATTGTTTCTCTAACATTGAATATCATTTAAGAATGAAACAATTTCTATTCTTGCAATTGTTGAATGCAATACATAAAATATAGGAAGCACAAATACATATACAAGATACGAATATGACACGACACAAATATATTGATATGGCAAAAATTTTAAACATAATTAAAAGATATATAGATAAAAAGCATATACAAGTAACGAAGTATCCGATACGATACATATCAGTATCCGATACAGTGAATATTTTAAAATATTGGTGCTACATAGCCTAAGATGTTGAGTTTGCTATATTAATTCATCTATGGTACATTACATGAATAAAACATAAATAATAATCATTACGAGAGTTAGTTGTTCTTGTCATATAGATTGATGCACTATGCTCATAAAATTTAAGTTCAATTTTCATTGTCAATAATTAGGGGTGTCCATTGGGTAGATTGTATAGGTTTTGCAATATTTTTGGTCGACCTAACATGCTCAATAGTGAGTTAGATTAGATTAAACACGTGGGCCTGATATACAATAATTTTTTTACTAATATAAATATCAAAAATAAAAAATTTAAAATAATCTTAATTAGAAAAAATATATATATTCCAAATAAAATAAAAAGTTAAATGAGCAATCTTTGACAAACATAATAAGTTTCAAACAAATTAAATAAATATAACAAGGCTTACTAAGTTAACATAAATCTAAAACAAACTAAAATAAGAAAATAGAATCTAAAAACCATAAGAGTAATGCTACTCACATATATTTACACATATGTCACATCATATCTACACAATTTTTACCATTTGATCATAATTGATGTCACCTCGTTTTCTGTACACCTATACTCTAATTCTACCATATAGGCAAATGTGAGTGATGTGAGCTATAAAGTGATGTATGGAAAGCATTTTCCAAACCATAAACTATAAACTACATTAACTAATTGAAGTTAATATCATCACATATAGCATATGGATTGACTTAATCATTTACTTCATTCTCAATTTTATTAAGATACTATTTGTTAGCTAAGTTATTCGTTGGATTTTTACCGCAGTGCTTCATGAGTTTCTCATCTCTATTTTCTTAGTTACATTCTCATTATGATCACAATGCTTACACCCAAACTTAATTGACACTATAGAAAAGTTAGGGAAAAGTAACCTAAAATGTCACCATGATTAAACAAATTTTATTTAAAAAAAAATTACTTGGGTGGGTTGGGTTTGTGAGTTGGTACTTTCCAAACTCACTACTCGATCCATATTTTGCAGGTTAGAGTGTTTCCTAATCCGAGCCAACTTGTGGACCCAATTCAACCTGCAATATGTGGATTGAGTTGGGTCAAAACTCGCGAGGTCTTTAGTTGACCCAACTTATTGGATACCTTTATCAATAATTATTAACAAGAAGCATCATTATAAGACTTATGACATATTTTGACCTCAAACCTAGAGATATCTAGTGGGTTGGGTCAACCCATGATGAACCTACGAGTTTTGATCGAACCCAACTCATAAAATGCAAGTTTGATTAGCTTTGTAGGTTCAGTTGGGTTAGAAAACACTCCAACCTGTAAAGTACGGGTCAAGTAGCGAATTTGTAAAGTGTTAACCCACACAAACCCAACCCACCCAAATATTTAAAAAAAAAGTCATTTAACCATGGTGACATTTTACGATGCTTTTCTCTAACCTTTATGTGGTGCTAATTAAGTCTGAATGTAGGTATTATGATCACATTGAGAATGTGACCTAAAAAATAGAGATGAGAAAACCCACACACTAGTTTGATGAGCAGGTCTGGTCCAAAAATACCACAAAACCCACCCAACCCAACTAGCAAACACCTTTACGCAACCTATCCCTCCTTTTACACCAGCATTGAATAAACTAGCAAGTATACCGTGCATTACACGAGTTTTTTAAAATTCAGATAGAATCTAAATAAATATAGATTGAAAGAGAGAAATATTTAAAATTGTAAAGGAGATGTGCATATTAATGTATTTAGATAGAATCTAAAAAATATAAATTAAAAGAAAAAATATTTAAAATTATTAAAATTATAAAGGAGATATGCATAATTAATTAAAAAGATAATTTGAATTTGAAATTTAATAAAAAAATGTTAAGAATGACATGTGTTATTCTTAGAGGGAAAATAACTTAAGGTAGTGTTTGGATGGAACATTCTAAGGAGGAAATGTATTTTTTTAGGTGATTTATAATCCCACACCATAAATAACTTGTTTGGACACTCAAAGCAGGAATTTTCAAAAAAAAAATTGGAGAATTTTTATCGAACATTTATTTTGTCCAAAACACAGAATTTCAATTTCCACCTCATGTGGTAGATTTTCAAAATTCCTCATCTTTTCTATCTCGAAACTCATCCATTTGCATCGATCATGGCTTCATTGATTCTCATTCATGGCTTCACCATTCCAAATATGAACAAGCCCAGTCAAAGGCTAAGAAAGGCTAGGTGAGCATCGATCACCTTGTAACAGCCTAATATTTGCTACCCAAATATATCGTCATATAAATGAATAACCCAATATTGACCCTGCTACTATAACATACATCAACGTCTAACCCATATCATTCATACATAATGAGTAAATATAGAGAGCCACGAAAGCAAAAGTTATATATATACATCACAGCCTCAAGGGCATACTGTTATACATAATTCAAAACAACTAAGCAAATATAAAACAAATATATGCTCAGCTCAAAGCAACATCTATACTATGCTAGTCCTCATACATTTTCTTCTTCCTTTTCGAAGAACGCGCACCTAAATTTACATGGCAACACAATCGGGGTGAGAAAAAATATCTCAGTAGAAGTATTTCAATACCAGTATATATACATAAATAAATAAATAAATAAATAAATATATATATATATATATATATATATATACACACACACACAAATAGATAATATTCACAATTATCGAGTTGATACTTCAATCATAGAAGCAACAACACCTCATCTCAACAACACGCAATCGCCCATACAATTGTAATACATGAAAATGTCATGATAGCAACCACCCATACAATTGCCATGTTATGCCAAGTTATGTCTATGTTTATGCCTATGCACAATTCCTAAGTATGAAAATCAATAATGCATGATACAATATTCAGGAATACACAATTCCATGGTAATGTCATGAATGCATGAAATTTGAACAAAGTAATGGAAGTCACAACCATAACCTTGAACAAGCATTGGAAGTCCATCTAGCCACAACATTATCACAGAGAAAATCTATTTCTCCCTGGGTAGTGAAGTCCATCAACTATACATTTATCGATAATGCACGAGGACATCCATCCCCAAAATTCTATAATAGGAAGGATACAATCCACCTTAACATTACAAACCTCAATATATTTCATAAACATTTCTTGCAATACAATTACTAATTACTTCCCATAACTAGTTTCACAATTGATTTATATGCATTCCAAATTCATTTCACCAACAAATCATCAAATACTTCTAAAAGTACTTTATCACTCTTAAAAGAGCATACACGAATAATTCCTATACTTAGGGAAACTCAAATCCTTGATTCTTCACAATACAAATTATATGTATACAATCATGCCTAATTATCTCACATAATTAGCATTACGAATCCATTTGATTCAATACATTGACACTTTATTAAACACCCCTCTTAGAGTTTCATTACTCATTAAGAAGTATAAACGAAGCAACTACACCTATCATAGGTCCCATTGCATCACACAACAATTTCTATCCAAAACTGGACCTCACGCCGCACACAAACTCAGCCACGCCTTGGTGCCCTGCTCTCGGGTTTTAGTACTGGACGTGCATCACACTCGCACTGCAGCGCGCAGCACCTTGAGCCGCAACGCCAATAGCAGAACATGGATTCTACAGAATTTTGCAGATCCGGGTACTATTCTATTGAAACTTACCTCTCTTCCAATCACACAAACTTCACCTCCAAGTGATTTCCAACCTTCCACAAGGTTCATCAACATATTGTAACTCTTAAACAACCTCAATTTCACATAAACCAACCAATCACAAATCATCCATCCACCTAAACCTAAAACCCCCATTTTCAACTCAAATGGCATTCAAGGGTGTTCAAGTGATAAAAAACTGTTCTCATGCCTCTAGCAAACTAAAAACATGCTATTCTCAAGCTTTCTAACAAGATTCATGCATTTACTAACATAAACACAATTCTTACACTTCAAAACCTCATATCCCCTATCAAGTCCCCATAAACCCAATGAAGAAGATGAAGTCATGAAGTAACACAAATTTCCCCTACCTCAAAGTCTTGAAGATGGAGCCAACCTCCTCTTAATTCCTCTTCTTTGATTGTTGATCCTCCATTTTGGTTTCTTTCCTTCTGTTTCTCTTTCTTCTTTCTCCTTCTTCTTTCTTCATGTTTTCTCTTCTCTGTTTCTACTTCTCAAATATCCCAACCGTGGGGTATTTAACAAAGGAAATCAAATTTGACTTTTCTTTTATAGGTACCAAAATCCTGATCTGATAAAAATACTCAAATTTCTCCAAATCCAGTTTTGTAGCTTCCAACAGATTCAAAATCAATCCTAAGATTCATTAAAAATTCTATTTTTCCAAAAACTGATATTTTCATATCAGTTGTGGGTCAATTCGACACTAAAACACACAACTAGTATGCTTAAAAATGCCAAACTAACTACAAAAATTCTCAAATTTTAATTGTAGTATAGTTCCCACATTTGTGACTTGGAAACAACCTCTCCACAATTATTTCCATAAACTAAGCAGTTTAAATCACTTCCGGGACAAATAATAGCTAAATTTCACACATAGTGTTATAACAAAGTGACTAAATGTGCTCAGAAAGTCACAAAACTACACAAATATGTTAAGTGTAACACCCTCCTTAGGGCGCTACACTTGGTGTTGCTTAGTTACCAAATTACCCCTTCATTAGAAATCGTGCTTGTAATATAAATACGAGTTATAAAATTTTTTAATGATAATAAATTAAACTTAGCAGAAAATAAAAACATAACAACACTGTCACAAATAATTTACATCATATATACATACAAGCCTTTAGTATTGTCAAACTTAGATAATTACAAACTAGACTTTCAAAATATTTGAACTTTAACTTAACCTAACATATTGCCCAAGTCCTACTAGACAGCAGGACCCTTAGACGCGTCCTCCTCAGACTCATCAGCATATAGGAATCCATCATGATGTGAAGTCCTACGGACAAGTGTTCGAGTAGACGACACAATACTGGCCTCACTTAAGCCCCCCAGTACTACCTAATAGAAATTGAAAACTCTAGGTGTACATATATGTTAACACTAAAGTACGGATGTCCTAAATGTAATCTACTCAATCTAATATTTAAGTCCCCCATATAGTAAATACTCTCTCTATCTAAATCGACATGCCATGCCTCCTCTCCTCCAAGAAACGTAAACCTCATATAACCAAGGAAAATTAGGCATCTCCATCATCTTAAAACTCAACGTTCTCAATGGGAATCTGCTCTTCCTCAGCTTCTCGCTTCACTTCTTGCTCGACGTCTTTACAAATATAAACATAATACAGAACAGGCATATAAAGAGGTGAGATTACCTACGCCATTACCAGTATGGTAGCAATGAAGATAAACACATGCAATATCTTATACAGCTATCATACTATAATTACAAATATGCCATCAATATCATTTATCAATAAAAACACATGAAGTAAACAATATTTAGAATCATGCCACTAATAACAACCAAATAATCAACAATTCAATTATCATAAACAAAAATTACAATAATGTCCTCAGTCACTATATGTATGCACAGAGACTCAATTTCCTACTCCATGGAGCTAAAACTCGGGTCGGAGAGAGTGATCGAAAAGATTTGTCGGTACCAATATGCCTCAGACCACGTGCTCAATCTTGCACATCTAGCATATACACGACAGTCTTTATCAGATCTTGATTAAGAATAATGTCTCAGTTAGGATCATTGGTGTATTGCGTCGGTCTAACCTACAGTACAGAAGAGCTACCAACTATCCATTGTAGGCAACTCGCACCCCAATGCCCCCAAGGTCAACGAGTGACTTACACTACGCATATCGCACCCACTCAAAAGGTGTAGTCTCTCCTAGGCAACTAGCCTCATACAGTCCATCGGACCTTTCCAATGTATGTACTATGCACCAATCACCGTTCTAATTCATATCACATATTCGGGGTCCACTCAATAACCCAACAGTATTATTATTGTATTTTCATCGCGTAGTCATATTATCGCATTTTCTAAATTGCATAACCATTTTGTAGCAATTTCAAATTGCGTAGCAATTTTTCAACGTTTTCCAATTGCGTAAAATATTTTTCATATGCTTTAAATAAAAAATACCATTTTTCTCATTTAATACCAAAATTTGACTTAATTTTTCATATTTGCATACTAGTCCCTCAAAAATATAATATTTTTGTCCTCACTTATATAATATTTTCATAATAGTCCATTATAAAACTCATATTTATGAAATAGTCCCTCATAAATTAATATTTACAAAATAGTCCCTCATAAAACTAATATTTACGAAATGATCCCTCTTTTATAAAATATTTACAATATGACCCCTCTTTAAATAAAAATTATAATATGGTCCTTCTTAAAATTTTAATTATAGTTTTGTCCCATTTTTTATGAAAATTTACAGTATAACCCCTCTAAAAATTGGTATTTGTATTGTTTCCCAAAAATTGATGTCTCTTTCTTTTACTTCATATGATACAGCTCAAATTTTATAGACGCGCTTCAAAACCCTTAGGGTGAGCTATACGTCAGCAAACTTCAAGTATTGACCCTCATTTCATTTTATAACTCTACTATTTAATTATATCGAATTGTTTTCCAAAATTATTTTACTTTGCTATACTCAAACTTTTTCAAATTCATTTAGATCTCTAAATTCTCATTTTAATCCATCAGTTTAAGGACTTTGGTCCTCTTTTTCATGGTATGGCCGTAAGCCTTATTGCTCCTTGGAGCATTCATACAATCGTTTAATCATGTTGTTCACATCCTAAATTACACATACACTCACATGCTTACACAATCATATACAGATAAACATATATCAAAGCAGTAATCATATATCACACATGTAATCACAAAAACAAAATTATAAACCGTACAAACACAATCAAAGAAGCAACAAACAATAAGTGAAGAACACTTGGTTGGTGAGGTAAAATCTCCCTCTTATCTCTTAAAGACAAGTCATTCAAGCTCCTCTCCTTCTCCTTGATTTCATGTGGCCTTAAACAAATTCCTAACAATTCTAAAAAAATTAGTAAAATCACATACAAAGCTTAATAATGATAAACCATGGAACAAACATGGTTTAGAAATCACAAACTTGAATTAAAACTAAAGAATCACAAGTTTACCTCTAGGGAAGTAAGATGAAACTTGGATTTTGAAGCACATAGAGTGAGATTTTGAGAAAACTTCCTAAATGAAAAGTGTTTAGGAGGTTGTTTAGGTTTAGGAAATGATGAGAGTAAAAATTATAGAAGATGGATAGTGAATATAGGTGTTGGGGCCGAACCACAAGGAAGGAAAAAGGAAGGAAAATGTTCTATGTGTTCTTAACATTTTTGAGAGAAAATGATGCAAGCTTTTTGATGAGAGAGAAAAGTGAATATTGATAGCACAAAGGGAATGGGCTGCCGTGTGAAGTTTGTAGGAGAAATTTAGAGATTGACATGAAGTAGAAATATCACATTTTGGGTTCACACTTGAAGCACATGACTTATGTCATCTTTTAATTATTAAATTGCCATGCAAGATAGTTCAAGAACCTTGGAGAAGCCTCCCAAGGTTGCTAGCCGTGTGCCTCTATTAGGATTAGAGACTTAATTTGTTTTTAATTAAAGTCTAATTACTTGCTAATTAAATCACTAGTTAATTAGGTTAGGTTTCCTAATCATTCTTAGTTAACATTCTAATTACATAACTAACTAATTAAATATATAATTATATATATCATAGCCTCTAAATAAAATTAGGATATCTAATTAGTAATTAGATTATAACTAATTAATAATTATATTAGTTTACTTAATTTGTTAATTAGGCCATTAAGATGACTTAATTAAGTTTAATTAGTTACTAAGTAAATTCAAGCCACTATATTTGACTTCATCCTAGCCTTTGATTTTAACTTTGTTTCCTATCTATTGATCTCATCTACGGTGGATATTACTTAGAGGTTTTATCAGGATTCATTTCACACCATTGATCGGATCAACGGTTATGATCGAAAACATCTTAATCAAACTTTTCATCCGATGGTCCACAACAAAGTCTTTGCCCCTTTGTTTGACCACTTTCTATTGGATAGAAAAGTCTAGCTACCTATTTTGACTGATTTCTATAGGTTCATTTTGATTTAGACTACCGAAAATATTTTAAGCACATTTTCTGTCAACTAAAATTTATCGGGTCAAATAAATTATAGAAGAAGCTACTATAAATAAAATAACAGATATTTATTCGTGAAATATTTTTATTTCACAGATAAATTCTAAAAATTAAAAGAATCTCTTTTGTCTCTCTCAGATTCTGGTTTAGTAAGATCACCCATCTTTAAAATAATCAGATAAGATTTTTTCCGACCTGAAAATTATTATTTTTCTGACCAGGAGCAAATCACACAAAACGATCAACAATGATCTCAGAATAGTCAAATTATTTTTATAACATACAGAAAATACAAAACAGTGTAATTCTGCTATTACTATTAACATAGTCAGAATTTGGGATGTTACAACTCTCCCCCTCTAAAATTAAGTTTCGTCCTCGAAACTTGACACACTCAAAATAAAAACGAATATTGTTCTCTTATCTTCTCTTACAACTCCCATGTGGCTTCACTACTTACATCATTCCATACCACTTTAACCAACGCGATCTCTTTTCCTCGAAGTTGCTTCATCCTTCGATCTTCAATCTTGACTGGAAACGTCTTATAGGTTAGATTCTCCTTCAGTTGTACGGTGTCTGGCTCGATAACATGAGTCAGATCATAAATATATTTTTGTAGTTGTGATGCGTGAAATACATTATGAACATTCGATAAGAATGGTGGTAGTGCAATCTGGTAAGCTACTAGACCTACCCGATAAAGTATCTGATACGGTCCAATAAACTTCGGAGTAAGCTTCCTCGACTTGATTACTCGTCCAACTCCAGTCATAGGCGTCACTTGTAGAAATACATAGTCACCTTCTTCAAATTCAAGCGGTCTTCATCGTTTATCAGCATAATTCTTTTGCCGTGTCTGAGTTATCCTCATCTTGTCTTAGATCATCTTTATTTTCTCAGTTGTTTGCTGCACAAATTCGGGTCCTACCACAGTACTTTCACCATCGTGGTACCAACACAATGGCGTTCTACATCTTCTCCCATATAATGCCTCATAGGGTGCCATCCCTATGCTTGAATGGAAACTATTGTTGTAGGTGAACTCTATCAACAGTAGAAATTCATCTCAACAACCAGTTTGCTCTAGAACACAAGCTCTCAACAAGTCCTCCAATGACTGAATCATTTTTTTTGACTGACCATCTGTTTGTGGATGGTAAGCAGAACTCAAACGTAGCTTTGTTGCCATTACCTCTTGCAAACTATTCCAGAATCTTGACGTAAATCTCGGATCTCGATCAGATATAATACTGGATGGTACACCATGAAGTCTAACAATTTCATTGATATACACTTGAGCCAACTTTTTCATTAAGTACTTAATATTCATTGATAAAAAGTCACTGACTTTGTAAGCTGATCAATAATTACCCATATAGAATCGTGACCCTTCCGAGTCTTCGGTAGTGCAGTTACGAAATCCATTACTATGTCATCCCATTTCCATTCAGGAATAGGCAAAGGTTGCAACATTCCTGACGGTCTCTGATGTTCCACTTTGGCCTTCTGACAAATCAAACAGGATGATACATATTCTGCGACATCCCTCTTCATTCCTTGCCACCAATACAATAGTTTCAAATCTTGATACATCTTCGTGACCCTCGGATGCATACTCAACTTACTTCTATGAGCTTCATCCAAAATCGACCTCCTCAGTTCCGGATCGTTAGGCACACAAACTCTTCCCTTGAACTTCAGAATTCCATCGACACTTTTGTTGAATTCTAATTCTGCCCCTTGACTTCTTGCTTCCTTCGCTTCTTGCAAATACTGATCACTGTTTTGCCCTTCTCGTATTCTATCCATCAAGTCATTCGAAATAGTGATCATGTTCAAACACATCTTCCTTGGTGTCAACTTCACAGATAGACGCATATCCCGAAACTCTTCTATCATTTCCTTCTCCTTAATCATTATAACAGAAGCATTAAGTGCTTTTCTACTTAAAGAATCCGCTACGACATTTGCCTTCCCGGGATGATACTGTAAACTGAAAGTCATAGTCTTTCAGAAACTTTAGCCAACGCCTTTGTCTCATGTTCAACTCCTTTCGGTCAAACAGCTACTTCAAACTTTTATGGTCACTAAAAACAGTAAACATTGCCCCATAGAGAAAATGTCTCCATACCTTCAATGCAAACACTACTGCTGCCAACTCCAAGTCATGAGTTGGATAATTCCTCTTATGCACTTTCAACTGTCTTGACGCGTATGCCATAACCTTACGGTTCTGCATAAGTACACAACCCAATCCTTGGTACGAAGCATCACAACATACCTCGAAAGGTTCATTCGGATCAGGCAGAATCAAAATCGGTGAAGTAGTCAGTCGTCATTTCAACTCCTGAAAACTTTCCTTGCATGCTTCAGTCCATACGAACGGTTGATTCTTTCGTGTAAGTTGGGTAAAAGGTCCAGCAATCTTCGAAAACCCCTCAATAAATTGTCGATAGTAACTGGCCAATTCGATGAAACTACGGATCTCCGATACAGTCTTCGGTCTCTCCCATTCAACAACTGTCTCCACCTTTGAAGCATCAACTTCAATTCCATCCGCCTATATAACATGCCCCAAAAATTATACTTCGCTTAATCAATATTCACATTTGGACAACTTGGCATACAACTTATTCTCCTTCAAAATCTAGAGAACCACTCTGAGATGTTCAGCATGCTCCTCCTGACTTCGAGAATAAATCAAGATGTCATCAATAAAGACAACAATAAACTTATCTAAGTATGAATGGAAAATCCAGTTCATGAAGTCCATAAATATCACAGGTGCATTAGTCACACCAAATGGCATCACTTGATACTTGTAATGCCCATATCGTGTCCGAAACGCAGTCTTTAGGATATCGTCCACCTTTACACGTATCTGGTGATAACCAGAACATAAGTCAATCTTAGAAAATATTGCGGCTCCTCGCAATTGGTCCAACAAATCATCGATTCTTGGTAGTGGATACTTATTCTTGATTGTAATCTTGTTCAATTACCGGTAGTCTACACATAAACGAGAAGTCTCATCCTTCTTCTTTACCAACAACACTGGAGCTCCCCAAGGTGATACACTTGGTCTCACAAATTGCTTCTCCAACAAATCCTCCCACTGCTTCTTAAGCTCTGCCAATTCTACTGGCGACATCCTGTAAGGCACCATAGATATAGGTCCAGCTCTAGGTACCAAATCAATAGAGAATTCAATCTCCATTTCTGGCGGTAGTCCAGGTATATCTTCAGGAAACAGTTCAGGAAACTCATTCACTACAAAAATATCCTTCAGAACGTCTTCACATTGAACTTCCATAGAAGACATCAACAAGTACCTTTGATCTCCTTCCTTCAAACAAGCTTCCACTTGAGTAGCCGTTAGGAATCTAGAATCCTTAACCTCAGGAAAAACCAATGTCTTACTAGCACAGTCTATCAGGATATGGTTAGAAGATAACCAATCCATTCCTAAAATTACATTAATCTTAGAAAGAGGCAAATAGATTAAATCCACATGAAAGATTCTATCCCTAACATATATAGGGCAATTCAAATACACTTTTGTAGTTATCACAGGTTTATCAGTAGGAGTAACCACACTCAAATCATATGGTAATGTAGTCACAGTCAATCCTAAACGCTCCACACATTCACATGCAATTAAAAAGTGTGTCGCTCCCGAATCATATAATATTATTAAAGGATTACCTTCAATGGCACACTCCTCCATTATCAAGTCCTCAGATTTAGCGGCTTCCTCCCCGCTCATAGTATAAACTCGACCACCCGCCTATGGCCTTGCAGTGCGAACACTTCCCACAGATGGTTTCGCCTTCTACTGATCACACTCTCTCGAAAAATGTCCAGGTTTCCCACATCGATAACAAATCACCCCCTTATACTGACGGTCCTTGGTGAAATGTCCTTTTCTACACTTAAAACATTTAAGTGCAGAAGTTCCAGTTGAAATTGCCCTACTACCACTTAAACTTCCTCCAAATGATTGTTGCCGATTCTGACCTCCAGCTGGTCTGGCATATGGTTTCTGTCGGTAACGGTTGCCACCGCTACTCTTTCCCCTTTGGAACCACGTAGGTCCAAAGTTCTTATTTCTAGCTTCTCTCAGATGATCAATTTTTTCAACTTTGCAACATTTGTCCAACAAGACTGGAAACTGATTGATATCTACTATTGCTAAAGCTCGCTTGATGTCAAGCCTCAGTCCCTCTTCAAACTTTCGGCACTTCCACTCCTCATCTGGGTGCATTTGGAAGTACCTCGAAAACTTGGATAAGCTTTCGAACCTTGCTGCGTACTCACTTACAGTCATCGCCCCTTGCCTCAGACTAAGGAATTCCATTTCCTTAGCATGTCGAACACTGGCTAGGAAATATTTTCCCAGAAACTTTTGTTTAAAAAGTTGCCATGTCACAACTCTCCCTTCAGCTTGAATTAATCTCCCGGCTCCTGCCCACCAAGCCTCTCTATCACTTACTAGCACGAACGTCGCGATAGTAAGCTTCCGCTCATTAGTACAACCGATGCCATCAAATATTTTCTCCAGTTAGTTGATCCATAAATCAGCATTCTCTGGATCAAACTCTCCATGAAACTTTGGTGGATTGTTCCTCTGAAATTCTGACAAGCTGTGAGCATCTTCCATTGCTCTTTGGTTCTGCTGTGCTACAACCTCAACCATTCGTTGTATTGCTGCTACAGCTGCAGCCATGTTCTGATTGTCGTCGCTGACATTTCCAGCTCCTGCCCTCGCATTCATACGTCCTCTTCCTCGTCCATCCATTTCGTTCTATCAATCAGACTGAAAAACACAAAGAAAAGTGAGAGTCAGTCATCAAATATTATTATTTTTCTTTCGAAAAACAATCACAGAGAATCACATAACTTAGACAAGACAGACCTAACCACAAACCCAAAAGGCTCTAACTTGGGCTCTGATACCAACTAATGTAATACCCTCCTTAAGGCGTCACACTTGGTGTTGCTTAGTTACCAAATTACCCATTCATTAGAAATCGTGCTTGTAATATAAATACGAGTTATAAAATTTCTTGATGATAATAAATTAAACTTAGCAAAAAATAAAAAAATAACAACACTATCACAAATAATTTACATCATATATAGATACAAGCTTTTAGTATTGTCAAACTTAGATAATTACAAACTAGACTTTCAAAATATTTAAACTTTAACTTAAACTAACATATTCCCCAAATCCTACTAGACAGCAAGACCCTCAGATGGGTCTTCCTCAAACTCCTCAGCATATAGGAATCCATCATGATGTGAAGTCCTATGGACAGGTGTCCGAGCAGACGACACAATATTGGCCTCACTTAAGCCCCCCAGTACTGCCTAATAGAAATTTGAAACTCTAGGTGCACATATATGTTAACACTAAAGTACGAATGTCCTAAATATAATCTACTCAATCTAATATTTAAGTCAATCATATAGTAAATACTTTCTCTATTTAAATCGACATGCCACGCCTCCTCTCCTCCAAGAAACACAAACCTCATATAACTAAGGAAAACCAGGTATCTCCATCGTCTCAAAACTCAACGTCCTCAACGGGAATCTGCTCTTCCTCAGCTTCTCGCTCCACTTCTTGCTCGACGTCTTTACAAATATAAACATAATACAGAACAGGCATATAAAGAGGTGAGATTACCTACGCCATTACTAGTATGGTAGCAATGAAGATAAATACATGCAATATCTCATACAACTATCATACCATAATTACAAATATGCCATCAATATCATTTATCAATAAAAACACATGAAGTAAACAATATTTACAATCATGCCACAAATAATAACCAAATAATCAACAATTCAATTATCATAAACAAAAATTACAATAATGCCCTCAGTCACTATATGTATGCACACAGACTCAATTTCCTACTCCTGGAGCTAAAACTCAGGTCGGAGAGAGTGATTGAAAAGATTTGTCGGTACCAACATGCTCGAACCACGTGCTCAATCTTGCACATCTAGCATATACACGACAGTCTTTATCAGATCTTGATTAAGAATAGTGTCTCGGTTAGGATCATTGGTTTGTTGCATCGGTCTAACCCACGGTACAGAAGAGCTACCAACTATCCATTGTAGACAACCCGCACCCCAATGCCTCCAAGGTCAACGAGTGACTTACACTACGCATATCGCACTTACTCAAGAGGTGTAGTCTCTCCTAGGCAACTAACCTCATACAGTCCATCGGACCTTTCCAATGCATGTACTATGCACCAATCACAGTTCTAATTCATATCACATATTCGGGGTCCACTCAATAACCCAACAATATTATTACTGTATTTTCATCGCGTAGTCAAATTATCGCATTTTCTAAATTGCGTAACCATTTTGTCGCATTTTCAAATTGCATAGCAATTTTTCAACATTTTCTAATAGCGTAAAATATTTTTCATACGTTTTAAATCAAATATACCGTTTTTCTCATTTAATACCAAAATTTGACTTCATTTTTCATATTTGCACACTAGTTCCTCAAAAATATGATATTTTTGTCCTCACTTAAATAATATTTTCATAATAGTCCATTATAAAACTTATATTTATGAAATAGTCCCTCATAAATTAATATTTACAAAATAATGCCTCATAAAACTAATATTTACGAAATGACCCCTCTTTTATAAAATATTTGCAATATGACCCCTCTTTAAATGAAAATTGTAATATGGTCCTTCTTAAAATTTTAATTATAGTTTTGTCCCTCTTTTATAAAAATTTACAGTATAACCCCTCTAAAAATTGGTATTTGTATTGTTTCCCAAAAATTGATGTTTCTTTCTTTTACTTCATATGATACAGCTCAAATTTTACAGACGCGCTTCAAAACCCGTTAGGTGAGCTATACGTCAGTAAACTTTAAGTATTGACCCTCATTTCATTTTATAACTCTAATATTTAATTATATCGAATTGTTTTCCAAAATTATTTTACTTTGCTATACTCAAACTTTTCCAAATTCATTTAGATCTCTAAATTCTCATTTTAATCCATTAGTTTAAGGACTTTGGTCCTCTTTTCCATGGTATAGCCGTAAGCCTTATTGCTTTTTGGAGCATTCATACAATCGTTTAATCATGTTGTCCATATCCTAAATTACACATACACTCACATGCTTACACAATCACATACAAATAAACATATAACAAAGCAGTAATCATATATCACACATGCAATCACAAAAACAAAATTATAAACCATACAAACACAATCAAAGAAGCAACAAACAATAGGTGAAGAACCCTTACGGATTTTTCACCGTACAAAATCATCCCCACACCACCAAAACTTGGTTGGTGAGGTAAAATCTCCCTCTTACCTCTTGAAGACAAGTCTTTCAAGCTCCTCTCCTTCTCCTTGATTTCGTGTGGCCTTAAACAAATCCCTAACAATTCTAAAATAATTAATAAAATCACATACAAAGCTTAATAATGATAAATCATGGAACAAATATGGTTTAGAAAATCACAAACTTGAATTAAAATCAAAGAATCACAAGTTTACCTCTAGGAAAGTAAGATGAAACTTGGATTTTGAAGCACTTAGAGTGAGATTTTGAGAAAACTTCCTAAATGAAAAGTGTTTAGGAGGTAGTTTAGGTTTAGGAAATAATGAGAGTAAAAATTATAGAAGATGGATAGTGAATATAGGTGTTGGGGCCGAACCACAAGGAAGGAGAAAGGAAGGAAAATGTTCTATGTGTTCTTGAAATTTTTGAGAGAAAATGATGCAAGCTTTTTGATGAGAGAGAAAAGTGAATATTGATAGCACAAAGGGAGTGGGCTGCCGTGTGAAGCTTGTAGGAGAAATTTAGAGATTGACATGAAGTAGAAATATCACATTTTGGGTTCACACTTGAAGCACATGGCTTATGTCATCTTTTAATTATTAAATTGCCATGCAAGATAGTTCAAGAACCTTGGATAAACCTCCCAAGGCTGCTAGCCGTGTGGCTCTATTAGGATTAGAGACTTAATTTGTTTTTAATTAAAGTCTAATTACTTACTAATTAAATCACTAGTTAATTAGGTTAGGTTTCTTAATCATTCTTAGTTAACATTCTAATTACATAACTAACTAATTAAATATATATAATTATATATATCATAGCCTCTAAATAAAATTAGGATATCTAATTAGTAATTAGATTATAACTAATTAATAATTATATTAGTTTACTTAGTTTGCTAATTAGGCCATCAAGATGACTTAATTAAGTTTAATTAGTTACTAAGTAAAGTCAAGTCACTATATTTGACTTCATCCTAGCCTTTGATTTTAACTTTGTTTTCTATCCATTGATCTCATCTACGGT
This sequence comes from Ormosia semicastrata, assembly GCA_029884595.1. Taxonomy (NCBI): domain Eukaryota; kingdom Viridiplantae; phylum Streptophyta; class Magnoliopsida; order Fabales; family Fabaceae; genus Ormosia; species Ormosia semicastrata. The sequence continues at coordinate 41,030,043 of JAQQTO010000053.1, read as the reverse complement.
GGATATTACTTAGAGGTTTTATCAAAATTCATTTTACACCATTGATCAGATCAACGGTTATGATCGAAAACATCTTAATCAAGCTTTTCATCCGATGGTCCACAACAAAGTCTTTGCCCTTTTGTTTGACCACTTTCTATTGGATAAAAAAGTCCAGCCACCTGTTTTGACTGATTTCTATTAGTTCGTTTTGATTTAGGCTATAGAAAATATTCTAAGCACATTTTCTGTCAACTAAAATTTATCGGGTCAAATAAATTATAGCAGAAGCTGCTATAAATAAAATAACAGATATTTATTCGTGAAATATTTTTATTTCACAGATAAATTTTAAAAATTAAAAGAATCTCTTCTGTCTCTCTCATATTCGGGTTTAATAAGATCCTTCGTCTCCAAAATAATCAGATAAGATTTTTCCCGGCCCGAAAATTATTATTTTCCTGACCAGGAGTAAATCACACAAAACGATCAAAAATGATCTCAGAATAGTCAAATTATTTTATAACATACAGAAAATACAAAACAGTGTAATTCTGCTATTACTATTAACATAGTCAGAATTTGGGGTGTTACATTAAGTAAGTATTAGGTTACCTCTATAACCATCTACAAGCCTAACATGATTTTTTAGGGTATTACACACCTCGTTTCTTCTTCTCTCTTGTTTGTACTTTTCACTTCTCTCTCTTCTTCTCCATGTTTCTAACTTCCATAATCCTAGCTCGTTGATATAAGGACCTGCACTAATGCGTATGTGTATACTATGATCTTGTTGATTTTCATTCTTGACTTTTTGTTTGTGGTTTTCTTCTTTATTTTTTGTTCAGCAACACTGTAATCAAAGATTTTGTGACTAAGCGAACCTAATTCTCTTGTCTTTATTTCTTGCAATTTGGAAAAGTTTTCAAATTGGGTTACTTAATGGTTTCTTGTTAAAGTTCAATGTATGCAATATATGGGTTTGTTTTTAATTTAACTAGATCTACAACTATTAAATATTGTAACATCCCGAATTTAATAACCATAATATAGCCAACGTATACTATGGTGATTAGATTCAGAACTGCTACTTACTACTACTAAACATTTTCAAACATAACAAAGCCATGTATATATAGAAAATATGAGTCGCGAATAAATATATATATTTCACAACATCAGTATTTCTTATAAATACAAACACAAAATCTCTATCACAGAGATACAAACACAACATCTCTATCTCAGAGATACAAACACAACATCTTCATCTCAAAGATACGCAACTGTTCATACAATTGCAATGCATGAATATGCCATGATAGCAACCGCCCATATAATCGCCATGTTATGCTAAATTATATCTAGTGTTTATGCCTATGCAATAACCTAAATATGTAATGCATAATATGTGATTCCATTTATAAGAACCCAATTCTATGATAATGCCATGAGATGCATGAGCCTTGAACAAAACAAAGGAACTCGGTTCCATAAGCTTTGAACAAACACTGGAAACCCAGTTTCAGCTAAACCACGGGGTGTGAGGGAAAGACCATCCTTAACTCATCACTATGATCGGGAAGGAATGTTACCTCTTCACTTACAATCATGTATGATCACCCTCTTCGGGTAGAGAAGTCTCATCAACTACACGGTCTGCAACAACGATCACTATGATAGGAAGGATTGGTTACCTACTCATTCAAAATCATATTTGATCATAACATTAACCTTTGTGATAGGAAGAATTGATTACATTCTCATTCAAAATCACATTAAATCATTCACAACAATCACTGTGATAGGAAAGATTGATTACCTTCTCATTCAAAATCACATTATGATCATCAACAATGAGAGCTCAACCTCATCAACATAGCTATAGAACAACAATAATACCAATTACTACAATAACTAGCATGTCAATTGATTTACATTCTTAATTACCAACATGAAATACAATAATGTTAAATACCACAATAATTAACATATCAATTGATTTACATTCACCACATAACCACTTCGTTAAATACTCCTATTAGAATCTCAATACTCATAAAGAAGCATAAACGAAGAAACTACACCATTGGAAGACTCCAAGGCAACCTTACACAACATCTAGTTGCTCCCAGGTACTCACGCCATGGCACACCCTGTGTCACGTTGCAACGCCTAAGCCTCGGGTTTAAGTACTGGCAGGAAAATGTTGTCCACGCCGCAGCACGCATCCCTTGTTCTTCAACACGCCATGGCACTCCAAGTTCCACGCCGCGGTGCCCATCCTTTGAGTCCCAAAATCTAGGCGTGCATCACACTCATGCTGCGGCGTTCCAAGCCTTACACCAAGGCGCTCACAATAGAACTTGCATTCTACAGAATTCTGCAGGTACGAGTAACTAGACCCTCTTCTTATCACTCAAAACTCAGTTCTAAGTGATTTCCAACCTCTAACAAGGTCCAACTACATATAGCAACTCTTAAACCACTTCAATTTCACTCAAAATCAAATATCATGGATAATCATCAAACTTAAAACCTAAAACTCCAAAACTCAACTCAAGAGGGATTTAAGGGATACAGGGGCTGGAAATCCATTTTCATACACCCAACAACTCAAAAATAAGTCATCATCAAATTCTCCAACAAGATTCAAGCTAAAACACCAAAATCACACTCAAAACCTAACTTTCCTATCATGCTAACACTCATGAACAAGATATAGAAAATAGGAAGATGAGTCAAAAATAAGGTTTTTCCTCCTACCTCAAGGTCTTGAAGATGGCCAAGGATGGATCCAAGCTCTCCAATCCTTGCTTGCCTCTTGATTTCTCCTCTTTCTCCTTCTTCTTTCTCCTTCTTCTTTCTTCATGTTTATTTTCACTAACTAAGCAGTTTAAGCCACTTTCAGAGCAAATAACAGTTATATTTCACATATAGTACTGCAGCTATGTGACTAAATGTGCTCAGAAAGCCACAAAACTATACAACATGTTAAGTAAGTATTAGGCTACCTCTGTAACCATATACAAGTCTAACATATTTTTCTAGGGTGTTACATTTCTCCCTTCCTTTTTAGAATTTTGTCCCCAAAATTCACTCACTATCAACATTTAGTCTTTCACAACTAAGGTTCCAAGATCTCCGACAAACATCACACTTGAAGGACTCTCAGATTCCATAGCAATATCCAACTCATTATTATCAACTCAAGACAATCCAGTCTCATGCAGGTCTCCAGCTTCCAAGCTAAACCTATGTCAGATATTCTTTACCTAAGAAATATGTTTTCCACCAAACTCTTGGATTCCCCAATCCATAATCCTTGCAAAACTTATCTATCAACCCTTTATCCAATATATGGGCTCTACTCACACTAGAGGTACCACTCCAAAGTGTGTAGATGCAAACAAATCCTTTACGAGTTCAGTCATACCAACTAGACCCTCACTAGAAGAACTCCTATTCTCCTAGTTCGCCTAGGTGAAGTCATATTTCCTGTCCACACAAAATATTACATATTGAGTAGGACAATCCTCATTATCATGTAACTGTGTAACAGTAGCTACCAATATCTAACCTAAAGCAAGTCATGCAATCCTTTTCTAACATCTCAAATAAGAGACAAAGAAATGCATAACACACAAAGAAATTTCTACATGCCTAAGCATAGTCAGTCCATACTCCGGCTCAACATGATGAACTGCTTTGATACCATAATGTAACATCCTGAATTTAATAATTATAATATAGACAATGTATAATACAGTGATTAGATTCAGAAATGCTACTTGCTACTACTAAACATTTTCAAATATAACAAAACTATGCATATATAGAAAATATGAGCCATAAATGAATATATCTATTATACAACATCAATATTTCTCATAAATACAAACACAACATCTCCATCTCAGAGATACAAACACAACATCTCCATCTTAGAGATACGTAACTGCCCATATAATTGCAATGCATAAATATGTCATGATAGCAACCGTCCATACAATCGCTATATTATGTCAAATTATGCTTAGTGTTTATGCCTATGCAATAACCTAAATATGTAATGCATAATGTATGATATCATTTACAAGAACCCAGTTCCATGATAATGTCATGAGACGCATAAGCCTTGAACAAAACAAAGGAACTCAGTTCCATAAGCTTTGAACAAGTATTGAAAACCTAGTTCCAACTAAATCACGGGGTGTGAGGGAAAGACCATCCTCGACTTATCACTATAATCGGGAAGGAATGCAACCTCTTCACTTACAATCATGTATGATCACCCTCTCCGGGTAGAGAAGTCTCATCTACTACACGGTCTTTAATAATGATCACTATGATAGGAAGGATTGATTACCTACTCGTTCAAAATCATATTTGATCACAACAATGACCTTTGTGATAGGAAGGATTGATTACCTTCTCATTCAAAATCACATTAGATCATCCACAACAATCACTGTGATAAGAAGGATTGATTACATTCTCATTCAAAATCAAATTATGATCATCAACAATGAGAGCTCAACCTCATCAACATAGCTACGGAATAACAATAATGTCAATTACTACAATAACTAACATGTCAATTGATTTATATTCCTAACTACCAACGTGAAATATAATAATGTTAAATACCACAATAATTAACATACTAATTGATTTACATTCACCACATAATCACTTTGTTAAATACTCCTATTAAAGTCTCAATACTCATAAAGAAGCATAAATGAAGAAACTACACAATTGAAAGACTCCAAGGCAACCCGATACAACATCTAGTTACTCCCAGGCACTCCGCGCCTAAGCCTCGGGTTCAAGTACTGGCAGGAAAATGTTGCCCACGTCGCAGCACTCATGTACCACGCCGCGGTGCGCATCCCCTGTTCTTCAACACTCAGTGGCACTCCAAGTGCCACGCCGCAACGCCCATCCCTCGGGTCCCAAAATATGGGCGTGCATCACACTTACGCTGCAACATTCTAAGCCTTACAATGTGGTGCTCACAGTAGAACTTGCATTCTGCAGAATTTTACAGGTACAGGTACTGTTCCATTGGAACTAGACCTTCTTCTAATCACCAAAAACTCAATTCCAAGTAATTTCCAACCTCTAACAAGGTTTAACTACACATAACAACTCGTAAATCACTTCAATTTCACTCAAAATTAAAGATCATGGATAATCATACAACTTAAAACCTAAAACCCCAAAACTCAACTTAAGAGAGATTTAAGGGATATAAGGGTTGGAAATCCATTTCCATACACCCAACAACTCAGAAATAAGTCATCTCCAAGTTCTCCAACAAGATTCAAGCTAAAACACCAAAATCACACTCAAAACCTAACTTTTCTATCATGTCAACACTCATGAACAAGATATAAAAAATAGAAAGATGAGTCAAAAACAAAGTTTTTCCCCTACCTCAAGGTCTTGAAGATGGCCAAGGATGGATCCAAGCTCTCCAATCCTTGCTTGCCTCTTAATTTCTCCTCTTTCTCCTTTTTTTTCTCCTTTTTCTTTCTCCTTCTTCTTTCTTCACGTTTCCCCTTTTCTCTTCTCTATTTCTTTTTTTCTTCACTCTCAGCCGTGAGTGATTATATAGAGGAGTCAAATTTGGCTCCTCATAAGATAGGTACTAAAACCTCGATCTGCTAAGAACACACAACTTTCACCAAATCCGGTTTTGTAACTTCCAACAAATTCAAAATAAATCCTAAGATTCATTAAAAATCCTATTTCACCATTTCTTTATTTTTCTATATCAGTTGCTAGTCAATCTGGCATTAAAACACACAACCAATATGCTTAAAAATGTCAAATTAACCTAATTAACCTCAAACTTTAATTGTAGCACAGTTCACATATTTGTGACTTAGAAACTAACTCTCCACATTTATTTTCATTAACTAAGCAGTTTAAGCTATTTTCAGAGCAAATAACAGCTATATTTCACACATAGTGCTACAACAATGTGATTAAACGCGTTCAAAAAGTCACAAAACTACACAGACATATTAAGTAAGTATTAAGCTACCTCTATAATCATATACAAGCCTAACATATTTTTTCAGGGTGTTGCAAATATGATGTGGAGTGATGTACCAAAAGAAAAATGATGTTGAGTGTGAACTTGCAACTATTATGATGATTTGGTAATACTTGGTGGCATGCCTGTTGTTCGATAAATTGCCAAATTCTTATTGCTAGTAACTTTGGGTGTGTGTGCATTAGTTTGTGCTAAGGAAATGAGATTTCTGAGTTTGGGGTTTATGAAAATGAAGATACAATTACCCTTTTTTATTAATTACTAGTTTAAATTGTAAGCAAAAAATATGTGAAGATTGCATGAAAATATTGAATTAGAAGACTAGTGAAATTTGGAAAAGAGGCCATGAAGATTCTTGGAAACTTCCTGATTATGCACTTACCAAGCCATCAAGTATTAATTCATGTTATGTTTTGATTTTTTAAATTATTATTTTTAATTATTAGTATGTTATTTTATTATTTTTATATTAAATAAAATAAAAATATATATTTAATTATTTCTGATTCAATTATGATTCAATTATGGTTAAACCATTGAATCGTAAATCAATGTCTTTACTGGTTCAATGACCAGTCTGGTTTGAAAAACACTTAGTATAATTGTTATTATGGTTTATTTATGAAAAAATGATATATTAATCTTTTCATTTTATACAATTTTTCTAATTTTTAAATTCATTTTATTTGTTTTTCTTTTTACTATGAATAAAAAATGTTATATGATGTTTATTTTGTTTTGTTAAATTGTATTGAAATCTATTGTAAATAGAAAAGAGAAATATAGAAAGATCAAGACATGAAAACACGGACTCAAAATCATGTTCTGTGTATCAAATGATCTACATACCTTTGAGACCTGACAGGGTATCTATAAGAGCGTTTTAGGATTTATACAATGTAATTATTTAGGATTAGTATCCGTTAGGAATTGTGATCTCTTTTAACTAATTTCTCTATATATATGGCATAATCAAGATAGTCATCCACTACATACAAAATATGCATGTTTTACAACACTTCCCATTGGATGACTTTACACTATAAATATGCCTCGTAAAAACCTTGCTAAGAAAAGGACAAAACTTAGGTCCATTTATTTATGTCCATTATATCCATTCCACTAATCAAGCTATGACATGTATTCATTAATTTTCTCTCTCATACTCTTTTCTTTTTAAAAATGCACACATGTCATCGCTTGATTGGTGGAATGGATATAATGGACATAAAGAAATAGACCTAACTTTTGTCCCTAAAATATGCATGTTTTACAACACTTCTCCTTGGATGACTATACACTATAAATATGTTTCATTAAAATCTTGCTAAAAAAAAATCCAGTGGGATAAAAACTTAGAGAATGAAAAAGAGTGCAGTATTCATAAGTAACTTACTTCCCCTCAAAATACAACTAATCATAAAATGTCTTTAAGTCGGCGCATTATAACTCTTGTGACTCTTTGACATCCATCTTTAATATTATTCATAGTACTTCCCCTTAAGAATTTTGGAGAAATATACTTTGCTTGTCACCTTTGATATATCTTCCTTTCAATTGAGGTTTGTAAGCAATATTATCTTCAGTTGGAATTTCTTTTTCATAAGATGATCTACAATATTCTTGAATATAATGAATCATAGCTCTCAACTAGAAACATTCACGATTTCCTTCATGAATTATTGTAATTTCTACATGATATAAAGAAATAGCAACTATAGATTGCTTTGTGGATCACCAAAATATAGCAATACCACCACATGTAAATAATAGTCTGTTTGGGATCTAAATTTATTTGGATAAGATAAATATCTTGCATTTGCATAATCAATTAGCTTGAGATAGATTCATGTGAATAAAATAATCTCATCAGTTGTGTCTCAAAGATAAAAATAATATACTTAATTTTGTTTCAATGTCTTTTGGTTGGTGATGAACTATATGTTGTTATAAGTTCATAAGAATAATATTATATTAGGTCATGTAGTATTTAGCAATATGCATGTATGCTTCTATATCACTAAGGTATGGTACTACTTTAGGACTAAGATCTTTGTAATCTTCTTTAAATCCAATGATCTAACAAGCATTAGTGTACTCAATATATATAAATCACTTAAGAACTTGTTTCTCTATAACTTGATAGACAAAATTTAATTTGCTAAATACTCGATCTGTAGGCCGAGACAAAATTTTATCATTCAAAAATCTTTCACTTCAAATTCTTTATATAGACACATAAGCAAATAAAGTACTTTAAGAAATTTTGAAATAAATATATAATGCATATCAACAAGCATTATTGCTCAATAAGAAAGTTTTAATATGATAAGTAAAAGAACATAAATTGTTAACATATGTAAATTAAGTTCATTTGATGTTGATATTTTAAATCCTTCGGGGATTTTCATATAGATAACATGTATCGAGATATCCATAAAAATATAACAACAATATGTAAAACATCCATTAGAAGTACTCAACTTCTTGTATGCAAAAAACCTTTTCAAATATTAAAACGCAATTGCTTCCATTTATATCAACAGATTTTGCACCTTCTGAGATTTAGACTTTTGGTCCATTAAAACCTCTTCTAGAGTTTTAGCTATAAATTTAATAACCTCATGTTTTACAAGTGAGTTCAATTTTGCCTACAAGGCATTCTTCTATTTTGACCAATCATTTCTTCATTGATATTCTTCAATGATTCTAATTTCTAGATCCTTATTATTATTTATAATATTGCGCTCTATGAAAATATATTATCAACAACTATTTCTTTTCGAATCTATCATCCGTAGAGACATAATTTATTGAGATCTCATTATTTTCATAATTTTCAAGTATTTTGACTTTTTCTAGAGTTTGAATTGCTTCTGGAGTTCGGACTACTTCACAAGTTCTACTTATGTCTCTAATTTCTTTTTTAAGAGTATTCTTTTTAAGATTATATGCATTCTTAGTAATATTATTTGCTCTTTCTCTTTTCTGGGCTTTGTCTTTGGAATCGATTGGTCTACCATACTTCTTACATATTTTTTACTCATTTGATACTAATTCTAAATGGAGCATTTATAATTGGTATAGGATTTATTTATCCTTTTACAATAGAAAATGTTTCTTACAATTCATTATTCTGTTATTATTCGTAAATGTATTATCATTTGAACTTTCAGTTCAAATTGCCTTGTATCTCACATTTTCATTTAACTCATTTCTTTTTCATACAAAGACCTATTTATACCCAACGAGTTTGACATGTTCAGGTGTCTGGACTAATAGTCCAAATACATTATGTTTGGCTAAAGAATCTAACTTAGATTATATTGCTTCTGGCGTGTTTTAGATCCATTGGCTGCCATACCCACAAGATGTCCTGCAAAGACAACTAATCGTGCAGGAGTGACTATATCACACATAGGAAAAAAATTTATATGAGAAATTTTTGGCTTCAGGCCAAAATCTAATTGTATAAGGGAGAACTTATAATTATTTATTGGTCTTATACCAACAAGTGTTACAACATGCAAAAGGCATACCCCAAAAACTTGGGATATTATTCTCACAATATGTTATTTAGCCATCAATTAGAGGCATTTGAACATAAGCAACAAGATGTTCAACATTTTACTAATGGTTATATAATAATCACTAAAAGATTAATAAGTAAATTCACTAGCATTATCAAGACAAATTGTCTTAATCTGGAAATTTGTGCTCTTAATCAAATAACTTGCATAATCTCACAAACATCGGGTTACATGTAACGCCCCTCGATTTAATATCCACGGCACAATCGTTATTATACCATGATCACTAAATTTTTTTTGGCGTGCTACAACTCAAACAACAGGTTTCCAAAATTTAATCATTGTGCATATAAAGAAAATATGAGCCATGAATGAAATATGTTTATTACATAGCTCCCAAAATACAATCACTTGAATGAAAATATTATATATATATATATATATATATATATATATATAATATATATATATATATATATAATGAACACAAGGTACTATTAACATAAAAACGTAGCACTTACATACCCAAATAACAAAAGACATGTACCAAAACACTAAAGGGTAAGTAGTAACCCCGAGATAGGTTCTACTTGTGGACAGAGCCACTACCCCTATACACAATGAAACGTTCAATGTCCCAGTCGACATGCCAGACATCAATGCCCCCATGAAGCTGTACTCGCACGTAACTAAGGAAATCTCATCTCAACGCCATCACAGGAATTAGAAAGTCAACTCAACCAAAACCTTCCAATTCTCTCGTCTCAACCCCTTCACAGCCTTTATCGAACACAAAATAAAACGGGACAATATAATAAAGAGGTGAGATGTCCTACATCATTACCAACATGATAGTGAAGGAAAATAATACGAATGACGAAGTCATTCCATGCATACAGATATTGCAGATATATTCAAGTTATCAATTTCATAGATATCATCAGAAAGTATATCCCACAATAATATAAATATTAAAAGTACTATAACAACAGATATCCACCATAGATATATAAATCATAATTATGCCACCACAATATGTATATTGACCATGCCATGACAATATGTATAATGACTATGCATATGCACAATGCGTATGCTGACCATATTTGTGCACAATGTACTCATTTCCTACTCCATGGAGCTAGACTCAAGATTCAGAGATGAACATCCCAGAAGATCTGTCTCCCCTCAAAAGACAGTCTACGCTAGGCCACAAAAAGTAATAGTGTACTGTCGAGCTGTCAGTGCGTTGCAACGATGTTCACGACCAGGGGTATATAATGTGATAGCATAATCACCAAGTGAATCACCACGTCCTGGACGTCCCCCTTGATCTATCAAAGATCCCATTATCCTGTAAGTTCTCTCATTCACTCTTTAGGCATAAAACACCACAACAGTTACAAACTGTATAATGCTCATCATGTTGGGCTTTCTCAATACATGTCTCAATGCACGTGGCTTCAATGCATATATATCTATACATATATAGATTCACAATAATAACATAACTTGTCCAAAATCACATGCCATATCAAGCCCCATCATTTATCAATAATCCTTGGTCTCATTCATGGACCTACAACAATATATTATCCGATTTTTAATTGTGAAAACATACCTTTAATGTTTATTATGAAATTATGCTTTAACGTCAATGTTTATCTTATTAGGCCCTTCTAGGGGAATTCTCTTGAGTTTTTCACCTAAGCTTTGTTACTCTAATTAAATAAGTCCTTCTCTTTATTCTTAATAAAACTTATTTAATTAAATGTCTTATAATTCTCAAAGTCTCATTTACGCTCATTTCCCTTTTAAGGTCAAGATCTACTCATAGTTTTATGGTAAAATTTCATTTCCTTTCTCTTTCTGTCTCCTGAATCCCTAATTGAATGTCTAATCACTTAAGTATTTAAAGTTTCATTTTAATACAAAATTTCCTCTTAGTTACCCTAAATGGCCGTGAGCCCTAAGTTCATGGAATTCAACATTCATATTCTTAATCCATCATTTTAATTCCTCAATCAATCTATTTTCCCACTTAAACTTCTACGTTCCAATTCATCCCAATTTTAATCACAAGTTTTCCTAATTTGCCTTCTCTTGGTCGAGACACTCAACCATAGTCTCTAGACTCAAGATTTCCATCAACTTATCAATTAGTTGCTTAAGTTCCATTTTAATACAAGGTTTGGTTCTTGATTCATCATTTAAGGCCACAAGGCCGTGAGCACCCCTTCAACATAGACAAGAATTTCTTATCTTTCACACTTGATTTCAAGCACACAAAATATCATAATTTATCCATGCAACATAATAAAACAACATCAAGTAGCAACATCATACAAACATATAATTACAAATTATCAAAAATCAAGCAATCAAGAGGAGAAATCCACACATGGATCCTCCAATTTCAACACACAAATTCGTCCCTCACCACCATGGGTGGTTGATGAGGATGTATCTCCCTCTTACCTATAGAAGACAACACAAGAAAGTAAGCTTCTTGATCTTTTTTGTTGCAATTTTCATCCTCCACCTTTAAGAGAGCCCCAAGTTGAGCAAACTTTTACAATCCTCACTCAAACCATGAAAAGAGGAGTCCTTGGTCACAAAGAGGACCAAGAATCACGAAATCAAGAAGAGAAAATGAAGATTCAAGAACATTACCTCAAGAGCTCCAAATCTAGGGCTTGAGAGAAAATGGTGAAAATGGAGGAATCAAGTGGTGCTCACCAAAGAGAAAATGATCATGGTGATAAGAGGATTCAAGAAATGAAGTTGATTGAGTAAGAAAACTTAGGTGGCCAAAAATGGTGGGTTTGACTGTGGAAATGGGGAGAGAATGGAGGAGAGAGAAAGTGAGTTTTCTTGAAGATGATCACCAAAGAGAAAAGCATTAGGATGATGAGAGGAAGCAAGAAATGGAAGTAGTTTTAGCAAGCTAATGGAGATGGTCTCCAATGGTGTTGGTGCCACAAAGAGGAGAAGAGAAAAGGGAGAGAAGAGCTTGAGAGAGAAAAGAGAGAAGACAAATGGTAGAGAGAGAAAGTGATAGTAACTTAATGAATAAGAGTGATATGTGTAAGTGAGATGAAATAAAGATTTGTGGTCACAAATTCCCCCCCAAAACTGTGTGGTCCAAATAGAGAGAGAGAAAGGAGAAAGCTTCTCCAAGAAGCCAATAGGAAGGTGTTAGGAAGTTTCCTCCAAAGCTTCTTCAAGAAGCCAAAACTCACCTTTTTGAAAAGTCAACGATGATGTCACTTGTGTGATGTCATCAAGATGATGTCACATAAAGTGAACACTCTAGAAAAGATGATTAACACTCTACTAGAATTATTATCCAGTGGATAAAAGTTACAGTTAATAAAAATAGTATTTATTGTTCATCGAATAATTTCACGGTACAATGATTTTATTTATCAGATAAAATTTTAAAAAATAAAAATCTCGTAAATTGTGTCCAACCTCGGATTTAGTAAGATCCCCCGTCGTCGTTTCCACAGTCTAAAATTTTTCGATCTCGGAGAAAATATTTTATTTTCCCAGCCCACTCAGCACGCACGTAAATTGAGAAATATATTAAAAGAATCAATAGTTCTGGAAAATTTCAAAAAAATTTATAAAAATCACAAATATTATAAAATGACTATTCATCATGAAACAAACAATTTTTGAGATGTTATACCAGCTCTGCTCAGTGCGCACGCAAAATGAAGAATATATTACAATATTCAACGTTTCTGAAAAAATCCACAAAAATTCACAAAAATCACAAACATTATAAAATGAGTGTTTATCATGAAATAAGAAATTTTTGGAGCGTTACATTGCGAGTTGATAATAAGTACATATGTGACCAAGTGGCTTCTAGTTATAAAATATTTAAATGATACACATGATTTATGACATAATTCACAATATCATCTTAAATTCGTTCTTAAAAATTCAACAAATTTAACTATATTTTTAATTAATGATAGCATTATAATCAATTTGCATTAAGAACACTCTGCACATAAAAACTCATTAAATTGAAGAATCTTTTAGTCTTTCAATGATACCCTTATGAATTATTAATATTGACCCATGATAGCCTTATTAGCCATATGCCAAATAAAAAAATAAAATTATTTAGACTAGTAAACTTCTAGTTTATAACAATACCGTAAACTTCTGATTTACAAAAGCATAGTAAACTTTTGGTTTACACTAAAATGTGTTTCAATTGCGCTAATCATATCTATTTGACTTGATAATAAATAAAGCATCATAAAATTTTATTCATTAAGGTAACAAAATATAGTAGCTATTTTGAAGACTTGAATTATTTTTGTGCTACCATATATCAAAATTTATCATTGATCTATATATATAAAGAATTAGAAACACACATTTTTCTTCAATCAATAAAAATTCTAATAAATCATATCATACATCTTTTACTTAAAATATTGCAAACTAACAAAATAAGAGAAAATGTCTACGTAATGATTTTAAATCACATAAAAAAATGAAATAAATACATATGAAATGACAAATATGGATTCCAAGAAAATAATTCAACTACTCAAATCATCAATCAAGCGATAAAACTTTCCTACATAATATTTAACGAAAATAGACACATCCAAAAGCACATTATTTGTAGGACCATGGTCAAATGAATGATTCTCGTCAATATCTCCCTACTTCATTTGATATGTATTTTTGGAAGAGTTGAAACCACTATGATAATGATCATTTTTCTAATTTCTGCCACATCAATGGTCATAACCATGACTTCTGCCACACCCAAAATTATAATATGGAATATTCACTTCAGGGAATGGAGTTCAACCTATTGGGTGACCTATGTGATTTTTCATTAATAACCCATTTTCATGTTCAATCATAAGAATGCATAAACTTGATTCAAAATATCTCTTAAAACAATTCTCATTTTTCTACTATAGGAGTATATTCGAGAGACATAAAAAGATCGATAATGTTCTCTCTCACATTTCTTTGTTTCAAATTATGCTAAGATCAATTAGATTTTTTTAGATTCAATCACGGTCTAAAGGTATAGTGATATGATCCAAGTTGGATGCATATTATTTTTACGGATCGTTCTTGAGTTGATTTTGTGTTTTAAAGAATTAAACAAAGAAAGGATGAATAGTAACATAAATAGTGCGTGAACAGTGCGTGAACAGTATCATGAACAGTGTCGTGAATAGTAAAAAAATGGAAAAAATGGAAAAGGAAAAGGAATGGAAGGAAGAAGACGCCACACTCTTGGAGAGTGATAAGTCAAGCGAAGATTCGCCACAAAGGTAAGGAAACCTTTGATAAGAACCAAGATGGCTCTACCAAGAACCCAAGAGAACTAAGCTCTCAAAACCCACAAAGGAGTGCAATATTATTCTCTAAATCAAAAAGTGCCAAATACAATAAACACAAGCCTATTTATAGGCATTAGGTATGCAGTTAGGTCTAGCTAAAGGAGGCAACAAGCTAGCACATTTTAAAACCTAATCCTAGTGTAAATGTGGCCTAGGCCCAATTGGAAACCCTAGCTTTATTATGCACAAGTTAAGCCCAAACAATAGGCTCTTATTATAAAATTAAAACCCAAAAAGAAAATAAGAACCAAAACTGAGAAAATTAAAAGGTTCAAATATAAAATTAAATAAAATTGACTAAGGAGAAATCATGTTCCCACATTTGGGCCCTTCATCAACTTGGATCATTTGGACCATCTTGAGTGCTTCTTCTTCTAGAATGGGCTTCAGTGAAAGAAAGTGGTTGACTGTTTTGTCCAAATCCTCCTTAGTCTTCTTAGCTCTTGACCTTGTCAATGGGCCTCCAAGTCCTCGCAGTGCTTCTTTGGGCATTGGGCCCATTGGGGTTCCACTTGAGTTTCCTTGGTCTCCATCATGCCCTCCCCCTTCGAAAGAATTCGTCCTCGAATTTAATCCTTCACCACCTACATCAAAAGGACTTAAGTCAGCCACATTAAATGTTGCACTAACCTCATACTTACCTGGTAGATCAACTTTGTAGGCATTGTCATTGATTCTTTCTAAGATTTGGAAGGGTCCATCTCCTCTAAGTAAGAGCTTAGATTTCCTTTGCAAAGGAAACCTTTCTTTTCGCATGTGTACCCACACCCAATCTCCTGGTTCAAAAATAACTTGTCTCCTTCCTTTATTTGCTTGCTTAGCATATTGCTCCATCTTCCTTTCAATTTGAGTCTTGACTTGTTCATGGAGCTTCCTCACATATTCAGCTTTTGCCTGTCCATCCCTATGAATTAAAGAAGAAACATTAGGTAAAGGCAGTAAATCAAGGGGGTGAGGGGATTAAAACCATATACAATCTCAAAAGGAAAAAAACTAGTAGTAGCATGCACAACCCTATTATAAGCAAATTCAACAAGAGGTAAGCATTCTTCCCAAGTTTTGATGTTCCTCTTGATGATTAATCGCAGCAAGGTCGATAAGGTCCCATTCACCACCTCAGTTTGCCCATCGGTTTGTGGGTGGCAAGTGGTAGAGAAGAGTAGTTTAGTCCCAAGCTTGTTCCAAAGGGTCCTCCAAAAATGGCTTAAGAATTTTGAGTCCCTATCTGAGACTATGCTTTTGGGCATTCCATGAAGCCTCACCACTTCTTTAAAGAACAAGTCCGCCACATGAATGGCGTCATCCACCTTATGGCAAGGGATGAATTGGGCCATCTTGGAGAATCTGTCCACCACCACAAAAATGGAGTCTCTTCCTTTTTTTGAGCGGGGCAAACCTAGCACAAAATCCATACACAAGTCACCCAAGGGAATCAGAATAGGTAGGGGTATAGAGTCCATGAGGCATTACCTTTGATTTGGCTCTTTTAAAAACAATGCACCTATCACATATTTTATGCACATCATGCTTCATGTCAGGCCAATAAAAATGCTCATGCAACACACCTAAAGTCTTTTGGATCCCAAAGTGACCCATTAATCCCCCCTCATGAGCTTCTCTAAGCAATAATTCACGCAATGATCTCTTAGGCACACACAAACATTTTTCTTTGAATAAATACCCATCTTGCCTAAAGAACCCTTTATGCGCCCCTTTTTCACATGCAGCATACATATTGGAGAAATCATCATCATGCACATACAACTCTTTTATGTGTTCAAAACCAAGCATTTTTGTTTCAAGAGTAGCTAATAAGGTATACCTCCTGGAAAGCGCATCAGTTACTATGTTTACCTTCCCTTGCTTGTGTTTGATCACATAGGGAAATTGTTCAAGGTATTCCACTCACTTGGCATGCCTCTTATTAAGCTTACTTTGTCCTTTTAAATATTTTAGTGACTCATGATCACTGTGAATTACAAACTCTTTTGGCAAAAGGTAGTGCTGCCAAGTGTGCAAAGCCCTTATAAGTGCATACAATTCTTTATCATAGGTGGAGTAATTTAAAATAGCTCCATGCAAATTTTCACTAAAGTATGCAATGTGGTGACCCTCTTGTAATAAAACAGCCCCAATCCCAACATTTGATGCATCACACTCAAGTTCAAAAGACTTAGAAAAATTAGGCAATGCAAGTATGGGTGCATGAGTGAGCCTATCTTTGAGTGTGTTGAAACTTGTCTCTTGATCCTCCCCCCACCTAAAACTCACATTTTTCTTAACAACTTCATTTAAAGGGGCGGCTATGGTGCCGAAATCTTTTACAAACTTTCTATAGAAGCTAGCTAACCCATGAAAGCTTCTTACCTCACTCACAGACTTAGGGGTAGGCCACTCCCTAATAGCTTTTATCTTTTCTTCATCTACTTGCACTCCCTTAGCACTCACAACAAAGCCTAGGAACACTACATGGTCGGTGCAAAAGACACACTTCTCTAAATTAGCACACAACTTTTCTTTTCTAAGCACACTCATCACAAATTTTAAGGTGTTCTAGGTGCTCTTCTAAGGTTATGCTATAGATCAGGATGTCATCAAAGTATACTACTACAAACTTGCCTAGAAACTCTCTCAACACATGGTTCATCAACCTTATAAAGGTGCTAGGCGCATTTGTAAGCCCAAAAGGCATCACCAACCACTCATACAATCCATGCTTAGTCTTAAAGGCTGTCTTCCACTCATCCCCTTCCCTTATCCTAATTTGATGATACCCACTTTTTAAATCCACTTTAGAAAAGTAACATGCACCATGTAATTCATCAAGCAAATCATCTAGCCTAGGGATGGGATGCCTATATTTTACAGTTATATTATTTACAGCCCTACAATCAGTACACATTCTCCAAGTGCCGTCCTTTTTGGGGACAAGTATGACAGGCACGGCACAAGGAATTAAACTTTCCCTCACCCATCCTTTTTGCATCAAATCCTCCACTTGTTTTTGAATTTCCTTAGTTTCCTCCGGATTTGTCCTATAGGCGGGCCTATTGGGCAAAGAGGCTTCCGGGATGAAGTCCATTTGATGTTCAACCCCCCTCAAGGGTGGTAGTCCGGGAGGGATACTCTTTGGAAAGACATCTTCAAAGTCCTGCAAAAGAGAATCAACTTCACTAGGTAGAGGGTTAGAGTTACAATTTAAGTACAAGTCCTTGTATACGCAAATGTACATCTCTTGCTTTGCAAAGTAAGCCCTCTTAATCTCACTCTCCCTAGCAATTAAACATTCATTTTTTTTTCTCATTTACAAGTTCTTGGTCCCTATTCTTCGCTTCCCCCTTTGATTTTATTTTTATGTCTTCCTTCTCTTGCTATCTTCTTAGCTTCAAGGCCACTTGGTCTTCACAAACCTGTTTGGGAGTAAGAGGTACAAGGGTTACCTTTAAGGAATTATGAACAAATGAGTACTTGTTAGTGAAACCATCATGAATAGCATGCTTATCAAATTGCCAAGGCCTTCCAAGCAAAATATGGTCGGCCTCCATAGGAACAACATCACACAAAATATCATCTTTATACTTACCAATTGACAAACTTACCATCACTTGTTGATTCACTATCAACTCACCATTCTCACTTAGCCTTTGAAGCTTGTATGGTCGGGGGTGAGGAGTTGTTTTAAGGTCAAGTTTTCTTACCAAGCGAGTGCTCGCCACATTGGTGCAACTTCCCCCATCAATAATCAAAGAGCACACCTTCCCTTGAATGAGGCATCTTGTATGGAAAATGTTCTTTCTTTGGCCTTCATCCTTCTCTTTAGCTTGACTTCCCAACAATATTCTTACCATCAATAAGTCTCCCTCTTGTGGAATAACCTCATAATCACTTTCCTCCTCACTTGATGAAATAGAAGAAGATTCACTAGTGATGCTCCCATTGTCCCTTATCACCATTGTTTTCTTATTTGGGCATTGAGAAGCTATGTGTTCCCTTCCCAAACACTTGAAGCATTTAATGTCCTTATTTTTAGAAGTAGAAGATGAAGTGGAAGTAGTAGGCAAGGTGGCCTTAGGGGCAGTCACGGGTTCCTTTGGACCGAAAGAGGATCCTTCCTTCTTTTGCTTGTCCTTCCAACTTGTTGTGTTGAAGTTGGAAGAAGCCTTCTTCAAAGTACTGTTCCTCTTAAGTTGTTGCTCCACCTTCACGGCTTGATGCACTAAGTCTTCAAGCTCAACATAATGTTGCAACTCCACAATATCACTAATATCTCGGTTGAGACCATGAAGAAACCGAGCCATGGTTGCCTCCCTTTCTTCAACAATGTTGGCTCTTATCAAGGCAACCTCCATCTCTTTGAAGTACTCATCCACACTCCTATTCCCTTGAGAGAGCCTTTGTAACTTATTATATAGCTCCCTATGATAATAAGATGGTACAAACCTCCTCCTCATCAAAGTCTTTATTTCATCCCAAGTAATGATAGGATGCTCTCTATATCTTGCCCTTTCTTTTTGAGCTTGATCCCACCAAATCAATGCATAATCTGTGAACTCAAGTGCAGCCACCTTCACTTTCTTCTCTTCATTGTAGTCATGGCATGAGAAGATTTGCTTAATTTTCATCTCCCACTCAAGATATGCTTCCGGATCATTCTTCCCTTGGAAGGAAGGTATTTTGATATTCACACCCCCAAGCCTCTCATTTTCTCTATCTCTCCTCTCATTTTCTCTATCTTTCCTCTCATGTCTCCTTCTTCCTCCTTGCCTCCTATCATCTCTCCTTTCTCTTTTGAATTCATGGGATTCTTCATCATGGTTGGAAGTTTTATCCCTCTCTAACCTATCAATCCTCTCATGGATTTCATCACTTTGTCTTTGAAGAAGCCTTTCCAAATGTCTTATTAGGGCTTGCATTTGTAATGTCATTGCGGCTGTCCTTGGGGAAGGAGGGGGACTTCCACTTGGGTCTCCTTCCTTAGACATTGTACAAAATCAATAAGTTAGTGAACACAATAAAACAAGGTCCTCACTCACTCTTCTCACGTGTATACACTCTTAGATTGATTCCACTCGTGTTTCACACAATTAGGCTTTTGTTTAATGAAAATGCTCTTGCCTTTTACCACTCAAGTTCTCTTTTCAAGTTCTTAAATGAACCCTCTCGCGTTTCAATTACCAAAAGCTCTTACAAAGGTAGCGGTCCTCACAAGAGTAAGCACTTAGAATTTGAAGGAAGGATGAAACTCTAGACAAAACTCAAAGGAAATTAAAAGACAAGCAAGAAAAGCTAATTAAAAAGAAAGGTAGAACTCAAAAGAAATAAGAAGAAAAAGAAATGCGCAAGGTATGTAGAATAGCACCGCTTAATGAAATTCACAAGGCATTCAAACTTAATCTTGCTTAAGTGCAAGGGCAGTCTCTTTTTTTTTTTTCTTTTCTTTTTTTCTCTTTTTTTTAATACTATTTTTCACGCCCTTGTTCTCTTTTTGCACTTAAAAAAAATTGATTCTTGCAATTTTAGTTCCAAATGTTATGCCCAAATTGTGTATTTAGGAGTTTCCTTTCAAGTTAAGGTGCTATAAAACATATAACAAAGAATGGATATAGAGTTGATAAGATCAAAGTCAAATATTATGTAGAAATTAAAGAACGTAAATTAAAGGCGTAAAAATAAAAAGACCGGAATTTAAATGGCAAAAAGTAAAGAACGGAAAGTAAAGAATGTTGCCAATTCTTAGAAATGGCAGAGATCAATGATGATCAGGATTGTGTATAATTATGACATTCAAGCAATGGTGCTTAATGTTTAGAAAGCAATAAAGAACAAGTATAAGAAACAAAACAAGAACTCTATCAACTAAAGAATCCGGGCTCTGATACCACATGATATGATCCAAGTTGGATGCATATTATTTTTACGGATCGTTCTTGAGTTGATTTTGTGTTTTAAAGAATTAAACAAAGAAAGGATGAATAGTAACATGAATAGTGCGTGAACAGTACGTGAACAGTGTCGTGAATAGTAAAAAATGGAAAAGATGGAAAAGGAAAAAGAATGGAAGGAAGAAGACGCCACACTCTTGGAGAGTGATAAGTGAAGCAAAGATTCGCCACAAAGGTAAGGAAACCTTTGATAAGAACCAAGATGGCTCTACCAAGAACCCAAGAGAACTAAGCTCTCAAAACCCACAAAGGAGTGCAATATTATTCTCTAAGTCAAAAAGTGTCAAATATAGTAAACACAAGCCTATTTATAGGCATTAGATATGCAGCTAGGTCTAGCTAAAGGAGGTAGCAAGCTAGCACATTTTAAAACCTAATCCTAGTGCAAATGTGGCCTAGGCCCAATTGGAAACCCTAGCTCTATTATGCGCAAGTTAAGCCCAAACAATAAGCTCTTATTATAAAATTAACCCAAAAAGAAAATAAGAACCAAAACTGAGAAAATTAAAAGGTTCAAATATAAAATTAAATAAAATTGACTAAGGAGAAATCATGTTCCCACATTTGGGCCCTTCATCAACTTGGATCATTTGGACCATCTTGAGTGCTTCTTCTTCTAGAATGGGCTTCAGTGAAAGAAAGTGGTTGACTGCTTTGTCCAAATCCTCCTTAGCCTTCTTAGCTCTTGAGCTTGTCAATGGGCCTCCAAGTCCTCGCAGTGCTTCTTTGGGCATTGGGCCCATTGGGGTTCCACTTGAGTTTCCTTGGTCTCCATCATGTAGTTCTCCAGGAACTGCCATAAATTTTCATACAAAAGATGACCATGGAAAAACATTGGTTTTGTGCAATTCTTCATGAATGCTTGAATAGTAATCTCTTCCAGAATTTATCAAGAGTTACAAATTTAGTACAAAATAAAATATGATAATTGTGTCAGTCAAACAAGATTCATAATAAAAATTCTATAAATGAAACATAAAAATATTTCATACTAAGACTAACATGAAAAAAGCTATAAGAAAGAACAAAGTAATGAATTAGATTAATTCAAAGAATGTGATAAGAAAACAAACTCTTTTCGTAGAACCTTTAAGCTGTTCAAGTCATCACTCATATGGTAGAGTCTCATGCTGATAACGTGCTGTAAATAGAGAAAAGAAATATAGAAAGATTAAGATAAGAAAATATAGACTCAAAATCTTATTCTGTATATCAGATGATCTACATACATTTGAGACATGACAGTGTATTTATAAGAGTATTTTAAGATTTATACAATACAGTTATTTAGGATTATTATCTATTAGGGATCGTGATCCATTTTAACTAATTTTTTTATTTATGTGGGATAATCTAGGTAGTCATTTATCACATTTAAAATATACATATTTTACAATAAAATCCCAATTTTACAAAAATATTTATAAAAGAAATTTTACAAATGAAAGTAATTAAATTACTTTACTTAAATAAGGAATTTGAAATCTAAAGAAATTTAATTGCTTTATTCAAACAAAAAAAATTGAAAAGGAAGGAATTTAATTGAAACAATTAAATTTTCTAGGATTTAAAATTTGAAATCCCCATTCAATTGTAACCGATTAAGTTATTTAAAATTTTTTTACTCTAATTTGTTATATTAGAATAAATGTATTGACAATTCACTTTAGAAACAATATGTATAAGAGGACTATAACAATTAACAACTTCCTTTTTCAAAAGATTAGAAAAGATTTGTATTTAATGTTTTTCCTAATTTGTATGGTAATTTATTTTTTCCAATAATAATAATATTAGTAACACATTTTTTAAGACATTTCTTTTAACACTTCTTTTATTATTAGTTCACTTTAGACACTTCAAAAGATTATTAAAAAAGAGATATTAATAATACTTACTTTTAGACTAATAATAAAATAAATGTTAAAAAAGAATATTAAATATACATTTTTTATCATATTCCTTTCAATACATTTTTTATTGAATCACATTACATACTACTGCATAAATTTAAATTTAATTACATATTAATTGAGTTAATTATATACTAATCAAATTAATTATATATTAATCAAAATTAAATATATTCTATAATATGTGACATAATCTAATAAAATGTATATTAAAAAATATAATAAATAATATGTTCATAACATTTGGTGCTAAAAAGAGTATCCCAAATAATATATATTCCTAACATCAACCAAACCGAAACGTTTTCCCACCTGTCGCAATAAATAAGTAGATGTTTGGCTTATACAAGAGAGCCCTGTGCCTGAGCAAAAAGAACAACAGTTGATCACCATTCGAGTTCGACCATGACTGCTACGTTCCTCTTTCACGCCTCGCTTCTTCAACACAATCCTTCTCTCTCTCTCACACCCCACCAATCTCCTCGCTTTGTCCACACTCTCAGATACAAACCACCTTCCCTGAGTACCTCATCTTCCTCCTCCTTACTCCTTTTCCTGTAAACTTGCTCCTTTTTTTTTTTTTAAGCCCTAACTTTTGATGCAAAATTTTATTACTTTTTTTTTTTTGCAGATGTGTGTATTGTGGCCAAAAGGGCAAATGGGGTGGTGCCAAAAGCCACTGCGGGTGTCTTGGAAGCAAATTCGAATTCTTCTATTTCAGCTAAGAAGTCCAACAATCCTATTGTTGTTATTGACAACTATGACAGCTTTACCTATAACCTTTGCCAGGTTCATTCTTTAATCTTTAGCATTTCTGTAATTTCTTCTCGATTTTGAATTTCTTAAGATTATTTCTTTGTTTTAATTTTTTTTTAAAGCTTGGTGACAATCATATACTTCACTCACTGTTTTAGTTTGAGAAAATATAGGAACAATGATTATATTGTACTAGTACTACTAATTCCTTTTTTTTTTAATTATTTCTTTTATAAAAATCCTGGGAGTTAACTAATTAAAATGATTGTTGAAGACCCAATTTGTAGAACAGGTTGAAGTCGTTCTCTAAACCGATCCAATTCAAATTAGCCGAACTTCTTGAGATCAAACCACTAATTCAAATTCGGGCTATAACTTGTGAAATATGCAGCAAGTAGAGCGTTTGCTAAGTTCAAGCACTTATGCTTTTGCAATCTGAAGATAAAAGAACCGAATCTAATTTGGCTGGCTGGTATGAAATTAGCTTTAGCTGAGACACTTTTGACTTGAGTTTTGACCCCCCTGTACTGAAAGGGGAGAGGCTAATGGCAAGCTGTTTGATGTTGGATTTTTATGGCAGTAGGAAATATGGTAGAGCCGTAGAGGGATTTCAATATCTTTCAGTAGATTAGTCTCGTTATTCGTCTAGTTTTTATACGTCCAACTTTTTCTAACTGATTCACAAACTCATTCTGCATCATGCTACAGTCATATACAAGCTGACTTGACATTTTTCTCACATTAACATACGGTGTAAATAAGGTGTGCGTATAAAAGTTGTACGCAAAACATTTCCCTACAAGAGATTGGGAAATCTGGAAAATGAATAGACCATCATTAAAAATAGCATTTCCTCTACTTACAAGAAAAGAGTCTCTAAATTTTCCAGCTTTTCTCCTAAACTTCTTTTCTTGAAATTAAACTGAACTTTTTCCAGAAGAGTTATTACGAGTTTGTAATTCTTTCTTCCTTCTTGTTTTAAAAGAAGTGCGATTAGGAATAGAGCTGAGGGGTTCATATAGAATCTGTCATTGTACTTGTTCATCTTTTCCTTTTTCAGAAAGTGGTTATTCTAATAATGTGTCTATTACCTTTGAAGTATATGGGGGAGTTAGGATTTCACTTTGAGGTCTACCGGAATGATGACTTGATGGTGGAGGAGTTAAAAAGGTAAAATTATTTTTGTTGGATATGCATGTCAGACATTTTCATATTAACAAAATAGTTTGTGGGAGGATACATATTCTTTAAAGTTCCTGATGTAATAGGCTAACTGTGTTTTTTCAATTTTTTTTTTCATTTACTTTTTCATAGGAAAAATCCTAGAGGAGTGCTGATATCACCAGGGCCAGGTAAGGCTTGGCTTCTTTAGAATTTTCATTTTTTTTTTAAATTAAAGAAAAAAATCCTTATACATGATCAGTGTTTAGATAATAGATAAAGAAAAAGAAATAATAGAAAACGACTGCTAATGTACCATGTTCCCTCCTTACAGGCACACCTCAAGATTCAGGTATATCTTTGCAAACAGTTTTGGAACTTGGGCCAACCGTACCTATGTTTGGTGTGTGCATGGGTTTGCAGTGCATTGGAGAGGCTTTTGGAGGTGAGTCTTCATAGATTCCTTGTAATCCCTTTAGCCTTGATATATTTGTGTAACAAGTGTAAGATTTCCTTGATATATTTGTTTGTCGTTCATCATTAACTTGGCTGTCATTTTTAGTGACAAGCAACCCCAGCATTTTAACCTTTATCATTTAATCTCTCTCAATTTCATTTATTCCCTTTGGCTGGGCCATTACAGGAGGATCAATACTTTGTCCATTTATCCTGTGCAGGGAAGATTGTTCGTTCTCCTTTTGGTGTCGTGCATGGAAAAAGTTCTTTGGTTTATTATGATGAGAAAGGAGAAGATGGATTACTTTGTGGGCTATCAAAGTAGGGTTTTATTACTTTTATATGAAATTTCAGGGCTGTATTCTCTGTTGTTTCCATTTTTTTAAATACACTGTCATATAATTTACTATTGGTTATGTAATCAGCAACTACATTCTGTTCACTTTCAACTGTTTCTGAGCTCTGACATAATTTGGCCCCATTAACTTCATATCATTTTCAGTCCTTTCTTGGCTGGTAGATATCACAGCCTTGTGATTGAAAAGGAGAGTTTTCCTGATGAAGAACTTGAGGTAACAGCCTGGACAGAAGATGGTCTTGTAATGGCTGCTCGTCACAAGAAATATAGGCATCTACAGGTAACATCTTATTCTTCCAGCAGTACTGATTAGTCTTATTCAGCATTGAAATCAATACAAACGATAATTTTCTACTATTAGTATCAATCTAAAATACCTTGGTCTGAATGATAATTTTCTACTATTTTCATATTGTAGCTTAACTTGGTCAAATTTATACTGTTAATTCCTGGTGTCAATTAAGGAGAGGATAAATCTACAACTTGGTATTTTTCTGACACAATCTAGAAAAGAATCTGTTTCCTTTCCTGAAATTGAGGAAAAAAGTGGAATATGGTTCATTCATGATATGGGGTTTAGTTGACATCTTCCACAGGCTACATCAATATTCCCTGTTATGTTTAACATTTACTTAATTACTTTTTCCGTGTTCTAGAGTCTTGTGTTTAATCAATATGAATGTGTCCGTTTACTCACACAAAATCAGAATTTAGAATTTAGAAAGGTGACTGCATAAGTCATGAATTCATATGCTTTCTCTCTCTAAAACCTGCAGTATTTCTGTCAGCTAGCCTCAAAACACCTAATTCCCAGTATAACTTCTGTTACGTGTCATTAACTTTTCCAGACTAGAACATATTCTGTACAACGTCTGTTACTTGTCAATATAACTTCTATTTTGACTGTTGTAGAAGTGTAGAACAGATTCAGTTCTCTGTTTTGTCAAATTGAAAGTAGTTTATTCTACCATTAGTAGACCTTTATTCTGGATTGGTGCAACCCAAATATCTTGCCACTTATCATTCTCAGTGTTTATACTATATAGGGAGAAATCTTAGTATTTTATGCTTTGGGTTGAAAGAGTAGGAAGCTTGGCTCCTTTGGTGGTGGTTTACAATCAAATTGAAACCTTCACCTTATACAGTCCTAGTTAGCTGTAAAGGATTCTGTTAATTTGAAGTTCATGCTTTCATCTTTGAACTTGCTATTCGTCTCCCTTCTCTTTACATATTATTGGTGGTGTTTAACTTTCATTCCTTTGAAACTACAGGGGGTTCAGTTTCATCCAGAGAGCATAATAACCACCGAAGGCAAGGCTATTGTCCGTAATTTTGTCAAGCTTATAGAGAAAAAGGAGGCTGGTGATACTTGAAACAGTATTTCATTAATGCTGAATTCTTCATCCATAATAAAATTGTGGCTTGAGGGCACCTACCCGAACATAATTTGAAATTGTGTAGCAAACCAGAAAAGAATAAAGAAAATGAACAGGATTTGCAGTTTCTTATTAGTTCCCTGTGTTATGAGATGACACAATTGTATCTTACTTCTCGTGTGTGAAATATTTTAGTAGTTGTCAGTTACCTTAACATACATGCAAACATATAATGTGGACGGAAAAGAACACAACATGAGATTTTAGCTGAGTTGAAGGCTTTAGATTTTGAGAATTGCAGTCAATATGTTTCTAAATACTTGCACAGAGAGACCCCGGCAAAGGGGTACAGAGTGCATTGTGGCCAAATGAAAGAAGAGAAAAAGGAAATTGACTAAAGAAGTTACAGGCTTCAATCATATGGTTTTTCAATGAACACGGGGATTTTTTGGGAAAATCAACACAAGAAAAGATTTCACTGTGAATAGCATGCAAATAATGAAGTTGGAAACAAACTTATAGTTGATGATGAAAAAATATTTGCAAAAAAATAAAAAAAAATTCAATAGACTTGTATATTACATTTTGAAAAGGCAAGCAAAAGGTGGAAAAAGTAAACATAAACCCAGATAAACTTTCTACCCCAAAGATTGTTTTAACAACCAATTTTTGGTTGCAGTCTTCACTTATGAACGTGAAGTTGTAGGCCAAATTCCATTAGGGTGACTCCGGGTAAGGTCCCAACTTGCAAACTTGGTAGTAGTTGAAGAGCTTTTCACCCAATCCGGCCAGTCTTGAAGTTAATTAGATCATAATTTTGTTATAAAAATTTGGCCTGATATTTTATGGGCAGGTTTGGATCACTTTCTTTTAGTTGATTCGTCCACTTCAATGTTACATAATATTTTATTTTTTTATAAATTATAATTTTTTTTACATAAATTCACATTTTATGTATAATATGATAATATTTTTATTGATATAATTTATTTTAAAATATATATTATAAAACTTTCTTTAATTTTAATTTCTTAACAATAAAATTTTATGACTTTATTATATACAATACCTCAATTTGTATATTATATTTAAATATCAAATCGACCTAATCCGATCATTAGTTGGATCATAATTAAGTCAAGACCAAGTTCAAAAAACTAATCCAATTAAAATTTTGAGCTGAGATATAGCCAGGTTTAAACTCAGCTCAACCTGGTCTTTCCTCAGCTCATGAGCACCCATTTGGGAGACTCTGGAAAGGTCCCAACCTGCAAACTATGTAGTGGTTGAAGAGCTTTTCAGTCCTTACCAGCTGAAAGGAAAAAAAGTATGCAGTAATATGGTAGTAGACTAGTAGTGGATCTGGGATTACTGTGAGTCATGTGGCTCGTGAGGGATGAAGATTACAGTGTCCTTTTTATGCAGTTGATTAATGCTACCTCCAGTTCTAACCTGGTTGGCAACTATGTTTTTGGTTTACAATGGAGCAATCTAACTTAGCAAATCAGCATGTATGTACTTAATACCTACTACTACCCACAGAATTGTTTAGGCCTCAGGCTGAGTAAGCTATTTGTTGCACTTTCTTATTAAAAGCTTGCTTTTGTTTGTTTGTTTGTTTTAACAATTATGACAAACAAAAAAGATAGATCTTTATCTTCAACTTAGTTATAATTTTAAAAAAATAAAGTGTGACAAAACTAAACTGAAAGTCGTTTAGGTTTGCAACGTTGAGAGTCAATGCTGGGTTTAAGGAATATTCAGTGGCAAAGAAAATGAAGCATTTGCAGTAGCATTTGTGGCTCTCTTAAGCTAACGACATGCTAAACTGAATTCACTTATTATTAATCCATCACTGCAACATATTCCTTTTATCCCAATTTTATCATTTTTCTCATTCTTTTTAATATTTAGTGAGAGAAATATTCCTTTCAGGGTTAAATTAGTGTCCCATAAAAATGGAGTACAAAATAAGAACACAGTTTTATACAAAAAATCTGTCTTAAATTTTTTTTCTCCAAACTGACAATATAAAAACTTCCGCTGATAAAGCTGTAGAATAGAATATCAACGAAGACGTGTTTAGGTTGTGTCAGTTATGTTCTCATATTCAACATTTGTCAAGGTGAACGCAAAAACATGAATATTAACTTTAAATTCATCAGTTACAGTATTTTCGATAATAAAATAAAATAAAAAAATCATCAGTTACAAAGCATGCACCCATGACCCAAGTCACAGGTCGGTTCAGATTCTCGACTCAGTATGTCGTTTTCTGCTAACATAAATTTTTTTTCCCGTCTCTTATAAAGTTTTACCTCAGTTTCATTGTGCAATTTGAAAAACAAAACAAAACAAAAAACAAAAAACAAAAAACACAAGGTTTACATGCAAGTGGGGACTTGTGTTAATTACTAACAACTAGCAACTACTCCTTATTTATCTAAAGTTACTACTCTCTTTTGAAAAGGGTGTTTACATCCATTAAGGAAGTGTAATTTGGCATAAGAATCTGTGTTCTTTTAAAAACTGAGGTTAGCTTTGAAATATGAAATTAAGGTTTTCCATTAATTTGAATCTTAGCAAATAAAAAATGGCCATTGGGCAACCAATGGGGGAAAACAATAGAGATGGCCTGTTATAAAAGAGGTGCATGTCATTCTATGGCCTAAATTTCTGAGAGTAAATTGAATAATTTAAAAAGCAACCTCTGTCTCCCATAACTTTATCTTTTCTGCTGGCCAGTGGGCAAGTTGAGGGATGAAATTTTATTTTGTAGGGATTATAATGAGCTTTGATCATTTCTCATGTTAATACTTAATACCAATAGTCATAATGACATTGATTCTTGTGGTAATTATTCCTTTTCTTCTATGTGATGCCAAGTCCAATGTAAGCATTGTAGGTTGCAGTCCTGGATTATTTTTTGACCTTGCATCAATTTGGATGCTGATTTCCCTAAAATGGGTGCAATCTATTATTTTTAAAGATGGCTACAGTTCATATTCAGTCGAACATACGAGAGAGTATTTGCTTTCAATTCAGATATTTTTATTCTTTTTTTTCACATTATTTTTTATATTTTTTTAATATTATTTATCATACATATTTTTTATCATTTTTTTCATTAAATTATACATTCTTAAAAAATATAAATAATCTATATACTCTTAAAGAAAATATATGATTAACTTTTTTCATTAAATTTAGTTGTGTAATCAATCAAATTTAATAGATAGAACATGAAAAAAGATGATCCAATACCTCTAAAAGAAGTGTAGGTATTATACATATTTTTTTTAAAGTATGTGATTGAGAAAGAAAAAGTGATAAAAAAAATAAATATGATGAATGATATTAAAAAAAGTGTGAAAAAAGAATGTATACACTATTTGTGATAAAAATATCAGAAATGATAGAGCATACATAAGTAAGGTACCGTCTAATATGTATCCTGTATGTTAAGGTGTATGATACATCCTACATATAGACCGTTGATTCTGCATAAAAAAAGACATCATTGGTTATAAAAAATTACCTGATACTGACTCAACAAGTGAAAGCATAAGGAAATGTAAAATATAATAAACTATGTCAAGTCGGGCCATCCTCCGTTGACCACCACGAATGACGCCCTCTGTTGCCGTTCGAGCCAGAACCATCGGCATCGCATCCCAACATCGCCAAGCCTTCAACCACAGACCAGCACCCTCAGAGCTCCATTGCTAGCGTCAGCACCTCTGTGCCCCAATACCATCGAGCCAGCAACCATCAAGGAAAGTTCCTTTATGATCTTTGGGATGGACGGCGTTGGGGGTGTCTAGGTGGTCTGGTTATGGAGGCTATCGTGGGTTGGTTCGTAGTGTCTACGGAATGGCAGAGGCAGTGGTGTGGTGTGGTGCACGTGAGGGTGGCATGGAGGTGGGAATAAGGGCTTAAGTTGGGTGGTTGAGGTGAATTCCTCTTTCCAATCTGTTGTTCTTATTGCATTTTACTTATTTCTAAAGCATATTCTTCAATTGAAACCAAATATTATGATTTCAACAACCGAAAAAGATGTGCTATCCCAATTGTGGTTTATTACTATTGTTTTCTAACAGGAAATCCTAATTAGTTCTCAGTAATAATGCTGCTCAGCTTTAAAAATTTTATTTTGCATTATGTTACATTTCTGTTCATTTGAATTTTAAGATTTCTTATATTGCTTCTGCAGCAACTCAAAGACACGTATCCTTAGATCAAGATCAGAACTCTGCTTAAAGTGACATGTAATCAGAGAGATCGATTTAGGACACGCGTGCCAGAGACAGAAGAGGTATGTTTAGAGTCAATATTCATTTTATTCCTTTCTATTTGACATTTCTTTGCAAATTGTTGAGTTACTTTTAAGAGGACAGAAAATCGACTGAGAAGCTTGCTTACCTATAATTACAGGTATTTTTTTTAAGGTGCATGAAGCACCATAACTTAGGGTACATATTAGCATTGCTCATAAATAAAACTTTTGTTTTGTTTTGTTTTTTTTTCTTTTAATTTTGAAAAGATTAAGATATTTGTTAAACTAGTGCTATTGCTTTTCCAAAATGCTTTTAAAAGTGGAGCGGATCACTGATTAGTTACTTGTGCCAAAATCATCATTAACACAAAAACTAATGATATGAAATGTTTTATCACTTTGATGGCTGTGAAAAGTAGCTTCAAAGATGCTAACTTGGTCAGGTAGTGAAACTTCACAAAATGACCAAATAAGCTTTTATAAGAGATTTAGGCAAGAAAAAATGTTTACGTGTTGCAACCTATATTAATGCATTAAAGATTGGATTGAAGATGCAAAGTATTTGTCCATTGAATGTGCATTATGTTCTGAAATTTCGAAACTGTTAGGTTTTTTTTTTTAATTTTATTTTTATACACACTGTTATTAAGTATTTCACCAT
Source organism: Ormosia semicastrata (assembly GCA_029884595.1). NCBI lineage: Eukaryota > Viridiplantae > Streptophyta > Magnoliopsida > Fabales > Fabaceae > Ormosia > Ormosia semicastrata. Next base: position 40,998,175 of record JAQQTO010000053.1, on the reverse strand, counting down.
AACAAAATCACAATTTCAGTCATGTTTTTCCTGTTTTATAGTTTAGCCTCTATTATATTAAACTTTTTTCCTTGACAAAATTATTCGTTTGAGGCATCTCAATTAGTGATCTCAATTAGTGATTGGTGAGAGGGAAGCAGTGAGATGCATATATATATATATATATATATATATATATATATATTATATTATTGGGTTGAAGAATGAAGAACACAACTTTCCCTTTTTAGCTATTCTTTAGAACGGAGACATTACAATGGGATAACAGGTCAATAACCACTCCCAATCTCCTGTCTAATATTTATAGTTATTCTTTCAATTAAAATATATTTAATTTTATTTAATTTATTCATAAAATTATTTTATATGTTAAAAAATATTATAATCATATATAAAATAATTTAATATATCTTTTCCATTAATATAAAATATAAATATAATATTCATATTTTAATATACATAAAACATTTCTCAATATCTATGAGATTGCCAACTGTCCTCTTCAAATTCCCAACTCAATCTATACACCAGAAGACAAAACCATGGGAAAGTAAAAGTGGAGAGAGAAATTTTGGTCACTATTAAATGAAAGCACCAGTAAACTAACCAGTTGCAGCACCGCTGCTGCAGCATTTGTCATATTCAGCTTGACTTTGGATTCCAATTAGATTGACAAAATGACCATGTTTTATGTCCTGAAGCTGACAACTCTGACCTTGTAAATTACCCGACAGTCCAACATATTTCAGTACAGACATGGACTAAATATAAAACAATTTGGGTTGGCCCAATGTTTTATATTGGATGAGCAGTACCAACAGAAATAATTCATAATTCATACCTAACATTCATTAGATAGCTCATGCTAATAAATAGTTTATTGAAACCCTGAGGTGTGTCTAAATACAGAAATCATCAAGAGATTCAATTTGTAAAGCATAAGACATCAATGTCGAAATACCTGGGAACATAAAGGTATGAACTATACACATACCCCACCAGCAAGAACAATATCAAAATTATCATATTAAGGAATTCGATGCCCAAACACCTCTCTCTCTCTCTCTCTCTCTCTATACACCAAAATGAAAGGAAAATGGAAAAAGATATATTGTTAACCCAGGTAAATCAAACTGAATCAAAGATGAAAATATTGCTTTCATATGGAACCATATTAAAATGAAGTAGCCTCTGCCACGCTCCCTCTGCTGTGATGGTGTCGTTTTCCATGGTGGCGCCGGCCATTACCAAATGTGACAGGATCAAATTTTCTTAGCCTTTCAGCTTCTTGGGGATTGATCACACACTCTGGTGGAGGGACTTTGTATCTGACTCTGTCATAACAGTACGAGTATGTCATGTGCTTCTTCCTGAAGTTCTCCATTTTGATTCTTTGTACCGATGTGACACCAGAAGGAACTGCCTCAGAACTTCGAGCATTGTCACACTTGGCTACATGCTCAATGGGATCAACTGCACAACCATGCAGGACAAGGTCAGAGAACTCAGCAACAAAGGGTGCATACTTGTAATTTACTCTGTATTTGCCCCCATTGGTAGCCCAATCAGATGCATCCCATATGGTAGCATACAAAGTCATTGGCTTTGAGGGGAAATCTCCTCCCATAGATTCTGTTTGCTTAACTTCTCTAATAGGAACATTATCTACATAAAATCTGCAAAATGAAAAAAACAGGAATACAGAATTATGAAATCAAGTAAACTACTAATAATTATCAAATTTAACATTAGAAAGTAGTAAGTAACATGGTAGAACATAAAAGGAAATCCAGAATAATTTCCTTCTATCTTCCATATATATATATAAGGGACATATGAGACCCCACTTGGTAACTATAGTAACTAAGGAAATAATATTGATTACTAATTCATGAAATTAGGTAGACAAAAATAGTTTTCCAATTATTAAATTCTATAAGACTCTTAACAACTATGAAATCATCGTGTGACCCACATGTGGGTCAAATCCCACCAAGTTTTTATCTCGTGGGTTCCTCTCCAAAAGGATATATACAACTTAAGAATTAGGTCTAATAATATCTGGTTTTTATTCATTCTCAGTAAGTAATCGATGCGTAAATTGTACATAGTAATCCCATTACAAGAAAAAACTGGTTTTGATAAAACAGGGGATGTAGTAAACGGTAAAAGAAAACCAGAGAAATTTTTGCTCAAAACCCCACCAATCCAGTAACAAAAGCCATCAAGTTACTACATACAAGCAAGGGATTTCTAGAGTGTAAAAGGAAATAATAGGACTGATAGAGAAAGTTTTACTATACCAAAGAAAATGTAGATATGTTGTATATAGTATATAAAATCCAAAAGGGAACCAAATAACCAAGTATGGTATGTGGGGTTCAGATATATGCTTACATGATCTTAGAATCTGTCCAGAGAATACTGTACTGATGAAAATCCTCAGCAGGATCAAACCAAAGACCATATCTTTCCTCTCTGCCAATACTGGTACTTCCATTACCATAAACATTAGTCTGAATCCTCCAATCTTTGCCTCTAATGTTTCCCAAAAACTCAAAGTCTATTTCATCATGGTTCTTCTGGAACATGTCACCATTTGACATCTGCAGCAGAAAATATGATGAATAAATGACATCCCCCCCCCCCCCCAATTTCTGGATAAAAGTTAAAGAGGTAAAAAAAAAGACAGACAGACCAGCTGGGGATTTTTGCTTCAATAATTAAAACAAACAATTGAACTTTCGCTAAAAAAAGGGTAAAAAACGGAAAAATTAATTATAAGTTTTTGTCTCCATTAGTGACCATGAGATTGAAGAAAATGAAACTTAAAGGTATCTGGCTTATCATATATCATAGCTCAAAATTTACAAGCATGCTTCAAAACGTTATCTGGAAAATCCTGATAGCTTGTTGGATCATATTCTCAAGTTTATATCTTAGGAAATGAAGAAAATAGGAAAAAATAATAGATTGAGCTACTGAAGTGAAAGAGAAATCTAGATGAAAGAGCAAAAAAAGAAAAAAAAAATGTAAACTTTCTAATGATGATGGATTATTAAATTTCTATAAACAGGATAAGAAAATATAATAAAAATGATATCATTTGTATTTGATCAGCTACTTGAACCAGTTACTCACATAAAATGCAACCACAACTCCAGCAGTGTAATCAGCAGGCAACTTAATCGAAGCACTGAAGTACCCGTGAAGGTAAAGGTCATGAGACACAAATCCAGAACCTGTAAACAGAACCCAGAAAAAATAAAATAAAAACGAAAATTTTAACCAAAAAGTCACCATATCAACAAGCAGCAAAAAAAGCTACCCCTATACAGATTGTTAAACCATATAGATGATAGATTGAAACCTGTTCTCTCATCAAGGGAAAGATGAACCGATTTCCCATCCCTATGGATGACCAAATTATTGTCCCCGAACAAGCGTGTGTAACCTTCCTCAAAGGCTAGGATGGGCAAGTTCATGGATGACCCAGAAGCCAGAACAAAAAGCAGAGAACAAAACAAGAGCAACCCCATATGACACCCTCCCATATTTGTTTCCTTAAAATGATTTTCAGTTCACAGATTAATGTGTCAAAGGATTTCCTGTTCTGGGTACTTTGTCTTCTCTCTCTTTCTCTCTCTCTATGTGTGTGTGTGTGTGTGTGTGCAAGGAAGAGTGATGAAGAAGAGACGATTAGAGAGAGAGGTATGGAAAATGAATATCACTACAGTCTACAGCCATAAGCCTGAGAGAGAGCCGAAAAGTACTGAGTAGAGAGGAAGACACTGATAGGGGGATAGTCATTTTATCGTCGAGTCTTGGGAATGTGTTGAGCTGTTCAAATGTAGACTATTTTTTTTTCCTTCTCTTCTTTTCAAAAGTTTCTTTATGAAAATTAATTAACTATTTAGAAACCCTCGTTTTCATTGATTAGCAATTAATAAATAATATGGAAAATGAGAAATGCATATGCTACACATCATCATCATTTCATTTCTCTCACTTGCTTCAGTTTTTTTTTCCTTGATTTCCCCTTTCTATTTCATGGATGCAAGTGTTGCAACTACAAACATAAGCAATTAAATCTTAGACTATGTAGAGCCACTTAATCTAACAATATAAAATTAATATTATTTAACTTAGGGTTTAGAATTTTTTAATTTAGTAAAGTATTAATTATTCTAACAATTCAAATATAATAACATATTAAATTAAATTAAATTTAGATAACTAAATAAAGAAACATGATTTTGTATGTAACTAAACTAAAATCTTTATTAATGTAAAATTATTTAAAATAACTTTATTAGGATTTTTCTATGATAATTTTAGAGAATTGAAGTTACATTTTGAGTTACAATTTGAAACTAACTTAAATGAAAATGATTTTAAATTTTAATAAGTACTATTTATTTGAATTTTTTAGTCAATTTTAGAAAATAAAAGTTTATTCTTTAAGTTGTATTTTTTTTTTACATTTCTATTTGAAGCCAATAATTTTTTTTGAAATTTATTATTTTAATGAAATTAATAAATTATTAATTATATATATAGTTCACATTTTTACTTTCTTTTATTTTATATTATATTACATTATATTATATGTTATTAATTTATTAAAATTAAAATAAATATTAATTAATTAATAATTATTTTTAATTTAATATGTAATTTATTAAATTAATTAATTAAATTAAATATTAATCAACTTCTTCACTTAAAATTTTAAAAGTTTAATATTTAATATTTCTTATTACTATTTTATCACATTTTTTTATTTTCAAATTAGCACATTAGCATATAATATATACTACTAATAAAGGGAATTCTCCTTGGTTTGGTCATAATTCTGAGTTTCTCATTTTACCATTTTCATTTAATATAAATTAGTTTTAGTCTTATATAATGCAAAGTTATTAATCAAATTTGATAACAACATAATAGAAAATTATTGATCATAACAGCACACAAGTACCAATAAATAATAAATGACAGTATACCATACATATAAATATGAAGTTGGCAACAAAATAAGAAAGGGGGGGTTGAATTGTGTTTTCTTTTTTTTTTAAATTAATTTTCTTACAACTTTCTCAAGTTGATATACTTGGAGGTGAGAATATTATAACTCAAGGCAAACTGTTAGTGAGAAACTTTAGATATAACGCAAACAAACCAAGGTGAGAAAGTTCATGAAAAACTTCTATGATTAAGTAAAAACAACATGCTCATCACCGTAAGTTTTTTCTCTTAATCAAATTAGGTCTTACAACTTCTCAAAAATTATGTCCTTAATTCAAATACTTGAGATTCAAAAGATTATGCAGATTCAACTTATAAACTTTTGTAAAATCTGGTTTAAAAATGCTCCTTTAAGAATACGTCAAGATTTTGATCATTAAGACCTTCATACAAGCAGAGGTAAATTAAGAGATAAAGGAGAGAAATATCACACCAGAAATTTATATTAATTCACCCCTAAATCACATGGGACTATGTACCTAAATCACTAGGATTTCCACTTATATGAGTATTTTTTAATCAACCAAGCTTCTTTAGACTTACTTACAAGTATTCTTTGCCAACAACCTCATCAGGCTAGCTACAATATGTTGTGAAATGTGTATTTTCAAAAGAATAAGTCCCACATTGGTTGGAAGCAAGTTTTTGAAGAGTTTATATTTCAACTTGTGTTTTGGGCTTTGTAAGAAACAAATAAAGTGGTGGGCTCGCGCACACAAGATTGGGCTGAAAAACTCATGGCTAGTGCAAATCCTCGATTTGCCCCCCTGCGCGTGATATCATGAAACCCAGATCTTTTGTCAAATATTTAATTAATTTTTGGAGCTTACCCGAAAAATGAGGTTTTTGAATAAGTCAAATTTGACTTGGTCTGTTTTCCTAACGGGCAAATAAATGTGTTTTCCTAACGTTCCAATTAGTTATAAATAAGCAGATAATTAGCATTTAGTTTTCAACAGCCAAATTTATTTTCTAAACGTTACTTTGCCAATAGTCATATTTTCTAAACGGCTTCTATAAATTCTAATTACATACAGTGGTTTTGGTTACCCAAATTCCGCTCCCTCTTCTCGCTTCTTCTGCACCTTCTCATTCTCTTCGCGTCTGGTTACTCACTTGTTAATAATCTCTTGCAGTTCTTTGATCCTCAAAACAGAAGAGTCTGCTATACCCTGCGGGATTTTTGACTATACCGAAATAATCCTTGAGGGCAGTGCTTGACACGCTTCAGACTTTACGGGTTTGCTATTTCTTTTCAGGTTCAATTACAACAATATCAAGGATTATGGAACCACAAAACGCAGCAAACAACGTCGCTCTCTCAACCAACAACGGGTCTGACAATGGTACCCCACAAAACCCACCTCCTGTTGTTGCCGCAGTTACATACGCCAAACCATTCCCAGATGTTTCCAAGATCGAAATGTTCGGAGGACAAAATTTCAAAAGATGGCAGGAGCGTGTCTACTCTATTCTAGACATGCACGGCGTCGCTACTGCACTCACGGATCAAATGCCTGACACATCTACTGATCAGAAAACACTTGACGATTGGACTTATGCCAATAAGGTATGTAGGCACACAATTCTAACCACATTATCTAACGAATTGTTCGATGTCTACTGCTCATACAAGGAAAGCAACAAAATTTGGGAGTCTATGATTGTCAAATACACTGCTGAGGATGCTGGCAAACAAAAGTTCGTCATTGGGAACTACTACCGATGGGAGATGACGGATGAAATTGATATCAAGACTCAAATCAACCAATACCACAAGCTATTAGAAGAATTGAAGGCTGAGAACATCACCTTGCCTGATGAATTCGTAGCAGGATTGCTCATTGAAAAACTACCGCAAACTTGGAAGGACTACAAACAACAACTCAAGCATAAAAACAAATAGCTGTCCCTTGCTGATCTAATCACCCACATAATCATTGAGGACACGAATATAAACGAAATCAAGGTCAAAGGGCAAAAGCATTGGCTTCAAGGGCAAATATGGTACAAGTCAATAAGAAAAGGTACGAACATAAACCCAACAAAAGGACTGATTACAATAAACCAAACTATGTGCCAAGAGTGAATAATCTCACTTTCAAAAATAGTGGAGGAAATCGTATGTTTGTGGCAAGCCAGTCATCGGGCGGCTCAATGCAGACACAGGAAGAGAAATGACAATCCTCCTAAGCCAAACGCAAATTTGGTCGAAGGAGATGATATAATTGCTGCGGTCGTTTCTCAAGTTCTATTGATGGCCAATGTGAATGATTGGGTGGTAGACTCTGGGGCTACCAGACATATTTGTGCAAACAAAAATATGTTTACCTCCTACAATTCTGTGGGGGATGGAGAAGAACAAGTTTATCTTGGTGATTCTCGAACCGCCGAAGTTATTAGGAAAGGAAAAGTTCTTCTGAAACTCACATCTGGCAAGACTTTAGCTCTCAACGAAGTGCTTCATGTACCTAGCATAAGGGCGAATTTAATTTCTGTGGCCTTGCTAGGAAAGGTTGGGGTTAAAGTATCTTTTGAGTCTGACAAAATAGTGATGACAAAAAATAATGTCCTTGTAGGGAAGGGTTATTGTAATCAAGGCCTGTTTGTACTCAATATTACTAAAATTAATGAAAATGCTACTTCTTCTGCGTATATGATTGACTCTATTGATATGTGGCATGCTAGATTAGGACATGTTAGTACTGTTTATATTAAGAAAATGCAATATCTTGGATTAATTTCTGGTTTTAGTGATACATGCTTAAACAAATGTGAAATATGTCTTGAATCAAAAATAACTAAAAAATCATGTTTATCTCAGTAGAAAGAAAAAGCAAGTTCTTGAATTAATTCATTCGATTTAGGAGACTTAAAACAAACTATGACTAGAGGTGGTAAAAAATATTATGTAACTTTTATTAATGATTTTTCTAGATACACTAAAGTATATTTACTTAGAAATAAAGATGAGGCTTTTGATATGTTTCTAGTATATAAAGCGTAGAGAATCAATTAAATAAAAGAATTAAAAGAGTTAGATCAGATAGAGGTGGTGAATACACTTTATTTAATGACTTTTGTGAAAAAGAAGGGATAATTCATGAAATCACACCCCCTTACTCTCCTCAATCAAATGGTGTAGCTGAAAGGAAAAATAGGACTTTAAAAGAAATGATGAATGCCCTTTTAATTAGTTCTAATGCACCTGATAACTTTTGGGGTGAAGCCTTATTAACTGCATGTCACTTACAAAATAGAATTCCTTATAAGAAAATAGGTAAAACACCATATGAGTTATGGAAGGGTTATAAGCCTAACTTAAAATATTTAAAAGTGTGAGGATGTTTAGCTAAAGTGATGTTACCTGAACCTAAAAAGAGGAAAATAGGCTCTAAGACTTCTGATTGTATGCTTATCGGGTATGCTGATCATAGTGCTGCATATAGATTTTTAGTTTTAAAAAGTGATGTGCTTGATTGCAAGTCTATAATTGAGACAAAAAATACTAAATTTTTTGAACATATTTTCCCCTTAAAATTAGAAAATATTTCTGAAGCTCCAGTACAAAATTTATCTAATGATTCATATGAGGATTTGAGAAGAAGTAAAAGACAAAGAAAAGAAACTTCTTTTGGAAATGATTTTTACACATATCTTGTTGATGATGACCCTTTAACTATTTCTGAAGCTTTTTCTTCACCTGTTGCACATTTTTGGAAAGAAGCCATTAATTCTGAAATTAATTCAATTACAAAATGTAATACTTGGGTTTTAGTAGATTTACCTCCTGGAGCAAAACCAATTGGTTGCAAATGGATTTTTAAAAGGAAATATAACCCCGACGGATCAATTCAAAAATATAAAGCAAGATTAGTAGCAAAAGGTTTTACTCAAAAATAAAATGTTGACTTTTTTGATACCTTTGCTCCTGTAACTAGAATTTCTTCTATTCGAGTTTTGATTGCTTTAGCCTCTATACATAATTTGGTTATTCACCAAATGGATGTTAAAACAGCCTTTTTAAATGGTGATTTAGAAGAAGAAATTTACATGATACAACCTGAGGGGTGTGTAGTTCCTGGACAAGAAAATAAAGTATGTAAGCTTCTCAAATCTTTATATGGTCTAAAACAAGCACCTAAACAGTGGCATGAAAAGTTTGATCAAACTTTAATTTGTGATGATTTTTCTTCTGTTGAAGTTGATAAATGTGTATATACGAAATTAGTAAATAATGAATGTGTGATTATTTGTCTATATGTGGATGACATGCTAATTTTCGGTACTAGCCATGACATAGTGCATTAAACAAAATGTTTTCTTGAATCTAAATTTGACATGAAAGACATGGGTGAAGCTAGTGTAATTCTAGGTGTTAAAATCATAAGGAAGTGTGATAGTATAATACTATCACAAGAACATTATGTAGAGAAACTTCTAAAGAAGTTTGGACATTTTGATGTCAAACCTGTGAGTACCCCTTATGATGCTAACACCCAATTAAAGAAAAACAGAGGTGATCCTGCATTGCTAGTCTCAGTATGCACAGATTATTGGGAGTCTGCTGCATTTGATGAATTTCACTCGACCTGACATAGCGTATGCTGTATGCAGATTGAGTAGATATACACATAATCCTAATAATGATCACTGGGCCGCTTTGGCTAGACTAATGAAATATTTGAGAGGTACCATGAACTATGGTATTGTTTATAGTGGATTTCCTGCTGTATTAGAAGGATACAGTGATGCTAATTGGATCTCAGATTCAGATGAGATTAAATCCACTAGTGGCTATGTATTCACCTTTGGTGGTGGTGCAGTGACTTGGAGATTAGTCAAACAAACAATAATTGCAAAATCCACCATGGAGTCAGAGTTTATTGCTCTGGAGAAATTTCTTGGAAAATATTCCATTAGGAATAAAACCAACCCCTTCTGTGTCTGTGCATTGTGACAACAAGGCGGCAATATCTATTGCAAGTAATAAAACCTTTAATGGTAAGAACAGACACATTAGGTTGAGACATGAAGTGATAAAGCAGCTGCTGAAAGATGAAATTATATCCATTGATTATGTGAAGTCAGAAGTGAACTTGGCCGATCCTCTGACTAAGCCTTTGGGAAGGAATTTAATATATACCACATCGAGGGGAATGAGACTTAAGCCAATTTGAAACTAACAGTGATGGTAACCCGACTTTTATGAGTGGAGATCCCATGAAAGAAGTTCATATGGGTAATAACAAGTCACTTGTTAGTACTGCTAGTACTGTGTCTGTCCCTTCCTATGGTGTGAGAAGCATGAGAAGTGCTAGACTGCATTTATTGTGAGGATAAGCTATATGCTTTTAATGAATTTCATATCCCTTATGGGTGGTGTATAAAGTGCAGATACACTTGATGAGATCACCTATATGAGTGTGGAGTGGGGCCGCTCCTATGAGATAATGGCATAGTTTCTAGAGCACTCATGAACGACCAGGCATGCACATGGCCGAAAAGTGCAAAACGGCGTTAACACAAGAGATAAGTGAGAGTGTAGATGTGATCAAATGAGATTCTAATTTACACGAAAAATGTTTTGGTTCATAGAAGTTTAACCTTCACCAATTACATTGTAAGTTAGAGTCTTATTTATCTAGGTCTGGTTCATAGTCCAGAAGACACCAGATTCGAAAACGTTTACACTGATGATGTAACCCAGATTCTGTTTATTTATTGTTTGTTTTTATTTTAAATATTCTTTTGAAATTGTGGGGGATTGTTGTGAAATGTGTATTTTCAAAAGAATAAGTCCCACATTGGTTGGAAGCAAGTTTTTGAAGAGTTTATATTTCAACTTGTGTTTTGGGCTTTGTAAGAAACAAATAAAGTGGTGGGCTCGCGTACACAAGATTGGGCTAAAAAACTCATGGCTAGTGCAAATCCTCGATTTGCCCCCCCTGCGCGTGATATCATGAAGCCCAGATCTTTTGTCAAATATTTAATTAATTTTTGGAGCTTACCCGAAAAATGAGGTTTTTGAATAAGTCAAATTTGACTTGGTCTGTTTTCCTAACGGGCAAATAAATGTGTTTTCCTAACGTTCCAATTAGTTATTAATAAGTAAATAATTAGCATTTAGTTTTTAACAGCCAAATTTATTTTCTAAACGTTACTTTGCCAACAGTCATATTTTCTAAACGGCTTCTATAAATTCTAATTACATACAGTGGTTTTGGTTACCCGAATTCCGCTCCCCTCTTCTCGCTTCTTCTCGCACCTTCTCCTTCTCTTCGCGTCTGGGTTACTCACTGTTAATAATCTCTTGCAGTTCTTTGATCCTCACAAACAGGAAGAGTCTGCTATACCCTGCGGGATTTTCGACTATACCGAAATAATCCTTGAGGGCAGTGCTTGGCACGCTTCAGACTTTACGGGTTTGCTGTTTCTTTTCAGGTTCAATTACAACACAATATTCTTGACAACAGCCTTTTTAGGCTGAATAACAAGTATTCTTCAACAGCCTCTTCAGGCCTATAATCTCATGTTCAAGTGGCTTGGAAAACCTCACAAGCTTACTCATTAGAAGACAAAATCAGAGGTTGAAAGAAGTGGTTGTTTAATTTGTCTAGCTTTCGAAATCACTTTAGGAATGTATACAATCACTTATACAGATCAGTAACAACACCTACTATAGAATTTACACATATCAGATTCAAGTAGGTAAAGCTAAGAAGGTTCAACTCTTGTCAGTTTGTCAGAAATTTTTTTAGCAAAGTTTTTTTTTTGATCTTCAGGCTTGATCTCTTTTATAGGCTTCGAAATATGACTGCTGGGCACTCAAAATGATGGTTGTACTTGTTGGTTATATGTGACCGTTATTTTGTCCTTTTCTTGGAGACATCAGCGTTTTGCTTTAAGGTGAAAAGGTTCATCAAAAACCTTGTCAAAATCTACCTTCTCACTGAGTCTTCTCAACTTGAAACTTCTTAAGTATTTTCTTACCAGCTTTCTCATCCAACCTTCTCATGCCTAAAAACTTCAACCTTCTCAACTTTGATCTTAACCATCTTAGTGATAAACCTTTGCTCTTTTTAATGGTAACTTTGAATTTCTTCTAATGAAGTAATCATTTGTGAGAATTCTGTTTTGCATATTCTTTCAATCTTCTTAGGACCTTATCACAATGAGCTTTCTTATGTTCTTTAGAAAGATTCTCAAGTTTCACTTGAACTTTCTCAATTTGCAAATTGATCTTCTCAAATCTTTTTAGATGACCAGAAGGTTTATTTGAACTTTGTTTTAGTTCTGAAAAGCTTAATAACACAAAAAATACTCCACAAGAATTAAGTATAAATGAATCAATTTGTGAGAAGATTCAAACTATATTTTCAACCATATAGTTGTTATCATCAAAACAAATTATGCACTAAGAATTAAAAGGGCTTGGAGCTTACAAAATATACATTCAAATATGGACATAAACACATATATTCAAAATATAAATACAATATACATACATATATACATATATATATATATATATAGACACACACACACACACACACACACATGGATATTAATAAATATAACATTCAAAATAAAAAAAAATACAGACAGAAGCTCAAGCCACGTCCTATGCACCATGTCCACCTACGTCTGGGTTGCATGGGCCATCAACCCTAATGTCACCTATGGTCGAGCTCAAGCCCTTTTGGCCTTCAGGGGAAACAACATCGCCTCATGGCCCCCGTGGTCGGACCTTAAGCAGAGGATATGCCAGAGAGGAGACGAGGATGCTTTAGCCACGACTGGTTTCGTGAAGTTCCTCTTCCCAAGTCTAAAGAATTCATGTCTACATTCCCTACTAAACATGCTCAAGTTAGGAGAATGCGGAGAATATTAAAGAGTCTGAATCCATTAGAGGAGCATGAAGTTAGTAGCAACACAAGTAGGGGGGTTGAATTGTGTTTTTCTTTTTATGAAAAATCAACATTCTCATAACTTTCTCAAGTTGTTCAGACTTGGAGGTGAGAAGGTTTCAAACTTAAACCAGAATGTTTAAGAAGGTTTAAGATAAACTATTAGACCAGAGTGAAAATATTCGTGAGAAAGTTTACTGGTTAAGAGAAAACAACCTTCTCACTACTAAGAAGTAAGTTTATGTGTTATATTTAAAACTGTAGCTACTCTTTTAGATTATCTTAAAGTTAAAGCCCTTAGGAAATCAATATTTAAACTCAAATCACAAGTGTAATAGAATGGTTTCACCAAAACATTCAATTTTTTTCAAAGTTGAGTTTTAGCTTTAATAACTTAATAAAATCGATAAATGTAAGTGAAGGGAAAGGGAAGAAAAGCTTTACACCAAGATTTATACTAGTTCATCCCAAAACCACGTGGGGCTATGTCTAATACTTAGCAACCACTAGGATTTTCTACTATCAAGAGTATTATTTAACAACCAAGCCTCTCTAGGATTCAATAAAAGTATTCTTTAACCACAACCTCTTCAGGTTCAATAAAAGTTTTCTTTGTAAACTAAGCCTCTCTAGGCTTTAATACAAGTATTCTTTTAGCACAGCCTCTTCAGGCTCAACAAGAGTATTCTTTGTTTACCAAGCCTCTCCAGACTTCAACAAGTATTCTTTTAAGACAGCCTCTTTAGGCTCAACCTCGCAAGGTAATAGTGACTTGTACTGTTGGTGTATGCCCTAGAGGCTAATTTATTTTGACCGTTCCTACATACATTGTATTATGTCATTTATTTAATACATGAAGCATTTCATTTATTGTTTTATTTATTATAAACATAATAAAGTCTTTAGAATAGTAAGTTTAATGTCATAAGACATTAAGCGGATGACTTGATAGTAAGATCCTATTGGATAGAATCAGAACATTATTTTTAAATGTCCCTAATCAAGTATTATTGTTATTAGGACAATAATAATGGATTGAGACGAGTATGTGCGTAGACTGATGGCCACATCTCACGAGTCATGGATATGAGATATCAAGTCTTCACATGGGTATATATTAGAGTAATGATGTATTAGACTGACCCACTATGAGAATTCTGTATGGATTGTAACATGAGTGTCATAAGTGATTCTCAAAGTGACAATGGTATATGTGGTTCTTTGACCTGAAATCACTACGATTCCTACATGAGGAGTTGTATATTTTAATGCCATCAAACATCATCTATAACAAGGTGATTATAAAGTTAGTTATTGGACATACCGCGAATCATGTAGAGGGATGTGAGTGACCTAAATGAAATTTGTCCCTTCTACATAACAAGAGCGATATTTTCGGACCCTATGATTGAGTGAGACTATGAAATACATGGTCATGCTCAAATGAGTCAATATAAGATATTGACCTCATCTGTTTTTTACTAAGTCTAGTTGAGTATCAAGAAACGGAATATTGAACTATACAAGGGTGACACATTCCATACCTTATGTTCAATCTAAATATCTGAACAAATGGACTAAACTATACGAAAACATTAGTCACAGAAAGGTTATGTCAATTCACTGACATTCTCATTACTTGGATAGCAACGATATGTTGCTAGATACCACTCACTGCTTCTAATATTAAAATAAGATTTTAATATTACTGCCTATGTCATGAGAACTTTAAGGGTCATACACATAGAATAGACTGAATTGGAGCAATGAGAATCCAAATTGGACTAGGATTCTATTGTGGTCCAGACTCATAATAGATGAGTCCAAGGTTGCACTGCTAACCTTGCCTCTCTAGGATTCAATAAAAGTATTCTTTAACCACAACCTCTTCAGGTTCAATAAAAGTTTTCTTTGTAAACTAAGCCTCTCTAGGCTTTAATACAAGTATTCTTTTAGCACAGCCTCTTCAGGCTCAACAAGAGTATTCTTTGTTTACCAAGCCTCTCCAGACTTCAACAAGCATTCTTTCAAGACAGCCTCTTTAGGCTCAACCTCGCAAGGTAATAGTGACTTGTACTGTTGGTGTATGCCCTAGAGGCTAATTTATTTTGACCGTTCCTACATACATTGTATTATGTCATTTATTTAATACATGAAGCATTTCATTTATTGTTTTATTTATTATAAACATAATAAAGTCTTTAGAATAGTAAGTTTAATGTCATAAGACATTAAGCGGATGACTTGATAGTAAGATCCTATTGGATAGAATCAGAACATTATTTTTAAATGTCCCTAATCAAGTATTATTGTTATTAGGACAATAATAATGGATTGAGACGAGTATGTGCGTAGATTGATGGCCACATCTCACGAGTCATGGATATGAGATATCAAGTCTTCACATGGGTATATATTAGAGTAATGATGTATTAGACTGACCCACTATGAGAATTCTGTATGGATTGTAACATGAGTGTCATAAGTGATTCTCAAAGTGACAATGGTATATGTGGTTCTTTGACCTGAAATCACTACGATTCCTACATGAGGAGTTGTATATTTTAATGCCATCAAACATCATCTATAACAAGGTGATTATAAAGTTAGTTATTGGACATACCGCGAATCATGTAGAGGGATGTGAGTGACCTAAATGAAATTTGTCCCTTCTACATAACAGGAGCGATATTTTCGGACCCTATGATTGAGTGAGACTATGAAATACATGGTCATGCTCAAATGAGTCAATATAAGATATTGACCTCATCTGTTTTTTACTAAGTCTAGTTGAGTATCAAGAAACGGAATATTGAACTATACAAGGGTGACACATTCCATACCTTATGTTCAATCTAAATATCTGAACAAATGGACTAAACTATACGAAAACATTAGTCACAGAAAGGTTATGTCAAATCACTGACATTCTCATTACTTGGATAGCAACGATATGTTGCTAGATACCACTCACTGCTTCTAATATTAAAATAAGATTTTAATATTACTGCCTATGTCATGAGAACTTTAAGGGTCACACACATAGAATAGACTGAATTGGAGCAATGAGAATCCAAATTGGACTAGGATTCTATTGTGGGCCAGACTCATAATAGATGAGTCCAAGGTTGCACTGCTAACCTTGCTGCTATTCTTACTAACATAAGGAAGTCATTATTATAAATAGCACTGTTAAAGGGCTGTCAAGGAGGATATTACAAACCCTGACCGCACCCTAACAGAAACAATGAGTGAAGAAGTGACAGGTTTTTCTTCTCTACACAGCTAGCACTGTACTAGAAACATAGGTCTCCAAGATTGCAGACGTTTAACGTTCGTGAGTCTGTGTGGACAACGTAGATGCGCCGTTGTTGCTGTGGTACTGGTGATTTAACTTGATCTTTTTTTTTATTTGGCTTTAAGAGGTAAACTCAAAAAATCATGAATCATGGCCCCTTTTTTTTCGCATGGGTCCTTGGTGAGAATCCTTTTTCTACTATGCTTTTGTTCATAGATTTCCCAATATGTACAACCCACAAGCTCACTACAACACTCAAAGATTAATACAAAGATTTAGGTGTTAGTTACAACTGGGTGGCTCTCGAAAACACTCGGAGAATGGATTAACGCTATTCGATAGAGCTCACAACACACCTACTAATGATTTGACAGATTGCTGAACAAGTAGGTAGAGATGATAAAGTTCAACTATGTGTTCACTATACAATTGAGGCTCAAGCTTCTAATCACTCAAGGATAGTATATCTCTTTTAAGATCAGTTGCCCTCAGCTTCTAAGATGTAAAGTAGATGTCTTCTCTTAAGGAAAGTATAAAACAAAGTATGAACCCAAATATGACTTTTTTGCCTTAATATGATGTTAATCCATGCAAAGCCTTTGTTAATCTTCATGGGTAGGTCGTATTTATGCTTGGGAATATGTTTCTAGCCATTAGTATCAAGTCCCAAGTGATTCCACGTGAAAAATAACCATTACTAGCCGTTGGAACACTTTTTCGTATTAGTTGTCGTTTTCTGGAATAGGTGAGAAGGCTGCTAGTGTTGAACTTTCTTAGCTCGAACCTTCTCAACTCGAACTTTCTCAACTTTGGATTGGCTTAACTTTGACTATGCTTGGATGTAATTTTTCAAACTTATCCTTTTGAACTTAATTTCTTCAAAGTATGACTTTACACATCTTGTCTCTTTTAGGCTTTTAATTTTGTTCAAAAATGCTTCAAATTTTCTTCTAATATTCGACCTTTCTCAGCTTGTAAGCACTTGTTCTAATCTTCCATTCTAATGTTTTTCATCTATTTTTGACCATTTTGAGTTTCAATTTTCACCTTTGGTAGCTTGATTAAAAATTCATCTTGATCATCTTATTAGTTATGCTTTCCAAATTTGTTCCTTAAAGACTGTGAGAAAGGTCCTTCATGATTATTCTCAACTTGAATGTTCTGAAGTAATTTTCTCAAGTAGATTTTTTCTCACTTTGTTGATATGAACTTGAAATTGTAGGTGAGAAATCATGCTATTCTAACATTGTTCATTCTTCAAAAATATTTTGGAAAAATTCTTCATTCTTTATTCAACTTGTTGTGAACTTCTTTAGGTCTTGCACTTGGACCAGCCTTCTCAGGTTCTTCAGGAACTTTCTCACGATGTCTAGGAACTTTCTCATGAGCAACCTTTTCATTGATCTTTCTCAATCAACTCTCTCATCCAACTTTTTCATGCTTGAATTTCTCCTATCTTGTCATCGTTTGATTCCATCATCAAACACATGTTTCTTCTTCATAACTTAGATGGTGTGAGCTTCATTTTGATCTTTGAATTGCTCTTTATATTAGTTCTTGTGGAGATTCTTCATTTTTAGAAAGTGGGTACAAAAATAAGGAAACGTGACAAACAGTTTTAGTGGAGGATAACAATTAGTTTTAGGCCCTATAAATAGTGTTGTAATGCTCAATTGTAAACACCACGCCACTTAACCCAAAAATCACTCAATTTAATGAAACACAATTCTTTACATTTATTCTTTATCTTTCAGCCATTGTTTTACTTTATCATTTTATTTACAACGTTCTTTATCGCTTTCTTTACTATTTTTATGCCTTTACCTTCATTTTAAACATTTACCAAAACTTAGTTTTTAGCCAATCTTTGAACTAGGAGCTTTCTTTAATCATCCTAAGAACCTACAACTAATTAAGGAACAGAATTCCTTCCTTATCATATCGCCTAATCAAAAGGAATTAACTATTTTGCAAGTTAGCTGAGTCATTAAACTAATTAGTCGTGTAGCCATCTGTTCTGCTAATTAGAAAAATTTGCAAACAGAAAGTTTTAATCAGTTGCAGGGTCAAAAGATATTGCCCTTGAACTGCACATGCATGCATTACAGATACGTAAAGTGGCAGCAGTTTGAAGCCTTATATATTCTCTTTCTCGATGCCTAGAACAATACTCTGTATATGATGGCGCGCATAGAGAAAAATAAAAATAAAAGTGTTCATAAATAATAATAATAATAATGAAAAGAGTTTATGCTTTTTCTTTTGTAATTGGGGTATAAAGAACTTCTGAGTCATTTGAAACCTCCACAAATTACTTCAAGTAAATTTCGGCAGGTCTGTATATCGGTGCTTGTTCTTAATTATAGTTTTCGTGGTGTTATAGTTTATAACGAAATTCAGCAAATTTCCAACAAGTTCATGGTTCAAATTCTTTGTTTCTAGAGTGATTTGGTACCTAATTAAAGTTTAACTTAGTTTAAAATGCTAGAGTTTACGATAGGGAGATTACACTCCTTTACCACCTATTTTGACAACGATTTTTGTTTTGCCAGACACCTATCAATCGAGCACGAGAAGCTTATTTAACTGCATATTAGCCTAATACGATTAATTTTGCACACAACAAACACATATTTTTCATTTTTCCGTTTTTTTTTTTTTGTTAAAAAGGGTTTGAAACTTCTACCCTAATTCCACCCCACCTTTATCTGTTGAGTTAATCCCGAGTGGCTGTCTCACGCACTCGGAAGCTCATGTAGTTAATCTCTTTAGAGTACATTTGATACATGAAAATGATGATTCCATTAATTACGATCTGTTTTTTGTCATAAGCAATATTCTATTCAACTGCTCAATATGGTGGTGGGTAAGAATTATATATAGATCATAAATTTTAGTTGTAATAATAATGACTTCTTCATGTCAAAAGAAAAAAAAAAAGACTTCTTAATGCACATAATATAAATTAACTTTCACATACAAATAACCACTTGTTATTCCACTTAATATATCCCACTAGGACTTCTCCATTGTTCATTTACTCTCCAACTTATTTACTAGAAAAATGTTTGTAAACTACGTAAAAAAAATCCTAACACACCCCCTTCAACTTTGGACTAGTTGCTTGCACTCCCCCTCAATTTAAAAAGTTAACAATTAAACACCTAAATTATTTATCTTTTAGCAATTAAATTTTCCATCCCATTTTCTGTTACTTTTAGCTGCAGCCTAATAACATGGGAGGCACAAGCTATATTAAACTTTTTTATAAATCATAAAATAAAATAAATTTACACTTAATAGTTTTATTCATATTTTCACAACAACAATAAAAATATCAGAAGTGGGTGCGAAAATTCATTTGGTGTTATAGTTTACGTTCTTCCATCTAAAGTTTACAAAATCCTTCCCAGATTGCAAATTTTTCTTGAAACTCATTGGTTCTTAATTAGAGTCTAGAATTTCAATGCCATTACAACCTCCTCATATGTTCGAATATTTTTTTGATATGTAACACTACTAATTGATGTTTTAAGTTTTATTAAAATAGGTATATTGATCAATATGGTAGTAGGAATAGGTCAAGGGTGACCAATTTATTTAGGTCTATTACTCATTATTGGGCTGCTGTGTCAGGCGACTACTAGTGTATGTCAGTTCCTTAGTGACCTGTGATAGGAGGGCTAACTAACATCATTATAAATATAGGCTAGCCTCTCCGCTCCTAACTGCAAATACTTTATCCATTGAGAGCCACATCTCGATTTTGAGACCAGAGAGGAAGACCTAGCATTCAAGGTATCCAACCTAATCATAGCCAAGCAAGGTACGCAACCTACTTTAATATATTTAGCAGTCTATAATCAATATATGACTTTATAATCAATTTTGGCATGTGGTATTAGAGCCTCCATATATGATTCTAGGACTCAATTTATTGAATTGCGTGCTATATTTTAAATTTTCAAAACTCTATTTCGCTTCAAATTTGGGTGTTTTTCCAATCACTTGATTTCTTTGAAATTAGAATGAATTATCTTAAGGTTTTTGTAGATCTATGTTTTCTAAGTTTATTAACACAAGAATCGTTTCAAAATTGTGCCCTATGGAGGGATAATTTCTTATTCAAAATTTTGTTTTAGAACTTAGGGTTTCAAAAATCCTAATTCGTGAATTTATGTTTTGGCATGATTTTGTTACTTGAATTGATTGTATTGTGTTATTTGAGTATTTGTAAGTTGTTTTTCAACCATTAAATCGAACTAAAATCATGTTTTTTGTGTTGTAACTCGAAGGAAACCCACAAACTTGGTTCGCAATTTTTGTTCTTGATCAAGAATAGTTGAATCAATGAATTTGTTCACAGGATTGATTCTAAAACACATGGGGTGTGATTCTGGGCAGAAATCACGTGAAAAACGCGTCAAAACTAAGCTAGAAGGAGCTCCAAGCCACTGTCAATGGTGGAACTCGCTTTTAGAAATGGGTCAACTTGCTCAGTGGAGATGACCCAGCTGCTTGGTGTGCACAAAAAGCCCAGTTGTGGCCTGGAGTAATTGGGGCACATGGAGCCCACCCTAGGCCCAATTTTCACCATTTTATACCAGTATGCTCTAGAAATTGAATGTGCTTTTCAAATATATTTTTAATATTTTTATTTGTTGTGTGTATTTATTTTAGAATTATTTCTTTTTTTGGTAATTTGTGTATAAGAATATACTACAAATTTGTGAAATATTTTATAGAAAATATTTTGGGATGTGCTGGAGTCAATGGTAGTATTAACTCTCCCTAATTAGAATAATTTTATTCATACTTTCGCTCCTGGTTGCATGTTCAAACTTGAATGGGATGCACTATGTGATTGTTTAAATTAGAATAATTTAGTTCATAATGTATGCTTAATGTATACTATTGTGATTGAGGCAATTAAAGATTTTGTTTATGGGTTTTATGGATTGGTATAAATAAATATTTACTAAAGTGATTTTGTTTATATTGGTTCATAGGATCTATTTTTAGAATCTTTCCTAATTATGGCATGCAATTGCCTTCCTAAAGGGGGTTATTACATGTGTTAATTTGGAATAGCATGAATGCATCTGCGGATTAAAGAATATTTTAGTCAAGGGAGTCAATCTACCCAAAGGGGATGACTTCAAAGTCTGAGGCATTCCTAGAAGGCTTCATGCACAACAGATACCTTGCATGCTTTGCATACTCTGCCCAAATGGGAGGTGTGGTGATATGTTTTGGAATTCCAAATAATAATGAAGGATGTTGAGAGTTATTTGTAATTGCCTTGTTTTTCTTTCTTTACATATTGCATTCTGTTTTTTGGTTTCAATTGGTTTTAGTTTGAACAACAATAGTGCCATTGTTGAAGAGTTGACTAATTTAAACTATAAGAGATAGAAGTAAGATGTTAGGTTTTACTTAGGGATAACTGATCTTGACATGGAATTACGAGAGAATGAGGCGAATAAGACAACTGCTAAGAGTAGTTCAGAGTAATAGGATATTTATGCTAACTAGGAGAGGTTTAACAAGCTTATAATTTTAGTTGTCAATAGAACAGTTTCTAGGTATATGTTCAGTAGTTTGTCACAAACTAAGAGCTTAATGTAGAAATTTAAACTCACTGGGGATAAGTACCAAGTGTCTGACAATGTTGTGGTTATTGATGGATACCTAATGAGTAGAATCACAAGCATGAAGTATGATATTAGAGGAGGGATCTGGACTTCATTGTTAAAATGATTCACATTGTTGTTATGCCTGATAAGGTTAGTTCTTATGCTCCTAAGAGACTCAAAACACTAGGAAGCATGGTGGTATCAAATTTGCTATAGTCAGACTGAAAATTCAAGCAGTGCTAAAATGTCATATTTGAAAGATGTGGAATGCCTTTTCTACAAGCAGAAGGGTCACAAGAAAATGAATTGTCATAGGTTCAAGGTCCTTAGAACTTTTTTGTTTTTTGAATCCTTTTGTCAATATCCTAATTCTTAGTAAAATGTGCTCTTGCGATAATAATGACACATATTTAGAAGACTTCTGCTTAAGGGAAAGCTATACATGTGTAAGGGCTCACACCTGAGGGGGAGAGTGCTTAGAATTCAAGTGTAAGCATAGAGGTTCAGAATTGATAATAAATGTACTAAGTTGAAACCATACAAATATAAGATCCACAAGCCTTATACCTTAAAAGTTTAGGTTAAGATAATATCGAAACCCTAAGTGTGTTTTCTAGTTAAGTCTATAAAAGAGTATCGCCTCAATGTTTTAAGTTCCCTATAACATGTAACAAAGAATTATCAATGTTAAAAGACCATTATACCAAGTAAAAGAGATATATAAGTTAAGAGTCGATAATGTCTATGAATGTTGAATATGAAGTATCATAGAGGGTCTAGAATCAATGAAAATATTCAATGCTATGGTATAAATGTTTGGGACATATTTCTTAGGAAAAGGTCGAGAGATTAATTAAAGATGAAATTATTCATTCCTTAGATTTTAGTACAATGGGAACTTTTGTGGATTGTATAAGGGGAAAGTTGAACATGACTAAGAAGAAGGGTTTAACCCATAACTTTAGCTTACTAGATATTGTGCACATAGATATTAGTGACCCTTATTCTTTTACAACTTATGGTGCAAAGTTTTTTTTATCACGTTCATTGATGACTTTTTTTGTATAGCTACCTTTATTTTGATAAAGGAAAGATATGAATCCCTTAAAGTTTTTATTTTAAATTAAAATTGCAAAGAAATTAGGAAAAGGTTAACAAGATTGTGAGATCTGACCAGGGTGGTGAGTATCATGGCAGACATGACATGTCTGGGCAATGCATGGAGCCTTTTGCGGAGTATTTGCAGGGTTATAGGATTGTTCCCAATACTCTATGCCAAATAGTTTTGAACATAATAGTGGAGTCAAAAGGCAAAATCGAACCATTAAAGATACAATGAGGAGCATAATGAGTAGGACTAACTTGTCGAATTATCTTGGGGAGAAGCTATTAAAGTAGCCTTGTATATTCTAAATAGAGTTCCTTGTAATCTATTTCATAAACACCATTTTTGAGTTATGGATAGGCAGAAAACCTAATTTGAACCACTTTAGAGTTTGTGGTTATCTGGCTGAGGTAAGGATACATAATCCTTGGAGAAATTAAAAGATTGATCCTTGATCCGTTAGGTGTTCATTAGGTATCCAAACCGTGTGAAAGGGTATAAGTTCTATTAGGTAGCAAGATTATGGAGTCTATGATTGCGAAATTTCTTAAGTTTGATGTTGTTGATGATGAGATCAAACAAGTTACAGGATAGTCAGATAGAAGTTGTCCCCATACCTTTGCCTATATCTAAGAGTTCAGGACCTGTGACATTTGTTAAGACAAGTGATATTTATTGAGTCTCATGTTAATAAGCATCTTAATGTTGAGCCTGCAGCTCCTGCTAGAGTTCTCCAACCAGTTGTTGTAACACCCCGAATTCTGACTATATGAATAACAATAGCAGAATTACTCTGTTTTGCATTTTATGTGTGGTATAAAAATTAATTTGATTGTTCTGAGATCATATTTGATCATTCTGTGTGATTGCTCCTGGCTAGGAAAAATAATATTTTTCGGTAGGGAAATTCTCTGTCTCATTTGGAAACGGGGATCTTACTAAACCCGACTCTGAATGATTCAGAAAAGAATCTTATAATTTTTAGAATCTATCTATAAAAAGAATAATATTGTGCGGATAAATATCTGTGATTACGTTTATAGCAGTCGTTGCTATGAATGTTGGACCCGATAAGTTTTAATTAATAGAAAAAGTGTTTGGAATATTTCTTGTAAGTAAAATTAAAGTGAACCAATAGGATATAGTCAAAACAATTGGTTAGACTTTTCTAACCAATGGGAATTGGTCAAGGGAAGAAGTTTAGATTTCCTTGTGGACCATTAGATTTGAAACTTGATTTAGAGGCCTTGATCTTTACCATTGATTCAATCAATGGTGTAAAACAAAGCTTACTAAAACTATCAAGTAGTATTTACCATGGACAAGATTAATGAATAAGATTGAGTCAACGTTAATTGCTTGACTTTTACTTAGGAAACTCATGAACTTTAATATAGTTGTCCTAATTACCTAATTAAGCAATTAAGTAAACTAACTTAACTAAGGATTAGTTATAACTTAAACCTTACTTTAATATCCTAATTCTAATTAGAAGTGATGATGTATGATTAAAATGTATTAGATACAAGCTAAATACGTTAAACTAAATTGGTTATGTACTTGAAAGATTAAGTAAGAATGGTTAGGAGATTAAACCCAATTAATTGGCTAACCAATAAACTAGTAATTAGGTTTGAACTAATGATGAATTGAAGATTTAAAACCCACCTAAACTACTATGGACAGCAGCACCTAAATTCATGATCCAGTAGAAATGTTGAGCAACAGAATTTTAGGCCCAATAGCAGCAAAATTTGTGGCCCAATAGAGCAGAATTTAGCTTGGATTAGCAATCAATTAGAGGACTTAAACTTACCCAAAACATTATGGGCCAGCAGCTGAATTGGGGTAGCAAAATGAGCTCCACGGTCCAGCAGATTCACGGCCCAAACAGCAGCAAATCCATGGGCCAGCAGCAGCACATTTGGGACGTCCAGCAGCAGCAAAATGGGGAGCTTCTACGTGAAGACTTCAAGTGATATTTGAAGATTCAAATACCATGCAAAAGTCAAGTGACCAACCAATGAGAAGAGAGAGTTGTTATGCAATTAATGCATAGCCATTTGCTCAAGCAAATGTCATTCACGTCCATCACCAAAGGTAGCACACGGCAGCAGCAAATGAGCAGATGGAATGGAGTGGAAAACCATGTTAATAAAGCTCTCCAAATGTCACAAATCATTCACGGTTGGCAGCTGGATTTTTTACACCCAAAATGAGATAATTTTCTCAAGTAAATCACTCACCTTTCACGTGTTAATACACGGCTGGGCAGCAGCTGAATTACGTCTTCATTCTTCATTTTTATTTCTCAAATATAAGCCATTTGTCTCTCAAAATTCCACATGGCCAGCAGCCCCCCAACACATCTTCACACTCCACTTTCTACTTAACAAATATCCATCTATTCCTCTCCAAAATACCAAGGAAACTCACGCATCCTTCTCTCCCATTTCTCTTCTTCACAACCGTCACCACCTCCAAATCACACCATTAAATCTTTAAAAATCCATCTCTTGATTTTATTTTGACTCAAGTCATGTTCTAAGCATTTCTCCTTCACAAGGTATTATCACAAAATTATCTACCTTGTTCAAAGCTTCATCAACCTAAGCTTCTTCAATCTTTTCTTAAAAAGGTAAGCTTTGATTCAAGAATTCCAAGTTTGATTTTAATGTTTTTAACCATGATTTTTCCATGGTTTTCAACCTTGATTCTTGTATGGTCCTTCACTAATTTTTCTTGAAAATTTTAGGGCTTGTTAGGAGGTTAACAAAGTTTCAAGGCAAGGGAGGAAAGCTTACAAAGCTTGTCTTCAAGAGGTAAGAGGGAGACTCAACCTTACCACTCTTGTTCTGGTAGTATGAGGATGATCTGTTCGGTGAAAAATTCTTAAGGATTTATTCACCTTTTGTTTGAGGTTAATCACCTATTGTTTGAGGTTCTTGGACTGTATTGATTGGACTGTATTGATATGTGCCTGATTGTGTTTGTGCGTTTGAACTGTAATTGGGATGTACCTAATTGTGTTTCTATGCTTTTATGTGTAGCATTTATGAGATCTGAATTTGTTTCGATTCTTGTCTGTATGTTGTAATGCTTAAGGAACTGATAATTGTGTGTATGTAGAATGTATACTATAGAGAAACTTATACTTTAGATACGTGGAATTTATACTGTAAATTTCTGTAAATTTTATGAGAAAGGGATTTAATTAGAAATATTATGGAATTATGATGTCACTATGTAAATATAAAACTTTGAGGGGCTATAGTGAAAATACTATGTTTTGAGAGACGAAAATGTAATTTATGTGTTTTGAAGGACGAAAATACGGTTATGCTATTTTTGAGGGACTAAGACGTAATTTATATGTTTTGAGGGACAAGAAAGTAATTATTCTATTTTTGAGGGATTAAAATGTAATTTATATGTTTGAGGGACAAGAAAGTAATTAGCATATTTTTGAGGGACTAAAATGTAATTCATATGGTTTTTGAAGGGCAATATTGTAATTATGATTTTTTTAGAGGGATTAAAATAGTAATTTTTGTTTTAATAGGGTCATATTGTAAATAATAATTTTTGAAAGCCTAAAACGTAAATATTATGTTTTGGAAGGACTATTTTGGAAATATGAATTTTTGAAGGACTATTTTGAAAATATGAATTTTATGAATGGCTATTTTGGAAATATGAATTTTATGAAGGACTATTTTGGAAATATGAATTTTATGAGGGACAATTTCATAAATATAAACTTTACGAGGGATTTGTTTTAGTAACACGTGAATTTTATCAAGGATTTGTTGTGAAAATATTATTTAAATGAGGATTATAAAACAAATATTATGTTTTGAGGAATTATTATACAAATATGAAAAATGATGTTGAATTTTGGTGTTAAATGAAGAAAAACAGTATTTTTGATTTTAAAACATGTAAAAAATATTTTACGCGATTGAGAAACGATGAAAAATTGATATGTGATTAAGAAAATGTGAAAAATATGATTTCGCGATGAAAATACAGTAATGATACTGTTGGGCTAATATGAAGACCCCGAACATGAGATAAAGAAAATGAATTGAGAATATGAGATAAAGAAAATGAACTGTGAATGATGCATTTGTATATGTATTGAAAAGGTCCAATGGACTGGATAAGGCTATTTGCCTAGGAAGGAGAAAATACACCTCCTGAGTGGGTGTGATATGCGTAGTGTAGGTCTTTTGTTGACCTTGGGGGCATCGGGGTGCGGGTTGCCTACAATGGACGAGTTAATAAAGCTTCATGCATCGTAGGTTAGACCGATGCAACACACCGATGATCCGGACCGAGACACTATCCATAATCAAGATCGATAAAGACTATCGAGTATGTGCTAGATGTGCAAAACGAGCACGTGGTGCAAGCACTTTTGTACCGAGCATAATCTTTTCGATCACTTTCTCCGATCCGAGTTGTAGCTCCATGGAGTAGGAAAGTTGAGTCTAGGTGCATATACGAGAGATCGAGAGTCTAATCATAATTATTGTTGATGATAATTTAGTTATTGAATAATTGAATGTTAATAAGGACATGATCGTAATTATGGCTTATTATATGAATTATGATAATAAATGATATTGTTGGCATAATTATAATTATGCATGATATGTTGATATGAGATATTATATGTGATTGATGAATGATATTGATGACATAATTGTAATTATGAATGATGTGCTGGTATGAGAATTTGTATGTGTTTATCTTCATCACTACCATACTTGGTATTGGCATAGGTGGTCCCACCTCTCGTATGTATATCTGTATTATGTTTATGTGTTGTTAAGACATTGAGTTAGACGACGCGCGAGAAGCAGAGGAAGGACAAGATTTATGTTGAAAACTTCGAGATTGATGGCGGTAGAAATCCCTAGCTTCTTAGGTTATATGAGACTGACATTCATTGACGGGGACAATGCATGGACCGAAGATTTAGAGAGAGAGAGTGTTTATTATTTGGGAAAAGTAAATATTAGACGAGTAAGATACAATCAGAAACCCTTACTTTTCTTTACTATTTATGTACGATTAGAGTTTCCTATATCTATCCGTGAAAAGACTGGGAATGTACTATCATACCCTCAAGAGCATAGTGTCGTATCGTCCGCTCGGACATTTGCTCCCCGGACTTTACGTCGGGTTGGAATTCCTCCACCTGGGAAATCGGAGGAGGATCCATCGAGGATCCTGACTACTTACGAGGGCTCACCGTACCTATTTGTACTTGGGCAAAGATGTCAATGTAAATAGTATTTAAATTTTTTTTGGAGTGACTACTTTGTAATATTTATAGTATGACAGTATTAAAGAATTGTATATGTATAACCAGAGACTTGGACTTGTATAAATGATGTAAATTATTTGTAATAATGCTGTGATGTTTTATTTTCTGCTAAGTTTATTTTCTTGTTATTAAGAAATTTTACAACTCGTATTTATATTACAAGCACATTTTTTTTAAAATGAAAGGGTAATTTGGTAATTGAGCAACAAGAAGTGTGACACCCTAAGGTGGGTGTTACAGTTGTTCCTATTGCACAAGAGCCTTTGAGAAGATAAATGTGAAAGAAGATCCGCTATTCCTAATTGTTATGAGTCATAATTTCTGGGAGAACATGTTTTCTAATGTAGGACATGTCATTGATCCTGTGGCATATGTTGAAGCTGTAACGTGTTCAAAATATGATATGTGAATAGATAAAGTGGAAGAAGAGATGCAATCCATGGCTAAAATGTAGTGTAGGAGCTTGTTGAACTTCTTAACGGGTGTAGTAACCCTACAGGAAATAAATGGATTTACAAGACCAAGAAAGATTCCAAAGGCTACATTGTTTCAAGACTAGATTGATGGCAAAGGTGCCCACACAGAGAGAAGGGGTCAATCACATTTAAGATTTTTCTCCATTTTCCTTCATGGTTTTGTTCAGAATTATTTTGGCCCTACTAGAGCTCTTAGCTCTAGTACTTTATTAGATGGATGTGAAAATTGTTTTCCTTAATGATGAAACAACTTGAGGGTTTTGAAGAGAGTGAGAGAGAGCATTAAGTATGTAAGATGAAAAGGTCCATCTATTGGTTGAAACAAGCTTCTTGCTAGTTGTATTTGAATTTGATCAAGTAATGGGTAACCTAGGCTTGGTAGAGAATAGAGTATATCATTGCATATATCTCAAGGTCAGTGGGAGCAATTTCTTTGTTTTGGTTCTTTATGTTGATGAAATTTTCATTGTCTTAGAGAGACATCGTTTGTCTTGGGTATTAAAATTAATATGGATAAGACATATGGTTTGTTAAGTTTGTTGTAAAAATTCTATATTAAAGAGTCCTTGAGGAGTTAAATATGAAAGAATACAAACCTAAGGTGTTCTTGTCACTAAATATGACAAAATTAGTAAGAGTTAGTGCCCACAAAGTGAATTTAAAAAGAGTCAATGAAAAAAATGTTGTATACGAATGTTATAGGGAGTTTGATGAATATTCAAATTTGCATTAGACTTGACTTGGCTTTTCTTACTAGTTTTCTTAGGAGATATGTCTTTAATTTGGGGCATGATCATTGGTTTGTTGCTAAGGAAGTGAAGAGATATTTGCAAAAGGAAAAGGCCTACATGCTTATATATAGGAGGGTAGATAACTTAGAAGTGGTTGGAGTGGTTGGATATACAAATTCCAATTTTGGATGGTGCCCCAATGACATGAAATTCACTTCATGTTATATCTTTATGCTAGCTGGTGGTGTCATATCCTGGAAGAGTGTCAAGCAGACCATGATGGCTTCTTCGACTATGTAAGTTGGGTTCATTGCATGTTTTGGTGCTGCTTATTAGGCTATATGGCTTAGAAACTTTATTTCGGATCTTTAGGTGCACTACAAGAAAACCTATGTTCAGACATGATTTTTTTACTTTGTTGAGCTCCACATGAACAAAGTAAGCAAGATTCTTAATTTTTAATATATCTTTCAAGTTTCAACCACCTAAACATCATTATTTCTTTTAATCCAAATAATCTACATTAAATATATTGGAATAACCTTCTAAAATTCAAATTTCATCTGTTATGGTAAAATGGTTTTTAAGTTGTTGTCCTTTCATCCACATGTTTATGTTTTTTCCTACTCCTATTGTGTCATTTATTTTAATATAAACTACACATCTTTGATTGAATCTATAATATAATTTGATGTGATTTACATGTACAGGTCTTGAGAGGGTCCATGGGTTTACTTTTGGAGATAGTCTTGATGAACATAGAAGAAGCAAGTGGATAGACTTTAAAGCAAGACTAAACAAGGTAGCATATAACTACACAGAATTGTTGGCTTAAATTTCTCCTATTTTATGTATCTCACTTTTGGGCAATGTAGTAGTTGCTCACATTATAATTCTTTTGACTAGATTACCATCAGATGACAATGTTTATTATTTATGATTTACACAGTGTTTCTCTTGAGGCAAACGATGGGAAGAGGGAAGATACAATTGGCTTTTGTGTTTTATTTTATTTATTTATTTATTTGTTCTCTTTTAGATGGATATCTTATTGTCAATGTGTGTACCTGTTTCTCTTTTGTTCTCTTTTAAAATAACTGGTTTAGCATGACTATGTCCTTTCTTGTTAAGCTCTTGGTTGCTAAGTCACAGTGTTGTTTCCATTTTTTTTGGTTACTTGTTACCTCTACACTTGGCTACTTGACTATTTAGGGAATGGTGTTGAAAATATGTATTCATATTAAATGCCTCAAGTCAGAATGAGGAACTCCTTTTTATATACTGGCTTTGCAAAAGATACCCTTGTTCTTGCTTTTGTTTATTTATAGTTTGAGTTAGACATTGATTATGGGTGCTGTTTGCTTTGTTGTGAACATGAAGGATATAATGGTTTAGTTTTGACAAAGATTCAAACTTTTTGTCCCACCCTCTTTATTAAGTTGTGATTTGAATGCTCTACTTGATTGAGACTTGGTATTATGTGGTTGAATAGGTCTCATTTTGTGAAATGATTGTGGAAGCAACTAGTATTTAAAAAAAAATATTTAGCCACGGTTTAATCATGGCAAAAAAAATTATGAATATAAAACTTCCGTTACATTAGCCACAGTTTAATCGTAGCTAAACATGAACTTAGCCATGGTTTAAGTGTAACAAAGCATTTTATGGAATATATTCTAATTAAAAGAAGTCACGATTATTACTTAATTAACCACGGTTGTAACCGTAGGTAACATAATGTTGTCACAATCCCTAAAACCGTGGCTAATTTATTTGCCATGCCTTATTTAGCTACAATTGTTATAACCATGGCTAAATTTAGTTAACAATAATTTTTAAGGAATTTGACACGGTTTTAACCGTAGCTAATCACTTTTTTTTTGTAGTGGTGGTTGATTCTATCTCTAGGCCATTGAAGATTTATTGTGATAATAGTACAACTATTTATTTTACAAAGAACAATAAATCTTCTAGTAAGTCCAAACATTTGGAGCTGAAGTACTTGACAGTTAGAGACTTTGTGAAGAAAGGAGACATAGTTGTTGAACATATAAATACAGAGTCGATGTTAGTAGATCCATTAACCAAGGGACTTAGACCCATAGTTTTTCAAGGGGCACGTTGAAAATATAGAAGTGTTAAACCCTTTTGATGTATTTGGTTAGTGGGAGTGTTTTATATTCATTTGCTGTACTTGTTTGTCTTTTAAGACCTTTATTTGAGGCATAGCTTATATTATGATTTTTTGCACGTTGATTATTTTATATTATGCATTTGCTTGCCCTGTCTAGTGATTATTATTATTATTTGTGCATATGGATGATATTTTTTTATACTATGTACCTTATGAAATATACTGGCATATGGTTTTATGCCCAACATGTTTTTTCATGCTTGGTGTAGCATGCCAGTTATACATGCTCTATTGAGCAT
This sequence comes from Ormosia semicastrata, assembly GCA_029884595.1. Classification (NCBI taxonomy): domain Eukaryota; kingdom Viridiplantae; phylum Streptophyta; class Magnoliopsida; order Fabales; family Fabaceae; genus Ormosia; species Ormosia semicastrata. The sequence goes on along the minus strand of JAQQTO010000053.1, from coordinate 40,966,223 downwards.
GTCAGTTATTCATGTTTACTAGAGCATGTCAATTATCCATACTTGCTAGAACATGTCAGTTTTCTTGCTTATGATGAGCATGGAAGTGATTTCTCGCACTTGGGAGAGTGAAGGTATTGAAGAGAAATCATTGGAGGACCAACATTGAAAATAGTATTATTGGATCACAAGTTTGAGGCTACTTTCATGCTACACTACCACATCAGGACTTGGTCTTTGCTATTGATAATGCTTGTGACCATAGAAGGTCTTACATCAATAAATGATGTAATTGCTGCCATAATTCAGCATTGTCAGTTGTATAGGTTGTGTCAGTTTGAAGGTGTTATCACATGAATCATTGTTTTTAAAAATTGTGGTCACGTACTTTGCAAAAAATTAATTGTTAATCCGGGAATCATTTTCAAAATAAAATATTTTTCAAAATAATGTCCTTCAATTAATATTGTTTAAGTGGGAGAATTTTAGAATATTTTTTAAAATAGGCTACCACTAATTAATGTTTTGAGTTTTATTAAAACGGGTTAATTATTGATCCACATGGGAGTAGGAATAGGCCAAGGGTAATTCATTTATTTTAGGCCTATTACACATTATCGGACTAATGCATTAGCCGGCTAATAGTGTAGGTTAGCTCCTTAGTGGCACATGATGAGAGAGCTAACTAGAATTGACATTATTATAAATAAAGGTTAGGTCACATCTCCACTCTTAATTGTAAGTGTTTTATCCATTGAGAGCCGCATCTCGACTTGGAAATTGGAGGGAAAGACTTAGCATTCAAGGTGATCATTCAATCTAACCGTGGTTAAGCAAGATATACAATTTACTTTAATATATATTTAGTGTTGTATGACCATAGATGGCTTTATAATTGATTCTGACATCCTGCTCACACAGGCACATATTCCATCTTCAAATTCACCGATTGTTTTTCGTGGGTTCATTGTTGGAATTGGGGAAGGGTTGCTGCACTAAAAGTATAGATTCAACCTGTTATATATTGGGAATTTGACCGAGCCATAGGATTTAATTCCTTACCGCCAAAATCGTTTAATTGTTGGCTTTCGTATATGTGACTGGTCGATTGAGATTCTCACTCCAGATTGTAAGAGGAAGGGGGTTTTCAATTCACATCATGCTGCCTTTTCAAATTTTTTTTAATATGAAAATATGAATAAAATTATTAAAGTGCAAATTTATTTTATTTTATGATTGATAAAAAAATTAATATAATATGTGCTTCTCATATGTAACTAGGCTGCAGTTAAAAATAACGAAAAATTGGATTAAAAAGTTGAAATGTTAATAAACAAATAATTTAAGTGTTTAATTGCAAATATTTTTAGTTGGAGGGTATACTTGCAACTAGTCCAAAGTTAAAAGGGTGTATTTACATTGTTATCACAAAAGAAAAAAGAAGAAAAGGAAGTGGTTTAAGCTTTCTAATCATATTAGTATTTCTACCCGTGCGTTGCATGGTATATATAATTTTTATTTATGATGATCAAGATTTTAACTAAATTGTTCACTATTTGTTTAAAATAAATTGGTCGTGGTAATATTTAATATATATGTATTAAATCTATCATATATTTATGATCAATACAATAATGAAAGTTATCAATTATCAAATTTCAAATTACAAAATATAAAAAAATGAACTATGACTTAAAAATCTGAAAAGACGGATTTAGTGGAAATCTATAATAAATAACCCTTAGGAGCGGACTATCAACAAAAAAACATAAAAGAAAAGCACCAAAAATAAGTAATAAAGATTAAAAAGATAAATAGAAAATTAGACTATAATAAAGCTTCAACACGATAACCACCAAATAAAGCATTGGAAAGGTGTAAACACGATTAAATGTTGGTGGAAGACTACATATAATGGTTACAGGTAGAATTTAAATGATATGGATAATGGATACAACTTGAGTAATAAAGGAGAGAAGAAGATATTTGAAGAAATTTCTAAATTTGGAAGAGAATAAGTTTTGGAGGGAAAAAACTTTTCAATGAATGACCTCTTTTTTGTATCTATTATTATAGATATATTATTATTATTATTATTATTATTATTATTATTATTATTATTATTATTATTATTATTATTATTATTATTATTATTATATAGATATTTATGAGTATAGTGTGAGAGACTATCAAGAACAATTAAAAATAATTTATGAGAAATAGAGTGTAATCAATATATGAATAATATTTAGACCTATAAGTAGTGAGAGAAACTATAAAAGACAATTAAGAGTTATTTATGAAAAATAGAATGTAATTAATACATAATTAGTGAGAATAAAATTGTTGAAAACTCTAAAGTAATTAAATTAAAAGTATCTAAATATAAATGTTAAGAGTCTCACATCAGCTGCCTCAATCTTTCGAGTGCGACTTATATATATGTTAGGTCACTCCACTTAATGCTAATTAATTTTAGGTTAGAATCTCACATGGTATCAGAGTCAAAATCTCATTTCTCTTGCCTACTTCGCTAGGTTTCTCCCACTTATTTCGCTAAGCTCGCCTATTCTGTCCAGACATCTATAGAGGGGGGTGTTAAGAGTCACACATTGTAACATTCCTCAAAAATATTAAATAAAAATAATAACATCCCTAAATAAGATGAGATCATTGAATAAATACAACAGTAACCCTTAAAATAAAGAATAAAATAATTTAAGGCTATTTATTTGAATAATCATAGAGTTATCTGAATAAAATTCATGTTGTGCAATTGTATTAGAGAAAATGACTCACTTTATTCAAATAACATTTTTGTTATTCACATAAAGAAGCTAAATCACCTGCAAATGGCAGAAACACAACATTGAACCAAATATGAAAACTTCATTTTCATTCAATTTATTTTCCCTTTGATTTTCAGCTAAACCAGTTCTAATGAAACTAGATAATGAGACAAGAATTAATGAAGTAATAATAAGATCACCTGAAATTTGGCTAAATGGAGGAACAAGTGTATAAGCAATAAATGCATGGTGGTGAAGTCAGCAGATAACATTTGCAGAGATAAATGTCATTACGGGGAAACTTATGAAACATGACAATAATTGATAGTAACCAGATGGCAAGCCATGACCATTCCAACCCTAGAAAATTCTGGATTAAATGGTGATGATGCATAGTTTAAGGGAAGACAAGTGTTATGAGAATGATTACGGGAAGAGATTTATTTTGAAGGATGAATCTCGTTTGGACAACTACACCACCCTAACATCATCCTCACATCATTCTTCTTATGTAAGGCAAGCCCCCCAACTCTATAAATACCTCATTTACTTCTCAATTTCATCACAACTCACCTTCAGTCAACTCCTAAAATCTAAAGTTCTATTTTCCAGCCACACTAACTTCACCATCTTCAACCTCACCATTATCAATCTGAATCTTGAAAGCTAGGTAGGAATTAGCAAAAGCCCACTCTTTCTTATTTATTTCTTCTATCCATACCTCATAGTTCATTTCTTTGCATCCACTGTTATTTGAACAATTTTTTATTTGAAATCAGAATAATTTTTGATTTTAAATCGAAACAATTTTCGATTTGAAATCGGAACAATATTTCGATTTGAAATTGGAACAATTTTTGATTTGAAATCGGAACAATTTTTTATTTGAAATTGGAAAAAAATTTATTTGAAATCAAAACAAAATTTTATTTGAAATAAGAATAATTTTTGATTTGAAATAAGAACAATTTTTGATTTGAAATTGGAAGAATTTTTTATTTGAAATCAAAACAATATTTTCGATTTGAAATCAGAACAATTTTTTATTCGAAATTGGAACAATTTTTTGGCAAATTACTATTCCTTATTAATAAAAGAAAATTTCTATTTTTTACATTATTTATGCAATGTTGATATCTACTTTGATATAAGTCATTTTTATGAAAAAAATATTTTTATAATATCATCTCATGGATAAAAATGAATTAATCTACAAAAGAGTATTATTATGGTCGTGATAAGAGGAATAATGGACACCTTAATCAAATTTATTATTGTGATCATGATGAGAGGATCAAAGGATGCCTTGGTCAAATTATTGTGACCATGATGAAAGGATTAAGAGACGCTTTAATCATTTTTAATGATTGTGGTCATGATGAGAGGATTGAGAGATACCCTAATCAAATTATTGTGGTCATAATGAGAGCATTAGGGGATGCCCTAATGAAGAGAAAAAGACACATTTAATTAAGAATATTGAAATTGGATGATAAAGAAATAGTGGAAAGAAGATTTTGAGTATTGATGTGAAAAAAATATTTAGTTACTTATTATATGATGGCATTGCTTATTTATTCATTTATTTTATTTTGTATTAATTAATCTTTCTTATGCTAATTATTTCTCTTTCAATTTATTTTATTGTTTGATTAGTTGAACTCTCAATTATGGTTTTAGAAATAGAGAATAGGAAAAAATGGATGGTAAATGTATACATATTTTTTACATTTTCCTACTGAAATTTTTTATCTCACTCTTTTTGTGGTATAATGTTTTAGAGAATGCCGATCGTCAGATTAATTTCTTGCTGACTTCTGAGTTGAGCAAGTTTTTATGCCAAATCTTGGAGACTATGTCTTTTCTGTTACTCTAGGAGACCTGTTTCTGATCATACTACTCTTTGATGAGTAGTTAAAAGAAGTATTTTTGTGAATAAGTAAAAACGTAAAAATGTTGTAGTAGCATATTGAAGGCTTTCGTAAAGCCTAATTTTGTTAAACCGATGCCTAACTAAAAGGTTGATATGTATGTGTACACCTAACTTTTGAAGGGATTTAATCCCTTAATGTAGAATATCTTATAAATTATGTGAAATGCAGTAGTTTGTTTTGTAATGTATTTTGAGATTTTAAACAATTTTTAGAATAATAATAATATTATTAATAAAATTAGAGTAGGATATTACACACATCAGCTGTCTCAATCTTTCAAGTACGATTTATATATTTATTGAGTTACTACACTTAATGCCAATTGGATAAATCCATTCTTTTTGCCTAAATAAAAATTCATACAGATTCAGCTAAAAAAATCACACAATTTATTTGTTTGGTTACCGTACCCATAAGCGAATTAATATGCATGAATAATAAGCCAAATGATCCATATGCATTTTAGATAATTGCAAATTATCTAAAACTAAAGTTGCATCTTACTTTTGCAACATTGCAATTCTGGACACCACACCATACGCATTAAAATAATGACAATTATCTAAAACTAAAGTTGTGTCTTACTTTTGCAACACTGCAATTCTGGACACCACACCATACACATTAGGTTTTTCATTATTCGCTCATATGTAATGCTTGCTTCACTTTGTTATTTTTGTTTTGGTCAATTGTTATCGTTTTATGTCATCGAAACAACGGAAGATTCTATAATGGACCTGTCGCGATCGAAAAATCACGGCGGGATACAGCAACTCGTGAGATTTTAGAAAATGAAAATGGAGTCGCCACCAATTTTATTTAAATTAGGAAAAATTGGAAAATCCTTCTTTGAAAATGGTCTTTGAAAACCAGATTGGATTCGAAAGTCGGTTATGCTTAGGGAAGGGTGAAAACTTAATCCCACGACACCCCTAATGCACCCGTCCTAAGACGGTACCTTAAGTCAATTGTGCAAATTCTTGATAATCTCAAACATATTTATTTTACCCCTTTTATTAAAACAACACTAAAAAAAATTAAATAATTTGTGAAAATTTAATTTTTGGCTTGACAGAATGAGAGTCCTGCTCCTACATATCCCCTGGTGCAATGAGGAACTCAAAGTCACATAGTTCTTGTGAATGCTTATGTCTTGAAGCATATCAAATGGGTTTTTGATGATAACAAAAGCCAAAGTGAAGTTCAAGTGCAAAAGAGAAGATCAAGCGCAAAAGAAAAAATCAAGATCAAAGAAAGAAGTCAAGAGGTTTATTTAGTTATAAGACTTAGAACATTAATGTTAAATGCTTTCAAGATTTCTCAAATGGTTTTTCAATATATGATTTCAAAATAAGTGGGAAATTTCAAAGTTAAACATGACTTTCAATAAAAATTGAGTTTCAATCTTAAATCTAACACTCTTAAAAGGATTTATGTTTAATCAAGTGTCTTGAAGTGTTAGAAATGACTTACAAGCTTTATTGGACTTGAAAAATATGTTCAGAGGCCAATGTAATCGGTTACATGATGTTTGTAATCGATTACACAGCAAACAAAAGCCATGTAATCGATTACATGAGCAATATAATCGATTACAAGCAAGTTAGAGGCCATGTAATCGATTACACAATAGATGTCATCGATTACAATAAGCCCGGAAAGGCAAGAACACGTTTAAAGAGTCATGTAATCGATTACATGACTATTGTAATCGATTACACAGCAAGTCAGAAGTCATGTAATCGATTACATGGATATTGTAATTGATTACAAGCAAAGTCAGAAGCCATGTAATCGATTACACCAATAATGTAATCGATTACACAGAGCCCAGAAAGCCAAGAACACATTGGAACAACAATGTAATCGATTACATAAGTTATGTAATCGATTACACGAATCCCTGACAACGTCCAACGGCTATATTAAATGCATTTAATGCATACCCAACCACCCCAACGGCTCTATTAATTGAGAAACTTATAAATACCATAGTTGGGTCTTTATTTGAGGTTGACCTTGAACCAAAAACTGATCATCAATACTTCCAAACGTGAATCAATCCTCAAATCCATTTCTTGCTCTGTTTTTTGTAAAAACGTGAAAAATCTTTGAGAGCATATTAAGAGCTTCAATTTTTATTTATCTACTCTTTAAGAGAGTTTCTATCTTCTATACTTTGTGTAATCTGAAAAAGAGAGGGTGAGGTATCCCTTAGAGAGTGAGGTATCTCTCAAAGTTAGAAAAGGGTGAGGCATCCCTTGAGGGTGAGGCATCCCTCAAAAGGTTGTAAAGGGTGAGGCATCCCTGTTTTTGAGGCTCAAAGCACAAGGGTGAGGTATCCCAAGGTGTTGGTGAGTGCTCTATTGTGTAAAGGTTTTTAAGCACCCGTTCAAGCTTGAAGTTTAGTGAAAAATCTCGAGTGGTTCGCTTGAGGACTGGACGTAGGTCACAAGGGGTGGCTGAACCAGGATAAATCCTTGTGTTTGATTCTCTCAACCCTATCTTTTTATATTTGTGCATTTACTTTATATGCTTGCTTGAATATTATTCATCTTGGTTTATCTAATTTGTGAGTGAAGTATTCAATCTCATTTATCTATTCACTTCAATTATCCAATAGCTTCAACGAAAATTGTTTAACAAACGTTTTACGAAAGATTTACGAAAATATTTCATAAACTCAATTCACCCCCCCTTTTGAGTTTGAGGCCACTTGGCTAACAAGTGGTATCAGAGCTAGGCTCTTGTGTAAAGGGCTTAGCAGCTTCAAGAGAAAGTGATGGCCTCCTCAAATGAGTTGTTAGAAAGTTCTTCTATCTATAGACCTCCCTTTTTCAATGGAGATGGATATGCTTATTGAAAAGAAAAAATGAAAATTTTTATTGAAGCTATTGATTTAGATGTGTGGGATGCTATTGAAAATAGTCCTTTTGTCCCTACACAAGCTGTAAATGGTGTAAAAATTAATACACCAAGAAGTGAATGGACGGATGAAGATAAAAAGAAGGTTCAATATAATTTGAGAGCCAAAAACATTATTACCACATCTTTAGGGCATGATGAATTCTTTAGAGTTTCAAATTATAAATCTGCTCAAGAAATATGAGACGTTTTAGAAGTAACCCATGAGGGTACTAGTGAAGTGAAAAGATCAAGAATTAATACTCTCACTCATGAATATGAACTTTTTAGAATGAACCATATTGAAAGCATTCAAGAAGTGCAAAAACGTTTTACACATATAGTTAATCATTTAGCTTTATTAGGAAAGACATTTTCTAAAGAAGATCTTATTAACAAGGTTTTAAGATGCTTGAGCAGGGACTGGCAGCCTAAGGTGACGGCTATCTCGGAATCTAGAAATCTTGCTACAATGAATTTAGCCACACTTTTTGACAAGCTCCAAGAACATGAATTGGAGTTGAATAGACTCAAACAAAGTGAAGAAGTTGACAACAAAAAGAAAGGGATTGCTCTCAAGGCCACTTCCTCCATGATTAATGATCATGATGATGATGAATATAATGGAGATGACTTGGAAATAGATGAGGAGAATCTTGCTCTACTAGTAAAGAAATTTGGAAGATTCTTCAAGATGAGTGAAGCTCAAAGAAGACCTCCCTTTCCCCAAAAGAATGTCTATCACAAAGGGGAAGAAACCTCATCCACTCCTAAATGCTATGAATGTGGAGAATTGGGTCACATGAAGATGGAGTGCTCAATTTATCAAAGTAAAGTGGAAAAATACCACCAAAAATCCTCAAGGGAGAAGAAAGAAAGAAGAGCCTACATAGCTTGGGATGATAATGACATGGATTCAACCGATAGCTCGGATAATGAGAAAGCCAATCTATGTTTCATGGTTAGAGGAGAAGAGGAAGATGAAAATGACATAGAGGTAACATCTTCAAATTCTGAATCAAACTCTTCCCCTTCCTATGATGAACTACAAGAAGCATTTGAAGAATTGCATAAAGAATCCATAAGACTTGCAAAACTTGTCTCATCATCCAAGAAATCAATTTTCTTATTTGAAAAACAAATTTATACTTTAAACAAAGAAATTGAGGAATTGAAATTAGAAAATGAAACTCTTAGATTGATAGATGCAAACTCTTCATGCATAACATGTTTATATCTTGATAATGCATCTATACCCTCATCTTGCTCATCATATAAAGCATTTGAAATTGAGATTGAGGATTTGAAAAACATTCTTTCAAAATTTACCTATGGAAGAGATAATTTGAATATATTACTTGGAAACCAAAGATACGTTTTTCAAAAGGCTGGTTTGGGGTATAATCCCAATAAACAACAAAAGTTTCTCAAAAACTTCTTTGTTTCATCAAGTACATCAAATACTCCCTTTATTAAATGCTTTCATTGTGGTAGGAAAGGGCATAGTGCATCAAATTGCAATGTAAGGAAGAATATCAATAACAAGCTAGGAACTAAATTAGTTTGGGTTCCCAAAGACACTTTGGCAAAGACAAACACACAAGGACTCAAGAAAATTTGGGTACCAAAAGTCAAAAATTGAAGTGTGTTGTAGGTGTGCTTGAAGGCCAAGAATTAACTTTGGATATCCTAAAAAGTGGCTGCTCTAAGCACAAAACCAGAAAAATACATCAAGCTATCCTCCTTGTCTCCAAGAAGCTTGAACTTGCATCCTTTGGTTAAGTGTGACTTGCTCTATGCTTTACTAGTTTAATATCTTGAATATATTAAATGAATATATTTTTCATGTGAAATGGCATGTATAATATCAATATCTTTGAACTTGTCATAATGGATCAATCATGCATCTAATTCTGCTGTACAATATATTGGTCTACTGCATAATATGCTTATCTGTTGCATAAATTGGTCACCTTGTTGCATAATGTCACAATCTTCTGCATAATACATCAACTTGATGCATAATATGTTGTTTTGCTGCACAATAATGTGTTTTGGATCATAATCTGACTGGAATATATGCTTAAATGATGTTTGAAATTGTCTTGGAATTATTTGGAACCTTTTTTATTGTTTCAAGTTTGGTCCTTCATGATGCTTTCCGTTTGCTTAATCTTTATCTTATCCCATATTGCTTTTGTATATGACTCTGATTTCTATTGGCATAAATGATAAATACTATCTAAATTTCTCTTCATATGCATTTGCTATTGGTATCACATCTTGATGTGCTAAATGATAATACTCTTATATTGATCCTGCTGGGCTGAAATAAATATATCAAATCTGAATGCTTATGTCTTCTTTTTGATAATGCCAACGGGGGAGAAATTAGTGAAATATATTGCATGTGTATGGGGGAGTTTTGCATTTTCACATATTCTATCTCATGTATACATTATAGGGGAGTGTTGCACTTAATTATCTGATAATTAAATAAATGCATATATTTCTCATTCTGTTGAATGTTTAGTTTGTCATCATCAAAAAGGGAGAGAATGTGAATGCTTATGTCTTGAAGCATATCAAATGGGTTTTTGATGATAACAAAGGCCAAAGTGAAGTTCAAGTACAAAAGAGAAGATCAAGCGCAAAAGGAAAAATCAAGATCAAAGAAAGAAGTCAAGAGGCTTATTTAGTTATAAAACTTAGAACATTAATGTTAAATGCACTCAAGATTTCTCAAATGGTTTTTCAATATATGATTTCAAAATAAGTGGAAAATTTCAAAGTTAAACATGACTTTCAATAAAACTTGAGTTTCAATCTTAAATCTAACACTCTTAAAAGGATTTATGTTTAATCAAGTGTCTTGAAGTGTTAGAAATAACTTACAAGCTTTATTGGACTTGAAAAATGTGTTCAAAGGCCAATGTAATCGATTACATGATGTTTGTAATCGATTACATAGCAAACAGAAGCCATGTAATCGATTACATGAGCAATGTAATCGATTACAAGCAAGTCAGAGGCCATGTAATCGATTACACAATAGATGTAATCGATTACAATAAGCCCAGAAAGGCAAGAACACGTTTAAAGAGTCATGTAATAGATTACATGAATATTGTAATCGATTACACAGCAAGTCAGAAGTCATGTAATCGATTACATGGATATTGTAATCGATTACAAGCAAAGTCAGAAGCCATGTAATTGATTACACCAATAATGTAATCGATTACACAGAGCCCAGAAAGCCAAGAACACGTTAGAACAACAATGTAATCGATTACACGAATCCCTGACAACGTCCAACGGCTATATTAAATGCATTTAATGCATGCCCAACCACCCCAACGGCTCTATTAATTGAGAAACTTATAAATACCATAGTTGGGTCTTTATTTGAGGTTGACCTTGAACCAAAAACTGATCATCAATACTTCCAAACATGAATCAATCCTCAAATCCATTTCTTGCTTTGTTTTTTATAAAAACGTGAAAAATCTTTGAGAGCATATTAAGAGCTTCAATTTGTATTTATCTATTCTTTAAGAGAGTTTCTATCTTCTATACTTTGTGTAATCTGAAAAAGAGAGGGTGAGGTATCCCTCTAGAGTGAAGGGTGAGGTATCCCTTAGAGAGTGAGGTATCTTTCAAAGTTAGAAAAGGGTGAGGCATCCCTTGAGGGTGAGGCATCCCTCAAAAGGTTGTAAAGGGTGAGGCATCCCTGTTTTTGAGGCTCAAAGCACAAGGGTGAGGTATCCCAAGGTGTTGGTGAGTGCTCTATCGTGTAAAGGTTTTCAAGCACTCGTTCAAGCTTGAAGTTTAGTGGAAAATCTCGAGTAGTTCGCTTGAGGACTGGACGTAGGTCACAAGGGGTGGCTGAACCAAGATAAATCCTTGTGTTTGATTCTCTCAACCCTATCTCTTTACATTTGTGCATTTACTTTATATGCTTGCTTGAACATTATTCATCTTGGTTTATCTAATTTGTGAGTGAAGTATTCAATCTCATTTATCTATTTACTTCAATTATCCAATAGCTTCAACGAAAATTGTTTAACAAACGTTTTACGAAAGATTTGCGAAAATATTTCATAAACTCAATTCACCCCCCTCTTGAGTTTGAGGCCACTTGGCTAACAGTTCTCTAGAAAATACCTGTGGGTTAGTTGATTTTATAAAAAAAACTTTAAAAATTTGAATTAACAAGCCGTCGCGACTCAGTTATTCAAATTAAGAATTGAATAGGTGAAGCTCGCGTCACGCTAGAGACGTCACCCACTAATTATCAAATTTATTACAAAATTTTTATTTAAAATTATCTAGGAAAAAAAAGAATTGGTTTATTTTATTTTGTATTTTTTAAAAGAAATAATTTAATTATTTTTTTAAAAAAAATTGAATTAACAAGTCGTCGCGACTCTGTTAATCAAATTAAGGATTGAATAGGTGAAGCTCGTGTCACGCTAGAGACATTACCCATTGATTCATCAAGTTGTCACAACTTAGATGATTATGAAAATTATAGAATTAGCAAGTTGTCACAACTCAGCTAATCTTATTTTTATTTTTTTTCTCAAAAATATTGAATTAATTTTATCATTTTTTTATTTTTTTTATATTTTTTTAGCTAAATCAATTATATAAAAGCACAATTTAAGAGACTAATCCTAAACTTAACTACTAACCCAAAACTAACAAACAACAACTATCCCACTTAGCCACCAAACAAAATAAAATCAGAAACGTTAAAAACCCAGACCCATAAATAAATGATTTTCTTTTTTTATTTCCCACCTTTTTCTCATCAGACTAACAAGGCAAATAAAAACAAAGATATCACTTTTAACTTTTAAAAGCAAAAATGTAACAGCAAATGCCCAAATGTCATTCTAAAAAAAGAACAAAACAGAAAAGGGAAGAATCACCCCACTTGCAGATCGGTGACTTGGAGGATGCTGGTGCTGAGATCCGACGGTCAAGTGCGGAGAGGGGTATAGTTTGAGGTTCGACGGTTGAGTGAGGAGAGGGATCTGGGGTTTGACGGTCGAGTGCGGAGAGGGGTATAGTTTGAGGTTCGATGGTCGAGTGCGGAGAAGGATCTGGGGTCCGACGGTCGGTGAAGAGGGTGTGATCCGACAGTCGGTGGAGGGAGGGATCTATTTTTGACAATAGGGGCAAAGAGGGATTTGTTTTCGATGGTCGGGACAAAGAGGGATCTGTTTTTGACAATCGGGGCAAAGAGGGATTTGTTTTTGACGGTCGGGACAAAGGGGTCTGTTTTGAGGTTCGACGGTCGGTGCATAGGGTGTGATTCGACGGCCGATGGAGAGAGTGTGATGGAGTTTGGGTCACAATTTAGGAAGGTTGTGGTCCGACAATCGGTGGAGAGGGTGTGATCTGACGGTCGGTAGAGAGGGTGTGATTCAACGGTCGGTGAAGAGGGTGTGATCCGACGGTCGGTGGAGAGGGTGTGATCCGACGGGTTCGGAGTGGAGGCGCAAACGGAGGGGGTTACAGAGGCTTGGGTGTTGGACTGAGGTTGTGCTTGGTGGTTGGGTGAAGTGGGGCTTAGCCGGCGGTTTTGATGAGTGATAAGAAGTTCTATGAATGATGAAAGGGAAGGTTAGTGGTTATGGAGGATAGGGGTCTTTGTGGGGGTCACGGTGGTTCTGTTAGTGAGGATGGTGAGGTTATAGTGGTATGGGGTTTCGGTTGTGAAGGTGGTTTGATGGGTGGCAGCAAAGTGTTTCACGGTTGGAGGTTGGAGGAAGGGTGATAGTGATAGAGTTTGAAGGTGGAGGGGCTACGTGGAGAGCTTAGAGGAGGTGTTAATGAGAAGAAAAATCCTCCCTGTTTTCGAAGATGGAGAGCTTAAATAATGATGGAGGAAGATGAAGTTTATGTGTTGTCTTGTGAATGGAGATGAAAGAATGAGAATGGTCCTCCACGTCAGAGCTTCTCCCATGAAGCCAATAATGCTTATCTCCTAGTATGGGCAGCATGAAAATCCCATTATGGAGTGAGTGTGTGTGTCGTGTAGCTGAAAAGTGAGTGGAGAAAATTGATGGAAAATCAAGATGATAGAGTGGGAGAGTTGGTGATGGAGTAGGTGTATTAGTGAGGGAGTAGTTAGAAAATAATAAAAAAGAAAGTGAGTGCTCTCTGTGTGTGATTTTTTTTTCTATTTTATTATTTTTTATTTTTTTAATCTTTTAATTTTTTTTAAAAGTTCGGTCAAAATTGGGTGTTCACAGTTGCCCCTCTTTACTTGTTTCTTATTAAATAATAAGAAAAACTGTGGTTTTTCATATTATCGTCGTAAGAAACGAGTAAAGACATGAACTCCAATTTTGTCCGACAATATATAAGATGCAAAATAAAAACAAGAACAATAAAGTGCATGGAGTGACGGTAGGTTTCTGTGTCCTGAGATTTAAAAGACAATGGGTATCTGGTGTCGCAAAAATTCAAAGACAGTGGGCTTGGCCCAAAATTTAAAAGACAATGGGCATCTGGTATCCCAAAATTTGAAAGATAGTGGACATTTGGTGTCCCGAAATTCGAAAGACATTGGGTATCTGGTGTCCCGAAATTTAAAATGAAGTGGGTATCTAGTGTCCCGAATTTAAAAGACAATGGACTTGACATAGGATTTAAAAGACATTGGGCATCTGACATCCCGAAATTTAAAAGGTAGTGGGTATCTGTTGTCCCGAAATTAAAAAGGCAATGGGCATCTGGTGTCCCAAAAGCAATGACAGTGGGTATCTGGTGTCCCAGAATTTAAAAGGTAGTGGGTATCTGTTGTCTCAAAATTTAAAAAGTAGTGGGTATCTGTTGTCCCGAAATTAAAAAGGCAATGGGCATCTGGTGTCCCAAAAGCAATGACAGTGGGTATCTGGTGTCCTGGAATTTAAAAAGTAGTGGGTATCTGTTGTCCCGAAATTTAAAAGGTAGTGGGTATCTGTTGTCCCGAAATTAAAAAGGCAATGGGCATCTGGTGTCCCAAAAGCAATGACAGTGGATATCTGGTGTCCCGAAATTTAAAAGGTAGTGGGTATCTGTTGTCCCGAAATTAAAAAGGCAATGGGCATCTAGTGTCCCAAAAGCAATGACAGTGGGTATCTGGTGCCCCGGAATTTAAAAGACAATGAACTTGATCCGAAATATAAAAGATATTGGGCATCTGACGTCCTGAAAATTTAGAAAAGCAATACGAGGAGCGGAGGAGTCCAAAATTAGAAAACACATTTTTTCTTTGAAAGCATTGCTCTTATTTTTGTTTTTATGTCTGATCTGTGTTTGCTTTTTTTTTTTTGAAAAATTCAACCTCTTTTTTCTTTTTCTTTTTTTCTTTTCTTTCTTTTCCTTTTACTTTTGCTTTTCTTTTTTTTTTAACATCATCTGGCCATGGACCTGAAAGAAGAAAAAAATGAAAAGTTTTTTTTTGAACAACGCACTTCCTCGAGAAAGCTTATGCAACTAAAACCCACTTTCATGCTCTTCTTTCGACTTTCAATATGGATGAATTTTGTGATGCGCTTTCTTCAAAATACTCATTTTCATTTTTTTTCTTTTTAGTTTCCCCTTCTGTTTGGAAAACTTTGACTAATCAAACCCTTTGTTCACTGGCCTTTCTTCCTTAAATCCTTTGGTTATTTCCTTCTTCTTCTTTTTACTTTTTTTAGCCTTTTTTTAGAAATGAGATAAACCCTTGCTTGGCTGATTCCTTGGAAAAAATTTTGCCCCAGTATTTAACTTTGTCTTTCATTCAAACTGATTCCCTACAACTGCTTGATCTCTCAATCGATGTCTTTGTTGCTACTTCTTTCAACACATCTTTCTCTCTATTTCCTTCTCTTCTTTTTTTTCTTTTGTTTTTCCTTTTCCTTTTCCTTTTCCTTTTCCTTTTCCTTTTCCTTTTCTTTTCTTTTCTTTCTCTTTTATTAAAGGTCTTTTGATCCCTTGCTTGATCGAGTCCTTAAGAGAAAAGTTTGCCTCCGTATGGCCAACTGAATGCAAACGAAATTCCTTCTGTGCAGCAGATCAAAGGCAATTCAAAATTGCCCCAGTATGGTGCACCCTTCAAGGTGTTTCAAGCCAATTTTCTATTTAAGAGAAAAGTTTGCCTCAGTATGGCCAACTGAATGCAAACGAAATTCCTCCTGTGCAGCAGATCAAACGCAATTCAAAATTGCCCCAGTATGATGCACCCTTCAAGGTGTTTCAAGCCAATTTTCTATGAGATTTTGCCTATTCATTTGCTTTAACTTTTGCTTGGACCGCCCTTTCGGGATTTTCAGACTAACAGGTTCTTTTCCCTTTTTTTTTCTTTTTTTTTTTAATTTTTGCTTAGGCCGCCCTTTTGGGTTTTCAACCTAACGAGCTTTTTTTTATGTTTTTTTTTTTGGCTGTTCTTTAATAGTGAAGCTTGGCGCAAAAGCCAAAGACGTCACTATCACAAGTTGTTGTAGCTTATTGTCTTTTGATCATGGAAAGATATTGCAATGTTCATTCTGATAATTCAAAAATCAATAGATTGAAAACATTATGCCAAAACCTTTCACTTGCACACCCAATGCTAATTGCTTCCTCAGAAAATTTCGATCCATCAAACCCAAACGCAGATTCTAGCAAACTAGGGCTTATCAACTTGTTTCAACTTCTTTGGGATCTTTAGATGTTGGGGTAACTTTACTTCTGATTTTGTTTATTAGGCACACAGTCTCCCTCTTAATATTGCAGATTGCATTGGGAGCTTTTCTTGCTACGTTTGAACTTTCTAACTCATTCTTGATCTAACTTGTTAATTAGAGGATTGCCATTAAATTGTTAAATCAATGATATTGAATTTATATTCCCTCTTATCGAAGCCTTTTGTAATAAACATATGTTATTTCACAGGAGAGGAAAAAATAAAGGGGAAAGAAAAAGAAGAAAAAAATTATTGATTTGAATGTTTACAAGCACATAAATGTACTGAAAGTGACAAAGAGTACAAAGGATGACGCAGAGATAAAGTGAAAGGTAATTGCTCTAGTTAGGATTCCTTCGTTCTCATTAGATAGGTCCTAATTCTCAGATGGACATTACAACCATTAACTGCCAATGACACGAATTCTCTTCCATTGATCATTGCTTAAATTTGCCCTATTTTTTAGTTTTTCCAGTAACACGAACTCTTCAACACTTAAAATTGCCCCAGTTTTTTTTCTTATGCTATCTGAGTGAGCCCTTTCGGTGACATCTCTTAGGAGAGCCTTTGTCGATTTTGAACATTTTCTAACTTGAATGCCCTAACTTTTGCTTAGGCCGCCCTTGCGAGTTTTCGACCTAACGGGCTCTCTTTTTTTTAGGCGTAGAACTTTTTGACTGCATCAGAATTCGTCGGTCTTGGCAATTCTTTGCCATCCATATCTGTCAAAATTAAGGCTTCTCTAGAGAATACTTGCTTAACGATATAAGGCCCTTCATAACTCGGTGCCCATTTGCCTCGGACATCTTCTTGGTTTGGAAGTTTTTTCTTTAAAACCAAGTCTCCTGCTTGAAACTCTCTAGGGCATACCTTCTTGTTGAAAGCTCTTGCCATTCTTCTTTGGTATAGTTGCCCATGACAAATGGCTTTTAATCACTTTTCTTCAATCATGTTTAGATGCTTATACCGATTTTTTACCCATTCTGCCTCTTCTAACTCGGCTTCCATCAACACTCTTAAAGATGGAATTTTGACCTCTATGGGGGAAACTGCTTCCATGCCATAAATCAAGGAAAATGTTATTGCCCCAGTGCTAGATCGAATATTAGTGCGATAAGCGTGAAGAGCATAAGGGAGCATTTCATGCCATTCCCTGTAATTGACCACCATCTTGGCTACTATCTTCTTGATATTCTTGTTTGCTGCTTCTACCGCACTGTTCATCTAGGGTCTGTAAGGAGCAGAATTGTGATGCTTGATCTTGAACCTCTCACACAAACTCTTAATTTCTGCGCTATTGAGATTAGGGGCATTATCTGTGATAATCCTTTCTGGAATTCCATATCTACAGATGATGTTTGCCCTCAAAAACTTAAGAACAACTTTTTGAGTGACCTTGGCATAGGAAGCAGTCTCTACCCACTTGGTGAAGTAATCAATTGCTACTAGGATAAACCTGTGGCCATTGGAAGCTTTTGGATTTATTGGCCTAATAACATCGATTCCCCACATTGAAAAAGGCCAAGGTGCCACCATATTATGCAATGAGATAGGTGGTGTATTAATGTGGTCAGAGTATACTTGGCATTTATGACACTTTCTGACATATTCTATGCAATCAGCTTCCATAGTGGACCAGTAATAACCACATCGTAAGATTTGACGAGCCATCAAGATACCATTGGCATGCGTTCCACAAATTCCTTCATGAACTTCTGTTAAGATAGTAAGAGCCTCCTTAGCTTCTACACATCTGAGGAGTGTGCCATCATAGTTCCTTTTGTACAATATTTCCCCATTCAAAAAGAAAGCCATAGAAAGCCGGCGGATGGTCTTTTTGTTTGTATCATTTGCCCCTGATGGATACTCTCTGAACTTAATGTACTGCTTAATATCATGGAACCAAGGCTGACCATCCTCTTCTTCCTCAACATTAGAACAATAAACTGGTTCGCTTTCTACCCTCACTCGGATGGGCTGCACATTAGCATGAATATTCAGATTAGTCATTAAAGCTAAAGTGGCCAGAGCATCGGCGAATTGGTTTTTTTCTGGAGTTAAGTGCGAAAAGGTGATCCTTTCAAACTTTTTGATCAACTGCATCAAATATTTCTGGTATAGAATCAACTTTGGATCCTTAGTCTGCCATTCCCCATTCACTTGGTAAATTATCAGTGCTGAATCTCCATATACTTGTAGTTCTTTCACTCCTAATTCTATTACAACTTTCAATCCTTGAGCACACGCCTCATATTCTGCAATATTATTAGTGCAATCAAACTATAACTTGATGGCGACAGGGTATTGCTTCCCACTTGGTGAAATGACCACTGCCCCTACGCCACTCCCATACATGTTGACTACTCTATCAAAGTACATCTTCCATGTGTCTTCTTCATCTGACTTTTCTTCTTCAACTGCTAAAATGTTTCCATCAAGGAATTCGGGCATCACAGATTGCTCGTAATTGAGTGGGTTCTCAGCTAAATAATCTGCAATTACACTTCCTTTGATAGATTTTCGAGTCATGTGCTTTATGTCAAACTCTGAAAGAACCACTTGCCACTTGGAAACTCGTGTGGAAACATGAGGGCTTTCAAATATGTACTTTATTGGGTCCATTCTTGAGATTAGCCAAGTTGTATAGTACAACATGTACTGCCTTAATCTTTTTGACGTCCATGCTAGTGCACAATATGTTTTCTCGATTGCCATGTAGCGGGACTCACAATCATTGAACTTTTTGCTCAAGTAGTAGATGGCCTGTTCTTTCTTTCTTGTTTCATCATGCTGCCCTAACATTGCTCCCATGGATGTCTGCAATACCGTGAGGTACAATATCAAAGGACGACCCGGTGTAGATGGTACTAAAATAGGAGGACTTTGTAAGTAAGCTTTTATCTTATCAAAAGCTTCTTGGTAGTATTCATTCCATTCTCCTAGTTGTTGTTTCTTTAGCAACTTGAAGATTGGCTCACAAGTGCTAGTCAAATTGGCTATGAACCTAGCGATGTAATTCAATTTCCCGAGAAAGCTTCTTACCTCTTTTTCAATTTTGGGAGCAGGCATCTCTTGTATCACTTTGACTTTGTCAGGGTCCACTTTGATTCCTTCCTTGCTAACAACAAAACCAAGCAATTTTCCAGTTGATGCACCAAAAATACATTTCGCTGGGTTTAGTCTTAACTTGTACTTTCTGAGTCTTTCAAACAACTTTTGCAACAGTATCACATGACTTTCCCCTTCTTTGGACTTGGCAACTATGTCATCCACGTATAGCTCAATTTCTTTGTGCATCATATTATGGAACAAAGTAACCATGGCACGCTGATAGGTCGCCCCAGCATTCTTCAATCCGAATGGCATAACTTTGTAACAAAAAGTTCCCTATGTCGTTATGAATGTGGTTTTCTCTTTATCATTTGTATCCATGTGAATCTGATTGTAACCAGAATAGCCATCCAAGAAAGAGAATGTATGACCTCTTGCTGCGTTATCGACAAGGACATCAATGTGAGGTAATGGGAAATTATCTTTAGGGCTAGCTTTGTTCAAATCCCTATAATCCACGCACATCCTGACTTTTTCGTCCTTCTTAGGAACAGGGACGATATTTGCTACCCATTCTGGGTGTCTAGATACTTCCAAAAGTCCTGCTTCTAATTGCTTGGTGACTTCCTCCTTGATCTTTAAAGACATTTCAGGATGCATTCTTCTCAATTTCTGCTTTTTCGCCTCAGCATTTGGGTATAGCAGAATTTTGTGGGAAGCTATGCTCGGATCGAGCCCTGGCATATCTCGATAAGACCAAGCAAAGACATCCGTGTAATCTCTAAATAACTTGATCATGTCTTCTCGCTCTGGGTTATCCACCAATCTTAATTCTTTCTTATTTTCATCAGTTCCCATATTGATCACCTCCACTTCTTCATTCAGGCTGAATTCTCTTTTGCGATCTTTCTACTAATTTGGCAAACTCCTCAGTGGCATTCTCATCTTCGTCTGAGTCATAGTTATCTATATCCATCATTGAATAAGAATCCATCCTTGAGCTTTCAGGAATCCCTTCATGGGACGATGTTACAATAAGACCCAAATCCCTGGAAGATTTATTTATACCAGATTATAAACTATAGACAAAAAGAGACTATGGTAAATGAACAAAGCTAAGAAAAAGAGAAGTTAATAATAGAGAGGAAACAAAGCAGTGAATTAACTGAGAAACACACAAGTTTATTGCATTAAAAACTTGGACAGAAGATAACATGAACAGTGAATCATACTAAGGAAAACACACAAGTTAACCACATTAAAGCTTCGATAGGAGTTAATATAAGTTCAACATCATAAAAGACTAAACAATTACTTTGCGACAATCACATCAATTAACGCCTCAGATTGCCAATTGTCTATAGATTCTGAGTTCCTGGAAGATTGGATAACATGGTCTTCTCTTGAGTCTTCCTCTACATTGTTAATGATGATTGGCCGGACTTGAGGATTGGAGGTTCCATTAATAACTTCAGCAAGGTCAGGGAATGTTTCCTTCAGATGAGGAATAGTCTTTTTCACGTCATTCTCTTTTTTCTTCTCATTGAGAGCCAAACCCTGCTTCATCATAACCTCTAAAGATGCCTCATATCCCAGACCATATCTGCTCTTATTCTCCGGTAAGGTGATTGTAGACTTGGTTCCTTGCAACTGGACTCCTAAACCTTTCCCAGCTTGATAACCATTCTTTGTCATTATGCGATTCACAATTTGATGAACATCTTTAGACGATGTCTCATCCTTATCTGCTTTGGATTCTACTAACTGGAAACTGTGTAGGAAGTTCTCCATCTTCGTATCTGTGTTTTCAACATAAGGCATTGAAGTAGGCTTTATTAGCAAGATTTCTTCTTCCCCTCGAATGGTAACCAGACACCCATTGTTAATGTATTTCAAGCATTGGTGCAGGGTTGAGGGAACAACACCAGCAGTATGGATCCATGGTCTTCCTAAAAGCATAGTATATGGAGGCTCAATCTCCATTACTTGAAACAACACTTGGAAACAACTTGGGCCTATCTCGAGCGGAAGGGTCATTTCTCCTAGAATTCCTCTTTTTCTTCCATCGAAGGCTCGCACCGTCATTTCTTGAGGCTTAAGGTCTTCTACACTCATAGCTAGTTGGGATAAGGTCATCCTTGGAAGGACATTCAAAGCAGAACCCCCATCAATTAAAACTTTCGCGACTACATACCCTTGGCATTTCAAAGTGATATGCAAAGCACGCAGGTTATTCCCATTCGAATGTACCATTTCTTCCTCGGAGAAAGAAATCACGTTGACGTGTCTTACTGGGTCTACCATATTCACTAAGCCCTCTGGGGTAACATCTGGCTTTACGTAGGCTTCATTTAGCACTTTCTGCAGTGCCTTGCGATGAGGTTCAGAGTTTATGATGAGTGACAAAAGAGAGATTCGAGCTGGAGTTCTCCTGAGTTGTTCTACAATATCATACTCACTTTGTTTCATGATTTTTAGGAATTCTTCTTCCTCTTCTTCTTTTGTTTCGATAAGGGTTGCTTTTCCTTTTCCAATTTTATCTTCTTACCCATAGCATCTACCACTTCTTGTGATCCCTCTTATGTCCATGACACTTGACACATTTTGCGCAGGCTCTGCTGCATGAGCCATAGAGGCTAAAGAGGTTTGTCCTATATTGCCTTGCGTCTCCACCTTGACATCATACTTCCAAGGTATAGCATGAGTATTGCTATAGGGAAAATGTGTAGGCTTCTTCATCATTATGATAACTTTCTTGGAATTCGGGACTTCACTAGTACATGGAAATTTGAGAACTAAGCGCTCCACAGTGTCTATTTCTTTAGCAATTCCTCTTGCTTGAGTAACATCCACTACACCCAAAACCATGAATCTCTGCACCCGAGCTTTAAACTCTTGACAACTCTCAATATTGTGCCCCTTCTCCATATGGTATTCACAATAGGGTTCATTATCATATTTGAATCCTACATCCTCAAAGGCTACTGAAGAATAGTAACCTGCTTGGACCAAACCTTGGAATATTAACTTCATAGAAGTTTTGACATTTACTACATTTTGAACACCATCCTTTTCTTTTTCCAATGTGTTTACAATCCCCTTACCATGATTTGGAATTGGGTTACTAGTAATGTTGGGTCCTTTCTCCTCTTCAAAGTCTAGCTTTTCGCAGGAAATCAATTTCCTCACTGTTGTTTTAAATACCTCGCAATCCTCGATTGAGTGTCTTGGGTTGTCCATATAGAACTTGCAAGTTGCATTAGGATTATACCAAGCTGGAAATGGGGGTACCATAGGGCGAGACGGAACACATGCAACCAAATGTGCATCGAACAACTGTTGAAATAAATCAGCATTGGAGATTGGCAACTTTGGAAAAGGGGGAAGATTCAATGGGGGTCGAGCAAACCCTTGGTTTCCTGGATTTCGAGGTGTGAGAAAACGATTGGTATTGACGGGACGAGTTGAGGCATATGGGCGTGGTGAGGGAACATTATTAAATTGGTATGAAGTTTGATAGGCTGGAAAAGCAGGTGAAGGGGCTTGATAAGAATGGTATGGTTATGGATTACGAGGAAAACATGAGTTTTGTTGATGCACATAATCGACTTCTGGTTCTTTTTTCCTTATTGGTGTCATTTTCTTAGAAAAATTGCTCTCTGTACTTCCAGTAGGTAATTTTCCTACTTTTGCAAGACTCTCGATCCTTTCTCCAGTCGAAATTAGGTCAGAAAAATCCTGGTAAGCAGCCCCTGCCATCAACCCAATAAAAGGTGCTCCTAATGTCCCCATAAAGTACGAGGTCATTTCTGATGAAGTCAGTGGCGACTGAACCTGGGCTGCCAACATTCTCCATCTTTGAGCGTATTGCTTGAATTTTTCACCATTCTTCTTTTGCATTGCCCCTAGTTGTTCTCGGGTTGGTGCAGTGTCGATGTTAAATCGATATTGCCCCAAGACTAGATTTGTCAAATCATCCCAACAAGAAATCTTTGAATGGTCAAGTTGCAAGTACCATTCCAAAGCTGGCCCAGTCAGGCTTTCATGAAATAAATTGATTAGGAATTTTTTGATCCCGCGACCAAATGACCATTTTAGTAATGTAGGTCTTTAGATGAAACTTTGGATTGGTGCTTCCATTGTACTTTGAGAAGTCTGGAATTTTGAAGTCCTTAAGGATATTAACTTCAACTTCTGGGCAGAGTTCATTGATTCCCACCTGGCCATATAAATTGGGGCCTTGAATGGCTTTAATTTGTTCTTGCATCTTTCCAATCAATTCATCTCTTATTTTTTCTTTTTCTGAGTTGCTGTTCAGAAATATTTTCACTGGCTGCTCCTGAGTGACTTCTGCATTAATTTTCTCTTCTTCATGATTTTCGTTCATGGAATCACCCTCTTCATTCACATTGTTACTTGTGTTTGCATTTGCCCTTATGCCGATAGATGTTCCATTTGTTGTTCTAAGGGTCTCAGTTAACTGTCTCAGTAAATCTTTGACCCTTGATTGTCCTTCTGCCATTGCATTGATTCTTCCTCTTATTTCATCCACCTCTTGACTTAAGTTTCTTTTTGAGCTTGACATCTCTTGCAGCCTAGTTTGCGACCTAGTTTCGTAGGTCCGGGTTTGTGTGATCTGAGTTTTCCGAGGACGAGCAATGATTCAAAAAAAATTTTTTTTTACCTGAAAATAGTAAAATTATTATTATTAATTATTTAGAAGATCAATGATTATCTTAAGTTTGAAATTCTATCCTAGGACTCTATGTTTTTCTGATTCGTGAGAACTTTCCTTGGGTGGCTTTATTATTCTAAAGGTCTTTAGAGTTAAGTCCCATTTCAGAATATTGACCACAAACAGTGGGTAAACCACTAAGTGTAGGGCATTCATGAAAAAGGCATACTCTAGATGAGGTTTTCACAATAACCAAACAGGACGTACATCCAAAATGATTACCACTACACAACCTCTTCCTAATTTAGGCTTCACTCAGACCTGGGTATAGGGCGCCGCTCGAATGTGTGTGATAAACGTGTAGGTGTAGTATGTGTAGAGAACATACATAATTTCATAATTCTAAAAACTACTCACATCCTACAAAATGAAACAAGATTCCCAAAAATCCTCTATCCTAAGGTTTGCATAATAAAGTAAAATCACAATTGAAAACAAAATAATTAAATAACAAATTAAATAAAATAGAAAAACCAAAGCACAAGCAAAAAGGTAAAACAAACATATAAGTGTCACAAGAATTGCACAACCAATATACAAAGGCTTGACTCTCGAACTTCCCCAGTGGAGTCGCCATCTGTCGCGACCATAAAAATCGCGGCGGGATACAGCAACTCGTGAGATTTTAGAAAATGAAAATGGAGTCGCCACCAATTTTATTTAAATTAGGAAAAATTGGAAGACCCTTCTTTGAAAATGGTCTTTGAAAACCAGATTGGATTCGGGAGTCGGTTATGCTTAGGGAAAGGTGAAAACTTAATCTCACGGCACCCCTAACACACACGTCCTAAGACGGTACCTTAAGTCAATTGTGCCAATTCTTGATAATCTCAAACATATTTATTTTACCCCTTTTATTAAAACAACACTAAAAAAAATCAAATAATTTGTGAAAATTTAATTTTTGGCTTGACAGAATGAGAGTCCTGCTCCTACGTATCCCCTGGTGCAAGGAGGAACTCAAAGTCACGTAGTTCTCTAGAAAATACTTGTGGGTTGGTTGATTTTATAAAAAAACTTTAAAAATTTGAATTAACAAGCCGTCGTGACTCAGTTATTCAAATTAAGAATTGAATAGGTGAAGCTCACGTCACGCTAGAAACGTCACCCACTAATTATCAAATTTATTACAAAATTTTTATTTAAAACTATCTAGGAAAAAAAAGAATTGGTTTATTTTATTTTGTATTTTTTAAAAGAAACAATTTAATTATTTTTTAAAAAAAATTGAATTAACAAGTCGTCGCGACTCTGTTAATCAAATTAAGGATTGAATAGGTGAAGCTCGTGTCACACTAGAGACATCACCCATTGATTCATCAAGTTGTCACAACTCAGATGATTATGAAAATTATAGAATTAGCAAGTTGTCACAACTCAGCTAATCTCATTATTATTTTTTTTCTCAAAAATATTGAATTATTTTTATCTTTTTTTATTTTTTATTTTTATTTTTTTATTTTTTTTAGCTAAATCAATTATATAAAGCACAATTTAAGAGACTAATCCTAAACTTAACTACTAACCCAAAACTAACAAACAATAACTATCCCACTTAGCCACCAAACAAAATAAAATCAACAACGTTAAAAACCCAGACCCATAAACAAATGATTTTCTTTTTTAATTCCCACCTTTTTCTCATCAGACTAACAAGGCAAATAAAAACAAAGATATCACTTTTAACTTTTAAAAGCAAAAATGTAACAGCAAATGCCCAAATGTCATTCTAAAAAAAGAACAAAACAGAAAAGGGAAGAATCACCCCACTTGCAGATCGGTGACTTGGAGGATGCTGGTGCTGAGATCCGACAGTCGAGTGCGGAGAGGGGTATAGTTTGAGGTTCGACGGTCGAGTGCGGAGAGGGATCTGGGGTTCGACGGTCGAGTGCGGAGAGGGGTATAGTTTGAGGTTCGATGGTCGAGTGCGGAGAGGGATCTGGGGTCCGACGGTCGGTGAAGAGGGTGTGATCCGACGGTCGGTGGAGGGAGGGATCTGTTTTTGATAATAGGGGCAAAGAGGGATCTGTTTTCGAGGGTCGGGACAAAGAGGGATCTATTTTTGATAATCGAGGCAAAAAGGATCTATTTTTTACGGTGTTTTGAGGTTCGACGGTCGGTGCAGAGGGTGTGATTCGAAGGTCAATGGAGAGAGTATGATGGAGTTTGGATCACAATTTAGGAAGGTTATGGTCTGACAGTCGGTGGAGAGGGTGTGATCCGACGGTTGGTAGAGAGGGTGTGATCCGACGGTCGGTGAAGAGGGTGTGATCCAACGGTCGGTGAAGAGGGTGTGATCCAACGGGTTCGGAGTGGAGGCGTAAACGGTGGGGGTTACAGGGGCTTGGGTGTTGGACTGAGGTTGTGCTTGGTGGTTGAGTGAAGTGGGGCTTAGCCGGCGATTTTGATGAGTGATAAGAAGTTCTATGAATGATGAAAGGGAAGGTTAGTGGTTATGGAGGATAGGGGTGTCGTGGGGGGTCACAGTGGTTCTGTTAGTGAGGATGGTGATGTTATGGTGGTATGGGGTTTCGGTTGTGAAGGTGGTTTGATGGGTGGCAGCAAAGTGTTTCACGGTTGGAGCTTGGAGGAAGGGTGATGGTGATAGAGTTTGAAGGTGGAGGGGCTACGTGGAGAGCTTAGAGGAGGTGTTGATGAGAAGAAAAATCCCCCTTGTTTTCGAAGATGGAGAGCTTAAATAATGATGGAGGAAGATGAAGTTTATGTGTTGTCTTGTGAATGGAGATGAAAGAATGAGAATGGTCCTCCACGTCAGAGCTTCTCCCATGAAGC
Source organism: Ormosia semicastrata (assembly GCA_029884595.1). Taxonomy (NCBI): domain Eukaryota; kingdom Viridiplantae; phylum Streptophyta; class Magnoliopsida; order Fabales; family Fabaceae; genus Ormosia; species Ormosia semicastrata. The sequence continues at coordinate 40,939,331 of JAQQTO010000053.1, read as the reverse complement.
CAATAATGCTTATCTCCTAGTATGGGCAGCATGAAAATCCCATTATGGAGTGAGTGTGTGTGTCGTGTAGCTGAAAAGTGAGTGGAGAAAATTGGCTAAAAAGTAAGTGGAGAAAATTGATGGGATATCAAGTTGATAGAGTGGGAGAGTTGGTGATGGAGTAGGTGTATTAGTGAGGGAGTAGTTAGAAAATAATAAAAAAGAAAGTGAGTGCTCTGTATGTGTGATTTTTTTTCTATTTTGTTTATTTTTTTATTTTATTTTTTTAATTTTTTAATTGTTTTTTAAAAGTTCGGTCAAAATTGGGTGTTCACAGGACCTAATAAAGTTTGGTCATCAATGGTCCTATTAACATAGCAAGTAAACTGGTAAATTAGATTTTTATATTATTTTAACTTTTTCAGCACACAACACACACACCTTCTTTCTTTCTCTCTCTACCACTTCAAGTTCAACAATGGCCATGGCTTTCCCTTCTTCATGAACCAAAATGATGTTCGTACTTGTCGGCGTTCACCTCCTCCTCGTTGGCATATTTTGTTGGAATGGTTGGTGCTGAGGAGGGGGCAACAATCTTAGGGACTTGTATAGGAGAAGGTGGGGGAGGGTTGCCATCCTTGTAGTAGGCACATAGAAGAAGGAATGTGTTGTTGTTATGTGGATATTAGAAATTGATGAGAATGGCAGTGGTCGCAGCTGGAAATTAAGAAACGCTTGACCATGTCAAAGTTTTTTTTTTTTTTTTTGGGTAAAATTTTGCAAATTTTGCAACCAGAAATTTTGTAACTAACTTATCATCCTTCAGATATTGGTGATATATCTAACTTTGTAATTTTGAAAACTTTTCATTATTGGTTCAATAAGTTTAAGGTAAATCATCACTGCGCTTCATTTTTTCAATCATTAGATTAGGTGTTATCCAATTTGGTCCATCCATGGACTATAAATTTTAAGGTTCATTGAAGACTATTCCCCAAACTACATTTCTTTTTGTTGTTTGGTAAAGATATATCAACAGAACCATTTATTTTAAGAGAAATTACACTTGGTATTCTTGAAGTTTGCATTTTTGACACATGCTACCCCTCTTATTTCAGAAATGATATTGTCCTCCCCTACTTGATGTTTCATTATTATAGCTAGATCCCTTCTCCATAAGGTGCTGTTAGTAGACCTAATGGATTTGTGAGCACGTGCCACTAACATGCACCATTTAAGGCTCTTCTTAAAGGAAATGATAAGTTTACCCTTTATTTCATCCAAAACAAGGGAATAATGGAGCTCCAACCCCGAGGCAAACTAACATTCTTCCTTGTTCAAACCACTAATGATGCTAGAATTTGATTCAAATACAAATGGGGATTTCAATTATCACCAAATCCAACATGAGGGCAATAAAGAACGAAGTCGCTGATATCAGTTTCGAGCACTAAAAGCCTCCCCTCACGCGCATAGGACTTTAGGGCAGTGTTGATGACCATTACCATAAGCTCCTCCTTGTTCACCACGAACCGAATGGGACCAGCACTTCCTAGCACATTAATGTTGATCAATAACTTCCTCACATTTGGGTTCTGATTTTTCTTCTATTTGCTTAACAACATCGTTTCTCAAAGCCTCAGATCACAAAAAAAAAAAAACAACTATTGAAGAAAATATATAAGGAAAATGATTAATCCTCCTAACTCATCTTTCTAATAATCCTCCTAATTACTAAATGAAAAAACTATTGAATACTTTTTATGTTCACAAGATATTAGTTACATTTAATTTTTTATTTAATATTTATTTATAAGATAGTAGGAAGATTATTAAGAGGATGCTTTGGGAGGATATAACAAAACTCAATATATAAAAGACCCAAAATCCTAAGGAACGAAAAAATTGGATTTTGATGGGATAGAAACAAAATAAAGGGAGTGCATGAAATCAAGGTTGCTTGGGGTTTCTACCATTCACAATGGATTTGGGGATTGGGGGAGATGAGAGAGAGAGAGAGAGAGGAGAGAAGGGAATTGTTGTTATTGGGTAAAGGGTGAGAGGTGAATAGAGGGGAAGGGGTGTGAATATCTCATCTCCGTTCTTCCACTACAACGAGATAGAAAGGAGAGAAGAACTGGAATATGATTTTTTACTGCAACCAACAGCCACTGTCGGCCAAAGTAATATACCTCTTTGTCACTACCTACAAGCCCAACTGACATAGCATCCATAACTACTGGCCAAGCACCTTGTCTCCATGCACATCCAATTGAGCCACCATCTCCATGAATACCCATATCCATGCAAATCAAAACCAAACTCCAACCTAAACCACCAAACTTGGAACCACCCTGCTCCACCACGACCAAAAACTTGCCAACCATCGTGAGTAGCCGTCATAACCTCCCCTAATTGGAGAAGAGGAATTGCTTTAAGGTTTCTAATTGTGTGGGCAAATGTAATATTTCCATTCTATGTTTAACAGCCCCAAACTTCGTCTTTAGTAAGGGAGGATAATGTCATTTCAAAATAAGAAGAGTAGCACGTGTCAAAAATGCAAATACCAAGAATATCGAGTGTAAACAATTTAGAATTTATGCTTATACTGCTCATGATGTACGTATATAGTCATATACATATTAAAGAAAATAATATAACCCATGTATAATATTGTGAAGTTCATGCACTCTTATAGTCAAATTTATAGTCAATGCTGTTCATTCCATATATAAGAATATTTGACTTAGAAATATACGAAGGAAATAGGTCATTGCTGCTCATGAAGTACGTATATAGTTATCGCAACTGGGATCGTGATGAGATGATAAAAAACAATAAGGTTTTAAAAATTAATAGAGTCACCACCAATGTTTATTTAAATTAAAAAAATATTAGAAAAATCATTTAATTAAGAAAACTAGTCTTTTAAAAAATAAGTTTAGATTCAAGAGTCGATTATAGGTAGGGAAGGTATTAACACTTTACACTGTCCGTTCCAAGAACAGTACCTTAAGTTAGTTGTGTGAATTTTAATAATCTCCAATATATTTATTTTACCGCTTTTAAAAACATTGTAACTATTTATAAAAGAAAAAGAAACAACTAAATTATGAAAATTATTTTTGGTTTAACAAAATAGAGATTTTGCTCCTACGTATCTCTGGATACAATGAAGAATTCAAAGCCACGTCGTTCTTTAGAAAATGATTGTGGGTTGATTGTTTTTAATTTTGAAAATATTTTTGTTTTTGAAAATCTTTTTGATTTTTTTGTTATGTTTGGAAAAAAGATTTAAATCATCAAGTTGTCACAATTTAGATGATTCTAAAAAATACAGGATTAACAAGTTGTCACAACTCAACTAATCCTTTTATTTTTTTTTTAAAAAAACTTTCATTTGTAAAATTAGTGCAAGATCACTATTTAAAAAGAAAAATTTCAATAAATCAACAAAAGAAAACAAAACATTATTTTCTTTATTATTATTATTATTCTTTATGATTTTTGTCTCCAGTATCTTTTACATTTTTTATTCTAATTTTAAGAAAAATAACTTTTTTTAAAATAAAATAAAATAACAAGTTTATTCTAAAACAAACTAGCCTAGATATATCATCCAAAGACACAAACATAACCCAATTTTGACCATTTGCTCTCTAACATGACCTTAACCCTTTAACCCAAGTGATGAACGATGTCGTACCCGCCTCAAAATAAACTAGGATTTAAATGAAATATAGCATAGTGCATAACCTAGGTCATCTCCCACGGATCAATTCAGATTTCTCAAGCATATTAAAAATTATCAAAAGTAGGGGGTTTTATTCATCAAGTAACAGAATGTAAATTCGATAGTAATTAGGAATAAATTCAAAACTTAAAACACCAATCCAAGGTCTTCAATTCAAGTGGCAGAGTTAATCATAGTTCAAAGAGAGTAAAATTCTTTATGCAATTTTCTCTGTTAATTCGAATTCAACTAGATAATCACATAGAATTTGACCAACTAAAACAGAATCATAATCGCAATTCTTGATTAAGATTGAATTAAACACAATTTCAAATTAACATAGATTACCAATCGATGATCTATTCTTCATTAAATTCAGATTAATCAATCCAAATCTATCTTCAATTTTAAAAACATAATCATAAATCAATTAAAGAAAGAGAAGAGGAAAGAACACAATCAGAAATCACAAATAAACAAAAGAACTCAAAACTCTAACCACAATCATTGAATTCCTTAGATTGATTGGATATTTAGCCTTCCATGGTCATCACCATTGAAAAGATACAGATCAAAGAAGAGAGATAAACAAAATAGAGAAAACGAAAAGAGAAGAAAAGGAGTTTCTTGATTCAAATCGTAAAACTCCAAAATCAGGATTCGTAAAAGTGGTGTGTTTTTCGTATTCTGTCTCAACCTATTTGTAATTAAAAATTATTCTATAATTCCTAATCTAATCCTAGCCCAAACTGTAGCCCTCTAAATAAGCTTTTCAAAGACATATAATTTGCCTTATTTGGGTTTAAATTGAGAGAGTTAAGCCCAAATCAGTGAGGGAAGGTCCAAACTTTATGATAGCAACAGCGTCCTAACTTTGAGACTCAATTTCGCCCTGAATCCAGCTGAATTAGAAAAACTATATTAGATGCAAAATTGTGTATTTTCGTCTCAGCTTTCAGGGGACACTAAGATCATCCAAATATAACATTTTTAGCCCAAGATATGGCCTATACAAGAAAGAAAGGTAAAAATAAGTTAAATTCTGACAATTAATAAAGTTTTTACAACTAAGCTCAATGAGGCCCAATCATCTAAAACTCACCCACAAACATAATATTGAATACAATTATCATTAATTAGGCCAAATATAAAGCAATAATGAATGCCTCAAAATTGATTGATCAAATTTCCCCACACTTGAACTTTTGCACTCCCGGGCAAAATACAAGAGACCAAAATTAGGGAATAAAGAAAAACAAATGCAAGAATGCAAGAGGAGCAATAGAAGATTCAAAAGAACAAAACATCCATGAATTTAAATTTCTTCACATCTCAAACCAACAAGCAAGGTAGCTTCAACTTAAAAAGCATGAATAAAAAATGAAAGATCCTCACAAGATACACTTTCAATCCTTCAAGTGTTTACAAGGTAAGTATTTCACTCAATTCAACTTATAAACGATTGCACTACCATAAGCTTGCTTATCTTATACTTCTCCACTACTCAAAACACATGCACACAAAACAAGAGGACTTTGTTCAAGGTTGTAATGAGGTCAAGGTAAGGGAAGGAAACAATATAGATATGGCAAAATAAATACCAAAGAGAATGAAAGAGCATTGTGAAGGAACTCAAATGACAAGTAACAAACATGAAATTTTATCCCCCAACTCCAAATAATGCACATTCTCCTTTGCAAATTTATTTCTCTTCTTTTTCTTTCACAACCTTTCTTGAATTTATTCTTTTTCTTTTCTTTCTCTTTTTTTTTCTTTCTTTTTCTTAATTCTATTTTTTTTCATTTTTTTTTAAAATTTCACCAAACATCTCGCACATCAAAGTACACAACCCCCACACTTGAACATCAAAAGAGCTCCTCCAATGAAAATGAACCAATGCTCTCCTGTTCCCTAAGGTAAAGTTAAAAACATGATTTTTCACATAAGGCACAAAATGAGCTAAAACAAAGAATAGGCAAGTAGGCTCAAGGGGGTTAAACAAGGGAAAGTGATGCAAGGTTAGCTATTTGGCCAAAGTAGTTAATCAAGAAAGAATGCCTTAATCATGTTCATGCACACAAGTGAAAAATGTAGCCTCAAAAAGAATTTAAGCAAGTTCTAGAGTGATCAATGACATGAGTGACAATCACACAAGAAAGAAGAGAATGGTGCAAATGTTAAATCCACCAATAGGCTCAAAATCTTACAAGGTATGCATCTATCAAACTTGATTCACCAATTCAAACATTCACCACCAAGCAAATTAAATTCAAGAAGAAAGAAAATTTATTCAATCATGTTATGAACTTTGAATTCCAATTATCAACTTACAAACCTCAAAACATCATTGGAAAGCAACTCAAAACACACTTGTGCCCCTTTTTTTAAACAGAAAACAGAATTAAATGAAGAAAACAAAAACAAAAACAAGAAAATAACACAAAATGCAAAAATAGAAAATAGAAAATAGAATAGAAATAGAAAATGAAAACGAAAATAGAAAATAGAAAACAAACGAAAACAGTAATTGAAAACAGAAAATAGAAAATAGAAAATAGAAACAAGAGAATTTGTATGACAACAGAAATAGAAAATAGCAAAAACAAAAATAGTAGAACAACGTGAGAAACAGAAAATAGAAAAAAATAGAAAAACAAAAACAAGAAAACAAAAATAGCAAAATTCCCTCCCCCACACTTAAATCACACATTGTCCTCAATGGCAACACAAATCAAAAGATAAGTAGACAAGTGAAATAAAAGAGTAAGGGAAGAGAACACCCTCATCAAGGTGGAAAGATTTGCACTTGGGGAAAGGTGGGCTTGTCCAAGGAGAGCTCCTCCACAAGTGCGGAGTGCACGAGGCTCTCAAGAAAAGACTTAAGACGGTGCCCATTAACCTTGAAACTCTTGTTGGTAGCTTCATTTGAAATCTCCACTGCACCATAAGGAAAAATGTTAGTGACAACAAAAGGACCATCCCACCTAGAACGGAGCTTACCGGGCATGAGTTTAAGGCGAGAGTTGAACAAAAGCACTTTTTGGCCAATGGAGAACTTCTTTCGGGAAATCATCTTGTCATGGAAATGCTTAGTCTTTTCCTTATAGATCTTGGAATTCTTATAAGCCTCCAAACGAAGTCCTCAAGTTGTTGTAATTGAAGCTTCCTCTCTGAACTCGCTTAGTCAAAAGCTAAGTTGTAACTCTTCACTGTCCAGTATGCACAATGCTCTATCTCCATTGGAAGGTGGCAACTTTTACCAAAGACAACCCTAAAGGGAGACATCCCTATAGGCGTCTTGTAGCCAGCACGATGAGCCCAAATAGCATCCTCTAACCGGTGGCTCCAATCCTTCCTTTTTGGCTGTACCATCTTCTCCAAAATCTGCTTTATCTCTCAGTTAGAAACCTCGGCCTGCCCGTTAGTTTGGGGATGATATGCTGTAGACACTCTATGCATGACCTCATACTTCCGAAACAAGGCCTCCATAGTCCGGTTACAAAAATGAGTCCCTTGGTCACTAATGATAGCGCGAGGCACTCCAAACCTGCAAAATATGTTAGACCTAACAAAATCCACAACAACTCGAGCATCATTAGTCCTGGTGGCCTTGGCTTCTACCCATTTAGAAACATAATCAACCGCAAGCACAATATAAGCAAAACCAAAAGAAACAGGGAAAGGGCCTATAAAATCGAAACCCCAAATATCAAAGACCTCGCAGAAAAGAATGGGCTGCTGGGGCATCTCCTGCCTGCGAGTAATGGCCACTCTTGCTCTCTGGCACTGCTCACAAGTAGTGAGAACCTGATGCGCATCTCTGAAAATGGTGGGCCAGTAGAATCCAGAGTCCAGCACCTTCCTAGCTGTCCGCTGTGGTCCAAAGTGTCCTCCGACTAGAGAGGCATGATAGAAATGAAGAACTGACTGGATCTCATGGTCAGGTATACATCTGTGAATCACCTGGTCACTACAAAATTTCCACAAATATGGATCATCCCAAACATAATATTTAGCATCACTTTTAAGCTTAGCTCTCTGTGATCTAGATGCATGAGGGGGAAAAACAGATGCAACCAAGTAATTAACTAAATCAGCAAACTAATGGGAAAGTGAGGAATCATGTAGCTGCATAAGCTGCTCATCTGGAAAATCATCTCTGATAGGAGAAGGGTCAACAACTCCTTCGTTCCTGCTCAAATGATCCGCCACCAAATTCTCTGCGCCACTCCTATCTCTAATCTCCAAATCAAACTCCTGGAGAAGCAGCATCCATCTGATTAATCGAGGCTTCGAATCTGCTTTCTTCAACAAGAACTTTAAGGCTGCATGATCAGTAAAAATAACCACTTTAGAGCCAAGCAAATATGATCTAAACTTATCAAGTGCAAATACAATAGCAAGCAACTCTTTCTCAGTGGTAGTATAGTTAGCCTGGGCAGCATCAAAAGTCCTGGAAGCGTAGGAGATGACATGAGGTAGCCTGCCAACTCTCTGGGCTAGGACAGCTCCTACTGCATAGTTAGATGCATCACACATGAGTTCAAAAGGAAGTGTCCACTCGGGCGGCTGAATGATGGGAGTGGTGGTCAGAGCTATTTTGAGGCAATCATAAACCCCTCTACACCTGTCATCAAAATCAAAGACAACATCTTTCTACAACAAGTTAGAAATTAGAAGGGCCTTTTTGCTGAAATCTTTAATGAACCTCCTATAGAAACCTGCATGGCCAAGAAAAGAACGAACCTCTCGCACGCAAGAGGGGTAAGGCAACTAGAAAATAACATTAATTTTAGCATGATCTACCTCTATACCCTTCCGAGAGATCACATGGCCTAAGACTATACCCTGTTCTACCATAAAATGACACTTCTCATAATTAAGAACAAGGTTAGTCTCAATGCATCGACGTAAAACTCTATCCAGACTGTCTAAACAAGCATCAAAGGAGGAACCATAAACAGTAAAATCATCCATAAACACCTCAATGCAATCCTCTAAAAAGTCTGAAAAGATACTTACCATGCATCGTTGGAAAGTTCCAGGGGTATTGCATAGGCCGAAAGGCATCCTCCTATAGGCAAAAGTGCCAAAGGGGCAGGTGAATGTGGTCTTCTCTTGGTCCTCTGGTGCTATGTGGATCTGGAAATAACCTGAAAAGCCATCAAGAAAATAGTAGTAAGATTTTTCAGCCAAGCGCTCAAGCATCTGATCAATAAAGGGCAAAGGAAAATGATCTTTTCTGGTCGCTTGGTTGAGCCGCCTGTAATCAATACAAACTCTCCAGCTACTCTGCACTTTAGTAGGAATCAGCTCATCACGATCATTTTACACTACTGTGATTCTTGACTTCTTTGGAACCACTTGAACTAGACTCACCCAAGTACTATCTGATATAGAATAGATGATGCCAGCTTGCAGAAGCTTGGTCACCTCCTTCTTTATCACATCCAGGATCAAAGGGTTGAGTCGCCTCTGTGGTTGTCTTACTGGCTTAGCATCATCCTCAAGAAGTATCCTGTGCATGCACATGGAAGGACTAATGCCAGGAATATCAGCCAAGGTCCATCCGATAGCTCTCTTATGCTTCTTCAGGATTTGCAACAACCTCTCCTCATGCTTAGAATGGAGAGCAGTAGAAATAATCACAGGCAGCTTCTTATCATCCTCTAAGTATGCATACTTAAGGTGCTGTGGAAGTTGCTTAAGCTCTAGTGTAGGTGGCTGAACTACAGATGGAAGTATCCTGGTGATAGGAACTGTGTCTACAACCTGTAACCCTACACAATCCAAACTGCTGCATTTTGACTCCATAGAATTCACAGCTACACCACCATCAAACTGTTCAAAACCTGTAAAATCTGCATTGAAATCTGCATCGAAATCATCATGTAAACAGGATGTAATCTCAGCACAAACACTACATATTTCAGACTCAATACAAGTAGGACAAGTATAAATATCATCAAAATCATCAAAATCAGGGAAATCAAAAGCAAGGAACTCAGACAGGTTATTATCAACTATATCAGCTAGCAAATCTATATGAAAAATAGAATGCTCCTCCATGGGGTGCTTCATGGCATCCAAAATGTTAAATCTGACCACACTATCTCCAAACTCCATGGAAAGAGTGCCTGCATGGACATCAATCTTGGTTCTGGCAGTTTTGAGGAAAGATTTGCCAAGAATGATGGGAGCCTTGCTAGATTCAGATTCTCCATTCATATCCAAAATATAGAAGTCTGCAGGAAAGATCAAATCATTAACTCTAACAAGGACATCTTCAATGAGTCCAGCAGGGTATGCATTACTCCTGTTTGCCAACTGAATGATAACTCCTGTATTCTATAAGGGTCCAAGGGAAAGAGAGTTAAACACAGACATAGGCATAACATTAATTGAAGCACCTAAATCCAACATGGCATTTTTGAATTTGCTATTGCCTATGGTGCATGGAATAGTAAAAATCCCTGGATCCTTGCATTTTTGGGGCATTGTAGGCTGAATAAGTGCAGACACATTTCTCCCCATACTGATCTTCTCATTTCCCATTAACCTCCTTCTGTGAGTGCACAGGTACTTAAGAAACTTGGCATATCTTGGAATTTGTTTGATTGCTTCAATGAGAGGAATGTTCACCTCAACTTTCCTAAAAGTCTCCAAAATCTCCCTATCTGTGTAGTCTCAAAAGTCTTCTTAAGCTGCACGACCCTCTGAGGGAATGGTAGTGGGATGGATTGCCCCTGCTCATCAGTAACTACACCAGGAGTGGGGACAGAATCTGTTTTCTTTATTGTGCTGCTACATGGAATTTTTGATACAACTTGCTGCTCCTTGCTCTCCTTATCTAATCCATGTTACAACCTACAATTTGGTGCATCAACAGCCTTACCAGATCTGAGAGTGATGGCACTCACATTTCTTGGATTCACCACAGTTTGTGCAGGCAACTTGTCAGAATCTTGTGTCTGTAATTGGTTCATTGAACTAGCAGGCTGTCCAATCTGGTTCTCCAAATTCTGAATGGTAGCTTCTGTCCTCTGCTGGAACTGCAAGTTGTTCACTGCCATTTGCTTCATCAATTCCTCTAAGGTTGGCTCAGATTTAGGAGGTACTGTAGTGAGCTACTGCATATTCTGCTGCTGCTGCAGGAAAGGTGGCTGATATGGTCTACTGGAACCTGCAGTGGATTGGAAAAGGAGCTGCTGCTGCTGCTTAAATTGAGTAGGGGCAGATGATGAAGAGTTATTCCCCCACCTCAGATTGGGATGATTTCTCTAGCCTGAGTTATATCTGTTGGAGGACAGATCATAACTCAGCTGCTGCTGCTGAGGCCTGCTATTGTAGATGTTTGCTGCATAGGCCTGTGGGGTACCATCAGTGTCACCCTCTTGTAGAGTAGGACAGGCATCTGTGGGATGATTAGCAGAGGTGCAGATGCCGCAAACTCTGGCAGGAACTACTGCTGCAGGCTGCTGGTGCTGATTCACAGCCAATTGCCTCACCATGGATGCAAGGTCATCAATTTTGCTTTCCAATTTTCTGTGATCTGCAGCATAAGTTGCCTCAATTTCGTGGACACCTCTACTCAATACCACTGAGTTACTTCTGGTGCCAAACTATTGGGAATTAGTGGCCATATTCTCAATCAATTCTCTTGCAGCCATAGAGGTCTTGTCTACCAATGCTCCTCCACTAGCAGCATCAATCATGCTCCTATCCATAGGCAGCAAACCTTCATAAAAATACTGAATTAGTAACTGGCCACTAATCTGATGGTGGGGACAGCTAGCACACATCTTCTTGAATCTTTCCCAGTATTCAGACAATGGTTCTCTATCAAACTGCTTGATGCCACATATCTCTTTTCGGATTGATGCAGCCCTTGATGCAGGAAAGAATTTCTCCAAAAATAGCTTCTTAAGATCATTTCAGCACGTGACAAAACTTGGATGCAAATAGTACAGCCAGTCCTTAGCAGCATCCTGTAATGAGAAAGAGAATGCTCTAAGTTTGATGTGATCTTCTGAGATGCCTTGAGGCTTCATGGTAGAACACACAATGTGGAACTCCTTGAGTTGCTTATGAGGATCTTCTCCTGCATGACCATTGAACTTAGGCAGCAAATGAATCAATCCAGATTTAAGTTCAAATGGAACATCAACATCAGGATACTGAATGCATAAAGACTGATATGTAACATCGGAAACAGCCAGCTCCTTCAAGGTTCTATTATCCATAATCTTAGTATGCTCAGTAGAATCTAAATTGAAAGATGGATCAATGACAGAAAGTGCAGAATCAGAAAATTCAGAAGCAAAAAATTCAGAAGCAGAATCACTAGTATGATAAGTATGTGAAGAATCACTACTTCCTATATGCTCAGCAAATGCAGAATCAAATCTATTGAACCTATGCAAGGTATGAAAAGTCCTATCTATTTCAGGATCAAAATTATGCAAATAACCAGGATTGGACCTAGTCATATAACATGTAAAACTCAAAAACAGTAAAACAGCAAAATGGAGTATCAAACAGCAAAAATGCACTAAAATAAATCTAATTGACCTATCAAATGATTTTTAAAAAATATGAGACCACCACACACTAAAAACTACACTAAAATGGAGCTAAAAAGTGCAATAAAAAATATTCAAAAATTGAAAAAGTGGTCTAAACGATGGAATTTGGCTTAAAAATGAGTGACCTTAGTAAACACACTAAGCCTCTCTTAGAATGCCCTTTTCCTTCAAGGGAACAAGTCTCAGCTCAATCTAAAATTAGGCCCTTTTTCCAGAAATTATAAAACTGCCCATAAACCTTACCAAATGATGAAAATTGGCTAAAATCTGTATACCTGATAAGGATCACTTTGCTCTAAATGATGTTTTACCCTTGGAGACCAAATTTCAGCTCAATCAGAGTTGGCCAAATTACACTTTGTTCTCCCCTGCACTAGAAATTAGGAAAAGAGTGCTAGCAGTGTATGAAACAGTGGTAAGAAGCTAGTAACACGCCTAAAAGGAATGCATAACACTCATAATAAGGTCTTGCAATGCAATTGGCAATAAGATCAACAAAAGGATGGTCAACAGCAGAAAAAAAAATTAATAAAATAGTAACTATGCAGCAAAATTGCAAGTATGTGAGTAATTGTGTTAATTGCAGCAGAATGAGCAGTGTGGTATGCTAAGTAATGCAATATGAGTATGAGGCAATCATGCAATGCACAATAATAGAATGCAATGTAGCTGAGTCCAATGGAACAGTGACTAGTGTAGCAAAGTGCAAGGTAGCAGCAGGTAGAACAAAGCAGCAAAATGTGAATTATGCAATGAATTCACACAAATCCAATGCAACAGTAATCCAATGGAACAGTAACACGAAAATCCAATGAACTGCAAAATGCAATGTAACAGATTTATACCAGAATTGAATAATGGTGTGTTATGCAGATTTATACCAATAGAAAAACACAATGGAACAACAAAACAGCAGAATTATGCAAAAGAACAGAATTTTGCAGCAGAGCTGAATTATGCAACAGATGAAACAAGAGTCGAATGTAGCAGAATCAATAGCGAAATCGGTAGAAATCAAGAAAAAAGAAAAAAAGAAAGAAAGAAAGAAAGAAAGAAAGAAAGAAAGAAAAACAGTAAATAAGAACTCCTAATAAACCTAAGAAACTGAAAATAGATCCCCGACAACGGTGCCAAATTTTGATGAACGATGTCGTACTCACCTCAAAATAAACTAGGATTTAAATGAAATATAGCATAGTGCATAACCTAGGTCATCTCCCAAGGATCAATTCGGATTTCTCAAGCACATTAAAAATTATCAAAAGTAAGGGGTTTTATTCATCAAGTAACAGAATGCAAATTCGATAGTAATTAGGAATAAATTCAAAACTGAAAACACCAATTCAAGGTCTTCAATTCAAGTGGCAGAGTTAATCATAGTTCAAAGAGAGTAAAATTCTTTATGTAATTTCCTCTGTTAATTCGAATTCAACTAGATAATCACCTAGAATTTGACTAACTAAAACAGAATCACAATCGCAATTCTTGATTAAGATTGAATTAAACACAATTTCGAATTAACATAGATTACCAATCGATGATCTATTCTCCATTAAATTCAATTAATCAATCCAAATCTATCTTCAATTTTAAAAACATAATCATAAATCAATTAAAGAAGGAGAAGAGGAAAGAACACAATCAGAAATCACAAATAAACAAAAGAACTCAAAACTCTAACCACAATCATTGAATTCCTTGGATTGATTGGATCTTTAGCCTTCCATGGCCATCACCATTGAAAAGATACAGATCAAAGAAGAGAGAAAAACAAAATAGAGAAAACGAAAAGAGAAGAAAAAGGGTTTCTTGATTCAAATCATAAAACTTCAAAATCAGGATTCGTAAAAGTGGTGTATTTTTTGTATTCTGCCTCAACCTATTTGTAACTAAAAATTATTCTATAATTCCTAATATAACCCTAACCCAAACTGTAGCCCTCTGAATAAGCTTTTCGGAGACATATAATTTGCCTTATTTGGGTTTAAATTGAGAGAGTTAAGGCCAAATCAGTGAGGGAAGGTCCAAGCTTTATGACAATAACAGCGTCCTAACTTCGAGGCTCAATTTTGCCCTGAATCCAGCTGAATTAGAAAAACTACATTAGATGCAAAATTGTGTATCTTCGTCTCATCTTTCAGGGGACACTAAGATCATCCAAATATGATATTTGTAACCCAAGATATGGCTGTACAAGAAAGAAAGGTCAAAATAAGTTAAATTCTGACAATTAACAAAGCTTTTACAACTAAGCTCAATGAGGCCCAATCATCTAAAACTCACCCACAAACATAATATTGGATACAATTATCATCAATTAGGCCAAATATAAAGCAATAATAAATGCCTCAAAATTGATTGATCACCAAGCCCATAAAAAATTGAACAAAAAAAAATAAAATTAAAAAATAAAAAAAATAAAAAAAAAAAAAAAAAAAGTGAATAAAGAAGCTACGAGGAAGGGCCTCTGGTTTACAAAAAAGGCAGGAAGAGGAGAACCTACAGTAGGGGCAGAGGCTTATGGCAAAGGCTCATGGCGTGGAGGAAGGACGACTTGCGGTGGCAGGTGGTGCGAGCCGATGGTTAGCGTGACAGCCTCAAGGTGTGACGGTTTGGGGCTGATCTAGCGTGGGTTCAACGATGGTGAGACCTGATGGTTCGTGGTTTGACATATTGGTGGGTAGAACGACAGTGGCTCGTGGGTTGACGGTGATGGCTTGGTAAATGTTGGTAGTGGCTGGCGCGCAGAGGTGGCAGAGATGTGGTTCGAGTGGCGAGGCCGCTGATAGCAATATAATTTATTCATGTTATAATCCTCTCACTTAGCTTCTTAAGGTTCAATTTGGCTTAATTAAATTAGTTTTGTCATATTTTACAAAATTGAGCTTAATTAGATCATTGAAGAAATTATTGCTTGAATTGTCCTTAATCTGAGTGATTGCATTGTTCAGTAAACTGGATATAATTTGAGTTTCAAATATCTGATTGATATGATTCTGGTCTTGTAGGAAAGCTAAGACAATTCTCTACAACTTTCATGAGACCTCAAGATCCCAATCACATGTTTGGATAATTTAAATTGGAATTGAAGCAAGATCTAGAGTACTGATCCTGGCAGCTTAACCTCTGTGCACTTATTCGACCATATCTTGAGATATAGGAGTTCAATTAATCCCAAACTAGTGCCATTCAAAAGACCCATATCTACAACTTTCATGAAGAACATAAGAGTTGGTCCGAATGGCTTGGAGGTCATATTGGACTTGGAAGTCAGAATAGAGGAACTATAGCTGGGCTTGAGCAGTGTGCAGTGATTAGGCCATATATCTGTAGGAATGCTTTTGGATTGAAATTGCCAGCATTGGAAACCTAAAACAAAATCCTAAAATTCTTATGAAGACCACTTGGCGAGATTCTAATGCATGCCATGAGTTCAATATTGAATGATTTCAGAGACAAGAATCTCTATAATTTTCCACTCATTCATCATCATCAAACAACTCCTTTAGCATTTTGCACTCACTCATTAATCAGCCCCTTATCACTTTGTATCCCTCATCCCCTATAAAAGGGAGCCTTGGCTGATCATTTGAAGATCTTGGCATAGAAATCAAAATCATGCTATTGTGTTATTTGTTTATCTTGTTGTAGTTTTCTTTTGTTCTAAATTGAAGTTATGTTCTTCTTCTTGTTCTTCTATTTTTCTTTCCTCTTGTCTATGAGTAACTAATTTTCATTTTACTTGGGTGAAATGGTGAAGCTTTTGGTAATAAATTAAGGTTAGATTAATTTTCTTCTTGTGGTTAAATGATATATTATCAAGTGGTAATTATATATATTGTATTTTGTTTCCAATAATTTTAGAAACCCTTCTTGTAAAGTACAGATCTTGATTTGTTGTGGAAAAGATATTGACACAATGAATGCTTGAGGCCATTTATAAGTGGTGGTGTTAATAGATAATTAAAGAAACTATAATATAATTACATATATAATCTTAAATGAATGTTGAATGTTGTATTTTCCAATTGGAACCTCCATTATGCGTGAATTCTAATTGAGTTATAAAAAAATTAATCTTATCCTTAATTTATTTACCAAGAGTGGATCTCCTAACCCAAGTAAATCCTTTTTATTTGTGACCAAGTTTTATCACCTTTATTATTGTGACAAAATATTTTCCTTACCTCAAATAATTTTTCTTCATCAACTCCCTGTGATCGACCTTGGACTCCCGAGAATTTATTACTTGAGACAACCTCTACTTGGGTTTGCAACTTATAATTCACATCAAGTTTTTGGCGCCGTTACCGAGAACTTGATTTTAAGAACAAATTTATTGAAGTCTTCTTTCTTTAAGTAAACTTCACCATCTTATATGTATGTATATATATTCTTTCTACTCTTTTAATTATTTTTTTTGTACTTACTAACATACTAACTTAGTGAGAGAAACCTTCCCTTATCACTCTGTAATCTTTAATCATTAATAAAATAATCTTTCTTTTTCTCTTCTCTCTCACGGAGCAAAAAATCGGTTTGCCGGTTCTCTGGTTTTCATGTTTTAAATTTACTTTCTGCACTTTATTTCTAACTTACTAACCTAATTATTAACTTTCTAACTATCTAACTTTTTAATTTATCAGCTTACTAACTTACTACTTGTTAATATTTATTTGGTGGCTAGTTTATACCACATCCTTGTTAATATTTAATGGCAGGTTATACCGCTTTCTTGTACATTTTCTTTTCTATTTTAAGTTACTTATTTATGCTTAATTGGTATCGTAATTTAAATTCTGGTCGTTTGGTTAAAATTAATCATGGTACTTTATATATTGATCTGTTTGAATCACAACCACACATATTAAACACAAAAAAATACACAAAAAATATAGACTCTTGAGATGCTCAAAGGCAGAGAGAGGATGAGCCTTAGGAGAGGAGGAAGAGCTGTCATGGAGCTGTCATGGAGCTTTCACGGAATTGGAGATTGAATCACCATTGAAGGAGCTTTGGTTTCTTCTCTACGGTTCTATTAAGATGAATTCTCTTTCCTCTTCCTATTTCTTCTTCTCTTTTTGTCATGTGTAGTTAAATTCGTGTATTTCTAGGGTGAAGATGTAACTTGATTCAATTGACATATAATAAGATTGTAATTTTAATTAATTTCTTTTTTATTCAATTTAAGTCCTTATTATGATTCTTAATGCTTTTATGAATTGACCACTCATAAATTGATCTAGTGAGACGTGTGTAGAATCGGGAGGTTTGTATATGACTTAGACCATAAATCATAAGTGTCATGATTTATAATCATCTAGGAATAGAGGTTATAAGTTATGTGAGATAATTATGTTTTTTTCCCCATGAGAATCCATAGAGTAAAGGTCATGCCTTTAAGAGTTAGGAATTAGACTAAGGAATTGTGTTTTAATTAATTAAGGGATTATCCCCACCAATTGAATGATTAGAAATTAATTAGAATGAAGGTCCCAAAACTACTCTATTGTATATGATGGATTGTTGAATTAAATGAAGTCAGATCCCTAGTGTTTTAATTTCATGTGTTTACATCTTTAATGTGTTTTGCATTCATATGCTTTGTTCTCTCTTTTCCCTCTTAATTTCGTGCGTTCTATTGTGTTTTTGTTTTTGTTTTGTTTTTATATAATTTTGTGTCTTTAATTGTTTTAAATCACTTTTAATTATTGGTTGACTAGATAGTATTTATATTAGAGAAGTGGTACTTAGTAAACTAATTCCTCGTGGGAACAATACTCTTTTCACAACTTTATTACTTTGACGATTCAGTGCACTTGTTGATTTTCACAACAAGTTTTTGCAAACCTAGGTTGATATAGTGGATCTTGTTGCTTCAAGAATTCAACATCACAATAAAAGATAACAAAGGAGCCGAAAATGTTATTGCAGATCATTTGTCCATACTTACAACAGGCTCACCTTTTGATATCACACCTATCAATGATTCTTTTCCTAATGAATTTTTATTTTCTATCAATTCCAAGCCTTGGTTTTCTAACATAATCAATTCTCTTGCAACATGAAAGATCTTGCCTCAATTATCCTGATCAAATCATTCAGAAATGTGTGCCTAACAGTGAGGTAGGTAATGTCATTAAATTTTGTTACTCAGAAGCATGTGGAGGTTACTTTTCTTCAAAGAAAATAGCTGCAAAAATCTTACAGTGTGGATTTTATTAGCCCACTTTATTTAAGGATAGTTATACTTTTTGCAAAAGTTGTGAAAATTATCATAAATAGGGTTCCATTTCTAAACGAAATAGGATGCCTCTGAATCCTATCATTATCATTGAAATTTTTTATGATTGAGAAATTAAGAAATGATGCATATTAAAACACAAAGATTTATAAAGTTAGAACAAAAACTTTTCATGACAAATCAATTTTGAGAAAAACTTTTGAAATTGGTCAAAAAGTTCTGCTTTATAATTCTCATCTTCACTTATTCCTAGAAAAATTTAGATCTAGGTGGCGTAACCCTTTTATTGTCAAATATGTGTATCCTCATAGGACCATAGACATTGAGAACCCTAGGAATGATAGTGTATTTAAGGTCAATGGACAAATACTCAAACCATTTCTGGAAAACCAAGTTGTTGAGTTCTTTGTGACCCGAATTAAGTGGCAGATAATGGTACTCCGTGACTCTCAAGTCAGTTTGTTTTTCAGTTTCTCATAATAATTGATTCATTCTCTTTTAAAATGGATGTCATTCTTTTGAATTTAAGAAAACATTTCCCTTCTCCTTCTCAAAATCCTCTAACAAAAATCTACATAGTTAGGTGTGAAAGATTGAGATTGTTAATGCACAAGGGCATCCCAAAAGATATACGTTGGATAATCGAAGCAAATGTTCATTTAGCAGGTGAATCTTCAAATTCATTTGTCCTATACATGTCGGGTCTTGGTAAAAGTTATTATTCTAAAAGGAGAAGAGCGAAAAGAATGCAAGTTTGTCACAAGTGTGTGTGATGGAATTGTAACACGCGATGTCGTTCTTTGGGAATGGTTTCTGCAAACTGAGAAGATAAAATATACTTTATTAAGAATGGATTGAGTAAGGAGTCATTAAATAATATCTTATTAACTCTTGAGATGCATTCTTGTGGAGTTGTGCATCGTGAACTTCTTAATTCGTGGAATCTTTTCAGGGACGAGCAAGAGCGTTATAGTCTTGAGAATCTAACTCAAAAAGACTATGTTTGCTAATTTATAAGAAAATTGGATGAGAAGCTTATCATCGACTCATAAAAGGTATTTAAGCTATTATTGGACGTAAAACCAGAGGAAGATGTGAGCCATAATCATAACAACATGTATATAGTATCTTGTACATCTCCTAAAAAAAAGGGCGATCGAAAGAGTATCATGCTCTAAATTGAGTGTGGAGCCCCTGCTAGTGGCAGACCCGTCATTAACTTAGGTGGACCTTTGCACGTCGGTCCTTAAAAAAGGTTCGTGTACAATGCTCTGTAGAGAGTCACACTCCATAACCCAATGTTCACCATCTAGGCACTGTGGAGTTGATGGATAAGCAGAAACATCCCACTCTGGTTATTAGTGTGATGTAACCCATGACTGCCAAAGCGTATGAGGCATCTGACCTTGATCTTCTCTTTTATTAGAAAGGGCTCTCAATGCCCTAGGATAAGGCATTCTAGATCTTGACATTATGGGCTTCAGATTTTAGCATCTTTGTTAATGTTACGAACCCAAGTGTGAGCTCTCCAAGTTCTAGACCCAGGATGGAAACCCACGATGGTTTCTTTATTCTTTTTTTCTTTTCTTCAAATAAATGGGAGTGAGTGTTTATTGCACTAGTGAAACGTAATTCAAAGATAAGCCACCATTTGTTATTATAATTTTATCTTTGTATGATTTTATTGTATTTTAGTTTTGGATAGACAATCCTTTGGGCGGGGTCCTTCAGGAATTTTTAGACTTCTTTACCCTGATGGTTTTCTTGAAATTTTAAAAAAATAATAATAATAATAAAATAAAAAATTAAAAAAAAGTTTCTTAATTTCAAACTTTTCTGATAACAGCCAACCTACCCATATAGGAGCTATCATTACTTTTTCCATTCTCTTCCCTATTTAAACATTTCATTTTCTTCACTTTTCTCTAACTCATAATCATTCAAAGAGAGAGTGAGTGTAGAAATGGAGGGAGCTTCTTCTTCTATTCATAAACTTACCAATATCTGTGTATTTGTGGGATAAGTTATAGGAAAAATTTAGAGTTTGTAAATGCAGCAAGAACTGTTGGTAGAACACTTGTTGTGAGGAACATTCGTGTAGTATATGGGGGAAACAGCATTAGGCTAATGGGAGCTATATCACTTTCTACACATCCAAGAGGTGGTCAAGTTTTAGGTATCATTCCTGAACCTTTAACTCGAAGTAACATCATTGGAAAGACAATTGGGCTGGAACTTCAAGTATCATCTATGTATGGACGAATGTAGACAATGCTTGAAAACTCTGATGCATTCATTGCCTTACCGGGTGGTTTTGGTACTTTAGAAGAAGTTTTTCAAATTATCTCTTGGGCCCAACTGAACATCCACCATAAACCCATAGGTTTGTTGAATGTCAATAATTTCTTTGATAATTTGTTATCTTTTATTGACCATACCGTGGAACAGAACTTTATCACACCTTCGGTAAGACAACTCTTTATATCTACTTCCATAGTTGATGAATTAATTAATAAATTACAAACTTTTGTTTATGAACCTAATTCAGTAACAGCTCAGATAGATTGGTCAGAAGGAAGCAGCAAGGGAGGCAGCAAGAAACGTGGGTGTGATCTGACATTTCATCTATAACTTTCCTTTATCTTTAGTTTTATTCATCATACTTTGTTTCTGTTTAAATTTGTGTAAGGTTTGTCTTTTCAGTAATTGTAACAATAAGTAATATCTTCTATCCTTTACCTATCTATGTTTTGACATTGAGGACAATGTTGCGATCTGGTTGGGGGGGAAGGATAATTGTGTGAAAAAAAATTAGGAAGTGTGTTTATATATATGATTGTCAACAACTTACTAATAGAAAAACTAATTAAGGATTACAAAGCAAGGAGTAAATTATGCCGTTGAGGTAAATTTACTCTTGAGACGCATAAAAATTGGTGGTAGAGTAAGGAATAATTAGGTAGATAACTATTTTGAGTGGAAGTAGCAATTCAAATTCAGGGAACCACTACTAGAAATTTGAGTTTTAGAGACCAAAAAATCAGTCTCTAGATCAAGAAAATCGGTCTTTAAAATAATTAGACCAATTTAAATCAGTCTCTAAAAGCCTCGTCGCTAAGTATTAGAGACCGATTTTAAAGAGATCGATTATTTCAGTCTCTAAATCAGTTGTTAATTTTTGGTCAAATATTAGTTAATCATATTTCAAAAAAAGGACATTAGAGACCGATTTAGAGACTGATTTTTTAGAGACCAATTTTTCAGTTTCTAAATCAGTTTCTAAATCAGTCTCTAAATTAGTCTCTAAAAGCATTAATATATTATATATTTTATAAAATTGGTCGTTAAAACAGTCTCTAAACTAGAGACTGATTTATCGATCTCTAAATCAGTCTTTGAAACTCTGAATATATTATATATTTTTATAAAATTAGTTACTAAATTAGTCTCTAATTCGATCTCTAATTTGTGATATGAATTTGTAATTATTTTTAAATTTATTAAAATCTAAATTTTTAAAACACCTAATAAATAACAATTAACAATCTCATATATAACTAAACACATAAATAAAAAATAACATAAACTAAACTAATTCAGTCTTTAGAATATATCATTTAAATATCAAGACATTCTATAATAAACTAAATAAAACATTGTCTACAATATCTCATTATTACAACATTTCAAATGTAAGAAAGTTGAATACAACACAAACTAAACTGTAATCATAAAAACTCCTCCTCGTCCTCTTATGCTCCATCAGTCACAGGAAATGTTTGAGAAGGCTGAAAGTTCATTGATTGCATCAGCTCTCATACCAACCAGTTTGTCTCCTCAATCTGTCTCCTATTATCTGCCACTTGAGCCTGAAGCTCATTTCTCTTGCTTCTTAATTATTCAAGTTCATCTCTTTGCACCCAGTCAGATGATGAAGAACTTGAGCCACGATATTGTGGTCTTCCAACCATTACAGTTGACTCAATTCCAAGACCATATATTTTATCTTTTTTTGCTACAGCCACATTGCCCACACATCCAACTCATCCGGGGGAGGAGTTCCCTGCTCTGATGCTCTTTCGATCATTTCTTGCATTTTGTTTGCAAATTTAGTCTGTCAATACCAATATGATATAAAAAGTTAAAGCAGCACATAAGTCTAACATAATATAAACTATGACAAAAGTATAAGAATAAACGTGATTTCAATCACATGTTAAAAGTTACAAGCTTGTTTAATTTCAATTTGAGATGACAGCACACTTAAAATATTCCTCTTTGAAAATAGAATAGGGACTTTTGACATGCAATGAATAAATATCATAACAAGTCAAAAAATAGGCCAACATAAGAATAAACATGGTTTCAATCACATGTTCAAAGTAGGTTCCTACGAATTATCACCAAAAAGACAATCAAGAGAAATCCAAGCATAATATTGCAAGCGCACACATAAAAAAAATTAGGACTTATATTTTAGAGTTCCCTTTAAACATAGATATTTGAGTGCTTTTTACTTTTTTCCTTAACAAACAATTGAGTGTATTTATCACCAATAACAAAAAGGGCATAAGAAATAAAAACATATCAAACCATCAGGGTAAAGGGAGTTAGGTGCTTCCAATATCTCATTCAGTGATGATTTTTTACCAATCTGAATGACATCAAATGCTAAAGAAATTTCACATTTTTCCCTCCTTGTTCTTTAATTGACAATTGATTAATGATCTTGTTTATCACTAAGAACAAGAGATATAAAACATATCAAAAGGACCATCAAGGTGTAAGGGAGAGGAAGGGCTAGGGAGAATATATTACACCCAGAAACAAGTTTCCATTATAGTATTTCCATAAATAATGAAATACAAGTAGTAAATCATAATTATCAGATTCCAGTGATGACATAGTAATTTATTTCTTGAGCATTTTTTAACTGCTAGAAAGCTAGGATATTAAATTAAAACAGCCTAACAACATGAGTAGCTTATGCATTAGAAATGAAGGAATTTGCACCTTGTAATAAAGCTTCTTGAGGTTGCACAAAATTTAATTAAATTATTGAGCAGCTAAAGAATTAACAGATAATTAACAGAAAAACCCTAGTTGTTTTGGGGGCAAGAACACAGCAAGTTCCATGAAATTAAGTAATTACTCAAAACCCTAAAAAAAGTTTATTTCTTCTGCCGGGACAGCTCAAAATGTGGTAGAGGTGATTTATCTCAGTCAATAGCTAGCAAGACTCTAAAAGCTGCTCTGATCTTGTTCATCAAAAGCTTTCCATATCTGTGATTCCCTTTCTTCCAGTTCATTCTCATTTTGAACACTAGTGTCAACAGCAAACAGTACTGTGCAACGGGATTTACTCCCAACAAACTATATAGGGCATTTTAGATATAGACCAACCTTGGAGAAATTCAGGGATTCTAGCAGAACGAGAAATCTAACAGGTTAGTGATGTGCTTTCAGAAACATTCTTCCACCTAAATACATCCACTATCCACAAAAAAGGGGATATGCCAAAAATACGAATGCAACAATATAGTATAAGTATTAGTATCAAATACTAATGCGATACGGATTGCCACCAAGTTTGGTATATCCATGCATCATAGCTTATATGTCAGTTTGAATTATAATGTACTAATTTCTAGGATTCTTGTATACTTTTATTTCTATGTGGGTAATATTTTTGTAGTCTTACTTCAGAAATACGGTACATGCAAATGTGGGATAGTATGTTCAATACATTTTTAACTTTGTTTCGGCGATAAAGATGGGTACCATTGGCTCACTGGAAGAGTTGATGATGTCATCAATGTTAGGTATTCTTTGAATTTCAGGAGCTTTTTATGATTCCTTAGTATTGCAATTTCTTTTTTTATAGGTACAAGCATGTAAACATGAATAGAAAGAGTTGTATCATCCATGCAGTTCTATTTGATGCTTTGTATCAAGATTAAAAGAAAAAATTTAACTAGCATCAGTGTATACACTGAAAAATAATATTCCTCTCTATAGATGTACGTCATAATGATGATTGGTGGTGACAAATTGTAAGGTACAACCCGTATGTTCACTTAAAACAATGTCTAACGTACCATTGGATCGACATATTATTTACTAAGGGAACCAACAATAAAAATTAAGATTTCAGGAAAGCTTTCAGTTATTCTCTATAAAATAAAATAATCAAATTCCCATTAACATCTTAAACAACTAATAACACTAGGAATTGAATAGGGCCGAAACCTGGTCAATCCAAGACACTACATGGAAGCCAATGACTCTGGTAAAGAAAGATGCAGACAAATAATCATTTTTCTAGGAAAAGAAAGTGTAAAGGTAACAAAGAATAATAGCTTAACAAAGCAGTTATCTTGAGAACTAATCAAAGCACAGTAGTGTCATGTTCTCAGCTTTAAAGTGCCATTGCCAAGAAAATTTCTCAGAGAATTCTTCATTTTCTTTTCTTTCATTTCTATTAATATGTAATAAATTTGATATAATTAAAGGACATTTCCATAGAACCATTAACCATCCAGGCTATTATTGACTAACCAGGGTCTCAAAGATACTAGTTAATTTTATCAACAAAGGAAAATAATATATGCTTTTGGAAAATGTGATATGATATGAGAAATATAGTGGATTAAGTAAAGACCTATTTTCGAACAGTGAGTATAAGTTCCTTCCACAATTCTTCACTGTAAGGAACACCGTCCACAAGTGTAACAAATGCATAGATACCCTGTCCTTTAACCTACAGTAGTAATGGTAGTTTATTTAGATACAAGCAACAATCACTTAGTAATGCTATTCAGATTCTATACTTACTTTCTTTCATACACACAAGCACACACTTGATTACTCACACACACACACAGAATATTATATAGTCATACCTCATGCTCCACACCAACCACGGTAGCCTCTACACATTTAGGATGTGAAACTAGAGCTGATTCCACTTCAGCTATGCCAATACGATGTCCACTGCATATAACATGATTATATCAAACACATTAGGGACAACATTCCCATGGAGTAGTAAATTTATAATTTTCTACACCACAATATTAAAAGAAAAAGACAATCTTAAATATATTCTCAAAGAGAATTTAAATGAGCAGCAATTAAAAGGATAGCTGGACGCGGTGGAGCGGCACGCTGGCCTGGTCACGATGGCGAGATTCTGGGCAGGGGCGCGCATGCTGTGGCCTTGCGAAATAGCAAAGCTTTGCAAGTTGCAGATCCGGCGCTGGTGACAGCGGGTTCTCACGGATCCAGACACGGTGCTCTGGCGTGAACTGTAGAGCGTGGGCTGCTAGGTCGTGTGTGGTGGCCGGCGACTGGGTGACGACGGTTCTGGTAGGCAGTCTTGGATCTGAGTAGTTTTGGATGGAGTGGTGATGGAGGATGGTGGTGGACGGTTCACGGATCTAGTACGATTTCTGGGTGGAGGTGCGATGGGTGAGGGGGTAGACCCGGGCTACGGTCACGGTGGCTTTGGAAGCTTGGAATAAGGTGTTTGATGGTTGAAAATGGTGACTTGGTGATGGTGCTTGAGAGGGTCACGGTAGAGGTTGCTGCAAGGATTGTGATGGAATGGTTATGATGCTTTAAAGGTGCTTGAAAGAGTCACCATAGAAGTCTCTAACCATTTATTTTTTTTATAAATATTTTTTACTTAGAGACCAAAATATCGGTCTCTAATTTTTTTAATTTTTTTATTTTTTAGCTACCAAATTTATGGTTTATATAAATATATATTGTAATTTTTTTTGTAATTTTTTTATTTAGAGACTAAAATATCGATCTCTAACAGTAAGACATATTTTTATTTTTTTATAACATAATTTCGGTCTCTAATTCAGTCTCTAAAAAATTTAGAGACCAATTTAGAAACCAATTTTATTTCGGTAGCAAATTTTATTTTATTTTATAATCGATCTCTATAGAGACCGAAATAAATTGGTCTCTAAATCAGTTTCTAAAATCTAAATTTTTAGTAGTGAACATAGCATGATTGAGTAAATTGTCTTCTTTCTTAAAAATCACATGCTTGGTTATAGATGTTGAATTAATGGACTGAGAATGATAGAATTATGCCTTGTGAGATTATGAGTCTATTGATGAATGGATTAAACATTTGTACCATTCTATTCTTTCTTGTGTAATTTTCACTCATGAAATTGTTACTCTAGAACTTGTTTTGATTCTTTTTGAGACTACATTTTCACATGCATACATAAACATGATTAATGCATTTTTCTTGAAATAGCTATTTTAAACAAATAGCCAAGAATGATTGGCGCACAAATAGGCAGCCTTGCTCAACAACATATTGTCTTAATATGATATCAAGCACTCTTATGACTTCTTGAAAATTCTCTGATTCCTGCCAACGTAAGGCATTGGAAATAGCCTATTTCCCTTTGCTTAACCCCTTTGAGCTTATTTGACCATTCTTCTTTTCGAGCCCATTATGTGCCTTAAATGAAAAACCATGTTTTTACCCGGCCTTAGGGAATAAGAAAACATTAGTTTTGTCATTGGATGAGTTCTTGAACAAGTGTGGGGGTGTGTGTGCAGAATGGTTGGTGAAAAAAAATCTTTAATTAAAAAATGTATATATTATGTTCATCTTGTAAAAAGAAAAACAAATGTGTAAAGATAGGCCAACAAGACAATAAAGGAAATAAAAAGAATGTGTAAAGGGAATTTGTATTAGGTGGAGTTGGGATAAATTTTTATGCTTGTTAATTGAACTCAACTCTCACGCTCTTTTATTCTCTTTGGTATTTAACTTGTCATATCTATATTACCTCTTCCTTTACCTTGACCCCATTAAAATCTAGAATAAAGTTCTTATGATTTGTGTGTGCGTGTGTTCTTAGTAGTGGAGAAGTAGAAAATAAGTAAGCTTATGGTAGTACAATTTTTCATAGGTTGAATTGAGTGAAATACCTACATTTTAAACATGTGAGGGATTGAGAGTAAATCTTGTGAAGATCTATAATTCTTAACTCATGCTTTTTAATTGAAATTTCCTTACTTGTTGGTTTGAGATGTGAAGAAACGTTAACTCATAAATGTTTTAATCCCTTGAATCTTTGGTTGCTCTTCATTATTTAATATTATTGGAAATTGAGTCTTTTAGAATTTTTTTAGTTTTTGAGTTTATGTTGTTTTTCCTTGTTCACTAGTTTTGGTCTTATGTGTTTTGCCCGAGAGTGCAAAAGTTAGCGGCACGGTGTGGGTTCTGGACAGTGGCTAGATCGCAAGGATAGAGGTTCGCACGATGACTCTGATGGCGGTTATGGCTATTTTTGAGTTGAGGCATGGTGGTTTGCAGGTGGCTTACATGGGTCTGGGTTCCAGGT
Source organism: Ormosia semicastrata (assembly GCA_029884595.1). NCBI lineage: Eukaryota > Viridiplantae > Streptophyta > Magnoliopsida > Fabales > Fabaceae > Ormosia > Ormosia semicastrata. Next base: position 40,911,407 of record JAQQTO010000053.1, on the reverse strand, counting down.
GGAGTAGTGGTACCGGGTTCAAGGTGGTAGGTCGCAGATTGCTAGGGTAATGATGTTGGTTGTGGATTAATGGAGGTGAAGGATGAGGATGAGGGTGAAGATTGAAGGGATAGTCCTTTGTGGCATCTTAGGTGGTGTGTGGTGGTTCTGTTTTGGGAGTTACATCGGTTGTGGTTATTTGAGAGTGGGTAGTGCATGGTGGCCACGGATTGAAGGTGATGGCTGTTGATGGGTTATTGCAGGATATATGACAATGGCAGAGGTAAGCCTTAGGTGATGATTTTCTGTGAACGTTGAAAAAAGATGGGACTTGCTTATGCGCGAGTTGGAAGAAAATAGGTTGTTGGCTATGAGGCAAAGGCGAAAAGGTTGTTGATGGTGAAGGTTGGAGGCAGAGGATGAGAATTTGGTGCTCTCTGAATTTTCAATATCTCTCCTTCTCCCCTTTTACTATGTTTCTCACTTGAGTTTATATAGGCAGTGTGTGCAATTAGATGGAAGTGAACAAGTGCAGGTGATGGGTGTAAGTGGAGTGTAAGCAGTGTATGTGAAAGTTAGAACGTGAAGAGAGCAAAGAAAAAAATGTAGTAATTCAGATGCAAACAACAATGGCAAAAATCAAAATGCATAATGGAAGAAACAATGAATATACCTCCAACTTTCAGGAAAACACTTAGAAAGTTTCTTTTCACTCAAATTTTTTTCTCTACAACTTCACTTCTTACTTCCACTCTTTTCTCACCAGCCAGAATCTTGCTCTTTCTGCATTGCCTCCCCTTTTATAGACTCAAAAAAGAAGAACAACTTTCAAGTTGGGTTGCATAAGAACCAGACCGTATGTTCACTTTCCTACTCCATTTTTGGCTTTCAAGTTCACTTCCTTTTTTCTCTGTTGTTGCTACCTTCATTTTTTCTGTGTTAGTCCCTTGGTTCACTTTTCACAGCTTTGTCTTTTATCAATCTTACATAGGAGTTGCAACACATGTAGGAGGCTACTACTCTTTTGCCTCTTTGGTGCTTTATTTTTTAAAATCTCTAGCTTCACCTTATTCCTTCTTCTTTTGCAATCACAAAAAAAGGTATGCATTTGTCCTTTATTGTTGGCATTGTTGTACGTTTCAGACTTCTTTCTGTTCTTTTTTATTTTATTTTAAAGAAGAATATTTTTAGTTTTTTTTACAAATAAAAAGAAAATGTAATGATCCAAATAAGATGGAAATAAATAAAATTTGAAAAAAATTATGTGTTTAAAGCATTGCAATTAAATATCATTTAACACAATTATTAGTTCTTGATTAAGTAATAAAAATTTTATGGACAAAATTGGGTATCAACAATAGTCATATACATATTAAAGAAAATAATATAACCCATGCATAATATTGTGAAGTTCATCATGTACTCTTATAGTCAAATTTATAGTCAATGATGTTTATTCCATATATGAGAATATTTGGCTTAGAAATATACGAAGGAAATAGTTCATTGCTGCCAAAGATCATGTTAGCTCTTCTTATTACATGCAAATATTGTGTGTACTTAAATGAAGATCTTTTCGCAATTTTAATTTTAGTTAATTATAATCAATACAAACTAATAAGCAAAAATTAAAAAGTGTTTGGAAAATGGGTGTATATATATATATATATATATATATATATATATATATATATATATATATATATATATATATATATATATATATATATGTGGAGACATATCTAGTGAGAGGAGTCTTTATTGTGAGATGGTGAGATGAGTAAATCTTGACCATACAACCATACATGGATGGTCAAGATTAAAAATTACTTGAATATCATGTGACCACTTAAAAAAGTCACATGCATTTATGTTCTAGTATTGACCATTCACTCTCTCACCTCTCACAATAAACACTCATCTCACTGAGTAAAATCTTATATATATATATATATATATATATATATATGTATGTATGTATGTATGTATGTATGTATATGTATGTATGTATTTTAAAATACTAAAAACTATTTATAACTTTGAGTATATCTAAATAACAGTTTCTGGAAAATCAGACATATTCGTTTATCAGACACCTTGTTATTAAGATTGAGAGTTTTTACATTAGTTGTACTAAATATTAGAAACTGTGCCATTTTCTTCTTATTGGTAGAGACCAGACGTTAGAAATGTAGGTGGAAACAATCGTAAATATAAATTTGATGCGTCTGGATTAGCATTTTTCTCAAATCTTTGTTCAAGTGCATATCTCATATATTTTAGTTTTATTTCTTTATTTATTTTGAAATTTGTGTTCCTCGATCTCTTCATGCCCACACACTCATTGTATGAGTTAAATACATGGCAATTTCACTATCGCAGGGAATATTTAGAACTCCTCTTCATAAGATGCCATATGTTCAATCATCATTATTTTACCAAGAACATCATCAACCAAGGATATTCTTGCCCTCCTATTTTGTTTTCCGTTTTTGTTTTTGGTGGGGGAATGATTGTCATCCTCCCAAGTCCCAACCAAAATTTAGGGAGTTCATGTTTTGTTCTACACTTCATCAACATGGTTTTTAATTGTCAAAATGAACTATTAGCTCAAGTTTCCACTTGTTAGAAATTAAGGAGCAACTTTGGGTTGGCACCTTCTTTACCGAAATATTATGCCACATCTTTTTATTGCATTACCCAATATAGAACTCTCTATATACATCTCTCTACACCCACACTTAGACATAAATATTTGTATCACAATACGTGAACCTATTGTCTTCAATCTTAGCCATCATTCTAATTCAAGTATTGTAGTGTCTCTCATATTTTTTTTAATAAATCATCATTTTCATGTAACAACTTCAAATATTGATAAAATCATATACACATAGATTCACTCAAGTAACTGAGAAATGAGAGATCATCAGTACCGCCTTCAAGCGGAGGGCAAATGACAATGATTATTTATAGTAAAGGAACATGGTGTTGCAATAAACATTGTAGTAGGTATCAAATAAAAGTAAAATGAACGTTATGGTATGTAAAAAACATAATAAGTTGGCAATATATATATTTTTATATGATATGACATATCTGTGATTAGATTCCATGGTATCCAACAAGCTTCAATAAGGCCAAAAGGAGATAACAATCTCTATACAATGTGAGTGCAGGCATGGTAGGGTTCCACATTTCCATCTTCAACAAGCTCTCATCCCCTTTGCCCTTTAGTTTCTTCACAAATGCTATTGTGGGCCCTCTTCACATAATTTATTCCCGACATGTCATACATATAAGATAACTCCAACTCATAAGCCTGGCCAGTGCCCCCTTTTCCGCTTCTCTCTTTCTGAGCCATCATGCATTGTAGGTTGTATTATTAAACTATTCCTTGCTTATATCTCAAGTTAAATGATTGATTATATGGAGCTTAATATGTAAAATGGTACAAGAAAATCAATGGGGGCTTTCTTGACAAAGATATAAACAAATGGTAAGGTTTGTACAATAGGCACTTTTTGAAAGAGAAGGTTCCCTTCGGGGTTAGAAGAATGGTTACTTTGCTTGGGAATGTATCCATATATGGGGTAACATACTAACATAGTATGTGATTTGGTCCAAGTCAAGGTCTTATCCGCATTGACAAATTGAAACTGTATATAGTGGTGTCCACGCGTTATAGTGGGCAATTAATGGTGATTTGAATAAAGTTTAGATGATTATCTGACTAGGTAATTAAAGGTTAAAACCTATGTGGTACGATAATAGTAGTGGTGGTGCGAGGGAGTGAATACTTGCAAAATGCATTCCGACACTCAAGTTAGATCGTGCACAAAGATGTTAATATTTAGAATTGGATGCATACCTTTGAGACATTGTAAGTATTTATAGGAGCGTACTGGGTTATAAGTATTATAGTTCAATCTGAATTGAATGATATTATTTAGGATCATAATCTAGGAGATTGTTATCTCTTATAACTAATTTCTCTATTTGTGTGAGATATAATTACTATTTATATTTATCAAGAATTTTGTGAGAGATTAATGCCCCATAAATAGGTAGATATTCTTATCAAATTAGCACACATAAATATTTGGATATTATTCTGGCGGGCTATGTTGCTCCTAATCCGTTGGCTCATAATCGGGTCCAGAATAGTTGTCCCTAACTTGGTGCTTAGATAGGACATTTAAGTGTCAAGATATCTAAGTTAAGTAAGAGCACATGACACATAGAGGACAAAAGGATCCAAATAATAACATTAATGCTAGATTTCACAATGTTTTTACTAAAAGGCCAAGGCCTGTGGTGTATCATAGTATGCCCTCAGGTTAATGAGTAAGGTCGGGATCTTAAATGGATCACTTTGCTTAAATTATAATATCGTTATCTAGGATATGTAATAGGTTGCCCCCATATAATGTTGTTTGTGGGGCCTGTCCAATTTAAGGGTAATTCAGTCTAGAACTGAGATCTGTGTTATGGTTTTATCATGATACCGTGATGAAAGTCCATGATTCGGCTTAGGTGTCCTCTGAAACGTTACGTGTCGTTTCAATTTCGAATGTTCTGAGCATTGTCCTTTCACTTGCGTTTGTTCAGAAATAGTACTCCACGTGGTTGAAGAACAATAGAAGTCGATGTTTGGGATTCATAACGTTATGATTCCGCCATATTCGTTTAGGATTCGTAACATCGTGATTAGCCGTTTTTCAAATTTTGAAATAGAATGGAAAGACATTTTTGCCCCCATTCATGACAACGGATGGGGAGGTTTCCCTCGCCTATAAAAGGGAGTAGGGGATTTCTCCTCTGACTTTTCTTCTTCTCTGGCATTTCTGATCTTCCCCTCTAACAAACCAAGGCAATTTTTGATGACTATCAATTGCAGTTGTTGGTGATTTTCAGCCTTTTTCACCATTTAAATCTAAGGTACTCTCATTCTCCACCCGTTTGCTTTCCAAAAACACCATTTAGTGAGGGGAAAATGTCAAGGAATGGTAGTGAGGAAACAATACAAAATAGTAGTGTTTGTAGAGATTGTAAGTGCTCCGTCGTCCCCACAACCTTAGCCACGGTAGAGGCATCAAGTTCACGGTGGGGATTCTAATGGTGGTCCAAGTTCGTTGATTAAGATGAGGATCTTGGAATTAATCCGGAGAGGGGATCGTGCCAGAGAGTTGGCAAGGCAAGGGCCAGCCCATCCGCTCGCTAAGCTTATGCTAGAATTACGAAACCTTAGTGAGTTTCTTCTGAGTCTAACATGAGTGCAGCCCCTGTAGATGACGTTATGGCTCGAACCCAGATAGCAACACCATCAGAGCACAGGGAGCTTATCTTCCCATGTGATGTCAACCTATATTAATAAGTTGACCAAGGTGTCTTGGGCACTCCTTCAAGTGTTATAAGCATCAGGGACGCATACAAAAAATAATAATATTTGTAACTAACCATGGATAGGCTGAGAAACAGAGAGTACGCCATCCGCTCCAGGAAGAAAGAGTTTACTTCATGCGGATAGAAGGTGGTCACTTTATTTATATGTATGAGGCATTCCACGAGGATCAGTGTCCGGCTTCTATTCACCGACTTCGAGATCGGGGTCCTCAATCATTTGAGTGTGGCACCAACTTAACTTCACCCAAATACGTGAGGGTTTGTCCAGGCTTTCGAACTCGTATGTCGAGTTTTTGAGTGACTGTATTCCGTTCGATATTTCTTTCTTCTTTTTACCCAGTCTCACCCTTGGAGAATAATCACCAGAAAAGGTGGGTCACTTTGAGAGTGTAGGTCAGACGCAAAGTGTTCACGCTATACCAAGAGTCCCTTAAAATTTTTAAAAAGGACTTCTTTTGAATTAAGGGGCCTCCGAGGTCAACTCCTTGTTTTGTTACCCCAGACAGAGAACTTTGTCTATACTTGTACTGGACTTAAGCTATATAAGAATGGAGGATTAAAGAGATAGAAATTCTGATGTCCGATAGAAACTTAAGCTGTATAGGAGGGAGCAGAGAGGGAAAAGACCGACTGTTCAACCTACTCTTGTTGAAGTTCCAATTGGCTCGGGGTTAGCAATCCTGGAGGACGCTCCATTGTACTTTGACTTTAGATCAGTGTGGTGCCATGGGGTTGATCCTGCAAGGATCATTGATAATGCCTTTCTGTCTCCCATCGATTCAAATATGCTCATAGAGCAAAATATGTTAGAGCTCCTCTGAAATGCTAAAATATGGTGCTTATGCAATACTTCCATCCTCTGATTTCTGGAGGGGACCTTTGAGTTTGTTTGAGAGGCTCAAGGGCTAGAAAGAGAGCTCAACGCCCTCTGGGGTAAATGTTGAGCATATTGTCACCCAAAAGGATGGGTAGTTGGTTCAAGCAAATAAAGAGCTTGAGTTGTGTGGGGATGAGATCACTGGGCTCCAGGCTAGGGTCAGCCACCTTTCTAAAGAGGCTACCGAAGTGGTTAATCTTCAGGCCTAGGTTGCTGAGGTAAACACACTTCAAGTCCAAGTAGATGATGGGGTAGCTCGGGACATTATGCTGAAAGAACATTTAGCTTCCAATGAGTCTACTTTCACCAGTATTTGAGCTAAAAATGAATTTCTTCAACAGATTGAGGCCAACATGAATGAAGAGATTAGGATGCTTGAAGATGAATGGTCTAAGTTCGTGGAGGAATAATTCATGAATGCTCTCATCCAACTCCACCTTCTGGACCTAAATCTTAGTGAGGAGGGTATTGGTTCAAAGAAGCTAGTCCAAGATGGTCAAATTGTTGATGTTGCTTCTGTGATTGCTCCTGTTGTCCATGTTACTCAAAGAGTGGATGTTGGTGGAGAAGAGGAGGACACAGCTTCAGAGGGCAGGCAAATGAAGGTGATAACCTCGAAGACCGTGGTAGAGGTGATCCCGGAGGATGCTTGACCATACTTCTCTTTTTCCTTCCTGCTTTTCATTTCCCCCTACGCGGGGTATTGTTTTTGTAAATGAACAAGTCTCGATTTATGGCAACATTTAATATTTAGAATTTTTTCTTCATATATTTGTTGTTGTCTTTTTCGTCAGTACGATGAGTCCAACACTCGATCTCGGTGTTTTTCTTTGTTACTTGGCTTATTCTTGCTTCTGTTCAGTCGAGATGGGTCAATCGCTCAATCTCGGTATTTTTTTTACACTTAGCAATTGCTTGTGCATTTCAACCGAGATGGGTCCAACACTCGATCTCGGTGGTCATTTTAGACTTAGTAAACGCTCATATTACCATCATTGGGATGAGTTAAATGCTCAATCCCAGCGGTTGGGTTTGCTTAGAAGTGTTTTTACACTTAGCCAATTTTTGGGGTAAAGTAATGACATGAAAACCCCTTGGAGTGGTGTCCACTATCTTAGGCAATGGTCCAATGCTTGTGTTAAACCATCTTCAGGCTTATGAGTTAGGCTTAGCTTTTTAACCACGTTAAACCTTTTTCAAGCTTATGGGTTAAGTTTAGTAGTTTAACCACGTTAAACCTTTTTCATGTTTATGGGTTAAGTTTAGCCTTGAGGATATAGTTGACACGAAAGCCTCTTGGTGTGGAGGCCACTGTCTCGGGCTATGATTGGATACGCTTAACCTCTGTAAACTTGTTCTGTTTATGGGTTAAGGTCAAACCATAAGGGTACGAGTAAATATCCTTGAATGCACTCCTTGAACTCAGATATCGTTTAAGTGGATTCCCCTATTTGGCCATCATGTATGAATGTCAGAATGTCTGGTCCTCTTCGAACCTTGTATTCCTTGAACTACTCCAAGGTATAATAACCTTGTGGCTTATAATAGTCATACATGAATGGAGCAAGTGAATGTTGAAGAAATAGTTGATTTATTCATATCAGAACACGTCTTCCTATATGATAGAAGTAACATTTGAAAATTGTTTAATAATAATATTTCCTTAGCTTATCCGCATTCCATAAATTCTTGATAATCTTGCCATAAAGGGTTTCTAGGGTGTAGACTTCGGTATTGGTTTTGGACGTAATTTTGTATGGTCTTTCCTAGTTAGGAGTTAGCTTCCTGTCTTTTACATTTTTCCCTCCCATATCTACCATGCATAGCATGAGGTCGCCGGGGTTAAATTATTGTGGAATCACTTTAAAGTTATACCATCCATCAATCCTTTGTTTGAGGGCAGCTTCATGGACATGGGCAATGTGGCATTGCTCTTTCATCAAGTCCGGTTCATGGTAGATGAGATCTGGATTGACTTCTTTAGAAAAGTTCTATTTTCTCTAGCTTGGCCTTTCTATTTCCACCAAGATCATAGCCTCATAACCGTATGTTAGTTTAAAGGGAGTTTCTCTTGTGGAGGAATGAGGTATGGTCCGATATGCCTACAAGACATGATCAAACTTTTCCACCCAATTCCCCTTAGCATCATCAAGTCTTTTTTTTCTCCCTCTAAGTATAACCTAGTTGGCGGCTTCAGCTTGCTTATTCATTTTTGGATGTTCCACTAAGATAAAATGTTGCTTGATCTTAAGAACGGCCAGGAGATCCTTGAACTCCTGATTTGTGAATTGAGTTTCGTTATCTGTGACAATTGACTCAGGATTCCAAACCTGCTAATAATATTCTTGTAAGTAAACTTTTGGATTCACACAGAGGTGATGGTGGGCAATAGTTTTACCTCAATCCACTTAGTGAAGTAATCAACAACCACCACTAGGTACTTGACCTGCCCTCGTTCTTGGGGAAAAGGTCCTAGGATGTCCATCCCCTACTGGTAGAAAAACCAAGGGACGAACATCGTAGACAACTATAGAGGTAGGTAACTATGGGCGTCATCCAAGTTTCTTCATCTTCTAGTAGGAGGACTTGATTATTTGTAATACTAGGAGCGAGTAAGGTGTCTTGAATCATAGACCTATTGTTGCCCAGCTCTTACTACTGACAACCTTTGACAAGATATCAACTTTGGAGTTCTGCTCCCTTAGGATCTCCACTTTAATGCTGTCAGAACTTTCTATCAACTTTTAATTTTGGCTAAGTACTTTTGTAATAGGGGCTTCTTAGCCTAATATTTGCCTCAGATCTGGAATGTCACCAACTATGAATCACTGCATAGGACTATATCTGTGGCTCCCATCTCTTTTTTAATGTTAATTCCTACGATGCATGCTTCATAATCCGTTTGGTTGTTTGACATGAGAAACTCGAACCTCAAAGAATGTTCCAATACAAGGCCAGCTTTGTTTTCCAACATTACTCAAGCACCGCTCCCTTTGGGACTTGAAGATCCATTGACGTAGATGGTCCAGGAATGCACCCTATAATGATCGGAGTTCAGTGTAAGCTCAACCAAGAAGTCGGATAATACTTGAGCCTTTATAACTGGTCTTGGTTCGTAAGTAATATCGAACTCAAAGAGTTCCACTGACCAAGTAATCATTCTCCTAGCGAGATCCAGCTTGTGCAGTACTTGTTTAATTTGCTAGTCTTTCCTCACTATTACTGGGTGGCATTGAAAGTACTATCTTAGCCTTCTTGTAGTGATCAATAATGCTAGGGTTAGTTTCTCGATCTTTTGACAACAAATCTCAGGACGTTGTAAGACTTTACTGACAAAATAAATCAGCTTCTAACCTTTATATGTTTTGCTTATCGGAACTGAGCTAATCTCCTCATTACTGACAGAGAGGTAGGTATAAAGTGTTATACTGGGGTCCGGCCTTGTCAAAATCGATGGTGTAGACAACATCCTCTTCAATTCTTGGAAGACAGCCTTACACTTTGGGGTTTACTCAAAATTCTTTTTTTTTTTTTTAAGTTTTGAAGAAAGGAAAAGATTTTTAGGCAGCCTTAGCTAGGAAGCGTGTGAGGTCTGCTATTCGACTTGTTAATTGTTGCACTTCTTTCATGGACTATGGACTGCGCATGTGAAGGACAACTTGATACTTCTTTGGGTTGGCTTCAATACCTTGGTTTGTCGATAAAAACCCTAGAAACTTGTCGACCTATACAACAAAGGTGCATTTTTCTAGGTTTAGTCTCATGTTATGCTTTCAAATCTAAGTGAACACTTTTTCCAAGTCTTTAATGTGGTCACTTATGTCTGTCGTTTTGATTGTCTTGTCATTAATGTAGACCTCCAGCATCTTATCAATCTATCCTTTGAAGACTTTGTTTCATCCGTTGGTAAGTTGCCCCTACATTCTTCAGTTCGAACAGTATGACACGATAGTAATAACTCCTTATCTCGATTATAAAGGTAGTTTTATCTTCATCCTCTAGGTTCATAGGGATCTGGTTGTATTTGAAAAATACGTCCATAAAGGAAAGTAATTAGAAACTAGAAGAATTGTCCACCAGCTTGTCAATATTGGGAAGTGGGTAAGGTTCTTTTGGACAAGCCTTGTTTAGGTCGGCGTAATCGATGCATATGCGCCATTTCCAATTGGCCTTTTTGACCAAGACCATGTTAGAGAACCATGTAGTGTAGGAGACTTCCTTGATGAATCTGGCGTCTAGGAGCTCCTTCACCTAGTTCTAGATCACCTCTTGCCTCTCAAGTTTGACCTTCTTTTTTCGCTAGGCCACTGGTTTTGCATTCTTCATGATATAAATTCGCTGACAGATATAGTCTAGGTCATGTTTGCGGGAGTCTAGGCAAATAAACCCTTATTTTACTCCAGAAACTAGGTTAACCAGGATCTTTCTTCCTGACTCAAATGCTCTCCAATCTTGGTTACCTAGTTTGGCTGGGCACCAAGTTGAAGGGGTTGGGGCCCTTCATCAGTTTAGGGGCATGTATCACAGATCTCTTCGCGTACATCCAACTCAGTCAAGAGGATGCTAATGGTGTCCATAGTGACTGAAGTCAAATTGCTACGTTGGTCCTCGACCCAAGGTTTCTTAGAGATTTTCAAGCTCTCATTGTAGCATCTTCTCATCGTGGCTTAGTCTCCTTTGACTGTCATGACCTTGTCCTGTTAGCTCTGAAATCTCATGGCTAAGTGGGGTGTGGAAATCACATCCCCAAAGGCATTGAGTGATGGGAAACCTAATATAACGTTATAGGTCGAAGGACAGTTAACCACTAAGAACCTGACCTTAATAGTTTTGAAGAGAGAGTCTTTTCCTAAAGTTAGGTAGGTCTCAATGTGCCCAATTGGACTAATCTCGTCTCCTGTGAATTCAATCAGATCGCTGATGTATAGGATCAATTCTTCTCTTGATAATCCTAGATTTTCAAATAAGTCTAGGAGCATGATATCAACCGAGCTCCCTTGGTCAACAAATATTCTGTGAACCTCGGTGTTAGTGATTATCCTAGAGATGACAATAGGATCATCGTGGCCTAGAATTGTCTTTCCATAATTCTCGTCAGAGAACGAAATCAATGGGGCTTTTCTTATGCCACTGTTCAACTTAGTTCTCAAAAGAGGGATGCTACACTTAACACAGCTCAGAGTGCTTTCTTCTTGACATTTCCTGAGTCACCACCACTCGTGAAGCCCCCCCGAGATAGTGTTTATTGTCTACGTTACTTTGACGTGATGACAATTGTCATCATGATTGTCATCCCTGGGTTGTGCCCTATCTTAGTTTTGGGCATTACCCTGAGATGAGTTTGTATTGGGATTGTCATTCTTGGTTGGAGAGCGTCTTCTCTAGTAGGGTGGAGATGGACTTTTCTGAGGGCTATAGCTTTGCTTCCTATAGTTTTGCCCTCCCCTCTTATTGTTATTTCGAGATTGGTGCATATAGCTGCCCAAGCGCCCGTCTCGGATGAGAGACTCGATGGCATCTTAGAGGTTGATGCAATCCTCCATGTTATGACCATAGCCGTCATGCCATGCACAATGCTTGGATTTGTCCCTTTGTGCATGCTTCTTCAAAGGGGGAGGTCTTTGCATATCTCTGAACTTGGTGTTCATGACCTTCTGGTAGATTTGAGCCTGAGGTGCATTGAGGGAAGTGTAATTTTTGTACTTTCCTTCGAAAAGTCATTTTGAATTCTGACCCTGTTGGTTTGGTTGCCCCCTCGGACTTAGGTTTAGCATCTTATCCTTTTCAAGATGCTTCCTAGCCCTGAGAACATCTTCAACGTTGATATACTTGTTAGAACAGACGTGGAACTCATCCATAGTTTTGGGCTCCTTCTTGGCAAGAGAGAAAGAAAAAGGCCTAAAGTGAAGTCCTTCCCTCAAGTAGTGCAATCTGAGTCTTTCATCCTAGTCTTTGATGTTGACTATTTCTGTGTTAAATCGGGATAAAAAGTCTTAGAGAGACTTTTCATTTCCTTGTTTAATATGGGAAAGACATGAGATGAATTTGGACTGCACCTTGCTGGTAGTGAAGTGCAACAAAAATTACGATGACAAGCCCTCCCAATTAATGACGATCATAGGAGTTAAGGTGGTAAACCATCTCAAGGTAACTTTTTTTAGAGACAGAGGAAAAACGCGACACATGAAAGGGTCATCTCCACCAGCAAATAAAAGAGCAGAAACGTATGCGTCCAAGTGCTCTAGAGGGTCCATGGTCCCGTCATATAATTTAATGTTTATGGGGGTATTTGATATGGCTAAGGATCTCATAGGCCATCAGCTTGTCAGAGAAGGGCTAGTTTTGTGAAACCGAGCTCCTTACTCCATGATCCTGCTCTTGTCTTCTCGAAACAAGGATTTTAAGTGCTCTAAAGGGGTTCTGCGACCCTAGAGTTTTTTGGGAGACAGACCTCATCTTGGGCTTTATACCTTTGATTTTCTTGATTCCTTCTCGGAGATCGGTTCTTGTCTTCATTCTCTTAGTTGACAGCTCTTTCCAAGTTGTGGATTCGTTTATCTTAAAGTCTAATGAGAGAGATGAGCTCTACTTTGGATAGGTCTGGGAGACCGGTTTTAGCACAGTGAGATCAAACTTCTTAATTCTCTATATGGACTTCAAGGTGTTTTAGCGATGACACCCACTGTCCGACATCTCCAGTAGGTGCTCGTTATGGACCGAGACACTACCTCACCAGAATTTGCACGGATAGAAGGGATTGATTCTCACCAGTAAAAGAAGTCTTTACCTCATTCTGCCTGGGTTCCAGCTGGGCAGCAACTGGTTCTGGTATCAACTTGTGAGGTGGAACAGATGCTAGACAACAGTTGAGAGGTGGTGGAGACGGTTGGTTTGGCATGACAGAGGCATAATTTTGATTGGTAGAGACTTGCTTTCTCCTCGTGTTAACCATGGTGACGACGATGGGAATAGAACTTTATCTATTTCCCATAGACGATGCCAATGTTTTGAGCAAAGTTCAGAGGGTTACTAGAGTAGGTGGTAACCTCTGTGGCATGGTAGTAGCAACGATGGTGCGAGGGAGTGGGTACTTGCAAAAGATACTTGATAGCTATTGAGGATACCAAATTTAAATCAAATTAAAACCAAATTACCAGAATTACTTGCAATATAAGGTAACACTGGGTCGAGCCCTTAGATCACTCTAATTATGAAACTGGATTAAGAAGTTAATAAACAGGGGAAGGGGGAAGAAGGTTACAAGATTAAACAATAGAAACAGAAAGCAATTAAAGAAGAGAAAACAAAATTAAGAAATAATCAATCTAAGAGAATTGTCCAATCTTGATTTTAATCTATCCTTGATCACTATAGGTCTATTCATTTATCAATCTAATCCTTGGTCTTAAATCACATCAAGACGCCTCTCAATGATCCAAGGATCTTCTACTAGAACGTTTCCAAAATTCACTTAATTAAGGTTAAACAAATTAAACATATATCCAAAACTTGAATTAACTTAAAAACCAAGATTCAACCAAGATAAACATTTCATCAAACACATTCAATGCCTTGTTTAGTCTCTGAAATCCTCTCTTAGCACATGGTAATTAAACAATTATCAAATGCAAAATCCCAATCAAATTAAGCACCCAATCAAAATTAGAAAAGAAGAAGAAGAAGAGAAACTAAATTAACAATTGAATGTAAACAATTAAAATAGAATCTCAAGATTAACCATCAAGAGTGTTCAATCCCTTGGATTGATTAAAGGCCCTACCCCTCCATGAATGGGAGGGAAGAACTCAGAAAAAGAAGAGAAAATCTAGAGAGAAGGAAGATAAGAAAGAAAGATCTAAATCTAGAGAGAAGATGATAAATGTGGAATGAAAACTGAGTCTCGGACTTCTACATCTAACCCTTATAATTACCTCCTAATTTGGCTTCACATGATTAGAAACCTATTAGTTACAAAGCTGGGTCCATTAGGAATCATTAAGCCCAAGTCTTATGTCAATTAGAGGCCTACAACTCAAGTTATGCCCATTTAAGTGACATAAACTCGTTAGCAACTCATCTCTATTTTCCAGCTTCAATTTCATACCCTAAATGATGTAGTTCACCTTCGGAGTCTTCATAAGAGTTGTTTCTTTGAATCTTGACTTTCATTTGGCCTTGGGTTAACGTCCATTGCATTTCTGTAACTCAAGATATGGGCTAATGAGTGCGCAGAGGTCAAGCTGTCAAGATCATCATTCTAACTCTTGCTTCAACTTCAATTTAAATTATCTAAATGTGTGATTCAACTCCCGAGGTCTGCATGAAAGTTGTAGATATTTGTCTTAACTTTCTTACAAGACTAAAATCACATCAATCAGATGCTTGAAACTCATATTATAGGCAAAATACTAAACACTGCTCAATAGACAATTTAAGATCAATTCATACAATAATTCATATAATGATCCAATTAGGCCCAATATCATAAAATATGACAAAATTAATTTAATTAAGCCAAATTGAACCTTAAGAAATCTAGTGAGAGGATCATTAAATAAATAAAATATATTGCTATCAACACTCCAACGCTAAAGGTAGACTGTGCATAAGATGATAGTATTTAGAATTAGATGCATACCTTTGAGATCTGACAGGGTATTTATAGGAGCATATTGGGTGATAAGAATTGTAATTTAATCTGAATTGAATGATATTATTTAGGATCATAATCTAGGAGATTATCAACTCTTATAACTAATTTTTCTATTTATGTGGGATGTAATTAGTGTTCTTATTTATAAAGAATTCTCTGAGAGATTAGTGCCTCATAAATAGGCAGATATTCTTATCAAATTAGAGCACATAAATATCTAGATACTATTTTGGTAGGCCGGATTACTCCTGATTCGTTGGCCCATAACCCGGTCCAGAACAAATGGGCACCCTAAAAAACTCAAGCCATGGGAAAATTTTAATTAATATATGTGCTACAAACGGTTAAAAAGAACGGAGTTCAAAATATTGGAGAAATTTGTAAATAATAAACTTAAAGAGGAACTATAATAGTGAGTTAACACCATGTCTTAATTCAAAATCTTAAAGCATTAAGTTTATGGGTCTATTCACTTATAAAGTCTTCACCTTGTCCATTCTTTAATAATGTGAGACTTTTTAACCAACATATGCACTTAGAAATCACACTTAAATTCTCAACTTAATTTCTCCCTCAAGTGCTAGTCAACACACAAGGCCACTTACCCTCAAGCAGAGTAACGAGTCAACAGTATTTCCCAAAGTTGAGGAGAGCCCAAAATACTAAGGAGATATACGAACAATGGGCTTAAAGAGGAATCACAATAGTGGGTTTCTACGAAGTCTTAACAAAAGACTTTAAAACATTAAGTTCATAGATTCATCCATTTATAAAGTAGACATTGTCTATTTCTTAACAATGTGAGACTTTTAAATCTACATATACACTTAAAACTTACATTTGAATTCTCAACATAAACACCTTATAGTATAATTAAATATAAACTAATGATTATTACCAATATATATAATTTTATTATCTCCACACACAAAAGGATAGGAAATAACACCCCAAGCTTCGAGATGTGGGAAAATTTTTTTGTGAGACCATGAGGTATTCTTACAAGTTTAGTCTTTTTGAATTGTTCATGAGACTAATCTCTATTCAATTATGAAAGCATGAGAGTTATACGATCTCCTCACAAAAATAATTTTTTTGAAATTTGAACTCGCATCCTTATTATAGAGAATCGAAGTAATTGAAGTTGTTTACTATATTGACTCATCCTTTCTGGCTGACATGGGAAATTTTTAATATATATAACATCATACAAAGTGTAACACCTATAGTATAATTGAAAAATTACGGCATGTGACAGTACTGTGTGTGCATATATGTATATGTAAAAGGAAAAAAAGTTGAAAATACTTGAACTCAAATATAATTGCCTTGAAAATTTCACAATTTTATAAAAAAAATTATATATTATCAGTTTTCCTTACTTTCAAGTTTCACCTTTTGTTTTCCATTTTAGCACCACATATGTTTTTCTATTGGATTGGGTACACGAAAGGGGATGATTCTATCACTGTACAGCTCAGCCCCAGCATGACACATCATCCCTAGGTGGCTTTCCATCCTTTTTCTTTACAACCATGATGAATTTTCCTCCACTAAAATGCTGAAAGGCGTTCACGAAAGTTGTGGCCTGTATTTTTCGCAAGAGCTGCATGTGGTTATCTTTTTAATTAATTACTACAAATTTTATTGAGTTTAGTTTCTCTTAATTTGAAGTAAATTAATAATCATGATAGTCTCATTTAATATCTATATATCCAACTATTTTTTATGAAATTTTATAAAATATTTCTTGATAAAAAAATGTAAAAATGTTGAATTCCATCTGTCGAAGATGTGTGAAAAATTATGGAAAATGTATTAAAGCCATGCATTTCATTTATGATGTTTGAAAATAATGGTTATTTGAAATATTGATAATGCTGAAAAGGCCATATGAAAATGGAAGCTCATATATTTCTTAATTATTCTATCTGTGGAGGATGTATGAAAAATTATGGAAAATGTATTAAAGCCATGCGCTCATTTCATTTATGATGTTTGAAAATGGTTATTTGAAACATTGATAATGCTGAAAAGGCCATATGAAAGTGGTGGCTCATATGTTTCTTAATTGCAAGTCTCCAGTTATCCATATTAATTGAGTTAGTGGCAAAATGATTCTGAGTTCCTCTTGGATATGTGGCAAGTCATTTTCTTACACAACTGTCAGATAAGCTTAACTTTCCCTGGCTCTTTTGCAAAGATGACAAAGAGGTTGATATGGTAACATAAATAAACTGGCACCAGGTCACAGAATGCCTGCTGATGTATCTGTTTTTGCTAGGAACATATATTTATTTGCAACTAAATGGTCTCTGGGGTCTACCATTCCCTCAGTCTTTATCAGTTAGCCACCCTTAGTTTTGGCATGGGCCAATTCGTAGTTATCGGATAATATATAATTAGGGTGCATGAGCTAAACAATGTAATGCAATTTCATAGTCATATATATTGATGTTACGTAATACATATATGTCCATGACTCTGTATTAATGTTTTAGGTTTAGTGTGTTGACACATTTTAGATTGAATATATACACAATATTTCTAGATATTTTTAAACGCATGTTTCAAATATCCACATTTGTATATTATTTCGTTATTACATAATTAATCAGATATGAAAATATGATATGCTTGTTATAAATTAAATTATAGGTGGAATCTCTCATGTAAAAAAAAAAGAAGTAAATTATATATTACTTCTGAGGTTTCTTCTTTTTCACTTTTTATTCACAAATTTTATTTTGTAACATATAATCCTTTATATTAAGATAAAGAGTGTAAACTTGTATTCTCTATAAAGTTTGACGATATATATCTGTACGTGAGAAATACATAATCTCTTTCAATCTAATAATCAAACACTCAACTCCTGTAAATATGTGTAGATTGCCATTATTAAATTTAACAAAAAATATAAGTTTATACTTTTTACCAAAGTTTAGGAAAGTAAGGCTATGTTTGGTACACATGATAGTATAGTATAAGATAAGATAATAGAATAGTATAAAATATGATAGTATAATTAATAGGATAAGACATAATCATATCTTTTGTTTGATAACAAAAAGATAAATTAGCTGATTGTATAATATTTTTTTAAGACCAAAATATCCTTTAGCATAAAAATTAAAATAATTAGAAAACAATAATAAAAAAATCTTATGGAGGTGGTGGTGGCGGTGGTGGCGGCGGCGGCGACGACGACGACGCACGCGGCAATGGTGGTGGTGGTGGGGGTGGCGGTGGTGGTAGTAGTGGTGGGGGTGGCGACGGTGGTGGCGGTAGTGGTGACAGTGGTGGTAATGGTGGTGGTGGCGGCGGTGATGGTGGTGGTGGTGGTGATGGCGGTGGCAGTGGTGGTAGTGGTGGAAGTTGTAATACCCTAGAAAATCATGTTAGGCTTGTATATGGTTACAGAGGTAGCGTAATACTTACTTAACATGTCTGTGAAATTTTGTGACTTTCGACGCGTTTAAAGACTTTCTTTATAACGCTAAGTGAGAAATATAAAATTTATTTGCTTCTGAAAGTGGCTTAAATTGCTTAGTTAGTGGAAATAACTATTGAGAGTTTGTTTCCAAGTCATAAATGTGGAAACTGTACTACATTAAAATTTGAGAACAATAGAGTCAGTTTGGTATTTTTAGGCATACTTGGTAGTGCTTTTAATGCTTAGGATTGATCCCCAAGAGATATGGAAAAATAGAATAAAAGTAAAACAACAATTTAGATGAATCCTAATATTTATTCTAAAGTTGTTGGAAGGCTGAAAAACTTGAATTAAGCATAATTCGAGTGTCCTTAGCAGATATAAGTTTCAGTGTAGAAACTTAAGTTAATCTTTTCCCTTAATTCCCTCCATGTCCCACCCCCTATTTATAAGTTCTCTCTCGGCAGAATGAAGAAAAATAGAGAAGGAAAGAAAAGAAAAAGAAAGGAGAAGAGAGAAAGGGGAAAACGAAGGGGGAAGAAGAAGGACCCAAGCAAGAAGATCCAAAATCAAGCTCAAGGCTTCAAGATCAAGAGTCTTCAAGAGGTAGGGGATTTCTAGTCATCTATTCCTTTGATTCATCTTGAATGAACATAGGTTTTGTGAATGGAAATAGGGGTTTGAGTAGTCAAATCCATGTTTTTGGATTGGTTCTTGATTTTAAGGACTAAGTTAGTATGTTTTTAGTTTATTGAGAATAAAATAGATGGATTTATCCATAGATTGGAGCTAGTTGGTTCTTGAGTTTGAACCTAGGTCATGAACAACTAAGAGAGTGATTTTTGGGTTTGATTCAAATCAAGAGGTTTAAGTTAGTGATTAATGGTTCCTAAGTGTTAATGAACTAGTTAGGAACTTAAAATCACATAGAAATTGATCTTGAATGATTGAAATTGAGAATTGTTTCAAAGGAACCATTTTCGGATTCTGCAGAATTCTGCAGAATCCAATGAACAGTCAGCGATGTTTGCTGCATAACTCGAGCTACCGATATCGGAATGACCTGATTATAGAGCCATTTGAAAGCTAAGACATAAGGCTTCATGTAGTAAAAATTTCAGAATTTTGGAGCAAGCCAATCAATACCAGTTTCTGTTTGAATCAACGGCAGATTCTGAAGAAAAAGGCATTCTGGCAGTCAGTAAACCAGATTGCATAATTTCTTGGTCCGATGTCGTATGGACATGAAACCAGTTCCATTTGAAAGCTAAGACATGAGGCTTCATGTGGTAAAAATTTCAGAATTTTCCCACATGTAGTTTAATCCCAGTTTCAATTTAAAGTTAGGTCAGAAATGGGTACAACAGAGAATGCTCTGTTTTGGCCTCTGCAAAATGTTGCGTAACTTTGGCTACACTTAACCAAATGAAGCAAGGTTTATGGCATTGGAAATACATGAGAAAGAGCTATGTACTCATAAAATTTCAGAATTTTAGAGGTTATGATGCATGTTTGGTGCAAAATCTTGAAAAACATCCTTTTTAGGGTGCCTAGAGAAGATTTCATCAAATTTCTATTTTGATGTTTTGAAGTTCCTAATTGCTAGGATACTTTGTTTATGCCTAGTAGAGTATGTTGAAACTCTAATAAGAGTAATTTAAGAAGTGAGGATGTATTAGGTCAAGTTGACTTGAAATGCTAATTATGAGAGGTAATTATACATGGCTATAAATGCATGAGATGTTGTGAAACCTATTGAGGTTTGTAATGCTAATTATGAGAAGTTAGAATTAGATATGATGATATACTTAACGGTATGATTTTGCCTTTTTGAAAGGTGTAAGCCCGTGAAAGTGGGTGTTCTATATCAGGTAAGGCATATGGTAACCTTCCTAATATAGTGAAATTCTTAAGGATGGACTTCCTTGTTCATTATCGATAACCTTGTAGTTGATGAGACTTCACTACTCGGGGGGGATGAGATGTCCTCTGGAATAATGATGTATGCTGGATGAGACTTCCAGTACTTGTTCAAGGTTGTGGATGAAACTATGGACTTCCATTACTTTGTTCAAGTTTCATGCATTCATGACATTGCCATGGGATTGGAGTCCGGATGTGGTATCATGCATTATTCACCTTCATACTTAGGAAATTGCATAGACATAATCATTAGTCATAATTAAGCATAACATGGCAATTGTATGGGCGGTTGCTATCATGACATTTTCATGCATTGCAATTGTATGGGCGATTGCGTGTTGTTGAAATGAGGAGTTGTTGCTTCCATGATTGAAGTGTCAACTTGATAATTGTGATATTATCGATTGTACATATATGTATATATCTTTGGTATTGGAATACTTCTCTTGAGATATGTTTTCTCACCCCGATTGTATTGCCATGTAAATCTAGGTGCGAGCTCTTCGAAAGGGAAGAAGGAGATGTATGAAGACTAGCATAGTATAGATGCTGTTTTGAGCTGAGCTTATATATGTTTTATATTTGCTTAGTTGTTTAAGTTGTGTATAACAGTATGCCTTGAGGCTGTAATGTATAACAGTATGCCTTGAGGCGTAGCAAATATATCGTCATATAAATGAATAACGATAGCAAAAGTTATATATATACATTACAGCCTCAAGGCATACTGTTATACACAACTTAAACAACTAAGCAAATATAAAACATATATAAGCTCAGCTCAAAATAGCATCTATACTATGCTAGTCTTCATACATCTCTTTCTTCCCTTTCGAAGAGCTCGCACCTAGATTTACATGGCAATACAATCGGGGTGAGAAAACATATCTCAGTAGAAGTATTCCAATACCAGCATATATACATATATGTACAATCAGATAATATCACAATTATCAAGTTGACACTTCAATCATGGAAGCAACAACTCCTCATTTCAACAACACGCAATCGCCCATACAATTGCAATGCATGAAAATGTCATGATAGCAACCGCCCATACAATTGCCATGTTATGCTTAATTATGACTAATGATTATGTCTATGCAATTTCCTAAGTATGAAGGTGAATAATACATGATACCACATCCAGGACTCCAATCCCATGGCAATGTCATGAATGCATGAAATTTGAACAAAGTAATGGAAGTCCATAGTTTCATCCACAACCTTGAACAAGTACTGGAAGTCTCATCCAAAGATACATCATTATTCCGAGGACATCTCATCCCCCGAGTAGTGAAGTCTCATCAACTACAAGGTTATCGATAATGAACAAGGAAGTCCATCCTTAAGAATTTCACTATATTAGGAAGGTTACCATATGCCTTACCTGATATAGAACACCCACTTTCACGGGGCTTACACCTTTCAAAAAGGCAAAATCATACCGTTAAGTATATCATCATATCTAATTCACTTCTCATAATTAGCATTACAAACCTCAATAGGTTTCACAACATCTCATGCATTTATAGCCATGTATAATTACCTCTCATAATTAGCATTTCAAGTCAACTTGACCTAATACATCCTCACTTCTTAAATTACTCTTATTAGAGTTTCAACATACTCTACTAGGCATAAACAAAGTATCCTAGCAATTAGGAACTTCAAAACATCAAAATAGAAATTCTGATGAAATCTTCTCTAGGCACCCTAAAAAGGATGTTTTTCAAGATTTTGCACCAAACATGCATCATAACCTCTAAAATTATGAAATTTTATGAGTACATAGCTCTTTCTCATATCTTTCCAATGCCATAAACCTTGCTTCATTTGGTTAAGTGTAGCCAAAGTTACGCAACATTTTGCAGAGGCCAAAACAGAGCATTCTCTGTTGTACCCATTTCTGACCTAACTTTAAATTGAAACTGGGAACAAACTACATGTGGGAAAATTCTGAAATTTTTAACAAATGAAGCCTCATGTCTTAGCTTTCAAATGGCACCAGTTTCATGTCCATACGACATCGGACCAAGAAATTATGCAATCTGGTTTACTGACTGCCAGAATGCCTTTTTCTTCAGAATCTGCCGTGGATTCAAACAGAAACTGGTATTGATTGGCTTGCTTAAAAATTCTGAAATTTTTACTACATGAAGCCTTATGTCTTAGCTTTCAAATGGCTCTATAATCAGGTCATTCCGATATCGGTAGCTCGAGTTATGCAGCAAACATCGCTGACTGCTCACTGGATTCTGCAGAATTCTGCAGAATCCGAAAATGGTTCCTTTGAAACAATTCTCAATTTCAATCATTCAAGATCAATTTCTATGTGATTTTAAGTTCCTAACTAGTTCATTAACACTTAGGAACCATTAATCACTAACTTAAACCTCTTGATTTGAATCAAACCCAAAAATCACTCTCTTAGTTGTTCATGACCTAGGTTCAAACTCAAGAACCAACTAGCTCCAATCTATGGATAAATCCATCTATTTTATTCTCAATAAACTAAAAACATACTAACTTAGTCCTTAAAATCAAGAACCAATCCAAAAACATGGATTTGACTACTCAAACCCCTATTTCCATTCACAAACCTATGTTCATTCAAGATGAATCAAAGGAATAGATGAATAGAAATCCCCTACCTCTTGAAGACTCTTGATCTTGAAGCCTTGAGCTTGATTTTGGATCTTCTTGCTTGGGTCCTTCTTCTTCCCCCTTCGTTTTCCCCTTTCTCTCTTCTCCTTTCTTTTTCTTTTCTTTCCTTCTCTATTTTTCTTCATTCTGCCGACAGAGAACTTATAAATAGGGGTGGGACATGGAGGGAATTAAGGGAAAAGATTAACTTAAGTTTCTACACTGAAACTTATATCTCAAGACACTCGAATTATGCTAATTCAAGTTTTTTTCACTTCCAACAACTTTAGAATAAATATTAGGATTCATCTAAATTGTTGTTTTACTTTTATTCTATTTTTCCATATCTCATTGGGATCAATCCCAAGCATTAAAAGCACCGCCAATATGCCTAAAAATACCAAACCGACTCCTATTGTTCTCAAATTTTAATCGTAGTACGCTTTCCACATTTATGACTTGGAAACAAACTCTCAATAGTTATTTCCACTAACTAAGCAGTTTAAGCCACTTTCGAGTAAATAACAAGTCTATATTTCTCACTTAGCGTTACACAAAGAAAGTGCCTAAACGTCTCGTAAAGTCACAAAATTTCACAGACATGTTAAGTAAGTATTACGCTACCTCTGTAACCATATACAAGCCTAACATGATTTTCTAGGGTATTACATTCTCCCCACCTTTTTAGAATTTTGTCCCCAAAATTCACTCACCATCAACACTTAGTCTCTCACAACTAAGGTTTTCAAGATCTCCAACAGACATCACACTAGTCCCTCACTAGAAAAATTCCTATTCTTCTAGTTTGCCTAGGTGGAATCATAGTTTCCTGTCCACACAGAACATTACATATTGAGTGCAGTCTCAACATCATGTAACCGTAACAGTAGCTACCAACATCCAACCTAAAGCAAGTCATGCAATCTTTTTTTTTTTTTTCCAACATCTCAAACAAGAGAAAAAGAAATGCACAACATCCAGAAAAACTTCTACATGCTTAAGCATAGTCACTCCATACCCCGGCTCAACAGATGAATCTGCTCTGATACCAAAATGTAATGACCAATATTTGCTACCCAAATATATCGTCATATAAATGAATAACTCAATACTTGGCCTGCTACTACTAACATTTACCAACATCTAACCCATATCGTTCATGCATAATGAATAAATATGGAAAGCCATATAGCAAAAGTTATATATATATTACATTACGCCTCAAGGCATATCTTGTTATACACAACTTAAACAACTAAGCAAATATAAAACATATATAAGCTCACCAAAACAAAGATCTATACTATGCTAGTCTTCATACATCTCCTTCTTCCCTTTCGAAGAGCTCGCACTGGATTTACATGGCAATACAATCGGGTGAGAAAACATATCTTAGTAGAAGTATTCCAATACCAAAGATATATACATATATGTACAATCGATAATATCACAATTATCAAGTTGACACTTCAATCATGGAAGCAACAACTCCTCATTTCAACAACACGCAATCGCCATACAATTGCAATGCATGAAAATGTCATGATAGCAACCGCCCATACAATTGCCATGTTATGCTTAATTATGACTAATGATTATGTCTATGCAATTTCCTAAGTATGAAGGTGAATAATGCATGATACCACATCCAGGACTCCAATCCCATGGCAATGTCATGAATGCATGAAACTTGAACAAAGTAATGGAAGTCCATAGTTTCATCCACAACCTTGAACAAGTACTGGAAGTCTCATCCAGCATACATCATTATTCCAGAGGACATCTCATCCCCCCCGAGTAGTGAAGTCTCATCAACTACAAGGTTATCGATAATGAACAAGGAAGTCCATCCTTAAGAATTTCACTATATTAGGAAGGTTACCATATGCCTTACCTGATATAGAACACCCACTTTCACGGGGCTTACACCTTTCAAAAAGGCAAAATCATACCGTTAAGTATATCATCATATCTAATTCACTTCTCATAATTAGCATTATAAACCTCAATAGGTTTCACAACATCTCATGCATTTATAGCCATGTATAATTACCTCTCATAATTAGCATTTCAAGTCAACTTGACCTAATAACAAATATTGGGCTGTTACAGAAGTGGCGCAGTGGTGGTGGTGGTGGTGATGGCGGTGGCAGTGGCAGTGGTGGTAGTGGCGGTGGTGGTGTCATAAGGGAGAGGAGTGATAAAAATGAAATTGAGGATAAGATTGGAATAGAAATCTTATCATGTCTTATCATGTAGTAGGGGAGGGGATAGAGTTATCAGCTTAGAATAGGATAAAATGACTTGACTTGATTTCATTATGCTATTAGTTGAATGCACCAAACATTGAATAAGACCTGATAGTATTAGCTTATACTATCATGTCTTCTTTATACAATGCACCAAACGTAACCTTATATGTTACAAAATAAACTTCATGCATGAAAAGTGAAAATGAGTAAAACTTTAAGGACAATGTGTAATATATATATATATATATATATATATATATATATATATATATATATATATATATATATATATATATATATATATAAGTGTAATCCTTGGTGCCCTTTAAATTGAAAGGCGATTGAAATGCTATTGATTTAGGTGTTGGGTAATGACCCAATATTTGTGGAATTACTATTGGATTTGATTTTGATATTTTTGGATTATTATTTAATATGATTTCTATAATGTGAGATCAATATCTAATGAAACTATGATAATTTATTCCATTTTATTGGTATAATAATAATCAATTTAATTTATTGATTGATGGTTAACTAATTAATTCGTGGTAATCGATTACCATGCTTTGAAAGAGCTTTAATATACAAGAGCCAAGTAATCGATTATCATGTCGTGGTAATCGATTACTAGGTCCCTGAAAGTGCATAATGGCTAGTTTTTAATGTATTAAATGCACCACCAACCATCCTTAACGTCTTAATTTCATATGTGAACTATAATACATGGCTTAGGACACTTAATGCACTTTCTTGAGTATCTAACAACTCTTTGCCAAGCATTAATTCGTGCATTAATCCTTCCAACTTACCTTGTTATGTTTTTCAAGCCTTTTTGAGACATCTTTGTGAGCTTGCTAGTGCTTCAACTTGTATTATTTGCTCTTAGAGAGACTGATTCCTTTTCTTCTATATTGTAAACAGTTGTGAGGGTGGAGGACCCATCCTGGAGAGAAAGAGACTACTACATATAAAGGTGGATGATCCCAAAAGTGTGAGAATGACTCAAGACTTGTAAGGGTTTATCAAGCACCTATTGAAGCTTGAAGAATAATAGAAATTCCTAGGTAGATGATCTTAGAGACATGATGTAGATCACAAGGAATGGTCAAACTAGTATAAATCTTGTTAGCACTCTCTTCTTCCCTTATCTCTTTATATTTAAGCTTATTTATTTGCTTTTGTATATTTGTTTGCATGGGTGAGACTTCTTGTTTGTCACCAATCCATCATTTCATAAGAAAATAACTTCAACAAAATTTTAAAGGGGTTTGTTTGCGCAAAGTTTTGAAAATCTCAATTCATCCCCTTCTTGAGTTTTGAAGTCGCTTGGTTACACATTGCGAACAAATCTCATTCATTCATTTGGTACTTGATGGACGTACAACATAAAATATAGATGTATATAAATTATTTCTCTCTTTGTCCATAAGTGTTACATACCACAACTTAATTTCCACTAGAAAAGTTATGGGTAACGTAAGAATGGATCAAGAGAGAGAAACTAGTTTATTTGTGAAGACTAAGGTTTCATCATGACTTATTCCTCCTTCCTCATGAGGACAATCAAGTATGCTTCCTAATGATTTGTGAGAATTATGTGTTCAAATCTCTAGACTATAATGTTGTTTGCTGCTTAGGATTTGTATCTTTATGTCTAAAGAAAAAAACTTACATATGGTTTAAAAGCTGTTGTTGAACATTTAATTTCTCCATTAATGTTTCCTTTAAATTTTTATCTCCCACATGATTTCTCTTTATATATATATGATTTAATTTTGATACACTGTCATCGTAAAAGTTTTTTATACTATCACCCAATCATGTACTACCACATCATTAAAAACAATGAAAAGTAAAAAGATGGAAGTATTCCACATAATCAACTAACTTTTTTTAAAATATCAAACTACATAATAGAAATAAGTTTTCAAATTTGATTAGACTTAAAACTTGAACATAAGATGAAAACTGAGTCTAGAAATGCAAAAAAAGAATTAGGATCGTTTTGTCAACAATGAGGAATAGAAGGAACTAGAGCCCTGAGTAGAAGAAAAATTATTCGTTAAATTTAACATTTTGAACTTTATATCAATGTCATTTTTACTTTAATTGATTAACTTCTTCTTTTAAATTTTTAATCTCTTATTGAAGGCTTGTTAAAGTGATTTCTTCTTTTCGAGGCTTTTTAAACCTATCTTGTACTTCTTTCATATCAATTTTTTGAACTTCTACTTTTTTGCTTATCCTCATTTTTTAAGAATTCTTTTATTTGTTAAATAAAATCATGCTTAATCAAGAATTCTTCCATCTTTTCTACTATAGTTATTAATGATGAGGCTTGATCTCTTGTAATTACATTTATTATTTTGATACATTTTGAACAATCACATAATTATGTTATTCTTTGCTGGAACTTCAAAGGTTCGCCTATGAAGTGTTTTGTTATAGTATACAAAAGTGTTGTTACAACATCTTCTATCGGGGATCCATTTTGATCAGTCTTTGTTGAATTTATAATTCCACTTTGTTTAGCCGGGGATAGTACATTGTTCCACCAACCTTTAAGTTGCCTTGTGAAGCCCATTATTAACAGTGTTGCATCTTTCTTATCAGAATTTCCTCTTCCCTTAAAGATTGTTGTAGTCATTGTCATTTGTTAAATAATGTCTAAGATTTTTTGCTCAGTTGCCCCCATTTATATTCCATTATACTATTGATTCACTTGAGTATGAGTTTTCTACATGATATGTGTAACACCCCAAATTTTAGACTATATTACAGAACTGACAGAATTACACTGTTTTGTGTTTTCTGTGCAATATAAAAATAATTTTGTGTGATTATTTTGATACTATTTTTGATTATTTTGCGTGATTTGCTCCTGGTCAGGAAAATAATAATTTTCAGCTAGGAAAATTCTTATCTGATTTATTTAGAGATGGGGGATCTTACTCAACCCGAATTTGAGTAACATAGAAAAGAATCTCTTAATTTGTACAATTTATCTGTAAAATAATTTTATGTTACGAATAAATATCTGCTGCTTTATTCATAGCGGCTATTGCTATGAATTATTTGACCAGTATAGTTTAATTTTCCATTATAATCAATCCGACCAAAATTCTGGAATCCCAATCCGACCAAAGTTTCTCAAGATTTTCCGTAACGCTTTTCATTTCAAGTCTATTTTGACAAATCTATTTCGATAAACAAAACTATAATTTTAGGAATACATTCTCGTTGATACTGACTCGGTCTCTCTCAAGCATTATAGGGACCCAAAAGACCAATCTCACATAACTCATTCGACAATCCAGATTTTTGAAGATTTTGACACCAACAGAATTTGGACAAGATCCAACCCTTTTTTGAAGAAATTTTCCTAACATTTTGATCCTGTCAGATTAAATTACTGAGATTACATACAAGCATATGCTAAATAGTGAGCTGAATTCGACGTCTCCAGAGCATTTCCCGACAACATCAACCGGTCGTTCGACAGAACCCAAAGTACCTCAAGACTAGATGAAGCTGGATTTTGGCTATTATGACCATCTCTTCCGACAAAGACTATCCATTCCGACCAAGACCATCTATTCAAAAACATGGAAGACGTCCTCAGACTTGACAAAGAGATGGACGTTGCTATTGGCAGAGAATTAATCAATAAAAATAATCTGGTTCTCTTTTTCTCTCAATCTTGTCAGACGATTTTGCAAATCAAAACGAAGATGACTGCTGTGTAATCGACCTAACTGATGATGAATAGTATTACTATTCATTGTCGAACACGACTCTATGTCGAAGGTTGCTCATTGTTGGACAAACATTTATCGTCGAACCCTGTAGCAAGCATTAAATATGGGCCATAGATTTAATAAATGGATAGGAAACAAAACTAATAAATTAATCTTTGTGAACAATTGTAACAATTTAAACTTTTGCCCATATCCGTCAAGTTAGAATGTCAATGTTCGTCGAGTGAGATGCCAATGTCCGTCGAGTAAGAAATTCTGACCATTTAGTAGAGAAACTTCTCTAATGTCAAAATTCGTCGAATTAGAATTTTGACCATATAGTACTTTCGTCGATTCGACACTTGGAAGATTTCTCCAACGTCAACACCCATCTGTCGAATTAGGATTTTTACTGACCTTCTAGTATATTCGACAGTTTTTGATCATCATTCGACAGAATTTTCATCCGAAAGAACTTGACTTTTAGCCATTCTTGGGAAATAATGTTCTCCCATCTTACATCATTCTGTCATGTTATTTTTCATCGAAAATTGCCCTTGAAACTCACCGCCATGCAGCAGCTTGGAGGAGGTTCTACATGATTCTTGAACAATCCAAAAGTCTTGAAAGTCAAGTGAATAACGTAAGCCATGTGGAATAGCATGTGCACTCAGAATAGGATATTTTACTTCAAGTAAATCTTAATTTTTCCTATGCTTATCCCACGGCAGCCGCCTCATAATTTCACTCTCACAAATTACATTTTCTCCCACATCAGAAAGTATTCATCTTTTTCTCTCAAAAATCCCACAAACCTGAGCATCATTTTTCTTCCTTTTCTCTTCATTGGCTCGGCCAAGCACCCAAGAACACCATCACTCACCTATAATTTTCACTCTCATCATTTCCTAAAGCTAAACACCATTCTAAACACTTTCCATTTAGAAAGTTTTCCCAAAATCCCACTCTAAGTACTTCAAAATCCCACTTCTACCTTACTTCCCTAGAGGTAAACCTTGATTTCTATGGTTTAAATTCATATTTATGATTTTCTAAATCATGTTTGTTCCATGGTTTGTTATTATTAAGCGTTGTTTGTCATTTTACTAATTGTTTTAGAATTGTTATGAATTGTTTGTGAGCCACACGAAAACAAGGAGAAGGATAGGAGTTTGAAAAGCTTGTCTTCAAGAGGTAAGAGGGAGATTACCCTCATCAACCATGTGTTGGTGATGAGGAATGGATGTGTGTGTAGTGAAAAATCCATAAGGATTATTTCACTCGTTTGTTTAAGAGTTTTCCATATTTATGGTTGTTTAGTGATTGAGATGTTTATTACTTTACTAATATGCTTTAGTATGTGTTTATGATGCATGATGAATTATGTATGTTTTTAAGATGTGAATTACATGATAAAGGAAAATATGTCGATTTCAGAGAACCAGGGAGGCACACGGCCTCAAAATGATTTTTGGGAACAAAAGGTTTTAAGCGTTTTACTAATTATGAGTTTTAGAAAAAGAAAGGGTGACAAGTTAATGATTTTGAGGATTTGCAAAGAAAGTGGACAAGGAAATGAACAAAGATTTTTATGATGAAGGTATTTATAATTTTCGGTTTATATGCCAAGGATTGGTAAATTGAGAGTTTTTATGAATGGTAAAATTGGATGATTAGAAAGAAAAAGGAAAAGAAAAGATATTATGGTTTCAATGACCATGTAGTTATGGTTTTGTGGGTTTGAAATGATTTTACTTTATGTAAAACTTTGATTTAGAAATGAAAAACAAATTGATTTAGTACAAGAGATTTATAAAAAGAATTTAAGAAATGAAAGAGAAATACTTTATCACTTGAGAGATGAAGATTTCGTTGATGAAAGAAAAAGAGAGGTTGAAGTGTTTGAACCTCCACTTATTTTGGAGAGGAATGATTTTAGAATTGATTTGGAATTATGGAGAATACGTTGATGACTTGAAATTTACTAACGTACAACTCACCCGTTAGGTTTTGAGGCGCGTTAGGAAACTTTAAGTTGGAATAATTGATTTTGACAGAACATTGATTTTGAGTGGAAACAATGAAAAATATTACGTAGAAGATTTTTAAGTGAAGAATACATGGAAAATGAAGTTGAAAATGGTATTGAGTTTTGAAAATCCAAAACAATATTTTGAATATTGAGAAATATTGTATGAAGTTGAAAAATGATGAGATAGGGTTTACGTGACTTAAAAGTATGATTTTTAAGTCACGCAATTTTGAAAACATTGAAAAATTACTATTTGGAAAACGTGTAAATGTTTTTATGCAATTGAGAAAAATGATGGAAAATGGTTATGTAATGTGAAAACGTAACAAAAGTGTTACGTAATTGTGAAAATGCGTTAAAAATGATACGCAGTTGAAAATATAGTAAAAAAATACTGTAAAGAATGGATGAACTGAAAATGAACCTTTTTGTGTGATGAAATTGAAAGATATGCATTGAGGCATATGATGAAATTGAAAGATATGCATTGAGTCATATGATGAAATTGAAACATGCATTGAGTTATTCGTGCATTGAACGGATTATAGCTGATAGCTGTTATGACCCTTGTGGTCGAAGAGGGAATGAGAATTGAAAAGTGAGATCTATGATGGATCTTGGGGGCGTCAAGGCGCGGCAGTCGATCCAGTGGGCAAAGGCAAGAACCTTGTGCCATGTGGCGACGTAGTCCGTTGCAACGCATTGACGATACCCGACAAGAACACGATTCTTTTCGAAGACTGGAGATTGTCTGTCGGCTAAGGCTGGACAATTAACCAGAGCATTCTTCTCGAAATTGTGAAAACCTCCATGGAGTGAAAAAATTGGTTTAGTATGCATACACATGAGTCTGAAACACATATTATTGTGGCATGAGAAATGTTCATATGATGTGACATTATTATTTTGTATACTGAGGATATCTGTTATGATGAAATTGGTACTGGTGATTTAACTGAGATATATGTTTACTGGAATTATGATAAATTGATAACAAAGTATGATGATAATATGAATGAAACTATGATATCTGTGCGTATGGAATGACTTTGTCATTTGTATCATTCTTTGTTACCGCTTTGGTATTGATGAAAGGGGATCTTACCTCTTTGTTATATTGTTTTGTTGTACTTGTGTTGTTAAATTGATATAATAGATGGAACGAGTTTCTTAGACGTGATTGGGGGCAAATATTCGGAGTTGGTGATAACATCGAGGAGTGACCACCCGGTTTGGTTGGTGTACAGAATTGAGGATGAACAGATGTATGACGCATCAAGGGGGATACAAGACAGAATAAGTATATTGAGTTTTTCTTGTTAGTATTTTACCGTGCTATTGAGTAAGACCCGTAATGGGGTTTGCTACTGTTTAGAATTTAATCTGTAAGTTTTTATATTTCCTAAATAATTGTTAAACATTATGTGGTGTCAATAATGTATATTACTCAGTTTAAATCTAGTTTTCAGTATTACATATAAATTTTAGTAAGTTTATGTTTTCGCGAAAAGAAATTTTAAAAACCCATATTTTATAACTCAAACCTTTTTATGAAATCATTTACAGATTATGAACTTGTAGTCGAAAATGTGATGCCCTATGCAGGGTGTTACATTAGTTAGTATCAGAGCACGGTTTGAATTTTTTGGGGTTTGTGGTTAGGTCTATTTTGCTTGTGTTGTGTTCTCTGTGTGTTTGATTTACAAAAGGAAACAATGTTATTTAAAATGGTTGCATCTGGTTTCCATTGTATTTTGGTTTGTCCATCTTGGAAGAAAGGAAATGGCTCGTGGTATATGTACAAGTGTGGAAGCGGAACGTGACATTAATAATATGGTTGCAACTATGGGAGCAATATGGAGGATAACTGACATGACAGTACAGCAAGAACAGGGGATCACTGAACATCAGGAATTGGAGGTTGAGGTTCAGGATCTGATAGAAGAGAACCAGTCTTGAAATACCAGATCTCGTAACTTTGGAACTTGGGCATTCCAAAAAAGGAATAATAGGAAGGTAAATTGATTTTAGTGAAAAATGTATTTACGATCACCAGGAAATCAAAAGCAGTAGCAAAGGTGAGGAGAAAGTGATTGAAATAGTAAATTTAGTCAGACTATGGCATCAATCATGAAATGTTTCAAGTGTGGAAAAAATCATCTCACCAAAGATTGTTAGCATAAAGGGATTATTTGTTATGGATGTGGGAAGTCTGGACATTTCTCCAGAGATTGTGAATCAACTGAAGATGGAACCTTCTATTAGTAATACATGTATTTCAAAATCTCAAGAAGGAGAAGAAGAAAGAGCTGGTGCAAAGAGTGTAGTGAGAACGCTCAAATACAAAAACTTAAGAAGCAAGAAGGTTGTGCCGTAGAGGGTAATTTTAAAACCATGTTGTATAATTCGTAAGGTAACCCAGTCTTTTATGATCTGTAACTGTGTAAATCTTTTGGGGTTGTCTGTGTTTTGTTTCTTTTC
Source organism: Ormosia semicastrata (assembly GCA_029884595.1). Taxonomy (NCBI): domain Eukaryota; kingdom Viridiplantae; phylum Streptophyta; class Magnoliopsida; order Fabales; family Fabaceae; genus Ormosia; species Ormosia semicastrata. The sequence continues at coordinate 40,877,982 of JAQQTO010000053.1, read as the reverse complement.
ATGATACTACTTTAACTTCTAAACTTGTTATTACTACTCAAGTCTGTTTAAAACTATCCTATTATTATTGGAGTTCAAAACTTTTCTATTGATCTGGTTTGCCTATTTATTTTTCAAATAGACTAAGTAAATCAATTTGACTTATCCGTGTCTTCGTTATAATGTGATCTGAGTAATTCTACTCTTCTTGTTAAACTTGTTGTTTATACTCAAGTTTTCTAACTCTACCCTATATCTATTGAATATCAAATCGTTTCTGTTGATTTAATTTGTTTATCTCAAAATAGAACTATGTGAGAGCCTGACTTTATAAATGGATTGGTTATTTTCCAACCATCTTCTGTAGATTATTTTAGTAAAATTTTGGTGTCTCTTAAAAATCGGGTAACATCAAATTCTTTATTGGATATGTCCGGTATTATATCGGATAGTTTCACTGTCTTTTCTTTCTAACTTTCATAATGTTCTTCATAATGTTCTTTCATATATCATAAATTGCGAGAAAAGATATTCTTATTCAAATTCATGTCATAGTATCAGATACAGTATTGTTAAAAGAGATACAATGCGAGGACTGGAAAAGATAAGATGAAAGAGTAGTATTCCATTATTGGTTCGGAAACAACTATGAATTTCGAGGACAAAATTCTTTTTAGAGGGGGAGAGTTGTAACACCCCAAATTTTAGAGTATGTTACAGAACTGACAGAATTACATTGTTTTGTGTTTTCTGTGCAATATAAAAATAATTTTGTGTGATTATTTCGATACTATTTTTGATTATTTTGCGTGATTTGCTCCTGGTCAGGAAAATAATAATTTTTGGGCTGAGGAAATTCTTATCTGATTTATTTAGAGATGGGAGATCTTACTCAACTCGAATCTGAGTAACATAGAAAAGAATCTCTTAATTTGTAGAATTTATCTGTAAAATAATTTTATGTTACGAATAAATATCTGCTGCTTTATTCATAGTAATTATTGCTATGAATTATTTGACCAGTATAGTTTAATTTGCCATTATAATCAATCCGACCAAAATTCTGGAATCCCAATCTGACCAAAGTTCCTCAAGATTTTCCCTAACGGTTTTCATTTCAAATCTATTTCGACAAATCTATTTCGACAAACAAAACTACAATTTTAGGAATACATTCTCATCGATACTGACTCGGTCTCTCTCAAGCATTATAGGGACCCAAAAGACCAATCTCACATAACTCATTCGACAATCCAGATTTTTGAAGATTTTGATACCAACAGAATTTAGACAAGATCCAAACACTTTTGAAGAAAATTCCTAACATTTTGATCCTATTGGATTAAATTACTGAGATTACATACAAGCATATGCTAAATAGTGAGCTGAATTCGACGTCTCCAGAGCATTTCCCGACAACATCAACCGGTCGTTCGACAGAACCCAAAGTACCTCAAGACTGGATGAAGCTGGATTTTGGCTATTATGACCATATCTTCCGACAAAGACTATCCATTCCGACCAAGACCATCTATTTCGACAAAGACCATCTATTCAAAAACATGGAAGATGTCCTCAGACTCGACAAAGAGATGGACGTTGCTATTAGCAGAGAATCAATCTGGTTCGCCTTTTCTCTCAATCTTGTCGGACGATTCTGCAAATCAAAATGAAGATGACTGCTGTGTAATCGACCTAACTGATGATGAATAGTACTACTATTCGTTGTCGAGCACGACTCTATGTCGAAGGTTGCTCATTGTTGGACAAACATTTATCGTCGAACCCTACAGCAAGCATTAAATATGGGCCATAGATTTAATAAATGGATAGGAAACAAAACTAATAAATTAATCTTTGTGAACAATTGTAACAATTTGAACTTCTGCCCATATCCGTTGAGTTAGAATGTCAATGTTCGTCGAGTGAGATGCCAATGTCTGTCGAGTAAGAATTTCTGACCATTTAGTAGAGAAACTTCTCTAATGTCAAAATTCTTCGAATTAGAATTTTGACCATATAGTACTTTCATCGATTCGACACTTGGAATATTTCACCAACGTCAACACCCGTCCGTCGAATTAGGATTTCTGCTGACCTTCTAGTATATTCGACAGTTTTTGATCATCATTCGATAGAATTTTCATCCGACAGAACTTGACTTTTAGCCATTCTTGGGAAATAATGTTCTCCCATCTTACATCATTCTATCATGTTATTTTTCATCAAAAATTGCCCTTGAAACTCACCGCCATGCAGCAGCTTGGAGGAGGTTCTACATGATTCTTGAATAATCCAAAAGCCTTGAAAGTCAAGTGAATGACGTAAGCCATGTGGAATAGCATGTGCACTCAGAATAGGATATTTTACTTCAAGTAAATCCTAATTTTTCCTATGCTTATCCCACGGCAGCCGCCTCATAATTTCACTCTCACAAATTACATTTTCTCTCACATCAAAAAGTATTCATCTTTTTCTCTCAAAAATCCCACGAACCTGAGCATCATTTTTCTTCCTTTTCTCTTCATTGGTTCGGCCAAGCACCCAAGAACACCATCACTCACCTATAATTTTCACTCTCATCATTTCCTAAAGCTAAACACCATTCTAAACACTTTCCATTTAGAAAGTTTTCCCAAAATCCCACTCTAAGTACTTCAAAATCCCACTTCTACCTTACTTCCCTAGAGGTAAACTTTGATTTCTATGGTTTAAATTCATATTTATGATTTTCTAAATCAAGTTTGTTCCATGGTTTGTTATTATTAAGCTTTGTTTATCATTTTACTAATTGTTTTAGAATTGTTAGGAATTGTTTGTGAGCCACACGAAAACAAGGAGAAGGATGGGAGTTTGAAAAGCTTGTCTTCAAGAGGTAAGAGGGAGATTACCCTCATCAACCATGTGTTGGTGATGAGGAATGGATGTGTGTGTAGTGAAAAATCCATAAGGATTATTTCACTCTTTTGTTTAAGAGTTTTCCATATTTATGGTTGTTTAGTGATTGAGATGTTTATTACTTTACTAATATGCTTTAGTATGTGTTTATGATGCATGATGAATTATGTATGTTTTTAAGATGTGAATTACATGATAAAGGAAAATATGTCGGTTTCAAAGAACCAGGGAGGCACACGGCCTCAAAATGATTTTTGGGAACAAAAGATTTTAAGCGTTTTACTAATTATGAGTTTTAGAAAAAGAAAGGGTGACAAGTTAATGATTTTGAGGATTTGCAAAGAAAGTGGACAAGGAAATGAACAAAGATTTTTATGATGAAGGTATTTATAATTTTTGGTTTATATGCCAAGGATTGGTAAATTGAGAGTTTTTATGAATGGTAAAATTGGATGATTAGAAAGAAAAAGGAAAAGAAAAGATATTATGGTTTCAATGACCATGTAGTTATGGTTTTGTGGGTTTGAAATGATTTTACTTTATGTAAAACTTTGATTTAGAAATGAAAAACAAATTGATTTAGTACAAGAGATTTATAAAAAGAATTTAAGAAATGAAAGAGAAATACTTTATCACTCGAGAGATGAAGATTTCGTTGATGAAAGAAAAAGAGAGGTTGAAGTGTTTGAACCTCCACTTATTTTGGAGAGGAATGATTTTAGAATTGATTTGGAATTATGGAGAATACGTTGATGACTTGAAATTTACTAATATACAACTCACCCGTTAGGTTTTGAGGCGCGTTAGGAAACTTTAAGTTGGAATAATTGATTTTGACAGAACATTGATTTTGAGTGGAAATAATGAAAAATATTACGTAGAAGATTTTTAAGTGAAGAATACATGGAAAATGAAGTTGAAAATGGTATTGAGTTTTGAAAATCCAAAACGATATTTTGAATATTGAGAAATATTGTATGAAGTTGAAAAATGATGAGAAAGGGTTGATGTGACTTAAAAGTATGATTTTTAAGTCACGCAATTTTGAAAACATTGAAAAATTGCTATTTGGAAAACGTGTAAATGTTCTTATGCGATTGAGAAAAATGATGGAAAATTGTTATGTAATGTGAAAACGTAACAAAAGTGTTACGTAATTGTGAAAATGCATTAAAAATGATACGCAGTTGAAAATACAGTAAAAAATTTTTGTAAAGAACGGATGAACTGAAAATGAACCTTTTTGTGTGATGAAATTGAAAGATATGCATTGAGGCATATGATGAAATTGAAACATGCATTGAGTTATTCGTGCATTGAACGGATTATAGCTGATAGCTATTATGACCCTTGTGGTCGAAGAGGGAATGAGAATTGAAAAGTGAGATCTATGATGGATCTTGGGGCCGTCAAGATGCGACAGTTGATCCAGTGGGCAAAGGCAAGAACCTTGTGCCATGTGGCGACGTAGTCCGTTGCAACGCATTGACGATACCCGACAAGAACACGATTCTTTTCGAAGACTGGAGATTGTCTGTGGGCTAAGGCTGGACAATTAACCAGAACATTCTTCTCGAAATTGTGAAAACCTCCATGGAGTGGAAAAATTGGTTTAGTATGCATACACATGAGTCTGAAACACATATTATTGTGGCATGAGAAATGTTCATATGATGTGACATTATTATTTTGTATACTGAGGATATCTGTTATGATGAAATTAGTACTGGTGATTTAACTGAGATATATGTTTACTGGAATTTATGATAAATTGATAACAAAGTATGATGATAACATGAATGAAACTATGATATCTGTGCGTATGGAATGATTTTGTCATTCGTATCATTCTTTGTTACCGCTTTGGTATTGATGAAAGGGGATCTCACCTCTTTGTTATATTGTTTTGTTGTACTTGTGTTGTTAAAATGATATAATAGATGGAACGAGTTTCTTAGACATGATTGGTGGCAAATATTCGGAGTTGGTGATAACATTGAGGAGTGACCACCCGGTTTGGTTGGTGTACAAAATTGAGGATGAACAGATGTATGACGCATCAAGGGGGATACAAGACAGAATAAGTATATTGAGTTTTTCTTGTTAGTATTTTACCGTGCTATTGAGTAGGACCCGTAATGAGGTTTGCTACTGTTTAGAATTTAATCTGTAAGTTTTTATATTTCCTAAATAATTGTTAAACATTATGTGGTGTCAATAATGTATATTACTCAGTTTAAATCTAGTTTTCAGTATTGCATATAAATTTTAGTAAGTTTATGTTTCCGTGAAAAGAAATTTTAAAAACCCATATTTTATAACTCAAACCTTTTTATGAAATCATTTACAGATTATGAACTTGTAGTCGGAAATGTGATGCCCTATGGAGGGTGTTACAATATGGTCTCTCTTCTTATTGAACATCCAGATATGTTGGTCTTGAATAATAGTTTCTTGTTTCTGGAGGAAAGGCAGATCCTCTTCTTAACTTATGAACACTTAAGTTTTGTACACTTAGAAATTCATTTTCCAACTCTTCAATTGTTGACAAGGTTTGGATCTTGGGCTTAGATGTTGATGTTGATCCTAGATTCATTTTTTCTAATTTTCTGTTAATCTCCTCTTTAGAGTTTTCAAATTTTGATCCTAAATTTATTTCCTTTAAATTTGACTTTAGAACATTTATGACTTTATATATAGGTCTTTTTTTTTTTTATCTAAATTCTTGTTAATATTTTGTGGTGTTGGTTTTTCTTTTTCTCCTACATGGCATTCTATCCTTTCTAAATGTTGAGACATATGTGGAGCATTTGATTGGAATAATTAAGTTGTTGATGAACTTTATAAATATCAATTTATTCAGTTGATTGGGATAATGATATGGTTATGGTCTTAAATGGGGATGCTTCTACCTCTAATTCTTTCTTTGTCATTACTTTTATTGCTTCTAAAGGAGGATATTCAAATATAATTATATTTTCATTTTCTACCTTCCAAGTAGTAGTCGTTCTAGTGTTTACTAAAACGTCTACATGTTTTATATAAGGATTCTTTATGTTGTTTTGTTGATAGTACATTTCGAACCAAGTGAAAAATACATATTGATCTCCTATTCTTCTAAGAAAAAATAAAATTAATTTCTATAATTAACTATTTGTTCTTTACTAAAGGTTTCAAAGTACCAATCTCTCTTATCTTTGGTATAAGAAGCATCAAAGTCTTCTCTTATCTATTTCTTATCTATTTCAAATGGTTGATATCTAGTTATTACATTAATTACTTGAGACCCAGTTGGTGAGTATTCTGGAGAATCAAATTTATGAGTTTCCTAGTAAATTGGTTGTGGAATATTAAGTTCAAACTTTACTCTTGTTAAATTTATGTTGGTCGAAGAACCATCTATAGAATGCCTAGATGAGGTTTGTATATAAGATGTTGATCTAGCAATTGAGGATCTGGATCTTAGTATACCTATTCTTATACTGTTACCCTCTTCGACTATTGATTTTATTTTTGTTTGTAGAATAGGTTGAGGGGGTATTACTTCTAGAAATACTCAATCTCCAGGCATTCTGGCCAGAACTTCCTCATGAGTTAATCTCTTAGGGGTTAAAATTGATGATCTTTGAAGACTGACTTATATAATTACCATCTTATGTCTTGGAGATTATCTTAATACCTTAAAGTTTTGATTTTCAGTTGATACTTTATAATGAACCTTGTAAATTATTGACATATGAGTAACTCCTTCATGAAAAATACCTTCTAATGTTTTCTTCACATTTAACTCTAAGGCCTTTTTGGTCATGGAATTGTTGAGTTCTAAAGTATAGTTTGCGTAACAATTAAAAAACATCAGTCCATCATGAAGGTTAGATTTTAATATTGCTATTATTGAATCACTTAACTTTTGAAGTCTTTTATTCTTTAATAGGACTAAGACTGAATTGTTAATCCCTTATTTGTGATGACCGTTTGCAGCTACCTAAATCAAACCTACATGCATATATCTATATCTTTGTCTTGTGTGATGATCTATTAACTCATCTTCTAAAAAGTTTATTGATTCACATGTTTCTCTAACATCGTAGGTAGCTTCAAAAGTTTGAATAGATTCTTTAGGTCTAAATGAGAAAGGGTTAGGCCTATAGATTTCTTTTTGGATTAAATAGAGGGTATTGACTAGTTTTGAAGTGATTCTTCTATGTTTGCTATGATTATATCATTATTTTGAACCTAATCTTGATCTATTTCTAAATTAGAATATGCAGATTGAAATGATGTTGAAGCTAAACTAGGAGCTTTATTCTGGTGGGAGAGCCCACTCAAAGTTCTAAATATCCTAGACATAGTTAAGATATCTACTTATCGAGACTACTAACCCTACATGCGGGACCACCTAAATGCTTTATCTAGCAACACCTTAGCTAACCAATGTAACACCCTTTCTGGGGATGTCACATTTATGATGCAGAAAAATAAAAATAAATAAAATCCTTACCCAAGTAATAAAAACATTTGATACTTAAGTAATATTTGTGATATATGTATATATATATATATATTTTTTCCTTTTATAGTTATAACGTTAAATAAAATAACATGGAACACCAAATAAAACAAAACATGATTACACCATAATATACATATGATTCTTGTCTCAAGTACATAATTAATTTACAACTATTAACATTCAATAGAAACAAGAAAAAAAGTATGCTACTAAAACATAACACCTAAGATATGAGCCCTCGTCATAAGACAGCTTTCCCTAGTTAGGAATGTCTTGACCAATAGAAAATCGACCCAAAACTATGTCGAAGTTCTCTCTAGGAGTATAGTGAAACTCGTCCCACAACTCCCTAATAGGTAAAATAATCTCTACGAAAGTAACCATATAACGTGTAGTCATTAACCCATGTCGAGTCCTACTTACTGACAAAGTCATGTTACCACTGTACTCTATGTGTCCTGTGTCCCAGTGGACATACCAAGCCTCCGCGCCTTCGAGAAATTGTAGTCTAAAGAAACCTAGTTGTCCTCCTCTTGCCGCCATTATAGTCTTTGATGATATAAACGTAAAATAAAAACAGATAAAACAATACAAGAAAGAGGTGAGATAATCTACACCATTACCCGCATGGCAATAAAGAAAACGACAATACAAACAGATATTACAACAACAAGCAGATATTTCAATAACACATACTATTTTATCATATACAGTAAAGTAATTTAATACATCATGCATAATATATCTAAGCAATAGATCATGCATTTTATCACGTTTATAGTAAGCGGTAAAATGTAAATAATGTATGAACAAGAAAGTGCGTATAATGCATGAACAAGAAAATGCGGGTAATGCATGAACACACACCGACTCTTCGTTCCTACTCCATGGAGCTAAACACGAATATCTCGAGAGAATGATCTGAATAGAAAACTAATAATACTTTATGGCTGCCCAACCAAGCTATTGCACTTGTCAATACATCGTGTCTATAGCCCACAAATCAAAACATCGTGTAGCAAGATACACACCATACATCGTGTACCACGGGCATAGTACTTAATAGTCCCCTCAAGATCTTGACTAAGAATAGTGCTTGTCAAGATCATTAGTGGGTTGCTCGTTACCACGGCCCAGGTGCTACCACTTTGTCCACATATGGAATCCTCCGCACACTAATGCCTCCAAGTTCATAAATGAACCACACTACGCTTATCACACCAAACATAGTGTAATTCGCCTCATCAATCAATCGCCAATTATCCACTAAATTGACACCACACTCTAAACATGATCTAAAATTACAAAAATACCCTTATTATCCAAATTTTACCATAATTACAAAAAAATTACCAAAATGCCCTTTGTCACCAAAAACCAAAGTATAGTACGTCCCACCTGACAGTACTAACAAAATATCAAAGTATAGTACGTCCCACCTGACAGTACTACACCACAACATGTCCGGGTCCACCACTTTGGCCCGACAGAAAAACTGATAGTATTTTTCAGTCGCGTAGGAATTTTATCGCATTTTCACAATCTCGTTGTTTTCACAAACGTTTTAAAATCGTGTAAACATATTTTGACATTTTTAAACATCATAAAATTATTTTCTCAATCGCGTAGGATTTTTAATTCATTTTCTTAACCGAATAGCTTAGAATCATTATTTTTAATACGTGTAAAACTATATCTAGTACTTTTAAAATACGTAGAGTATTTTCCTTGTGTTCTAAATATAGTATGGAATCTTTTGATTTTAAGCGTCAGATTTTAATAAATTTTGGCAGCATTTTGCCTATAAAATCAGTATAAGGTATTTTTAACATTTTCCTCTAAATATAGTTTATTTTATTTTTACCCAATAATTTCACTTCGAAACTTACTAACGCGCTTCAAAATTTATAGAATGAGCTCTACGTTAGTATTTTTCAAGCGTCTGAATTAATTCTTACTTAAACTAATATTCTCGCTAAGTTAAAATTCTAGAACCGAATCAATTTCCTTTGATTTTCTCAATGATTCTTTGGAATCAATTTTATGTTGTAAAACCATTACCTAACCTTATCTTAGAAAATAAAATGGCATGTTGGCCAAATCAAAAATAAAATGGTATTCAATTATACTCTAAATGGCATGTTGGCCATAATTAACTTAAATCATTTTTAATTTAATTATTTTACCTAGATTACTCAAATCATAATTTAGAAAATTACCGAGAACATTTTGGTTCTCTTTTTGGATGTAAGGCCGTGAGCCTCATAGTGTATTCTTTGGAATACTCATGCATTTCGTACATGTTATTCACATCCTACTTTAATAAGTATACAATTATAAACACATGCAATTATATAATCACATACAATATACATACAACATATATTAAAACCATAAATATGCATAGCAAAAATAATAAAACTATAATCATGCATAGCAAAATAAATCACAAATAAGAAAGCATTTAAACAATCACAAAAATAATAAAAAATCATAAACAATCACACAATAATAATACAAGCAATAAAACAATCACACAAATGAATCCTTATGGATTCTACACACACATAAAAATCCATTTTCCCATCACCACTTAGGGTTGATGAGATTAAATCTCCTCTTACCTCTTGTAGACAAATTAATCGGTAAGATCTCCTCCTTTCCTCTAAATTTCGTACAAGCTCCAAAACAATTCCTAAAATTCTTAAATAATTAGTAAAAACACATACAAGGTACAAAATAGAGAAACCATGGAACAAGCATGGTTAGAAAAATTAAAAATTCAATTTTGAACCATAGAAACCAAACTTACCCTTAAGTAAGTAAGCAAAAACTTGGATTTTAGGCAAGATAGAGTAGGAATTTGGGAAAACTTTGTGAATGAAGGATGCTTAGAATGGGATTTGGGTTCAAGAAATGTGATTGGATAAAATTATGAAGGTTTGGTTGAGTGGGTGTGAGTGTTGGCCGAATATGGAGAATGAAAAAGAAGAAAAAATATGCATGGCTTCTTGGTAGTTTTGGAGAGAAGATGAATAGCTTAGATTTAGGATAAGTGTGAAATAAAGATTGAGAGAGAAATGGAAGGGCTGCTGCCGTAGTGGCCTTGTGGGGGTGAGGTTGAGTGCTTGATTTGGCTTAATAAATATCCAAATGAATGCACATGTGGTGCACATGGTTTAGGACACTTGGAGACTTCAAGAAGCTAGTAGAACCAAGCCACCAAGCTCCCTTGGCTGCTGGAAAACCGTGGTGCCCCTTGCCATTTTAAGGGTTTAATTGTTTTCCATTTACTCCTAATTATATGCTAGTTAATTAGGTAATTTGTTAGGTTAATTATCCTAACCAATTTTAATTAACATACTAATAATATAACTAATTAATTTAGTATATATTAACATATATTATAACCTTTAATCAATATTAACATATCTAATTAGTATTTAGATTAAAATAAATTAAGAATTAAACTAGTTCACTTAGTTAGCTAATTAAGTAATTAAATTAGTCAAATTAAGCTTAATTAGCTACTAATCAAAGTCAAGCCTACAATTTTTGACTTAATCCTAACCCTTGATTCATCTTTAATTCCTAACCATAGATTAGATCTAAGGTAGATATTACTTGGTCATAAATCTTGAATTCTAATCTCACCATTGATTTGATCAACGGCTAAGATTAAAGCTTCTAAAGTAAGCTTTATAATCCAACGGTTCACAAAGAAGTCAATGCTTCTTTTGTTGACTCTTTCTAATTGGTTTAAAAGTCAAGCCATCCATTTTGACCATTTCCTATTGGTTTAGATTTCTACCAACAAGATCGTTGGTTACACTAAACGTGGGCTCCACGAACTTTTTCGGTCCATAAATAATTTTTCTACTATTTTTGAGACAAGAGTCTTGTTGAATAAAATAATATTATAAAAATATAAAATTATTTTATTACACAGTTAAATCTGAAAAATTACGAGATTAATATATATATCAATCAATTGGGTTTAGTAAGATCCCCCACTCCAATTAATTAAAATAAGATTTATCCGCAGAAAATTATTATTTTCTCGGTCGAGCAAATCACATACAACATCAAGTACACTCACGGAACAGTCAAATTTAATTTACTGCTCACAGAATTCACAAAACAGTACATTTTCGGGACTATATTGTAATTATCCCAAAAGTTGGGGTGTTACAACTCTCCCATACTAAAAAGAATTTCGTCCCCAGAAATTCATCATACATCAAAACAATTGAGAGCATTGCTCCCTCATCCTATCTTCTAGCTCCCATGTAGCTCCACCACTACATCGTTCTAAACTAGTTTAACTAATGCGATCTCCTTTCCTTGAAGTTGCTTTGTCCTTCAATCTTCAATCTTGGCTGAAAACGTCTCATAGGCTAGATTCTCCTTCAGTTGTACAGTGTCTGATTCGATGATGTGAGTCGGATCAGAAATATATTTTCGTAGTTGTGATACGTAAAATACATCACGAAGATTCGATAAGAATGGTGGTAGTGAAATCTGATAAGCTACCAGATCTATCGATGAAGTTTTTGATACGGCCCGATAAACTTCGGAGTGAGCTTCCTCGACTTAATCACTCGTCTAACTCCAGTCATAGATATCACATGTAGAAATACATGATCACCTTCTTCAGATTCAAGCGGTCTCTGTCTTTTACCAGTATAACTCTTTCGTAGCGTCCGAGTTGTCTTCATCTTGTCTTGGATCATCTTCACTTTCTCAGTTGTCCGCTGCACAAATTCCGGTCCTACAATCTTACTTTCACCAGTATGATACCAACGCAATAACATTCTACAGCGTCTCCTATATAACGCCTGACAGGGTGTCATCCCTATGCTCACAAGAAACTATCGTTGTATGTGAACTCTCAATACTAGAAATTCATCTCAACAAGTCTTTTGAAAATTCTAACTATTCGTCTCTCCCTGATATCCAAGTCCCTCTTGATTGAACAGGTACTTCAAGCCTTTGAAATTATTGTGAATTTTATAGGAAAGAAAACGTCTTCAGATTTTTCCTTGCAAAACTACTATCGCGTATCCTATAATGTAAATCAGATTATTCTTCTCACGCACGTTCCACTGCCTTGAAGTATACGCCACGACCTTTCAATTTGATTTCAACACTCAATCTAAATCTACGAGTTAAACTTCTTCTTCAGAATTTGCATCTGACTAGGTTCGCACATAACTCCTTCTTATTCCTCAGAAGTTGAAGAACTGCATTGAGATCTTCAGCATGTTCCTTTGAATTTCGAGAATAGGTCAAAATATTGCCAATAATGACAAATTTGCCTAGATGAGAAAGAAAGATTCTATTTATACAATTCGTGAACATCGTCAAAACATTCCCTATCCCGAATGGTAGTATTGAATATTCATAACTCTTGCAACGCATCTGAAAATCGTCTTGGAACATTTTCTAACTTTATGCGAATCTGATAATAACCAGCACACAATCCGATCTTGGAACGAACAACGAGTTTCTTCATTTGATCTTCGCACCCCTGTTACCACATTATTCCAGATTTTCTTTATCAAGAGAAGTTATTCTACTTGTCTATTTTTAATCTTAACGTAAAATGTCTCATAAATCAAGTTTTCTTCTAATTGCACTGTATTTGGTAGTATGACATAAGTTGGATCAAGAATAATCCTTTTTAATTGAAATACATGAAAGATACTATGAAGGTTATAAGGAAAAGTAATAAGACTATTTAGTAGGTTACTAGATTAGTCCATCAAAGAATTTGAGATGGTCTAATAGATTTCAAATGAACATAGTCCAATAATTTTAGAAATTAACTTTCTGGATTCAAATCCAAAAATCTCAGGTCAAAGAAATACTAAATTGCATTGCAACAATCTAGTAGGATATGGTTGGTAAATGACCAATCCAATTAAAAAATCAGGATCTCAAATAGATACAATTTTAGATAAACAAATCAAATCAACCGAAAAGATTTGATATTCAATAGATATAAGATAGAATTAGAAAATTTGAGTATAAGCAACAGGTTTTAATCAAGAAGAATTGAAATACTCAAATCATTCTATAACAAAGGCACGGATAAATCAAATTAATTTACTCAGTCTATTTGAGAAAGAAATAGACAAACCAGATCAATAGAAAAATTTTGAACTCTAATAATAATTGGGTAGTTTTAAACAGTGCTCAAATAGTAATGGCAAGTTTAGAAGTCAAGTAACATTATGAAAAGAAGTAAAACACGATAACTCCAAAAGATTTGCACAATCACAGATCACAAGAGAATGAGTTACCCCACCTAATTATACAAAGACAGCTTTAAGATTACTCTCATGGCACGACTTTCTCGCTTCTTAAGTTTTAATATTTTAAACTTTCTTATTACACTCCTTGCATTGGCTCTTTCTTCGTTTTGAGATTTTGAAACACATGCATTACTAACGGAAGTTTCCATCTTCAGCTGATCACACTTCTTTGAATAAGTGTTCAGGCTTTCCACACTTCAAGCACTTCGTTGGTGATGCCACAGTCTGACTAAAATCGTTGCCACTAATACTTTTTTTTTTTGTTCGTTGATGCTTCTCCGATGGTTGCACATATGACTTTCGCTGAAAACGATTAACCTTACGCTTCCTTCTACTTTGAATTATTGAAGATTCTAAGTTACAGCTTCTCGCATCCTAACTATAAAGTTCAATTATCAGTTTCCGCTGCTGAACGACCATCTGTCCCTGTAGTACTACTACTTCAATCGCCTTGTGCATCACGCTTCTAGCTATAGCTATACGATCTTCATTACGTTTCGCATCCACATGCTCATGTTCGTAATGTTCCATTATCTTTCTTCAAAGATAAACTAAATCGACGCACAACAAACTAAATGTAGCGATTTCGCACAAAACAGTTTCCTTTCAGAAACTGAAACATATCTCTGGGTTCAATATCAGAGATTCACACAGCACAAACAAGACAAACCTACCCACAAACCCAAAAGACTCTAACTTGGGCTCGATACCAACTAATGTAACACCCTTTCTCTGGGGATGTCACATTTATGATGCGAGAAAAATAAAAATAAATAAAATCCTTACCCAAGTAATAAAAACATTTGATACTTAAGTAATATTTGTGATATATGTATATATATATATATTTTTTTCCTTTTATAGTTATAACGTTAAATAAAATAACATGGAACACCAAATAAAACAAAACATGATTACACCATAATATACATATGATTCTTGTCTGAAGTACATAATTAATTTACAACTATTAACATTCAATAGAAACAAGTAAAAAGACAAGATATGCTACTAAAACATAACACCTAAGATATGAGCCCTCGTCATAAGACAGGTTTCCTAGTTAGGAATGTCTTGACCAATAGAAAATCGACCCAAAACTATGTCGAAGTTCTCTCTAGGAGTATAGTGAAACTCGTCCCACAACTCCCTAATAGGTAAAATAATCTCTACGAAAGTAACCATATAACGTGTAGTCATTAACCCATGTCGAGTCCTACTTACGACAAAGTCATGTTACCACTGTACTCTATGTGTCCTGTGTCCCAGTGGACATACCAAGCCTCCGCGCCTTCGAGAAATTGTAGTCTAAAGAAACCTAGTTGTCCTCCTCTTGCCGCCATTATAGTCTTTGATGATATAAACGTAAAATAAAAACAGATAAAACAATACAAGAAAGAGGTGAGATAATCTACACCATTACCCGCATGGCAATAAAGAAAACGACAATACAAACAGATATTACAACAACAAGCAGATATTTCAATAACACATACTATTTTATCATATACAGTAAAGTAATTTAATACATCATGCATAATATATCTAAGCAATAGATCATGCATTTTATCACAGTTTATAGTAAGCAGTAAAATGTAAATAATGTATGAACAGTAAAGTGCAGATAATGCATGAACAGTAAAATGCAGGTAATGCATGAACACACACTGACTCGTTCCTACTCCATGGAGCTAAACACGAATATCTGAGAGAATGATCTGAATAGAAAACTAATAATACTTTATGGCTGCCCAACCAAGCTATTGCACTGTCAATACATCGTGTCTATAGCCCACAGTCCAAAACATCGTGTAGCAGTACACAGTCCATACATCGTGTACCACAGGCATAGTACTTAATAGTCCCCTCAAGATCTTGACTAAGAATAGTGCTTGTCAAGATCATTAGTGTGTTGCTCGTTACCACGGCCCAGAGGTGCTACCACTGTCCACATATGGAATCCTCCGCACACTAATGCCTCCAAGTTCATAAATGAACCACACTACGCTTATCACACCAAACATAGTGTAATTCGCCTCATCAATCAATCGCCAATTATCCACTAAATTGACACCACACTCTAAACATGATCTAAAATTACAAAAATACCCTTATTATCCAAATTTTACCATAATTACAAAAAAAATTACCAAAATGCCCTTTGTCACCAAAAACCAAAGTATAGTACGTCCCACCTGACAGTACTAACAAAATATCAAAGTATAGTACGTCCCACCTGACAGTACTACACCACAACATGTCTGGGTCCACCACTTTGGCCCGACAGAAAAACTGATAGTATTTTTCAGTCGCGTAGGAATTTTATCGCATTTTCACAATCTCGTTGTTTTCACAAACGTTTTAAAATCGTGTAAACATATTTTGACATTTTTAAACATCATAAAATTATTTTCTCAATCGCGTAGGATTTTTAATTCATTTTCTTAACCGAATAGCTTAGAATCATTATTTTTAATACGTGTAAAACTATATCTAGTACTTTTAAAATACGTAGAGTATTTTCCTTGTGTTCTAAATATAGTATGGAATCTTTTGATTTTAAGCGTCAGATTTTAATAAATTTTGGCAAAGATTTTGCCTATAAAATCAAGATAAGGTATTTTTAACATTTTCCTCTAAATATAGTTTATTTTATTTTTACCCAATAATTTCACTTGAAACTTACTAACGCGCTTCAAAATTTATAGAATGAGCTCTACGTTAGTATTTTTCAAGCGTCTGAATTAATTCTTACTTAAACTAATATTCTCGCTAAGTTAAAATTCTAGAACCGAATCAATTTCCTTTGATTTTCTCAATGATTCTTTGGAATCAATTTTATGTTGTAAAACCATTACCTAACCTTATCTTAGAAAATAAAATGGCATGTTGGCCAAATCAAAAATAAAATGGTATTCAATTATACTCTAAATGGCATGTTGGCCATAATTAACTTAAATCATTTTTAATTTAATTATTTTACCTAGATTACTCAAATCAAGTAATTTAGAAAATTACGAGAACATTTTGGTTCTCTTTTTTGGATGTAAGGCATGTGAGCCTCATAGTGTATTCTTTGGAATACTCATGCATTTCGTACATGTTATTCACATCCTACTTTAATAAGTATACAATTATAAACACATGCAATTATATAATCACATACAATATACATACAACATATATTAAAACCATAAATATGCATAGCAAAAATAATAAAACTATAATCATGCATAGCAAAATAAATCACAAATAAGAAAGCATTTAAACAATCACAAAAATAATAAAAAATCATAAACAATCACACAATAATAATACAAGCAATAAAACAATCACACAAATGAATCCTTATGGATTCTACACACACATAAAAATCCATTTTCCCATCACCACTTAGGGTTGATGAGATTAAATCTCCTCTTACCTCTTGTAGACAAATTAATCGGTAAGATCTCCTCCTTTCCTCTAAATTTCGTACAAGCTCCAAAACAATTCCTAAAATTCTTAAATAATTAGTAAAAACACATACAAGGTACAAAATAGAGAAACCATGGAACAAGCATGGTTAGAAAAATTAAAAATTCAATTTTGAACCATAGAAACCAAACTTACCCTTAAGTAAGTAAGCAAAAACTTGGATTTTAGGCAAGATAGAGTAGGAATTTGGGAAAACTTTGTGAATGAAGGATGCTTAGAATGGGATTTGGGTTCAAGAAATGTGATTGGATAAAATTATGAAGGTTTGGTTGAGTGGGTGTGAGTGTTGGCCGAATATGGAGAATGAAAAAGAAGAAAAAATATGCATGGCTTCTTGGTAGTTTTGGAGAGAAGATGAATAGCTTAGATTTAGGATAAGTGTGAAATAAAGATTGAGAGAGAAATGGAAGGGCTGCTGCCGTAGTGGCCTTGTGGGGGTGAGGTTGAGTGCTTGATTTGGCTTAATAAATATCCAAATGAATGCACATGTGGTGCACATGGTTTAGGACACTTGGAGACTTCAAGAAGCTAGTAGAACCAAGCCACCAAGCTCCCTTGGCTGCTGGAAAACCGTGGTGCCCCTTGCCATTTTAAGGGTTTAATTGTTTTCCATTTACTCCTAATTATATGCTAGTTAATTAGGTAATTTGTTAGGTTAATTATCCTAACCAATTTTAATTAACATACTAATAATATAACTAATTAATTTAGTATATATTAACATATATTATAACCTTTAATCAATATTAACATATCTAATTAGTATTTAGATTAAAATAAATTAAGAATTAAACTAGTTCACTTAGTTAGCTAATTAAGTAATTAAATTAGTCAAATTAAGCTTAATTAGCTACTAATCAAAGTCAAGCCTACAATTTTTGACTTAATCCTAACCCTTGATTCATCTTTAATTCCTAACCATAGATTAGATCTAAGGTAGATATTACTTGGTCATAAATCTTGAATTCTAATCTCACCATTGATTTGATCAACGGCTAAGATTAAAGCTTCTAAAGTAAGCTTTATAATCCAACGGTTCACAAAGAAGTCAATGCTTCTTTTGTTGACTCTTTCTAATTGGTTTAAAAAGTCAAGCCATCCATTTTGACCATTTCCTATTGGTTTAGATTTCTACCCAACAAGATCGTTGGATCATTACACTAAACGTGGGCTCCACGAACTTTTTCGGTCCATAAATAATTTTTCTACTATTTTTGAGACAAGTGAGATCTTGTTGAATAAAATAATATTATAAAAATATAAAATTATTTTATTACACATTAAATCTGAAAAATTACGAGATTAATATATATATCAATCAAATTGGGTTTAGTAAGATCCCCAAATTTCCAATTAATTAAAATAAGATTTATCCTACCGAAAATTATTATTTTCTCGGTGAGCAAATCACATACAACAAATAAGTACACTCACTTTAAGTCAAATTTAATTTATCGCTCACGAATTCACAAAACAAGACATTTTCGGGACTATATTGTAATTATCCCAAAAGTTGGGGTGTTACAACTCTCCCATACTAAAAAGAATTTCGTCCCAGAAATTCATCATACATCAAAACAATTGAGAGCATTGCTCCCATCCTATCTTCTAGCTCCCATGTAGCTCCACCACTACATCGTTCTAAACTAGTTTAACTAATGCGATCTCCTTTCCTTGAAGTTGCTTTGTCCTTCAATCTTCAATCTTGGTGAAAACGTCTCATAGGCTAGATTCTCCTTCGGTTGTACAAAGGTCCGATTCGATGATGTGAGTCGGATCAGAAATATATTTTCGTACTTGTGATACGTAAAATACATCACGAAGATTTGATAAGAATGGTGGTAGTGAAATCTGATAAGCTACCAGATCTATCGATGAAGTTTTTGATACGGCCCGATAAACTTCGGAGTGAGCTTCCTCGACTTAATCACTCGTCTAACTCCAGTCATAGATATCACATGTAGAAATACATGATCACCTTCTTTAGATTCAAGCGGTCTCTGTCTTTTACCAGTATAACTCTTTCGTAGCGTCCGAGTTGTCTTCATCTTGTCTTGGATCATCTTCACTTTCTCAGTTGTCCGCTGCACAAATTCCGGTCCTACAATCTTACTTTCACCAGTATGATACCAACGCAATAACATTCTACAGCGTCTCCTATATAACGCCTGACAGGGTGTCATCCCTATGCTCACAAGAAACTATCGTTGTATGTGAACTCTGTCAATACTAGAAATTCATCTCAACAAGTCTTTTGAAAATTCTAACTATTCGTCTCTCCCTGATATCCAAGTCCCTCTTGATTGAACAGGTACTTCAAGCCTTTGAAATTATTGTGAATTTTATAGGAAAGAAAACGTCTTCAGATTTTTCCTTGCAAAACTACTATCGCGTATCCTATAATGTAAATCAGATTATTCTTCTCACGCACGTTCCACTGCCTTGAAGTATACGCCACGACCTTTCAATTTGATTTCAACACTCAATCTAAATCTACGAGTTAAACTTCTTCTTCAGAATTTGCATCTGACTAGGTTCGCACATAACTCCTTCTTATTCCTCAGAAGTTGAAGAACTGCATTGAGATCTTCAGCATGTTCCTTTGAATTTCGAGAATAGGTCAAAATATTGCCAATAATGACAAATTTGCCTAGATGAGAAAGAAAGATTCTATTTATACAATTCGTGAACATCGTCAAAACATTCCCTATCCCGAATGGTAGTATTGAATATTCATAACTCTTGCAACGCATCTGAAAATCGTCTTGGAACATTTTCTAACTTTATGCGAATCTGATAATAACCAGCACACAATCCGATCTTGGAACGAACAACGAGTTTCTTCATTTGATCTTCTGGCACCCCTGTTACCACATTATTCCAGATTTTCTTTATCAAGAGAAGTTATTCTACTTGTCTATTTTTAATCTTAACAGAAAATGTCTCATAAATCAAGTTTTCTTCTAATTGCACTGTATTTGGTAGTATGACATAAGTTGGATCAAGAATAATCCTTTTTAATTGAAATACATGAAAGATACTATGAAGGTTATAAGGAAAAGTAATAAGACTATTTAGTAGGTTACTAGATTAGTCCATCAAAGAATTTGAGATGGTCTAATAGATTTCGAAATGAACATAGTCCAATAATTTTAGAAATTAACTTTCTGATTCAAATCCAAAAATCTCGTGTCAAAGAAATACTAAATTGCATTGCAACAATCTAGTAGGATATGGTTGGTAAATGACCAATCCAATTAAAAAATCAGGATCTCAAATAGATACAATTTTAGATAAACAAATCAAATCAACCGAAAAGATTTGATATTCAATAGATATAAGATAGAATTAGAAAATTTGAGTATAAGCAACAGGTTTTAATCAAGAAGAATTGAAATACTCAAATCATTCTATAACAAAGGCACGGATAAATCAAATTAATTTACTCAGTCTATTTGAGAAAGAAATAGACAAACCAGATCAATAGAAAAATTTTGAACTCTAATAATAATTGGGTAGTTTTAAACAGGCTCAAATAGTAATGGCAAGTTTAGAAGCTGAAGTAACATTATGAAAAGAAGTAAAACACAGATAACTCCAAAAGATTTGCACAATCACAGATCACAAGAGAATGAGTTACCCCACCTAATTATACAACACAGTTTTAAGATTACTCTCTATGGCACGACTTTCTCGCTTCTTAAGTTTTAATATTTTAAACTTTCTTATTACACTCCTTGCATTGGCTCTTTCTTCGTTTTGAGATTTTGAAACACATGCATTACTAACGGAAGTTTCCATCTTCAGCTGATCACACTTCTTTGAATAAGTGTTCAGGCTTTCCACACTTCAAGCACTTCGTTGGTGATGCCACAGTCTGACTAAAATCGTTGCCACTAATACTTTTTTTTTTTGTTCGTTGATGCTTCTCCGATGGTTGCACATATGACTTTCGCTGAAAACGATTAACCTTACGCTTCCTTCTACTTTGAATTATTGAAGATTCTAAGTTACAGCTTCTCGCATCCTAACTATAAAGTTCAATTATCAGTTTCATTTCTTTGAACGACCATCTGTCCCTGTAGTACTACTACTTCAATCGCCTTGTGCATCACGCTTCTAGCTATAGCTATACGATCTTCATCACGTTTCGCATCCACATGCTCATGTTCGTAATGTTCCATTATCTTTCTTCAAAGATAAACTAAATCGACGCACAACAAACTAAATGTAGCGATTTCGCACAAAACAGTTTCCTTTCGGAAACCGAAACATATCTCTCGGGTTCAATATCGAGATTCACACAAAGACAAACAAGACAAACCTACCCACAAACCCAAAAGACTCTAACTTGGGCTCGATACCAACTAATGTAACACCCTTTCTGGGGATGTCACATTTATGATGCGAAAAAATAAAAATAAATAAAATCCTTACCCAAGTAATAAAAACATTTGATACTTAAGTAATATTTGTGATATATGTATATATATATATATTTTTTCCTTTTATAGTTATAACGTTAAATAAAATAACATGGAACACCAAATAAAACAAAACATGATTACACCATAATATACATATGATTCTTGTCTCAAGTACATAATTAATTTACAACTATTAACATTCAATAGAAACAAGAAAAGACAAGATGCTACTAAAACATAACACCTAAGATATGAGCCCTCGTCATAAGACAGGTTTCCCTAGTTAGGAATGTCTTGACCAATAGAAAATCGACCCAAAACTATGTCGAAGTTCTCTCTAGGAGTATAGTGAAACTCGTCCCACAACTCCCTAATAGGTAAAATAATCTCTACGAAAGTAACCATATAACGTGTAGTCATTAACCCATGTCGAGTCCTACTTACTTGACAAAGTCATGTTACCACTTGTACTCTATGTGTCCCGTGTCCCAGGTGGACATACCAAGCCTCCGCGCCTTCGAGAAATTGTAGTCTAAAGAAACCTAGTTGTCCTCCTCTTGCCGCCATTATAGTCTTTGATGATATAAACGTAAAATAAAAATAGATAAAACAATACAAGAAAGAGGTGAGATAATCTACACCATTACCCGCATGGCAATAAAGAAAACGACAATACAAACAGATATTACAACAACAAGCAGATATTTCAATAACACATACTATTTTATCATATACAGTAAAGTAATTTAATACATCATGCATAATATATCTAAGCAATAGATCATGCATTTTATCACAGTTTATAGTAAGCAGTAAAATGTAAATAATGTATGAACAGTAAAGTGCAGATAATGCATGAACAGTAAAATGCAGGTAATGCATGAACACACACTGACTCGTTCCTACTCCATGGAGCTAAACACGAATATCTGAGAGAATGATCTGAATAGAAAACTAATAATACTTTATGGTGCCCAACCAAGCTATTGCACTTGTCAATACATCGTGTCTATAGCCCACAAATCAAAACATCGTGTAGCAAGATACACAGTCCATACATCGTGTACCACGGCATAGTACTTAATAGTCCCCTCAAGATCTTGACTAAGAATAGTGCTTGTCAAGATCATTAGTGTGTGTTGCTCGTTACCACGGCCCGGAGGTGCTACCACCGTCCACATATGGAATCCTCCGCACACTAATGCCTCCAAGTTCATAAATGAACCACACTACGCTTATCACACCAAACATAGTGTAATTCGCCTCATCAATCAATCGCCAATTATCCACTAAATTGACACCACACTCTAAACATAATCTAAAATTACAAAAATACCCTTATTATCCAAATTTTACCATAATTACAAAAAAAATTACCAAAATGCCCTTTGTCACCAAAAACCAAAGTATAGTACGTCCCACCCGACAAGATTAACAAAATATCAAAGTATAGTACGTCCCACCCGACAAGATTACACCACAACATCTCGGGTCCACCACTTTGGCCCGACGTAAAAAAGCGATAGTATTTTTCAATCGCGTAGGAATTTTATCGCATTTTCACAATCTCGTTGTTTTCACAAACGTTTTAAAATCGTGTAAACATATTTTGACATTTTTAAACATCATAAAATTATTTTCTCAATCGCGTAGGATTTTTAATTCATTTTCTTAACCGAATAGCTTAGAATCATTATTTTTAATACGTGTAAAACTATATCTAGTACTTTTAAAATACGTAGAGTATTTTCCTTGTGTTCTAAATATAGTATGGAATCTTTTGATTTTAAGCGTCAGATTTTAATAAATTTTGGCAGCATTTTGCCTATAAAATCAGTATAAGGTATTTTTAACATTTTCCTCTAAATATAGTTTATTTTATTTTTACCCAATAATTTCACTTCGAAACTTACTAACGCGCTTCAAAATTTATAGAATGAGCTCTACGTTAGTATTTTTCAAGCGTCTGAATTAATTCTTACTTAAACTAATATTCTGCTAAGTTAAAATTCTAGAACTGAATCAATTTCCTTTGATTTTCTCAATGATTCTTTGGAATCAATTTTATGTTATAAAACCATTACCTAACCTTATCTTAGAAAATAAAATGGCATGTTGGCCAAATCAAAAATAAAATGGTATTCAATTATACTCTAAATGGCATGTTGGCCATAATTAACTTAAATCATTTTTAATTTAATTATTTTACCTAGATTACTCAAATCAAGAATTTAGAAAATTACCGAGAACATTTTGTTCTCTTTTTTGGATGTAAGGTAGTGAGCCTCATAGTGTATTCTTTGGAATACTCATGCATTTCGTATATGTTATTCACATCCTACTTTAATAAGTATACAATTATAAACACATGCAATTATATAATCACATACAATATACATACAACATATATTAAAACCATAAATATGCATAGCAAAAATAATAAAACTATAATCATGCATAGCAAAATAAATCACAAATAAGAAAGCATTTAAACAATCACAAAAATAATAAAAAATCATAAACAATCACACAATAATAATACAAGCAATAAAACAATCACACAAATGAATCCTTATGGATTCTACACACACATATAAATCCATTTTCCCATCACCACTTAGGGTTGATGAGATTAAATCTCCTCTTACCTCTTGTAGACAAATTAATCGGTAAGATCTCCTCCTTTCCTCTAAATTTCATACAAGCTCCAAAACAATTCCTAAAATTCTTAAATAATTAGTAAAAACACATACAAGGTACAAAATAGAGAAACCATGGAACAAGCATGGTTAGAAAAATTAAAAATTCAATTTTGAACCATAGAAACCAAACTTACCCTTAAGTAAGTAAGCAAAAACTTGGATTTTAGGCAAGATAGAGTAGGAATTTGGGAAAACTTTGTGAATGAAGGATGCTTAGAATGGGATTTGGGTTCAAGAAATGTGATTGGATAAAATTATGAAGGTTTGGTTGAGTGGGTGTGAGTGTTGGCCGAATATGGAGAATGAAAAAGAAGAAAAAATATGCATGGCTTCTTGGTAGTTTTGGAGAGAAGATGAATAGCTTAGATTTAGGATAAGTGTGAAATAAAGATTGAGAGAGAAATGGAAGGGCTGCTGCCGTAGTGGCCTTGTGGGGGTGAGGTTGAGTGCTTGATTTGGCTTAATAAATATCCAAATGAATGCACATGTGGTGCACATGGTTTAGGACACTTGGAGACTTCAAGAAGCTAGTAGAACCAAGCCACCAAGCTCCCTTGGCTGCTGGAAAACCGTGGTGCCCCTTGCCATTTTAAGGGTTTAATTGTTTTCCATTTACTCCTAATTATATGCTAGTTAATTAGGTAATTTGTTAGGTTAATTATCCTAACCAATTTTAATTAACATACTAATAATATAACTAATTAATTTAGTATATATTAACATATATTATAACCTTTAATCAATATTAACATATCTAATTAGTATTTAGATTAAAATAAATTAAGAATTAAACTAGTTCACTTAGTTAGCTAATTAAGTAATTAAATTAGTCAAATTAAGCTTAATTAGCTACTAATCAAAGTCAAGCCTACAATTTTTGACTTAATCCTAACCCTTGATTCATCTTTAATTCCTAACCATAGATTAGATCTAAGGTAGATATTACTTGGTCATAAATCTTGAATTCTAATCTCACCATTGATTTGATCAATCTGGCTAAGATTAAAGCTTCTAAAGTAAGCTTTATAATCCAACAGTTCACAAAGAAGTCAATGCTTCTTTTGTTGACTCTTTCTAATTGGTTTAAAAAGTCAAGCCATCCATTTTGACCATTTCCTATTGGTTTAGATTTCTACCCATCAAGATCGTTGGATGTTACACTAAACGTGGGCTCCACGAACTTTTTCGGGTCCATAAATAATTTTTCATCTTGTTTTTGAGACAAGTAGAGTCTTGTTGAATAAAATAATATTATAAAAATATAAAATTATTTTATTACACGCTTAAATCTGAAAAATTACGAGATTAATATATATATCAATCAATTGGGTTTAGTAAGATCCCAGACTCCAATTAATTAAAATAAGATTTATCCGGCCAGAAAATTATTATTTTCTCGAGTGAGCAAATCACATACAACAGTCAAGTACACTCACGGAACAGTCAAATTTAATTTACTGCTCACAGAATTCACAAAACAGTACATTTTCGGGACTATATTGTAATTATCCCAAAAGTTGGGGTGTTACAAATGCTAAGTATCTTCTCTCTCTCTCTCTCTCTCTCTCTCTTATGTCTTGGGTATAAAGAACCTCTTACAAGGCTCTAATAGTAGAACAACAAGATTATGACATAGCTTAACAATTGTAGTGAAAATATGCATCAAAATAGAAGAAAATAGACCAGGAATATGGATTATATGATTTTATTGAAAATACTGTACTTACATTGATGATACAGAAATTATATAGTCTTGATCATAAAGCTTTTCCAAGCTTCACAAAATAACGAACAAGAGAGTTAAAATACAAGATTGTGAGAGTTTTAGTTCAAGAGATAGCAAAAGAAAAATGGAAGTATATCTTCCAATGCCTTATGAACTATAAGAACCTCCCTTTTAATGTTAAGGTTTCTTTATTCTTCTTAATTTCAATTCAAATGAAGTGCAAAATTTTTTATTTGAATTATGAGATTGAGAAATTGAGGGAGTTTCTTTTAAGCAGTGAAGGACAAAATGTGTTGCGTGTTGTCCTTTAAAGTTGCTGATTGATATATGGAGGAATCTCCTTTCAATCAGTAGGGGACATAATGTGTTGCACATTGTCCTTAGAGGAATCTTGTTTTGAACGGTGGAAATTCCATGCTTATCTTAAATTGTCCTTATCTGATTTACATGTCAGAAAGGTCGACTCCATAGCAATCATCTTTGTACAAAAGATAATTACTTTCACTGCCTTCACTCAGTGGAGAGTGTGTTGATCTGGATATTGATATAGTTGTTTTGAGCTTCTACAAAAGGTCTTGCTCAGATGAGGAATTATCTAATTCTTGAATTAGCTTGTGCTTAAGTTCTTCTAACTTCAAAGGCTTCTTATGATTCTTCTTGAGCAAGGTGGGATTAACATCACACCATTTATTAATAGCGCTGATGTTGACCAAATTGAGGTTAAAACTGGACCACCACTTGATACTAAATTCTCAGGCATTCCAAGTTAGGTGTTGAACAAGAAACTTCTAATAAAAGTTATAGTCCCAAACATTAATCCATGTTATTCCAAACTAGGCTACAAATTGTAACAATCTAGAGCCTTCAAGAAAATCTGTCCTTTCTTTAAACAGATTATATGATTCCTTAACTGGCTGAGGAATTATTTCAATACAGGGTCCTATTATACATAACTAGTCTGCCAACTAGGCTAAATTTTTTTAAAACCTTTTGTGGAACCAGAAGAACTATGGGTGGGAGTAAGGACGAATACATAAAAATTTGTACCAACCTTGTTGATAATCCTAATAAGTATAAGTTTGTGGATCATATGGAATGAACAAAATCTTCAGAGTGTGAAGCTCTTGATTCCATTCTCGAAAACTGAGTAATCTGAGGATTTTTACTTTTGAAAACTATATTGTTAAGGTTTTTTGAACTATAATGGTGTTCAAGGTCTATTGATTTTGTATCAAGGAGAACTAGTTCAAAAGAGATTCTATCTTTTATGAGAGAGTTAGTGGGAACAAAATGTCAATTTTTTGGCAGGATATCTTGAGCAATCTTTATAGTGAATGAAGATTCCATGATGTTCTTTTAGATATATTTGCATTCCTCAGAGGTAGGCTATTAATTAACAAAGGGGATGATTGTTTTGCTTTTGAGATTTGCTTTGGGGGAATGTTGATCAAGTTTGTTGATATGTTAGGGCTTTAAATCTATTTTGATCAAGTTGTTGAATAGAATGCCTAATTTTTTGAATTGGAGTAGGAGAAGGAAATGTTAGAGTAAATGACCTGGATTGGGTCAATGGCCCTTCTATGCTTTAGGTGGAGGACCTAGTATTGATCTTAGTGTGAACTTTTGATAATAAGGGAGGGTGATTTTTGTGCTGTTTGATTTTGATCTAAAGGATGTTAATTGGGATGATGAATTAGGATTCATCTTTTCCCTACAAAAACTCTCTAGTTAGAAAGTCAAGAAGATGATTATCCTTTCCCTTAATATGTTGAAACTTAAATTTAAAACAAGATAATAAGGATTGCCATCTAGCAAATATTTGCTATGAGTCAAATTCTTAACATCATTTTGAATAACACTTGGTGTTGCTTTCCAATCAGTTTCTAATAAAAACTTTTTTGTTGAACAAATCATCTTAAAAATTTGTGATACATAACATTATAGATAAAATTTCTTTTTTCATAATGCTATATTTTTGTTGAGCCAGTTGCCACATTCCTAATTAATTCCTTACCACTTGCTCTCTTGAGGATCAGGAAGAATCTACTTTAGTACTCCCTTATACCCCAAATCAGAGGTATTTGTTTCGACAATTAAAGAGGCTTCTGGATCAAGGATCCCTAGACAAGGAATGGTTTTGATAACCTTCTTGACTTAGTTAAGCACATTGGTTATAGTAGAATCCCATGCTGGGAGATCCTTTCATAACCTTTTGAATAATGGCGAACAAATTATCCTAATAGTATGAATGAAATCTACTATATAATTAACACATCCTAAAAACCTTTGGAGCTATTTGTTATCTTTAATTTCATTTGGGAACTTATCTGCAAATTCTATTGATCTTTCTATTGGGACAATAGGTCCTTGATGAATTTCAAATCCTAGAACCTAGTTTTGGTTTGGAACAATTTCCTTTTCTTGGCCGAGATTACTAATAAGTTTTCTTTCATTTTTGTATAAGGATTTAGTATGTTGTTCATTATGTTTTGGAATTCACTTGGTGAATTTTTTAGGCCTTGACATTATATTCCATTCATAATGACCAAAAGAAACTACAAATGCAATTGTGTACCTATCTTCATCAGCTACCTCAATATGATAGTGGCCAGACTTTATATCAAATTTTAAAAAGACAGTGTCATTGTGAACTCTGTTGACTAAGTCTTTCTTACTAGGGATTGGGTATCTTATCCATCTTAACACTTTATTCAAAGGTTTATAATTTATTACTAATCTTGGAGCACCTCTTTCTATTTTTTTGATTCATTAATAACATAGAATTCTACACAATTCCATAGAGATTTGCTGGGTCTTATTAACTTCTTATCAAGATATTCTTGGATTTTCTTTTTGCACAATTCTAGGTATTATTGATTCATTTGTATTGGTCTTGCTTTTGTGGGTATATTGATCTCTTGAAACCCTTCTTCATAAGGTAAGGTTACTACATATCTTTTTTTTTTAATTTTTAAAAGCATTTGGATATTCGCTATAAACTTCACTCATAAATTTTTGTTGTAAGGTTTTTATCTTCTCTTGAACTTAGGGTTTTTTGATTTGTTCTTCTATTGTCTTATATTGAACTTCTTTACTTAACATAATGATCTGTTTTGTTTTTCTTTGTATTAGATTTATTTTTGAGATCATTGGCTCTTGAACAAGTTTTAATTCTTTTATTTGAGGAGCTTTTAGAAATTCAAAGCTAATTTCTTTCCCTAGAGCTTTAGTAACTAATCCTTTTTTGGTTACAGAAAATGGATAGAGTAATGATAAAAATGGAGTTCCAAGGATGACTTGCTCAGAAATACTTCTTACCAATAAAAAGAATACTTTATAACAAACTTTTTCTTAACAAATTTTTGCATTATTTTTAATTTGTAAATAATGAACAATTTTGATCAATCTTTATTGCATTCAAAATTTCACTTTGTTAAGTGATATGTGTAAAATACAGAAAGAGCAAATGTACTTTATCGCAAAGTAATATAGGACTTGAGTCTCAGTTGTCGATCCCACGAGGAATAAATGATAATTATTAGATTCACTAAACTCTTAGTTATTTAGATAATCGAAAGTGCAAGAGAAATTCAAAATAAAATTAGAAAGCAAATAAAGAAGAATAATTGATAGTTAAACAATGTAGAGATAATCAAATAGGGAGAAACTAGGACGTAAGATTCACTTAAATCTAATTAATCAGTTTTTCAGTCATTTATGATATAAGGTAATTCTTTTACCAATATTCTCTTAATTACAATTAAATCCCAATGGTCATGGATGAAATAATATTTTATTCCTAAATTAAATCACCTATTTGGTGATTTAGTTAAATTAATTAAGAATATATTAAGTCCAATTTAAGATATGAACTAACATAATCATTAATTCTATTTGTAGAATAAATTGATGTTTGGTCATTCATTAATCTAATCCTAGGTTTATCATATACGTCCATTCACTAAGTGCAGATGGTCACCAGTCAAATAATGAATTAATGCATTCCAAAAGAGATCAAGTTCTGACAAGAATACAAGCAATATAATAAACCCTAAAAGAAATTACTTTAATTAAATTCGAGATCAAACCCAATTAATTAAGAAAATAAGATCTCTCATAACGTTAGTTATGAGTTTAACTACTCATGTTCAAAACAAACAAACCTATATCACAATACAAATCCATGGAAAGAAAACCCAAAGAAAGGGAAAAACTAGAGGGAGAGAGAAATTAAAACCCCTTTTATAGTGATTATGATCTTCAAGCCTTCAAGTCCTCCAAGGATTCGTACCAATTCTCTCTTTTGAATTATCTCCTAAAGCCTGTCGTCTCAAAAGTGTCTCTCAAGATTAAGAATTTTCTGCGTCCCCTTTAAATTATGGCATAGCTCTCCTATTTATAAAAAATAATGTGTGCTATTACGCGACCAGCGTTAGGCGCTAGCTTCTGGGTGCTCAAGCACTAAGTCACTAAACCAAGAACGTGCTGTGTAATGCGTTGCGTGCTCAGGCGTTGCCTTCCTAGCACTCAGGCACTGGGACACCAGATTGGAGACTTTCTGTGAGCGCTAGCTCTTGGGCGCTTAGGCGTTAGACCACTAGAGAGAATTTTGTGCTTTTCGTCCTTGTAAAAAAGTCCAATCTTCTTCCATGTGAATTTTTATATAAAAAATAATTAAAACCCATAATAAGAACACAATTAAAAATAATAAAAATATAATAAAAATTAAGAACAAAGTTCAATAAAAAAATTCAGAAGAGGATGAAAAACTAAGAAATTGAACTGCAAAAATATAAGATTTTGAAGGTTCATCAACTCCCTCACACTTGAGCTTTGCTTGTCATCAAGCAAAGAATAAGGATCAAAATCAAGATTAATCTCAACATCCAGAAACAAGAATCAAAGGAAATTCTACAATTTAATAATTCAATCAAGTTCAGCAATTAAATTCAATCAAGCAATATCATTTAGTACTTAAAATAATTAGAGGCTTGGATCTAGCTTGCATCTTTTCTCCTTACCAACCAATTGATATCACTCATCTTTCCATCGCTCAAGTGTTTAAGGAAAGAAAGATCACTCAAATTTCTCTTGAAAAATGCAATACCATAGGCTTGTTTATCAATGTTATCTCCACTTCCAAGTTCACATACAACACAAAAATCAAAAGGTCTACCTTTAGTTGTAACAGGGCCAAAGGTATAAAGAAAGGTAGAAAAAAGATAAATAAGGGTAAAAAAATGTTCATGGATAAATCAATACAAAGCAAAATCAGGTTGAAAAGATGATAAATAGAGCATATTGCATAAGAGTATAACAGATTTTCACTTTCAACACAATATTCTCATTATTCTTCACCAACAATTCTTCTTTTTTCTTCTTTTTCCATTTTTTCTTTTCTTTCATTTTTTTCTTTCTTTTCTTTTTCTTTTTCTTTAATTTTTTTTCAGCAATAAACCCTCGAAGACAAAACAATCCTTAATGACTTTTCAATCAACACATTAGATGCTCCAAAGAATCCAACCTGATTATTCAATTGGGTATTCAAAAAAATTAATTTCAGGCTCAAATGGGACAACTAAGGGATTATTTTATCAATGCAACTGAAAGTCAAGAAAGGATTAAGCCTAGTTGCCTTAATCATATTCAGGTCTGATGTGAATCATTAAAGTCTCAACAAGATATCAAAGTAAGTTTTAGTGCACATCAATCAAGAGAAATCTCACTCTAGAAGAAAAAATAAGATCTTATTTATGAAAAATCCAATTATTAAAGCTAAAAATTCATTTTCTAGCAAAGTTAATAGAGAGAATAAATGTAAGCAGACATGACTAATTTCCAGCTAAGATGCTAAAAATCTCAATACTTAATTGAAAAAGATTACTTCACACAAAATCAACTCATGTGTAATAAATTCCCCTCTCAAACGTATCTCTATTAGCTCAGTATCAATTGAGAAATTAATATACAATTCTAACTTGAGCATCAGCAATACTCTAGTGTTCATTGATTTTCTATAAATTTTCACTAAAATTTAAGAGTACTCCTCCACAGTTAAGATAAACATTGTCCTCAATGTAAATAAAAGACAAATAATAGAACAGAGGATAATGAAACTTCCCTGAAAATTAAACACAAAATCACAAAGGTGGTGGGAGAGGTGTAGCCGGAGGGAGGTGTGCCATGAGCTCAAACATCAAATCTAACAAGAGAAACAAAAATATCAAAACATTTTTTTTTTGTGATATGAAAAACAAAGCAAAAAGAAATAACTGAAAAACCAAATGCTAAGGATAAAAACACAAGTTGCTTCCTGTGAAACGCTTGTTTAACGTCATTAGCTCGACATTGGCTTTTCTTTTCTTTTTAAGGTAAATTAAGGTGGCTTAAATCAAGAGAAATAGAATGACGCCTTCTTCTTTTCAAAGCAGTGCTTCCTCCCTTGGTCAATGGCCTTGTGAATGCTTCCAATGACATTTTGAACTTGATAAGAGCTTGGTTGTCCTAATTGCTTAGTTATCCCAATTGCACCTTGGCTCTGTAATACCCTTAGTAACATGTTAGACTTGTATATGGTTACAAAATGTAGCATATTACTTGTTTAACATGTCTGTGAAGTTTTGTGATAATTTGAGTTCATTTAGGCACTTAGTTACAATACAGAAGTTGAAAAGTAACTTAAAATGACTTAGATAATGATTTTAAAGGCTAAGTTAAGGGAAACGAGTATGGATAACTTGTTTCTAGGTCACAAATAAGTGAAATAAGGTGTAGTTAAAGTTTCAAGTTTATCAGAGTTAGTTTGGTATTTTTAGGATATTGGTTGTGCTTTTAATGCCGAATTGACAGCCAGCAGATATGAAAAATCATGAAAATAGTGAAATAATAATTTAGATGAATCTTATGATTTATTCTAAAATTATTAGAAGTTGGAAGACTAAGTTCAGAGGAATCTAAGTATTCTTAGCATATAAGGATTTTTAGTGTATGTTAGTTCCTATCTAATAAGTAGCAAACCCACGATAGAAACAAAATAAAAAAGAGAGAGAGAAAAGAGAAAGAAAGGGAGAAGCCGTAGGAGAGAAATAAGAGAAGAAAGAGAAGGAAATCAATAGAAGATCAATATCAAAACATAGAGCTTAGAGATGGATCATCTCAATTGCCAAAGGTAAGGGTTTTGTTTCATAACATCATCTCTTCCCTTTTGCTTCAACCTGCTACATAGAGGTGGTTTGTTGGGTAGAATTGGGATTGATTATGGTTTATGGTTATTTATGCTTGATTTGTGTTTGTGAACATGATAATGGCTTGAATTTGGTAAGTATGATGTTTAATGATGGTTAGGAACTTGGTTAAGCCCTTGTTCTTCCATAATCTTCAAAGTTAGAAAAGTTAGGTTTATGAGTTAATTCTTGCTCATTGATCTATGATAAATGGATTAAGAAAGTATTTGATGATTCTATTATGTTTTTAGATCATGATTAGGATTTGATAATGCTTAGAACCCATAAGCTTAGTGTTAAAAATTGGTTGGAGCACCAATTATGCATAAACAACTTATGCATATTATTTTCTAGTGTTATAGTGCCTAGGCACCAGAGCTTAGGCGTTTAGGTGCCCAAAGACTAGCAGAATGCAGAACAGGGGAATCATCCCAACAGCCTATGATTTTAGTTGCATAACTTGAGTTGTAGTCATCGGATTGACTTGATTCTTATTGCATTTAAAAGCTAAGACATAGGGCTTCATGTCGTAAAAATTTCACAATTTAAGCTCAACCTAATTAGCACCAATTTAGGTTTTAATTTGGATCAGATTCTACAGAAATAAGCAAAATGACACCTATTAAACCAGATTGCATAACTTCTTGCTCAGAGGTCGTACTTATATGAGACTAGTGGTATTTTGAAGATAACATGTAAGGCTATGAGTGGTAAAAATATCAAGAATTTTACACTCTTTATGCATTCCTAGTTTCTATTTAAAGTTAGGTTAGATTCTAGTATAACAAGTAGTTACCCTATTTCAGCCTCTGCATTTTAATGCATATTTTTGGCTACACTTAATCAAATGAAGTGAGGTTTATTACATTTGAAAGATATGAGATAAGCCTATCTTCATGTAAAATTTCAGAGTTTTATCAGTTACGATGTACATTTGGTGCATTTATGGAAAATAACATTTTTAGGTGACAAACTAAAAAATGTCAAGATATGAATCTTGTTGAAGTAGGGTTCCCTACTAGATAGGACCTTTTATACATCCTTTTTGTAGTGTGTTAAGATGCTAATGGGGATATTTCAAGAGAGAAATATTATCACCTAGAAAGCATGAGAAAGCATAAGCCTTTGAGCATCCAAAAGTGAAGGATTGCCCTAGGTAAGGACATAGCACCTTAGGCAGCCTAGTGTTGCATTAGATATCACTTAAGATGTGATAAGATGGTGCATTAGAGATAAGTGTACTAAGATGGGTTATAGGATTCACTGTAATAAGGATAAGGAATGTATGAACCTTAGGATATCCAAGAGTAATGGATTACCTTAAGAAGGTACCTAGAACCTTAAGGAACAAAAAGTTGTAAGTGAAAACCACTTTTGAATTACTTGAGTGAAGATAAGGTTATATATTTAGTTCTGAAAAGGAAATGTTATGCACTAAGTTTCTAGTTAAACAGGACCTTGTACATTATTGAATACACTATAGGATGATTTAAGACTAGTAAGCTTGTCATATCCATGAGAGTGGTTGGATATGCAAAGTTCTAGAGAAATACTCATTTGTTTCCTTAAGTAAGGTCGAATGAGGCATTAGCTAAGATAGACTCTTTCACTAGGATGATTTGAGTCTATAGGAACGTTAAGGTGGTGTTTATGTAAGAGGTAAACATAATACTATGCTTTTCACACACTAGTTAGCTAATCTAGTTTGTATGTGAAGAGTAAGAACCTTAGTGCAACCAAGAGCAATGGTTTGCCATAGGTGAGTATATAACACCTTAGTAACATAGTATTACATAGAGATCACTTAAGAGGTAATTAGCAATGAGACGATGTTTAGATATAAGTTAGTATATATGTCTATGGAAATGGTTTAGTAGTATTGATCTTGGTGAGTATCCTTTGATGCCCATTCATGGAGGCCAAGGGAGATAGATGGGTGTCTGAAATACTATTTTGAGTAAGGATATAACCCTAATATCTCGATAGTGCCAAGGCTAAGGGAGATAAGTGGGGAGTCCGTAAGGTTCTTTCAAACAAGGATTCAGCCTGAGCTTTTTAGCGTGCCAGGATACGTGTAATGTGAGTTTTTTCTCTATATACCACAGGATGATATACTAAACCAGTTCCTAATGAATATCTTTGTTTTCAAAATAAACCTCTGCATGTATTTCAAAATAAAACATTGCACGAGCATATCTTTAGGATCTTTCTTAGGCATCATCATATTGCATATCATTCGCATTGCATTTACGGACGATTGTATGAGCATTGTTTATTGATGTTGGTATTCACAATTGTATAGACAATTTTTTATATCCAACTGTATATAGGCTATCAGTTTAGACCACACTACTTAGTAGTGTGCAATTATGAGAATTAAGGAAGAAACTCCTATGTTTGTAGTTATAACAATTGTTATATTTGTTATACAATGTTATAGCTAGCTAGTATTAGAATTGCTTTTACCGTGAATCATAATTCTCACCCTAGTTGTTCTTCCATATAAATCCAGGTAAAGACTCTGCTAAGGGAAAGAAGGTGAAGCTTGAAGACTAGTATAGTTTTATATACTTTTCTAGCCAGAACTTATGTATACAATTTATATTTGTTTTGTATGTATTACAATATGCCCTCTTGTGGCTGGTGTTGTATATATATTTGTATGAGGTTTAGGTTTTTTTGCATTCTCTTAAGGCTTTCTATAATTACTCATTGTGATTATGGATATATGTTAGTATGTAGTATGTAGAAGTGACATCTCTAGTACTGATTATCTTTATATATCTTTGTATATCTAGGATATATCTATATATCTGTATTAGGATGTTATAGGCTCTGCTAGTCCATGGTAGGTTCAATAGATCAACGGATGAAGGACCAATTTGTAATGGAGCATGGATCATATGAGGACCTTTCTCTAGTTCAACAACTTGAGTTTTAGGAAGGTCAACATCCACATTGTATGATGGTAGGGAGTCTTTGATAGCTAAGGCTTCCTACTTCTTAGCTTGAACAATATTTATAGGGGCATGGAGATTTGACATTGGGGAATATTTAGCCTCCTTAAAGACATTAATGATCACATAATCTCCATCCACTCTCAAGATGAGTTCACCCTGAAGTTGCTAGAAACAGTTTTCCAAGAATGAGAGGAATATCAGCATCCTCTTCCATATCCAGTACCACAAAATCAACTGGGAAAATGAATTTGTCCACCTTCACCAAAACATCCTCCATCACACTGCGAGGGTAAATGATGGATCTATCAGCCAACTGCAATAAAATGTTAGTGGACTTTGGTTCCTACATTCCCAATTTTTAAAAACAGAGAAATGCATCAAATTAATACTAGCACCTAAATCACATAATGCTTTCTTAAGATAAGAATTACCAATAGAACAAGGAATAGTAAAACTACCTAGATCTTTTAATTTTAGTGGTAGCTTCTTTAAGAGAATAGCAGAGCACTCCTCATTTAAACATATTGTCTCAAATTCCTCAAGCTTGCATTTTTGTGTAAATATTTCCTTCAAAAACTTTGCATACTTGGGCATTTGAGAGATGGCTTCAACAAATGGAATGTTAATTTGCAATTTCTTAAATATTTCCAAGAATTTGGCAAATTTCTTGTCCTGCTGAGTGTTCTTG
This sequence comes from Ormosia semicastrata, assembly GCA_029884595.1. Classification (NCBI taxonomy): domain Eukaryota; kingdom Viridiplantae; phylum Streptophyta; class Magnoliopsida; order Fabales; family Fabaceae; genus Ormosia; species Ormosia semicastrata. The sequence goes on along the minus strand of JAQQTO010000053.1, from coordinate 40,841,072 downwards.
AGCCTCTGTGGGAATGAGATCTTGGCATATGGTGATGGTTCATATACTGTGTTCTGGTCATGATCATTCTTCACTCTCTACCACTTTGGTTGTTCTTTCTTAACCTTTCTTTCTTTATTGCCATATTGAATTGAGACTTCTTCAGTAAAAACATCATTTTTCTTTTTCTTAATTCTTGATGAGCTAGGTGCTTCATTCATCTATCCTTCCAAAATCTTATCACTTCTCAGGGTAATTACATTGACATATTCCTTCAGATTAGGCACGGTAGTACCAGGCAATGTTCTTGGTGCCCTTTTTGACATCAAAGTTGTTAACTAGCTAATCTGAGTTTCCATGCTCTTCATTCGAGTCTCTAAATTCTGCATGTACTTCATTACTAATTTTTCAAAATTTTGCTTCTCTTTAGGTGCTTAGAAACCTAAGGGTGGTTACGGAGCTCTCTGTTAACTGCCCTGTTAATTTCTGTAACACCCTCCTTAGGGCATCACATTTCTGACTCCCGACTCATAATCTAAAAAGAAGTTCGCACAAAGTTTGAGTTATAAAAGATGAGTTTCAAAATTTCTTCTTTACTGAAATGTAAATTTACTGAAAATATTAGGTAATATTGAAAATCATGTTTCGATTATTCATTATGCAATATTGACACAAATTAATATCACAATTTAAATAGAAATATAAAATTAACAGACTTATTTTTTTAACAGTAGCAAACCCTATGACGGGTCTTACTTAAAAGCACAGTACAACACTAACGAGAAACTTTAACATACTTATTCCTTTTTCTGTCCATCTTGATGCATCAGACATCTATTCCTTTGTTAACACTGCACACCTTCAAGTCCTGAATGTCCACTCCTTATTGTTGTCACCAATCTCAGAGTATCCATCGCCCGTTATGTCTAAGACAACTCGATCCTTCTATTATTTGATTTTAACAGTACAGACACAGCAAAACAGCATAACAAAGAGGTGAGATCACCTACGCTATTACCAACATGGCAGTACAGAGATAACACAAACAACATATCATACAGATAGATCATACCATAATCATACTATCAGCATTAATCAACTATCATCATCTAATCATTTATCAGTTCGATCATCATCCAAGTATTCAAAACAATTGTCATAGCTAACATTCCTCAATTAATATATTATACAGATATAAATGCTCAAATTTATGTATATGCACAAAGACTCAGTTTATCAAAAACAACTCTATGGAGGTTTTCACAATTTCGAGAAGAATGCTCTGGTTAATTGTCAGCCTTAGCCCAAAGACAATCTCGCAGTCATTGAAAAGAATCGTGTTCTTGTCGGGTATCGTCAATGCATTGCAACAGACTGCATCGCCAAATGGCACAGGGTACTCGCCGAATGTCCACTGGTCGACCGCCTCGCCTCGACGCCCCCAAGATCCATCATAGACCTCACTATCAATTCTCATTCCCTCTTCAACCACAAGGGCCATAATAGCTATTAGCTATATTTTATACAATGCACGAATATATCAGTGCAAGTTCAACCTCAAAGGGCCAAATCTTTTCAATTTCATTTGTTCAATGTAATCATATGCTTCAACGCATATTTTTCCAATGCACGTATAATGCACCAAATCCAATCACAGACATATCTTTTCAATGCATGTATAATGCACCAAATGCCAATCACAGGCAAAACATGTCATTTTCTCACAATCACGTAAAAATATTCTATCACTTTTAAATCACATAGTGATTTTTTAACAGTAGTTCAAATTACGTAAAATATTTAAACGTAATTCAAATCACTTAAAATGTTTCAACGCATCTCCAATCGCGTAGTAATATTTTATCATATTTCAAAAATCGCGTAAAAATATTTTACTGTATTTCCAAACACTTAGAAATATTTTACTGTATTTCAAATCACGTACTTTAAAAATTACATTTTTAAGATACGTAAATAATTTTTTTCACCACAATTCTATTACAGAAAATATTTCTCATTCTTCAAAAATTTCATTTCCATTTTTCTCAAAATAATATGACTTTATACTTTATTTAACATATTTTCTTTACTCAAGAAATCCTTTTCCAAAATATAATTCACAAAATCACTTTTCCATTGATATAAATCAACGTTTCAAAACTTAACATTTTCTAACGTACTTCAAAACTCAAAAATAAGTTATACGTTAGTAAATTTTTAAAATACTATTATATTCTCCATTTTTTCCAAATCATTTCCAAATCAACCTTCCTCAAAATAATATAACTTTCTACTTCATTTAATATATCTTCTTACTCAAGAAAATCCTTTTTCACAGTATATTCCATAAATTCACAATTTCATTTGAATTAAATCAATATTTCTAACTTTAAAAATTACTAACGCTTTCCAAAATCCAACGGATGAGTTATACGTTAGAAAATACCAAATCACTATTGTATTCTTAATTTTTTTTCTTAAATCAATTTTAACAAAAATAAATTCTTTTTAAAACAAATTAAGGCTCACTTGCAACCTCTCTTTTCCATTTACATAAAAATTCATTTCTCAAGTGCTAAAATACTCTGATTCCCTTTTCAAATTCCTTGTATTAAATTAATTATATTTCCACTTGAAAAATCACTTTGTTTCATCAAAATCAATGCATTACAAGCCTTCGAAAATGTGGACATGACTATTGAAAATTATCAAAATATTTTTCCTTCTAAATTGATATGATTTTACACAAACAAAACCATTAAAATTTTATTTTCAAAACCGAAATAATGATGGTTATAAAAAAACCAAACCCATTTGTTCAAATCCTTTTTCACTTTCTTTACAAATCCTTTTTTTTCACTTTCTTTGCAAATCCTTGTTCACTTTCTTTGCAAATCCTTAAAATCAATGTTTGCCCGTTTCATTCAAAACTCATATTTAGAAAAACACTTAGGATCTTTTTACACAAAATAAATCAATAAAAATTCCTCAAAGACCGTATTCTTGTTCTCCTGAAAAACAAATCCTTTGTTTATTTTCCATACTCTTCAAATCATTCAATTTTATCATTCATGAAAATATAATTTTGTGAATACCAAATTGGTTGGTGTCTTGGCCAAAAATTTGTTTAAGTTTAAGGACCAAAAATTAACTCCATTGTTCTTGAAAAATTTTAATAAAAACCTTAGTTTTGGAAGCTCAAAATCGTGACCTTCTCTATGGCCTTTGGAGCCAAAATTTCTTATTTTATCATACTTTTATCATAATATATTCAATATATCTTCATCATGCATATCATAAGCATACATATAAGCAAATAAAAATCATACTAAGCATGCACACACAAGTAAATCATGCAAAGCATATCAAGCATAGACAAAAATAATCAAAGCACATAACACACACACATTATTACATGACCATGGATATGAATCCTCACATGGATTCACCATCCATCAAATATAAAACCATCTCTCACCACCATGCTTGGTTGGTGAGATGGATCTCCCTCTTACCTCTTGAAGATCCTCAAAAGCTTCTTGATTTGCTTTTTTTTTCCAAGTCCTTCACCACCAAAGGCTTCTCAAATACAAAACAAAATACATAGAAATTAGTATACTAAGCTTGATTAAGAGGAACCATGGATCAAACATGGTTTAGAACATGAAAAAGAAAAGAATAAATGAAGTTTCCTTACACTTCACCAACAAAACTCTATAACTTGATCTTAGTAAAAGTCCTTTAAGATGGAAGATTTAAAGAAAGTCTTCAACATGAAAGTTGTTTAGAATAAGGTAAGGATTCAAGAAACTAGGTTGTATGAAATTAAAAAGTGATGGAGGAGAGGTTTAGGGTGCTTGGCCGAATGGTCTTCTTTAGGGAGAGAGAATGGAGTTTTCTTTGGTTTGTTTCTTGAAACTTAAGTGAAATAGGTGAAGATATGATAATATGAAGTGTAAAAATGAATTACTTGGTCTTCAAAGCTATGCATGGCCGTAGCTTGCATTGGAGAAAGGTGGAAAGTGAAGTTTGCAAAACATGATCATTAATGATCAATAGGAAAATAATTGATGGTCTTGACACTTGGCTATTGCCTTCATCTTTTTCTTTGGCCTAAAAAGCCTATTCAAAGTTGTTTCCCCTCTCCCTTGCATCTCCAAACCGTCCCCCCTTCCATGCTTCATAAAATGTGACAAATTTCATAGCCATCATCCTAAGCCATCCTAACCCTTGATTAAAAGAATGGTTTGGATTAAAATAGCTATTAGGTTTAGGTTATAGATGAAAGACTTTATTTGAGCCATTGGATCATTTTTGGCTTGCAATCCTAACCATTGAATGTGTCTCCAAAATGAAGGGTCAAGATTACACCTTCAAACTTTACATCCAAGGGTCCAAAATGGTTGTAGTCATTTTTGATGACCAATTCTCCACCATTGATCTAAATCTAAATCCAATGGTCATTAATGATCCATCTCCACCATTGATTAAATCTACATTCAAGGGTTGATAATGGTCATAGCCATTTATAAGACTAAATCTTTACCCTTGATTTAATTTCCATCCAACAGTTATAATTGATCCTATTCACCTTTAAGATCAAATCTCCGCCATTGATTAAATCAAGATTAAATCTCCAACGGTGATTAAATTGATGGTGGATATCCAAACCACCAATGTTGACTTAACAGTATAGAATTTTATTTTTATCTGTTATAATCCTACAAAAGAATATATTTACTGTATTTTATCGTTCGATAATTAAATACAGTACAAAATACAGTAAAAATTTTTTTTAAAACTATTTTCAGATTTAGGTTTAGTAAGATCTCCTGTTTTTGTCTAAACAGTACAAATTTTTTTATGCGTAGAAAAAATTTTCACTTTGCGAGACCCACCTGGGCCCACGTATGGCCACCTAGGCCATATACACCCCCGGGCCCACAAACAGTAAAAATTTTCATAATCACACATAAAATCACAAAAATTAGAAAACACACAAATATCAAATCAGATCACGTAAAATAATTAAAACCTAACAGTAAAAATTAAATTACATAAAGTTTTCCCCGACCCAAAAATTTTTATTTTCCTGACACAGAGTAAATCACTCAAAACAATCAAATACGCTGATAGAATAATCAAAATAATTTTACAGTATCAAAAAATTATTAAACAGTAAAATTTTATTAACTGTCAAAATTACTCTTTACAAGATATGAAATTTTGGGGTGTTACAATTTCCTCATTTGAAATCAGGATGGTCCCTCCAACCGAGATTGTACGTATTGAAATATGGATTATACTGTTGCAGTTGGAATTACCAACAAAATTTACTCGTTTAGGCTTGGGAGCAAAAGGACTACTAACTTGACAGTTTGAACTTTGATATGCCTGTCCACCACATACTTCACATATGATTGGTGGGGCTGCACTGTTTGCTATCATTAAAGTCTCCACCTTCTTTGTCAATGCTTCCAATTGACTCAAAATGACAGTAGAAGAGTTAACAACATGCACTCTGGCTTGTTCTTAGGTACTTGACGCTCATTTTGCAATTGAGCACCATTTCTTCAATCAATGCATGGCTTTCAGTTGGTGTTTTCCTCTAAATTATACCTCCCGCATTGGCATCAATGAGTGAACGGTTTGCAGGCAATAAACCATTGTGAAAAGTATGAACCTACTGCCATATAGGAAATCTGTGATATGGACATCTTCTCAACAACTCTTGAAAACGTTCCTAAGTTTCATAGAGAGTATCCATATCAAACTGCACAAAAGAAGAAATGTCATTCATCAACTTCGCAGATTTAAAGGGAAGGAAATACTTAGCTAGAAAATGTTGTGTCAACTGATCCCATGTAGTGATGGAACCCCTTGTTAGTGACGTTAACCATTGGCTTGCCCTATCCCTAAGAGAGAAAGGAAAGCGTTGCAATCGAATTGCATCTTCTATCACCCCATTATACTTTATAGTATCACATAATTACAAGAACCTGACCAAATGCTGATTTGGATTATTAGAAGGCAAACCACCAAACTGAACAGAAGTTTGAATCATGGAGATCAATGCCGGTTTGATCTCAAAGTTGTTAGCTGCCATAGCTAGTCTTGTAATACTCCCTCTATACCCTTCAGTTGTGGGCATGGAATATTCAAGCATGGTCTGCTCCGCTAAGGTAGCTCGTTCTTCACGATTCCCCTCAACTATTATCTCACTCTCCATCTTTCTTGTAGCTTTTTCAGTCACAACTTCAATATAAGATTGCTTCCTTAACCTGCGAGTTATTTTCTCAATTTCTAGATCAAATGTCAGATCTGGAAATTGCGAACAAGTAAATAAACAAGAAATATGAGCAAGGAGATAAAGTGAAAAATTAATTAAAAATAAAAAAAAAATAAAAAAAAATAAAAATGCATCTAAATTAACTAGAGTTTTTCACTTCTAATATTACCAAACTTATTCCCTGGAAATGGTGTTAAAAACTTGATACGCATAAAATACACTAAGAGCAAGTGCACTCTATCGCAAAGTAATATAGTACTTAAGTCTCAATTGTCGATCCCATGAAGAATAAATGGTAATTACTAGATTCGCTAAACTCTTAGTTATTTAGACAATCGAAAGTGTAAGAGAAATCAAAATAAAATCAGAAAACAATAAAGAAGAATAATGGATAGTTAAACAATGTAGTGATAATCAAATAGGGAGAAACCAGGGTGTAAGGCTCACTTGAATCGAATTAATCAGATTTTCACTCATTTATGATGTAAGGTAATTCTTTTACTAATATTTTCTTAATTACTATTAAATCCTAATGGTCATGAATGAAATAATATTCTATTCCTAAATTAAATCACCTATTTAGTGATTTAGTTGAATTAATTAGGAATGCATTAAGCCCAGTTCAAGAGATGAACTAACATAATCATTGATTCCATTTGTAGAATAAATTAATTTTTAGTCATTCACCGATCTAATCCTAGGTTTATAATATTGGTCCACTCATTGAGTGCAGATGGTCACCGGTCAAACAATGAATTAATACATACCAAAAGAGATCAAATTCTGATAAGAATACAAGTAATATAATAAATCCTAAAAGAAATTACCTTAATCAAATTCGATATCAAACTCAATTAATTAGGAAAGCAAGATCCCCCATAACCTTAGTTATGAGTTTCGCTACTCATGTTAAAAACAAATAAACTCATATCACAATACAAATCCATAGAAAGAAAATCCAAAGAAAAGGAAAAAAACTAGAGGGAAAGAGAAATCAACACCCTTTTTACGGTAGTTATGGTCTTTAAGCCTTCAAGTCCTCTAAGGATTCGTAGCAATTCTCTCTTCTGAATTATCTCCCAAAGCCTGCCATCACAAAAGTTTCTTTTAGGATTAGGAATTTTTTGTGTTCCCTTTGAATTATGGCATAACTCTCCTATTTTTAAAAAGTAATGTGTGTTGTTACATGACCAGCAGGCGCTACCTTCTGGGTGCTCAAGCTCTGATTCACTAAACCAAGAACACGTTATTTAACGTGTTGCACACTTAGGTGCTGGGACACCCGATTGGAGACTTTCTGCATGAGCGTTGGCTCTTGGGCGTAGAACTGTCAATATAGGCTATAGCCCATGGTACAACCCATTAAGCCCCCTATCTTTAGTCCATTTTTTTAAGCTCACTCTGTGATGGGGCTTTTTTTAATCCTAACCCATTAAACCCACTAATTTAGTCGGTTAAGATAGGGCTAACCCACAGAACCCCCTAACCTACATCATCCAAACCCTAATCCCAAATTCATACAAAATCAAAAAACTCATTTTCATAATTAACTCCGTTCTTGCTCGTTCTTGCTTTTCTCTCGCTCCCTCTCAACTCTCGATCTCAGAGCTCGATCTTGGAGTTCGGTCAATCTAGATCTCTTAACTCTGTCTCGAAGCTCGCTCGATCTTAGCTCTCGATCTCTCAGCTCTCAATCTCTTAACTCTCAATCTCATAGCTTTCTCTCAATTTTACAACTACAGCTCAGGTTCTTCAATTGTTCTTCAATTATTTCAATTTGTTTAGCTATTATTATAGTTATTTATTTATCGCTCTGTGAATCTGTGATGGTGTTATTTGATTATATGGAAAAAAAGTACTTTATATTGGGAATGAGTTTTCTAAGGAAATAACAAAAATTCTAGTTTCTCATCTTGTGAATGCTAAACGTGTTGTAGAAGGGAAGAACATAGCAAATGTAGTCCTTTTAAGAGGTTGTGGCATTCGAATTGAGGTCTGTTCTTTCAGTTCATATCAGAATTTACACATTTATCTTTCAAACATTAAAGTGGGTCTTAAGAAAACCAAACTGTGTTACTTCTTAATCCATTTACATATTCTAATACTTCAAAGGAAGTACATCAAACATGTAGCAATTATTTAAGAATAATTTAAAATAGTTCTAAAATAACAATGGTAATTTGCATGTTCTGCAGTTGAGTCTTCATCTCTTTTTCTTTTTAATCTTGTGGTATGTTGTTTATTCAAATATTGTTAACTTCCAAAAGGTAGGGACTATGAGGTTAAGTTTGGCTATAGAAGTGGTCACTTTATAACTTCAGCACTTTCTGTTATTCTGCGACTTTGGCATTATACTCTAAAAAAATACTCGGATAAAAAATTAAATGCAAGTTGGTCCGTCAATTGTATTTTATCTTCTTTCTGAGCCAATAAGCTATTATATGATGAACTGCAATCTATGTTATAAATGCTAATATGTGTCCATGTACTAGTTATATGCATTTATCACTTTTAAATTGTATATTACAAGTTCCTACATTTATAAATAAACATGGTTTGTGGCCATGCATAGTACTTATATGCTACTTGTTAGCCAGAATTTTACAGTCTTATCATAAGGTGTCTTTTATTCTTGTTCTAGTTTTTTATGCAATAGAAGAGCATAGAATGATGTTTGTAGTAATCTGACCTGCACCATCTTATTGCTCTTGAAGTGGTACTTGTGTTCTGGATTTAATGCTTGGATATTTGTCCTGACTTTTAAATGAATGTAATAAATAAGTATATCTGATTGTTAACAAACTTTGCATATGCTTCCGCATAACATTTAATGTCTTTTCTTTGGATAGCTTGCGGGGTCCTTTGGTCAAAAAGAGTTCTAGCAGTTGGACAGTCACCCCTGTTATTGAGTACTTCCACGTGCTTCCTTATTATCAGGACATTTTTTATACAGGAGATACTGATATTACTCAACAGACTAGTATCCAATCCTTTATACTCTGCTATTGTCTTGCGTGTTTTATCGAACATTAGGGATATGGCTAGTTTGACAATTGATGTCGCAAGCATATTATCTCAGAAAGGAAAGAAAAATGTGCAGTAGGACAGCATGGTGAAGCATATAAGAGAAACTAAAATTGTTGACCTTGCTCACCTGTTTAAGAAAAGAGTATTTATTTATTTAGGAGATGACTTGTTATGAAGTCTTCTCTTCCATTGTTCAAGTTATATAGGCATGGTGCTCATTCCACATGTGCCTTTGTTCTTTAAGTTAGTTTTATAGCATCTTAACTTTTTCCTGATAAATATTGAATGTCATGGCTTCTTTGTCATTCTCAATCTCAAAACTTTCTAAATGATCTGCTTTGGAATAAGTACTAATTTCTCAAGCAATTTTTTAAAAGTATGAAATAATTTAGGAAATATTTAACTATGTGTAGAATGTTATGGTAATTAAGTAAAAATAATTCATCTTAGCTAGTAGCAACTTACATCAGCATATATTTGGTAATAATATAGCATGCACAATTGCATATTTTAAAGAAAATGTTTGATTAAACAACATTTTTTGTTTTTTTTTTCCAATATTAGCAAATGAATGCACGATTATGCTTGGCCTTAAAGTTGGATGCTACCTATTATGTTATGTGTGTACTAAAGCATATAATTCTCTTAGAATCCATTTTCTAAGAGAAACTCATTCATTAATCTTCTCAACACTGTCATTTAACTAGTTCTTATTTTATTCTATGATCAGTTGGGGAGAGATAAAAGGGAGAGCAGAGGGAATGTAATTAGCTATGGTTTCTGTCATAGGCTTGTAGAAAATGTCCAATAACTCAACTGTATAATTTGGTTTGAATGTATCTGTCACCTGACTGTAAATTCTATCTCAAGATTTTAAGTGGAACTGAATCTATATTATTTCTAGATTTAACAATTATCATAGTTGATGATCAATTTTTTTCTTCTTCCAGTATTCTGCATTAATGTCCCCCCCAAAAAAAATATTGTTTCAATATTTGGTGGCCCTTATGCATGATGAACACTATCTCATAATCAGTACTAGCCATTAGAGTGTGCTAGTTGTCTGATTATCTCCTTATAGACTTGTCAGTGTTTGCTGAGTATCATCTTGCCTTTTCTTCACTTGAATGCTATCTTGTTGTTTACTTAACTAGCTACTTGAAGCTTCTTTAGCTATAAAGTAGTGAAACATGTGAAATGGTCTGGTTGCATAGGTTGAAATGTTGCAGAAGGGATTCAAGGAGATTAGAATTTTTAGAGATGTCGGAAGCATTTATTACCATAAGTTGAACCCAACTTCTATAGGTATCTTTGTGCACCCCTTGACATACAACTTGGTTAATGTTTTTATTGATAAAGCATGAAAGATTTGGCCTTCAGAAGAATTATTTGTTACTCTAGAGATTCATAAGCTAGTTTGAAGTTTGAATTATTAGGGAGTATGAGGAGCTATGGGTCAAGTTTTGATTCATAAAAGAGGTGGGTCAAGTTTTATTTTTAGTGGCCCAAGGCCAGCCCATTAAATAAGTGGGCCAAATTTTAAAAAAAATTATTATTATTATGGGCCAGCTTATGGGTTAGCCCTAGCCCACTTGACCTTATGGGCTTTTGGCCCTGTGGGCTTTTTTGTCTTATGGGATTTTTGGCCCTGTGGTCTTTTTAGCCCTAGCCCATGTGGGCTAGGACTTGATGGGCTGGGCTGGGCCTTTTTGACAACTTTACTTAGGCGCTTAGACACTGGACTACTAGAGAGAAATTTGTGTTTTTCCTTCTTGTAAAAATGTCCAGTCTTCTTCCATGTGAATTTTTCTATCAAAAGTAATTAATACCCAAAACAAGAACACAATTAAAAATAATAAAAACATAATGAAACTTAAGAACAAAGTTCAATAAAAAATATCAGAAGAGGATGAAAAACCAAGAAATTAAACTGCAAAAATATGAGATTTTGAAGGTTCATCATTAAGCCAGGGGTAGTAAATTATCCCACCAACCCTTCAATTGCCCTGTGAAACCTATTATTAACAGTGTTATAACTTTCTTATTAGAATTTCCTCTTCCCTTAAAGGTTGTTGTAGCCATTGTCATTTGTTGAATAACATCTAAGATTTTTTGCTTACTTGTCTCATTTATATTTCATTCTACTATTGATTCGTCTGAGTATGAGTTTTCTACATGATATGATCTTTCTTCATATTAAACCGCCAGATATATTGGTCTTGAATGATAGTTTCTTGTTTATGGAAGAAAGGCAGATCCTCTTCTTAACTTATTAGCTGTTGTACGCTATAAATAGTAATTGTCCTTTCTTGTGGTAGGTGAACTTTATTTTGTCTTTTCTTAATAAGTTAGCATAGGTGCCTTTACTGAGTGAGAAGGTTTATTTGAAATATCTCATGAGCAACCTTCTCTCTAAATATTCTAAGCCAACTCTCTCATCCAACCTTCTCAAGCTTGAAAGTCTTCAAACTTCTCATCTTCTTAAAACCACCATCTTCTTTTTGAACCTTCGTGATGATTTTGATGGTAAAAGCTTAACTTATAAGTCTGAATTCCTCTTAAATTCAACCTTCGTGGGAGTTCTTCAGTTTGTTGAACTTTCTCACAATCTTCTCAGGACCTTCTCATGCTTAACTTTCTCATGTTCTTTAGGAACTTTCTTAGGTTGCACTTCAACTTTTTTAAGTCAGAATTTGATCATCTTAGCCTTCTCTGATTACCTAGAAAGTTTCCTTGAAACTTGTTTACTCCTATAAGACTTACTAATGAAAAGAAACACTCCACAAAGATCATGTTATACTGATTAAATCATTAGGAATATTCAAACATGATTTTTAATATAGTTGTTATCATTAAAACATAATATGCAATCTAAAGCATAAAAAGGTTTTAGAGCTTACATTCCCCCCCCCCTTTTTGATGATGACAAACTATTTGAAAATTTTAAAAATGAACTTGTAAGGTTTGAGAGTCATTACCATTTCTACATATCTTGGTGAAAAGGTTTTGATAACTCCCCCTTAACATAATACTCATTTCAAGTAGTTAGCATAAACAATAATATCAACAATATTCTAAGTATTGTAAGTTAAAAAGTAGAGTATAACCACAATATCAACATGTAAGTTCATACTCATATATTCTTTGAATAGTTCTTGCATACAAATATTCTATTTTCATTACAACACCCCTAAATACATTCATCTAATAAAAAGGTAATAAATTTTTAATAATTTTTTTATCTTCCTTTTTTGGCATCAATAAAATGAGGGGGGGAACTAGTAGGCCATCTTTGAGTTCAGCCTTATTGGGAACCAGAATGAGTAAAATGACCTGAAAATGAGGAGGAAGAAGTGAAATTATGAATTTTGGTGTATGGAGAATAGGGGTAGTGCTCTTTCGTTGTAGTGCTTAGGATGACCTCATTCTCTATCTTATGCACCATCCACACCTCAAACATCAGAAATCTATCCATGAATGCATGTAGAGTTGAATGCATTTCGTTCTGCCTAGCATTCAACTTCCATACCTTCCTTCACAACTTCTTGTTATCAACCCTTAACTAGATTTCTTCCTTTGCTTATTTGTATGTCTTTTTCATAGTAGGTTTGGAATGAGTAGGTTCAGCTTGAGTGGAACCATGGTGAGTTTCACTTTCTTCTATCCTAATACCTTGTGTAGGATCAACATTGCTTCCCCATTACTCTTCAGCCAACACATTTTGGTAGGATCCAAGGGATACTAATCTTCCCAAATGTTCTAAGGTTTCAGCAGGTGTAGTAGGAATAGGAGGTATTTTTGGACTTGTTTCTTTTTCCATTATTGGAGCAATCACATCATATATAGCGGATGGAAATTGTAGTGAGGTATAGGCAATTGGAGATGTAAGTCTTTAAATTAAACAACTCTTTCAGGTTGAGACACTGCTTCATCATCTTCCTGGTGAGAGGGTTGAGGGGATGGAAGCTTCTCCGTGTGTTGAGAAGGTTCATCACCAACCTTCTCAGTTTGTTGCGACTCAACCTTTTCTACAAATATTTGCTCTTGTTCTCCTTCTTCTTCAACATGTGGTTGTACTTCATCAAGGGAAGTTAATAATTCTTCTAGCTCCAAATGGCCTTCTTGAGATAGTTGGGTAAGGATCCTTGCAATTGTGACTTGTGGGTCTATAATGGAGTATTGTAGTGCAAGATCAACTTCTAGCTTCTCTATGGCAGCAGCTTCAGGCTCAAATGACTCCTTTACATAGTAATATACTTCTGCCCTAGGTTGATCTTTAATAATAGGCTCTTTCTCATAGAACTGAAAGGGTTCCTCCATACCCTGAGAAGGTTCTTCTTGATGATGAGAAGGTTCGGTCTCAATAATCTTCTCAACATCCTTCTCACTTACTATCTTAGCACCCTTATTAGAAACTTCTTCTTTTTTCTTTAGTTTCTTCTTTTTCTCCTTTTTCTCAACTCTCCTTTCCTTTCATCTTTCTTCTTCATCTTTTTTCTTTTTTTTCTCTTTTTCTCTTTCTCTTTTTCTCTTTTGCGTTCAACCTTCTTAATAATGGTCTCTTCAGAGTCTTTCTCAAACTCATATTTTTTTAGTATAGCTTTAGCAACCTTCTCTTTTTTCCTTCACTGGACTTTTCTTCTTCGATGGGTGGTCATACCTTATCCTGCTTCTTAACTCAGATCCCTTGTCTTTAGGGTCCCTTTTCTTCAAAGTGTATCTGTTTCAGATTCTTCTTGGAGAAGACTAGTCATTCTTTCTTACCCTTGTCCTTAGTTAGGTCAACATTAAAGTGCTGGAAAACCCTAGTCAACAACATCCCATAAGGTAGACTCTCAACCATTTTGGTGTTCTCAATGGCTGCCACATGAATCATCTCAATGCTGGTAGGACAAGGAATGGATAAATTTTATACTTGAGCTGAGTTTGTTGGTTAGTTTTGATTCTTCAAAATCCAAAAAAAGGGTGTCCATAACATCTTCATAGGTTCAATAATATATGTGTTATCTTTCTTAATCATAGGCTTGTAGTCTTTTGTTTGGAACCCTAGTGATTTCTGAGAGGGTGTCCATGTCAAGTTTAGTTTGGACCCCTTTGACAGATGAGATAAGAGAAAAAGGTTCAATTGAATATGAAGCCCATCATAGAACTTCTAGCAAAGGACTGGGTAACCTTCTTAGATATACTAAAAGAGTTATCCCATTCCAAAATCCTCATGTGAAGTCTAAAATCTCTTCCATCTTTGGTCATTTCTTTAATGGAAGTGCTTCTCCCTGGTACCACCTTCTTATGCTTGAACTAATCATCAAACTTTTTCTTGGTCTCCTTGGCAGTGAGAGGCTTAATCTCATCCTGAGAAGGTTCAATTTCCTTCTCATTGTCACTTCCTTCATCTTTCTTTTCTTTTTTCTAGAACAATAGCTTCCTTTACCCTTGCCTTCTTCTTTGGTGCAGTAGACTTCACTATCCTAGACATAACTCTTAAAGATCTTCTTTTACAAACAGGTGCAGATTGGGGTGTAGGTTGAGGTTGTGAAGGTTAAGGGGTTACAGAAGAAGATGAAGTAGCTTATTTACTTGAGAATAAGGGAGCAACAAAGGTTAAATTTTTGGTCCTTGTGGCAATATGCTTGACTCGTATATTAGACTTTGATTCAGTAGGAATACTCAGATTTTGTTATTTCATAGGAGAAAAAGGATTATGAGAGTTGTAGAGAGTAAGAATAATAGAAAGAGATAGGTGAAGAGGATTTTTGAGAAATCTGGTAGGAATGTAAGGATGAACTACACCAGAATTCACTGGGTATTTATAGATGGAGATTTTTGACCTGTTTAGGGTAAAAAATTACTATTTAACATCAGTACATGCCTATTGATGAAAAGAGAGAGAGAATGGTTAGTTTTAAAACTATCCATTCAAAGTAACTATCGGGAAAACCCAGAATAAGGGTGAGAAGATTGGACTGAGAACATTCTCATCAACTTTGTCATGAAGTCTCTAACTAACCTTCTCACTTATTGACACTTAACTCTCTCTTGTTTCCAAACACAGGTATAAATTCTCAGCATTTAAAGTACAACAAATATAACCGTTTCATGCATTCTATTGTGATCAATTATCAATAAACACATCAAATAATCAATTATCATAATTCAAAAATAAAAAACAATCACTTGAGAGGCATCACTTTAAGATTTTCTCTTATAAAACAGAATTTATCCTCACTAAGAGGTTTGGTGAAATATCTGCCCATAAATGGTCAGTATCAACAAAATTAAGTTCAAAATCACTCTTTTAGACATGATCATGAATGAAGTGATGCTTTATTTCAATGTGTTTTGATCTTTAGTGCTGAATAGGATTTTTGGCTAAGTTAATAGAACTTGTGTTATCACAAAGAATTGGAATGTGTTCATACCTCATGGAGTAGTCCTCCAACTAATGTTTGATCCATAGGAGTTATAAGCAACAGCTAGATACTGATACATACTCAACTTTTGCAGTTAAGAGTGCTATGGAATTTTGCTTCCTACTTGACCAAGTTACCAATGCATTGCCTAGGAAGTGACAAGCACCACTTGTACTTTTCCTCTCAACTCTATCCTTAACAAAGTCAACATCATAATACCCTTCTAAATCAAGACTAGACCCTTTCTTGTACCATGAACCATAGTTTTTTGTTCCAAGTATCTAAAGATTCTCTTCACAGCCTTGAGATGAGAATCTTTAGAACATGCTTGGAATCTTGCACATAACCCACATTAAACACAGTATCAGGTTTGCTAGCTATTAAGTATAGTAAGGAATGATTTATACCTTTATAGAGCTTATCACTTACTATTTTACCTTTCTCATCCTATTCAACAACAGTTGAGAGGTGCATTGGAGTCTTCATTGGCTTGACACCTTTCATGTTGAACTTTCTCAATAAGTTTTTTTGTATATTTCTCTTTGCATATGGAGATTCCAGACTTGTCTTGTTTAATTTGCAAGTCAAGGAAGAACTTCAACTCTCCCATCATACTCATCTCAAACTCATTTTTCATCAAATCAAAGGATTCTCTGCATAGACATTCATTAGTGGATCCAAATATAATATCATCAAAATATATTTGGACTATTAATAGTTCATTCTTCAAATGTTTTCTAAATAAGGTAGTGTCCACTTTTCCACGTGTAAAACCATTGTCCAATAACAAAAAATTATTTAGCCTTTCATGCCAACCTCTTAGAGCTTGCTTTAAGCCATAAAGGGCTTTGGAGAGTTTGTAAACATACTTTGGATGTTCAACATCCTCAAAATCAGGAGGTTATCAGACATACACTTCCTTATTTATGAAACCATGTAAGAATTCACTCTTAACATTCATTTGAAATAGTTTAAATCTTGTAAAAGCAACATATGCAAGAACTATTCTTATGACTTCTGATCTAGTTATAGGGAAAAAAGTTTCATCATAACCAGTACCTTCTTGTTGGATATATTCTTGAGCTACTAACCTTGCCTTGTTCCATACTAGTTTCCCACATTCATCAAACTTGTTCTTTAAAACCATTTTGTGCCAATGAGTGAGTGATCTTTAGGAGCAGGCACAAGTAACTAGAATTTGTTTCTCTCAAACTGATTAAGCCCTTCATGTATTACTTCTAATTGAGATTCTTCTTGAAGTGCTTCATCAATGTTCTCAAGCTCAATTTGAGAGAGTAGTGCAAACTAATTTGAGTGTTCTAGCCTCTTAAATGATGATCTAGTTCTGACTCTAGCTAATGTTTCACTAATGCTTAGCTCCTTTGGGTGAGAAAGATGTAGTTTCTAGTCTTTGGCAGTTGAGAAGGTTCATGAACTTTCTCAGTTCCTGACTAAACTTTCTCATCTACTGGTTCAACTTTCTCTCCACTGGATTGATCTTTCTCACTACTCTGAGTTGTTCATATTTCTTCTTGTCATCTTTCTCACTTTTCTCATTGAGAGAAAGTTTATCCATTTCATCTTCTAGATATATATCTCTTTTCTTCCCATGGAGAGAGTTAGTTTTATTAAAAACAACATGTATATTCTCTTCAACAATTAATGTTCTCAAATTATATACTCTATATACTTTGGATGATAGAGAATAACCAAGAAAGATGCCTTTATTAGATTTTGAATCAAACTTTCCCAGTTGATCTTTGTTATTTAGCATAAAACACTCACAATCAAATGCATAGAAGTATGATATGTTTGACTTCCTTCATTTCCATAATTCATATGGTGTTCTTTTTTTTTTTTTTTTTGATATTGGCCTATGGAAACTCTGTTTAAAACATAGCAAGAGGTGCTGACTACCTCAGCCCCAAAATATTTTGGTAACTTAGTGTCACATAAAAGAGTTTGAGTCATTTCTTGCAAAGTCCTATTTTTCTTTTCTACAACTCCATTTTGTTGTTAAGTTCTTGGGCAGGAGAAATTGTGAACTATGTCATTCTCTTAAAAAAAATTTGAAATAAACATTCTCCAACTCTCCTCTATGATCACTCCTTATGACAATTATACAACAACCTTTTTCATTTTGAACTTATTTGCAAAAAGTTTTAAAGGCCTCAAAAGAATCATCCTTGTGTTTTAGGTAGAGTACCCATATAAATCTTGAAAAATCATTAACTATGACAAAGTCATACCTTTTGTTTCCCCCTAGACTAGCAGTCTTAGTAGGTCCAAAGAGATCAATGTATAAAAGTTCTAGAGGTCTATGAGTTGTGATAACATTCTTCAGTTGAAAACTAATAAGTGCAATTTCAAGCGCTTATCTTATTGTTTTTTGTGCCAGTTACAAGCTTAAATAATGCAAAAATAAATGTTTTTATATTATTTTTATAATTTTTAATGTTATTTTATTTGTTAATTTTTAATTTGATTTTATGTTATTTTAATTAGTTTTATTTAGATTTTAATATTTTTATCGTCATTATCTATTTTATAGCTTTATTTGAATTTTTAGGCATAATCTAAAAGATTTTGGGTTAGATTGGGAAATTTTGAAGATAAAGCTTTAAAGAGATTTAATCTAAATTCTAATTATTATCAAAAGCCTAAATTGGTGGTCGAAGATTCAAAACTGTTTTTGATTAGATTGTTATCCATATCATAAAATCAAGGAGTTAGAAACCTAATCAAATTGGGTGTCGGCCAAGTCACCAAAATAGAATAAATAGAAGACTTGACAACGTTGTAGGAAAAAAGGAGGAGGAGAGTTATACAACACAAAGGGGATTGAAGAAAAGATCAGCTAATTATAATTCGAGGAATTATTCTTCAAAGTTTTTATCTTTTTCCTTCTCCACTTTTAATGTATTCTAAATATTTTGAGATGTTTATCTCTGCTACATTAGGCTAATTTTTCTTTTGCTTAAGGGTGATGTTGAATCACTAGGATGTTATATTCTCTAATTTGGTTTGACATTCTCTATTCATATACTTGAGTTGTTTGCAATTCTCCAATACTTTAATGTTTATGATATATTCGAAACTCTCTTAGCCTAATCATATAAGTTTGTTTTGAAATTATCTATTGCTATATTAGGATTTTGTGCTTCAATGGAATTCTAATTAATTGTAGCACTTATGATTAATTGTTATGATTAAGTAATGGTTAATTTTCAAGGAAAAATTCAACACAGGTTCATAAGGTCCATGTGAGGTTGTCTTACCTAGAATAACTTACCTTATATTTTAATTGATAATTTGATTCTATACATTTTATAATTAATTATTAATTAGGGTTGGGAGGGAACATTTTTGTCCTAACTATTTTGGAGGGATGAGTTATTTACATTTAATTACTCATAGTTGTTAGCTTAAGTAAATAAAGGAATTAATTAAAATTGAATTAGGAAAATAATAATCTTAGTGGTGGAAACTAATCCTTAAACCGAATCAATCAATCAATTCTAAACTCATCATTTTTCATAATTTTTCATTTTTGTTAATTTAATTATTTAATTATTTAATTTGAATTGTTCTTTTGTGTTTTTGCTATCCATATTAATTATTTAGCTTAATCAATTATTTTTCCTTGGGGAACAATACCCTATTTTCTACTGTGCTAAACTTTAATTTTTAAAATCAGAAAAAAGTTTTAATTTGATAGTAAAATGACCTATCAAAAACTTGACTTTGTTTCCTTGCCTCTTTGGCATGCTTCACATACCATATCTTTGTTTTAATTTTTAGCAAGCAATTCACAAGGTCATGTTTTAGCATTTTGAAAATTATTTTGATGTTGACATGGCCAACCTTCTTATGCCATAACCATTTTTTAGAACTCAGACGTGAGACACTCGACATTTTGATCACTAAGGTTATCTAGCTTAATGCTATAGACATTCTTATCTTGGTTTCTAGAAAAGAGGACTTTACTACTATTAGCTTCTCTAACTATGCACTTAGTTGATTCAGACACAACCTTATAGCTATTGTCACAAAATTGACTTATGCTGATAAAGTTGTATTCTAACTCTCTCACACAGTATACATTGTCAATAGTCACTACAACAATTTTGGCTTCTGGCCACGATATTTCTGGCAAGGCTTAAAAAGCATTGCCTAAACTTATATAGGCAACGCTTTTTGTAAGTTGCTTTTAATTATAGCTTTAGGCAATGTATTTTAGGCAACATTTAAGGAAAATTGTGATAACAAGTATAGGCAACCCTTTATAGCCGTTCTCTAAATTTGAACATGTTCAAGCAACACTTTTAACATAACTCCTAAAAAGTGTTGCCTAAAGCTTAATAAGCAACACTCAACAAGGGTGGTCTTAAATTTTATATGCTACACTTAAAAATCATATCCTATATTTTTTTTTTCAATTCTGCTAAACTTTTCAATCTTTTAATTTTTCTACTAATTTTATGCATACAATTTTGACATTAATATTTTCTGAGCTAAAGCTAAACATTTATTTCCAGAAGTTTTTGAGCTCTAACTTCTTCGAACCAAGTTCACTTTTATGACCCCTCACCAAGTTTGATTCTACTATAGGCGTTCTTACTGGGAGTGATGACGAAGACGAAGAACGAGCTCTAAGCAGATGATCGATAATCAATCACTCTCTCTAGGAGCAAATTTTCTTGTCTGTCTCTCTTATTTTGATTTTGTGCATTTTGCTCCTCTCTATAACGAGTTCTGTCTATCTCTCTCAGAACACATTTCACATCCTCTCTCTGAAAAATGACCCAAACCCCTGTGCTGTGTGTGAGCAGCGTCAATTGATTTTTCAGCATTGTCAACCCTAAACCCCCTCAACGGCTCAACCACATTTCAGCGTCTGGTACGTAACCATGCTGCAGAGATCAAGAAGGCATATCTTATCAAGGTAATTAATGCCCTTTCAATTTTTTGATTTTGTGAAAGCAAAAATTGAGATTTGAGGATGTTATTAAATACCTGTTCTAGTGTATTTATTATATTTTAGAAGCAATTAGGTGGTTATATAAATCTGACTTCACTTTGTACATTCATTAATGGAAGATGTTTAAATTTTTGCCCATTTTGAGATTAGGACTAATAGTTAAGATATCTCAACTGCTTTGGTTCTTTTATAACCATGTATGTTGCCTTTGTTTAAACTTTTTTCTTTTACGGTTTGAATTATTTATCAAATTTTGAGTTCAATAAGCCCCAAAGAATGAACTCCTAAAGGTGCCTAGTGATCTTGTTTTGCTTGCAAAATGCTTATTAGGAAACACTTAATTGGTGACACAGTGCGGTGCTGACCTTAATCATTGAGCTAGTTTGCTGAGATAATGTTACTTCTTCACTCCCTTTAAACATGTGGTTATTATCTGAGCTTGTAGGCAAGGGTTTAGGTGAATTGTAGGAAAAGCAAGAGAAATAGTGGCTCTCTCTCTTCTGCTTACTTTTAGATTGAATATTTAGAAAGACTACATTTGTGCTGTTGTTTTCCTTTTTCTTTTTTTCTCCTAAATGCATCTATTTTCCCCCTTCTTTTTTCACTTGACAGTGCCTCCTTTGTGCCACTTTGATGATTGGTGATTTATATCTTCCCCATTCTCTTTCTCTTCCCTTTACAGGCTAGAACAATTCACCCCGATAAAAATCTTACGGATCCTAAGGCTGTAGAAAAGCTTCAGGTAAGCACTAAGAAGCAGAGTTTTGGCTTCATAATACTAAATAATATTACTGGATTGTATTAACAAATTATTTACATCTTTTTTACTATTAGATGTTTAGTCTTATCTAGAATAGATACAAGTGTTTTAACTCTATTAATTATAATTACTCCTTGTTAGCATGAAGGAGACAAGATTTAATTACTTTGTAGATTTTTATCACATTTTGTGCATATCTTGTAAGAAATCTTATTCAACCTAATTAGGAAATGTCTACAATTTTGGATCCGTATATATAAGTTTGGCCTAGTAGCCCCCTGTACATTTTAAGTGTATGGGGCACCTTATTTACTTCGCCTTAGGTGTTGCATTTTTTATATTAGGAATTATAGAAATGACTTGCTAAGTTGCTATATTTATATTATATAAATGTATAATAAAAAATTATATTATATAATATATATAGTAATAGGATAAAAAAATTGTTTTTACAGTTTTTTTCCCGTTGAATTTTCAATTTTGTTCTTTCTGATTATGAACCAAGAGCCTAGGGGGAAAGAAAGTTGTGAACGTAACATTGACAATCATTTAAAGCATAAAGTAAAAACCTTGTCATTACCTCTTTTAGTATTAGGTAGTGTTTGTAACAGTCCAATATTTGCTACCCAAATGTATCATCATATAAATGAATAACCCAATACTGGTCCTGCTATTATTAACCGACAACAATACCTAACCCATATCATTTATACATAATGAGTAAATATGGAGAGCCACGATAACAAAAGTTATATATACATCACTGCCTCCAAGGCATATTTTAATTCATAATCTTTTTCAACAATGAAGACTAGCATATTATACAAGCTAATTATCATCAAAAAGCATATAACTATACTAATCTTCGTCCATCTTCTCCTTCCCTTGTGAGGAATTAGCACCTAGATTTACATGATAACACAATCGGGGTGAGAAAACATATCTCAATAGAAGTATTCTAATACCAATATATGAACATATACAAACAGATAATATACTCAATTATCGAATAAACACTTCAGTCACAAAAACAAACAACATCTCCATCTTAGAGACACACAAATGCCCATACAACTACAATGAATGAATATGTCATGGTAGCAACCGCCCATACAATCGTCATGCTATGCCAAGTTATGTCTAATGTTCATGTCTATGGAATAATCCTAAATATGTAATGCAAAATGTATGAAAACTTTTTCAAGAACATAGTTCTATGGAAAAGTCATGATATGCATGAGCCTTGAACAAAACAAAGGAACCCGGTTCTATATGCTTTGAACAAGCACTAGAAACCCAGTTCCAGCAAAACCACAGGGTGTGAGGGAAAGACTATCCTTAACTCATTACTATGATCTGGAAGGTATATCACCTCTTCACTTACAATCACGTATGATCACCCTCTCCGGGTAGTGAAGTCTCATCAACTACATAGTCTTCAGCAACAATGACTTTTGTGATAGGAAGGATTGATTACCTTCTCATTCAAAATCATATTAGATCACCACAATGAGGACTCACCCTCATCAACATAGATAAGGAACAACAATAACACCAATTACTACAATAATTGGCATGTCAATTGATTTACATTCCTAACTATCAATATGAAACACAATGATGTTAAATACCACAATAATTAACATACCGATTGATTTTCATTCATTTAAAACCTCTATTAGAGTCTCCACACACTTTAGGGAACATGTGTTAATGATCCTATCAAGCCAAGAACTTGGAAAACATAAAAAATAACATTTTGAAAGATTCTGGCTCCAAACATGGCCCGTGTCAAATGACACGGCCCACCCCGTGTCCTACACAGTGAACACTGTTCACAAAATCCCTTGGCAGAGAGGGACATGACCCACCCCTTGTCTTAAGACACGAGCCGTGTTGCCCAACTAGAACCCTTGCATCAACTTTCAGAACATGGTACTGTTCCATTGGTCATTTTCTTGGATTTTAGCCATTCCAATCCAGTTTTTCAGTGATTCTAAGACCCTAAAAATTTTTCAAACACATAGGAAATCATTAATCACAACCTTAAACTACTTAAACCACTTTAATTTCACTCAAAACCAAAGATCAAGGATAAATATCCATTTCAAAACCTAAAGCCCAATTTCTCCACTCAAATGGAATTTGACGCATACGAGGGTTGGAAATCCATTTCCATACACCCAATAACTCAAAAACAAGCCATCATCAAGTTCTATAACAAGATTCAAGCCCAAACAACCAAAAATAACTCAAAACCTAAAATCACACATCAAACTATAACTCAAGAACAAGATGGAGAAAGTAGGAAAATGAGTTTAAGAACAAGGTTCCCCTTACCTCAATTCCCATAAATGAAATCGGTTAACATTTCCTCCGCAAAGCTAAGCTCCTTCTCTTGTTTTGATGAAGATCTTCCTCCCTTGGTACCTTGATTCTCCTTTTCCTTTGTTTTCCTTGTGCATCTATGAGAAGAGAAAAGAAAAGTGAGACAAAACTCCCACTTTTTGGCCTTAAATAGGCCAGTAACAAAAACAGGTTCTTGCCCTCTAAATTTTGATCACTTAAGTGACCAAAATTCACCCGAACAGTTAAGAATGATTAGATATCACCAAACTAAGTTTCCTAACTTCCAACAAGTTTAAAACAAATTCTAAGATTCATTAAAATTCTTGTTACACCATTTTCACTTTTTTCCATGTCTGCTGGGGGTCAATTCGGCACCAAAACACACAATCAGTATACTTAAAAATGCCAAACTAACTCCGATAATTCTCAAACTTTAACCACATCCACTTCCACATATTTAGGACCTAAAAATAAGTTCTCCACACTTATATCCATTAACTGAGCAGTTTAAGTCAAAAATGGGATTGAAAACAGTTATATTTAACACATAAAGTTATAACAAAGTGACTAAACGTGCTCAGATGGTCACCAAACTTCACAGACATGATAATCAAGTATTAGGATACCTCTATAACCTTATATAAGTCTATCATGTTTTAAATTACTCCCTTCCTTTTTAAAAATTTTGTCCCCAAAATTTTGTTTACTTATGGTAAGAAGCCCCAAACAACTCACACACAATAACAGGTACAACCAAATCTTAAGAAAACAAAATTACACAACAAGTACAACCATGTACTCACTTTTTCCTGAACTATAGGTTAGTAAAGCCTTCACATTCTGTATATTGTAGACTATCCCTGGTCTATCCTCTGACTTTGTCTCCTTTCTTGGAGGACAATTCCTTGCAAAATGGCCCAACTGGCCACACTTATAACATGTTACCTGATCAGCTACACAAGTTTTACCTCCGTGGTGCCTACCACATCTAGCACACAACTGGTTATGACCATCCTTCTGATCTTGTCTCCCTCTATCTTTCTGGTCTCTATGCTATGGAGCACTCCTCTCTGATCTACTTTTTGAACTCTTCCTCTTGTGGAATTCTTGTGATTGATGCTCATGTTGTGGTTTAAAACTCAGGGTTTCAACAACCCTACATTTGTTCACCAAGGATGGGTAATCCCTAATCTCAAAAGGTTTCACCAACCTCCTCATGCTCTCTCTCAGCCCAATTTCGAACTTTATACACTTCCAATTGTCATTTAGATTGTACCGAAGTGAAGAAGAAAACTTGGACAACTCCGCAAATTTTGCTACATATTGACCCACCATTATGTTCCCTTGCTGCAGCTGTAGAAACTCCACCTCTCTTTCTTCTTACACAAGTTGTGGAAAGTATTTCTCCAAAAAGATAACTTTAAATACTTCCTAAGAAACCTGGGTCCCAGCTACCTCCATCAGTCTCTTCACACTATTCTTTTCACACTGTTCCACCAGTGCTCAGCTTCTCCTTTCAACATATACACTGCAAAAGACATCTTCTGCTCCTCTAAACATCTTATAGCTATGAAAATCTACTCTAACTCAGTTATCTATTCTTCAGTCCTTTTTGGGTGATAATATCTTCTAAACGATGGTGGACTTGCCTTTTGAAACTTAGAAAGGTCATAAAAGTCATGGTTCCTCTCTTCATGTACCTCATGCCTAGGTGGTGGTACCAGTGGTGGTGTAGGTTGTGTTTGATTGGCTTCTAACCTCTCAAGTACCCTAACAGTTGTAGTTGTCTGCTCCCTCATTGCAGTGACATTTGCAGTCGTTTGCTCATGCATCGCCTCTGCCATTGCCATCACGGCCTCGGCCATCCCTGAACCCTCATTCTTAAGGTTCCGGTTCCTACTCCCACGTAGTCGTCCCCTTGCTGTCGATCACTCTTGTGTTGCCATAGTTTCTTGTAAGTATAGAACAATTCATATTGAGTTAGCTAGGCTCAATATCATGTAACCGTGTCACAGTAACTAAAGCAAACATCTCAAAGGCAAAACATGCAATTCCACTCAAACAGTCACATATAAGAGATAAGAAATGCATAACCAACATGAAACATGCCTAAGCATAGTCAATTCATACCCTGACTCAACAGGATGAACTGCTCTGATACCAAAATGTAATAGCCCAACATTTGCTACCCAAATATATCATCATATAAATGAATAACCCAAAATTGGTCTTGCTACTACTAACCTGCAACAACACCTAACCCATATCATTCATACATAATGAGTAAATATGGAGAGTCACGATAACAAAAGTTATATATACATCACTATCTCCAAGGCATATTGTAATACATAATCTTTTTCAACAACGAAGACTAGCATATTATACAAGCTAATTATCATAAAAAAGTATATAACTATACTAATCTTCGTCCATCTTCTCCTTCTTTTTTTAAGGAACTAGCACCTGGATTTACATGGCAACACAATCGGGGTGAGAAAACATATCTCAGTAGAAGTATTCCAATACCAGTATATGAACATATACAAACAAATAATATACTCAATTATTGAATAAACATTTCAGTCACAAAAGTAACCAACATCTCCATCTCAAAGACACACAATTGCCCATACAACTGCAATGAATGGATATGTCATGGCAGTAACCGCCCATACAATCGCCATGCTATGCCAAGTTATTTCTAATGTTCATGTCTATGTAATAATCCTAAATATGTAATGCAAAATGTATGAAAACTTTTTTAAGAACCCAATTCTATGGAAAAGTCATGATATGCATGAGCCTTGAACAAAACAAAGGAACCTTGTTCCATAAACTTTGAACAAGCACTGGAAACCCAGTTTCAGCAAAAACCACGGGGTATGAGGGAAAGACCATCCTCAACTCATTACTATGATTTGGAAGGTATATTACCTTTTGACTTACAATCACGTATGATCACCTTCTCCAAGTAGTGAAGTCTCATCAATTACACAGTCTTCAGTAACAATGACCTTTTGTGATAGGAAGGATTGATTTTCTTCTCATTCAAAATCATATTAGATCACGATAATGAAGACTCACCCTCATCAACATAGATAAGGAACAACAATAATGCCAATTACTACAATAACTAGCATGTCAATTGATTTATATTCCTAACTACAAACATAAAATAGAATAATGTTAAATAACACGATAATTAACATACCAATTAATTTTCATTCATTAAAAACCTCTATTAGAGTCTCCACACACTTTAGGGAACATGTGTCATTGATCCTATCAAGCCAAAAACTTGGAAAACATCAAAAATGACATTTTGAAAGGTTCTAGCCCCAAACACGGCCCGTGTCAAATGACACCACCCACCCTGTGTCCTACACTATGAACATTGTTCACAAAATCCCCTGGAAGAGAGGGACACGGCCTACCCCGTGTCCTTGGACACAGGTCGTGTCACCCAGCCAGAAGCCTTGCATCGACTTTCAGAACGTGGTATTGTTCCATTAGTCATTTTCTTGGATTTTAGCCATTCCAATCCAGTTTTTCAGTGATTCTAAGACCCCAAAAATTTCTCAAACACATAGGAAATCATTAATCACAACCTTAAACTTCTTAAACCACTTTGATTTCACTCAAAACCAAAGATCAAGGATAAATATCCATTTTAAAACCTAAAACCCCATTTCTCCACTCAAATGGAATTTGAGGCATACAAAGGTTGGAAATCCATTTTCATACACCCAACAACTCAAAAACAAGCCATCATCAAGTTCTATAACAAGATTCAAGCCTATACAACCAAAAATAACTCAAAACGTAAAATCACACATCAAGCTATAACTCAAGAACAAGATGGAGAAAGTAGGGAAATGAGTTTAAGAACAAGGTTCCCTCTACCTCAATTCCCAAAAATGAAATCGGTTAACCTTTCCTCCGCAAAGCTAAGCTCCTTCTCTTGTTTTGATGAAGATCCTCCTCCCTTGGTACCTTTATTCTCCTTTTCCTTTGTTTTCCCAATGCAGCCATGAGAAGAGAAAAGAAAAGTGAGACAAAATTTCCACTTTTGGGCCTTAAATAGGCCAGTAATAGAAACAGGGCCATGTCCTCTAAATTTTGATCACTTAAGTGACGAAAATTCACCCGAACAGTTAAGAACACTTAGTTATCATCAAACCAAGTTTTCTAACTTCTAACAAGTTTAAAACAAATCCTAAGATTCATTAAAAATTTTGTTACACTATTTTCACATTTTTTCATATCTGTTGTGGGCCAATTCGTCACCAAAACACATAACCAGTATGCTTAAAAATGCCAAACTAACTCTGATAATTCTCAAACTTTAACCACATCCACTTCCACACATTTAGGACCTATAAACAAGTTCTCCACACTTTTCTCCATTAACTGAGTAGTTTAAGTCAAAAACAGGGCTAAAAATAACTATATATAACACAGAGTTGCAGCAAAGTGACTAAATATGATCAAATGATCACCAAACTTCATAGCCATGATAATCAGGTATTAGGATACCTCTATAACCTTATACAAGTCTATCATGTTTTCACGAGTGTTACAGTGTTCACAGATTTAGAAATAAAAAAAGAAATACATTTCTGTGCTTCTATCATATTTTCTGTATTATATGTATCGTGACTCCCTCCTTGAACATCAAGAGCATCTGCACAGAGGATTCTGATCTATTAAGAGTTTTCACATATAGCCATTTATTTTTATTATTTTAATTTCTTAAAATAATTATACAATCATACCAATTTCTCTCTTGCTCTCTATAAGCGTCACATGGTAGGTGAGTTAAATATTGAAAAATAATGTGAAGCAAATGCATGATTCCTTCTAATAAGAAAAAAGGATAACGTTTAGCTTGCTACTTGTTTTGTGGTTACTAATGACATCAAATGTTTTTGCAAAGGATTCTATCCATTTAATTTGAAATTTTGGATTGCATCCGTAGATTCTGAGTCATGTCATGATCATAGCAAAAAATAAAAAAATAAAAAAAATAAAAAATAGAAGATCATCATGAAAAATTTGATCTTAGATTGTTCTTTGCAAGTAATTCATCATTTGTGTTCTTGAGCAACTTGTCAGGCTTCTGGTTCTACACTTCTAGTCAATAGTCTAACGAATAGAATATCTAGCTTTCATTATGTACAGATGCATCTTGGGTATTGGCTCTTTCTCTAGTCATAAACTGATAATTTGAAAGTTTTGAACTATAATTTAATCCCTAATGCATCTAATTGTAACTATAAATATTTGACTTGTGATAGTCTTTTCAGATAACACCGCATGGGGGTGACCTATAGCTGATGCTTTATATTTTTAATTTTACATTGTACCACATAAATATATGGTCTTAGATAATGGTAAAGTAGAATGATTAACCTTCATGGAGCTCCTTATTCATTGGTGTTATGGGCTAGATGATAGTAAGTACTTCTTTGTATATGACATTATATTGTTACTATGTCTTGTATAGCCAATCCATTATGGTGCAATTTATTCAATCCACAGAATCTATTATTCTTCATTTTCCATGCTTTTGCTTGTTCTTTATTTTCCAATCTTGTGCTTGTAATATTCAGTTGGAAAATATAATGTTATAAGCTAATGAATTTCAGTTCACCAATTTTGCATATTAAAACCTTCACTTTGAAACATGGATCAAAATGGTGCACCTAACATGGATAAAAATAGTCTTTCACACTACTATTCTACATCAACGCATATTCTAAGCTAGGAAAAGCTAATAACACATGTTGATTTGGAATGTTGATCCTGGCAATGCAATTCATTTAGGATTGGGAAAATAAAAATGCATGATAATCCTGTAATGGTTACAGTTGTTAAAGCTGCCCACTACTGGGAATAAATAAAGGTCATATTTATACAGCAATGTGGGTTAGTTTTATTTAATTAAATGCTAAGTATGATTTCCTCCATTTATCTCTCTGTGTTGCTTAGTTTATAGTTTGTGGTATTTGACAAAAAATTTTGCACTATAGGATCCTATAGAGGATTATAAATCTATTTTCAAGGTAGCATCACTTGTGAGTGTATAAATTAAAAGGAAGTGTAGCTTAATCTGTTTGAGGCAGCTTATGTAGGTGATGGATTACCTTTAATTGAAATGGGCCTTTTACATTGGGTATGTTCTATATAAAGGTATTTCGTTTGATAGTATATGTGTTATGCAAATTGGCATTCCATTTTGCTCCTCAATCAAAATGATCACAATCTGGTGTTAGTTTCTTAGTGTGAATTAGTGAAATTTTATCTGTTATACCTCTAGAGTAATAGTTTGTCATAGTGGGATAGAAAAGCTTATTATATGCTTATATACCACTGTTTGGTGTGGGGACTCAAACCACATCACTTGCTATCCAATACTAGAGCAATTTTTCATACCTTGCCTTAGGAGAAATACTTATGTGTCTCAGAATATTCATTTACATATATTTATTATTAT
Source organism: Ormosia semicastrata (assembly GCA_029884595.1). Taxonomy (NCBI): domain Eukaryota; kingdom Viridiplantae; phylum Streptophyta; class Magnoliopsida; order Fabales; family Fabaceae; genus Ormosia; species Ormosia semicastrata. The sequence continues at coordinate 40,810,778 of JAQQTO010000053.1, read as the reverse complement.
TATTTTTGTAGTGAGAATCTATTAGATAAAGTAAAACAAAGGCATCTTGCATATGGATACAATTATGGAGATTTGCTAATGATATTTAGCTTTAGTTTTTTTGTTCTTTCATTTGTGTTATGTGATCAAGAACAATTGCACTACTTTTGTACTCACAACAATAGTAAATGGCTTTTTTTCTTGGTTTTGGTGTAAATAGTAAACACCTACATAATTTAGTATATTTTATTTATTTTTGTCAACAATACTTGAATGTCCTTTCTTTGAGAAGAATTTATTTTTTAATGCATTATTAGTTTTTTAATATGTGGTTTTTTTAATATACAGATAAAAAGTGTTGCCTAAAAGTAAATATGCATAGGCAACATTTCAAAAAAATGGCCTATAAGCAATATTTTGTACAAGTTGTCTTACATCATATTTAAAAGCAACAAAACTAAAGGGTTGCCTAAACTAGTACATATAACCAACATGTAGGAAATGCTGCCAAATCCTTAACCTATAGGCAATGTTTTTTACAAGTTGCCTTACGATGTACTTAAAAGCAACAACAATAAAGCATTGCCTAAAGTAGTACCTATAACCAACGTGTAGAAAATGTTGCCAAAACCTTAACCTATAGGCAACTCTTTTTACACGTTGCCTTATGGTGTACTTAAAAGCAATGACACTAAAGCGTTGCCTAAAGTAATACCTATCACCAACATGTCAAAAGCATTATCAAAACTATCCATGGACAACTTCTCAAAAGCATTGCCAGAAAATATGAATAGGCAACATTTTTTTTAAAGTGTTGCCAAAAGTGTGGCGAAAGAGGGAACGACTAGGCAAGGGCTGAAAGCGTTGCCATAGACTTTAGGCAACAGTTGTTGGCCAATGACAATGCTTTTCAGCGCTTGCCAAAGGGCAAAGTTGTTGTATTGGTAGAATTCTTACTAACTTTATCTATTCCTTTTATTTTTGCTTTGTTGTTGTCCCCAAAGGTAACATCACCTCCATCTTTGTCCTTAAGTGACAAGAACTTACTTTTGTCTCTTGTCATGTGTCTAGAGTATTAACTATATAGATATCATTTATCCTTCTTTTGCTTTGTCACCAGGAAAATTTACATAAGAGGGAATCAAGGTTTTAGGTACCCAAATTTTCTTTGGTCTTTTCATGGTAGAAGTTTAGGATTTGGTGGTTTGTTTTTGAAGAAACATTTTGATAATTTATATCCAACTTTATGGCAGCAAAAACACAAAAACTCAGGCTTCTTAGCATGAACAAATAGATTTTTATACCACTTTGTTACCAAGTGGCGTCAAACTCAAGAGGGGATGAAATGAATTTATAAAAGATTTTCGTAAACTTTTCACAAAATACTTATTTATCAATTTTTGTTGAACTTATTAATTGATTGAGGTGAATAGATAGATGAGAAAGAATACTAAACTCATAAATAAACCAGCCAAGATGAAGAGAATTCAAGTAAGCATATAAAAACAAAGCACAAAAGTAAATGAGTTAGAGTAAAGAAGAGCAAACTTAAGATTTATCCTGGTTTAGCCACTCCTTATGACCTACATCCAATCCTCGAGTGATTCACTCAAGATTTTTTACTATAACTTCAAGCTTTAACAGATGCTTGCAACCTTTACAACTAAGAGCACTCAACACAACTTGGGATGCCTCACCCATTGTGCTTGAGCCTCAATACAAAGGATATCTCACCTTTACAACTCTTAAGGGATACTTCACCTGATTCTCTATCAAGGGATACCTCACCTTTTTATCTCTTGAGGGATACCTCACCCTCACGACTTTTAAAGGATACCTCACCCTTTTCTCTATTAAGGGATACCTCACATTTTTATCTCTTGAGGGATACCTCACCATCTTACACAAGAAATCAAAGTATATTTGAATGATAAACTTTCATAAGAGTGGATAATACAATTTAAAACTCAATGAGCAGAAGGATGTTCTCACTTTTCAAGCTCAAAATAAAGTGTAATGTTTATGGCTGGTATAGCTTGTATTAAATGCTTAACATGTTTTAGAATGATTTCCTTACTTCCTAAAGTCCCAAATGACTTGTATTGAAAGCTCAAGTCATTAAAGAGCCGTTGGGGGTAATTGGGAGTATTAAAAGCAGTTTACTAGCTGTTAATTTTTGCTTTTGGAAACCCAAATAATCAATTATGACAAGTGCCTAATCGATTATTTGCGTAATAGCACAACAGAGATGAGTTTTGTAGAACTCCCTAATCGATTAACCATAAGGCCTAATCAGTTATGGGCTTTTAAAAACTGAAGGCGCACAATGATTTTAAGTGGTCTAATCGATTATATGCCCTATTATAATTGATTAGAGCTTGATGGAATTGAAACTTTGGCATATTAACTTTTGCTATTCGATTAGGCAAACCATCTAATCGATTAGGCCATTTGAAAAAATAGTTTAGGCAGCTTTGAAAGTTAGCCAAATGCCATTAGGAGTTCCAACAACCTTTTAGACACTTAAAAGTCATTCCTTATGGATTCAAAACTCATTTTAGCATCTTGAAAACATGTGTGCTATCTTAGGTTCTTTGAAAAACATTTTTAGAGCTTTAGTGTGAATTCTTTTACTTTTACAAAAGATCTAAGTCCTAATGCTAATCTTGAAAGGTTTTGGCTTGATCTTGTCATCATCTTCTTGTTTGTTATAATCAAAACTAACTTCAATAGCTGATTACATTCTCCCCCTTTTTGATGATGACAAACAACCATTGAGAAAAGAATTAGTTTATAAAATTGGAATTTGTGAGGTTTGGTGGAGAGACTTAGTCCCCTTCTTTTTTGTAAAAGGTGATTTAAATTCAGAGATGCGCAGCTCACCCTTACTTTTAGAATCCTAAGATCATTTTTAATTTATACCTGTCTTTTCTCAACAATAAGAACTCAATTTTTTCTCTCCCTTTTATCATGATAAAAAAGATGGGTCAAGAGAAAGCATAAAGATAAACCATTCAAGTTCAACATTTGTTATTCATTCAAAGCAGTAAATTAATTTAGCAAGAACCAATACAGCAACAAAACCAATATTCAACAAATCAAACATAAAAGGGTTCAAAAGTATATTTTCATTCATTAATCAGTCAATATAGCCTATTACATTCGGCATATACAACATTTTAGTCAATTTCAGCCAAAAACAATTATCAATATAAAACAGCCAAAATAGAGATCCTAGTCCTATGACTCTTAATACTAAAAGTGTTCCGACGGTGGTGGAAAGTGTCACTCCAAGTCATCATGGTGTCGCTCCAAGGAATCCATGTGATCATAAATGATGCCCATGCTATGCTCCATGTAAGCCTGGAAGTCAGCCATTGCACTCAAGATTTGTTCATTAGCTACAAGAGCAATAACAGCACCTTCAACACTTTCCTCATCCATTGGAAGGTCGAAAGCATCTTCAGCTTGAACTTTAGCTTCTATTGCTTCATCATTATAGACCCAAACTCTATGTTCCTTTTTCATCTTCATGTGATTTAGGATCGTGATGCTAAATTTGTTTTATGTTGAGGGGGGCTTGGAGTCTTTAGTCTCCACTAGTACTCAATATCGTTCAAGAAAATCAGGAATGCGTAATGCAAATCCATGTTGTCCTTGCTCCTCAACTTCATCATATAGTTCATGATGAAATAAGGGTAGCTAATGTTGAGCCTTTCCTTCAGAGCCCACAATATGAAGATGTCATCCTTACCCATATAGGCGTAGTTGCCTCCTCTAGGGGCGAGGATGTGAACATAGGAGCAACTTATCTTGACAGGTCAATTTTCCTATTGTGAAAGACGTTCTGGGCACTGCGAGGCTAGGTTTCAACATTGCCTCAACTACGTCCATTCATTTGTAGGAATCCCAATATCTATAGCTATTTTCCTCGAACTGCTTTCCTTGGTATTGCAACCCAAAGATATCCAACCAATCTTTTGGTTGTATCACGATTTTACGTCCTTTCACCTCGAACACTATATTATCACCATCAATTTCTAGATTGCAATAGAACATTTTTACTAGATCTGGGTAGATCTTTGCCTAGTAGGTGCAGAGTCGTAGGACCCCTTAGTGCTCCAAAAGAATGACAAATAGGAACCCTTCACTAACAAAGAACTCTTAGTCCACGTACTTGGATTGAACAAGGATTCTAGGCAAAAAGTGATGCTTGAACCTAGTCATTTGCTCATTGTTGGAGGCCAACTTACATAAGTCAAGAAGGTTGTCCGTCAGTGCGTTTTTGGTTTGTGCACGCTTTGGGTTCGAGGTGGAAGCCATTGAAGCAAGCTTGGGGTTTTAGAGACGAGGGATTCAAGCATGAGAGATAAATTGGGAGAGGGGAAAGGAGTTTTAGGTTGTGGGTTGCACAGAGAAGGGAGAAAGATGGAGAGATAAGGTGGTTTAATGGTGGAAATTTGGGATTTTGGGTAGCTAGGTTTTCAGAGGAGAGAGCACTGCACAGGGAGAAGAGAAAAGAGAAAAATAAGGTTTTTAAGGAAATGAAAAAGGAAACATTTGTGCCCTTTTATATAGCACACATGTAATCGATTATGAGCCTTTCACAATCAATTATTTGCGTGTGAAAGATATACACCAAGCTTCAGATAATCGATTAGGCTTAAGCTATAATTGATTATGGCTTAAGAAAAACACACAAACTTGGCATTCTGCCAAGTCCTAATTGATTATCCATGCATGATAATCAATTAGCCTTTATTGAAAACACATCTGATGCGCTACTACAAGTTTATAATCGAATAGAACTATTCAGTAATTGATCATAAGCATTTTCTAATCGATTATAACATGCCAGAAAACATCCAAAAACATGTGCAGCAGGTCCCAAAAGTGATCAAATTGAATTGGGGAGCTTATCCAAGGATCAAGTAACACATTCTAGCATCAAAGCCAATTAAGAACACAAAGAAAAGATCACAAATTCCTAATTCTCCTCTTATATATGCATTTTAAAAGGCTTGATAACATTCATTCTAAGACATGATTGATCAAAAGTTCAAGAATATAGATATTATAATAAAACATGCAATTTCAAACAAGGAGTGTACTTATGTAGCATATTACCATATGTAAAAATAATTTCAAGACATAAAGCTAGAAAAGTACTACTTAAGTCATGTTAAAGCATAAAAAAGTCTCAACTTCTCCAAAAGGTACATGTCCAAGCTTCTTGGAAACTAAGAAGAGAACTTTGAGTCATTTCCAGTCTTGTGCTTGGAGTAGCCACTATCAATATACCAATGTGAGTTGTTGGCCTTCAAGCACACCTACAACACACTTAAGTTTTAACTTTTGGTGCCCAAATTTTCTTGGGTCCTTGTGTGTTAGTCTTGGGCAAAGTGCCCTTGGGGACCCAAACCATCTTAGTCCCAACTTTGTTGTCCTTCCTTATATTACATGTTGATGCACTATGTCCTTTCTTACCACAATAAAAACACTTTATGAAAGGACTACTTAATATGCTTGATGGAACAAATAAGTTCTTATAGAGTTTTTGCTTGTTTTTGGGATTATACCCCAAATCAGCCTTTTGAAAAACATATCTTTATTTTCCAAGGAATATGTTCAAGTTGTTTCTTCCAAAAGTAAATTTTGAAAGAGTATTTTTCAAATCCTTAATTTCTTTTTCAAAAACTTTGCATAATGAGCAAGAAGATGATGTAGATGCATTTTCATGTGAAGAGTAAGTCATGCATGAAGAATTTACATTAATCAATCCAAGAGTTTCATTTTCAATTTTTAGTTCATCAGTTTCCTTGTTTAAGATACAAAATTTATTTTCTAAAGAAGAAATTGTTTTCTTAGAAGATGAAACCTTTTTTGCAAGCCTTATGGATTCTTCATGCAATTCCTCAAAGGCATTTTGCAATTCATCATAGGAAGGGGAAGTGTCAAGGTTTAAGGATGTTACCTCCATGTCATCTCCATCTTCCTCTTCTCCTCTAGCCATAAGACAAAGATGGGCTTCCTCATTATTGGAGCTATCCGTTGTGTTCGTGTCATTATCATCCCATACAATGTAAGCTCTCTTTTCTTTCTTATCCTTTTAAGGCCTCTTCTCATACTTCTCCACTTTCTTTTGAAAGACAGGACACCTCATCTTCATGTGTCCCTATTTTCCATATTCATAGCATGTGAGAGTGGATAAAGTTCATTCCCCTTTGTGATAGATGTTCTTTTAGGGGGAAGAGAGGTCTACTTTGAGTTCCATTCTTCTTGAATAATCTTCCAAACTTCTTTATTCAAAGGCTAAGGTTTTCCTCATTAATATCAAGATTCTTGAAGCCATCTTCATCATCTTCATCTTCATCATTAATCATGAAGGAAGTGGCCTTGAGAGCAATTCCCTTCTTTTTCTTGTCAAGCTCCTTATGTTAGTTGAGCCTATTTAACTCCAATTCATGCATCCAACATGTGTAGGAACAAAATAACCATTTTCTATAGCATCCAACACATCTAAATTAATAGTTTTTTCAATAAAGATTTTCATTCGTTCTTACTAATAAGCATAATTATTCCCATTGAAAAATGGAGATCTATTTATAGAAGAACTCTCCGAAAAAGCTATGTCTCCTCTTGGAACTATTAAGTTTTTTACACAAGAGTTAAACTCTGATACCACTTATTACCAAGTGGCTTTAAACTCAAGAGGGGGTGAATTGAGTTTAAAAAAGATTTTCCCAAACTTTTCATAAAACACATGTTTATCAAGTTTTGTTAAAATTATTAATTAATTGAGGTGAATAAATAGATAAGATAGGACAATTCACTCACAAATAAACTAGCCAAGATGAGCATATAAAAGCAAAACACAAAAGTAAAAGAGTTAGAGTAGAGAATAGCAAACTCAAGATTTATCTTAGTTTAACCACCCCTTATGACCTACGTCCAGTTCTCAAGTGATTTACTCGAGATTTTTACTATAACTTCAAGCTTCAATAAGTGTTTATAACCTTTAAAACCAAGAGCACTCAACACACCTTTGGAAGCCTCACCTTTGTGCTTGAGCCTCAAAACAAAGGATACCTCACCCTTTTCTCTGTTAAGGGATACCTTACCATTTTATCTCTTGAGGGATACCTGATAGCAATATATTTTATTCATTTAATACTCATTTCACTAGTTTTTTTAAGGTTCAATTAGGCTTAATTAAGTTAGTTTTGTTACATTTATTGATATTGAGCTTAATTGGATCATTGAAAGAGTTATTGCTTGAATTGACTTTAATTTGTAAATTTGGTAGCATTCAGTAAAATGGTTATAATTTGAGTTTCAAAAATCTGATTTATGTGATTCGGGTCTTGTAGGAAAGCTAAGTCAATTCTCTAAACTTTCATGAGACCTCAAGAGCAAAATCACACATTTGGATAATTTAAATTAGAGTTGAAATAAGAACTAGAGAGCTGATCCTGATAGTTTAATCTCTGCACACTCATCAACCCATTTCTTGAATTATAGGAGTCCAATTGACACCAAATTAGTGGCATTGGAAATTTAAGATCCAAATCTATACATTTTATAAAAATACAAGAGTTAATTCGAAAGTATAATAGGTCATATTAGGCCTAGAAGTCTGAATAGGGGAGTTGTAGCTAAGACTAAACAGTGTGCAAAGATTTGGCCATATCTCGCGTTATAGGAATGATTTTGGGCTGAAACTAGCAGCATTGCAAAGCTAAGACAAAAACCTACAACTTTTATTAAGACCATTTTTCCATCCTCTAATGGCAGCCATGAGTTCATAACTGAATCATTTCGGAGACAAGAATCTCAATAATTTTTCACTCATTCATAATTATCAAACAACTCCTTTGACATTTTTCATTCATTCACCCACTCATCCATTCACTTATTAAACTACTCCATTGTCATTCTGTTTCCCTCAAACTCTATAAAAGGGAGCATTGGCTACTCATTTGATCATCTTGGTTTAGAGATCAAGATCATGCTATTGTGTTATTTGTTTCTCTTGTTGAAGTTTTCTTTTGTTCTAAATTGAAGTTATGTTCTTTTTGTGCTTCTTCTCTCTCTCTTTCCTCTTGTCTATGAGTAACTAATTTTTATTTTACTTGGATGAAAGGATGAATCTTTTGGTAATGAAATACAATTAGATTAATCTCTTTCTTGATATATTATCAAGTGATCATTATATGTATTATATTTTATTTTCAATAATTTTAGAAACTCTCCTTGTAAAGTGGAGATCTTGATTTGTTATAAACAAGATATTGACACAATGAATGCTTGAGCCCATTTATAAGTGGTGGTATTAACAGATAATTAAAGGAACCATAATATAATTACATATATAATCTGAAATGAACTTTGAATGTTGTATTTTTCGATTAGAACTTCCATTATGCGTGGATTCTAATTGACTTATAAAAAAAATTAATCTTGTCCTTAATTTACTTACCAAGAGTGGATCTCCTAACCCAAGTAAATCTTTTTTATTTGTGACTAAGTTTTATCACCTTTATTATTGTGACAAAATCTTTTCCTTACCTCAAAGAATTTTTCTTCATCAATTCTCTGTGGATCGACATCGAACTCTTGAGAATTGATTACTTGAAACAACCTATACTTGGGTTTGTAACTTATAATTCGTATCAAGTTTTTGACGCCGTTACCGAGGAATTGATTTGAAGAACATATTTATTGAGGTCTTATTTCTTTAAGTAAACTTTACCATCTTGTATATATATATTTCTACTCTTTTAATTTTCTTACTTACTAACTTAGTAAGAGAAACTCTCCGTTGTCCCTTTCTCCCTCTGTAATCTTCAATGATTAATGAAATAATCTTTCTCCATCTCTTCTCTCTCGCCGGAGCAAAAAATCAGCTTGCTGAATCTCTAGTTTTTACTTTATGTTTAATAATATTTCAATATTGTCTCTTCTCTTCTTCCTCCTTTGCCGGCTCTAGTGGGACTCTGCCTCTATTTGATTTTCATGTTTAAAATTTAATTTTTGTACTTTATTTTTTATATTTTACTTTCTATTTTTTATTTTGTATAGCATGTAAAGCAGTCCATCTGCTCTCCTACTTTCTTTTATCTTGTTCTTCCGCCTTTTCCCATGATCTTCCACTTGTTCTTTCTAACTTTCTAACTTACTAACTTTCCAACTTACTAACTTACTAATTATTAACTTGCTAACTTTCTAACTTATTAATTTATTAACTCACTAATTTACTAACTATGATATTTAACTGCAGGTTTATACCACTTACTTGTTTATTTTTTTATTTTATTTTAAGTTACTTGTTTATGCTTAATTAGTATCGTGATTCAAATTCAAGTCGTTTAGTTAAAGTTAATCCTAGTACTTCATATATTGATTTGTTTGAATCACAATCACACACATTAAACACAATGGCTAAAAATGAAAGTGTATGCAATGAACCTAAAAATTAACCGTTGCAAACCATGCGTGAATATTTGTAACCATCTCAAAATTCTAGTCCATCATGTTTTATCTTTCCACTCAATGCTAACAATTTTAGATTTAAGTTGGGTATAATTTCATTACTTCCTAATTTCTATGGTTTAGAATCTGAAAGCCCATATTTATATCTAAGAGAATTTGAAGAAGTATGTACCGCTTTTAATGACCAAACTTGCACTAAAGAGATTGTTAAGCTTAAATTGTTTCCTTTTTCTTTGAAAGATAAAGCAAAAACTTAGCTTAATGCTTTGAAACTAAGATCAATTAGCACATGGCAAGAAATGCAAGGTGGGTTTTTAAAGAAATTTTTTCCAACACATAAAACCAATGCTTTGAAATGACAAATCCAAAATTTTTTCCAAAATTCAAATGAAGCATATTTTTAAAGTTGGGGACGTTTTAAAGATTTGTTAAATTCTTGCTCACATCATGGTTTTTCAAAATAGTGCACTATAAGCTTCTTTTATGAAGGGTTAACACCTGAAACCAAACAAATTATGGAAACAATATGCAATGATGAGTTTCTTGATAAAGAACCTGAAGAAGCTTTAGACCATTTGGCTGAAAATTCTCAATATTAGCATGATACTAATCCTTCTAAAAATTCAAGTAGATATAACTTTGCAAATACTAGTAAAGGAAAATATCATCTTAATCAAGAAGAAGATCTAAATGCTAGGTTTGCCAGTTTGGCTAGAAAGGTTGAAGCCATGGAATCAGGGAAAGTGAAAAAAATCAAATCTGTGCAAAATGAAAAAATTTGTGGCATTTGTGATGAATTAGGACACTTAACAAATGAATGTCCAAAAATTCCTATTTTTAAAGAAGTTGTGCATGAGCAAGTAAATGCAATGAACAATTTTAAAAAGCTATTCACCTCTTCTTTTTCACATTCATACAATCTAAGATGGAGAAATCACCCGAACTTTAGTTGGAGGACTAATAATCAGGCTCAATTTATGCAACCATCACCTTCTCAGGCACAGCAAGACTCTCGAAATTCTCAAGGATATGCACCCTATGTCTCACCATATAGGAAAAATCTTGAAGGAACATTGCATGTATTCATGGAAAAGCAAGAGGTCATTAATAACCAAAACACCTAAGCCGTGATTAACATAAAAGACACTATTGCTAAACTTTCTTCTGCACTTACCATTCACAAGAAAGGAAAATTTCCTTCTCAACCTCATCCAAATCCCAAGGGTCAATACAGCCTAAATGAGGGTAGTTCAGAAAGCCAACAAATAGATCAAGTAAGTCAGTGAAAACTCTTAGGAGTGGAAAGGTTGTTGAAAAATAAATTCTTGAACTTTGTGAGAAAGATGATGAATTAATTCCCCAAGATAAGGAAGGAGTTGATAAGCCACCTGACCAAAAGGAGACCAAGCCCTTACCTTCACCCCCATATCCTCAAGCATTAAATAATTCAAGTAAATTGAACCATAACAATGAAATTTTTGAAATCTTTAAACAAATGAAAGTCAATATTCCTTTGTTAGATGCTATCAAATAGATTCCCTGTTATACCAAATTTTTGAAGGACATGTGCACTGTTAAAAGAAAACTAAATGTGAAAAAAATGCATTTTTGGCTGAATAGGTAAGCTCCATTCTTCAAAACAATAATGTATTGAAATATAAAGACCCTAGTCGTCCTACAGTTTCATGCATTATTGGAGAACATAAAATTGAATTAGTTTTACTTGATCTTGGTGCTAATGTTAATTTCCTTCCATATTCAGTTTATTAGCAACTCAATCTGGGTGAGTTAAAACCAACTTCTGTAATTCTTCTATTTGCTGATAGATTGATTAAAATTCCAAAAGGAATAGTGGAAGATGTGTTAGTAAAAGTTGATAAATTCATATATCCTATGAATTTTATTGTCTTCGAAACTAAACCTATGAATAATAGTAGCAAGTCAATTCCTGTTATTTTAGGTCACCTATTTTTAGCAACATCTAATGCTTTGATAAATTACAAAAATAGAGTGGTGAAACTAATATTTGAAAATATGACACTGGAGCTTAATGTTTTCAACATGTGCAAGCAACCACAAGAAGTCTATGATGAAAAGGAGGAAGTTGAAGGGATTGAGACCACTATAGATGATCATCTTCTAACCAGGAGTTCTTCTAACCTATTAGAAATTTGTTTAATTTATTCATTTGATTCAGTTATGCAATTAGATGATGATATTTTTAAAGTATGCTTTTTGCTTGACTTTACACAGGTAATGGAATACAAAGGATGGAAGCTGAGATTCGAAGAGCTAAAACTCATGAATGATGATATTCATGAAGAAGTACCCACACTAGAACTAAAGTCATTACCTGCTGGGTTCAAGTATACATTTTTGGGAGAAAAACAAAGCTTTCTAGTGATAATTTCCTCATCCCTTACCAAAGAACAAGAAGATATGTTAATAGAAGTGCTTAAAATGCATAAAAGTGCAATTGGATAGACATTAAAGGACATAAAAAGGTATTAATCCATTAATTTGTACATATAGAATACATTTGGAGGACAATGCTAAAACATCTCAACAACCTTAAAGAAGATTAAATCCACACATGAAAGAGATAGTAAGAGTTGAAGTTCTAAAATTACTTGATATTGGAATTATCTACCCTATCTCTGATAGCCAGTGGGTAAGCCCTACACAAGTTGTGCCTAAGAAATTTAGAATAACAGTGGTTGAAAATGAAAAAGGTAAATTAATACCTACGCGAGTCTCATCTAGTTGACGTATGTGTATTGATTTTAGAAAATTAAATGCAGTCACTAGGAAAAATCATTTCCCCTTGTCATTCCTTAATCAAATTCTGGAAAGAGTAGTAGGACATCCCTACTATTATTTTCTTGATGGTTATTCAGGGTATAATCAAATACCAATTGCATTAGATGATGAAGAAAAGACCACTTTTACGTACCCCTTTGGCACTTTTGCATATAGAAGAATGTCTTTTAGTTTTTGTAATGCTCTAGTAACTTTCCAAAGATGCATGCTAAGTATATTTAGTAATTTGATTGAGCATTATTTAGAGATTTTTATGGATGACCTGACAGTTTTTAGAAATTCTTTTGAAAATTATCTTGATAATTTGGAAAAAGTTCTTAAAAGATGCGAAGAAAAATGATTTGTGTTAAACTAGAGAAAATGTCATTACATAGTTACCTCAAGAATAGTGTTAGGTTATGTGATATCTTCTAAGGGAATTGAAGTTGATAAGGTTAAAGTTGAATAAATTGCTCATTTGTCTTCCCCAAAATTAATCAGAGAAGTTCGCTCCTTTTTAGGACATGCAAGATTTTACAGAAGATTCATTAAGGACTTTAGTGTCATATCTAGACTATTATATAATCTTCTAACAAAAGATGTACCTTTTGATTAGACTTAAGATTGTCAGAAATCTTTTAAAAAATTAATCGGTCTTTTCACATCTACTCCTATTATGCAATCCTCTTACTGGTCTTTGCCTTTTGAGTTGATGTGTGATACTAGTGATTTTGCTATTAGCGTTGTTTTAGGCTAGAGAAAGGAAGAAAAGCCTCACATAATTTGTTACGTAAGTCAAACTTTGAATAATGCACAAATGAATTACACAACTACTGAAAAAGAACTACTTACTGTAATTTTTACATTGGACAAATTTCAAGCTTATTTAATTGGTTCTTTTACTATTATTTTCACCGATCATGCTGCTATTAGATATTTAATGTCTAAGTAGGATGTCAAACCTAGGTTGATACTGTAACACCCCAAATTTTCCATCTCTTAAACAGTAATTTTGACAGTTAACAGAATTTTACTATTTAGTAATTTCTGGATGCTGTAAAATTATTTTGTTTATTCTGTGAACATATTTGATCGTTTTGAGTGATTTACTCCGTGTCAGAAAAATAATAATTTTCGGGCCGGGGAAAATCTTTCTGTATTTATTTCTCTTGACTGTTAATTATTTTTAACAATCTGACTTAATTTTCATACGTTTTTTAATTTTTGTGATTTTATGTGTGATTTTAAATTTTTTTCTGTTTGTGGGCCCAAGGGACCATACATGGGCCCAGGTGGGTCCCGCAAAGTGAAAATTTTTCTACGCATAGAAAAATTTGTACTGTTTAGTCGGAGACAGGGGATCTTACTAAACCTGAATCCAAAAACAGTTTTAGAAAATTTGTTTTGTACTGTATTTATTTATCGAAAGATAAAAATACAGTAAATATATTCTTTCATGGGATTTTTAGTAGATAAAAATAGAAATTATATTGCTTAAGTCAACATTGGTGGTTTGGATATCCACTATTGATTCAATTAACGGTTAAGAAATAAATTTAATAAAGAAACATAAGATAATCATCATTGATTTAATCAATGGTGTGAGAATAAACTTTAATTAAAGGCAAGCTTCAATATCAACCGTAGATTTAATCAACAAATAAAATTAATTATATAAAGTGACCATTTACAACCATTGGATTTAGAGTTGATCAAGGGTGGAGATTTGGTCTTAAAAAAGTGACAAATACCATTTATGACCATTGGATGAAGAATTAATCAAGGGTGGAGATTTGGTCTTAAAAAGTAGCAAAGACTAATTATGACCCTTGGATTAAAAGTAAGAAGAAGTAATCTTGACCCTTTATTTTGGAGACACATCTAATGGCTAGAATTTAAAGGAGAAGGATCCAATAGCTTAGATTAAGTCTTCTAAATTAAAAGTCTAACGAAATCCTAATCATTGAATTAATCAATGGCTAGGAATGGTTTAAATAATTGTATAAAAAAAAAAGATGACAACTTCATGCATTATGAAAGGGGGGACGGTTTTGGAGTGCTTGGACTAGGAGGAAACAATTTTTTTTAGTAGCCTTTTTAGGCTAAAGAAAAGATGAAGTCAACAATGATTTGATTAGTAACTAATTAAGCCTAATTTGATTAATCTAATGGCCTAATTAACAAGTTAAGTAAACTAAATTAAATATTAAATTGTTATAATCTAATTCTTAATTAGATATCCTAATTTTAATTAGAGATTATAATATATGAAATAATATGTTAATTAATTAGTTATATAGTTAGAATGTTAGTTAAGATTGGTTAGGAAATTTAACCTAACTAATTACCTAATTAATTAGCATACAATTAGGTGTAAATTGAGAACAATTAATTCCCTAAAATACTCAAGGAGCCACACAATTTTCATGCAGCTTGGGGAGACTTTTACATGGTTCTTGAACCACCAATAATAGCCATGCAAACTAAATTAATGACCATTATTGTTTGTCATGGTCAATATGACCATTATTATTTTGTTTGCTTCCTTTGGATTGCATGATGAAGGGGGGATGGTTGGAGAAGCAAGAAAGAAGAAGAGACATGTTGAGACATGTTGGAGTAGCCTTTTTAGGCCAAAGAAAAAACTTGAAGACATTAATTAGATGTCTTGACCAATTATTGGTCATTTTCCTAAAGCAAAATTATTTCCTTCTTTCTCTCCATACAATACTATGGCTGCCCACTTCAATTCAGCCATTTGATTTCATTTGTATCACATTTCATAACACTTAACTCATTCTCTCTCTTCCAATTTGTCAAGAACACCAAGAACAACACCATTTTCTTTCCTTCCTTGAGCATTCGGTCACCACCTATGGAACCACTTCCAATCTTCCATAATTTTATTTAGCTACATATCTTGAATCCTCTCATCAATTCAAAACACTTTCATGTTGGAGACTTTCTCTAAATCATTCATCTTCATCACTCAACCAAGCTAAGAACACAAAACAACCATTTTCCTTCATTTTCTCACCAAATGGTTCGGCCATGACCATCAAAAGCACCACCCATCACTTTTAATTTCATCCAACCATAGATCTTGAATCTACATGATATTCTAAATAACTTTCATGTTGGAGACTTTCTCTAAATCATTCATCTTCATGGACTTTTTTCAAGAACAAAGTTATGGGATTTTTGAGGTGAAGTATAAGAAGACTTCATTTCTTCTCTTCTTTTTCATGATCTAAACCATGTTTGATCCATGGTTCCTCTTAATCAAGCTTAGTATACTAATTTCTATTTATTTTGTTTTGAATTTGAGAAGCCCTTGGTGTTGAAGGACTTGGAAAGAGAAGCAAAATCAAGAAGCTTTGAGGATCTTCAAGAGGTAAGAGGGAGATCCATCTCACCAACCAATTATGGTGGTGGGAGATGGTCTTATATTTGATGGATTGTGAATTCATGTGAGAATTCCAATCCATGGTCATGTAATAATTAATTGTATGTTTATGAGCTTTGCTTTATTTTCTTGTGCTTTGATTATTTTTGTCTATGCTTAATATGCTTTGCATGATTTTATGGCTTTGATAGTATACTTATAATATGCATGATGAGTATATGGCATTTTGTGATATTTATGATGAAATATATATATGTATGCCATGATGTGTGGATGGAAAGAAAATTGATCTTGGTTCCAATGGCCAAGGAAGAGCTACGATTTTGATGCCCTTGATGGGGGTCAATGTTAAAATTTTTTAAGAACAAGGAAATTAAATTTTGATCCCTAGAACAATGAGAATTTCGGCCAAGACACCTCAAAATAGGTGTTTACAAATTAATATGTTTATGGAAGAATAAAATTGGATAGATTTAAGGAATATGGAAAATGAACTAAAGGTTTGTTTTTTTTAAGAAAACATGAACACAAATTTTGAATGAAATTTTATTGATTTATTTTGTGTAGAAACAAGAATGGAATTTATTTTAGTTAGAAGAAAAATATTTCATGATTCCAATGGCCATCTATAAGGTTTTGATAATTTAGAAAAAATGTTTTGATGCTATGAAATACAAGAATTTTCAAATAAGGATTTTTGAAAAGGGAATTAAGTGTTATAAATTAAGTGAAGTGGAATTTTCATAAATAAAAGAAAAAGAAGATTGAAAGTATTGAACTTCAAATTAATCAATTTTTAGAAGTGATTTAGAAATATAAAGGAAAATGTTTGTAACTTAAAATTTCTAACAGAGAATTTATTTATTGGGTTTTGGAAAATGTTAGGAAATTTAAAGTTAAGAAACAATAATTAAATCAACTCAATATGATTTTGTAGGACTAGATTAATAAAAAGTGATTTTGAGAAAATATATATTAAAAGATTTTTCACTAAGAATGAAAAAGGATTTGCAAAGAAAGTGAAAATGAATTTGAACAAATGGGTTTGTTATATGACCAATCGGTACTTTGGTTTTGAAAATAAAACTTTAATGGTTTTGTTTGTGTAAAACCATATCAATTTAAAAGAAAAAATGTTTTGATAATTTTTCAAATAGTAATGCCTAGATTTTGATGAAACAAAGTAATTTTCTAAGTGGAAATATAATTGATTTAATACAAAAAATTTGAAAAGGGAATCAGAGTAATTTACTCACTTGAAAAATTAAGTTTTGTAAATGAAAAATGTTTTCAAACTTCAATTTATTTTGAAATAGGTTAATTTGGAAATGATTTGGGGAAAAATGGAGAATATAATGGTATTTTGAGAATTTACTCAAGTATAACTTATTTTCAAGTTTTGAAGTACGTTTGAAAATTTTAAAATTTGAAACATTGATTTATATCAATGGAAAGGTAATTTTGTGGATTATATTTGAAAAAGAATTTCTTGAGTAAAGAAACGTGGAAAAAGATTTTCTTGAGTAAGAAAATGTGAAAAATGAAATACAAAGTCATAATATTTTAAGAAAATATGAAATGAAATTTTTGAAGGTTGAGAAATATTTTTCGTAATAGAATTCTGGTAAAAAAAATTTATTTACGTATCTTAAAAATGTGTTGAAAATGATATTGACTTATTTGAAAGTCCAAATTAATATTATTTTGGAATATTGAGGAATATTTTACGTAATTTGAACTACTGTTGAAAAATCACTATGTGATTTAAAAGTAATAGAATATTTTTACGGTATTGTGAAAATATAACAGAAACATTTTAGAATTTTGAAAACGTAATAGAAGTGTTACGATATTTTGAAAACATAACAGAAACATTTTGGAATTGTGAAAACATAATGAAAATATTGTGCAATCTTGTAAAAATACGGCGAAAGTGTTTTATAACTATGAAAACATGATAACATGATTTTGTGTTGAAAATATAGTATAATTACTGTTTAACCAGTGTATGGACTCTGTATGAGAGAGTGACGTGTTTTGCCTATGATTGGTATTTGGTGCATTTTATATGCATTGGAAAGAGATGCCCGTATTTGGATTTGGTGCATTATACATGCATTGAAAAGATTTGGCCCGTTGGGGTTGGACTTGCACTAATAAATTCATGCATTGTATAAAAGATAGCTAATAGCTATTATGGCCCTTGTGGTTGAAGTGGGAATGAGAATTGATAGTGAGATCTATGATGGATCTTGGGGGCGTCGAGGCGCGGCAGTCGACCAGTGGACAGCTGGCGAGTACCCTGTGCCACTTGGCAATGCAGTCCGTTGCAACGCATTGACGATACCCGACAAGAACACGATTCTTTTCAACAACTGAGAGATTGTCTTTGGGCTAAGGCTGACAATTAACCAGAGCATTCTTCTTGAAATTGTGAAAACCTCCGTGGAGTTATTTTTGATAAACTGAGTCTTTGTGCATATGCATAAATCTGAGCATTTATATCTGTGTGATATATTAATTGAGGAATATTGGTTATGACAATTGTTTTTGAATACTTGGATGATGATGATGATAATGCTGAGGGCATTATCATAATTATTGCTTATGATAATTGAATTGATAAATGATTGGATAATGATTGAACTGATAAATGATTAGATGATGATAGTTGATTAATGCTGATAGCATGATTATGGTATGATCTATCTGTATGATATTGCTGTTTGTGTTATCTCTGTGCTGCCATGTTGGTATTGGTGTAGGTGATCTCACCTCTTTGTTATATTATTTTGCTGTGTCTGTACTGTTAAAATCAAATAATAGAAGGATCGAGTTGTCTTAGACATAACGAGCGATGGATACTCTGAAATTGGTGACAACAATAAAGAGTGGATATTCAGGACTCGAAGGTGTGCAGTGTTGACAAAAAAATAGATGTCTGATGCATCAAGATGAACAGAAAAAGGAATAAGTATGTTAAAGTTCCTCGTTAGTGTTGTACCGTGCTATTAAGTAGGACCCGACACGGGGTTTGCTACTATCTGTCAAAAATATATAAGTTTGTTAATTTTATATTTCTCTTTAAATTATGATATTAATTGGTGTAAATATTGTATAATGAATAGTTGAAACATGATTTTTTAATATTACCTAATATTTTCAGTAAATTTACGTTTTAGTAAAGAAGAAATTTTGAAACCCATATTTTATAACTCAAACTTTGTGCGAACTTCTTTTCAGATTATGAGTCGGAAGTCGGAAATGTGATGCCCTAGCTAGGATGTTACATTAGTTGGTATCAGAACTAGGGTATTACATTAGTTGGTATCAGAGCACGGTTTGAGTCTTTTGGGGTTTGTGGTTAGGTCTATTTTGCTTGTGTTGTGTTCTCTGTGTTTGTTTTTCAAAAGGAAATAATGCTGTTTATAATGGATATTAGATCCATTGTATTTCGATCCGCACGCCTCGAAAAAAAAATGGCTCGGGATAGTTATACTTGTGTGGAAGTGAAACATGTTACTAGTAATGCAGTTGCAGCTACGGGAGCAACGAGAGCAATGTGGAAAGATGACTGCATGAACCAAGGACAACTATTTAGTGGGAACTGGAATTTGAAGTTCAGAAATCTGATGGAAGAGAATTAGTCTTGGAATATAAGATTTCGTAATTTTGGAACCTGTTATTTTTTAGGATATTGAGAAAGTAATTGATTTCGACGGAATATGAATTTACAACCATTGAGGAAACCAAAAGCAGTAAGTGATGTGAAATAAAGTACATAAATGAAGGAATGTACGTCAAGAAAATAATTTGCAAAAAAGTTGGACACATTTCCAAAGAGTATAATCTCTGATGTGTTCTTTGAAAACAGAATTTTCTATTAGTAAAAATTTTAGATAGTAAGGAAAGTTGTTACTCTGAATGGAACGGGAGTGTTCTGAATGGAAGATTTAATCAATGGAGATTGCGTCATTGAAACTAATCCTATAAACCATACTGAATATTTCTATGAATAACCTATTCCTTATGACATATGATTGGGTAGATCAATCATATGTTAGAGTTATTCGTTATCCTCTGATTTGTTTACTTCTGTTTCTATTCTTAGTTGATCGAGCTATTCAAGTTATTCAAACTGTTGTTAGAGATCAAATCTTTGTATTAGTTTGATCTGTTGTTCAAAATTTTTGTGTTAGTTTGATCTGTTTCATAAACAGACGTGGTCTTTGAAAATAGATTGGTTATTTTCCAACCATATCCAATGAGATTATTTCAACAGACTGTAAGTAATCCAGAGAAAATTCATTTTTTAAAAATCGGGTTACATCCAATTCTTTGCTGGATATGTTCGATAACGATTCAATTCGTTTTGTTATCTTCCATGATGTTTTCTTTCATCTCCTGCAACTGAAGGAATATCTTGCAAGAAAGGATATTTCTATATTTGTATCCGTGTTAATGTATCTGAGTAACGCAGCAGAAGCATGGTGAATTCTTCAAAAGATTGGAATGATTCTTCTATGGGAAAACTTAAGACGGTAATGGAAAACCATAGAAAAAAAAATTTGTGGAAGTATCCGATATAGTGCTGTGGAAAGAAGAACTCAGTTAGCGAGACATTTCCTGTTAAAAGCAAAAATCTAGAATATGTAGTGATACGAAGATAAGGAAATTTTAAGTAATACATTACATTAGCTAAACATTACATTACAATAGTTGGAAGTTATCTGAGAAAAACTATTCTAGGCATGAATGAAGATTGGTTGTCGTTATGTTGATGTCAGAGATATGGAAATTCTTTCTTTCTGAAGTAACATTCAACATCTTTAGTAATAACCAACAAAATCTCTATGATAGGAGTCTGAGATATCTGTTTGATCAGGAGAAGTTGAACATCAGCAAAGAGATTTTGTGGGATTAGAATAGTATAGCAAGACGTAAGAGAGGAAGCTTCATGAGAATTGGAAAATAAGATGAAAGCACCATATCCATATTTATTCCGAGGGTGTGAAACCATGGTCATGAAATTTCGAGGACGAAATTTCCTTTTAGAGGGGGAGTATTGTAACACCCCAAATTTTCCATCTCTTAAACAGTAATTTTGACAGTTAACAGAATTTTACTGTTTAGTAATTTCTGGATGCTGTAAAATTATTTTATTTATTCCGTGAACATATTTGATCGTTTTGAGTGATTTACTCCGTGTCAGAAAAATAATAATTTTCGGACCGAGAAAAATCTTTCTGTATTTATTTCTCTTGACTGTTAATTATTTTTAACAATTTGACTTAATTTTTATACGTTTTTTAATTTTTGTGATTTTATGTGTGATTTTGAATTTTTTTCTGTTTGTGGGCCCCACGAAGTGTTTGTGGGTCCAGGGGACCATACGTGGGTCCAGGTGGGTCCCGCAAAGTAAAATTTTTCTACGCATAGAAAAATTTGTACTATTTAGAAGGAGACAGAGGATCTTACTAAACCTGAATCCGAAAACAGTTTTAGAAAATTTATTTTGTACTGTATTTATTTATCGGAAGATAAAAATACAGTAAATATATTCTTTCGTGGGATTTTTAGTAGATAAAAATAGAAATTATATTGCTTAAGTCAACATTGGTGGTTTGGATATCCACTATTGATTCAATTAACGGTTAAGAAATAAATTTAATAAAGAAACATAAGATAATCATCATTGATTTAATCAATGGTGTGAGAATAAACTTAATTAGGCAAGCTTCAATATCAACCGTAGATTTAATCAACAGTGTAAAATTAATTATATAAAGTGACCATTTACAACCATTGGATTTAGAGTTGATCAAGGGTGGAGATTTGGTCTTAAAAAAGTGACAAAGACCATTTATGACCATTGGATGAAGAATTAATCAAGGGTGGAGATTTGGTCTTAAAAAGTAGCAAAGACTAATTATGACCCTTGGATTAAAAGTAAGAAGAAGTAATCTTGACCCTTTATTTTGGAGACACATCTAATGGCTAGAATTTAAAGGAGAAGGATCTAATAGCTTAGATTAAGTCTTCTAAATTAAAAGTCTACCTAAATCCTAACCATTGAATTAATCAATGGCTAGGAATGCTTCAAATAATTGTATAAAAAAAAGATGATAACTTCATGCATTATGGAAGGGGGGACGGTTTTGGAGTGCTTGGACTAGGAGGAGACAATTTTTTTTAGTAGCCTTTTTAGGCTAAAGAAAAGATGAAGTCAACAATGATTTGATTAGTAACTAATTAAGCCTAATTTGATTAATCTAATGGCCCAATTAATAAGTTAAGTAAACTAAATTAAATATTAAATTGTTATAATCTAATTCTTAATTAGATATCCTAATTTTAATTAGAGATTATAATATATAAAATAATATGTTAATTAATTAGTTATATAGTTAGAATGTTAGTTAAGATTGGTTAGGAAATTTAACCTAACTAATTACCTAATTAATTAGCATGCAATTAGGTGTAAATTGAGAACAATTAATTCCTTAAAATACTAAAGGAGCCACACGGTTTTCATGCAGCTTGGGGAGACTTTTACATGGTTCTTGAACCACCAATAATAGCCATGCAAACTAAATTAATGACCATTATTGTTTGTCATGGTCAATATGACCATTATTGTTTTGTTTGCTTCCTTTGGATTGCATGATGAAGGGGGGGACGGTTGGAGAAGCAAGAAAGAAGAAGAGACATGTTGATACATGTTGGAGTAGCCTTTTTAGGCCAAAGAAAAAGCTTGAAGACATTAATTAGATGTCTTGACCAATTATTGGTCATTTTCCTAAAGCAAAATTATTTCCTTCTTTCTCTCCATGCAATACTATGGCTGCCCACTTCAATTCAGCCATTTGATTTCATTTGTATCACATTTCATAACACTTAACTCATTCTCTCTCTTCTCTCTCTTCCAATTTGTCAAGAACACCAAGAACAACACCATTTTCTTTCCTTCCTTGAGCATTCGGTCACCACCCATGGAACCACTTTCAATCTT
Source organism: Ormosia semicastrata (assembly GCA_029884595.1). Taxonomy (NCBI): domain Eukaryota; kingdom Viridiplantae; phylum Streptophyta; class Magnoliopsida; order Fabales; family Fabaceae; genus Ormosia; species Ormosia semicastrata. The sequence continues at coordinate 40,788,090 of JAQQTO010000053.1, read as the reverse complement.
CCATAATTTTATCTAGCTACATATCTTAAATCCTCTCATCAATTCAAAACAATTTTATGTTGGAGACTTTCTCTAAATCATTCATCTTCATCACTCAACCAAGCCAAGAACACAAAACAACCATTTTCCTTCATTTTCTCACCAAATGGTTCGGCCATGACCACCAAAAGCACCACCCATCACTTTTAATTTCATCCAACCATAGATCTTGAATCTACATAATATTCTAAATAACTTTCATGTTGGAGACTTTTTATAAATCATTCATCTTCATGGACTTTCTTCAAGAACAAAGTTATGGGGGTTTTGAGGTGAAGTATAAGAAGACTTCATTTCTTCTCTTCTTTTTCATGATCTAAGTCATGTTTGATCCATGGTTCCTCTTAATCAAGCTTAGTATACTAATTTCTATGTATTTTGTTTTGAATTTGAGAAGCCATTGGTGTTGAAGGACTTGGAAAGAGAAGCAAAATCAAGAAGCTTTGAGGATCTTCAAGAGGTAAGAGGGAGATCCATCTCACCAACCAATTATGGTGGTGGGAGATGGTCTTATATTTGATGGATTGTGAATTCATGTGAGAATTCCAATCCATGGTCATGTAATAATTAATTGTGTGTTTATGAGCTTTGCTTTATTTTCTTGTGCTTTGATTATTTTTGTCTATGCTTAATATGATTTGCATGATTTTATGGCTTTGATAGTATACTTATAATATGCATGATGAGTATATGGCATTTTGTGATATTTATGATGAAATATATATATGTATGCCATGATGTGTGGATAGAAAGAAAATTGATCTTGGTTCCAATGGCCAAGGAAGAGCTACGATTTTGATGCCCTTGATGGGGGTCAATGTTGAAATTTTTTAAGAACAAGAAAATTAAATTTTGATCCCTAGAACAATGAGAATTTCGGCCAAGACACCTCAAAATAGGTGTTTACAAATTAATATGTTTATGGAAGAATAAAATTGGATTGATTTGAGTAATATGGAAAATGAACTAAATGTTTGTTTTTTTTAAGAAAACATGAACACAAATTTTAGAATGAAATTTTATTGATTTATTTTGTGTAGAAACAAGAATGGAATTTATTTTAGTTAGAAGAAAAATATTTCATGATTCCAATGGCCATCTATAAGGTTTTGATAATTTAGAAAAAATGTTTTGATACTATGAAATACAAGAATTTTTAAATAAGGATTTTTGAAAAGGGAATTAAGTGTTATAAATTAAGTGAAATGGAATTTTCATAAATAAAAGAAAAAGAAGATTGAAAGTATTGAACTTCAAATTAATCAATTTTTAGAAGTGATTTAGAAATATAAAGAAAAACGTTTGTAACTTAAAATTTCTAACAGAGAATTTATTTATTGGGTTTTGAAAAACGTTAGGAAATTTAAAGTTAAGAAATAATAATTAAATCAACTCAATATGATTTTGTAGGACTAGATTAATAAAAAATGATTTTGAGAAAATATATATTAAAAGATTTTTGACTAAGAATGAAAAAAGATTTGCAAAGAAAATAAAAATAAATTTGAACAAATGGGTTTGTTATATGACCAATCGGTACTTTGGTTTTGAAAATAAAACTTTAATGGTTTTGTTTGTGTAAAACCATATCAATTTAAAAGAAAAAATGTTTTGATAATTTTTCAAATAGTAATGCCTAGATTTTGATGAAACAAAGTAATTTTCTAAGTGGAAATATAATTGATTTAATACAAGAAATTTGAAAAGGGAATCAGAGTAATTTACTCACTTGAAAAATTAAGTTTTGTAAACGAAAATGTTTTCAAACTTTAATTTATTTTGAAATAGGTTAATTTGGAAATGATTTGGGGAAAAATGGAGAATATAATGGTATTTTGAGAATTTACTCAAGTATAACTTATTTTCAAGTTTTGAAGTACGTTTGAAAATTTTAAAATTTGAAACATTGATTTATATCAATGGAAAGGTAATTTTGTGGATTATATTTGAAAAAGAATTTCTTGAGTAAAGAAACGTGGAAAAAGATTTTCTTGAGTAAGAAAATGTGAAAAATGAAATACAAAGTCATAATATTTTAAGAAAATATGAAATGAAATTTTTGAAGGTTGAGAAATATTTTTCGTAATAGAATTATGGTAAAAAAAAATTATTTACGTATCTTAAAAATGTGTTGAAAATGATATTGACTTATTTGAAAGTCCAAATTAATATTATTTTAGAATATTGAGGAATATTTTATGTAATTTGAACTACTGTTCAAAAATCACTATGTGATTTAAAAGTAATAGAATATTTTTACGGTATTGTGAAAATATAACAGAAACGTTTTAGAATTTTGAAAACATAATAGAAGTGTTACGATATTTTGAAAACATAACAGAAACATTTTGGAATTGTGAAAACATAATGAAAATATTGCGCAATCTTGTGAAAATACAGTGAAAGTGTTTTATAACTATGAAAACATGATAACATGATTTTGTGTTGAAAATATAGTATAATTACTGTTTAACCAGTGTATGGACTCTGTATGAGAGAGTGACGTATTTTGCCTATGATTGGTATTTGGTGCATTTTATATGCATTGGAAAGAGATGCCCGTATTTGGATTTGGTGCATTATACATGCATTGAAAAGATTTGGCCCGTTGGGGTTGGACTTGCACTAATAAATTCGTGCATTGTATAAAAGATAGCTAATAGCTATTATGGCCCTTGTGGTTGAAGTGGGAATGAGAATTGATAGTGAGGTCTATGATGGATCTTGGGGGCGTCAAGGCGCGGCGGTCAACCAGTGGACAGCTGGCGAGTACCCTGTGCCACTTGGCGATGCAGTCCGTTGCAACGCATTAACGATACCCGACAAGAACACGATTCTTTTCAACAACTGGGAGATTGTTTTTGGGTTAAAGCTGACAATTAACCAGAGCATTCTTCTCAAAATTGTGAAAACCTCCATGGAGTTATTTTTGATAAACTGAGTCTTTGTGCATATGCATAAATCTGAGCATTTATATCTGTGTGATATATTAATTGAGGAATATTGGTTATGACAATTGTTTTTGAATACTTGGATGATGATGATGATAATGCTGAGGGCATTATCATAATTATTGCTTATGATAATTGAATTGATAAATGATTGGATAATGATTGAACTGATAAATGATTAGATGATGATAGTTGATTAATGCTGATAGCATGATTATGGTATGATCTATCTGTATGATATTGCTGTTTATGTTATCTCTGTGCTGCCATGTTGGTATTGGTGTAGGTGATCTCACCTCTTTGTTATATTGTTTTGCTGTGTCTGTACTGTTAAAATCAAATAATAGAAGGATCGAGTTGTCTTAGACATAACGAGCGATGGATACTCTGAAATTGGTGACAACAATAAAGAGTGGATATTTAGGACTCAAAGGTGTGCAGTGTTGACAAAGAAACAGATGTCTGATGCATCAAGATGGACAGAAAAAGGAATAAGTATGTTAAAGTTTCTCGTTAGTGTTGTACCGTGCTATTAAGTAGGACCCGACACGGGGTTTGCTACTGTCTGTCAAAAATATATAAGTCTATTAATTTTATATTTCTCTTTAAATTATGATATTAATTGGTGTAAATATTATATAATGAATAGTTGAAACATGATTTTTCAATATTACCTTATATTTTCAGTAAATTTACGTTTTAGTAAAGAAGAAATTTTGAAACCCATATTTTATAACTCAAACTTTGTGCGAACTTCTTTTCAGATTATGAGTCGGAAGTCAGAAATGTGATGCCCTAGCTAGGATGTTACATTAGTTGGTATCAGAACTAGGGTGTTACAGATACGGTGGATCTTATTACTTCAAGAATTCAACATTACAATAAAAGACAAGAAAGGAGCCAAAGATGTTGTTGCAGATCATTTGTTCAGACTTACAACAAACTCATCTTTTGATAACACACCTATCAATGATTCTTTTCTCGATGAAATTTTATTTTCTATCAATTATATGCCTTGGTTTGCTAACATTGTCAATTTTCTTAAAACAGTAAGATGCCACCTCATTGGACACACCAAGATAGAAATAAATTTTTGACTGAGGTGAAAAAATTTTATTGGGATGACCCATATTTGTTCAAATATTGTCCTGATCTAATCTTTCAGAAATGTGTACCCAACAGTGAGGTAGGTAGTGTCATTAAATTTTGTCATTCAGAAGCATGAAGAGGTCATTTTTCTTCAAAGAAAATAGTTGTGAAAATCTTGTAGTGTGAATTTTATTGGTCCACTTTATTTAAGGACAGCTATACTTTTTGCAAAAGTTGTAAAAATTATCAGAAATTGAGGTCCATTTCTAAACGAGACATGATGCCTTTGAACCCTATCATTGTCATTGAAAATTTTGATTATTGGGGAATTGATTTCATGGGTCCATTTCCATCATCATTTGGATTTGTGTATATTTTGGTTGCAGTTGATTATGTCTCAAATGGATTGAGGCGATTCCATGTTGATACAATGATCATAAAACTGTTCTTAAATTTCTAAAAGAAAATGTTTTAAGTCGATTTAGAATCCCTCGAGCTATCATCAATGATGGGGGAACACATTTTTGCAATAAACCATTTGAATCTTTAATGAAGAAATATGACATTACACACAAAATTGTCACCCCTTATCATCCTCAGACAAGTGGACAAGTAGAATTAGCAAATAGGGAGATTAAACAAATTTTAAAAAAAATGGTTAACCCAAATCGTAAAGATTGGTCTTTAAGACTAAACGATGCACTTTGGGCTTACCATACTGCTTTCAAAACATCTTTAGGCATGTCACCCTATCGATTAGTCTATGAAAAATCTTGTCACTTGCCTGTAAAACTGGCGTATAAAGCATTTTGGGCCATTAAAGCTTTCAACTTAAATCTTGATGATGCTTATAAGTTATGCAAATTGCAATTAAATGAACTTGAGGAATTGAGAAATGATGCATATAAAAACTCAAAAATTTATAAAGCTAAAATAAAAGCTTTTCATGAAAAATCAATTTTGAGAAAATCCTTTGAAATTGGTCAAAAAATTCTACTTTATAATTCCCATCTTCACCTATTCCCTGGAAAATTGAGATCTAGGTGGAGTGGTCCTTTTATTATCAAACATGTGTATCTTTATGAGGCCATAAATATTGAGAACCCTAGGAATGGTAATGTATTTAAGGTCAATGGACAAAGACTCAAACCATTTCTGGAAAACCAAGTTGTTGAGGTAGAATTCATCTTTCTTTCTAATCAATGTTATGAGAAGAATTTATTTTAATTTTGTTTCTTTCTTTCTACAATTCTTTGTGAATCCCAGTTAAGTGGCAGATAACGGTACTCTGTGACTCTCAAGTTGGTTTGTTTTTCAGTTTCTCATAATTACTAATTCCTTCTCCTTTAAAATAAATGTCATTCTCTTGAATTTAAGAAAGTATTTTCCTTCTCTTCCTCAAAATGCTCTAACAAAAATCTAAAAAGTTAAGTGTGAAAGACTGAGATTGTTAATATACAAGGACATCCCAGAAGATATATGTTGGATAATTGAAAGCAAATGTTTGTTTAGTTGGTGAATCTTCAAATTCATTTATCCTACACATGCTGAGTCTCGGTAAAAGTTCATATTCTAAAAGGAGAAGAGCGAAAAGAATACAAGTTTATTACAAATGTGCACGATGGAATTGTAACAGGCAATGTCATTCTTTGGGAATGGTTTCCGTAAACCGAGAAGATAAAATATACTTTATTAAGAATGGACTGAGTAATAAGTCATTAGATAATATCTTATTGACTCTTGAGACACATTCTTGTGGAGTTGTGCATCGTGAACTTCTTAATTTGTGGAATTTCTTCAGAGATGAGTAAAAGTGTTACAGACTTGGGAATCTGACTCAAAAAGACCATGTTTGCCAATTTATAAGAAAATTGGATGGGAAGCTTATCCTCGACTCATAAAAGGCATTTAAGTCATTACCGGATGTAAAATTAGAGGAAGATACGAGCCACAATCACAACAACATGTATATATTATCTTGTTCATCTCTTAAAAAAAAAGAAAAAAAAAGGGCGATCGAAAGAGTACCATGCTCTTAATTGAGTGTGGAGCCCCTACCAGTGGTAGACTCATCATTAACTCAGGTGGATCTTTGCACGCCGTTCTATAAATAAGGTTTGTGTGCCATGCTCTGTAGAGAGCTGCATTGTCCATTCCCAGGATTTTCCCCAGGCTTTGGACGATTGATAGACAGATAGAAGCATCCCATCTTTATAGTGCTCGTGAAACTGTTACTGAGCCATATACTTACTTTAATTAGTAGGCCTCTATGGTGAGTTTTGATTGGTTGCGGCAAAGTACCATTTTCTTATAATACAAGCCTTTAATTAGGTTTGTAGGAAGATAAGGCTATTATTCCATAAGCAGGACGGAAAGGGCTCAAAGGTTTTGTGGCCTATTTTGATAGGGTGTTCCCAATCCTTGTGGAGTTTTTATGTTGCACTAGTGACACGTAACTTAAAAATATGCCACCAATATAATGTTTATTTCTTTTATCTTTGTATGATTTTGTTATATTTTGGTTTTGGACAAATGATCCTTTGAGCGGGGTCCTTCAGGAGTTTCTAAACTTCTTTACCCTGATGGTTTTCTTGAAGTCTAAAAAAAAAAAATAAAAAAATAAAAAAATTGTGTTTCTTAATTTCAAACTTTTCTGACAGTAGCCAACCTACCCATATAGGTGCTATCATTACTTTTTTTCCATCTCTTCCCTATTTAAACACTCTATTTTTTCATTTTCCTCCAACTCATAATCATTCAAATGGAGTGTTGAATGTAGAAATGGAGGGAGCTTCAGTTTATAGACTTACCAATATTTATGTATTTTATGGGTCAAGTTATGGGAAGGGTTTAGAGTTTGTAAATGCAGCAAGCACTATTGGTCAAACACTTGTTGCAAAGAACATTCGTGTAGAGTATGGGGGAGGTAGCATAGGGTTAATGGGTGTTGTATCACTTTCTGCACATCAAAGAGACGGTCAAGTTTTAGGTATCATTCCTGAACATTTAACTCGAAAGAACATCATTGGAAAGACAATTGGGTTGGAACTTCAAGTATCATCTATGCATGGACGAATGAGGACAATGCTTGAAAACTCTGATGCATTCATTACCTTACCTAGTGGTTTTGGTACTTTGAAAAAAGTTTTTTAAATTATCTCTTGGGCTCAACTGAACATCCACCATAAACTCATAGGTTTGTTGAATGTTAATAATTTCTTTGATAACTTATTATCTTTTCTTGACCATGCTGTGGAGTAGAACTTTATCACACCTTCGGCAAGACGACTCCTTATATCTGCTTTCACTGTTGATGAATTAATTAATAAATTACAAGCTTTTGCTTATGAACTTGATCTAGTAATAACTCAGATAGATTGGTCAGAAGGAAGTAGTAAAGGAGGCAGCAAGGAACGTGGGTGTGATCTGACACTTCATTTATAACTTTTCTTTGCTTTTGGTTTTATTCATCGTACTTTGTTTCTGTTTAAATTTGTATAAGTTTTTTTTTAGTATTTTACAACAATATATAATATCTTCTATCCTTTACTTATTTATGTTTTGACATTGAGGACAATGTTCTGTGCTGCTTGGGGTGAAGGATAGTTGAAGTGAAAAAAAAACCAATTTTTTTTTTGGAAAATGTGTTTATTGATATGTTTGTCAACAACTTACCAACAGCAAAACTAATTAAGGATGACAGAGTAAAGAGTAAATTATGCTCTTGAGGTGAATTTACTCTTGAGACGCGTCAAATTTGGTGGCAGAGTAAGGAGTAATTAGGTAGATAAGTATTTTGTGTGGAAGTAGTAATTCAAATTTAAGGAACATAGCATAATTAAGTAAATTGTCTTCTTTCTTAAAAATCACTTGCTTGGTTATGGATGTTGAATTGGTAGACTGAGAATGATAGAAAGATGCCTTGTGAGATTTTGAGTCTAATGATGAATGGATTGAACATTTGCACCATTCTTTTTCTTTTTTGTGTGATTTTTACTTATGGAATTGTTACTCTAGAACTTACTTTGTCTCTATTTAAGGCTACATTTTCACATGCATACATAAACATGATTGAGGCATTTTTCTTGAAATAGTTACTTTAATCAAATAGTCAACCTTGCATATTTTCCCTTTGAGCTTATTCAATCATTCCTTATTTTTAGCTCATTACATGCCTTTTTAAAATAAGAAACATGTTCTTACCTAACTTTTGGGAATAAGATAGCATTGACATTGGATGAGTTCCTAAAACATTTGATGTAAAAAGGAAAGAGTAGTCATCTTCAAAAACACAACAAAAAAAAAATAAAACAAAAAAAAGACTGTAAAGAAATGTCAACAAGGTAAAAAAGGGAAGCAAAAAGAATATGTAAAGGAAATTTGCATTATGTTGGGATGAACTTTTCATGTTTGTTATTTTAACTCAACCCTAATGCTCTTTTATTCTCTTTACTATTTAACTTGTCATATCCATATTATCCACTTCTTTTACCTTGACCCCATTACAACCTTGAATAAAGTTCTCTTGATTTTTGTGTGCATATATTTTGAGTAGTGGAGAAGTAGAAGATAAGCAAGCTTATGGTAGTGAAATTTTTATAGGTTAAATTGAGTGAAAAACCTACCTTTTAAACACTTGAGGGATTAAGAGTGAATCTTGTGAAGATTTATCATTCTTGACTCATGCTTTTCAATTAAAGTTTCCTTACTTGTTAGTTTGAGATGTGAAGAAACGTTACCTCATAAATGTTTTGATCCCTTGAATCTTTGGTTGCTCTTCATTCTTATAAACTTTGCATTCTTAAATATTATTAGAAATTGAGTCTTCTAGAATTTCTAACTTTTGAGTTTATGTTGTTTTTCCTTGTTCCCTATCTTTAGTCTTATGTGTTTTGCCAGGGAATGCAAAAGCTAAGTGTGGGAGAATTTGATAGCAATATATTTTATTCATTTTATAATCCTTTCACTGGGCTTCTTAAGGTTCAATTAGGCTTAATTAAGTTGATTTTGTTACATTTATTGATATTGAGCTTAATTGGATCATTGAAAGAATTATTGCTTGAATTGGCTTTAATTTGTCTACTTGACAGTATTCAGTAAACTAGTTATAATTTGAGTTTCAAATATCTTATTGATGTGATTTTAGTCTTGTAGGAAAGTTAAGACAATTCTCTACAACTTTCATGAGATCTCAAGAGCCAAATCAAACGTTTGGATAATTTAAATTGGAGTTGAAATAAGAACTAGAGTGTTGATCTTGACAGTTTGACCTCTGCGTACTCATCAGCACATTTCTTGCGCTATAGGAGTCCAATTGACACCAAACAGGTGACATTGGAAAGGTAAGACCCAAATCTATAAGTTTCATAATAACACATGAGTCAATTTAGAAGTATAATAGGTCATATTAGGCCTAGAAGTCAGAACAGAGGAGTTATAGCTAGGCCTGAACAGCGTGCAAAGATTAGGCCATATCTCGAGATGTAGGAATGATTTTGGGCTGAAACTAGTGGCATTAGAAAGCTAAGACAAAAGCTTATAACTTTCATAAAAACCACTAACAGTAACCATGAGTTCAGCACTCAATCATTTCAGAGACAAGAATCTAACTAATTTTTCACTCATTCACAATTATCAAACAATTCTTTTGGCATTTTCCACTCATTCACCCACTCATCCACTCACTTATTAAACCACTCCATTGTCATTTTGTTTCCCTTAAGCTCTATAAAAATGAGCATTGACTGCTTATTTGATTATCTTAGTTTAAAGATCAAGATCATGCTATTGTACTATTTGTTTCTCTTATTGTAATTTTCTTTTATTCTAAATTGAAGTTATGTTCTTCTTCTTTTTCTTCTTCTTCTATTTTTTTTTCCTTTTGTCTATGAGTAACTAATTTTCATTTTACTTGAGTGAAAGTGTGAAGTTTTTAGTAATGAAATAAGGTTAGATTAATCTCTCTCTTGTACTTAAATAATATATTATCAAGTGGTCATTATATGCATTATATTTTGTTTCCAATAATTTTAGAAACGCTCCTTGTAAAGTGGAGATCTTGATTTATTGTATACAAGATATTGACACAATGAATGCTTGAGCCCATCTATAAAAATGAGCATTGACTGCTTATTTGATTATCTTAGTTTAAAGATCAAGATCATACTATTGTACTATTTGTTTCTCTTATTGTAATTTTCTTTTATTCTAAATTGAAGTTATGTTCTTCTTCTTTTTCTTCTTCTTCTATTTTTTTTTTCCTTTTGTCTATGAGTAACTAATTTTCATTTTACTTGAGTGAAAGTGTGAAGCTTTTGGTAATGAAATAAGGTTAGATTAATCTCTCTCTTGTACTTAAATAATATATTATCAAGTGGTCATTATATGCATTATATTTTGTTTCCAATAATTTTAGAAACGCTCCTTGTAAAGTGGAGATCTTGATTTATTGTATACAAGATATTGACACAATGAATGCTTGAGCCCATTTATAAGTGGTGGTATTAATAGATAATTAAAGGAACCATAATATAATTACATATATAATCTTAAATAAAATTTGAATGTTGTATTTTCTGATTGGAACCTCCGTTATACGTGAATCCTAATTGAGTTATAAAAAGAATTAATTTTGTCCTTAATTTACTTAACAAGAGTGGATCTCCTAAACCAAGTAAATCTTTTTTATTTGTGACTAAGTTTTATCATCTTTATTGTTGTGACAAAATCTTTTTCTTACCTCAAAGAATTTTTCTTCATCAATTCCCTGTGGATCAACCTCGGACTCCCGAGAATTTATTACTTGAAACAATCTAAACTTGAGTTTACAACTTATAATTTACATCAATACCTCACCCTCATAACTCTTAAGGGCTGCCTTATACTTTTCTCTATCAAAGGATACCTCACATTTTTATCTCTTGAGGAATACCTCACTTTCTTACGCAGGAAATCAAAGTATATTTGAATGATAAACTCTCACAAGAGTGGACAATACAATTTGAAAGCTTCAAAGCCTCCAAGCAAAGTGTTTATGCCTCAAGTGCTACTTGTTGCTTGGAGGTGCAAACTTGCTCCATCTTGCGAATGAGATCTATCTACTGGATAAATTATACGAAAATTCATGTCATTCAACTTACTCTTATCAAAAGGGAAACAACCCACAACACCTGTAAAAGCTAAGAATTCATCACGCTTATCCCCTTAAAGAGCCAAAAAAGACTGCAAGGCTTAACAAAAGACAAGAAGTCAAAAAAAACCAAAGTACGCATAGCCTTTGAATGCTGGGTAGTGAGCACCCTTGATTAAACACATGGAAGGATGAGCGCTGTGTGGAAAAGTAACGAATCAAGTATACATCTTGGCAGAAAGAAGAGACCAATAAAGAAGCTATACATCTTTGTTGATCAGTGCACTGATGTTTTCGAGTTAAGTATTAAGAACCGCGCCCTAGAATAGGGAAGCGTGTTGACGAGAGATCCGAGCTAAGGACAACGCTCCATATCTCTTGAAATGATTAGGGGGCTTAGCCCCCACAACTTTCATGAAATATTTCACTATGTGGATTAGTAGGATTTGGGATGAAGGAAAGCTTTCCTAGGATGATTAATCTTAGAGTAGGAAGCTGTTAGTCATGGCAACCATCACCTAAGAGGGGGGTGAATTAGGTGATTACAAAATTTTAAGACTTCATTAATAAATTATGCATTTTAATATTTTCAATCAACACATGCAGTGGAATAAGTCGAACTATTATAGATTACTCACAAAAAAAACTTCGATTAAAGGATAAATTAAGCAAATAAATTAAATATCAAATTTAACTCAAACATATATAACTAAAATACTTGAAAAGTAATTTTCTTTAAAGTTATTTATCGATTAAAAAGAACAAATAGAGAAGATAGAAAAATGCACTTGTAAATGAACAACCCACACAAAAAGTATTCAAACAAATATATGAAATTAAAACATAAATATAAAGGAGTTTGAATTTAGAAGATCAAATACAGAATTTATCCTGATTCAGCCACCAACCACTTGTGGCCTACGTCCAGTCCTCAAGTAAATCACCCGAAATTTTTCACTATCACTTCAAGCTTGAACAGGTGTTTAAAACCTTTACACAATAGAGCACTCACCACACCTTGGGATATCTCACCCTTTGTGCTTGAGCCTCGACGGTCAGGGATACCTCACCCTTACAATTTCTTTGAGGGATACCTCACCCTCGCTACTAAGAATCAAGGAGTAGAAGAAAAAAAGAAATTCTCTCAAGAGTGTGTATTACAAATTGAAGTACTATGAAGCTCTTTTAGGATATCTCACATTTTGATGAAAAAGAGCACAGAAATTTGGTAAAATATGTATCACTAAATAAAGCAAGAAAGAATTATTTCAGATAATTGGGTGTTACTAAAAGATGACCCAAAAACATGTATTTATAGTGTTCTAAGAAAAAAAGTCATTTGATATCATTTATTTCAACATTAAAAGCATAGAAAATAGCCGTAGCGTGATTCTAGGCATGTTTATTCAAATAAATCCTTCAAAAGATACGTTCCTTAACGTCTCTATTCTAATAACAAGTTTGTTATTCGAATAAACCTTCAAAAACAAGTTCTGGAACATTTTCTGGGTTATGTTATTCGAATAACACATTTGTTATTTGAATACAGCTTTAAAACCACGTTCTGGTATGTTTTCTGGGGTGTGTTATTCGAATACCACATCCTTTATTCGAATAAACCACTCTGATTTCAAAAACTGACTTTAAATGGTCATAACTTCTTCATTTCTTATCCGTTTAAAGCAAATGACGAGTCATTGGAAAGATATTTGAGTCTATTTTCAAATGAAATATTTCAAAACAAAACTTAAAGTATTTTGAAAGATATAATCAAAAGAGTGACTAAATGTCAGTTTTGTAAAACTCAAATTTAGCTATTTTTCATAGATTTGAACTATTACCATAACTAGCTTTTCAAAACTTGTTTGTTGGACATTTTAGCATGTGAAAACCATTTGTAAAGATTTAAAAAAATATATTTGAGATATCCATCAGGCTTCTTACATAAAGACCGTAAGTCGTAAAAGCTATACCATTTCATCTTCCTTTGGACTTGATCTTTGACATGACTTTGATGTTATCAATACTTTCATGAAATAGGCATTCACATTCTCCTTGTGTTGAGCTTAATTGAAATCTTTTGCTTTCTTGTTGCAATGCTCACTCTTGGTACTTGGACTATCCTATAAATTATTGCTCATTTAAACAAGCATAGTTAGTCCAAATTCATAATTCAATATCTTCATATGCATGATTCATAAATGTATAACTCTAATTAGTTTAACATGCATATAAGACTTTCATAGACACATCCAAATAAGATACTTATCAATTACTAATGGATATGCTTTATATAGGATGCAACAAAGAACATAAGCAAAGTATTCTTTTTGTCTTGTATTTGTCATCATCAAAACTTAACATATAAAATCATTTGGGGCAAAATTATTGCCACAATCTCCCCTTTTTTGATGATGACAAATCACCAAAGAAAAAAAATATATTAATGAGTAATATTCAAGAATGGATATCAATGTAAGCATATCAAACAATAAGCATATCAAGCATATATTTTTATTTCCAATTTTTACTCTCCCTATTTGACATCAACAAAAAGGCTTAGAAAGGAAAAAATATTTTCTCCCTCTTATAGATTCTATATAGATGAAACAAATATGCTTGCAAGACATAGAGGATTATTCATCCAATGCTTGTCATATTTTTGTATATCAACATTGAGCATATGATGACAATAAAACACTTTATGTAATCAAATAAGGATGTAAGTCAAAAGATATAAACAGCTTAAGAGCTAGGCTCTCTCTCAAAATATGCATATTATCAAAATAATAGATAAAGGAAATATGTATGCGAAGACTATGTAAGCACATCACCTTAAAGAAAAGCAAGGCAAAAGATTTTTATTCTTAATCCATCAATCAAAAACATTTTAAAAACTTCTCCCCCTTTCAAAAAGAATTTTACAAGAGCATATTATATTTTCAAAAGCATTTTAGAAAGGTAGAGATGTTTTATATAAAAAGACACATATTCATTGAGACAGATCAATCCAAGTTAAAAGAACATAAATACATCTCCTTGATGGAATATGCTATAGGGATGAAAGCATGTATATAACTAATACCATTCACCCTAAATGTAATGACAAATTAGCAAGTTAATATCTAATTAGGCACTTTGTCAAAGCTAAACATACTTCTCATGTAAAGAAAGCATCTAATCATTTTAAGATCAATTTATCAACAAGTATCATATAATTCATATCATATAAAATACCACAATAACTTAGGGATAGATATACTTATTGAGATAGATAAAGAGTAATGATCCTTCTTTATTGTTCCTTTAACTTTAAGCTTTCTTCCTTTGAATTCTTCATTTCATTGCACTAGAAGAAAGTCTTCTTTATCTTCCTCTTCATTTGAATTCCATTCAACTTTTCTCATTTATCCACATATGCTTGTATGTAAAAATTTGATGGCTATATTTGAAACACATAGAGAGACTTGCAAAGCTAACTTTAAAAGTCCTCTAAAACATAGGTTAGCATCAAGTATTATGTAAGCCCATTTATAAGCATAATTTAGATTGATATATAATGTAAAGCATGTATCACATTATCAACCATGCAATATTAGTTCTAACAAGAATGCATGAAGCACATATGCACTTGAATCCAAAATAGTTTAAGCATTTTAAGGCATGATTCAATTTTATCAAAAAACATATGATCATCATCAAAACTTATTTAGGTATTTTTTGGCAAATAATTATCATGTAAGGCATGTTAAGGTATAACACAACTCTCTATTTCTCCATATATCATATGATATCAAATTTAAAGTATAAATAAGGATTGATATCACCAAAAATGTACTCTTTGAGTTTTTGTAGGTGACTCCAACTTCCACCAACTTCCAAGCTTCAAGTTTTCATGAGGGAATAGAAATTCTTTGAACCCCTTTTAAAAGTTGAATCCTTTTTAACTTTACTATCCTCAATTTGAATGAACTTATTTCATTTAAATGCTTGCTTGAGGTAGTTGACACCCTACAAAATAATTCAAAGTACTTACTTTGGTATCCATCAATTTTGGATCCATAGAGGTTAGTCATTATGCCAAACTCATAAGCAAATAAGCATTCAAAATAATAAAACAACAAATGAGTTCACAAGGGCAAAAGATATTTCATTTCATTAATCAAATTAGCTAAGTACATATAAACATCAAAAGAATAGCCAAATACATTAGGTTAAGCATTTGCATTTTTCATACATATCATTAAGTGCATATTTTCAGACAAAACAAACAAAGAATTTAGCATATATTGATTATTAATGCTATGCAATATATACAGCAACAAATGTAGCAGAACCTTTCAAATAAAGCAGGGGCAGGAATATCAGCAGCAGCAGCAGCAGAGGCAGCAGGATCGCCTTGAGGGTTGTCCTCATCATCATCAACTTCAACTGGGAACACCTAACCTTCATCGGTCTTAATTATCTTCATTTTGTTGAGGGTAAAGGACCCAAACACGTGATGATGGTTTAGCGAAGCCGCTCGCTCGGTTGGGAAAAACTAAAAGACGCACCCTTCTGATAGAAGGTATTCGAATAACTTACCAGTTATTCGAATAGATGGGCCAGTTTGGCTTGGCTGCCAGCCTATGGTATTCAAATACTTTTCCTGTATTCGAATACCCACACATAAAAAAATAGGCAAGACAAAAGCAAGTATTCGAATAGCTTCCAAGGTATTCGAATACTTCAGAGGCATATGAGAAACACTGATATTGATAAGCCTCAGGTTATTTGAATAACTACTTAGTTATTCGAATACACCTGCTTATAGGAATACTATACTGATGTATGGTATTCGAATAGCCATAGGTCTATTTGAATAGCCCTATCAAAAAATCACAAATATACACGTATAAAAACAATGGTATTCGAATACCATAGGGAGGTATTCGAATAACTTAAACAAGAAATCATATATATTATGTCCAGGATTTGTATTTTGAGAGACGAAAGCTTACCTTTTGATGGAGTACTTGCAAAAATGATTTCGGGATATCTCCGACGCTCAAGTCAGTAATAATTCAAGAAGGATGAAATCATAATTAAGAAATAAATTCAAATATTTAATTATATGTGTGATTGATCAAGAACTCAAGCTCAAGGATATTATCATTAGACATGTCATTTCAAGCAAAGAGCATATTTTATCTGGCATATTAACATGTAGAAATATTTTCAAGATATAAAGCTAGAAAAAAACATAACACAAGTTTCACTTATCCAAGGATTGCAAGTCTATGCTTCATGGAGACAAGGAAGAGAGCTTGAAATTATTTATGATATTTGTATTTGGAGCAGTCACTTTCAAGATGCTAAAGTCACTTCTTGGCCTTCAAGCACACCTACAACACACTTCAATTTTTGACTTTTGGTACCCAAATTTTATTGGGTCCTTGTGTGTTAGTTTTCGAATATTAATCTATTATGCTCTCATAAAGATTAATTTTTCATAGTATATAAATCGAGCATAATAAATTAAATAATTAAATACCATTAAGCACATAGTTGATAGCATGCTTACTTTCATGATATATAGACAATTTTAAAGCATATAAAGCATACATAAGCATTATAGACCCTTATATACTAAGATATATAACAAATTAATGAATTATGATATAATAACAATGAACATAATCATGTGTTAAACATAATATTCAAATTTTATCAAGTACACATGATTCTATTAATCACTTAAGACCTACATTACATATGAGTGTGCATAAGAGGTAAAAGCTTTTGATACCTTATCCTTGGTAATCAAGGAAATACTTTGTCTTATCTATTGCTTCTCTTTTGGAGTCTTGAACATTGCAAGTTCTATATTTTGTACTTGAGAAGCTTTGGTTGAAGTCATCTTCCTTCTTTGACCAAAGTTTCTACCATTAGGCTTTGGAAGCATTCTCCTTGATGATTCCTATTTCTTTTGACCAATTTGTCCATCCTTTTGAGAAATATTTTGCATAATTGAAACACCAGGAGGACACTTTGGTACCCATTTCATTTTGGGTCCTTGAATGTTAGTATTAGGACCTTTAGGATTTTTAGGAACCCATACCATACAATTTCTCATATAAGGATTTCTTCTATATTTGCATAAATGAGAAATATGTCCTAGATGACAACAAAAATTACAAATAATTAAATTTAATGATGACTTGGTCTTTTGAAGATCATCTTTGAAAAACTTAAGCCTTTTCTTGTTATTACATTCTATGTTATTTTTGCCACAAGCTTTACTTGAATTTTCATGTGGAATAACATTAATTTTATTTTCATTAACAAGCATAGAATGTAAGCAATTAGAATCATTAGCTTTGGAAAATTTGAAAAATAAGTCCTCAACTTGATTTTCTAAATTAATGCATTTTTCACAAAAAGATGAGGTTTCATGTTTCAAAGACATTTCCTCATTCAGAAAGACATATTCATTTTTCAAAGTTTCAATTTCACTTTCAATAAAGGAAATATTTTCCAAACACGATAAGTTTTTCTTTTCTAAATTCAGCAAACCATCATACAATTCATTATATGCACATTGCAACTCATTGTAGGAAGGACTATAATCTAATTTAGAATTATTTACCTCAAAGTCCTTTTTAGCCATATAGGAAGTAGTTTCAATTTCTAGTACACTTGGCTCTTTAAGGGAATCACCTTCTTCCTCATCAATTTTGTTTTGCTTTGCCTCTTCTTCAAATTGAGCACCATCGTCACCAAGAGGCATTTGGCTCCCTTCAATAAAATGAACATCTCTTTGAGGATGCGTTTCATGATAAGTTTCCTTCAATGACTTTTGCTCTTCTTACTTTCTATAGACAACTTTATGCACAAAATCATTGTTAGCAACATAAATAGTATCAAGAGTGTCTAAAATTTCTTTGGCACTAGAACAACTTTTAATTTTACCATAAGCATCATCATTCAAACTACTTCTTAAAATTTGCATAGCTCTAATGTTCAAAGAAAAATATTTCTTGTCAAAACTATTCCAAGTTTGTTTTGATTTGTAAGTAAATCCATTTAGCACAGCATCCCACAAATCCAAATCAATAGATTGCATATAAAACTCTATTCTAGCTTTCTAATAAACAAAATGCACACCATCAAAGAAGGGTGATTTATTAATTTCAAAACCTTCCATTTTGAAAAACTTTTAAGGTTGTCAACAAATAAGGATCCTTAACTCTAAGCGGTTAAGCTTTTACCAGAGCACGAAGCTCTGATACCACTTATTTGTCATGGCAACCATCACCTAAGAGGAGGGGTGAATTAGGTGATTACAAAATTTTAAGACTTCATTAATAAATTATGTATTTTAATATTTTCAATCAACACATGCAGTGGAATAAGTCAAACTATTGTAGATTACTCACAAAAAAAAAGCTTCGGTTATAAGATAAATTAAGCAAATAAATTAAATATCAAATTTAACTCAAACATATATAATTAAAATACTTGAAAAGTAATTTTCTTTGAAGTTATTTATTGATTAAAAAGAACGAATAGAGAAGATAGAAAAATGCACTTGTAAATGAACAACCCACACAAAAAGTATTCAAGCAAATATATAAAATTAAAACATAAATATAAAAGAGTTTGAGTTTAGAAGAGCAAACACAGAATTTATCTTGGTTCAGTCACCAACCACTTGTGGCCTACGTCCCGTCCTCAAGTAAATCACCAAAGATTTTTCACTATCACTTCAAGCTTGAACAGGTGTTTAAAACCTTTACACAATAGAGCACTCACCACATCTTGGGATACCTCATCCTTTGTGCTTGAGCCTCGACGGTCAGGGATACCTCACCCTTACAATTTCTTTGAGGGATACCTCACCCTCGCTACTAAGAATCAAGGAGTAGAAGAAAAAAAGAAACTCTCTCAAGAGTGTGTATTACAAATTGAAGCACTATGAAGCTCTTTTAGGATATCTCAAATTTTGGCAAAAAAGAGCACAGAAATTTGGTAAAATATGTATCACAAAATAAAGCAAGAAAGAATTATTTCAGATAATTTGGTGTTACTAAAAGATGATCCAAAAACATATATTTATAGTGTTCTAAGAAAAAAAGTCTTTTGGTATCATTTATTTCAACATTAAAAGCATAGAAAATAGTCGTTGCATGATTCTAGGCATGTTTATTCAAATAAGCCAAGTATTATTCGAATAAATCATTCAAAAGATACGTTCCTTAACGTCTCTATTCGAATAACAAGTTTGTTATTCGAATAAACCTTCAAAAATAAGTTCTAAAACGTTTTCTGGGTCATGTTATTCGAATAACACATTTGTTATTCGAATACAGCTTTAAAACCACGTTTTGGTATGTTTTCTGGGGTGTGTTATTCGAATACCATATCCTTTATTCGAATAAACCACTCTGATTTCAAAAACTGACTTTAAATGGCCATAACTTCTTCATTTCTTATCCATTTAAAGCAAATGACCAGTCATTGAAAAGATATTTGAGTCTATTTTCAAATGAAATAAGTTTTAAAACAAAACTCAAAGTATTTTGAAAGATACGATCAAAAGAGTGACCAAATATCAGTTTTACAAAACTCAAACTTAGCTATTTTTCATAGATTTGAACTATTACCATAACTAGCTTTTCAAAACTTGTTTGTTGGACATTTTAGCATGTGAAAACCATTTGTAAAGATTTAAAAAAAATATTTGAGATATCCATAAGGCTTCTTATATAAAGACCCTAAGTCCTAAAGGCTATACCATTTAATCTTCCTTTGGACTTGGTCTTTGACATGACTTTGATGTTATCAATACCTTCATGAAATAGGCATTCATATTCTCCTTGTGTTGAGCTTAATTGAAATCTTTTGCTTTCTTATTGTAATGCTCACTCTTGGTACTTGGACTATCCTATAAATTATTGCTCACTTAAACAAGCATAGTTAGTCCAAATTCATAATTCAATATTTTCATATGCATGATTCATAAATGTATAACTCTAATTAGTTTAACATGTATATAAGACTTTCATAAACACATCCAAATAAGATATTTATTAATTACTAATGGATATACTTTCTATAGGATGTAACAAAGAACATAAGTAAAGTATTCTTTTTGTCTTGTATTTGTCATCATCAAAACTTAACATATAAAATCATTTGGGGCAAACTTATTTCCACAGAAGCCTTATGGCTAGTGAAGTGCAACGTCTCTAGAGCTCATGACCGTTTAAAGGTGCGTCAACCATAATCAACTTGTCCTTGTCAACCTCACCTACTCACTGATACATGAAGCCCCTAAACTAATCAAGTCCTCGACATGTCTTTTCTGTATCCTGACCATTGTATGTTGTCTCTTGAAGCAAGTATTGTGAAGTTAGCAGAGTGCTTCGTCATGACATTCTTTTTCTATCATGCTTTAAATGCATGGCAATGTCATTTCCTTGGCCTATAGGATGCCAACATGATGTTTGCCCTAGAAATACCTGATCCCACAAAAAGAATGGGAAGAGGCAAAAGGAAAAGTGAAAATGCGGAGTAGAAAGAATTCATTTGTTCCTCAAAAGACCTGAGTGATTGACCTTTCACCATCATTCTTCCCATCACACCCATTTGTTCCACACACCTGAGTGATCTATAATCCTAAAAACAATATAGATATTGAACATCGTATAATGCGTGTGGTCATGCTCTAAACACCCTATGATTGTCCTACTTCATTAGTCACGATGCTCCATCAGTTCTCTACCATGTCCTGTGAAGCAAGTTCTCTTTGGTATTCACGTCTCTCTGGGTTGAGAACCCTTATTTTGAAACACTTCAAAACCAAAAATTACTAAGCTATGGAAACACGAAGAAAAATTATGGGGTCAATGATCATAGTTAAAATGAATCTAATGGAGGGATAAAAATACCAACTTCTTTTATGCTATCACCATTCGAAAAAGGGGTCATAATAGGTTGCATTGTCTAAACAATGAGCAAGGAGAAAAAATAGAGGGCAACTTAATTTGATGCTATTCTAGAACATTTTAATGTAGTCTATACCTCGGTGGGGGTTCAAAACATAGATTTGTGTTTGCAAGGTGTACCATGCATTGTATCGACTAAGTTAGATTAGAAGTTATGTGCTACTATTTTAGAAGGGGAAAATTTTAGTAGTTGATAGTCTTGGCAGCCTCAAAGCACCAAGTCCGCATGGTTTCAATGGACTTTTCTATTAGAAACTTTGGGACTCGATCAAGGAAAAGGTATGCAAGGTTATCTATTATTTTTTAATGAAGGCATTATCCTCGATGAAATTAATGAAACTCAAGGCACTCCTATCTTGGAAATTCCTAATCCATAATGTGTTAATCATTTTATACTGATAATTTGTTGTAACTTTGTTTGCAAAATCATATACAAGATTATTATGCTTAGATTCAAGAGCTCTATGGGGATGTTATATCTCAAAACCAAAGTGAATTTATGAGTGTTAAGCAAATATAAGATAATATAATAGTGGCCTATAAGGTTTTTCACTCCCTAAAGAACAAAACAAGGGGTCAAGAAATTGTAGCAATCAAAGTTGACATTAATAAAGCCTATGATAGGCTTGTATGCAGTTTCTTGGAGAAAATTTTATTGGGTTATCATTTTCATACTCGATGTGTTGGTTTAGTTATGAAGTTGGTCTCCGGTGTATCCTACAAGTTCAAAACCAATGGATACCTTAGTAAAATAGTTAAGCCACAAAGGGGTTTGAGGCAAAGGGGTCCATTATTCCCTTACATTTTCATTATTGCAATTGATGCTTTATCTTATATATTAACCAAAGTAGTTTTAAAAGGTTAGTTATCGAGTGTCAAGCTTTCTAGAGAATCTCCTACTTTGGCTTACCTATTTTTTGCGGATTATTCATTATTGTTTGCTAGAGCAAATGTGGAGGAAGGTTACCAAGTAGTGAGACTATTGAATATCTTTTCTATGGCCTCAATTCAACAGATCAATACTAAAAAATTAGGCTTTATCTATAGGAGACATATTGCTCAAGCTGTTAAAATCTAGATTTCTTTAATTTTTTTAATGTGGGTTTAGGATAGCCACGATAAATACTTAGGATTCCAACTAAATGGGGCAAGTCCAAGGGTCCTTTATCTTGGATAAAGAAAAGAGTAATAGCTAAAGTTGATGGTTGGAATGAGAAGTTACTTAACCAAGTAGGAAAGCAAATGCTCATTAAGGTCATTATACAAGCTTTACTAACTTATGCAATATGCATTGTGCATTTCACTAAGACTTGCTCTTCTCTTTACTCTCAGGTTGATAAATTTTGTTGAAGATGACAAGGCAAGGAAAGAGGAATTCATTGGAAAAGTTGGTCTCATATGAATAGTAGTAAGAAAAAGGGAGAAATGGGTTTAAAAAGAGTTTACCCATAAGAATTCTACTTTGAAGTTGGCAAATGCACAAGAGAAGAGATTGAATTATGCACCCTAAACCTTTGATTTTCTCTGCAAAACACATCAACCTTACTCAAAACTTTCTCAAGTGACTAACTTGGAGTTGAGTAGAGCTACAACAAGCACAAAATAAGGTTGAGTAGTGTTGTTAAATACTCTACCCAACTTGGTCACATATACCAACTATTGACAACAAGTTAAAACCAGTGAATAATTTCAAATAAAAAGTTCTAGGCTTCATAGAAATAGGACTTTAAAATGGTTTTGATTTTTGAAAGCTTATATACTAAAAATATTAGTTTCAACATATGGTTGAGTTAAAACTTGGTTTGAACTTGTAAAAAACAACTAAGAAGAAACATAATATTAACAAAAATAAAAATAAAATAGTTAAATGCAAGAAATTTGAGAAATGAAAGCTCAACACCAAAAGTTAAACTTAGTTTTAACCTCTAAGTTATTTGGGTGTGAACTTAACCAACGTGTTATGTAACAACTTGCAAAAACTTGATGAGCAAATGAAATAAAATATCAGATTAAGCAGTATAAACAAGATAAGGGAAGAGAGAGCTTAACACCGAAGATTTATACTAGTTCACCCTAAACAACGTGGGTTACGTCCAATTCACAGCTTCTAACCAAGATTTTCTTCACTAAAACGAGTAGTCTCTATGCACCACAACCGCTCCCATCTTGCAAACAAGTATTCTTTGTTTCTTATTTCCATTTATGGCTTATTTCACCCTTGTCACAATGGCTAGTCTAACCCACTAGCTCACCAACACTCATCTCTCAAGGTTCAAGTGTAAGTTATGTGATGAATTTGTAAAAAATCATGTTTTCCCAGTGTAAAATCTTGGTTTTTATCCTCTTCCAACCCTTTTGATTGAGCTATATTCTCAAATTTTGTTATTTTAAATTTAGTTGTCATTACGTGTTTAAATTGTTTTCTTAGGTGGTTACACAAGGAATAAGACAGGATGCTTGAACAAGGAGCAAAAAATAAAAAAAGGGAGTTGCTGATGTTGGGCGATAAATCACCCAACTTTTGATCGTTTAATTGGTCAAACCCAATGTGTGATCTAGTGCGTGATTAATTGCCCAAAAACTGGGTGATTAATCGGTTAGAAAAGTATTCTGACACGTCTATATGCCTACAAAAGGAAAAGTGATGCTTTTGGGCAAGGATTCTGGACAAGAAGGAAAGGCAAAAACCTTATTTTGACATTGGAGCATCCAAACTTGAAGATTAGAGTTTTCTTCATTCTTTCCACTCATCTTCCATGGAGTTTATTGAATTTTTTGTTTTTGTTATTCCTTTATCCATGTGTAGTTAAACTTCTCTAGTTATGGTGAAGATGAATTTTGTTCTTGGACAATGTACATTTGTTTTTACGCATAACCTAATTTTTAATTTCATAATTTAAGTGTTTATCTTTTCCCTTAATGCTTTTCTTGATTTGGCTGTTCTTAGAATGATTTTAGGGTTTATGTATGATTTGAAAAAATTGTGCATGAACTTGGAACTTGTGATAAACACTCCAATTTCTGTAATTTCTAGGATTAGACATTGTAGGTTGTGTAGTCTTGCTTTTGATTCTCTCGTTTTTTTTTTATATATAAAACCTTTTCTATTTAAGGTTATACAGAGGAATTGGTTGACTCATGATAGTTTGAAGCTGATTATTATACCAAGGAATTGGATATTGGTTAATTTTGGAAATGTGACCGTGAATCTTGGAATAAAACTTGGTTAAGTTAATCTTTAAATTTACATCAAAAGAGTTCAAGTGAAATTTGAACCCTACCACTTTTATATTATTGTCTTTCATCCTTTAATTGGTTGATTGAATTTACTCTTGTTAATTTTGGATATTTTCTTGTTAGTTGTTGTTAGTGATTTATATTCAGATTTTTATGTTAATGTCTTTTATAATCCTCTCAAATCTCAATTTTCGATAGCTTAGGTAGTATTAATTTGACGAATTTCATACTTGATAATATAATCACCGTGAAACAATACTCTTTCAAATCATAAAAATCATATAATGATGAAAAATAGTATCGTCTTATATGGATTATGTTATCAAGTACTAAATTCATCAAATTAATACTATTCAGACTATTTGTGTTAGAGATAATCTCTTTAAAAGGATATTAATACAAAGCCTAATTTACCCAGTGTGTCATAAGGAACTTGAAACCCTGAAACATGCCTTGTTGTGGTGCCCCTGGACAAAAGCTGTTTGGTTTGGTGCCCAAATTCAGTGTTTGCCTACTTAGCAAAATGTTTCAAGACTGGATACATGCCTTATCAAGCGTTTCAAGGCTTTTGAAGAAAACAAACAGTTCTACAAGGAAAGTGTAGCCTTAATTGGACAGCTTCTTTGGGCTATTTAGAAAGGACGAAATGCAACTGTTTTTCAACATAAAAATCTAGATCCAGCTTTTACTATTAAACAAGCACAAACTTTAAAAAATGGAATACTTTAAAGCTACAGAGCCTAGTCAGAATCAAGCAAGTGCAGGGTCAAAGGGGGATAAACCTGAATTCCTTTTGGAGGCTTCCACCGCAAGGCATCACAAAGTTCAACACTAAAGCAGCATTCAATCCAGCAAGAAATACAGGGGCAATCACAATAATTTCTAGAGATGTCCATGGGAGAGTGGAGATTGGGCATGTGAAATCCGATTTTGCCTCTCATGCTCTTATGGCTAAAAAGCGCATGCAATCTGTGAAGCTCTTTCTCTAGCGAACTCCCTTGGCTTATCTGGAGTACTAAGAGAATCTGGTTGTTTAGCCTTGATTAAAGCATGTAGAGGAGAGAAATTTTTTTGGGAAACCGAATCTATTATCGATTACATTAATATTGTGTTTGAAATGAATAGAAATGAAAAATGATTTGATTTGATTTAAATTGATTTATAAATTAAATTTTGTGTTTAGAATTTCTTTTAAAAAGGATTTAAATTGATTTAAAAATTAAATTTTATATTTAAAATTCATTAACTTGAGAATTAATTTAATTTAATTTTATTATTTTATATTTTAATTCTTATGAAAGATAGTCAAAAATAATTATTAAAAATAAAATAGTCTAATTATTTTAAATCAAATTAAATCTTAATAAATTTTATCAAATTTAATAAAATTTTTAAAACAAAATAAATAAAATTTATGAAATTTTAAAAATTAAATTATTTTTTATTTTTTAAAATTTTAAACATAAAATTTAATTAAATTTAATTCATAAATTAAATTATTTCTTATTTTTTTATATTCTAAACATATTCTAAGAAATCCAAAAGAGGTTTCAGATTTATTAGTTCCTGTGGTCAAGAAGGGAAGGGAATTAGGTAGCTAATGAAGTCGCGAAGCTTGCCCAGTGGAGCATCTGCCATCGAATTGGGTTAATGTTCATCCTCCCCCATCCTTTGCCAAGGAGATCTCTTTGGACTCTTCTAGATTGAGATCTAGACATTAGGGTCCTTTAGATTCTCGTCTGATCAGGCGTGCGTGTTTGCTGGTTGTATCTTGTGCACTGTGGTTTTGATTGGTTTAGACCTTTTGTTCTGTTGTCTTGGGCTTTCAAGGCTCTAATGTGTGGATTAAAAAAAAAACTTCATTTTAATTTTTTAAATAGCTTTTTTCTATCCGGTCAAAATTCGGTGTAGACAACTAGGAATATTTATCATACCATGATAATAGCACTAGAACTATGAGATTCACATTGAATAAATTCATTTTTTTATTCTGGGGATATATTTTATTTAGTAATGAAATGAAACCACCTCTATTTACTTACATTATCAGATTGTGTAAAAGAATAAAAAAATATATACGCACCATTTTCAGTAATTGAATAATAGAATTATTACAAAAATCAATAAGGAAAAAAAGATAAAGAAATGCTGGATCAATCCAATTTGTGATGACAAATCAAATATATGAAGTAGAAAACAGCATTTCAGGCAAAATAGTGACGAAAACCAACAGAAAGGTCCACAAAAACTCCAAACAAGAGAATTGCTAGACCCGTGAAGTTGACCAAACGAGATTCACTCTGATGTGGCTGCAGTCCTAAGAAACTAGACTTCTCCATCAATCCTGTTTCTGCAGCACACACTGCCATGAACAACAGTGCTCTACCACCAGCTATGTGCCATGGACGCACTCTAGCTCTTGTTGGTTCTGGAGCTCCTGGAAGCATGAACGTAAAGAATCCAAAAAGCCACTGCAATCAAGAAGAAGAAGCATTTCTAATTATGAAATTTTGGCAGGAGTAGTCACGTTAGACCTTAGGCATAGTATTGGGATGCCAATGGGGATTGGCTTAAATGGTAAAATTAAACAGCATCCACTCAAAAGTCTTGGATTCAACTCTTGCATGTGCTAATGATAATTTATTTATAAGTACCTCTTTAAACTCTCGGTGAGGCTTGTGACATCATCTTCACTTTGTTATGGCACAACCTCCCATCCATTAAACTATTCTCTACCAAGATTAAGGGGGAAAAAAAATAAATCATAGTATTGGGATTAATTTTACCTGCAATCCAAACAAGCAGAAGGTGCTAATGCCAATCCATGAATGGAGGCTGTAAACATCTACAATCTTCCACATATCATGGAACTTGAAAACGGCACACAAACCAACAATCCCAAGAATAATAGCAATGAAATGCAGTGTCATGTGAACGAACTTTCTGGTTTGCCTTTCGCTTGGTATCGTTTGGAATGCCATCATAGCTGTTTAAATTTAGCATCAACCTAATCAGTGAAGAAAGTGATACGGTATTTGTGTTTGCATTCCACGCAAAATTATATTGTTGTTCAAGACAACCACATCTTTTCGTAGGTAACTTAGTTCATGAGGGGACAAAAATATGTTGAAGTAATTATTTTGCATTTGCATAGATGATATGCTGATGAAGATAACTAGTATTCTAGTAAGATATAGCTCTACCACCCTCTACCTCAGAAGGTGAATGAAGTTAGATACCTTCACCAGCAAGGAAAATAAACCCCAAGAACATCATTAAAGGGTGAACCTGCAGAACATTGAGAGATATACTTGAGTTTTACTTCATGTGGTTGCCATGTGACACGTAACAACAAAGAAGAAAAACACAGGAAACAGATTTTACATTGAAGACGCGTAATCCATTGTCCGAATCATAGTCAATCCCCTCACGGTAATGCAGCAACCAAACAAGCAAGAGAATGATGGCCAAGACGCCAAACAAGTGTGCCAAACCTGAGATACCATAGGAACTCATCCTGTCACAGTATCTGTAGGAGGTGGCAGATGAGTGCGCAGATGGAAGGGAAGAGAGACAGTGACATAATGTTGTTCTAGTGTGGTTCAGTCTTATAGCTAGAGTTTTCCTTTTGAAAAAGTTGGAAAAAGAAAGAAAGAAAGAGCATTGCTTGTATTCTTGGTTTGGAATTTTGAACAAAGAAACTTTCAGATTTAGCAAGCATCTTCATCCCAGAAATAAGCCAATTATAGTTGTACTCAAGTATATATTCTTTCTTCTTAGTGTATCAGCTATAACACACAAATGTCCCACACGGACCATAATTAACCCAACTATCGATTTCTATATGGCCCACATTGGAGCTCAACAATGGGAATTGGGATATTTGAATTTCTGAGTATGCCAGTGTTAATGATGAGTTGTCATCGCATTCAAGATGTTGAAACTTGAAACTCTAATCAAAAAGTGAATATAGTCACGCCATGAATCATAAATAGGTGCGTTGATCCATTCCCGACTGGAGAAAGAGCAAGCTTTTCCATGCAAAAAGAAATAGAAGGATATATATATATACCTACAAAAGTAAAGAAAGGAATAAGGAGATGGAACCTTAACGTGTAGAGTGATTGAGGTTCTACTCGATGAACTCTCACATTCACACTTAAACCTTATTGCGACAGTAATTCTAAGTGAATTTACATTTTTCCGTTTTAGTACAGCTTTAGTGTAGCTTTTTTTTTTTTTTTGTGTGTTTTTGGCCTTCAGGCCTTTAAAAAAAGGTAATTCAAAGTGAATTTACATTTTTTCCCCTAAAATAAGATAAACTATATTAAAAATATATAGAAATTATATGTGAAATAACATTATTCTAAATCTAATAAAAGTTATATAAATTAAAATAATAAGTTATCTTTGTCGTGGGTTGTACAAGTTATTTTAAATTTTATAACTATAACTATAAGTTTTTTATTTAGTATACAAATAAATAATACATGTTTGAATTAATTTATTTTAATTAAAAAACTAATAATTAAAATTTACTAATAAAGAAGTTTTTAACTAAAAAATGATTTATAAAATATGTTAATGAAAGCGTCTAATCTAATAAAGTGTAATACAATGATTCTATTCAAAATTCAATAATTATATGACTTGATTTGTTCTATTTTTTTATGGCACTAGTTTTGTGAACTTCTAATATATATTTATATACATAATTTAGTTCTAACATGACCAATAAGTGTCTATAAGTCTAAGTGCTAATGTTTTGGGCTGTATCGAAAATAAATAAAGAATAAACTCTCAAATTCATC
This sequence comes from Ormosia semicastrata, assembly GCA_029884595.1. NCBI lineage: Eukaryota > Viridiplantae > Streptophyta > Magnoliopsida > Fabales > Fabaceae > Ormosia > Ormosia semicastrata. The sequence goes on along the minus strand of JAQQTO010000053.1, from coordinate 40,758,845 downwards.
TATAAGAATATAGACACCGGATACATTAGTTCTTTTGGAAATGGTGAAACTCCTACCGTGGTTCTAAGCAATCATGAATGTGAGTCATATTAATCCTTTTTAAAAACTAATATGTCCGGTACCAAAGGATTAATGTGTATGGTGTCTTTGTGTATTCGTGATTCCTTAAGAATCATGACGAAGTTTTCATATTATGAGATATTAATGTGTCTGATGCCTATTTTCTCAAGACGTATTCTAGGGTTTATTCATAAATGAATTAGAAAATTACAGAGTTATTGTCCATAATAAATATCTCCGGGAAAATCATGTCTGACTCAAGTAGCTCATATCATGATAACTCAACCTATAAAAGAGGGGTATATATGTACACACCTTACATGTAACTACAAGAACGGAGACTAATGGCAGTGACTTTTTCCCGATGACAAAAAATTCACTAGCAAAAGCATGCATATAGCAGCAACTTAAACAAGTCGATGAGATAGCAAGAACTTTTTCTCAACAATCATGACAGTGCTGGCAAAGGTTGACATACAGCAATAATTATACATATTGTGGGGGTAGGTACTGGTATGTGGTAACGACTTTTAATTGTCGCTGGCCAAGGCATAAGAATGTAAAGTCTATGCCGGCGACACTGTATGTTGCGGGTATGAATATAAACGTATGCCAACAGCTTCGATTGATGCTAGGAGAAATGACATATATATGCCAGCAACATAGATAGTCACAGCTCAAAGTAGAAGAATGTATGGTCTATGCCAGTGACATTTATTGTCACGAGGATAAACACTGATGTAATCCAATGCAATATATAGGAAATTGTCTCTAACTATTCTGGAACGGGTTATGGATCCACAGGTCTAGAACAACTTAGCTCGTTAGAATAGAACTCAGACATTACTGTACATTCTTAACTACTATTTGCTAGATTTAATTTCTTCGAGAGATATAAATGCTAATTATATCTCGTATAAATGAAAAATTAATTACAGGGAATAACAATCTTCTTGATTTCAATCAACAACATTCAATCTAAATTGAATGTTCAAAATCTCAATGCCTTGAGACACTCATATATATACTCTGCAAGGTCAAAAGATACGCATCTAGGATCCAATACCATTTGCGACCTCCCTTGCGCACAAATTGACTTGAGTGGTAGAGTGTTTTTTGTAAGTATTTACTCCCTCGTATCACTGTTATTATTGTTGTGACATGGAGGTTTCCACTTTTCATTACCTTCTCAAGTATTCTTCAAAACCCATTTCTAAACACTAACTTTTGAAGACATCTAGTTTCTTCTATTTGTTTGAATTTTAAATGTCTTCTGAACTTCATGAAGTCAATAACTTTTTACTTAGCCCTTGACAATTTCTTGATGTCAAAATAGTTAATATTATAATAAAGTTAATTACATTTTTACTGATTTTGAGATGTGACTATTATTTGAAATAGGAAATTATTTTGGTATTCTGATAGATATGGTACACAGAATGAGTTGTCAAGCATTTATTAACTGTTCATTTCATAATAAATGTAAAAATTTATAAAATAAAACTAATAGCCAATAAAATGCTTGATAACCTAACTCAGGAAACAAAAGATGGATACTAGAGTGATGCGCTTTAAAATATTAATCATCTTAACTATAATTGTTTATATAATTTCATTGGTGTTAAATTAATATAACAAATAATAAAGTGAAATGTTACTTTCGTAGAAGTAAGTAACACAGGAACCTCGATAGATTACTTTTTTTTAAAGTTTTTTTCACTTAAACCAATAAAGAAAAAGAGAAGAGAGATGCTCATAGAAAATATTAAAAAAAAACCCCCATTGAAAACTATTTGTGTTACTTGATGTATGTGCAAGTAACATAACTTACTAATAAAACTAGCGGCCCTTGCAATGGGATGAATATCGTACTAGTTTGTCCTTTTTAGTTGTTGGCCTCAGTAAGGAAATTTATTGACTCAATTATTTTTAGTATAATTAACATAAACCACCCTTGAGACTTGCATAAATGGCATATAACCCCAATCTTACCAAGAAATTGCACTCCACCCATTGAAGAGGATGCCATTAAAGGTACTATTAGTTGAGTCACCATTGTTAACCATGGTTGAGTTACACTCTCATAAACTTAACCAGTTTGAAAATTCACCCCCTCCCCCTCTCACCCGTATCCATCAAATCAGAGCCAAATAGTTAGTAGCCACCAAGTTCCCCATGCATGATCACCTAAAAACAAACTCATTAAAGATCTTCATCAATCATTTTTCTACTATGCTACTAGGTACTGGTCATTTTATGGGGCATCAAAGGATCAAGCAATGTTAATCAAATTTCATGGTTGGTTTGGGTGGCTATTTTGTTTCTCAGGGAAGCTCAGCCTGGGTCGTAATAATTAGAGTTCCTAGGAGAGTTCATGGAACAGAGAAAATGTAGAAACCATATGCTAGTTTTTGCTTGAGGCATTGGGCTGAAGATGGTGGTAGAGATCGAGTGTATTAATTGTGGGCGTCCGTTTTGCTATGAACACAACTATAACGGTTATGATTTTACCTCTCCCTGTTCACATCCTTCCCTATATGTATTCCTTCCTCAACCAAGCTCTACCATACTCACCTCTCTCCTCACTCCTCACTCCACCAAAAAACCAAGCCACAATCCCCTTTCTCTCTCTCTCTTTTCTTCAAATAATTTAGCAAACACTATTGTTACTACCATGACAACCCACATTGATAACCTCTGGGTGCTGGCCTTGGCCTCCAAATGCACACACGAAAACATTGCATGGTCGCTTTTAATCATGGCCTCACTCTGGCTAACCATGACTTTCTTTTACTGGTCTCACCCTGGTGGTCCTGCCTGGGGGAAGTACTACTTCTTTTACTACTACTCCACCTGGAGATCAAAAACCACATCATCATCATCTTCATCTTCTTCTTCTTCTTGATGGGTTGAGTGTATGTAGAGGAGTTTCTGATGGAACAGGGAGGCTACACAGCGACTATTTTTTTGTTGTGATGGTAAAGGGTGGAATTAGTGCCTCTTATTTCATTGATGGGTCTCGGTTGAATGAAGGAGAGCAGATAGATTGAACCAAAGCTATGATGTTAGCAAATGCACAAGAAGGGGGAATGAATTGTGCATTCTAAGAACTATGAATTTCTGTGCAAAATAAATTGGGTCTAATCGACCTATCTCAAGCAACTTACTTGGAATTGAGTAGAGTCACAATAAGCACAAAATAAGGTTGTGTGGAGCTATTCACCATCCTGATCAACTTAGTCAGAGAATTTAAATCTAATAAATCAGTTAAAGGATTTAACTGAAATGTCTCAAGAAATGTTCTATTTATTTAGAAAACTAATTTACTAACACATTTAATGTATTTGTTACAAAGATTTAATAAAACACTTGGCTTGAAATCTTTAGAACTTAGTTTCACAAATCAAATATTAACTAACACTTTTGTTTTCTTTTGAAATCAGTTTAGAACAAATATAAGACACATATAATACTAATTGCTGATAAAAGATGAGTAAGAAATACTTAACTCCAAGGTTTAACCTGGTTCACCCCTAACCACTTGGAATTACGTCTAGTCCCCAGCTCCTCACCAAGATTTTCTTCATTAAATCTAGTATTATTTGTGCATTACAACTACTTCCATCTTACAAAAGAGTATTCTTTGTTTCTACAGCTACTCTTAGCTTCTTTCCACACTTCTTACAGTGGCTAGTACAATCTACTAACAACACTCACCTCATGGGTTCAAGTGTTTTGCATAGATTTTAGGTTTGGATAATTCTCTATGAACACTCAAAGAATGGGTAAACAAAATATAATTCAAGAGAAATACCTACAACATGATTTTTCAACTAAGTTTATGTAGGTAGGAATAGATAAGTAGAGTCAGAAAGCTTAAGTTAAGTAAAAAGCATGTAAGCACTATTAGATTGATTTTCCATTGTTCTAACCCTTTATCTCTCAAGTTTGAGTCTATCTATAGGCTTTCCAGGACTATCCGTTGCATTTCAAATCATTCTGACACAACAAAAACAGACACTAGCCATTACTCTGAGCCTTCTAATACATCTCTTACTATTTTGTCCTATAGCAACTTGAGTAGGTTCTTCATGCGACTCTGCTCAACTTCTGCTTTTCTTTTCATTAACTTTTCTCATTAATCTTTCTTGTTTCTCCACTTGAATTCTTATGAATTGATGATATTTCCATCTTGTTTTGCATAAGAACGCGTGCTCTTCCAAAATCCATCATCAATCTTTTGATCTTGTGAAAGATTTCTCCATTGAAGCTCATATTGACCCTGCTTAAGTGATGTTCTTGGCTTTGATCACTCTACTCCAGTATGTCCTAACTCTTCTCAATTGCTTTGTGACATTCTTCTTCACAAATGGTGATCAACCTATCTTCTAACTAATCTTTCTCAGTAGGTAGCAAGGGTCTACAAGTGAAATCTAAGCACAATCTCACACAAACCAAGCTAGCCCATTCTAAAATCATGAGAGAAAATATATACATATTTTCAATCTAGTTTGTTAATTATCAAAACTCACATTAAAGCACTCATCTCAAAGGGCTTTGGAGTTAGCAAGCAACCTATCTTAATTTTTTTCTCCACTGAGAAATTATTGATGGCTTCAAGTAGTACTTGAAGGGAAAATTCCTCCAAATGGCTCCTATTTCCCATGCTAATTATATGGCTCAATTGCTCCTCTAGAATTTTAGGAACAACTTGAATTCTGGTTCACTTGGTGAGGTCCTAGATTCATCAAGTTTGCTTGAGCCATGGATACAACATCCTCTGCCTTTGTAGTACCTGTAAAGAAAGAAAGCCAAGACTAGCAACAAGGAATTGCAACCAATAGATCCAAGCACTATAAAATGCCACCATTTTGTTGCTCCAACCATTTTTTACAGTTTGGGGTGGAAGAATCGATGATAATGGTGGTGGTCACAGAACTGTTATTGTCATCCATTCAATGGGGTGAAGTGTAATTTTTTAGTAAGAATGGGGTTATATGTTAATTAGCTAAACCTCAAGGGTGGTTTGTGTTATTTACCCTTATTTTTAAACTCTAAGAATGTAATAAGAATTTCCTCAGCCTTGCGGTAAGTTTGATTTATTAGATAAAAAGATAAAAAGACTAATAGGATGTTTGGTTTGTGGATTGTTTTTTTATTTTGGGAGATTTTTATATATGAATGTTACCTTCCTATATTTGGTACAAGATTACAAAAACTTTTCCCTTGCAAATTTGGTTTTCGAGAATGATTTTTGTCCAACATTTCTACACTTTCCATATGAGAATATTGTTTGCCATTTGAAATGTTCAGCCTTTTTTATTGCCAATTTGCCATGTTATCAACCAATGAACACAACATCATTGTCAGCGGCGACCATTGATTATCACCTATCATTGTTCACCTAATTCGTTTCTGAAATTCATCCACCTTCTACATTTATTGGCGATTGACAATGGCCAGTGACTTTGGCCACCATCGCTGATCACTAGAATTCAGCTACCCTTTGCCATTGCTAGTGGTTGATGATGGTTAGTGGATTTGACCATAACCATCAGTCACCGAAATATAGTAATCAACTTATTTGGTTTGTAGATAATTCCATTACTTTCTCCCATCTTATTAATTGTTGGATAACAGAAGTATAGTAGGCAAATGAGTCTTAAGAGAATTTCTACCCTTGTTATAGTCTAGTCTTTCTTGTTCATATAAAGCCTCATACATGTACCTCTATTTATAGAGGATTGGAGATTATTACAATGGATAGAAAATTACAAGACTAATTTAATAACATATCTAATTCCTAAGTTTATGAATGTCTTCATTAATATATGCCTAGGTTCATGTATAATTGGGTTCATGAATGCATACTTCAAAGTGAGCCTTGAATGCCTTATTGCAATCATAAATTCCTAGAATTTTCTACATTAATTTCTAACATCCCCCATGAATGTAGAAAATTCTTGAACTCTAAGCGTCCTTCGGAAGTGAAGAAACTTGCCTTGAGAAATTGGTCTTCTGAAAATATTTGCAACTTAATGTTTGGTCTTGTTCTTTGGCTTGATGACCTCTCTTAGATAATTTTTCTTCATCTTTTACAAATTCTCATTCAATAGGGCTTCTTGATGAACTTTCTCAAAATTGTGTGATTCAAATGGAAAAGTAGTAAAAAGACAAGTTTGATGAATGTCTTGCGTAGTTTTCTCCTTTCTTTGAGGTTTTGACTTTTCTTTAGGACTTTGTTTTTAACTCGATGGTGACATTTCCATAGGAAAGACTTTATCAGAGGCCATTAGAATCACATTCACCAATTGATTTGCATTTTGTCTATAATTGTGCATTCTTTTGCATCAAATTTTACCTCATATCTTTTTGAATGAGTTGTCCAACTCTTAAAAAATTTTGAGACAAATAAGGAACATTAAGAACATCTTGGATAAGTTTTTGGTTACCTTGCCTAGTGTGGACAACAATATCTCCTTTTCCTTCAACAATCATGATATTTCCATCTCCCAACTTCACCTTGGTTTTGAATTTCTCATCTAAGGAGACAAAATGCTTCTTGACTCTAATCATGTGGTTACTGCAACCACTATCCACATAACATAGTCCTTGCTCCTTTTGTGATGAGCTAGATATGTAGAATAAGGTCTCAAAAGTGTCTTCTACATTTTCGATGAAATTGGCTTTGTTCTTCTCCTTTTTCAGACAATCTTTCAACTTGTGGTCTGACTCTTCGCAATTGGTGTAAGGTCTAAACTAGCATTGGTTGTTGTCATGATTGTCTTTCTTGCAAATTGAGAATTGAGAAATGGTCTTGCCAATATTTCTTGGCCTATATTGACTTAATCTTCCTTCTTTTCATTGTGGATGTTGGTAATTTCGTCTCTTATTTTCTGAAAAATTCATCTTTGCTTGAAATGCTTGCTAAATTGGTTGATCTTCAAATCTAGTCTGTCAATTCTTATAGGCTTCAAGATCACCCATTAGTTCATACATAGTGCTTGAGAAAGATGTTTGTCTATTTCTATTGATTACAACAACAATATGATCAAACTTTTGTAGTAAACTTGTAAGAATTTTCTTTACAATCTTCTTTTCTTGAATAAAATCTCCAAAACTTTTAATTTTTTTTAACAATCTCGACCACTCTAGAGAAGAAATACTTTACCTTTTCATTCTTCTTCATTGATAGTTGCTCAAAATCCCTCCATAAGCCTTGTAACTTGATAGAAATTAATTTATATGAGCCCTCAAACTCTTTCTCTACGATTTCCTAAGCATATTTTACAATTGTAACTTTAAAGATTCTTGGATAAATCATCTTGCTCACTCCTTGTTGTAAGAAATGAAGAGCACTTGCATTTTTCTTCACGGTTTCCTAGTATGCCTTCAATTGATTTCCTATCAACAGTAATAGTTACTACTCTTCGTAGCCTTCTTCTACAACATCCCACAAGTCTTGAGAAATTAATAAGGTCTTCATCTGGCTACTCTAATAGTCATAATGTTCACTATAAAAAAATGGGGACTTGGCTTGGTGTGTATTGAAAAGGGGTAATAGAACTTAGAGATAAACTCATAGGTCTTAGTTAAGGGTGGGATCAAATGAACATGCAAGCTCTGATACCACTGTTGGATAATGGAAGTATGGTGGGCAAAGGGGTCTTGAGATAATTTCTAATCTTGTAATGATCTAGTCTTTCTTGGTCATACAAGACCTCATACATCTATCTTTATTTATAAAGGGTTGGAGATGAGTTACAATGCATAGAAAATTACAAGATTAATTTAATAACATATCTAATTCCTAAGTTCATGAATATCTACATTCATGTATGCCTAGATTCATTTAAAACTAGGCTCATTTATGCATATTTTAAGGTAAGCCTTGAATGCCTTATTGTAATCATAAATTCCTAGAATTTTCTACAACTATAATTTCTAACACTAATTCCCTTGCGCACTTAGCCCTCCTTTCTTCTAGTGTCAGGATGTTATATTGTTGTTGCGGTCACCATAACACTAAATTGCATTGTGTTAGCTGTCACTGATATTATCTTTGCAATTGTGACTACAGACCACAACCTCACAACATACCAAAATTCTTAATATATTTGAATAAAGGTGTCTCAAAAAAGAAAAGAAAAATTAATAGAATGCAAGGACTTTATGAGGGTGTCAAAGAATGTATTACATTACTTTATACTTAGCCCTTCAATCTTAATTTGTCGTTCATGTTACTTATTTGATATTTTGAACTATTTAAGTCACTAACTAGAATCACAAAGCAATATTGATACCAATGGAGTTTTGAACTTGTAGAGAGAAAGCCAACCAAAGTAAAATAAAATTGTCAAATAATAGGGATTGTAAGACTATTAGCAGTTTAGATATATAAAGAAGCTTAATTAATCTTTATTTTTTCTAATTACATTAAGTAGTTATTAATGTTGGAAGTGACTAATTGATAAACTCAATTTTCATATATTAGTTAACTCTTATACTTTGTCTCTTAGATCTCTTATATACTTAATTGATTAGTTTTGGACACATTTTATAAGTTTGGGTTCGAGTTGGGCTTAATTGTATTTTTTAGTATTATTAAAAATTTTACACTGTTTCTATATTTCAAGCATAGCTTGAGTTCTAGACATCTAAAAATCATAAATTTTACCTTGTAAGGAATTTGAGAGAAAGATCTACAACTTTGATGACGAACTAGAAGGCTGAATTGGATGTTTAGTAGGTTAAATTAGGATTAGAAGTTAGAACAGAGATGTTGTTACTAGAACCTGGACAATATGCAAAGATTAGGCATAATTTGGGTTGTAGGAGTCATATGGAGATGAGACTGGTGCCATTGAAAAGATGGGACACATATCTTCAACTTTATGAAGACCATTTATCAAAACTATGATGTTTTGATAGTGTTCTCTCCCTTTGATAGTGTTCTCTCATCCTAAACCCAAATTAGGCAAATTATGTGTCTAATTAAAGTTAAGAGGAAGAGGATTAATCCTAAATTAAGGGCAAACATGGATTTTTAATTTTAGATATAATTATTTAAGTAGCAGTAGTAACCCTAAACCAAACCTTATTTTTCTCTTAGCCACTCTTACACTTTCTCTATTCATCTCTCTGTCTCTCCCTTCTCCCTAGGTTTCTTTCTTTTCTGTTTTTCTTTCCTCCGATCCATCGAGGGTTAGAACCTTTTAATCAATCCTAGGGATTGAAAATCTTGATGTTTAATTTTAAGATCTTGTTTTAATTGTTTTACTTTTAATTATTAATCAAGTTTCTCTTTTACCTCTTTTGATTTTCTTAAATCTGGATTGAATTACTTAAGTTGATTTGGATGTTGTTGTGATAATTTCATAATTACCACATGATTAATGAGGATTACAGAGACTAAATAATGTATCAAAGGTGTTTGATGGATTGTTTAGGTTGGTTGAATTCTGAGATTTAGGTTAATTTAGGATTAAATGAGCGCTTAATTCATTTAACTTTGATTAATTAAATTCTGGATGCTTATTTAGTAGTGAATTCATAGATTAACTTAAGGCTTTTTGATGTCATATAAGACCAAGAATCTAATTACTAACTAAATGGAATCCCAGTGATCAATGATGGATTAAATTCAAGATTTGTTGATTTCCTTGGATTGGTTGTTTAGTTAATTATGTTTATAGTTTTTAATTATTTTCATTTAATTAATTCTGCAACCTTTTTCCCTCTTTGTTAACTTCTTAATCTGATTGCTTAATTAGAGTAATCCAAGGGCTTAACTAGGTTGTGCCTTATATTACAAATAATTTAGTGAATCGACTTACAAATTGATATAATTTGATAGTCTCAGTAACTATCAAAATTTGGCATCGTTGCAAGAAATCATTCTAAGTTCAATCAGTCTTATTAGGAGTATAATTAACTATTAACCCTTTACTAACCCCTATTTTCCTAATTTTAGGTAGTTTCCAGCACAATTGTGGTCTCCAAGTGCAAGAACAACTGTACGAGCAAAATCATCTTTGATTGAGTTGCATATTGGTAGGCAAGTAAAGGACATTATTGGATGTCTTTAGATGCTATTTGATCATATCAAGACCTTGTCTAAGCCTTAACACCATTGTCTACTCTGTTTTGGTTGTTTTCAGTAGAATTAGGCTATTTTTCAGATTTTTATATGGACAAACCATCTCAGAATGGCTTGAAAATTGGTCAATCGAAGGAAAATGGTGTGTTCTACAAGGCTCACAATTAGGCTCACAATTATTGTGAGCATCACCCTATCTCAGCCAAATTCCATTGTTTAGACCACTTTTCCATTTTTTGAAGAATTTTTATTGCATTTTTTGGTACCATTTTTTAGTAGTTTTCACCCTGTGATAGTTTCATAATTTTTAAAATTGTGTAGATACGGTAACTAGTATTGTTTTGGTAGAATTTTAGTGTAGTGTAATCTATTTTGCATTTCCTGTGTTTCTGCACTTTTGCATATTATATGACTAGGTTGTCTAGTAATCATTTGCTTGACATTGACCTTAATATTGAGAGGACATTGCATACACTTAATAGAGTTCGTAAGCTTAGTGAAATGATAGTTTCCGAAATTGAAAGTGACATTGAAATTGAAAATGAACCTAAAAATATAAGTAAAACTGTAACTATGTCTGATAATACTAAAACTGAACATGAGAATACAAATAATACTACAAACATGGTTGATAATATGCATAATAGGACTATTAAGGAACTAACATTGTAACGCTTCAAAACTAATACTATAAGTGTATCTGGATTTACACAAAAGTAACCAGGTTTAAGCATGTCACAACTAAACTAATGCCATTACATAATTGAGCCTTAAGAGGGAAAAGTAAAACCTTCAATAATATACATATGCAACTGAAAAATCTAATCCAAACAGACTTGAATAATCCATACAAACTAGAATATTTGAGATCAAATATTACAAACTAAGCCTTTTATAGACATATGTACATATGAACTATATACAATCCATTGCACAATTGTAATATACAAGGCAACGTCAAAAATATTTGACAATCCAACACTACATCAACACCTTCAATCCTACTCCAAAGGTGGATTTCACGCTGGAATTATTATGGAAAATAGAGATACAAGGGGTGAGAATTCTAAAATCCTCAGTAGTACTAACATATAAAATAACATCATAATAACTCTGGCTACTTTGGGGAATCAAATCAATATTTAAAATATCATATAGAAAGGTGGCAAAGCCAAAATGATCCATTTCTCTTCCCGAGGCAGAAATTCGATTACCATTATTAATCAATAATTCATAATCAACCAACATCAATAGATCATAGATTACATAAAAAATATATATCAGATATAAATCATAACTCTCAATCACTTGAATATTTACATGCTCTCATAATGCAAACATTCATAATCAACTCTATGATCTATATAAATAACATAGATAATGTGGGAATATGCTTAGAATTACTTAGAAAGATGATGATAAATGAGGACTAGTAAAAGATTTATACAAGATTGAGTAATTTCACATCATCTAGTAAAAGAATTACTTAATCATGTATAAATCTTTTATTAGTCCTCATTTATCATCATCTTTCTAAGCATATTCCCAAAACTCATGTCATTGTACCTCAAATAGGTAGGGCTACCTCATATTACCATAGGTTCTTTTATCTAAATGTAGGAAGGGAATATGGGCCTCACATGATCTAATACTCGGTAATAGTTTGTTTATCAGGTCGGTACACTCAACCTATACGTAATAGTCTGTCGTTACACAGCACTATCTCAGGCAACCCTGGCCATAACTAATGAGGAAACTAATAAGGAATTACATCTATGAATTTAGAATCACCTTCCCCATCGAGGATCATTTCTAGAATTCATAACTAAGAATTTAAGATCACCCCTCTTACGAGGATCATTTCCAAAACTCACTAATGGCCAAATAAATTTATTCATTTGGTGGGCTACCCTTCATAAGGGAATAGCAACTAAGGAGCATTCCCCCCTCCCCTTTCGAGGATAATGTCTAATATCTTTTAATCTTTGAGCACATTATAATCCAATACAAGACTAGCTCAACTTTAACATCTTAAAGGAGCATTTCATAATTCATTACTTAATGCTAGCTCAACTTTAACTATATAAAGGAGCAAAACATTTTTCTAATACACTTCATAAACATGACAAGTGTACATTCAATTTATCTTATCAAATAGATATATCTAGTGCATAATATTATTACTTCACAAGTATGCTAAGTGCACAATGTAATCATCAATTCATAAATATACTAGGTGCACATTAACATCATTTCTCAGGTTTACTAAGTGCAAATTCATAACATAAGATACTTCAATTAGTGAATTAAATCACACCATAAGCTTCCATTTGGTCCCCATAGAGTACAGAACTCTATTTCTCAAAACAAGGACTTGGTAATCAATTACCTACTCATGGTAATCGATTACCAGCTCAATTTTCACAAGTCAGAAGCTTGGTAATCAATTACCTACTCATGGTAATCGGTTACCACATTTCTAGAATCAGTCTTTGAAGGTTGGTAATCGATTACTCACCCCAATAATCGATTACTAATTGGTTTTCATCAACAGAGCAAGGTCCTTAAACATACAATACCCAAAATAAACTATTCTCAAGCCAAAATAACATCTATCCTCAACATATATTCTTACACCAAAATCAACAATATATATCAATAATGGTTAAACATTAAAACCAATATCAACAACCTCAAATTCATAGAGTTTTATAAAAATTCTTAAGTCCAATATTCTTATACATACATACATACATACATACATACATGTATACATATATACATACATATATATATGTATGTATGTATGTGTGTGTGTGTGTGCGTGTATGTATCATGAATATATCATCCATTTAACATATAACCATTGATGCAGATTAAAAGTTACAAACCCAAGTATAGGTTGTTTCAAGTAATAAATTCTCGAGAATCCGAGGTCGATCCACAGGGAATTGATGAAAAAAATTTTATTTGACGTAAGGAAAATATTTTGTCATAACAATAAAAGTGATAAAACTTAGTCACAAATAAAAAAGATTTACTTGGGTTAAGAGATCCACTCTTGGTAAATAAAATAAGGATAAGATTAATTCTTTTTATAACTCAATTAGAATCCACACATAATGGAGGTTCCAATCGAAAAATACAACAATCAAAGTTCATTAAAAATTATATACGTAATTATATTATGATTCTTTTAATTATTTATTAATACCACCATTTATAAATGGGCTCAAGCATTTATTGTGTCAACCTCTTGTCTACAATGAATCAAGATCTTCACTTTACAAGGAGGGTTTCTAAATTGATTAGAAACAAAATACAACACATATAATGACCACTTGAAAATATATCATTTAAGCACAAGAAAGAAATGAATCTAACCTTATTTCATTACCAAGAGCTTCACCCTTTCACCTAAGTAAAATAAAACTTAGTTACTCATAGACAAGAAGAAAGGAAGAGAGAAAAAGAAGAAGAAGAACATAACTTCAATTTAGAACAAAAGAAAACTACAACAAGATAATCAAACAACAAAATAACATGATTTTGGTATCTAACACCAAGACTATCTAAATAATCAATCAAAGCTCCCTTTTATAGAGGATTAGGGATACAAAATGAAAAAGGGGCTGAGTCATGAGTAAGTGGATGAGTGGAAAATGTCAAATAACTTTTGGTGAGTGGAAAATTATAGAGATTCTTTATCTCCGAAATCATTCAATTCTGAAGTCAGTGAATGCGTCAAAATATTGAAATGTGGTCTTCATAAAAGTTGTAGGTATAGATCTTAGCTTTCAAATGCCATCAGAATCATCTCAAAAAGCCACTTACAGCCCGAGATATGGCCCAATTACTGCACAGTATTCAGGCTCGATTACAGCTCCTCTATTCTGACTTCCAAGACCAATATGACATCCAAGAAGTCCGATTTGAGTCTTGTGTTCTTCATTAAAGTTGTAGATATGGGTCTTAACTTGAAGATACTAAAATTTTAGCCCAATCCAGATCTTACATCCCGAGTTATGCTCTGATTACTGCATACTATTCAAGTTCCAATCATAAAACTCGTATTCTGACTTCCAATCCTAATTAGTTCCACTAAATGTCTGACTTTGGCCTCGAGATCTTCATGAAAGTTGTAGAGCTATCTCTTATATTTCCAACAAGATAAAATGCATAATTATTAGACATTTAGAACTCAAGATATGACTAAAATATAGAAATAGTGTAAGACGTAAATCATGCTAAAAAAATCAATTAAGTCCAATTTGAGTCCAAACTTACAAAACATAAACAAGCTCAATCAATTAAGTATATAGAGAGTGTAAATGACTAAAAATAAGAGTTTATTAATGTATCAAATATATGATTATCAAATTTTCTCACACTTAGCTTTTTACACTCCTGGGAAAAATACACAAGACTAAAACTAGGAAAAAATGACACATACTCCAAAGCTAAACACTTTAAAAGACTCAATTTCTAATAATATTTAAGAATAAAGAGCAACTAATCATTCAAGTAATCAAAACATTTATGAGGTAACGTTTCTTCACATCTCAAACCAACAAGTAAGGAAACTTCAATTGAAAAGCATGAGTCAAGAATGATAGATCTTCACAAGATTCACTCTCAATCCCTCAAGTGTTTAAAAAGTAGGTATTTCACTCAATTCAACCCATGAAAATTGCACTACCATAAGTTTACTTATCTTCTACTTCTCCACTACTCAGAACACATGCACACACAAATCGTGGGGACTTTATTTAAGGTTGTAATGAGGTCAAGGTAAAAGAGAACGTAATATGGATATGACAAGTTAAATACCAAAGAGAATAAAAGAGCATGAGAGTTGAGTTCAATTAACAAGCATGAAAGTTTATCCCAACTCCACCTAATACAAATTCCCTTTACATATTCTTTTTTCTTTCTTTTATTGCCTTGTTGACCATTCTTTACACATTTTTTTTATTTTTTTTATTTTTGTTTTTGTTTTTGTTTTTATTTTTGTGTTTTTTAAAGATGAACATAATATATACATTTAAATAAAATTTTTTAACCATTCTACATATACACCCACACACTTATTCAAGAACTCATCTAATGACAAACCTAATGTTCTCTTATTCCCTAAGGCCAAGTAAGAACATAGTTTTTCATTTAAGGCACATAATGAGTTTGAAACAAAGAATGGTCAAATAAGGTCAAAGGGGTTAAGCAACGGGAAATAGGTCATTTCCAATGCTTTATGTTGGCAGGAGGAATTAGAGAATTTACAAGAAGTCATAAGAGTGCTTGATATCGTATTAGGAATCAGAGAATTTCCAAGAAGTCATAAGAGTATTTGATATCATATTAAGACAATATGCTGCTAAGCAAGGCTGACTATTTGATTAAAGTAGCTATTTCAAGAAAAATGCTCAATCATATTTATGTATGCATATGAAAATGTAGTCTAAAAAAAATTAAAGCAAGTTCTAGAGTAACAATTCCATGAATGAAATTCACACAAGAAACAAGAGAATGGTACAAATATTCAATCCATTCATCAATAGGCTCAAAATCTCACAAGGCATAATTCTATCATTCTCAGTCCACCAATTCAACATTCATAACCAAACATGTGAATTTTAAGAAAGAAGACAATTTACTCAATCATGCAAATTTTCCTGAATTTGAATTGCTACTTCCACACAAACTAGTTGTCTACCCAATTACTCATTACTCTGCCACCAATTTTAATGTGTCTTAAGAGTAAATAATTTATTCTTTACTCTGCCATCTCTAATTACTTTTGTTGTTAATAAATTACTGACAAATGTGTAAACACAAGAAACATATTAACAAACACACTTTCTATTTTTTTGTTTTTTATTTTTATTTTTTTACTTTTTACACAACTATCATTCCCCCTAACCAGATCACAACATTGTCCTCAATGTCAAAACATAGATAGGTAAAGGATAGAAGATAGCACCTGCTGTTGCAATTACTAAAAAAAAACTTACACAAATTAAAACAGAAACAAAGTACGATATATAAAACTAAAGATAAAGGAAAGTTATAGATGAAGTGCCAGATCACACTCTTGTTCCTTGTTGCTGCCTCCCTTGCTGCTGCCTTCTGACTAATCTATTTGAGTTATTACTAGTTCAGGTTCATAAATAAAAGCTTGTAATTTATTAATTAATTCATCAATAGTAGAAGCAGATATAAGGAGTTGTCTTGCCGAAGGTGTGATAAAGCTCTGTTCCACAGCATGGTCAACAAAAGATAACAAATTATCAAAGAAATTATTAACATTCAACAAACCTATGGGTTTATTGTGGATATTCAGTTAGGCCTAAGAGATAATTTGAAAAACTTCTTCCAAAGTACCAAAACTACCCAGTAAAGCAATGAATGCATCAGAATTTTCAAGCATTGTCCTCATTCATCCATGCATAGATGATACTTGAATTTTCAGTCTAATTGTTTGTCTAATGATATTCCTTCGAGTTAAAGGTTCAGGAATGATACATAAAACTAGACCACCTCTTATATGTGCAGAAAGTGATACAGCCTCCATTAACCCAATACTACCTCTCCCATATACTACATGAATGTTTCTCGCAGCAAGTGTTCTACCAACAGTGCTTGTTGCGTTTACAAATTCTAAACCCTTCCCATAACTTATCCCACAAAATACACAGATACTAATAAATCTACGAACTAAAGAAGAAGCTCCCTCCATTTCTATACTCACACTCTCTTTGATGATTATGAGTTGTAGGAAAGTGAAGAAAATGGAGTGTTTAAATAGGGAAGAGAATAGAAAAAGTAATAATAGCTCCTATATGGGTAGGTTGACTATTGTCAGAAAAGTTTGAATTTAAGAAACTTTTTTTTAATTTTTTTTTAATTTTTATTTTTTTTAGACTTCAAGAAAACCATCAGGGTAAAGAAGTCTAGAAACTCCTGAAGGATCCTGCCAAAACGATCATCTATCCAAAACTAAAATACAACAAAATCATACAAAGATAAAATAATAATAACAAATGATGACATACCTTTGTGTACAGGCTTCATGGCAGATCTTTATACTGCACGTCATGAGTGTAGTAATACCAAGACAGCTCAGCTAATCTTAGAATTCTTCTCCCTCCCGCTTATTTGAAGAAAAGAGAATAAAGAAACCATTGTGGGTTTCCATCCTAGGTCTAGAACTTGGAGAGCTCACACTTGGGTTCATAACATCAACAAAGATGCTAAAATCTGAAACCCGCAATGTCCAAGATCCAGAACGCCCTATCTCAGGGCGCTGAGAGCCCTTCTAATAAAAGAGAGGATCAATCTCAGATGCCTTATACGCTTTGGTAGTCGCGGGTTACTTCTCACTAATAACCAAAGTGGGACGCTTTTACCTGTCCATCAACTCCACAGTGACTAGATGGTGAACATTGGGTTGTGGAGTGCGGCTCTCTACAGAGCATGGCACTCGAACATTATTTACGGATCGGCGTGCGAAGGTCCACCCGAGTCAATGACGGGTCTGCCACTGGCAGGGGCTCCTAATATAATTAAAGATCAAGTACAACCGAAGTTTCGCCCTTTTTATATTCTTTTTTATTCTTTTTTATGCTTTTTTTTAAGAAATGTACAAGATAATATATACAAGTTATTGTGATTGGGACTTATATCTTCCTTTGGTTTCACGTCCAGAAATGGCTTAAACGCCTTCTATGAGTCAAGGATAAGTTTCCCATCCAATTTTCTTATAAATTGGCAAACATGGTCTTTTTGAATCAAATTCCTAAGACTGTAATGCTCTTGCTCGTCCTTGAAAAGATTTCATAAATTAAGAAGTTCACGCTGCACATATCCACAAGAATGCGTCTCAAGAGTCAATAAGATATTATCTAATGACTCCTTACTCAGTCCATTCTTAATGAATAAAATTTTATCTTCTTTGTTTGCGGAAACCATTCCCAAAGAACGACATTGGGTATTACAATTCCATCGCGCACATTTGTAATAAACTTTCATTCTTTTTGCTCTTCTCCTTTTTGAATATGAACTTTTACCGAGACTCGGCATGTATGGGATAAATGAATCTGAAGATTCACCAGCTAAATGAACTTTTGCTTCGATTATCCAGCGTATATCTTCTAGGATGCCTTTATACATTAACAGTCTTAGTCTTTCACACCTAGCTTCGTAGATTTTGGTTAGAGCATTTTTAGGAACAGAAGGGAAATGTTTTCTTAGATTTGAGAGAATGGCATCCATTTTGAAGGAGAATGAATCAGTTATTATGGGAAACTAAAAAACAAACCGACTTGAGAGTCACGGAGTACCGTTATCCTCCAATTAACCAAGAACACAAAGAATTGCAAAAAGAAAGAAACAAAATTAAAATAAATTCTACTCATAACAAGGATTAAAAAAGGATATGGATTCTACCTCAATAACTTGATGTTCCAAAAATGATTTGAGTCTTTGTCCATTGACCTTAAATACATTACTATTCCTAGGGTTCTCAATGTCTATGGCCCCATGAGGATACACATGTTTGACAATAAAAGGACCAGTCCACCTAGATCTCAATTTTCTAGGGAATACGTGAAGACGAGAGTTATAAAGCAGAACTTTTTGACCAATTTCAAAAGATTTTCTCAAAATTGATTTGTCATGAAAAGCTTTTGTTGTAACTTTATAAATCTGAGTTTTCATATGCATCATTTTTCAATTCCTCAAGTTCATTTAATTGCAATTTGCGTAACTTGGAAGCATCATCAAGATTTGAATTGAAAGTTTTAATAGCCCAAAATGCTTTATGCTCTAATTCTACAGGCAAGTGACAAGATTTTCCATAGACTAACCGATAGGGTGACATGCCTAAAGATGTTTTGAAAGCAGTACGGTAATGTCAAAGTGCATCATTTAATCTTAAAGACCAATCTTTACGATTTAGGTTAACTGTTTTTTCTAAAATTTGTTTAATCTCTCTATTTGCTAATTCTAATTGTCCACTTGCCTGAGGGTGATAAGGGGTAGCAATTTTGTGTGTGATACTATATTTCTTCATTAAAGATTCAAATGTTTTATTACAAAAATATTTTCCCCCATCATTGATGATAGCTCGAGGGATTCCAAATCGACTCAAAACATTTTCTTTTAAAAATTTAAGAACAGTTTTGTGATCATTGTGTCGACATAGAATCACCTCAATCTATTTTGAGACATAATCAACTGTAACCAAAATATACACAAATCCAAATGATGATGAAAATGGACCCATGAAATTAATTCCCCAACAATCAAAAATTTCAATAACAACGATAGGGTTCAAAGGCACCATGTCTCTTTTAGAAATGGAACCCAATTTCTGATAACTTTCACAACTTTTACAAAAAATATAGCTATCCTTAAATAATGTGGGCTAATAAAATCCACACTGCAAGATTTTTGCTGTTATTTTCTTTGAAGAAAAATGACCTCCACGTGCTTCTGAATGACAAAATTTAATGATACTATTTACCTCATTGCTGGGTATATATCTCCAAAAAATTTGGTCAGGACAATATTTGAATAAATATGGGTCATCCCAATAGAAATTTTTCTCCTCAATCAAAATTTTTTTTCTGTTTTGGTGCGCCCATTGAGGCGGCATCTTACCTGTTACAAGAAAATTGACAATGTTAGCAAACCAAGGCATGGAATTGACAGAATCATTGATAGGTGTGCTATCAAAAGATAAGCCTGTTGTAAGTCTAGACAAATGATCTGCAATAACATTTTCGGCTCCTTTCTTGTCTTGTATTGTGATGTTGAATTCTTGAAGCAACAAGATCCACCATATCAACCTAGGTTTGGCATCCTACTTAGACATTAAATATCTAATAGCAGTATGATCAGTGAAAACAACAGTGGAAGAACCAATTAAATAAGCTCAAAATTTGTCAAATGCAAAAATTACGGTAAGTAGTTCTTTTTTAGTAATGGTGTAATTCATTTGTGCACTATTTAAAGTTTGACTTGCGTAATAAATTACATGAGACTTACCTTACTTTCTTTGGCCTAAAACAGCGCCAACAGCAAAATCACTAGCATCCCACATTAACTCAAAAGGCAAAGACCAGTCAAGAGATTGCATGATAGGAACAGATGTTAAAAGACCAATTAATTTTTTAAAAGATTTCTGACAATCTTGGGTCCAATCAAATGGTGCATCTTTTGTTAGAAGATTACATAATGATCTAGATATGACACTAAAGTCCTTTATGAATCTTCTGTAAAATCCTACATGTCCTAAAAAAGAACGAATTTCTCTGACTATTTTTGAAGAAGGCAAATGAGTAATTAATTCAACTTTAGCCTTATCAACTTCAATTCCTTTAGAAGATATCATATGACCTAACACTATTCCTGAGGTAACCATGTAATGATATTTTTTCCAATTTAACATAAATCCTTTTTTTTCGCATCTTTTAAGAACTTTTTTCAAATTATCAAGACAATTTTCAAAAGAATTTCCAAAAATTGTTAGGTCATCCATGAAAACCTCTAAATAATGCTCAATTATGTTACTGAAAATACTTAGCATGCATCTTTGAGAAGTTGTTGGAGCATTATAAAGATCAAAAGACATTCTTCTATATGCAAAAGTGCCAAAGGGGCAAGTAAAAGTTATCTTTTTTTTATCTTCTAATACAATTGGTATTTGATTATATCCTGAATAACCATCAAGAAAACAATAGTAGGAATGTCCTACTACTCTTTCCAAAATTTGATCAAGAAATGGCAAGGGAAAATGATCTTTCCTAGTGGCTGCATTCAATTTTCTAAAATCAATACACATACACCAACTAGATGAGACTCGAGTAGGTATTAATTCATCTTTTTCATTTTCAACCATTGTTATTCTAGATTTCTTAGGCACAACTTGTATAGGGCTTACCCATTGGCTATCAGAGATAGGATAGATAATTGCAACATCAAGTAATTTAAGAACTTCAGTTCTAACTACCTCTTTTATGTGTGAATTTAATCTTCTTTGAGGTTGTTGAGATGTTTTAGCATTATCCTCTAAATGTATTCTATGTGTACAAATTAATGAATTAATACCTTTTATATCTTTTAATGTCCATCCAATTGTATTTTTATGTATTTTAAGTACTTCTATCAACATACTTTCTTGTTCTTTGGTCAAGGATGAGGAAATTACCATTGGAAAGCTTTGTTCTTCTCCCAAAAATGTGTACTTCAACCAAGCAAGTAATGACTTTAGTTCTAGTGTGGATACTTCTTCATGGGCATCATCATTCATGGTTTTTAGCTCTTCGAATCTCAGCTTTCATCCTTTATATTCCATTACCTGTGTACAGTCAAGCAAAGAGCATATTTCAGAAACATCATCTAATTGTGTAGTTGAATCATATTAATTAATTAAACAAATTTCTAATGGGTCAGAAGAACTCCTGATTTGAAGATGATCATCTATAATGGCTTCAATCCCTTCAATTTCTTCCTTTCCATCATAAACTTCCTATGGTTGCTTGCACATGTTGAAAACATTAAGCTCTAGTGTCATATTTCCAAATGTTAACTTCACCACTCCATTTCTGTAATTTATCGAAGCATTAGATGTTGTTAAAAATGGGCGACCTAAAATAATAGGAATTGACTTGCTACTATTTTTCATAGGTTCAGTTTCCAAGACAATAAAATCTATAGGATATATGAATTTATCAACTTGAACTAACACATCTTCCACTATTCCTTTTGGAATTTTAATTGATCTGTCAGCAAGTAGAAGAGTTACAGAAGTCGATTTTAACTCACCCAGGTTGAATTGCTGATAAACTGAATATGGAAGCAAATTAACACTAGCACCAAGATCAAGTAAAGCTCATTCAATTTTATGTTCTCCAATAATGCATGAAACTGTAGGACAACCAGGGTCTTTATATTTTAATGCATTATTGTTCTGAATAATGGAACTTACTTGTTCAATCAAAATGGCATTCTTTTTCACATTATGTTTCCTTTTAACAGTGCACAAGTCTTTCAAAAATTTGGCATAACAAGGAATCTGTTTGATAGCATTTAACAGAGGAATATTGACCTTCACTTGTTTAAAGATTTCAAAAATGTCACTGTTATAATTCATTTTACTTGAATTGTTTAATGCTTGAAGATATTAGGGTGAAGGTGAGGGTTTGGTCTCCTTTTGGCTAGGTGGCTTATCAACTCCTTCTTCATCTTTGGGACTTGACTCATCATTTCTCTCACAAGGTTTAGGAATTTATTTTTCAACAACCTTTCCACTCCTAAGAGCTATCACTGACTTGACTTGATCTTTTTGTTGGCTTTCTGAACTACCATCATTTAGGCTATACTGACTCTTGGGATTTGGTTGAGGTTGAGAGGGAAATTTTCCTTTCTCGTGAATGGCAAGTGTAGAAGAAAGTTTAGCAAAAGTGTCTTTTATGTAAATCATGACTTGAGTATTTTGGTTATTAATGGCCTCTTGCTTTTCCATGAATGTATGCAATGTTCCTTCAAGGTTTTTCCTATATGGTGGGACATAAGGTGCATATCCTTGAGAATTCTGAGAGTCTTATTGTTCCTGAGGAGGTGGTGGTTGCATAAATTGTGCCTGATTGTTAGTCTTCCAACTGAAGTTTAGGTGATTTTTCCATCCCGGATTATATGTATCTAAAAAGAAGAAGTGAATGACTTTTTAAAATTATTCATTGCGTTTACTTGCTCATGCACAACTTCTTTAAAAACAAAAATTTTTGGACATTCATTTGTTGAATGTCCCAATTCATCACAAATGCTACAAATTTCTTCATTTTGCACAGATTTGATTTCTTTTACTTTCTCTGATTCCATGGCTTCAACCTTTCTAGCCAAACTAGCAAACCTAGTATTTAGATCTTCTTCTTGACTAATATGATATTTTTCTTTACTAGCATTTGTAAGGTTATATCTAATTGAATTTTCAGAAGGATTAGTACTATGCCAAGACTGAGAATTTTCAGCTAAATGGTCTAAATAGTCTAAAGCTTCTTCAGGTTCTTTATCAAGAAACTTACCATTGCACATTGTTTTCACAAATTATTTAGTTTCGAGTGTTAATCCTTCATAAAAGAAGCTTATAGTCTGTCATTTTTCAAAACCATGATGTAGGTAAGAATTCAACAAATCTTTAAAACGTTCCCAACTTTGAAAATATGCTTCATTTGAGTTTTGGGAAAAATTTTGAATTTGTCTTTTCAAAGTATTGGTTTTATGTGTTGGACAAAATTTCTTTAAAAACTTAGCTTGCATTTCTTGCCATGTACCAATTGATCTTGGTTTCAAATCATTAAGCCAAGTTTTTGCTTTATCTTTCAAAGAAAAAGGAAACAATTTAAGCTTAACATCCTCTTCAGTGCAAGTTTGATCATTAAAAGTAGTACATACTTTCTCAAATTCTTTTAGATGTAAATATAGGCTTTCAGATTCTAAAGCATGGAAATTAGGAAGTAAAGAAATCATACTTGGCTTAAATCTAAAATTGTTAGCATTAAGTGGACAGATAAAACATGATGGACTAGAATTTCGAGATGGTTGCAAATACTCATGCATGGTTCACAATGGTTGATTTTCATGTTCATCATGCACACTTTTGTGATTGCTTGGACAAGATGCAAATGATTTTGATGTCGACAAACAAGGAAGCAATGGGAATACAATGATCAAGTCACAAGGAACTCAAGTTTAGCAAATAGGCTATAGAACTAGTGTAAAGGTATTCTAGTGATTCACCTCAAGCTCAAATGACTTCTCTAAAATGAATTTGCAAAATGGTTTTTCATGAAAGGTTCAAAAACATTTTTTTTTGTGCAACAATTGCTTTGGTATCTTAGATTTTCTATCAAACATGTTCTCCTGTATATGTCAAACTAAAGACAAACTCTTTTAGAACTTTCCAACTCCTTTGACATGCACAAAACTGTCTCTGTACCTATTAGGATTCAAAATTCTAAGGCTCCTAACCGATTAGGACCTTTTCCTAACCGGTTAGCCTGCTCAGAAAATGGCTTGTCTTGTGTTCTTTCAAATGCCTAACCGATTAGGCAAAGCTCCTAACCAGTTATCTTATAAGTCGAGGCCAAAATTTATTTGTCCTAACCCATTAGGGAGAAGACCTTACCGGGTTAGTCTCATCTCCAGAAGCCAAGATTGTTTTGTCCTAACCGATTAGGCAGATGGCTTAACCGAGTTATTCTGTAAGTCAGAAGCCAAAATCATGTTGGCCCAACCGATTAGGTAGAAGACCTAACCGGTTATTCATAAAGTCAAAAACCAAAAATGTGTTGCCCTAACCGATTAGGCAGATGGCCTAACCGGTTATTCTATAACTCAGAACTCACGATGGTAATGTCCTAACCGATTAGAACTTACTCCTAACCGGTTAGCTATTAAACCAGAACACTTTGTTTAAGCCTAAAATGAGTCCCTAACCGGTTAGGATACATGGCTAACCGGTTAGCCTATGTTCAGGAAAATTTGCAGAAGCTCGTAACAGCTATATTGTAGAGCATTAATTGCTCACAACCACCTCCAATGGCATTTAATAGCACTAACCTATATATTTGGATGTTGGGCTTCGTTGAGAGGTTAGAAAAACTGAGTGAATCATTCTGTAAAATTCCTTGTATGCCTTAAACAAGTTTTTCTCATCATTTTACAAAATCCTCTGTTTTGAGCTTGGGTTTGTGTGAATCCTAAATATCATAGTACTTCAATTTGTAACACTTGCTCTTGAGAGAGTTTCATCCATTTAAATCTTATTCAATCTGTTTAGAGAGGGTGAGGTATCCCTCATACATTGTAAGGGTGAGGTATCCCTTTGAAAATAGAGGCTCAAGCTCTTGGGTGAGGTATCCCATAGTGTTGAGTGCTCAAGGTTGTAGTGGTTATCAAGCACCCATTGAAGCTTGAAGATATAGTGAAAAATCTCAAGTTGATTGCTTGGGGCTTGGACGTAGATCACAAGTGGATTGGTGATCGAACCAGGATAAATCATTGTGTTTGCTCTCTCTAAACCCTTCTCTTTACATTAAGCACTGTTTCATTGAATATTTTGAATACTGTTCTTCTTGATTGTTGCATTTATTAGTAAAAGTATTTATTCCATTTATCCAATTAGTTCTACTCATCAAATAGCTTCAACGAAAAATTGTTTATCAATCGAATTGCGAAAGATTTGCGAACTTGACTTACATACTCAATTCACCCCCCCTCTTGAGTATTGAGGCCACTTGGTAACAAGTGGTATCAGAGCTAGACTCTTGTATAAAGAGCTTAGCAGCTTCAAGAGAAGTGATGGCTTCAAATGGTTTTTCAAATGAAGGTTCTTCTATAAATAGACCTCCTTATTTCAATGGGGATGGTTATGTCTATTGGAAAGAAAGGATGAAAATTTTTATTGAAGCTATTGACTTAGATGTGTGGGACGCAGTTAAAAATGGTGCTTTTGTCCCTACACAAACTAAGGATGGTGTGACAATTAATACACCTAGAAGGGATTGGACCGATGATGATAAAAAGAAGGTTCAATATAATTTGAGAGCCAAGAACATCATCACCACATCTTTGGGGTATGATGAATTCTTTAGGGTGTCAAATTGTAAGACCGCAAAAGAAATGTGGGATACCCTACAAGTAACTCATGAAGGTACTAGTAAGGTAAAAAAATCTCGAATAAACACTCTTACTCATGAATATGAATTGTTTAGAATGAATCAAGGTGAGAGTATTCAAGATATGCAAAAGAGATTTACTCATATTGTTAATCATCTCATACCATTGGGAAAGACATTTCCTAATGAGGATCTTATTAACAAAGTCTTGAGATGTCTAAGCAGGAATTGGCAACCCAAGGTAACGACGATTGCGGAATCAAGAGATTTATCAACCATGTCTCTAGCTACCCTATTCGGAAAACTTCAAGAGCATGAGCTGGAACTAAATAGGCTCAATCAAAATGAAGAACATGACAAAAAGAAGAAGGGAATTGCACTCAAGGCCACCTCTTCCATGCTTGAAGATGATGATGAAGATGGTGAAGAGGATGTTGAAAATATTGAGCTAAGTGAGGAGAATCTTAGTCTCCTTGTGAGAAAATTTGAAAGATTCTTGAAGAAAAAGGGATTTCAAAGGAGACCACCGTTTCCTCAAAAGAAAGTATATCACAAAGGAGAAGGATCCTCCACTCCTCCAAAATGCTATGAATGCGAAAAACCAGGGCACATGAAAATGGAGTGTCCTATATATCTCAAAAAGACAGAGAAATTTGAGAAAAGGCCCTCCAAGGAAAAGAAAGGAAGAAGAGCATACATAGCTTGGGAGGACAATGATTTAAGCTCTTCTGACGATTCGGAGAATGAAGAAGCTCATCTTTGCCTCATGGCTCAAGGAGAAGAAAGTGGAGAAAGCGACACCGAGGTAACCTCTTCTAACCTAGAACCTCCACCTTCTTATGATGAATTGCAAGATGCCTTTCAAGAATTGCATGATGAATCTTTGAGGCTCACAAAAATGATTTTGTCTTCCAATAAAACAATCTCCCTATTGACAAAGAAAGTTTCCACCTTAACTAAGGAGATAAATGAACTTAAGATCGAAAATGAGACCTTAGGACTTATAGATACTAATTCATTATGCATGACTTGTTCATCACAAGACAATACATCCATATCATTACCTTGTTTATCATGTAAAGCTTTTGAAAAAGAAATTGAAGACTTGAACAACACTCTTGCAAAATTCACTTTTGGTAGAGACAACTTGAATGTGTTGTTGGGGAGACAAAAATGTGTTTTTCAAAAAGCCGCTTTGGGATTTAATCCAAACAACCATCAAAAGTCTTATAAGAACTTCTTTATTTCCTCAAGAACTTCAAGTAGCCCCTTTGTTAAATGTTTTCATTGTGGTAGGAAAGGGCATAGTGCATCCACTTGCAATGTTAGAAAGAACATAAACACCAAGGTTGGAATCAAAAGGGTTTGGGTCCCTAAAGGCACCATACCTAATTCTAACACACAAGGACCCAAAACAATTTGGGTACCAAAAGTTAAATCTTGAATGTGTATTGTAGGTGTGCTTGAAGACCAAGAGCTCAAGTTGGTATCTTGATAGTGGTTGCTCCAAGCTCATGACCGGTGATGGCTCCAAGTTCTCCTCCCTTACACACAAGAAACATGGTCATGTCACATATGGTGACAACAACAAAGGGAAGATTCTTGGAATTGGCAAAGTTGGTAAGATCCCTTCATCATCTATTGATAATGTCTTACTTGTTGAAGGACTTAAACATAATTTACTTAGTATTAGTCAATTGTGTGATAAAGGAAATAGAGTTATATTTGATTCCTCTTGTTGCATAATTGAGGGAAAGGATGATAAGCAAGTTAAATTTGTTAGTCATAGGGTCAATAATATATATATGATTAGTCTCGATGATATCTCCTCAAATGATGCTAAGTGCTTTATGAGTAAAGAAAATGATTCATGGTTATGGCATAGAAGAATTGCTCACATTCACATGGATCACTTAAATAAATTAGTTTCGAAAGAACTAGTAATTGGTCTTCCAAAGCTCAAATTTGAAAAAGACAAACTTTGTGATGCATGTCAAAAAGGAAAACAAGTAAAGGTCTCTTTTAAAGCTAAAAACATAGTTTCAACTTCTAGACCTTTACAACTTTTGCACATGGATCTTTTTGGACCCTCTAGAACTATGAGCTTTGGTGGGAATTACTATGTATTAGTGATTGTGGATGATTTTTCTAGATTTACATGGACATTATTCTTGGCCCACAAAAATGATGCTTTTCAATCATTTAGAAAACTTGCCAAAGTTATCCAAAACGAAAAAGGTTTTTGTATTGCATCCATAAGAAGTGATCATGGTGGTGAATTTGAAAATCATGAATTTGAAACTTTTTGTGATGAACATGGCATTGAGCATAATTTTTCTGCCCCTAGAACACCACAACAAAATGGTGTTGTAGAAAGGAAAAATCGATCTCTAGAAGAAATGGCAAGAACTATGCTCAATGAGGCCAACCTTCCTAAGTACTTTTGGGCAGATGCGGTTAACACCGCTTGTTATGTTATGAATAGAGCCCTAATAAGGCTAATTTTAAAGAAAACTCCATATGAATTGTACAAAGGAAGGAAACCTAATGTGTCACATTTTCATGTTTTTGGATGTAAATGCTTTGTTTTGAATAATGGAAAGGATAACTTGGGGAAGTTTGATGCAAAATCTGATGAAGGAATATTCATTGGTTATTCTATTCATAGTAAGGCCTTTAGAGTTTATAATAAATGAACTATGACCATAGAAGAATCTATACATGTTGCATTTGATGAAACTAACCCAAATGAGCTGAGAAAGGAACTTGTTGATGATGTTGTAGAAATCTTGGCAAAGACGCACTTAGAAAATCAAGAGATAGAGTCCAAGAAAGAAGAAGAGAGACTCCTTGATCACTCATGGCAAGAAGATTCTAAAATCTTGGATCTACCCAAGGAATGGAGGACTTCAAGGTATCATCCTCTTGACAAAGTGATAGGTGATGTATCAAAAGGGGTAATCACTCGAAACTCTCTTAGAAATGTATGTAATCACCTAGCCTTTGTCTCTCAAGTTGAACCTAAAGACATAAATGAGGCCATTAATGATGAGCATTGGATCTTGGCCATGCAAGAAGAACTAAACCAATTTGAGAGGAATCAAGTTTGGGAATTAGTTCCAAGGCCCAATGATCATCCTATAATTGGCACCAAATGGGTCTTTAGGAACAAACTTGATGAAACGGGTTTAATAATAAGAAATAAAGCTAGGCTTATAGCTAAGTGATATAATCAAGAAGAAGGCATAGATTATGAAGAAACTTATGCTCTCGTAGCTAGGTTAGAGGCCATTAGAATGTTACTTGCATATGCTTGCATCATGGATTTCAAACTCTACCAAATGGATGTCAAAAGTGCCTTTTTAAATGGTTTTATACAAGAGGAGGTGTATGTTGAACAACCTCCTGGTTTTGAAGTTTTTGATTTGCCCAACCATGTTTTCAAATTGAAAAAGGCCTTGTACGACTTGAAACAAGCTCCTAGACTTGGTATGAAAGGTTGAGCAAATTTCTTTTAGAAAAAAGGTTTTTCTAGAGGCAAGGTTGACACCACTCTTTTCATAAAACACAAAATGCATGACATTCTTTTAGTACAAATCTATGTTGATGACATTATATTTGGTGCTACTAACAACTCTCTTTGTGAAGAATTTTCAAATATTATGCAAAGTGAGTTTGAGATGTCTATGATGGGTGAGCTCAACTTCTTCCTTGGTCTCCAAATCAAGCAAGTAAGAGAAGGAACGTTCATAAGCTAATCCAAGTATTGCAAGGAGCTCCTCAGAAAATTTGGAATGGAAAATGTCAAGCATATGGCTACCCCTATGGGCACCTCTTGTTATTTGGACAAGGATGAAGGAGGTAAATCGGTAGAAATTACAAAATATAGAGGTATGATTGGCTCACTCCTTTATCTCACTGCAAGTAGGCCTGATATAATGTTTAGTGTATGCATGTGTGCAAGATATCAAGCTAATCCTAAGGAATCACACCTAAGTGCTGTTAAGAGAATAATGAAATATCTAATAGGCACATCACAAATGGGTTTGTGGTACCCTAAGGGTGCCTTATGTAGTCTTATTGGGTACTCCGATTCTGATTTTGCTGGATGCAAAATGGATCGAAAAAGCACTAGTGGGACATGCCACCTACTTGGAAGTTCACTAGTTTCTTGGTATAGCAAGAAACAAAATAGTGTGGCATTGTCTACAGCTGAAGCTGAATATGTTGCAGCTGGGAGTTGTTGTTCTCAAGTCCTTTGGATGAAACAACTCTTGGACTATGGTCTTGAGCTTGATCATATTCCCATAAGATGTGATAATACCAGTGCAATTAACTTGTCAAAAAATCCCATTTTGCATTCTAGGACTAAACATATTAAAATAAGACATCATTTCATTCGAGATCATGTTCAAAAGGGTGATTGCATACTTGAATTTGTTGAAACAACTAAGCAACTAGCTGATATTTTCACCAAACCCCTAGTAAAAGAAGCATTTTTCTACATTAGAAATGAACTTGATATATTGGATCAATCATGCATGAATTAAATATTTACTGCATAATCCTAAAACAAATGCATAAACTTGTGATTTTTTTTTCTGCATAATTATCTCACAATGTTGCATAATCTCTGAATCTTTTTTCATGAATCCAATACTGACTTGAGCGTCGGAGTGTCCCCTTATGTTATTTTGCAGGAGCTGAGTTCATGCTTAAGTCCCCCAAAATCTGAAAGCTCAAGGTTCCTATTAATATTGGGAAGATTTTGTTTCTAAATGAAGAATAGACTCAAGCCAAAATGAACCTCAAGTGATCTGGAATACTAGAAGTGAAATAAGAATTGCTCCTACTGATACATGTCAAGGATCACTCTCATAAGTTTATTATAATGCTATCAGTGCAATGATCAAGCAAAGGAAGAATAATATGTTTTCGTATGGGACTTGGAAGTGTTTGGAATATTAAGGGACCTTCTGTCATGACCAAATAATCGGTTAGATATAGCTCCTAACCGGTTACCTCTGTATTTGGGATCATATCTGGACGCTCTGACTTAACACAATAATCGGTTACCCAATTTCCCTAACCTAGGTTAATGGACATCACAAGGGCTATTTCCTAATAGCCTAACCGGGTTACTCACAATCCCTAACCGGTTAGGCACTCCAATTAAAAAGCCCCTCCAGCAGCGTTCTCTCCATTCATGACCCTCCACTTCCATCTTCTTCCTCGTTTTCTTAGGAAATCACACACTCACTTCCTCACCCTCATTCCTCACCTTCAATCCACTCCTAATTCGGTCTTTCAACCCCATTTCTCTCACATTCCATCATCTCCCTTATCTCTCTCTCTCTCTCCACCACCGCACCCTAAGCCACCATCTCCACCATGGCCAGCAGCTCCTCATTTCCCAAAAGAACACGTACCAAAAACCCCAATGTCCCCAAGGAGACAAACCCCACTGACACACACCGACTTCTCAGTTGCTCTGAATCTTGGGAGGTACTTCACTGATCCTGCTCAGATGAAGAAATACCAATTGGAATTCCATGCAAGGCGTATCATCTCACCAAAATGGATGGACTGGGAGTTCTTCATCCAAGAAGGCTTCACTCCTCTCACAGAACTGCTTGAATTCCATGGGTTGAGAACCCTCGTCACCACAAATCCAGGGTATTTCTATCTTGAACCCATTAAAGTCTTCTTCTGCAATTTATCTGTTAAAGGAGGATCTTTAATTTCTGAAGTCAAGAAACATAAGATTGTGGTGAATCCCAGTGAGTGGGTGCCTTTGTTTGATCTTCCCCACTCCGGTGAAAAACTCAGACTGGAAAACCATGGTAAGTGGGAAAATTATAAGAGAGATGATGCTGCTATGGGCATGATTCAGCCTGGAGTTCCAATGCCAAAAGGAACTTTTACTACTGGGCTTCTGAAGATCCATGATCGCCTTCTTCATTTCATCGTTACTCACATTCTTGCACCAAGGGCAAGCAATTATGCCCTGGTTGAAGAGGAAGACATCTTCCTAATATGGCTTCTCAAGGAACGCATCAAGATCAACTGGCCCTTCTACATCATACACACTATGCTGAAAGCCAAAAACAAGGCAGTTATGGATCTTCCGTATGCACTTCTGGTTGCTCGCATCCTAGACCATCACAAGGTTCCCCTATTGGATGATGGCATTGTAAACACTGCCGGCCCTCATAAATTTGGTCTAGCATCTCTTAATAGAATGCACATGAAGAAGGTCAATGGTGAATGGACTTATGGCCAAGCACGAGTGGGAGGAGCGCTACCAGAGGAAATTCTGGTTCAAACAACTGATGTCCCTATGGAGGAGGCACCAGAAATGGGAAGCGTCTCTGAATCCACTAGTGAAGCTCGCATTCTTGCAGCCATCGCGGATCTGCGCACCTACAACGAGCATAGCAACTCAGTCATCTTTGATCGGTTGAGTGCCATGGAGGACCGCTTGGATAGGCTCGAGCGTCGCTTTCCAGCACCCGAGGACCTAGGGGCTTAGGCATGGACTCTCTGTTTAGCATGATTGTGCTGTTGCACTCATAGCCTTTGAACTTTTTTATTGTGCCTCACTATCTTATTTTGGATATTTTGGGAACATTGCTTAGCATGACTAATGCCTGGTTATCTTTGGCTTATTTTTCCTGATAATGAACTTTGACTCCTGTTCTGACCCTTGGTCATATAATTTTGGTATCATTGGTAATATGTTTTGTGACTGCTTATGAGTCTCTAGATTATTGAATTTGTGCTCTTGTTATGAATCCTTGCCTCTTTGCTTATCATATAATATGTTATGTGTTGCATGCCTGTTGTTTTATATACCCTAGGTTATTGAATTTCTTTTTGATTATGCCAAAAGGGGGAGAAGGATAAAAGGTGTCTTTATATTTATTGAGAAGAGTAACTAAATGTGGATATGTAATGATAATGTAATGATAATGAATTTGTGAGTTGTATATTAATTAATGGTCCTGGAATTCCAAAACAAAGGGGGAGCTGTGCATCTCTGATTTAAACACCTCTTGAACAAAAGAGGGGGAGTAAGTCTCCAAATTCTCTTGTGAATTCCAATTATCATTATGAACTAACTCTTTCTTCAATAAGTGTTTGTCATCATCAAAAAGGGGGAGAATGTGATTGCTTGGACAAGATGCAAATGATTTTGATGTCGACAAACAAGGAAGCAATGGGAATACAATGATCAAGTCACAAGGAACTCAAGTTTAGCAAATAGGCTATAGAACTAGTGTAAAGGTATTCTAGTGATTCACCTCAAGCTCAAATGACTTCTCTAAAATGAATTTGCAAAATTGTTTTTCATGAAAGGTTCAAAAACATTTTTTTTGTGCAACAATTGCTTTGGTATCTTAGATTTTCTATCAAACATGTTCTCCTGTATATGTCAAACTAAAGACAAACTCTTTTAGAACCTTCCAACTCCTTTGACATGCACAAAACTGTCTCTGTACCTGTTAGGATTCAAAATTCTAAGGCTCCTAACCGATTAGGACCTTTTCCTAACCGGTTAGCCTGCTCATAAAATGGTTTGTCTCGTGTTCTTTCAAATGCCTAACCGATTAGGCAAGGCTCCTAACCGGTTATCTTATAAGTCAGAGGCCAAAATGTATTTGTCCTAACCGATTAGGTAGAAGACCTAACCGGTTAGTCTCATCTCCAGAAGCCAAGATTGTTTTGTCCTAACCGATTAGGCAGATGGCTTAACCGGTTATTCTGTAAGTCAGAAGCCAAAATCATGTTGGCCTAACTGATTAGGTAGAAGACCTAACCGGTTATTCATAAAGTCAGAAACCAAAAATGTGTTGCCCTAACCGATTAGGCAGATGGCCTAACCGGTTATTCTATAACTCAAAGCTCACGATGGTAATGTCCTAACCGATTAGAACTTACTCCTAACCGGTTAGCTATTAAACCAGAACACTTTGTTTAAGCCTAAAATGAGTCCCTAACCGGTTAGGATACATGGCTAACCGGTTAGCCTATGTTCAGGAAAATTTGCAGAAGCTCGTAACGGCTATATTGCAGAGCATTAATTGTTCACAACCACCTCCAACGGCATTTAATAGCACTAACCTATATATTTGGATGTTGGGCTTCGTTGAGAGGTTAGAAAAACTGAGTGAATCATTCTGCAAAATTCCTTGTATGCCTTAAACAAGTTTTTCTCATCATTTTACAAAATCCTCTGTTTTGAGCTTGGGTTTGTGTGAATCCTAAATATCATAGTACTTCAATTTGTAACACTTGCTCTTGAGAGAGTTTTATCCATTTAAATCTTATTCAATCTGTTTAGAGAGGGTAAGGTATCCCTCATACATTGTAAGGGTGAGGTATCCCTTTGAAAATAGAGGCTCAAGCTCTTGGGTGAGGTATCCCATAGTGTTGAGTGCTCAAGGTTGTAGTGGTTATCAAGCACTCATTGAAGCTTGAAGATATAGTGAAAAATCTCAAGTTGATTGCTTGGGGACTGGACGTAGATCACAAGTGGATTGGTGATCGAACCAGGATAAATCATTGTGTTTGCTCTCTCTAAACCCTTCTCTTTACATTAAGCACTGTTTCATTGAATATTTTGAATACTGTTCTTCTTGATTGTTGCATTTATTAGTAAAAGTATTTATTCCATTTATCCAATTAGTTCTACTCATCAAATAGCTTCAACGAAAAATTGTTTATCAATCGAATTACGAAAGATTTGCGAACTTGACTTACATACTCAATTCACCCCCCCTCTTGAGTATTGAGGCCACTTGGTAACAACTTTTATTTTCAGTCATTGTGTTTAATGTGTGTGATTGTGATTCAAACAAATCAATATGTAAAGTACTAGGATTAACTTTAACCAAACGACCAAAATTTGAATCACGATACTAATTAAACATAAATAAGTAACTTAAAATATAAAATAAAATGTACAAGCTGGCGGTATAAATCATCGATTAAATATTAATAAAGATGTGGTATAAATCAGCCACCAAATATATATTAACAAAGGTGTGGTATAAACCAGCCACCAAACAAATATTAACAAATGTGTGGTATAAACTAACTACCAAATAAGTTAATAAGCAGATAAATTAAAAAGTTAGTATGCAGATAAATTAAAATGTTAGAAACAAGTAAATTAAAAAGTTAGATAACTGATAAAGTAAAAAGTTAGATAGTTAGTAAGTTAGTAAGCAAGAAAATTAAAAGGTTAGTAGGTTAGTAAGTTAGAAAGTTAGAAATAAAATATAGAAAGTAAAGTATAGAAAATAAAGTACAGAAAGTAAAGTACAAAAAATAAAAGGGAGAGTTTCCCCACTAAGTTAAATGTACGTTAGTAAGTACAAAAAAAAAATTAAAAGAGTAGAAAAATATATATATATACAAGATACGTAATTATATTATGATTCTTTTAATTATTTATTAACACCGCCACTTATAAATGGGCTAAAGCATTCATTGTGCCAATCTCTTGTCTATAATGAATCAAGATCTCCACTTTACAAGGAGGGTTTCTAAACTGATTGGAAACAAAATACAACATGTATAATGACCACTTGAAAATATATCATTTAAGCACAAGAAAGAAATGAATTTAACATTATTTCATTACCAAGAGCTTCACAATTTCACCCAAGTAAACAGAAACTTAGTTACTCATAGACAAAAAGAAAGAAAGAGAGAAAAAGAAGAAGAAGAACCTAACTTCACTTTAGAACAAAAGAAAACTACAACAAGATAATCAAACAACAAAATAGCATGATTTTGGTATCTAACACCAAGATGCTCTAAATGATCAATCAAATCTCCCTTTTATAGAGGATTAGGGATACAAAATGAGAAGGGGGTGAGTCATGAGCGAGTGGATGAGTGGAAAATGAGTGAAAAATGCCAAATGACTTTTGGTGAGTGAAAAATTATGGAGATTCTTTGTCTTTGAAATCATTCAATTCTGAAGTCATTGAATACATCAGAATATTGAAATTTATTCTTCATAAAAGTTACAAGCATGGATCGTAGCTTTCAAATGTCACCAAAATCACCTCAAAAGGCCACCTACAGCCCAAGATATGGCCAAATTACTGTATGGTATTCAAGCCCAGTTACAGCTCCTCTATTCTGATTTTCAAGCCCAATATGACCTCTAAGGAGTCTGATTTGAGTCTTATGTTCTTCATGAAAGTTATAGATATGGGTCTTAACTTATAGATATCAAAATTTTAGTTAAATCCAGATCTTACATCCCGAGTTATGCTCTGATTACTGCATACTATTCAAGTTCTAATCACAAAACTCGTATTTTGATTTTCAAGCCCAATTAGTTCTACTAGATGTCTAACTTTGACCTCAAGCTCTTATGAAAGTTGTAGAGCTATCTATTATCTTTCCAACAAGGCAAAATGTATAATTATTAGACATTTAGAACTCAAGATATGGCCAAAATACAGAAACAGTGTAAAACGTAAATCATGCTGAAAAAATCAATTAAGTCCAATTTGAGTCCAAACTTACAAAACATAATCAAGCTCAATCAATTAAGTACATAGAGAGTATAAATAACTAAAAATAAGGGTTTATTAATGTATCAAATATGTGATTATCAACCATAAACTTTTAATCAAGTTTACTAGTACAAACTTTTGGAAAACAAGAAGAGGAAGAAGTGGGATAAAGTCACAAATCCCTATCTTAATTCCTTTGGTGTTGGTATTACTGTCTTCTTCTTTGTTCCTCCTTCTTGTTGTTTGATGATGATATTCCTTTTTTATTTTATTTTTCTTCCTTCTTTCTTTCTTCTGTAGCCATGTGAGAAGGGAGAAAATGAGAAAAGTGAATAAGTGAGAAGATGAAAAGATGAAGAAAAGTGGTGGAGAAAATTAGAGAGATAAGGTTGGAATACTTTTTTGACATCTTGGTTCAATGGAAGAAATTTATCTCTTAGGGATACTTTGATCTTCCATTGATAAGTTTTCTAACTTGCATAGGTATTACTAATATTATAGAAAATCATAGGACTTCATTCAATTTCTATACTCATCATTTAATAAATATTTATATACACCATTACCAGCTCTTAAGCTCTATTACTTTGTCTTAAGTTAAGTTAAACCTAAGGAGTTAAGTTAATAGGCTTACAAGTATCTGCCTTAACCTATAATCATGCCCAAAATAACCTTCATCCTCTATTTGACATTCCCACAAAATCTCACGATTTTCTAAGCTACTTATCTGTTTAATTTAATCTTTAAACACTCATAATGTGTTATTAAAAATGTCAAATTAATTCAGTTGATTCTCCAAAATTTATCACAACTCATTCTAACTATTTGTGACTTAGAAATAAATTTTTCATATTTATTTCTATCATCTAAGTAGTTTATGCAAAGTTTTGAGCTAATATGAGTTATTTTTTATATTTAGTGTTATAGCATTATGCCCAAATTAACTCAGAAGGTCACCAGAATTAACAAGTAACTCACATAAGTGTTATTAAGCATTTATAACAATAATTAAGGCTAATAGGTTAGGGAGGATGTTACAAGCAACACCTGATGTGAATTACCAGCATTTGTGCATTCAATATCCTGACTTAAATGTTGATTTTGAATTGAAATATGGATTGATACACTTGTTGTGAAAGTTCCATTGTCTTGTAGGTGAGGACCCCCACAAGCACTTGAAGGAGTTCCATGTGGTGTGCTCTACTATGAAACCATGAACACATCGAGCTTAGAGCATTTCCATTCTCTATTGCTGATGCAGCCAAGGACTGGCTTTACTACCTTCTACCTGGCTCTGTGACAAGTTGAAATGATATGAAGAGTCTGCTCCTAAAGAAGTTCTTCCCTGCTTCCAGAGTTGTTGCCATTAGGAAATATATATGTTGCATAAGGCATATATCAGGGAAAACTTTGCATGAGTATTGGGAGAGATTCAAGAAATTGTGTTCAAGATATCTACACCATCAGATAAGTGACCAACTACTGATTTAGTATTTCTATGAGGGACTTGTTGCCTATGGATAGGAGCATGATTGATGTTGTTAGTGAAGGTGCCTTACTTGATAAAACTCCAGCTGCTGCTAAAGATTTAATTAGTAGCATGACTACCAACTCCCAACAATATGGTACTAGGATGATTATTTCCATCAATGGAGTGAATGATGTTCATGTGTCTCATGCTGACCAACAAAGGATGAAACACAGACTTGACGAGTTAACTTCCTTGGTAAGGCAATTGACAATGGGACAATAACAAATACTTGTGCAAGGGCCTGCAAGGCTATGTGGTATTTGTTCTCATCTCTCTCATCCTACAGATGCGTACCCTACACTTCAAGAAGATAACTCTGCACTCCAAGCTTATTTTGTTGTTGCAGCAGGCATTTTTCCTAGTAAACCTCAATATTAATAGTAACAGTAGCCTAGATATGATCCATACTCCAACACTTATAACTATGGCTAGAGGGATCATCCGAATCTCAGATATAGGAATGTAGTAACACCATAGTAGTACCAACAGCAATACCAATAGCTAGAAAACAACAATTTCAGTAGAATCCTAGATTAAGTAGGTAGCAATTTCAATAATTTGCTAGACAGCAGATATAATAGCCACCTATGCAGCAATAAGGTCTAATAACTACTCAATCTGAGCCTACATTAGAGGACTTGGTGAAGCAAATAGTGACCAATAACATCTAGTTTCAACAAAGAATAGAAGCCACCATACAGAACTTGGAAACTCAGACTAAACAATTGACTTCTTCATTGAGTCAGTTGAAAGCACAAGGCTTTAACTAACTTCTTTCTCAAACAATTCCAAACCCAAAAGGAAATGTTAGGGCCATTATGTTGAGACTGGCAAGCTTGTGCAAATGCCAAGTGACCATTAACTAGCCATCAAGCAGCAGAAGTAGAAATCAACAGAGAAATCTAATGTTGCAGAAAGATTAGATTCTATAGAATATGGGACTAGTGCAGACCAGAAATCTGATCCAGTACATGATGTGTAGAAATCAAAAGTTAATATGAAACAACAACAAAAATCCGATCATGTAGTACCTCTTCGATTTCTATAGAGGGCCCTTCAGTCCAATAAAGTAGATGAGGTTGAGAAAGATAGAGAACTTCTTGAGACCTTCAGGAAAGTGAAAGTGAACCACTACTAGATGTAATCAAGAAGATTCTAAAATATGCTAAGTTTCTAAAAGAGTTATGCATACACAAGAAGAGATAGAAGTGTAATGAAAGAATCAGTATGGGGCAGAATGTTTCAGCTCTCATTAAACTAATCCCTAAAAAGTGCAAGAATCTAGGAACATTTACAATTCTATGCATTATAAGCAATTGTAAATTTGAGAATGCCATGTTAGATCTAAGAGCTTCAATAAATGTGATGCCTGTGTCTGTTTTTAATTCTCTTGGACTTGGACCTTTGCGAGCAATAAGTGTTGTAATTCAATAGCAAATCAGAGTAATGCATACCTAGTAGGCTTGATAGAAGATGTTTTGGTGAGAGTTGATGAACTAATCTTTCCTATAGATTTTTACATTCGGGATATGGAGTTATCATCCAACAATGCTCTAATCATTTTAGGGAGACCATTCCTTAAGACTACGAAGACCAAAATAGATGTGCATGTTGAAACTCTTTTTGTGGAGTTTGGAGATATAGTAGTGCAGTTTAACATTTTTTATACAATGAAGCATCCCATTGAGAAATATTCTATTTTTCCCATAGATTTGCTTGCTGAATTAATTGATGATGAGTTGTGTGTTGAATTTCTTGATTTTTATGATTTTGTTCATTGTCACTCATATACTGGTTATGATAGTACTATGATGTGTACTGTGTGTGCTGGAATTTCTATAATTTTTGAAAAATGATGAGTTTGTTTTCACAAATTATGTAGCAACTACTAATTATGCAAAAATTCAGTCTGTAGAAATAGTTTTCACACCAGATTGCTTCCCTCGATAGTGCAACCATGCAAATTAGAGTTGAAGCCTCTACCTGCGCATCTTAAATATGCATATTTTGAAGATGATGATAAGCTTCTAGTGATTGTAGCTAAGAACCTTTATGCTAAACAAGAAAAGAAATTGTTACAAATTCTGAGAGAGCACAAGAGAGCCATTATATGGACACTTAGACATTCTTGGTATTAGTCCTTCTACATGCATGCATCGAATCTTGCTTGAGGAGGGAGCTAAACTAGTGAGGCAACCCCAGAGGAGACTAAATCCACTGATTATAGATGTGGTGAAGAAGGAAGTGACTAAGCTATTGCAATCTGACATTATTTACCCCATCTCCAACAGCAAATGGGTGAGCCTGGTGCAAGTCGTTTTGAAGAAATTTAGGGTTACATTAGTAGCAAATTAGAATAATGAGCTAATTCTAACTAGGGAGCAGAATAGTTGGAGAGTCTGCATAGATTGCAGGAAGCTCAACCAAGACACTTGATAGGATCATTACCCTTTGCCTCTTATTGATCAAATGTTAGAGAGATTGATTGGGAAATCACATTACTATTTTATAGATTTCTACATTGGTTATTTTTAGATCTATATTACACCAGAGGATAAGGAGAAAACCATTTTTACCTATCCCTTCAGCATTTTTGCTTATAGGTGGATGCCATTTAACCTCTACAATGCCCAGCACTTTTCAGCGGTGCATGGTGAGTATTTTCTCTGATCTTTTAGAAGAGTGCATGAAGGTATTTATGGATGATGTTATTGTTTATTGTTCTTCTTTTGATTCCTGTTTGGATAGCTTAGCTAAAGTATTACATAGGTGCATTGAGACTAACCTTGTTTTGAAATTTGAAAAGTGTCATTTCATGGTAGAGTAAGGCATAGTTTTAGGCCATGTAATGTCAAGTAAGGGCATTGAGGTAAATCCTACAAAAATATATATGATTTATTCTCTATCTTACCCCACATGCATACGGGAAGTTCGATCTTTTCTTGGTCATACAAATTTCTATAGGCGCTTTATTAGAGATTTCAGCAAGATAGCCTTTCCGCTATCTAACCTTTTTGCAAAAAGATGTGGAGTTTGATTTTGATCAGAAATACAAGGAAGCTTTCAACCATTTGAACCAAGCTTTGACTAGTACTCCCATTATCAAGCCACTTGATTGGACATTTCCTTTCAAGCTGATATGTGATGCTTCGAATTATGCAGTGGGAGTTGTCTTGGCATAGAGAGTGGGCAAAGTACCTTATGTGATTTATTATGCTTCGAAGACTTTAGATGCTGCTCAAGCAAATTACATAACTCCAAAAAAGGAGCTTTTATCCATTATTTTTTCATTAGATAAGTTTAGATCATATCTTCTTGGTTCTAAAGTTGTGGTGTTTTTTGATCATGTAACTCTGAAGTTTCTCTTGAAGAAACTTGAGGCCAAGCCATGAATGATTAGGTGAATGCTACTGCTCCAAGAGTTTGACATTGAGATCAGAGATAAGAGAGGAGCCGAGAACTTAGTGGTAGATCATCTGAGCTAGATCTCACAAGCAGTGGACACTCTTCCTATCCAAGAAACATTCTCAGATGAGCAGCTTTTTCAGCTGCAAGGTAAGGACTCTTGGTATGCTGATTTAGTGAATAATTTAGTTGCATATGAGTTACCTGCTTAGTTTTAGAAGTATCAGATTAATAAACTTAAGAGTGAGGGTAAATATTACGTATAGGATGATCTTTATTTGTGGGGACTATGTAGTGGCCAAGTGATTAAATGTTGTATGTCTGATTATGAGTTTTAGTCTATTCTGCATTTTTGTCTTACCCTTGCTTGTGGTGGTCACTTTGGACCACAACATATTGCTAGAAATATTTTATACTTTGGATTATACTGGCCCACCTTGTTCCATGATGTTTACAGTTATTGTAAGAATTGTGAACAATGCCAGCGGACAAGTAACATTTCCTATAGGAATAAGATGCCTCAACAACTATTATTATTTTGTGAGA
Source organism: Ormosia semicastrata (assembly GCA_029884595.1). Lineage (NCBI taxonomy): Eukaryota > Viridiplantae > Streptophyta > Magnoliopsida > Fabales > Fabaceae > Ormosia > Ormosia semicastrata. The sequence goes on along the minus strand of JAQQTO010000053.1, from coordinate 40,716,986 downwards.
TATTTGATGTGTGGGACATTGATTTCACGGGTCTTTTTCCCAATTCCTTTAGTTTTGTTTGCATTTTGTTAGTTGTTGATTATGTATCTAAATGGGTGGAGGCCAAGGCCACTCAGACTAATGATTCTTATGTTGTTTTAAACTTTGTCAGGTCTTACATTTTCTATAGGTTTGGAGTTCCAAGAACCATAATTAGTGACCAAGACTCTAATTTCTGTAATAAAAACATGGATGCATTGTTAAAAAAATATGGTGTGATGCATAAGGTTTCGACTCCCTACCATCCTCAAACCAATGGGCAAGCTGAAGTTTTGAATAGGGAGTTGAACAAATCTTGGAAAAAATAGTCTAACTGAATAGAAAAGATTGGAGCAAAAGGCTTGAGAACGCATTGTCGGCGTATAGGACTACCTTCAAGACTACTTTAGGCATATCTCCCTACATGATATTATTTGGCAAGGCATGCCACCTTCTGGTGGCGATTAAGCACAAGGCCTCTTGGGCGGTGAAGAAGTGCAATCTTGACCTTAACTAAGCTGAATCACAAAGAAAACTTCAACTCTAAGAACTTGAAGAGATTGGGTTGGATGCCTATGAGAACTCCTAGATTTACAAAGAAAATATCAAGATTTTTCATGACAAGATGTTGACAAGAAAAGAATTTGTGATTAGTCAAAAAGTTCTCCTTTACAATTCTCACCTCAAGCTCATGCCCGGCAAGCTCCGTTCTAGGTGGCTAAGTCTTTTTATAGTCACTAAGGTTTTTCCTTATGGTATGGTAGAGATCACAAGTGAGGTAACTAACAAAGTTTTCAAAATCAATGGACTTCACCTCAAGCAATTTTATAAGGGAGCTCAAGAGGACACAGTGGAGGAGGTATACTTGCAAGCGACCATATACATCACTTGATAATGATGTTTCTTCCTTCTTTCCTTTGTTTTACTTATCTTAAGTTTATTGTTGATATTTATGGGATACTGATTATTTGATGTTTTATAAGCTTTACATTGAGGACAATGTAGAATTTAAGTGTAGGGGAGGAATTTATATTGTTTACTATTTCTATTCTAAATTCTTTTTTTTTCTATTTGTTTGTTTTTGTTTCTATTTTTCTATTTTGTTCTTTTACTAATTCTGTTTCTATTTTAATTCTACTTTGTTATTTGCTATTTTCTATTTTTGCATGCTGGTTTGTTTTTCTATTTTTATGTTTTACTTTTTATTTTCTATTTTCTGTTTTAATTTTACTACTACTATTTTATTTTTATTTTTATTTTGTTGTTTTCTTTTTTGTTTTCTATTTTGTTTCAAAATATTATTTTTTGTTTTCAAATCCCGATTCTATTTTGTTTTTAAATTCTATTTTTTTTTTGGAAAAAAATATAAATATATGTAAGAAAGTGTGTTTTTAATTACTCTCCAATAGAATTTTGAGATATATGAAAGTTGTGAGCATGCATCAATTAAGGTTAAAGATTCATAATATAAGTAAATAATTTATCTTCTTGAGATTAACTAGTTTGGTAATAGAATTGAATTAGTAAATTGAGTTCGATAGAAACATACCTTGTGAGACTTTAAGTCTCTTAATGAATGGATTAAGCATTTATGTCATTCTCTATTCTTTCTTGTATGATTTTCACTCATGGAATTTGTTACTCTGGAAGTTTCTTTGATCTTTTTTTAGGCTATGTTTTCACATACATACATGAACATGATTAAGACATTTTTCTTGAATTAACTACTTTAGCCAAATAGCCAACATTACATATTTTCCCTTGATTAATTCCTTGAGCTTGTATGACCATTCTTTATTTTTAGCTCATTACATGCCTTAAGTGAAAAATCATGTTTTTACTTAAATTTAGGGAATAGAAGAGCATTGACATTGTATTTGAAAGAGTTCTTGAACAAGTGTAGGGGTGTGCTAATTAGTGTGCAAAATGTTTGGTGAAAAAGGAAAAAAATGTCCAATTGAAAAAAAAATAGAAGAAAAATTGAAAAATAAAAAAGGGAAAAGAATATGTAAAGAAACATTACTAGAAAAATCCTATTTAGAGACAAACAAATTTCATCTCTAAAATGTTAAAATTTCGTCTCTAAATATTTAGAGATGGAAATTGATTCGATGGTAAAAGTGGCGTCTCTAATTATTAGAGACGGAAAAATTAATTCCATCTCTAATTTAGATATAGATTTTTTCCATCTCTAAATTTTAAAATTCCGTCGCTATTCAGTTACTAAGATTTGTCTCAGCTTTTTTATTAGAGATGGAAAATTTTCATGTCTATTTATGTCTCTAAATTAGAGACAGATTTTTTCATCCCTAAATTCGTCTCTAATATTTTAAAAAATATTAAAAAAATTAGGCATCTAGTTGGGATTTGCCACAACTAGACGTCTTCATTTTATATAAAAAAAAATTATATTTTCCTATGCACATAATTTTTCAAAATCAAAATTTATCAAAAATCACAATAAATCATCAATCATTATAATTATTCAAGTAACTATAAAAGATATCAAAATAATTGAAAGCATATGAAGTAGTTACAATATCTTATGCATATCATTAATTGTTATTACATTTTGCAAGTAGACTTTTCTCTAACTTATACAATTACAAGTAATGCAACTTCAACATTAATTGCATATTTGTATTCATAGTCTTAAGATAATCTACCATTGATAGGAATTTACTGAGATGTTGAAGGTATTTCTGATAAAGTTCCAAATTATAGTGGTTTTCTCCTTTGAGTCATAAAGGTTCATATTTCTCTTAACAAAGTTCCCATAACTGCTTACCATGAGAGCAATCAACAACCTCATCAGCAGTTCCCTGAAGAAAGTATTAGGATAACGCCAAATTAGTAATGCAATGCTTGTGCCCAAAATGGCTAGTGGCAACAACCAATGACTTACCACTTATAGATTATGACGACATGCCAAAATGAGCTCCACAATGTGACTTGATGCATATAACCTAGCTAAATAACTCAAACAAAAACTCAAACTCAATATAACCGACATGCAGATCATACCACTAAAATTAGATCATGCAGAACATTCAAAGAGATAAATCAAGATTGTCACTTCACAAATCACACACCAAAATTCCATTTAGGCTCACTGCCTTTGCTATCCAAGATTTCCATCAAACTTTGGAAAAACACCAGAAATCACAGGAATAGAGTTGGAGCTTCAAATTTTAGCTCAACATAATTGGATGATTTAATTTTTGAATGAGAAAAGAATCACTTAAAGATATTAGGTGAACCTTCATATTTGAATCAAATAGAGATCGCACCTTAAAAGGATGTTATGTAGCCAATGGCTTCACTTTGTGGTCTAAACTGGTGTCAAACGACTGTGTTTGGATGCTTACCATTGAAGACTTGTTTTGATGATAACAAACGAGAAGATTAAATGAAGATGAGTAATAGACCAAGTCCAAGTTTTTTGTTTGATTAGTTTTTAGGACTTAGGATCTATTGTACGGAGCTCACATTTAATATCTCTTTGTCTTTTGAAAGAAAAGTTTTCAAAGAATAGCTCACTTGTTTTTGAACTCAAGATCTTTGAAAATCCATTTCAAAACAGTTTTTAACTTGAATTATTTCGAATAAAACATTGCCTATTCGAATAAATGTCTTCATGAGAAACCTGTTTTCAAAGTGGCTATTCGAATAAACATTCGTTTATTCGAATAACTGAGCTTTTCAGAAACTTCGTTTTAAATACGTTATTCGAATAACTCATCTGTTATTCGAATAAAGGTTTCTATCTGAACTTCGTTTTAAATACGTTATTCGAATAACTCATCTGTTATTCGAATAAAGGTTTCTATCTGAACTTCGTTTTAAATACGTTATTCGAATAACCAAGTTGCTATTCGAATAACCCTTTCAAATGAGCTTTTTCACGTTGAGCTTTATTCGAATAAGCTGCTGCCTATTCGAATAAACACGAACCTTCGCCATTTAAAATAGAAACAGTATTGCATTGAAATTTGTTTTCAATCAAAGCATTTAATGCCTTTTATCACACCCAACGGCCGCTTAACCTAATTCTCTCTATAAATAGCAAGCCCGGGTCACGTTTTCCATCACCCATTATTCTCAATATTTTTCTGATTACTCGTTTATGTGAAAACTTTTCCCTACGCTCTTCTTGCTTAAAAACTTTGAGATATTACTTGTGAGAGCTCCATTAGCACTTCAACTTGTATTACACACTCTGTTTGAGAGTTTCTCTTCATCTCTATTTTTCTCGATTATTTGTATCGAGGGTGAGGTATCCTCAAAGGTTTGTATAAGGGTGAGGTATCCTCGCAGGTGAGACTTTAGCACAAGGGTATAGTGTCCCCGTGTGTGAAAAGTGCTCTATTTTGTAACGGTAGCAAGCACCTATTGAAGCTTGTATACTTAGTGAAAAATCTCGACTTTCGAGGATGGACGTAGACCACAAGTGGGTTAGTGGTCGAACCAGGATAAATACTGTGCCTGCTTCTCTCTTCTTTAATCTCTTTAATTTAAGCAATTTAATTTATTGCACATTTATTTTACGTTCTTTACTGTTTATTCTCTTCTTCTTATTCCTTCGTGCTTTTATTTATCAAGTTTATATTTGTATTTTATTTTAAAAAGAGTTTTGCGAAAAAGTTTTTATACTCAATTCACCCCCTCTTGAGTATGGAAGCCACTTGGTAACAAGTGGTATCGAGCTAGACTCTTGTATAAAGAGCTTAGCAACAAGAGTATATGGCTTCTTCAAATGGTTTTTCGTAAGGATCCTCCATAAACCGACCACCCTTTTTCAATGGGGATGGTTACGCATATTGGAAGGAAAGAATGAAAATCTTCATCGAAGCTATTGATCTAGATGTTTGGGATGTCTTTGTTGAAAACGGCGCTTTTATACCCACACATGAGATCGATGGTGTAAGGACCGAAACACCTCGAAATAAATGGTCAATGAAGACAAACGAAAAGTTCAATTTAATTTAAAAGCCAAAAATATTATTACTACTTTGCTTTGGGTTATGATGAGTTTTTAGAATTTCAAATTGTAAAACTGCTAAAGAAATGTGGGATACTTTACAAGTTACCCATGAAGGCACTAGTGAAGTTAAAAGGTCGAGAATAAATTCTCTAACTCGCGAATATGAACTTTTTAGAATGAACCAAGGAGAAAGCATTCAGGAAATGCAAAAGAGGTTCACCCACATAGTTAATCATCTTGCATCTTTAGGTAAAAGTTTTTCTAATGAAGATTTGATTAACAAAGTGTTGAGATGTCTTAGCAGGATTTGGCAACCCAAGGTAACAGCCATATCAGAATCAAGGGATTTGTCTACAATGACTTTGGCTACTCTCTTTGGAAAACTTCATGAGCACGAACTTGAACCGAGCAGACTGAATCAAAGTGAAGAGAATGATAAAAAGAAAAAGGGATAGCTCTTAAAGCCACTTCATCAACATTCGACAACGATGATGAAGAAAATGAAGAAGGCTCGAGAAACATTGAGGTAAGTGAAGAAAATTTTAGTTTATTAGTTAAAAATTTGGTAAATTTCTCAGAAAAAGGGAACGCAAAGGAGACCTCCCTTCCTCAAAAGACACACTTTAAAGGCGAAGGAGTTTCATCTACTCCAACTTGCTATGAATGTGGGAAACCCGGACACATGAAAATGGAGTGCCCATCCTATCAAAAGAAGAAGGAGAAATTCGAAAAGAAGCCCTTCAAGGATAGAAAAGGAAGAAAAGCCTACATAGCATGGGATGAAAACGACATAGACTCAACTGACAGATCAGATAGCAAAGAAGCTCAGTGTCTAATGGCAAAAGGAGATGAAGAAGAAAGTGAAAACGAGGTAAGTTCTAATACTACTTCTTTATTACCCTCGTATGATGAGTTACAAGATGCCTTTGAAGAACTACATGTAGAATCTCTAAAACTCACAAAAATTATTTCTTCTTCTAAGAAAACAATTTCTTCTTTAGAAAATAAAATTCTTGTTTTAAATAAAGAAATAGAAGAATTAAAAATTGAAAACGAAACTTTAGGAATCATTGATGCTTGCACAAATCATTCCTCACATGCTTCTACTTCTTCATCTTGTTCTTCATGTCATATACTTGAAAAAGAAATAGAGGATTTAAAAACACTCTCTCTAAATTCACTTTTGGAAGAGATAACCTAAATATTTTATTAGGAAGACAAAGAGTGGTTTTTCAAAAGGCCGGATAGGATATAACCCGAAAAATCAAAAAACTCTATAAAAATTTCTTTGTGCATTCCAAGTGTTTCTAGTAGTCCTTTTATTAAATGTTTTTATTGTGGAAGAAGAGGACATAGTGCTTCAACATGTAATGCAAGGAAAAACATAAATACTAAAGTTGGAACAAAAATGGTTTGGGTTCCCAAGGGTACCATACCCAAGATCGACACACAAGGACCCAAGAAAATTTGGGTACCAAAAGTTAAAACCTAAACTTATGTTGTAGGTGTGCTTGAAAGCCAGGAGTTCAAATTGGTATCTCGACAAATGTCGCTTCTAAGCACATGACTGGGACGACTCAAAGTTCACAATGCTTATTCCCAAGAATCATGGACACGTCACTTATGGCGATAACAACAAGGGTAAAATTCTTGGAATCGGCAAAGTCGGTAAGAACCCTAACTCCTCTATTGAAAATGTGCTACTTGTTGAAGGTTTGAAACATAATTTGCTTAGTATCGCCAATTATGTGATAAAGGAAATAGGGTAATATTTGATTCAAACCGTTGCATAATTGAAGATAAAAATGATAAGCATGTTAAATTCATTGGTCAGAGAGTTAATAACATCTATATGATTAGCCTGGATGATATATCTTCAAATGATGCGAAATGCTTTTTAAGCAAAAATGATGATTCATGGTTATGGCACGGAGAATTGCACACATTCACATGGATCACTTAAAAAGTGGTCTCTAAAGAGTTAGTAATTGGACTACCCAAGCTTAATTTTATAAAAGATAAATTATGTGATGCATGTCAAAAGGGTAAACAAATAAAGGTCTCTTTTAAAGCGAAAAATATAGTTTCTACCACTAGACCTTTACAACTTTGCACATGGATCTGTTTGGACCTTCTAGAACTATGAGCTTTGGTGGGAATTACTATGCTTTAGTGATTGTGGATGATTTTTCTAGGTTTACATGGACTTTATTTCTTGCAAATAAAAATGATGCATTTCTAGCTTTTAAAAGACTTGCCAAAATTATTCAAAATGAAAAAGGTTTTCAAATTTCTTCTATAAGAAGCGATCATGGTGGCGAATTTGAAAATAATGTCTTTGAAAATTACTTGTGATGAACATGGTATTAATCATAATTTCTCTCGCCTTCTAGAACTCCGCAACAAAACGGAGTTGTAGAAAGGAAAAACCGTTCTTTAGAAGAAATGGCGAGAACTATGCTTAATGAGGTCGCTTCTTCCTAAATACTTTTAGGGCGAGATCTTGTAAATACACTTGTTATGTAATGAACCTGGCCCTTATAAGGCCCATTTTAAAGAAAACCCCATATGAATTGTATAAGGGAAGAAAGCCTAATGTCTCACACTTTTTCATGTTTTTGGTTGCAAATGTTTTGTTTTAAACAATGGAAAAGATAATTTAGGCAAGTTTGATGCTAAGTCGATGAAGGTATTTTTCTTGGCTATTCAAATCATAGTAAAGCTTTTCGTATATATAATAAAAGAACTATGACCATTGAAGAATCTATTCATGTTGCTTTTGATGAAACCGACCCAAGTGGATCGAGAAAGGATCTTGCTATTGATGATGTTGCGAAGTCTTAGCGGAAACTCACTTGGATAGCAAAGAAAAAGAAATCAAGGAGCAAGAGGATAAACAAAGACACGAAGATTCGCAAGCTTTGGAACTTCCCAAAGAATGGCGGACTTCAAAATATCACTCTCTTGATCGATCATCGGTGATGTATCTAAAGGTGTTAGTACTCGTAACTCCCTTAGAAATACTTGTAATCACTTAGCTTTTGTCTCTCAAACCGAACCTAAGGATTTAAATGAAGCTTTTGATGATGAACATTGGATCTTGGCTATGCATGAGGAATTAAATCAGTTTGAAAGAAATCAAGTTTGGGAATTAGTTGCAAGACCTAATAATCACCCCATAATTGGAACTAAATGGGTTTTTAGAAACAAACTTGATGAAAATGGGTTAATAACTAGGAACAAAGCTAGATTGGTTGCTAAAGGATATAATCAAGCGAAGGGATAGATTATGAAGAAACCTATGCACCAGCTAGACTAGAAGCTATTAGGATGTTACTTGCTTATGCTTGCATCATGGATTTCAAATTATATCAAATGGATGTCAAGAGTGCTTTTTAAATGGTTTTATTCAAGAGGAGGTATACGTTGAACAACCTCCAGGCTTTGAAAATCATAAATTGCCCAACCATGTTTTCAAACTTAAAAAGGCTTTATATGGCTTAAAGCAAGCTCCTAGAGCTTGGTATGAAAGGTTAAGTAAGTTTCTCCTGGAAAATGGTTTTTCAAGAGGAAAAGTCGATACTACCCTTTTTATTAAAAATAAAAAGCATGATATTCTTCTTGTGCAAGTTTATGTGGATGATATTATATTTGGTGCTACTAATGAATCCCTTTGCGAGGATTTTGCTAAGTCAATGCGAATGAATTTGAAATGTCAATGATGGGAGAATTGAACTTCTTCCTCGGACTTCAAATCAAACAAACGGACGAAGGGACTTTCATAAGTCAAACCAAATACTGCAAGGAGTTGATCAAAAGATTCGATATGGAAAACGCTAAACACATGGCCACTCCGATGGGCACGTCTTGCTATTTGGATAAAGATGAAGGAGGTAAATCAAGTAGAAATAACGAAATATAGAGGTATGATTGGATCTCTCCTTTATCTTACTAGTAGGCCCGATATTATGTTTAGTGTATGCATGTGTGCGAGATATCGTGCAAACCCTAAGGAATCTCACTTAAGTGTCATTTAAACGTATAATAAAATACCTAGTAGGCACTTCACAAATGGGCTTGTGGTACCCTAAGGGTGCCTCTTGTAGCCTAATAGGTTATTCGACTCGATTTTGTTTGGGTGCAAATTGGACGAGAAAAAGTACTAGTGGGACTTGCCACTTGCTTGGTAACTCTTTAGTTTCTTGGCATAGTAAGAAACAAAATAGTGTGGCTTTGTCTACTCTGAGGCTGAATATGTTGCGGGAGTTGTTGTGCTCAAATCCTATGGATGAAGCAACAACTTTTAGACTACTATGTCTTCACTTGATCGCATCCCAATAAAATGTGATAACACTAGTGCAATAAATATCTCTAAGAATCCCATACTGCATTCAAGAACAAAGCATATAGAGATTAGACATCACTTTATCGAGATCACGTACAAAAAGGGATTGCATTCTTGAGTTTGTTGAAACATCTAAGCAACTTGCGATATCTTCACTAAACCCTTAGCAAAAGAAGCATTCTTTTATATTCGAGGAGAATTGGGCATAATTGATCAATCTAATGTTTAAATTGTATGATTGATTGCTGGTTGTGTTCATATGATCATATGCTTTAAATGTTATAAACATATGCCTCTGTGTTAGTTTTATTCGAATAAGCATGCCATCACTTGAATAACATTCTTTGCTGCTCGTTAATATATGTGTTTAACATCAGCTTTATTCGAATAAAACTTAGTTTATTCGAATAAACTGACTCCCTTGCTTTACACTGTGTGCTTCTCGTCTCTGCTTATTCGAATAGCTCTTCTCTTTATTCGAATAACCAGAAACCTGTGTTTATCAGTGCCTCCTTCTACCCTCTGCTTATTCGAATAAGCCCCTTCTTATTCGAATAACCAGCGTCCCTCTTTATCAGGCTCTGGTCTTGATCTCTGCTTATTCGAATAGACCCCAGGTTATTCGAATAACCTGAACCTCATTTTATCAGTTTTGACTGATGGGTCTCTACCTATTCGAATAACTCCATAGTTATTCGAATAAAACCTTTCCAGATAGCCAACACGTTTGGCTTTCCAAGTTATTTTATTCGAATGGATCCTCTTCTATTCGAATAAACCTTAGTCATTTTTAAACCCTCCGGTTTCTCACACACATGTCTGTTCAAATGTCAAAAAGGTTTATTCGAATAAACCTCGGTTATTCGAATAAACACGGGCTCTTTAAATAACCCCCTACGCGCCCAAGTCTTTCACCCTCCTTCTTCTCTATTCTTTTCGACTTCTCACCTCCTCCTCTCAAACCGTCTCACCATCTCAAGCGTCCTTTCACCTTTTCTCCACCTTCCTCCATGGCTTCATCCTCTAGCAAACGTCCTCGCACGAAAAATGCTCCAGCACCAACCCGCTTGATCTTCGAAGGCTCTCCTCAAATGATGAGTACCGTGCACGCTTCATCTCTCATTTCTGGGAACGCAACTTGGTTCAACCCAAGTATCTGGATCTTTCCTTCTTCCAGCAGCACCGCGGTTTCGACTTCCTGACTCTACTGCAAAACCAAGGAGTTCTTCAGCTTTGCTCTCACCGGGCCAACATCTATCCAGCTCTGGTGAAGATGTTCTTCTCAGTGTCCGCGTTTGACGGCCAGAATCTTCTTTCTGAGGTCTGTGATCAGCAGGTTGTGATCACACCGCAGGACTGGCTGACGCTGTTCGGGCTGCAGTTCTCCGGCGCCCTTGTTGAACATGATGACACACCTTTCCTTGAAGACTTCAACAAACTTCAAGCAGTTGAAGACCTGCTGAAGCCTGGCTTGGCCCCTCCTGATAAAGGTCTCAAGGGTGGAATGCTGAAAAGCCAAGATAGGCTTCTGCATTACGCCTATGCTCACATTCTGGCTCCTCGCGGTGGAAACTACGCCTATCTCAGCGAGGAAGACGTCTTCATGCTGTGGTTTCTGAAGAATGGCCATCAGGTCAACTGGCCTGTGTTCATCATGAGGCACATGATGAGGGCTAAGGGCAAGGACAAATCAGACCTTCCTTATGGCTTCCTCGTCACTACCCTGTTGGGTAAGTACCCTCAGGTCCTAGAGACTGAGCGAGCTATCGCCCTGACGCACCACAACGTGTTTGGAGCTCACACCTTGAGAAAGATGAAGATGATCCAAACCGATGAAGGCTGGGTGTACCCAGATGAGGTTGCTTGAGGACGAGCTTGACCTGCTGCTGCCCCCGCTGCTCCCGCCGAGGTACTGCCGCCGCTCCGCTCCGGCCACTCTAGAACAGATCATGGCCACCTTACAGGATAACCGAGCTTACATGGAACATACCTTCTCTATTCTCGTTTGATAGAATAGAAGGTGTTGAACGTGAGGTTGCTTTGCCCTCCGATCCGCTTCACCTGCCTCGTACCGCGTCTTCACCACCACCTCCTGGATGCTTACTTTTAGGAACTATAATTCTTAGTTTTTATATTTTTTTTTGACTTAGTGTAATTTGTTTTCTCGGCTTGTAATCTGTCTCTCGTTATTAATGCATAAATGAAGTTTCCTATTATTCTAAAATGACATGAGTATGTTTATGAGACTTATTATGTTTTTACCCTCCTTTTGCTCATGACAAAAGGGGGAGAGATATCTATTTGATCACTTGACTTTAATTGAGAAAAGACAGGTAAAATTGAAATAAGATTGGATTCAAATTGAAAGGGGGAGCTGCGCACATATCTGATATACATTACCTCTTATAATTAAAGAGGGGGAGTAAGCTTTTATACCTTTTTGTGAATTTCAATTATATGCACTAACGCTTTTCTCTTTGATAGTCTCTTTAATAATTTGTCATCATCAAAAAGGGGGAGAATGTGTTTGGATGCTTACCATTGAAGACTTGTTTTGATGATAACAAACGAGAAGATTAAATGAAGATGAGTAATAGACCAAGTCCAAGTTTTTTGTTTGATTAGTTTTTAGGACTTAGGATCTATTGTACGAGCTCACATTTAATATCTCTTTGTCTTTTGAAAGAAAAGTTTTCAAAGAATAGCTCACTTGTTTTTGAACTCAAGATCTTTGAAAATCCATTTCAAAACAGTTTTTAACTTGAATTATTCGAATAAAACATTGCCTATTCGAATAAATGTCTTCATGAGAAACTGTTTTCAAAGTGGCTATTCGAATAAACATTCGTTTATTCGAATAATCTGAGCTTTTCGAAACTTCGTTTTAAATACGTTATTCGAATAACTCATCTCATTATTCGAATAAAGGTTTCTATCTGAACTTCGTTTTAAATACGTTATTCGAATAACTCATCTGTTATTCGAATAAAGGTTTCTATCTGAACTTCGTTTTGAATACGTTATTCGAATAACCAAGTTGCTATTCGAATAACCCTTTCAAATGAGCTTTTTCACGTTGAGCTTTATTCGAATAAGTTGCTGCCTATTCGAATAAACACGAACCTTCAGTTTACGAAAATAGAAACAGATAGAATTGAAATTTGTTTTCAATCAGCATTTAATGCCTTTTATCACACCCAACGGCCGCTTAACCTAATTCTCTCTATAAATAGCAAGCACTGGGTCACGTTTTCCATCACCCATTATTCTCAATGTTTTTCTCGATTACTCTGTTTATGTGAAAACTTTTCCCTACGCTCTTCTTGCTTAAAAACTTTGAGATATTACTTTGTGAGAGCTCCATTAGCACTTCAACTTGTATTACACACTCTGTTTGAGAGTTTCTCTTCATCTCTATTTTTCGATTATTTGTATCGAGGGTGAGGTATCCTCAAAGGTTTGTATAAGGGTGAGGTATCCCTGCAGGCTGAGACTTTAGCACAAGGGTATAGTGTCCCTGTGTGTGAAAAGTGCTCTATTTTTGTAACGGTAGCAAGCACCTATTGAAGCTTGTATACTTAGTGAAAAATCTCGACTTTCGAGGACTGGACGTAGACCACAAGTGGGTTAGTGGTCGAACCAGGATAAATACTGTGCCTGCTTCTCTCTTCTTTAATCTCTTTAATTTAAGCAATTTAATTTACTGCACATTTATTTTACGCTGCTCTTTACTGTTTATTCTCTTCTTCTTATTCCTTCTGTGCTTTTATTTATCAAGTTTATATTTGTATTTTATTTTAAAAAGAGTTTTGCGAAAAAGTTTTTATACTCAATTCACCCCCCCCTCTTGAGTACTGGAAGCCACTTGGTAACAACGACAAAAGGAAAAATTTGAAACTTCTATAGATGCAAGCCCTATACGTCAGCTTCACAATGTAACAAGTTGTGTGCAAATTGAAGGTGTATGGCCCATGTTATGGATGAAAGAGTAATTGATGCCCAAAATTGAGAACATGCAGGACAGAATTGACTTTAAACAAAAACTAGTTTTGATTGGTAAAATGTTTAAATATGGAATTTTGATAATAAAAAGATTTATATCTTAGGTTTTTAACTAAAACAACAGCACCTAAATCTAATTTTTCTAGCTCAAGTTTATGAATAAAAACACAAGGGCTGCCAATGATCATTACAACATGCCAAAATGAGCTCCACAATGTGACTTGATGCATATAACCTAGCTAATATGTCCAACTACTAAAGTAGCAAAAGCAATACACAACAAAATTAACTCTATGAGCACCAACATGCTTACAACACACCCACCATATGAATACAATTAGTTTATTCAAGAAAAGAAGCAAAGTGCAAAGTAATTACCTCCCCATGTCCTATCACGAATGAACCAGTCGTTTCCAATAAAGGCATTAAAATGGAGTGTACATCAGATGGTGCTTTGTCGATATCTTGAAAAACAATCCAAAAACCATTGTGCATAGCCTATGATAAAGACAGTACACAAAAATAAAATAAGAAACTTACTTGCAAATTTGTCTAGGTACAGACATCAAAACATTTGCATTCGCTTGTTGATTAGATATGATAGCAACAGTCAAAACAAACTTAGGTAAGTGACCTAGGTAGCCATCTAAACTCCCCAGGCCTCTTGGTATAGACATAACCTCTAACCAATGTTCTACCATCAATTTGATCATCCATCTGGATAGATAGAACTGCAAAAGAGAATAAGAGCATAAACAATTGTTAATGTAAAAACTTATTTTCAAAATATGAACAATAATTCACTGTAAAAATGCAACAAATACCAAATTAAAAAATGACAAAAAAGAAATTCAAAAACTTGTAAATCAAATAAGCATATATCAAGTGCATAGAAGATGCAAAGCCCAAGAAGACATCACACCAGCTTACTTCACTATGCTCTCTTCTATTAACTATTTTTGAGTGCTCATGGAACTTTATTGTGAATATGAATTTAAAAAGTTAGCACACTTGAACCAATGCAGCCATAATGTGTATAAAGCCAGACTTACCATCTTCCATGAAGCATGTAATAACAATCAAACTGAAAGATATGATCTTGTAACTCAACATGCTCAATCAATTTACTGACAAATGTAAAATAATAGTAAGTTAATAAATAATAACCAAAAAAATGAGGCTAAATATTAAGAAATGCCTTGTTTTCCACTTCCATTAATGGCATAATTTGCGTCTATAGAAGGTATACACTTGTACCTCATTTAACTGCTATAACCAGGAGCACATAATCAGATCAGATTGTACTTCTATGGAAAATCAACATTCCAAAATCTCAAGCCTCCACTGTGAACCCATCAACCAACACCACGCTCCTCCCCTACGTCACCCACCAATTGTAGAACCACTATCAACCAAACCTAGCCACTGTTCTTCATAATCCAACAACCCACTATACGACCAAACCATGACAGCCATCATACCAAAACAGAACTACTCCACCCAAAGCCACCGTCGATCCCCACCATGCCAATAACCCAGATTAGAACCACTCTACCCAAAGCCACCCATCAACTCCATCATTCCTCTACAATCCAAAATAGAAAACCAAGTCAAAATCCATAAACGAAAACCAATACCTCATACAAAAATTTTCCCTGCCTCTGCCACCATACAGAACCCACACCACCATCTTCAACATAGAATAGTCGTGCAACCCACCAAGCCCAGCTCCTCACCACTCTTTGCTTTGTGAAATACTACACAATCCTTCATGAAGACAGCATTGCTTCCAACCAAGGTAGTTCATCACCATCGCACACCACAACCCAGATCTGCGTAGCTCCTCCATGCCTGAACGCGCACTACCGCGACCATTACCCAAATCTGCGTTGCTCCTCCACGCTAGGACCGTTTTGACCTTCCTCCAACTGTGTTGCTACAAGCCTTTTCTAGCAGAAGAGCCATCATAACCCAAAACCCATCGTATGTAAGTTTGTTTGCACCAACACCAGACCCCAGGCTTCTTCGTCACCGCCTCACACTGCTTCCAAAGTTGAACCACCATTGCGCATCAAACGCGAGTCACAAACGCCGCCCGGATCCGCTCTCGCTGTCGCGCCATCATCCATGTTGCACCGTTCTCCATCATCACCAAAGCCACGCTGTCCTCTAGCACCCCTCCCCCTCTGTTGCTTATTTCTGTGAGTTTTATGACTGAAAAATTGGGTTTTCTGATGAGAGGGAGCGTGATTTGTGATTTGCGAAGAATTGGGTTTCTGATTTTGGAATTAAGGATTTAGGTAGAAAAAATTAGAGACGAAAACAACTTGTCTCCATCTTTTAAAAAATAAAATTTATTAATTTAATTATATATTAAATTATATATATAATTTAGAGGCAAAACATATTCATCTCTAAATATATTTAACTTTTTAAAACACTTATTTGATCAAATAGAGATGAAAAATTTAGAGACGGATAAATTTCATCTCTAAATTTCGTCTCTAAACATATTTGACTATTTAAAACACTACATTGACCAAATAGAGATGAAATTAGAGATAGAAAAATATGAGACGGGTAAATTTCATCTCTAAATTCAGTCTCTAAGCATATTTGACTTTAAATTGATCAAATAGAGATGAAATCAGAGATAGAAAAGTCTGAGACAGATTAATTTCATCTCTAAATTTCGTCTCTAAGTTCTAAATTTTATTTTTCCTCTCTAAATCATCAAATCTTTCTCTATTTCCGTCTCTATTAGAGACAAAATTGTTTCCATTTCTAAATTTCGTCTCTGAATAGGAATTTTCTAGTAGTGAGAATTTGCATTACATGGAGTTGGAATAAACTTTTATGCTTGTTATATATTTGACTTATCGCCAATGTTTTTTTATTCTCTTTAGTATTTAACTCGTCAACTCTATATTATTCCCCTTCCTTACCTTGGCCCCATTACAACATTGCACAAAGTCCTCGCCAATGTTCTTTTAATTTGTGTGTGCATGTGTTTTGAGTAGTGAAGAAGTAGAAGATAAGCAAGCTTATGGTAGTGCAAGTTTTCATGGGTTGAATTAAGTGAAACACTTACCTTATAAACACTTGAGGGATTGAGAGTGTATCTTGTGAAGTTCTATCATTCTTGATTTATGTTTTTCAGTTGAAGTTACTTCCTTATTGGTTTGAGATATAAAGAAATGTTACTTCATTAATGTTTTGATTCCTTGAAGCTTTGGTTGATCTTCTTGCTTATAGAATTTTTCATTCTTGAACATCAGAAAGTTAGTCTTTTAGAGTTTTTAACTTTTAAGTTTGTGTTGTTTTTCCTTGTTCCCTAGTATTGAATTTCTAGTTTTGTCAAGGAGTGCAAAGACTAAGTATGGAGGAATTTGATAAACACAATTTTTATATATTACTTAACCTTCATATATATTTAGTCTCTTAAACCTCTTATATGCTTAATTTGTAACACCCACCTTAGGGTGCCACACTTCTTGTTACTCAATTACCAAATTACCCCTTCTTTGGAAAACTGTGCTTTATGATGTAAATACGCGTTATAAAATTTCTTGATGATAGTTAGATAAACTTAGCGGAAAATAAAAACATAACAACATTGTCACAAATTATTTACATCGTATATACACAAATCATAGTATTGTCATATTTTAATATTTACAAACTAGACTCTCAAAATATTTAAACTTTAATTTAAACTAACATACTGCCCAAGTACTACTAAATAGTAGAACCCTCAGATGGGTCCTCCTCAGATTCCTCAGAAGGTAGAAGTCTGACTTGACGCGAAGTCCTACGAACAGGTATCCGCACAGACGACACTATACTAATTGCACTCGAAGTACGATAGTATACTTCCCAATACTATCTAATTGACAATGGAAACTCTAGGTGTATATTAATATTTACCCTAATTTTCAAGATATAGCCTACTTAAAATAGTGTTTAAGTTTCGCTATGTAGCAAATACGCTCTCTTTTCAGGTCAACGTGCCACGACTCCAATCCTCCACGAAACGTCGATCTCGTATACCCAAGGAAACAAGGCACCTCTATTTTCTAGAACTCAGCGTCCTTTACCGGAATCTATTCTTCCTCAGCTTCTTGCTCAAGTTCTCGCTCAACGTCTTTAAAATTATAAATACAATATAGAATAGACATAGAAAGAGCTGAGATCACCTACGCCAATACCAGTATGATAGCAATGAAGATAAACACATACAAATTCTCATACCAACACATCATATACAATTACAATTATGTCATCATTATCATTTATCTAACACATATCATATCTCATATCAACACATCATACATAATTACAATTATGGCAACAATATCCTTTATCATCATAATTCATACAATAAGCCATAATTACGATCATGTCCTTATCAACACTCAATTATTCAATAATTCAATTATCATAAACAATAATTACGATAATACTCTCAGTATCTCTGCATATGCACCTAGACTCAATTTTCCTACTCCATGGAGCTACAACTCAGATCGGAAAGAGTGATCGTAAAGATCTGTCTGCACTACATGCCTCGGATCACGTGCTCAATTTTTGCACATCTAGCATATGCACCAGTCTTTATCAAATCTTGATTACGGATAGTGTCTCGGTCCGGATCATTGGTGTGTTATATCGGTCTAACCCACGTACAGAAGAGCTACCAACCGCACATTGTAGGCAACCCGCACCCCAATGCCCCCAAGGTCAACGAAAGACTTACACTACGCATATCGCACCCACTCAGGAGGTGTATTCTCTCCTTCCTAGGCAAATAGCCTTATCCAGTCCATCGGACCTTTTCAATGCATATACAAATGCACCATTCTCAGTTCAATTCATTCTATCATATTCTCAATTAAATTTTCTTTATCTCAAGTTCGGGGTCCTCATATTGGCCCAACAGTGTCATTACTGTAATTTCATCGCGAAACCATATTTTTCGCATTTTCTCAATTACGTATCAATTTTTCATTGTTTCTCGATCGCGTAAAAGACTTTTCACACGTTTTAAATCAAAAATACTATTTTCCTCATTTAATACCAAAATTCAACTTCATTTTTCATCATTTGCATAATAACCCCTCGAAACATAATATTTGCTTTATAATCCTCATTTAAATAATATTTTCACAACAGTCCTTCATAAAATTCACATTTATGAAATTGTCCCTCATAAAATTCATATTTATAAAATAGTCCCTCATAAAATTCATATTTCTAAAATAGTCCCTCCAAAACATAATATTTATGTTTTAGGCCCTCAAAAATTGTTATTTACAATATGGCCCTATTAAAAATGAAAATTACTATTTTGTCCCTCTAAAAATCATAATTACAACATTGCCCCTTTAAAAATCATAATTACAGTATGGCCCCTTTAAAAAATGAAAATTACAATATTGCCCCTCTAAAAATCATATTTATAATAATTCATTTTCCCAAAAATCATTTTACTTTGCTATACTCAAATTTGTCCCAAATTCATTTAAATCTCTCAGTTCTCATTTTAATTCATCAGTTTAATTATATCCGATTATTTTTCCGCAACCTTCAAACTTGTTCAAATTCATTTTTTTTTCATTTAAATCCTTCATTTTCAATTGAATCTCTCATTTTCAGGACTTTGGTCCTTCCTAGCCTAGTATGGCCGTAAGCCTCAAGCTCTTTGGAGCTCTCATAAAATCGGTTCATCATATTATTCACATCTTACTTTACTCATACATTTTCATGCACATAATTTCATACATACAAACATATATCAAAATAATAGACATAATATCACACATGCAAGCACAAAACACAATCATACACAACACAAACACAATCAAATAGCATCAAACAATCGGTGAAGAATCCTTATGGATTTTTCCACCGTACAAAACCATCCCCACACCACCAAAACATGGTTGGTGAGGTAAAATCTCCCTCTTACCTCTTGAAGACAAGCTTTTCGGTTAGTTTTTCTCCTTTCCTTTAAATTCGTACAATCTCCCAAACAAATCCCTAAAATTCTTAAACAATTAGTAAAAACACAAACAAGGTTTAATATTGAGAAACCATGGAACAATCATGGTTAGAAAAATTAGAAATCCAATTTTGAACCATAAAATCAAGACTTACCCTTAAGTAAGTAAGCAAAAGGTTGGATTTTGGACAAGCTAGAGTAGTTTTTTGGAAAAACTTTGTGAATGAAAAGTGTTTAGAATAGGATTTGAGTTTAAGAAATATGATAAGATAAAATTATAGAGGTTTGGTTGTATGGGTAGTGAGCTTGGCCGAATATGGAGAGAAAGAAAGAAAAGAAAAGTGTACTTGGTTCTTGGTAGTTTTTGGAGAGAAAATGGATAGATTGATTTATGATAAGTGTAATAAATGAAAGTGAAATGTAAAATCAAGGCTGCTGCCGTGAGTGAGCTTTAGTGAGGTTGAGTGATTGAATTTGCATGTTAAAATATCCTAGAGTGTTCACATTGGTTAAGCACATGGCTTATGTCATTAGATGGTTCATGAACCTTGTAGAATCAAGCCAACTAGCCTCCTTGTTTGCTGCCCAAAACCGTGCAGCCCTCCATCATTTTAGTGACTTAATTGTTTCCAAATTACTCCTAATTACATGCTAATTAATTAGGAAATTAGTTAGGTTAAATATCTTAACCAATCTTAATTAACATCCTAATCATATAACTAATTAGTTTAATATATATTAGCATATATTATAACCTTTAATCAATATTAAGATATCTAATTAATATTTAGATCATAATTAATTAAGAACTAAACTAGTTCACTTAGTTTGCTAATTAGGTAATTAGATTAGTCAAATTAAGCTTAATTAGCTACTAACCAAATTCAAGCCTACTATTTTTGACTTAATTCTAACCATTGGTTCATCTTTAATTCCTAGCCATAGATTACATCTAAGGTAGATATCAATTAGTCATAAAACTAGCATTCTAATCTCACCATTGATTAGATCAACGGCTAAGGTTAAAGGCTTCCTAACTAAGTCTTCATCCAACGGTTCATACTAAAGTCCAAGCCACTAAGTTTGACTTAATCTCAACCCTTGATTTTAACTTTAATTCCTAGCCCTTGATGTAATCTAAGGTGGATATTGCTTAGTGATTTTATCTAGATTCATTTTACACCATTGATCGGATCAACGGTTAAGATCAAAAGCATCTAAATTATGCTTTTCATCCAACGGTCCTAAATAAAGTCTATGCTTCTTTCGTTGACTCATTCTTATTGGTTTAGAAAGTCAAGCTACTTTCGTTGACTTGCTCTCATTGGCTAGAATTTGTCCAGTCAGCACAGTTGACTGCTTTTCCTAAACGCGGGTCCTACAGTACTTTTAAAGACCTGTGGTCAAATTGAAGCAGATTTTTACTGTTTTTGAGATAGTAGGTCTTGTAATATAAAATAATATTATAATAATATAAAATTATTTTATTGCACGCTTAAATCCTAAAAATTAGAAGATTAATATATATCTCAATCAATTGGGTTTAGTAAGATCCCCAACTCTAATTAATTAAAATAAGAATTTCTCCTACCAAAATTATTATTTTCCGACCGAGCAAATCACACAAAACAATCAAAAATTGTATCGGAACAATCAAATTATTTTTATATTGCACAGAAAACACAAAACAGTGTAATTCTGTCAGTTCTATAACATAGTCTAAAATTTGGGGTGTTACAATACTCCCCCTCTAAAAATAAGTTTCGTCCTCGAAACTTGACATACTTAAAATAAAAATGGATACTATTCTCTTATCTTATCTTCCAATTCCCATATTTCTTCACCACGTATATCACTCCAAACCACTTTAACTAATGCGATTTCTTTATCTCGAAGTTACTTTGTCCTTTGATCTTCAATCTTGACTGGAAATGTCTCCTAGGTTGAATTTTCCTTCATTTGTACGATCTCCAACGGAGTATCCGATATGGTCTGATAAACTTCAGAGTGGGTTTTCCTCGACTTAATCACTCGTCCAACTCTAGTCATAGGTGTCACACGTAGAAATACATGGTCACCTTCTTCAAATTCAAGCGGTCTTCGTCTTTTATCTGCATAACTCTTTTGCTGCGTCTGAGTTGTCCTCATCTTGTCATAGATCGTCTTCACTTTCTCAGTAGTCTGCTGCACAAATTCTGGTCCTACCTCAGTACTTTCAGCATCATGATGCTAACACAATGACGTTCTACATCTTCTTCCATATATTACCTCATAGGGTAACATCCCTATACTCGATCGAAAACTATTGTTGTATGTGAATTCTATCAATGGTAGAAATTCATCCCAACAACCAGCTTGTTCTAGAACACAAGCTCTCAACAAATCCTTTGAAAATTCTAGTTATCGTCTTTTCCTTATATCCAAGCCCCTCTTGATTGTACAGGTACCTCAAGCCCTTGTAAGTATTATAGACTTTATAGGAAAGAAAATATTTTCAAATTCTCCTTGCAAAACGATTATCACAGATCCTAAACATAAATTGAATAATTCTTCTCATGCACGTTCCACTGCCTCGAAGTATACGCCACCACCTTTTCTATTTGATCTCAACTCTCAATTTAAATTCACGAGTTGAACTACTAACAGAAATTACACTTGACTAGTTTTACGCATAACTCCTCCTTAATTGAGATACATGAAAGACACTTTGAAGGTGATAGGAAAAGTAACAAGACTATTCGGTAGGTTACTAGATTAGTCCAACAAAGAATTTGAAATAGTCTAATAGATTTTCAAAATGAACATGGTCCAATAATTCTAGAAATGAACTTTCTGGATTCAAACCCAAAAATCTCAGATCAAGGAAACACTAAAGTTACATTTTAACAATCTAGTAGGATATGGTTGAAAAATAACCAATCCATTTATAAAGTTAGGTTTTCAAATAGATGTAATTTTAGATAAACAAATCAAATCAACAGGAAAGATTTGATATCCAATAGATATAGGGTAGAGTTAGAAAACTTGAGTATAAACAACAAGTTTAACAAAAAGAGTAGAAATACTCAGATCACACTATAACAAAGACACGGATAAGTTAAATTGATTTACTCAGTCTATTTGAGAAAGAAATAGACAAACCAAATCAACAAAAAAAAATTTCAAACTCCAATATTAATAGAATAGTTTCAAACAGACTCGAGTAGTAATAACAAGTTTAGAAGTTGAAGTAATATTATGAAAAGAAACAAAACACAGTTAACCCCAAAAGATTTTACACAGTCACAGAACGCAAGAGACTGGGTTACCTTACGCATCATACAGTACAGTTTTAAGATTACCTTCTATGGCACAATTTCCTCGCTCCTTAAGTTTTTGTATTTGAACGTTCTCACTACACTCTTTGCATCAGCTCTTTCTTCTTCTTGAGATTTTGAAATACGTGTATCACTAATGGAAAGTTCCATCTTCAGTTGATCACAATCTCTGGAGAAATGTCCAGGCTTCCCACATCCATAACAAATAAACCCTTTATGCTGACAATCTTTAGTGAGATGATTTTTCCCACACTTGAAACATTTCAGTGATGATGCCACAGTCTGACCAAAATCATTGCCACTAGTACTCCTCCTCTTTGTTTGTTGTTGCTTCCCCAGTGGTCGCACATACGGCTCTCATTGAAAACGATTGACCTTACGCTTCCTTCTATCTTGGATTATCGAAGGTTCTAAGTTACAGCTTCTCACATCCGATGGCTGCTCTAATCCTAGTAAGCTATGAAGTTCGATTATCAGTTCCTGCCGCTGAGCGATCATCTATCTCTATTGTACTGCTACTTCCTTCATCTTTTGTATCACACTTCTAGCTAAGGCTATACGATCTTCATCACGTCTCGCATCCATATGCTCATGTTCGCTGCGTTCCATTATCTTTCTTCAAAGATAAATAAAATCAAAACACGACGAACTTAACGTAACTATTTCACACAACATCGTCTCCTTTCGGAAACCAAAACATATCTCTGTATTCAACATCAGAGATTCACACAGCACAAACAAGACAAACCTACCCACAAACCCAAAAGACTCTAACTTGGGCTCTGATACCAACTAATGTAACACCCACCTTAGGGTGCCACACTTCTTGTTACTCAATTATCAAATTACCCCTTCTTTGGAAAACTGTGCTTTATGATGTAAATACGAGTTATAAAATTTCTTGATGATAGTTAGATAAACTTAGCGAAAAATAAAAACATAATAATATTGTCACAAATTATTTACATCGTATATACACAAATCATAGTATTGTCATATTTTAATATTTACAAACTAGGCTCTCAAAATATTTAAACTTTAATTTAAACTAACATACTGCCCAAGTACTACTAAATAGTAGAACCCTCAGACGGGTCCTCCTCAGACTCCTCAGAAGGTAGAAGTCCGACTTGACGCGAAGTCCTACGGACAGGTATCCGCACAGATGACACTATACTAATTGCACTCGGAGTACGATAGTATACTTCCCAATACTGTCTAATTGACAATGGAAACTCTAGGTGTATATTAATATTTACCCTAATTTTCAAGATATAGCCTACTTAAAATAATGTTTAAGTTTCGCTATGTAGCAAATACGCTATCTTTTCAGGTCAACGTGCCACGACTCCAATCCTCCACGAAACGTCGATCTCGTATACCCAAGGAAACAAGGCACCTCTATTTTCTAGAACTCAGCGTCCTTTACCGGAATCTATTCTTCCTCAGCTTCTTGCTCAAGTTCTCGCTCAACGTCTTTAAAATTATAAATATAATATAGAATAGACATAGAAAGAGCTGAGATCACCTACGCCAATACCAGTATGATAGCAATGAAGATAAACACATACAAATTCTCATACCAACACATCATATACAATTACAATTATGTCATCATTATCATTTATCTAACACATATCATATCTCATATCAACACATTATACATAATTACAATTATGCCAATAATATCCTTTATCATCATAATTCATACAACAAGCCATAATTACGATCATGTCCTTATCAACATTCAATTATTCAATAATCCAATTATCATAAACAATAATTACGATAATACTCTCAGTATCTCTGCATATGCACCTAGACTCAATTTTCCTACTCCATGGAGCTACAACTCAGATCGGAAAGAGTGATCGTAAAGATCTATCTGCACTATATGCCTCGGACCACGTGCTCAATTTTTGCACATCTAGCATATGCACCAGTCTTTATCAAATATTGATTACGGATAGTGTCTCGGTCCGGATCATTGGTGTGTTATATCGGTCTAACCCACGTACAGAAGAGCTACCAACTGCACATTGTAGGCAACCCGCACCCCAATGCCCCCAAGGTCAACGAAAGACCTACACTATGCATATCGCACCCACTCAGGAGGTATATTCTCTCCTTCCTAGGCAAATAGCCTTATCCAGTCCATCGGACATTTTCAATGCATATACAAATGCACCATTCTCATTTCAATTCATTCTATCATATTCTTAATTAGATTTTCTTTATCTCAAGTTCGGGGTCCTCATATTGGCCCAACAGTGTCATTATTGTAATTTTATCGCGAAACCATCTTTTTCGCATTTTCTCAATTACGTATCAATTTTTCATTGTTTCTCGATCGCGTAAAATACTTTTCACACATTTTAAATCAAAAATACTATTTTCCTCATTTAATACCAAAATTTAACTTCATTTTTCATCATTTGCATAATAACCCCTCGAAACATAATATTTGCTTTATAATCCGCATTTAAATAATATTTTCACAACAGTCCTTCATAAAATTCATATTTACGAAATAGTCCCTCGTAAAATTCATATTTCCAAAATAGTCCCTCGTAAAATTTATATTTACGAAATTGTCCCTCATAAAATTCATATTTACAAAATAGTCTCTCATAAAATTCATATTTTCAAAATAGTCCCTCCAAAACATAATATTTACGTTTTAGGCCCTCAAAAATTATTATTTACAATGTGGCCCTATTAAAAATGAAAATTACTATTTTGTCCCTCTAAAAATCATAATTACAACATTGCTCCTTTAAAAATCATAATTACAGTATGGCCCCTTTTAAAAACAAAAATTATAATATTGCCCCTCTAAAAATCATATTTATAATAATTCATTTTCCCAAAAATCATTTTACTTTGCTATACTCAAATTTGTCCCAAATTCATTTAAATCTCTAGGTTCTCATTTTAATTCATCAGTTTAATTATATCCGATTATTTTTCCACAACCTTCAAACTTGTTCAAATTTATTTTTTTTTCATTTAAATCCTTCATTTTCAATTGAATCTCTCATTTTCAGGACTTTGGTCCTTTCTAACCTAGTATGGCCGTAAGCCTCAAGCTCTTTGGAGCTCTCATAAAATCGGTTCATCATATTATTCACATATTACTTTACTCATACATTTTCATGTACACAATTTCATACATACAAACATATATCAAAATAATAGACATAATATCACACATGCAAGCACAAAACACAATCATACACAACACAAACACAATCAAATAGCATCAAACAATCGGTGAAGAACCCTTATGGATTTTTTCACCGTACAAAACCATCCCCACACCACCAAAACATGGTTGGTGAGGTAAAATCTCCCTCTTACCTCTTGAAGACAAGCTTTTCGGTTAGTTTTTCTCCTTTCCTTCAAATTCGTACAATCTCCCAAACAAATCCCTAAAATTCTTAAACAATTAGTAAAAACACATACAAGGTTTAATATTAAAAAACCATGGAACAATCATGGTTAGAAAAATTAGAAATCCAATTTTGAACCATAAAATCAAGACTTACCCTTAAGTAAGTAAGCAAAAGGTTGGATTTTGGACAAGCTAGAGTAGTTTTTTGGAAAAACTTTGTGAATGAAAAGTGTTTAGAATAGGATTTGAGTTTAGGAAATATGATGAGATAAAATTATAGAGGTTTGGTTGTATGGGTAGTGAGCTTGGCCGAATATGGAGAGAAAGAAAGAAAAGAAAAGTGTGCTTGGTTCTTGGTAGTTTTTGGAGAGAAAATGGATAGATTGATTTATGATAAGTGTAATAAATGAAAGTGAAATGTAAAATCAAGGCTGCTGCCGTGAGTGAGCTTTAGTGAGGTTGAGTGATTAAATTTGCATGTCAAAATATCCTAGAGTGTTCACATTGGTTAAGCACATGGCTTATGTCATTAGATGGTTCATGAACCTTGTAGAATCAAGCCAACTAGCCTCCTTGTTTGCTGCCCAAAACCGTGCAGCCCTCCATCATTTTAGTGACTTAATTGTTTCCAAATTACTCCTAATTACATGCTAATTAATTAGGGAATTAGTTAGGTTAAATATCCTAACCAATCTTAATTAACATCCTAATCATATAACTTATTAGTTTAATATATATTAGCATATATTATAACCTTTAATCAATATTAAGATATCTAATTAATATTTAGATCATAATTAATTAAGAACTAAACTAGTTCACTTAGTTTGCTAATTAGGTAATTAGATTAGTCAAATTAAGCTTAATTAGCTACTAACCAAATTCAAGCCTATTATTTTTGACTTAATTCTAACCATTGGTTCATCTTTGATTCCTAGCCATAGATTACATCTAAGGTAAATATCAATTAGTCATAAAACTAGCATTTTAATCTCACCATTGATTAGATCAACGGCTAAGGTTAAAGGCTTCCTAACTAAGTCTTCATCCAACGGTTCATACTAAAGTCCAAGCCACTAAGTTTGACTTAATCTCAACCCTTGATTTTAACTTTAATTCCTAGCCCTTGATGTAATCTAAGGTGGATATTGCTTAGTGATTTTATCTAGATTCATTTTACACCATTGATCGAATCAACGGTTAAGATCAAAAGCATCTAAATTATGCTTTTCATCCAACGGTCTTAAATAAAGTCTATGCTTCTTTCGTTGACTCATTCTTATTGGTTTAGAAAGTCAAGTCACTTTCGTTGACTTGCTCTCATTGGCTAGAATTTGTCCAACAAGATTGGCTTGACTCTTTTCCTAAACGCTGGTCCCACAAGATTTTTTAAAGACCTGTGGTCAAATCAAGCGATTTTTACTTGTTTTTGAGACAATAGATCTTGTAATATAAAATAATATTATAATAATATAAAATTATTTTATTACACGCTTAAATCCTAAAAATTATAAGATTAATATATATATCAATCAGAATTGAGTTTAGTAAGATCCCCCAGCTCTAATTATTTAAAATAAGAATTTCCCCAGCCCGAAAATTATTATTTTCCTGACCCGGAGCAAATCACACAAAACAATCAAAAATTGTATCAGAACAATCAAATTATTTTTATATTGCACAGAAAACACAAAACAGTGTAATTCTGTCAGTTCTATAACATAGTCTAAAATTTGGAGTGTTACATAATTGATTAGTTTTGACCACATTTTATAAGTTTAGGTTTAAGTTGGGCTTAATTGTATTTTTCAGTTTTATTAAAAAATTTATGCTGTTTATGTATTTCAGGCATAACTTGAATTCTAGACATCTAAAATTTATGAATTTTATCTTATAGGGAAGCCATGAGAAAGCTTTATAACTTTGATGCAAAGCTCGAAGGCTGAATCAAATGTCTAGTGGATCAGATTGGGTCTGGAAGTCATAATAGAGATGCTATCGCTAAATTAGACAAATTAGGTGTCCAATTAAAGTTAAGAGGAAGAGGATTAGCCCTAAACTAAGGGTAAACTTAGATTTTTCCTAGTGATTAATGATGGATTAAATTCAATATTTTTTTATTTCCTTGGATTGATTATTTACTTAATTCTTTTTATCATTTTTAATTGCTTTTGTTTAATTAATTCTGTAACTTTTTCTCCCCTTTGTTAACTTCGTAATTTGGTTGCTTAGTGATCCAAGGGCTCAACCTAGTTGTGCTTTATACTACAAGTAATTTGGTGAATCAATCCAAGGACTCCACCTGGTTGTGCTTTATACTACAAGTAATTTGGTGAATCAACTTACAAGTTGGTATAATTTGATAGTCTCGGCAACTATCACTAACATTGATCAAGAATTTTGGTAGTTGCATATCTGTTTATTTTTTTCTTCTGGCCTTATAAAATGAGGTAAAGAAACAACTAGATAGGGGAGGTCCAAGAGGACCAATTCCTTCATAGAATATTTACTAAGAGGTTGAGGTCTACAAGAAAAATTATTATGTGCTTTTAGAATAATACTCGGTTTAAATTTTGGTATGAAGTATTATCAAACTAATTTGACAGCTCAGTTTTAAATCTTAATTAATGTGTCACGTGTTATATTTTAATTCAATTAATATAGTACATAAAAATTCTCCTTCAATAGAGGCAAACATAACTGCTGTTGAATTAATGAAACTACCTTTGTTTTTGTTTTCTTTTTTCACTATATTTGGGCCTTCTTCACTTGTTTCTTCCCAAATGCAGAATCTTTTACCATGGCATAGGTTTATTAACATGGCTATCTTCCTCCTCACAGTTGGCACAACTATGACTGGCTTGGTTGAATATTCTCAGTTTCTAGGCCTGTTTGGCAACCAAGAGTCACTAATGGTGAACTTGACTGGCCTCTTTTGACTGTTTGGGTTGCAGGTAGACTTAATTCTAATACTGTGCCCTTTTCTTTTGGTAAAAGATAGTTTATGGGATAAGAGGCTGTCCTGTCCAAGGTGAGGTTAACATCATTATAATGATACTTACAAATAACCACCAACAAGAATTGAACTCAAGACCTCTGAGTCAATGCTATTCAATCTTAGCATTTGAGCCAATTCTCATTGGCATACTATGCATAAGGACTAATTTTAGTAATATTCTTCTATCAAAACTTTGATAATGGGAAGTGCTTCTTTTTCTTGATTGCAGTGCCATTTTGGATACATTTCTGCTTCATGGAGCTCTAGATTCAACAAGGGCTTGAGTGCGTCCATGGCACATAGCAGGTGGTAGAGAGCATTGTTGTACATGGCAGTGTCTGCTATAGAACAAGTTTGATGGAGAAGAAGTCTGGTTTCTTAAAACTGCAACCATATAAGAGAGAATCTTGTTTGGTCAACCTCACGAGTATAGCAATTCTCTTGTTTTGAGTTTTTGTGAATCTCTCTGATGGCTTTCATCATTTTGCGTGAAATGCAGTTTTCTACTTCATATATATATACTTGATTCATCATCACAACTTGGAATGATCCTGCATTTCTATCTTTCTCATTCTTGATGGTTTTGTTTGTAAATTTTTTATTTAGTTATAGGAAATGGTTTGTATTTTCCTTTTTGTTTTGGACAATGGTATAAGTTGATTAACCGAGGTAGTTTGCTTTATTATGTTTGACCCAAATTCTATTGAAGATTGTTATTGATAGTTTTTTATTATATTAATAAATATATAAAAGATGTGTGAATTAAATGAGAGATTTGAAAGATACCTGATGAATATGCGAAATTTGTTTATAACATGAAATAAGGGAAGTTGTATAAGGGTGGTGGGCTATAAATACTTATATTGAAGAATTTGTATGGTTATGAGAATAAGAATGAAGGAGTAAGAGATGAAGGAAACTTAGTAAAGTTCCTTATATTGTGGTGCTTATAATGAAAATATGACATGTGTACATTTTTCTATAATTCATTAATGAAAATTTTAAAAATAATAATTAAGTATTTTCATTGAGAAAGCACCACAAGCAAAAATTTACCTAAGTTTTCTCCTAAGAGATATTGTCTTATAATGAAGCCTACAGGTTATATTTATTTTAATAATAAATTTAACTATTTTTATTTATAGACATGTTAAGTCGAATTACATTAAATTTGTGTGTGATTTTATGTGTGATGTTTTTCTTAATTTCAAGTATTTATGCAAATTAAAAAAGATGATGCGGTATTCTTAACAAGATTGAAAGAGTGGATGTGGTAATCCCCAACATGCTTTCATACTAAAATTTCAGAAATTTGAGTTTATCCGATGTGAATCTCGTAGTTACAATGCTATATATCATCATAAATAGTGTTAGCAATATATTTTGATACATTTTTCTAGATAGATGTTAAAGTAATTAATGTTAATAAACAGTATAAAAAATGAAAAGTCAAACTAATAGGATCTCATTGTGGAGACTAGACTTTTCGCTTTTATCAGTTGTAACGTAATGTCTGTTATTGCCGAGTTTGTTATTGATAGGTATAAGATAGGTATCTATCTTGAAAAAAAATTGTTATTGAGGAAATCATCCATGTCTCTTCTACTGATCATCTCTCTTTCTCTTTTGTTTGCTGATGGCCTCTCTTTTCTCTATTCCTCTTTTCATCCCATCAATGGGTATTTACAAAAAATCAAATAGGATGGGAGTGTTGGTGGTTATAGGGGAAAGATAGAGGGAGAGATCGTGCGTAGGGGGTGGTGGTCGTGAAGCTCTCATTCGCTCTGGCTAAGGTTTGCGATTTTGGCATTTTTTCTTCCACAACTCTGTTCAGTTTCAAGTATGTTCGTTATCACTCCCTCAAACCATTCCATTCTAGGATTTCGTAATTCTTTATGTATTTTGATGATTTTTTTATCGTATCGCAATGCCCTCTTTTTTACCTCCCCATCTGCACCTTTGTCTGTGATTCTCTTCTAGTTTCTCATAGAAAAGTATCTCTCAAATCTCTCTAGATTCCATTTTGTTCCTGTATCATTTGTTTTATTTGTCTCTGAATATAAATTCATATGTCTGTTTTTTCCCTTTTGCGCCATTTAAATTTAATCCTGCTTGTTAAACTGGATTTTCTAAAATTATTTGCCATTATAAATAATATTTGATGTTATTATTGTTGTAAATGATATAATTCAGTTGATAGTTAGTTAGTTAGTTGTTATAGATGTGGTCAGAATCTATTATGACAGTTAGACAGTTAGATATGTGATGGCTGCGTATAAATAAAACCACTGAGTGCTGGTGTATTTGATTTTAATTCATAATCATCAATATACAGAATTGTGTGAATTCAATTCTCTCAATCTTGTGAGTGTATGTGATTCCTCTGTGTGTGACTTAGAGCCAGTGAACGCTCTAACAAATTGGTATCCAGAGCTTTATTGATTTGAGGCCTGTGTACTGTGCATAATTGGCGAATTGAAGAGGTGAAATTCACATTGATCCATGACTGATTCGAATGGGCATTTTCCTGATAACTTGCCGATTCTTGATGGCAAGAATTATGAGAAGTGGTGCATTCAAATGAAAGCAATCTTTGGCTTTCAAGAAGTGTTGGAGGTAGTGAAGAATGGAGTTCAAGAATTGGGTGATGATCCATCAGAAACTCAGAAGTCCACCTATCGAGATGCCAAGAAGAAGGATTGTAAGGCCATGTTTTTCATTCACCAGTGTGTAGATCCAGCGAATTTTGAAAAAAACAATCTCAGCTTCAAGTGCAAAGGAAGCCTGGGATATACTTGAGAAGAGCTATGATGGTGCGGACAAATCGAAGAAGGTTCGGCTCCAAACTTTGAGAAGACAATATGAGCTACTACAAATGAAGGGCCAAGAAAATGTAGCAGAATATTTCACAAAGGTGCTGTCTCTCACCAACATGATGAAGATGTATGGGGAGAAATTAACAGATGTGATGATTGTTGAAAAGGTTCTCAGAACCTTAGCCCCAAAATTTGATCACATTGTCGTTGCCATTGAAGAGTCCAAGAATCTTGAAAACATGAAGATTGAAGAATTCCAGGGGTCTTTAGAGGCACATGAGCAAAGACTAAATGAAAGATATACTGAGAAAAGTTCTGAGCAGGCCTTCAAGATCAAACCAATAGAAGAGGTGGAAATGATACCTGGAGAAACAAAAAGGGAAAAGGAAAATTCAAAGGAAATAAAGGAAGAGGTGCTGGTGCTCACAATTCTGGTCAAGATAATTCAAATCTTGATCAGAAACAAGGTGAGAGTTTGAGTTCAAATTGGAGAGGAGGCGACAGAAACAAAAGGGATCAAAAGAAATTTGATAGAAGACACATTCAGTGCTATGCTTGTCAAAAGTATGGCCACTTTGCAGACCAATGTAAAGCATCCAAAGGATCGGGTAGCAGAGGTGATAAAGAAGCAAATGCTGCCCATGGTGAAGACTCAGACTCAGATCAAGTGCTTCTAATGGTTACCACCAAGTCAGAATCCACAAATTCTGGTTCTTGGTATCTTGATACAGGGTGTTCCAATCACATGACTGGGAACAAAGGATGGTTTGTGGAGTTGGATGAAAAAGTCAGAAATAAGGTACGATTTGCTAACAACAGTACCATTATGTTTGAAGGAAAAAGGAAAGTGTTGATCAAAAGGAGAGATAGGAAACCTACCTACATCTCAGATGTACTCTATGTACCTACCATGCAAAGCAACTTGTTGAGCATGGGACAGTTACTAGAGAAGGGTTTCTCCATTGAGCTGCAGAAGAATCTGATGAGAGTATTTGACAGCAAAGGGAAGTTGATCCTACAGGCTCCTCTATCAAGTAATAGGACCTTTAAGATTGACATTCAGGTGGCCAACCTCTTGAATTTTTCTGCTACTGTGCATGATGAATCCTGGTTATGGCATCTTCGATTTGGTCACTTGAACTTCAGAAGTTTAAGTCTCTTAAACACCAAACAGATGGTGCATGGACTTCCCTCTATCAAGTCACCTGAACAAGTGTGTGAAGTGTGCTTGATAGGAAACAACCAAGAAATTCTTTTAAGTCTTATGTGGCAACCTGAGCAGCTGAACCCCTGGAAGTCCTTTATTTTGATGTGTGTGGCCCTTTTGAGGAGGTTTCTCTTGGAGGTAACAAGTATTTTGTTTCTTTTGTTGATGATTATACAAGGAAACTGTGGCTATTTCTTATTAGAAGGAAGTCTGAAGTGTTTGAAGTGTTCAAAAAATTCAAAGTGAAAGTTGAAAAACAAAGTGGCAAGTTCATCAAGATCTTGAGGACTGATGGTGGAGGAGAATTCACATCAAATGAGCTCGAAAATTTCTATGAAAAAGAAGGAATTATTCATGAGGTGACAGTCCCTTACACTCCACAGCATAATGGGATTGCTGAAAGGATAAACAGGACTGTTTTAAATATGGCCAGGAGCATGTTGAGAAGCAAAAATATGCCACACTGTTTTTGGGGGGAAGCAGTAGCAACAGCAGTATATATTCTGAACCTGTGCCCAACACAAAGATTAAGCTCAATCACACTAGAAGAGGCTTGGACAGGTAAGAAGCCAACTGTTACTCACCTGAAAATTTTTGGCTGTCTATAAAATATCCCAGATGAGAAGAGAAGGAAGCTGAAAAATAAAAGTGAGCAGATGGTGATGCTAGGATATCATCCTACAGGGGCTTATAAGATTGACAATCCTATCAATAGGAAGGTGGTGATAAGTAGGGATGTAGTGTTTGATGAATCCAGCAACTGGAATTGGAGTTCACAAGGCAGAAACTCAGGTGACAAGGTTCCTGTCTTATTAGAAAACTCAAGTGAGAAGGTTCCTGTCTTATTAGAAGATTTAGAGCAGCTTGGTTCTCAGGTTCTTGATGCTGTTCCCAGTTCTTCCATTGATCAATGACCTCTGAGAAACAAGCAGTCATCAACCAGACTTACTGATTATGTGGTGTTTCCTGATAATGTTGTTACAACAGAAAGAGACTTAGTCCACATAGCCTTGTATGCTGATGTGGAACCGTGAACTTTGAGCAGGAGATTCAAGAACCTGTGTGGATAGCAGCCATGCAGGAGGAATTAAGAGTCATAGAGAAAAATCAGACTTGGGAGCTGGTGACCTTACCCAACCAGAAAAAACCTATAGCAGTGAAGTGGGTTTACAAGACCAAACTGAAGCCAGATGGATCAGTAGCCAAACACAAGGCTAGATTGGTAGCAAAGGGCTTCCTACAAAAGGAAGGGGTGGATTATGGTGATGTATTTGCACATGTGACTCGAATTGAAACCATAAGGCTGGTTGTGGCCATCGCAAGTACTAAAGGATGGTCATTGCACCAACTTGATGTAAAGTCATATTTCCTCAATGGACCATTAGAAGAGGAGGTGTACGTGTGTCAACCACTGGGGTTTGAAGTAGAAGGAAGTGATGGAAAAGTTTATAGATTGAAGAAGGCACTGTATGGGCTAAATCAGGCCCCTCGTGCCTGGAATAAAAGAATAGACGGCTTCTTAATTCAGCAAGGGTTCAACAAATGTACAGTGGAGTATGGTGTCTATGTGAGGACCTCTAAAACTACAGAACAACTATTAGTATGCTTGTATGTTAATGATCTATTGGTGACAGGCAGCAATGTGAAGGAGATTTGTGAATTTAAGGCAAACATGAAACCTGAGTTCGAAATGTCAAATTTGGGAGCACTTTCATACTTTCTTGGTATAGAATTTGTAATCACAAAACATGGAATCATGCTACATTAAAGGAGATATGCTATTGATATTCTAAAGAGGTTCCATATGAATAATTACAACCCTACTGCAACACCCATGGAGAGCAATCTGAAGCTAGAAAAAAATGATGGAGAGAAACCAGTTGATCCCACTCTCTATAAACAGATAATTGGCTCACTAAGATACTTGTGTAATAGTAGACCAGACATAGCCTACGGAGTTGGTGTGATCAGTAGGTTTATGGAAAATCCTAAGTCCTCTCATCTAGTAGTAGCAAAGAGTATTTTGAGATATATAAAGGGCACACTTGACTATGGTTTGTTGTTTCCTAGTGATCCAAGTTGCAATGGAAACATGTTGTTGGGGTATTCAGACTCTGATTGGTGTGGAGATAAAACAGATAGGAGAAGCACAACCGGATATGTCTTCATGATGGGAAAGGCATCAGTTTCCTAGTGCTCAAAGAAGCAATCAGTGGTTGCACTATCATCTTGTGAAGTTGAGTACATAGCAGCCTCTCATGGTGCCTGTCAGGCTTTGTGGCTTGAAACACTACTTGAGGAAATGCATTTGAAGGAAGAAGGGCCAATGCAGCTGATGATTGACAACAAGTCATCTATAAACTTAGCTAAGAATCCGGTTGCTCATGGTAGAAGCAAGCACATTGAGACTCGATTCCATTTTCTAAGGGACCAAGTGAACAAAGGGAAAATACAACTTTCCTACTGCAGATCTGAGGAACAACTAGCTGACATATTGACAAAGTCTTTGAAAATTGAGAGATTTAAATCTTCAGAGATGAGTTAGGTGTTGTGCCATTGATCAATCTGAATTAAGGGGGGTATGTTGTAAATGATATAATTCAGTTGATAGTTAGTTAGTTAGTTGTTATAGATGTGGTCAGAATTTGTTATGATAGTTAGACAGTTAGATATGTGGTGGCTGTGTATAAATAAAACCACCCATTGAATACTGGTGTATTTGATTTTAATTCATAATCACCAATATACAGAATTGTGTGAATTCAATTCTCTCAATCTTGTGTGTGTGATTCCTCTCTGTGTGACTTAGAGCTAGTGAATGCTCTAACAATTATTTATCATTTTTTTCTTATAATATATTGTCTGAGGCATAGGGCTGATTGTATTCTTGGTGGCATTATTGTCTTAATTTTTTTTCTTTTCTTTTTTCCCAATTGTTTGGTTGGATTTCTTATGCTTTCTATTTTCTTCTCTTCCTCAATATATTCTTTTTTAGCCCTTCTCTTTTTCCTGATCTTTTGATTTCTAGTCCTTGAAGATATTGGGTCTCCTATAAACTATTATGGCATATTGTATCACTAATAAAATATATTCATGTTATGTAGCCATAATTCCTTCAAAGATGTTTACATTACAGGATAAAGATTAAGCACAAGAAGAGGTAAAAGTTACCATATATAGTTCTCCTACTTGTCTTTTTAACAGATTTTTGTCAATTATATATATCCCATCATTTCCTAAATTAGTTGTTGGTTGGTTTGAGTCTTTTTTTTTTAACCAAAACAAAAATAAATTCTTGCTGAAGATGGGGTAAATCAGTGCTATGCGATCAATGACAGAATTTTATGAAAATGAAAACTTAAAGCACATGAACAAAATTAGATATGAACACAAAAAAGTAAAAGAGACAAGGAAGAAAAACATACACAGGTGGTTTATCCTAGTTTAGTTATAGCACGTGACTTATGTCTAGTATCAAAGTAATCACTCGAGATTTTCTTCAATTTTAATGATGATTTTGTTTACAAAGACACCACAAAGAACCTTCTTATACTTCTATCTCCATAGTAGAGTAACAATAATATTTTTACTTTCTAGGACACCTCCCTCAACTTCTACCTGAAAAAGAATAACCAATGACATTATTTCTTTGAAAAATGCAACTACAACCTTCTTCTATCTCCAGTCAAAATAGAGTAACCTAGCTCAAGAAAAGATTTTGAATGCTATCCCACACTTTCATCATCGTTCCAACTAGAATAAGCGATCAACTCTCACAATTCAAATACTCTTATACAGTAAGCTACAACAATTTCAAAAGACTCTTTCACTTAAGTGTATATGCAAGTATGAAGCATAAGGATAATGGAGTAGAATGAATTTTGCAGATGCGAAAACCCTCCTTCAAAATGTTCTTCATTGAAGTTCTGCTCTTATCCAAAGAGACATTTCCCCATTTGTGTAGCGATGTTGTTTCCTCGTAATTTTTTATCTGCTGGACTGATTCTTGCAAAGAGAATATGTTAATTTTGCCTCACATGTGGAAAACAAGTGGCCACTCCTTCAGGTTATGGAGTTGCTCCTTGGGGTATAACATTGCTCCTTTAGGGTAAAGAAATCTCTCCTTTGGGGATAAGATGTTGCTTCATTGTTTTGTAACGTTTCTAGTGATCGCTCATTTTCTTCTAGTAGTTATTCTTTTATTCTGTAAAGCTTCCAGTGAATATCATTCATTTGATATTAGTGGTCACTCAAACTCATCGCTCTTTTTCTCTGGTTGCTTGTACAAAAGTAACTCTAGGATTTGCTTATTTGAAATTCAGATTTGTTCTCACAAAAGGCAAGAGCCTAATCAATCAAGATGATACCTTTAAGTGTGAAAGTTAATCAATTTAAATCAATCAAGGTAATTCAAATATTCATTACATGCTAATTAGACATAACTAGCTGAATGAACATAATCACTTATCTCATGCCAATAAGATGTAATTGGATCATAAATCAAATAGATAACTTATATATCAGCACATGTAAAACTATATTTCATATCATCAAAAAGCTAATCGAGCACACAATTTTTTCACATGCTCAAAGGCTTAAAATAAATATTCATCTTCAAAACCTATAAACGCAACTCTAGGTTTTATAATTTATATTTTGAGTATAGTCAAAAAAACAAAAAAAAGAGAAAGAATAACAGTCGAGAACCCTAGCTGCCCAAAGGGCTAGACTTGTGCCGCATCTCAACTCCTTGTGGCCTGTCGCTCCACCGCAGCTCTCTAGGGCCTTGTCGTTGCTAGCCTATCCTTACTCGAACGTCACCTTCATCGTTGAGTAGAAATTCGTCAAACTCGTTATCGTGTGAGTTGAGTCGCATTCTACTGCCACCCCCTCCTCCCTTGGCATTGTATCCCTGTGATGCTAACACTGACTCATCGCAGGATAATGCGGAATTTCGAATGTTGGCAAGAAGCTGTGCGCAAGGATGGGCCTCATATCTGAGGTAGGGATATTCTCTTTTAGAGATGGTCATGGCTTCATTCCAAATGCTCTGGTTATGATGGATGTGCTACATCCTCTTACACAAGGTGCCTACACAGTCGCAAAAAATGCATGTAAGGTCTAGGTTGATTTTAGGTATGAGAAACTACTTGTGTACTGTTACTACGATAGCAGGATTGGACATGGAAGAGTGAAATTGCTCTTATTTAATCAAAGATGAGTTGTCTAGTTCCTTCAAGAGAAGAAATACAGCCCTAAGCTTAAAGCAGATAAGTTGTGCATAAAATTGACACCCCAACACTAGGAAAAAGGTTGCAATCTCATCCCATAGAACTGAGTCATCCAAGGACTAGGGGTCAGAAAAGTCTAGTGGAGCAAATGTCTCAACACCATTTTTCCTTGTCAGTCTCTGAAAAAAAATTGAGGAATTAGTGAAAATACAACTCCTAGCACTGGAACATCTGAAGCAAAACTTGCAGTTGTTTGCCCCGATCTTGTGAAAGAAGAAGGACCACCCTCTAGTCTGAATCACAGGTTTTAAGTGCCACAGACTCTTTCTTCATCATCAATGGCCAATCCAAGCAAAAGCTTCGTCCCCAAGTTAGCGAGCCAGCCCAAATTTTGCAAAATCTAGGCATAATCTAGGCCTAAGAACAAGGAATGGACCCGGTGGCTTTTACAACAACCCACACGATTCTCTCATCAGCTCCCATTCTGCAATTTTTTGCTAGTAAACTAAAGCACTCCACCTCCTCCAAAAGCAAGAGGTGCGTCAAGAAGCCGGAGGTGAAAAAAGTAGTTTTCAAATCAGATTCTCCTCTAGTAACAATTTTAATCCAATAGGCTTCCTTTGAGGAACGTGTGGTGAAGTAGAACTTGGATAATGATGAAGATTGGGAGGGTAAAATATTTTATATGGACATTACTTAAGAGGGGTTTGGGATATGTCCAAGGTACATTTGAGCCATCCTTCCAGACTTATTGGAAGTAATTTAGGTATTAGCCCATTTTTTTTTCCTTTGAATTTGTTTTCCTTTTTATTCTTAGTAATGAATTTTATTATCTTTCGCAAAAAGATAAAGATGAATTAATATATAAATAGTAGAGACAAGTTATCAACCTATTCGTCAATCAGACTTTTGAGCATCCCTAACCCAATAAAATGCAAGAAGGAACAAAATATATAGGTAGACCAATGAAGAAAGAAAACTTGAAATAAAATCAGACTTTCTGTCTATTGTTTGTTTCCAAGGATAATGAGATTCATTATTAAAAATGAAATGGAAAGCAAGTTCCAGGGTATGGAAATACAGACTATTATCCAAACCACTTCCAACAAGCTTGGAAGGATGACTCAGATGCGCCTCTGACGTATCACAATATAAAGAAAAAAGATCAAAGAACACCAAAAACACCATAAAATTCGAATAATGAAAACTAAGGGAGAGAAAAGACATGAATGAATTACTTTTCCTATCATACCTTTTCAAGCCCACTTTGAAAGCATCATAAGGCAAATCGGAGAAACTTAAATCTAACATCTTTAGATTTATCCAAATATCATATATCTAAAAAGATCTATGTTAAAATTGCTAAAAATAACTACAAAAATAAGAAAATTAAGAAAGAAAATAGAGAGAACTACATTGAATGATCAAAGGGGCAGCCCCATTAACAAAAAAACCCAAAAAGATACTAAAGCACCACAATAAATGAGATAGTACCTCAAAAAATAAGAGAACACCACCACTTTCTGTCCATTGTTTGTTACGGAATAAAAGTGAATAATTATATAGAAAATCAATACAACATAAGTAAGATAAAATCAACCACTAAAAGTGTATAATTAATACAGGATATTTTGATTTGGAGGCCTTTGACCCAATGCTTACCTTCCAAGCCATTAAGTTCGGAGTCGAGAAAGTCTTCTCTTCTATTGGCGTGCAATTTTAGCTTATTAAGCCTTGAAAGAAAAAGCCAGACGAGGTATAGCCTCTGTGGTTACATCGCTTCGTAAGATCATGTGACAAGTTTGATTCCCATGTGGAACATGGGAATCCGGCTCCCACCCCTGACCAAAAAAAAAAAAAAAGCCTTAAAAGAAAAGGAAATATAAAAGTAAACTTTTACTATGTATTCTGAGTTTCCTTCAACCGTTACACTTTGCATTATTGTGTCTTCTTAAAGGATCCATATAGAAAGTTTTCAAGGAGAATTTTTTAAAGGAATCCAATTTTAAAAACACTTTCATTAAAAAGCTAATACACACACGAGTTCAACTCCTCCTCCCAAAAAATAAAGAATAAAAACACATTTCAACTGAAAAAAAAAGCCGTGAAACTATCTAATTAAAAAAAAATTCCTCTTATAAATTATAATGTTTTGCTCTTAAAAAACCACCTGGAAATTATCCATTCTCAACACGGCAAGTAGTTGCTTTTTTTAAAAAGGCTTATAATCATGTCATCTCTCAAATTTAAAATAAAAAGGAATTTAATCCTTTTATGTTATTTCCTAATATTAGAGGATTTTGTTGTGAGGAAAAAATACACAAAAGCAAAATTAATAGACCCTAAATAAATAATGATGGGTCCTGCTATAATTACTTTTATGTCATTTTCTCTAATAACATGACCCTCATATGTTAGTGAGTAGCATGAGAGGATCTTGATAAAAAAAAAAGAGGTATAATCATTTAATAAAAAATGTTTCAATTAATGTTATACAAGACATTAAAACTTTTCTCATTGAATATAGAAAAAAATTACCTTGAAAATTTCTTCTACAATGAACTTTAAAACAATTATAAAAGAAATATATTTTTTTAAAATTTATCCATAAAATTAGGGTTGCTATCGAAGGTCAAACCCAACTGACTGCATAAATAATGTGATAGCAATATATTTTATTCATTTTATAATTTTTTCACTGGGCTTCTTAATGTTCAATTATGCTTAATTAAATTAGTTTTGTTACATTTTATGATATTGAGTTTAATTGGATCATTAAAAGAATTATTACTTGAATTGATTTTAATTTGTCTATTTGATAACATTCAATAAATTGACTATAATTTGAGTTGCGAATATCTGATTGATGTGATTCTAATCTTGTAAAAAAACTAAGACAATTCTCTACAACTTTTATGCAGACCTCAGGAGATAAATTGATGCGGATTAAAAGTTGTAAACCCAAGTGTAGGTTGTTTTAAGTAATAAATTCTCGAAAGTCTGAGGTCGATCCACGGGGAATTGATGAAGAAATTTTTTTTGACGTAAATTAAATATTTTGTCACAACAATAAAAGTGATAAAGCTTGGTCACAAATAAAAAAAACTTACTTGGGTTAGGAGATCCACTCTTGGTAAATAAATTAATGACAAGATTAATTCTTTTGATAACTCAATTAGAATTCACACATAATGGAGGTTCCAATCGAAAAATATAACATTCAAAGTTCATTAAAAATTATATACGTAATTATATTATGATTCCTTTAATCATTTATTAACACCGGCACTTATAAATGGGCTCAAGCATTTATTGTGCCAACCTCTTGTCTACAATGAATCAAGATCTCCACTTTACAAGGGAGGTTTCTAAATTGATTGAAAACAAAATATAACACGTATAATGACCACTTGAAAATATATCATTTAAGTACAAAAAAGAAATTAATCTAACATTAACTTATTACCAAAAGCTTCACCCTTTCACCCAAGTAAAATGAAAATTAGTTACTCATAGACAAGAAGAAAGAAAGAGAGAAGAAGAAGAAGAACATAACTTCAATTTAGAATAAAAGAAAACTACAACAAGATAATCAAATAACAAAATATCATGATCTTGATATCTAACACCAAGACCCTAAATGATTAACCAAGGCTTCCTTTTATAGAGGATTAAGGATACAAAATGACAAGGGGGCAGATTCATGAGTGGGTGAATGAGTGGAAAATGAGTGAAAAATGTCAAATGACTTTTGATGAGTGATAACTTATGGAGATTCTTTGTCTCTGAAATCATTCAATTATGAAGTCATTGAATGCGTCAGAATATTGAAATGTAATCTTCATGAAAGTTGTAGGCTTGGATCTTAGCTTTCAAATTCTGCCAGAATCACCTCAAAAGGCCATATACAGCCTGAGATATGGCCCAATTACTGTACAGTGTTCAGGCTTGGTTACAGCTCCTCTATTCTGACTTCCAAGCCCAATATGACCTACAAGGAGTCTGAATTAAGTCTTGTGTTCTCATGAAAGTTATAGATATAGGTCTTGACTTAGATACCAAAATTTCAGCCCAATCCAAATCTTACAGCCCGAGTTATGCTCTGATTACTGCACACTATTCAGTTCCAATCACAAAACTCATATTCTGACTTCCAAGCTCAATTAGTTCCACTAGATGTCTGACTTTGACCTAGAGTTCATCATGAAAGTTGTAGAGCTTTCTCTTATCTTTCCAACAAGGTAAAATGTATAATTGTTAGACATCTAAAACTCAAGATATGACTAAAATACAGAAATAGTATAAGACATAAATCATGCTGAAAAAAATCAATTAAGCCCAAATTGAGTCCAAACTTACAGAACATAACCAAACTTAATCAATTAAGTATATGGAGAGTGTAAATGACTAAAAATGAAGGTTTATTAATGTATAAAATATGTGATTATCAAATTTCCCCACACTTAGCTTTTTGCACTCCTAGGCAAAACACATAAGACCAAAACTAAGGAACAAGGAAAAACAACACACTCTCAAAAGCTAGAAATTCTAAAAGACTCAATTTCTAATAATATTTAAAAATGAAGAGCAACCAATCATTCAAGGGATCCAAACATTTATAAAGTAATGTTTTTTCACATCTCAAACTAACAAGTAAGGAAACTTCAATTGAAAAGCATGAGTCAAGAATGATAGATCTTCACAAGATTCACTCTTAATCCCTCAAGTGTTTAAAAGGTAGGTATTTCACTTAATTCAACCCATGAAAATTGTACTACCATAAGCTTGCTTATCTTCTACTTCTCCACTACTCAGAACACATACACACACAAATCATGAGGACTTTATTCAAGGTTGTAATGGGGTCAAGGTAAATGAGAAGGTAATATGAATATGACAAGTTAAATACCAAAGAGAATAAAAGAGCATAAAAGCTGAGTTCAATTAACAAGTATGAAAGTTCATCCCAACTCCACTTAATACAAATTCCCTATACATATTCTTATCCTTTCTTTTATTGCCTCGTTGGCCCTTATTTACATATTTTTTTATTTTTTTTTATTTTTTTTTATTTTTTTTAAGAAGAAGAAGAGCACAAAATATACATTTTTTTAAGTAAACATTTTTTTAAACCATTCTGTACACACACTCCCACACTTGTTCAAGAACTCATCCAATGACAAAGCTAATGTTCTCTTATTTCCTAAGGCCAGGTAAGAACATGATTTTTAATTTAAGGCACATAATGAGTTCGAAACAAAGAATGATTAAATAAACTCAAAAAGGTTAAGCAATGGGAAATAGATCATTTTCAATGCTTTACATTGGTAGGAATCAGAGAATTTTCAAGAAGCCATAAGAGTGCTTGATATCATATTGAGACAATATGCTGTTGAGTAAGGCTGCCTATTTGTGCGCTAATCATTCTTGGCTATTTGGTTAAAGTAGCTATTTCAAGAAAAATGTCTCAATTATGTTTATGTATGCATGTGAAAATGTAGTCTAAAAAAGAATCAAAGCAAGTTCTAGAGTAACAATTCCATGAGTGAAAATCACACAAGAAAGAAGAGAATGCACTACAAAAAAAGGGCTGTTTACCCACGGTTATAATAACTGTGGCTAAATAAGGCGTGGCTAATACATTACCCATGATTTTTAAGACTGTGGTAACATTTTGTTACCAACGGTTTATTACCGTAGTTAATTAAGTAAAAACCGTGGCTAATTTCAATTAAAATATATTCCACAAAATATTTTTGCTACCATTTAATCGTGGCTAATTTAATTATTAGCTACGGTTTAACCATGGCTAATGTGTTCATAAACCTAGTTTGCCACAATTTAACAGTGGCTAAATATTTTTTTTATAACAAAAACACTAATTTCTTCCCAAGCATATCATAAAAGGAGACTTGTACGGTGTCATTATTTAAGTTAAGCATATCACGACAATCTCGTAAAATTATAGCTCCAGTAAAAGAAAATAAACAGATTTCTATGTTTCATATTGATCAGCTGATCAAGGTGACATGAAAACTATTGCTCAAGTCAACAGATCAAAAGTTAAAAAGTTTGAACAGAGATACACAAATGTAAAGTTATGAGAAATAGCTGTGCATATCCCAGATATCTAATTCCAGTCTACTTTTTGCTCTAAATAGATAATCAATACTCCAAATTCTTCTCCTGAACTAATCTCTCAATGCTTCAAAATCTTG
Source organism: Ormosia semicastrata (assembly GCA_029884595.1). Lineage (NCBI taxonomy): Eukaryota > Viridiplantae > Streptophyta > Magnoliopsida > Fabales > Fabaceae > Ormosia > Ormosia semicastrata. The sequence continues at coordinate 40,672,455 of JAQQTO010000053.1, read as the reverse complement.
AAGAGTAAGCAGTAAACAAATCTAGAATTTTTTGTTGTTGTAGGATCTCAAGTCTACTAGTACTGAAACATGTTCCAAAAAAACCCACAAAAAATGTAATACACAAGCAAACTCGAGACACATTAAAAATACATGAGACATATGCATGATACAATTACAATTTTTACACACAAAAATAACCCTTGTTCCTTAATCTAAGTATAAGCTCCAATTACCCAATAATTAGGGGCCAAAGGCACACCACAACCCTTCATTTTTTAATTTCAGCAGGCACAAGAATTAGACAACATAACACATACTTTTCTAGTACTCTCAAATGCAATGATTTGGCACACAACATGCAGGATATCACATGGTAATTCAGAAATTATATCTACCTATGATCAGCAAGTGATATACAAACTCAAGATGCAAAATTATTAAATATCAAGATAAACAAGCTAAATAAAATCAAACCTTGGAAATGGTTAGTGCAGGGCTCCATTGTTCTTTAAGAATGTCGAGACATATACTGCCATTACTGTTAATGTTTGGATGGAATATCTTAGTCCTAAATACAACCTGCAGTTAGAGCATATTAATTTTATCAATTCTAAACTTATTAGTCTCAACATAAAAGGGAAAGATTCAATTAATATGACTGATCAGGACTCTTAGCATTGTGTACCACATATAGTATCTGAATCTGCCTCTCTAGCCTAGCAAATCAGAACTGATCAGGAGCATAACAAAACCATCAGATTCAATTAATATGACTGACTTTGTTTCTAAATTGGTTGTTATAAATGTAGTTTGTAGGAAAAAGCAATTAAAAGGGTGAGCACGGTAATTAAAAAAAAAGCAGAAATCCAATCAGTAATTAAAAGGGAAAGAAATAAAGGGGAGCCAGTGAGCACCTCGTTGGCGGTGGCAGAACGAGAATGACGACAGAGACCTGCATCTGGTGGGCGGCGCGCACGGAGGTGGTGCACTCCTGGTTAGGTGCTGTGTGATTGGCGGAGGTGAAAGGCTCGGGTGGAGCTTGATAGGCGCGTAGGTGACTCGATGGAGGTTGGTGGTTCACGCGAGGGGAGGCCGAGCTCGAGTCTGAGGTGGTTGCCGGTGGTGGATCTGGGTGGTTGGCTCGGGTGGAGCTCGATTTGCGCTCAGGTGGCGGATCTGGTTAGTTTTTCTGGTGGTTTGGGTTTCGGGTGAGGGGAGAAGACGTGCTAGCTCGTGGGTGGCGCGATTGCTGAGCGCGGTTTCTGGAAGGGGATTCTGACAGTGGCACGATGCTTCTTGTATGGTCAGACGACGGTGGGATGGTGGTCGATGGGAAGAGAGAGAGGCAGCAAGGAGAGAAAGAGAGATAAGAAAAACAAGGGGGATGAGAGGGCGGAAAGCTTTGGCGGTTGGGTTTTCTAATTATTTAGCCACGGTTGTTGAAACCGTAGCAAAAAAACAGTGGTTAAATACCATTTTTTTTGTAGTGATGGTACAAATATTCAATCCATTCATCAACAGGCTCAAAATCTTACAAGGCATAATTCTATCATTCTCAGTCCACCAATTCAACATCCATAACCAAGCATCTGATTTTTAAGAAAGAAGACAATTTACTCAATCATGCAAATTTTCCTAAATTTGAATTGCTACTTCCACACAAACTAGTTGTCTACCTAATTACTCCTTACTCTGCCACCAATTTTGATGCGTCTCAAGAGTAAATAATTTACTCCTTACTCTGTCATCCCTAATTACTTTTTTTATTAATAAATTGCTAAAAAACATATAAACACAACAAACATATTAATAAACACACTTCCTAACTTTTTTTTTGGAGTTTTTTTTACATTTTTTTACAACCATCCATCCTTTCCTCTAACCAGATCACAACATTGTCCTTAATGTCAAAATATAAATAAGTAAATGATAGAAGATATTACCTATTGCTGCAAATACTGTAAAGAGAAACCCTACACAAATTAAAACAAAAATAAAGTACGATAAATAAAACCAAAATTATAGATGAAGTGTCAGTTCACACTCTTGTTCCTTGCTACCTCCCTTACTGCTGCCTTCTGACCAATCTATCTGAGCTATTACTGGTTCAGGTTCATAAACAAAATCTTGTAATTTATCAATTAATTCATAACAGTAGAAGCAGATATAAGGAGTCATCTTGCCGAAGGTATGATAAAGCTCTGTTCCACAGTATGGTCAACAAAAGATAACAAATTATCAAAGAAATTATTAACATTCAACAAACCTATGAGTTTATGGTGGATGTTCAATTGGGCCCAAGAGATAATTTGAAAAACTTCTTCCAAAGTACCAAAACCACTCGGTAAAGCAATGAATGTATCAGAGTTTACAAGCATTGTCCTCATTCGTCCATGCATAGATGATACTTGAATTTTCAGCCCAATTATCTTTCTAATGATATTCCTTCGAGTTAAAGGTTCAAGAATGATACCTAAAACTTGACCACCTCTTATATGTGTAGAAAGTGATACAGCCCCCATTAACCCAATGCTACCTCCCCCATATACTACACGAATATTTCTCGCAGCAAGTGTTCTACCAATAGTACTTGCTGCATTTACAAACTCTAAACCCTTCCCATAACTTGTCCCACAAAATACACAGATACTGGTAAATCTACGAACCGAAGAAGAAGCTTTCTCCATTTCTACGCTCACACTCTTTTTGAATGATTCTGAGTTGCAGAAAAGTGAAGAAAATGAAGTGTTTAAATAGGGAAGAGAATAGAAAAAGTAATAATAACTCCTGTACGGGTAGGTTGGCTGTTGTCAAAAAAGTTTGAATTTAAGAAACTTTTTATTTATTTATTTATTTATTTTATTTAGAGATGTACAAGATAATATATACAAATTGTTGCGATTGTGACTCACATCTTCCTCTGGTTTTACATCTAGTAACGGCTTAAATGCCTTATATGAGTCGAGGATAAGTTTCCCATCAAATTTTCTTATAAATTGGCAAACAGGGTATTTTTGAGTCAGATTCCTAAGACTATAACGCTCTTGCTCGTCTCTGAAGAGATTCCACAAACTAAGAACTTCACGCTGCACATATCCACAAGAGTGCGCCTCAAGAGTTAATAAGATATTATCTAATGACTCCTTACTCAGTCCATTCTTAATAAATAAAATTTTATCTTCTCTGTTTACGGAAACCATTCCCAAAGAATGACATCGCGTATTACAATTCCATCACACACATTTGTAATAAACTTTCATTCTTTTTGCTCTTCTTCTTTTTGAACACAAACTTTTACCGAGACCTGACATGTATGGGATAAATGAATCTGAAGATTCACCAGCTAAACGAACCTTTGCTTCGATTATCCAGCGTATATCTTCTGGGATGCCCTTGTACATTAACAGTCTAAGTCTTTCACACCTAGCTTCGTAGATTTTTGTTAGAGCATTTAGAGGGAGAGAAGGGAAATGCTTTCTTAGATTTGATAGAATGACATCCATTTTAAAAGGAGAAGAAATAAGTTATTATAGGAAATTGAAAAAAAAACTAACTTGACAGTCACAGAGTACCATTATCTGCCACTTAACTAGGAGCACAAAGAACTGCAAAAAGAAAGAAACAAAATTAAAATAAATTTTACTCATAACAAGGATTAGAAAGGGAGATGAATTTTAACTCAACAACTTGATGTTCCAGAAATGGTTTGAGTCTTTGTCCATTGACCTTAAATACATTATCATTCCTAGAGTTCTTAATGTCTATGGCCCCATGAGGATACACATGTTTGATAATAAAAGGACCAGTCCACCTAGATCTCAATTTTCCAGGGAATAGGTGAAGACGAGAATTATAAAGCAGAACTTTTTGACTAATTTCAAAAGATTTTCTCAAAATTGATTTGTCATGAATAGCTTTTGTTCTAGCTTTATAAATTTTTGAGTTTTCATATGCATCTCAATTCTTCAAGTTCATTCAATTGCAATTTGCATAACTTGGAAGCATCATCAAGATTTAATTTGAAAGCTTTAATGGCCCAAAATGCTTTATGATCCAATTTTACAGGCAAGTGACAAGGTTTTCCATAGACTAACTAATATGATGACATGCCTAAAGATGTTTTAAAAGTAGTACGGTAAGCCCAAAGTGTATCGTTTAATCTTAAAGACCAATCTTTATGATTTGGGTTAACCATTTTTTCTAAAATTTGTTTAATATCCCTATTTGCTAATTCTACTTGTCCACTTGTCTGAGGGTGATAAGGGGTAGTAATTTTGTGTGTGAAGCCATATTTGTCCATTACAGATTCAAATGGTTTATTACAAAAATATTTTCCCCCATCACTGATGATAGCTCGAGGGATTCCAAATCGACTCAAAATATTTTCTTTTAAAAATTTCAGAATAGTTTTGTCATCATTGTGTCGACATGGAATCGTCTTAATCCATTTTGAGACATAATTAACTGCAACTAAAATATACATAAATCCAAATGATGATGAAAATAGACCCATAAAATTAATTCCCTAATAATCAAAAATTTCAATAACCATGATAAGGTTCAGAGGCATCATGTCTCATTTAGAAATGGACCCCAATTTCTGACAATTTTCTCAACTTTTGCAAAAAGTATAGCTGTCCTTAAATAAAGTGGGTTAATAAAATTCACACTGTAAGATTTTTGCAGCTGTTTTCTTTAAAGAAAAATGACCTTCACATGCTTCTGAATGACAAAATGTAATGACACTACTTACCTCACTATCGGGTACACATCTCCAAAGATTTGATCAGGACAATATTTGAACAAATATAGGTCATCCCAAAAGAAATTTTTCACCTCAATTAAATTTTTTTTTTGTCTTGGTGCGTCCATTGAGGCGGCATCTTACCTGTTACAAGAAAATTGATAATGTTAGCAAACCAAGACATGTAATTGATAGAAAATAAAAATTCACCAGGAAAAGAATCATTGATGGGTGTGTTATCAAAAGATGAGTCTGTTGTAAGTTTGGACAAATGATCTGCAACAACATTTTCACCTCCTTTCTTGTCTTTTATTGTGATGTTGAATTCTTGAAGCAACAAGATCTACCGTATCAACCTAGGTTTGGCATCCTACTTAGATATTAAATATCTAGTAGCAGCATGATTAGTGAAAATAACAGTGGAAGAACTAATTAAATAAGCTCAAAATTTATCCAATGCAAAAATTACAGCAAGTAGTTCTTTTTCAGTAGTGGTGCAATTCATTTGTGCATTATTCAAAGTTCAACTTGCGTAATAAATTACATGAGGCTTACCTTCCTTTCTCTATCCTAAAACAGCACTAATAGCAAAATCACTAGCATCACATATTAACTTAAAAGGCAAAGACCAGTCAGGGGATTGCATGATAGGAGCAGATGTCAAAAGATCAATTAATTTTTCAAAATATTTCTGACAATCTTGAGTTCAATCAAATGGTGCATCTTTTGTAGAAGATTACATAATGGTCTAGATATGGCACTAAAGTCCCTAACGAATCTTCTGTAAAATCCTACATGTCCTAAAAAAGAACGAACTTCTCTAGCTGTTTTTGGGGAAGGCAAATGAGCAATTAATTCAACTTTAACCTTATCAACTTCAATTCCCTTAGAAGATATCACATGACCGAACACTATTCCTGAGGTAACTATGTAATGACATTTTTTCCAATTTAACACATTCTTTTTCTTCGCATCTTTTAAGAACTTTTTCTAAATTATCAAGATAATTTTCAAAAGAATTTTCAAAAACTATCAGGTCATCCATGAAAACCTTGAAATAATATTCAATAATGTCACTAAAAATACTTAGCATGCATCTTGGAAAAGTTGTCAGAGCATTACAAAGACCAAAAGATATTCTTCTATATGCAAAAGTGCTAAAGGGGTAAGTAAAATGATTTTTTGTTGATCCTCTAATGCAATTGGTATTTGGTTATACCCAGAATAACCATCAATAAAACAATAGTAGGGATGTGCTACTACTATTTCCAAAATTTGATAAAGAAATGGCAAGGGGAAATGATCTTTTCTAGTGGCTGCATTTAATTTTCTAAAATCAATACACATACGCCAACTAGATGAGACTCGAGTAGGTATTAATTCACATTTTTCATTGTCAACCACTGTTATTCCAAATTTCTTAGGCACAACTTGTGTAGGGCTTACCCACTGGCTATCAGAGATAGGATAGATAATTCTAACATCAAGTAATTTAAGAACTTCAGCTCTAACTATCTCTTTCATATGTGGATTTAATCTTCTTTGAGGTTGTTGAGATGTTTTAGCATTATCCTCTAAATGTATTCTATGTGTACAAATTAATGGATTAATACCTTTTATGTCCTTTAATGTCCATGCAATTGCACTTTTATGCCTTTTAAGTACTTCTATCAACGTACATTCTTGTTCTTTGGTCAGGGATGAGGAAATTACCACTGGAAAACTTTGTTCTTTTCCCAAAAATGTGTACTTCAACCCAGCAGGTAATGACTTTAGTTTCAGTGTGGATACTTTTTCATGGGTATCATCATTCATGATTTTTAGCTTTTCGAATCTCGACTTCTATCCTTTGCATTCTATTACCTGTGTACAGTCAAGTAAAGAGCATATTTTAGAAATATCATTATTTAATTGTGTAGCTGAATTAAATGAATTAATTAAACAAATTTTTAATGAGTTAGAAGAACTCCTGGTTTGAAGATGATCATCAATAATGGCCTCAATCCCTTCAATTTCTTCCTTTCCCTCATAAACTTCTTGTGGTTGCTTGCACATGTTGAAAACATTAAGCTCCAGTGTCATATTTCCAAATGTTAATTTCACCATTCCATTTCTGCAATTTATCAAAGCATTAGATGTTGCTAAAAATAGGCGACCTAAAATAACAGGAATTGACTTGCTACTATTTTCCATAGGTTCAGTTTCCAAGACAATAAAATTCACAGGATATATGAATTTATCAACTTGTACCAACACATTTTCCACTATTCTTGGAATTTTAATTGATCTATCAGCAAGTAGAAGAGTTACAGAAGTTGGTTTTAACTCACCCAGGTTGAATTGCTGATAAACTGAATATGGAAGCAAATTAACACTAGCACCAAGATCAAGTAAACCTCATTCAATTTTATGTTCTCCAATAATGTATGAAACTGTAGGACAACCAGGGTCTTTATATTTCAACTCATTATTGTTCTGAATAATGGAACTTACCTGTTCAGTCAAAAAGGCATTCTTTTTCATATTATGTTTCCTTTTAATAGTGCACAAGTCTTTCAAAAATTTGTCATAACAAAGAATCTATTTGATAGCATCTAACAAAGGAATATTGACCTTCACTTGTTTAAGGATTTCAAAAATATCACTGTTATATTTCACTTTACTTGAATTGTTTAATGCTTGAGGATATGAGAGTGAAGGCGAGGGTTTGGTCTCCTTTTGGTTAGGTGGCTTATCAACTTCTTCCTTATCTTTGGAACTTGATTCATCATTTTTTTCACAAGGTTCAAGAATTTATTTTTCAACAACCTTTCCACTCCTAAGAGTTATCACTGACTGGACTTGATCTATTTGTTGGATTTCTGAACTACCCTTATTTAGGCTGTACTGACCTTTGGGATTTGGTTGAGGTTGAGAGGGAAATTTTTCTTTCTTATGAATGGCGAGTGCAAAAGAAAGTTTAGCAAGAGTGTCTTTTATGTCAATCATGACTTGAGTGTTTTGGTTATTAATGGCTTCTTGCTTTTCCATGAATGCATGCAATGTTCCTTCAAGGTTTTTCCTATATGGTGGGACATAAGGTGCATATCCTTGAGAATTTTGAGAGTCCTACTGTGCCTGAGGAGCTGGTGGTTGCATAAGTTGTGCCTGATTATTAGTCCTCCAACTGAAGTTCGGGTGATTTCTCCATCCTAGATTGTATGTATCTGAAAAAGAAGAAGTGAATAGCTTTTTAAAATTGTTCATTGCATTTACTTGCTCATGCATAACTTCTTTAAAAATAGGAATTTTTGGACAGTGTCCCAATTCATCACAAATGCTATAAATTTCTTCATTTTGCACAGATTTGATTTCTTTCACTTTTCCTGATTCCATGGCTTCAACATTTCTAGCCAAACTAGCAAACCTAGCATTTAGATCTTCTTCTTGACTAAGATGATATTTTCCTTTACCAGCATTTACAAGGTTATACCTAATTGAATTTTTAGAAGGATTAGTACTATGCCAAGACTGAGAATTTTTAGCCAAATGGTTTAAATAGTCTAAAACTTCTTCAGGTTCTTTATCAAGAAACTCACCATTGCACAGTATTTTTATAAATTATTTGGTTTCGGGTGTTAACCCTTCATAAAAGAAGCTTATAGTGTGCCATTTTTCAAAATCATAATGTGGGCAAGAATTCAGCAAATCTTTAAAACGTTCCCAACTTTGAAAATATGCTTCATTTGAATTTTGGGAAAAATTTTGGATTTGTCTTTTCAAAGCATTGATTTTATGTGTTAGAAAAAATTTCTTTAAAAACTCACCTTGCATTTCTTGCCATGTGCCAATTGATCTTGGTTTCAAAGTGTTAAGCCAAGTTTTTGCTTTATCTTTCAAAGAAAAAGGAAACAACTTAAGCTTAACAATCTCTTAAATGTAAGTTTGATCATTAAAAGCAATACATACTTCCTCAAATTCTTTTAGATGTAAATATGGGCTTTTAGATTCTAAACTATAGAAATTAGGAAGTAAAGAAATCATACTTGGCTTGAATCTAAAATTGTTAGCATTGAGTGGAAAGATAAAACATGATGGACTAGAATTTCGAGATGGTTACAAATACTCACGCATGGTTTGCAATGTTTGATTTTCATGTTCATCATGCACACTTTCATTTTTAGCCATTATGTTTAATGTGTGTGATTGTGATTCAGACAAATCAATATGTAAAGTACCAGGATTAATTTTAATAAAACGACCAGAATTTGAATCATGATACCAATTAAGCATAAACAAGTGACATAAAATAGAAAAGAAAATGTACAAGCTGGCAATATAAACCGTCCATTAAATATTAACTAAGATGTGATATAAATCAGCCACCAAATAAATATTAACAATGGTGTGGTATAAACCATTCACCAAATATATATTAACACTCAGTAAATAAATATTAATAAATGTGTGGTATAAACTAACCACCAAATAAGTTAATAAGCAGATAAATTAAAAAGTTAGTATGCAGATAAATTAAAATATTAGAAGCAAGTAAATTAAAATATTAGAAGTAAGCAAAGTAAAAAGTTAGGTAGCTGATAAAGTAAAAAGTTAGTAAGTTAGTAAGTTAGTAAGCAAGAAAATTAAAAGATTAGTAGGTTAGTAAGTTAGAAATAAAATACAGAAAGTAAAATATAAACAATAAAGTGCAGAAAGTAAATTACAGAAAATAAAGTGCAAAAAGTAAATTTATAATATGAAAACTGGAGAATCGGCAAGCTGATTTTTTGCTTCAGCGAGAGAGAAGAGAAGAAGAAATATTATTTCATTAATGATTAAAGATTACAGAGGGATAAAGGAGAGTTTCCCCCACTAAGTTAGTACGTTAGTAAGGACAAAGAAAAAAAAAATCAAAAGAGCGAGAATATATATATATATATATATATATATATACACACACAATTTCCACAAGAAAAAAATATAAATATATATATACCAAATATTTACACCATAAATTTGTTCTTCAAATCAAGTTCCTGGCAATAGCGCCAAAAACTTGATGCGGATTAAAAGTTACAAACCCAAGTGCAGGTTGTTTCAAGTAATAAATTCTCGGAAGTCGGAGGTCGATTCACAGGAAATTGATAAAGAAAAATTCTTTGACATAAAGTAAATATTTTATCATAACAATAAAAGTCATAAAGCTTAGTCACAAATAAAAAAAACTTACTTGGGTTAGGAGATCCACTCTTGGTAAATAAATTAACGACAAGATTAATTCTTTTGATAACTCAATTAGAATCCACACATAATGGAGGTTCCAATCGAAAAATATAACATTCAAAGTTCATTAAAAATTATATACGTAATCATATTATGATTTCTTTAATCATTTATTAACACCACCACTTATAAATGGACTCAAGCTTTCATTGTGCCAACCTCTTGTTTACAATGAATCAAGATCTCCACTTTACAAGGAGGGTTTCTAAATTGATTGAAAACAAAATACAACACGTATAATGACCACTTGAAAATATATCATTTAAGTACAAGAAAAAAATTAATCTAACCTTAACTTATTACCAAAACTTTCATCCTTTCACTCAAGTAAAATGAAAATTAGTTACTCATAGACAAAAAGAAAGAAAAAGAGAAGAAAAAGAAGAAAAACATAACTTCAATTTAGAACAAAAGAAAATTACAACAAGATAATCAAACAACAAAATAGCATGATATTGATATCTAACACTAAGACCCTAAATCATCAGCCAAGACTCCTTTTTATAGAGGATTAGGGATACAAAATGACAAGGGGGCAAATTCATGAGTGGGTGGATGAGTGAAAAATGAGTGAAAAATGCCAAAAGACTTCTGATAAGTGAAAAATTATGGAGATTCTTTATCTCTAAAATCATTCAGTTCTGAAGTCATTGAATGTGTCAGAATATTGAAATGTGATCTTCATGAAAGTTGTAGGATTGCATCTTAGATTTTAAATGCCACTAGAATTACCTCAAAAGGCCATCTACAGCCCGAGATATGGCCCAATTAATGTACAATGTTTAGTCTTAGTTATAGCTCCTCTATTCTGACTTCTAAGCCCAATATGACCTACAAGGAGTCCGAATTGAGTCTTGTGTTCCCATAAAAGTTGTAGATATGGGTCTTAACTTGCAGATACCAAAATTTCAGGCCAATCCAGATCTTACAGCCCGAGTTATGCTCTGATTATTGCACACTATTCAGGTTCCAATCACAAAACTCGTATTCTGACTTCCAAGCCCAATTAGTTGCACTAGATGTCTGACTTTGACCTACAGCTCTCACCCAAGTTGTAGAGCTCTCTCTTATCTTTCCAACAAGGTAAAATTCATAATTGTTAGATATTTAGAACTCAAGATATGACCAAAATATAGAAATAGTGTAAGATGTAAATCATGTTGAAAAAAATCAATTAAGTCCAAACTTACAGAATATAACTAAACTTAATCAATTAAGTATATGGAGAGTATAAATAACTAAAAATGAGGGTTTATTAATGTATAAAATATGTGATTATCATAAATCACACGTTAGGATAATTTAAATTAGAGTTGAAGCAAGAGTTGAAGCAAGAACTAGAGTATTGATCTTTATAGCTTGACCTCTGCACACTCATTAGTCTATTTCTTGAGTTATAAGAGTTCAATTGACACCAAAACAGTGGCATTGGAAAGTTAAAACCCAAATCTACAACTTTTATGAAGAACAAAAGAGTCAGATCGAAAGTATAATTGGTCATATTGGGCCTAGAAGTCAGAATAGAGGTGTTGTAACTGGGCTTGAATAGTGTACAGAGATTGGGCCATATCTCGAGCTGTAGGATAGATATTGGGCTTAAACTAACGGAATTGGAAAGCTAAACAAAAGCCTACAACTTTCATGAAGACCACTTTTTCATATTTTGACGGAAGCCATGAGTTCAGCACCGAATCTTTTGGGAGACAAGTATCTTAATAATTTTTTACTCATTCACAATTATCAAATAACTCCCTTGACATTTTCATTCATTATCAAACAACTCCATTGTCATTTTGTTTCTCTCAAACTCTATAAAAGGGAGCATTGGCTGCTCATTTTAGGCATCTTGGCTTAGAGATCAAGATCATACTATTGTGTTATTTATTTCTCTTGTAGTAGTTTTCTTTTGCTCTAAATAGAAGTTATGTTCATCTCATTCTTCTTCCCTCTTTCTTTCTTCTTATTCATGAATTACTAATTTTCATTTTACTTAGGTGAAAGGGTGAAGCTTTTAGTAATACATTAAGGCTAGATTAATTTCTTTCTTATACTTGAATGAAGCATTATCAAGTGGTCATTATATGTGTTATATTTTATTTCCAATCAATTTAGAAACACTCCTTGTAAAGTGAAGATCTTGATTCATTGTAGACAAGAGATTGACACAATGAATGCTTGAGTCCATTTATAAGTGTTGGCATTAGTGAATAATTAAAGGAAGCATAATATAATTACATATATAATCTTAATTGAATTTTGAATATTGTATTTTCCAATTGGAACCTCCATTATGTGTGGATTTCAATTGAATTATAAAAAGAAATAATCTTGTCTTTAATTTATTACTAATAATGGATCTTATAGCCCAAGCAAATCTTTTTTTTTTTCATTTGTAAACAATTTTTATCACCTTTATTATTGTGACAAATCTTTTCCTTATCTCAAAGAATTTTTCTTCATCATAATGCGAGTTGAGTCTTCATATTAGTTATTCATATCATTGCAAGCATTTTTGACATGTTGATAAAAAAAAAGTAACCTTAAATATGTTTTTAGTCCCTATAAATATGTTAATTTTTGGTTTTAGTACCTATAATTTTTTTCTTTTTGGTTTAGATCCAAGTTTATCTAAAATTATTGAATTTAGTCCTCGTTGTTAGTGGACATCAATTAAGTGATGATGTGTCACACGGTGGTCTAGCTCACTCATGCCATATGGCTCACTCATCCTATGTGGTAAGTTAGTGGTCCATGTAGGATCCAATGTGCCTGGTGCGACCCACTTGTGTCTTAAGCGGTGTCATGTGAGAAGCACATGACCCCAATTTTTCCCTCCATTGCTGAGATATTATAGGGACCACTATGAAAAGCAAAGCATGACCATTCACTCCCACACTTTCACATTTTCCCTACATTATATGTTAAGGTTCACGATGCACTGCAGAAGGGCTCGTGTAAGTCATTCTCCAAAAGCGTGGTGGAAGATCATGCATGTAGATGCATGACTAAAGACTAAGACAGGATTTTGAGGTAAGTATTGGAATCCTTTTCCTTAAAAAGCTATTTTGCACATGATTTTTGTTGGGAACTTCATTGATTTCGTGTGGGGACCAAATGGGTTTAGGTTGTCTATTTTCTCCACTACAATGGTTGTCATTCTGTGTTTTGTAGTGTTGATTTATGTTTGGTCCACAAGTGCACAAGTTGAGCAAGTAACATGAGAGGGAGAAAGAGTGTTGTGTCCTAAGGGATTTGGTTTTAAAGTTTGTATTATCGTATAGTCAACTGCTTTGCTCAAGTTTAAGCAAGTAAAAAAAATGTAAAGATAAAAGGAAAATGCACTAAAATAAGATAACTAAGCAAGCATTCAAATAAGAGATTTAATAATGATTAAAAGGCTAAGGGACTTTCTTCACCTACTACTTCACTTGATTGATGTAACTTACAAAAATATGTGAAAATGAGCTTAAGTTATTAGTAGAAACCTCATGCATCCACAATGCCTATGTCTAGGTCACTTGAATTTTTAGCATTTAATTACCTAAAACACTATGTCTTCATGTGAAAAGGAGTAATTTCTTGTTCATTCAAACCTTGTTTTAAATACATGTTATGCATGACCAATGAGTATATGTCCATCTTATTGGCTACTCAAAACACCCAATAAACTCAAGTGAAAATTGATCATGCATTATCCAAAGTCAAGGTCCCACTTCATTTTCTTTATGTCTAGTTCAAGAGAAAGTCCCAAATCAATTGGTGATTGATAAACACAATTTTCATATATTATTTAACCCTCATATTTAGTCTTTTAGCACTCTTATGTGCTTAATTGATTGGTCTTAGCCACATTTTATAAGTTTAGGTTTAAATTGTGCTTAATTGTATTTTTAGCATTATTGGGAATTTACATTGTTATTGTATTTCGGGCATAACTTGATTTTTAGACTATGAATTTTACTTTGTTGGGAAGCTGAGAAAAAGCTCTATAACTTTGATGAAGAGATCCAAGGCTGAATCAGATGTCTAGTGGGTTAGATGCAATTCTGAACAAAGATGCTGTCACTGGAACATGGACAATATACAAGGATTGAGCCATAATTTGGGGTGTAGGAGTCATATGGAGCTTGGACTAGTGCCATTGGAAAGACACGTATCTTCAACTATTATGAAGAGAACTTATCAAAACTATGACATTTTGATGGTGTTCTCTTCCTTTGAAGTTAGCTTATGGGTCTAGAGAGTCGTTAAGAATGTTTTGAGCATAACTCTCTCATCCTAAGCCCAAATTTAGAAAACTAAGTGTCTAATCAAAGCTAAGAGGAAGAGGATTAACCCTAAGTAAGGGATAAACTTAGATTTTGAATTTTACGGGCAATTATTTAGGGAGAAATAGAGAGTCTGAGAGAAACCTTATTTTTCTCTTAGTCTTTCTTGTATTTTCTCTCTTCATCTCTCTACCTCTTCTTTCTCTCCAAGTTTCTTTATTTTTTGCATTTATTCTCTCCCATCCATGGAGGGCTAGAACCTATTAATCAATCCTAGGGATTGAAAATATTGATGTTTAATTCTAAGATCTTATTTTGATTGTTTTACATTTAATTATTAATCAAGTTTCTCTTCTACCTCTTTTGTTTTTTATTGAATCTAGATTAAATTGCTTAATTTGATTTGGAGGTTGATGTGATAATTACATAATTATCACGTGTTTAATGAGGATTATAGAGACTAAACAATGTTCAAAGGTGTTTCATGGATTGTTTAGCTTGATTGAATTCTGAATCTAGGTTAAAGCTTAGATCGATGCTTAATTCATCTAACCTTGATTAATTAAATTCTGGATGCTTATCCAACAGAGAATTCGTGGATCATCTTTAAGGCTTCTTGAGATGATCTAAGGCTAAGAATTTAATTAGAAATTGAATGGATTTTGAGTAATCAAGGATGGATTAAATTCAAGATTAGTTGATTTCCTAGGATTGGCTGTTTACTTAATTCTTTTTACATTTTTTAATTATTTTCTATTAATTAATTTTGCAACTCCTCCCCCTATTAACCTCTTAACCTCTTAACTTGATTGCTTGATTAGAGTTATCTAAAGGCTTGACCCGATTTTGCCTTATACTACAAGTACTTTGGTGAATCAATTTATAAATTAATATAATTTGATAGTCTTATTAGTTATCAGTGATCAAGCAATTGAATACAATAAGCATGAATTTGGATAAACAACTCATACCCATTAATCAAATATTCAAGATCAAGTAATTTACAATCAAGATTCATAGTGGGATCCAAAAGACCCCCTAAAAACAACTTAAAAATCCATAAGATTGAAAGAAACAGAAGGTAGAAAGAAATCCATAAAAGACAAGAAAATCAAGATAGGGAGAAGAAGGGAAAACTAGGGATAATCCTTAATTTTGATATTTCTCTTGAAGCTTGATATTCCAATCTTCAAATATCTTCTCTCAAGAACCCTGAGACTCAAAGCTAATCTCTCCCTTTTCGGGCTTAAAGTTAAAAAAACTAAAAATAATGAAAAATGGCCCTATAATTATATTAAAAACAGAAAAAATTACAAATTAGGGTGTTACTTACACCTAGGCATGGCCTTCTCAGTTAAAATATCCTGAAAAATAGAGATAGTCACAACTAGGCATGCCTATGCCATGCCTAAGCGATCCCTCTGATGCTAATTTCCTTGCTTTCCTCTATTCTACTGAACTTTCATGCCATTTTTCACCTTCCAAACCTTAGAATTAAACTTCGGGCTCTTCATAAAAGTTGTAGGACTTTCTCTTAAATTTCAAATTCCACTAGAATCATCCTAAAAAAAGATCATTTGCTCTAGTTATGATCAAACTACTAGATTAGGGTTAGGATGTAGGTTCATCAATTTGGCCCAAACTTCTCTTAAAGTTTATGTACTCAACCTGGTGGAATCAAAGAAAGTGGTCAACATAAAAATTGTAGATATATTTATTAGTTTTATAATGACTCTAGTCTTGTTCTAGTAAGAGACCTACATCTTCAAAACTACTCCATTTAATCTAGCATGGTTAACAAAGCTCAAAACTTGATGTCCTTATCTTCTTGGCTTGGCTTGATTCCTTTCATTTTTGGTACTCCTTTAGGTCATCAACCTACCTTCTAAGATTAAAATATACCTCAATAAGACCCCAATCATGAATGATACATAATTAAACCAATCTAACTTCAAACCAACCCTAATCAACACTAAAGCACATATAATTCAAGATATTCAAATAAGCTCACAATCTTTTCTAATTTCTAAACTAATTAAGGACTTAGCATATATTTAAGCACAAAAGTAAGATATAATAACTCTATTTCATATAGTTATAAATTTAGCAATTTTAAATTAGTTTGTTGTCTTCTTTGCAGTTGTAGGATGGGTTTTAGTGTTGTATTTCACCATATGGGGTCATTTGTGAATGAACCCCCACTAATTTATAAAGGAGAGAAGTACATGCAGTCCATAACTTAGACATTGATAAATGGTCATACTTTGAGGCTCTTGGAAATGTTAGAGATTTAGGGTATACTAGCGGTATGAAACTATGGTGGGTTTCACCTAGAAAGAGCTTTGAGGATAGGTTAAAAGAAATTAGCTAGGATAGCCATGCTTTTAGATTTGGTTAATTATGCCATAAGGAATAGGTGTGAGGCTGATATTTATATTGAATACACAATTGTTGCAAAGCCTAATGTTATTATAGAGGGTGTGACCCAAGTTGAGTGTGCTAAGAATGTGGCCCAAGCAAAAGGGGTGGCCCAAGAAGGTGAAGCACAGGGTGATGAGGTTCCAGGCAGGTGATAGGGACAATGATAGTTATGATGAGTCTGTGAAGGAAGTCCATTTTGATGATAGTGAGGAGGAAAAGAATTTAGGATTAGATGATGGATTTAAGACAGTAAGTAATAGAAGAACTAAGAAAGGAAAATGGGGTTGTTATGGATGAAGGACCTAGAATATAACCTAGAATATAGCCCAAAGGTGGTAGGTCTAGCATGAAAACCCAAGTTGCACATAGAGCTTGGGTGTCCCCAAAAAAAGTTAAACAAGAAAAAGGAGGAATCAAAACCAACAGTTTGACGAGTGTGCTGCTGAAGGTAATGGTCAAGACATTATTAGAAATGGTGTAGGTGAGGGTGAATCTAAGGTTGAGACTGATATAGAATACAGTTCTGATGTTGAGGACCCTCCCAGTGATTCTGATATGAAATATAATCCTGATGAGGATGCTGCAGTGTGAGGCTAAGACAATTATACCAGTAAATAGTGCTGATATGCATGTTATGAAGGATGAGTATATAAGTGAAGACTTGGACCGTGGTGATGAGGAGTTTGCTTTTGATTTAGAAGGAATTCCAACAAATTAGGAGTACACAGAGCAAATAGTGCTTTTGATTTTCCACAAATTAAGCAACATTTGAGAGGCCATACTACTAGTATCATTATTATTATTCTGAATTTAAACAAAGCACATCATTTAATAAATTGATAAACACATCCTATTGTTGCATATTCAACAACTGCAATTTCTACACCTACAAATTCTGCATATACAGATTATGCTTTAGTAGTTTCTAAATTTTCAGATTCTGCTTCTATAGTTTTTGCAGCTTGTGCAGTAATTATTTCTGGATAGATTTAGGAAAAAATTATGATAGCAGGATGCTTATGAGATATATAGTCAAATAGAGATCAAGAATAACATGTCCAAATATATTATAAAATTTAAAAGGGACTAAATTCAATTTTACCAAAGCAACAAGTTTTGGATCAAAGAGATACCTGATGCGAGTGAGAGTAAGGTAGGTGATAGCTTAAGGAAAAATTGAAACACAAGTATAAACCTTGTAATATGACATTTTATGTACCAAATCAAAAGAATAATGTAATATGAGGGAAAAACAAGTATAACTCTAAAATATGAATAACAATATACAGCCAAATAACAACAATATACACATATCAAACACATTCCAATAATTCTAGGAAACAATCTAGTGAACAACAACCAAGCATATATAAAAAATATAGTATTTATATTTATACTTGATAACTCCATAAAGTGGAGGTTTCAACCTAAATTCAATAAAAATAGGAGTGCTAGGTCCAAAACTCCCTTTGATTTATTTGAAATAATGCTTAATTGCATGTAACTTTTTGTTACTTGATTCAAAGCAATTTTCACCTTGTCTTTAGTCAATTCATGAAGTTATTAGATTTACTTTAATACCTAAATCCGTGAACTTATAATTGATGTTAATTTTTAAGATTCAAGGAGGCAAGGAAAGCTTTGGAAAGGAGATATGGAGAAATGGACATAAGGATCAAGCATCAAGGAATTCAACAAAGACTTTGGAAGAGAAACTGTGAAGCAAGAGACCCCGCCTAAGTGTGGTAGTAGCTCTTGGGATCCGTGAAGACCACACTTAAGCTTGGAACTACCATGCCTAGGCATGGTGGCAACATTCCTGACCAGAGAAGACCATGCAACTGTGTGGGTCTTCCACGCATATGCGTGGGAGCAGCAGCCAAAATCCATGCTTTGTACCTGAGTGAACCATGCATATGCATAGAGCACCCATGCATGTGTATTATTTTTTATAAAATTACCTTGTGGCAGATTCTACAACTAGAGAGAATATTACAAGACCAATTTGAAGTCAGATTCTACAAAGCCTCAAAGAAAATTAATAAATATAAGTAGAAATTCTAGATTGCCATTCCATTGTCAACTATAGATGAGATAATGTTTTATGAACAACACTTCGTAGAAACAAAAAAAGACAACATTAAGGGTATAAAATAGGTGTGAGTTCCCTTATAGCAATATGCTAACACACTTCAACAGTCAATTCACTTCTACCATTATCATTCTGAAAGAAGCAGAAGTTAAGTGGAAAGTAATATAACTCATAAAGCAAGATTACTATTTTTTTTCTTTTATTATTAAGTCTAGGTTTTCATCTAAATAACCTAGATTCTGGACATGTATGCACTTGTATTAAGTTGATAACCAACATAACACCCCCTTCTTTTATACAACAAGAAGAACAGCAATTATAGATATATCTTTATGGTTAGAGTAGTATTTTCATTTTGACAAAGATTAGGCCTAAGAACAAAACTTAAGCAGCAAATTAGAAATTATCAAAGAGTTCACAAGACAGAAACAACTAAATAGCATAAAATATCTATCCAAAAAAGTTTCCAACATTTTTTTTATCAACATGGGAATTTTGCTTAAGAACTCTACCCTCACCCCATGCTTCCCTTACCATTTGAGCCTCGATTAAGTGGTGTTTCCAACATTATTTTTCACCTTGTGTGATGGTCAATAGAAAATAATCCCTCCAAGAGGTAGAACATGATATATTCAAAATCAAAGCCATTTTTCCTAGCAATAAACTAGTAACAAAATGTCATTCACATTCTAACTCCATCTTCCCAATAACACAACTATCACAAGGATCACAAACTCAAATCTAAGATTGTGAGTAATATAATAACTTACTGTGAAACCAAATTCCAAACATTATTTTAAACATATCATTCTTTGGATTCTTTTGAATCACACAACCTTGATTAAAAGGTTATCCTCCTCTCCACCACCCAAAAACAAAATCATTAGTTTCCAATTTTCCATTACTGGGAAGACTTTATATTGTCAATTGGTCATAATTTTACTGCCAACAACCCACACACACAAGAACTTAACTGTGAGAAAAAACTTTTTAATGGGGACAAGGGACAACAATTGTCAAGACAAATTTGATACTTATTTCAGTACATGGCACACAAATTATTAAGCAATATGCATTAGGTCGAAGGAAATGTTTACTGAAGCTATCTCACACATGACCAAGTTATGCCATTCTTTTCTATGGTTTACGCATAGAATAAAGAAGTTTCAAGTATATATAGTACAAGTGTCCAAAGGCAACACCTTCTTGTCATTTTATATATATGATACCAAATCCAAAGAAAATCAATCTTAAAATTTAAAACCTACATGATTCATATATCTTCAAACATAACAACTTTACGTGTTAGGACTTTGCAGTTTTATCAAGGTTTTGACGTTAAATATCCTTCAAATGGTGTTTCTATTCTTGGGTACCTTATACTTGCTTTTATTTAAATAACCAAGCGTGAATAATGAAAAGACAAGTAGAACTTCAATACTGGGAAACAAATTAGTAGAACTTGAGAGAGAGAGAGAGAGAGAAAGAGAGGAAGTGTAACATTCTCCACAACCTATTAGTCTTAATTATGGTTATAGAAGTTCAGTAACACATGTGTGAGTTACCTGTTAATTTTAGTGATTTTTGAGTTAGTTTGGATATGTTGCTATAACACCGAATGTGAAAAATAGTTTATAATAGTTTAGAATTTAGCATAATTTGCTTAGATGATGGAAATAAATATAGAGAATTTATTTTTAGGTTACAAATGAATAGAATATGATGTGGTAAATTTTAAAAAATTAACTGAGATAATTTGGCATTTGTAATAACACAAGATGAGTGTTTAAAGGCCAAATTAAATAAGCATGTAGCTTTGAAAATTATGAGAATTTGTGAAAATATCAAGTAGAGAGTGGAGAGTTTTCTAGAAATGAGTATAGGCCAAGAAAGATACCTGTAAGCCTATTAGCTTAACCCCTTAGGTTTAACTTAAGTTAAAGAGAAGTAATAGAGCTTAGTGGCTGTTAATGGTGTATATGAATAATTGGGAAATGATGAATCTATAAATGAAATGAATCCTAGAATTTTCTCTAACACTCTTAAAAATTAGAAAAAGCATTAATGGAAGTATAAAGTATCCCTAAGATATACAACATTTCTAGTTAAAACTAAAAGGATCCATCCTTATCCCTCTTCTTTTTCTCCACCGCCCTTATCTATTTCACCTTTGACTTTTCTCTTATTTCCATTTTCTCACTCACGGTGCAACAAATAAGAAGAGAAAGAAAAGAAAAGAAAGAAAGAAGGGTGATGAAATAATAAAAACTCATATTTTTCCATTTCAAAATCTTTGTTTTCACCTTTTTTCCAATCCCTTTTGATTAAGTTTTGTTCTCCATTTTTATTATGTTTTTATTATTCTAAACTTTGTTCTTATTATGTGTTTTTATTAGGTAAGTACACATGAAAGAAAACTAGATGCTTAAAGGAGCAAAAAGCTAAGCAGAAGATTCTGAAGCTGGGCACTTAAGCTCCTACCTTTTCACTGCTTAATCACCCAGGCACAGAATGCTATGGGCTGCGTGCTTAAGTGCCCAATTTTAGTGCTTAATTGGTGGAAGATAGAGAAGCATACATTATGCACCTAAGCACCTAAAAACTGAGCATTTAACCACTTAGGATGTTTAATGACGCATTTTGATGCCTATAATTAGAAGAAGTTAGGTTCTTAGGCAGAAATTCAGAGAGAGAAGCAGAGGCACGAACCCTAATTTGATGTGAGCGCATCTAAGCTTGAAAATTAAGAATTTTCTTCAATCTTTCTACCTATCTTCGATGGAGTTTGTTGGAATTTCTTCTTTGTTTGCTTCTTTCTCCATGTGTAGCTAAACTTCTCTAGTTAGGATGATGATGAATCTTGTTTTTGAATGATGTAAATTCATTTTTGTGTTTAATCTATGTTTCTATTTCAAGATTTATGTGTTTATCTCTTCTCTTAATGGTTTTCTTAATTTGGCCAATTTGGGAATGATTTTAGGATTTATGTATGATTTGGAAAAATTGTGCATGAACCTAGAACTTATGATAAACCCTAGAATTTCTGCAATCACTAGGAATAGACGTTGTAGGTTTTGTGATCTTACTTTTTATTCTCTTATTTTTTATAAAGCCTTCTCTATTTGAGGTTATACTAAGGAATTAGTTAATTCAAAGTAGTGTGAAGAGGATTAATATACTAAGGGATTATGTATTGATTAATTTTGGGAATTTGATCATGAATCATGGAATAGAACTTATTTAAACTAATCTTTGAATTTGCATCAAAAGAGTTCAAGTAAAATCTGAACCCTAACACTTTGATATCATTGTTTTTCACCCTTAAATTTACTTTTGTTAATTTTAAATATTTTCTAGTTAGTGATTTCTTTTATTTGCATTCTTATTATTCGATAGCTTAAATAGAGTTGATTTAACGAATTTAGTGATTAATAACGTAATTCTTATGGCAACGATACTTTACTCATCATTTATTACTTTTACGATTTGATACACTTGCTAATATCACAACAAGTTTTAAGTGTCATTATCGGGGATTATTTGTTTGTCAATATTAAAAAGTAGTTTGAAAGACACTAATTTAGACATTTATTTTGTATTGTTTAATTTTATTTTTCTTTATTACATTTTCTTTTTAATTTAGTTCTTTTAATTCACTCTTGTTTGCTTTGTTTATGCGAGGTACTGTGAATCCGGAAGCATTACTTTTTGATCCAAAAATTGAGAAAGCAGAAAGGGCAAACAAAAAAGTAGCAAAAGAAAGAAAAATAATTGAAGAAGAAAACATCGCAGAAACTAATGAAGAACGAAGATGTACTTTGGCAGATTATGCAACCCTGTCTGCTGAAAGGGTTGCAAACAGTATAATGCGACCTACCATACAAGCTAATAATTTTGAAATCAAACCAGCTCTTCTACAGTTGGTGGAACAAGATTAGTTTGGGGGAAATCAGTCAGAAGATCCCAATTTGCATATCAACAAATTCTTGTAGCTTTGCAACACCATCAAGTACAATGGAGCAAGTGATGATGCTATTAGGCTAAGGCTTTTGCCATTCTCTCTAAGGGATAAGGCTAAGAGCTGGTTACAAACTCAACCTCAGGGAAGCATCACTACTTAGGATGATTTGGTTAGGAAGTTCCTTACTCGATACTTTCCTCCATTAATGTTCATAAAGATAAGGAATGGGATTGCATATTTCACTCAAAATCAAGGAGAATCTTTGTATGAAGCTTGCGAAAGATTCAAGGAATTATTGAGAAGATGTCCTCTTCATGCTTTTGAAATATGGCAACAGGTTTAAATATTTTATAATGGCTTAAATCATTCTATCAGGGCTATGGTTGATGCATTTGCAGGTGGGTCTCTAAGCACTGAAACTCCTGAAGAGGCTCAAGAATTATTTGAAACTATGGCTACTAATGAATATCAAATTCCTAGTGGAAGATCAATGGTTAAACAAAGAGTTATGGAGCTTAGCACCTTTGATGCCATACTTGCGTAAAATAGACTATTTTGCAGCAAATCGCAAATCTCACCAAAAAAATTGGCAACACGTAGGTAAGCTCAATTAACCATCAAGCTTTAACTTGCGATTTCTATGGAGGCAATCATTTCAATGGTGAATGCGAGGCAAGCAACTCAGGTGTTACTTCTCAAGAGCAAGTCAATTATATGGCAATCCTTCGAGACTCCAAGTTAACCCATACTCAAATACGTATAATCCAGGGTGGATGAATCATTCCAATTTTTCTTGAAATAATCAAGGGATGCAAAATGCTACTCAACAAGAGAATAAATCTCCTCTAGAGATTTCTCTTGAAAAGCTATCTCGACAGACAGCTTCTTTTGTGCACCAGACTTCTAATTTCATACAGGAATTAAGAGCCAACTGCAAAATTCAAAGGGCAGCTATTCGAAGTTTGGAAACTCAAGTGGAGCATATTTCAAGACAGTGTGCAGAAAGACCTCCAGGTAGCCTTCCTAGTGACATTGTGGTCAATCCAAAGGAGCATTGCTTAGAGATTAATTTGAGAAGTGGCAATATAGTGGAAGGACAAGCTAAGGAAGTGCCAAGTTTTGTGGGCATAGAGAAGAAGAAAAACTGATGTTCCCAATGATGATATCTCAACTCAAGATGGCAGAAAAGAAGAAGCTAAGGAGGGACAACCAAAAGTGTAAAGAAATAAGAAGGATCTTGAGCAGAACACAATATATGAAACATCACCGTACACTAAGATCCCATTCCCTAAAAGATTGAAGAAGGAGAATCAAGAGAGGTAATTCTTGAAGTTCCTAGATGTCTTCAAGAAATTACAAATAAACATCCACTTTGCTGAAGCACTAGAGCAAATTCTTTCTTATGTCAAGTTCATGAACGATCTCCTATCAAAGAAGAGAAATTAAAAGAAGATGAAACATTAATGATGAATGAAGTATGTAGTGCCATTATCCAAAAGTTGCCTCCAAAATTGAAACATCTTGGTAGCTTCATTATTCCTTGTACTATTGGGAAACTAATTATTGAGAATGCCTTGTGTGATATTGGTGCTAGTATAAAGTTGATGTCATTATCCATAATTGGGATGCTTGGTATTGGGGAAGTCAAGTCAACCATGATATCCCTTTAACTTGTAAATTAGATTGTTAGACATCCATATGGTATTTTGGAAGATGTGCTAGTGAAAGTGGACAAATTTATTTTTTTGGTTGACTTTGTAGTGCTGGATATGGAAGAAGATATTGACATCCCTCTTATTCTTAGAAGACCATTTTTGGCAACTTCAGGAGCATTGATTGATATACCAAGAGGTGAACTCATTTTGAGGGTGGATGGAGATCAAGTGACTATCAATGTCTTTGATAAATCTATACCAACATCAGAGCTTTATGCTCCCATTAATTGTGTTCAAGATAAGTCCCAAAAGGATTTGGCTAGTAAGAGCTCTTCACCATCAATTAATATTGATTTTCCTATTTTTAAGATTTTTGAAACAAAGAAAGGTCCTCCCATGATCCATGATTCATTACAAATTTTGTATATCTGTTGATCAACTAAAACCACCATAGTCTAGTGGAATCTCTTATGCCAAGTGATGCGTGCGGATGTAATGATTAAAATTTAGATAAAAATCAGTTATCAGGCCCACCAGAAAATAAAAACCTTACAACTAGTTGTAGTTAGTAAGGGTCGATCCACAGAGAACCAATTCAATTAACACTATTAAATAATTCCCAATGTAAACTCTGATTAATAATAAATAGTAAATAGGGGGTTTTGGAGTTTTGATGAACAATGAACAGCTTCAAAGACAATAACAATAAACAAACTGAAATCAACAATATAAGAAAATTGGTTAAGAGATTGAATCCACCACTAGATTTATATGATAATGTAAATTCACATATCATTTTATTCCAACATGCTCAATTATGTTTTTATGCAATTGTGAGAGTAAATCTCTGTTTTCCTTACGTGTTGGCCAATTTAGCAACCGCTCAAATCAACTCCTAATCACGATTAGTCATAAAGCAACCGCTCTTACAACTATCCAACAATTGCATTAAGATTTAGAAAACCAATTACACTAAGATCTAATCACACACCGGGATTAAATTACTTAAAACATATATTTCTCTAGATCTACTACTACAACCGTGCATAATAAACCCAGATCTACCACTTTTATAACTGGCAAATAGCACAAAGATAATTATACCCACATGAACATCATACATCCCACTAGATCTACTACCACAACCGTGCATAATAAACCCAGATGTACCACTTTGAAAGTGGAAACAAGTATAAAAACCTTCATACCAACAATAGATTCAGAAATATATGAATAAAAACATAACTGTGTTGAAATAATCAAATATGCAAGGTTTACAACATTAATAACCAAGGGAGGTTTAGTTACACATAACTAGAAGGAAATCACAAGAAAAACTATGAAGAAACAAGAAGAAACTATGAGAGAAATGAAAGAGAGTCCCACTTCTTTCATGATAACCAATGGTGCCTTTTATAGAAGTCTAGGGTAACAAAATGACAAAGGGGAGTGGATGGATGAGTGGGTTAGTGGAGTGGAGTGGTTGAGTGGATTGGTTGAGTGGATTGGTTGAGTGGTTGAGTGGATGAGTGGAGTGGAGTGGTTGAGTGCGAAAATTTCTTGGTCTGACTTGGAAGCCAAAAACGACTGACTATACTTCAGATCCATGAAAAGTACTCTTGATGAAAGTTGTAGATCTTTGTCTTGGCTATAACATGCATATCTGGATCGTCCAAGTTGGCTTCCTACAGCCCAAGATATGACCCAAATACCACAGGTTGTTCAAACCCAACTTCAGCACATCTGTTTCGACTTGCAAGCCCAAACTGACCCATTAGACTTCATTCTTTCAAAATGTGTTCTTCATGAAATTTGTTTATTTAGGTCTTGACTATCAACTATCCAAATTTCAGCCCATCTCCATTATTACAGCTTGAGATATGATTTTATGAGTGCACACCGTTCAGATTCTAGTGACAGAACCCGTATTCTGGCTTCCATGTAAACTTATGTCCCTTAGACATCTGTTTAGGACTTCGAGCTCTTCATCAAAGTTGTAGAGCTTCCTCTTAGCTTTCCTACAAGATAAAATTCATGATTATCAGATATCAGGAACTCAAATTATGGCCAAAATACAGAAACAGTGTAAAATCTCAATAATGCTGAAAATATTCAATTAGGACCAATTTGAGCTCAAACTCACAAAATCATACCAAACTCAATCAATTAAGAATATGGAGAGTGTAAATGACTAAACATAAGGGTTTCTTAATAAATAAAATATGTGATTATCAAATTTCCCCACACTTAGCTTTTTGCACTCCTGGGCAAAACTCAAGACCAAAACAAGGACATAAGAGATTAACAAAATTT
This sequence comes from Ormosia semicastrata, assembly GCA_029884595.1. Lineage (NCBI taxonomy): Eukaryota > Viridiplantae > Streptophyta > Magnoliopsida > Fabales > Fabaceae > Ormosia > Ormosia semicastrata. The sequence goes on along the minus strand of JAQQTO010000053.1, from coordinate 40,645,757 downwards.
TAAATTCCAACGACATTCAAGAGCCCAAAATTTTACAATCAAGAAGAACAACCAAAGGTTCAAGGGATCAAAACATTCATGAGTTAACAATTCTCCACATCTCAAACCAACAAGCAAGGTATCTTCAACATGAATCGAGAATGATAGATCTTCACAAGATTCCCTATCAATTTCTCAAGTGTTTAAAAGGTAGGTATTTCACTCAATTCAACCATGAAAATTACACTACCATAAGCTTGCTTATCTTCTACTTCTACTTCTCCACTACTCAAAACACATGCATACACAAATCATGAGGACTTTATTCAAGGTTGTAGTGAGGTCAAAGTAACAGAAGAGGGTAAAATGGATATGAGAGGATAAATACCAAAGAGAATAAAAGCAATTGAGAGCTGAGTTCAAATAACAAGCATAAAAGTTCATCCCAACTCTAATGTATAACCCTTTACATATTCATTTCTCAATCCTTTTCTCAGCTATTTTTTTTTTGGGCACTCTTTCTTTTTTCAACAATCATTTTGTACACACACCCCCACACTTGTTCAAAAACTCATCCATTAACCAAGCTAATGTTCTTTTATTCCCTAAGGTAAAGTAAGAACACGATTTTTCATTTAAGGCAATAATGATCTAGAAACAAGGAATGGTCAAATAAGTTCAAAGGAGTTAAGTAAAGGAAAATATACAAGGTTGGCAGGAATCAGAGAATTTTCAAGAAGTCAAAAGAGTGCTTGATATCATATTGAAAACAAGGTTGGCTATTTGGTTAAACTAGCTAATTAAGAAAGAGAGCCTCAATTATGTTCATGCATGCAAGTGAAATGTAGCCTTAAAAAGAATCAAAGCAAGTTCTAGAGTGGTCATTAACATGAGTGAAAGTCGCACAAGAAAGAAGAGAATGGCATAAATGTTGAATCCATCCATTAGGCTCAAAATCTCACAAAGTATGCATCCATCAAACTCAATTCATCAATTCAATCATCCATCACCAAGCACATCAGTTCAAGAAGGGAGAAAAGTTATTCAATCATGCAATGATTCTTTTTCTTTTAAAACTTTTTTTTTTGAAATTAAGACATTTTTTTTAAATGCTAAAATCTCTCCCCCACACTTAATATAACATTGCCCTCAATGTGAAAGAGAGATATAGAAAAGAGCAACACAACCTGATAAGAAGTGAATCAACGCTAAGCAGGAAAAGAAACACACTGTCAGTACCGCATCAGACCCTGAAAAGAAATCAAATAATAAAACTTTAGTACTTCCACAATTTAATACTAATTAATTACTACCTAAAAACAAACTCCTTACTCTGCCACCAATTAAGATGCGTCTCAAGAGTAAAATTACTCCTTACTCTGCCATCACTAATTGGTTTAATAAGTCCATGACAATCATATCATACTTTCCAAACAAAACAACAAAATTTTTTTTTTAGGTCAACTATCCTTCCCCCCCAACTAGATCACAACATTGTCCCCAATGTTAAAATATAGATGAGTAAAGGATAGAAGATATTACCTGTTGGAGAAAGCTGACACAAATTTAAACAGAAACAAAGTACAATAAAATCAAACCGACTAAAGAGAAAGTGTCAGATCTGGCTTTCTTTTCTTGTCACTTCCTTTGCTGCTTCTTGTTGACCAGTCTATCTGAGCTAATACCTTATCAGGTACATACTCAAAAGCTTCTAATTTATCAATGAGCTCATCAATAGTGGAGGCAGAGATAAGAAGTTATCTTGTCGAAGGAGTGATAATTTCTGTTCCACAGCATTGTCAAGAAAAAATAACAAAAGATCAAAGAAATTATTAACATTCAACAAACCAATGGGTTTATGGTGGATGTTCAGTTCGGCCCAAGAGACAATTTGAAAAATTTCTTCCAAAGTACCAAAACCACCTGGTAAGACAAGAAATGCATCAGAATTGTCAACCATTGTTTTCATTCGTCCATGCATGGATGTTACCTGAATTTCTTCTCCAACTGTCTTTCCAATGATGTTATTTTTCGGCTAAAGGTTTAGGAATAACACCTAAAACCTGATGCGCTCCTATAAAAGCAGAAAGTGATACAACCCCATTTCATTACCCACGACAACCTCCCCATATACAAGATGAATATTCCTCGCAGCAAGTGATCGACCAAGAGTGCTAGCTGCGTTTACAAATTCTAATCCCTTCCCATAACTCGACCCACAAAAAACACAGACATTTTTGAGGTTACGAATAGAAGGCCCCATTCTATACTTTTCCTCTCTTTGAGTGTTTCTGAGTTGAAGGTTAGTGGAGAAAATGGAGTGTTTAAATAAGAAAAAGAATAGGAAGGGAAATAATTGTACCTATAAGGGTAGGTTGGCTGTTGTCAGAAAAAGTTGAAATTAAGAAACATAGAATCTTTTTCTTTCTTTTTTTTTTGTTTGTTTGTTGTTTTTTTGTTTTTTTTTTTTTTTTTTTTTTTTTTTTTTTTTTGTTTTTTTGAAAGATGACATAAAGAAGAAGAAGAAGATGATGATGATACGTACAGATTGTTTGTGGATATGGCTCACATCCGCCTCTGGTTTAACGTCCGAATGCTTAAACGTCTTCTATGAGTCGAGGATAAGCTTCCCATCCAATTTTCTTATAAATTGGCAAACAGGGTCTTTTAGAGTCGATTCCCAAGATCGTAGCGTTTTTCTTCATCCTTGAAGAGATTCCACAATTTAAGAATTTCACGATGCACCAATCCACAAGAATGCGTCTCAAGAGTCAATAAGATATCATCTAATGACTCCTTACTCACCATTCTTAATGAAGAAAATTTTATCTTCTCTATTTGCGGAAACCATCCCCAAAGTACGACATCGCTTGTTACAGCCCATCGTCCACATTTGTGACAAACTTGTAACCTTTTTGCTCTTCTCCTTTTAGAATATGAACTTCTTCCAAGACCGGGCATATATGAGTTAAATGAAATTGAGGACTCACCGCTAATCGGACCTTTGCTTCAATTATCCAACAGTACATCTTCTCGGCATACCTTTGTGCATTAACAATTCTCAATCTTTCACATCAAACTTTGTAGATTATTCTCAGAGCATTTTGAGGAAGAGAAGGAAAATATTTGCTCAGGTTTGAAAGAATTACATCCATAAGGAGAAGAAGGGTTCAGTTATTTTGGGAAACTAAAAATAAACCCGACTTGAGAGTCACGAGTCCGTATCCGCCACTTAACCGGTAACACAAAGAACTCAAGAACTTGGTTTTCCAGGAATGGTTGAGTCTTTGTCCATTAACTTTAAGCGCATTACCATTCCTAGGATCCTCAATATCTACGGCCCCAGAGGATACACGTGTTTGACAACAAAAGAATCGCGCCCTAAATCTCAATTTTCCAAGGAGTAGGTGCAGATGATAATCTCAAAGTAGAACTTTTTTGACCAATTTCCGCAGCTTTTGCAGACCTTGAATAAAGTAGGCCAATAAAATCCATACTGCAAGATTTTCGCAATTGTTGTCGCTTATTGTCGGGCATACAGCTGTTTTTTTTTGTTTTCTTCTTTTTTTTTATTCATAATACGGGTGGAGAAGGTTCATCACCTCCACTTCTGCATTCTCTGGAAGTTCATAATAAGGTTTGAGACGATGACCATTGACCTTAAATGTTTTGCCTGAAATTTCACTCCTGATCTCAACTGCACCAAAAGGAAAAACATTAGTTACCACAAATGGCCCAATCCACTTAGAACGCAGTTTACCTGGAAACAATTTGAGTATTGATTGAAAAAGCAGAACTTTTTGCCCTCTGTGAAATTTCTTTCTGGAAATCAACTGGTCATGGAATGCCTTAGCTTTAGTCTTATAAATCAGGGCATTCTCGAAGGCCTCATTTCTTAATTCTTCCAGTTCCTGTAACTGGAACTTCCTTTGCTTTCCAGCTCCTTCCAATTCCATATTTACTTGTTTAATGGCCCAGTAAGAGCGATGTTGCAACTCAACGGGCAAATGACAGGGCTTTCCATACACCAACCGAAATGGTGACATGCCAATGGGAGTCTTATAGGCAGTCCTATAAGCCCATAAAGCGTCTTCAAGTCGAGTGCTCCAATCCTTTCTTGAGGGATTCACTGTCTTTTCAAGGATTGACTTAATCTCCTGGTTGGACACTTCAGTTTGCCCATTTGTCTGTGGATGGTAAGGAGTGGAGATTCTGTGCATAACTCCATATCTTTTCAATAGAGCATCAAATGTTCTGTTGCAAAAATGAGTCCCTTGGTCACTGATGATAGCCCTTGGGGTCCCGAACCTGGAGAAAATATATGTTCTAACAAAATCTGCAACAGTTTTAGAATCATCAGATCGGGTGGCTTTTGCTTCCACCCATTTAGACACATAATCAACAGATAAAAGAATGTATGTGAAACCAAATAAAGGAGGGAATGGTCCCATGAAATCAATATCCCACACATCAAAGAGTTCCACAAAAATGATCGGAGTCTGAGGCATTTGATTACGAGGACCAATATTACTGTTTCTCGACAATGGCCACAAGACTTACAGAAGTTGTAAGCGTCTTTGAAAATTGAAGGCCAATAGAAACCACTGTCAAGCACTTTATTGGCTGTCCTTTTACTGCCAAAGTGTCCTCCACATGCATAGGTGTGGCAAAAGGAGAGGATGGAGTGTGTCTCAGAATCAGGAATGCACCTCCTAATGACTTGATCTGCACAATGCTTCCATAAGTACGGGTCATCCCAGATATAGTATTTACAGTCACTCCTTAATTTATCTCTTTGGGCCTTGTTCAAACCCTCCGGAAAGTCCTTAGTAACCAGGTAGTTAATAATGTCAGCATACCAAGGGATTATGGTGTTGACAACCATCAAATATTCATCCGAAAAAGTCTCCATGATAGGCATTTCTTCCTCTTCAGTTACCAATCTACTCAAGTGATCGGCCACCAAGTTTTCACTCCCTTTCTTGTCTTTAATCTCCAAGTCAAATTCTTGGAGCAATAAAATCCATCGGAGCAATCTAGGCTTTACTTCTTTCTTTGTTAGAAGATACTTCAAGGTTGCAAGATCTGAAAACACAATCACTTTAGAACCAATTAGATATGATCTAAATTTTTCTAAAGCAAATACAACAGCTAGAAGTTCCTTTTCTGTGGTTGAGTAATTAAGTTGAGCATCATTTAGAGTCCTTGATGCATAGTAAATGGCATAAGGAACTCTATCAACTCGTTGTCCCAAGACAGCTCCTACTGCAAAGTCACTGGCATCACACATTAGTTCAAAAGGTAACTCCCAGTTGGGTGGCCTGATGATAGGCGCAACAGTTAACAACTTCTTGAGTTTATTGAAAGCTTCCATACATTTCTCATCAAAGTTAAAATTAACATCTTTTTGAAGAAGTCTGCAAAGGGGCAATGAGACTTTAGAAAAGTCTTTAATGAATCTCCGGTAGAAACCTGCATGACCAATAAAAGAACGAATCTCCCACACACTAGTGGGTGGTGGCAAAGAATGCATGAGTTCTACCTTAGCTTTATCTACTTCAATTCCCCTAGCAGAAAATGACCTAACACAATACCTTCATTCACCATGAAATGACATTTTTCCCAATTCAGTACCAGGTTAGTGTCAATGCATCTTTTAAGAACCAATGTTAAATGTTCCAGGCAATTTTCAAAATCATTTCCAAAGACACTAAAGTCATCCATAAAAACCTCAATGATGTTTTCAATGTAATCAGAAAATAAACTCATCATGCATCTTTGGAAAGTTCCTGGTGCATTGCAGAGTCTGAAAGGCATTCGCCTATATGCAAAGGTACCAAATGGACAAGTGAATGTAGTCTTGTCTTGGTCTTCTGGAGCTATGGCAATCTGATTGTAACCTGAAAAACCATCCAGAAAATAATAATGAGAATGACCAGCTAATCTTTCTAACATTTAATCAATGAAAGGTAAAGGAAAGTGGTCTTTTCTCATGGCGGCATTCAACTTCCTGTAATCAATACAAACACGCCACCCTGTCTGTAACCTAGTGGGAATAAGCTCATTTTCAGCATTTCTTACCACACTAATTCCAGATTTCTTTGGTACTACCTGGACTGGCTTACCTACTTGTCATGTCAGAAATGGGGTAGATGACCCCCACACTTAGGAGCTTCAGTATCTCCTTTTTCACAACTTCTATCATAGGAGGATTCAACCTCCACTGAGGGTCTCTCACAGGTTTAGTATCCTCCTCCATTAATATCCTGTGCATACAAATGGAGGGACTAATACCCTTGATATCAGCTATTGACCAACCAATGGCCTGTCTTATGTTCTTGCAAAACAATGCTACTACCGCTTCTCTTCTTGTTCTTGGGTGAGTGACTTTGTAATTATTACTGGAAGGGTGTCCTTCTCCCCCAAGAAGATGTATTTAAGATGATCAGCGTGTTTTAAGTTCCAATTCAGTGCCTCACACAACGTAAGGTTGAGGTATATCGGTAGTAACAGTGCAAATCAACAAAAGTTACCTTGTGCTCTTCCTGGAGTGGAAGAGAGCTCTTGTAAGGCAGCAACAATTTCATCAATGTCTTCACTCCATGGCTCTTCTTCACTCTTTTTCTTTTCCTCCTGTACATCTAAGCTATGAGTTAGAATTGTATCAAGAGCATCAAAATGGTTAGTATCAAAAGCTACAGAAATTAAAGAATCAAAAGGATCAAAAGAATCAATTAAACAAGCAGAGTGCACATCACTTGGGTATCTCATAGCTTCAAAAATATTGAATCTAATTAATTCCCCATCAAATTCCATTGTTAGAGTTCCTGAGTGCACATCAATTTTTGTCCGCGCAGTCTTCAAAAATGGTCTCCCTAACAAGATAGGAGCAGATTTGGGAGACTCATCCTCTTCCATGTCCAAAACATAGAAATCTGCCGGAAACACTAATTCATTCACCTGCACCAAAACATCTTCCACCACACCCTTAGGGTATGCATTAGATCTATCAGCCAATTGAATAACAACACCAGTAGGTTCCAAAGGACCCAAGTATAAAGATGCATAAATAGAATATGGCATGACATTTATAGATGCACCTAAATCAAGCATTGCCCTTTCAAACCTTGTGTTACCTATAGTGCATGGAATGGTGAATGTGCCAGGGTCCTTACATTTGGTTGGGAGTTTCTTTTTAATTACAGCTGAAACATTTTCTCCCACTTGGACCTTTTCATTTCCTTTTAACTTCCTCTTGTTAGTGCATAATTCTTTCAGAAATTTTGCATATCTAGGTACCTGCTTAATGGCATCTAACAAAGGGATATTAACCTCTACCTTCCTAAAAGTCTCAAGTATTTTTTTTTCTGCTTCTTCTTTCTTGGTTTTAACCAACCTACTAGGAAAAGGAGCTTTAGTAACATATTTAGGAAGGGGTTCAGAAATACTTACCTTAGGGGCTTTGGAAGTTTGCCCCTTATCATTTGCTTCTTTGGGTGGTTCATCTTTCTCTTGAGTGATTGGTAGAGGAGATGTAGGCTCATCCATCGTCTTTTTGCTTCTCAACGTGACAGCACTAGCATTTTCCCTCGGATTTACTTCTGGCTGTGAGGGTAGTTTTCCTGAAGGTTGGCTTTGAAACTTGTTAAATTCTATGGACAGCTGTCCTATTTGATTCTGCAAGTTATTGATTGCAGTCCTTATTTTTTGTTGGAACTGTGAATTATTAGTAGCCATTTGCTTCACTAGCTCCTCTAGTGAAGGCTCAGGTTGCTTAGGAGCTTGAACTTGTTGCTGTCTCTGAGGGAAATGTGCTTGCCTTTGTTGGAATCCTGGAGGTCCATAAGCTGGAGGTTGATTTTGAGGTTGCTTTGCATAGCTGAAATTAGGATGATCCCTCCAACCTAGATTATATGTGTTTGAGTAGGGGTTGTAATTTTTTGAAAGTCCAGCATATCCCCCTACTGCTCTTACCTCCTCATTTGTGTCCTCTTGGAGAGTGGGACACATATCAGTGGGATGTCCAGATGAACAACAGATCCCACAAGCATGAACTGGTGCTTTGCCGTATCCATTAATCTATTTGAACCATAGCAACCAATTAAGTCATTTGTCTTTGTAGATTGGTTGTCTCTACTTCTTTCACTGCTCTTACTCCAGTGTCATTTCTAGAGTAGAATTGTTGAGTATTGGCAGCCATTCTTGAGATCAAGTTTCTAGCTTCTAGAGGAGTTTTATCAACCAATGCTCCTCTGCTAGCAGCATCAATCATGTTGCGATCCATCACTTATAAGCCTTCATAGAAATACTGAATTAAGAGCTGCTCACTTATTTGATGATGAGGGCAGCTGAAACATAGCTTCTTAAATCTCTCCCAGTAGTCATGGAGTGATTCTCTATGCCTTTGTTGAATACCACAGATTTCTTTTCTAATTGTTGCAGCTTTCGAGGCAGGGAAGTATCTGTCTAGGAAAGTTCGGGCCATGTCCTGCCATGATTGGATGGATCCGGGTGGCAAGTAGTAAAGCCACACCTCTTTTCGAGTCTTTCAATGAGAATGGAAAAGCTCTCAATTTGACTTGCTCTACATGAATTCCTGCAGGTTTCATGCTAGAACATACCACATGAATTTCCTTCAAGTGCTTGTTGGGGTCCTCTCCGGGTAATCAATTGAAAGATGGCAAGAGATGGATTAAGCCGATTTCAATTCAAATGCCTCTTCATTTTCAAGAATGTCTATGCACGAGGTTTGTTGATCTAGATCTGGAGCACCCAATGCCCTTAAAGTGTTTTCTCGCCATCGTCACTTCTTCGGATATTTCGATGTCTCCGAACTTGATAGATCAATGTAACGGCAACTTCAATGTCAGCAGGTGTGAAGTGGAAATTATCCTGGATGGAAGGGAAATTGAGGATGTGAAAGTGAGTTGATCAATATAGTTCCTCAAATTTAGCAATCCTTCGTCTACCCCTTCAATGGACATCAACACCTACAAAACACTCAGAAAGAAAGATTCAAAAATAAAAACAAAAATAAAAATAGGAAATAAATTAATAGTGTAATTGAAAAATTGGCTCCCCGGCAACTTGGCCAAAATTTTGATGCGTGCGGATGTAGTGATTAAAATTTAGATAAAAATCAGTTGTCAGGCCCACCAGAAAATAAAAACCTTACAACTAGTTGTAGTTAGTAAGGGTCGATCCACAGAGAACCAATTCAATTAACACTATTAAATAATTCCCAATGTAAACTCTGATTAATAATAAACAGTAAATAGGGGGTTTTGGAGTTTTGATGAACAATGAACAGCTTCAAAGACAATAACAATAAACAAACTGAAATCAACAATATAAGAAAATTGGTTAAGAGATTGAATCCACCACTAGATTTATATGATAATGTAAATTCACATATCATTTTATTCCAACATGCTCAATTATGTTTTTATGCAATTGTGAGAGTAAATCTCTTTTCCTTACGTGTTGGCCAATTTAGCAACCGCTCAAATCAACTCCTAATCACTGATTAGTCATAAAGCAACCGCTCTTACAACTATCCAACAATTGCATTAAGATTTAGAAAACCAATTACACTAAGATCTAATCACACACCGGGATTAAATTACTTAGAACATATATTTCTCTAGATCTACTACCACAACCGTGCATAATAAACCCAGATCTACCACTTTTATAACTGGCAAATAGCACAAAGATAATTATACCCACATGAACATCATACATCCCACTAGATCTACTACCACAACCGTGCATAATAAACCCAGATCTACCACTTTGAAAGTGGAAACAAGTATAAAAACCATCATACCAACAATAGATTCGTAAAATATATGAATAAAAACATAACTGTGTTGAAATAATCAAATATGCAAGGTTCACAACATTAATACTAGTGGTTTCATCACTCCCTTAACCAAGGGAGGTTTAGTTACACATAACTAGAAGGAAATCACAAGAAAAACTATGAAGAAACAAGAAGAAACTATGAGAGAAATGAAAGAGAGTCCCACTTCTTTCATGATAACCAATGGTGCCTTTTATAGAAGTCTAGGGTAACAAAATGACAAAGGGGAGTGGATGGATGAGTGGGTTAGTGGAGTAGAGTGGTTGAATGGATTGGTTGAGTGGATTGGTTGAGTGGATGAGTGGATGAGTGGAGTGGAGTGGTTGAGTGCGAAAATTTCTTGGTCTGACTTGGAAGCCAAAAACGACTGACTATACTTCAGATCCATGAAAAGTACTCTTCATGAAAGTTGTAGATCTTTGTCTTGGCTATAACATGCATATCTGGATCGTCCAATTTGGCTTCCTACAGCCCAAGATATAACCCAAATACCACAGGTTGTTCAAACCCAACTTCAGCACATTTGTTTCGACTTGCAAGCCCAAACTGACCAATTAGACTTCATTCTTTCAAAAGGTGTTCTTCATGAAAGTTGTTTATTTGGGTCTTGACTATCAACTAGCCAAATTTTAGCCCATCTCCATTATTACAGCTTGAGATATGATTTTATGAGTGCACACCGTTCGGATTCTAGTGACAGAACCCGTATTCTGACTTCCATGTAAACTTAGGTCCCTTAGACATTTGTTTAGGACTTCGATCTCTTCATCAAAGTTGTAGAGATTCCTCTTAGCTTTCCTACAAGATAAAATTCATGATTATCAAATATCAGGAACTCAAGTTATGGCCAAAATACAGAAACAGTGTAAAATCTCAATAATGCTGAAAATATTCAATTAGGACCAATTTGAGCTCAAACTCACAAAATCATACCAAACTCAATCAATTAAGAATATGGAGAGTGTAAATGACTAAACATAAGGGTTTCTTAATAAATAAAATATGTGATTATCACCAAGGCGCATTTAGGACAACCAACCCCAAGTCGAGTTCAAAATGCCTTCAAAGGCATTTCCAAGGTCATTGACCAGGTATGGAAGCACTGCTTTGAAAAAGGGAAGAAGTCATCTCATTTCTCTTACTTTAAGCCACATTGATGAATTTGAACAAAAGGCAACATCAAGCTAATGACTTTAAACAAGTGTTTTTTTGGAGACAACCCAAATTTCTTTTCCCTTTGGTTTTACTTTATCGCATTGCTTTTGAATTATTTGTTTTGGTTATTTAATTTTTTTTCTTTTTTGATTAGTGTTTGTGAAGTTTTCCCCTTCAATTTTAAGTTGTTTGTGTTAGTTGGTTGTTTAGTAGAAGAGTGTTTGTCAATGATAGAGCTAGTTAGTCGAGCTTTGTTCCTGTTAAGCACCTAAAAATTAGGCGCTTAAGCCCCTATTACCTTTGATCTCTGCCAGCTAGCGCTTAAGCGCCCAAAAGTGAGTGCTTAAGCGCTCAATGCATTGGCTCTCTGCAAGCCAGTGCTTAACAGTGAAAAACCCACTACTTAAGCATGCAAGCCCAGATTAGGAGCCCCTCTTTGCTACCCAACGCTTAAGCGATGAAAAACCCACTGCTGAAGTGTGTAATAGCAAAACGCAATTAAATTGGGTTTTCTAACTCATTTTCTACAATTCCTTTTTCAAAAAACCTTACTTTCTCACTCACCTTCAACTCAAATCTACTCCAATCAATCTTAATCCACCCAAACACCAAATCCGTCCTATTCCTACACCAAAAATGCTCTAAACCCTATCCTCAACCTCTCCAATTTGTGCAAAATCTCCATTTACTCTCCCATTAAAGATTTAGGGCACGAAATTGGGAAAAAACTTGAAATCTTCCATTTGTGTGCACCCAGCCCACAATCCTCCTTCACTTAGGTATTGTTCTTCATTTCTTATTTGTTTAAGGTTAGGATTGTGCATTAGAACTTGGTAAATACCAATGTGAAGAACTTTGGGATTTGTGGGTATGTGGGGTTTGGTGGGTTTTTGGTAGTTTGGTAGCATACTATGCGTTGATGGTTTAGTATGAATGCAAATTTATGTGCTTGATGTGTTAAGTTTCTTTGCAATCTTGAAATGCTCATTCAAAATTAGATGGATTGATTGTGAATGCATATTGTGTTATAGTTGTAGTGTTTCCTTGTGATATTGTTAATGCATTTGAAGAAATTCTAGTTTGTTCTATATGAATGCATTTGTTTCTGTTGCGAATGACTTGGACACTTGAAAAATAATTATTTTACTTCTAGGAATGTATGTCCTGAGATAATCTGAATTTGAGTTGATTCTATAAATTGTTCTCTTGGCAATTTTGTTTAAACATGTGATGGATGGTATCGTTTTGTGAATTGAATAATTGGTTTTGAATATACTCAAATGTTTACTCATGATGTGGTATTTTGATTATGCTAAATTGAGCAAAGATTCATTGGGTGAATGTTTTCTTTTGTGCAACAATCACTTTTTCCAATGGCCCCTAATAAAAAGAGAAAAGAGACAGCAGGGTCAAGTTCTAGGAGCGTTGCTTTTAATGACCACCATCTCCGTTCTCCACAACATGAAGAGCAATACATGAAAATAGTGCGGAAGAAAGGCATCATCTGAGAGAGGGGTATTGAATTGTAGGGCAATAGGTACCACCCCATTCTTAATGAAATCAGGCGGAGAAATTAGGAAGATTTTGTGTGTGAGATTTTGTGTGCCACCTTAGTCAAGCAGGCCTACACTAGTTAAGGAGTTCTATACTAACAACTTCGGCGAGAAAAAAAAAGGACTGCCTTTGACTTATGCTGAAAGATTCAAGACCTATGTAAGAGATTGTGAATTCTAGTTTAGTAAGGATGAACTGAACGGGCTGCTTGCAACAAGAATTGATTTTCAAAGAGTTGGCTATTGTGGATACGCCAAACTATGCAACCAAGAACTGGATCATGAAGGAGTGCTCCATGAAGTCTACCAAGAAGGAGCCTCTTGGGAATGTGATGTTAATGATGTACCAAAACATCTAAAGAAGAATGATTTGAAACTCGTTCACAAGGCCTGGTGCACCTTCGTCCAAGCCACTCTTCTTCCCTACTCCCACACACACGAAGTAACTGTCCACAAGGTCCTTCTTATTTATGCCATTGTGACTGGCTTACCAATTAATGTGGGATAAATGATTGCTTCCCATATTAATGATTAAGCACAAAGTGATGTTGCAAAGTTAGCCTATCCATCCATCATCACTAAAATATGCCAGAAGGAGGGTATTCCACTGGAGAATGACATGGAAGAAAGACCAGCTCATTTAGTGGACGCTATTATGATGGACTCCTACTTCACTGAGGAAGGAGTGCCAATCCAACATCCTCCTCCACCAGTACCTATACAACGAAGAAGGCAGCAATAACCTATTAGAGACAGATTGACTAGGGTTGAGCGAGAAGTGAGAGACTGCAAAGGGATGTTAACTCACCTTACCCACTGCATGTTTGACATGGAAGGAATGATACGTAACCTCGCTTCTCAACTAAACTTGGATCCGGATGAACTTGGCGCCTTCCACTCTACGTCCCACGAGAGGCATATGATGAAGAAGAAGATGATGAGGAGCAAGATTGATCAAACTACCAAACAATAAGCTTTTCTTTATCCCTCACTTTTATTTATTTGTTATGACTTTCTATTTGTTAATTGTTTGATTTTTCTATATAGTGAGGGCACTATTTATCGTAAGGGATAACTTTGCTATTTTTATTTTTAGTTTTCTTATTTTCTACTGTTTGTTAGTATTTTGTTTTGAGTCATATTGTTGAAACTATGCATACTGGTATGTTGAATTGAATATTTAATGATTGCATAAATTGTAAATTGATCTTTTTTCTCAGAAAATCATATGAGAATCCAGAAGTTATGTTTATCTTTATTGTTTCAATTATGTATGAATGCATCTCCCATTTTTATGTTTGATAGACCTTGAATTATGAATGCATGTTAAGCTTAGAGAAAGTTTATGAATGCATGTGTGTGGATTACTTGCATCTAGAAGTTGTTAGATTCTCTCTTGAGGCGAAATCCTATACAATGCATGATTAAGGAAATGATAAGGGTCTTTTTTGGACCGTTTGGGCCTTTCGAGCCAACCTATAAAAATATTATATCCTTAGGTCCCCTTTTGCAGCCTTGTTTATGTTTAGCTTTTATTTCTTTTCTTTACCCATATTTTCCTTTCCCATATATGATGATTGCATAAACTGTGAATTGATCTATTTTCTTGGAAAATCACATGATAATCTAGGAGTTGTGTTTTGCTTCAATTATGTATGAATGCATCTCCCATCTTTATGTTTGATAGAACTTGAACTATGAATGCATGTTAAGCTTAGAGAAAGTTTATGAATGCATGTGTATGGATTACTTGCATCTAGAAGTTGTTAGATTCTTTCTTGAGGCAAAATCCAAGACAATGCATGATTAAGGAAATGATAAAAGACTTCTTTGGACTGTTTGGGCCTTTCGAGCTAACCTGTAAAAATATTATATCCCTTTGTCCCTTTTTGCAGCCTTGTTCATGTTTGGCCTTTATTTTTTTTCTTTACCCACATTTTCCTTTCCCATATCCTTATATATATATATATATATTTCCCTTTCACACATCCTTTGTTGAGTGCATATATTGTATTCTTTTACTATTCAAGCCTTCTAATTAGATATTTTTTCTGCATAAAGTATTAAAGGAGCTAAAAAAATTGAAAAAAGTATGAAAGAAAATACAATGAAATTTTTTTCATGAAAATAAAAAAATAAATTAAAAAAAAAGTGATTGATTCCTATACTCCATTTTGCATTTGTTTAATATTTTGGGCTTGAATTTTGAAATTTGTATGATTTTGTATCTCAACTTTTGAGTTCTTTATCCTACCATTTCTTTCTTAACTCTTACCCTCGGCCTTACATTACAAGTTTTAAAAGACCCTTTTGATCTTTGGTTATGTTTTGTTTACATTAGTGGAGAGAGAGATGAAAAACAACCATATGGATGAGGGTTTGATGTGCATTTGTAATTTTATAAACCTATCTTGGCTTGTATTTCATGAATAGGAATTGGTCTTACATTCATATCTGTAAGAAGTCATTTATGTATGCGAGTTGCATATGAGAGTCAATACAACAATTGGATTGTTCATGTGTGATACCTTGAAGTGAGGTTGTGAAGCAGTTACTGAGGATATAAATGATTTTCAATAACTAGTATTGTCATGTTTGAGTTTGCATGTTTTGAGTTTTTAGTTGTTTATTTTTTTTGTCTTGTTTTGAATTCTTTTTCTTGCTTTTCTTGAGGACAAACAAAATCTTAAGTTTGGGAGAGTGATAAAACTATAAAAACTCATGTTTTTCCATTTCAAAATCTTGGTTTTCACCCTCTTCCAATCCATTTTGATTGAGCTTTATTTTCTATTTTTATCATGTTTTTAATATTCTAAACTTTGTTCTTATTATGTGTTTTATTTGTTTTAATTAGGTAAGTACACATGGAAGAATACTAGATGGTTAAAGGAGCGAAAAGCTAAGCAGAAGATTCTGAACCACTTTTCACTGGTTAATCACCCAAGCACATAATGCTATGGGTTGCGTGCTTAAGCACTCAATTCTGAGCGCTTAATCGGTGGAAGACAGAGAAGCATGCATTGCGTGCCTAAGTGCCCAAAAACTGAACACTTAAGCACTCAGTACGTTTAATGACGCATTTTGATGCCTATAAATAGAAGAAATTAAGTTCTTGCGTAGAAATTCAGAGAGAGAAGCAAAGGTACAAATCCTAATTTAGTGTGGGCGCATCTAGGCTTGAAGATTATGGATTTTCTTCAACCTTTCCACCTATCTTCCATGGAGCTTGTTAGAATTTCTTCTTTGTTTTCTTCTTTCTCCATGTGTAGCTAAACTTCTCTAGTTAGGGTGATGATGGATCTTGTTCTTAAATGATATAAATTTGTTTTTGTGTTTAATATATGTTTCTTTTTTATGATTTATGTGTTTATCTCTTCTCTTAATGATTTTGTTAATTTGGCCAATTTAGGAATGATTTTAGGGTTTATGTATGATTTGAAAAAATTGTGCATAAATCTAAAACTTGTGATAAACACCATAATTTTTGTAAACGCTAAGAATAGACATTCTAGGTTGTGTGTTCTTGCTTTTTATTCTCTCATTTTTTATAAAACCTTCTCTATTTGGGGTTATACTAAGGAATTGGTTAACTCAAAATAGTGTGAAGAGTATTAATATACCAAGGGATTAGATATTAATTAATTTTGAGAATTTGATCATGAATCATGAAATAGAATTTAATTAGACTAATCTTTGAATTTGCATTAAAAAAGTTCAAGTGAAATCTGAACCCTAACACTTTGATATCATTGTCTTTCACCCTTAAATTTACTCTAGTTAATTTTTCTTTTCTAGGTAATGTTTTTTTATTTTCTTTCTTATTATTCAATAGCTTAAATAGAGTTAATTTAACGAATTTAGTAATTGATAACGTAATCTTCATGGGAATGATACTCTACTCATCATTTATTACTTCTGTTGGTACACTTGCTAATATCATAACAAAGGGCAAGAAAGCAATAGGAAGAAGAGAAGAAAGAAAAGAAAGAGAAAGGTTTAGCACCATCAAACTAGAGTTGAGGTAGGGGTTGTGTGGTTTCTTTACTTCACTCTTTTTTCTTTTGTTACCAATAATTTGTATTGATGAATTTTGTATGAGAATTGTGATTGATGAGGTTTAGAGATTATATGTATGTTATGTTTGTAGAAGTTGAGCTTATGAATAGCTTAGAAACTTTATAAACATGGATTGATATTGTGGGTTTGATGCTTTGGCTATTATTACTAAACCCTTTTGAAGTTGAATTGAGAACATATATAATGAGAAGTGTTGTTCTTTGGTTATGCTTGATAAACCTCATTTTTTTGATAAATTGTTGGTGGTAATTGATTACTACAAGTGGTAATTGATTACCAAGTTCCTGGAAAATGAGAAATGATGGTGGTAATCGATTACCACATGTTGGTAATCGATTACCAAGTCTCTGACTTGTGAAATTTAAGCTGGTAATCGATTACCACGAATTGTAATTGATTACCAAGCCTCTGTTTTGAGATTTTAGTTTATGGTAATCAATTACCATAAACTAATATTTTAATCCCCTATTTTGAGAAAATAGAGTTTTCTGCTTTGTGGGACCAAATGTAACTCATATTTATGCTATGTATTGGAGTATTTTAAGATGTTCACACTCATCTAGCTTATCTATGAAAGGTAATGACATTGTACACTCATTATACTTGTGAAGTGATAATTGTGTGTGCCTAGTCATTAGAGGATGGATGTTATTGTAGAATTATATAATGATGTCTACAATGTGCGCTAAGTTCACTTGAGAGGTGAAACATTGTGCACTAGATAAACACATAATGAGATGAATTCAACTTGTATGCTTATCATGTTCATAAAGTATAATAGAAACATTAATTGCTCATTTAATTGCTAAAGTTGAGCCAAACTCTGCATGTTTAATATGTTTCGCTCCTTTATTTGTTAAAGTTGAGCTAGTATAGAATGTTTATTATGAGTTGCTCCTTTACATTGTTGAAGTTGAGCTTATATGAAGTTAATGTGATGTATGCTCAAGATATTTTGGCACAAGATGAAATGGACATTGAAAAGAAGTGTTTCATTATTTGCTATTCCTTAAGTATTTTAGCCTTATATGATGTGTACAATCATTTAGCTAAAGAATTGTAGGAAATGGTCCTTGATAAGGAGGGGGATCCTAAATTCTCAAGGTGAGATTTTTCAAAAGGTCTTTATCATAGATGAGAATTGTAAGTGATGATCCTCGATGGGGAAGGGGATCCTAAATTCCTAATATTAGTCTTCCCAAATAAGGTCCCCATCAATAGGGTCAGGGTTACTGATAGGTTGAGGAGGTAACATTCCCTCCCTATCAAGAGATACAAGTAACCAAGTTCCTGGGAATATGCAAGGAGGCATGACATTTCATAAGCATTAGCATTTGACATTTCATAAGCATTAATATACTACATTTCATAAGCATTATCATTTGACATTTCATGAGCATTAACACATGACTTTATATGAGACATTTGTTATAAGTAGATCGTGGACTTAAGTTATGAATGTTTACATAAAGAGATTATGTAAGTGTTGAATAGTAATGAGTTATGACTCATATACATGTGATTTCTATGGTCTATGGATGTTATGATAAGTTACTATAAATGGTTGATTATGAGAAATTGAACCATAGCAATAAATGAATTCTCCTGCCTCGGGAAGAGAATGGAATAGTTTTGATTTTTGCCACCTTTCTATGTGTTATTAAAAGATTTGATTTTCTTGAAGCAGTTGGAGTTATTATGATGTCGTTCGATATGATTAAAACTACTGAGGATTTTTAAGTTCTCACCCCTTTGTTTGTTTCCATGATAAATGCAACACGAGATACTTCCAAGGAGAAGAAATGAAGATGGTGACTTAGAGTTGACTTACTTACTCATTTTTCCAATGCTTCGTATATTATAGTATTTGTATTGGATTGCATAAAGTTTTATGTATCGTACATATGCCTCTGAGGCTTAGTTTGTATATTTTCATATACTGATGTACTAGATACTTGTACTTGCTTTATTAGTAAAGGACAAGTTTTTAGATGTATAATATAAAAGTAAAGACTACATTTCCCTCTTAAGGCTCTATTAATAGCATGTATGGTTATTATGAAAGTAGTATGATGTTTATAAGTTAAAAGTGACGTGGCTAATCTTATTTACTTATGTATATTCTAGATATATCATGGTATTAATATTAGGACGTTACAGAAAACAACGAGGACAAACCATCGATGAGCCCTTGTGAGTTGTGAGCTTCAATCCATCGAGCCCCTATGGTGACGAGGGGTCAGCTGGTGCGCAGAGACCACTGGCGATGAAGGACGCACAGAGAGAACTGACGAGGATGGGTTGATGGGATACGAGCTGATGAGGGTTTAGGAGATTTGGGATACAAGCTGATGAGGGTTTGGGAGATTTGGGATGAACTTTGGGATATCTGGGAGATTCAAAGTTGGGGAAATTTTGGGAGCTCAGAATTTCAGATGAAATTTTTAGTAACCGGTGGCGATTCCAGTGTAACCATAGGTAAATGTGCCAAAATCTACGGTGATTTTGCAAACGGCCACTAGAACTACCATTATTTACTGAACTGCGATGGTTATTTTTAGTAATCGGTGGCAATTCCAATGTAACCACAGGTAAATGAACTAAAATCTATGGCGATTCTGCAAACAGCCACGAGAACTACCATTATTTACTGAACTGCGATGGTTCCCTTGAGCTATCGTAGTTTAACCGCTGCCATTAGCCAAGTTTCATTTAGTGCTTTTTGCAAGGCAAATTGCTACAAGTGATATTGTAAGTCAAGCTGATTCAAGTCAAGTTGCTGGAAGCCAAGGTGGGGCAAGTCAATATGCTGTAAGTTAGTTTGTTGTTGCAAGTCAAGTATATACAAGTCAAGTTACTACTAGTTAAGGTGGTATTGCTACAAGTCAACCTAGTGGAGGAGCAAGTGAACCTGCTAGAGTTGCAAGTCAAAGTCTTAGAAGTGCACCATCAATCCAAACAAGCCAGACAATCAATTGGATCCAATGCACAAACAAGTTTGACAAGTGGTGTTGTAGTCAGGGTTGGAAGACTGCGCGTTAGGGATACAAGGTTGCGAAAGTCTATTATCATTAGCGGTGGAAAGCCCTGGGCTTTTTTACTTGCTGTTGGGTTATGATCTTTAATTGAATGATCTGAGACAAGTCTCTATTTTTTGAGGTTTTCTTTTATGGTTAACTAAGGTATATAGATGAAAGTGTGCAATGTATATGGAACTTTTGTTGATAACTTGAATACCACACTGCAATATATTTTTTGGTTTATGGAACTTTTGTTGGTATAAATGGTTGGTACAAGTTGCAATGATATATAGGGCTCTATGCATTTAGGCATACTTTTTGAAACTAACTTGCAAGTTAGGTTTATGGAACTTCTTGATGTATTGACCCTTTATATCAATAATGACAAGTACATCAATTTCACTCAATTTCAACAATGCTTCATTTATTATTTGTCCTCTTACTTTTGTTACTCTAGTCAATTTACTTATTTATCCATTTGCTTCATTTACATATAAGAGTGCTTTATCACATGCACTTGTTTTATAGCATTGCTTTATTAGTCCATTTGAGATGCATAAGTTGCTGCATTTGAGATGCATAACTTGTTGCATTTGTAATGCATAACTTGTTGCACTTGTTTAAGATTACTTCAACCAGGAATTCGTGCAAACCAATATGAAAAATTGGCAAGAAGTATACTATAGCAATTCAACATCAAAATTGAAGCTTTATTTTTCATTCCTAAGTTTTAACAAGTTATACTCACTTAGTTGAATTTTTTCTTTCACAAAAATTAATCACTTTTCAAGATATCAAACATAGCTCTTCACTTTTGACCTCTCAAACATAACTCATCCACCCTAGTCTATCCATTCAACTCCCCACACAGCCTAAACCCTAAATATCCATTAACCTTGACAATAATATTTCACAACATATTACAAAGACAACACAAATGTCATTACCAATGAAAACATAGCTAGATGCAATAACAGGTTCACTTTGTTTCTCTCCTTGCAAAGTTTCCTCTCCAGCCTTCCAATTCTTCGCTTGAACTCCTCCTTCACCATAGCAATAGGATAGCAAGAGTAATCAACTTCAATCTCAGGTATTGCCTCATCAACCTATTCAGAGAAACCGTAGGTTCCCTTCTTCTACAAACAACAGGAAAATCAACTACCATTAAACTACCACTAAAAACCCTATCAGCTACCATTAAACTTGAAAAATCAACTCATTCTCTAGCTTGCACATTGCCACAACCATCTTCTAGGATTCTTATTCTACCTGATTTGATAACACCCATTGTATCTTCGCATGCACATACTATCCTTTGCGAAGAAGAACCCAAAGCTGACACCTCCGCATGAGATATGGCAGCCATGGTGCTCTACTAACTCTGCAACCATAGGGCTCAAAAATTGGAGAAATCAAAAAATTGGGGAAGATAATCTCAACACAATGAGGATGATGAAATTGGGGTCATGTGCTTCTCACATAACACTGCTTAAGACACAAGTGGGTCCCACTGACCACATTGGATCCTACATGGACCACTGGCTTGCCATATAGGATGAGTAAGCCACACGGCACGAGTGAGTTGGACCACCATGAGACACATCATCACTTAACTAATGTCTACTAACGACGAGGACTAGATTCAACACATTTAGAAAAACTTGGATCTAAACAAAAAAAAAAAATACAGGGACTAAAACCAAAAAGTTGCATATTTATAGGGATTAAAAACATATTTGAGCTAAAAAAGTAAAACAAAATAGCCCACATCTAACCTATGAGCTAGTTGTATAAAAGAAGATATGCAAAAAAAATTTGTGGATGATTATGATTTTGGACATTTGGACGATGCAATTTGTATATTTTCACATTTCACCTATGTATGTTTGGAATGTGATGATTGAGTTTTGAATATGGATGAATGTGAATTAATCATGATATGTAATTTTAGTTTGGATGATAATTTCATTAGAATTTTTAATATACATTTTATTTTGTTCAAGTATGAACTTTTAGATGCTCTTTAAATTTGTAAATGTACCTGAAAAAAAGGTGAATTTATTTTTTAAAAATCGTTAAATAGGCAATCTCATTCAAGTTTGTGAGTTTATGTAAGAATCAAGATAAATTGAGGTCTCCGTCTAATATGCTCTCTTGTCATTAGGGAGCATGTATACTTTTAGATTTTCTGTTGTTCGATGTGGACATAATGCAATCAATGGTTGATATATGATAGCAATACATTTTACTCATTTTATAATCCTTTCACTAGGCTTTTTAAGGTTCAATTAGGCTTAATTAAGTTAGTTTTGTTACATTTCATGATATTAAGATTAATTGGATCATTGAAAGAATTATTACTTGAATTAACTTTAATTTGTCTATTTAGTAGCGTTCAGTAAACTGGTTATAATTTGAGTTACAAATATTTGGTTGATGTGATTCTAGTCTTATAAGAAATCCATGACAATTCTCTACAACTTTCATGAAGACCTCCAGAGATAAGTCACACATTTGGATAATCTAAATTGGAGTTGAAGCAAGAACTAGAGTGCTGATCCTGACAGCTTGACATCTGCACACTCATTAGTCCATTTGTTGAGTTATAGGAGTTCAATTGATACCAAACAAGTGGCATTAGAACTTTAAGAGCCAAATCTACAACTTTCATGAAGAACACAAGTGTCAGATCGGAAGTCTAGTAGGTCATATTGGGCCTAGAAGTCAGAACGGAGGAGTTGTAGCTGAGCCTAAATAGTGCAAAAATATTGGGCCATATCTTGAGTTGTAGAAATGATATTGGGCTGAAACTAGTGGCATTAGAAATTTAAGACAAAAGCCTACAACTTTTATGAAGACTACTTTTCCATATTCTGACGGTAGATATGAGTTCAGCACTGAATCATTTAGGATACAAACATCTCAATAAATTTTCACTCATTCACAATTATCAAATAACTCTCTTGGCATTTTCATTATCAAACGACTCCATTGTCACTTTGTTTCCCTCAAACTCTATAAAAGGGAACATTGGCTGCTCATTTGAGGTATTTTGGCTTAGAGATCAAGATCATGCTATTATGTTATTTGTTTCTTTTGTGGTAGTTTTCTTTTATTCTAAATAGAAGTTATGTTCATCTTCTTCTTCTTCTCTCTTTCTTTTTTCTTATTCATGAGTAACTAATTTTTATTTTGCTTGGGTGAAAGGTTGAAGCTTTTGGTAATAAATTAAGGTTAGATTAATTTCTTTCTTGTACTTGAATGATGTATTATCAAGTGGTCATTATATGTGTTGTATTTTGTTTCCAATCAATTTAGAAACCCTCCTTCTAAAGTGAAAATCTTGATTCATTGTAAATAAGAGGTTGACATAATGAATGCTTGAGCCCATTTACAAGGGTTAGTGTTAGTGAATAATTAAAGGAACCATAATATAATTATATATATAATCTTAATTGAACTTTGAATGTTGTATTTTTTGATTGGAACCTCCATTATGTGTGGATTTCAGTTGAGTTATAAAAAAAATTTGTCTTTAATTTATTACCACAAGTGGATCTTCTAGCTCAAACAAATTTTCTTTTCTCATTTGTGAACAACTTTTATCACCTTTATTGTTGTGACAAATCTTTTTCTCACATCAAAGAATTTTTCTTCATCAATTCCATGTGGATCGACCTCAGACTCCTGAAAATTTATTATTTGAAACAACCTGCAGTTAGGTTTGCAACTTATAATTTGCATCAAGTTTTTGGTGCCATTGCCGGGGAATTAATTTGAAGAACAAATTTATTGAGGTCTTCTTTCTTTAAGTAAATTTCACCATCTAGTATATATATTTTTTCCTACTCTTTTAATTTTCTTAATTACTAACTTACTAACTTTCTAACTTACTAACTCAATTATTTACTTTCTAACATTCTAACTTATTAATTTATTAACTTGCTAATTTACTAACTATGATATTTAACGGCAGGTTTATACTACCTACTTGTACTTTTTTTTCTATTTTAAGTTACCTATTTATGCTTAATTGGTATCGTGATTCAAATTCTGGTCGTTTGGCTAAAGTTGATCCTGATACTTTATATATTGATTTGTTTGAATCACATTCATACACATTAAACACAATGGCTGAAAATGAAAGTGTACATGATGAACATGAAAATCAACAGTTATGAACCATGCATGAATATTTGCAACCATCTCGAAATTCTAGTCCATCATGCTTTGTCTTTCCACTCAATGCTAAAAATTTTAGATTTAAGTCGGGTATGATTTCATTACTTCCTAATTTCCATAGTTTAGAATTTGAAAACCTATATTTACATCTAAAAGAATTTGAGGAACTATGTACTGCTTTTAATGACAAAAAATGCACTGAAGAGATTGTTAAACTTAAATTATTTCCTTTTTCTTTGATAGATGAAGCAAAAAATTTGGCTTAATGCTTTGAAACCAAGATTAATTAGCTCATGGCAAGAAATGTAAGGTGAGTTTTTAAAGAAATTTTTTCCAACACATAAAACCAATGCTTTTAAAAGACAAATTCAAAATTTTTCCTAAAATTCAAATGAAGCATATTTTCAAAGTTGGGAACGTTTTAAAGATTTTTTAAATTCTTGCCCACATCATGGTTTTGAAAAATGGTGCACTATAAGCTTCTTTTATGAATGGTTAATACCTGAAACTAAACAATTTATGGAAACAATGTGTAATGGTGAGTTTCTTGATAAAGAACTTAAAGAAGCATTAGAATATTTAGACCATTTGGCTGAAAATTCTCAATCTTGTCATGGTACTAATCTTTCTGAAAATTCAATTAGATATTACCTTGAAAATGCTAGTAAAGGAAAATATCATCTTAGTCAAGAAGAAAATCTAAATGCTAGGTTTTCCAATTTGGCTAGAAAAGTCGAAGCCATGGAATCAAGGAAAGTAAAAAAAAAAATCAAATATGTGCAAAATGAAGAAATTTGTGAAATTTGGGATGAATTAGGACACTCAACAAATGAATGTCCAAAAATTCATGTTTTTAAATAAGTTATGCATGAGCAAGTAAATGCAATACATAATTTTAAAAATACATTTGCCTCTTCTTTTTTAGATTCATACAATCCAAGATAGAGAAATCACCCGAACTTCATTTGGAGGACTAATAATTAGGCACAATTTATGCAACCACCGCCTCCGCAGGGTCAACTGGATTCATAAAATTTTCAAGGGTATGCACCTTATATCCCACCATATAGGAAAAATGTTGAAGGAACGTTGCATGCATTTATGAAAAAGTAAGATGTCATTAATAACCAAAATACTCAAGCCATTATTGACATAAAAGACAATATTACTAAACTTTCTTTTGCACTCACCATTCACGAGAAAGGAAAATTTCCTTCTTAACCTCAGCCGAATCCCAAGGGTCAGTACAACTTAAATGAAGGTAGTTTAGAAAGCCAAAAAATAGATCAACTCAAGTCAGTGATAACTCTTAGGAGTGGAAAGGTTGTTAAAAAATAAATTCCTGAACCTTGTCAGAAAGATGATGAATCAATTCACCAAGATAAGGAAGGATTTGATAAGCCACTTGGCCAAAAGGAGACAAAACTTTTATCTTCACCCTCATATCCTCAAGCATTAAACAACTCAAGTAAATTGAGCCATAACACTAAAATTTTTGAAATTTTTAAACAAGTAAAGGTCAATATTCCCCTGTTAGATGCTATCAAACAGGTTTCCTCTTATGCCAAATTTTTGAAGGGTCTATGCACTGTTAAAAGCAAACTAAATGTGAAAAAGAAAGCCTTTTTGGCTAAACAGGTAAGCTCCATTCTTTAGAACAATAATGTATTGAAATATAAATACCCTGGTTGTCCTACGGTTTCATGCATTATTGGAGAACATAAAATTGAACGAGTTTTACTTAATCTTGGTGCTAGTGTTAATTTGCTTCCATATTCAGTTTATCAGTAACTCAACCTAAGTGAGTTAAAATCGACTTCTATAACTTTTCTACTTGTCGATAAATTAGTTAAAATTCCAAAAGGAGTAGTGGAAGATGTCTTAGTACAAGTTGATAAATTCATATATCTTGTGAATTTTATTGTCTTGGAAGCTGAACCTTTGGTTAATAGTTACAAGTCAATTCCTGTTATTTTAGGTTGCCTATTTTTAGCAACATCTAAAGCTTTGATAAATTGCAGAAATGGAGTAGTGAAGCTAATATTTGGAAATATGACATTGGGGCTTAATATTTTCAATATGTGCAAGCAACCATAGGAAGTCTATGACGAAAAGGAGGAAGTTGAAGGGATTGAGGCCATTATAGATGATCATTTTCAAACCAGAAGTTCTTCTGACTCATTAGAAATTTGTTTAATTAATTCATTTGATTCATGTACGCAATTAGATGATGATATTTATGAAGTATGTTCTTTGCTTGATTATACTCAAGTAATGGAATAAAAAGGATAAAAGCTAAGATTCGAATAGCTAAAACCCATGAATGATAATACCCATGAAGAAGTACCCACACTAGAATTAAAACCATTACCTGTTAGGTTGAAGTACATATTTTTGGGAGAAGAACAAAGCTTTCTGGTGGTAATTTCTTTATCCCTTACCAAAGAACAAGAAGGTATGTTGATAGCAGTACTTAAAAGGCATAAAAGTACAATTGGATGGACATTAAAGGACATAAAAGGCATTAATTCATTAATCTGTACATATTGAATACATTTAGAGGATAATGCTAAAGCATCTCAACAACCTCAAAGAAGATTAAATCCACACATGAAAGAGGTAGTTAGAGCTGAAGTTCTCAAATTACTTGATGTTAAAATTATCTACCCCATCTCTGATAGCCAGTGAGTAAGCCCTACACAAGTTGTGCCTAAGAAATCTGGAATAACAGTGGTTGAAAATGAAAAAGGTGAATTAATACCTATGCGAGTCTCATCCAGTTGGCATATGTGTATTGATTTTAAAAAAATTAAATGCAACCATTAGGAAAGATCATTTCGCTTTACCATTTCTTGATCAGATTCTGGAAAGAATAGCAGGAAATCCCTACTACTATTTTCTTGATGGTTATTCAAGGTATAACCAAATACCAATTGCATTAGAGGATCAAGAAAAGACCACTTTTACGTGCCCCTTTGACACTTTTACGTATAGAAGAATGTCTTTTGACCTTTGTAATGCTCTGGTAATATTTCAAAGATGCATGCTAAGTATTTTTAGTGATATGATTGAGCATTATTTAGAGGTTTTCATAGATGGCTTGACAATTTTTGAAAATTATCTTGATAATTTGGAAAAAGTTCTTAAAAGATGTGAAGAAAAAGGATTTGAGTTAAACTGGGAAAAAATTTCATTACATGGTTACCTCAGGAATATTGTTAGCTCATGTGGTATCTTTTAAGGGAATTGAAGTTAGTAAAGCTAAAGTTGAATTAATTGCTTATTTGCTTTACCCAAAAATAGTCAGAGAAGTTCGTTCCTTTTTAGGACATGCATGATTTTATGAAAGATTCATTAAGGACTTTAGTGTCATATTTAGACCTTTGTGTAATTTTCTAACAAAAGATGCATCATTTGATTAGACTCAAAATTGTCAGAAATCTTTTGAAAAATTAATTGGTCTTCTGACATCTGTTCCTATCATGCAATCCCCTGATTAGTCTTTGCCTTTTGAGTTGATGTGTGATGCTAGTGATTTTGCTATTGGTGCTATTTTAGGCTAGAGAAAGGAAGGTAAACCTCATACAATTTATTACGCAAGTCGAACTTTGAATAGTACACAAATGAATTACGCCACTACTGAAAAAAAACTACTTGCTATAATTTTTGCATTGGATAAATTTTGAGCTTATTCAACTGGTTCTTTTACTGTTGTTTTCATCGATCATACTACTGTTAGATATTTAATGTCTAAGCAAGATGTTAAACCTAGGTTGATACGGTGGATCTTGTTGCTTCAAGAATTCAACATCACAATAAAGACAAGAAAGGAGCCGAAAATGTTGTTACAGGTCATTTGTCCAGACTTACAACAGGCTCACCTTTTGATAACACACCTATCAATGATTCTTTTTCTAATGAATTTTTATTTTCTATCAATTTCATGCCTTGGTTTACTAACATAGTCAATTTTCTTGTAACAGGAAAGATTCCGCCTCAGTGAACACACCAAGACAGAAATAAGTTTTTGACTGAGGTGAAATTTTTTTATTGGGATGACCTATATTTGTTCAAAAATTGCCCTGATCAAATCTTTCAGAGATATGTATCCAACAGTGAGGTAGATAGTGTCATTAAATTTTGTCACTCAAAAGCATGTGGAGGTCATTTTTTTTTCAAAGAAAATAGTTGCAAAAATCTAGCAGTGTGAATTTTATTGGCCAACTATATTTAAGGACAACTATACTTTTTTTCCAAATGAGACATGATGCATTTGAATCCTATCATTGTCATTAAAATTTTTGATTGTTGGGAAATTGATTTCATGGGTCCATTTCCATCATCATTTGGATTTACATATATTTTGGTTGCAGTTGATTATGTCTCAAAATGGATTAAGGCGATTCCATGTCGACACAATGATCATAAAACTATTCTTAAATTTTTAAAAGAAAATGTTGAGTCGATTTGGAATCCCTCGAGCTATCATCAGTGATGGGGGAACACATTTTTCCAATAAACCATTTGAATCCTTAATGAAGAAATATGACATTACCCACAAAATTTTCACCGCTTATCACCCTTAAACAAGTGAATAAGTAGAATTAGCAAATAGGGAGATTAAACAAATTTTGAAAAAAATGGTTAACCCAAATCATAAAGATTGGTCTTTAAGACTAAACAATGCATTTGGGCTTATCGTACTGCTTTCAAAACATCTTTAGGCATATCATTCTATTGGTTAATATATGAAAAACCTTGTCACTTGTCTGTAGAACTGGAACATAAGGAATTTTGGGCCATTAAAGCTTTTAACTTAAATCTTGATGATGCTTGCAAGTTACACAAATTGCAATTAAATGAACTTGAGGAATTGAGAAATGATGTATATGAAAACTCAAAAATTTATAAAGTTAGAACAAAAACTTTTTATGACAAATCAATTTTGAGAATCTTTTCAAATTGGTCAAAAAGTTCTACTTTCTAATTCTCGTCTTCACCTATTCCCAGGAAAATTAAGATCTAGGTCGACTGGCCCTTTTATTGTCAAACATGTGTATCCGCATGGGGCCATAGACATTAAGAACCCTATGAATGGTAGTGTGTTTAAGGTCAATGGACAAAGACTCTAAACATTTCTAGAAAACCAAGTTGTTGAGGTAGAATTCATCTCCCTTTCTAATCTATGTTATGAGAAGAATTTATTTTAATTTTGTTACTTTCTTTTTGCAGTTCTCTGTGACCTCAGTTAAGTGGCAGATAATAGTACTCCGTGACTCTTAAGTCGGTTTGTTTTTCAATTTTTCATAATAACTAATTCCTTCTCCTTTAAAATAGATGTCATTCTCTCAAATTTAAGAAAGTATTTTCCTTTTCTTCTTTAAAATGCTCTAACAAAAATCTACAAAGTTAGGTGTTAAAGATAGAGACTATCAATGCACAAGGGCATCCCAGAAGATATATACTAGATAATCAAAGCAAATGTTCATTTAATAGGTGAATGTTCAAATTCATTTATCTCATACATGTCGGGTCTTGGTAAAAGTTTGTATTCTAAAAGGAGAAGAACGTAAAGAATGCAAGTTTGTCACAAATGTACATGATGGAATTGTAACACGCGATATCGTTCTTTGGGGATTATTTTCGTAAATCGAGAAGATAAAATATACTTTATTAAGAATGGATTGAGTAATGAGTTATTAGATGATATCACATTGACTCTTGAGACGTATTCTAGTGGAGTTGTGCATCATGAACTTCTTAATTTGTGGAATCTCTTCAGGGACGAGCAAAAGTGTTACAGTCTTGGGAATCTGACTCAAAAGACCCTATTTGCCAATTTATAAGAAAATTGGATGGGAAACTTATCCTCAACTCATAGAAGGCGTTTAAGTCGTTACTGGACGTAAAACTAGAGGAAGATGTGAGCCACAATCACAATAACATGTATATATTATCTTGTTCATCTCCTAAAAAAAAGGGCAATGAAAAGAGTACCATACTCTTAATTAAGTGTGGAGCCCCTGCCAGTGGCAGACCCATCATTAACTCGGGTGGATCTTCGCACGCCAGTCTGTAAATAAGGTTCGTGTGCCATACTCTATAAAAAGTCGCATTGTCCATTCCCAAGATTTTCCCAAACTCTAGACGATTGATGGACAAATGAAGCGTCCCATCTTTACAGTGCATGTGAAATTGTCACTGAGCTATATACTTACTTTAATTAGTAGACCTCTATGGCCAGTTCTGACTGACTGCGGTAAAGTACCACCTTCTTTGAATATAGGCCTTCAATTAGGTTTGCAGGAAGATAGGGTTGTTATTCCGTAAGTAGGACAGAAAGGGCTCAAAGGTTTTTATGGCCTATTTTAGCAGGGTGTTCCCAATCCTTATGGAGTGTAACACCCTCCTTAGGGCATCACATTTCTGACTCCTGACTCATAATCTGAAAAGAAGTTCGCACAAAGTTTGAGTTATAAAAGATGGGTTTCAAAATTTCTTCTTTACTAATACGTAAAATTTTACTGAAAATATTAGATAATATTGAAAATCATATTTCAACTATTCATTATGCAATATTAACACCAATTAATATCATAATTTAAAGAGAAATATAAAATTAACAGACTTAATTTTTTTTTAATAGTAGCAAACCCCATGACGGGTCCTACTTAATAGCACGGTACAACACTAACGAGAAACTTTAACATACTTATTCCTTTTTCTGTCCATCTTGATGCATCAGACACCTGTTCCTTTATCAACACTGCACACCTTCAAGTTCTGAATGTTCACTCCTTATTGTTGTCACCAATCTCAGAGTATCCATCGCCCGTTATGTTTAAGACAACTAGATCCTTCTATTATTTTATTTTAACAATATAGACAAAGCAAAACAATATAACAAAGAGGTGAGATCACCTACACCAATACCAACATGGCAGCACAGAGATAACACAAACAGCAATATCACACAGATAGATCATACCATAATCATGGTATCAGCATTAATCAACTATCATCATCTAATCATTTATCAGTTCAATCATCATCCAAGTACTCAAAACAATTGTCATAACCAACATTCCTCAATTAATATATCATACAGATATAAATGCTCATATTTATGCATATGCACAAAGACTCAGTTTATCAAAAACAACTCCATGGAGGTTTTCACAATTTCGAGAAGAATGCTCGTTAATTGTCACCTTAGCCCAAAGACAATCTCCCAGTCGTTGAAAAGAATCGTATTCTTGTCGGGTATCGTCAATGCGTTGCAACGGACTGCATTGCCAAGTGGCACAGGGTACTCGCTTAACCGCCCATCGGTCGACCGCTACGCGCCTCGACGCCCCAAGATCCATCATAGACCTCACTATCAATTCTCATTCTCTCTTCAACCACAAGGGCCATAATAGCTATTAGCTATATTTTATACAATGCACGAATATATCAGTGCAAGTCCAACCCCAAAGGGCCAAATCTTTTCAATTTCATTTGTTCAATGTAATCATATGCTTCAACGCATATTTTATACAATGCACGAATATATCAGTGCAAGTCCAACCCCAAAGGGCCAAATCTTTTCAATTTCATTTGTTCAATGTAATCATATGCTTCGACGCATATTTTATACAATGCACGTATAATGCACCAAATCCAATTACAGACATATCTTTCCAATGCATGTATAATGCACCAAATGCCAATCACAGGCAAAACATGTCATTTTCTCACACAGCATCCATATACGGGTTCTACAGTATTTATACTGTATTTTCAACAAGAAAATCATATTATCACATTTTCATAGTTATAAAACACTTTCGTCGTGTTTTCACAAAATTGCGCAATATTTTCATTTCATTTTCACAATTCCAAAACGTTTCATTGCGTTTCACAATCAGTAATCTCTTCATTGCACCTTTAAATCACGTATTAAATTTTTCAACATTTTTCTCAATCGCATAAAAATATACGTTTCTCAAATCACGTAATGATTTTTCATCATTTTCAAAATTGCGTAGCTTAAAAATCATTCTTTTAAGTTGCGTAAATCATTTTCCATCTAAAACACTTTCTAAATCACATAATGATTTTCCACCATTTTCACAATCACATAAAAATATTCTTTCATTATTTAATCACGTAGTGATTTTTCAACAGTAGTTCAAATTACGTAAAATATTTAAATGTAATTCAAATCACTTAAAAAATGTTTCAATGCATCTCCAATCGCGTAGTAATATTTTATCATATTTCAAATTGCATAAAAATATTTTACTGTATTTCCAAACACTTGGAAATATTTTACTATATTTCAAATCACGTACTTTAAAAATTATATTTTTAAGATACGTAAATAATTATTTTTCACCGCAATTCCATTACAGAAAATATTTCTCATTTCTTCAAAAATTTCATTTCAACTTTCCTCAAAATAATATGACTTTATACTTTATTTAACACATTTTCTTTACTCAAGAAAATCTTTTTGCACATTTCTTTACTCAAGAAATCTTTTTCCAAAATATAATTCACAAAATCACTTTTCCATTGATATAAATCAACGTTTCAAAACTTAACATTTTCTAACGTACTTCAAAACTCAAAAATAACTTATACGTTAGTAGATTTTCATAATACCACTATATTCTTCATTTTTCCCAAATCATTTCCAAACACAACCTTCTTCAAAATAAATTGAAGTTCGAAAACATTCTTGTTTACAAAAACTTAATTTCTCAAGTGATTAAAATGCTCTGATTCCCTTTTCAAATTCTTGTATTAAATCAAGTTACGTTTCCACTTTGAAAATCACTTTGTTCATAAAAATCAAGGCATTACAAGCCTTCAAAAACGTGGACATGACTATTGAAACCATCAAATATTTTTCCTTCTAAATTGATATGGTTTTACACAAACAAAATCATTAAAAATTTTGTTTTCAAAACCGCAAGACTTATGGTTATAAATCCAAACCCATTTGTTCAAATTCATTTTTATTTTCTTTGCAAAATCCTTTTTTTTCACTTTCTTTGCAAATCCTTTTTCACTTTCTTTGCAAATTCTTAAAGTCATCATTACTATTTTCATTTAAATCTCATGTTTTGTAAAACACTTAGAAACTTTTTACACAAAATAAATCAATAAAAATTCCTCAAGAACCATGTTCTTGTACTCTTTGAAAAATAAACTCTTTGTTTATTTTCCTTATTTTTCTAAACATCCATTTTCATCATTCATGAAAATATTCATTGATGAACACCTATCTTGAGGTGTCTTAACCGATATTCACCATGTTTCTAAGGATCAAAAATTAATTCCCTTGTTCTTAAAAATTTTTAATATGAACCCTAATCAAGGGCATCAAAACCGTAGTCTTTCCTTGGCCATTGGGACCAAAAATTAATTTTCTTTCCATCATCAAATCATGGCATACACATACATACACATCATATATATATATCAAAAGCATACCATATTATCATCATGCATAGTATAAGCATACCATCAAAATCATAAAATCATACAAAGCATATCTAGCATAAGCAAATAAATCAAAGCTCATAAAACACACATAAATTATTACATGACCATGGATTGGAATCCTCACATGGATTCACCATCCATCAAATTTAAGACCATCTCTCACCACCATACTTGGTTGGTGAGATGGATCTCCCTCTTACCTCTTGAAGATCCTCAAAAACTCCTTGATTTGTTTCTTTTTCCAAGTCCTTCACCACCAAAGGCTTCTCAATTACAAAACAATATACATAGAAATTAGTATATTAAGTTTGATTAAGAGGAACCATGGATCAAACATGGTTTAGAATATGAAAAAAAAGAGAAGAAATGAAGTCTTCTTATACTTCACCTCAAAACCCCAATAACTTTGATCTTGAAGAAAGTCCATGAAGATGAATGATTTAGAGAAAGTCTCCAACATGAAAGTTGCTTGGAATATCATGTAGATTCAAGATCTATGGTTGGATTAAATTAAACAAACTTGAAGAGTGGTCTTAGGGTGGTTGACCGAATTCCTCACAAGAAGGAAAACATAAGCTTTTTGATTTTTAACTTGAAGGACAAGGTTGTAGATGATAGAATTTTGAGAAGTTCCTAAAAATTCTAAAACAATTAGTAAAATCACAAACAAAGCTTAATAATAATAAACCATGGAACAAACATGGCTTAGAAAATCATAAACATGAATTTAAACCATAGAAATCAAAGTTTACCTCCAAGGAAGTAAGCTAAAAGTGGGATTTTGAAGCACTTAGAGTGGGATTTTGGGAAAATTTTCTAAATGAAAAGTGTTTAGAATGGTGTTTAGCTTTAGGAAATGATGAGAGTGAAAATTATAGGTGATGGATAGTGTATTTGGTGGTGGAGACCGAACCTATGGAGAGAAAAAGGAAGGAAGGAATGGTTGCTTGGTTCTTGGAATTTTGAGAGAATAAGATGGAGGCTTTTTGGGTTAGAGAAAAAAGTGAAAATGCATGCACAAAGTGAGTGGGTTGCCGTGTGAGTGTTGGAGAGTTTGAAGAGTTTTACTTGAAATAATATCCCATTTTGGGTTCACACTTGAAACACATGGTCTTCCACTTTGTCATCTTTTTCTTTGGCCTAAAAAGGCTACTCCAATTTGTCTCCTCCTTTCCAAGCATCTCCAACCGTCCCCCCTCTTCATAATGCATGCAAAGTTGTCATCTTTTCATGCCATTATTTGAAGCATTTCTAGCCATTGATTAATTCAATGGTTAGGATTTAGGTAGACTTTTGATTTTTAGGAGACTTAATCTAGGCCATTAGATGTGTCTCCAAAATAAAGGGTCAAGATTGCTCCTTCAAAGTTTAAATCCAAGGGTTATAATTAGTCATAGCCTTTTTAGAAGATCAAATCTCCACCTTTGATTAATTCTTCATCCAATGGTCATAAATTGTCTTTGTCACTTTTTAAGGCTAAATCTCCACCCTTCATCAATTCCAAATCCAAAGGTTGTAAATGGTCACTTTATATAATCAAATTTACATTGTTGATTAAATCTACGGTTGATATTGAAGCTTGCCTAACTAAGTTTATTCTCACACCATTGATTAAATCAATGGTGATTATCCAATGCTTCTTTATTAAATTTATTTCTTAACCGTTAATTAAATCAAGATCAAGTCTTCACCGTTAAATAAATCAATGGTGGATATCCAAACCACCAATGTTGACTTAAGCAATATAATTTCTATTTTTATCTACTAAACACCCCACAAAAGAATATATTTACTGTATTTTTATTGCCCGATAATTAAATACAGTGCCAAACATAAAACAAGAAAATTTCTAAAACTGTTTCTGGATTCAGGTTTAGTAAGATCCCCTGTCTCTGTCTAAACAGTATAAATTTTTCTATTCGTAAAAAATTTTTTCACTTTGCGGGACCCACCTAGGCCCACGTATGGCCACCTCGGTCCACATAGGACCACCTGGGCCCACATACAGTAAAAAAAATTCATAATCATCCACAAAAATCACAAATATTAGAAAACACACAAATATCAAATTAGATCACGTAAAATAATTAAAACCTAACAGTAAAAATTAAATTACGTAAATTTTTCCCCGGCCTGAAAATTTTTATCTTCCTGACACGGAGTAAATCACTCAAAACGATCAAATACGCTGAAGGAATAATTAAAATAATTTTACAGTATCCAAAAATTACTAAACAGTAAAATTTTGTTAACTGTCAAAATTATTGTTTAAGAGATACGAAATTTGGGGTGTTACATGGAGTTCTTATGTTGCACTAGTGACATACAACTCAAAGATATGCACCTATTGCACTGATGACATGTAGTACAAAGATATACCATCTTTGTTGAATAAACGGGCGTGAAAGCCTAGCCTCTAGTTTTGGACTGGTTCTAGCTCTCATTTTCTTTCAAAGAAATAAAAAATAAAATAAAATAAAATAATAATAATAATAATAATAATAATAATAATAATAATAATAATAATAATAATAATAATAATAATAATAATAATAATAATAATAATAATAAAAATAGTAAAAAAATGTGTTTCTTAATTTCAAACTTTTCTGAAAACAGCCAACCTACCCATTTAGGTGTTATTATTACATTTTTCCATTCTTTTCCTTATTTAAACACTCCATTTTCTTCACTTTCCTCTAACTCATAATCATTCAAAGGGACACAGTGTAGAAATGGAGGGAGCTTCTATTCGTTGACTTACCAATATCTGTGTATTTTGTGGGTCAAGTTATAGGAAATGTTTAGAATTTGTAAACGCAGCAAGCACTATTGGTCGAACACTTGCTGCAAGAAACATTCATGTAGTATATGGGATACCGTATTGGGTTAATGAGGACTGTATCACTTTCTGCATATCTAAGAGACAATCAAGTTTTAGGTATCATTCCTAAACCTTTAACTTAAAAGAACATCATTGGAAAGATAATTAGTCAGGAACTTCAAGTATCATCTATGCATGGACGAATGAGGACAATGCTTGAAAACTTTGATGCATTTATTGCCTTACCAGGTGGTTTTGGTACTTTGGAAGAAGTTTTTCAAATTATCTCTTGGGCCCAACTGAACATCCACCATAAACCCATAAGTTTGTTGAATATTTAATAATTTCTTTGATAATTTGTTATTTTTTCTTGACCATGTTATGGAACACAACTTTATCATACCTTCGGCAAGATGACTCCTTATCTCTGCTTCCACTAATGATGAATTAATTGATAAATTACAAACTTTTGTTTATGAACTTAATTCAGTAATAGCTCAGATAGATTGGTTAGAAGGAAGCAGTAAGGGAGATCATAAGGAACATGGGTTTAATCTGACACTTCATCTAAAACTTTCTTTTACCTTTGGTTTTATTCATCAAACTTTGTTTCTGTTTGAATTTGTGTAAAATTTCTCTTTTCAGTAATTGTTACAATAGGTAATATCTTCTATCCTTTACCTATCTATGTTTTGACATTGAGGACAATGTTATGATCTGGTTAGGGGGAAGGATAGTTGAAGTGAGAAAAAATCTGAAAAAAAATTAGGGAAGTGCGTTTATTGATATATTTGTCAGCAACTTACTAATAGCAAAACTAATTAAGGATGACAGAGTAAGGAGTAAATTATGCCCTTGAGGTAAATTTAATCTTGAGACACATCTAAATTAGTGGCAGAGTAAAGAGTAATTAGGTAGATAACTATTTTGTGTAGAAGTAGCAATTCAAATTCAGGGAACATAGCATGATTGAATAAATTGTCTTCTTTCTTAAAAATCACATGCTTAGTTATAGATGTTGAATTGGTGGATTGAGAATGATAGAAATATGCTTTGTGAGATTTTGAGCTTATTGATGAATGGATTAAACATTTGCACCATTCTTTTCTTTCTTGTGTGATTTTCACTCATGGAATTGTTACTCTAGAACTTACTTTGAATCTATTTGAGGTTACATTTTCACATGCATATATAAACATGATTGAGACATTTTTCTTGAAATAGCTACTTTAACCAAATAGCCAACCTTGTATATTTTCCCTTGCTTAACCCCTTTGAGCTTATTCAACCATTCCTTGTTTTAACTCATTATATGCCTTAAAAAAAATATGTTCTTACCTAACCTTAGAGAATAAGAGAGCATTGACATTGGATGAGTTTTTGAACAACTATGGGAGTGTATGTGCAAAACGGTTGATGAAAAAAGAAAGATTGGCCATTTTCCAAAAAAAAAAAGTGTAAAGAACCGTCAACAAGGTAAAAAGGGAAAGCGAAAAGAATATGTAAAAAGAATTTGCATTATGTTGGGATGAAATTTTTATGTTTGTTATTTTAACTCAACCCTAATGCTCTTTTATTCTCTTTGGTATTTAACTTGTCATATCTATATTACCCCCTTCCTTTACCTTGACCCCATTATAACCTTGAATAAAGTCCTCTTGATTTGTGTGTGCATGTGTTTTGAGTAGTGGAGAAGTAGAATATAATCAAGCTTATAGTAGTACAATTTTTCATGGGTTGAATTAAGTGAAATACCTACCTTTTAAACACTTGAGGGATTGAGAGTGAATCTTGTAAGGATCTATCATTCTTGACTCATGCTTTTCAATTGAAGTTTTCTTACTTGTTGGTTTGAGATGTGAAGAAATGTTACCTCATAAATGTTTTGATCCCTTGAATCTTTGGTTGCTCTTCTTGCTTATAAACTTTTACATTCTTGAATATTATTGAAAATTGAGTCTTTTAGAATTTTTAATTTTTGAGTTTGTGTTATTTTTCCTTGTTCCCTAACTTTGGTTTTATGTGTTTTGCCCAACAGTGCAAAAGCTAAGCGTGGGGGAATCTGATAGCAATATATTTTAATCATTTTATAATCTTTTCACTGGGCTTTCTAAGGTTTAATTAGACTTAATTAAGTTAGTTTTATTACATTTTATGATATTGAGCTTAATTGGATCATTGAAAGAATTATTGCTTGAATTAACTTTAATTTGTCTATTTGACACCATTTAGTAAACTAGCTATAATTTGAGTTACAAATATCTAGTTGATGTGATTATGATCTTTTAAGAAATCTAAGACAATTCTCTACAACTTTCATGAAGACCTCAAAGATAAATCACATATTTGGATAATTTAAATTGGAGTTGAAGTAAGAACTATAGTGTTGATCTTAACAGCTTGACCTCTGCTCACTCATCAGCCCATTTTTTGAGCTATAGGAGTTCAATTGACACCAAAACAGTAGCATTGAAAAGTAAGATCCAAGTCTACAACTTTTATGAAGAACAAAATAGTCAGATCAGAAGTATAATAGGTCATATTGGGCCTAGAATTCAAAACAGAGGAGTTGTAGCCGGGCTTGAACAGTGTGCAGAGATTTGGCCATATCTCGAGCTATAGGAGTGATATTGGGCTTGAACTAGTGGCATTGGAAAGCTAAGACAAAAGCCTACAACTTTTATGAAGACCACTTTTCCATATTCTGATGGTAGCCATGAGTTCAGCACTGAATCTTTTAGGAAACAAGTATCTCAATAATTTTTCACTCATTCACAATTATCAAACAACTCCCTTGACATTTTCCATTCATTATCAAACAACTCTATTGTCATTTTGTTTCCCTCAAACTCTATAAAAGGGAGCATTGGCTGCTTATTTGAGGCATCTTGGCTTAAAGATCAATATCATGCTATTGTGTTATTTGTTTCTCTTGTGGTAATTTTCTTTTGTTCTAAATAGAAGTTATGTTCATCCTCTTCTTCTTCTCTCTTTCTTTCTTCTTGTTCATGAGTAACTATTTTCATTTTACTTAAATGAAAGGGTGAAGCTTTTAGTAATAAATTAAGGCTAGAATAATTTCTTTCTTGTGCTTGAATGATGTATTGTCAAGTGGTCATTATATGTGTTGTATTTTGTTTCCAATCAATTTAGAAACCGTCCTTGTAAAGTGGAGAGCTTGATTCATTGTAGATAAGAGGTTGGTACAATGAATGCTTGAGCCCATTTACAAGTGTTAGTGTTAGTGAATAATTAAAGGAACCATAATATAATTATATATATAATCTTAATTGAACTTTGAATGTTATATTTTCTGATTGGAACCTCCGTTATATGTGGATTTTAATTGAGTTATAAAAAGAAATAATATTATCCTTAATTTATTACCAAGAGTAGATCTTCTAGCCTAAGCAAATTTTCTTTTCTCATTTATGAACAACTTTTATCACCTTTATTATTATGACAAATCTTTTTCTTACCTCAAAGAATTTTTCTTCATCAATTCCCTATGGATTAACCTCAGACTCCTGAGAATTTTTTACTTGAAACAACCTGCACTTGGGTTTGTAACTTATAATTCGCATCAATATGAATGACTTAGTACCGAAAGATCCAGTAAAACAAGAGAAATTAGAAAAATATAAATAAATAAAAAAGACTGGACAACAATTTTCAACTACAAGGGCTATTCAGCCAAAAAGAGAGTAGAGAGATGCAAGACAAATGCTTCAATGCTCATCATCACCTACACCTCTACCCATAACCATCCAACTCCCAAGGTCCTCTCCACCACAAATTTAGCCTAATAACCAAAAGATTCTGAAACTAAAACCACCAAAGATTTCTCAGCTACCTAGAAGTAGGAAGACCGAGAATATATAGAAGAAAAAATGAATCATGAGCTCACTATGACCAATGATCAAGGTACAAATGAAGAAAACTTTCATTACTTGCAATCTCCAATACGCTGCTCCAAAGATGTTAGTCATGGCAACCATTACCCAAGAGGGGGGTGAATTGGGTATTAAAAACTTTTCACAAAAGCTCTTAAATAAACACAAATATTTAAGCTATTAAATAAAAGAAAAGGAATTACGAGATGAAGAATAAAAGCTTTAATAACAGCAAATAAATAAAAGTGTAATAAAATAAAATTGCGTAAAATAAAGAGATTGAGAAGAGAAAACCAGGCACAATATTTATCCTGGTTCGACCACTAACCCACTTGTAGTCTACGTCCAGTCCTCGAAAACAATCCGAGATTTTTCACTATGTATACAAGCTTCAATAGGTGCTTGCAACCATTACATAAAAGAGCACTTTTCACACACAGGGAAACTCTACCCTTGTGCTACAGTCTAAGCCTGCAGGGATACCTCACCCTTATACAAACCTTGAAGGGATACATCACCCTTATACAAATCTTGAAGGATACCTCACCCTCAATACAGAAGAACAGAAATATAGATGAAGAGAAACTCTCACTCAGAGCAAATAATACAAATTAAAGTGCTAGGAGGCTCTCAAAGAATATCTCAAAGTTTCAGCAAAAAGAGCACATAAAATAGGCATAAAATATAAATCACATTTTTCAGAGCAAACGCAAATTAAACAGATAGCTGGGCTACTTGCAGATGAGACCCACGGTCTCTATTTATTGAGCCAGATAAAAAGTAGCCGTTGTACGAAATTAATTCCATGATTTAATATGAAAAAAGTGTCCATTAGTTTCTATATCTGGATTTGTGTTTATCGTGTTTATTCGAATAAGCCTTCTGCTATTCGAATAACACGTTCATTTTAAAAACATTTCTGAAACTGGTTATTCGAATAACCTTCGTGTTATTCGAATAACTCTTCCACTAAGAAAACATTTAGAAAACTGGTTATTTGAATAACTCTAAGTTTATTCGAATAACATTCGTTAAGGCAGATTTCTGGGAAAAGGTTCTATTCGAATAACTGATGAGTTATTCGAATAGCTGATATAAAACAAGCTATTTTGGAAAACACTTATTCGAATAACAGGAGTTTTATTCGAATAACACTTTAAAACACAGAGTTACGCAGCAGCAAAAAATAAAGCTTTATTCGAATAACCAATGAGTTATTCGAATAACTCAATTATAAAACGGTTATAAAAGCTTAAAAATCATCCCAGAAAGTTTATAAAAAACACCAAAACATTTTTTAAGTTATTTTCAAGATCAAAACAGTTTTGGTATAAGTTTAAGAAAACATTTTTATTTTATCTTAATGCACTAGGAGATATCCAAAGAGATCCTCGAACAGAGAGACTCTAAGTCCTAAAGCTATCCTTAAAAGATCTTGGACTTAGTCTTCCCATCATCTTCATTTTGTCTTCATGTTTGTTATCATTAAAAACATTCTTCAAAGACATATGTTTAGTCGCATTCTCCTTGTGTTGAGCTTAATAGATATCTATTGCTTTCTTGTTGCAAGCTCACCCTTGGTATTTGGACTATCCTGTAAAGTATTGCTCACTTAAACAAGTATAGTTAGTCCAAAAACATAATTCAATGTCTTCATATGCATGATTCATAAATATATAGCTTTAGTTAGTTTAACATGCATATAAAACTTTCATAGACATATCCAAATAAGTCATTTAACAATTATTAATAGATATGCTCTATGTAGGATGCAACAGAATACATTGCACAAAGGTCAAATCCAATATTAATTCATTTATAACTCATATAAAGCATTATTGGATATACTATATGATGAATGTTACATATATCATATTGCATGATTATTAAGTAAAATATAACTAGATAAGATACATATCATGCATGATACAGTATATCACATTAAGCACATTTATTAACCGTAAGCATCATTCTATTTATCTTATATTTGTCATCATCAAAACTTAACATATAAAACCATTTGGGGCAAACTTATTTCTACAAAAGACATTATTATAGACCAAGAAGATCCGTTCAAACTAAACACAGAGAAAGCCTGTGATAGAATAGATCTCCTCTTAGAGGAAGAGCCCTTCTGTTATGCAT
This sequence comes from Ormosia semicastrata, assembly GCA_029884595.1. Taxonomy (NCBI): domain Eukaryota; kingdom Viridiplantae; phylum Streptophyta; class Magnoliopsida; order Fabales; family Fabaceae; genus Ormosia; species Ormosia semicastrata. Next base: position 40,603,569 of record JAQQTO010000053.1, on the reverse strand, counting down.
AGCTTAAGAACTTTATAGCATCGAAATTAGAAGAACTTGAATTTTTTGATGAGCTTGAGGAGCTACCCATGTCTTCATCTTTCTTACACTTTATGAGGAACAATTGTGAATGCTTATGTCCCTAAAGCATGTCAAATAGTTTTTGATGATAACAAAGGCCAAAGTGAAGATCAAATGCAAAAGAGAAGATGAAGCGCAAAAGAAAAAATCAAGATCAAAGAAAGAAGTCAAGAGGTTTATTTAGTTATAAGACTTAGAACATTAATGTTAAATGCTCTCAAGATTTCTCAAATGGTTTTTCAATATATGATTTCAAAAGAAGTGGGAAATTTCAAAGTTAAACATGACTTTCAAGAAAACTTGAGTTTCAACCTTAAATCTAACACTCTTAAAAGGATTTATGTTTAATCAAGTATCTTGAGGTGTTAGAAATGACTTACAAGCTTTATTGGACTTGAAAAATGTGTTCAAAGGCCAATATAATCGATTACATGATGTTTGTAATCGATTACACAGCAAACAGAGGCATTGTAATCGATTACATGAGTAATGTAATCGATTACAAGTAAGTCAGAGGCCACGTAATCGATTACACAGTATATGTAATCGATTACAATAAGCCCAGAAAGGCAAGAACACGTTCAAAGAGTCATGTAATCGATTACATGGATATTGTAATCGATTACACAGCAAGTCAGAAGTCATGTAATCGATTACATGGATTTACATGGATATTGTAATTGATTATAAGCAAAGTCAGAAGTCATGTAATCGATTACCAACAGTAATGTAATCGATTACACAGAGCCCAGAAAGCCAAGAACACGTTGGAACAACAATGTAATCGATTACATATGTTGTGTAATCGATTACACGCACTCTGACAACGTCCAACGGCTATATTAAATGCATTAAATGCATGCCCAAAACACCCCAACGGCTCTATTAATTGAGAAACTTATAAATACCAAAGTTGGGTCTTTATTTGAGGTTGATCTTGAACCAAAAACTGATCATCAATACTTCCAAACGTGAATCAATCCTCAAATCCATTTCTTGCTCTTTTTTTTTTTGTAAAAATGTGAAAAATCTTTGAAAGCATATTAGAGCTTCAATTTGTAATCATCTACTCTAGTGAGAGCTTCATTCAATCAATCTCTATTGCTTTGTAAAGAGGGTGAGGCATCCCTCTAAAAGTGTAAAGGGTGAGGTATCCCTTAGTTGAAGAGACTCAAGCTCCAAGGATGAGGTATCCCAAAGTTTGAGTGCTCAAGGTTGTAAAGGTTATCAAGCACCTATTGAAGCTTGAAGAAATATTGGAAAATCTCTAGCGATTGCTTGAGGACTGAACGTAGATCACAAGTGGATTGGTGATCGAACCAGGATAAATCATTGTGTTTATTTTCTCTAAACCCTTCTCTTTATATTGAGTACTGTTTTATTGATTTGCTTGAATATTGGTACCTTTGGCTATTGCATTTATAAGTGAAAGTGTTTATCTCTTATATCCAATAATCTCTAATCATCAATTAGCTTCAACGAAAATTGTTTATCAAACGATTTGCGAAAGATTTGCGAACTTAGTTTTTATACTCAATTCACCCCCCTCTTAAGTATTGAGGCCACTTGGTAACAAGTGGTATCAGAGCTAGACTCTTGTATAAAGAGCTTAGCAGCTTCAAGAGAAGTGATGGCTTCAAATGGTTTTTCAAATGAAGGTTCTTCTATAAACAGACCTCCTTATTTCAATGGGGATAGTTATGCCTATTGGAAAGAAAAGATGAAAATTTTCATTGAAGCTATTGATTTAGATGTGTGGGACGCCATTGAAAATAGTGCTTTTGTTCCTACACAAACTAAAGATGGTGTGAAAATCAATACACCTAGAAATGAATGGACCGATGATGATAAAAAGAAGGTTCAATACAATTTGAGAGCCAAGAACATCATCACCACATCTTTGGGGTATGATGAATTCTTTAGGGTGTCAAATTGCAAAACCGCAAAGGAAATGTGGGATACCCTACAAGTAACTCATGAAGGTACTAGTGAGGTAAAACGATCTCGAATAAATACTCTTACTCATGAATACGAATTGTTTAGAATGAACCAAGGTGAAAGTATTCAAGATATGCAAAAGTGGTTTACTCATATTGTTAATCATCTTATCTCATTGGGAAAGACATTTTCTAATGAGGATCTTATTAACAAAGTCTTGAGATGTCTAAGCAAGAATTGGCAACCCAAAGTAACGGCGATTATGGAATCAAGAGATTTATCAACAATGTCTCTTGCTACCCTATTCGAAAAACTTCAAGAACATGAGCTGGAACTAAATAGGCTCAATCAAAATGAAGAGCATGACAAAAAGAAGAAGGGAATCGCACTCAAAGCCACCTCCTCTACAATTGAAGATGATGATGAAGATGGTGAAGAGGAAGCTGAAAGTTTTGAGCTAAGTGAGGAGAATCTTAGTTTTCTTGTGAGAAAATTTAGAAGATTTCTAAAGAAAAAGGGATTTCAAAGAAGACCACCCTTTCCTCAAAAGAAAGTATATCACAAAGGAGAAGGATCCTCTACTCCTCCAAAATGCTATGAATGTGGAAAACCAGGGCACATGAAAATGGAGTGCCCTATTTATCTCAAGAAGACAGAAAAGTTTGAGAAAAGGCCCTCCAAAGAAAAGAAAGGAAGGAGAGCATACATAGCTTAGGAGGACAATGACTTAAGCTTCTCCGACAATTCAGAGGATGAAGAAGCTCATCTTTGTCTCATGGCTCAAGGAGAAGAAAGTGAAGAGAGCGACACCGAGGTAACTTCTTCTAACTCAGAATCTCTACCTTCATATGATGAATTGCAAGATGCCTTTCAAGAATTGCATGATGAATCCTTAAGACTCACAAAAATGATTTTGTCCTTTAACAAAATAATTTCCTTATTGGTAAACAAAGTTTCTATCTTAAGTAAGGAGATAAATGAGCTTAAGATTGAAAATGAGACCTTAGGACTTATAGATGCTAATTCACTGTGCATGATATGTTCTTCACATGATAACACATCCATATCATTACCTTGTTCATCATGCAAAGTATTTGAAAAAGAAATTGAAGACTTGAACAACACTCTTGCAAAATTTACTTTTAGGAGAGACAACTTAAATGTGTTGTTAGGGAAACAAAAATGTGTGTTTCAAAAAGTCGGTTTGGGATTTAATCCAAACAACTATAAAAAATCTTATAAGAACTTCTTTGTTTCCTCAAATACTTCAAGTAGTCCCTTTGTTAAATGCTTTCACTGTGGTAGGAAAGGGCATAGTGCATCAACTTGTAATGTTAGAAAGAACATAAACACTAAAGTTGGAATAAAAAGAGTTTGGGTTCTTAAAGGCACCATGCCTAATTCTAACACACAAGGACCCAAGACAATTTGGGTACCAAAGGTTAAAACTTGAATGTGTGTTGTAGGTGTGCTTGAAGACCAAGAGCTCAAGTTGGTATCTTGATAGTGGTTGCTCCAAGCACATGACCAGTGATGGCTCCAAGTTCTCCTCCCTTACACACAAGAAACATGGTCATGTCACATATGGTGATAACAACAAAGGGAAGATTCTTGGAATTGGCAAAGTTAGTAAGGTCCCTTCATCATCTATCGATAATGTTTTGCTTGTTGAAGGACTTAAACATAATTTGCTTAGTATTAGTCAATTGTGTGATAAAGGCAATAGAGTTATATTTGATTCTTCTTGTTGCATAATTGAGGGAAATGATGATAAGCAAGTTAAGTTTGTTGGTCATAGAGTCAATAATATATATATGATTAGTCTCGATAATATCTCCTCAAATGATGCTAAATGCTTTATGAGTAAAGAGAATGATTCATGGTTATGGCATAAAAGAATTGCTCACGTTCACATGGATCACTTAAACAAATTGGTTTCTAAAGAACTAGTAATTGGTCTTCCAAAGCTCAAATTTGAAAAAGACAAACTTTGTGATGCATGTCAAAAGGGAAAACAAGTAAAAGTCTCTTTTAAAGCTAAAAACATAGTTTCAACTTCTAGACCTTTACAACTTTTGCACATGAATCTTTTTGGGCCTTCTAGAACTATGAGCTTTGGTGGGAATTACTATATATTAGTGATTGTGGATGATTTTTCTAGGTTTACATGGACATTATTCTTAGCCCACAAAAATGATGCTTTTCAATCATTTAAAAAGCTTGCCAAAGTTATCCAAAATGAAAATGGTTTTTGTATTGCATCCATAAGAAGTGACCATGGTGGTGAATTTGAAAATCATGAATTTGAAACTTTTTGTGATGAACATGACATTGAGCATAATTTTTCTGCCCCTAGAACACCACAACAAAATGGTGTTGTAGAAAAGAAAAATCGATCTTTAGAGGAAATGGCAAGAACTATGCTCAATGAAGCTAACCTTCCTAAGTACTTTTGGGCGGATGCGGTTAACACCGCTTGTTATGTTATGAATAGAGCCCTAATAAGGCCAATTTTAAAGAAAACCCCATATGAATTGTACAAAGGAAGGAAACCAAATGTGTCACGTTTTTATGTCTTTGGATGTAAATGCTTTGTTTTGAATAATGGAAAGGATAACTTGGGGAAGTTTGATGCAAAATCTGATGAGGGAATATTCATTGGCTATTCTATACATAGTAAGGCCTTTAGAGTCTATAATAAATGAACTATGGCCATAGAAGAGTCCATACATGTTGCATGTGATGAAACTAACCCAAATGAGCCGAGAAAAGATCTTGTTGATGATGTTGCAGAAATCTTGGCAAAAATGCACTTGGAAAATCAAGAGAAAGAGGCCAAGAAGCAAGAAGAGAGACTCCTTGATCACTCACGACAAAAAGATTCAGAAATCTTGGACCTACCCAAGGAATGGAGGACTTCAAGATATCACCCTCTCGACAAGGTGATTGGTGATGTATCAAAAGGGGTAATCACTCAAAACTCACTTAGAAATACATGTAATCACCTAGCCTTTGTCTCTCAAGTTGAACCTAAAGACATAAATGAGGCCATTAATGATGAGCATTGGATCTTGGTCATGCAAGAAGAACTAAACCAATTTGAAAGAAATTAAGTTTGGGAATTAGTTCCAAGGCCCAATGATCATCCTATAATTGGAACCAAGTGGGTCTTTAGGAACAAACTTGATGAAACGGGCTTAATAGTAAGAAATAATGCTAGGCTTGTAGCTAAGGGATATAATCAAGAAGAAGGCATAGACTATGAAGAAACTTATGCTCCCGTAGCTAGGTTAGAGGCCATTAGAATGTTACTTGCATATGCTTGCATCATGGATTTCAAACTCTATCAATGGATGTCAAAAGTGCATTTTTAAATGGTTTTATACAAGAAGAGGTGTATGTGGAACAACCTCCTGGTTTTGAAGATTTTGAATTATCCAACCATGTTTTTAAACTGAAAAAGGCCTTGTATGGCTTGAAACAAGCTCCTAGAGCTTGGTATGAAAGGTTGAGTAAATTCTTTTTAGAAAAAGGCTTTTCTAGAGGCAAAGTTGACACTACCCTTTTCATAAAACATAAAATGCATGACATACTTCTAGTTCAAATCTATGTTGATGACATTATATTTGGAGCTACAAACAACTCTCTTTGTAAAGAATTTTCAAATATTATGCAAAGTGAGTTTGAAATGTCCATGATGGGTGAACTCAACTTCTTCCTTAGTCTCCAAATCAAGCAAACAAGAGAAGGAACGTTCATAAGCCAATCCAAGTATTGCAAGGAGCTGCTCAAAAAGTTTGGAATAGACAATGCCAAGCATATGGCTACTCCTATGGGCACCTATTGCTATTTGGACAAGGATGAAGGAGGTAAATCAGTAGAAATTACGAAATATAGAGGTATGATTGGCTCACTCCTTTACCTCACTGCAAGTAGGCCTGATATAATGTTTAGTGTATGCATGTGTGCTAGATATCAAGCTAATCCTAAAGAATCACACCTAAGTGCTGTTAAAAGAATAATGAAATATCTAATAGGCACATCACAAATGGGTTTATGGTACCCTAAAGGTGCCTCATATAGTCTTATTGGGTATTCCAATTCTGATTTTGCTGGGTGCAAAATGGATAGAAAGAGCATTAGTGGGACATGCCACTTGCTTGGAAGCTCACTAGTTTCTTGGCACAGCAAGAAGCAAAATAGTGTGGCATTGTCTACAGCTGAAGCTGAGTATGTTGCAGTTGGGAGTTGTTGTTCTCAAATCCTTTGGATGAAACAACAACTCTTGGACTATGGTCTTGAGCTTGATCACATCCCCATAAGATGTGATAATACTAGTGCAATCAATTTGTCCAAAAATCCCATTTCGCATTCTAGGACTAAACATATTGAAATAAGACATCATTTCATTAGAGGCCATGTTCAAAAGGGTGATTGTATGCTTGAGTTTGTAGAAACCACTAAGCAACTAGCTGACATTTTCACTAAACCCCTAGCAAAAGAATCATTTTTCTATATAAGAAATGAACTTGGTATATTGGATCAATCATGCATAAATTAAATATTTGCATAATCATAAAACTAGTGCCTAACTTGTATTTTTCTGCATAATCATGCCATATTGATGCATAATCTCTAAATTTTTCATCATATTTGAATCCAATACTGACTTGAGCGTCGGAGATTTCTCCTAAGTTGTTTTGCAGGTGCTCCCTCATGCCCAAGACTCCCAAGCAACTCAACATCCTCAAAATTTCACCAAAAATGGTGTAATTCTTGGTAAAAATGGTAATTTTGATCAATTATGTGAGTTGAATCATAATATGATTAGTTTATATGTTTGCATGATGATTTGAATTGATCTAAGTTGCTTTGGAACTGTTTTGGATGGATTAAAATTGATTATATGCTGATTGGAATGCAAAATCTGAGTTAAAGAGTGTTGGTAATTGATTACAATGCCTTTATAATCGATTACATAGGTTCTGTCCAGCATGTAATCGATTACACAGCTTTTGTAATCGATTACAATCAACTCAGAACTCAAGTAATCGATTACATCAACTATGTAATCGATTACAAGGTTCCCCAGAAGCGTGGTAATCGATTACACCAAAAATGTAATCGATTACATACCCACCAGAATGCATGTAATCAATTATACACTCAATGTAATCGATTACACAGGGTTTTTTAAAAGGTTTCTGACGCGCGTAGAGCTCATTTTTCAGAACCTTCTCATCTTCTTCGTCCTCCTCCTCTGCTCCCACGCAACCCAAACCTCTAAATCTCTCATTTCTCACTCAAATCTCCATCAAAATCCTTCATTTCACCTCTCTCAATCTCGGAAAACCCCTCTCCACACAGCCCATCTCTCAAAATCTCCTCACATCCCTCACCCAAATCTCCCCATCTTCTCTCATATACCCCATCCCCACTTCTCTGCCCTAATCTCGTCCCTCTCTCTCCTCACTCATCCCCAACCACTTACCACTCATCCCACTCTACTCCTTCTCATCAATGGCTGAATCCTCTCATCGCTCAAAGCGCCCAAGAACAGGGGCTGCCATTGGAGGGTCCTCTAGTGGTGCTTCACGTAACATCTCTGGCCTGGACCTCACACGACACTTCTCCACAGTGAAGCGAGCTGAGTTGTTCCTGAAGAACTTCCAGCTTCGCAAGATCATCTCTCCCAGGTATCTTCCCATCACCTTCTGTGAGAGTGAACCTTTAGAAAGCTTTAGAACCATAGAAAATTTAGGCTTGTTGGGTTTCCTGAGCATAGAGAAAGCTATCTACCCTAACCTTGTGCGAGTCTTTTATGCGAACCTGAAAGTTGAGGATAATTGCATAATCTCTGAAGTGAAAAAGCAACAAATAAGGTTAACAATGGCTGAATGGTATAGGCTAATGAAGCTCACTCCAGATGGAGCTAACTTCTATGGAAATGCAAATGTCTGGGGGCATGAGTTTGAGCACAAGGCTGCTCTTCTCTCATTAATTAGGACTGGCTACTCCCCCCTAGTGATCCTAAATGAAGAATTATGGCCACTGGCCTAACTATGGAGAACAGGGTTCTCCACTACCTTTTGGTCCGTGGATTGATTCCCAGGGGAGGGAATTACTCCCAGGTTCTCAAGGATGATGTGGTTGCCTTATGGGCAATGACCACAGGGCGGCCAATAAACTGGGGTTACTACATTATAGAGCATGTGCTGAATGTCAAGAAAAAGAAGAACTCTGCTCTCCCATTCGCCATGTTGGTAACCACCATCCTAGAGCATTGTCGCATTTCACTGGCTGAAGAGTCTAAGGACACCAGCTCGAAGGGATCACAATCCATTGGCTTGCATACCTTGAAGAAGCTCCAGCTCTACAAAGTGGATGATAGGTGGCATTACATTGCTCATGGCACGTTTGGTCATATCCATCACGATCAGGATAGTGAAGATGATGAGGAGGCTCAGCATCCTGCCCCTGCTCCTGCTCCCGCTCCAGCTACCCTTGATCTTTTGCTTCAAGAGATGCACAACCTGAGCACTAATGTTGACACTCGCATGGATCACCTTGAGCAAAAGATAGATCACCTTGAGCTGAGGATGGATTACTCAGATCAGGAGCTTGCCTCGATTCGATCCCTCCTAGGTGGACCTCCTATTCCTCCGCGTACTGTTGCTGCGCCTCCCACATCCTCTGCCTCTCCGGTTCCCCTGTCCTTCACTGGTCCATCTGGCGTCCCTGCTGATGATGAAGAGCTTCTGGACTCTGACGACGATCTTGAGCCCGGTGATGATAACGTTGATCTAGGAGACATTGCTGCGGATCCAGAGGGTGATGTTTTTTGTGACAGCGAGGCCACTGATAGTATCATGGCCCATTGCCTTGATTTTTTTTTTTTGGTTTTGATGACTACCTTGTATTTATTTTGTTTTGACTCTGATTATATAACATGGGTATACATTTATGGTATTTTTTGGTTATTGGCTACTGGTTGTGATAAGTTCCTTTATACATGCTAATTAATGATATATGAACTTGTTTCCGCGTTGACTGTTTGGCTTTTTGAAATATTGATTGGACTAATTAATCTCTTTGGCGTTCTTGTTATGGCAAAATTTGGGAATCATGAAATATAGCTGTTATGCTATCCATTTTTTTTTTAAATGCTTATGTCTTTTTTGATAATGCCAACGAGGGAGAAAATAAGGAAAAATGAAATGAAATCTAATTAAAGGTTGCATGAGTACGGGGGAGTTATTGAACTTTTGAGCTCTTAAGCTTTTCATATGCAAAATCTAACCCAATATCATGCATAAACTCCGGGGGAGCATTGCGCCTAAATGTCTATTATATACAAATGCAAAAACTCTTTCTTTTTCCTATGATCAGTTTGTCATCATTAAAAAGGGAGAGAATGTGAATGCTTATGTTCCTAAAGCATGTCAAATAGTTTTTGATGATAACAAAGGCCAAAGTGAAGATCAAATACAAAAGAGAAGATCAAGCGCAAAAGGAAAAATCAAGATCAAAGAAAGAAGTCAAGAGGTTTATTTAGTTATAAGACTTAGAACATTAATGTTAAATGCTCTCAAGATTTCTCAAATGATTTTTCAATATATGATTTCAAAATAAGTGAAAAATTTCAAAGTTAAACATGGCTTTCAAGAAAACTTGAGTTTCAACCTTAAATCTAACACTCTTAAAATGATTTATGTATAATCAAGTATCTTGATGTGTTAGAAATGACTTACAAGCTTTATTGGACTTGAAAAATGTGTTCAAAGGCCAATATAATCGATTACATGATGTCTGTAATAGATTACACAGCAAACAGAGGCCTTGTAATCGATTACATGAGTAATGTAATCGATTACAAGCAAGTCAGAGACCATGTAATCGATTACACAGTATATGTAATCGATTACAATAAGCCCAGAAAGGCAAGAACACGTTCAAAGAGTCATGTAATCAATTACATGGATATTGTAATCGATTACACAGCAAGTCAGAAGTCATGTAATCGATTACAAGCAAAGTCAGAAGCCATGTAATCGATTACCAACAGTAATGTAATCGATTACACAGAGCCTAGAAAGCCAAGAACACGTTGGAACAACAATGTAATCGATTACATATGTTGTGTAATCGATTACACGCACTCTGACAACGTCCAACGGCTATATTAAATGCATTAAATGCATGCCCAAAATACCCCAACGGCTCTATTAATTGAGAAACTTATAAATACCAAAGTTGGGTCTTTATTTGAGGTTGACCTTGAACCAAAAATTGATCATCAATACTTCCAAACGTGAATCAATCCTCAAATCCATTTCTTGCTCTATTTTTATTTTTGTAAAAACGTGAAAAATCTTTGAGAGCATATTAGAGCTTCAATTTGTAATCATCTACTCTAGTGAGAGCTTCATTCAATCAATCTCTATTGCTTTGTAAAGAGGGTAAGGCATCCCTCTAAAAGTGTAAAGGGTAAGATATCCCTTAGTTGAAGAGACTCAAGCTCCAAGGGTGAGGTATCCCAAAGTGTTGAGTGCTCAAGGTTGTAAAGGTTATCAATCACCTATTAAAGCTTGAAGAAATAGTGGAAAATCTCTAGCGATTGCTTGAGGACTGGACGTAGATCACAAGTGGATTGGTGATCGAACCAGGATAAATCATTATGTTTATTTTCTCTAAACCCTTCTCTTTACATTGAGTACTATTTTATTGATTTGCTTGAATATTGGTACCTTTGGCTATTGCATTTATAAGTGAAAGTGTTTATCTCTTATATCCAATCATCTCTAATCATCTTCAACGAAAATTGTTTATCAAACGATTTGCGAAAGATTTGTGGACTTAGTTTTTATACTCAATTTACCCCCCTCTTGAGTATTGAGGCCACTTGGTAACAACAATTTTTCCAATGAAAGAATTCCTATTGCCCCTTCTTAATTCAAGTTTTTTTTTAGTACTTGCCACCTAGAAGAATGTAATTATGGTATTGTTCGTAGTTCATATATGCAATATCATAATATCCACTTCAGCTAGTTTTTCAATTTAGAATCTTTCTTTTCTCTCTTTTATGTATATTTGATGCTATTATTGAGTACAAAACGTGGACATCAAACTCCTCTTGATGATGCTTGTGTCTCAAATTTGGGGTCTTCTGGTTGCCGCGGTGGCTTTGACTTTTTGGACGACGATCTACATTTCTCAATGAGCTCGGCCCTTTTAATCGGAATTGACAAGGGTCACGAGGTGCACATCGACACACTTGTCCTAGCCTCAGCTTCAAGAAGAAGATGATTATCTCTAGCCTAAATAGGAATGGAATTCCTAACCCATGTTTCCAGTCATATTTTAACAAACATGCAAGATACACATAGACCCCACCCAAATTTTTTTTTACCATTTACTGGGTTCAAAAGACAGGGCAACTTCTAGTTACAGATTATTTATCATGTTTTACAGGGTGCACCCATGCTCCATAACTAAGCTAGGTGCACCGAAGAATTAGCCATGAATCAAGATGGTCTTTGACAACTTGTATAAACATAAGTGTCTTTAACTTGATCTGTTCTGAGTCAAACATAAATGAGCTATGTTATTCCATTTGAGAGGATCTAGATTCTCTCTTTTTTGGGTTAACAAAAGAGTATCATATTTCTTAAATCTAGGCCTTATATTTTTTTAAACTCTCATTTATGGTTAAGATTACAACACATCACCATAATTAAAACTCACTATTTCATTTACCCTTTCTCCTTAATTTTTTTTCAGGCTTCAAACTATGAAGAGTGAACCACCTAACTCCATTATTGATCTTCTTCATCGAGCCCATGTCGAAATTCATTAAAGGCAAGGCTAGAGTAGCGCTCTTCGTTTCTGCCATCATAAGTGACATCGTCTCCGGTTCAATGACAACATCGACAGCGTTACAACTTATACTCTTAAGCTAAGTGAATAAGGATGCTAAGAACAAGGTCTTGGTTACTGTTGTTGTTGACAATCTATCTTCTCTTGGGTGAGCATGCGTAGGTGAACTTGCAGAAACTCCGATGGCAATGTTGTTCGAGTTCTTGTCCTCACACCTGAGCCATTACAACAATCTCTTTTCAAGTGTTGCGCTGGAGAGAATATCAAATCCCCAATTGTTACTTATTACTTATTAGTCATAAATGTTTATTTTATTGCTTATTTGTTTCTTTCTTTCTTTTTCCTCTTTTGTGATGGTTTAGTTTCTCTCCTCCTTGTGCCCTTTTGGGATTGGATTTTCTTGAGGGGCTTTTGAGGGGGTCTCTTTGAATAATGCACTTGGCATTGGCAATTTTTCATCTTCTCAAAGAAACAAAACACTTAGGAGTGAAAGGGGTGAGGGAGATGATCGAGGGCAATAGGTGGGGTTAGCATCAAAGATTGAAAAGAAAAATTAAGGAAAGAGAGTAAGTGAAACTGTAAGTTTTAGTCACAGTGATGTGTTATAATCTTAAATGTTAAAATTTTTTATGGACTAACATAAATCATATTATAATTTAATACAACCTAGATTAATTGGATGTCAAAATTATTAGAGCATTTTGTTTAACCTAAATTGTGATCACTATTGTTAATGAGCCTATTGTTGTTAAAGTACTACTCATATGTGAATTTTGTTTTATAGGTCCTGTATATGAGTTTCCCATAGTGGGTAGGTTTAATCCATTTTAGTTATTCTATATACACAGGGAGAGACCCCTATTCCTAGCCACTCTAGTGCATATAGTTGTCTCATTAATACTGATGTGTGAGCGATTACTATGGAATAGAAATAGTATCTCTCCCTCATTGAAATTGCTTTTAAGGGTTTCAACAATGACTTTCTCATCGACACCTTTTCAAAGTAATCCTAAAACTCTTTATATATTTTAATATGTCAAAAAATTTGGGACTAATAGATCTAATAAATTTCTATCAATTGGTATCAGAGCCAATGTTTTAATCCTAATTATGACTATCAATTTTCTATTTTCTCAAGAAATCTTATGAGGTTTGAAAAATTTAAGAAATCAAAATTCTAACGTATGTGATGTTTAATTCAATTTTTTAAATCAATTTCAAAAATAAAATTAGGACTTTTGTATATCGGGTTGTCCTGAGTTCAAAAACATGAATATTGTTTTATGATATTGTGAATTCACAAATAATTTTACTCAAACTTATGGAATCCTAAAATGTTTAAATTTTATAATTCATTTTTTCTTTTTGGAGATCAACTCAAGAAATTGATTTAGGGTTATTATAGATCACTTTTTCCTGAATCTAACAACATTAAGATCATCAATTTTGTTTAAGAAACAACCTGTTATTTTCTGAAAAAGTAACATGCGATTAGCTTTTAATCACGTTCAAAACCTAGATTTTTGGTGTTGTTTTTCTAGAAATAAGTTTAGGAGAAATGTAGATCCTGATTTTTCTGAATCTGTAGACATCAAAATCTTAAATTTTGATGGAGAATTGAAGGAGAAAACTAGTGCGACCCATTTCTATTCAAACCAGGTCGCACGACCCGTATGCAGGAAAATGGGCGAAGGAGGAGACAATAACTCTCTTGTGTTTCCCCACTTGCGCACATGGTGCATGGAGGCGTGTATAGCCTGCTGGAGCGTGTTTTTCAACTTTGGATTTTTGGATTGTGCTTCATGCGCCCTTTCCTAATTTTTGGTGAATTTTATTTATTTTTTCATGCCCATTTACTATTTATATCAAAATATCTAGAGATTAAAATTATTAAAAATATACGATACTATCTTCTTTTGCCTTTGGAATTTTTTGTGTATTATTATGATGTATCTGGGCAAGATATAAATTGTGCACTCTCAGACTTGATATTATTTAGTCATTAAAATAATTTTCAGTGTTATTTTGTGCATAAAATGCTATGTAAAATATTGTATATTATTATTTCTTGTTATTCTTTATGCAATTTTGCTTTGAGAGTAATTATTTAAAATGTTGTAGAGCTTTTGGCCACCTTTCATAATTGTGAACTCGCTTATGCGAGACCAATTGTGTTGAGGTGTCATTTTGTTCGTATTTTGTTAATAATGTTGCATTAGAGATTATGTTGATAATGTTCTTACCTTATCGGTTTGCCTTTGTTAATGTAATTCTTGATGATTTGTTAAGTGGTACTATTTTAGGACACTTTACATGATTGTGAGGTCGCCTTCGCAGGACCAATTGTGGCAAGGTGTTATTTTGTTAATAAAATATTATTATTTTGTGGCACTGAGGATTATGTTGATAATGCGTTTACCCTATTGATTTGTCTTTATTAATATAATTCCTAATGATTTGTTAAGGGCATTGAGGTTACGTCCTTAGAGTTTTCAGTATCCTCTAGGTACTAGTTTTAGGGACATGATTTTAATGTATGTGGGAGTCATGTGTTGTAATTCAGGACCCTTAGGCTAGATTACAATTGCATGAGAGAGCTCCATTGTGGTTATTGTTCATCTTGTTTATTAAAATACTCGACAAGAAAATCTCCCTTTAAAATATTGATTTAGCTTCACCAATGAAAATAAATGTTTTGACAAAGTTGTGTGGGACCAATTATAAGGACTAGATTGAGTCAATGAGTTTATTTTTGACCATTTCTATTATTGATGTTACTTTGACTATGGATGAGCCCTGAAGCTCATAAATATGTTTTCTGCTGCGATTAGGGTGAAATATGAAAAGTGAGATCATTCAAATAAAGTTTGTCTCATGACCATAAAGTATAGCATGGACAAATCTATTAAGGAGAGTTTTCATGAAGCAGATAATGTCAACTAATTTTGTAAAGCTATTGACAGATGACTTGTGACCTCTCTGTGTTGACCAAGACTAAGCATAATGATGTGAATGGTGATCGTGAACGTGCCACAAAATTTGCAGATTGGCTCAAACGAGCTAATTGTATAGAGTTTAACAATTGGATTAAGGAGAATAAAGTTAAACCCCCGGCTCTAATGTATTTCGAATCCCATTTTGTTAATGTTCCTTCTAACACTTGTTGGTTAAATATTGGGTCAACTACTCACGTTACAAGCTCAATACTGGAGTTCAAAAATAGGCAAAAGCCAAGTGAAGGAGAATTGATGATCACATAGGAAACATAGTTAGTGTCAAAGTAGAGTATATAGGTGCTATTTCCTTGAAGCTGTGTACTAGATATTCTTCAGGTTTAAAAGGCACCATCTATGTGTCCTCTATAAGAAGGAACTTGTTTCCGGTTTCTATTTTGGATAGTTGCACTATCATGTCTATTTAGTAATAAGAGAGTTTTCCTACCTTATGATTCTATTCTGGTTATTTTGGGAGTTTAGTCTAATAGTCTTTATATGTTAAATATTGACCCCTTTCAGTTGATCTAACGACATTTAGATATCAATAACGTTGTTGGGAACAAACGTTTAGGACACATATTTAGGGAGAGAATAGAGAGGTTGACCAAGGAGAATATTCTTCATAATCTGGACTTCTCTGATTTTTGATACCTATGTTGATTGTATGAAAGGGAAACTTACAGCTGGAGCTAGGAAAAGTGGGGTTATCAAGAGTGAAGGAATACTACAATTAATTTATATAGATTTCTTCAGGGCCCATTACTCCTATTGCAGAAAGGTGAAATCGTACTCTTATGGATATGGTGAGGTGTATGCTTAGCCATTCCACTCTTCTAGAATTCTTGTGGTGAGATGCCTTGAAGACCACTACTTATATATTGAATCATGTGCTAAGTAAATCTATGTTGAAGACTCCATATAAGCTTATAATAGGTAAATGGCCTACCTTGAGGCATTTCTATGTTTAGGGTTATAAGGCAGAGGTGAGATCTTATAACTCATATTTAAAGAAGTTTGATCCTAAAACCATTAGTGGTTTCTTCATTGGCTATTGTATTGGCTCAAGAGGTTCTAGGTTCTATTGTTCTTCTCATACTACTAGAGTTATTGAATATGATCGAGCTGTCTATTTTGAAGGGGATTTAGAGCACGGTAGAACTTAAGAGCCACGTATTATTGATTTTAGAGAGGAGCATATTGTTGTTCCTATTCTTGTTGTTCCCATTCTAGGGATAATGTCATCTCCTTTGATTCATAATGATGATGTTGTTGATCCTGTTGATAATGTGTGTAACATCTTCTTCAACATATTATACTTGTAAATAGTTACAGAGGTGTCTTACTACTTGCTTAACATGTCTGCTTAATTTTGTGGTAATCTGAGTTAGTTTAGGCACTTTATTGTAACCCAAAAAGTGAAAAGTTACTTAAAATGACCCAGATATTAGCATAAATAGCTTAGCTAATTAAAATAGAAGTGGATAATTTATTTCTATGTCACAAATATATATTCTATGATGTGTTTAAAATTTGAGAATAATCAGAGTCAGTTTGGTATTTTTAGGCTTACTGGTTATGTGTTTTAATACCGGATTAATTAGTCACAGATATGAAAAATTATGATACTGATGAAATGATTTTTTTAATGAATCTTAGTATTTATTTTAAAGTTGTTAGAACTTGAAAAACTTGATTTAACTAAATCTGAGTATTTTTAGCAGATTAGAAAGTATTAGTGTTATATCTTAAGGCCTTTAACCATCCACGGTTACAACCATTTACTTGGACATTATATTAGTTACTTTGTTTTATCATTTCTCACTTTTTTCTTTTATCTTCACGCTGAACACCATACAACAATAGAGAAGGAAGCTCAAGGTGGAGGAAAGAAAGGCAAGGAACAAAAGAAGAAGAAGAAATCCAAGATCAGAGATTGAAGCTCAAATCTCCAGCATTATAACAGTTTGAGGTAGGGGTTCTTGAGCTCAAAACCTCATCCCCTCTCATTTTCATGTTTAGGCTTGTTTGAGGTTTGATATGTCAAAATGAGATTTTGAGGTGTTTTGAGTGATTTTCTTACGTAGATAAGTTTTAAGGGTTGTTTATGGCTTGTTCATGTTATGAGTTTAGATTAGAAACTTAAAACTCTCCATTTGAACCTATAATGTTCAAAGTGAGGAATTTGGGGTTTAGATGAGTGATTTGATTCAAGAATCTATAATTGATGAAATGAATTAGTGTTTTATGTTTAATTCATGTTAGTGCACTTGTTAGGGACTTAAAATCACCTAGAAACCATTTGGAGTGGTTGACTTTCATTTTAGCACCAATGAAATAGTGCAACAAATCTACAAAACTCTATAGATTTGCTACAGGGCATTCGGTGCTTAAGTGCTTAGCGCTTGCACGCTTAAACGCCCATCACCCAGTAGAACAGGACGAGCATTTGGCCTGAGAGCACTTTAGCACCAAGGAGGCACGCGCTCAAGCATGCATCTACCATAGAGCTGTGCCTTGATACCAGTAATGCGCTCAAGCACTCGGGCTTTAAGCACTCAAGCACTTGGGCTTTAAGCGCTCAAGCACCAAGACAGGGCAGAGGCTATTTTTAGCATGTGTTGCGAATTAAATTCCCTACTTGATGGGATTATTTGTACAAGTCTTTTAGGGTGTAATGATACACTTTTGGAGATATTTCTTGGAGAGAATTATTAAGTTGCATATGTGAAAAGTTTAGGAATTCTTAGACATACAAAGTTTGATAGAATGCCTATGTTAGTGTTTAGAACCTTGATCAACATGAGGTTAATTTCTAAATCACTTGTGAGGTGATTGTGTGATGTGTTAGATACTGCTTAACTACTGATATGAATTTTACTACAGTGTTGGATAAGTGAGGTTTGTGAATGCTTATGTCTCTAAGGCATGTCGAAAGGTTTTTGATGATAACAAAAGCAAAAGAGAAGATCAAGCACAAAAGGAAAAATCAAGATCAAAGAAAGAAGACAGAAGGTTTAATTAGTTATTTAGACTTAGGACATTAATGTTAAATGCTCTCAAGATTTCTCAAATGGTTTTTCAATATATATGATTTCAAAATAAATGGGAAATTTCAAAGATAAACATGGCTTTCAATAAAACCTGAGTTTCAACTTTAAATCTAACACTCTTAAAAGGATTTATGTTTAAACAAGTACCTTGAGGTGTTGGAAATGACTTACAAGAGTTATTGGACTTGAAAAATGTGTTCAAAGGCAAATGTAATCGATTACACAATGTTTGTAATCGATTACACATCAAACAAAGCATGTAATCGATTACATGAACAATGTAATCGATTACAAAGCAAGTCGAGGTTATGTAATCGATTACACAATATATGTAATCGATTACACAAAGCCCGAAAAGCAAAGAACACGTTCGACAAGAAATGTAATCGATTACACAATATATGTAATCGATTACACAAAGCCTTAAACTTAAAGAACACGTTTGACGAGCCATGTAATCGATTACATGGATATTGTAATTGATTACACAAAGAAGTCGAAGTAATGTAATCGATTACATTATCATTGTAATCGATTACAAGCAAAAAAATCGAAGCCATGTAATCGATTACCTCAAGAATGTAATCGATTACACAGAGCCCAGAAAGTTCAGAAAACGTTGGAACAATAATGTAATCGATTACCTGAGATATGTAATCGATTACACGCATCCTGACAACGTCCAACGGCTATATTAAATGCATTAAATGCATGCCCAACTACCTCCAACGGCTCTATTAATTGAGAAACTTATAAATACCCAAGTTGGGTCTTTGTTTACGATTGACCTTGAACCAAAAACTGATCATTATACTTCAAAACGTGAATCAATTCTTAAAATCATTTCTTGCTCTGTTTTCTGACTAAAAACGTGAAAAATCTTTGAGAGCATATTAGAGCTTCAATTTGTAAACACTTGCTCTAGAGAGAGCTTCTTCTATTTCAATCTTATACTTTCTGATTAGTGAGGGTGAGGTATCCCTCAAGTATTGTAAGGGTGAGGTATCCCTTGGAAAATAGAGGCTCAAGCTTTTGGGTGAGGTATCCCATACTGTTGAGTGCTCAAAGTTGTAGTGGTTTTTCAAGCACCCATTGAAGCTTGAAGATATAGTGGAAAATCTCAAGGTGTTGCTTGGGGACTGGACGTAGATCACAAGTGGAGTAGTGATTGAACCAGGATAAACGACTGTGTTTGTTTCTCTAAACTCTCCTCTGTTTATCTTTGCGCATTGTTTCATTATTCTATTTGGATATTGTCTCCTTGACTATTACGTTCATTAGTAAAAGTGCTTAACTCATCTATTTAATTATTTCTGATCATTCAATAGCTTCAACGAAAATTGATTGTCAAACGATTTGCGAAAGATTTGTGAACTTATTTTTAACTACTCAATTCACCCCCCCTCTTGAGTATTGAGGCCACTTGGTAACAAGTGGTATCAGAGCTAGACTCTTGTATAAAGAGCTTAGCAGCTTCAAGAGAAGTGATGGCTTCAAATGGTTTTTCAAATGAAGGTTCTTCTATAAATAGACCTCCTTATTTCAATGGGGATGGCTATGCCTATTGGAAAGAAAGGATGAAAATTTTCATTGAAGCTATTGACTTAGATGTGTGGGACGCAGTTGAAAATGGTGCTTTTGTCCCTACACAAACTAAGGATGGTGTGACAATTAATACACCTAGAAGTGATTGGACCGATGATGATAAAAAGAAGGCTCAATATAATTTGAAAGCCAAGAACATCATCACCACATCTTTGGGGTATGATGAATTCTTTAGGGTGTCAAATTGTAAGACCGCAAAAGAAATGTGGGATACCCTACAAGTAACTCATGAAGGTACTAGTGAGGTAAAAAGATCTCGAATAAACACTCTTACTCATGAATATGAATTGTTTAGAATGAATCAAGGTGAGAGTATTCAAGATATGCAAAAGAGATTTACTCATATTGTTAATCATCTCATCTCATTGGGAAAGACATTTCCTAATGAGGATCTTATTAACAAAGTCTTGAGATGTCTAAGCAGGAATTGGCAACCCAAGGTAACTGCGATTGCGGAATCAAGAGATTTATCAACCATGTCTCTAGCCACCCTATTCGGAAAACTTCAAGAGCATGAGCTGGAACTAAGTAGGCTCAATCAAAATGAAGAACATGACAAAAAGAAGAAGGGAATTGCACTCAAGGCCACTTCTCCCATACTTGAAGATGATGATGAAGATGGTGAAGAGGCTGCTGAAAATATTGAGCTAAGTGAGGAGAATCTTAGTCTCCTTGTGAGAAAATTCGGAAGATTCTTGAAGAAAAAGGGATTTCAAAGAAGACCACCGTTTCCTCAAAAGAAAGCATATCACAAAGGAGAAGGATCCTCCACTCCTCCAAAATGCTATGAATGTGGAAAACCGGGGCACATGAAAATGGAGTGTCCTATATATCTCAAGAAGACGGAGAAGTTTGAGAAAAGACCCTCCAAGGAAAAGAAAGGAAGAAGAGCATATATAGCTTGGGAGGACAATGACTTAAGCTCTTCCGATGATTCTGAAAATGAGGAAGCCCATCTTTGCCTCATGGCTCAAGGAGAAGAAAGTGGAGAAAGCGACACCGAGGTAACATCTTCTAACCTAGAACCTCCACCTTCTTATGATGAATTGCAAGATGCCTTTCAAGAATTGCATGATGAATCTTTGAGGCTCACAAAAATGATTTTGTCTTCCAATAAAACAATCTCCCTATTGACAAAGAAAGTTTCTACTTTAACCAAGGAGATAAATGAACTTAAAATTGAAAATGAGACTTTAGGACTCATAGATGCTAATTCATCATGCATGATTTGTTCCTCACATGAAAATGCATCCATATCATTACCTTGTTTATCATGCAAAGCTTTTGAAAAAGAAATTGAAGACTTGAACAACACTCTTGCAAAATTCACTTTTGGAAGAGACAACTTGAATGTGTTGTTAGGGAGACAAAAATGTGTTTTCCAAAAAGCCGGTTTAGGATTTAATCCAAACAACCATCAAAAATCTTATAAGAACTTCTTTGTTTCCTCAAAAACTTCAAGTAGCCCCTTTGTTAAATGTTTTCATTGTGGTAGGAAAGGGCATAGTGCATCCACTTGCAATGTTAGAAAGAACATAAACACCAAGGTTGGAATCAAAGGGTTTGGGTCCCTAAAGGCACCATACCTAATTCTAACACACAAGGACCCAAAACAATTTGGGTACCAAAAGTTAAATCTTGAATGTGTGTTGTAGGTGTGCTTGAAGACCAAGAGCTCAAGTTGGTATCTTGATAGTGGTTGCTCCAAGCACATGACCGGAGATGGCTCCAAGTTCTCCTCCCTTACACACAAGAAACATGGTCATGTCACATATGGTGACAACAACAAAGGGAAGATTCTTGGAATTGGCAAAGTTGGTAAGATCCCTTCATCATCTATTGATAATGTCTTACTTGTTGAAGGACTTAAACATAATTTACTTAGTATTAGTCAATTGTGTGATAAAGGAAATAGAGTTATATTTGATTCCTCTTGTTGTATAATTGAGGGAAAGGATGACAAGCAAGTTAAGTTTGTTGGTCATAGGGTCAATAACATATATATGATTAGTCTTGATGACATTTCCTCAAATGATGCTAAATGCTTTATGAGTAGAGAAAATGATTCATGGTTATGGCATAGAAGAATTGCTCACATTCACATGGATCACTTAAACAAATTGGTTTCTAAAGAACTAGTAATTGGTCTTCCAAAGCTCAAATTTGAAAAAGACAAACTTTGTGATGCATGTCAAAAGGAAAACAAGTAAAGGTCTCTTTCAAGGCTAAAAACATAGTTTCAACTTCTAGACCTTTACAACTTTTGCACATGGATCTTTTTGGACCCTCTAGAACTATGAGCTTTGGTGGGAATTACTATGCATTAGTAATTGTGGATGATTTTTCTAGATTTACATGGACATTATTCTTAGCTCACAAAAATGATGCTTTTCAATCATTTAGAAAACTTGCCAAAGTTATCCAAAACGAAAAAGGTTTTTGTATTGCATCCATAAGAAGTGATCATGGTGGTGAATTTGAAAATCATGAATTTGAAACTTTTTGTGATGAACATGGCATTGAGCATAATTTTTCTGCCCTAGAACACCACAACAAAATGGTGTTGTAGAAAGGAAAAATCGATCTTTAGAAGAAATGGCAAGAACTATGCTCAATGAGGCCAATCTTCCTAAGTACTTTTGGGCTGATGCGGTTAACACCGCTTGTTATGTTATGAATAGAGCCCTAATAAGGCCAATTTTAAAGAAAACCCCATATGAATTGTACAAAGGAAGGAAACCTAATGTGTCACATTTTCATGTCTTTGGATGTAAATGCTTTGTTTTGAATAATGGAAAGGATAACTTGGGAAGTTTGATGCAAAATCGATGAGGGAATATTCATTGGTTATTCTATCCATAGCAAGGCCTTTAGAGTCTATAATAAACGAACTATGACCATAGAAGAATCCATACATGTTGCATTTGATGAAACTAACCCAAATGTGCCGAGAAAGGAACTTGTTGATGATGTTGCAGAAATCTTGGCAAAGACGCACTTGGAAAATCAAGAGATAGAGTCCAAGAAGAAAGAAGAGAGACTCCTTGATCACTCATGGCAAGAAAATTCCAAAATCTCGGATCTACCCAAGGAATGGAGGACTTCAAGGTATCATCCTCTTGACAAGGTGATAGGTGATGTATCAAAAGGGGTAATCACTCGAAACTCACTTAGAGATGCATGTAATCATCTAGCCTTTGTCTCTCAAGTTGAACCTAAAGACATAAATGAGGCCATTAATGATGAGCATTGGATCTTGGCCATGCAAGAAGAACTAAACCAATTTGAGAGGAATCAAGTTTGGGAATTAGTTCCAAGGCCCAATGATCATCCTATAATTGGCACCAAATGGGTCTTTAGGAACAAACTTGATGAAACGGGTTTAATAATAAGAAATAAAGCTAGGCTTGTAGCTAAGGGATATAATCAAGAAGAAGGCATAGATTATGAAGAAACTTATGCTCCCGTAGCTAGATTAGAGGCCATTAGAATGCTACTTGCATATGCTTGCATCATGGATTTCAAACTCTATCAAATGGATGTCAAAAGTGCCTTTTTAAATGGTTTTATACAAGAAGAGGTGTATGTTGAACAACCTCCTGGTTTTGAGGACTTTGAAATGCCCAACCATGTTTTTAAATTGAAAAAGACTTTGTATGGCTTGAAACAAGCTCCTAGAGCTTGGTATGAAAGGTTGAGCAAATTTCTTTTAGAAAAAGGCTTTTCTAGAGGTAAAGTTGACACCACTCTTTTCATAAAACACAAAATGCATGACATTCTTCTAGTTCAAATCTATGTTGATGACATTATATTTGGAGCTACTAACAACTCTCTTTGTAAGGAATTTTCAAATATTATGCAAAGTGAGTTTGAGATGTCCATGATGGGTGAGCTCAACTTCTTCCTTGGTCTACAAATCAAGCAAACAAGAGAAGGAACAT
Organism: Ormosia semicastrata; assembly: GCA_029884595.1. Classification (NCBI taxonomy): domain Eukaryota; kingdom Viridiplantae; phylum Streptophyta; class Magnoliopsida; order Fabales; family Fabaceae; genus Ormosia; species Ormosia semicastrata. The sequence continues at coordinate 40,580,103 of JAQQTO010000053.1, read as the reverse complement.
TTATAAGCCAATCCAAGTATTGCAAGGAGCTGCTCAAAAAGTTTGGAATGGACAATGCCAAGCATATGGCTACTCCTATGGGCACCTCTTGCTATTTGGACAAGGATGAAGGAGGTAAATCGGTAGAAATTACAAAATATAGAGGTATGATTGGCTCACTCCTTTATCTCACTGCAAGTAGGCCTGATATAATGTTTAGTGTATGCATGTGTGCTAGATATCAAGCTAATCCTAAGGAATCACACCTAAGTGCTGTTAAGAGAATAATGAAATATCTAATAGGCACATCACAAATGGGTTTATGGTACCCTAAGGGTGCCTCATGTAGTCTTATTGGGTATTCCGATTCTGATTTTGCTAGATGCAAAATGGATCGAAAGAGCACTAGTGGGACATGCCACTTGCTAGGAAGCTCACTAGTTTCTTGGCACAGCAAGAAACAAAATAGTGTGGCATTGTCCACAGCTGAAGCTGAATATGTTGCAGCTGGGAGTTGCTGTGCTTAAGTCCTTTGGATGAAACAGCAACTCTTGGACTATGGTCTTGAGCTTGATCACATTCCCATAAAATGTGATAATACTAGTGCAATTAACTTGTCAAAAAATCCCATTTTGCATTCTAGAACTAAGCATATTGAAATAAGACATCATTTCATTAGAGATCATGTTCAAAGAGGTGATTGCATACTTGAATTTGTTGAAACAACTAAGCAATTAGCTGATATTTTCACTAAACCCCTTGCAAAAGAAGCATTTTTCTACATTAAAAATGAACTGGGTATATTGGACCATTCATGCATAAATTAAATATTTGCTGCATAATCCTAAAACAAAAGCCTAAGCTTGCGTTTTTTTTTTTTCTGCATAATTATGCCACACTGCTGCACAATCTCTGAATTTTCATTATATATATTTGAATCCCATACTAACTTGAGCGTCGGAGGTTTCCCCTAAATTATTTTGCAGGTGCTCCCTCATGTCCAACTTTGACAAGAAAATCAACAGCCTCAAAAGTCACCAAAAAGGGTGAAATTCTTGGTAAACATGATAATTTTGATCAATTATATGAGTTGAATCATAATGTGATTAATCTATATGCTTGGATGATGATTTGAATTGATTTGAGTTGCTTTAAAACTGTTTTGGATGGATTAAAATTGATTATATGCTGTTTGGAACGCAAAATCTGAGTTAAAGAGTCTTGTAATCGATTACAATGCCTTTGTAATCGATTACACGAGTTTCTCACACGCATGTAATCGATTACACACATTTTGTAATCGATTACAACTAACTCAGAACTTCAGGTAATCGATTACATCATCTATGTAATCAATTACAAGGTTCCTGTAGAAAGCATGTAATCGATTACACTAAAAATGTAATCGATTACATACCCACTGGAATGCATGTAATCGATTACACACTCAATGTAATCGATTACACGGGGTTTTTTAAAAGGCTCCGACGCGCGTAGTGGTCATTTCTGTTTGGCCTGTTCATCTTCCTCGTTCTCTCCTTCGCACCCACGCACCTCGGATCTCAAAACCTCTCATTTCTCACTCAAATTTCCATCAAAACTCATCATTTCGCCTCTCTCTCGATCTCGAAATCCCCTCTCCACATAACCCACCGATCAAATCCCCTCAAATCCCTCATCCAAATCTCCCCATCTTCTCTCACGAACACCCTTCTCCATTTTTCTGACCTAATTTCGTCCCTCTCTCTCTCCTCACTCATCCCCAACCATTTACCACTCAACCCGTGCTTCTCTCTCTCATCAATGGCTGAATCCTCCCATCGCTCGAAGCGCCCAAGAACAGGGGCTGCTGTTGGAAGTTCCTCTGGTGGCTCTACACGCAATATCTCTGGGTTGGACCTCACGAGGCACTTCTCCACCGTGAAGAAAGCTGAGTTGTTCCGGAAGAACTTCCAGCTTCACAAAATCATCTCTCCCAGGTATCTACCCATCACCTTCTGCGAGAGTGAACCCTTAGTGAGCTTTAGGACAATAGAAAACTTAGGCTTCTTGGGATTCCTAAGTATAGAGAAGGCCATCTACCCTAACCTTGTCCGAGTGTTTTATGCTAACCTGAAGGTTGAAGATAATTGCATCATCTCTGAGGTGAAAAAGCAACAAATCAGGTTAACCATGGCAGAGTGGTATAGACTCACCAAGCTCACTCCTGATGGAGCTCAGTTCTGTGGGAATGCCAAAGTCTGGGGGCATGAGTTTGAGCACAAGGCTGCTCTTCTCTCCTTGATTAGGACTGGCTACCACCTTCCCAGTGATCCTAGACGCAGAATAATGGCCACTGGCCTCACTATGGAAAACAGGGTCCTCCACTACCTCTTGGTTCGTGGATTGATTCCCGAGAGGAGGAATTACTCCCAAGTCCTCAAGGACGATGTAGTGGCATTATGGGCAATGACCACGGGGCACCCAATAAACCGGGGATACTACATTCTACAAAGATATGCTAGACATCAAGAAAAAGAAGAACTCGCTCTCCCCTTCGCCATGTTAGTCACCACAATCCTTGAGTATTGTCGCATTTCGGTGACTGAAGAGTCCAAGGACACCAGCTCCAAGGGACCCCAATCAATTGGGCTGCATACTCTGAGGAAGCTTCAGCTCTACAAGATGGAGGATAGGTGGTATTACATTACTCATGGCACATTTGGCCATATCCATCACGATCCGGCACGGTGATGATGAGGGGCTCGATCTCCGCCTCTGCTCCTGCTCCAGGCTTCTCTTGATCTTCTGCTCCAAGAGATGCGCAACCTGAGCGCCAACGTCAACACGCGCATGGATCATATAGAGCAAAAGATCGACCATCTTGAGCTGAGGATGGACTACTCAGACCAGGAGCTTGCCTCCATTCGATCCCTCTTACGTGGACCTCCTGTTCCTGAGAGTCCTGCTGCTGCTGCACCCCCACATCCTCTCGCCCCTCCGGATCCCATATCCTTCGCTGGTCCATCTGGGTTCCTGGTGATGATGAGGAGCTTCGGATTCGACGACGATCTTATGCCCGGCGATGATGACATTGATCTAGGAGACTCTGCTGCGGATCCGAGGGGTGATGTCTTTTGTGACGAGGACACACGATAGTGATCCCGGCCTTATGCCTTGATTTGTTTTTCCACCTTGTACTTATTTTTGTTTCTTAACTCGATTATATAAAATTGGTATACCTTTATGGTTATCTTTTGATTATTACCTACTCTTGGTTGTGACATGTTTCTTTGTACATGCTTTGATTATTAATACATAAACATGTTTTCACTTTGAATGGTTGGTTTGTTGGAATATTGCTTGACTGATCTTTGTGGCTTTTACATTATGGCAAACAATTGGGAATCATGAACTATAAGCGTCATGCTTTGTCCATTTTTTTTAAATGCTTATGTCTTTTTGATAATGCCAACGGGGAGAAAATAAGGAAAAATGAAATGTACTTAAAGGTTGCATGAGTACGGGGAGTTATTGAACTTTTAAGTTATTAAACTTTTCATATGCAAAATCTAACCCAATATCATGCATAATCTCCTAGGGACAAAGACATTGTAACTAAATGACTATGATATACAAATGCAAAAACTCTTTCTTTTTCCTATGATCAGTTTGTCATCATCAAAAAGGGGAGAATGTGAATGCTTATGTCTCTAAGGCATGTCGAAAGGTTTTTGATGATAACAAAAGCAAAAGAGAAGATCAAGCACAAAAGGAAAAATCAAGATCAAAGAAAGAAGACAGAGGTTTAATTAGTTATTTAGACTTAGGACATTAATGTTAAATGCTCTCAAGATTTCTCAAATGGTTTTTCAATATATATGATTTCAAAATAAATGGGAAATTTCAAAGATAAACATGGCTTTCAATAAAACCTGAGTTTCAACTTTAAATCTAACACTCTTAAAAGGATTTATGTTTAAACAAGTACCTTGAGGTGTTGGAAATGACTTACAAGAGTTATTGGACTTGAAAAATGTGTTCAAAGGTAAATGTAATCGATTACACAATGTTTGTAATCGATTACACATCAAACAGCATGTAATCGATTACATGAACAATGTAATCGATTACAAAGCAAGTCGAGAGGTTATGTAATCGATTACACAAGATATGTAATCGATTACACAAAGCCCGTAAAGGCAAAGAACACGTTCGACAAGAAATGTAATCGATTACACAATATATGTAATCGATTACACAAAGCCTCGAGAAACTCAAAGAACACGTTTGACGAGCCATGTAATCGATTACATGGATATTGTAATTGATTACACAAAGAAGTCGAAGTAATGTAATCGATTACATTATCATTGTAATCGATTACAAGCAAAGTCGAAGCCATGTAATCGATTACCTCAAGAATGTAATCGATTACACGAGCCCGAAAGTTCGAAAACGTTGGAACAATAATGTAATCGATTACCGAGATATGTAATCGATTACACGCATCCTCGACAACGTCCAACGGCTATATTAAATGCATTAAATGCATGCCCAACTACCTCCAACGGCTCTATTAATTGAGAAACTTATAAATACCCAAGTTGGGTCTTTGTTTACTGTTGACCTTGAACCAAAAACTGATCATTATACTTCAAAACGTGAATCAATTCTTAAAATCATTTCTTGCTCTGTTTTCTGACTAAAAACGTGAAAAATCTTTGAGAGCATATTAGAGCTTCAATTTGTAAACACTTGCTCTAGAGAGAGCTTCTTCTATTTCAATCTTATACTTTCTGATTAGTGAGGGTGAGGTATCCCTTAAGTATTGTAAGGGTGAGGTATCCCTTGGAAAATAGAGGCTCAAGCTTTTGGGTGAGGTATCCCATCTTGTTGAGTGCTCAAGGTTGTAGTGGTTTTTCAAGCACCCATTGAAGCTTGAAGATATAGTGGAAAATCTCAAGGTGTTGCTTGGGAATTTGGACGTAGATCACAAGTGGAGTAGTGATTGAACCAGGATAAACGACTGTGTTTGTTTCTCTAAACTCTCCTCTGTTTATCTTTGCGCATTGTTTCATTATTCTATTTGGATATTGTCTCCTTGACTATTACATTCATTAGTAAAAGTGCTTAACTCATCTATTTAATTATTTCTGATCATTCAATAGCTTCAACGAAAATTGATTGTCAAACGATTTGCGAAAGATTTGTGAACTTATTTTTAACTACTCAATTCACCCCCCCTCTTGAGTATTGAGGCCACTTGGTAACAAGGTTAAGATTCCTATGTACAAGTGTTTGAAAATGTGGCTTGAATATTTAGTTTTCAAACTTAGTATTTACTAATTTCCTATGTATTGTGATCTTAGATGGCGACAACCATATGAACCGAGAATGAAGTGTTGGATCTAAATTCTCTTTACATTTATTCTCGTATGGTTAGGGCTACCGGTATAGGGGTGGAAGTAGTACCCTAAATTGGTGAGGGGAAAGTGTCTACCTATTGCTAAGTAAGGTTTAGGCTTTTAGGCTTATCATGTTTTGTATATACAAGAGAGATTTCTGGGAAATAGGTAAGTAACTTATGTTTTCAAAAACTAAAATCCACATTGGCATTCCATAATCAAGATTTTAGGATATTGTTTGAGTATAATCATACCTCTTAACATAAAGCATTGCATGGTTGACAATTGTATGGGCAGTTGTTTTGCTTGATTAAGACTTTCAAAAGAGGAAGCAAGGTGACAATAAGTTCAAGAAGGGAGCTTCTAAATCTTGCTTTCCTCAGGACAAGGGTAACCAGATTCAGAAGGATTTTATGGGACCTAAGTGTTCCAAGTGTGGGAAACAGCATGGAGACCAGCCTTGCTCGGTTTGCTTTGTTTGTGGACAACCTGGGCATTTTGCTAAGGAGTGTCCATTAAGGAAGGAAGCTGCACTTACCCAGAAACCGTAAGCTAGAGAGAGAATCTACACTCTAGGTGGTGAAGCGATGACTCAATTTTCTGATCTTATCGAAGGTAAATGCATAATTCATAATCACCTTTTAACTATGTTGTATGATTCAGGAGCATCTCACTTCTTTGTTTCTAATGATTGTGTGAGCATATTGGATTTATCTGTATCTGAACTTTCATATGACTTATCTGTATCTACTCCTATTGGTAAACCAGTTACAATATCCACAGTGTGTCTTGATTGTTGTATAAAGGTAGAAGATAGGATTTTCTATGTAAACCTTATATGTTTGCCTCTTGTGGATATTGATGTCATCCTTGGCATGGATTAGTTATCCACCATCCATGTAGTGTTGAATTGCTCAGATAAATCCTTGGTTTTCTTATCAGCTATACCTACCAGAGTTATTCCATCTAAGTTTGTGTATCTCAATGCAAATCAAGTCAATCTCTATTTGGAGGAGGGAGCTCTAAGATATGTTCTCTTGTTTTCACTAAGTGTTGAGGTTGAGCAAAGCCTAGGTGAAATACCTGCGGTGAGTGAATATCCTGAAGTTTTCCGAAGTGACATAGTGGAGTTGCCACCCGAACAAGAAATAAAGTTTTCTATAGACTTAGTACCTGGGAAGGGACCTATCTCTATAGCATCCTATAGGATGGTCCCACTAGAGTTAGTGAAACTTAAGATGCAAATCGAGGATTTGTTGGATAAACAATTCATTAGGCCGAGTGTTTCTCTATGGGAGCACCTATGTTACTAGTGAAGAAAAAAGATGGTACCATAAGGCTCTGTGTGGATTACAGATAGCTGAACAAGGTGATTATTAAGAATAAGTATCTGTTACCAAGGATAGATGATCTAATGGATCAATTGAGAGGAGCTACGATTTTCTCAAAGATTGATCTTAGGTCTGGTTATCATTAGATACGAGTTATGGAAGAGGATACCCCTAAGACCACATTTAGAACTAGGTATGGACATTATGAGTACCTCGTGATGTCCTTTGGGTTGACGAATGCTCTGGCAGTGTTCATGGATAACATGAACAAGATCTTTAGACCCTACCTGGATCAATTTGTTATGGTATTTATCGAAGATATTCTAATTTATTCTAAGATAATGGAGGAGCATGAACAACATTTTAGGATAGTGTTGGAAACCCTTAAAGATAATAGGTTTTTTGTCAAGCTATCTAAATGTGAGTTTTTGCTTTCACAAGTATAGTTCTTGGGGCATGTGATATCTCAGGGTGGGATTTCGGTGGACCCAAGCAAAGTTGATGCAGTGTTATAGTGGGAGAGACCCACCATTACGATCAAGATCAGAAGCTTCATAGGCCTAGTGGGGTACTATAGAAGGTTCATAAAGGGTTTTTCTCAATTAGCGCTACCCCTGACTAGATTGACTAGGAAATGTAGTTCTTTTGAATGGACTCAGGATTGTGAGGACAATTTTCAAGAGCTAAAATTGAGGTTAACTACTACATCGGTGTTGGTAATTTCGGATCCTTTGGGGAACTTTGAGGTATACTATTATGCTTCAAAGATGGGTTTGGCTTGTGTTTTGACGCAATATAGGAGAGATGTTGCCTATGCATCAAGGCAGTTGAGGCCACATGAGGAGAACTACCCTACGCATGATTTGGAGTTAGTTGCAGTAGTGTTCACCCTATAAGTTTGGAGACATTACTTGTATGGAGTTCAATTTGAGGTGTTAAGTGATCACAAGAGTTTGAAGTACTTATTTGATTAGAAGGAACTGAACATGAGACAACGAAGATGGATGAAGTTTTTGAAAGACTACGACTTTGAGTTAAAGTAACATCCGGGTAAAGCCAATGTGGTGGCTGATGTATTAAGTAGGAAATCCTTACATGTATCCAGATGATGATCTAGGAGAGTGAAGTTCTTAAGAGTTTTAGAGACATGAGCCTTTCAGTAACTGTGTTACCACGTAGTCTTAATGTGAGTCGAGTGGACATAGTGAGTGACTTTAGGACTTAGATCTTGGAAGCTCAAAAGGAATATGAGACTTTTAGAGATATAAGAAAGCAGATTTTTTTAGGAAATCCTAGAGAGTTTGATATGGCGGATGAATGGATGATTAAGTTTAGAGGTAGGTAGGATCCTTGAAGAAGCTCATTGTAGTCAGTACACTATCCATCCCGGGGCCACTAAGATATATCAAGACTTGAAGAAGTTGTTTTGGTCGTCTAGTATGAAGAGGGACATAACTGAGTTTGTGTCTAGGTGCCTAACTTGTCAGAAGGTCAAGATAGAATACCAAAAACCCTCTAGACCTCTTTAATTTTTTGGAATCCCTGAGTGGAAATGGGATAATATCACAATGGATTTTGTGATGGGCTTTCCTAAGACTCAGTTAGGATTTGATGCAATATAGGTTATAGTGGATAGACTAATCACATCTGCCCATTTTATGCCTATTAGAGCTAACTACTCCATGGATAGACTTGCCCAGTTATACTTTTAGGAGATAGTTAGGGTGCACGGTATTCCCTTTAATATAGTTTCTGTTAGAGACCCTAGATTTGCATCTAGATTTTGGGGAGCTTTGTAGAAAGCTTTTGGGACAAAGCTTAGTCTAAGTACAACATATCATCCATAGACTAATGGTCAATCGAAAAGGACTATTCAAACCCTTGAGGATATACTAAGTGCATGTGTGCTAGAGTAAAAAAGGAGTTGGGATAAGTTCTTACCCTTAGTGGAGTTTACCTACAACAACAGTTATCACACCAGCATAGACATGGCACCGTATGAAGCACTTTATGGTAGAAAGCGTAGGTCCCCTTTGTGTTGGTATTAGGTTGGAGAGAAAACCATCCTAGGACCTGAGTTAGTACAGCAAACCACTGATCAGATTATCATGATTAGGGATAGGTTGGTTAGAGCTCAAAGTAGGTAGAAGAGTTATGCTGATAAAAGGAGAAGACCTCTAGATTTCAAAAAGAGAGATAATGTATTCTTGAGAGTCACTCCTATAATAGGGATTGGTAGAACATTGAAAACATAGAAGTTGAACCCTCATTTCATTGGTCCCTACCAAATCCTAAAGAGAATTGGACCTGTAGCCTTCTAAATTGCCCTTCCTACCAGTTTGTCTAACCTTCATGATGTCTTCCATGTGTTACAGCTTAGGAAGTACAATCCAGATCCTTCACATGTCATAAGAAAAGAATCTGTGTAGTTAAGAGATGATTTGTCTTATGCTGTGCGGGTGACTTAGGAGTTGGAGTCTCACATGCAGCAAGACTACCCGTAGTTGTTTATATAAGGTGAACAATTTTGGGGACAAGATTTTAAAAAGAGGGGAGAAATGTAACATCCTCTTCAACATGTTAGACTTGTAAATAGTTATAGAGGTAGTTTAATACTTGCTTAACATGCCTACTTAATTTTATGACAATTTGAGTTAGTTTAGGCATTTTGCTAGAACTTGAAAGGTGAAAAGTTACTTAAAATGACCCAGATATTAGTATAAATGACTTAGCTAATGAAAATAAATGTGGATAATTTATTTATAAGTCACAAATATATATTCTATGATGTGGTTAAAATTTGAGAATAATCGGAGTCAATTTAAAATTTTTAGGCATACTAGTTGTATATTTTAATGTCGGATTGACTAGTCACAAATATGAAAAATTATGATACTGATGAAATGATATTTTTAACAAATCTTAGAATTTATTTTAAAGTTGTTAGAACTTGAAAAACTTGTTTTAGCTAAATCTAAGTATTTTTAGTAGATCAGAAAGTATCAGTGTTATATCTTATGGCCTTTAACCATCCACGGTTACAACCATTTACTTGGACTTTTTATTGGTTGCTTTGTTTTCTCATTTCTCATTTTTCTCTCTTCTCTTCACAGTTGAACACCATACAGCAGCAGAGAAGGAAGCTCAAGGTGGAGGAAAGGAAGGCAAGGAACAAAAGAAGAAGAAGAAATCAAATATCAGAGATTAAAGCTTAAATCTCCAACATCATAACAATTTAAGGTAGGGGTTCTTGAGTTCAAAACCTCATTCCCTTTCATTTTCATGTTTAGGCTTATTTGAGGTTTAATATGTCAAAATGCGATTTTGAGGTGTTTTGAGTGATTTTTTTGCTTGGACAAGTTTTAAGGATTATTTATGACTTATTCATGTTATAAGTTTGGATTAGAAACTTAAAGCTCTCCATTTGGACCTATAATGCTCAAGGTGAGGAATTTGGGGTTTGGATGAGTGATTTGATTCAAGAATCCATAATTGATGAAATGAATTGGTGTTTTATGTTTCCTTCATGTTAGTGGACTTGTTAAAGACTTAAAATCACCTAGAAACCATTTGGAGTGGTTGAATTTCGTTTTAGCACCAATGGAACAGTGCAACAAATCTGCAGAATTCTACAGATTTGCTGCTGGCCATTCGACGCTTAAGTGCTTGAGCGCTCAAGCACCTATCGCCTAACAGAATAGGGTAAGTGTAACATCCCAATATTATTATCCCGATATATCAATATATATAAGAATAACTAATACTAGACATGCTAGTTTCAAACATACATTAACTAAACCCATAACATTTATATAAATAATTATGGAGAGCCATGTCAACAAAAGTTATATATATAAATCACTGTCTAAAAAGGCATACAGTCATACATAGCTTTAAACTACTGAAGCAAATAAAGAAATACAAGTTTAGCCTAAAAGAGTTATACTTCGCATCTTCATATGCCTTTCTCTTTCCTTTTGAAATGCTTCCACCTGGATTTATATGAAAACACAATCAGGGTGAGAAATAACAATTTCTCAGTATAAGTATTTCAAAACTAGCATTTATCCTTTCACAAAGAATAAATCAATAACTAATGTCAGGAATAAGTTTACAACTGGTATAAGAATTACTACTTACAACCAAAAGAATATCTCACATAGCAACCCTATGTAGTATTCTCAAGCAAACCTTAATCCTAAATCCACACTACAAGAAAGCTATCAACAATATTATACAATTGTCCATACAATCGTACATATAATTGAATATGTAACTGCTCATACAATTACCATGTAAATGCAATGATGGTTATGTTGAATGTTTATGCCTATTATCTCCTAAGACAATGGTTATGCAATGATATTAAAATAGTGTTAGTGCAATGTCATAAAACTCCACTATTCCCAGGAACTCCGTTCCTTGTACTTTCCCTGAGTAGTATGGCTCTGACCATTTATCACTACCTGACAATGAACGAACTATTCCATCTCATAACAATGAGTGTACTGATACCACCTTATATACCATTCAAAGATACATGGGAATAGCAAGTGTGTGTGTGAAAACCTACAAAGTGATATTTAGCACACACATTCAATGCCACATTGGATATCCTCCTACATAAGTCATAATCAATGCCCTTAAACGTGTCTGTCCTCCTCCATAAGGTTTTCCAACTATTAACTTAAGAATACTCATACTCGCACTATATGTCATTCCCATCACATAACAGCATCACAAAAGATACTAAAACAATCCTATATGGATAAAAAAAATCTACGTGTTCGCCTATGACATTTCCAATCCATTGGTTGCCTAAGGACTCACACTTTCCTCACATGAACTAAGTAGTCATTTCCTCCTTAAAATACTCTCATAGATGCCTCAACACACTTCAAAAAAGGTATAAAATAGTAATCCCAACCCTTGGGGAACCTCAACATATCAAGAACATAATTCTTGAAAAGTTTTGGAGCTCACATCGCTGCACACCATGGCCATGCCACGGCACCCTGGCCTCTACCTTCTTTCACGTCATGACATACATATGCCACGCCGCGATGCCCTACTCTCAGGTTCCAAAAACTAGAAGTTCATCACTCACACACCATGGCATGCTACACCTTGCACCACGTCGCGAGCAATAGAATATGGATTCTACAGAATTCTAGTACTTTTCCATTAGAATAATTCACAGATTTTGCCTCTCCAATTCGGTCTCTAGGTGATTTAAGATCCCTAACAAGGTTACTAACACATAGGAATCATTAATCACTAACAAAAATCTCCAATTTGGATTCTATGATCAAAATCACAAATCAAAACCTAACTTTTCTCACTTTTAGCCTCAAGGTTCAAATGTCAAATTCTAGGTTTCTAACACAAACCTATTACATGAACAAGACCTAAATAGCCAAGGAAACTTAATCAAGTAAGAAAAAAAATTCAAACACCTCTAGAAACCAATTTAACCTATTATGCCTCACAAATACATAAATAGCAAAAGTGGAGAAAAGAATATGAAACAAGCACAAATTCCCTACCTCTTTGATCAAAGATGGTGAGGATGATGAAGCCTTAGCTTTCCCTTTCCTTTTCCTTTACTCCTCTTCCTCCTTCTTTGCTTGGCTTTCCTTTGTATCTCCCTTGGTAGCTGCAACCATAAGAGAAGAAAGTGAAAAGAGTGAAAAATGAGATACAAATATCTCATCTCATGCCTTTAAATAACAAGGCAGTTGTGAGTGACTTTGGTCACTTAAGTGGCCAAGTGATATATCCTGATCTGCTAAGAACACTTAGATTTCTCCAAATCCAGGTTCCTAGCTTCCAACAGATTCAAAATAAATCTTAAGATTCATTAAAAATTCTGTTTTACCAAAAAATATTAGTTGGGGGTCAATCCGACACTAAAACATACAACTAGTATGCTTAAAAATGTCAAACTAACTCCGATTAACCTCAAACTTTAACCACATCTACTTCCACACATTTGTGACCTAGAAACAAGTTCTCCATACTTATTTTCATTAACTAAGCAGTTTAAGTCAAAATCGAGGCAAAAAATAATTATATTTCACGTAAAGAGCTACAGCAAAGTGACTAAACATGTTCAAAAAGCCACAAAACTTAACAAACATTGCTAAACTAATAATAGGCTACCTCTGTAACCATATACAAGTCTGATATGTTTTCATAGGTGTTACAACAAGCGTTTGGCCTGAGAGCGCTTCAACGCCAAGGAGGCACGCGCTTAAGCACGCATCGACCATAGGGCTGTGCCCTGATACCAGTAGCGTGCTCAAGTGCTCGGGCTTTAAGCACTCAAGCGCCGAGATATGGCAGAGGCTATTTTTAGCATGTGTTTCTAGTTAAATTCCCTACTTGATGGAATCATTTGTGCAAGTCTTTTAAGGTGTAATAAGACACTTTTGAAGATATTTCTTGGAGAGAATTATCAACTTGCATATGTGAAAAGTTTGGAAATTCTTAGACATTCAAAGTGTGATAGAATGCCTATGTTAGTGTTTAGAACCTTGATCAACATGAGGTTGATTTCTAAATCACTTGTGAGGTGATTGTGTGATGTTTTAGATATTGTTTAACTAGTGATATAAATTTTACTACTTTTTTGAATAAGTGAGGTTGAGATTCCTATGTACTAGTGTTTAAAAATGTACCTTCAATATTTGGTTTTCAAACTTGGTATTTACTAATTTCCTACGTATTGTGACCTTAGATGGTGTGCACAATCATATGATCCGAGAATGAGGTGTTGGATCTGAATTCTCTTTGCATTTATGCTCGTGTAGTTAGGGTTACCGGTATGGGGGTGGAAGTAGTATTCTTACATTGGTGAGGGGAAAGTGCCTACCTATTACCAAGTGGGGTTTAGGATTTTAGGCTTATCCTACTTTGTATATATAAGAAACGGAGGTTTCTGGGAAATAAGTAAGTAACTTGTGTTTTCAAAAACTAAAACCTGCATTGGCATTGCATAATCATGATTTTAGGATATTGTTTGAGCATAATCATACCTCATAACATAAAAGTATTACATGGTTGACGATTATATGGGTAGTTGTCTTGCTTGATTGTTTAGTTGCTTGTTTTATAGTATCTTAGGATTGTATGAGTGATTCGTTGATAATATTGATTATCGTATATTCTGTTACACAGAGTGTAAATATGTGTTCAGTTTATTTATTTGTTGATAAATAAATAACTGCTGGTCTTAGTATGCTTATACTGAGAAATTATGATTTCTCACCCCTATGTGTTCCATGTAATTCCAGGTGAAGACCTTCCAAAGAGAAAGGGCAAGAAAAAGAAGAAACAGAAGGCTTAGTTTCGTTGCTTTATTTCTTTTGCATCAGCTGGTATTTATTTACTTTGCTGGCTTGTTTGAAAAGTTTATGTATTACAGTGTGGCTTTTTAGCCAGTGATGTATATATATGACATTTTTCATCTTCGTGGCTCTCTATAATGACTGTACAGGTTATTATGGATTTATGTTTAATGCATTTTAGAAAGCGACATGCTTAATATACTTTATCCTGAAATATACTGCTTATTTTACGATAATTTGTATTAAGTTGTTACAATGTCGATATCCCTCAACAAATCAAAAATAATGTACAGAATCCAAATGTTATTGTGACTCCATTAAGAAGATCTGAGGGGTTTCTATATTCATTGAGTCTACTAGATTCAGGGATTATGTTGTGTACCTACAAGAGCATGAGTTTAATTCTATTGAGGATTCTAATCCTATTTCCTTTCAAGAGGCCATGGTTAGTCCTGATAGTGCACAATGACTAGTGGCTATGGAGGATGAGTTGACTTCTATGAGAAAGAATAATGCTTGGGAATTGGTGGAGTTGCCTACTGATTGTAAAACTATTGGTTACAAATGGGTCTTTAAGACCAAACGTGATACTAGAGGTGAAATTGAGAGATATAAGGGTAGACTTGTTGCTAAAGGATATAACCAGAGGGAAGGCATTGATTATAAGGAGATTTTCTCACTAGTCTCCACTAAAGATTCTTTTTTGTGTTGTGATGGCCTTAGTTGCTCATTTTGATTTGGAGCTTCATCAAATGGATGTTAAGACCGCCTTCTTAAATGGTGATTTGAATGAGGATCTGTATATGGACCAACCTGATGGTTTTATTGAAGATGGTTAGTACTTGAAATTTGATTATAGTGTTGGCTCTCTTGGTTTTAAAGAAAATACTGTTGACCAATGCATTTATCTGAAGTTTAGTAGGAGTAGATTCATCATTCTTGTTTTATATGTTGATGATATATTGTTGGTTAGTAATGATATTGATTTTCTGAATGAGACTAAGCAGATGTTGACAACACATTTTGATATGAAAAATCTAGGTGATGCCTCTTTTGTATTGGGCATTGAGATTCACCATGACAGATCTCGTGGTATTATAGGCTTGTCTCAAAAAAATTATATTGAAAGGTTCTGAACAGATTTAATATGAAATCTTGTAATCATTTTTCTACACGTATTTAAAAGGGTGAAAGACTCTTTAATACCCAGTGCCCTCAAAATGATAAACATGTTGCTGAAATGGAGAAGGTCTCATATGCTTCCGCTGTTGGCAGCCTTATGTATGCTCAAGTTTGTACACATCTTGATATTGTGTTTGTTGTTAATGTACTTGGGAGATACTTGAGCAAACTTGGTGTGGCTAATTGGTAGGCTGCAAAACAATTCATGAGGTATCTAAATGGTACTAAAAATCATATGTCAATTTATATGAGGTTGGATCACCTTGAGGTGATTGACTATTCTAATTTTGATTATGGTGGTTGCCCAGGTGACCACAAGTCCACATCAAGGTATATATTTTTATGTTGGGAGTAGTAGTTGTTTCTTGGAAGAGTGTTAAATAGACACTTACAGCTACTTCCACTATAGAGGCAGAGTATATAGCTTGTTATGAGGTTACGTGTCAAGCGGTATGATTGAAAATTTTGATTAATGAATTTCCTATTGTGGAGAGTATTTCCAGACCTCTTACTATCTATTGTGATAACTTTGTCGTATTGTGCTTCTCTCAAATCAATAAGAGCTTAAGCGCTCAAAGCTTTTGATACAAAGTATATGTTTGTTAGAGAGAAGATTTTGGAGTTTCAAACTCATGTCAAGTATATCCCTACATAACTTATGGTTACAGATCCCCTAACCAAAGGTTTAGCTGTCAAAGTTTTGTTGATCATGTGACTCATATGGGTATAGTGAGGTCTTTTGATGTTTTGGGTTAGTGAGAGTTTGTTTTGAAATTTTCTTATGACCTCATTTTGTTATTATGTCTTGAGACCTTAAACAATTATGTTGTTATTATTATTGTTGTCATATAATATTATTATTATTATCTACACAGTGTTATTTGTTTATGATATGACATATTGTGGAGACATTTTGGACCCAGTCTCATTTTGTTATTATACTGAAATGTTTATTAAATCTCATAAAGCATCTTAGGCATATGCTTGGGGCCATTTTGTTGGGAAATGCACTTTGATCACATATGGGCATACAATTTTGGATGTACTTTTCCATTATCCATATACCACATTTTGTTGGGTCATCAAGATTTGAGTATCTTGTATGTATGATATCAGTGCTCCTTCGGGTATGATTTTTTGCACTGTTGAGATGCTTGTACTCTCATTTCAGACTAGTTGTTGAGAGTGCTGACTCAATTTTGACATTATGTTATAGCCACATATTGTTTGATTAATTTGGAGAATTGTTTCATTATTGAAATAATGTAATGTGACTTATGCTGTCTAAGTGGGAGAATGTTAAAATTTTTGATGGACTGATATAAATCATATTATAATTTTATAAAACTTATATTAATTAGATGTCAAAATTATTAGAGCATTTTGTTTAGCCCAAATTGTTATCACTATTGTTAATGGACCGACCTATTATTGTTAAAACACTGCTCATATGTAAGTTTTGTTTTATGGGTCTTGTATATGAGTTTGTCATAGTGGATATGTTTAATCCATTTTAATTATTCTATATATACAGAGAGAAACTCCTATTCTGAACTACTTTAGTGCGTACAGTTACCTCATTAATACTAACACGTGAACGATTACTGTGGAATAAGAATAGTATCTCTCCCTCATCGAGATTACTTTAAGAGTTTTAACAATGACTTCTTCATCGATGCTTTTTCAAGGTAATCCTAAAACTCTTTATATATTTTGATATATCATAAATTTTAAAATTAATAGATCTAATAAATTTCTATAATTAAACACATATGAGAGGTTTAAAAAATGTAAGGTCTAGATTTAAGGAACATGATACTCTCCGATTAGCTCAAAAAGTAGAGGATCTTGAACCCATTTGAGAGTTCAGTCTCATTATTCGTCTAACTTTTATACGTCTAATATTTTTAACCTACTCACAAACTCATTTTATATCCCACAAAAATGTTACAATTATATATAGACTAATTTAATATTTCTTTCATATTAACATATGATATAAATACAATATATATATATATATATATATAAATTGTACGAAAAATATTTCCCTTAGATAACCTATCTAAAATGGCATTTGTTTCTTTGTGAAAGAATACAAAGTAAGTGGGCTGTGTTTTGCATCCGCAAAAGGTCAAGGACGCATAGAAAAATGCCAAATCATATTACGGCTGAAACCGCTCAATAATACTGAAAATACTTTGATTATTGTTTTCTGCTATGACTGTCCTCTCACTAATCCAATCTCTTACTCTGCCGCTCATAGTTTTTATATATTAATAAATTAACTATATGTTCTATATACCAAAAAAAAAACTATATGTTCTGGAAGATACAAAATGGAATATATGAAGGGACAGAATATATATATATATATATATATATATATATATATATATATATATATATATACACGGTAAATTATAGGTTACTATATATTTATTAGCATTTTTGTCCTTTAATCGTTGGCCACAAAAGGCAAGTTTCCTGACTTTTTTTTTTTTTTTTTAACTCTAAGAATGTAACAAGCATTAACTCAGCCATACAGTATGTTCGATTAATGGAATTTGTTAAATTATTTCAGTAAAACATATATTAAAGAATAAAAATAGTATTTATTATTTATTTAATTATTTAAAAAATATTAAATATTATTTAGATTTTAAAGATATCAAATGCTTGTACTTTTTATTAATAACTTTTATTTTTTATTTTTTGATATGTGCCCTAAGGGTTTAGGGCACACGTTAACAATACTCAAGATTTATAAGATTAAAAGACAAAAGATTAAGTTAAAATTATTTTAAATTAATGATATGGCCTACAATAAAAATTAGTGTATTTTACTTTTTGTCTTCTCATTTTTTTTCCATTATAATAATAAAATATATGGTAATTTTCATTTTACCCTTTGCAAATTCTAAACTTTCTGCTCCTCAACCAAGCCATTCATCAAGATTAAATTTCCATCACTATAAATATTCAATTCATTCATCGAAATGATCAAAACCAAATCAGACTAAGTCCTCCTTGTTATTGGACTTGTCACCACTTTACCTGCAGGCCGAACGGTGTTCCAGATTCGTTTTTGTTAGCATCCTCATACAAATATATGTGCAGAATTAGATTCCTCCTTCAATTTGCTTTTAATATATACAGAACCACTAAAGTGCTCTCTAGTCTCTTAGATCCATTTGAATTCTAATACTACTAAAGTTCTCTAGTTGGTGACCTAGGGATAGGTATTTACAACTTGAGTTGAGCAAAAATGCCCCGTGGCTTCCAAGTTAAAGCGACTCCAATTACCATACTTGCCCATTTGTCATTCATAGCAATAACAATCCTTGTGTTAGTTTGGTTGCTACGCTTCCGCGAAGGTGTTGCTTTCAATTCTTCCAACAAAATCAAGATTTTCAATGTGAGTTGATCAAGCCATGCAATTGATTATGTATTGTGAAATTCATTTGACCTGCATGTCTAGTTAGTTACATGTTCTTTTCTGTTATATCTGCAGCTGCATCCACTTCTAATGGTAATTGGGTTCATTTTAGTTGGTGGAGAAGGTAAGCAGAGCTCTATTTATACCATATTTTGGGATAATTGAGAAAGAAAATCAAACAGCTTTTATTTAAACCATAGTCAATAACAGTTATACTGTATTAGATTTATTGCAAATGAGAGAACATTAACGAATTATTTTATCATTTATCATATATATAGTCGTCCTATTGAGTGGTAAGGAATGGGTAAAACCAGAGTATATATATACTCGTCCTATTAGGTTTCAGTTTTTAATAGAATTTTTCATTCATAATTTTTTCACCTCCAATTTTAAGAAGATATGTCAAACTCACCACCAAGGTTTGTTTACTATGAGTAAATTTAGAAAGCAAGGGCAAGGAGTGACAATGTAATAATGGAAATATCATGGCTAGCTACATTATCCATTTTTCACTCCTCAATATTTCTCCTATTTTCACGTCAATGAAGCACATCTTTTGTGAAAAGCATTTTGTTAAAGCAGTTAACCAATTACAACGGTATGAATTTTAAGTAACTACATAGGAAAAGAGCAGAATAGGAACAGGATGCAATTCTTGCTACATAACTCCCAGTAACCCGCTATATTTTTGTCACTAATAAGATATCTTCATACGCTTTAGGCCAGTTTCCATGATTTTTCTGTCTTTTATTACCCCTATCTCATGCTGGCATTTTCACTGTGCTTATAAACAATGAAGCATAGATATTAACACAAACATGCGATACAACACGGCAAATATATATATAATTAAAACTTTAAAAAAATCATAATTCATAATATATATATATATAAAACTTTCAAGATTTATAATATCTTGATAAATGATGATATTTATGTTTGTGTTTGTGCCATGTTTCGCCATGTCATAGCCATGTCGGAATCCAAAAAATAATAATTTTTATGTTAGCATGTTTGGATGCATGTCGGACATGTGTTATCAGTGTGTCATCTCCCATATGTGTCCGACATACAAACACAAAACCCAAATGATGCGTCGGTGCTTTATTGCTTATAATTTATAACACTATCTAGGATGGTTTCATATATAAGAGTAGAGACTTTCTTTTCGTTGTTTTTTGGTTTTTGCATTTCTAAATATGATGACTTGTGAGTTGTTACTAACTTTTTATTGAGTAATGCTTTCAGGACAATACTTATGTTCACAAATTTTTCGCAACTGTTAAAGTGTCGTTATTATAATTCAGTTATTATGATAATTTGTACAACAATATTACTTGCAACAGCTATCATGACATACAAGTCGATCCCTGAAAAACGAAACTCAGTAAAGGTGGTTCACCTGCTATTGCATCTGGTAGCTCTAGCAACTGGAATTTTAGGAATTATTGCAGTTTTCAAATCTAAGAACGAGGCGGGTCTTCCTAATATGTATACACTACACTCTTGGCTAGGCATTTCAGCAATCTGCTCATTTGGTTTGCAGGTAATTCCATTACTAAATTTTCCCATCTTCCGGATTCCCTAACACACTTATTCCTCCTTTCTTCTAATAACAGGATGTTATATTGCTGTTTCAGTCACCATAACATGCAATTGCATTATGCTAGCTCCCACAGCTGTAATATTATATGATTTATATCTCTGCAATTGCGACTGGAGACCACAATCTCACAACATACCAATGTGCTTAATAATTAATATATTTGAATCTGTACCAATATATATATATATATATATACACATATATGAATAAGATTATCTCAAAAAAGAGGGGAAAAAATAAACTAGAGAACAAGGATTTTAGTGAGGGTGTCAACTGTCAAAGAATGTATTACGTTTCATACACCTAGCTCTTCAATCTTAATCAGTTGTTCATGTTACTTAAATTACCTTTCAAATTCACTAGCTAGTCACAAAGCATTTTTGATACCGAAGACGTTTTGCAGTTGTTGACACAAAGCCAAGCAGATTAAATTAATTATGTCAAATAATGAGGATTGCGTTTGTCCAAGGACTTTATATTATATAAAGAAGCTGACCTAACTTTTTCTTTAGGACAAATTATATTGACCTATCTTGAGATTTAGCTTAATTACACTTGACATTCCTTTGTTTTAGAAATTATATCAACCTCTCTTGATATTTATATTGTCATTTCATTGATCTTCCCTTAAAATTTATATTATCATTACACTTACTTCTTTTATTCGACTGATTCAAGAAAGGTCAGTGTAAGGTACAAATAAGATGATGGCGAATATAATTTTGTTAAACCTTAAGTGAGGTTAATTTGTCTTTTTCTTTATTACACTGAGGAGATAATAATGTTGGAAGTAAGTAGAGTTCCTCAATAATTTTGTTATATATATATATATATATTGTAATTATGAAAAAAATAATAAATATTTTTTATGTTCTCAAGATTTTAAATGTATTTTTTTTATTTGATATTTTTTTATTTAATATTAAGAGAATTATTAAAAAACTTTTAAAAATGTATAACAAAATTATATATATATATATAGTTAACTTTAAAAAGTGAGAGAAAGACACAACTAGATAAGGGGAGGTCCAAGAAGTGAAAAAAAAAAAAAAGAACCAAACCCTTTAAAGAATATATACCTAATGAGTTTTGAGGTCTCCAGACTTAATGATATACGTGTATCAAAATTTAATCCTTTAATAATTTAGACTTTATTATTTATAAAATTAATTTGTCGGTATAGATTTAATTCCTCTAACTCGTGTTATATTTTAATTAAATTAGTGTGATATTCTTATAGTAAATAAGAATTCTTCTTTAGTAGAGGCAAACCATATCTGTTTTGAATTAATTAAACTGAAACCTTTTCTTCCCTCTTTTTTCAGTATATTTTGGGCTTCTTCGCTTATTTATTCCCAGGTGCAGAAATGCCTACTAGAGCTACGCTTTTGCCATGGCACAGGTTTATTGGCATGGTCATCTTCCTCCTTGCAGTTGTCACAGCTGAGACGGGTTTGATTGAATATTTTCAGTTTCTAGGCCTTTTCCGCAACCAAGAGGCATTAATAGTGAACTTCACTGGTCTCTTGCTCTTTCTATTCGCAGTCTTTGTTAGCCTCTCTGTCATTCTCCCAAGAAATTACTGATAAATAAAATTGAGTTCGTTGCAACAATTATTTTCTGTAATTTACACATAGATAGAAAATTTATTACCTTATCATAATATCAATAAATTCACTTTGTTTGATTCTGTTCCATAAAATCTTCAATATTTATTAATTAAAAATTTAAAAGGAATATTCTTTGGTAGTTTTCGTAGTTGAGCATTCTATTTCGATAGCTATAGGGGCAGTTTTGTTTTGGGTGGCAGTTGGTTCCACTGGACATCTAGCAAAATATTAAAACGGCTGTGAGTGGAGCATAACATGCAATCCCATCTATTGCAATTCAAGTTAACCTTGATTAATTTAATGAAGTAACTAAGGTATGGATTTCTTGAATCATACACTTATCACCAGAAAAAGTCAATTGGCAATTCAAATTGTTAGTTTGGTAACAGATACGGGGTTGAAATGAAATTTGGAACGAAAAGAGCATCAGCTAAGAAGAACGATGAAGAGAAATGAATGGTCGCATAATATGATGCACTGATTTGTCTTTAATGCTTTCAAAGGTACTAAACGGAAAGGCTATGACAAATGTGATACGTGGCTCCTGTATCAAGGATACTTAGAATTTTGAAATTTAAACTAGATTGATTTGAGCTTATACCTGGCAATTTTGAATCAACAACATTGTTAATAGTATGTCTGAGGGTTTGGTTTGAGTTTGGATTGGATTGCTGGATCAAAGCCTGTAACCTTTGATGTTGCTCTAGAGTAAAAGACATATCTGAACCTTTTTGCTCTAGACCAAATTTTGGATTAGTGATTTAGGAGTAATTTGGTTCATTAGGATTAGATCTTAGATATTTATAGGTATTATTAAATAAGTAAATATGATTATTTATGATGAGTAAATCTTTAATAGAATCTATTGTAAATATATAGAAGAATTAATTATATCCCTCATAAATAGAAGAGACAGTTATAAGATATAACAATCTTATTAGATTCTTATCTTAATTAACAACATTTAATGTAGATTTAATTTTGATTCTTATCAACCAAGACGCTCTCATAAATACCACACAAGATAGTAAAAGTATGCATTTAATTCCAAACACTACCCACCTTAAACATGGTCTAACTTGAGCGTCAGAGTACATTTTACAAGTTCTCACCTCTCGCACCACTGTCGCAACCACCGTGCTATAGGAGGAATCAACTTCATCAACCTCGTTTAGGTGATTCTTTGAAACTCGTTCAGAACATTAGTACTGTCTGTGGGAAAATAATAAACTTTGATTCCCATTAGTACCATCATGGTCACTACAAGGTGAAATCACATTTTTGCCACCTAGAATCAACCTTCTTCTGGCCGCCATCTGACATCAGCCCCAATCCAAGAGCCATTCGTTGCCCAATCAAAACGTTGGCAAGATAGAGTACTGAAGACTTCGCATATTGGCAAAAATCCCTCTCCGAAATCACGACGAGTTCCGGAGATGCAGTGACTTGGCCCACAAGGAGTCCCTTCTGGAGATACCATACAACGGGTATCAGCATTGCAGTGCTTGGGGACACAGGCAAACAACAATGAAGCTCGGTTCCACCAAAACAAGTCTAGTCTCTCTAAGCTATCCATAGAAGAACTTATCTCTCTAGTTAGACTCCAAGACGAACGTATTCATAACCTAGAAAGAGCTGTTAACTAGGAGAAGGAGGATGAAAATCGAGTTCCTCACCGGAATCAAGAAAATAGAAGGGATCCAGCCTGCGACAGGGTACATAATCCAGAATATTCAAGGAATACAGAACCCAGTCAAAGAACCAAGATCCCGACCCATATAAATAAAGAGCAGCACCAAGGGCGGATGAACTTGGTCAAGCAAAACTAACCTTCATTATTGATAGCCGACGAGATTCCTAGGAGTTTCAAGTGCCTAACTAATATTAAAGTCTATGATGGGACCACGGACCCACAGGAGCACTTAGATGTTTTTGTTTCTGCTCTACTTTTTGCCGAAGGAGATGACCCACTTATGTGTCGAGCTTTTCCTCTGTCTTTAAAGAAAGTCACCTAAGATGGTTCACTACCTTAACTCTTAAATTGGGAAGACTTGTCCTCAATATTTTTGCTACACTTTACCATTAGCAAGGTGTAGCCGAAATCTATTTTATGTCTTTCCCATATTAAGCAAGGAAAAGAGGAATATCTCCAAGACTTTATATACTAATTTAACAAAGAAGTAGTGAAGATTCGTGATTGAGATGAAAGACTCATATATATTGTACTACATAAGGGAAGGACTCTGGGCTAAAGCTGATAAAAATATCAACGCAGAAGACATGTTTCGAGCTAGGAAGCATCTAGAGAGAGGAGAAGATACCAAACCTAAACCTAGATAGTCCCTCTAGCAAAACCGAAATTCAAGGCAAAATCGAAATTCAAGGCCACCTTCGAAGGGGGAATACGAGAGTTACACTCCCCTAAACACACCTCAAACTCAAATTTACTAGGAGGTGATCAATATGGAGTCCAGAGAAATGCAAAAACCTCCCCCTTTGAGAAAGCATGTTCAGAAAGATAAGTCCAAGCACTATGTATTCCATGAAGGTCATGGGCATAATACTGAAGATTGCATCAACCTTCAAGATGCTATCGAATCTTGGATTCGGGATGGCTGTCTAGGTCGATATGTGCGTCAATCCCAGAATAATAACTAGAGGGGAGGACATAATTACAGAACGTGGTGTAATGCCCCAAGACTTATTACTTCTCGTATATCCAGGTTACACTGAAGCACTTAGGCTTAGGCACATCACATCTATATTCTTTACTTATTCTGGTAATTAATTATACCAATTTTTTATATTTTAATAAAGCCTTCCGAGGGTAAATTTTTGCTCAAATAGAGAGCTTAACCAAATACTTTCACTAAGTTGCTATTCATTATTTATCCAATTCTTTTTATATCCAATTTTTTTTATATCCAATTTTTACCCTCTAAGTTCTCTTGATAGAACTCTAGGAGCTTATACATTTATCTAATCAGGTATCAAAAGAATTTTGTATTCTAGCCCGAAATTCATATATAACTATTTAGTCCACAAGTAAATATATAGCACATATAAATCACACTGTCATGAGTTATGTACATAATCTAGTACATAGGTATTAAAGTTCTACATCTTAAGCCTTTATAGGAATAAATACAAACCATTGTATAATTATAAATACAAAGTAATAGTTAAAAGAATAGATAACTTGATATAAAATCAGCTTCTGCATCTCTACTCCATGGGTGAATCACGTGCTAGAATTATCATGGAAAAGAAAACAGCGGGGTGAGAATTCTAAGAATTCCCAATATATCTAACAAACATGTGTCATCACAATAATTCTAACTACTTTGGGAAATCAAATCAATTTATAAGCATTTCATAGAAAGGTGGCAAATGCCAAAAATGTTCATTTCTCTTTCCGAGGGCAGAAATTCAATTTTAATCATTGATCATCAATATATACTCAAACAATATAAAGATTTACAAGCACATCATCAAATAAATCAAAGACTTCATAAAAAAATGTATCAACATATAAACCTTCTCACACTATTGTGGAAGCAAGTTTGCCCCAAATGGTTTTATATGTTAAGTTTTGATTATGACAAATACAAGACAAAAAGAATACTTTGCTTATGTTCTTTGCTGCATCCTATATAGAGCATATTCATTAGTAATTGATAAATATCTTATTTGAATATGTCTATGAAAGTCTTATATGCATGTTAAACTAACTAGAGTTATACATTTATGAATCATGCATATGAATATATTAAATTATAATACTGGACTAACTATACTTGTTTAAGTGAGCAATACTTTATAGGATAGTCCAAGTACCAAGAGTGAGCATTGCAACAAGAAAGCAAAAGATCTTTATTAAGCTCAACACAAGGATAATGTGAATGCCTATGTCATGAAGGTATTGATAACATCAAAGTCATGTCAAAGACCAAGTCCAAAGGAAAATTAAATGGTATAGCTTTTAGGACTTAGGGTCTTTATGTACAAAGCCTTATGAATATCTCAAATATGTTTTTCAAATATTTACAAATGGTTTTCACATGTTAAAATGTCCAACAAACAAGTTTTGAAAAGCTAGTTATGGTAATAGTTCAAATCTATGAAAAATAGCAAAGTTTGAGTTTTGCAAAATTGACCTTTGGTCACTCTTTTGACCATATCTTTCAAAATACTTTGAGTTTTGTTTTGAAACTTATTTCATTTGAAAATAGACTCAAATATCTTTCCAATGACTGGTCATTTACTTTAAACGGATAAGAAATGAAAAAGTTATGACCTTTTAAAGTCAGTTTTCGAAATCTGAGTGGAGTATTCGAATACAAGATGTGGTATTCGAATACCACAGCACAGAAAACGTTCCTGAACGAGTTTTTAAAGGGGTATTCGAATACAAGATGTGGTATTCGAATACCACAGCCCAAAAGATGTTCCAGACTGTATTTAAAATAGAGGTATTCGAATACCTCATTGTGGTATTCAAATAACCTGCTTCTAAATGGTTTTTTTATGAGAATTGGAACAGTGGTATTCGAATACTCAATGATAGTATTCGAATAACCCACGAGAATTCTGTTTCGTTTTTGAATTCATACGAAAATGTTAATGCATTTATTATCACATTAATTTGCTCCAACGGCTATTTTCTATTTGGCTCTATAAATAGAGACCGTGGGTCTCATCTGCAAGAACCCCAGCTATTTGTTTAATTTGCGCTTGCTCTGAAAAATGTGATTTATATTTTATGCCTATTTTCTATGCTCTTTTTGCTAAAACTTTGAGATATCCTTGAGAGCCTCTTAGCACTTCAAATTGTATTATTTGCTCTGAGTAAGAGTTTCTCTTCATCTACATTTCTGTTCTTCTATATTGAGGGTGAGGTATCCTTCAAGGTCTGTAAAGGGGGCGAGGTATCCCTCTAAGGTTTGTATAAGGGTGAGGTACCCCTGCAGGCTGAGACTTTAGCACAAAGGTTGAGTTTCCCTGTGTGTGAAAAGTGCTCTTTTATGTAACAGTTGCAAGCACCTATTGAAGCTTGTACATATAGTGAAAAATCTCAAACTGTGTTTCGGGGACTAGACGTAGACCACAAGTGGTTGGTAGTCGAACGAGGATAAATATCGTGCCTGCTCTTCTTCTCTTTATCTCTTTATTTTATGCAATCTTTATTTTACGTAATTTTATATTATTGCACACTTATTCATTTGCTGTTGTTAAAGCTTGTCTTTTATCTCATTCCTTCTGTGCTTTTATTTAATTAGTTTTAATTTTTGTATTTTAATTAAAAGAAGTTTTGCCAAAAATTTTAATACCCAATTCACCCCCTTCTTAGGTAATGGTTGCCATGACTAACAAGTGGTATCAGAGCTTTGTGCTCTGGTGAAAGCTTAACCACTTAGAATTAAAGATCCTTGTCTGTTGGCAACCTTAAAAGTTTTTCAAAATGGAAGGTTTTGAAATTGATAAACCACCATTCTTCGATAGTGTGCTTTTTGTTTATTGGAAAGCTAGAATAGAGTTTTATATGCAATCTGTTGATTTGGATTTGTGGGATGTTGTGTTAAATGGATTTATTTGCAAACCAAAACAAACTTGGAATGCCTATGACAAGAAATGTTTTTCTTTAAACATTAGAGCTATGCAAATTTTGAGAAGTAGTTTGAATGATGATGCTTATGCTACAATTAAAAATTGCTCTAGTGCTAAAGATATATGAGATGTTCTTAATGCTATTTATCTTGCTAACAATGATTTTGTGTATAAAGTTGTATATAGAAAGCAAAAAGAGCAAACGCCATTGAAGGAAGCTTGTCATGAAAAATATCCTTAAAGAGATACTCAAACTATTGAAAGGAGCCAAATGCCACTTGGTGACAATGATACTCAATTTGAAGAAGAGGCAAAGCAAAACAAAATTGATGAGGAAGAATGTGATTCTCTTAAAGAGGCAAGTACCTAGAAATTGAAACTACTTCGTATATGGTTAAAAATGACTTTGAGGTAAATAACTCTAAACTATATTATAGTCCTTCCTATGATGAGTTACAAAGTGCATATAATGAATTGTATGATGGTTTATTGAATTTAGAAAAGAAAAACTTATTGTATTTGGAAAATATTTCCTTTATTGAAAATGAAATTAAAACTATGAAAAATGAATATATTTTTCTTGATGAGGAAATGTCTTTAAAATGTGAAACCTCATCTTCTTGAGAAAAGTGCATTAATTTAGAAAATCAAGTTGAGGACTTATATTCTGAATTTGTCAAAGCTAATGATTATAATTGCTTAAATTCTATGCTTGTTAATAAGAATAAAATTAATGTTATTGCATGTGAAAATTCAAGCAAGGCTTATGGCAAAATTAATTTAGAATATAATAACAATAAAATGCTTAAGTTTTTCAAAAATGATATTCAAATGATTAAGCCATCATTAAATTCAATTATTTGTAATTTTTGTGGTCATCTAGGACATATTTCTCATTTATGCAATTATAAAAGAAATTCTTATATGAGAAATTGTATGATATGAGTTCCTAAAAATCCTAAAGGCCCTAATACTAACATTCAATGACCCAAAATGAAGTGGGTACCAAAGTGTCCTCCTAGTGTTTCAATTATGCAGAATATTTCTCAAAAGGATGGACAAATTGGTCAAAAGAAAGAGGAATCATCAAGGAGAATGCTTCCAAAGCCTAATAATAGAAACTTGTGGAAATAAGTTTGCCCCAAATGGTTTTATATGTTAAGTTTTGATGATGACAAATACAAGATAAAAAGATTATCTTGCTTATACTCTTTGTTGCATTCTATATAGAGCATATCCATTAATATTTAATAAATATCTTATTTGGATGTGTCTATGAATGTCTTATATGCATGTTAAACTAACTAAAGCTATATATTTATGATTCATGCATATAAAGATATTAAATTATGTTTTTGGACTAACTATGCTTGTTTAAGTGAGTGATACTTTGTAGGATAGTCCAAGTATCAAGAGTGAGCTTGCAACAAGAAAGCAAAAGATCTCAATTAAGCTCAACACAAAGGAGGATGTGAATGCCTATTTCATGAAGGTATTGATAAACATCAAAGTCATGTCAAAGACCAAGTCCAAAGGAAGATTAAATGGTATAGCTTATAGGATTTAGTGTCTTTATGTAAGAAGTCTTATGGATATCTCAAATATGTTTTTACAAATGGTTTTCCTATGCTAAAATACCCAACAAATAAGTTTTGAAAAGTTATTTATGGTGGTAGTTCAAATTTATGAAAAATAGCAAAGTTTGAGTTTTGTAAAACTGACCTTTGGTCACTCTTTTAATCGTAACTTTCAAATTACTTTGAGTTTTGTTTTGAAACTTCTTTCATTTGAAAATAGACTCAAAGATCTTTCCAATGACTGGTCATTTGCTTTAAACGGATAAGAAATGAAGAAGTTATGACCGTTTAAAGTCAGTTTTCAAAAGCTGAGTGGTTTATTCGAATAAACCAAATGTTATTCGAATAACACACCTTAAAATTCATATCAGACCGAGCTTTTAGTGGTTTATTCGAATAACCAAAAGGCTATTCGAATAACATGACCCTTAAAGCGTTCCAGAACTTGTTTTTGAAGGGTTATTCGAATAGTAAACTTGTTATTCGAATAAAGATGTTCAGGAACATATCGTTTGAAGGTTTTATTCGAATAAGACTTGGCTTATTCGAATAAACACGGTCAGAATCTCGCAACGACTATTTTCTATGCTTTTAATGTTGAAATAAATTATACCCAACGGCTCTTTTTCTTATACCACTATAAATACATGTTTTTGGGACATCTTTGACACACACCCATTTATCTGAAATGATTCCTTCTTGCTTTATTTTGAGATACATATTTTACCAAATTTCTGTGCTCTTTTTCGCCAAAATTTGAGATATCCTTAGAGAGCTTCATAGAGCTTCAATTTGTATAATCTACTCTTTGTGAGAGTTTTCTCTTCATCTATATTTCTGTTTTTCTATATTGAGGGTGAGGTATCCTTCAAGATTTGTATAAGGGTGAGGTATCCCTTCAAGGTTTGTATAAGGGTGAGGTATCCCTGCGAGCTGAGACTTTAGCACAAGGGTAGAGTTTCCCTGTGTGTGAAAAGTGCTCTTTCATGTAACGGTTGCAAGCACCTATTGAAGCTTGTACACATAGTGAAAAATCTCGAACTGTGTTTCGGGGACTGGACGTAGACCACAAGTGGTTGGTGGTCGAACCAGGATAAATATCGTGCCTGCTCTTCTTCTCTTTATCTCTTTATTTTATGCAATTTATTTTATTGCACATTTACTTTCCGCTGTTCTTAAAGTTTCTTTTCTTCATCACGTTCCTTCTGTGCTTTTATTTAAATAGCTTAAATATTTGTATTTATTTTAAGAGCATTTGTGAAAAAGTTTTTATACCTAATTCACCCCCCCTCTTGGGTAATAGTTGCCATGACTAACAAGTGGTATCAGAGCTTCGTGCTCTGGTGAAAGCTTAACCGCTTAGAGTTAAAGATCCTTGCTTGTTGGCAACCTTGAAAGTTTTTCAAAATGGAAGGGTTTGAAATTGATAAACCACCATTCTTTGATGGTGTGAATTTTGTTTATTGGAAAGTTAGACTAGAGTTTTATATACAGTCTATTGATTTGGATTTGTGGGATGTTGTGCTAAATGGATTTATTTATGAGTCAAAACAAACTTGGAATAGTTTTGATAAAAAATGTTTTTCTTTGAATATTAGAGCTATGCAAATTTTGAGAAGTTGTTTAAATGATGATACTTATGCTGAAATTAAAAATTGTTCTAGTGCCAAAGAAATTTTAGACACTCTTGATGATATTTATCTTGCTAACAATAAATTTGTGCATAAAGTTATATATAGAAAGCAAGAAGAGCAAATGCCATTGAAGGAAGCTTGTCATGAAAAATATCCTCAAAGAGATACTCAAACTATTGAAGGGAGCCAAATGTCTCTTGGTGACGATGGAGCTCAATTTGAAGAAGAGGCAAAGCAAAATAAAATTAATGAGGAAGAAGGTGATTCCCTTCAAGAGCCAAGTATGCTAGAAATTGTGACTACTTCTTATATGGCTAAAAAGGACTTTGAGGTAAATAATTCTAAATTATATTATAGTCCTTTCTATGATGAGTTGCAAAGAGCATATAATGAATTGTATGATGATTTGTTAAATTTAGAAAAGAAAAACTTATCGAGTTTGGAAAACATTTCCTCTATTGAAAATAAAATTGAGTTTTTGAAAAATGAATATGCTTTTCTTAATGAGGAAATGCCTTTGAAATATGAAACCTCATCTTCTTGTGAAAAATGCATTAATTTAGAAAATCAAATTGAGGACTTATATTCTGAATTTGTCAAAGCTAATGATTCTAATTGCTTACATTCTATGCTTGTTAATGAGAATAAAATTAGTGTTATTCCATGTGAAAATTCAAGCAAGGCTTATGACAAAAATAATTTAGAATATAAAAATAACAAAAGGCTTAAGTTTTTCAAAAATGATATTCAAATGATTAAGCCATCATTAAATCCAATTGTTTGTAATTTTTGTAGTCATCTAGGACATATTTCTCATTCATGCAATTATAGAAGAAATCCTTATATGAGAAATTGTATGGTATGGGTTCCTAAAAATCCTAAAGGCCCTAATACTAATATTCAAGGACCCAAAATGAAGTGGGTACCAAAGTGTCCTCCTAGTGTTTCAATTATGCAGAATATTTCTCAAAAGGATGGACAAATTGGTCAAAAGAAAGAGAAACCATCAAGGAGAATGCTTCCAAAGTCCAATGGTAGAAACTTTGGTTAAAGAAGGAAGATGGCTTCAACCAAAGCTTCTCAAGTACAAAATGTAGAACTTGCAAAGTTCAAAACACCAAAAGAGAAGCAATGGGTAAGGAAAAGAGTTCCCTTGTTTACCAAGGCCAAGGTATCAACGACCTCTCATGAGCATTTACATACAAAGTCAATAAATTTGAGGTATATTCCTTGTAGGCCTTAGGTAGAGGATAGAATCATGTGTATTTGATAAAATTTGAATATTATATTTAACACATGATTATGTTCATTCTTATTATATTAAAATTCATTAATTTGTTATATCTTGGTACATAAAGTTCTATAATGCTTATGTATGCTTTATATGCTTTAAAACTGTCTATGTATCATGAAAGTAAGCATGTTATCGATTATATGCTTAATAGAAAATGATTATTTAATTTATTGTGCTCAATTTATATATTATAAAAAAAAATTGATCTTTATGAGAGCATAATAGATTAATAGCCAAAAACTAACACACAAGGACTCAATAAAATTTGAGTACCAAAAGTCAAAAATTAAAGTGTGTTGTAGGTGTGCTTGAAGGCCAAGAGCTGACTTTGACATCTTGAAAGTGGTTGCTGCAAGTACAAAGACCAGAAATAATTTCAAGCTCTCTTCCTTGTTTCCATGAAGCATGGACTTACAATCTTCGGATAAGTGGAAATTTTTATTATGCTTTTCTAGCCTTATAATTTGAAAATATTTTTTTTATATTAATATGCTAGATAAATATGTTCCTTGCTTGAAATAATTTTCTTGAGCTTGAGTTTTTGATCAATCTTTTTTTTATGAGTTGTATCTCTCTGGAACCTTTAAATCATATGAATATATGCTTTGAATTTCTTGAACGTATGCATCTCTGTATTTCTTTGTTAGTTTATTCGAATAAACTGATTCCTGTGTTAAATCCTTTTTGAAAATGCTCTTTGTCTATTCGAATAAAGGCGTCTCTATTCGAATAACCAGAAGCCTTCTTTTATCAGTCTCTGTTTTTCCCTTTGTTTATTCGAATACAAATTTCCAGTTATTCGAATAGCCGAGCCTTTGGTTTATCGGTCTTAATCGATAGTCTTACGCTTTATTCGAATAACCCTTAGGTTATTCGAATAAAACTTGTTAAAATGCCACAACGATTGGCTTTTCCTACTCATCTATTCGAATAAAACCATTTCTTATTCGAATAAACACGTTTTTTGTTTTTTAAACAAAAAGTTCTGCTACGTTAATACATGTTAAAATTCCTTTGATGCTTATATATAATTGGCTTGATTGATCATGAAATATTTGTTGCCATTGTGAACTTATTTATTACTTTAAATGCTTATTTGTTTATAAGTTTGGCATAATAACTAACCTCTATGGATCCAAAATTGATGGATACCAAAGAAAATTCTTTGAATTGTGTTGTAGGGTGATAACTACCTCAAGCAAGTATTTAAATGGAATTTATTCAACTTGAGGATAGTAAAGCTTAAAAGGACTCAACTTTTAAAAGATGTGCAAAAAATTTCTATTCCTTCACGAAAGCTTGAAGCTTGGAAGTTGGTGAAAGTGGGAGTCATCTACAAAAACTCAAAGAATACACTTTTGGTGATATCAAACTATTATTGAATATCATGTGATACTTGGATAAGTAGAAATTTGTTTTTATGTCTTACCATGTTTTAAGTTGTGCTTTTCTAGCATTATGTCTTGAAAGTATCTCTACATATGCTAACATGCTAGATATGCATACATTTTTGCTTGGAATGACATGCTATGATAATATCTTTGTTATTAAGCTTGTGATCAATTCTCTTTGTTTAAATATGAAAATTCACATTCTCAGAAGTCATTCTAATCCCTTCTCTTTGATGCCTAATTGTCTTATATACTTACTTGGAGATTGAAAAGTAAAATATTACATGTCTTCTTGCTTGATATGTTAAATTTTGAAAACAAGAAGTAAATAATTTCAAAAGTTACAGCTCCATGACTTTTCAATTCTTTCATTACAATAAGGGACTTTTTGTTCTTGGTATGTGTGAGTACTAAAATTCCTTACTTAATATTACATGCCTAACATGATCACTGTTTGCCCCAAAATGCTTATATAAGTTTTGATGTTGATCATGTATTTCTTAATAAACTTGAATCATGCCTTAAAATGCTTAAACATTTTTTTTCTGGATTCAAGTGCATATGTGCTTCATACATTCTTGTTAGAACTAATATTGCATGGTTGATAATGTGATACATGCTTTAAATTATATATCAACCTAATTTATGCTTGTAAATGAGATTAAATGATATTTGATGCTAACCTATGTTTTAGAGGACTTTTAAAGTTAGCTTTGCAAGTCTCTCTATGTGTTTCAAATATAGCTATCAGATTTTTTTCCATACAAGCATATGTGGATAAACGAGAAAAGTTGAATGGAATTCAAATGAAGAGAAAGATAACAAAGCATTTCTTCTAGTGCAATGGAATGTAGAATTCAAAAGAAGAAAGCTCAAAGTTAAAGGACCAATAAAGAAGGAGCATCACTCTTTATATAACTCAATAAGTATCTCTATCCCTAAGCTATTATAGTATTTTATATGATATGGATTGTATGATACTTGTTGATAAATTAATCTTAAATGACTAGATGCTTTTCAAGGAATATATGGCTGTTTATACCCTTCTAAAATGCTTTTGAAAATATAATGGCTCTTATAAAATTCTTTTTGAAAGGGGGAGAAATTTTAAAATAGTTTTTTGTTTGAAGGATTAAGAAGATGTATATTTGCCTTACTTTTCTTTAAGGTAATGTGTTTACATGGTCTTCGCATACATATTTTCTTTATCTATTATCTTGATAATATGCATATTTTGAGGGGGAGCCTAGCCCTTAAATTGTTGTTTATATTTTTTTCCTTACATCTTTATTTGATTACATAAAGTGTTTTATTGCTATCATATGCTAAATGTTGATATACAAAAATATGACAAGCATTGCATGAATAATCTTCTATATCTTAAAAGCTTGTTTATTTCATCTCTCTTTGAATCATGAGTTTTATCTATAAGGGGAGAGAAAATTATTATCTTTCCTTCCTAAGCCTTTTTGTTGATGTCAAATAGGGGGAGAGAAAATTAGAAAGAAAAATATGTTCTTGTGCTCAATTGCTTGATATGCTTACATAAATATCAATTCTTGTATATTGTTCAACATATTTTTCTTTGGTGATTTGTCATCATAAAAAAAGGGGAGATTGTGGAAATAAGTTTGCCCCAAATGGTTTTATATGTTAAGTTTTGATGATGACAAATACAAGATAAAAAGATTATCTTGCTTATACTCTTTGTTGCATTCTATATAGAGCATATCCATTAATATTTAATAAATATCTTATTTGGATGTGTCTATGAATGTCTTATATGCATGTTAAACTAACTAAAGCTATATATTTATGATTCATGCATATAAAGATATTAAATTATGTTTTTGGACTAACTATGCTTGTTTAAGTGAGTGATACTTTGTAGGATAGTCCAAGTACCAAGAGTGAGCTTGCAACAAGAAAGCAAAAGATCTCAATTAAGCTCAACACAAAGGAGGATGTGAATGCTTATTTCATGAAGGTATTGATAAACATCA
Organism: Ormosia semicastrata; assembly: GCA_029884595.1. NCBI lineage: Eukaryota > Viridiplantae > Streptophyta > Magnoliopsida > Fabales > Fabaceae > Ormosia > Ormosia semicastrata. The sequence goes on along the minus strand of JAQQTO010000053.1, from coordinate 40,544,711 downwards.
AAGTCATGTCAAAGACCAAGTCCAAAGGAAGATTAAATGGTATAGCTTATAGGATTTAGTGTCTTTATGTAAGAAGTCTTATGGATATCTCAAATATGTTTTTACAAATGGTTTTCCTATGCTAAAATACCCAACAAATAAGTTTTGAAAAGTTATTTATGGTGGTAGTTCAAATTTATGAAAAATAGTAAAGTTTGAGTTTTGTAAAATTGACCTTTGGTCACTCTTTTAATCGTAACTTTCAAATTACTTTGAGTTTTGTTTTGAAACTTCTTTCATTTGAAAATAGACTCAAAGATCTTTCCAATGACTGGTCATTTGCTTTAAACGGATAAGAAATGAAGAAGTTATGACCGTTTAAAGTCAATTTTCAAAAGCTGAGTGGTTTATTCGAATAAACCAAATGTTATTCGAATAACACACCTTAAAATTCATATCAGACCGAGCTTTTAGTGGTTTATTCGAATAACCAAAAGGCTATTCGAATAACATGACCCTTAAAGCATTCCAGAACTTGTTTTTGAAGGGTTATTCGAATAGTAAACCTGTTATTCGAATAAAGATGTTCAGGAATATATCGTTTGAAGGTTTTATTCGAATAAGACTTGGCTTATTCGAATAAACACGGTCAGAATCTCGCAACGGCTATTTTCTATGCTTTTAATGTTGAAATAAATTATACCCAACGGCTCTTTTTCTTATACCACTATAAATACATGTTTTTGGGACATCTTTGACACACACCCATTTATCTGAAATGATTCCTTCTTGCTTTATTTTGTGATACATATTTTACCAAATTTCTGTGCTCTTTTTCGCCAAAATTTGAGATATCCTTAGAGAGCTTCATAGAGCTTCAATTTGTATAATCTACTCTTTGTGAGAGTTTTCTCTTCATCTATATTTCTAGTTTTCTATATTGAGGGTGAGGTATCCTTCAAGATTTGTATAAGGGTGAGGTATCCCTTCAAGGTTTGTATAAGGGTGAGGTATCCCTGCGAGCTGAGACTTTAACACAAGGGTAGAGTTTCCCTGTGTGTGAAAAGTGCTCTTTCATGTAACGGTTGCAAGCACCTATTGAAGCTTGTACACATAGTGAAAAATCTCGAACTGTGTTTCGGGGACTGGACGTAGACCACAAGTGGTTGGTGGTCGAACCAGGATAAATATCGTGCCTGCTCTTCTTCTCTTTATCTCTTTATTTTATGTAATTTATTTTATTGCATATTTACTTTCCACTGTTCTTAAAGTTTCTTTTCTTCATCACGTTCCTTCTGTGCTTTTATTTAAATAGCTTAAATATTTGTATTTATTTTAAGAGCATTTGTGAAAAAGTTTTTATACCCAATTCACCCCCCCTCTTGGGTAAATGTTGCCATGACTAACAAAACTTTCATCAAAGAAAGAAGATGGCTTCAACCAAAGCTTCTCAAGTACAAAATGTAGAACTTGCAAAGTTCAAGACTCCAAAAGAGAATCAATGGATAAGAAAAAGTATTTCCTTGATTACCAAGGCCAAGGTATCAAAAGCTTTTACCTCTTATGCACACTCATATGCAAAGTCAATAAATTTGAGGTATATTCCTTGTAAGCCTTAATTGATTAATAGAATCATGTGTACTTAATAAAATTTGAATATTATGTTTAACACATGATTATATTCATTCTATTATATAGTTCATTAATTTGCTATATATCTTGGTACATAAGAGTTTATAATGCTTATGTATGCTTTATATGCTTTAAAATTATCTATATATCATGAAAGTAAGCATGCTATCAACTATGTGCTTAATGGTATTTAATTATTTAATTTATTGTGCTCAATTTACATATTATGGAAAAACTAATCTTTATGAGAGCATAATAGATTAATTTTCAAAAACTAACACACAAGGACCCAAGAAAATGTGGATACCAAAAGTCAAAAATTAAAGTGTGTTGTAGGTGTGCTTGAAGGCCAAGAAGTGACTTTGACATCTTGAAAGTGGCTGCTCCAAATACAAATATCATAAATAACTTCAAGCTCTTTTTCTTGTCTTCATGAAGCTTGGACTTGCAATCCTTGGATAAGTGAAACTTGTGTTATACTTTTCTAGCTTTATGTCTTAAACATGTTTCTATACGTTAATATGCTAGATAAAGTATGCTCCATGCTTGAAATGACATGTCTAATGAAAATATCCTTGAGCTTGAGTTTTTGATCAATCATATATATAATTAAATATTTGAATTTATTACTTAATTATGATTTCATCCTTCTTGAATTATTACTGACTTAAGCGTCGGAGTTATCCCGAAATCATTTTTGCAGGTACTCCATCAAAAGGTATACTTTCGTCTCTCAAAAAATGCTTTTTCTGGATATATATATATGTGATTTCTTGTTCAAGTTATTCGAATACTTATCTATGTTATTCGAATACCATTGATGTTTTACGTGCAAACTTGTGTTTTTCTGTTAAGGCTATTCGAATACCATCATGGTTTTCTGTTAAGGCTATTCAAATACCATCATGGTTATTCGAATACCTTACTTCAGTACAGCTTTTCTAAAAATTGGTGTATTCGAATACCTAAGCAGCCATTCGAATACACAGAGGCTGATCTTTTTCAGTTTTCATTCAGCTTCTCTGGAGTATTCGAATACCAGTACGAGATATTCGAATACTTGCTCCTCTGGCCTTCTCTTCTCTTCTGTGAGTATTCGAATACTGCAACAAGCATTCAAATACCATCGTCTGGCAGCCAAACTAGTTTGGCCATCTATTCGAATACTTGGGAAGATATTCAAATACCCTCTATCAGAAGGGTGCCCCTGCTGCCTCTGCTGCTGCTACTGCTATTTTTCCTACCCCTGCTTTATTTTAAAAGTTTCTGCTGCATTTGTTATTGTATATGTTGCCTAGCATTAATAATCAATATATGCTAAATTCTTTGTTTGTATTATCTAAAAATATGCACTTAATGATATGTATGAAAAATGCAATGTAATTGGCTATTCTTTTGATGATTATATGTAATGAAATGAAATATCTTTTGTCCTTGTAAACTTATTTGATGTTTTATTATTTTGAATGCTTATTTGCTTATGAGTTTGGCATAATGACTAACCTCTATGGATCCAAAATTGATGGATACCAAAGAAAGTACGTTGAATTATTTTGTAGGGTGTCAACTACCTCAAGCAAGCATTTAAATGGAATAAATTCATTTAACTAGAGGATAGTAAAGTTTCAAAGGATTCAACTTTAAAAGAGGTGCAAAGAATTTCTATTCCCTCATGAAAGCTTGAAGCTTGGAAGTTAGTGGAAGTGAGAGTCATCTACAAAAATTCAAAGAGTACACTTTTGGTGATATCAATCCTTATTTATTTATTTTAATTTAATATCATGTGATATTTGGAGAAACAAAGAGTTGCATTATACCTTTACATACCTTACATGATAATTTTTTTTCCTTAAAAATGCCTAAATAAGTTTTGATGATTATCATATGTTTTTTGATAAACTTGAATTGTGCCTTAAAAATGCTTAAATTTTTTTTTTTAGCATTCAAGTGCATATGTGCTTCATGCATTCTTGTTAGAGTTAATATTGCATGATACATGCTTTACATTATATACCAATCAAAATTATGCTTATAAATGGGCTTACATGATATTTGATGCTAACCTATGTTTTAGAGGACTTTTAAAGTTAGCTTTGCAAGTCTCTCTATATAGCCATCAGATTTTTTACATACAAACATATATGGATAAATGAGAAACATTAAATGGAATCCAAATGAAGAGGAAGATAAAGAAGACTTTCTTCTAGTGCAATGGAATGGAGAATTCAAAGGAAGAAAGCTCAAAGTTAAAGGACCAATAAAGAAGGATTATCACTCTTTATCTATCTCAATACGTATCTCTATCCCTAAGCTTTTGTGGTACTTTATATGATATGGATTGTATGATATCTGTTAATAAATTGATATTAAAATGATTAGATGCTTTCCTTACATGAAAAGTATGCTTAGCTTTGACAAAGTGCCTAATTGGATATTAACTTGCTATTTTGTCATTGCATTTAAGGTGAATGATATTAGTTCTATACATGTTTTGATTCCTATAGCATATTTCATCAAGGAGATGTACTTATGTTCTTTTAACTTAGTTTAATCTATCTCAATGAATATATGCTTTTCATATAAAATATCTCTCCTTTCTAAAATGCTTTTTGAAAATATAATGTGTTCTTGTAAAATTCTTTTTGAAAGAGGGAGAAGTTTTAAAATGGCTTTTTTGTTTGAGAAATTAAGAAGATGTATATTTGCCTTGCTTTTCTTTAAGGTGACGTGCTTACATGGTCTTCGCATACATATTTCCTTTATCTATTATATGCATATTTTGAGGGGGAGCCTAGCTCTTAAGCTGTTTATATCTTTTGGCTTACATCCTTGTTTGATTACATAAAGTGTTTTATTACTATCATATGCTAAATGTTGACATACAAAAATATGACAAGCATTGCATGAATAATCCTCTATATCATCTCTCTATTCTTGACTCATATGTAGAATCTCTAAGAGGGAGAAAATATTTTCTTTCTACGCCTTTTTGTTGATGTCAAATAGGGGGAGTGAAAATTAGAAATAAAAATATGTTCTTGTGCTTATTGTTTGATATGCTTACATGAATATCCTTTCTTGTATATTGCTCAACATATTTTTCTTTGGTGATTTATCATCATCAAAAAGGGGGAGATTGTGGAAGCAAGTTTGCCCCAAATGGTTTTATATGTTAAGTTTTGATGATGACAAATACAAGACAAAAAGAATACTTTGCTTATGTTCTTTGCTGCATCCTATATAGAGCATATCCATTAGTAATTGATAAATATCTTATTTGAATATGTCTATGAAAGTCTTATATGCATGTTAAACTAACTAGAGTTATACATTTATAAATCATGCATATGAAGATATTAAATTATGATACTGGACTAACTATGCTTGTTTAAGTGAGCAATACTTTGTAGGATAGTTCAAGTACCAAGAGTGAGCATTGCAACAAGAAAGCAAAAGATCTCTATTAACCTCAACACAAGGAGAATGTGAATGCCTATGTCATGAAGGTATTGATAACATCAAAGTCATGTCAAAGACCAAGTCCAAAGGAAAATTAAATGGTATAGCTTTTAGGACTTAGGGTCTTTATGTACAAAGCCTTATGGATATCTCAAATATATTTTTCAAATCTTTACAAATGGTTTTCACATGTTAAAATGTCCAACAAACAAGTTTTGAAAAGCTAGTTATGGTAATAGTTCAAATCTATGAAAAAATAGCAAAATTTGAGTTTTGCAAAACTGACCTTTGGTCACTCTTTTGATTATATCTTTCAAAATACTTTGAGTTTTGTTTTGAAACTTATTTCATTTGAAAATAGACTCAAATATCTTTCCAATGACTAGTCATTTGCTTTAAACGGATAAGAAATGAAGAAGTTATGACATTTTAAAGTCAGTTTTCGAAATCTGAGTGGGGTATTCAAATACAGGATGTGGTATTCGAATACCACAACACAGAAAACGTTCCTGAACGAGTTTTTTAAAGGGGTATTCGAATACAAGATGTGGTATTCGAATACCATAGCCCAAAAGACGTTCCAGACTGTATTTAAAATAGAGGTATTCGAATACCTCATTGTGGTATTCGAATAACCTGCTTCTAAATGGTTTTTTTATGAGAATTGGAACAGTGGTATTCGAATACTCAATGATGGTATTCGAATAACCCACGAGAATTCTGTTTCATTTTTGAATTCATACGAAAACGTTAATGCATTTATTATCACATTAATTTGCTCCAACGGCTATTTTCTATTTGGCTCTATAAAAAAAACCGTGGGTCTCATTTGCAAAAACCCTAGCTATTTGTTTAATTTGCGCTTGCTCTGAAAAATGTGATTTATATTTTATGCCTATTTTCTATGCTCTTTTTGCTAAAACTTTGAGATATCCTTGAGAACTTCTTAGCACTTCAAATTGTATTATTTACTCTGAGTGAGAGTTTCTCTTCATCTACATTTCTGTTCTTCTATATTGAGGGTGAGGTATCCTTCAAGGTCTGTAAAGGGGGTGAGGTATCCCTCTAAGGTTTGTATAAGGGTGAGGTATCCCTGCAGGCTGAGACTTTAGCACAAGGGTAGAGTTTCTCTGTGTGTGGAAAGTGCTCTTTTATGTAACGGTTGGAAGCACCTATTGAAGCTTATACATATAGTGAAAAATCTCGAACTGTGTTTCGGGGACTGGACGTAGACCACAAGTGGTTAGTGGTCGAATCAGGATAAATATCGTGCTTGCTCTTCTTCTCTTTATCTCTTTATTTTATGCAATCTTTATTTTACGTAATTTTATATTACTGCACACTTATTCATTTGCTGTTGTTAAAGCTTTTCTTTTATCTTATTCCTTCTGTGCTTTTATTTAATTAGTTTTAATTTTTGTATTTTAATTAAAAGAGGTTTTGCCAAAATTTTTAATACCCAATTCACCCCCCTCTTGGCTAATGGTTGCCATGACTAACAACTATCATTAGAATATTTACAATTTCTCAATATGTAAATATTCAATATCGAATCTATGATATATATATATATGACAATTCATGATGTGTGCAAATACTAAAGTTATGCCATAAATCTTTCCTTTAGTGCTCATTTATTATCGTATTTCTAAGCATATTTCCCAGATCCATATCCTTTTATATCTAATAGGTAGGGAGGGAATGTCGCATCTTCACAATACCAATCACTTGGTGATAGTTTTCTTATCAGGCCGGTGCACTTAGCTTATACGTAACGTTACTTCGTTACACAATGTAACATCTTAATACTAGTAACCTAGTATATCGCACATATAACTGGATAAATAATATTAGTAACACTACTTCTAACCTAAACAACAAACTAAATCCATATCATTCATTTTATCTCATAAATAAATATGGAGAACCTGAACAATGAAAAGTCATATATATACATCATTAGTCTCTCAAGGAAAACTGTAATACATAACTTTTACAAACTCAAGGTAGTAAAAAATAAATATACAACATATTTATTGTAAGAAACAAAATAAACTATACTAGTTCTTCCACTCCTTCTGCTTCCCTTTACCTGTACCTGGATTTCCATAGAAACACAACAGGGTGAGAAATCATAATTTCTCAATATAAGCATTCCAAAACCAGTGTTCATTCATCATAATGAACAAACCATACAACAAACATAAGATTAAGCCTACAACAGATAAATGAGCCATTGCTCAATACTATTAGAACGTATACATCCACTATGTAACATTCACAAGGCAAGCTAAAATCCTATCTCGCACTAATACCGAACAATTAATGATATCAAATAACTGCCCATACAATCATGAGATATCATCGAACAAGCAACTAACAAGCAAGGAGAATGAAGTATGATTATGCTCAAACAAAGTCCATGTATTATGGATGTGCAATGCCAATGCAAATTTTTAAGTTTGAAAACACAAGCTATTTACTTATTTTCCGCTAGGAACCACGTTCCTTGTATATACTAAGTAGGATAGGCATCCAAGCCCTAACACTACCTGGTGATGTGTGGACTAGTTTCCCTCACAAAAGTAAGAGTACTGACTACTAACTCCATACACCAGTAACCCTGACCATACAAGAAAACCCACAAGGAGAATTCAGATCCAACACCTCATTTTCAGGTCATATGGTTGTGCACACCATCTAAGGTCACAATACGTAGGAAAATAGCATATAGCAAGTTTGAAAAAAAGATATGCAATGTATTTCGCAAATACATATGATCATCATTAGGTCCTTTCTAACCAAGTGACTAAGGAAAACTAGGAAACTTCCCAACCAAGCTCCCTTATCACATAAGGTGCAAGGTCACGTTTCTAGTCCTTCCTATATCTCAAACCTTGCTTCACAAGGGAGTAAATGTCATCTATGTATCTCCAGTTCTACCTTCTTCACAAGAAGCAACTCATACATAACAACAAATACTACTAGCCAAGTACACTCAATATACAACACCTAGTACCTCACCTCATCACTTCACAAGTGAATCACAAGGCAACCTCCTGTTGCTCAAGGTTCTAGGTATTGCCATATGGCATTCTATTTCTCAAAGGATGCTTAAGAATTTTCAAATCCTATCACAAGGTTCACCCTAACCAAGTGAAAGAACTACACTAGCAAACATGCACTCTTGGCTGAACTCTATCACATAAAAGAACCAACCTATGTTTCTAGCATATCCTCAAGTTCAACCTTTAAGAACAAGAGGGCATACATCTATTATGCATTATAAACTCAACTTTAACTCTAAAGGAGTAATCTATGCATAGAGATAGGCATATTATACTAAACAAACCTAAACTGGTTGTTTCTAGTACACGTCGTCTTAACTTCTCAAAATCCTTCACATAAGGTAAGTGGTTATTCTTTTCAAGAACTACCACTAGTTGTGTCTCAACACTAATGGTTTTGTATCTAGAACCCCACATCATCACTCAAAAGTGATTTAGAAGTCAACCTCATGTTGATCAAAGTTCTAAACACTAACTTAGGCATTCTGTCACACTTGAATGTCTAAGAATTTCCCAAACTTTTCATATATGCAAGTTGATAATTCTCTCCAAGAAATATCCCAAAAGTACCTCAATACACCCTAAAAGACTTGCACAAATGATCACATCTAGCCAAGAACTTGAAAATATCAAAAAAGACATTTTTGAATATTCTGGCCTCAGACACGGGCCATGTCTGATTACACGCCCCATCCCGTGTTTTGCTCTGTTAGCACTGTTTCACGAATTAGAACAGGTAGAGAGGGATAGGCACTCCTCGTGTCTTCGGATATGGGCTGTGTTTCTCAACCAGAAACTCTACAACTCACTCTACAGAATTGTGACACTATTCCGTTGGCCAAATTCTTAGATTTTGGCCACTCCAATCCAATCTCTAGGTGATTTCAAGTGCCAAACAAGTTCACAAACATGAAGAAAACTTAAAACACCAATTTATTTAATCAATAATGGATCAAAACACTAAATCCCTCATCCAAACCCCTACAATCAACACTTAGAGCATTTTAGGTCCAAAATGAGAATTTTCAGTTTCTAATCTAAACTCTTAGCATGAGCAAGTCATAAACCACATTTAAAACTCATCAAAGCAAGAAAATCACTTAAAACACCACTAGAACTCAATTTGGCATATTAAACCTCAATTTAACCTAACATGGTAAATGAGAAAGTGATGAAGTTTCAAGCTCAAAAACCCCTACCTTGAATAGCTGAGATGAAGATCTTGAAGCCTTGATCTTGCTCTTGGATCCTCCTTCAAGCTTGATCCTTGGTCCTCTAACTTCTCCCCCTCCTTTCTCTTTCTCCCCCATGGTTCCCCTTTCTCCCTTTCTATTTTCTGTTTTTGTTCCTGGCTGCCGTGAGAGAAATGAAGAGAAGAAGTCATAATTGACTTCTTATAGCCAATCACTAAAGGGTACCAAAAATCTTGATCTGCTAAGAACACTCAGATTCCATCAAATCTAGATTCCTAACTTCTAATAGATATAAAATAAATCCTAAGATTCATACAATATCTTGTTGCACCATTATCACATTTTTCCATCTGGTATTAAAACACACATCCAGTATGCTTAAAAATACTAAACTAACTCTGATTATCCTTAAATTTTAACTGTAGCACAGTTCACACATTTGTGACCTAGAAATAGATTCTCCACATTTATTCCCACTAACTGAGCAGTTTAAGCTATTTTCGGGGCTAATAACAGTTATTTTTCACAAATAGTGTTACAACAAAGTGACTAAACATGCTCAGAAAGTCATAAAATTAAATAGACATGTTAAGCAGGTATTAGGCTACCTCTGTATCCATATACAAACCTAACATGTTTTTTAGGGTGTTACATTACTCCCTTCCATTTTAAGAATTTTGTCCCCAAAATTCAAATTACCACATATCAGAAACGATATCACACTAGAAAGGATCACATATTTTCTTAGTGATACCTTACTGAACTTAAACACAAACTAACAACTTAGTTTGTATAAAACCTTCAAGATTATCCTAATAGGTTTCCAACAAATGGCAAACATAAAAGAATACCTTGTATAGGGTTAGAAAATGAAGCCTTTGCTATTCTAACTAGAGTTTACACCCTTCCTGGAGCTCGCAGTTATGGATCAGGCATAACTCCCTGCCTCTGTGAACACCCCCTAACATAATGCTCTGGGTCGACCACTCACAAAGCAAACCATACAAGGTCTAACGCCACGTGGCCTTTCACACACCAGGCATTCAGGCTCTAAGGTTTCCACTTGAACTTGCTTATTCATCTCCTTCTGAAGAACTAGATGTAGAAACACATTCCCCATCGTCATCTTCATCTTGTGGTCAGTTGGGTGTAGAAACACATTCCTCATTCCCATTATCCGTCCATATCAAACTCTTTAGGATCCCCTAAAAAGATCTGATTATATATATCCCTAAGAGTCTCATCCTCCTTTTGAGCTTCTAAGATCTGAGTCTTCAAGTCACTCACTATGTCCACTTGATCACACTGAGACTATGTGGCAACATAGTTACTAAAAGGCTCATATCTCTAAAACTCTTAAGAAGTTCACTGTCCTGGATCATCATCTGGGACACGTGTAAGAATTTCCTACTAGTGCATTAGCCATCACATTAACCTTACCCAGATGATACTTTAACTCCATATAAGAAATGTCTCCAAACTTTTAGGGCAAACACTACTGCCACTAACTCTAGATCATGAGTAGGGTCGCTCTCCTCAAGAAACCTCCACTGCCTTAATGCATAGGCAACAACTCTCCTACAATGCATTGACACACCCTAGACTCATCCTTGAAGTATCACAACATACTTCAAAGTTCTCCAAAAGATCCAGAATTACCAACACCGGCATAGTAGTTAACCCTAAAACAGCACTTGGAAACTATACTTACAAACCGGAGTCCACTCAAAAGTACTACCTTTTCTAGTCTACTTAGGCAAGGGTAGCGCTAATTGAGAAAACTCTTTTACGAACCTTCGATAGTACCTCGCTAGGCCTATGAAGCTTCTGATCTCAGTCACAGTGGTGGGTCTCTCCCACTGCAACATTGCATCAACCTTGCTTGGGTCCATAGAAATTCTACCTTGAGATATCATATGTCCCGAACACCGCACTTGTGAAAGCAAAAATTCACATTTAGATAGCTTGGAAAATAACCTATTCTCCTTAAGGGTTTCTAACACTATCCTCAAGTGTGGTCCATGCTCCTTCATTATCTAAGAATAGATTTAGAATATCATCGATAAGCACCATAACAAACTGATCCAGGTAGGGTCTAAAGATCCTATTCACATAACATATGAACACTGCTAGTGCATCTGTCAACCCAAAGGACATCATAAGACACTCACAATGTCCATACCTAGTCCTGAAAGCAGTCTTAGGGATATCCTCTTCCCTAACTCTTATCTGATGATTATCAGACCTAAGATTAATCTTTAAGAAAACTACAGTTTCTCTCAGTTGATCCATTAGATCATCTATCCTAGGTAACAGATACTTATTTTAGATAGTCACCTTATTTAGTTGTCTATAATCTACACAGAGCCTTATGGTACCATCATTTTTCTTCAGTGGAACACAGGTGCTCCCCACAGAGAAACACTCGACCTAATGAATCATTATCTAACAAATCCTCGATTTGTTTTTTGAGTTATGCTAACTCTATTGGTTCCATCCAATAGGGTGCTATAGAGATAGGTCCTATTCCAGGCACCAAGTCTATAGAAACTCTATTTCTCGCTTGGTGGCAATTCGACTTCCTCTTTTGAAGGTCCTGTGATCTTTTTTCCTCTTGAGGCTTACTACCATGGCCCTCAACAATTCTGCATTCCTTCACCAAGACTGCAAAATCATAGATTTCAAAAAGCTGGATCACTCTCTGAATGTCTTCTTTCAATCCTTTCTCAAAATTAACACACTTTCGCTATGCCATTCTGATACTTGATGAGAACTTTAACAGTTAATTAAGCCTGGTCACACATTGACCCATAGACACTCGTCTTGCTCCAACCTCAGAATTCCATTTCCTTTGCATTCTACAGATTTTGTGGAAAACACTTCTCAGAAACATATTCTTGAAGATTTCCTACAAAACAAGAGTCCCTGACACCTCAAAAGATCTCTTGATGTCTATCTACCAATCCCTTGCTTCTCCCTCCAACAAGTAAGAAACAACGAGTACTCGCTACCCATCCGAGCAAGCCATTACAGTGAAGATCTCCTCCATTTCCTTTAGCTAACTCTCAGCTTTTACTAGGTCATACCCCCCTTGAAAGATGATGGATTAGTCTCCCTGAACTCTGAGAGGTCTTGGAATTTCTAATTCTCCCCATTAGCACCTCTTAGTTTGGTTGCCCCGATTAATATGGTAGTGGTGTAGGCTGTTGACGCTGAGTCGCACCCATCATCTCAAACCTCCTTGTAGTCGTAGTTATTTGCTCTCAAGTAACCTCAACAGTAGCAGTTGTCTGCTCCCGCATCGCATCAGCACTAATGGCTATCAGCTCCCTCAAAGCATCCACCGTAGCTATAAAGGCTCCAACCAAGTTTGGGCCTTCATAAGCTGAATTCCTATTTCCACGGGTTCGCCTTGGAGACGCCATAGTTTCCTGTACACACAGAATAATACATATTTGGGTAGCTAATTCCAATATCATGTAACCATGTAACAATAACTAAAATAGTCATACCAAGGGCAAGTCATGCAGTTCTATCACACATCTCCCACAAGAGACAAAGAAATTCATCACAACCCTAATAGGAACTCCTCAACATGCCTCAGCATGATCAATCTATACCCCGACTCAACAGGATGAACTGCTCTGATACCATAATGTAACATCCTAATACTGGTAACCTAGTAAATCACACATATACCTGGATAAGCAGTATTAGTAACGCTACTTCTAACCTACACAACAAACTAAACTCATATCATTCATTCTCATAAATAAATATGCAGAGCCTGAACAACAAAAAGCCATATATATACATCATCAGCCTCTCAAGGCAAACTATAATACATAACTTTTACAAACTCAAGGTAGTAAGAAATAAATATACAATATATTTATTGCAAGAAATAAAATAAACTATGCTAGTTCTTTTACTCTTTCTGCTTCCCTTTACCTATACCTGGATTTACATGGAAACACAATGGGGTGAGAAATCACAAATTCTCAGTATAAGCATTCCAAAACCTGTGTCTATTCATCACAATAAACAAACCATACAACAAACATAAGATTAAGCCTATAATAGATAAATGAGTCATTGCTCAATACTATTAGAACGTATACATACGCTATGTAACATTCACAAGACAAGCTAAATTCCTATTTTGCATTAATACCGAATAATCAATGATATCAAACAACCACCTATATAATCGTGAGATATCATCGAACAAGCAACAACCAAGCAAACGATTAAGCCATGACAAATGCCCATACAATTGTCAACCATGCAATGTTTTATGTTATGAAGTATGATTATGCTCAAACAAAGTCCACGTATTATGGATGTGCAATGCCAATGCAAATTTTTAAGTTTGAAAACACACGCTATTTACTTATTTTTCGCCAGGAACCGCATTCCTTGTATATACTAAGTAGGACAGGCATCCAAGCCCTGACACTACCTGGTGATGCATGGACTAGTTTCCCTCATAAAAGTAAAAGTACTGACTACCAACTCCATACACCGGTAACCCTGACCATATAAGCAAACCTGCAAGGAGAATTCGGATCTAACACCTTATTCTCAAGTCATATGGTTGTGCACACCATCTAAGGTCACAATATGTAGGAAAATAGCATATAGTAAGTTTGAAAAGAAGATATGCAACGTATTTTGCAAATACATATAATCATCATTAGGTCCTTTTTAACCAAGTGACTAAGGAAAACTAGCAAACTTCCCAACCAACCTCCCTTACCACATAAGGTGCAAGGTCACGTTTTTAATCCTTCCTATATGTCAAACCTTGCTTCACAAGGGGGTAAATATCATCTATGTATCTCCAGTTCTACCTTCTTCACAAGAAGCAACTCATACATAACAACAAATACTACTAGTCAGGCACACTCAGCATGCAACACCTAGTACCTCACCTCATCACTTCACAAGTGAATCATAAGGCAACCTTCTATTGCTCAAGGTTCTAGGTATTGACTTATGGCATTCTACTTCTCAAAAGATGCTTAAGGTTTCTTAAATCTTATCACAAGGTTCACCCTAACCAAGTGAAAGAACTATCACTAGCAAACATGCATTCTTGGCTTAACACTATCACATAAAGGAACCAACCCATGTTTCTAATATATCCTCAAGTTCAACCTTTAAGAACAAGAGAGTATACATCCACTATGCATTATAAACTTAACTTTAACTCTAAAGGAGTAATCTATGAATAGAGATAGGCATACCATACTAAACAAACCCAAAATAGTTGTTTCTAGTACACATTGTCTTAACTTCTCAAAGTCCTTCACATAAGGTAAGTGGTTATTCTTTCCAAGAACTACCACTAGTTGTGTCTCAATACTAATGATTTTGTATCTAGAACCCCACACCATCACTCAAAAGTGATTTAGAAGTCAACCTCATGTTGATCGAAGTTCTAAACACTAACCTAGGCATTCTGTCACACTTGAATGTCTAAGAATTTCTCAAACTTTTCATATATGCAAGTTGATAATTCTCTCTAAGAAATATCCCAAAAAGTGCCTCAATACACCCTAAAAGACTTACACAAATGATCTCATCTAGTCAAGAACTTGAAAACATAAAAAATTACATTTTTGAAGATTCTGGCCTCAGACATGGGCCATGTCTGATTACATGGCCCTCTCCGTGTTTTGCTCTGTTAGCATTGTTTTATGAATTAGAACAGGCAAAGAGGGACTCGCCCCCCTGTGTCTTCAGACACGAATTGTGCTTCTCAACCAGAAACTCTGTAGCTCACTCTGCATAATCGTGGCACTATTCCATTGGCCAAATTCTTGGATTTTGGCCACTTTAGTCCAATCTCTAGGTGATTTCAAGTCCCAAACTAATTCATAAACATGAAGGAAACTTAAAACACCATTTTACTTCATCAATATTGGATCAAAACACTAAATTCCTCATCCAAACCCCTAAAATCAATACTTAGAGCATTTTAGGTCCAAAATGAGAATTTTCAGTTTTTAATCCAAACTCTTAGCATGAATAAGTCATAAACCACATTTAAAACTCATCAAAGCAAGAAAATCACTTAAAACACCACTAGAACTCAATTTGGCATATTAAACCTCAATTTAGCCTAACATGGTAAATGAGAAAAAAGATGAAGTTTCAAGCTCAAAAACCCCTACCTTGAGTAGCTGAGATGAAGATCTTGAATCTTGATCTTACTCTTAGATCCTCCTTCAAGCTTGATCCTTAGTCCTCTAGCTTTCCCCCCTCCTTTCTCCTTATCCCCCATGGTTCCCCTTTCTCCCTTTCTGTTTTCTATTTTTGTTCCTGGCTACTGTGAGAGAAATGAAGAGAAGAAGTCATAATTGGCTTCTTATAGCCAATCACTAAAGGTTACCAAAAATCCTAATCTGCTAAGAACACTCAGATTCCACCGAATCTAGATTCATAACTTCCAACAGATATAAAATAAATCCTAAGATTCATAGAATATCCTGTTGCACCATTATCACATTTTTTCATATCTGCGACTAGTTAATCCGGTATTAAAACACACACTAGTATTCTTAAAATTATCAAACTAACTCTGATTATCCTCAGATTTTAATTGTAGCACAGTTCACACATTTGTAACCTAGAAATAAATTCTCCACATTTATTCCTACTAACTGAGCAGTTTAAGCCATTTTCGGGGCTAATAACAATTATTTCTCACAAATTGTGTTACAACAAAGTGACTAAATATGCTTAGAAAGTCACAAAATTCAAGAGACATGTTGTCGCAACCGTCCCGAAGAGCGCCGCGAAAAAAAAAAAGAATAGAGGAGGAAAGGACCTCGGGGTGTTGGGAGTCGCCACCAATCGCTTTATCCATTAAATGGAATGGCGCAATTGGACACCTAAAAGATGGTCTACGTTTCAGAGTTTGAGGTTCGGGGGTTGATTACGGGTAGGGAAGGTGTTAGCACCCTACACCGTCCATTCTAAGAACGGTTACCTATTTAATCTAATGTTATTTGCAAGATTAACTTAATTGGTCCTTTATTAATTAAAAGAAAAGAATTTTTTTATTTTTTTATTTTGACATATCCCATTTTGTCAAGCATAATATCAAGAATGATAAATGACTAAGACAAACAATGTGTGGCTAAGTAGCCATTATTTTGGAACAAATTCTAAGTTTACAACATATTATATAAAAGTGGTGAATCAAAATTTTATTTTTTTTAAGAGAAGTAATTTTCAAAATAAATGGCCAAATAAAACATTATTTCAATGAATAAATTTTAATTCAAAGAAATTTGTTTGAGGTAAGAGAAAGTTTTTTTTTAAAGTAAATGGCCAAATAAAATCTCAAGAAAAAAAAATATTTTTAAGCATAAAGAGATTTTTGTAGTAATTTTAAAAAAAAGTCTTCATAAAAAAAAAATAAAAGTTTTAATTCACCACAATCATGATGTTGAAACTATATGAAATTGTTCACTTTTATTTGAGTACTTTATTTTACAAAAAGAAAAGTTTATTTTGGTTTATTAAAAAAAATTATATTTTAATTTACATAATTATTTTAATTTTGATGTAGGGATTAAACCTCGCCACAATAACTCTAGCAAAATCTAATATAAAACCTCAAGATTATCGGGAAGAGTGCAATCGATCGGCGCTCCGATCCTCTCCCAATTTTTCCGTCATAGGCGCTTTTAAAATTATTTAATTAATAAAAAAATAATTAAATTAAAATCACATTACTAACGAGTATAACAATCATAATAAAAAATATTATTTATTTTTATTTTATTTTATCTTTATTTTATTTTTATTTTTTATTTATTTTTTTATTTTTTTAAAGAAAACAATTTCATATCTTAGACTTCAAATACTTATTTTAATCTTTTTATTTATTTTCATTTTTTTAATTTAAAAAAAGTCTTTATGTAAAAAAAAAAAAAGAGGTGGTCACGGACCATCCGAACTTAAATATGTATATATATATATTATAAACAAAGGAAAGGGTGGTCTCAGTGACCACCCGAACTTAAATATATACATAAAAAAAAAGGGTAAAGAGAAGGGGGACAAGACTGTCCCAGTAACTTTTAAAAAAAGAAAAAAGGAGTGAATGGTGGTTTTTTAAAGAAACAGAGAGAGACTTTTTGTTCTCTGAGAAACAAAATGAAACAGAGGAAGAAATGGGACTTATGGTGGGGAGCGTATGGACAAGAATCGGTTACGGGCAAGGCGCGAACGGTGAGAGGCACGGACGGCTGCAGGCAGCGGCGAGTCAAACGGCGTGGCTAGGTGAGGCGCAAACGATGCGGGGCGGCGGCGTTGCGGGGTTCGCAGAGGTTGACGGCTTGGGCGGAGTATGGTCGTTGCTGGATGTTGGTTGTAGGGGTAGCGGTGGTTGGATTTGGTTGTTGGATTTGGCAGAGGTGGTTTTTTTTTTAGGTTTGTGGGTGATTGCTATGGAGGTTGGAAATGAGGGTGCTGGAAGTGAAGGTTGAAGATGAAGATGAATAGTGGGAAGTGGCTTTGTGTAAAGGTTGAAAATCTCTTCCTATCCGTGTGTAGCTCTGTGGTTGCTCTGCGTTTTTTTTTTCAAACCTGTGTAGCTCTCTGTTTTTTTTCTGAACGATTGAATCTCCTGTAGTATTTTTCTTCTCCTTTTTATTCTGCTTGAGATGCCATTACCAATTGATTTGCACTAATTTTCATTCAATTTGCAACGATTGGAATACAAATGGGAAAGAAAACTGACAAAAGTTTTTAATCCAATTTAGTGTAGCTGTTTGTGGAGGCTAGGGCTGCAGCAGCTGGAAGGGGAAAGGGAAGGGTTGAGATGGGAAATGGGTTATGGGTTAAAAACGAAAATGGGTTACGGGTTGAGATGGAAATTGGGTTGGGTTGACAGTGATAATTTTTTTTTCTCTCTTTTTTTTTTCTTCTTTTTTTTTTGTTTTGTAAAGAAAGAAATTAAATTTAAAAAAATAAAAAAATGGATAAAATTGGGTATCAACACATGTTAAGCAAGTATTAGGCTACCTTTGTATCCATATACAAACCTAAAATGTTTTCCAGGGTGTTACACACAATATTATCCCAAGTAACCTTGGCCAAATCTAATGAGGGCATATCTCCTCCTTAATCTAGAATCATAGGTAAAGAGAGAATGTTGCATCCTCACACTACCAATCTTCTAGGATCACCCCAAGTAGAGAGGGTATGTCTCTTCCTCAAGCTACCCAACATCTAGGATTAACCCTAGGTATGAGGATCATTTCCAATATCAATCACTAGTCAAAATAATCAATAGGCTACCCTTCATAAGGGAATAGCATCTAAGGATCACCCCAAGAACGTGGATCATGTCCAAAATCTTTTAAGCATTGAACACTTTACATTTCAATTCAATTTCTAGCTCGACTTTATCATTCTAAAGGAGCAAATCATTTTCTAGTACGTCTCATAAACACATCAAGTGTACATTACAATTTATCTCATCATCATCATAAGTACACATCATATTTAATTTTTTTTATGTAAATCAAGCGCACTTCACAATTCATCACATAGATATATCAAGTGCACATCTGATAGCTACATAGAATGCAGTTATTTGTGCCCTATCCTAGTGCTAGAATGAATGCTATGTCCTTGTTTAAAATGCATATTTGGAGGGTTTTGTGCTTATATTTGTCATATTCTAAATCTAAGCCTTTCTGATATGTTATTGTGCAAAACTGAGCTTTAATGATCATGGATTGAGTAGATTTATATATGTTATTGATTTGGTATTTTCTCTATGATAGGAGGGGCTCCAAACAAGGTTAAATATGGAGCAATTGAGCTTAAAGAGGAAGAGGAAGCCAAATTGGCATTCCAGCAAGCAACGCCGCGGCGCAAGAAAGATCACGCCACGGCGTTGAGAGGGTTTGCAGCCTGGTCATACTTGGACCCGGGGCAAGAGCGCCGCGACCTAGTGAAGTGGGCGCCGCAACGTAAATAAACTGACCCATTGGGCGCCGCTGCGCGCATATGTGGGCGCCGCGGCGTGAAGGCGGCTGCTAAGCCTATAAATAGATTTTTACACATTTTTCTCTCAGACTCTCCCATCTCTCTCCGTTTTCTCTCTGTTTTTCTGAGTTTTGTCCATTTGGCCATCTCTCTCTTTTTAGGTTTTGTTAGTTTAGTTAGTTTAGGTTAGTTTTAGGTTAGATAGCTTGGCTAGATCTTCATTGCTAGTGGATTGGAGTCAAGGATCAAAGGATTGAAGGAGGATTCAAGTTTCAGAGATAAATCAATGAGCTTCTTTCTCTCTTTTCCCTTTCTCTCTTATCTTCCTTATCTTTTGTATAACTGAGCTATGTTTTAGGGATATTTTGGATCCTTTTATATATATTAATGATGTGTTTTTCTCTGAGTTTGTGTAGATGTTTGATTATGGTTCAATTATTATCTGTGTTTAATGCTTGTTCTTGGTTGGCTTCAATTGCATGATCCTAATATTGGCAAATGAACTAGACATAGGGATTTGTTGATATGGATATGGTATGGTTGATACATGTTCGGCGAGTTCAATTGGCTTGGATGAGTTGATTCGTTAATAGGATAGAAATATACCTATTAACCATGTATAGTGTGTGATTGAGAATAGATCGTTCATGAGTGGAAGTTGCACTGGCTATCAAGGAAACTTAGTGAGTTGGGCAATTGAAACCAGGGTTGATTGACCTAGACATAGGCTTTTGACTAATGAAGATTCTCAAGCTAACCTAATCAATGCATTTGTGTTTATGAGGGGAATTGCATGTTGTTGATAGATGTAGGAGGTGAAGGAGGATTTCCTGAAACCTAACCGCTTTTAGGTTTATTGCTTTTGTAGGTTAGATTGTTTTTATATTATTTTCCTATTTTTATGTCCTTGTCTAGAATTGATTAAGCTATTGGTTGGTATTTAGCTTTATATCGTAATATCCTCGTGGGAATGAACTTTTACTCTGTATCTGTATTACTTGTGCGACCCGTGCACTTGCGGTTAGCAAATGGGCAACACGTTTTGACCCTAACAACATCACCTTAATCTCATAAGTAATAAGTGCACATTTTCATAATTTCATCAGTAACAAGTGCACATACATAGACTTAAGTCACCTTACTTAGTGAACTTAATCAAATTTTATCATATCACATTGTATAGATGTTTCCCACTTCGTCCCCATAGGGCAAAAATGTTTCTCAAATCAAGGGATTGGTAATCGATTACCATGCATGGCAATCGATTACCACAAGCTATTTTCTAAAAAATAGGGACTTGGTAATCGATTACCGGCTTAAAATTTCTCAAGTCAGAAGTTTGGTAGTCGATTACCATTCATGGTAATTGATTACCACACTTCAGTTTCTCAATTTTGCATATTGGTAATCAATTACCTTAACTAGTAATCGATTACCACATTTTTGTTTATAGTTTTGTAGGCTAGTAATCAATTATTAACATTAGTAATCGAGTACCCACTTGTTTTCTAACAACCAGAAGGTATTTTAAACATGGTAATCTCAGTTCAACATATTTCTCTTCATTTCCAGTCAATACAATGTCAAAATATCAATATATACTCAAGCCAAAAATCCACAAGGTATAATACTAAAGCTCAAAGCAATAAAACCTAATTCATAAACCTCAAATACATAGTGTCTTATAGATATCCTCAAGTCCCAAAATCAAGCATATACCATCAAATCAACATGTAGCTCAGAAGAACCATCCTTAAACAAATCCTCAAATATAGGTTTTAAGAAGTAAAGAAATGAGTAAGATAGAGAAACACAAATCCCTACCTCTTTGCCCAAGCTACGGTGGAAGTCATGGCTCCTCTCTCCACCAATGTTCTCTCTCTCTTTCCCTTTCATGGAGGCCATTGAAGTACCTCTCTCTCTTGATTCCTCTCATTCTCTCTCTATCTTACTTCTTTTTTTATTTCTTTGTTCCTTTTATTTTGCCGAGAGAGAAAAAAGAGCTTTTGTGGGTGCATGATGATGTTAGGCGGTGGAAGAAGGAAATGATATGATTAAGTTGGGTGGTTGTCATTTGATGCGATAAACTTATCTCTTAAGAATACTTGGATCTTTCACTAATAAATTTTCTAGTTTTCATAAGTGTTGTAGAAAATTCTAGGATCCCATTAAGTTCCTATACACATCATTTAATAGTTATTAGGCTCTATTACTTTTCCTTAAGTTAATATAACCTTAAGGAAGTAATTAATACGTATCTATTCTAACTCATATATGCTTATAGGTATCTACCCTAACCCGTAATCATTTTTAAAATAATCTCCATCCTTATTTAACAATTTCATAATTTTTTATAATTTTCCAAGTTACTCTCCTATTTAATTTGGACTTTAAACACTTATTCTATTTATTAAAAATACCAAACTAATTTATTTAATTCTCCAAAAATTATCATAATTCATTCTAATTATTTATAACTTAGAAATAAATTTTTCATATTTATTTTCATCTTTTAAGCAATCTATGTTAATTTCTAGGTTGTTATGGGCATTAGCGTTTAGTGTTCTATCGTTACACCCAAACTAACTCAAAAAACTACAAAAATTAACAAATAAATTACACAAGTGCTAATGAACTTCTTTATCAATTATTAAGACTAACAGGATAGGGAGGATGTTACAAGCTGAGCTACAACCCTCGAAGAAGCCAATCTCCACTATACTAGAGAAGACGATCTCCAACAAATAATGAAAAATCTGGAGCAGAACCATCTTAGGATAATGCTCAGAATCAAGAAATAGTATAACTCTAGGATAACACTAATTCGAACAACGATCGTCATCACACCGAAGTAACCCAGATAATTAACACCATTTCAAGAGGCTTCACAGGTGGCAATGAATCTAGGAACACAAGGAAAAAGGCACTTCGGGCCATGATGAGTGTAGCATCACATTCAGTTAATAAGTTAGACGACAAAGTAAGGAAGATGATGCGGATTAAAAGTTGTAAATCCAAGTGTAGGTTGTTTCAAGTAATAAATTCTCGGGAGTCCGAGGCCGATCCATAGGGAATTGATGAAGAAAAATTCTTTGACGTAAAGTAAATATTTTGTCACAACAATACAACTGATAAAACTTGATCACAAATAAAAAAGACTTACTTGGGTTAGGAGATGCACTCTTGGTAAATAAAATAAGGATAAGATTAATTTTTTTATAACTCAATTAGAATCCACACATAATGGAGGTTCCAATTGAAAAATATAACGTTCAAAGTTCATTAAAAATTATATACGTAATTATATTATGATTCCTTTAATCATCTATTAACACCAACACTCGTAAATGGGATCAAGCATTCATTGTACCAAAATCTTGTCTACAATAAATAAAGATTTCCACTTTATAAGGAGGGTTTCTAAATTGATTGAAAATAAAATACAACACGTACAATGACCACTTGAAAATATATCATTTAAGTACAAGAAAGAAATGAATCTAACTTTATTTCATTACCAAGAGCTTCACCATTTCACCCAAGTAAAATAAAACTTAGTTACTCATAGTCAAGAAGAAAGGAAGACAGAAGAAGAAGAAGAAGAAGAAGAAGAAGAAGAAGAAGAAGAAGAAGAAGAAGAAGAAGAAGAAGAAGAAGAAGAAGAAGAAGAAGAACATAACTTCAATTTAGAACAAAAGAAAACTATAACAAGATAATCAAACAACACAATAGCATGATCTTAGCCTCTAAGACCAAGACTCCTAAATGATCTGCTAATGGTACCTTTTATAGAGGATTAGGGATACAAAATGACAAGGGGGCTGAGTATGAGTGAGTGGATGAGTGGAAAATGAGTGAAAAATACCAAATGACTTTTGATGAGTAAAAAACTATGGAGATTCTTTATCTCCAAAATCATTCAGCTCTCAAGTCATTGCATTCGTCATTTTTTAACCAAGTGGTCTTCATGAAAGTTGTAGGCCTGGATCTTAATTTCAAATGCCGCTAGAATCACCTCAATTGGCCACCTATAGCCCAAGATATAACCCAATTACTGCATAGTATTCAGGCTCGATTACAGCTCCTCTGTTCTTACTTGCAAGCCCAATATGACCTATTAGACCTCAGAATCTCGAAAAATGTTCTTCATGAAAGTTGTAGATTTGAGTCTTAAATATCAACCATCAAACTTTTAGCCCATTTAACATCCTATAGCCCAAGCTATGTCATGAACAGTATACATAGGTCAAGCTATCAGGATCAACACTCTAGTTCTTGTTTCAACTCCAATTTGAGTTATCCAAACGTGTGATTTGGCCTTTAAGGTCTTCATGAATATTGTAGGAAATTGTATTAGCTTTCCTACAAGACTGGAATCATATCAACCAGATATTTACAACTCAAGTTATAGCCAATTTACTGAACATTGTCAAAAAGATAAATTAAGACTAATTCATGCAATAATTCTTTCAATGATCCAATGAGGTCCAATATCATAAAATGTGTCAAAACTAACTTAATTAAACCTAATTGAACCTTAAAAAGCTTAGTGACGGGATTATAAAATGTATAAAATATATTGTTATCAAATTCCCCTACACTTAGCTTTTGCACTCCTAGGCAAAACACATAAAAAAAAATTAGGGAACAAAGAAAAAATGACACACACTCAAAAGCTAAAAACTCTAAAGAATTCAATGAATCAAGAAGAGCAACCAGACATTCAAGGGATTAAAACATTCATGAGGTAACATTTCTTCGCATCTCAAACTAAAAAGTAAGGAAACTTCATTAAAAAGAATGAATCAAGAATGATAGATCCTCATAGAATTCACTCTTAGTCTCTCAAGTGTTTAAAAGGTAAGTATTTCACTCTATTCAACTCATGAATAATTGCACTACCATAAGTTTGCTTATCTTCTACTCCTCCGCTACTCAAAAATAACATGCACACAAAAATCAAGAGGGTTTTTATTCAAGGTTGTAATAGGGCTATGGTAAAGGAGAGGGGTAATATGGATATGACAAGTTAAATACCAAAGAGAATAGAAGAGCATTATGATACAGTTAGAGTGGAGAAGATGTTTGAGAACATTCAGTTTAAATTTCCCAAGGGTTTCTTAGTTCCTTCTCTATTTGTTTCATTCTCATAAAGGATAATGACCAATATTTGACTAATGTCTTGTTGAAAATCAATGCCAAATTGGTAGGTTGAATACATTGTTGGGCTTGAACATTCTCTTTCTCTTCCTATTGTTTCTAAGCATCCACTCTCATTCTAGGTATGAATATGTCGCAAGGTGCATTCTTTGATTGCAGTGGTGGATAGCTTTTTTTTTTCTTTTTTTTTAGGAACATTTTGCACACACACCCCTACACTTATTAAAAAAACTCAACCAATAACAAAGCCAATGCTCTCTTATTCCCTAAGGTTAGGTAAGAATATGGCTTTTTTAAGGCACGTTATGAGTTAGAAACAATGAATGGTCAAATAAGCTCAAAGGGGGTACACAAGAGAAAATATGCAAGGTTGGCTATTTAGTCAAAGTAGTTATTTCAAGAAAAATGTCTCAATCATGTTTATGTATGCATGTGAAAATGTAGCCTAAAAAAGAATTAAACCAAGTTCTAGAGTGATAAGCCTATATTTTATAACATTTAATTAAACAAATGATGGTGATTTGCTTGTAATTATGAAATAATTTTAAATGGATCCTTATCATTATCTTTGTTTTGCAGATCTAGAAAGATTTAATGCATTTGGAGAGAAAGCAGGTGAAGATGTCGTGTTTTCAAGACAAAAGAGGAAACCTTTGAATGGCGGAGTTCATTTAACCTAAATCAGGCTTGACATTCACTTGAAAAAGGGCTATGGATTCATAAAGATCAATTTCTCCCTATTTTAATCTCCTTGAAAGCTAAGACAATTCTCTACTACTTTCATGAAGACCTCAAAGGCCCAATCACACGTTTGGATAACTCAAATTGGAGTTGAAGCAAGAACTAGGGTGCTGATCTTGATAGCTTCACCTTTGCATACTGTTCATGACATATCTCAAGCTACAAATTGTCAAATGAGCTGAAATTTTAATAGTTGATAGTTAAGATCCAAATTTACAACTTTCATGTTGAACACTTTTCCAGATTTGGAGGTCTAATGGGTCATATTGGGCTTGGAAGTCAGATTATAGGGCCTGCATCAAAATACAGGGCCTGCGTCAAAATACAGGGCCTAGAAGTACACGGCCGTGTGAGAATACAAGGCCGTGGGAGACTACACGGCCGTGTGAGAATACACGGCCTAGGCCGTGTAAGCCTCTGACTTTGCAATTGAAATAATGAAATTTTGCCCCCTAACTTAGTGTCATACACGGCCTAGGCCGTGTATGCATATACGACCGTGTATTTGTGTCAGAAACACAATTATTGAAACTTCTGCACGAAGTTTATTTTAGGAGCCTATATATTCACACCCTTAGCACGTTTTGAAGGGGGGTTCTGACCTAGAGGAGCAGCTGCAACTCCTTGGAGAAGGAGAGAAGAGGCATAGACTTAGAGATCTAAAGAAAGGAGGGGCAGATCTGAAGAAAAGAAGGATTTTCTTGGAGGCTTGAAAAGTTGAATTTCTACAAAAGGGGTTTTTGATCTCTCTTTCTTTCTATTTCTCTTATTTCTTTTGCTATCTTTTCATGGATCTGTATTTTATTATGAGTTTGTTTATATTAAATATGTGTGGTTAAACTCATAGCTAGGGCTATGGGGGATCTTGTGTTCTTAATTATTTGGATCTGATTTCTAGATTGATTATGGTAATTTCTTTGTAGGTTTACTATATTGCTTGAATTCTTGTCATAACTTGATCACTTGTGACATTCATTAATTCATTGTTTGACCGATGACCATCCGCACTCAATGAGTGGATCTATATGGTAAGCTTGGGATTATATTGGTGAATGACCAAACATCAATTTCTCCTACCAATGGAATTGATGGGTTGTTAGTTCATATCTTGAAATTGGAACTTAATGTATTCTTGATTAATTCAACTAAATGACCAAATAGGTAGATTAAATTAAGAATAGAATATTGTTTCATCCATGACCATTGGGATTCAATAGCTTATAAGATAATATTGGCAAAAGAATTACCTGTATCATAATTGAAAGAAGATCCGAATAATGAGACTCAAGTGAACCTTGCGCCCTAGCATCTCTCTATCTTTGTTTATCTTTTCTTTATTTAATTGTTCTTTTTATTTTCTCCATTAGTTTTCTGTTTTAAATTTGGATCTTGCGTACACTTCCGATAGTCTAAATAACATAAGAGTTTTACAACTTTAGTAATTATCACTTATTCCTTGTGGGATCGATAACTTGGACTCCAAAGTCCTATATTACTTAGCGATAGAGTGCACTTACTCTTAGTGTATCTTTTGCACGCACCAAGTTTTTGGCGCCGTTGCCGGGGAATGATTTTGGTAATATTAGAGGCGTAAAATTCTAGTTAATTTAGATGAAATTTTTATTTTAATTTATTTTATCTATTTTTATTATTATGTTTTGCTTTTGTTTATCTTTATTTACTTTTATTTTTATTTAACCTTATTTATATTTATGTTCTTATTTTGTATATTTCTTTTTTGTTTTTATTGTCATTTTTTTATTTTATCTTTCTTTTCTTTTATTTTTGTTTATTATTTTTGTTCATGTATTTTTAATTAATTTTTCACTATAATTTTCACTTGTTCATTTTTCTTGTTTATGTTCACTCGCTCTCAGTTTCCTGATTTGACATTTGATTCAGAAATTGAGAAAACAGCTCACAGGTTAAGAAAGCAAACTCAAATTTCAGCTGTGACAGAAGACATAAACAGAATGGAAGGACCAACAATTGAAGGGAATCGTGACGAAATAGCTAACCCAGCAGAGCGAACCATGCTTGAGTACTCTATGCCCACTGCTGAAGGGTATGGAGGAAGTATTATAAGACCAGCTGTGGCAGCTAACAATTTTGAGATCAAACTGCATTGATCTCCATGATTCACTGCAGTTTGGTGGATTACTTTCAGATGATCCAAATCAGCATTTAGCTAGATTCTTGCAGTTGTGTGACACTATCAAGTACAATGGAGTGACAGATGATGCAATCAGATTGCGACTCTTTCCTTTCTCTCTTAGAGACAGGGCGAGTCAATGGTTAACGTCACTTCTAAGGGGTTCCATCACTACATGGGATCAATTGACACAACAGTTTCGGCTAAGTATTTTCCTTCTTCTAAATCTGCTAAGTTAAGAAATGATATATCTTCTTTTGTGCAGTTTGAAATGGACACTCTTTATGAAGCTTGGGAGCGCTTTCAAGAGTTATTGAGGAGATGTCCACACCATGGATTTCCTGTGTGGCAGCAAGTCTAGACTTTTTATAACGGTTTATCTTCTACAAACCGTTCCCTCATTGATGCTACTGCGGGAGGTACTATATAGAGGAAAACACCTACTGAAAGCCAAGCATTGATTGAAGAAATGGTGCTGAACAGTTATCAATGGCAAAATGAGCGCCAAATTCTTAAGAAACTAGTAGGAGTGCATGCTGTGGATGCTTCTACTACCATTCTGAATCAATTGGAAGCTTTGACAAAGAAGGTGGAAACCTTGATGGTAACAAGTAGTGTAGCCCCACCAACTATTTGCGACGCATGTGGAGGACAGGGTCATACAAGTTCAAACTGTCAAGTTGGTAGTCCCTTTGCCCCAGAACCTGAAGCAGCAAATTTTGTTGGAAATCCCAACCGGTAACAGTACAATCCTTATGCCAACACCTACAATCCCGATTGGAGGGACCACCCCAATTTCAAATGGGGAAATCAACAAAGCTATCAGCAGAATCAACAGAGAGCCCCATAACCACCTCCAGGTTTTCAAGCACCTGCAGAGAAGCTAAGCTTTGAAAATCTTGTAATAAAGTACATGCAAAATTCAGAAGCTAAAATGCAGACCATGGAGACTCAAATCAGTCAGTTGACTATTCTGATGTCAGAAAGGCCACCAGGATCTTTGCCTAGCTCTACTGAACCTAACCCAAAGGAACAAGTAAAGGCAATCACTCTGAGAAGCGGTAAGGAGCTTGGAGATCATTCTAAGAACAAAGAGGAACACATACAAGAACATGAAGATACTCTTGATGGGCCAAATACTATAGAAAATAAAAAGATCAGTGAAGCGCCTCCCATGGTACAGGTAAGTGAGCCACAAAAGTATTCCATTCCATTTCCTCAGAGGCTCTAGAATACCAAGCAGGACAAGCAATTTGCAAAATTCTTGGAGATGTTCAAGAAATTACAGATTAACATTCCTTTCGTGGAAGCTATCTCTCAAATGCCAAAATATGCAAAGTTCTTGAAGGAGATACTTTCAAACAAACGCAAGCTTGAGGAATATGAGACAGTCAGATTGAATGAGGAGTGCTCTGCCATTCTATTAAAGAAATTACCACCAAAGTTAAAAGATCCAGGGAGTTTTACTATTCCTTACTCTATTGGTAATTCTCATTTTGAGAAAGCATTATGTGATTTGGGTGCTAGTATTAATTTGATGCCTTTCTCTGTGTTTAAGAAACTGGGAATGCAGGAACCGAAGCCCAGTAACATTTCACTGTAGTTGGCTGATAGATCCATTACTTATCCTCGTGGTGTATTAGAAGACGTCTTGGTGAAGGTGGATAAGTTCATTTTTCCAGCTGATTTTATTATGTTAGACATGGAGGAGGATTTTGAGGTCCTAATCATACTTGGGCGACCATTCCTTGTTGCCGGGAAGACTATGATTGATGTCCAGCAAGGGAAGTTAACCTTGCGATTAAATGATGAGGAAGTTGTTTTTAATGTCTTTAATTCTATTAAGCATATAGTTCCTATGATTCATGTAATTGCATTAATTCTATTGATGTTGTGGATAGTGCTGTTAGTTCATGTTTGCAGGATTCAGTTACTGACGACGTTCTGGAAAAGATCTTGACCATGGTCAATCCTGACCTTGAGGATGATGAAGAGGTCAAAGAAATGGTAACGCGGTTAGAAGTTGGCATGCTTGTGGACAATAGAAGAAATTGGGGGTATTATGAGGATTTGGATAGGACAAACATGCCTACTCCAAAACCCTCAATTGAGGAGCCTCCCAAACTTGAGCTTAAGCCCCTACCCTCCAATTTAAAGTATACTTTTCTGGATCCTCCTTCAAGTTTACCTGTGATTATCTCTACTTTGCTTTCAGGCCCAATGGAGGAGAAACTCATGAGAGTGTTAAGGGAGAACAAGAAAGCATTTGGGTGGACCATTCATGACATTATGGGCATCAGCCTTACCATTTGCACCCATAGAATCCATATGGAGGCACAGAACAAGCCGCTTGTGCAACCACAAAGGCAACTCAACCCAAACATGAAAGAGGTTGTAAAGAAGGAGATAATAAAGCTGCTCGATACAGGTATCATTTACCCCATTTCTAATAGTCCTTGGGTGAGTCCAGTACAAGTAGTGCCAAAAAAAGGGGGTACAACAGTCATAGAAAATGAAAAGAAAGAACTCATAACTGTGAGAAACGTGACTGGGTGGCGTATATGCATTGATTATAGAAAATTAAATGATGCCACTAGGAAAGATCACTTTCCCTTACCCTTCATTGATCAAATGTTAGAGAAACTTTCAGGTCATGCATTTTTCTCGCGCTTGACGGATATTCTGGCTATATGCAAATACCTGTGGCACTTGAGGATCAAGAGAAAACCACTTTCACATGCTCATATGGTACATTTGCATATAGACAGATGCCTTTTGGGTTATGTAATGCATCGGCTATTTTTCAGCGGTGTATGATGGCCATTTTTTCTGACTTGATAGAGGATTGTATTAAAATTTTTATGGATGATTTCTCTGTGTTTGGCCCTTCCTTTGATGATTGTTTGTATAATCTCAATTTGGTTTTGGAGAGATGCAGGAACACTAACCTTGTCTTGAACTGGGAAAAATGTCAATTCATGGTACAAGAGTGCATTGTTTTGGGGCATAAGATTTCGCCCAAAGGTTTGGAAGTTAATCCGGCAAAGGTGGAAGTAATTACAAAATTGCCCCCACCTAAATCTGTTAGGGCCATTCGAAGCTTTCTGGGGCATGCAGGTTTTTATCGGAGGTTTATCAAAGACTTTTCAAAAATTGCCAAACCAATGACTAACCTCCTAATGAAGGATGCACCATTTGATTTTTCTGATTCTTGTTTAAAAGCATTTCTTGTCTTAAAGGAAAAATTAATTAGTGCACCCATCATTGTTGCCCCTGATTGGTCCTTACCATTTGAATTAATGTGTGATGCAAGTGATACAACAGTTGGGGCTGTCTTGGGCCAAAGGAAAGGTAAAGTTTTCTAAACCATTTACTATGCTAGCTGCACTCTGAATGAGGCACAAAGAAATTACACTACCACTGAAAAAGAATTGCTAGCAGTAGTATTTGCTTTTGATAAATTTCACCCTTACCTTATTCTTTCTAAGGTTATTTGTTATACTAACTATTCTGCTATTAAGTATTTGCTTTCCAAACAGGATGCTAAGCCGAGACTGATTTAGTGGGTTCTTTTGCTACAAGAATTTGATATTGAGATACGTGATAAAAAGGGTACAGAGAATCTTATAGCTGATCACCTGTCTCGATTAGATGAGGAGGTGTTAGAGCCCTCTACTGAGCGAGCTATAAATGAATCATTTCCTGATGAGCACCTCTTTGCAGTCTCCACTTTACCATGGTATGCTAATTTTGTTAACTTCCTTACAGGTAATACCATCCCACCTGATCTCAATTATCAACAAAAGAATAAATTCTTATCTGATGTTAAGCATTATTTGTGGGAGGACCCATACTTGTTTAGGATTTGTGCTGATAATGTTATTAGAAGATGCATTCATGGTAATGAAAGTCATTCCATTCTTGAACATTGTCATTCTAGGGAAACTGGTGGCCACTTTGGTCCGAGTAGAACTGCACACAAGGTGTTGCAATGTGGGTTTTATTGGCCAACCTTGTTTAAAGATGCATTTGAATTTGCTCGATCTTGTGACAAATGTCAGCGCAGTGGAAACATCTCTAGGAGATAGGATATGCCATTGAATGGCATCTTGGTTTGTGAACTTTTTCATGTCTGGGGAATTGATTTTATGGGTCCTTTCCCAAAGTCTTTTTCTAATTAATACATTCTGGTTGCTGTGGATTATGTTTCTAAATGGGTTGAAGCTGTGGCATTGCCTACTAATGATGCTCAAATGGTGGTGAAGTTTATGAAATGAAATATTTTTACTAGATTTGGTACACCTTGTAACACCCTTTCTGGGGATGTCATATTTATGATGCAATAAAATAAAATAAAATAAAATTCTTACCCAAGTTATAAAATATTTCGTAAATAGATAATATTAGTAGTAAATTTTTTTTTCTATTTTATACTTATAACATTAAATAAAATAACACAGGACACAAAATTAAACAAAGTATAATCACGCCATAATATACATATAATTCTTCTTTAATACACATATAATTTACAACAACAAGTATTTAACAAAGCAGTAAAGAGTTAACACAAAACTAAGACATAGTATTGCCCAAGTGCACCTCAGAGCTCTCTAACCCTCCGATGGATCATCCTTAGAAAGATCCTCGAAAGTCAAAGCTCCTGGAGGTCCCATAGTTCTACGAACACGAGTCTGAGCTGTTGACTCGCTACTGAGCTCACTAGGCGCATGGAATATTTCCTGCCAGTAACGCCTAAGAGTTAGTGGCAACTCTAAATGTAAATATAACATAGTAGTGAATATGACATCTCCATCATACTCTCTACATAGGGACACAGTCAAACGTCCCACGTATACAACTATCCCTCTATCCACTCGCATACGCTAGGCTTCAGAACCTCCGTG
This sequence comes from Ormosia semicastrata, assembly GCA_029884595.1. Lineage (NCBI taxonomy): Eukaryota > Viridiplantae > Streptophyta > Magnoliopsida > Fabales > Fabaceae > Ormosia > Ormosia semicastrata. The sequence continues at coordinate 40,512,406 of JAQQTO010000053.1, read as the reverse complement.
AAACTCAAGTCTCACAAACCTGAAAAATCCTGGCAACGTCATGATCTCAAGATCAGTCTTGATGATAAGGATGATCTACCAACTCCTCTTCCTCGTATAGCTCGTCCGGCTGTCGCTCGTCCGGATACTGTATCTCAAGAGGCTGATCCTCTTCTTCCTCAAACTCTTTACGGAAATAATATAATAATATCGAGAAAACATATAGAGAGGTGAGACAATCTACATCACCACCCGCATGGCAATAAAGAAAACGACAATACAACAAATATTAAGATACATATACCTACATATCATGCATAATATATCAAAGTAATATATATTAAAATAACATATATCAACATATCATACATAATATATTAAAGCAATACATCATACATTTTATCACAGAATATGGTAAACAGTAAAGTGCAGATGATGCATGAACAGTAAAATGCAGATAATGCATGAACACACACTGACTCGTTCCTACTCCATGGAGCTAAACACGGATATCTGAGAGAATGATCAGAATAGAAACTAGAAATACTTTATGGCTGCCCAACCAAACTATTATACTGTCAAACATCGTGTCTATAGTCCACAGTCTAAACATCGTGTAGTAGTACACAGTCAATACACTGTGCACTATAGGCATAGTACGTAATAGTCTCCTCAAGATCCCGATTAAGAATAGTGCTTATCAAGATCATTAGTGTGTTGCCCGTTACCACGGCCCAGAGGTGCTACCACTGTCCACATATGGGATTCTCCGCACACTAATGCCTCCAAGTTCATAAATGAACCACACTACGCCTATCACACCAGAACACAGTGTAATTCGCCTCATCAATCAATCGTCAATTATCAACCAAATTGACACAACACTCTAAGCATGATCTAAAATTACAAAAATACCCTTATTATCTAAATTTTACCATAATTATGAAAATACCCTTAGTCACAAAATACCAAAGTATAGTATGTCCCACTTGACAGTACTACACCACAACATGCCCGGGTCCACCACTTTGACCCGACAGCAAAACTCACTGTATCGTTCAATCGCGTAGGAGTTTTATCGTGTTTTTACAATCTCATCGTTTTCACAAACATTTTCAAATCGCGTAAAGATATTTTGACATTTTTAAACATTGCGTAATGTTTTTAAATCATTTTCTCAATCGCGTAAGATTTTTAATTCATTTTCTTAACCGAATAGCTTAAAATCATCATTTTAAATATGTGTAAAACTATATCTAGTACTTTTAAAATACATAGAGTATTTTCCTTGTGTTATAAATATAGTGTGGAATCTTTTCATTTTAATCACTTGATTTTAGTAAATTTCGGCAGCATTTTGCCTATAAAATCAATATAAGGTATTTTTAACATTTTCCTCTAAATATAGTTCATTTTATTTTTTACCCAATAATTATGTTTTGAAACTTGCTAACGCGCTTCAAAATTCATAAAATGTGCTTTACGTTAGTATTTTTCAAGCGTTTGCTTTATTTCTTACTTAAACTAAGTTCTGCTAATTTAGAATTCTAGGACTGAATTTATTCCTTTTGTTTTCTCAATGATTCATTGGAATCAATTTATTTATAAATCCATTACCTAACCTATCTTAGAAAATAAAATGGCATGTTAGCCAAAATTGAAAATAAAATGGCATTCAATTATACACTAAATGGCATGTTGGCCAAAATTAATCAAAATCATTCTTAAATTTATTATTTTACCTAGATTCTTTAAATCATAAATTTAGAAAATTGCTGAGAACATTTTGGTTCTCTGTTTGATGTAAGGTCGTGAGCCTCATTCTGTGTTCTTTAGAACACTCATGCAAATCGTTACATGTTTTTCACATCCTACTTTAATAATTATATAATTAGAAACACATGCAATTATATAATCACATACAATTTATTTTAAAGCTATAAATATGCATAGCAATTAAAATCAATAATAAATACTATAAACATGCATGGCAATTAAATCAATCACAATTAGGAAAGCATTTAAACAATCACATAAATAAATAAAACAATAAATAACCACACAAATGAATCCTTATGAATTCTTCATACACAAACAATCCATTTTCCCATCACCACTTAGGGTTGATGAGATTAAATCTCCCTCTTACCTCTTGAAGACAATTAATCGGTTAGTTTCCTTCTTTCTTTAAATTTTGTGCAATCTCCCAAACAAATTCCTAAAATTCTTAAACAATTAGTAAAAACACATACAAGGTTCAATATTGAAAAACCATGGAACAATCATGGTTAGAAAAATTAAACTTTGAACCAAAGAATCAAAACTTACCCTTAGGAAAGTAAGCAAAAGGTTTGATTTTGGACTAGATAGAGTAGGTTTTCTGCAAAACTTTGTGAATGAAAAGTGTTTAGAATAGGATTTGGGTTCAAGAAAAGCTAAGAGATAAAATTATAGAAGATTAGTGGTGTGGGTTGTGTTTGGATGCTTACCATTGAAGACTTGTTTTGATGATAACAAACGAGAAGATTAAATGAAGATGAGTAATAGACCAAGTCCAAGTTTTTTGTTTGATTAGTTTTTAGGACTTAGGATCTATTGTACGGAGCTCACATTTAATATCTCTTTGTCTTTTGAAAGAAAAGTTTTCAAAGAATAGCTCACTTGTTTTTGAACTCAAGATCTTTGAAAATCCATTTCAAAACAGTTTTTAACTTGAATTATTCGAATAAAACATTGCCTATTCGAATAAATGTCTTCATGAGAAACTGTTTTCAAAGTGGCTATTCGAATAAACATTCGTTTATTCGAATAATCGAGCTTTTCAGAAACTTCGTTTTAAATACGTTATTCGAATAACTCATCCGTTATTCGAATAAAGGTTTCTATCCGAACTTCGTTTTAAATACGTTATTCGAATAACTCATCCGTTATTCGAATAAAGGTTTCTATCTCGAACTTCGTTTTGAATACGTTATTCGAATAACCAAGTTGCTATTCGAATAACCCTTTCAAATGAGCTTTTTCACGTTGAGCTTTATTCGAATAAGCTACCGCCTATTCGAATAAACACGAACCTTCGCTTTCTGAAAATAGAAACATATGCAATTGAAATTTGTTTTCAATCGCATTTAATGCCTTTTATCACACCCAACGGCCGCTTAACCTAATTCTCTCTATAAATAGCAAGCCCGGGTCACGTTTTCCATCACCCATTATTCTCAATGTTTTTCTCGATTACTCGTTTATGTGAAAACTTTTCCCTACGCTCTTCTTGCTTAAAAACTTTGAGATATTACTTGTGAGAGCTCCATTAGCACTTCAACTTGTATTACACACTCTGTTTGAGAGTTTCTCTTCATCTCTATTTTTCTCGATTATTTGTATCGAGGGTGAGGTATCCTCAAAGGTTTGTATAAGGGTGAGGTATCCCCGCAGTGAGACTTTAGCGTAAGGGTATAGTGTCCCCGTGTGTGAAAAGTGCTCTATTTTGTAACGGTAGCAAGCACCTATTGAAGCTTGTATACTTAGTGAAAAATCTCGACTTTCGAGGACTGGACGTAGACCACAAGTAGGGTTAGTGGTCGAACCAGGATAAATACCGTACCGCTTCTCTCTTCTTTAATCTCTTTAATTTAAGCAATTTAATTTACTTGCACATTTATTTTACGCTGCTCTTTACTGTTTATTCTCTTCTTCTTATTCCTTCTGTGCTTTTATTTATCAAGTTTATATTTGTATTTTATTTTAAAAAGAGTTTTGCGAAAAAGTTTTTATACTCAATTCACCCCCCTCTTGAGTACTGGAAGCCACTTGGTAACAAGTGGTATCAGAGCTAGACTCTTGTATAAAGAGCTTAGCAGCTTCAAGAGTATATGGCTTCTTCAAATGGTTTTTCAGAAGGATCCTCCATAAACCGACCACCCTTTTTCAATGGGGATGGTTACGCATATTGGAAGGAAAGAATGAAAATCTTCATCGAAGCTATTGATCTAGATGTTTGGGATGCTGTTGAAAACGGCGCTTTTATACCCACACATGAGATCGATGGTGTAAGGACCAAACACCTCGAAATAAATGGTCTCGATGAAGACAAACGAAAAGTTCAATTTAATTTAAAAGCCAAAAATATTATTACTACTGCTTTGGGTTATGATGAGTTTTTTAGAATTTCAAATTGTAAAACTGCTAAAGAAATGTGGGATACTTTACAAGTTACCCATGAAGGCACTAGTGAAGTTAAAGGTCGAGAATAAATTCTCTAACTCGCGAATATGAACTTTTAGAATGAACCAAGGAGAAAGCATTCAGAAATGCAAAAGAGGTTCACCCACATAGTTAATCATCTTGCATCTTTAGGTAAAAGTTTTTCTAATGAAGATTTGATTAACAAAGTGTTGAGATGTCTTAGCGGATTTGGCAACCCAAGGTAACAAACCATATCGAATCAAGGGATTTGTCTACAATGACTTTGGCTACTCTCTTTGGAAAACTTCATGAGCACGAACTTGAACTGAGCAGACTGAATCAAAGTGAAGAGAATGATAAAAAGAAAAAGGGGATAGCTCTTAAAGCCACTTCATCAACATTCGACAACGATGATGAAGAAAATGAAGAAGGCTCAGAGAACATTGAGGTAAGTGAAGAAAATTTTAGTTTATTAGTTAAAAATTTGGTAAATTTCTCAGGAAAAAGGGAACGCAAAGGAGACCTCCCTTCCCTCCGAAAAAGACACACTTTAAAGGCGAAGGAGTTTCATCTACTCCAACTTGCTATGAATGTGGGAAACCTGGACACATGAAAATGGAGTGCCCAGTCTATCAAAAGAAGAAGGAGAAATTCGAAAAGAAGCCCTTCAAGGATAGAAAAGGAAGAAAAGCCTACATAGCATGGGATGAAAACGACATAGACTCAACTGACAGCTCAGATAGTGAAGAAGCTCACTGTGTCTAATGGCAAAAGGAGATGAAGAAGAAAGTGAAAACGAGGTAAGTTCTAATACTACTTCTTTATTACCCTCGTATGATGAGTTACAAGATACCTTTGAAGAACTACATGTAGAATCTCTAAAACTCACAAAAATTATTTCTTCTTCTAAGAAAACAATTTCTTCTTTAGAAAATAAAATTCTTGTTTTAAATAAAGAAATAGAAGAATTAAAAATTGAAAACGAAACTTTAGGAATCATTGATGCTTGCACAAATCATTCCTCACATGCTTCTACTTCTTCATCTTGTTCTTCATGTCATATACTTGAAAAAGAAATAGAGGATTTAAAAACACTCTCTCTAAATTCACTTTTTTGGAAGAGATAACCTAAATATTTTATTAGGAAGACAAAGAGTGGTTTTTCAAAAGGCCGGATAGGATATAACCCGAAAAATCAGCAAAAACTCTATAAAAATTTCTTTGTGCATTCCAAAGAGTTTCTAGTAGTCCTTTTATTAAATGTTTTTATTGTGGAAGAAGAGGACATAGTGCTTCAACATGTAATGCAAGGAAAAACATAAATACTAAAGTTGGAACAAAAATGGTTTGGGTTCCCAAGGGTACCATACCCAAGATCGACACACAAGGACCCAAGAAAATTTGGGTACCAAAAGTTAAAACCTAAACTTATGTTGTAGGTGTGCTTGAAAGCCAGGAGTTCAAATTGGTATCTCGACAATGTGCCGCTCTAAGCACATGACTGGGACGACTCAAAGTTCACAATGCTTATTCCCAAGAATCATGGACACGTCACTTATGGCGATAACAACAAGGGTAAAATTCTTGAATCGGCAAAGTCGGTAAGAACCCTAACTCCTCTATTGAAAATGTGCTACTTGTTGAAGGTTTGAAACATAATTTGCTTAGTATCAGCCAATTATGTGATAAAGGAAATAGGGTAATATTTGATTCAAACTGTTGCATAATTGAAGATAAAAATGATAAGCATGTTAAATTCATTGGTCAAAGAGTTAATAACATCTATATGATTAGCCTGGATGATATATCTTCAAATGATGCGAAATGCTTTTTAAGCAAAAATGATGATTCATGGTTATGGCACAGAGAATTGCACACATTCACATGGATCACTTAAAAAGTCGGTCTCTAAAGAGTTAGTAATTGGACTACCCAAGCTTAATTTTATAAAAGATAAATTATGTGATGCATGTCAAAAGGGTAAACAAATAAAGGTCTCTTTTAAAGTAAAGCGAAAAATATAGTTTCTACCACTAGACCTTTACAACTTTTGCACATGGATCTGTTTGGACCTTCTAGAACTATGAGCTTTGGTGGGAATTACTATGCTTTAGTGATTGTGGATGATTTTTCTAGGTTTACATGGACTTTATTTCTTGCAAATAAAAATGATGCATTTCTAGCTTTTAAAAGACTTGCCAAAATTATTCAAAATGAAAAAGGTTTTCAAATTTCTTCTATAAGAAGCGATCATGGTGGCGAATTTGAAAATAATGTCTTTGAAAATTACTGTGATGAACATGGTATTAATCATAATTTCTCCGCCCCTAGAACTCCGCAACAAAACGGAGTTGTAGAAAGGAAAACCGTTTCTTAGAAGAAATGGCGAGAACTATGCTTAATGAGGTCGCTTTCTTCCTAAATACTTTTGGGCGGATGTCAGTAATACACTTGTTATGTAATGAACCGGCCCTTATAAGGCCCATTTTAAAGAAAACCCCATATGAATTGTATAAGGGAAGAAAGCCTAATGTCTCACACTTTCATGTTTTTGGTTGCAAATGTTTTGTTTTAAACAATGGAAAAGATAATTTAGGCAAGTTTGATGCTAAGTCTGATAAAGGTATTTTTCTTGGCTATTCAAATCATAGTAAAGCTTTTCGTATATATAATAAAAGAACTATGACCATTGAAGAATCTATTCATGTTGCTTTTGATGAAACTGACCCAAGTGGATCGAGAAAGGATCTTGCTATTGATGATGTTGCGAAGTCTTAGCGGAAACTCACTTGGATAGCAAAGAAAAAGAAATCAAGGAGCAAGAGGATAAACAAAGACACGAAGATTCGCAAGCTTTGGAACTTCCCAAAGAATGGCGGACTTCAAAATATCACTCTCTTGATCAGATCATCGGTGATGTATCTAAAGGTGTTAGTACTCGTAACTCCCTTAGAAATACTTGTAATCACTTAGCTTTTGTCTCTCAAACTGAACCTAAGGATTTAAATGAAGCTTTTGATGATGAACATTGGATCTTGGCTATGCATGAGGAATTAAATCAGTTTGAAAGAAATCAAGTTTGGGAATTAGTTGCAAGACCTAATAATCACCCCATAATTGGAACTAAATGGGTTTTTAGAAACAAACTTGATGAAAATGGGTTAATAACTAGGAACAAAGCTAGATTGGTTGCTAAAGGATATAATCAAGCGAAGGGATAGATTATGAAGAAACCTATGCACCAGTAGCTAGACTAGAAGCTATTAGGATGTTACTTGCTTATGCTTGCATCATGGATTTCAAATTATATCAAATGGATGTCAAGAGTGCTTTTTTAAATGGTTTTATTCAAGAGGAGGTATACGTTGAACAACCTCCAGGCTTTGAAAATCATAAATTGCCCAACCATGTTTTCAAACTTAAAAAGGCTTTATATGGCTTAAAGCAAGCTCCTAGAGCTTGGTATGAAAGGTTAAGTAAGTTTCTCCTGGAAAATGGTTTTTCAAGAGGAAAAGTCGATACTACCCTTTTTATTAAAAATAAAAAGCATGATATTCTTCTTGTGCAAGTTTATGTGGATGATATTATATTTGTTGCTACTAATGAATCCCTTTGCGAGGATTTTGCTAAGTCAATGCAGAATGAATTTGAAATGTCAATGATGGGAGAATTGAACTTCTTCCTCGGACTTCAAATCAAACAAACGGACGAAGGGACTTTCATAAGTCAAACCAAATACTGCAAGGAGTTGATCAAAAGATTCGATATGGAAAACGCTAAACACATGGCCACTCCGATGGGCACGTCTTGCTATTTGGATAAAGATGAAGGAGGTAAATCAGTAGAAATAACGAAATATAGAGGTATGATTGGATCTCTCCTTTATCTTACTGCTAGTAGGCCCGATATTATGTTTAGTGTATGCATGTGTGCGAGATATCAGGCAAACCCTAAGGAATCTCACTTAAGTGCTGTTAAACGTATAATAAAATACCTAGTAGGCACTTCACAAATGGGCTTGTGGTACCCTAAGGGTGCCTCTTGTAGCCTAATAGGTTATTCTGACTCTGATTTTGCTGGGTGCAAATTGGACAGAAAAAGTACTAGTGGGACTTGCCACTTGCTTGGTAACTCTTTAGTTTCTTGGCATAGTAAGAAACAAAATAGTGTGGCTTTGTCATCATTGTAGCTTGAGGCTGAATATGTTGCAGCCGGGAGTTGTTGTGCTCAAATCCTATGGATGAAGCAACAACTTTTAGACTACGGTCTTCAGCTTGATCGCATCCCAATAAAATGTGATAACACTAGTGCAATAAATATCTCTAAGAATCCCATACTGCATTCAAGAACAAAGCATATAGAGATAAGACATCACTTTATCGAGATCACGTATAAAAAGGGATTGCATTCTTGAGTTTGTTGAAACATCTAAGCAACTTGCAGATATCTTCACTAAACCCTTAGCAAAAGAAGCATTCTTTTATATTCGAGGAGAATTGGGCATAATTGATCAATCTAATGTTTAAATTGTATGATTGATTGCTGGTTGTGTTCATATGATCATATGCTTTAAATGTTATAAACATATGCCTCTGTGTTAGTTTTATTCGAATAAGCATGCCATCACTTGAATAACATTCTTTGCTGCTCGTTAATATATGTGTTTAACATCAGCTTTATTCGAATAAAACTTAGTTTATTCGAATAAACTGACTCCCTTGCTTTACACTGTGTGCTTCTCGTCTCTCGCTTATTCGAATAGCTCTTTCTCTTTATTCGAATAACCGAAACTTGTGTTTATCGTGCCTCCTTCTACCCTCTCTGCTTATTCGAATAAGCCCTTCTTATTCGAATAACCGGCATCCCTCTTTATCGGGCTCGTCTTGATCTCTCGCTTATTCGAATAGACCCCAGTTATTCGAATAACTGAACCTCATTTTATCGCTTTGACCGATGGGTCTCTACCTATTCGAATAACTCCATAGTTATTCGAATAAAACCTTTCCGATAGCCAACACGTTTGGCTTTCCAAGTTATTTTATTCGAATGGATCCTCTTCTATTCGAATAAACCTTAGTCGTTTTAAACCCTCCGGTTTCTGCGCGCACATCTGTTCAAATGTGTCGGCCAAGGTTTATTCGAATAAACCTCGGTTTATTCGAATAAACACGGGCTCTTTAAATAACCCCCTACGCGCCCAAGTCTTTCACCCTCCTTCTTCTCTATTCTTTTCTCGACTTCTCACCTCCTCCTCTCAAACCGTCTCACCATCTCGCGTCCTTTCACCTTTTCTCCACCTTCCTCCATGGCTTCATCCTCTAGCAAACGTCCTCGCACGAAAAATGCTCCAGGCACCAACCCGCTTGATCTTCGAAGGCTCTCCTCAAATGATGAGTACCGTGCACGCTTCATCTCTCATTTCGGGAACGCAACTTGGTTCAACCCAAGTATCTGGATCTTTCCTTCTTCCAAGAAGACCGCGGTTTCGACTTCCCGACTCTCTTGCAAAACCAAGGAGTTCTTCGGCTTTGCTCTCACCGGCCAACATCTATCCAGCTCTGGTGAAGATGTTCTTCCGTAATCCGCGTTTGACGGCCGAAATCTTCTTTCGAGGTCCGTGCGGGTTGTGATCACACCGCGGGAGATCTGGGGCGACGTTGTTCGGGCCGCGGTTCTCCGCGCCCTTGTTGAACATGATGACACACCTTTCCTTGAAGACTTCAACAAACTTCAAGCGCTTGAAGACTGCTTGAAGCCCGGCTTGGCCCCTCCCGATAAAGGTCTCGGGGTGGAATGCTTTGAAAAGCCAAGATAGGCTTCGCATTACGCCTATGCTCACATTCGGCTCCTCGCGGTGGAAACTACGCCTATCTCGGCGAGGAAGACGTCTTCATGCCGTGGTTTCGAAGAATGGCCATCGTCAACGCTCGTGTTCATCATGAGGCACATGATGAGGGCTAAGGGCAAGGACAAATCGACCTTCCTTATGGCTTCCTCGTCACTACCCCGTTGGGTAAGTACCCTCGTGTCCTAGAGATCGAGCGAGCTATCGCCCGACGCACCACAACGTGTTTGGAGCTCACACCTTGAGAAAGATGAAGATGATCCAAACCGATGAAGCCGGGTGTACCCGGATGAGGTTGCCGAGGACGAGCTTGACCTCCGCTGCTGCCCCCGCTTTGCTCCCGCCGAGGTACTGCTTCTTTGCTCCACCTCCGGTCACTCTAGAACAGATCATGGCCACCTTACAGGATAACCGAGCTTACATGGAACATACCTTCTCTATTCTGTTTGATAGAATAGAAGGTGTTGAACGTGAGGTTGCTTTGCCCTCCGACCGCTTCACCCTCGCACTACTGCCTTCACCACCACCTCCGGATGCTTACTTTTAGGAACTATAATTCTTAGTTTTTATGTTTTTTTTGACTTAGTGTAATTTGTTTTCTGGCTTGTAATCTGTCTCCTGTTATTAATGCATAAATGAAGTTTCCTATTATTCTAAAATGACATGAGTATGTTTATGAGACTTATTATGTTTTTACCCCTCCTTTTTGCTCATGACAAAAGGGGGAGAGATATCTATTTGATCACTTGACTTTAATTGAGAAAAGACAGGTAAAATTGAAATAAGATTGGATTCAAATTGAAAGGGGAGCTGCGCACATATCTGATATACATTACCTCTTATAATTAAAGAGGGGAGTAAGCTTTTATACCTTTTTGTGAATTTCAATTATATGCACTAACGCTTTTCTCTTTGATAGTCTCTTTAATAATTTGTCATCATCAAAAAGGGGAGAATGTGTTTGGATGCTTACCATTGAAGACTTGTTTTGATGATAACAAACGAGAAGATTAAATGAAGATGAGTAATAGACCAAGTCCAAGTTTTTTGTTTGATTAGTTTTTAGGACTTAGGATCTATTGTACGAGCTCACATTTAATATCTCTTTGTCTTTTGAAAGAAAAGTTTTCAAAGAATAGCTCACTTGTTTTTGAACTCAGCATCTTTGAAAATCCATTTCAAAACAGTTTTTTAACTTGAATTATTCGAATAAAACATTGCCTATTCGAATAAATGTCTTCATGAGAAACCTGTTTTCAAAGTGGCTATTCGAATAAACATTCGTTTATTCGAATAACTGAGCTTTTCAGAAACTTCATTTTAAATACGTTATTCGAATAACTCATCTGTTATTCGAATAAAGGTTTCTATCTGAACTTCGTTTTAAATACGTTATTCGAATAACTCATCTGTTATTCGAATAAAGGTTTCTATCTGAACTTCGTTTTGAATACGTTATTCGAATAACCAAGTTGCTATTCGAATAACCCTTTCAAATGAGCTTTTTCACGTTGAGCTTTATTCGAATAAGTCGCTTTGCCTATTCGAATAAACACGAACCTTCGATTTACGAAAATAGAAACAGACAGAATTGAAATTTGTTTTCAATCAGCATTTAATGCCTTTTATCACACCCAACGGCTGCTTAACCTAATTCTCTCTATAAATAGCAAGCCTGGGTCACGTTTTCCATCACCCATTATTCTGAATGTTTTTCTGATTACTCTGTTTATGTGAAAACTTTTCCCTACGCTCTTCTTGCTTAAAAACTTTGAGATATTACTGTGAGAGCTCCATTAGCACTTCAACTTGTATTACACACTCTGTTTGAGAGTTTCTCTTCATCTCTATTTTTCTGATTATTTGTATCGAGGGTGAGGTATCCCTTAAAGGTTTGTATAAGGGTGAGGTATCCTCAGGCTGAGACTTTAGCACAAGGGTATAGTGTCCCTGTGTGTGAAAAGTGCTCTATTTTGTAACTTCAGTAGCAAGCACCTATTGAAGCTTGTATACTTAGTGAAAAATCTCGACTTTCGAGGACTGGACGTAGACCACAAGTGGGTTAGTGGTCGAACCAGGATAAATACTGTACTTGCTTCTCTCTTCTTTAATCTCTTTAATTTAAGCAATTTAATTTACTGCACATTTATTTTACGCTGCTCTTTACTGTTTATTCTCTTCTTCTTATTCCTTCTGTGCTTTTATTTATCAAGTTTATATTTGTATTTTATTTTAAAAAGAGTTTTGCGAAAAAGTTTTTATACTCAATTCACCCCCCCCTCTTGAGTACTGGAAGCCACTTGGTAACATGGGTTGGGTGCTTGGCCGAATAGAGAGAAGAAAATGGAAGAAAAAGTGTGCATGGGTTCTTGGTATTTTTGAAGAGAAATGAATAGCTTAGATTTAGGATAAGTGTGAAAATAAAAGTGATGAGTGTAAATTTAGGGGGCTGCTGCCGTGAGTGAGTTTTGAGTGAGGTTGAGTGTTAAATTTTGCTAGGTAAATATCTAATAGTGTTCACATTAGTTAAGCACATGACTTATGTCATTGGATGGTTCAAGAACCATGTAGAACTTAGCCATCCAAGCCTCCCAAGCTGCTGTCCAAATCGTGTGGCTCCTTAGTATTTTAGGGATTTAATTGCTTTCAAATTACACCTAATTACATGTTAATTAATTAGGTAATTAGTTAGGTTAAATATCCTAATCAATCTTAATTAACATTCTAATCATATAACTAATTAGTTTAATATATATTAGCATATATTATAACCTTAAATCAATATTAGGATATCTAATTAGTATTTAGATTATAATTAATTAAGAACTAAACTAGTTCTCTTAGTTTACTAATTAGGTAATTAGATTAACCAAATTAAGCTTAGTTAGCTATTAACCAAATTCAAGCCTACTATTTTTGACTTAATTCTAACCATTGATTTCATCTTTAATTCCTATCCCTAAATGTAATTAAGGTAGATATTGATTAGCCATAAATTTTGAATTCTAATCTCACCATTGATTTGATCAATGGTTGAAATCAAAGGCTTCCTAACTAAGTCTTCATCCAACGGTCCAAAGTAAAGTCTACGCTCCCTTTGTTGACCTATTCTTATTGGTTTAAAAAGTCAAGCCACTTTCGTTGACTTGCTCTCATTGGCTAGAATTTGTCCAGTCAGCATAGTTGACTGCTTTTCCTAAACGCGGATCCCACAGACTTTTAAAGATCCATGGTCAAATCGAAGCAGATTTCTACTGTTTTTGAGACAAGAGGTACTTGTAATATAAAATAATATTATAATAATATAAAATTATTTTATTACACGCTTAAATCCTAAAAATTACGAGATTAATATATATATCAATCAGAATTGGGTTTAGTAAGATCCCCCAGCTCCAATTAATTAAAATAAGATTTTTTCGGTCAGAAAATTATTATTTCCTTGGCTCGGAGCAAATCACACACAATAACCAAATACACTCACAAAATAGTCAAATTCATTTTACTACTCACAGAATTCACAAAACAGTGCATTTCAGGACGATATTGTAATTAACCCAAAAGTTGGGGTGTTACACACGTCGAGCAATCATAAGTGATGGTGGCACACATTTTTGTAACAAGCAATTTGATAATCTTTTGAGCAAATATGGTGTCACCCATAAAGTCGCCACTCCTTATCATCCACAAATAAGTGGCCAAGTGGAAGTTTCAAACCGCGAATTGAAAAAGATTTTGGAAAGAACTGTTAATGCATCTCATAAAGATTGGTCTTTGAAGTTAGATGATGCATTATGGGCCTACAGAACTGATTTCAAAATACCCATTGGCATGTCTCCTTATAAACTTATGTTTAGTAAAGCCTGTCACTTACCTGTGGAACTAGAACATAGAGCATATTGGGCACTTAAATTTTTGAATTTTGATATGAATGCTACAGGTGCACAAAGACGTGAGCAGCTCAATGAGCTGGATGAATTTCGTCTTGAGGCATTTGAGAATGCCAAGCTCTATAAGGAGAAAACAAAAAAATGGCATGACATGCGGATCCAGCAGCGTAAGTTTAAGATTGGGGATCAAATTCTTGTTTATAACTCACGATTTCGTCTCTTTCCAGGTAAACTGTGGTCAAAATAGTATGGACCATATGAGGTCATTAAAGTGGTACCATATGGTGTGCTTGAAGTGAGGAAAGAAGGACAACAATCTTTCAAGATAAATGGGCAAAGAGCAAAGCACTATGAAAAAGGAGTGGAAATTGAGAACCACTCTATCTGCCTCACTTAGTCTTAGTACAAGTTCATCGTCAGGCTCGTGACCTTAAACAAGCGCTATACAGGAGGCAACCTGTGTTTCTTCCTTATTGTCTCTTCTTTTAGTTATTTTTGTTATCTTTGTTTTAAAGTTGCAATTTGAAGATAATTTTCACAATCTGAGAAGATAAAAATTTAATTCATTTCGAATGGCTGAGTAAAGAGTCATACTCTTGAGACGCAGTCATGTGAACTTGTGCATCATGAACTTCTTATTTGTGGAATCTTTTCAGGGGTGAACATAAGTATTACAGTATTGGGAATCTGACTTTAAAAGACCCTAGTTTGTGTTTCTACTCATGTGTTCTGTGATTTTTTAGATTCTGTTGTAGCACTGACTGTTACGTTGTTTTTCTGCCTGCCATGTCTCATGCCTCATCAGGTTGTATTGCTCTTTTCTTTACTCTTTATTTATCTCTCTTTCACATTGAGGACAATGTTAATATTAAGTGTGGGGGAGTGGTAATGTACTTGGTAATGTACTCTGTAAAAAAAAAATTTGCACAACTGATGAACACTTGAGTATTACTGATAGTTAAGCTGGAATTATGTGTTAATCGTTTGATTTATTCTGAGCTGATAGAGATATGTTTGAAAGGGGAATATGTTAATTATGAGATTATTTTGTGTGAAGCAATCTTGTTCAATTGAGAAAAGTGAAATTTAGCATCTTTGAGTCATGCCTGCTTGTTTCTGTTTTCTTTATCAACTTAATCAGAAAGTGAGTTTTGAGCTTTAATGATTGGATTTTTCATAAATAAAGTCCTATTTTCCTTTTGGAGTGAATTTTCTTTTGATTGATGTGCGCTAGAACTTGCTTTGATATCTTGTTGAAATTTTAATGATTCACATACATGCTTGAATATGATTGAGGCAATTATGTTTTATTCTTTCTTGACTTCTAGAGTTACATTGATTAAATAATCCCTTAGTTGCCCCATTTGAGCCTGAAATTGATTTCTTTGAATACCCAATTGAATAATCAGGTTGAATGCTTTCGAGCAATTGATGTGTTGATTGAAAGGTCTTGAAAGGTTGCTTTTATCTTCAAGGGTTAAAAAAAAGTTTGGAAAAGAAAAAAAAAGAAAAAAAATGATGAATGAAAAAGAAAGAAAAGAAAAGAATTGTTGGTGAAGAACAATGAAAATATTAGGTTGAAAGTGAGAAGTTATTATATTCTTGAGCATCATGCTCTATCTATCATCTTTTCAGCCTGATTCTGCTTTGTATTAATTTATTCACGAGCATTCTTTACCCTATTTTATCCTTTCTTCCTATCTTTCATTATTACCCTTGGCCACGTTATAACCAGACAAAGTCTTCTTGATTCTTGCTATGTATGTGAACTTGAAAGTGGAGATGAGATTGATAGGCAAGCCTATGGTTTAACATTTTTCATGAGAAATTTGAGTGATTTCTTTATCCTTAAACACTTGAGAGATAGAAAGTTGAGTGATCTCATATGCTTGGTAAAGAAAACAGTTGCAAGCTAGGCTAAAGTATCTTATTGTTTAAAATTGCTGAATGATCTTGATTGATTGGATTTGATTACTGATCTTGAACTTTGCAATTCCCCTTGATTTATGTTTCTGGATGTTAAGATTGATCTTGCAGTTGACCCCTATTCTTTACTTGAGGACAAGCAAAAGCTCAAGTGTGGGGGAGTTGATAAGCCTATATTTTATAACATTTAATTGAACAAATGATGGTGATTTACTTGTAATTATGAAATAATTTTAAATGGATCCTTATCATTATCTTCGTTTTGCAGATCTAGAAAGATTTAATGCATTTGGAGAGAAAGCAGGTGAAGATGTCATGTTTTCAAGGCAAAAGAGGAAACCTTTGAATGACGGAGTTCATTTAACCTAAATCAGGCTTGACATTCACTTGAAGAAGGGCTATGGATTCATGAAGATCAATTTCTCCCTATTTTAATCACCTTGAAAGCTAAGACAATTCTCTACTACTTTTATGAAGACCTCAAAGGCCCAATCACACGTTTGGATAACTCAAATTGGAGTTGAAGCAAGAACTAAGGTGCTGATCCTGATAGCTTGACCTTTGCATACTGTTCATGATATATCTCAAGCTACAAGTTGTCAAATAAGCTGCAATTTTGATGGTTGATAGTTACGATCCAAATCTACAACTTTCATGTTGAACACTTTTCCATATTTGGAGGTCTAATGGGTCATATTGGGCTTGTAAGTCAGATTACAGGGCCTGCGTCAAAACACAGGGCCTAGAAGTACACGGCCGTGTGAGAATACACGGCCTAGGCCGTGTACGCCTCTGACTTTGTAATTGAAATAGTGAAATTTTGCCCCCTAACTTAGTGTCATACACGGCCGTGTATTGTGTCAGAAACACAATGATTGAAACTTCTGCGCGAAATTTATGTTGGGGGCCTATATATTCACACCCTTAGCACGCTTTGAAGGGGGGTTCTGACCTAGAGGAGTAGCTGCAACTCCTTGGAGAAGGAGAGAAGAGGCATAGAATTGGAGATCTAAAGAAAGGAGGCGCAGATCTGAAGAAAAGAAGGATTTTCTTGGAGGCTTGAAGAGCTGAATTTCTACAAAAGGGGTTTTTGATCTCTCTTTCTTTCTATTTCTCTTATTTCTTTTGCTATCTTTTCATGGATCTGTATCTTATTATGAGTTTGTTTGTATTAAATATGTGTGGTTAAACTCATAGCTAGGGCTATGGGGGATCTTGTGTTCTTAATTATTTGGATCTGATTTCTAGATTGATTATGGTAATTTCTTTGTGGGTTTACTATATTGCTTGAATTATTGTCATAACTTGATCACTTGTGACATTCATTAATTCATTGTTTGACCGGTGACCATCCGCACTCAATGAGTGGATCTATATGGTAAGCCTGGGATTATATTGGTGAATGACCAAACATCAATTTCTCCTACCAATGGAATTGACGGGTTGTTAGTTCATATCTTGAAATTGGAACTTAATTCATTATTGATTAATTCAACTAAATGACCAAATAGGTGGATTAAATTAAGAATAGAATATTGTTTCATCCATGACCATTGGGATTCAATAGCTTATAAGATAATATTGGTAAAAGAATTACCTGTATCATAATTGAAAGAAGATCCGAATAATGAGACTCAAGTGAACCTTGCGCCCTAGCATCTCTCTATCTTTGTTTATCTTTTCTTTATTTAATTGTTCTTTTTATTTTCTCCATTAGTTTTCTGTTTTAAATTTGGATCTTGCGTACACTTCCGATAGTCTAAATAACATAAGAGTTTTACAACTTTAGTAATTATCACTTTTTCCTCGTGGGATCGATAACTTGGACTCCAAAGTCCTATATTACTTGGCGATAGAGTACACTTGCTCTTAGTGTATATTTTGCACGCACCATAGAGTAACAATTCCATGAGTGGAAAAAAATCACACAAGAAAAAAGAGAATGATACAGATGTTCAATCCATTCATCAATAGGCTCAAAATCTCACAAGACATAATTCTATCATTCTCAATCTATCAATTTCAACACTTATAATCAAGCATGTGATTTTTAAGAAAGAAGATAATTTACTCAATCATGCAAATTTCCCTGAATTTGAATTGCTACTTCCACACAAATTAGTTGTCTAACTAATTACTCCTTACTTTGCCACCCTTAATTGGTTTAGCTGTTAGTAAATTGCTAACAAACATATAAACACGATAAACATATTAATAAACACACTTCCTAATTATTTTTTTAGGTTTTTTTAAAGTTTTTTTTTTGTTTTTTTACACAACTGTTCACACAACTATCCTTCCCCCTAACCAGATCACAACATTATCCTCAATGTCAAAACATAGATAGGTAAAAGATATAGGATATTACTTGTTGTTGCAATTACTGAAAAGAGAAACCTCACACAAATTTAAACAGAAACAAAGTATGATAAACAAAACCAAAGCTTGTAATTATTTAAATAGTTAGAGTGTCTGATCTGGCTTGCTTTTCATACTGCTTCCCTCTCCGCTTCCTTCTGACCAATCTATTTGAGCTGTTACTGGATCAGGTTCATAAACAAAAGCTTCTAATTTATTAATCAACTCATCAACAGTGAAAGTAGAAATAAGGAGTCGTCTTGTCGAATGTGTGATAAATTTCTGTTCCACAGCATGGTCAAGAAAAAATAACAAAAGATCAAAGAAATTATTAACATTTAACAAACCTATGGGTTTATGGTGGATGTTCAGTTGGGCCCAAGAGACAATTTGAAAAACTTCTTCCAAAGTACCAAAACCACCTTTATGTACAGGTTTTACAACGTATCTTTATACTGCACATCATGAGTGCAGTAGCCTTCACAATCTTACCATCCCTTGAAAGAGACATTAAATTCCCTTAAGGAATTTCAGACTTAAGGCACTCCTCCCACTTGTGGGATATCCCAGCCTATGCATCGTCCTTCTAGTGAAAAAGAGAAAATCTGAATATGATGACCAGTGACCACAGCCAGTGGAGCTACGCTCAGGAATCCAATAAATCAATACCAGGAATTAAGCTCAGAGGCATTGTCACGTGAGAATGCAAACACGGGACGCTTCTATCTGTCCATCAGCAAGCAGAGGCTATGGTTAAAACCTGGAAATACTTGCACTGCTCTCTACAAAGCATGACACACGAACCTTATTTACGGACTGGCGTGTGAAGGTCCACCCGAGTCAATGATGGGATAGACATCTACCCGGGGCTCGTAATCTAATTAAAGACCAAGTACAACCGAAGTTTCACCCTCTTTTTTTTTTTCTTTTCTTTTTTTTTCTAAAGATGTACAATATAATATATACATTGTGATTGTGGCTCACATCTTCCTCTGGTTTTACATCTGGTAACGGCTTAAACGTCTTCTATGAGTCGAGGATAAGGTTCCCATCTAATTTTCTTATAAATTGGCAAACAGGGTCTTTTTGAGTCAGATTTCCAAGACTGTAACGCTTTTGCTCATCCTTGAAGATATTCCACAAACTAAGAAGTTCACGCTACACATATCTGTGAAAATAAGTTTGCCCCAAATGGTTTAATATGTTAAGTTTTGATGATGATAAATACAAGACAAAAAGAATGATGCTTATACTTAATAAATATGTTTTATAGATAACAAATGCATCACAAAAGAATATTGATCATGTTACATAAATGTGTTTAATGAGATATATTATATCATGCATGATTATGTACTTTATCTAATTATATTTCACTTAATAATCATGCAATGAGATATATGTAACATTTATCATATAATATATCTAATAATATTTTATATAAGTTATAAATGAATTAATATTGGATATGTCTATGAAAGTCTTGTATGTATGTTAGACTAACTAGAGTTATACATATATGAATCATGCATATGAAGATATTGAGTTATGAATTTGGACTAACTATGTTTGGTTAAGTGAGCAATACTTTGTAAGATAGTCCAAGTACCAAGAGTGAGCATTGCAACAAGAAAGCAAAATATCACAACTATGCTCAACTCAAGGAGAATAAAAATTAAAAGATGTTCCAAGCATTTGTAAGTCTTGAAGAGAAGATTTTCTTTGGAAGCTTGGATTATATCAAGAAGTAATGGTGGCAAAAGATCTAGTCCAACATCTTCAAGAATAGCTTATAGGACTTAGATCTTATGTAAAGGTAAATGAGATTAACACTAAACTCAAAATATGTTTTAACATCTTTAAAAGTATTTCTTACATTCTAAAATACCCAACAAACTATTTTTGAAAAGCTAGCCATGGTGGTAGTTCATTTCTATGAAAAATAGCAAAGTTTGTGTTTTGTAAAACTGACCTTTACTTACTCTTTTGATCATAACTTTCAAATTACTTTGAGTTTTGTTTTGAAACTTATTTCATATGAAAATAGACTCAAATATCTTTCCAATGAGTGGTCATTTGCTTTAAATGGATAGGAAATGAAAAAGTTATGACCAATTAAAGTTTGAGTTTTGAAAATCTGACCTTTAGTTACTATTTTGATCATATCTTTCAAAATACTTTGATTTTTGTTCTGAAACTTCTTTCATATGAAAATAGACTCAAAGATCTTTCCAATGAGTATCATTCGCTTTAATCGGATAAGAAATTAAGACGTTATGACCTTTTAAAGTTAGTTTTCAAAATCAGAAATGGTGTAATCGATTACACAAGTCATGTAATCGATTACAACGCTGACAGAAGCCGTGTAATCGATTACATGAAGTGTGTAATCGATTACAAAGTACCTAGAAAGCTTTTAATTGATTACATGATGCTTGTAATCGATTACCAAGTGCCCAGGAATGTTTCTAACGGCTATAAACGGCTAGTTTTCATAGAAAATCATTATAAAACACTACCAACAACTATTTTATCACTTGGGCTCTATATATAAGTGTTGTATGAAGTTTATACACCTCTTGAACACTAGAATTGATCCTTGAATCATCAAAATCATATTTTGAGCTTTAAAGTGTGAATCCTTTATACCCATTGAGCTTCAACTTGTATTATCCACTCTTGAGAGAGTTTTCTATCATTCATACTTTGTTCTTCAAGTTATATATCCACTCTTGTGAGAGTTTCTATTCTTTCTCTTCACTTTGAAATCATTGTAAGAGGGTGAGGTATCCCTTAAGAGAGAAAAGGGTGAGGTATCCCTTGTAGTGAGACTCAAACACAAAGGGTGAGGTATCCCAAAGGTGTTGTGAGTGCTCTTGATTGTAAAGGTCATCAAGCACCTATGAAGCTTGAAGAATTGGAGGCTCTAGCACAAGGGTGAGGTATCCCAAGGTGTGAGGATTGCTCTTGTATGTACAAAGGTTTTCCTAGCACCTGTGAAGTCTAGGAGATAGTGAAAAAAATCTCAAGTTAAGCTTGGGGACTGGACGTAGGCCACAAGTGGTTGGTGGCTGAACCAAAATAAATCATTGTGTTTACTTTTCTCAACTCTATCTCTTTACATTTGTGCTTTAATTATATATGCTTAACTTAAACTTGATATTTAGCTTATTTGCTTGATTTATCATATATCTCAAGTTGGATTTGAGTAATCCTTAATATTTGCACATTTGTTAGACTTATTCCGCTGTATGTGTTGATTAAAAATATCAAAATGCATAATTTGACAAAGTTGCATTAAAATTTATAATTACCCAATTCACCCCCCCTCTTGGGTAATGGTTGCCATGGCTAACAATATCCACAAGAATGCGTCTCAAGAGTCAATAAAATATTATTTAATGACTCCTTACTCAGTCCATTCTTAATGAAGAAAATTTTATCTTGTTTGTTTATGGAAACCATCCCCAAAGAACGACATCGCTTGTTACAAGAAAATTGACAATATTAGCAAACTAAGGCATGAAATTGACAGAAATAAAAATTTATCAGGAAAATAATCATTGATAGGTATGATATCAAAAGGTGAGCTTGTTCTAAGTATAGACAAATGATCTACAACAATATTTTCGACTTCTTTCTTATCTTTTTTTATGATGTCAAATTCTTGAAGCAACAAAATTCATTGTATCAACCTAGGTTTGCAAAAACTTTTTGTGAAAATCGACAAGTGCACCGAATTGTCAAAGTAACAAAGTTGACGATTAAGAGGGAATAAAAAAAACTAAAACACATGAAATTAAGAGGGAAAAGAGAGAACAAATCACATGAATGCAAAACACATTAAGGATATAAACACATGAAATTAAAACACTAGAGATCTGACTTTACTTGATTCAATAATTTATCATAGATAATAGAGTAGCTTTGGGACCTTCATTCTAATTAATTTCTAATCATTCAATTGATGGAGAGAATCCTTTAATTAATTAAAACTCAACTCCTTGGTCTAAACCCTAACTCTTAAAGGCATGACATTTGCTCAATGGATTCTCATGAAAAATATCATAATTCTCTCATACAACCTATAACCTCCATTCCTAGATGATTATAAATCACGACACTTATTATTTATGGTCTAAGTCATATGTAAACCTTATGATTCTACATACACCTCACTAGATCAATTTATGAGTTGTCAATTCATAAAAGCATTAAGAATCATAATAAGCACTCAAATTGAATAAAAAAATTGATTAAAATTCTAATATTAATACATGTCGATTGAATCAAGTTATGTCTTCACCCTAGAGACACATAAATTTAACTACACATGACAAAAGAGAAGAAGAAATAGGAAGAATAAAATAAAAATATATACAGAGCTCAACCTTCCATAAAAAAAAATATTAACAAGTAGGCGGTAAACTTGTCATGATAAATAATAATAATAATAATAATATTAACAAGTAGGCGGTAAACTTGCCATTAAATATTAACAATGATATGGTATAACCCAGCCACCAAATAAATATTAACAAGGGTGTAGTATAAACTAACCACCAAATATATATTAACACGTAGTAAATAAATATTAACAAGGGTGTGGTATAAACCGACCACCAAATAAATATTAACAAGGGTGTTGTATAAACCAATCACCAAATAAGTTAATAAGATGATAAATTAAAAAAATAGAAACTAGTAAATTAAAATGTTAGAAGCAGGTAAATTAAAATATTAGAAAGTTAGTAAAAGAGTTAGATAGTTAGTAAGTTAGTAAGCAAGAAAATTAAAAGGTTAGTAGGTTAGTAAGTTAGAAAGTTAGAAATAAAATACAGAAAATAAAATACTAAAAATAAAGTATAGAAAATAAAGTACGAATGTAAAGTATAGAAAATAAAGTGCAGAAATTAAATTTAAAATATAAAAATCAAAGAATCGGCAAAGCCAATTTTTTGCTCCGGCGAGAGAGAATAGAAGAAGAAAGATTATTTTATTAATGATTAAATATTACAAAGGGATAAGGGAGAGTTTCCCCCACTAAGTTAGTACTTTAGTAAGTACAAAGAAAAAAAAATTAAAAGATTCGAATAATATATATATATATATATATAGATATATATATATATATAGATATATATATATATATATATATATATATATATATATATATATATATATATATACACAAAATACATGTACAAGATCCACAGAAAAAAAAATATAAATATATATATACAAAATATTTACACTATAAATTTGTTCTTCAAATCAAGTCCCCGACAACGGCGCCAAAAACTTGATGCGGATTAAAAATTACAAACCTAAGTGCAGGTTCTTTCAAGTAATAAATTCTCGAGAGTCCGAGGTCGATCCACAGGGAATTGATGAAGAAAAATTCTCTAACGTAAAGTAAATATTTTGTCACAATAATAAAACTGATAAAACTTAGTCACAAATAAAAAAGATTTACTTGGGTTAGAAGATCCACTCTTGGTAAATAAAATAAGGACAATATTAATTCTTTTTATAACTCAATTAGAATCCACACATAATGGAGGTTCCAATCGGAAAATACAACGTTCAAAGTTCATTAAAAATTATATACGTAATTATATTATGATTCCTTTAATCATCTATTAACACCAACACTCATAAATGGGATCAAGCATTCATTGTGCCAAAATCTTGTCTATAACAAATCAAGATCTCCACTTTACAAGGAGGGTTTCTAAATTGATTGAAAACAAAATACAACACATATAATGACCACTTGAAAATATATCATTTAAACACAAGAAATAAATGAATCTAACCTTATTTCATTACCCAGAGCTTCACCCTTTCACCCAAGTAAAATGAAACTTAGTTACTCATAGACAATAAGAAAGGAAGAGAGAAGAAGAAGAAGAAGAAGAAGAAGAAGAAGAAGAAGAAGAAGAAGAAGAAGAAGAAGAAGAAGAAGAACATAACTTCAATTTAGAATAAAAGAAAACTACAACAAGATAATCAAACAACACAATAGTATGATCTTGGCCTCTAAGACTAAGACTCCTAATCTGCCAATGGTGCCTTTTATAGAGGATTAGGGATACAAAATGACAAGGGGGCTGAGTCATGAGTGAATGAATGAGTAGAAAATGAGTGAAAAATGCCAAATGACTTTTGATGAGTGAAAAATTATGGAGATTCTTTGTTTCTAAAATCATTCAGCTTTGAAGTCATTACATTCATCATTTTTTAACCAAGTGATCTTCATGAAAGCCCAAGATCTTAGATGTATTTTGCATTCTTGTGTCTTGTTCTTTCTTTTCTCTCTTAATTTCATGTGTTCTAGTGTGTTTTTTTTTGTCTTTAATTGTTTTGAATCATTTTTAATTATTGGTTGCCTATATAGTATTTATAATACAAAAGTGGTACTTGGTAAACTAATTCTTCGTGGGAATGATACTCTTTTCACTACTTTATTACTTTTGCGATTCGATGCACTTGGCGATTTTCACAACAAGTTTTTGCCAAACCTAGGTTGATACGGTGGATTTTGTTGCTTCAAGAATTCAACATCATAATAAAATGTTGGTGTATGCCCTAGAGGCCAATACATTTTCTGTATTTACATACATTCTATTATGTTATTTTATGTATGAGGCATTTCATTTATTGTGTTCTTTTTTTTTATAAATATAATAAAGTCCTTAGAATAGTAAGTTTGATGCCATAGGACATCAAGTGGATGACTTGATCGTGAGATCCTTTTGGTTACAACATTATTCTTAAATGTCCCTAGTCAAGTATTATTGTTAATTAGGACAACGGTAATACATTGAGACTAGTATGTGCATAGACTGATGACCACATCCATGGGTCATAGATATGAGATATCAAGTCTTCACATGGGTACATATTAGAGTAATGATGTACTGGACTGACCTACCATGAGAATGCTACATGGATCGTTACGTGAGTGTCATAAGTGATTCTCATAGTGACAATGGTGTTTGTGGTCCTTTGACCTGAAATCACTACGATTCCTACATGAGGAGTTGTGTGTTTTAATGCCATCAAACGTCATCTGTAACAAGGTGATTATAAAGTTAGTTATTGGACATACCACGAGTCATGCAGAGGGATGTGAGTGACCTAGATGGGATTTGTCACTCCTACATAATAGGAGCGATATCTTCAGGCCCCCTGATTGAGTGAGACTGCGAAATGCATGACCATGCTCAAATGAGTCAATATGAGATATTGATCTCATTTGTTATTACAAAGTCTACTCGAGTATCAGGAAACGAAAGATTGGACTATGCAAGGGTGACGCATTCCATGCCTTGTGTTCAATCTAGATATCTTGACAGAAGGACTAAATGACACGAAAACATTGGTCACGGAAAGGTTATGTCAAATCACTGACATTCTTATTACTTGGGTAGCAGCGATGTGTTACTAGATACCACTCACTGCTTGTAATATTAAAATAGGATTTTAATATTACTGCCAACGTAATAAGAACCTACAGGGTTACACACATAGAGCAGACTAAAATTGGAGCAATGGATCCAAGTTAGACTTGGATTCAAATATGGGTCAGACTTATAACAGATGGGTCTAGGGTTGCACAGCTTACCTTGCTGCTGCTCACACTCACTTAAGGCAGTCACTATTATAAATAGTACTGCTAAGGGGCTACTAAGATACACAATTCAGAACCCTAGCTGCACCTACAAAAAAATGAGTGAGAGAGCGATAGGTTTCTTCTCTTCTCTTCGCAGCTAGCACTGTGTGAGAGACGTGAGGCTCCTCTTTGTGGACGTTGGACATTCGTGAGTCTGTTTGTGTGGATACCACAAAGACATTGTTTCCATTATGGTGTTAGTGATTCACGTCCTTCCTTTTGATTACGCTTCAAGAGGTAAATAATTTAAAAAACTCGGATTATGGCTTTTTCGCATGGATCATCGGTGGGAATCCCTGTTTTCTATTGCGTGATGTATCCGTAATTCCCAACATAAAAGATAAGAAATGAGCCGAAAATATTATTGTAGATCATTTGTCTAGACTTATAATAGGCTCACCATTTGATATCACACCTATTAATGATCTTTTTCCTGGTGAATTTTTATTTTCTATCAATTCTATGCTTTGGTTTGCTAACATTGTCAATTTTCTTGTAACAGGAAAGATTCCGCCTTAATTGTCCTGATCAAATCATTCAGAGATGTGTGCCCAACAATGAGGTAGGTAATGCCATTAAATTTTGTTACTCAGAAGCATATGGAGGTCACTTTTCTTCAAAGAAAATAGCTGCAAAAATCTTGCAGTGTGAATTTTATTGGCCCACTTTATTTAAAGACAACTATACATTTTGAAAAAGTTATGTAAATTGTCAAAAATAGGGTTTCATTTCTAAGCGAAATATGATGCCTCTGAACCCTATCGTTCTTATTGAAATTTTTTATTATTGAGGAATTGAGAAATGATGCATATGAAAACTCAAAGATTTACAAAGTTAGAGCAAAAGCTTTTTATGACAAATCTATTTTGAGCAAATCTTTTGAAATTGGTCAAAAGTTCTGCTTTATAATTCTCGTCTTCACATATTCCTTAGAAAATTGAGATCTAAGTGAGGTGGCCCTTTTGTTGTCAAACATATGTATCCATGCGGGGCCATAGACATTGAGAACCCTAGGAATGGTAATGTGTTTAAGGTCAATGGACAAAGACTCAAACCATTTTTGGAAATCCAAGTTGTTGAGGTAGAATTCATCTCCCTTTCTAATCATTGTTATGAGAAGAATTTATTTTAATTTTGTTGCTTTCTTTTTGCAGTTCTTCGTAACCCCAGTTAAGTGGTGGATAACGGTACTCTGTGACTCTCAAGTCGGTTTGTTATTTAGTTTCCCATAATAATTGATTCCTTCTCCTTTAAAATGGATGTCATTCTCTCAAATTTAAGAAAATATTTTCTTTCTTTCCCACAAAATACTCTAACAAAAATCTATAAAGCTATGTGTGAAAGACTGAGAATGTTAATGCACAAGGGCATCCCGAAAGATATACCGTTTAGCAGGTGAATCTTCAAATTCAATTGCTTCATACATGTCAGGTCTCGTAAAAGTTCGTATTCTAAAAGGAGAAGAGCAAAAAGAATGCAAGTTTGTCACAAATGTAAGCGATGGAATTGAGACAAGTGATGTCGTTCTTTAGGGATGGTTTTCGCAAACCAAGAAGATAAAATATATTTTATTAAGAATAGACTGAGTAAAGAGTCAGTAGATGATATCTTATTGACTCTTGAGACATATTCTAGTGGAGTTGTGCATTGTGAACATTTTAATTTGTGGAATCTCTTTAGGGATGAAAAAAAGCATTACAATCTTGGGAATCTGACTCAAAAAAACCCTATTTGCCAATTTATAAGAAAATTGGATGGGAAGCTTATCCTCGACTCATAGAAGGTGTTTAAGTCGTTACTAGACAAAAAAACTAGAGGAAGATATGAGCCACAATCACAACAACATGTATGTTATTATCTTGTTCATCTCAAGAAAAAAAAAGGAAAAAAGGGCAATCGATGACGAGCGTCGAACTCAATCAAAATTATAACCGAGTTATGCCTATGGCTTATAGCATAGGAAATAACATTGGATTATCTCTCAAGGATTTTACATGCAATTTAATCAAATCAAGCCAAGATTGGGGGGAAGGAGTTGAAAACTTAGAATATAAAAAATAACAGAATTAAAGTGATAGAAATTCAATAAAAAGAACAATCAATTCAGAAACCTATCCAAAATTGGGTTGATTCTATCAAAGATCTTTCAACAAACATTTAAAGTGAAATTGAATGGTTAATTTGGATTCAACCAAAATCTCTGCATCAAATCCAAAATTTATACTAGACAATCACCTATAATTCAATTAATAATTGACACACAAATTCGCAATCGCATAATTCATGTTAGGATCTATGTTAATTTGATCTTCGAATTCAATTAACCTAAGCACAAATCAGTAACTTAACCTCTTTAATTTCATGATTAATTCAGATCAATCAACCTAAATTCACCACAATTCTCAACCTTAAATCAAGATCTAATCAGATCAAACATAAATAGAATCACTATTCATACATTCAAGATCAAGAAGAATAAGAAGAAGAAAAGGAATCCAATTGCAATACAAATACAAAAAAAGAGCAAAGATCTCAAGAATTCAAATCACAATTTCTTCAAGAATCTCTAAATTGATTACAGAGGTTTAGCCCTCCATGGCCATCACCACAAAGCAGCTTGAGGAAGAAGAAAGGAGAAGAGAGAAAAATCTAGATCTACAAAGAAGAGGTGAGAAAGGTGTGGAATGAAAACTAATTCTCATATTTCTCTTTCTACAGCTATAAATTGCACCCAAAATTGGCCTCTAGTGCCTTATTATACTTCTCAAACATAGCTGGGCCTTGTAGGAATGTAATGGCCTAAGTTTCATCTGAATTGGAATTGAACTAACCAAAATATGCTCACTTTAATGTCATATGCTCCCCAAACCTGAGTCTATACTTCCAGGCCCAATTAGGTCCACTAGACATCTGATTGAGACTTCGAGCTCTTTATAAAAGTTGTAGAGCTTCCTCTCAGCTTTCTTACAACATAAAATGCATAATTTTTAGATATCTAAAACTCAAGTTATGGTCGAAATACAGAAACAGTATCAAAACTCAATAATGCTAAAAAAATTTAATTAGGCCCAATCTGAGTCCAAACTTACAAAATATGACCAAACATCAATTAATTAAGTACATAGAGAATGTAAATGCCTAAAAATGAGGACTTATTAATGTATAAAATATGTGATTATCAATCGAAAGAGTATTATGCTCTTCATTGAGTATGGAGCCCCTAACCTTTGGGTTAGACCCATCATTGACTTGGGTTGGACCTTCGCATATCGGTCTTTAAATAAGATTCGTGTGTCATGCTCTATAAAAAGCCATTCTCAGTGACCCAAAGTTTAACTATTAGGCAAACTGAGATGATGGGTAGATAGAAGTGCCTCTTGTAAGCATATTCGCGTGACTATGCAACTGAGCTGGATCCTGTGATTTCAGCCCATGGACTCTCCAGCAACCTCTCACTAATTGTGGTAGTTGGTAGTGGCTGTCAGATTTACGCACTTTAATTAGTTACGTCATAGCTCAATCCAAAATATTTCATAAGTAAGAGGAAGAAGAATTCCAAGATTGGCTGAGTCGTCTTGGCATTACTGTACTGGTGACATGCAGTATAATGATATGCCACCAATTCCCTGTACTAATGACACACAGGTTAAAGATATGCCATCTTTGTTGAATAAGCAGGCATGAGAGCCTAGTCTCCAGTTTTGGACTGGTTCAAGCTCTCGTTTTCTTTCAAAGAAATAAAAAAAGTAATACTAATAATAATAATAAAAGAAGAAGAAAAAATTTGTGTTTCTTAATTTTAAACTTTTCTGACAACAGCTAACCTACCCATATAGGTGCTATCATTACATTTTCCATTCTTTTCATATTTAAACACTCTATTTTCTTCATTTTTATCTAACTCATAATCATTCAAATAAGTGTAGAAATAGAGGGAGCTTCTGTTTGTCGATTTACAAATGTCTCTGTATTTTGTGGGTTAAGTTTGGGAAGAGTACAGAGTTTGTAAACGCAGCAAGCACTCTTGGTCTAACACTTACTGCGAGGAACATTCATGTAGTATATAGGGGAAGTAACATTGGGTTAATGTGGGCTGTATCAATCTCAATACATCTAAGAGGTGGTCAAGTTTTAGGTATCATTCCTAGAGCCTTAACTCAAAAGAACGTCATTGGAAAGACAATTGGGGAGGAATTACAAGTATCAACTATGCATGGATAGATGAGGAAAATGCTTGAAAATTTTGATGCATTCATTGTCTTACTAGGTGGCTATGGTACTTTGGCGAAAGTTTTTCAAATTGTCTCTTAAGCTCAACTGAACATCCATCATAAACCCATAGGTTTGTTGAATGTTAATAATTTCTTTGATGGTTTGTTATCTTTTCTTAATCACGATATGGAACAAAACTTTATCACACCTTCGGCAAGATGACTCCTTGTCTCTACTTTCACTATCGATGAGCTAATTGATAAATTACAAGTTTTTATTTATGAACCTGATCTAGTAATAACTTAGATAGATTGGTCAGAAGGAAACAGCAAGGAACGCGGGTTTGATCTGACACTCCATTTATAACTTCCCTTTACCTTTGGTTTTTGTTATCGTACTTTGTTTCTGTTTAAATTTGTGCCAGGTTTTTCTTTTTAGTAATTGCCACAACATGTAATATTTTCTATCCTTTACCTATCTATATTTTAACATTGAGAACAATGTTGTGATCTGGTTGGGGGGAAGGATAGTTGACCAAAAAAAAACCAAAAAAAAAAAATAAGGAAGTATGTTTATTGATATGATACAGCAACTTACTAATAACAAAATTAATTAAGGATGGCAGATTAAGGAGTAAATTATGCCCTTGAGGTAAATTTACTCTTGAGACGCATCTAAATTGGTAGCAAAGTAAAGAGTAATTAGGTAGATAACTATTTTGTGTTAATTTATGGAAGTAACATTGTTTTATCATTTGATTTCCTTTGTAAGATTCAAGTGAATGCACTCTCACATTCTTTGAAGCAATTGAAATTCAGGGATCATAACATTATTGAATAAATTATCTTCCTTCTTAAATTTCACATGCTTGGTTATGGATGTTGAATTGATGGATTAAGAATGATAAATGTATGCCTTGTGAGATTTTTTAGCCTATTGATGAATGACTTAAACATTTGTATCATTATCTTCTTTCTTGTGTGATTTTTACTCATGGAATTTTTACTCTAGAACTTGATTTGACTCTATTTGAGGCTACTTTTTTACATGCATACATAAACATGATTGAGACATTTTTCTTGAAATAGTTACTTTAACCAAATAGCTAACCTTACATAATTTCTCTTGCTTTACCCCTTTGAGCTTATTCAACCATTCCTTATTTTAAGCTCATTACATGCCTTAAACAAAAATATGTTCTTATTCATCCTTAGGAAATAAGAGAGCATTGACATTGTTATTAGATGAGTTCTTAAACAAGTGTGCAAGTGTCTGTGCAAAACAGTTGATGAAAAAGGAAAGAGTAGTCATCTTAAAAAAAAAACAGAGTGTAAAGAGAGGTTAACAAAGTAAAAAGGAGAAGTGAAAAGAATATGTAAAGGGAATTTGCATTAGGTAAAGTTGAGATGAACTTTCACACTTGTTATTTGAACTCAACCTTAATGTTCTTTTATTCTCTTTAGTATTTAACTTTCATATCCATATTATCCCCTTCCTTTACCTTAATCCTATTACAACCTTGAAAAAAGTCCTCTTGATTTATATGTGTGTGTGTTTTGAGTAGTGGAGAAGTAGAAGATAAGAAAGCTTATGGTAATACAATTTTTCATGGGTTGAATTGAGTGAAGTACCTACCTTTTAAACACTTGAGAGATTGAGAGTGAATCTTGTGATGATCTATTATTCTTGAATCTACTTTTTAATTGAAGTTTCCTTGCATATTGGTTTGAGATGTGAAGAAATGTTACCTTATAAATGTTTTGATCCCTTGAATCTTTGATTGCTCTTCTTACTTATAAACTTTTGCATTCTTGAATATCATTGAAAATTGAATCTTTTAGAGTTTTTAGCTTTTGAGTTTGTGTTATTTTTCCTTATTCCCATGCTTCGGTCTTATATGTTTTGCCAGGGAGTGCAAAAGCTAAGTGTAGGGGAATTGATAGCAATATATTTTATTTATTTAATAATCCTCTCACTGGGCTTCTTAAGGTTCAATTAAGCTTAATTAAGTTAGTTTTGTCACATTTTATGAAATTGGACCTAATTGGATCATTGAAGGAAATATTGCATGAATTGACTTTAATTTGTCTATTTGGCAGTGTTTAGTAAATTGGCTATAATCTGAGTTACAAATATTTTATTGATATGATCTTGATCTTGTAGAAAGTTAAGACAATTCTTTACAAGTTTTATGAAGATCTCAAGAAAGGAATCACACGTTTGGATAATTTAAATTGAAGTGAAAGCAAGAGTCAGAATCTTGATCCTGATAGCTTGACCTCTGTGCACTCATCAACCCATTTCTTGAGCTATAGGAGTTCAACTGATACCAAACTAAGTCCAAATGAAAGCTACGACCCAAATATACAATTTTTATGAAGGACATAAAAGCATATTCGGATGTCTAGTAGGTCATATTGGGCCTAGAATTCATAATAGAGGTGCTATTGCTGGAACCCAAATACTATACAAAGATTAGGTCATATCTTGGGTTGTAGGGGTCAGATTATGATGAAACTAGTGGCATTGGAAATCTGAGACAAAACCCTTCAACTTTCATGAAGACCACTAATGCAATAGGTGACGTTATGATAGAGTTATAGTCATATGAAGATAGCTAAATTGGTTGAGTGGGGAGACAAGCATAGCAATAATCGACCCACTCATTAACAACTCTATTGTCATGTTCCACTCATCCACCCACTCATTAAATAACTCCCTTGTCATTTTGTACTCTTCATGCTCTATAAAAGGCACCATGGGTTACTCATTAGAATCATCTTGGTTTAAAGATCAAGATTATGTTCTTGTATAATTTGTTTCTCTTGTTGTAGTTTTCTTTTATTCTAAATAGAAGTTATATTCATCTTCTTCTTCTTCTCTTTTTCTTTCTTCTTGTTTATGAGTAACTAATTTTCATTTTGCTTGGGAGAAATGATGAAGCTATTGGTAATGAAATAAGGTTAGATTAATCTCTTTCTTGTACTTGAATGATATATTATCAAGTGATCATTATATGTGTTATATTTTGTTTCCAATCAATTTAGAAAGGCTCCTCGTAAGGTGGAGATCTTGATTTGTTGTGGATAAGAGATTGGCACGATGAATGCTTGAACCCATTTACAAGTGTTGGCATTATTAACCTTCCTTGTAAAGTAGAGATCTTGATTTGTTGTAAACATGAGATTGGCACAATAAATGCTTGAACTCATTTACAAGTGTTGGTGTTAATGGATAATTAAAGGAACCATAATATAACTACATATATTACTTTAAAACAACTTTGAATGTTGTATTTTCTAATTGGAACCTCCATTATGCATGGATTCTAATTGAGTTATAAAAAGAATTAATCTTGTCCTTAATTTACTTACCAAGAATGGATCTCCTAGCCAAGAAAATCGTATTTAATTGTGAACAAGTTTTATCATATTTATCATTATGACAAATTCTTTTCTTACCTTAGAGAATTTTTCTTCATCAATTCCCTGTGGATCGACCTTGGACTCCCGAGAATTTATTACTTGAAATAACCTGTACTTGGATTTATAACACATCAAATTCGCATCAATATACAAATAATCAAGAAGGGAAAAATGGTTGAATGTATGCAATGAAGAACAATGTGGAACTCTCAAATTAAGAGCTCTGATACTATAACTTAAGACTGAGAAGGAATTAAAATTCTCATTCTAGTGAAATTGAGTACAACAATTGTTTATATACATAGCTCTATAAGAAATAAGGGAGACTAAATGAAAGAAAGAGCATAAGTTAAAATTATGCAATAGAAACTCTCTCAAGTGATTTCATTCATCTTAGGATATTTATTCAAGAGACATAGTATTGAGTTGTTGTAATCAAAAGTAAACATTTTATCTATTTAACTTATTCTAGTAGTTTAACTAAACATGTGGACTACCTATGCCAATATTAATCATCATTAATTAGAGTGTACACAAAACAAAAGCTGGGTTAAAGGTTTCTAAGAAAAAGTTCATAATCTAACAACACTCCTTGAGATTATTTTTTTTTGGAAACTCCAAGCTCTGATCTTATCACTTCATGCTTGCTCTTGGAAAGGCCTTGGTCATTATGTCTACAATATGGTTCTCTAAACTTCAATGGACCAAATTAACCTCCTTCAGCTTCACTAGATTTCTAGTGGCATGGTGCTGCACATTTATATGCATGGTTCTTCCTTGTTGGATAGAGTTCTTGGTTATAGTAATAAATGACTTGTTAATGGCTCTCATGACAGTGAGCTTTGTTTTGATGATGTCCTAAATTAATTGGAATTTGTTTGAGCCAAATAACTTGATTTAATGTTGTTGTAACTTCATAAAAACTTGTAGGTTCTAATGTAGCTACATTGTATTTCACTAAATTTCTTCTTTTCCTTCAATATTTTGCTCTTGGAGATTATTTTCTCCAAGTTGATTCTTACTGGAGGCTTCAGTCCTTTTGTGCAACAAGGTTGAGTCATCAACTATACTAAACATGACTTTTTCATAGTTAGGATCCTAATGAAAACTTTTGCCTTTAATTGCTATTGAAATTAATTCTAAGCCACTAGGATATAAAATTATAACTTTGGTCCTTAAAGATCAGTCTATAGTTGTTTCTTAACATTTGTCCAAGACTTATCAGATTAAGATCTATGTTTGGAATATAAAGAACATTGAGAATGATCTTATTACTTGTAATGGTCTTGATCAAAACAGAACCTTGTCTTTCAGCCTTGATGTCATTTCCATTTGCAAGCTTTATCATTGAGGAACTAGTCTTCCTCAAGTCTTTGAGCAAATTAACATTGGTTGTCATGTGATTGGTGCAGCCACTATCAATAAGTCATGATTCTTTGTTACTACTTGCTATATAGTGTTAAGAATGATAATAACATGTGTTAAATGTGTAAAACACATAAGGGTACTCTAATCTTTTATGTATCTTATAATTTCTCCTGTATATATATATATATATATATATATATATATATATATATATATATATATATATATATATATATATGTTTCTAATAATATGGTATCAAAAGCCTAGTTTTTATTTCTTTTTTGCAAAAAAAAAATAATAACATAAACCTTCAAACTCTAGCTCAACCTTCTCTTTCTTGTGTTGCATGTTCTTTTCCTTCCCGACGGCAGCGCCACTTCCTTTCTTTTTGGCGACTCCTCTGGCGTGATCACTAATGGCGGCCCTCCACCTAGCAGGCTGGGTCAAATGTGTTTAGTGGTAGTGTGTTGGGTTGTCATGGGTTTGGTGCTGTTGAAGGCCAATAATCACGATCTAGCCTAGATGCATAGAGGGTGACCAGTTGGCGATGTCTTTGGAGCTTTCCGCCTGAGTTTAAGGTCCCCAACTATTTTCCTACTAGCTTCGACTATGGTATGCGATTTTGAAGAAGGTGTGTGTGATTTTGTGACATTTTTAGGATCGGTTCCTTGAGTTTGGCCTAGGTTTTCATCTTCGCTTCTATTCTAGCTTTCGTTTGATTGGCATGGTGGCTTCCAGTCTGAGTTAATTAGTAGCTTTCCAGTGACTTTATGGATGTTGATGTTGGTTTTAGCCTGTTAATGTGTGCCCGGTGGTTTTGGTCTGCTCTAGTGTGCTCTCTCCTATGTTTTTGGAGTTTTAGTGCCTTTTCTTTTGTAATTGGTTCTTGTGTTTGCATGAGTTTGATGGATTCTATGGCAAAGAATGTTGGTGAAAAAAAAGACAATGCTATTGGGACCAGAAAGACTGAGGCTTGCCTCGACTGGAAAATTGAGATCATTACTACTTCTAAAATTATTAATCATATCTTGAGTGGTCGAGAGAATTACCTTTATTGGCGATGCACTATAGAGCGTTATTTGAAAAGTGTTGACAAGTTAAAGCATTTTACTGAGCTGCCTCTTAGTGAAAAGGATGTTGAGGCAAGACAACAGTGGCTTCTTGAAGTATAAGCTGCATAATCAGACTGAGAAAATAGTGTATGAATTTGTTTGGGTTGCCACTAATCATTTGGATGATGTTTGAGACCTCATAAATTACATTGAGTTCATGCATGGTAGCAAATAGGATTTAAGTCATGTTTATACCCTCATGCAGAATGTTTATCGTGCGACTCAAAAAGATCATTCTCTTTTTTAATATTATAAGGAAGTTAAATGAGCCTTTGAGGAGAAACGCACTATGTTTCCTAATACTAATGATGTGTAGAAAATTCAGGATCAAGAGGAGTCTCAAGTAGTTTAATGTTTCTTGGTTGGTTTAAATCCACAGTATGATGTTATTCGCACTCAACTTCTTTTAGGAAATAAGCTACCCACTTCCTTGAGTGATATGTATGCTCGCCTTCTTTAGGTTAACAAAGATGCCACTAGTGATGACTTTTATGACTTTCATGGATTTAAGTCATCTATTTTGGTTAGCAATACATCAGGAGCTCATGGTGGCCGCAATGGTATGAAGGGAAGTCAGAGTGGTCGAGGCTCTAATGGTCCTGATCGTGGTAATAGTTGTCCACCTACTTGTTTTGGTTGGGGTAAAGTTGGTCATATTCAGAGTTTTTGTCCTAAGGTTTCACATGTTGCTCATATAGCAACCTAGGATGGTTTATTGCTTACCCTCTCTACCATTTTTCAGTCTCCTATTGCCTACTCTATCTCCACTAAGCCATAGGTGACCTTATCTAGGGATGAATATGCTCGTCTCTCTCACCTACTTTAGTCCTAACCTTCTGCAACTACCATATTGACTCAAACAAGTAATCCTATAGCTTGTCTTTCTACCACATTTCGCCACTAGATCATTGATTCAGGAGCGACTGATCATATGACTTGTGATATAAGTATACTTTCCTCCTTCATTCCTTCTAATTTCTTACCCCACGTTATTTTGGCTAAAGGCTCTACTGCTACAATTAGTGGTAGTGGTACAACTCATCCCATTGAATTTTTGCCTCTATCCTCAATCTTATTTTTACCTAGTTTTTCTTTTAATTTGTTATCAGTCAGTAAACTTACTCATTCCTTAAATTGTGCCATTCACTTTTATCCTTCTCATTGTGTCTTTCAGGATCTTTGGATGATGTAGATTATTAGTACAGGTTGTAAGTCTAGTGGCCTATATATCTTGGATACCTCACAATGGGTGCCATGCTCTATTGCTTGTACTGGTTGATGTGGAATTGACAAGTGCACCAAATCAACAAAAGTAATAAAGAGTGAGTAAAGTATCATTCCCATGAGAATTAAATTATTAATTACTAAATTCACTGAAAATGACACTATTTAAGCTAACGAAAAGAGAGTTGGTAAAAATAATAAAAGGAAAGAATAAACAAAAATAACAAAAGTCAAATTTAATTAATTGGATTGAGTTGGAAAACAATGATATGAAAATGTTAGGGGTCAGATTTCACTTGAACTCTTTAAATGCAAAATCAAATATTGGTTTAATTAAGTTCTATTCTAATGATTCATGGTCAATTCCCAATATTAATCAATATCCAATCCCTTGGTATATTAATCATCTTACGCTATTTAGAATTAACTAATCCCTTAGTCTAACCCCAAATACAAAGGCATTATCAAGAACAAGGGAATTAAAAGAAAGGTCACATAACCCACAACGTCTATTCCTAACAATTGCAGAAATTATGGTGTTTATCACAAGTTCTAGGTTCATGCAAATTTTTCCAAATCATACATAAACCCAAAAATCATTCCCAAATTGGCTAGATTTAGAAAAGCACTAAGAAAAGAGATAAACACATAAATCATGAAATAGAAACATTGATTAAACCATACAAGAATTTACATCATCCAAGAATAAGATCCATCATTACCCTAACGAAAAAAGGGTTTAGTTACACATGGAAAAAGAAGAACACAAAGGGAAGAATATGACAAACTCTATTGTAGAAAAGTGGAAAGGCTCAAGAAAATCCCTAATCTTCAAGTCTAATTGCGCCCACACCACATTAGGGTTTGTGCCTCTTGACGACTGCTATTTTCTGTCCAAGTGTATAAGAGTGTGTAAAAAAGTGTGTTGTATTTGGTAAAACTTTCTTATTTAAAATAAATTCATGCTGCAGTTTACGTGTTCAGCGCTCAAGCACTAAGCTTCCAGCGCTTAGGCATTGGCCCACTAATCAAGAAACCCATCTGCGCGCGTTGCGCGCTCAAGTGGTGAGTGTTGGGCTTCTGAATTAATTTTCTTATTTTTTTTTGCTCCTCAAATGCCTAGTCTTTTCCATATGCAATTACCTACAAAAATTACATAAAAGTACGTAATAAGAACACAATTAAAATAATAAAAACATAACAAGACTTAAGGACAAAACTAAATTAAAAAAATTAAAAGAGACTGAAAACCCAAGATTTTTAACCTTAAAAATATGAATTTTTAAAGGTTCATCACTAGTGCTCATGACCTTTTTGTTCTTCAGTGTCACTCTAATTTTGGTCATCTCTCTTTAGTCACCTTGAAGAAGTTATGTCCTTCTTTATTGTAACACCATTGTGGGGATGTCACATTTTTAATTCAAGAAAATAAAATTTTACCTAAGTTATAAAACATTTGGTACATAAATAATATGAGTTGTAAAATTTTTCCTTTTATACTTGATAATATTAAATAAAATAACATGGAACACAGAATAAGACAAAACATAATCACACACCATAATATACATATGATTTTGTCTTAAGTATGCAAATAATTTACAATTACAAAATATGTAACAAAACAGTAAAGAGTCTGTATAAAACTAAAAACATAACATACTCAAGTGCACATCAAAGATTCCTAACCTTCCGAAGGATCACTCTCAGATAGATCATCGAATGGCAGAAATCTTGGATGCCTCGCAGCTCTACGGACGTGAGTCGGTGCTATTGACTCGCTACTAAGCTCACTAGGCACATGGAAAATCCCTCCCCAATAACGCCTAAGAGTCAAAGGCAACTCAAGATGTAAATACAAAGTAGTAGTGAAAATAATCTCCCCATCAAACTCTCTACACAAAGACACAGTCAGACATCCCACATAAACTACCGATCCTCTATCCTCACGCAGTCGCCAGGCCTCAGAGCCTCCTTGAAAATCAAGTCTCACAAAACCAAAGAATCCATGCAACGCCATGATCACAAGATCAATCCAGATGGTATGGGTGATCTAACGGCTTGCCTTCCTCGAACTGATCGCTCGGCGGTTGCTCCTCAAGGTATTGAATCTCTAGAGGCTGCTCCTCTTCCTCAAACTCTTTACAGAATATAATAATAATGCAGAGAAATATGTATAACGAGGTGAGACAATCTACATCATTACTCGCATGGCAATAAAGAAAATGACAATACAAGCAAATATCGCAATAATGCATACCATTACATCATATATAGCACCTCAAATTAACACATCATACATGCTATCACAGGTTATAGTAAACATTCAAAATGCAGATCATGGATGCTAATGCATACTGACTCGTTCTTACTCCATGGAGCTAAACACAAACATTAGAGAGAATGATCCGAAAAGAACTATCAGTACCTCAGGCTGCCCAACCAAACTATTACACTGTCCGACGTCGTGTCTATAGCCCACAGTCCAAAACATCGTGTAGTAGTACACAGTCCAAATACATCGTGCACTATAGGCATTGTACAAAATAGTCTCCACAAGATCTCGATTAAGAATAGTGCTTATCGAGATCATTAGTGTGTTTCCCATTACCACGGCCCAGAGGAACTACCAACTGTCCGCATGTGGAATTCTCCACACACTAACGCCTCCAAGTTCAATTAATGAACCACACTACGCCTATCACACCCACAACACGGTGTAATTCATCTCGTCAATCAATCGCCAATTTTTAACCAAATTGACACAACTCTCAATGCATGATTAAGAATCATAATTATAAAAATACCCTTAGTCTCAATATATTATCATATTTATAAAAATACCCTCAGTCTCAATATTCCAAAATATAGTATGTCTCTACTTGACAGTACTATCTCTCAACATGTTCAAGTCCACCACTTTGGCCCGACAGTAAAACTTACTGTTCTATTTAATTGCGTAGAAATCTTATCGCATTTTCATAATCGCATCACTTTTGTAAAGGTTCTTAAATCGCGTAAATATATTTTGACATTTTTGGACATCGCATAATGTTTTTAAATCATTTTCTCAATCGCGTAAGATTTTTAAATCGTTTTCTTAACCGTATAGCTTAAAAATCATTATTTCAAATATGTGTAAGCTATTTCTAGTACTTTAAACTACGTAGAATATTTTCCATACGTTATAAACATATTATGGAACCTTTTCTTTTATTTGTTCGATTTTAGTAAATTTTGGCAGCATTTTGCCTAGAAAATCTATTAAATGGTATTTTCTACATTCTTCCTTAAATACTGTTCATTTTAACCTTAACCATTACTTACACCTTGAAACTTGCTAATGCGCTTCAAAACTCAAAGAGTGAGCTCTACGTTAGTATTTTTCAAATGTTCTCTTTATTTCTTACTTATAACAAATTCTCCTAACTTAGAATTCTAAAACTAAGTTCTTTCATTTTATTTCCCAAAGATTCATTAGAATTAAATTCTTTTGTAGCTTAGCTACTTAACCTACCTTAGAAAATAAATTTTGGAATTCAAATATGCATTGAATGGCATGTTGGCCAAAATCAACCTATCCTTCACAACTAATCATTAAATCATTTTCTAACTTCTAAATCATTTCCAAACTCATTGTTTTACCTAGATTCATTAAATCATTATTTTAGAAAATGGTTGAGAACATTTTGGTTCCCTTTTTCCTTGGAGAAGCTGTGAGCCTCTTTGGTGTTCTTTGGAACACTCATGCAATCCTTACATGTTATTCACATCCTATAATAATAATCATACATTTATAAACACATGCAATATATTTTTAAAGCTATAGACATGTTCACAATTAAAATCAATCGCAAATAGGAAAGCATTAAACAACCACACAAGTGAATTCTTATGGATTCTTCACACACATACAATCCAATTTCTCATCACCACACAAAGTTGATGAGATTAAATCTCCCTCTTACCTCTTGAAGACAAGAATCCTCTAGTCTCCTCCTCCTCTTTGATTTTTCGTGTGGATTCAAAACAAATCCCTAAAATTCTTAAATAATTAGCAAAATCACAAACAAGGCTTAATATTGAAGAACCATGGAACAATCATGGCATAGAAAATCAAAAACTTAAATTAAAATCAAAGAATCAAGAGTTTACCTTTAGGGAAGTAAATAAAAGTTTAGATTTTGAAGTAGAAGGAGTAGGATTTTGATAAAACCTTCTAAATGAAAAGTGTTTAGGAGGTGATTTAGATTTAGGAAATGTGAAGAGGAAAAATTATAGAAGATTGATGGTGTATTTGGTTGTTGGGGCTGAAAACTTGAGGAGAAAAGGAAAGGAAAAGTGTTTGGTGTTCTTGAGAGATTTGAGAGAAAATGAGACTAAGTCTCTAGGTGAGAGAAAAAGTAAATATTGAGAGTAAAATAAGGAGGTGCATCCGTGAGGTGAGTATAGGAGAGATTAAGAGATTAACTTAAAGTAAAATATCACATTTTTGTGTTCACATTGAGAGCACATGGCCTAGAACATGGTAGAATTTGGCCTCTTGGCCGTGGGACTCTAGTGGATTTAGGGACTAGATTTGACTTCAATTAAAGGTTAATTACATGCTAATTAGATAGCTAGTTAATTAGGTTAAGTTTCCTAATTACACTTAATTAATTATCTAATTACATAGTTAATTAATTAACTAGGTCATTGCATATGTCATGCTTTGTCATGACTTCTAGATGATATTAGGATATCTAATTAGTAATTAGATTATAACTAATTAATAACTAGATTAGTTCACTTAGTTCCTTAATTAGGCAATTAGGTTAACTAAATTAGGTTTAGTTAGCTACTTAGAAATTAGTCAAGCCACTATTGTTGACTCAATCCTAACCATTGAATTTAACTTTACTTCCTATCCATTGATCTAATCTAAGGTGGATATCACTTAGTGGTTTTATCAGGATTGTTCTCACACCATTGATCTGATCAATGGTTATGATCAAGGCTTCTAAATCAAGTTGTTCATCCAATGGTCCACAATAAAGTTCATGCCACTTTATTTGACCAACTCTTATTAGTTTAGAATTTAGTCAAGTCAGAAACGTTGACTGTTTTTCTAAACGCGGGTCCTACAGATTTTTTCAGGTCCATGGTCATTTTGGAGACAGTAGGTATTGTTAATTAAAATAATATTATAATAATATAAAATTATTTTATTACACAGTTAAATCCTAAAAATTAAAAGATTAATATACATATCACTCGGAATTGGGTTTAGTAAGATCCCCCAGTTCCGAATAATTAAAATAAGATTTTTTCGGCCAAAAAATTATTATTTTCTTGACTCAGAGCAAATCACACACAACAGTCAAATATACTCACGGAACAGTCAAATTCAATTTATAACTCACAGAAAATATAAAATAGTACATTTAGGATAATATCGTACTTAACTCAAAAGTTGGGGTATTACATTTACCGTCTTTGTCTCACTTAGAATATGAGTTGTGTCAGTTTGTCAAACATTATAGGTTGTCCTTCTTTAAATATTTTGTTACTTTTGTTGACAATTATTCTCAAGTAACTGGGATTTTATTTTATAAAGCATCATTATGAATTAT
This sequence comes from Ormosia semicastrata, assembly GCA_029884595.1. Taxonomy (NCBI): domain Eukaryota; kingdom Viridiplantae; phylum Streptophyta; class Magnoliopsida; order Fabales; family Fabaceae; genus Ormosia; species Ormosia semicastrata. The sequence goes on along the minus strand of JAQQTO010000053.1, from coordinate 40,469,591 downwards.
TCTCTATTTTTTTTTTTTTGCTTTTTATGCTAAAGTTAAAACACAAATTGGATGCTCTATTAGTATCTTGCATAGTGACAATGGTAACGAATATTTTTCTACCACCTTTTCTACTTTTTTATCATAGCAGGGTATCATTCATCAATCCTCTTGTATTGTTACTCTTCAACAAAATAGGGTGGCTGAATGCAAGAATTGCCATTTGCTTAAGGCAGCCCGAGCCTTATTATTTCACATGCATGTTCCTAAGGTGTTTTGCTCAGAGGGTGTGGCTACTGCCTGTTACTTGACTGATCGTCTACCCTTCTATGTTCTGGATGGTGCTATTCCCTACTCTGTCTTATTCCTTTCTCACACCTTGTTTCCTCTACCTCCTCGTATCTTTGGTTGTACTTATTTTGTTCAAGGTGTACACTCTCATCTTACTAAACGTAATCCTTGTTCTTTGAGATGTGTCTTCCTTGGTTATTCTCAACATCGAAAGGGCTATCAATGCTTCTCCCAAACTTTGGGTAAGTTCTTGGTTTCTATTGATGTTACTTTCTTTGAGTCTACTCCATTTGATTTCTCCCTAAGTTCTCTTATTCATATTAATTCTGAGCCTAATTTCCTTGTATATATTGAGTCATCTGCTCCTTGTGTTCCACCTTCCATTGCTCTTTCTTGTCCTCTTATCACACAGGTTTTTATGCGCCGAGTCTAGCAAAGGATTGTGGCACCCGTTGTTCCTTATGACTCATCACCTCCTCCTATTGTTTCATCTCTAGATCCGCCACCATCTCCACCGCCATCGCTTGACCTCAATCTTGATTTTCCCATTGCCCTCTGTAAAGATAAATATATTTGTACCTACCCTATCTTTACCTTTCTTTCTTATAAATCATTGTCACCCTTTTCCCAGTCTTTTGTTGCCTATCTGGATTCTGTTGCAATCCTTAGGCCTATGTCTGAAGCTTTGGCTCACCCTGGCTAGCATGCTACCATGGAGGATGAAATGAATGCTCTTGAGCAGAATCATACATGGGATCTTGTTCCTTTACTTGTTGGCAAACGAGTTATTGGTTGTAAATGGGTTTTTGCTGTTAAAATGAACCCTGATAGATCTATGGCTCGCTTGAAAGCCCATTAGGTAGCTAAAGGTTATGCTCAAACCTATGGAGTTGACTATTCTAAAACTTTCTCTTTTTGGCAAGACTCACATTTGTCCATCTTTTTATCTCCCTTACGGCTACTCATCATTGGCCCTTTTATCAATTGGATGTGAAAAATGTCTTCCTCCATGGCGACCTTCTTGAGGAAGTATATTTGGAGCAACCACCCAAGTTTATTGCTCAGGGGGAGTCAGGAAAAGTTTGTAAACTACACAAATCTCTCTATGGGTTAAAGCAATCACCCAGAGCTTGGTTTGGGAGGTTTAGTACAACAGTGACTGAATTTGGCTTGCAAATGAGTGCATATGATCATTCAGTGTTTTACCTACAAACTAGATCTAGATGCATTCTTCTAGTGGTGTATGTTGATGATATTGTGATAACTGAAAATGATAGTTTGGGTATTGACACTCTTAAAACCTTTCTTCATAGTCAGTTTTAAATAAAAGACTTAGGGGGAATTGAAATACTTTCTTGGGATCGAAGTGTATAGAAGCAAGAAGGGTATTTTTCTCTCCCAAAGGAAGTATATGCTAAACTTATTGATAGACATTGGATTTATATAATGTAAGCCATCTGATACTCTTATGACAACTAATGTGAAGTTGAATAATAAGGACAAAAACTTGTTGGAAAACCTGAAGAGATATAGGAGAGTTGTGGGAAAATTGAACTATCTCACTGTGACGAGATCATATATTTCCTATACAGTGAGACTAGTCAGTCAGTTTATGTCGTCACCTAGAACTGCATATTGGGATATAGTAGTTCACATTTTGAAGTACCTTAAAAGAGCACCAAGTCATGGAGTTCTCTATCAAGATCAAGGGACCAGTAGAGTGGAAGGATTCTCTGATGTAGATTGGGCAAGTTCACCAGTTGATAGGAGATCCACAACTGGATATTGTATTTTTTTTTGTGGCAATCTTGTATCTTGAAATAGTAAGAAGCAAAGTGTAGTGTCTCACTCTAGTGATGAATCTGAATATAAAGTAATTGCTTAAGTTACGAGTGAACTCATATTGACATCTTATTTACTAAAAGAACTTAGTGTTGAGATCTCTTATCCTATGGAGATATGGTGCTATAACCAAGCTACTATACATATTGTCAATAATCCTATGTTCCATGAAAGAACGAAGCATATAGAAGTGGATAGCCATTTTGTTCGAGAAAATCTTAAACAAGGACTAGTTTTGTTGAAGCATGTTTGGACTGGAGGCCAGTTAGCAGATATCTTCACTAAAGCATTAGTAGAGAACAAAGTGAGTACTATATATAACAAGCTAGGCATGATTGATATCTATGCGCCAGCTTAAGGGGGAGTGTTAAGAATGATAATAACAAGTGTTAAATGTGTAAACCACATAAGGGTACTCTAGTATTTTATATATCTTATAACTGCTCCCTGTACACACACACACACACACACACACACACACACATATCGTGCCATAGCTCAATAATATTTTTCAAGATATGCATCAAACAATCAAGAAGACTAGATCAAAGTTATGGATCAAATAATTTTTATTAAATATTAAAAATATTAAACTTACACTTGATGATACAAAATTATAGAATATTGATCAGAAAAGTTTTCCAAACTATACAAGTAAAGAGCACGAAAAATAAAATTATAAGATTTTTAGAGAATTTGAGTACAAAGGATAGCACAAAAAATAATAGAGAATTTTTTATGCCTCTTGATCTATAGATGCCTTCCTTTTATAGATGAGGTTCTTTAGATCTCAAATTTAATGAAGTTCGAAATTATTGATCTGAGTGATAAAGTCAGATTTCAAATACGCTAAAGTCCACCATTATTGATATGAAGGAATCTTTTTTAAATAATGAAGGACAAAATTGTTTTGCACATTGTCCTTAAAGGTGCTTACCGACATATGAAAGAATCTCTTTTAGATCAATGGGGGACACAATGTGTTGCACATGGTCCTTAGAGAGTTTTTCTTTTGAACGGTGAGAAGTTGATTTGTGTCATCTTTCATATGTCAAAAAGGTCTAATCCATAGCAGTCATCTTCATTTAGAAGATAATTTATCTCACTTTCTTCAATTGGTGGAGAGTGTGTGGATCTGGATGTTGACATAGTAGTTTTGAGCTTTAGGAGAAGGTCCTGTTTAGATGATGGACTAGTTAATTCTTAAATTAGCTTTTGTGATTTTTTCTTCACAAAGTAGGGTTCACCTCACACCACTTATTGATTGCATTGATGTTGAGTAGAAAAAGGTTAAAATTGGACCACCATTTGATGTTGAATTCTCTAGCATTCCAAGTTGGATGTTGTACTTGAATTTTTTTATGAAAATTATAATCCCAAGTGTTAATCCATGTTATGCCAAATTGGGCATAAAACTAAAGCAGTCTTGATCCTTCTGGGAAATCTGTCTTTTCCCTGAACAGATTGTAGGTTTCTTTTACTAGTTAAGGAAGTATCTTAATGCATGGTTTTGTGAAACAAAGCCAATCTGCTAACCATGATAGAAAAACTTTCACCCCTTTTTGAAACCAAAAGAACCAGGAGTGTTAATAAAGTTTGATGTACATTAACTTATACCACACTTGCTGATAGTCCCAATAAGTATAAGTCTATGGATCGTACTTTATTGAAAAGATTTTAGGAGTGTGGAGCTCTTGATTCCATTCTCTTGGGCTAAAGGCCTTAAGAATTTTGACCTTCGAGAACTCTATGCAGTCACGATTCTTGGGGCTGTAATGATATTTGAGTTATATAGATTTAGTGTTAAGAAGAATTAATTCAAAAATAGTTTAGTCCTTTTTGAGAGATTCATGAGGAACAAAATGCCAATTTGGGGGTAAGACATATTGAGCAATTTCTTTGGGAGTTGCCTTTGGAAAGAAACACTCGGGTTCTACAGTGAACAAAGGTTCCATAATATGTTTTTTCTTGTATATCTGCATTCTTCTATGGTTAGGCTATTGATCAATAAAGGAGACTGTTTAGATTTTTAACTTGTTTTGGAGGGGTGCTTACCAAAGTTTATTGATAAATGAGGGCTTTAAATTGATTTTGATAAGATATTTAGGAAGAAGATGATTTTATTTGTTGAACAGGAGTGGGAGAAGAAAGGGCCAAGATAGATGATCTTGGTTGGGTTGATGACCCAACCCACCTTTTTGGGTGGATGACCTGGTGTTGATCTTAGTGTTAATCTTAGTGTTGAAGTTTGCATAATGATCTAGGGTAATTTTAGTACCCTTTGATTTTGATCAAGAATATGTTGATCTTGATGAGGAACTAGGATTCATCTTTTTCCTAGAAAAACTCTCTAGTTAGAAAATTAGGAAGATGATTATCCTTTCCCTTGATATGTTGAACATTAAATTCAAAAAGCAAGATAACAAAGATTGCCATTTGGCAAATATTTGTTTGAAAACCAAATTCTTCACATCTTTTTGAATGACGCTTAGTGCCGCTTTGCAATCAATTTTTAATAAAAACTCTTTGTTGAACAAATCATCTTGAAATTTTGTGATACATAGCACTATAGATAACAATACTATACTTCTATTGAGTTGGTTGTCATGTCCCTAAAAAATACCTTACTACTTGCTCTTTGGAAGAATCAAGAAGAATCTGCTTAAGTACTCCCCCATGTCCCAAATCAGAGGCACCTATTTCTACTACTAAGGAGGCATCTAGATCTGGGAGCCCTAAACAAGGAATGGTTTCGACCACTTTCTTAACTTGTTTGACTACAGCAGTCATAGTAGAATCCCATGCTGGGGGATCCTTTCACAATCTTTTGAACAAAGGTGAACAAATTATCCTAATGTTAGAATAAAATCTATTAATAATTAAGACATGCTAGAAATCTCTAAAGTTTCTTCTTATCTTTAATTTCATTTGAAAACTTATGTACGAATTCTATTGACCTATCTATAGGAACAATTATCCCTTGATGAATTTCAAACCCTAAAAATTGGGTTTTGACTTAGAAAAATTTAATTTTTTTAGTTAAAATTACTAATCCATTTTCTTTAATAATATTGAAATTTTGTTCTAAGTGATTAAAGTGTTGATCAATTAAGTTAGGGAAAACCAGTACAACATCCATATATATTGTGGTGAATTTTGTATAAGGATTCAATATGCTATTCATTATATTTTGGAATTCACTTGGAGCATTTTTTAATTCTTGGGGCATTACATAGACCAAAGGGTACCTATCTCCTTCGGCTACCTCTATCTAATAGTAACCAGATTTCTTATCAAAATTTGAAAATATAGTAGTATTATGAACCCTATTGACCAAGTCCTTTTTATTTAGGATCAAATAATCTTATCCATATTAAGACCTTGTTTAAAGGCTTATAATTGATTACTAATCTTGGAGTGCCCCTTTTTATTTTTGAGGCATTCATAACATAGAATCCTGTGCATAACTTTATGGAGATTTACTAGGTCTTATTAACTTCTTATCAAGATATTTTTGGATTTCTTTTCTACGAAATTCTAGATATTGTTGACTCATTTTAATTTGCGTAGCTTTTGTTGGTATATTAATCTCTTTAAATCCTTCTTCATAAGGTAGGCTTACTACATATCTTTTCCTATCTTTGAAGGCATTTGGATATTCACTACAGACCTCACTTATGAACTTTTGTTATAATTTTTTTATTTTCTCTTGAACTTGAGGCTTCTTAATATGTTCTTCTATTCTTTTATATTGAACTTCTTTGCTTAACATATTGATCTATTTTGTTTTTCTCTCTATATTAGATTTATTTTTGAGATCATCGATTCTTGAACAAGATTCAATTCTTTGACTTGAAGAGCTTTTAAAAATTCAAAACAAATTTCTTTCCCTATGGCTTTAATTACTAACCCCTTTTTCCTTTTACAGAGAAAGGATATAGTAATGATTAAAAAAAAAGAGTTCCTAGAATTACTTGTTCATATATATTTCTTACCAGTAAAAAGGATGTTTTATAACAAACATTTTCTTTACAAATCTTGGCATTATTTAATTTGTAGTTAATGAACAATTTTGATCCACTTGCACTACTTAATGATTCTTTTGTATTTTCATAATACTTTGTAGGTATTAATCCTTGAAAACTATTCATATCCGCTCTTGAATCTATTAGTGCTATAAGATTAAACTTTCATTTTGAACTATTAATTCTATGGGACAATGTCATTTATGAACAAGTACTTGGCATAACAAATTAATATATGAGTCATCTGTAGATTCTTCTTCTGATGAGCTCGCTAACTGTCTTTGCATAATTATTTGTCCTTGCAAATTTAACATTTTGAACTTAATTTCAGTATCTTTTGCCTCAATTAATTAACTTCTTCTTTTAAATTCTTAATTTTTTGTTGAAGATCGGTTAAGGTAATTTCTTCTTTTTGAGGTTTTTTAAACCTATCTAATACTTCTTTCATATCTATTTTTTGAAATTTTTCTTTTTTCTTATCCTTATTTTCTAAACATTCTTTTATCTATTGAATAAAATATTGCTTAATTAGGGACTCTTCCATTTTTTCAACTATAGTTGTAAAGGATGAAGCTTGATCTCTTGTGATCAGATTAATTGTCTTAACACATTTTGAACAATCACATAACTCTGGTCTTAATTCTGTAAAGTCATTTTCTTCTTCCTTGCTTTTTGAGTCAGAGGATGTTTCCCTTACTTAATTTATGAATTCTTATTCTTGTGAACTAAATTCTTCTTATGATGATGATTCAAATTCATTTATCAGTATATTAATTAAAATTTTCTTTAATTCTTCATCTATATTTAAACTATTGATCATTTGCTTAACTTTGTAATCCTTTTTGTAATGTACTACTCTTCCACATTTATAACAAACAATATTTCATTTAGACTTGGAAGACTTATGTTTTGACCTTTTTGATGAACTAGGCTAACTTGTTGATTCTTATTTCTAATTTTTTTTATAATATTTCCTATATTTTCTTGATCTTTTGGAGGCATATTCTTCTGTCTTAGGTTTCCTTCTACTAGGGGCTTTGACTCCTTCTACTCCTCATTGTTGAAAAAATGATCCTAATTCTTATCTTGCATTTCTTGACTCAATTTTGATTTTATGTTGAAGCTTAGGTCTAAGTAAATTTGAATACTTGTTTCTATTATGTAGTTCGATATTTGACCAAAGGTTAGTTGGTTGTATAGAATACTTTCATCATTTTGCCTTTCTATGTTGATCTTAACATTTTCTACAAACAATTTTTGTAGTCCAGCGATAAATCGCTCTTTCCAGTAGTTTGTAGAGGCATCACTCATTAAGTAAAGTTTAGACAAAAACATATGTTTATACCATCTATAGTCAGATATAGAAGGACATTATAAGTTAACAATTTGATCCACTATTCTTTGCTGGAACTTCAAGGGTTCGTCTATGAAGTATTTTGTTATAGTATGTAGAAGTGTTGTCACAAAGTCTTTTATTAGGGATCCATTTTGATAAGCTTTTATTGCATTCATAATTTTGATAAGCCTATATTTTATAGTCTTATATTAGACAAATTGGGGTTACATGCTTATATTTATTGGTAAATTTTAGATGGATCCTTATCATTGTCTTCGTTTTTACAGAATTAGAGAGATTTAACACATTTAGAGTAAAAGTAGATGAAGACACTGCTATTTCAGAGTAAAAGAGGACCATTTTGGCTTAGACAGGGTCCTATGAGCGATTGAGGAGTTAGACACGGCCATGTATAACTTCGGAAACATTTATGTCAAGCTCACAGGGTCGTGTCTAACATGAAGAACACTTCTGTGTGACTATTTTTAAAAGATACGGATGAATCTCTTGGTTACACGGCCGTGTCTTACTTACGATGTGAGTTATACAATTCAAGCTCACACGGCCGTGTTGAGCTTAGACACGGCCGTGTGAGGTCTCCTGTGACTAAAAGTAGTAGTTTTTTACCCCAAACATTATAAATAAAAGAAAATCCCTAATATTAAAACACACTTTTGAGACAGCAGAAAACCAAAGATTGAAGGGTAGGGTTCTCAAGAGAAGTGCAAGAGTAATTGAAGTTCAACCATTGAAGACAGCTCATCCCTCTTCATCTTCTCCATCTTCTCTTTTTATTTTTATTTTTCTATTTTATTGGGATAGAATCATAGTTGTTTCTTTAATTTTTATTCTTGTTTATGCTATATTGACCATGAGTGGCTAAATTCCTTTTTCTAGGATTAGAATGCAACTCTCTACTTTTCTATTTTGAATTGTTACTTTGATTCTTTGTTAATGAAAAATTATTATTTTTGATTCATTCTTGGTATGCTTAATGCTTGTGGTATGTTACCAAAAATATTTACATGATCTTAGGCTTTAGGTGAAGGATTGAAAGATGAAGCCTAATTGCTAGATAATCCAAGAATTGAAGTTAGGAATTGAGACCTAAACATAAGCTTAAATCCTTTGAGGAAAAAACGATTGTCATAAAACTCAATGGGTTGAAACTTGGATTAATTGCCATGAGAATGGGATTGATGAATTTTTAGCACATTTTTAGTGCCAACAAATTGGGCTTTAAATAATTTAAGACAAATCGCCTTCAAGAACATAATCAAACATTAGCAAAGATAGAATTACAATTATCATAGGAGGTAGTGTAGTGAATTCCTAGTCCTAGACCTTTTAAATCTTGGTTGAATCATGACTTTGCTAGCTTTATTTGCTTACTTTATTGCTTTGATTTTTGTTTTGATTTTGATTGAGTTTCACTATTGATTTTTATCACTTAAATAATCAAAGTCATTGTAAGAGTTAGTAATCAATCAATTCTCGTGGGAACGATCTTTATTTTACTACTTGTACGATCCGTGCACTTACAAAAAATTCACAATAAGTTTTTAGCGCCGTTGTCGAGGATTGTGTTGATATTAACACAAGCAATAATTTAGTTAATTTAAGTATTTTTTATTATTATTTATTTTATATAATTTCTTCTTTGAATTTTCAAGTGTTATTTCTTCCTGATGCATAGAACAAGGAGTTAAGACGATCTTACTATCCCCATTGATCTTGATATCGAGAGGACACTTCATCATATTAGAAGGGAAAAAAGAACACTGAAAGTTAAGGAAGACCACATGGCGAACAACAATAACCAAATCGCTAATCAAGAGCGAAGGCCGAGGGATTATGGAACCCCCAATGCTAATGCTCGTCAGTCTTCCATTGTAAGGCCACGGATAGAGGCCAACAATTTCAAGATCGAGATGTCATTAATCCAGATGGTCCAACAATTATAATTTGGTGGGTCACCAACAGAGGACCTAAATCAGCATTTGGATGAATTCTTGGAGTTATGTGACATGATAAAGATAAATGGGGTTTAACTGATGCTATACGTGTCATAATTTTCCCCTTTTCTCTTAGGGGGAAAGCAAAGAAGTGGATTCACTCAGAAGCCCCAAATTCACTTACCACATGGGACTTGATGGAGCAAGTTTTCTTGGACAAGTACTATCCGCTTGGAAAAATAATTAAGCTTCATCATGACATCACTACCTTCTCCTAAAAGGAAGATGAATCGCTTTATGATGCATGGGATAGGTATAATGATCTCATTCATCAGTGTCCACATCATGGCTTATAGGATTTTGTTGTTATGCAAACATTCTATCCTGGGTTAATTTTTTCTGCAAAGGCAACTCTTGATGTCGCAGCTGGCGGTACTTTGATGGCACAGACTGCAATAGAGGCAAGGGCTTTGATTAATAAGATCACTTTGAACATTTATTTGTGGCCAAGCAAGAGATCATCTTCAAAGAAATAAGTTGAAATCATAGAACTTGATGTCATTACTATGTTAAATGCCAAGTTTGATGCCTTGACTAAGTCACTTGAGAAGCTGAATGTCAATGTTGTTGCTACTCCTAACATAATTTGTGAAATATGTGGAGGAGGGCATTTGGCTTCAGAATGTAATGTAATGGAAACGTATTCTCAAGACCCATCTTTGGAGCATGTGAATTATGTGCAAAATGGCAATTTTAAGGCTCAAGGAAATTCCTTCTCATATGGTAACCAACAAAACCAAGGAGCTCTATCTAACAATTGGCCTCCACCTGGATTCTAACAACCTCAACAATCTTCTCAAGGAGCAAAGTCCAATTTAGAAGCCCTCATGGAGAACTTCATAGTCACCCAAAAGAAGCAGAATCAAGTCATTCAAGTACAAGTGCAACAACATGGGGAGTCCATCAAACAAATCAATGCTCGTCTAGATCAAATTGCTACTTACTCCAAGATGCTTGAAACTCAAATAGCCCAACAAGCAAGCTCGTTTAGCATGGTTCAAGGGCGAACACCAAGTCAACCAGAAATTAACCCAAGGAAGCAAGTTCATGCAATTTCATTGAGAAGTAGTAAGCAACTTGAAGGCCCTACAAAGGAATAAAAGTTTAAAGATAAGGAAATGCCTGAAAAGGAGGAGAAGCAAGAGAAGAGCAAGGATAAAGAAGGAGATGAAGAAAGCACTAAAATGTATGTTCCTCCAAAAGCATATGTTCCACCTTTGCCATTCCCTCAAAGTTATCAAAAGGCGAAACTTGACCATCAATTTGGAAGATTCTTGGAGGTACTTAAGAATCTTTACATTAATGTTCCTTTTATGGAATCTCTCTCTCAAATATCCTCTTATACTAAGTTCTTGAAAGAGATTCTCTCTAATAAGAGGAAGCTTAAGGACTATGAAACTGTCGCTTTAACGGAATAATGTAGTGCAATAATTCAAAACAAGCTTCTACCTAAGCTTAAGGATCCGTGTAGCTTTTCAATTCCGTGCTCGATTGGGAACATGAATATTAAAAAAGCTTTGTGTGATCTTGGGGCGAGTGTGAGTTTGATGCCCCTTTCTATTTATGAGAAACTTGATATTCAGGAGCTCAAACCAACCACCATTTTTCTTCAATTGGTGGATAGGTCAATCAAACATCCTATTGGCATATTAGAGAATGTACCATTGAAGGTAGGAAATTTTTACATACTAGTCAATTTTGTTGTGCTTGAGATGGAAGTAAATGTTCAAATCTCAATCATACTTCGGCGTCCATTCCTTACCACTGGAAGGGCAATGATTGATGTCCACAATGGAAAATTGACTTTGCGATTGAATGATAAGGAAGTAGTGTTTAATGATTTTAATTATGAAAAAAATCCTAGCTCTTTTGATTCATGTAATCGCATAGATGCTACTGATGTTATTGATAGTGTTGTACTTTCATATTTGCAGGAATCTGTGACTGATGATATGCTAGAGAAGACCTTACCCAAGGCTGTCACCGATTTGAGAATGCTAAACTTTCCAATGGGAGAACAAAGAAATGGCACAATAGGCATGTCAAGCAGCGTGAGTTTAAGTTTAGGAATAAAATTTTTGTGGATAACTTACTTCTTCGTTTTTGTCCTGGTAATTTGTGGTCAAAGTGGTGTGGACCACATGAGATTGTTTGAGTCTTATCGTACAGAGTGCTTGAGGAGAAGAAAGAATGCCAAAAGACATTCTTGATAAATGGCAAGAGAGTGAAACACTATAATAGGGAGTAGTGACTGAGTACCACTCCATCGGCATCACCTAAGCATGGCATTAACCCATGGTCAAGCTAAGGACCTTAAACTAACGCTTCTTGGGAGGAAACTCAAGTTTCTATATATCCTTTCTCATATTTTCTTTTAGATTTTGCATTTGGTTTTTCAGTTTTTGCTTTGTTTTTCCCATTAAAAAAATTTGTCTTGACCCTTTTTGTTTTTTCTTGTACAGTTTTAGACCACATGTCGCCGCTCAGTTAGACTAGATGTTTGAGTTCATGGCTACATGCCTCCCTCTAGCTCCATCTCTCTCCCCACCTTTGTGATCTTGCGTTTCCATTTTTTAAAGAAGTTTTATTGTCCTTTGTTTTGTTATTCTTCTTATTTAAACATTGAGGATAATGTTTATTTTAAGTGTGAAGGGAATACTCTTAAATTTGGTGAATTTTTTTGTGAAATAAATGAACACTTGAGTATTGTTAGTAATCAAGTTGGAATTGTGTGTTAATTTCTTGATTAGTTCTGACCTGATAGAAATTTGTTTGAGAAGGAAATCCACTACTCATGAGCTATTTTTGTGGAAGGCAATCTTTTTCAATTGAGTATTAAAACATTTAGTTAGAAATTAGTCATGTCTGCTTGCATTTGTTCTTTTTTATTAACATTAGTCAGAAAGTGAGTTTTGAGTTTTAATGATTGGATTTTTCATAAACAAAATCCTATTTTTTTTTCTTTTGGAGTGAGATTTCTCTTGATTAGAACTTACTTTGATATCTTGTTAAGACTTCAATGATTCACATACATACTTAAACATGATTAAGGCAATTAGACTTAATTTTTTCTTGACTTCTAGAGTTGCATTGATAAAATAATCCCTTAGTTGTCTCATTTGAGCCTGAAATTGATTTCTTTGTATACCTATTTGAATAATCAGGTTGGATTCTTTGGACTAACTGATGTTTTAATTGTGAAGTTAAAAAGGGTTATTTTTGTCTTCAAAGGTAAAAAGAAAAAAGAAAAAAAGAAAAAAATGATGAAAAAGGAAATAGAAAGAAACAGATTGTTGGTGAAGAATAATGATAATGTTGGGTTAAAAATGAGAATCTGTTATCCCCTTGTGCATTATGTTTTCAACCTGATTCTGTTTTATATCAGTTTATCCCTGAACGTTCTTTACCTTTATTTACCTTTTTCCTATCTTTCATTATTCCCCTTGACCCCATTATAACCAAAGGAAGACATTTTCATTCTTGTGATGTATGTGAACTTGGAAGTGGATATGAGATTGATAACAAAGCCTATGGTATTGCATTTTTCAAGATAAATTTAAGTGATTTCTTTGTCCTTAAACACTTGAGCGATGGAAAGATGAGTGATCTCAAATGGTTGGTAAAGAGAAAAGATGCAAACTAGACCTAAATTGTATTAAGTGCTAAACTATCTTACTTGATTAGATTTGATTGCCAAGCTAAATTAAATATTTTTAAATTATGAAATTTTTCTTGATTCATGTTTCTTGATGTTGAGTTTAATTTTGTATTTAATGTTTATTCTTTGCTTGAGGACAAGCAAAGCTCAAGTGTAAGGGGATTTGATAAGCCTATATTTTATAGTCTTATATTGGATAAATTGTGATGATTTACTTATATTTATTAGTGAATTTTAGATAGATCCTTATCATTGTCTTCATTTTTGAAGATTTAGAGAGATTTAACACATTTGGAGTGAAAGCAGGCGAAGACACTGTGATTTCAAAGTAAAATAAGACCATTTTGGCTTAGACATATCCCTGTGAGCAATTGAGGAGTTAAACACGGTCGTGTCTAACTTGGGAAACATTTCTGTCAAGCTCACACGGCCGTGTCTAACTTGAAGAACGTTTCTGTGTGACTATTTTTAAGAGACATGACTGTGTCTCTTGGTCACATGGTCGTGTCTCACTTATGGTATGAGTTATGTAATTCAAGCTCACATGGTCATGTCGAGCTTTTACACAGCCATGTGAGGTCTACTGTGACTAAAAACAACAATTTTTTACCCCAAATATTATAAATAGAAGTGAATCCCAAATCTTGAAACACACTTTTGCAACGGCAGAAAACCAAAGATTGGAGGCTAGGGTTCTGAAGAGAAGTGCAAGAGTAATTGAAGTTCAACCATTGAATACATCTTCTCCCTCTTCATCTTCTCCATCTTCTCTTTTTATTTTCTTTTTCCTATTTTATTAAGATAGAATCATGGTTGTTTCTTTAACTTTTATTCTTGTTTATGCTACATTGATCATGAGTGGCTAAATTCCTTTTTCTAAGATTAGGATGCAACTCTCTACTTTTCTATGTTGAATTGTTAATTTGATCCTTTGTTAATGAAAAATTATTGTTCTTAATTCATTCTTGGTATGCTTAATGCTTGTGGTATGTTGTCAACCATATTTACATGATCTTAGGCTTTAGGTGAAGGATCGAAAAATGAAATCTAATTGCTAGATAATCCAAGAATTGAACTTAGGAATTGAGACCTAGACATAGGCTTAAATCCTTCAAGGAGAAAATGATTGTCATAAAACTTAATGAGTTGGAACTTGGATTAATTGTCATGAGAATGGGATTGATGAAGTTTTAGCACGTTTTTAGTGCCTAGAAATTGGGCTTTAAATAATTTAGGGCAAACCGCCTTCAAGAACATAATCGAACATTAGCAAAGATAGAATTACAATTTATCATAGGAGGTAGTGTAGTGAATTCCTAGTCCTAAGGCTTTAAATCTTGGTTGAATCCTGATTTTCCTATATTTATTTGCTTACTTTATTGCTTTGATTTTTTATTTTAATTGAGTTTCACTATTGATTTTTATCGCTTAAATAATCAAAGTCGCCGCAAGAGTTAGTAATCAATTGATCCTCGTGAGAACGATCTTTATTTTACTATTTGTACGATCTGTGTGCATGTGGAAAATTCACAACACTCTTCCCTTAAAGGTTGTTGCAGCCATTGTCATGTGTTGGATAACATCTAAGATTTGTTGTTCGTTTGCCTTATCTATATTCTATTCTACTATCGACTCTCCTGGGTATGAGTTTTCTACATGATATGGTCTCTCTTCATATTGAACATCTGGATATATTGGTCCTGAGTAGTAATTTCTGGTTTTTGAGAGTGGGGCAAATCCTCTTCTTAACTTATTAACACTTAAGTCTAGTAGTTCATTTTCTAATTCTTCAATTTTTGACAAGGTTTGGATCCTGGGTTTAGATGTGGATGTTAATCCTGGAGTCATTTTTTCTAATTCTTCTTAATTTCCTCTATTGAGTTCTCAAATTTTGACCCTAAATTTATTTCTCTTAAATTTGATTCTAGAACATTATGACTTTATATATTAGTCTTTTTGGATCAAAATTTTTATATGTATTTTGTGGTGTTGATTTTTCTTTTTCTCCTACTTGACATTCTAACCTTTCTAGATATTGAGACATAATGTGGATCATTTGATTGGAATAATTAAGCTTTTGACTAATCTTATAAATATAACTTTTTCCGGCTAATTGGGATAATGATCTAGTTAATGTCTTAAAGGGTTCTACCTCTATTCCTTCCTTTGACATTACTTTAACTGCTTCTAAGGGAGGATACTCTGATACAATTATCTTATTATTTTTTGCCTTCCACGCATTAGTTGTCTTAGTGTTTACTAAAACTTTTGTAGGTCTTATATAAGGATTTTCTATATTATTTTGTTGACAGTACATTTCAAACCATGAGAAAAAATATATAGTGATCTCCTATTCTTCTAGGAAAGAATAAAATTCTTTTATATAATTAACTATTTGTTCTTTACTAAAAGTTTCAAAATACCAATCTCTTGTCTTTCTTATAAGGAGCATCAAAGTCTTCTCTTATTCATTTATTTTATCTATTTTGAATGGGTGATCTCTAGTTATAACATTAATTACTTGGGACCAAGTTGGTGAATATTCTGGGGAATCAGATTTATGGGTTTCCTGATAAATAGGTTAAGGAACATTGGGTTCAAAGTTTACTCTAGTTAAATTTATGTTGATCAAAGACCTATCTATTGAATGTCTCGATGAGGTTTCTATAGAAGATGTTGATCTGACAATTGATGACCTAGATCTAAGCATGCCTATCCTTATACTATCATCATCTTGAATTAGTGATCATATTTTTATATGTTGAATAGGTTGAAGGGGTTTCACTTGTGGGAATACCCAATCTTCTGGCAGTCCGGCCAAAATTTCCTCATGAGTTAACCTTTTTAAGGTTAAGATTGTTGATTTTTGGAGATTAGCCTCCATGATTATTATTTCATGCCTAGGTGATTGTCTTAAAGCCTTAAAGTTTTGATCTTTAGTGGAGACTTTATAACAAACTCTATATATTATTGACATATGAGTAACTCCTTCTTGAAATACATCATCTAAAATTTTTACATTTAGTTCTAAGGCTTTCTTAGTTTAGGGTTATGGTCTACCAAATTCCTCTCTTCTCTTTCCAATAACACATCGCTAGAAGCAATAAATAAATGTTCCTTTTCCTCAATTTGTTGTTGCTGCACAGCAACTTGAGCTTCTTGTCTCTACTAGTTTTGTCCTTAATGATTTGCTCTATTTTTGCAAACCTTCTTTGCATGACCAAGCTGATTATAGGTCTTGCATTTAACTCCTAGCTTGAACCAACAATAGTTTTTAGAATGGTTTCTCTTCTTGCATTAAGAACAAGGAGAATATTTTTCTTTCCTTTCTTCATGTTGCTTTTCTGCTCCATAACTTGAAGCAAGTTGTCTGTCCTTTTGCTTAGTAAAGAATGCAACTTCAAATATATCTTCAAGCCAAATGGTTCTTCTTTGTACAGTAGCTTATAAGGCATTCACAAGCTCTGCAAATGATATTTAAGAAAAATTCTTTATTTCTTCAAGAGATGAGATTTTTTACTCAAACCTCTCCGAAAGACATAACAAGACTTTCTCCACCACACATTGGTCACTAGGCTCCTTACCTAGTAATCTGATTTGTGTCACAACCTTTGAAAGTCTATTTGAAAACTCCTTCACCGTTTCAGTTTCTTTTATCTTGATTGCTTCAAATTCTCTTCTCAAGTTCAAAACCTACATCCTCTTTGTTCTTTCACTACCTAGGAAATCTTCCTTTAGTTTGTTCTAAGCCTCCTTTGAAGTCTCAAGATTCATGATCTTGATAAATATATCATCATGTAGTATTGCATGTATTATGGCAAGTGCTTTGCCTTCCTTGGCCATTTCCTCATTGTGGTTTTTTTCTAAGCTACTGTTGGGTTGTTTGGCTAAGGGGTGGATTGCTTTCATTATCCACCACCTCCGATAAACTTTGAGCTCTAAGGTATCTCTTGCAAATATAGGAGGTGGAGGTAAGGAGTTGTTGCTGGATGCCATAACCAAGCATTCAAATTTTATGGTTTTTTGGGCTTTGAAGGAAAGAAGCTTTGCTTGTTTTCTCTCAACTCACACTCATAGTCTCTCAAGATCAATAAGCTCTAGATACCATGTTAGAAATAAGGGAGAGCAAATGAGAGAAAGAGCAAAAAAAAATTATACAACAGAAGCTCTCTTAATTGATTTCATTCATCTTAAGATATTTATTTAAGAGGCATAGGTACAAAGTTGTTGTAATCAAAAGCAAAGATTTTCTCTACTTAACTTGCTGCAGTAGCTTAACTAAACATATGGACTACAAAACATATGGACTACCTCTGCCAATATTAATCATCATTATTTGGAGTGTATACAAAACAAAAGCTAGGCTAAAGGTTTTTAAGAAAAAGTTCATAATCTAACACTCTTCAACACTTAACTGTAACTAACAAGGAACTAACTATAACAAATCAACTAATTCAGTGATTTAACCACGACTAATAAATACTCTCTCTATTTTAAAAATATATGTTACTGGAGGTTTTTCACAAGAATTATAAAAGCTACTAAATCGCCTTAATTTTAGTAAAGTATATCAGCATTTAACTAAATTATCTTTTATAATAAAACACTTAAAATATTATTACTCTATCGATGCTCTCTCACATTCTATTTAATAGAGATACTAAGAGCCAATGATAAAGTTGAAAAGAAATATTTAATGTTTTCTTGATTTTTTAAAGTGACAAATAATACATATTTAAATATAAGTAGCTTCCAACAAAATGTTTGACAACTAAGCCTAGGTACTAAACCCAACAAAAAAAAAAAATGGGTATCATATAAATACCCTAATTACATTAATGAGTTAATAGCTTAGATAAATTAATAGCATGTTTGGTTTTGATTATTTGAGAGGTGGAATAATTTTTTTTCCGAAAGCTCTCTCCGAAAATTTTTGATTATATGCTATTTTAAATATAAAATAAATTGAGTTTAATTTTAATATATTATTAGTATAAAAAATTTTATAGCATCAATTAATTATATATTATATAATTATTATAAGAATCAAATATTTTAATAATATGATAACATATAATTAAATAATAATATAAAAAATTTTATATTAATAATGTATTCAAATTAAATGCATAAACTAATTCACATACACACCAATATAACTTAGGTAGCTGGAAGTTTGTCTGATACTCTGGGCTTGGCAGCAGATAATTTGTACTGAACAGCAACTAACTTAGCCCATTTTGTATCTCCTGATACCCAGAGTATAATAATGATTACATTTCACAAGCATGATGTACATTCGATTCCGTTATAAACTTGTTTGACCACTTATTCATGGTGAAATGATATTTGTACATTATTATTTTTTTGAAAAATATTTTATGTATATTAAAATATATATATTATATTTATATTAAATATTAACGTGAAAGAGATATCAAATCATTTTCGTATGATTATAATATTCTAATAATATATAAAATAATTTTATAAATAAATTAAATAAAGTTAAATATATTTTAGTTAAAAGAATAACGTAATTATTTTTTTATATTATATTTACATTTTGTTTATTTAAAAAATAAAAGGTATAAAAATAAGATATTGAAATGTGCATTTTTTTTAATTTTATTACTTTAAAAAAGTTGTTTAAAAATAATATAAAAAATAATATGTAAATATTTTTATTTGTGCTTGTTTGGTGACTTTAATGTAATAGCAAATTGTAAGTGCCTTGTCCACAATAGATATAATATGTTTGCTTAAAGTCAATCTAATCCGGAAATAACAAGATAAGAATAAAACGTAATCCAATTTCAGCTGGTTAATTAGATGTCATACACTGATTTTTTTTAAATTGTGATCGATGGTATCTAGACTAATTTATGTGCATTTTAATTAATTAATTTTTTTAATTCATTTAAAGATAAATCATTCATATTAAGATTAAGAAATTTATAAAAATATTTTTTTATAATTTAATCTTAAAATATTAGTATAAATAAAATTTAAACTTATGATCATGTATTTATCAACACATCATACTATCACTAGGCCCTGACGTTTTTCACACACTGCTTTGAATGGCAGTAATCAAATTCCCTTTCATTTTCAGCTTGGTGAAGTGGTTTCAATGGTGCAAATGGCTAGAAAATGCTTTACACAGTTGCTCCTTTGGTGCAAAATGACGCTAGTGCTCAAATAAACAAGTTCCAGATAATATCTAGGGAAGGCACCATTGAGCATTATCCTTGTTTTCGTCCCATCTGCCAAGAGTCGGACAACTAATCATAGTAAACATTTTCTCTCTCCAGCTCTAGCCTCTAGTGTAGTTTATTTTTGTTTGTGTACAAAAATTGATAAGAACAGTCAGATTCTTAAAATTATCCAACATCACAATGTCACCCAAAGCTAAGAGAATTTATTCAAAATTGAATTTTGAGAGTTATATGAGAAAGTAAAAGGTAGTGGATTTTTTTAGGTGCAGCAGTAACAACAATGGAGTGAGCGAGTGGGTATTCATAAGAGACACTCCGACGCTTAAACCAGTAACTATGCAAATAGGGTAGTGTGTATACAGAATTAGGTAATACATATTTTTTATCTTGCTGAGTGTATATAAATGAGTGTTTAAAAGTGTAAGGAATCTGAACATTCAGTACATATTGAGTGTTGATTTCAAAAATTAAAAATCGTTATTCCTTATGATTATTTCCCTATTTATGCAAGGTGTCGTCTATATCTTTTTCTGTTGAGGGAGCTACGCCTAGTGTATAGGCTGTTTCATGTGCATAGTAATGTATAAGTGACAGCCTGGCGGATTGGGTTGTTCCAGATCCATGGGCCCATAATCTGGTCTAGAATAGTTGCCCACAACTTGGTGCTTTGATAGAACAACTAAGTGTCAAGATACAAGTTCAACTGGAGCACACAACACGCGATGGGCAAAGGGATCCGAGTCAGTGTCAATGTCAGATCTTATGATGTTTTCCCAAAGGGCCGAGGTCTGTTATGTCTCATAGTAGGCTCCTAAGAATAATGAGTAAGGCCGGGATCCATGATAGATCATTTCGCTTAAGTCATCATACCATTGTTCGGGTATGTAGATGGTTGCCCCCTTATGTAGTTTGCGGGGTTCATATTGAATGTACCTCAAATTAGGACCAAGATCCGTCGTATTGTTGTACCGTGGTATCCCGTTGAGGATCCGAGATCCAAGTTAGAAGTTAAAGTCCAACACATCCCTTTGTAGTTTCAACATTGACTGCTATTTGAAGGAAAGTAGGGGCTTTACTACTTGGGAATCTAATGTCGCATCGATTTATAGCAGTCTATGCACACTTGGGAACCACTGCTTTGCATTTATTGGGAATTGAAATTGCCTTAATGACAATAGTAGTTTTCTGCTGTTTCCCAATTGCCCACTGCCCTTGTGGCCAATCACAGGAGAGGAACAATTAAACGTGGCTTCGAATATGCAACCCATTCTCCTTTATAAATAGAGAATGTTTGTAGTGAGGTTGTCACCTATTCCTTTCTTTCATTTTTTGGCTTTGTTTGAGATTGCCTTTTCCACAGGGTGGCCTTTTTATGCTTCTCACGAGCATGTTGAGGGTCATGTCCTTTTTAAGAATCATCGTTCATTTCTTTCTCAAATTCTTAAAGGCGTTCCTTTTTCCCTTGCATATTCTTCTGGTGGAGGCCTTTCTTTTCAAGCGTAATGGTTCAATGAGGGCTAAGTAACTGCTCTATGTGGCTTGCTCAATGCGCTTCCGAACAACAGAAATCTTTCTTTCCCAGCGTATACGAAAGCAAAAAAAGTTCCTACTCTTGATGGGAGGGTCCATGGCTTCTATTGTAGTTCCTATGAGGTGTGGAGGGGCTTCACCGATGTCCCTCCTATGCTCCCCTAACTATCTTCCATGGTGCTTGCCACACCTTAGGTGAAATGTTTTGGAGTTGTGGGATCATGAAGCCTTCTTCTCATGTTGTTCAAGAGGGAAAAGATAAGTGTGCGCATCTTGAGGAGCTGTTGAGGTGGTCGTGGTCAGTGCTTAATCATCATCATCATCACATTCGGCTTCCTTTCTAGCTTTTTCAAGTGGACACCCTTGCATTAGAGTAGAACATAGGCCTTTTTTGTAAAGTTGATGATGTTTGGAATGTAAATAATAATAGATTTACTTTCTTGAATATTCACTCCATGTCTTGCTCGATTCTGGTAGTTCTTTATTTCTCGTAGTTTTGTTTTTGTAATTCCGAGTTGGGTCCAACGCCGGATCTCAGCATGTGCTTTGTAAGCAATTTGTTCACGTTGTTTACCGAGACGGGTCCAACACTTGAGTCGGGTCCTACGCTCAATCTCGATATTTGTTCCCTTTGATAAATGCTCGTTTTACCAAGAGAGATGAGTTTAAAACTTGACCTCGGTGGTTGGGTTCGTTTAGTTCAGCGAACACTCATTTTTCTTGACCGAGATGAGTCTAAAGCTCGATCTCGATAGTTAGGTTCGTTTAGTTAGCTAACTGTCAAACTTCAGGTGAGTGTGACATGGAAGCCTCTTGGTATGGAGTTCAGGCTACGGTTGATTACGTTTAACCACTATAAACCTGGTCGGTTTATAGGTTAAGGTCAGGTCATAAGGACACGAGTGAAAACCCTTGAATGCTCTGTTTGACCTCAAAGAGTGATTAAGTGGATTCCCCTATCTGGTCGTTATGTGAAAATACGTTTAACCTTTATAAACTTGGTCGGTTTATAGGTTAAGGTTAAGCCATAAGGACACAAGTGAAAACCCTTGAATGCTCTACTTGACCCTAGAAGGTGATCAAGTGGATTCCTTTGTCTGGCCGTCGTGTGAAAATATGCTTAACGTCTGTAAACCTAGTCAGTTTATGAATTAAGGTCAGACTCAAATTGGTACGAGTGAAAAACCTTGAATGTTTTTCTTGACCCTAGAAGGTGATCAAGTGGATTCCATAGTTTGGCCATCATGTAAAGACATTAGAACAACTAATCTTTTTGGACCTTGTACTCCTCGGACCTCGCCAAGGTATGGTAACCTTATGAGTTGTGTTAGGCCAAAGTACTCGTAGGCTCAAAGTCACGATCGAGGTACTGGCTTTGTATATTAATGAGCCGAGGTACCCGTGGACCTAAGGTCACAGTCGTGGTATTGGCTTTTAGATAAGACAAAAATTGAAAAAAAAAACTAATTTATTTATATCCAAAGATGTTTATTATACAACAAAAGTAACAACTTAATGTGGTTCTTAACTATAATATTTTCTCATCTTGTCCGTGTTCCAGAAGTTCTTGATTGCCTTGCCCGAGAGAGTTTCTAGGGTGTAGGCTCCTGTATTGATTTTGGATACAATTCTATATAGTCCTTCCTAATTAGGAGCTAGTTTCCTGTATTTTGCATTTTTTTCCTCCGATGTCTGCCCTGCGTAGCACCAGGTCGCCGAGGTTAAAATAGTGTGGAACCATTTTGGAGTTGTACTGCACATCGATTCTCTACTTGAGGGATGCCTCCTGGACATGGGCAATATGGCATTGTTCTTCAAGTAAATCAAGGTCTTAGCAGATGAGGTCCGGATTGGTTTCCTCAAAGAAGTTTTGCTTCCTCCAACTTGGCTCCCTTATTTCCACCAAGATCATGGCCTCACAACCGTAGGTTAACTTAAAGGGGTTTCTCCCATAGAGGAATGTGGTGTGGTCTGATATGCCCATAGGATATGGTCGAGTTGTTCCACCTAGTTTTCCTTTGTATCATCAAGTCTCTTTTTTATCCCCCTAGGTATAACTCGGTTAGCGGCCTCAGCCTGTTCGTTGGACTTTGGGTGCTCTATTGAGGTAAAGTGCTGCTTGATCTTGAGTTCGGTCAAGAGACCTTTGAATTTTTGGTCAGTGAATTGGGTTCCGTTGTCCGTGACAATTGACTCTGGGATTCCAAATCTACTAATGATATTCATGTAGGTGAACTTTTGGATTCACACGGAGGTGATTATAGCTAATGATTCTGCCTCAATTCACTTGGTGAAATAATCAATGTCCACCACTAAGTACTTAACTTGCCCTAATGCTTGGGAGAAGGGACCCAAGATGTTCATTCCCCAATGGTAGAAGGGTCAGGGAATTGATATCATTGATAATTCCTCTGGTGGTGCTGCGTAAACGCCTGAGTGACGCTGGCATTGGTCGTACTTCTACATATGTTCTTTACTATCGACTTCCATGGTAGGCCATAAGTATCTAACCCTTAATGCATTCCATTCTAGGGACTTACCCCCGAGATGGTGCCCCGAGCTTTCTTCAAGGATCCCGACCAGGATATATTCTACCTCCTTTAGACCAAGACACTTTAGGAGGGGGGAAGATAAACCATGGGGATATAGCTGGTTGTCATAAATAATGTACCAGGCCGTTGCCCGTACTATCTTCTAGACTTCTTTCTTATCCTTAGGTAGTGAGCCACCGCAAAGGTAACCTAATATAGGTGTCATCTAGTTTTCTTGTAACATCCCAATACTGAGAACTTGATATATCTATCATATATAAGGCGCACAGTACTAGCTATGCTACTTCTAATCTAAAACAACAAACTAAACCTATATCATTCATCCACATAAATAAATATGGAGAGCCTGAATAACAAAAAGCCATAAATATACATCATAACCCTCACAAAGGCATACTGTAATACATAACTTAATACAACCTCAAGCAGCATAAGATAAATACAACATATTTAATTACAAGAAACAAAATAAACTATACTAGTTCTTCTACTTTTTTTGCTTCCCTTTGCCTGGACCAGGATTTACATGGAAATACAAATGAGGTAAAAAATCACAATTTCTCAGTACAAGCATTGCAAAATTAGTGTTTATTCATTCACAATGAGTAAACAATACCATAAATATAAGATTATGCCTATAATAGATAAATGAGCCACTGCTCAACACTATCAGAATATACACACATCCCAATGTAATATTCAGAAGGCAAACTATAACCTTAACTCACATATTAATAACGATCAATGATATCAAACAACCGCCACACAATCGTAAGATATCATCAAGCAAGCAACAAGCAAGGAAACCGCCTACATAGCTACCAACAAATGCAATGCTTTATGTTATGATGTAAATTATGCTCACACAAAATCTTAATAAAAGGATGATGCAATGCTAATGCAGATTTTAGTTTAGAAAACATATGTTACTTACTCATTTCCTAGGAACCTTGTTCGCTTATATATACTAGGTAGGATAGGTATAAAAAGCCATGGCACTACCTGGTGATATGTAGACTTGTTCCCCTTACCAAGGTGAGAGTACTAATACTAACCCCATACACCAATAACCCTGACCATAATAACATCACACGCTATGAGAATCTAGATCCAACACCTTGTTCTCTAGTCATATAGTTGTGCATACCATCTAAAGTTACAATACATATGAAATAGTATATAACAAGTTTAAAAATAAGACATGCAATGATAATTTAGAAAACATCACACACAAGTCATAAGGTCCTTACTAACCAAATGACAAAGGAAAACTAGCAAATCTACCAAGCAAGTTCACTTATCATATAAGGAGCAAAGTCACATTTATAGTACTTCCTATATCTCAACCCTATCTCACAAGGGAGTAAATATCATTCATGCATCTCCAGCTCTACTTTCTACACAAATGAGCAACCTATGCATGATAACAAATACAACTAGCTAAGCACACTTAGGATACAACACCTAGTACCTTACTCCATCACTTCACAAGTGACTTTCAATGCAACCTCATGTTGCTGAAGGTGTTAGGTATTTATCCATCGTACTCTACATCTCAGAGGATGCCTAAGGCTTCTCAAGTTCCTCCACATAAGCTAGGTGATAATTCTCTTATAGAAATATCACTAGTTGTGCCTCAACACTAAAAATCTTGTATCTAGAACCTCACACTATCACTTCACAAGTGATTTTGAAGTCAACCTCATGTTAAAAAATGTTCTAAACACTACCTTATTGCATTCCATCACACGTGGATGCTTAAGGTTCTCAAAACTACCCTATGGCATTCCACCACATAATGGAAGCCTAAAGGTATCCCAACACACTACCCCTTGACACTTCACCTCACTTTGGGTGTCTAGGGTCCCTCACTGTATCCTAAGGCATTTCCCACACTTAGGATGCCTAAAGGTTTTCCAACCTCATCCTAAGGCAAATCCTTTCGCTTGGGTACCTATAGGTTTTCCAACTTCTCACATATACAATGTGGCAAATTCCTTCATGAAGTACCTTAATTAGTGCTTCAACACACTTTAAAAGATGTATATGAGGGATTCTATTTGGTAGGGAACTTCAATTTCCCAAGATAAACACTCTGGAAGTCTCTGTGCTTGAGCGATTAAGTGCCCATTTTCTTAGCGACTAAGTGCCCCATAGCAGAAACACTCCCCTCTTTCATTTATCTTTAGGCACTTAAGTGCCCAAAACTTGAGCAACTAATCGGTAAACTCTAGAGCCTTTTGGCCTTGGGCGATTAAGCGCTCACAAACTAGGCGACTAAGTGCTCTATATGTAAGAGGTCCCTGGCCTCCACCGATTAAACGGACAAAACTAGGCGATCAATCACCCGGTACGTAGAACTTCACCCACTGTAAACCAAATTCCAACACCTAGAATCAGGTTCTAAAATACCTTCAACAACATTAAAAGTCTCTAAGCTGAGAGAAACTATTATACAACCTTCCCACACATCACCTCAAAGCAAATGGTTCAACCAACCATTCACAACATCCATTTTTCCCAACTCGTGGATATGAGGTTCCAAGAATGCAACCAAGTTTCAAATAACCAACCAACACATTATAACTCAGTTTGAGACATCAATAACTTCTCAACCAATTCTAACATCTCAAACCATAGAAAACACCAAAAACCTATTTTTATATAACTCAACATGCATCAAAAAACATGGAGAGAAGAAAAATGGAGTTTGGAGATGAGAGACAAGAACCCCTACCTCTTGTGTAGCAAAGATAGAGATCAAGCCTTAGATTTTCTCTTTGATTGCTTACTCTTCCTTTGCTCTTCCTCCTTTCTCTTCTTTCTCCCTTCTGTTCTACCTTCAGCCGAGAGAAGTGAAGAGAAAAGGAGATAAATATCTCTTATAAACAAGAAAGTCAAGGGCAGAAAAACCAAAGAGAGAAAACGTGAGAGACTTGGTCACTTAAGTGACCAAGCTGTAACCCCCGATCAATTAAGAATACTTAGATTTCCCCAAATCAAGTTTCTTAACTTCCAACAACTTTAGAATAAATCCTAAGAATCATCTAAATTATTGTTTCATTGTTTCTCTTGTTTTCCATATTAGCTGCTAGTCAATCCGGAGTTACAACACATAACTAGTATGCTTAAAAATATTAAACTAACTCTAATTGTTCTAACTTTTAACCATAGCATTGTTCACGCATTTGTGACCTAGTAATAAAGTCTCTACATTTATTTTCATTAACTGAGCTGTTTAAGCCATTTCTGAAGCTAATAATAACTATATCTCACACATAGTGTTACAACAAAGTGATTAAACATACTCAGAAAGCAACAAAATTCAACAAATATGTTAAGTAAGTATTAGGCTACCTTTATAACCATTTATAAGTCTAACATATTTATTTAACGTGTTACATTTTCCCCTCATTTTTAAGAATTTTGTCCCCAAAATTCAGATTACCACGTATCAGATACGATATCATAAACGAAAGGATCTCACATTTCCTCGGAGATATCTTACTGAATTTAAACACAAATTAACAACTCCTCCTGCACAAAACCTACAGAAATAACCTAATGAGTTTCCAACAAATGGCACACATAAAAGGATACCTTGCATAGGGTTGGAAGATTGAGTTTCCGTTATTCTGACTAGAGTATACACCTTTCCTGAAGCTTACAGCCTTGGGTCGGTGATAGCAATATATGTTATTCATTTAATAATGCTCTCACTGGGCTTCTTAAGGATCAATTAGGATTAATTAAGTTAGTTTTGTCACATTTTATGATATTAGGCCTAATTGGATCATTGAATGAATTATTGCATGAATTGGTCTTAATTTGTCTATTTGGCAATGTTCAGTAAATTGGCTATAATCTGAGTTGCAAATATTTGATTGATGTGATTCTAGTCTTGTAAAAAATCTAAGACAATTATCTACAAGTTTCATGAAAACTTCAAGAAATAAATCATACGTTTGGATAATTTAAATTGGAGTTGAAGTAAGAACTAGAGTGCTAATCCTAACAGCTTGACCTCTGCGCACTCATCAGCCTATTTCTTGAGTTATAAGAGTTTAATTGACACCAAACTAAGCCCACATGAAAGATAAGATACAAATATGCAACTTTCATGAAGAACACAAGAGTTAGATCGAATGTATAGTAAGTTATATTAGGCCTAGAAGTCAGAACAGATGTATTGTTACTAGAACTCGAATACTGTGTAAAGATTGGGCCATATCTTGGTTTGTAGGGGTCAGATTGTGATGAAACAGGTGGCATTGGAAAGCTGAGATAAAAGCCTTAAACTTTCATATAGACTACTTATGCAATAGGTGATATTATGATAGAGTTATGGTCATGTGAAGACAACTGAATTGGTTGAGCAGGGAGACAAACATGGCAATAATCCACCTACTCATTAACAACTCTATTGTCATGTTTCACTCATCCACCTACTCATTAAATAACTCTCATGTCATTTTGTACCCTTTATGCTCTATAAAAGGCACCATGGGCTGCTCATTAGAAGCATCTTGGTTTAGAGATCAAGATTATGTTCTTGTATAATTTGTTTCTCTTGTTGTAGTTTTCTTTTGTTCTAAATAGAAGTTATATTCATCTTCTTCTTCTTCTCTCTTTCTTTCTTCTTATTTATAAGTAACTAATTTTCATTTTATTAAGGTAAAGGGTGGAGCTTTTGGTAATGAAATAAGTTTAGATTAATATCCTTCTTGTGCTTGAATGATATATTATCAAATGATCATTATATGTGTTGTATTTTGTTTCTAATCAATTTAGAAATCATCCTTGTAAAGTGGAGATCTTGATTTGTTGTAGACAAAACATTGGCACAATGAATGCTTGAACTCATTTACAAGTATTGGCATTAGTAATTAAAGGAACCATAATATAACTACATATATAATCTTTGAATGTTGTATTTTCTTATTAGAACCTCCGTTGTGCGTGGATTCTAATTGAGTTATAAAAAGAATTAATCTTGTCCTTAATTTACGTACTAAGAGTGGATCTCCTAGCTCAAACAAACTCTTTTTGTTTGTGAATAACTTTATCACCTTTATTATTGTGACAAATCTTTTCATTACCTTAACGAATTTTCTTCATCAATTCCCTGTGGATCGACCTCAGGCTCTCAAGAATTTGTTACTTGAGATAACCTGTACTTGGGTTTGCAACATATCAATTCTGCATCAGTCGGGCATAACTCTTTACCTCTGTGGACACCCCCTAGCATAATGTCCTGGTTGATCACACACAAGGTCTATCGCCATGTGGCCTTCCACACACAGGGCACTCAAGCTCTAAGGTTTCCACCTGAACTTGTTCATCTTCATCGTCTTCATCATCTTCTGAAGAATTGGATGTAGAAAAACTTTCCTCATCTTTGTCTTCATCTTGTGGACAGTTGGGTGTAGAAACACATTCCTCATACCTATCATCCAACATTTTCCTCTTCTGAAAGTCCTGTGATCTTCGCTAGGGGTGTCAAAATGGGCCGAGCCCGATGGGCCAGCCCGAATAGCCCGACAAATGGGACGGGTTGGGCCAGTAAAAATGAACACAAAATTAAAAATAGCCCGAATGGGCTGAGCCCGAATGGGCTGGGCTGGCCCGCTATAATAGCACTATATTTAGTTAAATGGGTCGGGCTGGGCCAGCAAAATGCTGGCCCGAAATTATCATGGCCCGAATGGGCTGGCCCGAAATGGCCCGACTCCCGAATGGGCCGGCCCGAATGGGTCGGGCCGGCCCATTTTGACACCTCTAATCTTCGCTCCTCTTGAGACTTGTCATCACGGCCCTCAACAATTCTACATTTGGTCACCAAGGCTGCGAAATCTCGGATCTCAAAAAGCTGGATCACCTTTTGAATATTTTCTCTCAATCCCTCCTCAAATTTAACACATTTCCAACTCTAATTTAGGTTAAGTCTGATACAGGATGAGAACTTTGACAATTCATTGAACTTGGCCACATACTAACTAACAAACATGTCGCCTTACTCTAACCGCAGGAATTCTATTTCTTTTGCATTTTACAGATTTTATGGAAAATACTTCTCTAGAAACGAATTCTTGAAGATCTCCCACGTGACAAGAGTCCCTGACGCCTCGAAAGATCTCTTGATGTCCACCCATCAATCATTTGCTTCCCCTCCAACATGTAAGAAGCAAAGAGCACTCGCTACCCATCCGAGTAAGTCATAACAGTGAAGATCTTCTCCATCTACTTTAGCCAACTCTTAGCTCTCACAGGATCGTACTCCCCCTTGAAGGATGATGGCTTAGTCTCCTTGAACTTTGAGAGGTCTTGGAAGTTCTGATTTCTCCTCACTAGCACGTCTTAGCTTGGTTACCCCGATTGATGTGGTGGTGGTATAGGCTGTTGACGCTAAGTCGTAGCCATCCTCTCAAACATCCTTGTAGTCGTAGTTGTTTGCTCTCTGATAGCCTTAGCAGTTGCGGCTGTCTGCTCCTGTATTGCATCAGTAGTAGCGGTTGTTTGCTCCCTTAAAGCATTCGCCATAGCCATAAAGGCTCTAACTATGACCGGGCCTTCATTGGTTGAGTCCTTATTTCCACGGGTTCGCCTTAGAGATGTCATAGTTTCCTATACACACAAAACAATACATATTGAGCTGATCGGCCTCAATATGATATAACCGTGTAACAGTAGCTAAAAATAGTTATACCAAAAGCAAGTCATGCAATTCTATCAAACATATCACACAAGAGACAAAGAAATGCATAACAACACACATAGGAACTCCTAAACATGCCTAAGCATAGTAAGTCTATACACTGGCTCAACAGGATGAACTACTCTTATACCATAATATAACATTCCAATACTGAGAACATGATGTATCTTCCATATATAAGGCGCACAATACTAGTTGTACTACTTCTAATCTAAAACAACAAACTAAACATATATCATTCATCCACATAAATAAATATAGAGAGCCTGAACAACAAAAAGCCAAATATATACATCATAAGTCTCACAAAGGCATACTGTAATACATAACTTAATACAACCTCAAATAGTATAAGATAAATACAACATATTTAATTACAAGAAACAAAATAAACTACAATTGTTCTTCTGCTTCTTTTGCTTCCCTTTTCCTGTACTTGGATTTACATGGAAACACAAACGGGGTGAAAAATCACAATTTCTCAGTACAAGCATTCCAAAATCAGTATTTATTCATTCACAATGAGTAAACAATACCATAAATATAAGATTATGCCTGCAACAAATAAATGAGCCACTGGTCAACACTATTAGACTATACACGCATCCCAATGTAATATTCACATGGCAAGCTATAACCTTAACTCACATATTAATAATGATCAATGATATCAAATAACTGCTCATACAATCATAAGATATCATCAAGCAAGCAAAAGGCAAGACAACCGCCCACACAACTACCAATAAATGCAATGCTTTATGTTATGATGTAAGTTATGCTCACACAAAATCCTAATAAGAGGATAATGCAATGCTAATGCAGATTTTAATTTTAGAAAATACATGTTACTTACTCATTTCCTAGGAACCTCATTCCCTTGTATATATTGTGTAGAATATGCATAAAAAGCCATGGCACTACCTAGAGATATGTAGACTCGTTCCCCTTACCAAGGTGAGAGTACTAATACTAACCTATACACTAGTAACCCTGACCATAATAGCATCACACACTGTGAGAATATAGATCCAACATCTTGTTTTCTAGTCATATGGTTGTGCACACCATCTAAGGTTATAATATGTAAGAAATAGCATATAACAAGTTTGAAAATAAGACATGCAATGATATTTTAGAAAACATCACACACAAGTCACAAGGTCCTTACTAACCAAATGACAAAGGAAAACTAGCAAATTTACCGATCAAGCTCACTTATCACAAGAGGAGTAAAATCACGTTTCTAGTACTTCTTTATCTCAATCCTGTCTCACAAGGGAGTAAATGTCATCCATGCATCTCTAGCTCTACTTTCTATACAAAGGAGCAACCTATACATGATAACAAATACAACTAGCCAAACACACTTAGCATATAACACCTAGTACCTTACTCCATCACTTCACAAGTGACTTTCAATACAAGATCATGTTGCTCAAGGTGTTAGGTATTTATACATGGCACTCTACAGTTCAGAGGATGCCTAAGGCTTCTCAAGTCCCTCCACATAATCTACATGGTTATTCTCTTATAGAAATACCACTAGTTGTGTCTCAACACTAAAACTCTTGTATCTAGAACCTCACACTATCACTTTGATGCACACTTTTCTTGACCAAGTCTACAAACTTGATGCGGGATTTTAATTGTTGCATTGCTAACCCACGTGCAGGTTGTCTCAAGTAATAAATTTTTCAGGAATCCGAGGTCGATCCATAGGGAATTGATGAAGATTAATTAAGGTAAGGTAAATATTTTGTTACTATAGTAAATTTTATTTACTTGGGTAAAAAGATCCACTCTTGGTAAATAAAGTAAATGTAAGATTAATTCTTTTTATAACTCAATTAGAATTCTCACATAATGGAGGTTCCAATCAAAAAATACAACGTTAAAAGTCCATTACGTAATTATATTATGTTTCCTTTAATTATTACCACCACTTGTAAATGGGTTAAAGCATTCATTATGCTAAAATCATGTCTAAAACAAATCAAGAACTCCTCTTTACAATAGTAGTTTCTAAATTATCAGAAATAAAATATAACACGTATAATAATTACTAGGAAATAAATCATTAAAGCACAAAAGATGAATAAATATAACCTTATTTTATTACCAAGAGCTTCACACTTTGACCTAAGTAGACTGAAACTTATTTACACATAGACTAGAAAGAAGAAAAAGAGAAAAGGAAAAGAAAAGAAAACTGAAGAGATGAGGAAATTCCTCCTCTCAATGAAGAGAGGAAGATTTCCTCTCTGTCTCTCGTACCAGCCTTCCCCTTCCCCTTCACATTTCATTTATGAATTTGATTGCCTATTTATAGGCAAATTTGCTACAGGAGCTACAATAGCTATAGTGGTGCTATAGTGCTATAGTGCTCTACAATGATCAAACTTAATTAAGAAGTTTGATACGTCATCAATGATGTAGTGAGGAGACACGGCTGTGTGTCTAAGAGACACATCCGTGTCTCCTGTTTTTTCATTTTTGAGAAAAGTTATATTCATAAAAGTTGTAGGCTTGGATTTTTGCTTTAAAATGGCTTTAGTTTGAGTCCAAAATCATTCCTAGAACTCAAGACATAGTCCAATTACTGCAAAGTGTTTAGGCCCGATTTCAGCTCCTCTGTTCTGACTTCAAATCCCAATATCACCTCCAAGGAGTCTGATTTGAGTTTTGTATTCTTCATGAAAGTTGTAGGAAATTGTCTTAGCTTTCCTACAAGACCAAAATCACATCAATAAGATATTTGAAACTCAAGTTATAGTCAGTTTACTAAACATTGTCAAAGAGATAATTAAGGCTAATTTATATAATAATTCATTCAACGATTCAATTCGGCTTAACATTATAAAATGTGTCAAAACCAACTAAACTAAGTCTAACTGAAGCTTAAGAAGCCTAGTGAGAGGATTATAAAATATATAAATACAGTGTTATTAAATTCTCCCACACTTAACTTTTGCACTCTTGGACAAAACATAAGAAATAAAAACTAGGGAACAAAGAAAAACAACACAGACTCAAAAGCTAAAAACTCTAAAGGATTCAATGAATTAAGAAGAGCAACCAGTCATTCAAGGGATCAAAACATTCATGAGGCAACATTTCTTTGCATCTTAAATCAACAAGCATAGAACTTCAATTGAAAAGAATGAATCAAGAATGATAGATCCTCACAAAATTCATTCTCAATCTCTCAAGTGTTTAAAAGGTAAGTATTTCACTCTATTCAACCCATGAACAGTTGCACTACCATAAGCTTGCTTATCTTCTACTTCTCTGCTACTCAAAAACAACATGCACACAAAAATCAAGAGGACTTTATTCAAGGTTATAATGGGATTAAGGTAAAAGAGGAAGTAATATAGATATGACAAGTTAAATACCAAAGAGAATAAAAGAGCATTATGATATAGTTAGAGTGGAGAAGATGTTTGAGTACATTCAGTCTAAATTTCGCAAGAATTTCTTATTTCCTTCTCTGTTTGCTTCCTTCTCATAAAGGACAATGACCAATATTTGACTAATGTTTTGTTAAAGATCAATGCCAATATGGTAGATTGAATTCATTGTTAGGCTTGAACATTCTCCTTCTATTCTTGTTATTTCCAAACATCCACTGGTCAGCTTTTTCTTTTCTTTTCTTTTTTTTTCGTTTTTGTTTTTTTTTTTTGGAATACTTGCACATATACCCCCACACTTATTCAAGAAACTCATCCGATAACAAAGTCAATGCTCTCTTATTCCCTAAGGTCAGGTAAGAACATAGTTTTTCATTTAAGGCACATAATGAGTTCAAAATAAAGAATGGTCAAATAAACTCAAATGGGTTAAGCAAAGGAAAATATACAAGATTGACTATTTGGTCAAAGTAGTTAATTCAAGAAAATTACCTCAATCATGTTTATGTATCCATGTGAAAAAGTAGTCTAAAAAAGAATCAAAACAAGTTCTAGAATAACAATTTCATGAGTAGAAACACAAGAAAGAAGAGAATGGTACAGATGTTCAATCCATTCATCAATAGACTCAAAATTTCACAAGGCATATATCTATCATTCTTAGTCCAAAAAAATTCAACATCTATAACCAAACATGTGATATTTAATAAAGAAGATAATTTACTCAATCATGCAAATTTCCTTGAATTTGAATTGCTACTTCTACACAAACTCGTTATCTACCTCAATCTAGATGTGTCTCAAGAGTAAAATTACCTCCACGGCAAAATTTACTTCTTATTCTATCATCCTTAATTGGTTTAGCTGTTAGTAAACTCGATAAACATATTAATAAACACTTCCTAAAAAAAAATTTTTTACACAATTATTCACACAACTATTGACATAACTATCGTTCCCCCCAACCAGATCACAACATTGTCCTCAATGTTAAAACATAGAAAGGTAAAGGATAGAAGTACCTGTTATTGCAATTACTGAAAAGAGAAACCTTACACAAAAGAAAACAGAAACAAAGCATGATGAATAAAACCAAAGATAAAGAAAAGTTATAAATGAAGTGTCAGATCACACTCACGTTCTTTGCTGCCTCCCGTTTTGCCTCCCGTATTGCCTCCTGTATTGCCTCCTTTATTGCCTCTTTCTGACCAATCAATCTGAGCTAATGCAGGTTCAGGTTCATAAACAAAAGTTTATAATTTATCAATTAATTCATCAACAGAGGAAGCAAATATAAGGAGTTGTCTTGCCAAAGGTGTGATAAAGTTCTGTTCCACAGTATAGTCAAGAAAGAATAACAAAAGATCAAAGAAATTATTAATATTTAACAAACCTATGGATTTATGGTGGATGTTCAGTTGAGCCCAAGAGACAATTTGAAAAATTTCTTCCAAAATACCAAAACCACCTGGTAAAGCTATGAATGCATCAAAGTTTGCAAGCATTGTCCTTATTCGTTCATCCATAGATGATACTTGAAGTTTCGTTCAAAGTGTCCTTCCAGTGATGTTCTTTTGTGTTAAAGCTCTAGGAATGATACTTAAAACCTGATTGCCTCTTATATATGCAGAAAGTGATACAGCCCCTATTAACCCACGACAACCTCCCCCATATATTACACGAATGTTCCTTGTAGTAAGTGTTCAACCAAGAGTGTTTGCAGCTTGTACAAACTCTAAACTCTTCCCATAAGTTGACCCACAAAATACACAGATATTGGTAAGTCTACGAACAGAAGAAGAAGAAGAAGAAACTCTCTTCATTTCTACACTCGCACTCCCTTTGAATGATTTTGAGTTGAAGGAAAATGAAGGAAATATAGTGTTTAAATAGGGAAGAGAATAGAGAAAGGTAATGATAGTACCTATATGGGTAGGTTGGCTTGTGAGAAAAGTTTGAAATTAAGAAACAAAATTTTTATTATTATTATGTTTTTTTAAAAGAAGAAGAAATACAAGAAAATATATACATGTAGTTGTGATTATGGCTCACATCTTTCTCTAGTTTTACGTCCAGTAACGGCTTAAACGCCTTCTATGAGTCGAGGATAAGCTCCCCATCCAATTTTCTTATAAATTGACAAACATGGTCTTTTTGAGTCAGATTTTTAAGACTGTAACGCGTTTACTTACTTTTGAAGAGATTCCACAAATTAATAAATTTACTATGCATAACTCCACAAGAATGCGTCTCAAGAGTCAATAAGATATCTCCTAATGACTCCTTACTCAAACCATTCTTAATGAAGAATATTTTATCTTTTCTATTTACGGAAATCATCCCTAAAGAACAACTTCATTTGTTACAAGAAAATTAACAATATTAGCAAATCAAACCATAAAATTGAAAATTAAAAATTCATCGGGAAAAAGATCATTGATAGGTGTGATTTCAAAAGGTGAGCCTATTGTAAATATGGACAAATGATCTACAATAACATTTTCAGCTCATTTTGAATTCTTGAAGCAACAAAATCCACCGTATCAACCTAGGTTTGCAAAAACTTGTTGAAAAAAATCGACAAGTGCACAAAATTGTCAAAGTGATCAAGAGGAAAAAGAAAAATAAACACAAAGACACACAAAATTAAAAAGAAAAAGAGAAAACAAAGCACAAAAAAATTAAAACACTAAGGATCTAATTTCACTTAATTCAATAATCTATCATAGACAATGGAGTAGCTTTGGGACCTTCCTTCTAATTAATTTATAGTCATTCAATTGATGGGGAGAATCAGTAATTAATTAAAACTTAATTCCTTAGTCGAAATCTTAACTCTTAAATGCATGACTTTTGCTCTTTGGATTCCCATGGAAAATACCACAATTCTTTCACACAACCTATAAACTCTATTCTTAGACAATTATAAATTATGACACTTATTATTTATGATCTAGGTCATATGCAAACATTCTGATTCTACATACATCTTACTAGATCAATTTATGAGTGGCCAATTTATAAAAGCATTAGAATCATAATAAGCACTCAAATTGAATAAAAAGATTGATTAAAATTTCAACCTTAATACATGTCGATTGAATCAAGTTACGTTTTCACCCTAAAAATACACAAATTAATTACACATAACAAAATAAAAGAAGAAATAGAAAAATAAAAAATAAAAAATATATACAAAGGTGTGGTATAAACTAGCCATAAATAAATATTTACAAAGGCGTGGTAATAAACCAACCACCAAATATATATATTAATACGTAATAAATAAATATTAACAAGGTGTGGTAATAACCAACCACCAAATATATATATTAATAAAGGTGTGGTAATAAATCAACTACCGAATAAAAGAAAATAACAAAAGTGTGGTATAAACCAACCACTAAAACAAAAAATAAAAATAATAAAGGTGTGGTATAAACCAACCAGCAAAAAAAAAATAACAAAGGTGTGGTATGAACCAACCACCATAAAAATAAAAATAAATGCAAAAAGTAAATTACAGAAAAAGTAAAAGGGAGATGTTCCCCACTAAGTTAGTGTGTAAAATAAAAAAGAGAGTTTACCCTACTAAGTTAGTATGTACAGAAAATAAAAGCGAGAGTTTCCATTAAAAGAGAGAGGTTCCCCCACTGTTAATATGTACAAGAAAATAAAAGGAAGAATTACCCCCACTGTATAGAAATTAAAAGACTTAACTTTTTTATATTATTATTTATTAAAAGGCTTAACTTTTTTATATTATTATTATTATTTTTTTAGCTTTTTTATTTTATTTTATTTTTTTTTTTTTTTTTTTTTTTATTTTTTATTTTTTTATTTTTTTATTTTTTATTTTATTTTTATTTTTATTTTAGAATATGAAAAATGAAAAAGTAAAGACAAATTTTAAAAAAAAAATTGAAACCATTTTCACGTGTTGTCTGCCATTCATTTTTTTTAATATACAATGGAAAGTAAGGACAAAACTTTAAAAAAAAACTAAACCACTTTTGTTTGCCACTTAATTTTTTATACAGATACCTTTTTTTAAAATATAAAAAATGATGAAGACGTTATAGAGATTTGAAAGTGATTTTGAATAAGATTTTTTTTATATTTATAAAATACTATTCACACTATTTATATACTATTCATGCACTATTTACACATTATTTATGCACTATTCGCCTTATTTTTTTTTAACCACACTAGTTAGTGCGTTAGTATGTACAAAAATATTTACACCAGAAATTTATTCTTCAAATCAAGTCTCCGGCAACGGCGCCAAAAACTTGATGCACACTTTTCTTGACCAAGTCTACAAATTTGATGCGGGATTAATTATTGCATTGCGATCCCAAGTACAGGTTGTCTCAAGTAATATATTTCGCGGGAGTCCGAGGTCGATCCACAGGGAATTGATAAAGATTAATTAAGGTAAGGCAAATATTTTGTTACTATGGTAAAAATTATTTACTTTGGTAAAAAGATCCACTCTTGGTAAATAAAGTAAATGTAAGATTAATTTCTTTTATACCTCAATTAGAATCCTCGCATAATGGAAGTTCCAATCGAAAAATACAACGTTAAAAGTCCATTACGTAATTATATTATGTTTCCTTTAATTATTACCACCACTTGTAAATGAGTTAAAGCATTCAAGATGCCTAAAGGTTTTCCAACATTTTCCTAAGGAAAATCCCCTTGCTTGGGTGCCTATAGGTTTTCCAACTTCACACATATACAAGTTAGTAAATTCCTCCATGAAGTACCTCCATTAGTGCCTCAACACACTTTAAAAGATGTATATAAGAGGTTCCATTTGGTAGGGAACTTCAATTTCCCAAGATAAACACTCTGGAAGTCTCTGTTCTTGGGCGATTTGTTAGCCAAGTGGCCTCTAACTCAAGAGGGGGGGTGAATTGAGTTTATGAAAACTTTTCTCAAACCTTTCGCAAAACGTTTGTTTAACAATTTTTATAGAAGCTATTGGATGATTGAAGTGAATAGATAAATGAGATTGAATACTTCACTCACAAAATAAGTAAACCAAGATGAATAATATTCAAGCAAGCATATAAAGTAAATGCATAAATATAAAGAGATAGGGTTGAGAGAATCAAACACAATGATTTATCCTGGTTTAGCCACCCCTTGTGACCTACGTCCAAATCCTCAAGCAAACCACTCGAGATTTTCCACTAAACTTCAAGCTTGAACGGGTGCTTGAAAACCTTTACAGATTGGAGCACTCAACAACACCTTGGGATACCTCACCCTTGCGCTTTGAGCCTCAATACAGGGATGCCTCACCCTATACAACCTTTGAGGGATGCCTCACCCTCTTACACCTTTGAAGGATACCTCACCTTCTTCTCAACAAGGGATACCTCACCCTTTTTCACTAGAGGGATACCTCACCCTCTTTACAAAAATGAAGGATACCTCACCTTCTTCTCAACAAGGGATACCTCACCCTTTTTCACTAGAGGGATACCTCACCCTCTTTACAAAGCAATTGAATAGATAGAATGAAGCTCTCAATAGAGCAGATGAATACAAATTGAAGCTCTAATATGCTCTCAAAGATTTTTCACGTTTTTGACAGAAAACAGAGCAAGAAAATGATTTGAGGATTGATTCAAGTTTGGACGTATTGATAATCAGTTTTTGGTTCAAGGTCAACCTCAAATAAAGACCCAACTTTGGTATTTATAAGTTTCTCAATTAATAGAGCCGTTGGGGTGGTTTGGGCATGCATTTAATGCATTAAAAATAGCCGTTGGACATTGTCAGGATGCGTGTAATCGATTACATAACTTTTGTAATCGATTACATTGTTGTTCCAATGTGTTCTTGACTTTCTGGGCTCTGTGTAATCGATTACATTCTTAGTGTAATCGATTACATGGCTTCTGACTTTGCTTGTAATCGATTACAATGCCCATGTAATCGATTACATGACTTCGACTTCTTTGTGTAATCGATTACAATATCCATGTAATCGATTACATGACTCGTCGAACGTGTTCTTGCCTTTCTGGGCTTTGTGTAATCGATTACATATATTGTGTAATCGATTACATGGCCTCTGACTTGCTTGTAATCGATTACATTGTTCATGTAATCGATTACATGCTTTCTGTTTGCTGTGTAATCGATTATTTTGGCCATTGAACACATTTTTCAAGTCCAATAAAGCTTGTAAGTCATTTCCAACACCTCAAGATACTTGATTAAACATAAATCCTTTTAAGAGTGTTAGATTTAAAGTTGAAACTCAAGTTTTATTGAAAGCCATGTTTAACTTTGAAATTTCCCATTTATTTTGAAATCATATATTGAAAAAACCATTTGAGAAATCTTGAGAGCATTTAACATTAATGTTTTAAGACCTATAACTAAATAAACCTTCTTGTCTTCTTTCTTTGATCTTGATTTTTCCTTTTGCGCTTGATCTTCACTATTGCACTTGATCTTTCACTTTTGACTTTGTTATCATCAAAAACCCATTTGAAATGCTTCAAGACATAAGCATTCACATTCTCCCCCTTTTTGATGATGACAAACTAAATATTCAGCAGAATGAGAAATATATGCATTTAAGATTATCAGATAATTAAGTGCAATACTCCCCCGTAATGTATGCATGAGATAGATTATTTGAAAGTGCAAAACTCTCCCGTACACATGCAATACATAATACATATGCAATATATTTCACAACTAATCTTCTCCCCCGTTGGCATTATCAAAAAGAAGACATAAGCATTTAGATTTTTATATCAGCCCAGCAGGATCAATATCAGAGTATAAATCATTTAGCACAAATCGAATGATTTCCAAATTTTCAAGATAATTAGGAGATGATAAAACTTTTTAAATCTTAAGACAAGTTCAAAATATTCTCAAGGACATGGATCTTGAAAAGCATCTCCTTTTTTTTAAAAAAAAAAATTAATCAAACTAGAAATTCTTTTCAAAACAAGAGCATGATTCTCATAAGTTTATACCACTAAGAACCATAGATCAAGAGAATCATATATGTATCAAACATTGACCTTGATGAAATATGCTATAGGGATTAAAACATGTATAGAACTAATATCATCCACCCTATATGCAATGACAAAATTAGCAAGTAAATATCCAATTAAGCACTTTGTCAATGTTAAGCATACTTCTCATGTAAAGAAAGCATCTAATCATTTCAGATCAATTTATCAACAAGTATCATACAATTTATACCATATATAATACCACAATAGCTTAGGGATAGAGATACTTATTGAGAGAGTGATGCTTCTTTAGAATGATCTTCATTTATAGGTCCTTTGAGTTTGTACTTTCTTCCATTGAGTATTTCATTCCATTGCACTTGAAGAAAGTCTCCTCATGTTCCTCTTCCTTCAACATTTCTCATTTAACTACATATGCTTGACATTTCAATATTTGATGACTATATTTCAAAAGTTCTCTTAAAACATGGGTTAGCATCAAATATCATTTAAACTTATTTACAAGCATAGTTTAGGTTGATATACAATGTAAACCATGTACCACATTATCAACCATGCAATATTTGCTTTAACAAGAACAAAAGAAAGTCATATGCACTTGAATCCAAAAATATGATTTAAGCATTTTAAGGCATGATTCAAGTTTGTCAAGAAATACATGATCAACATCAAAACTTATGTAAGCATTTTGGGGCAAACAAAGATCATGTTAGGCATGTAATATCAAGTAAGGAATTTTAGTACGCACACAGGCCAAGCAAGAATAAAAAGTCCCTTATTGTAATGAAAGAATTGAAAGATCATGGAACTATAACTTTTGAGACCATTTATGATTCATTTTAAGATATACGTCATTAAAAAGAATATTGAAGTTCAAAGGCAAGTTCAAGGCACAAAAAAAAGAATCATTTACTTCTTGTTTTCAAGATATGAACGTATCAAGTAATTTCAAACAAGAAGACAAATAACTTTTAACTATCCAATCCCCAAGTAAGCATATAAGCAAATTAAGCATCAAAGAGAAAGGATTAGAACTACTTATGAGCAAGTGAATTTACATATTTGAGCAAAGAGAATTTGTCACAAGCTCAAGAATAAAGATATTGTCATAACATGTCATTCCAAGCAAAATGTGTGCATATCCAACATGTTAGCATGTATAAAAATATTTTTAAAACATAGTGCTAGAAAAGTACAACTTAAGACATGATAAGGCATAAAAACAAATCTTTACTTATCCAAATATCACATGATATACAATTTAAAGTATAAGTAAGGATAAGAGATTATGTTAGCCAATAATATGCATGCTTTCATGATATATAGACAATCTTAAGTAAAAATGATCATTTTAGCAATGAAAACCATTTTTAAAGCCTGTGTAATCGATTACAATATGTGTGTAATCGATTACCAGCCCTCTGGAATCCATGTAATCGATTACATGTTTGGTGTAATCGATTACTAACTTTCTGGGAACCTTGTAATCGATTACAGGGTTGGTGTAATCGATTACATGAGTTCTGGAAACGTTGTAATCGATTACATAGTATGTGTAATCGATTACACGCTCTCTGACTTTGCTTGGAACGCTTGCGAGCCTCTCTAATCGATTACAGAGGTCTTGTAATCGATTACAAGCTTGCTGAATTCAGTTTTTGCATTTCAAACAGTAAGGGTCCGAACTCAAAGCTTTCAAATTAATTCCAAGACTTTCCAAAACAATTCCAAACATCATGTAAGCATAAAAACTGACCAGTTCTTGATCCAAAGCTCACATTTATGCAAAACTACAAATTATGCAGGAAAATGTAACTATATGCAGTAAATAAGCATATTATGCAGCAGACTTAGATGCATGATTGATCCATTATGACAAGTTCAAAGATGTTGATATTATACATGCCATTTCCCAAAATAAAACATATTCATTTAGCATATTCAAGATATTAAACTAGTAAATCATAGAGCAAGTCTCCACTTAACCAAAGGATGCAGGTTCATGCTTCTTGGAGACAAGGAGGACAGCATGAAGCATTTTCTTGTTTTGTGCTTGGAGCAGCCACTTTTCAAGATATCCAAAGTTGATTCTTGGCCTTCAAGCACACCTACAACACACTTCAATTTTTGACTTTTGGTACCCAAATTTTCTTGGGTCCTTGTGTGTTAGTCTTTGGCAAAGTGCCTTTTGGAACCCAAACCAATTTAGTTCCTAACTTATTATTGATATTCTTCCTTACATTGCAATTTGATGCACTATGCCCTTTCCTACCACAATGAAAGCATTTAATAAAGGGACCACTTGATGTATTTGATGAAACAAAGAAGTTCTTGAGAAACTTTTGTTGTTTATTGGGATTATAGCCTAAACCAGTTTTTTGAAAAACACATTTTT
Source organism: Ormosia semicastrata (assembly GCA_029884595.1). Taxonomy (NCBI): domain Eukaryota; kingdom Viridiplantae; phylum Streptophyta; class Magnoliopsida; order Fabales; family Fabaceae; genus Ormosia; species Ormosia semicastrata. The sequence continues at coordinate 40,426,600 of JAQQTO010000053.1, read as the reverse complement.
GGTTTCCAAGCAATATGTTCAAATTATCTCTTCCAAAGGTAAATTTTGAAAGAGTGTTTTTCAAGTCCTCAATCTCAATTTCAAATGCTTTACATGATAAGCAAGATGAGGGTGTAGATGCATTATCAAGTGATAAACATGTCATACATGAAGAATTTGCATCTATCAATCCTAGAGTTTCATTTTCTAATTTTAATTCCTCAATTTCTTTGTTTAAAGCATGAATTTGTTTTTCAAATGAGGAAATTGATTTCTTGGATGATGAAACAAGTTTTGTAAGTCTTATAGATTCATTATGCAATTATTCAAAAGCATCTTGCAATTCATCATAGGAAGGGGAAGAATTTGATTCAGAATTTAAGGATGTTACCTCCATGTAGTCTCCATCTTCCTCTTCACTTCTAGCCATTAAACATAGATTGGCTTTCTCATTATCCGAGCTGTCGGTTGAGTCCATGTCATTATCATCCCAAGCTATGTAGGCTCTTCTTTCTTTCTTCTCTCTTAGGGACCTTTGATGGTATTTTTCAACTTCACTTTCATAGATTGGGCACTCCATCTTCATGTGACCCAATTCTCCACATTCATAGCATTTTGGAGTGGATGAAGTTCCTTCTCCTTTGTGATAGACATTTTTTGAGGGAAAGGGAGGTCTTCTTTGAGCTTCACTCTTCTTGAAGAATTTACCGAATTTCTTTACTAGTAGAGCAAGATTCTCCTTATCTACTTCCAAGCCATCTCCATCATCTTCATCATCATTAAGCATGGAGGAAGTGGCCTTGAGAGCTATTCCCTTCTTTTTGTTGTCAACTTCTTCATTTTGATTGAGCCTATTTAGTTCCAGCTCATGTTCTTGAAGCTTTCCGAATAGGGTGGCTAGAGACATTATTGACAAATCTCTTGATTCCGAGATAGCCGTCACCTTAGGTTGCCAATCCCTGCTCAAGCATCTTAAGACCTTGTTAATAAGATCTTCATTAGAAAATGTCTTTCCTAAAGAAGCTAAATGATTAACTATATGTGTAAAACGTTTTTGCATTTCTTGAATGCTTTCAATATGGTTCATTCTAAAAAGTTCATATTCATGAGTGAGAGTATTAATTCTTGATCTTTTCACTTCACTAGTACCCTCATGGGTTACTTCTAAAACATTCCACATTTCTTGAGCAGATTTACAATTTGAAACTCTAAAGAATTCATCATGCCCCAAAGATGTGGTAATAATGTTTTTGGCACTCAAATTATATTGGACCTTTTTCTTATCATCATTGGTCCATTCACTTCTTGGTGTATTAACCCTTACACCATTAACATCTTTTGTGGGGATAAAAGGACCATTTTCAATAGCATCCCACACATCTAAGTCAATAGCTTCAATAAAAATTTTCATTCTTTCTTTCCAATAAGCATACCCATCCCCATTGAAAAAGGGAGGTCTATAGATAGAAGAACTTTCTGAAAACCCATTTGAAGAGGCCATCACTTTCTCTTGAAGCTGCTAAGCCCTTTAAACAAGAGCCTAGCTCTGATACCACTTGTTAGCCAAGTGGCCTCTAACTCAAGAGGGGGGGTGAATTGAGTTTATGAAAACTTTTCTCAAACCTTTCGCAAAACGTTTGTTTAACAATTTTTATAGAAGCTATTGGATGATTGAAGTGAATAGATAAATGAGATTGAATACTTCACTCACAAAATAAGTAAACCAAGATGAATAATATTCAAGTAAGCATATAAAGTAAATGCATAAATATAAAGAGATAGGGTTGAGAGAATCAAACACAATGATTTATCCTGGTTCAGCTACCCCTTGTGACCTACGTCCAGTCCTCAAGCAAACCACTCGAGATTTTCCACTAAACTTCAAGCTTGAACGGGTGCTTGAAAACATTTACAGATTGGAGCACTCAACAACACCTTGGGATACCTCACCCTTGTGCTTTGAGCCTCAATACAGGGATGCCTCACCCTATACAACCTTTGAGGGATGCCTCACCCTCTTACACCTTTGAAGGATACCTCACCTTCTTCTCAACAAGGGATACCTCACCCTTTTTCACTAGAGGGATACTTCACCCTCTTTACAAAAATGAAGGATACCTCACCTTCTTCTCAACAAGGGATACCTCACCTTTTTTCACTAGAGGGATACCTCACCCTCTTTACAAAGCAATTGAATAGATAGAATGAAGCTCTCAATAGAGCAGATGAATACAAATTGAAGCTCTAATATGCTCTCAAAGATTTTTCACGTTTTTGACAGAAAACAGAGCAAGAAAATGATTTGAGGATTGATTCAAGTTTGGACGTATTGATAATCAGTTTTTGGTTCAAGGTCAACCTCAAATAAAGACCCAACTTTGGTATTTATAAGTTTCTCAATTAATAAAGTCGTTGGGGTGGTTTGGGCATGCATTTAATGCATTAAAAATAGCCGTTGGACGTTGTCAGGATGCGTGTAATCGATTACATAACTTTTGTAATCGATTACATTGTTGTTCCAACGTGTTCTTGACTTTCTGGGCTCTGTGTAATCGATTACATTCTTGGTGTAATCGATTACATGGCTTCTGACTTTGCTTGTAATCAATTACAATGCCCATGTAATCGATTACATGACTTCTGACTTGCTGTGTAATCGATTACAATATCCATGTAATCGATTACATGACTCGTCGAACGTGTTCTTGCCTTTCTGGGCTTTGTGTAATCGATTACATATATTGTGTAATCGATTACATGGCCTCTGACTTACTTGTAATCGATTACATTGTTCATGTAATCGATTACATGCTTTTCTTTGTGTAATCGATTATTTTGGCCATTGAACACATTTTTCAAGTCCAATAAAGCTTGTAAGTCATTTCCAACACCTCAAGATACTTGATTAAACATAAATCCTTTTAAGAGTGTTAGATTTAAAGTTGAAACTCAAGTTTTATTGAAAGCCATGTTTAACTTTGAAATTTCCCATTTATTTTGAAATCATATATTGAAAAAACCATTTGAGAAATCTTGAGAGCATTTAACATTAATGTTTTAAGACCTATAACTAAATAAACCTTCTTGTCTTCTTTCTTTGATCTTGATTTTTCCTTTTGCGCTTGATCTTCACTATTGCACTTGATCTTTCACTTTTGACTTTGTTATCATCAAAAACCCATTTGAAATGCTTCAAGACATAAGCATTCACACGATTAAGCGTCAATTTTCTCAGTGAATAAGCGCCCCATAGCAGAAACACTTCCCTGTTTCATCTGTCTTAATCGCCCAAAACTTGAGCGACTAATCGGTAAACTCTAGAGCCTTCTGGCCTCTGGCAATTAAGCGCTCACAAACTGGGTGACTAAGCGCCATATGCTCAGGAGTTCCCTAGCCTTCACTGATTAAGTGGCCAAACTGAGCGATCAATCGCTCGGTACCTGGAACTTTACCCACTGTTCCATTGGTTTCCAAACCAAATTCCAACACCTAGAATCAGGTTCAAAGAGCCCTTCAACAACATGAAAAGTCTCTAAGCTGAGAGAAACTATATACAACCTTCCCACACATCACTCAAAGCAAATGGTTCAACTAACCATTCACAACATCCACTTTTCCCAACTCGTGGATATGAGGTTCTAAGGAAGCAACTAAGTTTTAAACAACCAACTAACACATTCTAACTCAGTTTGAGGCATCAACAAGTTCTCAACCAATTCCAACATCTCAAACCATAGAAAACACCAACAACCCATTTTTCTATAACTCGACATGCATAAACAAACATGGAGAGAAGAAAGATGGAGTTTGGAGATGAGAGACAAGAACCCCTACCTCTTGTGTAGCAAATATGGAGATCAAGCTTTGGATGTCCTCTTTGATTTTTTACTCTTCCTTTGCTCTTCCTTCTTTCTTTTCTTTCTCCCTTCTGTTCTACCTTCAGCCGTGAGAAGTGAAGAGAAAAAGATATATATATATATATATATATATATATATATATATATATATATATATATATATATATATATATATATATATATATATTATAAATAAGAAAGTCAAGGGTAGAAAACCAAAGAAAGAAAACGTGAGAGACTTGGTCACTTAAGTGACCAAGCTGTACCATGATCAGTTAAGAACACTTAAATTTCTCCAAATCAAGTTTCTTAACTTCCAATGACTTTAGAATAAATCCTATGATTCATCTAAATTATTGTTTTACCGTTTCTCTATTTTTTCATATTAGCTGCTAGTCAATCCGGCATTAAAACACACAACCAGTATACGTAAAAATACCAAACTAACTTTGATTATTCTCAACTTTTAATTGTAGCACAGTTCATGCATTTATGACCTAGAAACAAAGTCTCCACATTTATTTCCATTAATTGAGCAGTTTAAATCATTTCTGAAGCTAATAACAACTATATCTCACACATAGTATTACAGCAAAGTGACTAAACATGCTCAGAAAGTCACAAAATTCAACAGACATGTTAAGCGAGTATTAAGCTACCTCTGTAACCATTTACAAGTCTAACATGTTTATTTAGGGTGTTACATTTTTTCATCTTCTAGTAGGAGGGCTTCATTGTATGTGATATTGGGAGAGGGTAAGGTGTCCTAGATCATTGACTTGTTATTATCGAGGCTCTTGGTACTGGCGAGTTTTGATAGGATGCTAGCCATAGAGTTTACTTTCTTGGGATGTACTCTACCTTAACACTATCAAAACTCTCTATCAATTTTTTGACCTTGGCTAAGTACTTATGAATAAGGGTTACTTAGCCTGATATTCCCCTCGGATCTGAAAGGTTGTAGTTGGGAGTCACACATAGAATTATGTCCGTAGCTCCCATCTCCATCGCCATATTAATGCTTGTTATACACACCACGTATTCTGCTTGGTTGTTTTACGTAGGAAACTTAAACCTCAATGAATGTTCTAAAACAAGGCCAGTTTCATTTTCTAACATAACCCCGACACCACTTCCTTTGAGATTTGAAGATCCATTGACTTAGATGGTCCAAGAATGCGCTGTAAGATGGTCAAAGTCTAGTGTGAGCTTGACCAAAAAGTCGAATAGTACCCGAGCCTTTATAGATGGCCTTGGCTTGTAGGTGATTTCAAACTCGGAGAGTTCTGCTGACTAAGTAATCAATCTCCCTGTGAGATCCGATTTGTGTAGGATTTTCCTGATAGGCTGGTTTGTCCTCACTACTGCAAGGTGACATTGAAAGTATTGTTTCAGCCTTCTTGCAATAATTATCAGTGTTAGATCTAGCTTCTCAATTTTTTGGTAACGGATCTCGGTGCCTTGCAAGACTTTGTTGACGAAGTAAATCGGCCTCTGGCCCTCATCTGTCTCTCTTACTAGAACTAAGCTGATTACTTCGTTGCTGATAGAGATGTAAGCGTAAAGTGTCTCACCGAGGTCTGGCCTCATTAGAATGGGCAGTGTGGACAACATCCTCTTCAGCTCTTGGAAGGAAGCTTCACATTCCGAGGTCCACTCAAAGTTCTTTTCCTTTTTTAAAGTTTTAAAAGGGGGAGAGATTTTTTAGTAACCTTGGCTAAGAAACGTGTGAGGGTCGCGATCTAGCCTGTGAGTTGTTGTACTTCTTTGATGGACTGGGGGTTGCACATGTCGAGCACTGCCTCGATGCCACGATTTATCAATAAAAATCCTAGAAACTTGTCAGCTTGTACTCCAAAAGTGCATTTATCCATATTCATTCGCATGTTGTGCTTCCAGATCTCGGTAAATACCTCTGCCAAGTCTTTGATGTGACTATTGGTGATTGTAATCTTGATTATCATGTCGTCAATGTATACCTCCAACATCTTACCAATTTGTCCTTCGAAGACTTTGTTCATCATCCTTTGGTAAGTTGCCCTAACATTTTTGAGTCTGAAAGGTATGACACTATAACAATAGCTCACTATCTCGGTTATAAAGGCAGTTTTGTCTTCATCTTCTGGATTCATGGGAATCTGATTGTATCTGGAGTAAGTATGCATGAAGGAAAGTAGCCTAAAACCAGATGAGTTATCCACTAGTTTGTCAATGCTGGGAAGTGGGTAGGGGTCCTTTGGGCACGCCTTGTTCAGATCAGTGTAATTGACACACATATTTCATTTTTCATCGGCCTTCTTGACTAAGACTGTGTAACACCCCTTGATGTAGCAACCGGAGCATAATCGTCATTACACCACAGTTACTAAATCCAAGTGTGTCACAGTCATGATAACAGTAATTTAAATTCTCAAGAGTCTATATATATATATATTTTTTCATTTGCATAAGTAGAAAATATAAGCCTCGAATGAAATATAAATATATTCAACCCATAATACAACCACTGAAATAAAATCATATTCCTCATATACATATTTTATAGTCAGTTTACACAAATCACTAATGACATAGAATATAACAATTACAGAGTCCAATAAAATATAGCGGAGATAAAATACTAAAGGGGGGAAAAGTAGTAACCCAGGGATGGGTACTACCAGCAGACAAAGCCGCAACCCCAAATGTACATGACGCACGGCGTCCCAGTTGACACGACAGGCATCAATGCCTCCACGTGGCTGCACTCTTACGCAATCAAAGAAATCTTATCCAGACGCTCAAGCCAATCAACCAAGGTGTGGTCCCTCTTTATCTTACTCACGATCTTTTATCAAATATAAATATAAAACAGAAATGCACAAATATAGGAAAGAAGTGAGACACCCATCTTTCATTACCACTATTAGCAGTAAGAAAACAGCACGGCGCAAAGCGCCCACCAAGCAATACAGTTCATATATTCATCAACAGCAACAGCGAAATTTATAATAAAAGTAATTCAATTCTAAGCAATAATCAGAGTCAATAATAATAGTGATATTTATAGTAAAGGTAGAACAACAGTAAGCAATAGCAGGCAGATCACAATAGTATTTCTAGGAATCAACACAACAATAAGATAATCATTTATAGAAGTACAACAGTTATCTTCACATTCACAGGTGTTCATGCTCAACAGTTTATGAGACCGACAATGAACGATGCACAATGCATTATGACACCACAATTCCTACTCCATGGAGCTAGACATAAACAGTCGGAGAGAAAGATCAGGAGACATGTCTGTAACTCGGCTGCCGCGGCCAAAGTGCTATAATCCATCAATTTATCCATGTGCACATCATGGCATTGTACAGACATTCTACGCTAGATCATGATATAGGACAGTGTCTCGGTCCGGATCATCGGTGTGTTGCATCGGTCTAACTCACGGTACAGAAGAGCTACCAACTGTCCATTGCGAGCAACCCGCACCCCGATGCCCCCAAGGTCAACAGAAGACCTACACTTGTCTATTCGCACCCGCACTAAGGTGTGTTCAACTCCTAGGCAACTCGGCCTTAACAATGTCCCACAGACGTTCTTTTTCTTTTTGTGCAATGCATGACTCAATCATGCTCCTCATGACAACTAGGTCAATCATGCTTTAAATGCATGTCATATCATTTAACAATAAGATTTGATCCCATCCACGGATCCACATCAAGCCAATAGCACATTTCAAGGATAACCACAATCTCATTCATTAATGTGTATGATTCACAATTTCATACAATTCCATAATATACCGCAATTGGCCAAGAGAGCATCAATATACAAATGGTCACTCACACGGACCCATAGCATCATAATATTGAGATCAAATCACATGGTACATTCCTAGGTCCGTTATGAATCCTGACTTAAATTTTGTCTTTCCTACAAGGTTCATTTCTAATTAAATTTTTTATAGTTAGTCTAATCTTCCTAATATAATTCATTCTCATAAGCTCTCAAGACTCACACTCTCTTATTCTTGCTCTCTTGAACCTATCCTAAGTCTTATGAAAGTTTCACTCTTGGTTCCTTTAAAATTTATGAAACCTCTAATCATATTGAGTCCTTCAAATTCATTAATTACCTATCCCCTTACATAGATTTTTAATTACTTGATTACCTAAACTTCTAAGTTACTAAAGTTGTATAATCAAGCCTCAAAAGGCCTTAGAGGCCGTGGCCTCTCAAGGGATTCAATTCCCAAATATTTTAAAGTCATCACATTACATGTCATACCCTTGATTTACTTAATCTTTCATTTGTTAAATTAGTTCACCAAGAACCCCAATTTTGGGCTCAAAAACTGTGACCTTCCTAAATCCTCAAAATTTCATTCTTTCACATATCATGTGTTAGTTACTTGATACTTAATTACTCAATTTCCACTTCTCACAAGATTTATTTAATTGCCTAAGATCCATTCCAAAACCATGGCTTCATCGGTCTTCTAAGTTCCACTTTTTATTCCTCATTTGTGTATTAATTCCTTAATATCAATTTTCTTAAGTTTAATGTATCAAGGTCATTCCTTTTTCCTTATTGCTCAAGCTAAAACTGTGGCCATCAATGAGTCTTCAATGTCCAATCTTTCCTTCTCTTTTAGGTATTAACTTCTTGTTATTAATTCACTTAAGTTTTTAGTTCATTAAAATCAATCCAAGTGCCCAAGATTCAATGCCAAAACCGTGGCTTCATGATGTCCTCTATCCAATTTTTCTTTCCACTTTTACGCATTAGTTTTCTTAACACTAATTCACTTAAATTTAGTTCATCAAAATTAACCCATTTGTCTCTTTACCAAGACCAAAACCGTGGCACCCCTCTTGGGTATTAAACTCTCAAGGTCCTCCAATAATTTGTGTTAATACTATTATTCAACCTTTGATTACATAAGTCTTATTTCACTTGTATACAAAACCAATTTTCACCCCTAACTTCTAGACAAAACCATGGCACCATGTTGAGGTAGGAAACTCCAAATTTTCCATTTAGCAACCCCAACATGATCAAGCACAATTAATATATCAAACATATTCAAGAGCATAATCAAGTATCAATCAAATTCAAGAATACTAATCATGCAAAATTTATAATTCAAGCAAGCATACAAAGAACATACAAGGATGGATTTCTCCATCAACACATATACAAAGTTTCCTCACCACCATAAGTGGTTGAAGTGAGTAGTCTCCCTCTTACCTAGAGGAGACAATGCAGGAAAACAACTCCTTAGTTCCTTGATTTGTAAATTTCGGATTCCACCTTCAAGAGAACCATAAAATGGTCAAATTCTCATATTTACAAACTAAAGCTTGAAAAGAATGATCCTTGGTCACATAGGTAACCAAGGAAAACGAAATTGATAGGTGAATTGGAAGAACTTTACCTAAAGCCTTAAGCTTGAACTCCTTGAGATTCCTTATTTGGTGATTTTCGGATTCTACTCTCCTAAGAACCCTAGAGTGTTCAAAATCACTCAAATCACTCATCAATGCTAAAAAAAAAGAAGCCCTTGGTCACATAGCAACCAAGGAAAACGAAAATGAGAAGAAAATGGAGAGAAATTAAGAATCTTTACCTTGGAAGACAATGGAGACAAGGTTGGATTTTGAGCAAACCTTCCAAATGAGACTTGTAGAGAAGATGAAGATGAGTGTATAAATGTGTTTAGTGAAGAGAAAAATCAAAAAGCTTGGCCATCCATGGAGAAGTGATTTTCGGACTTGAAGAAGGAGGGGTAGAAAGGATGGATTTTTGAAGAGATTTTCTAAAGAGAAAGTGTAGAGGAGGTTGAGAGAAGCCTAGAAATGGTGTTTATGAAGAGAAAAGTGAAGAGAAGACTCTCTAATAGTGGCTGGAAATTTCGGATCTAAGAGGAGGAAGAGGAGAAGACGTAGAGAGGAAATGGAGGTAGAAATGGAAAATGGAGAAACTTTCTACACAAAGAAGGTAGAGGAAGTGAGTGCAAGTGTGGAAATGGGCTTAGAGAGGAGAAAAGATGAGTAAAAATGGAGGAGGAGGTGCTGCCATTTTCGTGCTCATGGTGGAGGTAGAGAGAAGGAGGAGAAAATATGAAGAAGATGAAGTGAAGAGAGAGAAAGTGATAGGTAAAGTGAAATTAGGGTTTGATAGATTTAGTTTTAGTGGGCAAGTCACCATTATGCCCTCCTTGGCTAAGGTGGGCTGCTGAATAGAGGAGAGAGTGAGGGGGGAAATTTGGCTTCTCATGCAAGCCAAGGGTAATTGGGTCATTTGGTGGTCAAAGCTTTTCAAAGAAGCTTTGAAAAAGCACACAAATTTGAATTAAAGTAGATTTGATTTGACATAAAGTGGATTGCATTAGGATAGGGTGATAGGATTTCTAATGCATGCTATTATCCAATGGATAATAGTTACAGTCGACAGAAGTCAGTATTAATTTATCTGACAGATGAAATTTACACAGTATTTTATTATTCTGACTGCTAAATTTCTTGAAAAATGTGAAACCTCGTAAACTGTGTCCAGTCTCGGGTTTAGTAAGATCCCCCGTTGACAAGTCCATAGTTCAAAGTTCTCGGAGAAAACATCTTGTTTTTCCGGCTCCGTTCAGTGCGCACGTAAAACGAAGAATATATTAAAATATTCAACGTTTCTGAAAAAATCCCAGAAAATTCTCAAAAATTACAAATATTATAAAACGACTATCCGTCTTATCATTTTCCAATTTTTGAAGCATTATAGTCATTTTCCCGACTCTGCTCAATACGAACGCAAAATGAGGAATATATTAAAATATTCGTCGTTTCCGAAAAATTCTAAAAGAATTCACATAAATCACAAATATTAGAAAATAACTATTCGTAATAAAATTTTCCAACTTTGGGAGCGTTACAGTCGTTTTTCCAACTCTGCCCAGTGTGCACACAAAACGAGAAATAATATTAAAATATTACACTTTTTCAAAAAAATCCAGAAAAATTCCAGAAAATCCCAAATATTGTAAAATGATCATTTGTCCTAAAATTATTAATTTTCGGGATGTTACAACTCTCCCCTTCAAATAGAAATTTTGTCCTCAAAATTTTCATCCCTTAGACTAAACGTTAATGTTTTCCTTCTCCCCACGTTCTAACTTTCACGTTGCGCTTCTAATCGCACCCATTTAGATTACTCTGACCAACGCGATCTTTATATCCCTGTGTTGCTTTGTTCCCCTGTTCTCGACTTTCACAAGAAGTCCTTCATAGATTATATCATCTCTCCATCCCTTACAACTGATACTTCCATTTTAATGTTTAATATATCTTGGTCACTTTTCCATTTCCTTTGAATTTCTCCCAATAGACCACTGAAATAGCAATCGTATCTAGACATACTTCGTTTGGTATCGCTTCCAATAATAACCACAAATTCTCAAATTACTCCGCTAACTTCTTCTTCTTTCGAGTTTGAAAAATTAGATCAAAACGTCCAACATGCTTTTTCCACGTGTTTGAGAATATATCAGAGTATAGTTGATAAGGACAACAACAAATTTGTCTAGGTAAGGATGAAAGATCTGATTTAGATAGTCCATGAATACGACAGGAACATTGGTTGCTCCGAACGGTATCACGAGATACCCGTAATGTTCAAAGCGCGTTCGAAAACCATTTTGGGAACATTTTAAATTTCTCGCGAATTGAGTGACGATAAGAATGTATGTCTATCCTGGAGAGAACAACAACTCTCTTCTCGCCGATCCATTGAATCACTTATTTTCCTTCGGGGACACTTATCCTTGATAGGAGTATGGTTCCTTTTGTGACAGTCCTCGTCTCACTGAGAAGTTCCATTCTTTTCCTTACTGACAACATGGTAGCCCAATCATACAAAACTCTTTGACTATCAGAGTGGCATTTATACTCTCCTTATTGTTGGTTCTCTATGAAAAACACTTATATGTATCCTCAGGCTCCTTTCGCTTACAAAGCTTCAACTTTGTTGGTCGCTACGAATTCAGAAGTCTTAATTTTGAAAACCACTAAGGTTTTCATTGGAATGGTTTAGTGGGATATGACTAGAAAATGATCAATCAGTCCCTAACTCGTGAACTCTAACCGATGCGATTTCAAGTAAGCAAAATAGATCAACAAAAAGGTCAATCTTTATGAGAAGTAGGATAGATTAAACAAACTCAGGAGTCAAGACAAGTCTCAACAACAGAAATGGAAACAACTAAGTCGAAGATAAGAATAATACAGATGAATCCAAATGATCCATGCAGTTACGAATTGTAAAAAGGGAGGGTTACCCCCAGAATTATACAACACGATTATTGGATCGTCATTTGAGGCGTAACTTCTCTTGTTTAGATCTCCAAATGTTGAGGTCTAATTGAATCTACTACTACTAGCACTTTCCCTACGGGTTGGGTGTTGTTGTTACTTTCTTGGTACCCGTGAACGTAGTTCCCGTTTAACTTATTAGCTTTTCCATTATTCCTCCTTTGGAATCTAGGTAGTCCATGGTTATCCCAAGTCTAACTTTCCTTCAATAGATTTTAAACCACAACTTCCAATTTTTGTTACTGTGCGGTCCTCTGATCTTGGTGAATTGTCACATCAGCTATTCTTCATATTTCTCCTACGATCGCAGCCATACTTCAATGATCTTATCCTACGCTGATGTGTACGTCTGCCATGAGCCGGTGTCTTTCTTCGAAACGGACCAAACATAACACAATAAAACAAACGTAATTATTGCCTCCCTTCAAAAGTCAAACACAAAGAGTCACACAATGCACACCATTCAAGCAAGACAAGCTAATTTACGAATCCTAACAGCTTCAAGTCTGAACTTCTTCATTCTGCCTCCACAGCGTAATCTCTCATAAGTTGTCAACTTCCAAACTGCTTCACGAACCTAACTTACACCAGCTATTTCTTTCTCTAGAAGATCGGTTTTCCAAAATCTTTTGATCTCCTCACAAAAGAATTCTTATTTTCCCAACACAATACGCCTAGGAGAAGTCATAGTTTCCTGTACACACAGAACATTACATATTGAGTGGATCAATCCTCAATATCATGCAATTGTATAACAGTAGCTATTAACATTCAACCTACAGCAAGTCATGCATTCCTTTCCCATCATCTCAATCAAGAGACAAGGAAGTGCACAACAGACTAAGTTCTAATATGCCAAAACATAGCAAGTCCATACCCCGGCTCAACAGGATGAACTGCTCTGATACCACCTAATGTAACACCCCTTGATGTAGCAACCGGAGCATAATCGTCATTACACCACAGTTACTAAATCCAAGTATGTCACAGTCATGATAACAGCAATTTAAATTCTCAAGAGTCTATATATATATATATTTTTTTTCATTTGCATAAGTAGAAAATATAAGCCTCGAATGAAATATAAATATATTCAACCCATAATACAACCACTGAAATAAAATCATATTCCTCATATACATATTTTATAGTCAATTTACACAAATCACTAATGACATAGAATATAACAATTACAGAGTCCAATAAAATACAGCGGAGATAAAATACTAAAGGGGGGAAAAGTAGTAACCCAGGGATGGGTACTACCAGCAGACAAAGCCGCAACCCCAAATGTACATGACGCACGGCGTCCCAGTTGACACGACAGGCATCAATGCCTCCACGCGGCTGCACTCTTACGTAATCAAAGAAATCTTATCCAGACGCTCAAGCCAATCAACCAAGGTGTGGTCCCTCTTTATCTTACTCACGATCTTTTATCAAATATAAATATAAAACAGAAATGCACAAATATAGGAAAGAGGTGAGACACCCATCTTTCATTACCACTATTAGCAGTAAGAAAACAGCATGGCGCAAAGCGCCCACCAAGCAATACAGTTCATATATTCATCAACAAAGAACAACGAAAAATTTATAATAAAAGTAATTCAATTCTAAGCAATAATCGAGTCAATAATAATAGTGATATTTATAGTAAAGGTAGAACAACAAGAAGCAATAGCAGTGATCACAATAGTATTTCCAGAATCAACACAACAATAAGATAATCATTTACGAAAGTACAATAACAGTTATCTTCACATTCACAGTGTTCATGCTCACGGTTTATGAGACCGACAATGAACGATGCACAATGCATTATGACACCACAATTCCTACTCCATGGAGCTAGACATAAACAATCGGAGAAAAGATCGGGAGACATGTACGTAACTCATTGCGCGGCCAAAGTGCTATAATCCATCAATTTATCCACGTGCACATCATGGCATTGTACAGACAGTCTACGCTAGATCATGATATAGGACAGTGTCTCGGTCCGGATCATTGGTGTGTTGCATCGGTCTAACTCACGGTACAGAAGAGCTACCAACTGTCCATTGCGAGCAACCCGCACCCCGATGCCCCCAAGGTCAACAGAAGACCTACACTTGTCTATTCGCACCCGCACTAAGGTGTGTTCAACTCCTAGGCAACTTGGCCTTAACAATGTCCCACGGACGTTCTTTTTCTTTTTGTGCAATGCATGACTCAATCATGCTCCTCATGACAACTAGGTCAATCATGCTTTAAATGCATGTCATATCATTTAACAACAAGGTTTGATCCCATCCACGGATCCACATCAAGCCAATAGCACATTTCAAGGATAACCACAATCTCATTCATTAATGTGTATGATTCATAATTTCATACAATTCCATAATATGCCGCAATTGGCCAAGAGAGCATCAATATACAAATGGTCACTCACATGGACCCATAGCATCATAATATTGAGATCAAATCACATGGTACATTCCTAGGTCCGTTATGAATCCTGACTTAAATTTTGTCTTTCCTACAAGGTTCATTTCTAATTAAATTTTTTATAGTTAGTCTAATCTTCCTAATATAATTCATTCTCATAAGCTCTCAAGACTCACACTCTCTTGTTCTTGCTCTCTTGAACCTATCCTAAGTCTTATGAAAGTTTCACTCTTGGTTCCTTTAAAATTTATGAAACCTCTAATCATATTGAGTCCTTCAAATTCATTAATTACCTATCCCCTTACATAGATTTTTAATCACTTGATTACCTAAACTTCTAAGTTACTAAAGTTGTATAATCAAGCCTCAAAAGGCCTTAGAGGCCGTGGCCTCTCAAGGGATTCAATTCCCAAATATTTGAAAGTCATCACATTACATGTCATACCCTTGATTTACTTAATCTTTCATTTGTTAAATTAGTTCACCAAGAACCCCAATTTTGGGCTCAAAAACCGTGACCTTCCTAAATCCTCAAAATTTCATTCTTTCATATATCATGTGTTAGTTACTTGATACTTAATTACTCAATTTCCACTTCTCACAAGATTTATTTAATTGCCTAAGATCCATTCCAAAACCATGGCTTCATCGGTCTTCTAAGTTCCACTTTTTATTCCTCATTTGTGTATTAATTCCTTAATATCAATTTTCTTAAGTTTAATGTATCAAGGTCATTCCTTTTTCCTTATTGCTCAAGCTAAAACTGTGGCCATCAATAAGTCTTCAATGTCCAATCTTTCCTTCTCTTTTAGGTATTAACTTCTTGTTATTAATTCACTTAAGTTTTTAGTTCATTAAAATCAATCCAAGTGCCCAAGATTCAATGCCAAAACCATGGCTTCATGATGTCCTTTATCCAATTTTTCTTTCCTCTTTTACGCATTAGTTTTCTTAACACTAATTCACTTAAATTTAGTTCATCAAAATTAACCCATTTGTCTCTTTACCAAGACCAAAACCGTGGCACCCCTCTTGGGTATTAAACTCTCAAGGTCCTCCAATAATTTGTGTTAATACTATCATTCAACCTTTGATTACATAAGTCTTATTTCACTTGTATACAAAACCAATTTTCACCCCTAACTTCTAGACAAAATCGTGGCACCATGTTGAGGTAGGAAACTCCAAATTTTCCATTTAGCAACCCCAACATGATCAAGCACAATTAATATATCAAACATATTCAAGAGCATAATCAAGTATCAATCAAATTCAAGAATACTAATCATGCAAAATTTATAATTCAAGCAAGCATACAAAGAACATACAAGGATGGATTTCTCCATCAACACATATACAAAGTTTCCTCACCACCATAAGTGGTTGAAGTGAGTAGTCTCCCTTTTACCTAGAGGAGACAATGCAGGAAAACAACTCCTTGGTTCCTTGATTTGTAAATTTCGGATTCCACCTTCAAGAGAACCATAAAGTGGTCGAATTCTCATATTTACAAACTAAAGCTTGAAAAGAATGATCCTTGGTCACATAGGTAACCAAGGAAAACGAAATTGATAGGTGAATTGGAAGAACTTTACCTAAAGCCTTAAGCTTGAACTCCTTGAGATTCCTTATTTGGTGATTTTCGGATTCTACTCTCCTAAGAACCCTAGAGTGTTCAAAATCACTCAAATCACTCATCAATGCTAAAAAAAAGAGAAGCCCTTGGTCACATAGCAACCAAGGAAAACGAAAATGAGAAGAAAATGGAGAGAAATCAAGAATCTTTACCTTGGAAGACAATGGAGACAAGGTTGGATTTTGAGCAAACCTTCCAAATGAGACTTGTAGAGAAGATGAAGATGAGTGTATAAATGTGTTTAGTGAAGAGAAAAATCAAAAAGCTTGGCCATCCATGGAGAAGTGATTTTCGGACTTGAAGAAGGAGGGGTAGAAAGGATGGATTTTTTAAGAGATTTTCTAAAGAGAAAGTGTAGAGGAGGTTGAGAGAAGCCTAGAAATGGTGTTTATGAATAGAAAAGTGAAGAGAAGACTCTCTAATGGTGGCTGGAAATTTCGGATCTAAGAGGAGGAAGAGGAGAAGACGTAGAGAGGAAATGGAGGTAGAAATGGAAAATGGAGAAACTTTCTACACAAAGAAGGTAGAGGAAGTGAGTGCAAGTGTGGAAATGGGCTTAGAGAGGAGAAAAGATGAGTAAAAATGGAGGAGGAGGTGCTGCCATTTTCGTGCTCATGGTGGAGGTAGAGAGAAGGAGGAGAAAATATGAAGAAGATGAAGTGAAGAGAGAGAAAGTGATAGGTAAAGTGAAATTAGGGTTTGATAGATTTAGTTTTAGTGGGCAAGTCACCATTATGCCCTCCTTGGCTAACGTGGGCTGCTGAATAGAGGAGAGAGTGAGGGGGGAAATTTGGCTTCTCATGCAAGCCAAGGGTAATTGGGTCATTTGGTGGTCAAAGCTTTTCAAAGAAGCTTTGAAAAAGCACACAAATTTGAATTAAAGTAGATTTGATTTGACATAAAATGGATTGCATTAGGATAGGGTGATAGGATTTCTAATGCATGCTATTATCCAATGGATAATAGTTACAGTCGACAGAAGTCAGTATTAATTTATCTGACAGATGAAATTTACACAGCATTTTATTATTCTGACTGCTAAATTTCTTGAAAAATGTGAAACCTCGTAAACTGTGTCCAGTCTCGGGTTTAATAAGATCCCCCGTTGACAAGTCCATAGTTCAAAGTTCTCGGAGAAAACATCTTGTTTCTCCGGCTCCGTTCAGTGCGCACGTAAAACGAAGAATATATTAAAATATTCGACGTTTCTGAAAAAATCCCAGAAAATTCTCAAAAATTACAAATATTATAAAACAACTATCCGTCTTATCATTTTCCAATTTTTGAAGCATTATAGTCATTTTCCCGACTCTGCTCAATACGAACGCAAAATGAGGAATATATTAAAATATTCGTCGTTTCCGAAAAATTCTAAAAGAATTCACATAAATCACAAATATTAGAAAATAACTATTCGTAATAAAATTTTCCAACTTTGGGAGCGTTACAGTCGTTTTGCCAACTCTGCCCAGTGTGCACACAAAACGAGAAATAATATTAAAATATTACACTTTTTCAAAAAATTCCAGAAAATCCCAAATATTGTAAAATGATCATTTGTCCTAAAATTATTAATTTTCGGGATGTTACAGACTGCATTGGAGAGCCATGTGGTATAGGAGACCTCTCTAATGAACCTAATGTCTAGGAGCTCCTTTACTTGTTTTTGGATCACCTCTTGCCTTTCAGGTCCAACATTTCTTTTATGTTGGGCCATCAGTTTTGCATTCTTTTCAATAGAAAGTCAGTGGCAAATAAAGTCTGGGTCTAGACCTACCATGTCAGCGAAAGTCTAGGCAAACATATCCTTGCTTTTCAATAGGATCTCGGTCTGTTGGGATCTTTTCTCCTAACTAAGTTTTCCTCCAATCTTGGTTATCTGGTCTGGCTTGGAACCAAGTTGAAGGGAATGGGGCTCTCCGTCAAGCTGTGGACGTGTACTGTGGATTTCCTTGTGCACATTCAACTTTGTTAAGAAGGCATTGGTTGTGCTCATAGTGACCGGAGTTGAATTGTTGCATCGGTCTGCAATTCGAGGTCTTTTGGCGATTCTCATGCTCTGATTATAGCATTTTCTCGTCCTAGCTTGGTCTCCTTTGACTGTTACAACTCTGTCTTGTTGATCCAAAAACTTCATAGCCAAGTGGGGTATGGAGATCACGAGCCCAAAGGCATTGAGTGAAGGGCAGCACAATATAACATTATAATATGAAGGGCAGTCAACCACTAGGAACTTGACCTTAACAGTTTTGAAAAGGGAGTCCTACCTTAGAGTCAGATAGGCCTCGATGTACCCAATTGGGGTGATCTTATCGCCAATAAATCCGATCAGCTCACCGGTGTACGATATTAAATCTTCCTTTGGTAATCCTAGCTTGTTGAACAAGTCTAGCAATGTAATATCTCCTGAGCTCCCTTGATCCACAAACATCATGCAGACCTCAACATTGGTAATTATCCTGATAATGACCATGGGGTCATCATGATCCGGGATGATATTTTCATAATCCTCATCAGAAAACAAGATCGGTGGGGACTTTTTGGACCCTTTTCCTGTCTTAGTTTCTACAAGGGATGCTACACTTTTCACAGCCCATATGGCTCTTTTTTTGGCGTTTGCTGAATCACTGCCACTTACAAAGCCTCCCGAGATGGTGTTTACTGCTCGGTTTAGTTCTATGCAGTGCAGCGGTTATGTTCATTCTGCACTCAGTCAATGCTAATATCCGCTGCTCAGCATTCCCAGAAGGTGCTCTCAAATGGCGTAGATGTTGCCTCATCGGAACTCACGGGGAAGGAGGGGGAGGTTCTCTCCGGTGGAGGAAGGCTCCGACCCTTCCTGCCTGGGTTCCGGATGGGCTATGACTAATTTCAGATGTTGTTTGTGAGCAGCAGGGGCGAATGCTAGGTGGCAATTTGCAGAAGGTAGGCTACGCGCAGTGGAAGCACAATTCTGGTTAGTTGAGGTTTGTCTCCTCCTTATGTTTACCATGATGGTGGTGGTAGTGGGAGTATTGAAGGTGGTGTTGGGAGAAGATATTTATTGTTTTCCATAGACGGCGCCAATGTTCAGAACTGAGTTCTGTGGGTTATCTGTGAAGGTAAAAGATGGTGGATTCTTTCGAGGCGCAACAGCGACAACAATGGAGTGAGTGGGTAGATACCTGCAAAAGGCACTTTGACGCTCAAATCAGTAACTACGCAAGGAGGGTAGTGTGTATACGGAATTAGGTTATACATTTTTCACCTTGCTAAATGTATATATATGAGCGTTTAAAAGTATGAGGAATCTGAGCATTCAATAAATATTGAGTGCTAATCTCGAGAATTATGAAAAATTGTTATTCCTTATGATTATTCTCCTATTTATACGAGATGCCATCCATATCCCTTTCTGTCGAGGGAGCTACGCTTAGTGTATAGGCTATTTCATACACGCAATAATGCCTGGATAACAGCCTGACAAGTTGAGTTACTCTAGATCCATGAGCCCGTACCCCAGTTTAGAATAGAATTTATCAAGCATATCAGGGATCAACAACATATTAGCAGATATTTTGGTTTCCAAACTTTGTGCTCGTCATATATTAGGAAATTAACAATTCAGAGCTGGTAATGCCGAATCAGATACAAGTCAAAGAAAACGAAGGGAAATTCATATACAACAATAATTTCGGACAAAAGAAAAATTTCAATAACTTCATTTCTTACAATATATACAGGAAGTGCAAGCTGTCATGAAGAACAAGGTTAGATTCACGTTTATGCCCTCTCAATTTTGTGAAGAAAAAATGACGGATGAAAGCCTCGATTCTTGAATTTATAAATAGAAAGTTATCTATTCTGAATAAGAAACAGACAGAATTCCTATGGCAGCAGATCAATAAATCATACACATTTTACCAGTATTCTTAGAAAGAAAAATATACAAAAACAAAAACAAAAACAAAAATTACTAAACCCATTGCTGCTTCGTTGCCTTCATTCTCTCCACCAAACCAGCAATGTCATCTTGCATTCTCATTTTCATTTTAAAGTAATCAAAATGGGAATTTTCTAAGACTTTAAGTTCCTCTAATTTCTTCCCCTGCCTTTCCTCTGTCTCAAGCAAACACAGTTTGCCAAGCTTTTCAGCATACTCTTCTTCCATCTTTGCAGTCTTCGTCCTGATCATCTTCTGGAACCCTTCTGCCTCTCTCCTTGCTTCATCTGCCTTGGTTTGGAACATTCTGGCTGCTGCCTCCTTTATCCGCACAATGCTCTCCAAGTTTTCAAGTCCACCTTTCCTTAACAAAGCCCCCAATTGGAAATCAGTCTCATTTTTATGTTCACTTAAGAAGGAGGGTTTGAGGTCTTTTTGATGAAGATCATTTGACCTAGAATAGCTCATGTCATAAGTATATTTTGGTTTTAGAGAATTAGATTGTGAAAGAGATGCTGTGTCCACTGTAAGATTGGCCTGGGATGCTGACAAATCCTTTGAAGATATACCAGAAGCAGGGCTTTCTGACATGCCATCCGCATCTATTTATCAGAAAAGCTTTCAAGTTAGATATCAGATATCATCAGTATAATTAAATCCAACAAGCATTCATCACAAAATGCTTGGCAAGACCTAAGGTAAAGCTGAAAAAGGCCTTATACACACTTGTGGGGAGATTTGATCGAAAAAACACAAGATGACATGTATGTAGAATCATTTCAATGAATTCATTCAAAAGAACAATAAAGATTATAGCAACTTTACCTTGCAGCAACTGAGATTTATATACACATTTCCCCACCACTCCTCTCCCAAGTTAATAAAAAGGATGAAAGCAATTGATAACTGCAGTTCTCGGGAAGTAATAGATTCTAAGGCTTACTTATCTCAAGGAGGTAAGTCAATTCCAAATATCATTTCTAAGATGTAAATACTTTATCCAGGAAGGGAAAAACATGTATACGACATCTGAACCATTTGAAGTACATTGTCAATTAATCTAGTGGCTAATGATCAAAGAAATTCGTCTCATTCATCTACCAAGTCTGTAACACACCCATCATGCTCAATGTAACAATTCATTATTCATGCAAATCAAGTATCAGAAGACTAGAACCAATTATTATATGATGTATAGACACTTCAGTGTTAAAAGAGCATTCCTCTTCCTTTATTTCTGCAATCTATGATAAACAACTAATTCAACAAGATATCAAATGCAATACAGAGCAGGACCAACTGATTTACAGACTACAACTCATTCTGTAACCCTATCGTTAAATGACATTTAAATCCTGGATCTGTTAGAAATCAGATGCCAGCAATATGCTGTCACCAATAGCACACCTCTCTCATCAATAAAAAGCCAGGGAAGGGGGTAAATATCCAAGCTGTTTAACAAAAGGCGAATCTGGATGTGGAAGAGAACTAATCTTATATAATATTCAACATAGCTTGATTTGAGGTTATAGAATATCTAGCAGAGTCTGAAAATCATTTTACATTATAAATCGTATTCTCAAGTCCTCTACATATTCCACTTTAGAAAACAAAAAAAGCATCAACAAAATTTATGGTTTTCAATTCTCCTTCTTAGTAGTAACCAAATCAATTCTCATCTTGCCCTGAATTTTCTTCCTAAAACAATTACAATGGCTATAAAAATACAAGAAATGCAAAGATAACTCATTTTAAAGTTTACATGGCAAGACAATGTGCTGGTCTCATTGTCTGTTATTATTACCTTCTTTTTTCTTTTTAATTTTGTTCATATATCACCAGTAATGCTTTCTTTCCACCACATCAAATTTCTGTCCTTCCTTGTTGACAATCCTACTAGATCAGAGAAAACAGGCCACTAGTTTTTAACTCACTTCAATAAATAATTGCGCACCAATCCCATCCAATCATGTGAATATGCTTCCATGCAACTAATTCAATAATATAGAGGTTAAAGATCCTAGAGGTCAGCATATTAAGTGAGTTTTACACAAGCATCATATACATTGAATAAAATTAATGTGTTTTACTAATCAATGAGACAAAGAAAATCATTTCATAGTGCATGATTCCCATTTAAATACTCTATGGTGTGAGTAACATAAATGTTTTAATGAGCAGATAAATTGAATATGAAAAGTAAAGACCACATTTTAGAAACTTACAGCTGAAAAACTGTATGATGTAGTTGCAGGCGTCCAAAGGAGAGACCAGTTTAGTTTGAAGCTTTAACAGCATGTCATCCGTTTTAATATGCAATTCCTTCCCTTTGCGATCTTCACTTCCCTTGAAAACCCTCCTTACGCAGTCAAGCTCTTTCATCAAGGTTTCTAGGCCCCAATCCTTTGCACACCACACAAAGACATCTTTAACAAACCCAAACATTTCTGAAGCATGTCCACAGCCAATACAATGAAAATGCATCTCTGAGGTCCCTGATGGACCCTTCAAGCTAGGCCTAGGTTTGATGAGATTCCTCTGAATGCCACAGGCAGCATGACACCAGTGGGAACAAACATCACAACCAACCCAACTACAAGTGTTATTCGCACAATCAAAGTTCAAACAAACAGGACACATGCAAGAACTGCAAAATCCCTTATTTCCAGTGCATATCTTGCAGTCACAGTCATCAACAGGCAGCAAGCTCTTGCAGTTCACATTTCTACATCTCGTAGACAAGAAAACCTCAACCATCTCAGAGAATTGAAATTTACCAGATAAGAAACTTCCAAGCCCCATCTTGATAGCAACTAAAATCTCTAATTGCTCTTTATGGCACTTTGAAAGAGTTTCCTTGGTAAGGTCAGATCTTCGCTCAAGCCGGTTTCGAAGGTTCACTAATTCCTCTTTCTTCTCTGGCATTTCAATGAGATTTTTCAAGTATTCCTTAATTGATGTTATCACTTCATCAGTAAACTCCTGAAATGTCAATGCCATGGCAGGGATAGACTCAGAAACGATTTCTCTTAGAATTCTCTCTGGTCTAGAAAGCTTCCTTATTTTCCCACCATCTACACCTTCCAAGCCTCTCAGATTCTCAGAATTCTTTCCCCTTGAGCCCTCTGATTGAGCTTCAAATCTTGGCCTAGCAGGCAATTCTGAAGGGAAAAAAGAATGGTTATCTGAGCTAGTAGTTTTATACTGACTATTCCCCTGCATAAACGAGTTAAGCCCACCACCATGATTGGCCAAAGCAACCCCATCTCCTATTGGTTTGAACCTACTATGAACTGACCCATTAGTCCCCTCCCCACAATTCCAAATTTGGTCATCTTTGCTGACTGAATACTCAAAATTCTCTGTTGAATTACAAGTAAGTGAGCAACTTGGGTTGTGTGAGAAGGGGTGAGAAAAAGAGCAAGATAGAGAAGCTGCTGTATAATCATTTGAATATGAATTGTGGGTGGTTGTTGATGGCCTGCTAGGCTTTGGCCTAACTGGTTGATCACCATTTTGTAGAGCGTTTGAAGCTGTGAGAGAAAGTGACACAACAGGCAAAGCAAGAGAGAGATTAAGTGTCTCAAGCTTCTGCTTCTTGCCCCTATTTTCACTCTCACCCTCTTCCTCAATTGATCTCTTAGAAGAGTTCTCCCTAGTTTCACTCAAACTCAAAAAATCTCTTTCTACCCATTTCTCATCTTGATTTGAATTCTCAGAAATGACAACTTCTTTACCTTTGTAACTCACTCTTTCCAAGGAATTCAGCAAGCTGCTTTTACCAGGAACCTCTTTCTCAGCAAGACCCAATTTTGGGTTATCACAGAGGTAGCTGAGGGTCAACTCTTGCAACCCAGAACTCCCAACCTTTGTGAGTATTGATTGAAACCCATCAACACCCACCTCTGAATCTTTGAGAAAATCAATACCCTTTTCTGGATAACTAAGTTTTTTCTCTTCTGGGTTTTCCTTGCCATGCCCAAAATTGTGCTGCTGTGACACCTTGCTCCTTGAGTTCTCCCCCTCAGAGTCAAGACCATTGGGAAGAAGATCGTTACCTCCAATCATGGCAGATGGAACACGACGACAACAAGAGATAGAGAGAGACAGAATGAAATAAGCTTGACAAAGGGTAAAGACAGACCGCAGAGGCCAACACCGAAACGGGTAACACGTGACAAGCAACACCGAGAATCTCGGGTGTTTTTATTTGTTCTCAGTTTTGGTTTTGGTTTTGTCCTGCAACGCGTGGAGCTCCATTTTTAAAGCGTTTACATGTGACAGCGAATTTACAGTCTTAGCCCTTGGAAAACGGTGGAATTACTAAGTGTGGGTTTGGTTTGAAGTTTATAAACTCAAACACATTTTTGAAGTTTTCGAATAACGTGAAATTATGTTTGATATTTTTATTTTTCAGTTGAGTTTAATAAAAAATACTTTTAAAAGTATGTTAAAGTGAAAGTAAGAATTTTTTATTTTTTTATTAGGTAAAAGTGTGTTGGAGAATATTTTTCTCTTCAATCTTACTTCAAAAATAATTGTAATCTTTCATCCAAACATCATTTATTTTGTCAAACTTATTTTTGAGACAAAAATTTTTAAACATAAAGTATGTTACTATAAATTTACTTTTAACTAAACTAAAATTTACATATACACTTTTAATTAAACTTAAGTTTACAACTACAAACAAAACACACACTAACTCATGTAGGGACCTGGTTTTGACTGCAACCCTCACCATCTTCTTCTTCTGCTTTGCATCATCATCATTTTCTTTTTTACCCTCTCCTTTTCACTCCTTTTGAGCATCTATATGGTAAAAGGAGACAAACGGAGATGAATATTTTTTAGCCCAAATTTAACGTTCAAATTCCTTTTCAAAAGTCATTTGATTTCAGAGGGTTGTTTGAGCTCAAGACGAAGTCAAAGTTGATGAAAAAGTTTTCTCATTGTAGCGCAATGAATTATGCAACATTAATGTTCAAATTATGAAATTTTAATTTTCATTCTCGGTGTTAATCTAAAAAGCTTTCTAAATGATTATTCAATTGTGACAAAAACTTTCGTTTAACCCGTCGCTATTGTGCTCATTCCTACACAGCACCAAGATATCAAAATGGTAGTTATATCGAATATGTATTGTATAGGATTTTTTTAAATATTTTTGAATATTTTTAACTTATATTTTTTAATTATTTTACTAATATAAATAAAATATTATAATAATTAAGTGAATAATAATATTTTATTGTATTTAGTGTGATTAATTTTGACTTATGAAATATTGATATCATTATTTTAATTTAAGATTAGTTTTTTATAATAATATATTAATTTTATATAATATATCTTAACCATATCATGTCTTATAATTTTAAAAATTTACTATATTCGCTCAGCTCTTTTGTAATTAAAATTTATTTTAAATTCATCTTATAAGAAATTAAATGCAAATTTTGATCAATGAAAGACAAAATTATAAAAATCAAAATGTGACAAAACAAATTGAAAATGAACACATTAATAAGGGATTAAAATAAAATTTCTATTCTTCAACTACATCATACCTATCATTAACAAATTATTATTATTATTATTATTATTATTATTATTATTATTATTATTATTATTATTATTATTTTACCATGTAGTGATATATCATTAATTAAAAAATTATATTGATGTAATAAATTAATATTAAATTTAAATTAAATAAAGTTTATTTACAATTACAGGTTATAAGATTTCATCTAAATCTAAATTATCAAAAAGGATGTTAAGACAATTCAAAATTTCAGACAAATTTATGGCTGTATTAATTGTGTACAATTATTTGAGCAATTATTATAATTATAACATTATTCGTGATAGAAATTGAAAGACAGGTTATTAAGAACACACAAGATTATAAGTTTGAATTTATGAGGATCCATTGAACAAAATTATATTAAATTCAAAGATGCTAATATTTACACTAATCACATGGAAAAATTCTAGTATATTTTTTGAACAACAATAAACGGATATTTTAAAAAATAATTATTATTGATTTAAATTAATTTATTTAAAATTTATGAGAATATATTTAAAATTAATATTAAAAATCTTTCTAAAACATATATTTATTATTATTATTCTAAGATCATAAAATAATTTATCCAGGTCATTTTATTCATCATTGCTGTTTTGTTTGATGTGTGAATGAATATTAGTAAATATATCTAGGGGTGAGACCTGGTCCAGGTCAACAGAAGCACAAGTGAACTAATATCCCACGTTTCTTTCTTTCTTGTTTCCAAATCAACATGCGATGCTGCTTCCAAGTTTCCTAATGCTTCTCGTATGCCCGCTCTACTCTACTCTAGGTATGGCACCGCGTGAGAAAAGGACGGGAAGTATTCCTGCCTCCTCAATTTCTCCATGTTTTCGCCCATAATCCTTATCTTGGAGGAAAATCTTTCCTTGTCTTCATTCCTTGCAGGGAGGCAGTTGATCCACAAAGACAGAGACAGAGACATGCTGGATCTCAAAATTATTTTTAAAAATAAAAAAATGGAAAAGAGAAAAAATATAAATAATTATAAATAATTTCAATTTAAATATATAATATATATAATATTAACAAATTAAAATAATAAATTACTATTTAGAGATATTTTTTATTTTTTTATTTTAAATTAATATAAAAATAATATAAATAAAAATTATTAAAATAAATAAAATATTAGTATATATGATATAATTATTAAAAATAATTTAATATTTTTTTGAAAACAAGGACTAAATAAGTATAATAAATAAAAAAAAATAAATATAATGAATGATATTAAATAAGGTGTGAAAAAAAATATATATATTATTTGTGATAAAAATATAAGAGTTATTTCCATCAAAAAAAAAATTTAACTTAAGATCTCCAAATGGAGTAATCCTTACAAATATCTCTAATTATAGATAGATTTTACCATTCCTTCTCCAGTATAGTGCATCCGAATTAGGGATGACAATTTTATCTGTCTCATGGATATCATGCATGAATAATACTTATGACGGAAGCGAGTAATATCCGTCAAAATCCTCATGGATATAAATACTGTTTAATACTATCCCCGTTTAATAAACGGGCGGAAGTGCAGGTGGTTCTCTCCGCACTCTAAGAAAAGATCTTCATGAAAAATTTTATATAAATATTTTATATAAAATTATTAAAAAATTTAATTATATAAATTAAAATATTACAAAGTTATATAAATTAAAAGTATTTTAAGTGTTTAACATTATTTTTAAATTAAGTTGTGTTAGACAAATTTTAAAAAATTATAGTATTACACTTTTTTTTTTTTTTCATTTTTTTATTTTATATTTTTTATTTTTTAAATTTTTTTTACAATTTATTAGCATGACTATGATATCATGAGATACCCATTTATCCATGAAAAAAAGATAAACGAAGACTACACGGATATGGAGCGGAGCGCGACGGATATTATTCACGGGGGCGGGGAACGGAGGGCTACTACCCGTCCCCGCTCCGCCCCGTTGCCATCCCTAATCCGAACGGAAAAATGAATGAGACTTAGTCTTGACCATACGTCTACATGAGTTTGATGTACCAAAAACAAAAATTTCAATACCAATATAATTTTCCCATTCTTTTCTTTCTCATTGCCACATTTTATAAGGATCTTTTTTTTTCGGGTATCCATGTCTATTGAATGTGAGATTAATCCTTAATTTTATACACGAAACGTTATGGTTAGGTCCTCATAAATGACGTCTCCAGGGCTTAAATCATTTTTATGAGAATTTAATTTATACTATTTTTTATTCAAACCAATTATTGTTAATTTATTATGATAACAAATTATTTAAGTGATCAATTTTTTTTTATCATAAACTGAAATTCATTTAAATAAAAGTCTAACAGCACTTATAATTCCAGTAATAATAATATTTTTTTTTTGTAATATAATAGAATTTTCTTCTTAAGTAGTAAAACTTTTTATATATTAAAAGATAGAATAAAACAAATTTAAAAGAATCATAAGTGCTCTTAAAACATCAACTTAACAATTCTCTTAATTATTTTTAAAAAAAAGCATGTAGATTTAATGCTTTTGAGAATATATTTTGTTACGAGTA
This sequence comes from Ormosia semicastrata, assembly GCA_029884595.1. Classification (NCBI taxonomy): domain Eukaryota; kingdom Viridiplantae; phylum Streptophyta; class Magnoliopsida; order Fabales; family Fabaceae; genus Ormosia; species Ormosia semicastrata. Next base: position 40,398,280 of record JAQQTO010000053.1, on the reverse strand, counting down.
ATACTTTTGAGAATTTCAAGGCTTCTTATTTTAGTGATTTTATCTTAATTAATTTTGAGAATTATTATATTAATATCTTAAAAAAATTTAATGTAACATCTTTTTTACATAAAATATTTTTGCCAAGAGTAAAATTTCTTCAACTTGAATATTTTATTTAGTTTTATTTTACAATAGTTATTAATATAAAAAAGATTAGATAAAATTAGTAAGAATTTAATTGGTAATAATTTATGAAATTAGAAATATGAATTTATTTGAATAAAATTTAAAATTTATTTTTAACAATAAAGATTAAAAGTATTTTAATAGATATATACATAAAAAGATATTTATGAATTAATTATTATTTTAATATAAAAATCTAAATATCATCATTACTTTGATAAATATCTTATTTTTTATTGTTTTTTAAAAAGAGAGATGATAGGTGAATGGAAGTAAAACGATGTCCTTCCATTTGGTTATAAATAAGGGTCAGAAAACAGAACAAGGTGTAAGCAAGAGAGAAAGAAAAAGAGAGAATGAAAATTTGACATTTTTTTTGAGAGAGAGAGAGAGAGAGAGAGAGAGAGAGAGAGAGAGAGAGAGAGAGAGAGAGAGAGAGAGAGAGAGAGAGAGAGAGAGAGAGAGAGAGAGAGAGAGAGAGAGAGAGAGAGAGAGAGAGAGAGAGAAGAGAACTTGTACTTGAGAGAAAGAGAAAAAGAAAAAAGAAGAAAAAGTAGAAAGTATTTATGAGGTAAGAATTGAACTAATTTTAAAAAAAATAAAATTATGACTTTCAAGTATGTTTATATATTTTTATTAGTTAATTTATTATTTTAATATTTTATGCATATTGTTATTCTTGTCAAATTTAGTGTGTATATGTAACGTTATGAAAATTTAATATTTATTTAGTTTTGAAATGTTTATGATATTTGATATAATTTAGAATTATTATAATTTGAATGTTAATTTTTTCATGAGATCAATATAATAAACTATAAAAAATTTAAAATATTACTCAAGACCTAAGTTAAATGAATATTTTAATTATATTAGATAATAAATATATGTACTTAATTTATATGGACTTTCTTATATTTACCTTAACTTTGGAGTAATTTTATGACCTTTATTCTGACTTATATTTACCTTGACTTGAGAGCAAATTTTATTTTGACCAGCAACAAAAGGACTTTTGTGTAATTGATGCACTGTTAGGATTAGGACAAACTATGGATCATGATGAGGACCTGACAAAATATGGACTATGATGAAGGCTTGACAAACTATGGTCTGTGATGTGGACTATTAAGAGAAATTATTAAATTAATTTTAAATCATAATTGGTCCTTTTAAGAACTAACATTTAAATTTAATGATTCTAAGTTTTGTGAATTTTATTTAATTGCCATGATTTATTTGTAGACTTGTATATGATAAATTTATTTGTGATATATTGGATAGTTTGTATTGCTTATGTTTGTGTGTGATGACAAACAAGGGATTCATGAAAAAGTTTACACTTAACCGTTGAGAGGCAGAGGGATAGATTTCCTTTTATGTTACCTGTCTGGCTAGTGTAAGTATGTCTGGCTTTGTTGTCACGATGTTAACATAACACCAGAGATAGGGTGAATTCCTTATGGAAGTGAAGACATTCGAGTGAAATGTGAGAGGAAAGAAAAAGAAAAGTAAAGGGTGGATTCCCTGTGATGAGGAACTTGCTTGCTGATGTTTGATGGTACTTTTGATAATTGGTACTTATTTGATGATATTTGAAGAACTTGTTGATGTTTATTGGTACTTGTTGATAATTAGTATTTGTTTGCTAATATTTGAGAAACTTGTTGGTGTTGGTTGATACTTGCTGATAACTGGTACTGGTTTACTGATATTTAAGGAACTTACTGATGTTAATATATAAGTTTGTATTGCATGATTTATTTAGTATTTGTTATGTTATGCTGGACTTGTGTTGCTTTTGTCATACTTGGGTTTCCATGAAGTTTTCTGTGTATATTACACAACTGAAACTCACCATATGTTTTCAAACATTTTTATAACTGTTCATTTTCTACTAAGACTTTTTGATTCTCACTTTGTTCATGATGTTTTCAAACTAGCACAACATGCATTATGATCAACATCATTCAGATCAACTAAGCATAGATTCTTGTTTCAAAGGAGGAGGATATTAAAAATATATGTATAACTATTTTTGAGTAAACATTATGACTAGTGTGTGATGTTAATTTGAAAAGTTATAAAAGTGCATTACAACTTTGGGTCGTCATGTATTGAAGCCTATTTCCTTTGATATTTTTGGATTTCAATTTAAATTCTCTATCTATAAATTTTTATGGAGTAAACTTGCTAATTTTACTATTATGGTCACGCTTAGAGAGAATAAAAGTAATACCCTTGACTAGAAATTTGCTATCAGACATTAATATAATAAGGGTGTTTACATTTATAGGATCTGTAACACCCTAATACGAGTTATCGTAAAATAAATGAAATATTCTAAAATAAATCATATTAGACATGTCATTTCTAGAAATGCGAAAAATAAAAACCCATGATAACTTCCACAGCTATTATAGATAGCCACGAATGATCAAAAAGTTATATATACAACTATGACTAGCTAACATGTCATAAAGTATACATAAGTTTTTCTAAACAACTAGAAATATACACATATACAAATTGGTCCACAAAAAAAACACACTAATCTAAGCCTTCTGCTTCTTCTTTTCTTTGCCCTTACCCTTTTTAGGGACTTTAAGTAGATTTAAATGGAACACATAGGGGTGAGAAATCACAATTTCTCAGTAGAAGCATACTAAGACCAGCAGTTAATCATTTATAATAAATAATTCAAACTGAACACCATAAATACTTTCAATGTAAAAGAATATCCAACAATCAATAATAACAAATAATCGCATATACAATCCAAAAATACTATTGAACGAGCAACCAAACAATCAATCGATTAAGCCATGACAAATGCTCATACAAGTGTCAAACATGCAATGCTTTATGTCATGATGTATGATTATGCTCTAACATAATCCACGTATTATGAATGTGCAATGCCAATGCAGATTTTAAAGTTGAAAACACAAACTATTTACTTATTTTCCCAGGAATCGCGTTCATTGTATATACTAAGTAGGATAGGCATTCAAGCCTTGACACTACTTGGTGATGTGTGGACTAGTTTCTCTCACAATAGTAAGAGTACCGCTGCTAACTCTATACACCAGTAACCCTGATCATACAAGCAAACATGCAAGGAGAATTCGGATCCAACACCTCATTCTCAGGTCATATGGTTGTGCACATCATCTAAGGTCACAATACATTGGAAAACAAGCAAATACCAAGTTTGAAAACCAAATATCCGAGGCACATATCAAACACCATAATGTAAGAATTTTACCCTCACTTATCCAACAGAGGTAGCTTGATTCATACCTCTAGCTAAATAGTATCTAGAACACCTCAAAATCACTCACAAGTGACTTAGAAACCAACATCATGTTGAACAAAGTTCTAAACACTAACTTAGGCATTTTATCACACTTGAATGTCTAAGATTTCCTAAACTTTCCATATATGTAAGTTCATAATTCTCTCCAAGAAATATCTCAAAAAGTGCCTCAATACACTCTAAAAGACTTGCACAAATGATTCCATCTAGCCAAGAACTTGAAAACATAAAAAAAAAATAATTTTAAAGATTCTGGCCTCAGACACGAGCCATGTCTGATTACACGCCCCTCTCGTGTCTTGCTCTATGAGCACTGTTCATGAATTTCAAAAGGCAAAGAGGGACACCCCCCGGCGTGTCTTCGGACATGAGCCGTGTTTCTAAACCAGACACACTGTAGCTCATTCTGCAGAATCATGACACTGTTCCATTGGCCAAATTCTTGGATTTTGGCCACTCCAACTAGGTTTCTAGGTGATTTAAGGTTCCTAACAAGTTCACTAACACATAGGAATCATAAAACACCAATTGATTTCATCAAAAATGGATCAAAATACTAAATCACTCATTCAAACTCCCTAAAACCCTCACTTTGAGCTTTTAAATGACCAAATGGAGAGTTTTCAGTTTCTAATCTAAAATCTTAGTATGAACAAGTTATAAACTACATCTAAAACTAATCCAAGCAAGAAATTCACTCAAAACACTTCAAGAACTCATTTTGGCATATTAAACCTCAAACAGGCCTAACATGGAAAATGAGAAAAATGAATGAAAAACCAAGGAGAATGGAGAGAAATATCACAAGGTGAAGGTCAAAGAAAGTGGTTGGTAACCGTGGAAGGCTTATGGCCTTAGTTATAACACCGATACTTCTCAATCTGCTAAAAACACTCAACTTTTGCTACTCGACCTTGTTTTGTACAATTTCTCAATTTACTTCTCAATCCTATTTTTCATAAAATATTTTTATGAAGAGTAAAATTTCTTCAACTCGAACATTTTATTTGGTTTCATTTTACAATAGTTATTAGTAATTAAAAAAAGATTAGACAAAGTTTGTAAGAATTTAATTAGTAATAATTTATGAAATTAGAAATAAGAATTTATTTGAATAAAATTTAGAATTTAATCATAGCAATAAAGGTTAGAAGTATTTTAATAGATATATTCATAAGAAGATATTTATGAATTAATTATTATTTTAATAGAAAAATCTAAATATCATCATTACTTTGATAAATATCTTATCTTTATAAAAAGAGAGAGAGATGAAACATGCACCAATAGAAATAAAAAGGTGCCCTTCCTTTTGGCTATAAATAAGGGTAAGGAAACAGAATAAGGTGCAAGCGAGAGAGAAAGAAAAAGAGAGGATGAAAGTTTGACATTGAGGGAGAGAAAGTGTAGGAGAAAAAGAGAGAGAGTGTGTGTGAGTGAGTGAGTGAAACAGAAAAGTGAGAAACAATAGGAAGAAAGGAGGAAAAAGAGAGAGAAGAAAAGGTGAAAAGAAGAAAAGCGGTACCCATGAGAAAGAGAAAAAGAAAAAAGAAGAAAAAATAGAAAGCATTTACGAGGTAGGAATTGAACTTTTTTAAAAAAAAAAATTATAACTTCCAAGATGTTTATATATTTTATTATTTAATTTATTATTTTAATTTGTTATACATATTATTATTCTTGTCAAATTTAGTATGTACATGTAATGTTATGAAAACTTAATATTTACTTGGTTTTGAAATGTTTATGATATTTGACAAAATTTAGAGTTATTATAATTTGAATATTGATTTTTTCATGGGACCAATATAATAAACTATAAAAAGATTTAAAATATTACTCAAGACCTAAGTAATACGAATATTTTAATTATATTGGGTAATAAATATATATACTTGATTTACATAGACTTTCTTATATTTACCTTGACTTGGAAACAATTTTATGACCTTTATTCTGACTTATATTTACTTTGGCTTGGGAGCAAGTTTTATTTTGACCGGCAACAAAAGGACTTTTGTGTAATGAATACACTACCAAGACCAGGACAAACTATGGACCATGATGAGGACATGGCAAAATATGGACTATGATGAGGACCTGACAAATTATGAACTGTGATGTGGACTATTAAGAGAAATTATTAAATTAATTTTAAATCATAATTAGTCCCTTGAAGAACTAACATTTAAATTTAATGATTCTAAGTTTTGTGAATTTTATTTAATTGCCATGATTTATTTGTAGACTTGTATATGATAAATTTATTTGTGAAATATTGGATAGTTTGTATTACTTATGTTTGTGTGTGATGACAAATAAGGAACTCATGGAAAAGTTTACACCTAATCGTTGAGAGACAGAGGAATGAATTTCCTTTTATGTTACCTACCTAGTTAGTGTGGGTATGTCTGACTTTGTTATCACGATGTTAACATAACACTAGAGATGTGGTGGATTTCCTATGGAAGCAAAAGTCTTCGAGTGAAATATAAGACAAGCAGACATGAAACTTGCTTGCTGATGTTTAATGATACTTTTGATTGTTGGTACTTATTTGCTGATATTTGGAGAACATGCTGATGTTTACTAGTACTTGTTGATAATTAGTACTTGTTTGCTGATATTTGAGAAACTTGTTGGTGTTGGTTGATACTTGCTGATAACTGGTACTGGTTTGCTGATATTTGAGGAACTTACTGATGTTCATATATAAGGTTGTATTATATGCTTTATTTAGTATTTGCTCTGTTATGTTGAAATTGTGTTGTTTTTGTCATACTTGGGTTGCCATGAGATTTTGTGTGTATATTACATAGCTAAAACTCACCATGTGTTTTCAAACATTTTTATAATTATTCATTTCCTATCGAAAATTTTCAATTCTAACTTTGTTCATAGTGTTTTCAGATTAGCATAGAATGCATTATGGTTATCATCATTTAGATCGATCATGTATGGATTCTAATTCCAAATGAGAAAAATATATGTATTTGGAGTTATTAGGAATATATGTTTTTTTGGCTAAATAATGACTTTGATATGTGCAAGTAAAATCATAACTTTGTTGCTTAGTTTCTTAATTAGAATTTATGTTTTTGATATTGTTATTTTTACTTATTATTGTCTCAATTTCGATTTCTTTGATTACGATCTTTGTTCTTCATTTTTTTTTTATTTCGAACTCCATCGAAATCTAGGTTACTGTAAAACACAATTTTCGATTTGTAAAGTTTCTGAATTTTCTCTACTTTATTTAGAAAGAAATTTTTATATTTTAACTGAATTCTTTTAAGTATTTGAAATTCTGAAACTTTATTTAGCAAACATTAAAATTGTTATGGAGTAAACTTGTTAATTTTACTATTATGGTCATGCTTAGAGATAATAAGAATAATGCCCTTGGCTAGAAATTTGCTATCAGACATTAATATAGTAAGGGTGTTTACATTTAACATTTCTCAAAAAAAAAAATTTGTAAAACATTGCTCAAAAGTTCTATACTAATCATAAATAACCATTAAGTTTGTTAATCTATGAAAGACTAATATTTGAAACATATAAAGCATTTATCAAACATAATTTACAGACATATGATCATCAATTTTTTTTAAGTTGCAACATATTCATTATATTCAGGTTGGCCAAATTAGTTAGATTTCTATTTTCAAATTAAAAATGGATAGAAGAAATTCCAACAAAAATTTAGTTGCGAAGATATGTTACAACAAAAATTTTAGAGATCATGCACAAATGAATTTTTTTTTCTTGTTCTCCAACAAGGTGTCCTCGTAACTTTTTGGGGGAGGGGGGCTTGGGGGGGTGGGAGGTAGAATTAATTATTGTTTGGGTATATAATAGAATGGTTGTGTTTGACCATAAAATATTAATAATGAGATTTGAATTCTTGCACTGCAAATAAAGCTCATCCATATAAAATTCAAATTGTCAAACGAATTACACCTTGTCTTTAACATACGAATTATATGACTACATTAAAAGGATGCAAAATTTAGTGGAGATAATCAGGACATGACAAAAAGGGAGAGATTAAGTTGAATGTTTGAGTTCTAAAATAAGAGTAAACCCCAATTTAGTTATCAAAATATTATCAAAACATTAATTTGGTCATCAAAATATTTGTGACATCTAACTAATTCTTAAATGATAATTTTTTATTATCAAATGACATCAATTTTATTAAGAATGTAATTTAGCAATAAAAATTTTGAATTGATTTTTCTTTTAAAGAAAGACTAATTGCCACTAGTCAAATGGATCTACACGGAAACAAGCAGATGTTGTTGTTCCCTTAGCTTTTTATATACTTTTCATGATACATGTAATATTAACATGTAAAATTAAAAAAAAAAAAACCCTTGCTTCTACTTTGTAGTAAGTGACTAAAATAATCCTAAAAGAGTTATTGTGCTTAGCTACTTTCAGGTTAATCCAATTATTGAAAGTAATTTTTACCCAAGTAAAAAGTGTATTGTTTTAAAGAGACAAGAAGAAATTTTAATTTCTCCAATACATTGAGCTAAAAAGACTTCTTCAATATGTTTTTATAGTACTGGTAAAGGCTTCATAAGTGTTTCAGTATTCTTCTCATTTCTTTGGAGGAAATTAGAAAAAATGAAAACTAACTTTAATGCTTTGGATGTTGGAGCAAGAAGCCGCATAAGTTGAAGACAAAAGTTAGTTTTGTGATTGTTTAGAATTGTTGTACCTTGCATATAGTAGGGTTTTTTGTTTAAATATTTTGATTCTTGTCTTTTTATAATTTTAACCTTCTCATTAGTTGATTCTTGAATTGGTCCTAGATCAATTCACATAGTTTGACTGGTTTGTAATCAATTCACTAATTTTAATGCTATTTTTTTAAAATACCAATTTGATACCTTGATTGGACTGGCCAAATGGTCGATTATTAGTTTTTCAAGTTGGACCAACTAGTCCAATCTACCTTGAAAAAAGTTATTATTAATGGGTCATGTGAGAGAAAAAAACAAATTAAAATATCACATTTGCCTCCTTAATGGGGCTTTTTTTTTAAGGCAACTCACAAAGGCCATTAAGTAATAACCAGTAAGTTCAAGGCAAGATTTTGGCTAAAATGCAAGTACTTTAATTCAAGTCCAATTATGATGTTTTTACTTAAGAAAATAAAGAATGTGTTCTACCAATAATCATAAAATTCTTAGATGATGATTGTATTTAAAATAAGTGAACCAGATAATTTCCCAAGACAAATAAATAACGTAATTGGGTTGGAAAAGTTATAAAAGGGGTAATTTCTTTACCATGACTACCTCACGTAGGGAAATTAGTTATTCTAATGCAACGTTTAGTGTAAAGAATACAATTTCATAAAAATAAGAATTAAAATAAGAATAGGAATCAATAAACTGGAATTGAAATCATATTTGGATTCCATTCTTTAGTACAACTATAAATAAAAGTGATATGGAAAGTGTTTCTACTATTTGGTGTTGGAGATACAATACAGAATAAAAATACAAATTTATTTAAATGACATAAATACCCCAAATGAGAAAAATAAAAAAATCAAACTTTTTCCCTTTCCTATATATAAAATAAGAATATCTTTTTTTTAAGATTAATTTTTAAATAATTTAATAAAATAACATTAACAAGAGAAAGGGATGTATGTATACTACTTATAATGGGGATTCTCCACATTTGGTCTCCAAATTTACTTTCCCATAACTACCATTCAATATAGTAAATTATCCATCTTCTAAGCAGTTAAAACCACTATCTTTCCAGAAAATAGAGAACTTCTACTTTAAATTACCCACCTTTAATAACTTAAAAGAATTCTATGATGAAACTTCTAATAACTTGTAAAGAAATAGACAATTATAAAAAGATGGAAAATTACAAATAAAAAATGTGGAATGATAGACATGTTAACGTGCTTGTGAATCCACTAGTACATATAATGTTGTTTCATGATGAACCAGTTAACAAGTCAAAAGCATAAAACAAGTCCTTACTTATCCATAGATTGCAAATCCAAGCTTTTTGGAGACAAGGAAGGGAACTTGGAGTTATTTCTGGTCTTGTGCTTGGAGCAGCTGCTTTCAAGATACCAAAAAAAGTTATTAGCCTTCAAGTACACCTACAACACACTTCAATTTTAGACTTTTGATACCCAAATTTTCTTGGATCTTTGTGTGTTAGCCTTTGGCAAAGTGCCCTTGGGAACTCAAACCATTTTAGTCCCTATTTTGTTATTGATGTTCTTCCTTACATTACAAGTTAATGCATTATGTTCTTTCTTGCCACAATGAAAGCATTTAATGAAATGACTACTTGAAGTACTTGAGGGAACAAAGAAATTCTTGTAACGCTTTTGTTGATTTTTGGGATTATATCTTAAACCGGCCTTTTGAAACACACATCTTTATTTCTCTAACAATATGTTTAAGTTATCTCTTCCAAAGGTGAATTTTGGATGGGTACTTTTCAAATTCTCAATTTCTTTTTCAAGTGCTTTGCATGATGAGCAAGAAGAGGATGCAGATACATTTTCATGTGAAAAGCATGTCATGCATGAGGAATTTGCATCAATAAGTCCAAGAGTTTCATTTTTAATTTTTAGTTCCTCAATTTTCTTGTTTAAAATAGAGATTTTGTTTTCTAAAGAGGAAATTGTTTTCTTGAATGATGAAATAAGTTTTGCAAGCCTCATAGATTCATTATGCAATTCTTCAAATACATCTTTCAATTCATCATAAAAAGGGGAAAGGTCAAAGTTTGAAGATATTACCTTCATGTCATCTTCTTCTTCCTCTTCTCCTCTAGCCATAAGATAAAGATGAGCTTTCTTATTATCGGAGCTATTCGTTGAGTCCATGTCATTATCATCCCACGCAATATAGGCTATCCTTTCTTTCTTATCTTTTGAAGACATCTTCTCATACTTTTCCACTTTCTTTTGATAGATTCGACACTTCATCTTTATGTGTCCCGGCTCTCTACATTCATAGCATTTAGGAGTGGATGAAGTTCCTTCCCCTTTGTGATAGTTGTTCTTTGGGGAAGGAAGAGGGGTCTTCTTTGAACTCTATTCTTCTTGAAGAATCTTCCAAACTTCTTTACTAGAAGGCTAAGATTCTGCTCATTAATCTTCAAGTCATCTCCATCATCATCATCATCATCATCATTAATCATAGAAGAAGTGGCCTTGAGAACAATTCTCTTCTTTTTCTTGTCAAGCTTCTCATTTTAGTTGAATCTATTTAACTTCAATTCATATTCTTGGAGCTTATCAAAGAGTGTGGCTAGAATCATGATTGAGAGATTTCTTGATTCCACAATAATCGTCACTTTGAGTTGTCAATTCCTACTCAATCACCTCAAAACTTTGTTAGCCAGGTCCTCATTAGGAAATTTTTTTTCCAATGAAGCAAGATGATTTACAATATATCTAAACCCTTTTTGCATTTCTTCAATGATTTCACCTTGGTTCTTTCTAAAAAGTTCATACTATGAGTGAAATTATTTATTCTTGATCTTTTCACTTCACTAGTACCCTCACGGGTTACCTGTAAAGTGTCCCACATTTCTTGGGCAGATTTGCAATTTGAGACCCTAAAGAGCTCATCATATCCCAAGGCTATGGTAATAATGTTTTGGCTCTCAAATTATATTAGACCTTTTTTTTTATCTTCATCGGTCTATTTACTTCTTGCTATATTGACTTTTACACCATTAACAACATGTGTGGGAATAAAATGACCATTTTCTACTGTATCCTATACATATAGATCAATAGCTTCAATAAAAATTTTTATTCATTCTTTCCAATAAGCATAACCATCCTCATTGAAAAATAGAGATTTATAGAGAGAAGAACCATCCAATGAAAAACCATTTGAAGAAGTCATCACTTCTCTTGAAGTTATTAAGCTCTTTATACAGTAGTCTAACTCTGATACCACTTGTTACCAAGTGGCTTCAAACTCAAGAAGGGATGAATTAAGTTTATAAAATATTTTCACAAACTTTTCACAAAACACTTGAATATAAATTTTCATTAAAGCTATTGAATGATTGAGATGAATAGATAGATGAGATTGAATACTTCACTCACAAATAATAAGTCAAGATGAAGAGTATTCAAGTAAGCATATAAAATTGAAGAACAAATATAAAGGAGTTTGAGTTGAGAATAATAAACACAAGATTTATCCTAATTCAGCCACCCCTTGTGACCTACGTCTAATGCTTAAGTAAATCACCCGAGATTTTTTACTAAACCTTTAAGCTTGAATAGATGCTGGAAACATTTACAGCCAACATCACTCAACACAACTCTGAGACGCCTCACCCTTTGTGCTTGAGCCTCAAAACAGAGATACCTCACCCTTACAACTTTTGAGGGATACCTCACCCTTTTTACAATTAAAGGATACCTCACCCTTTACTCTATCAAGGAATACCTCACCATTTTATCTCTTAAGAGATACCTCACCCTCTTTTATAGGAAATCAAAGAAAGATTGAATGATAAACTCTCAAAAGAGTAAATTACACAAGTTGAAGCTCTATGGGTAAAATGATAAACACACTTTTTAGCTCATAAAATAAACTATGATTTTCAAGGCTGTTTAACTCATATTGAATGTTCAACAAGATGTTTTAGATTGATTTCTAACTATTCTTTAGTGCCTAAATGACTTATATTTATAGCCCAATATATTAAAGATCCGTTGGGAGTGGTTGGACCATTAAATGAAAGCAAACTAGCCATTAATTTTTGTTTCTAGAAAATAGTCTATTCGAATAGGCCAAGCATCTATTCGAATAGAAGCGTTTTAGCACAACAAAGAATAGTTTCTGGAAGAACCTATTCGAATAGGCCTACGATCTATTCAAATAGAGCCTTTTAAAAAACAAAGGCGCGCAGCCATTTTAAAACCTCTATTCAAATAGATGCCTTGTTCTATTCAAATAGAGCTTGATGGAATGGAAATCTTGGCATTCTGACTCTTTCTATTCAAATAGGGAGACTCTCTATTCAAACAGACTTTTTAAAAACACTTAGTCTAGCTTTGTAAACATTTTCAAATGTTTCTAAAAGATCCAACAAGCTTTTAGACAGTTAAAAGCTATTTCTTGAGAAACCAAAAATCATTTTAAAATCTTGAAACCGTGTGTGCTATCTGGGTTCTTGAAAAACAAGTTTGGAGCTTAAGTGTGAACCCTTTTACCTTTACAAAGTGATTTAATTCCTAATGTTATTCTTGAAAGGTCTTGGACTTAATCTTGCCATCATCTTTGCATTTGCTATCATCAAAACAATCTTCAATGGCTAATACCCGATTACACAACACCTTCCAAGCTAAGGCATTCCCTCCAAGATGATGTCCACAATTTCTTTCATGGATTTTGACCAAAATGTATTCAACTTCTTTTGTTCCAAGGCATTTGAGAAGAGAGGAGGAGAATTTGTGGCGGTATAACTGATTATCATAAAGGGTGTGCCATGCCATAGTTCGTATTAATTATTGGGCCTCGTTCTGGTTTTCGAGCAAGGTTCCATCATGGAGGTAGGTGACAATTGGTGTGATCCATGTTTCATGTTCTTCTAGCAAAAGGACTTCAGAGATTCGTAATACTGGCTGCCAACAATGTTTCCTAGATCACAAACCTATTATTGTCAGGGCTCTTTGTCATAGCAAGCTTCAAAAGGATGTCAATTCTCGAGTTTTGCTCTCTTGGGATGTGCTCTGTAACACCATTGTGGGGATGTCACATTTATGAATGCAATAAAATAAAACTCTTACCCAAGTTGTAAAATATTTGATAATTAAATAATATTGGTGGTAAATTTTTTTCTTTTTATACTTATTAACGTTAAATAAAATAATACGAAACACAAAATATAACAAAACATAGTCACACCATAATATACATATGAGTTTGTCTTAATTATACAAGTAATTCACAACTACAAATATTTAACAAAGCAGTAAAAAGACAACATAAAACTAAAATATAGTATTGCCCAAGTGCATATCGAAAGATTTCTAACCCTCTAATAGATCATCTTCAGAGAGATCATCGTAAGTCAGAATTCCTGGAGATCTCACAGCACTACGGACACAAGTCCGGGCTGTTGACTCACTACTGAGCTCGCTAGGCGAATGGAAGATTCCTTGCTAGTAACGCCTAAGAGTCAGTGGTAACTCTAGATGTAAATACAACATAGTAGTAAATATAAGATCTCCATCGTACTCTCTACATAGGGACACAATCAAACGTCCCACGTAGACAACTGTTCCTCTATCCACTCGCATACGCCAGGCCTCCGAACCTCCGTGAAACTCAAGTCTCACAAACCCGAAAAATCCCGGCAATGCCATGATCTCAAGATCAATCTTGATGATAAGGGTGGTCTATCGGTTCATCGTCCTCGTACAGCTCGCCCGGCTGGTGCTCGTCTGGATATTGTATCTCGAGAGGCTGTTCCTCCTCTTCCTCAAACTCTTTACGAAAATAATATAATAATAATATAGAGAAAAGCATATAGAGAGGTGAGACAATCTACACCATTACCCGTATGGTAATAAAGAAAACTATAATACAACAAATATTAACATAACACATACCATTATATCATGCATAATATATATTAAAGCAATAAATCATACATTTTATCACAGATTATGGTAAACAGTAAAATATAGATAATGCATGAACACACACCGACTCGTTCCTACTCCATGGAGCTAAACACGGATATCTGAGAGAATGATCAGAATAGAAACTAATAATACTTTATGGCTGCCCAACCAAACTATTGCACTGTCTAACGTTGTGTCTATAGCCCACAGTCCAAACATCGTGTAGTAGTACACAGTCTATACATAGTGCACTACAGGCATAGTACTTAATAGTCTCCCCAAGATCTCGATTAAGAATAGTGTTTGTCAAGATCATTAGTGTGTTGCCCGTTACCACGGGTCAGAGGAGCAACCCACTGTTCCCATGTGGAATTCTCCGCACACTAATGCCTCCAAGTTCAGATAATGAACCACACTACGTCTATCACACCAAAACACGGTGTAATTCGTCTCATCAATCAATCACCAATTATCAACCAAATTAGCACAACCCTCTAAGCATGATCTAAAATTACAAAAAATATCCTTAATATCCATATTTTATCATAATTACAAAAATACCCTTAGTCACAATATTCTAAAATATAGCCTGTCCTACCTGACAGTACTATCTCACAACATGTCCGAGTCCACCACTTTGGCCCGACAACAAAACTCGTTGTTCCATTTAGTCGCATAGAAATTTTATCGCATTTTCACAAACGTTTTTAAGTTGCATAAGTATATTTTGACATTTTTGAACATCGCGTAATGTTTTTAAATCATTTTCTCAATCGCGTAAGATTTTTAATTCATTTTCTTAACCGAATAGCTTAAAATCATCATTTTAACTATGGGTAGACTATATCTAGTACTTTTAAACTATGTAAAATATTTTCCTTATGTTATAAATACACTATGGAATCTTTTCATTTTATTCATCTGATTTTAGTAAATTTCGACAGCATTTTGTCTATAAAATCAGTATAAGGTATTTTTCTAACATTTTCCTCTAAAGTCTGTTTATTTTAATCTTACCCATCAGTTACACTTTGAAACTTGCTAACGCGCTTCAAAACTTAGAGAGTGAGCTCTACATTAGTATTTTTCAAGCGTTTGCTTTATTGCTTGCTTAGAATAAATTCTACTAAATTAGAATTCTAAACTAAGTTTGTTCCTTTTGTTTTCATAAAGATTCATTGGAATCAGTTTATTTTGTAAATCCGTTACCTAACCTATCTTAGGAAATAAAATGACATTCAATTATACACTAAATGGCATGTTGGCCATAATTAATCAAAATCATTCTTCAATTTATTATTTTACCTAGATTCTTTAAATCATTGATTTAGAAAATGGTTGAGAACATTTTGGTTCTCTGTTTTCATGGTAAGGCCGTGAGCCTCAATGTGTTCTTTGGAACACTCATGCAAATCGTTACATGTTATTCACATCCTACTTTAATAATTATACAATTATAATCACATACAACTATAAACACATACAATATACATACAATATATTTTAAAGCTATAAACATACATAGCAAAAATAAATCACAAATAGAAAAGTATTTAAACAATCACACAAATAATAAAAAAAAATAAACAACCACACAAATGAATCCTTATGGATTCTTTATACACGAACAAATCCATTTTCCCATCACCACTTAGGGTTGATGAGATTAAATCTCCCTCTTACCTCTTGAAGATAATAATCGGTTAGTCTCCTCCTTCTCTTTAAAATTTCGTATATCCTCTAAACAAATCCCTAAAATTCTTAAACAATTAGTAAAAACACATACAATTATCAATATTGAAAAACCATGGAACAATCATGGTTTAAAAAATCATAAATCAAATTTTAAACCATAGAAACAAAACTTACCCTTAGGGTAGTGAACAAAAGGTTAGATTTTGAACTAGATAGAGTTGGTTTTTGGCAAAACCTTGTGAAGGAAAAGTGTTTAGAATATGATTTTGGTTTAGGAAATATGAAGAGGTAAAATTATAGAGGATTGGTGGTGGTATTTGTGTGCTTGGCCGAAATCTAGGGAGAGAAAATAGAAGAAAAGTTTACTTGGTGTTCTTGGTGTTTTGAGAGAAAATAGAAAGCTTGATTATGATAAGCGTAAAAAGTAAATATTGAGTGTGTAAAATGAGGGGCTGCCGTGAGGTGAGTGTGGGTGAGGTTGAGGTTGAGTGTTTAATTTGAATAGGTAAATATCTATTTGTGTTCACATTAAGCAAGCACATGGCTTATGTCATGGATGGTTCAAGAACCATGTAGAACTTGGCCATCTAGCCTCCTTGGCCGTGGGGTTCATTGGGTTTAGGGGGGTTTAATTTGTTTCAATTAAAGATTAATTCAATGCTAATTAAATAGGTAATTAGTTAGGTTAAATATCCTATTAACACTTAATTAACATTCTAACTTTATAACTAATTAGTTTAACATATATTAACATATATTATATCTCCTAAACAAAATTAAAATATCTAATTAGTATTTAGATTATAACTAATTAATAACTGGGTTAGTTTACTTAGTTTGCTAATTAGGTAATTAGATTAATCAAATTAGGTTTAATTAATTACTAATCAAATTCATGCCACTTTGTTTGACTTAATCCTAACCATTGATTTCATCTTTAATTCCTATCCATTGATTAGATCCACGGCCAATATTCAATGCTTGCTAATCAAGTTTACATCCATACCATTGATTTGATCAACGATTAAAATCAAAGGCTTCCTAACTAAGTCTTCATCCAACGGTCCATATTAAAGTCCATGCTCCTTTCGTTGACCTATTCCTATTGGTTCAAAATAGTCAAGCCACTTTCGTTGACTTGCTCCCATTGGCTTAGGAATTTATCCAGTCAGGATAGTTGACTGCTTTTCTAAATATGGGTCTCACAGACTTTTAAAGATCTGTGATTATTTTGAAGCAGATTTCTACTGTTTTTGAGACAGTAGGATCTTGTAATATAAAATAATATTATAATAATATAAAATTATTTTATTACACGCTTAAATCCTAAAAATTACGAGATTAATATATATATCAATCAAAATTGGGTTTAGTAAGATCCCCCACTCCAATTAATTAAAATAAGATTTTTTCGGCCAGAAAATTATTATTTCCTTGGCTCGGAGTAAGTCACATACAACAGTCAAATACACTCACGAAACAGTCAAATTTAATTTACTACTCACAGAATTCACAAAATAGTACATTTCAGGACTATATTATAATTATCTCAAAAGTCGGGGTGTTACAACTCTCCCCTACTAATAAGAATTTCGTCCCCGAAATTCATCATACATCAAAACAAATGAGGGTATTGCTCCCTCATCCTATCCTCTAGTTCCCATGTAGCATCTCCCGTTACATCATTCCATATCACCTTCACCAGCTCAATCATCTTCCCTCGAAGTTGCTTCACTCTCCTATCCTCGATCTTAACAGGAAGTGTTTCATACGTTAAATTATCCTTCAGCTGTACTTCGTCTAGCTGTATAACATGAGTTGGATCGGGAATGTATTTCCTCAGCTGAGACACATGGAATACATTATGTAGATTGGATAGAAAAGACGGTAAAGCTATTTGGTAAGCTATAGGACCAATCCGACGAATAATTTGATAAGGCCCTATGAATTTAGGTGTAAGCTTCCTAGACTTGATAACTCTTCCGACACCAGTCGTAGGTGTTACTCATAAGAATACATGATCGCCTTCTTCAAATTCAAGAGGTCATCTCTGCTTATCAGCATAGCTCTTCTGTCGGCTCTGAGTCATTCGCATCTTCTCCTGAATCATTTTCACATTTTCTGTAGTTTGTTGCACAAGATCAGGCCCAATAGTCATACTTTCCCCATCCTGATACCAACACAAAGGTGTTCGGCATCGTCGTCCATAAAGGGCTTCATAGGGTGCCATCCCTATGCTCGAGTGAAAACTATTATTATAGGTGAATTCTATCAAAGACAGAAATTCATCCCAACTCCCTTGTTGCTCTAATACACAAGCACGCAACAAATCCTCCAATGACTGAATCGTTCTCTCCGTCTGACCATCAGTCTGCGGATGATATGCAGAACTCAATCGCAGTTTAGTTCCCATGGCTTCTTGCAAACTTTGCCAAAATCTTGACGTAAACCTCGGATCTCTATCAGAAACTATACTTGCAGGTACACCATGTAGTCTAACCACTTCGCTGATGTATATCTGGGTTAAGCGTTCCAATGAATACTTAATATTGATCGGCAAGAAGTGCACTGACTTCGTAAGCCTATCAACTATAACCCATATAGAATCATGACCCTTCCTCGTCCTTGGAAATCCAGTAACAAAATCCATTGAGATACTATCCCACTTCCACTCTAGAATAGTCAAAGGTTGTAACATACCAGCAGGCCTTTAATGTTCCACTTTTGCCTTCTGACAGACAAGACATGACGTCACACGTTCTGCTACATCTCTCTTCATTCTTGGCCACCAAAACATCCGCTTCAAGTCTTGATACATCTTAGTCATTCCCGGATGCATACTCAAATTACTAGTATGAGCTTCATCCAAAATCGCTTTCTTGAGTTCGGGATCATCAAGTATACAAACTCTTCCTTCAAATCTCAAGATTCCATCAGATCCTTCCTCCACCGTCGCTTTATGACCTTGCTTCAACAATTCCTTTTCATTCTGTAGAAACAAATCCTCATCTTATTTTTCTTGGATCACTTCTAGCAAGTTATTCAAAACTACAACCTTACTTAGACGAATCTTTTCGGGTACCAACTCCACTGACAACCATAGATCTCTGAATTGATTAATCAGCTCCTCCTCCTTTATCATCATGGTAGAAACACTAACCACTTTTCTGCTCAAGGCATCTGCCACCACATTCGCTTTTCCCGGATGGTATTGAAGCTGAAAATCATAATCCTTTAAGAATTCCAACCATCGTCTATGTCTCATATTCAATTCCTTTTGATCAAACAAGTATTTTAAGCTTTTGTGATCGCTAAAGACATTGAACATAGCTCCATACAGAAAATGCCTCCACACTTTCAACACAAAGACAACTGCGGCTAGCTCCAAATCGTGCGTTGGGTAGTTCCTCTCATGAACCTTTAACTGTCTTGAAGCATAAGCTACTACATTCCGATTCTGCATCAACACACATCCTAACCCTTGGTAAGAAGCGTCACAATACACCTCAAAAGATTTGTTAGGATCCAACAAAATTAGCACTGGTGCAGTCGTCAATCTTTTCTTCAACTCTTGGAAACTCGCTTCACGTTCTTCTGTCCAATCAAAAGCTTGACTCTTCCTCGTGAGTTGTGTAAGTGGTCTAGCTATCTTGCAAAAACCTTCAATAAACCTTTGGTAATATCCGGCTAATCCAATAAAACTTCGGACCTCAGTCACTGTCTTAGGCCTTTCCCACTGCAAAACAGTCTCCACCTTTGATGGGTCTATCGTAATACCTTCCTTGGAAATTACGTGACCTAGAAATTGAACTTCTTCCAACCAAAACTCGCATTTTGCCAATTTCACATACAACTTCTTCTCCTTCAAAATCTGGAGAACTATACTGAGATGTTTAGCATGCTCTTCTTGACTTTGAGAGTAGATCAGAATGTCATCGATAAAGACAATGACAAATCTGTCTAAGTACGGATGAAAAATCTTATTCATATAATCCATGAATATTGCAGGAGCATTCGTCACTCCGAATGGCATCACTTGATACTCATAATGTCCATAACGAGTTCGGAAAGCTGTCTTAGGTACATCATCAATCTTGACACGAATCTGATGATAACCTGATCGCAGATCTATCTTAGAGAATATAGCGGCTCCCTTCAATTGGTCCATCAAGTCATCAATTCTCGGTAGTGGATACTTATTCTTTATAATAACCTTGTTCAATTGACGATAATCAACACAAAGACATGAAGTTCCATCCTTCCTTTTGACTAGTAGTACTGGTGCTCCCTATGGCGAAACACTAGGTCGCACAAACTGCTTCTCCAACAGTTCCTCCAATTGCTTCTTTAACTCTGCTAACTCTGTAGGCGACATTCGGTATAGTGCAATCGAAATAGGACCTGCTCCCGGCACTAAGTCGATAGAGAACTCGATCTCCCTTTCCGGTGGCAAACCAGGTACATCATCAGGGAAAATCTCTGGAAACTCATTGACCATAGGAATAGCGCTCATATCTTTCTCACACTTGACTTCTAAAGAAGACAGTAACATAAATCCTTGAGCTCCATCCCTCAACAATGACTTGACTTTAACAGCAGTCAAGAATCCAGAACTTTCTTCCTTAGGAAAAACTATGGTTTTGCTTGCACAATCTATCAGGATATGGTTAGAAGATAACTAATCCATTCCTAATATTATGTCTATCTCAACAAGAGGTAAACAAATTAAATTGACTGAAAACATACGATCCTTTATAACAATAGGACAGTTCATACATATTTTGGATGTAACAACAGGCTTGGCAGTTAGCGTAGAAACAATCAATTGAACACTTAGAGAAGACACAGGCAGTTTCAATCGTTCCACACAATCATATATAATAAATGAGTGTGTTGCACCCGAATCATATAGCAAAGTCAGGTGATTACCTTCAATGACACCTTCTCCTTGAATAAGATCTTCAGATTAAGAAGCTTCAGTTCCAGTCATCGTATATACTCGTCCTCCTGATCGCGACTAAGTAGCACGAACATTTCTCACAGCAGGTTTCCTTTCCGGCTGAGTGCAATCCCTAGAAACATGTCCAGGTTTTCTGCAGTTGAAACAGATCGTTCCTTTGATCGAACAATCTGTAGATATATGGCCACTCTTCCCACACTTAAAACATGTCGGCGTAAACGCCACATTCTGACCAGCTCGGTTTTTGCTAGAACTTCCCCCAACAGACGGACGTTGAGGCTGACTTCCCGATGGTCTTGCATAAGGCTTGTGCTGAAACTGGATATTACTGCTACTACCTCCCCTTTAGAACCTAGTCGGTCCAAAGTTACGATTCCTCGGATCTCGGGATGGCTCTAACTCCTCGAGTCGTCGACAAGTATCCATCAACACAAGAAATTCTCTCATCCTCATTGGTAGCACTGCTCGCCTCAATTCTACCCTTAATCCATCTTCAAACTTTTGGCACTTCCATACCTCATTTGGTTAGATTTGGAAATACCTTGAGAACTGCGACAAGCTCTCAAACTTAGCAACATATTCTCCAACTGTCATATTCCCCTGACGTAGACCAAGAAATTCCATCTCCTTGGCATGTCGAGCAGTACCAAGAAAGTACTTCTCCAGAAATACTTCACTAAACACTTCCCAAGTAATCTCAGTCTCTTCAGCACGCAATAATTGGCGGGTATTTCTCCACCAATTCTCAGCATCTCCTCTCAACATAAAAGCAGCATATGTTACCTTCCTATTCTTTGCGCACTCCATTCCTTCAAATACTCTTTCCAAGTCTTGAATCCAAAGACTCGCCTTCTCAGGGTCAAACTCGCCTCTAAATTGTGGTGGGTTGTTGCGCTTAAACTCAGACAAATTCAGAGCATCAGCAGTCGCATCTTGCTGTTGAGCTGCTCGTTGATTTTGCTGGGTAATCACTTCAGCCATTTGCTGCATAGCTTTAGCAGCTGCAATCATTGGATCCACATCACGTTCCACATTTGCACGCGTTCGCCTTCCTCCAGACATCCTTTTTCTTCAATAAGGCAAAATAATGTCAGATGTAGCCTTTAGGAAACAAATCACAGAATCACACAACACAAGCAAAAACAGACCTAGCCACAACCCCAAAAGACTCTAACTTGGGCTCTGATACCAACTAATGTAACACCCTTGTGGGGATGTCACATTTATGAATGCAATAAAATAAAATAAAATAAAACTCTTACCTAAGTTGTAAAACATTTGATAATTAAATAATATTGGTGGTAAAATTTTTTTCTTTTTATACTTATTAACGTTAAATAAAATAACACGAAACACAAAATATAACAAAACATAGTCACAACATAATATATATATGAGTTTGTCTTAATTATACAAGTAATTCACAACTACAAATATTTAACAAAGCAGTAAAAAGACAACATAAAACTAAAACATAGTATTGCCCAAGTGCATCTCGAAAGATTTCTAACCCTCCGATGGATCATCTTCAGAGAGATCATCGTAAGTCAGAATTCCTGGAGATCTCACAGCACTACGGACACAAGTCCGGGCTGTTGACTCACTACTGAGCTCGCTAGGCGCATGGAAGATTCCTTGCTAGTAACGCCTAAGAGTCAGTGGTAACTCTAGATATAAATACAACATAGTAGTAAATATAACATCTCCATCGTACTCTCTACATAGGGACACAGTTAAACGTCCCACGTAGACAACAGTTCCTCAATCCACTTGCATACGCCAGGCCTCCGAACCTCCGTGAAACTCAAGTCTCACAAACCCGAAAAATCTCGACAATGCCATGATCTCAAGATCAGTCTTGATGATAAGGGTGGTCTATCGGTTCACCATCCTCGTACAGCTCGCCCGACTGGTGTTCGTCCGGATACTGTATCTCAACAGGCTGTTCCTCCTCTTCCTCAAACTCTTTACGGAAATAATATAATAATAATATAGAGAAAATCATATAGAGAGGTGAGACAATCTACACCATTACCCGCATGGCAATAAAGAAAACGATAATACAACAAATATTAACATAACACATACCATTATATCATGCATAATATATATTAAAGCAACAAATCATACATTTTATCACAGATTATGGTAAACAGAAAAATGCAAATAATGTATGAACATACACCGACTCGTTCCTACTCCATGGAGCTAAACACGAATATCTGAGAGAATGATCCGAATAGAAACTAATAATACTTTATGGCTGCCTAACCAAACTATTGCACTGTCTAACGTTGTGTCTATAGCCCACAGTCCAAACATCGTGTAGTAGTACACAGTCCATACATCGTGCACTACAGACATAGTACTTAATAGTCTCCTCAAGATCATTAGTGTGTTGCCCGTTACCACGGCCCAGAGGAGCAACCCACTGTCCCTATGTGGAATTCTCCGCACACTAATGCCTCCAAGTTCAGATAATGAACCACACTACGCCTATCACACCAAAACACAGTGTAATTCGTCTCGTCAATCAATCACCAATTATCAACCAAATTGGAACAACTCTCTAAGCATGATCTAAAATTACAAAAATACCCTTAATATCCATATTTTACTATAATTACAAAAATATCCTTAGTCACAATATTCCAAAATATAGCCTGTCCCACCTGACAGTACTATCTCACAACATGTCCGGGTCCACCACTTTGACCCAACAGCAAAACTCCCTGTTCCATTTAGTCGCGTAGAAATTTTATCGCATTTTCACAATCTCATCGTTTTCACAAATATTTTTAAATCGCGTAAGTATATTTTGACATTTTTGAACATCGCGTAATGTTTTTAAATCATTTTCTCAATCGCGTAAGATTTTTAATTCGTTTTCTTAACTGAATAGCTTAAAATCACCATTTTAACTATGGGTAGACTATATCTAGTACTTTTAAACTACGTAAAGTATTTTCCTTATGTTATACATATACTATGAAATCTTTTCATTTTATTCGTTTGATTTTAGTAAATTTCGGCAGCATTTTGCCTATAAAATCAGTATAAGGTATTTTTTTAACGTTTTCCTCTAAAGTCTGTTTATTTTAATCTTACCCATCAGTTACACTTTGAAACTTGCTAACGCGCTTCAAAACTTAGAGAGTGAGCTCTACGTTAGTATTTTTCAAGCGTTTGCTTTATTGCTTGCTTAGAATAAATTCTACTAAATTAGAATTCTAAACTAAGTTTGTTCCTTTTGTTTTCACAAAGATTCATTGGAATCAGTTTATTTTGTATATCCATTACCTAACCTATCTTAGGAAATAAAATGGCATTCAATTATACACTAAATGACATGTTGGCCATAATTAATCAAAATCATTCTTAAATTTATTATTTTACCTATATTCTTTAAATCATTGATTTAGAAAATGGTTGAGAACATTTTGATTCTCTGTTTTCATGGTAAGGCCGTGAGCCTCAATGTGTTCTTTGGAACACTCATGCAAATCGTTACATGTTATTCACATCCTACTTTAATAATTATACAATTATAAACACATACAACTATAAACACATACAATATACATACAATATATTTTAAAGCTATAAACATACATAGCAAAAATAAATCACAAATAGGAAAGCATTTAAATAATCACACAAATAATAAAAAAATAATAAACAACCACACAAATGAATCTTTATGGATTCTTTATACACAAACAAATCTATTTTCCCATCACCACTTAGGGTTGATGAGATTAAATCTCCCTCTTACCTCTTGAAGACAATAATCGGTTAGTCTCCTCCTTCTCTTTAAAATTTCGTATATCCTCTAAACAAATCCCTAAAATTCTTAAACAATTAGTAAAAACACATACAATTATCAATATTGAAAAACCATGGAACAATCATGGTTTAAAAAATCATAAATCAAAATTTAAACCATAGAAACAAAACTTACCCTTAGGGTAGTGAACAAAAGATTGGATTTTGAACTAGATAGAGTAGGTTTTTGGCAAAACCTTGTGAAGGAAAAGTGTTTAGAATATGATTTTGGTTTAGGAAATATGAAGAGGTAAAATTATAGAGGATTGGTGGTGGTATTTGTGTGCTTGGCCGAATTTTAGGGAGAGAAAATAGAAGAAAAGTTCACTTGGTGTTCTTGGTGTTTTGAGAGAAAATAGAAAGCTTGATTATGATAAGTGTAAAAAGTAAATATTGAGTGTGTAAAATGAGGGGCTGCCGTGAGGTGAGTGTGGGTGAGGTTGAGTGTTTAATTTGAATAGGTAAATATCTATTTGTGTTCACATTAAGCAAGCACATGGCTTATGTCATGGATGGTTCAAGAACCATGTAGAACTTGGCCATCTAGCCTCCTTGGCCGTGGGGTTCATTGGGTTTAGGGGGGTTTAATTTGTTTCAATTAAAGATTAATTCAATGCTAATTAAATAGGTAATTAGTTAGGTTAAATATCCTATTAACACTTAATTAACATTCTAACTTTATAACTAATTAGTTTAACATATATTAACATATATTATGTCTCCTAAACAAAATTAAAATATCTAATTAGTATTTAGATTATAACTAATTAACAACTAGGTTAGTTTACTTAGTTTGCTAATTAGGTAATTAGATTAATTAAATTAGGTTTAATTAACTACTAATCAAATTCTAGCCATTATGTTTGACTTAATCCTAACCATTGATTTCATCTTTAATTCCTATCCATTGATTAGATCCACGGCCAATATTCAATGCTTGCTAATCAAGTTCACATCCATACCATTGATTTGATCAATGGTTAAAATCAAAGGCTTCCTAACTAAGTCTTCATCCAACGGTTCATATTAAAGTCCATGCTCCTTTCGTTGACCTATTCCTATTAGTTCAAAATAGTCAAGCCACTTTCGTTGACTTGCTTCCATTGGCTTAGGAATTTATCCAGTCAGAATCATTGACTCCTTTTCTAAACGTAGGTCCCACAGACTTTTAAAGATCCGTGATAATTTTGAAGTAGATTTCTACTATTTTTGAGACAGTAG
The DNA here is from genome assembly GCA_029884595.1 of Ormosia semicastrata. Lineage (NCBI taxonomy): Eukaryota > Viridiplantae > Streptophyta > Magnoliopsida > Fabales > Fabaceae > Ormosia > Ormosia semicastrata. The sequence continues at coordinate 40,372,435 of JAQQTO010000053.1, read as the reverse complement.
GTACTGTAATATAAAATAATCTTATAATAATATAAAATTATTTTATTACACATTTAAATTCTAAAAATTATGAGATTAATATATATATCAATCAGAATTGGGTTTAGTAAGATCCCCCAGCTCCAATTAATTAAAATAAAATTTTTTCGGCTAGAAAATTATTATTTTCTTGGCTCGGAGCAAATCACATACAACAGTCAAATACACTCATGAAATAGTCAAATTTAATTTACTACTCACAGAATTCACAAAATAGTACATTTCAGGACTATATTATAATTATCCCAAAAGTCGGGGTGTTACATGCTCAACCTTAGTGCTTGCAAAATTCTCCAAAATTTTCTTCACCTTTGCTAAGTATTTTTGCAAGAGAGGTTATTTAGCTTGATAATCACCGTGGATTTATGAGGTTGCCAATTGCAAGTCATTGCAGAGCACTATATCAGTGGCCCCTATTTGCTTGGCCATGGTGATTCCAACAATACAAGCTTCATATTTAGCCTAGTTGATTGAAGTCAGGAACTCGATCCTCAAAGAATGCTCGAGGAAGAGTTCGACCTCATTTTCCAAGATGACCACGACACCACTCCCTTTGGAATTCGAGGAGCTATCTACATAAATGGTCCAAGAGTTTCCTTTAGGAAGACAGGTATTCAGTGTAAGTTCTGCCAAGAAGTCGGATAACACTTGAGCCTTTATGGTTTGTCTTGACTCGTAGGTTATCTCGAATTTAGAGAGCTCCACAGACCAAGCGATCATTCTCCTGGTGAGGTCCGGCTTATGTAACACCTGACAGATTAGTTGACCCGTTCTTACCACAATAGGGTGACATTAGAAATACTGGCGTAGTTGTTTAACTGCAATTAAGAGCACCAGTGCCAATTTCTCAATCTTTTGATACCGGAGTTTAAAGCCCTACAGTACCTTACTTACAAAATAGACTAGTCTTTGGCCTTCGAGAGTTTTCCTCATCAAGATTGAACTGATTGCCTCATTGTTGACGGAAAGGTATGCATACAAGGTTTCATTGAGATTTGGCCTTGTCAATAGGAAGTAATGCAAACATGTTCTACAATTCTTAGAACGCGGCCTCACACTCTGGAGTCCACTCGAAATCTTTTCCTTTTTTGAGGAGTTTAAACAAGGGAAGAGATTTGAGAGCGGCCTCGACTAAGAAATTACTGAGGGCCACTATCCATCTAGTTAGTACTGTACTTCCTTAATGGACTGTGGGCTGTGCATGTCGAGCACTACTTGACATTTGTCTAGATTGCCCTCAATGCCACGACTCGTTAACAAGAATCTTAGAAACTTACCAACCTACACCCAAAGGCACATTTCTTCAGGTTACATTATATTGTGTTTCCAGAGTTAGGCAAACACTTCTTCAATATCTTGAACATGGTTCCCAAATTCTGGTGTCTTAACAATCATGTTGTCAATATAAACCTCGAATATTGATGAGTATATAAAAGTACTCTCTAAATATTTTATTATTGGACTAAAATATTAAAATGTGAATAAAAATTATTAAAATTAATGAATATTTTTAAATTAAAATTTTATTTACTTTAAAAATATTTTTAAATAAATTTTTATGTTTAATTTCAAAATTTATGAAAAGCAAGTCAAAGTCTAAATAAATTCGAATAAGGATTTGAAGTCCAAATAAAAAGGTAATCCAAATATAAAATAAAATAAAATAAGAATTGAAAGAAACCGCACGCGGCCCAAGAAGCAAGAAACAAAATGGTCAATTGAAGAAAAATAACAGCATTGTGGGAAGCAAATTATAAGAGAAAAAAAGAGGAAGACTTGCTGCTGTTGGGACGTGGGCCGTGAACAGAAGCCGTGGTGCACAATAACGAGAAAAGTTGGGCCATGCACGAAAGAACAGAAAAAGAAACAGGGCAGCGCCGTGTGGGATATAAATTGGAGACGGATTGAAGATAAGGATGGAAATAGGTCAGGTTGTCCATCAGGGATTTATGGCCTGGCCTGCCTGAGACCTGATTTGGCCTAACCTGTTTACTAAACAAATTAGGTCAAATTTTTTTTAAAAGCCTATTTAATTAAAAAAGTTAGGCCTTAAGTCATCTAATAAGCCTTTTAAGTCTGATAGGCCGGTCTAATCTATTTAATTATATGTAATATAATATATAATATTATAATAATTATAAATTATAATTATAATTATTAATTTATTATAATATATTGATATATTTTTTAATTAAATTTTAATAAAAGTCAATAATTAAAACATAAGTTAGTAAGTTAGAATAGAAATAACATATTTATTAATATATTTAATGTAATATATTTATTAGAATGAAAATAATAAGTTAACACTCACTCCTTACTTTTATAGATGTTCACTACTTTATTGCTCTAATCTTTGATCGATGTATGACTTGAAAGACAAGTGAGCAACTTGGTATATCTTCAAGTCCTACATTGACTAAAAATTAGAGTAAGAAAGTAATGAACATCTATAACACTCATCCTTTACTTTTATAGATGTTCACTATTTTCTTACTCTGATTTTTGGTCGATGTGAGACTTGAAAAACTAGAGTAAGAAAGTGAGCAATTTGGTATATCTCCAAGTCCCACATCGACCAAAGACTAGAGTAAGAAAGTAGTGAACATCTATAAAATTAGAAGGTGAGTGTTAAATTATAACAAAAGCCTATTGGCTTTAAGTAGGCTCGTTGGCTTATTTCAAGGCTTAGTCATGTTAGCTTATGTAAAGGCATATTGATTTATTTAAAGGTAGGTTTGTTAGCCTATGTAAGACATGTTGACCTATTTAAAGGTAGGTCTATTAATCTATGTAAAGACCTGTTGGTCTATTTAAAGGTAGGCCTGTTAGCCTAGTTAAAGGTCTCATTGCAAAGTAGGCCTTTAAATAGGCTTTCAGGTCAAGTTAGGTTTTTAAAAAGGTCAGGCCAGACCTTAAAAATTGGCCTATTACAGGCTCATAAGCCAGACTCAGGCCTTATAATTGAGATACAGGTCAGACCTGTTTAAGGCAAAGCCTGGCCTTGCCTGACCTGTTTCCACCCCTAATTGTAGACTTAACGCGCCGTACAGTGGAGAGAAAAAGAAACTAAATTGGGGAGGCGCAGGAAAACGTGAGAACAGACAGAGAAAAGAAGGAAATGAGCGTGTCTCGTCATGGAAGAAGAAAAAGAAAATTGTGCACAGTAAAAAATTTAATGAGATAATTTTATAATATTTTAATTTTATTATATTTTATTAACTTTTTTGTATTAAGGAAATGGTGAAATTTTGATTATTTTAACATTATTATATTAAATTATTTTTTATCTAATTTTAAGATAAAATACTTATTAATTCTATTTCCTTATCGATTATATGAATAGATTTTAAGATGAGTTCACATGTTTCTCTCATATTTGATAATTTATTTGTGTTATCTGAATGTTGGTGATAATTATTGGATATCAATTGTAGTTTCTTATTAGGGATACATATGATAGTTTAATAATTATTATTAATTAAAAATTTTTATCATATATGTGATTATTATTTTTAATATTTTATTGATATATTTTCTCTGAACACATGCTTTCTGCTAGATGTTCATAAGTTAAATTATATGAGTAAAATAATTTGGCATAGTTAATGTTAAAATTAATTTAGGTGAATTTTGAACTTTAGTCATCTTACATCTGCAATAAAACCCAATTTGTTTTACTTTGCTTTACTTACTTTTACATTTAAATTAATATTTATTTATTTTTAATCATTTGACATTTTTCTTTAATTTTTTTAGTTATTCTTTTAATTTGTCTCTCTATGGAATCGACACTCCAAAGGTGTTCTACAATTATCGTGTTATTCTTTGGGTGTAAACAAGCATCCTACCAATCTGTTCGTCAAAAGCTTTGTTCATCATTTGTTGGTAGTGATGTGGATATTGACAAATGTACAAAATTGATAAAAGTAATAAAGAGTGAGTAAAATATCATTTTTATGAGAATTATGTTATCAATTATAAAGTTCGTCAAATCAACACTATTAAAAAATAAAAATAAATTAAAAATAAAAATAAAAATAAATTACTAATAAAAATAAATAAATAAAATAAAAATAAAAAGAAATAAATAAAAATAAAAATAAAAAATAAAAATAAAATAAATGATTAAAAATAAAATTAAACAAAGAGAAAAAATAAATGTTCAAATTAGTGTCTTTTTAACTACTATTTAATATTAATAACAATAATCCCTGGCAACGGCGCCAAAAACTTAATGTAGATATTGGCAAGTGCACCAAATCGACAAAAGTAATAAAGAGTGAGTAAAATATCGTTCCCACGAGGATTATGTTATTAATTACTAAATTTATCAAATCAACATTATTCAAGTTATCGAAAAAAGGGTTGTTGCAAATTCAATTAAAAAAATATAAAATTAGCAAATAATAAATCAAAGATGAAAAACACTGATGTTGAAGAGTTATGGTTCAGATTTCACTTGTACTCTTTAGATGTACATTCAAATATTAGTTTAATTATGTTCTAATTCAATGATTTATGATCAATTCTCAAAATTAATTAATATTCAATCTCTTGGTATATTAATTTTCTTAAACTGTTTGAAATTAATTAATCCCTTAGTCTAACCTCAAATAGAAAGACATTATCAAGAACAAGGGAATTAAAAGAAAGACCACATAACCTACAATGTCTATTCCTAGCAATTGCAAAAATTATGATATTTATAACAAGTTCTAAGTTCATGCAAATTTTTTTAAATCATACATAAACCCAAAAATCATTCCCAAATTGATCAAGTTTATAAAAGCATTAAGAAAATAGATAAACACGTAAATCATGAAATAGAAACATATATTAAACTCATAAAAGAAGTACATCATCCAACAACAAAATCCATCATCACCCTAACAAAAAAGGGTTTAGTTATACATCGAAAAAGAAGAACACAAAAGGAAGAATATGACAAACTCCATTGAAGAAAGGTGGAAATGTTGAAGAAAATTCCTAATCTTCAAGCCTAATTGCGTCCACATCACATTAGGGTTTGTGTCTCTTGACGGCTACTGCATTCTGTCCAAGTGTGTAAAAGTTTGGAAGACCTCCTTCTTCCTTCCCAGGGCTGGAATGTGGCTCTCCAATTCTCTCTGACGGCTCCCCTTGCTCAAAAACCTAAATTTTCTATTTATAAGCAACAGATTAGGAAACTAAACGTACTGAGCGCTTAAGCACTCAATTTTTGGACGCTTAGTCGCGCAACATGCTTTTCCTCTGTCCTTGACCAATTAAGCGCTCCAAAATGGCCGATTAAGCATGCAGTTCTCTAGCCTTCCGCGTTTCACTAATTAAGTGCTCAAAAATGGGCGATTAAGTGCCCAAGATCAGCAACTACAATTTAACTTTTTCTCCCATGGTCAAGCATTCATTCTTCCGTGTACACTTTATAGTTTCATCATCTTCTTCCATGGATAATTGCCTATCAAAAACACATAAAAACATACAATTAAAATATAATTTAAAATAACTAAAAACAAAAGAAACTTGATAACAAACTCAATCAAAAAGATTAAATAAGAATGAAAACCTAAGAGTTTAAACCGTAAAAATATGAATTTTTGTAGGTTCATCACTCCCCTAAACTTAAACTTTTGTTTGTCCTCAAGTAAAAAGCAAAAAAACAAAACAAAAAGACTAAACAAATAACAACTCAAAACACTCAACCAAAACATGACAATACCAAGTATTGAAAATAATTCATATCTTCAAAAATTACTTCACAATATAATTTCAAAGTATCACACATGAACAATCCAACTGCCACATCTTCTTTCACATGCAACTCTTATGCATAAATGACTTCCCAAAAATATGAATGAAAAACCCAATCTCTTCAAAAAGTACAAGTCCAGATAGGTTTATAAAACTAAAAAATCATATCAAACCGAAATCTATAGGATTATTTTTCATCTCTCTCTCCACTAATATAAACAACAGACAACCAAGGAGCAAAATTGACTTTATAAAGCTTGTGACGTAAGGCCAAGGGTATGGGTTAAGAAAGAAGTGGTAGGAAAATGAAAACAAAAGTTGAGATACAAAATCAAGCATAATTCAAAATTCAAGCCTCAAAATACTGAACAAATGCAAAACGGAGCAAAAGAATCAACACAACATTCATTTTTTTTCTTTTTTTTCTTTTTTTTTTCTTTTTCACAACAACCTCCACTCTCAAACTTATTTCTTTACAATACTTTTGGTGGAATTTCTCTTCTCTTTTTTTGTTGAAATTTTTTTTCAGCTCCACACAAAAATGACGAAGACTTGAATAATAAAATAATACAAGATACGCACTCAATAAAGATTATGTAAGGTAGGAAATTTTTTTTTCATGTGGATATGGGAAAAGGAAAATATGGGTAAAGAAAAAAAATAGAGGCCAAACAATAACAAGGCTGCAAAAGGGACTTAAGGATATACTGTGTATACAGGTTGGCTTGAAAGGCTCAAACGGTCCAAAGAAGACCCTTATCATTTCCTTAATCATGCACTGCCTAGGATTTCGCCTCAAGAGAGAATCAAACAACTTCTTGATGCAAATCATCCACACATAAGTAATCCCATAAATTTTCTCTAAGTCTGACATGCAATTAAATTCCAAGGTCTATTAATCATAAAGATGGGAAGAACATCCATATACAATTAAAATAATAGAGATAAATGCAACTCATAGATTCTCATGAGCTATCCCAAAAAATCAGATCAATCTACAATTTAAGCAATCATTGGATATTCAATTCAACACACCGGCATGCACAAAATGACTCAAAACACAAAACAAAAAATAGGTGATGATGACAAAATAAAATCAATAAAGACTAAATGAAAATAATCCAAGAAAGGAAAAGAAAAACTCTTTTTGGCAGTCGACAACTATATACATCCTCTACAAAGGCTTTGAACTCAGGGAGACACCTAAATCGACTCAACATTACGTTTAAAACAAAAACATAAAAATAACAAATAACAAAATAAAAACAACAATAAAATTAAAAGAGAAAAAATTTGGGTTGCCTCCCAAAAAGCGTTTATTTAACGTCATTAGCTCGACGTTGCCTTTTCAGCTAGTCAAGGTGGCTTGAAGCAAGAGAAGCAAGATGACCTTTTTCTCTTATCAGTTCTTTGCCTCTATACTCTGTCACTGCCTTTAGAATCCCCATAAGTGTTAGGAACTTGACTTGAACTATATTGTTTTGAATAAACCTTAGCATGGAAAATATTACTGGCCATGGAGGTCTCAATTTTTCAACAGGTAAGGGATTAACTAACAGTGAACAATGGATAATGAGAGGACCCTTCTCTGTCTCAGTAATCTCAAATATAGGAAGACATTTCTCCTTTTCATTAACAATCTTAGAATTGGGAGAGTCAACAATAATGGATAAAGAAAAGCTCTTACCATCCAACTCCTTTTGAATTTTACTTTGAATGCAATTAATAGAGGCATAAAGATTTGATATTGGGGCAGACTTATTAAAAATAGTTACAGTCACTTGATCTCCATCTATTCTCAAAATAAGCTCTCCTCTAGGGACATCAATCAATGCTCTTGATGTTGCTAAGAATGGTCTCCCCAAAATTAATGGGATATCAGCATCCTCATCTATATCCAAGACTACAAAGTTAACTGGGAAAATAAATTTGTCTACTTTCACTAGCAAATCTTCCACAATACCGTATGGATGTCTGACCGATTGATCTGCTAGTTGAAGAGAAACCATTGTAGGCTTAACTTTATCTATTCTCAGCTTGCGCAAGATAGATAATGACATTAAATTGATGCTAGCCCCTAAATCACATAGAGCTTTCTCAACAGTCAACTTTCCATTAGTGCAAGGAATAGTAAAATTACCAGGATCTTTCAATTTAGGTGGAAGTTTCCTCTGAATTATAGCACTACACTCCTCAGAAAGTGCCACAGTTTCGTCTTCTTTCAGCTTCCTCTTCTTTGATAGCAAGTCTTTCATGAATTTTGCATAGGAAGACATCTGCTTAAGAGCTTCAGCAAATTGGATGTTTATCTGTAGCTTTTTGAAAACTTCTAAGAACTTGTAAAACTTCTTTTCTTGAATCTCCTTCCTAAATATTTGAGGGTATGGAAGTTTAGCATAAAGTGAAGGATCAACTATTTTATGCTCACATTCTTTCTTTTTCTTCTGCCACTTTGATTGCTCTTCTTTAACTTCTTCATTATAGCACTCTTGAGTTGAAACATCCACAATAGGAACATCAATTTTTTCAACTTTTGACGAATTAAATGCTTCTTTAACTTCTCCTTCCAAAGTCTTGCCATTTCTCAGTGTAATTGTATGACATTTCTCCTTTGGATTAGCAATAGTATCACTTCGACAGGTGCCTAGAGGTCTCTCTTGAAGCTGTTTCGCTATTTGCCCCACTTGGTTCTCTAAATTTCTAATAACAGCCTATTGATTCTAAAAATTTGCCTTTGTTTCCTCCATAAAAGCAGAAATCTGTTGCACAAAAGCAGATGTTTGTACAGAGAGTTTCTCAAGTACAATCTCAAGAGGAGACTTCTTCTCTGGTTGAGGATTCAATGACACTGTTTGATTGCTCCAAGAAAAATTAGGATGATTCCTCCATTCTGGATTATATGTATTTGAAAATGGAATACCCTGAGGCCTGGAAAGATTACACATATAATTGACCTGTTCTTGAGAACTAAAACTAGAGTTGCTTGCCTCACATCCACCATTAGCAAGGTTACCTCCACAGAAATCACAAATTAACACATGGTGGTTCACAGAATTTACCTGCATACTCTCAACACGCTTGGTAAGATTAGCTAACTGTTGAGAAATACTTTTGTTTTGAGCAAGTAAGGCATTGAGAGTACCAAGTTCTATCATTCCTTCTCTGAGAACTGCTCTCCCACTAGGAAACTGATATTCATTGGTTGCCATGGTCTTAAATAATTCTTGAGCCTTTTCAGGAGTCTTAGTATTTAAAGACCCACCTGTAGATGCATCCACCATAGCCCTAGTAGGATGATTTAAACCATTATAAAAAATTTGTACCTACTGCCAAACCTCAAATGCATGGTGAGGACATCTCCTTAATAGCTCCTTGAATCTCTCCCATGCTTCATAAAGAGATTCTCCTTGATTTTGAGTGAAACAAGCTATTTCACCCCTCATCTTCACAAACACTGATAGAGGAAAGTATCGAGTCAAAAATTTACTAACCAGATCCTCCCAAGTAGAAATACTCTCTTGTGCCTGGGGTTGTAGCCAACTCTTTGCTTTGTCTCTGAGAAGAATGGAAACAGTCGTAATCTAATGGCATCATCAGTAACGCCATTATACTTAATAGTATTAAAGAGCTGCAAGAATTTTACAATGTGCAAGTTTGGATCTTCTGCATGGCCTCCCCCAAACTTATTCTGCTGCACCAGCTATAGAAGTGCTGGTTTAATCTCAGAGTTATTGGCCTGAATAGTGGGACGCACAATACTGGTAGAAATATTTTCAGCAAATGGGGTAGCATAGTCAGCCAACGTGCGTCTTCGCTCTGCAGTTATAACTATTTCTACCATATTTGCTTCTGTTTCTTCAAGCTTCTTCCTTTCTCTAGCAGCTTTCCTGTTTGCTCTAGCTATTCTCCCTATCTCTAGATCAAAAAATAATTCTTCTGACTCCAAAGAACCTTACATAAACATATAAGCAAGCAAATCAGAGTGAAGTAGAGAAAAGAAATTAAAAATAAAAATAAAAATAAATGACCAATAAAAATAAACAAAGAAAACAAAAATAAAAAGAAACAAATTAAAAAGAAAATTAAATGAAGAAAAATAAAAATAAACAATTAATACTAAAATTAAACAAAGAAAAAATAAATGCTCAAATTAGTGTCTTTTCAACTACTATTTAATATTAAAAACAATAATCACCGGCAACGGCACCAAAAACTTGATGTGGATATTGGCAAGTGCATCAAATCGACAAAAGTAATAAAGGGTGAGTAAAATATCGTTCTCACGAGGATTATGTTATCATATACTAAGTTCATCAAATCAATACTATTCAAGCTATAAAAAAGAGGGTTATTGCAAATTCAATTAAAAAATATATATAAAATTAGCAAACTATAAATCAAAGATGAAAAACACTGATGTTGAAGGGTTAGAGTTCAGATTTTACTTGAACTCTTTAGATGCACACTCAAATATCGGTTTAACTATGTTCTAATTCAATGATTTATGGTTAATTCTCAAAATTAAATAATACTCAATCCCTTAGTATATTAATGCTCTTAAGTTGATTAGAATTAATTAATTCCTTAGTTTAACCCCAAATAGAAAGACATTATCAAGAATGAGGGAATTAAAAAAAATATCACATAACTCACAACGTTTATTCCTAGTGATTGCAGAAATTATGGTATTTATCACAAGTTCTAGGTACATGCAAATTTTCTCAAATCATACATAAACCCAAAAATTATTCCCAAATTGATCAAGTTTAGAAAAGCATTAAGAAAAGAGATAAACACGTAAATCATGAAATAGAAACATAAATTAAACCCATAAAAGAAGTTACATCATCCAAGAACAAGATCCATCATCACCCTGACAAAAAAGGGTTTAGTTACAAATAAAAAAAGAAGAACACAAAGGGAAGAATATGACAAACTCCATTGTAGAAAGGTGGAAAGGTTGAAAAAAATTCCTAATCTTCAAGCCTAATTGCGCCCACACCACATTAGGATTTGTGCCTCTTGACGGCTGCTGCGTTCTGTCCAAGTGTGTAAGAGTTTGGAAGACCTCTTTCTTCCTTCCCAGGGCTGGAATGTGGCTCTCTAATTCTCTCTGACTGCTCCCCTTGCTTAAAAACCTAAAATTTTCTATTTATAAGCAGTATATTAGGTAACTAAATGTACTGAGCGCTTAAGCGCTCAGTTTTTGGACGCTTAGTCGCGCAGCACGCTTTTCCTCTGTCCTTGACTGATTAAGCGCTCCAAAATGGGCGATTAAGCACGTAGTTCTCTAGCCTTCTGTGCCTCACCAATTAAGCGCTTAAAAATGGGCGACTAAGTGCCCAAGATCAGCAACTACAATTCAACTTTTTTCCTTTCGTGATCAAGCATTCATTCTTCCGCGTACACTTTACAGATTCATCATCTTCTTCCATGCATAATTATTTATCAAAAACACATAAAAATATACAATTAAAACATAATATAAAATAACTAAAAACAAAAGAAACTTGAGAATAAACTCAATCAAAAAGATTAAAAGAGAATGAAAACCCAAGACTTTGAATCGTAAAAATATAAATTTTTGTAGGTCATCACTCTCCCAAACTTAAACTTTTTCTTGTCCTCAAGTAAAAAGAGAAACAAAAATAAAACAAAAAGACTAAAGAAATAACAACTCAAAACACTTAACAAAAACATGACAATACTAGGTATTGAAAATCATTTATATCTTTAGAAATTGCTTCACAATCTAATTTCAAAGTGTCACACATGAACAATCCAATTGCCACATCATCTCTCACATGTAGCTCTTATGCATAAATGACTTCCAAAAAACATGAATGAAAAGCCCAATTTCTTCAAAAAGTACAAGTCCAGATAGGTTTATATAACTGCAAAAGCATATTAACCCATATCCATAGAGTTATTTTTCGTCTCTCTCCACTAATGTAAACAAAACACAACCAAGGATCAAAAGGGACTTTATAAAGCTTGTAACGTAAGGCCAATGGTATGGGTTAAGAAAGAAGTGGTAGGAAAATGAAAATAAAAGTTGTGATATAAAATTAAGCACAATTCAAAATTCATGCCTCAAAATACTGAACAAGTGCAAAACGGAGCAAATCAACACAACATTCACTTTTTTTCTTTCTTTTTCTTTTTCAACAACAACCTCCACCCCAAACTTATTTCTTTGTAATACTTTTGGTGGGCTTTCTCTTCTCTTTTTTTTTTGAAATTTTTTTTCAGCTCCACAAAACTTCATGCACAAAAATGACGAAGACTTGAATAATAAAATAATACAAGATATGCACTCAACAAAGGTTATGTAAGCTAGGAAATTTTTTTTTCCATGTGGGTATGGGAAAAGGAAAATGTGGGTAAAGAAAAGAAATAGAGACCAAACAATAACAAGGCTACAAAAGGGACCTAAGAATATACTTTGTATACAGGTTGGCTTGAAAGGCTTAAACGGTCCAAAGAATGCCCTTATCATTTCCTTAATCATGCACTGCCTAGGATTTTGCCTCAAGAGAGAATTAAACAACTTCTAGATGTAAATCATCCACACACAAGCAATCCCATAAACTTTCTCTAAGTCTGACATGCAATTAAATTCCAAAGTCTATCAATCATAAAGATGGGAAGAAGATCTATACACTATTGAAACAATAGAGATAAATGCAACTCATAGATTCTCATGAGCTATCCCAAGAAATCAGATCCTTCTATAATTCAAGCAATCATTGAATATTTAGTTCAACACACTGGCATGCACAAAATGACTCAAAACAAAAAACAAAACATAGGTGATGATGACAAAATAAAATCAATAAAGACTAAATGAAAATAATGCAAGAAAGGAAAAGAAAAACTCTTTTTGGCAGCCGAAAACTATATCCATCCCCCTACAAAGGCTCTGAACTCAGGAAGACACTTAAACCGACTCAACATTACTTTCAAAATAAAAATAAAAAAATAAGAAATAACCAAATAAAAACAACAATAAAATTAAAAGAGAAAAAATTTGGGTTGCCTCCCAAAAAGTACTTGTTTAACGTCATTAGCTTGACGTTGCCTTTTCAACTAGTCAAGGTGGCTTGAATCAAGAGAAGTAGGATGACATTTTTCTCTTATCAATTCTTTGCCTCCATACTCTGTCATTGCTTTTAGAATCCCCATAAGTGTTAGGAACTTGAATTGAAGTAGATTGTTTTGAATGCACCTTAGCATGGAAAATCTCATCAGGCTATGGAGGTCTCAGTTTTTCAACAGGTAAGGGATTAACTTGCAGTAAACCATGGATAAGGGGAGGACCTTTATCTGTCTCAGCAATCTCAAAGATAGGAGGACCTTTCTCCTTTTCATTAACAATCTTAGAACTGGGAGAGTCAACAGTAATGGACAAAGAAGAGTTTTTACCATCCAACCCCTTTTGAATTTTACTTTGAATGCAATTAATAGGGGCATAAAGATCTGATATTGGGGCAGACTTATTAAAAATATGTAAAGTCACTTGATGTCCATCTACCCTCAAAATAAGCTCTCCTCTAGGGACATCAATCAACGCTCCTGATGTTGCTAAGAATGGTCTCCCCAGAATTAACGGGATATCAGCATCCTCGTCTATATCCAAGACTACAAAGTCAACTAGAAAAATAAATTTGTCTACCTTCACTAGCAAATCTTCCACAATACCGTACAGATGTTTGACCGATCGATCTGCTAGTTGAAGAGAAACCATTGTAGGCTTAACTTTATCAATTCCTAGCTTGCGCAAGATAGATAATGGCATTAAATTGATGCTAGCTCCTAAATCACATAGAGCTTTCTCAATAGACAGCTTTCCAATGGTGTAAGGAATAATGAAACTACCTGAGTTTTTCAGTTTAAGTGGTAGTTTCCTCTGAATTATAGCACTGCACTCCTCAGAAAGTGCCACAGTCTCGTCTTTCTCTTAGCTTCCTCTTCTTTGATAGTAAGTCTTTCATGAATTTTCCATAGGAAGGTATCTGCGTAAGAGTTTCAGCAAAAGGATGTTTATTTGTAGCCTTTTGAAAACTTCTAAGAACTTGGAAAACTATTTTTCTTGAATCTCCTCCCTAAATCTTTGAGGGTATGGAAGTTTAGCATAGAGTGAAGGATAAACTATTTTATGCTCACATTCTTTCTTCTTCTTCAGCCACTTTGGTTGCTCATCTTTAACTTCTTCATTACAGCACTCTTGAGTTGAAACATCCGCAATAGGAACGTCAATTTTTTCAACTTTTGACGAATCAGATGCTTCTTTAACTTCCCCTTCCAAAGTCTTGCCACTTCTTAGTGTAATTGCATGACATTGCTCCTTTGGATTAGTAATAGTATCACTTGGAAAGGTGTCTAGAGGTCTCTCTTGAAGTTGTTTCGCTATTTGCCCTACTTGATTCTCTAAATTTCTAATAACAACTTATTGATTCTGAAAATTTACCTTTGTTTTCTCCATAAAAGCAGAAGTCTGTTGCACAAAAGTATATGTCTGTACAGAGAGTTTCTCAAATGCAATCTCAATAGGAGATTTCTTCTCTAGTTAAGGATTCAATGACACTGTTTGATTGCTCCAAGAAAAATTAGGATGATTCCTCCACCCTCGATTATATATATTTGAAAATAGAACACCCTAAGGTCTAGAAGGATTACCCATATAATTAACCTGTTCTTGAGAGCTGAAACCAAAATTGCTTGCCTCACATATAATTGGTAAGGTTAGTTAACTGCTGAGAAATACTTTTGTTTTGAGCAAGTAAGGTATCGAGAGTACCAAGCTCCATCACTCTTTGTCTTATGACTGCTCTCCCACTAGGCAACTGATATTCATTGGTTGCCATGGTCTCAAATAATTTCTGAGCCTCTTCAGGAGTCTTAGTGTTTAAAGACCCACCTGCAGATGCATCCACCATAGCTCTGGTAGGATGATTTGAACCATTATAGAAAATTTGCACCTGCTGCCAAACCTCAAATGCATGGTGAGGACATCTCCTTAATAGCACTTTGAATCTCTCTCATGCTTCATAAAGATATTTTCCTTGATTTTGAGTGAAACAAGCTATTTCACCCTTCATCTTTACAAACACTGATAAAGGAAAGTATCGAGTCAAAAATTTGTCAACCAAATCCTCCTAAGTAGAAATACTCCCTTGTGGCTGGGCTTGTAGCCAGCTCTTTGCTTTGTCTCTGAGAGAAAATGGAAATAGTCGTAATCTAATGGCATCATCAGTAACGCCATTATACGTAATAGTATTACAGAGCTGCAAGAGATTTGTAATGTGTAACTTTGAATCTTCTGCATGGCCTCCCCCAAATTGATTCTGCTGCATCAGCTGTAGAAGTGCTGGTTTAATCTCAAAGTTATTGGCCTGAATAGCAGAGCGCACAATACTGGTAGAAATATTTTTCAGCAGATGGGGTAGCATAGTCAGCCAATGTGCATCTTCACTCTACAGTTACAACTATTTCTATCATCTTTGCTTTTGTTTCTTCAAGCTTATTCCTTTCTCTAGCTATTTTCCTATTTATTCTAGTTGTTCTCTCTATCTCTGGATTAAAAAGTAATTCTTCTGAATTCAAAGAACTTTGCATAAACGCATAAACAAGCAAACTAGAGTGAAGTAAAGAAAAGAAATAAAATAAAAATAAAAATAAATAACTAATAAAAATAACAAAGAAAACAAAAATAAAAAGAAACAAATTAAAAAGAAAATTAAATGAAGAAAAATAAAAATAAAATTAAAATAAACAATTAAAAATAAAATTAAACAAAGAGAAAAAATAAATGCTCAAATTAGTGTCTTTTCAACTACTATTTAATATTAGTAACAATAATCTCCGGCAATGACGCCAAAAACTTGATGTGAATATTGGCAAGTGTACTAAATTAACAAAAGTAATAAAGAGTGAGTAAAATATCATTCCCATGAGGATTATGTTATCAATTACTAAGTTCATCAAATCAACACTATTCAAGCTATCGAGAAGAGGGTTGTTGCAAATTCAATTAAAAAAAATATAAAATCAGCAAATAATAAATCATAGATGAAAAATACTGATATTGAAGAGTTAGGGTTCAGATTTCACTTGAACTCTTTAGATGCACATTCAAATATTGATTTAATTATGTCTAATTCAATGATTTATGGTCAATTTCTAAAATTAATTAATACTCAATCCCTTAGTATATTTATCCTCTTAAGTTGTTTGGAATTAATTAATCCCTTAGTCTAACCTCAAATAGAAAGACACTATCAAGAACGAGGGAATTAAAAAAAAGACCACATAACCCACAACGTCTATTCCTAGCGATTGCAGAAATTATGGTGTTTATCACAAGTTCTAGGTTCATGCAAATTTTCCCAAATAATCATACATAAACTCAAAAATCATTCCCAAATTGATTAGGTTTAGAAAAGCATTATGAAAAAATATAAACACGTAAATCATGAAATAGAAACATAAATTAAACCTATAAAAGAAGTTACATCATCCAAGAACAAGATCCATCATCACCCTAACAAAAAATGGTTTAGTTACACATGGAAAAAGAAGAACATAAAGGGAAGAATATGACAAATTTCATTGTAGAAAGGTGGAAAGGTTGAAGAAAATTCCTAATCTTCAAGCCTAATTGCGCTCACAACACATTAGGGTTTGTGCCTCTTCACAGTTGCTGTGTTCTGTCCAGGTGTGTAAGAGTTTGGAAGACCTCATTCTTCCTTCCCAGGGCTGGAATGTGGCTTTCCAATTCTCTCTGATGGCTCCCCTTGCTCAAAAACCTAAAATTTTATATTTATAAGCAGCAGATTAGGTAACTAAACGTACAAAGCGCTTAAGCGCTCAGTTTTTGGACGCTTACTCGCGTAGCATCCTTTTCCTCTGTCCTTGACCGATTAAGGGCTCAAAAATGGGCGATTAAGCGTGCAGTTCTCTAGCCTTCTACGCTTAACTGATTAAGCGCTCAAAAATGGGAGATTAAGTGCCCAAGATTAGCACTACAATTTAACTTTTTTCTCCCATGATCAAGCATTCATTCTTCCGCGTACACTTTACAGTTTCATCTTCTTCTTCCATGTATAATTACCTATTAAAAACACATAAAAACATACAATTAAAACATAATATAAAATAACTGAAAAGAAAAGAAACTTGAGAACAAATTCAATCAAAAAGTTTAAAAGAGAATGAAAACCCAAGACTTTGAACTGTAAAAATATGAATTTTTGTAGGTTCATCAGGTAGGTTGCTCATGCATTCTTCAAGCTGAAAGGTATAACCCGATAACAATAGCTTCTCATTTCGGTTATGAATGCAATTTTTTTCTTTATCCTCTGGATACATGGGGATTTTGTTATATTCGAAATAGGCGTCCATAAAGGATAGAAGCCAGAATCCAGAGGAATTGTCAATCAGTTTGTCTATGTTAGGAAGTGGGTAAGGGTCTTTAGGACATGCCTTGTTTAGATCTGTGTAGTTGACACACATAAGCCATTTTTTGCTGGCATTCTTCACTAGGACCACGTTGGATAACCAAGTTGTATAGGAAACTTCCCTAATAAACCTGGCATCCAAGAGTTCCTTTACTTGCTTTTGTATTACCTCTTGCCTTTCTGGTCTGACCTTCCTTTTCTATTGTGCAACCAATTTGGCAATTTTCTTAATGAAAAGTCAGTAAGAAATAAATTTAGGATCCAACCCTAGAATGTCAGACAATGTCTAGGCGAAAATGTCTTTGTTTTTCTCGAGGAATGCTTCTAACTGGGACTTCTCTTCTTGATTCAGGTGTCCTCTAATTTTAGTGATTTGATCCATCTTGACACCAAGTTGGAGGAGTTCAAGTTCTCCTTCTAGTTGAGGGCGAGTATCCCAGATCTCTTCGTGTACATCCAATTCAGTCAAGAGAACATTGACAGAATTCGTAATGATTGGACTGGTTTGTCACACTAGTCTATTTTCACAAGTCCCTTAGCAATCTTGAGGCTCTCATTATAGCACCTTTAAGCTATTGCTTGGTCTCCTTTGACTGTGACTATCTTGTCATGATGATCGAGGAACTTCATGGGTAAATGTGGGGTGGATATCACTGCTCCAAAGGCACTGAGAGAAGGGCAAACTAGGATCATGTTGTAGGCAGAAAGGCAATCCACCACGAGGAACTTGACCTTGAGTGTTTTAAATAGAAGGTCCTTACCCAAGGTCAACTGAGTTTTAACATATCCTACTAGGGTGATTTTGTCTCTTGTTAATCCAATCAGCTCACCAGTATACGGGATCAAATCTTTCTTTGAGAGTCTTAAATTTTTGAATAAATATGAGAACATAATGTCCTCTAAGCTTCCCTGATCAACAAATATACATCGAACCTCAACATTGGTGATTATCCTGAATATCACCATGGGGTCATTGTGGTCCAAAATATTATTTCAGTAGTTTTCTTTATAAAAGGAAATTGGTGGGACCTTCTGCGATCCGCTCTCGGGTTTGGATATTGGATAGGACACACTTAGCATAGTCCGAAAGACATTTTTTCTTGCATTGCTAGATTCGCCACCACCTTTGAAGCCGCCCAATGTTGTTTTGATTGTCTAAGTTACTTTCGTATGATGACAATCATCATTATGGAGAAGAGGATCCTGAGGTTATGCCCTATCTTGATTCTGGGCATTATCTAGGGATAGGCCTTACCTTTGATTTTTATTCCTTCTCGGGGACCATCTTCTTTGGTACAAGGA
Organism: Ormosia semicastrata; assembly: GCA_029884595.1. NCBI lineage: Eukaryota > Viridiplantae > Streptophyta > Magnoliopsida > Fabales > Fabaceae > Ormosia > Ormosia semicastrata. The sequence continues at coordinate 40,353,884 of JAQQTO010000053.1, read as the reverse complement.
TGGGCTTTTTTGAGGACTATAACTCCTTTTCCTATCATTTATATTTTCTCTCTAATTCTCGTTCTAGAATTGGCATACATATCATCCCAAGAGGTCATTCCGGATCAAGGATTCAATCGCATCTTGAAGGTGGATGCAATCTTCCATTGTATGCTCATATCCTTCATGGAAGACACCGTGCTTGAACTTGTCTTTTTGGGCATGTTTCCTTAGCGGTGGAAGCTTTTGAATGTCTCTGAACTTCGTTTTCATCATCTCATGGTAGATTTGAGTCCATGGTGTGTTAAGGGGGGGTATAGTCTTGGTCCTCCCCTTTGGGGGTGGTTTGGAGTTCTGAGGTAGCGAAGAAGCTTGGGTCAACTTTGATTTTGCTTCCTTACCTTTGTCAACATGTTTTTTGGCATGGATAATGTCTTCCATGTTGGTATTTATCTACTCTCGCCTTAAACTCGTCCATTGTCCGAGGTTCCTTTTCGGTAAGTGATGTGAAGAATGGACCAGAATGGAGGCCATCTCTTATGTAATTGAGGGTAAGCCTCTCATCCCAATCACGGATATTCAAGCATTCCTTGTTAAACCAGGCTATGTAATCTCGGAGTGATTATTCCTTTCTCTGCTTAATGTGGGAGAGATATGAAATGGATTTCAGCTGCACCTTACTAGTGGCAAAATGTAGCAAAAATTGTGAGGATAAGCCTTCCCAATTGTTTACAGACTTCAGAGTCAGGGTCGTGAACCATCTTAAGGAGACTTTCTTTAGAGAAAGGGAAAGCATGACGCATGAGTGAATCATCACCTCCAGCAAATAGCATGGCTGAGACATAAGCATCCAAATGCTCTTGGGGATCTGAGGTCCCATTGTAGGGTTCAATGTTGGTGGGATACTTGAAATGCCTAAGGATCTCGTAGGCCATCAGATCGTCTAAAAAAGGTTAGTTCTGTTGAACCACCATCTATGATTTGAGTTCTTGTTCTTGGGAACCTCCTCTTTCTTGATTTCCAACACTGTGTCTGAGTTCCGTTATCCTAGAGTTTTCTGGATTACAATCCCCATTGTGGGCTGGTCCCTTTCAATTGTTGTGATTTCTAGGTGGAACCCAATTTTCACCTTCCCTTTCCACGTGGATATGTTCATCCTGGAGACGAATAAGGGTGATCAGTTCCCGATGTGATAACCCAAGAGGGATTGACTCATCCTACTGGGATTGATCGCCTTCGTTGTTTTCCCTTGCACCTAAGCATTGTAGAGCTGGTATTCAGGATCTGGCTTCTCTTGAAGGGGCTCCTCGCAGTCCAAGTCACTGCATGGCCGGAACACACCACGGTGGAGGAGAAGAGTTCTCACTGGAAAGAGAAGCCTCCTCATCCTCACGCTTGGGTTTTGGTTGGGCACCGATTGAATCTTGAGAAGTGGCAGAGGCACGGTTTTGTCTAGTGGTTACCATGATGAAGATGGTGGGATTCAAAGTTTATCATTCTCACAGATGATGTCAATGCTCTGAATGAGTTTCTAAGGATCAATTGAGTGAGGTTGATGTGGGTGGTTTCCTCCATAATACGGTGGCAGTGACAGTGGTGCGAGTGATGAATACTTACAAAAGACACTTTGACGTTCAAGTTAGACTGTACATAAGGTGAGTAGTGTTTAGAGATTTAAATTCATACCTTAATGACTTATTCTAGTGTTTATAGGAGAATGTTGCTTAAGGGTTAAGCAGAATAGTAGGAAATTCAAGTTTGAAATCAACATTTAATTGATAATGAATGCCATTGATGAAGATCCCTACAAAATAGAAATTTGTTGGAGTGATTGTTTCCTTTTAACCGTAATTTCTATAAATGGAAAATCTTAGGAGAGATTTCCTCCTCATTGCTGGATCCAGCTGCGGCTCCAGATGTGTGAGCTGTTAGTCGAAATCTATCTTGGACGAGCTGGGTTATAAACGTTAAGTCACCTCAGAGCCTGGTCACAACAACGAGAGAAAGCACACACACGAACATATTTGTTTCATGATGAACATATGTAGGCTGTTAATAGGTTTCATGATCAATAGATTTCACAATTACTTTAACGTTATAATCGAAACTGAATTCACGGTTTTTACAACAAATATCTAATTCAAATAGTGGAATTGGGGAATAGCAAATACTACTGATAAGTTTTTAGTGGAGAAATCATAAATGTAGCGACGATGATTTTGAGCTTCTTCAAGCGATGACTGTGTGAATACGGCATGGTGAAGAAATAGAGTTAGTAGATAAAATAGGTCAAAGGGAGACAGAATGCTTTTTAAATTATAAAAGGACTAACTAATGTCATTTTATAAATTAGTTATGATATATTAAAAAAAATGAAATAATATTTTACAAAAATATTGAACCGCAATCCCATCTTTTTTTAGAAGAATATGATTTTATAAATTTGTAGAATGCGATTCAAAATAAGAATATCATTAATATATAAATGCTCTTAACCCAAGATGAAATATAGAATTGCATTCCATTCTTTCACACCAAAAATCACTTGAGGAAGGATATGATCTTGATCATTGTAAAATGTAATAAAATAATACTTACCTTACAGCCTATTAGGATACTAGGAGTCTAATAAGTCAAGAAGATCTGCATCCAATGAGTTAAGTAAAAAATTACTTAAATTAGACTTGACATCATATTTTGACCTAAAATTTTAAGGTATTATATATGAATCTTTCCATTCATATAACCCTCAATTTGTCAATTTCTCTTCAATGTAGAATAACCTCACTCACATCTAACTTGTGAAATTCTTAACAATCTCTCCCTCTAGTATGAGTTTTTCACTCACGAATACTCCCTCTCAAGCGAAAATCTTTTAAGTACTTGATGCCTGATGGTATCACCAAGAGCCTAACTCACATCCAATAGACATATCACTAAATCGGGTCACTCATGCTCACATAGGGAGAGCCAAACAAGCTAGGAAAATCTACATCCAATGCACTGAGCAAAAAGTTACATAAATAAATTTAACATTACATTTTAACTCAAAACTTGAAGCCATTAGATATATAAGTCTATCTAGTTATGTAACCTTCAACTTGTCTATTTCTTTTTAATATAAAACTTTTTCACCCAAATCTCACACTTGAAATTCCCAACACAACCAAAAATACAGTGACAACATCGGGATCCCAGCAATTCCTATCAAACGCAGTCTACCACAAACATATCTCAGACATAAACATTAATTCAGCCTGTCCTCCAAAACTTCTAATGGAGCAGTAGCTATGACATCAATAACGAAGCGAAATACAAATGATAAGAAGCAATCAATAATATGAGAATTTCAAATAAGCTAAATACGCCATTGGAAATACACATCTCATTAATGCAAGCACTATTTAATTAATAATTTCATGTCTGAAGAGAACGAAAATAAAGATGAAAAATCTGAAAACTTCAGAGTGAGATCAGGAGATGTAGATGTTTGCGCAGGAGATGCCATTGCTACAAAACTAGTATTTGAATTTAATTAAGATGAAAATAAAGATAAAAAATCTTAAAGCCTCAGATTGAGATCAGGAGATGTAGATGTTTGTTCTGGAGGTGCCATTTCTACAAAACTAGTATTTGAATTTTGAGCATGTTCATGCCCCAAATTAACACCAGCCCTTTCATCTATCTGCCGGAAACTGCCAGGCCAAAATAGACCAACATCATCATCTTCCATGAAGATTGGTGTTCCAAAACAGTCTTTCTCAAATTTTGCTGCAGCTCTCATATTAGGAGTCCTCATTGATGGCATATATCTTTGGTGCATTGCAGCATGAGCTTCAATACCAAGAGACCGAAAAGTAGAACCATGAAGAGGTAGAGATGCTAAGCTTGTATATCTTTTAGTGAACATGCCCATTCGCATTGCACGCTTTGCCATTGTCCTCTCCCTTTTATGAGCATTTTGGTGTCCACCCAATGCCTGTGAGCTAAAGAACTTCCGCCTACAATAATTACAAGAGAAAATTCTAGGAATTGCTGATGCTGAAGCATAAGCTTCAGTTCCCACTTCACTCCTAGTCTCACTTGTACCCTTCAACTCTTCATCACTAGAATTGAAGTTAAGGGTCAAGTCAAGAGATATAGTACCTGGATCAGGATCAGCCTTTGTAAGATTTAGAAGACAGGAAGAAGTGGTGGTGCTGTCCTTAGTAAGATCATGGGATGTTTCTTGTAAGGCTATATTGGAACCTACTTGGCTGCTGACTTCTGAATTATTTTCAGGTTCCATGTTCAAGTTTGGAGTCATCATGTTTATATGGATCTGTTATGAGCTAACAACTTTTTTCCTATTAAGCAATTGGGATGGAACGAATTCCGCACTTTGGTCAGCTTACCATATAACCATCACCTACGTTGAAGATGAAACACATTATTCGCTAGGACAAAGTACAAAAATTTGTGTATGCATGTAAATGGAACATACAAAATTCTGGTATTAATATCAAGCGGGCAGTAAGTAATATGCAATCAAAGTCAAGCAAACCATGTCAAAGCTATTCATTCATATATAAGCAAGCACATAGGCTCTATTGCATACATCTATCAGCTTAGCATAAAATAAAACCTGTTTTAGTAAAATAAAAACCAGCTTTGCAGAAAAGCACAAAGATATTGTGAAAAGTCCCTTCTATAAGATATTGTGAAATCAGAAAAATTTAAGATATTTAAGTACTCAACTAAATGTGAACAATGTCACTCCAGTGCCTCCTACAGAAACTACAACCATAGATCAAATCTTAAGCAGAAGTAACAATTGCAAAATAAATCTCATCCAGATGACGGTTCATTTTATGAATCTCTCCCAGCAACTATCCAATTCAAAAGTAAAATCACAAGTCATACATGTAGATTTTATCATATATAACTGCCTCAATTACATTAGTGCGTCCTCAAACAAATATCATAATAAAAAATTGTTAGATTTCAACCTAAAACCAATTGACATTAAGTGGAGTGGCCCAACAGATATATAAACCGCACCCGAAAGATTGAGACAGGTAATGTGAGACTCTTAATACCCCCTTCCACAGATGTCTGGACGGAACAGGCGAACCTAACAGAATAAGTGACAACGGAAAATGGGATCTTGACTCTGATACCATGTTAGATTTCAACTTAAAACTAATTGGCATTAAATGGAGTGACCCAACAGATATATAAACCGCACTCGGAAGATTGAGGCAAGCGATGTGAAACTCTTAACAAAAATAATAATAAAGAAGCTGCCCGATTTTCTTGTTATTTTACATTTATCTTTTGTTTTTCTTTAGACTAAAATGTCATAGATGATATAAAGGGCAAAGGGAATAAAGCACCAGAATAGAAAATCATGTCACAAAACATTTCAAGTACCTTTATTCACATAATCCCTAATGTCCAAGCCATTTAATTAATGTCTGAATACAACTATTTTTTCTACAACAATTTCCAGTAGACAAGCCTAAGCCTTTTCATCAGTCATATGACAAGATGAACCAATTGTTTAATATAACTTACTATTTGAATGCTAGTTCACATAAACACCGAAGCTATAGTAGAAAAGAATCGTTCTAGTTTGAGCATGTGGGGGTACAATGATGCAATAAAAGTAGAGCAAGAAAGCAGAGATAGAAGAAGAATAGATATAAAAAAAATAAGGAAAATACTTGGAATAACATATGTATAAGTAATCAAAAGGGATATTGGTACAAAAGTTGCAGAGAAGATAGGAAAGAATAAAGTAAAAGATTTCTTGTCAAGGATCACAAGTATAAACAATTATTTTCTTTTCTTGTAGTTTACTCAAACCTTCTGGAACAAAGGTTTATTTCTTGTTTCCTTGATCAGTTCTCAGTATGTAAGTTAAAGTAGGGCCATTACCTCAGATACAGAGGGTGTCAAGATGGATATACATATTTCATGTGCTTCGTATATGATTGTGTTCTTTTGTCCCAATGCATGTCAATCATATTTTTATATCATTCTTATACATTTACTATGTAGAGCTCTTGTCTTCAAGTTCTCATCACGAAAAAGACATTAACAAACAGTGTTCACACCACAGAAGATATGACTAAAACATAGGTATACTTTAAATAAAAGTTAAAACAAATGAATTCATTGAACAATAGATGGCAAATGTTGATTGACTACAGTGACTTGCAAGGTTTTCATCATTTTCCAGTACCCTTACTAATTCAAGCACATTGGTAGATTAATTTCCGAACTACACCCACCAGCCTCAGGCACCAGCACAAGCCAAAGGAAAACGTTTTTTTGAGATAAAAGGGAAAATATAAGAAGAAAGAAAAAATTCCATATTTAATCTAACAAATGTAAGGATTGTAAACATCTATAAATTCATTGCAATTCTCTCCTTGAAGTTCATCACTTTGCATCTTTATAGAGGGAAAATAAACGCCAATGGAGCATAACCCAAGATATGGCTTGTTGCCAGCTGCAAAATACCCTAATTGATTTAACTAAATCAGAGTCACCAATATTATTTGTAACCCATCCATGGAGCAAGTCAAAATTACATTCTAGAAACTGTATTTATATATAGAATCTCATCATTGTCTCAAATTGGTATACATAGGTAAATTACTATGCCTACTGATCACTCAGGGCAAGAAACCAAAAGGAAAATGATCACACAAACTGTCAGCAAATTTGTCACTTATGACTGACCTAGGAACTAAGACTCAGTATTTATCCTATCAGAACTACCATTTGTAATATAAATTGAGTTATATAAGTGTTTCAAAAATTGCACTCATAACAAGGTTTTCAGCTGAAAGCTTTCTCTTGAGCATTTTGAAAAATAAGCCTTTCAGAAAACAAAATAAACTAATCCAAACACTCACATAGCTTCCAAAAATGCTTGTTGATAGAAGAAATAAAAAAGGCCAAAAGGCACAGGTTGTCAAAAAGAAAAGTGATTGAATTTCAAAGACCAAATAATGCAATTATTTTTCTTTTAACAACGTTCTGAAAAATATTTGCATTCTATATACTCCATTTAGGTTGTAGAGGGATGTAATTTGCTGCTTTTACAACAAATTAAAATACACCTCTCCCATTCTACCCCCAAAAAAAGGACCTCTCCCTAGTAAGTAGTCAGCTTCTTACAGCTAATAACTGGACAATGAATTTCTATCCAACATTTCTTGCTAAATCTAAGATTACTCGGAGAGTTAGGTAACTAATCTATGAATTACTCATAATAAAAGGTGTGCAATTTAGGTTTTATCATGAGAGCGAAACTTCACTCTACTTCCACCAAAACAAACTTTGGTCTCTAATGAACCCAGGTGGCAATTAATAAAGCCCTAAAATGATAATAAAAAACAATAAGCAAAATGGGGCAGAGAGAGAAACCTTATAGGATTATGTAATCAGATTCAAAGCATGAAGAATTTCAATATGATTTTCTTCTTTCATATCATTGAAGCCTTCGATAATCACAATATAGCAAAACAGTTTTCACATGGAAGTTTGCTAATGGATGAATAACTTTCCAAGAATAAGCACTAGAGTGCATTATATTTTCTTATTTTCTTTAGTTTTCATCCAGAAAGAAAGGAGGTTTTTATTTCCTTCTCCCTTAAGGTTTGCCTAAGCAAAGGTAAAGATAATCACACAACTAACTGTTGCTTTTGACTTTTCATGTATTAAGAAAGAGCATCAACTGCTTCCAATTTAGAATGAGACTGATTCATTTCTTAAAGCTTCTAACATAAATGCTTATGAAGTGAAAAGCTGCAAGTATTAATTGAACTTTTACATAGCACATTTTAAATGCCTGAGACTGATAAAACAAAGGATTGAATTAAAACAACACAATAAAATTAAGAATTACCAAAATGAAACAGTAACTAACAGGATCAACCAAAATCATAGAGTAATGCTACTGACACAATCTCTTTTCACAATCTGTTATGTGGCTGCATCTATTTTATCAAATTCATATGCAACCACATCACTAGTTTTCACTTAGTATGAGAAAAGAGTCTATGTAAGTAGAATTAAACAAAAATATCCATAAAAACAAGGACAATGTTGCATGTGAATTCTAAAAAAAAGGCAAAAATTAAAAAATTAAAAAAAAAAATTTAAAAACCTGGTTTCCACACCATTTCAAGAATTCAAGGCATCCAAGTTACAAGGTTAAGATATTGGTGCAGAAGTTCATCTTACCAATTTTTGATTCACTTTTCAATAATGATATGGAGTCAAATTTACCAAAAACACAACAGAATATGTACCATATAACGAGATAAGACCTAAATTAGCATCATGTTACAATTTCATTACTGATCAACATCATTTTATCTCTTTCTTCTGGTAAATGGAACCTGGCCCATCTGTTGGTGCTCTTTACACTTTTCTGTGAGAATTTGATGCAACAGCCCCATGGGCTATTTAGTTGGTTACAATTACAAACATTACATTAAGTCAAACAACATATAAGTTATACTTCATATTTCCGTTGTTGCTAAGAAAACACATAAGGAGCCTCTCTGATGCACTAAATTATGCAAGGACAAAAGCTAGTATTACATACTTTTTGTTGTTGGGACCTATTAGTATTCTGTCCATCAATCACAAATTAGGGAGTTGTCCATCACAAACCATGAATCTTAAGGAAGAGTACTGTGCCAGTTGTTACAGACTTACAGTCTTACAACCTTTATTTACTGGCAAAGGCTATATTTTAACTAAATTGAGATGAAAAGACTCAAGAGTCAAGACAAACTTTAAGGAAAAAATTGCAAAAATTTATAATTATTTAAATTTTAAATCAGATAGGTTCTTAACATAACACTCAGAGGGAGTCATCATCTCCATAAATTTGAGAAACTTAACTCATAAAAGTTAAGTTATCCCAACATGTTAACCGACTGATGCCTACATCACTCATCAGTTCATTTGACATACTTTCTCATCAAATGCACTTCTTGCAGTGGACCAGCCACCCAAGGCTTCTTCAAAACATTGAAATCAAACCGGTAACTAGAAAAATTGCACGACCTAAAAAATTGCAGGACCAGCCACTTAGATCTATTTCTTTTTATACTCAAATAGCAAGCATAATACATCTTGTTGGTTAGGAAACTGACGATATCATAATAACTCACGACAAGAACCATTTTCAAAATTTAAAATAAAATAGAAGTAAACACAAATTCCTCAACATCAACAACCAAAAATTTTTACTTGCAAGCTAGAGGATCCTCCACTAAACTCCAGAACACAAAGAAGGCAAAAAAAATTGAGAAAATAAAGGGTAAAAAGCAGAGTGTAGAAGGCTTGAAAATGCATGGAAGAATCAGAAGAAAGTATGTAACGAAAAGCAAATGTGTATGTGTTGAGATAGGTGGAAAGAGGTACTTACATAGTAAAGTACGATAAAAAAAACAAAAAAAAAAAAAAACAGCAGGCTACTTCAGTGATATGCTATTATTTGAGTCTTGGAAGATAATCAGCAACAAGAAGGGGTTATACGGTAATAGTCATTTTTTAGTATTCGCCATTATAAAGGGGTGATGAGAGACAAAATAAAAGGAGATAGGATTACAGAGAGAGAGAGATGGAGAATTATGGGAAAGCAGAGGTAAGAGTTATGGGGTTGATGGAGGAAAGTCAGAGAAGTCACATAACATGTACAAGCACTTGAACACTTCTTTTGTCCAATTTGAGGTTCTATCTAGTTCTACTTCCCAGTGCTTTGCTTAGCTGCTAATAAATAATCAAAGTGTCTGTGTTTTTGGTACAGATCAGTGTCTCCTGTGTGTGAGTGGGTCTGTGAGATGAGAAAGATATGGACAAACAAGGAGACAAGAAAATGAATGGGGTACTTTGTGTGAAGACCCACACGACAAAGACAAGAAGACACAGAGATCCTCGGATATATTGAGTAAGAGAAATTTCTTTTAATTCTTATTCTATAAAAGAAATTTCTATCTTATTTTTTATGAATTTGGTATTAATATGAATTGTTAAATATTTATTGGATATTAAATTTATAATAAATATTTAAAAAATTAATAATTAATAAAATATTTGATAATTTAACTTGAATATTAAATTTTTAAAAAATAAATAAATACTAAAAAGTCTCTTTAATATTATTGAATGTGTAATAAATTAGTATTAATAATAATATTAAAAATGTAATTAAATATAAAATAATAATAATCTTCAAAATTAATATGATATATATTTAATAATACACCATAAAAAAATCTCTTACTTCATAATCACATGAGAATTTATGCAAGAACACATGGCCTTAATGCTCTCATTCGGCTTCCACTATGAAAAAGTAAAGGTCCCATTATATTCAATAATAATATAACAGTTTTTTTCAGGTCATATAATTTTTGTATTATTTTTATGAGTATTCTGAAGATAGGAAAATATTTTTCTACACTATTATTAACCGAGCTCCCTTTGTCGCACTCATGAATATGGATTCCCATAACTCCCCCTACCTTTTCCCACTTGCGTTGTTCTTTATATTTATTTTACTTTTCAAAATTGTTTTAGCACCGATAAGTTAGCACCCTTTTTTTAATTCATAAAACAACAATTGTGCATAGAAGTCAAGCAAGGAACATCTTGGTGATGATGAGCCAACAGTTTTTTTCTCCATTATAATGATCCTTCTCACACGTACAAGTGAAAGATTTTAGGGAAAATTAATTCTTAAAATATGTTTAATTTAGTTTGATGATTGGTTAAATATACGTAGAGTTGGCAAAATAGGTTCAACCCGTCGGGTTAACCCGCTAACTCGTCATTTTTTTACGGGTTGAGTTCAAGGATTGAACTCATATTTTTTTCCAACTCGCATAACTCACCCCGCATAACCCGCGGGTTAAGCGAGCGAAGCGGAGTTGACCTGTGAGTTAATTTCTCTTTTTTAAAAAAAATGATAAGTAATACTTATAAATAAAAAATTATTTGATGTTATATAATTTATGTTTGAATATTTAATTAGACTATTTTAAAAATTGTATTTTAAATATGTGGTTTGTAATTTTTTACCATTATTATTTATTATTTTTTTATAGTATTTATTGATTTTTATATAATTTTTTTTTATTTTTTAGGTGGGTTAAGCCGGTTGACCCGTCAACTCATTTATTTTTTCTCATTTTATATTTTATACGGGCCAACCCGCCTTAAAGCGGGGTGGTTTAGCTCTTCCAACCCATTTTCTAAAACGGGCCAACCCACCCCGCCCCACATTTTAGCGGGTTGAAACAGGTCGGGGCGAGTCGGGGCGGGTTAGCCCATTTTGCCACCTCTAAATGTACGTGTACCCTGCTCTTAAGGGTAAGGTAAGGCAGGTTCATTAATATGGCATAGGATTACGGAGATTTTTCAAGTATCCTTCCTTTTAGGGGTGCACACGGGTCGGTTCGGGTCGGGTTTAAGAGGAAAAAATGTCCGAACCAATTATTCACAATCGGTTCGGTTCGGGTCGGATTAGTGCAAAAAATTCAGTTAACCCGAACCGAACCAACCCGATTAAAATCGGGTTGGTTCGGGTCGGTTGTTCGGGTCGGTCGGGTTACAAGTCACAACCAGAGCCAATCAAATCACAAGTCACAACAAAACGATCTGTATAATTTGCCAGTTTGTTCTAATTTCTGCCACAAAATAAAAATAAGTTCCGAACAGAATCATACTTTAAAATAACCTATCCAAGGTGGATGATCAATTCAAGCAAGACCAGGTTTCATTTCCACGCATCATCAAGTGCAGCAAAACAATCAAATTCAAGCAAAGAGAATGAGTTGACACAAGCAAAACGGAGCATTCCTCATTTATAATCAAGATTCAAGAATGTGAGGAATAATATGAGGTAATATAATTAAAGCTGTGTATTCGATCCCTTTCATTTTGATAAATAATAATATGAGGTAATATAATTAAAGCTGTGTATTCGATCCCTTTCATATCCTGACATCAAATTTCAGTGATAATATAATTCTATCATATTAAATCATTTGCATGGACATGGCAGAAAATTAGACAAGAACTTTCTCCAAGGTAGGTCCTGCCCATAGCAACAAAACCACATTCAAGAGTTTCAAGACATAACCAAAGCACAATTCTGGAGGATCCAGCAATACAACTTCATGAAGCTTGAAGAACAAATTAAAAGCTAAAAAAAGTGGCAATGAAACTATGCAGACCCTTGATAAGCAAAAACTTAATTCTAAGATTTTCTATAATTGAAAGCTTAAAGTCTTAAATCTCCAGCAATAGGTTCTCTCCCTACCATTCCAAATATCATGTTCAAACAAACAAATAAATGTGTAAACGAAAAACAGAAAAACACAGAAACAGGTAGGAACATGGATTGATAATTAAAGCCACAAAAAAAAGGTTTGACAAACAAATCAACAGTCAATTTCATTTAAAAGACACCAAATCAGAACACATCCCCTAATTCATTTACTGGCTCTCTAGTAAGTTGTGGTTCAGCTCTTAGACTACAACAACAATAACCAAGACAAAGTAAGTCTTGAACACTAAAATGTGTGGAAAAACTAAATCTTTTATAAAAACCAAAACAAAGCAAAACCAAATAACTAAAAATTCACTTCATATTTGCACACATCTAAAAAAACCATCAAACTCTCAAGTCTAAGTAATTCACAGATAGATCAAAGGTTAAGAGTCCAAAACCATGACAAGCACTAGTCCAAAAAATTGTAGTATGCTCAAAGCTACATATGGCAACAGTATAAAAGACAAATGATAGAAACCAATAAGGCATTGCCCTGCTGCTAGTTAATATCTGAAATAATAATATAAAGACTTACAACTGACCACACGATCTAATTTCTTTGTCCAAAACAAATTATATAGATTCTAAGTCAATCCCTCTAGGCTCTAGCCATTCCTACAACATGATAATTAAATTGTTATATGACCATTGATGATTTTAACTTGCATTGACATTCACAAAAATATAAGAATCCAAGAACATTTAAAATAAGAGTATCTTACCTCACCTCATCTTGTTGCTCCTAAAATCACTAGCAACCTCAAGTTCTTGAAGTCCAGAAACTCCTGACATTTCTTATAATACAATAAAAGAATATAACAAAAAATTAAAAATGTCAAATGAATGAAATGATGAAGTACATGTAAAATAAAAAAGTTAAAAATTAAAAATGATGATTGTATACCTGATTCAACCTACTCAATCTCCTCCAGTTGACTCCGTAGATCATCCACCTTCTTAGGAGGCCTTAACCAATTTTGGGTACAAATTAACGCCTCCACCGTGGTGGGATTCAAAGAACTACGGAATGCATCAAGGATACGACCTCTAGTGCTAAAAATAGACTCAGATGACACTGTAGACACTGGAATGGCCAATATGTCCCTAGCCATACGAGAGAGAATATTGTACTTTGCTGACTTCCCTTTCCACCACTTCAAGATGTCAAACCTCTCGTAATTGTCTTCAACGTCATCCTCGATGTATCTATCCAACTCATTCTTCTTTAGTTCACCTTGCTTTTTCTTCAACTTCAACCTAAACTTGTCTTCCAAATTTAAACCACTATCACTACTTCCATTTGTTTGTGTGCTAACACCCGATGAATTGACACTGGAATCACGAATATCAGGAACAATGGGATACAATGTAACATATTATGCAAATAAGTTGTTTATGAGATCGTTTAATCTTTTTACGATATCCTTGCACTTATCTTGACCATACATTTCACTAACACAAAATTCAATGTAATCTAACTTGTACCTTGGGTCAAGAAAAACAGCCACAAACAACAAAAAATTTAAACTCCCATTAATATCCTAATACTTATCAAATTTCGCCTTCATGTTCATTGTCATTCCTTGCAAGACAATATCATCACTTCCAATCCATATAGTTAACGAATTTTGTATTTGACACAATTTATGGAAGAAAGAATTAGATGTCACATGCAAAGAACCGGAAAAAGCAAGTGTGGCATCATAGAAAATCTTCAAGAACTTTATAAAAACACGAGCACGGTTCCAATCATCATAATTAGGAGGTCCTCCTTCACTATCAAGAACATGCAAGTAAGTTTGATCCTCATATTCAAGGCGATTAAATGCCTTCTCAAATTGTTCTGCCACTTCCAACATTAAGTAAGTTGAATTCCATCTAGTTGGCACATCAAGTGTTAGCATTTGATTGCTAACAACATTTGCCTCTTGAGCACACCTCCTAAAAGTAGCCAATCTAGAAGGAGAGGACCTCACATACTTACAAGCACCCCTAATCCTAGTAACAGAAATATCTAACTCCTTCAACCCTTCGTTAACAATTAAGTTCAAAATATGAGCACAACACCTCATATGCATAAGCTCCCCTTTCAGCAAGGTGCATCCATTCCAATCCTGCATTCCCCTCACCAAATATGAAAGAGCCGAGTTATTAGCACTAGCATTATCCACCGTGATTGTGCTAATCTTTAGAATACCCCATTCTTTCAAGCATTTCTCTAAAGATTTACTTATGGTCTCACCCCTATGGTCAGCAATCAACCCAAAACTCAAAATTTTTTTATGCAACTCCCACCCATCATCAATAAAATGTGCAGTCACACACATATAATTAATGTTTTGAATTGATGTCCATGTATCAGTTGTTAGGAGACCATTTGTTGGTTGCAAGACAAAATAGACTTCAACTTCACCTTTTCCTCTATAAAAAGTTGCATGATATCTCTTGCAATAGTCATGCGCCCGGGTATTCTAAATCGAGGTTGAGTAGCACTCATGAAACCTCTAAATCTAGGATTCTGAACAAATTTAAAGGGAAGCTCATCCATCACTATCATCTTACAAAGCTCTAACCTACATTGTTCTTGATTAAAATCTACAAGCTTCATACTCACTGGTACTTTGTGGTCATCTCACTTGACTTCCCAATAGCAATAGTTTTTTGCCTCTTATCGACCTCCCTATGTGGATTCTTTAAACACACTTTCAAGTGTTTTATCGTTTAGTGGTGCCATGATTAACACTATTACATGCATATGACTTTCCACAATAATTACAACTAGCTCTATCACCATCTTTACTGAAATGTGACCAAGCATTACTAGGGGGTCTACTAGGTTTTCTTTTAGCTACCTCTTGTTGTAAACATGGAGATGGAGAAGCTTCTTCAGCTTGTGATGACGGAGTTGGAGTGGGATTTGGATTAGAAGAGGAGGGTGGTGCTGCTGCTAGATGTGGTCTTACTCCTTCATTTTGCAATCCAGTTGGTGTTGGTGGAGTGGGAGCACTTCCTACTTGAGTTTGAGTCCCACTAGTGTTGTGACTTTCCATAGGATTTTCCATTTTAAAGTGAATCACTGCAATAACATTTACAACAAAAGAAATGATAAATCTTAATTGTCAACAATCAAATGTGAACACTTGAAATCAAAATATCATGTTTATTATAACTACAAAGTATGAACATATTGACACAAAAATTGAAACTCACACACACACGGTTTCAAAACACATAACACAGTGTTAATAATCAATATAATTCAAAGTCATGACTCATGAATAACAAAGCACAAAGTAATTAAAAAATAAATTATATTACTTCTTCAAAAAACAAAATGAGAAACATTTAATATAGCATATGAAAACCACGGTTAAGTGGTTAACAGTCACACACTTGTTAATCTTATTAACAAGAAACACAAAATGAATGGAACAAAGGCAAAATAAGTCTGTAAAAATGTCAGTAACACTATAGGCAGTCTCTCTCTAGGAAATACGCATCACACACACACACACACTTCCAAAGGTCATGAAACGCAGACACAAAAACCAGAGAACTAATATTGCTACATGAAATTAAGAACCAGAGGAAGTAAGAAGCAAAATCTTTGAGTTTGAGTAAGAAGCAAAAACCAGACACAAAGGCTCTAAGAAATATGCATCACACACACACATACACTTCCAATGCTTTGAGAACCAGAAGAAGCAAAGCAAACGCAGACTCAAAGCATCGTATTCGTACAATCGTACCTGAGGCCAAGCACGAAACAAGAGACGGAGTGAAACGCTGAGGCGCTGAGCAAGACTAGATGTAAGAGGTGGACGCGTGGCGCCGTGGAGTCGGGACTCGTGCGTGGAGGAGAGGGGAGAGCGAGGGAGAGAGAGTAACGGTTAGGGCCTAGGGGTGGATTTTGGGGATTTTTCAATTTGGTGGCTCGGTGCTGCTACTGCTAGCTAGGGATTGAAAAATGAAAATGTGAGAAGAAACTGAGAATGAAGAAACGAAAGAAAAAGGTAAAGGCTGAAATCAAAATGACGTCGTTTTGTCGGGTTTCGGGTTCACGGGTCGGGTTCACGGGTCGAAACAATTAACCCGTTACCCGAACCAGAGTTGTTTGGGTTGTCAATCTTAAACCCGACCCGAACCGAACACCCGAACCAACCCGGATATCTTTGTTCGGGTCGGGTCGGGTCTTTCGGGTTCTCGGGTCTGCGGGTCGGGTTGATCACCCCTACTTCCTTTATGTGAAAATATCGCTACCTTTTAATAATTAGAGGTTATTATTTACTCATATCTTTCACTTATTTAAAATATAAATGCAATTATCTTTTTTATTCAAATTTCAATAAAATGAGATACATGATTAAATATTAATCATTAATTGTTAAGGGTATAAGCACCTTTATAAAGAAAAATGATGCTTAAGAATTTTTCTAAAATTATTCTTTCATTTAATACTTTATACTTTAAGTAACTAGGATGATGTTAGGAAAACATAACGTCACTTGTATATTATATTATTTAATCATATATTATCACATTGTAAAATAAGTTTGACTATAACAATAACTTTATCAAAAAGTCAATAGCCATGCTTGCTAGAAGAAATGGTTTGCTATGTTTGAATGTATGTAAGGAGGGGAAAAGGGGGATGAAAAGATAAAATGACCCCTACCCTTATTTGAATGATTTTTAATAAGTGAAAAAGAAGGGAGATTCCTTTCTTTTTAAAACCCAAAAATCTTTCCCCCTCAATTTGGGAGGGAGGGGGGGTTAAGGAGGGAGAAATGATTCTCTTTTTATGCAGTGTTTGAATGTTTTTGAGTGAAGGGGAAAGGATGGAAAGGGAAAGAAAGGAGAGGAAAGGAAGAAAAGAAGAATTAATTGAATTAATTTCCCTTGTTTTGATGTCTAAATTTGAGAAGGAAGGAAAAGTAGTTCTCAATCTATTTATTTAATTTCAAAGATAGCATTTCCTCCTCCTTACTCCCTAATTTGATGGGAAAAGACTTAAAGCATACATGGAGAAGGATCCCCCTCATTCCTCCCTCCTTACCCCTCATTAAAAATCTTTCAAACATGCGAACTACTTTCTTTTTCCTTCCATTCCCTTTCCTCTCTTTACCTCATACCTAAACATACTAATTAAATATTTACTAAATTACACATATACCCAGTGTTTTTGTTATAAAATTGACAAATATAAGGGCTTTATTGTAAATCTAATGTTTTAATTAGTTCATTTCCTTTGTTTTACTTTTATCTTCCATATCATGGGAAGGGGATTCCTCTCACTCTTTTTACTTAAAACATTCAAACAAGGGAAAATTAGTTCTGCTCCATCACTTCCCTTCCCTTCTTATCTCTTCTCTTTCCTATTTATACATTTCCATCTTCCAAACATAGCAAAGTATCCACCATCAAAACTGCTTTCCTTAATGAAAATCTTCTCGAGGATGTGTACATGACACAACCTGAGGGTTTTGCCACTCTATAGGATGCTGGAAATATGTGTAAGTTGCAATGATCTATTTATGGATTGAAGCAAAGTTCTACAAGCTGAAATCTTCATTTTGATGATACAATAAAATAATTTAGATTCATAAAAAATGAAGAAGAATGTTGTGTCTATAAGAAGGTTAGTGGGAGCACAATTATCTTTCTAGTGTTATATGTAGATGACATACTACTTATCAGAAATGGCATCCCTATCCTACAGTCTGTAAAGACTTGGTCAGGGAAATGCTTTTCCATGAAGGACTTAAGGAAGCCACCTATGTATTAAGTATCAGGATATATAGAGATAGATCACAGAGACTACTTGGCCTAAGTCAAAGTACATACATAGACAAAGTGTTAAGACGGTTTAACATGCATAAATCTAAGAAAGGACTCTTGCCTATGTCACATGGTGTAAGCCTATCCAAGGCTCAATTCCCCTCCACTCAAGACGAGAGGGATCGGATGAGCAAGATTTCATATGCATCTGCAATTAGATCTATCATGTATGTCATGTTATGTACTTGACCAGACATCTCGTATGCTTTGAGCATAACGAGTAGGTACCAGTCTGATACCAGTGAGAGTCACTAGACTGTCGCCAAGAACATCCTTAAGTACTTAAAAAGGACTAAGGATTCATTCTTGGTATATGGAGTCGAGGAAGAGCTAGTTGTAAAGGGTTACACTTATGCTAGCTTCCAGACCGATAAGGACGACCCCAAATTGTAATCAGGTTTTATTTTTTGCCTTAATGGTGGGGTTGTGAGCTGGAAGAGCTCAAAGCAGGAGACAATCATCGATTCTACCACAGAGGCTGAATATATTGCTGCCTCCAATGAAGCAAAGGAGACCGTTTGGATCAGGAAGTTCATTACTGAGCTTGGTGCAGTTCCTAACATTGTGGACCCAGTGGACCTCTATTGTGATAATAATGGAACCATTGCACAATCTAAGGGGCCTTGATCTCACCAGCGATCTAAACATATACATAGGTGCTTCCATCTCATTTGTGACATTATCGATGGAAGGGATGTGAAGATATGCAGAATACCAATAGATGATAACATCGCTGATCCACTGACAAAGCCTCTTGTGCAACAAAAACATGAGGGTCATACTAGATCTTTAGGCATTAGACATATGCTTGATTGGCTCTAATGCAAGTGGGAGATTATTGGTGTATGCCCTAGAGGCCAATTTATGTTGACTGTACCTATATATATTGTATTATGCTATTTATTTAATACATGAGGCATTTCATTTATTATGTTATTTATAATAAACATAATAAAATCCTTAGAATAGTATGTGCGTAGACTGATGACCACATCTTACTGGTCATGGATATGAGATATCAAGTCTTCTCATGAATACATATTAGAGTAATAGTGTATTGGATTGACACACCATGAGAACGCTGCATAGATCGTTATGTGAGTGTCATAAGTGATTCTCAAAGTGACAATGATCTATGTAGTTCTTTGACCTGAAATCACTATGATTCCTACATGAGGAGTTGTATGTTTTAATGCCATCAAATGTCAACTATAACAAGGTGATTATAAAGTTCATTATTGAACATACCGTGAATCATGCAGAGGGATGTGAGTGACCTAAATGAGATTTATCTCTCCTACATAATAGGAGCGATATCTTTGGGCCTCCTGATTGAGTGAGACTACAAAATGCATGGCCATACTCAAATGAGTCAATATGAGATATTGATCTCATTTGTTATTACTAAGTCTACTCAAATGTCAGGAAATGAAAGATTGAACTATATAAGGATTGTAACACTCTAAAAATTATTTGTTTCATCATAAATAATCATTTTTTAATATTTATGATTTTTAGAAATTTTTTAAATTTTTTTAAAAATGTTGAATATTTTAATATATTTCTCGTTTTACACGCACACTGAGCAGAGTCAGTGTAACACCCCAAAAATTATTTGTCTCATGATGAATAGTTATTTTCTAATATTTATGATTTTTGAGAATTTTTGTGAATTTTCTAGAAATGTTGAATATTTTAATATATTCCTCATTTTGCATGCGCGCTGAGCAGAGCCGAGAAAATGAAATGTTTTCCTTGAGGCTGGTAAACTTTGAACTGTGAAAACGTCGACAGGAGATCTTACTAAACCAAGGTCGGGCACAGTTTATAAGATTTATATTTTTTGAGATTTTATCTGATAAATAAAATCTTTGTATGTACTGTTAAATAAATTTCTGCGATACGCTCTATTATCCGTTGGATAATTAATACTGGTTATGTGGACTGTAACAATTATCCATTGGGTAATAGCTTGTAGTGAAAACCCTAATCACCTTATTATCCTATTATTTTATTACCTTATCACCTAATTATCTTATCCAAATGTAATCCACTTTATGTCTAATCAAATCTACTTTTTGAAAAATCTAGCAACTTAACCCTAATTCTTGGTGACACTTTTCTCTCCTCTCTCTCCCCCTTCTACACGGCCATGAGGGCCAATTAGGAGCCAAAATTTTGGCTTTTCACTTAATTAGTTTCCATTCTATTTTCAAACCCTAAAAGTTCATTTCATTTCCTTCTATCACTTTCTCTCTCTACACTCATCTTTCTCTCATTTTCTCCCCCTTCTCTCTACTACCCACACGGCCTCACTCCTTCTCTTTGCCTCCATGTTTGCAAAAATTCAAAGTAAACACATTTCCTTAATCTCCATCATATTCTAAACACCTTTCTACCTTGAATCTACTTGAAAAGCCTCCATCTTCATCTTCTTCTTCAAATTTCAAGTTTGAGGCTTTTAGGTAATATTCTTGATTTTTCATCTTCCCCTCTTCATTTTCATTTTGATGGTCATCTTTATGACCATTTATTTTCTCTTTTTCAAGCATTGGTGTTGATTGGTTGAAGTTAAAATTTTTAGGATTTTGAAGGAGCTTGACCAAATCCATCAAGGAGCTACAAAGGAAGTTTCTTTTCTTGATTTCTCTTGGGTAGGAGGGAGATGATCCTCTTCAACCTCTCTTGGTAGTGAGAGACTTGATTTTGTGTTAGTTGTGAGAAAACCCTAGTTAGGGTTACTCTCTTTGATGTTTGATTTTTATGGTTATATTAATTTTGCCTTATTTAATCTATTTGGTTGATTGTATATGTATATTGATTATCTTGGTTTGATTTGGATGGATTGGAAATATGAAATGGAAATAAAAGTCCTTTACTTTCCTCATGGGGGCTCACGACTATGACCCTTAAATGGAGTGATCATGGTTGAAATTTTGTAACCAAGATGGAAACATAATTAATCAAGTGAATAAAATATAATGGAGTTAAGAAAAATTTTAGGGTTACTACCCTTGGGAGGCCACGACCTCTAGGCCATTTTAGGTCCAAAAGATGTAATTTTTAGGTAACTTTGGGAATTCAATAATCAAGTAATAAGTAGTTAATAAGGTGATGGAGAGAAATTTAATTGATAACCTAAAAGTGAATCTTTTGACCTAACTAAAGAACAAGAGTGTGAGACTTAGAAAACCTTAGAATAATTCTCTAAGTGGGTTTGAATGAACTTAGAGTAAGGAACTTAACATTCAAGAGAATTTCTCTAGAGAAGAATTCCATAAGAAATATTAAATTGAGGTGAAACTTAATTAATTGGATAATTAGGAATTAATTAGAGATTCATAAAATGGAAAGAATCAAGAATGAGATTTTATCCTAAAACTTGGAATAATTGACCATGAATGTAAGTAAGAATGTTGAATAACTCAATTTAAATTACTATAAGGGAATTAGGTTTAAAATTTAGTGATGGACTTATTTGATTAAAATAATAAAGAATTAAATGAATAATGTGAGATAATTTCTCTAAAAGAGAAACTTATTAAGAAAGATGTAGAAATTTAGGCATAATTCCATAATGTACCCTAAAAGTGTAATGTATTATTTAAGGACTTAATAGTATTTATTATGGGTCTATGAGTGGGACCAAGAATATGTTGATGCTTATCTTAGCCAAATTATGGCATGTTATGAAAAATATATTATTGCTGAATATACATGATATATGCATTGAGTCATCATGCATTGTGAAAGTCCGATGGACTGTTGTTAAGGCCATGTTGCCTAGGAGATTGAACACACCTTAGTGCGGGTGCGAGTAGACTAGTGTAGGTCATAATGTTGACCTTGGGGGCGTCAGGGTGCGAGTACCTCGTAATGGACAGTTGGTAGCTCTTCTGTCCGTAGGGCAGACCGATGCAAATGCACCGAAGATCCGGACCGAGACACTGTCCTATATCGTGATCTAGTAAAGAATGTCTTGTACAATGCCTTGATGTGCATGTGAATAAATTGATGAATTATAGCACTTTGGCCACGGCAGCCGAGTTATAGACATGTCTCCTGATCTTTATCTCCAAATGTTTGTGTCTAGCTTCATGGAGTATGATTTTGATATCGTATGCATGTGCATAGTGAGTCAATATCTTGTCTGGCATTTAATTCTTATGATAATTGAAACTGTTACCTTACTGATGTATAGCTGCCTGAAATTGTTAAGTTGTTTAATATTTGTCTCTTGATTACTGTTTATTACTCTTGTAATACTATGTGGGCGTCCTACACCATTTGTTTCTTTACTACCATAATTGGTAATGAATGTAAGATGTCTCACCTCTTTTCTGTATTTCTACCATCTCTGTGTATATATATATGTTTCTTTAAAGACGGTGGTGAAGAAGGAGAAGTACACGAGTTCCCCAATTTTTGGCCTGACTTTGATTAATACCTACTTGATCATGACGTCCCGTCCACAAGGCTTTTTGGGTTACGTGAGGCTGACTTTTCTCGGAGGTCCGGATTGCTGGCATATCAACCTAGCTACGGATCATTGTGTTTACCTTGGAGATGTGACAGTGTCGTTAGCTTAGGGGCAATATGATCTGCCTATCTTTACCTGTAGTGTTCATTTGTATTTAAAATTTTATTTGTCCATTAGGGATATGTGGGGTGACCGTTATTACTCCCCACAGGAGGATTCATTCCTCTCTACTACTTGAGCCCCTGCCCGTAATTTGGTGGCTCCAATGAGGGTTTCCTCTGACGAGGAAGACCCTGAGGAGGATCCAGCTACGATTCCTTCTCTTTCTTCTTAGGGGTTGATACTGTTGATAGCTACCGATAGCTATCTATTTTCTTTTTGGGGCTTGAAGTCTTATCTTTTTGGTGGGCTATATATATATGAGTAACTATTTTGGGGCAGGTAAAGTTTTTTTCTTTCTTTTGTATATCCGGTGATGTAACTAAACAGACATGATGTCAAGATATATATATATATATATATATATATATATATATATATATATATATATATATATATATATATATATATATATAGCATGATGTATGGATGTATGTTTACTTTACATGTTAATTTCTATTGTAACCACGTATTATGATCTTTTTAACAAAAAAAAAATATTCACCATTTTATTTATACAACTGTAATCAAATAAGTTTAATTATAATATAATGAACCGGGTCTTAGTTTATTCTTTTTATTTTCTGCATCATAAATAATGATGTGACGTTCCCTCCCAAAAAGGGGCGTTATAAGGATGACACATATCATGCCTTGTGTTCAATCAAGATATCTGGATAAAGGGACTAAACTATACGAAAATATTGGTCACGGAAAGGTAATGTCAAATCACTAACATTCTCATTACTTGGGTAGCAGCGATGTGTTGCTAGATACTGCTCATTACTTGTAATATTAAAATAGGATTTTAATATTATTGCTAACGTCATGAGAACCTGCAGGGTCACACATATAGAATAGACTGTATTGGAACAATTAGAATCCAAGTTGGACTAAGGTTCTATCATGGGCCAGACTCATAACAGATGAGCCCAAGGTTGCGCTGCTAAACCTACTGCTACTTTTAATCACATAAGGCAGTCACTATTATAAATAGTACTGCTAAGGGACTGTCAAGGAGCATTAGTTACAAACCCTAGCTGCACCCAAACAGAAACAGTGAGTAAGAGAGTGACGAGTTTCTCTTCTTTTCACAACTAGCATTATGCTTGAGACGTGAGACTCCAAGATCACGAACGTTAGACATTTATGATTCTGTTTGTGTGGACAATTAAGAGGCGCCATCGTTGCTGCGGTGCTAGTGATTTGCTTGAACATTTTTTTTTATCTGACTTCAAGAGGTAAACTCAAAAAATCACATTTCATAGTTCTCCTTTTCACATGGATCCTTGGTGGGAATCTTTTTTCCGCTGTGCTTTTGTTCACATATTTCCTAACAGGAATAGGTAGAGAAAGGTTAACATACCTAAGCTGTCAGGCCAATTTATATTGAGATATTGAGGACTGAATCTTCGGATACCTTTTATTAAGGTCATTTAGGATTTTGAACATTATGTTTGGTCATTATAGCGCAAAGACGTCATTTCTAGTCATTATGGCCTGAAGCCATTAATGATCGTTAGTGGGTCGTATTAAGCACATATTTACTGAGTCATTACCCATTCAGGTATAAGCCAGTCGGACCTTGCAGATAGGATATCAGTCTGAACTTTCATGGGCTTAGCATTCCGAAATGGGCCTAACTTATGGCCGAATGCCAATTGGGTTAGGACGATCCACAACCCCTAACTTGGTCATCTGTGAAGATGGGCTGAGCTTATGAGTGGTCAGATGTCAATTGGGCCAAGACAGTTCAAGAACATCACTTGATTGAGGTGGAGACTTTCGATGGGTGGCCACATTGGGAAAGAGTAAACATACAATGCTTTGTTTTTTAATTGAAGTCGCAAAAATTTGAATATATCACTTTTTGCAAAAATTTTGAAAAAATTCGCCACTAATCTACTGTTAATAACTTAGCATGCAATTCATATGAAAAGTTGATAAAGACGTAATAAATTTTAAAATGCAAAGATAAAAGAGTAAAAATTAAAGTGTAGAAATGAAGCAAAATAATTGGAAACAATTCAAATTAAAGAAAAAGTACAAAGTAAATGAAGCAATTGAAAGTAATATAAGGAAAAAGAATAAAGCAAGCAAAGAGAAATCAAATGGTCACGGACCATTCAATCAAGAGATGAAGAAAATTTCTTAAGATGAAATTGAATTAAAATAAACTTGCATTGAACTTGTAAAGTTACAATAAATAAAAGTATTTTCCAACCATCCTAATGCTTTCACTTCTTTGGGTATTTATAGACAGCACAAGTAACTTCATTTCTTACAAGATATGGATAAGTGTCTTTGTCTTAATAACTTCCTAATCCTGACACGGACACTAGTTTTGGTCTTAAAACTAAGTGCTTAACTTCTAAAATTGCAACATTTCAAATTCAAGTCAAAGTCTTTGAATTTGAAATTTTCAATCGTTTGATCCTTCTTTAAATCAAGATCTCATTTGAAGCAGCTTTGAGATCTTCTAAATGACACAATTCCTTTATCTTCGACCCTTCTTCTTTAGCTTAATTCAATTTCTTCAATTGAAAACCTAGTAAAACCCTTTGATTACCTAGTTGAATTTTCTCAAATCCACACATGGACTTTGATCTTTATCTTTTAATCAAAACTTCTGTCAAACTCAGTATTAACCAACACCAAGCTTTCAATTTCGATTTGTAATCGAAAAGATTTATTTTGATATCAATAGATGCTCCTAGTATTTATCCTCTTAACAATTTGGAAGAGGTAAATATTATATTGTTTGAAGAATCATCTTTTCAATTCAATTCTTATCATTCTTGTCAAGTGACCTTTGGAGGGAAATAATGATTTGAATGGACACGTGGGAAATCCCCCACATGCTATTCTAGTTCCACTTTACGGGCAACCACCACGCATGATGGAGCTTTTAAAGCTTTAGCCACTTTGGTAATAAAGCCCACTAACGAGATTGCTACAGTCGCCTCCTATAAAAAGCCTTTCAGTGAATATCTAAACCCATTTTCTTCGTCTTTGCACTTCTAAAAACCCCATTGTTCTTTGTCTAAGCTTTTTTGCAACCTAAAGTTTTTCGCTTCCTCCAATCAAAACCACTTTTTTACTTCAAGAACCTAGTAAACCCTTTACTTTCAAGGATTTCAATCCTTTTCTTCTTATCCCAACATCCAATCTTCAAATGGCATCCTCAAGACAACAATCTCAATTTTCTAGAAATGAAATGGAAAAACTCCCAAATGTTGCAATAGCCTGCACACTAACCAATCATAGTGGGATTCTTTATGCTTCAGATTATTTAGTTGACAATTCTGAACTTCGAAAATCCAAAGTACTAATTCATTTGTTCATAGTAGACTCTAGGTTCAAATTTCTATTCCTCTGGAAGAACTTGAGTCTACCTCCCATTTCTTTTGTAGTCTTAAAAACAAAGCCATTCTTGCTTCTAGAGAAATGATGTCAATTAACTTCTTCAATTATCTACCCAAACTCTTTCGAAGTTCTCCTTTTTCTCCAAAGACCAATTATTTGAACTAGCTAAATAGGTCTGAAAAACAAAAGTTTGATTTATGGAAGCACATAGGTATTTTCAATTTTATTCATCTTAGTAGATGGCACATCAATTTCAATCCTTTGATGCTCATCAAATTTTTCTTTTTCCAGAATAAATCCACCAATAGTTTCCATATCTCTTATGGCATGATTGCCTCTACCTTGCTCGACCTTGCTGTAATAACTAGTCTTAGACCCACTGGGCAAATCATTACTCCAGACCTAGAGCCTGCTAATCCTCTCACTGTTAAGTTAGGTAAATTCATATATACACATTTCATCAAAAATCATCATGAATACACTGATGAAGTATCTGATGAAGAACATGTGTGTTTTCTCTTGTATTGACTTAGTGCCTATTTCTTCTGTACAAGATCTCTTAAAATTCAAAAAGCTTTAATTCCTTTGGCAACACTTCTTCTTGAGGGAAACCAACTGTATTTAAGCAAGTTAATTCATGGTTGATGAACCGTCAACATGTCATATTTTTACAGTTCAATTCCATGGTTTTTCATATTCTTTTTATTTTTTTATTGAATTTTGTTCATAAGTTTTGTTATATTTTTAGTATTGTTTGATTATGTTTTCATTAAGTGTTTTATGTGTTTTTGTCAGGTAATTATTCATGAAAAAGATTGGATGTTCAAAGAAGCAAAGAAAAGAAGAATTTTGCATCAGTGTCCAGCGCTTAGAGTTGAGCGCTTGAGCTCCCAAAGCGCCTGAGCACTGGGTGTTAGAGCGCCTGAGCGCCCAGGAGGTAGCAGTGCACATCTGGACTTAAGTGGCTGAGCGCTTAAGTACTCAAAAGTGAGCGCCTATGCGCTGGTTGCGTAATAGAACACGTTATTTTCAATAAAATAGGAAAGGTTACGCCAAATTCAACACATTGAGCATATTACACAGAAAATCCCTAATCCTGAGAGAGTTGTTTTGCGGTAGCAGACCTTGGAGGACGGCTTTGAAGGAGGATTCGATTCTTGAAGGCTTAGAGATCATAATTTCCACTAAAAGGGTTTTGATTTCTCTTTCTTTTTAGTTTTTCGTTTTCTTTGGGTTTTCTTTCCATGGGTTTGTATCTTGATATGAGTTTGTTTATATTGAACATGAGTAACTAAACCCATAGCTAGGGCTATGGGGGATCTTGTTTTCCTAATTATTGGGTTTGATTTCTAATTTGATTAAGGTAATTTCTTTAGGGTTTATCATATTACTTGCATTCTTGTCATAACTTGATCACTTTTGGCATGTGTTAATTCATTGTTTGACCGGTGACCATCCGCATTGAATGAGTGGATCTATATGGTAAGCCTAGGATTAGATTGGTGAATGACCAAACATCAATTTTTCTTACCAATGGAATTGGCAGATATGTTAATTTATCTCTTGAATTGAAGCTTAATGCATTCCTAATTAATTCAACTAAATGACCAAATAGGTGATTTAATTTAAGAATAGAATATTGTTTCATCCATGACCATTGGGATTCAATAACAGGTAAGAGAATATTAGCAGAAGAATTACCTTACATCATGAATGAAAGAAAACTTGAATAATTGGATTCAAGTGAACCTTGCGCCCTAGTCTCTCTCTCATTGATTATCTATTTTTTTGTTTAATTGTTCATTTTTTTCTTTATTTATTTTCTGCTTTTAATTTAAATTTCTTCATACACTTTTGATTGTCTAGATAACAAAGGGTTTTGCGAATCTAGTAATTATCAATTATTCCTTGCGAGATCGATAATTGTGACTCAAATCCTATATTACTTGGTGATAGAGTACACTAGCTCTTAGTGTATTTTACACGTATCAAGTTTTTGGGGCCGTTGCTGGAGAATAAGTGTGGTAATATTAGAAACGAAAAGTTCTAGTTAATTTAGACATCCTTTTATTTTATTCCTTATTTTATTATTTTATTATTTATTTTTATTTCTTATTTTATTTTATTTTATTTTTAATTAATTTTTTACTTCATATTTCTTGTTTATACTTACTCGATCTCAGTTTTCTGATTTGACTTTTGATCCAAAAATTGAGAAAACAGCTCGCAGGTTAAAGAAACAGTCTTTTATTACAGCTGTGATAGAAGATATCAATAGGATGGAGAAACAACCAGTTGTTGAGGCAAATCGTGAAAAAAGAGCTACCCCAGCAGAGCGGACCATGTTTGAGTACTCTATGCCCACTGTTGAAGGGTATGGAGGGAATATTATAATACCAACTGTGGCGTTAATAATTTTGAGATCGAACTAGCATTGATCTCCATGATTCAAAATTCAGTTCAGTTTAGTGGATTGCCTTCGGATGATCCTAATCAACATTTGGCCAAGTTCTTGCAGTTGTGTGATACTATCAAGTACAATGGGGTAACAGATGTTACAATTCAATTGTGACTCTTTCCTTTCTCTCTTAGGGACAAAGCAAGCTAATGGTTAACGTCACTACCGAGGGGTTCCATCACTACATGGGACCAACTGACACAGCAGTTTCTGGCTAAGTATTTTTCTCTTTCTAAATTTGCTAAGTTAAGGAATAACATATGTTCTTTTGTGAAGTTTGAAATGGCCACTCTTTATGAAGCTTGGGAGCGCTTTCAAGAGTTGTTGAGGAGATGTCCACATCATGGATTTCCCGTATGATAGCAGGTTCAGACTTTTTACAATGGTTTGTCGCCTATAAACTGTTCACTCATTGATGAAGCCGCTAGAGGTACTATATGGAGGAAAACACCTACTGAGAGCCAAACATAATTGAAGAAATGGCACTGAACAGTTATCAATGGCAAAATGAGTGCCATGTTCCTAAGAAACAAGTAGGTGTACATGCTATTGAATCCTCAATAGCCATTCTGAGTCAATTAGAAGCATTGACGAAGAAGGTTGAGACTCTGATGGTAACAAATAATGTAGTCCCACCAATCATTTGTGAGGCATTTGGAGGACAGGGCCATGCAAGTTCAAATTGCCAAGTTGGTAGTCCATTTGCCCTCGAGCCTGAAGGAGTAAATTTTGTTAGTAATTCTAACCGACAGCAGTACAATCCTTACACTAATACGTACAATCCCGGTTGGAGGGACCACCCAAATTTCAAATGGGAAAATCAACAGGAATATTAACAGAATCAGCAGAGAGCACCACATCCACATCCAGGTTTCCAAGCACCTATAGAGAAGCCAAGCTTTGAAGATTTGGTAATGAAATATATGCAGAATTCTGATGCTAGAATGAAGAACATGGAAACTCAGATCAGTCAATTGACTACATTGATGATAGCCAGAGCACCAGGGATATTGCCTAGCACTACTGAGACTAATCCAAAGGAACAGGTCCAAGTAATTATCCTGAGAAGTGGTAAGAAACTTGGGGAGTCCTCCCAAAAGAAGAAAATGTCAGAGCCTAGAGATATTCTTGTTCAATCAGTGCATGAAGATGATAAGGCAACTGAAGCACCTAGCTCATCAAGAATTGAGACAAAGAAAAATGATGTCTTTTCAGAAGATGTCTCAATTCAAGTTGTCAATCAAGAAAGAGAAATTGAGAAGACAACACCAAAGTGGCAGAGAACGAAGAAGACTCATAAGCAGCGTGCAATTTATGAACCGTCACCATATGCCAAGATCCCATTTCCTCAAAGGCTCAAGAACAATCATCCAGACCAGCAGTTTGCTAAATTCTTAGAGATATTCAAGAAATTACAAATTAATATTCCATTTTTTGAAGCCATCTCTCAAATGTCCAAGTATGCAATGTTTCTGAAGGAAATACTTACAAAGAAACACAAGCTTGAGGAATTTGAGACAATATGTTTTAATAAGGAGTGTTCTGCCATTCTTTTGAAGAAATTACCTTCGAAATTAAAGGATCTAAGGAGTTTCACTATTCCTTGCTCTATTGATAATTCTTATTTTGATAAGGCATTATATGATTTTGGTGCTAGTATTAATTTAATGCCTTTCTCCGTGTTTAAGAAATTGGGAATGCAGGAACCAAAGCCCACCAACATTTCACTATAGTTGGCTGATAGATCCATCGCTTACCCGCGCGGTATAGTGGAGGATGTTTTGGTAAAGAATGACAAATTCATATTCCCAGTAGATTTTGTGGTACTAGATATGGAAGAGGATGCTAATATTCCTCTCATTCTTGGAAGACCGTTCCTGGCCACTTCAGGAGCTGTGATTGATGTACCTCAAGGTGAGCTCATCTTGAGAGTGGATAGAGATTATGTGACCATCAATGTCTTTAGGGAGGCTAAATCTTCCCCAATGTCAAATCTCTATACCCCTATCAATTTTGTTCAAGCTAGGAAGCAGGAAACCTTAGCTATCAAAGACCCCCACCATCATACAATGTTGATGTTGATCTTCCAGAAAGTCAAGCTATTGAAACAGATAAAGGTCCTTTTATATTCTCTGCTTCTTCACGAATTGGTCATTCATCTGTTAATCGAGTGTGACCACCATGGCCTAGTGGAGTTAAGGTGCAATTGGGACAACCAAGCTCTTGTCAAGTTTAGAATGTTGATGGAAACAACTCCAAGGTCATGGACGAAGGAAAGAGGCACTGCTTTGAAAAGAATAAGGCGTCCTCCTATTTCTCTTGCTTTAAGCCACATTGATTTATCTGAAAAAGGGCAACATCGAGCTAATGACGTTAAATAAGCGCTTTACAGGAGGCAACCTATGTTTCTTCTTTCTTTATTTTATTTTAGTTATTTTTGTTATTCTTTTAGATGCTACTCATGTGTTTTGAGATTTTATTATTTAGATTTTGTTGCTGCGCTGACTCTTGTGCTTTTTCTATGCCTGACATTGTGTCATTGTCCATCAGGTTGTGTTGTTCTTTTTTTACCCCCTTTGTTTCTTTTTCTTCCACATTGAGGACAATGTTTATCTTAAGTGTGGAGGGTAATTTTATAATTTTTGTGCAAATTTTTTTTTATGAGCACGTGAGTATTGTTAGTAATTAAGCTGGAATTGTGTGTTAATTTCTCGATTTATTTTAAGCTGATAGAGATATGTTTTAAAAGAGATTCTATTGATCATGAGCTGATAATGTGTGAAGCAATCTTTTTCAATGAAGTAAAGTGAAATTTAGCATCTTAGTTGAAAATTAGTCATGTCTGCTTGCTTTTGTTCTCTTTATTAACTCTAGCCAGAAAGTGAGTTTTGAGCCTTAATAATTGGATTTCTCATAAATAAAATCCTATTTTTCTTTTGGAATGAGTTTTCTCTTACTTGATGTGCACTAGAACTTGCTTTGATATGTTATTGAGGCTTTAATGATTTACATACATACTTGAACATGATTAAGACAATTAGACTTAATTCTTTCTTGACTTCCAGAGTTGTATTAATTAAAAAAATCCCTTAGTTGCTCCATTTGAGCTTGAAATTGATTTCTTTGAATACCCAATTGAATAATCAGGTTGGATTCTTTGGATCATCTAATGTGTTGATTGAAAAGTCATTAAAGGTTGCTTTTGTCTTCAAGGGTTAAAAAAAATGAAAAAAAAGAAGAAGGGAAGTTTGAAAAAAAAATAAAAAAATGAAAAGAGGAAGAAGCGAAAAGAATTATTGGTGAAGAATAATAAGAATATTAGGTTGGAAGTGAGAATTTGTTATGTCTTTATGCATTATGCTCTATTTGTCATCTTTTTAGCCTGATTCTGCTTTGTATTAATTTATTCATGAGCATTCTTTACCCCTATTTTATCTTTTTTTTTCCTACCTTCCATTATATCCTTGGCCCCGTTACAACCAAAGGAAAGTCCTTTTGATTCTTGTGTTGTATGTGAACTTGAAGGTGGAGATGAGATTGATAAGCAAGTTTATGGTATGATATTTTTCAAGAGAAATTTGAGTGATATCTTTGTCCTTTAAACACTTGAGCGATAGAAAGATGAGTGATCTTAGATGTTTGGTGAAGAGAATAATTGCAAGTTAGACTCATGCCTCTTATTGTTTAAGTGTCAAATGATCTTACTTGATTGGATTTGATTGCTGATTTATTTTTTTAAATTATGAAATTTTCTTTGATTCATATTTCTTGATGTTGAGTTTGATCTTGTTATTGATTCCTATTCTTTGCTTGAGGACAAGCAAAGCTCAAGTGTGGGGGAGTTGATGAACCGTCAACATGTCATATTTTTACGGTTCAATTCCTTGGTTTTTCATATTCTTTTTATTTTTATTGGATTTTGTTCGTAAGTTTTGTTATATTTTTAGTATTGTTTAATTATGTTTTTATTAAGTGTTTTGTGTGTTTTTGTCAGGTAATTATTCATGGAGAAGACTGGATGTTCAAAGAAGCAAAAGAAAAGAAGAATTTTGCATCAGTGTCCAACGCTTGAGCGCCCAAAGCGCCCGAGGGTTGGGTGTTGGAGCGCCTGAGCACCCAGAAAGTAACAGTGCACATCTGGACTTAAGTAGCTAAGTACTTGAGTGCTCAGAACTGAGCATCTAAGCACTGATTGCGTAACAGAACACGTGATTTTCAATAAAATAGGAAACATTACGCCAAATTCAACACATTGAGCACATTATACAAAAAATCCCTAATCTTGAGAGAGTTGTTTTGTGGCAACAGGCCTTGGAGGACAGCTTTGAAGGAGGATTCGATTCTTGGAGGACAGCAATATGATTTCTCTTTCTTTCTAATTTTCTCCTTTTTTTGGGTTTTCTTTCCATGGGTTTGTATCTTGATATAGGTTTGTTTGTATTGAACATGAGTAGCTAAACTCATAGCTAAGGCTATGGGGGGTCTTGTTTTCCTAATTATTTGGGTTTGATTTCTAATTTGATTAAGGTAATTTATTTAGGGTTTATCATATTACTTGCATTCTTGTCATAATTTGATCACTTTTGGCATGTGGTAATTCATTGTTTGACCGATGACCATCCACATTCAATGAGTGAATCTATATGGTAAGCCTAGGATTAGATTGGTGAATGATCAAATATCAATTTTTTCTACCAATGGAATGGACAGGTATGTTAATTCATCTCTTGAATTGAAGCTTAATGCATTCCTAACTAATTCAACTAAATGACTAAATAGGTGATTTAATTTAGGAATAAAATATTGTTTCATCTATGACCATTGGGATTCAATAGCAGATAAGAGAACATTGGCAAAAGAATTACCTTACATCATGAATGAAAGAAAATCTGAATAATTGGATTCAAGTGAACCTTGCGCCCTAGTCTCTCTCTCATTGATTATCTATTTTTTTGTTTAATTGTTTATTTTTTTCTTTATTTGTTTTCTGCTTTTAATTTGAATTTCTTCATACACTTTTGATTGTCTGGATAACAAAGAGTTTTGTGAATCTAGTAATTACTAATTATTCCTCATGGGATCGATAACTGGGACTCAAATCCTATATTACTTGGCGATAGAATGCACTTGCTCATAGTGTATTTTACGCGTATCAATGGTCAACTTTATGATTCAATGGCTAAAGCAATTAAAGCTCTCTAAGATGGAGACTAAAAGTTAACTAACTTAGGTGGTTCATTCTAGGTTTTGCAACCCTGACCAAATGCCATTTTGGAACCACACTTAGCTAATAGTGCCCCTCAAAACATTTAGAGGAATATTGAGGGTTGCTGGCTTACCTACCTCAACTATAATTCTTGAAAGGGCAGACTTCAAGTTTTTCTTTTCCATCTTTCATAGAGTCAAATATCATTCTGACAACTTAAATCTTTCTTATTTTTCTAGTCGTTCCTAAGGTTCTAAATAGTTCACCAAACCTTTTTTTAGTGATAGTCCTGGGGCCCAGTTGAAAAACCTTGAGTTATGAAGTAACTTTTACACCCTCAAACTCTTTTAACTAGTTTCCCTAGCTCGAAAGAAATAGGGTAGTCTCTTACCTTCCTTGTACACTATCTCTACAATTTGACTTCTCCCATGCACTCCCATCACCTTTGTCAATGCAAGAAAACTTTCAATTTTATGATAACATTTAACCTACAATCAAGTCTCTTAATGCTTATCTTCGAATGAACAAAAAGAGGAAAAAGGAGTTTAAACCTTTTGATTGCAAACATAGCTTCTTCTCCATAATCGCATTCACTGATTTGTGGAATAATTATTACTCAAGACATTGAGTTGATTTCGATCTTTGTTTTCAAAGGCTATACAATTAGACATTTTTTGTGCAAAATAGGGGTCCAACACAGAAATCTAAAGGTATGCACCTTTAAGAAATTTATAAATTCGAAAAGTATTTTAAAGTTAAATGGGACTCTCAAAATGTAAGAGCAGTCGTTCGAGAGGTTGAACAAGTCCTTAGGCATAAGAAAGTTGAGCATCACTAAAAAAATTTTGCTAGGTTTATTGGCACCCTTATTTCGAACCCATCAACAAAATTTGAGGATTATTAACAACCTTTTCCTAAGCATCCACCATTGCCTAATGCTCCCTCGACATGGCTAACTGGTTTCCATACCTTGTCAGTGGGGGCATTGATGTTTATTATGAAACTAAGAAAAAATAAGTAACTTTTGCAAAGCATTATTTGCATAACTATCAAAAATTTTAGATGGTAACACTCAAGTAATAAAATATCTAGCTTATGGTATTTCTCTTTCTCATCTATGTTTATATTTTTTATTGTTTTGAATAATTTCATATGATGCTTTTTTGTAGTGTTGAAAGAAAGAAAAGTGATGGATGATCCTAAAGGTCAGGAAGAAGATTGGCCTTTTGACTAAGAAATAACTCCGTTGATGAAGAAGAAGACAAATATTTTGAAAGCAGCAAAGGTGACTACCCCACAAGTAATGCCTTCAACTGATGAGGTCTTAAAAATACCTTCATTCGAAGAAGTCTTTAAATAGACACTTTTAAATATTGAATATTCAAAATGAACCAACAAACGTCTTTGGAAGGTATTTTGATTTTTACATTGTTAAAAGAAAACAATAATTTTATTCTTTGTTCTTATTATTTGTTGTATTTTACAGCCTACTTCGTAGAGCATTGCTATAGTCCTTGGGGGTAAGACATTAAGGATTAAGCATTCTGCTCAAAAGAGAAAAGGAAAAGATTCTTCACCACCCCTAAGTGTGGAAGCTCTTGAATCACTGCAAGAATAGTCTAGTGAACAAACTACAAACATTGAGAAGTCTGCAAGCTCTTCTCTAAAAGATTTGAACACCGCATAAAAGATGGTAACTATTCTACCACTTATTCTTTCAAGCTTATTATCAAACTTTTATTAACCAGCCTACTCATTTTAGGAAATTAAAAAGGAAACATTGGTGGTGAATATAAAAAATTCACCCATTAATGAGGATTTGCCACTAACTCCACAAAAATCAATTTCTCCTTCTCGACACTCATTATCCTAGGTTAATAAAATTCCTTTTTCATCAATCAACATTCAACCAGAGATTGAAGTGCAATCTGCTAGGACTCAAACTGAATTTGAAGCAGATACCCTTGTGTCTTCATTTCTTAATGAAGAAATGGTTAAGGAAGTAAGGAATGAAACATCAATCAAAGTCATTCTAGAAATCATCACTGCTGCTAGTGGGTTGAATTTTATTAACTTGTATGACTTCACTGATATGCTTAAGGAAGACCTCCTTGGCTTTTTTGAGGGTATGCTCACGAGAAAAATTTCTGTTTCTTCGAAGTCCTAACAGTCAACTACCCAATCTGAGCCTGAAGTCCAAAGTACCCCTGCTAGTGTCTTATTACAAAGAAAAACTTTTGGATGTTGGGCTTAATCAGATAATGGCTAATGATTCTTCGAAGCAGAATATGATTTCTCTCCTTAAACAATTAGGTTAAAATAATCAACATGTTGCTGCAAATTCTAAGAAAGTTATACATAAGACTAGAGGCTTTTTTTTAAGATCTTTTGGCTAATTTTCTTAGTTTTCAACAAACCATCAAAGATCATAAGCAGCTCCTCGAAGCCAAAACTGATCTTTTGAAGAAGGTGGCTGATGCCAAAGAAAAGTAGTCTCAACCCAAAACCACAATGATAAACGCCTAAAACCAATTTGAAGGACTCTCATCGCAAATCGAAGATCTCGAAATACAGCTAAATGAGCTAAGAAAGAAGCGAGATCTGATGCAAACTGCGATGGATAATTGTGAAGCTCAAAAGAATCAACTAAAAGTTTACTACACTCAATGTGCTAAAGAAAGTCAAGATGTGCTAACATTTATCGCTACTTCAAAACCAACTTTTCAACACGATGAAGCTTTGAACAAGAAAGTTGAAGGCATTTTGTTAAGTCTTGTATTTTCTTTAAAGAATGTTAAGAAATAGTTGTTTATTCCATCATTTTCTTTGTAAATTGAATTTTGTGAATTGAATTTTAAATTTTAATATTCGATGTTTACATTATATGAATGTTTGGTCTATATTCTTTTTAATACTTGTCATTAATAGAAGATATTTGGTTTTTCAAATTTGCATCTACTTAAGCATAAGCGTTACCAGAAAATACTTTTTCGATGCAATAAGGTCTATCCTAATTTAGCGATCACTTTCCATATATTTTCAATTTTCTATCAATTGGCAAAATCACTTTCCAAACCAAATCACTAAGTTTAAATTCCTTGGTTTTAATTTGGAGATCATAAAACTTGACAATTCTTTCTTTTTGTCGAATTAAATTCTCTAAAGCAACTAATCACTCATCATCTAAGCTATTCAATTTGTCATACAATGAGTTCTAATAATCCTCGCTAGGTAACTCATCTTGACACTGAATCCATAATATATTGTAAATTGATTTCGATTGGTTGCATAACTTTATGCCCATACACTAACTTTTATAGTAAATTCTTCGTAGCTTCTATTGGGGAATTCCTATATGCCCATAACATTTGGCTAATTAAGTGTGTCATAAAAACTTTTTGGCTTTTGACCAACATGCCTTTTAATCAAATTAATAATAATTTTATTAATGGCTTCAGCTTGTTCATTAGCTTAGGCATAGTACAGAGTTGAAGTAATCATCTTAATATTTGATAATTCCATGAAATGTAGTTATTTATGTCCTATATTTGTGTTTCATGGCATGCTTAGTCCTTATTCTTATGCATATTTGGAAGATTTTATGCTTATATTTGTGAAATTCTATTTTGAGATCTTCCTTTATGTTTTTGAGCAATTTGTGCATATCTGTTGATTGATTAAGTAGATTTGTAATTATATTTAACTTGGTGCTTTTTCTAATGCAGGAATGACTCAAAAGAGATAAATTAATGCAAGCCAAGGCCTGGCATTGGAGAAAAGAAGCCAAGGAGGCATTCCAGAAATCCATGTCGCGGCGCAAACATGTGCCTGCCGCGGCGTGATGGTCTCATCCAGCGCATAATGACAAGACAAAGAGCTCTACGCCACGACATGGGCTTGTTCACACCGCGACGCGCATCAGAGAACTGAGTCTATTTATTCTATTTTTCACGCTCTCTCTCTCTCTCTCAGTTTTCTCTCTTAGGTTTTTAGGTTTTAGGGTTAGAGGCTGCGGTTGGGTCCTCCATTGGAGCTGGAGATAGAGCTTAGGGAGCTAAGGATGGAAGCCCTCTTTCTCTTGGAGAAGGATATGAGCTTCAATGGCGAAATCCATAAGCTTTCTCCTTCTCTCTTTTCTCTTCCTCATTTCTTGAACATGTATTTTGATTTATATTTTTGTGTTCAATGATGTAGCAGTTGTATTTAAGGATGACTTTGAATCCTTTTTATGAATATTAATAATTTGTTCTTCTCTGAGTTTATGTGGATCTTTGATTTTGTTCAATAATATTGTTCTTAATGCTCTTGAGTGTTTGGCCAACATTTAAGTTGATTTGATAAAGTCTAATGAACCTAGGCATAGGGATTTGAGTTTGAGATCGTATGTATGATTGATGCATGTTCAATTCTATTCTAATGGTGGGATGAGTTGATTCGCTAATGGGATAGAAATATACCTCTTAGTCATGCATAGCACGTGTTTGAGAATAGACCTTAAAAAATAGATTTTGTGTGAGCTCTCAAGGACATTTAGTGAGTTGGGCAATTGAAACCATGGTTAGATGACCTAAACATAGGCGTTTAGCTAATGTAGATTCTCAAGTTAACCTAATCATTGCATTCATATTTATGAAGAGGATTGCATGTTGTTGGTTTAAGTAAAGGGTGAAGAAAGATTTCCCTAATCTCTAACCATTATCTTTATCACTTTTTAGTCTTTAGTTTAATTACTTTCCCCTATTTTTATATTCTTGAATAGAATTAGGTAAGCTATCAGGTAATACTTAGCATTGGAAATAAACTTATCCTCGTGGGAACGATATCTGTACTCCTCATTTTATTACTGGCATGACCCGTGCACTTGTGGTACACAAAAGTGGTCAACAATATTTTGAGACTCAGTAAATTGAATAATTCTTCAACCAGTAAAAATAGTACCCTAATATGTAGTCAAGGTTTGGGGAATTCCAAACCTATGGATAATATGTTCTTCGATGAAATCAATTATATCTTGCTAACTTTTACTCATTTGGTAAAATAATCAACACTCACTAATATATAATTATGACCCTTAGAAGATGGCATGTGTATTTGACCAATCAAATCAAAATCCCATCCTTGAAATGGTCAAAGCTTAATAATCGAATGGAATTCACTTGCAAGGACATGATGTATGTTGCCATGTTTTTGGCATTCTTCGTAAGACTTAACGTATGAATTACAATCTTCGGCCATTTTAGGCCAATATACTCACTGTCAATTCAACATCAATTTTATCTTTACACTAGCCTGATGAGCACCACATAAACTCTCATGTACTTTTGCTAAGGCTGTATAAGATTCAACTTCACTTAGGCATAATAATAGGTTTCCATTTATTAATTTCTTATAGAGAGAATCTCCCATTATAACATAGTGCAATGCTCTATATTTCACCTTTTTCTCAATTGGTAGCTTGGGATCATTTAGATAATCCATAATTGATTTCCTCTAATTAAACTAGTTTAAATTTCTAGTTATGCATATTTCAGCTTTTTTGTATGGGTATAGTATTTCTTTGATTTCAATCAGTCTTAACAACATATCACTAGAGGTTTTATATCCAGAAGTTATTTGTACTAACTCATTGGCTTCAAAATTCTTTTCTCTTGGTACATGTTGAATTATTACCTCATTGAATTCATATAATAATCTAGCTGCAAAGGCTAGATACTTAGCCAATTTATTGTTAATGCATCAATACTCTTAAGCAAGTTGTTTTATTATTAACTGAGAGTCACCCATTATCTTGACATTCTTTGCTTTTAGGGAAATTAGTGCATCCAAACTAGCTATCAATGCTTCATATTCAGCCTCATTATTCAAGCATTTATATTTTAATTCAAACATAAACTTGGTTGGTACTCCAATTGATGAAATAATTAAGATTTCCAAACCAACACCCCCACTGTGCCTTGACCTATCAAAATATAATTTCCAGGGCTTTAACCCTACAAAATTTATTTATCTTTGCTTGATGTCAACACAAGGGTGATCAACCAAAAATTAATCCAAGACTTGGCCTTTTACTACTTTTAAATGTATGTATTACAAAGAAAACTCAATTATAGCAAGAGTCCATTTACCTACTCAACCATGCAAAATAGGGTTAGATAATATGTGTTACCAAGTGGCTCTAGTACTCAAGAGAGGGGTGAATTGAGCATTTAAAAATTTTTTTGCAAACGCTTGTAAAACAAATTTCGTTGAAACTATTTCTTAAAGAAGAGAATAAAAGGAGGCGATAAAGAAACTTAAGAACAAAAAATAAGCAAATAAATAAATAAATTAAATTACAGGAATAATAAAAGAAATAAAGATGAGAAAAGCAGACACAATATTTATCCTAGTTCTGCCACCAACCACTTGTGGTCTACAACCAGTCCTCTAAAAACTATCCTAGATTTTTCACTATCAATGCAAGCTTGAACAGGTGCTTGTTACCATTACAAATTACAGCGC
Organism: Ormosia semicastrata; assembly: GCA_029884595.1. Lineage (NCBI taxonomy): Eukaryota > Viridiplantae > Streptophyta > Magnoliopsida > Fabales > Fabaceae > Ormosia > Ormosia semicastrata. The sequence goes on along the minus strand of JAQQTO010000053.1, from coordinate 40,313,551 downwards.
TTTGCACACGCAGGGAAACTTTACCCTTGTACTAAAGCCTCAACTTTTAGGGATATCTCACCCTTACAAAACCTTTGAGGGATATCTCACCCTCTTTACAATAAAGCATAAATATAGTAGAAGAAAAACTCTCAAAAGAGTAAATATCACAACTTGAAGCTCTAAGAAGCTCTTTAACGATATCTCAAGGTTTTGGCAAAAAAGAGCACATAAAGTATGTAAAAAAAGAAATTCACGGATTAAAACAAGAGAAAATTCTTTCAGATTATTGGGTTCTTTCAAAGATGACCCAATGTCAGTATTTATAGAGCTTTTGAGAAAATAGTCATTGTGGGTTTTGAAATCTTGTAATAAATGTGAAAAAAGACATTAGTTTCTAAATTTGGAACTCGTGTTTATTCGAATAACCTTTGTACTATTCGAATAACACATTTCAATAACCCACAGGGAAACTAGTTCTGCAACACGTTATTCGAATAACATCATTGTTAATCGAATAATCCTTTTTGAAAGCTACGCACAACAAACGCCTCTATTCGAATAGCTTATGTGTTATTCGAATAGCACAATTTGAAAACAAAAGTTATGACTAGTTAAAACCTGTTATTCAAATAACTCCACTATTATTCGAATAAGCTTTTATGAAAACAGATTAAATGAGATAGTTTATTCAAATAAAGAAAGCTTTATTCGAATAAAGCTGTTCAAAACCATTTTTAAGATATTTTTGCGACTTGATAATTTGCTTCCAAATTTCCCAAAAACCTTTTAACTATTTTCAAAAGCCAAAAAAAAAATTTAAAAACATTTTTATATTTTCTCCAAAATCAATGAGATATCTAGAAAGCTTCATACAAAAAGACTCTAAGTCCTAAAGCTATTCTTATAGTTCTTGGACTTGGTCTTTTCATCATCTTCATGTTTGTTATCATCAAAATCAATCTTCAATGTCGCATAGTCAATCACAATATGTACTTTATTATATCTATTTTGGATAATACAAGTACATTATATGACTTCATATAATACTTTAACTTAGTCCATGAAATATATAGTGCTAAACATAATTTTTCTGTTACACTATATCTAGTTTTAACATCGTTGAGAACTCGATTAAGGTAATAGATGGCTCTTTCAATTCCATTCTCATCTTCTTGGGCCAACATGCTCCCAACTGTCTCATTTGATGCTGAAATATACAATGTCAAAGGACACATAGGTGGATTTTTCTAGTACTCTTTAATATTGTTGAAGGCCTCTTGGCGTTCTTTCCCCTATCTAAACTCTTATTCTAACTTAAGTTTGACTAATGGCGAAAAAACATTAGACTTTCCAGACAAGTTCAAAATAAGCCTTTGAAGAAAGTTCACTTTATCTATCAAGGATTAAAGTTATTTCTTGTTCGAAGGAAGAGATGCCTCCAATATGGCTTTCATCTTGATCTTGTCAACTTCCACTCCTTTCTTTTGGACTAAGAAGCCAAGAAAATTGCCTGCAAATATACCAAAAGCATATTTAATTGAATTCATTTTTAATCCAAATTTTCTCATTCTTTCAAATGAATACCTTAGGTTTGTCAAATGATCTTGCTTAGATTTTGATTTGACCACTACATAAACAATATACACTTTTATGAATGTACCTATCAAATCATGGAATATAGTATTCATGACTCTTTGGTAAGTAGTACCAACATTTTTCAAACTGAAGGACATTACTACCTATTCATACGTGTCAATTACTACTGGACATCAAAAATGTTGTTTATGATATACCCTCTTCAACAATATAAATTTGGTTATAAATTGAATAACCATCCATGAGACTAATAATTTCATAGCTAGAAGCTGAATCAACTAAAATATCAACGATTGACATTGGATATTCATCTTTTGGTGTAGCAGAGTTTATGTCTCAAAAATCAATGCAAACTCTTAATTTATAATTTTTTCTCTTGACAGGTACAACATTAAAAATCCAATTAACATACTTATGGTTCAAATGAATTTAACTTTAAGTGACCTTTCAATTTCTTCCTTTTAGAACCACGCCAGGTGCAAACTTTCAAGGAGCTTACTTAATTGGTCTTTGCCCTACTTTGATTGGCAATTTGTGCTCCACCAACTTTCAACTGAGTACTCATATTTCTTCAAAGTCCCAAGCTAAGCAATATTTAAATTCTTTATGTAACTTGATCAAATCTAATTTGAATTCCACTAATAACTTAATAACAAACAACTTATATATGTCATCACCTAAATTTATTTCTTCCAAGGGGTCTTAACTTTCCATCTACTACCACCTTGATATAAAGGGGTTAAAGATGATCCTTCATTTCCTGCGAAGGTATGTCAAAGATAGTGGAGTTTTCTTTGGCTTTGACAACATCTTCCTCTATAAAGATCCAGTCCTCATTCATATCTTCAAGCTCATTCCAATAATCACTCTCCAGCCCTTTTTCATTTGAAATCATGAAAAATTCTACAGGAAGAACTAATACCAAATTCATTGGGAGGTCACTGAAAATAGCCTTATAATCATCACCATGATTTAAAGTATTCAGTCACCAAGTCTTCATCCACAAGTGACACCTACCTTTTTCCTTTCTCCTAGTTTGCCTAAGCTCCTCTTACAAGGGCCTTTTTAGGGCCTTTTTTAGGATTTGATGGTTGCCCAACTTCATTCCTCTGCCAGGTGTTAGGTTTTCTAGAATTCAACATCATTGGCTATTGTACTCCTAACTCGAATTTATGCCAATTAGGCTTGTAATAAGGTGGTGGCCTTTAAACCTTTCAATTATTTTGGATCCATTTGTTGTTAACCACAATCAAAGGTGGTATTCTAGTCTTACCTTTATTGAAACATTGTAATGAATGTACCATCACCATATATTTCTGGTTGACAAGTTGATTTTGTATCTTAATCCCTTGAAAGGGATTTTGTTCAGCTTTTTCTTTCTCTTAGTAGCTTCATAAGACTTTGTTGCAAGTCTGTCGAACACTACGCTACATCTAGGGTAAAGAGACACTTCTTTGTCTGTTTCCTTCTTTCTTAGCAAGAAATTCACCAGAGATTCTCCAGCTTTTGGATAGACCTCATTTTCATTTGCCTCATACATATACAAATCGATCTTAGTATCAATTTAGGTGTTGATGCCTTTAGTAGCTTTAGCCATATTGATTTGTAAAAAAGTTCACAAGTTCGATGCAGCTAGCATTGACTTTGAAGGGATCTATGTGAACCTTCATTTCTCTTTGGTTCTTTTCTTCAAATTTCAACCTTCCTTCCTTAATTACTTTTTGGATCAAGTCCCTCAAACATACACAACTGTTAGTCGAATGACTATGCTTGTGATGGTACTTACAATATTTTTTACCTTTAATTTCTTTCAGTGAACATATTTTATGATCATCAAGAAGTTTAATTTGCTTATCTTTTAATAAGATATCAAAAATTTGTTTTGCCTTTGTAATATCAAAACCATAAGATTGCCTGTTAGAAGACTTCATTTGATCTTTCACTAGAATAGGTTTTAAGGATGCACACACATAAGGGGGACCAAATTGTCATTCAATAATGTTAACTTACTGCCTTCTTTGTTTACATCCTCATTTTCTTCGATTTCTACATAAGCAACTTTTTCTCTTTTTAGATGTTTCTTGTATTTTTTTTCAACCCTTAGTTATTCGATTTGCATCACTTTGTCAGCTAATTAGGACATATCTAACAACTATTGGTTTACTAGTTCCTTTCTAATTGGATAATTTAAACTACTAGCAGCAAACATGATTACCTTAGACTTAGGTATCAATGTGAAACATCTATTTTCATTTTTTGAACCTAACCAAATAATCATCAATGAACTCTCCTTGTAACCTTTTAATATCGAATAAGTCCATCAGACTTACTTTGGTCTCTCTCCTAAAAACTATCCATGGGAACTTCTTTCTAGTTGATTCCATGAGTGAAATGATTGAGGTGGTAGAGTCAAAAACTAAGTAAATGCATTTTTTGTTAGAGAACTAGGAAAATATTTTATTTTTAAATATTCATTATTTGCTATATCCCTTGCCTTGATTGTATATCGGGCAATGCACTTTACTATTGACTCTCTACTTTCTAACCTTGAAGCAATTTTTCCTGTTAGACAAACTCAGGGAATGCTAACACAAAATATGGCTAGTTTGCATAACCTACATTGAAACCAAACCTATTTAAAATTTGTTTGACCACCTGGTTTATATAACAATGTGATAACTACTGAGGCTACTAAATTTAAATGTATTTATAACCAGTTTACCAAAATAACTTATAATATAAGGTAACACCGAGTCGAGCTCACAGATCACTCTAATTATGATCACGAAATCAAATTAAGGGGAAAGTAAACAAAGGGGGAAGAGTTTGCAAGATTAAAAATGTAGAAACAGAAAACAATTAAATGGAGAAAATAAAATTAAGAAACAACCAATTCAAAGGAATTAACTGATCTTGATTTTAATTTATCATTGATCACTATAGATCCATTCAATTATCAACCAAATATTTGGTCTTAGATCACATCAAGACTCCTCTCAACGATCCACGATTCTTCTACTAGAAAAACTTCCAGAATTCAATTAATTAAGGTTAGACAAATTAAGCATCTATTCAAAATCCAAATTAACTTAAAAATCAAGATCTAACCAAGCTAAACAATTCATTAAACACCTTTGATGCCTTATTTACACTATGCTTGGATGATAGGTAATGAGGGGAACGGAAAGGGAATAGGGGGAACGGAAATAACTTCCCTTGTTTGGAAGTTTTAAAATGCATAGGAACGGAACGGAACACATGGGGAATCATTTCCCCCCTCTTCCCCTCAAATGCTCAACTTTTGTTCCCCCCAAAATTGAAGGGGAATAGGAGGAACACATAGGTAATTCCGTTCCGTTCCATTCCGTTAATGAAACTTCCAAACAAAGAGAATTATATTCCATTCCAATTCCATTCCTACCTATTCCGATGATCCATTATTCCAAACATAGGGTTAATCTCTAGAATCATCTCTTAGCATATGATAATTACACAATTAACATATAAAAATCCTAATCAAATTAAGCATTCAATCAGAATTAAACAAAGAGAAGAAGAAGAAGAAGAGAAACTTGATTAATAATCAAATGTATAACGATTAAAACAGAATCTCAAAATTAATCATAAAAAATATTAATCCCTTGGATTGATTAAAGGCTCTACCTCTCCATGAATAGGAGGAAAAAACTCAGAAAAATAAGAGAACAAGATGAAAATATAAAGAAAAGGGAGAAAACTCTAGGAAAAAGAATCAAGTAAAACGGCTAGGATTTTTCTCTATCTAAGATCCCCTCTTTATAACAAAATAACTAACTTCAAAATTAAGAATACTAATTTGCCCCTAGGTTAAAGTCAATTTTCGGCCTCTTAGCTTTCATTGGCCACTGGAATCACTTCAGTTGGGTTTAAGATGAGAGAGTTATGCCTAATTCACTCTTAACATGTCTCTAATCCTGTCATCCAACTTCACAAGAGTGAAACACCATCAAAACGTTATTGTTTCAATTCATGGTCTCATAAGAGTTTGAGATTTGTGTGTAAGCTTTCCAATGCCATCAGTTTCAGGTTCATATCACATTTACATCCCAAGTTATGGACCAATTAGTGCACACTATTCAAGTTACATGACAAAACCCAAGTTTTGACTTCCAAGTCCAATTCGGTCCACTAGACATCTGATTGAGACTTAGAACTCTTCATCAAAGTTGTAGAGCTTTCTCTAAGATTTCCTACAAGGTAAAATGCATAATTATTAGATATCAAGAACTCAAGATATGACTGAAATACAAAAATAGTATAAAATACTAATAATGCCAAAAAAAATTAATTAAGCCTAATTTGAGCCCAAACTTATAAATTGTGACAAAAACTAATCAATTAAGCATATAAAAGGTCCAAAAAACTAAATATAAGGGTTAACTAATATATAAAAATTATGTTTATCAAATTTCTTCACATTTAGCTTTTGCACGTCCCGGGAAAACTAAAGATTCAAACTAAGAGACAAGAAACACAAAAATTCAAAAACTAAAACTCAAAGATATTCACTTTCCAATGACCTTCAAGAATGTAAAAGTTTACAAGTAAGAAAAGTAATAAAAGATTCAAGGAATCAAAACATTCATAAAGTAACATTTTTTCACATCTCAAACTAACAAGCAAGGAAGCTTCAAATTGAAAAACATGAATCAAGAATGATAGATCTTCACAAGATACACTATCAATCCCTCAAGTGTTAAAAAGGTAGGCATTTCACTCAATTCAACTCATAAAAATTGCACTACCATAAGCTTGCTTATCTTCTACTTCTCCACTACTCAAGCACATGCACATACAAATCAAGAGGACATTATTCAAGGTTGTAATAAGGCCAAGGTAAGGGAACAAAATAATATAGATATAACAAGCTAAATACCCAAGAGAACAAAAGAGAATTGGGAAGGAACTCAAATGACAAGCATAAAGTTTTACACCCCCGAATTCCATATAATGCGCATTCTCTTTACATATTCCTTTCCTTTTCTCTTTTTTTTTTTGTTTTCTTTTCTTTCACAACCTTCTTGCATTTATTTTTTTTCTTTTTTTTTCATTGGCTCTTTTTCTTTCTTTTTTCTTCCACCAAGCACTTTGCATATTGCACATCAAATTGCACGACCCCCATACTTATATTATAAATTGCCCATAAGCAAAAGAGCTCTTCCAATGAAAATGAACTAATGCTCTCTTATTCCCTAAGGTAAGGTAAAAACATGATTTTTCACATATGACATATAATGAGCTAAAACAAAAGATAGGTAAATAGGCTCAAGGGAGTTAATCAAAGGGAAATGATGCAAGGTTAGCTATATAGCCAAAGTAGCTAATTCAAAAAAAAATGTCCCGATCATATTTATGTATGCAAATGAAAATGTAGCCTAAAAAAGAATTAAAGCAAGTTATAGAGTGATCAAATGACATAAGTGAAAATCACACAAGAAAGAAGATAATGACATAAATGTTATATTCATCCATCAATAGGCTCAAAATTTCACAAGTTATAAGTCTATCAAACTCAATCCACCAATCAAACATCCATAACCAAGCATGTCAAATTCAAGAAGGAAGATAATTTATTGGATCATGTTATGAACCTTGAATTTCAATTGCTTCAAACTCACAAACTTCATAATTCCTAAAACATTATTGGAAGGCAATTAAAAACACATTTATTTTCAAAAATAGTAAAAATAGAATTAGCAAAACATAAAATAGAAACAGAAAATTTCATGTAAATTCCTCTCCCACACTTAAATTCTACATTGTCCTCAATGTAAAGCTCAAAAGAAAACAACATTCCACAATTATCATCAATTAATCTAGGACAAGTAAAATAAAAGAGAGAAAGAAAGAAACATCCTTTTCAATTGTACATGGAGAGACTTCCACTAGGATCACAATACTTGAAGTGTAATAAGCAAGTTAAGCTTAAAGCATGAGAGCTTACACTGGGGTCCCAGGTTGTCTTATGCTCTCTCGAAATTTGTAGCAATCTCTCATCCTGTTCAGCAAGGAGGTTCTTGGCCACGATCATAGGGAGTTGCTCATCATCTGTCAAGTATGCATACTTCAAATGCTTAGGTAACGACTTTAGCTCCAACTTTGGTGGCTACACTATAAGGGGAAGTAATCTAGTGGGTTGCTACTACTCTGCTTCTATTACTTGAATCTCTGCATATATATCACCTATTGCATAATCTACTAACACAAGAACAGATTCATCACATCCCAAAAATGTAGATATTTTAGAACACACAGAACAAAACTTATCACCATCACAACTAGTGTAACACCCCAAAAATTCATATTTTATTTATTTCGGGCGATTCTTAATTATTTTGAGTAATCCGATTCGATTTTCGTGAATTTTATGATTTTTGTGATTTTTAGGAATTTTTTTTGGAGTTTTTACGTTTTTGATTATTTCAATATTATTTTTGAGACTGTATAGGAGCCTTCGTATTTCATTTATTTTTTTGTCAATCCTTAATGATTTTTACTAGTCTGACTTGATTTCCATAAGTTTTATAATATTTATGATTTTGTGAATTATTGTGAGATTTTATATTTTTTGAATATTTTAATATTATTTTGATATTTTAATATTATCTTGAAAACTATATATCCGAATTTCATTTTTTCTGAAAATATATGAGTTTTACAATTTTTATGATTTTATAAATTTTTGTAGAACCTTATGAGTTTTAGATTATTTTAGTATTATTTTGAGGTGTGTGGGCCAAGGGTGGACCCGAGGCGGGTCCTGAAAAATAAAATTTTTTTTTTGGACCAGAAAGTTCTGGACTGTCAAGGCGGGACCAGGAAATCTTATTAAACTTGAAACCGAGAACAGTTGATAGAGATTTTCTATATCTGAGTTTTCTATTATCCATTGTGTAATAATAGCAGTAGCTATTATCCATTGGATAATATCTATTAGAAAATATCTCAGCTAAATATCTTAAGAGTCATTATGAACCATCATTACTAAGCTTTATGACAACCAATAGGAATTGGTCAAATATAATGGCTGGACTCCGTTGTGAACCGTTGGATGGAAAGAGCCTTAGATCCTCACCGTTGATCTAATCAATAGTGTGAAAATAATCTTACTAAAGAAGTTTATGATATCAACCTTAGATGTAATCAATGGTTAGGAGATGAAGTTGATATGAATGGTTAGTATTTAGTCAATAAAAGTGGCTAGGTTAATTAGTTAAATAACTAGATAATTTAACTTAATTATCCTAATAGCTTAATTAGCTAAGTGAACTAATTTAATTGCTTAATAGTTAGAAGCTAATTAGTAGATAAATATTTATTATCTAGAAACATGACATAATCATGACCTATACCATTACATAATAATGTAACTAATTAATTATAAAGTAATTAGAAATCCTAACTAAACTAGTTTAATAGAAACTAGATGAATTAATTATTTAATTAAGGTGTAATTAAGAATTAAAATAGAAGCAAAGCATAGTCAATTTCTCTATGACTCCCACGGCTGCAAGGTGCTTCTCCAAGGTTCAAGAACCATTTTTTATAACCAATTGATGACACCAAGTGACATAGGTCATGTGCATGCATGTGCTTATGTTTAATCATGATAAACCAATATCTATCTCTCCATTTACTCACTCCTACGGCTGCCCACTTCAATTCAGCCTTCTATTTTTATTTTTTTATCACACTTTGTGACACAAAAGCCATTCTCTCTCTTCTCTCTCTTTCAATTTTTCAAGAACACCAAGAACACACACCATGAAACTCCATATTCTTCTTTTCTTTAGCTATTCGGTCACGACCCATAGAACCACTTCCAATCTTTCATAATTTTATCTAGTTACATATCTTGAATCCTCTCATCAATCTAAAACACTTTCATGTTAGGAACTTCTCAAAATTCCATCATCTTCATCACTCTATCAAGCCAAGAACACAAAAGCTCATATCATTTCCTATTGAGGAATTCGGTCACTACTCCCAAATCTCACTTCCAAGCGTCAATAATTTTATACTGCCTTAGATCTAGAACCTATACACAATCCTAAGATACTTTGTAGTTGAGATCTAAGCCTAGTTCTATCATTTTTAACCTTGTTCTTCAAGTTAAAGATCAAAAAGCCTATGTTTTCCTTCTTGTAAGCCATTCGGTCAACTACCCTAAGACCACTCTCTAAGTTGGTTTAATTTTATCTAACCATATTTCTTGAATCCTTACCTTATTATAAGACTCTTTGACGTTGGGACTTTGGTCAAAATCCATCATCTTCATGCTTGAATCTTGGATTTAAGTTATAGGGTTTCAAGGTAAGAATCTTGAAACTTGACTTTTTATTTGATTCTTAGAATCCTAAGACCATGTTTGATCTATAGTCATCTTAATCAAGCTTTAAATACTAACTTTTATGTGTTTGATTTGATTTGAAGATTTGTTTGGTGGTGAAAGACTTGTACAAGAAGTAAAACTAGGAGCTTTGGAGGTTTTTCCAAGAGGTAAGAGGGAGATTACCCTCATCAACCATGTGTTGGTGATGAGGAATGGATGTGTGTAGTGAAAAATCCATAAGGATTATTTCACTTGTTTGTTTAAGAGCTTTCCATATTTATGGTTGTTTAGTGATTGAGATGTTTATTGCTTTGCTAATATGCTTTAGTATGTGTTTATGATGCATGATGAATTGTGTATATTTTAAGATGTGAATTGCATGATAAAGAAAAATATGTTGGTTCCAAAGAACCATGGAGGCACACGGCCTCAAATGAATTTTTGGGAGTAATAGATTTTAAGTATTTTACTAATTATGAGTTTTAGATAAAAAGGTAATAAGATGATAATTTTGAGGATTTGCAAAGAAAGTGGACAAGGAAATGAATAAAGGTATTGATGATTTTCAACTAATATGTCAATGATTGGTAAATTGAGAGTTTTCATGAATGGTAAAATTGAATGATTAGAAGGAAAAAGGAAAAGAAAAGATATTATGGTTTCAATGACCATGTGGTTACAGTTTTGTGATTTTGAAATGATTTTACTTTATGTAAAACTTTGATTTAGAAATGAAAAGTAAATTGATTTAGAATAAGAGATTGATAAAAAGAATTTAAGAAATAAAAGAGAAATACTTTGTCACTTGAGAGATGAAGATTTCGTTGATGAAAGAAAAAGAGAGGTTGAAGTGTTTGAACCTCCACTTATTCTTGGAGAGGATTGAACTTAGAATTGATTTAGAATTAGGGAGAATACGTTGGGCACTTGAAATTTACAAACGTATAGCTCACCCGTAGGGTTTTTGAGGCGCATTAGGAAATTTTAAGTTGGAATGATTGATTTTGACGGAACATTGATTTTGAGTGAAAATGATGAAAAATATTACGTAGAGGATTTTTAAGTGAAGAATACGTGGAAAATGAAGTTGAAAATGGTATTGAGTTTTGAAAATCCAAAATGATGTTTGGAATATTGAGAAATATTTTATGAGGTTGAAAAATAATGAAAAAGGGTTTACGTGACTTAAAAGTATGATTGTTAAGTTACGCGATTTTGAAAACATTAAAAATTCACTATGCAATTAGGAAAACGTGTAAATGTTTTTACGCAATTGAGAAAAATGATGAAAAATGGTTATGAGATTTGAAAATACGTTAAAATGATGCGCGATGGAAAATACAGTAAAGATACTGTAAATAACGGATGTACTATAAAGGGAACTTTTTGATAGATGAAATTGAAAGATATGCATTGAAGCATATGATGAATTTGAAAGATATGCATTGAGGCATATGATGAAATTGAAACATGCATTGAGATATTCGTGCATTGAACGGAGTATAGCTGATAGCTATTATGGCCTTGTGGTTGAAGAGGGAATGAGAATTGAAAAGTGAGATCTATGATGGATCTTGGGGCGCGGCGGTCAATCCAAAGGGGGCAAGGTGTAACACCCCAAATTTCCTATATCTTAAACAATAATTTTGACAAATCACGGCGGTCAATCCAAAATTATTTTGTTTATTCCATCGGGGGTGATTTACTCCGGGGGCAAGTACCTTGTGCCATATGGCGACGCAGTCCATTGCAATGCATTGATGATACCCGACAAGAACACAATTCCTTTTGAAGACTGGAGATTGTCTGTGGGCTAAGGCTAGACAATTAACTAGAGTATTCTTCTCAAACTTTGTGAAAAACCTCCATAGAGTGGAAAAATTGGTCTAGTATGCATACACTTGAGTTAGAACACATATTGTTGTGGCATGTGAAATGTTCATATGATGTGACATCATCATTTTATATACTATGGATATCTGATTGATGGAATTGATACTAGTGATTTAACTGAGATATATGTTTATTGGAATTATGATGAAATGATAATAAAATATGATGAATTGATAACGAAGTATGATGAATTGGTAGGGAATTGTGATGAATTGATAACATGAATGAAAAGTGGCTTTTGAGATATCTCTTCAATTATGCTAAACAAAAATTTCTATCTCTCCAATATAGAATGACTTTGTCATTCGTATCATTCCTTGTTACCGCTTTGGTACTGATGAAAGGGGATTTCACCTCTTTGTTATATTGTTTTGTTGTGCTTGTATTGTTAAAATGATATAGTAGATGGAACGAGTTTGTTAGGACGTGATTGGGGGCAAATATTCGAGTTTGGTGATAATATCGAGTGAGAGCTGACCATCCGGATTGGTTGGTGTGTGACTTGAGGATGAATAGATGTATGATGCATTAAAAGGGATACAAGACGAAATAAGTATGTTGAGTTTTTCTTCGTTAGTATTTTACCTTGCTATTGAGTAGGACCCGTTTAATGGGGTTTGCATGAACACAAATTTTAGAATGAAATTTTATTGAAAATTTAATCTGGTTCTAATGACCATTAATTTTTGATATTTCCTAAATAATTGTTAAACATTATGTGGTGTCAATAATGTATATTACTCATTGTAAATCTAGTTTTCAGAAATATACCTATAAATTTCTCAAAGTTTATGTTTTCGCGAAAAAAAATCTTAAAACCCATATTTTATAACTCAAACCTTTTATGAAATCATTTACAAAAGATTATGAGCTTGTAAAGTAAAAAATGAATTTGAACAAATGGGTGATGCCTACTTACTTGTAAAACCATATCAATTTAGAAGAAAAAATATTTAATGGTTTCAATAGTTATGTCCAAAAGGCTTGTATGCCTTGATTTTTATGAACAAAGTGATTTTCAAAGTGTGTTACATTAGTTGCATGTATCACTTGAGAATTAAATTTTTGTAAACAAGAATGTTTTGAGTCTTTTAGGGTTTCAGTTTTTTAAGTGGTTTTTGTGGATTAGGTTTTTGATTTTGCTTGTGTTGTGTTCTCATGTGTGTTTGATTTATTTATGTATCTTAAAAATGGAAACAATGTTGTTTGAAATGGTTACATCTAGTTTCCATTGTATTTTGATTTATCTATCTTGGAAGAAAGGAAATAATGGCTTGATGGTATATGTAAAAATATACACGCGTGTGGAAGCGAAACGTGACACAATTTAAACATAACAAAAGTGTTACAAGATTGAAAATACGGGAAATGTAAACGTTTTAATTTTGAAAATGTAACAAAAACATTTTGGAATGTGAAAACATAATGGATAACTAATGCGATAAAGTGTTTTATAACTATGAAAACATGATAACATGAGGATCGGCCGAACAACGGGGGAACTAGAGGTTGAGGTTCGGATATATTCGCATTGTATAAAATATAGCTAATAGCTATATGGCCCTTGTGGTTGAAGAGGGAATGAGAATTGAGAATGGATCTTGAGAATCGGTCTTGAAATACCAGTGATCTCGTAACTTTGGAACCTGGGCATTCCAAAGGAGGAATAATAGGAAGGTAAATTGATTTCTGTCTTAGACATAAGGCGATAAATACTCCGAGATTGGTGACAACAATAAGGAGTGGACATTCAGGATTCGAAGGTGTGCAAAGTAAAAAAAGTTTCTTGTTAGTGTTGTACCAGGTATTAAGTAGGACCCGTCATGGGGTTTAAAAAATTATTTACAATCACCGAGTTTCAGAAAGAAGCAATTTTGAAACCCATCTTTATAACTCAAATCGAAAATGTGATGCCCTAGCTAGGGTGACAAATGTGAGGAGAAAGTGCTTGTAATAGTAAATTCAGTCAAATCGTGACGTCTTTACTATTTTGTAAGAGATGTGGAAGAGGTCACTTAACGAAGGATTGTACGTTCAAGGAAATATTTGTTTCAAGTGCGGAAAGCCTAGACACACTTCCAGATATCGTGTTCCACTAAAAATGAAGTTTTCTATGGGTAACATACATATTTCAAAATCTCAGGTAGTAGGGAGAGTCGATACCTAATGTGTGTGAAATAACATCATGTTTTGTTCTTGTTTCGCATGCATTCTTGAGCATTTTAGGCATTTTAGTTTCCCTTTGAGTAGGACTAGTAATGGGGTTTGCTACTTGTTTAGAATTTAATCTATTAGTTTTATATTTCCTAAATTGATTTGTTTTTCCCTTAGATCGGATAACTACGGTGTTTTTGGTGTTCTTGTGCAGGATTAATGTTGAATTAACTTTGGATTGAATGGAATGCTTGCATGTTTGAAGTTGGAGCTTAATGGATAGCAAAAAGGTACAGAAAGACCATTCCAGAAGGATCCACGGCCTACCCGTGGATTAAACCACGGCCATGGATCGAGTAGTAACTTGAAGGAGGAAAAGAGAGATTCTAGGGAGTTCCATGGCCTGGCCGTGGAATGATCCATGGCCATGGAATTTTAGGCATTTTAGTTTCCTTTTGATTTATTTTTCCTTAGACAAAGCTGCGGAAGATCCACGGCCAAGTTGGAGCTTAATGTGGAATGATCCACGGCCATGGATCGCAAAGTGCGTAGCAATTTTTAAGTTTTTTTTTTATTTTTTTTTTTTTTATTTCTTTTGGGGGCTTTTTAGCCAATTAAAACCCTAGGTTATAAATAGATGTTCTGAATACAATTGGGGGGTTCTGATTTGGTTTTCAATGAGGCACATTGGAGGCTTTGGTTCTTGATCTTTCTTATCTCTTCTCTCTTGTATTACGGGTTTGGATGTTTATGAACATGTTTTCTTGTTCCTTCTTCTCTATGTCTGAGTAATTTCTTTTGTTTCTAGGATTAGGCAATGCCCTTTGATACATTGATAATGATTAATTGACGTTGTTTCCCCTTTTATTGATCTTGAATGCTCTTTGATTCAATTCTTATTGCTCTTATTCATGTGAATTTGCTGGCCACTTATTTGCATCTCATAGGCATTTAGGGACATACTAAGAGGTGAACCTAGGTGTTGGAACCATAAGAATTGAACTTAAGGTCTAAATCACGAGAGTAGTTTTAGCCTTTCGAGAATTCAATGAATTACCACAAAGCGTAATGGGTTCAATTTAAATTCAATTACCACGAGAGTAGGAATTGGTTTAATTGGGCACAGATCTTGTATCTTGAGAAAGAACATTAACTAATTTAGGGTAATTCACCTTCAATTGAATTTTAGATTTAATAAAAGGGTTGTCAATTAGAATTTGTCTTGTATCATTGTGGTACCCCAATCTTGGAAGCTTTCTTGAATTTGAAAAATCCTTATTGATAACTTGCTATTTTTGTTCTAAATTCTGCACTTTGATTTTTATTTAATTGCTTGTTACTACGTTCTTCTTAATAAACAATCATATTCCCTTTTATTTAATTTAATTGAATTAATTAATTAATTAGTATTCATAGACACAGTCCCTGTGGATTCGATCTTTTTATTACTTGACGACAAAACCATACACTTGCAAATTTCACGCATCAAGTATTTGGCGCCGTTGTCGGGGACTGTGTTTTTCTTGAATATCAGTTTAATTTTTAATTTAATTATTTTAAACCTTTTTCTTTTATTTGGTTCTTACGTTCTTGATTTCTCTTTGACTCTCTGCAGGTAATTTATCTTGTTTATGCAAAGTACTAGACGTTCTGGTACTCTCATTGAAGCAGATCTTGAAATTGAAAGAACTTTATGTAGAAGGAGAAGACAACAAAGGCAAAGAGTAAGAGAAATATCTGAACCAACACTTATCATGGCAGCAACTGAGGATAATAAACCGTTAAAAGAGTATGTAGCCCCTAATGCTCGGGGTTTGCGATCTGGAATTGCTCGGCCAGACATTGAAGCCAAGCACTTCACCATACCTCCTGCCCTACTTTCTATGATATGGCAGAACCAGTTTGGAGGATTGCCGTCAGAGGATCCTAATGATCATGTGGATATGTTCTTGGAGTTTTATGAGACCCTCAAGATCGAAGGCGCCTCTGTTGATGCTATTCGTCTCCGCCTATTTCCTCTATTATTGAGAGATAGAGCTAGAGCTTGACTGAAGTATGTTCCTGCTGAGACGATAACTACTTGGGACCAATTGGAGCAAGTCTTCTTGGACAAATTCTTTCCACTTTCCAAGACTGCTCGCCTAAGGACCCAAATCACAAGCTTTGTTCAGAAATATGGCTAGTCATTGTCAGAAGCTTAGGATAGATATAAGGCTTTGCTGGAAGCCTGCCCACACCATGGGCTAGAGAAATGGTTGATCGTCCACACCTTCTACAATGGTTTAGAGTATTCTTCGAAGGTGTCTCTTGACTCCGCAGCTGGTGGAGCTCTGATGAATAGAAGGCTCACAGAAACTTATGGGATAATTGAGAGTGTAGCTTCAAATCATCACCAATGGGCTAATGAAAGAGGCCATAACCCGAGAAAGCTCTCGGGAGGTAAGTTTAAGGTAGATGGTGTTGATTTAATTATGTCAAAGTTTGATTCTTTGAATAAACATTTTGACATGCTTGAGAAAACCTATGTTAATGCCATAGGTGCCTCTAATAATTTTTGTGAGATTTGTGGAGCACAGGGACATATTGGTGCTGAATGCCAAGTTGGAATAGGATCTTCACATGGTGCACTGGTGGAGCAAGTGGAATCATGCCACAACTTCCATGACTTCAACCAAAAGGGGAGGAATGATCCGTATTCCCAAACTTACAACCCCGGTTGGAGGTCACATCCTAACTTCTCTTACCAGAATAGTCAGTACCAAGCTGGGTAAGATAATGCTAAACCCTCTTCTGGAATCCCATAGGTACAGAAATATAGACTTGAGTCTCTTCTTGAGAATTTTGTTGAGAGTCAGTCTAAGCAAAATTAAGAGCTTAGGCACCATGGGCAAGTTATGACTGAGGCCATTAGAGAGTTGTCAGCTAAGGTTGACAATTTGGCCATTCATAATAAGATGTTGGAAACCCAGATTGCCTAACAAGCAAGCACTTCACATAGGCAACAAGGTAAGTTTCCTGGTCAACCAGAAATAAACCCAGGGAATGAACATTGTAAGGCTGTGAGTTTGAGGAGTGGAAAGATGTTAGAGGATCCTAAGGGTAATGGGGAGAATGACAAAGATGAGGGAAATGAGGAAAAAGAGACTAAGGCACAACCCTTAGAAGAGGAGGAAACTAATGAGAAACTGTCTAAGTATGTACCCCCTGAGCCATACCAACCCCCAGTTCCTTTCCTTCAAAGACTTGCTAAGGCCAAGTTAGATAGGCAATTCGGGAAGTTCCTAGAGGTCCTTAAGAAATTGTATATTAATGTACCCTTCACTGAGGTGTTGAAACAAATGCCTACCTATGCTAAGTTTCTTAAAGACATCTTGTCTAATAAGAGGAAGCTAGAAGATTATGAGACAGTAGCTTTAACTGAGGAGTGTAGTGCGTTAATTCAAAATAAATTGCCTCCTAAGTTAAAAGATCCAGGTAGCTTTTCTATTCCTTATTTGATTAGCAACACTAATTTTGATAAAGCTCTGTGTGACTTGGGAGCTAGTGTTAGTTTTATGCCCCTTTTGGTGTGTAAGAAGTTGGAGGTGGGAGAGCTGAAACCCACAACTTTCTCACTTCAATTAGCGGATCGGTCTGTCAAGTACCCTATCGGCATCTTGGAGGATGTTCCTATTAAGGTTGGTAAGTTTTATATACCGGTGGATTTTGTTGTGCTTGACATGGAAGCTGATGCTACAATACCGATCATACTTGGACGTCTATTCCTTGCCACTGGAAGGGCGATCATTGATGTCCATGAAGGGAAATTGACTTTTTGATTGAATGATGAGGAAGTAGTTTTTGATGTTTTTAAATCTGAAAATAATTCTAATTCCTCAAATTCATGTAATCGCATAGATGCTACTAATGTTGTGGATAGTGTTGTGCTTTCAGGTGTGCATGAATCGGTGGCTGATGCTATGCTAGAAAGGACCTTGCCCAAGGGTATCACAAAATTTGAGGAGTCTAAGCCCTGCAAGGAAGGACCTTAGAAGTAGAATGACAAATGTGTCGAGAAGCGTAGATTTAAACTCGGGGATAAAGTTCTTGTTAATAACTCGCTTCTACATTTCTGTCCTAATAAGTTATGGTCGAAATGGTCAAAACCATATGAGATTATTCAAGTTTTATCCTACGGCGTGCTTGAGGTGAAGAAAGAAGGCCATAAGCCTTTTATGATAAATGGCCAGAGGGTGAAACACTTTGAAGGAGTGGGGACTGAGCACTACTCAATTGACGTCACCCGAGCACAGAAACTAGACCAAAGTCAAGCTAATGACTTTAAACAAGCGCTTCTTGGGAGGCAACCCAAGCTTCTTTGTTTTTTATTTTCCTTTTTATTTTTTTTCTTTTGAATTTGTGTGTTGGATTGCTGGTTTGATCTTTATCTCATGGATCTTGTTTAGGTTTGACCCTTTTGGAACTCAAATTAGAAGAAGAGTGAAGTCAAAAGGTTCCACACCCAGCTCATGAAAAATTCCATGGCCATGGATTGAACACCAGAAGTTTTTCCACCACCGCAGTGAGTTCTTTTCTTTTATCCCTTCTCTTATTTTGGATTTTTACATTGGGGACAATGTAAGTTCTAAGCTTGGGGGGTACTTTTGTATTTTCATATTTTCATTTTCATTAGTTTCATGCATTTTCATATCTCATTTTGCATTGCATCTTCATGTTGCATTTTCACACCATCATATCTCTTGGGTTTTTGGTTGAACTTGTGCCCCTCTCTTGAGGATTTTTGAGATGGTATTGATTTGGAACCCAATTTGTTGATTCTTCTGGTAGGCAACAGGCATTGTTTTAATTGATAGTAGAGGTGATCTCTTGATAGTTGATAATTAGCATATGTTCTTTGAATTTATGCTTCTCATTAATTTTTAAACCTCTAAATGTGAGTTTTGAGCCTATATGGGATATATGCACTATATGATTTCTGTTCTCATTCTTTGTATTGAGTGATATTCCTCATTGATCTTGTGCTCTAGAACTTGATTTGAAACCATTTTGAGATAAAATTTTTGGTTGCATGCTTGAATGTGATTAAGGCATTTTAGGTATTTTTCTGGCCTTCTGAAATTATTACACTTTCATCCACTAGTTGTCCATTTTGAGCCTATTGCATAATTTTTTTTCTTGATGCCTATGATGATACATTGTTGGTAATCATTTAGAATATTAAATGGAGCAAATTGGGTTTGAAAGTTATGTTGGGAATCATATGTATTTGAGCTTTCTCTTTCTCAAATGAAAAAAAAATTGAAAAAAAAGAATCAAATAAAAGAAAATCATAAGATGGAAGCTTGAAAAAAAAAAGAAGAAGGAAAAGAAAAGAAGAAAATGCTTTGAAATGTGGAGTTATGTTTTTGATTGAAAAATTGTCTTTGCTCCATTTATGTTCTATTAGATTTCTTGTGCTTATTGGAAATTTTGATGAGCCCTTTGTGTATACTTTCCTTTCTCTACCTTACCTATCATCATTCCCATGGCCCCATTACAACCCTTGAAAGACCTTTTGATTCTTGCATGCATGTTGATTATTAGTGAAAATCTGGTTTCTTATCAAGCATATGGAAGTGTAATTTCTTTGAAGGATTTTGAGCGTATGGTTTTCACCCTTAAACACTTTGAGTGTGGTTAGTGGAGTGAATTTAATTCAATCAGTGAGGATGCATGATTTCTGAGAACTTAGCCTCTAATTGGACTTGATTTTGATTACCTCTCAGATTCTTTGTTTGCCTTAACCTATTGCTTGGATATTGTTTTCTCGGGTTCCTCATTCATTATTGTCTCCTGATCCCACATCTTGGTTTGACATTAGTTATTGCTTGAGGACAAGCAAAGTCTTAAGCTTGGGGGGATTTGATGTGTGTGAAACAACATCATGTTTTGTTCTTGTTTCGCATGCATTCTTGAGCATTTTAGGCATTTTAGTTTCCCATTTGGTTTGTTTTTCCCTTAGTTCGGATAACTGCGGTGTTTTTGGTGTTCTTGTGCAGGATTAATGTTGAATTGGCTTTGGATTGAATGGAATGCTTGCATGTTTGAAGTTGGAGCTTAATGGATAGCAAAAAGGTGCAGAAAGACCATTCCAGAGGGATCCACGGCCTACCCGTGGATTAAACCACGGCCATGGATGAAGCAGTAACTTGAAGGAGGAAAAGAGAGATTCCAGGGAGTTCCATGGCCTGGCCGTGGAATGATCCATGGCCATGGAATTTTGACAGCAAGATCCACGGCCGTGGATCGCAGTGCGCAGCAGTTTTTAAGTTTTTATTTTTATTTCTTTTGGGGGCTTTTTAGCCAATTAAAACCCTAGGTTATAAATAGATGTTCTGAATACAATTGGGGGGGTTCTAATTTGGTTTTCAAGGAGTCACATTGGAGGCTTTGGTTCTTGATCTTTCTTCCCCCTTCTTTCTTGAATTACGGGTTTGGATGTTTATGAACATATTTTCTTGTTCCTTCTTCTCTATGTCTGAGTAGTTTCTTTTGTTTGTAGGATTGGGCAATGCCCTTTGATACATTGATAATGATTAATTGACGTTGTTTCCCTTTTTATTGATCTTGAATGTTCTTTGATTTAATTCTTATTGCTCTTATTCACGTGAATTTGCTGGCTACTTATTTGCATCTCATAGGCATTTAGGGATGTACTAAGAGGTGAACCTAGGTGTTGGAACCATAAGAATTGAACTTAAGGTCTAAATCACGAGAGTAGTTTTAGCCTTTCGAGGATTCAATGAATTACCACAAAGCGTAATGGGTTCAATTTAAATTCAATTACCACGAGAGTAGGAATTGGTTTAATTGGGCACGGATCTTGTATCTTGAGAAAGAACATTAACTAATTTAGGGTAATTCACCTTCAATTGAATTTCAGATTTAATAAAAAGGTTGTCAATTAGGATTTGTCTTGTATCATTGTGGTACCCCAATCTTGGAAGCTTTCTTGAATTTGAAAAACCCCTTCTTGATAACTTGCTATTTTTGTTCTAAATTCTGCACTTTGATTTTTATTTAATTGCTTGTTACTACGTTCTTCTTAATAAATAATCATATTCCCTTTTGTTTAATTGAATTGAATTAATTAATTAATTAGTATTCATAGACACAGTCCCTGTCGATTCGATCTTTTTATTACTTGACGACGAAACCGTACACTTACGGATTTCACGTATCAATACCCCGAATGGAACAGGAGTGTTCCAAGCTGAAGATCTCTAAGCAAGGGAGATGGTACCACTGGAGGAAAATCTTTTTAACTATACTGCATAATTCTGAGGGTAACCCATTCTTTATGGCATATGATTGTGTGGATCAATTATATGTTATATGCGTCTTCGTTATCTTTGACCTAGTTATTTCTATTTCTTTTACCAAAAACCTATCGTTGATATTAGAGTTGCTTAAAACTATCCTATTTCTATCTTCAATTGGAACTTTTCTGTTAGTTTGGTTTGTCTATTGCTTTCACAAATAGACTGAGTAAATCAATTTGAGTTATCCATGTCCTTGTTGTCTTTTGATTTGAGTATTTCTACTCTTCATGTTAAACTTGTTGTTTATGCTCAAGTTTTCTAAATCTACCCTGTTTCTGTTAAAGATCAAATCTTTTCTATTTATTTGATTTGTTTATCTATTTCAAAATAGATATAATGTTAAAAATGGATTGATTATTTTCCAACCATCCATACTCTATTAGATCTGTCGGTTGAATTATTCAACTTAAAGAGCTCATTACCAAATTCATCAGACCATATCAATTTCTCTGTTGGATAGGTCCGATAACATATTAGATGACTTCACTATATTTTCTTTCTACACGTCCATAATTTTGTTCATGTGTCGCAATTGTGAAATTATATTCTTGATTCAATCAATTCTTTTATGGTTACTTGACTATGTGGATTGATTAGAGTTATCTGTGTTTTCTTAACTTTCTGATTTGTTTACTTCTGTTTCTATTACTAGCTTATCGTGCTACTCAAGATATTCAAATTATCCTATCATTGTTACAGAAAAAAATTTTTGTTAGATTGATCTATTTATTCCTTTCATAAATAGACGTGATCGTTGAAATAGATTGGTTATCTTCCAACCATTTTCTGTAGATTGTTTTAGTAAAATTTTGGTGTCCCATTCTTAAAAATTGGGCAACATCAAATTCTTTATTGGATATGTCCGGTATCATATCGGATAGTTTCACTACCTTTTCTTTCTAACTTTCATAATGTTCTTTCATATATCACAAATTGCAAGAAAGGATATTCCTATTCAAATTCATGTCATAGTATCAGATACAGTACTGTCAAAAGAGAACTTGATTGGTGAGACACTTCCTGTTAAGCGCAAAGGCAAGAAAGGGAAGCAATAATATACTGGGTGGTTGAAATGTGAGTTCTGGTTGGATGAAGTTCAGTTTTTGGGTCACGTGATTGTAAGGAATGGAGGTTGGTAGCCGCTGTGTTTGTATTAGAAGTATGGAAACACTTTCTTTATGGAGTAACATTTAATGTCTTCAGTAATCATAGGAGTTTGAGAATATCTGTTTGATCAGGAGAAGTGGACATGGGATGAAAAATTTTCGTTGGTCAAAGTAATCTGGAATGACGTAAGCAGAGATACAATGCGAGGACTAGAAGATAAGATAAGATAAAAGAGTAGTATCCATTTTTGGTTCGGAAACTACTACGAATTTTGAAGACGAAATTCTTTTTAGAGGGGGAGAATTGTAACACCCGAAAATTTGTATTTTATTTATTTCGGGCGATTCTTAATTATTTTGAGTAATCCGATTCGATTTTCATGAATTTTATGATTTTTGTGATTTTTAGAATTTTTTTTGGAGTTTTTACGTTTTCTATTTATTTTAATATTATTTTTGGGATTATATATGAGCCTTCGTATTTCATTTTTTTTGTCAATTCTTAATTATTTTTACTAGTCTAACTTGATTTCCATAAGTTTTATAATATTTATGATTTTGTGGATTATTGTGAGATTTTATATTTTCTTGAATATTTTAATATTATTTTGATATTTTAAAATATTATCTTAAAAACTGTATATCCGAATTTCATTTTTTCTGAAAATATATGAGTTTTACAATTTTTATGATTTTGTGAATTTTGTAGAACCTTATGAGTTTTAGATTATTTTAGTATTATTTTGAGGTGTGTGGGCCCAGGGTAGACCCGAGGCGGGTCCGAAAAAATAAAAATTTGTCTTGGACCAGAAAGATCCGGACTGTTAAGGCGGGACCAGGGAATCTTAAAAAACCCAAAACCGGGAACAGTTGATAGAGATTTTCTATATCTGAGTTTTCTATTATCTATTGTGTAATAATAGCAGCAGCTATTATCCATTGGATAATATCTGTTAGAAAATATCTCAACTAAATATCTTAAGGGTCATTATGAGCCATCATTACTAAGTTTTATGACAACCAATAGGAATTAGTCAAATAAAGTGGCTAGACTCCATTGTGAACCGTTGGATGAAAAGAACGTTAGATCCTCACCATTGATCTAATCAATGGTGTGAAAACAATCTTGCTAAAGAAGCTTATGATATCAACCTTAGATGTAATCAATGGTTAGGAGACGAAGTTGATTTTAATGGTTAGGATTTAGTCAATAAAAGTGCTAGGTTAATTAGTTAAATAACTAGATAATTTAACTTAATTATCCTAATAGCTTAATTAGCTAAGTGAACTAATTTAATTGCTTAATAATTAGAAGCTAATTAGTAGATAAATATTTATTATCTAGAAACATGACATAATCATGACCTATACCATAACATAATAATGTAACTAATTAATTATAAAGTAATTAGAAATCCTAACTAAACTAGTTTAATAGAAACTAGATGAATTAATTATTTAATTAAGGTGTAATTAAGAATTAAAATAGAAGCAAAGCATAGTCAATTTCTCTATGACTCCCACGGCTGCAAGGTGCTTCTCCAAGGTTCACCATTTTTTATGACCAATTGATGACACCAAGTGACATAGGCCATGTGCATGCATGTGCTTATGTTTAATCATGATAAACCAATATCTATCTCTCCATTTACTCACTCCTACGGCTGCCCACTTCAATTCAGCCTTCTATTTTTATTTTTTATTACACTTCGTGACACAAAAGTCATTCTCTATCTTCTCTCTCTTCCAAATTTTCAAGAACACCAAGAACACACACCATGAAACTCCATCTTCTTCCTTTCTTTAGCTATTCGGTCACCACCCATAGAACCACTTCCAATCTTCCATAATTTTATCTAGTTACATATTTTGAATCCTCTCATCAATCTAAAACACTTTCATGTTAGGAACTTCTCAAAATTCCATCATCTTCATCACTCTATCAAGCCAAGAACACAAAAGCTCATATCCTTTCCTATTGATGAATTCGGTCACTACTCCCAAATCTCACTTCCAAGCATCAATAATTTTATACTACCTTAGATCTAGAACCTATACACAATCCTAAGATACTTTGTAGTTGAGATCTAAGCCTAGTTTTATCATTTTCAACCTTGTTCTTCAAGTTAAAGATCAAAAAGCCTATGTTTTCCTTCTTGTGAGCCATTCGGTCAACTACCCTAAGACCACTCTCCAAGTTTGTTTAATTTTATCCAACCATATTTCTTGAATCCTTACCTTATTCTAAGACTCTTTGATGTTGGGACTTTGGTCAAAATCCATCATCTTCATGCTTGAATCTTGGATTTAAGTTATAGGGTTTCAAGGTAAGAATCTTGAAACTTGACTTTTTATTTGATTCTTAGAATCTTAAGACCATGTTTGATCTATGGTCATCTTAATCAAGCTTTAAATACTAACTTTTATGTGTTTGTTTTGATTCTAAGATTTGTTTAGTGGTGAAGGACTTGTACAAGAAGTAAAACTAGGAGCTTTGGAGGTTTCTCTAAGTGGTAAGAGGGAGATTACCCTCATCAACCATGTGTTGGTGATGAGGAATGGATGTGTGTGTAGTGAAAAATCCATAAGGATTATTTCACTTGTTTGTTTAAGAGCTTTCCATATTTATGGTTGTTTGGTGATTGAGATGTTTATTGCTTTGCTAATATGCTTTAGTATGTGTTTATGATGCATGATGAATTGTGTATATTTTAATATATGAATTGCATGATAAAGGAAAATATGTCGATTCCAAAGAACCATGGAGGCACACGGCCTCAAATGAATTTTTGGGAGTAATAGATTTTAAGTATTTTACTAATTATGAGTTTTAGATAAAAGGGTAATAAGATGATAATTTTGAGGATTTGCAAAGAAAGTGGACAAGGAAATGAACAAAGGTATTTATGATTTTCGGCTAATATGCCAAAGATTGGTAAATTGAGAGTTTTCATGAATGGTAAAATTGAATGATTAGAAGGAAAAAGGAAAGGAAAAGATATTATGGTTTCAATGACCATGTGCTTACAGTTTTGTGAGTTTGAAATGATTTTACTTTATGTAAAACTTTGATTTAGAAATGAAAAATAAAGTGATTTAGTACAAGAGATTGATAAAAAGAATTTAAGAAATGAAAGAAATACTTTGTCACTTGAGAGATGAAGATTTCGTTGATGAAAGAAAAAGAGAGGTTGAAGTGTTTGAACCTCCACTTATTCTTGGAGAGGACTGAACTTAGAATTGATTTAGAATTATGGAAAATACGTTGGGGACTTGAAATTTACTAACGTATAGCTCACTCGTTGGGTTTTTGAGGCGTATTAGGAAATTTTAAGTTGGAATGATTGATTTTGACGTAACATTGATTTTGAGTGGAAATGATGAAAAATATTACGTAGAGGATTTTTAAGTGAAGAATACGTGGAAAATGAAGTTGAAATTGGTATTGAGTTTTGAAAATCCCAAACGATGTTTGGAATATTGAGAAATATTTTATGAGGTTGAAAAATGATGAAAAAGGGTTTATGTGACTTAAAAGTATGATTGTTAAGTTACACAATTTTGAAAACATTGAAAATTCGCTACGCAATTTGGAAAACGTGTAAATGCTTTTATGCGATTGAGAGAAACGATGGAAAATGGTTATGAGATTTGAAAATGCGTTAAAATGATGCGTGATGGAAAATACAGTAATGATATTGCAAAGAACGGATGTACTAAAAAGGGAACTTTTTGATAGATGAAATTGAAAGATATGCATTGAAGCATATGATGAATTTGAAAGATATGCATTGAGGCATATGACGAAATTGAAACATACATTGAGATATTCGTGCATTGAACGGAATATAGCTGATAGCTATTATGGCCTTGTGGTTGAAGAGGGAATGAGAATTGAAAAGTGAGATCTATGATGGATCTTGGGGGCGTCAAGGCGCGGCGGTCGATCCAGTGGGCAGGGGCAAGTACCTTGTGCCATATGGCGACGCAGTCCGTTGCAATGCATTGACGATACCCAACAAGAATACGATTCCTTTCGAAGACTGGAGATTGTCTGTGGGCTAAGGCTAGACAATTAACTAGAGCATTCTTCTCAAAATTTGTGAAAAACCTCTATAGAATGGAAAAATTGGTCTAGTATGCATACACTTGAGTTAGAACACATATTGTTGTGGCATGTGAAATGTTCATATGATGTGACATCATCATTTTATATACTATGGATATCTGATTGATGGAATTGATACTAGTGATTTAACTGAGATATATGTTTATTGGAATTATGATGAAATGATAATAAAGTATGATGAATTGATAACGAAGTATGATGAATTGGTAGGGAATTGCGATGAATTGATAACATGAATGAAACTGAGATATCTGTGTGTATAGAATGACTTTGTCATTCGTATCATTCCTTATTACCGCTTTGGTATTGATGAAAGGGGATCTCACCTCTTGGTTATATTATTTTGTTGTGCTTGTATTGTTAAAATGATATAGTAGATGGAACGAGTTTGTTAGACGTGATTGGGGGCAAATATTCTGAGTTTGGTGATAACATCGAGGAGTGACCATCCGGATTGGTTGGTGTGCAGACTTGAGGATGAACAGACGTATGACGCATTAAGAGGGATACAAGACAGAATAAGTATATTGAGTTTTTCTCGTTAGTATTTTACCTTGCTATTGAGTAGGACCCGTAATAGGGTTTGCTACTGTTTAAAATTTAATCTGTAATTTTTATATTTCCTAAATAATTGTTAAACAGTATGTGGTGTCAATAATGTATATTACTCATTTTAAATCTAGTTTTCAGTATTACCTATAAATTTCAGTAAGTTTATGTTTTCGCGAAAAGAAATTTTAAAACCCATATTTTATAACTCAAACCTTTTATGAAATCATTTATAGATTATGAGCTTGTAGTCAGAAATGTGATGCCTTACGGAGGGTGTTACAGCTAGCACACAAATCATCACACACAAAATTACCAAAGTCAACAATCTCAGGAAACTCCTTACTTAAGTCACTATATGAGTTATCAACCAAATCATCAATTAAATCAATATGAAAAATATAATGTTCTTCCATGGGGTGTTTCATAGCATTAAGAATATTAAACCTCACAATAGAATCTCCAAACTCCATGGAAAGAAATCCTGTGTGTACATCAATCTTTGTCCATGCAGTTTTGAGGAAAGGTCTTCCAAGAATAAGTAGAGCCTTGCCAGATGATGACTCTCCCTCCATCTCCAAAATGTAGAAGTTAGTTGGGAATATCAACTCATTCACCCGAACTAACACATCCTCCACCAAACCAGCTAGATAAGCATTACTCTTGTTAGCTAGCTAGATCACCACACCTGTAGCCTACAAAAGACCAAGTTCAAGGGAATTAAAAATTGACATAGGCATTACATTAATGGAAGTACCTAAGTCTAGCATGGCATGCTCAAATCTGTAATTTCCTATTATACAAGGAATTGTAAAAGTCCCAGATCCTTGCACTTCTGTGGCATAAGCTGGATGAGGGCTAAAACATTATGCCCCATGTTGATTCTCGCATTGCCCTTTAGCCACCTCTTGTATGTACACAGTTCCTTCAAGAACTTGGCATAATTTGATATCTACTTGATTGCCTCCAACAATGGAATATTGACTTCTACTTTCCTGAAAGTCTTAAAGAGCTCTTTGTCCTTCTCTGCCTCATATATCTTTCTGGTCTCAATGGTTCTCTATGGAAAGGGAAGAGCCACTGCAAGTTGCTGTTGCTCATCGGCAACGACTAATTTCTTTTGACCCTCAAATTTTTGGGCTGGTTTATCAAAAACTGTTTCTTTTATTGGTTGATGCTTGCTAGCTAGTTGAGGCTCAGATGATACTTCTACAAATTTTTTAGACCTCATCATAATGGCACTCATATTCCCCTTTGGATTGGGAATTGTTTGGGAAGAGAGTTGTTTAGAACCTTGGGTTTGTAGTTGACTCAATGTAGAGGCCAATTGTCTAATTTGAGTTTCTAAATTTTGTATGGTGATCTCTGTCCTCTATTGGAACTAGATGTTACTTATAGCCATCTGCTTCACCAAATCCTCAAATGAAGGCTCAGGTTTCGTGGCTGCTGGACTTGGTTGTTGCATAGGCTGCTGGAATTGCCCACTTGGTTCAACTTGAGATTGAAACTACTGTTATCTCATTAGCTATTGGAAGGGATGCTTGTACTGTAATGGTTGCTACTATTGTGAGGCTGCATTGCCATATCTCATATTTGGATGGTTTTTCCAACCAGGGTTGTATGTGTTGGAGAATGGATCATATTTAGACTGCTGCTGCTGATATTGTGGTTTATCAAGAAAACCACCTGCTACAGAAACAGATTGATTTGAAAAAACAGAATCACCATCCTGAAGTGTAGGGCATGCATTTGTGGGATGTGAAGGACAAGAACAAATGACACACACTTTTACAGGCCCCTGCATAGGTAATTGTTGTCCTAGTTCCAACTGTCTCACCAAGGAAGTCAGCTCATCAAGTCTATGCTCCATTCTCTATTGATCAGCATTAGAAACCTGGACTTCATTGACTCCTCTGGTTTGAGTTATCATTCTAATACCAAATTGCTGTAAGTTGGCAACCATGTTTACAATTAGGTCTCTGGCAGCAGCTGAGGTTTTGTTAACTAAGGCACCTCCACTTGTAGCATCCACCATGCTTTTGTCCATTAGCAGCAAGCCTTCATAAAAGTAATGGATCAATAGTTGATCACTAATCTGGTGATGTAGGCAACTTGCACATAATTTCTTGAATCTCTCTTAATATTCATACAAGGTCTCACCACTAATCTGTATAATCCCATATACATCCTTTCTAATTGCAGCAGTTCTTGAAGTAGGGAAAAATTTCTCCAGAAATAGTATCTTCATGTCATTCCAACTTGTTATGGTAGCTGGCTGCAAGTAGTATAGCCAGTCCTTGGCTACACTATCTAATGAAAAGCCTTGGCTACACTATCTAATGAAAAGGGAAAAGCTCTCAGCTTGATGTGTTCCTCTGCAATTCCTTATAGTTTCATGGTGGAACAAACCACATGAAACTCCATTAAGTGGTTATGAGGGTCCTCTCCTGCAAAGCCATGAAACTTAAGCAGCAAATGAATTAAACCAGATTTAAGTTCAAAATCAGCATCCAAATCATGATATTGAAAGCATAATGGTTGATAGTTCACATCAGGTGCAGCTAGTTTCTTTAAGGTCTTATTTTGCATGTTATCAGCAGTGTTATCAACCATAGTTACAAAATTACTTAAACTTTCAAGTTCACTTGCAAATTCAATGTCAAAATCAAATTCAGATGCACTTTTTTCACTAAGTCTACAAGCTCTAATCAATGTATGCAAGGTCCTATCAATCTCAAAATCAAAATCAAGTAAAGAACTAGTTTGAGACCTAGTCATGCATCATTCACAGCTCAAAAAAACACAAAAACACAAAACAAGCAAAATGCACTACACAACATTAAAAATGCACCAAAATAAATCTAATTGACCTATCAAATGATTTTTAAAAATTATGAGACCACCACAACATGAAAACTACACAAAAATAAAACCAAAAAATGCAATAAAAAATCTTAAAAAATTGAAAAAGTGGTATAACGATGGAATTTGGGAAATTAGGGGTGACCATGAGCCTTATTTATTATGTCGTTTTCCTTTAACTGGCCAAGTTTCAGCTCATTCTAGGCACATTTGTCAGTACAAAATTATGCAAAGTGACCCATAATCACCAGTTTTTGCCTGAAAATAACAAAAACACATCAACAAAGAGGTTAGTGAATGATTAGTAGTCAAATATAATCTTAATAATATTGAACAAAATCAAAATGATCCCCGATAATGGCACCAAAAATTTGATATCTGTCGAGGCTACCAAATTTAAATAAATTTATAACCAGTTTACCAAAATAACTTGTAATATAAGGTAATACCGAGTCGAGCCCACAGATCACTCTGATTATAATTGGGAGATCAAATTAAGGGGTTAGTAAACAAGGGAGGAGGAGTTTGTAAGATTAAATATGCAGAAACAGAAAGCAATTAAATGAGAAAACAAAATTAAGAAACAACTAATCCAAGGAAATTAATCGATCTTGATTTTAATCTATCATTGATCACTATAGATCCATTCAATTATCAACCAAATCCTTAGTCTTAGATCACATCAAGATGCCTCTTAATGATTCACGGATCTTCTACTCGAAACGCATCTAGAATTTAATTAATTAAGGTTAGACAAATTAAGCATCCATCCAAAACCCAAATTAACTTAAAAACCAAGATCCAACCAAGTTAAACAATTCAGCAAACACCTTTGATGCCTTGTTTAATCTTTGAAATCTCTCTTAGCATATGATAATTATGTAATTAACATATCAAAATCCCAATCAAATTAAGCATTCAATCAAAATCAAACAAAGAGAAGAAGAAGAAGAGAAACTTAATTAATAATTGAATGTATAACAATTAAAACAGAATCTCAAGATTAATCATAAAAAATGTCAATCCCTTGGATTGATTAAAAGCTCTACCCCTCCATGAATGGGAGGGAAAAACTTAGAAAAAGAAGAGAACAAGATGAAAATCTAAAGAGAATGGTGAAAACTCTAGGAAGAAGAATAAAGTAAAACGGCTAGGGTTTTTCTCTATCTTAGATCCCCTCTTTATAACAAAATAACTGACTTCAAGATTAAGAATACTAATTTGCCCCTAGGTTAAAGTTAATTTTCGGCCTCTTAGCTTTTATTGGCCACCGAAATCACTTCAATTAGGTTTAAGATGAGAGAGTTATGCCCAATTCACTCTTAACAGGTCTCTGATCCCATCATCCAACTTCACTAGGATGAAACACCATCAAAACGTTATATTTTGAATTTGTGATCTTCATAAGAGTTTGATATTTATGTGTAATATTTCCAATGCCACTAGTTTCAGGTTCATATCACACCTACAGCCCAAGTTATGGACCAATTAGTGCATACTACTCGGGTTACATGATAGAACTAGAGTTCTGACTTCTAAGCCCAATTCTGTTCACTAGACATCTGATTAAGACTTAGAGCTCTGCATCAAAGTTATAGAGCATTCTCTCAGCTTTCCTACAAGATAAAATGCATAATTATTAGATATCTAGAACTCAAGATATGATTGAAATACAGAAATAATGTAAAATACTAATAATGCTGAAAAAATCAATTAAGCCTAATTTGATCCAAACTTATAAATTGTGACCAAAACTAATCAATTAAGCATATAAGAGGTCCAAGAAACTAAATATGAGGGTTAACTAATGTATGAAAATCGTGTTTATCACGATGCCCCCAAAATTGTTCTGCCTAACTTTTTCCAAGAGGTTATCAACATTATGATTTCGACCCAATAGATGAATTCCCTTTAGTTGACCATGGTTTTGGTTATACACTAGTTGTGCATTCCTTACTTGGTCAATAATGGGATCATCATGGTTTCCTAATACATCAGCAATTCAACCCATTTGTCTAGTTAATGCATTGTAGGTGGTGTTACTTAACTCAATTAATGGTGTTGTGATGATTGTTATTTGTTTGGTCAACATGTTTTCCATCTCCTGGTTGCTTTTATTGACTTGTTGTCGAATGTTGTTAAGGAGAATATTAGTGTTTCCCATTGCGATAGCCATATCCCTAGTCAAATTTGGGAAAATAGGTCCTTCCCTTAAATTCAATCTCTCATGTCATGTGCTACTACTGCCTACCAATTGTCCAATTACATTGGCTAATTAGTTTTGAAAGAACCAATATTAGGTATGGAATTAGTATAGGAGGCTAACGTAGATCCTACAAATTGAGTTATGGTTTAGGGTGTAAAACCTGGAGGGAACCCATACAAAGGGGTTGTTTGATTCACCCCTAGACTCCTTATTTCTTTGTTTGAAATAGGCATCCATACCATTGGAACAATCTTGTTCACCATAGGATTTTAAGGTAATGTTGTTGACACTACAACATGTCTATTGCCATTGCCTCCATTATTTCCTCTTTGGGAGTTTTGAGAGTTAGATAAAGTATATTTTGACATCCTTGGTACTAATTTACCACTTCTCAAGTGCATGAAAAAGGGTAAAGAGTTCTTTGTTTTACAAACCAATATCTAAACTTGGTCCCACCGAACGTGTCAATTTGTTTAATCAAATTTTTGTCAAAGACAAATTCGATTTTAGTTAGCAATTTGGGAAATGAATCTCTTCTTCTTAAAGACTCTCAAGCACATGGTGGTTTGCAAAGATGATTTTAAGATTAAGAATGCAGAAAAATTTGAGAAACAAAGAATAAGGAATGTAATGAATGAATTTGATCAAGTTTTTATAAAATAATTAACCTAATGTGTAAAGATGCAATAAATTTTAAAGTGCAAAGATAAAAGTGCATAAATTAAAATGTAGAAATGAAGCAAAGTAACTGGAAATAATTCAAATTAAAGAAACAATGCAAAGTAAATGAAGAAATTGAAAGTGATGTAAGGAAAGAGAATAAAGCAAGTAAAGATAAATCAAATGGTCATAGTCTATTTGATCAAGAGATGAAGAAAATTGCTTAAGATGAAATTGAATTAAAATGAACTTGTAATTTTACAAGAAATAAGTAGGGTGAAAGGCATACATGACTAATCTCTTGTATCCCTAATCGTCAGAGTGATTGATAGAATGTATGAGAGATGTGTGTAAGTGTTTTCTAACTATCCTAATGCATTCACCCCTTTAGGTATTTATAGACAGTACAAGTAACTATCTTTTTTACAAGATATGGACAAGTGTCCTCATCTTAATAACTTCCTAATCCTGACACAAACACCTGTTTTGGTCTTAAAACCAAGTGCTTAACTTCTAAAACTGCTACATTTCAAATCAAAGTTTTTGATTTTGAACATTTTAGCCATTTGATCCTTCTTCGGATCGAGATATCCTTTGAAGCAACTTTGAAATTAGATAAGTGTCACAATTCCTTTCTCTTTGACCTTCTTCCACCTAATTCAATTTCTCCAATTGGAAACCTGGTAAATCCATTTTTTCAATTTCCTAGTTGAATTTCTTCTCAATTCCACACTTGGGTTTTGATCTTTATCTTTTAATCAAAACTTCCGTCAAACTTAGTATTAACCAATACCAAGCTTTCAGTTTTGACTTATAATCGAAAAGATTTATTTTGATATCAACACTTTCCTAAGGTTTACCTTATTTTTATTTTTTATACATGAATTTTATTTTGTAATACATAACCTCTTTAAACTATGGTAAAATGTGTATATATGTATTTTTTTCTTAAATTTAATAGTTACAATCTGTACATATTTGAGAGTTGAGTGTTTGAGGATTACGTTGAAAAAAATCATGTATTTCTCATGTGTAAACTCTTACTATTAAAATTAACAAAAAATATATATGTACACTTTTTTTTATCATACTTTAGGGAGATCATGTGTTTTAAAATACTTATTTATAAAATATGAAAATGTACAAAACCTCCAGAAATAATGTATAATTTGCCCGAATTTTACTATTCTTAATGTTTTACATTGACTAGATATAAGGGATGCAGATTAGGTTTGAGAATAATTCAAAGGTATTTTGACACTTTTTATACATATTTAAAATATTTAAAGAAAATGGCGGAAATTCAGATAACGTGAAATTTTGGACCTAATAATTATACAACTTTCTTATATTTATTTGTCAAGTATGAGACTATAAATATAATTAAATAATTAAAATTAAATGAGATTAATTGAAATAATTACATTTCATATATATATATTTCTCTCTTCTTTTTTTTTTTTTTTTGATAGTATACCCCACCCAAAGGAGGAACGTAGAAGTGCCTCACTAGCAGGGAGTGGGGAGGGGATAGAAGTGGGAGTCCATTGGCTGTGGATTGAACCCGCTCCACACTCCTTGCAACATATGTGGTACAACTAATAAGGCAATGCCCCATCTGTTCCTCTTTTTGACTTTTTTTTTTTGTTTAAAGTATGGTTTTCAAAATTGGAGTGAGCAGTGAACTAATAAAGAGATGTTTAAAATTTAGAAATTAGACTGAGATTGAATTAGAGTCAAACTAAGGTTTTATTCATATATAATAATATTGATATTTTTCTTTGGTATGTAAAGTTGTATTAAATCTTAATTAATTTAGAATTGAGTCGGATAATAAAAATATAAAATTCTCGTAATATTGATATTTTTCAATAACATAGATATTTTATAAATATATGATAATATACATAAAAATATAACATATATATGTCAAGTATACAAATAAAATTATGACAAAAAGTATTAAAAATATCCATATCATAATGCAAGTGTATATATATATATATATATATATATATATATATATATATATATATATATATCCTCACCAAATAAAATTATAATTAAATATATCTAAATATTAAAATATAATACAAAATAATAAATAATTATAAAATTATTAAACAGCCTGTAGCAATAGTTAGTGGTAAGTTATTTCATAAAGCATTGCTACAGTGCCCGCCTGTGATGCTCCCGGATTTACCAAAAAAAAAAGGGACCAGCCAATGAAATTAAATTAATGGAACCCACAAGTGCAAGCTAGTTTAGATTTTTCCTACTGTTTTTATACTATCAGGGTTGCGCTGGGATAATGTTTTCCGGGCCATTTAATATTTTCCTATTTCAAATTTATGCAACGAACCCATATTTCTTTGTTTAGAATATTTAATTTTATTTCTATATAAACTAAGAATTCAATATATAAAATAATTGGACAAGCATAACTAACAAAATCCACCAGCCTAGTTGTAAAGATGAAAAAAAAAATGTCAAGCAACTAATACGAATTCTAAATCATCAAAGAAACCGAATATAAGTTGGTTGTAAGATTCAGAATGCATCTATATTACATTTAAAATCAACTATGCCAAATTTATTATTTCCAAATAATTTGTTTTATAAAAATCTAACAGCAAAACATGTAATTACAAAAGATTTAGAAATATATCCCTAAGAGTAATTAAAGATTGTATGCATTATTTTTCTAATTCTATAATTTTTCAAATCATCAACTATTTCCTTGACTAGAAATCATAATTGATATGTAGTAATAACAAGTAACACTCAAATAATATAAACAAATTAAAAGCATGAAAAAATATGATTGAACTCATATAATAAAAAAAATTGGTTAGGGTTAAAAGTAGTTTCTCCATAAACACTTACAAAAATACTTATAAATAACCTACTAATATAGACCTTGAAAATAATTAAACTTTGTCCAACTTAATTAACAAGATTTGCGCTTACCAATTATGTCAACTGCTATTACTGAACTCATAGCAATTTATTCATATTAGTACTGTATTTGTATGTTTCTTTATTAACAGAACGAAATAAAATAATTAGAGATAGACCAAAAAAAGAAGAAAGAAATAAAATATAATTATTATTTTTTATTTAAATGATTAATAAGAGAACGAAATGAAATTTCATTAATTTATGTATTCTCTCATTCCATC